>OX243782.1:0-10000000 GCA_945859555.1 Megachile ligniseca | reverse complement strand
CATATTGCATTACAAATATTAATAAACCTTCTATATAGTAATTTTCATTAATCTTCACAATTCAATTCAATATGCCATAAGTGACATTTAGAGTTTAGATTAATTATTAATTTTCAAATTTCAATGTAATATAACATGAGTGCAATTTTGTACTACCTATATGTCGTCGAATCATGTCAGACTTTCCACGTATATTTGAAAATCTGCTATTCGGTACAAAACAACCTAATGATATAATATTTCGATAGCATACTCTCACGTTATAAAGCAAAATAGAAATAAGAAAATTGGTGGTATACTTTACAAAGACATTAAAGTTCAATTTGAGAATACTGTTTTGTTTGTATCGGGAAACTTCTGGCTAAATAAGATAGCAATATATCTCGACGAGGAGACGCTCGAGACTTATTTTTCTTTTACCGAAAGTTTCCTGTTTCAAAGCACCAGCTACGAAAATTAAGCGCATCAAACTTTTCTTTCGACGGATAAACCCAACTTGTTAACCGTATATCTCGTGGTACTGGTCAAACTTCTCTAATATCAAGGGAATCTGATGATTTCGAGTTTACACTCTGAAATTCCACAAGAATTTAACAGAATAAAACCAAAAAACTGGTGCTGTTAGTGACATTCTTTCTGCAGTGACACGTTTCTTCAAGATCTCCGACACAGAAGAACGTAATCGTTAAAAACTAGTAATATTTTGCGAACATTCACATGTTTCTGTTATTAAATTGACAAGTTTAGAAATACACGTGCAAGCAGTAAGTTATCTTATAATTGTAATTATATTTGCTAAGAAACTCCTTAAGAGAAGAACCATCCTTAAAATAGTAAATAAAATATTTACAGTTGCAATATTTTAATATTTTTACCAATATATCTCTCTAGTTACCATTAATTTAGTGAAATAAACAATGGTCACTAATGGGGACGTCGTTGCTAATGGGGACATTTACCGGATTAAAATTCATTGCTGTTATTTCAACAACAATTTATTAATTACACCATAACCCATACACCGCTTGAAATTTGCTCGAAGTGACAAATTAATATTTAATAACTACTTAATAACACACTTTATTAAGTTGCACCATATCTCTGTGCACACTGACGCTTTCAGACCCAACCGTGTTATATTACACATTTGAGGTAGGCGGAGGTCCCTGTATCTGGTACTCTGGGATGGAACGTGCTTAATTTGATAAACATTACGTGTCTAGTATTTGCATGCAATATTTTGATACGTATATAACACAGGAAATACTATACGAGCGCTTTTAACAAATATCATTAGTTTCAGGGAAATGTTAGGTTGCACTGTATCAAATAACCAATTTCAGAAGAGGCAATTTGACACCATTTAATGGTTTCAAAGTAACGCATAATAGCAGTCGCGGCACACCAATTTGCAGTTTAAAGTTTGATGAGAATAACAATATAGACGTTTCGTCAATATTCTTTATACAAAATGGCTGACACTCTGTCGAAGGGAATTATGCATGTCTATTAATCAGTATCCAGTTTCCAATTTTCAAAGTATATTAAATTTGCAGGGTGTTTCGAAATGTATACAAATTGCAAATTTTTAACACAAAAAATCATTGTCATTCATTGTCAAAATTAATAATCATTTTGGATAAATACAAATTTTTAATGAGTCATAAAACATTGAATTTAATTACTGGAAAACATAACGAAATATCAAAATTTTCCTGCACATCTCTAAATAACATACTTTAATGAAATTTAATATTTTGTTTAACTTGTAACATTAAATAAACGATTTTATAGAAATAATCTGTATCCTGTATATAAACAATATTAATTATTTAATACGCAATAACGTATTAAAAGTGAAACTTGCTCCGTACAAATATTACTCTTTAATATACAGAATATGGTACGTAAATATCGCGGTAAAATTGAAAAAGTTCTTTCTAATTCGACAGAAAAACTGTTTCAAACGAAAGCTCGTTCACCTCTTTTTACCGTCCCCAGAAACATGAAAACTGCTTTTAATAATTTTAATGGAACTCTTGTAGCGTGATTAACGCAAAGGGTAAAATGTTTAATTGTACAGGAAAATGTTCAAATACACGTTCGTTCAGTTGAAAATATGTAATTTAAATATAGTCTCAATTTTGTGTAAGATTATGACGATATTTTTATGGGTGAAAGAGAACCATGGGGCGAGGATATATTCTCACAGGTGGAGAAAATCGTATTTAAAATTTATAAGCTGTAAAATTTACAAATTTTATGATTCACGAATTCATACATTTTTTAACCTGGAATACTACTTGAAAATTTTGGAATTTTCATATAACTATAATATCCAGTGTAATTCTACTGTTACATATTCAATAAAGATATAACATGTTATACAACTGCACTGTTATACACGCTGTAAACACCTTGTATAACATTATTATTATACATATTGTATAATTATTAATCTGTTAAAAAGAACGTTTAAAAGACAACTGTATGTCTATAGGACGTACCTAGGCTAATCGGAACGATTCGGCAATCTTCGATAATTTACGGCGCACGAGCCGGTTGCATATCCGCGACGATTGACACGTGACGGTTAGAATATATTTAGAAGACGAATGGCAAAGACGTGTAGTGTAATAAATCATTAAATTAAAGGAGAGTGAAGTTCGAAATCCCAAAAATTAACATTGTATAACTCTAAAAATAGACAGTTCATATAGACAAATAACTGATAGAATACTATAGTGTCCAATATAAATAAAAGTCACTGTAAATACATTTTCATACTTATACACAATTACAGTAGCACTGTGACGTATCAAAGCAACCCGTCACAAAGCATTTTTGGACTGAAGAGATCTTCCTTTTCAGTCTCCTGAATTGTTCATGAAATTAATTACAGGATCGCTGCTGTTGCTAAAGCAACCAACGATAAATTATTGACCTCTCGTTTCTCGTGGTTAGAAACGATCTAACGAACCACAATTTCTCAGCTAACTATAACGCAACGGTGAATAGATCCTTGCATGGTTAACCACGCACGAATCACTCGGATAACTTCTGGCTCGTGCTTTTTGCCCGGGCTTTGTCCATCTTCCCCTTTTGCACGCGTTGAAAGACCAGAAAGAAAAAGAGCCTCGTTGCGCTTCAATTCTGCCGACTCGTAGAAAAAGAAAAGGATAAAGTGGCAAAAGGACTGGGGGATCTGTTAATGACCCGTGTCGACTACTCGTCAATTCAATTTTTGTATCGTCAGTCCGTTTCAAAGGCCTTCGCACATTTTTCTGTTAAGCATATAAATCTGTGGTGGTGAAACTTTTTAACGGTACGTGAACAAAGTTTGCGGATAATATTTGTTAAGGTAATAGAGGATTTTATAGAAATTTAGTTATGTAACTTTGTCACGAGTTTATGCAGTTTGTTGTTTGGGTATTTTCGAGTAGAACTACAGTTTATTTGCAATGTACTGGTTAACTAAATAATTCATAACAACAAATTTGAAATTAGACATATTTATCATAATTTGTAACAAAAAATACTTGAATAATTTGAATAATTGATAAATTTCTTAAATTGATAATTTAAAGATTTGTATTTTTCAATATTTGAAAATATTAGAACTAAACAGTTTTTAAATTGATAAAAAATTTATTGTAAAATTTTACTTAGATATGTTTAATAATTAAAATAGAATTCAATATTGATGAACTCATAACTTGATATCCATCTTGACGTATTTGACTCAATATCTATTACTTATTAACGAGACGCGTGTTTTATGATGGATACTAAATGCTTTATATCATTTTCATATTTTATTACCTTTAGTAATATTCAAGTCAAATTAATTTCATTGATTTCTCACGGCGGACATTTTCTCGATCAGTTAACGAAATACGTATTCAACTAATGCGAGAATAAATTGCATTTGTAGAACAGTTTTTTCTGTACACAATAAAATTTTATTTGTACGTTTTAATTATTGTAATAATTCAGTAAAATTTAAAATAATTTCTAATAAAACAAATTATAATTGGACAATCTACAATAAAAGATATAAAAATTAAACAATTTATAATAAAATAAATTATAATTGAACAATCTATAATAAAACAGATTATACCTGCACAATCCCTAATAAAAAAAATTATAATTAATCAACTATTTGTAATAACAAAATTTTAGTAATTTGAATAATTTAAATTTCTCAAGCTATACATTTCTAAGTTAATAAACACAAAATTTTGTAAGTATATAAATATGAAAATTGGATAATTGCAACAATAAAAAAATTGTTTTTGAAAATATTACTTTTATGCAAAGTGAGGTTACTCGCAAAATTTCACTTAAATAATAGATTAAATGTACCCTAGGTTAAATTAATGAGATTCAAAATAAAAAACAATTTTACTGTACTACAATACTGTAAATATTTGTCGAAGAATGCGGCACACTTTCAATAATTTTATCAAAAGTTTTAAAACAGAACCTTAAAAAACGCTTACTAAACTGTTTCATTTAAAGTATAAACGGTATCGTATAAAATTCATATTACATCTTAAAATGCAGTAAGAAAAGAATAAAATCAACACCTACAAACCTTTTTGTTCTTATTTTCGAGTAAATTCTGTAATATCGCAGGATTTGCAAGCTTGTCCGTAATACCGAGTCTCTAAGCGGATATCCGCCATAACCTCGAATTCATTATAATCTCCAAAAGTGAAGCATGAGTCTTGATAAGCTTCACCTTTCTCTATATGATAAATTACAATTTGTCTTGTATCAAAACTGGTATCTTTCCTTTTCGTAGCATGGTAAATATACTTGTTTACTTCGAAATACAACCTTCTACTGAAGCAGAATACTATTCTAGACGTTTGCATACAAAACAAACCTATCGCGCAGTTCAAATGGCTTTTATCGCTAGCTTGTAGAAACTGCACCAGAGTCCGAATATTAACGAGACACGAAAATTCAACGTTTTGTTCAAAATGATTTGTTCATCTAAATATTAAAGCAAAAGGAAGTTGTATTTTTAATCTGAAACGGTTCATCTTTCTGTAAAATAAGTAATATAATATCTAAATGAATTCTTCTTGTGCGAAACAACAAACGCAGAAATAGTACTGTGTCCGAATATTAATATACGTAGTTATATAAAAAAGCAAGTTTATAAAGATATTGCAAATGTTACACATTTGAGATAAAAAATTGTTGAGGAGTTTGAAAATTTAAAACACGACATCTTACACTCAGTCCATATACTACATTATGGTATATAATACTGCAATACATTATATACAGTATTTTAACGTCACTGAAACTAGGTTTAGGTGGTGACTGCGTTAGCGAGATAGAAGAACGATTTCCAGCTGACTGAGCAACTCGTATCAAACTTTATTCTAGGGATACAAGGGTTCGTGCGGTGGGTGTTAAGCAGTGAAATCCACCGATTAATTCTTTCAAACGAAGAAATTTATTCAACTAAATATAGTAAGAGATAGGATTACAATTAACAATAATTTGTAAGAATATGAAACGTATTTATTATAAATTCAGAGAACTGAGTTGTATAATAGCAATGCGATGAGACGGAGCCTCTAAACCGATATTCGCCACAACCCCAAATTCATTACAAACTCCAGAAGTGAAGCGTGCGTCACCCAAACAATTACGTATTTTACTTTTATTCAAACATTTACCACAAACGGTGTTTAGAACAAAATCGTCGTATTTCGCAAAAGCTAGGTTAGAACGACATTCAAAGACACCGTAATTAGAGGGCACTGAAACATAAACAGACAACGAAATTGAGGACAACGAAATACATCTGCAACAACTGAAAGGGTTCCGGGATACAGTTCTGCTCTCATTTCATTGAATACATTATCAATATTTTATTTCTTTTGCTTAACAAGATTGCTTTACAAAAAGAAATTGTTTAATAACAGATATTGATTTCATGAATATTATATTCGTGTAACTGTTCTTTTTAATCAATATATGACTCTGCAAATTGCTTTAAAGCCTCCATAATGGGGACACAAATCTTTAATCTTGATGTATTTAATAAAATTATTTATCAGAAGGTATACCAGAAATTTCCATAGAAAAATGGATGACTAAGTTGAAATTAATTCAATTTCCAAATTTCGAAATTCCTAAATTCGTAAATTCCCAACTTTCTAAATTCTGAGATTCTCAAATCCCCAAAGTTTTAAATTGTAAATTTCCAAATTGTAAGGTGCCCAAATCCCCAAATTTGTAAATTCCGAGAATCTCAAATCCCCAAATTTTCAAATTACAAATTCCCAAATTCTGAGACTCTCAAATCCCCAAATTTCCAAATTCCGAGATTCTCAAATCCCCAAATTTCCAAATTCCGAGATTTCCAAGTCCCCAACTTTTCAAATTACAAATTCTCAAATTTCGAGTATCCCAAATCCCCAAATCCCCAAATTCCAAAATTCCCAAATTCCCAAATTCTCAAATTTCCAAAATTCCAATTGTTCAAATTTCCAAATTCCTAAATTCCTAAATTCCCAAATTTCTAAATTTCCAAATATCCAACCCCCAAATTCTAAAATCAATAATATTAAATGCTCTACTTTAAAAATACAACACTCCCGCCCCCACGCACATCAATTAACACAAACTCTGCCAACTACCTCCAAGTCCCCGTAATTGGAACACGCAGTGATATCAGATTTTAAGCTAAAAATACGTAGTAAAAAAGCACGGCATTTCATGCGTTAACGAAAGATTACTGTATCGAAAGGTCAATTCTAACCTTCCGTAAGGTATTCGAGGTGGGTCGATCCGGTGCAACAGGCGGAAGGAAGTAATATCTAGCACATCACACAGTTTCTGTCGCACGACTTCCTTTCTTCCAGGACGATGTATAACCATGGCAGGTTGTGCACAGAGGGAATTCGGTCTCCTCGGCGGTCGTGGAAAATCAATGCTGCCTTCTCGTTCGAACGAGAAAGACGACAAAAAAAAAAAAAAATAAATAAATGCTTCGGTCGTACACGTTCGATCGAAATAACGTTGCTTGACACTTGGACAGATTACCTGTCGCCGTACACGTTTATCGTTTTCGAATAAAGTGACGTGTTATTGATTCATACGTTACCACCGCTATCGAGTTCACAGTTTTATGTGCAATATCGACCCGGTCTTCGGAGGTGAATTTATACAAAGAATCACGTAAAATGCAATACACGTATTAACACGTTGCACTTAGCGCGTGCGTCACATTTTAAAAATCTCACACGCTGAGCGCGTGAGCCGCAGCCAACGTGTTAGCTTCTGAGGAAGAAAATGTACTGTTGGGACGACTCGATATAGGGGTCGGCAACCTTTCTAAGAGCCATTTTTTCCCGATGTGATAAATTCTTTTTTCAAAGAGCCAAATATAAGTACATATGTATTAGAAAAAATAATATAATATCTGCTGTGAAACATGTATTGATTGTGAAATCAAAACATTCTATTTTGCGTAGTATCAGAACATATAAGTCAACGTATTTAAGAAAACGGAAACACTTTTTGGTTTTGAGTGTGGCGTCGGTGAGTGTGGAGAACAAGGTTAGCTAAAGCTAGGTTTACATGCATGCGATCTGCCGCGCATTTTGATGCGTGCGCAGGATTATTATATTTGTTTGGCAATTGCAATATTGCAGTTGATTTTTCAATATGTACTATTAAACTACTCGAGAGACACAAGTATGATTCTACTGAGCCGCAGATTGCCGAACTATATACTATTAGTCATAGTAAAATTATACGGACAAAACTGGATCACCCTTGTAATATAGAACAAACCAGTACATTGTCGTTTCGTATTTTTCATAACTTTTTAATAAAGTGTTTGAAACTCTGTGTTGAAACATTCTTTTTTCATTTTTACGAATAGCATAATAAACTTTGGCGTCAGAAAACCGGGACACGTGTAATTTACATATTCGTGTAATCTCACTGTACATACGTTGCAATAAGAACGTGTATAATCCATGAATATTCGTGTACAATCGTGGAAAATCCGTGTGCATATGTATGTATCCTCAACGAACGTTTTAATGAACAAGATTTTAGAACGAATTCGTTTGTTATGGGATATCCTATTTTACTGCTTCATCGCGGAATCTGTTATCTTGCATTTAGAGTACATATTAATCAAATATAGCTACTGCAGATTTCCTTTTGTTCCAGCGAATGCAAAATACTTTATCCGATAGCCACTTCGAAATATTGGACAAGATATGAAAATCGTTGATGAATTCATTTCAGCAAATGGCTAAACTCTTGCTCGAGGAACTTATAACTTGGCCGAAAAATGGGGTCAAATATTACAGGAGAACGGCGATTACATTAAAAGCAGAACAGAAATCTGATTTCGTTAAAAGTACAACACACTCTCATTATATTACCGCGCAAGGGATTGAATGAGAAGGAAATTCTTGCAGTTCTAAATATACTGTGTTGAACAGGAAGTTTCTCTTGGAAACGTTACATTGGTTGTACTTGTAAATCCGAAAATTTTTAAATACATTGATTCGTTTCATACGTTCGAAAATATATTTATACATTTTTTTATAAATTTATAAGACTCGATAGTTTTAAGTTTATAATCTGGAAAATTTGAAGATTTTTAAATACAAAAATTTTTGAATAAAATAATTTATAATTGAGAAGATTTGAAGATATCAAAATTTGCAAATTAAAAATGTGAAGGTTTGAAAACTTTTCAAATTAAAAATGTAAAAACTTGAATTCAAAATGTGAAAATTTGAAAGTTTGAAAAATATGAATTTGCAAATCTGAAAGCAGAGTATTAAAAAATTTAAGAAATATGAATTTGCAAATTTGAAAGTTGATAAATTTCGAAATTTGAGAAACGTACAAATTTGCAAGTTTGGTGCTTAATTTTGAATATTTGAGAAATATGAAAATTTTCAAGCTTAAAAGTTGATAAATTTCCAAATTTGAATAATATGAAAATTTAGAAATTTGAAAATTGTTGAATATGAAATTTTGTGTAAAAATAGCAATATAGTTTATCGTATTTCTATTCACTGATTAAAACGTTGTTTAATAACAATAACAAAACTCAATGAAAACGAAATTTCAATTTAACTTGATAATTTATAATTATCAAGATTACACGACATCGAGAAGTATAATAAATTCAAACTTCATAGTGTACTATCGTTAATTACACTGTAACGAGTTCTTCTGAAAGCTCTCGCTTTGATAGGCAAGTATTTTCCTGCAATTTAACCCAAGCAACGTTATCATTATAGTAGTTGATATATCTCTCTACGATATACCGGGTGTTCCCGATATGTTAATACAACTTTAAAACGGGCGAATTTACATGGAAATTAAGTGAAAAATACACAATAAAATTTCTTTCATGCGACTACATTTTTAATAAAATTGAATTTCATCATTTTTCAAGTTTTGTAAGAAAGTTTATTTGCAATGATTTTTGTATATTCCAATTACTATGCAGTGACAGACAGATTTTGTTATATTTTGTGTTATACGATGTATATTATCAAATACTGATTGAAGTGCTGGCTAAACAAATTAAAGATTTTATTACACCCAAGAGGATTTGCCTCACTTTCAAAATAAACATTTCTCCATTTGAAATTCAACTCCGAAAGCAGTTCCGCGCTCTTTTCTCCAAATTGTGATCGCGCATGCGCGAGAGGTGCTGCGCGCTCGAGAATGCGCGGGAGACGCTGCGCACTCGGGACTGCGCACGCAGCGATACCAATGAAAAAAGCCGTGTATTAAAGAATGCTAGATTTATTTATTTAAAAAACGATTACATTTGTCATTTTATGTATCGTAAACAAATAATGTTACAAATCGTGAATAAATTATTTTAAAACAGTTAAACATCAGTTTTATCGAAAATGAAGGTACATAAGATATATTTTTGCCTTACTTTATCACCGTAGACTCATCCCTTTTTCGATTGTACAATCACTTACGAAACACCCTGTGTATTTGGAGATTCGAATCGAAACACGAATAGGTAGTTTGATATCGTTTACGAGAGATCTACATTTTGTAGAAAGCGATATTGATCACAGAGTCACACCACGAGAGGGTGAGTACAAGAGTAGCACCCACCCTTAAATTATTCACCTAATCCCAACCACCCTACGGAACATTACCTCGTTCGTCAAACTGTTGCCAACACCAGAGACTGGTTTTCACTTTACTTAGCCGGCGGAGTCATGTTTTTATTACTCTTTTTATGAACTTTCTCGTTACTCATTGGCAATTTAGTATCATGAAGTGACAACCGAGCACGTACCTCATCAACGCTTATGAGATGCTTTAAACTCACACGGTGTGAAAAAATATTCTTAACTCGACAAGTTTAAAGATATTTTCAAATTTACGAAATTGTGATTTTTCGAATTTATGAGAGTGGGAAACCAGTTGATATAATATTCCCTTTTTCTTTCAGCAAACAGAATGCGTTAAAATGCGGGACACCCAGTATACGAGTAGTGGAAAAATATAAATTTTTCATAGCCATTTCATCGCTTCTAATATGTCGTGTACATCTCAAAGGGAAATCATAATGAAATATGACGACCCTGTTTTAGAAAAAAAAGTGCGCAACGCGTGACTCCGTAACTTGTCGTTCCCTTTGTACGTTTTGACAAAACTAAATGCTGCCACTCTTTGAAAAGTAGCGACCAGACAGAGCAATTAGGTGAACGATAAATTTCTGTCCACGTTGCAAGCTTTATTGTTTCCCGCCGCGTGACAAATGATCCCAGAGTGTCTTCCACGATTCGCTGTTCGTATTCTGTGCAACGGACAACGAGTTCTCCACTTGATCCTCAAGAACGAACGTTGTGAGGACCATTTAAACGCGATCTAATCCAAAAATAATGAGACTGCTGTTTTTATGCATTCAAACCCTGTGTCTATGAATAACGCCGGCTCGAGAAAAGACGAGATAGAAATTTCTTACGTCTGTACTCGATCAACTGATACTTTTTTTTACGCTTGAATTTATGAAGATATTTATTATGCAAATTTAATAATGAGTATTAAAATTTGTATTGTCATTATTTCTTAAATAATTTCATTTTTTATTTCATTTTGTATTCGGTAATTTTTAGTTAATTTCACTATAAATTAGTTAACTTTTAGTTCATTTAATTTTGAATTAATTAAGTCTTAGTTCATTTGATTTCTAACTAATTAATTTTTAGTTAACGTAATTTTGAATTCATTAAATTTTAGGTAATTTAATTTTGAACTAGTTAATTGTTAGTTGATTTAATTTTGAATTAATTCATTTTTAGTTAAATTGATTTTTAACTAGTATACAATTTTTAGTTAACTTAATTTTGAATTCATTAATTTCTAGGTAATTTAATTTTGAATGAACTAATTTTTAGTTAAATTGATTTTTAACTAGTATACATTTTTAGTTAATTTAACTTTGAATTATTAATTTTTAGAGTTATATTTGTAAAATGCCATTAAAGTAATTTTTGCATTACTGTAAAGAGAATCTACATTTAAGGTAACTCGACATAACATAGTGTAGCGAAATTTAATTTAAACTTTGCAGAACTGTAAGGAACATCAAGAGTAACAGTTTTGTAAAAATACAGCATGCAATTCCCCAAGATAATGAAGGATTTTAGGTATAAAGTTCTTGTAATTTGTATTTAATTGTCTGCCAAGAGTACTAAATCAAGAATGTATTGTGGCTTGAAGGAAAAGTACTGGCTTTATTAAAGTAAGGGACGCGAGTTTAAAACTCGTAAACATTAATTAATTTTTCTCTTACTTTTTTAATCCGCTTTTACTAAAGCTAATAAAAAATAACTACTACTTTAAAGTCTAATGGAAAAACTTTTTGTTTGCTGAAATTTTGTATTAAATAAAAGGAAAGTACTAGGAACTATTTTTATTTCATTGCCTAAACAAGAGATTTTCTCGCTTGATTATTTCTTTTTTAAATTATAAATTTTGTAACACTTGTGACTCTACACAATTTATATGAAAATATTTTGGGAACTGAAAGACAAGTGAAAACCAACTTTAATCAGATTTGATTATAATTTGAAAAAAATATGTGAACAGAGGGTTAAATTTACTAGACATTACAAAGTCACCATAAGTTTACTATAAGAATCCTATTCTAACAATAAGTATCCTACGTTGCCCTAATTAAAATCGTTTAATCTTATTACATCCCGTACATAATATCGCTGTTCGAAATTAAAGTACTTATGAAACGAGTACAATCGCAGGAAATGAAATTATTATCGTCAACGGAAATTATGGTTCGTGCGAAACCCGTAAAGCGACGAAAGGTAAGCAAACGAATAATCAAAGCGCCATGTTTTTAATTTTGAACAAATTCGCGGTAGTGTTTATTTTATAACAGTTAATAAAGAACGTTTGTGTGTATATATATTTAAAATTCAAATTTCTATCTTGTTATGTAGCGAAATTTCAATACATGCTTGTCGTGATCACGTTTCTATAAAAATTCAAATATACAGGTCGCAGCAAAGTTGATTACACAAATTGGAATGCAAATTACTCATTAGCATAAACAGATCGTTCGATAATAGCCAACGTCAAAATTTTATAGAATATATTTACATTTTTTATGGAAATAAATTAGATTTTGAAATCTTAATACAAATTACTTTATGTGGAGAACATTTCTTTTGTAGTTGAAAACAAATAATACGAATTTCATGTGGATATGTGAGTTAGTTTTTAAAATTCGGGAATTTGGAAAATTGAGCTTTGCAGGAATTTGGGAATTTGAGGATTTAGATATTTGAGAATTTGAAAATTTGAGAACTTGAAAATTTAGAAATTTAGAAATGAGAATTTTCGAATTTGAAACTTTGGATATTGGAGAATTTTTAAATTTGAGAAATTGGAAGTTTGTCAATTTGGATATGTGAGAATTTGGAAATTTGAGAACTTGCAGATTTGAGAATTTAATTATTTGAGCAATTGGAAATTTGAAAATTTGAATATTTGAAAACGTGGAAATTGGAGGATTTGAAAATTGAAAGATTTAGAAATTTGAAAAATTATAAATTTGGGGTTTTAAAAATTTAGAGATTTGGGGATTTGAAAATTTCTAAATTTGACAATTTAAAAATTCTGAAATATCAAAATTTATATAATGTATAAAAAACAGAAGTTTAATTTTTCAATTTTATGTAATGTAATGATTAATAATATCAGTAATAATTACTACATTCCAACATTATATTTACACTGATTTTATTAATGAAAGTTAAATTTCAAAGCGTTTGAATGTTAGAATACATAACACGTAAATATTATATTCATAACAGCCAATATTAATTATACAATAATTCCAATAGTAATACAAGCTCAAAGTGTAATAATTACGTATATTACTAACTGTAGTAATTACGTCTCTTTGTCCCCGATTTTGAAGGAATGCTGCAGTTTGCTTCGATAAACGATGTTACATCTGTTGCTGTAACGTTTTTGATTATTTTATCCAGAAAGGTATCACAAGATATTTCGTAATATATGTTTTGACCGATATATGATTATGCACCACATACAGGTCGATTATCACGCTATCACGGACTATTAATAAACCATGTGGCGGGATGACAAATTAATTCTCAAATTACTGCTATTGCGGTTATTAGCAGGACCGGTCACAGAGAAATATGGCGGGTGCAAAATATCTGGGCGGATTACACAAAGGCTTCGAAAAAAGAAAAGAACGATAAAAAATATAATAGAATAAATAAGGACTGATTTGGTTAGGACAAATCCAAAATTATAAAGAGGAAACAAATAAGCAAAATTAATAAACTTTCATATTTCAAACTCTCAGTAATATTTGACAAAAATGTTTGTAATAATCTTTGATATAAATTGAAAAATATTAAATGCAACCGTAACAAAGCTGTTACCTTTTAACAGAATTTTCAAATTAAATTAACCCTTCTGCAAATGAAATTAACTTCTCTGCAAATCAAGTACTTTTACATGTACATTAAATTGAAAAAAAATATCAAATAATGTTAATTACATAGAAATCCAAAATTTTATTATAATTCATACAATTACATAATTATACATGGGGATGAAGTATGAAAACTGTGTGCAGACAATTCAATGATTCAATAGTAATAATTTAAGGAGAACCGTTATAAACGGTTAAAATAACCTAGTAAAGGTTATATATAGTTACATCATCATTTCATGTTTTTTTAAATATAATATATATTTAAGTGCTTGATTTGCAAAAGGGTGAATTTACAAAAGGATTAATTTGCGAAAGAAGGAATTTAATTTGAAAAACCTATACGTAGCCAGTCAAACATGAACTAGAACTTGTATAATTTTTTGTTCGAGCGAAACTTTTTAATCCAAAGAACAAATGACTTACTTTACGTATATTCTGTCTATTCATACACTCTTTACACCGAATTGCCGGCTTTTTTATTCCACTTATGAAGAGTTATGTACACATCCACTTGTACACGAATTTTTTACATCTTCGTTGCTATTGAATCTCTGTTTTAATTCCTCTGTCGGGAATACAAATCGATAATAATCACATGGTGATAAAACTGGGCCGTAGGGAGGCTGATCAATCGTTTTCATTTTTTCCGTGTTCGAACGACGGAACTCATTTAACCGTGATTTTTCAAAATTTCAATTTGTTTCGAATAACGGAAACTGTACTTGCACTAATGTTAACCCTTTGCGCTCCTTTTACCAATTCCTCAATTTACAAGATAGATCAAGAAAGGTGTTCTTTTGAGGCAAATAAGAGCAGTTGCTCTTACACGCCATTTTCTGTAAAGGTGTTCTCGATAAAATGTATTGCAACAGTGCGAAGTACGTAACAAATTTTTCATTTACTATAAGTAGTAAATAAATGAAAATTCAGTATTTATTTGAATTATAAGATCCAAGAGAAATGCCATGTCAAGCCACAGTCGACAGGAGTGCATAGGGTTAACTTCCGAACTTTCATCGATTTTCATGCGTCGATTATGCTAGAAGTTTTCGAACCTCTGTGTTTCGTGACATCACACTTGTCGGATATCGCGTGTGCAACGCGTTCTCGACGTATTCGTCCACTACAAAGCGATTTCCACCGATCAAGCACTCAAGTCCTTGACAACGTCTCATCCCCAACTGTAAACGCGCTGTGCAAAATTTCGTAGGCTCTGCGAGATTGTTTTATTGAGAACGGAACATAAAAATGTGCGAGCGACATCTGGACGAGCGAGTAGGAAGTAAGAGACAAATGAGTGAAATTGTGCTTACTGGAAAGAGACGTGCGTTGTTAGCAACTGTCTTTTATATTTAAATATTTCTTAATATTCGACACTATATACGCGAGAAAAGTGTTTTTTATTTCCCAAAATTGTGCCTTTGACATAGAATGAACTGGTTAAAAAATTAATAGTAGGTTGTGCGACGGAAGATGCTGACTTTTTATTTATCATGTTATTTCTACGAAACGAAAAGCAGAATAGTGAAGTGGAATGTTTGTGAGACACCCTTATAACTGCCACCAGATAAGGGTCGTTGGTCCCTTCGAGATAAGGTGTATGTGGTACATATTCCGGTTTATATTTGTCTGAATACAATGATCAAAGTTTTTGTCATTCGCATTGCACAAGTTACAGTTCTGCTCAAATATTAACAGTAGTTTGCACATAAGAAGATTATGATCGTTAAAAATTATTATAATTGGACAAACTTTTATCTGAAATAACTTTTCATGAACAGGTAGAGAAGTTACAAAGTTCCTCGGTCATAATTAATTCGAAGCGTAAACTTTGCTGAACATAACTACACAACATTTTCACTAACGTTTAGACAAAATGGCGGTTATCAATTACAGCGAGCCACGAATTATAGCCAAATTGGTGTGCTGTTCCTTTACGAATTTCCAATCAGAACATTCCAAAGCGACGGCTAGTAATTACCAGTACAATTCAATATATCGTTTAGCGAAATTACAGCTAATGAACGTACAGCGTGGCCTTAGTTTGACAAATTTCGATCAAAAGATACGAACATTCAAAGTGAACCGTATGAGCTGTTTGAATTGCAATCAACTATTAGATTATTGCATATCAATTAACTGATTTGGAAATTCAACCCTTCTCCAACCAATCAGAACCAATTTTGACCTAAGGTTATACATATATAGAGTGTCTGAAATTGAGGTTATAGATTACAGTTTGTATATTACAGGTTATTATTTTTAATAGGTTATATTTTTTAAACTATCAGTGACAGATAGGAATAATTGTATAGTAGGATTTCCGTATCTGCGGTTCTTATTTACAAATTGTATTATAAATGTTCAAAATAGTATTTTTAATTAATTTTAATTATTTTTAATTCTGAATTAATTTTACCTATTTTTAATTTTGAATGAGTTAATTAATTTTAATAATATGCTTGTAAAACAGGAAAAAGATAATTTGTTCATTATTTTATATATTTTTTCAAATTCGAATAAGCTATGTTAAACGTTAAAACATTTATGCGTAAAATCGTGAAGATAGTTTTGCTAAATTAAATTTTATCCTGGATGCACTTGTCATCCATTAAGCGGATTACACGTACATTTTCGTTCGTAAATATCTGGATGCTTTCCTGTTTTTACAAGTATTTCGCTATTCTTCCAGATGTACAAAATACCTTTATTAATACAGCATGTATATTATGTAAACTACAATGCATACTGATAAATAAACTATTCAAAAGTACTGTTTTCATAACTACATTTAATTTACCCCTTTATATTTTCTTTGTAAAAAACATTTTAAAGTATGAAAAATATGTTTAAAAATGTTCATAACAATCTTGAACGTTAAAACTGTATATTTATATATAAATATATATAATTATATTTATTTATAAATAATAAGCGGACGAATCGATAATTTGATATTTTTAATAAATTTCTAATATATTTATTAACAAAAGGGATCTTGTATATTTTTAAATATAGTTATAAATAAGACTTCATTTATGCAAATATTTATTAGAAGCTCATAGAAACTATTGCGTACTTTATTATGTTTAAATTTAATTTTAAATAAAATTTAGTTCCTTAAGGAATTTATTAAAAATATTAAATGTTCTCTCTCTCCTTAATTTACTGATTTAAACAATAAATATTTGTCAGAAGTTTATTGAGAATCAAATTTGTAACTTGTCTGCTTATTATTTATAAATATAGTCATAGATGAGTTCTATAACCATTGTTAATAATGATTATAATTAAAATAATCTTTAATAATTTATTCTGTTATATCCTACTTGCCAACTTTCCGGATACTTAAAAGCGATAATGTACGTCGGCGAGACTTCCGCTACATTATTAATTAAAAATTAGTATCAAAATCAACTCCATACAGTTTAAACGACAAAAGATTCTTATCACCTGTTACGTGTTTAATTACCCTACATTTCACACCAGTGATTAGATGAAATAACATTTGTTATCATACAACCAGTTATTTCAACAATAGTGTGCGTGTACCCGTTAAATATATCATTGGAATCGTATAAATAAATTCCATTTGAATCTCAATTAAATTTATTTTACTCTCTTTGTGCCAAAAGTACACTGCAAATTGTGGAATAATAAAATGCTGATATATTTGCATAGTAATGTAGTGGAAAATTAAAACAGGGAAGAAGTAAGATAATTGAATAATAAAATGGTAAGAGAAGTAGAATAGTGAAATAGTAAAATAGCAAAGTAGAATGGAGGTTAATAGTAACATAATAAAACAGTAATGTAAAAGCAATAAAATAATGGAAAAAAAAGTAACACAGTAGAATAGTGGAATGATAAAGTAGTATAGAACAATAAAATAATAAAATGTTAAAAGTGGTAAAATAGTATAATAGCAGATTAACAAAATGGTATAGTAGTAAAGTTGTAAAATCGTGAATTCATAAAATGGTAAGAATGGTAAGACAGTAATGTAATTTGTTAAAGTAAAAATGCGATAAAATAGAAAAATATTAAATGAGTGTAGTAGTAAAATAGTAAAATTGTCGAAAAGTAAAATATCAAAATGACAAAAATGGTAAAGTGGTATAGTAGTGAAATAGTAAAATCACAACATAATGGAATAATAAAATATCAAAAGGGTAAAATAATAAAACAGTAAAATAATACAATAGTACAGTAGTAAAATGGTAAAATAGTAAAATCGCGTATTGATCAAACAGTAAAAACATTAAAATGATAAAAAATAACTAGTAGAATAATAAAACGGTAAAACAATAAAACACTCCTATAAGAATAACGCTTATCCGTTGAAAATATGTATGCAGACACTGTTCACCTAAATAGATAAAAGAGAAAGCCAAGATATCGGTATATAATTTTATATTAATAATACACTCGCATAGCCATATTATTAAATCATATTAATTTTCAAAGCGACATATTTAATATTTCACGCGTAATCGTATCGAACGAATTTTAATTAACAGTCCTATATACATAACCTAATTAAATCTCTCTTCCCACTTCAGCAAAAATCCTCGCGAACAATTCAAATATAAATCAAGGTTACAAAAGAATTCAACTTCAAAACGCAATCGAATGACACGCAACTCCACTAAAGTGAAATAAATAGAATCTAATAATCGGATTACTGCAATATGCAGATAACAAAACAGACATTTCTCTCGTACATCGGATAATCACAATTGAAATTGAACAACTGTCAAGTACACTGACCTCCATAAGAAAACTGTACGAGTCAAAGTGCGCCCCCATGGTTACATTTCGAAACGAATGAACAATTGACAGGCAAAATTACTTACGATTACGAGGCGACGGTGTCCAGCTGGCCTGCATTTTCCGTGTTTAAGTGATGTACCGGCATCTTTTTGACAGTTGCTGTCTTTGGTGTTCGTCTGCTTCATTCTTTCATCGCGAACGAGTTGACGATCGCTGGTTGTAAACAAAAACCGTAACAACACCGACGATCGATAAGTAACCGTAGCTACCTGTTTCGTTTTTCTTGGAAATTAAATGCAACAGCCTGCGCGAAATAACACGACCGTACGGGCCTTCTGGAATGGCACCGACGAGTTGGTGGCCGTTCACGGCACCGCGACACTTAACGCGTTGGAAACGGACGCTCACTGGCGCACACTCGAAGGGTGAATGCATCGATCGAAGCACCCTCTACTACCCGGCTTCTCTCATTGGTTGATTATCGCTGCGCGCGCATTCTCGGACGCACAACACCGCTCGCGCATGCGCGCTCATGCTTTGGAAAAAAGAGCGCGGAACTGCTTTCGAAGTTGTATTTCAAATTGAAATATTTCGAAACTAACTATTTCAAACTGTTATATGAGCCATTTATATTGACAGCGGGACAAGTTTACTTATTATTTATTTATCTGTAAGCTAACTGCAATGAAAGTTATTAAAATTCTTTAATATTAGGGTGATGGAAGTTTGACTGATTAACGGCATTGGAAAGATTATTTTGAAACTACTGCAACCTTGAAATTGTTTTTTAGTGGAATATATTACGGTATTTAGCTGTAGTAAATTTTAGTAATGCCATGTAAAACTACAAAGTAGTATTGGTGTAGATAACCGTAATATGAGTGAGGATGTGCTATAATTGCTGATGCTATTATCAGCTTGCAAGTATGTTACAGTTTCTAATAAACACTTAACAAAGTCGATGTGGTACTGGTTTTAGTATCGGTGCACAAAACCTCTTAAAAGTTTAACGGTTATTTCTAAATTAATTATATATTGACGTTTACCTTATTAACAAAAAAATATTTAGATTAACAAAAAGTATTCATATTCAGTGGATATTATTTGTGAAGGTAAATATATCGCTATGTACCAGTGTAATGATAGATACACTGTTCGTATCATGTGTCAATGTATTGCTAAAGACTTGAAGAGTTATGGAGAACCAAAAAAATATCATAACTGTTATTAGGAATACCGGTTTTGATTTATATTGGTTATGGTTTCGCTTGTTTTAATACCAACGTTACATCGGTTCTATGACCGTTACTTTTCGGTCGTATATTTTGCTGCTGCATTTTGGTTATCGTTCTGTTGTACGTCATAAATACATATAAATTATTGTACAATATATGTAATTTATAGCTGGTATATTTTCGTTTTGGAACTGTAAACGTAAAATGTATAATATGTATATATACTGGGTGTCTCAGTTTTCTGACAAACTTTACCAACATGTTCCATACGCAAAAATAAATAAAGATGTTACATTAACACAGTGTTTTAAACGCTTTATTGAAAAGTTATGTTAAATCTAAATGTTAAATTTAGAAAAGGGATTTCTAATTCTCAAATTTGCATAGTTTCAAATTTCCATATTTTCCAGATTTACTAATTTACATATTTGGAGATTGAAATTTGTATGAATTTGGGAATTTACACGTTTAGGAATTTCAAATTTTCAAATTTCCATATTTTCCTATTTGCACATTTCCATATTTCCATTTTCCAAATTTTTCAATGCTACAAATTTACAAATTTAGGAATTTGAAAACTTGATAATTTAATAATCGATACTCTCTGAATTTTACAGCGTGACAATTTATAAATATAGAAATCTCAAATTTTGAAATTGAGAAATTGACTAAATTGACTAATATTTTCCAACTATTCGATTTTTGTACTTCCTTCTAATTTTACCAACTGGCAATAAATTTTTGTATCTCATCATCCTACAGAAATTTTGTTCTTTTCTCGATAAAGGATAGACTATAAAAGCAGAAGGGAGGTAGAAGGAAAGTATCGAAATGTCAATAAAAGTTGAAAAATAAAAAACTACGTAGGTGTTTATTTGTGCATATAAAAAGATCCCTGGTCTGTCAGGGACATGGGTGTCATAAACTGACGCGGTACGTTCAGCGTTCACGTGACTTTGTTACATCACCAGCTGAAAAGTCCCTATCTGGTGAAAGATCTCTGGCTTCCTTGTGTCCGTTGGATTTAGAATTTCATACCAAGCGTGGAACGTGTGACGACGTCATTCCGTCTGAAAATACTTGAGCTATGCTGCCAGAAGTTCTGAAGGACATCGTCAGAGAAGCGTCGTAGCTTATTAAAGTCCTCCTCGCTTCCTCGCACCAGTTCCAGAAGATGAGCTTCTGGTCCCTTGCCTTCAGGTCCGTCAAAAGTAAAGCGAGGTTCTTCGCGACGGTTGCATCGATTCTGAGCACGTGACGACCTTCCACTATCACTGGAATCGTTTCTGATCTCCTGGCGCACCTAAGGAACAATAATGTTACGTTACTGCTAAACAAAATGGACGGCACGAGTTGCGAGCTCAGATTTATGGTTCGATCGCTACAGAAGAACGCCTTTATTGAATCGCTGCGAATAAAGTCGTTTATTCATGAATTTATTAACTACACTAGAGTCACGATATAGGCGATAATGATCTGTACGATATAAACAAAAACATAATCCCTAACACTGGGGGCAGAATCTTCGAGAAACAAGAAGTTCGATCCCCGAGAAATGTAACGTGATCCGAGTTCAGGTATATCCATGAGACAATACCAACGCAACTATGAAACTTTTTTATTTTTCATTCTTTTGTTATGAAAATTTTACCAATAGATTTTTCACATTTTTCTGATTAAAATGAAACCAAACACGATTTAATTTGGTCTATATTTATTGGTTTAATTGACGATAGTAAGTTTAGGACGCAGGGGAGGATAGCGAGTGAGAGAGACGATATTGCTTACAATGCTAATGTATTGCTAACTTTTCTATTTTTAATTCTTTTTTATGCAACTTTTATCAACATAATAAATAATTTAGCAGGCAATATATCGTTAGTTTACTGTACTTACCAGGACATTACTCGTTCCCGTAGATATTCAGCAGCAGGATAGCTCAACGATTGTTTCGGGGATACGAACAGGATCTTCAAGCCATCGATAACGCGTTCTTCTATCAGTAATCCGGGTCTGGCCGCGAAATAGAGCAGCAGAATTAGATTTACCGCGATTCCAGCAATCATCCCATATTCTGGACCGATTGCCAAACAGCTGAACAAAGTCACCGTCAAAGGTATCAAATCGATCTCTGCAAATAGAAATGGATTCTCTATTACTAGCATTCCACGATTCTCTATTCCCACAGAAACTGTCTTCAGAGCAGCTCTAAGAAATTAATTCGCAAATGGAGCTTCTAACCTTCTGAATCTTCAAAGCTCGCAATGAGAAAGCTTCACATTTTGAAATACTCATAATTTAAGAATTTAGATATTTTCAGATTGTCGACTTTTTAAATTTCTCAACTTGAAATTTTCTAAATTTGTTAATTTTTTAATTATCACATGTTTAAATTTTCAGATGGACAAATTTCTCAACTTCTCAAATTGTTCAGTTTCCAAGTACCAAATTCGTACACTCCTACTTTTCATTTCAGAACTACAGGGTGGTTCATTAACCTCTTAACCACGGCTGAACTTTACGCTGCTTCTCTGTATGACAGAGTTGGACACAAATTACACGTAAACAACACTACAATGTGTGACAATGCTGTTCCCTACGCAAGTACATTGGAACGAAGTTTTTGATGATTAAATTATAATTTTTCCCAAAGATGTTACATATACTTTAACTTTGATAATTTACTTTCTTCGAAAATTCACAAAATATGTAATTTCCAAATGTTTCCAATATCGTGTATTAGTGCAAAGAGGTGTCCCATGGTGTCTAAACTTGGCGTTACCTTTTATTTACATGTAATGTACTTTTATGGGATTTGTTAATACTCTTATAAAACGTGGTGAAGGCAAAAAAAGTGCGAATCAAAATATATGAAAAGGCTCATTCGATTGAAACGGTGAGACAGTAGAGTGAGCCATGGCGCTATGTAATCTACCATGACATTCGCGAAAGCCACTATAGTGGATCGTCGTACAGAGGGATGATTCGTGAAAGCCACTATAGTGGTGCATCGTGCCTAAGAGGTTGTGGATTCGTAGCTTAAATGAATGAAGTAATATTTGACCGTCTTTACTGATATTCTAGAATCATGAATGATGTTCAACAAACAGATAATGTTAAAAGGGAACAATACATCGATAAGACGTATCTAAGCCAATCGTAAAGATTCGGCAGTCACCGATAATTTACGGCACGCGAGTCGATAGCCGATCCGCGGTTAGCACGTGGTGAATAAAAAAGATTCGGAAGGTATGTGAAGTTGTATAGTGTAAATAGCTAATAAATTGTTATATCAAACGGAAGAATTGTGGAGTTCATTTGGAAATCCCAACAGATGATGTAAACTCACTTTTGGTTCTCCAAAGCACGGTGAAAATATGAAGTTCGAGCATATAGTACATGGCAACTATGATGACCGCAGCGAGAGTTGCTTTCGGAATGTATTCGAATGTCGAGGTCAGAAGGCCGCTGGCTAAAAGCACCAGGCATCCAGTAATTACACCGCCCATCGGTGTTTTTACACCCGAAGCGTTGTTTACAGCAGTTCTTGTGAAGCTCCCTGTGCTCGGCATTGATCGTGAAAAGCTTCCGAAAATATTACAAAGTCCCAAAGCCAGCATCTCCTGATTAGCGTCGACCGTTTTTCCTTTAGCTAAAAATACATTGAACATGTTTAAATATTGTTGACCAGGAAATATTTCAAAATGCATTGTAAATTCTGTTAAAGTTTCAAGAACATTTTATTAAAATTTTGTAGGTATTTTTAAGTGCAAAAGTAAATAAAATGTGCGAAAATTTAGGCAGAAGTCAGTTCAACTAAGTAAAAATTATTTATAGTAATTGTAAAGTCCTTCTTGAAAACGTACCAAAAGCTTTGGCAATAGCAATGCTCTCCAAAATGGCGATCAGTGGAACGGAAATGGTAGTGCTCCCTAATTCCTCAATGAGGTCCTCAAAGTAGTATGTTTTATTTCCACTCACAATTGAAAATGGCGGTGGTGCGAACGACGGCCATCCTTCCGTAATATTTCCAGTAATTTTGAAAGGTTTAATATTGTAAGAATACAACGAATAACTCAATATTATTCCGATGACGACGATCACAGCGTTCCTGGCCAATGACGTCACCCACATCGCTTTCTGAAACGCTGTCCCATCTTTCTTTCCACGTAAGTTCTGTTTTTCCATATTCAAATTAAATAATGTAGTACTGCAAGTATTTTCAGATTTCAATTAAAATCTACCTAACATTTAGCTACATTAAATACAAATTTCAATCCTTGTATATTGAAATACGATTTAGGCAAACCACCTCTCACTTCGTATTGACAATCGATCCAATTAAATTGAACATACTAAACTGAAACAACGGCGAAATATAATGTTTGAACGGTCAATAACTGAATGTAAAACGAATAAAAAAATAAATTCTCGTTCAACGCTTTAAAGCAGACATGGGTGTAAAAATTCGGTAACTCAATAGATCACGCTTCGTGTTGTTCCCAACAAAAGGCGTTCCTAACAAGAGGCGTTCTTAACAAGGGGCGTTCCTAATATGGGGCGTTTCTAAGCAGAGGGTGGGTGTTTCTATTAGGAACCGTTACTGTCAAGGGACATTTCTATCAGAAGTAGTTCTTATTAGTAAACATTTCTATTAGAGGGTGTTCCTGTTGCTGGGTGTTTCCTTTTGGAGCCGTTCTGATCAGGGGGCGTTCCTATCAGGAGGCGTTACCATTATAGGGAGTTCCTTTCAGGAGGCGTCCTCATTACAGGACATTCCTCTTAGTGAACATTTCCATCAGAGGACATTCAAAAGAAATTTTTAATCAGAAGTGTTTCTGATAAATAGGGTTCTTCACAAGAAATTATTGTAGTGATAAGACAAGGTAGTGAAAACATATTAATTGGAAAGTGATATGGTAAGAAAGAACGCATGATAATATGCCATAAAGCATAAAGTAGGTGTACCTTCCCCGTTTCTGAGGCTTATCTATGTTCACCTTTGAACTAGCTCCATTTACTACCTAGTGCCCATGCCTGTTCTAAAGCCTCAGATCCTTTGATCTTTACATGCTAAAACTCAAAAGTAATTCTCTTTTCAGTTGGTTCTTTCACGTTTTCCGTCGAGATTAAGGGACCTTAATTAAAATTAGTACTCCGTGCTGCTTCCAAGACCTATCAAATTTTTAATTCCACTTTTGTCCTCAGAAATAATTAACCTTAATATTGAACGTATACAGGGTGAGTCAATTGAAACGGCTGCCCAGAAGAACTTTCGGAAAAGTATTCGAGACAAAGTATATTGTATTCAAAGGTACGTATCAAGGGAAAGAAGTTCATATTCTATAAGAACTATTCTAAACTATAATTCAAATTTTGACTTTACAATTAATGTTTTTATTAAAAAAAGAAGATATTGGAAATATTGAAGTTATAGAATAGTTCTAGAAATAAGTAATACAATTTATAATACTCACTTTAAGACAGATAAGTAGAATCATAGAACAGACTCCCAGTACTGTGTCCCACAATTTAACCTCGTTCAGGTGATCAGCAACTTTAACAACGGCGTCAATGAAGGAGTCGCTTCTACCACTCAGGCCGAGAAGCGTTCCCAACTGAGACGTTCCAATTATTATCGCAGCTGCGTTCGTGAATCCCGAAATCACTGGCAGACTAACAAATTCAACAAGAAATCCCAGATGAAGCAATCCCATGATCGCGATTATGCAACCTGATAAGAAACAGAGGAGTACCTGAACACAGAATAACATTAGTTATAACCTTTGCATTTCTAATTCTAACTTTCCTAGCAAACAACCTTTCTAACGGGGGAGCATTTTCAACGGGGAGTTGTTGGAAAGGGGCGTTTTTAACAGGGAGTGACTTTAAGAAGGGGCGTTTCTAACGTAGGGTTTAAAAAAAAAATAGAAGGCGTTTGCAACACAGGGCGTTCCCAATGAAGGGCACCACCAATAGAGGGCGGTTCCAACGGGGAGTGTTCCTAAGAGGGGACGTCCCCACAAGAGGGTGTTGCGAATAAAGGGCGTTTTCAACACAAGATATTCCTAACAGAGGGCGTCCCCAATAGAGTTGTATTTCCAACAGAATTGATTCCCAACAACGGGAGTTTTTAATAGTGTGCGTATCAAATAAAGAGCGTTCTCAGTAGAGCATACTCGCAATAAAGGACGTTACTAACAAGGGGCGTTCCTCGCACGGGGCGTTCCTAACAAAGGGCGTTGCTAATAAGAGACGTTCCCAACACGGAACGTCGACACCTTAAAAAAGTACTTATAAAAGCAAATGCAGCGGTTTGTAATATTTTAATTATCATAGAACTTGCACCGATCATTGCTGCTCTAACTAATTTGACATAATAAATTACATTTTCCATTGGCTAAACAATAGAATCAGACATCTCATTTTTATGACTGTTTTTGTTCTTCAAGAATATCGCGCTCCATTTTAAAGTTAATAGAAACATACATCTCCTCCTCTTCAGGAAATAAACATTTTTCAAAGACAAAAATCAGACACCAGAGACAAGACACCGGAAAATTTCAAGATAAATATGAAAAATGTTTGAAGTTGCACTCACCGCAATATCAGGTCCAAGTCTTATAACATGCTGCTGCGACAGTAAAGCCATTATTGCTGTTGGTCCCACTGTGATGTCTTTACAGCTACCGAACACCACGTAGACGAAGCATCCCATGAAACTGCTGTACAGGCCATACTGAAGTTTTCAAAAGTTCACCTAACGAGAACCAGTTCTTCCACTATTGTCAATTTCATGCAACTGCTCGCTTTTAGCAGTTGTTTCTAATGACGTGAGTAGGGTTTTCGGTTTGGAAGAAGATAGAAACCTTAGCTTTGCGTGAAGTATACAAATGTAATAATTTTCAAGTTTACAAATTCCTAAATTTCTAAATCCTCAAGTTCCCTATCTACTAAATTGCTAAATTCCCATCTTTTCAAATTAAAAATTTCCAAATCTATGAATCTGAAATTTTTCAAATTTACTAAATATTAAATTCCTAAATTGACCGATTCCCAAATCTCTAAATCCCCAAATTCTCAAATTTCCGAATTTCTATATCCCAAATTCTCAATTCTTCAAATTGAAAATTCCAATATTTCTAAATTTACAAATCTCTAAATCCCCAAATTCCCAATTTTTTCAACTAAAAATTTCTCAAATCTCTAAATCCCCAAATTCTCAAATTTCCGAATTTCTATACCCTAAATTCTCAATTCCTCAAATTGAAAATTCCAAAATTTCTAAGTTCTCAAATCTCTAAATCCCCAAATTCCAAATTTTTTCAACTAAAAATTCCCAAATCTATAAATCCTCAAATTTTCAAACTTACAACTTTCTAAATTCCTAAACTGACCGACTCCTACCAAACCAGTAACTTTTCACCAATAAACTTAAGGGTGTTCCATAAGTGCGGTTCAACATAAAAACAGCGCATTGCTATTTTACTTAACAGGAAGCTTAAGTGACGTTATATAAACAGGAACGAATGTACTAAACATGACAATGAAAAATTCATTTCAATTATCTTTTAAACGACTCACATTTTTAAACGCGGATAAGCAAAATATGCGAAACGATGAAACTACATTCGGAAGTTTTTTAAAAACAAAGTTTCATTGCGGGTCGCGATTTATAATAAAATTTCAGCTAAAATATGCACTTGCATAAACATCAGCGGGCTAGTTAGAAAGAACGAAAACTTTTTTCATTTACAAGCTCATTTAAACTTGGCGAAATAAATTGGAAACTTTATAAAAGAAGTATGTATACACACCTGCGCTGGTAGTCCAGCTACAATTGCGTAAGCTATACCCTGCGGTATAACGGTCAAACCGACGGTCAATCCCGCCAAAAAGTCCTGCAGGAATCTCGAGAAACTGTATCGTGGCAGCCATTCTAGGATCGGTATCCTTCGTATGATGTACCGCTTTAAATTGAACCCCGAAGTTGCCTCCCCCCCTGAAATAAATAAATCATAATGAATCAGTACAATAAATTATGGTAAAAGTACCGGTAGTTAGCAGGTTTTTTTAGAAAATATCAAAAAATAAGGTTTTTGTAAGTTGTTCATCCCAGTGCAGTTCCAATAACATGCACTAAAATCTAACTCCTGAATATCAAAATTAAAGAAAAATTTTCAAAATCAACAATAAATCAAACAACAAAAATTTTCATAATGAACTTTCAGCAAAATGATGAAAGTACATTGTTAAAATGCTGTGAACGAGTTCTTTGGACTCAACTAATCTTACGACTACTGAATGACAAATCATTCGCTAGATATACGCATGAACTCATTCTTCTGAAGTAAACAAATTAATTACTAAATAAATACCGCACTCTTACCGGTTGAAATTACAGTGTACATCGTACTAGACATTCTCACAAATTATTTCACACTAAAACTTTAAGAAGAAGATTCTGTTGCCAATGGTGTCTCTGTATCACTGTTTGAAACTGTACACTGTACACGCTGAATGAAATACGAGAAGTTAGGTTATGTAAGTTGATGGTAAGGACGCATTGTAATTTACTCATTACCCATTGACTATAATGTTTAATTTATTCGCAGCCTCGTAACGCTTTTGTATTTCAATAAATTACTGTAATAAAGTTATGACAGTACTATTACTTTGTTTCATTTTTAAAGAGCATGAACCATTGCTTCTTGAAAAATGTAGAAACCTTTAACTAGCTAAATGTGTACATTTAAAAAAGAACTATACATAATATAAGGTACATATGTAAAATGCAGATAATTGTTACATTGTTCATTGGTTGTAAAATTTAAAAAGGTAATCATTAGTGATAAAGTTGTTTGTTACAATAATAATAAAGATATGATAAAAAGCAACTTAGTGTATAGCAAAAATAAACAAATGAGTAATACTATTTCAAACTATAAATAAATATACTGAAATATTTAAATGATATAATATAACTTGTTTTAATGCAATAAAAAGAATAATAATTTATTATATAGTAATAACAATGAATTTAATGTAAAATTGCATCATATTTTATCGTAAATAATTAAATATGCTGGAATAACGAAAATACGTTTCACACTGTATTTTAATATTTAAATTAATAAACAATAAAATCACGTCATCGCATTATATTGTAATTCCATATCAGTAAGCAATATAGTATCAGTGTTATTGGATCAACAGCGAAAACATTTTCCAATCGATAATGATGTAATAATAATAATTTAAATATGAGAATACAATGTAGGTTGAAATTACCAAATATTTATAAACGTAAATACGAAATGCATTTTAAAATAGAATCTTTTAATTTTGAAATGAAATTTAAAATATAAGAATAATATTTGCTAAACATGCATTATACATAGATGTAGGATATGCAATATAATGTATAGAAATTTGTCGATCGGAAAATTTAAGTAACAAAATAAAATATAATGTGAAACTGCTTGCTAATGGAAAATTTTAATATTATTATAAAATAGAATGTTTTATTTGTTCATGAAGATATTATTATAATTTATAATCTATAAACATACAAGTATAATTTATATAGTATAAAATGTAATTGCTCGTTAATTATGAATTTAAATAGTATAAAATATTAGTATAAAATGTAACTGCTCGTTAACTATGACTTTAAGCAGTAACACATAGCAACAAATAATTACTAGAAAATGAAATATAAAGCAATTGTATTTATTATAATTGCTATATAATTACTAGAACGCTAGCGAAGGATTAGAGAAGGATACAATGCGACTTGCCTTGATGAAGAAATGCAGATGATTATAGAATATAAAAAACAGAGCGTTGTTAACACTGTCAGACTCAACTGTGTAATATTACACAATTTCAAAGGAGGTGGTTTCTGCACCTGTTACTCCAACGATAAGAACGTGTTTATCTTGAGAATTTTTGGAATTCTATGAATTTTAAAACAATTGTTCTATTCATACACGTTACCAGATTGTTGCGGAATACAAATATTACTAATATTACTATAAAATATTGCTATTACTGTGTCAAATATTATTATACCGAATTATAATATTTATGATGAATTATTTATTATTGATTTTGTATCAGAAATTCATGTTAACGCCTATCACAATTTTTATGCACTTTGTATTCAGATAATAAAAAAAAGAAATTGATGAGTGTTAAGTAAACAGTATTTAATAATAATGATTATTATGAAAACAACTTCTGTTCTTAGAAAAACTGAGGGTTACACAGCTCGAGTTTTTCAAGAGCAATCATATAATTTTCTTTCATCGCGTTGTGTTCGATAATTGCCACTGTTATTCACACGGCAGAGAAAGTGAAGCGTATTTGAAATACTATTGGCAATTTCAAATGCTGAAGTATCTAAAAACACGCTAACGTTATCTAGTTTGTAACACCGCAAATAATTGGAACGAATCACTAATTACTTAATGAAATTTGTTAACGAACCGTAATTTTCCCATTTTCGACTCAACCCGCAGAGAAGTAAAACGTTCATTTGCAAAATTCTTTCAACACGTATTCAAACATTGCGATCGTGATTAAAATACGTAAAAACTTTAAAGGAATTCATTTAATCTACTCGTTTGCATGTTAATTCTACAGTTTCGTGCCAATTTTGCGAACATTTCCAGAATACAAAAGATGACACGAAATTATTTGGTTTCGATGCCGTGTTGCTAATTCAGAATACCGAAGATTAATGCAATTTGTAATATTTCAAAGCGTACCAATGCTTCTGTTTCATCGATAACAGCTAAAATCGAAAGAGGAGAGTAGCGAATGCAATATTTCGTGTGTGGAATGTGGATACACCATGGATGTGCTGTTTACGACCTCGGATGTTACACCCGTGACTACTGCAAGTCAAATTTTCGACTCAGAATTGATATTTACCTAAGATGATTGCGCTCATGCTGTGATTGTTATGCCTGACTCGATCATAAGAGAAAATAATTTTATTATCTACTTGCTTTACAATTTTGTAAAGCGAAGTCAATTCTGAATACCGCTATTCCGAATTAGCTGCACCGTAACAAAATTGTTACTTTATTTTTGTTACATTAATCAGTTAGATGCAAGAGAGTATTCAATTACTCAAATTTCTAAATTCACAGACTTCCAACTACCCACTTTCTCAAATTTTCAAATTTCTTAAATTTTTAACTTTCGATGTCTCAAATTTCAGAATCTTAAATTAGCAAAATATTGAAATCCGCAGAGAAGTAAAACGTTCGTTTGCAAAATTCTTTCAACGCTCAAACGTTGCGATCGTGGTTGAAATACGTAAAAACTGTAGAGTAAATTTACTGATTTACATATTAATTGTACAGCTTCGTGTCAATTTTGCGAACATTTCGAGCATTTAAATGTAACGCGATATTTCAGGATTCGATGGCGTGCTGTTGATTCGAAATACCGAAGATTAATGCAATTTGTAATATTCCGAAGCGCACTGATGCGTTTGTTCCATTGATAACAGAAATTTCTAATTACTGGGTTAAGAATTGATTAATTAAATTATAGTCGATAATTAAATACATCCCAATTAAGAATTCAATAGTAATTATCGACTGAACGATTTCATAATTGAAAATTAATGTTTAATACGCAATTCCCACAATTAAAATCAAATTAGAGACTAATGGTTAATTTTAATTAAGGACTCACTTAATTAACTTTCAATCGGTAAGTAATTATGAATAACAGGTTAATTTTTAATTGAATCGTGTCTAGTCAGAAATTAAATTTATTTTTAATTCAATCTTGTTATGTAAACATTAATTTTGAACATTAATTATAAATTATTTAAAGCTATAATTGGAATTTAATTTTTGCTTCAAATTTTATATATTTATATAATTTTATATTACTTTAATTTGATATTACCACTATATTTTTATAACTTATTATGCTTTTTGTATTAACATGTTTATGTTATTATATTATGTTGAACCACATCTATTATTACCAACAACAAGAAATACTAAATAATTAATACGTTGTGTAGAAGGTTACAAAATAAATATTATTGTTAATTAAAATATTAGATTATTAATATAATGATTAATTCAAAGTTAAATTTTAACTATTCGTTTCAAGAAATTATAATAATAATAATAATTTATATTGATAAATTTGAGAATTGTTAAATTTCTAAATTTCTAAATTGTTAAATTTCTACTTTACCAAAAATACTGTAACACCATATACAATATATGTATACCTACATAGCATCATTTTCCTGAAACGTTCACTCTCCCTTTGTTCAACGCAACGATGCAGCTGAGCAACTACCAAAATTATTAAAATTGCACTATTTCTTAAAGTTCCATCCACACAAAATTCATGATGCTGTCTGCACTCATTTCTAGAACCATACTAACAGATCAAACTGAAATCACGTTAATCGAAAGACGAGGGAACAAATTTTTCGGTTTATAAGATCAGTGCAAATACAGATAACAGCGCATGATTACGAGTGTATTGATGGTGCATGAAGAAAACTTCTTTCTTTGTTACACATTTATCGAGTCGGGCCGGCTAATATCGCTTGATAACAAGTCACATGATTAATAACAACAATAGGATTGTCATTAAAGTCGACGAAATATTTCAAATATTTTGTAATCATACTCTGTATTCGTTAGTATTAACACTAAACCTGCCACAATAAATGCACGCTTACCACGAAATTAAAAATGATGTTAAATAATAAATAAACAAACGATAAAGCAGATTAATAACTTCAATTCTTTATTTCGATGAAAATTATCGTAGATTTTAAGAACATCAAATTGTGTAACTTACAATAAGAAACTTGTGAACTTGATTGCTTTGACAGTTGAGTATTCAACTTTTTCCGACGTAGTATATCGAATGTTTAAAAAATGATGGACATTGAGAGAAGTAATGACAGTTAACCACATATATATTTATTTATACACTTAACACTATTTATAATAACAGTATACTTAAAAAAGAACGACAATTACTAAAAAGATAACCGCGTGTTTAAAACCGCGTGCGGGATAATTTTACTTGGAGGTTACGCGCGAAACTGTCTAAAGAAAAGAAATAAAAAAAACCACTAGGAGGCGCCAATTACACTCGCACTTATAAGAGCGGGAAATAGAAAAATCCTTCATGCATCATGACAAATGTGAATTGTAAAAGTAAATGAAAAGTGCTATACCATTTTACGATCTGGAGCTTTAATGAAGAGATATGAGTGACTCAATGTTGATTGTTTGATTTCCGATTCGTTATGTTTGAACTTTAAGCGATGATCATATTGTCACGAGGAAGAGTAATAATATATGTATAGACATACACTGTAAGCACTATCAAACAAAAACAGATCATGTGCTATTCATTCTAGAATTTCTGAGACACGTGATATTTAACGATGAGGGAGATCGATGTTTTCTTTACACTTTTAATGTAGAAGTAGTATGATTATATTATAAAATATTATATTAATAAATAAATTAAAATAATGTATATACATTGCAATGTATATTATAATATAATAATATAATTCAATTCTATGCAGTTCTATTATACTAGAATACTTTTATATTATTTTATACTATGTTTCATTTAATGTAATTATGCAACATTAAATACCATATGATAAAATATGATATTATAATATAATTTAATATAATTTAGATAATTTGAAAAGTTTAGAAAATGTAAAGAATGTAGAAAATATGGGAAATTTAGAAAATTGAAAACTTGAGTACTTGGATTTTAGGGACTTTAAAAATTTTATTAATATTCGAGTTTGGTCTGCAGCTCTAGATTAATGTTAGATATTTATCTTTCAGTAAATGCAAATATCTACAGAAATTCGATCCATTGTTTTCTCTAAGGTTTAAAGATGGCGCCACAGAAGTCAAACAGCTAATCTAATACATCATGATTCAAATACAAAACATAAAATACTAAAATTAAGTTACTAAACACTTCATTTTTTGTTAAGTGTTGATTTAACAATTTTTATAAAGTTTACTAAATCTTAAATTCTTATTTTACGTAAACTTGACAATTTTATATATTTTTATTCGCAAGTGTATAATTATAGTTGAGTATTAATAAATACATATGTATATATAAAATAATTAAAATAAAATATTGACTTTTATGTAGTTATCTGATGTTTAGTTTATCTTTCACTACCAAGAATCAATTAATAGATACGTAAGTGAAATAATAAAGTTTGCGATTTGAAGCGATGACACGATATAAGAAAGCAGAAAACAATACAACAATTGCAACTTTTTATCTTTGTATCAACCGTTTAGCGGAACTCTTGGATATTATCAAATTGACGTATAACTCAAGTTTATTATACATTCCAAAGATAAAGATGAGTATTTCAACGGGATTTTTAACAAGGTTACAAACTGTCACTTATTTTAATTAAATATTACATGGAACTGAAAATATATACAAGTATATAAGCTTTATATCAAATTATAAAATTATTAAAATACAAAAATTTAAAAGTGCAGAAATATGTAGATATAAAAATATACAAATATTAAAGGATATAAAAATATAAATATATAAAAGTACAACAATATACAAATGCGAAAAGTATAAAAATATAAAACTATACAACTATAACGATATAAAAATGTTAATTACTATTACAAACAATCTATACATTATTATTCGAAAATTGATTAGATAGTTTCTTTACAAATTACATATATGTAATTCGTAAAGAGTAAAATATAAAAATAAAATATCACAGATCGTAAAAAATTAAGTAGATAATAAATATACATTAATTAAGCACATAAATATGCGATAAAACTTCTATTGGATTAAAAAAATAAATCCGATTGCATAAAATTAAATACATAATAAATATAATTAAATAAAGCATATAAATATGGAATAAAAACTTATATTAAGTTAAATAAAAAATTAATCCCACTCTTTTATCCGCAGTCGGTAGGACTCGAACCTACGCTCCCAGAGGGAATCTGATTTCTAGTCAGACGCCTTAACCACTCGGCCACGACTGCTTGTCTCAGTTTGTGTTTTTAGCAGTATAAATATGTACCGTACATTAAATTAAATGAGAATACAAAATTATAATTCAAACACAAAATATCATAACATTTCTTGAAACGTTAAATGATATAACAATCATTTACGTTATCAAACTATCAAATGGATATAAATGTCATCTGAAATGAAGCGTTGCAGATACACGTAATAAAAAACGTCCATAACAGAACAAAGAACCATCATTATTTATACGAAATATAAAAAGCGTACAGAACGAATGAATTCGATTATGATTTTATAAATAGAATTATGGACACCGTAGATATTTAAAATTAGCTTACCCAGAAGCGGCGTTATTTCGTCAATGTTTCTTCTCTCATATGCCATTTTTGCATAATCGAATACAGTATCAAGTTTACTACTCTGCGCCTATGTCACATACAAGGTCTCAAATACTTCGACTAATGCACGATCTAATAAACTAGTAATGTCGATAAAGTAGGATACCATTATAACACTTGATTGTAATGTAGTGCTGACTACGAGAAGCTACTCAGCAAATTATAACATGAATATCACATACTCATCCCTGCGATAATATTCTGCGAAAATGGCGCGAAACTAGAAATATTTTGTATTCACGACAGCTAGTGGTTGTCGTAAATATTTATTTTATCTTAACCAGGAAAGGATATGGAAGTATAAATATTCCTTATGAATATTTAATTTTGTCCAATAAATTATTCAATTTTTTACGAAATTTTTTAATGAACAATAATTATGAGATTGCAACAAGGTTAGTTTTTAAAATACTTAATCAGCACGTTACAAGTGAGTTATCTGTCAAAAATGTAAATGTTTCAGATACATATAGAAAGTTTAGAAGTCATTTTACTTGGGAAAATATTAATAGGTGTTAAACAATGTTGCTTGAAGAAACCTAACAATTTTCTACTACATTTATTTTTATAAATAATTACGCTGATAAGTGTAAATAAATTATTTTAACAAATTTCTCTTTTTGCTTTATTAACGCAATATAAATCTCGTATTATTTGTTGCATTTTCAGTTTAACATATATTTGAAAAAATAAACTAAATAATGCAGGAGACAGAATAAATAAAACATCTTGTGTAATAATTTTTTTCACTGATAGACAGTTTCATAACATTCACGTAACAAACTAACATGACTAACATTATTATCTAAACAAATTCTTGTATCGAATAATTTATTAATGTCATTTCTCAGGTACTGTTTCTTCATGACTTTTCTTATACTGTATTTTTAGATGTAATTATATTTGTAACTGTTTGCCTAAAAGTAATATAGTAGTAAGAAAAGATGAAAATAAAAATTGATAAAATTATCTTAACAATAATCTTTTGAATTTAATTTGAGAACCTCAACAATTTGTTATTGTACACATGTACATATTAATTATACATTGAAAATTATAGCGAAATATGTTGATAAGAAGGTTGAAAATTATAGTAAAAATTAAAATAATTTCAATTATAATTAAGTATCTTGAAAGTACACACTTGAAAAAATTATATAAATCTGTTTAAACTTTTTGAAATTTTTTAATTATAATATTTCTTATAAGTGTATATATTATTTAAAATAAAATAAAAATAAAAAACGAAATTCGACGAGGATGGGATTCGAACCCACGCGTGCAGAGCACATTGGATTAGCAGTCCAACGCCTTAACCACTCGGCCACCTCGTCTCGTGTGAAGGCACTCTCTACTGAATATATTTTAGCCTCATCCCATTTTTACGATTTTTATGGATATATATTTTAAATATTTTTACATAATATCGTCAATTTTATCTTTACCACTATCTAAGTATTCTCGAACTTATAATTAACATGTTAATTAACTCAGCGATACGACGATGTAATCATAATTATGCAGGATATCATAATTATTCAGAACATTATCGTTTCATTTTTTAAAACAAACTTTTCAGCTGATACCCCGGGTAATTAAAACTTATCTGATACTAGTATATTTAATGGACTCATACATAACTTTTATTCGTTAAATTACGAATGTAATCTGTTTAATTATGAATGTAATTTATTAGATAATTTTGCAAACAGAATTCTTGATTTATCCTAGAAATGGACTACACCTATTTATTAAGATCATGTGTGTTACTTTAAAAAATGATCCAGATAAGAGTTAATACAATGTCCATACCGTTTAAAATTATCTTTAATAACTGTAATTTTTTATTTTCTAATTTATACTTTTCAACTGTTCAAATTTATACTTTTCACTTTTCAAATGATCTTCAATAATTACTATGATGTTTATACCATTAAAAATTATCTTTGACAATTGTAATTTTTTCAGTTTGTAATTTAATTTTTTATAGTTAACACTACTAATTTAAATTATCTTTAGTAACTGTAATTTTGCATGTGTCGCTTTAAACCTTTCAATTATTGTCTTATACAATTACCAATAACATAAATATAATATAAAAATTATTAAAAATTGTACTACCTTATATAATTATAAGAAAAGGGCTTTTCTTAATTTTTTATCAATTATTCAGTTGCATCAAATACACGATACCGGTTCCTGGCAGTAAATGCATCAAATCCGTGTCTGAATTCTTACAACTGAGTAAATAAATACAATTACCGCGATAAAATAGATTCCTAAATAATGTTACGTGAATCTGACATAATCCTTTAATTATATAATAAGTCGTATCTATTCAATTCGACAGCGTTTCAGCGTATAAAACTATTTTTATTGCAATGAGACATGCAATATTCATATTAAGCGCTTTCGAAAAATTCCTGAAAAAGTTGGCGGAATTGCACATTTAGCTTTGAAGTTATTTTTCTTATCCTTAAACGAACACCTATTAAAAACTCGATTACTTTCAGAAAATTTCTTATACAAATTATTATATGAAAAGTTTCATTTGCAGAAAACACATATATTTAAAAAAAATTTTAAATACATATGTCTAATCAGTAAATAAATGAAACAGACATTGTATAAAAATAGAATTCATAAATATTCATTACAGAAATTTAAAAAAAGAAACGTGGTAGGTAATCCGACGTAAATAAATAGTAAAATCTATGACTTACCTTGATGTTGCATTCTTGCAAGCTATTCATTAACCAAACAATAATTACAACTGACGGCCAGTGCTTCTGCGAAAAAAGGTATCTTGTTGATAATAACGGTCCGAAAAACATAATCTGAAAGCATCGTACGACTAATACGTACTCATGAATCATTTGTACCAAAACTACCAAACAATTACATCCTAATGCATTTCAAAGCAATGTACCAGATCGACTATTTGTTTTTACCTTTTTATTTATGTTCCATCAAAACTTTTAAATAGAAAATTTAAGAGATTAAATGTAGAGGTACTTCCGCTGTGAACGTACTTCCGCTATATCGCCATTTTACCTGAAGAAAACTGTTCTATTTACTATAATACATTCATCTTTCCTTATAACGAATCGTGTTTTCAAGTGTCTATCCTTCCCGAAACATAATATCGAGCTCCTTATAAACTGACTTTCCTCATAATTTTGTCATACAGTTTTTCCATCTTAACTTTCTCATTCCAATTACAAAATCTTATATCATAAACATTTTCCTTCGCATTTCATATTCCTGTCATAACCTCGTAAACAAATCTCTTGAATTCCCTCAGTTATTTTAAAACGGCTGTACACGATGTACACGATATTTTCGTGTATACGATATACACGATATATACACGTATTATTTTTATTTACAGGATACACAAAAATTTCTGCAAAACCTGTGACACTTTTAAGAACAGATAAACGTCGTATGCTTTTTGAACGCGAATGTATGATTTTAAAGTGTAGGTAACGCGACAGAACACGGATATGGCAGAAAAGGTGTGTTACATAATTAGAATTAGCAATTCAGAAATGGTGGAAAGAAAAGGTAATAAGTGAGCAGTAAAGTAACGGAATCGAACATAGGTATGGTTAACAAGAATTTACGAGGAATGCAACTGATTGCCACTCAGAGACAATGCTCAGTTCGATCCTAGATAACGGGAAATCACGTGCGTCGGAGTTTACGTATGTATCGACCGAGAAATTCACTATTCCTTGAATCACGTGATTACCGCTTGAGCCAACGCACTCCGATTTCCATGAACCTCACGTTTTAACGGAACGCTTTCTAACCACCTTTGAATTCGCGAACCACTGTAAAACATTCGTTCCGTGTTTCAAAATTCTTTTGCACGTCGAATACGTCAGAACGTAGAAAGTATTCGGATACTTATCCTGGTACAAATTGTACTGATCTCTGAATAATTATCGACAGGATAAACTTGTCTAATATGACACCACGATACTTAATTTGACAAAAGAGTAAGGTTAATTTATAGTATACACAATGAGGTTAAGCAAGGTTAATATATGTTATATACACATTCTGTGTATAATATACACGATATTATATACAACTGGTAACCAATTGTTTGTTTTATGTCGACAAAATAATTGATAAAGCAATCTACTGGATCCTTGAAGTATTAAAGCTCGAATGATCTGTTAAATATAATCTTGAAGTAAATACTGTTATTTGCTACTTCAAAGACTATTGTTCGATTACGACGTTTATATTCAAGTATAATTACAAACTTTTATGAGGTATGTTATGTGTATATGTCTGAGAATGGGATAATTTATTTTATACTAATAAATATAAATGAATTACTTTAAAAAATTGTGTTTTTTTTATCTGTAAAGTTTCTAGTATTGTCTTTTAATATATTCGAGAAAAGTAGAAAACATACAAAACAGAAGAGTAAAATATTTTATACGCCAATTATTTTTAATGACAGATAGTTTCGTTTATGTAACAAACTAATTATATTTCATCATTATCTAAAAAAAAATGATTACTGAATACTTTATTAATATAATTCCACTGATATTTTTTAATTAGTTTAGTACTAACTGTTTTTTTAACGCTTTTTTAATGTAGTAATATCTTTTTAAATGTTCACGAAAATTGTTGAAAAATGTAAACAAAGTTTTTTTATATTGCATTATGTATCTGGATATTTAACAGATATCTTGATATTTTAATCTAGATTATTTTGTTCTTTTTATAACCTTTATAATTTAAAGAAGAAAATCATTTCTATCAATCAAAAATAATTCGAACTGAAAAGGATTAAATGTAGATATAGAAAGTAAGTACACGGTTTAAATGAGATTTGTTATCTAATAAAAAGTATCGAAAAACGATTCGAGTTCTTCGTAATAAAATAAAAACAAAAAAGGACTTATACAAATCTAAAAAATATGAAAACCAACCATACCACATTTCAGTGATTTTGAATATTGAATTTCATCAGCAACCGCCGTATTCTAGTTACAGTAGAATATCGATATTTTCCTGCGTCAGGGGCTCCAGAAATGAAACTAGATACAATGTTTTTACAAATAGTAAACTGCATATCCCATTGCATGCGTAATACAATAGTATTTATAAAAATATTTAAACGTTTACCATTTTAGAGGTATTTGTGATTTAATCGAACTTTCAACAACGTATTTCACAAATATATGCCTACTTCGGATGCTTAATTGATTTTAAAGCCAATGTGCGGACAAAACAACAAATACATGATTACAAATAAAACAATATCGCTATGACATTGAAGAGTTCTGTAACGGAGATAAGCTGAGGTCTTGTATTAATATTCTTATATTAGACAACTTTACTCAATGTTTTAGTCAGAGTTCGGTATCATTCGAATACAAATTTAAAATAAAAGACTTGTAAAAAACTTTTACAATAGGCGATAATAAAAATAATGAAACCGTAAAATGAAAAAATGATAAAAACACTAGAATAGTAAAATAAAGTACAAGGATAAAATAGCAAGATGTTCGTATAAAATTGTCAACTTAAAAAAAATACATGTTTTGTTACATTCTAAATTTACTGTCTATTGTTTCTACTTATGTCATTATTCTTGTAACGTAACTCGAATCTAATCTTGATATGTGACAATTATAGCTGTTATTAACCATTACGTACTAACGATATTCGTAGTCAATTTACGATTATTATTTCTGTTATATGGTGTTTTAATTATCCCCTTTCCGGGAAAAGAATTAGGAACAACAGTCTGTGTAAAACCGATAAAAAGAGGAGTAATAAAAACTGTAAACTAATATGAACTTTTTATTCAATATCAAACTTTTCCAATAAATGTAACAATATTTTATAAAAATGTGTGAAGATCAATTAATAAAGACATTTTCTGTATATATCTTATCTTTTTTGCTTTATATTAGTGACTTTCGATAGTAATGACATATTTTAATCTTTTGATTGATGAATACGTTTTGTAGTGACAGTGATGCAGAATAAAGATGTATAGGTAGACGAGAATTTATGAGGCTGAGTAAAAATATTGTACAGATTTTGTGCTACTGACAATGTTGCTTATTCATTTTCTAGGTTCTAAATCCGTGAATTCTCAAATTCTTAAATTTCTGTATCTTAAGATTTAGAAATTTTCAAATTACCAATTTACTTCATAATTTTCACATTCGAAAATTACCATGTGTACAAATTCCCAAATTCCCAAAATCTCACATTCCCAAATTCTCAAATTTCCAAATTCTCACATTCCCAAATTACCAAGTGTATAAATTCCCAAATTACCAAGTGTATAATTTCCCGAAGTCCCAAATTTCCAAATTCTCACATTCCCAAATTCTCAAATACCCAAATTCCAAAATCCTTAAATCTCATATCCCCAAATTACCTACATTTCCAAATTTCCAAATCCTGAAATCCTTGAATTTTTAAATCCTCAAACACCTAAAGCCCTAACTCCCACATTCCAAATTTCGACATCTTCATATTCTTAAATTCCTAAATGTCCCAAATTCTACTGTATTAAATCAAAATTTCTACTGACCGAAATCGATTAACGAGGCTGTTTTCTCCTACGCTTCCAGTTCCCTGAAGAAACCGGTCTTCCATAAAACGATCTTCCTAAAAAACAACATAGACAAATAATACCACACTCATAAATATAAAGAATACTAATACATACTATTAATGTTTTGCAAAAAAATAAAAGTTTCAGAAATAAAGTTCTGTATCTCTACTGCTTTCTTAAAACGATGCTCCACTGCTTATGTTATCATTATTTACGCAGTTGTCAAAAGAATTCGAAAGAAACGATCTCATCCACGGTGTAATTTTCAAAATTCTACCTGATGATAATAATTATCTGTAAGATACATCTAAAATTCAGATGTTCTTAAAGTCAATATCTTTCGTGCCTAACACGCATGTAAGAGGTGTATTAATTTCATCGTGCATTACGGTCAAGATCGACAAAAACCATTCACGTAATACTTCGCGTATTCGCGGATCAAAAAAAGATTCTGACACAGAAGTGTCTTAAATAAAACGTACAAAGTATCAATAATTAGGATTCATTAACTCCTTCACCTTACGGGATCTTTTAAGAGTCTGATAGTAATCGCCGTTAAAAGATTTGTAAATTTCTACACGAACGAAAGTAGGATTTTCTAAAGACTCTTTTACCCAGGATATCATTAATTACTGTTTACCAGTTACAACGTTATGTAATTGAACGTGCAGTCGTGTGGATTGTTAAAGATCAGCTCACTTGTCTTCTTTACGAGTCTGAGATTTTTTTTCACGTGCCAGCTTGCTATCTTGCATTTTGTTTCCGTTTTCATTACATCACAGTCGATGCATACTGGCGCACATTTGCCACAAATGGAATTCATGTGAATTCATACCTATTGTTAAAGGTAATCAAACCGGAAAATAGTATCGCTGTTGAATCCCCTCGTAAATTGCACGGATGAACAGCAGTCGTTTTACGATTATTCACAAATTTCATGGGGAATTTACCTTTCGACAGATTGTACCTGGAGTTTCCTAATCATTCTTCGATCTGACGACACGATTGACAGGAATATACGAAAGGAAAATATTACGATATCTGGTAATTTACTATAATGTTTCACGTCAATTATACAAGGATTACCAAATACGTTTAATTTATTCTAATGTTAATGGTAGTACGTTGATAAAATTCCAAGAAACTAAGAAGAAATGTGATAAAAATTATGAAAAATGTGTTTTAATCTTATGCTCGTAAATTAATAAGCAATATCAGTTTATTACTTATTACGACAAGGTGATGGATAAACTGGTAGGAGTTATTTATAGCACTAAACATTTCTAAGCTACACGTATTTCACTATAACAATGCTACTTTTTAAATTCATTTATCCAAAATTGAATTTTGACAACATACTCCAAGTTTCAAAACGTTACTCATTTTCTGAATACTCTTCGAAACTTTCATATTTTTATATAATTAAAGGATAAAATTTGCTTGTATGTCAACACAAATAACTTTAATTATCTTTTTAATATTTGAATTTTGTACTAAAATAATTGTGAAATATGTAAATTTTATAGAACTTATAATTCAAAAATTACGATTTTGAGATAACTGGTTTAAATGTCTAAAATGTGTCATTTTTGTCAAAATACTGAATTAAAATTTCAAATTAGTAGGGTATGATGCTGTTGAAGTACTTTACACTATCCAGAATGAGAGTCTTCACTATAAGGAAAAAGATACTATAAGGAAAGAGAACTCTATCTTCTAGTCTGGAAATACCTAAGGGGAATCCCATCAATTTTATTGTACCTTTCTTTCTCAAAGAGAAATCAGGTTATTCCCCTTTACAGATTATACAATTTCTACATTGCAAACTTTTAAATTTCCGAATTTGCAAATTTACAAAAACTTTCAAATTCCCCAATTTCTTTAACACTATAATTACAAAGAAAAATCTAGAAGCAATCTATTTCACTCTTCTGTTATGCTCTCTGTGCAGCTCATATACATATAAAGAAGAAAAATTATAAATTACTAAAAATTCTTGCACATATAATATTATACAAAAATTTTTATTTATGAACGTCACAAAAGACTAGAATCACGGTTAAAATATTTGTGGAAGAAAAGAAAAAAAGAAAAGTAGTACATATTCCTTTTTGAATAGGAACACGTACGGCGCATGCGCGGGGTGCACATACGCGCACCACGTATCTCAATTCAAGAACATAATATTTTACGTTTCTCTATAATAGTATATTAAACTTCTACAATCAGAAGTACTTATATCAATTTTTGAACTTCGAGAAATTTAAAATAACTAGTATTTTAAGAAATATGTATGGTAATTTCAATATATAATTAAAAACGAAACTTAGGTAATTTAAACCGACTATGTAACCGAATCAAAAGCTAATAAAATACGTCGATTATTATTTTTGTTGGCGTGAAAATTGCATTTCCGTAACCTGTTTTAACCTCACGTGACATTAATGTGTTCTCACATTTATAAACTGCGGCAAAGTTTCAGCGCCTTTCGAGGAATACGTACTTTCGAATTACGCCGATCTTGCCCGATTTTTTCCGAATGCGACCCGAAGTTTGAACGCACTCGATACATCGAGCTACCTGCATATTCCTGTAGAACATTAATTTGTCGGTAAATTTTATCTATGGAAATCTCGATCTAACGTTTGACACTATTATGAATGAACCTTTATTTTCCTGGCTGCCAGGTGCAGGGTAAACACACTGTATATTGGTATACTGTACAGGTTCGTAACCTGACTCAGAAGCACGTGACGATTTTTTAGGAGAGATGGGTAGTAATGCGCAGACGCATCAGCGCACCGCGCAAAGGCAAATTCTCGACTGTCAAGTTTTAGCTTCGGTGAGCGTTACACGCAGTGAGAGAGACACGCACGGTGACGTTTGCAACGTTCAAACGTTTATAAAGCTTTCTGTTCGATTCGCATTGAACGAAGAATTCAGCAAAAGCACGTAGGTGTTACTTTCTCACGTACGGATCGTAACCTGAATTCGCAAATAAAAATGAACCATTCGAACACATAACCTGGAAAGAGATACGCGTACACATACGATTTTTCTTTCACACGTGGTGAGACTGTTGGTTCGATTCGTTTTTTACTGTCAAGTCAAAGAATAGTATCTAGACAGATTGACTGCAATAGATTGGCTAAGTGTTCGTGGGTGTGCCTTTGAAACTGACGAGAAAAAAAGGAGCGTTCCTGCTGCTCGTTGGAAAAAACAACTAGCCGGAAGACGCGCTTGCTGGACACGATGGCTTCAGGAATTGCGTACGATGTGCTTCGTTAGTGTTGTGATGTCTACTGTTACAAGGTATTTATTCACGTAATTCATATTTCTACAGTTTGTTCAATCGATGAAAGTAAAATATGTTAAGTATCTTAGTTTGAAAATTTGTGCAAGAAAGATACGTTTAAAAAATGGAACACTTTGTATATTGATAATCGGTTTTTATACGTATGTGTAATATATTTAGGTGTAAATTTAAATTTAAATTCAAATTGAATTCTTTCAACTTTTATGAATCGCGTTAACCTATTAAACTGCGTATAAGATTCTACGCGTTTCATGGTCTGGCATTTCTTTTATTACCTATTTTGGCAAGCAATTATTTTCTTTCAATTACAATATATTTTGGAGCTCTAGGAATTTATGGAGGATCGTGTAAAAATAAAATGGTTAAATAATTATAAAATTAAATAAATAATAATCTTGTATTGTTAAAAATTAGAAATGATCTACTTTTTATTCTCATAATACTATGTTTTGTTATATCTTTTTGTTCTATTTTCCATTGTAGTCTAGTAATGAATTCATTGTTGAAACAATGAATTGCACTATTAAGAGAATGAAAATTATACTACTTTCAAGCGTGAATTAATTCCTATTCAGGCTATTAGTAATCATGAAGCAATTTTATAAAACGGATTCAATTAAAATAGTTGTTTGAAAATAGTTATACTTTTTATTAGTTTTATAAGTTATACTTACTACTATATTTATTATTATTACTAAATTATAAAAAAAAATTTCATTTTTTTTTAAATATTAAATAACTTCAGTCTATAATACAGTCAACATTTTTATATTTTATTATAAAATTATCGTGTAATAAAATTAATTATTTTAAGAACAGAATTTTTTTGAAAGGGAAAAGAATATTATTCAGCGCGTAATACAATTAAAATAAACAATAAATAAAGTCATTCACCTGATGTGTATTTTTTAAACATTTTTTCATAATATGCACACCTGTGGATCGATCTTTCTAACCTCCACGTGTGTAGCAAAAGTCATTGAAAGTAACTACAGATAAATAGCAATACGTAATAGGAAAAGTAATAATTAATTTTCTTTTTATTGAAGGAGAATGTACTGATTTCTCTTTAAATAAAATGTTATTTAATTTTCAATTTCTCGAAACGTATCTTCGTTATTAGATGACTGTGTAGATAATTTTCATCGCACGTGTTTCGCTACGCAAAATACTATGCAAGACGCATCAGTTCATCGATCGCTTCATAATATTCGTTGAAATCGTTCAGAGAAAGCATCATCCGCCTTTATGTAGGATTATAGGCCTTCTAATAAACTTTCGCACACACAGGCGAACAACTGTACGCACTCGTAAGTGAAACGAACGTAAACGGTATAAATTAAAGCAAAAAATTTCACAGCACGTGAAGATCTAGTCGCTTTTTTTTTTACAAATATACCTTTGTCATAGTATTTAGTACATTTTTCTTATTAGCATTTTATTTAAAAACGAAGTTTATAATAAATTTAACCATATATTTATAACTATTACATTTGTGTAATAATTTATTGATTGTATTTAAGTATATTGATGAAAAATGACAAGTTTGAATAACGTTTTTAATTCATAATTGGTGTTCTATACTCACGTGATTTCAGGGGAAAAGGATATTGACGCGTATATTGTGCGTCGCAAATATCCCTGCGAATCGTGGGGAGCCATAACACAAAAATATAACCTATAGAAAACTTTTTCTCCTTATTTTATTATTTTGACAGATTAAAGATTGAAAATTCGAGATTGGAATATTCTAATAATTGGGTATTAAAATATTGGAACGTTGGAACTTTGGAAAATTGAAACGTTAGGAGGGTGGAATATCGGAACGTTGGAACTTGGAAAAATTGAAACAAGGGGATGGAATATTGGAACATTGGAACGTTGTAATATAGGAACATTGAAACATTGGAACACTGAAATATTGGAACATTGAAATATTGAAACGTTGGAACATTGGAATATTGAAACGAAGGAACGTTGGAATATTTGAATTATGGCATATTGAATTATTATGACATTATAATAGAATAATATTTAAAATATTGTATTGAAAAATTTGAACATTGGATTATTCAAATATTCAAACTATAAATTAACATATTGGAATATTAAGACATTAGAATATTCAAATACTAAGATATTGAAATATTATAGTATTAGAACAATGAAACATTGGTATACTAGTATATGTGAGTTGATTTACATGTTTCAATATTGGAGCATTAGAACATTAAAATATTAGAATATTGGAATGAAACGAAATAATTAATTGGAATGTTAGAACATTCGATTTTTAATATATTTGAATATTAGAAATTTTGTAACATTAGAATATTAACGCAGTGGAATATAAAAATTCGGTCAAATTTGACGAAACAGTAATTCGAAATCTTAAATCTCGAAACACAGTCTGATAAGATAAATCATGACGTGTAGGACCATTAATTGATTGATTGATTGTTTCAAACTATTGGCGATGATCCTTTGGATCATATTTTTGATTGATCTAAAGCAAAAGTAATTCGACCCATATTTGACCGTTTTTGTTAATACTTATTATTTAGGGAGATAACTAACATTTCATTTTTTGATTGTCAGAAATACTAAATTACTTAATCGTACAGCTGTGATAGTAAAGGCGGTAGAGTGGTACACTCATTTAAATAATTTTTTTAATTAATAATTCTAAAAATCTCAAAATCTGAAATTCCCAAAATTTTGCAAATTCTAAAAAATTGTTGCATGTTCAAATACTCAAAATTCCTCAAATACCCAAAATCCTTCAAATTTTTGAATTCTTAAGGTCCCAAAGTCCCTCACATTTTGATCACAAAACTAAATTTACAATTGAAGCAGCTTGGACGAAAATAAACTAAATTGTCAAAATAAAATATGGCGTTTCCTCCGTATCTTAAACTGAGTGAAAATTACAAGCATACAACTATACAATTAATCCAATCACATCACCATCAATTTCATTTATCCCGTAAAAAGCCGCTTACCGCTGAAACGTAAAATTGAATTTTAATTCTGCTCCGTTCACGCAAAATCGACTGCAGAGCAAACATTAGCAAAAACAGCAAAAATTAGATTGAAAAAATCGCACGGTTAAACACTGAAGGTGTTGACTAATCCATAACCGTATATAAGAGAGTAAAAAGTTCGAACGGAGAAAAAGAAAAGACGAACAAAAAAAAAGCAGAAGCCAACCGCAAAGACGTAACAGTAAGACCAAGACCTTCGTTCGCTTAATTGCGGTCGTAAATTGGAAAAAAATCGGTAACCTAACGACTCCTCAAACGACGTTGTTTATGCAACTGAAACATTCGTCAAGCATTGTAAAATCGGATGTAAATTCATAGACCGTTTTTCGAATGCAATTCCGAAAATTACGATAATTCTTTGGAAGCCCGTTATCGCAAATTGCACTCCATTGACCGTGCTCGTTGTACCAAGATGTATTAACGGAAATAATGAGCTGCTCGTGTCTCGTAACTGATTCGCTTCTAAGCTATTTAAAGTGGTTGTGGTTTCTATCCGACAGTATTATTTTCACAACTTCCGTTGACGAGTCTTCATTCATTAATTGCGGCAATTATCTGAATACCTTTGCCAACAAGTAATGAGAATTTCATTTCTTAACACTTTGCCGGATGCGTATTTTATGAAACCGCAGCGAACAGCCAATCTGCCTTCCATAGAAAAAGCGGGATTACCAGTTTTTTTTTAGATTTATTTTAATACGTTGTATTAGGATTTTAATTAGTACAAGATTTATGAACTTAAGGATAAATTTCAATCGTTTATTTTTTCTGTGGAGCTTGATGAATTTTTGAAAATTTTTGTAGTAAGAGAGAATGTATTTTAATTTCTCGAGGAGACATTTTCATTGTCTCCATCCATCTTATGTCTCCCTTGATGGCCTACAACTTTTGTCTGAAATATTTTTCCATATTTAAAGCCGTTTCCAAAATATAAGGTGGGGTGAAGATACCCTGTATAAATAGTTATATGTACAATAACAGTAACTTGTTTAAACTTGAACTAAAAACAGTAACTTTTTCGAATTATTTTCCATAGTTCAATCAGTTTCTATCGTAAGAAATTAATTTGTTTAACACTAAAGCTACCAGAAAGGTCAAATGACTCTTTTACAAGTTTTTCATTTCTACTCACAAAATTTATTAAGACAATTTCTTTAGAATCTTTGCTAATCTTCATGAAGGTGAAGAATTAATATGTACATTAATTTATGTTTTATCATTTGCTTATTTATTTTTCAACTTCATTTTTAATTTCAGAGTGTGTATTGCACACCAGTAAGTTTAGTGTTAAATTCATGAATTACTGCAAACTTCTGTTTCATTAAATGAAAATTGACAATAAAGAAATAATGCAAAATAAATTTGATACAATTATGAAAAAGTGTACATAACTCTTTGCTAAGAACTAGGACATCTCGTACAAAATTTGTGTATTTATTTAAATTTGTAGCTGCCTCAATTCAAATTGCTAACGTCGATAATACGTGTCGATGATTAAAGAGATTCCATCTCGAACGTTCACCGCAGCAAAACCATAATAGGTAATAACAGATGCATCGATTAAGTCAAGTTACTCATCGTTGAATTGATTAGGAAACAATTCAACTGCTTGGAAAGTTTAGCTCGGGCTTGAAGTAATAACAGATGAATTATTTAACACTTTCACGAATTATAACGCGACCGGTACGTGTTTATTACGCGACTGTGAACACACGTGCGTGTGCACATGTGTGTGTACGAAAGAAATGTGTGCCAATGAACCACGAAATGTCCTCAAGGTTCATGGCACGATTAACATTTCGTAAAAGAAAAATATTTTATCTCGTCTCGAATAACTGAAAACAAATTTTCAACACAGCTTTCGGGTATCATTTTGATCTGACGCATAGCAGTCGGCTTAACGATTTCACCTATTGGAAAAATATCTTAAACCACGTTTAGGATTTCTAATCTGTTTCAAACATAATTTTTTATTATAGTCTTCTGTCTACGTAATCTTTTTGTACAATTAAAAATAACTGTAATGAGTCTATCAGGAATAAGTTTTCATAAGGTTTGCTCAATTTTTGAAAAATTTTACAAACCATCTGAAAATATAAAAATGTAAAAATGTAAAAATCTGACAATCTAAAAATCTGAAAGCCTCAAAATCTGACAATGTAAAAATTAAAAAATTTGACAATCTGAAAATGTGAAAATTTAAAAACCTTAGAATCTGAAAATGTAAAAATGTAAAAATCTGAAAACATCAAGTTCTGAAAATGTACAAATCTAAAAACCTAAAAATCTGAAAATATAAAAATTTTTAAATGTATCAACCTAACAATCTGAAAATTTAAAAATCTCAGAATTAAAAAATTTGAAAATCTGAAAATGTAAAATTGAAAACCTCAAAATCTGTGAATACAAAAATCTGAAAATGTAAAAATCTAAAAATCTGAAAATGTAAAAATCTAAAAATCTGAAAACTTGAAACCCTGAGATTTCCATGAATATGTAAACATCATCACCGTTCACACCATCCACACCATCGTCCATGAACTCTCCACCGTGCAGTGATACGCCGATCGCAATTTCACACGATTCACCTCGTAATATCTCTCTGTAACAATTAAAAAATACTTGAGCAAATTTTTCAGTAATATTTCATACCGCTTAACGCATTCCATCTCCGTTACTACTGCATACTTCGTAAAATTCATGCGCCTTCGTGAGATTTCGTTTGAAGGATGCATATATATACGCGTGTTAAGATAAAATTGCGATTATGTGATTCAGCACGTTACGTCTCCACTCTCGGACAAGAAGGAAATTTTGAATAAACTACTCGACACGTGTGTCATTGTGCTCTGTGATTGTTACAAATTATTCAACGTGTGTCGAATGAAATATGTTTAGTTTTTAAGTTCTGTTATTATGGCTGCGCATAATAACGCGATCGATCGAGCATAAGTCTTCAATCGGGTATAGTAACGCTAACGGTATCTAATTACGAGGTTGGCACAATTCTTTAACCAGCAGATCAATTTAAATGAATGACTCTTTTCTTATATTAATTAAGCTCGTCTCTGTTAATTAACTCATTTTCCTCTTACTTCTTATCAGATATAAATAATTCTCTTTATACAGTGCATTCTATATAAATTGTTGCATTTAATATATTTAATATAATATAATATAATATAAATATTGAGAAGAGTAATATAATAAAATTACAGCAGAATTGTCACTTAATATTATAAGCTAGTTAATTTTTCTTTTAATTTGGTTCTTCGCTGATTTATTAATATCAACTTTTGAAATTGCCGCCAAATTTGAAGTATTTAAATTTACTTAGTTATTGCTATCAATGATTACGTTGATCCGTGTAAAATTTAACAAATATATTTATTTTTATTGCAATTTTTCAATAAATTATAAAATTGAGAAGAGTTAGTTTAATTTATTATAAAACAAAATTTATCTTCATTTAATATCTTTAATATTTGTTCAGTAGTTCATTATATTCCCTGATACAATACATAATATTATCCCAAAATCGAACGCAATTTTTCGCTCCGTTTCTCTTTTTATAACTTATGTTTATATTTTCTTTTGACTAAAGACACGTTCGAAATACAATAATAAATTTGAACCAGTACTTAAAGAAAAATGTTAACACGTACAGATACAATTCTCTTTACACGACACGATTGCGTGTTTTAAAACAACTTCGAGCGCAAGAAGCACGTTGTGCCAAGAAAAGTAATATTCGAAGTAAAAAGTAAGGATACTCTCAGAAATTATTTGTCTGCGAAGATCGAGTTAATATTTCAGTGATGTAACCTTGCCCGGTTGCAGTTTTGTGTCTTTGCACTTGAAAAATGACTCACGTTGACCATTCGGTTTAATACAATTTGAAATAAGAAGTTTTTAATTAAATCTATACCTGTGATATATAAAACAGACAACAATTAATAATACAGAAATAATCATTTCAAAAGAATTCATCAAACTTCAACTAAAAAGTTTTATAGTTGCTGTCTGCCAACAAAAAAAGATCTTCGAGTATAAAGAATTAACACTAAACATACCAAAGCGATCAAAATGGCCGTTCAACAAGTTTCTTATTTAAGTTACAAAGTTTCCTAAGGTGGTTTCCTTGAAATCTGTATTAATTTTTATCGAGATCAAGAATTGCATTGTACACCAGTGGGTTAAAAAATTATTTTGAAAAACTGCAGACTTAGAAGTTTCACAATTTGAGAATTGCACGACAAGAAATTTCTTAAATTTCGACATTGTCTTTCTAAATTTGCAAATTAAAAAATATCGCAAATCAAATTTATGTATCCTTGATTATATTTGCCTTTTGTCTTTAGTCCTTCAAGTTTTATAATTTTATTATAATTCTTTCATAAATCTTTGCAGACACATGTATACATAACATTACATCCTTATCTGTATATTGCAAATCCCAACTACAAATGAAATTCAACGATTTGAATTTACATCGCTTCACAGAAATAATATTAATTTATACCGTGACAAAACACGCATTTCAAAAACTAACAAACTGCTGACAGCGTGTTTATTTTCTGTACACACAATCAATTTCGTGTGTAAATTAATTTGTATAATTGTAGCTGGGAAAGTTACGCTTGTAACAGTTTTCATAAATCAAGTTGTGAAATCTCGATGAGCCAGCGAATTTTTATGCCACGTGGTATTTGTTCACTTTTACTTGAGAAATCGGTGCTTCAAATCGTACAATAGACATGAATCCGTTATCAATTAGAAACAATTTGCTATCACTAGTTTTCTACACTTCAGAAGAATAAAACTTTCTGTAGTAAACTAAACGTAATTAATAACGAAAACAAGTGAGCCAAGTGCCGCTAGATGAATAGGCTTCGAAAAAGTGCGCCGGGTTGAACGTGTTAATAAAAACATGCAAAAATTCGGCTACCTGCTGACAATGCTACTAGCACCGGTATAGTGTTGACGGTCCCTAAATCTCTTTTGCGTCGTTTGTCCATTGACACGCATCCTCGCCCTTCCTCACGCATTCCTCTGCATGCACGCATTCGTACACACTCGCTTGCACTCCCTCATACGTACGTTCACGCATACTCGCATTCCCTCATATAATTAAACATGTCGGAGAATGAATACCGTGATTGCTAGGTTGAGTTGGGTTTAGAATATTTTTCCAAATATTTGTTTGTTAGTAACTTGGTAATAAACCACCAGTGACGATTAAGTTTCAAGGAAAAATTATTCAAAACGACGGCCTCGAGAACGTATGACAAGGTCATTGGACCCTTTCGTCACTATTTACCAAAGTTTCTTAATAATTTTCGCAATTTGCAATCTGCCATTTTGACAGTGTTTGTAGTGTTACATGTTTGTATTTGTCTTGTAGAATACAAGAATTGTTAAATGCAAGGTAAACATAATATTCTAACTTTCTTTATTAGGACGTGGGTCATTATACGTTTGATAAACATGCAAATGAATGAATGAATTGAAACGTAATTAGTACTGTAATAATAGTTTGAGGCAATACGTTGAAAGCCTGAATTGGAAAATTAAATAATCATTTATGCAGAATGTTAATTATAAATGACGTGATAATGTGTTGTATTACGTACAATCATTTATGTTGTGGTATTTAAGCACGTTTTGCTGATGTAGTGAAATTTGTCTTATGTGATTGGTTAATTTTTTAATTTAGAACTTGGAAAAGGTAGTGATTTAGGGATAGAAAAATTTGGAGACTTGAAAATGTCAGAATGTGGAAATTGAAAAGTTGCAAATATTTAATCTATCAATGCACACAAATTGTTTTAAATAATTTAACATCCCACTATAGCTGTAATCTCCTCATATGAATGTACATACAAATTGCATTGTACATCTTGCACTGCTTTATCTCTCATTGATTAGATACGTACAGATTATATCTACATACACAAGTATTTTTCAAAATTTTACTTTATGATCCTAACTCTTTCACTCTAAAATTACATTAGATGTTGATCAATCTAATAGAGTACACGTAATTACGATAACAGATTCATTGCACAATGTAGGCAGTCCTGTTAAGAATTTTAATGAAAGTTTCAGATAATTACTTTTATCACTCTTTAAGCTTCAAAGTTATGTATCGCACGTACTATTTCACAGTAGTTCTATGTCATTAAATTGTGCTAGATATTAATCAATCTAATAGAATACGTCTAATTATGGTAATTCAGTCATTACTAAACGCAGTCGGTAACCGGCCACCTTGCGTTGTGAATTTTAATGAAACCTTTATGTATTTATTTCGAGAAAACTTTTAGCTTGAATTGACATGCTATTTTGCAATAGTTTTATGTCATCAAATTAGACGTTAAGCAACCAAATGGTATCACCTTATTATGCTAATTGAACCATTTATCAATATAATTGATAACCAGTCATTTTGTGTCAAGAATTTCAATGTTCTTCACGTAGTTATTTTCGACACATTACAAGCTTTAAATTGACATGCTACATGTATCATTTTGCAATTCTTTTATGTCATGAAATTGTGTTAAACGTTAAGCAGTTATAAATGGTAACTGATCCACTTTGTTATGCTAACTGAACCATTTGTCAATTCATAACCAGTCATTTTGTGTCAAGAATTTCAATGAAACACTTAGGTAGTTATTTTCAACACTCTTTAAGCTTTAAATTGATGTAGTATATGTATCATTTTGCAATACTTTTATGTCATCAAATTGTGTTAGACGTATACCGACCTAATAAGGTATACCTCTTTATGGTAACTGGTCCATTGCTCAACCGTATTAATAACCATTCATTTTGTGTTAAGAATTATAACGATGCCTTATGTGCTTATTTTCGTCATACTTTAAGCTTCACATTGATATGCCATATGCGTTGTTTGACGGTACTTTTATGTCGTCAAACTTTGTTAGATGCTAACCAACCAAATGAGGTACGCTTCATTACGATAACTGGTCCAGTTCTCGGTATAATTGATAATCCGTCACTTTGCGTTAAGAATTATAACGAAACCTTTACGTAGTTACTTTTGCCATCCTTTAAGCTTCAAATTCATGTACCATATGTGCCGTTTTGTAATGCTTTTATGTCAAGTTGTGTTAGACGTAAACGAACCTAATACAGCACTCCTCATTATGAATCCATTAGTTACTGCGACAGTTAACCAGTCATTTTATATTCAGAATACTAATAAACTGTTAGTGTAGTTACATTTATTAAGGTTCAAGCTACAAATTAACATATTATAATTTATATTATGTAATACTTTTATGTCAATAAATCAAGTTAGACGTTACATGTTCGAAAATCAATCATTGTTTGCTATATTTGTTAACAAACCATTTTACATTAAAAATGTTAATGAATCTTCTATACAGTCATTTTCATCAATCTTCAAGGTTTAATTTGATATACCATAAGTGGCATTTAGAGGTACTTTTATGTCATGAAATCGTATTGGGCAACCTAATAAGGTACATCTCAGTGTTTGTGTCAACTGATCCATTGCTTATTACGAATAATAATCAGACTTTATGTATTTGGAATATTAATGAAACGTTTATGTAGTCATTTTCAGTGAACATATGACTTCGAATTAATATTAAACAGATCAATGTCTAATATGAATATTGTAACGGCATTATGTTTACGTGAACATTACAGTGTAATTTATACAGCTCATAAAAGTGCAATCTTGTAAGACTTATATTATTAGATTGTGATAATATAGAATGTTATTGTATAAAATTTATTTTATAATAATTGAATATTATTTTAATATAATAATTAAATATTTGTGGAATAAGGTGATGGTACATAAAATTCACACTTATTAACTAATAACTAGCGCTGGTTGCATTCTGGTTTATGGAAAAGTACGCATTGCATCGACAACGGTCCTATCGGTCAAAACAAAAGCCTAACGCCAACACGTTACGACACGCCTGGGTCATCGAGGACCTCTAGAACTTTCCATCGAATTTACGGCATAGCCGCTACATATTACTATAATATAATAATTAAATATTCGTATATAAAAGATCGTAATATAATAATATATTTAAACTAGTGATGGGTTTAAGTGGACTGTTTAATGTGTAACTGTTTGATAATTATAATTCGAGTGCAAGTTTCGACGCTTTTTATTTGAGTAACAAAGAAAATTTGGGATTAGTAAATATTGAAATTCTAAGGACTTCAGAAAGTTGTTTAGGTTCGTGAAAATAAAAGAATACGAAGTTTAACATTTTTAAAAATTGGATTTTCGAAAATTCAGGAATTTAATTTTGGTATTTAGAAAATTCGTAAATTTTAATGTTTGAAGATTTGGATAATTTAGTAAATTCAAGTATATTACATCATTCAGCACAAGTGCTTCTATTCGAACATATTTTACATTTCCCAAACGAATAACTTTTTCTCAATTATTGCATAAGATAGGATATTGTTCTTTCAATTACATAAGACGTTATAAAAATAAATGTTTGTAGCATTCAGAATGTTTTCACAACGAATAGAAAGGAATATATAAAAAAACGTTGAACCCAAAGAAAAACGCAGTATGAAACAAAAGAACAAAAACCTTCAAATCTTCGCACTGTTACTAATCTCCAAAAAAATAATAGCAATCTATCGGTGTAACAATAATAAAATCTAACGGTATAGCAAGTAAAGCACTAAATTATTTCTGTTTTTGCATTTCAGGGTCGCGACGTACAGGGACTGAACAATGATGTCTGCTTGAGTGCTCCTATGTTTAAATTTAGATTTCCCTCAGTGTTAATTTCCCTTGTTCGTGTTTTACGAAAATGTCGAAGTACAATATCCAAGAATACGATATCGAAACGGCTAGACAGGTTCGGTTAACCGGATATAATAATGCTAGTTTCGAGGATCCTCTTCAGAGTAATAACAACGACCTTGAAGAGACACCTGACTACGAGAACAGACTCAACAGTGTCCATATTTGCAACAAGTACAACAAACCTGTAAACAATGATGGTAAGTTTGCTTTTTATGTTTTAAAATTATTAGAAAAATATTAAAAATTAAGAATAACTTTATTCATTACATCTGTATTATTTTTCTTTATTTCATTCTTTTGAATTTACTTTCATTTTCTATTGAGGTGAGAATGAATTGACCACCAAAAAATATTATTACTTTTAACCTGTATAATATTCCTTTAATTTTAATTACTTCTAGAATAATTAAGACAACTTTGACTTGAAGAAAATTGTAACTGTTTATTTTACGAATTTTATAATTTAAAAAAAGAAACTTGAAAATCAATCAAATAAAATGGTGAAAGCGTTTCCTATTTTATGTAATTGCAAGTTCTTGCCTCCCCAACAAATACCAAAATTTGGGTTGTTTTATCGTGTTTCTTGCGATACATTTTTTTAAAACAAAATGTTTATTATTATTTTATAGTTACATAATTCTTATTGGTATTACTTATAAGAACATAATATTGCATTATTTCTCAGGAAGAATAGTGTTACAAGGAAATGATAAGGAATATAACCTAATCAGAAAGAAAAAATTAATTGATCTTATCAGAAGTAGACATTTCTACAAGACAGGACATGAATGAAAAGTGTCAACAACTTCTGATTAACGAATGATAAGAAACAGTTATTTGATTGATGAATTTCATTAATTAGTATGTAGTATTATACATTATCTTACTCTGCACGTTTTAAGCCATATCTAATTACTAGTCTTAAAAGTACTTTCAATCTTGACAAATTATTTATTACCCTGATAAGAAATCTAGATTTTGTATCAGAAATTCACGTTGACTCCTTTTACAATTTGTATGCATTTTACATTCAGATAATAAAAAAAAGAAATTGATTAGTATTAAGTAAACAGTATTTAATAATAATGAGTGTTATGTAAACAGCTTTTGTTCTTAGAAAAACTGAGGGTTATACAACTCGAGTTTTTCAAGAGCAATCATATAATTTTCTTTCATCGCGTTGTGTTCGATATATGCCACTGTTATTCACACGGCAGAGAAAGTGAAGCATATTTGAAATACTATTGGCAATATCCAATGCTGAAGTATCTAAGAACGCGCTAACGTTTATCCAATTTGTAACACTGCAAATAATAGGAACGAATAATCAATTAATTAATGAAATTTGTGAACGAACCGTAATTTTCCCATTTTCGACTCAAACCGTAGAGAAGTAAAAGGTTCATTTGCAAAAGTTCTTCGACACGTATTCAAAGAGTGCGATCGTGAATAAAATACGTAAAAACTTTAAAGGAATTCATTTAATCTACTCGTTTGCATATTAATTCTACAGTTTCGTGCCAATTTTGCGAGCATTTCCAGAATACAAAAGATGACACGAAATTATTTGGTTTCGATGCCGTGTTGCTAATTCAGAATACCGAAGATTAATGCAATTTGTAATATTTCAAAGCGTACCAATGCTTCTGTTTCATCGATAACAGCTAAAATCGAAAGAGGAGAGTAGCGAATGCAATATTTCGTGTGTGGAATGTGGATACACCATGAATGTGCTGTTTACGACCTCGAATGTTACACCTGTGACTACTGCAAGTCAATTTTTAGACTCAGAGTTGATATTTACCTAAGATGATTGCACTCATGCTGTGATCGTTATGCCTGACTCGATCATAAGAGAAAATAATTTTATTACCTACTTGCTTTACAATTTTGTAAAGCGAAGTCAATTCTGAATACCGCTATTCCGAATTAGCTGCACCGTAACAAAATTGTTACTTTATATTCGTTACATTAATCTTTTAGATGCAAGAGAGTATTCAATTACTCACATTTCTAAATTCCCAGATTTCCAAATACCCAATTTCATAAATTTTCAAATTTCTTCTTAATTTTCTATCTTTCAAATAATGAATTTAACCAATTTTTCTTGGAACTAAAATAATTTTTCAATAAAATTTATTAACGCGATCAACAAAATAATCAGATTTGGAAGAAAATCGATATTTAATTCTACTCTCATTAAAAAAGAATAAAAAGAAATTCTAAAGGAAGCTGCAGAAAAAAAACGTTACTAATCAATAGCTACCGTGATGAAACGTTACAAAACCAATTAGAAGAAAAAAAGTGGAAATTCTAATTTCTGTACACGTCAGCTTATTATGCAGCAAGAAATTGAGTCAGGAGACGATGGGAAAAATATACCTTGAAACCATTTTTCCTTCTTAATCATTGTGCCCGTTTATAATGAATCAGATGCACCTGTATCTGAAAGTGAACGTTCGCGATGCCTTTTCCTTGGATATCTTTCCACGGAATTCCTCACCTATGCAAACTATGTACTTCCCCGCGTTATTTCCTTATTAAACTTTAAATATAATCCGAAGGATAATGTGTATACAGTTTCTACGCTCTTGCGGTTTGTTAACATTGCCACCTCACTCAATATTTATGATTTCATCCGATTGGGAAACGAGTTTCTACCTTTTCCACGCATTTTATTAATCATTTAAAGGATTTTTTTATATTCATGAATCCATCGGAATTTTACTTATTGTTAGTACGTATAGTAGGGAGGTCCTCGTTAAAGATGGCGATGTACCGAAAGGTGTTACGTGAGTTTAGAGTTAAGGACAATAGAACAGAAGCCTAGGATCTTAGGAAAATCATGGGGAAATGATTAACGTTACTTTTATGTTATCAAGGAGACTTTTATGTCATCAAATTGTGTTAGACGTTAAGCAGCTATAAATGGTAACTGATCCACTTTGTTATGCTAACTGAACCATTTGTCAATTCATAACCAGTCATTTTGTGTCAAGAATTTCAATGAAACACTTAGGTAGTTATTTTCAACACTCTTTAAGCTTTAAATTGATGTGGTATATGTATCATTTTGCAATACTTTTATGTCATCAAATTGTGTTAGACGTATACCGACCTAATAAGGTATACCTCTTTATGGTAACTGGTCCATTGCTCAACCGAATTAATATCCATTCATTTTGTGTTAAGAATTATAACGATGCCTTATGTGTTTATTTTCGTCATACTTTAAGCTTCACATTGATATGCCATATGCGTTGTTTGACGGTACTTTTATGTCGTCAAACTTTGTTAGATGCTAACCAACCAAATACGCTTCATTACGATAACTGGTCCAGTTCTCGGTATAATTGATAATCCGTCACTTTGCGTTAAGAATTATAACGAAACCTTTACGCAGTTACCTTTGCCATCCTTTAAGCTTCAAATTGATGTACCATATGTGCCATTTTGTAATGCTTTTATGTCAAGTTGTGTTAGACGTAAACGAACCTAATACAGCACTCCTCATTATGAATCCATTAGTTACTGCGACAGATAACCAGTCATTTTATATTCAGAATACTAATAAACTGTTAGTGTAGTTACATTTATTAAGCTTCAAGCTACAAATTAACATATTATAATTTATATTATGTAATACTTTTATGTCAACAAATCAAGTTAGACATTATATGTTCGAGAATCAATTATTGTTTGCTATAATTGTCAACGAACCATTTTGCATGAAAAATGTTAATAAATCTTCTATACAGTCATTCTCATGAATCTTTAAGATTAAATTTGCTATACCATAAGTGGCATTTAGAGGTACTTTTATGTCATGAAATCTTGTTAGACCGTAGATAACTTAGTGACGTATGTGATGTATGATAGTACTTTAATGTCATCAAACGTTGTTAGATATTAACCAATCGAGTAAGACAATAAAATTCAACGAATTAGAAATGACCTTGAATACCCTTAAAAAATTAATCGCTATATTTCAAATATTCTGCACTTCCTCTGTAAATAAAATAAATTATCTATGCACTTCCTGTATAGCTAACAATTTTTTTTTTTTTGAGTAATTCAATTATTTATATTACTCTACAGTGATTTATAGGTAATAACCACGTGTCAGTTTTTATAAACAGTTTTAAATATCCTCATTTACAAGGTTTTAAATACGCATATTCTATCGTCGCGTCTTTCCATATTAATCACCGTTATGCAATTCTACCTGTTAACATGTTCAATACTTTTCTTCCGTAATTACTATAAAAGTTGAGGGAATAAAATTTGTGAGATATTAACCAAACATTTTCTAAGAAACCGGTAATCGCTAATTTGCCGTAACTGTGTCGAAATTATTTTTCTACGGACGTTTTCATCTTTGTGCATTAATAATAATTAATGTTCATCTTTGAACATTAATAATCAGATGAAATTTGTGATACATATTTTGAATACTGAGCTCAGACGTTTGAAATTTAGTTAGAGTTTGAGAATTTAAAAACTTTTTAATTTCGAAATTTCTACGATTGTAAATTTGTAAAATTATATTTTAAATATTGCGATAAGGTTTTTGAAATTTGTAAATTTCAGAATTTAAAAATTGATACATTTGAGAATTTGTAAATTTTTTAATTTGAAATTTCTCTAGTTATAAATTTGTAAAGTTTAACAAAATATTAGATATAATTTAAAATAGATTACGTAAAAATATTGTTAATAGCAATCGTTGAATCGTTCATTATTTTATTCAAAGTTGTGTTTCTACTTTTACTCCGAGCCGATTATATAATGTTACAGTTATTTCCGATTATGTATGTGTTAAATATTGCAAAAGTTCGAGATTTATATCATACATGACATGATAAATTTAAAGCAATACAGGAATGGGTTGTAACCCAACTTAAATGAAAATTTTCAAATTTTTAAATTCCCAAATTTCTAAATCCCCAAATTCTGGAATTTTCAATTTTAAATATTCTCAAATTACCAAATTTCTAAATCCCCAAATTCCTAAATTACGAAATTGTCAAATTTTTAAATTCTCAAATTCCCGAATTTCTAAATCTCCAAATACTAAATTCGCAAACTCCAAAATTTCAAAATCTCCAATTCCCAACAATTCATTTAAAAACTCAAATATTCTATGTTAAATGCAATGACCCCAAATACAGATATTATTCATAAAACATCTATTTTCGGATACAACCAGCTTACAATCATTTCGTACACCGAAATTGGGGCGTCATTGACTTCACCTAAAATATCTTGTCAATTTTCTACCAAAGAACAAAGCATGATGAATGAGAAGATGCTTTGTTTCCATGTGACTCTCGTTAGGCAGATCAATCAAGCCGTTGATACGCTATGTCATTTTCACATCATTATTTAGCGATATCATGATTACCCACAGAAGAGAAGCCAGATAATTGATGAAGTTGTCACACCTGATACACGTTTAACGACCGTTTCGAAGGATCATTGTATAAACAGCGATTATAAATTGACAGAAAGCTGTGACAGATGTTCACAATTAATGTGACACACAAACGAACGTTTCTGTTGATGACAAATCGTGAACCAATGTTTTTATCGCTTTGGGAACATATTACAGCGATATACATTATTCGAAATTGGGATTCTTTTCATTCCATAAATATTGCTAGTAATTTTGACTAATGTACGAGCTATAGGGGAGAACGAAGAGAAAAGTAATAAACCTTTTCCGCAAAGCTTTTCAGACAATTTATTTTTCACACTTGCATATTTGTTTTGTTCCGTTGATTGACACTGTGCCATTAAATGAATCCCACGCGGTTAAAATGAATTGCTAATTCAGATCACTCAAATAAATTTCTACCATTTCGACTTCCTTGTTAATATTCATAGGATTTGCAACAAAATATTAAAATTGTGGTTTCTACTGCATTGTATATATAAATTCATTTTTCGTCAAATGTCCAAACATTTATGGAAAAATGTAATAGCCTGTCGTTTAAAATCACACGTCAAAATTTAGTTGAAAAGAAGTTTATATATTTTCAATGTACAATAAATGATTCACGTTTTTGTGAAATAAGCAGCATAATATATAAATTATGTATTCCTGTATACAATAATAAATACAGAATTATTGTAATGTTAGAGTATTAATTGTAATTGTAGAGTGTATGAATAGCTTCGGAAAGAGTCGGCAATGTTCGGAGATGTTCGGACAGAGATCGACAGTCGACCAAAAGATCGATATACCGGACTTATTAGAAATGCGCGGTAGAGATGCGCGGTAAAAGTGCGCGGTGGTGTACATGTGGCGTGAACAGTGTAATGATATTTATACTTTTATTGTTAATATCTACACTTAAATAAAGATTCTTAGCACAGTTAATGTGAGTTTTCCTGACCACCTCGTTAAAAACGAACTCTTTCCTGTATAATTCTGGTTTCTACACCTGTAAGAGGTGATTGACTACTTATAATCAATCAGGATAATGCTCGGCTTGATTAGCTGCCCTTGTACAGTGCGCACCTTGTCCACCTACACATAACTGCCTTTCTTTTCGTTAATATTTCCATTCACATAAGATTACAGTATCGTTACACAATAAATCAAATAACCAGTTAACACATACATAGATCCATTTCTGTAGTTACAGTCAGTTCTCCGAAATTTTATAAGGTTTGCTCTTTCATGCGTATAATCAGATGTCACTCAGAACAAAGAGTGCAATACGAATGCGAATAAGTTTCCGATCTAGAAATTTTTCCCATCAACTATATTAACGTGCAAAACCTGTTAAACCTGTCTAGCTTTACTTTACCTGCAATTATCACTAGTTATCTGGTAGCTTTAGCAACAGGCATACTTGCATATATTATAATAATACATAGATATCACGGGGTTGTATTTTTTTTTATTTCCTTCTCCTTCTTTTCCGAGCGTAGTACATACATACTTTCTAAAGTCGTTGTATGAAAAGGTCGTCACATGTCTTGAAGAATCTCCATAAAGAAATCCACACGAGTATTAATTAATCGTACGCATTTGAATATCTTTCCACGGTATATAGCATGGTTAACCAATTAACATCTGAATTTACATATTACCGATATCTCATTCAGACTTACAGTAATGTAAGTAAATATTTACCTTAGTCACTCATTTGCATAATTCGTAGTTTTACTTGTAACGGAAAGTATTATCTTACAGAAGTAATATATTTTCTAACTTTGGGAATTATGCTGATCGCTCACTTTTATAGGAAGGTAGATGCTATTTATACGCGGCTTCGATTTTACGAGACGAGAATATTTTCTAATTTTAGATTATGGGAAATTGGATTAGATCTATGGGAATTTCGTAATTTTTGAGATTTGGAAACTCGGAGCTTTTTGGAATTTTAGGATTTTGCAATTTTCGAATTTTTCAAGTTCGAAATTTTGGAACTTTGGATTTTTGGGTTTTCAACATTTTTTTAATTTTGGAATTTTGAGGTTCTACAATTTTGGGCAAGAAAAACCTGGGACACTGTTTATATACAGTAGTAACAATAATATAAAATAAAAATAAAAATATTGATTATGAAATAAATAAAGGAACATTTGATTTAATTATACAATTTATTAAACTTGTTGCAGGTTCACAAAACCCTGAAAAAAATTTACTATGCACCTTAGGAAGGAAATGGTTGTATCAACGAATCAAAGGATCCTGTAAGAAAAAATTATTATATAAAAGGATACCTATTACAGCGTGGATACAAAAATATGATAAGGATTTTATAGCTAGTGATCTTGTTGCTGGAATTACCGTAGGACTTACCATTATACCACAAGCAATAGCTTATGCAAATGTTGCAGGACTTCCTTTACAGGTAAGAATGACTACATTTGTTTTTATCGACGTGTACATACTTACCTAGATGAGCATAAGTTTGCGTATGAAACATGGTAACGTAAGGAGAAAAAACGACAGCATTTATTCATTTTTGGTTAGTAAACTTTAAAATATGGAAATTGAGATATTTATAAATTCTCAAAGTTTCGAATTTAGAATCTTGAAAATTGTGGAGTTGGAACTCTTCCGGTTTTGGCAATTTGAAAATTTAAGGATTTAAAAATTTGGAGATTTAAAAACTTAAAAATTCGAATATTTACTAGAGCAGAAATTTGTAATTTGACATTTAAGAATTTGAAGATTGGAAAATATAGGAGTTTACAAAATTGTAAAAGTATGAAGATTTGAAATTTTAGAAACTTGAGAAATTGAGAATTTAAAAATTTGAGAAGTTGGTAATTTGGAAGATTGCAAATTTGAGAAGTTGGAAATTTGGAAAATTAAAATAATTTTTAATCCCATTATTTACAAATATCTCTCTTTGTATTAATTAATGATGTGAGACAATAATAAATGAAAATTGATAGGTTTGTAATTGATAGCTATCAGTAGTGACGATTGAGTAAATTAGGTTGGGTTAAGTATTAATCAGTAATATGATCTAAACATAAATGAAAATTGATAGGTTCATAATAGATACCTATCAGTAATAGTAGATGAAGAAATTAGATACGGTTGCCCACTATTTGATAGATATTGACTAGTTGAATATAAAAGAGTATTATATTTTGTTTGATAATTGACATCAAATATTATTTTATTATTTTTAAATAATTATTTCAAAAATTCATAAAAGAAAATTATACTTTAATTTCTTGTATTTTTATTCATAAAAGAAAATTAAAATACAATTTTACCTGTTTCCACTTTACCCCACCGTTCCTTTTTATTTAATAGAGAAATTAGTGACTATATTTGTTCATTTATATTTTACAGTATGGTTTGTATTCCTCCTTTATGGCCTCTTTCGTGTACACCATCCTAGGATCCTGCAAAGACGTACCAGTTGGTCCAACAGCGATTATCGCAATATTAACTAGGGAAACGTTACAAAAATCTGACTTGGGAGCCGATTTTGCAGTGCTTTTAACCTTCATCTCTGGCTGTGTTTGCTTACTGATGGGGATCCTGCAGTTAGGTATGATTTATTTATTATTTATATTTCTTAAGAGTAACAGTAATTGTCAAATTAATAAAACGTACAAGAAAAACGTATTCTCCTTAACAAAACATTGATAGCCTTGTAAAAAGATTTGACCTTGAAAAAAAATTGTGTACAAATGTGCCTCATAATAGAATAGAACAAATTATAATAGAAACATTTATGCGGTCTTATTTAAATCAACCACTCTGTATATAGACATAAAAACTTAGCTTACAGATTCTTAATGTTTACAACAGCATCATATTTTGACGGGAATACGAGAGTGTACGCCATTTGCAATGCATAATTATCCATCAGTGACTTAATACGTTGACTGTCACATAAATATACCTATAACGTACACTGCAATAATAATTTAATTTACCATTAAAGTTATGAACAATAAATGCACTTAATTAAAAGAGATCCTTGATAACTGTAATTCTGTAATGGCGGGAATGCAGCGCCAGTTTAAACGTAATTTTAGATTCTTCATTTTTATTTTCAAAATTTTTATACCTTTCAATATTATATTAATTATTTTTTAGAAAATTTTCTGTCAAAAAATTTGAGTATTTTATTGGAAATGTATTTGTACGCGATTCGTAGGTCAGGGTCAAGATCGACCCCGTTGCGCCATTTGAGGATTAATTATTGCGGTGTTAGTCATAGCTAAATGTACTGTGGGTAGTCAACGCGTTAGAAATCAATGTAATTTTCAATATAATATCTGTAACTATAAAAGCATGAATTTAATTAACTGTATTACGTCTTTGTTTTTTTATTAGGTTTTTTATTGGATTTCATATCAGGACCGGTTTCAGTTGGTTTTACATCAGCGGCAGCAATCATTATTGCCACCAGTCAAGTGAAGGATATCCTAGGCATACATATTAGCGGTAGTAAATTCGTCGAAGTATGGCACAACATATTCGAAAAAATTGGAGAGACGAAGCTTTGGGACACGGCGTTGGGTGTCACTTGTATAATCGTTCTTCTTCTTCTTAGAGTTAGTACTTCTGTTTACTTATCTGTACATTCGTCAAGATGCCCCACAGTTCAACGATCAAACTTTACCTGTATGTTGTATATGTAAAAATAAGAAAAACGTGTTATACAAGGTTTTCTATTTATAGTGAGCCACTATCTCACTATTTGAAATTTTCTTAAATAACATTTTTTTCTCATAAAAATTCAACAGACACAGATAAAAGATACAAGTTCAGGCATAATCTTTAAAAAAATGAAAGATAACTGTTTATTTTGGTCCTTGGATTTCAAAGTTGTAAATCCAAATTTTATTTTCACAGAAAGTCAAGGATTTAGTGACGACACAAGAGACCGCAAAAATGCCATCAAAAGCACGAGCGATCATGCAGAAATCCCTCTGGTTGCTTTCTACGTCTCGAAACATACTGGTAGTCCTCGTTTGCGCCGTTATGTGTTGGCTATTAGAAAGTCACTTAGGTTTCTCGCCAGTTAGTTTGACAGGTCATGTCAAACAAGGACTTCCGGAATTTCGTCCGCCACCGTTTCAAACTTACCATAATAATGAAACTTACAATTTCATTGACATGGTCTCTGCATTGGGATCAGGATGTCTGGTCATTCCTTTATTGAGCCTTTTGGAAACCATTTCCATCGCCAAGGTTTTTAGTAAGTTTCAAACGATTGAACAAAGTGAATGGAAAGCTTCAGACACAGAACATGTTCTTCATAAATTTGAAATGCAACAGAGTTAAATAAGTAACAATACTCATTACATATAATTTATTTTTTAGATGAGGGTAAACCAATTGACGCGACTCAAGAAATGTTGGCCTTGGGCGCATGCAACGTTGTATCAGCATTCGTTTCCTCTATGCCCGTTAGCGGAGGACTTAGCCGTGGAGCCGTAAATCATTCATCAGGGGTAAAAACAACTCTGGGCGGAGTTTATACTGGCCTCTTGGTACTCGTGTCTCTTCAATTCCTCACTCCATATCTGTATTTTATTCCTAATGCCGCACTTGCGGCAATCATCATCGCTGCAGTCATTTTCATGGTGGAATTGCACGTAATCAAACCAATATGGAGAACAAAAAGTACGTTGCACATTTTCTAATTACATACAATCTCAAAAGCTTTTGTTTTAATTTTGATTTACAGAACAGTAACAAAGATTGAGATAGAGATTAACATAAAAACTAATAATTTATATCCTTCAATTATTAATAATACATATAGTAAAAAAAGAAATTTGGTTTAAGTAGAAAAATTAAGTTTAAATAAAGAAAATTGCAGAGTGATTTATTAATATATAGCATAGTAATTATCCACCATATACACATAAATAAATGTAATTGATGTGTAAATTTTTTTTCAGAAATTGATCTAATACCAGCAGTAGCCACGTTCTTATGTTGTCTTTTTATAAGGCTAGAGTTAGGAATAGTGATTGGTATTGGTATAAATGTAATATTCCTACTTTATGCGTCAGCAAGACCATCGCTGCGAGTCCATAAAGATACGGTAAGAGCTGTATCTTACATTTTCTTATTTGTAGTATGTTTTCACTACTTAAGTGGAAATAAAGCAATTTTAATACCGATAAACTAAACAGAAACTCCTTGACTATAGAGTAGTAAAGTATTTTTTTATTGCAGAGTGTTAATGGTTGTGAATATCTTGTCATAACACCTGATAGAAGTCTCGTTTTTCCAAGTGTAGAGTACGTACGGGCCGTAATTAGTAAACATGGCACAAAACAAGGAACTGGTGTACCTGTTGTTATAGATTCTACACATATCCAAGCAGCAGATTTTACGGCCGCAAAGGTATGTTACGAATCAAGTATTACAGTGCATTTGCGCTATATGGCCCTATATGAAATTATATGTTTTTAATGTGATCCATTTAGGGCATCAAGAGTTTAACAGAAGACTTTTCTAAACGTGGGCAGCCTTTAATCTTTCACAACTTAAAACCAAGTATTATTGAAATTTTTAAAGGTGTGAAACCTTCTGGTTTAAGGTGTAGTTCTTCTGAACTTGAACTTAACGACTGCCTCAAAGGTACTTAAATATGATTACTTCTATAGAATAAAATATTTGAATCTTTATATATAAATAATAACCTTTAACGCTTCTACTTATTTGCAGAATTTTCAAATATGTCGCCAGCTATCATGAATAGGTACTGACAATACTTAGATTTTTCTTTTTAATTGCTGTCATAAAACTCCTTTACTTTATGATATATCAGTATTACGTTAATATAAAGACACACAACAATACAAACAACATAAAGAAAAGCAATGTATTTTTAGTAATAGTTAATCTTTTTAAATAACAAATAATTTTGTAAATAAACGCAGAATTCATATGACGATCGACTAGCTTTTAAGAAGTTAAACTATTAGACTGGTGGTATGATTTAATATTAAACATGTATGAAAATCTATGAGCAATACTGTGAGACTTCAATCATGCAGAAGAAATTCATTTAATGTAAATAAAATAAGACATAAGATGTATATATGAATGAATGTGTGGATATGATACACGTTATTTCAGAAAATACTTCAACACCAGAACGTACTTACTTGAATTTTGAGTTAATATACAATATACAAATTGTAATCTGAGTAATATTATATTATTATATAAACATCTATATAAAATCATATTTTTTCTAAAGTTAAAAAACATATATATAAAAATAAACTTTAAATTTTCTGAAAAGTATTTAAAATTATAATTGACTTCTTAATTTGTTCAATTTATATCTCTAATATTCTTGCACCCATGGAAGGAGTTGCTATATAAAATGTTGCATTTCCTGGATAACTGTAAAAAAACAATAATTTATAAAAGTCAGTACAAAAAAAATAAAATCGTAAAAATAAAAAGTTAGCAAAATCTCACTTCGCCCTTATATGCTTAATTGTTTCGTCAATAACGTTCTTTCTTAATAAGGTTACTGTGCAACCTCCAAAACCAGCACCAGTTAAACGACTTCCCAAAACACCTCTTACTTCTCTTGCTGCTGATACCAATGTATCCAGTTCAATAGAAGAAACATTATAATCGTTTTTCAATGAATCATGGCTTTCGTTCATTAATCGTCCAAACAGTATTAGATCTCCTTTTTCAAGAGCAGCTGCAGCATCAACTGTTCTTTGAATTTCCGTGATCACATGGCGGGCTCTTCTTATCAACACATCAGGTGCGTTTTGTGATTTCAATACTACAAGTAAAATGTAATTATGTAACTTAAAATTTTTATTGACGTTGTATTTACTATTTTACCTTGAATATCGTTTAGAGATGCTTCTCGTAAACTGCTTTTATTTAATACTTCAGCTGCTTTGTAACAATTATCTCTACGTTCACGATATGCACTTGAACTTAATTTATGAGGAACATTTGAATTAGTAATGAGAAAAGCATAGTCATTCATTTGTGATATAGGAATTTGCTTGATGTCCAAGGTTTTGCAGTCAAGAAGAAGAGCACAACCTTCTTTCCCCATTACCGAAATAAACTGATCCATAATACCACATGGAACTCCAGCAAAATCATTTTCTGCACGTTGACATGCTAATGCCTAAAAAGTATCCACAAATGTGTAAATTCCTGTTTTTTACAGCTAAGGAAACAAAAATAAAAAATTATGAGATTATACTTTATCTACTGGTGTTTCTGATTGTATATTAGTTAATGCTTCCAAAAATGTATAAGTGGCAACCTCTAGAGCAGCTGAGCTACTAAGTCCAGCACCAACAGGTACAGATGATGCAATCACTGCATTGAAAGATGGTACATCACCTAAAATTAATACAATATAATTTATATATTATTGATCAGTTTTCAATAAAATACGTTGGAAAAAGTATATACAGCCAAACTTACACAGAAAATGTGCTATACATCCTTTTATGTAGTTAGCCCATTGTGTTTTCCCTGGTTTAATGTTTTTACGAATGTCAGCTTCGAATTCAACTTCATGTTCAGACTTAACTGTCTCGTTAAGAGAAACAATCCTAATTTTTGTATCATTACTAAGTTTTCCAACTATAACTGTAACCATGGGCAATGCCTGAAAATTAAAAGGAATTTAATATATTATGTTCTTCACTATTAATATAAAACAAATTAGAATATAAATTTTATAAATAAAATATATTCAATTTAATACCTGTTAAACTTAATAAATATTATTTAAATTTCTCAATATTTAATTAATCAAAATTTATTATATCTTCAAAATTGAATTATAAAAACAAAATAAGTTTATAGCATTTTTATAAATAAAAATTCATAATGAATTATAAATATTAGAAAGTATCAAAATTTTAATTAATATCAACATACATATCAAAGTAAATCAGTGTTCTATTATCTATACAAGTAATGAAATAAATATGATAACAGTTAATAAGATAACAAATATATAAGAGGCAAATTATGTAACAATTCTGGAAAGTTATAATTATATAGAAGACAGACATTTTTGTTTAATAAATATTTGTAGTAATGTAAGAAACAAATTGTTAATAAAATATCAATAATTATTTAATTAAAAATTGAATATTGGACTTACATACATTTGAATATATATACTATTTGAAGGAATTATATTTTTTGAATATATAAATAAATTTGTATCATTTCTTATTCAATTATTTATAAATGTTTTGATCGTTTTAATTTACTTATATTATTTGAATTTTACCATTGGTAACACAAAACCTTCATTGTAATCGGTATGTTCTCCAATTAAATTCACACGACCTGGTGCACAAACACAAATATTTGCATTTTCTTTAAATCTTTTTGCGAATGCTTCTAAAGCTTTCAATTTTATTTCATTCACAGCGGGCACCGTTGTTGCCATTTTTTCCCAGTTGATTCAATTGTTATTAATACTGAACTACTAGATCACGTAGTACTATTCGAATTCGCTTGTTCAACTTACGCGCACCAGCAGTAAATTGAAGATAAGCGATAACACAAAAATGTCAGATTGGGCCTCATAGTGGGAGTATCTCCTTTTGGGAGGGGAAAATTGGATCAAAAAAGCATTTGAATTTGTTATGGGAAACATTGGATAAAGATCACCTGCACCCATCACGCATGTGCATTTACTTTTTTACCGACATTGTGCGCGATATTTTGAAAACTTCCACCGAGGAAAATATAAATATTGTATTGTATATGATCATATATTGAATATAATATTACTAAAATATAACAGCAATTCATAAGACGCATCATTCTATTTTTATATTTCCATGTATATACTCGAGTATTCGGAAAATACCCAGAAGAATAAAACATATTCAAATACCTCTTACCTGAATACTTTACTCCAATAATTATCCGGGCATTTACAATTTTTTAAGTTATAGAAACAATTAACAATAGTTTTATTTTCATGCAAAATAATAACTCCATTTATGAAACAATTTTATTCAGATATCTTTATTTTTATACAAAAATACCAACAAGTCAACATTTTCTGGTAACAGGCAATTACGTTTAGAACTAATATTTCCAGTGGTTGATAACACGTATTCTGAAGAAGCAGACATTGCAGGAATACCTAAATACATTTTTGCTAGTTTCGCCAATCTAGGGTATTTGTATTCGTGTATTTTCCACCACATTAAGGGACATAAATTATGATTTATTTGAGCCTCTTCTAAATACATTTCAAACTCTGAATTACCATCATTAGTAGGATTCACAGCTTGATATAGAAAATCTAGTGCACTTGGAAAAGGATTGATATTCTCTGTAGTTTTACTTACTGAAATATTTTCCATCATATCATGAACAGAAATTTTAATTACATTCCTCACTTCCTTACTTTCAAATGACAATTCTTTGCTTCTTGGATCAAGAAAGGAAGCAATACGATGTACAGTTTCAAAACGTGAATCCAAATTAAATCTATTAACAAGGGATGCTTTTAAAATATTTTTAAAATGTTTAGTTTCAGTTATATCAGAATCATTATTTTTCAAGTGATTATTAATAAGGCCATGAACAATAGGAAGCACTAAAGAAATCGTTACACTATTTTCAGAACATAATGTAGTACTTGCTATTTGTAAAGGTTTTAACACTGTAATAATATCATTCATAATTGACCAATAATGATCAGATAGTGCGAGTTTCAATGCAGTTTTTAAATTAGTAATAGTTCTATCTGCTAAAACAGAAACAATTGCATTTCTATTGCTCACAAGCTGTTCACACATATAATAACTAGAACTCCACTTTGTAGGACAATTTTGTACCAACTTCTGTTCACTTAAATTTAACTGTTTTTGTTTTTTGATCAAATAGGAAGTAGCTACATTAGAGTGATGAAAATATTGTACAATTTTACTGCCTTTTTGTATTACTTCCTGGTATCTGTCAACTGAATTGAATGCATCTTTCACGCATAATTGTAAATTATGTGCAGCACAAGAAATGTTATATCGTACACTATCCAATAGCTTTGTTGTCACACCAATATTACTTGATTTATCATGTACCACACTGTTCACTTTACCACTAATAGGCCACTCTTCATTAATCATATTAAACATAATAAATAAATTTTCCTCCGTATAACGATCTTCTACCAACTGTGTGCATAGCATATAATTTTTAAGGACCCATTTCTCATCTATGAAATGTGCAGTTGTAGAAATATACGAATCTTGTGATCTTGAAGACCATCCATCGCTGGCAATAGCTATATATGATGCCATAGAGAGCTCTTTTTCTATTTTAATCCTCTTTTCATTGTATAAACATTTCAATCGTTTTATAATAGTTTCAGGACAAGGACAACGATATCCAGGCTCCAGTACAGTCATAAACTCTTGAAATCCTATGCTGTCACAAAAAGAAACAGGCATCATGTTTGACAAAATCATGCGAGCAAGTGCCTGTGATATTTCTTCTTGTCGTTTTGGAGTGCATGTGTCCATTTTCTGCAGCTTTTTGCGAGCACAGGCTTCATTACTTCCCTGAGACTGTTCTGTTGCCGGTTCATTAGCATCAAAATCGAAAAGTTCAATAGCTGCATTTAAAAATGTATCCCGATGTTTGCCTCGTAGATGCTTCATAATAGCTGACGTTGATCTGTTATAAGATAACATACTATCACATAGAATACACTTAACAAATTTTCCATCTTCTGATGGAATACTGTACATCCACACCAAACTTTTACGTGAAGCCATTATTAATACAAACTAAATATGTACACAAGTTTGTAACAGAAGTTGCAGCCAGGGTGTAATAAAACTTAGTAATAACGTAGAATCAGTGGAAATGCTGTAATCAAATTACAAAATAGGACAAATGTTAAACATGTACATATGTTTCAAAACGTACACTTGAAAACATAAAAAAATGATGCTTCTCGGGAGTTGAACAAGTTTAGGAAATTCCCCCGCCACTTATACTGGTCCACCATGGCTAACTTTCAACTCCGTCGTTTATGTACACTGTGAATAAAAAAAATCTAAAAAGAGGAAAGAAACGATAACCTAAGTAACAAGGCGCATGAAGGTTTACTAAATAAAAGATCACTGGATATACACCTTTGAGGTACCATTATTGTAAAGACACATGCGCGTTACCCTTGGTTACGGAATATTCTGGCCATTTAGAACCACATGCGCAAATTAAATGATTTTCTTGTGCATACTAATGAATTTAATTCTCATAAAATATAAATACATATTGCATTGCATATATACAGCGTCAAATTTTAAAGTAGACCAAGTAATCAAAATTGTTTCTTTCAATTTCTTTCCGATCTTAAATTAAAAATGTAGAATTATATAAAAAGTTCACAACTTAATGCAGATAAAAAAGAAAAATCTTTCTTAGAAAAGAAATCATTTCACGGTCCATGAGAAATGAGATTATTGAATTTTTCAGATATATTTAGGGCAATTTCGGATTACCCGTATATAATGACTACATGTATATTTCCGAATGATATATATTGTATTCATGGAAACTTATTGCCCACAAATATTGTTGACATCATTAAACGTCATTTAAAGTGAATAAAAATGATAAATACTTCGATTATTTCTAATCGATAATTAAATTGATTTATGGAAACAATCACAGATTTGTAAAATAATTTTGATTAATGATGCGATGACGGTCTCAAATCCCCTTGTCAAAGAATTAAAAGGTAATTATAGATAATCTTCCTTTTTTAAAGGTTAGAAAAATGTTTTATTAACGAAAATGACAGTTAATAATCTTCCTTCCAGAAATATTTATTAATATTTTCATTATCCAAATTTGAATAATCATTCATAACTATTAAGAAAATAACATGTATTTTTATGCATTTATATAATATTGTTTCTTTTTCGCAAAGTGTGTAAATGATTATGTTTATACTGGTGCAAAACGTTTAATTTTTGTAGTTAAAAAATACTATTAAAAAATAAAACATTTTTAAGTGAATCTCAGGAGATTAATATGTATTGTCAATAATGTTAATATTTATTAACATGCAACATCTGTCCTACAAATTCAATATTTATCAACAATACATCTAGCTTTAATATACTTTCAGGGTGGACACGGAAATTAACAGAACATGGAAAAGAGATTGATGATGAAAATGAAGATCTGCCTGCCTTTTGTAAATGTCTAGAAAAATGTTTTCAAAAAGGCATACTCCTACGCTTAAGTACTTTAGGTTTTCCAAAGTTACCTGATGCTTGGTATTGGTTAGAAGAAATTGCAGAAAAAAATTTTAGGTCTATAAAAAGTTATAAATTATTTTCTGGAAAGATACAGTTTATAATTTATTTCAACTTCTTTCCATTATTTTGTAATTTGCATATTAAAATAAATAATATTTTATTTAAAAATACATTTATATTAGGTCTGCCGTGAAGTTCCAGATAAAGCATGCAGTTATCTGCTTGTATGTTACATATTGCAGATGTTTAATTATATATAAATCTTGCTCAAACATTGTTTGTCCAATAACATTTTACTGTTCATTTGTTGTTTTTTAGATAAAAATTTGATTTTTCACTTAAATATTTCACAAAACATGGTGAATAGTAGTTAAACTATTCATAGTGGTTGAATCAATTTTGAACTACTAACTGAAATGGGGCTCATATTCCTAGCTTAAATCACTACCCCTAAAACTGTCAAATCATTGTTCACTTGTCATTGTTCACTCATATTTGATATTTATATTTTATGTGTTGCATACAAATTTTGTTTTATATCCACTTACCAGTTGTCATTGTTTATAATCTATTTGTACTACATGTAATAGTATAAAACAAGCAGAATTTCACGGCAGATCTAATACATATTTTGCAGTTTTAAAAATTAAAATGTTACTGTTTTAGTTCCTGTTGTACCTACTCCTTGGTAGTTGAACAAGTAAAACAATCTCCAAAAGTACACACAGCTACTGGACGTCTTAGACTTTTAATTAGAACATGTTTGATACGAAAGTGCCTTCATGTGCCAGTTGAAATGCTGGTATAACAAATTATATTTATTGCTTTAATTATTTGTTATTCTATATAAACTATATTATCTGTTACTATACATATGTATTTTTATTTAAGTATATATGAAAAGAAAAAAGATTTTGAATAGAAGATTTTTTACTTTCTAATAATTAACAGTTGTTATATATAAAACTCCATAGGTCAGAACACCATTAATGGCTATAAACTACTATGTCAAAAACAGTATTCTGGGAGATGATATTCTGGGTGAAATATTTTTATCAGTATTATTGCAAAGTGGTAAACTAAATTTTAAATTAAATTTACGGAATTCGAGTTTCTTGGATGATTCTTGGCAATTACCTGAGTGCTTATCTTTGGAATTAGTACCGTGTAAAAGTTTAGGCATTTCTGTGTGGTAAGAAACTTAAGTTATTGAAACAAATTTTCTATTCTATATTCTTAATTTATATTGTTCTATTATTATAGTTTTATTAAAGGAAAAGCATTGGTAATTAATCTGGACAGAAACTCTGTAGCTGCTGAAGATGTAAGAAATATAATATTTATTTGAAGTTTTACATAAACATGAAATAAAATCATGATTTTTAATAATAAATATTTTCGATAATGCATTTTAATATTTGTTTTCATATTGTCTAAGGATAAAGTTGAAATTGGAGATATATTGGATGAAATAAATGGAAACGCTATAACGTCTAGTACTAAAGGACAATTGCGTAAAATTATGAAAAAGTCTGTGGGCCAACCAGTATGCCTGCATATAATTAAAGTATGTATTTAATTGCATATACTTTTTAATCAAACCCTATAAAACAGTAATTATACAATGGATTTTCAGCATCGTAGTAAAAAAACAAATGAAATATACCTTCCAATTATACATCTCATAAGAAATTCAGGTATTGAAGGCTTAAAAAAAATTTTAAAAAAGTTTAGTTTAGAACAACTTGACGAGGAGTCAAAAAACGAAACAATTAAACCAGAAAGCAATGCATTAAATGCCGGATTTTCTGTTAAATATTGTGGTTCTATGTATATTGGTACACAAGGAGATGTTAAACAGATTGAAAGAGCAATTTTGCAAGTACTGAAGTCAGAAGAAGTAAAATCAGTTCCTGTAAAGTTTGAATGCCTGGAAATTGGAATTAGAGTGACTCAAGATAGTGATGATACAGTATGTAAATATAACTATTAATGGATACAACTGTATAACATAATTGTAAATTCTGTTTAAATGTTAGGTAATATGTAAACAAAGCTACATGGAAATCTCTTCTTGTGGTCGTACTAAAAACATTCCTCATTATTTTGCATTCATTGCAGGGTAATATAAATAATATAATATTGTACATATTTAAGTATTTTTACTAATTTATTTATATTTTAAAATCATAGAACAATCGGTAAAATTGTATTGAATATATTTTTAATTCAATTTTCAGAGATACTAATTGTAATCTATCAACCAAATTCGAGGTGTATGTGTTTTATAGTCAAAATGAACACGATGTGCAAACTATATTGCAAAGTTTGGGTCAAGGATTTCAACGTACCCATTTTGCAGTATAATTATCTAAAATGAGAATACCAGATTTAAAAAAGGTACTTTTTAATGATGAAAACAACATTTCATGATATGTACAAATTGTCACGTGTTCCTAGAACGTTTCTATTCATAAATCTAGTTAGTTATAAAATAAGCACATCCTTTATTTTATTCTACAAATATTTTTCTTCTAATAAAAAAAAGAAATTGCGAGGAAAGTATAGCTTCATTCACTAAAGTAAAAGTAATTTATATCATATACATTTCTTCCTATTAGTCATAATATGTATATTAGTACATATTTTTCCGTGCATATGTAATTGTTTGTTAATATTGATTACTGATTGATATTTTATCTTTCATTGTATTAAAACAAATTTGTCAAATGTAAATATAAATGTATCTATCAGACAATCAATTGTGCGTACAATTACAAGACATCTGGTAATAAATGACTTTGAAATTCATGTATACTTTTATTTTTAAGAGAATTACTACGGTATAAATAACATTAAGATTAAATTAAGCATATATGAATGATTTTTATATACATTTTTTATGAAAATAATGAATTTTTTGCTTTTGTCATTTTAAACCATTAGATTTATAAGAGCAATGTACGACGTTCGAAATACTAATTTAGTTCAACTTTAACGCAAATAATTTTACGAAATTATTGCGTGCATCTTTATGGAATGAGAAAAAACTGCACATTGACAGTTTTGTTAATTTCTACCTGATTAATAAAGTAGGATAATGAAAGTGTAAAAAGAGAAATGCATGATATAAGATTTTAAAAGTTTAAACATTTTTAAATTGTAAATTAAAATTAAAGAACTTGGAGAATTTATAAGGATAAACATTGAAAGATTTTGAAATTTGTGTTTTCAAAGTTTTGAATTTTAGGAATTTGGACTTATGAAAACATGAGGTTTTTTAAAATTTGGAAACTTGAGGATTTTAAAATTTCATTATTTGGAAATGTAGGAGTTTGAAAATTGATAAACTTAACAGTAAAATGTATTTATTACAGAATTTAAATCATAACGTTTAGCTTAATAAAGCCAGTACTTTGTTACTATGCTAAAGAATTTTAGACATGAAATTATTTATTCCTGAAAAATGCGCGCGCTATGACTTTTCACAATTACTATTTCTAAACTCTTTTATATTTTAAGCTAAATCGGTATTTCAAAGGTCGTGCGCGCCCCTTATTATTAATTTGCATTGATAAAAAAAAAGACGTATTAATTATTTATGCATCATATGCATATATGCGCACGTGTACGTATTTATATTTACGCGTCTCATATGTATGCAACATACACCTCAACTATATACAACATTATTATGTAAATTTGCGCATCTATAATGAGGTATTAAATGAAAACTATTTTGTCAGGACATACTTTGAAAGTTTGAAGTAACGTTCGAAAAGTAAACAATCTCGATTTGAAAAAAGTCGATAACAACTCGATCGGTGAGAAGCCAAGAGACATCTCGAATCGGTCATTCTAAAGTTGGGGTTGGGGTCGGGTTCGGGGTCGGGAGTCAAGTTCCCTGCTTGCGACGTGCGCCATAACCGTTGCGCCGTGGAACCTTCTGTCAGCCGTCGTCGGCGAGGAGTGAGTACTCGGTGATCAGAGAAAAGATGGCTACGAACTTTGGGGTAGAATGTCAGTACTTTTACGAGGATGTCGTCTACCGTGTGGACAAAAAAGGTAATGTCATATTCGGGATCGTTATGGAAAATGACGATCAAGATTTATCCGAGGAAAGTTCTGACAGTGAAGAGAGTCCAAGAAGGAAAAAGGGCGAAATTCGCGTGGTCTGGCATCCCTCCGGTGTCTCAGAATTGGTCAGCTCAAAGAAGGTAATGAAAATTTGATGTCTTAAAATAAGCACATCGTTCGTAAAAAAGACAATGTACAAAGTAATTTATGTTTACTGTTATTCCTTTTTTCTTATCGTATTTGTTTTTAATTTTATCTAAAGCGACACCTGTACACGAACGATATCTGCAACTGTATATTAAATTCAAATTTGAATCCATTTCTGATGTAATAAGTTTGACCTCTTGTACTAAGATTTTTCAACATTTTATTGTTTCATTTAGGTTCACTTAGCAGACAGAACACTGATGCCAGGAGATGTCGTACGTCGAATGATCAAGGGAAAAGATACACAAAGGGGATACTGCAGGGATATCGAGCTTACTGCTTGTGTTCAAGTGATTGGTACTAAACAGGTTCTGACAAATATTAGGAGTGAAGATTTAGTACCTTTAGAAGTATGTAATGAAGCATTTATAGTGTCAATCTTGAATAAAGTAACTCATATGCTATAATTAATAGTTTATGTTTATAGGAATTTGCAACAGATATAGCGGTTTGTATGGATTCTTGGGTTGGTGGTATAAAAATGGCACATTTTAAATTATGGCTTACTACTCCTGATGGATCACGATGTGTTATAAATGAAATGGATTCGCGTGTGTTGGGACAATTAGAAGAGAAACGTGATAATGTAAGAATGAAATTTGAAACATCAGGTTCAGTGGAAAGTTCTGTTACTTTTTGTATACATAAACAAAATACTACAGTTTGATTGTAAAATAACCTAACTTACTACAATTCAGTATAGACTATTTGACAGTTGAACTATAGCATTTTCTTACACTGTCACAAAAAGTGACAGACCTTTCTGCAAAACCAAATAATTAATTTCTTACAAATACAATGAAGGTTTTTTTAGGACAATGATTTTCCTCGATCTTTTGAATTTTATCCTGGTCAAAATTTATGGGGACCAGTTCAATGCCTGGAAGATGCACAGTGGATTACATGTACAAAAGAAATGAAAGCAAAGAGGAAAACTAAACCGCAAAAGATGACAAAAGTGATAGTAGAAAAGGTAGAAACAGATTGGGTAGGAGTACATTGGCAATGTAGAGCGTATTCAAAGGACGGTGCTTGGTCTGATCAAGTTCAACCTAAATTTGTGGTTGAAGGAGAAAATTTAAAGAAACTAAAGTTATTAAATGTTTTTGAGTCTTCCACTGTACAAGTGGGGGATCGCAATTTTTATGTGATTAAAGGTGATGAAAATATCATTACGCGAGAACAGTGGAGGAAGCAACAGAAAGACATTTTTCAAGTTCCTAAACATAGTCCAAAGAAAACACGTCCAAATATCAGTGTTACAAAACCAGTTGAAGATAGAAAAAAAGAAAAAGGTAGTGAACAACAGGCATTAGAAGAGAATGCTCAACATAATATTAACAATTTACAAAATGTGACAAGTAATAACACCCTAATGCCTCCAGTACACAATCAAAATACTGAAAGCTCAGATGATTGGGACACAGAAGATACAGGCTCACAAAGTGATAGTGCTTCGGTAAGATGGTTTGTTGCTTTTAATTTCTTTATATCATATATATAATTAATGAATAAATAATTTGTTTTAGGTGTCTAGTGGATGTTCGAGTATGTCATCTATGGGTAAAAAGAAAAAAGGCCCTGCTTTAATGACAAAAGTACTAAAGAAAAAAAAATTATGTAAAGCAAAGAAGAAAGTACCACCAATTCCACTTATTCCAGGAACTAAAATTGTTGTGGAGACATTATCTACAAATACAAAAGCTAATGTTGTATGGCAGGATGGCTCTGTAGAATTTGGTATTATAGAAATATTTTTAATTGTTTGCCTTTCTTCTCATATAAAATTTGTAATTTTCTTATTACGTTTATTTAGGTATTCCATCGACGCAACTATACCCAATTCATCATTTAGATGACAAAGAATTCTTCCCAGGCGATTTTGTGGTCGATCAAAAAGAAGAGTCTAGAATGTATGGTGTAGTTCAAAGTGTGGATCATCAAGGCAGAACAGCTAAAATCAAGTGGTTTAAAACATATACTTCAAGTCAGAGCCCACAGTAAGTAATTATGTGTTTAATTAATATTAATGAAAACTAAAAATGAAATTATTAACTTCAATAAATTTCTTATAGACCAACTTTACTAGAAGAACGTGAAGTCAGCGTATACGATTTAAAAGATCATCCGGACTTTCAATATAGACCAGGTACACTGGTAATTCGAATTGCTAATTTTGAAGGGGAAGATGCTGGATGTACTGCTGGCCAAGTGTTAGATAATTATCCAGAGGGACGAGTTAAAGTGTGGTGGGTCGACGGACATGTAAGTATGTGTTGGCCTCAAGATCTGTACAAAGTAGGTGAATATGACAGCGATGAAGGAGAGTTATGGGATGACGTATCGTCCGACGCGTCATGGGAAACAGAATTAGAAGATTGTTTTATCGCTGACACCGATGGTACCGAACAAACAGAACTAGAAAACATAAAGCCAAAATTAGCCGCTCACATTGAGAAAGCTCGTATCTCGTTATCCAGATTGGAAGAGATCTTTACTCAGAATCCATCGCTTCAAACAACTGAAGTTATGAGAAGATTATTGGAAGTCTACAAAGATTGTCGATATATGGATAAACTTATGGGTACCTCCTTTTTCCATGAGAGTCATTTCCAAGGACTTCTAGAAAGAGTTCGAGAACGCGGCCGAGCAAACGTAGCGCAACGTATGGCGGATCAAGTGACGAGATTATTTACTCCTAAATCTGACGGATCAGAGGAGGGTGTGGAAAAAGAAAATAGTGAAAACTACAATAGTGTGCAATCTAGAAGTAGTCCTTGTGAAAAAATCATTACCACCGTGACAGATATGACAGAATCCAGTGATAAAAATGATGAAAGCAATAAGAAGAACATTAAAGGTGAAGAATCAACTGATCGTTTGTTCATCAATGCTAATCCTAATCCTGAAGACTCTGGATTATACTCGGCAGAAAATTCGAAGAAGGAATCAGGTTCAAGTGAGTCCAGTGGAGAGTTTCTGCTTAGTGAAGATGTGAGTAACATCCCCGATCGTTCAGTGGAAAAAGCCGACGCAAATAAGGCTAACAAAATACAGATGCATATGAGTTCTCATATAGCCAGTTCTCAAGTTTGCGTCAAACTTTGTACTTTGATAAAAGCTCAACTCGTATTGGCGCATGCAGAGGTTTCCAAACGATTTGGACTGTCGAAGATGTCGTTGTTTGATGCTGAAAAAGGCTCGTCTCCTTTAAAGAAACAGAAGAAAGAAGAAGAAAAACGTATAGAATTACAGGAATCGTCTGAATGTTCAATAGAAGTTCCACCACTAGTATATATGGAAGGGGAAGGATTTTCTATAGAAGAAACCGCGCCAGATAGTCATAAATTTAAGCTAACGATGTTTCAGCCTACAGATCCTACAAACTTCTTTAGGACTGTGTCCAAGGAATTGAAACTTCTGAGGAGTTCACTTCCACCAGGCATATGGGTGAAAGGATTCGAGGATAGAATAGACCTGTATTCGGTAATGTTTCGTGGACCTGAGAAAACACCGTATGAAGATGGACTCTTTCTCTTTGATTTTCAATTATCTGCCGATTATCCGGCTGCTCCGCCACTTTGTCATTACATTTCTTACTGTAACGATAGGTTAAATCCTAATCTCTACGAGGATGGTAAAGTATGTGTAAGTTTACTCGGGACTTGGTCTGGTCGTGGAACAGAAGTATGGACAAGCTCTTCAACTTTGTTACAAGTTATAGTTTCTATTCAAGGGCTTATTCTTGTGCCTGAACCATATTTTAATGAAGCTGGGTTCGAAAAGCAGAAAGGATCTCAACAAGGAAAAGAAAATTCAAGAATGTACAATGAAATGGTTGTGTTAAAATTGGTTCAAGCACAAACTAAACTGTTATTGCACCCACCGCCTGTATTTAAAGATATCATCATTGGACACTTCAAGAGACATGCAAAGAGCTTGTTGCAACGCTTGGATTTATGGATGGAAATTTCTGAACAGCATAACAATCAACACCCATTGTCTCCAGTAACACCTACTACTTTTAAACAGATATCCGACGTCGGTACGTTATGATACATTATTTTCATACAGGGGACATTATTCCTCAACTATCCGAACTTCTAAAGTTATGCTCTAAATTCTTAATATTTTTTTAAAATGTTCATATAACTCTAATAGATTCATCTCCCAAGTTTTACTTCTATACTCTAAATGGCAAAGAAGAAAGTGTTTATATTGTACCTCTACAACTTTAAGATTTCATAATCTTTATATTTGACAATTTTTTATTTCCCCCGCTACTATTTGGCTTTAGAAGTTGAGGTACTTGAAAAATAATGAATCGTATAGGAGATTTGAATTGGTTTATTGTAACGATCTTTCTTTTTATTTAGATAAGAAAATTTTGCCGGAATTTCCATTAATCCCAGCGTCTAGAGGCTTTTGTATAACACTCCGTAAAACTTTGGCTACGTTTAAGGATGTACTAATTAATGAAGGTATTATAGAAAGAGACAATGAAATACAGGATCGGGGAAATGTGAAACAACAAACGAAAAACGAGTGTCACGATTCATATAAAATTGTCGATAATAACGTGGTGCATCGCAACAGTAAAAGAAATAATAGTGAGGAAAGTACCAAATTAAATTTGAATGGTAATCTATCTAAGGACTGTATTTCATCTTCCTCCACGAGTATTTCTTCTACGCCACTATGCGAAACGAAGAAGAACACTTCGGATCATACCATCAGCTAGCCACAAGGTAAATCTAAGTTTAAACCTAAAAATGTAGCTTATAAAAGGTACATCATTATTCGGTAATATATTGAATTAATTTATTATATATTGAAAATATGTTCAATGATGTTCACGATATATATTTATTTATATGAACATTAACTACTACTAACAAGCGATAACTTTTAATAGAAATGCCGCTGTCATTGCTCCGCAGCTAGATATACTTGTTACTGTAGAGTAACCATACTGCACAGTGCAGTCTCGCTATATGGCACTAAATGGGTAGAAGTGGAAAAAATTGTGGAAAGAGACATATAAGAGAAACTTCTTCTATGCAACGCTTAATTGTCAAAACTCTGCTGTTAACTATCTACTGTTAAAAATTTGTAGATTTGTAATTTCTCAATTTCTAACTTTGAAAATTTAACAATTTGAAAATTTCTCAATTTCTGAATTTGAAAGTTTGAAAAATTGAAATTTCTCAATTGTTGAATTGAAAAGTGTGTATGAAAGTATGAAGGAAACTCGCTCAACTGGCCATATAAAAAAGGATGTCATGTAACGAGACTGTATTGTGGTAACATATAAAGTAATAAATACGATTATATAGACACGTGCGGGCAAATTTTGTTGTTGTATACAATTCATAAATTTCTGGAATACTACATAATTAATTTGTAATGTTATATAAAATATATACGAACGAATTATATATAATATATAACATTATTGATAATTAATGGATGTAAAATTAATATTTGCCCAGGGGATAAAAATATACGGAATACTACATGCATTTAGTTCTGTAATTCTGCAATAAGAGTAAAGCGTTCCTTGAAGACGCAATAAAAACTTGACTGAATTATTAAAAGAAAAAGGGAAAAAGTAATATCGAGGCAAATAATCAGTTACATAAAAGAACATCTTAAAAAGTGATAAGAATTAAATGAAAGGTGAAGTAACCGGTAGCAATACATTGAGCCAACATGAGAACACTTTGCAATAGAGTTAAGAGACACGATAATAATAGCTATTAATTCTAAATGCATTTCAATGAATACACTTCAAATAATAATGTCGCAGACTTCAAATAATTCATTATCCTTCAACTACCTTGAATCATTATGCCATCCACTAATACAGTATTTCAAGTAAAGTTACGAAGTGGTTTTGATTGCAAATAGGTTTTAGCTTAGAGAAACAACAATTCGTATTTAGATGAGAACCTATGAAAGCTATGTCTAATGTTATAGACACTTTTAACGTAACTTGTAAATTATAATAACATTATTAGATGCACTATTATCTACAGTAACATTTTCTTTAGTAACGATTTCTTCCATATGTTTGTAGAAAACTGTCTTCACAAAGTTTTATTCGTTTTTCTTTTAATATGTTATGAACCGTTCACTAACGGAGTACTTAGTATTATATACAGTAACAGAAAATGTTGATATTTATACAACATACAGTATTATTTATATTTATTTAATTTAATTTTATACTCCCTAGTGTAATATAAAAACTGTTTGTTTAGTATGAGGGAGTTGTTTCTATAAATTTTCAAATGAATGCATCTAATCACAAATATGGTACTTACTACGCATAACTAAAATTTCTGTGAAAATGCATTCTAGAAAACTATATTGCTCACAACGAAATAACAGAGAGAGATCAACAGTTACGTAATCATTTATATTAACATGGAATTAATATTGTTTATTTTCTTTTCTGATTATATCGTATTATCATATCTTATTTATATTAGTCAGTATCACCAATATATTTTAGTTATTTTTCATCTTCAGATATATATCATATATTATGTATAATAATTGTTTTGAAGGAATAAGATTCCACCGAACATTATGTATAAAAGTTATATTTTTCTAAAAGTTATGGCTTAATTCCAAAATACTTGTGTACTTTTAAGTTATATTTATACCGTACATTTTTTATTTATATACTTGCATATACATATATGTTAATAAATGATCGTGTAATTTTTGTTGTCAAATGATGTTTGATCTTATTAATTGCTTAGATAAAGATATGAATTAAAACTGAAACATTACACTGATTTTTTACGATCCCGGTTAATGTACAGTATACAAATTTGTGTTCAGCATCGTGTAAAAAAGTTACCTTTGAACCAAGAATTTAACGTGTATACATAATATACTTTTGTCTGCATGTTGTTTCAATCGTATCGCAGAACGATTTATTTTCCGTTAAATATTTATCAACATAGAATAGCACAAAATTTGTGTGTTAACGAACGAAATACAATCACGTATATGGTACTGTATATCGAAAACTATTTCTTCTGCAGTGAATCTGCAGATTTCGATATTCTTCATTCAGATTGCAGTATCGTCATGGAATCGCTTGAAAATGCGATGGTTTTGAAATTCTGACGCCAGAAGGGCGTATTTGACACGGGTACAGAGGCAAGATTTAAAAAAAAAAAGATGTACTTGCATGAAAGTTTCTTTGAAGTCATATGGTGCTGGATATATAAACCAAAAAATGAGGGAAACTCACAAAGAAATTTCCCCAAGTATCTTCCTCAGATTTTAGTGAGCCATCACACATTAATAGATTATGTTATTACAAGTTTCCTTATATATAATGATATTAGACATAGGCAACCAATAAATAAAAGATACTTAATCCTTCGTTGCATGAGTTTTTTAATTTGGTAAGAAAATACATTTTTAAATTCTCAGAAGTGATAATAACAAGAAAATAGTATAATATAAAAAAAATTCTATAATATTACAGATTTGTAATATTATATCACAAATTATATGAATTATACATGAATTACAACTTATATAAATTACATTATATGAATGTGAAACCAATTGGTTTTTAATAGAAAAGTTTCCAATAATTTCTATAGCAGTAACATATTTAGTTTAGCTATGTTTGGCAAGATGCAAGAATTGTATACATTAATATTTTATGTAGTATTTTTATAGCACGATACAATGAAGGATTAATGTTAAAGTTTCCCCTTGAAGCCATAGCCAAGTCTGTAGTAACAAAAAGTTCTTGAAATTGACAATATATAAAGAGATACTTTCATAGAGTAATGAAAATTTAAAGTTTCGGTGTTTGAAAATATAAAGTTTGAAATTTCAAATACGAAATTTGTGGATTTCTTAATTTGAATAGTTGAAATTTCCAAATTTGAAATTATAAAAATTGAAAATTTGAGGAATGTACAAATTTGGAGGACTGCAAAATTTGAAATTTCTACATTGGAAAATTCTAAAATTATTAAATTTTTAAATTTGAAAGTTTGGAATTTAAGAATTCCTAAACTGGAAAATTGAAATTTAAAATTTCTAAGTTTCTAATCTGAAAATTTGAAATCCCTAAATTTCTGAATCTCTACTTTTGCAAATTTGAAATTTCAAAATATCTATATTGAAAAATTTACAAATGTAAAATATCTAGACTTAGAAATTTGTAGTTTTTACATTCAAAAATTTTAGATTTTAAGTTCTGAAATTTATAAGTCTGAAATTTTTAAATGTCTAAATTTGTAAATTATAACTTTAACACTCGTGAATTTCAAATGTCTGAATTTTTGAATTTATAAATTCCTAAATGAAATTAGATTATTTATAAATTCCTTAATTTGGAATTAGAAATTTGTACGTTTGCAAATATGAAAAGTTAATCGTTTGGATTATTAGAAAATTTAACATTTCTAAATCTCTCTGTTACAATGATGTATAAATGTCACTAGTGTGTGTGAAAGTCCGAGTGAAGGTAAACTCGCTCACCGGGCCATATAGTGAGACTGCTGTTTAGAAAGGCTTGTAATAACATGATCTATCAACGTATGTACAAAATATAGAAGCATATTATAACCTGAAGAAGAGACTGAGGGGTAGGTTCATTGTCAGCTATCCTCCGGAAACTACAGTTTCTAGGGAAAAAGAAAAAAAGAGCGAGCGAGAGAGAGAGAAAGAGAGAGAGATTGTGTGTGCATGTTACAAGTAGAAAGATAGTAAAACTATATAACTGAAGAAATTACGAGATGGAAAAAAATGCAAATGCTGCCATTGAAGGCAAAGAGGAGTTTGTTATATGAAAGGTGATGTTTTGGAATGCCTTGTATATGTGCCAGCTATTTCTATTTACATTATTATGATAATTGTAAGTTGCATAGAGCTTTATTTCGGTTGTAATTATTTTAATGTTATATTAAAAAAAAAGAAAAAACAAGAGGAGTATATTTAATTATTCGAGTCAATACGCAAAGCATAGATGCCAACAATTAATTCACTGTTTAGAAGAAAAAATCTGACTAACTCACTCGTTATTATATTTATTATTAACATTTTGGCAACTGTAAGTCGGGACTGTTTATTTAAGAATTAATGGTGATATATAATTTAAACGTTAGTGCCAGTAGAAATACTGTATTTTCTTTTGTTACTCATCAGTTTTGTAATTCATTTTTGACACCCGGTTGTCAAAATGTTAAAAATCGAAAAGGTTAATTCGGTATATTTCATTGAAGCATATTTAAAAATACAAAAGTAGAATATTATTAATATATATCCACACTTTTAATTATATTTCATTTTATCTGGAAATACTACTAGGGAGGAAAATGTTTGTTGATTTCGCTTTTAATTAAAAATTTGTCTCCGTTGGCATCGATTTATGTAGTATTACAACGATCGTGTAATAAGTTATACTTGTAACTTGGGTTTCCTTGAATCTTATTTAATAAAAAGTCAGTATGCGATTAAAGAACATTAATTGATTTGAAACTTTTCCTTTTCAATAGATCCTACCCATACTTACTCGAATCTTCGACCTGCACCCCTGATAATCTTCATAACTACATCGTAACATTCCAGCTGCATTCTGGATTTCTGTATTTTTTAAAGTGCATATAACAATGTCAAAGCGCAAGTTCAATTTTTTGATCCTGAAATCGTTCAGTATGTTATTCTAATCAGATATTTGATATCAACCTGTAAATATTATATATTATCATGCTTGTATAAATTAATCTGAAATAAACTGACCTATTCTTTATATTTATTTAAACAATTATTAACAATTCTTAAAAATGTAAGTTACTTTTTTTTATATATATGTTAGGACATTTTATACTACTAACGAAAGTGCACTGACCAATGTGTATGCAGAATTCTTGGGATCCTTAGATGATGCATTGAAAATAAATTTTATCACAGTCCTGTTAACTATGTTGATAAGCCCAATATGATTTCATACTTCGTACTAGTTTTTATATCTCTTGTAAAAATAAGATAAGATACATTTTCCATGTGTTATCTATACCCTTATCGGGCCGTTGATTCATAACAGATTTGCTTTTATGTGGTTCAGGTGTCCCTAACAAGATTTCAAACGTTTTTCATCTAATTGTTGTAATTGTAGTTTTTAATAAAACAAAATGTGTTCTAAAAAATTACTGTGTTACCTTACCATTGGTTTTCGTAAGTATATATACCATTAATTTAACGTATTATCGTTCATGCAAGACTTGTTTTTTACTTGTTCATTTTATGTGCGATATTTGATATTTTTGTAATTAATTAGAAGATTTAATTGATGTATACTTTTCAAGTTTACTTCAATAAAATAGTAGTAGTAATAGCTACATAAATAATATTAATAAACTTCTTTTATGAGATTTTATCAGAATTATATACAGCAAAATAAAATATAAATTTGCCTGAAAATAATAGTAAAATATTTATGTATAAAGTATTCTTAAGGAACTAATTTCATAAAAGTTAACGGATAATTTACAAAAATGTAACTGTGTGGTAATAAACATATTCATGCAAATAATTTTTATAAACAGTACTCATGGGAATTTTTATGGATGGAGTGGAAGCAAGACGTAAGATTTTAAAAGGACGAAAAACAATTACAAGACGTTATTACTGTAAGTTAAGATGCAAACAAGCGCACAAGAAAAACGAAGTAATTTGTGTAATGATTAAGCATCTGAAATTTTCCAGGGGGAACTGCAATACCAGCGTGGTCCATAGTGCTCTTAATAGGGATCTGCTTATTGCTTGCTGGAGGTGGACTTTACATAACATTACAAAAATTGTTAATTGACAGTGCTGTGGTTGGAGAGAGTCATTCCTCCTATCAACCTGCATCGCAACACGAAGCTTAATATTAAACGATGAAGCACACATAAATTTTAAATGACGCTTGTCATTTCACTTTTTTATACTTTAACATATACATAACGAGAGTATTAAAATATTTTGACAAAAAAAAATTTGTTATGAACACAGTGACAATGTATTATTTATTTGTATGATTTCTATTTTGACAATGATCTAGTATTTCAATTTCACTGATAAATTAGTGAATGTTATGACGTCAGTATATGTATCATATAATTATATATTTGTATAATTGTGTCTCTCACAGGATTTTTATTCCTCTTACTGACTAAAAACCAGAAAATATTCAGTTTTGTAAAATACGCGTTACTCATATAATGGTTACATCATTGAAAGATACATAAATTACAACAACTACGCTTTAATGCACAGTACGAGTGCAAATCAATTACATTTCTTAATGTACAATCTGATGAGAAAAAATTTATTAATTTCCGAGCATGTTAGATTATTCGTTCAATATATATATTATACACTGGAGTCAATAATTAATTGGCATGAAAAAATCTACATCTTAGAATTCCCTGCGATGATACTTGTCAGGATCAAAATATGATGTCACAACAACACGGTTATTAAATTTACGTCCTGTAAGTGTCTGCTGCGCTTTTTGGCAGTCAATTACGCTATTAAACTCAACGAATACCTATAACAAACAAAACATGAAAATTGTATATCTTCTTTTCGATAGGAAACAAATTTAAGTTTAGTATTATACATACTTTTCCACACCCAGGTACATCAACACCTTCTATAGGTCTTGGTATTTCCACAGATCGAACCACACCATATTTATTACATTCTTCTTTAATATCTTCTAAGATGTCTTCGTATTCCTCTTCTTCCATTAATTCCTCAGGAGTTACCATGTTCAATAAGCAGAGAACCTAATAATGTATAATAATACTTTATATTATATTCAATATTTTATAACATTTCACAGTCCTAGAATCGGAAATCAATGAAGCCAAAACCTCTAACTTAGGATTTATGAGAATATAATTTTTTGAATGTAGATAAAAAGTATATTATTTTAACCCTTTGCGCTCAAAAGGTGACTCATGATTTGGTTTAGTATAACAATTTGAAATAAATATCTTTTTAATTAAATCTATAATGTTATATATGTGATGTTTAAATGTAGTTCATCAAACTTTTTGACTGGAAAGTTTCACACAATACATTAACAGTACCTATGTGGAACAGAATTCATTGATGGTTCGTTTAAACGGGAGTCTTATAGCGAGACTATAATTGTATTTGTAAAACTCTAACAAATAAATTATAAAATACAAATAAGGGTTACAGTTCAAATGATCACTTACCTCGGTTGCTGGTCCACTTGTGCCTACCATAGACAATCCAGGCACCTGAATTTGAACTGGAGCTTGTGCGCCGATCATAGGATTCTTGGCTCCCACACTAGCGCGTTGCACAATTAGCTTCTTGTCACCCAGCTGCATTCCATTTAATCCAGCAATTGCTTGATCAGTCATTGACACGTCAACATACTCGCAAAATGCGTAACCTTTGGATAGACCTGTAGCTGAATCCTTTACTAGATTGAATGCTCTTAGTTGTCCAAAACTCATCAGTAATTCTTTCACCTGTATCGTAAAAACAACATTACTTATTTACTCATATAACATTCATATAATTAAAATTTGTTTAGACTATGCAACTTTTTTTATTTCTAATACCTTTTTTAAACGAAATTATCGAATGTTCTATTTTATTTACATACAACAATGAAACTTTATTTTCACACTTCAGCTACAATTATCTAAAAGAATGAATTTAATTTAATTTTTTCACCTGAAGTGAAGTATTAATACAATTACCGAGTTGTTAAAAGTAATTTTTGTCGCTTTTTAAAAACTAGAAATGCTGCAATACCATTATTTAATGCTAAAATAAAAGTTGCATAATCTATAAGAAATGAATTCACTATAAATGCATAAATTTATTATATTTCGCCTACGAAAATTCCATTTAAGATCTTTATTTAATTTCTTACGCACAAGTCTTAATCCAGTCTGAAATGGATCTGTCTCAAGATCAATTGAGACAGTACGCCGCAGCTCTTCAAATGCGGATTCTTCCGCATTTATTTTTATTTTCTCTTCAAAAACAAGCATATCTTAAATTTACTTACGTTTTTCCATTTTGCAGAAGCACTGAAAACTCTGAAGCGGAGATAACAGCATGTTGCCTTTAATGAAGATATTTTTATCTTCATTTCTGGGAGTTAAAAATTCCCAACAGTTCAATTCATTTTATTTCAAGAAGAAATACGTGAATACAGCCTAATGTTGAAACATTGATCCATAATCTGGGATAATATATAACATAACTAATTCTATGCATTCATATGCATATGGTCGAACAAGGATTATACCTCTCTGAAGATGATAAAATTAAATATCTTTTAGGCAGTATTACCTACAAATCTAAATTACTATGTCAGCTGATTACTGAAGTTTCAAATTGTTATTAGGACAACAATGTAACTATTGTAAAGATAACTGTACAATATTTCCTATTACATCATTAACATCCTTATAATCAAGCAACACGCTATTATCAATCAAAAACTATCCAATTAGAAAACGCACCATGTACATAGAAGAACCAAAGTCTTCAGAAAAGGGGCTGCAAAAGTCGCATAAGCCCAATACGAAGACCCATGAAAATGATATAAGTACTTGCCTCGAGGGACTGGGCTAGCCTCTCTCCAGGCAGTGTGGTATTTTGTCATGTTCAGTAGTAGTAGTAGTAGTAGTGGTAGAAGTAGTGGTAGTGGTAAGCAAATGCTTTTGATCGGCGCAACCCTAAGCTAAGAAATGGGGAGAAAGGGCACTGGTATCAGTCCACAGTATACTATATGATAACCAAATGGTTATATTTTTGTTTTGATTGTATTATTCCAACAATGTACCACTGTAATAACACAATTAACTTTTTTCCGGCGTTTAACGTTCACATTTACCGACTTTTAGTTTTCTTACTTTCTTTTTTACACTCTGTCTTTGTATAAATGCACATTACTGATATTTGAACGCATAAGTTCATTCGCGTAACCTGTAAACGTAACAAGGCACAAGGACGGAGAGCTGTAAAGCCTGTAAAAGCCTGTAAAGAAAACAGCTGCAAGAGAAAAGGTACTGCTGAAAAGAACAGGTGCCAAAAGACTTGGAGCTGTTACCAGATGCACATAAGCTTATGTGTTGACCCTGTAATCCCGTTAAGAAAAAAAGAAAAAAACTGATGTACTAGATAAAACGTTGACTTGTTTTTATAATCCTAAAATGTTTTTTTTTTCATGTAATACCACTAGATGGAATAGACTGTAAGAGTTTCAGACGTAAAAATATGAAGAAGATTTACTTTTGAAGATACTTTTTGCACCTAACAACTTTGCATGATTATTATCAACTACTTATTCCTCCTCCCCCTTCCTTCTTTTTAACCATTGATTTAATACTCTTGTTAGATATTCCTATATAAAAAAATTTCGTATTCCCTTGGCTGGGTCCACGATGTTCTTCAAAAGACTGTGAAAGAAGCGACTGCCGTGACTGCATACCACCTGAATGCTGTAACACCACTAACCATTTCCCTATCCACTATCTAATAATGGTACTCTGAGAAGAAATGCGAAACACGACAAGGTTCTGTGTTGTCCCTAGACTTGACCAAAAAATGGAATTGGAATCCGGTTCACCTAGCTAAATAAAACCTAGTCGACGCTGGAATCCAATGGATACACATACATACCTCTATGGTATTTGGGTAGTTGACTCATCTTCGTTAGTTTGATCTCCGCTAAATAGCTAAATACCTATGTTATAATTTAATCCTTTGGTATAACTCACAATGCTGAGAACTAGCATATATTCAAAGTAATTCTACAGCATTGTTATACAGCGATACAACTGTTTTAAACTCTGATGTCATTTAGATATAATTTTTAAATTTTAATGAAGTTACTAAATAGCCATAGATTTTTACCAATTTTAATGTATACATAGACATCAGTGAATAAAAACTGTATCCAAAGGTGTGCAATAAACGAAATTATATTACAGATTTGTTTGCATACCTGTTCTTCGTTCAAATAATTGGGTAAACCACCAATGAAAATCTTGTGTGGAGAATCTATAATAAAAAAAATATTACATTATGTTATGTACATATCAAAAGTAAAAAATTTGTTAAATATAACATAAAATGCTGAAGAGTATGTATAAAACATACCAGGGACCGTACCTGGCACGTTCATACTTGGATTATCAGTCATTCCTGGCATAGGCTGATAATCATGTGGTCTTCTTATTTTTAAACTTTGGCCTTTGAAGTTGATACCATCAAATGCCATAGCTTGCGTTGTCTCGTCTATGGAACGGAACTAAAATGATTTCATAAATACTCTGTTATTTATGAAAAATATAAACTTTTAAACTTTATTTTAAAGTTAGTAAATACCTCTAAGAATGCAAAATTTTTATCCAGATTAATTTGGCAGGCCAATACTGGATTTCCAGCAGCTTGGGCAAGACCAGATAAGTGCATTTGTTGATTAAAGAATTCCATCATTTCTTCTTCGGTCACACCAAATGGAATGTTTCCTACGTAAAGTCTTCTTGCTTGTCGAGTTATTGTACTACCAACTACTGGCACAGCTGCTTGTGGTGTGTCTGCTACAATATTTGCAGGTATCTGTCCTGCAGCTTGCATAGCTTTATACTGTTAAAAATTGAAATTAATATGAAAATTAAGTAATTACCTGGAAACTTAATTTACATAATTAGACTACAGATGATTACGCATTTATTATATATGAACATGTACAGAAATATAAGATGTATAGAAAATATGTAGGATATGTAATAAATATATTGAAAATATGTCATTATAATGAAATGTTTATTATTTAATCATTATGAATGCAACTGAAATTATTTTAAGAGTTGATATATATTTTATTTATGTATTAGTAACTATATTGCTTCACTTACTGCTTTACTTGAACCAAAAGCTGTATTGCAATACTATCATGTGAAAGTGAATATAAATATATCAAAGCTATATCTATTGTTATGTCTAAGAATTATGTGGTAATGTATGCAATATCTACATTGTATATACATTATGTAATATCATTCTTGATTCATTTATTGGAATTTACAAAATAAATTGGATAAATATATTGATGACTTTATACATAAATATTGCATATCCACTTTCAGTTTCTTTAAGAAAAAATGGATTTTATAAATACAATACTACTTTATATTATATTGTATTAAATACAAACTAGATACATTGTATGTAATTATCATTTTATACCTGTTATGTAACACAACTATAACTTAAAGTATTTAATTAGCAATGCATGTTAGAATATGCAAAATTATAAATGTTTGAGCAATCATAATATTAGATTGAGAAACTCATATTAAATAAAAATATTATTTTTAATAAATTTATAAAGATATAAATGGGATTTTTATAAACTAAAAAGAATTGTTAAGAACTATTTGTTATATATAAAAATATCATAAAAAGTGAATGTACTTTCCTACTTATTCTTAAAACAAGTGTGCAAAACATGCTAAAATATAAAAATAAAAATATCTTTTTGTAATTTCCTAACTATAAAACAGATTTCTGTCTCTGTTTTATTTTTTTATCTATATGTATAAACATCTGTAGTCTATGCATAAAGTTTGCTTAATCAAAGATATTTACCTGCAAAGGTGTAATGTGTTCAAATCCAGGTGGTGGAACATCCCAATAAAGAGAAGGTTTCCTTCTTCTAGAGCTGCGACTCTTTTTAGGCGAACTACTTCTCTTTCGATCTCTTCGATCTTTGGAACGTGTACGTGAACGTTTCCTGCGATCTCTGCTACGAGACCTATGTCTTCTATCACGGTCCCTGTCCCTGTCCCTATCTTTCTCACGGTCCTGACGATCTCGATCTATTAAATATATGTATGTTTATATCATACAAACATTAATTTCATTTTCTTATGCATTGTATAAGAAAATACTTAGATCAAATAACTTATAAAGCATAAAATTAAAAATTAATTATAATTATATGTTTATCTGAACTGTATATTTTTCTCAGAACTCTTTGATTTGAATACATACTATGTCTTATTACAAACATATATATTATATGCTAATGATAAATATTACTTGTGTTATATTCACTACATACATTCATTAGATAGACTTCAAACAGCAAAATTATACTCAAAATAATTACAAAAACTTTTAGATTTAATTACAATTATAAAAAAGCAATAAAATGTTCAAGAGAGGTTAATGAAATAATAACGTATTATCAATATATAAGTAAAGATATACCCATAAGAACAATCTTCGTAGATGCTTATTTTTCAGGTTATCGATAAAATGAAAAGACCTTCCGATAAATGTTCAAATGCTATTTAATTCACGCTGAAATTGATTAAAACGTTTTGTAACTTTAAATATTTCATGTACTAAGAAATTTCACAAGAAACTTTTTCAAATATGTTTACCACTTTCACGAATACGTTTCTCCGGCCATTACAATCACTCGACTTATTTACCTGCGGTTGTAACGCGGGAACAATGACAAAAAGCACAATATATTCGGGAATTTTTCGAACACTTACCTCCATTATAATCTTCGCCCATTTTTCAATTTATCGCTTGGAACATAATATTCTTCTCAGCAAGTAGTAATATTAATTAAAACGGGGTTAATAAATGTCAATTACCCTTAAAACAAATTTTTATTAAAAATGGCGATAATCTAGTCTAGGTAAATCATGGACCTAGGAATATACGAACGAAGTGTAAAGCTTGGTTTTGTGGAGAGAGAAGCCAATGTAAGAGGGGGGGCCTTAATACCAATGCTCAATCTTGATTGGTTAATTTTCTGCGCATGCTCAGTACTGGTAATTATAAAACGTTTTTTATAATAAATAGGTATTTAGCGTAAACGAATTCAACAATGACTGTTTTACTTAAAATTTTAAATATAAAATTAAAGAGAATATGCATCTACCTTATTCATTAAAATATATGAAATAACAAAAGACACAATTTGAATTTTATTTTTATTATTATAAATAATATAAATCAACCTTATGATATATAAAAAAGTAATTTCAATTTTATTTCCTAGTTTTAAGAGTAATACAAAAAGTTGTATTAATTTTCTTCATTTGTTGGTTTTCTAAATCTTTTTATTTTTCTCGCGACAGTAATACTTCCTTCAGGAGTAACAGTCACAACAGTACTACTAGGTGTAGTAGACAATTCGCCTGATACATCATGGTACGCTTTAGGTCTCTTAGGTTGTACTACTGGTAGTTTAACGGAGTTTTTATTTTCTGAAAAAGGAAATTATGTTATTCAAATATGTTAAAATATCTCACAAAAATTTAATACAACTAAATAATAAAACTTACTTAATGTTGTGTAAATAGGAAGGGCAAGACTATTACTGGTTTTAATACGAATCGAACGTATATTATTCCAACCGCCTGGGTAATTTTTAGACAAATAGTTACATGCTGCTAATATATTTTCCAAAATCTCATCTATGTTCATTAACGTATGTCCAATTTGGACTATGTGAGTGTCACCAAAGGAATGCATTTGCATAACAGTTTTTTTCAATGCATATTCTATTTCATGCTTTAAATCTTTACTTTGCATTCTAATTGGTGTTGGCAATTTTCTTTTTGTATAAAATTCTTTTCCTAATAAGTGAGACAAATGACCTGCTATTTTTCCATCTACAAGAAAATGATCATAGCTGTTAACAAGCTTCCGTTTTAATTCATATTGATCATATTCTGTTTTCACTTGATTCATTGGTATTACACTCTTTATATTTGTACAACTATGTTTATGTAATAAGTCCTGATAATATTCTATTGTTGGTTCATAATCTTTTCTTCTGCCTCTTTGAAGATCACCAACAAACAACGCAACTTCATCATCTGAAGATACTATTGAATGTGGTAATAATCTAAAACATAAATAATAACATAGTCAGTATATTTTACCAAAATAGAATATTGAATTAGAAAGTAAGAAGATATCATTTCTAAAAATATAATCATGATTCCTCATAAGGATCCATTGGCATTTATAAAGTATAATCATTTGCAAGTTAAACATTGTACATACATTACATTATTTATATATTTTAAAAATGAAATTTCAAATATTTTCTTATAAGCAATTTTATCATTGATACAGAAATGTGTATAAAACAATTAACATACATAATAAACTGTTAATTTAAACTTACATTCTCATGCATCTTTTTGGTGTTTGTGGTACTTTAATGCATGTTACTTGCATAAATATTGGTGTACTTTCCCCATCAAATAATGCATTTTTACTTTTTAATTGTTCTTCAGTTAAATGAAAAATAGCACTAATACATTGTACTATATGTTCTTGTGATAAATCATCTAGACTCGAAGAATTTGTATTTTCTTTATTACTATCACTTTCTATTTTTTTTCGTTTTAACGACTGTAATTTAGTAGTTCTAGAATTTTTTGTTGTTTTTACTGTTTTCCTTTTTTCATCGCTCTGAAAGAGATTAGACAATGTAATTAGCATTAAGAAATCTAAAAACAGAACAATCTTTGATGCATATAAAATAATTTTCTATCCATTAATGTATTTCAAGTTCTAAATCAAGATGTAGTGAGTCTTTTATAAAAAACAATGACTGCAACATAACAGTTTTTAATACATACTTGTAATTTCAAATTATTAGAATCTCCCACGTGGTTTTTAAATTTCGTAAGCTGTGCCTTCCCAACTTCATGAATATTCTTTTTTTGAGATGAACGAAGTGATAATCTTTTAGCTACATCAACTTTCTCTTGAATTTTATTTGTTAATTTTTTATTAACTGATTTTTTAGGTATAGCTTTCTCGGTTTTTGAAGTGTTTACAATTTCTTTGGGCACGACACTTTTATCTGCTTTTTGCTTTATTTGCTCTCTACTTAATTTCTCCAATTTTCCCTTCGGTTTTAATTTTAAGCTTTTTCCATTCAAACGATGCAATGATTCTTTCGATTTTTTGCGTTTCTCGAGACTATTACGAGAACTTACCATTTTGGATAAACGCAGCACGCGGATCCTTTGCAATGCGACAACGGAAAGAGGAAATACGTTACATCTTAGGCGAATATCGAAATATCGATATTTTGTATTACCAACTTTACCATGTGAAAGTTTCTTTAACTTAGAAATATATTCCTAGATCTACGGATTATTCGTTACACAAAAATGATCACAGAGTACATATATATGTATATCTAATGTAATGTTACATTATTTAATTATATAATTAATATTTTATTAAGAAGAACATAATTCTTGGGAATTATGAGGCTTTTATATTTCTCTTTGTAAAATCTTCGCAATGTCATGCGCAGTATAGACCCATGAGTGAGTACGCATGCGTGAACAATACGGGCACTAGTAGTCCGTAGTTCCTTTTGAAAATTTCAAAATTTCAAGATATATGATAAAAGAATTTTTAACTCGCGCAATTGTTATTCATCTATGTTGAAACTGCATAAGTTGGAATACAGAAAAGTTATGCGAAACATTTATTATTTTATAATTATAATTATGCTATGATAAGCTAACTTTCTATAGATTTAATTTGACAACAATCGTGAAACCAGGTAATATAAATATAGTAGTTTAAATCTATAAAAAATAAAAACTTATATATATATTAATTTTTTAATTTGTGAATATCTAACGTTTATTTTTATCTTTGTTTTTATTACCTCAACAATACATTAAGAAATTTCATCTTAACACAGTTATATTAACAGAGTAACATAAATAGGTAAATAAATAATGTACAAATAAAAACAACGTGTTTACTTAATAATAAGTATTAATAATAAATGTTTCAGACATCATTATACTTTTGGCACTACAAGACGATCAAATAACATTTTGTTATTGCTTAGGACAATGTTCACAATTATTCTATTGAGGACCGTCACACTTGGCTAACCAAGACAATCGAGATCACTTACAACACACGTCAAAGGTAGCTTTGGCCATTGGTCAGACCTATTTTCTTTTTTCCGAATATTTTCTTTCCATCGTATTACTTTTTATTGACGTTTTTTCTATAAACAACTGTTTAGGCCGTATGAAATGTAACGACTCTCAACCGACTTACACATAAACCCCACTTTGTTTGCTAACTTTATGTGATTTTAAAAAGGAAAAGCAGCTCCGTGAAGAAGAGGAACGCAGTCACGACCAAGTGCCGATATGCTTCGGTTAGCACTTGTTACGTTCTGTCGTCGAAATAGTCGGAAGTACCATGCACGGGATTTCGCGATATGTTCGAATATTATTATTCCTTTTCGTTGGTTCGACGATTTTTCTTACGGTTCTTCTTACTTTTCCGGATTTCATTGGCGGGAAAATCAACAAAGAAGCAAAATATTTAAAACGTCAGAACATTTTTACAATATTATCGAAAAATCAAGATTTCACAAATGTGCAGGTATGATTACGATTAATTTACTGATATTTAACATTTTTTTATAAATATTCACAAAAAGGGAGCTCCGCCGATTTTGAAGATATTGTGACATGTGTTAGCGTTATCACCATGAGTAATATTCTGAAGATTGCAGCGAAGGGATAACTTAAGTTCGAATCAGGTTCAGTTAGGTTGTTAAAGTTAGGCCGGATTAGGTTACGTTAGATTAGATTAGGATTCTTAACGTCGAAATTTTTTTAACTCTTTAAAGCACACGATTTTAAAGAAAATAAAAACCCAAATTGTACAAATTTTTTTTTTAAATATTACAAGACTATCAATTAAAACTTTTATAACATTATACTCAGAATCATGACCTACATAACGCATTTAACAATAATTGTCACAGGTGGTTTTCATAATTCTTTTTTTTTTTAATAAAAAGAATATGTATTAGGAAATATTTTAAATAAAATTTATTATATTTTCTTATTTATTTTTATCAGATTGGTGCGATGTCTTTGCTTGGAAAATGGCTGGTATCTCCCGAGGGAAGTTTACCACCACCGATAATTAATACGAAAAAAGAACCTTACTTAATATTAATATGGAAACATGGAAAGTTCTTGGAACGTAGACACATCAAACGTTTCACTAATAATAAGTTAATAACATATAATATTAACTTTGATTTTAGCAATTTTGATCTTCCCATCAGAATATAAATTTAATATTGCTTTTTAGATTTTCACCTTGGGAAGGGTGTACAGTAAAAAACTGTATGTTAAGTTATCAATCGAAAGATATTGATACAGCTGATGCAATTGTGTTTCATTTGCACTTGACAAAAAGCGTATCAGAATTACCATACAGAACTCAACAGAACCAAAGATGGATCTTCTTGACGGACGAGTCACCAATGCATACTTTTCTCTATGGCAATCAAGAACTATCAAAATACAATGGCCTGTTCAATTGGTCTATGACTTATCGCATGGATAGCGATATACCAATACCATATGGCCGTACGATTGCTAAATTATTTATAAATTCCACAAAAACGCATCTCTTAAAGGATTCTATTAAAAAATTAAAAACTAAACTAGTTACGATAATGGGTAGTAACTGTGTAGGTATAAATGGACGATGGAAATATGTAAATGAATTGAAATCAATTCTTGGTGATGATTTACAAATATACGGCAAATGTTTGAACGGTAATACCACCGCATGTCCCGGTCATTTTGATAAAGACTGTGCGACCCTAAACGCGTATAAATTTTATCTTGCTTTTGAGAACTCGAATTGCGAAGAATATATAACGGAAAAAGTATTTTGGCACGGTTATCATAAATTAGCTATTCCAGTAATAATGGGTGCACCGAAAGAAAATTGCGAACGGCTATTACCACCTCACTCGTTCCTTCATGTTAGCGATTTTGCTAATCCAACTGCTTTGGCAGATTATATTCGATACCTTAATCAACACGATGATAAATATTTTGAATATCACGAATGGCGTAAATATTATAAAGTAATGAATGAACACGGCTATTTTGGTAGCATTTCGAAGCATTATTGTCGTATCTGCGAAGCTCTTCATTATAATGTTCCTACTAGTAAGACATACCAAGATTTGGAATCATTTTGGAACAAAAAGCGGGATTGTACACTTTAGTTCCATGGTGTTTCGCAACATGGCCCCACATGGAAATGTAGAAAGGGTAACATACGATATTTGATTCTTAATATTACCAACGATCTAATCTAGAAAATATGAAATTTCTAAATTTAGAAACTTGTAAATTCAAAATTACTAAGTTTGCATTTCTTTGTGTGCTACGGCGATATTTAGATAAATGGTAGCCATATAGCAAGACTACACTGTGCTTGAATCTTTTCTTATATTATGATGTCGTATTCACTTGAATTATTCTGTTCAAACACTACTGAAACAATAAAAATATATATTTAATTTGATTGATATACATATTAATAATATATTTTTATTGTTCTATATGATATACAACTTTAGTACACATTTATGAAATATCTTATGTATATTATCTATTTTGTACATGTTATGAATAATTGTATTTAAGATAGTTATTAACTTTGTAACGTTTATTAAAGAAAATCAATGATTATTTTACACGATATAATGTCGATTAAATTAAAATCATAATGGACGTAGATTTAAAATGTATATGTATAATAAAATGTTAGGTTAGAATGCTTTATGTTAATGTTAATTATCGTGATATATATCAGAATAAAAAATTGTATTATTGTTACGTAAAGACTTTCAACAGTGATCATAGAACGAGATTATAAAGCACTCCACAGATTTTTAGAAAATAGTTATCGTTTACGTAGATTCGTAACTGTTCTAATGTATAGTATCGCGGCTTCAAAACTTTGTCACATTATTACGATCTTAAATCGTCAACAATTTCTTTTGAAATATCGGACAACATTTTTCCCCGTTTCGTATTGTATATCATATTATGCTACAGTTTCCATAATTATGACTTCTAAATGTTTTAAAGGATGCCAAGATTATTTCAATGGCGTAACCGTCGATTCAAATGAAGAATCTTGTAATGTCGAAGCATTTACACGTCTTCTCACAAGTATGTAATATACTAATTATTACTAAATAAATTATAATTTATTATTTATTTTATGAGATTAAAAATCCTTTATTATTTTACTTTCTTGTAATGAAATAGAAAATCAAGTTTAAAGATTATTTCTAATCAAAAGATAAATATTTATATTGTAAATATTATTTTTACAGCATCTTTACAGGAATGGATAAAAGAAAAAAGACGTACAATATGGTTTCGTGTACATTTACCACATTCAGAATGGATACCAATACTTGTAAAAGAAGGATTTAAGTTTCATCATGCAAAGCAAGAATATGTTATGCTTTATCGATGGCTAGTTGAAAATGAACAATGCAATGTTCCACATTATGCTCATACTAATTTGGGAATTGGTGCATTTGTTTATAATGAAAAAACCACTGAAATTTTAGTAGTTAAAGAGAAATATGTAAAAAAAGTAGCATTTTGGAAACTGCCAGGTGGTTACGTAGAACCAGGTATATAATTTCATTACAAATCAATGTATGTGTTAATAATGTTTTAAACTATCTGGTTAATAATATTTCTCTTATTATAGGTGAAGATCTGGAAGAAGCAGTAAAAAGGGAAGTTTTAGAAGAAACTGGTATTCAAACCAATTTCAAATGTTTATTTAGTTTTAGACATACTCATAATCAAGCATTTGGTTGTTCTGACATATATGTGATAGCTTATTTGTCTCCTAATGGCAATGAAATTAAAAAATGTGTAAAAGAAATTGCTGAATGCCAATGGATGAAGGTAATTTTTACTGTGTACATATTTTAATTCTGTTATGACTATGTATTGTTTCCTTTACAGATACATGAATATTTAGAACACTCAGAAGTTCATAATAATAATAAAATAGTTGCAAGAAAAATGCTAGAATTCCTGGAACATAGAATGGGAATTACTGTAGAATATGGACAACACCATATTACAAAAAAACCTGTTTCTATGTATAGTATATCTAAGATATAATATAAAAGCATAGCGTTTTTAATAATTAATTGAAATTATTAACACACAAAGTACTTTAAATAATTGCAAATATTTTAAACAACAAAGAAATAAAAATGTTGCACAAACGATTTTAAATAATAATAGTATATAAGAGATGTAGAATTTTATTTCTATATCGTGATACATATTTCAATAAACCTATTTTTATTATAGTTTTCATATTAATAACTCACTTAGAATTGTACTGTTATTGAAATTAGTAAATTGAACAAGGCTTATATCTTACATTTACTTTCAGATAAACATATAAAAATCGGTATTATCATTGTGCAATAATAAAATATTTATTCGTGTTTTTAATTGTAAAATAAAAAATATTTATCAATGTAGGCAGATTTCAGAAATTTACCGCGCAAATTCATAAATGAAAAACCGCCTAACAACGTACCCAAGCAAATTGCATGGTGTCAAAGTACGAATTGCATATTTTGAATCAAAGTATCGCTTTTTGTTCTGTATATATGATGGTAAAATTACAGATATAAAAGTAATTTAACAATATTTATTTCCAAATGTTTACATTTGTACTATAGAAATCATTGTGACTATTAAAAGAAGATTGAACATCATTATTTTGAATTGCATTTCCAATTTTAGATTAATATACGTTAAAATTAAATTTAAAAAGATATCTTGCGTTTATTTGTATATTTTACAATAAATATAATTTACAAATAGCTTAGTTTCATGTGCGTATGCATAAAATAGTGGCAAACATAAAAATACGACCATTCACTCACTTAATCTAAACGCGCCTTAACATCCTTCAGTTTTGTTTATATACTTCTTTGTCACACTTTAGTTAATGATTGACAGATGTACGAGGAAAATGGAAGATCGCGCATTTGTTTAAGGTTATACAATATTATTTTATTGTTCAATTTGTTTTCAATTTAGATAATTATTCCTGAAAGAAGTATCAGTTTTGTTAGCAGATAAGAATTCATATGTAGAAAACTGTTCAATACGGCACAAAGTTTGTTGCCAAAATGAGTAAGATGTATTCAACCGCTAATCTGTCCGACAAGGAGTTGAAGGAACAAGGAAATCGACTTTTCAATCTTCACAAATATGAGGATGCTGCGTACTGCTACACCAAAGCAATTGTGAGTGTCACTATGAACATATGCAGGCAAGTTACGACACTGCATTTTATTCCTGCAGATTAAAAATCCAACCCAAGCATTATACTTCACGAACCGGGCATTGTGTAACCTAAAATTAAAACGATGGGAATCGTCCTGTCAAGATTGCAGACGGGCTCTCGATATCGATCCATGTCTGGTAAAAGGTCATTTTTTTTTGGGTCTTGCTCTTCTTGAAATGGAACTTTTTGGTGAGGCTGTTAAACATTTACAAAGAGGTATGTATCCACATCTTTAGTTAGGAAAATATAGATTTCTGATTATGATTAGAGATGGGATCAAGTTTTATATGTACCCATAAATCCAATGCAAAAATTCAACTTTATGTTTCAAACACTACTCGTCAGAGACAATGTTTTGTTCTACATTCTTGCATAGTATTCAGATCATGCAAACTGATTCAGAATCTTCAAATGAGTACTGGTAGAAAATCAAGGATGTACTTATGAATATTTTATGGTATGAAAGAATATTATGTAATAAAAGTAGTACTCAAACTCTAAAAAGCAAAATCCTAAAGATACATTTAATATAATGCACTTTTAATAGAATTTAGTATTATAAACAGATCTCTATGAGCAGTATGCAAGGAAAGATGAGAGAGTAACTCTCATTAAGGCTTACTTATACTTGAAAGTACCTCTTATATTTTTTTAAGTACTTATAAAAGATTTGAACCTGTCTTGTCAAGGTTTGAGTATACTTGCAAATACAGTGTAGTCTCATTAACTAGCCTTGTAGGCTGTAGACTCAGAAAACTGTAGGTAGAACCAGTTAAATTTGGTACCTTCTACTACTGATAATGAATTTAATTTATTAGCCAGATATGATTAAAAAAATCTAGGTGGGTTTTCATACACTATAGTGGTAGTAGATCATCAGAGAATAGGAAAGTTCACATGAAAAGAACTTGGCAGAAAACTCATATGGATAAATACTAGTTAGTGAGATTTCACTGTATCATTTTTCATCTTTTAAGTATTTGTGAACTATTTAAAACTGTGCAGTTAAATTCAAACCTATTTGCAATATATTTGGATCCCAACACTAATTATGACACATCTTTTGAAGAAATAAAGCTGTAGGTAATATTTTATCATTGCTTGAATAATTTTTATGAAAGTACTATAAATTCTATAAACATTTCAGTTACGTTTAATCTTAATAGAATAATCATATATATGTATTTAATTTAATATTAGAGAATTAGCATTTTTTAAGAGCTATAACATTTGCATTTACTGATGTCCACAAATTTTCCTATTGTATTAAAACATGACTATATAAAAATGTTTTGTAAATATTCTTTTTTGTGATATTTATGGTTTTTACACGAATGTGAAACTTGCCCTTCACGTGGTTATATATCTGAATCATAACGGAATAGCTGTGGACTTGGCTAAGGAACAAAAGTTAAACTATGGTGATGATATGACCAGTATTTTAAGGCAAGCACGAAAACGTCTGTTTCAATTAAGAGAAGAACAGAGGATTGCTCAAGATATTGAACTGCAATCATATTTAAACCAGTTAATAGTAGAAGATGCTGAACGAAGCTTGGCTGCGTTAAAAGAACAAGAAACAACAAAAGAAACAAATGGTAAATCCGAAGGAGAAGGTATGTCCAATGAATTTACAAGAAAGAAAGAAGAGATAGAAGAAAAAAGGGACACCTGTATGGCTCAGCTTAATGACTTGTTTGCAAAAGTAGATGAAAGAAGAAGGGTAAGTTTATATTTTTGAATTTTAGAAGTGATACTTCAACCACATTACAAATGAAATTAATTGTTTTATTTGTGGTTTTTATGAAAATATTTAATAGAAAAGGGAAGTACCTGATTATTTGTGTGGAAAGATTAGTTTTGAAATTTTACAAGAGCCTGTAATTACGCCAAGCGGAATTACATATGAACGAAAAGATATTGAAGAACATTTGCAAAGGGTGGGACACTTTGATCCAGTTACTAGAGTTCGCTTAACTCAAGATCAGTTAATCCCCAACTTAGCAATGAAGGAAGTAGTTGACACATTTCTTCAAGAAAATGAATGGGCATTATATTATTAATATGTACATTTAGATTACTGCCATATTTTTATGATAATTATACATGCAATGATTTTTTTGTTTTGTTAATTTATACAAATGTGCATATCATTATCCTACAAACAGTGAATAGAACATGTGTATGTACAAAATTCAGTTTATTTCTATTACTGGGTATAATTAGTTTATTATAATTTGAACGTTTATTGAGCCATTTAACAGACGTAATAATAATGTTATTAATAAATCCAACTTTCTTTTATAAGTGTTTCTTAAATTGTGAGCGAATATTAATGTTAAATATTGAAAATAGCACACAATACTCTTAAATGGGTTGTTAGCAAGTATGAATCGTACAAGAATATTACAATTGTATATCGTTTTTTCATATAGATGATAAATAAATTTATTTTATGGTGTATAAAGAATTTATTATTTTCCGATTATTTATAAAATTATTTGAAGTGTCGCAACGCATTTTTCGGCAAGACAAAGGACTATCGTTCACGCGACGGCGACGGCGACCGTGTTATTTTATAACGGTCACCTAAGAAACAAAATCCTACGAACATTCATTCTCTCGTCGGCTTTCATCAAGTAAAGATCAATCTGTTTTTAAACGTTAAATTTTAAACTACGCGGTGTGATTTTTTAAAGTATTACGATTCAATTGCTCATTTTTTTACAATAAACTTTCAATATTCCTCTTGACTCAGTTTTCCATTTATTTTATCGAAGTAGTGTCACTGTTACACATTAAACTAGCTGCGTTCTCATGGTATCGAACTTGATACCAGTCACAATAAAGGGAAAAAATAAAAACAATTTATTGAAAATATAAACTGTTTAATAAAATGTATTAATAAAATTACATGATCCTACTATATTATTTCGTTATATTATGTACTCAGTCCTTTAACAAATAATTTCTGTACAAATAAATTATATACATTTATTTAAATATAAAATTAACGTATATTAATAAAGAATTTACATGTCAGGTTAAATTAATAAAGTGAATGCTATGAAGTGATAAAATTTAATGCAACCATAGCAATAATTCCAGCTACAATGGGCGGCATATAATACTGATAAAAAGCAGGATGATATGCTGCTCCCATTGAAAGTACAATCCAACCAACAAAATATAATATTCTAGACAATATCTTAGATCGAATTCCATCATTAGAAGGAATTTGTACCCACCCTAATGTGCTGCATGCTACTAAAATCACCCAACTTTTAAGTAGCAAAGGATCTTCAGTAGAAAGTCTCATATCATAACTGAAATAAATTTATAAAATATGTTAATTAAAATAATTTAATATCTTATTTTTTGAGCGAGTATAAATATATGATGAAAGAATGTATTACAAACCTGAAATTTTTTGCCCAAACAAGTACAGATGGTACTGCTGGAATTGCAGCAAAGCACCAAAGTATGAAGAAAATAAGATGGTTAAATATTTTTTGTCTTGTATTCTCCTGTTCTTCAGGATTATTTTTCACATTTCTAAATGGCCGTATCCAATTAAAATGTTGTAATGAAGCCATTAATAATTCTTCCAAATAATCTTCGTACATTTTTGTTAAATTTAGAAAATATAAGAAAACTGAAATTATCATAGCTAAGGCTCCACAAGTTGCTGGTACTAAGGATAAAACAAGAATCGTGGTAATAAATGGTAACTGATTTAATCCACCAAGTAGCCAATCTGACCATGTTGTTGAAAAAGCTATTGCGCGTGCTAGAAATCTAAACAAAATTTGAAAATTCAAATTACTTAAATAATATAAAATTTAACATATACATATTAATATAATTAAATTTTCTTACCTAACAGCGATACTATGTGCCACTGATCCAAGGAATATAACAGAACAACATAATCCAATAATAAATATACAAATAATAGCCATAGAAACTAAAGTTTCAAATATTAAATTATAGTAAAATGAGAAGAATATCGTAATCATCACTATTGGAATTTGTTCGTGATCATGATTCGTTTTGATTGATAAAAATATTAGGAGCAGGCTAATAATTGTTGTATATAGTAGATACCAACGATCTCTTACAATACAAGATATTTTATCTATAATACCACTTTCTTGAATATTAATTGCATACAGACATGCAGGATCTAATGTTATTCTCAAATTTGCAGATACATTAGATACATTATCATGTCTAGTTTGAATTTTCATTGTTTTCGGTCCGTCATCGCTAAACATTACAAATTTTCAAAGTTCATAATTTAAGTCTTATCAATTACGGATTAACTAGATTTAGGTATACTTACATAACAGTGAAAAATTGAATTTGTGTAACTCCAACGCTCCATGGTTCTAATAATTCAACTATTGCATGATGCTTTGAATCTGTACATTCAGATGCTTTAAGTTCAACTGCTATAGCATTTATATCATTAAAAGTGGCATAGTATCTAATATGTCCATAATCAGTCTTCGTCATTCGAGGTTTTATAAGTAATTTGTTTAAGACAGATAATTCACTTTTAATAGGTATAACTCTTGTATCATAAGAATATAAATCAACATTTACTGCTACAAAATTGTCTAGATCCTCTGGAGTAATTCTTACTATAATGTGTGTTGCACCAGGATATTTTATTTCTTGAAAATTTAAATCAACAATTTTTCTTAAACGGTGTAAAGGATCTACTGAAATTCTTGTTTTATTTGTTAAGTTCCAACCCCAATTGCTAAACAGAATACTTATTGTAGTATTGTGATAAATTTATAATGTAATAAAAAAAGGTAAAGAAATATTATTACCAAACTCTTGATTGTCCTTCTATAATAGATGCTGTGCACACAAATAACCAATCTTTAGATTCTAAATTTACAGTGTCAATAGTCAAATGATCTGGCTCATCTCTCAATCTAATCATAAGGTAAATAGAAGATGTCTTTTTAGATAAATTTTTGTTAGTCCATGTATACTGTTTCCGAATATCTTCTATCCATTCACCACCAGGTTCAAATTGTATCACTTCTTTATAAATATATAATCTTTTGCCAGAAGTATGCTGTAAAAATAGTTAGGAAATCAGAAGAAAGTCTTTCTACATAAAAAAAAAGTTAGAAAGGTTTCTTACGTGATGAAAATGATATGATAAAGCTCGCATTCTTTCTTCAGGCTTAGAGAAAATTTGTGGAGGTTTTTGAAAATAATTCACAGAATCAAATAATGAACGCACAATAGAAAACACTAATTGTTTGCACCAAAGAATACACAGGTGATCTGTAGATTTCCAAACACTTGGTATAGCTGGAGAAAGAATATTGATATCTGCTGTAGAATCTACAATTTGTGTTGAAGGCACAAGTATATCTCGTGGTCCTCCTCCTATTGATACCACACTTGTTCCTGCATCTTTAATTTCGTTTAAGCGACTGTTTAACTTATGGTAATAACTAGCAAAAGTACTATCTAATACTAACACAGGTGTATGAGGTGTAGCCATAGTAATAATAATACTTGCAACACTAGCATTTACATTTGGTGTTAATAGTAGAGAACCTTTAGCTATAATACCTCCCTGGAAAAATAAAATATAGTTATATTCCTGTTAAAGTAAGTATCCTTATATATATTTACCATTGAATGTCCAATAAGTATAATTTTCTCTACATTGGTTTTGTATAAACTTAAAATTTTTTGTATACAATGCGAAACATATAATGTTTCTTCCATTAGTACACCTTAAATTAATGATTAAGTTATTATTTAGTATTTTAATAAATTGAATAACAAAAATACATAATAAATTTAAGAGAAATAAATGGAAAAGAATAATCTTTTCACAATATATTTGATATTTTGATATCTTAAATATATTACCTCCATATAAAGCAGAATACTCTTTGCCAAATGAAACTGTGAAGTAGTCAAAATGAAATGGAGTTCTATCTTTCAAACTTTTCCTTAAACTCACAGAAGCAAGGGATCTTACTAAAAGCAAGAGGATGATGTTAATATTTGATACTTAAAATATCCAAAAATTATTATCAAATTATAAAAACCTTGCTGGTGAGATCCAGCATTGCCTGGTACAAAAAGGACTGGTATTCCTGAGAAATACATTCTTCTAAGTTTTTCTGTAATGAAACCTTCTCCATATGCGTACAATCCATATCTTCGATATTGTTCTTCTAGTTTGTTATCCAAGGATATTCTCTAATATTTACAATTATAATTTCTTTAATATTTAATTACTCTATTATTATAAGATTGCTATAGTTTATAGCTTCTTTATAAAATTATCATTAATATATTCATAATTTAATTTAAGAATTTCATGCTGAGTTTACGTACCACATACTGTGGATATTCAAACATGTATGTCATATCACAAGTATTTTCTTCAAAATCCGTAACATAACGAGCAGCTCCAAGTATGTACAATAGGAGAAATAACATTAAAAATGAAAATGATGTAGTATAAATAAATACAGATTTAATTCGAATCATTTTTTAGTTTCAAATAAGGCAAATTTCAACAAATTGTAGTAAAAATGTTCATTATTTCTCAAGCTCAAAACTTGGCTTAAAAACAAAATTTCACTATGTCATAATTTAAAATAACATAAAATTAAAAGGAGAACTTTCTGATAAGAATCAGCATATTTCAGATACAAGGTTAAAATACTATAGTTTTAAGCGCGACTAAAATATCACTGCGCAATCTCGTCATTGTTCTTATTATAAAACAAGTTTACAGCAAAACTAATAATATAGCATTAATCATTATTGAATATCAGTTTTATATATTTCCAAAATTTGAAAATACGGGGTACTTTGACTATTTTATATGTACAAGAGTATTTGAATGTTAAGGAAATTGTTATTCAATTTGAAGAATTCAAATATACATTATTAAACATTAAGTTACGTGATATTAAAGTTACTCTATGAATTATTTAATAATTTAATTGTACGTTAATGAGCATGCTCCGTTCCGACTTTTATTCACCGAGCCTATCATAAGTGCGGGATAAGCGATAATACTGGCGGCTAATATATCTATCCTTTTTTTACAAACGAATGGGATAGCAAAAGGTGGGAGACTTCCGATATTTCATTGATATAAAGGAGCGACGGACATTGTACCAAAGAGTAGGGATTGTACATTCCAGAGTAAAAGTGGTTTCTCTAGGGAAAATGGCGGCGAAAAGAAAAGTTACCATCATTTGGTATAGCACAAAACTCGAGAGCCGACAGTAGCGGGAGGCTGATAGGGTAGATTCAAAATAGTCGATCGCAATGAAGTAGGAAATGACATAAAAATGATAACAAATATTTTGCGAGTCGACAAAAACCATTCTCATAGATGTTTCCTTGTAGAAAAAGGAACTTGTCTGCAAAATTTAGCTAGAATCGGAACATGACGGTATTCCGAAGTTTCGTCAAACATTGATAATGGTTTGGTAAAGTCAAAACATTCCGAAGTTAATTATTCTTGCTTTCCAATGTAATTCGATTAATATTATAGTCAATTAAACTAATAAAATCAACTATATAAATTAAATTGAACCGAAAAGATACATGATGCGCCATCTAGCGGAACTAGACGGGAACTAATGAAACTACAGTTTCAAAAATGTGTAGTTCACCCTGTTCGCCGGAGAGATGGCGCCACTTGTTCCATTTTCAAAAATTCGATTAATATTGATTTTATTGGCTTAATTTACTATAATATGCATTCCGAAGTTAATTATTCTTACACCCTAATGTAATTTCATGCATATAATAGTAAATTAAGCCCATAAAATCAATATTGATTGAAATTTCGAAAATTGAACAAGTGGCACCATCTCTCCGGCGAACAGGGTGAACTACACACTTTTGAAACTGTAGTTTAATTAGTTCCCATCTTCTACCACTAGATAGCGCCGCATAAGGCAAAAACCCGTAGGCTAGTTAGGGTTAACCTAAGAATGGTTAACAGTTGATAATAGTTTGGTAACGTCAAAAGAATTCGAAGTTAATTGATCTTGCACTCCAATGTAATTCGATTAATATTATAGTCAATTAAACTAATAAAATCAACTATATAAATTAAATTGAACCGAAAAGATACGTGATGCGCCATCTAGCGGTACTAGACGGGAACTAATGAAACTACAGTTTCAAAACCGTGTAGTTCACCCTGTTCGCCGGAGAGATGGCGCCACCTGTTCCATTTTCAAAAATCCAATTAATATTGATTTTATTGGTTTAATTTACTTAATTTACAATATATACTTATATTGTAAATACTTATTATATACTTATTTGATCCACGCGCGTTTAATACACGATTCTTGAAATTCCGTGCATTTAGTGAGCGCACATATTTTCAGTCTAAAACATTTTCGCAAAAGAAAATGTGGAATAAAAGAAATTTTAATTTAATAGTACTTCGTAGCTCTTAGCTCGATATCGTTTTCTAAAGTTCATTTTGTAAAAAATGTTTAGAAAACGATATCGATTACCAGGTCACACCACGTGGAGGTGGCTACGATAGTGACCCACCCTATCTCCAAGTCCCAACCACCCACCATTCGCAATTAGCTCATTTATCGGAAGGATAAATGAGTTCTAACTCTACTTAGCCCATTGGCTCGCGAAAATATACAAGTTCTTTACCATAATATAGCAAAGAACTTGTATCGCACGCAAGTTTCTTAAAACTAACTTATAGCACACCATACAATTAACGCTCGCATTCTAAGATTGCACCCGTGTTATCTAAAACGGTATAAAAAGCAAAGGGAGAAGGGAAGAAAGTTAGAAGAACTTTCTACTAGAAGGAAAGAAAGTTAGAAGAACTTTCGCAAAAAGGTGGACGGGCATTCTCTATCAAGTGAACCTCGCCTTCATGGGTCAAATGGTAGTCGAATAGTGACTTACGTGAACCACGAGACCGAATTGAACCGAAAACACTGGTAAGAACGAGTGACACATCCGCGAAGGGTTTCCCATTTCTCCCCGCTCCCGTTTAAAGGGAGTCTGACTGCAGAGAGGAAACCCACGCCGTGAGGCGGCAAGTCGAGAAGGTGCTTCAATCAAAATGCCTCGCAGAGATGTGTCCCTGGCGCTACACCAGCATTTGAAGCTCAACCCTGCCGCGTGTTCACAGCACTACCAACCCCAAATGATCCACTCAAGTTCGGATCAATCGACAGAGAATTACCGATTAATACTACACTCTAACGCGCAAAAAATTCACGTATTGTGAAAATGGGTGCAAGTTAGAATTGTAAGCGCTCACGCAAACTCGCTTATAAACTTAATACTAATTTCGTGGGATCCCACATACACACTCTGTTCTAAAATTGCACTCGCATTATGTAAAATGAAACGCTAAACGAGAGAGAAAGAAAGGAAGAGAGGAACTAATACTGTGATCTGACACGCAAAAAGTTCACGAATAAAAATGAGTGCAATTTAAAACAGTAATCGCATACGCACGCACTTATACTTATTCTAAACGCCGCACGCGTACCTCTAGTTCTAAGCTTGCACTCGAATGATCTATAACGAGGTAAAAAAGCAAGGGAAGGGAAGAAAGTTAGAAGAACTTTCTACTAGAAGGAAAGAAAGTTAGAAGAACTTTCTGCTAAAAAATGGTTCAGCATTTCCCGCCAAGTAGTCCTCGCCCTCATGGGTCAAAGGGTAGTCAATAGTGACTTACGTGAACCACGAGACCGAATTGAACCGAAAAAACTGATAAGAACGAGTGACACATCCGCGAAGGGTTTCCCATTTCTCCCCGCTCCCGTTTAAAGGGAGGCTGACTGCAGAGAGGAAACCCACGCCGTGAGGCGGCAAGTCGAGAAGGTGCTTCAATCAAAATGCCTCGCAGAGATGTGTCCCTGGCGCTACACCAGCCTTTGCAGCTCAACCCTGCCGCGTGTTCACAGCGCTACCAACCCCCAATGATCCACTTAGGTCTGGACCAATTAACAAAAAATAGCTGGGTATACTATAATCTAACGCGAGAAAAGTTCACGAATTGTGAAGATGAGTGCAAGATAGAATAAGAGGCACTTACAGGGTCCCACCCGCCCGCCCACGAGATTACAATTAACTTAAAACTAACGCACGCATCCCTCGATGATCCTGCGATGATTTGTCGATGATCCCTCGATGATCCCTCGATGCTCCCTCGATGCTCCCTCGATGCTCCCTCGATGCTCCCTCGATGCTCCCTCGATGCTCCCTCGATGATATCTTCAAGTTTCGTATATACGCATTTCACACATGCATTCATACACACTACAGTGCATTACAATATTTTGTACGCAACTTAAAATTAACTTAAAATTAGCGGATCCATCGATGAAATCTCTCTGCGATACTCCTGGATGATTACCTATGCTGTAACAATCAGAAACCATACGCGAAAGAAGAAAACATATGAAAATTAGTAATATTAAGAAATTCGAGTCGACTCGAGAAAAATACACAAATAAAATAACAATGTATAACAATATAAAATAAGAATGAAATAACAATATAAGAAGGAGGAGTGTAAAACATTGATAAATAGAAAGCACAAGTAAAAATGTGGAACTAAGAAATGTGAAATATTCAATTACTTACTTAAAATTTAAATCTGAAACATAAAAACGTAATTAAGACAGGAAAAAACATTGAAAAATAGAAATTACAATTAAAAATGAGAAATTAAGATATGCGAATTATTGAATTACTTACTTAAAATCAAAACCTGAAACATACAAATGTAATTAAGACACATATGAACCATTTAATAACTTACTTAAAATCAAAAGCTGAAACATACAAGAGTAATTAAGACAAATATGAATCATTAAATTACTTACTTGAAATAAAAACCTGAAACATACAAATGCAATTAAGACAAAAATGAGCCATTCAATTACTTACTTGAAATAAAAACCTGAAACATACAAATTTGATTAAGACAAAAATGAGCCATTCAATTACTTACTTAAAATCAAAACCTGAAACATACAAATTTGATTAAGATAAATATGAATCATTAAATTACTTACTTAAAATCAAAAGCTGAAACATACAAATTTGATTAAGACAAATATGATTCATTAAATTACTTACTTGAAATGAAAATCTGAAACATACAAATTTAATTAAGATAGAAAATTGAAGGAGAATGAATGAAATCATTTTTGATTCGAAACACGTACAAATTTAATTAAGATAGAAAATTGAAGGAGAATGAATGAAATCATTTTTGATTCGAAACACATACAAATTTAATTAAGATAGAAAATTGAAGGAGAATGAATGAAATCATTTTTGATTCGAAACACGTACAAATTTAATTAAGATAGAAAATTGAAGGAGAATGAATGAAATCATTTTTGATTCGAAACACATACAAATTTAATTAAGATAGAAAATTGAAGGAGAATGAATGAAATCATTTTTGATTCGAAACGAAACTCTTGAAAAATCAAAATCGTTTGACTCTGTAATCCTCAAAAATCGAAATAAACTCACGATGAGGTTCTGAAAACCTCAAAACCTGAAATAAAATCACGATGAGGTTCTGAAAACCTCAAAACCTGAAATAAAATCACGATGAGGTTCTGAAAACCTCAAAATCTGAAATAAAATCACGATGAGGTTGGAAACCTCAAAACCCGAATTAAAATCCAGATAGCTCGAAACTCGAACTAAAATCCTAAAAAGAATTATAAATCTCAACACCCGAAAACAATAACGATGAAGTTTAAAAACTTCAGAACCCGAAATAAAATTACGAAAGATTCAAAAACCTTAAAAAACACAAAATAAAATCTCAATGTTATCTGAAAACCTTGAAACTGAAAATAAAATCATTTACACATTTAAAATATGCAATTGCAATTGCAATTACATTCATGCATATTACAATATTCTAAAGACTCTACATGTACCTCTTGTTCTAAAATTGCACTCGTGTAACGTAAAATTATGTAAAAGGGAAAATAAAAAAAGTAGGGAAGAAAGTTGGAAGAACTTTCTTTTAGCTTTGAAGCAATCGACAAGAATGAGCTACTGCGTAAAAAGTCTAATACATAAAAGTTGCATTTATTTCTAATACGTAAAAAGTTGGCAAATTGTCACGAATATGAGTGCAAGTTAGAACAAAAGGCACTTACAATTTGCGTAAGCTTTTCGCCACGTAGTGTGACGAAAAACTTACGCCCGAGCCCACCCTTCCTCCCACAAGCTCGGAATTAATGTAAAACTAATGCATTAAATATCGTACCTTATTTAAGATCAAACCCTGAAAATAAGGAACATACTTAAGATAGAGAATTTTGGGGAGAGGTGTGAAATTGTACTTTATTTAAGAGAAAATTTTTGAAACACAGAAAACGCAATGAAAATTGCGGATTTAAGAAGAGTGAGTAACGCATTAAATTACAAAAATTCAAGAGCTGAAACATACAAAAGATTATTAACATATGAAATTGTGGGAGGAGTGAAATTTTTCTTTATTTGACACAAAATTTTTGAGACATAGAAAACGCAATGACAATTGCGGATTTGAGAAGAGAGAGCAACATAATAACTTACCAAAAATCAAATTCTGAAACATACAAAATTTTATTAACATAGAAATTTGTGGGAGGAGGATCAAAATTTTACTTTATTTCATACAAGCATTTCGAAAAATAGAAAACGCAATGAAAATTGCGGATTTGAGAAGAGAGAGCAATGTAAGAACTTACCAAAAAGCAAATACTGAAACATATGAAACATTATTAATATACAAAACTTTCGAACATAGAAAACGCGATGAAAATTGCGGATTTAAGAACAATGAACAACGAAATAATAAATGTAAAATCAATCTCTGAAACAGAAAAATCTGGTTAACACAAGAAATGAACAAAATGATCAAAAAAGAGAAATTGCGGTGAAAATAGATTTGCGATAATATTTCGAGTTTCGAGATTTTATGATCGTGTGCTCGTCGAAATTCGAGCAAAACGCGTTTGACGATACATTTCGTACCGTTCGAAAAAACACATGTAAAATACAAAAAAATAATAGCGAGCATAGTGACAAAATGACTCTCCATCCTAAGATGGACAGCCATTAATAGTTCCCCTCTTCTTTGGCAATTTTTCCGGGGCTCTTCGGCATATAGCCTCTTCTTTCTTCGGCACAGCCTCACAAAAGTCACTCGCGAATTTTTACGGTAACTCGGATATTCTTTGCTCTCATATCAATTACATAAACTCTCAATTTTACTATCAATCGATCGCAACAAACAGATAGCATACACTTTTATAAAAATAAAAATGAACTATCCATTTGCTTCAATCGTCAGCAACAAAATCAAAATTTTATACATATATCATAAAAGTTCTATACTTAAGAAAAATTGAAATACGACCAGCGATTCTTAGAATGCGCTGTTCGTAAAAGAATATCCGAGCAGAATATTTAAAACACTTCACTTCACTTCACTGTACTGTATACTTCATTTTTGCAATCGGGTCTAGAACCACGACTGCGACTTACAAACTAAAAGGCCTGGCCTTACGAACAATCGAGTTCAAGAGAATATTAAATAGAATAAATTCAAATTTAGATTTTCTCTTCTCGATTTTTCGTTAACCCCCCAGATGCAAGCATCTCACGTGTGTTTTACGGAGGACAGAGAAACGTGAAAGCTTGCTCTGGCCCTACCTACTTAAAACTAACTCAATCACACCAGAAGTAAGCTACCTGCCTGCCTGACGCTATATTTAAAAAATTGCAAAGTCCATTCTCACAAAAACACACTCCACGATTCTCACACATGCCACCCGGGTGCAAAAAAGCCTACTCCTAGGGAGTACGTCCCGGGACGTCTCCGACACCCGAGTTCAATACAACATTTACACTCTAAGTTCATACCTTTTTGCTGAAATCGATCGACAATCGACAGTGAATATTTATTGAACATATTTCATTTTCTAATTCTTTCGAATATTCAATGTAATATGTGCATGTTATAAATTTGTAAATCTAACTCAACTTTTATAAATTTGTAATTCAATCTAACTCTACTTTTATAAATTTGTAATTCAATCTAAATTATTTTGAATGCATTTTGAGATAACTTTTTGACAAATTTTGGTGATTTTATAATAAATTAATATGGTTTGTAATCGACACAAGGTCCACGACCTAACCACACACACACGTGTAACTTGTGTCGATAATTCACTGTCAATTTGTCAATCGCCAAAACATCTTAAAACTAAACCGTGTCCACCTGCCCTAACTCATGCGAGTAGCATCTAAGCACGCGTATGAGTTTAGAGCATAAAAATGAACACGGCCAACAATATTTTCACCTACCAGTTTTCTTCATGTGTGCTGAAAATCCTGAGCTAAGAAACATGATTAATAACATGCTAATAAAGTGTCTTCCGAAAAATATTTACTCTAAAGTTTCAAGAAAGAAAATGGAAGAACACTTTGCAAAAATCTAGGTATACCGATTGTTTCATTTTTAACAGATTTTTAATATCAAAGTAAATTCACTAAATGACTCAAACATTCATAATTAACTTTGATATTAAAATCTGTTCTCCGCGAAACTTTCTTGTACATATGTATTTGAAAATATTGAATAAATTGAAAACTTTAATAAACTAAATTGAATTGAATTGAATACTATGAAATCGGAGGGTCATCCGACTTCTATGTAATTTTCAAAAATTGAAAAAATGTACAAGAAAACCCTGACCTGAACTAATAAATGAAATAAACAGTTTGTACGAATATTGCACGATCGTACAGTCGTGTGTCACTATGCTCGCTCAAAAATATAAAAATACAACCAGTTCCCGTGTCGTTTCGGACCATTCGTCCTACGACATGATGGGAACCGGAGGAACCGTAAAGCATGCGACTCACCGATCGCTGACTCGCATCACTTAGCTCGTATCGTGCGTCAGATCGATCGGTTGCACTCGTATCGCATCGTAGTAGGTTGATTGACTGCATCTCAGAGATTGGTTCATGATCGGTTGCTTTCATACGGTCAAGATTGGGCACTTCGGTTCGGCACAGAAACGTCCTTCTGAAAACAGAACAAGTCGAAGCACGTTAGCGAACTGTTTATCGATTCGTATTTCAGTTGATTCTTTCTCAATTCAAATTATAACAATCACATTTGCAAATAGGTAACATGCAAACAAATACAAGCATGCATACAGAAATAAAACGCGTTCAAACATTTGCACACACTACAAGCATTTGAAAAAGTACGTAGTAACACTTTGGTAAATATTCTTTAAAACCCGATAAAAAATTTGGAAAAGTATGTAAAAACACATATGTAACCACACCATAATACCCGGTAAAAATTTAAAAACGTATGTAAAAACACATAGGTAACACTATAAAACTGACTAAAACATTCACTAAAATATGTCAAAACACGTAAGTATTCACACCATAAAACCCACTAAATATTCACTGTAGTATGTCAAAACACATAGGTAACCACACCATAATACCCGGTAAAAATTTAAAAATGAATGTAAAAACAGATAGGTAACACTATAAAACTGATTAAAACATTCACTAAAATATGTCAAAACACGTAAGTATTCACACCACAAAACCCAGTAATATTTGTGTAAAACACTGGTAAAACACTTAAATAACCACACCATAAAACACACTAATGTATCCGTATACACATGCACAATCACAAATTAAAACACACTAGTAAGCACGTAGGTATATGGGGAACCACACCATAAAACACATTAATACACCCCCGTATATGCACTAAAAAACTTGTTAAAACACACTAGGCACTTGCACTAAAGCACTAGATAACACAGGGATGAACACACGATCGGTAAATTATCACTTTGACTCGTACCGGTAACAGATGTCACGGTCGATCCGAACACTTGGGCAGCTCGAACAAGACTGAACGTCGGTAACTCTTATCAAGTTAAGAGTGATAGGTGAATCGCGGACCAATCAGCTGTCATATCAATGGCGCCAATACCAGGCAGCTTGAACAGTACTGAACACCAATAACCTTTACCAAGAGACAATGATAGGTTATCTGTGGACCAATCAGCTATCATGTAATCCACCAATACCGAGCAATGACGTCATTCATACCTGTATTTGTAATATCGACATCTTTTATTTAAATTTTTTATTTTTTAATTGTTTATTTAACAAATTATTATTACAAATATTAAAATTTATTATTTTTATTAACTTTTACGGGTGCATCGGTTACAAGATTTTGTTTCATTATTACATTTTTATATGATATCGAAATATAATTATAAATTATATATTCTTTTTAATATTATTTTAAATTTTTTGGTAAATGTTCGTTAAATTGCTATTGTATGTTTGAAGTTCGTGTTTCTTTTTCCATTTTCACCCGTTTTTCTGTTGCAATTTTTTTATATGTTTTTTCGTGTTTTATATATGTATGTATTATATATGTATTTATTGTTTTAAATAATAAGTATCTATCAGCATTTTCATTTTTAATTTCAAATTATTTTTTATTTTATATTATTATCAGGTTTTTATATTACAGTCAATTAATTAAGCTAGTAAAATCAGCTATATTAATTGAATTGAACCGAAAAGATACACATAGCGCCATCTAGCGGCAGTGTGTGGAAACTAACGAAACTACAGTTTCAAAAACGTGTAGTTCACCCTGTTCGCCGGAGAGATGGCGCCACTTGTTCCATTTTCAAAAATTCAATTAATATTGATTTTATTAGCTTGGAAAAACAGCTTTATTTTCAAAAAAATCGTTTTCAAACAGTAATAAAACTTCTAAAATACCTGCAACTTTTTAAATTAATTGCTTTACAATAAACTATTGTTTTCTACATTTTTCTTACATGTTAAATCGCCACTGTATTGGATGTAAACTTGAATTTTAAATTCAATTATAAAAAATTTAAAGTTCTGATGTAGTTCTTAGAATTACCTTTTCGAAACAGAAAGTGCACAAGAAAAATTGTACAGAGTTTGCTTTTAAAAGTAAACATGCACTTGCAAAAATTTTATTGATCTATTTCGAAAAATAGGAGTTACTAAACAATTCCTATTTACGATCATACTTTAATCAACAATCGTGTACTTAATGATTCACGTAATTACTTTATCAAATGACCAAATCCTTGATGTAAATTTCATAATTAATAATTACATAAAACCACTTTGTACTACGAACCATTTTATTTAAATGTGCAAATTTTATTACATACTTATACATGTAATACACAATACGTAATACAATGTAATATACAATAAGAAGTACGAACTAATTTTCATCTTTCAAATCAATGTTCACTTGCATGAAATATTTGCATTACTACACATGAACGCATCAATATTTTTCAACAAATTTGCTGTAAATCTGAATCGTATAAAAGAAGAAAAATAAAACGTCGATCGTAAAGAAAGGGAAGGCTTGCTTATTGTCCGGAAGGTAGCGAGGCGTGATTCAGCAGATCATTTGCAGAGTTAACCAAGCCTGCGACATGATTTACCAGGCATAGAACCAGCATCCATAATGTATGCCTTCCCTTCTGTGGACATAATTGTATACGATATTACCCGAGGGAGCACGGTTCTTCCCGGTAACAAGGCATACCATCAACTCTCGGGGAAACCCCCATAAAGCATCCTCCACGTGGTTTTCGTTTCCACATGTTATTTCCTCGCGCGCCGCAAGATCGAGCCTTCGTTCCGCTTTTTTCGTGTCCACTTATTATCATGCTCTCTAAAGCGAGTTTTTCATCCCTTCAAGTTAAGCCCTTCTTTTCTAATGCCCAATTACAGGACTATTTTAACCCCTACATAATTTTACATTTTATACATTTTTGTTTCTTTTCTTAGAAATGTTTAGTCGTGTAGAATTTTTAGAATATTTATTGATACCATTATAGAGAAATATTTTGATATGCAACTCTGATAGTTTTTATATGAAATTACATTTGACTTTCGGTTTTTATTTATCTTTGTTTTAAGATCTTGTGTAGTACTATAGTTTACTATATTTTAGTGATGTGTCATGGTACAGTATTGGCATATCAGTGTTTAAACATATCAATATGTAAGTATGGCTGTATATTAATAATGGCAAGTATATCATCATGTCAGTATGTCAAAATATCATATCAGCATATCAGTATGACAGTATGTCAGTATGTCAGTATGTCAGTATGTCAGTATGTCAGTATGTCAGTATGTCAGCATATCAGCATATCAGCATGTTAGCATGTATGCACAACAGCATGTCAACATGTCAATATATCATCATACCAAAAATGTCAGTATATTGACAAGTTAGGACATCAGCATATAGTATGTCAGTATACATATAGTGTGTCAGCATATCAGTGTATCAATATACAGCACACCAGCAATATCAATACATCGACACGTGAGAACATCAGCATATCACCGCATATCAACATGTCAAGTATAATAACAGAATAAAAAATTAAAGTAAAGAATACCAGACAATTTTACTCGTATGAAACTTTTTTATTTTAATTTTCTTTTCAATTTAGCCTTATCCCCCCTTCGCGTCTTACCAAATGCCCTCTATTGTTACCGTTCGTTTTCCCGGAGTCGAAGAAGGTTCGTCGAAAGAACTTTTCCTCCGAACGAAAAGTCGAATTACTTTCTCGCAGATACAATACCCCGCTCTTTTCGTTCGCAACCCATAATAGGAGGGTCGCTTTTATTAATGCACGAGAGGGGGGCACGTAAGCTGCTTACCTCCTGCAATTAAAATGTTTCTTTAAATACCCGGCTTGTCGACTTTATTGTAGACGACAGAAAGTTGTGTTTAAATCCTTGCTCGTTATACTAGCAGTCGATACGTGTCCTTACGGCAACACAGTTAAAAAACACCGCTTCTTTTTTCCGCGTAATACCTTTCATCTTCTATATTGCGGATCAAAAGTCAACGATTATTTCTGCCTTTTTCTTTCGTATTGTACTGAACGAGTTAGTTTTTGCGAATGTAGGGGTACAAGCTTTAACACATTCGATCGCATTGGTTACTGTCTTGATAGAACGAGTATTATTACACAATCGGGCTTCAAAGTGTTAAGTCTTTTAACCTTTTGTAATATCTCACACGTGACTTAACTGTTGAAATGCGACAAATCACGTTCTTACCATGATTAAATTTCAAGTTTAATATTAACTACAATCTGTCCACTAATGATAATCCAAAATATTCCTAACGTTTAAACATTCTTTGCCTGTCTTCATATTATAACAATAATTAAACCTTTCTGTCTGACGCACTTGCTGAAAAGATCATAGGTTCAGGTTAAATACAATGATTGAAAAATAACACATTCGATTCTAGATTAAGTAAGTCTCTAGATTGCTGTCTCAGTGAAATGTGTACTATTACACGTTTGGGCCCGAAAGTGTTAAGTGTCACTTCTTATCAAAATTGCAAAGTAACGTGATCAATTCTAAAACAGCACGTGTCACCTGTTAGATCACACGTGACAATCTCAGAACCGTCTCAGAAACGGCGTGCAGCCTCATACAAGAATGTAATTTGTATGAACAGCCCTAATACTCTGACTTCAAAATACAAGTGCCTTCATAAAGATGACTGATGTAATAAAATTAGGTTTTGACTGATTTATTAGATTTCGACTGAAAATTAAAAAGGACAATGGACATTCAGGTGGTTCCCCATCCTGCAATCCTCTCTTACAAATACTTTCGGTTAGCAGGGGGTGGGGTCCTTTATGGCACGTGAACGTGTATCGTCGGGACGTGAGGTAGTTACGGGAAAAATCGGTGCGAGAAAACCCACTCGTACTTGTAGATTCCTCCCGAGAGGAAAACGGCGTCTATGCTCGCGAAGCCAATTTGCCGGAACATTAGCCGCAGACGGTGTTTCTTCTATGGTGCCTATTATTGACATTGTCTGTTCACCATCGACTATGTAATCGATAGTAGCTTCCTCTGATTGTGTCCTCAGGATTGGGTATACTTTTTCATTCTTAGACAGTAACCATTTAGAAAATTCTGACAAACTCTGCAATATAACGTAACCTAAACAAACTATTAGGGTATGGTACACTTTCGGATAATCACTCTATAGCGAGTGTAAATTAGAGTAAGTTGTAAATTAAAGCCTTGTCAAGTGGTTAAAAATGTCCTCAAACGTCCCGAATCTTTTCCTCTAATCGAGAAACTCTGTAATAAAAACTAATCTCCAAAAACTGATAGGGTACTACTTCGTATATAGCAAGGTCGACATTTAAAATCGTATCAAGCTACTAAAAATGTCCTCAAACGTTCTCAATCTTTTCCTCCGATCAACATTTGGATATTTTCAAAATTTGAGATAACAAAAATATTGTAAAAGTATGATTCGAGTTTGATTGAATGTATGATCAAGGTTGGATATTTTATCAGGTGTTTTGGGAGAGCCTGTAATGGGGACACGTACGTAAGATGAAAAGACGATCGAGTTTTCCCTATCCGTTTGCCGGTGTGCGTATAAGAATGGCACGTAAGTACCATATGTGGTGAAAATCTGAAATTTTGCTGACGATCGTCCGGGGACTACGGAGATGTATCCGTTAAGGATTTCTGCTCATTGGAGCGTCCTTACGTAGAAGGCGGGGGAGTTCCCTGAGGATTTCGCAGCAGGGATATATCCAACGACCAAGATTACAACGTGCATTCTACTGTATACCAGTTTCTCCAGTAATTGAAAAGGATTTGTTTTCTTCTGGGTAATCTGCCGCAGATTTGTATTCGTTATGCTTCCTCGGCAACCTTGGAATATACACGTAGGCGAATAAATTCTATCTTTATTTTTATCTGGGTAACATAATTCATGTGTGTCTTCTAGAAAAAGTAGACTACAGTACAATCAGTGTCACACTTTTTTTAACTGTTGGTTTAAATTTGAATATTTTCCCGCGCTTTTGTAAGTCAGGAATGCAGTAAGAGATATTTAATTGAAAAACAAGGAAATGTCAGGTTTAATATCATATTTTCTTAAATACTATTTCGAATTGAAATATTTTCCCCCACTTTTGTGAATTTGAAATGCTGCAAGACATATTTAACTAAAAAGGAACAATATTAGGTTTAATGTTTTGCTGTTTTAACTGTTAATTTAAATTAAGATATTTATCCACTTTATTGTTTACAATAATAATTATTTTAATAATTGAAATTACTATAATTTTTTAACGATAAATTTTTAATTAACAAAAGAACGTACCGAGGTAATTTGTATATTCAATATAATTATTTGAAACATAACCAAAAATTAAAATAACGGGTTAGGTTAGACTTCATTTAAATGAAGTCCGATTTAGGTTAGGTTAGATCTGAGATGTATTAGTTAGATTAGATTAGGTTACATTATGTTTAGATTAGGTTAGGTTTAGATTATGACGATTTCTATGTTTATGAAACATCGACACGAGTAAAAGCTATGTTCTTCACCAGCATTGTTATTTATTTACAGTAAATAATATTTTATAACAAATACATTTATGTCTAAATGTTTTGTATCAGGATTAAACAAGAAAATAAAGAAGACAATGTCTGGATACACCAGTGATCAGGATCTTTTTATTGTTATCAGGATTACACATAGTGTTTCCGCATGCTGCCGTCTATTTGTTACACTTCTCGCACACAATCTACGCGTTGTTTCTTACAGCTGTACTTGTTACATCGTTCTACGATAAAAAGCAGAAGAAATTTCGCCGAGATGTCGCTCAAAAATTTCATTGGCACCCTACGTCATCCTCCATACAGATCTATTAATTAATCTACGTATCGTCGTTAGTATATGCAGAACATTTCGCGTATCAAACTGCAGCCATTCATTGAACAAGTTAATCAAACTCTGCGTTAGTGTGTCGAAGTAACATATTTCAGTCCTCTGTACATTAATAAATACTGGGAAACTAAATAAATAACAAACGAGAGCATAGAACGCGATATAGTAAAGATCTGGGGCAGGCGTGGGCACGAAAATGCTCATTGGGCAGCCCCGGCGCTGGGATCGTCGAGATTTAGTCATTTTGGAATTTGGGAATTTAGGGATTTAGTGATTTAGGAATCTGGAGGTTTAGGGATTTGGGGATTTAGAAACTGGAAATTGTTGTATTTGGGAACTTAGGAATTTAGGAAATTGAGGATTTAGGAATTTGGTAATTTGGAAATTTAAGAATTTGGGGACTTAGGAATTTGGGACTTAGGAATTTGGGGATTTAGTAATCTAGGAATCTAGAAATTTAGAAATTTGGGAATTTGGGAATTTGGAAATTTAGGAATATAGGAATTTGGGGATTTGAAGATTTGGAAATTTAGGAACTTAAGGAATTATAAAATTAGGCATTTAGAAATTTGGAAATTTGGTAATTTAAAAACTTTAGAATCTGAAATTGTAATCCTAAAAATCTAAAAAGTGGGGTATTTCCCTATTTTTGCCCTCCACCTACGCCATGCCCACTCCCGGGCTCTCCATCGAGCTCCCTAGCCCATTAGAGCCCTGATATTGCCCATGCTTGCCCCAGAGGTACCATATGACTCTCCTCACCTTCTATGTTATTAACATTCACCACACTAATGCAGGGTTAATAATCAGAAAGATTATATTGCACAGCATGTCGACTCGCAATACCACTAATAATTGCAAGTAGAATAATTGTTACAATTCAAAGGGCCTTAACGAAAATAAACGGTATCCATAATGGAATTAAATAGAACAAGTATGTTCTGCTAAAAATGAACTTTCTATCACTGTATTCAAAGTTTATTCCCGCCATTTACAAGCTTATGATAATTTTCATAAGTTTCATTACAAAGTAGCGTGGGTGCAATTTTCTATGTGCATGAAACGTAATGATTATACATATATCTTCATTGGAAATACAAGTTTTGAGCTTCGTGTGAAATTTTCGTTTCATTTTTTTTTCATTTCACATTCGCTGTATGTTATAGAACTGATGCATCGGGTCAATTTAGTTTCGCATGTGATTCAGGTATCTTGGCTACACAGTGTACAGGGTGCACCATAATATGTGAACATAACCTCAATTATGGTAAAATAAGTTAAATTTTTCATTATTGTAGATTAAAATTGACTAGAGATTAGTATCGTAGTATATTATTGAATATTATGCATAAATATTATTTTAAATTTAAAGTTCTAACGCTATTAACGCATTTTTAAAAGCGCGCGAAATTTAAATTGCGTTCGCTTAAAATCTGTTCAAAACTAAACAGAAAGTAACAAGTGGAAATTATAATATTCTTTATGCATGTATATCGTAGTTTTTATTATACAATATCATTGGTAATCACTTACATAACGTTGAGAGATCACTATGTTAAAAACGTGCGAAATTCAAAGTTCTCTGCATCCTTCCAAATTCTGAAAGAAACTAAGAATTGGATGTTATGATATTTTTCACACAAATATTGTAATGTTCTACATATTATTAATGATAATCATTTACGCGATCTGTTAAATAACCACCATACCAAAACCGCGCGAAATTCAAATTGTTTTCCGCAAATTCTTCTCAGTTTCAAAAATAAATGAAAAATAACTGCGTAAAACGATATTATAATTAATAAATCGAGTAAATTACGTCCACATAATATGGTACAGTCCGTTGTATAATGATTTCAAAAGATCATTGTGTTTCGACGTAATTGGTATTGAACGAGTCCGTGATGAATACGAAGACCCCTAATTTACAGTGTCTTTTTTGAATTACATTCTACCCCTTTCTCTCACTTCCAACTTCGCTATCTTCTTTCCTTTTTCTACCACTGCCAGCCCCCCTGTCCCCCGCTGCGCCCTCTCCCCTCCAATCGTGTCGATTAATTAGTGGACGCAGACGGGCTATGGATTTGACCGTAAAATATTCCTCGTGGATGGCAAGCGGAACAATTCGAGCTTGTTCTCTCCGTCGGTTCGTTTCCTGCAATCATCAATTGTTGAAAATTAACAAAATTCCGGGACGAGTTGGCCTGGCGAATCAAAGGAGGCAAACAAAATCGAAAAACCGTTTCATTTATTTATTCATTTCAAATAGAATTGCCAATGAATCGACCAACAAAATATTGAAAATGTTGATCGAGAGATTGAGGATCAAAAAGATGAATCGTGTTCTTTGATATCAATTAATGAAAGCTTTTTCGAGTTTTTCCTTTTTATCGCGAGATTAAAATTATGTACTAGCTTCATTTGCAATATTATTTCTCTTTCACGAGGTTTTTATATCGATTCCTCGAAAAATTTTCTGTATTAACTTTGAACGAGGTACTTGTAACCCTTTGGGTTTCGACTGTGTATTACGCGTTTCATAAAGGGGCAGGTATTTAGTTATTTTGGGATTGGTGCATTTGGGAGTGCGTTAAAAAGTTAGGTTAGGTCACTTTGATAAGCTAAAAAATTATTATACTTTTCACATATTATTTCTAATTCAGAAATATGAATTTTTCTTTGTCAATTTTTATTTAAGAGTATGGCAGATTGTGTATCTTAGTCTCTTGTGCAGTTCAGAAATAACAAAATGGCGACACGTTTCTTATTTTTCAACAAAATGGCGCTTTATCTATAAGTTTTATAGAAATTCAGTTATAGAAAAAATTCTACATACTGTTAAATATACTTGCAATTAGTATTTCATCACTTAGTGTTAAGAAATAGAAATACTATACTATTTTATAGATTATGACATATTTTACAGCGTCATGTTTATTTCTTAACAAACAATATACTATTCAAATTCTTTAATCAAAATTTGTAATTAAAGCAACGTTTTTAAAGCTAGAACGTTGTCAACGTAGAATAAGTTAGGTGAAATATATAAAATGGCCTCGTACATTTAACTAAAATTAGATTAAGTTAGTCTAGATTAATTTAGTTTATGTCAGCTTAAATTAGGTTAAATAAATAACCTAACCTAGTAGTAACCCATTTTAACTCTTTGAGGTTAGGTGGGTTAACTGTCCCAATTTTTGCTTAGCATGTTAGAATATATTTTAACTCCCCTCAGAAAGTAAATATTTCATTGTAATATGTTAAATAATTGAAATAAACGATTTTACCATTTGTTTATATTAAAAAAAAATTGGTGTAACTTTTATTTTCTTTAAATTCGTGTCTCAAAGAGTTAATTGTAAGTTAAAAATTTCCATCACAGCAGAGCATTTTCAATAAGATATTCTAAAATGCAAGATCTAGTTTTTGAATAATTTATTTTGAAGAAAAATAAATCGCTGACACATAAATTAAACGTCAACGGACAAAAACGAGATAACTTTTTGAGTAAGGTATAGAAAAAGAAGTTATAATAAATAATGAAAGGATTAAAAGCGAGCGGAACGTTTTGATCGTGCCATCCTTGAATTCTGAAGGGAAAAGCGCAAGCGTCGTGGAAATCACGCCTCCTCGTCGGGAGGAGTACAACCCTCAACCCCTTTGGCTGTTATTACGGTCTCCAAGATCCACCCCCTCTATTTGGACGTCGAGAGGGAACCCTCCGTTTTCACTTAACACTACGGACGCGACTAATTATTCTAATTAATCGAAACTCCGATCTTCCTCGTGAACCACTTGGTGCCGTGCTAATTACCAATTACTAATATTAGGAAGCCATAGTGGAACGCCGGGGGAGATTAAGCACCGACTGAACGATATTTACCATTTCCAGCGATACGGCAAACTAATGGTAATTATTTCACAGAATTTCATCAGATAACTAGTTGATTCTTCAATGTCCGCGGATTGATTCCTCGAAGATGTTGAAACTTTCATGTTATTAAGAGGAAATTATTTGTGTCTGTTCCTGGGAAATGTGTTCTTTCATTTTCTGTACGGGGAATCAACTTTTGAAGTTTTAGTTAAGCTTTTAAATGTTATGCAGAATTCAAAATTTCTGCACTGTTTTAATCCTGCTTAGTTTAATGCAATTTAATTTCACGTAATTTAAGATCTGCTTTGATTGCTGGGTTATAAAATACTTAAATCTTGTGTGCATTTATGTAACTTAACCTAACCTGAACTTATTATATTGTAACTTGAAGTCAAGTAACCTAACTTAACTTCAAATTAATCTAACCCTACTTACCTTGAATTTAACCTGATGGTAAATTGCTTTAATCTAACCTAATTTAATTTGAATCTATCCTACATAAACATAACTTCAACTAAAATAACCTAACTTAACTTGAAAGTAATGTAACCTAACTTATCTTGAATTTAATTTAATACAACTGAACATGAACTCAACTTACTTTCAACACAACTTCATTGAAATTAACTTCATTACAATACAACATAACCTAACCATAATCTTTCAATTGCTTCACTGTTGATAACCTAACCTAACTATACTTTTCATTCACATTAAAGTTTTCATTTAAAACAATGTGATTTTTAAATTGTTCTTAAAATCGTAAAGTAATGTTCAAATCTTAAAGATCACCTTTTAAGTTATTTTTAAACAATTGCTTTGAATGTTATGTTTTATAGGGAATATATAAAAATAATATTTTTGTGTTTACAAAAGAAATTTTGCAGTAATTTTATAAGTAAAATTATTAGGTAAAATTGTTATATTTTAACATACCCTTTATTGCATTCAAATGTCGATAGAAGTTATTTCCTTGCCAGCTTCCGGGACTCCTTGCAGGTTGAAGTTCCGGTTTGGTGTCGCGTATGGCTGCTGCTTCCTCCGCAATTTTTTCAGCTTCTCGTTCCTGAAACAGAAACAGATAAAAACTTGTTAAATTGATTTCTACAGTATGTAATTATCTGAACTAAGCTCAGTACACGTTGCCTCAAATAATCAAGACTCTACATTTCTTTAACTCTGAAAATAATTGAATAAAGTTTTTTTTGAAGTTACTACTATTTTACCTCAATTATATCTAGCACTTTTCAATTTTATAATTATCTGGCATTTTATAATTTCATAATTATTTAGCATTTTATCATTTCATAGTTGTCTAGCATTTTATCATTTCATAGTTGTCTAGCATTTTATAATTTCATAATTGTCTAACATTTTATAATTTCATAATTGTCTAACATTTTATAATTTCATAATTATCTAGTATTTTATAATTTCATAATTGTCTAGAATTTTACAACTTCAGAATTATCTATCATTTTAAAATTGTATAACCACCTACAACTTTTCAAAATTATTAAAAAAGTATCATATTCCACACAAATACCATTTCACATTTAATCATAAATTGTTAATAGTTCGTGATCAAAGAAACGTTTATAAAGGCAACCGCAACATCTGTGCACATCACGTACAACAGATATAATAATCTCTCTTCTTCTATTGTTTCGACCCTCTGCATCTAGTCCGAGATCTATCATTCAGACAATTCGCCCTAGGGAGCGAGTACGTCTATGGGGCAGTGAAAAAGTTGAAATATCGATACACGTACTCGAGACTTATCATCTTACCTAACAGAACGAAATTTTATTTATTTCGTGTTTTGGTTCCGCGGCATACGGGCCTCAAATATCTACAGTACACCATGACGAATCGATCTTTCACGATTTTCGCCGATCCAACGAGGTTGCACGGATATTATGAGCAACATATGTGCCGATTGCATGGGGTATCTTCCATCGAACACCTGCTCTTGTTCTGTAAATGTGTTCCCATTATACCAGACTTCTTATCGGTTTTGACATCATATACATAGTTATTTTTCTATCATTGCATCGGATATGGTCATAATCCAGGGACGTATCTATTGGAGGGCTTTTTATGAGGCTTCAAGATTTCAATTAAATTCATTTCTATTTTCAAGATTATTAAAAACGTCGACATTTTTTTATTTAAATAGAATGACATTGAATAATATAACATTGTAACAATAATAATTGATAATTGTGTAAAGAGAAGAATGATGCACTTCACTTAGAGTGAAGGATAAGAACAAATCAGTTTATTAAATAAAATTAAAGTATATTAGATTTAAATAAAATGGAAGTATAATAATAAACGAAGAGATATAACCTATATTTTATAACCTATAATCTTAATTAAAACATTTGTCAACCATAACTTTTAATAATGAAAGTGTTATGAAGCTACGTATAAATTAAGTTATATTGTTATACAAGTAACTATATTTCCCTATTGTTTAATACGATGACCCATACAACGTTGAAAGGCAGCATTTAATTAAACTTTTTAATACCATTCCGTGCCGCCTGCTCGATGCTAATGGCCTGCGACGAGCAAGACGCCGATCAAATTTTCATGGTGTTTGGGATTCCAAGTAATTACGTTTTGTGTACAGAGGAGCTTGACGAAAAGCGCTGGGGGCCTAAGAGGGTAGGTTTATCTATTGTGAAATAATTCAACGAGTCGAAACATTAGAAGGGGTAGATTTTAATCGATAGACATACGGTTCAAAATATACTTAACGACTTTTCTTTCGTATCTTTTATATTTATATGTACAAAAATATTCTCATTTTGTTTCCTTTTAAATTTACAAATTTAAGCTCTATTTAAGCTCTAAATACGTGTATCATAAAAATTATTTTGTCACAAAGTCGTATTAGAAAGTGACTAGTCTACAGGATACGTTTCACTATTTATAACAACTGACATATTACTTTGAGGCCGATAGCTAACCATTTTGTATTATGAATATTGGTGAAACGTTTATGTGGTCATTTTCTATAGATTTCAAGCTTTACATCCATATACTATAAGTGATATTTTGCAATACTTTTCTGTCATGAAATTTTAATAGACTTTTTAGGTTTCGTAACTGCTCACTTGATAATAGTATTGTTTTGTTCGTTACAATCAACAATTCGCTGAGTTGTATGAAAGTTATTGACAATACTCTTACATACACATTTTCTGTAGACTTCAAGCTTTAAATTGATATGTCATAGTCGTATTTTGAGATATTTTTCTATCAAATTGTGTCAGACATTAGCCATGTAACAAATATTTCACTGTCTTATGTGTTCCATTGCTTTGAGGCCGACGATTAACCAACTTGCACTAGGTATTGCAATGAAACGCTTGTACAGCTATTTTCCTTGGTCTTCAAGCTTTAAAATGGTGTCTCATAAGCACCACTTTACGATACTTTTCTGTTATAAAATCACGTCAGACTTTTCACGTTTTGTTACCAACCATTTAATACATAAAAATGCACTTGCTTTCATTACCGATTCGCCATTTTGTTTATGGATTATGTAAGCAGAATTTATACTAAAATTTTCATCAGACTTTACACTTAAAATGGATGTACCATAAGTGTAACTTTGAAAAACTTTTCTGTCAAACCATCTTTCTACATTAAACAGATTTTTATTTTACTTGTAAACTGTAGTTATACGAGATACAAATTAATTGTTTATAATTTTAATCGAAACAATAATTTTTTCTTGTTGAACGTAAAAAGTGATCATGGTACGAATACTTTTTGTAATCGATAACAGTGAATGTCTGTGTGGTACACATTAATGGTGATATGAACGTCGTTAACAAACACCGGTGACCAATCTCTCGCGGGTAACAAAGTAAATGTAATCGGGGTGGCTTCCACCACGGCATTACGTGACAATGTAATCGTCCTACACCTAGCTTGAATATTTCATTAGTGCTCGATGGAGGCGTCACGCTTGCAATCGCTTTTACTCGACCCGGTATCTCGAATCGTGCATCTCCGCGATTACCTCGACATAACGTTTCGAACAACAATTTCAGCTCGGAATTAAACAAAATGATCCGAACCTTAATAGACATTCGGCAACAATTAATTCACTGTAACCATTGATTAACTTCTTGGAACTCATTTAAGGATATAAACCATCTAACATCGCAAACAGCATTTATATCGAACATTTAGAACACTCGAGATGTGACATTGATATTTTAGCGAATCTTGATATAAGATATGACTGCAATACTATATGTATAATACAGTGACACAATAAAATAAATATGACTGTAATATAAAATATATATACAATGCAATAACACGATAAAGTGAATCTATAATATAAATTCTACTTTTCAAAAAAGTATAACTATAACCTCAAAATTCACGTACCATCTTATATTATAAATGCATGCATCACGTGATGTTTCAAATAGTGGTAAACCATTCAATTTTATTCAACAAATATTATTTCTCTTTAGTACCGAATCACCATTTTGTAGTAACATGCACGGTACACCCCTGGAAATCTTTAAATATGCATCCTCGCGTGTTACTTCCCTGTTACTTTTATTTTTCCTGAACTGTACTGTCACGAAACGCACAACAGCCTTGATGTACATACGCTGATTTTTAAATAATGCCCGACACGCGGTTGTTTCAGAGAATTGATTTAATCATCGAATCTTATCGCGAGAATCGATGGAAACATGAAACGCTGAGGCAAGCGAACATACCGTGTAATTTGAGAGTGTTCATTTTTGAGGATAACGTTGAGTATTAACTGCTTTGCTTTCTCATTAACCATAGTAATTGAGTACGTGATCAATTTTTTGCGGAGACTTTGATAATTACTGATCCTCGATTTAAGAATTGATTTCAGAATTTTTGAGATTCGTTATAGTTAATAATTTTTAATTATTTCGTTATATTATATTCTGATTTTCTCAATCTTTAAATTAAATACATTTTTTACTGTATATAGGAAAGTTAAGAATTATTTACTATGTATAGAAAAATGATATAACGTTGTAAATTTATAAATTTATAAATTATTTGGGGATGTTTGATGAACAAAATGTAATTGTGAGAGATAAGCAACTTTCTCAACAATTTTATTAAATATTGTATGAAGTCTGAAATCCATTTTTGTTTAATAAACTAAAAGAATTTATTATTTTCTTCTTTATTATTTTACTAAAAATTTACCATTTGTCAACATGTTCTATTAATAGTAATCTACATCCTCGAAACTTTACACACACGATGACAATTATACCTGCATATGTTAAATTCACTTACTTCTCTTCTAATACTAACAAAAATTTAAAAACCCTCATAAGGGTGGAATGGTAAACCTAATTTCGTCAAAGCTACTAAAAAGTGATGAATAGCAATTTGTCCTGCTATAAATATAGTTAATATAACGAAAGAAATAATAAAATAAAGAATACCAATTTCAGATGCACGATAACGAAGGTAGTGGTAAAACGATGTAAAGACGAATCGGTAAATTTGCTCATAAACAAGATGGAGATGCAGAAGGAAAGGGGAGGGTTCTCTACTTGCGGATGAGTTCTGCGTTCTTCCATTTGTAACTCCGTTCAGCCGGCAAAGTAGGTAGAATTCCTTTCCCTCTGCCATCATCGTAACCCAGCCTCGCTTATCAATCCTCCACCACCTCCTCCCCCACCATCTATCGTTCGTCTCGTCTCCACCACCCTTTTGCCGAGTATTCGCGTGGTAGTTTTGGGTGAGGCTTTCCAAAGCGGGCCATACCGAAAATCCAACACGCTCGTCTGCCCATGTACCAGAACCATGCCCATCCTTGCGTTATAGCTCTCTCAATTGTTTCAGCCCCGTTGATCCAATAAAGGATTATGGAGAAACAATCGTAGCGTGCTCGAACATCCCCTCGTTCGTTCGCCACTATCGCGTGCTCCTCCTCTTTATACCGTTATTTCACTCGCTCCTCTACGCCATCAGATTTTAAACTGCAAAACTTTTGACCGTGCACGCGGTTCTTTTTTTTAAATTTGCCCATCGCTGATACACGATCGTACACGGAATTTTTGGATTGAATTGGCCACCGCGTCGAAAGAACTTTTTGCACGGTGATTTGATTGACCGAGTATCAAGATCGAGGGATTTTAATTGATAAGCGACGAGCTGTTTGTACGGTTTCTGTCTCGGTTTTTGTACGGAGGTATGTGGTTTCAGATTGCTGCGTTCGTTAGAACTTCTTTTTAATTGGGAAGAATTCGGGATGTCGAAGTTTGGACGTCTTGGGAATTTGCAAATTTAAAAATTTAGAACTTTGGAATATTATAGTTTTGGAATTTTGAAAATTACATTTTCCGATTGCAATTGCTTGAAATTTTAGAAGTTACTTCTCTTTAATTGGTAGATTGGGGGATGTCGGAGAGTCGGCGACGGACGGTTACTCTCGGGAGTTTGCAAGTTTAATTTGGGAGTTTTAGAATTTTTGAATATTATAGTTTTGGGACTTTCGAAATTATGCTTACAAGAGTGTTAGCTTTATAAGTGGTTTCAAGATTGCTGCGTAGAATTTTTGGTCCGGAAAGTCGGCGACGCACGGTATACAATATACAAAAACCAACCTCTACAAGAGTATCAACTTCCCTAAAATTCACAATCATATAAAATTATAAGTAATCTAAACCAAAACCATGAACCAAAAAATTAAACTTGTAATGTAGTTTTAGGTGTCTCAAAAATCATAAAATTGTAATTGACAGTAGTATGATTCGATAATAGAGAGAAGTCGATCAATTATGAAAATTGATAAGCATACTGGTGTCAAGAGGGCTGAAATAATAGGATGTAAGTGAGATTTGTACAAGTTTAGATGGGGGAATGCGAGCCACTCGTCGAGTGCAAAGTTAGTACGCAATCGTGTTAGTCGAATCACTTCCGGTCGGCTGATCTTGACCAAATTCGTGGCGTGTTGTGGAATTATACCGGGAATTGATTATGTTGCATATAATGTCGGCTTTACTCGGATGCATAGTTCCATTTTATGATCAGCTTTGCTTGTTTCCCGTTATAATTTTCGTTCGTGAGAAATGGACAATTAAAAACAATGGTTTCAATTTTAATAATACTCTGCTATTTTATATGAATGAACATTAAAATATGTTGAATGAGTGTGCATTGAGGAATTTAAAAATTTAGAAATTTAGATATTTTTAACTCAATGCATTATCAAATTGTTGGGGGTGGAGATTTATGACGTTTAAAATTTTCTGACTGTCGAGTTTATACATTTAAAAATTTTTATACCTCTTTTCACATTTAAGAAGTTGGAGATTTCAAAATTTAGCAGCTAAGAAATTTGAAAGTTTAGAAAATTATAAATTTGGAAATTTGAATCTAGAAATCTAGGAATCTAGGAATCTAGGAATCTAGGAATCTAGGAATCTAGGAATCTAGGAATCTAGGAATCTGGAAATCTGGTAATCTAGAAATAGGGGAATCTAAAAATCTGGGAATCTAGAAATTTGAGAATCTAGAAATCTAGAAATCTATAAACCTAGAAATCCAAAAATGCATCACCATGCATGAAACTGCTACGCATTAAACTGCTACACGCTACATCACCACGCGTGGAATTACCACATGCTATATCACCACACATTGCACCACCAAAATTAAAATTAGAATCGTCACACATTTTAAAATCAAACCCCTCAAAACTATTATTCTACACCCAATAGAACCATCAGCAAATCGCACAAGAAAGAAAGAACATCTTTTAGGTTAGAAACACTTCTCTCCAAAAAGCGCGGGAAATATCTCAAGACCTAACCTCTCCTTACCAGAAGCGTTTATCCGCGCAGTTAAACGAGTGTCTCTAAATGTAACTACCCGAACGAAAACACGTAATTTCTTTCGTTGATGGAGAAAATTGACGCGGATAAAAGTAAAGTGGAACGTTTGATGTATTCGAGTGGCAGAGAAATAAGGACGAGGCGATTATCGGCGTGCAATGCTCCTCTGGTCAATTAAGATCCTTTTTGGCCGATCGTGATTAACGAACATCCAACTCATGTCAGGTCTCCTAGCATCGGATTTCCGCTAGAGGATCCACGAAGACACTCACAGCCCTCCTCCTCTGCCTCTCATCCATTTAAACGCAATTAAATGCTGTCACGTAGAAGAAGAGGAAAGGGGCTCGGAACGTTTAAATCAAACTCTGGATGGTTTAGTTAGTTTCGACCGCAACTTTTAATTGCGATTCGACTGTCTAGAGAGCCATTAGATTTTCGAAGGGGCACGATTTTCTTTTTTATTCTTCTTCTTTTTATCGTTTTCCTTGCTACGTGATTTCTCTTCTTCTTTGAACGACTTGTGGGGAAGTTTTGATTTCACTGGTTGTAGATTACATTTGTTTGGGGATTTTTAAGTTTTAAAGATTATAAGAATTAGGTTTTGATCTGTTAGGAACTAATAAGGTGTGGATTAAAGTTGCATTATTTAGGAATTTTTATGGTCTAAAAATTATAAGAGTTAGGTTAGGTTAGGTTTTTCTAAATGCTTCAAAATTGTTTACACATTATTTTTATGTATACCGATTCATTGTTTAATATTTTGGGGATAGTGTGGTGTAGTGTAGGTTAGGTTAGGTTAAATTACATTCTAGTAAGGATTAAGTCAGATTAAGTTAGATTCTGTCAGCAAATCAGTACTTTAACTGCGTTAAGGTTTTAGCGACGTTTTAGAGATTTGTAAATAATTGAACTAGTATATTAATACTGTTTTGAGGATATTAAGGTTAAGTTACATTAGGGATTGAGGATGTATTAGGTTACTATTATGTTGCATTAGGTTAGGTTAAACTAGTTTTCAATTGCTGTTAAAAACATTAATAGTAACATTCATTAAATTGTTTACTACGTTCTGGAAATTCTTAAATAATTTCATTCATTGTATAATACAATTTCATTTAATATTTTTTAATACAAATATATGTTTATACATTATATATGTCTATACATGCATGTATGTATATCTGCTGTTGTGTTATTTTCACACAAGTATAATAAGTTATTATGAAGATGTTAATTTTTATGTTTAATAAACTTGAAAGCAGAAATGTGTACAAACATAATTTATTAAAATGAACTTTTCGTGGCCTCCATTGTAGGGTCTCCAAAAGAATAAATTATGTTCCTATAAATCCACAAACGCGTGACATTTGTTCAGACCCACTTTACATTCGATCACTAGCGAACGTTAATTAAGAAAATTTAGTTGGCATTTTAAAGGAGCAGTGAGTACCGTTGAAGTTTCTCCCTGCACGCAACGAAATGCCACCACCTGACCTTATATCCCTGAAACCCTTCGGGACTCTTTGATTAAATCGACTGCTTCCATCTACAACCATCTTTCGAAAAAGTTAACCTGGTAACATTTCCGTCGAAATAAACCCACTTCTTAAACGGTACGCTTTTAATCGCGCGAATCGTGCACACATCTGTACGAGTAAATAATTTATTTAATTTTATAATTTGTTTAAATTCGTATCAATTTTATTTCACAGTACAAATTAACTTTTTTAAAATTTCGTTATCCTTTTCATTCGGGGGTTGGTTTAATGCGTCATTTTATCATTCACCGTTGTGTAAACATTATTTGCAGTTTCTCGATTTTCTGTGCGAGTTATGAAATAACTTTTCCCAAAATCCTCCTCTCAGAGAATTTTGATGTGAACACAGCAACCGAGTTAACGAGTTTTATCCCCGATTGCACCAAAATTTCGACGCCTTTTCACCGACGCTTCAACACACACCGGCCCGTTCATTTTTCCAGAGTAATCAATGCAAAGATTGCTGTTTTCATATACCGATCGTTAGTTTCCGATCGATTCGGACCTAGTTGAATGTGAAATGCGAACAAAAAAATCGCACAGATTATTTGTAACGATGTTCCATGCACGATCTTCAACATTCCAGATTATACGAACTTTTAAATACTCTTTTCACGACCGGTATTTCAATTTTTATATTCGGAACGTTGTACTGTATTATTTGTTTAAATATTCGTTTTATAGTGTATTTTAAATACTTCTGTGTCGTCAAAATATATTAGTTATTTTATACTTCAAAGTTAATCGAATATGCAATTACGTAGAAGTCTATTATCTGATGTAATAGTCAGTCGGCCATTTTGTAGTGAAGATATTAATGGCGCGTCTACACAGACATTTTTGTCAATGTTTAAGCTTTAAATTGATGTATCACAAGCGTTATTTTATGATACTTTTCTGTCATGAAATCGTGTCATACGATAGCTATCTAATAGAGCACGTTTCACCGAGTACAGTAACTGATATATTGCTGTGAGGCCGATAACTAACCATTTTGCATTGAGAATATCGACTAAACGATTACGTAGACATTTTTTGCAGACTTCCAGCTTTAAATTGATATATCGTAAGTGTAGTTTTGAAATACTTTTCTGTCATGAAATTGCATTAGACTTTTTATGTTTCGCAATTGAGTATTTAATATTGGAGTACGCTACTGTCGACAATCCACCATTTTGTATTAAGAATATTGATAGTGCGCTTATGTAGAAATTTTCATCAAGCTTTAAGCTCTAAAATGATATACCATAAATGTCACTTTATGATACTTTTCTATCATAAGATCATACTAAATGTCACCAACGTAAATATATTTCATCGTTTGTAGCGAACACTGTTTTGAAGTCAACGAGTAACTCTACATATATCAGAACGTTTATGTTAAACTTTAAGCTTGAAACTAATATACTACAAGCACCATTTTAAATAATTCTCATGTTACCAAATTAAAGCAAAGATCAAAACTGTCAATTATTTGCTACAATTGTTAACCATTTTGCATGAAGAATATTATAACGCGAATACATTTTCATTAAACTTCCAGCTTTAAATTGATGTAGCATAAATAGAATTTCAAGGTACATTTATGTTATGAAATCGTATAGACGTTACAAAGTACATTTCGCTGTACGACACATTGCTTTGAGGCCGGTAATTAGTCATCCTGCATTAAGTATTTCGACGAAACGTTTATGTAGTACTATTTATCGAACTTCCAGCTTTAAATTCCTATAACATAAAAGACCTCTTATGAAATTTAACGTGATCAAATTACATAATCATTTGTAAAATATGATTCTGGGATCATAATCCGTGGAAGTCTAATTTTTGCCGAAATACCGGGCTTCAAATTCTATATGCTAATATTAATGATCGTTACACAAGGATTGACTCCAGGCGAACGCCATTTAGTGCGTAAATCGTCATAGAAACCTAGAGGCAAGAAATAGCTGGCAGGGTTGCAGAGGGTGAGAGATTCCTGCCACGTAATACTACTCGACCGTCCCTAGAATTTACTCTGCGGTCTGACTGCTCGCGCGGCTGCCCTCGTCAATTGCGATAATTATTGTGTCAGTAAATACTCCGTAACCGTACGAACTAAACGGACTGACGCTATCGACTGGACGTAATATACTCCCGGCGCTGTGGATACACTTATGGCAACGACAGAAATTAAATGTAACTGTGTCGCACGCCTTCTATCGTCGCCGTCCATCGAAAATTAATTATTATCGCCCGTTCTAATTCACCATTTACATTGATCGAGTTGAGGTTACCAATCGGTTTGCGATTCAATTCGCTTACTTTGAGGTTAGGTATTTACGATATTAGGATTGTGCAATATTTTGGGAGTGTTGAGTTCTTTATTCAAATTTTTATTTAAACAGAAATCTAAAAGGGGAGTGTTGGGAAGCATTCAGTAAGGTTAGGTTAGAAGTCGAAAGTAGGATTGTTGAGAAATTCAGTACAGACTAGGTTGGATAAAATAAGGTTAGGTTCAGTTAGAAATTCAGAAGATACTACTTTCTGTAAAGTTAGGTTAGAAGTTGAAAGTAGTATTATTGATGAATTCTTAGTTACTGTAGAATCCAAGATGGACTAACAATAAGTTAGATTAAATAAGACTCGATGAGGTTCAGTCAGTTTAAAGTGACTTTCAGTAAGGTTAGGTTAGTAGTTGAAAGTGGGATTATTGCAGAATTCAGGACAGACTAGGTTGATTAAATAAGGTTATGTAAGGTTTGGCTAGAAATTCAAAGGAAGTTTATTAGAAGATCTTCGATATGGTTAACTTAGATACTTCCATCAATAACTTAAATTAAACCTAATCTAACTTAAACTTAAGTAACATCAGCTTACATAAAACGTACAGGAAGTGGACCGAGTGAACCTCACCGTCAGGTTATATTAGACAAAACATATAATTGGAAAATGTACCAGGTTAAATGCAATTAGATCAGATTAGAAATCAGAAGTACATTAACATAACAGCGTGTCACTTAATTTCGCTTTGCATTCGCAACAGAAAACAGCAACAATTCGTTCCTTTGTATCTGCGAAAGAAGTACAATTAGCGATAATTATCCGTAAGAGGTAAACGAGGGGTTGAGTGAGATATAGGGAATGTAGGAGGACGTCGAAAAAAAAAAGGAAGATACAGAAGGGTCGAGCCAGGATAAGCCATCCGGATTGCCAGACAGCTTTTCAATTCTCCCCTTGTTGGTGAACGTGTCGAGTAGGATAGATCCGTACTTTGTGAAGAGACTCACCCAAATCTCCCTCCTCCCTCTCTCCGCCCCCCTTAGTCCCACCCCCTACCCGTTCCTGAGTGTGTACATGTACACAGAGCCAAGGATATCCGTCACAAAAGTACACAGACACGAGGAAGTGGAAAACCCGGTTACTGCATCGCCTCAATACAGAGCCACAAGTGTATTGCGGTAACTAAGTAATCCCCGAACGTTATTTGCAGTTATTTCTCGCTTCGACGAATCGACGAAAACAGGGGGGGGCAAGAGGGGGGCAGAGCAGCCTGAGGACCGGTATTTTCATTTTCGGGACATCTGCGTGCGCGGTCGCTTTTCAAATCCGTTCCCAGTCATCGATACGGTAGGAAGTGTATCGTTAACGCTTTCGAGCCCGACCGTGTAATATTACACATTCGAGATAAGCGGCGGTATCCACGCTCGTTATCGCGGAATTTGTACCGCCACGTTTACACTTTCAAACCCGACCGCGTAATATTACACATTTCGGAAGGATAGAGATCTATGCCATCGGATTTGTTAATTCGAGATACAACTTTATCGCGTGCGATGTCGATCTTAACACTTTCAGATCTAAGCTTGTAATATTACACACTTTGGAAGGGTGGATAATGTTATTCTGCGATTGAACATGTTAATTGTTGCGTTACATGAGTTGTAACTTTCTCCTAATGTCACTGTAACTTACAGATAACAACTACATATGTATGTGTTTGAATTTTGGGACCGGAAGGGCGCGAAATTTGAAATGCAATTTTGTTAAATTTTCGGATATAACTAGTTCATTTCAAATAGAGACACAAATAAACTATGAAACTGCCTTTGAATCCTTTTGACTTAAATTACTATACTTCACCCCTTATTTGTTTTTGTACTTTCTCTTCAATATATAAGTAGCCAGTTATCGAGCATCCGCAAATCGCGTTTTGAATTTCGCGCGCTTTTCCAGGATGAAACTAAGCCAAAACCCCGATGAATCAACCATTCGGAAAATCGAAATTTTACCTGAAAATAATACGACAGGGTAGACCGATCGCTACAATTCAGTTAATTCGATTAATTCGAAGCGAAGTTTGTTGTTAGGTATCACGTAACCAAACGTTATCCCGTTGTCTGTTTGCGGAAGGGGAAAGTGTTCAAGGGTGGAGGCTACTTCTTCGTCCAACGTAAATATACTCCGCTATTAAACGGTCGGAATATATAGCTTTATTCACTACTCAATGATTAAAGATCGTGGACGTGACGTTTTAATGTATTGCTTTTAGGTATAGGTTAAGTTTCCTCAGGTAAAATAACGCGTTTCGTGGACGATCATCTACTTCAATAAATTTCTTGCTCAGAATGTTGTGTATGTGGTGTCCCACATATCGTAGCACTAACTGTGGGGTCAAGTATAAAGTGAGGTTAGGTATTTAATTGAGGTTAGGTTTGGATGAGAGTAAAATAAAGTTTCTTTAATTTAACTTCAAGGTTTTGTTTAGATATTAATATATATTTAGGGGATGAAGTCTTTAGGTTTTGAACTAAATCTCTAGTTAGTAAAGTAACTCTCTAGTTACTGAACATTATAGTCTTCTTTAGGAAAAATGGCGATATGAAGCAAAGACTGCATCACTTGAGTAAATTAGGTATAATGTGCAATAATTTTTTAGGACTATAGTAAATGAGATTTTATTCCTGGAGAAAGTGACAGTGACTATCCTAGGGAAAATGGTGATAGCTTTGAAAAAAAAATTTTTGTGGTCTTTTAAGGAAAATGGCGGTCTAAAGAATGCATAGTAACTAAAATATAACAGCGAATAATGAAGGTTCCCTAGGGAAAATGGCGATACAGAACAAAACACAATGCATGGTAATTCCCTAGGAAAGTCCCCTTCACTATTACCCAAAGTCTTCATTAAACTTCCATTTGAAAAATATTAGAAACACAATTTCCTTATTCCAATTTAAAAAATTTCTAAAAATGCACGTTCAAATAAAATAAAAAATTTTCACGGAATTTTTAGAATCTAACATTGTAAGATACAATTAAATCGTGCAGAGTGTACAATAAATAATTAATAGCGTGGTTGCATGACAAGCACACGGTTCGAATTTATTAATCAGAAAGCACTTCACGTTTCCCGCTTTAATTTAACCCCAGGCTCGCGTGTGAAGTAAGGCCACGTGCAGAAGTGCCTACACGAATTAGAACTTGATTATCGAGAACCACCGATTGCGTGTTTGAGTAAGCCAACAGTACATATTTTTCGAAAAGTTTTCTTTCACGGTGTTTAGTGTTTGCTGACCCCACGGTGGGTTACGTAGCTTCTCGTAATTCTATTACAATCGAGGGCACAACAATGGTCACGTGCCGTCGGGAAACATTACACCGGAACGTTTCATCGTGTGACATTAGGTTGATGGGGTACGATTAATTAATAACAAGATTCGAAAATGTATTTGCGTATACTGTGCACTGTAAATCGACTTGAAAATATATTTAAACTAACCTTTAAACAATATATTTAATTTATTCTTTAACATTAAAAATGGTCTTTTTTAAATATCACATAAAATTGATCATCAGAAGACAGGATTGAAAAATGCATTTTCATATACTCTGTACTTTATGTTGATTTGAAAATATATTTAACCTACCCTCTATTTTTAATCTAACCTTTAAACATTACATTTAATTTATTCTTTAACTGATACATTAAAAATGTTCTTTTTTAAATAAAACATAAAATTAATCATCAAAAGACATCTTCATTTTTAACTAAACCTTTAAATAATACGTTTAATTTATTTTATTAACTGATACAATTATAACGTTTCCTTTTTTTAAATAAAATTTGAAAATTCAAAAATACTCAAGAAATTACTCACCGTTTCTCGAGGAGGACTCCAGCACTGAGGCGAATTACGTCCACTGTGACTACTGGTGGCCGAATTCGAAACCGAATGAAGATTTGGAGTGGTAGCGTTTAAAGGTGTCACTGGATCGTCTTCCGTTGTTTCAATGTCGACCTCGTCGTCAGAGTTTTCTTCTTTATTAACAACGGAAGCATCTGTGGGTTGTTCTTGACCCACTGGCTCAACGATCGGTGGTCCACGAATAACTGGGTGAAAGGCAGATTGATGTAACGATGGATTCACTGTTGGTATCAATGGTTCCGTTGGACTGGTACCACTGATTGATGGGGGTAAAGGTCCTGATACAAATTAACAAATTTATTAAATTATGATGCTGTTCAGTAAGAAATAATATTAATTTTTATAGATTAGAATTGAGTTTTATAGGTTAGGAAATGGGGTGCAGTGAAGAATCGACGTGGTTATAATTTCTTTATTTCTAGATTCTCAGATTTTTTAATTTTATATATTACCAAATTTCCAAATTTCTGAATTTTCAAATTCTACACTTTCCAAATTCCTAAACTTCCAAATTCTAAAATTTCCAAATTCTAAAATTTCCAAATTCCAAAATTTCCAAACTCCTCAATTTCCAAATTCCTAAATTTCCAAATCCCTAAACTTCCAAATATCTAAATCCCCAAATTCTAAACTTTTCAAATTCCTATATTTTTAATTTCCTAAAATCGTAATTTTCTACACTTGTAAATCCAAAATTCCACCTCCAAATTCCAAAATCCCAAATACACAAGTTTCGAATTTGCAAAGTCTGTTATTTTGAAAGTTAAAAAAATTGTAAAATTCTTCAGATTAACAACTACACAAAATGTTTGCAGGTTAGAAAACGTCTATTACATAACACATGTCCAAAAGATCTTCGATTTCCCAATATTAGATGTATTTATATAGTAATACTGCGTGCAATGAATTTCAAACATTAACTAACGGTGTTTGTTTGCGAACCGGGGTTAAGCTAATCCTCTAAATAGCTCGTCCACGGGTGAAATTTGTTACCAACATCGCTTGGTAACTTCTGCACCCCACTCGAATTAATAACTGGCCGTGTACCGTGATTTCACCTACTATTAGTTAAAATAATTTCGATTGATTAATGTTAACCCCCGGGAAATGATTCGAAATAGCAATACTCAAACGAGCAAGAGGAATATATACGAGATACGTTGGCTGAATATTAATAATTATTATCACGGGCCATTACCTTCTACGAACCGGATTGCTGGTGTAACACTGATTAATAATAATTTTCGTAATATATTATTTTTTTTTGTATTTTCATTTGTCGTGCAATCATATTAATGAATTCTGACTCGTAATGTAATTTCCATTATTCGTGTAAATTGCAATTAATAATTTTGTATGTTATTTTGTATTGAATTATAGTTTTATACGATGTTAATTAACTTAACATTAATATAATTTAATCGAAGTTTACAATTTTTCGATAAGAGGGACCGAACCGACTATGCTGAATTTTTTGCACCGAACCGACTATGCTGAATCTTTTTAACCGAAGAACACAGTGGGAAATATTGGTATATCATAGAGATGACATAATATAAGGCATATAATCGCATAATTATAACGTGAATAACGATCTACTGTTAAATTATACAATACATATAAACATTCTCTATGGGAGTTTACAATGCTAGGATATACAACATAAGCATAATACCATGCAAAGATGATACATGCGAGAACATACAATATTACGATAGTATTATATGAAGATACACAACATGAGATAGCACAATGCAAGAATACACAACGTGAAATTATATGACGTGAAATTATAGGACACTTGGTGGTGCAATGGTGACAAGACTACAACGTAACAATAATATAACGCAAGGTTATACAATGCGAAGCTACACAACGTAAACCTATAGCGTCAATTCATATAACCTATATCTGATGCATGGTGAAATAACGCGAGGATATACTAACACGAACCTGTACAATTCAAGGATATTCAAATGTGAGGCAATAGCAGGCCAACTTATACAATCTGAACATAACATGTTTAAATAAAACTTACCAGGAAACAATACAGGTCCCCTTTTGGCGAGCCATGGCAGAGCATACGGTGAGAACGGGAATCCAGGTGTTTTCGCGGCAGCGACGGCAGCCGCCTGCTGATGCTGATGCCAGACATAGTCCATGACGAGACTTCTCGACAGCGGCAAAGGCAATTCAGGGAACGGAGGCACCCGAGGGTGCGTAGGTGACGGCACGAGGGTGGGTATCGGGGCGGTGGGGGATGATCTCGGCTGTTTGGCCGGGCTGTGCGATTCTCTTGAAGTCGGATTATTAAGCAATCGTTTCCTCGTTCCACCGTTGAACATCGCTTTGACGTCCTCCCATGCGTGGACCACCTCGTCCGGCTGATTGCCGGACAGCTTCATATGGCGTCGCCACGAGTTGAAGTTGGCCGCGTCCGGCTGAACGTACTTGTCCGCCGGGCCGATCCGATGAGAATGGAAGATGAATTTGTTGGGCGAGAAGAAGAGCCCGCAGTAGGCACACTTTATGCACTTCGCCCGCGAGCTGTTGTAGCGGGCAGGCAAGAAGGCGCCGCGGCAGCCCCAGGCGCACTCGTGGTGCACGGAGAAGGCGAAGTCCTCGGGCAGTCTTGAGAGGAACACACCGCGAGATCTTTTTTAGAGCACGATTTCAAGGCCATGCGTGTCAATTTAACCAACCTGGGCGGCGCGTTGTCGCCGAGGAACGATTTGCATAGGCGTTCGGCTTCCCTTCTGGTGATCATGCCGCATCTTCTGGAGGAGACCGGCATCGCACCAGCTCGTCGGAGGATTTCTAATTGGACCGGGGTACATTGCACGCAGGTGATACCCAACGCTACCCTGCGATTGTGGATCTCGTTGTAGCTGAACTGCTTCAGCAACGTGTTGCTGATCTGCGCCAGACAGAGACGCTCCTGACCCTCGATCACCAGCGACACGATGTGGATGCCGTACAGGGACACCGTACTCACCTGTAACTCCTGAGAGTTTAGGTTCACAACATGATTTCTGGACATTGACGTTTCGGTTTTGATTTTGGTGAGAAGAGAAGAAGGTAGGATGTGAATGAGATAGGAGGATATAGTGATCACCTGCAGCTTCTACGAGTTTAGGTTCACAACATGGTCTCTGGACATCAGGGTTGCGGTTTTGATTGAAGTGGTAAGAAGAGGAGGTAGGGTCATGATGTGAATGACATAGGAATATATGATGATCATTTGCAACTCTTGCAAGTTTACGTTCATATCATGGTCTCTGGATATTAAGGTTGTCCTTTTGATTGAAATGAGATGAAAAGAAGATAGGGACAGAATGTGGATGCCATAGCAGGATATGGTGATCAACCTGCAACTTCTAAAAGTAAGTTCACAACATGGTCTCTGGACATTAGTGTTGTTGTTCTGATTGAAGTGGGAAGAAGAGGAGGTAGCATCACAATGTGAATGACATAGGAGGATATGATGATCATTTGCAACTCTTGCAAGTTTACGTTCACATCATGGTCTCTGGATATTAAGGTCGTCCTTTTGATTGAAATGAGATGAAAAGAAGGTAGAGACAGAATGTGGATGCCATAGTATATGGTGATCAACCTGCAACTTCTAAGAGTAATAACATGACTGTTGAATGTTAACATTATCTTTCTGACTGAAATAAAAAGATCAGAAGTTTGTACTGAAATGGAAGAATAGTATACCTAGTGCAGATGTTTGAGAACTAGGAATTGAAGAATGATTTGATAACACTATGGGATGACGAATGAATATGGATAAGCGTATGAAGTGAGATTGAAGGAAGTATTAAATAGAGAACTATAGTAATAGAAAAAGATATGAGATACCTGATTGGATTTCGAGTGGGACTGCGGCTGCGGCGACTGTGCTGATTTTTGGGGCGCGGTTATTGGCGGCATCGATAATACCGCCGGCCCATCCATTCTACTGCAAAAATACAACAGAAAAACAATACAAAAGCGATCAGAAAATGTACATTTCATGATGCTCGTACAATAAATTATTTTCGCGAACGCTAATGAATGCTGCTCGAATTACAGTGAACAGCTTCAATTCTACTTTTCGCGATAATAACGCGAAGTATGATCAAAAAAGCGATACGAAACGTTGCATTGTCTCTCTTCTCTGTTTATACACTCCTCCCACTTTCGTTGTAATTATATTTATTACACTTTATCGATCACTTGTCATCGCGGACCATACCGGCGTCATTAAACGTTTGCTCGCATTTAATTTAATTAAATCGTGTTCGCATTTTATCTTTTCTCTTTTTAGCAATGCACATCTGAATATTTTCAAGTGATTTAATTGGTATTTCATTTTGTTCGTTTGTATTATGATTATGAACAACTTTCGGTATATTAAAAGTTAATGATGCAGCAATATAACCTGGTGATATAACACGCGGTAATATAACACAATGATATGTAATATATAGCAATGCAATCCGATAAAACAATAAAATAGTTAAATAGTAAAATTCAGAATAGTGTAATATTGTCATAAAGGGTATCCTAACGTACAGAAATTTATATGCGAACGGCAATATAATGAGACTCTACTGTATTTATCATTAGTAGAATAATTACATATTTTGAAAAGAAGTTTTGTCTCCCGATTTATTCGAAAGAGCACTTTGCTCGGTAATTAAATAAATCCAAAGGATGACTGTAATAAAAGCAATTCATTTATAGTGAAAGTAAACGAGGGAAATTTTTGCTTTTCTTTTTGATGAGAAATTAATGCAGTAGAGTCGAATTCACTGTACGTTCATAAATATATCGCAAAAGACTGTCCTGAACCTTTAATGAAAGTCGAGACTAGATTAGTATGGAAATGCGAAGAAAATGTTTAATTTTGCAACGCGAACATTGAAGCAGTTTAAACAAATTAACGAGTGGTTTTCCATCTTAAATAATTTTTTTAATGAAATTAAAAAATCGTAATATAGCAGAAATTTATGTTAATGCATTCAGAAAGGTCCGCAGGGATTTTTCCTGCCAATTAAGGTTGAATACTTTTTACAGCTAAGTCAGAAAATTAATTTAAATACGAAAAACTGTTAGTAAATTCTTAACGAGAGAAACTGCACAAAAGGGAACTGAAATTTGTCGACGGTGTGAGCAATTTACTTGGCAAAGTAAATAAACCTTGTTAAAAGTAATTATTAAATTTTCCTAGAATGTAGTATACAACGATTGCATTGGACTTCGAAAGAAATTCCCTAGTTCTTTGCTTCCCGTTTTGCAAGTTTATAACATGTCGTAGCAAGGGGGAGAACCGTGAGGTCTTTCAAACGTTTCCCGTCGAACAAAGGTGCAAAGCGTGGAAAAAGAAACGTCGAAGAAACAAACACGAAGCAGGAAGGTGGAGCATCGGGTTCCTTATCCTCTTACAGTCGAAGGAGGAACGGCATCTCGTTGGAAAATTGAAAACGAAGTAGCAATAAATGGTCCATGGATAGGAACAGGATCAAGTTCAATATGTACTCACAAATTTAAATCAATTGCAAAAGATTCCATTTCAAATCATTTGTATGTCATGAATTGGTTTTGAATTTTTAAATAAATATTTGAAAAATTTGTGAACTTTGTTTATAATTTGATGATTATTCACATTTTGTAAGCAGTTTTGTAGAAATTAAAACAGTAGTAATATGTTACATGTCGCTTTGAGGTAATTAGGTTATTGCGGATGAAATAGCTGATTTCAATGTTGAAAGTCTGACGACATTTCATGACAGAAAAGTATCTCAGAATGGCAAGTATGATATACTATTTTAAAGGCTGAAATTTACTGAAAATGGCTATGTAAGTATTTTGTTAATATTCTTAGTGTAACATGGTTAGCTGTCGGCCTCAAAGCAATGAATCACTGTAAGCGATAATGTATCCTAAGCAACTAACATCTAATATTTCATGACATAAAAGTACTTTGAAATATTAGTTATAACACGTGAATTTAAAGCTTGAAACATAATAAAAATCAGTGTATAAAAGTTTTCTTGTAAAAATCTTATCTAACAATTGTAAAAAATAACGACCGATTTTGACAGATACCAAGTTTGAACAGAATTTGATGACACAAAATTTGGTCGAAATAACACTCATGATATATGAATTTAAAGCTGAAAGTATAAGGAAAGTGATTTTACAAAGGTTTTGTCAATATTTTTAATGCAACATGATTAACTGGCGGCCTCAAAGCAAGTTTCAAATTTTTATTAACAGGAAATGTACTCTATCATGTATCTAACATCTGACACGCGACGTCTGACATTTGATCACAGTAATTTATTATAAAATAGAGCTTATGGCATATCAATTTAAAGCTTTGAATCCATCCAACCTAAATTAAAAACATTTACAAAATCTTCTTGCAGTCATTTTCACGAAACCTTGAACTTCAAGCTAACATATCATGAGTGCACATATGACATGCATTTATAGTATATTGAAGCTTCGAATCTAGCCATTCTATATTTGCATACTGTTCATATAGTCATTATTATCGAACCTTAAGGTACAAACCACCATGTGACAAGCGTCATTTATTATTACCTTACATCATCAAACTATATGATTCTTATTATTCCAATAACACGCAAGAACCTAACACTTGTCCAAGCAATACATTTCCCAGCGATTCAATTAAGGTATCCAAAACATTTCCGACGTGCCATAACCTCCTCCACAGCCTCGCCATGAGGCCACGGTGTACATCTCCTTCCATTAGTTTAACGCCCGACGAAAATTTCATTGGTACGGTGAATTTTTCATGAGGGAACGTCGGTAGGAAGGCGAAAATAAGAGCAGAAAAAAGAAAGACGGATCTGATTTTGCGCAACTACGTCAGACAGAGAGAGGAAGATCAATAGAGACGGAAGGAGAGAGAGAGAAAGTAGAGGGAGAGAGGAGGAGGGAGTGAGTGGGTGGTCGGAGGCAACCCTCGGTGTTGATTTTAATTGAAAACGCCTCCATGAAGGTATACCCTGTACACCGTTTGTCCGTGTACCGGTGGCGTAGGCAGATAAAACCCATCTACAAGCGAGCCAAGCCCTGACGTAGGAGCACAGAGAGCGCCAGCGCTCCAGCAAACGTCCCCGGGGACCCAGGAAACCAGGGGGTAATTCAATTTGACACCCCCACCCACGCTTAAACAAGGCAGCACCCATCCGACCCTCTACCTTCACCCTTTCTACCCCCACCCGGTGCGTTCTCTTTCGCTGCCCCCCCTCGTCCCGCTTCATCCTCCCGTTCCTGCCGGCACCGTCCTTGTCGCGCAAATTAAATTCTCATCCACCGTGAAACAATGCCGGTATCCGAGCCAGAACGACCCCCTCCATACCTACACGTCCACCTGCAGCTTCCATCGACGATCTCCGCACCCTCCTACGTATCAACCCCCTCCCATACACACACACACACTCGATTCAACGATCCTGCTGGTCAACGGTTCGACGGATCGGACTCGAATCGACCGCATTAATTACTCGCTACTTACAATTAGTACAAACTAGAAACGGCCGCATACGTTCTACTAATGGTCCGGTTGTGTTTGTTCACCTACTTATGGGTCATTAGCTGATTAAGGGATTGCTAATGAAATATCGCGTTAGATTTCTTGCTGTTTTTGATGTGAGAGATTAAGACGAGGTTTATGAAGATGGGCTGGTTTTTGGGGACTGATGATAGATATGGTTATGAAGGCTGGTGATGAAATGATGCACTGTTCCCGTTGTTGCTGCTGCTGTAGATGGAGGATGAGACTAAGATTATGGTTTTGAAGATATGAATGGTTTGATATGTTCTAACAGCTTGATGAGATTAAGACATGTTTCTGAAGATGTGAGCAGGGTGGTATTGTTGTAGACTGATGATAGATGTGGCTATGAAGGTTGGTAATGAAATGATGCACTGAATCCGCTGTTGCTACTGGTGTAGATGGAGGATGAGACTAAGATTATGGTTTTGAAGATATGAATGGTTTGATATGTTCGAACAGCTTGATAAGATTAAGACATGTTTCTGAAGATGTGAGCAGGGTGGTATTTTTGTAGACTGATGATAGATGTGGCTATGAAGGTTGGTAATGAAATGATGCACTGATTCCGCTGTTGCTCTTGTACATTGAGGATGGGATTAAGACAATGTTTTGAATATATGAATGGTTTTATATGTTGTAAAAACTTGATAATGGATGTGATCATAGACCATGAGGGGTAGTAATAATATATCGGTCTAGGTTGGTTATTGTTGTTGATAGAGGTTGATGTTACGCAATCGTTTCGAAGATTATTGGTATACTTGAGAAGGTTTGTAATAAATTTGATAATAGACGATAATGATGCACTTTGTTAGATTCGTTATTGATGACCAAGTTAGGGATTAAGAAAGTGTTCTGATGATGTGAATGTTTCAATACATATAATAACAGATATGTTAATAGATGACAAAGAGTGATAATAAAACCCGATACTAAATACACTGCATTAACGCCGCAATTTAATATTTCCGAATCAGACCACGAAACCTTCACCCGACATTTACCTTCCAAAATCACATCAAACCTTCAATTATACAAACGACGTTAAACAATTAATCGTTGTTTTCCAACAATAATTATGAACGTTGTACACAGAGAAACGTAATAACCCGAAGAGATGACTTTCTTCTGTTTACCTTCTTTTAATGCGAACGTCGAACAATCCCGTTCCTCCGTGGGCGAAACAACACGGCCCGGCCGAGTGTTTCAACGGGAAACAAACAGACACGATACAACGGAAGTAGTTATGCAATAGAGAGCGAGGAAGGGGGGGTTGATGGCAGAAGGGAAAGACGAAATTCACGGGGATAAGCGTACCCGCGGACTCGCGGATTATTTAAATGCAAACACAATGTTGTACCGAGGCGCATTGTTCCCCTCTCGGTTATTTTACAATTCAATCTGCGATCCTCGGCTCCTGGAGGCACTGCCACGGCTGGAGGGGGAACAGGGCGAGGGCAAGGGGGCCAGGGGGGTCGGGAAACGCTTGTTCGTTCATTGTAACGTTGTTAAATCTCTACGCTTCCATTATGACTACATCGTGCTCTCATTTTCTATCTCTTCTCTCTTTCTCGGTGATTTTATACCCTCCAACTTGTATAGTGTGTGTTGTTCTTGTCCTTTTACTGTACCCTTGCTCGTTGTTTGATGTTCCTTGGAAAGAGGTTTCTTTATTTTATAGTGATTGCATACCTTCTGGATATTTTCAGTTGGAACTATGAGAAACAAGTGACATTTGCTATTATTTTTCAGTTTTTCTGCAATGATTTATCTTTTTGAGGTTAGGTCGCACTATTTTGCTTTAGCAGGGATTTTATCTTATCTCGGAAAGCTGAAGTTACTTGTAGTCATACGGTTTAATAAATGGTTAGTAATTACTCACAGTTTAATTTTGTGCAATTTGAGTTTTTGTTGCCTTTAAAAGTCGTGTGCCTCAAAGAGTTATAATACCGGGAGCCAGCCATTTTGTTTTAACGCTCATGAAGCGCAAGAGAGGTATACAATGTTGAATCATTGATTAAAGTTATATGTGAAAGGTTGACGAACTATTGTTAATATTTGTCAGGAAAATAAATGAATAAAATTTTTGTATTTTTGTGAAAAGGTTATTATGCAGAAAATCCCTGTGAAAAAGTTATTATACAGAAACAAGCTATATTAATCTTGTTTAATAATAATTGAGAATAATTGCTGCGTTAGTAAAGAGAATTGTTTTTGTGTTTTTTTAAATAAATATCATCATTATACAACAGTGACAACAATAACAATTTTATCATTTTTTAAATAATAATAAGTTCAATTGGTTAGAAGTGAGATATCAACATGGAACATCTTTTAAAATTCAGATTTAAATTCAGATTTATTGTGACAAATTAATTGGTACGAAGAAAACAACATTTATGCGTGTTGTTTCTCAGAAGAATAATGTTTGAGCATGAATGTAGTTGTTTTTGAGTTTCTGCCGTAAATATTGTTACTTATTTTTACTACAAAATCGGTATTGTTTTACAGTACATTTCTGTTGTTTTAAACTAAATACAATTAGAAAAAAAGCACGTGAAAAGAAGAAACAAACGATGTTCAATAACTTATACGAGAACCAAAGTACAGACGAGACATTTTTAGCGACGGTTCGTTGTTTCTTCCTGAGAGAAGCGATCATTCACGAGTAGTCAAGCGAAAAATGAGTTGAATTGCTAAACTTTAGTAACTCGTGAAATTGCTACCAGATGTCCGAAACACGGTTAAACTTATACCGGGGTCACCTGAGCCCTTCAAGACGCTGGACTTACGAAAAACATACCAAAACAAATAAAAGAAAAGTAAACTTGTTTGTCGTAATTAGTTGAACAGAGAATTTGAAATTTTCTGCAATTATTTTGTGCAATTTTTTCGTGAAATCTATTCAGTTAGATATATTTTATTTAGTCTAACATAATTTCAAATTCAACTTTCTAAATTAGGGATGTTTAACAAATCACACATAACCTAACCTAATCAAACGTTCAAACTAAACACACAAGTATTATCAATAACATTAAAAAAAATGATGTATGATTAAAAAATATAAACAGAAATATTTGATAAAATGAAAAAGATGTAAATGATAATATATATTTCAATATTTTTCCATTTGAAAATTACTACCCAACATAAATGTTGTCAACCACGTTTAACTAATGAAACTTTTCTGCCATATAATAAATATTGCTACACTGTTCAAAGAAATGTACAAAAAAATGAACCATGGCAGGATATTTCATTAAACGAGAAACTGTGTAGTATTACTATAGTAATTAAATGAAATTGATCATTTTTGGTCCTTAATCCTCCAAAACGAAACAGGTTGTTGTTTTCATGGTCTTTTGCGAGTTAAATCCAAAGCGATGCACGGCTAATCTCCGAACAAAGAGTTTATGGTGTTTGCTAGCTTGTGTACCGAACCATCCCTCTCTGTTCGACGTAAGCCCTCGTGTCCCATGGGACCGGTTCAACCCCCAGGACTCGTGAATCGCCTATCAATTTACTTAGGGGTAGCTGTGAAGTGTCCACCAATGATTTTGCATAACATTTCCATTATTACAATTATGCATTGGCAAAATCATCTGAAATTATATTTTGTTTATCTTTAGGTTATAATCTATAATTTATGACACAAGGGATATAGTCGTTTTATGGTGTACCTAAAAACTCACTATAACAATATTAAGCAAAATGTTGATATAGCAATTTGGGGATTGAACATTTTTCAGAGATCAAATTTTTCATTTTTAAAAATTGCGACATATTCATTTTCTGGCTGGCTCAAAATGATATTGGTACAATGTGCATTCATTGCAAATATTTTATTCATTTATATTTGTTATAATTTTTATGTCCTTTGGACAAGTATGTTAATTGCTGTAGAGTTCACCTGTGTTAGCCATCTCAAATCAAATATGATAAAGTAATTAAGGAAAATAATAGAATAATATTAAGTTGAGAAATGGGGGTAATAAATTGTTAAGTTTTTGCAAATTAACTATTTCCCTTCTTAGCAATTACTTTCATCGAGTTTTATGACATACCTATAATTTCATTGCGACGTCGTTTTACTTGTTAAGAAATTGTCAATTGTTTTCTACTGTTAGTTGTAATAATTATTGTAAATAGTTGAAGTGAAAATTAGGTTAGCCTAAAAACAAGTTATTGGTACTCTTAAGTAACAAAGTTCTATTAACTTATATTCTTCACAATGGTAAATAATGTGTTAAAGAAAGACGTGTTATTATTATCAATAATTGAAGGAATTCACGAGACGCACCTGGTGCGTCAGTAGCAGTACGTGTTATTCCCAAATAAATTATAAATTATATCAATTCACTATAGAGAATATTTTGTCAATGTAACGCCTATTTAAACCATATTTTGCAATTTTCTCGCAACTACTATGTCAGTCACCGTAAATAAGACGCACCAGGTGCGTCTATGACAGTAACTAGGACGCACATAATGCGTCAATGACAATAGCTTATACAATGTACCCAATTTTGCAAATAATAAAATCGACTGTACTGATGCACATACATATTATAAACAAAATTCTACCAATCTGATGTAACATGTATTTCAGTGAGCACAATGAGACGCACCATGTGCGTCAACAATATCAAAGCTATTTGTCTAAATGATAGACATTAAAATATGGTATTAAGAGATTAAAATATGATATATCTAATATGTACTCAATTTTTTGTATCTAAAATATAATTTATCTGACATACATTTAATTTCTCATACCTAAAATATAGTGTATTTAAAGTATATGTCATTTTTGTTAAATATTCCAAATTGTTGGATTAATTTTGTCCATTTGCAGAGCATATAAGTTACAATTTATAATTTTGACGAATTCGATGTGCTTCGTTACTGTCACCGACGCATCTGGTGCGTCCTATTATTATCACCGACGCATCTGGTGCGGCATATCACTGTCAGCGACGCACCCTGTGCGTCCTACCATTACCCTCGACGCACCCGGTGCGTCAGTAACATTAAAACCACCATATTTAAACAAAATTTAAAGATCTGAGACTGCAGGATGAATTCCATCGACATACACTCTATCCAACTCAAATTTCCCAGTCACCCAAATTGAAAAGCTTAAAATAAATACCTGAATAATCAATGGTCCAAACAGCTACCAAACGTCAAAAGGAATCACTTAAATCAATCACGTAATCCTATCACGTAAATCAAGATGTCGACGAACAACAACCAAGCAGAATCTGTCGAAACTATAGAAAAAAAAGGTGGAATTTTACACGAGACGAGTAACCACGGTGGGCCAAGGAGCACGTTAAGGGTGTCTACGAACGACTGTCAGTATTCGGCCAATGTTTCGTTTCACTTTGTGCCGCGCTATCTCCGTTCTACGATATCTGTCCTGCTCCTCGTCGAGTAATATGATAATACCAGATAGGGTGGAAGAGAAAGAGAGAAACTGGCAGGGAAGGGAAGAACCGCCCCCTCGAGTATACCACCCTCGTAACAACCAACCCCATGGCGACGATAACGGGGATGAAGGCGGAGCCTGGGCTTCTTGGCTCTTGGGGGTGGCTGGTTCGCCTCAGGGGTAACTACAAACACGTACTTAACGAACATTATGATCATACTTGAACTCAAACCACGCACACAGGCTCGAGTTTCTAGACACGTTCGTGAGACGCGATAAATACACGGACGGAACATCGTGCTCCTCGAGTGGACTTCAATCTTATCTAATAGTGTGCTATTATTTAACTAAATATGAACATTCATTTTTAGTTCGGAGCTTTGAAATTATTTTTAATTCCTGTACTGTAACTGTATTTTTAGTTGCTCTGCGTGTTATTGCAGGGGTAGTTTCTTTACTACGTTTCGTTATTTTAGGGGTGGTTTTTTTGGGTACATTTTATTTAGTAATTTCAATTGAATTTTTATTCGGGATGTTTTGAAATAATTTTTATTTGCTGCACTGTAACTATTTTTTATTGCTATAATTGCTAGGGTTGTTTCTTTACTCGTTGGGTACATTTCAATTTTATCTATCTTTCAATTTCAATTTTATCTAATCTGTTTATTGAAGTAATTGCATATTAAGTGAGGGTGAAGATTTAATAACCTAACCTAATAAACATTCAAGTAATTTTTTAATTTTACTTTGCAACCTAACCTAATGAATATATGTACTTTGTTAATTTTGTAATATCTTTGCAATAACCTAACCTAATAATTATCCAAGTATTTTGTTAATTGACCAAATGTTATTACAATATGATATAAACAAATATTATTACAATAAAATATCGACTTGTACCCAGGGCCTCACGCAGCGTAGCATCAGCACTGCTCCACAATACGTAACGTTATCCCGTATGCAGAACATGAGGCGTCTTTCACGCCTGATCAAGCAAAACAGAACAGAATATCATTTTTTAAGCATCCAGAGCAACAAATGTGTTCACAGCAACGTCACCGAGGATCGGTGACATTAATAAAATAATGCAGTCACGGATTTCGGGACCACTCGACTGCACAAGGGGGCGAAGCAGGGGGGTGGTAGGGGGTTGAAACGGAGACGCGACCTTATGTTCGTACATCGTCACTCTTGTCTCTCTCTGCTTTTTTGCCGTCAAACGACAAGCGAAGAGAGAATGAAGGTGGTGGCATAATTGGCAGGGGTCCGCAACAATATTTATTACACGTAGGGGTAGCAAAAATCATAATGGCCAACTGGGGTATAAACTGCACCAGCCTCTTTGCGGTTCGTTAAACGATGTTCCGTTTGGGGGTAGGGCCTGTTGCTAAACATTTTTTTGGATTTTTTTTTATTTTTTAACAATTTTTATTTTTTTATGGTGTGTAGTGTTATCGTTTATTATTTAATATTTTATTATACCATTATTTATTATGCTGTTTAATTTTGTTATTATGCAGTTCTTATTATGTTTGGTTGTTAGTTACTGTGATGTTGTATATTATTTAGTGTCTCATCATGTTATTATTTATTATTAAATATTTTGTGTTACAATTTATCAGTAAATGTTTTATATTATTATTTATTATTGAATGCTTTGTATTATTGTTTGTTATTGAATGTTTTCTGTTATTATTTATTATTGAACGTTTTGTGTTATTATTTATTATTTAATATTTTATTATGTTACTTTTTTATTGAATTTACATGATGTTCATTTGTTAATTATTTTATAGTATCATTTTTATTATAATGTTTATCATATCATATATTATTATATTATTATTTATTATTTAATGTATCATACAGCATTATTTATATTGATATTATTTAATCCTCTTACTGTCTAGTTTCTATGACATGTTTATGAATTATGTTATAATGTTATTCAATTATTAATATGTTACTAAGAAAAAGTTACATAGGACACAGGCTAAGTCCCCTAATTAGACAAACATTGCTGGTAGATGATCAGCGATAAAGTTGAATTAACCTTATCCTCGGCTTTGTCGATGGCACAGTGGTAAACGAATAGTGGTTAGTCCCAGGCTACCGCAAACTAGGTACCGGACAAAAGAAGATGGAACGGTTAAGTGTGCTTTTCAATGGACCATCAATAGTGAAAGGATCGCTTTGCTGAGGACGCGTGTCGGGTATTAAAGTTAGGAACCAGCTAAGTGTATGGCTGATTTGTACAAAATGCAAGGTTTAGGGGTTTGCGATACCGATCGAATATAAAAGGGTGGTGAATGACACGCCACCCTGAATGTGAATATGTTACAACCAAAATCCTAAATTGGTAGAATGTAAATAGACATTTAACTATTAATTTTAGTTAAGACAGTATTATTATAATCATCAACGTGTAATATAATATAATAAACATTTTGTATAATCTAACTTAACATAAGCAACCCTGACATGTTATGCAGTGTGCATTTAACTCAGCCATTTTTAATTATTTTTCTTTTAAAAAAATATCTGAAAAAGCTATTATTTATAACTGAATAATCTTTGAAACTTTCATCTACATAACCTAATTTTTGAAACTCATCTACGTAACCTAACCTATCTTTGTATAATATAATCACAAAGTCTGTATAATATGTCCATCTGACTATTGCATACTTCATAAAATAACAATGCAAAAATGGATATTGAGTTCAATTAACTTGTAATAATTTGTAAAACAGCAGAGTAGAAACAGATGTAAAAATAATTAAAATCCGCAGATAATAATGCAGAAAACAGCTATTACAATTAATATTAGCCCTAATCGTTCGTTTCAATCTATCGAGAGAATACGTCGCGAAATACGTTCAGCAATCATCGAGAGGAAGGAATAATCGAGAATCGATCTGAGGAGAAGAGTGCTGACCACGACGATACCTTGTACGATTGCTTCGGAATTGTTTCAGATTGCCATTCGAGTGGCAAACACGTTCGATTCGGAGAAGTAGCAGGTCCGGCTTTCAGTTCGAAGGGTAGTTTCATTGGCAAGGAACGGAATCGGGGGCTTTATAATCTGTATTATCCCTCGACTATTAGTGTCGAGAGGATCGAGGGCGCGCGGATTACACTTATTACGGTAGATACGTCGGCTAACATTATGCGTAACGTTTAGCGTACATCGTCCTATATCGCCATCTCCCCTTTAATTAAAATCCCGCTTCGACCTAAGACTCCCTTATTCTAATTCTTAGACATTTTTCTTCCCTCCGTAAATTATCTAATTCTAATGATTTTGGCAGTTGCGTTAGTTAGAGATAATTATTGCTGCAATGTTGGGACAAATAAGGAAAATTGAACTATTCGATACATTTTGAATTTAGGCATCCTTGATTATGTTATGTTAGTTTGATTATGTTAGTTATAATTGATATACTCCAAACTCAATCATGCTGAATATAATTTTAACTTGATGTATTTAAAGTATGTGCGTCACGAGTGTGACGTTAAATTCAAAACATTAACACTGTTATGTCTTCGGGATGTAAATTGTCTGCCATAGACAGATTTTCGTAATGTTTCATCACCATTATAGTCCTTGGTGTACCTAACAAAGGTCCCAACAAGGTAACTTAAGCAAACAAGGGTCAAGCCTAACCACAAGCCCAGCCTAATCTAAAATTAGTCTTCCTATAACACCCTTGTGCTTTGAGACCCGATTTTTTGTAGAAAAATAAGAAACAAGATTCTTAGGAAAATAATATGAGAACAAGAAATGAACTGTCAAATTAATCAATTACTGCTAAAAATAAACTTCTTGAAACCTGTAGAACTCGACAAAATGGCGGGAGAGCCAAAGACACCTATACTGAGTCCGCTAGGACCAGGCTCTCCCTCTAGTTTCTCGCTCATTTCTGCAGTATGATCAAATTATTTCACCCACTATTTTTAAATAATTGTCTTCAAAATATATGGAGAAGCTAAAGACACGAGAAAATGAAGGTTGAGTTTCATAAACATGAAGTTGAACCTTGATGACAAGTGCCACAGGCAAAAGTGAAAAAATCAAAATATGTGAAGAAGATGAAGATAGGAGGAGATGAAGGTTGAGTTTTATAAACACGAAGTTGAACGGTGATGACAAGTGACACAGGCAAAAGTGAGAAAATCAAAATATGTGGAGAAGATGAAGACACGAGAAGATGAAGATGAAGATTCATGAACATGAAGTTGAACGGTGATGGCAAGTGCCACAGGCAAAAGTGAAAAAATCAAAATATGTGGAGAAGATGAAGACAGGAGGAGATGAAGGTTGAGTTTTATAAACATGAAGTTAAACCTTGATGACAAGTGCCATAGGCAAAAGTGAAAAAATCAAAATATGTGGAGAAGATCAAGACAGGAGGAGATAAAGGTTGAGTTTTATAAATATGAAGTTGAACGGTGACGACAAGTGACAAAGGCAAAAAAATCAAAGACCGTGGATTTCGACTTGGTAGATCGATAAATCGGCGGTAATGACACCCTATCGGGGCGTGACATGCCACCCTTACTTTCTGTATTGCCGGCGCACAACAACTGTTGGCCTATTAAACTAATTGACTGCGCAGTATGCCGGGCGCCCACAGCGATGCCTCCTGTACGGTTACACGCCTGGAATCGTGTCTCAGCGATCTCCGACGTTTCACATATGCAACGGGGATTCCCCCTGTCGACATTACCTACGCATCGTCGCCTCTAAACAAGCGATTGCACGCATTCGAAATCTAAAATTGTTATGGTAATGTTGTAAGTGCGTTGTTCAGATTGCGGCTGTTCTTGGATCAACCACCGTAGCACGATTTTTATATGAGATCTTCTTTTTAACCCATTGGGAGTTAGATTTTATGTAGTTTACTATTATTATAGTGATGTACTTATTGTATCACATATTGTGCCGACAGTGATTTTAGGAACATGCATTTGGGGATATGTAGTCTGGGATAAATTTATTTTGGGAGGAACTGTTTATTTCATAGAAAGGTAGACCTTTGAGATCAGATGATTCTTATAATTACATAATTAGATTTGAATTAATTTTTCAAAGAACTTGATTATTACAAGGTTGAATTTCATCCATGAATACATTAATTGTTAGAGGGTTAAAAATGAATGTATGAAGATTAAGAATATCATTGTATAGATTTAATAATTAAATTTAAGTCGTAAGAAGGAAATATTTTTAAACTACAGAAATTAATTCTCATTGATAAGAGAATATTGAAAGGCTTTAGAATGTTTCCATTGATATTTAAGTTGTTAGTCGTGCGAAACGTTTAAAACGAGATCAGGAGTTTGTTTACTATCCTTTGAGTGGCAGCCTCTCTTCAAGTTCGAGTGTAGGGTGGAAAGGGTCATCGTGTATTTTACCACGTTGTAAGGGGTTGCGAAAGGAACAGGGTTTGTTGGCACAGTTAACACTTTAACCGAGGGGTTGCTTCTCTCTGTTCTCCGATTACGCACCTTTAGGGAAGATTACCAAATTATACGTATCTAAGAGTGATTAATTAATTAATTATTTAATTATCGTCATTATGATTTTCTAATTCATTTATTATCTTCTGGGTCATATAACCCATCTTACCTGTTTAATAAACATAGACAAGATGAAATAGTAAAAAAAAAATAATAATAGTTGAATTCAAAATTTAATTCAACTATTTTATTAATAGTTGTAAGATTTTTCAGTTGCCTGAGAGATGAAATTCTTTTGAGAAATAATAATAGCTAAAATACAAATATAATTAAGTATAATCATAATTAATAATACGTAAACAAGATTACATAAGTTACAATTGAGAAATACAAATGCACATACATAGTTAAATATTAGTACAATTAATAAAATACAGACACAAGTATATATAACCACAATTAATGAAATATAAATACAAGTAAATACAACTACGATTAATGATATATAAATGTAGGCTCAATTAAATATAGTTACAATTGAAAAATACAAATGTAGATACATAACTAAATATTAGTAAAATTAATGAAATATAAATATGATTAAATATAATAATTAATACAGTATAAGTATGATTAAATATAATAATTAATACAGTACAAGTATGATTAAATATAATAATTAATATAGTACAAATATGATTAAATATAATAGTGCATACAGTAAAAATATTATTATTAAAAAGTATTATTAAATATTATTATTAAAAATATTATTAAAGTAGTAAGTTTGTCAACCAAAAAGTTTCACGTAATTGAGCAGAAAATAGGCGTAGATTTTGAAACTAGTTACTGACAACTGGGATAGGTATATTTCATTTTATGGTTGCCCGTAAAGGCCATAATAGGTACAGTACGATACAACCATCGGCGATAAATTATGAGGGGCACGTGTCCTCGCATAACTATAAAGAGGCCGACCCAAGCTTTTGTTTGATTCGCTTTCAACCACGTCTGGTAACGTGGATGTAAATGTCTCAATAATGGCTTTATTATGCGCTCGTTTTTGGTCATTTTCTGGGAAATATACCAGGGGAATATTTATTGCTCCATTCTTCAGCAATTCTGCTACCTTATTTCCATAAATCAATTCGTCTAACAATTTTATTAGCCATCTTTCACTTTTCTGCATACTATTTGGAAATTAATTAAAGGTTTACTTTATTAAAGTAAAATAATAATAGATTTAAGTCGTTTATTGTGATATGTAAATATTATTATTTGTTGATGATAATGGTAGAAATTGTTTTGACAATAATGGGATCATACATAGTAATAATTATAGTTAATTAATGATAATATTTTTAATAACAGACACATTTATAAACTTTTATAAATAATTTATAAAATTTTAGTTACATAGAGTCAATTTCTAAAATACTGCATACAAATTATATTTTGCTAAATACTTTTAAATATTATGTGCAATGTATAAATACAATTGAATGTAAAAATTTTTACACAATGCACGTAAGATATATTAGTGGTGTATCATCTGTAACTACTTGTTATTGGATGTTGGTAAAATGTTCAATCTGTGTGGGATATCTTGCAATGTTAAACAAGAAAACAGTTACTAACAATTGTATAAATGAAAATTAAATTTATTAACAAGAGGTAAAGAACGTGACTCAACACATGAGGTATAGAAGAGATCAGTCATGCCGCTATAATTTGTATCACACGATCTGAAATACCGACATTGATAATGGTTTGTTAAAGTCAAAATATTCCGAAGTTAATTATGCTTGATCTCCGATGCAATTTGATGCATACTGACGTTAATTAAACCAGTAAAATCAGTATTAATTGATTTTTTACGAAAATGGAACAAGTGGCGCCATCTCTCCGGCGAACAGGGTGAACTACACACTTTTGAAACTGTAGTTTAATTAGTTCCCATCTTCTACCGCTAGATGGCGCCACAAAACACTGGAACTCTTAGGCTAGTTGGGAGTAGCCTAAGTATGGTTAAAAATTAATAGTTTGGTGAAGTCAAAACAATTCGAAGTTAATTGGTGTTGCACTCCGATGTAATTCAATTCATATTATAGTCAATTAAGCTAATAAAATTAACAAAATTAATTAATAGAACCGAAAACGATACACGTGGCGCCATCTTGCGGTAATATGTGAGAACTAACGAACCCGCTGTTTCAAATACGTGTAGTTCACCCTGTTCGCCGGAGAGATGGCGCCACTTGTTTCATTTTCAAAAATCCAATTAATATTGATTTTATTGGTTTAATTTACTATTATATGCATCAAATTACATCGGGGTGTAAGAATAATTAACTTCGGAATGCATATTATAGTAAATTAAGCCAATAAAACCAATATTAATCGAATTTTCGAAAATGGAACAAGTGGCGCCATCTCTCCGGTGAACAGGGGGAACTACAAGGTTTTGAAACTGCAGTTTCATTAGTTCCCATCTTCTACCGCTAGATGGCGCATCATGTACCGTTTTCGGTTCAATTTAATATACATAGTTAATTTTATTAGTTTAATTGACTATAATATTAATCGAATTACATTGGAGTGCAAGATCAATTAACTTCGAATTCTTTTGACTTTACCAAACTATTATCAATTGATAACCATTCTTAGGCTAACCCTAACTAGCCTACGGGTTTTTGCCTTATGTGGCGCCATCTAGTGGTAGAAGATGAGAACTAATTAAACCACAGTTTCAAAAGTGTGTAGTTCACCTTGTTCGCCGGAGAGATGGCGCCACTTGTTCCATTTTCATAAAAACTCAATTAATATTGATTTTATTGGCTTAATTAACTTTAATATGTATCAAATTACATCGGAGAGCAAGAGTAATTAACTTTGGAATGTTTTGACTTTACCAAACTATTATCAATTTTTGCCGACTGTTCGGAATACCGTCATGTTCCGACTCTGGGTAAATTTTGCAGACAAGCTCCTTTTTTCAAAAGGAAAGATCTGTGAGAATGGTTTTTGGCGATTCGAAAGAAAATTTTTTACCATTCTTGCGTTTACAGATATCTGCTTTAACGACATTCAATATTCTCTTCTTTATCGACATTTTTATAATCATTTCGGTAAGTTTAATAAACAATTTGAAACAGATATATTAGATTCTGATACTATATCTTTTAAAATGGAAAGTCGATACTTGAGGAATAAACTAATTTTTAAATTATTATGTACAATAAAAAATCTCGTTTATTGAATGATAAAGGAAAATTATCATGCAAAATAGTTTAGGTAAATTTTGTGCTACTATTTCACATTTCGATGGAGTCCACCATAGTACTTCCATACTTATAATGAGTTTACTATTTCGAGGGTTTAGAGTCAGTTACCTTCAAAAATTCACTGTTTGTGTTAACCCTTTGCACCCTTGTCACTCACACTCACCATTCAGTCTAATACAATTTAAAAAAAAATATTTTTGAACTGCATCTATTATACGTATGGTGTATAAACGCAGACAATATTGGCAATTAATGTATATACAATTATTATAATATATTCGATATACAGTTCCTGGCCATCGAATTACCACTATCAATTTTCAGAATTTTACATGTTTTCCGTAAAATTAAAAGGCTTGTTCAAATTGTAATTAATTTACTAGCTACCATAATACACTACTACTGTACATAAAATTATTAACACACGTTAATATCTTGTATTTCCACCCTTTACTTTGGTCACAGCTTCCGGCATGCTCTGTATACACCATATGCTTTATATCTTCATTATTTTCCCAAATATCTGTAATTCTTTTCAACTCAGATGTGGTTGGAGAGTTGTAAACTACTCTTTTGAGTAGGCAGACATTTTCTATGGCATTCAAATTTCACCTCTAGCTCTATCGATACTCGAGCCTCACGTAAACGCACGGTCCTTAATCACTCACCACACAATTTATTATCTCGATAGCAACAAATTGTTATGTATAGTTATCAACGTATTCAGTAATTTTGCATGACCCAAGACAATTTTCCATATGTGACATTATGTTATACCCATAAGGTGAAATTTTCGTACGTGCTCCTAATTCGATGCGACTATACTAGTCCTATTAATTCAGTAATCACTACTTCCACGGTAATCAATGCTTGCATGTAACACATTTCATATCGAAATCATTGTTGCACTCTAATATCAATCCAATCCTTTTTCGTTCTCATGACAGTAATCTTCCTTTTTCCAAGTAACGGTTTGCCATGACCGTCAGTATTTCCTATTGGTAGTTGTAATTAATCAAATTAGAAAGTATAATGCACTGGAAGCACGTATCTATCTAATACTTATGTTAATGGATGCATCGGTTAAGGAACTGGCTAATGGCAAGCAGTCACGGTTATCTCGGATAAACCCAACCTCAACTTTCGCAAACTGTTTCTTTGTACATAAAGAAATCGGCTTAAATGGCGGCCACAGAGTTTTTCGCACCTAACAGGGTACGTTATGGCATGAAATCCGCAATCATTCCGATGTTATATCACGGTTTTTCACAAGATTGTTACATCCTTTTATTAATTGAGGGTCGACTGTTCCTCTTAATTGCAGATTCAATCTGACAAAGCGTGATTTTCGAATTTTTACCTTCCCTTCGATGTTTCGTTTTGTACATCTCATTTAGATTACACGCGTTAGACAGTTTATCGGTTGCCTCATCGTTTTGGATGAAGCGTAATTAAAAATTTTTCATGTTGATGAACTTATAGGAACGTAATTACTGTGGGAAATGTGAGTCTCTTGTTCAGAGACTTCCTTTCAAATGTCTTGAAGGAAACGCAGCAATCTTTATTATACTTTTAGTTTATTTTTAATACATTTGTTCGTTACATCTTTACTATTTGCCATTGAAATTTTTTTATATTGGACGTTGGATATGTTTGACAAGTTTGGATACTTTTATAAATAGTGAACAGCAATAATTGTAATGAATAACAGCGATAAAGGTGAAAATAGTGAAATATAATTTAGAATTTAGGAGTGCAGGTGTGCTGCGTCCGACGGAAGTTCAGTCTCGAATCAATGCCATACGCCATGACGGCGCACAGTAAATGTATACAAGAAGTATATACTAAATATAGAAGTATATAATACACATAGAAATGTATTGTAAATATATAAATGTACAGTGTATATAGAAACACACAGTGGATACAGAAATACGTACCTGAAATACAGAAATGTATAGTAGAAATAAACAAATATTACAGACGTAGAAAGGTACAGTAAGTACATCAATTAATAGCAAATTTCTATAATACAGAAATATATAATAAATATAAAAATGTATAGTAATAATTTGTATAATAAATCTAGAAGTACACAGTAGATACAATATCAGCAATCAGTATTAAATATGCTTACAAAAGCACTGAGACTGTTAGAAATTAAGCATTATTTATTTATACCAAAATATAATAATAATTATAACTAAATCCTCGAATGTTACTTCGAACAAAAAGTGATCGTTGTTATCAATATTTTATTTTCGCTTTAACTTAAAAGTGCAATTTATCGAATATTCAAGTTGTGTTACGAAACTCAAACAATTGAACGTTCATTTTTTTCTTATTATAATGATGTTTTTTATTTGTGAAAATGTGCATTCTAATTAACAAGTGAAAGTATGATCATACATGGTATTGAATTTAGGTTCAGAATACGATTTGTCAAATTTCCTCATTGACATGTTGCAAAACTTAAATATTGTAATACAATTTCTATTTTCCATAATAACGAATAAATGTCGGAATATTTCTGAAAAGAATGTCTGTTACGTTGAATTTGTACTTCAATTATGGTTTTTGTGTTAACATTGAGGTTAAGTTCAAGCTTCCTCGTGCAACCATATTGCAAAATTTAAACAACTGTATCTTTCTCCGTAACAATAAATAAATGTATTATTTATCACAAGGATTTGTTATTAAAAATCTTAACGAACAAACAACTTACATAAATATATTATGATTTTTATATCGATATATGCTTCTGACATTGTGATTAGAACAAAGTATAATTTGCTCAAACACTATATTGAATTTTCATTTTAATTCATAGCATAGTTATAATTAATTATAACTAATATCATATTATTTATCCAAAAAATATCTATCGTTTTGACTTTTCCAATAAACTTTACTTTTCCATTTTTGTATCAATGATTCCAATAACATAATTGCATTTAAAGTATAATTTCTACCCCAAACCTAATTGAACTTCCATCTTCCTTCACAAGGAATATTATTTACAAAAAAAATATCTATCGTTACAATATTATTTCTCCAATAAGCTAAATATATTACCATCTTCTGCATCAATATATGATTCCAATATCACGAATGCATTTAAAGTATAATTTCTACCCCAAACCTAATTGAACTTTCATCTTCCTTCACAACAAGGAATATCATATTACTTATACAAAAATTATCTACCGTTACAAATTTATTGTTGCATTAAAAATATTACCATCTTTTGTATCGGTATCATGATTGCATCTAAATCATCCAATCTCAATTTCTTTTTTCTTGGGTCATATACATATATATCTGCACATAACAGCTAACACGGACTGTAGGATTATTAAAATAGAATGTTAAGTAAGTATTTATTTATTAAAGAAAAAAATGTCCAGGTTCCTTATGGACTTGAATAGTTCGTTATCAAACTGAACTTCCATCTTTCTTTCCATACAGCACTATTTACGAAACAACTATTCAATATATCACTACTGCACTACATGCACTAAATATAGCCACTAAAAATTCCCCGATAAAAATGCCTCCGCCATAGCGCAAAATTCATCAAATGTAAATAAAAAAGAAACTATTTAAAGGTTATCAAGAAAGAAAAAAAAAAAAAATGTCGAAACCGTTCGAAACGTTGTTTTTTCCTACCATGGTTCCCAAAGGTATTCCCGTATCGCTTATCATTACGAAGTTGCTCGTATTTCGTCGGACGTATAACGGTAGATCGGTTATAGAGAATCCTAACTGAATCTCTTCTCTCGGAGGATCTCTTCTCGTTGGTTCCCTTCCTTTTCTTCTCCCGAACCACCATCGTATCTGTCTTCTTCTCTTTGTCCCTTCGACGTTTCACCCTCTTCCTGGCCGTCGTGCTTCCGGCAGCCCCACCCGTCCCTTCGGGCAACCAATCCTGAGTAAAGTTTGTTACACAACTCGGCGAACTTTCGAAAATGGTCTGCCTCCGCCAAGTAAGCTGTTCTTGGCTCCCTCGTTAGCTAGACTTTCCTCTTTGCCGTCGTTGGACAACGAACAAACCTCGCACGAACATCCTCGCGTTTCAAGTGGACTCCTTTGCAACCACCTTATAATGTTTATATCAATTTACTGTTTTTCGTTGCAATTAATGAGAATTTAATCGAAACGTAATTCGTGTCGGTTGCGTTCTTAACTCGAGGACTTCTTCAAATTTTCAAAGCTTTTTCAAGGTTTCAGTTTGAGGATACTCAAATTTTGTGGTACTCAATACTCACTACTTACAAACTTGTAAATTTATAAATTTGAGAATTTTTTAATTTATACAAATCTGTCTCAAATTTAAAAATAGCAGAGTTCCAAATTTTTAGGTCTTTAAGTTTTTTAATTTTTCTGGAGGAACCCTGTCAAATTTCAAATTTATACAAATCTTTAAATTGCGTCTTAAATTTTAAAATAGCAAAGTTGCAAATTTTTAAGTCTCTAAATTTGTAAATTTTTCTGAATGAACCCTGTAAAATTTCCAAATTTATACAAATTCTGAATGAACCCTAGGGTTGAATATTCTCCAAACTATCTTAAGAAATATTAGATGCCTGAATAAATAATTTTGAGCAATTTTAATAAAAATAGTGTTGATTTGATAAAAGTGTGACGCTACACCCCTTTCCTTACAATATCGTCCTCCACATGTGACGCACTCTTCAACAGTGACAAATCTTCCTCAAATTTTGAACACGCTTCAAAATGAAATTTAAGTGCAATTATAATTGTCATAGTAAAAAATTTACCGAATACAAAATTGATATAAAATTTCTTTTCCCCCCATTTTAATATTGTAGCACTGATTCCTGACACCTGACAAATCATAATAAGGCAAGCAATGTTCTCTCAAAAGAAGTCCGGAAATCAGAAAGATGAAAAAGCAGTTGAAAGAAGAAAAACCAAGCCGTCGAAACTGCAAGTCCGAGATACAAGACCCGTAAGTCGTAAAAAGTCCGCATGTTATCGAAGTACAAACAAGAATAAACAAAGTGAAAAATGACTCGGCGAATGTTGGCCCACGGAAACAAGCTAATAATTATTAATTTTATTGTTCTGTATGTTGGCCAGGTTTTTTGCAAGCAAACTTCTTCGAATTGCGGTTGTTAACGAAACAGAAGAAAGTTGTTCGTACGGAATTGCAGCCGGCGGAAGCTTGTTGAACGGCGAAAAAAGAAAAGGCAACGGCGAAGTCGATGCAGATCACAAAGTGCAGGATGCGGCAGCAGTTGGTTGTTCCCCAACGCTCCTAATTCCGTCGGTCGCGCGGACGTCAAACAAACAACCGGCAATTAAATGCAAATACGGCTAATGCGTTCTGGGTCGAATGTGCAAGTCATCAGGCTCGTTATGGAGATCCACCCGCGGCCATGTTGTTTCGGCTTGTGTGTTACACGGCCGTGTGTGTATACACACATGCATGTATACGTCAATATATCGATGAGCTGCGGGGCTGATCGACCGAGTCGAAAGTGAACTGAAACAGAGATGCCGCACGGTGATAAACCTGTCCGGAACAAATACACCAAAATATCGATCAAAGGATCTTATGAACTTTTGCTTCTCTGTATCTTTAGAGTGCTTCTTTTGTTGGCTTTTGTGGCTGCTGATATTTGCTTCGTTTTGCTGGTGCGTTATTTAATATTTATAATACGATTGATTTTGATGAGGCTGGGTTTATAGTTAATGGTAGGCTTAGGGTCGTACGTAGGGGGATTTACTTGGAAATTTTTTAGTACTTTTGTTGATTGAGAAATTTGGAAATTTGGGAATTTTGGAACGTGGGAATTTAGGGGTACGGGAAATTAGGGGTACGGGAAATTAGAGATACGGGAAATTAGGGATGTAGGAATTTAGAAATATGGGAAATTAGGAATACAGAAATTTAGAAACATGGGGATTTAGGGATACGGGAAATTAGAGGTATGGGAAATTAGGGATATAGGAATTTAGAAATATGGGAAATTAGGAATACAGAAATGTAGAAATATAGGGATTTAGGGATACGGGAAATTAGAGATATGGGAAATTAGAGATATAGGAAATTAGGGATATAGGAATTTAGAAATATGGAAATTTAGGGTTGTAGGAATTTGGTGATATGGGAATTTAGAGATGTGAGTATTTAGAAATATGGGAATTTGGGAATGTAGAGATTTGGAGATATAGGTATTCAAGGATATAGAAATTTGAAGATATGGGAACTCAATAAATATATGGATTTAAGAATAGTATGATTTTGGTACGTTCTCTACTAAACACCTAGCTCTACCTCTTCACGCACCAACTCATGGGTTGACATCGGTAGCTCTGATGCAAAAACTCATAGTTTAATATTTTAATTAAAACATGCCTCTGCAAATCGTCCTCCATCTTCCACAATCGTAACACACATTACAACCACAGTAACCACCTAAAATCTCCGTAAGATACGAAGCTTTCCGAAGCAAGGATATTACAATTTCTTGAAGATCATCGGCGGATAAAAGGCGCGGAGTCTCGAATGACGTTGAATCCTGGGTCTATAGGGTCTTCTTGATCTTCGGGGTAAACCTGTGCAGCGACAGACGCGAGGATCAAGCCAGGGTCTTCGTTCTCATCGGTTCGGTGTGCGGCATCGATGCGAAATACATCCAGTTTCGGAGGGGGAGGGGTGGATCACCGTTCGACCCCGTGACGAGGGGGGAGGGGAATCCCGAGGGGGAGGGGCTGTCGAGGGGCGGGGAGGGGCTGAAACGTAGGGAGGTTCGCGTACCATCCATATTATGGACCGTGCACGTATATTACCGGGTCAGGATACACGAAGCCGCGGCGTATCGTGCAGAATAGACCAGCGGATTACGGGTTATACACAATCTGCGGGATTTGAGGGATGTATAGAATCATGGATCTGCGCGGGACAAGTGTGTGAGTGCGCGCGCACGCGCATCCACCCGATCACGGATGCTGGGAAGAGAAGCCATCTAGGAAATCCCGGGGGAGACTGATTTCGCGTCTCCTCCCTCGGACGTAACGTCGAAAAGTCGGGATCGTTCCTCGAAGGTCGATCGGAATGCGGGAACGTTCTTCTGTTTTTAATCAGCTGTTCGATCATTCTCGCGGGCGGATCGAATGTTTGATCGGACAGCTTTGGTATGCCGTTGAGAGCATACATTGCTGCTTCAACCGTTGGAGAAAGATGTTTAATATGGAGAGATTCCCAGTGGGTCGAGAAATGCACAAAAGATACAAGCTTGCCCTTCAAGTAGGGGTGGTAGCTTGATACTTGGCAAAAATGATTTCCTTTGAAGGGTCTATGAACTGATATGTTCATTGATTAACTTGGTTTAAAAGCACTTTTAACCCCCTTGATAAGGGAGTGAATATACCCTTTGGTAGCTAGGGCTTCTGAGAGTGTATCAGAGGGTTATTGTGACGGATTTGCGATTATTTTCTTTGGCTGGTTTTAGATATTTTTGAATTAATGAAAACTTGTAAGCTTTATATAGTAGGGGTATCACGTTTGATTGGGGATTTGAACATTTGGGAATTATAGGACTAGGGACTTGTGAATGTAGAATTATAGGATATTGTAATTTTGAGATTTTAGAATTGAAGAATTGAAGAATTGAAGAATTGAAGAATTGAAGAATTGAAGAATTGAAGAATTGAAGAATTGAAGAATTGAAGAATTGAAGAATTGAAGAATTGAAGAATTGAAGAATTGAAGAATTGAAGAATTGAAGAATTGAAGAATTGAAGAATTGAAGAATTGAAGAATTGAAGAATTGAAGAATTGTAAATATGTAAAATTGTGAAATTGTAATAATGTTCATTGTTTTAATGAACATTAAAACTTTTGGACCTCAATAGTACCTTAATAATATAGGAGTACAAAGTACTGAAATTAGAAGAATGTTAAAGTAGAGTATTAAAATATTACTATATTATAATATTAGTGGTACCATAACAGTATAGTACTAGAAATAAAACAGTCTACCAGTAGAATAGCAAAATCTACAGTAATACATTAAAACAGCCTAACAATAGCAAAATAGTGCCATAATAATACATTCCATATTCTACACTTTTATTTTAAAATAGATCACTTTGCCATTCAGAACATGTTACACTTAACCTGAACTGTGCCCACATTTCGAGAGGTCAGACACAGTACTCGAGCTACAGTATCCACATCGGTGATACGTAGCTGTTATCGAAGCATATGTCATGAAAAGTGTAGTCAGCGATCGTTACACGGCCACGTGACGCTGGCCTAATACAACAAGATCGCTATCGTGATTTCATAGGGTGCTCGAGTATACCTTGACGAATGACGTTCGATCGTTCACGGATCAAGATTTTCCGTATTGTTACACTGCCACGTGCTGTCACGGTTAAATGTATGGCACGCGTTTACTCGAGCAAATTGCACGACTATCCGTGCAACGAGCTTTTATAAATCACCGGGGTAAAGCTTCATCGGTCTCGGTTCGTTGGCTACTGATTGAAACTAGCCTTTATTTAGCTATTAGCTTGTTGCGTATCAATTGTTGGATTTCGAAATATGGTCCCATGCGAACATGTTAATATACAGGCACGAAATAGTTATTAATAATACTGAAATAACATTTACTAATGGTACTAAAACTGTATTGATTAACACTAGAATAATACTTACTGTATATTTATTAGTCCGAAGCTTGAAATTTGTTGAAAATGATCTACCTACACAAAATCAGATTTGTACATTAGGTCTTGATCTATGATAAAATAGTACTTACCTGTATTTACATTAATATAACCAAACTTAATCATGTCCAAACCACTAAATGCACCACCCATACACAAAACATTGTTAAAATAAAAACTAGCCTTTTGCCCTTAATTACTGTACCAGCAATCCCCGCGTACATTAAAAACGTGTTTCGTCCTCATTAAGCCAAATATATTCTGGAAGTTGATGGCTAAAATCCAGGGATTCGTCCCTTATTCTTGAGGCCGCATCACAATGGAGCCATTAAGCTGAAAAATCGTCGAGGTACTCTTTGTGTTCTGCAAGAACCTTTCCACCGTCGTTATCGCGAGTCGCCGCAAAAGTTCATCGGCGAAACAAGTAAATTAAGTTGTCCCCGCGAGCATCCCCTAATTCCGTCCGCCCCCGTCGCGGCCCCTCCTTGCGCTACATAGACGTCGAAGAAGGGCTCGAGCTTTAGCATTGACATCTTCCGGTTCCGAGAGGAACTGCCTAACGAGCGGAGAGCACGCTCAGAGGCGCTGCACACGAATGAAAACTGACGGCGGACAGAAACGGAAACAATTAAATGCACGCGCTCGAGTGGTCGCATTGTTCCGCCCGTGGGGCTCTCGCGGGCGTCTCGCGATTCGCTGGATCTTCAACGCGACATTGTCAATCCCTCTGTTCGGGGTCAGGATCGAATTGGTCCACGTGACATCCACACTCTTGACTCGAACCATTTGTGGCCGTCTATTTGGACACACAGAGAACCGATGTAACTGGGGTATAGCGGGGTTGTAAACGCTCGTTAAATAATACCTTGCGATATCGAAACTTTTAGGATCTGATGGTCTGTTTTAGCTCTTTCAGTAGAATCCTTGTTGCACAGAATTTTTTTTAATACTGTTTATAATATTAATTTCATATAATTTAAAATGGATAAAATATTTTAGTTAACATAAAAGCAAAGGGAAATTTTCGACGTAGGTTAAAATATAATAAACCATGCATGAAAGGCTGAGCGAAAGGTGGGACAGTTTTTAACCTAATCTTAAAAAGTTAAGGGGTTGGTTTTAGTTTTATGACAATGGATTGATCAAATGTACATAGAGGTTTTATGTTTGTAAAATGAAAAATTTGGACATTTAAGGATTTGTATGCTTGAAGTTTATTTAAGTTATCGAATTTTTATATTTGAAAGTTTAAATATTAAAGATTAGAAATTCAGAAATTTAGGAACATTCTGAGGTTTATTTTGGAGATATTGAAATTGTGAAATATTACAATCTGGAAATTTTATTTTCAAATTAAAAGAGTGTAATAATTTTGCAATTTGAAAATATAGAAGACTCAAAATTTTGCACTTTCAAATTTGTTAACTACCTAAATTAGAAATTTAGAAATTAGATCATTTGAAAACATAGCAGTTGTCGAACCAGTGCAGCTCAAGGATTTGCCCGTAGGGCAGTAGTTCTACCGCACGCAAAATACTCGAAAATGTTTCAAAGTGGAATAACTGTATTCTAAAAATGTGTAACAGCAAAAAAAGTATCCTTGCAAATTGAACAGGTTAGATGATAAGATCTGGACCAATATCAAACCTGTCATCATAATTGACATGACTCTGTAGAAATCTGGGCATGTCAACCATATACATATGAAAGATAACGTCAATCAAACATTCATTAATCGCTTTAAGATCATTTTCGAGGGAATTTAAAAAAAATAGCTTGTGTAACATACTTTGTTATTTTTAATTGCTTCGAACTGCTATATATGATGTTGATTTTGTTTTATGTAAGAGTTATACAAGTTTAAATAATAGATTGTATAATTACAGATTTTAATTTGAACTTAACTAAAGTAATACTAATCTGCAATTAGGTATTAGAGCAAGTATTTGAGGTAGGATTACCTAATCAAAGTTGTCATTTTTAAAATGGTAACCTTAACTTGACATGGCTGAATATTTTATATAACCTGAACTGATATATATTATCGTTAGTTAATTATTTAAGCTGTAACTTAATTATAATAAAATTACAATGTAACATGATTGACATTTTTATGTAACCTGAATTAATATAATTTAACGTTAGCTAATATGTTATTGTTTTTACAGTGTTAATCTCGGTCTTGCAATAACATAATTTCATCGAAATCAACTTGACGTTTTCAAGATATTAATATAGCCTAACTTAACTGTGTTTTAATTTAAACCAAATCTGATCTAATTTAACACAACTGAACATGAAATTTTCAAAGCACCAATCGAGTCATAATTTTTATTTTAATTATAACCTAATCTAATCTGAACCAATTTAACGTAATCTAACATGACATTTTTAAAGTGTTATCCTAATTTAACCTAATCTCAATGAAACCATAATTTAATATATTCAAATTTGACACTTTCAAAATAGTAACTCAATACTAACCTAACCTGACTAATCTAATATAATTTAATTCGAAATTATCTAAATATAAATGGAACTTAATGTAAGTTAGTGAATAAATTAATTCCAATACGAAACATAGCCTAACTTAATATTCTTAAGATATTAACCTAACTAGTCTAACTTAATACGTTTAGTTAACCTAACCCCCAATTTAGCGATAATATAATCTAATTTAACATGTATAAAATGTAACGTAATTCAAATTGGCCATCATACAATTTAACCTAACTTGACATTTTGAAAATATTAACCTAACCTCAAACGATAACTCGAATTGTCTACACAAAGGAAGGGAAACGTTTATTGTACAATTAAATTACGTAATAGAACAGTCCTCTAGCATTACACGTATTTGGCGAACACAAAACTGTCAATAGAGAGCAAGGGTTAAATTATGTATGCCGCGCATAAACGGGCCGCAGTATGCAAATGTGTACAAAGTGTCTGAAACATTTTGCCAGCCGTTATTCCCCGGCTTATGAAAACCCGACCGCGAGCTACTGGATCCAATTTCCATCAACGCTTCTCTTCGCCAGCAACGTTTCGCGAAACCGGACCGAAACTGTTTGATTTCTTCCCGTAAAAACACGCGTATCACTTAATTAACCGGTGCTTTAATAAAACTTAAATTGATCATATAACACGAGCCCTGCACGAGTCCTAGCTTTATTTTGCAACGATGAAAGCGATGATTCGCTTTAAACGACGGTGCTTTAATAAAACTTAAACGAATCGTTTAACAGAGGCGTTCTAGTATTATTTTGTAACGATAAAGACATTATTTCCCTTTAAACATGCGATAAAAATATCGTACCGAAAAAGTGAAAATGTACACACGGCTCACGAGAAGGCATCTGAAAAAGTTGAAGAGCTAGTGTAATTTCTTTATTAAGCTTGTTTCTTTATTTTTTATACTAAGTGTATTTTTCCTTTGAATAATGAGATTTGTATTTCTGTCAACTGCCTTCTTGTGGGCTGCGAATACGTCTTGGCAGATTTTGAAATAAATTTTGTTGGATTTTGACAAAGGTAAATGACAAATGACACGTAAACAATTTAAACGAGGCATAAATGACAATCAGGGGCGTCCAAGTATCGAAAAATGCCCTAAGAGTAGAAAATACTTGCAGGTAATCAGAAAGATAAGATAGCGCGACGACAAAAGGCGCGATTTGTAACGTCACATAGAAACGTACGTTAAGCATCGGGCAACCTATTGACCGTCCTGTTGCCCGTGCAACGACCGCTCCCTAGACATCAGGTAGCCCGAGGCGGAGACTACGGTGTATGAATAAAATATTATTTTCGCGCGCCTTCACACGACCGCCAGGCATCCTCCTCGTGTTGGTTCACGGGACGCCTGGCGTCGTTTACCGAGGGACGGCCTCCGTCCAACCGGCGCTCAGACCAGGTTGCGCCTCGGGCGATGATTAAAGCGGACTTTATGCGGTAAAACAGCGACAAAGTGCCCGCACGGAATTATCGCGCTGCATAGTCAGATTAAAATTAAGGATTTTCTTCGTTTTTTTGTTTCGTTGTTGCTTGCCCTTTACGAGATATAACGCCTGGCTAGGTAACGTTTGTGATAAAACATATGTGGCCATATAACGCGTGGTAATACAGTGGTTCACGATTCAATGCATAGAAATAAGATACAGTGTGGTCATATAATGCGTGGCAATACAGTGGTTCGCGATTCAATGAATGGAAATAAGATACAGTGTGGTCATACGACGCGTGGTCATATAAGGCGTGGTTATATAAGACGTGTTCTTACAACGCGTATAACGCGTGATCACATAATTCGTGGTCTATAAAACTTGAGGTTGAAATGTGTAACAATATAACAAGAAGAAAGAAATGCAATGTGTGGTCATATAGCGCGTGGTCATGTAACGTGTGGTCATAGACTCGGTAGCCATACAACGCGTCGCTACTGTCCCAATTATAATATAATACGCCACAATTCAACACACAAAAATACAATGCACAGCAACATAATGTGTGGACCATATAAAGTTTAAGTATAGAACGTCTGGCGATATAACACGTGATGTTATAACGCGTGGCGATATAGTTCGTGTTGATATAATACGTGTTGATATAACTTGTGACGATATAACTCTTGATAATATAACCCGTGGCGATATAATGTGTGTTGGTGCAACACGTGATGATATAACCCGTGGCTATATAATACGTGTTAGTGCAACACGTGATGGTACAACCCGTGGCGATATAATACGTGTTAGTGCAACACGTGATAGTACAACCCGTGGCGATATAACACGTATCAATATAACCCATGGCGGTGTAACCCGTGGTAATATAACCCTTGACGATATAACACGTATCAATATAAATCTTGACAATATAACACTTAATGATATAACCCTTGACGACGTAACGCGTGGCGATATAACACGTATCAATATAATTCATGGCGATGTAACTCGTGGCAATATAACCCTTGACAATATAACACGTATTAATATAAACCTTGACGATATAATACCTAATGATATAACCCTTGGCGATGTACCGCATGGCGATATAACGCGAGATAAAATTTACGTTGCTCGAAAATAACAGCGATGCATAAGAGATAACATCGGGTTGTCGGTAAGTTCTTTTCTCCGTAAACCTCGTAACTGAAAATGGCTCCCGCGTTACGACAAGGGGATAGGAAGGCGAGGCGAAATCTATGTAGAGTGTGGAGCGACGGGCACGCGCGCAGTACGTGTTATACACGCGATGGAGGAAGAAGGGACGACGGAGGTCGGATTTCACACGTCGCCACGCACACGCGAAATGCGGTATGCAAATGTGTACAAAGCGGCGGGAACATTTTGCAAGGGACCTTTCGTCTCCTCATCCTCGCGGCTGCCAAGCATGCTCTTTGTGCACGGCGCGTACATACGTACACATAAACATGCCATACTTCGTGGAGCATGAGGACACGGAGTTGCTGTGGGTCTTTAATGCCACGTTAGACATTCATGGTATTAAAGTTAGACCGTGGAAATTAGTGTCATGACAATTTGATTTACAGTTTGAATGATGATCGTGGACGTAACACCTTCGGACCTAACTGTGTAACATTACACATTTTAGGGTATCGGTGATTTACCTTCTCATGTACTCGGTACTATTAAGGATTGATAGAAATTTCAATTTAATAGAGCCATTGACACTTTTAGACCTAACTGAGTAATATTACATATGTCAGGGAAGCAGTGATTTATCTTCCACATATTCATACATGTGATATTTCATACTATCCTTATAGTAGCTAATACAAATTTCAACTATTGTGCAATTTAGTAATGTCACTAACACCTTCAAACCCAACTGTGTAATTTTACACATTTCAATACAGGAACAGTCTATGACTGTGTTATACTGGGATCGAGTGTGTTTAATAGTGATACACATCATGATGTATTCCTCAGATAAAATCAGTGTGTGTATGAAACACATGATGAACTCTCTTGGTACTGCTATACATGTGATACAATCCTAAAAAATAATTAATAGCAAGCATGTGATCTACATCTTTAACACCTTAAAACCCAACTGTGTGATATTACACCTTTGAAAGTACCAACAGCCTGCACACCTGTTACCCTGGATCGAACATGTTAAACAGTACAAAACATAATTCCACATTTCAAAAAGCTCGTTACCATACCACATTCATTAGTATACCACAATGTGTTATTCGCACAATCTCGCTGTTTTCAACAAACCTTCTCCCTTGTACTTAATTCCTCCATAAACAACAAATGAAGGCAACCGGCTCATTAACAGTTTGGTTACAATGAAAGAGTACCATCGCTAGTAACGCAATTAGCCTAGAAATTTTTCCCCCGCCGGTGACGTTCTATAATTTCATCTGCACGGCCGTTTTTCCACGAGAGCAATCGTGTTCCTAGACACGAGGTGGCAAGAAGCAGGCTCTCGCAGAAAGGGCAAATAACGTCGTTAGAAGCGGCTAATGGAAGAGCCGCGAAAATTATTGCTCAAACGTAGCGTATTTATCGCGTCTGCTATCTAGCGCCCCCTGAACCAAGAGGGGGGTTGAGGGGTTCAGGGGGGACGCGCAACGTGTAATGTATTTTAAAAGCGTGCCTTCCAAGGGCGGCGTCAAAAGCCGATATAAAATATGATCAAATAAAGCGAGCGGGAATTAAATTTGCCGGGCTCTTTCTCCGCGTCACGCCAGCCTCTCTCTTCGTGTCGAGAAGATTGCGTGAAAACCTTCGTTCATACGCGCCAACCCTCTAATTTACACGCCGCAAATCCACCCCTCCATCAGGCTGTTTTGGACACACCTGTTTTCGAGCTCCACACATTTTTTTTTTATCGATCATTACACATTTTCGTTTTGCATAGTCGGTTCGGTTGTGGTTGGGTTCCACGATGCGTTTCACCTTTATGGTAGCATTTTTTGCAACTTCCTTTAATTAGAACTTTTCTTATCTTAATTACAACGCTCTTACATTGTGCATTACTTTCGTATAAATTACTGGAGAAAGTAGTTTTGATATCTAGAGAACTTGTATTGGTTAATTTCGCATAGTCGGTTCGGGTAATTTGTATTTTCCGTTGGTCTTTCACAATTTTTTTTTTATATAGATTTATAGTACTCTAATATGCTGTACTGACATCGTCGGAATTGTTTTGTAATTAAATTTGTTTCAATCTGCAGTCCTGTATTGGTTACTTTATTCGACTTTTAGAAAATTTTTGTTGACCATTAACATATTTTTGTTTTGTTTGATGGGTTCATTTAACTTGTATTTTTGATCGGACTAGTTTTGCAATAGACTTTTTGTAACTATTTAGTTATGTAATTTGGAGCATCTCTCTACTGTGCTATCCCCTTCTACATAGCTTTAAACACACCTTGTTTCTATCTCTACTTTTGTATTAGTTATCGTCATATTCCTATTTTATCCAGTCCCTTCAAACGTCTTTCTTGCAACTTCTTGCAACGAGATTTCTTGCAACTTCCGATTCAATAAAATATTCTTATCTCAGTACGAAACATTTATTTATATCGACGAAAGCGAACGAGCAATGGTAGGAAGATGGATAGGTCGGATGACAGGTATGGAGCAAAACCGAGTGACCAAACGAAGCCAGGAAAGGGGTTGGCCGAGCATTCGTCGGTCCGTCTATGTCTACCTCTCGGCAGCCATTAGTCGCACCCTGCAAATTGAGTGGCGCCTGCTAGATACGCGCCTGATTCCATTAAAGACATCAAACGGGCAAAAATTACATCAGCAGCCACCCTCCACTCTACGCGGCTGCTGTATTAACCTGCCATGCAGGCATCCTCGCTGAATACCCACACATGCACGCACACGTTTGTTCACTTTACTCTAACCCTGTCTTTCTCTGTTGCTACAGACTCGGTATGAATTCCCGTTCAGAGTCCACTGTTTTTTTTTTAACAGTCTCCGCAAGGCAGAATCCTTTCTAGGAAGCCAATGATTTCAAGATTGCAATCTTTGTTCAGCGTGGTACATGCGAATCGCGTTTCGTGGCAGATTTAATATTTATATATTTTTTAGTTTTGGGTAGATTGTGCTTTGATGATTGGAGACAGGAGATTTTCTTAGAGTTAAGAGGGGAAGGGGATTTCTAGAAATTTTTGGGGATTTGGGAACTTAGGATTGGGTTCAGTATTTGGGGATATAGGAATTGGGTGTTTGAGAATATGGGAATACGGAGATATTCGGAATATGAAGGTTACTTTGTGGACTAAATTTGGGGATCTGTAAATTGTCGGGTCTTCGAATTTGGGATTTTTGGATCTGGGAATGTGGGAACACAGAAATATAGAATGTTAGCAACCTGTCAACAGGCCCTGCAGAGGACAATAAGATTTACTTATAAGACAATTTACAGGCTCATCTGCTATTTCCAATACGACCGAGCTGATCCAAGTATCAATAAAATTTTCAAAAATATCATAAAACAGTCTAAATCGATATTTTTCACTGATCACTCTCATAAATATGTCCCATCCATCAAAACTTCAACAACAAACATGAACCGAAAAAGATCCCGTCTGCCGAAGACATCGCGTTCCCGAGAAGTAGACCGATAGCAGATAATCAGATCCAAAGCAATTTTGCTCGTCCGTGCTTGGAAAGAAGCAAAAAAAAGAGAAGAAAGAGAAAAAGAGAAAGATCAAGACTGTTCGAATCTTGCTTTTAATTAAAGCAATCCCTAGTCTGATGAAACGAATCGACGAAGAAGAGAGCGAGACGCTTAGGGTTTCGAGAAGAGGATCACCGACCGCCCAATTATCTGCTTCGATATGATCTTCCGCGTCTTTGCTCTCGCTCGCCTCGTCGAATGGGGCCTTTTTTAAGCTCCCGAGGGAAATAAAAGCTCCTCCGGGTTTCCTCTCGTTATTATACACACGCCCGGCCACCCGTCGAATCGACCTCCTCCAATCGGCGAATCTATTATCCACGCTGAATACTCTATGCCGATAATATTAAGAAGCCGTTGTGGTTTCGCGCGATTAATGCGATTACCTTTTCCAAGGATCGACCTCTGCTTGCACGCTTCTCTTCCGCTTTCGTTCCTTTCAGATCGCAAACTGATCTAGGGTAGATTAGAGGGTTGCAAATGTGAATAATACTTTGATGCCGGATAAGGGATTTCGAAACTTACTGCACCCTGATTCTCTATTGTGGATGCACACTATTTTCTACAAATTTCAGTTTTAGAAGCTACTTTATAAAATATATACTGTTATCGGGATTAATTCAAACATAATTTTGTTTTTAAATTTTATTCATTTTGGCCCTTTAATTTTAAGCAAACGTCTTAAGCAAAATTTCTGAAATAAAACTTCATCCACAATTTCTAATACCAAAATATGAAAAGAAAATGAAAACACCAGCAGAGGAGGTAGAATAGTAAAGTTGCCCTGAAGCTTTTGAGATTCAAGTTATAAAGTCTATAATAGTACTGTATTACAATGCAAAAGTGTTTCATTTTTTACATTTATTACCACTGTTCAAAATCTTAAATATTTCCCTAAATTTACATATAATCAGTTTATAGACTAATTTTGAATAAAAATTGCAGTCCTTTTTAAAAAAGTGTATCTCTACTGTACTTTAACAGTTCCTGCTCCGCCATTTTGTTTGCGCCGATCCTAAATTGTGCACAAATCTGCCTTTCATAACTACCCATAAATCTTGCGTATCTTTCATACTTTTTAAGTGAACTGTCGAAAAGCCGCCATGATGGGCCTAACCTATAAACCTCGTTCAGACGTCCTCTTTGTTAAACAAATTTGAATACAGTGACCGTCAGTATCCGTCAGTTCTGTACACGCGAGTACAAAGCGGGAAAATAGTCAGCCCTTCGGGGAAAAAAGCGGACGATCTTTAAATTGCCGATTTTGTTCTCGCGCAGAGCGTTTGCAACGGACGACAAAATGTCGCGCTTGTGCGTGGTTACATCGAGAAACGCGACCATCGAGAGGGAAGCGTAAAGACTCGTGAAAGCTTCCGGAGAGACAAATTGGCGTGAAAACGCATTTCGAGGGCAGGGACGTTGGCAAAAGGGGGCGACGGGCCACCTAACCACCCCCTGCCATGGTCGTCTCGCTAATGTCAAACATTTAGGTCGAAGCGTTCGACTAAATACACTCACTCGTTTCTCTTCAATCGTTCCGCGCGATCGCTCGCGAAGAATAGCGCGATAATGAGCGGAACGTAATATATTTTACGACGCATCTGCAGGACGCTTGTCCAAGCAACCTCCAAGAATTCATTCATCATCCTCCTCCTCGCTTTCTGCTTCACCCTCGTGATTCTACGACGTTTCAGGGTTTGCGTTTGATGTCGCAGAAAATTCGTGCGGCTTTCGAGAATTATGTCGCTGCTTCCCGGTGATAGCGATACCAAGGTTTCAAATTTCCTTTTATATGTTTGTCGGATAAAATGTGAAATTTGCAATAAATTGATACTTAGTACATTCACAAATCTAACGATGAGGCATCTAAATTGATCTCGTTGATACTGGTTTGGAATTTTCAACAATTTTAAATCCCACCTTCAATAATTTCAAAATTGTTAACACCACAAATCCTACAGTTTCAAGATTTCAAAATTACGAAGTTAAAAATCTTCAAAGATCTACGATACCGAAGGTAACATTTTTCAGTTCTTAAATTTTGTAGACTCAAAATTAAAAGTGTACTAAGACTCGAAATTTGAACCTGCAAGAATGTTCACCAAGGCATCAAGACATCAAGGCATTAAAGTACTAAAGCAGCAAAGTATCAAGGCCTCAAGCCTTCAAAACTTCAGGGTCTCAAAGTCTCAGGACCTCAAAGCTTCAAAGCCTCAAAGTCTAAAATTTCCAAAATCCCAAAAATCTGAATATCTCAAAGTTCCAGTGCCCCAGGTCCAAAATTCCCTAACTGGCCTCACAAAATTTCAAATAACATGTAATAAAAAATTTTTGTGAAAACGTGATTCCCGCTCTATTCCTTCACCTTCAATTTTCTGTTTCAATCTCAATCAAATTATAGTTTATGACACTTTGGATTTTATATCGAATGAAGTTTGCAATGATTGCAATAAGCATAGAGCGTCACCGCACGTGGTACCAAGGGCAAATATCCCGTTTACCCGCTGGTACTTACGTGGCTAATAGCCGAAGAACGAATCTGTATTCACGCGGCTAAGATCGAAATTAAAAGATCGGATAATATTATAATTATGTGTGGTGAATAAAGGGCCGAGGTGGAAACCGATACGGACAACGTTCGATTACGTCGACTCATTGACGCAACATTGTTTCGCTGTTATTTTTATTCGACGAAACACAAGCACCGATGAATTTCTGGACAGCCGGAGAGAGAGGTATTTCTAACCTCGTGTCTCCTTTTGTGAGCATCTGAAAAGCAGGCTTATATCAGTGTCAGATCAAGGCACGGCCACAATGGAACGAAAAAGAAAATTTCAGCTAATTCGACGAGATGGAACCCACTCGACTGGGTAATTTTGCGCGATGAGTCGGAAGGTTTTACCCCGTTTCGAAACGGTACTTCATCCTCGTCCTTCTGCTTCTTCTGCCGGTCCTTTCGTTTTTCTTGCCTCCAGCAACTTCTCAGAAATTCTCTAAGTACTACCCACAAAGTATTTTCCTTGTTTTTCGGGGCTAATTTTATGTCATTTTTTAATTATTGCCAGCGGTAAGGTCTAAAAGTTTCGTACTTATCTCTGTTTCAATCGTAAATTATTAATGTCAGCCTTTTGGATCCGTAAGTTGAAATGAAAGTAGTTATTTTCTTTATTTTAGTTGTGGTCCTCCATTTTGTCGGGCATTTATGGTAGGATTTTGAGATAAGTAGTTTCATCATCTCAGTTTTTAGAAACATTTGGAGATGATTTTTTTTTTACTTACTTATTGTACTTGTGATCATTATACAAATTGTTAACATTATACATATAATGTAGATCTGTATCGATTAAATAAAGAGAATTTTTTATATTCACATTTCAATTCTTATACCTAACCAATAACTTAATTTATAGCCTACGAACTAGTCTATAAGCTAACCTATAACATAACTTATAATCTAATCTAAAAACTAATTTCTAACCTAATCCATAACTTATAACCTAATCTATGAACTAACTTATAAATTAACTTGTAACGTAATCTATAACCTAACCTATAAATTAACTTATGACCAAATTTACGAATTAACCTCTGAACTAACCTATAACCCAGCGTGTATCCCAGCTTATGACCCATAGCATAACCTATAACCTAACCTATTATTTAATGTAAAATTTGACCTATAACCTAACCTGTGACCTAACATATAACCTTATCTATAATCTAAACTACAACCCATCCAACATTGTATCCTATAACCTAACCTATAGAAATTCATATGAGCTGCAAAAGTTAAGAATGATGAAAATGAGAAATTTTCACATTAAATTTCAAAACCAATATTATTGAAGAAATTGAGAAACCTCGGCAACAAGAACGAGTATAGAACTCGAAAGGTTAGGTTAGATTGAGTATCGAACGCGCGCAAGGTTTTAATTAATAATTTTTAATTAATCCGATAATGAAGATATGCAGCTGGACGAGATGGCTCTGTCCATACCGCGAAGTATCCTTTATGCATGAAGAATAATGCGTGTTCAATTATAATGGCCGGCACCACTCTCAGAAATTTGCCATTCCGTTTCTTTTGTGGCGACCGTCGGGCAGAAAAAAGGAAAAAAGATTACATAGCGGCGAATGAACACGCGTGTGCAACCACCCACGCGTATTATCGGCTCCGCTCCGTTCCGCATCGGACAGCGCCGCGAATTCGTCAAATGCAGCCATACTTCGTCGTGGTTTTAATCAACGCCGCTGGAAATCCCCTCGACGCCGCGAGTCTCATTTTTCTCCTTTTTTTTCCCCGTCCATCAAGACCTTCTTTTTTTAATTTCATTAGCAAACAGCAGCCGGATTACGCGGACTCCCTCTTCGGGATTATCAAAGCTCCGAAAAACTAGCGGCAAATGCGAAACACGAAACAGACTGAGAGACGCTGCTGAAATAGGAAAATCTGACTTTTACACGAAAAATGTATCGCGACCAAAGAAATACTTCTAGACAATTAATTGTCACATTTTAAACTATTTTAATGACAGATCGGTATTGTTGTAAATTGTCGCTTCGAACAGGAAGGTTAGGTCCAATTTTATAGGTTACGTTTTATTAGCGGAGTTATAGTTTGCCTTATTGCAAATTTTAACGAGGGATAGTAGTCTTTCGAAGAAAGATGAAAAAATAGAACCGTTGTGCAAAACGATTTCCCAGGACTTTTTTTCGTTTCCCACTCTGCGTAGAGACGTAAATATGGCGAGCGAAGTTTCATCCCCTTTGTGTCCCGGGGGCAGCAGCCCCGCCCAGGCCTGGTATTCCACCCCTCGGCAAAAATAAAGGAACAAACGCCGCGGCACGCAATCGTCGAAACATTTTTGACGCTGCCACTCGCGCGCGAGGGGGTTTGGCGGAGAAGAGAGGTACGCTGGAGCGAAACGATTGAAGGAAGACAGACGTGGCCTAGGGAAAACGGAGAAAAAGAGATCAGCAAAGAGAAAGAGAGGGAAAAGAGACACGATGGGATCGGTAAAACGCTGGAGAAAGCCAATGTACAGTCTGTCTCAAAAGAATGCATCTACTAATCACATTTATCTAGTTCTACCTCTAATTGTCAACGAAACTAGGATAATCTTAGTTTATGCGTTAAAAGTGTTTACATAACTATAGAAACACGTAGGTGCAACTTAGGTTACCTTTAGTAATGATCCGTCTAAGAAATAGCTAATCATTCAACTTTGGAGGAACCTAGTTAGAACCTAAAATTCATGTAGAATCCAGAGAGGATACATAGAATTTAGGAATAATTTGTAGATAGAAAACAGTAGATGTAGATCAATGATTTGTCTTTGACTTTGAAGAACCCAATCAGAGAGCACACAAGTAGAAACCAAAGCTAACTCACATGGAATTCGGGAATGACCTATAAAGGATCTAATAAGGATTCAAGGAGAATTCACAGATAACTTAGACACTCTAAGAACCCATCTAAGTACCCAGGTAAAACTCAAGAACCCATGAGGAATTTAAAATGGATCTGAATCTGAAGATTCTGATAGGATCATATAGAGAGCAAGGATGAAAGTACCAAATGTAAATGTGGAGAGTTCGAGAACCCTAGGAGGTTTCGAGTGAAACCTATGAAGAACCCAGCTAAAACCCAAGGATCCATGAGGTATCAACAAAAATCTGAAGGTACCTCAAGAATAGTCCAACGAAGGCACATAGTAGCTCAATAACTGAAATATCCAAGAAGTGTGCACAAAATCCTGAAGGGTACTTGAGAAAAATCTGGGGTAACTTTCGAAAACTTCCATGTAGAACCTGTGAAGAACCCAAGCAGAACTCAAAGAAGGCATAAGAAAAGGCTAACGTCCCATAATTCACCCTGTGTTAAGTCTCCCCTAGTCTCAACCTAACTGTCCTTGCACCTCCTACTAAAAAAAGACCCACATAGCAAAAAAAATTAACAAATTACTTGAATAATCTTCCAGATCTAAAGCTGTCCGCACTAAAAAATAATCAAAATCGTGTGTAAATGATAATTAATAACCAGATAGTGGACCAACTGTTAAATAAGTGTTCAATGGTGTACAATATTTATTTTTGATAATTCACAACATTTTACAGTAGAAATATGACGGTTAACTCTTGTGAGACAGACTGTAGATGGAGTTGGAGGTGCAGGAGGTGGAGGTGGTGTTCGAACGAACGCAATTTGCATGATTTTGCATGTTTTAGCGCGTCCTGGCTGCGCCCATCGGGTTTCAGCTTTCTGCCTACGTTTTCTGCTTGCTTTTCTGGCTGCACCTAGGTACGATGGAAGGGGGTTGGTGTGAAGGGGTTGCGAACAGGGAAGGTTACAGGGACAGGCCACGTCGGCTCCCTCGGATGAGACGGGAAATTATTTTTCTTGGTTTTTCTCGGCCGTCGAAACGACGGAATATTAATCGACCCTGAAGACAGGAAGGAAGGGACCGTGTTGCCGTTTAAAGATCGTCCACCGTAGAAAAATTACCGAGGAAAACTTGCCACCCTACCGCCTCCATTTGTGAAAGGGTTACATCGCTGCTAAAGAACAGACCTCAATTATTTGCTTTCTATCAAACCTTCACGAATTTATTAAAATCTAATCAAATATTTATTGAAATCTCTTCAAAATTTGCTCAAATTATAGTACATATAGTTCATAATAATAAATTAGAATATAATGAAAAAAATTTCCTAAACATTTAGACACTCTGGGTCCTCATATAAGTAGCCAAGTGTTCACATTTGCAGGTCCTTCGTTATTCTTGCTCCTGGGATAATAGTTTATACCTCGAAATCTTTGCAACGGTCCTAAGTGCTCCAGTCTCCACATGAGTAGAACACTAGTTTCCCACAGTATGTAGCAGTATCCAATCTCAGAGGGATAAGGACTTATTGATTCACTTTGCATACAGTTCCCAAAGAGGGTTAATATAATTTATTTAATTTGTGGATTCTAAGAAGAAGAAGAAGACCGATATATGGAGGATTATATTCATCGCGTGTTACCACGTAATCCCAGTGGAATAGCTGGCCGATTGTTGGAGCGATGGAAGAGATCGAGTAGTGCGCTCATCGCATTAAAATCATAGATCGTTGAAATTCACCTTTTACCATTCACAGCGTTGCACTCGATGCGGCTGGTACTGTGACAGCATTTGTAATACGGATTCGGTTGACGACGAGTCCGAAAAAGGACGAGTCACCGGTGCTGCGGTGTAGCCGGTATCACTGGTTACCACAGTCGGTAAGGCCGTTCCGGCTCTCTCACCGGCCAACAATAGGCCAATAGCGAGCCGATAATGAGCGACCATTGTCACGAAGCTGTACCCACACACGAGGATCGGTCACGACCCCCGTGAGAGGTCGAGCGTCATTACAGGTAATCGCGCAAATCATGCGCGGACTCGTCCCTATGCGGTACGATCCAGAAAATCGGCCTCATACGTTCCTGTACTTTTTAAATAAGAATACTCTTCCTCCTTTCGGTTCGATGTAAAATGTGTTCATCATTTAATATTGTTAATGCTTCAATCGTTGGATATTGGCATTTATTGTATTTAATTGTGATAATTGTGAAGGTTTCACCCTTAAAAAAACTGTGTGCACGTCACAAGATGAGCTGTAGGAATTCAGAGGTCTACTTTCGTTATCTTTTTTTATTTGAATCGTTATATGACTGATGGAATTAATACTCGTGTCGGAAATATGAGTAAAGAGGGAAATGTACTATTTGTTCATATCAACATTTTTATATTCTACTTGTCAGACTTGTGACATATGAATACTAACAATAAGTGTATAATTGATTATTATGGATACATGATGGTATGAGCAGTATTTTTACTAAGAAAAATATAACTAATCCCATATAACATAAAGAGGCTCTTTATTATTCTTATACAATATAAAATTTTTTTTTAAATGTTCACACGAGCTAGCTAGTCAACATTTAAGAATACTTATGAATACGGTAAAGTTCAAGACACGTATTAACCTAATTTCAAAAATACCTGACCACAGTTACCAGCATGATTCCAAAACCGAGCCTTTAAGATTCGAAGATAATCCACGGGCCAACTTTCAATGGGCCAAAGGATTCTACGTAAATCTGGAGTAACGACCTGTGCGAGCACCTGTCGAATCGTCATAGGTGGCTGCTAAGATGTTTATGCTTAATGCGAAGAAGTATAGAAAGGTCACGTGACGATACCTGCCATACAAATTCGCCAGCTCCTGGCTTCGTAATAAAGAACGACCTGTCCCCGAGGCGCCCCCTGCAGATTAGCGTCTCCGGTAATCGGCTTTCCCAGAACAATCGAATCGCTTTGGAAAATCTAAAAGAGGTAACTCGCACAAACAAACCTCGTTTCAACTAGCGAAGTGACAGGGTGAAGAGAAACGCCTGATCCGTCTTTGCTGATTTCCTAACTTCTCGGCTGATCCTTCTCGGACAATCCTCTGAACTCTAAATGCTCGAGATTCGAGATAACACGACGTGGTCGTAGAAATTGTTTTCCAGTAGCAGGGAACAATATGGCAAATGAAGAAATTGAAATTTGTTTGGTTAGGTTGTGGGTACGTATAAGGTATTACCTTATGCTTATTACTGAACTTTGAGAAGAAAGGTTTTCTTTCATCGTTATTACTGTTATAGTAGTAAACTAATTAGTTCTGTGCTTATCGTTGAGATCGTTTTGTTGGAAAACCTAACTTATACGATTTAAGTGGCGCGAAATTTGAACATCAGTTTGTAAGTGATTGACATATCACACAGTCCATTGTAGGTATAACTGTGGACAATGTTGACAAAGAATTAAATGAGGAAATATAATTCTCTTAAAAAGTGGTGACCTTACTATCACAATAACCAAATGAACTTATACCATTTTGAATTAAAACTATTACTTAAAAATATAAATTAAATATACAGTTAAGTACTCGTACTTAGACCACTTTCAGGAAAATTCTTTCAAAGAATAGTGTTTTTTATTATAATAACATCAAGAAAACTTGCAACATTTTGAAACCTAACTAACAATAAAAAGAAAAAAGTATTTTGAGGTGGATAAGACCAACAAATTCCATAAAATATAATTAACAAATTTAGATTACAGGGAAACTGAAATAAAACCTTCAAGCGTGCCTACAAATAAAAGGTTCCAAACTATAACAACCATGACGCCATCACAATGACCACCTTCGTCCATTAAATACGCTTGCGTAGTAGTTTCAAAGCGATCACAAAACATCTCGACTTCCAAACCTTCTAGCTGCCTAACCAACAATTATAGTCTTCGACTTGATATAGCATAATCGTAAATTTCTAAATTCTTAAGCTTTACGTAAACAGGTATCCCCTAGATTTTTTCAAGGTTTCTGTATTTACCCTAGATTTTTTCTACGTTCTTTATCCTAAGCTCTTTCTAGACTTTTCTTACAATTTTTCTAGGTTTTCTTTTAGCATTTTTTGTGATTTTTTCTGGGTTTTGTCTATGTTGGATTTTTTTTAGATTTTGTCTATGTTCTTGGACTTTCCCTATGTTCTCAGTTTTCTTTGGATTTCTTATAGGTACTTTCTTAAATTTTCTCTACACTATCTACATTCTTCATACACTCTTCTTGTTTCTGGATTTTCCCTAGGTTCTTCCTAGGTTTATGATGGATTATATGGGTTTCTCCTAGGGCTACTGTATGTCCAGTTCTATTTTCACTCTAGACTTATCCCACTTTTCTCCTAGACTCCTTATATAATAAATTCTTCTGAGATCTACTACAGGTTTTTCCTACAATCCTACATTCTTCAGGGATCCTATCCTCTTTCTAAATTCTTAAATTCCTTCCGGTTAAATTTTTAATTCCTTCAAAGTATTAATTGAATTTCTGTGTTTTGCTCTGGATTTCTACTAGGCTTCTGGGATCTCCCTGATTTCCTTGAGTCCCCAATTGAATTTACAACCTTGCTATATCGTCGCCAGTAGGTATCAGAAAAAATTCAGTAAAATCGTGCGGCGCGATTCGTTGCCCGTGCCATGGAAGGCAAAGTTTATACTCGACAGCGAAAACGAGAGGGAATAATACGACAATGCCCGCTACAGCACCACTTCACGTGAAAGGGATCGAGAGACATGGCGAGGGCAGACAAGGACAAAAATATCGTGGCCCAGTCGATGAAGACGCAGAGAACTGGTCGAGGATCGAGTGGTATAGTAGGAGGAACTCGAAGAGGATAAACCCGTGGAGTATCCTTAGAGGGGATGATGAGAAAGGGCGAGGAGGGGGAGGCGCGGGATTCGAGTCTTTGGAACAGGCAGGATAAATAAACGCAGCGCGCCGCCCTCTCATCTTGAACACCTCTATTTCGCCGCTATTCGAGACGCAAGTCATCCTTCGTTTCTGACCGCGGCAACCGTGAAGAAAAAAGGAAGTAACTGCGCCGAACACAACCATCTTCTTCAGCGCCTTTCCCTATTCACTATGGCTGCTCATCGACAGTCCGCCTAAACTAGGACCAAAACACTCGGTCTTTATAGTTAACCGCGTTAATTGCAACCAAAATTTAATTGCTCTATTCTATATTCACTATGGATGATCTTGGACAATAGTGCACTTAGACTAGGACCTATACACTCGATCTTTATAGTTACGTTCACATTAACCAAATGTATGTAATCACCGTGTTCCCTATTTAATATGGCTGATCCTGGACAACAGTCCACTTATTGTTAGACTAGGACCAAAACTTACGTTTATAGTTAAGTTCACATTAATTGTAATCAAAATGTAATCACTTTCCTCCCTATTCATCATGACTGCTCCTGAACAACAGTCAGCTCAGACTAGGACCAAGACATTATGCATAAATTCACACAAGTTGTAATCAAATTCTTGCAATTCTTTATGACTACCACAACCTCATATTTGTCATCCTCAAAATCTAAAAATAAATAAACTTGACATAAACAGAGGTAAATTAAATTGCATCCACTTCATCAGTATCGTTTTTGTAACCTAAATACATCTCGCGTCGTCCACAATCAGATCATGAATTAACTCCACAATGATAAATTCGCTGATCATTGCACCGTAATATTTTCGAACGCACGTATTCATGAAATTGCTTTGTTTCTTAACTGCGGTATATTTACCGGGTGATAAAAGAACATTCACAAAAGCTGTTAAGTAACAGCATATAATTTGAACAAGATATTCCCCGCTTTACATTTGCTTTTATCTATCAATTGAAGCTTCTTGGAGGTTTTTTGCTCCTGCCAGAATCGAATAGAATCATGTTCGTTAGCGAATGATCCCCCACCGTTTCGTTGCACAAGCAAAATGCCGGTTTCTATCCGCTTGGCGTTGCTTACGAGCTTCTTTTCTTTATACCCTTTCGATTCGATGAGCTTTCGACCTGGCAGCACGAGACGTGGCCTGTAATCACCCATCGATGCCGCCATCATCCTGAAACTTGAGACATCCTGGCTCACGACATGGTTCGTGTTGTCTTGCTAATGAAAAATTATATTTTTCGTATGTCACTGATGTGTACAGTAATGTCTCGATATTTTCCTGTGCCGGACGGGGAATTATATTATGTACACTTTTCTGTAACCTGTGGATGTACAGGTGTGTACTGTGTGTACACTATTTTAGAGATTGCAGTGTACACTTTGTTATAGTTTTGTAGGGTGGAGTACACTCTGTTGTAGGTTAAAGTGTAGGTTATGTTGCAGGTTAGAGTTATACTATACTATAAAATATTCAATAGTCTATGTTATACACTATGTTATTGAATATACTATAGAGTGCACTATAAACTACTCTATACACTATACATTCGATCCAATACACACTTCACACATAAAAAATCAGAAAAACATTAATGTTATATAACATCCATTCCAAACCAATCCAAATCTATAAAATTAACTTCCTCGTTCTTTGTATCCCTGTTTTTAATCCGACACCCAACCACAAGATAAAAACTTCTTTCAACTAAACTCCTTTCCTCAAGTCTCTCCGAAAGAATGGTCAATATTTGTTCACGGCTACATTCCCGCGATAACATTTTCAACGTCCGGATCCTTTCGATCAAGCAGTTTCGCGCCCGAGGGCAAAACGATATCAATGTTTCGCGATGTCGAAGAAGGCAGCGCGGCTTTCAACAATGGAACCAATGTTGTCGGACGCGGTACCGCTTTGCGATGTTTATTTAACTAACAAACTATGATGTATGTATCAAGCTCACGAGCTACCGACGTCACTCTTTGTCAGACCGTTAACAATGCCAACATTGAATGCTGACGAGTTAAAAAAAATAGCTTCTACACGATTATATGTCGAAAAGAATAGAAACGGAAGCCATGATACTATGAAGGTGCCACGTATATGATGCCTTTGTCGTTTTCGAGAACTTGTAGGTAAATGCTCATATTGACTTCTTTTTTAAAACGTGTGTTGTAAATTAAATAAAGTGTAATAAGTGTACAAAATGACTCCCATGTGATTATATTATAAAAAGAATAGAAAAAAGAGTTTTGACGCTGAGAGGATGCCACATATATGATGCCACATATATGATACTCATGTCGTTTCTGAGAACTTCAAGATGTTCCTATTGACTCCTCTTTTAAAACATGTTTTGAGATAAATTAAATAAAGTATGAAGAATGTAAAAAATGGCTGCTCTATGACTATATATAAAAAGAAAAGAAAGAGAAGCTACAAAACTTGGAGGATGTTGCTGGTCCTCTTTTGCGTTTGATAAAAACAGGATAAACGCAAACATTGCAATCTTCCTTAAATCAAGTGGTAAAATAAATAAAATAAAGTATGAAGAAAAGATGCCATATGTCATATATTATTTCACTACTGTATGTGGTATTGTTCCTAACCAAATACCTTACCATTGTCATTTTCATCACTAGTACCTTACGATCTCCCAATTTCTAATTCATTAAAATTCCACAAACCCTCTATATTTTGAAAATAACATGATTGCATAACGAATCCGAAATTTCGCAAGCATCAGAGGACAGAGAAGTTAAAGGACGTCCCGATAGTGTGATGCCCGTGTTCGCGTTTAGGAATTCCGTTCACGTGCAAGATGGCGGCTGTAGTTTGCTCCCGACATGCACCGCCCTCGACTCTGTCTCCTGTTTCCTCTCTTTTCGTCCCGGTATCGTTCTTCTTCTTCTTGCCATCGTGCCAGACAGGACGATTCCACGCCGACGCCGCATCGAACACCGCGTTGCTTATGTCGGTTAAACGTCCCAACAGTTTGCGACGACATGCCCATTACACCATGGGAGTACCGTAGCCTTGGTGGGTCGCTTCGAGCCAGACCTATTTACCGGTCTTTGGAAAATAAACGCTCGCGGATACGCCCCTGAATACTAATTCCACCCCACGAATCGTGGCTCGCGATTACTACTCCTCTTGATTTTCGACACCCTGCGCATCCACCGGAAGTTCAAACAGTTCAGACCTTTGTCGTTTCGCTCGAAGAGACTGTTATGAACGCACGTCCAAATTTCGCGGTAGGACCTTCAAATTTTTAGGGGATGGCATCTGGTGCCATGACTCTTTCTACTTTTTTGTATTATATAAGTATTCTGGTCTTATTGAGATTTTTTTTATTCTTCACTCTGTATTTAATTTATGGGAGCACTTGTTTTTTGGAAGTAACCTTCAAATTCAAGAAGGGTGGTGGAGCCATCCCTCTGGGATCACAGCTTTTTTACTGCTTCTAATATATGGAGGTCTTCTATGTTTCATACGCTTTATTCAACCTATATTGATACTTACTATCAGAATGGTCCATATAAGTATGTACTTTCAAGGTCTTTTCATAAGTAGCAAAGGAGGATATCATATATGTGGCATCCCTCTAGTGCCATTACTAGTCTTTCCATTTCTTTTTATATCATATGTGATACTTTTTATTTTTCATGCTTTGTTTAATTTATTTTATCACCAGTTTTTAGAGGGTAATCTTACAATTTATCTTCAAATTCAAGTACAAGAGAGGTGGAGCCACATGCAGTATCCTCTAGGATTATAGGTTATTTATTGTTTTCAATGTATGACCATATGGAGAAGTCTTTTATGTTTCAAACGCTTTATTTAACTTATCTTAATCCTTATTATCAGAATGGTCCATATGAGTATTTACTTTCAAGGTCTTTCCATAAATACCAAAGGAGTACGTCATGTGTGTAGCGCCATGACTAGCTTTTCATTTTTTGATATCATATGAGGTATTTTGATAATACTGGGACATTTTTCTTCTTCTTCACATTTAATATATCTCACCAGTTAGAAATCAACCTTGAAATTTATGTACATGTGCATTGAAGTAAAAAGTGTTTTTGCAACTATGTAAGTCCGACAATGAACAAGGAATGCATATAATATAATTTCGTGGACATCGATATTTATCGATAACATCGAGAACATCAGCACCGAAGTCCGTAGTTCGTCATCCCGTGGATGTCCAGCGTACCGGTCCGCACTCGAGACGTTTCGAAAAACGAGCAAAAGACAAGAACGCCACTTGTACGATATATATGCACACGGTACTGTCGTATATACTCGGGGCTGCTGCTTTTGCCTGTGTTTGCCGTGCGGCTGCCGGTAGCCATGCAATCGAGGTGTCTTCCACGATATTTCTTTACACACGCACGGCTTTCTTTGCCCCTCGAGCGTGTACTTTTCCACGCGCTCACCGAGACACGCAAACGGACGGCCAACAGAGAGAAAGACAGAGGCGGACGTAACCGCGTGGCCAGCTAATGGACGCCACTCGAGACCACTTTGGCCGCGGCAAACATCGACGACGTTTCTTGAAAACCCATCCGCGACTCTTGCCTCTTTACCTTTTGCCTCTTTGCTTCCTGCCTCGCGCACCGAAAACGCTTCTGCCCATGGTAACCCGGCTGTTTCGATCGAGCGTAAAAGCGCGATCCTTCAGCCTCTGCCGCGGGCAGACCTGCACGAGAACATACCTTCTTTTCGAACTTCGAGGTTCGCGAGACGCGACCCTGAACGATTCGTGGTCATAATGCATCGCTGTGGTTATCGAATGACGATGTTGTGGAGGAAGCTATTATGGAGGAAGCAAATGGGGAATTAGGTGGTATGGATAAGGATTTGAGAACGTGGAGATTCGGAAATGTTAGAGAAATGAAGATTTGATGATTTGAGAAGTTGGGAAAATAAAGATTTGAATATTTGAAGATCCGAGGACTTGAAAATTCGAAGATTTTACAAATGTCAAAACATGAAAGTGTATATACTTGAAAATACAAAATTTGTTAATTTACCTTCAATCACCTCTACTATACTTCTACCCTTGCTATGCTATTATCGACATAACATCGACATTTCGATGCTGTCAACATTTATAGACTATTTTATCGATAATCGTAGCTTTCTACGTACCGATAGAACATAGGGTTGGTAACAGGAAGGCTAGTTTTGCCAAGTTGTCCAATGAAACTCGATAGTCTGATCCTGAATCGAAGTGCCGATCGTGTCCCTGGGGAAAGTCGGGTTGCCGGTCCTCGGGGCAAAATTTTACCCTCCGTTCTCTCGGGACAGGCCGTGTAACGAGCATTTAGCTCGCTAATACGCTCATTATAGTAGCCTTGCTATTCCATGCCCTGAGCTATTCTTTGAACCTGCTCCGTTATGAAATTAATCTTTCTAGTGGTTTTTCTACTTTCATCACAAACTATATGAAACATTCATCATAATTTGATGATTAACGAATTCCTAATTTGTAATTCTTATTTTTTAATGTAGAAATATTTTTCATAAAACAGTAGAACATTTTTCATATTGCTTTGAATTGTCAGAGGCTGAAGTTTTCTGTTTCGCCGAGTTTAATATTGCAATGATGGTGGAATTTCATTTAGGTGGCAATGTAACAAGAGTTATGATAATATAAGAATGATTATAACTCTAATAATAGGAGACTATTCTTATATATGTACAGTACCTATTTACAGTAGGTAAACTTTAAAACCATGAATTCATATGAGGCACCTGTCGACCCACTAGTAAGTTTGCATTGATCCCCAAGAGTCGAGTACAAATACCCTTACATTCATCCTTGACCAAAGTAAGCCCACGTTACATCCAAACGTACACCATATCTTTAGTCCTTTTCACGGTGTTTCCAGGAAACAATGGTGAAACCGTTGACAGGACCGCTTCGAAAACCTCCACCCATGCCACTGTTCTTACACACTGTCGACGATTAGCATTGGGTCCACGTAGAGTCTCCCTAAACACTATACCCTATTTAGGCTAACTTGGTAATCGGCGAGGGACTGCTAATCGCTATGGGGGGCCACCGTTTCCTCGTGCGCGCCAGCCTGCGGGTAATTACAGGACCGTTGACGTTGAATAAGGTCATTAGATTTTTTTTTCTCTCCCTTTGGATCATGAACCCGAAGGATTCATTTGACTGGCGTAAAGACGTTAATATTAATTACCTACATCGATGCAATACTAATTGCGATGGCACTACGATAAGTCGCAAATGTCACTTGGACAGGTGTGACTTGTGGCTGCGTTAGGACATCGACGTGACATTTACTGCATGTGGTAGGTTGCCGAACAAAATTCCACCACTTTCCCCTTGTGGATGCGCATACATATTTAGATATATAGGTATGGAGGGAACTTTTGACAATTTTTTTATTACATGTTATATCAAGTTATGTCATATTACATCCATTGTAATTGTCCATGTCATTATAACATATTAAGTCACATGAAATTATATGAACTTGTATGGAATCATATCGAGTTGCATCAATTATAGAGTGAGGTACATGTTTTATTTTTCTGAAAATTGTATCCTACCACCTCAACAAATTAAGAGATTCCACGCAGTAATAACGTTTGTCTGGTTGCATGAGCAATTAGGAAATCTTGAAGTGACCAATGACGTATCATCGTGACGCGTTCCCCGTTTCTTGACTGTCGAATGGCAGACGTGAGGCCACGTAGGCGTCTTAATACACTGGGGTGTTTACGGGAATTCGAAATTCAGTGTGCATAGAGGGACAATCGGGCTGCGGCGTGTTGCCCTCTCGAGACGCTTTCTACGGGCCACTTTGAATCCGACAAGGCAGCTTCACGCATGGCCGAATGTCATTACCGTCGCACGAGACAATCCACGGTCCCCATCGTATCCTCGAGACCCTATAACGTCGAATTTGTTTCCGATTTATTCTTCTGACCGACAGGAGAGCCAGAAGTGGAACGGGAAACTCTACCGCAACCAGTACTTCTCTATCATGCGCTCGGTTACACCCTTAAGTACGGTGCCCAATCGAGTGCCCTCGAATACCTCACGAGTGCCTAGCTCCGCGTGCTTCGGCCAACACATCAGAAAGCTTTTATTCGAGAAGGCTGCTGCTAATTTTAACGTCGTTTCCGTTCTATCGTTTGGAAAAATGAACATTGAGGTAATTGTTCAATGAGAGCAGAAATAGATTATGAATGCAATGGAATTTGTAGTAGGAAAGTACGATGTTATTCGTTATTAAGAATATTGGAGATACATAGGATGTAATTAAGTAGAATTGTGGAATTTTATTATTAGGTATTTTTAAAATGTTCTGTGCATATTATGATTTGTCCGGAAAGTCGGCGACGCGTGGGTAGAGGATTTGGGATTGGGTATTTTCGTAGGACGTATTACCTGTTAGTCGTGTTCATAGTTATTCAATTTTATCACTAATTGTTCCAATAGTTCTGGATTATAATATTCAGAATTTTAACATAGCGAAGTTTGTATATTTCCACACTAGAAAATAGAAATTCCGGGCATTAGAGATAGTTTTATTTGCCAACTCATCCGAAAGTTTCAATAGATGATAATAAACCTATTCAATACCTAGAAGAATATCACCCATACCCCTCTAATAAAAAAATGAAGTTCCACTTTAAAATATGTCTCGTTACTGTTATCCGTGCAAACAACACCTTATTTTTCCGTTTCAATTCATTCTCGCTTAATATACAATTCATCCACGATGCCCCGTGCACGTCGAAAACTTGGGTGAAAGAATCGCCGCTTCCGGTGCGAGATTACTTCAAGACGAACGAGCGATAATAAAGTGGTTTCGCAACAGTCGAAACGATGATTCGACAGTGTGAAATGTTTTTCGCTCCATTGTGCCGACGTTTGGCGTAAGTATTTGTATTTCGCGAGGAAATATTCGTGAAGCAGCTGTCGTCGCCGCGGGGTTCGGCTCCCCGTGCGATTCTCTCGGAGGTCCGACGATGGATCGATTGTTCGGAGGTATCGAGGCAACGGAATCACTCTGGAGGAAAAATAATTGCGCGAAATTCGAACGTTAATGGGACAAAAGCGACCCGTGCCACGCGTGAACGTACCGCGCTACGTTTCGCGCTTCAACGCTTCCAATTAACAATATTGTGACTCCGTGACAGACGTACTGAATGGACACATTTTTACCATAATCACTCTGTGTTTCTTTACGAGTAACTCGCGGGAACTTCGGTTACGGATATTTGAAGAAAATATGATATGTGTGACGAATACGTTTGTTCAATATTTTATGGGCTCATAGGGTGTCAAGTTAAGTTAGTATCTTATTATAGAATTATATAGGAAATTTAAATTTGTGATCTTTGTTAGAAGCACTTCATGAAATATACAATGGTATAAGAGTATGTTTGAACAATATTTTATATGTTATGTTCATGATAGTATAAAGTATCAGGTTTGGTTATCTTTTAAATATTATCTAATTAATACTAATCGAAATTGGTGATTTTATTATAAGCAGTTTAAGAAGAATACAATGATACATATAACTAGTACATTGGAAAAATATTTTATAGGTTATGTTCATAAATATTGCTATAAACTACCAAGTTTGGTTAGTATATTTCAACAATCAAAGATGGAAAATTTATTGAAAATTTGTTTTAAATTTCTAAATTTCTTCATTTCCAAATTTCCAAGATCCTAAATTTGAAATTTAAAAAATTCCAAAATTTGGGTACCTATTCCATTTTACCTACAATTCATGTTTTCCTCAATATCAATGTAATATCGAAAACAGTTCACAACGTTAAAAGTATGAGATACCTATTAAACCAAACAAAAATACGCGAGTGAATAAAAAATCCTATACAATTTGTTACGATCGAGTTTGTATAGAATGGCGTTCGAAAAACAAAATGATGATTGTGTAGAGTTGATTGTAAAATTTGTAGAGATTATAGAAAATTCGTGTTACAGAGGGTATTAACAGTTAGAAAGATTGGTGGCTGGTTTTGAAAATAGAGTGGTGCATCCTGTTAAAAGTGACACGCAGGATACGCAGCCGTCGCATTGTCGCCTCGTCGACAAACGCGTGTTTCGAATTGAACGAGGCCATTGATCGATTCGAGCAATCGACGCCGGCTACAAATAAATAACAACCTCCCGATAGCCCGTTCGACAGAAAATAGCCGAATTCTCTGAAAACGTTGCGTCCCGTTCTATAATGCGGATGTCATTGGAAAATATTTGGTAACAGCCGGTTGCTTCGCGTCTGTCTATACGCGGATTTATTGAAATTCGACATTCCATCGGCACAAATGAACCAGTTAATTTCATTCGGCCAAATGAACCGAAACAGTATTCCATCTTCTATTTGTATACTATTAGTTCGAACGAAATATTTTTATTCGAATGCAATTTTATTGGCGAAATGAAATAAGTGTATTAAGGAGTTACTTTTGTAGAAATATAGTCATTTGCTAGTTTTTAATGTTCAAGTTAAATTTTCAAATTTTTTAATTTTCAAGTTATTAAATTTTCGAGTTTTCAAGTTTTTAAGTTTTTAAGCTGTCAAGTTTTCAAGTTTTCAAATTTGTGAATTATTAAATTTTCAAATTTTTTGATGTGAAAAATTAAAATTTCCAACCCCCAAATTCTACAAATTTGAATTTGTCAAATTCTTCAACCTCGAAGTTTGATAATTTGAAAATTTTGAAATTAAAAAATGAACAATAAAACACTACAAAAGTAAGATAACAAAAATAAATAAAATTCTTCCCAAAGACTATAAAAACCTCCCCACACCCCCTAAACTGAAACAGCAACATAAATAACAATTCCAAACACTATTAAAAAAGAAAAAACTAAAAAAGATGTACACATTGAAGAACTGATAATAGCCGGAATAAGAGGTTAAGCGAAATCGTTCGAACGATCGTAAAATTCGTTGAACTCGATTCTCCGTGAGCATCCCGTCTGGCAGCTCTATGTCAACACCTTTGTGGCGAAGAGTAGGGCGCAGGTAAAATATTAGCCATTCCATGGTGTAGAGGAGAGAAGGCGTAAAATGGGATCTCCCCATAGGTTGCGGACAGAGGCACTTTGGAATGCCGGTGGCGAGCTCGTTCGACCTGGTCTTTCCAGGTCTCGTGTCAGGTGTTGCACGCAATACGAACGTCCTAATAATCCATTTATAGCGACCATTGTCGATGGAAATGGGAAAAGTGTCCCGCGAGATGTATTTTTAGGACCCGTTCGAGAATCGGCAAATACCGAGATCGAGAGCAATGCGGGACATTCATCTGCCTACTTACGCATTTCCGTTTCGTGAGACCTCTTGATATAAGTATTATGGACTGTTATTATGGGTAGGTTAGGTTCATGCAACTTTGTAGATGTTTTATTTGAAATTATTCGTGGGATGAATTGTATTTACAGAAGGAAATTCATGAGTTTTTGTCGTATTTTATGTTGGTTATGTTAAGGTGGGTTTATTTGAAATTATTCGTGAAATTATTAGTTAGGTTAAGTTGGGTTCACTTGAAATTATTCGTGAGATTAATTATATTTACAAAAGTAAATTCATGAGTTTTATCGTATTTGAGAGTGGAGGGATTTGGGGATATAGCGATTTGGGGTTGTAGCGTTTTAGGTATGTGAGAATTTTGGAATATAGAAATTTGGGGGTGTAGGGATTTGGGGGTGTAGGTATTTGGGGGTGTAGGGATTTGGGGGTGTAGGGATTTAGGTATGTGAGAATTTTGGAATATAGAAATTTGGGAATGAAGGGATTTGGGGGTGTAGGGATTTGGGGGTGTAGGTATTTGGGGGTGTAGGGATTTAGGTATGTGAGAATTTTGGAATATAGAAATTTGGGAATGAAGGGATTTGGGGGTGTAGGGATTTAGGTATGTGAGAATTTTGGAATATAGAAATTTGGGAATGAAGGGATTTGGGGGTGTAGGGATTTGGGGGTGTAGGTATTTGGGGGTGTAGGGATTTAGGTATGTGAGAATTTTGGAATATAGAAATTTGGGAATGAAGGGATTTGGGGGTGTAGGGATTTAGGTATGTGAGAATTTTGGAACATAGGAATTCGGGAATGTAGGAATTTGGGATCATAGGAGTTTGGGAAAGTAGGGATTTGGAAAATTAGAAATTTGGGAATGTAGAAATTTGGAAAGGTAAGGATTTGGGAATGTAGGGATTTGGAAAATTATGGATTTGGGAAATTAGGGATTTGGAAAATTAGGAATTCGGAAAAGTAGAAATTTGGAAAATTGATTTGAAATGACTTTAAAATTGATTATTTATTTGAGTGAACAAACAGTGAACAGGAGATGGCGTAATAGAAGCAAACATGGCGTACGATCTAATAGTCAACATATGCTTTTGTATACATATACTTAGAAGTTTAGAACTTACTTCAGTAACTTCATATTAACAAACGTAGAAATGTACAGACATCAAATTCTTAACTTTTATATTTCGATACTCTTCATATTTCATATTTAACTTTCTTTTGTCGAATGAGATTAGAAATATTCAAATTAAAAAATTTGATAATGTCGACATTTGCAAGTTTGCAACTTTGGACCTTAGAAAGTAATTTGGTAAATTACAAATTTAGAAATACAGGAATTTATAATTTTGACGTTTCTAAATGTTCAAACATTTATATTTTCGAATGTGAATATTGAAAAATATGGAAATGTGTGGTGATTAGAATTTCAAATTTTTTGCCACTAAGTTTACAAGGTTAGAAATTTACAAGTTTGATTATTTTGTTATTAGAATATATAAATTTCAAATTTTCAACCTTGGAAATGTAAACATTCGATAAACTACAAATTTGTTAATTTGAAAAATTGAATAACAAAAATTTACAAAAATGGAAACTTTGATATGATAATTTGCAAATTTAGTAATACATATAGAAATGTACAAATTTCAGAAGTCCAATTTCCAAATTTTCAAATTTAGAACATTTCTTGCTTAAGAAATTTAGAAACCTAGAAAAAAAATATTGAAATTAGGTATTTTCAAACTGAAAAATGACTATCTATCGATCCTCGCGAGCACAGTTGACCTTCATTGTTTAAATACATAACAGTCTACAGAGTAATCTATGTTTATTACATAATAGGATAATGATATGCATTATTACACAACTATTGTTCACACTAACCTTTCCCAACTGAACATAAAATATAATTACACACCTCAGTATACACGATCTGCACTTTAATTTATCTCTCAATTAATCAATTTCTTTCTAACACAAACGTATAAATAATTCATCTCGATTATTTATAATCTAACTTCTCCATAGACAATGCGTTTAATTATCATAAAATATTAAAAGTATTAAATATGATTATACGTTTCATAAAATTCCTCTTTTTTTCATACAATAAATAACGTGACGCAATTTTTACATGGATTTTATGCCATGAAATTTTTTAAAAGAGCAGCTTTGATTTAATTTCTTGGTCTAAAATGTGTCGATATATTGATTGATTGGATTAAAAGGTGATAAAAGCGGGTAAGCAGATAATACATAATATGTACGATGCTTCGACGAATGTGCCTTTATTAAATTTGTTAATATTGTCACGTGATATATTCCAATAGCTTTGTACTGTTTAAATGTGCTCCTAGATATTGAAATTCGTTTATCTGTGATTCTGTGTACTTGCATTTAATTATTAATTATATTCCTGCATATCGAAACTGTTTATTTATTTCTAATCCGTTTGCAACGCGATGGTTCAATTACTATGTATAGTTATTTGTTGCGACAAAGGATGAATGGTAAGCATCCTTTAATCTACCCGATGCATTTTGGAATTTTGCGACATCAGAAGTTTAGAATTTTTGGTTTTGTAGACTTTAAGATTTTAGTAGTTTGGAATTTTTTGAAATTGTTTAATTTTTAAGGTTTGGAATTTTTAGATTTTGGGACTTTGGGATTTTGGCACTTTGAAATTTTGGGACAAACAAATTTTGGGTCTTGAGAGTTTTAGTATTTTACTATTTTAAATTTTAGGGGACTTTGGGACTTTGAAATTTGGAAATTTTGGAATTTTGGAATTTCGGAATTTTGCAATTTTGGGATTTTGGGATTTTGGGATTTTATGTTTTGAAGATTATAGTATTTGACTAGTTTAGGATTTTGGGACTTTGGCATTTTCAAATTACTGTAATTTTGAAGCTTTGGAATTTTAGAATTTTTACTTTGGAACTTTGGCACTTTGAAATTTTGAGACATGCAAATTTTGGGTCTTGAGAGTTTTAGTATTTTACTACTTTAAATTTTTGAGTACTTTGAGACTTTGAAATTTTTGAATTATAGGATTGGAATTTTAGGTTTTGAAGACTATAATATTTTACTAGTTTAGGAATTTTGGACTTTGGTATTTTCAAATTATTGTGATTTTGAAGCTGTAAAATTTTGGGACTTTGGCACCTTGAAGATTTGTAGATTTGAAAGGCCTCTTCAAGTTGTAATTATATCATTTATTAGCTCCTAACATGATACACTACTACTGTGCTTAATACATGTACATGTATTAGTACATGTAAGTAATACATGTACTGTTATTAATACATGCTAATATCTTGTATTTCCACCCTTTGTTTTATATCTTCGATATTTTCCCAAATACAAGTATTTAGTAATTTTGCATGACCCAAGACAATTTTCCATATACGACATAATATTATAGCCATAAAAGTGAATTTACGTGGTCCTAAATCGATGGCCATTGTAAATTTCCAAAACTGCTTAACATAGTCTTAACATCACCAAAAGAATAAAAGTGAAATTTTCGGACGTGTCCCTAATTCGACGGCCAAGGTAAATTTCCAAAAACCCATCGCCAAAAGATCGAACCGACATAAAAAGATCGATATTTCGACATTTCTATGGGAGAAACTGTCGTTAATCCGCGCAGCCGCAACTACATTTGCCTCGTAACAAGATCACCATGCCGATTCCTGCTATCCTGTCCCTCCTCGTCTACGAATGTACATTCTGTATGTGTCTGAACATCCTCCCATACACTCGTATCCGGTGTGCATGACGTTGCATCCTGGCCACTTTCGCGCATGCACACTCTCTGCATCTCTGACTGCATCATCGGTTATGTGCATGTATATGCATGACGCGTTGTAGCAAACAACGTGGACGCGGTCGATCCGGCAATCTGATCTAAATACGTCCGGCGACGATACCCATCGCTCCAGGATCAACCTGGCTCAAAGGATTTTCGGCCGGGATTTATTATCGGATCGAACGTGAATTCGACCCGTTCGAACATCTTGCAGCGTCCTCTGAACGACGTGAAAATGGAACGCTTTCGACAGCTCCTTTTCCTGTTTGCGCTTCGTTTCCGGCAGAGTAGCGAGGTGTAGCGACTTTGTCATTGGTGGGGTCTGATGGACCCTTGCAATTCACAAGAATCACTTCTTTTAAAGAATCGTTTTTGAATTTTTGAGGTACTGCTGTATAGCTGTTAATATTCGAACACCAGAGTGATTTTCTCATTATTACTTTCTATTTTAAGCAGAATTGAATTAAATGGTTACTTTGTTTGTTGTGATGTACTATACTGTCTTTTCAATGAGTAAATTTTATTTACTTAAATTAACAGTCACATTTCATTAGAGTAATATGGGAGGTTAAGTCCTGGGACGTTTAAGACCCCAACCACTAGAACTATATTTTATACTACTTTATAATGAATTATACTATTAGATACTATTCTATACGATGTTATGTTATAATATCAAAATTAGAGAATCTTTAGTTTTGAATTTACTGTTAATTTTGACAGATTCGAAACATTAACTTGATGATTTGTATTTATACACTTAAAGAGGCTAATAGTTGTTTTCTGTAATTCAACTGTAATTTAACTTAACTGTAATTTAATTGTGAAGTTAAGTGTAATTTAACTGTAACAATTGTAATTAAATAGAAATTTTGAAAAGATAAGAAAAATATGACACAACCTCCCAAAAACTACAAAATATAAATTAAATAATACCACATATACATATAGCTACTAATTTTCTAAATTACAAAAAAGTATCTTCAGATATTTGACCGAATTTCTCCAAAATTTTTCTAATGTATCCGTTTCGAAATATTTATCCTAGTAGTTCCGTGCGATCAACGTTCCCAGAAGACCCGTCTTTGAATACAGAGTTGAAAAGAGGGTGTTAGAAAAACAGCAAGGGTAGTTTGCTCGATAGATCGTTCGGGCTATGCAAACGACGCTCTGGTTTGTTGTTCCAAACCCACTGAACGAACTATCCGTACCCAGTTTTCGAATATTTAACAAATAATACCGTAGCACCGTTGTCGAGATCACGAACTCGAAGATGGATCGATAATTTTCTAGTAAGACAACTTCCTTTCGGTGTTTTTTCGATTGATCTTTGGAAGAATGTTGGGAGAACGTTTTTATTCTGGTGAGATATTTAGTATTCATTTTTATGTCATAATATTACTATTATTTATTTAGGGATGATTTAAGTATTGAATTGTTAAATTTTTAAATTCTTAAATTTGGAAATTATTATAATTCATTTTTATGTGAAAATGTTACTATTACTTATTTAGGGGTGTTTTAATTATAGAGTTGTTAAATTTGTTAATTTTCAAATTTGGAAATTATTAAATACGCTTATTGTACAATTTCAAGGTTTTCAAATTTTTTAATTCCTATATTTTTAAATTATTCAAATTTTCAAATAGCGATTTTGGAATGTAGTGGTTTAAGTATGTGAGAATTTTGGAATATAGGAATTTGGGAATATGGAGATTTGGGAATGTAGGGATTTGGAAAATTATGGATTTGAAAAATTAGGAATTTGGGAATTTAGAGATTTGGGAGGGTGGGGATTTGGGGACATAGGAGTTTGGGAAATTAGGGATTTGGAAAATTAGGAATTTGGAAAATTAGGAATTTGGAAATGTAGGGATTTGAGAAATTATGGATTTGGAAAATTAGGAATTTGTTAATGTCGGGATTTGGGAAATTAGGGATTTGGAAAGTTATTAATTTTAGAATATAGGAATTTGAGAATATAGGGATTTGGAAATGTAGGTATTCGAAAGTGTAGAAATTCGGGAATGTACTTACTCGGTAATATAAGTATCCTAGGATATAGAAATTTGAAGATATGGTACCTCAAGAATATGAAACCTCGAGATATAAAAATTCAGAAATATAAACATTTAGAAATATCAAATTAATCTCGATATGTGCTCTTCTAAACACATGGATCCCTCCACGCGGCAACTCGTGGTTTGGCATCGATATAAACGTCTTAAAATATTTCCAAGCAACAGTATCGATAAAATATTGTCTGACGTTTTGTAAGCAAGCAAGCGAGCGTTTAACATCATTTCTGTCCCGTGTTTACACGGTTTACATCGTCGAAAGCAATATTTAACAAATTGCTTTCATTTGCAGGATCGGGCTTCTCGTGTCTGTGATAGCATCCCATTGAGGATTAAGTTGACGCTCGCAATGCGACTGCTTAGGGTTTCATTTGATGAACCGGGAGACAATGGGACGCTTTGTGATAGGATCTGGCAAATCTTGCATTGTCGACAGCAAAGATTCTCCAACCCAGAAGACTCGTCCAATTTTCCCTCGGTAATATTATCCACTTATCGTCCGATCAATAAGCTGTAATCAATTCTCTATTGATTAACGTCTAATCTTCCTTACGATTCTTTGAAAATATTTTTCATTCGTCCTCGTTCGCTGGAATCTTTTTATCTCCTTTGGGCGAAGTTTTGCAATTTCTGGAGAAATAGTGTTATTTTTAAAATTGATATTTCTACAATTTCGAGTCATAAACTTTCATTCTTAAATTCATATATTTTTTACTTTTTTAATTTTCAAATTTGTTCACTCTCGAATTCTTGTATTTCTAAATTACGAATTTTTATTTTCTAATTCCTGAAATTTCTGATTCTAAATAAGTATTAAACTTAATTACAGAATTAATTTAATTATTAGTAAAGTACTAATAATTACTCTATACTACTTTCTGTTCAACATTTCATCGAACGCACAAAAAATAATCGCAACTGAAAAAATGCTGTTTATTATAATTTTCCACATGGTACCGTACATTGTCACTTGTGAATTTGTTATTCAAAACTTCAGGATACCGGGTTCGTTCCATGTACGAACGTAAGAAAATATTGTTGGATTGGCATTTCTGTTACATGCTTTTGCGAAGTCATCGCTAATCGATCGTTCATTTCGCTTATTGTACTTTCAATCGTTCTCGAAATCGTAGCTTGTCACTCGAGATAACTCTGACAGTCTTCGAGTTTGATAAAGAAAACGGAGAATCGTATGCCAAAATATTTTAGCATACAAAGAGGACAGATAACAGTTACATTTAGTTCTTTTTAACAGCGATAAGCAACAACCTTTTGCATAAATAACAAAAAAATTCATTGTTTCGAATTCTCAGACGTTCACTTTTTAAATATTCATGTTCCATTAATGTTTTGCGAGAATATTTCAAATGAAATAATTTTAGTTTTTAAACACAGTTTGTACAAAAAGGGATTTTAATTTTAACTACACAGTAATTTATTTGAAGAAACATCCTATGTAATAAATAGAAATACTTCTTTGTTAATATAAGCATATCTATACGAATCGTCGAAAGATAACCTCAAAATAGACTTCATATTTCAAATCAAATAATTTTAGTTTTTAAACACAGAGTATACAAAAAGGGATTTTAATTTAACCTACAGATAATTTAATTTGAAAAAACATCCTATGTAATAAATAAAAATACTTCTTTGTTAATATAAGCATATTCATAAGAATTGTTGAAAGTTAACCTCAAAATCGTTCTCAAACTGTGTATTACACTTTGTGGACTTTGCTAATTTTACAGTAAATAATAAATTAATAAATAGCAGTAAATAATGAGGTACAATTCTACCAATTTCTGTCGATAAAAAAACATAAGATTGCAGAATTTCACCTTCAGACCCAACCGTGTAATATCACACACGATAATACACGTTTCAGTTACCAATGTTTGCACTAATTAATAATGAATTAAATTAGATAATTATCTAATTAATTTGTTAAAAGGCAGGTTAAGAGAAGAATGAACAGTATTTTCATGGGAACAGAAACTTTATTCGGCTTCAATTCCATCGAGATGCTGAGAATCAAGAGAGACAGTTTTCACGTATTCTTTTTTTTTTGCGACAATATCTGTTTGCGTGAGGTAATCTTTAAAAAATCGTGTATTTTTTTTCGATACATCTCAAATATTCGTAGGCACGTACATATACATACATACATACAAGAACGGGGTGGGGGGCGAAAGTTCGCACAGATTATATCGCACGCGTTTATACGAAAACGATACGGGTCATAATTAACCTCCGAACAATTTTATATTACACTTTGAACAGGTTCGTTCGCTTCAGTCTGATGTAATGCCCCATATTCGATTCTCATACGGGAGGAAACAAGAAAAAATGTACGAAATTACATCTCGTGGCTTTTTGGGTCTATTTACACGAATTACTTTGACGATAGAAAACCACGATTGGCACGATATTAGAAACATCGACGGGGGTCGATATTTGGACTCCTATTAACCTTTCCAGAGTCGAAATTTATATTCCACAATTTAGATTTAATAGTTATAAGTATTGAAAAGATGCATTTATCCTCGTTTCACGTTTTTGACCCCTAGGTTCTGTATACACACTTTTCAATTTTTTATTTTTAACCCATAAATATTTTGACATAATTGAAATTTTGGTATACTAATTTGTATCATTGACAACATTCGAAATCAAGTTTTTAATGATTAAAATTATTTACAGCATTTTAACATGTGGAATATAGAAAGTCATTTTTCAATTATGAAAAAAGGTTATGTTGGCTATTTGGCGATGACAATAATGATCTTATTATACAAGTATAAATATTTGCATAATTATCTCAATTTATCATAGAATTTGCAATTTTTTATTTATTTATAATATTTCAAAATTGTTAGTATTTAAAGTTGCTTCTGAAAAAGATTGCTATATCATAGATCTATTGTACATATTTAAAATTTTAAATAATTACTTGTTTATTTATCTTTCGAAGCTTTTAATTTTTTAATATTCAGAATTTGTCATTTTTAATCAGTAATTCTGCAGAAGATGTCTGATAATAAGTATCATAAAATCATTATACAATTTGTAAAGTTTAAGTAATTATTTTGCTCATTAAAGTTTTGAATTTTTAATTTTCAAATTACTTATGATTATATTTTGATAATGAAAATAATAAGATTATTAGGCAAATTTGAAAGTTGATATAATCATTTTCTGATTTATAAAATTTAAGAAATTTTTGTCCAGTTTTAATATCGGAACAATTTTGAAAAATGTAATAAATTATATAAATAATTATACAGAAAAGTACATATTTTCAAAAAACTTGATTCTATAATTATTTTAATTAACTTTCATAATTTTCATACTTTTCCTGAGTTATAAACAATATTACATATTTTCAATCATTTTTCCTGTGTAAAAAAAGTACACATACAAATATTCATAGAACCTCGGGGTCAAAAACGATATTAAAATATTCAGTAAAACTTGAAGACCATCTCAGCCCATAAGTACCTGCATATTTACCAAAAATTTGGAAAAAATTCATATTTTTAACAATATATCTTCCTGAATTACTGAATTTCTTCATTTGTGTAAAAATTTTGCTGTATTAAAAATAAACATTAATTCACGGACTTCTGTGATAATTGCAACAGCAAGTACAGAATAAATAATCCAAAACAGCGAATGTTATTTGTACAAGAAATTCAAAAGAATTCTTACAAGAATATGAAAGTACTTCAGAATACCAAAATAGAATTTATATTTCGACTCAGGTTTACACTCACGTTCCCCTAAAATTCCTACCTATCGTAAAAGGTTAACACAGCGAGCACGCGGTGGAATTCTAACCTCAAACTTCCATCTACACGTATGTATCTTCCTTATACATTCATTTAATATAGTACACATATATTTAGGTTCTTGTCTAACATGTGTTACACGAGAGTTCACGTATCGAACTAGAAAAGTTTATCGTCTCCGAACCGACGAGAGCGATCAAAAATCAACAGGGGACTCTCTCAAAATGTATGTACAACTTCTACAATAAAGTTCCTTTGTCACGATATAGCGAGATCGTAATCCTCCATAAAATCTCCCAGGTTATCACCTCAGCATCCTATAGAGCCGAAAAGAAGTCTCACTACAGACTGCGGATCCCACCCTTCACAAATGGTACCCGCGCATGTTCATCATTTAATCGAACATCCTAATCATTCTCGTCATCTCCCTGTGTCAAAGGACTTCTTAGCAGCTCCACATTCGAAGATCGTTACGACCTCGCTATATCTCAACCATACCAACATTCGAGTCTCCTCAATTTGGCACAAAAAACTCCCCAACCTGGAAACTGTCACTGTCGCCGTCCGTTTCGAGACGTGGTTCGTCCTTACGCGAATTTCCAGCACCGCGTATCGAACATCCATCCAAAGGTCCCGGAGTGACCCGACGGAACCAGTCGAGTCCAAAACACTCGCACAGGATCCATTAGACGCTGGGCCCCGTCGAGCTGGCGGGCACGTAGTAACTTCTCACTTGGAGATGATTCTGAAGATGCAGTCCAGGTATCTGTTGGCCGTTCGCGTTCTGCAGGCTCTGATTGGTCCAGTGTCCTGCGGGTAACACAACCTTGGATTCGGGACTGGCCGAAGGCGTGTTAGGGGACGGCAGGGCGTTCGTCTCGGCCACGACGTCCACGTCGACGTCCTCTTCGTCCGGCTCGACCTCCTGGAGGTCGTGCAGCTCGTCCTCGCTGCAGCTGAACCTCCTCGACTTGGCGGATCTCAGATCGGACTCGATCTGATGCTGATCGTCGGGCGCTAGAAGTGACGCCACGTCGAACTGCCTCTTCCTGGACGGCTGGAACGAGGACTGCCGTAGCGTTTGGCCCTGAAACTGTTGCTGCTGTTGCTGATGATGCGTATGATGAGGGGTCCAGATCCCCGGTATCGGTTGAGAGGCCACCGGGGACCCCAGGGTCGCGGGCGGAGGCGGCGTGGCGGGCAAAGGAGGAGGACTCGGACTGTCCGGCTCTTCGTCGACCGCCAAACCCATATGTCTCCGCACTTTTCTCTGAGCTTTGCGTCTCCTGAAGTCCCCGCGCCGGAAGTCCTCCAGATTCGCCGGGTGGATCGCCCAGTAATGGCCCTTGCCGTTGGCGCTCCTACCCGACTTCACGAAACAATCGTTCAGGGATAGATTGTGTCTGATGGAGTTCCTCCAGCCCGGTCCACGGGTCCGAAAATAGGGATAGTGTTCAAGGATGTGCTGATAGATGTCCGACAGGACTAACTTCTTCTCTGGGGATGACAGTATAGCCATGGCGATCAGACCGATGTAACTGTGCTGCGGTTTAGGCTCTTCGGGTATCCGTTGATGATGCGGGTGCAGAAGAGCCATGGACAAGGCCAATCTGCTGGGGTAGCCGGCCGCAGGGTAGAGCGGCAAGGGCGCAGGGAAGCCTGGACCCATCCCCAGATGAGCAGGAGCACTCGAAGGCGGGTGACCGACTCCTGGGTGCTGAGGATGCAGTTGCTGAGCTAACCTCAACCTCTCTGCCATCGCGTAATGGTACAATTGTAGACGGTAATGTTCCAGTCCCGGTAAAAATCCTGCCATGGGGTTGCCCAAGCCGACGGCCAGCGGCTCCTTCGCGGGCGGCGGGCTCTCGTTGCTGCACATCGTGTTCGGTTCCAGTATTTCGCACGTTTCACATGAAACTTCACGAGCGTCGGTAAATCATCGATGAAAATCGGCACTGATCGACACGAAACGAAATTACGAAATGGCTCGATGTTTGGCAACGGTTTTCGGCCTGTTTGTCACGATACGCTTCGAGCAACCGACTGGTCATGATTTACGACTCGGTCTGCCAGGAGCACCGATGCCCTCCCCCTCCCTGCGGGTCCTATGGGATGGCCAGGCTCCGCCCGTTTATCCACGGCTCCCAGGCTGCGGAGCAGGAACACGTCTACCGGTTCTGCGACCAATAAGCAAACAGAGGACGGACGAAGATGGAACCCTCTGCCAGACGCCACACCTACCTCGATGGATATTGATCCTGAATTCCGTAATCTACCTGAGCTGGGATGTGGTGGGGCTAGATGTGGTAGGTAACATCGCCTTGTGTGATGGTGCTGGGATACCGTTCGCGTTGTCCTCTTATCTTAGCCGGCTACAAAGCTCGATATCATAGTACGACCACCGATGACACGTCTACCCCCTCATCCCCCTCCCTGTCCAACCCCCCTCGCCCTTCAGTCCAACACGGCCCTCCACGAATGGCGCTAGTTTACTCGGCTCCGATGTTAATAGCGGCCTCCTCGAGTGTCGGGAATCCGGTGGACGATGTAGTGTTCTTGTTGACTGATTTCGAGCAATGCTTCGGTTTGGCTGCTTATGACGTTTGCGGTAGGTATACCATTCATACAATTATCTTTTTTTTTTTTGGTAATTTTCGACGCTGATGCGATGATTTATGGGCTGCGTCGTACTTTTGCAATGGCAAGTTCCTTTTCATCCTTTCTTACTATTGTGTTGGGTCTGATTAGGGATCTCTTTTGAAATGTCAGAGTGGCTCTTTTGGGTTCTGTTCACGTCTTGTGATTTCAGTAATTTGATATTATAGAGGACATGTAATTGTTATCAATATCTAGTCGTTTAGCATTATAGAAGTTACCTTGATTCACATGGAGAACATTGTTACAGTTAGGGTATCTGGGTTTTTGCAGATCCAAAAAATTCTAATCAAGTTTTATCAAAAAAAAACGTAATAGCATAAGAAGAAAGATTTAGTAAGATAACTGCAATTATAATGTCAGAAAGTGAATGATTGCGTAGGATCTTAATTCTGATACGATAAAAGGCTTAAAATAGATTGTATAGATATGATACGACACTTTTCGGGTTATTATATAAGAATTGTTCAGAAATTTCATTTTACATATGTTGCTCCGACAAAATTAGTTATTTCAATATGTTAATCTACTTCGTCTCTAAAAAACAAAGTAGATGAGCCTATGTGGTAAGACCAAGAGAAGCATGTAAGACTATGAAATAATTTGCACAAAATATATTGTTTTTTTTATAGAAAATATAGTATCAGTATCTTTCGCTAAAAACTTTGCATGTATGGGTCATTATGGACCAAAAAACCGTAGAAGAGTTAAGGTAGAATTTATGTTCATTTTGCATGTAATTCGTTAGATGAACAATATTAAATATTATGACAATGGTAATAGTGTGATAATAATAATTTATGTTAATAGCAATGTAATACTATTTTAGTGGAATTACTATTATACTATGATAATAATACTATAATACTAAGATGATAATAATGCTATGGAAATACTATAATAATAGTAATACAGTACAAATTTGAATGTTGGTAATAGTAGCTATGGTAATGTTAATAGTATAATAGTAATAATAATACTATATTATTGGTACTAAAAAAAATGTTAAAATTGTTGGTAGTAATACTATAATGGAGATACTATTATGGTTGTAGTGATGATGTGATAATATTAATAATAAAGCTATGCTAGCGATAATGCTGCATTAGTAATAATACCCTGTCAATATTAATACTGTAGCAGTAATAATACTCCGGTAGTGGTAATACTATAACAGTAATACCTTGATAATGTTAGTACTATAACAATTACACTAATAACACTATAATAATACCAACAGTAATACTATAAAAATAGTAACACTAATAGCCCCACTATAGTAATAACAATACTATGATAATCAACATCAAATTGAACAACAATAATTTGTCATAATGTTTCAATACCTACCCCTAAGATTATGAAACAAAACGAAGTTATAAAAATGAAGTGTTACAAAATGGTCGAAGAAGAAAATGAAAAGGTACCCGTTAATTGACCCAGCATCCCTGAGGAGTAACGATCAAAAGTGGATGCTGCGGGATAAAATCGAAAGGGGAGGAAATTTCGTGGACGTTCCTACCCTCTTTTCACATAGTCCCTTTTTCGAGCCAGTGCTCGATCGACGAACAAAAGAAAACGGGACCGGCCGGTCGCATTTATATGGAGGCGACGCCCTGCAACTATTTGTAAGCATCCGCCATGCTGGTTTCATATCTGCCGTTTCGGCTTGCACAAAAACACTATTTTTGCCGGCCGACCCAGCTGCAATATGGCGCGTTTACGAACGCTGTCGGCGTGCATCGACTCCGATTGCAATTGTTGCGTTTCATTGCAAATAACAGCCTCGCGCCCCTCCGCGGCCCCCACGAAACTCCACCTCCCCTCTCCTTTACGGATATCGCCCCCCTTTTTTTACCCTCCCCTACTCCCGCGGTTCTTCCGCTTTTACCTACCGGTCCACGGAAATACAACGTTGATTCGTATCAATCGCCGTATACAACCCTGTCCACGGCGAATTGAAATGGTAATTGAAATGGTACCCTCGATCATCCTCATTTCAAGTATCTCTGTTATAGGTTGACTATTGGTTCGCAGAAAAATTTTGCTACTTTTTGAGGAGATATTTGGTTATAGATCTTATATGACTGGTGCAGATCTTACATGTTCGATCACAGATCTTACAATTACTCTTGTAATTATTATTTAGAGGTAAAAGGTAAAAGGTATAATCAAACACAGATCTTACGATCATAGATCTTGCATATTTTACTGTTACATCTGTTACTGTAGTATTACCGTCACAATTGTTTCCAGTATTGTATAATATTATTAATTATCATGAATGCATTACTATTACTGTTATTACTAGTGCAATGCTATTATTGCTATCACTGATATTCTAACATTACTATTACGATTATTATTAAAATACTACTATTATGTACATTACTATATTATAATTTAAATAGTGCTATTATAGTACTGCCATTCTGAATATTTCCATAATACATATTATTGTATCTAGTGTCACTTGCACCATTACTACAATTATTGTTATCACTATAATATTATTATTATTGCCATTAGTATAGTTATACTATTGACATGATTACCATTATTACAGTATTACTACTACTATTGTTGCTATTAACATTGTTGCCAGTATTATAGTATTACTACTATCATTATCACAGTTATACTACTATCATTATTACTATAATCACTGTTACTATTATTGCAGTTTGATTTTGACTATTATTACCATTACCATATTGCCATTACAACTATCACCTTTACCAATAGCACTAATATTACTGTAAAATTACAAGGTCTATTATTACTAGTATCCCAATGTTACTATTATCATTATTGTCTTTATAATAGTATTATATTACTACTATTATAATTGTTATTCTCATAATACTACTATTACCATTATAATAATTTTTCTTCTCAGTTGTTCAAATTGTTGTAAGTAAAATTCAAGCTGTAAGCGCTACATATTAACAAACTCCTCAACATCACATCTCACTTTCATCGACCTAACCTCGACTAACCTCAAAAGTTATCATTCAAGTGCTCTATATAATTGCTCCGAAGGATCACAATACGAGTGGAAGCGATGAAAGAAAGCAACTCGACTCGATACACTAGAAAAGAAATCGGAGAAGCTGTCAACCGAGCGCTATGCATCTGCCACTTACTCGCTGCGCCATCCTCGATCGTTATAGCACCTTTTTTCCCCACAATGACACTCCATTTCGTCACAATTATCGCCATTATTCGGTCGCGAGAAGAGCATTTTAGCGACTACGCACAATGGACCACGTATCTATGTGTTACGCACACTGTCTGCACACGAACGAGGGACCATTCCGTGTCGAAACGCATAACATTGGTCCACATCATTTTATTTCACATTTGTTTATACAATTATAGTGTATCGAAATATTAAACATTAACACGCTGTATAGTGACATTAAAACGTACGTGTGTAATAAGACACATTATAGTTGTAATTGTTCTGAGTAATAGTCATAATTATTCTTGTAATTATTATTTAGAATAATTGCAAAAGGTAAAACTGTGTAACACACTGTAACTATAATTATTTTAAATAAAATTTACAATTGTAATTGTTATTTAATAACAGTTAAAATGTCAATTAATACAACACACTACAATTGTAGTTACCCTAAATAATGTTTAAAATTACTCTTATAATTATTATTTAGTGTGATGTCAAAAATTAAAACGTCCTGTGTAATATAACACACTATAACTATATTTATTTTGAATAATATTTATAATTATACTTGTAAGTATTAGAACAACGTTTACATTCTTCAATTTAATCTTTCTTAATATTCTATACTTCTTATATTATGTTACTCAATATTTTCTTTCGATCATTAAATTATATTAACATTTACTCATCATCAATAATCCACAAAATTTAACAAACTGATAACTTATTTGTCAATTGTTTCCTAACCTTAAACACCAATATATTTAATGATTATATTGAATCTCTCATCACAGAGCTTATCTTCAACACTTTTACGTTTCAACCTAAAATTTCACACAAATGTAACCTAAATAGCACAGCAATTACAAATTTGAAGAAAATCCGTTTATCGCCCGTCAGAAGAATACAAAGGTGATGCACCTCAAGTAAAATCCAACGATTCTTCCTTTCATGTTTTATTGTATTTTGACAGGATCGTTCTGGTTTCACGTGGCTTAAAAAATTCGTGGTGCAAAAACATCGGTCACCTTGTTATATTTCTTCGAGGTTAAGAATCGTATCTGATCGTCCCAATATAGAATTACTAATTCGGAGGTTTTTTGCTCTTCAGGGTCTATTTAATCGTAAAACTGGATCGTTAAAACGATTCTTCGAAGATAAGACATCTCAACCCTCGAACCGCCATTTTCTTGCATTAGTTCAGTATTATTTTGAGAAAAAATCTATTGTAATGTGTTGTTAGTTATAAAAGGTTCTGAACGTACATTCATTTAATAAAAATAAACGTATATTTTATACAAATATTTTGTGATCAATTTTTGTTGAGTACCCTTTGCACTCTGAAAAATTTCGCCATTTAAAATATCCCCTCAGAGGGGACAACCGAGTGCAAAGTGTTAAACTGTGTTTCTGTATGTAATCATATAGACTGGTTTTCAATTCCAACTGAAATATAAAAATCGATATCGTTCGAAAATTTTTCTCTGTGATTATTCAATTCGGGAAAAGGGTGTGAAACGACTGGTGGCAAAATACGGTTATTTTTAACATTGTGCGATTGTTGAGAGCTGCGTTTTGTAGATTGTGCAGCGTTAATCTCTGCTTTTCCGATAGTCCGGGTAATCCAGATACAGGGATAACTACGATGGCAAGGGTTAATAAATGTCGTGGTGAGGCGGGCAACAACTTCGAAGCCCGGACGCTCGGAGTTTCGGACTGCAAGTGGACTGCACAAGGTATCCGTTAGTTTTGATGCTTCCAAATACACTCCTAATCGGTTTTCAAACTCTCCCCTAAACGTTCGCGGACCGGACGATCCGATAAACCAAATTTCAAGATTTCACCTTGTCGTTAAACACAGCCGAAACTTTCGAAATCCACTTAACCACGCTGATCGAACGTTTTATATAATTATTCTGTGATTGGTAATCGTTTCATCTTAGCTGTCGGAAAATCTCGGAGAGATGGGAGTTTCACTTGTTATTTTAGGGAATATATGAGAGATACAAGTTTAATTTGTTACTTTAAAATATGAGAAACATAGAAGTTTAATTAACTTAACTGCTACAGTTCACTTTTAATTATCATATATTAAAGAAGAATTCCAAAAAATAATTTGTTCTTAAAGAAAAACCTGCATAATAGTATAAGCACTCTTAATACAAAATGGCTGGTGTTGCGTTGAAACGTATGACATTATAATATAAAAATAATTAATTAAATTTTGTAATATATTGAACACTTAACACAAAACAGAAATGTAACATAAAACAATTCGTCACCAAAAAAGAAAACTAATTCACACACCAGAGTCCATAACGGGTTTAAAACATTCCTAACCTAAAAACAGACCTTTCAATGTACTCATTATTTTGTATCCAACAACGACAGACAGCGATCTATACACACAGCGAAATACGATAATTAACTTTACCCTTTGTGCATGTTTCAGAGAAGCTCTTCGAACCGAGTTAAACGATACATTTCTGTGGCTGCACGCCACATTAGACAGACAGACGTAACCCATGTATCCATTAAATTCTCCGTAGGTAGTCTGTAGAGAAAGCAGAAAGAGCATTTAACAATGATGTTTTATGCATATTCTAACGAGCTTGCAATCAACTGGTACTAAACATTAGCAGGGCTTCTGGCATTCGCCCCTTGCGAGCCCCTTTGTGAGGCCGCGTAGACACGGCAGAAACGGGCGAGCATGAAAAGGGAAGGAAAACGGCGAGTGAGGGAGGAGAGAATCCGGTAGAAAGCGTAGAGAAACACGATAGAGAACGAGTAGTAAGCGAGTCGAAGAGAGAGAAGGTCCATTAGCTTTGACGCCGCTCCTCTCAAAGGGATGCTGCCGTTTTAGCGACGTGTACTATCCTGTTTCCTAAGCATCCCTTTTACGTTGCGCGACGTTATTGCACCGGGAGATAGGAAAATATCGTTTCCGTGCCAGAGTCTCTCTCTCTGCTTAAATATTCATAATTTATAAACTCTATCGTGCCAGTCCCGTCGGGCTTCCTTGTTTCCCGGCTTGAGATTTCAACAGGCACTCTTCAACGGGCTTTCCGTTCTTTCATTACGTACTGTCGACAAACCTGTTCTTAGCGCATAGGAGGTTGACTGAGATCTGATTGGACTATGGAAGGGCACCAATTGGTCAGAATAGGAAAATGGACACCTAGATAACGAACAAAACAAGAACAAAAATAAGGACGTTTCGAGTGGTCACCTTAAACGTAAGAATGTCACATTGGAATTATTCAAGAGGGGGTAGGGGGTGTACTTGAACCTGAGTCAGGCTCCCACACTCCAAGGACAGGGTTGTCCACAGTACACACCAAGTGATTTAATGCAGGATAAGGTCTAAATATGAGCTAGTCGAGGCATAGTCACATTGGAATTGTTCAAGGTGGGGTAAGAGGTGTACTTGAACCTGAGTCAGCCTCCCACACGCCAAAAACGAGGTTGTCCACAGTACACACCAAGTGATTTAATGCAGGATAAAGTCTAAATATGAGCTAGTCGAGGCATAGTCACATTGTAACTACTCGAAGCATAGTCATATTGAAGCTAGTCGAAGCATAGTCACATTTGTCCTAATGGAAATAGTATGGAGTTATGATTTAAGAGGAAATGATGTCGAGAGAAGTCGCTCACATTTGCTATTGCTAACAGCATTGTAAAATGGTAATAGTGCAATATATCAATACATGATAACTTATAATAATACATAATAATCCATATACACAGTATAGTATTAAAGAATATAGCAAATGATGTATAATAATAATGTGTAATAATCAGTATAATAACAAAGATGAATATGCCCGTAGAATGTTCAGTTAATAAAGAGATAACAGTCGTTAACTGTCTAATTTGAAAAAGAGAAGAAAAATGTCGAATGACAAGACAAATGAGGGTCGATAAGGGTTGTCAAAGGACATAGACGTCTCAATATCGCAAGGATCGAAGAACATCGATATTATCGGGCAGCTGTCGCGTGCCGCGGCCTCTATGGCGGTGGTCAAAGTCGACAACAAAGGTGATCCCCTGTTTTGTTAATCGTCCACCATAATGGGAACTGAAAGGGGTCCTGAGTAAGTGTCGTCGTGTAACGTTAAATATGTACACGTAAACAGATCGTGGGGTGAGGCGAAACCAACGATAGTATTCTTTGTAATCGAACACGCAGATTACGACAGATTATATTTATATTTCAACAATTTTTATTGTATTTATAGGTTGATGAAGTTTTGTGGTATTTTGAGAAGATGTGCGATTACAAGTCTTACATGTTGAAATCTTGTTGTATAATATAATTTTTAATGTTGTGTAACGTAGTTATTAATAGTTGTATTTATGCTTTTTAATCAATCTTTGTGACTGTCAAACCACAGTGCTTTTTAACCTAACTTAACCACTTATGACGGAAAAACTGCATCATGTTCGACACAGTCTATTTAATAAAACACTAAAATTTACCTTAATTTAGAATAAACTCCTAAAGTAATTTAAGATCAAGTACGCAGTCGTTGAAGAACAATAAATTGTTAATACATACATTTAACAAATGTCACCTATTGACAAAAATATCCTAACCTAACCTACCCTACATTTATTATTTCATATCAGCCAACAAAATACATTTCTTCTCAGATAAAACCGAATACAGAATTAGTTTTCTGAAAGAAAGAAATAGAGATCTGATACTCTATTTCTATGAAGGTGAATGAAGTGGCTATGATTTCGGAGCAGCTGTGAAAATGAGGTTACAACAGGAGAAATTGAAGGAAACAGTTGTCATATGAAGGTTACCGGTTAAGATGCTTATGCTCTCAGGTTGGTGTTTCCGACAAAAGTGCAGAGCAGGTAGACTTTACGTAGAATCGGATTGGATTAGGATTTAGGTTTGGCAGAAAGGGCGGCAGAGTAGGTCGAACCCAATTTGCATGCCATAAACCACGTTCGTCCGGGAGAGATTCGATTTGAAAAAGAGTAACGGAAGTCCACTGTGCTCGCGCGCCACAATTCTTTTTCTTCTTTAAACGAGTTACAATTTTGACAAAATTTTAGAAAATTCACGCTGCTAGAAATTCCGTTCGTAACACATTTCCGTGCTCGAAGAATTGGAAATATGATAATTCAAGAATTTGGGAAAATGGAAATTTGAATCTTGGAATTTCGTGTATATTTATGTTGGAGTTTGGAAATATTAATATTTATGTATTTGTAAATTTGGAACTTTGGTAATTGGTATATGTGATTATTCATAAATATGAGAACTTAGAAATTTATTATTTGAAAATTTTGAAATTTGTGTATGTCATTGATGTACATGTTTATTCAAGTTTGAAGAGTTGAACATTTATACATTTGCAGATTTAGAACTTTTGTAATTTGCATATAGGATGATTTATAAATATAACAACTTAGAAATTTATGTTAAATTTAAATTTATTATTTATATACATATATTTCTATGCAAGTTTGGAAATATGAACAATACATTTGTGAACTTTGACAATATGCATATATGAAAATTTAGAAAGTATAGTAAACGATATAATACAGTAACATACAATATGAACACATATAATAACATATAGATTAATATACAAAGTTATAATATAATAATATATAGTTTAAGATACAGTACAATATAGTTACACAAATACTGTATATATTATAATAATATAAGACAGAGGTGGTGTTCGAAAGAATCATGACACTCTCGAGATAAATACACGTTATTACTGGCACGAGAACACAATGGTCGTGGAACAATCTGAAACATAGACGGTTGTGGACGGCTGTCGCAACAACTCGAGTGTTTTCGTAGGTTCTCTAAATACCAAGACCGCAGTGAAGCTTTATAGAGTCGTTGAACAGTGTCAATGGACGCAACCTCTTACCTCCGCGATAATATAAACAACTTTCTGAACCTACCCCACGATTTTAGCCTTGATATGAAGGACAATATTATACATTCAATCTTATATCAATAATAAATTGAAACTAATCATATCTCATACGTTAACATAATTATTTTAGGTTACATTAGATTAACGTTGGTGATGTGTAAGATATCTGAATCAGAATTTTATAGAAATCAAACAATACAGGGTGTCTCACAATTAGTGTAGGTCCCTGAAATGGGGGGTTGACGTGATTCTGAATAAAATTTCCCTTTACAAAAATGGGGTTCGTTTTTGAATTATTAAGAAAAAACACGGTTGTATGTCTACAAAACATTTTCTATAATACATATATATTGTTTAAAAAAACAGCAAATGTAATATAGTATTTAGTAACTATATGTATATTACATGGTACAGTAATACAACTCAAAAGCAAGATAAAAAAAAATTATAAGGTATCGACATTGATTTATTTAGAGTATTTGTAATTTTTGTACCGATGTCGAAACGTATCAGAGGGACATGAAAAAATAGTTCTTTTAACAGGTTGCACAACATGATCGTTCGATCAGGAATATAAGATCAAAGAGTAGGGTACCGTTGTGGTTAATGTCCAAATGTCGCCGACGTGAGCGAAGTTTCGAATGAATATTTCAGGGTAACCGCCGTCGATGGGATCCCGTTGATGCCCGCGACTACCCCCTATGTTGTCCCCGCAAAGAGCATTTGTGTAATCTATCAGTACGTCCGGGACTTTCGGGGATGAAACCCTTTTGTCGGTCGCGCGAGGTGCTTAAGCGGTTGGTTAACTTGGAAATGGGGTGCCATGTAGTCCTATGGGGTTGCTAAAATTCTACTGCCTTAGATATTTCATGGTTTACTTACCATTTGATACTGATTTGTAACTGGAATAATATTACTACTTTTACCAACTGTTGTAGTTTTAATCTCATCCGTTTAAGTATATGGGAACGATATGGGGGGATACATATAATGGAGAAGATACATATTTGGGATATTACAAATTTGAAAACGAATTTGAAATTTAAGAATGTAATAGTTTAAGAATTTGGACATTTAGAAATTTCTGAATTTAACAATTTGAAAAAATTGTAAGTTTATAAATTTGAAAACTAGGGTAATGTATAAATTTATAACTTTGAGAATTTGGGAACTTGGAAACTTTGAAATTTAGATCTTGACAAAGAGTTTGCAAATTTAGGAATTAATAAATGTTAAATATTATATATTTTTTTACCAAAAGAAGTAAAATATGTTTATATACTACTACTACAAATCAAATATTTATCTCGAACCTAACGTAACCTTAATAAAAATCGCGATCACCAAAAATACTCTTCCTTCATTCTCATCAAAAATCTTACAAACTCATACAAAACACATCCCATGAAAACCTCCACAAAACATTAAAAGTCCGAAAAAAGCCAAAACTCATGTAACAGTATTTGAAGTACTCAGAGGTGTCCAAGTGCCCTCGAAAAGGCGACGACGCAAGTAACGACCGAATAAAGAGTAGCACCTAGAGCGGAAACGAGTGTCCTCAGCGGGATACGATTTGCTGTTTACACCATGGGTCCTTGGTGTTTAACGAAGCATGACAGACTCCTACGACGGGTGGTAAATCCTTGCAGAAATTATCGTCCCTCTCATTGTGGTTGCTTACGTGGTTAGCAAAAAGCGGGTGCATGGGCCAATGGAGATTCGGCATTGTGAAGAGGATCGTTGAGTTGCCGCGTGGGCGAGCCAGAAATGGAGCGGAAGTCCTTCAGATCCTGGAGGAGCACCTTCTTGATTCCTCGCTGGCGGTCCAACGTTGCGGCTGAAACGTGACCGTTTGGTCCTGTAACAGGATTACAGAGGGGATAGATTAAATTTCGAGATATTTAGCAGGACCATTGCTATCCTTGGCGAGCGTGGACGTGAACAGTAGGATTTTCGCCAATATTTTGGCTGTTTAGCCTTTGTCGCCGGACAGTGGCCATTGTAGTGTGAAACGATGGGCGGAGAGTCGTTCCTCGAAAGGGAACTGGCCTCCTCCTTCAGGACTATTGTCCTGCACTCCTTGCGACCGCAGGACCCGTTTGATACTTAATTTACGACGCTGGATGACTCTCGAATTTGGACTCACCTTTCTGTCACATAAAATTCGTATTTGTCAAGAATTTTTATTATTCGTTGATGTTATGGTACTGATGATTATCAGTCGAAATGGGTGCAGGTTTCACATTCTATGTTACAAAAGTCATGCTTTTGGTGGAATGTCATTTTGTGGAGATAATGGATATGTTAGTGGATGCTACAGTATTTGCTTATTTATTTTAAAAGTGTATTTGACTACAGTAGGTCATGTCAAGAGTATGAGGTGAAGAGTGCTGCTCTGAGGGAGCTTAGAGAGTTGAACATGGCCATAAGAAACACATAGAGTTGCAAGAGTAGCAAGTTCAAATAACAGTATCTATTTTCAAGAGATAAATATGATTACTGCATCTTATAATATGCTTTAAATGGTAACAATCGACAAATCTCTTGCCAACTACAATATTTACCATGTAACACAATTACTCTAATTTTTACTGTAAATTTTGTACAATCCCATTTTACCTATAATATCAGATCTATTTAAAAATCTCCAAAAGTGTACTATCCCTACAAAGATACCCAACCCTTTAAGCACCCCAGATAATGAAATTTGTTGCGTGTCGAAGCGAAGCCCGCAATTATTTATGAGAGCATCTCATGGGGATATTGATAAGGAGCCGGTACAGATGTACGAACATGTGTTTCGACATGGCGTTAAATACGTGGTAACACTCGATGGGTTTATTCGAACTGTCACCGGATGCCAGTGTGCCATGAAACTGCACACTTATTTCTCGTGTTACACCCACGTAGTACACCATTGGGTAATCATCGTATAATAGCCGAATAATGATTTTTACGAGGAGGGGGTTAGTCGGATAAATAAGAACCGAGCCCTAAGGCAAGGGGACCAATATGGGCACCTTAAACGCAAAACTGCACCCCCGACTCACAGCGACTATCTAACCCCACTGCGATGTTTATTATTCACTTAGGATGCTCATGTTCTATTTGTTCCCTGCTGAGCTCGTTTCAACGACTTACCCCTTCGTTGAAGGGGCCACGTGCCCTGTATTCGACGACGAAATATAACCATACGCGTTTTCATCATTTTCTTTATGTTTTATGATGTATGACACTTATGTCTGTAATAATTGTAACGCTTATATGGGTACTTGATTTACATTCGCTTTTGAATTTTGAGGTTAGTACGAATCTTTGGGAAGGTTAGGTTAGTTTTGTACTTTTGTGTTTGAATTTTAAGGGTAGTTTACGTTTATGGTGAGATTAGGTTTTTGACAAGTTTAAGTTTTCTACAATGATAGGTTAGGTTAGACTTCAAGGTTAGGTTATTTTTTTCAAGGTTGTTATTTTTTAGGTTATATTTGTCTCCAAATTTTAAGGTTAGTTAAGTTCCTAGTGAGATTAGGTTTTTGAGAGGATTATATTTACAGCAACGATAATTTTATGCGTTCAGTTTTGAATTTTAAAGGGTAGTTCATATTCTCAGTGATGTTAGAATTCCAATGAGATTAAGTTTTCTGCAATGATAGGTTAGGTTAGATTTCTCAGCATGGTTAGGTTAGCTTTCTACTTCTGTCATTAAATATCAAGGTGAGTTTAACTTAGCAAGGATAGGTTTATAGAAATGTTAAATTACCAGCAGTATTAGGTTATGTAAAATTTCTAAGATTAGTTAGAGTAACATAACCTCAAAGATGAGATAACATAGTTCAAAATTGAACTTTGTACCAAAATCTAAATTTCCTAAACTTTTTTGCTATATACAAAATACTTTGAATTAAAATACTTCACATTTCAAATTTTGAAATTCTATAAATTTGTCTCCTTCGAAAAAGTACATAGAATTTTTCATAAATAATAAATAAAATAATAGTATAATATATTGTACAAACATGATTTGTTGAAAACTTCGCATGGTTCATAATAAAACAGCTACATTCATGCTGATTATACAAAAATATATGAAACCACTATTTTTTTTCTATGAGTAGGATTTATGAAGACGTTTTGGATATATCGTTTATTTGAATGTAGATAGCAGAAGATCATGAATGAAATTTTCTAAGAAACAGTTTTCTGTAACTGATAAATTTAAGAAATTGCACAACATGGAATATAATCGTGAACCATGTCCTTGGAGGATAGTAGATGATTGCGGAGGTGCTTTTACTATGGGCACCATATGTGGATCACTTTTTCAAGTAAAATTTAGTTCTTTATATCAAAAGTAGTATCAAAAACATAATTAGAAGGTTTAATAAATCATAGAAATCTAATTTTGTAAAATAGGTTTGATATAACCTTAACAATTTCATAAATATATTAAATGTTTATTTATAATTAACTCTTCATTATTATAACATTCCTCATAATTATTAAAATTAATTTTATATCTCTTACATATCTAATGTTGACTCTGACTATTTATTGAAATTTTTACATAAATTTAGAAATTGGAAAATTTGTATGTTTGAAAACCTGAATATGTAGAAAATGTTGATATGTTGATATTTTCTGAATTAGTGACTTGGTAATTTTGTAATGTGGCTATTTGACAATTTGACAATTTGGGAATTTGGTAATTTCATAATTTACTACTTTTGTAATTTAATAATATAGTCATTTGGTAATTTTGTAATTTAGTGACTTGTTGATAATTTGATAATTTGGAAATCAAAAAATTTTCCAACTTTCCTTTTAGAAAATCTTAATTTGTTAATTTAGAACGTTTGAAACTTGAAAAGGTAATATTCTAAAAGTTGACAATTTTAAAGTTCAAAAATCCAAAAGTTGACAATTTCAACATTCACAAATTCAAAACTCTGAAACTCAATTCACTAATATGAAATATTCGAAACTTACAAACCCCGCAATAAAAATCTGCAAAAATTGAAAATGTACCCTTAAAATGTTTAATTCTATAAATTCCCTCCAAATTCTAATCCTCTCTCCATCAGAGCGTCATCGGTTTCCGCAACGCGCCCTGTGGATTCCAAAGAAGGCTATTCGGCGGTCTAACAGCGGTCAAAAATCGAACCCCTCAATTAGCCGGAAATTTCGCTCTCTGGGGTGGTTTATTTTCCGCCATCGAGTGTTCCTTGATACGTTTCCGTTCCAAGGAGGACCCATGGAACTCCATATTAAGCGGTGCCCTCACCGGAGGAGTGCTGGCTGCAAGAACAGGGATTCCTTCGATGATAGGCAGCGCCACAGTCGGCGGAATTTTTCTGGCTCTCATCGAAGGATTCGGCATAATGGCCACCCGACTTCACGCGGACTCCTTCGCGCAGCATATTCAGATGTACGAAATGGAGAACCTTCCGGAATTCCATGGACTTCCGCCCAGAACCAGAGTGGGCTTCAGCGGGGCACCCATCAACCCGGATGCGTCCGCTATGCCACAAATGAATGCAAATGGCATGGAGGTCGATATAATCAAAGGAAGATGAGTCCTTTTTTTCGCTTTTTTTAAGGGTATTTTTATCTTTTGATAAGTTTTGATAGGTGGCCTCCGCCACGATATAGCGAGGTCGTAAAATGGGGAGGTGTGATCAGATATTACAAAATAAATGTTGGTGGATATATTAGAGAGGAAATGTTATAAAGTAAATATTGCAGGAAATGTTACGAAATATATATTGAAAGAAATATTACAAAATGAAAGTTGCAGGAAATGTTGCAAAGTATATGTTGCAGGAAATATTACAAAACAAAAATAAATGTAGTAAGTAAATTTTGTGGAGTATATGTTGTATGCAATATATTGAAGGGGAACTGTAAAGTACAACGTATACATACAACGTATATTACACAAAAAGATAAATATAACTGGGAAAATTTCATGGGGTGTCAATATGTAATGTGCAATATACTGAAAGGAAATCGTGAAACAGAAGGTAGCACATGATTTTGTGAATTTTCTCTTTATTTCACAATGAGGAATATTACACAATAAAGATAAATACAATGAGAAACAATTTCGTGGAGTGTCAATATGTAACATGCAATATATCGAAAGGAAACTCTACTTGATAAGAGAATTTACGACATCGCTATATCGTGGCGGGAATATAACAAATACGTACTATGCATCTTTTATAAAATGAATGTTATTTACACATTTCTGGCTATTAAGATTTAGAAATTGAAATAATATGAATTCAATGTCTAAAAATTAGTGTACTGGGATTTATAGGTTATGTGAATTTTGAAACTCGTATTACCATGAAATGTGATTATTAATTTTATCTATAAAGTTTGATATTATTCTTCCTCTTTTGTACAATGTTCTGGACCCACTTTTGACGTTTTAATAAATTGATGCTGAAGCATTATACGTTTGTCGGAAGTTATTTAGCTTTCTAACCTATAAAGATGTGGAACGTGTTTTACATAAACGAACATAAACTTGTTGAGGACTTATGTTTATTTAAAATGTTAATTACAAAATTTGGAATTTTGTGTAGGAATACTTGAAAAACTGATTTTAGCAAAAGCCAAAAACTGCAAAATTGAAAAACTTGAAAATTGAATAAGTAAAATCTAGAAAAGCTATAAAGTTAATTTTATAAATTCATAAATTAAAAATTTTGAAACTAGTAAATACAGAAATTTAAAAATATAAAAATGTAAAAATATGAAAGTTAAAAAATGCAGAGTTAACCATTTTTGAAACTTGAAAATTTAACCGTTTTCTAACTTATAAAGCATTCAGTGAGACGTGCAGATTCACATAAACTTGTTAAGAACTTACGTCTCATTTCGAACGAAACTAACAAATTTGTTAATATTGCATATAGAAATTTGAAAACCTATAATTTGCAAAAGTTTTAAAATTGAGCTATGACATTGAAAAGTTGTAAAGTTAAGGTATAAATTTGAGAAAAGAAAAGCTATAAATTTGATAAAGTTTAAATCTTAAAAATTAGTAAATATAAAACTATAAAAATGAAAAAATGTCGAGTTAACAATTTCTGAAACCTAAAAATGTACGCACGGCAGAGATAATCTCGCACAAGGATCCGATAGCATCAACCCTATCCGGCAAACTCTATCGCCATCTCTGGTCATCGTTGACGTCCGAAGATGCAGCAGATAAGATGGCGGACTCGCTACTAAAGACATCGTTTATTGCAAGGTGGTTAATGACTGTTTTGACAGCGGCTCGCGCTCGGCCAAGGACAGTTCTGTAGGATGTTGCTTCCATTGTTGGACGACACCCGATTGGAATCAATATTTACACTTAAGCCCGTGTAATCCTCGGCTTACTGAGAGGCTCAGCCTTTCCAACCCTTTACCTCGATTGAGTCAGGGAAGATTTCCATGAATGGGATCGCTCGTAACCAGCCTTTTGGCAAAGGTACTCGAAACAGTGGAGAGGCTGGGTCTGAAATGGCTGGACCGTCTCCGTCAGATTTTTCACGCGTTTCAAAGCCAACGAACAAGCAGGGGCCAATTCAGGGGTGTGACTACCCTGTGGCTCGGTTTGCCATTCACTTGGGGAGAGCATTGAACAACGACAATGAGAATTCAATCGTTATTGTAGCTTGTTGGGCATGACGATGATTAAGAATGCCTGGTACACGCGTCCGTCGTGAGGATCAGTCGGAATTGGATTAGCGGCATGTGGGAACCGGAGACGATTTTAGGTACTCGGAAGTAAAAGCTGTCAGATGTTGCAATTCTATTTGATACAGTTTTCTTTTTTATTTTTGTGATCATTTTTCTTAATTTATTTTGAACGTTTGAAACTTTGGATGGATTTTTATTTAGTCTTGAAGAGGATTGTGGAGTGATTTGGAAATTTGTGTATTTCGGAATGAGTTTTTGTTTGGGGATTTTGAAATATGAAGATTGAACGTGAAATCGTTTGGAAATGAATAAAATTTGAAAAGTTGAATATCTGGAAAAAAATTTCGAGTACTGAAGATTTTGACATTTTAATATTTAGAAATCTTCAGTAATTTTCACGTAAAGAAATTTGAAAAGTCGAGTGCTTAATACATATTAATTTTAATTTTTATATGTGCACTTATCTGAAATAAATAGGTAAAATTATTCTTAAATACACTACATAAGCCAATTATAATTTCTTGAAGATTATAAAATTCTCTACGTAAATAATAATAGTTCGAATAATAATATTAAATATATTAAGCATTCTAAATTAAATAAAAATGAAAAAGATATTTTATTTCGATCGCTTTAAAATTCATGCCACCAGCGCCATCGTGCAGAAATTCTGATTTTAACTAATTCTTACAATACCATTATCGAATATGTAATCGTAAAGATTGAATATGTAGTAGCACATGTAATGGTATGTATATTTAAACATGTTTACGTATATCTTGTATATCACACAGGAACCGCGTGTGCTTTATTGCGCATTTTAGTTTTCAGAAAAGTGATTTTAGAAACCGCATTATCATACTAATTACATTATTTGTGTATTAAACTTGTTGAAATTTACATTGTTCGTAATTGAACTTTACATTCCAGTATTTAAAAGCATCGTAGCGATTTAATTTGTAAAAATCATATGAAAAGTAAAATAATATTTTATAAACAAGATATAAAAAATAAAAGTTAATTGTAAAATAATTAATTCGAATACCAGAAAGTGCTTTGAAAACTTCAGTTTCACTTGTTTTTGCTGACTTTACAAAACCTGTACTTTTAGATTTTTTATCTTCAGTTACTAAAATGATTAAGAAGTTTTTGTCAAAATGTATGTTAACCTTCATGGAGATAAAGAATTATTGTATAAGCTGGTTTACTTATTCATTATTTAATTCTGATTATAATTTGGTTGCGATTTAAATACAAATGGACATTAAACGTCTGTAAATCTAGGGTTAAAATTCATACGCGTTCGCTTCTTGAAAATAATAGCAGTAGTGCCATCAAGTGGTCACGATTCCAATTACCAGGACAAAAAAAATCACGTTTTTTTAGAAAATGAAGTAATTTTATGTTGTGTCGATGGTTGCAAACGTTTCTAAGGTTAAAATAAAATCAGAAGAATGGATGAAATTTTGGGAAACATATATTTGATTTAATTCGAGTCATATTATAGTCAATGAAGCTAATAAAATCAGCTATATTGATTTAGTTCAATAGAAAACGATACACGTGGCGCCATCTAGCGACCGCGCGTGGGAACTAATTAAACTACAGTTTCAAAAGTGTGTAGTTCACCCTGTTCGCCGGAGAGATGGCGTCACTTGTTCAATTTTCGAAATTTCAATCAATATTGATTTTATGGGCTTAATTTACTATTATATGCATCGCATTACATCGGGGTGTAAGAAGAATTAACTCCGGAATGCATATTATAGTAAATTAAGTCAATAAAATCAATATTAATCGAATTTTTTAAAATGGAACAGGTGGCGCCATCTCTCCGGCGAACAGGGTGAACTACAAGGTTTTGAAACTGTAGTTTCATTAGTTCCCATCTTCTACCGCTAGATGGCGCATCATGTACCGTTTTCGGTTCAATTTAATATATATAGTTAATTTTATTAGTTTAATTGACTATAATATTAATCGAATTACATTTTAGTTCAAGATCAACTAACTTCGAATTCTTTTGACTTTACCAAACTATTATCAATTGATAACCATTCTTAGGCTAACCCTAACTAGCCTACGGGTTTTTGCCTTATGTGGCGCCATCTAACGGCAGAAGATTAGAACTAATTAAACCGCAGTTTCAAAAGTGTGTAGTTCACCCTGTTCGCCGGAGAGATGGCGCCACTTGTTCGATTTTCGAAAAAATTCAATTAATATTGATTTTACTGATTAATATGCTATATATTTAATTAATATTCATTTTATGCTGTTTGCAATATATTCCGTGAGTCTAAAGATGTGGATTATGTGTTCAGAACAAATCGCACAGTATACTGTATCTCATCGATAATATAGGGAATGACATAAGAATGTCAACAAGTTTTCTTTCGAATCGCCAAAAATCATTCTCACTGCTATTTTCTTTTGCAGAACAGAACTTATTTGCAATATTTAGTCGATATCGGAGCATGACGGTTTTCCGAAGTTTCGCCATAATTTTATTATCCCATAAGTCGAAAAATTCCATTAGCTCTTACCATCCGTCAACTACATGATAGTATAAAACAAATAAAATACTAGTGTTTGATAATATTTTACTTCACGAAAGGAAAATATATTTAGAAAATAAATTCTTATCTTTTCAATTATAAATATCTGACTAAATATAACGTTTAAAGTGAAAGAAATGCAGGAGCAATTTTTTGAGACATGTATGAATAAAAAATTTTAATACTCAGAGCTAACTTAATTGCTGTAATTTCAATCGTTTCCTCGAACAACATTCTGTTGTTTTTATTGGCAAATTGTGAATAAAAAGCAACTTGAATTTTCTGCTAACCTATTAGAAAAGTTCGATGTATGGATATTACCCATGGATTTGATATGTTAGAAAACGATAACGTCTTGGGGAACATTGAGGTAAAGATACCCAGCCTCTTCTCTTCCTCTGCTGGTACGAATTTTTAATTTTTTGAAGATGGAATTTTTCATCTCAGTATTTTAAAACCTCCCATTTCTTCTTCATCTGCACCAGTTATCCGTAATATGCTTTTTTACTTCTTCAATTTTCAACCTTTTTAATCAAGAAGATCAAGTCTTCATTCTTGTATAATTTCACAATTTCAATAATTAAACTTTAACAAAAAATTCAATAAGTAATTTTAATTTTATCAGTGTTACTTCAACAACAACGCAATATTTCTTTTTACGTATTAAATTAAATAATAAAAGTACGAATTGTACCAAATTTTAATCATAATTATTGCCAAATATTAGTATGAATTATTTAATATTACCACGAATCACTTAACATTACTACGGATTATAACTAAAAATGTAACAGAAGTACAGTAAAGAAGGTACAAATAACCGAACAACTGACAAAAAACATTAAATGCTCAATAAATAAATAGTGGACGTAACCATGATGGTGCAGATCGTTCCATCAACGAAGACGAAGAGCCCCGACCGAAGAGCGGAAGCAGTAGTTCCGCCGGTAGTTCCCCTTCCAATCTAAGAGAGCGTCTGCGCCATTTCTCTTCTCCGAACCAGACGCCGCAACTGTCAAGCCGTGTAATCGGTCGGCGTTTCCCTCAAAAGCATACAAATATCATCGAAGAAGTCGAAGAGAGAGAGCAGCAGCCATCTTCCACTTCAGTAGAAGAAAAGGGCGCTAGAGCGCGCAGGCGAGCCAGGGTTCAGGCGATGGTGGCCCCAAATCTCAACGAAACGATCGCTTTAGACTCGAGAAGCACATCGACCGATGACCAGACGTCCAACAGGAGTTCCATGCTCGAAACCAGGTCGCCACAGCCTGAAGAACGATGTTCGTTAATGGAAACGCTGTCGGCGAGAACATTTCCCAGTCTGCCTCCATATCGCAACAAACGCAACGGTCCCGACAATGACACTTCAAGATCCCTGCAGAATCCTCTACTCTGCGAGAGTTCACCGAGAATCAATTTGCAGCCACTTTCGCCAATGTCGTTGGACCGCGTTCGACCCAAGAAGTTCGGAGGGTACAGACCTCAGAGCGGAGTGATCCTGCAGAACCTCAGTTCTGGAAGCGAGGCAGAATACAGTCACGAGACTGTGTACATTCAGAAGATCGATCATTTGTTGCCTGTGCAGCCTACAGTTTCGCCTCATCGTCTGCCACCACTGTCCTCGAGGTCTTCGGCTCCTCCCAGGAGCGAAGACCAGGGTTGGAATGATCGCTTGAGTACAACGCCTCTGTCTTCCTCGAGAACGGTGCATGATTCGAGTTTCTATAGGGGGATGAGCTCCTCCAGGAGCTGGAAGGACACTTTCGGAGGCAAAGTTGGGCTAGAGCCTCTTTCGCCTAAGATAAATGTCGAAGAACCCAGAAATCTGGAATGTGAGGATAAGAACCTTGAGCCGATGGAAGATACACATAGAAGCGAAGGCTGCATAGACTTTTCCATGTGGAGAGAGGTTACCACGACGTTGGAGGATCCTGCAGAAGATCAACAGGAGGAAGATAAAGAAGTTGAAGATATTGTTGAAGATAAACAGTACACGAATGTCCCTACTCTCGCATTAAGTTCGCAGGAAATATCTAACATTGCGACACCGGCTGCCAGAGTTTCTTCAAGAAGGTGTTTGGACACCGATGCCTTAATGGCGGCGTTGTCGAACGTCTCTTTAAAGCAACAGATAACGAAGGAGACTCCAACAAATGTCTGCAGCGAGTACTCCTCTGAAAATAACTGTCCTACAAATCGCAGTCAGTATAACGAGTCAGAAACGTCCTATGAATCCTCTGGTAGCAGGAAATCGAAGATTCCAGTCAGAGTACCAAGCAATAGGATTGAAACAAACGAATCAGTTGGTCAAGGTACTTCATCGTCTCGTGAAGAACTTCGTTCAGAAAAAAGTGATCAATGTCTAAGGTCACAGTCCAAAGAATGTCAATTGGAATCAGCTAGAACCGAGGAGTCTATTAGTCGCACGTTAGAGTCGTCCGCAAACGAGACTTGCAAGGATGAGGAGGAACATCCCGAATCAGGAAGTTCTAAAAAATCGAATCTTGAGCCGAAGGACGATCGTTCAGAAAACTGTATGACGCCTTTAGATATAGCCAGCGACGACGATCGACCAGAAGAGGCACAAAATGATACCTACAGAGTTAATTCCAACAACCTGAGGGACTCGTACGAGTCTCTGGTTAATCCTGAGACAATCACTGAGAACTTGAAGGAAGAGGAGCAGAAGGTTGACGATGATCAATGGAAAAGCAGTTTGGAGGACCTGGAATTATCAGCCATGTTAACAGAACTCGAAGAAAAGCAGATGACACGGGAGAGTAAAATCGGTGATGTCGCAGAAACGTCACCAGACTCGTCCTCCTCTGAAGACCCTGAGGAGATCCATCAGAACAAGGTTCGATTCTCCGTGGAGAAGTTAGCCGCTGATGAACTTCGGAAGAGCATCTACCCGGAGCAGACTAAGACGTTGACCTTCTTCATGGACAAAATGTATAAGACACCGCAGCACTCTTCCACATCTAAGCTACAGCAGGGATACGAGAAACCGAGAGAGTCACCGCGGTTCAGAAAAAGCCAGGACCGATTTCCTTTCACCATTTCGGAGAAGACGAGCGTCTCGTCCATCAGGTTCAAACATCCCGGGCGAACCAGCCTAGACAAGAAGTCCCCGGACAGGACTTACCATCTGGAGCACCATCCCAGCATAACCCGATTGGCGGGTTCTGGATTCGAGGAGACGCCTGCGGACATCATCGACTATGTCACTCGCAGCGAGAGGGTGGATCACGATATCAAGTTTTACGGGATGAAGGGATTGGTTCAAAGGGTTTCAGCGAGGCTGAGGAGGTCGAAGAAGAAGGACAAGGTTAATCCAGATACAACCAGCGTCATCTACCAGAATAGTGACTACAGGGAGGAGTACGACAGTTTGGCGGCTAGTTGCTCGGAATCGTCGTTGGTGAAGGAGCTGAGAACGTGCGATGGTATGGGGGACCCAAAGGGTAATCCTGATTCCCCAGATGAGAAGTCGTCGGTCGTTTCCGACAACAAGTCGACCGAACGTCCATACAGAAGGTACGACCGCGACGACCTCTGGGTTCGAACTTTCGATAAGTCTGAACACGAAGCACGGAAAGACCCGGAACAACGTGAATCAGCCAGGGATTATTCGGTGTTTTTCGTGAAAAGCGCTAGGGAAAAAACACCGACTGATGAAATTAAGAGACCAGTTTCGATGGAGAGGAAAGAACGAGTGAAATTTCGAGGTACTTCTTTGGCTGTCGTTCCAAAGATGTCGGACGAGAATGTACCCGCCAGGAACAAGAAATTCGAGCGGGCTAAAAGAAGGAGGAACATTGGCAATGGTTGTTTTTGTCTGAAATTTTATCGAATGATTGTTCCAGTTTCGCTTAGAAACAGGTCACGTTATAGCCGACCGTTGGTAAAGAAGAAATCTCGTTTTCCGTTGTAAATAAAGAAGAGATGATACTGTACATCTGACGGTAAACATTTTCATTTGTACATTTGTAAAATTATACATTTGGTTACGAAGTTCAATATTACGTTAAAATATACGTTAAGAAAAAATAATTGTGCTATTTTTCCCGTGATGAGAAATCAATACCTGCTTGATCTCTGTAGGTAAAGTGTACATGTGTAAAATTACACATTTAAGACCTTGAATACACATTCTAGAAAAAGGAAACAAAGACAGTGTCGTTCGCAATAAAATCGATGGATATTCGTCGCTCATGTTCTTTATTTATACGTCGTTCGTACATATCTCATTTATCCTCAAATAGTAGGGTTGCACACGCTTGCTTCCATCTTTATTTTTCTTTCATTTCTCGAGTTTATCGCCTTAATAAAACGTTTCTCTGCTACGCTTCTTTTTAACTTATTATCGTTATTATCCTTACCATTATAGAAAAAATAAGTCTTTAAATAATCACATAAGAGTCGTCGAGCCTTCGAGAATCGTAGGGGGATAAGGAGGGGTGGGACAGAGAACGTGTTACGTATATGCATGCATACGTGTAATTTTGCCGACACACGTGTGTAAACGACTCCGGTGTATGTATGTACGTGTGTGCGCGCGCGTGTCAAGAATAAAAAGGGATTAACATGTTCTCCGAGGTACAGTCCTCGTCGAGATATAACGTGGTCGTAAATCCGGCCCATCAGAACGAAACACGTTTCGTCTCACGGATCGTTGACGTTTACGACCGCGTTATATCCAGGTGAGAACCGCGAGTCGGTTGGGTCGTTTGGCTTTACATGGTATTTTTTTTTGTTCACCAGCCCACGAAATAACGATGATGCTAAGGCTAGAAAGAAATCCTATACCGAGAAGACCAGTCGTTTTCGCGTTTTAAAAACTATATGTATACGTGACGCGCACAGTGCGCGCGCGCCATTCCGCTACACGGTCTTGGAGGAGCTCTTTTAATCGATTCGACGAAGGGACGTAACCGCGAGAGAAATCAGCGAAAAGGAGCATAAAGAAAATCGACGTTAAAGGCGATGCGTTTCCGCGATCTGCCTCGAGAACGTTCTTTCTTTCTTTCTGTTTCTAAAAAAGGAAAGGAAGCTCCGTACGCCATGACCCTACATGTACACTCGGCTGCAACGTAGGCTTCTCTTAAGATCCAGGGACAACCTAACCTAACCTCCTATTTTCGCACGTGAGGAATATGGACAAACAAGGGTGGGTAGTGAGACGCTTCCTTTTAATCAAGGGAAGCCTAAGTTGCACGCAGTCATACTCGCCAGTATGCATCAGGCGTACCACAGCCCTGAAGTCTTAAGACACATAAGGTTTTCAAGAAAATTATCATACTTAAAAAAAACCGTTTATCGATCGAACTGTAGACCTAACTCTTCGCAAACGCAAACGACTACTCCGTAATTGTGATTCAAAAATATAGGAATGTTCGAATGCTAGAATCTAGCATAGGTTATAATGAAGCAACATGGCGGACATACTCTTTTTTCGAATCTCACAATGACCTAAGACTTTTGAGCAGCAGTGTACATATGTGTAATAATTACATGCAAACGCTTGATTAATCGTGATTACAATAAATAACTAGGAGAAAAGGTTATAGGGCTGGAAAAATAATTGGTCACTCATTCGCGAGCCATATAAGTCTGTTTCGCTACGAACGACGATAGAAATGGCTCGTACATCGTGCTAAATCATCTCTTCGCACCTGGCAAAATTAATATACGATGCCGAGTAATACTTTCAATTTACAGGAAATACAGATAATACTGCGATATAACGAGATTGTAAATTGAACACTTGTCAAGGAGTGCCTAGTCAAGTCTGCATTCTGCTTTAGTTTCATTTTAATACATAGTATAGAGCAAATCTTTAGTATCAGTTACAGAACATATAAATGTTGAAAATAACAAAGAGAAGCTATTTATTTAATCCCTCTTTAAAATTACTGTTTTTAAAAGTGTTGGGGCTTTGAAATTTGAGAATTTATAGGGTTGAAAATTGTAGAATTTTAATTCTGGATCTGCAAAAGTTTGAGATCTTGAAATTCAGAATTTTTTAATTTTGGGACTCAGGGACTTGGAAACTTTGGGACTCCCAATTCCAGTCTAGGGAAAGCTTAAGTAGAATTTAGGAACTTTAGGATTTTGGGACTAGTAGAACCTTAGTATAGGATTTTCAGACTTGAATTTTGTAATTTCTAAACTTTGAGGCTTTGGAACTTTTTAACTTTAGAACTTTGGAAATGTAGAAATGGCCCATAAAAATATGGAACAATTCTAAACCATATTGTTACTTTACATAACCCTTTGTAGTTCCAGGTCCATATTTCTTATAAATCACCGTTTTAACATTCAGATTTTGTATGCTATCTTTAAAGAGTTCTACGACCTCGCTATATCGCAGAGGATGTAATCGCGGCAACAAAAGATACACATGCTAAATTGGATAAAAAAGGAGGGGCAGTATTTCTTCCTTTACTCTTTTAGAAACAATTATCGAGGTCTTCTTATTCGTTCGTTTGGCCATTTACCATGCTGCATCCCGTTCAGGTTCGCTTACTTCTTGCTCGTCCGTTTATCATCGTCGTCGTGGTCGATGCTCGCACCGTCAGGACGGGACTGATTGGGGAAATAACGTCACAAAGGGGGTGGAATGGAGAATTCTTTCCGCACGTAAAATAGAATGTACGGTTTACACTTGGCGACCGCGTCTGTGGTTGCTGGGCGTACAGAACTGTCGTTAAAGTGAAACCATTGTCCGTCGTGAACAGCGAAGGCAGTGTAATGTCCAGTCCCAGCACTGCAATTGTAATAATTTTCAAAGTTACATAAAACATACCGAAAGTTACAGAAACAGCTGTATACATAAATAATCATGCTCAGGTTGGTGTTGCCAGTTATAACCACCTTTTCTTATTCTTACTGTGACTTAACCTCTGTACAAAAAATTACCTGGAGCCACGTCAAGCCTGAGATTAACCACAGAGTTATTTGTGGAAGATGGTAAATGTTTGTATTAACTTGATAAAAATTTGTAATGCAACAAGGCTCATTACCTTTGTAGACACTTATTGTACCATTTGTAGTGACCTGAGTCAAAAGTATATTATACAAAAGTTTGAAAACCAAAAATTCAGAATTGTCTGAAGTTCTGTAAACAGCATTTTACATGAAACTTTATTCATACACAATGACACTTTAATGGAAATAGCGCAGAAGATAAATTTCCTTTCTTGCAATTCCTAAAACTCACATCAAATCATTTGGAATCAAAATCTACTTTATTACCTTTACCAAGAAAGTACCGTACGCTGATATTTAAAACATTCAGTGTTGACAACTTGAAATAGAACATTTCATTGTTAAATAGTTAAAAGCTTCAACTATACAAAATCTTATATACATAAACAGAAACATATAAAAGGTTCTAAAGATTATGTGAAACGTACCCAGAACCATGGTGCACGATAACAGCAGCTAAGTCATACAGGTGGCTATTCGAAGCGCCCAATTTAGTCCCAGTCATGCCACGTACTGTGAATGCAGACATGTCAAGCGATTTCATGGGGAAATCCACCTGTGTGTCCACCTTGGAGCGATAGGAATTGCACCACCTAAATCTTTTAATGTGAAGGCACAACACCTGCAAGAAACCAGAACAGTTGTACCAACTTATAAGGACAAAGTAGAGAATACATAGTGAACAGATGCTAACATTAGGCAGCCTGTGTATCCAGAACCTCTTAGTGGACCTCTGCTTTCCCATACAGTTATCGCAAAAGTACAGTTCACTGTCAGCCAGCTCTTCGACCTTGAAGAATCTGGACAAACTGTAGGTTAGACTGCATACCTCTTCCTGTTCTTTCGTTCGTCTCTGCAGCCTGTCTGGTATGTCCAAGGAAAGATCCTGGAAAGGCTCGTGCGTCTTGGAATCTGTACGGCAGTTCATGCAGTGGACCTGCGCGAGGAAACGCGATCCATAATTTGTCCGCGCTTCTCCCAAGAAGAAAACGAATAAAATGACTTTCCAAAACGAACGTTGATAAGGAAAGGGCACTCCCTCCCGTTGTTCCACGTCGGTACAACATAATCTGACCAGAAACGCATTGATCCTTAATCAGTAGATGGCTGAATTGCTTGTTAACACTTCTGGAAATAGTACACTGGTGTCCTGTTATATGGCCGCTATGGTTACAAAATTGCAAGATTGTGAAGAGGGTTACATAAAGAGACATGAACCCACACAACGTTTAATTGACAAAGTTTTACAGTCAATTCCTTTAGCCACAAACGTACTTGGGTATAATTAATAAGCTGCCCTTGGGAAAATAGCAATGCAGTAGAAGAAGGATCAATTATTTATTTCAATGTATGTAGTGCAGAGTAGGAGCCTTATTCGCACAGTGAATAAAATACATTTTCAAATTTAGGAAGTTCCATACTAGATTTAAAAGCAAGAGACCTATGAGGTCTAGAATAAGACCACGAAGTGTAATATGAGGCCAGTGAGCCTAATATAATTATATCAGGACCAGTATGAAGCCACAGGACCAAAATGAAGCAACTGATCCAAACATGACACCAGCAGAATTTAATGTGCTACAATGAGCCTTAGTATATGATCACGAATTCCAGCAAGAGACAATGAGATCCAATACAAGGCAATGAGATCTAGCATGAAGCAGAGAGATTCAACATAAGATAGTGAGATCCGATGAAGCAATAGAAACCTCTTCTGAAGCTATGAGGCCTAGTAAGAGGTCCAAGCTTTAACGCATGGCCATAAGTCATGTGGCGATTATGAGTGGGAATGTAATGTGTGGACATACAATGAGTAGCAATATAACGTGTGGTAATATAATACATGACAGTACAGTACGTGGTAATATAACACCAGGCAATACAATGCGTGGCAATCTAACACTCGGCGTTCAAAGGAGTATTTGCGACCATATTCGGCGAAATTGTATGGTCGTCATGAATCTCCGTATACTACGATGACGAAGAAGCAGCACCATTGTGCATGGAAGCCTATGCGAAGGGAAACTTGAATAGACCATATACCAGGACGGCGCTGTACATTCTTTCCCGAAGACTCGCCATCCGCCGTTTGAGGTCCAATGCTCACAGAGTCTCCTCCGCTGAAGAACGACGACTAGATGACTTACCACGCTAAGAAGGGTGCCTCCGAACACGGCCGTGACGATGCTCTGCTTGCCCCGCAAACCGAGGGGTTCGTGCCCTAGTCTGGGCAGCAACTGCAGCAGCTCCGTGTGCAGCCTGTCGAGCATGTAGGTGAGAAACTCGTGAGCGTCTTGCTGCTGGTAGCCCCGAAATCTTGGTACGACCTTCCAGATGACGAGGAACAAACATTCTGGGGAGATTGCTTGACCGTTCGAACCGCCGAGGTTAAGGCCTAACAGAACCTTCCTGAGCTCCTCGGCCAACAAGGCGTCGTTCATGAACTCTTTCGCTCTTCCGGGGGTCACTATTCGCCCCCTGTGCGTGGGCGGCTCGTCGAAAGGTATGCCCTCGAGACACGGCATCTGCGTGAGGTACTCGCAGAAGTGGCTGATGTTGTTGAAGGACTGCAACACGACGTTCATGAAACAGGTGTTGCCCAGGTTCCTCAGGCCGACGACCTTCTTCTCTTTGGTTATCTTCGAGCTCCTACGCTTGGTCGCTGGCCGATTGTCACCGCTGGTGCCGTCCAACGAGTGCAGCCTTTTTCGCGCCGTCCTTGGCCGTAGGTTCCTTACCACCACTTCCGCCTTCCACAAGGCGTCCGCGTCATTATCGTTGTCGCTGTTCTCCCTCATCGAGGACGGTGTCGTCGACGACGACGTGTTCCAATTCTCCTCGTTCTCTTTGTGCTCGTCCTTGCGGAACGTGACGCGACGTATCTTCTCGATTTGACCGGTCGTCGTGTCGTTGACGACATATTCGTCGCATGTGTAACTGCAAAATATGTTTCATCGTCAATGAGGATACTCCTTACAACGTTATGACCATTTACAAATTATGCGATGAAAAACTAGCCTTCCGTGGTTAGAAAAAGGTGTGAAGGTCTTATTATCAATAGGTCACCATTAACGCAAACCTAACCTAAACGTAAAGCACAGTATTTCCTTAGTACTAGAACAAGTGGTAAGACCATTTTATCTTACATTGCCTCCTAACATACAGGAGATTATGTTATCAACACTTGCCTAGGGTAATCTAACCCAGACCCAATTTAACTTAACCTACATTCACATTAGGTTTAACTTAGGCAAGTTAATGTGACTTAGACCCAAGTTAATAACTGAGACCTAACTTATAGCCAGAGATCTAACCAAGCGTCTGTGATATGTTTCTGGATTTTATACTGGAGGATTATGTTTAAAAAACAAAGCAATTGAACATTTTATGTTAGGTTAGGTTATAAACCTTTCTAAAAATTGTACATTGTTGTAGCATTAGACCCAAAGTAATATAACCTTAGATTTAACTAACCAGAAAACCTAGACCTGAATTAATCTGACCTAGCCCTAACCTAGACAACCTAAACTTAAACTAGACCTAGCCTAGTTCTAACGTAGATTCAAGCTAAGTTTAATCCAGCCTAAATCAGATTTAATCTATACCTAATCTATAACGTAAAATAATCTCTCGCTATTGAGGCGCCATGGAGCTTCATTTCCTTATATTGCCTTTTCTCTAAGAAATGCGAGAGGCAGGGCAGCATAATTGGATCGCCTAGTAATTTCTAGAGAATATAATAGAGGAACGAGGGAAGAAAATGTCAGCGTGAATGGCAGCCGCCTACGAATAAAAGAAGGGAAAGGCGAGAGAAGGCGATATGTTGAATATTGTATCGAAAAAGACTAGGTGGCCGTGTATCGTGTGACAAGGAGAACGGCGAAAGCGTAGGGTTCGACTTACCAGAATACTGCAAGGTTCTCACAGTCGATGCAAACGCAGTGCTGAGTATTTTCTTCGTGATGCTTTAACGCATGGCCTGCCACGTATCGTCCGCAGTGAACGGCTCCGCAGTACAGACACAGCCACGTACTTTTCTCGGTGCCACACACTATCGACAACCATAAAATCCTCGATAAAAATATCTCTCTACATCGACCATCTTTTTTCTTATTAAAATTTTCATAACATTTCAATCCGTACCCCACTCCTCATATCCTCACATATTCAAACACTGAAATTTTATTTATTTGTAAAACAGAAGATTAATGTCAATAGAAAGAAAAGGTGTTCTACGAGGTCCAATAGCATCAAATTATACAACGAAACAAAATTGTGTGCTGCAGTATGAAGCCATGAGGCTTATTATACTACAAGACCTATTATGTGGCTGTGAAACTTAGTATGATGCTGTGAGACCCGGTATGAGGTCACAATACTCATTACGAAACCATGCGAAATCCAGCACAATGTCATGAGGCCAAGTATAAGATCATGGGATACTTGCTATGACGACATACAGACATGAAAGCTTTGTAATGTCATGAGACCCAGCTACAAGCTTCTGGGACTCATACTATGATGTTTTAGCTCCTGATATGAGTTCATGAACCTCTAGTATGGCATCATAAAACCTAGTATGATACGATGCCTAGTATCATACTATGAGCTCTTGTATGAAATTGTAAGACCTAGGAGATTATGAAATCATAGTCTTAGGATATTCAGTATAAGTCTATAAGGCTTAGTAAAACGTCATAAAGCAATAGTATGATACCGTGAGGCCTAGTAAAATGGCATAAGGCCGCCATTTGATGTCATAGGGTTTAACATGCTGTCATATAACACCTATATAATGCCATAAGGCCTAATATGAGGCCTTAGGACCTCGTATAGAGCCATATGTCCAACTACCCCCATGACTGTTATTCACAATATTATAAATTAAAGCAAAAGGGAAACATTTTCAGCTACCCACAATTATTGAAAAATATTATCATTTCCTTATGTACAATCATAAAAAAATTTCGTGGATATAGCAGCTTAACCTAGTTTTTTTTATTATTTCAACGAAAATCGTGTAACTGTATAATTCTTGGCGTATGATACATTCGATAAACAAACTCGGTTGAAAAAAACGGTTCGACTGTTACGACATAACGGGATGTGCCATCTTTTTGGGTTACGTAATTCTTAAGAGAGCGCGTAAAAGGGGGGTGAATGGAAGGAAGGAAGGCTGTTCGACACACCCCCTTCGCAGTCGATCGATCGCGAAATGTCTCGCACAGTTCTATCGGGATTTTGCATGTTCAATCTCCTTTTTTTTTTCCTTCTTGGCAACGCGATGTTCATCAGAATTTCGAAGCGAACGTTCGCCATGCTACGCGTCAACTTTAATTGATCTCATTCCAAGACGACGCATTTCTACAATTAAGCACCACGAGGAAGTATATGCCATTCGATGCTACGTTCTGAATTCTCATTTCATTTTTAACACTTGCACGATCGTCGGGTCATTTCAACCCGTACAGGAAACGACGTTACTACCGAGTGAACGTTCATATTGATTTTGCTGGTACAATACGCATTTTTTAGCATACGTCATTACAAAATTTTAAATTATACTAGTTTGTCGAATGATCTGTTGAAAGTACTCTGTCAGAAAATTATTGGCCACTCTACATTAATATCATGGATTTCGCCCCAGTATTTTACAAGGGGCAAAAATAAATGTAAAAGGGAATTAAATGGAAAATACAAAAATTGTTTATGGTGAGTATAAATAATTCCCGAGAGGTGAAATTGTAGCCACGATAGTCTGCAAGGTTTGAACCTATAACCTCTTAAGTGATGACGTGTACGTACGTCGTAGTAAAAATCATTATGTAGATTATTGAGTTTCTTCAATTCTTTTAATTCGTTTGAAATACCTCGGCAAAATTTTGTTCAAATAATAGTTATGACGTATGAGCTACTTTCGTGAACTGGTTATGACGGATCTATACGCTGGTGGCGAAAAATTCGTGCTGCTGTGGACTGCATTTTCAATGATAAATAATATTTAAAGTTTTAATACAAAATATGTATTTTTATTTTGTACTATATTATAGTCAAATTGACTGATCTTAATTTTAAACATTTAAACAAGAAAATGAACGGAATAAAACAATCTTGCGAAGCCTAACCTAACCAAACTGTGATCGTGCAAGTATTAATCACTGTTCCTTTTGTTTCTGGGAAGATTATAGGCGATTCGACGCAACTCTTCTATTCTTAGTCAGTAAAATAAACTTTGCAGCGAGGAATAAAAAGACTAGTTACGTGCACCAAAAACGCGTTCTGAAATCCAATCCTCGAAAAGTTCAGATCAGATAAATACGAAGTATTCTCAAAAAAATTGAACAATTTCTGATTCGACACAGTTAAACTAAGAAAATAAAAACAATATCCTATAAAATATTTTCAATAGGATTTGAACTCGCGACAAAAAGAAGGATTCGATAGTAAATACTTCAAAACTTATTAATTATTTGGCATCCACATTAGAGTTTCGGTTCTTCGAACTTTCTATGCAAAAATGCATTAAGAAGTTATTGCTAAAGCTTAAAACATTCTGTTATCGCGGAAATAAATCGAATAACAGTCGATCCAACAATCACGCGACTTTCCGTTAAATTCCGTCATTGGAAACGAACGATTCGCCACGCCTACTGCGCATTTTGATTTTTCCCGGAGATACGGGAGATAGGAGGAAAGAAAAAAAACGGAGAGAGATGACGACACCCGTAAGACCATAGCTAAAATTTGTCCGTGCAATGTGCCACTCATATCGAGGCATCCGATTAGCAACGACGCCGTTATCGATTTTGCAACGTCGTACCCGAACCAGCTTGCAGCGCAGGAAAAGAGGTAGAAGAGGGGCTGAAGGGGGGAGGGGGGTTGGTGAGGCGCGGACGCTATGGAACATGGGGTTCTTTTATAGCCCACGAGGGACGATTTTTCTCCTGCGCCGCACAGCAGCTTGATAATTCCTTACCGGCAACGCGACACGACGATATTTCAATCGATCTCGCAATCTGGATACGTCGCGATTCGCCGAGCGTAACGGCTGAGAATCGTCCGGGTCGAATGGACCATCTCGACTGGCATGACTCGGGAAACCGCGGATCGACACGACAACGTTGAGCAATCGAAAGTCTGCAAAAAATCTTTCGCTCTGACTCATCGCTGGTACACCGCTAAAATGCTCTACGAACCCCTCTCTTTGCCTCCTTCCTCATCCCCCCTACCCACGCTACTCTCTCGCCACTCGCCAACATGATGAACGAGATTCTGTTCGTGAAACGCGTTGGTAAGGACCAACTGTCCCCGTAGGAGCCCGGATGCGTCTTAAGTCTCCGCTCCTCGAGGGAGACCCTTATGATTTCGCATTGGAGGTTAGGAGGACTAGCGTTATCTTGGCCAATGTTTGCCGGTGGTCTTGGAGATATCGCGAAACAGGTTGTCGAACGGAAACGTCGAGGAACGACGAGCACGTTTTATCTGGCGAGTTCTAATGACAGATCTCAGTCCAGCTGATTAGTGCCGTCTGGTATTGATTTTCCAATGACGACCGCGCCGCATACTGAGAACTCCCAGCAGGACGATGCACACGCGCACGTTCGCGACGGCGACGGCGACGCTCCGTGAACACCCATGAACGGTGAACGCACACAGCCAACTATATACGAGAAGAGCGGACTTTCACGTACACACACGCACACACATATAGATATCCACGCGAATCAGTTGCATACAGTGCATCCGGCAGTCAGTGTCATCGATATCGCGCACAAAATGTACTAATTTACACACGGTCGCTTTCGAAAATGTTTGGGAAGGAAAATAGAAATGGTCTGCTCCGTCTTGTCGGCTACGACGGCTCAAGGCCGCGAGAGGAACGGCCGGGGCCTCGGTCACGAGAGGTAAAAAGAGAAGGAGTTCAGACGGAGACAGAAAGATGGTGGATAAAGAACGCAAAAGAGAGAAAAGAAGTTGGGAGACAATAGAATCGAAGTCGAGAAGGAAAGACGTACAAAATATAGTATTCGATTTGAGAAGGATGGGTCGAGGAACAAAGAGACACCTACGAATCCGAACGAAGGATAATCTCGGGAGATTTTTGTATGAGGTCCTACCTGCGCAGACGAATGGTAGATCCTTTGTACAGTTAGCTTCTACGTCATTACCGCCGAATTGGACGCTTTGAGCAAGATGTGGACACTCCATGTTTTCCTAGGCACAGTTGCACGGGGCCCTCGTGGCCCCTCCGTTGGCGTACGGTACGTGCCTGCGTTTACAACGTGCTCTTTCTCTCTGTGTCTCTCTCGCTTTTTGCTGGGGTAAAAGGAGAGGGTGGAAATGATGTACAAAAGAGGCGGGGTACGCACGGTGCCCCGTGATATCCGTCACATAGCGCGTTCAAGAAAGGTACTTGCTCGTTGCGTTTTAACGAAACAAAAAAGGAAAGATATACAACTGCTCTCGATGCGCAACGACGACGGACTGAGGAAAACGAGCAGACCGAAAAGAGCAACGGAGCGCCCGACTGGCCCCGACTACCGACCGAACGCAACCGAGCTGCGTCGGGCTCGGTTCTGCGGTGGTCGGGCTACCTCCAGAGTCACAGACCACTAATAGTCGACTGACTCGCCGGTTGTACGGTCTCTGCTCCCTGCTCCCGAGAGTTCCGACATTCGCAGGCGTGCGATTACACCTACTCTCTTGCTCGCTCACTCTCTCACACTTTCTCCACAATCTCGCTCCGTCCACCCAGGTTGTGGTAGGCTACCTAGCCTTGGTTCGTGCTAGGTCGCGCAGCCTCGGTACGACTTGCCCAGGTCCGGCCCTAGCGCGTAGGTGCCTTACCTGAACAACGCATTTCTCTATTATTCGTTTGCCAATCGCGTATCATTTTTCACGTCCCGAAATATATTCGATGCCATTTCACCGTTTCGGTCTTAAAATTGCCTAACTTTCTGGATGATCACGGCAACATCCTTCGTTGGACACTTTTTTTAAGGCTGGCAATACATTTTTATCGATAAGCGTCAGTTTATCGCAAAGGGTGCGTGTTAAGGATAACTCGGTTCTTTTCTTTTTTCGCTAAATACTAAAACGTTTAGCAGTCTGCTACTTTGATCGATAAAACACCACCATTAGGGATCTTTGAATCGTTATGAAGTTTTGAAAGTTTGGAACTTTGGGGTTTTTTAAATCAATTTGAGAATGAAATTCTACAATTCTTAGGTTTTAGAAGTTTGGAATTTCAGAATTTTTGAACTTTGAAAACTTGAAACACTAGAAAATTACCGTATTCCAGTTTATTTCAGCCCATAGTAGTTCGGATAGCCCTGCCCTATTTTCATATCCCTATTACACTATTCCCTTAAATATTATGTTCTGATGTACGAAACTTTTCGTTAAAAAACTGATTCGCTAAACTTTAGTTGAAATATTGAATTTCATGGGTCTGGGTCACAATTGACCCAACGGTCATGTGGAGGTTAATGCGTAAAGGTGGGTTCTTCAAGTGCTTGAGTACAAATACGTAGTAGTTCAAGATTTTATCTTACAAAAAATTTGTTAAGTATAAAAAAATGAATAAATTTCACCTAACAACTGCAATTTTTCATGTTGCGAATTTTAAGCATTCTAATCAATGAATGTTACTTCTTTTCTTACAAAAGTTTAAAGCTTAAACTTTAATTTGACAGTGACTTTTTTTGTTCTAAAAGAAATTGTTCAAAAGTTATGTGTTTAAATGTAACATTACATTTCAAGTGTTTCACTGGATTTTTTTGGAAACCTGTTATCAACTAAATGACCTATTAGGCATGAAACTTACATTTACACTTACAAAGCAAAACCAAAATGATTGAAAGTAGTAGAATATATTTTTCAAGTATACTACTGATAAAGTAAATATTAATAATTAAAACACCTTATTAATAGTAAATTTAGTCTGTAAATATTCTCTTTAACTATCTTAAATTTCTGATAAAATACATGATGAAATTGTCAATATATGTTTATTTAGAGTACGTATATATTTAAAGAAAAATTTAATTCAACATGGATACGTTTATTGAGAAATCTTTGCTTTAAAATATCAATAAAAAAAATTCAAGAACATGAACTTACTGTGGGTCACGAAAAGTAAGGTTCGATTAAAATGGCCGACGCTTGCGCATGCGCACTTCGTTAAAAACCATTTGTGTTGTATCGCATTTTCAAGAAATAAGCTAAACTGTACATATAGATGTTTTAAGACTTAATTTTGTTAAACTCCTGTTTATTAAGCAATAGTTTCATAAAAATGGAACTACTTTGAATAATTTTGGTGCTTACCTTGTACAAATCAGTATGGAAAGCAGTAAAATCATACTAGAAACAATATGAAAACGTAAGTATTTTTTTTAGAATGTCAGCCTGCAATTTTATTAAAATGTGCACAACTAACAATCCTATTTAATATAAACAATAAAGTTTTAAGAACGTCTGTTGTTGTATGGTGGTAACTGAGATTGTGTGAGTTGTAATCCAGGAATGTTGTTGAATCCAAGCATCTGTAACATCTCCTTGGTCTCCGGATCAACTTCAATAATGTCATGTTCCAAAGCAGAAACTTCAGGAACATAGTTGTCTCTGCGTTCCCTCTCTTCTTCTTGCAATTTGATGGAAATACCACGCACTTGACTGTGTCTGAGTCGCTTCATCAAATGCGTAACAAATCTATTTGACAAATATGAGAATAATAAAATTGTATTGCAAGCATAACAAGTTTTAAATTAATGAATTTTTACATAAATTATTAACCCCTCAGACATGATGAAACTGTATGTCCAAAGAAAACAATTACAATAACTTAGAAATTTATATACACATTCGACAAATACTTGCTTGTGACTTTGGTGTGGATAAAAATTGTAAGCATAGATATTAATATAAATTTTCAGTCTGCTTTGCAGATGAAAAGTATTCATTACGGCTTCAACAAGCTTAGAAGTGTTTTGGATCTGGAATGTTAAACAAGTAATTTGCAAATACATACCCAGCGATTTTATTTCTTAAAGATTTGCTAGGGATAATAGCAATTTCTTCGCATATCCTTTTATTCGTATGGAAATCCATAGTCAGCCGAGTGTAATATTTCTCTATAATAAGCTTGGCGGCCTTTTTGACCGTCTTTGTACGGACGCGACTCTGAAACCATAAAAAAGTACATCATATTTCTCGAAATTCAATTCATCAAACCTTTTCTCCATTTATTGTTGAGAGATTCAAAAATATTTGAAAACACCAAAATATCCTTTCACATAACCTCAATTGTCACGATCACAAAAGAAAAATTTTTATCACAAGTTTACATAACCAATATTCACACATTTTGGTCAATAAAACTAAACAGTATACTGATAAATAATTTATTTTTACGTTAGATAACGGATTGCAAGGATATTTTTTGATTTTTATTCAAATATATCAAAACGTACGCACCATGATGCCTAGTGTTCCGGAAAAGACATACAAAATGGACGATAGATACTACCGCCACGCGAAACTATCAATACTTCGAATTGCGATATTAGCGACATCTGAAATTTAAATTTAAACATACTTATCTACTGTTGATAATGTACGGAAATAGAATTTGAACATACCGTTATTAGGTAACAAGAACGAGAACAATAATACTGAATAATGATAATCATTAATACTTAAATTACAGTACCAAAATAATCATTAACATACAAATTCTTCGAATTGCAGTTTGTGTTTCATAAAAAAAATTTAATCATCTTTAACATCATTTTCATCATCAGTTTCGCTTTATCTGTCAGCACTATTTTCGTGGAAAAGTTTTTCATTTTTTGTTATTTATTTCGTAAATTTCTAAATATGAAATATTTGTATACTCGAGAGCTCAGAGAAAAAGGTCATATATTTAAATAATCCGTTAATTTTTTATTCCATCGATCAACTCGGCCACCTAATGAAGAAAAAATTAGTTTTCATATAACTTTATAATATCGTGGAATGTAGTAATGAATCTTGTTTCAAAACGAGTCATAATATGTCGAGAAGAGCATATAAATTTTAGTTGTAGATGAATGAGTGTATGCTAGTGTGTATGTTGGTCAGTATGACTCCTGACAGAATGAATCAGTGCTTCAAATTTGGAGTTAAATATTCTGTGTGCAAGACATTTTTGCTATTACATGTAGGAGCATTTTGTTCGGAGGAAAAGGTAGTTTATAGATGAATACAACTGTTGGTCAGTTGCCATACGTATCAGCGAGAGGTGTTCTTATCATGCATTAAACGAGAGTGCACAGAACGAGCGTGCGCTAAACGAGTGTACACTAAACGAGCGCGCACTAAACGAGAGCGTAGATTATAACGATCCCTACAAGTTCTGTTGAAGGTAATGTAGAAATTTAACTAGAGACAAGGCAAATATGCGATAATTAATACAAATGCTTATTAGGTGTTAAAAATTGGTTATTTAAATAGATATTAATGTTAATTAAGAAAGATTTGAAATATTTTGATATAAATAGAATCGTCTTCAAATCGATTACAGTAGGTGGCACCAGCAAAATATCGATGGAGCCAGTAGGAGACGTCAGTGGCTCAAAACATGTCGTACGTTGTGTTGTCGCGTTATGGAGTAAGGTTAACCGAGTCACAATCATCTTTCCCGCGAGTGACATTCCATTTCCTGAACGGTGCAAATGTTCCTAATTACCGATCACGAGTCAGCATCGACGAATCGTTCGTAAGATATCAGAAAATTAGACAGGCCAGGTGACAAGGTGCGAGTGGTGCGCGCAGTTGTGGGGAAAGGTATGTGGTGGGGGCAGCACTGTGCTTTAAACGGAGTGGGGAGAGAGAGAGTTCGTAGTAAGAAGAAGGACGCGTAATACGTGAATGAAAGAGAGGGGCTAACGATAGCGAGATCGTGGAAAAGAGAGAGAGCGAAGTTTCGTTCAGAGGCTCACGATAGCCCGTGGGAACAAGACGGCCGAACGTTAGCGGGAGAAGGATAAACGACGAACGAGAAGGAAGGGTAGATTCACGAGGGAGAGGCGACGAGTTTGTTTATCGCCTTGGTGAACGGCGAGAGCAGTCAGTGCGGTGCTACACTTGGCCTGTAGTGGTTGGAGCGATCAGTCGGTCGGTTCTTCTGACAACTTGCTTCGTGTTGTGAGTGGGTGTCGTGTTTTCTCATGTCAACGTCCGTCGGTTGAGAATCTCGTGCCGGAAGAACATGCCGCGAACCGCTGCCAAAACATAGTTTCGTTCGGTCGTGTATCGTTGTGCCAAAGATCACGGTGACATTTCGTGTGGTACGAAACATCGGCTGGAGGGAAGCTGCTACACAGCCACCGGGGTTCACCGAAACAGGTAAGCGTCTTGTCATTCGACGAGATAAACGTCGCGTTGTTCGCGGTTAACCCCCTGTCACTTTTATATCGGCTGTTGTGTCTCTGAGGTTGCTCCGTATCGGCCCGTTCTATGCGATGACCGATTGCACGACTCTCGGCCTTTGTTTCCGTCAGCTGACACCGTTGCGTCCTCGTGTACCACAGACTTTCTCCTCGCGAAACTTCTCTCGCCAACGCTCTCGACCTTCGCAGATTTGGGAGAAATTCTGCACGATTATAGGGGTCTCGGAAAGTGATCGTTTCGCAAAATTATGGCGCGCCTTCCTTTGTAATCAGGAAGAAATTCGTGTATCAAGGTTTCTTCATAAGTATGGAGTTATTTTAGCTGAGCTGTTAGTTTTACCGACAGGAACGTTGTGATTTCAGTTTTGAAATTCTTTCATTTTGAGTTTTTTAATTTTTAAATTATCGAGTTAACGAGGTACTAAATTTTAGAGTTTTTAAACTGTTAGATTTATAAATTGGTAGATTATCAAATTTTCAAACTGTCAAATTTGTATGCTAAGTTTGCAAACATTCAGTTGTGAAAATTACTGAATTATTATGTTTGCTTTCAAATTTTCAAATTGACAGATTTCTCAATCTTTAAGTCTGCAAGTTTCTGTATTTGCAAATTATTATAGTTCTAGACAGCTAAGTTTTTGAAGGAATTCTTGATTGATTTTTGAAAATGACTGAATTTTCAAATTTCTCAATTTTCAAATTTGTTAGTAAATCATCTCCAAACTTTAAAATTTTCAAAAGATTAATTTGCAAATTCTAAAACTTGCAAATCACTAAACTTCACAAGTCCTCAATTTAAACAATTAAAAAATTTCCAAATTTCTCTAGTGAGACATAAAATTTTCTAGTTTTTTTCTAAGCAGTTTCTCAGTTAAATTTTTAGATTATTAAGATGTCAGGTTTCTAAATGTTCAAATGTTTAAATTCACAAATTACAAGTCTCCAGTATCAAAATTTTTTAAAAGTTCAAATTTTCAAATTGTCAACATGTAACTAGTTGAACATATTTTTAATTCTTACAATTTTCAAATTTAGAGTGCAAGAGTGCAAACAGATTACAATTGCTATTTTTTAAAATACTGTTTTTCATTCCAAAAGCCGATATGTACATGAAAGTCACTGTTACTAAATATGGATGAAAACGTTATTACAATTATACATAGCTTCCAAGAGTAACAAATTTTGCAACCCTACACTTTATCAGTATAGACTCTGATAAAAAGAAATCTTCCTAATTTACCAAATCACTCAAATTAACAAATATACAATTTTTCCATTAACCAAACAGAAACATCCAACCCAAAATTTTCAAATTTCGTCAAAACGGTAGTCTGGTAAAATTATTGGTTCCGCCGTAATTGTGTTAACCCAAGTTTGAGCGGAATCGAAACCGCAGGTCGTGCATTCCTTCTTTCGAGGACACGAACTTTAAACTGAAATCATTTCAACACCGAATGGTTCTCCGGCGAATTTCTCCTCGGGTAGGAGTCGTTGATCCGCGTTCTTTCACTTTCGTCGAAAATACAGGGTAACCGCTGTATATACGTGTATGTGTGCGTGGTATTGCACTGCGTGCAAGTGGGGGGAATACGCTGTGAAAGCAATAACGGTCTGCGTTGGCGTTTATCCGGGACAGGCGTGCGAAAAATTGTATCGTACGCGAGCTGCGTCCTCGAAGAAATATATCCTGGTGTCACGTTCTAATCATGCGGGCTCGAAAAACCTTTTAGCCACGATTAACGCTCTTTTTTGAACCAAAACTAATTACGGTCTCGCGTTTTGTTCGCGGAACACGTAGCCACCGTTTTTCTGTCCAATTCTGTTTTCGTTTCTCCATCGAGCGGTTCTTCGCGTCTTCGGGCATTCAACGGGACAAAAAAAAATTCGAACCTGTTCGGTTCCAGCAACTTGTCAACCGTGTTTACGAGGCATCCAGATGCTCTGTTGCTTTCCGAACTAAAGCGTGTGTTTACTAAAGTGTACTCGGAGGATTGGATAGGTACGTGTGCTTACGTTTCGAGCTGTTTCATTAGCGGTTGTGTAATAATAGGCTGTGTTCGATCATGCTAGTTTATTATTTTTACCATGTCGATGGAGAGAACGAGTTTTCGTAAAGGTTACGAATCAAGTGCAACCAGTATCGAGTTATTTGTGCAATAGGCGATATGGTTTAACTTATGTAATTTATGGATTTTAGAGTCGTTAATCATTCTTTTTGCAATCTCTTGCAAATTTTAACTGCATGTTAGTCGCTGAAAATAATTCTTTTGTTATTATAATCTTTGTTGTATTTCTTCAGTACTGTTTCAATTTATTAACTTGTAATTTAATTAAATTTGTAATAAAAAAAAATTCTTGATGTAAAGTTAAATTTTGTATTAGGAACATTTATTGAGTAGATGCATATTAAATGAAATATAAATATAAATGAAGTTGAATAATAAATTAAATACCGATACAAATTAAATTGAATATCGTGAAGTCGAATAATAAAAAATGAATATAAATATGAACCAAATTGAATAAAAAATTAGATAAATAAAATAAATATAAACGAAGTTAAATAATAAATTAAACATAAGTATAAACTAAATACAAATAAAAATTAATTTGAACAATAAATAAAAATGGTATAATTAAAATGTATAAATACATACCTCAAAACACTAAAATTCCTAAGGTCCAATAACAAAAGAAACTTAACATTCGGTATTATGCACAAACTAGCCTTGTAATTAATTACCAAAGTTTATATAGGTATATATTTCCCAGTGATAAAAATCAGAGTAGAGGAAGTAACGATTTTCCCTAATCGACTTTCTCGATCTTTATTAAAAAATTGCCTATAATCGACCTTCCAAACAAGCTAGAAAGTGTGAAAAATTATTGCGCTCCGCAATTTGCAAGTTAATTAAAAAAAAAAAAAAAAAATTGAAACACATAGTGGTTTCACCATTTTATCCAGCCAGTCTTACATCATACTTCATTGTGTCAGTTCATACCTAATTTCTTGCACGTTTACCCTACTCCATAAATTCATATCAGGCAACTTCGGTACCTGGAAGTTTATCGTCATGGTGGAAGCGTGTTATCAGACATCATATTTTTTTCCGAGGCAAAAAAAAAGCACACAATTCACCGTTTAATCAAACAGGTAACCGTGCACACCGCAGCACGGTTGTGTGTTACAATTTTCACCCTGATCCCTGGGTAATTTCGGTGCACGGCTCGAAGTTAGCCAACCGAGCGTTCAAATCAGATACGTCTTATCGAGGTAACGTTTTCCTTTTTTTTTTTCCCTCTCTCTTTCTCCTCCTCGCTGATGGACGTTGGCTAAATTACTCGAACTTGTTCCGTAATTAGAACAGAAATATCGTGCAGCTGTTTCTTCGTGGCTTATTTCATGCGACAAACTTACGAGTAATTACAATCGACTCGTGTCTTGCGCTAGACGCGGGGATATCAATAAGGTTATCGATAAATATTCCAAGTTTATCGCGTATTAAATTTTTTGAACGAACTCTACTTTTTTTGACGACTCATAAAGATTCCTGTCGTAACGTGCTATTGTCGATTATTTTACGTTTAGCGATATTTAATGATACTTGATGTACATATCGATATTTAATGATACTTCGTATCGATATTTAATAATAACGGAGAGAATGAGGTTGGACGTAATGGAGAATTTATTTTGATGTGGATTTTTATAATAAAATTATGCGGTGATCGTTTTTTATTTTTAAGTTAGGTTACGAAATTTAGATAAGAATTTTGACGGATTACAAGTTGCAATATTACGATGTTATCGATATATCGATAATATTTCGATGTTATTGATATCCATCGATAACATTTTGTATATTTAAGAAATATCTCAGAATAAAATAAAAAATAAAATACTGAATTTATTCTGGATTAAATTAGATTAGGTTCTTTTATTTTCGACGAGGTTTCATTATTTATTTTACATTTAAAATTAGGTTATTTTAGGTTTAAGGTTAAAACAAGGGAAAACAGATTTGAATAACATTAGGTGTCGTTATAATATATTCTTGATATATCGAATTATCGATAACATTTCCATGTTAATAAGGTTTGTCCATAAAATTTGAATATGTAAAAAACAATCTAAACTAAAATAACAAATTAATAATCTAAAATAAAATTGTGTATTTGTTAGGTTAAATTTAATATAATTATGTATTTTTTATTTGAAATTTGGTTAAGTTCGAAGTTTAAATAACAGGCAACGAAAATTAATGACAAGCAAATTTAAATATTCTGTGACATTACAATACTACAATATGTCGAATTATTGGAAATATTTCGAAACTGTATTCACAAAATTTTGTACACGTATAACGAATAAGCAGAGAATAAATTATGTACTCGGTTAGGTTTAATTATAGCTTCCAAATTATGTGAAGTTATGTTTAAATTTCAAACAATAATATTTGAATAATACGATATCATAGAAATATCGAATTGTCGATAAAATCTGAATGGTATTTATCGATAACATTCTGTGTATAAAACTTAAATCTACAGTTTGTGTCTGGTTTTATTATTTATTTTAGATTAGATTATGCTTGAAATTTAAACAAGGATAAGTGGATTTGAACGATGATATTTCGCACCGTTATATTATGACGTTATCCATATATTCAGTTATTTACAATATTACCTCATACCACAATTTCCCAGAAATATTCAAACTTATTTCCGTATAAAACGAAGGAGCTTACGAAACCGGAAACAATCGCACAATTATGGTTTACTTTCTCGAATTGCGGTACCTGTATCGAGTCAGTCGAGGGAATAAGCCGATCTCGAGACGGGACTGGGTAGTATCGAGGATCATTGGCGAAGATCGATCACCGACGTTGCGCCGGTAAACACGTATATAAGTACTGGTCTGGATCGAGATTGCTTCGGTCAGAATTTGACAGAACTGTACAACCGAATTCGTTAGCCCAGCGAAGGAAATATCGTTGGGTACGGTCGATGATCTAATTTCACTCGCAAACTATCCGAGCGAACGTGTATTCGCGGATAGTTCGGCAAGTAGTAGTAGCTGCGAGTCGCAGACAAGAGGAGAAGTCGATATACCTGGTCGTATTGTCGATAGTTACCGCGAAACGAGCGAAAGGCCGATCGAGTTCTACGACTGGCTTCGAGTTAACTGGATTCGCTCGTGAAATTGCTATTGCTATTGCTATTGCGAGCAACAGTTTAACAGGCAAATTCAAGTGACGCGTGAAAGATGTGTTTCCGCTTTCCGGCTCCCTTTTACATGGATTTCCGTTCCAACGTTTTCTGGATAAATACGGAGAACCACCTTCGTCCGAGCAAATAAGGAAATTTTAGGAATTTACTTCGGACAAATTTTACTCGGGAGCTCGCTGGATATTTCGAAACGTTTATGAAGGGCAAACAAATTCTGTTTATTGTTGTGATTAAGGGTTGTTTGTTCTCTGTCTTTCTCGATTCCCTTCTGTCGAAGAAGAATTCAATGAATATCTATTAACCTCTGAGGCTATAGTGGCTTTCACGAATCATCCCTCTGTAGATTACATAGCGCCATGGCTCACTCTACTGTTTCACCGTTTCAATCGAATGATCCTTTTCATATGTTTTGATTCGCACTTTTTTGCCTTCAAGTTTTACAAGAGTATTAACAAATCCCACAAAAGTACATTACATGCAAATAAAAGGTAACGTCAAGTTTAGACACCATGGGACACCTCTTTGCACTAATACACGATATTGGAAACATTTGGAAATTACATATTTTGTGAATTTTCTAAAAAAGTAAATTATCAGAGTTAAAGTATATGTATCATATCTTTAGAAAAAATTATAATTTAATCATCAAAACATGATTTACATTGATTACAAAAAATGATGACACTTAAAACAACTGTTTAATTTTTTACAAGCTATAATGAGTAGTTTTGCAAGAAATATTTTGAGTAGCTGGGGTCATAAACCTCCTAATATGCCAGGTATGTTATTCTGGTGAAGTATGATCGTTAATAGTTAATAAAGAATTAATATTTTTTCGTACTATATAAAGTACTTACACATCCGAATACGAAAGAGAGAAAGCTTGGAATGATAATTTCACTCGAGTTTGCAATGCGACGTCAAATATTGCAATAATAATGGAAACGCAGCGCAAAATTCAAAGATAATAAAGCGGACCAAGTGAAATCGAAATGGGAATTCAACATCACATTATCTCTGTCGATGACAACTAAAAATACAGCAGAAAAATAAATAAACAAGAGACGAAACATGATTGAATATACACAGTAATTCATCTCGAAAAAGTAAATACAGAATTCAAGAAAATTTTGCAATTCAAAATAAGAATCGTGATTGATTTTGTTAATCGATGTTAATAAAAAAAGTGCAAAATTTATGAAACTAGAAATTTCGCAGACTTTAAAAGTGGACAAAGCGAAATTAATTAAGAAATCTCACTGTTAGTCATTTGTATAAATGAAGTCATGAATTAACAAGTTCGATCCCGTAATGACAACTGTGATGTTGAGGACTGCTCTAAAATGTGTTATACACAGTCGGATCCGAAAGTGTTTCTCATCGTCAACTGACACAAATGTATATATTCTGCAGCTTCTTTACATAGAAATGTATAATAATCTTATCACAAACGAAATTATAGATTAACATGTTCCATCTCGCAATAACAGCTGTGGAGGACTGCTCTAAAATGTGTCATATTACACATTCGGATCCGAAAGTGTTTCTCATCGTGAATCAATCGTTTAGAATCTATATATTTCATAATTTATTTGTATATACTCCATAACTATTTCACAAACAAAATGGTAGATTAACACGTTATTGCAATAACAACTGCAATATGATCATAGCTATAAAATGTGTCATATTACACAGTCGGGTCCGAAAGCGTTTCCCATCGGCAATCAACCCTTTAAAATGTATATACTGTGCAATTTCAAAGGCTTCACCCGATATTTTAAAATACAAAAGCTTTGATATTTCATTTTTGACCTGCGGTCTCTCGCAATTTCACGACGGTAGAATCTAGTGACTTTTATCGACCGGCTTTAATTCACTTTTCGAAATCCCTGGAAGCACGATCACCTCCGTACGTGGCACGAGAAAGCACCGAAGACCAGCACCGATGTTTTTTGATTTTATCAAGTTTCTTATCTGGGTCATGCAGGGCTTGTAGAAAATACGAAGGAAAAGGTTTCCACCGTTCGAGTTCCCATTTTCTCGCAATTTTCCGGCTAATTATTTTCAATCGACTCGAAGTCATCGAAAATAGTTTATTTATGAAGCCTCCTTTGGAAGAGCGGTTCGTGTTTGATATTCATGGCGGACGACGTAAGATATTGCGTGTTGTCCGCTTCGAGGCTACCAAAAATAACAACGAGATCCGTTCTTCGTGCTTTAAGACTCGCCAGAATCCTTTGTATGATAAATAGGGCAGCATCGGGGAGGAGGCTTATTCCTTAAAACGAAGCGGCACATAAATCCGCGCTTCCGCGCAATTTAAATAACACTACGACACAACGAATTTAAAAAGCATTATGTGCTCCTTCCTCGCGAAACATTTGTCACGGCACTTTTCAAATGTGTATATCGCGGGGCGTTCGGACTTTTGCGGCTTAAAATTCTCAGGAAATGTTCATGACGCTGTTGAAACACGAGTCGAATATTTTTTAAATATTTTCCCGTTCAAATTTATACTGTCCCTTAGACACGGGACAAATTTTGAGTTAAAAATTTCTTTGCTCCATAATTAGTTGAAACTTCATACCAGATGAAATATAGTTTATAGTAGAAATCTTGTGTTTGTGCATTCAATTGGTTGAAGTTTGAAAATATGAAGAATTAGACCATTTGAAAATTTGTATTCATTATTACAAAGACAGAAAGTTTAAATCATTACTGCAAACAAAAAGTTTATAGATGATGGCGTCCATGGGTTTAAACATATGTCTGCTGAATAGATTACTGAGTGTGGACATGCACAATAAAGTTCATACTCTATAATAAAGTATAATAACTGAGGTCTAATAAGTATCTGTACTAAAGTATAACTATACTAGTTTGACCGTAAAAAGTTACGTATGTGCACAATCCTTATGTCCTTAAGCACATATGAGGATTGCACATACGCTTTATATTTAAGGTCACTTGAGAATCTCTTTAAAATCTTGTATAAAATATACTTTCTACAAATTTTATCCCTTTGATATTTTTATCATTATCGGATAATATGCACTCTATAACAACACTCTCCAGTTATCATATTGCAAGTGATTACATATGAACTCGCTACAATACTACATATAATATTAAGAATTAAATATAGAATGTAACCATAAAGAAATCGGTAAACCGCTATAAGTCGTCGAGAATATCCGGCGAACGCGGAAAATCCAGCAAAACGATAATAAATATCGGTATACCGCAAGGATTGCACCAACATCCTTCCGGTATACATCCTCCGGTACCGCAAATTTTGATATCGTTCTTTATTTGAATTCCAGATACGTCAAAGAGAGGAGTCGATGATCGGTCAGTGTGGTCAAAGTGATCCAACCCAGTGTCGTGTCGCGTTTCTAATCGTGTTCTCGTTTTAAACTCCTTTTGTTCCTCCGCGTCCTTCTTCTTCTCGTCGTCGAGCGCGCCGGGAAATTTCGCGGGAGGCGATGTTAAAATAAAATTTAAATGAAAATTCGCGTTTCGATCGTTGCATCCTTGTCGTTGGTGTCTGATCGTGAATCGGTGTCCAAGTATCGTAGTTTCGGCTGTCTCATTTCTTTATTGGCCGTTTGAATCGTTGACGAGATGATCGTCCAAACGAGCTCGTTGTGCGTGCTGGTGTTGCTGATCGGTGCCTTAGTGAAGTCGAAAGCTGAACCACGCTCGAGATCATCCCCGATTTACACCAATCAGTTTGCGGTCCATGTGCCGGATGGTCCGGACGCCGCTGCGGAGATCGCCGTCAAACACGGATTCGACAACTACGGACAGGTGAGTAATCACATTCCACAACTTATACTAACCAGTACTTGATTTAGTACTAGTCGGACTAATATTAAATTGGGAAATAACATATTTTATTGAGAGAAATATAATCATAAATTTCTCCTTTATTTTGGAGAGTTGCACGCTATAGCTTTGTAGAATTGTTGCTTTTAGTGTACTCCAAAAATGTACTAAGTTTGACCGAATACGATGTTTCAAAGATTGTGAGGTCTCACTGTTAGTATTAGTAATATAGTCAAACTAGTATTCAATTTGGTATTAACATAGTCCTTCATTGGAAGAAATATAAACCACACGAAATATAATCATCAAATATACAATAATAATTTCACTCTTATTTTGAAGAGTTGCACACTATCGTTTTGTAAAATTATTACTCTTAGTGTACTCTAAAATTGAACCAAGTTTGACCGAAATCGGTGTTTCAAAGATCGTGAGGTCTTGTTATGATTAGTAGTATAGATAGTATATTAGTCCTATATCCAGGCTAGTATTTGATGTTGTATTAGTAGAAGTATTAAATGATCCAGCAATCTTTTCTATAGAGAAATATAAACTACAAAAACTTGAAGTATAAATTTCTCTCATATTTTATAAAGTTGCACGCTACAATTTTGCAGAGTTATATACTTTAGTATACTTTATCACTATATTAAGTTTGACCGAAATCGGTGTTTCAAAGCTCGCGAGATCTTGTTAGTATTAATAGAGTTTCCTTGATAAAAAGGCGATATACGGGATGTGGTAGAATTACTCACACGAATACTTCCTTTAGAATTATGCTTTGGTTAGGTCTATATTCGTATAACTGTTCCTAATGAAACAGTAATCGAGGGAAAGTCAGCTTCATCACTAAATTCATAAAATTTACTATGCACTATATCAAGGTTATACGAGACAAGAATATCGTAGTAACATCCACTTATAAATTTAATCTGATTATCGCTATTGTTATTGGTAGTATAGCACTTCCTTGTGAAAAAGACAATATAATGGAAGGTGATACATTCACTAATTTATCTGAGAGTTATTATGTATTGTTTTATGTAGGTCTAGGTCAGATTACATGAAACAAGTAATAATAACATAACTATCTCCGGTACAACCTTCATAAAAAAGATAACCTAGGGAAACACGTTTTTACTGGAGATATTTATACTAAGATTTTGCAAATCTAATATTGTTACTATTAGTAATAAATTCTTATTAATAGCATAAATAGTTTAGATTAGTAATAAAATTCTCTGCTAGAAAAACGTGGTAATACAAGTATGTTCTTAATTATCCCTGGACTGTCCCTAGGGTCCCTTAATTGACCCTAGTATATCCCTAGACTCTCCAATTACAACCAATTTAAATTTTCACTTCTCTGTAATAATATTAATCAATTAAATAATAAAAGCAAGTTTTTCTTTTAATTCCTGCAACAGTAATAATAATGAAAATATAACTAAGTAGTATTAAAATATAATTGTAATAAAAAATGATAAAAAGTTACCTTATCGGAAAAGGTAGGAGTTCGATAATTTATATTGGTTGAAGCGAAAAGTCATCACGGAGATACTTTTGAACAGTAGTGTACACAGTCACGTTAATTAAGAGCACTATTAATTGAGCATTTAAAGAGCTTTTATCTTCACCATCGTTCCCAAGTCACTTCTACCAAACAGTTCTCAATTAAGCACGTAATTTGAATACGGTCTTCGTGCACGTCCAACTCAATTGTACTTGCTTATCGATCCACGATCAAAATCCATTATAAAACTTTCACGGCGATTGCTACGAATTGACATAGTTTTGATGATGGGTACCCCCTATGGAAACTTTCGATTCGCTTGCGATTTAACACTTGTTACGATCGAAATTCTATCACATCATGTATCCAAGATTTGTTAATGCTTCAGTGCACCCTTTCAGTACTTCAAAAGGGTAAAATAAAAAGTGGTGATATCTTTTTGGTGGCTCTTTGAGGATGAGTTTATCTGTGAAGGTTTATTATATACGCGTTATATTGCTGTATGTTCAAATTCTCTAATTTATAAATTTCAAATTCTTCAAATTATTAATTTTGAAATTATACATTTTTTAATTTATTGTACATATATTCAAAGTTATGAACTTTTAAATTTGGAAATTTAGGAATTGTGAAACTTCAAATTTACGAATTTACAAATTGACGAATTAACAAATTAACAAATTTACCAATTTACAATTTGCGAATTTACAAATTTACGAATTTGCAATTTGCGATTTTACAAATTTACACATTTACGAGTTTGCAATTTGCACATTTACAAATTTACCAATTTGCGATACCACAAATGTTTATACTGAAGATATCTCAAATTCTCGAATTGTAAATTTCTCGCGTTGTTTTGCTATATCGTTACATGTTATATTACCACTCATTATATCGCCACGCGTTAAAATACAATTAAGAATGTCAAATTTACAAACTTTTATACTTAACAATGTTTAAATGTTGGAATTTATGAAAGTTTACGTGTTATTTTACCACATTTTACGCGTTATATTGCCAAAATTCAAAATCACAAATTTATAAACTTTTAAACTTTCAAACTGAATAATGTACAAATGTTCAAATTTATGAAATTTTACGTGTTATTTAACCTCGTGTTACATTGCCACGCGTTATATTGCCAAAATTCAAATTCAGAAATTTATAAACTTTCAAAATTTAAAACTGAATAATGTACAACTGTTCAAATTTATGACAATTTACGTGTTATTTAACCTCGTGTTATATTGCCATGGTTCAAATTCTCAAATTTATAAACTTTCAAACTTCCAAACTAAAGAATATATAATAAATTTATGAAATCTTACGTGTTATATTGCTACGCGTTATATCACCTGACAAACAAATCATAACGCAAGTGGTTAAGGTTGGAAGTGAATCTACCTCGTTCCCTACTTACAATAACTACAATGCACGCAACTGTACCAGCATCCAAAAAGCATCGTAATCGCAGCACTATACATATAAATCACGGTTAGTTTCATCATCCGCATACGTGATACACCGGCTTTTGTGATCTTATAGTTCCATCGTTGCCCGTTCGTTTGCGGTTGTATTTTTATGCAGTCGCGCGCTCCTCGTCCTCCCCTTTTCATTCGGTCGCGTGCGCGGAAATTTCATCGTGTTGTCAACTATCAAGGGAGATATTTCGTTCCTCTCGCTAATTTGCAACCCTTGTTATATGCCGCGGTGAGAAATGAAAAAGGGAAGAAAAATACACCGACGGAATTACGTTTACCGGTCATGAATTGCATCCGATATGCTATCTTCGTCCATTTATCAGCGACTTTAGAATTTACCCCTGCTACATATTCATTCGGCTGCGTTTATTTTTGACTCCTTCCGACCGCGAGTCTTCATTAAATTTAAATATTTCATTCACTGGAAAATTTCATACGATGCTCCGAAGGGTGGGTCAATAAACAACAACGTTTCAAGTATTTGCAAATTGTAATTACAGGAAAATTGTTGGACGAAAATTAGAGATACAATGTTAATCATTTAACTTGGATGTTTTTAATTAACTTAAATAAAAGATGTGTTCTGACAAATAGGGTGGTAGAACTGATTATGGATAGTAATTAAAATAAGTGATTTTGAGAAAGGTTTTCTCTGATTATGTTCAAAATTATACAAAATAAACAATGTGAACTTCGATCATATCCAGTAGTATGCAAACTAGCAGTGTAAACTTTGTTTATATTCAAAATTATTCAAAATAACAGTGTAACCTTTGATTATATTCAAAATTATACAAAATAAATTGTTCAATGATTTTTAGTGAGCAGAAAAATTGTACAATCTGAAGATTAGATAGAGTAGAAACAGGAAAAAAGATGATCTTGAAATCTCATTAAAAAATGATTTTAAGAAAAAATCCTTTCTGCCATTGTATGTGTCTTTTAATATAGTACAACTTTGTTCTTATCATTTTTGTCATACGACGAAAACTAAGAGAGATATTCAATTGATCCCACTTACGTAATATTACCCTATGCACGATTTTTGTAGGCCGAGAGCAATTCAAATAGCCTCCCTTTCCCTAGTTATTTCACAATCTTCTTGAGTCAGTACCGTTTTATGGTATTTAAATATCATGTGAACCTCCTCTTAAAAATACATATTTCGACCTATAATTTTATATGTATATCTGAAACAATGCATCTGGAATCAAAGATCAGAAATATTTAAGAACTTTAAAAATAATTAAAAAAATTAATCACACGATAGAGTATAATAATGCAATCGTATTGAAATAAATAAATGATAAAAATCGTCGATTAAATATAACTGTGGCGATCTCCAATAACATGATTTCCTGACCCCCTTCGATCTAAAGGTTGGGAACAACAGCTCTAACCTTTCCTTAAAAGGTGAAGGGTTAAAGTAAGAGGGATACATGACGCAAAACGTAAACACTGTTTAAATAGGGTCAAATATGACTCACTTCGTGTTCTGACAATTAATTGGTCCTTTGGTTAAACCGGTATTGGGATAATCGACGTTCTATCGCAGAACCGGAGCAGTCTGACAACGTTCGTTTAAAAGTTCCTTGAATGCAATATTAAATCGAGGTCGTGCACAGAGAAAGGATATCTTGCACAGTTCCTGTGGTGTTTCTCACGTGGCCAAGGGTGTGGGTACCGCCCAGATATCTGCATACCTTTTCGACTGTATTTACGACCTCGCTATATCTGAATGCCTATAGCTGACGTAACGATATAGCACAGCCGTAAAATCGCATACACTTCAGACTTATTTCTAATACTGTTCTACTTTGGAAATTTATGGTTGACATATAGTAAGGTCGTAAAGTTCATAATCACATATTTTACTGTAGTTTTGAATTTGCTATATTTTAGATTATAGTTTACAATATGGCACTGGTTGTAATATCTACAGTTATATGTTTTAGTTATATTTCGGTGCTTGCTATATGTTGGACATCTATGTGTCGTTGGACATCTATAATGTGATAAATATAGTAAGGTCGTAAAATCTATATAAAACCAATTATAATCGTAAATAACTCAATAGATAATAACGCGAGTCAACATGGAAAAGGAAGAGTTTTTCATCCAAATTTCACCCCCGTTTAGCTCGTAAACCATGAATTAAGCGTTGCGTGACACACGGTACATATTATGGTCGTAAAATCTGCTGAATGGCCGAAGTATATGAAGATGTAGAAACAGAAGCTCACTATATGTGAACTATAGCTGCGGGTCGTGCATTACGACAGCAACGACCCAAGAATCTGGGAACCGGATACGCGCGACCCGGCGCTACAGGATCTAATGGCAACAACTCGGCGGTCATGAAATCCGATATAAACCAACTCGCAAATTATGAAACTCGATACCTGCTACTTCGTGATTAGAGAACCCGATACGGACTACTCGAGCGTAGGATACAGAACCAATATCTTTGCGTTTATGGAATTCCACGAACCAGCAACAGCATGTTCGACGAATCAAATGATCGGGTTCCAGAGTGCCCCTGACCGCATTTACAGCACGAAATTTGCGAATTTTTTACACGAAAACTATAAACGCTACTTATCTACCCTTTTGCACACATATTCAGGCACGTTTAAAGTAACTACCATATTTTTTGTAAACAGTTAGCTCGAATACTTACGAAGTTACAACTGATTTTGTAAACCGCTAACATGTATCCCGGTTGGGTGTACCTGTAAATGCCCTCGGAGTTTTATAAAATTATTTCAGAATTAATTATGCAAAATCGAGAAACGAAAGGATGTTTTCATCCTTGAAGGTGTATATTTAATACCTGCACGAAGTGGTTTCGAGAAAATTAAGATTAACAAGATAATGGTGTTTTGAACGAGGAGGTTTCAGTTGCATGCGGTAATATTACCTTACCGGGGCAATTCGTCTAACTGGCGAACGGTTGGTCGTAATATTCCGATATGACAAAATGGCACTTGATATTTTGAATGTGAAACGGGCCAAAGTTCACGGAAAATTGAGTCGGTTGGCCGGGGGAATATTTTTATTCCCGTCGTGTAAGGAAAAACATCGGCGACCACCGTGGAAGATGTTCCGAATACCGTTGCATAAAAGCGTGCTTGTCGGATTTATGCCTCCTCCACAATTTCTGCGAATCGTTTCACCTCGACGGACCGAGGAAAATCAGTTTCCTTCCGCGCCGCTCGCTTCTGTTCTGACGTTTTCGCGCGGAAATATCTTGCTTTCTCCTCGGCTTTAAACGCCTTCCCTTTTCCATCGCTCCTGTTCAATCCCCATTTCTATTTCCTTCGAATTAAGTTCGAGCGTTTAGAGACACCGCCACCGGAAACGTTCAATCTCACCTGTTCTTCCTTCCTTTCGTTGCAAAGAATTTCGTGTCGCTGTTTCGAACTTGTCGCGTGTAACTAACGAATTTGTGAGTAGCCATTTTGAATGCTGTATAAAAGACACTGTGCGTATGTGATATTCATATAATCTACATGGGTGGATTATAGGTATCCATGTAAGATGGATACTGTGTGCATGCGGTGTTCATATAATTCACACAAGTGGATTGTAGTCTACATAAGATGGATACCATACATTATATACAAGATGGATACTGTCTACGTAAGATGGATACTGTGCGTGCTTTATAAGAAGTCTTAAGGGCATAGGAGTGAAAGGGGTGCTCCATACTCTGATCTAGGGATTTAGGCATCTCCGGATGTAGAGATCTAGGAACTCCGGAATTTTTGAATTTTTGAATTTTTGAATTTTATGAATTTAAGAATTTAGGAATTTAGGGATCTAGGAACTTAGGGATCTAGGAATTTAAGGATCTAGGGACATAGGTATCTAGGTCTCTAGGGATCTAGGGTATAGGGATCAAGGGATCTAGGGATCTAGGGATCTAGGATATAGGGATCTAGGATATAGGGATCTAGGAATATAGGTATATAGGGATATAGTGATCCAGGGATCTAGGGATCTAGGGATATAGGGGTATAGACCTAGGTTATAGAACCTAGGGACGTAGGGATGTAGGGATATTGAAATCTAGAAATTTAGGGATCTAGGAATCTAGGGAATTTCTAAATTCTAAATTCTTAGATTCTAGAAATTCCCTAGATTACTAGATCCCTAAATTTCTAGAATTCTCTAAATCCAAAAATCTGTAAAATTTGCAAATCTAGAAATTCCCTAGATTCCTAGATCCCTAAATTTCTAGAATTCTCTAAATCCAAAAATCGATGAATTTGCAAATATAGAAATTCCCTAGATTCCTAGATCCCTAAATTTCTAGAATTCTAAAAATCCAAAAATCTACGAATTTACAAATCTAGAATCTAGAGAATTAGGGATCTAGTGATCCAGTGATCCAATGATCTAGGATCTAGGGATTTCGGGTTTTAGGCTATTAGATATTAACGAATCCAGGGATTAAAGTGTATAGATATTTAAAAATTGATGATTTTGGGTATCTAGAGGTGTGGTTATTTAGTATGCGAACGCAGGGAGATAAAGTTGAGAGAATACAGAGATACGTTGACCTGGAAATATAGTAATATACGTTTTGATATAACTAACGGACGCATATTCCACTTGTACAATGGAGATTAGCGAAAAATGAAGTGTAGGTGTTGGGAACGTCCCTCTGGCGGTGATTGCGGATATTACCGCCACGTGTGCGTCAATTTACAGGCTTTTAAGTGAAGTATCATGTTAACACTTGCCAGTGCGTGCGGCCATGTACGCATACTACCGTGATACCGTGAAATCACGCGATCGAGTTAAAAATAATGGCGTTACGCTTTCCAGCATAAAATCATACCGTTGCGTTATACAACGAATCGGTGTGAATAATGCTCGAGTAACTTGCCACGAACCGAATCGATGGTAATGCCGGCACACTGATTTTTCATCAATATTTTTATCGCGGTGATTGTTTCGTCAAAAAATATTCAGCTAAATTTGTTGATACAGTTGCTGCAATCGTGTTATCAACGGAGGTGAATTATGCTGAAAACATTCGTAGAAAATCGTTGCGTAAAATTTAATAGTAACATCTGTTTCGCTTTTACTTTGTTTACCTTTCACGAACGTGAATGAAGCGGCAGACATTTTTAACACATTGTCTGCACACGATTGAAAGTAGGAGGTTGTATTTTTATTTTTATGGAATCTTACCAAATATTTTTATGATATTTTGTTATTTTTATTTTGTATAGCATGGAACTGAATATTTAGTTATTACAGTAATTCATTCAGTCGTTACTAAATATTAAAGTAAATATTTTAGTAAAGTAAATATTTAGTTACTACAGTAATAAGGATAAGTTTAAGAAGTCCAGATGTTAAATCTGAACAGAAAAGTGTTACTCACATGTGAGTGACGTAGCAAACAAGGTGCTAAAATTGTTACTAACAAGTTCTACAAAATGGCGCAATCAATTAATAGCGTTTCTAACTCGGCCACCGTACGAGTTCTGATTTTAACAGCCTATGATGCATCATTGCGTTGAGGCATAGATGTATTATTTAACAATCGCGATATCTGTTTTGATAATAGTACACGGTTTCATTATACCACTTTAGGTTGCCAAATTATTCATTATTGGTATTAATATTCGAGTGTTTCAACATTTTGATTAGAATTAATTTCATGTATTGAATCGAACGCATAATGGATTTGTGTTAAAAAATATTCATTTTTATGTATGCGCATCGTTATGAAATTCTAAATTGATGAATATATTCTCGTGATAATTATGGGCAAATATAATGAAAGATGGTTTGAAGATTGACATGGTGTCTATGATTGTTTGAAATCGTCTAAAATATATAGTATATCCAAAACCATAAATACTTGAGAGTGCAAACAGGTATCCACAATTGTAGGTGCCTAAAACCACAAATTACATGCATCAGCGTACACCTATGTTAAATACATATTACCTGTCCTATTCTACTTACAGTAATATATCAGTAAAGTTACCAGAACGATGAAGTACGAATTTCAACAACGAAATGTAGTGAAATCTGGCAAAATGATATCAACGCTAAAGCGTTGTTCTTGAGCTAGCAGTTTGCCTAGAGCAGGGTCGTAAATTTTCTGGATCGTAGGGACAAGTGTCGTTATCACGACAGGTGCGTGAAATTTACTTCGTGCTTAAAACCTCGTTGGTAAATGACCGGGCATACATCTGACACCCAAGATGTTGTGCATTGCAATTTGTAACCGAGTTTAGCCAGTTGGGGCAATCTTGTGACGTTGGATAAATGCGTGTATACGGAATTTGGTAAATTGCTGTTTTAGTCCTGGCCCCGTTGTTGCTCTGTCTCTCAAAACCTTCGCGAACGTTTCCCCGCCAGTTTCACAACTTTTGCACGGTTCTTTGCGCAAATTAACATAATTCGCTTTCGTTATTCAAACAATTCTAACCGTGCTAGTTATACTCGTTTGTTTTTTTGAATCGTTCAAATTTTGTGTGCATGCATTGTGAGGAATCGGTGGAGGATATGTTTTTGGGCGTGAAGTTTGGGAGATTTGGAATTTTCGGAAATTTGGGAATTTGAGAGATTTAGAATTTATAGAATTTTGGAATTTTGGGATTTTGGGGTTTTGGGGTTTTGGGATTTTGGAATATTGGAATTGGGAATTTTAGAGTTGGAAATTTTGGAATTGGGAAATTTGGAATTGGGAATTTTGGACTTGGGAAATTTGGATTTGGGAATTTTTGGAATTGGGAAATTTAGAACTGGAAATTTTGGAATTGGGAATGTTGGAATTGGGAATGTTGGAATTGGGAATTTTTGGAATTGGGAATGTTGGAATTGGGGAATTTGGAATTGGGAAATTTGGAATTGGGAATGTTGGAATTGGGAAAATTTGGAATTGGGAATTTTGGAATTGAGAAATTTAGAATTGGAAATTTTGGAATTGAGAAATTTAGAATTGGAAATTTTGGAATTGGGAATTTTTGGAATTGGGAAATTTGGAATTGGGAATTTAGGAATTGAGAAATTTGGAATTGGGAAATTTGGAATCTTAAAAAATTTGAATTTGAATTTTGAAAAATCTAACAATATAACGATTTTAAATTCAGAAATTTCAGAAAAACTTTAGAAATTAATCGCTTTTAATTTAAAATTAAAATGCTCCTTTAATTTCCAACTACACAATTCCACATGCGAGTCCCAAGTATAGCGATCTGCACACATTCCATACCATTCGAGTCGTCCCTGACGGCAGGGAATTATCTATAGACAACTGCACTGTTTCCCATCATAGTCATCGATTTGAACATTTCTCGTTGTATGGTTTAACTTTAGAATCTTTATATCGTCGGATATGGCGCTGAATGTGGGGCAGAGTGTACGTTAATGTTGTCAGGCGAATCTCATTGACATATAAGCAAGTAATTATCATTCTAGAGTATCTGGATTAATTGGAACGAAGGCTCGAGGGACACGGACAAATAAGAGGGAACTGTATTCCTTTCAAGAGGTTCTTAGATTGTGAAATAACTCCGGATACGTGTATCGACGTGTCAGCCTGATCGCCAAGATGTGACTTGGCGTATTCAATGCCGTGACGGTAATTAATGTAACCAGTCTTGCGAACCTAATCAGATAACCAACGAAAGAGAATGGAACAAACATTTTCGTTACAATTATATCAAGTTTATCTTTAAAAAATATTAACTTGTATATTCACTAATTTTATTGCTGAACAATCGTGTTTCAATCTGTATTAAAAATCTCAAGATATCAAAAAACCCATTCAATATTTACGTGGTAAATAGAACAGTTATATCAAATAAAAGTGTTAGCATAGAAAGGTTAACCTTGTGAGGTATAAGTATTGCTCTACATTGGCCTCATGATTGATTCAATATGGACATAAATGGATTTCTTTTAATGTCAGTTCTATTTAATATTAATTCCATTTACTTTGATGCCAGTTACATTTACTTTAATATTAACTCTATTTACTGTAATTTCAAGTCTATTTTTATATGAAAGCATGCATCAAGACGAATTCATTAAACTGCACGACTGTAACCTTCAAAGCCACTCAAGGGCAAAATTTAAAGAATCAAATGTTATTTCATAATACTGTATCTATTAGTATGTTGTTACAAATTGATAGGTCATACGCTCAATATGACTTTCATTAACAACAATTTCTGTGTAAATGTTTATACTTCTAATTTGAGCTGATGTTAAATAACAATGTCAGACTTCTTTCATTTCAGTTTCCATGTAGTTAAATCTATTAACATAGTACAAATATCTTTGACATGAACCCATCAAAAAATCAATGGATGAAAAAAGAGATCTTGTATGCTATTTTATAGATCCGCCATTTTGTACCGAACGTTTCCAAATCTTGTTACCGACCTGCAGTAATAAAGGGCCCTGCCATGTTGGTAATACTCGTATCTAAAACAGTGATTCTTGATTTTTAAATTGATTACAAAATGGTAAATATTTGTTGCTATTTAAAGTTCTATGAAAGCAGTTAAGTCCACAATAAACATTTGTTCTGTACCCAAAAATTCCTCAAACTGCTCTAAATTGTGATATGTCCTAACAGTTTGCCGCGATAACATACTAGTAAATATTACTAGTTAATAGAATGTTCAGTCTACTTCGTTTCCGCTCTTGCGTGACCGTGAAGGTCACCGTTATGCACAAGGTGTCTCCACTCATATGTCATCAAGAAGTATTCGATTAAAAAAACTGAAAGTCACCTTCTCGAGAAGTAACAAACAAAAAGTTGATATAGCTACTAAAATACAGCACTTATATCCTTAAACAAGAAAATCCATGTACAAGAAAAACTGGTCCACTATCTCGTCCCTCACAACATTAGTTCACTAAAATGGTTTACTATAGTTCACTATATGGCCGTACTTCGTAGCAAGATCTCGAATAATTTATGCAAAATTCTTTTTGAATGAACCTGTATATTTGAGAGACGTACGTTGTTCACTTGCCAGACGAAATATGATTTATCCGTTAGGGGTCGTAAATCGTGAGGCACTGGTTGTATCGTTTTTGAATTCTTGGCCGCGGAGCGCAAGGGGACGGGACACGGATACGTTTGAAGAAAAATACAACGGCGAGAGAGAAGATTTAGATATGCACGAGAGTCTGGTGTACGTCGATGGCATAATCTCGGTTTGACTCGCGGTTGAAAATCGGTGCCAAGGCTCGAATAAATTTGCTAGCTTGGAGAGCTCCTGGAAGAAGCCGTTTCCTCGCTGTCCCACCACGTTCTTTATTTGTTCTTTCCGTCGTCGAGCTTCCGGCGGACCCGGCTGCGTTTTCAAAGCGCAATTTATCTCGCCATTCGGTACCCTTTATTGAATTTTTCCGGCTTTCTAATCAATTACCGTTCCTCTTTAGATGTCGGCGATTTGGCGATCACTTCGATTATCGGACATATATTTATATCGGAAACTTAAAATTTAATGGAAATGGCTCGTCGATGTTCTTAATATAAAATGGCTCGTTGCCAGCTCTAACAAACGAACATGTAGTCCGATTTTGCGTATTTACGATTTGATGACTTAAAAGTATCGCGAAATAATAATTATGTCACTTCAATTTAAAGCTTAAAGTTTTACAAAAATAGCTATATAAGTGGATCGTCAATATTCTTATTACAAAATGGCTGGTTGTCAATTCTAATAAACTACGATCATGTCAAGTCTCATTTTATATATTTAGAATTTCGTGACTTAAAAATACAGTAGAATGACACTTGTGATATATAAATTTAAGGCTTGAAGTTCAATAAAAAAGACTGTATAAACGTTTTATCGATATTTTTAGTGCAAATGGGTTGGTCAGCGGCCTCAAAGCAATAGATCACGTTCTACAAGCAATGAAATGTACTCTATCGAGTAGCTAACATAACCCATACGATTTTGTGACATAAAAGTCCTTCAAAATACTGTTTCTGGTATATCAATTTAAGCCTTAAGGTGTACTGAAAACAAGAACATAAAGGCTTCTTTCACATTATTAATAAAAAATGTTTGGTTAACATTTATGCCAAACAATGACCAATTTCGATACATATTAAGCTTGACACAATTTGATGGCATAAAAATTTGATAGAACGACACTATTAAATTAATGTGAAGCTGAAAGTCTAATAAAAAAGACTACATAACCGTTTCATCGATATTCTTAATATAAACTAGCTGTTTTCCGGCCTCAACGTAATGGATCACTTACTGTCACCAATTAATTGTACTTTATTAGGTAATTATGCTTTAGCACCATTTTATGACAGAAAAATATCATAACGTAACACCTGTGATATATCATTTTGAATCTGAAAGACTAATAAAACTTGCCATATTAATGCCTGATCGATATCGTTAACGCAAAATGGCGGAGCGTCAAATATACAAAGCGATGCACGTTTTTTATGTCTTTAAAACAGATAGCTCTATTTCGAAACGTATAGAATGTCGCAGAATTTTATGACAGAAAAGTGTAACAGAATTTCATTTGCAGCATATCAATTTAAAAGTTGGGAACAAAGGAAAATCACTATGTAAATGCTCTATCGATATTCTTATTACAAAATGGCTGATTGCCAATCGTAGCAAACGGTATAGCTTATTGCATATTAAATGGGCAGCATCGAAGCATGAAAACCCTAAAACAATTTCATGACAGGAAAGTGTCATAAAATTTCGCTTATGGCATGTCAATTTGTAGGTTAAAGTCTAGTTGAAATTACCATATAAACGACCCTATCGATATTCTTAATACAAAATGGCCGATTGCCAATAGCAGCCGCACAGTGTACCTTATTGCATATCAAATGGTTAATTTCGAAACATGAAAACTCTAACAGAGTTTCGTAACAGAAAAGTATCTCGGAAAGGTGCTTATGGCATATCAATTTGAAGCTTAAAGCCTGACGAAAATGGCTGTCTAAGTGCTTTATTGATATATGCGGGACAAAATGGCTGGTCGTCGGCCTCAAAGCAGTGTATCATACACTGTAAATACCGAAATATGCTCAATTAGGTAACATCTGATAGAATTCCATGACAGAGAAGTGTTTCAAAATGGCACTTATGGTACATTAATTTGAAGCTTGAAACTTAATAAAAAAGACCACATAAACGCACCCTGAGTATTCTTAATATAAATCAGAAGTTTTCTCGTTGAAAGTGCATCAAGTTACAATATCAATATTACATGTGTGTAAACATGTATCATATTTTTATATTTTTGCAATAAATAAAAGCATTTACTATACATATTAACCTGTTACATAAATTCCTGGTGCTCAGATTTATTTTTCTACGAACAAAATTTATAGTTATTCAATAAAATTATTTTGTCAAACCGAATAATCTTCAGTCATATTTCTAATTATTTATCGATCCTTCGACGGCAAAATTCGAGCACTTCTGACAACCCAGTATATACTTTATCTACACTGAATCATTATTGATTAAAGGTTTATCGATCCGTTTTCTATTAATAGCTTGAACATGAACGCGATACCACGTGACAACTGAAAGCCACGTTCTTCTTCAATTTGCAGTACAAATCCTACACCAGTCAATAAAATTATGTTCGCAATATTAAACCTGCAAGACAACACTGAAATGAACTCGTTATAGCTTGTTTGGTGCTGGCGGTTAGGTGAAATTTTAATATTGGGGAATTTAGGGATTTGGGAATTTTAGGATTTGGAAATTTAGAGATTTGAGGATTTGGGGTTTGAGAATTTGAGGTTTGAGGATTTGGAGTTTGAGGATTTGGGGTTTGAGTATTTAGGGTTTAAAGATTTGGGATTTGAGGATTTGGGGTTTGTGGTTTTCAGGTTTGAGGATTTGGCGATTTAGGAATTTAGTGATTTTCTAATTTGAAAAGGTTTTAGGGGGTTAGAGATTTGAAAATTGGAGGATTTAGAGACTTAAGGATCTGGAAATTCGACAGTGTGAAACTTTAAGAGTTTGGAAATTCGAAATTTGTTAACTTTGGGAATTCAGTAATTTGGGGATTCAGGAATTTGGGGCTGTAGTTAATTAGAGATGTGGGATTCCGGGGGGTAGGTATTAAGGGAAATGCAAATTTGGACTTGTAGGAATTCGCGGATTTACAGATTTGTGGATTTAGGGATTCAGGAATTTAGGAGTTTGGATGTTTGAGAACTTAGACCTAGGCATCTGTAGGTTCAAAGCTAGGATTTGCAGATTCGAGAGTTTGTGGATGTAGAAACTTGCAGAATAAATAATTCGGAAATTTGAAACGTTGGAGATTGGGAAACTTACGAATTCATTTAGTAATTTATGACGTGGTATTTGGAAATATGAGTTACACATACGATGTTTCGTAAATTAGTAAAATTAGAAACTTGAAGCTTCAATAATACAAAATCTTGGTAAGATACTTTTCGTATACAAAAATATTTGAAATTCTAAAAATCCAAAAATTTGAAAAGTAAAGAAAATGATGTTCGCGATAAGAACGCATTTGACTGTACTGAAAACGGAGATGAAAATTGGTGCAGATTGTCTGGCTCAGTGTGAAGTGCGTCTGGCACAAGCATAAATATGAAACGAACTTTTTGTTAGTTTATCAAGGAACGTTTCCAGAGTTAGCAACCATCCGGTGTTATTCAAATCTGCTTACTCTGCAAGTTCTTCAATTTACATACGAATGATAGCCCAGCACTAACAAGTCTCTAACACTGCCAATAGTATACTTTGAAACTTCTATCCTTGGAACTTTCCAAGCCTAAGCCATACTTGGCAAACGAGCACCAACCAGAGTCCACTTTATGCAAATTTCCTCTGCTTACAGTTCCAACGACCAAAATCTACAGAACACTCCAAATGGAACTTTCATTCATCAAGAATTTCGAAACAATCGTCAAAAAAATCATAATCGAACCAATTTTCTACACGTTACTTCATTTATTTTCACACTTGTTGACACACTGTTGACTTTTTCACATATTTGTCAATATGTGCGAGTATTATTATTTTATTATTTATATTTGTACATATTTTTCAAGTATAAAAAATATTTATTTATATGTTTATATTTATAAACAGTGCTGTTTTGTCATTTCTTTTTTTGCACATATTTGTTGAGTACATATATACATATTAATTTATATGTTCTTCTATATAAACAATTTTATTTTTGCACATATGCTAAGTACAGATATATTAATTTATACATAATATTGTTTTACCATGTTCAATTTTGTATATTTATTAAGTAAACATATGTAAAGAATATTATTTCTTCCTGCATATTTTTGTATGCACACATATGAGTACATATATTTATTAATCACACACAGTGAATATCACACACAGTTACGTAATTTCGAATTTTGAGAGAAAGTGCAGGTTGAAGCATAACAGTGTCAGATCTAAAGGCATAATGGTAGTTAAGGGTTAAATTGTCTAGTAAAATTATGATTCAGGGATGATATTTCATTTTGCTTGCGCTTTTTAAGTACCTAGCTGATGTATTATGTACCGGAGAGAATTGCAAAGTAGGTTTGTGAAATTAAGGATATGAGTAATGTCTCGTGCTTATGTTTTCCATGCATGCAAGAGATTTGCACCGGATGCATACGAAATTTAGAAGACCACACAAATGTTGCTCATTAGTTTTCTTACGGTTACATTAATCCAGTTGGGAAGAAAGTAGAATACGGAAACAGTTCTAAATCAATGTTCTACATTTACAGAGTAATTTTCTCTCTGTTACACTGCGCTGCTGCGAACGTGTGTATATTTTCTCTTTCGTGTTGCTAATTTTATGAAGTCTAATGACTCAAAGAAATTTGGCAAATTTTTCAAGTTTCTACATTTTCAAATTTTCAAGTTTCCAACTTTTTTAAATTTTCAGATGTTTCAATTTCTAATTTTTCAAACTTTCAAATTCTCAAATTCTCAAATCCTCAAATTTTCCAAATCCCCCACTTCCAATTTTCCAAATGTTCAAATCTTCAATTTTTTAATTTTTGAAATTTTTAAATTGTCGTTTTCAATTTTTGAAATTTGTAGATTTTCGAGTTCTCAATTTTCCAAATTTTATCTTCTATATCCCCAAATTTTTTAATATACCAATACCTATATTTTCAAATTTCCTAAATTTTCAAATCCCAACTCACAATTCCAAATTCTGAATTTACCAAATTTCCAAATTTGCAAAAAAAGTTGAAACTTAGTAAATTTGCAAATTTATTTTATCCTGTTGCCCATTTATATTTTGTCTGATATGTTTCGTATGTGATAAATATATAAATATTTGATATCATAACATGTCAACTTGCAGAAGTTCTTTTTTAATTTCAAGGATAACATGTTGCACCTTCACATTCCTATAAAAATTGATGAACTAGCAATTTTGTTTGCTAACGTGTCTTTTAATTGATTATAATATTGATGAATATGCAATCAGATTGCGAATAATTTGTAACCTTTTCCATATTCATTAGTAATAATTGAAATAATAGTTCTACTTCAATGATTATTAATTTCAAATAAAAAGAATACAAGTTTTATTTAAATTAACTGAAAAATTATAATAATTTCAAGTTTATGTATTTTATTCTTAAAAGTTTATAGTAACTTTAACTTAAAAAATTGCAATATTAAAAAATTTTTAAATTACAATAATTGGTGAGTTAAAAAATTTGTAATAAATTTTGCGTTTAAAAATTATAACAACCATAACTTGAAAAATTAGAGTAAATTTTCAGTTAAAAAATTATGCAATAAATTCCACAGTTAAAAAATGATACTAATGTTTCGTTAAAAAAATTAAAAAAAACTAATTTTAGGTTTAAAAATTATTCTAACTAGTCCCATTAAATTATCATACTGTGTCGCGAGATTGTCGTACGAATGAGTTCAGCGTAATAACAACAGTGATTACGTTATTTGTAATTTGTTCCGGGCGTTAATAAAGTTTGATGATTAAAAATGAAGTTATTAGGTTGCTGCGATTGAAAGCATTGATTCATTAACGGAACTTTGTGCGACTTCTACTTTGTTCACTTTGTTTAAGGTAATATTCATTAATCAAAATGTGTTGCTGCTTTAAATTTTACAAATTATCTGAAAACTGTTCTTGACGTATTAATAATGCTGTTCAAAACAGTTATATGAATTTGTAACATTTACTAGATGTTTTTTATACATTTTTAGACTAAACAAATTAACTATGAATTATTGTTTAAACACAAAATACAAAATTATTATGTTCAATAATATTTTCAAATATTCGAAGTTTAAATCTGTTTTAAAACCAAATTTTTAAAAATCGGAGTATTACAAATTTGTACAAAACAATTTGTTAAAAAATTAATTTATAGGACAATGCAATGTGGATTACAAATTTTTGAAACGAAAAAAAAATTTTTAATTATGAACACGTTAATATAATTTTCTGATAATCACTAAAGATATGATTGTGTAAAATGACCCAAAAAATATTAAATAATTTAAATAATACTAATAAATATGAAACATTAAAATATATCCGAACTGAAAGAGGAAAAAGTGAATATTAAATTAGTGATATTAAAGACCATCGAAGCAAACACATTAACCAATATATTAATTTTTAAATATCATCACCAAATGAAATATCTTACATAAATCACGTATTTCCCAGTTCTCGAATATTATAAATAAATAACAAACAGGGTGAAAATATTTCTGCATTATCCGCGCGTGAATAACGGTAAACAATAAATAACGTCAAGCTTCATTGTTTGAATAATCTTTTTACGTAACATCGCATTCCGTTTTGCCTTCGAACAAAAAGCACATATCTGTTTAATTACAGTACGAAAAAACCGTGTCAGGATATAATAATATCCTTGTACATCATGTAATATATAATATTATTAATGTTATGGTGTAACCTTATTGAAACGCGTAGGCAGGGACGTATATAAAAAGAGGGACTCAAGGATCTCAAATTTAACAAATTTATAAATTTTTATGGGCTGCTATTTTCAAATTTTTAATTGTCTTAAATTTACAAACTTTTGAATTTACAAGTTTTCGAAGTTTTACATTTACAAACTTCTAGATTTACAAATCTTGGAATGCTTTAATTTTGTACATGGCCAAATTTTCAAATTCCCAAATCTCCAAATTCTCAAATTTCCAAATTTCCAAATTCTCAAAACTCTAAATTTTCAAATCTCCAAATCCTCAAATTCTCAAATTTCCAAATTTTCAAATCCCCAAATTGTCAAATCACCAAATTCTCAAATCTCCAAATTTTCAAATTCCCAAATTCTTAAATTCCCAAATTCTCAAGTTCTCAAATCCACAAATCCCCAAATTTGCAAATTTCCAAATCCTCAAATCTTCAAATTCTCAAGTCTCCAAATTCTCAAATCCCCAAATTCTCAAATTCTCAAATCCGCAAATCCCCAAATCCCCAAATTCCCAAATTTCCAAACTCTGAAACTCCTGAACCTCCAAAATCTTCAAAATCAGCAAATTGACACCTAATTACCCTAAGAAACCGTCCGACACCCATCACACGAGAACCTGAAAACTACCTCGACCATAAAAATCGGAACAATCGATTCGAAAATCAAAGGGTAGGCAATAAGGGAAAGTGTAACGAGCTATTGATAAAGCGTGATCACATTGCAACCTAGTTGAAGAGGAACAAGTATCCAGGCAGACAGCCTAAAGACAGAAGAAGAACCAGGAAGAAGTAGTCGAACAAACAAGAACAAAAGAAGGAAGATAAGCTGCGCAAAAAAAACAACAGGAGCAGAAATCAAGAGAAACTAGCGATCGGTCGGAACAGGAAAAGTAGAACGAGAAACAGGAAGGGAGAAGGAGGGAATGAAACAGAAATCGAGAGTAGCAAAGAGAGTGGAAGAGAACAAAGGGAAAGTAGCGGTGTAGAATGAAGAAAGACAACTATACCGGTATGTTCCCTATCGAGTTTTGTTTCTCTGTTCGTTTCCAACCGGCGACGAACTTAAATCCCGTTCACACGAGACCACTGTCGCAACGACACTATTCGCTGTTGTGTCTCAATCACGCGGGAACATAACATTTCTTTATTAGAACGAAATTTTTAGAATTTTTATTTTTGCGAATTGTTTATCGGTAAATAGTGTTTGACTTTTAGTGTTTATTGGAGCTGCCTTAAAGATTGTGTTGATTTGTATATTTGGGTTGTTATTAATTTTTTGAATAAAAACAAGTCACTTTATTGAATTAACAAAATTTGTTCAAATATAACATTAAATTAGCAGAATATTATTACTGAAAAATAATATTGAGTTAGCAGTTTTGTTATTAAAAAATAATTTTGAATAAATAAAATATTGCTATTCAATAATAACATGGAGTCAAGAAAATATTGTTATTAAAAAATAAAATGAAATAAAAAAAACAGTGTTATTAAAAAACAACATTAAAACAGGAAGATATTGTTATTCACAAAAAATATTAAACTGTTATTTAATATTATTATTCAAAAATTGTTATTTATAAAAAAATGGAAGAAATATGATATTCGTGTAGCAGCGCTGTTTAATTATTATATGAAATGTCTGATCTCGAAAATAGAAAGTCAGATTTGATGCTATAAAAGCATCGTAAAACGGCATTTATAAAAAGACCGTATAAACCCTTTGATAATGTTCTTCATATAAAATAATTGATTGGCAATTACGGAAAACAATATCCGACATAAAAGTAGAAAGTCCGACATAAATTGATGAGATAAAAGAACCTGAAAATAGCATTTATGCTACGTCAGTTTGAAATATAAATGAAAGTTAATTTAATGTTAATTACCGAGTAATTATTGATATCTTTCATAAAAAGTGGTTAGGTATTGAAAAAATCCTCTTACCGTGCGTTAGGTGATGTATTAAATAATTTAAAAATATTGAAGGTCTGACAGTAAATATTTATTAATTATTTACATTATGTAGATTATTGGTTGGGTTTGATTATTTGGTTGGCAAAGAGCCTGTTATTTATAAAACCAATGTGTTACTAACTCTCTTTACTTTTAGTTCATTCTTTGTACAATTCTTGTTCAAATCAATTTCTCAATTTTTATAAGCGAAACGCTTGAAATTATAAGTAAATATATTCCGAATTACGTCGTGTTTGGTCTTATTTTAATCAGGAAAATGCCACAAATATATTAGTAAAATTTTCATTACAAAAGAACCAAGGATAACAAAATTTTATTCTTTCATCACGTTTGTTCCACCGACATGTTACTATTCGTTTACGTTCGGCTGTTCGTACGTTTCCGTTCGTTCGTTCGGTCGTCTCCGTCACTCGCTGCGCTGCACGTTCGGCAAACTTCGATGCGTGTCGAAGCTGCACAATACAAATAAAAGTTCAAATTCAAAAAATTCGCTGATATGGTGATTCCACTGCAAACATGCTTTAAATTATATCTTCGGTCTTGTTTTAACTAGAAAAGTGTCGCAAATACATTGGTAAAAATTTCATAACAGAAAAATGAAAAAACAAAAAAGTTGCATTCTCGCATTGTGATTGTTCCACCGACATGTTACTATTCGTTTACATTCAGCTGTTCGGTCGTTTCCGTTCGATTGTTCGGACGTTTCCGTCGCTCGCTATTCGGCAAACTTCGATAGGTATAGAAACCAAAACACTATAATTACCTATCCCGATCGTTCTCTCGCGTATACCAATATGCAAGCCAAACCATGCCCGATACTTTTTGTCAGAGAATAAAACTTTCTTAAAATGGGCCAGAACCTCCAAAAAAAAAACTATCAAAAGTGCCGAAAAGTGGATAACGTGGGCCAAGGGGGGGAGCGAAAGCGCGTTATACAATATAAGCGAAAGTGGAGATCCGAAAGTTTCGTATATATAGGTTTCACTTCGATCAGAAAAATATGAATGGTGCAATAATCGTGGGCTATTGTGAACAGGGCGTTATACCGAGACATGACCGCATCTGTCCCCTTTCCCTCGTCGTTCCAACAACGGTATATCCCTGGTAAACGGGTTTTGTTGGTTCCGAGGTTAGCAACATATACGGGGGTCCGTTCACGCAACTGTACGGACCTCGACCCAACCACGTGACAGCACAATCTCTTTGTTACTCTCCGACTTGTAGATCGATGCAAAAACTTTTGTTCGATTGCCCTGTGACGTGGGACAAGGTAACGGTATCTGTGACATGTCTCCTTTAAAGTACTTTTACGGTTCAACCGCTGAATCAATCGGAAATGAAACACACTCGATCTTTGTTTTTTTTTCCGGACATTTTTCATTCTGCACGCTTTGCTGTAACCACCATGCGCCGCAATTATGATACAATAATTTCTCGTTATCCGCGGGGATTAGGTTCTTGCAATGTAGCGAGGATAACGAAATTAGCGCAGTTATTGTGTTCCACGGCGAAGAATGGAGCGCCGGCTGGGAATTGAACGATAAATAAACGTCGCCTGAACAATGCCGTTGTTGCGCATTTCGGCGGCAATTTTCAAATTTATCTCGGCCATCTCTTGTCCGTGGATGAACGCTACGGATAATTAAAATTATGGATAATTGAAACCGTGAGCGAGTACGATGATGAATAATTGACATCTTGAACAATACAATCGCGGGTGACTGAAATTGTAATCGTGGATAATTAAAACCGCGAGTAATCGGGGGATAGAAATTGTGGATAATTGAAAATGCGGGTTATGGAAACCGTGGATAATTGTATGTGTGGATAATCAAAACTGTGGCAATTCCGAATTGGATAACTGAAAGCGATTTCAGTAGAAACCGCAAGTAAATTATGATTAGAATCACTGGTAGGTGTACAATGCCACGTATAATTTGAATCATGCGATTAACTGAACAGGAGGTTCATGTACGAATGTCAACCTATGAGTTGGTGCTGAGAAGGCTGATCTTGTTTACAAGAGCATCGACATCATTTTAGTATTTCTAAATTTTTATATTTCATATCTATAAATTTCTATGTCTTCGAATACCTATATTGACGAGTCCCTACATCCTCGAATCTCTACATTCCCGAATCTGTATACTTTCCAAATTTAACAATTTTCAAATTTATACATTCCCGAATACTTATATTTTCAAATCCTTACATTACCAAATCTCTACATTCCCGAATACTTATATTTTCAAATCCTTACATTACCAAATCTCTACATCCTCAAATTCCTACATCCCCAAATACCTACATTTCCAAATACCTACATCCCCAAATCTCTACGTCCCCAAGTTCCTACATCCCCAAATCCCTACATTCCCATATTCCTATATTCCAAAATTTTTACATACCCAAATCGTTATTTTCCCAAATCCCTACATCCCCACATCCCTACTTCTCCAAATCCCATCATCCCCGAATACCTACATTTCCAAATCCCTACATTCCCAATTCTCTACATCCCCAAATCCCTACACCCCCAAATCCCTCCATCCCCAAATTCCTATATTCCAAAATTCTCACATACCCAAATCGCTACAACCCCAAATCGCTATATTCCCAAATTCCTACATCCCCAAATCGGTATATCCCCAAGTACCTCCGGCTCCAATCGGTCAGAATAGAAAAATGGACGCCTCACACGTATTTTCGGCAGTGGCTCTCGCGGTCACGCACACCAATTAGGCACAATGACAGCCTTGAAACGTCTCTCAAGTGAACAAGACAGTTTGCGTTCAGCAGTTGTTATTGTCATTATTCTTATTTGCCTGTATGTGGAAGTATGATAGAGCTTCTTTTACTTTCACGCGCCAACTCATGGGTGATGTCTGTACTCTCTTCTAGTAACGTTGCACGTCTCTAAATCGTTTATCGATTACAAGATCTGTTACGACCGATCATTTCTAGTCGAAGCGAAGCAAGAGCGGGTAAAGATACGAAGAAAGTACGGAATAAGATGGAAAAGGAGGTGCACGTTTTCTCGTCTCTGACATTACGAAAATCCAGCACGTGCAATTTCAGAGACTCGAAGCCACCTTTCTTTGACGAGAGTGACAAACGAAATGCGCGAAGTAACCAGCCGGCAGGAATGGAGGAGCGAAAAAACACGAATATAAAAGGAGAAATAAGAATAAGATGGAAAAATAAAGGGAATGGAATGCAGGGGAACGTGAAACGTCTGTTACAAATGTGTGGAAAATATTAGCTCCTTTTGAAATGATTAAACAATATTGGGGTTGATGCATATGGAACGTTGTACTTTTATTAAAAGGAATTCGGGGAAAATTGAGATTGTTGTTACGTTATTGAGAATTGAATTCCGGTGTCTCACATTTTGACGCTTGCACGTTCGATGTCGTATGATTTTTTAATATATTTTGTCTGGACGTCTATCGTGGTGAAATAGTAAAAAGCAGATTGCTTTAATTGGGAAATTATGGTATCTGGGATGTTTGGAAATTGGGAAATGTAGGCACTGATAATATTTGGAAATTTGGAAATTTGCATAGTGGATATTAGAATATGTAGGAATTGGAAAATTTGACGAATGGGGTATTCGGCAATTTTTGAATTAGGAAATTGGGAAATTAGGAAAATTAGGGAAATTAGGGAACTTATGAGAATTTGGGAAACTAGGAAAATTAGGGAAATTAGGGACCTTATGAGAATTTGGGAAATTCAGGAATTCTCAAAATTGGAAAATTTGAAAAATTTTCAAGCTGGAAAGTATGAGAAATTTCGGATTTTGGAAATTTGATAATTTGATAAATTTTACAAATTAAAAAATTTCAGATATATCTATTTGTTTCCCCAAAATAATGTGGTATTTTTTCTTCTACACTGCTTCTTATACAAAGGAAACCTATATTTCAGTGCCCTCACGTTATATTGCCAAGAACATTAAATCCCACATAGTCCATAAAATATAGTACATTTCCATTATATTACCATGAACCTGGCAAGGACCCATCACATATGTGTAGATAAAACATAGCAAGTAAGGTAGCTTACTCTCTCATTATATTGCCACAAATCTCCCAATAATCAATTAAAAAAAATAATTGCTTTCTTCATCCAGAAATTCTGTCCGTTTCATCAAACGACAAGAAGCGACAGTTTAATAAGATCTGCAACGAAAGTATCTTGTAAAAATTTTCTGAAGCATTTCTAATTTTCATGCGAGTCTTCCGTACATCAACGTTGTAAAATAAATTGCAAGGGTGGGATTTCATAGCTTTTAAATGCATGGTAAATTAGACGTGCAGTGTTGCTGGAATAATTGAGGGTATCGTACGTTCGAATAGCTGCTATTAAAACGTAGCCACCAGCAATTATAATGGAAGTTTCCAACGCAGCACGTAAATCATTGTACGTACTATACCTGGTCACGAAAACGTTATGCGCTGTAATTGAATACAAAAGGTTCTTATCTGCAAATTCTGTGCAAACACAATGCTCGTAATTATTCCGACAATTAGCAAAATAACTCTACTTTCATGCAACAATGATTTCGCAGAAAAAAATTAACCCTTCCTTGGTATTTTCTAATTCATTTCTGCACTTTCACGACGATATTAACATTTGTTCCACATGCGAGATATTTTTGCTACAACTTCAAATGATAACAGGATTTTATTCACTTTAATGAAATATTAATGTCGATAGTTAAATAGTTAGTCAAACTTATTTGATTAAACAATTACTTAAATTTATTCGGTTAAATATTAAGCAGTTAAATTGGTCAATTTATTCGATATTAGATGCTTAAATGGTTGGTTAATTTATTCGATTAAATGAAACGGTTATATAATTAGTCAAACTTGCTCAACTAAATAACCAGTTAATTTAATATAGTTAAATTGTTGAATTTATCCAATTGTATATTAGACAGTGAAATAATCAAATTTATTCTATTAAATGATTATACAGCTACATAATGGGTTATTCGACTTGTAGTTATATTTAAAATTTCTCATTAGTCGGTCGTATTAAAAAGTGTTCATGTAATTCGGCTCCTCTTATCGCCGTTTATTTAGAAATTACAAATTAATAAGAAAGTTCTGACGAGTTGTAGGAAAGATTTCCTAACTCTGTACATGAAATGGCAAACAAGCCCGGGTTAAACATCAAAATTGGAAAAGCAGTAGAGCGGCAAGAGTGGTAAGAACCGAGGGAAACTATTTAGCGTCGATACCAGCTCGAAGATTAACTTTTGCCCGGGTCGAAAGCCGATTTCGCTTCTCGTGTTCGGCTACGAGCCTCGTGAAATCCGAAGATGCTTCTATCCGTGCCTCTTCCGGCCAACTTTCCACGATAGTCTTCCGGCGCAATCCTTAAAACCGCATCTACGATCCTCTTCTTCTCGAGTACGCGAAACTTTGCGTCGAAAACTTGAGATACTACAGTAGACGCGCGTTATATAGCCACCCTTCCAACGAATTCTAAACATTATCTGTTTCTCCAATTAACTTCACTCTCAACATTTTCCGTTTCAATCATTTTATCGACATTATGATGATTTATTGTATTTCATTCGCATTTCCTTTTAATCTTGACGTATCCGCGGTTTCAGAAATATGATCTTGCTTATTGATGACTTTTACATTCAAGTTTTTATTATCTCCGATTTCTTTATCGGCCGGTCGCATTATCCGCGGTTTCAGACACGTGATTTCACTATTCGATGACTTTTGCTTTCAAGTATTTATTATTTCGGATTTCTTTATCCGCGGGTCTCCCTATCCGCGGGTCTCATTATCCGCGGTTTCCGTATCCGCGGTAATAGTACCCAAGCAGTTTGATGTTCGCGGTTTTAATACCCATAGGTTTCGGTTTACTCGCGGTTTATAAATCTCAGTAGCAGCGGACCTCCATATCCGCGGGTCTCCGTATCGACTGTGCTCGATATTGTCGAGACTTTGTGGTACACGATATAATTTAGAACCTGTATGTGCAGAACTTGGTATCACCGAAACTTGGTATCCGCGGTATTCGATATTACAAAAGTTCGCCATGCGTAAATTTCAATATCATGAAAACTCGGTATCCGCGTATATCGGTATAATAAAAATGTAATAAAATCTGAATATCCGCGATACTTGGTATAATAGAACGTAGGTATCCATGGATTTCCGTACCCGCGTGATCTTGAGTTCGCAGATCTCAGTATCCGCGGTAATCAATATCTGCTATATTCGAGATTTTATGAATTGCGATATACATTGATATCAGTATCCACGAATCGCAATATCCGTGAATCTCAGTATCAAAGGATCGCGACATCCGTAAATCTCAGTATCCGCGATTCACAATGTCCGTGAATTTCGATATTCACTGTTCACAATATCCATGAATTTTAGTACCCACGGTTTACAATATGCGTTAAACTTGATATTACCGAGTCCCGATATCCGCTATTTTTGTGAACTACATTTATCAATATCCGCGTCGTTAATACGCACGAAATATCGTATAATTTATAACCGTGGATAATTAGAGTTTAATGTAATATCTAAAGAAACTACATTAATGAAAATTGTAAGGTTACGTTAAAATAATAATTGAAAATAATGATGAAACAATGTGTAGATTGAATTAAAAACATTCCGTTGATGATAAGGAATGAAGTAACAGGGGTGCACAAGTTACGTGAATTTACCCTGTAGAATTACTTTGACATATTTCAGTGTCTTTCACCAGTTGCAGTAATGAATCAATTAAATAGCTAACTATAGCGCGCGTAGCCATTAACAAGTTAACTATGGTATGGGGTGTTCATTCCTGCCGGGCTATATTTCATTGAAACTTTTGTTACGTGCCAAGTAGTTATCTTCTACCATCCTATTTTTCCTAATTGATATTACATTTGTTCGGAATCAATATGCTAATACTTTTAAAATATTTTTTCTATCACTGATTTGTTTATTGTACAATAATAAGGGGATTGAATTTTAATTGTTCCCTTCTAATTTTCGAATATTATATGCAAATATTAGGTTATCAATATATTGTATGTGTTATGCATAGTTCAGGATTCGAACAATTAATATCATCAATTGACTCCAAACTGAATTCCCAAGTTCACAGTAATTTCCATGCTGAAATTTCTACAGTGACAATTCCCCAAAATTTGAAGTTTCCAAATCCTAGAGATTTTAAATACCTAGATTTCCAGCTTTGTATTTTACCAAATTTTAAATTTGTAAATTTATAAATTTTCAAACATCAAATGATCAAATTTTCAAAATTTCATACCCCAAATTTTTCAAATTCCAAATTCCCTATACCCCAAATTTCTCAAAGCCCAAATTCCCCAAATCCAAAATTCCCCATAGCTCAAATTCTCCAAATTCCAAATTCCCCAAATTCCAAATTCCCCATAGCTCAAATTCCCCAAATTCCAAATTCCTCAAATCCCAAATTCCCCAAATTCCAAATTCCCCAAATCCCAAATTTCCCAAATCTCAAATTCCCCAAATTCCAAATTCCCCAAATTCTAAATTCCCCAAATTCCAAATTCCCCAAATTCCAAATTCCCCAAATTCCAAATTCCCCAAATTCTAAATTCCCCAAATTCCAAATGCCAGATATCCCATATTCCCTAAATGCCAAATCTCCAAATACTACATCCAATTTTTTCAAATTAAAAATTCTCAAATTCCCAAATTTCTAAATTCTTTTGAATTTCAATGTTCCATTGTTCTAGTACTTAAATTCTTAAAAAATAGATGAATTCAAGCTGTTATCGCGTTAATTAAGATTCAAGATGTAAAACGGGTCGGTTCTTAATTTAAGAAGGTACGATTCTAGCTGGAGCGCGGAACAGCAAAAACAATCGTACGTGAGGTAGAATCTAGCCGGGAAAAAGGCACTCGAGATTTCAAACGTTTCTCCCGTTGGATGGATATCCTGGCTTCTTTATTCCGGGTAGTCGCGACTTGAATTATTTACCCAAAGCATAGCCTTTCTCGAGAGTACGCGCAAACAACGGGAAGACGTGTTTCCGCGATCGACTCATGATCCAACATTTGGAAGGGAACAGAATAGAGAAATGTCCGTGAGAAACGTTCTCGTTTACGGATGCATAGGATTTTCCCTTTTGCCTCTTCCTCTTCTATGAACCGAGTATTTTTTCATTACAGCGCTACCCGGTTATCGATCGTTTCCATTTCACCTGCGAATAAATCTGAAACTGTCGTTCCCTCTATCGTTATCGATAATATCGGAATGTTATTCATGATTTGATGTATCGATAATATTTACATACCGTCAAGACGAATGCTGACGGTAGAGAGATCGAACACGTAATAAATTCATTAGTCAAATGCATTTATTTCCATTTAGATTACGCTGGAAATAGTTGCAAACTGAAAATTTCTCAATCTGTTGAATTCTGTTTTAAAACAACGTTGTGATTTTTTTTCATTTAAACATTCATACAACTCATACTTCCAATAATTTTCGCAATTAAAATTTCTCAGACTTCAAAAATGGCGCACGGAACGCATGTAACACCAGGACAAAACGTTAATAAATGTCAAAATATAAAAAGTGTCGAAAGTGTCGAAAATGTCAAAGTGGGAAAAAAAGCGGTGTGGACAACTTCTGATCGAAATGCCTGTCGAGTCAAGTAAGAAGGCGATTCGATATTACTGGTCAGACTTTTCGAAGTGTACGATCGATTTATGGGATTCCGATATTATGACTGAAGAATGTAGTCCTCGTGCTTGATGCCAGAGAAAAAGAAGGACGTTGAAAGAGGTTAACTGTTAGAATCGATGCCGATCAATTTTGGGTACATTCTGTTGGCTCAACTATGCCGATAGTTCAGGTGAGCATTATATTGGCGTAACATCGAGGGAACACCGATTTTGCTGACATTATAAACGGGTTGGCCCGAATGTGTCTGTTGAAGTTTCAAATAACTGTTAGAAATTAACTGTGAGTAAAGAGATGTTTGGAAAGTGAAGTTTTAGATCGATTAACAGGTTTTGTCCTCCTTTTAACGAGATATTCGATTATCCACATGTCACTGAAATCTTGTACAACGCATTAGTTCTCGATCTGGAAGAATTATTGTTAATCAAGCTCGTTAATCACTGATCTTATATACGGTTTTAAACTCCATAAAAATATTTGAAAATTATTGCAAAAATATTAACAATTCTAAATAACTTTAAATTTGTAATATTAATAACTGCAAAAATGTCTCGAAATGTAGAAATTCTGTGAAATAATAAACACAGAGAATTCTAAAAAAGAATTTATCATCCACAATAATTTTTGTACAATTTGCATGCGAAAAAGAACTCGCAAAATAAAGCAAATACGAGCAAAGTGTTTTGATATGATAATACATGGCAGACTATAATAATATTCAATATCAGCTTTCTTGTCAAATAATTTCGTTGAAATATCTATATTTATCAGAAAGAAAATATTGCTACTTTTAATGCTGATAGTTTATTCGTTTATTTTCGTACGTGCGGTATTTTTTCCCAGTCTGACCTAAAATCCTCGGTATAAAAATGATATGGAAATACTTTCTGCAATATTGTGCCAGTATGGCGAGGATTTCGCGTAGCAAAAAATTTATGACGAATAGTTGGGGAGTGCGTGGACAAATATTGGGATAAGACAGGCATCGAAATCACGGATGCGGATTAGAGACACGAGAATTGGTTTCGTGAAATCTATGCAAGAAAGCGGATCGATAAACAACCGGCAAACATATTCCATATTAATGAAATTTGCTCAGCTCATACTTTTTGTTCCGTTTATAAAATGCAGATCGACTTTGATTGCTTCGATAATCATTCGCAGGGATTCGTAACGTTTATTCGCTTTTTTATTGCATCAATACTGCGTGACAAGAACAGTTGTTGCAAAATGTTAGCAAACGATGTGTGTAATTTATTGGATCATATATCGAATATGTTTTTTCACCATTTTCTGTTTACTCTAGTCAGAAAAACGGCAGCTGTCCGATAATATATGGCCTTTGATAAAATTCGTAGAAAACGCTGACACTCTGCGCGCAAAAATGTTGTAATTTGTTTTCGAAACACGGATGAATTTAAAGATTGCGAGATATTTCAAACTGTTTTGTATTTGTTCATAACAATTGATGGACGCAAATACGACATAATATACTGCTAATAATTTTAATTTTGTAAAATAATTGTATAGTTGATAAATATTGAATGATTAATTTTTTCATCAAATAAATTACAATAAAGAAGAAGATAATCATAACAAAATTGATATAACAATATAATTTATAATAAACTTTGGTGTACATTGTTCTTTACAATTTTTAAAAATTTGTAACAATTACAGCAATTGTCAGTTAAAAATATTTTTGGCACAGCAGATAATGTAGATGTTCAATTTTTTTAAACAAAAAACTGTACAAAGATAAATTAATATAGATAATATATTATAATAATACATATAGTTAATATACATAATATTGTCCTATTATAATGACACAGATAATTAATATAAATACTACAGATAATATTAATATAGATAATGATAATATTTGAATTCCACAAAAATACTTCGTGTCTCCAAAATTTCGTAAAAATCCAATTTCGAAGTTTGTAATTTGAAGCGATTTTAACGCACGTAGAACGGTTTTCGCGAAACGATCATTAATTTAAAAAGCCATGTAGGACAAATGAACCGCACCGACCACCAATGTGCACACGAAAATTAACTAGATGCACGTTTGTAAACATTGGCAGCTGTTCAATTCGAACAAGCTGACTCGCATGCTGTCAACAATAATGCACGAAGACCATTCGATTATTGTTTGAGGTTGCATTGGCTCCAATAGTACGTGAAAATTAATACATGAACCTACATTTGACCTTGTGACCCTCGAGCCCAGCTTATCAGAATCTGAACTTCTGTCGTTCAATTAACGAATGAGATAACTGCTCCGAAAATTACGGTAACCGTATAATTTATTTACCTACTCGTGTAATTTTGCAAGAAGCTCCACGAACAAAGCTCATTTTGTGAGTGAAAGCCATAAATTGGCAGCTTCAAAATGTCCGACTCGTAAAGTCATATATTTATAGGTAACATTCATCGTGTACGTTATAGAGAGGACCTGCACAAGTCGACGCTCTTTCGAGCAGTTATTTTATCGCCGCGGTACAATAGAGTGGAAGAAAAATCTGTAGCTATAAACATGATCCCTAAATCGACAAGCTTCCATGCATACGGAATTTTGTTTATCGTTAGAACCGTAAGCTGTTTTCTTGCCATTTACCTTGTTAAAAGTGGGAGCCAGTGAAAATAATAGGAAAACATGCCCGGGGCGAGTAAATGGTCACTTTTCGTTTTTGTGTTCGATATAACGAACGGAGATCGGCGCGTATTAGAGACAGCATTCACTCGGTATTCGGAACAGCAAGCATTCAGGAACAGTCGCATAAGTGTACATCAGCGAGTCAGACCGTTCGAAGTTAACCGAGAGCAATCGGGTTCCCGGAATTCGAGTAAAGTTTGATGGTTTTCGAGCAACTGAATTTCACGGAGACCCGGACTCATTTAGAGATGAGTGTGCTGTCGATGCAAAATATACCAATTGATTCGCTTCGTTGGGCACGAGCCGGGAGATGCGCAAAATTCTACGAATTTGTAAAAAATATTCACGAATTTTCGTAGTAGAGTGTCCTCAGAGTATATTCATGATGGCACTTGTATAAATTTTGGGAACTTCAGACGAAAAAAATAATTTTATTGTGATCGATGACGCTTAGGTATATTAAAAATTAGTATATCAATTTTAAGTGATTGACTACATTTAGTAAACAGTTCGATTTACACCTAGTAGATGTTATGTTGGGACAAGGATTACTGCATCTTTTTCATTAGTCACTCATTTCTACACTCACATAGAGTTTACTCACAATTATAAAGAAACAATTGACAGGAGTAACATCTGGTCACGATTTTCCCGTTGGGGCGTTCATATATTAAGTGTGGGCGTAGGCAAGGGGCGTGGTTTAACGAATAACAATGTGGTATGGGTCACGCGAATTGAGTATAATAGAGTTTAGAAATAATTGTAAAAGAATAAGTGCTAAAAATAATCCTAAGATAATGTGTTCTCATGTGGGCGTTTCTGTACTAAGGCGGGCCTAAGAGGTGTGATTTAACTAGCGAGCCAATGTACTGGCCGGGGGGTGTGGTATTAGGACGAAAAGGCGTGGCATGAGTTTCTACTTCTCTCTATTTCTTCCAAAATTTAATTTTCATATATTATTAACTTAGATTTATTAATATAGAATTTTAGTAATGATCATTCTGAAACCCTTTTCATATTTTTATATGTATGAAAAAGTAGCTTATGGTTCTGTATTGGGTCGTTTCTTTAACAAAGGTCAGGAGATGTAACTTGCAATTAGTTATCCACTCATAAAAGAAAATATCACTAGTATTCTAATCGTTAAGTCTCCAATGAGTAGTGAAATATAGACAGTGTTTTATATTTTAGTTTCTCTATTAATATACGAGGGTGTTATAAAGGGGCGTGACTTAGTTATCTTCATACTCTAAAAGATAACATCACTGATATTCCAATACTCTTAGTTTCCGTTTTACAGTAACCGGTTATCGCTTCTCGATTGGGCGTTCTCGTAACGTACGAAGGCGTGGTCGGGGGGCGTGACTTAATTATGTGGCTACATAGCTCGGAAGATAACACCTCTAGTACCTTGCTACTTCAATAATATAGTTTCTGGTTATCAGCGAAAAACTTGTTACACAGTTACTAATCCTTCATGTGTACGCTTCCTTCGCATACATAAACCTGGCCAGGGGGCGTGGCTTAATTTTCCGTCTCCGTTTCCTTGAAGATAACATCACCGGTGTCTTCATGGTCCAATTACCCGCGAGCATCTAGTTTCTGAAGCATTAAAAAATGACGTATTACAATTTAGAAAATTAGTACCATAAAATGAAAACGCCGCAGCATCCACTCGCTGCGGTAAAATAAAAACGGTTACGGGTCAAAGAGACCCAAATGGAACAGGGGAGTTAACGAGGGTAAAATTCAAAGCAATGGCCTCCACTCGAAACTTCCGCATTTGGCCAAGATATCGTGGTTGTAGAATAATCTTAACCCTCTCTATTCGAGACTTTCTCGTCGCGTCTCGTCGGTTCAGCCTCTGAACCGACAAGAACCGCTTCGAGCGTCGGCCTACTTCCGGAGAACTACGACGGAAGGAAAGTTCCAGTACGATTGCGGTCGTTACCTTGAACGAACGTTTCGCGATAAAAAAAAAAAAATGGCGAAAAAAAAAACACAACAACAACAAACACCTTGGATCCGTAAAATCAGCTACCGGCAAATATTAACAGTTTACGCGGCAAGTTTTCCTTGACCCGGGCACAAATAACATCTCTGGTTAAACCACAGACGCGGTGTAACTCGCTTTTCCCTCTGGCGTACGGTTAAATTTAACCCCTCTCCTTTCTCCATAGAATAGTTTCCGGTCTTACCACACACCATAGAGTACGCGATGGCGTTTCATCCACGAGAGAGGACCTTTGTGCAGTTGTTTCGTGATCTGTATCTCTCTGGCGGACAAGGATTTCGTAATTGAAAAGTGGAAACTGCGATCAAATCTCGCCACAGGCTGATTCATTAAACATACTAAAACTACATTCATTTAAGCAACGTTGTTGCCTGGCAACGGATACGCTTGTTTGCTCGCGGAGATTCGATTTCCCTCCTATTGTGAAATCTTCCTTCCTCCGGGGTAATTCACTGTTGGAAGGACCCATAACATTTTCCTGCTAAAAGGGAGGTTACAGTTCCGTTCGAAAAACCATACTCATAATTGGTATAAATCGTCGTTTAAACGTTCGAGCCCGATGTGGTAATATTACCCACTCCCAAATTTTCGTACGCTCCTCGACTTGTAAACTCCATAAAGTTATCGTTATACCTATTCTATGGGGTATAAATTGTAAATGATCTGATTTTACGTAGAAATCCAGCAAGTATTTTAAAACTTATAACGATGGGTATTGAAAATATTAGTAGCGAGACTGCTACAGCTTGATCCGGTAATTTCTTTTTTCGTCCGTGATTACGTTTGACCCGGGAGTGCAGGAATCTGGAAAGAGTTTTAATATGATCATCAAATTACTGGAATCGAGCACAATCCCTATTGCTTTCTCTTTCCCGTCGTGCCCGGGTCTCGGCTCTAACGAACGTTGCCAGTCGTTAATTACTATTCTCGTTCATAATCTCAGCTACGTTCCTCGATGATTCGTTCGTCCTTTTACCTGTCTGGCTCGTTCTTTTGAAGCGAATATCATTCCCGGTGACGTATTTGGGTCGATGCTCGGAACGAAGGCAGAATTCATCCTGAAAATCGGAATAATTGTGTGAACCTCTATGCGTTTGCTAAATTACAATCTGTCTCTCTGGTTGGTACGGAAATCGTTTGTTCGATCACCGTTCCAGGTATTATTATTCATTGTTTCAGGAAAAATGAAATTCTCCATGACATTTGATATTCTTTTCACGCGCTTTTTTAAACATTCTCAAACCCTTTGATGTTACAATGATCAATATTAATATTTTTGTTTTACGGTCTTGTATTACAGCATCGATATCCTTGGTGAATTCGAAACTCCGCTAATGACGCGAGGAATAAAAAATGCTGACGATGAAAATGATAGGGCATGATTAAACGTCAAATGTATCACGCCATCAACTAACGCGATGTAAAATCAGGAAATGTTGCAGAGTATAATTTCCGATCTGTCTTAAAATGGAAAGTGACAGTGTTGGATTTCGCGCAACGACTACCAATGCGATTACTTGGGGATAATAACGGATCGATGAAGGATTGATTGCGCTCAGAATATGCGGAATTCGTTTGTGTTCAAGGTGTATTAATTCATTTTTAATGAGAATGTTCTCTCGAGCGTTCAGTTTGCTTCAGTCAAATTGGAGCACAAGTTGTAAACGTTTGAAGTACACATTCGCTGAATTATGGACATTGTGTTTGATCTGAAATAATTGAGTTTAATTTGTGTCTACTTGGATCAGGTATATTCCAGACAGTTTGAATTTCGTTTGAACTGGTTCTAGTACGTATGATTCGTAGTTTGAGTTGAATTTGAGGTAGTTCCAGTTAATTTCAGTGCAATTAGTTTAGTAGATTTCAGTTGGTTTGAGATCTCAGCAGTCTTTTGTTGGTTTTGACAGCTCAAATGGAGTTCGAACTAGTTGTAATTGGTCTTACCAAGGTTTAGTTGGTTCCAATCGTTTTTAGTCCAGTTCGGATTCTAATCTGTTTTAGCCAATTTATGTTTGACCTAGTTTCAATCAGTTGTACTCGGTTACGATCAAGTTCAAATCGGTACTACCTGCTTCTATTCGATCCTAATCGATTTCTCTTGATTTTATTCAATTCCATTTAGTTCAAATCAGTTTAGATTGGTTTAGCTATTCAAATCGATTCAGATCCGATCAGACTGTACTTGCTTCATACCAATTCTACCTATTTCGCTTCAGATAACATCGAATCTCATAACTTCTCAACCATTAATTTCCTACCTGAAATTCTGAAAACATAAATCTTGGTTTGATGTGAAAAGCATCGAATACAACCGTGATCAAGATTTGGTAACCTGCAAATTTGTGTCGCGTGTGTCATGCGATGTTGCGATATATCTACCCAAAGCGTTTCAGAAGAATCTCGATTTCCCTTAACGAGTATTCGCCTCGTTTCGTAATAGTCGATGTTTGTTTGAAGCATCATTCGATTAAGCGATATTTACGAGGAGCAACGAATGATAAACGAACCAACAGAGGTCACGTATCATTTTCGAAATTGCATTTCTAGCGAGCCGTGCGATGGCACCCGGCAATGTTTTTAAGCGCCTCAGCGACTCTCGAGGAAATAGGATGAGAAAAGCTATGCTGGCCTGGCGTTATCACGATAAACGGACGACCATATTTTTCTGAGACGTGCCGAGCTCCATTACATTCTCTCGTTAATGTCCTTTCGCAGAAAGTGCAGCGAAGAGTGTCGTTACGATGCTACTGCCAGCACACTTTATTAACTTCTCATTGCAATCAACTGTTACCTCACCCGCCGGAAACGCAAAGATAATATTTATCGTTTGTCGATTCAACATCATCTAAAAATTATATTATCATCTTAGAAATTTTTCATTCATTTTACACTTATAACCTCTGTTATTCATCAGTGCAATTAATAATTATAGATTCTTAGTAGTATAGTTGATTAACTTATCACAGTTCTTTGTTTTAGGTTAATTTGTATCGATACGATAATAGTCGAATTCCTTCGGGACGAATCGGCGGGAGTCGGTTCAGTTCGGCTTGAATCGGGTCGAGTCGGTTTAGTTCGAATTTCAGTTTGAGTCCCCTCGGTCCGAATCGGTACAGTTCGGGTTGGATCGGTCAGAGTCGGTTCAGTTCGGGTTGAGTCGGTTCGAGTCGGCTTAGTTTGAGTTCCATCGGTTCGAATCGGTACAGTTCGAGTTGCATCATTTGGAGTCAATTCAATTCGAATTAAATTAATTCGAGACTCATCAATCCGAGTTAAATCGTTTCGAATCGACTTAGTTTGTATCCCATCGGTTGAAGTCGGTTGACTTCGAGTTAGATCGGTTGGAATCGGACCAGTTCGAGTCCCATCGGTTGGATTCGGTTGAGTTCGAGTCCCATCGGTTCGTATCGGTTCAGTTCAAGTTGAACCGCCTGTAGTCGGCTCAGTTCGAATTTTATCGGTCCAAATCAGATTTTTTCGTATTAAATCGGTTTAAGTCGAATTGTAGCGGCCCGAATGGTATCGTGTCGTATCGATTTGCATCAATCCTAATCGTATCATGTAGTTCCGCATCGTATCCTATCGTACCGTGGCGGTCCGTATCGATCCACATAGAGTCGTATCGGTTCATACCTTGTATCATAACAAAGATTCAAGCTCCCATAACAAAAGCTACACTATACAATTTTTAATTAAACTTTAAAAAACTGCAGTACTCTTACGCAGTTACCGATACGAAGTATTCAGAGATACAGCCAATAATTTAGCTGGCGTAATCAGTGTGAAAATCTGCCGGAACTTATGGGGTTGCGTAACAGAATAAGAGAACGAGATAGGAAGGACAATTGCAATAGTACTTATTATTACGAGCCACCCGATATACGTTCTATTCCATGGAGATGTTTCGTGCCTTCCGGCTATGGTTTCCTTAATGATCCAGGTAAATGAGAATGACTGGCGGTTAAAGTGCAATCGCCAGTTTTATGGTGAGACTGTACGTGCACAGCAAGATAAGGTATCGGGGCGTCGTTTATATTAATTCCGGAAGTGCCGTGAAGTCTTTTCGTAACGATCGCTTGATTTAAAGTCGATCGTGTTCGCTTGACGTTTTTACACCGTGATTTATGCGAGTGGCAATCTCTTTTCGATGCTCACTCCGGGGAATAGCTCGTTTGCTGTTTTACGAGATGATCACGTAGCCATTCAAGTTTTCAGATTCGTTTTCTCTCTAAACAAAGTATTTAAGCGGTTGTTCTTCCGTGTCTTTATGACGCAACGATGCATCGACACTTTCCATGTTCGCAGCCTTGGTATTTATGAAATACGACCGCGGATATTCCGCGAACGGAAATTATAATTTCGTCGAATCACGGTGCTTGATTTACAGGAGTGGACAGAACCTTTATAATCAACTCGAGCGGAGGAAAGTTTGTAGATTTGTCTGTTTCAGACTTCATTGGGTAACTGGGTCACACTTTGCGGAACGTTCAGCAGTTTGTCCATGAAGGAGGACAATAAGGTGGTAGAATGGTTGCAACTTTACCTCCTTTACGAGACATTTTAAACGGGTTCTCTAAACACTGGGTGTCCCGAAAGAAGGTACTCCACGCAACATGGATTGTTTAGGATGAGGCACTGATTCAGGATGAGAATAAGTCAATGATTCGGAATTAGAATGACACAGCGACTTAGGTTTAGAATGAGCCATTAATTCTGGATCAGATTGAAGCATTAACTCAAGGATACCTTAACCTGTACTTAGAATTAGGATGAGATACTACTCTGCATTCGAGATGAAACACTTCAATTTGTACTCCAGACCAAAATGAGAAAATAACTTTTAACTAGGATGATGCACTTCAACTAAGATTTAGGACCAGGATGGAAGATTAACTCAGAATCTGGATGAGGCACTTCAATCTAGGCTTAATACTACGATGAGGTCCACCAATCTAGTCTTAATACTAGGATGAAGTCCTTTAATTTCAATTTAGGACCAACGTGGGAGATGAACTTAGAACTAGGATGAGGCACTTCAATTTACATTTACCAGCATGGGAGATTAACTTAGAACCAGGATGAGGCACTTCAATTTAAATTTAAGTCCCATATGGGAGATTAACTAACAGGATGAGGTACTTTAATTTAAATTTAGGATCAGAATGGAAGATTAGAACTAGGATGAGGCACTTCAATCTAGACTTGACATTAAGATGAGGCACTTTAATTCAGAATTAATATTAAGATGAGGCATTGGTACAATAATACTATTGTATTATTTCATCTAGTTTAAACAGATGATCAGAGTGAAGCACTGATTGAAGTTTAAAATGAAATAGTGTCTCAAGACCAGAATGTTACATTGATGCTTCACTAAGATGAGGCACTAATTTCCACTTTGAATTGAAGACCAATGTGAGATACTGATTCAAGGTTAAATGAGACACTGATACAAATCCAAGATGAGATATTGATTTAGAACCAGAATGAGGCACTTCAATGTAAAGTCAAGATCAAGATGAGAAAGATTAGGATAAGATACTTTAATCGGGAATTCTCACATTTCTTCCAAATATGAGGCATTTAGGTCTCTTTGCAATATCCCCAAATAATCTAGACACCATATTCTACTTAAGGTTGAAAGATTGATTTAATTCCAGGAAGTAGCACGAATAGGATTCTCTTCAATATCTCCAAATAATACAGACACTATATCCCACTTAGGGTTGAAAGATTGATCTCATTCTAGGATGATGCATTAATTTCAGACTCTCTAAATAATTCAGACACTATATCCTATTTAGGTAGGAGAGACTGATTTCATTCCATGATGCACTAACTCAACACTCACCTTATCACCTTCAAACAATAACACACCATAACCCACTTAGCATACGTCTTGATTCATGAACAGCTGCTCTATATCACAACGATCGAGTTGCTATATCCTTTATAGGATGAAACACCTGTACTCAAACTTGACAGTCAAACAATACGGATACTATACCTTGTGTGGAATGGGATATCGATTAGAGCTGATTATGCTATCTCCAAATAACGTGGACGTCATATCCGATACTGCGTGAAACTTGCCTCAGGATCAACTGCATCATCTCTGAACAGTCTACTCATTATAAGATGAAGTCTTCTGATACATCTAATGACCATGTAATCTATGACTAATCTTGGTATTTCTCTAAACAATCCAGGTATCAGAGTCTATTTAATATGATGCTCTCTGCTTGACCTTGATATTCGATTTCTCTAAATAACTCATGTGTCAGATTTTGTTTACGATGATGCATTCTGCCTCAAAGCCAACTATATCGTCTCTAAACAAGAAATCCTAAGATGTATTTTGACCTGAAGTTAATTATGACCTAATTTATGACTCATGATACTTGACTTTGTCTAACTCATATGTCATGTCTACGATGATGTATTCTGTCTCTATATCATTTTCAAAAGAATTTAGGAATCGTAGATGAAATATTTTACCCAAAATCAATACTGACCATCGAGTCCACATTTAACTGACCTTGGTATCTCGTTTCTCTGAGCAACTTAGGTGTTATATCCTATCTGGGATGAAGCTTCCAGCCTCAGGATTAACTGTTTCATTTCCAAATAGCCTAGATCTCCTAAGATGTATTATTCTAACCTAAAATCAGCTACGCCCATCTAGTACGTGGCTAACTATCCTTGATACTCAACTTCGTCAAACAACTCGAATCTCACATCCTAGTTAGGTTAATGCCTCTTGCTTCATAATCAAAGTGTAATTTTATTATGATGAAGTGTTCTGGTTCAATTATGTTCATTTAATATCGTTAACTGACCTTGACATCTTTCTGTAGATAACTGGTGTTACAAAGTCTATGTCCAAGTATCATCATATCTTTCAGTTAAGTCTAAGTATTTTGACCTAAAATCACTTGCATTCACTTAAGATCATTAGGTGTCTTTAGTGTCAGACAATGTTAAACCCTTTACTCATAAGGGATATAAAATTTGATAACCAGAAAATTTGGAAAAATATAAAAGTGTAATAATGTAGAAACATAAGATTTTGGAGGATTTGAGAATTTTAAAAGTTTATGATTTTCTAGGTTTGAAGATTAGCAGATTTAAGAAATCCAAAATGTCAAAATTTGGAAGTTTAGAAAATTTAGTAGTTTATTTAGAAAATTCAGAAGTTTAGAAATCTGAAAACTGGCAAGTTTTAAGGCTTAAGACAGAAAGTGGAAAATAAATTTGACAATTAAATATTTATCAAATATATTTGCCTTTATGCAAAGGACTAAGTTGCACCCTACTGTGAACACCTAATTTCTCAATTAACCACCCTTGACAAGCTGTTACACTCTTTACCTAAATCTGAATAAAAGCAGTCCGCCCCTAAAGCAATTGCACCCTAGCACCACAATCAACTGACCTTGACACCTAACACCATTAGACCCTTCGCCCAAAAGAATAATAGCATAAAAACACGGCACCCCTACGTCAGCAGTCAGTAATTGTCCTGCCCCATGAGGGACTACAACCCACACGCTACTATGTCTGCTTTTTCATAAAGAAACGTTACGGTGTCTATGACGCAATAATACGTTCGAATCGGTTTATTAGGAGGTCGGAATGTGCGCACCGGGTGTGACGTTGGTCATATAGCCCGGTGTGAAATGTGACCAATCTTGCACGCTTTCTGTTATATTGGAATTTGAATATTTAGGACTTTGAGAAATTTGCAAATTTGGAAATTGGAGTATTTACAAATTTGAAATTTACAAATTTTAATAGCTTGCAAATTTGGAAATTTAAGCATTTTGCAATTTGGAAATAGGGGCAGGTGAAAATTTCGAAATTACAGTACTTTGCGAATTTAGAAATTTATCTAGAAATTTGAAAATTTGAAAAATTAAAAAATCTGAGAATATGAAAATTTCGATTTGAAATTATTTGAAAATATGAAAAATCTAGAAATACAAAAATTTGTAAATTTATAAATACCACAATTTGGAAATTTAAAAATACAAAATTTGCAAAATTTGCAAGCATGAAAATGTATAAATCTGGAAATACAAGAATTTCGAAACTTAGGAACATGAAAATTTCGTTGCTGAAGACGTTAACATTGCCCGAGTGTATGTCCACCTAGTGACATAATTGACCCATAAGAGACCACAACGTACCACCCGAGACGTTAGCCATATCTATTGTTTCATAAAGGAACATTACGAAGTGTGTAAGTGTGAGGTAATAGCATCGAATCGGTTTATTAGGAAGTTGGAATGTGTGCACCGGGTGTGACGGTGGTCATATAGCCCGGTGTGCAATGTGTCGCGAATTCCGCGCGCTTTCACTTGGCACACAGTGTCGCGCGTTTATGTATAGACGTTCGCGCGTGTCTATTTGCCGCCTTGCTATTTTGGTTTCCGTATATCCCTCACACGTTTTCGCGGCTCCAAACTGTATCGAGGTTAGGACTCAGCCGTACGTTCTAATTTGACGTAACCGCGTTAGAGTTCTCTCTCTCTCTCTCTCTCTCTAGTGACCTTACATTATATTTTGAATAAGAAATCATAACTTCAATTTCTAAGTTGATTTTTTCCAAGTCTAAATCTCTAAATTCTAAATTTTAAAATTTTAAAATTCTTCAAACTCTTTCATTTTCACTTTCTCAAATTTTGTTCATTTTTTAACTTCCAAATTTTTAAATTCACCATATTTTAAATTTCTTAAATCTTTAAATCTCAGAAGCCTCAAATCGCAAAAATTTTAACTCTCAAAGTCTCCAAATTCTCAAATCCATAAATTCTTAAATTTGTAAATTATCAAAGTTCCCAAATTCTTAAACTTCCTAAATCTATAATACAAATCTTCAAATATAAAAATCTTCGAATCCTTAAATCTCCAAATCCGCAAATCTCCAAATCCGTAAATCTCCAAATACTCAAATCTCCAAATACTTAAATCTCCAAATCTCTAAATCATCAAATCTCTATATCTTCAAATCTTCAAATCTCCAAATACTTAAATTTCCAAATCTCAAAATCTCCAAATACTTAAATCTCCAAATTCTCAAATCTCTAAATCTTAAAATCTCCAAATACTTAAATTTCCAAATCTCAAAATCTCCAAATTCTCAAATCTCTAAATCTTAAAATCTTAAAATGCTTAAATCTCCAAATCCCTAAATCCTCAAATCTCAAAATCCACAAATCCCCAAATCCCCAAATCTCAAAATTTCAGAATCTCCAAATCTCCTATTCCTGAAATACCCAAATCTCCAAATCTCCAAAACCCCAAATCTTCAAATCCCCAAATCTCCAAATCCCTAAAACTCCAAATCTCCAAATCCTCAAAACCCTAAATTCCCAAACCCTCGAACCTCCCAAATTTCTAAATTTCCGAAATTCCTAAACTTCAAAACTCTATACACTGAATACCTCACAAATTTTCGTAGCTCTAAACTGTATCGAGGTTAGGACTCAACCGTACGTTCTAATTTGACGTAACCGCGTTAGAGTCCTCTCCCCCTCTAGCGACCTTACGTACCCAATTGACCCTTTCGCCGTCGGCTCTCCATTGTGCAACGCCTCCATTGCTACAACCTGATAAACAATTTGTTCGATGTATTTCGACGCTTTGAAAGAAAATCTTTATCCTGTTGTGCCCTCAGGCTAATTCGACGTCGGGACGTCGATCGATAGTGTACGTGGAAGCTCGCGAAGCTAATAAACTCCTGCTTTTTTCGAATGCGGCATTTTTTTTACCTTTTCATTTTGCAGTGGTTCTCATCTCTCAATGTTTGGGGAATTTTCATGTATTTTTTATCTCCTGAGGGTGATTTTATAACTGTAGATAATTTTGCAGTGACTTTATAGTTTATTGTTTATGAGTATTTAGAATTGTGTTGCTGTGAGGGAAATAAATTTGCTGATCACGCGATACCGCGTGCTTGACCTTAATATATACCTAATTACTCCCAAATATTTTCTCCCCTAAAAACTGAATTTGTCTTAAAATTATTTTACCGTAAAACATCTGAAAATATTAAAAATGCATTATTATCAACTTTGTCACCCGTTACATGAAACGAGAACAAACTTTGCGTTTGATACACTGTTGTTTCTAAATTCCATAGTATTAAATATTACGTAGAGTTTTTACTTCCTGAGGGTTTTGATTCATGGTACACTTTTGGCCTAGTCTCTTAATGGTAGGTAAGAGAATCCCAATTTCGCGAAAGCTATTCCGAGGATGTTTCGGTAACAAATATGTCCCTTCCCGCACGTAAACTTAGTAATTAGTACTATTTTAATCCAAAGAAAGCGCGTATTCATTTTCCTCTTATTTATGCACTCTCCTGTAGCGCAATATCGATTTCATTCATATATTTCCTTTCGGAATATTAATTTCAATAATGCACTTTCTTTCGGCACAGTACTACGTTTATTCATTTCCATTTATCGCAATATTAATTTTAATTGTGCATCTTCTTAATACACACAATACTTCGTTTATTCATACATCTTCATTTAGCGAAATGTTAATTTCATTTATTAAATTGCTTTTAATGAAATATTATATTAATTTTATTTACACATTTTCTTTTAGCGAAACATTCATTTCATTTATACCTTTTCTTTAGCGGAATATTAATTTCATTTGTACGTTTTTATTTTATCAATATTAATTTCGTTTGTGTGTTTTTATTTAGACAATATTCATTTCGTTCATACGCTTTTTTTGGCGCAATATGAATTTTATTTATACGCAATATAATTGTATTATTTTTCTTTTAGAGCAATATTAATTTCATTTGCGCATTTCCTTTTGGTGTAATATTAATCCTTTGCACCCGAAGCTTTTACTCTCGATATTAATCCTTTGCACTCGAAGCTTAGTGTAATTGAAAAAATTTGAAGAATTCTTTTAAACTTCTTATTCTTCTATGACTAATCGCCATATTGTCTAAATGGTGTTCATACATCACACATATACTACATAAAATTACGTATCAGTAAAATTATAGATTTAGTTAAAAAGTTTTTGTTTCAAATTGTTGTCTCAAACAAAATGGTGAACATGTCACCCTTCGAGTGCAAAGGGTTAATCTGATCCACACATCTTTTATCGCAACATCACTCAGAAACTGCAAATGCTTGCAAACTTTTGTGTCATTCATTAACAGTCGAAGTAACAGGATTATTGAAAAAATGTCACAATTTCGTGTATGTCAGTCGGGAACAATGGATAAATTAATTAAAGGCCTGTCTGGAAACTTTCAAAATTGTTATTCATTAAATTCTGTTTCAGTATTACACGTAAAATTAATAAATTTACTATAATGCGTTTCATCGAGGTCTGCAGGGCGGTCTAATCAAAAGTTTATGCAGTTAAATTTTGTATAACGCTTAAAAGCGTTGTAAAATATTTTCAGGGTGGAATATACATTTCAAATATTTCTATTGTGGTTCATTGTTCAAAATGAAAGTTATATAATTGTTTATTAATTATTTAAAATATGTTTAATTATGGTTGAGGTGTTTTATGATATTTAACTGTTTAACTCTATGTATTTTGTCCATTCAGGTGTTTTAGGACCTCGCTATATCGCTTTCCACCCTACACATCTTCCATTAGCTACTTTTTGGCACTTTGACAATTTTTCTAGTTTTTGGTCCATTGTAGTAAAGTTCCCAAACTCCTATATTCCAAAATTCTCACATACCCAAATCCCTACATCCCCAAATCGCTATATTCCGAAATTCCTACATCTCCAAATCGGTACATCCCCAAATCTCTACATCCCCGAATACCTACATTTTCAAATCACTACATTCCCAAATTCCTATGTTCCAAAATTCTCACATACCCAAATCCCTACATTCCCAAATCCCTACACCCCCAAATCCCTACACCCCCAAATCCTTTCATTCCCAAATTCCTATATTCCAAAATTCTCACATACCCAAATCGCTACAGCCCCAAATCGCTATATCCCCAAATTCCTACATCCCCGAATACCTACACCCCCAAATCCCTTCATTCCAAAATTCTCACATACCCAAATCGCTATACCCCTAAATTCCTACATTTCCAAATCCCTACACCCCCAAATCCCTCCATTCCCAAATTCCTATATTCCAAAATTCTCACATACTCAAATCGCTACTACCCCAAATCGCTATATTCCCAAATTCCTACATCTCCAAATCGGTACATCCCCAAGTAGCTCCGGCTCCAATAGGTCAGAATAGAAAAATGGACGCCTCACACGTATTTTCGGCAGTGGCTCTCGCGGTCACGCACACCAATTAGGCACAATGACAGTCTTGAAACGTCTCTCAAATGAACAAGACAGTTTGCATTCAGCAGTTGTTATTGTCATTATTCTTATTTGCCTGCATGTGGAAGTGTTCACGGATAGAGCTTCTTATACTTTGGGTCACGCGCCAACTCGTGGGTTGACATCCGTACATTGAACCGTGAGTTTGAACCGTAAACAATAGAAATTCTCAATATAATTATAGAAGTCATATTTCAGCTTAGCAGTCACTAATGTGATACGACTCTAACTCTATTTAAAAAAAAAAAATTAGTTTGGTCAGTTTCAAGGGATTTAAGTAAACGCGTTCGTGTTGGACACAAATTCGCAACCCCCTTTCGTTTCTGGGAATATTCCCCCTTCTCTTCGACTCTCCGGTTTTCGGAAGCGTCGCTCAAAATAATTACGCGACCTAATTTCGAGTTTGGCCGGCGCGGTTTCGGGCGGAGTCGCGATGTTAACACGATTAAACGCGTTGTCTTGTCTGGCCGGTTCGGTCGAACGAGTTAACCGGATGCCACCTGTTTCTGACTGGTCGCTTCGAGTATTTTCGGACATCGCGTTGCAAAAACGCTGGATCGTTAAAACGTTCTCGATCCGTTACGAATAATTGGCACGTTTCGTCCTAGAATCATTGGATCCTGTCGTCGGGAGGATGAACGATGCCTCGTCCGAAACTTTTCCTCCCCCCAGGAAGCGACGTATTTCTATAATTGGTTCACGTGACTAAGCGGGCACACGTTGCGCCCCAATTCCCTCGGAACGCGCCCGTTTTCTGTCGTCCTCTTAGCACGAATCTTGAAACCATGTTTCTATGGCTTGTTCTCGTTATTGTTCTTGTTCTTGTTGGACACCATATCACTTTATAATGATACTTACTTAATTATGTAACTGCTGGTTAGAACTGTTCTTTAACACCTGCTGTCTTCCTGAAAAGTTGCTGCCCATAAATTCTTATCATTGTGAGCTAATTTCATTTTTGTTGTTGTGATCGTTGTTAATGGTATTGTCTTTGTTACCATGATTTTTGTTGTTTCTGTTACTGTCTTTATTGTTGTTGTTCCCCGTCTTCTACATCTTCTTCTTATTGTTATTCTTCTGTTTGTTATTGTAGTTGCTGTCGTTGTCGTTATCGTTGTACTTGGAGTTGTTCTTCTTCATCTTGTTCCTGTTCTTGCTATCATCATACTTGTTGTTATTCTTCTTATTACTGTTGCTGGTATTTTTGCTTTTGTCATTGTTGTCAATGTTACTGTTGCTATTAGATGTACATTGTTCGACTTAAAATCAAATTTGTCCATAACTATCTGAATGTTGATTAACAACACTGTTCAACACATATTCTGACTTTAATATGCTAACAGTTCCAATAGTATATTAGACTCATTATTGTTGCTGCTTTCATCGCAGTTGTTACCGTTTGTTATTACGAGACAATTATATAATATTAAACCCGATCTGTACTATATTATACACCTCTTGATGAATATATATCTCAATTTGCAACAATTTAGTACTTGTTTCGTAGATTTCTCTCTTGCACCGTGTTGCTGTTGAAGTAGGACCATGTAACTGAAACCCGTACTCTCAGTCAGACGAAGTTTAACGCAAGAGAACCGCAGTTGTTTTTCATTCAAACGCTACCCACAACAGGGAACACAAAAATAAAATACAAGCAACCTGTTGTTAACAAAATAAAATACCAGTAACGTATTCTCAACAAGATAGAATATAATTTTCTTAATCGTCAATGATAATCTAGTCAAGGACGAACTATCAGCAAGACGAACTACCATCGATCTAGTATCTTCCACCAGGTCTATTGGTCAAATTAAAAAATTGACAACAATCGGACGCGGAGAGTTGTTTTTTTTTTTTTCACAAACGTTGGTCTCTGGTCGAAAACGTGATCGACGATCGATCGTTCGTCTCGATTTCGGCCGGACGTTGGAATTTATTGGGGCGAGTGGGTCGTCAAGAGTGACGGATCGACGAGTGACATTTCGAGACCGTCCTGGCTCGTAAAACCGGCCATGTTTCGAGCAAGAAAGAAGAGAAAAACCGGCGGGGTTTCGACGTAGACGGAATTTAAAATTCTTCCGGTAAAACGGGCTCGCAAGGCTCGCTATTGCAACAGTGCTTTCCGTGCCATTGTACAGTCGAGGGAAAATCTGGCTTCCCTAGGGAAAATATGCCGATCAACGGGCGCGGTTGACTTTTATGGCATTCAATCGTTGATTTTTACGGATTTTCAGTTTCACGATTCGTGAGTGAATTACGACTTTGGGTTCTTTCTATTCGGGGATATTGAAATTTAGGGAGTTGCGGTATTTGGGGAATTTGGGATTTGGGATTTAGGAAATTGGGGAATTTGATTTGGGGACTTTGGGATTTGGGGAATCTGGGATTTGGGGAAATAGTGATGTGGTGAATTTGGGATCTGGGGAAATTCTGATTTGGCAAATTTGGGATTTGGGGGAAATTGTGATTTACGGATTTTAGTATTTGGGGAAATTGTAATTTGGAGATTTTGGTATTTGGGGAAATTGTAATTTGGGAAATTTGGTATTTGGGGAAATTGTGATTTGGGGAATTTGGTATTTGGGGATATAGTGATTTGGGGAATTAGGGGACCAGAGGAATTTGGGATTTGGAGAAATTGTGATTTGGTGAATTTGTAATTTGAGAAACTAAGGATTCGGCAAATGTGCGATTTGGAAAATTTGGTACTTGTCAAATCTGAAATCTCAGAAATTTAGAATTTGGGGAATTTGGGAGTTGGGAAATTTTGGACTTGACAATTTAGGGATTGGGGGTTTTTAGAAACCTAGTGATTTATTTGAGAATCTAGAAATTTGACAGTGTAGGAATTTAAGAACCTACTCTAAACATCTATAGATTTGTGGACCTGAAACTCTGAAGCTATTGTATAGTAATTTTGGTACCTGAATATATTCTACGGATCCGCAAAAATCTAGGGTTTTAGAGCCATTCGTGCTTGAGAATATAGTGACGTAGAGTTCAGTAAAAAATCTGGAAATTTGTGTATCTGTGAATTAAAAAATTTCAAAACTGAAGAGTAAAAATTTGAGAATTTAGGAATATGGAAGTTGGGTAATGAAAAAGATTGTAAAGTTTTCGTAAGTGTATTTACCGAAATGCAACCTCTATTGCCACCGAGTGTACCGACTGAAAATGTCTTCCCTATTCGAGTCGATGCAATTGACGAGGTACCAGCTGCCTTTCACGAATCGACGTTACCAATGAACTCGAACGCAATGCTACAAGATTTCGCGGTGCACTCGCTACGGAGTGCACACATTCTGACAGTGAACTCGCAGACGCATAAATATTTATGATCGAGGAGAACACGGTTTTCTGTGCTCGCCGAAATGAAAACAACCTCTTTTATGGGCGATTTCGAGCGTCACAGGTGAAAGTACGTCTTTCGTTTTCACGGAATTTGTATGGCGGTAATGTTTTGTCGATCGTGAACAAATAATGCACAAATATCGTGCTTCTTCCATAAATTCGTTCTGTTCGATCAAATGTCGGACTTCGGGCGGAGATATAGCGCGGTCGTAAATTGGAACGTGAGCTGGATACAATTTGCAAATGCAAATTTTCGAATATTCGTGTTATTGTATGGGCAAGTTTCTGAACTTTCAACTTTTGAAGTTTGCACATTTTTAGTTTGATAGATTTCTGAATTGATAAATTCTCAATATCTTGAAACTTAAGTTTCTTGAGTTTTAAAGTCTTTAATTTTTTGGTCTATGAAATTATTGAATTTTTGAATTATACCGTTTTTAAATTACTAAATTTATAAATCTCTAAATTGCTAACTTTCCAAATTTTCTATACTATAAACTTTCAAATTTCCAAAATTCCAAAATGTTTTAATTCTTTAGCTTAAAAATATAAAAATTCCCTACTTCAAAAATTGAGTAATATCAACAATACCAAATTTCCCTAGCTTAAAAATTCTAAACTTCTAAAGTTCCAAAATTCCAAAATCTCAAAACACCAAAATTCATAAACTTCTTAATTTCCTAGTTCAAAAGCTTAAAAATTCCCTAGCTCCAAAATTAAAAAATTCCTAAAATACACAAAATTAAAAAATGAGCAAAATTCCATAGTTCAAAAATTCAAAAATTCCCTAGTTCCAATATTCAAAAGTTCCAACAATACAAAAATTCCCTAGTTCCACAATTTCAAAATTCCAAAAATACCAAAGTTTTCTAATTTCAGAATTTCTAGTTTTTTCTTCCCAAATACTTAAATATCGCAAACGAGAATGTTTTTGAACAGTCTTGTAGTTCTTGATAGCACTGTCTGTGCAATATTGCTACCGATTTTATTTTATCGCAGTTTTTATTATTCGAAGCTTTTCAGTACTTTTTATTCAACGCAGGGTAACAGGAATCGGAATATTGGAGATCCGTGCAATATTTTCGGTCGAAAGGGATATCGTGTATTTAATACCATAATATTTTCTACTAAACGTCTAACTCGTATATCACTATAGAAAAGCTTCCATGTTTTATGATCATTGTACCAGTTACGCAATCATTCGATTATTTCAAACAATATGTTTTTTTCCGTGTTTTGCAAACTCTTGTATATTTCTCGTATTACAATCTTCCTTGTTTATTGTTTTTTCGTCTGATATTATTATGCAATTTTGCAATATGTTCTTAATTGTTGTTTTAATTCTTATAATTTGTGATGATTGCATCTTCAAATTTGCTTACGTTGGTGTTTTTGGATTTGTGTATATTCCTTGTTTAATAATGGTACTGTTTCTTGGTTGTATTTCACGGAAGTTATTTTATAGGTAAATGATATATACAGTTTCAAATTTCTGATTATAATGTGGTATATTTGCAAATGTATGATGCCTTCAGTTTACAGATTTCAAACTTCTAGCTCAAATACATATTTTCAAGTTTCTAAATTTCCAAATACTCACATTTTTGTCTTCAAATATCCAAATCCCCAAATCCTTATATCTCCAAATCCTCAAACTTACAAATTCTCAAACTTCCCAAATACTAAAATTCTCCAATTTACAAATTTCAAGCTTTCAAACTCTTAAATTCCCCAAATTCTGAAATTTTCAAATGTCTAAGTCTCCAAATCTCCAAATCCCTAAATCCTTAAATCCTCAAATTTTCACATCCCCAAATTTTCAAATTTCCAAATCTCCAAATCCCCAAATCCCCAAATCCCCAAATCCCCAAATCCCCAAATTCCCAAATTCCCAAATCCTTAAATCCCTAAATCCCAAAATCCCCAAATCCTCAAATCCTCAAATCTTCAAATCCCCAAATCCTCAAATCTTCAAATCTTCAAATCCTCAAATCCCTAAATCCCCAAATCTCCAAATCCCCAAATCCCCAAATCCTCAAATCTCCAAATCCCCAAATCCCCAAATCCCCAAATCCCCAAATCCCCAAATCCTCAAATCCCCAAATCCCCAAATCCCCAAATCCCCAAATCCCCAAATCCCCAAATCCCCAAATCTTCAAATCCCCAAATCCTCAAATCCTTAAATCCCCAAATGACCAAATTTCCAAAACTCTCAAATTCCCCAAATTCTAAAACTCCGAAATTTGCAAATTCCCAAATCCCCAATTTTCTGTCCAAATAATTAGAAAAGTCTGATTTCCCTAGCCAATAGCCGGCACCTAACAATCCTCCCCTTCCTCACAATTTTCCACCAAAAATATATCCCAACCGCATGAAACAGCAATATCATACATGAATTTCTCATACGAAATATATATATAAAATATTTATACCCACTTTTTCGATACGAATAGCCCACATTGCGACGTCCGAAACGTGCCAATAGAATTGGTCGGGTATGACCCACGCGGCCCTTGCGACCACGGGGCGTTTTCGCGAATAATTCAGAGAAACATTCCCATGAAATGCGCATTCTACGGTACGGTAGTCGCATAATGCGATGCACAGAAATCGTGACCCCTATGCGCCACGAGGGGTTGGAGGGAAATTCTTTTCTGCCTCCGACGACATTACAACGACGTCGGAAACGCGTCGTTCGTGAGACGCTTTATCGAATCGGGAAACTGTTCGTCCGAGTATAAGACGGTAAAAAGCGTACGTGACTGTCACTGACTTTTCCGAAGAAACTTTTTCCTACCTCCAAATTGAATTCCCAAACATTCCGATATTTTAACTATATCCAACGTTTCATTGTTTCAGTGAATTTATCATTGCTCTTCCAGCTTTGCTTTTGACTGTCGTTCATTACGCTGTGTTTTGACGTGGTGTTGGGGAAGATATAGCGAGGTCGTAAATTTGGGAGGAGGAAATTCGTGGAAGGTGTTTCATTTGGTTTTGTTTCCATTTTATGGTTCATTTTATAGGATATCTTGGAATAGAGAGTATCTGAATTTATTAATTAAATATTAATATTAGTGGGATTTTTAATATATTCGAGTTATGTTGTATATTTGATACGGATGTTGTATGCACATATTTTATATTACAATTGTTCTCTCATAAATAAAAGTTTATAAATGTAGGTATTTATAAGAAGAAAACGTGTTAGTAACATAAGTGTGAAAAATTCACGTGTGTACATAAAATTACGTTTGCATGCTTAAGGTGAAGTTTATATGCTAATGCGAAGTTTACATCCTTAATATGCAGTTTACATACTAATATAAAGTTTACGCCCTTAATGTGAAGTTTACATAGTAATATGTAATTTACACGCTTAGTATGAAATTTACATCGTTGATGTAAGGTATACATTCTTAATATGAAGTTTACATACCAAGATGGGGGTTATGTCCTTAATATGAAGGTTACATCTTTGACGTGATGTGTACATCTTTGATACGAAATTTATGTACTGATATGAAATTTACATACTTAATATGAAATTTATGTATTAACATGAAGTTTACATCATACATATGAAATTTACACCCCTTATATGAAATCTGTATATGTAATATGAAATTGATATATTGAACATGAAATTACATACTTAATACGAAATTTGTATATTTAATATGAACTTTAATATGAACTGTATGTACTCAGTATGGAATTCATATATTAATATGAAGCTTACATGCTACATATGAAATTCACACCCCTAATATGAAATCTATATACCTAACATGAAATTGATATACTTAACATGAGATCTACATACTTAATATAAAATTTACATACTCAGTACGGAATTTATATATTAATATAAAGCTTACATCCCTAATATAAAAATGAAGTGTTTAATATGAAAATATAGTTATACAAAGTTTATATTTTCTATATAAAATTTACGTCTTTAATATAAAAGTTATTTATACGAAGTGTTCATCCTTGACATAAAATTTAAATTCATAACATAAAATTTCCATACATAATATAAAATTTGCATACCTGACACGAACTAAATAAATGCGCAATTGCAAACAACGTACCGGGAAATATCTATTCAACGCGTTTTAATTCGTTGATTTTACCGTGGACTATCCAGCAGTTCGGAAGAGGGGGGGATAGGCTAATTAAGGAAATTGTTTGCCGCTGCTTAATTCGATCGGATCAATTAGAGCGAATTAAACGGTGACAGTAATTGCAGGAAAGCAACTGTTTCCGAGCTAAACGTTCTATCCGAAAGTCCGAGATTGAGCAACGAGGTTTCATGTCAATGACAACGCCGGAAATACGAGAAAAAAGAAACCGTGTCGTGACAAGCATGTCGGCAAAAAGCCAGCGCCGCGCTCCACGAGGAAATAGGAAATGAAAGAGCACGCGTGCCATTGATGACCAATCGATGTATTATGTGATTTCAAGTACGGCGGAACTTGAAAATGTACCGTGGTCGTGAATTTCTTCAAGTTCTATAATTAACTTTCACTCATTCTTCTAATATGGTGATGGTTTATTTTAGTACCGGTAGAGTTCAATGTTGTTTCAATGATATTTTTTAGTTTCGCAATTTTTAAATTTTTAGATTCTTGTAATTTATTAATTTCGAAGTTTATCAATTACGAAGTTTTTTGATTTTTAGTCTTTTAATTTTCAGTTTTTAGCTTTTGGAATTATCGAATTTCCCAATTTTGCAAATTTGCAATTTTGTAATATTTAAATTTTTCAATTGTTCAATTTTTCAATTTCTTAATTTTCCAACTTTTCTATTTCCCAATTTTCCCATTTTCCCATTTTCCCATTTTCCCATTTTCCCATTTTCCCGTTTCCCAATTTCCCAATTTCCCAATTTCCCAATTTCCCAATTTCCCAGTTTCCCAATTACCTAATTCCCCAATTTTCCCATTTCCCAATTTCTCAAATTTCCAATTACCTAATTTCCCGATTTCCACTTCCCAAATTACCCGATTTCCTAATTTCCCAATTTCTCAAATCCCAATTACCCAATTTCCAATCTTCCAACTTTCCAATTTTCCAATACCCTAATTTCCCCATTTTCCAATTGTTCAAGTTTTTAGAATTGTAAACTTTCCAACTTCGTACTTTCCAAATTTTCAAAGTTCTCCATTGTTCAATTGTAAAATCAAAAAATTTCTAAATTCAATAATTTCACAATCTTCTATTTTCCATAATTCCAGATCTGATAATTTCCCAATTTCGTTCTGTACAAATTTTTCAATTTTGAAATTCACATTTTCTCACATTAATAATTACCTCTTGTAGTGGACTCTTGATATATTGCAATAAGGTATGCTGTTGAAGTAAAGTATGCTTCTACATCTTCAACTACACAAATATCACTTGACAGTAGACTTGTTATATTGCCATTGATGGGTTTAAAGAAATAGAACTTACTAATTGCATTCGCAGTATACCTGCACCTTAAACAGTACAAATACTATTTTACTATAATCTCTAGTTATATAGCCGCAAGGAAAGGAACAAACTAGAAACTGTTCCAATTTATAATCTCACAATACCTCTAACGATTGAAATATTTTATTATAGTGAAGTATATGTTGCAATTGTAATTTTAATTATGAATAGTACAATTATTTTACAGTGGACTCTTGTTATATTGCCATTGATGGATCTAAAGAAGTAGTATTTGTTCACAAGTACACCCGCACTATATCTCCACCGTAACAGTACAAATACTATTTATAATCCTACGTTCATAAAATTACACTCTCGTTATATCGCCAGAGACAAGGCAGCATGTCCTTTATACTAACACATATCGACACGCACGAGGAAGTTGAGAAACATATTGCGACAAGGAAATTGGGTTCTGAACTGTGCATTACTTAATTAACACGTAAACTTGTTTAAAACTTGAACTCTACCAAAACTGTCGATACTAGCGTCACTTTGTTTAGTCCCCGCTTCCTGTCTAGATTTAGCTACCTTGTTTCTCCTTGTTCGTCCATTTTCCACGAAAAATCACGCGAAACAATGAACCATCGAGGAACACGAAGTGTTGTGTGCCCGGTTGTTTCCGAGGTTAGTCATAAACCGCGACAGCTTCTTCGAGGAACTTTCCATCGTTCGATAATGGCAAAGTTTCTTTGGGCCATTTCCAAACGGGCGAAGATTTTACAACGAAAAGTTCACTTATAATGTTCTATACGCGAACAACTTGTATAATGAATTCGTCGCACTTGTTAACTATTTCGAGCAGCAAACTTTCATCTAGGTTAAATCGTGATAAGCTTCGGATTTCCGTTTATGACATTTTTCATTAAAAATCTTGCCGTTTTTAATATACTATTTTTATTTTTACGGAACAATACAAAATTAAAAAAAATTCAGAAGGTATCTTAAATTACAAAAAAGTAAAATTTTATGTCCCTCTAATTTTCCTCGTACTATATCACGCTTCATTTGTCACAAAATTATAAGCCATGTACTGTACGTCGCCGACTCTACAAACGCATTTTTGGCGCGAAACAATTCTATCCATTTCTCTCCGAAACTGCACCTCGCTATTTTCTATTTAAGCTAATCCAATTGAATCTTCTTAAATTGCATTCAGTTTCTTCTGCATAAAATAAGAAAGTCACTTGTAAGAATTCTCTCCTTCTGAAACCGATATGGACTGCTAGAATCGTAGGAACAAATGTGCATAGCTTTAACCAGACTTCGCTAACAGGCTTTAACATTAGGTATCTAACGCAGAGGGACAGTTTTATGTTTTCGTAATTCAAAGCAGTTCTATGGTGGTCGAACAAATTTTCAATTTACTGATAAAAAATATTGTAACAGCGAAAGTGAAATTCATATTAATAATAATAAATATAAATATTATAACAAGAACATCAACAACAACAGCAGTGACATTAATAGCAGTAACAACAATAACAGTAATAATAATAACAAGAACAATAGCAGTAACATTTCCTCAAAAACCATAGACACCATCAGATACCTCAAACAGTAAAAGTAATAAAATACATATATAAATAAACATTATAACAACAATAACACTATCAGCAAAAGCAATAGTAACAGCAGTAATAGCAATAATAACAGTAATAATAATAAAATTAATAATAACAGTAATAACAATAGTAACAACAATTCTTCACCTTAATTGCGCAAACAGCACTGTAAATATTTGAAACGGTACCAGTTGACCTCGGGTCATAATGACCCCAAATTTACGTAGCAAAGATCCCTTTGCGATATAACTGGGTAGAAAGCACCTGAGCTCTTAAGCAAGGAGCGAGGTAACCTATTCGCCTTCTCCCCCCCATGGGGAAATCGAGAATGGTGGTCCTTGGAAAGCAATACGCGGCCAGGTTTAACCCCTTACCGCTTGGTTTTATGATCGCGACGTTGTAAATGCATTAAGCGCAGCCACCGATACCGTACACCGTCAGCCATTGCCTTCGGGGAATTGCGCTCAGCTCCGAGAACTGAAATTTTCTTTTTTCCACGAAACACCGATAATGGACAATAATATTATCATTTGAAAGTTTCAAGCGAGCTCGACACTTAGAAGGGAATTTAAAACGCGCTTAACTTTGTCGTTCCACCTTTCTGCGATTCGTTCGCAGGAAAATCGAATTGCTTTTCCTGCTTGGGGCTGTTATTGGAATGCAAGCGGAGTGTGTAAAAAGATTCAGCTCGATTTGTGAGTTTAACCTTTGTATATCGATGTCTCTTTGTATTAATTACTTATGGATATGGACCTCTCCGGAGGGTTGGCGCTGTGGGACATCTTTTTGCGTGTAACTCTGAAGGTTTAAGAAATATAGAAAAATGTTTTAAATAAAAATTGTAGTACTCAGTGCACCGTTAAATTTTTGTTGAACACACTTTATTATAGCTTTGATAATTTGGGTGTTATACGCAAAAGATTGTAAGTCCCGAGGACCTATAGGCTGGGATCCGTGCGTCACCGACTGTTCAGATGAATGATTGGTAATTATATCGATGTGTCATTCTACGAGTTATCAAATGGAACAATTTCTAAGTTCGCACTTCGTCAAAAAATACAAATACATTCCCAAAACAGTTCCTATCCACCCATTTGTCTTCGCGAACAAAAATCGAACCGGTCATTGCTTTCTCTCTTAAACTACTTCCCAACATTCCAGCATTTGCAATTTACCGCCACTTCCTGTACACTCTGGACATTCAAACAGCGCTGAAAGACATCGACACCCAAAGACTTCCCGTTCAAATATTCCCAGAACTTGACCGCAAACAGAAGCACGAACTGTTTCTGGCAAAGGAACAAGGACATCATACGCATGTTGTATGGTCAACGGTACAGAGAGAAGAAGACAGACGCGGATTAAAGAGGAACATCATAGAAATAGAGAGAGAGAGAGGATGAAGAAGGAGAATCGAAATGGTCGGCACTGTCAACTTGGTTTACGTAGATGTTTCCCTCTTATCCTTCACCATTCCACTTTCCCCATATCGCGGACACCACAGGTCCCTCGTATCTTTGTTGACTGTCCAGCTTCCAGGCCAGCGGAGGCTTACAGTGGTGTTAGGTTAGTTTCGAGGTTGGTTAGTTTAGGCATGTGTAGCGGGCGTCGCCACCGTCGTAGCGTCGGTCTCCTAGCCACACGAACCTCATCTACCGCAGCTATTTGCTCCGGGAAACAAGACGCTTGTTTCATAAGCGAAACAAGACTGTTCTGCAGGATGGGGAATTTTGGACGGCCGGTGGGAGGAGGCTGGATCGAACGATTCTTGAGGTTCGACGTGGTATACACTTTTCGTCAACGATATTTAAGGGACATTACGATAATTAGTTAACATTTTAACACGATGAAACTAATTTTATATTGATACGAGTATACATATTGCATATCAAATATATTGAGCTTGAAGTTAATATATTGGGACTGGGAAATCTTGAACTGTGAGCCCTGAGAATAAGGGCTTTGGGTTTAAGAATAATTCTTACAATTTGAACATTCAAGATATATTTATTAATATTAGAATATTATTAGAAATTATTACATAAAATTACTATATCTTGAATGTTCAAATTGTGATGTATGTAAAATTTACATATTTTATTAAATAATAAAAATGATAAATATATATTGTTCGGTTATAACGAAAACGTTACGGTAGAATAATGTTAACGTATGAAATTGAAGGTTTCGAATAAATTTCCATGAGACGCGTTTGAGAAGATTCATATAAAATATTCCGGTAACATACGGTCATATATGATTTAGTTTGGGCTTCTTGTTATACAAGGGACGGTACATTTATTTTTGTTTGTACGGGACATGCCAGTGCGGTTACAAAGGAATTTGAATACTTCCAATTTTGAAATTGTATTATCTTATGTTGGGTTACGCGGCAATTCCTTTGACCCGTTGGGAGGACGAAAATTAATTTCAAATTTGTTGATAAAAATGTTGGAGCTCTGTAATTGTTTTAATGTTATATTCATATTGCGCTAGTATTTTTCGTTATTGTATCTGTATTGTATTCGTGTTTTATTACTTATTAATATTTTATTAGTGTTGTATATTGTTATTGCTGCATTAATGTTGTTTTATGTATTAGTATGTAATGTTGCAAATTGTAATTACAATTATGCAGTAACAATAAACCGTTGGTAGTATTATCCTGGAATTAATAACGTTTCAACATTGGTATATTTATATAGTGTTGTATCAACGTGGTATTAATTTTGCACTGATGTTATATTACCGTATTAGTATTCCAGCAGTAATGCTTTGCTCTGTACCAGCAGCGAGGTTCAGAATTCTCGTCGAGCCTTGTCGCATGAAAAATGACAGGGTCAGTTTAATAAAAACGAAGCATTATACGTGCACAGCACACGTTAAAGCTATTTGTCGGGGTCGCCACGGTGTCGAGAGACATTTGACAAGAACCAACAGCCAACCGATTCGATCAATTTTTATGAGAAAAACAACCTCACCACAGTTTTTCTACTTCTACTTATCACCTATCAAATTTGCAATTCTATAATCTCACGTGATCTTCACAATTTACACCATAAACTATATATCTTGTTTCTCTTCTACATTTTACCTCTACATAAATATTTTTATTTTATTTTTGTTTATACTGTTATATTTTATTTTATTTTTATTTATATTTTATATTTTATTTTTGTTATTTTACTGTCACTAAGTATACGAGGTTGATCAAACAGATATGTTTATTTTATCAGTTGACATTTACTCAATTTATGTGTCAATACTCTCTTCCTCTTCAAATGCATACATAACCTCAAAGCATCCATTTTAGGTTTACATTTAAGCTCGCATTTCTTAATTAAAAAAACAACGTCAAGTATAACACAATTTCCAGAATATAAAGATTGATTTTAATAATATGTTACATTATTTTCATAGAAGCAAAAACCTTATACTCGAAAGGACATATATAATAAATAGTGAGGTTACATTAAACGATTGCAAGTTTCATTTTCGGTTTACAAAATTCTGACGAAAATATTTTTACGAATAATCCATCTAGAAGAGCAAAGTTATATAAAAACAGTGATGATTAAATAAAGATCTTGATCGATAATTCTCCTTATACATAAAAAAAACAATGAATACATTAATAAGATCTTAGTTACACATGTAGATTTGTAATCAAATATGTCCATAAAAATGACAAAACTTGACCAACCCAATTTTAGTATCTTTTCGCTTAAACTAAAAAGAACAATGGCAAATGGAATTCTTCATCCGTTACAAATGCTTCAAAATGGAGGATACAAAGGCTGATTTTGGCAATATATTCCATCATTTTCACGAATGTAAAAACGTTGTTTAATCTCGAAAAAGACATATATTATACAGTGGTCGCATGAAACAATCGCAAGTTTCAGATTCGATTTATGAAATTTTTTATCGAAAATATTCCTACGATTCATCTGTTAGAGCACAGTTATATAAGATCAGCGACCTTGATCAACAATAATTCTTCTACATCGAGAACTAATGCGTTGTACAAGATGTCAGTAATATGTGGATAATCGAATATCTCGTTAAAAGAACGGCAAAACGTTTTGCCCAATTCAATATTAATACCGCTGTTCTTTTATTCGCGATACATCGGACTTTCTGTTGCTTTTTACGCGTAGATCGTTCGGTGAATACATTATTCAATTTCTTTGGCTCATCTCTGCAAATAGTTCCACGTTTACTTTGACTATGCCAACATTCCATCGGCTTCCGTCATTAATTACTCGAGCCATATCACCATGTAAATTTAATGAAAACCTCTGTTGGATATAACGCGTCAATTGGTGCACGATTACATTGTTACGAGTGCGCTGATAAAATCTGGCAAATGATATGCGACCCTTTGTGGTGACTATGGTGGTCGTGTTGATAATGATGATGGGTTTAGCGATCGCTTCAAATGAATCGTTACGAATTTCGATCGAATTTTCAATCCTCTAAACTCTTGAATTTTCAGTGAAATGCCATTATATGTTCAGTGTTATAAGAGGAAACAGATAATAATTTATATACAAAATTTATACAAAAGTTAATACGCTTGTGTGGTATTGTTATGTTCTGTTTATAGTGTATTCGAATTTTATTAATATTGCAATGTAGTAATACTGTTTTTGTAGGAGTGGGAAGGTTATATATAGTTACTTTCTATTTTGAGGGATCAAATATACAAACTTGACGTTTTCAAATTTCTAAAATTTCAAATTTTTGATTTTCTAAATTTTTGGTAATTTTCAAATCTTCAAATTTCTCATTTTTGGAACATTTAAATTTCTTATTTCTGCAATTCTTAATAATAAAATACTCAAATTCCCAAATTTCCAAATTCTCAAATCTCAAATTCTGCAATTCTCAAATCACCAAATTATCAGGTTTTGAAATTCTTAAATTCTTACATCTCCAAATTCTCAAATTTTGAAATTCTCAAATTCTCAAATCCCTAAATCCCTAAATCCCCAAATCCCCAAATCCCCAAATTCACAAGTTCCCAAATTCTCAAATCTCCAAATTCTCAAATCCCCAAATTCTCAAATCCCCAAATTCACAAGTCCCCAAATTCTCAAATCCCCAAATTCACAAGTCCCCAAATTCTCAAATCTCCAAATTCTCATATCCCCAAATTCTCAAATCTCCAAATTCTCAAATCCCCAAATTTTTAAATCCCCAAATTCTCAAATCCCCAAATTCTTAAATCCCCAAATCCCCAAAATCTCAAATTAAAAATTCCCTAAATGCATCCTTCTATGCTATTCTACTTCAACATCAAATAACATAACTGCAAATATCCTCTACAATTTAAAATATATCACTATTATTTCTTCCCTAAAAATCGCTAACAAAAAAATCAGCTAAAAGAATTTAAATAACGAAATCCAATGAAACAAAAATGTTAACATTTTCTGTTTGTTCTCTGTTACAGGTACGTTTAAGAATGCGTTTCAGTCCCACTACACCAGACACGTAAGTGACCCCACACTATACGTTCCATGTAATCCAAGTACCTTAAATTTGTCGAAACGATTGCACTCGGGATTTTTCACCTTCCGTTGTTCAATCTCCTAAGGGAAACACTTTTACACGTGCACGTAGGTCGAGACAACGAAATTTTTGCACGGTTCACGAAAATTACATAGTCTTTTTGTTTCTTGCGCTCGACAGGGACGGTAGAAGAAAATGAAGATACTGAAAGTGGTTGTAGTTGCGGCAATCAGATAGAAACTAGAACCATGCTGAACTTTATTTGTAGATTAAGAAATTTTGGAAAATTGATATGGAGGGTGTTGTTAAATAGGGTGGGTTATGGGAAGTGTATTTTGATGTATTTATTTTTGGGGTTGCACATGTGTACAGAAATTAAGATAGCTCGTTGCTGTTTCAATATGTGTGTAGGGAAAGAAGGGTAGGAGAACTGGGGTGGAATTTGAAAAATTTCCGAATTTCAAGTTTTTTAATTCTCCAATGGCAACGTCACAAATACTATGTTCCGATAACAAGAATGTTCAAATTTCTTAATTTTTTAATTTCCATATTCTCCAATACTTAAATTCTCAAATCTTCAAATTCCCAAATTTCCCAATATCTAAATTTTCAAATTCCCAAATTTCTAAACTCCTAAATCTCCAAACTCCTAAATCCAGAAATTCCTAAATTTCCAAATTCCAAAACTCCAAATTCTTGAATCTCGAAATTCCTAAATCCCCAAATTCCTAAACCCCAAATTCGTAAATCTCCAAATTCCTAAATCTCTAAATACCTAAATCTGCAAATCCCCAAATTCCTAAGTTCTCAAATTCTCAAATTCTCAAATTCTCAAATTCTCAAATTCCCAAATTCCCTACATTTGCCTAACTCTGTAAATTCGCAGTTTTTCAAGTTCTCTTAGTTAGCGAATTCCCAACATCCCCACACATTCGTAAAAGTTAAGATCACCGATTACCACTTGAAACGCGTGATAATGCAAAGGAAGAAGGGCACAATTACACGGGACAAAGGGCGCAGCGTTAGGGGAAAAGAGGGTTGAAAGCGAAGGGATGCGAAAGTGGTTGGAGGCGGTACACGTATAGAAATTGTCTGCAGCTCGTTGAAATTGTCGACTAATGCGACGACATGTTCGCGTGTATGTATGGTTGGTAAAGAACCAGAACGCGTAGGTTAGTTGACAAAAGGCGATGGAACGCGAGAATTATTGCAAAATGCTACTTTTACAATTATAACTATGACAACAACAACGGTAATGAGAACAGGTCATAAAGATTATGTTAATGTTCAAATACTATACATTACGCAACGGTGTTAATTAAACTGTTTTATATCAAACGACGTTCATAAAAAAAGAACAAGACAGCAACAATAACAAAACAAGAAACAACAACTGCAACAGCAATAATAGTAACAACAGCAACATTGTAATAACATAGTAATAACAGCAACAACAACATTGACAGCAATAACAAAAACAACGAAACAATTGCAATAAGAATACGATCTGTAATAATAGCAACGAGAACAGCAACTGCAACAGCAATAATGATAACAACAACAGCAACATCATCAGCAATAAAAACAACAGCAACAACATCAGCAACAAAAACAACAGCAACAACATCAGCAACAAAAACAACAGCAACAACATCAGCAACAAAACAAAAATAACAACAACAGAAACAAAAATAACAGCAACAGCACCAAGAACAACAGCAACAACAAAAACAAAAGAAACTTGAAGGACAATCGCAACAATAGCATCAGACAAAGCAACAGCAGCATCAGCAACAGCAATGACAACGACAACGTCCACATCAACATTAACAACAACAACTTAACCAAGTTTCCACCGCGAAAGTGTATAAGAAACGAAAACCGAATGCACATAGAATGGCTGGGCGAAAGAAGAAACAAGTCTGACTAAAAACCGAAATTGTCGACTAATGCGACAACACGGTCACATACACGTCCGAAAAAAAGGAGGACACACGAGTAAGTTGGCAAAGGGAAAGACGACGAAAGGAGAGAAGGGCCGTAAAAACGTTTCGCCATTGACTCGTCGCGAAGCGAGCCGGAAGCGAGCCACAAATAGAGGAACAATAGTTCAACGCCGCTCGTTAAAGCATTAAAAGCACTTTTGTCTTTTGTGGTCGACTAAAAAAAGAAAAGGAAGAAAGGGGTCGTGATGGGCTCGAAAAGTCAGCCTAACTGCCGTCACTGAAACTGGAACATTTGCTGCCCTCCGTTCTCTTACATCACTATTCGTACCTTATGACATGTATTTTATAATATTTTATTATTAATCTCAGAATATTTTATGCAATTGCAAATTTTATTTTTTGTTTACAACGTATATAGGTTTTTGTTAGTTGGAAATGTGAGAGAGTTTTATTCTTAGGTAGGGAATATTGGGGTGAAGGTATAGTTACTGTTACGATATAGCGAGGTCGTAAAGACTACTGTGAAGTCGCTAGGGAAATCGAGACAGTTCGGATTGTATGTTGTTTTTTTATTGGGTTTTGGCTGTTGGGGATATGAGTGCTTCAGAATTTGGGGATTAGAGAATTTTGGAACTTGGAAATTCGGAAATTTAGAGAATTTGGGGATTTGGAAATTGGATTGTGTGAAGGAATTTGGAGATTTGAAAGTTGGGATTAGGAATTTGGGAAGTTGAGAATTTGAATATATGGGAACTTAGAAATTTAGATTATGGAAATTTGGAAAGTAAGGATTTGTAATATAGGAATTTGAACAATTTCAAACTTGTAAATATAGGACTTTGACCATTTGCAACTTTGAGAATACAGAAATTAAAATATTGCAAAGTTTGAGAATACAAAAACTTACTATCCAATTTTATCAACACAGAAATTTGAAAATTTCTAAACTCAGCCACTTAAATTCCTTAAATTCTATAACTGTTATTTCCTAAATGTTTAATAAATTATATAGTATTCCAAAAAGTTGGTCCACCAATTTTTGGTCCACCACTTTTATAATTTCCTAACCGTGCTATATCAAACCTTGTACTCTGCATTCGTTCACAGCGTTCGAAAACCGCAGGAACTTTCTAGTACACCTAATACCGAAACAAAAACTCAATTTCCGTAAACGTCCAAGGTGCAGGTTGGAACAAGGTATCAGTGTTTCATCTCGTTTCCAGGGAACGCCTTACCGGGTCCGAGCACTCGAAACAACTTGTAACAAGCTTAACGAGAGACTATCTCTCCAGAGCGGGTAAACGACATTAAGGACAAGCGACGTACGTTAAGAATGATTATTACTGATGAATCTATACGGATCGGGTATATATCTGGTAACGTATATCGTGCGGACAAACCCGTGTTCAAGGGTGACATTTACGAGGTGGATTACGCCAAGGCCGAACTACATATTGGATAATTCGCAGTAAACTATTCCGTCGGTTCAGACGTGTCCCCTAATGAGGATCACTCGGTGTATACGTTCTCACGTGTGTCCTCGGTGTGTGCGCGCAACCGTGTATGTGTTTCCGTGTAATGCACGGCGGAACGATGAAGTTCGATGAGCAGATTCGCGTTATACGCTTCTCTGTGCCGAATTTGCCACGTAATCGACGTAGGATTCGCCTTGCGACGTAAACTGCGTTAATATCCCAAAGGGCAGCACTGGGGCCAACCGGAGAATTAGCGAGGGAACTTCTCCCGGTAACGACTACCTTAAGCTTGTTCCAACGACGTCGTTTCGTCGATGCTATTCCTATTGAAACTACGGTAAAGAAATCGATATAATGATCTGGGTCGAATGGACCCGTGAGTGGCTCGCCGGGAGCGCTCGCTTTATCGTCGTATTAGGATTACTCTACGTCTTGTGATATTTCGATCGGTAGGATACTTTAACTGCTGGATAGAGTATGTTGTAGACCTGGATTCAAAGAATCTGTTGATCTAGATTTATATTTTAAAGGCTGTTTCATTTTATATAACTTCCAGTTTTTTTAGTATGCACAACAAAGTGATGGTAAAATTAGTGGGATTTTTCATTTGATTAGTATGAAAGGGTAATTTTTACGATCCTTTCAAGTGCCTCAGAAAAGCTTAAGAACGTGAGGAGAACCTAAGGACATCCTAACCTCAGATTTAGATTAGTTCAGAGAGAGTATCCCTAAACTTCCCCTTAAGTAAGCCTATAATTATATTCGAGCATATAACAAATAAAAATTTGAAATAGCCTTCTTTTTCGTCACCGTAGTTGTTAACGACTACGTGAAATCGTTAGATGAGCTGTCGATAAGTGAAAAGTGGGCGAAATTAGAGCTTTGCGGGTCGACAGAGCCGTCGAATACAACGCTACTGGCAGCTAGAAGTGGCCGTGATGCTGGCGGCGCACTTCATAAAGTTAGATCGAGATTTCGAAGTTTCGCGAACTTGTGTGACTCTTCTCGAAATCGCGCTCAATAGGCCGCTTCTTCGAATGCCAGGAATGCTTTTAATAGGACGAGTTCGCCAACGTAAGTTTTGTTCCCCTGCCTACGTGAACATCGTGCCAATCAAACTTTTTCGAGCTAGGAGTTCCTTGCATCGAAGATGGATGCAAGTTTGTTCGACTGATTTTTAGATTACGCGAGACTCCGATTTACGGAACGGCGTGCAAGTATTTCAGATAAAATTATCCATCATCGTTCGGGACGTTGAAATTTCGATCCGCCCTTTTACCGCAACCGTGAACTTCAATTATTAACCGCGAAATTAGTAATCTTCCCGATCGGACCGAACGAGATTGACTTTCGCGAAAAGTTTTTTAATAAATACGCGAAAGGTGTTTCTTGTTCATAAATATGTAAACCGATATTTTCTGTTAAGGCTTCTTAATACGTTGAGACATGTTTTCAATTTCGAATATTAAAGGTAAAAGTTGTTACATCAACGCTGGTCGGACTTGCGGTCGCGAGAAAATGTACTCGTGAGAAAAAATACTTGTTCCGGTATTGCAGAAAATAGGATTATAAAAAGAAGCAGATTTCCAGATTTTATATTCTTGAATTTAGATTTGGTCAATACTTTACATCGATTTTATTGTCGCTGGTAGTTGACCACGCCTCTTATTAGTAGTTGACTCCGCCTCCGTCTCATGGGATACGCCTATAATGAGGAAATAGTAATCAAAATAGATTTTAGTATCCATTTCGTTGTACATTTTGGCAAATACTATCATATTCATATGTTTACTTTTTGAAGATGTTATGAAAGTCATGAAAAGTGCATAAACACACCTCTCGGTTCCGCGTCCTCATAACAGGGTACGCCTACAATAAGAAATCAGTGATCACGCTATGGTTTTGTTTACGGTCTCGTCGCGAATTTTGTTTTTGTCCTTCAATTGTTACGAAAGTAATCTAACATGGAGAATATTCCTCGTGTATGTAGTATTATTTCTGTAAGGTTCTAAATCACGCCCCTTGGCTCCGCCTTTTCACGATAAAACTCGCCCAACGTTGACCAGATTATGTTTTCGATATACATTTCCACACTAAACATAATAACTATGTTTCATTTGTACGTTTACTTTCTGAAAATGGTAAAATATCACTAAACCACACCTCTTGGCTCCGCCTCCTCATGATGGGACACGCCCCCAATAAGAGAACAGCAGGCACATAGCGATTTTAGCACCCGTTTCGTTACAATTTACAATCCAATAAAAAAATAAGCAAGAAAAATGCAAAAAGTATGTTCTACCGTAATTATGGCAACATTTCAGTGTATTATTATGAAATTTAATATTCTTGAACATTTTCAAATCATTTACAACGTGCAAACATTTTCTTCGCTATTTTTTATCACACTTAACCATCAAGATAATATCGTTTTTTCAATCTTTCATGTTGAGGTGTAATTTAGCGCCAGTATACTGGTGGAACATGGTTGCTTAACTTTATTGGTCGCTGTTTATGGTGGCACGCGTAACGAGAAAACATATTTTTAGGCAGTATATAAAAGATGAAATGCGCGGAAGATGGATATGAATTTTAAGAAAAGCGCACCTTTTATAACGTTAAGGTACGCGGAAGTAGGGTTTATTATCTCAAAGTATATCTACCTGTGGCTATTGAATTTCCATGTACCTGTGCAACTTTGAGATAGCATATCAAATTTTTGTAGTAAATGCAGAATATTTTTACTGCAGAAATGCAGAATTGTTTTTAGCTGTGAAATCTGTTACTAGATACGTAGACTATCGTGTATATTTCACTATTTATGATTGTAGCAATGATGATATTATTTGAGTCAGTAATCCACGCCCCTTGGTACCGCCTACATGGTTTAGAAACGGCCCTTCGTACCGCCTATATGATTAGGAAATGCCCTAATTAGAAAACAATCACCAAATGTGACTGCTCATGTCAGTTTACGTGTAATTAATACTTCCTTATGAGAATTTGGATTTTAAAATGTATCAATGTATATCATTTTATTTATTAAGTATAAATATTTAAGTTATGAAGGTAGCAGTGATCGTAATCATATAGTTAAGCGGCTAAACTTGTATTCCTTTGATAAAAAACATCTTGTATCCCATTTGTCAGACCTTGTCAGTTAAGAACCTTTGTGTCTCAGTTAACAACCTTAAAAACAGCCCTGTATTCATCATTAGCTTCTTCTTTCAGCCTTATCGACCCAATCACGAAGAGCTACCAACGTCATTTTCTTTGAAGGATCTGTACGTGGTCTGTCACAGAAGTAACGAGATTGATCAGCTGTTTTGCAAAGTTAGATGGTTTACTTCAAACAACTCTTTCCCTGAAACAACGTACTTTTTCAGACTCCTTTGATCCGCCACAAAAGCATCGCGAAAAGTTCTCTCGATTACAACTCTTGCATAAAATGATCAATAATTTTAGAATTTTTTCGTCAAAGAAATTCATAATTTTCTTTCGTCGTTAGATTAGCTGACCGTTGTTTTCGCGGTTCTCCCTAAGTGTTTACTTTCCGTGAATGTTTCCGCAGATTCGACGCGGCCGTTGTTATTTTTAACAACAAGCCTGGAACAGGAGTTTGCATGACGTGAAAGGTTAGATATTCCCGTCGCTCGTAAACGTTTCTATCGGCCTTCGTTCGTTGAATATCCTATTTGGCCCTTTAGAGTTGGATAACAGCAGCTGCTGCACCCTTGGGCGGTATCCTCTGTCTCGCATTCCCCGTTTCGCCCCACTTTGAATCCAGTTAAACGAGAGGCTATTCGAACATTTCGAAGCCACCACGATCTTTCGCTTCTCTTACAGTTTGCGGTTTCCTTCTAGCCTTGCGGAATTGCTGAAATCGGTTGTTTAGGGATTATGGGGATAGGGTTTGCGGTTCAAACCAACGTTTCTTAGCGAACAAATCGTAATTGGACACGATAAGAATCTACAGAAATCGTGTGCGTCAGGAATGTTCAAAGGCATTGTAGCTTGGGATCACTTAACGCATTCCCTCATTCTTTGAAATTCGAGGTGTAAAGCGAAGTAGCGTTTATTGCAGCCACTTTACTTAAGTTCGCTTCTCCATGTTCAATGGTTATGTGCTACTGGGCATTAGTTTGCATTGGAGAAGGAAGCCACGCCCCTTCGGCCCGCCTTCATATGTTGGGGTACGCCTCATCGCGTGCGGTACCTTCTGAGAATGTAATATTGACGATTGTCCCTTTAAAGAACGCTCTGTTGTCCTTCGCTTGTAAATGTCTTTTAAGGTGGAAAGGTTCTTGAAGGTGGTACCATTGGGGAATGCCTCATTGAGGGTGGCCCTGATGAGGTACGTCCCACTGAGGAACGCCCCATCGCAGAACTTCCATTGTACAGAACATCTCATTGAGATATGCCCATCGGACCTTATTGATGCATTATGCCCACTCTGTCAGGAAATGCCTCATTGGGAAAGGACGTATTGTAGATCGCCGTATTTAGAAACGCCCCTTTCGAAAATATTCTACTGTCCCCGCCTCAGAATGCCTCTTCGGGAACACTTATTTAGAGAACCCAAAGAGATATTTGCGAAACATCCTATTGATGTCTTATTGTAAAACAGTGATGTATGAGGCACTTTACAATTTTCAATATCATAAACCACGCCCCTTAGACCCTCCTCCATACGTTGAAAAATACTCCAATGATAGAATTACCACACGTTAACTCTAACTCTTATTTCTGTAAAATTCTCCACAGCTCGTATTATATTCCCTCGTTTCATGAAATATGCTCCTGCACTCTGTTACAAATGACAAAATGGCGTATTCACGGGCAAAAACACACCGTACTCCTGCAGTCATAACTATTTTACAAACGCGTTCCAAAATTTATTACTCGCGTAACATTGTAAATGAATGCATCCGATTCAGACAACTGTAATTGACAAATAAACATCGTGGCATCCCATTGTAGGTTGTTGCGGGATGGGCTTTCAGCATTTCGCCACTGAATGGCAGCCGCCTATTCGAATATAATACTGTAACCTGTCGTTTGCCGCCTCTGACAGGGGCGAACGTACCGCCTGAAACATGGATTTGAGGTCGTAGGCGTAACTGAGGTCGCAATCTACACAAAGGGGAATTAATACCAACGTCAGACGCTAATCCGTCTCTCAGGCTAGATTTGACGCCTGTGTACGGTTCCGTGAGGCGGCCGCCTTTACGTTTCTCTTCGCGCGTCCGCCTCAAAATTATACGTATACACAACGAGGCGGGGACGCAGAGACCAGCAAACTGCGAGGTCGCTTCTGCAGCTGCTGGTAATTAGCACCGCAGAACATTGTGACCCGTGCTTTACATTCGTATGCATGGAAGGCGGATCGTCGCCGTGCCTCTCGCTCCGGCCACTTGAGAATTCACTTAATTTCGCCGACTTTGCTTTTCTCGATACCACCCGATTGCACCGTCGACCCGAACCATTCTCAAACGGATCTGGAGATTGTAAAATTTAATATTATGGCGCTTTTTTATCGTATTAGCGACTTTACGCTGCTTTATGCAATATGGCTAATATGCAATTTCGCTGGCGTTTGCAGTGAAGCCTTGACAATTATTTTTTTCTACAATATTTTTCGCTTACGTGGGTATAGAAACTGTACGAAGTAATACACTTTGTTAATAATTCTCAGTGAATGTAATTCGTATATTGCATTTTCTTTGCTTATACATGGTTATTATATTTGAATGAGGCTCTGTGGGACATTCTCTGATGGAACATTTTTCACTGAGGCTTTCCTATATGCAGCTTTCTCAGGTGCGACGTTTTTTAATACAGTGTATCTCAAAATTTTTGTGGAAACGCGTCGCTGAAGTGAGGCTTTTTTCAATGAGGCATTTTTTAATAGAGACGTTACCAAACTGAGGCGTTTCTGAATGGGGCGTTTCTGCATGGGGCGTTCCTGTATGAGGCATGCGTCAATGGGGTATTTCTGAACAGAGCGTTCTTAAATGAGGCGTTCCTAAATACAGCATTCATGCATGAGGCGTTCTTCAGTGGAGCTTTCTTGAATGGAACGTTCTTGAATGGGATATTCTTGAATGAAGCGTTCGTTAAATAGACGTTCTTGAATGGGGCGTTTCTGAATGGGCAGTTCCTGAAAGGGGCGTTTCGAAAGTGCAGCCTTCCGTAGGGGGGCGTTTTGAAACTATACCTTCTCTGAGTCTTGAATGAGACATTTTCAAACAGGTCGTTCCCCAAAAATGCATCGCCCTATGAGGCGTTGCCCAACGTATGAAGGCGGAGCCAAACTGCGTGGTTTAACTTCTCAATGCCAATTGTTGCCCAAAATGACAAAATCATCGCAATAGTGATACCAAGTTGATTAAAAAATAATGTGTTTCATTTTGTCAGCAAGTTGCTCAGCAAAAACGTTCCGGAAAGCTGATAGCGTGATTCTTGCTGTCGACGGCTTGTGATCCTACGTATAAACCTTCTTCATCCTGAAAACCAGTTTCAATTTCTGTCACGAAACCAAAGGGACCTTTCTTAAAGTGGGATCTTAACTGGCCGGTAAAATTTACAGTTTTCGCGAGAGTTCGTGACGGGTCATTGCTCGTAAAGCATTAGACGCTAATCCGTAAGGCTCGAAGGTTCCGCTTTTATTGGCATTTTGTTGTCGCTGCCGAAGCACAGGGTTACCAGAGGCGACTCGATTAAACTTATGAAAAAGTTTACGATCTCTTGAAACAGCTTCTGACAGCAGCTATCTATGGGACATCGGGAGAAGTCGTCGCGAAGACTTTTCCCAAGAATTTTCCATTGATTTCGTTCTGGCTAGATAACGTCGTCCCTTGCCCCTCATCCGTCTCGTCTCTTCCGCTTTGACCGGGCTATTGATCTTGAAAAGACACCGTTGACGAAAATTTCTTGCGATTTCTGTCGTTCTTTGTCGGCGTTTTTATGACCCAATTGAACGGACACGATGCTTTTGTACTCCTACTAGTGATTGTTATAGGTTTCTGACGTATTGCGGAAACGCTAAGGATTATGTGAAACGTTTGTTCAATATTCGGTAAAATAGAGATTAGTTATTTACCTTTCTTTGCACATACCTTGTAGTTACATATCAAAATGTATATTTTAAATCCTGTACAGGATTATCTTCTTTTTGTGGACCAAGATGATCCTATATTTGTTTTTAGAGACAATAGAATAGCAAGATATTGTTACAATAATGTGTTCAGTGAGTTGTAAATAGAAATTGATATTAATTAAATGACTTGATGGCTCTATAATTGTTATTCGAAGCTACTTTCAACATTTTTCGTGACTGACAGGAAGCGTGAATGTGAATGTAACGGTATGTCCGCGTCGAGAAAATTGGTCCTGCCTTCAAGGGAATTATGTCCATCCATCTTCCAAGCCTAATTATCCGTTTAATCGAAAGCACCCTCGCATCCACCGCGAAACCTTTTGCCACTTCCAACCCCCCTTTATCCACTTTTCGAGACGTCCTCTTCCTCTTCTCTGTTTGCGTACCAAGAAGAAGGTAATCTCCTTCAACTTTGTCGGTCGATTTAAATTCGAATGGATTTCAGGGGAAATAAATGAAAGTGCCAGCCCACTTAAGTACAATAAAGCTGCTCTATTTATTAATTCTATCGTTCCCCAAGTGTAAATAAACGAATAAATTCGGTTGAATCTAGTTGTCGCGACATTTACTGTAATTATCTCGTATCTTGTTCGGTTGCTTGCATATTAACATTCGACACGATTTTGTAATAGATGGGTATTACAAAGTGCCACTCACGATACGTCAATTTCAAGCTTAAAGTTCAGTAAAAAGGACTGCCTGAACGTTTCATTAATATTCCTGGTGCAAAATAGCTTGTTGTTGACCTCAACGCAGGGTCTCAGTTATTATAAGGAGTGAAATTCTGTTAGACAGCTAACGTCTGACACGACTTCATGACATAAAAGTATCGAAAAATGTCACTTATGGCACATCAATTTAAAGCTTGTAATCTAAAGAAAATGTCTACCTAAAAAGGTTGTCAATATTCTGCACCGAAAATGGCGGGCAACGAGTTGCAGCATGCAATTGTATTATCAAGTAGTCAATTTCCGAACGTAAAAGGTTATCGTAATTTCATCACAGAAAAGTGTTGCAAAATGGCACTTATGGCATATCGATTTAAAGCTTGAAGTCCATAGAAAGAGACTGTATGATCGATTCATTGATATTCTTAACACAAAGTGATTAGCTATCGGCCTCAAAGCAACGTGTCCCTTACTATAAGCAGTTAAATGTGCTGTAATTGTAGGAGAAACGTCTGAAACGTTTTAAGAATATAAAAATTTAAAGCTTAAAGCTTCATCAAAGAGAGAGTAAAGATTCTAAGTTACAGTAAATTTCAAATGAACGATAAATCGTTATCCAATACGGGCGGAAACGATATCCTGAAGTGTGTAACAGATATTAGAGCTTCAGTTAAGAGAGATAGGACGATTCGTTCCGGGTGAAAAAAATCCACGGTGATTGGAAGCATATTTCTCCACTTTCTAACCTGTCGTTCTGATCCCAACCGGTCGAAGCGTTATCGTCGTACGTTCGTCTTCCTGAAGTCCGAAATCCCAGCGGAGAGGACGAACGCTCGTTCACGCTAAAAGGATTTGGTCCTCGTTCGTTGGCAGTGGCGCGTAGTAAAATAGATTAGATCGAAAATAAATCCGCATACTTTAACCAAGGCACCCGGATAACCGAGAAACGATTATCGGGAGATTTTTATTTTAACGACGACTTAAAGGATCTTTCGTTTAGTATCATTGTTCAAAATCGACAGTTGTTGAAACATTTAGACAAACAGTGCATACGAATTTCAAATTTTACAGCATTCTTCATTAACATTACAAGAATATTCGGTTGTGTTTAAACAGAAATGATGATTATTCCAGACCTCACTCGAAAAGGAATATGATGTAATTCAAGGTTTGAGGCATTACCAAAGAATTTTTTCGGCAAGAAGCAATGAACCTATGAATTTGAAACTTTGCAGTTTTATTAAGTGATATTTGAGGAATATTCAGTAATTTTTTTGTGTACAAATTATGATCCCATGCAAAGTTATAACGATTTTTGTAACAAGACTTAAAAAATCAGATTAGAAGTTTATCACGCTCGGTTTCAAGACACTGCTCAATATTCCAATGTGTGTTTAATGCTTTAAGTGTGATGTCAACAGAATATGAAATAGAAGATTTGAGTTTCTGATCAAATTTAAAAAAAAAAGAAAAGGAAACCATTTATCACAGTCCGAATCTCTGTATTTTGCATTGGAGTCTATAAAAGATTGGAAACAGAGCCTCCAGACACGTCCGAATCGATATTTTTCGTTTCAATAACGGCGCTATTTCTATTTTATAAAATCTCCCTATTGTTTGTACGATGACAATAAAGGCGGCAAACGACTCGATATCATATTTTCATGTTTGTTGACAGACAACAGAGCCGATCGATCTCGTCGCGATGATCGATCGGGCCAGTTGCAATTGCTAATTCGCTTCAGATTGTTTTTTTTAGAACGAATCCCGTACTTTTTCGTTCAGTTGCCTTTTTTTCACTGAACTTTTTATCTGTTTGCTTATCTTTTATTTTTGTTTCACGTATTCAGTTAGATAGAATCCAACTCACATTCGTGTCGAAGATATAAATCGATTTGAAGCTTACGATTTGAGGAAAATTACTGAGCTTCAAATGTGTCTTAATTGTGTGTCATAATTTAATGATGCTTATGTCTTACCAAATCCTGTCAAAAATTAGCTCCCTCTTAGAGTACATTTTATTAGTTACAATGACTGACACACTGCCTTGAGGCCGATAATTAACCATTTTATATAAAGGAAATTGATTATACGATTTTATAGTTCTTTTCTACACGCATGTAGCTTTAAATTGATATATCATAAACGTCATTCTATGATACTTTTCTGTCATGAAATTGCATTCGACTTTTTCTGTTTGAAAATCGACTATTCATAACAATACTGTATATCATTAATAGTCGACCATTTTGAATCGAGAATATTGTCGGAGAGTTTATGCAGTTAATATCGTTAAATTTTTCATTTTTAATCGACATACAACGAACATTATTCTATAAAACTTTTCTGTCACGAATTGTGCTAAACGTTAACTACCCAATACAATATATTTTATTCGTTTCATAATACCTCGTTTTGAAGCCGATATCTAATCGTTTTGTGTTAAGGACACCAACGAAACGTTTATGGAATCTTTTTTAGTAGATTTTAAAGTTTAAATTGATGTGCCACAAGTGGCATTTTACGATACTTTTATGTCATGAAATCGTGCCAGGCGTCGTTGCATTTAGTATAAACGACGATATAAAGCAGCAGTTTAAAACACACATGTAATCCTACTACCTATCTTTTGTTCAAATCGGTACGGTTCGTTCATCGTGTTTCGTGTTCACGTAGACGCTTATTTCAGAACGGATTGCCTACAGCGAGATAATAAGCCAACGCGCGTGCGAACACGTGACGAGCGTGTTGATGCCGGCCTTGTACAATTGTTGGAATAATGAATTTAATAATTCGCATAGCTCTCGTGTACGGCAAACAATTTCACAGGTTCGTGTAGCGGCGGTTACGTTCTGTATTAAAACGGACAAAAATGTCAGTTCTTTGCACGTGCCGCACCGCAATGCATTTCCCGTTCAATTTTATCGTTGCGTTTATTGTTCGTTGTACACAGCGTTTTATCAAATTGTATTCGAAGCACGATCGTTCTCTTTTAATCCCGTGTTATGAAAATGGGAGAGTATTAAAATATTATGAAATTGAAATATTAAAGTGTGAGAAATACGGCGCATTAAATGTTAGAAACCTCTAGTTTCAGCATTTAAACCTTAAGTGCAGTGCATCGTCGACACTCGGGACAAATCTTGGTACATATAGATAGTAGAGATTTCAATTAACTTTTATGAGGCTATAGAATGATCCGAGACGAGAGTAACGATATGCTTCACTCGCACTTAATGGCTTTTTGAGGACATGAAATTTGACCACACTCAGATAACCCACACGCTCTTGCCTGCAACTCAAAAACTGTAACAGATATAAAAAAATGTTACAAATATAAATTGAATAGTGTAAAGAGCACAATAAACTTGAGATAAAAGAATTTGAGAAAAATTATTTTTTGGAAGGACAAACTTTTGGAAAAAATTTTTTTTAAATTTTGTTAAAGCTCGATTATGATGTTCAATAAAAGATTCAATTTTCGTTGGAAACATTTTTCTATATCTTGTATATTTTAGGAGTTATATGCGAAAAAGTAAAAGTCCTAAGGATGATTTTGTCACTGACTCTTCGGATTCGTCCCTTTTTAATTTCTTTAATAGAACGTACGATTAATTTCTCATTGGTACTGTGGTACTAATGGTAGAAGAAATCAAATAAATAAGTGATGGTAAACGCACGAATTTAAATTCAATTAATTTGAATCGGTATTGTAAAATATCTCGGTACCCAAGGGTTTAAAGATACCCGAAGACATCGTATAAAGTGAAATTATTACTCGTGCTCGGAATTCATCATAAAGATGATTACGTTTTATTCGTGTAATTTCTCGAAGAGGATTCCTCGAAGTATAAATTGAATAGGGTCCCGTTCTAAACGTTTCCGGTCCGACAGAAGTTAGTTTCACACGGCGAATATATTATAGCAGAATCGTGTAGCTGGTTATGCTTTCGTGTTTCACATCTCCGAAATAGGTTTAATATCGTCCTGCGAAACACTCTTGTGGCACATAATTCACTAACGCAAAGTTTCCCAGCTGACGTTGCATTCTTAGAAACTCTATAATTTATTGCGATAAATAAAATAGAGTAACAGAAATATATTGTACGTAATTATTTAATTAAAAGAATGTCATCTTGTTTTATTTCAGATACAGTTATACTGCATCAATTTAAACCTTAAAGTATGCTAAAAAAGGATATGTAATCATGGTATTCGTAATATAAAATGGTGACTTGATAATTTCAAAGCAATGACTTAATAAAGGTACTTTATTAAGTATCTGACGTTTGACACAATTTCATGACAGAAAAGTATTTCCAAATAACGCTTGTGACATATTAATGTAAAGCTTAAAGTCTGTAGAAAATGAGTGTATAATCGCTTCGTTAATATTCCTACTATAAAATGGGTTGTTATCGGCCTCAAAGCAGAATATCAGTTACTGATAGCAGTGAAGTTCTACTCTATTAGGTTCCTAATGTCAAACACAATTTCAGAGCATAGAAGTAATTTAAAATTCCACTTACGGTACGCTAATTTGAAGTTTAAAGTTTAATGAAAATGCCTTATTAATATTCCTAGTACAAAATGAGTAGTTACCAGTTGTAGCGAACAATGTGCAATTGTATTATGTCGTTGCACACGTGTAGCTCGATTTTCATATGTAAAAGATCTGATGCAAATTTATAACAAAAGTATGTTCAAATATCTTTTGTAACATATCAATGTGAAGCTTAACAAAAATGGCTGTATAAATACCCTATCAATTATTTTAATACAAAATGATAATACATTGTGTCAAACAGTTCCATTACGACTGTCTCCATTTTCATACAAAAAAGTCTGACGTAATTTCATGACAGAAAAATATCTGCAAATACCACTTATAGTATATCAATGTAAAGCTTGAAACCTACCGAAAATGGCAGTCTAAGAGTTTGATTAATATTCTTAGTACAAAGTGGTTATTCGTCGGCCTCAAAGCAATGATCTCCTGCGAACGAAACCGATACCACGCGGAAAGGACAAAAATGTGTTCGACCATGAACTATATATGCAAAATATGTATTTTCACGAATATTTGTACTATAATAATACTTGGAAAGTTACGAAGTCTTCGGTTTCATCAACAGTTACACAAGGAAAGGTGATCTCGGAGATAGCCAGGGTCCTTTGGCGTCGAAGTTCCAGCAATCCCGGCATCGATACATCAACAATAACCAGAAACTAGTCAGGGTCGGAGGTGGGTTTGTCTCAAAGCGGCTCGTATCCAATTACGAGTCGAAAATCCACGGTATTCCCGAGGCTGGTCGTGGACGTATCGGATATATTCGGGGTTCGAGGGCGATGCAATTTCGCGGCTCGACTCAATCTTGAGGAATGGCAATCTGCGCGCGTTCCGCTTGGACGGACGTTCGATAAACTGTGTCCGTCGGTATCCTACGGGTAGTTTTCACCGACGCGACGGCTTTCCGACCGCCTCGCAAACGCAATCCTCGCGGTCCGCGCAAACGCGACAATAATGCACGAGCGCGTAACCGTGTCCGTTGATACGCGACACGTGAATCAGATCTGGATTATTGCCCGCGGTGGTTGCACACCTCTGCTTCCGGTCCATAATGCGTTTCCACAGCCGCCCAATGGAAATGGCTTGTTCTGCATCGATGTCGCCAATCCGATGGCCCTCTGTGTCCCTTTTACTATTGCATTCTCCACACGAACATACTAATTGCCGAAACAATCATACCTGCACACTCGACAATATTATCTCTAGACCTTACGTGTTAATTTAATGGGTACTGTTCGACCCACGATTAATAACCTCTCTATCTCTGATCATTAGCTTCTACCCTAGCTAAAATTCAAATCCCTCACAAGTTTTCTGATCCGGTCAGAAATAAGAAGCATTGTGTTTTAAAACACAGTTGGGCCTCAAGGCTTTGAAGCTATAACTCTATACATTACAGACCTTTTCCTGACTTTGATCGTCTTAAAAGAGTATTTAAGACATCGTCCAGACTTGTGTTCATATTGTCACTTACAAGACCGATAAAACTCACAAGATTAATAAAACGTATTTCAAAACTTAGCAATTCATGAGGAAGATACAATATATGATCAGTGATGAGGTTGTGATTCAAGGCTGATATCTTGGTTTCAAAAGTTGTCAAAGGTTTGAGGCCAGATCTTGCAAGAAGAACAATCTTCGTGCCCTTGGGCAAGAAATTGTTCAGGAGAGTACCGAGCTGTGCAGGTACTTGTTAACTGTCCCTGAAAATCCTGTTAATTATCCATAAGGATAGTAAATACCCTCTTGACCCAATACTCAACAGGATGTCCCTCAGTTGGCACGGTGCCTATCGAATTAGGAACATTCGGAATGAAGTTATAGCACGTTGTAACATCCGGTATAGCGGAAGGTAATTGCGTAAAGTTAAAGAAACGGATGGCAGAGGCTGAACTTTCGTGCAGCGGCAATTTAAAAAGGCTGCGCGGGAAAATTGCATTTGCTCGAAGGAAGTGGCTACCGGGCCGGTATTATATAGTACGCCGCATTATCGCGTTATGCTTCACTTTAAACGACTACATTGTACGTTTACACCCGAAGATTTACGGCAATGGCGCCGGCCTAGATGAAAAAAACTGCTTGGATTTAATCTACTCCCACCCACATCCTTCCACGATGACCTGAAGGTGAATTCGTTTCCCGGAGTATTATTAAAGGGCACGGCCTTAATGGTTTAAAAATGACCCTGCTGTGCCGGTGACGCTGAGTAATTAACGATAGAGGTTTAAAGAATGAATAAGAAGTTGATATTAAATTTGAATAGAGTATGCTAGGTCAGTAGGGATCACTTTTATAGATTAGTTCCATAGGACACCCTGTATGACATATTTTTTTATAGACTTCAAATATGCCCTTGTAATTACTGTAGATTATAGTAATTATGGTGGACCATAAGTTAGAACACATTTTTGAGGCATTTTTGAGGCATATACTGTACTAGATGGGTGCCTCACAGGCTGGAAATTTTGAAAATTTCTAATGATAGAATTTTCAAGTATTTAAAAGGTTGTTAAATTTACAAATTATTAAGGTTCCAAACTCCTCAATTTTCCTAATTTCTGAATTTTCAAATTTCCAAATTTTTAAACCTCCAAATTTCAAAGTTCAAAATGTAGATTTTGGAAATTCCGAAATTTGCAACTTTCAAAATTCTCAAATTTCCAGAAACCTAGATTGTCACCTTCTCCAATTACAAAATCCTCAAATTACTAAATATTCAAATTTCCAACAGTCCAAATTTTCTAACTTTCAAATTTGTAAACTATTCAATTTCTAAATTTCCAAATTCCTAAATTTCTAAGTTTTTAAACTCCCAAATCCCTAGCTTCACAAATGTTCAAACCTACATATTTCCAAATTCTCAAATTCCCAAATTTCCAAAATTAAAATTCTCAATTTGCCAACTCACTGAATCCCCAAAATCCCAAACATCCAAACGACTAAATACCAAAATCTCCAAACTCCGAATTTGCCAAACCGAAATAGTGTCTAATCGGTAATATAGCAAGAGTCCACTACTCTTACTCGTACATAAACATATCGTACCACTATTAGAAAATTGTTCACGCACAAATTAGTTGCTAATTGCAGATTCCCAATTTCGGCCGCGGTGTTCAGCATTGCCCGGTCAATTTGCGTAGTTGCATTAACTTTTACGATCCATCGGTATAAACGGCCATAAAGACCTCCCGATGTACAAGTCCTCGAGAGCAAAAAGTAAGGAGATACCGGGAAGAAAAGTTTTCCCGGAATAAAAATGTAAAAGTGGTTTGGGCCACCGTGTTCCCGAGGACGTACGAGAAAATTGCGTTCGGTCGCGAAAATGCCCGGGCTATCGCGTTGTATTATCGCGTCGTGCTTCACTTTAAATGACTGCATTACGCCGATACTGGGCAAACTCGAAAAAAGAAAAAAAGTCGTAACAGCGAGAAGTCGGTGATAAATCAGGGCCAAGATGTGGTAGCAGGAGAACTTGAAGAAGAATTGTACACTTGCTTTGTGAGTGCCTTAGACTTGGAGCATATAGGAATGCTCGATACTTCTGGAACAAATGATCCGAAGACTTTTATGGTGGTCGTTCGTATAATGACTTCCGTAAGCACGAGACTTTGTTGTGTATCATGCCACGGCTATGCCGATTTGACGCTTGTTTTATGGCCGTTTCTACTTAACCAAGACGTACAGACGTGCTCTAGCGCCTCATAAAGCTTCGAGCATGCCAGCACACTCGATATATGGAATTTTCAATTTTCATTGCAGGTTTATGCGGGGAAGATACATTGATACTGTTGTGTGCTAACGCGCTATTGACAACGTTTATAGGAATGTTGTCTCAACTTAGCCTGGGTCCAGTTGTCAATATAACCCGATTCAGATCTAGCAGTCTTAATCCAGATTGAAAACCCCGTTCAAATTTAATCCTGGAATAACACCGAAATAAATCAAATGTAATCGAGACTTTATGTATATATGAATTAACCTATTCTTGGTACAAACATAGTCCAGATTTGGCATGCATTTCACTTGTATTTGAGCGATGTCTATTTTAGGTCTGATTCACGTATATTGCAAACCACACTCAGATCGAAAATAGATCAAATCTTAAACCAATTTCAACATAACAAAGATATCACATGAACTTTATCTAGATTTAGAATTATCACTTCCTTAACCTAGTTTGAAATTAAACCTAATCTAGCTTTAAGGTATAACACGGAGCTAACTCAAATCTAATCGAGACCTCTCTTAGACCTGAATTAGGTCGTATACAGACTCTTGATACATAGCCCACATCTAGCATAGGTTCATTTTATATTTAACCTAGCTCTATCTCTAATCCACATATGTCACAGACTTGGACCTAACACACATCATATTTCCACACGATGCAGATATGATACAAACTTAACATAGGTTTGATCCAGATTTAGCACTGCCATAACTCATATTGAACCTGGACTTAATCTAATTCACATCTACACATGGACCCAATCCACATCTAAACATACCAGAGCTATCAAAAGTCTAACCAAAATCTAACACTAATTTAACCCATGTCTAACGTAAACCTGGTCCGGACTTAGCGCAACTTACTCTAGATTTAACCGATACCTCAGGTCTAATCCAGGCATAACATACAGGCCTAATTTAAGTTTGTACAAGACTTAAATTTCTAGGCCTATTACAGATTTGACTTATATCTAACCTAAACCTAATATAGACTTAATCGAGATTTAATCGAGGATCATCCGAATATAATCGAACCACAACTAATTCAGGACAAAAGCACAAATTCCAAATGTAGATTTCAGACCTAAATTCAGTTCTAACTGGTACTTAACACAAACATAACATGATGTAACACAGTCTAAATCCTATCCTAGTTCCGTAGTTGATTAACCGACCAAGGCAAAGTAGATTATCTCGGTGTACATTGAAAGTATTTTCAGGAGTCTCAGTAAAGCAGTACGAAATGAAACTTGACTTTCAACTGGAAAGCGATTCGCTTCTATTATTCTTCAGATATTCTATTCCATCAATGGGGACTGAGAAACTTTCCTGATTCACCTGCTCCTCACATGCTCGTTTCACATCCCTACCAGAAATTTGTCCTACGGGTTGGCCCTGGATCTTTGAATTCCTCTGAGACCTAACACTCCCAATCGGTAACCCTTGAAATAGGGGCTCGCAAACATTTCCCAGTATCACCATCCTCCCACAACGCGTCATCGGCATATCTGGAGTTAGGTCCAAGATGATGAAGGACGTTGTTGGATCGACAGGTTGTGGGTGCAATCGCGGTGACACCATGGACATTCGACTTCCTCCTTAAGTTCGCCGACATCCAGGTCACGTACATACGTGGAAACGGTTTACGTTCTATAAAGGGAGAGGCGTGTGGGGGGCTAGAAACAAGAGGGCATCTCCGAGTGGTGTGCCGCAGGGGAGATAGGTGGTCGCGCGCACATCCAGCCTCGTTACGCGGATGGGTACGTCGCTTCGTACATGTCCGCTATTATTTGCGAGATCGATAACGGTTACCTGCGGGCGCTACCTGAGGGAAAAAGAGGAGAGGACATCAGCACCGTGCGATGCATATCGCCAACGACCAACGGACGACGTAGACCCCCGACCCTCGGGGCTGTTCTTCTAACTCGCCTCAGCCATACTTTCCTCTCTATTCTTGATTTTTCTGGGATTTTTCTTCTCTCCTCCTGCTACCTCTTCATCTTCTGTGTTTTTTTCCCCGCACTGGCTTGGTATTTTTTTGCGTCCACCCGGGCCCTACCCGGGGTCTTCACGACTTTTATCCAACAACGACACGGAATGTGTTCTTCGCGTACCATGTCCTTTTTGCCCGCGGAACAGGATTACAGATCCCACGGGTAATTTCTTCGGCTACGATGAGTTGACGTGATCTTCGATGTTTGGCCAGCGGAATATTACGAACGGGGATAAAGAACGGATAAAGCAATTTTCGCGATACCATCCGACCAGACAGGGTTCGATGTTAATGCGGGGTCATCGGTGGCCCCGGTTCACCCGAAATGTCAATCGATAAAATCGTCGAAGAAAAATGATCGTATCTCATTATAGCGGTTAATTAAAAGTTCGTGTGATTTTTATCGGTATAAGCTTCCCGCTGCGGGATTATAACTTCGCTGACTGCACACGATAAACAAAGTACGAAAATGTCTTCGGTAAGCATTTCCCTCGATTTTCCAGTTATCGTTAAAATTACACATTTCGCGAGATCATACTTGCAGTTCGTTAAAGTTAATTTCTCGTGGTGTTTGCTTAAAGGACAGAGTATCGATTTCTCGCTGCCAATATATTAGAAAAGTCCACTGAAATTTCCGTCGTACTAACCGGCGAAATAGAAAGCAGTCGCGAGCTAACCTACACAAACCTACGTTCATTTGCCACCTACGATTCAATGTAGGAATATATTTACCGGTCGTTTAAATGCTACTTTCCATATTTCCATCCAAACGACATCAAAAGATTTTATACTCTCCTTTGAACGTTTCGCTTCTTGCCGGCTAGGTCAATTTTATGAAATGTCGAGAAAATTTGGTAAATAAGCAGTTGCGACTGTATTTCAAATTCATTCGCGAATAAATTAATTTTCTGTTATGAACATTTCAATTATGGTTTCATTTCTTACTAGCATTTTAAGTTTTAGAATAGTATGGTACAGCTTCGATGTAACATTATTAAATAATCATTAATTGATACTGATTTGAAAAATTTAATATTTCTGGATTAGACATTTTATTGTTTTGGGTAAACCACGCCTCACGGCCACGCTTTTCATTTCTGAAGGTGGGACATTGTACTCCTACCGTCTTTAGACCCCGCCTGTATGTAATAGGGAACGCCCTGAAGGCGTGGTTTAAGGATGGTTACAATATTATTATCGAGTATCTAGGTCCTATCTCCTGGTTACACTTCTACATAAAACGAAACGCCCTGTAGGTGGGGTTTAGGGAAGGTTTTGATTCCCTCACGGTATTTATGCTCCACCTTTAGGCCCAGTTCGTTGGTTCCGCCTCTATAGAACAAGGAATATCTTAAAAGTGAAGTTTATGGAGAGTCACAGTACCTTTAAGGTGGAATTTTGAAAGAATTACAGTAACCTTATTGCATTTTCGTTTCGTTTCTATATCCATTTGTTTGATCCCGCCTATGTGGAAAAGGGAACGCCTCGAAGGTGGAGTGTGAGGACGGTCACAGCTTCTTTATGAATTCTAGTATTCTCCTCTCAGCTCCTTGTCAACAGAAGAAGTAACATATCAAAGGTCGAACTTAAGAAGGGTCACAGTACTCTTAAAGGTTCTAAGCTCCACCATTACTCTCCTCCCTTAGGCCACACCTTTAGACCACGCCCTTAGTCCATGCCTCTAGATCACTTCATTGGATCACGCCTTTAGTGTCACGCCTCTAGACCACTCTCTTAGACCACGCCTATCTGTCCCGCCTCCATACAAATAAATCACTATGTTCTTACGTGCGAAAGTAAAATAGTGGGAAACAAAATAAGGAGTAGAAAGTCTCCCAACTTGTATCGTTTGCAGCGTTCCTGTTCCAAAGCACCTCCCATCGCTTTGTCTGCGAGTACAAGTTGCTCCCGCTTAATCTGGAAGGTGGATCTTACCAAATTTCGTGGGTTTACGAAACCTCATAATTCACCGTTGAAAGTTTAACGCAGTAAAATACGCAGCTGGGAAATTTGTTTCTCGCATCGTACCGAGGACATTTTGAACGGCCGTCAAAATATAGAAATTGTGGCTGGATTTCACTAGTTTGGATCGGTTGTTTCGTGTTCAATTTTCACGAAGGTAATTGTAAATACATGGTAGGAAGCCCGACGTGCTTTATTAACAGGGACCAACTAGAATGCGTTTAAGCTTCAATCGCGCCATTGTTCTAAGCGTTCCGATGGCTGCACACTAGCAAAGACTCGGTCATTGTTAACCGACAGTGATGGCCGTGATTAGGGACATGTCTCGGTCCTTGTGTTGCACGCGTGTAATCGCGGGGTTCCTACGTTTCCAACTCAAAGTTCTGTACATCTCGAGTGCGATCGAGTGAATACATATGTTTCTATGCGTTCGGGCAGATATTGTGTTCAGAAACCTTGTTATCAAGGAAATTTCTCTCTACACCGCTGTGATTGCTCGTACCTTGCAAATTAATCGTTTCAACAATTTGTAACAATATTTTGAACTTTTACAATTTTATATTCTTTCTTCTTTTTTTTTTTATTTATTTATGTCGAGTGTTAAAACTTAAAAATTTAGATATTATAATATCATATACTGTTTCATGCCAATTTTATAGCACTATAATATTTGAAGCTATAGTATTTTTAATTAATTAATTTTTTTTTCTTTTTTAGGTATGTATATCAGCTTGTGAACCAGTGTCTGTGTGAAATTATAGCTTTCAGTAAGTAAAAGTTCAACATTTTATTGCATATTAATACAATAAACAAATTTCAAAGTCACTCACATTTGTTAATAAAAACACTTCGATTGAAAATTAAAAAATATTTAAATATTTAAAAATTGTTATAATTATAATATAAATAAATTTTTAAACCTCAGATCAATACATTTGTTTGATCGTTACATTTTTAATATAATATAATGGTTAAAATTGCAACGTAATTTGTGAAGAATTAATTAACTGATGTCGAGGGATTTATTTTCATCCGCATTGATTGATTGGGCGAAGTAATAAAAGCTTACGGTTTCGTTTCTCGTAAACAATTCAATTAAGATTGTACGAGAAAATAGAATCCAATTCCTGTCAGAAACGTTTTTTATTTTAAAATGCGAGACTAAAAGGTTTGTGGACTAATTGGAGACCAAAGTTAATATTACTTTATCCACAAATTAAGTAATAATTTCAAAATTGACCTATTAATTTGATAATATTGCATAAAAGAAGTGGTATTTTTATAACAGTTTGAAATGTTCAGAAATATACTGCATCATTTCAGAAATTAATTTCGACTCAGTTTTTTTGCATCTCCTGTTCAATATTTAACTTCACCTATTTAGTGTATTAAATTTAAAAACTTGCATACTCTTAAATTCCGCGATTTTTAAATTTTCATACTTTTAAATTCCACGATTTCAGAATTAAAAAATTATAATACTCTTATCCTCCCAGTTCTTCAATTTCTCAAATTCTTAAATTCCAAGACTTACATTTAAAATATTACGAGTTTTCAAATTTTCAAATTAAAAAATGTTAATTATACAAATTTTCGATATATTTTAATAATAATTTTAATTAATTTTTTATCGCTTTTTAAACTTATAGTAAACATGATCATGTATTTAGAAAACTCATTAAAAAGTTAAATTTTTAAAACAAAAATTTTTTAATTTTTTAATTTATTCATAAACATATCATCTACGTTTAATTAATAATTGCATATATATTGTTGATACCAGTCGAGTACGAATAATTAATCGAGTTTTAAATAAACATTCGTTTATGGAGAGTAAAAAGTAGGACGAAAAAACAAAATGAAGTACAAATTAGTGGTTTCGGAATTTCGAGAGGTACTTGAAATTCGTATTTAATTAGCGTATTCGACGATCCTCGACCAGTTTAGTCATGGATGTTTCGTCAAAGGCAGTGAGGCTCGTTTAACATTTGTCGACGGTCACGTTTCCACGTGGAAACTTGCGGCGATACGCCTGGCCAGATCCGCAACTATTAACAGGTTTAGTCAATCGGCATAGTAATTGTGTGCACATACTGGTACATTTATACCTTTGCTCAAAAACCGTGGACATTTACTAAAATATTCAGATTACAAACTTTTTTCAATTTTCACATTTTCAACAATCGAGATTTTGTTTCGTAACTTTTTAAAATTTTAGGTTTTATATTTTACATTTTCAAACTTTTTCATTGAAGAATTTTCATATTCCACATTTCCAGCATAATTAAGGTTCATCATTTTTAGGTTTTCATGTTTTACAATTCCTGAATTTCTAAATTTTAAGATTTTGAACATCATAAATTCTTAAATCTTCACATTTCTGATACCTGTAGGCCACATCCTGAAGCTATACTTCTAAGCCACGCCTCTAGGTCCGGCCTTTATGTTGTACTCACGCCTCTCTGCCACCCCTCCAAGTCCCGCTTATAAGATTCACCTCTAAGTCCTACCACTCAGTACCATCTCTAAGTTTCATCTTCATGTTGCACTCATGCCTCTGTATCCCGTTTATAAATCTCGACATTGTCTTATTTCTGCTTTTATATTGTACTCACGCCTCTAAGTTCCGCCCTAAGTCCCGCCTCTAGGTCCCACCTTTAGAATAAACCCACGCCTCCTCGTCCCGTCATTAGGCCCCTCTTTCGAGTCACGCCTCTGGCTCCGCCTCCTCGCCCCGCCTACATGCCCTCCAGATGAAAAACATTCAAAAGAAAAGTGAATAATTTCTAAAAAATAGTATCCTTCCGATCATACTTGTCCTGTACATTAACGTGATCACAAAAGCAAAACAATAAACAAGGCTTCCTGAAAATCGAAATCACAATCAGTGATACGACAACCGGAAGGTAAACAGTGCCACCGGCGATCAAGTTCGTGCGTTCTAATTGACCGCGGATGATAATAGAGAGCAGGAAACGGCGTTGATTGGAAGAAGCGATAGAACGTTAGGATCGGGATGGTTGCAGTGTACCCAACGAAAATGACATAATTTGCGCGTGTACGAGTATCTCTGTGTAAACTGGAAGGCAAATGCGAACGTGCGCAAACGTAGCTTACAACGGTTGTTCGTTGTTTAGACGCGGCTAAACGGAACGCGGCCCCCTCTCGCTGCGCATCCCGCCTCCGTTCCTCATCCCTGCCACGGGGCTGTCTGTGTATTCTGTGTATAGGCGGTGCGCGCATTATGCTACCGAACATGCAAACGCGGCCAAACGCGAGATGGATCGAATGTGTCGCGTTGCTCTTTGATCTATCACGCTCGCGAGTTAGTCTATCGTCAATTCAGAGTTATTTGGCGGGAGCATCGCGTAGGTGAGCTCGCGGGTTTGGCTTCGCTGATGAACCAGACCATATCATATTTGTTTGACTGTATTGGTATCGTTCCAGATGAGGCTGTAACGTATGAGCCAACTTTTAAGCCAGCATACACTTGACTTTATCTAAAGTACGCGAAAATGTTAAAAGTTCTTTGCAGAGTGACATGTGGCATATTGCCATGTAATTCATGTTTGGGTGACGCATCAATGAACATACGAATACGACATCGATGTTATGAGGAAATGGTTATTTCGAGATGGAAGAAATAACCGAGTATTTGGTACCAAATATCATCACAATGATGGATTAGATGCGCAGGAAATGAGATTACTGTTTGCTAAAACTTGGAACGAACTCAATGTGACAGTTATACCGTGTCCCCTGAATGATTAAACACGCCTCCAAGTCGCCAGAACACGCCCCGTGGACAGCTGAACTTGTTCTTTAGATAAATACATCATGTACTCTTGAAAAATAATCTTGTTTTTATAGTAGCTAGACCAAGATGCCTTCAGAGACGTCAGCCACGCCCATTGGACAGTTTAGTCACTCCCCTTGAATAGTTAAATTCTGTTTCAAACAACCGACCAAGAGTTCAGTTAGTTTATTCCCTTTTAACCAAACGCACTTCCCCTTGGAAAATAAACTTGTTTAAGTAGTTTCTAGACCATGCTCAGGTAGATAAACCACGCCTATCGGATTGTTTATCAACACCCATTGAATGGTTGAATTCATCTTTCATCAACTGTACTACTGCTCTTCAGCAATTTAAGTTACTCTTCGAGCAATTATACTATGCAGAGCTGGCAGATAAACTTGCTCTAGGAATACCAATACTACACTTGTCGGACAATTAGGCGGCGCTTATTGAATTGTTAAACCCGCCTCCGAATAACTAAGTTATCTCCTTTGAACATTTGAATCATGCCCGTTGAATAGTTAAACTTGTTCTATAAGCAACCACGCCCAACCGTTGTGGCAGATCAATTTATAATATGAGTAGTATTGTCTGCAGCCCTCATAAAGTTAAGCCACGCCTATTAAATAGTTAAATCCGCTCTAAACAACTAAATAACACTCTTTCAACGTTTAAATCATATTTCTTGAATATTGAAACTGATTCATCAAGCAAGTACACTATATCATTGTGGCAGATTAATTAATTATACGTTAAGCCACGCCCACTGAATATATAACTCCGCCCCTAAACAACTAAATCATGCTCTTTGGACATTTTAATCATGTTTTTGGAATAATTAAATTTCTTGAATCCCTCAAGTTTCTTGAGTAACTACAGCAGGCTAATTCCACAGTTGTGCCACTCCCCTTATACAGCTAAGTCACGCCTTTGACCCGCCTCCACGTGATACGGTAGTGTTCAAATAAAAAAATAGTGATTATATGATATCCTTTGCAGTTAATGTAGTATAACGATTGCTGTTGAATGACAAATATTTCGAAGAACATGATGTAAGGAGGATGTAGTTCTTTAATTTAATTTTGCACAAAATGTTAATAATACTACATTCGGATGTTTAAATCAACGTAGTTATAAACGAGTAGAAAATGAAAGATTAATAATGTATATCATTACTAATTGGCATGATCAAAATGTCTATTAAGGCAGTACTAATTAATCATTAAACGGTAGCAAGAGTCTGCTGAAACGTTTACTCGTGCAGCGACCGTTGGAGTTGCACTTTTAATGGAACTTTAACTACAAGCTGTTACTTATTTCCACGGGGGAAAGAGAAGCATCCGAGAATTAGTCGGCACGCCACGTGCAAAATTACCAAAGTCCGAAAGAATTCCAATTCCGCTACGGTCATTTGCGATTCCGTGGCGCGGCAACGCGAGTCAACCAATGTTCTTCAAATCTTAATTAGAATTTAAAGTTTCCCTGCTCCTAAATGAATAGATTAAAAATACCACCGATGCCACGGCGTCTTGATTACAAGGAACGCCAACGAACCTGCAGCTCCCACGTTGCATGTTTGCAAAAAAATATTTGCATATCATCAGAGTACCGGGCAACCGTTACGAGTGCCCTGGCAGCCATTTTGTGTAATTTCACTTAGAGACTTCAAACTGTTACGCTGATATACGATACCACTCTTCTACCAAATTGTTTTACGTTAAGATTATTCTGACCACAAATGTTTCTGTTAGTTCTCTATTTTATTATTTTAATGTTCTACCAGGGTTTTATTTTGCTACTTTGCTATTTTGCTATTTTGCTATTTTGCTATTTTGCTATTTCACTATTTCATTATTTCGTCATTGCACTGTTTGTCTATTCCATTAAGTTATTATTCTATTCTTTCACCATTACACTTTATCATCCACTGCCACTTTATACTACCATATCCTACTGTTCCATAAATCCTAGCCTCTAAATACTCAAGTAAACAACTATACAACCATACAACTATTTTATCATCCTGCAATCTAAAGTCCACCGAATAAATTACACTAATTAAAAAAAAATTGCAAAATGTAAATTTAAGCTTCGTTAAAATTTCATATGACCCACCTCTTTGACTTACGAAATCACATTAGATGATCCTTATAGAAATTGTTTACCCTAACCTGGAACAACATAGTTAAAGTTAGTTGGACATGTCCGTCCAATCTTCTTTAGGTTGCTTCCATGGTTCACGTTGTTTACCCATTTTTCCTGGCGAGCGAGTCTTCAAAGGGAAGGAAAGTTTGCAGGGACAAGAAAGTTCCGGCGATGTTTCACAGGATATCGTCTGAAGGAAGTTGAGACAGGTGTCGAATCCGAGCGTTCTTTTCGTTTCCGGTGTAATTACATCAAGATTAACTCGATTACGGGAGCGTTGTTGACGTCCGGGCTCGGGAAATGGAATAGAACGTTAGCCTCGGTCCTCCATCTTAATTTCGGCAGTCGAGAGGGCGCCACCGTTCCCGATGGCGCCGGCAAAGCGGCGAACAAACTTTTCGACACGTCGAATCGCCTTCTATTCGTCGACACGACGAAGGCGTCGCGACGCGGATATTGTTCTTGCCGGCGGTGTGTGCGTCCGTGTGTTTTGCACCGTCGCTCGACACGGACCCGTCATTTTTCCCGGCCAACGCGGCAAGAAAACGGCCATAGACAAAGACGAAGTTGTTTTGTACTTTTAATAACTGTTTCACTGTCCCGAATAATGGTTACCGTCGTGCGGATATGTCGAAAAGTTTTCGAGTTTCTTGCAGTATCCTTCACGGCGATAATAAAATGCATCCATCTTACAGTTCTTGCGATTTTACTCCCCGATACCGGGGTGAGAGGTGACTACAGTAGGTTTCAGTTTTCACACGTTTAACCAAATTTTGCTCCTCTTATATGTCTTTTTACGGGGACAAGTTAAATGTGCCCGAGTTTGACTTTTGGATGTGTAGTAATATATTTTTACTTACTAACAATTTCTCTGTTTATGTCATAACCGAAAAATGCAAGATGATCTTCATATCTCAATAATTAAGCAAATCATCAAGTAACTTACTGCATTTTATATTTCTCCCGATACTATACAACTTTTGCTTCAAAGAGTTTTTCATAAAACAAATGGTTCATCAGTAATTTTGGTTATAAAGTTAAGTTCATGAGTCCCTACGCCATGTTGTTTGGAATTGGCGGCAAATTCAAACGGTTTTAAATGATTTGACGAAATACTCGGTATCTACATAGTATATATTAATGTAAATGTTACTATTAACCATTAATTGTGTATTTTAATCACTTAACAATTTTGAGTAAAGCAATCTGTTAAGCAGAAGTTTAGACATTAAAATGTTGCATCGACGCAATTCAATCTTCATATAATTTAAACTACCAAATTATATTTTTTAACGATGTGGCCATAGAAAGGAATTCAAAGTCTTCACAGTTTAATTTGAATTTGTAATTATTCTGGCGATGAAAGGGCAAACCGAGTATTGCTGTGAAAGAACATGGAAATTGTTCATCTCAAAGATAACGAAGAAATCACGTTCGTGTCATAAACCTGGTCGCTGCACTTAACGGCTGCAATGGTCTCGTTTAAGAATAAATTAAAGTACGAGAAAAAATCTCCATTTTATTGTTGTGTTCGGTGTCCATTTCACCTTTGTCGTCTATTTTAATTTCCTCAGTGAACGCTATTGGGAAATTACTGCACAAATTGTTGTCGAAATCATTCATATATTTATTATTAATTATAATTGGTACATATTTCAGTATTTATGAAAATAAACGTTACTTTTTATAGTTAAAATACGTCCAAATTTATTTTTATCATAGTCAATGTTACTTTTTGAAACGTCCTGTATATGGTCTCATTCATGACTCACAGGACATTTTATATTATAGAGTATTTTTGCATTTCATTGCAGATTTTAAAACTGCAAAGTATTTTACTGTTCAATGAAGGGGACTATATCCGATTAACGAAGAGATTGAATAAGATGGCAGCCCCTGAAACAACGTTGGTTTATAGTAGCAAAAAATTGGTTCGTGAAAGCCACAGAAAAATCGTTGGCACGCACGCGACAGCGAGCACCGGTGAGAATTTTTTTCCAAACGTAATGTATAAATCAGAGGGGAAACGAGTTTTGTTCCAACAGACCGGTGGATGACGTGTTTGTTAACGGCGAATAACGCGATGATAAAAAGTCTCTCAACTCCCGATACGCTGCGTCCACGAAGTACCGATGTTTTGCTTCATAAACACCGTTATGTTCTTCTTTATGCCTTCAAACGGTTCATCATATCTTTCTTAAATCATGAGACCGATAAACCAGTACTTGATTTACAAGACCATTAGTTTACTCAACGATAAAACAGGTTTTACAAAATAAAAGTTCCGCCACGAAAAATTCGTTGCTTTGAATTAGTACATCTTTTTGAATCAACCTGTATATATATTTTTCAATAGTTTGCACATAAACAATGCATACACATTTTTTTGTGTAATATATATTTAGGTCTGGACAGTATGGAACATTTTTTGAATCACCCTGTATACTCATCCTTGAAAATTACTCACTTACGAATAATACATATATGTGTGTACTTACACGGCTCATATGATGAAATCTTAAGTGCTAACTATACAGGACAATATCTTTTGAATCACCTTGTATATTCATTATTAAAAAGTAAACCTAAATGACACATATGACTTGTTTTTAAAATTGAGAACAGTACTATACCACACGTACCATTTTTCGGACACGATATTCAATAAATGAGGCCTACAGGCTGCTTCAAAAGTAAAAGTCACTCTTATCTGAGGAGTATTTTTAAATCTTGGTTTCCAATTTGACAAAGTAAGTCTGTTAATCGCATAGAGTCGTTTAGTGTAAGAAACTGTTCCCAGAAACGCAAGTTTTCGATGAACCGCCAGGCGCAGAACAGGAGAAAAGTAAGAATAAGTGTTCCTGCGAGGAAGCTCCTATTCTTCCGCTTTTCCAGCGACCGTATAATTTTTTTTCAGCAATAACAAAGTTCCCGGGAAACCGTAAATTCTTGTTGCTTTTCCCTTCGACGGTGCAAAGTAGGAATAAGAAAAAAAAGAGAACTGAGGGGAACAAGAAAAGAACGATACCGTCGTAGCAACGCGGATCTTGCATCGCTCTTGGCGTCGCCATGGTTTATCGTGGTTTTCGTTCCTCTTTTATTAGCCATCCACGGGAAACTTCGTTCGATTTTTCTCGCATGGTTATTTTACCTCTTGCTCTGTAAACGTTTTTATTGTTTCACCTGTTTTCGATGCCGGGTTTATACGTTCGTGCGATTCAGCGGAGAATTCTCACATCGTGAGTAGATCGTTACTTGTTATAGAAATCTTAAATTTCTGGGCGAGAAGTTTTGCCTGACGCAGTATTCGGTCGTTCATTGGGATTGGCACGATTTCAGGAGCTTGAGAAGCTAAAAAGCGCAGCCATGGTGGTACATAGCCTTAAAAGAACTCTTCATAAATCACATTTTATTTGCTTGAATAGAAGTTTTGAACTTGGAGAAGTGAGGAAGTTCCGATCAGTTCAAATACGTTCGTGACTTTTGAATCACCCTGTATGAGTATGGGAGTTAATTTAAACCCTCCTAGATATTTTATCAATTTTTAACACAAGCAAAAATGGAGACGAAAGAAATGTGATTACTTTGAATCCCTTCGAAATTTTGAATCACCCTGTATATATGTTAAAGCAAAATTAAAGATCTTGTATAATCATTGGAACAAATTTTTATGTTCTAAGCAGTCTATGCAAGTAATTTTATAATTTTAAGATACAAGTTGCGTAACCAGTCAGATTGTATTGATATTTCAGTTTTGATATCTTAAGGCAATTGAAAATGTCACCAAAAATTCATGTTCGTTGTACCAGTTTAAACTTGATGTTAAAGCTTCAGAAGGTGTCAGAAAAATTTGCAGAGCTTTCGAATATGATGCTACAAGCGAGTGGCGCAAAAGTGGTTTGGAGAACTTCAAGTTAGCAATGAGGTTATCGAAAATAAATCATGAGAAGCGTGAAAATGACCATCAGAAATTGCATTACTGGCTTTAAAGTAGTTCACATTCCTCATTTATTGATTTTCAGCAAAAAATACATCCCCAATATAAATAAAACGGGGCCATTATTGGTTGTTATTTATAATCTACCTATAGGGTATTATTACCAACTCGGGTTAGTAGTTCTATCGTCGTTCAAAATGGACTTACGTCACAAAACTTTTTGGTGAAGTATTCTGGAACCTTTTTCTCGAAAATTCTAACAGAAATATTCTTCTTAAAATATATAGACGTTGAGTTATAGGGCTTAATATAATTAGTAATCACTGAAGTACCTAGTGTCATCTATCATTTTATTCTCATGGGATTTCTCATAACCACTCTAGCTATTTCAAAGGCAATTTTCCTGTGAATCACCCGGTAGCCAATTCATTGAAGCTTCAGAATTTTTGAAAAGGAAATATTTAAAAATGGCAAAAATTTCCGATGATTAATCATAATTAAAGGAATAACGTGGTTTTTCATTTTAGACAACACGGATTTAAAAATGAAATTCACAATCTTGCGTCACGTAACGTAGTTTCTGGGCCACCTGATATTTCCCGAACTGGATGGGAGACTACTATGCGTTCGCTCGAATAGATAGCACTGTGAAATAAATTGCGATCGTTCGATCGCACGTAAGCGCAACATACGTTCCCTTCGCGCGTTTTTTTCTCCTTGCCTCCGCGACGGTTACAAAGGCACTGATAAAGAAATCTCCACACAGCAACGAGTATTTGACTTTTCGGTCGAATGGTCGCTACTTTGTCCTGGTACAGGAAATATTTCATTTCGCGCGAAACGGGGACCGAGGTCGACAGGGTTAACATATTTGTTGGCTCATTTTTACAAGGTTTATTGTGAAAGCTGTTTCTGGTCGGTGAATTGCCAAAGGAATTTATATTATTTCACTTTGTTTATAATTATACCTTAAATCGTTACGATTAAATTGATGGGTCATTTCTGTAATCGCACTGAGATATTTACCAATATTCAGTATACAGGGATGTTCAAAAAGAATGGACCTGTATACTGACATACTGAGAACCAGATTGTTCAAAAGAAGTCACACGTCCATCATTCTAAGGACTCCAAACACCAATTATTTAAACCATTGTTAGGTATTCAAAGTGCGAAGCCTGTATGTCTACAGACTGATAGGCAGCGACTATATTCATTGCAGGTAAATCAAACGTCGATCATTCCAAGTGCCAAACACCTATTATTTTGTCCATCGCAAAGCGTTGAAGGCGACACCGTTTTCTCGTACATTTTAATCGAGTCCAAGTGCCAGAGGGTAGGATGGATCTCCGATAGAATCGCACGTGTGACAGGTAATCTCGAGGAGATCGCCTGCAGGCGTCGTAAATTAACGCTCGGTACCCGAAGCGTTTTTCCTTATATTTATTATCGACATCCGCGTCACGTTCATCGTTCCCTTAAGGGAAATGGTAGAAGGAAAGATGTAGCCGTTCGCCAACTCTGCATCTTTAACGATAACAAAGACATTCTCTGTTGAGTTATGCAGCTGTCTTTTACTGTAAATGGTTCTATAATCATAACGTGCACTACTGGTGACTTGTAAACAACGACTGGGTAATAGCATCTGGGAGTGGAATTATGGATACAGGCTGCAATCGTGATGTTAATAATCGTTAAAAATAAATTTTGTCAAGAGACGAAGTCTTTGTCAGTGTTCTTAAGAAAAGGAGGCGTGGTCAGTAGGCGTTCTTAAAAGTTGAGATGTGGTCAGTAGACATTCATAAGAGAGAGAGGCGTAGTATGCAGACACGAGTCAATAGGGAAAGACGCTGCCAAAAGATATGCCCAAGAGATGGGGGCATGACTAAGAGGTGTTGACAGAAGGCATGACCAACGGGATGAAGGAGTGGTCAGTAGGCGTAATTGATAGACAGAGGTGATTATAGAAGGCGTAACTAAAGAATAAAGGGCGGTGAATAGGCGTGACTCATGGAGGCGTTGTCAAAAGGCGTGACCAAGGGGTAAAAGAGTTAATTAGCGTGACAGTAGAATGAAGGAGTTGTTAAGAGATGTGACCAATAGATGAAGGCAGTGTCAAGAGATTGGGACATGACAGTAGGCTTTACTAAGAGATGGAGGCGTTGCTAATAGTCAACGGCGTGAGAAAGAGGCGTAGCTCAGCACGAAGGCGTGATTATAGGTGTAATAAGAGGCGTGATTAAACTATTAAATAAAAGTATATTGTAAAAACTTGCTGTAGCGGTATCGGCCTACGTTCCTAAAGGTATTACATTACTGGCTCGACAGTGACATAGTGGACAAGGTATGAAATTATCACGTGAAGTCTCATAGTTGGAATTCTATCAGCGGGCCGATATTTTTCACAAATTCCCACGATATCAAACGTCCAGAAATCTATATGGAAATTCCTTTTCTGTTATTACAAAACGAAATACGAGTAGTGATAGTGTGTGTTACCGTATCCTGACACAAGACACTCTGTATGCGGGTATTGGCCGCGGACACGGATAGGAAACTGTGATAGACAGCCTTGCGGGTGGATGTTATACGAGGCGAGAAAATATAATCGCGACGTTCCTTCTGAACGAGAGTAGTCGTTCGTCTCTCGGAGGAATACGGAAGAAAAGTCGATATCCGACGAGAGAGCGGCGACCGTATAGAGCACGTTCGTGACAAGGCCAGGAACACGTGTATGTAAACGTTCCGCGCCGTGGCGGAGGCGAAAAAGGGAGATAGATAGATAGAGAAGGATACGACGACAAAAAGAGGAGAAATCCCTGACTGCTATCGGAGGAACGGAATGAAATAGGTGGACAGAGAGCCAGCAGCACGTTCGACTTCAATTATGCGCGGACTCTACGGTCACGGAAACGAGCGTTATGCGAGGATTAATTAAAATTGAATATCTCGTTGAAATTTAATTGCGTGATCAAAGAGAGACAGTAGGACGCGCGAGGGAAACAACGGGCCAATGTCGTTCATTCCGCGAGGGGATAATCGTCGTGATTGTTGGCGTCAAGCGTTGTTCTCCCGCTCGATTTGTTAGCTTTTGAGCGCCATCGTGTTCGTTCGGTAATACACGGAATAATTTGATAACTTCGATTCCGACGCTACAGCACGCAACCAATCAATCGCGAGAAAAACCTTGCACTCGAGCTCTGTACAACCTCGCGTGATCCGACTGCATCTTCCACGCGAAATACAGCATGAACGAGCAATAAATTCTTCGGGATATTTAAACTAAAACTTTACTGCCGTATCCACTTTCAAACCGCTAGGGACGTCAGATCTTAGCGGGCGCTGAAAAATACCATGAAATTTTGATTACCGATCCATTTGCCCTTTTGCTATGGTATAGATCTTGAAAAAATATTTTACACGTATTTTTTTGTTTTGACAATCGACCAACCGGAAGCGGTGAAATCACTGCCTCACGATGAGGCCGAAAACCATACTTTCTGGCATATCTTAAAAACTATTGGTTCTATAAAAAAGGTTCAAAGGAACTAATGTTTTATTTTTTTATACTATAGGCGGCTGTGAAATTTGTTTTTCGAAACAGTCATTTTTATGGGGTCGCATTTGACCCCTGAATAACAGTATAGAGTCATAATTACCGATTTATGTGGATTTTTAGTATAACATAGAGCGTGACAAAATATTTGATACGTATTTTTTGGTTTCGTCAGTAGTCCACTCTGATGGGGTCAAAACAACCCCTCATGTTGAGGTCGAAACCTTACTATATAAAAAAGTTTCAATAAGGAATTTTTGTGCACTTTTGTATGTTCAATCTATGAATCAGAACTAATAACACAAGTAAACTATAACTTTCGACTTTACCGTTCTAAGAAAAAGTCATTTCTTACTTTTCGTGGAAGACAAACAATCGTGAGTGGAAGTTGATCGTTAATTCCAACGATCAGAATTTCAATAAATTGAATTCCCAAACTGTGTACCGGACGTCCATTCCGTGCAAAAAAGCAGCAGTTCTTTTCACGAGTCGCCAGGAAAACGGAGTCTTAAGAAATTTGGAATAACGAACGATCCCGTTCAACGAACGCCAAGAAACATTCGATTGTCAGTGAGCGACGAGCAAATCGTAAAAATGTGATGACTCACTTGGCTATGTGTCGCGACGCGCGCGTTATTTTTCGCGGCATTTTTCTGCCGACCTAAGCCAGTCTTATCTGCCATCATCCTCGTTCGAAGGTAAAGTTCGTTGTCCCAATAGAGTAATCGTTACGGCTTCGATGGAAGCGGGTCAGAATAGGAAAAACGTCGCTTGCCGCAACGAATGTCGAAGAATTGGAGCTTCCTTATCCCTCGAGACGTTTGAATGCTCCTCATTCCGATTGCATGAAGAAATTCTTCTATAATTCTAGAAAACATAGACAATTTATATATATAACGTCAGATAAAATGAACGTTGATTGTTGTTGTAGAGATATCGACGATCCGTAGAGTCGGCGACGCACGGTACACACACTTTGAATTATAAGGACTTTCACCTTTTCGCGTGTAACTTCCAAATTATAAGATGTATAAAAAAACGTTTCCAATAAAAGTTGTATAGTATCCTACACATTATTATCCTATATTAACAAAAATTTTACAATAATATTTTTAAACAATTTTTTTGAACAAATATGATTTATTCCAAATTTTATTATTACAGGTTTGTAGCGTTTATTACATCATTAAACTTTCATCTAACACATTTTTCTATAGCTCTTATATTTTAAGAGTTATACGCAGAAATGTGTAAGTCCTTTGAATTGTACAATTTTTGTCTTTCTATTTTGATGAAGACATTTAAGCAAATTTTTATCTTTCCAATTAATCACGCGTTGAATTGAAAGATATCATTATTTAAAACCAGGAAAATTTCTCCATTGGAATATTTTTTTATTTAAAAAATTCAGTTTGTAATCGGAAATTCTAAATAAATCGCTTCTCGTGAAATGTTTCCACATTTTAAAAATAACCGTTTTAATTTCACGGTACATTTCCTGGGAACGAAAATAGTGACAATAAAATCCGTCTGTCATTATCCGTTTATTTTTAATGAAGTGGAAAAGGTTGTATTGAACCAATCGACGTCAAACGACGACAGACTGACGAATTATTTTTGCCATATCGCGTTAATGAAAATCAGATATTTTCTCACTACCCGCTATTTGGCAGCGTGATAATGGGACTTTGTCGCCGTTTATTCTTCGAGCATCATTAATGCGGCCCACTGTAACTGCAAACAATGGTAGTTGCGATCGTAATCGACTGCGTACGATTTATACGAATCGCTGGTATGCAAAACGTACAACACGTTACAATTACGACTAAACGCTTTCCAAATAAACGGTTAACTTCGTTACACGATGGCTGGCCAATCGATTAATTCTACCGTTGTAAAATATCCCGAAAGCCGTACAGATTTAAAACCATGATTGTTCGGAAATAAATATTGATTTCAGACAATTTCACGGGATAGAGTGCAGTCCGAGTGTGAATTATCAAAAATTTCATTCTGCGTCGTTTCAAAATAAAAAGTGAAACTCCGACACTGTAAAAGGCGTAGAACGTTTCAGACTGCTTTCAATTTTCAAGTAAACGGAATAAATTTCCTGTACACAAAAATGGTACACGTGAGATATCGTCGGACGGTGATACCAGAACGGTTCCTGTTGATCAGGTTTCCCTTATTCGTTGACAGAACCTTGTCTCCTTCCGTTTGTTCAAGGATCATTAATTACCTTCGTTGTTAACCAGAAGGTCGAAGCTTGGTAACGATAGATTCCAAGAAAAGCGAAACGTAGGATGAATTCGTAGGCGAACAACGTGCGTGGCTGTTTTCACTTTCTTCATGGGCATTTGCACGCCTCGATGGAGGCCACGCGTGGTTAGAGAAAGTGGAATACCAGATGCACACTAACTGAGTGTTCATCTAAATTCATTTGGAATTCTTCGATTGATCAAACACATCGAAGGAACAACTGCCAGAAATTAATTCTGCAATGGCAACTCCATTAAATCCATAGTGCAATATGAAATTTTTTAGAAAGTTTGAGTAGTGGATACTTATGGAGTCTCAATGTTCAAAGCCACTCGAAGGAATAAAACATGAGTTGTGAGATAGTTTATTAGTAATATTGTAGGAATAGATGTTAAGAATAACATTTGGGAAGAATTTTGTTCACGGGGGCGTGTTTGTGGTGTATGGAGGCGTGGCCAAGAAATGTAGGCGTGGTATAGAGGCGTGTTCAAGGAATGAGGGATGGTGTAGGGGCGTGTTCAGGGAATGAGGCGTGGTTGTAAGTCAGGGTGTGACTATTTGTTATTATTATTTAACGCTTAAATTTATATTTAATTTTAATTACTTTATCAGTTAATTATTGATTGTTTCAAATGAAATAAAAGTGTAATATTGCAAAGATCATAGATATAAAATATGCGAAGTCAAATGGACCAAAGTAAGGTTAAATGAAAATAAAAATCAATACAATGGAATTTGAAATGTAAAATAATGACCATAATGTCTCTCCCGAGACAGTTCCATCTATTTCCTCTATGTGTGCACAATAAACTCTCGAAAGTGGAGGATGATACACGAGCAATCGGGGAAAACTGATGTCTGTTAGTTCACAGAGTCGCGTTAAGGCCTTTAATTATTTATGGATTTACGTTACGTCGGGTGTTGTTCAAAATGAGAAGCTAAATCGTAGAAATGATCACATACGGAGTACAAATTTCGCAATCAAGCGGAAAAATGTTGCCTCGAGATGCACACACAATGCTGTACAGGCACGTTAAGCACGACGTACAAAGTTACGGTTATAATTGCAGTGATTATTCAAAATGTTATCCTTTGGATCGTTCCATTTATCAATTCCTTTAGTAATCATTGTTCCTGTATGGAACAGCAGTAATCACTACTTTCTGCAACTCTAATTTTTCATTGGCAGCAATAAAGAGTTAATCCGGTTATAATTGAGGAGTGGAGCTAAATGAGGCAGCATGTGTCAAAAATAAATTTTGTAGGAAAACAACCTTCTCTTGATTAAAATGTTATTTATCGGTGACGTATATCGGAATATTTCCCCTACAAAAGTTGTGAATAATTTTAAGCACATTTATATTTATCAACATCGGTTTTAAATCTTTCAAAAGAACTGTAAGCTTTTTTATCTTTACTCTTTTATTGCAGAAAGAAAAAGTGGAGAAAATGCAAGGGGCGCATTCAAAATATTACAAGGAGTAATTTATGTTAAAATTAGATATGAATAATTAATGAGATGTGTTTAAAGCAGACACTAAAATTGTTATAAGAAAGTTTGTAACGGTTATAAGAATTAATGTTTGTAGTGAAGTGATTTTGGTTACGAACATTATGAACGATTAAAATTTCTGTATACAAATTTATGACATAAAAGTATTTCGAAATTCCAGTTATAGTATATCAATTTGCAGCTTAAAGTCTATGAAAAGTCACTATATAGGTGTCTTATTAATACTCTTAACATAAAATGGTTAGTCAGTGGCATCAACACAACAAATCACTTATTATGTTTTACTAAATTAAATGACGTTTGACGAAATTCATGACATAAAAGTATTTGAAAATATCACTTACAGCACACTAATTTTTTGCTAAAAGTTCCCTCAAAATGACTACATAAAGGTTTTATCAATATTCTTAACAGAAAATGGTTAACCATCGGCATCAAAGCGAGTATTTACTATAAACAGTAAAATGAACTCTGTAAAGTTAAGAAACTTCTATTAGAGTTTCATGACAGAAAAGTTTCTCAGAATTTCACTTACAATATATCAATTTAAAGCTTATACTATAAGAAAACTGACCACATAAACACCTCACGGATATTCGTAATACAAAATGGCTGACTCTTCTCTGAAGCCAAGAAAAGAATATTGAAACATTTGATATTTAATGACAATTAGCTTGCATTTAAAGAAGAATGTTTTTTTGTTCCTCTTCTCTAGAGGAATTTTAACAATTTTAGGTCTCTAATTTGAAGTACGTCACTCCGTGTGTACGCCCTACGTGGACGAAAGAGTTAAAACGAGCAGTGATCTCTTTTAGTTGCCCAGCACGACGTTGACTTTTGTTCCGTCTTTTTACCACCCCGTGAGGAAATTAATGACCGCACTTTGTACTTCAGAGACCATTAATCTCGTCCAGCCGTCACAAACCGAAGTAAAAATACGTCTGGACATCCGTGACTGACTATCGGCCAATTATTTTATTTCCACCCTCGAGAAATAACGTTAATTGCCGCCCTCGTAAACTCAACACGTATTGTTTCGATTGTTTGCCCGTTCAGCTCCTGTCGGTCCGGTTATAGTTTCCATCAACGGTTAATGGCCATAATCGTCGAACGACCGGGTCAACGTTGACCCAGAACTGTACGATCTAATCCTGACGGTAAGTAAACCGCGATAAAAAATGGAAAATTTCGCTCGATAAGCTAAGAATACGTTTCACGAGGGTGCAGGACAAAATGATAGTTTGATCAGAACACGTGATCCTTGGGTTAAATCGCAGATTTCGAGAGTATTAGACAGCAAACAAGCTGTCGAAAGCATTTGGTCAACGAACCGATGAAAAATGTTCCACACGGGAAACGTACAAATTGAAATTCCCTTTGATTTCGTGTTCTTCCGAATCGTTTCGTTTCGGGTCGCACACGAACCTAAGGATTGGAGAGGATCGAATCGATGCTCGATCACCGATTTTCGATATCCACCTGGCCAATTTTGCCGCAGCCTGTTGAAACTGTACCGGCGAAAATCATTCTATCGGTTTGCTGTTAACTGGGTGTACAGAGTCTCTCCCCCGTGTGGACTCGTTGGGACATCAAATATTTTGCAACTGTCGCTCAAATGATTGATCTTCTGACAACACGCGGTGGCATTATTTATTTGTCTGTTTGTTGCCCCGCGCATATCTTTTGTATTATGTCGGAGACACTTACGATAATTGTTTGCAAACACTCCCACACGGAAACTGTTGTAAACAGAAATCAATAGCACAATTGCAACATTAACTCTCAGTGGATTTAAAGTGAACGCCACTCAAATGTGACTCGACGATAAAAAAATTTTGCACTTGTCCGCAAATAAGTGTATACTCTTATTTTGTCACTAATTTGAAGTTAGAATGATTGATAAATAATTATAGCAAGATCAGTTTTGAACTGTTTGAGGTTTGATATATTTTAATGATAAACTTAGTAAAACAACACTTGTAATATGTAAATTTGAATACTTGAAACTTTAGGAAAATGATTGTTGAAAATCAGCCATTTTGTACTTAGGATATTGATAGATCGTTTATATAGTCATTTGCACAAAACTTTGAAATTAATAAAGTACAAGTGTTATTTCACGATACTTTTGTGTTACAAAGCCACGTCACACGTTAGTCAACCTAACACGATTTTTTCCAATTACAGTAACTGATCTACTGTTTTGTAACAAACTTGAACAAAGCATAATTTCATTCCTGATTAAGTGAAACCACTTCTGTAATTGGTAATCACCGAATACCGAATGCTCAGCAATCAATGTTTAATGAATGAGAGAATTAATCGAAGCTGTTGTAATAGAGGGACGCGAGTAACTCAATAATCATTAATCAGGAAATTGAGCTTTTGCGTATAATTCAATAGACAGAACTTTTATTTCAAATATTCTATGTTCATGTGATTCGGTAAAATTGTTATTGTATTATAAAACAAACTCTCGATGAAAGCTAATGATGTTATCGCTGGAATGTAAAATGTAAATTAATCACTCGATGAATAATTACATGTTATTGATTTATGACTACAGACTAGAATATCTATTTTGCTGATTTACTGCAATAAAGGTTGATTGTTTGAATGTTATAATTTTTACGATCATTTTCAATAACTGCAGAAATATTCCTAAAATAATTACTGCGACCTTGAGGCAACGATGACCAATATTATATTAACGATATTGACAAAATCTTTATGTAACCTGTTTTATTAAATTTTAAGCTTTAAATTGGTGTTTTACAAGTGCAATTTTGAGGTATTTTTAGATCTTCAAATAGTATCAAACTTGATGTGTATCAGAGTCGGACATAGTTTTCTACAGATTGACGATCAGCCATGTTTGAGGGATATCGATGAAGCATTTATATAATTATTTTCGGTGGACATTAAGCTTCATATTGATGCATCATAAGTGATATTATATAATACTTTTCTGTCATGAAATTATATCACACTGTAGTTACCGCAGTAGAATATGTTATACTGTTTATACCGACTCATCGCTTTGAGGCCGATGGCTAGCCACTTTATATTAAAGATATCAACGGGGCACTTATACAGCCATTTACCTTATACTTTAAACTTTAAATTGATGTATCACAAGTGCTATTTCGAGGTACTTTTATGTCATGAAATCGTATCAGTAGATAAGTGAAGCGCGGTGCGAATTATCAATTATAAATTCTATTAAAACTGGAAGAATGTATTCTAGTAAAAGGATATCATTTAAATTGTTGATGAAAAGGAACGGTAATGTCTATAATAAATTTCTAAGAATATACAGTAGAATATTTTGGGAACAGGAAGCTGCCTGGATGGAATTATCATCTGAAAATCAAGACCAAGCATCGTGAGCGGAATATTTCCCTCGAAAACTATTATCGTTTGCCACCAAAACGGTAGAATTAAAATTCCTAAAACGAAGACGCCCTGGATCCGATTTCGAAGCGGACGTGGTTATCTGCATTTTAAGCATGGACTAATTCGACGTTTTTTCCCGATGCTATTCTGTACGAGCAAATTCCTTAAGCTTTAAAATGTAATCGTATCACTGTGAAAGTAATTCCATTTGAAAACCGCATTTACACTAATTCGACAGATACGAAGATCACCAACGACGGATACTTTCGTTGAACTACTTTCAAAACTATTTGCATTGAAATCCGTGCTGTTCGCGTGCTACTTTTAAACAGAATTTATTTTAAACGATAATTGTTATCTAATGTCACCATTTGCAACCTTAATTGATTTTTTTTATCGATTTTTATTTGTTTTTGTTTTCTTTTCATCTGATCGAATGTGTGTTGTGAGTTAGATCACGGTGTGATGTAACAATTGAAGTCAATAATAGTTTATTATTGTCACAGTGTAATGGAACTTGACAATTAAATTCGAATAATTGATTGACTGCTCATAATTAATCGATAGATTGTAACAAATTAATAATTAGTTATGAATAATTAATTATCAACAGATTGTAATGAATAGTTAATTACGAAATAATTAATTAATTCATAGATTGTAATGAATAAATAATTGTTTATAATTAATCGAATAATTTGTAGATTATATTAAATTATAATAAGGAATTTGTTACAAATAGTCAGCTTATCAATTACGAATTAATAAATAAATAATTATAAATTATAATTTCTGTAAGTGATAATCAATTATTAAAATTGCAATAATTATTACATCAGTAATAATATTTTTTCAATTTGATTGAAATTGAAATGAGAATGATATAATTATTTTAATAACGATAATTACATTAAAGCAATAGCCTTTGTTATCTGATTTTGTACTTTCACGATTGGAAGTAAAAGCAGTTTAATTATAAAAGAATTCATGATATTTTATACGATAATGATACTTTAATACTTCAGCTTGAACAAAATTTTCAACTTTTTATACGGTCCTCTTTTTACACCTCGATACCAATTACTTTCAAACTGATCGTCTTAGATGAAACTTTCAGCGTTACTCTCGAATTTCATCTGAAGTAAATCCTTAGTTCCTTACATTAAAATGATGAGATCAGTTTATTATAAACTTCTTGTAGCAAGATGTGCGACAACAACTTGCAGTGCGTAAGAAATTTTAAATATTGAAACTTTTCCCTTGAGGAAGTTTTAAGTAAACCAACGTTACTTTTACATACAGAGAATATTAATAAAAAAAAAATTAATCCATCGTTAATAAAAGTTTGTTCTACAAACCATTAACAAGCAAAAATATCTGAGTAGAAAAAGTGATATGAGATATAAATAATTTTTCAAGTTTATTGACATTGTATTTGTACAAATGTTGTTAATATTTGTAATAATTAATTTTTATCGATATGTTTAGGAAAATTATTTGTTACACTAAAAGTACTTTAACTACAATTTTATTTTCTAGCTATACTAATTTTGTTGACGAAAGAAAGTTATTTTAAAAATGTCAAATTATTAATGTTAAATTATTAAAAATATTGTATTTCGACACTAATAAATTTTAAGCAATAAGTTTAAATATTTAGGAATTTTACACAATAATAAATTTAGATTATCAACAATATTAATTTAAATTATTAAATATATTAATTTGACTTATTAAAATTATTAAACTTATTAATTTCTAATTGATATTATTTGCTAAAATTGATAGAAGTATGAAAGTAACGTACGATTATAAAATTATAAAAAGTGCAGTTTATTTTGTTTTCATACATTTTATTGCATGAATATTTTCGCTGTCTCGTTGTAGATAAGATGCAGATGAAAATATTCATTCCATGAAAATCCACCAGGAAATGTCGCGTTTCTTGAAGAATCCGGTTACTTTATGGTTTAAGCAGAGTGCAATAAACCAGGAAAGCTCCATAGCGATTAAAACTTTTCCCGTTTATTACAGCCGGGTCAAACATTACGTGAATATAGTCGTAAAACTTCGCCACTGGTTCAGCATAAAATGACAGATCGTTGTCGAATTAATGCCTCACTCGAGTGCACAAAATGCAACCATGTTAAACCTAAATGTATCTTTTCGTAATTAGACCGTTAAAATTTACAGAATGCTTCAAAGTACGTATTTTTTTTTTACATCATAAACAGAATACAAAAACGTAGCTAATAACAGTTCTTATAAATACATAGCAACCAAAATTTACTTTCGTGCAACGTAACTGAGTTATTGCAAATAAACAATTTAACTCTACACGATCGATAATGTGTATCAAATATATTCATAAAAATTCATGACATAAAAGTATCTCAAAATACCACTTATAGTATGTCATTTTGAAGCTTCAAGCTTAAGGAAAATGACCATATAAGTGCCTCATTGATATTCTTAATATGACATAGCTAGTTTTCGGCATCAAGGCAATCATGTGTTACAAACTGTAAAATGTATCTTATTAAGTTGAGTGATGTTTGTTGAGATGTCATGACATAATAGTATATTAAAATAGCACTTGTGACACATAGATTTGAAGCTTGAAGTTCCCTCAAAATAATACCATCAAAGTGTTCTCAAAATTCTTGGTCCAACATGGCTAGTCACCGGCCTCAACGTAATAAATACTACAAGTAGTGAAATAAACCTTATTGAGTTCAGTAACTTCTCCTATAAATTCATGACAGAAAATTATCTCAAAATACCACTTATGATACATCAATTTAAAGCTTGAAGCTTAAGGAAAATGACTATGTAAACGCCCCATTGATATCTTCAATTCAAAATGGTGGAATCTTTTTTGAAACCAACAATGAATCAAGTGATTAGCATATTAATATTAGCAAATTTTTTCGTATTGCGAAGTGAAAATTGACATTTTCAGCTATTATAACATGGAGAATTAATTTTTTTAAACATTCTATACACGAGGAAATAATATGAGATGAAAAATGTTATGGAAGATTGTTAGGCGAATTTAAGTTGTATTTGATCGAATCCTTTTTAAATTTTAAACAGGATGAATGTGCTGCGGCTTAGAAAATATGAATGAGCTTCTCCTTTTTTTTGTGAGAAATAAATGGCTATATTGTATTTTCAGTGTCGTGTGACGATGATGTATCCAAGTACGTGCTTAATCCTTCCGGCGTAAGATTGATGCACTACATTTACTCGCGGTGGGTGAAGCAACTAGGTGCATTAAGATTTTATCACACATTTTCTTCCTACCTTCAAACTTTCTATGTTCAATAATAATACATCAATTATTGTCTATCGATTTTGATAACACTCCAGAAATTTTTACACGAACTTCATTCGAAGTTTCTCTCTTGGAGAAGGTAAAATAAGTACTTACAACTAAAAAAAAAATACTTTTTTATTCTTGATGAACAGAAAAAAATTTGTTAAAGATTTATAAATAAGTTAAAAAATAAGTTAGTAAATATCAAATTAATTATTATTTTTAAAAATGAAGTTTTGAGTTATGAGGATGATTCAGAATTGAAATAATTTCGAAAATAAGTGTTGGCTCTAGAATTTATGAAACTACAAGTTCCAAAGTGACTTGCAATGTTCGAATAGTTTCGAGGTTCAAGGACACAATAATTCACGAAGTTTGGTCAGTGGAATTTAAAACGCATTCAACTGTGAATTTATCACTTTAATACCACTACCCTTATTTTTGTTAGTTTCGTTTATTTACATGAGGCACTATAAAAATCTCCTAGAACTTCTCAAATTTTGAAATATTCAAATTTTCAAACTTATGGGCATTCAAATAGTCAAATCTAAGAATTGAGAAATCTACAAATTTGGAAAAATATTCAAATTCTCAAAATTGCACTTTTGAAAATTTGGACAGTTTCAAGCTTTAAATTGTGCAAATTTGAGGATTTTCGTTTTATAAAATTGACAGGCATTTAAATTACAAAAATTCAAAATTGACAATTTTTTTCAATAGTCAAATTTAAAATTTACGTTTTCAAATTTTCAGACTTAAAAATTTACAATCTTTCAAATTGTTAAACTTGAAGATCACAAATTTGCAATTTTATAAATCTATAAAAACTTAAAAGAGTATAAGAATATAGAAATTGTAAAAAGTTTGTACAAAAACAACATAAATTATGAATTGAAATTTGGTTATATTAATTTTACAACTCTATACATTTATAAATGTGTACATATATAAATTTATAAATTTACAAACGTATGAACGTGCAAACTAATAAAGTTAGAATCTTGAGTAGTTCAAAATGAACAGCTTCTTAAACATCTCAGTATATAGCCCATTCGAGTAATTCTCTCTCGGCAGCGATATAACGAGAGTTAACAGTAAGAATACATAAGATGATACCCGACGCGTACATTCAGTCAAATTACTCGAAAGAATTGAATTCCTTAGGAAAAGTGAGCAAGCCAGATCGTCTGACAAGATTTACGCAACCCCTGTGGAAAATTACTGTGGAAAATGGAGGTTGTAACAAATGAGTGGCGTAGAAATAACGCGTTCATATCGTTCCTTTCATCGTCTATGATGTTATTTTCCCCGTGGTAGCGGTGAATTCATAGAAAAACTTGTAATATTCCTATGCAACAAGGATATTCAAAAAGATGAGGCTTCCTCAGACGGGAATAAAAATATCCTCCGCCAAGTCAACGCACGATACAGTGGACGAAAAACGTTGAACGTATAATAAGACGACAAGTGATTTGAAAGAGCTTGATCCTTCCTGAATACGTTGAATATATTAAATAATGTTTTCTGCTGAAAATATTCCTGCAAGATTGAATCCATGAAGTTTTAAATATCAGCGAAAAAACTGAGATATTTATTTCTCCCTTGCAAGATTCATCTTCAAATGAAGATATTAATTATTTAAAAAAAAATATTTTACTTTGAGAATTCTATGAAAGTACATTTTTTAACAAATTTTATTTAAAAAAAATAACAGAATCGTCAGAAATCAACGAGTGCTTAAATGTTTAATTTTTCACTTAGGGTAGTTTTTCATTTTTGCCACATTGTATTTTTTGTGGAATTAACGAATTCGTTATTTTTTAATAAATCAAAACACATATTTTAAGTAATAGAAATCATATTTATGTTAAATAACGATTTAAGTGAAATAATGTTAAATGAAAAAAAATTGTGAAATAGAAAGTATGAAGAAGCATGAAGCTTCGATTTTTGGATCTGGGCTAATTTCGAAGACGTGTAGAAAGGCATTTCTGTAAACCATGGCCACGATTCGTTTCACACCCTCTTTTTCCCCGCATAAAATGGTGGTTTTACGAGGCACGTTCCAGTAGCCCCGTTTGATCTTCCCCTCAGTCTATATATTTCAGTTTCCTGTTCTCTTTGACCTCAGTTACAACGTTTCCTTTCGTCCGATCGTTTTGTCATCTTTCGAGACCGCAAATCGAGGCCAGGCCAACTTTGTCCTGGCTGAATTAGCGACTCGAGCCTTCGCTGAAAATGTCTCTGGTTCGGCTAACAACCGATAATTCCTCGCTAGTTGGACGTACTTTACAGGATAGAGCTTAAATGGCCGATGATTTGACCCTACGCGACGGATTTTCCATGAGGGACGTAATTTACCTATTATACGGGCTAGGCACAAAGGGATCTGATATTTTAGAATCAATTTTCTTTGACTCACGTGAGTGTTTCACTTAAATCTTAAATTCGTTTTAAATCGAATTATCAAATTACCACTGAAATTTGTTAAATAAAATTTCCTTTTGCAAAATTGACCATTTCTTAATTTTTTTTATTTGAGATAAATACATGGTTTATACATAAGAACATGATAAATAAATATTGATATTATGGAACAATTTATTTAAGAACAATTATACACTTTTGTAAATTTGTAATATTTTGTGAAGGTTTAGCTATTCCATGAAATATTTTTATATAAATGTCTGTGCTCCTTATACTGAAAAAGTGAAAGAGTAATATTTTGAATTTAAAAGCATTTTGTAAAAAGATTTAATTTTCAACTGCATTTCACGAGTTATCGATTCTTCCACATTGCGCTCTGATACTTTTTTTCGCGTATGTTGAGCGTTCACTGTAATCGGTTTAAAAAAAAGTACAGAAATTCACACAAAAAGAAGTACATTTGTATTCCTCTCTCTTTTTTAAACAAAGGTGCATATCTGTTTTTACATGGTCGATATTTTAGAATATTCTGCGTGAAAAATGGCGAAAAAGGGTCGGTGGTGAGATATTTTGTGTACAAGTTAATAATATTTCACGAATTGTTGACTTTTTAAATATTGTACTTTTTCAGTTGCATATTCCAAATATTTCATTTATGTCACAAATAGAATGGAATTTAAAAAAAAAAACTTCTACGAAAAATACACGATGTTGTTTTTATAACATAAGTTCTTTACTTTAATCACAATTTTTGTTTTTGTTTCTTTCTATAATTTTATAAACAAAACAAATAAATAAAATAATTTAGATGCTCGATTTAAGTGAAATACCCTAATTTTCATTCTCAATATCATGAAATTAATTGATTCAATTTATTATAAAATTAACTAGTTTAATTTACAGTTTAAAATAAAAACGATCTTCGAGCATACGTAAATAAATTTTATTCAAACATCATACATACATAAATGAATTTTATTTGAACACTTGACATGTTGAAACAATTTTTATTTGAACATCAAACGCGTGCAAATAACTTTCTGACTATCGAATCCGTGTAAATATATTCCTTTCACGTATTGATTATATTTCAACCATTTTATTGCCACTCGAAATAATTATACATAAATAAACGTAAAAAAGGAACAACAAAATTTAGTGAACCTTAAAAAAAAATCACATTTCTAAAAAATATCTTTTAGTGTGAACCTAAATAATTGTATCTAAGCGAAAAATATATGTATAACCTAAAACTAAAGAAAATTTAGCGAAGTTTAAGAAAAAATTGATTTCTCAAAAAAGTCATTAAAAAAAATTCTCTAGTGCCAACAGCACGATCTATAATAAATAAAAAAAGAAAATAAAAGAACGAAAAAAAAAAGGAGAGAAAAGTACAAGTGAAAGAAAACTGAGAGTGCAGTAAAATTGAAAACAAAAATATTGTAAACTGAATAGTTAGAATGATTCACAAAATTCGAGGAGGAACATATCACGAAATAAGTGGAGAATAAACAAATACCAATAGTATTTTTCAAGTGTTGCTAAGAATAATAGTAATTCTATAATAATAGTATTACTATTAATAGTATTATTAATAGTAGTATTAAATTAGTAATATTTTTACTATTAATTATTACTATTAATATAGTATTAAATTAGAATAACATAATTAACCCTTCTCGTCCAGCCCAAGAAGGGTTGAATAAACTTCCAGATGCCGAAGATTAGAATAGCTCGGCCATATATCGATCCAATTATTAAACTAAACGAGCGATCCCAAGAATAGCTATAGTCCGATAAATTTAATCAAACGAAAATGATTCAGCGGATACAAAGAATGAGCATTGTAATCCGTGACCATTACTTCTCTAACACCCCGTACATGCTCTCGTGTGTATCAGCGTGTCGGTGTCGGTGTGAGCATGTCCGTAGGTGTAACGAGTTTGCACGAAATCCCCAATCGTGTCCAGATCTGAGTATTTGCCGTGTGTAACACGGTCTGTGACGAGCGGAAAAGGATAATGAGGGTGAGGCAAAGAGGGGTCACGTAACAGCGTTTCCGAATCCATCCATTTCCGTGAACCATCGAATTTCCAGGTGTAGCTCGAAGGCTATTCCTACGGGCGTTTTATCTTCTAATCGACGAGGCTGGCGCACGAGCACCGATTAAAACGAGAAAGGGAAGAGTGATTATAGTATTCGAGGCAGCGGCGTGAACTGGATAGAACTATAGTTACTCCCGCGGTTCAAATATGGCGCCACGGTAGCGCAACGGCCAATTCTTGATCATTTATATACCGAACACACGGTGTTTAAATCCAAATAACATGGTAGAATATGCTTTTTACGCGTTCGATCACGGCCTATGACCGCAGTTTCAACTATACGTGCGCACTCGCAGTTTTAAACTTTATAAAACATTTTTTTCAACCCTGTGAGATGTATCTATATCTTCCATCCACTTTTGCACAATTCTACGAACACTTTTCTTCGTGTAATACTTGGTACCGAAAGTGTTCAAAGTCCGACGTGCTTTCGTTAAAAATGTTTAGGTACTTTTATGTTCTATTAGACCTACAGATGTCAACCCATGAGTTGGCGCGTGATTCAAAGTATAAGAAGCTCTATATGTGAACACTTGCATACAGGTGAATAAGAATAATAATGACAGCAACGGCGGAACACAAGTTGCATCTCGGGAATGGAGGGATTTAGGGATGTAGGCATTTGGGGATGTGAGAATTTTGGAATATAGGAATTTAGGAACGAAGGGATTTGGGGGTGTAGGGATTTGGGGATGTAGGAATTTGGGGATGTAGGGATTTGGGGATGTAGGGATTTGGTATGTGCGAATTTTGGAATATAGGAAATTGGGAATGAACGGATTTGGGGGTGTAGGGATTTGTGGATATAGGAATTTGGGGATGTAGGGATTTGGAGATGTGAGAAGTTTGGAAAATAGGAATTTAGGAACGAAGGGATTTGGGGGTGTAGGGATTTGGGGATGTAGGGATCTGTGGATGTAGGGATTTGGAGATGTAGGGATTTGGGGATGTAGGGATTTGGGGACGTAGGGATTTGGGTATGTGCGAATTTTGGGATATAGGAATTTGGGAAGTGTAGAAATTCGGGAATGTAGAGATTTGGAAATGTAGGGATTCGGAAGTGTAGAAATTCGGGAATGTCGGGATGTGGAAATTTATGTATTCGGTAATGTAGAGACTTTGAAATGTAGGAATTCGGGAATATAGGGACTCGGGAATATAAGTATTCGAAAATATAGAAATTTGGAGATATGGTATCTCAAGAATATGAAAACTCGGAGATATAGAAATTCGGAAATAGACTTAGAAACTATAATAATCTCGATAGCGCTCTTCTAAACACCTGAGTCAACTACCCGCGCCAACGTGGTTCGACATCAATACTTGCGGTGCTAACACTTGGTACCGTAAACACAACATACAAATTTCTACCAAAAATACCTCAAACTGTAAATATCATACTATTTCTCCAATCATATCATACTCCTTAAACAAAAAAAATCCCATAACCTAAAAATTGCAGTCGAATAAAGTACCACAACGAATCAACGTCCAAAAACGCCAGTTCAAATTGAAATTCACGTCAGTTCATAAACAAAGTATTAACTATTCTTGAAAAAACTTTGTGCATGATATTCGTGCGACAGTTGAAATAATTCGGTGTGCACGTTTACGTTACCATTCTGACCCAGACGTTAATTACGGGCGCGGAGGTAATTGTCAGAGCAGGAAAATTAACTGGCAACATGAAAAAATATAAAAACGAATAGTCCGGTCGCAATTCCTCTGCAGAGAACGCGTTCCTCTGTATTTTGGATGCGATTCGCGAAAATGGTGGACATTTCGAGCAGCGTGCAGAAAATCAAAGGACCTGCAACCGTTGTAACACGCGCGAGCGTTTGAATCCGCCATGGCTAGGCGATTGCGAACAAATTTCTAGACGGTTTTACGCGGCTGGTAGCGCGCGAACCGTGTACTACACCGAATCGAGAACGATTTACAAAGCTCTAGTTTCACCCTCGACCAATTGTGCCCTCCATTCCTCTTCGCGTTGTATCTGGCAATTCGCGTCCCTTTCCATCTGCCACTCTGTTTTTGGCCTTTTCGCTACGGTATACGTGTACACAGAGTCTCTCCAAAAGGTTGGAAAATGCCTGCGCAGTCATAACGCTACGAGTTGTTTAGTTTTATTATAACTGTTAACTTAATTAAATTTACGTGTGTACCTCACCTATTGACGAGTTGTTCGACGACGTTCCGCTTTCAAACTTATTATCGTAGTTGTACGTAATTGCTTGTCGTACTTTCACGTATAAAAGTTCAAATACAAATTCATGACAGAAAAGTATCATAAAGGGACACTTGTACCATACAAATGTGAAGCTTGAAGCTTAACGAACATGGCTCTGTATGCGTTTTGTCGAAATTGTTATTTTAAAATCGTTGGCTGTCGGCCTCAAAGCAATGTATCACTCGTTATGAATAATGAAACAGGTCGATTAATGTCTGACGCGAATTTGTAACGAAAAGTATTTCTAAATATCACTCATTATATATGAAATTGCAGCTTAAAATTTGACGAAAAGTACTACATAAACGGTTCATAAAGATTTTAAATACGTACCAACTTCAGAACTATAAATGACTCCTTATAAATAGTGAAACAGGTCGATTAACGTCTGACGAGAATTTGTAACGAAAAATATTTCAAAATTGCACTTATTATATATGAAATTCAAGCTTAAAATATGACGAAAAGTACTACATAAACGTTTGATCAAGAATTTTTATGCAGAATGGTTGATTAGCGGCCTCAAAGGAATGAGTCGCTTGCTTTAGACACTGTAACCTCTCTTACTAGATTCATTTATATTCAACACGACTTTCTAACATAAAAATATTGCAAAATAGCGTTTATGGTATATGAGTAAACTTTAAACATGCATAGCAATCTTATAGAATGTGATTAATAAATAAATTTCATTTTCAGTTCAACATGATATTAGTATTATGTAGAAGAAATTATTAATTAATATAACAGATTAACAATAAATTTTGAAGCAAGCATCATGAATGGCAACTGCATGTAATAGAGAGAATTATTCAAAAATCGTTTATCATCGTCGAAGATAAATTCTGGAATCGCCAAACGTTAGTCGGAGGAAATATCACGCGCATTTCAATTTTCCAAAGGATCCGCTTGTTTGTTCAACCGTGTCCAGCTGGAGGAAGCTCGTTCACCCTTCAATCCTCTTCCATAACGATCGCAGTTGGTAACAAGCTCCCGAATTGTTTAGATTTCTGGAGTACGCGCCGCTTACAAAAGCCGTTTCTTCCCGACCTGGAGTTTGAACATGAAATCGAGTTAGTCTTTTGCTTTCCCCGTCGTTGATTGTTTGTTGTCTTGGCCGCGTAAACGTGATGAAAACGAGGCAACATGATTTCGTTGGATTACAATTTGCGTTTTAATGCGTTGTTCCTTGCACTAAACGTTGATTTTCAATCTTGTTTTCGATTGTGTGCGTTGCCTCAATTATCGCGGTTGTGAAAATTTATGAGAACGAAGCGATGAAGTTCCACGATGAGTCGAGATCCGACGCTGTTTTTCCAGCGGAGTCGAATTAATAGACAGAATTAAATTTACTCGATTCAAACTGCACTAATCAAATGCAAGTTGTTTGAAAGTTACAGTTTCTGTGCAATTTAATATTGAAACTTCTTCGAATACGGCAGATTCAAATATCAGCACATTTTCTTTGATCCGAAACAGGGTTGGTCTCAACAGTGTTTACATTTTTCATCATTTTTCGTTCGGTATATATGCATCAGATACATTCTGCAAGTGATAATTTTCAAAAGTCCTTTTTAGACAAGCAGCAAATTTGTCGTATTAAGGTCTCAGAGCGCAAAGGGTGGAAAGGGGGAGGATTGACTATCGAATTTCTGCAACGATAGCACGTAGCGATGGTTTCGATTTTGTCCTTGGTAATTGCGTCCATTTCGTGGTGCACAGACGCTTTAACGAACATACATCCGGTCGCTACACGCAACTGGACAGTATTCTACGTTCCAGCATTTCCATCGATCCATTTGCTCGCTAACGAACGCATTTTACGTAAGGCTGTTTTACCAGCTTCCTGTGTCTGGCCGATTTCGTTGACGCGATGTTTCGCTTGCGCCTCGTTGCCAATCGGTGGCTAATAACTACGTGTACTTGGGAGTCGATGGCCTCAAAATCGATCCGTGAATATGTTCTGAACGTACCTAATCACGGTGTAATATTACACATGCCATAAAGATAGTAATAACTTGACCACCTGCGCTACATAAGTTTTTCCTGCTTTCAACAATTTTTAAATATAAGTCAAATTCAATTTCATGACAGAAAAGTGTCATCAAATGTCACTTATAATATATCGATTTAAAGCTTAAAGCTTCACAAAAATAACCGTATAAACGCCCCATTAATATTCTTAGCTTATAATGGTTGGCTGCGATTATAACGAACTATACAATTTTATTGTCAAATTAGCTGTTGTGAAATATGAAAAGTCAAATGTAAATTCATGACAGAAAAGTATTACCAAATTACACTTACGATACATGAATGTAAAGCTTGAAGCTTCACAAAAATGACTATGTAAGCGCACCATCGATATTATAAATACAAAATAGTTAGTTATCGGCCTCAAGCCAACATATCAGTTACAGTTAACAATGAAATGTACTCAATTACATTTCTAACATCTAATACGATTTCATGACAGAAAAGTATCGTAAAATATCGCTTATGATGCATCAATTTAAAGCTTGAAGCTTGTCAAAAAAGACCACATAAGTGCACCATCAATCAGAACAGCTGATCCGCATTTATGTCCAACAATGTAAAGCTCTATTATCTTGTGGCGTAACGTTAATTAAAAACGAAACAAGGGGAAAGGAAAGTAAATAAAGAAATAAATTTGAAGAAATAAATGTGAAGATTGAAAAGTACAGCTGACTCCGCCTTAGACAAATCATAGAACGGAAAATGTTTTGGCGACAAATATTGATACAATCAGGTTCCTGCAAGTATGTAAATACATTGAAAATATACGGTGGATATATAAACATTGACGACATGTTTATACAACGTTGTTTTCTTATTTTTGCCCGTGCATCAACACGAAGAAAAAATTCCGGGACACATTGGATAATTTTATCACAAAAATTCTGCAATTTAAAACTCTGACGAAGAATATTATTTTAAAAGAATTGAAGCACCGATTTTTTGTTATAACATAATATTAATAGAATTAATTCTGTTATCGTTTGCAACGACAAGCAAAACGAAAATGATGTAAAACCCTTTGCCAAATTTAAACGAACGGTTTTTATCGAAAGAAAATTTCAACGCTGTTTAAATATCGAAAAATGTGGATTTTATTACGAAATATCGACGAGAATCAGCAGTACGACAAATGAAATGTAAAATGATACAACTCTGTTTGAAGAACTCGATCCTTTTATCAAAAGATAAAAAGGGTCCCAAGCTAATTGTTTTTAAAAACAAAATTCCCTGCATTACATCCGAGTTAATCCGAGCCTTCGTTGGTACATTTTTTTCCAGGAATACCATGGATCAGTGGATTGAAACGGCAGATCAGTGTACTAAAGAGCTTTATTTCCGCTTTGATACGCTCGAGTGAGGCATTTGTATTTCCATTCGATAATTAGAGGCGTCTCGTCAAAAAGCTATCATCGCAAAGTCGTTACTGTCATTCTTCTGATTAATGCAACGTCATTATGCTTCGATTAAATCGGCAATTTCATAGAACCATGATTAACCCGTATCACGGCGTTACAACCGATGCGCGCACACCACTTAACGTAAATTTGTTATTGCAATTGCGTTGATGCACGATATATCGCACTTAAAATCCGGCTGAAAATTAACAACGACTTACAAACGTGATAAACGTCATCGCCATTCCCCATTCCACGTTTTCAATTCGAACTATTAGGCGAGTGCATAAATTCACCACGCTTTACCTGACGTCGCGTTCAAATTGCTGGCCTATCTGCATTCGCACGTACAATTGGGAGATTCGGCTTGTCGAACACGTTTGTGCGAAATTGGTTGCTTAAACGAAGTCGTTTCAAGATTACAAATTCGAAAAAACGTGATTACACGCTAAATTATTCTTCCTATTTCTCCAATTAATCATTGAATCAAATTATTAATATATTAACTGACTCCTTGCTTTGAGGCCGATGGCCAATCATGTTGTATTAAGAATATTCTAAAAAAGTTTATACAGTCTTTTTTATTACACCTTAAGCTTTAAATTAATGTGATTTAAGTGTTATTTCATTGATGTTTTAAGTCATTAAATGGAGTTGAAGTTTATATGTTTCGAAATCAGTTATTTTTCGCTGCATTTGACAAGCAGCCATTTTATATGTAGAATATTGATGGGCTGTTTATGTAGGCATTTTCTTCAAGCTTCAATTTGATAGAATATAAGTAATATTTCATGATAGTTTTCTGTTATGAAATCATGTGAGACATTAGTCAACCTAATGGAGCACGGTTCAATGTTCATAGAGAACTGCCTTGAGGCCGATAACCTGCTAGTTTACATACAGAATATCGACGGGGCATTTATGTAGTCACTTTGTACAGTCTTCAAGCTTTACATTCGTATATCATAATTGGTATTTTGAAGTACTTTTATGTCATGAATATTCGTCAGATCATTTACATATCAAAATCAAGCATTCAAAGAACTATTTTTCTGAAGTTACGTTTTTAACTTTTGAATATATGAAAGTGTCCTTCAAATCGCTATAGAACAATTACAATTGATGAAAGAGAAGTTTATGAATAGTTGTATCTCATTAAATCAGTTGCGCAGTTTCTTGTATTAATAATGGCAGGTTTTTGTGCGCCGAGCACAAAGGATTTTCCTGAATTCCTTCCATAAATAAAAGATTGAATGAAACACTAATGTTTTCCCCATTGTCTCGTCAAAGAACAGTTCGGCGATTTCATCGAAATCGATAACTCGCTCTCTTTCCGCCGTTAAAGAACCTCGTAAAAGAAACCGGGTAAGAAATTCAGCCCCGGGAGGGAGCTCTAGCACGATCAAATGCATTTAGATTAAACTTTCCATCTTGCGCTCCACTTCTTCCTCGATTTGCGAATAAACGAACGCGTTGAAACGGTACAAATGATCGATTTATTAGCCGGTTTCGCGAAATTGAAAGTTTATGAATAAACCTTGACGGACCACTTTGCTCGGGATGATCGTCAACTACCTGTCATCTTGTTCTCGTTCGCGGACACGTGTTCGCACGACGCTCCAATCATAATTATATTAATAGGGTAATGAAAGTCTGCTATACGATCTGGAAAGTGATAAATGATAATCGTACCACTTTATTTCGCATTAATTGAGAATTTACGGCGCTATTCGAATGATATTTGAGTACCGATGCGTACTCAGGAGTTGGCGCGTGAAGAGGCTGATGTATTTAGAGGAACACATATCGAGATTGTTATACTATTACTAAATTCTTATATTTTCGAATTTTTATAGCCCCGATTTCATATTCTTGAGTTACTATATCTCCAAATTTCTATCACCTCGAATACCTATATTTTCGAGTCCCTCAATTTTGAAATTCCTATATTCCAAAATTCTCACATACGTAAATCACTATACCCCCACATCGCTATATTCCCAAATTCCTAGATTCCCGAATACCTGCATTTCCAAATCTCTACATTCCCAAATTCCTAATTTTCCAAATCCCTATTTTCCCAAATCTCTACATTTCCAATTTCCTAATTTTCCAAATCTCTAATTTCCCAAATTCCTATATTCCAAAATTCTCACATACCCAAATCGCTATATCCTCAAATTCCTACATTCCCAAATACCTACACTTCCAAATCCCTACATCCCCAAATCCCTCCATTCCCAAATTCCTATATTCCAAAATTCCCACATACCCAAATCGCTACAGCCCCAAATCGCTATATTCCCAAATTCCTACATCTCCAAATCGGTACATCCCCAAGTAGCTCCGGCTCCAATTGGTCAGAATAGAAAAATGGACGCCTCACATGTATTTTCGGCGGTGGCTCTCGCGGTCACGCACACCAATTAGGCGAAAAACAATGACAGTCTTGAAACTTCTCTCAAGTGAACAAGACACTACTGCTTGTGTTCAGCAGTTGTTGTCATTATTATTCTTACTTCCCTGTATGTCACTAGAAGTGTTCACTGATCACGCACCAACTCATGGGTTGCCATCAGTAGATTGCTCGAAATTGTTACACATCTTGATCGATTATGAATTCAAAATTAATGTCACACATCAACTTAACGGTACTTCTTCGAACAATATCCAGCTCAGAAACCAATTGGTTTCAATCTATAAACCCTAATTTGCAACAAATATTTGACCTCATGCTTCAGTTATATCGCCGTACCTCTGCCGTGTTTGAAGGAAAAATACAGACGGGTGATTAACGAGAAGATCGTGACATGCAAACTTCTCCGACCATTGTACCATTCTCCGGATCAAAGAGAATCACGAGTTTGATGAACGCTCGTTGATAGTTTCCAAAGATCCGTATGGATCGTAACTAACCGATCAGAACAAATGGAGGATAGAACGATGAGGTATCCGTGTGTTCATACTTGCGGTGGCTGGGACGACTCAGGACGACGAAGAAAGTTGCCGTTCAAGTTTGTCGATAGGAGACTATCTGCGAGTTTCCTCTGAGTTTAAACAGAGGAAATCGATATCGTGAAATCAATGTAATAGTTTGGAGGAACTATTGTTTACCCCGGGGAAACATCCGGGTCCTTTCCTTTTCCACTTAGGAGAGTTTTGCATCGATTTTTCATTCTGCACGCCTCGTTTCACGTCAATCTTTATAGATTGAACCGTACGCCATAAAAATTCGACGAAAATAGCTTCTCTGCTTTTATGGAAACTTTAACGGATACATATTTTGAGCTAGGTATTTTGAAGCAACTTTTCAAGAATTCACGATTAAACTTTCGGAGAAATTTTACAAGTCTGTACAATTGTATTTCTTTGCGTTGAATTTTTTAACGTCGCCTTTGTCGAGCTGAAACTTGATCCTTCAAATTTAGTTGAATTTTCCAAGAATTTCCTGTTCAAAATTTGAGCGAAAATTGTGCAGGAATCGTGAATATCAGACTTGGAGAATGTTTTGGGGTCAAAATTTGAATTATTTCAATTTTGTTCCATCAGTTTCGTTAAATAGAACTATAATTTTATAAATTTATAGATAAATTTAATACGGGAATAATAATATGCTTCCTTTGTACCTAATCGCCCTTTAAGAGCGTCAGCACTAACATCCCAGACCTGGGACTTTCAATTTTTTGTACGTAACTCAAAAAGTATAAGAGTTATAAAAAAATATTTGTAATCAAAGTTCAATGACATAGTAAGCACTACAAACCTGCTATAGTAGATTTTTGAAAAAGATGTTTTTTTCGAACAAAAAAATTTGAAAACGATTTTTTCAAAATTTCGTTATCCCACGATTAAAGAGCTTGATATACCACTAAATTTTTAATAAAAATATTTTTGTATATCTCTTATATTTCAAGAGTTATGACCGAAAAAGTGTAAGTCTATAGTATAGCGTGTGTCGTGTGTCTGTCTGGACGCATCATTTTCTGTAGACACATAACATAAAACTGGTGGTAAAACCAGTTCTAAAGATCCCTAATAAATTCAAAAATTTGCAAGTTCCAAAATCTTAAAGTCCGAAACCGAGATTCAAAATTTCAGTCTCGAAGATATAAAGTTATGAAATGCTAAAGACAAACTTTCAAAGTCTCAGAAATTCCAAAAGCCAGAACCCATAATAAGTTTTAAACTTCTAAAGTCTCATAGCTTAGATCCTACGTATTTACCGTGCGTCGCCGACTATCCGGATCCTTAACGCTAAGTTTGCGGACATCCGACCTGCGGTTATTTTTAGATTAAAAATAAAGTAGAACGATCAATATATAAGGAAAACATAGAGCACTTTACACGATTCTTCATCTTGGTAAAAATTAAAAGTTCGACAAAAGCATTTTATTAATTTCTGTGATAAGCAACGTGTCATTGAAACCTTGTGCTAATAGTAAAGCGGCGTATAATGTGGACTTAATTTAAAATAAAAAATGTAGTTGAAAAATAAATAAACAGGTGATTATGTATAAAATCGTACAAGCATTAACTGTTTATCTTCATGAAAATCAATTTAGATTTCACGAAGAGCATTTTAAAAAATTGTGTAACTTATAATATGTAACATATGATAATTCGTAACTTGTGGAGTAGCCATTTGACCGTTTTAGTAGTTTATCAAATTAAGTAGTTTATCAAGTAGTTTAGCAGTTTATCAAATCATTAGAGTACGTAAATTAATGATAGAAAATAGATAAATGTGCTATCGAAAGTAATCTGACATTACAACATAAATCAATTTTGCAAAAATGTAGCTCCCAGATTCAGGGGACGTTAGCGATTAATCGTATCGTCTCGCATTTAGAGGGAAACGATGTCGACACGAGAAGATAATTTCGATCGCGTCGATTTTTCTGCAAAAACTAAATCCGGTTTGGATGGTGCAGCTTTCGAATTAGTCGGGCAGCACTCGTCAATTTAATTAGGTCGGCGCATTGACGTGCACGTAATGTAGCCTGGCTGGTTTAAAATTCATGTTATTAACTCGGCAAACGGGCATCATTAATGCACGATTACGCCGCGCCTCGTAGGCGAAGACAATCGCGCATTATAACAAGCAAAATGGAACGGCGTGTCGTATTCATCGCGAAATTTCCACGGATTCCGGCATCGTCTATTTTATTAATCGGTCCGGTCTTTTCCATTTGATTCCAAACTTGTTTGCCCTGGACAATGGTTCGGAACGGCGAGCGCGAAAATATCGAGTTATCTCGCGAATTCTGCCTTTCAAACTGTCACGGCTTGTTTTTCTTTAATTTTTTAACCGAAACGAAGGGACAATCGAACGCGGCCGCTGTTTTACCGAAAATCAGAGCAAACTCCGATTGCTACTTCGATCTCTGTTTTATTTTACACTGGAAGTTAAGACGAATCAAAACCTAGTCAAAAATACAATATTTTTGTGTTCATTGATTTACTTACAAAAGGAATTTCATATTATGGTATTGTAAATTCATGACAGAAAAGTGTCATCAAATGACGCTTATGGCACATGAATTTAAAGCTTGAAACTTCACAGAAAAGACTATGTAAGTGCACCATCAATATTATAAACACAAAATGATTGTCGACTTCAATCCAATGTATCATTTACTATTAGGGATGAAATGTACTCAATTCCTAACATCTGATACGATTTCATGACAGAAAAGTATCACCAAATGCCACTTGTAGCACATGAATTTAAAGCTTGAAACTTCACAAAAAAGACTATATAAGTGCACCATCAATATTATAAACACAACATAGTTAGTTATTAGCCTCAAGCCAACATATCAGTTACTATTAACGATGAAATGTACTCAATTACGTTCCTAACATCTGATACGATTTCATGACAGAAAAGTATCACCAAATGCCACTTGTAGCACATGAATTTAAAGCTTGAAGCTTCACAAAAAAGACTATGTAAGTGCACCATCAACGTTATCAATACAAACTGGTTAGTTGTCGGCCTCAAACCAACATAACACTCTTGCAAATTAGATTCACTTTATTGAAAATGAAATTCACTTCTGCAAATGAAATACTTTTACATGTATATTATATTTAACAAAACTCCTAAATTATTTCTCTTAATTTATTATGTTCTCCCTGGATTATTTTAAAAAATTGCAGCAAAAATTATTCGAAGAAATAATAAAAAAATTGTAAAACCATTTCGACCAGGTGGTTCTAGTATTTCTCGTTTAATTCGGTGTAAGAAGCGGATTGTAACGTGGAACAACAGTTGTATCGGAAGCTTTTAGCCGCTTGTCAGACGCAATAATCGTAATTCGTAAAATTTCAGCGCGTAAAACAGCAACGGTCGAGCAACCGGACCGTTCGGTGAACGACAATTTATCCGCTGTCATTAAATACCACGGATATTTGCCAGGAACGATTATTGGACCGATGTTTACGTTCGAAAGGATGTTTAATATACGTAGCAATAGAAAATTATTGAACCCACCAAATACAGTGTGTATAGCCGGGAACAAATTGTCCGCTCCACTTTGTCACGTGCACGTTTATAAACGTGTAACAAGCAATTACGTGGAAATCACTGACACCGTAAACCGCATGAATCAATCAAACGAGTTTGGCGAAATTATATAGTTGGTCGTTTTGATATCTTTTATGTTGCATATGCACACATTATTTGATGGTATAATGCGTGTTTATTATCATTTATTGTATGTTTCTCGTATTTATTATAGTACCAAACGATTTGTTATTGAATAACAGCAGTATTTCACATACCAACAATACCAGTATTGAATATCAACATTATTGTGTGTATCTTTATTTTTATTCTGATTTGCCTGTATGTAACATCTAAAATTTGCTAGTTGGAAAGTTTAATGAATTCTTCTGTAATTATTATTTATTTAACATGTACTATACAATGCTATGATATTCTAGTTTGTTAAAAATATTCAAAGAGCTAATCAACTATTCAAACTATTTAAATATTCAGTCTTTGCTAAAAATTTGACGAATTATTCGATGCACAAGTGACATAGTCATAGATGTTATAACAATATTAATCAATATATTAATTAATACAGAAATATAGAAATCTTAATTAACATTCAATTCACCGTAGTTATTATTCTGCAATGAATTTGCAATTAAATTCTCTGTAGAAATCATAAAATACATAAACTTGTAAGCTTAGATGTTACATTCGAAACAGTAATTTCAATTGATAAAAATAATTTAATTAAATGAAGCTTTAATAAAATTGAATCACTTCAGATACACGATTGCTACGAACGTGAAGAAATGTTAATGAAAGCGCCATACGTGTAGATATTAATCGATAAGGAATTAAATTCAAATTAATTGAGTAAATTTCATTTTATTCGTGAATCCAATAAACGTGTTGTAAAGCGTTACGTTTACCTGTTGATGTAAACGTAACAAATAAATATTCAAAATAATATATTATAAATAATAATAAATATTCAAAATAATATATTATAAATAATATTAAATATTCAAAATAATATAGTACAAATTATCATAAATACTCAAAATAACATTTACATGTAAACTACATATGATTATCTTTTAGATTAAATAAAAAAGAAAATGTGCAACATTAAAATCTGTTTTGTTGAAATGTAACAAAATACTCATACATGTAAAACACTCAGTAATACAATTTCAATAACCATTTGAAAAAAAGCAATTTTCATGAAAAATTCAATAATCATACAACATTTTCCTTTAATATTCTAAAACTGTCTTTTATAAGACACAAATACGTGAACCGAAAGAGTTCTGCGCAAGATTCGTCGACTCAAGAAGAGAAAACCCAACAATAACCTGACTGATTCAGTTCCACAAGAAAAAGATAAGACAAATAACATAAGCTAAGATAAGCTTCTCAAATTGTATAAAAATTCACTTGGATCGCAAATTATGTACAGGCGTTTCTATATCAGATATAGGTTATGTATTATGAAGGCATAATAAAAGAGAAATACTTTTATGTAATTTTGGAGGGACTATTTTGTTATGGATTTCCGTGCTCTATAATGCTGAGAGAGCACTAATTGATAGGTCAGCAGACAGTAGGATTAGGCGAGAATAATGAGAGCAATATAGTGGTGGAGCGCCATTATTGGCGTCATTAGACGGTGGGTAAGCTTTACTAGCGGTTCCATTAAATAGTTAGCACCGTTACGACCATAAAGTAGTAAGGGAGTGCTACTAGTCGGCCACTAACATAGTAAGAGTACACAAATAGTAGGATCATTAAGTAATAAGGTAGAATTACGGATATGATTAGGTTAACTATGATTATAACCTGTTAGCGTTGCTAATTGAAATAGGAACTAAATAGTTTGGAAATATTAGGACCAATACGAGTTGGGTTTAGGACTTGGAGTTTGGTCAGTAAATGGAAGTACTACTATCTCACTACCTAGTTATTAACTAGTTAAGGCACCATTAGTAGGATCATAAAATAGTGAAACTAAGGCCATGGAATAGATCCCCACTAGTTCGGTCAGTAGGTGACAGGGAGCGCACCTAACGGAATCAGTAGACATATGAGGGCACTAATGGGATAAGTAGATGATAGAGTGTACTACTGGTTGGACCATAAAATAGTTGCAAAGCACCACTAGTAATACCATGGAATAGTAGGAAAACATCACTAGTAGGACCATAAAATAAACTCAGTGAATCACTAAGTAACTCAGTAAGGATCACTATCAGCTGGATCATTAAATAGCAGAGGAGCACAATTACGAGGACGTTTAAGTAGGAAGCACTGTTAGTATGACCATCATATTTTAACATCCCTAGGTGGGTTATTACGTGGTAGGAACATCAGTAGGATTATGAAATTGTAATTCAGCATTACTACGACCATACAACAGTAGGGAAGCGCTATACTGAGCCAGTAGGTAGGCAAAGTACTATTAATAGGACCATGCAATAGTAGGGTAGTGCTATTAATTGGGCCAGTAGGTAGTAGGGAAAGTACTAACAAGACCATAAACAGCAAACCTAGTGGAATTATTAAATGGAACAGTAATAATAAGAAGTATGAAATAGCAGAGGGCGCCACTAGTGGCAGTAGGTCCTAGGGGGCACCATTATCAGTTTCAGTAGGTGTTATGCTAGTAGGTGTGGGACTGGTAAATACTGGAAAACTACAGTTGGGGTCATAGAACTGTAAGAAAATAGGACCTTCAAATAGTGAGGAAAAACTCTAGGACCATAAAATAGTGAGGAAAACTCTAGGACCATAAAATATCAGAGGGCGCCACCAGTTGTGTAAGTACTAGAGTGCGCCACCAAGGTCAGTAAGTGTCACTAGTGGAACTAGTAAATAGCAGAAAAATACAACTAGTAGGAATACTAAAACACAAGTGCATAAGGCTATAAAATAGTAGGAGGCCACTAGTTGGGACCATAAGTAGTATGAGGCCGATCGAGAGATGCCATAATACGGTTAAATAACAGATTGTGTGCCATTAGCTCCCATGATGAATGAGTATCCCTAGTGTGTTCAGATGATAAATAAATGTCCCCAGTGAGTTTAATAGACAAAGGCTTTGTGCATACAAATTCCAATCGTAAAAGTGCATATAAATTCGTATAACTAACAATATACCAAAAGCTTACAACTATGTCCACAATGATAAACGAACATACAATAATAAATTTGTAACTACAACCCCGTTAATTTAACCGTAATTGCAAGGATCATAAAAAGAGCATATTTTTGAAAACGCAAACGGAGATAACACAGATAATTTACATCGAGATGATATTTATGGTACTTTCTTGTGGCAAGAAATGGAAGTATGATTCGAAAAAGACCGCAGAACGGGAACACGCGTTTCTTGTAAATAATCGAACCGAGGAGCTACGAAAACGTAGGAGACGGGCGCAAAAGGGTTGGTTGGAAAAACGATGACGTAAAGACTTGGTGCATTAAGGTTAACGAATCGGAAGCACGCACTGGGGAATACTAGAAACTGGTGAGATAAGAAGCGACGGATGTGCATGGTTTATGACACTTCCGTTTGAGGCGAGACAGTTTTGCCATGTAATGTTCTTCGTCATTGACCGCGATATCGTTTTTTATACTTTTTCTCTTGGTATCTTGCTGGTTTTGATACCGTGTTTAGTAGATCGTGAATACTTTTACTGCTGTGTTTGCAATGTTATGGTGACGTGCGAATGATCGCGAATATTTGGTCTTTCTTTATCGAGAATTTGCATTATTTAATTCTTGTAGGTTCAGTTTTTGGATATGAAAATGGCGGACGTTGTCGGACTTGGTTTATTTACACTAATATATTTTATGCTAATATTCAATACAAATATTTAATGTTAACTCTTAATGTTAATACATAATTCAAATACTAAATGTTTAATACTAACACTTAATATTAATATACCTAATACTGATACTCAATACTAGTACCTATTACTCCAATAAGAAGCTTCGAATAATAATCAGTTCATCAACATCTTCATAACTGCTCACTTTCAAATAACGGCATCTTAATTTGGAGACATTCGAATGAAATTGAAGACTCACTTAAGATAGGAGCAGTTGAATATCAACGATGAATGCTAACGCAAGGAGTTAAATAGATCCGAAATTCAATTATCCGGGATAATTTTGACAGAAGCAGCCGAGAAAAGGGATCGTTGCTTGAAATTCCTGGTGGCGTCTCGAAAAGTAAAGAAGTGGGGTGAGTAGTTTTCAGCCGGTTCTCAAGACGAAAGAAGCAGAAGAATTCAGAGTGGTCTGTACTCTTGCTCTTAAGAAGTTCTTTGACTTTAAAGGTACTCGACGAAAACAGTTTAGCTGGATGAACGAACGGATGACCGGTTCAAGTCAAATACAAAAGATTTATCCTGCAAAGGGCACAACTTTTATCGCTTTCCTTTTCCTTTAATTAACGTTCCTTCACGCTGGTCAACCTACAGTTTTAGAATTTTCAAATTTCATTAATCAATTTGTTTCTTTTCGTTTCGTTTCATTTTAACGTTTTTTGAATGAGGTATTAGGTACAATTCCGTAAACATTATACAATCTGCAATTTTTCAAATGAGATACATGGTGCAATTTTTTAATTGTAATACACAATACAATTTTTTAAATGAGATACATGATGCAATTTTAAATGCAATACAAGGTGTAATTTTTTTAAATGCAATACAGGGTACAATTTTTTAAATGCAATGGAAAATATGATTTTTTATATATGCGATACATCATACAATTTTTTTAAATACAATTCAAGGTACAATCTTTTAAATGAGATACATGGTGCAATTTTTCAAATGCAATAGAAAATATGATTTTTTTTATACCATGCAAGGTGCAATTTTTTTAAAATGCAATACAAGGTACAATTTTTTAAATGCAATACAAGGTACAATTTCTTAAATATAATACAATTTACAATTTTGCAAATGTTTTATAATCTACAATTTTATAAGAGCAATGCAAGTTACAATTTTGTAAATGTAATATGACAAGATGTTTGAAGTATCTGAACAAAGTGGTAGTATTTTGAAAAATGCTACTTTGCTTCGATGGCAACCGAAATAACGAAGAGAACAGGATATCCGGTGGAAGACTTTTTGGCTGGTTCGAGGCTATGCAGCATCCACTTGGAAACTCTTAAACTTTTTCCAGTTTCCGACTTGGCTAAAAGTTTTCTTTCCCCTTTTGAAAATTATTCTACGGCCCGATGTTCTTCCTACACAGAAACTTGCACCTTGTTCTCTATAGTACAGTTTGATGTTGCAATTTTGTATTATTGCTTCAATTTTTCTGTCTCTATTAATATCTTTCCATTATCAAAATTAACTGTCATTTCATTATAGTTATTCCAATATTTTATTTTATAAATTATTTTTTGGTTGTATTTGTTGTTGGTTGTTATATTAACCTCGTCAATTATATTATTGTTTGACATATTAATTATGACAATTATTATGTTATTGTTAGCTGTATTCGTTACATAAATTATTACATGATTGTTCCTTATATTAATCCTATATTTTTATTGTCATTATTGTTCATTATATTAATTATATTAATTATCATATCTTTCTATACTATGTTAAATAAATTTTTGCATACTGCACAGTAATTATTGTGATTAACGTTCGATGCAAGGATAAGTAAAAGACAAACAAAGTTTTGAAAAGTGTTTGAAATTTTATGAAGCACTTCTTTGTTCCGATATAGCATTTGAAGTCCATATTTGCCTACATCTCCTAATCTCGTGTATTTTAATGTTTGAGCGATTGCACGAGTTCTCAAAGATAACCTCTCATTCTGATACGTGTAATATTACACGGTCGGGTCAGAACACGTTAGGATTAAATTTTGTTATGAAATTGTACAGCTGCGGTGTTACAAATTGTTTATTTTCTACCTCGGTACTTTGTACAAACGTTAAACTCGAATAATTTGTTTCGACCGAATAAATTTCACGAACGTTTCAGTCACATAAAAACTAATTGAATTTCGGTTTTGTAAAAGTTAAATCACAAACGTGTTTCTTTCCGCTTTTTGGTTTGGTAATTCCTGAATACCTGTTTAATTTATGTAGGGGAATTAACAGAAACGAGTCGGACAATGAAGAGCAAAAAATAAACTGGATAATCCAATATCGTATCAATTTGCAAATTCGACCGAGACGAGGGAAACTCGGTACGAAAAGCTCGCGTTGTTACATCGGCTATCGATTTAATTGCCTGCATTTCACAATTGCGTACGGTCATGATGAAATGCCGTTTACGTGATACCCAATGTATCGACAAATTAATTTTCATTCGACAGAACCATCATTTAATGGGTATTAACGTAATGACAACAGGTGAAAAAGAAACGGGCCAATGATCAAATATCGATTCGCGAAGCTCGAATTTACAGAAGAAATATCGATACCCTCCTCTTCTCGATTGTACAATACTTTATCAAAACATTTTATAAAGATTTAATCGTTCTATATTATTTTTCATTTCATAGTTAAATTTGTAATTAATTTTATTTCACTTTTATTTAGTGCACAACTATTTTTATTTAATTACTATTTTGTGTTTAACTATTTTTATTTTATTTTTATTTAATACATAACTGTTTTCCTTCAAGTTTAATTAATTTAATTACACCTATCTAAACTATTTACAGTTTACGTTAAACAGATAATCATTATAATTCGCGTTTAATAACTAATTATTCATACTTTCTCATTTAATAATCCTACATCTTTTATTCATTAGCTTCATTGAGTACTAAATTGAAAGAAGCACGAAGAGTGTATTTATCGACGAGAATCGAGCGCGGTCTCATTTTTTCGTACACGAAAGCGATAAAAATTTGAATGAGGCACAAGGATTAAAACGAAGTTACCGGAGCCTTGCATAATTCAGTATACGATCAACAGCGTGATCACTTGCAGGAGCTTAGCATTTCTCATCCATCACGACGTATTTAATCGATCGAGTAAACATAGAGGGAATTAATAAACTCCGGCAACTAGCCCGAAGCCAACAGTCAATATGCAGCTACTTTATGCAAGATAGAGTTTTGAAATTAGAGATGTCTATTGATCTCATAACGCTGGCTTCCGCTGATAATTTCGATACCGCAAGCATTCATGTATTGGTCCTAATTCGCGACAAATTCTGGGAATTAGAGTTTCCTCTTCCGTCGACGATGCAACGGGATTATTATGTACAAATGTGCGCTGTTAAAGTGGAACACCAACGATTCGAGATTGACATCACATTTACTATAACGACACCCAAATTTATCAAAGATGCCCTAGAAATTATACGCAAAATTATCGAGTAGATTTGCTAGACACGCACTATAATTTTTTTCACACATCACATCACATATGCAAATTTTTTTAAATAATGCATCTTCCATGTTTCCACATAAGTGTAGCATTAAATATTTACAAGAAAAGTTTAGACTGATACCACTTTACTGTCCACCATTTTATAATTGTATATATAAAAATATCAAAGATATTTTATAATTAATCAAGACTCAATTATATTTTATAACCATAAACATCAAAATTAATGTGTTTCTGTTATGACATTGATAACTACATTTTGTCATTTTAACAAATTGTATAGATTTACACATTTTCATTGTGAAATTGACTTTAAAAATACGTACATATGTAACTCTTTTTTAGTAACATATTTCTGTTAGCAATTCATAGAAAGTCTATAAGAATACTTGTTAACAATCACCTTGGTAATAGAATAATTTTTAAAACATTAAATAAAATACTCGCAACTAATGTTTTAAAAATTTTGCCAGTATATCATTATAAATAAAATGAAATAAATAATGCTCACTTAAGAAGTGGTTGTTAATGAGTACAAAAATTTGAAGCTTTTTTAATACGTAACAATAGTAAAGAATATAGAAGCGCAAAGTTTAATAAAATGACCTCACAAGTGTCGCCCTCTGTCGCAGAAATCCGCTTACAACTCCTGGCAATATAGCGAGTGTCTGCCATAAATTCAGATCTCCATATTAAAGCAACAGGAGTATTACCCCGGAATTAAAGCTGCAAAAATACTTGGTAACGCGATTTGTAAGTGGATTAAACAAACTCTATTTGAAACGGCAGTTGTAAAATTGTTCGATGGTAATCAATTTTAATCTACATAGAAGTGAATTCTGGAAAAATAAGAAACAAAAGATAAAATGTCTGAAGTGGTGGGATTTGGTGGTTCGTGGTTTCATTCGATTTAACTGCCACGTTATTTGCATGATCCAACGTAAAACGTCCAACGTAAAACGAACATTAAATCGTCGGCCTGCCGTTCTCTTCCTCTCTCTCTCTCTCTGTACGTGTATTAACGTTTGATCGTGATTCCGATAAATCCTGGGCGTAATTGATAGCGAATAATTTGGTAATCCGACGATAACAACCGAACCGAACCTCGTGTCTGTGTGCAACGGGCTGCATAATTAATTCCCGGCGTTATCTTTCTGTTTCAGGTGAGTTTAAGCCGTCGAGGAAACGAACGACCACTCTCCCGGTCTCTTCAATCCCGTCGACTCGATACACGAGTGACCCACACGTTCGTAATTTTATACGTAATTGAAAGTTTCTCTCGAATATCGACCGTTCTCTCCACGCTACCGCTTCGGCGATTGTTAATATTTCAATCCCTTTTGCTCTTTTAATCCTTAATATAAATATAAGTTAATTAAAAGCACGTTACTTATTTATTCGTATTTCATTTAATTTTGAAAGTACTTAATTGACTTTAAACGACGAGTATATTCGACATAAAAGGGTAATATAAATTTTCAAACGATCAATTCCGTTCTGTTGGTAAATAAATTGTGAATAAAATAAAGTGCAGTGCATACATCCATACGGAAGTCCCGTTAACAGCGCAACGACCAAAAACTAAATCGCCGGAGTTATTTCGAGACGATGAATCGTGAAGTTCATGAAGAGGTCCCTTTAAGCTTTGCTAAATCTCAGTGTGCCAGTGAAGTCATTGTCTCCGTGAAAAAGTGTTTAGACTTCCCAAAGCAAACTTTCGAGCAGATATTACAAACTTATTTCATCTAAGTCCGCTCAACAAACTCTTTCACCCCTACTCCCCATACGAATCTCGGCAGCATATTCTCCTCGGAGTGGCTTCCACGAGCTAACGCGAAATTGGACGAATCCGAGGTAACAGCGAAATTATACCGAGGGAAATTAACAGGAAAGTAACGAACGAAGTAGAGGAAAAAAAAAAGGAAAGAAAGTGTGTCTGCACATTTCGTCGAGATAACGAATGCAAGTTGGGGGGCGGGAAACAGGAAACGACGGCGATATCTCGCGAGATTCTTGCGCCTACTCGTGAAGCCGGCAAACTTTTTTCCCCCATACTTGGCGGGCAAGTTTTCGCCAGAATGGCGGCTCTGAACTCGCGTTTTGGCAAAGCCTCGAGAACCATTGGACCGTTGGAGTGGCTCTTTCGCGGGGGGGGTGGAAAACGATGAGCCGATCCTGGCCGGGATCCTACTGTCCTAAAGCCTGCAGCTGAAAGAGGAACGGCCAAGGGTCGGCTTCATTCCAACGATTGCAAATGGAACAAGCGTTCGTAAGAGTTTTGAAGCGAGGATCCTGCGGTCTGTTACCCCAGGACAATCGCGAACGAGGCTGAAATTTATGAAGCGGCCACTCGTCTTCTTCGTTGAATCGGCTCTGATGTAATCCCCGATACCGTGAAACTCGCTTTTAATTATTAACCCTTTTCACATAGCGGTCGGAGCATTTCAGAAGTGGCCGGGCCAGAATGGGTTCCACGCTCGTGCTGACCGTCGGGTTCATTCTGATCCGTTTGGTTTGAATCGGCCGGGCTTAATTATCCCGCGACTTTCGCTCTCTGACGAAGTTCGAGTGAAACCGATATACACGAACGCACGCATCGTTCCACTTTCCCTCCTCCCCACCCCCCTGTCTGACCGCCTTTCCTTCCTATCCATTCCAGCTGCTTTTTATCTACCAGCAGGATTCCTCCGACTTGCTCTTCCTCTTCTATTTATTTCTTTATCTTCCGGCCCGGGTGCTGAACGCCGACGGGCATTACGGTCTCGTTTCCGGAAGCCGCGCGTCTATCGGTCGCGTTCGAATAACTAGGCAGAGATAAGCGTGTCCATCAAACACCGACCTACTTCGCGCAACACAGAAACATACCGGAGATCCTTTCGAGGCTTCCTTTTCGACCAGGATTTACGCGTATCGGCGAGAACTTACGCAACAGAGATTGCGCTCTGCCTCTTTGATCCTACGTATCGTTCTACTAGAGATCGAACATGAAAGTTGTTACTACCGTGGAAATCTCTTTCTGGAGATATAAAGAGTTTCTTGTTAAGATAATGCCACGAGTGTTACGTTCCCAGTTGCTGGATTTTGCACGTTTTCGTTTGGACACGTAGGGGAGTTAGATTATTACAGTGGGGTCATTCAAGGACATCGAAGGAGCTTAGAATCGTCAGGATTTGTCAGACTAGTAATACTCGGTTGTAAACAACCGCATTGCGTGGGCCAACGGAGAAAGTCTCAGCTTTTATGGAACTCTCGTGATTCATGATATTCTTGTGCCTGAAATGGTTACACCCATAAATGATTATGCTAGTCTATGGAAACTGGTATTCTTAAGGAAGCTAAATTCCGTGAAAGAGTAACACTCAATTGTTGAGGATACTTGTACGGCACCCTTTATATTGCTATGCAAATATTCATCTCATATGGGTATGGTTAAGAACTTATACTACATCTTCAAGAACTGTTTATTAATTGGAATAAGTAACATATTTCAGTGGTCATTTATGACTGTAAATGTCAAAGTCCCAAGTTGTCTTGGGCAATGCGGCACCCTTTACCGCCGTAGTCATTATGCATATAAATGTTTATGATATTTTTATGAACATGATTGGCAACTCATTATACGGGCTTAAGAAAGGTAAATGTGTTGAAAGCAGTAACTTGAAACCTGCTGGCAGCCTTTTATGATCGTAAACGTCAAAGTCCTAATTATTTAGAATGCTGCCTCTACGGTACCTCTTATGGCTGTAGTCATCATGCACATAAATATTGATTGTAACCAGATGATTATGATTGAGAACTTATATTACATCCTAAAGAAAGATAAATTCGTTGAAAGAAGTAACATAGAACCTCTAAGTACACTTTTATGATCATAAACGTCAAAGTCCTAATTCGAGTGCGTAAGTCACCTATTATGCCTATGGAGGTTATGCTTAGAAATAGTTATTCCAGTCACATATTTACGTTTGCGAATTCATGTTACATCCTTAAGAAAGCTAAATGCGTTGAAAGAAGCAACTTAAAACCTGTTGGCAACCTTTTATGATCGTAAACGTCAAAGTCCTAATTATTTAGGATGCTGCCTCTACGGTACCTCTTACAGCATTAGTCGTCATGCACATAAATATTGATTACAATCATATGACTATGATTGAGAACTTATATTGCATCCTAAAGAAAGATAAATTCGTTGAAAGAAGTAACATAGAACCTCTAAGTATACTTTTATGATCATAAACGTCACAGTCCTAATTCGAGTGCCTGTCACCATTTACGCCTGTGGTCGTTTTATAAATAGTTATTCTCCTCGCATGTGTACGATTGCGAATTCACGTTACGTCCTTAAGGAACCTAAATCTATTGAAAGCAGTGTCCTAAGGTCTTTCAGTATCCCTTTCTGATCGAAAACGTTTCTCCGCTCAGTCGGTTCAGACGCACCCGGAATACATTTGCCCTACAAAAGAAATCGAAACATGAATCTGAATTGCATTACGAATAAAATAACTGAATTCTGATATATTCCTGGATCCCCGAAGTCATAATCTCTGTTTCAATGTCAAAAACACGTGGATGTTTGCAAATTTTTATCGACAGGTTTTTATCAATTAGTATACCTGGAACTTCGATGCCATAATAATTCTGGGTCTTTTGTAGCATCACCCGATAATATTGTTCAATTTATTACGCGGTATAATATGCTCATTTCGAATGTTCTCGTACGCACAGTACCAAAAGACATTTGTAAACCGCAATTTATTCAGTGACACGTAAAGCCGTCGATAAAATACGAATCGCGTGGATTTACAACCATAATAATGCCATCAGTGTGGCGGAAATTAATCGTCCTTGTTGTCCAGCTATTATTACAACCGTAATTACCGCATAAATCGATGAAAACCGATGGGATGCTCCGTCGTAGTGGATTCCCCTTTTTTTAGATACAGTGAACTACCAAGTAAACACGAATTTCTAAGGTCACGTAATTATGTTATCTGGCCGTCATTTTAATTGCTGATAACGTGTTACAGAGCTACGAGGAAACGCGAGAGGTCGTTAGTAATCCGTGATAAGGAACTTGGTTGCCTCACCATATATAGAAATTTAGTTCTCTTCCTACTCTTTTTACTGCTGCTTTCTTTTTTACGTTAAATCGTTCTCGCTATTTATATTTATTAATTAGATTTTCTAGTATGTAATGATGCTTCGTACCATGTGTGATTATGTAAATTTTAGAGACAGAAATTGGGGATTTAAAGAAATTAGTGTTAGTAGTGTTGAGTCAAATTTCTCAATCAGTTTGTAAATAGAAAAATTTGTACATTTTTACATTTGTCAATTTGTAAATTTGTAAATTAATAAATTTCATTTTACCAACTTCGAAAATAAAATATATAGAAATACAGAAATTCCGATAACTTGCAATATTAGTGCTCGAAACTCTATAAATCCCTAAATTGACGATTTCAATATACCACGTACTTAAAACTTTAAAAACTGAGATAATTTGAAAGTGCAGTAATCTGTAAATTAGAAAATGAGGTATCCTATATCTCGTTCATTCGTTAAGGGTTTAAATTATCGTCAGGATAGGCAGCAAGTTGACATATTACGATAAGATGGTACGGGGACAAGTTTTTCTTCACGGTAGCTGGCTCGAAGATCATCTCGGTTAATGAAGTTGCAAATCGAAGCGGAACAGAGTGGCCAGGCCCCGAAGAGTTTCTAGTCGAAGGAACGGGTAAAAAGTTTTTACTTTGCTCGCTCGAGCCATCGGCAGTCCGACTTTTTACTTTGCATACCCATCGTCCTAAATGTCCTCCTCTCGTCATTTCGCCACCTTGAAGAGCGAATCGAACGACAGAACTCGTCGCCGTCCATTTTGTCGAATGGTCGTTTCTTAGCCAGCGTTTTCGTTGTGGGAATATCGTTGAAAGGAACGTATTCGCATGCCAACGACATTTTTCCGGCTTGGACGGTCTGGCTGCTGATGAATAGCATCCCCTCAGGGCAAACTTTAACGGGATTACTTTCTTACGACCGGTCGCGGTCTAATATCATTCGAAGATTTGCATGGGGACGATTCAGTTTCCGGGATGGAAAAGTGAAAGTTTCAAGCTTCGTGATAAACTGGGGAAAAATACAAAGAAACCGAGAACCTTTCTCTTCAACTTTTTCACCTGCGGATTCAACTGTGTAGGGTCACTGGTGCTAATTTATTTATAGGGTGTTTATACTGGAAACGAATAGTACCTTTTTAATGTACCACGATTTTTAAAAAATTGACGAGGAAGGACTGTATTTTACTAGCTATTTTATTATAACTTTACTTACTAGATATTTTATGGTAGAGTAGCTAGTAAAATTAGTATATGGGGGAAAATAAAAAAATACCGAGAACCTCTTCAACTTTGTTGCTGATTTATTTATTGTGTGTTCTTAATAAAAAGTACTAGTCACTCTAATGTAAAGGCATCTGAAAGATTTTGCAGAGGACAGATTTTACAATAAAATACCTAATAAATTTACTTATAGTAAAATACCTAGTAAAATTAGTATATATACAAATTTCATAATTTAAATGTTTTAAGTGTCTATTAATTGCAGTCAATATTCTAAGAATCTGATAATAATCATATCTAAAATTTGAAAATTTCTTATAAAAAATGTGTATCAAATACCTTTGAAATGGCCTTGAAGAGTAATCTGAAAGCGACCTTGAAGTAACCTTCAAGCGACATATGCTTTTCTATGTCTTGTTGCATCTAGAAAACTTATATGTCTTATTGGTTTGATCATATCTTGCAGGGGAACTTGTTTAATGGCGTCCTTGATAGTGACGGTTAGATAACTTATCCCCATGTGTTGAACGTTGTATCTTCTTACATTAATATTCAACATTCGTATCATTAAATTATGTACCATGATTCTTAGTATCGATAAATTAAGAACGAAGAATACACAAGATGTTCTTTGAAATTTTAATACGCGATGGTTGATCTAAAAATAACTTTAGAATTATGATTTCATTGCGGAACTTGAAAATTTGCGAAGTGAAACTTCGGACGGGTGAGGATTTATGAATTTGCGGATTTGGGGATTTGGGGATTTGAGGATTTTAAGATTTGGGGATTTGGGAATTTGGATATTGGGAAAGAAAATTTAGGATTTTTGAGACTTGGAGATTTAAAGATTTAGAGATTTGGGGATTTGGTGATTTGAGGATTTAGAGATTTGGGGATTTAAGGATTGGGGAATTTAGGAATTTGTGAATTTGTGAATTTGAAGATTTGAGGATTTGAGGATTTGGGGAATTTGGGAATTTGGAAAATTAGACATTTGGAAAAATTAATCTTAAGGAACTTAAGGATTTACAAATTTGAAAATAAAAATTTTTTTAAATTTCAATTGCCCTTATCAATAGCATATCAATATTGCTAATTTATAAAAAAAATTTAGTTTACAATTCCAAACCAAATGTAACATAAAATTTACTTTCTGTCTATATACATATAAAAATTTCTAAAACATGTAATATTTGAACACTATTTTCATTTTACATAACTTAAAAAAGCTTGCCCCTAAAACTTCGCATTGACCACCTTACCCCAAAATTTCTCCAATTTCAACATCATCGAATTTCTTTGAAAGTTACAAAATAACCCATCTATTTGACCCTGTTCATCGCGAATTTTTGTCGAATCAAAAGAATTCCCCGAACCAGTTCGTAGCAGAACCGTAATGGCGGTAACGGAAGCATTAGTTGTCCGCATTTTCCACGGAACAATGAACGCTTGATCGAAATCGGGGATATAGAAACCGCTGAATTCGTCGAAATCGTGACTTCTTTGGTGTCTGACGAATAATAAAGATTGAAACGATCCCTTACGGAAAAGGGGTCGATTATTCTTGGTGCTGCATTTATTAAGTGGAGAGGGGAGACGTGCCGAAGAAACGAAGCTGTTCCAATAATCCATAGCGGAAATAATGTAACCAGAGCCACGGAATTCCGGCTGCCATCGACGTAAATGTGCTACGAGGGAATACGAAACCTTTTAGAATCCAACAGGAATTTATTCGCAAAACAGTAAGAGAAAAGTTTCTGCGTTCTACCGACTCGAACTTGCCGTATGAAATGGGACGTTCGCGGAACACCTAAACATATCTGTTTACGGATGTGCGAGGGAACCTTTCTCCACACCGCAACAAATATTTCTTCAACTTTATTTCAGAGGATTCTGGACTCTATTACAAAATTACCTGATGCGGTGTATTATAAACAGCGAGAGGATATTGGAAATTATTGTGGTGAAATGTTAATGGAAACAGTGTGTTTTGGGAGTGTTATAAATGACTATGGGAGAATGTACAGTACCTGGCCATTAAAATGAAACTAAAAACATGTGAGTTTTAATATATATGGATTTTATTTTTATACACATTTTGTAAATTATATGACTATTTTCATATGAACAATATAAATATCACATGCCTATGTTCATATATTATGAACTACATACATGACATGTTTATATGAATTTTATAAATTACATGACTATGTTCATATGAGTATTATGAACTACATACATGATATGTTTATATGAATATTATAAATTATATGACTATGTTCATATGAGTATTATGAATTACATACATGATATGTTTATATGAATTTTATAAATTACATGACTATGTTCATATGAGTATTATGAATTACATGACTATGTTCATACGAGTATTATGAATCACATAACTATGTTCATATGAGTGTTATGAATTACATACATGACTATGTTCATATGAATATTATAAATTACTATATGTTATAAATGACTATGAGAGAATGTACAGTCCCTGGCCATTAGGACGACATACAAAAATTTGACTTCTATAATTTTGATTATTATGACTTAAAATGTGGTCCTAATGGCAGACTGTAATTAAATTAACTACCACTCGAAATTATTGAGAGCGAACGCTTGAAATTATTGATAACCATCAAATGAAATCGATCGAAGCAACATGGAAGTATACGGAATACATTTATCTGTTCCATAAATCTGAAGGTAATAAATCATAGGAACGTACCGTCTACAAATCAATACAATCCGATCAGCGTGATTATCGATCCCACGTTATTCCCGATTAACAGCGGCGTTCGAATAGAATCCTAACAAATCCTTTGATTATTTAGAACGCCTCTAATAAATGCTGAAACAGCCAGTTGATAGATTGCAATGCAGCCAGCTGGAAAATAGATTAGCTCTGCTGCAACTTCTCAAGGTAGCTCGAAACGCTGTTTGTTTCGAGGGTATCTCGCATTATGATTCCGCTAGAGAGAACATCAGGTATCCTTCGTCTGATAGGAATGTTACAAATCGTTCGTTACATTACCAGCCCGGCAAAATTTGCCCAAAATTTGGATCACTTCTGGAATTTTACTTTACATTCCGTATTCGGTGATTTACTTCTGATTGAAAATTCAGTGTCGAGGATGCTTTTGGGGACTTAGATGTATTATACGTTTAAAATAGTTGCAAGTGGAAGTTGTAGAAGTTGAGTGATATTTGGACATCTGTCCTTTTTATATTTTAACTGTTTCAATTTTCAAAGTTTCAAGTTGGTAAATGTTTGAGTTTCTAATTTTTTTAGTTTTGAAGGTTTCGAGTTTTCGAATTTCCAAATTGACAAGTTCATAAATCTACAAGTTTACAAAATACAGATCTGCAAATCTATAAATCCACATATCTACATTTCTACATATCCACACATCTACAAAGCTACAAAGCTACAAATCTACAAATCTACAAATCTACAAATCTACAAATCTACAAATCTACAAATCTACAAATCTACAAATCTACCAATCTACCATTTCATCAATATATCAATACATCAATCAATCAATCAATTAATCTATCTATCGTTCTATCTATTTATCTATCTATCTATCCACCTATCCACCTATCCATCAATCTCCCAAATCTAAGAATTTGTTCAGTTAAAAATGAAAAAGTTAAGAAATGCAGTTTTAATTGCAAAGAGATAGAAACTGTAGAAGTAGAAATGTTTTTGTACCAGAGCAAATCTGTCTTGCATTAACAATTCAAAAGATATCGGTTGCTCCCATTACTATTTTCTTCTTGTAATTTTCGTGACGATCAACGAAAGAAAATAATTCAAGCTTCCGAAATCGATACATCTGCATCGATGCATCGAACTGGAGCAGGTTGACACATAACAAGCACAGAGTCATCGCCTCGGGGATGGAATCCGAGAAACACCTTTTTCGCTGATCCTATTCCTTCTGTGCTTTCAGATAGAACTGCTCTATGTACAGGGTGTCACATCAATTTTACTACCATTGTATTCTGATCAATTTTACTGTCGATGTTCGTTCAATAATTATAACAATCATATTAATTCGTTTACACGTCACATTACTTAAAATTTAACATTGCATTAAATACTTGGAAATTTAAGATCTTGGAAAATTAGAAATAAGAAAACTTGTGAATCTGAGAAAAACTATTCAGTCTTCTGAAATTTTGAAGTTTATCAATTTGCTATTTCTGAAACTTCTAAATATTAAAATTTACAACCTTATAATTTTCAATGTTATCCTTAACCATATAACAATATTCTAACTAATGTATCCTCTTTAAAAAGATTCCGTATTCAACCCATAACAATAACAATAATAAAATAAAGTATAAATAATAATAACAACAGAAGTAATATTTCAATCGAAATTAATTTCTCCAACAAAAATTATGATAAAATCAATAAAATCGCAAGGTATTTTAACAAAATTGTTTTTAAAAATTCGTTCCAAATAGAAATTCATTATAAAACGTTTTCGAAGTCGTTCACATGAAAAGATGTGTCTATGAAACTTTTAAAACCCGATAAAAATTCCTGTTGCATGTCCCCGTTACCTTCAACTGTAAGCTTCTGTTTTATAAAGCACTTGTATCGGGACACCCTGTATAGACGTACATGTATATACCTATATAGGTGCACAATAAATACACGCGAAACCTGAGGACATGTGTGTATAGCCAAAAACTGATTTACCGATCTCTCGTGCGACGACACACCGAATTCAGCGGAGCGCAAACACTTTCTGGATTCAAATATAACATATTACGGGAATCTTTCATGGAAAAGAGATAGTTTCGTTCTCTGTCTCTGCTGTGAAACTGGAAAAAAGTTTATGTAATTGTTTGACGTAACGACAAACTGGTACATCGCTATTTTCTGACGTAATCATCCGATTTCTTCTAGTTTCAGGTATTTTTTGTTTGTTTACGGTGTTGTAGATGAGACAGCGTTCATGTGTGCGTTTGGTGACTTTTATTTTTATATATTTTTTGGGGTTTTTTATAGTGATTTCTAGATGTAGTTAACTTTCTTATTTTTTATATTTGTTATGGTGATTTATAGGTGCATTTGGTTTTTTTATTTTTTGTGTTTGGTATGGTGATTTATATTTGTATTTAGTAATTTTTATTTTTGTATTTTTGATGATGATTTATACGTGCATTTATTAACTTTTATTTTTATGTTTTTGGTATATTCAGATTTTTTATTTTCTATATTTTTGGTGACGATTTATATGTGCATTTAGTTATTTTTGTTTTTATATTCATGATGGTGATTTATATGTATTTCTGGTATTTTTATTTTTATATTTCTGATAGTAATTTATATGTGCATTTTAATTTTTCATTTTTATATTTATGATGGTGATTTATATGTGTCTTTAGACTTTTTATTTTTTATGTTTATTACGGTGATTTATATGTGTCAGAATTACAACAAAATAAAAATTGAAAATATCTGAAAAGAACCCTAACCAAGAAATCTCGGTGATAATATAATTAATAATGTTTAACAACTAATCTAAACTTTCCTGATATTTGTTACATAACGTGTTTAATTTGATGTTCGAGGGATGATTTTATTAGCTCAGTTTTGCCTGAGATGGTAATAGAACGAACAACTCAGCTTTTCCAGAAGGATTCTAGCGGAAGGATCAAAATCCCGTTCTTCCCTATTACTTAATTTTCAACGTCCGGATAAAAACGAGGTACAGCGATATCGTCGCGATAGAATCAACCCTCCCGGTACCGAGAGGGTGAATGTACTTATCGTTAACATAATTGGGTTCTTATTAAGCAATTTAACAGCCAAAGCCACTGTATAATAGGATCTTTTTTCTTTTCTCTACCTCGAACGGATCGGTCGGATACTTTGGAATAGTTTAAACCACAAGGAATTAAACGCCGTACCTGAATTAAATAAAAGAGACAAGGGTCAATTATTTTGGATCAAGAATTTAAAATATTCGGTATAATATTGGCAATTATTAGTTATATTGCCGTCAGCTATATTTTGGATTAAATATAATGTTTATCTAATCTACTCTATGTGAAGGTGGCGATATAACGAGAGACTATTATAATTGCTTTGAAAGTTACATTTGAACAATAGTAAAAAAGAACAGGTTTAGTTCAAGCCTGAATAATACTTCTTGAATTTTTCCGATTTTTTATTCAGTCTAAATTTAATTTGGCTATATATCAAGATGATCAAAAAGTTTTCTTCTTTTCTTCTATCACAATGTCTATGGATTTCCATATCTTGTGATGGTAAAATGTCATTAGTACGAAAGTGGCGATATAACGAGAGTCTCCTATAATAAGACTCTTGTACAAATTCTGTTAGTAAGTTTATTTCGACTGAAAACGATACCAACACCTCCCGCTTAAAATGAAAACTAGTTGTATTAGTTTTCATCGGTCTCAAAGGGTTCGAAACATACGGCGATGAATGAAAACGCTAGGCGGTCTCGTTGAGGTAGGTTCAGGCGGAGCACGAGAGAAATTACTCTAAATGCAAGGCCGCGTCTTTACAAACGTTCAAAAACACTTTATCAAGGATCTACCATGATGAAACCGGGAGCGGCGAAGGAGAGGATTGTATAGACGATTGAAGAGGTAGTTGAACTGTTCTCCTAAAGAAACAACATGTGAAGCCTAAAGGTGTGGATAGGAAAAGAGGGTGAGAAAGTAGTTCGGTTACGAGCGAGGTTTACGATGGCCCAAAACACCCGTCCGCAGTTCGATCGGTAGCCACAGTCTATACAGTGTTCGTCGATAGAATGATAAGACCGAAACCGAGTTCTCTCGGTTTTAACCCTCGTAAATTAACTACCAGTTACCAGGATCGTTCCTTCGGTCTCGTACAATTTTAACGACGAATCATGACACCAGTCGGCGACTGCGAATCTTAAATCCTGCCTCATAAACGGCTCGTTATTGAATTTCCTCCGAAAATCGGATACCTCTTGGAACTTCTAAGCTGAAAAGTTTGAGGTAGACGATATATGATATACGTTACATATGACGAATGTTATATATGATAAATGATATATGTTACATATAATGTACGATGTATAACATATGATACATGATACATGTTCAATACAAAATGCATGTGATATGTGGCACGTTATATACGACACATGATATATGACATATGATATGTGATGTATGACATTTGACACATGATATAATATATAATGCATGACATATAATCTACATCAGGTATCATGTAATCATATATCATATATCATGTATCATATAATCATATGTCATATATCATGTATCATATATCACACCTCATATGTCATATGATACCTGATGTAGGATGCTAGATACATGATACATAATGTATGGAATATAATGCATAACATATAACATGTGTTACATGTGACGTTCAATGTATGATATATGACGTATAATACATGACATATGATATATGACATATGACATATGACACTTGTCATATAACATATGATACACGATACATGATACATGACACTTGTCATATAACATATGATACACGATACATGATACATGACACATGATATCTGATATGTGACATCTGATATGTATGATATGTGATGATGGAATTTACCAATTTCTCTGCGGGATATAATATTACAATTTTCACGATAATTTGATGAACATTTCCTCGTCATAACTGCCAATATTTTTGCAAAATCACGATGAATATTTCTTCTCGGTCTCCGTTGACATATTCACGTTATTTTAATCAATACACCCACACGATTTCTATTAATACTACCGCGTAATACTTATGAGTTCTCGCATGATTCTGATAAGCATTTCGTCATGTTGATCCCGGTACGGAAATAGAATACGCGCACGCTTTGTTACGCCCGAATATACTATTTATATCCACAATTTTCCGCACAATTCGGCTAAAAAATTCTCATAATATGTACAAGCCCCGGCTGAAAATGATCAAATGCAGCGAGAAGATTGAGAGAGCTATCTTGAGCATGGAAGCGTAATTGAAAACGACGTGTCTTTTATTAGAGTTTTTGCTAGGCAAAAGGTTCGCCATTTTCCTCGTTCCCAAAGAAAGGAACAATTTCCCGGGGAATTCTACTCGAGAACATAATGACTTCAATTAGACACTTTGCTTTCAATGTACCAATTATGCGAGGGGAAAGAAACGTTTACTTGTACGATAAATTGTTTAAGCGTATAAATGTTTATTCTCTCATTCTCGTTCCGCATTGAGCCTCAAAAATAAACTCACCGCGGTTTTTGGTCCATAACAGTTTTCCTATGGTATGAAAATTTCAAAATGAAACTAAAAACTTAACATGTGAGTTTTAATATGTATGAATTTTATTTTTATACAAATTTTGTAAATTATTTGACTATTTTCATGTGAACAATATAAATATTACATGACTATATTCGTATGAGTATTACGAATTACATACATGTGTTTATATGAGCATTATGAATTACATGACTATGTTCATACGAGTATTACGAATTACATACATCACTATATTCATATGAATTTTGTAAATTACATAAATCTGTTCATATGAGTATTATGAAGTACATACATGATTATGTTCATATGAATGTTATTAAATTATATTTGATATGGTATTTCTTTGGAAGAATTTAATAAAATAATGATTGTAATAATTTTTATGAGACGTCACAAGTCTTATAGAGTGCAGCAGGAACTCTTTGACGCGAAGAAAATTAATTGCATTAGCATTCAATACTCTCTGATCGAAGCGGAAAATATATTCCGCGCGGTCGTAATTCTTCGACGCTCGGCATCGATGCTGTTTGTTGTTTGGCCGAGCTACGAACGCGTTGTTTAATTTATTTGACAGCGGAAGAGCGGAAATTAATTTTAAACAATGAAGCGACCGAGCAATAATACATCTCGAGTCCGCGTGCCAAATAAATGTCCACTCATTTGAAGGCAAATTAGCGTTTCACCATTCAGCCAGTCGACCGCATATCTCGATATCCAGCGGGTAGAACAACAGAAAGAGTATGGATTTATTATATCATTACATTAATTAGTATTGTATGACGGTGACGGACGTGCGAATAGCGTGTACTTGTTGACACCGATGGCCAATCAATTTATTCATTTCTCCGAATATTTCGTGAACACTCTTCATTTGTATATCGTGAAACAAATTATTCGTGGACTTTTATATCTTTATATTTCCGTATGATCGGAGATTTCTAAATCGAAAATTCGAAGAGGAAAGATTGAACAATTTGAATGTTCAGAAAATTGAAAATTTAATTTTCATGTATTTTTGAATTTTGTAAATTTTGAACTTCCAGATTTGTAAATTTAGAAATTGGTACACGTACATCTAATTTTTATGAGACAGTGTAATAGTGAATAAAAATTTGAAATGTAGATAATTACTTAGGAAAATTGCATTTTTTTAAATTTGAAATTATACTAATTTTAGAATTTATTAATAAATTTTGCAATCCGAAAATCCGATCACAATTTGCAATTGACACATTTTGAGGCCGCAGTTTTAGAGTTGTCATTGAAGATATACAAAAATAATAAACAAATTTCTGTCAGGAAAATTGTCAACATTTCGTAACCAGTCCTCGTTCCTTTTGATGGAAGAAGACGAAGGTATAGCTGTGCCGTGTGTAACGCATTCATTTCCCAAAGAGCCCCTGTCAGCTCGATTAAATTACAAAAGTCCGAGTGTTGAATCCTCGACGGAATGCAGAAAATTAATTCTCGAACGAGTGAAGAGATGCTTGTATCCCCAGGGGTGGCATTGTTCAGCAATAATTTCTAATAATTTCCTGCCACCACGGGGGTCTCTGATATTATTATCCAGCTCTGGTTCTGCTAATGACAACCCTCATACCTTTCCATCAACTTTCATAATTATCCTTTGGCTCTCATGGAACATCAAATACTGTATCGATTTCATATACTTATATCGACAATGCATTGATTCTTTTATTAAATTCCATGTTCGGAGGACAATAAACAATTGTTGACGTGATTTGTATCCTTCAACTACAGAGATTCTCAGAATGTGAGGCTCGTTACCAGAGTATTGCATCAAGTATTAAAATATTAAATTGGTTAAGTGATATTTTCTATTCAAGGGAGTCGGTTTTAGCGCGTTAAAGTTCAAGTCCTACCTTCGTGTTTTAAAAAGTTTCCCCGCTTTTTCTTTTTTTTAATGGAAGAACGAGGCTTTTTTTAACGAGGTCGATCGATCGGATGGACGAAAAAGAAAGGGGTATGTTTCGTAACATCCACGTTAATTTTTCTTTCGAGTCGTTGAATTTCAACGAGCCGAAAAAAAGAGGAAATTGTCGCTAGGAACGTTAATGATATTCTTCTTTGACTTCCGGTTACGAGGATCCTTTTATGAAATTCATCGTCACAGTGTACGTTTTTTCTGGCCGGCTCTCATATGAAAACGAGCCGCTAATGAAATTCATTTATACGTCTGTTTATCCTTTTTCCTCTTCAATTAGCCTGGACTTCTTATTAAAATTCAAAGAGCAGTTTCCATTGTCCGAATTTGTCACTGGAAACCGTAACAGATTCAACGAATTATCAGACATTGATTTAATAACACGTTCAGATTATAACTATTAGTGACTATTTTTGATAAACATATATTTTGTGTTTAGAATCTGAAAGAAACTCTTATGCAATCACTTTTGTTAGACTTTGAGCTGTACATTGATATACCACAAGGGATATTTTGTCGTATTTTTCTGTTAGAAACATGTACCAGACGTTGCCTATCTAATGGAGCATATTTCACTGATTATAATAGCAGATGTACTGCTTTGAGGCCGATATCTAACCAGCTTATAGTAGGAGTATTAAAGAGACATTGATACCTCCATTTTCCTTACACTTCAAGCTTTAAATTGGTATATCACAAGTGATATTTGAACAAACTTTTATGTCATGAATTAGTGTCTGAACTTTGTCATAATAATTTTGAAGCCGATATCCAATCGATTTGTCTTAAGAATATCAATGAGGCACCTATACAATCATGTTCAGCAAACTTCAACCTACAAATTGGTGTATCACAAGCTATTACAATGCTACTTCCGCTCTCTTTTATGTCATGTACCCATAAAAAGTTTTTACGTTCCAAAATCGATCGTTCGACATGCAGAAATCAAACGCGTCCTTAAATCTGCGTATAAAAATCTACAATTCAAAAAAAAGAAATTACACCAGTAAGCAACCTCTTTGTTCCGACCTGGGGCCGTCCCGATGTTCTCGTAAAAAAAAACAGATGACAGCGATAAAAAAAATTACGATCGCCAAGAAAGATGGCATTGAAATTTTCCCGGTGAATTCACGGAAAGGGTCGTTTTAACACGGATTCATCGTCGATCGGTCAACGAAGCTTTTCATCTCTTCGCGGCAATAAAACGGGAAGTAAAAACATTCCCTGGTCGACGAAGTGTACAGAAATCGTCTGGTAACAGCATCTTCGCGTTTTACTTGCCCGGACGTAGTTGCCGTCATTGCCCTCGTCGTCCCCGGGGAACAGGTACGAGAGAGTCCAGGCACGAAGTGCACTTCCTTGTACAACATTCGCTGATGATGAAGGGGAAAAAGGGAACAAGATGGCGGGGGGAAAGGTGTGCACGAAACGGTGTGAGGTAAGTTTCGAGAACACCGTACAAGAAGACGTGTCAAGTGTCTTGATGCGATGATATTTGGAAATGCGGTGAGTGTTTCCTAAGAAGACATTACTGCGGCCAAAAATGTCTTCTGGAAACAACAGTGCTTTCTCATCTGAGATTCTCACGTATTCGTTAATTGTGAGGTAAATTCGCACTCGTTACTATCAGTTCAGCATATGGTTTCTTAGTTTAATACTATTGCTTCCCCTTTTTGATTGAGAAGCATATTTAAGCTTCAAATTGATATGGGACATATGTTATTTTGTTATACTTTTCAGTTCTGAAATAGTGCTACGCTTACTCATGCCTTGAGATCGGGTATTGTTTGTTAAAACTAAGAGAGCCATTTTGTGTTAATAATATTGATAGAATGTTTGTATGGTTACTTTTGTTAAATTCTAAGCTTCAAATTGACGAGCAATAAGTAATATTTTCGAGTACTTTTCTGTCACGAAATCGTATGAGAAGTTGGTTACCTGAAACAGTACATTATCTGAAGCAGTCGACGCCTTGAGGCCGATAACCAACCATTCCATCATAAGGATATTGAAGAAATGTTAATGTAGTCATTTTCAGCATACTTCGACCTTTACAATGATGTGTCATAAGTATGATTTTGTGATACTTTTCTGTCACGAATATCCTGCGAAATATATTCCAACATTTCTGAAGCTGTTATTTGAGAGGCGTATTACATCACAGTTCTTTAAAACGAAGCTACTGAAAACCATAAAATCGCGAACTTTTGAATTATGTAACGGTACATCTTCAACGAAAGATCGCATCTTTAGATTTGATTCAGAAATTTTCTGTATAGAGTCGTAGACAGCAATAACGCGGTGCTAAAGTTTCACTTCCATTTGTCCATTCTTTTCAACATCGAGTGGTACATGAAGCCTGGTGAGCGACAAGCTGATAATTACTCGCCTGGAGCAAGCTAACTAGCTGACGAACGAACGAAATCTCATTTTCATGCGACCCCAGTGTGTCGTCGCCGTCACCGGAACGAGAAACCTCAGGTTTCTTTGCGACCGACCGACAGTTTCCACGGTAATACGACCAGGAAAATTGAGTCCGCGGCCTTTAAGGTATATATTTGAGGAAGGAGAAAGGAGGTAGGGGGTTACCGGGAGTTGGCGAAGGACGAACAATAGGGCAGAGAAGCGAAACATCGTGAATTCGACGATGAAGAGGGTGAGGAGAAATGAGAAGAGGGACGAGGTGCAAATTAAAGGGACTTCGTTAGGCCGTTGTAATAATTGGTACGACCTGTTCGCGGCTGAAAACCGTTCGTGGCTCCGCGGCTTCCGTTGCGGAACATTCTTCCGCGAGCGAGGGGAGAAAAAAATGTGGAAACTTTCGTTCCATAACAAAAAGCTCGGGAATAACGTCTGCATTAACGACCACGAAAGAGTGCTGAAGGTTTTTTATATTTCCATCCTAACCATACAGCCACGGCCTTTTCCTCTCTTTGCTGAAAAGTTTGATGCCGGCTAATTCGTTATTAAATCATGTGACATAAATGAACTGTACAATGTTTCGTTCGATATTTCTTTTCAATAGAAGATATTCGATTTTGAAATGACAAAACTTCGATAGAATTTTATGACACAAAAACATTATCAAATGACGTTTCTAGAGCATCAATTTGAAGCCTGAAGTCCTCTGAGAATAAGTATATTTGGGTACTGTTAATATTTTTAGTACAAAATGGTTGGGTAACGGCCTCAAAGCTATAAACAGTAGCTAAAGTCTATGACATTTTTATGACATAAAAGAGTATGACATTTTCATGACGTATGGTACATCATTTTAAAGCTTAAAATCTGAGCAAAATGCAGGTTCTATGGTTCTTAATACAAAGAGACTGGCTGCATCAGATATTCTCTGATTTCGAGGTACATTACATTGAGTGCAGTTTGTTCACGTAATTTCATGAAATAATGCTTGTGTTATATCAATTTGAAGTTGAGAGTCTGACAGAAAGGGCTACATAAACATTTCATTCATGCTTGCAATATAAAGTGGTTGACTCTTCACTGGAACAAACAATGAGCTAACCAAATATTGTGCTTTCATTGCTCTTGAAGCCACTGACTAACCATGTTACATGAAGAATATTGGTGAAACGCTTATATACTCTATTTCAGTAGACTTTAAGCTTCAAAATGATGTGCCATATGTGCCATTTTAAAATACTTTTATGTCATGAAATCGTATCCAAACATTAATTACCTAAATTCACTACTTACCATTTTGTTTACGATGACTGACACAGCTGCTAGTCATTTTATGTTAAAAATATTTATAAAATAGTAGACTTTTTTTATTATACCTAAAGGTTTAAATTTACATACTGCAAGTGTTATTTGTCATCAAATTGCGTTAGACTGTGTGTATTTAGAGATGAACACTCTTAGCGATTCAACCCGTTGCATTTTCATTTGATTTCCATTTTTAAGTAACTATCGATGGGAGCAATCGGTAAAGACCCACGGATGTCCACACGACTGTTAACTATTAATCTGTAGGACCGTATTCATCAAGAGACGACTCGAACCCGAGGAGAGAGAGGCAAATTCAGTGTTTGCTGTCCGGCGACGGGAAATTATCTTTCTGACGAGATTCAGCGTGGATTTCGTGTGTTCGTCGATGTCGAAACGCATTGAATATTTCAGCGAGGACAGCATAGTCGTTCGCTGCTTCCCTTCTGATGCAGCTTTCGTTTGCTTTTCGTTGGTTTATTCGCCTGGTCGTCGGATTCAAAGCCTTACCAAACAGCATCGTATGTTAAAATCATCGGGTGTCACATTTTCTAGCCTTTGGACTACTACATGCTTCAATAAGAAATCATGATGGTCGCCGTTACTGGCTAGACCCTGGAATTATATTCATACACACGTGCAGCGTGTTTATTCTCGAACGAGATACGGTGTCTCGCATAATTGGACGAAGTTGTAGCTCCGAAACGATAGGAGATGGAAAAATGTGGGCATGTTCCCATTTTCAAAACGTGACCGCATACCCTTTCGCGCGTTGTTTAACCAACGTTCAGCCAGAGAAAATATTGATACGCTGCCACGTACGCTGGTTAGATGGTTCTATCAATTTTGCAACGAAAATTCACAGAACGGCATCATAGTTGGTAGCCGGGTTTATCTGCACACGACAGACACATTTCTGTCGTTCGTAAACAACTGAAATATTTCTGGTGAAATTGACTAATTCGTCGATGTTTTCGCAGACGATTCGCAGAAAGGATTAGCCAGAAACAGTCTCGTTTGCCACAAAACACTATTTATTGCGATTGAACCATAATTGACCTGGCTCGAAGCAGCTGCAGCTTCTGGCTGCACGCGAGACTTCCGTTTTCCTTTGACTTAATGAAATCGAATCTAAATGTTGAATTCGCGGGGCGAAATTGAATTCGATTCCATTTCGATCCGATGTGTTTGCCGATCCTCTTACCAACTTATCCTCCTTATCTTATGCGTGCCTGTTACGTACGTTTACGTAGGAGCTATTTCAGAATATACTGAAAAAAGATGTCTGAACAGATAAGATACAGAAATTTTAACGATATTTTTGTTGTAATTCAATAAATCCTGAAAGAAAATCCGAATGTTCAACGTCTTTAATCAGCCCTGCTTACGCCGATCGCTTTTGAGGCTATAACTTGTAAACGCTTCAATCTATAAAGATGAAATTGTAGATAATAAAACTGCAAGCAATTTGCTTTTATTTGATACCTCACTGATCTGTGTACGATTCCAATATTGAAAATGGCGAACGAAAAGAGAAGTTGCTTAACAGGTATGCTGACGTCTCTCGTTATGATCACTCTTTTGAGTATATCTCTTACACGACTGAACCTATGGAGATAAATCATACATCTACATAAACCAGAAGTCATTTGCATTCATCTAGCATGATACTACTCCTCGCACAATTTCAACATCAAAGATGGTGATTGAGAAAGGAAGTTACTTAACAGGTACAGTGAAGAGTCGAGTTATGACGATCACTTTTTCGACGGTATCTCTCAAACGACCGAACCTATACAGATAAATCATACGTGTACATAAACTAGAAATCATTTGCATTTATCTATACCGATGTTCGTACAATTTTAATATCGAAGGCGATTGAGAAAGGAAGTTACTGAACAGGTCTGGTAACAAATCGTGCTTATAACGATCATCTTTATAGCTACATTTCTTGAACAGTTTAACCTATAAAGACGCAGTGAATGTGTATGTAAACTGGAAGTCGTGAACTTTCATCTGACACCTCACTTTTGAATGTTACAAATCGTGATTGAAAAGGAAAGTTGCTTGACAGGTTCATCGCCCACTTATCTAAACACTCATGATGCATTCTCATAGTTGACTTTCATTTTGTAGAAACTACAATTATATTGACATTTATCATATATAAAGACTTTTATTTATGAACCGAAAGCAATTATTCAATTCGAAAGGTTTCTAAGATCCGTTCGAATTTCTCGATAAACAATAAATAAGCTAAAATTGAATTTGTTATTCTGAGATACAGAACGATTAAAAATGTCGATACAATATATTGAAATAATAGCAAAGGTGCACCAAACGTAAGAGTATGTTTACTTATCTTATTTTTCTTTCGATTCCGTTGAAGCTGTACGTTTCGTCAGTTGCCTTCAGGCTTCTTTTCCTGTTTCCGGAACGACATTCGGCTTTGCTTTAGATGCATCAGATACACAAGCAACAGACATGGGAAATTGCTTAAGAGTAAACATGAATGATATATTCATGGGTAAATATATTATAGATTCGCAGGGATGGATTTTTCCGCCAGGGATGTATAAAAACAGCATGAGTATTGATAAATATACTCTGCCACAAATATTAATGGATTATTTTAATAATTAGCAAATGACGAAGTTAGATTGAAGAAATTGTGAAGTATATTCAATAAATAAATTGTGACGTTCAAAAAATTTGTGTTAAAAATACGGGAAAAGGGGAAAGAATATGTGAGGTTGCGATAATTCCCTGCTTTTGGGGCTGCAGAGGCGTTTAGCTGTAGTTAGGACACTCAAATTGTTATATTCTTCGATTTTTACATTTCTCAAGTCTCTGTATACTTCAATTTTTATATTTTTTACTTTTTACTGTTAAATTCTGTATTTCATAAATTATTTTAGTTTTAGGGCTGGGTATTTCTAAATATCCAGATTTTTTAGTTTCTATATTTCTAAATATCTATGTTCTTAAATTCTTACACTTGCAAATTGCTATGAATCGAAATTTCTATATTCTTAACATCCTCTAATTCCAAATTTCTAAATGTTCAAAATTCTATAATTCCAAATTTCTAAATGTTCAAAATTTTATAAATCCAAATTTCTAAATGTTCAAAATTCTATAATTTCAAATTTCTATAATCTCAAATACCTCTACACCCAACTTATTATATTCCCCGTTCCTTTAATAAAATAAAAAACATGAAATGTACAAATTGTAACAACAACTGCGTCAGAAATGAAATTTCGTTTTTAATTGTTTCCACTCTTGACTACATCATATAATAATTTCTCAAATATTTACTCTCTAACGACAACGTAAAATGTTCCACGTCAAAACTACGATGTTTAAAATGTGCTATACTGTTTTAGGTAAAATAAGAAACGAGGTTGGAGGGAACAAAACTCGGTCGAGTGAATTAGTTTCGCTAGGATTAATCGTGTCCGTGGTTAAAGTAACCGCAGGATTCCAACGTGTAATCGCTGAAACGCAGCCATTTTTCCGTGTTCGTTGCTTGATTTTAAAAACACAGTATCTCTCTGTACAGAGAATTTTTCCCTTTTTTTTTAGTATCCATAAAGACCAGCCCCCGCGTTTCATTAGTTCTTTCAGCTGCAACTTGTCAAAACGCACTGCCGTAATTCTTTTTGGTGGTGGCTTCTCACTTTTTCGGTTTTCTGCATGAAAATGTTTTTTAACGATCCCGGAATTGTACGTTATAAATTCGTAACGGGCATTGAAAATATTTTTCATTGCTAAATTATTGTATCAATTTGTTAAACATCGCGTGTATTATTCAAATTCGTTTAACCTTTTTGTTCATTTAATTCTTTGCGAAATTTTCACTCATTTTTTATTTAATTGTATTTAACTTTGTTTCTTCAGTTTTATTCAGTGTTTCATATTGTTTTATTCAGTTTTTCATTTATATTTATTTAACTGCATTGGAACTACAGTCAAAAAACTTGTATCTATAGATAAATGTATACATATATGAATATTAATACCAAACGTAAAAATACTGAATATTGTCGTGTATCTACTGAAAATATGAAGCTTAAAAGTTTGTTGTGATAATATTTTTGTGTATATATAAAATTGAATCATTTATATTTGATGATTATTAGAAAAATATTGAAATAGCAAGGATTATTAATTTTGTAACATAATCAAACTTGACTTAATTATACAAAAATATCGTAAAATACCACTTATGATACATGAATGTAAAGGTTAAAGTTCAATAAAAAAAACTACAAAAACATTTCATCGCTTTTTTTAACATAAGTTGACTAATCGTCGGCCTCAAAGCAACTGATAATCATAATTGTAATTTTAAAATATGTGACCTTAACTTCTATTTTATTCACTGAATCATATAAACGTTTATACATTATTTTGTAACATTCTATATATCGAATTAGAATATTTGTTTTAATTTTTAGTTATTTACAATATTACTGCGGCTTATTTAAGTTAATTGGGTGTAGTTTCGATGTTAATTAACATTTCTTTGGTTATCAAATCCAATAATTTCATATTACAAACTGTTCATCGAAATCGTGATAAATTCATCGAACTGTATAATTTGGATTAGGTCATACGACTCGCTCTATAATTTGCAGTTAATTGACATATAGCCTCTTTGAACGATGGATGCGTTACAGTAATTACTTTCGTCGAATAATGTTCGATCATGCCTCGCAACGCATATGCCGAATATACTGGCAGAATAATTATATGTCATTTGTAAAAGTAATCAACAATTTCATTCGTGTAATATGTTCAGAGGTATTACCCATGCTTCCGATTATTATACTGCCATTACAAATTGGGCTTAAAATTTCTGATTATAACTCGTTGTCAGTATTTTTACTACCGGACAATCGTTGCAGATATTTTCACAACTTTAATGAACATTTCTTATTTTTCCTCAATAATTCATAGTAATTTTATATTTATTTACTTAGTTTAGAACCTTTAATCACAATATGATTTTTAAAAATTTACTTTAAAAAACTTGTATCAGAATCAAGGATATTGCTTCGCCATTTTGTTTCTGTTTTCACATCATCAAGTTCCAAATGGTAGACAAAAGTTTACTTAATAAATACATATAAAAATATTTCGCATATCTTTCATACTCTTCAAGAAACCAACCCTTAAAGTTAAGACCTCCAGGATCGCATAGAGGCTCTGTGAGGCCGTCAGTGTGTCATAATCCCTCAAGCTTAATAACAATCATGAATAGTTTCCTGCTTCTAAAGATTTACAGATGCACTAACAACACCATAAGCAACATTACATATTAAAACAATGAAGATATAAATAATATAAGTCATTTCACTGAAAAGTACAAAATTGTGTCTTACCCCCGTTTATTATATCCTACAAGAAATATTAAGCATAGATTAGTGAAAGGAAATAAAACAAACTATTATGTGATAATTAGCTATCGTCTTTTTCTACCATTTTCTATCTGCCGCTTGAAATAATATTTTATCTAGCTCTGTGTTAGTGAAATAGTAATTAGTGGGTAATTTGATGTCGAGAAAAGAAAAGAGGGGAAAAAGTAAAAGACGGAGAAGAAGTGAATTAATAGGACTGGGTCTGTGGTGTTTGCTCTATCCCACAGCTTTGAGAGGATTCAGGAGGCACGATTAATCTTTCTTCTTTATCCCACGCGCATATTCCCCTTTGTCCGGGGGAAAAAATATATTCCACGCGATGCCACTCACCTATCGTCGGTTTATTTATTTATATGGACCGTCTAATATCATGTTCGTGTACCTACGCCAGCAAAGAATGGGAACAGCCTCGATAAATCTCTCTCTTCTGCCAGCAGAGAGAAGATATCTTTTAATGATTGAGCATCCTCGATGTGTGTTCATTTTCCCGGTGACGCGGCAGAAAAACAACGTAGAAATTAATTAACCAGTGAAATTGTTATTGAATTATGGTTGTGTACGACAGTTTCAAGTCTCTTTTACAATCTTCTTCATTTATTTTTATGTACAATTTTACTTGTACCTGAAATTTTTTAGAAAAATACTGACACGAAAGAACTTATTTTTGCAACGCGTATTCAGTCTAATTCAATTTAATGACATAAAAGTTTTGTAAAATAGCACTTATGATACGTCAGTGTAAAGCTTAAAGTGTACTCGAAAACAGTACGTAAATGTTTTGTTCATATTCGTAATATAAAATAAGTAGTTGTCGGCCTCAAAGCTGTGCATGTGTTACTATGTTTAATGAAATGTTTATACGATTTGACGACATAAACGAACATCAAAGTACCACTTGAAACACATCTATTTGAAGCTTAGAATCTGCTAAGAAAGACTGTATAAACTTTTCAAACAGAAATTGTGTTGAACTTGATATGCATTAAAATCCATCATTGCTTGTTACAGTTATGAACCAGCCATTTTGTATGAACAATATAGGTGATATTTTCATCATTTCCTTAGACTTTACACTTTAAATTGACATATTTCGCGACAGTTTTATATCATGAGATTACATGAAATGTTACTTGTACAACAGAATGCATTCAGCTGTTTATGACCACTGCTTTGAGGCATGTAACTAACGGCTTTAATCTAACAATATGAATGAAATTCCTATGTAGTCATTTTCTGCAGTCTTCAACCTTTACAATGATGCATCATAATCGCCATTTTGAAGTACTTTTATGTCAAGAAATGTATTAGGTTTTTTACCTTTGAAAATCAGATGTAATATAATTTAAGTGCAATCTGTTGGGGTAGTTGATGAAAATTCTGTTTCGTTGCATCGTCGAGGGGTTCGTAATAGTCGAGGAAGATGGCGAGATATAGGAAGAGGAGCAAATTGTCGAAGAATCTTAAGTCGTGGTGTGATCTCGAACCCTTCGCCCGAACAAAGCGATTTCGATTCACCTGCATCGCGACGTCGAAGATTCTCCAAACGCTCGAATGTCCTCGCATAGTTTCGAAAGAATGTTCCAACTGCTGTTTTCGTTCCTGTTCGATCGGTCCTATTCCTCGCCCTGTTCTCTTCGGGAGTTGGCAATTTTCGATGGAATCTAACGGCTCACCGGGAACGGATCGACCACCGTCCAACGATATGGTGGAACTTCTTCGAAACTACTGAAACGTGTTCGAAGATTCATTCGTCAACAATAGTAAACGCGTTCTTCTGCGTCTGCTGTCATTCTATGCTGCGAAATTTCATTTATTTGTCGAAATACACTCGGTTGAAATTCGATAATTTTAGTTTATTTTTGTTGTGAGGCCATCGAGATCGTCTATGTAAAATTGTGTAGACTAAATGCAGTTGGTAAATGTAGGTAAACATTATATAGGACTATAATGCGATTGTAAAATGGTGTCAAATGCATCACAATATTAAATTGTTTAGCCTCAAACCTTAAGTTATATGCTTCACGTCTTGAAAATTTCAGATATCATGCCTCAAAAATATTAAACCCTAAGTATAAGACTAAACTCTTGACTCATACGTCTAAACTTCAATCATGAGGCATCAAAAGCTTCAAATATCTTGCCTCAAATCTTAAAAACATCAAATCTGTAGTCTGAAGCTGTGGCATCATTGCAACATATGATTCACTGTGAACTTTCAAATTACGTATAAAATATTATTATCTATATATAAAAGGAAATAAAAATTCAATCATAGGTAAATTAATAAAAATAATTGCAATTGTTGTTATTTTGTGTGTGCTCAGTGTTTCTTGTTATATTACACCACTGCTGTTTCAAGATAATTTCAAGAAAGCTGACGTGTTTTCTGTAAAATTGTTGCAATTCTAACAATTTTCTTTATTTCTGTTTCAGGTACGTGTTAATGAAAATGAAACATTCTGTACACGTTCTATTCAGTAAGTAACAGCTTGCAATTACTGGATATATTATTTCTTCTGCGTACTGTAAATTATTATTATTACGCTCAGCAGATTGTACATTTCTTAGTACATAAATTTCTGGATTGCATAATAGTTAATAATTTTGTGTAATCAAACAAATTTTTATTTAAATTTATTAATATTATCTTTATATAGAAAATAAATTTATTTAGGAAATAAAATTTAATTTCCGGTTAAAATCATTGAAATAAAAAATCAAATTTTTGTTCTCAATTAGAAATAATTGCAAATAACAGTTAAAAGTTAATCGTTAATTAAAGCAGTCTGCAACTGAAATTAGCTATTGATTTTCAGCTTTAGTCTGAATTTAAAATTGTTTTATTTCGGAATAAAATGCGGATAACTTAACAATTTCACTCTTAATTAAAATGTATTTAATACAAATTGCAACTTATATGTTCAAATACTAATGAAATAATTAAAATTTTCGAAACTCTGATTCGTGTTGGATTCGTCTGTTAACATCCGGTAACAGATTGTCTCGAAATGATTCTTCTCGAAGCAGTGATTTATTTTTGCCGCTTTCGTAAACAATTTGATTCGCTCGTATCGCGGAAACGCGTTCTAACAAACAGTTGCAGCAACAGCAAACGGCCTCGTTTGCAATTGTATTTTCGAGAAGGGAGTTAATCTGTTCACTACAATACGCGGGGGATAATATTGTTGCAGAATTCTGGGAAGCTTCTGTTTCCGCGTAAATTTAATATGTCTTCCATTTCGTTTTCTCGTTAAGGCACTACACGTTTAATTCTACTTGTCAGTTTTCAATATCGCGCTGCCGAAAACCTGCTGGATTTCCGACAGAAACGGTGAAGATAAAACTTTCTACTTTTCGGATCTATTTTGCAAAATATTACTTCTCTACTCGCACGAAGAACAATGTAGACCGTGATAGTTCAGATAATCCAAATTTTATTGGTGCCACTTGAAAATCCATCATTGGGCACGATGCATTCGTAAGAAGGTCGTTTCGCTATCGCGATTGCATGCTTTTATATTCCAAGTCGTAAAAAGTTGGAAGCAAAATACTGAAAGTTTGATCAGACAACGGACACGAAAGTTTTTCTGCGGCAACGGAAGAAAAGCGATACATTGTTCCGTGTTTCGTCCTTTCTAGAATGATATTGCGGTATTCAGTATTTGGCAAATCACAGTTTAACAATAACTCTAGAAAAAAGGAACGGAGGAACTATGGGCAGACTTTATTTTTAAGAATTTCCACTTCCTTACTTTTACGAGCACACTGACAATAAATTATATACCTCACAGTGATTCTTTCTTTTTTACTGGTATTATTTAAGAAATGGAGTGTCAAGTCGTTTTTGTTCCTTTACATTTAGTTTTTACAATGTTTCGACCCTTAGCGGTCGGCCTCATAGGAGATAACTGTTTAAAACAGCACTTGTTAAAGATCTTCCTAAGACGGTTGTTACTTATTTTATTAATTACACGTTATTAACATGTTTACTATAATTTATTTCCTGGATGTGTGATCTGTACTTTGAGAATGATCGGCCTCGTGCACTAAGCGAATTTTATTCGAGAAGGAACAAATCTCACGCACCGAGCGCGTGAGCAGTATCCAAAGATAGACTAGTATCACTTACTCTTTAAAGTATTGGTAATCTAAAAAATATTTCAAGCTTCAAATATGTATGCCATAAGCACTTTGTAATACATTACGTAGTTAAATCGCGTTAGAAGTCAGCTGTCTAGTAATTAGCCATTTTGTGCTAAAAGCACCGTTTATGTGGATACCTTCGATATACTTCAAGCTTCAAATTAATGTACCATGAGTAATATTTTGTAATGCTCTTATGCAATTAAATCGTGTTAGATGGTAGCTACTTATGGAACTACAGTTTGCTGTTTATAGTGAATGATACATTGTCTTGAAGCCAACAGCTAGCCATTTTGTGCTGCGAATATTGATGAAACGTTTATGTAACCATGTTCTTTGGACTTTGTAGTTTGAATTTCTGTATCATAAGTACCACTTTGTAGGTCTTTTACATTATTAAATATTAGATATTAACTAGCTGACATAATACGTTTTAGTATTTACTGTTTAATTGATGCATTACTTTGAAGCTAACAACCAGCCATTTTGTATGAATGATATTGATGAAATCTTTATGTAATCATTTTCACTGAAGTTTGAACTTTAAATTAATATAATACAAGTGTAATTTCGAAGAATTTTTATGTTATCAGTTTTTTATTCAACTTCGTGTGCTTCGAAACTGGTTACCGTTGTATGTTATTGTTAATCAACGTTGTATTTAAAATATTAATGAAGTCTTTAAGTAATCTTCTTTATCGAAGTTTAAAGATCAATTGTACATGACAGAGATGCCATTTTGAAGTTCTTTTTTATTATAAAATGACAGACATGCATCAACCTAATAGGATACATTTCATTTTTCGTAGTAAATGATATATCGCCTTGAGGCCGGCATCACTCATTTTACACCAAGCGTACAGAAAAAGCACTTACACACTCATTTTACTGAAGCTGTAAGCTTCACATTCACATACCACAAGTGTCATTTGCTATACTTTTTCAGTCATGAAATTCCACCGGAACTTTTACATATCAGAATTTAGCTTGCAACAACGTTCTACTATTGTAATCTGCTTCCAAACGAAATATCACTGTATTATGTTGCATTATCTTCATGTTAAAAGAGTAATATAACAATAACTGGAAGCAGACACAAAGAGATTGCATCAAAAATCGTGCAGAACAATTAGCTCGGCGAGCAAAGTTTTATCGCGGGTGTGCGAAAAACTGTACCGTCGGGCGTGGAACAATGAAATTCTTTCTTGTTCGACAGCAGGTCCGGGTTCTCTTTTCTTATAATTTCTTTCTTCAACGACGCTTTAAGCGAGAGGCCCGTTGATCTTGTCGTCGTGGAGACCCGCGAAGGAAAACAACAAGCACACGGAAGGTTTCCCGCGATAACGAGCCACCATACTTTTCGGCCTCGGCCACCCCCCTTTTTTCGCGCCCCTTCTTTTAACCGCTTTCTAACCCTAGCAAGGAAAGGCAACAGTTTTCCAGCCGTTTCTTCGCGCCAACACTTCGTTAAACACGACGAAATATTCGTGGCATCAACGCTCGCGAAACGTTGCGTTTCCGCTCGAGGAGCAAGCAACTTGCAGCCGACTTTTATATTACATTTCCGGGAATGTCGCGACTCGCAACCACTCGTCGGGGTGCATTAATTAAAACGTCGAAAGGTCTACGCGGTTTTTCTTTTTCTTCGTCCCTCTTTTTTCCCTCCTTTCAGCCCCTCCCGCCCCGCCGAATGTTCAGCTGTGACGTAACAATTAGGACGGTGAGTTTTTTAAACGGAATTTTTCTTTTTTATGTGTTTTAATATCCTCTTAGCTGCTCGCCGAGTCGAGAAAGGAGGTTTTTCTGAATGGCGGGCTTGCGAATTGCGAATTTCAAGTTCCTTATTTTCAAGTCGCAGAAACTGTTAAGGTGCTTTGAATTTTGGAGAAATAAATTTTCCGATTTGAAACCGTATTATAAACTATAAATTCGTTGATATACCGATGTACACGCAGAGTCGTATTAATTTGCAACGACAAAAAGCTGACGAATAAAATTTTCAGTTCATCAGAAAATGCTGCGGTTAAAAATATAACTGGTTTTAATTTAAAATATCAGTGGACCGCGCTTGAAAAATTGTAAAAACTGTACTGGATATTTATGATACGCTAGAAATCGTGAGATGCAGTTTCCGTCGATAGAAGAACAGCTTATTCTACTAAAGAATCTTTTACATCCGTCCAACTTTGAATACCCATACCACTATCATCTAAATCTCGTTGTTGAAGGAGGAAAGTAGCTATGGGGAGATTTCGAGCGCATGGCGACGCGTACAAAAGCTCTGGCAAGTTTGCAAATCCAATAGACTTCGACGTTGGTATGTCCTTAACCCCTAAGCTATTTGTTCTCCCCTTTCTCGTTGCGATTTTCTTCTTCATCGTTTCCCTTTTTCATTTTATATCTGTCACGCGAGGCACTGTTCATACGAGCGTTATTAATTAAACAGTTAACCGTGTGCTGATACTCTTAATTACGTAATTATTTAAAACCGTAGAAAACTTCAGACGAAATTAAATCAAATAGTTGACTTTAATACGTGGAAAATCTGTCGCCATTTTATGGAGTGTTATAAAATATTATGTATGACATATTGATTTAAAGCTTGAAGTCTAAAGAAAACAACTGTGTAAACGTTTCGTTGATATTCTTAATGCAAGATGTTTAACTGTCGGCCTCAAGGCAGTTGCTATAAACTGTGAAATGTTCTATTATATAAGCCCTTTCTAACGCAAATTTAATGACATAAAATTACTGCAAAGTGGTACTTGTTATACATGAATTTAATGCTTGATACACAAAGAAAATGATGGTGTAATTGATTCATCAATATTGGTAATATAAGATGGCTTGCTGTTGGCCTCAAAGCATATCAGTTACCGTAATCAGGAAAATGTATGTTACGATAACTCATTTCATATACCGGCTTAAGGATATAAAAATGTTGCAAAATAGTATAAATAATGTATAAATTTGAAGCTTGAAACCGAAAGAAAATGGTCGTGTGAAGGTTTCATCAATATTCGTATCAAGAAATAAATAACGATGTATTTCAACGCAATAACCACAATATCTGTTACCATAAACTCGTGGAACGATCCATGCTTACCCACGCAGTAAATAATTAATGGAAATTAAAAATTCATTGTTGAATTCGCATACCAACCAACCCAAACTCCATTCCACATTATGATAAATTGTGGTAACTTTACTGCGCATAATTATTCTGTATGCTAACGATTGTACAAATCTTTTTTATCCTGGATAATGGCAATTGTATATCTTCAATAATCATTGTAATTTCAAATATATTTGCCCTTTAAATTTTATAATATTCTGATACGAACTCACTTTTAGCTTATACTCTTAAAGGTAATAAAATGGTAAACAGGTATCGATTTAATAAGTTAAGAATATTACTACATGATATTTGTCGTAGGTAAATTTAAAGTTTTAGGTCTACAGAAAATGACTGTAGGAATATTTCATCAATATTCTTAGTACAAGATAGCTGTTGGCTTCATAATAATATATTAATTATTACAAGTATTGAAACTTTATTAGGTAACTGATATTTAACACCAATTTAATAGCATCAAAATATTGTATTATAGAATTAAGTCATCGGATCAACGTTAAAGCAAACTGTGAATGAACCTTCAGCAAATTCCTTGCCCTTGAGGCCACAGGTTCGCCATTTTGTGTTACGATTTATAACGAACCGTGTACATAATCATATTCAGCATACTTTGAAGTTTAAATTGCCACATCACAAGTGATATTTCGAGACTCTATTCTGTCATAAAATCGCGTCAGTCTATCGACGTTCCGAAATCAGATATTTAATGAACTGTCAATTTTCTGAATTTCTCTTTAGACAAATCAATTTGGATCGACCAATTCATGAAGCGCATTTGAATAGTTATGTTATTATCCCGAATGTTCATCATAGTATAATCACATAATGGAAGATTTCGAAGTTCCTGCGAAACCGACATTTATGCAAAACCTATTCATCCCGTCGAAATTCTGGTTGATCGTTCTGGTATCGTCACTGGTGCACCGTTAGCACAAGATAGGCGAGCAACGTTCCCAGGCCGACAACGTTGACGTGGATGTTAACAGCAACGAGGGGGATAGCAGGCTACACAACGGCGATACCGACAATGCGGATCGATCTCTTATACCCGGAAGAATGAAATATATAACGGTGTACGCCACTCGGGAATTGATAACTCTAGGTATGGAAGCGTGGCGTGTTTAGGTGCTCTTGCGAGCTTGAAATTGGAATAGCGTGGCATCATTCGACAACACTCCACGTGGCGTACCACTTTTTACGCATTAAATGTTACGATATGTTTGAACACCGTCGATGTTCCCAACAGATATATTTATCTTTATCCAAGAATGTGTATTTATAGCATGTTAAACTTTCAGAATGTTTAACTTTCTGCTTGGTATTGATTCACTGTTAGGACTGAGGGTATCATAATTCACCCATTCGGTAGGGACACGTGTATCCAAAGAACTAAAGTTGAAGAATGATCGAATGTTGTGAAGTTTGTCCTTTTTAACTTCCCTTTAGCCCGCTGCGAAAAGACTTAAGTCGATGATGCCACTACCTCTGCCATAAGGCAATAGCTTAGAGGACGAAACAGAGGTTCATTTATTACTTTAAGTGTTGCTCTTAAAATATTTAAAAGTTTCTATTCGAATTTTAAATATTTGAACTTGTACGAGCATCATTGGTTATTATCGTTGCGGTTAAGAACTTGGACGGAAATCCTCATCATGAGGCCGTGTCACGCATAGTTCAAATCTTTAAAGGCTGTTAATAGTCCTAAATTTTTATAAATATGGAAGAACATAAAAATGTTGATAACTGTGAAATGACAAGGACAGAGACTTTCAGCCCAATTACGACATCGCTCTTCGCGATTTTCAAGGTAAAACGAACGGTAATGATAACGGAGAAGAATATAACACAAGAACGATCCGTCATAACGTGGTACGTGTATTATGTACCACTACGTTTCGTGGCTTTCCAAGCATGATTAAGGTCTCTCGCGAAAAGAAGTAAGAGACTAGAGAGGAAGTAAGCATCAGAGACGCAAGAGGAAAAGGGAAAAGATCGTCTCTCGAGTCTCTTCATCCGGCAGAGTGGCAAAGAAGAGAGAGAAGAGACTGTAAATCGTTGTAGCCACGCCGGCAGCCACTTAATAAAAGAAAATCGCGAATACTCTCTTCCCTTTTTGAAGCTTTTAGCCTGCAGAGTAGAACTACCGTTGGTACAACGTGGTTTGAGGTGTATAGTAGACGTTGTAAGGTGCGAACGCCTGCTATTTCGTGACTATTACGTTCTGTATTATGTTATGAACTTTTTATATTTGGGAATCATAGTCTTCTTTGGTGCGAATTGAACGCTTCATATTTGGAAATTATAGCTGTCTTTATTATCTAATAAACGGTTTATATTTGAAGACTATATTGTTCTCTATTGTGGTATGAAGACTTCAGGTTTAAGGACTATAATCTTTACTAATGGACTGAACATTACATATTTGGTGACTACAGTGTCCTCGAATATGTTATGAAAGCTACACGTGTTGTAGGATTATAGTCACCTTCCACAAGGTTTAAATGCTTCTTAATTGGAGACTATAATCCTCTTTAGTACTCAGTGAACGCTATATATTTAGTGACTATAATATTCTCGAATATGCTTATGAAGGCTTCACGTTTGACAACTGTAGTCTTCTTCCACAACTATTGAATGCTTTATATTTTGAGACTATAGACCTCTTTAGTACGCAGTGAAAGCTATATATTTGGTGACTATAATGTTCTGGATTATGTTATGAATGCTTCACGTTTGGATGCTATAGTCATCTCCAGTAACGACTGAACGCTTTATATTTGGAGACTATAACACCCTCGATCATGCAATGAAAGCTTCATATTTAGTGACTATAACCCTCTTTAGTACACAGTTAATTCCTCACGTTGTGTATTTATAGTCAGCTTTAATAGAATGTGTTACGTTAGATGACGATAGTGAAGAGTGAATGCTTGTTATGAGGTGATGTACTTTCATCTATTAGCTGTGCACGCAACGTTACACATATACAAATTATAGTCTTTTCTGTAATATAATAAATTTCTGACGTTAGATAACTATAGTCCCATCTTGTATGAAGTGAATGTTTCATGTTTGTGGTTTATAGTCTCCACTGGTATTTAATGAATGATGCATATCTGATGACTATAACCTAGTTTTCGAACAATGAATACTTAGGTTTTCATGCTTATGTATTATTCCCTTATAATTTTGTTCAATTGCATCAACAATTTTATCCTTATTTATTTCTGTTCAGCGATTTTTCACTATACTTTATAGAATGACAACTTTATTAGTTAACCTTCAGACTGGTTATAGGAAAATACCTTGAAGAAATGAAACACTTCGTAAAACCTCAGTGGGAATTGAAAAGAGGATTATTATTTCCCTTTCTTCGTCTTTCGGTTTTGATTTGGTTCGTGATTCGAATAAGACGGGACTGGGCTCGAACCCTCGCCAGGATATTCGGGGGAATTTGATAAGATTATTTTGAAATCTATCCAGCATATGCAAATTCGACCTCATCATTATGCTATCGAGGGTATCAAAAGTCAACGAACGTGTGCGTGAAAATTGGAAATTGATCAGACAAGTTTCTCTCTAAAATTTTTTACGAAAAACATTTAACAAAATCAATATTTTCCATTTGTGCAAAATTTAATGAAATATTTAATAACGAATTATACACTCATGTTATTATAGTTAAAACGACCTACTTTTGGCGTGCAAAATGAAATTCCTTTAAAAAATACGCGTGCAAAAAGGCTTCAGAGGATCTGAAACAAGTTCTAAAATGTTGGACAATTTTAAAAACGCGTTTAAAAATAATTTGCTTTTAAAGTGTAAAATATACAGAAGACATTTTTACTGATATGTAACGTAAATGGACCTTTGTGTACATCAAAGAACATTATTATAACAAAAATTTAAAAAAGTTAAAAAATTAATTAAATTTTTGGACAAAGGTGCTCGCTTCAAATAAAATTGCATATTTCTTTTAAAGCACCGGATTTTCCGAAATATTTTACGTAGAAATGTTAATATTTCATGAAAACAATTTTTAATTTGAAAGAATTTTTCATTTTTCGACATTGCAATATAATTAATTAAATGCCTCACAACGTACATGTACTGGGAATAGCTCGGTGAGGCTCTAATATCTCCAAGAATATAAATGATACGAAAAAATGTTTGAAACAAAACTTACATGGTATTAAGGCATGTATACCATACTCTTGTCTGATTGACCTTGTGATGACCTTGAAAGTCCTGTGAAGGTCATATTCAAATTTTTAAGTGGAAGAGTATATTTCTCTTTATGTGAGTTGATTCTTTGTGTCATTCCACGTAAAAAAGTATTGAAGTACGGTATAAAAAAAATCAATAGTTCACGAGATATTTCTGATCGAAGAATGCAATGAGTCGCAACAAAATTTGAAATATCTCATAACATTTTCTCATATTATACCTCAATACGTTTTTACTCAGAACATCCTGAAGAATTTATCGACGTGAAAAGAAAATTGTTACTGAATTAGAAAATTCGATTCCGTATTTTGAGACATTCGAGCGTAAATCCGATTTTGGCGCAACCTGTACAATTTAAATTACGATCGAGACTGTGTGACGCACTTGGCACTAGAGAAACTAGTACAATTGCAATTATTACGACGCGAAATCGACACGTTTCAATTATGGTTATACACGGTTTTCATTTGCTCGATTGAAATCCACTTGACAGACGTCGCATTGTCGATCTTCTCTTGTAACTGGCACGGCGCGGCGAAACAGGATGGCGTTTACTTGGGTTGAGGATTACACGTCAACAGCTCAGCAACATCGACGGTAAAACGGCAGCAAGAGAATTCGTAATCGGTGTCATGTGACAGGTGCTAAATAATTTCACTTACGGGTACGCTCGTCTCCTCAGCGACTCCCTGGGACTTTGTGAATCGACACGCAGCCACACATCTGGCATTCAATTAATTACGAATGCTCCTATGAAGACAATCGGATGTATAACAAAGGGCCGTGTGTGTTAAGACAGCTTACACGCGGATTTACCGATTGCTCTGAAACGTTACGCTTCGTAGAATTGCGGAAAAGCTGGGTCAATTGTGACCCGATACATCGGAAATGCGCACAACGGGGTTCCCGGTGAAGTTACACATGTGTAGGATGCAAAAAGTATCGGGTCTTTAGATGATGAAAATGTTGGGGATTTACGAAAATATCTAAGTTTTGTACGTTAATGGTTCGAATAGGTATATTAGTGTTGGTATCTTGGTAGTTGGTCATTGGTAGTGATGTGTCAGTATTGGTACATTGGTACTGATATATTGGCATTAGTGTATTGATATTGGTACATCGACATTGGTACGTTACTGGTACATTAGTATATTGATACATTGATACATTGATATATTGGTACATTGGTACATTGGTACATTGGTATATTGGTACATTAGTACATTAGTACACTGGTACACTGGTACACTGGTACACTGGTACACTGGTACATTGATACATTGATACATTGATACAATGATACATTGATATTAATACATTAGTCTTAGTATTGGTCTCTTGAGATTGATAGTAATATTGGTATTAGTATATTAGTATGTATTCACACATTGGTATATCAGCTTAGTGATGTAACATTACATTTATATATTGGTGTATCAGAATATTGATGCATTGGTATATTGGTATATTGATATTGGTATCCTGATATTGATACTAGCAGACTACCAATAGCTATCTTATTATTGCTACTATTTATTGTCATTGATATATTGGACCTGATGTATTGGTATTGGTATATTGTCGTGTACATTGGTACTGGTATATTGGTATTAATACATTGGAACTGGTATATTGCTATTGGTATATTGGTACTCGTATATTCCTAAAGTAGTATTCATAAAGTGGTATTAGTAGAGTGTCATTGGTATATTGGCATTAATACAGTAGCATTGGTAGATTGATATTGGTAAATTGCTATTAACAAATTGGAATTGATAGATTGGTGTTGATCGATTGGTATTGGTAAATTATCATTGACAAATTGATATTATCAAATTGATATTTGTGTTAAAATTGTTACACTAGTATAGTGATAGATTTATTGGTATATTGGCATTGATATTGATAAAATGAATTAAAATTGTTATATTGATATTTATGTATTTGTATAGCAACTTGATATTTCTTACCAGTATTTATGAAAGTACCAAATACAGTTCAAATACCCACTCCATCCAATTCATTATAAAATTATTAAAATATCAGCAAATTGCTAAGAATTAATAAATCTCCGTTCCATAATAATTTACCGAATTGACGTAACACAGACATTCGGTTCAACCGGTAATTGGGTGAACGCAAAGGCGAAATTCAAGCAACTTAATAAATAATCCGTGCAATTTTCCTTCGGTGTATCGAATCAACTGGCCAAGAGACCAGCCGTTTGCCCGGTCGTTCCAATGGTCCGCGGTACCATTGTTCTCATGGAGCCGTGTCGTTTCCACGATCTTTAATTTTCATCGCTTACAATAAGCACTCAGGAACCAGTTTAACGGTCGACTTTGCTTGTCAGTTCGAGCGGTCCGTGTTTTAATTACTGCAGCTCCGTGAAATTTTCTTGGCCGAGAGGAAACGAAGCCGAGAGTTAACGGGGGAGAAGGTGGCCCTTTGTGTCCAGGCACGAAGGCACCGTTCCTCTTTCCACTAGATTCAATTGTGACTCTTTATATTCGTTTCCAACGGTATATCGCGGCCTCCCTTTTAATCGGTTACTGCAAAATGCCTGAATAAATCCGCCGTGTGACCTCGTAACTTACGAGAACATTTATTTCATCGAGGTAGCTCACTGCGAACTTTATTCACTGTCCGACAACACTTTATCGCGATCGCAAATAGGAATATATCCCAGCCAGTTTTTTAGAGTTGTATATTGTGGAATAACGTTTGGATCGCGAGTTATAGTGATCTTGCTAAACGACGATCTGATTGAGCCGTGAAATTCTGCTCAATCTGTATGCTGTTGATCGTTTGATGAAAATGCTGAAATGATGATGTGAAATGTAGTCAAATTTATCGTGAAATGGTGTAATTTTGTGGTGGTAGGGGTGTAGAATGGGAGTCAAATTGTGAAATGGTAGAATGGAACCATTCTCCAAATTTCTCACAATGAAATGAAATTGTGAAATTGTAAAATTATGTAATTGAAAAGTTGTAGATGTGTAATAAAATGTAATTGTAAAACTATAACAAATAGAGTGATAAAAATGATAAATATTATAAAAACAATAAAAATGATAAAATCGATAAAAATATTAAAGTGACAAAAATGATATGAATTATAAAAACGATTAAAATGATAAAAATGATAAAAAGTAATGTTGCAAAATTCTAAAGCAACAAAACCTCGAAATTAAAAAACAGCAAAATGGAAGTATTAGGATATGAAAAGTGAGTAAGTGGGAAAATTATAAAACCCAAAAATAGTATAATTCTAAAATAATAAAATAATAAAGTACTATAAATGCACCAATAAGAAAACTTGAAAATTGTAAAATACAAATAAAATTATAAACCAGGAAAATTCCAAAGTAACATCACTGAAAAATGAAAAAACATGAAAAATAGTAAAATGGTAAACATAAGAAAGTGGTGAAACTATAAAGTAATAAAATAATAAAATAGTTCTATTAAAACAAGCATCACAAAGAATCACACCAGAATAAACCGTACATACACGTAAATTTCTATTTCATTTTCCTTAATACAGTAACGCAATTACAAAGTAATTTATCGTCTCCCCAATACGTCACTGTTATTCAATTTAACTTGAAAATAGAAAAAGAGATTTCTAATAAAACGAACATAAGTAGGTACACTGTCTGATAGGAGAAACGGTTTCCACCTTGTTATTATGACTTACATCCTGCGAGCGGAATAGAAGAGGAAATTTACCGTGCCAGGAAATTGAAAAAGGGCTGGAGGTTGGGGTAGTGGGTTAGGAACAAAGGAAGCTTAAGTAATTAATTGTGAAGCCGCGAACGCGCGGTAAAATATAAAAACGTAGAGATGAGACAGATTAATGACTACAGAAACATTTTGTGCCGGTCAATTGGAAACGAGACTTCTTCCACGTTCTTATTTTTTACACTTAAAAAGATTGCTGTTCTTACGGATTTTCGAGACGACGATATTGGATCGGATCTTTTTAGAAACTTTGCCGTGTATAACTTTCATTACTGTAGCTTTTCTGTGGCTTGTTTGCTGTAATGCACGGCCGGGCTGTCTGATGTTCGATCGAAAGTTTATGGAACGATAAATATTTTCTGTGAAAACCTTCGAAAATCGAAAATATAAATCATCGTTCCTTTCTGGCTCGATTGTTCGTGTAATTAACAACGGTAGCGTGACTTAATGAACCAACGCATCTGGAAGTGCACGCGGAGAAAATTGGCAAACCATTTGTCAACTTCAACCTTTCGTATCAAATTATTTTTGTGTATGAACTTATATTCTTTTCTTATTTAATTTATTTATTTAGGATTAAAATTCATATAAAGAATCGATTCTATGACTGCTGTTGTTAAAACGGTGCCTGTTAAATTATATTGATGTATTATTCGTTTGAATCGAGCGGCAGCCATTTTGTATTAGAAATTCGGGTAAAATGTGTATACACCTATTAATTTTCAGTTTTTAGCTTTAATTTGATGTATGATGGTATTTGGAAGTATTTTTATATCATCATATCGTATTGGAAGTTAGGTATCTAATAAACTACATTTTGCTGTCGACTTTGACTGATACATTCCCTTGAGGCCGACAGCTAGTTGTGTTCTGTTATGAATATTGGTAAAACGATTATATAGTGACTTTTGTTAAGTTTCAAGCTTTACATTGGTATATTACATGTGATATTTAGAGATATTTTTATGTCACCAAATTGTATCAGAAGAGAGGTACGTAATAGGATACGTTTCATTGTTTGTAATTGGTAATATTTTGTTTTGATGCCGAATGCTAGCGATTTTGTGTTAAGTATATTAAGGATATGATAATCTAGTTGTTTTGGGGAATTTGAAGGATTTGAAGATCTGGAGATTTGAGAATTTGAAAATTTGAGGATTTGAGGATTTGGAAATTTAAGAATTTGAACCTTGTAAAATTTTGTATATTTAAAGTACCTCGAAAATTTGAAAATATAATAGTTTAGAAATTTCGGAATGAAAATATTTGAGAACCTGAAAATAAGGAAATTAAAAAATGGAGAAATTCTAAAATTTTCAAGTTCACATATTTAATCTGCCAAAATCAAAGACAAGTGCGAATTAATCCTACGTGGCAGCCAATTGTACCAGATTATCGACTCACAATTTCGTTAGCTATCAAACGGTTATCGATATGTCCATAAACGATGAATGGACATCTGCAATCGATATCAAATCCCAAAAATTTCGATGTGTATCTCCTATCAAACACTTCGATATCAAATCCCTTAATTGTCACATATCAATGTCCATTCAATTGGTACCGTTCAATCAATATTGCATACGTTTATTCGCAAAAATACCAGCGCACGAAATTGTGACTAATAAAATAGAAGCTAGTCGAAAATTCCGTAGCGTACGAAAGGAACGCAAACGTATTCGGCCACGTTCGGTTTGAATTTATCTCGCTGGTCGGTCGGTGGTACACCGAAAACCGCTTTATAGCACAGTTGGGTATCGCGGTCAGATCCAAGAACGCTTTTACTACTTACTTGCTGCAGTAGACAGTGTCGTTCACGAGGTCCGCGCCATTCTTCCACAAGAATCCTCGAAGAAGTATCTTCTCGCCATCTCCGCCATTTCGCGAAGAGCAGCGGCCGGATGTTTACTTATTTTGCTACTCCACCGGCGTTATACATATCTCCTCCCACCCCTTGGAGTTTTAGTACTTGTCGCACGGGATATTCGTGCTCGAATTTACAGCAGAAACGAGCTCGTTTGAATTTTTCAGACGTTTATTAATCGCCACCGAAGAGGGTGTTTAGTTTAAAGGCTTCTGGGACGACGAGGTTGATAGGAGTCATCGTAAACCGGTCGGTTACTACTGTTCGTGCAAAAGTTTCGCTATCGGTCCCTCGCGAAGGGCAACAGCTATACCGAAGAAGCTCAGAAATCCCTCGAAAGTTGAAGTAAGTTTCGCGTAAACTCAATTTTCACGGCAAGGGACTGCTCGATGTTCGTGAGAACCGCGAACGCACACTGTTCGTGACTGGAATCGTTCCTTTCGCTCGGTTTAGCATAACTCCAGGCAGCTACAGGCGCCATTTTATCTTGCTTAAATTGCGTCACTGACCGAACCCGTTCTTCCAATCCTCGAATGAGCACTTTTTACGAGACACTAAAAGCATGCTGCAGTAATAAGCCGAGACGGTTTGTGACCCACCCTTGCCACTTTCGAGATACGAGGCTCCACAACTTCCGTTTATGCACTTGCTCGAAAACAGGCGTAATATAAATGTTACAGATTCTACGAAAAACTACAAGTTAAATAATTGTTACTTTAAAATGTAAATTGTTCATTGAGTTTCTGATAAATTATCAAGAGTTTTATGCATTCTTTGGTCCAGTAGAGCAACTGCCATTTTGTACTAAAAAATTTGTGCAAAATGTTTATACGGTCATTTTTTGTGACGTTTTAAGCTTTAAATTGATATATCACAAGTGATATTTTGGAACATTTTTACGTCTTTAAATTGTGTTAGAAGTTACGTACCTAATAAAACATATTTTGCTATTTACGTTACTTTGAGGCCGATGGTCTACCATCTTATATTAAGAATATCGATAAACCGATTACACAGTCATTTTTGTTAAGTTTAAAGCTTTAAATTAACATATCATAAGTGATATTTGACAACATACTTATGTAGTTAAATGATATTAGAAGTTACATATGTCATATTGCTTTGAAGTCACAATTAGCTGTTGAATGTTAATTATATCGATGGAACCTTCATGTTGTCATCTTCAGCAGACTTCAAGCTATAAACTAATATATCACAAACGTTATTTAGTAATAATTTTCTGTTGTACATCAAAAGTAAGAAACCTCAAAAATCTATTAACAATTATACCATGACTAATATATTAATAAGAAAGAATTTAGAAGAGATGAGAGATTGCTATATTATAACAAATTCCTTCTCTTGCCCACAAAAGAAGCAGGATTGGCAGAAAGTTTAGAGAAAACAGAGAAAGCAAAAGATAGAAAAAGAGTGTAAGGAGGATCGAAATATCGTGACAGGACGATGAAGAGTACGCGTGCTACCGGAAACAAAGGATCGTAGGGCCCGTTGGTGGTTTCCTTACGATGCTGTTAAATTAAATTACATGCAGTCCCCCGCACAGTCACGAGGGCACACTTGGCACGAGCACCGAGTTGCCCCCATGCATAATGCATACGGTATTTTGCTACAGTAGACGAGACTTCAACCTCTGCCCTCCTTTTCTGCGAATTCGTGAGACGTGCTACACCCACGAACGACAACCAGACCACGAAGAAACTTCCTGGAGAGTCGTCAGGTTCCTTGTACGGGTTAGGGTCGAAGGGTCGCTAATAGAACTGCAAATACCCATGATTTTCACAAAAAAGGGAGGGAAACTCTTTCTCTTTGGTATAACAAGGTCAGGTGATGCAGTAAATTATGCAGGTACTAGATAGAACAATGTTCCTTCAAAACGCTTAGTGATCTCTATCGTTCTTGAGGCACTTGCAGTGGCCTCATAATTCAATTCAACACAGAAATTCTGATCGCTGGGTAAAATATCCATATTAATTTCAATCTTTTTGTACAAATTCACATCAATTTTTGAGAGGAAATGTTTATAAAATGAAATGGAAGCAAATGTTGATATTAGGGAGAAAATGTATGTCCATGCTCGAAAACGTCACATGAACTGATGTCGTATTTTCTGTAAAATTTTCAGTCGTTAAAAATTTTACAAACACGTTAAATAAAAATTTGAAGAGTACGAGGGAATGGGTAGAACAGAATTACTGATTTCGGAATAGTTTGCTTTTGTCACGATCGTGATGGTTGACGATGTCAAAAGTCGTTGTCTGCGTGTTCCATTACAGCTGTCGTGTGACAACCTTGATTCGTAGGGAAGAAAGATGGTGAAACAAATACCTGGTCCACGTTCGCATGAAATCTGTTCCCAGGCCACGTGTCCAGGCGCATCCGATAATACGACACGCCACAATGGCCGTCGGTTGGCGCGGCCAAAAACGCCCGGGGGATGCTGCAAACGCGGATACATAAGCGTGTATCGTTATGCGTTACGGGAGATTGTAACGTTAGTTGCATTATAGGCGATGTAATTGCAAATTCCGCTCGATTACGAGCATCAGAGAGAGGGACGCGCGAGCGCGAGCGTACGTGACTGAACTGTACGATCGTATCGACGGGGATTTGCTTTTATTCGAGCAGGCCCGTTGTCAACGGGTTTCTCCCTCTCGTTTCTCTATGTGTGTGTGTGTGTGCATGCACGAGGGTGTTTGTGTGTGCGAGTCTGGAAGATAGAGGACAGCAGGGATATACGCGTCGCGTGGCCCTCGATGCGCGGATAATCGCGCCACCTTTCGCCTCGTTAAAGCCCGCGGAGGAACGTGCGCCGAAAACCAATGTCCTGTCGCTTCTACGAACAATTAATCACCCGTTGCCTCGGATCTTCGCCACATTTCATGATATCGAACCCGACGGATTGTGACGGATATCCTGAGCGTGTAATGCACGTTTTTATGGCGATTTCTGCTACACGGGGGAAATAATAGCACGGCGTCGTTAGGTAGCTGCATACCAAACAGGCGATTTTGGAGGTTGGAAAGTCAGATATAATTTCGTGACGGGGAACCGAAGTGCCACTTGTGCGACGCCAATTTTAAGGTTGAAATATAACGAAAGTGATTCTGTGTACGTTTCGTCGATATTATTTATGTAAAATGGCTGGCTGCTGGCTTCAAAGTGATGGTAGTTAGTGTGAACAAACGGGCAATGTTTAACACGATTTCATGACGCGATCGTATCTCAAGTACCACTTGTGGCATATCGATGTACATCTTAAAGTATAGTGAAAATGACTGTATAAACGCTTCATCGATATTTTACACGCGGAATGGGGGATCATTGGCTTCAAATAGATCCACAATATTGTGATAACGAAAACGAATGAAATATTATCAGGGTCTTTTTGTCAAGTTTTGTACTATACATTCATTTATTATAAGTGTCATTTCATGTAGTTGAATAATTACACGAGTAACCATTAATATCATTAATACAAAATGGCTGGAATATCGTAAGATTTTGTTACGTGGTACTAAATATTACATTTTTACATAAAAACTCTAACGCTAATTCATGACATAAAAGTTTTATCAAATATCACTTATGATATATCAATTTGAAGCTAAAAGTTTGAGGAAAATGAGGATATTAGTGCCTCATCAATATTCCTAATACAAACTGGTTAGTCGTCGGCCTCAAGGCAACATGTCACTACAAACAGTATAGAGTGCGCTATTAGTGAGTTAAGATTTAAAATAATTTTTTGACAAAAATGTATAACAAAATATCACTCTTGATACATCAATTTAAAGCTTAAAGTTGTCCAAAAACAACTGCACAAATGTTTGATAAATATTTTGAATATAAAATGAACGGTCACCGGTTTCATGGTAAACGTTCGTTAATGTTTCAAAAGCAGTATAGTTTACAATCTTATTAGCATTCGAAGACTTTAAGCTGTATAGCTCTCGGAATTCTAACTCCATTATTATATTTCGCAAGTTATAATTTAAATTAAATAGTTCCCACATAATATCTTAATCACGCGATTCAGAATATTTCATACATGCTGCATGCGTGCTTCGTTCGGGCTTGCCCGAATGTAATCGAGGGCAATTTGCCGATCGCAATATTGCATACACAGCGAACTACCTGCGAATATTTAATATCAGTTTAATATTAAAGCACGAAGTGAATGTTAACATATTTATTACAAAGACCTTGAAAGCGTTTTAATTTAATAAATCACTGATTAATAAATTCTGTCTATCTTTATTCCTCGAGTACAGTTCTTCGTTCGTTAAAATTTTACTTAAATTATTTTGCATTTTAGATACGTTATTACTGTCGAGTCATTGTGACCCAGCTTTTAGAAATGTATTGGCACACTTTTTAAATGAAAGATTTTCATATATTAGGAAAGAGTATTTCTTGGTTAATTAGAATAGTAATGAATGCAAAATTAAAGTTGTTTTTTAAGATGTGAGGCCAGCGAGGACACAGCTTAGCTGCTTCAGAGTTAAAAAAATAATTAATAATATAATTATAGTACCTTAAGGTGTACTGTTTATATTGTATTGAATGAGTATTTAGTTTTTTTAATTATCTGAAGTACAAAATAATTTTATAAAGTTCTAAGACTATTGCAAATATAAAAATTGTTTTTATTAATTAATTAATGAAATAATGGGTATAGGTACATAAATTCAGTTAACAAGAGAATGTCCATCAAAAGATTAAGCTTATTACAGCTTCAGGCGAAACTTATTACCAAATAATTACATGGCAAACTAAGTAACTTTTAACCCCAGTTTGACCAACTTTCAATCTATATTCTAAACTCCACGTGTCCATAAATAATATTGAATCGTGAAGTTACTGCGAAACGTAGAATATCAAATTTTGACTGTTTACCAACTAGATACGTCCCACTTGAAAAAGCAATATTTGAAGAATTAAATAAAATAGAAAAAAAAATACCGAGGAAATACTGTAATCGATTAGAAGTCCAATCAAATATCTCAAACACGTTCTCGCTTTCAAATTTCAGGCAGTTTCAAGTTACTCAGCATCGAGGCAACAAAATTCCCAATATGTTTGCATGATATTTAAAACAATTTTGTAGTTTCCGGTATTTCGTTTCATCGCGCAAAAAAATAGATGGAAAAACGAGCAGTGCAGTATAGTATGACCAGTAACGTTGCAGAATAACATTACTTCGGGTATTAAATTACCGGTCTTTGAAATAATACTAAAATTATTTGAAATGAGAAACCTGTAAAATAATATAACAAAATAAGAGTGATGCAATTTTAAAGGAGTACAGAGATGTAAATTTAGTTTAAAATTATGAAACACAAAATAAATTAAACAAAATTTTCAATATATATGTTTAAACAATATTTAAACACATATTTCAAAAATTTGTACATGAAAATCAACAAAATTGAATGAGAAGCACAACACAAAAAAAAATTGAAAGAAAAGTTTTGTCAAGAGAAGAGTAATAGTTAATGATGTTCTAAATACGTTATATCGTCAAAAAATATTATAATATCTCTTATTACGCTATAAAACGGAAAATGGCTAGCAAAATCTGGATATCAAAAAGGTGAATGAACTTCAGAAATGGGAAATGAATTTCTCATGCGTTGCGTACGAAAGACAAGCGTTCGTGAAAGATTAAGCGATTGTTTGGGATATAACGAACCGTTTCGAGTGAAATGTACGTCCAAATGAATTCCAGAAACGCCCGCGGAATTTTGAGCGTAAGAAGGTGAATACGTGACGTGAGTACAGGATGTTTGTGATGAGTTTAAAAGCGCGGTGAAATCGAAGGTCGAATTTACCAGAATTTTAGCCATACAGTATAAAACTTGGTGGATCAAACAGAATACGATGAAGTCGTACTAAAAATTCGAACGAGAATGTTATGGAATGAATAAATGCAACTCGAGTTATGTTCTTCTATTATTTATAACGTAGGTTGACGTATTTTTTATGTATCTCGATGTAAACATAACCTGACTCAAGCTTAGAGCAACTTAAATTTATTGTTATATACATGTAACTTGATTTAGATTTGGTCTGTTGAAGTTAGACTTGAGTTAATTGTCACTTAATTCAGATTTAATTCAACTCAAATTTGATCTATCGGAACACGTGTGATTTAGATTTAACGTCACTCAGACTAAACCCAAAACACATTTAGTGTAATAGATTTCACTTAATTTAGATTTCATTTAACTTACAAGTAACTCAACTCAAGTTCGATCTAACCGGCCTCATGTGACTTAGATTTAACCTAACTCAACCCATCTCTCATGCAATCTAACAGTTTTAACCCAACTTAAATTGCATCTAACAGACCTCAGGTGACTTAGATTTAACCTAACTCAGACTTCCCTTAACCATCCCTCGTACGACAAATTTAACCAAACCGAAACGTCGTCTTATTCAACCAAATGTAGACGTAATTTAGTTCTATTCTAACGCAGACGTAGCTTAAACCTGGCCCAAAGTACTCGAAGGACCCCCGAAGAGCAGTATTTAATTATCGCCGTTAGCGTCATCGGTGCACAATGGCAGCCGGATTACAGAAGAAACGATTTTCCATGGAGACACAGCTTGCGTCGTTAATCCGAAACAGGGTCGGCAACAAAACCAGCGCCGGCTCTTCTAGGTTCCCCGCGATACGTTTGGCAGAAGTGGAACAGCGACGTCACACTCTGCACGCCGGGATAATAATAACAATTATCGGGAAACGAATGTAGAAACCGTGCAGAAGGCGAGGCGACTTGAAGATAATCGTTTCGAAATGTTTCCAAGCTGCGCGTTTCTGTCTGTTGGTCTGAAAGGAATGGGAACGAAACAAAAGAGACATGGCAGCAGAGCGTGGATTACGCGTCTCACGTTTCTCAGTTATTCCAGACGTGAGTGTACTGTCATGGTCGGTTGTATTCTAGCTGGTCAATCTTGAGGACCCGACGTCACACGGTAACGAGGACACCTACAGAAATGATCGATACAGAATGTATCGGCATACCGTTAGCCTTCCTCGATGATTAATCGGCGATTATGCGGTGTCATCAGGCTGTTTTATTTGGGAAATGATGGCCTCACGCTTGTCATCTTTCATCGTAAATTCAATCTGCAGTTTAGATAAACTGTGACATATTTTTAATCCATTTACTTCCAAATTTGTGATGAGTTTATATAATGACTGTATCTGATTGTTATTTTTGGTGAATGCCTCACATGTGTTATTAAAAATGAAAATGTTAGATTTTATTTTTATATTGAATGTTACAAAGCGTTATATGAAAGAAGAATACTTGCATGGAAATTTCTCAAGCAGTCCTCTCATGTCGTAATCTTTATTCCTTATGTAAGAATGTGAACTATTTCATAAGCTTATGTGTGTTTCCCCTTCACTCGTAGCGAAGGAACGTATATCACTGGAATTTTTAATCGATCCTTTCCAGCAATGGACTGGCAAGTATGGAATATAATTTCACATAAAATACAGCGTGTTTTCACGATAAAAGAGTAAATATACAAAACTGTATATGAAAAATTTCATGTTGCTAACAGTACTGATTCAATATTGTCATTTTCTTTGATATAATTTTCTGCAATTTAGGATCGGATTTGAGTATCAAGAAAACTTTTATAAATTCTCGTCGAGTATTAAAATATTTGAACATTAGTGACATAATAGACATAATATAGTCCTAGACGTAGACATAATAATATAGTCATAGAGACATAATAACAGTGTCGAATGCTGCAGTACACGGATATTCCTGCATCCATATTCGAACCGGTATTAAATAAAATATTCGAAAATCAGTGTTGTGCACCAAAACACTTGAAAAGTACGAATAACTCGAATGGTCTGAATCGATCTCGTAATTCCTCTATTTGTAGTTTTACAAGCCCGCTGTCTGTGCACCCCTAATCAATTCAAACCGGCGTGCATACATGCGCCCAGCTATTACTCGGATTCCATGCAGGGCTCGGTAAAATCCGAGACAACGTCTTTTCTCTCCTCCCCATAGCATTTATATTTTCCACCGTAATTCAGCTAGAGAGAAAAGCCGAATTTGCAGGAAGTATGCATTCAAGTCGAGTTCGTTTGTCTGCGGGGTTATATGTATATCTAGGGTAGTCTGTTATTCAAATGCTCGCGTCGACGTGTCTCGTTCATTCGGTAGCACGAATAACACCGTTCTATCCCTTACTTACCATTCATATTGTATCAGGATTACACGGCCACGTTTGGAAACACTGGTCCGTACAATAAGGTACGCGCAACGAGAGATCAGAAGCGAGCCGCTCTAATTGCAATTCGGAATATTCAGAAGCGAAACCGAAGCTGGCCAGCGAATTGGATTGTCACGTTCATGGAGGCTTCTGTTGCCGACAAAGAACAAACTCACCTGTCTCGTATGGCATTCGAAAAGTCCCACCGTGGAAGGTACAGCTTGAGACGTCTGCATACGAGTGACTCCTCCATTGTTTCGTTATGTACACTAGGGGACGCCATAGGGGTTTAAAGGACCGTGCAGGATGGGTACCGGAACAATCAGGACAGTGTCGTATATCGCGATGATTAAGACACGGAAGGTTCATTTTGAAGTGACAGTAAATCGTAGCTTTTAACTGTGATAATATTACTGCCATAGACGGTGGATGTTGAAACGGTCTGATATACATCAGCAGTCTTCAAATATTACTTGTGACATATCAATTTGAAGTACGCTAAAAATGACTACATAAACAATTCATTCATATTCTTGATGAAACGTGGCCGGATATAGACCTCAAGGATATATCAGCTCCAGTAAACGATAAAATATATCCTAATAGACTGATCAACGTCTTCTCTGATTTCGTGACAGAAAAGTATCACGAAATGTCACTTATCGCATATCAATTTAAAGCTTGAAGCTTAAGAAAGAAGATGGTGTCAGTGGTTCGTCAATATTCTTCATTCAAAATGGCAGAACAGCAGCCTCAAACCACCGTATCAGTTACTGTAAACAGCAAAATGTACTTGGTTTGAGGACTAACACTCAAAATACGATTTGCACAGTTTGACCTTTATTAATTTAAAGCTTGAACTCTCCTGACAGTTACTACATAATCGTTACGACGATATTCTGTATGTGACGTACCTAGCTGTCGGCCTCAAAGACACTGGATTATTGCCGTCAGTAACGCGTCTGCTACTAAGTTATTTAGCATCTAACGGCATAAAATATTACTTACGATCTACTTAGATTCACTTTTGACCTTACCATCCTGCCGTTAAATCATCAGCAAGAAAAATCTTCAGCGGGTCTATTGGTCTAGTAAGAAGGTGTCGGCGAGGTGGTAACCGATGGTATCAAGGGGTTACTTTCAGAGAGTTATATGCAAAGGGTGTAGCGAGGCTGCGAAAAGGCGGAGGTGAGTTGGTACACGGAGGGCGAATAAAATATGTATAGACGTCGCGGGTGTAGCAAAGCTTTAGCCACGAGTAGAACTTTGAAGCCGTCTTACGCGGCCGTGAGTTCCAGCAGGCTTCCTCCGAACGAGCGGAAGGGGTTGAAGCACATTGGGCGAGTTTGGAACTCTTAACTGGAAGAGGCCTGCAATCGACCGGCCGCGAAAAGGAGTTTCGTACGCGAAACTCGCTAGACCGGAAACATCGATCGGGTCCTCGGCCGCGCGAAAGAAACGTTTACGAGCGTGTGCAGCACCGGCCCTTTTCGATACTAGGTACACGGCTTTAAAGCGCCGGCAAGTTTAAACGAGGACGCTGTGTGGAGAAGGGGCGCGAGCGATTTCGCTTAGGATTAACGGTAAGACACGCTCCTTCCTTCGTCGTTTTGGTATTTCGGTATACGGGTCGATTCAGAAACAGTACACCGTTCAGAATATCGATTCTACAAGTTCTTCGAATTCAGTTACCAATTTTAAGTTGTTTCATGCATCTATTACTCCCAAACGTTAATTAAAAATGAGAATTCATATTTATTTCAAACAGTTTAAGTAGGAATGCATTTTTAATATTGTATATTTTGCTACTTTCGTAAGGAGCTTCGTTCTTCAAAATATGAAGCCTAACAATGCGTGAGGCATCTCAAACATGAAACACATAACTTTGAATCGTTTATTTCTGAACAATGTGGCTTCAAGTTGATAAAGTTCTACTCAAAATCAATAAAATAATGTTAAGCAGAAAGAATAATCAATTAATCAATTTTTTGATATTATATTTTACGAAATTTTTCATAAAAATCGAGTAAAGATTTTCACCCGAATACAACAATACAAGAATCGAAGACGAAAAGTCTGGATCCAGCGCAACAAAAAAAAGGCATGGTACCGGATAAAAAACCATAATTAAATACGAATCAATCGAGGAACGAAAGGCATCCAATCCCGTTCAATTTATTTCGAGAATCTCGTATGGGGTATATCGATCCCGTCCATCCGTTCCCGGCGATGATTTCCATCCGAGCGTGCACCAACGATAACCCTATTCCTCTCCGTGCCTCAGCCTTCATTCTCCTTTCTTTCACGGTGATTTGACCGGAAACGGATACGCACGTTGGTCCTCGGCTGCAATTCAATTATCCATTCGACGATAGGTTCCTGCTCCTCCTTTCTTCCGTCGTCTCGGACAACCTTAACGACACACGCTCGAACCATCGGGAAACGGGAAAATGAACGAAACTTATTTCCGGCCAAATCTCTGGTCCGACGAGTACTCGCGCGGAATTGAGTGGTGGCGCGGAAAACGAAGGGTGCACGAACAAAAAGAGACGTGGATCCATTACTGGGATCTTTTTACCTCTGCAAAGAACACCGGGAAAGCCAATTAACACGGAGACGGATGTTCCGTGCTTTTATTTTGCATTTTCTACGAGCTAACGCGTTCGATCCCGCAAAAACCGGGCCAGTCTGAAATGACCTAAAGCGAACTCCTATAATACATTTTCATATCTATGAATTATTCCTTTGTACGATCCTGATATATCTTAAATACCTTTCCGCGTATTCTTCAATTTATTGCATTTTTATATTTCACTACTTTACAAATGCATTTTATACGAAATGTCTTACAGCAAGTTTCTTTGAAATGCGTAATATTACACGGTTGGGTCTGAATATATAAAAAGAGAGATTTAATTGAGTTCCGAATCTTCCACATGTTAGAATTAAGTAATTTTTAAGCAGACACTGTGAGTCACTTATGGCTGCAAGAATCAAGTATAAAAATTAAAAATAGCACAAAATTTGTATCACATGGAAGATTCAAATCGCTTCAGTCATATTTAAATAAAATCGAAAGAGACTAAATAATCAGAGAATTGTAGTTGCTGGGTGGGTCCAGAATAGCAGGAGCAGAGGTTATTGTCCCTATGAAATGTGTAATATTACACAGTCGGGTCTGAAGTTGTTGCCTTGATTATCTTACGAGCAGCAATAGCTCTCGCGTGACTAGGTCTCTCAATTTGTATCTTATTAAAACTTCTCACTGTGAAACTCACCTTGAGAGTCTATACAGACCCGTGTCTTCCTTGTCGCTTTACTTTTAATAATTACAATCTGGAAAAGAATAATACGAAATAAATTCGAAGAACAATACGAAATGAAATATAAGCATGTAATTAAGGTGGATCTAACTAGACCTGTTTGCAGGTTTCCGCGGGGTTAATCCAGAAATTCGCTTTGCGCTTTCACACGTATCGATCCGCTTAGCCTTATTCAAAGTTCATTAGAAGATTAGAGTGGCGCTTCGAGTCTCAATCGATGCCCTGAACAATCGCGTGACTTTGTAAACACGAGCCCGAAGCCGGTCGTCGACAATTTTCCTTTGCACCTCCGACCCCTTTTCCACCGGATTTTCCCTTGTGCCGCACAAATTTATCGTCCCTTCACGCGTCAACGTAAATCGTGCTTCAATGACCCAAAATAAACTTTGCCCGGAGACCGGCGACCGCTTGGTGTCCACCGCATTGGGGCCATAATTTAACGCCGACCGATATCGCTAACCAAGGAACCGGTCAAAATTACATTCCAAAGATAACACGGGAATTTGTTAACCTTTCAGCCATTCTTCCGCTATAGGATACTAATTTTAACTGGAATATCGTGCACATTTTTCTACAATTATTCTCTCATCATATTTGATATAAAGGATTCTAATTATTTTATTGTACAATTATTTTAAAGTACAACTTTTGTTTTTTATTGGGTAACTCGATCTCCACAAACTGATATATGTGGTAAATAATACAGATTATTAAGGATTAATAATTGAATTAACTGAATTTGTAGCGCTGGTCACATATGACCGTCACAATGAAAATTGATGTATGACCAAACACATAATGCAGATTATTAACAACAAAAGTACTTAATCTTTTTATTTTATTTTTTAATCTGTTAGTATGTCATTCTCTTAACATCAAGAGCACTCAGAACATTCTTTCACTTTATTTTCCTGTAAATTTAATTTAATTTTGTCACTCACTGAGTTCATTAACATGTTCACCAATTTGTGATTCGTCAACCATCTTTAGTTATTTATAACGATGGAACTGCGGATGTATTCAATTTGATTATAATGATATCATATTCAATCCGATTATAGTTATTAGCTATTCGCATTTCATGAATTTATATCCAGCTTCAGCATAGCATGGCATAATCGTATAATTTAGTAAATGTTTGAAATATCAAGGTTAAATAAAACGTAAATTGTCATTGGGAATGTCATTCATTATATAAATTTCATGGAATTTATTATAGTAGTTTTTGACTAAATTGTAGATCAAATGATTTTAAAATTTGTTAACTGAAAACTTTGAAAATTTGCAAACTTCAGTGATTTAGAATGCAATCATCTGAAAATGTGTAATATTAAAATTTTCAGTATGAAAGAATTTAAAAATTTGTTATCTTAAAAATTTTAGAATGCAACAATTTGAAAGTGTGAGAACTTAAAAATTTCAGAATTAAAGAATTTAAATATTTGTAAACTTAAAAATCTCACAATGAAACAATAAAAAAATTTGTAAACAAACTGCAGAATGTAACAGTTAGAAAATTTATAAGCTTGAAAATTTCAAAAAGCAACAACTTAAAAATGTGTACACTTGAAAATATCACAATAAAACAATTAAAAAAGTAAACTTAAAACTTTCAGACTGCAACAATTTAAAAATGTATAAACTTAAAGATTTCATAAAGAAAGGCTCTAAAATCTTGAAAAGATTTAATCTATCAAATTGGCAATTTTAAAATCCATAAATTAGAGAAGTTATACTTTACGTGCCGGTAGAGCCGTCCGCCATAATGCTTTTCCGTATCAGATCCGCAGGAGTTTCTCTTCAAAAGCGTTCCGCGCTAAAAGACGGATCCGGTAAAAAATATACATGAAAACGTAGCGAAATTCCGGCGGACAATTATCGCGGCCAATCGAGCGTTAGCACTTTGAGAGAAGGGCGCAAATTATTCCGACTTAACTACTGGGATTCAGGATCATACAATGGAAGCAACTGGTCGTGATCGTTAAGCATACAGATGAACTCCATCGCGCAAGATTCGCCGCGTTCCTTGAACAAAGAACGTTCCTCAGATTCGACGTCGTTTCCTTCCTCCGGCTAAAAGAGAATCCACGGCTGACGTACAATTTCCATCGAAATCCATTTTGCGTTTCGCGTCTTGTATCCTTGGCGAGGAGACACCGATACTAATGGTCGAATCGCCACAAAAGGAAGTCCGGATGCTTCAAAAAAGAAAGAAACGCGATGTAAAAGCCACGGTTCCGCGGAACTTTCCCTAGGGACGGGTACAGCGACGCGGTCGCCATTACATGTTTCAGACGTAACGTTGTTTCGTTCTTTGCCCTTTCCTTTTCTCTCTCGGCGTGCAATTTTCTGCGTTCGTCGGAATTTTACGACCGCGGTGTTGTTACGAGGGTAATACGCTATTTTTTTTCTACCTTTTAAGAATAAGGTGAGGAGGGAGGTGAAGAGCGACGCAGCCTCGTTGAAAATGGAGGCGGACGATAATTACGAGCCGGTTGGGGTGCGTGGAAAACCCTGGCTGAAGTATCATTCGTTTTGCTCCCTGTTAATGCGCGTCGATACACTTTTATTCCGTGGAAAAATGTTATATAAGTCGATCTCGTTAGTGCTCGAAGATCGTAATAATTGTACGACATTCTTTGCTACGTGCGAAGGTGTTGCTTTTGTGACGTTGTCTCGGTAGGGTTTACACAACTGACGACTGACGGTGCTATTAATTCCCTGTGTACACGCTGCGACCTTTGCGACGTCTACAACTTCGAGTCTGAACCGTGGACAGGAATTTGTATTCAAATAAAGGGCTGATATGCAGCGTCCAACCTGTGAGCGTCGCTGAACAATTCAAAATGAAATGCTGCGATGTTTATTTGCTCATAAAAGACTTCTTTAATTAAACACATTTATTGTCGGTGAAAAATTTCGAAATGTATTTGTGAATTAATCACGAATTTAATAATGAATTTTGTTATGGAATTCATGGGTAACGAAATGCAGGCTAAAAACAATATGTAGTTATTGCTTTTCTATCGAGGCGTTACTTTATTACGTGAGGGCGTAACTTAGGGGCGTGATTATAGCGATACGTATGCTGTATGAAAGGTTAAATTACTCTCATAACATTTTCAGGTCGAGAATACAAGAATACAATGTAGTTTGTGCACTATTACAAAGAAATAGTCATTTAGAATAACATGTGGGTACTGATTCTTTATTGACGTGGTATTTTATTATGTATGGGCGTAGTTGAGGGGCGTGGTTATAGCGTTAAGATTGCTGTGCGAGAGGTTCAGTCACCCTGATAACATTTTCAGGTCGAGAGTGCAAGAAAACAATACGGTTTGTGCACAATTATAAAGAAATAATCACAGCAAATAGCTCGTGGTTGCTGATTTCTTTGTTGAGGTGTTACTTTATTATGTGGGGGCGTAACTGAGGGGTGTGGTTATAGCGATGCGATTGCTACGTGAGAGATTATATCATTCTCATAACATTTTCAGGTCGAGAATACAACAAACTGTATAGTTGGTTAAGATAACATATGGTCACTGATTTCTTGTTGGACCACTACTTCTTCATACGTAGACGTGTCTAAGAGGCGTGGTCGCGAATTTGATCAAAAATACAAAAACATGATAGGATTTACTAATGACTTTAGAGAAGTAGTTGGTAAATGTATCATGTAGTCGCAAATTTCAAATTGGGACGTTACTCTATCACACACGGAGGCTGATGGGCGTGGCTATGGTTCCAAAACCGCTACATGAAAGATTACAGTTTTCATAACATTTTCAGATTGAAGCATATCAAATTTACTGAGAATTGTAAAATAACAAACGTGGAAAGCAACATGGTGTTAGTTTTCAAATAATACTGACGCTGGGTCAAGGGGCGTGGTTTAGTTCTATTAAGCAAACTACTGTTACAGGTCTACTCCAGGTTTCATTTTCAATCTAAACCCCTTATTTTTGAACACCTTGTTTCACAACCTGCCATCATCGAAACCTTTAAGCTTAACATGATCGAAATTTGTTATTTAAATTATGTTGGATGTTTTCAAACAATATAGAGGAAAAGTCAGTAGGCGTGGTTTAGTTCCACGAGGCAAATTACTGTTGCAAGTACTCTAAGATTCATTTTCAATTTAAACCGTTCATTATTGAACACCTTGTTCCAACCTATCATCATATAACTTTTACACGATCAAAATTTGTTATGTAAATTGCATTGGACAATCTTGAACAGTGTGGAGGAGGGGTCAAAGGGCGTGGTTTAGTCTCATAATGCAAAATACTGCGGAAGGCTTACTTTAAAGCTCTTTTTCAATCTAGATCCTTCATTTTGAACTCCTGGTTTCACAACCTGTCATCTTTTAACTTTTACAAGATCAAAATTTGTTATGTAAATTATGCTGAACATACTTAAACAATGTGGAGGAGAAGTCAAAGGGCGTGGTTTTGTTTTGTAATGCAAAATACTGCGGAAGGCCTACTTTTAAGTTCCTTTTCGATCTAGATCCTTCATTACTGAACTTGTTTCACAACCTGTCATTTTTTAACTTTTACACGATCAAAATTTGTTATGTGATTTACATTGAACATTCTCAAACAGCGCGGAGGAGGGGCCAAAGGGCGTGGTTTATTTCCACAAGGCAGAATACCGCAGAAAGCCTACTTCGAAGCTCCTTCTCGGTTTAGATCCTTCATTTTTGAAGATCTTATCTCACAACCGCTCAGCTTATAGCCTTGGCACGATCGAGCCTCGACGGATTAAGTTTAATTTAAATTATTCTAAAGATTTCGGTGTTTGGTACTGCAAACGTTCGAATTTGCATAAAATGGACCCAGGTTGGTGTTCGCTTGCCAAGTGCGGCTTAGACTTGGAAAGTTCCAAGGATAAAAGTTCCAAAGTATACTGTAGGTAATGTTAAAGGCTTGTTACCGCTAGATTATCATTTGTATGTAAATCGAACGGTTTCCGTGCAGACTTTCCGAATCGGATATATCCTTTATTCGCTCCACATGCTGTTGAACTTCGAAACAATTTTGATTGACATATCGTGTGCCACCGGTCGGACATTTTTAATCCAACAAATCTTGTCGAAAAATTTATTTAGCGAAATCAGTGACAAATTGTCAATCAGCGAGATTTATTTAAGCGTGAAATGTGTCAACGATATTTTCGATTGAATTTGATTTACCTTTGCGCTCTTTTAATTTGTTGACGCGGTAATCGACAGGGATACAGAATATTGTTCGAACGGTTAAAAAAAAAAATGCGCAACCGGTGTGCTCGTAAACAGGAAACTGTAATGTTGTAGTTTTTTTTAAAAGCATCGCCACCTCTCTAACGTTCGATTCATTTTATTCAATTTGTTTACATAGAGCATTCACGTTTCCCATTTTGTAAAATGAAATTTTCAAGCGCACGTCCGTTGAAATTCTGTTTGATTAAAAATGAAAGGGTAAGAACCGAACTGTAATAGCACGAACGTTTTGAAAAGTTCAATTTTACGCAGGTGTTTATAAAACATCGGTATCAGACCTTTTATTTCTATTCCCGGATTCAGAAACACGTTCTACGTTTACAGTCCGTCCATTTTAAACGCAGTTAAAGAACCTGTCGCTCGTTTCCTACTGGAAAAATGGACAAGTTTAAATGAAGAACGAGTGTAAAATGTTCTCCCTGTTAAAACAATGCTCAACAACTTTCAACAATGAGGTCATATTTTCGTACCAGTTTTATGCTTTAATCGTTCTGCTCTTTGTATTGTTCTGTAACAATTGAAACTTTCACGAAAGAAATATTCAACTGTATATTATTATATTGTAAGGGTTTCTTTGTAAACTCCTCTTAATTCTTGGTCAAATTTTAGCTGACATTCTGTTTCGTATAATTAAAATTTCTCTTTGCATAAATAAAGGACTAATTGTCGACGAAATACGAAGTAATTTTTCCTTCATCAGTACTTCTGAATATACGATTAAAAAATAATTTTATTTAAAAATTGTTTACATACTACTGCAAAAAATTTAAAATTTCCAGAAAAAATTTATCATATGACGCCGCAGTAACGTCAACGACCTAACAATACTTATTTACAAGTTCTCTGGACACCGCTGTCAAAAATTTCTTCCTCAGAAATAAAAATTAACCCCTCTTTAAAAATTCACAAAGGGAGTCTGAAATTTCTGAAATACCAATTTAATAGCGAATAAAAGGAAAATTGTAATTAAATTCTATTACGAAAATTAATTACGAAGGTTCTTTGATAATTTACATCTTCGAGGAAAAAACTGATTGAAGTTTATTCCGTTTTCGATAGAAATCTTTGACCGAAAACATACACGCATATTTTCCACTCTGTACCTTCTATTTTCCTTTATTTATTCTTGTGTTCCTTTCTGTGGGATTATCAGGTTTCTGTTTGACCGTTCCCTTCCGTTATTTTTTTTATTTCATAGCTGCTGTTTTTCTTTCTGTTCTCTGTCGTTTGAAGCTCCCCTTTTTAAACAAACAACGGACCGACTTCTGTTTTTCCTCGACGTCCGTACATAAAAATTTTATCCCGGTTTATGGAATTTTTGTAATCTTTTTTACGTTCAGCTGTTGAAATTTTAATCAATAATGCACCGAAATAACTGCCATTGTTGTTCAGCTGTCGCCAGACTCTTACTCGCCTGACCATCATTTACCTGTTTATAATTTATTATACCGCCATATATTTCTATTCTATTCATTCAGATTTAATAAATATTAAATTTAATAAACGAATATTAGTATAATTTCCTATCAAAGAACCATTGAGAACGTGGGGGGTGTATTTATGCAAGGCAGTAAAAAACAATAGAACATGTTCAAGCGATTATCGCAGAGGGATTTATCGAGGAACGTTTTAAAGAGCGTACAGTATGTAACAGGAGGAATAATATTAAGATTAATTCCGCGATATGGTGGATGTATCCACGATAAAGCGGACAATTCCCAAGTGCGATAAATCATTTTAATAGAAGACTCATAAATCACCGGCGCAGAGGTGGCCTCAGCTTCGGCAACTACTCGAGAAATTAATTCTTTTTTTCTTTCTTTGGAAATTAAAGCGCATCCTGTTTTCCCTCTTATCCCGGCATCGACACGATAGGAGGGGACAGGGGTGGCGAGGAGAAAAAGGGGCTCTTATGCATCACGCTATCAACGATTAATCAGCTTCACCGTTTATTAGGTCTACTTTATCATCCTATATCAAGAGATCTTTTATTTATTGAAAAATGCCGGATAAAATTTATCTGAAAGAGGTTCTACCTAAAGATTATTGGTGATATTTAAGCTGTTGGTGATTATAACGCATTAAAATATGCAAAGTTAATATACCATGTAATATGCATCGTAAGACAAAAGTATGTAATCACATATTTTATCATTTTTCTGATTTTTTTGTACATTTAATCTGAATAAACCCTTAGGTCTAAGTTTGTCTTTGATTTAAATTTTGTTTAGATGTCGATTTCTGAAAGGTTTTATCATTTATAAATATATACTACATATTGTAATAATATAATTATAATAAAATGTATACATTTATAATATTATTAATCTACATTTATATATAATAAAAACATGTATAATTAAAGTTCGATCAGTTTTTACGCGTTTCATTTTTAACACAGATCGGCATATTCCTTTTTATACTTATTATGTAAAAGGTTGAGAAAGTTTTTTCAGGATTGTTCTTTTTCGTTCAGTTTTAAAATTGACCATTTTCTACCATCGTACTCGGGCCGTTTTCATCGTAATACCCGGAAGTAGAAGTTTCCATTGGTCTTTTTGCTGTCACGGCGAACTGTAACTAGATCAGGGTAATTTGAACTAAAATTTCAAATTACTTGCGCGAACGTGAATTACAATAACAAGAATCGGATGAGTTCCATAAAATTCATTATTCATTTTTCCCTGGTAGCCCCCGAACACCGGTTCAACTTGAAACGAGCTTTAGCTACTTTGATTACGTAACCTTCTATTAAGTTTCGAAGAAAATTTTCCAAGACATCGTAAAGTGATTTAATCGATTTCAAGGGGCTGTCCAGTAAACGACTTTTTAATGGCGGCACCTACTGTTTCTGAATATACGAATGTAGGTTAATTTAATATTTAAACGGAAATACTTCAATATGTGTTTTATTTAAGTAACAAAAAATATTTATAGATGTTTATCAATTTTACGATTTAAAAACAAATGTATTATGTTAGGATAATATAATATATTTTTAAGTATTATAACTATTTATTTACATATATAAATATTTACAAAAATGTACACCCTCCAATCTCAATGACTTTTCATCTTTAACAGTACTTCGACAATTAATCGAAATTTCAAGACATTGAATCTTTGACCAAAGACGTACACAGACATTTTCCATTCTATTTCTCTTTATTTATCCCCGTGTACCTTTATATTTATCAGAATTCTATTTAACCTTCAATCTTTTTATTCCATAACTATTTTTCTTTCCTCTCTTCCGATGCTTCTCCGACTTCTGTTTATCCTCGTACATAAAAATTTGATCCAGTTTTATGGAATCTTTGTAATCCTTTCTTTACGTCCGCCGACGGTTTATCCTCGATAACTCGGCGTAATATCAGTGTTAAAGGAGCTAAATATAAATTTGATCCCTGACATTGTCCCTGTAGTTATGTTTCCTGCTCATTGACATCGACGACGGTAACGGTACACTAGACAGCAAGGAACAACGGGGCTGAGTCTATGCTACGGGGGCTAATTTAATTGATGATCCACCGTTAGGTGAAGATCTCGTTTCAGGGTCACGTAACAAAGGAGCCGTCGCCAGTTATTGCGCCGAAGGAAACATGCTCCGGTATCAAAGGCGGCTACGATCTTCAGGGCCGTGTTCTTTGGCCTGTGTACGCGGTTTCTATAAAAGACGATGACACTTCAATTGGCGAGATGGTTGCGGTTATTGAATTTCTTGGTATTCCTTGTCTCCTTGCACCAGATGCTTCCGTTTGGCCGGGACTCGTTCAAACGCTCTTGTTGTCGGCAATTATCGCCGGGGCCATGTCACATTTCCGAGTCGAATATCCGATCCCTGACATTCGATACCCTTTCGCGTCATTATGTCGTTCCTGGTGACCGGGTCACTCTGATTTCGCGTGCCGTGTCCGATACCGATACGCAGAAATTTTCGTAATGAAGTATTTTTATTTCGGAACGAAACGTGACAGAGTCAGTGATAAACATGGCTTTTTCACGAAAAATGTGTGACTCTGAAAGTGTAGTACAAAAATGGGCAATTTGAAAATTTAAAGAAAGAGTTAAATATAGAAACAAATTTAACAAACTTGAAAATGAGAAAACTTGAAAGTTGAAAAATTTATCAAATTTGAATATCTTATAATTTAGAATAATTTGAAATTAATAAATTTGTAAATTTAGATATTCGAAGACTTGTGAATGTGAGGGTTTGAAATTAAAAAGATGCGAAGATTTGAATATTCGAAAACTGGAAAATATGAAAATTTAGCAAGTTAAAAATGTTTGAAATTAACATACGTGTCCTCAAAAGGAAACCTACGTTACCCCCGAGTATAAAATATCAGTGTGACTACTTTTGACGCTTATGCAAGAACGTTTTATCTTACTGTGTGTTCTGAATGTTTACCTTGGAGATATCTTTCTACTTTACACCCCTAACTGAAGTGGAGTTTGATATCGTGGGAATTAGTCTGTTTGGTGTTGTTCTTTGGCGAACGTTGATGAATCACTTGGATGTGATAGAGGCACGCACCCTTAATTGCACGCGCCATATTGCTGGGCTGCTCTTTCGAAAGCCTATTAAATTTCAACCAACGTAAACACTTCTATTAAAACATTTTCTTACAGAAACTAAAATTATGAACGAAATAAACAATTGTATTGAAAAATAACGAACTAAAATAAGTATCTACAATTATTCGTGATAATGTATAGTAAAATGAATACATTGAAATGTAAGTGTGACATTTTAATTCTGATTTAGCAAGATCATTAAACAAAGTTGAATTTTTATTACCTAAGGCGAATATAAAGAATGTGGGGCAGTCAAGATTTTTCTATCTTCTTGGTAACCTCTTTTAGCCCAGATTCATTGAAAACCGTCGTCTGAAATAACTTTCCGACCTTTGCTTCTAAAAGAACATTTTTAATGAAATGCAGCTCGCGCGTAACGGTTTATCTAACGTAACCTTCATTCTGTCTTGGGATGTGATTAAAGTCGCTCGATTTTCTTATATTGCTTCACTATTTGATGTTTTATGGCTGCGGATTGTAAGAGAAAATGTTAACATTAATAAAGTCGTGTTTCTCTAAAAAAAAAAAACTGTGAAGAAGGAAGATAGTATAGGACTCTTGTTATATTGCCGCGGGCAAGGCTACACGATCTTCGAGAATATTTAGCTTAATTAAAGTGGATGACATCCTCTCATCTTGACTTTGTTTTATGTCGACACTCTATATCGTTAAATCTGAAAAAAATCTGAAAGTGTTGCCACATCAATATTATCCATTTTACAATTTTAATGACTTGACAAAAGTTTAAAAATTAAAAAACAGTGAAATATAGTCGAATATTTTTTAAACAGACCTTCGATCCTTTCTTGGCGGTTAAAACGACGAGAAGTGACTGCCGGCAAATTACCACGGTGCTATTTTATAGAATATTTCTCGTTTCATTTTAACTCACGTCTCGTAAGTTCCTCAGTTTACGACCCATCAACGATCCATGATTTTTCCGTCGAAAATCGAGTGTCGAAAAAGGCTGCAGGCTGCGCCGGAAATTCTATAATCTGGTCTGAAAGTGTGAGATTTTTCGTGGCGTATGGAGAAATTTGCGAACCTGTGGCAATCGTGGAACGGAAATGGGATAAATTCGACTGAATTTCTTCTTATGAAAAACTTAATAAAATACAGATTTCATCGTATTAAGCAGCTTACGAAAACGTAACAACGTTTTTCCTGCTTTATAGTATATTATCTTGACCCGATTTCACTTCATTATTACGTATGGGGTTAAAGAACACATGACGCACCAGGTGTGTCATGTAACATCACGTTATGACGCACCTGGTGCGTCATTCACTATTAAGATATGACACACCTGGTGCGTTGTGTACTATTTCCTATGATGTTACTTAATGCGTCTTTTACTACTTTCTGTGATGTTGTATATGACGCACCAAGTGCTAGACAAGTACTAGAAGTCCTAGACGCACCTGGTGTGTCAGTTACTATATCCTATGAAATTGTATTGAGCGCACCAGATGCGTCATGTACTATTTCATATCGGTGACACATCTGGTGCGTCCTTCGCTGCTTCCTATGAAATTATATTCAACACACCATATCCGTCAGTAGTATTATTATTGATTAAATGCCAAGTGGAACTGGTGAATGATCTTGGAATAATCTTCAAAAATATTAAAGTTGTTTTAATGAATATTGCGATACCGTCAGGTACTAAACTTCTGCAGACTTTGATCAGTGATTGACGTCTTTGATAAAAAGTGTAACTTTAGGTGCAAGCGTATCGTAGTTGGATTAAGGTGAACAGCTTCAAATTTCCAGAATGCATCGTTTCAAAATGAACGCCGTCGGCTAGAAGCATTTAAACCGCTATCGAGAGTGGTGCTAGTGACACGTTGTGTGACGCACTTGACTCGGGTGCAATAAACCAGGCTGAAATCCTTTGTAGTCGCCTGATCGAGGTGGCGAAACGTCGATAGGGTAGCTGTGCAACTATATTCGAGCAATCGAGTAGGTGAATGAGCACGTTGCTAGACCCACGGCTGTTTAACCTGTTGAGAGCAACAGGTGCCACATTAGCGACACAAAGCCACGTTTAAACGCATATTTGTTTAGGATTAATCGCGAAATTTTGCTGATTTCCCTGGTCCATACTGAACAAAGTTAATCTCGATGTTTCTCCCGGCTGTTTCTACTAATTGCCGATTCTATTAGTGATCATGACGGTTGTTATCCAATCGTGTTAATTGCCTGTTACTTTCGGCGTCGTCCAGTTTCTGTTAACTTTTGATGAAAACGCTCGTTTCCGGATCTTCGTTGTTTGGAAGTTTTGTGAAAACGCTACGTCTCTTCGTGCTTCCAAACGGATTAGTTAGTACAGGATAACGTAATGGATCAGTTGGTACAGGATACGTCCACACACACACATAGCATTCGCAAATGTGCAGAAATTCATTGATTCGTTTCCATGGAACGAGTCCTGTTGCCCTAATCGATACAGAAACTCGACGTTCTCCGTGTCAGATCGATTTAATCCGTCTAATTGAATGAACGCGGCGGAATTGTGTATGGCTGTGTCGTCGTGAATTATCGTGCCATGGAACAATTTCGTAATGGACGTCCGCTATGTTTTCTGTGGCCAGCTTTGATGAGGATAATTACATTTCCGAGACCGACCACGATGCGGTTCGACGAAGCTGTTGTTTCAGTTATTTTTTAATCCGATTCAATAACGATGTTATTGTTCAATCGGATAGAAACATTCTAAGTTAAACAAGTCACACTTTATATCACATATCATCGTGTATAAAATTTAGTTCGAATTGGTGTTAAACCTTATTTCAGAACGCATCAGGTGCGTCATTCATTGGTTTCTGTGGGTGACACACCTGGTGCGTCCTTCATTGTTTCATATATAATCGTAAGCGACGCACCAGGTATGTCATACAGCATTTCGTATAGAATAGTAAGTGACACACCCGGTGCGTCCTTCACTGTTACCTACATGTGACGCACCAGATGCGTTTCCTAACTCACATAAGCAACACACAGATCGTGTCATCAATTTCAAACTAGTCGATTATATCGTATCGTCTATAAATCTTCAACTATTAGCTTCGAACGCTATCAAAAAGTGGCTATGAATTTTTTAAGGATTCTGATCGGAAAGAAATTTAAACAGCAAAGAACTGCTGCTTCAAATTTTCCTCGTAGACGGGTTTCGATTTATTCCTTGTGAGAGCAAAACAGAATAGGGTTTGTACAAGAAAAGACAGTAAAATGGATGAGCGAAAGGGAGGGCGAGAAGGATTCCTTTTTACTCGCAGCAGCTGCACCGTTATGGCGTTGCCGCGGCTCCGCTGGATTAATAATAAAAACGCGTCAGTTTCCGCCTCCGCCTGGCCGGTGCTGCGTTTTTACGAGCGAAATCATTTGGTCTCGTAACTCGATTAAGCAAACCATGGCGTGATGGCTGAAACGCCAGAGGGACAATGTCCTTCGTGGTCGATCGGTCCACGCAATATTTCATCGAATAGTTCGGTTTACTGCGTATATATGGCCAAAAGTCAACTGACGTAAAATTATTCAAAAATTTCATTTTATGATTCGTGTTACAAGAAAGTATATTTCAATCAACGTTGTCAGCATATAATTGTATATTGCTGATTTGATTTCTTCTGATCGATATTTTCAATTTTGTAAATCTGATATTGCCTTCATTTTACGTGCCATGAAAATAATGACAAAATATTTTTGTTGCAGGTAATTAAATAGATACTGATATGTACCATAGTCATCGTCACAGGTTGGAACATCTCGTTGTTCGAATTAATATTGCGTGAGTAATTCAAAATTGCTAATACTACGATTACTGTAGTACAGTTAATAAAAATATATTCTTCACTTTGCATAAAAAATCGTTCACTTCAGACAAATCAACTTCGTATTTCTATCAATTGCAATTTTATATGTGACGCACCTGATGTTTCGTCTATGAATAACACACATGCTGCGTCATTCAAGGTAATGCAATAAAAAACACACCTGGTGACATATCTTCAGTCACATAAAACAATGCATGACGTAGCAAATACGTCGTTGATATGAATGCCGTTCTTGGTATAGCATACAATAGTTATGCAATGTTAGTTGCATATGGTGCGTCATCCATATAAAACAATGAACAAATGTTTCACCTAAATATTTCAATCAGTGAATGCACCCGATGTAATGCGCATATAAATTTCTAAACGACGCACCAGGTGCGTCATCCATAAAAATAGACATATTACTACAACATAATTACATATTGTCAGCTATATACAGCGATGAAAAACACATATGGTGCGTCAGATGAAACTGTATAAAACAGATTTGGTCCTCCATTATAAAACGATGAGTGACGCACGTGACGTATTAACATCACATATCAGTTACAATTTGACATAATGGTAAACGAGATTAATCTAAATATCGTGAGAGATATCTTTTAACACAGTGTATAATCGTGGACGGGTAGATCCGTATCGGTAATTATTTAAATAGCATAGTGTTTGGGTATTAATGGGTAGCAGGGTGCACGCGTCATAGAATTCGCAATCGGCCGTTGGAATTATTCATCCGTACCAAAGACTCGTGCAATTCGATATAAATCGATACCGGCCACTTACGGGCGCGCATCAATGCATCAACGATGATCGTTTTCAGCGCAACGTACATCGTAATGGTCATTAAGCGGCCGAACAAATAACGTTCGTTATCGGGATTTCAGGACACGTGTATCAGTGAACGTAATACAACATTAGGCCGCTTTGACAATTTCCGTATTCTGTTTGCGTAACTCTCGACTCTGAGTGCCTGCGGGTTGCATTAACGTTATGAAACAATGTGCTCGACTCTTTGTTCACGACGTGCTCGTCGAAGCGGGAACAATTATAATAAAATTCATTTGTTTCAATAAAAGGCATTGTAAATTACGCTTATTGGAATTAAATTCACCTTGTAATTTATGTGAAATGTTCATAACAACGCTCTACATGATTTTTTTATGAACTACCCTGCTAATCGCCATTTTCGATTAAAAACGTATGCAAGAAATATTATATATACCGGTAATATATTTCACTAGTTAAATCCCACCATCGTTAGATTCATAAAAGATTTTTAGGTAGATTACATATGAAATGATATAGTAGCATACAGTTTTATGATGAAGCACAGCGTCATATATAAATATATTCATTATAAGGTTATTTTATTTTAATGCAAGAATAGAAACTGCAATCTGCAGAATGTGTTATTGGAACCACCTATAAAAACGATGGTACACCTGCGGACCTATGCAAGGTTATTTTCAGTGTTTTAAATGGAACAATATCGTTTTCATCTTGAGTTAAATTTAACAAGTATAACAAAATTAAATATTTAACATGATCATGTGTTATAATAAACATATCTATTTCTATTATCCACTCTATATAATTCTCAATCATATCAGTAAGTTCACTCTTCATATCTAATTCCAATCATCCATTACGAAGATAAAATGATGGTCCACGTCGATGAACATGCTATCTGAGGCACCCTGTACAGGACACACAAAGCTTTTCACGTTGACTTTAACTCCGCCTGGCGTTTCATGCGTTCAGACCCGGAAAAACTGAATTCGCTGGTGGATATCGTATCACAGATGAAGATAGGACAGCTCTGCAATGGAGCGACAGACACGATGTCGTTCTCATTAGTTTGGCCTGCTGGCGTTGCGTAAGTTTCGAGCAGGATGACACGTAGCCGTTGGCCGTTTCGTTCCTGAATTTTCCTCGCTGCCAGTTCGATGAAAAGCCATGACGATTAATTCACGTTGTAAATTCCCGCCGAATTACCTGATTTTCTCTCGTCAGCATTACCTGTGTCCCAGCTACGGTCATGTTGGACGTGTTTTATCTTGTCCTCGTATCAGCAGTTCGCATTACCATTTCTGAGCACCTTACATATTTTTGACAAACTATTCCGTGCTATTCTAGAAACAAATTTACTATTATACACCCTAATAAGATTAAGATGTATTATCCTTTCTTTCACCAACTAGTCACCAACTTTTCCTGTTCTTAACGTCTCTTCTCCCGTGCATAGTAAAATCAGTGTTTGACAGGATAAAGTTCGGTTTTCCACGTAACGTTGGTCTTAAATTACGTTCATCGAAGTGTAACCTCAAACCATGAGGTCTACACAAAATTAAAAAATGCTACTCCGACCAATTGTACCGTAGCTCTTCTAAATACGCCTCTTCATGTGCCAACTCGTGGGTTAACATCGGTAAGGTGAAACTTGTGCACACCAAGCGTCGCAGTATGAAACAGCCTCTATCCGCCGGTAGTATTCTGGAAAATATTCCATGGAAAGTTCCATAGAATAAATTCCACCGACTCGTTCTCCCGCCATTGTTGGCTGTTTCACGCTACGTAGCCCGAGAAGAAAGAAGTGTCTTCGTGATCTTGATTCGAGTAGGTTAATCCAGAGGAAAGGCCTCTCGAAAAAGGAAGCCGAGACACGCTCTTCCCGGCTGTCTGACGGAAAAGGGGCAGAGCAAAACGTGAAATCGTCGCACGGTTTTCCAGTCCGTTTCCGTCACAAAAGAAGCTGTTGCTCTCGAGGAGAGAAGTCTTTCGAAGAGACACGGCTTCCTCGAATTGGTTACGTCGAACCATGCCGCGGAGGGGAACGGGACGAGGGAGAGACGTTACTTTACGTAAAACCGTCGGCGAACAAAAAGGATGCGTCGTCGACGAGTTCAATGCATCCAAACGGCCTTCCTTTCCTTGTGACAACGAAAAATTCCTGTTCCTGCCTGCGCCTGACAGCGGACGATCGAATAAAATGGCGCTGATAAATTCCCAAAGTACATCCATCGATTCTGAATCGGTTATTTCATGTGCAACCCGGAATCCCGGTCTCCCGGATTTCCTCGGCGAAACAATAAAGCTACCGTACCTTTTGCTCTACCATCTTTTAAGCTTCTTCAAAATATTCTGTAAATTGCGGATGACTTATAAATTTAACACCTGCATTCGTTCGGGCACAATTCACCGACTGGAGAAAAAGTTGCGCTGCCCAATTGGTTCAGGTTTGCACGTGAATTTTAAAAATTTCATCCTCACATTTTACTTTTTAAGTAAAAACTTTTCTGAAGAGATATATTTTTCCTGTATTCTTCTACGTAGGTAAAATTACTTGAACTGACTGAGCAGACTTTTGTTTAATTTAATTCCGTGAATGTGCTGCTTTGAAAAATTGTCCTTAGTTTCGAATTTTAAGCAGTATCGTAGAATATGGAGTTTGTAGAGTAATTTTAAGTGTATTAGAGTCAGTAGCGATTTTCGTAAAACACATGCATGATCACAAATTCAAAAATGTGCAATTTCTACAATTTTATGGTTCAATAGTATCTTACTTTATAATTTCATCAGTTAAACGTGAAAGTACTCGAGTAGTTTCTTCAACCGACTGAGCAGAAATTTTGTTTTGGATTAAATTCTACAATGTATGCGAATTTGGAAGATTGCCATCCCCATTTCTGAATTTTGAACAGTAAGATATTTCTACATGGTTGATCAGAAATTTGGTAAAGAAACACAAATGGTTGAAACTAATAGCAAATCTAAAAATCTCATTTCAATTTCTGCTGCATTATATCTCTATAATATCTTCGCTCATAATTTCAGAATAAAATATTTCTTAGATCATGTTCCTTGAACTGTATAAAATTTGAAAAATACTCGCATTGAGTCCAAATAGACACATATTAAACTCGTTCTTTTTGTTCAATAACATTTTTAATAAATTAATAAGATAATTTAGAATTCACCTAAACTTTAATTTTTAACGAAAGAAGTAACATATTTTGGTTCCAAAGTGAAAGCGATACAATTGTAATTTGAAACAGATTTTTGCATAATAAACCAGCTCCTTCAAACTTCATCAACGGGCACAGATTCAATTAGAAAATAAATGGTTTAATGGTTTTCTCAGGGACAACACTTTGGTTAAAATTTTTAATTACCTCCATTACCTTCGTCTTTGTTCCCGAACGAGCGTTGCTTTATTTTATCACGTTTAAAATAAATCGTATTCGAGCTCTCCGCGTAATTCGGTGTTCTACCGGCGAAATTATTTCACGACGCTCAGCCGCGAAAAAAAAAAATGGAAAAACGAGAAAAAATGTCTGTAATTAATTTCTGTGATTACGAGGTGCATTTGACAGTCTCTCGCCGCGAGTAGAACGTCGTTAATGTTTTTTTGACATGACGAACTGTTGGCGTTTCAAAGCGTTTCAAGGAAAACGAAATCAGAGAGGATCAACTTTGCTGTGCTGAAAGTTAAGAACCGGTAACAGCAATTTTTCCGTCAAAATGTTATTTAATTTTGACCTGGATCTTTTATGATTCGCTCGGAAAATCGTTTTTAACATATTCAATGTAATTTATGTCAGATGTGTTTCAGTTTTTTCGTTTTCTCTTTTTTCGATGTAACGTGGAAGTAAATTTTTTCTGCGATCATTATTCGGGAAGAATGTTAGACATATCTGGGTTAATTTGTGACATGTGCACATTCGGAACATTTCATTATTTAATTCTGCCCCATTACCGTCCGTGCTGATTCAATTAAATCCAAATGCAAAAATGATGTCGTAATAATTAAGCAGACATTTTTTACGCATCCGTGAGAATAGAATAATGATTATTTAATTGTACCATTACGTATTCATTTTTTCAAAGATTATGTACGTGGTTTTGAAGCATGAAAAGGAGAGAATAAAAATTTTCATGAGTTATATTCGTCTTTACATTCATCATGTGCGTTCGAAGATTTATAATTTTGTTGTTCATATTGATTACATTCAAATTTACTCTACAAATACAAAATATTCGTAAAACTTATTGGTTACTAATATTTTTTTATATATTCGAAAATTTCAAAATTTTATAAAATCGTAAGGTTCAAAACTCAATAACCTCAATGTCATGAAATTTTAACGTCAAAGAAATCAAATAAAATTTTGATAAAATAAAATTGCAATATAAAATTTCGATGAAATAAAATTGCAATACAAAAAATTTGTTATTGGTTTATATTTGATTCAGCATCCGCTGTGTACACATTCAAGTGTTCATAAGCAAGTTTTGTTATTAAAATTTGTAATTGAAAAAATGCTAAAATATCGTTAATAACAATAAAATAATCAACATCGTGAAAATATTGAATAATGTTCAAAATGTTGAAATGATTAAAAGGACCAGAAATCATTGGAGCATCAGTTATCAAGTGTTGTATTTACTTTTTCTCCGAATGTGTATCCGAATGCTGTCTGTTTGAATGATTTATCGAAGTTCGTAATTAACAGTGTTAATTAAGACTTTGCAAGTTGCGTCTAAAGTTTCCTTCTTGTAATAATTGATGTGTACATTAATGTGCAAACTCTCGGTGGAAGTTTGTTCAAAAACTTGTTGATTCATAATATCTGGAGCTGGTAATTCGTAGCATTAAATGTTTACAGGAAAAATAACCGGCGATACTGTTAAAGAAAAACGAAATATCAGCGTAAATATCAACACCGAAACGTGAAGGAATTATTCCGTGAATTATGATCTGATCATTGAATGAGATCTTCTGAAACGTATTATACAAGGGATTCCATAATACATAATACTCGCATCAACAAATTTAATCAATATCCAAAACGAAACACAGTTTTCTGTTTTGTTTGATTTTGTGACTAAAATATATACATAGTGTTGCGTAATAAATGTCATAATATTGAACCGTAGTTATACTCGTATTTGATATGATTCTGCAAATATTTCGCTGAAATTGTATATTCATATTTTACGTCGAAAATTGCAGTTAAAAAATTATTCAATACTCGGACAACAGAAATATTGATACAGTAATTATACCAGTCGACATTTATCGTGAAACACAAATTCAACATAAAAATCCTGTAAATAATTTCTATATATAATTCAATACAGAAAAGGAAATATAATCTTATACGATGACCTGGTATTTGATAAGTGTCCCATGACTTATATGCGGTGGTGTGCTTTTCTGTAGCATGCGTTTTTCATCGCTATTCCAATCTGCCTTTCGCGTTTTCTCATCGCACACCTGTCCACGTAGTAGGTGGCTACGTAAGCTCGTAACAATTTGTATCCATGAAATACGATGCGGCCGTTATAAGTTATAACTCACTGGTCTGGAACAAGCCACGGGTCTTATTGCTTCGTCGGTTTGTCGCGTAGGATGCATAACGCTTCGGTGATCCTACTAAAATTTCCATATGCAACTTACAATTAGTCAGGAAGACCAGGGATTTCGTAGAAATTAATTTCGAACATGTTTGATAGTTTGATGTTTACTACTATGCTCAAATTAACAAGTTTTCGGACTATTTCGTATCATTTGAATTCTTCTGATGGGTCTTTAACGATGGCAAAGTAAAACATACTAAATTTTTACTTGCTATTTGAAAAACAAGAAATGACGCACCTGGTGCGTCACATAATGAAAAGTAGTTTCTGACGCACCAGTTGCGTAGCGTATACAATACATCGAATGACACACCAGGTGCGTCGCGTACGAAATAGCCAATGACACACCAAGTGCGTCGCGTACGAAATAGTAGATGACGCACCAGATGTGTTTCCTGAATTCATGCAATGTATATAATACATACTGGGTGAAAATGACCTTGTACATTCGACTAATTTTCACTGCCGTATTTAAAATTACAGAAATTATTATGAAAGAACCTCTTGTCCAAATATTATTTAGGTGCAATTGCCTCGTTGTTATAACCAGTCTCAGACATTAATGTAAATGAGATTATAAATATTCTTTTTCTGAATTCAATTGTTAGCAGTGTAGAATATTATGAGTATGCGGTGTATATTGCTATGAAATACAAATAATTTTCACTGCAGGTACGAACATATTATATCTACAATGATCACTTTATTAATTAATAAATAATTACTGCATAATGTTGCACTAGTTGTCAATAGCATTCTAAACTGTAGTTTGGGGTTTCGTTATGAATATGCGCGGATGCGTTCAGCTGAAACAAATAAATGTAATTAAATGCAAATTGTGTGCTAACAATTGGAACGATCGGCGCAAACGCAAATTATATCGACGTATCTTTTGATAGTTGATCAGTTTACATATCGAAAGTACATGCATCGATTATCGTTTATTTTCTGTATCATTTTTCGAAAAATTGCAATACTTTCTGCATTGTGATGTGTATCAAATTTATTATTATTTGGCTATTCTCGTGGAGGTTTATCAATAAAATAAGCTGAAATAAATTTTATTTTTCAGTAAAACGCTTTTCTAAAATAATTTTATTCGTCAGTTACATTTTATTGTAAATTTGACTGTTTGATTACTGAATTTTTTTATTATTGTTTTACCAGATCAATTGTATTATACTACTACAATTTCCTTATGGAATTCAATACTTAAAAAAAAAATTAATGAGAAGCAATAGGAACTAGTACATTATTATGTCAGCCGCTGAGGATCTTCGGTTTTGATTTTTCCACGTAGAATTTAATGAGATGGCCCAAGCAACGTCGAGAAAATGAGGGACAGCGAGCGTTGACGATCCTTTCCAGTAATATTACCATTATTTCTGCCTGGCAGGCTCCACGTCAAACTGTAAAATTCAGGGAGAAGTAAGGAAATGAAAACGTTGAATAGAAGAACGTTAAAAGAGGTTACTGAGAGTTGCACAAACGGATATATTAAAGATTTAATATCAACGGTGCAGTGTTCATCGTAATAAACGAGAATGCACATCCATGAAAAGACTCTGAAACGATAATTAAAAATTAATATTCAATCCAGTGAAGCCATCTTTAGTAACGTGTACTTTCCGTCGATAATGATTAACTCTGCCGTTCTCCCGGGTCTTTATGACCCGAAACAGAAATTTCGTCCGTGAAACGTTTCGTTGAAAAATTTGAAAAATTTGAGGAACGTGCAATATACTCTCGTGTCGAGGGAAAGCATAAGTTAAAATAATTTAAGGACGAAAAGGAAATGTTTAATTTTACTTTTCAAAGTTGCTCTTGAAGATGTTGTAAAATGTATCCTACTTTCAACTGCTAAAACTCTTCTCGACTGCCAAAATAATTTAATTTACTCTAACGTGCTTTGAATTTCCTCGTACTTGCTTCGAGTTTTATTGTCGAGCACGGTCAAAAGTCCCGCCGAGCAGAATTTACCGGATAAAGTAGTTAGTTCGTTCCTTCCGTCAAAAACTGCTGCACCTCGAGCGCAGAATATCTGGAACGAACACGTACGGCTCACAAATTGTATAGAGAATCAACTACTGCGATACGTTAGGAGCTTCCGTGTAGATGATTACGCTGCCGTTCAATTTCGAAGCTCAGTAACCCGGAAGAATGATCCCTTACAACCTCAGATAGAATTGATCGATCCTATTTTCTTTGTATTCTCGGAGAATAGAGGTAGGTGTTAAACAATGGGTAAACTTAGAGATAATAATAGTTGTCAGCAACAATTAAATGAAGATTTGTTTATTAGAACTCTGTTGTAAGTACTGTGAGGTACTGCGCAGGTATTTACTGCGCAGGTCTCTGTTGCGCTGTAGGCTACTGCGCAGATTGCTGGATATCATCGCTATTTGCAATTTACGCGGGTTATTCAAGTTGTATATCTTAAGGAATGACTGATATATAGCTTACTTCGACTATTACTCGACAATAAAAGAATAACTGTTACTTGTACGTTTTCTTCAGAACTGGTTGACGTTTTATTTCATGATACTATCGTTACTGTTCTGAAATAAACGAGCTTGAAAATATGAATGTTTCAAGACGTTCTAAATGAACCTACACACGTACTATAATATCAGAAGCAATTGCCGCAAAGTTCCTTTGAGCAATGAAAATATTTCTTCGGATATCATTGATCTTTATTGCGCGTTCTTGCGGCGAGAACGGTACGAGATAAGTAAGGAGGGAAAATATCCATATTGTTCTACGAATACAAGGAATATAACGTCGTCAGTGGCAAAGCTTCCGCCATAACGAGCTTTCTCAATGGTTTGGGCAATAAGGAAACTTTCGACGCAAGATTTCGTGCTGTTTTTTTTTTTTCTTACTAGAACGTCAAGTTATATCCCCTTATTCTTTCGGGAGGGTGATACGACAGATATCGACCCATTTCGCTCGTTTTCGTGCTCATATTTCCCCATAGACGAGGAGACGCTACTTGTTACAGTTCGTTTCACGCGTTAGTGCTCTAAATATGTCGGATTAAAGGCAACCTTTGAGCCCCTTCTTTCAGCGGGTTAAGTCTTTTCACGATCATGTCCCATTTCTGTCGACTCTCTTGTACCGTGTCTCTCTGAAACGAGCAAGATGATTCTTCATTTATCCTATCGGTGGATCGTGGGCTAGTTAACTACACCTTAATTGAGCTTTTGTATCTTGAAAAGGTTTAAAAAGTCTGCCTGCTTTGCCCATGGAAGTTCATGCCTTTTCTATATTTCCGTCGACGAAGAAGCATAATTAGAGGGCGAAACAGGTCTGAAAATAACTGTTTTTGTAACCACAAAAATAAGTGAAAAATATGCCCTTTGCAAGATACGGCCTCATTAAAATATCTACACGTTACAACTGGCAAGCTCCTTTCATTTTTAGGTTATTAAAATTCTGAACACTGGACCGTATTTGTGAAAGAGTCTGTTGTTAGGAATGTTTTCTATTATGTCTAGCATATGTGAGTTAGGCTACAAACTTAAGAACATATATGAAATAGAAATTGACGCACTTGGTGCGTTGACTATATCAAACAGTGCATGACGCACGTGGTGCGTCGGTTATTTCACATAGTGCATGACGCATGTGGTGCGTCAGCTACATCGGACACTGCATGACGCACGTGGTGCGTCAGTTACATCAGATAATTATTGACGCACGTGGTGCGTCGTCTATATCGAACCGTCACGACGCATCTGGTGTGTCACATGAATGAAATGGGAAATTTTTCATCAAAATATTATAAGAATGTCTTCTTATCTACAAAGAATGATGCATCCTAAAAATTACTCCTATTTTTTTTTTAAATCGTGATTATACTATTGTACGTTTCGATATTTAAATAGTAGAATAGTTTACTAGTTTCTGTCTGTTGGTTTCATTTCTTTTGGAACGTTATAATTTGAAAAATTGCAACTTGGGCAAATATTAAAAATTGTAAGTGGAGTAGCGGTGTTAGTAGCTTTGAAATTCGTTCAGAATTGCACGTATATATTCATAAGTTTTCGTTGGAATAATTTTCATTAGTACAGCGAGAAGTTTCGAATAAAACCGCATTGAAATCGTCGTGCAGGTTTGGAATTGTAGGAATTCGAAATTAACGTTTACACGGGCATACATGTATATCGTTTTGAATACGGAATAACTAAGCCTGGCGCGTTCCTTTTTTTCCTCAGCCGGGTGCGTACGCGTTTGAATGGCGTGCGCAGATTAATTCTGTTCGATAATATGTCAGCAACCTTTTATAACGTTTTTATGAATTTTCAATGGAAAACATAAAACACGACGGTAGTCGCGGGACGATATATTATTTTAAATAATCGTCCCTTGTACGAAGTCCGGAATTTGAAATTCAAATGAAAACGCTCAAAAATTTACGTTCTTTTTTAGGATACCAAAAATATGCTAATGGTAACGAAATGTGACAGTATAAATTAAGCTTTACGATCTTTTATACCGTGAGGCATTGTCGTTCACTCTCGAAATTCCGGGCAGCAATCAAAATTTCAATAACGTCTTTTACAGAATAATTTTTATAAAATTCACCGCGCGTGCAATATTTCGGAATTTTTCACATAAAAATTAACAACAAAGCTTGAAAATTTCAGTATCGAAAATGTGACGCGTATTTTAAAGACGCGTTTATTTCGACAGGGACATATTCCATCATCGGTATTACGTTTTGTCAATTTTTCCGCCGTGTTCGGTAAACTAGAAAACAGCAAGTAAAAAGAAATGAAATGATCCCTTTTGTACACGAATGGTCGCTTTGGAAACGGCGTGTCGTACGTTGCGTATTGGATAGATGAAAAAATCATGTTTTGCAGCATAGCAAGGCAGATTTGTCGCATAAAACCAATGTTGATACAGCTAGTACAGCAACAATAGAGGAAGAAAAAAAGGTATAAATGATAGAACACCGGTGGAGCTGTTCGATAAAAGGTTTGAAATCGTTTTCGATATTGGCGCATAACGTTGTTTCATTAATTGAAATCAATGGAACATGAAATCGAAAATGTTCCCGTCGATTTCAATCCGTTTCATTTCCTTTCGATGCTCCATTATTTACGAAACATAATTCCACTCTTCTCGTCGATGAAATATAATTTAAATCTGACATGGTAAGGAAATTGAAATATATTTGCCTAAATGAACATATATGGAAAACTATTGGTACTTTAATATTATCTTTAATAAACTTTTATACATAATTGTGCTGTGACATATTTTATTTGTTTAAACTGGTTAAAAAGGTTGGACACTTCTTTTTAATCACCCTGTAGCTTTGCGCTATTGCATCTATATTTTAATACTGTGAATATTTATATTTTAGCATCTGCATTTTAATACTGTATTCATATACTATACTCATCCTCATACAATATTTATATAGTATATGTTATGGTATAGTATCTATATGACGCTAGTTCTATTTTGACACTATATTCGTACTGTAGTATCTATTTGATGCCATATTCATATACTATAGCACCCACATTTTGATACTATATTGATACCTATTTTCAAGAACTTCATTCATCTATATATTTGAACGGTAATAAACCTCAGATTCATGCTTAAAATCACACAATGAATGAAGGAGTTTGAGGTTAACAGTAATTCTCAGCGAGCAAGTGTAGTCGGTCTTAAGCATGTAACGAAAGGGTTAATAAACTTCTTTAAAGAGCAAAGTTTAAGCTTATAAGATGTGTTTGGATCGCGTTGCACCGGAGGGGTCGTTGAATAATTTCACGATCACGACGACGACGAGGACGAATTTCCATGAAAAAGCGTGCCATACACACGGAATGTAGCTTGGTCGCGAACCGTGTGTATGCGCTCGAACATGTGCCACTATTCCCCCGTGGTGTTCCCATAAATGGTACTTTGCGTTTCTACATTTAAAATGAGCCACGCTTTGCATAATTGTACACCGATTTCCGTGATACGCTTCTTCTTCGACCCTCTCTGTCTCTGTTCGTTGCAGAACATAATCGAAAGACGATAATGTTAGTTGGAATCAACTTTTTTCGATAATTCTACCATTACTCCTGTTCTTACTTGTGAAATCTTTTTTGTACCCTGCCGTGAACATTCTTCACTTCTAACATGAGGTGAAATTGTATGGTAGGAAGACAGGTTAGGTTATAACTGAGACATCGGGTCAAGTTAGGTAAGATGGTGCAAGACGTGAAAATAGGTTAAGTTTGTACCGAAGGTATAGTTGAATTCTGAGAATGATACGTGGTTATTTTGGTTCACGATAAACTTCTGATTGACCTATTCGCTAGTACGCATTCAGCTTATCATGTAGGTTATGCGATAACGAAAATATAATCAGTTATCTGCAATGACGCATGCATAGAAAACGATTCATTGCCTAATGTATACATTATGGCTTCATTAAATTTCTAGAAAAATACGAAGAAGGTACAAAGTCTATCATTGTCTCAGTTACGCTCTATATACAGTATGTTTCACAAATTTAACTTTTCATAATCAATACAAACTATAAACATTTATTTTTTGTAACTTATCCTTTACATATCAAATTCATACAATTTAAAAAATGTGTGCATTCGTAAAAAAATATTCAGAACAGTTTGTTTTCATATCACTAGTTTTTTGTATAAAATGTTCGTAAAGGAACGTAATCATAATGTAAATAATACTAATATTAAAATATTAAATTCTTCGCAACACTATTATGGAAATATTAAATATTACACAACACTATTATTAAAATATCCCGCGAGCATCAGAAAAGAAACCTGAACATCCATCAGAGACGTACTTTCCGGAGTTAACACGATCCCAGCCGTGTCTTTTTACATCACCCAACAGAATTAAAAATTCTTTCTCCGGTATTTTCTTTTCTTCTCGGTTCGATGCATCCGTGGGCACAGGACATTATTATCATCGTATTCGCGGCTCGATTAATGATTCACGCGTTGGAATAAATTCAGTTTCGTATTTAATAATGTCTACGTTCTTTCCCAGAGCGCCAGACATCCAGCAGAAGTTAAAAGGGCGACCGCTCTTACAGATTCACGTTTTATATTTTATTTTTTCTCCGCCTTTCTGTCGGAGAATCTTTAGCTTGCTGCGTCCTTTTCAGTCACGTGATTCTCCAACTATACGTACACACACACATATATTCGAGTATATAGTGTATTTACATCAGTTGGGACAAAGTGTTCAGTTCGGTTCGTTAGCACGAGATGATTCTTTTTTTTTCTTGCCGGTGTGTATACACGCGTGTACGTATATACGTGCAGTAAGGATGAAAAGGAAGCTTTCTGTCAGGCCTCGAATTAATATCGTGCCAGTGATTTGATGGCGGATATCCAGCGACGGCGACGCGTGTTTCAAAAGGAAATCAGCACACGCGCGTAAAGCCGCGTTCGATGTTAAACCGACAATGAGTTTCTTTAAAGATCAAAGCGAAACTTTGATTTGATGAGAAATTCCCTGGGAGCTTTTCTAGATTTATGTGGGCTACGATTTGCCCTGAATTCCAAGATCGGATACTGGTCGACTCAAAAGTAATCGACAGGAAATTATCATAAGATAATATCTTCTTTTAACTTCTTCAAGTTTACTTCTTCTCGAATTTATGTCATTCTTTTACTGATAACACGATCGATATTAAATTATATTATATACAGGGTGATTCATGTATTAGTCACACCACTAATTTATAAATTATGCATTCAATGAAATATTGTTAGATACACAAAGTGCTTTTATGAGAGACAAATAACGTGTGAGTTTTTTATATATTTAAAGATATTTCACAAGTCTGAAGTACAACTTTGTTTCGTGAAATGAAATTGTACATCTTTCTGTTAAAGATTTGAAGAATATGAAGTGCGAAGTTAAATGTATTTTTATTAATCTCGTTATGGGTGTTATCAAGACTTTCAGGTTATTATAGTAATCACAAAAGTCAACATTGGCATCATCAAGATAATCAAAATCATTTTAGTCGGCATCAAGGTCATTCTAGTCGACATTGAGGTCATTATTGTCGGCATCAAAGTGTTTATAGTCGTCACAAAAATCTTTGAAGTCATTACAGTCATGATGGAGGTTGTCATAGTCGGCATCAAAGTGTTTATAGTTGTCGGAAAAATCTTTAAAGTTATTACAGTCATGATGAAAGTTGTCATAGTCGGCATCAAAGTGTTTATAGTCGTCGTTAAAATCTTTGAAGTCATTACAGTCATGATGGAAACTGTCATAGTCGGCATCAAAGTCATTATAGGCGGTACTACGGTTATTATAGTCGGCATCAAAGGTTTTATAGTTATTGTAGAAGTCTTCAAAGTCATTATAGTCAGGATCAATGTTGTCATAGTCGGCCTCAAGGTCCACATACTCGTTGTCGAAGCCTTTAAAGTCATTATACTCATGATAAAAGTTGTCATAGTCGGCATCAAGGTCATTATAGTCATCATCAACGTCATTAATGTTCTTACAGTCGTGGTAAAAGTCATTGCAATCGGCATCAAGGTCATTATAGTCGCAATCAAATTTCGAGATTTAAGTATTCCGAAATTTTAGCACTTCAAGGTATAAAAATTTAGAAATTGTAGAAATTGAAAATTTGAAAATTGAAAAATTTGAATCAGTTCAATCTGCAATCAATTAATAGGAAAATGCAATATACGTATATCGTTAAACGAACAGCGAATTGCGTTTCTATATACGGATATAAAGTACTATTACTTTTGTATAATCCATTAAAAACAAAAAAAAATTCATTTTTCCGTGAAATTGAAAAGCGGCGTTCGATTCTTTTTCTCCTCCTTTTAATTACGCTCGATTAACGACGCGATTTCATTCACAAACGTACGGAAGTTGATTCGTGCGAAGGGAAACGAACCTTTCGGTGGAAAAGAAAGGAAATGGAAAAAAGAAACGAAGAAAACAAGTGAGATGGAGTATCGATTCTTTTTATGCCGTCGCTTTGGGGTTTCGCGTCATATCCGTTCATTCGAACGTTACTCCTGTTTGCGAGACGTGTTATGGAATGCTGCCGAAAGATTCGTTCAAAGGGCTTTTTCTGTCCTTTTAAATGCACCTTTGTTACACATTTCACGGTAATACTGCGAACGACGATTGGATAACGCTGTAAAAATGATATTTTTTCCAAGAAATATCTTTTCAATTACCATTCATCGATACGTTATTCAAAATTACTTTTTCATGCTATTCGTTAAATTCCAGTACAATTTGTAATATTAATTAAAACGGACGGAACTTTTAATATACGTGTTGTGTTTTTGATTAAAGGGAAAAGGATTCGGGAAAATTGTCGGTGTACAGGCAGGATCAAAATTTGACTTCTCTAGGAAAAAATATTGCAGCTACGTTGAGATCACTGATTTCAATCATTGATTGTTAGAAATTTTTATGAATTTGAAAATGTCGGATTGAATCAGGAAATTGAGAGCATAATTTGGTAATTTGGGGATTTGAAGATCTATCTATATGGCAATTTAGAGATTTGACGGTGTAGACATTTGGGGAACCAGATGTTTAAGAATTTAAACATTTGAGGATTTACAAATTTAGATATTTAGGGATTTGGAAACTTAAATATTTAGAAAATTGAATTGAAGAATTGAAGAATTAAAGAGTCAAAAAATTGAAACATTGAAAAATTGAAAATACGAAAATTTAGAAATTCGTAAAGACAGAAGTCTGCGAATTTAAATTCGATAAAAATTGAACTATGGGTCAAAAATGTCTCGATATTAATTTGTCGTGTTCAGAATTGTCAAGTATATGATAAATGCATTCCTGCATAATAATGTAATTCTGTATTATAAACTGTAAAAGGAAACTTGGTTAATATACCTTCTTGTTACAAAGGTACAATTTACAATGAAGCAAAGTTTGTTCCATAATTTCACCACATTTTTAATAAACAACCCTTTTCCTACTGCTAATAAACTTTCTCTCTATCTAAAAAAAATCATTTACTTAACGAAAATGAACAAAGTTCTTTCGCAGAAACATATTAGCATTTATTTAAAGTCATAAAAGCAGAAGCGTGACCCTATCTCGTTACGCTGAAAAGTAATCTAAACTTCCGTTTAATTACATTTAGCAAAAAAAGAAAAAAAAATAAACAAGAAAAAGGAGAGAGAAGCTGGTTATTAATTACACCGAAAAAGGAGGGAGCAAATTTTAGAAGATATTATGAAACAGAAAAATTGTGCCACCCTAATAACGGACAAATAATTGGAAAGGTACAGCAATTAATTTAATTAAAAACAGTAGCGATACTAATTAGAGGTAAAGGGATATTTCTGTTGAAAAATTACAAGTAACTGAGAAATCGTTGCATTTAATTATGCGAATATTTGAGCATTAAGATTTTTCTGGGGAAATGACATTTTATAGAAGAAAGACCTAGGGGAAATTGTAATGTAGGGGGAAAGTGTTTCGGTACTAATAAGTTTTAGAATTAGTAAAACCTGAGAATGTGGAAGTAGAAATTTTCGTTTGGTTCTTATAGAATTTCAGATTTTTTAATTTGGCAATTTAGGAATTTGTGATGTTTCAATTTGGTAATTTAGGAATTTCGGATTTTTCAATTTGGTAATTTAGGAATTTGAGATGTTTCAGTTTGGTAATTTAGGAATTTGGGATTTTTCAATTTGGTAATTTAGGAATTTCAAATTTTTCAATTTAAAAATATATTAATTTGGGGATTTGGATATTTGGTTACTTAAAAATTTTTTGAGTTAGAATTTTTCAAGTTTTATAGTTTCAAAGTTTGTGAATTTTTAAATTTTGGAGTTTGGTAATTTCATAATTTTAAATTTGACAATCTGAAAATTTTGGGTTTGAAAATTTAGGGACTTTGAAAAATGGGAATTCTTAGTTTGAGAACTTATCGATTTGAAAATTGGGTGATTTCATAATTTGAAAATTTTAGAATGTAAAAATTTAATAATTTATCAATTTAGAGATTTTAAATATGAATATTTGAAGATTCAGCAATTGGAATATGTACAAAAGAAAGGGAACATAGATTTTCATTATAAAAACTGGGATTATGGAGGTTTGTAATGTAGTCACTTAAGAATCTAGCGTAATTCTTGAAGCTGAACAGCATGACCTTAATTTCCAGCAAACCTAGGAAAGCCATTACCAGTCCTCAGAATGTCATGAAGTAAAAATCATTCTTCGTCTCTCCAAAAATTTTCGACTCTCCCAGATTCCCCTCGTGTTTCTGCAAGACCATACATTCCCCTCAACCAGAAGAATTTAAAACTGCAGTCAACTGAATATCGGTCGTCATCGAGCATAGTACTTCGTAACAAGGAACAAATTCCGTGCAAACCAAAGTTCAGCATCCTGATACTCTGCCTCTCCGAGCGGCCTTTCTTCCCAGTAACGGTGCAATCCATTAGAAACAGGATGCGACGTTCGATTCGATCCGAGAATCGATCGATGGAGGATCGATGCGTCTCGCGGAAATCGGAGACGGTAGCAGGCGATTCCTCCGACGGAGATTCTGTCGTCGAAACGTCACCGCGGGACGCTGGCAAAAGGGTGCATACGCAAAGGCACGCGTTCGAGCGACAAACCGCAACTTTTTCGCTCGAACGGCGTTCGGCTTAGTCGATATGCTCGAGTCGAGCAGCAGAATCGTTTGCCGCTGATACGATCGATGAATCGAAAGGGTGGAACGGATGCTAGGGAAGAACTGATAAATGAAGGGTGAATCAAACGCGGTCTGGATCGTTCGGTTTCAACTATTTACCGTCATCTTTCGGATTATGCAGTTAAAGAGATGTACTTCTGGTGGGTTCATTGTCTAACTGGTAAAAGTGGAGTGTACAGGACAGTTCAAAAATTGTGGTCCTGTTATGTGAACATTATTTACCTTGCGTCAATGTGTCTGCGTAGAGTAACGTAGACGTGCAAGTGCATAATGAAATTATAATTGAATGTATAGGACGCTTCAAAAATAGTGGTCCTGTGATGTGAACAGCATTATTTAGTTTGGATCATGTATGTTTACGTAGAGTAACGTAGACGTGCAAGTGCATAATGAAATTGTAATTGAATGTATAGGACGCTTCAAAAATAGTGGTCCTGTGATGTGAACAGCATTATTTAGTTTGCATCAATGTATGTTTACGTAGAGTAAGGTAGACGTACAAGTGCACAATGAAATTGTAATTGAATGTATAGGACGCTTTAAAAATAGTGGTCTTGTATTATGAATAGCATTATTTAGTTCATAATGGATAAGTTTGTGTAGAGTAATCTGAATGTTTAAGTGAACAACGAAATTATTTCGGCAAATGTACAGGACGTTTCAGAATAAATGAACTGAATCGAAAGAAGAATCTGTCATATTATTTTGAATAATACACAGAAACCAGTTCTAAAATGAAACAATAAACTTGTATATATAAGTACACAAATCCTGAAAAGTGGTCCAATTATTCGCATCATATTGTCTGCAAAACAGAATTTTAATATTTCATCCAAGAAAATACTCACTGAATTCTTCAGCCACAGACTAAAACCCAGCTTTTATATACCCTAACGTCGAGCAATTTCAAACCTAATGCTTTTCACGATAAATACTACCGGGGACGTATAATGAAGTAATAATGCCATACACATTAAAAACCTCCGTGCGTTATAAAAGTTAATTCCTCTGTTTTCCTTTTCATCGTTTCCGAGCTTAAACCGCATTTTCCGCGAGCAGTTTCCAGGCTCAGAAATTGTCTCCTCCATAAGGCCTCGCCATAATAACAAGGACAATAACGGGAAGAAAATCTGTTGGAATAAATCCGTAAAGGCAAAAAAGAAGTGATTCCATTTATGTGATTCCGCGAAACGATGCAATTACGCTAAAGAACATAATGAGATTTAGTTAATTAGCAGGAAAAGGCAAGACGAACGTTATTGCGCCCTTATGATCCGTTCGTTAGAACACGAAGCTGATCGCGTTGCTATTTACCAAAGCAGCGGAAGTAAACTTGCTACACCGTGTCCCGGACCAGCGAACTAATCTCAACGTTAACAAGAACACGTGTTCTTGCACATCTTCCGCTGTCTCAACGTACACATGCAGTTCACGGGACCGTGTGACGGCTAAACTTTGCGGACTTTGTTGAGAAACTGAGAACATTGATCATATGCAGTTCGTCGCTAACTACTAATCACTCTTTGTTCGGGAAGAACTCTAATTAGCGTTGCTAAACTTCACCTACTTCAATTTACAAAACCTTAAACTGTTCCTTGCGTGATATATTTTGCTAATCTGAGACTCTACTGACCCAACATCTGTTGTCTGAGTGTTAGTGTTTATATCACATGCATCTGTGATAAAATGAATTCAAAAGCTGCAGAAGTTCAAGCAGTATATATCAGATCCAATGGTAGCTCTAGGACGCTCACGACTTTGGCTATATATCTTGAATGGTTAAACTTATAAATATAAAGCATATACGGTATGAAACTAGAGGCTACAAGCTTTCATTTCATTACTCAGTGATACTTGTACAGTTTTAATATTCGAAATGAACACTGGTGAAAGAAATTAGTTAGCTTGGACTGACGACCGTCACCTTTTTGACTATATCTCTTGAACCATTAAATCTATAATTACAAGGCGTACATACAATGAAAGTAGAAGATATGCTCTTTCGTTTGATGCCCTACTCACTCTTATATGACTCTGATATCGAATATGGCAACTGGAAAAGCAAATTACTTAACAGGCCTGGGCAGGACTGTGGATAAGACAATCACTTTTTCGGTCATATCTCTTAAACACTTCAACCTATAATAATAAAACATATATGCCGTAAAACTACAAGACATATGCTTTCATTTGATACCTTTCTAATTCTTACACGATTCGAATATTCAAGATGGCGATCAAAATAAGAAATTACTTAACAGGTCTGGTGAGGACAGTGCTTAAGACGATCACTTTTTCGATCATATCTTTTGAATGCTTAAACCTATAATAATCAAACCAGTGTCATATAAAAATACAGGACATGCACTCTTATTTAGTATCTCACTGACTGTTGTGAGTGTTGTATATTCAAAATGGCGATCGGAAAAGGAAATTAATCAGTAGTTCGATTTTCTGCAATCAGAGTATACCTCACTACTAATCGAACAATGTTAAAATTTATTACAAACTTGTCGAAGAGCAGCATAAGGTTAAATAAATCGAGCTGGAATCGAGCATGAATTGTTAACTTCTTCATCCCGGTACGACCCTTCAAAGTGCAACGATAAAATAAAAATTCAACGATCCAGCATCTTTCATAGGATTCCTTTGACTGCTACGAAAATCGAAGAGAATCCAGAGGTAACGTTCGCAATAAAGTTCTCGAACACTGGCTATATTTGCTGACCTTACGGCCGATGTTCCTTCTTAATTCGCGTATCGATCGAGAAATTTCACCTTTCCCCGTGTACGAAGACGTCGAAGATCCGATCACCGGGAAAACGAGGATTGTTAGAGAGGAGATTGATGTACGCGATGACGTTTCCAGGGAATATAAAACCACCGTTCGTTGCCAGCCAAGGGTGAAGGTAGGGTCGCGATTAATGATTCTAGCTAAGGGAATTGACGAACAGGAAAGTCCCATATTACTTAGCCATCATTGTTTTATCCTGATTGCTTCCCTCACGAGAAGCGAATAAAATCTCTACCTTAAGAAACATTGTTTCCCGTTAAAAGTTGAGTTGCAATAAATATCTTTAACTGCTAGGTGTATATGGATTATTGGATAGTAGATAATGTAGACTTTCGTTATATTGCCACGGTTAACTGTAGGTACTGAGATCTTTATATTAATACAGGGTGTAATAAAATTCACACACACAGGGAGAGAAATATAGTAGACCTATGAGGCAGCAGTTACGTGACATAAGAGTTGTATGAAAATTGCAAAAACCTATGTAAATATATCAGTTATTGCAATAACGAGAAATTAGTAGCTGGTACATAAGTAGGAAGTTGCTATGCGTGTTTTTTTTAGTATTTCGTGTTCTCTCACGGGAATACTCGTCTAACCGCTGAAAGTGTATCTCACTCAGCCACGTCAAATGAAATTGTTTCGTTAATGGCACAGACACTCGCCGCTAAGAAGGGAAAGTAATTCTCTTTAAGCTGAAGAAATCGTAATTTAGCGTGTTTGAGGCTCTCCACGGACCTCGAAGAGATTTCGAAACGTTGCTGACTTGATGAAGTCTTTTGTTGGGTGCAACTCGTTAATCGTTGTCGAGAGTGATTCTTTGAGAATTTCGAGGACTTGTTTGTAAAATAGTGAGATGAATGCATCGAAAAAAATTACTCGCTTTATTTTTCTGTTAAAAACATCGGCCGTGATTTTCGTGAAATTGAAACGTTTAATTTTGTATATCGGTGTGCTCCGTCGGCCTCGCGCGAGAGCATTTTCATGAAAACAGCGTTCTTTTTAATCGTTGATTTCAAGCTTTTGTGGTCTGGAAAACGTATTAACAACCGAGAAATTAACGAATGCATTGAAACCTTTCATAATTCAGGAAACCATGCGTAGCACACGCTTGATTATAATGTTTTATTTTCTTTGAATTTATAACGAAGTGAAAGCGATTCATAAGTGATGAAGAAGCTTACCGCGCGTTATAAACGGCCTTTATGAGAAAAGAATATTCATTTACACGAACATTGTGTTAAACAACGTTCAGAGCCAAATATGTACACAGTGCGTAGAGAAAAATTAAAAACAAACATTACGTACTGCACTGTTCCAACAATCATTTGTTTTTACTGAAAACGTTGTTGAGACGTTTACGTGGTCTTGTTTGCGAAGTTTTAAGCTTCAAATTGATATGCCATAAACGATTTTTAGTCGTAACTTTTTGTCACGATATTTTGTCAATCATCAGAACGGGTTATATTTTACCTTTTGTAGTAATGGGTGTTTGAGGCCAGCAGTTAGCCATTTTGTATTAAAAATATCGAAATCACAATTATGTAATAATTTTCGTCAGGTTCAGAGCTTCAAAATGATGTGTCATAAGTGACATTTGGACGTACCTTTCCGTTATAAAATTGCATCGAACTTTAAAATTTGCAATCAGGAATTTATGTCGTAATAGAAATCTTAACTCGTTGCAATTGGCTGTCAGTCATTTTTCATTTGAAATTTAACGAGATGTTTACGTAGTCATTTTTAACAAATTTCAAGCTTTAAATTGGTATATTACAAGTGGTATTTGGAAATTATTTTCTGTCACGGAATTGGGTCGGACACTGGCCAAGCTTAGTAAAGTACGTATCATTAGTTGATAAGATCGGTAACCAGCCATTTTCTACTAACAATATCGACGGAGCATTTACATAGTAATTTGCGGCAGATTTGAGACTTTAAAATGATATGCTACAAGTAGTGTTTTGGGACTCTTTTCTGTCACGAAATTACGTTAGACTTTTCACAATTTGCATATAATCATTTAGCAAGCTGAAATGTAATAAGAATCTTGGCACGACAAAATTTATTACCAATTATTTTGCATAAAGTATTCTGACGGAGCGTATATGTAGCCATTTTGATTACACTTTAAGCTTGAAATTGATGTACCATAAGTGATATTTGAAGATACTTTTCTGTCATGAAATTATATCGAATGTTAGGCAAATTTAGTACGGTATATCTTATTGCTTGTGGTAATGATTGCTTGAGGCCGCCAACTATTGACATTATATAAAGAATATTGACGAGGCATTTATATAGTATTTTTTGTGAGATTTTAAGCTTTAAATTGATATATCATAAGTGGTATTCTGAAATACTTTTCTGTCATGAAATTACGCCTAACTTTTTACAATTTGTAAGCAATAAACATAACAGAAGAAATTGAATGTGATGAAAATAGTGACTTGTATTGGTTCAAAATAAATGAGCAAGTATTAAAACAATCTAAACGTTAAAATTATAAACTGTCAACGAACTGTAAATAAATTTTGCAACCATCATTAATCAAAGCAAGAAAGATTCCAAAAGTACGTAAAGCCGACACTGAATTTATTAATAAACGCAAGATCGCATTCGAATTCCCTTTCCCAATATTAGAACCGTTTTTTCGTTCCTCCAACATAATTTTCCTGCAAAATAACGTTAGTAGCATCGATCAATCAATCCTGTTTCGTAGCTTCATCCCTTTCTGACACTTTACGGAGCAGGTTTCAACGTCCCCGTTTGCACCGTTCCCAGCGAAGAACTTCACCTATATATCATTCTAAAGAAACGATTTAAGAAGTAGATAATGCTCTTTGCAGTTCGCGACGGAGGCAGGAGTCAAAAAGTTCTGGTTGCACGATACTTTATACTTTGGGAGAAGTGTCGTAACGGGTTCGATGGTACACCGTTCGCATTGTCGGCAAGCAGAAACGATCGAAAGAGTAAGCAAAGGTTGGCAAGCGAAAAGGATCGATGCAATCGTGGAACGGCGGGTAATGAAGACGTTGAACGACAGGTTCGACTGTTTGCCACGCAAATCGTTGGAAAACACGCGAATCCTTTCAAGCTAGAACCACGCTGCCATTCCATCCGTAACAGGAAACTGAAGGCACGTAAAAATCTCGTTCGAAAACGGGAATTCAGCTTGAAAATTCTTAACGTTTCGCCGTTCTTCCAACGGCCCTCGAATATTTATGGTGAACGTTGCCGAACAATGCGGGGAATAATTCCTTTCTTCTATTTCAATTTTGCATTTTGGGATGTTGGAACTAATTGTGGATTGAATGTGGATAGATTGATGTGGATAGTTAAATGATGTGGACAGTTCAATGATGTGGATAGGTAATTGATGTTGATAGCTCACTATGTGGATAGTTAACTGAAGTTAGTAGCTAATTAATGTGAACAGGTAACTGATGTTGGCAGCTAACTAATCTGGACAGCTAACTGATGTTGATAGCTAACTAATGTTAGTAGCTGATTAATATAGATAAGTAACTAATGTTGGTAGCTAACTAATGTGGATAGCTAACTGATGTTGATAGCTAACTGATGTTGGTAGCTAACTAATGTGGATAGCTAAATGATGTGTATAGCTAAATGATGTTGATAGCTAATTAATGTGACTATGTAACTGATGTTAGTAGCTGACTAATGTGGACAACTAACTAATGTTGATACCTAACTAATGTGGACATATAACTAATGTCAATAGCTAACATGAATAGCAATGAACGATAAGAGTAAATTAATCATTTCGAATTATCGACCGTAGTAGACTCTCTTAAATTAAACACTATTTAAACAATATTTAAATTAACTCAAAATATTAAAATTTATTATATAGAAGTACAAGTATTAAAGTGTTTACTAATAAACAACAAACAGCTTAAAACGATAACACCATGTTTTTAAACGAATAAGCAAATTGAAAATATGAACAAACCGAAAATGTAGGATAACAATGACCAAAATACGTGGTTGATGTTAGCGTAAAATAATAGGTGTTTCAAATAACTTCGCGAAACTCTGTATCACTGTGCCGCAAAATATAATGCAGTAGGGCTGTTTAAAGCATGACTCGGAGGTGTAACGAACATGTCTCCCAAAGTTGTTGATATCGAGTTGAAAAAAGAAATGCATTATGGTATGTGTATGGCATGTAATAACGCGCAACTCAACTGCAAGTTTCTAGTTATTACCAGGCGAACCATAGAACTATTAGGACGAAAATTACCGCGAAACTAACTATAATTGAAACTGCAAATAATTCCATTTGCGTTCAAACTTCGGTTATATTTTCAATGACAATGCATGGAATTTATCACTTTTCATTATCCAATACGAATAACTATTTTCAAAATTTCAAATATTTTGTTTCAGATTCAAATTTATTAAAATATATTTTTGGTGACAATATTTGTATATCGTTTTTTGTTTAAAGATTGTTATGTCTTATAGATAATTATTGTATAATATTTAGTATGTAATTGTAACTAATTAAATTTGAAATAGTTGAAATCTTAAGATTACTAGATTTTAAAATTCCTAAATTCTTTGATTTCCAGATTCTTATTTTTCAGAATTCCTGGGATTCAAAATCCCTAGATTCCCATGTCAATAGATTACAAAATACCTATTTCCCAAAATTCCTAAGTCCCCAAGTTTCTAGGTCCCCAAATTCCTAGATCTCCAAAACTCTAGGTCCCAAATCCCTAAGTCCCCAAACCCCTATTTGCCCAAATCCCTATGTCCTTAAATCCCTATGTCTTCAAATTCCCATTTCCCCAAAACCCTATGTCCCCAAATCCCTATAACCCCAAATTTCTATGTCCCTAAATCTGTAAACTTCCAAAGTTACTAAACCCCCAATTCCCTAGATTTTGAAATACCTTGATCTTAAAACTCCTAGAGCTGTAAATCCCTAGATTCTCATATCTGTAGATCTCCAAATTCAAAAATTCAAAAATTCCAAAATCTCGAAATTCCAAAATCGCAATACAATCACACTTATATTCAAACTTTAATAAGTTCTGAATTTTTCAATTTTCTCTTCAATCCTCGTAGCATAATACGACTTCATTATTCCTTGATTAAATTTTTTAACGAACAAGGATAATTTATCACGTTCGATCCCGTAGCAGCTGCAGCTCCAACAATGAAGCGAAACGATGGAAGCCATATTCGAATCTGCGAAATACGTCTCTGTATAACATACTGCGTCTTTAGCGTCTCTATATTTCATCATTCTGAAGATTTTTACGTTTCAACGATTTAGCAAGTGGAAAGAACTCAAAAATCACCGTCTCTGAAGAATGCGTTTTAAAACACAGTTCAGACTGAATGTGTCAAGAGATTATATAACATCTATTTCTTCTACAATATATAAAGTTACTTATAAATAATTAAACTATGGTTTTAACTTGTCTGATAAAGTAAGAGAATTTCTATTTGGAAGAAGGAGACAAATGTGAAAGTATAAATACAAAGAAACTTAGTATGCTGGAAGATATCGAAGAAAGATTATAGACTGGTATATGGGCAACGATAACTTCTCGGAGGAGTTATTTGACTGATAAGGAAGCACGGTAATCAAGTGTTTTTCACGGGTGTTATTAATGGCAGGCAATAAGATGGAGATGCGGTAAGAACCGACATACCACGTCGAAATAGATTAATGACAGGAAAGTTATGAATATTTTATGGGAAGGTAGAAGTTACAGTTTCTCCGTGATATTATGAAACCAGCTACGTTAAATCAAGAAGAACGTGTTATGACATGATCAATAACCATCAAAAAATGATCACTGCTCGGTCTCTTCAATCTATAACGCTTTGTAATTTCAATTTTTTATAAAAAGGATTTAATAAGTTGAGAAAAAACTATGACAAAGTCGATGAAACATCAATAATAATTAATAACAATTTTTACAAAAATACTATTTTCAAAGTAACATTGTTTGATAGCATGTTATGAAACACCCTGTATAAAATGTTTCTGAGAACCCTAATTTACCTTAATAATTTGCATGTATCTTCTTATGTTTGTAATAGAAACAACATTTATGTTGGGAACAATATGCCTTGACTCAAATGTATGAAACACCCTGTACATAATATTGTTAAGAAGTCTTACTTTTCCTAATGATACATTTGGAAATATTTATTACAACCCTCTTGTCTATTAAATATTACAACCTTCTTACATAACATAGATGCATACATCTCGAAAACAATAACCTTCGACCGAACAATATGAAACACCCTGTACATTATTTTCCAAAAATCTGCTCTACCCATCGGCATATCCGCGAAGAATACCAACGGAACATTAATTTACACCAGAAATTGCGTTCACGTAAAACAATAATCCTCGACCGAGCTGCATGAAACACCCTGTAGAATGTGTATCCGAGGAGTCTGAAGTAGAGCCGTGCATTTGTAAGAAGGCCGTAGAGATAGAAGATTCGGTAGTTCCTTGTGGCGAAGGATAAGTTGATCGAAGATAGAGTCTGGTGTTCGATCCGAGGCGTGTACGTGTAACTCATCCATAACCGGGCCGGAAGCCAAGCACGTGTCCCGTGTAAGCAAATAAGTAGACGAGATTCGGATATAAAGCGTGACCCGCTTGTCGTCCCGCGACGCCAATCCCCGGATCGATCGCTCAGGATTGTTCATGGAAGCATTGTCTCTCTTAAGAGCCAGCTATCGGTTCGATTGATTACGTAACCCCCGTAACCTGTAAGCCCTTGCAGGCTCTAACCTTCGCCAGGGGAAATCGCGAGCTTTGTACGAGCCGAGTTTGATAGAATGTTGGGATTAAGCAACCATTGTGCTGCGCATCTCCAGATACACGGAACGTCGATGAATCGTGCAAACAGTACCGCCGTTAGCGCCCGGCAAATAGGGCACCTGCCCCGTCTTCGGGGAGACGCGTTTTCGAATTTTCGCGTTCTCCAAAAATTCTATCAGTTGAGTGTTCTTTGGCGGGAAACGTAAAATACCGGAATTTTGATATTGCGGAATTTTTAAATTGAGAAAGTTTGGAAATGAGGAAAGCTATGGAAGCTTAGATTTTTTTATTTTGAAATTATTTTGATGTTCAAGAATTTTGAAAGATTAAAATATTTATAATTTTGGATGCTGTGATAGTATACAACTTTTGATTTTCGGTAATTTATTTTAAATGTTAGAAATTTAGAACTTCATTGTCTACGCAAGTTTGAAAAAATTTAGGATTTTTCAATTTTTACACAAATTTGAACGTTGAAAATTTATCATTTTTTAATTTCAGTGTTATATACATTTGAATGTAGAGAATTTAGAATTTTTCTTTTACGATGTCACATAAATTTGAATGTTTAAAATTTTTTAATTTTGAAAATACTATGGAATTCCAAATTCTGTGAAAACATAATTTACCGTATACAGATTGGACGCATTAATATATCTCGTATATCGTGAGGTAATACTATGTTGGGCCAGTGAACGGAAATTGATAGAGTAAAAAAAAAGTTATCGTTTGATGGTCGTGGAACAGGTTGAAAAATTGGCAAGCAGCCGTATTCCCACGGAGAATATATTCGATGGAGCGTGATGAGCCCAACGGTGATTCGATTGTTAATGAAAGAACGGAAACTCGATTGAGAGTTAGTTTAGCGGAAATTATCTGTACGATCGAGGGAAACGATATTTTTAAGGGGTAAATAGGGGACTGGAATTAAGGCTGAACTAGTTTTGTCTGTGTGTACGTTAATCCTGCGACAGAGATACTTGACTTTTAAGGTATAGTGACTGCAAGAATATAGCGTGCTAGTAAATCGAAACTACCTATAAGGTAATATACATTGAGAATGCTATATCTCTCTAGCTATCATATCAGCTATAAAATCAAAGCAATAGTCAGGAAAATGTGAATTGGACATACGTGTCGTTTGCAGACCGAACAGATTTACGATCACGCTATATTTCCGTACTTATTTATTGTTTGATATTTCGTCACTCCGCCTTTTTTATTTACAATCATAAATACATAAAAAACCACACATATATAACGTCGCTAAAATTGAAATCGAGGTTTCGTCCAACCACTAAAGCATAGAATACTCAACATAACCTTAAAACATGCCTTTTATTCCAGAAGCGAGGTTTATGCGTTAACACGTTACTCACAGGTCTGCTATATCGTAGCTTATCAATACAAAGTATCAATAACATCGTTAAACTAATTAAAGTCGAGTCCGCATATTTTTTAAAAGAAATCTCTCGAGTACAATAATTTAGTTACCGTAAATAAACACCTGGAGTTGTAGCAACAAGCGTTCGCATCGAAACAAATACTTAACTTTACAAAACAAATTATATATCTACTTAGACCACTCGAAATAAGCTGCGCAACTATGCCGACAAATCCTTCGTTAATTAATACATTCGTGTACGAGTAATCTGCTCGTAGCAAGAAATAAAAATGAACGTTACGTAACGAACGCATGTTCCAACAGCGAATAAACGTAACTTACATTGCTCGTTAACTTTAATCTTTCTGACACTGCGATCTCCGATAAATTGTTGTAGCTCTTTGTATGCTTTGAATGCGTAAATTGGTTTCTTGTAATGCTTATGATTCTGAGAACATCGAATACAAAGAAAAATTTGCAAGTTTAGAAATGTTTTATATTAGGCAGTTCATCATTTCCAATTTGTTGTATTTATTTTTCTACTTTAATTCAAATTTAATTATAAGTGACCATCAAACGTTCGTAAATCTCCTGTTAACAGGTAAGAGAGACAAGCTTGTCGATGCGAAATTCGGATCCACGACACCGATTTAATTCCAAAAAATTGTCAAAGTCCCCAAAAGCCTATTCAAACGGGGATTTAGGACCGAAACCACCCTGGTATCAAAGCGTCATTTGATAGCGGATAGGTGTTTGAACGCAATGCAGACCTCTGCTTGTGACGACATAGGCTACAAAACTGAAAAATGCCAAAGGGCACCGAACAGGGGATCTGGTGTGCAAAGGCCATCAAAGTCATATTCCAGAAGTACCGTTGCTCATTTCGAACATTTGATTTCCCGATAACGAGAATGTCCGAAATAAAATTCTCCAAATAACAAATAGGGCTACTAAAAAAAGGAAAAAATGGTCGAATATCGTGAATTGAAGTCATGTAACATAGTGTCAGTTGGCAGAAAGTGGGATAGCCAGACAGATTGCCAGGTATCCCTGGCATTAGGATGTCACGACGACGTCCAATTAGCGTTCGTTAGGCGACTCCAGCCACGAAGTACGTCCTCAACGAGAGAGTAATTAACGGTATTAGTCGAACGAGCACGATCGAGAGAAGTCTAGGGCTCGGTGCAAGTCGAATAATGAACCTTACGTTATCGGTACCGGTAAGTCACTTATATCTGGACCTTATGATGGTTAGTTTCGACCGGTCCACTCTATGACTCTTCATAGGACCATGGTGTGCCGATTGTTCGAGGGTAAGATGGTACTTCATTGATGTATAAAATCAATTAATCAAATTATTGATTGCTGTTAATTAGTCTGATTTCATGTCTGAAATTCTGGGGAAGATTTGTTTTTTTAGATCTCTGCAAAAGTTGGAACTCTGCTTCAAGTTTTTGCAGTTTTTACTTTTGTGGATTTTTGATACTTGTGAGGCTTCAAGTTTTCTAATTTTTATGTTTGTGAGGCTTCAAGTTTTCTAATTTGTACATTTGTGAAGCTTCAAGTTTTCTAAATTTTACATTTGTGAGGCTTCAAGTTTTCCAATTTTTAGATTTGTGAGATTTCGAGTTCTCTAATTTTTACATTTGTGAAGCCTCAAGTATTGTAATTTTTACATTTGTGAGGCTTCAAGTTTTCCAATTTTTACATTTGTGAGGTTTCAAGTTTTGTAATTGTTACATTTGTGAGGTTTCAAATTTTTTAATTTTTACATTTGCAAAGTTTTATTTTCCAGCTTCTAGATTCTCACATCAGTAGATCTTCGAACCTTAAATTCCCAAATCCTCCAAATTTTTAATCCAAACAATTTTCAAGTCCTCAAAAGCCTCTAAAAATAATAAAGTAGATACCTTCCCCATAATTTCAAACTTAGGTATTACTTCAAATAAAGTTGAAGAGTTTGAAATATTGTCCACTTCCCGGTTAGCGTATTTTCCCTAGGCAGGACGGATTTGCTCTCGACCCTTTTGCTCGGTCAGATTCTAGATCAACCGACCCGCAGAACTCTCTCCATATTTGGCAACTTTCCTCCAGCGGCGTAGAGTAATCAAAGAAACTCGAACGGATTAAAATCAAGCATTTCCCACGAATATCCGCATTTTTTCTCCCGTTTTTTTTATTTTATCCCACGATTGCATCCACGGAGAAATGTACCGAGTCGAGATATTCAGCGTTAGAGGAGCGGAGAAACGGTGGTCGTTCAAATTGGATTCAGCGATAGTGCTGAATCGAATTGCATACCTTCCAAATTACATTCCGCAAATGTGACAGCGAAAGAGTGTAAAAAGAAATTCGTAAAGAGAAAAAAAATCCTGTGGTATTCGAAAGATACGCTCGGGTCTTTAAGTCCGGGGGAGAATAGAGAACCGCGGGGTGGTTTGTTTAATTCGAGAAACGGATACATCGTCGCTGTTTGTACGATGTTCGATAATGGCCGCATGATTTTCATATCCTTTTGTTTTTCCTTCCTCCGCGTATTCTTCTTCTCTCTCCACGTATTCTCCGTGTTTCTCGATTCGGAAAACTTCGCAGCGATTCGATACAATCTTCCCACAACTGAAACTTAAAAGTATTCCATTGCCGATTGTTTGCTCCCGGTGGTTACGATAACAATTCTACGTTCGAGGATTTGTATGCAAAGTGTTCCTTTTAAATATTGTATTCAGAGAAAAGATGAAAAATTGATATTTCGGTTCGTTTCTATCCGGCGACGGTCTCTGTACAAAGTGAGAACGAAAGATAACAGTGGAATTGTTCGCGGTGGATGTGTACTTAATTCCGAAACGAAAGTGGATAAATAAATAGCCGGGAATAAATTGGTGATCGATATATGGTAGATCGAGTGCATACATGTCATGTGTAACGTGAGAAATTTCGCACGGTCCGATGATACAAATTTACCGCTAAATGACGTTTCTGACGTGTCCAAATCAAGCTGAAAGCATCGCGGAAATAACTGTATGTTATATTGATACTGTTAATACATGGTTCGTTGATACAACAATTAATCAAATCATTTACAGTGTGCAGAGTTGCGTAACTCCGAGAGGAACTGGGGAAATTTTTCCTAAATAAATCTGTATGTTTTTATATTAGTCAGTTTTTTGATTTAGGAACTTGTAGATTTGGAATTGTTTAAATTATCAGATTTTTAAATTTGGATATTTAGAATTGTTTAAGTTAGTAGATTTGAGCAATTAAAATCTGGAAATTTAGAAATTTAGTAATTTGGTAATTTAAAAATTAAAAAATTTTATAATATAAAAATTTGGAAGTATAAAAAAATAGAATTCTATGAACGACGTACATTGAAATTTTTACACCAAAAAAGTGACGTTGCAATGTTTAATTTAATGCACTTTCATAGCATACTGAAATTGAGCATGAAAAAGAACTACAGAATGGGAGTTCGAAACCCGAAGTAATATAACACCGTAATCATCTGCTAAAAAAAGAAAAAGGAAACAGTTCATGAAAATATGCAGCACGTGTGTAGGGAACGTGTAAGTTCTCATAACATGCAAATTTTTACTACGTTGCAAGCAAATTTAAAACAACAGGTACATACAGGAATAATTTATATGCAGTGGATGTAGAGCAGAATCAAAAAAAAATGAAAACAAAACGGTGCTCCATTTATGTTGAGGGTAAAAGAGATGCTTGCCATATACGTACTTTATTATATTCTATTTAGCATTGATCGTTTTAAAAAATTTATTCTTTTTGAGATTAAATTTTGTATACCGTTTTCTGTAACGATTCAAATGATAGAGTTACGTTTAAAATAAAAAACAGTATCTTTTACAATTTTATGATGTATGTTCTCATTAAAATTATTGAAAATATGTTATAATTAATTAATTAATTAATTTCTGTAATTGTTAATAGTAATTTTCTGTAATTAATGGAATTAATTTTAATACGTATGTAAACTTATATAGATACATTTTAATATTGTACACGTGCACAGAAAATTAATTTTATTAATTACAAATTTATTAAATAAAAAAGTATGTATTATTCTTTCATCTAGTATAAATGTATAAACATACATTCTTAATTTGCTTAATTAATTTTTATTTTTATATTTATCCCAATAATTCATTAAAGTCGCTAATGCTGTTTAAATTTCCCGCTCTAAAGAAGAATGGCGGTTAAGTAGCATAAACCGATTCGTCGTGTTCAGCTAAATAGCTCGAGATCGTTTAATTTCCTTTCCGCATAGCAAAGAAGCAGCGTTACCGTTCGAATGCACCGTCGAATGGGAATATATCCTATTTCGCAATCCGTGAAGTGCTGTTTTATCACCGGAAAGGGGTGAAACACGTGTCGAATTCTAAAAACCTTGAATTGCTAACGCAAGAGGGAATACGAGTGTCGTGAAATAGAGGACACTCCGTGGTTACGATCAACGAAACGTTAGCGCCTGCTCCTACTACAATCGTTCCGAACGTTTAGACACTTCAAATCTCCATATACATCCATAAAGCAAACGTATCTCTCCGTATGTTAAGCGTCTTCGATTAAAAATTATTCAATGGAAAATTGTATTAAGTAACATATGTATACTACAGTTTTATGTCTACGTTTTCTACTTCTGGGCATTCTGGGTGAAGTTAAGTTAGGTTTTACTGGATCAGTTGAATATTTTATGAAGTTATATACAGATATGTATACCACAGTTTTACGTTTACAATTTCTATTTCTGGTCATTGTACGTGAAGTTTGGTTAGGTTTTACTGGTTCAGTTGAAAATTTTATGAACTTACACATGTATACCACAGTTCTACACTTACGATTTCTATTTCTGGTCATTGTAGGTGAAGTTAGGTTAGGTTTTTACTGGTTCAGTTGAAAATTGTATAAAGTAACATCATGCTACCAGATACTTACTATTATGATTTCTACTTAAAATTATTCCACATTAAATTAAGTTAGGTTATGTTTTACTAATTCAATGGAGAATTACACCAAATAACATTGAAATAAGAATACAATGTCAAAGATCAATAGTTCGCCAGATATTTTAAACTGAAAACTATGGTACGAAAAATACAAAGATTTGAAATATTTTCTGAAAAATTGATTTTTTTGACAATGTACTTCAACACTCTTATATTCCCAATGTTTCAAAGAATCCATCTGTCTACTTGCATTGTTTTCGCACAAAACGCAGATCCATCAAAAAGAAGAAATACAAATGCATTTTTACAAAAAATACTCTCCCATACGTATATCAGTTTGAAACATTGTTGCACATCATTCATATTTTTTTACATCCGCATACATTCATCTAAACCAAACAGCATCTTGATCTTTTGTGCAAAAATCACGATTTTTTCCAACTGAAAATATATCATTTTAATATCTCCGATAACTTTATGCAAGTTATTTAAAATTATCTTGCAAAATCCATAAACGAACAATACATTGGTCTAAAAAAAAAAAGAAAAAGAAAAGAATAGCTGTCGCACGGGGACGCACACGTTAGCAGCAATTAGCGAAGAAAGAATTTCGATGAAAAAAAAAAAATCGTTTGATTAACCGTCGCTAATCACGAATCGAAAATTACAATGCACGTTGTGTGCAAGATGAATGCATCGTTACAATAGGCCAGGAACTTATTATGCATTGTACCGTGCGTTTAATTATACGGTTGTTCGTGCACCGTCAATCCCAGGGCTTAGAGAAGACAATCGAACCAAGGCTCGCTTTAGTTCTCTTTGTAACCTGTATAGTCTGTGCAATTCGCATGTCGTTTGCATGTGAATTTCTATATTGGAATAAAACTTTACCGTACCTACATTGTACAGGATATATGTGTGTATGTATACATGGTCCACGGTTTCGTCACTGGAACGTAACTGCCAACACACGAGTCACTGAAATCGATACGAACGAGCCGCTTCGAACCGTGTTCCAACTTTGAATACACCGCAAATCGATATGCAAGTGTTTTAACCATTGTTGCAAGGACTGCGATGCGAACGACTTCATGCGTAAACGCTCGGCCATATTGTTTCTTCGATCAATATATAACGTTACAGCGATCAATTCGATCGGTCTAGCGGAAACTGCTTGCCCAACTGCGTTCAACTTCCCAGTTGCGGTAACGATAGTTCCTATCAATCATCTCATTTATTGCTATTTTTCTTCATACGTTTACGGCCGAGTGAACTTATGTACGCTTCGGTCATTGTCGACGGTGCTCGGGTGCATTCGTAGCGCGTGCATTTCGCTGCGATAAATGCATCTTCGATCTTGATATTAAGATACAAGATTAAATTGCAAAATTATAAAATTATTGAATTTTGTTCAATTTAATTTCTAAATTCCAGGTGTTTAATATAAAAAAATTCTAATGTTATAGATTTGAAAAATGAGAGATTCATAGTTGAGATTTGAAAATTTCAAGATTTTATAATTGCACAGTTTTGAAATTATAGAGCTCCAAACTTAGGAAGCTAAAATATTCCATAATAACAGAACCTAATTTCTGTGATCCAAGCATACAAAGTAAAATATTCGAAAATAGAACAACTTCAAATTTTCAGAACTACTTTAAAATATTAAAATACCCCAAAATTTCACAAGTTTACAAATTCAGAGCTTCCAGTTTAAAATATTAAAATATTCCAAAATGTAATTTCAACATTTCAAAATTTCAAGCTTGGAAGATTAAAATATTTCACAATTTGAGGGGATTAAACTCAGCAAATAAACCTCCCAAAATATCACAATTTCAAAATTTCACAGCTCCCAGTTTCAAATATTAAAATATTCAACAGTACTGCAATTCCTAAATTTCAGGATACCATCTAAAAAAAAAAAAAATATTCAACAATACAATAATTCAAAAATTTCAAACTCGTAGAATTTCACAATTAGTTTACAATCATTGATTTCCGTTAACACGATTAACTTCTGTAAACTGAAATTTTTAACATAATTTAATACTTAACATTAACATAATTATTTATCACAAAATTTCAATTCGATTAATTAAATTTCAATTTCAATTTATTTCGTTAAAATTAAATTTCGATTTAATTCATTAAAATTCAATTTCAGTCAATGAATTAAAATTAAAATTCAGTTAAAATTAATTAAAATTAAAATTCGGTTAAAATGAGTTAAAATTAAATGCAAATGATAAAAACGAAATTTCAATGCAATTAATTAAAATTAATTTATACGAGAACGAATAAAATTTCGCCGATAACTTCATGGTGTTTAATTAAATTTAAGATTCTGTAGATGTGGAGCATCAAGATGTCGTTTAATTAATATTACGTTTGAAGCATCAAATTCCGTGGATTCTCAATCGAAGTAGTCTACCTCAATTCAAAGTTTCTCCGCAGATGGCATTACACCGTTGGCGTTAGGTTTTGCTAACAGAGTTTCGTCTATTATCGTGGATGACTATTGTTATCGAGGTGACCACCGTAGAGGGTTAACAGGATTCCGAGTTCACCACAATGGTGTAATATCGAGTGTTCAACGGCGCACGTCACACTCGTGTACTACCGTTGTTTCAACAACGCCCCTACATATCCAGCTTCCGTGTCAAAATTTACATTTTCGGATCACATTAACGTGTAAATCGTTACCTCGTTTACTACATCTCGCACAAGTGTTAAAACGTACATTAACGAACATTAATCATACGATATGTTAAGGAGCGAGACCGTTCTGAGTGTCTCAAAATGATGAATATCCTTAAAAATAACTTTTCTGACAAATACACTTGATATTTTGTGTATATTGATATTTATTTACTGTACAGACTTTTGCATACATTATTATTATACATCCGTATAATTATTTCTTATTATATTATTTAACCAAATCTTTCTTTAATGAAATTTGTTAATCTGTCTCTTAAGATGTTTCATGATTATTCGGTATGCTTATTTAATTATGATCGAGATAAACACATAAATCATGTCATTCATAGACTATGGATTTCATAGATTACATGATTTATTTATATTTTGCAAACTTCGATATATCACAAATACATAATATATATCATAAATAAAACACCCTTATGATGAATTTAAGTACATTTCATAAAAAATCAAAATTAATTAGCATCTCAGTGACACAGGTCAATTTGTAACTTCACGTATTTCGAAATTATTTGTTACTTGTATCAGTACCAAAATAAGTAACAAATAATTTTAGTACAAAGATAAATTATTTCGAAATTACGTCCACCTTGTAATTTTACATGATTGTTCAGAACAGGTCCTAAACTTCAAGATTGCCTTAAATGATTTTCCCTTGAATAAAGATTGCCTGGAAGTAAACAGGTGCCCCAGAAAAGTTCCGTATTTTGAAAAAGACGCAAAGGTTCGAGGCGCGAACGTGCGAAGCGTATTTCGCAAATTCGCCGCTGTGCAGATAATAAATCAGTCGCTTAATGCCCGAGCTGTTACCGCGACCACGCAGCTTGGCCTTACGCGAACGTGTGCTCCTCCTCATTGTCAACTGCGCAGGGAGCGCGCGAGCGCCCCGGGTTGCTCGTGTTTGCCCGTGTATGTAGAAGAGTAAACGTTGCGTGTACACGGACGAGCACCGATGCAACCGAGTGAATTATGCGCTTGGTCCCCGTGTCCAGCGTCACCCCGTAAATTTACATCTCCCGTACGGACCCCACGATCGACCAAACCCCATCTCTGTCCTATTCAACTCGAATCCTGCACGTGGGTGTGGATTGATACCGAAATAATGACGCTGCTCCTTTTATTACTCGTGTTGATAATCGTGATGGAGAAAAGAGGTGTGAATTTGAGCAATTGTGAGTTTTGGAGGGTTGGAGGAGTTGGAAGTTTGAGGGCTTGGGGACTTGGGACATTAGAAGTTTGGAAAATTTGGAAATTTGGGAATTTAGGAATTCGGGAGATTAGGAATTTGGGAAATTAGGAATTTGGGAGATTAGGAATTTGGGAACTTAGGAATTCGGGAGATTAGGAATTTGGGAAATTAGGAATTTGGGAGATTAGGAATTTGGGAACTTAGGAATTTGGGAGTTTAGGAATTTGGGAATTTAGGAACTTGGGAATTTAGGAATTCGGGAAATTAGGAATTTGGAAATTTAGGAATTTGGGAATTTAGGAATTTGGGAAATTAGGAATTCGAAAAATTAGGAATTTGGGAAATTAGGAATTCGAAAAATTAGGAATTTGGGAATTTAGGAATTTGAGAAATTAGGAATTCGGAAAATTAGGAATTCGGGAAATTAGGAATTCGGGAAATTAGGAATTCGGGAAGTTAGGAATTCGGGAAATTAGGAATTTGGAAATTTAGGACTTTGGGAATTTAGGAATTTGGAAAATTAGGGATTTGGGAATTTGGGAATTTAGAAATTTAGAAATTTGAGAAATTAGGATCTTAGAAATGTAGAACTTGGTAATTAAAAAATTTCAAAACAATTTCCTCGAAAGCCTACAGTTTACAAACTGCAGAAAAGAAATAAAATTCAAGCAATACTTAAATAAAAATCATACGTGTATCATATTTTGTGAATGATTATAAACTATCAATACACCCTGTATGTTAGTGGATCGTAAATCTTTAGCCATCAAGACAAACCACACGTCTACAGTAGGTCAGGTCGATAGGTACATCTATCCAGCGTTAGTCAGAAGTGAAGCTCCATCCATATACGTTTATAGAACCATAACGAAATCTGGCAAAGACGTCACGTATGTCAGCCATACGGACAACAGATTTGAAGACCACCGGAATCCAATTGATCTTGACGGCTCTTCCATTACATTATGACATAACCTTGGATTCAGAGATCTGTGTAAATCTTGGGATAAACGTGATCTACAGGTTTCAATGGCATTGGTCACTCTATTCTTCAACGGTTATATCTACTGTGAGACTGTATCTAACATTCTTCCTTGTAGAATTTCAACGTGTGTTTTATTGAAATTATAGTACATAACAATTTGCAGATTAATTATTACACTTTGAAATTAATAAATACTACATATTTCAAATTTAATTACTGCATTGATAAATGTAAATTAATGCTAGACGAAGTAGTTGACGACGCACACGGTGCGTCACTTGTTGTTTATACAAAACAAGTGATGACACACCGGATGTGTCACCTATATCTTACAGGTAACAAGGAATGACGCACCAGGTGTGTCAAGTGTACTTTCTGCAAGTCAATGGATGACGCACTCGGTGTGTCAGCTATACTGTATATTAATCAGAATGTGACGCATTAGCTATGTCATTTGTATCTTACAAAAAATAAGAAACAACGCACCAGATGTGTCAGGAGTACTTTATATAAAACAGTGGATGACGCACCAGGTATGTCACCTATAGAAAGCAAGAAACGACGCACCAGGTGTGTCATATATAAAGTATATTGAACAAAGATTGACACACTTGGTGTGTCGCCTATATTTAAATAGTAAATAAAGGATGACACACCTGTTGAGTCATAGAAGTGTAAAATTTAATATTTCAACCTATATCAATTCTACTGCATCATTTTGAACTTTATGCATTCAGTATTACATTTTTAAGAATGTTCGACGAATCTACTATTTCCAAAATGTATTTTTGTATTTGAAATATAGATGAAGATGAAATGTAAATTAGGTGCATTATATTGCAATAATAATTCTAGTCGATCGATACGTAATCCCGAAGGATAATATCTTTACCTGCAGAAATTCTAATTACGTCTACAGGTTCCTTAACTATGTTTGTCTTCTGGCAGCGGGCGCAAATAATGCGACGATAAATTTCGACGTTCCCGTTTTCCGTCTGCCGCCTTGCCGGCACCTCGAAACACGCCAGCACCACGAAACTAGGTAGATGCGTGGTCGGGTGTGGTAAAAAACGCGTCTTGGAACTTGTACATTCAATTAAAATGCTAATTTAGCTTCGTTTCCGGCTTGTCTGTTGCCCTAAACAGGCACCACTCTCAGGTCACCAGATATAAGCAAATCGATTCACCACGAGCTATTCGCTCCACTGATTTTTCAATTTATTGCGAATAGTTTGTTCCATTTTTTTTCCAAACAATCAACCATTTAAGAGGAATAACAGTTCTCTTATATTAAAAATCAACACGATACATAGAATTGTTATTAAATGATTACTTCAATTTTCACGTTTGTATTTTATTTTTTATTTACAGTAGATTCTCGTTATTTTGTTGTTCCAATAATAGCGTTTCTTCAGCGTGTGGTGGTCCAATAGCAACGCCCCCTCGCTATAGCAACGCTCCGCCCATTACGACACGAAGATGCACGAAGACGGCCGATGATATTCTTTCTTAATCTACGAATGTGGACTGTGCTACCGTAATTCAAAATTGTTAAATCTCGACTGTACTTGGAAAATTAAGTTCATGGCAATATAACAAAATCTATTTACTCATCTCCCTCGCATTTTACCAAACTGGATTTTTGGTATCAATTACGATCTAATTAATTCCATTTAATTACCGAGTTCCTTTTCTCTTTATTCACTTCTGAGGTTGTCCACACATCATCTACATTATTTCATCTCATTGTGTTAACGTTAAACCCCTTTCAGCGAGCGGCCAAAAACAGAATAAAAGCACGATAGTCGGGTAATGGCGGTGAAATATTAAAAACGGTCGAAAGCTCCTTTCCTCGGTTGCTCGGTCGAAACCGTAAGGAGAGCAAAGACCATAAATACGGGCGTTACAGGAAGGCTATCGGGTAGAATTTAGTCTGTGGCATCTCTAGCGGAATCAGATATTCCGGAAAAGTGAAAATCGGATTCGGGAGGTGGTTCTTCAGCGCGAAATTCAATCGCAGCCCCTCTCTCTGGAGGGAACCTATAAAGTTACCGACCGAGCGAAGCGGGAAGACGCTGTGCTCCGTATACAGGATGTTACAAAAGTAAGCATCACAGTTTATCCAATTTTCCTCCCCTCAATCCAATTGCAAGACCCATCGAATGTCTCAAGTACTTATAAAGTTGTCGTTAGAGTGAACCTTAAGGACTGTGCACTTCATATACAGGCTGTTACAAAAGTGATCATCAAATGTTTATCCATGTAACTTTTCCTATAAATTTAACTGCAAAAGTAATCAAGTATCTCGAATACCTATCATGTTATCAATAGAATGAAACGCTGCACTTCGTATACAGGGTGTTACAAAAGTAATCCTCATATGTTATCCAATTAACTCTCCCCACAAATTCAACCATCAAACCACTTAAACATCCAAAATTGAAAGTGAAATAACCACCCAATTAATTTTCTATGACTATGCACGAAATATTGAACGTTCCTGGTGTGTCTTAAAAATAACTTCATGAAGGCTGTCTAATAATAACTTCAGAGAATGAAAAGTTGCTGTACGAAATTTTGCCGGTACACGTTACTCGCTCAGCCTCCCGTATACGTCTCTGTACGTCAAGGAGGATCCTCGCAAGCTGTTGTACGAGCAGAAGGAACTTCCGTTTCCGTGGCTGGTGACGTACACAGACACATGGCCGTAGCCGAGACAGAAACGCGGATGAAAATTACGCTGATGGAACGCGAGGATTCTCGTATGTATGAAAAGCCAGGCTGTGTCCTCTTCTGGCGCGTTTCCGGTAACGCGTTCTCAAGTTATGCTCGTTGTTGATTTACGCACTCACCGAGGACGCCGTGGCGGCGTCGGCGTCTCTCACGACTTGCTGGTTTAATCGCTTGTTTCTAGACAAACGCCTGAATTCGGCGTCGAGTCGTACGAACGGCAAACAGCCGGCTGAACAGCGGATAAACAATTCCGATGAACTGTTCAAACACACTGAACTATGGTGGATTGTGTCGACCGTCCCCTGCCTTATGAATTTTCAGGAAATTTGTGCGACAGTATCGGTGCTTCATCTCTTGAGGGTTGGCCCAAAGATCACCGAGACTCTTTATTTGTCTTTCGTATTTGGATATTGATAATGTAAACATACAGTGCGCTGTTTTGTACAATACGGGCATAGCCAGGTCATTTGCCTGCGGAGGTCAGGGATATAGAAGAACAAATTTTGAAAGTTAGAAAATTAGAAATTAGAGATATTGGAGATTTGTAAATTCGGGAGTATGGTAGTTTGAGAGTAGGGGTTTTGGGAATTTAGGGATTTTAAGGGTTAGATACATAAAAATTTTTGAATTTAAGAATTTGGAAAATTTGAAAATAGTCATTTCAATTGTTCCAATTAGAAAATATACTACCCGTCGATATCTGTAATTATTATTGCCTATTACCATAATATATGGGTGACACACCTGGTGCGTCATTCCCTGTGTACTGTATCATATATGTGACGCACCTGGTGCGTCGTGTTGTTCTACATACACAGTACAATCACCGCACTGTGTATTCTCAATAGACATATAAAACATATAGAAGGTAATAAAGGGAACAAGTAATTTCGGTGTATACAATATTTATAATTTATTTATACCCCATATGGCGAATACGATCGATTATGAGGAGATCTACAGGAGAAATTTAATCACCCGTTCATTTTATATGTTTCACGAAGGATAAAAGCTTGCAATTAATTATGCTCTGGAATACATTTTGTTTTTTTAACAATACAGGATAAGCTTCAACTTGGTTCGATAATGTTTAATCATCGTACCGTGTTTTATTCGAAGTAAACAACAGATTATTAATACACTAATATATACTCCTTTTCTGTCCGGTATATTCGTCATTGGAATTACCTTCACGCACTGTTTTTTGCAAAAACATTTGCAATCTTTTTAACGCCCGAAAAAAACAACAGAGTAAATGGCTTTTTATGTACTCTGCAGCCTCCATTCCAGCTTTTAAACATTTTACGAATTTTTCAACAAGATTGCGGAATGCATTATTCATTTATTTACTTTAGAAATGAATATGCATAAACGTCATTTAAAAGCATTCACGTTATCCATTTAAAAATGTCTGTTTACATTGTCCATTTCTCTCGTCAAGTCGAACGATTTTTGGTCAGAAATATTTTTTCTGCAATTAAGCTGTTTCTGTTTGAAGTTGTTTGAATGAATAATTCAGCCTTCATCAAAATGCATCGAATGTGAAAAATAAATTGCATCGGATCCAAAATTTAAGTAAAATAAAAATGACTGTGGACGAACGATTGCAAACCGACATTTTTGGTTATTTAAGATGCTTTTGAAATTATGTCGCTGCAACAGGAAGTTGTTTTTACTATTTCATTTTGTTGGCATCAAAGAGTAAAATAATAACAAACGATTATTATCCACGCTTTAAAACTTCAAAATGAGTAAAATATCGCTGGCAACAAAATATCTCACATTTCATGTAGCGTGTAATTTATTGATACGACTGATGTTGTAAATAATGCATGAAATATTAACAGGCGGTTCGGTTTTTCGGTGAAATATTCATCATTTTCTCACTGACCGTTTTAATCGGTGATAATTCTTTGCAAATTCGGTATTTCGGCAAAATTTTAAGAACGACGTATAAATCTCGATTACAAACAAACAGGAAACGATATTTACTAAGCTGCATCGAAATTTCACAAATGTTAATTAATAGTAATTTTCATTTGGCAACATCACATTAATTTTCGGTTAAATTCAAACGACAGCAGCTTATATCGAATGTCCAGGTTGCATTTATTTATTCAAAAACTTTAATGGACAAAATACCTGAAAAGATAAAAGATTAAATGAAGAGTAATTAAATTGAAAGAAAATTAAAATTTTATGGGGACACATTATAATCGAGCTAAATATGACGTAAATGAAGTATTATAGAATTTTTAAATTATTTTCAAACGGCTAGATAATTTTTGGAACATGTTATCGAAGAATTGAATTCTGTGATTGAATCACTTCTTGCCACATAGTGGATGCAAATGACCTACTGCACATTAGACGGAATGTGTTTCGCAAGCGAGTACTGTTTCCACAAAAGGCTGTTTCAGCAAATAACGACACTGCGTGTCGCAAGTACTTGCGATATGATCGGGATGTATCGACAAGAATCGCGAGAACACGACTGGTGCTTGTAACCGGAAAGTGCCTATTACACGCTACGAGACAGTGCATGCAAATTACCGTGATGCGTCTATTGCATTACTCACGCAAGTTGTTTAAAACGTACCGTGTGTCTCAAAATATGACACATCATGTGCGTCGCATCTACTTCTTAAGTAACTAGAGAAGACGCACCAGATGCGTCGTATACTGCATAACAAAATTCGGAATGACGCACCAAGTGCGTCAACTGTACATGGCACAAGGTATGACGCACCAGTTGCGTTGTCTACGTTTCTCTCGAAATAAGCAGTGACGCAATAGGTGCGTCATCAGTTGAAATAAGGTATGACGCAACAGGTGCGTCGTTACACGATACATAAGGAATGATACATCTCAGGCGACGCACGAGGTGTGTCATACTTGGAAGACATTCGTTGACGCTGTTAGTCTGTAATATTAGCACGAAACGAACTGACGCCTCATATCTGCAAAACATTGGGCGACGCAAGTGATGCGTCATATTCGCAAAACAGCGACCGATGCATACGGTGCGATATATTTTGAAAATATTGAGTGACGCATCTGATGCATTGCCCATGTTTTTTGCGATAATTGATGGACATTTGAAAGGAAACGTATATAGGTAATACCCTATGCGAGAACGTCATAAAACTGAACGGTTGTGAGAAGAGAAGAAGTATATTTTCTGGTGATATGACGGTATTATTGAACCATCAGGGATGCCGGTATAAAATTCGTTCGCGATGAATACCATCGTGACAATCCTTTCGCATTTCGGTGATAAAACACGGGGAGGAGGGATGATCGGACGTGTCGGGTATGTCATCATAATCGCAGTCGCGAATAACAGCGCGAAAAACGAGTCCATAATTCACCGGTGTGCGTGACTTGGCCGTCGGCTGACGGACGCGGGTTTGGTTTTCGTTCAATTTATGTACCGCACCACTCCGTCACGTCAATTGACGGGTACACGTTCACCGACAGAAACGGAATCCTCGAGGAAATGGCTGTCTAATATATCTGTCGGGAATAATCGATCGCCATATCGAACCGTGCCACGTGACGCCCTTCGAAAGAGAAAGCTTCCTCCAGAAGTATCAATTCTTCTTCAAGCTGGAAATTGTCATCCGTGGAACGCGATTTATTTCTTTTCACCAATGACGGATCGTACGGTTTCAGATTTTTTACCGTGGATCTGACCCGTTCTCTGCCATTTCTTTAACAATTGCACCCATATTCTTTTTACTCAAACATCGATACGATCATTTTAACATATTAGCTTCTTAATGTTGGCATTTTTTTTAAATTCGAAAGATTTGCAAATATAAGATCTGTAGGTTACACTCATTTAGATAGACCTCCTAAAGAATTCCTTAAGACCTCTTAAGACCTGTAGATCCTCACTATGAATATCTCTAAGCAATCACTTGGATTTCTGTTGAACTTCTAGCATTTTCATCAAGTCTCCTTAAGTTTAAAATTTTAAATGATATAATGTTCGTATAAGCAGCTGTTATTTTTGAAAATATTTATTAAACAACATCTTGAGAAAAATATGATTATTTCAGTATACTGTTGAATTTGTACCGCAAGTATAGTAAATTGTGGTTGTGTAAGGACCAGTGAACGGATTACTACAGCAATGTGTGCAGAATCGTATTTAATTTTTTACCAGCAATTTATCAGCGATTGGATAAACGTTACTTCGACATGAGTGAAGTGCAATATCGAAAATAATATTCAACCAGTTTCGTAAACGGATCGGTTGATTATAAAAAATAAATCTATGCCGGACGACCATGGGTATTATTATCGGGGGAAAATCCTGGATTACACAGAGTCGTGTGGAATAATCGTTTTACACAGCTATTCCTAGCGATTTCTGCTCGAAATCTCAATTATATTCACCGAGGATTATCCCCTAGCTATTTTACTGTTAATCTGAAATTTAAAACATAGCAGGTTATACGTAACATCATACTTTTATTGCAGACAATCTATACTAGTTTTGTCCCGCTCTTACATCGAATTTTCAGTTGCATTCAATTTAGAATATTGATTCCGTGTGAAATTTATCGGTCTACTGTCATATCTACTATTGTATCGAAACAGGTTTCAAAAGTATTTCACTGTATTTCTCTCTTTTTTCATCTGGAAATCGCTCTGAAATTTTTTAATTAAATCAGATAAGTGGTTTGTTTATTTTTATATAAAATAATTTGTATCAAAATTATTTATTGAACGCTAATGTACGTTGTTTCCGTAAGATTTTAGCTTTAAATCGACATATCGCAAGCGATATTTCGTCAAATTTTAGTGGTACATCATTTATATTTACTGATGCACCGCTGTTTGAGGCCGATAGTCAGACATTTTATATTAACAATTATAAAATATCGTTTACGCAGTATTGTTTATCAAGCTTTAACCTTTAAATTGGTGTATCACACTCATCATTTCGTGATGCTTTTCTATCATGAAATTCTGTGAATCAAAAATTAATTCTTTCAAGTCCACTTTGTAGAAGTACAACAGTTTTATATAACGTTCAGAAGATAAACGAAGAAATTGAAATTGATATTTTTGTTATAAAACTTGAATGGGTGAAAATGTTGTTTGGATGAACGCTGACGTGAACACTTGCGAGAAAGTGTTGGATCGAATATCCATCTGGCGACCACTGACTGAAGTATCCACTTTCCATATGTAACTCAAGTATCCACTTTCTACATACAATTCACGTTATACTATGGTCATTCACATATCTTATTTACACGTGTCGTTAGTTATCAAATGGCGAATCGTGAGGTCATTCAGAAATATAAAGCTCCTTTGAACGATAGGTCATCATCCATAGATTTTTCGTTTTTATTCCGCGGACAAAAAAAACAAGCGTCTCGATTCCCTTCTAATGGAACAGGATTTACGTGTCTATCTTTTCAGCTGTCAAGGGAGGGCCACGATGTTCTTCGATTTCAAAGGAACGTTCTTAGTTCTCAGGTCGGCTCAAAGCGATAAATAAATCCGTGAGCTTTATTGTGAAACGCTCGCTCGAAGGAAATTCAGTGGCGGATGAGAGCCTCCTCTCCAGTAGTGCTTTCAACGCGAGGAGGAATTAAGAACAAATAATCCGCGAGAGACACGACTGGATCCTGCCCGTAGCCGTCTTTCATCGAACTTTATAGTCTGTACGTCGACGGCATACCAAACGAAATTTTTATCCCCGACGGATCCGAGCTTCTTGGATCAAACGAATGGATTTACACTCTGTTTCTGTATCGACCCCGGGTAGACATTCTTGCACGGTGGCGAACTTTATTTGCAATTCACATTAATTCTGAATTATCTGCAAAACATACTGAGCATGTTAAATATTAATTTTAAATTTAACAATGTACAATCTACATTATGATTCATCGTGGGACAAGTAGCGATTAACAGAAATTATCTTTCACAGTACTTTCACTCATGATAAATGGAAAGTGGTTTGCAAATGTGAGAAGTGTGACACGATTTCATGACAGAAATGCATCACAAAATAATGTTTATGAATATGGATTTAAAGCTTGAAGTTTAACGAAAAGGACTGCGCAAATAGCTTGTTGAAATTATTAATGCAATATGGTGGGCCATCGGCCTCAAGAAGCAGTGAATCGCTTGCGGTAATAGATTGACTAATGCCTGACATAATTTGAGGACATACGTGTCACAAAGTGCTACGTATGATATATCAAATTAAAGGTTGAAACTTGACGAAAAAGACTGTATCAACGTTTCGTTGAGATACTTAGTACAAAATGACGGACTGTCGGCCTCAAAGGGAAACGGATCAGCTACAACGTAGTCTATTTGGTTGACTGACATCTGATACGAGTTGATGACACAAAATGGCACTTGTGGTGTGTCAACTGAAATCTTAAACATTAATAAACAATACTACATAAACGATTCACCAAAATTTATAATATAAAACGGCTGATTATCACTTCTGAGAAACTATGGTTTAAAGTGAACGGTGAGATTTACCTTTTAGGTTCAAGGAAATGGCACTTGTGACATGTCTATTTAAAGCTTGAAGTCTGGCAAAAATTAATATAGTAGCATTTTATTAATATTCGCGTTTCAAAATGGCTGATTTCCGATTACAACAAATTAACGTCCCCCTCTTACTTATGACGTATGAATAGACAGTTTGACAATATTTTGATAAATTTGCAACACTGTACAGAGATATATATTTATGGGAGTCTGTTATTTTGTGTTGCTGTTGTTCATTTGTAACAGAGTGGCGTGACGTTTTTGATATATGACTTTGTTTTTGTTCATCTACATTTTTCTCATCATGACGTGGGAGTGAAACAAAACTAGAAAATATTAAAAATATCAAACTCATTGGAATAATAGATCTTAAACAATATCTTGTGAAATTAATTACCTAAAAATTAATTGCTTTGTAAAATTATTTGTTCATTTCAAGTAAATATAATATGAATATGCTTATTTTTACATTTTCAAAAATCAAAAAATTCGTTCAAAATATTATAAAAAACACTGTAACAATTTTTGTAACAGAAGAATATTTTCACCCTCGCGCCAAAAAATGACATGCAATTAAATTATTTTCGAGTATCAAATGGCATTTTTCAAGCGCAGTTTAACCGCGACACGTGAAAATGCAGTTCTTGTTTCCGGAGCTTTTTGTCGGAGCTTTACGCAGCCACTAAATCGTGTAAACTTCATCTCCGTGCTATTTTAAAATTAACTTTTGATCAAAATTTCCCCTTCGAATCCATTCAGAGGCGTAAACTACCCACCGTGGCGGTCGTTTTTCTCCTCCGCTACGATACTCTGCGAATTAAACGCCAGCAAGGAGTAATTTGCCGCTCTGTTTCCTCCATGGTGTATATACCGCCCTTTTTTTTTTCGAAATAAACTCACCCTTGCCAGAAGTGGGTGGCTCGGACCCGAGCTCGCCAGTTCACGGATGAATGGTCGTCGTAGACGTAATTGGGTCATAAATATGTATCAACGCGTTATCTCTTTCTCTTTCGTTGTCGCGAGTTATGTGCCTTAATTATAAACAGTTACTCTAAATATAAGCTTTTCCATTTTATCTCCTGTGAACAGATTAATACAGCGATATACTTGCGCATCGTATTTCGTACAATTTTGTACACGCACGGGGTTTAATTGAGGTATCCGGGGTAAAAAGATTATTTAACGGGAAGATGGCTGCATTCGGTTACCAGACAGTTTACGGTTGATGGGATTAGTTGAACTATTCGGAATTTAGGAATTTAGGAAATTAGGGGTACTAGTGTTTGGGATTTTGCGAGTGATGTGGTTTGAAAGTTGGGAAATTTAGAGACTCTTTAGTTGGAATTTCAGAAATTTGGGGTTAGAAGAATTAGAGTTTTGAGGCATTTGGAATTTGTGAATGTTAAGATTTGGAGAATTTGAAATGTGCGAAATTTGGATCTTGAGGAATTTAGAAACTTGGAAATGTAAGAATTTAATAATTTACAAATTAAAAATTTTTGGTATTTCGAACCATTAAAGTTTGAATACCAGAAAACTAGAAACCTTCAAAACTAGAAAATTGTCAACCTAAAAATTTGAAAAACCTGATCATACAAATATATAAAACCCAAAAATTAATTAATCCAATGAAAAATAAATAAATTTAAATGAAATTGAAAATATTCTATAAAGCAAGCTCCAGTAAACTTCGCATGGCATAAAAGCTGTCTGTTGAATTCAGCAAAATATATTGTACGAAGGTATAATAGTTCGAAATTGTTCCAGTTTTCAGCAGTAATAGAAACAGAAGTTTTATGAATCGTAAAGGTAATCAATGGCAGAAATGACGTACGATTTTACGGTCGGAAAAATATATTTACTTCGATAACTCCATCGGTCGTTTCGCCATTTTGCGGAAGTATTACGTAGCTCGCGGTTATGATCGATCATCCGGTAGGAAGAGGTCAAGCAGCAAGGGTCAGCTTTCCCAAAATTTTCTATGGAGAGTTTATTCGCTCATAAATCGAGAAAGTAATCACCGTGGGCGGCACGTTGAGCTATTGCAAATACTTTAAGTACCCCCGAGCCAGGATTCGCTGCTACTTCAAATTTCCTAAAATATTTCAATTATTTATTGAACAGCGTTTAATTTATACGATGGCTTTTAATCCGTTCCGTTCGATGAAGCTTGTAATATGTAAATTCAATGGTTGATGAAAATTCAGGGAAATTTCATTTTTAAAAGATATTATTTGTATAATATTTAATATACACAGATTCTACACAAACGAGTTCTTACAGTAGAAACATTTTGTGCAAAATTTTGGCAGGCTTTCCGTGAAATACTGGTTGTCAAACAGCCATATAAGAAGTGAAGGATTTATACGTTGATAAGTAAGGTTTTTTCGGCAGAAAATGAATGACAGCTTTCAGTATATTTACGTGTCAGGCAAATATGGGCGACATGGACGTCGAAAGTGACAAAATGTGTTGGATACAAACATTCTTCATGCATCGAACGTAAAACCATGGCTTGCCGAGAGCTTTCAGAGGCTTTCGAGACGTGAGAATCAATGACAAGGAATCTGAGAAAGAAGCGTCACCTGTATTGATATCTTTTTAACAACTTGCATTTCTCTTCGAGAAGAAGAGATTGTTTAATGAGATAACGGCTGTTAGTTCGAAAGCTCGAACAGAGTAAGTACCGAGAATTCTGTTGTGAACTTTAATCGATCATCAGACCTCGTCTTTAATTAACTGTTGCTCTTTTGAACTGTTATGTAAGTAGAAAGTGCAAGTTATTTAATCGGTATTAAGTTCGTTTGGGAAGACAAGTATCCTTTCGCGTTCAATTCTGATTTTGTCAGGCGTCGAAATGTGAGGCCGGATTTTTGTCGAGTTTTTACTTAACGAAATACTGTGTTACGGAGTTTATTAATTAGGGAGCTCTGAAGATTCAAAATTTCAATGTTACAAATTTATAGGATTTTAAGGTATACAAATTTTGAAGTTTCAAGGTCATAGAATTGTAAAATATAAATATTAAAAATGGCAAATGTTTCAGGAGAGGAAGTTTGGTTTCAACTATCCAAATTTCAAAATTTGAACGATAAAATATTCCTACATTTCCAAATTCCGAAATTCCGAAATTCCCAAATTCCCAATTTTCCAGATTATCAAATTACCAACTTTTCAACTCTACAATCTCCAAATTCTCAACTGTCCAAATTTATATATTTTCATATTCCCAAATTACCAAATTTTCATCCACTCAATCTTCAAATTCCCAAGTGTCCAAAGTACACTTTCATATTTCGAAATTGCCAACTCCTCAATTCCCAAATTCTCAAGTCTCCAAATTTTTAAATTCAACAGTTCCCAAATGTTCAAATATTCAAATTCATAACAGAATCACTATATAAGCTAGTGTGTGTATTATCCATTATCAATTTATTTGCGCAGTTCAGCTCCAGCATAAATATAAGTGATCATTAACGTCCGTAAATCTAGGATTAAACAGTGATTCGCAAATAGCAAAATCACTAGTGCCTGTATGTGCGCCACAGCGTCAGGCATATTTAACCACGATTAAACGATATCAGGAACTCCATATCGCTCGAAGTCCTAATATTTTTAAGTGAACTGTAGGTAAAATAATTGTATAACATATGTGCTTTCTACTTATTTTCAACGATGTTCCAAACCGAACGACCGTGTGTCTATATGTGTCCGATGTTGTTCCGAAGTAAACAACCTCCTCTCTATTCATCCGATGCCGTTCCGAAGTGAACAACCTGTCCATTTCGTGTCCATCTGTTCGATTGCTTATTTCGCAAGACGAAGGCTCGGTGTGGACGTACAATTTTTACGAACAACTGAGGGAAACAGTTCCTAATTTCTATTGGATACGCAAATTCGGCTGGAAATGGAAATCCGAGTGACTGCGGTGGGTCTGTTCCCCAAAAAGTGACCGCGGCAAGTAATAAAAGCTGGCGATACCTCAACACGAATAGGAAACTGCAAATAAAGGACTCTACTACTAGATTAAGGGCAACCAGATGCGAATAATAAACTACACTCGATAGAATGGACTCATTTCTGCTACCTATTGATTTGAACCTATACAAAACGGAGAAAAAAACGGTATTTGTATCGATAGAAACTTAGGTCTAATGGTCTATTGTATTCCAAAACCTTACAATGGCTAATTTCACTAAGGGCGCAGCAGGTTGAATAAAAATAGCAGTAGAAAAATCAGCAGATTGAATAGCAGCAGGGAATGTACCGTTGTACAGAGATCAGAAGATACAAAAACAAATAGTAAAAGAAGTGGATCGAGCAACATGAAAAATAAAAGAATATACATAGGAAGAGGCAAAGGGAGAATACAAGAGCGAGAGAAAACAGTAGTTTCGAACAGCAGTGATCCCGAAGGAGCTTGGCTCAATTAGCAGAACCGTTACTTCCGTGGAACGAGGTTCGTTCCCTGGGAACCGGAAGTTACGATGACAGGGACAACGGCGCGCCAACACCGTCCTCCTAGCTATCGTTCTATCGGTCCTTTCAACCTCTTCCGTTTCGTCCTTTTCCCTCTCGAACAACGATACCGTTTCTCCGTGAGCAACTTGGACGAACGTAGACTTTGCTCGCAACTTCGGTATCGTCTCGTGGAAAGAACGACTGGAGAACGCCGTGCCATGGAATAACGAGCCCCAGGAGCGATCTCGTTACGCCGAGTCGATTCGAAAGCGTGTAAGGCACGAAACGGAAAGTACGCTTCGTGAAAGTATTCCGTCTCGTGTGCCATTTCGTGTGGAGGATCGTTGCATTCGTTCGATGAGTAAGCAACATTTATTTTGTTGCATTCATTAACTGATATAAGTTTCACAGTTATTTCTTACAGTGTGATGTAATGTGATCGATGGTGGTTAGGTAGTATACTCGTATTATATGCCATGGACATTAAAAACGGATAATTTTTAAATAAATTTTAATTTTATTATTGTAGCATTAGAGTTTAATTTTTACTCAATTTCTAAATTTCCTAAGTGCCAAATTCACCAAATACAAAATCTTAAATATTTCTCAAGACCAATATTTCACAAAATCCCAAACTTTAAATCTCTGAAATTGCAAATTCCATAAATCCCAAGTTTCTGAATTTTCAAATTGCTCAAATCTCAAATTCTCCGAATGCCAAATTGCACAAATCCCTTATTCCTTAAATTCCAAATTCTCTAAATTACATTTCCTCCAAATTTCAATTTCTCTAAATTCCAAATTCCACAAATGTTGAATTCCAGAAATTTGAAATTTCAGAAATATCATAACATTTCCCAAATTCTGTGAAATACCAAATTGTCTAAATTCCAAATATCAAATTCTCAAAATCTCGAATTTCACAAGTCCCAAATTCCTCAACCTTTAAATTCTCCGAATTCACCAAATTCCTTAAATCTCACTCGAAAGCGTGCACGGCACGAAACAGAAAGTACGCTTCGTGAAAGTATTTCTCGTGTGCTGCTTTATACGTTTCGTTCGATAAAATAGCACAATATATTTCTTTAGATTAATTACCCGATTTCTTGTCGTGTGATGCAACATAGTAGGAGTGATGGTGTACTCAGATAGTATACTCTCGTTACATAGCAATTATAGCTATTTACATACTTATAGCAGAAATATTCAAATGTAATCTTATATACGTATCAGCCCATAAGAATGATACAAAACTAGAAGTCCCAAAGCGTCAGTATGAAAACTGCAATAAACCAAGAGTGCAATCACACCAAGCATTCCCTATGCAAACCATCGAAATCACAGTACAAACGTACTCGTGATCATTTTTTCCGTCCGAATCTATCCTCTCCAGCTTCTCCGCGTTTACGATCGAATATACTCTCGCACTTCCATCGAAACGCTTCGCTTAAGCGGTAACAAATTTTTCCACCGTCCATCAGCGAAAACCCGGTGCTGTTCTTTCAGCTTGCGTGGAAAAAAAAAGGAACGGCGCACGCGTTACATAGCATATTCATATCGCCGCTTCTTTCGCCGCTGGTACAACCGAATGAAAAAGCACGCCTATCCTGTGCGAGCACATACGCACGCACACGTACACGTTGTCCCGGAGACAATCTCCGATAATGGACCGAACAAAACGGAACGTGTTTTTGGTGTCCCGTAATGGGTCCATTGTGCCCCGCGTATCCTGACGGAACCGGATACAGTTTCGTTTAAAGCACGACCATGCTGTATTAAGCGGCAGAAATCCGTGGAGGGTCGTTGAGTATCGTGCTTACTGATCCGATCAGGAATAACCCTTCAGGCGAATTATACCGAGCCTGTTATAATGAGATAATGCTGACATATCGTGCGACTGTAAATTCAACTTGGGGAATTGTGTTTGCTCTGCGTCGGATGGAAAGTTATTTTTTCATTGTTTATTCGATTAATCGGATTAGGTTTACACTCAGTATGATAATGTGAATCTGATATGCATTTGAAGTTGTTTGAAAGGTCAAGGTGTGTACTGATGTGAATCCATGAGTTGGCGCGTGAAGAGGCTGACTCAGATGTTAGAAGAGCACATGTGGAGATCTCCTATATCTCCGAGTTTTCATATTCTTGAGGTCTATATCTCCAAATTTCTGTATCATCGAATACGTATGTGCCTGAGTCCTTATATTCCCGAATCCCTAAATTTCTGAATCTCTACATTCCCAAATCTCTGCACTCCCGAATCCCTACATTCCTGAATCTCTATATTCCCGAATCCCTACATTCTCAAAACCCTCAATTCCCAAATTTCTATATGCCAAAATCCCTACATCCCCAAATCTCTACATACCAAAATTCTCGCATACCCAAATCGCTACAACCCGAAATTTGTGAAATTTAAAAATTCGAAAGTCTAGGAATTTGGAAGAAAACACATACATAAATTTTGTATAAACAACTGTCATTTTAAGTTTTTTCAATAGTAAAATATGTCTAACAAAAAATATGGTTAAATAAGCAATATCTATCAGAAGAATATTTCAATTTCTAAATACTAAACTAAATATGGGAATACATTAACGTTAACCACTACGAATGCTGTGCAACCACAAGCAACTATAGCAATTTGGTAAATAATTACAGTTCTATAAATCTTTGTTTACTAATTTCCTTACCATTTTGTACTTTAACGAATTCTCCATTTATTTTTCCCGGAAACTCGTTTCCAAGTGGCTAACGACAATAAACCTGGCAAAAACGCAATTGGTTTTCGTTCAAAGTTCGCTCCAAGAGGGAAATAAGTATTTTCTTCGTTAAAGTTTTTAATCTGTTTAAACTCGGAGGCGCCTTAATCGCTGATTCGCCGCTATTAGGATCGACAGAACGATTTAACAATATATTTATACAATTGTTTCAACAATTTATAAACAACGGTAAACACAAACAAATTATTCGTAAATTAAATATAGCCAACTACAATTTTTTCAATTTTTTTTTTTAAATTAATAACGCATTCGATCGTAAGTAAAATATGAAGAGAAGAAAAATATGCACTCGTGTATTGTGAAGTTAATTACTTGAACAAATGAACGACTCACATAATTAATAGAAAATTGTAGTCCGAATAAAACCAATTCTAAGAGACCGGAACAGAACGTCAGGAATTTAAACAAATGGATTTATCTCCTCAACTGTAATACGATCGTCTTAATGGAACATCCTTCGTCGAAAAAGGTCTCTAATTAATCACATTTAACGCGGACAAAGGATCTGAAGTCGTTCAAATACCCGCAGCTTTGGCTCGACTTCCAAAAAGTTTTCAGCTCGAAGGAATGCTGAAGTTCTTTATCGCGGTCACTAGATCTGGAAGAACCGGAACTGACGATGAAGATTCAGCTTAATTTCGTCTGATCGTGAATCGTTTAGTTGTTGCATGTTATATGGCCAACTTCGAAACGTCTGAAGTCTGGCTCGATTTCATGACAGAGAAGTTTTGAATAATGTTACTTATGATATATCAATTTATAGCTTAAGACTTCACGAAAACTAAGATATATATGCCCCATCGATATTATTAATATAAAATGAGTGGTGATCATTTGTAGCAAACAATAATATTTTATATTATCTCGTTGATTAATTCTGAAATAGAGAAAATCTAACGAAATTTCATGACAGAAAAGTATTGCAAAATTGCACTTATAATATATCAATTTAAAGCTTAAAGCTTCTCGAAAATGAATATATAGAAGCACAAGCATATTTTTAATACAAAATGGCTGATTACTGCAGAAGCAACTTATTGTGTATTAGGTAGTAATTACGATTTTTCGACAGTCAGCCATTTTGTACATGTTAATAAAATCGCAGAGATATTTATATGATAATTTTCAGCAAATTTCAAGCTTCAAGTTGACATATCATAAGTAGAATTTTATGATACTTTTCTGTCATGAAATCTCGTTAGACTTTTCATATTTTAACTGTAGCGTTCTATTTCAAAACGCTATCGTTTGCAACGAATTATTTCTCTGCCATTTTGTACCAGAAATACCGATGGTGCATAAACATCTCATCTTTCATGAAATTTCAAGCTTCAAATTGATGCAATATAAGTGTCCATTTGTGACACTTTTCAGTCATGAAATCTCGATAGACTTTCCCTATTTTAACGTACTATTATTAAACGGTATCGTTTGCAACAAATTATTACTAGCCATTTTGCACCAGAAATACCGACGGTGCATAAACATCTCATCTTTCGTGAAATTTCGAGCTTTCGATTGATGCAATATAACTATCCATTTATGATGTTTTTCAGCCATGAAATTTCGTTCGACTGATTTTAATTGGTATTTCTTTTCACATGCGAATATACAAATGAAAATTTTGTCGTGCGTCGATAAAGCGAGAAGCAGTGGACGAAAGGGAATCCATTGATGTCGAGTGACCAACCCTTCTCAATTCCTCTCTGCATACGTTCCTCTAGCTTTCCGTTTTATGTAGCGTGGCATCACGATCCATTTCCGCTCGGATCAAGAGCTTCCCTTCATCCTTCGTTACAAGGATCGCTCACAACCCAAACTAACATTTTTTATCGTGTTTTTTGTCTGCACTCTGCACTGCTTCAGGACTTATCTCCTTAAACTGATTCAAATCCTTTCGACTTGTCTTTTTCGTATACGATGTAAAAGGTGTAATCTTCGTTAATACAAAACATAGACAAATTACATGAATGAATTCTCTTAGTTAGAGAGATATGGGAATCTGACGTGTAGAGAATGTTTGAAAACTTTTTACTTGGGCAAAGTTATACAGAGTAATTTTGACGAAGCTTACAGTCTTTGTGATTAACGCAATAATAGAAATTTATAAAATGAAAGACTACGAAATTGGAAAATTGAAAAATTGACGATTTACGAAACAGTTGAGTACAAAATGTAGGTAAGGGATTGAATCTTTGTAAATTGCAAAATTGAAGAATTAAAGGGTCTGAAAATTCAGGAATTAAATAACTGAATTTGAAAATCAAAAAGTTAATCGCACGAAAATAGGGAATCAAATAACTCAAAAATAAAAATATTTTCAAATACAGAAATCAAGAAAAATAGTTAGAAAATTAAAAAATTGGAATGTCAAAAAATTGACAAAATTCGAATCCTTAATTCTTCGTGAAAACAAAAATGAAAACCAAAATGTTAGAAACGTCCGTTGACGATCGGTGTAGTAGAGCAGCGAGGTCGGTGTATCGTCAAAGGGGTAAAACTAAATTATCCAGAGTAATTCGGTGCTATCAAGAACGGGAATTGTGTCTCGTCGCCGGGAGATTGCAGGAACGGGAACAGATAGACAACCAATGAACGAACAAACAGCGGCGCGGGAATTGAAAGACACAGGAAAATAATAGAAATTCGCTTTGTTACGTCAGAGTTGCGGGTTTGAAGGGGCAAACGGGTGATTACAGGGTTGATGGAGCACCGGACGAATGTCAAAAATGTTGAGGATTTCATAGGAATTAAAAGACACAGAACAATAAAAATTCGATTTGTTACTATTAGATCTTACACAATAGCGAGAGGTCCAAATTTCTATCCATACAATAATATACCGTTTCTCCGGACACATTGTATAGGTTCCAATCAATAGGTTTACCCGTAGCAACAATGAGTGCATTCTATCGAGTATAGTTTATTATTCGCATCTGGTTGCCCTTAATCTAGTAGTAGAGTCCTTTATTTGCAGTTTCCTATTCGTGTCGAGGTATCGCCAGTTTTTATTACTTGCCGCGGTCACTTTTTGGGGAACAGACCCACCGCAGTCACTCGGATTTCCATTTCCAGCCGAATTTGCGTATCCAATAGAAAGTAGGAACTGTTTCCCTCAGTTGTTCGTAAAAATTGTACGTCCACACCGAGCCTTCGTCTTGCGAAATAAGCAATCGAACAGATGGACACGAAATGGACAGGTTGTTCACTTCGGAACAGCATCGGATGCATAGAGACGAGGTTGTTTACTTCGGAACAACATCGGACACATATAGACACGCGGTCGTTGAGTTTGGAACATCGTTGAAAATAAGTAGAAAGCACATATGTGATACAATTATTTTACCTACAGTTCACTTAGAAATATTAGGACTTCAATCGATGTGGACTTCCTGGTGCCGTTTACTCGACGCTAAATATGGCTGACGTGACGCGCAACAAAGAGGTGATTAAACAGCCAATGAAGGACGAATGTTCAGAGTGAAATCGATGTTGAGAATTTAATAGGAACTGAAAGACACAGGTAAATAACAATTCGCTTTGTTAAGTTACGGATTCGAAGGGGCAAACGGGTGATTAAAGGGCCGATGGAGGACGAGGCGAATGTGGAAAATGTTGAAATCGGTGTTGAGAATTTAATAGATCGAACGTGGAGGTGGACGCGAACGAGATTGAAATTAATTTCAGCGGGTTTCCGGCTGGCGAAAAGAATTTGCTGCTTCGAGCGGCCTTTGAAGCATGAAAAGCCAATAATTCCTCGGCCAATAGGGGAGAATGCGTTTCTCGTTCTATCGCGTACCGGAATCCTAAACGATACACGTGAAATGTATCGGAGGCCTGATGGATTTTAATACCTCTCGTCCACCTATTTTCCTGCTTGCTGAACTTTAGGAATCCAACAGATAAGGAGCTACACCGTTGCACGCTCAAATGTAATTGCCAGAATTACCGGGACACGTTAATTCGCTTATCTACCGGCTAGCAAACGGGAATGGTTGAACCTGTCCTCGATGAACATTAGCCATTCGAACCGCTCAAGAGTCACAACCCCCGCTGGGTTTTAGAGCTAAATTATTTGCGATGCATTTGTTTCAATACAAGTTTCATGCGTAAGTTTAAAAAATTGAATGTGGTAAAATTGGAAATGTCCAAGTTCCTAAATTACTTCAAGACTGATAACTTTGGAAATCTAAGAACGTGGAAGTTTAAAAATTTAGCAACTTCTAATTTGGCGAAAATTGAAAAGTTCAAATAGCTCAAATTTCTCAATATAAAAGCACCTAAATTTTTAACTTCCAAGTTCTTAAATTCTCAAAATTCTAAATCGTCAGACTTTCAAATCCTAAAATAACCGAGTTCGTGAAGTTTTACGTTAATAAAAGTTTGAAACCTTGCTGTAGTGAAAGTAATTATTCACTGCAGTCGATAACACAAATTATTAAAGTTGTTAATAACAATCTTTCCAACTATTTCGAACTGGAAGATTACAACTTTCCATCTAGCTGTAGTCATCAGTAATGAAACAAAATTAATTTTGTCTGTCTACTTTAAGGCATCAAAGCCTCGTTATAGTATTATACCTATTAAATACATCAAAATATCTACGATGAAAATTTTTTTTATTATTCAACGTAAAACAGCAGTCGCTAAAAAATGAAATTTTTCACCGTCAATCAATCGAATGAAATAATTCATGATAAGCTGTTTCAATAAATTTCATCTAAAAGCGTTCAAAGGATCAAGAGAATGCTTGGACCAGATAGAATTTAATTTCCGAGAAGTTTTAAAAGCTATTTGTTCACTTGGAATTCTTTTACCCTTTAAATTTGAGATCGAACGTGGCAGTAAAAGGTTACGTATCTTTTAAACTTCTTCTGCTAAAAAATGTATTCCTGGGAGGAGAGAATCGATTCCAATAAACTTCTAAAAAGATCTTTCCCATGTTTACGAAAAATTTCAAATCATTTCTTCTAGAACTATGAAAGGATCCATTAAAGTGAAACGGATAATTCGACAATGAAAAAAATTTTAATAACGGAATCGTTCTTTCAAAAAATTTTTATTTATTCATACATATTTTTTATTGATGTTTTATATGTTGTTTTGAAATTAAACTCAAATAACTAGCTTAGATTTAGTGCAAATTTGATGGAGACCTAACCTAGACCTAACATAGACCTAACATAGACCTAGCCCAGACCTAACGTTAGATGTAATTTAAATCTCACCCTGGCCACGTGTTCGTATTTTTTATAGTTTAATAAAAAACGTTGAAATTGTTCATAATAGAAATTCTGATGAAGTAAAATATATTGAAGCTATTACAAAAACAATTTTGCAGCTGCAATTGTTCTTGCGCTTCAATTGAAAATAAAATGTTTCAATTTCCTGTTACGAAATACCACGAACGATGGCGAATGAAACAATGATGTCAATCAATAGCAAAAGTTTTTCTTGAACGTTCCGAATATTTCTTTCATCTTACTGCATATGGCATAAACGATATAGAACATGTTGCTTATTGAATCGATACCGGCTAACCGATCTGTCAATCTTACACAGTTATTTCGGATCGTTTCGCGGAACGTTTGTGCCAATAATTTATTTATTTCGATCTCGCTGACATACTCTAGCAATTACATCTGGTGGAACCAATTTTAGTTGTTTATTTAAAGTTTGTGTCGGAGCGTGGCTGAAAATACGTTTGAAACTAGATATTTTCTGTTGTAGATGATTATTATATTTCTAGTAATATTTAGTTACAAATTTTTAGAAGGGGTTAAAAATTTGTTTAAATATTTGTTTATATATTACATAGATATGAAAAGGTATAATTTTGGAAATTTTTGTACTTTTAGTAGAATAATGAGTATTAATATATATTCCGAATCAAAAAATTTGTAAATGTTTACTATAGGTCTTGTAATTAATTGTCTAAAGTCCATCTAGTTAATTTTTTTATAGTAAGTTGCAGTGGTATGAATAGAAGCTTTGACTATTGACAGGTTCACTATTATTAGGGTTGTACTACTTGTTCACTGAACGTAGGGTTTTAGCAGAATCGACTACTAAATTCTACTAAATTTGTGCAAAATATTTCACATGTGCAAATTTGAAACTTCTTTGTTTCTAAATTTCTCTACTTTTAAATTTATAAATTTCTGAATTTCCAAATTTTCAAATCTCTAAAGCTCAAAATCTCTAAAGCTTCCAATATCTAAATCTCCAAAACCCTACATCTCTAAATCTCTAAATCTCCAAATTTCTAAACCTCCAAATCTATAAATTTCCAAATCTCTAACTCTCCAAATCTCCAAATGTCCAAATCTCCAAATCTCCAAATTTTCAAATCTCGAAACCTCCAAATATCTAAATTACCAAATCCCTAAATCTCCAAATTTCAATCTAAAAATTTGAAATTTTCGTAAACCACACATGGATTAAATCAAAGATTAAATTACGTTACAACCAAAAGTACTGAACTCCAAAGGAACAAGTTCATGAAGAAAAAATATTTGAAAACTGAGAGGTAATTGCCTGGATGGAAGGATATTCGTGGATTTTAAAGGAATTACTTTTGAATGGGGTGAAGGAAAAGTAGAACGTTGTTTTGAAGGGCGTGAAAAGGACTTTGACGATCGAAAAGGATATTTCCTCGACATCGTTTTTTCCAAGAGTCGAGCGAAAAATAAAACCGATCAACGTCGACAACCTTCGTATTGAACGGATGGATAAATCTTTCCCATCGTTCTCCATTTACGACGACGAAAGCGTTATGTTTTTGAAAGGAATGCAACGATTCCCCCGAAAATATTGTGATCGAAGATGCTTTCAAAAACACGTTACCTTTGTTTTGCATTTACAATGGATTCAAAAAGTATCGACCATCCTTTGTTTGTTCCAGCTATTCTGTTTTTAAATTTATATGACGTTGAAAATATATTTGACGTTTTTCATTCGTGAACTTTGGTTACATATATTGCTCTTTAATTTTTAAACTTTTAAGTCTTTTGATTTTTATATATTCAAGTTTTTACATTTTTATATTTTAAAATTTCAAATTTTTCAAATATTGAAACTTTCAAATTTTCAAATTTCTAAATTCAATGGGAATTCAATATTCCCAAATTTCTACATTTCCAATTCCTTAAATCTTCAAAATTATAAATCCCTAAATCTACAAATCCCCAACTTCCTAAATCCCCAAATCTACAAATCCTCAACTTCCTAAATCCCTAAATCTACAGATCCCCATCTTTCTAATTCCCCATCTTCCTACATACCCAAATCTACAAATCTCCAAATTCCTAAATCCCCTAAGTCTCACACTCCCCCATTTCCAAGTTTCCAAATTCCCAAATCCCTAAATCTCCAAATCCCCAAATCCCCAAATCCCCAAATCCCCAAATACCTGACTTCCTAAATCCCCAAATTCCTAAATCCCCTAATTTTCACACTCCCCAATTTCCAAATCTCCAAATCCCCAAATTTCCAAAAATCTCAAATCTCTAAATTTCAAAATTTTTAACACTGTAATTTCGTATCCACAAAAATTTGTCAATGGACCAATTAAAACCCATAATATTGATGGATCTCTTCCACCGCCATTTTCCCTACAAAATCCCACCATTTGGCTCCGTATACCATTTCACCAACCATGATCTTCAATTTCAATTTTCGCCCAGAAACTCCCCAAAGTATGCGGTCTTGAAGGTGTTAACGTAGTCTTCTACTCGATAAACTATTACCAGTTGTCCACAAGTTGCCACGATCGAATTTCGAAGTTCCGTTTTCGCCAGCCAAAATGGTAGCTCCGGCAACTAGTTAAGTCCCCGCGAAGGTCGATTTCCATCAAAGTCGTCGTTGAAAATAGTTGACGTGAAGAAACGCGACAATTAGCGGGATGTTGAGGATAAATTGCTATCTACCGGTCTCTTTATTCTCCCTATTTAAAGATATTCAAAGATTTATTATGCCTTTCTTTCGGGGCGAACTTTTTGCCCTTCCTGCATTGTGATTTGTGGACCATTACCCCTACCATCAATTTGTCTGCCTCTCTATCTTTTCATTCCTCTTCTGTCTCTCTTGTGTCGCGCAATCGCTCGAAAAGAACGGATAGTCCGCATTCGATGAAGCGAACGAGAGAAGGTCCGATCTCGGTCGAAGCCCGAAGGCTCTTCCGGGTTATTCATTACTGGGTCACCGAGTAAAACCACCCTTTCTCTCGGACCTTTTTTATTTTCCACCACCCTCCGACGCGGCCTCCCCCACGTTTTTCGAACGATTTGAAAATTCTTAGAACCCTCTTATCAGCTCCTTACTCGCTAATATTTTATGCGGCGGCAAATGGTGACGTTCGACACCCTCCCGTTATTCTTCCTTTCTTGGTCAAATAGTATCGCGTGGAAAATTCTGACTCGTGATAAAATGGTATAAAATAATATCCTCGTGTCGAAATTGTTTAAAATAATATTCGTGGTGATGCAATTTGGGCTTCACAATTTACTTTCAGAGAATATGAGGCTACGTTCCTATTTTCATTTTGAGGTACATCTCATTTATGATTACTTGATAGTTCATTATTGTTAATAAAACCTGTATCTAGTATTCCTTAACTTGTAAATTTTAAAAGGTCTCTACTGTAAAATCTTCATTTTTTGAATCGTGGCACTATTAATGCCAAATGATACTAGTGTTTAGCTAGAAATTTAGGTGTTCGGCTAGTTTGGGATCTTTTGGACTCGTCTCTTGAGGACATTCCTTAAAATTATTTGGTAGTGATATTATGAATGAGTGACATGTGGATATTTAGCTATTTTAGGATCATGTGTTGGAACCATTTCTTGAGGCCATTTCTTAAAATTATGAATGAATGACATCTGAATATTTAGCTACTTTGGAACCATCTGTTAAACTCATTCCTTGAGGCAATTTCTTAAAATTATTTAGTAGTGATTTTAAAAATGAGTCACATGTGGATGTTTAGCTACATTAGGATCATATGTTGGGACCATTTCTTAAGGCCATTTCTTCTAATGATTTGGTTGCGATATAATAAATAAGTGACTTCTATATATATAGCTACTTTAGGATCATTTGATGAACTCATTTTTTGGGTCCATTTATTAAAATCATTTGATAGTGATATAATGCATCAGTGACATGTGGATGTTTAGCTACTTTGGGATCACTTGTTGAATTCATTTCTTAAGGCCAATTTTAAAATCATACAGTCAATGAGATTTAGTTATTTTTTAGTCATTTAATAGAGTCCTACTTTGTGAGCATTTCTTATTCTTCATATATAAGACCGTGTCGCTAAAATGATATTCATGTTTTATATAAGAAATAAAAATGGTGTATTTATTTTCGCTGAGTATGATCGCCTCACCCCAATCTCCTCCAACATTTAGAAATATTGTACAGCTGACATTATCTACTTTTTTCAATTTTTTAAATGTTCATGTGATCAACTAAAAGCTCTGTGACGCGGAGGAAAGATGTCCAACAAGGAGACATTGTCAAAGTGACATCTCGAATTGGATGAAACTCTTATCAGTTAGAGTACAGACTATTATCTTTATTGGTTTTGTTCTCCCGCAGATCATTGTTCTTGAGGAAAGCAATGAAAAAGATTAGCGACGTAAATACAATCGATAACGTTCTTTATGGTATCTAATGGTGTTCTCCGCTGATATTATCTTGTTACATCATTGACCAATGTAAACAATTTTTATATTCAAATATATTTAATCCAATCAAATTTTAATTATTCATCGGTATTATAATCAGGAGCATAATCATCAATTTGTACAAATAATTAAGGATCAGAATTACCGTTTATTTATACGTACGAAAAGAATAGGAGTGCAATACAATGCGAATTTTATTCACATCCTTTTGTTTATTATCTCAATTGTAAAATATTCCATTATCAATTATAATAATATCGTTTAATTATTAGTGGGGTAATAATGATGCAAATTTCTAAAGCTAGCCCCGAAGCGATACAAACTTGAATAATGCACTTCGTCTGTCTTCGTTAGCAATCGGACACTTTCAGAGCTTCGAGATTGGATACTGGTATCAAATTATTTTAGATAATCTTTTGATAGCCTGTAACGCGTTGAATATCAGAATGAAAATTTACGTATTGAAACTCACAATAAAGAACAATAATAATTAATTCGCTGTTCGTTATTGAACGACGATAATAAATTTTGTAGCTTCACGTTGCTACCTTATATAATACATTATTAATATTGTTATACTATGCACAATAAGCAACATCATTTTCTAACTTCCATTATTCTAGTATGGTATGTATAGTTATAGAATTATAGAATTGCATATAGCAAATATAGTAAGGTAATAGTATTATCGTGGAATAGTATACTAGTATAGTAATGTAGCATAATAGTAACATAATAGTAGCAACAAACAGTATGATAACATAGCAGTACAGTTGCAAGCAGGTATACTGATATTGTCATATAGACGTATAGTAGTATAGTAGTATAGTAGAGTAGTAGTCTATTAATACAGTGGTATAGTAATCTTGTAGTACAATAATATATGTACTAACATATAATAGTGATATAATAAATAGTAGTATATTTCATGTAGAAAGATCACCAACAACTCACAACATTCAACAATACGTCGATAATGAAGCTTATTGCATTTTTCATAACAAATATTATTTTTTGTCGTTACCAGAGAGCTGACAATTATATTACTCGTTCCAGCAAAGTGAAAATTTGCGGTCAACATGAAAGACCAAAGGTCTTTCAGGTGTATCAATTAACGCAATTATCTTTGAGGAACGATCGAACGTGCGCTGCCGACACGCGATAGTTAAATTTCATTGGTCTCCCAAAATGGCTTATCAAAGGAAATTTTTGCCGGTGTTCCACGGAGCGTCGCGTGTATCTACGAGGCGACGACCACAAAATCGAGAAAATTGTTCCGGACCGTTGATTGGGAAACACGTTTACACGAGTGACCGCATAGCCGATATTAATGTAGGATATTACAAGTATCGATGGGAGCCGACCGACCGTGGCAAGGACCGACTCGTTAAATCCCATGGGTTGCGTGTGTACCACTGAACAGATGTCAGCCATGGCTCACAACGATAAAACGATCCGACAAATGCCCTTGTTACTGCCACTTCCGGCTACTTTCGTGCTTCCTTTCGTTTTTGTGCCGTCAATTAGGAAACTGACAGCGAGAACTGTTTTGATACAGATCGGACTGTTTCAATTCCTTGTATCGTGATGTGCCATATGGAGGTGGTTCGTGTGAATGTTACAAATCATTGTGTTTGTATAGTACTGTACTCCTATACAAGAGTATATGGAGTATACTCTTATGCAAGAGGACTCTTATTCTATTGCCGTGGTATGGAGTTAAGTATATTGATCGTATGGTGTTGAAAGATGCGTGTTATATAGGATCACGTTGTATGATTACAACGTAGGTATGCGTTGTGTTATTGCGTGTTATATCGCCATTTGATATATGATTCTGTGCTGTATTGTGCTGCATTATATTATTATAACAAGTGGTCTTTCTACGCGTTTTATTATCATTTTATTACCTGGCGTTATATTGTCTCGCATTATATTACATCGGGTTATATTGCCACCCACTGTATTATCACACAATTCATCACCTCGCATTATATTACCAGATATTGAATGATCATGTCTTGTATCTCCATTCTTAATCTGTACATCTCGAGTTATATTCCCTGGCGTTACATTACCTCGCGTTATATTGCATGGCGGTATATTGCCACCCACTGTATTATCACATATTGAATCGCCACAGCTAATCTATAGTAACTCGAATTATATTACGGATCACGGTGTATCACAATTATTGTTTTATAATTATTGCAATATAACAAGAGTCCACCGCAGATTAAACAAAATTTCGTAACTGTACTTAAAATTCTATTGCACTTGGTCCAAGTTCATTTCATTATTAAGTTGTATCACCAGAGTAATTTCACTTGATCTATGAACGGTGGTTAATCAAGCAAGCTTATTTTTCCACAAGGCTGTTTTATTATTCGACTGTTCGTGCTTTCGTGCTTCCCGTCTCCTCGCGATTCAGCAATATTTCTTTTACGTTCACGAGGGACGTTTGCCGTTACTTTCCCCGTAATTTACGCGCTGTCGTGATCCAGACGGCTAAGTAATTAATGTTGCAATGGACGATACAATGGGAAAGTGGAGGGACACCGAAAGGAAAAAGGAGTGCTATAAAACGGTAAGGTCCGATGCAAGCAAGCGAACATGAAGTAAACAGTTTTGTAAATATGTTAAAAAGAAGGGTATGGTTAAGTAGCGTCATTAGTTGACCAAGATATTTATGAGAGTAAAAAGAGAAGTGAAACAAGAACATCGTGATGTTGCACGTTACGAGAAAGAATAATGAGAAGTGATATATTTTTCTTGCTAAAGGGAAATGAAGCAATGTACGAAGTTTATTATTCATGAAGATGAAGATATTAGTACGCGAAGATATTTATCTAACGTTTTCTAATATTTACCTCTATAAATTCTTAATATTTGCAATTTATAATTGCTTGCTTTCCTTTTATAAATTTTCATAGTAACTCTCTATAATTATCGAATTCTAATTTTCTATTACTAACAAATTTAATTTCTGTAATTAGTAAGTTTTCTATGAGTGCATAATTATAATAATTTGTTAATTACAAAAAATTATTATAATTATTCAGTTAAATTAATTTAGCATCCACAAAATATTCAAAATTAATTTTCTTAGATAACCCAAAGTTTATTTCACGTTTTCAATTAAAATATTTTTGCAAACGAAATTAATTGTTTTGATATCTTTATCGTTTAAAGTCTAAAGTAAATTTAAAATTAATTTTCTCAATCGTTCCAAAATTATTTACACATATTTTTTGCTGCAGAGGAAACCTTTTATCAATTTTACCAATACAATTTCCTTGATTTAAAATAATTTCCGCTAACAGATTCGAGATACAAAAGGAAGCCAAGCTCGGTTTCTAAAGGGCAGCAATAAACATTCGATACAAGCCCGTATAATAAATAAACATAAATGGATTCAATATGGTAATTCGAGACAATAGAATATGCAGAACGATCATACGTGCTATTCAGATTCTATTCATCTGAGAACACCGAGATTTAAAGGCAGCTGTGCGGTTGCCAGCACTTCTACCTCTATCGATGAAACTTAAAGTTGAATAAATGTGGTTTCGGGAGCTTCTGAGTCGTGAAATAAAGGAGATTTTATCACTACGATATTGTTATCTTGAAAAGTATAGCGGTGAAGAAGTATTCAATTGTGAGACGCGTTATGATACTCGTACAACGATTTATGTGACGGTAGTTCTTGTATTTCTCGCTAGAGGGATGTTGGCGATAATTTTCTCGCAAGTACTCATGCAATAATTTACCACTAAATGTCATATTTTGCTTATTTTTTAGTTTAATTTATATCTTTTAAATTTGATATTTTTCAATTGAAAGAAAGAGATAGTAAAGAATTGAATAAACTTTCTTTGTATGTCGTAATGTTTAAATTCAAAAATGTTCAGAGACAGAAATTGTTAATTTTCAAATTTTTTAATTATCTACATTTATAAGTTTCCAAATTCTTAAATACAGATTCTGAAATTTTTAAATTCATAAACTTTTAAATTTCTAAATCTCAGCAGTATCTAAATCCTCAAATTCTTAACTTTCAATTTGCAAAATTATTTGTATTTCTAAATCTCCAAATTCTTAAATTCCCCAAACTTCCAAATCCTCAAATTCTCAAATTCCCCAAACTCCCAAACCCCTAAATTCTTAAACTCCCCAAACTCCCCAAACTTCCAAATGCCCAAATTCTTAAATTTCCCAAATTTTGAAAACCCCAAATTCCAAAACTTGCTCAAATTCCCCAAACTTCCAAATTTTCAAACCCCTAAACTACTAAATTTATAAATCTCTGTATTCACAAACTTTGAAGCATCAACTGAGGGTTGTAGTGTAAGCTGAAGAATAAAAAATGAATGTCGTACATAATAATAGAGTAGAGCATAAACAATTTGTTTGATCCTGTGAGGACATGATTGGAGCAAAGTGCAGTGGGGTCAGGGACGGAACATGGTCAGAAGGAGACACAGCATAGACCCTGCAGGCTAGCTAGATAATGGGCTCACGATTAGCGCCAGACACGATGCGTATAACCGACGGTACCGTCGATCGAATATTAACGAGCGCTATTATTAACGTCTAAGTTCCTATCACGGAATTGAGCCTCGTCCCTCTCTTCGGGGTCGCGTCCAGCCTTGGGATCCTGTCACGTCACGTAAACCTCGTTGACGCACTGAAACCGCGGCTTAATCGATTGTATTTTCCGAAAATTGGAAATATTAACACTCCGTTAAGACTCCGTTAACGCGGTTGATGTTTGAACTTTTCAGTAGTAAATGATAACGATGTGTAAATTACCATGGTGATATTTTACCAGGGTGATAATTGGGTTATTGTTAATTCAGTAATTATTGTTGCTATCGGGGATAATTAGGTGACAGTGTCAGTGAAATAATTATTGTTGTTATCAGAGGTAATTAGGTGACAATATTAGTTGAATAATTATTGTTGGTGCCAGTGATAATTAGATGACAATATTAGTCGAATAATTATTGTTGGTATCAGTAATAATTAGATAATATTAGTGGAATAATTACTGTTGGTATCAGTAATAAGGTGACTATTTTAGTGGAAGAATTGTTACTAGTATGAATGGTAATAAGAGGTTATTGTTCTGAAATAATTATTATTAGTATTAGTGATGATTATGCATTATTGTTATTAGAATAACTATGATTAGCATTTCTAATAATAAGGTGTTATTGGGACAATTATTATTTCTAATAGCAATAATGAAACATCAATATTATTGAAATAATTATTACTAATATTTCACTTCTTTTTGCCAATAACAAATGTCTCCTTGAAATAGTAATTTTTTTGCCATAACCAAATTTTCCTAAAACTATCTTGACAAATTTTCGAATTCCATTTTCTCAAAAGCCAAGCCGTCAAAAAACAAATTTAAAAAAATAATTTCGTTTTATTCAAACAAATTTTATTGAATAACTCCCACTTATTTTTCCCACTGCCATCAATAAAATTATTAAAACCAGTTATTACAAGACGTCCATGTTATTGAAATATTTATTAAAATATAATCCTTAAAACAATTCTTAAGCAGCGCAATCTTCAATTAACAAAGATGTTCAATTTATTGTACTCGTAGAATGGAACTCTCGTGTTGTCTAGAATATATCTCTTGAGAGATCAAATTAATTAAGCTAATTGTTCACAATTTTCTTGAAGAAGTGTTTGAAGAGGAACTCGATGAAGCGTTTGATGTTCGTTCGACAAAGATTGGAACTGTACACAGATTTCCAGCTTTTTCGTATCTCCATTCAATCAGCAAAAATCAATGCCAGCGCACTTTAATTAATTTAATGAAATTGCTAACGTAACCGCCGTTCTAGTTACGGTATAAGATTCTTGTATAATGCGCTGTTTACTTGAAGTTGCAATTAATTAACCCTGTTGTTCCTTTCGTTTATGCGTTTCTAACGAATGTATGAGATTATGTACAGCTAATTTTTATGACGAATTTATTACATCATTTTTGCATCATGTTTGCATTGTTTTTGTATTATTTTTGTAGTATTTTTGCATTATTTTTGCACTAGTTTTGCATTATTTCTGCATTATATTTGCATTATATTTACATTGTTATTTTTGCAAAGAGTGCTACTGGGGAAATTATTCCCTTATTAATTATTAAATATTAGGAAAAATACCAATAATACAGAAAATTACTAGTAGTAAGGTGAAGAGGGCGCCACTAGATGATAGAAAAATATTTTCGGAAACTTAGATTAATCAAAGCAAAGGGGGTTGGTATATTTATGCAACGTACTGTACATACTTGATACTGTGCATACGTGAATCAATATACATTTCCAAATCCCTACATCCCCAACTTCCTACATTCCCAAATTTCTACATCCCCGAATCTCTACATCTCCAAATTTCTACATTCCCAAATTTCTACGTTCCCAAATCCCTACATCCCCAAATCCCTACATTCCCAAATTTCTATATCCCCAAATCCCTACATCCCCATTTCTCTACATCCCCAAATCCCTACATTCCCAAATCCCTACATCCCCATATCCCTACATCCCCAAGTCCCTACATCCCCAAATCCCTACATTCCCAAATTTCTATATCCCCCAATCTCTACATCCCCAAATCGCTGGATTGCCAAATTCCTAAATCCTCAAATCTCTAGGCTTCCTCCACATTCTGAAATCTTCAAAGATCCCTAAAAGAATGAATAAATATTTTGTGCAGACATTGTTCCTCATCGTCACATTCAATTTCACTAATAATAATCCAACCTAAAATATGAAACCTGTGAACCAGCCATCGCTACCATTTTAGTAGTATAATACACCGACAAGAAGTGGTTAAAAAATAATCGGCAAAAACGATGAGATGTCATTAATTAAATACGTCAAATCGAGAACACCATCGAAGTTTGAATTGGCCAGATGTACGAGAATTTCAGAAACGGACTGTTTTCGAATTCGAGCGGGAACAATGCTATGATTTGTTTGCCAGAATTTTTCAAGCATGCTGCTGACCCATTGAAACCGAGCGCACAGAGAAAATCCTGGGCGGCTTTGTTGTGCCGGGTGATTTCGAGGTTTCTCGCTGACAATAAGAGTCGGTTCCGTGGCGAGTGCAGGCAAAATGGACGCGGGAGAATCTTTCAGGATTCGCAGTTTAGAAGAGAGAGCACGAGGAACGAGGAACTATAATACAAGAAATCTTTTCTTTCCTCGTGTCAGCTTTCGTACGTTCGTTTCAGCGGGATCAGGAGCGTGTTAACCTTTCATTCTTCGGGTATTAGTGACACATGGCTACATGCATTCAACAGTTCCGCGGTTGTGAATCGCAAGAACACAGGAAAGATTTTCCGTTTCCGTTGTTCGAACATTAGGAACATTTTCACGCAACGCGCAAACCGTAAAACTCGGGATATGAGGCCATTTTTCTTTCGACGTACGTTAGAATTTCTCGTTGAAGATTCTGATGAAAGACATCAAGATATCTTCATTTTACGCGTACGTGACGCACCGTCTTTCTACCGCTTTTACCAGGAATATCCTTTCTTTACGTAATAATGCTGCTTTTAACGACATTACTTACTGTTTTCTTCGTATTTCTATTTTTTTTTCGGTACTCTGAGTCTGAGCACTCTGACTGAGATGCTAGGAATTTAAAGACGCAAGCATGGTTTTCTTTATTCTGCGATGTTGATGCATTTGAGTGCTGTAGGATTAGTGCTTAATTAATAGGTACCAAAAGGGGAAGTTGTTATGGATTTCACATTCTTTCGGGTCTAACGATAATAAAATGAAATTCTGCTATGAAATTTTTCATTAGAAGTACTGATTATGCAAATAAAGTTAGTAAAATGGTACTATTGCAAAAATGAAAGTTATAATAATGTATATTTTGGTGTAATATAGGCTTTCTTTGTGTGAGGATATTTATGTCACCTTAATCATTTTTTAATTTACAACCTTTCAATTTTTTAAGTTTTTAAGTTTTCAAGTTTCCAAATTTGGAAATTTTCAATTTCCCAAATTTATCAAATTCCCAAACTTCGAAATTCTCAATTTCCCAAATTTTGATATTTCCGAATTCCCAACATTCTAAATGTCCAACTTCCCAAATTGTTAAATTCCGAAAAATCCCTAAAAATCAGCGAGTCGACAGATTCTTCCCACCTGGCTGGCATAATTTCCCTAGGGAAGCCAGATCTGTTCTCGACTGTGTCCGTTAAACAAGTTACGATATCTATCGAAGCACCGAAGTAAAGATTTATAGAACCTGCAATAAAATAAACCTTCAAAAACTAAAATTTATTCCGGACAAAATGAAATAACGTTTAATAATAACCGGAGAGAACGATTTGCATACAAATATTAAATAACAAACATATATCAATGGATACCGATGTAACTTGTTTAATAGGTACGCTGTTAGTAACTTTTATTTAGATAACAAACAGATAACAATGGATATCATCGCAGCTTGTTCAACAGGTACATTATTAGTAACTTTTATTTCAACTATAGTTCTCTATATTTCAATAACTTTACCTTGCTTTATTTACACAATACTACAATTTCTAATTAGAAATTTAGAGAGAGAGCAAATTAAAATTTTCAAAATTACTTAAAAATACTTGTCCTGTGACATAAGTATTGTTGCTGACGCACCTGGTGCGTCAGCGGTATTCGAAGACTGATAGCACCATGTTTGTACGTGAACGTGTTGAACACTATTATGCCATCTCTAATTACCCTGATATAAAATTTATTATGCTATGGCAACCATTGCAGTCGCAGTGGTTGAATGGAAGCCAGACGATGGCGCAGATAAGATTCATCCGCAGCACCATAGCTCCAGAGTTTTATCAATTCTGATCAGATTATTCTTTGATTTCCCGAGGAACCTTCGTCCTTTATCGTGGTGCTCGCGCGTTTCCAAAGCCCCGAGACCGAAATAAATTGCTTCGATAGAACGTCATGTTTCTTGCACACCGGTGAAATAAGTTTGTTCCCGTTCCGCTGATGGGCTGAATCTTTCATGCAACTGCGAGGAAGATTCATCAGAACATCTGCTTGACAAATCTGAAACGCTTTTACTTGCACAGCGTGCCGTTACGTGTTACGCGTGTACCGTATCATCGTCGTTCAAACAGTATTTTTCAAGTCAAAATTGGACGACGTGTCCTATGTCAACTTAATGACACCATCACCATTCTGCTCTGTATCTTTTTCTGGTCCGGACTGTTTCTTTTTTTATAAATAAATCTGCGAATTAAACGTGGGACGTTCACGAAGGCGATTTGCAAGATTTTTTGGAATTGGAATTTTTGATTTTATGCATAATTTTTATTAATTTTGTCCTCTGTTAATTGTCTGAGAGACAGACTGTAGAGTCGCTGACGCTGACCACTTAGGATATGGACTTATGGGACTTTCACTCTTTTGCATGTAACTCCTAAAATATGAGAGTTATAGAAAAATGTTTGTAATAAAAGTTTAATGGTAAATCAGTCTCTATAATTCTACATTAACAAAATTTTCAAAAATTATTTTTCATAAGTCTACTTCTGATATGGAAGCTTTTTTCCAAATTTTACTACTGCATATATATAGCAGTTAGTACATAATTAAGCTTTCGTTGGAAAGATTTTTTGGTATTTTTCGTATTCTAAAAATTATGGAAGACGTTTGGACACCGACCAGTTTATGTCTTGGACTACAACCACAAAAAATTTCATCTATATCCCTGAGTATTACTTTTCTGTATAAATGCCTTCTCAGTCCAGAGAGTCGGCGACGCACAGCGATTAAGTATAATATGAACTATTTTCGGCTGCTGTCAGTACTTGAATGTAAAAATTGTGCAGAACATAGTACGTAACATCTGGCAACGTATGAATTCGTTGAATCTCGGTACTCAAGCTGTCGGGGTTACGATAGAGCTGAAATACAGGGCATCGACAGTTATCACGTGCAGACTCGTCGACCAGGAAAAGCTTGTTTTCCACTGATACGAGCCTCCCTCGTTTGCACATTAAACGAACCGCACGTGCGGTTTGCAATTTTTCCCTGTGCCGCTGTCTCTGTTCATCCCTCAACGCCCTTTGTCGATTCGATCGACGAAATTGCACACGCACGCGTAAAAAATGGTCGGCGGGCAATCGTTGAACCGAAACGATCGAACGAACGGTCAGGTTACGCCACGGACCGGAAAGAGATTCCATTACGCAATAATTCCTGGTAATTTGCGCCAGCTTCTTCTCCTCTTCCGTTCCGCCTTGCTCCGAGTCATTTTCCCCCTCGTTCGTCGTTGATTCCGACGGTAATTAAAGATTTTAATTATAACGGTCCGATCGACCCCTGCGCCTTTTTATTCAGCCGTAGACACGGACCGAAGACACGTGACGCGGCTCGTCGCGACGTTGAATACCAGACGCGAACTTGCCGTCGCTCGATAATTAGCCGATGACGTCTGAAGGGTGCTGGAGGGTAGACACGAGTGAAAAAGGGCTGAAAATGGTACGGTAATTTCTTCGTGCTCGTAATTACCTCGTTCGTAACCCGACGCTACTTAAAATATCAACAATTTTTTAACCCTCGTCAAAAATTTAGGAGCCTACGAAACACGTACTAGTGATCATTCATCAGCTACCATGTCAATAAATTTTAAAAGAAACAATTTTGTTCCAAAAAAGAATTTATTACAAAAACCATGATAGTTATCTCATAGACCACTTAAAACCCTACAATTTCTGTTAACAAAGTTTCCTCATAATTTTCAATACAATCAAGATAACTGAAGTGCAAGCGGTTAGTTGGTTCAGTCTACACAACTCAATTTTGCGTTACAAAGCGGGCTACAAATGGTACGGTATTTACTTCGTGTTGGTAATTGTCTCGTTGGTCATGCAATGCTATTTAAGGTAACAACAAATTTTCAACCTTTGTGGAAAATTTAGAGGGCTGTTAACGAAAACAGCTTGCCAGCGTAGAACATCTATGAGCTAACATGTCAACAAATTCGAAAAATTTGAAATTGACTTCAACATTTTTTTGAATTCTTGATCTATACGAAAACTATGATTGATACCTCATAGACACTTTACATTCCTACAATTTTTGTTGAAAATTTTTTTTCATAATACTAAATGCAAGATAATTCGTAAGCATTCGCTTAGTCGGTGCAGTCTACAAAATTCAATTTTGCATTGGAAAAAGACTAAAATATGGATGTGAAACAGTTGCACTGTTGTCACTTATCGTGATGAAAAATCGCCCGAAATTTTTTGATCACCCTATATCGACGCATCCGTCCCATCCCACCATTCCCATCCTCTGATCCCGTTCGTTAGTCGATTTTCTCAGAATGCCAGGCTATGGGGATTACGCTGGGAGTTTCCCAATTAGGTCGCGTCATTTCGCGCCCTCGTGAACATTAATGTCGCGACACGAGTCAGGCAAACTCGCGAAAACCGGCTGGCTGATTCTCCTAACAGAAACACAAAATAGATCACGGCCGTTCGACCCTATACGCCGGCGTCAAGCCTCAGACACTATATGTTCCATTTATGTCCGGAGTTTCACTTCGGAACCTGCTCATCCTTTCGCCAACAACCATATCCCTGACCGGTCTGGTCCCTTTGTGAATTGAACATCGGCGCGTAAATCGTTTGTAACTGTTGACACTTTTGCGGTGCCGCTGTGTCGTCCTTGTTATATCGCTACAATTAAACCGGCTAACGACGACACATATCGTTGGAAACTTTGATATAGTAGTTGGAAGAGATAGGAAGTTTGATGATAGCAAATACGTGGAACCTGTACGTTTTCATTTGGTCACTTTGAATACTATTTTATGCCTAATTACCGTGCGTCGTCGAGTCCCCGGGCAGACCCTCGGTATTTACCCGGGAATATTCAGCCATTTAAATGGAATTTTACGAGTTTGCTGAGTAAAGCAACAGTAACGATATGCTTAACTGAGGATAAATTGTTTATCAAGGATCGGAAATTTAATTTCAAAGTCAAACGGGAGTTTACATTTTTTTGCTATAACTTTTAAAATTTTGGAGATATGAATAAACGCTTTATATCAAAGTTTTAGGTCATAACAGGAGGTATAAACTTGCTATAATAAATATTTGTAAAAAGTTTGCTTTTGGAAATGGAATTTTGAAAAAATTTTTTTTTTTTAATTTTGTTACAGTGGTATTATAGAACGTAATATTCTAGCAAACTTTCATAGGAAATATTTTTGTATAGGTCCTATATTTTAGAAATTACAAGCATAATAGTGCAAGTCCGTAAGAACACGACCTAAGTGACACACGTCGCCGACTCTGCGGAGAAGACAATTTCCAAGACCTAGTATATAGTATAATATATTACATACATTGTGACAATAAATAAATGTTTGTGATGCAGTTTTGTACACTTGAACTCTTAAGAATATATTACTGGAAAAAATGAACACATATCACTTTATCAATATTATAATATGAAGAAATTAAACATCTTACGAGTGTGATTATCTTTTGTGTTTCAGGTATTTGATGTTCTATTTATGAGCCGCGACCCAGTGGACATTTATTTCTCAAATATCAAGGCTCAAGAATTTATGTCACCTCCCATAAAACCGAGATATATTGAAGGTCAGATATTATTGAGCTCTTTCAATCTTTAAACACATTCCATAATAAATTATTAAAAAAATGTAATAAAACTTCATAATATATTTCAATAATTTTTGTTAAGTCCATAATTCTTTTTGTAATAAAAAATCGATTGACGAAACACTTTCCGTAAATGAATTCTGAGGAAGATACATTTCTGCATCTCCTCGAATACAGAGAAGGGTGAAAAAATTATTCAAATGAATTCCAGCGATATTAAATGTCTTATTCCGGTTGTATGTAAAGTCGAGGAAGCAGAAAGGGTAATCCCGTGCACCTTTTTAATACCGTATCATCCACTTTACTGTCTCCGGCATTTTTCTCGACGCGATGTATTCGTAAACGTCCGTCCGACTAATTTTTTCCGCTGAATTTAGACATCCCGGTTGCAGTCTGTCCCCGGTTGGCCTTCGAGGCTGCATTACGGTAATACTGTAGTAACGACCGTTAAAAAACGTGAACTTACCGCATCATTTTCATTGTTCGGGAATCGTGGTCGCGTTCTCTGGCAGGAAACCGAGCGTAGATTCCAACGGCAGTTGGTCCGCCTCGTTTCTTCTTCTGTTCTTTCGTTTTTATTCCCCATCGTCGTTCCCGTCTACCTTCCGTTCGATTTTATTCCCTTCCATATCTCAGCGACGCTCGACGAACCATTCTGCGCGCGAATTCGCGGAAAGTTAATACCTCCTTCCTTCCGTTTCCTTCCATCCTCGATTTATAATCCATACGTTTTTTCCCTTGGTCCTGCCTTTTTTCAACGAACCGATATTATGCAAGGGAAATCGATTAGGAACGAGTCGGAGAAGGTTATGAGATACATGATAATATACGTTATGACGATAGATATTATATGTGGATAATGATATTGGAGTTATACAATGACATATATTATGATACTAGAGATATATGATGCTTTAGGTAATGGTATTTGAGATATACAGGTTATGATACTAGAGATATATGATGTTATAGATTATGATACTAGAGGTATATGTAATTATAGGTTATGATGTAAGTAATATATAAAGTTGCAAATTATGATGCTACAAATATATGCTGATCTACATTATGATATTAGTACAATGTTATTGGTAATGGTGCTATATGTGATGCTATACGTTATGTCACTGGAGATACATGATGTCATGAGTTATAATGCTTGACATGTATGGTGCCATGGATTACGGTACTAGATGCATGTATAGTGCTATTATATGTATTATAGTACACTGCAATATTGTATAGTACTATAGTATGTGTTATAATACATATTGTACTATAATATCTGCTATATTAAACTGTAGCATTAACTATGCCACAGTACAATATGTACTCTATTATGTATTATAGTACCATAGCAGAGTCCTATAAGATATATGTTCATATAAACAATTCAATATACAATATTCTTAAAACACTAATATATTTGTTACCACATTTTAAGAAAGAATAGTTCACGATAATTTGAACAAAACGTTCGTTCGAAATTCGACATCGTAGACAGACATTCCCTCGTAAAAAGTCGAAATGATTCTTTGGCATGCAATTGTGTAGCACTTAAGGAGAAAAGCAATCAACATTTCAGGAAATTGTAACGCGTCGTTCCCAGTTCGAACAAGTTACAGCAAATTTTTCGCTGGTAAGCGAACGAGAGTTTGGATCCTGTCCAGAGTTCTTCACTTTGGACATACTTGCACAAACTCTACTCAGCTTCCAAGTCGATTCACATTTTGCGAGCCATTTCAAAATGAGTTGCACTTTATTAATTTAAAGCCCCGCCTCTTCAACGACTTTCGATGAAATTATCGCCATACGCTTGATTGAATTCTGCGAACAGAGTATACTGCGAATCCCCTCGTAAGTTGACGGAATTTTCGAAAGTTTAAATTACTTTTGATCAAAATCCCTTGAAATTTATTCCTCAAAGCAACCATTTTTCATTACATGCAACCTTGTTTTATTCATTACCAACTTTGCCAATTTTCTATTCGTGTCTTTTTTTGGACAACTATGAAAAATCGCACCACCATTTTGTATTTGAAGGAAGAAAAATTTCGTTGGCAATCCTTTGAAAATTTCATCAAAATTATGTATAAAATATCGTTTTTATTAAATATTCATTTTTAAAGATATTTTATTTCTCGACGCAGGGATTTTTAGTTATTTTTCTCTTTTTATGAATAATGAACATGGTCAGCTGCTGATACACGTATAAAATATGAAGTATCCAGGATTATGTGAATTAAGAATTAAAAATAAAAAGGATTGTTGTAAAGGCAACATTAACACGAAAGATCATTAAATTTTCGCCTGCATCTGCCGGGTCGTGAGACTGTTATGAGTAGAATATGCATGTTGAATACCACAACCATGGTTTGTAGAATAAACAATGAGGTTCGTTACTTTACTCTCTTAATTAGTGCCCGGTATGAATTGAGAATTATATGAAATTCTGTACCAGAAAATTATCATTTGTACAAATTAAGCTTAATTAATCAAGCATGGTAAAAGTATATGGTAATAACGCAGTTTTTGGTCGTGATGTAGCTTCAGGATTTAACGTGGAGATATTTACACTGATAGTACTAGAAGTATTTAGCATTGTATGTGGATTTAATATTGCTTCATTTGGTGTTGTGTAAGGTGTACATCATAAGTTGGTGTGAAATTTAATGATTTGGGGATTTGGGGATTTTGTGATTTTGTGATTCAGAGATTTAAGGATTTGGGGATTTAGGAATTTAGGGATTTGCGGATTTGGGGATTTGGGGATTTAGGGATTTAGGGATTTAGGGATTTAGGGATTAGGGATGTAGGGAGTTAGGGATTAGGAATTTAGGGATTAGGGATTTAAGGATTTAGGGATTTAGGGATTTAAGGATATAGGGATTTTGTGATTTTGTAATTTGGAGATTTAGTGATTGGATGATTTGGACATTTGTTATTTAGTGATTTTGTAATTTGGCAATTTGAAGATTTGGTGATTTGGTGAGTTGATAATGTGGAAATTTGGTGATTTGATGATTTGGTGACTTGGCAATTTGGTGATTTGGTGAATTGGCGATTTTGTGATTTGGTGATTTAGTGATATTCAGATTTCGTTATTTAATGATTTAGCGATATAATGATTTAGTGATTTAATAATTTAACAATTTAGAGATGCAGTAATTCAATGATTCAGTGATGCAATATTTTAGTAATGTAATAATGTAATATACAATTTAGCAATGTAGTAATTTCGTAATTTCATAATATTACATAACTCAAGTATCAATGGCTACATTACATATCTGTAGCATTGATATATCATTATAACTCTTGTACCACTGGCTACTGTATTATATAACTCTAATATAATTTGCTATAACATTATATAACTTCAGTATCGCTAGATATATGATTATACATATCTGGTATCCTTCATTATGGTACTACATAATTTTCATATAGTATCGCTAGATATATGATTATATGTACATATATCCCTGACATCGTTGACTACAGCATTATAACTCTTCCATTGTTCATTATATGTTCTCAATATTTTAAACTTCGATACTGTTTTATCGTACGCCAATATTAAATTACTATCGTAATATTTCATAGTTTCATCAAGGAAGAAATACATAAAACACTGTCATAAATATTGTATCATTCTAAAAGTGTATCAAAATCAATATATGTGCATATACTGCTTAACGTTTCTCGATACCAAAATAGTCCTTTAATCCTTTCGAATCTCTACACCGCATCAAATTTCCATGCTTTTTATTTGGATTCGTTTCGAGAACCCAGGAAACAATAACACCGATGGATTTCACGAACAGTTCCAGACGATGCAAAACAGGTTTTGGGAACTTGATACCCGCACACCAAAAGCTTTGTTATTCTTCTCTCACCATGCATCTAAATCTCCGAATGGAGAAAAAAAAGGATAGGAACTAAAATCGAATGAAACTTTGATACTATTCCGGGTTACATACTGTTACGAACGAACCAATCCCGAACTAAATTTGTTTTTTTCCCGTGTACGATTCAATTTTCACCATCAACAGTCACGTATGTCGGTTGAAATGTATCACGTTGCAAGCTGGAAACCCAGCTTCTATCCCATAACGCAATGCTGTGTATACTTTCATACTGTTTGAAATTAACTTTCGAATCGCGACGCGTTCACGTTTGATGTTAAACGCAAAATTCTAATTACATTACATGAGTTGCGACGGTTCAAGTAATTTGAATTGTAAACTGTCTCTCGAAATAATTTATCGAAACATTTATTTGCGGTGTTATTGATAGAAATTAATTATATTCTTGTAATTAGTAGTTTATAATAATAGTAACCTGTGTTATAGTTACAGACTTTTATTTATTAATATTACATTAATTTTATAGAATTATATGATTTGTTTATGATATTTGGACATAGACATTTTCCATTACAAATTTCAATATGAACTATATTTTACTCAGGCAATGGTTTATGTTCTAACAGATTTTCAATAGAAATATTTTTCGTTCACGTTTTCAAAAATTTCAATCCGGTTTCAAATAAAGTTTGCTGACTACTGGTTCAGTATTACAGTTTATGATACTGGAGTTGCACAATGCAGTTTATGGTACCATAGCTGTACAATTCTGCAGTTGTATGATCTCATAACTATATACTACATTTTGTGACATCATATTTATACAACACTACAGCTGTACGATATCATAGCTACAGATGTCAACCCACGAGTTGGCGCGTGACCCAAAGTAAAAGAATACGGCAATGTACGTATTCGGGGAATATAAGAACACGGGAATATAGGTATTCGAAAATATACAAATTTGAACATATGGTATCTCAAAAATATGAAAACTTGGGGATATAGGAATTCAGAAATATAGGAATTTAGGAGCAGTATAATGATCTCGATATGTGCTCTTCTAAACACCTGGGTCAACTTCACGCGCCACCTCGAGGGTTGACATCGGTACACGCGCAAAATTGAAGATACCAAGATCATACGGACCTTACACGCTAGGTTCACACTGGGAAACCTATTATTATATTTCACGCACTCGAACATGATTTTCACGCCTCCGCCATTTTGCGGTCGAGGTAAACCATCTTGGGATCGAAGATGGTGACTACCATCGTTACTCTCTTATTTGTGGAGATACGAAAAATTGCTTCGGGAGAAAGTTATTGTGTTTCGAACGTGCAACTGTATTGTGGCAGAGGTCATCTAAGGTTATGTCCGATATTTCACCGGGACGGTCGTATTTTTAAATGGAAATGTATGTCTTTCTTTATGAAAGTTGATTCTTTGGGTTATTCTGAGTAAAGAAGTATTAGGGTACAATATCTCTAAAATGAATACTTCTCAAATTATTTAAAATTCAAAAGTGAGGTACTTAGTATAGAAGATTGAAAATAACTCAGAAAGTACTGACTTTTGAGGTACTGTACCCTAACAGTTTTTCACTTAGAATGTCCCATAGAATCGATCTATATAATAAAAAATACTTGCATTTAAAACATTAATCACCTTGAAGTCTGTTGAAAAAATGGGTCAGCCTCTTCACGCGCCAACTCGTGGGTTGACATCGATATATCCGAAACGTCCGGTTTTTCACCCGTATCATCACCTACAATATTTGCAAACGTGAAAGCAAGTTATTAATTGTAATTCTACGTCAACAAAGAAGTAATAAGTGACAGTAATTGATGTCGAATGAGAACGAACTCGCAATTAAAACGCGTAACATATTTATGAGTAATTTATTAATAATTTGTAGCATCCATAAGGTTGGTCCAGCATCGGAATTTAAGTTATCATGCATGCCTTGCATTTAAAACGTCGTTTTTCGCTACGCCAAGCATGCTGCAGCAGTTGAACGACATTAATTTCCACGCATTATCGATGAATAGCTCATTGAACGGTTAACGCGTTCCACGCGCGTGTTTTAAATGCTGAAATTTTCACAATCAAGACGATTTCATTGAATTCTGTTCCTGTAACTCGACATAATAATTGTACATATTATTCTGTTTCTGAACGTTACTGTACTTTATTAAATACTTTGTGGCATGTCACATCTAAAAATTATAAGAATAATAAGAATCCTGTATCAGAGTTGAAAGTTTCGTTCATAATAAAGTGTTACTTCATTCATAATTAATTATCACAACAATTTAATCATTGCACACGCAGAGAACACAGCAAAGTGTTAGGAGTCCATTCGATCGGATGAAAATTGAAATGTTCCGGTATCGGACAGTGGGATATCGTTGATAATTTACACGTATATGAATAACGAATTAATATTTCATAGTATGACCTGTATAAACGTTTAATCATGGTCGTACATAATTCCACTTACTTTGATGTTATTACGCGTCTCGGGTCCGCACCGGTGCAGCTTGTCGACGACGTAACAAGCGGCTATCGCAGCTTCTAAACCGGGATTTCATTTCGCTTTAATTGAACATGGTGTTGAGTTTCGTAACGTTACTAACAATCCGCATCGGGTTACGGTCTCTCCGCTTTCTGTATTCGCATTTCCACGCACATTCATGTTCCTATGACTTCATACGGCGATCCTACCGCGTATAAGTAGTCGTTTACCAGGTCATTCTGACCTCATCTGGCCATAAACACGAAGCTTATCAACTACCAGAAACTTGGACTTTCATTCTGTGAAGTTACGTCACTAGATTACTTTTTAGTTTAATTACGAAAGAAAAGGGTACTTCACTTATTTTAATTACCTTGAAATATCAAGGGCAACATTCTCAGTTAATTTACTCTACACATGTAATTGCCACTTTTGAAGATATTCGCAAAGTTTAATTTTTGCAATTTGATTGGCGTGTCCTGCTATCGTATCTCTTGCTCTATAGTACTTCATTGAAGTGTATATGTAACTTATAGATAACATACAAATATTTTACGTAATATGTAACATAACATACATAAAATATATCATACAGTGCATATCATAACATATGTGAAATATTTTATATGTATAAGATATAACATACCACACATAAAATATTTTATACAATGTATAGAATAACATACATAAAATATTTAAAAAATCAATCTTTCGTAAAACATCTCAAGTTTTTTATACCTACTACCCTACCTTGTTCTATCAATAAACAGTATGAATGAAAGATCTAAAAAAATTGCACCAATAAACAAAAATTTTCTATCACAGCACCTAATAATGAAAATTCCCTTGAATCACAGTACAGTAAATATAACCTGCATATTTAAAAAATAATTCTATTTCTTTAAAATAATATCGCCCCAGGAAAACTGTATAAACATGAAAGAAGTTGCATTTTAACCGAGAATATTTTCAACCTTACAGACTATTCAAGAGGAAGACACGAAAATATAAAACCGTTTGATACAATTTCCAACGTTTCCCTTTATGAGATTTCTATTCTGAAAATGAATCTGACGACAAAGGGATATCTTTGTCGTGCTTGTACCGGAAAGAATAGTTTTCCTGTACACAAGTCGCGCGAACTCTACAAATCTTCGAGTAATATAGGTTCATATGAAATCGCTTCTTCTTTCAGCGCGACGTGCCCTAAAGCTTGAGCTTTTAATACGACTGTCGTGAATGGAAACGTCTCTGACGGTGTTCCTCCGTGCGATAGAATATTGCGTTGCTCTGCCAGAGCAAAACCCAATCGTCTGATATAACGAGGCTAACGCGTGATTTTGAAAGGTGAACCAATCTACCACGGTGAAAGGAGTGATTTTCATTATTGGCTTCTTTACCGCCGACTCGCACGCCCGCCATGAACTTATCGAAATCACTCGAACGTGTCGATCGTTTTACAAATCCTTTTTTCAATTTCTCTTCGTGTGAACTTATTTCGTTTACATTTGTCGATGACTATACGGATGATCAACTTGCCAGAATAATCTTCTGGGCTGAGGGACATATACAAATGTTTGACCGATGCAACAAAATGTCAGATGTGGAATGTTGGATGTGGAACTTTGGTGATATGGGACTTTAGACACTTGACAATTTGTGGATTTTCAGATTTCAAGATTTAGGATTTAGGGATGTGGAACTTTGGTAATAGGTATTTGGATATTTGTGGATTTGAAGATTTCAAGATTTGGTAGATTAAGGATATGGATCTTTGGTGATTTGGGAATTCAGATATTTGATAATTTATGGATTTGTGGGTTTACAAATGATCAAATATCTGAATTCCCAAATCACCAAAGATCCACATCCCTCAGTCTTGAAGCCTCCACAAGTTGCCAACTATTAAAATGACCAAAGTTCCACATTCTTAACCTCCCAAATTTTGAAGCCTTCAATTTCCTCAACTCCCATATCATCAAATCCCTAAATTTTCAAATATCTCACCATCGAGACTCCAAATCCCTCAACTCCCAAAATCCTGAACCTCCAAGTCCATTTATGATTTCGCCGTTGCAGAAATTAATTTCAACAATTTATACCGCGCGAAACGGGGTCCTTTCGGGCCACGGCAAGGACAAAATTAAACGGCAAACGTAAAAGAAATGGTACGAAACTCGAAGCGTATGGTAACAAGGCCAACGAAGGTATAGCCAGTTGAACCCTCAGGGTGATCGCACGAAAATGAATTTAATTATTAGAGTAGCTGGACCGTCGGTCCAACGTTCTTGCGACACACGAGCTACCTATTAAATTTCGCGTCCAAAATCCAGAGCTCGTTGCACTTGCCCGTCCTGTCGCCCCTAGGGCACCTTCGAATTATGAGGGGGCCTCCGGGAAATCTTCTATCGTCTCGATTCCTGAATATCCGCCGAGCGCGCGGCCACGTGCTCGCATTCCTGTCCGAATCTAACCAGATAACAAGAATGACCTGGAGATTGCTTCATTAGCCGAAACGTGTAGTTACACCGCCTGTTTGCTCTTATGCTTATATCGTAGCGAAAATGGTGAAGTACCTTCGTAATTTCTTTTCCACGTTGTTATTTTGAAATTAATCGCGAATTTGGAATGGTTGCATGAAACTTTGATTTAATTTTGTTTTGTATTAAGTGAAATTTCTTTATTTACTAATTTTTTAATTTGGAAGTGATCAAATTTCACAAGTCGTAAATTTTGGGATTTAGAAATTTTAAAAGGATTTTTACTAGTTTCTAAATTTGAAAATTTTCTCAGATTTAATATTTACTAAATTTCTAGATTTTACAGTTGAGATTACCTAAGTTGGTATTACAAAATTGTTCGAGGTCCTAATTTTCTTATCTCCAATTTCCTAAATCTTTCAAATTTTCCAAATTTTTGGAATTTCTGAAATTTCCTACACTGCCTAAATTTTCCCAATTTCTCAAATTTCTTAAATTATCCAAGTTTCATAAATTTTCCCAATTTCCCTATATCCCAAATTTTCCAAGTTTTCCAAATATTCCCAATTTCTCAAATTTTCCAAATATTCCCAATTTCCCAAATTTCCCAAATTTCTTCAATGTCTTAAATTTTCTACACTTCAAAAATGTGCTAACTTTCTAGTTTCTAAATTAATTTTCTATTTTCTCACATACCAAAATGCATAAATGTCCTCTTCCCAAGATCAATCGCCACGTGCCACAGCACTAAACTTACACAGATTAGCACGCGATACCGCGTTAGCGGACATTTATACACACACGTTATCCACGCGATATTGCGTGAACGTCCATTCGACAATAATACACGAGTACCACAGTGGTAGTTCAATGCAGCAAAAATGTTTCCCTCTACGAAGCTATCCAATACACACGTACGTGTCTCCGAGGCGAATATCGCGAGGAGCATCTGCATAAAAAATATGCGTTCATTTCGCGAAGACAATTGCGATATAGCGTTAATCATAGTAATGCACCGGGTACAAAGAAGCGAAACTCGTGAGTAATTAATTACTTGTTCGTTCCTCCAGCTAGAAACTAAATCTCCCCGAACGTCATACAACACCGCCAGCCTGTTTACCTTAATTAAAAATAAATCACCTCGCCGTTTTTCATTACTAACACCTCCAGTCATATTCGTGGAAAGATTTCCATTTTTTGCTTATTTTAATCACGGAACTAGAATACCGTGACAGAAAGCAAACTTCAATCAGTAAACTGAAGTTAATTAAGTTCAAAGTGGAAATACCGATAAACGTCTGCAATATAGGAAACTATTACTTTAGTTTTAAGCTTATTACGCGGTGGAAAAGAAAATTAAACATGAATATGATTATTAAACAGTTTGACATTTTACGTAATGTAGTTATGAATTTTAATTAATTCATCAACTTCGTCTGTGATCAAGAACACCAAATATAAAATTTGTATGCACTCAGACGATTATAATGTCGATGTTCTTAAATGTTGTATAATGAAAATAGATTAAAAATGTTAATTAAAATTTTATATTTCGGAGCTTGGTAGTCAACGTCTGCAGGAAACGAGGTTAATTTGTGATTATGTAGAATGTGGTAAATGAAGATTTAGTTTCCTCCATTCGGTGTAAATCAATGTCTGTACTCATTATACCTGTGACAGTGACAATTTATTATTAGATAAAGTCGATGAATAAAAAATTGTTCCACAAATAATAAAAATAGAGTAAGAAATCTTAGATTTTGTATATTCCATGGAGGAAATTAATTACAGGTTCACAGTCAAAGTGTTAAATTGTATAAAAAGTTAAAATATTATTATAAGAAATGGATGAAATAAAATTTGTTGCAAAATATGATACTAAATAAGAAATTACAAATTTAGGAATTTAACTTGATAAATTAATTTTTATGTTCACTGTGAACGTTGTAGTGTTAATTAGTTATTACATGAAATAGATGAAATATAATTTGTAGTACAAATAATGAGTTATTGGTGTCAATTAAATTAGTTGAATATCAATTGAATTAAGTGTCAATTAAGTATAAATTAAGTGTCAACTGAGTGTCAATGAAGTGTAGACTAAGCGTCAATTAAGTGTCAGTTAAATGTGAATTAATTGTCAAGTACCAATTAACAGCCTCAGTCGAGTATAAATTGATATGTATATTCACTATGGCAAGCATGTTACTGTATGACATTGATGAATTGAAATTCACATCATAAATAATACAACGAATAATAAAGTCAATATCAACTGTCTTCTTCAGAGTCCTAAACCGAGCCTACAGTTTTAATGAAATAAATCGTCAAAGACCTAAATTGAATTTAATTTTAATTTGTCAAAAATGCAAGTAATTCATAAAGTACTCAAAACTGCTCCTAAAGTAACCCACAGTAAAATATTATTTTACGAATAAGTAAACGTACCCATCTCGTGGGTAGACATCAGTACATGCGGCTACTAAATCGAGTGCCACTGTATTTTACCACATTCCGTTTTTAATCCCCATATAAGTTGTCTCATTTCCAATTGAAAATCGATTACGTTATCCCTGGAATCGCCATCACGCGAGCCACCTTCTCCATTACATAATCGAAACAAAATGGAAGCCAACAATGAACGCGTGTTCGCGTAAAACGCCGATCACCGGTCAAAACCGCGTATTTGTTTCAAAAATACCAATTAAACCGCACTGGTTAGTAGGCTCAGTTTCAGTTGATTCGTTTCGCAAAAGAACCGATTGTACCATCGCCGCGAATAGAAATGGCCGCTATAAAGTATCAGCACGAAACAGCTCGGTGAGGTTTATTGTTATGCTCGGAGCATTGTCGCGTTAAACAATAATGCTCCTTTTCATATAAGCAATTATCAACGCCACTGGGCGTCCTCGATTAATTACATCGAATTGTTTCGAAACTGAGGACACTCGAATTACCTATCGCATATTAAACACGCGACAAAGGAGTAGGAAAAATTGGTAGAAATTCGCCATAGAAAAATTGAGATCTTTTAAAATATTAAAAAGAGATAATTGTACGCAAAAGGACACGCTTCATTGATTTTTAAGAACTTTAAATACAAAGGATTCTGAACAATTTTTTTCTATATTATCGCCGTTTGGCTTCAATTTTAGATACTCGCAAAAATGTTTTTGATGCAGTAATTATTTACGGAACACATACTCCATCGCTTTCGATGACATTTAAATGTCAAGGCTAATATTCTGAACAATTCTCCCCTATACACCGTCGTTGGACTTTAATTTTAGATACTCGCAAAAATGTTTTCGGAAACCAAACAACTGTCCTTGTCTCTCCTGACCAAAACAACGTAAAATAAATAAATCCATAAACAAATCAATTTTCCGCCAAAGGTCCCACAAGTCCCCAAAAAATCATGCACGGAGTACCCGGTCCCCAGACTTAACCTTTAAGAGGTTAATAATCATTCGAATATAATTTTGATACCTATAGAATATAATTCTGACTGCTTTTGTTTTATCCGAGAGAAAATTTGTTGCCAGTTAAGACTAAATCATCGGCACGGAAGGATGGATAATTAAATTCATCCGCAGCAAGTTACCGAACCGTTCGGTCGTGATTAAAGGAGTCCGTCGAAACGAAGAAGACGAAAAGAAGTCGCCTTTTTTTTCGCCCGATGCTTCTAGTCGGGGCTTAAAAAGTTTCTGTTCAGAGAACGCTAAGAAAATGGCGGCAACTTACTTACGAATTTCTGCTGCTTTGTGGCCGAAGGATTCGGGGACGCATAAAATTCTTGCAGAAAAATGAAGCCGTCGTTACTTACGCTCTTTCTGTTCTTCCTCCCGTTTTTTATCGTCTTCGGTAGCCAAAGAAGTCTTTGATAAAATTGATCTCAAGCTCTAATTGCAGCAGATAGAAGAGATAAGAAATAACTGCGATACAACGGACGTAATTACCACTAGAAAAGGTTAAAAGATTGCAGTCTTACTTTGGAATGTACATTCGGTACAAGAATTTTATTATCGAACTCTTTTAAATTGCTGTTTTCAAATTTTTGGATATAAACAATTTTTTAAATGAGGAAGTTCATTGGTTCACAAGTTTTCAAGTTTTCTAAGTTTTTAGATTTCTGTTTCCAAATCTTTCAATTTTTACACTTTTGAAACTATTAAATTTTCAAATTTTCAGAATTCGAAATTTCCAGAGCCTCAAACTTTTAATTCACTAAATCTCTACTTTTCTGAATTATTAAATTTTTGTTATAAATCGTCTGGTTTCTAAAGTTTCATATCTCCTTATTTCGAAATTCTGAATTGTCACATTGTAAAATTTTGAAACATCGAAATTCGTGGATATCTAAATACCTAGATTCTAAATTCCCTAGATCTCTAAATTCCTAGTGCTTCAAATACCTAAATCTCCAAACATTTAGTGCCTCAAATTGATAGATGATCAAATACCTAGTGCCTCACATACCTAGATCGCACAATACCTATTGCCTCAAATACCTAAATTCCCAAATACCCACATTCCCAAATACCTAAATCTTTAAACACCTAAATCCCAAAATATCTAGAGTCCTAAATATCTAGTGCCTCAAATATCTATATGCCAAAATACCTATATTCCTAAATCTCTATGTCTCCAAATACTTTGACTCCCAAATACTTACATCACCAAATAGACCTCCACATTTCTGAATCCCCAAATTTCTCATCGATAATTTCACCGACAAGGTTCACATCGATATTTTAAGGTTCGAGATGAAAGTACGCGGAATCACAAGCATTCAACTCTGAACAGATGAAATACGAGATTTTTCGTCCATACAGAAAGGAAAAACGCATCGGTGGTTTTTGCGCTGGCACATAAAACACCCATCAATGTTTCTTTCTCTAACGGCAAACCATTTGATCGCAATGACGCAAATCAGAACAAGGGAGCAGCGTGTTTTAAGCCGCTTTAACACGCGGCGAACGGCCAAACTTTTCAATGGCCGACTTTTCGTGTCTCTGAAACCGATCATTCGTTCATTCATGCGTGCCGTTTGTCTTTCATCCCTTTACGCGTCCTACATATTTCACCCCCCCTGTGACGTACTCGCAAATATTCATATTCCTTTCAGCGAAATCAATCGCAATTTCACACAACAACGATGCTCGCCCGTCTCTGTTCTATAATATAAAAGCGGCGAACAAGTTCGATATCTCTTCTCGTTTTATTATTATTTTTTTTTTTTTTTTTTTTTTTTTTTTTTAACCACCACTGGGCATCTGAAAAGCACAAACATGCTTCAGTGTGCGCTGCTTCGTGCGTGAAAATATTCGTTTCCGAATTTTCTGCTAGTTCATCAATACTGTGTGTCCTATTCACGATATATGAGATGTGTTTTATTATACAAGTGGGCCTGAAAATGTCAAACGATGACGTACGTGACGTTAACTTGGGAAATAAATATTTCTATTTAGTATGCTGAATTTGGGAATTTGTAAATTTGTAAATGTGAAAATTTGAAAATTTGAGGATTTGACTTATGGACAATCAGAGACGAACAAATTTACAAATTTGTAAATTTGCAAATTTATTTGAGAACACAAAAATTAAAAATCTCACTGTAACTCAATTCCAGCCTAATTCCACGTACACCACATACCACGTCTCGCAAATTACCAGTCATGCAATACTGCCACTAACACATCAATTTACCAAACACCGTATACATATAACATAAAACCAAATCCCCTGTGTTCCTTCTCACAGTCTCCCTCACCCCACATGTACCTCGTTAAACAAAACATCACCGAAGTTTACCCTTAACCTGAAATCGCATGTATGAAATTTTGTACGCGTGAAAAAGTATCGATTGCGTGAGTAAAAATCGACGCTCATCCAGGCGTAGTTTCTGCAAGATGAAACAGGCTGGTTGTAGACGAAAGAGTAAGGTGACTAGCTGAAACGTACGCTCGATTACGGGCTCTTCGGGTAAAAGCAAAGGAGCATTAGCCATCTGGGCGAAGAAATCGTGTGGCGGAGAAAGGAGTCGACATTGAAAGGAATAACCATGAAGGGAACGAAGAGGGTAGATCGTAAAGCTCGGTTTCTCGGAGAAAAGTCAAGGAAAAGGAGGAGCTACGTGGCTGGAACAAAACCCGGTAAACTTTCTCGCGTTACTTTTGAACGGTGCTCGTAGACGACGCTGCCAAGGGACCCAGGAGTCCTGGATGCTTCTCGGTTAGGTGACGAAACGGGCCTGTGATTTCGTCGTATGGAGTTCTAGTTGCAAGCTACTCTGATTTATGAGACTTCCTGTCCGCGACTGTCGCACCACGGAATCGGATCAAAGTGGAACGTGTTCGGTGAAACGCGAACGTTTTTGCATACCGATGAATCTGTTCCAGAAAACTGTTCCAACGTTTCGGTGTGAAGTTATGGTGCCTGGACAGATTATGTTAAGATTTCTTTTTAAAAATATGGACGCGACTTTAATTAGCTTAACGATGTTGTTAATATTTTGTATATTCGTAAGATGCAATATATGAGATGTGAGCAATGTGTTAACTAGAGGGGCTCAAATAAAATTTCTTTCTAATCTCGCACAGTAATTTAGTGGCTGGCATTAATCAGGTTTATAGTGTTATGACTTTAATTAGGTTGATAGTGTTATTAATACTTGATATATTGAAAGAAACTATTCCAAATATTCTCGTTCGGTAAATAGTAAATTTAGATTGTAAACAGTAACTATAATAGTAAATGGCAAACTAGTAAGTGGTAAAATTGTAAGTGGCGAAATAGTAAATTGCAAACTAGTCTTTGGCAAACTAGAAACTGGTAAAATAGTAAACGGCGAAATAGTAAATGGCGAAATAGTAAGAGCTGAAATAGTAAACCGTGAAATAGTAAGTGGTGAAACAGTAAGTGGCGAAATAGTAAACGGCGAAATAGTAAATGGCGAAATAGTAAGTGGTGAAATAGTAAACGGCGAAATAGTAAGTGGCGAAATAGTAAACGGCGAAGTAGTAAGTGGCGAAATAGTTAGTGCCGAAATAGTAAATATTAAATTTGCATCTTAAATAGTAAATAGTAAGTTTCCAACACCCAAATTTCTAATATTCCAAAATTTCAAAACTTTCGAATCTCCAAATTTTCAAACTTGTTCAAACAATACATTTTGTAATTCTTTCCTACCTTTACGAGCGTCACGTGAATTTTTATTTGGAAAACAATTAGTCCAATACCGTTAATTTCCTTTTTATCTCAATCTGTTATAATGGAGCCAGTAGAATTTTCCATTGAAATAATTGATTTTGTGAGGTTGAAAATCATAAACAAAGGTGTAAATGAAAATCGAGTTGAATGTGTAACGGGCAGTGTTTTTGCAGGTTAATAACGCGTTGCAAATTTGAATAATAAACTGTTATATCGCAACAGCGATATGCTAACAAGAGTATGCTCTTCGTCGTCGATTTCCGACGAGAACGCTGCACTTGGATTATTAATCCTTGTTTACAGTGACCTAGAAAGCTTCGTGATTCGTGGTTCTTACCTTTTCAAAAAACTTGCGGCTACAAGTTCCACGTCTTGGTGGCATTTCTTGCGGCAATACATTCAATGTATAATTTGCAATATATCAGGTGCTGCCTTTGGTAATGCAACCCCGTTTTTGTATTTATCTTAAGCGCAAATCATTTCAATCTGTTTTCTGGCTACGGGAGATACTGTAGAGAAATTAAGTTAAATTCAAATTGAAATTCAGTTAATTCGAATTAAATAAATTTGGTGAAATTCAAGTTTTGAGATAATTTTTTGAAAATTGCCATTTGATTTTATAATATTTAGATATATTCATAATATTTTGTAAGGTTTATAACATACAACATTCTTACAATACTTTATAAAATTTATAATATTCAACAGACTCACAATTAAACAATTCTTCCCGCAATGTGCAATACGTCTGAATTAAAAAATGTTCAAATGCATTGAATTATAAAATTCTTTCTTCAATTTACAACATATCTGAATTTACGTTGAAAAATGTTTAAATAGTTTAAATTAAAAAATTCTTTCTCCAATTTACAACATATCTGTATTTACGTTGAAAAATGTTTAAATAGTTTAAATTAAAAAATTCTTTCTCCAATTTACAACATATCTGAATTTACGTTGAAAAATGTTTAAATAGTTTAAATTAAAAAATTCTTCCGTTAATTCACCGTACATTTATGAATCTAAATAAAAGCTATTAAAACAACTCGAATAAAATATTCTTTCTACAATTTACCGCAAATCTGGCAAACTGACTTGGAAATCGTTTAATTGGTCTAAATTTAAAAAATTCACGCCGCAACTTGCAGCGCATCGATCTGCATTCAAAAACGCTTAAATGGCTTAAATAACAAAAATTCGTTCTGTAATTTGCAGTAGCCGCCAGTCTGGACTGGAGAGTAGTTAAATGTTTAAAATTGAAAAAATTCCACGTGTAATTTGCAATTACGGCGTTTGAACAAACGAATCAGATTATATTAAAGGTATCTGTACACTGCTTGATGCAAGGCACGCGAACCACGTAAAAAATATCTGTGGACCCTCGAGAGTGGCTTCGTTTGATGCAGCAAACGATGTTCCCATTTAGGGGAATAACCAGGTTATCGACGATTCGTCGTCGTAAATTTTTACCGGCCAACCAGTTTCAAATACCGCACTACGTTTTTCCGCGGACCTGGCCCCGACAAATCTCGTATTTTTCTATTGGCGTAAATTTGAGTCGAGTGAAACTATACCGAAACACTCGTCTAAAGTGACCTAAATGGTTTTTTGTCATTTTCTGTAACGATTTGTATGGAAAAATTTCAGAGACAGTCATAGATTATAGAAGACTATGAGCTTAATTTGCAGTATCCTTTTTTTAATTATTCTTAGGATTTTTAAATTGTGCAATTTGTAATGTAAATTTAGGTTTGCAACCTCAGTATGATAATTTTAGGTCAAATTTTATGATTAATATTCCAGCCTTTTATGATATCACATTAAAAATCCGAATTACAGTATAAGGTTTTAATATCGAAGTTTATAATTTCATGTTATCTTTTAAGACTGTAATATCATTTCAGGGTTAAAGCCTTAAAATTCATAACAATAAGTTCAACTTTTACAATCCAATTTAAGTATTCATAATTGTAGGTTAGACTTTATGACTGTAATATAATTGTAATGTGAAATGTACACAATTATGTTTTTGTAGGTTTTAATTATAGCATTCATAAAATTAAATACTAAACTTGAAAATCATGATATAATTTTATCTTCAAAATGATGCAACTCATAGATTTAGTATTTTGGACTTGATCTTCCAAACATCACTATTTCATTATCATCATTGAATGTCATCAATCATCAATTCAGCAATAGTCATTAAAGAACCACCGATAAAAGCTTCAAACCGACATTAAATCTATCACAATGTCCCAGTTACAAACCCAGTTAACCGCGCATCGAACCCGGCCAAAAATTGATGCAACTCAAAAGTTATCAATCAAGCAATCACTATCGATAATTCCGATCCAATCCAGCGGCCACATAAATTATTCCAGAAAAGAGCAAAGTTATTTAAAATTGAAATGAGTCTGAAATTCTAAACGGCGCATCAATATTCAAGAGTAAACAAGGATAATGAAGTTTGGTCGTTATCCTCGTCATTTTCGAAATAAAATAACCCCGACATTCCATGGCCGAGGAGCGAAACCAGGATTTTTCACGGTTAATATTTCAGGTGTTCAGCTTTCAAACGTTAAATATTCAACGAGCCCGCGTCACTTTGTGCCCCATCAAACATTCAGAACAATCAGCGTCAGGTTATGTCGCGAGTGACCAGGGAAACGAAAGAAAGCCGGGTAAAATCAGGTGATTCGTCTGAAAAATCTGTAAAGTGAACGAGAGCTGATAGCTGTGAGCGAAAGGCTCGGGAATAAGGAGAGACGTATGCGACGAGTAGACCCGGCAAGGTTACCAACCATGTAAATCTATGCAAATAGAGACGCTCCGGGCAAACTTGCACTCTAGGGACGGCAAAAGGACCAAAAGGTTGGATAGATCAGCCCTTACATAGCTCCTCGAAGATGCTTTGGGGATTTCGAATCACTTGGAACGATTACTTTGGCATTTGCTTCGGATCTGCTTGCATGAGCGCGCATACTGCCTCATATCTCTACTAGATACCTACATTGAGGTTATGAAAAAGTTATGACTCCACTTTCTTTATATTTTTTAGGATAATAAGATTATACATACAAATGTAAAATGTATACGTTGTACAATGTATAGTTATACAAATGTAACGTGGATATGGTTAGGTTGCTTTGAGTGTAATCTATAGATACCTTAATATGCTATTTCGAGTGTAATTCATAGATACAGTACATTTTTATTATATTCTGAATAATAGATAAGTGTTATGATATTATAATAATATATAATGAAGAATATCATAGTACTATTAAGATCATAATATTATAATGTCTACATGTACAGGGTGTTTCACAATTAATGTAACTCACAGAAAGGGGTTGTTGCTGAGGTGATTCTAAATAACCTTTCCTTTGCAAAAATGGGGTTTGAAGCTTCACTTGTGAATTATTAATGAAAAACAAATAGAAAGTAAAAGTAAAATTAAGTAATGTATAATATATATATTTACAGTATAATTATCAGTAAATACCATAAACTCTCAAATACAGATACCTTAAAAAAGAATATCATGCCAATGAATGTTAAATATTTCCTCACATAAGGATTATATGAATTTTTACATATTTCCTAAGCGAACAAAATTCAGTAGTAAACATGAAAGAAGTTTCGTGAAACATCTTGTTCCGAAGAAATCGCTGTACGTATCAAACGTAATATGTACATTATATTAAAATATAATCGATTACGTTTGATTGTACGAGTTCGATTTCAAGCGATTTCGACGATATCGCTTTCCTACGATCGAGTTCGTCTTTTATCTATTTACTTTTGCCTTCCAGCCGACTTTGCTTCACGATCCGTTCTTCCATTTTGTCATTTGTTCGCTCTCGCTCAATTTAATACAACTCCATTCGAGGGAGGAAAAGGGAATACGTAGAAAGAGGAAGCGAAGCAGCCGATTTGATTTTATGGAAAGAGCAGACAGCCTGCATGGCGAATGGATGAAATTTTATATGAAGTTGTATCGCAATCACCTCGAGTGGATAACTTTTCTTGCGTTCGACAGTTTTGTATCTACTTTTTGTCATATGATCTCTAGAAACTTTTGATTATCATTTTGTTATTATAATGTACTCGATCAAACTCGGTTTTTGTTATTTCGTTGCTTCGTTCGATTGTTATGAACTAGGCTGATTTTGGATGAGGGTAGCAGGATTTTAGGAAATAGTGTTAGGTTAGGTTAGGTTAGGAAATTTTGAAAATTTTTAGTTTCTCGGTTTCTAGATTCTGAAGGTTCCAAGATAGCAAATTTTTGATGTTTGGAAATTTGCAAATTTTTAAATTTTCAATATCAGCAAATTTCCTATATTTCTAAATTTCCAAATTTCGAATCTCCTAACTCTTCAAATTTCCAATACTACAATTTTGCAAATTTTACAATTCTTAAATTCTCAAATTTCCACGCCATTAAATTCTCCATATATTCAAATTTTCAACTGTTCAAATTTCTACATTTCCAAAAACACCGAATATTATATAGTAAATAAAGTTAATAGACCTTGCATATTATGGAACATTATCCGCCATTTTGTTAACTATTTCACCACAAATTGATATAACTTCAACTCGAATTTTTTAATATTTTCTTTATATATTAAATCGGTAATCACTCAAATTTATGAAAGACTATTTCTAACCCTTGTAATGAACAATTTTGTCCACATCACATTCGGGAATGTAATAGAGCAATAAAATTGCCATAATACATTGAACAAAGTGACCGTCCGTATTGACAGACGCGATACAGATCGTTTCTGCTTATGTTCTCGTCAAATCCTCGTTTTCCGTTTCGTTTACCGGAAATTGATTTTCGATCTGGCATTCTGCAAGTGACACGCATCGTGAGCATCGTTCGTCTCGAGGGCGTCTCTCCAAGGAAATTGTCTGTCATTCGCCTGAAGCTACCGCCATTTTATCCTTCATTCACCTTTTGGCCATATATCGAGTATTCGCACCTTTTTATTTCCTCCAGCAAACTGTCACCAGTAGATCTATTTACAAAACACTTCCTACTCTGAAGACGTATTCTGAAAGGATAACCTAACCTTATCTTATCGGAAAATGTAAATCCTAAAATTTTAACCTCAGTAATCTAACTTTAGAGTTTCAATGCTAAAATTGAATTATAAATTCCATAATATTAATTCTACAATTATAAAATCTAGTAGACTAACATTAAAATTAGAATTCTTTCAGAATATAGGACATTAATGTTAATATTAGTTGTACAACAGTTTCATAACTATAGTGAGTTGTTAAATTATGCTTAAACAAAGAGTTTCATATTTTATAATTTCAACTGATAGAATAGAACAGATATTTTTATTTTAATGTTAAAATTCCACCACCAACATATGACAACTTAAATTGAAATCGAGGTTTCGTCCAACCACTAAAACATAGAATGTTCAACATAACCTTACAACACGCCTTTTATTCCAGAAGCGAGATTTATGCGTTAACACGTTACTCACAGGTCTGCTATATCGTAGCTTATCAATACAAAGTATCAATAACATCGTTAAACTAATTAAAGTCGAGTCCGCATATTTTTAAAAAGAAATCTCTCGAGTACAATAATTTGGTTACCGTAAATAAACACCTGGAGTTGTAGCAACAAGCGTTCGCATCGAAACAAATACTTAACTTTACAAAACAAATTATATATCTACTTAGACCACTCGAAATAAGCTGCGTGACTATGCCGACAAAACCTTCGTTAATTAATACATTCGTGTATGAGTAATCTGCTCGTAGCAAGAAATAAAAATGAACGTTACGTAACGAACGCGTGTTCCAACAGCGAATAAACGTAACTTACATTGCTCGTTAACTTTAATCTTTCTGACATTGCGATCTCCGATAAATTGTTATAGCTCTTTGTATGCTTTGAATGCGTAAATTGGTTTCTTGTAATACTTATGATCCCGAGTACATGGAATATAAAGAAGAATTACTTTGCAAGTTTAGAAACGTTTTATGATTTTTAAATAAGTATGCATCGCACGCTGCTAAAGCGTGTAAAAAAATTACTTTTCTGTAGATACATTCAGATTATTGCTCTTCTGTCTCGTAAAAAAGTTCGTAAAGTCCATCAATCTCAATAAGATGATATCGACATCGTGAAGACCCATTTGATAAACATCTTGGTGGGTGATATATTTTTCAGGTTGGATGGCAAGTTGATTTTTAAAGTCAACCATTTGATAGATCTTGTAAGTTTACCTCGCGAGTAATACCATAACGCTTTCGAAATACTTGGACACGTAAATTGATGGCTGTGCGTACTCTTCAACGTAGTTTAGATAGATGTCTGACCCTCTGACGGTTTATTTGTCAACTTCTTCAGGATGCGGGCTCAAGATGTCATCCTTAACTGCAGAAGTTCGCGAGCAATCGATCTATCCAACATCTACTTTATAATGAATTTCAAGTTTCAATATTTATTTATCTTTAGTTTGAATCATTGGTAATCTATAATCATCTTCATGAAGCTTTCGAAGCGAAAGATATTAAGTTTGCAAAGAATACAATAAAAAATCCATAAATTACCCTAAGTTCACTTCAAATTTTGAAATTTGTAAATATCTCAATTTTCAAATTAGGAATTTTTTATTTTCAGATCTTCCAAAACCCATTTTTCCAAATTTGCTCATTTCTATGTACACTTACTAGTCCTATAGTACTTTTATTAGTACTATTACTAAATCTTTAAATTTCTAATAAATACAATAATTTCATTTCTGTTACACGTTACAATCACAGAATGTTTTCTATTCAACGAATCGCAATCATTGAACGAAATTAAATTTTATTTCATCCTCCACGAATTCCATTACGTTCTAAGAAAGACTAACGTTCAGAACTTCGCGGCCATTTTGAACCCTCCGTTATGGTGTTCCCAATGCGTTCCATTTCCTCTTTGACACCGTCTATTTCGCAAATGCCCACAAAACGATTTCAGCCACTCTCGTGCCAGCTTGAATCCGCGAGTGCATCGTCGCGAAAGAAGAATATAAAAAAGAATCTGGTTGAATAAGAATGAGACGCGAAAGCATGTTTTCCGGTCATTAGGTTCCGTTTCGTTCACGCGATAAAAGTGCGGGAAAGAGAAGTGCAGAGATCGTTAGCTATCTCTGACTGTTTTGCCGGGAGGCCGATAAAGAGGACTCTTGCATAAGTAGCTTCGTTAGAAATAGAAAGCTAATTTTCAAATTTAAGTCATCTGGAATTACAGACATCAACTTTGATGTTCCGTATGGTTTCTATCTAAACCCTCTTCTATTTATTATATTTGTGACGTGTGCATTCCATCACTAATTACAGTGTGGGCCAAATCAATAGGTTCACCCGTAGCAGAAATGAGTGCATTCTATCGAGTATAGTTTATTATTCGCATCTGGTTGCCCTTAATCTAGTAGTAGAGTCCTTTATTTGCAGTTTCCTATTCGTGTCGAGGTATCGCCAGCTTTTATTACTTGCTGCGGTCACTTTTTGGGGAACAGACCCACCGCAGTCACTCGGATTTCCATTTCCAGCCGAATTTGCGTATCCAATAGAAATTAAGAACTGTTTCCCTCAGTTGTTCGTAAAAATTGTACGTCCACACCGAGCCTTCGTCTTGCGAAATAAGCAATCGAACAGATGGACACGAAATGGACAGGTTGTTCACTTCGGAACGGCATCGGATGCATAGAGACGAGGTTGTTTGCTTCGGAACAACATCGGACACATATAGACACGCGGTCGTTCAGTTTGGAACATCGTTGAAAATAAGTAGCACATATGTTATACAATTATTCCACCTACAATCCAGTTAGAAATATTAGGACTTCAAGCGATATGAACGGTGTCGTTTAATCGTCGCTAAACATGGCGGACACTGCGACGGAAATGCAATCGTTTAAAGATGTACTTCGTGAAGTTGAAGATGTTTTCTACCCGTTCGTTTTATCGTGTTCGAACTGATGCTATCTCAGGATCGAACGTGTTAATAGTACCTTAAGAGGTTAAACTGCGATTTCTGGAGAGTTGCTTCGGCTTCTGGTTTTCTCGCAGCCGGAGAAAAAGATCGATAACCATTCTATTCATTCGGTCGAATTGACTATCGTTAAGGAAACTCGAGACCATTGAACCAAATGAGATCCAAGGGTAAATAAAATATCCATCGATATTTTGACGTTTCTGTTCGTTTCGCTATGAAACGTAAGAAAAATCCGGCGTCTTGTTTATCCCTTCTGTTCGCGGAATTGAATTTCAACGAGAAACGAGGGATCCTGGGCTAACAATAAATATCAAATAAGTGGTCTCATAAGAAAAAATGAGGGGAACGAAGAGAAATCAATCGTTCGTTGCGCAAAAGGACGTTTATTTCGATACTGATTAAAATCTATTCCTGTAATCAACTCCATTTTACTTCAAAATCCTTTTAAAGATATCTTGTATCAAGAGCTGCTTTCAGTAGATACTGTTGTACATTATTGTTAACCTACATAATAAAATAAAATAGAATAGTAGAAAGAAAATAATTCAAAGATTAGGTTTTGAAGTTTGAGGAAAAATAAATACATTTCAAAATTATGTATCAGGTTATAATATGTTTGAAAATGCAAATTTAATCAAGAATAATTATAAATAATCTTCGTTAAAGTTGTAAGGTAATTTAAATAAAGTTAAGTAAATTTAATCTTGAAGTTGAAATAAGATTAAATAGATTTAAATAATAAAATACGTGCTGAGACCTATTAAGGCTATATTCAGCTGCAAATTTAATCTAAAGTAATAAATTCAAATTATTGGTTAATTTATTCATAAGTGATTTTCAATAATATTTAGTAAATTTAATTTTTAAATTTAAATAAGAATAATTGCATTTACATAATAAAGTAACCTGAAATCAGGTTAGATTAAGTTGCAAATTTAATCGAGAATAAGTAAATTTAAATAATAAAATGATGTATCAACGTTGAAGCTTAAATATAAATTCTTCCGAATAATGAACTTTTGTACAAAGTTAGATTAATTAGTTTATTGGTATCTGACGAGTGTAAAAAGTGTGATAGACTAAATAGTGTAGTGAAGCGAAACTGTCTTTCTCACTCTCGAATGGTAAATATCGATCAGTAGTCTGGGCCAAATAAGCTGACGATGAGTCCTGTTTCGTATCCGCGAAAGCCAAACCACACGAAACGACCAGATAAGCAGTCTACGAGGAAACTGCTCGAAACGGTCAGAAAAGAGCGTGGAAACCAGATAAAAAGGGTAGAGAAAAGAGAGATAGGGTAAATTGCGTGCTGCTTTCGTCCATTTAACGCGCCATCGAAAAAATCAACGAAATGCTCTTTGAATTTATCCGTGCCATTTTCCGAGACAATTTCTCTCCATTTCAAATACCATCTCGTATCCCTTTTCACAATTCACTTAAATCGTTAAACATATTATTGTTTAATTAAACTGATCCTAAAATCCCTCCATTTTTTCACACTTTTACTCAAAATGATTTCAGGTTTCACATTCTGTATTATAAAATTGCTGTGCTTTTGCTGAAATTTTATATTTTGTTACGATAAAGAATGGTATATTTAAAGCTTCAATATTTATTTAACTTTATTTCAAATTTAAATGTAAATGTTTAACGCTGGTAGTGTAATTTATCGAAGTTCTTTTTGGAAATTTTGTGTTATAGGAAATAATTTTGTCTGTATTCTTCAGTTTATTATTTTATTCTGGAACAAATGTTTTTACTTGTATACTGTTAATTTAGGAAATAAAACTCAGTTACGTGGATTGCAGAATATAATTACTTTGTGAAGACAATATACAGAATGTTTCATTTTTATGCACTGATGCATTATATATTATTTAAAAAAATATTCTCAATGAAACTTGTTCTGTTACTTGTCCCCTTAAGAATGACCAAATATTTTTTACTTTTTGTTTATGAATTCCATGAAAATTTTATAGTCGTGAATTTAAATAATCTTGTAAACGAATATAAACAAAATGTATGTGATATACATAGTAATTTATATAAGAACTTGAACAGAATTTTCATAATACAAATTTTGTATACGTATCAGAGTTCAAACAACTGTATGAACTCTGAAAATGAACTTACTCATAAGATGTCTTTACAAAAGCTTCGTCAAAAGGACGTTTTATTTAAAACACTTCTAACGTATAGTAGATAATTGAAGCATACTGTATACCCTTTCATGTTCCCCTAAAGCAGAACAAGTTTTATTAAATATAATAACGCAGGAGGAGGAATTAAAGACACCCTATACATCCGAAGGCATAAAAGCGCAGCAGAATGTAAAAGAGAAAACAGGAATGGCGGATAACGAGGACCCTCTTTCATTGTATTTTTAATCTTTCTCGCCGATTGCTCGGAGCATCGCTGCAACGAATTAAGAATTATTAAATTCACCTTGGTCCTTCGATGAAAAGGATTCTATTCAAAGATGCTTGGAATAGGATCGTTTGTATATTTGCGTTTATTAGTTTGGACCGTTTCAACGAATGAGAATGAAATTTTCTGCGATCAATTTAAACTTCATCGCAGAGCCGTGCCAATCACGGAACTTGAAATAACAATAAATGTTCCCGTTTCCCGTGGTTGACTTTCCATCGACGTGACCAATCTCGATCGCGCCGCCCTTAGGCGGTTTTCGCTTTTCTTCCCGGCGAACTCTTTGTTATTTCAATCTTTATTATACGAAATTTTAATCCGTGGCTCCGGTTATCGGCTGATACATTTTCATGATTTCCAACGCGACGGATCAACTTCTGCCCCGGTAATTTAAGTTCGAGACGTATGTCGGAAAAAGTGCGAGCAACTTGCGCGAGTTTCGTCCCAAGTTTTTGCTCGTTGGAAAATTCCGGGGGTAAATATTTTTCGACGGTACGTGGTGACACTCGGGAACGAGCTTCGATTCGAACTTTCAGCCTGTTGTGAATTTTTAACAAAATTTTTAGGTTGTGAAAGCTGCTGTGTTGCTCGCGTTCACGGTGTTTAATTTTTTCTTGGTGAAACAATAACAGGATTTTTAACGATGTTTTCACGACAGGTTGCTTCGTAAATAGATTTCCGACCGCTGTAGGGCTTTTTTATATTGCTTCGTAAAATTTGATTAATAATGGTTTTTTATTTGGGAGGGTTGGAAAGTAAGAATTGATAGTTTGAAGCTGATTGAATGAATAGTCAACGATGAAAAATCGATAAAGTAGGAACAAAAAAATTTTCTTTCGAGTTATTAATCTTTTGCAAAATATTTAGTGGTCAAATTTGGATCGTTTCATGGTTATTTGGTAGTATATACTAGTCCTCTATGATTTTGTTCATAAATTAAACATTGATCTCAGAAATTTGTCAATCACAACAAGTAGTGGCAAGTTTTGGTACATAAAAGTCTAATACGATTTCATGACAGAAAAGTATCTCTAAATTCTACTTGTGGTGTATGAATTGAAAGTTTGAAACTTCATAAAAATGACTGTAAAAACGCCCCATCAACATTCATCATGCAAAGTGATTAGTCGTTGGCATCAAAGCAGTAGATCAGTTATGAAGAATGAAATGTATAATACTTATTAGATAGCTGAATTTCATGACAGAAAATTATTACAAAATGCAACGTATGATACATCAATTTAAAGCTTAAAGCTTAAATATAATGACTGTGTAAACGACTCATTAATATTTTTAATATAAAACAGGTAGATCTTCAAAATTGGACATTGTTCACTATAACTAACGAGCAGCCATTTTGTGTGGACAATATCGAAGGTGCATTGACACAGTAATTTTTGTTGAATTCTAAGCTTTAAATTGATATATCATAAGTGATATTTGGAGTAACTTTTCTGTCATGAAATTCTGTCAGACTTTAGCTAATCTAATTCGACAGATACAACAGCGGCTGCTTGAGGCCGGCATCCAACCATTTTGCACTAAAATTATTGATAAATCTTCGACACAGTCATTTTCTGTATACTTTAATCTTGAAATTTATGTATCACAACTGCCATTTTGTGATATTTTTATGTCATGAAATCCCGTTCGAATTTTAGATATTTATAAATAGACGATCTGACACGCAGCGTTGCAGTGAAACATTCTTTCATTTTTCTTTTCATTTTTATTTCACAGAAAACCTGTACATCTCAAGTTGAACGTTCTGACACGATTATTTCTTAAGACAATTTGCTTGGTGTTTGAACAGACACAGAATTCAGCTCAGTTGTTCCATTCTTCCAACATTAACGGCACTTGTGTCTGTCTTCTAACTTCTCTCGCCGTTTCACGTCACGCCTCGATTATGTTAGCGTGCCCGAAAGTTGTACACCTCGAATTGAAGTTGACACAGGTGTGCTCCAGGGACCTACAGTTTGATACATGAAAGACAGCTTTAACCGAAGTTATTCTTACAATTCGTTTCGTTTCACCTCGTGTCTCGAAAAGTTGGTAAAAAATTCATGGTAAAAAGTATACCCTCGATGCTGGTTATTGTATCGTTCTCACCGTGACACCAGACATGTGGAAAACCACTGCTGTTTCGTTCAATTGCTGCTAAAACGATATCTCTTTTGATATTAAGTGAGTTTGACTGCTGCAGGACATTTGGTGATACAGTTTTAACTGGGTTTTAATTAAAATTTGATTACTGGGGATGGTTGAATCGATGATTAATTAAAGAGTTAATTACGTTGATAAAATTGCATCAGAAATATTAAATGTTGGGAAGTTTAAATTAGTTGAAAAGTTGAAATAGGAATTTTAACAAATTGCAAGTAATGGATATTAACATAGTAACGTTGAAAATATTAATATTAGAAATTATCGTTACAAATATTAGGATTAGTGAAAAATTATAAATGTTAGTGTTCAATGCTAGAAATAATAGATAACAGAAATTTGTATACTTATTACAATTAGAATTAACACAAATTAATGCAGCAGCCATACACAAATTAGAGATTTGTATGCACATATATTACAAATGGTAATGCATTAACATGATTGCATTGAAACTAATGCACCAATAACGATATTCGGAATTAATGCGTTAAAATTATAAATATCAGAAATTATTGACTCGGAATTGCAAATATTAGAAACTGGTTGCATTATAAATGTCGTAAATCGATACACTAAAATTATAAATTAATGAGTGAACGTACTAATATTAACATACACAAGTGGAAACAGAAATTAATACCAAATTTGCGTTAAAATTGCAAATGAGGCCAATTAATATCTATCTAAAATTACAAATATTAGTACTTGATGTGTTAATATCATGTATGTCAGAAATCGGTGCGTTAAAATTATGAATTTATGAATACACTAATGTTACAAATATTGCAGATGGTTTAAAATCACAAATATCAGAAATTGAATTGCAAGTATTATTAATTAATTCTATTGCAAACATTAATTTGCAATCTAAATTCCAAGCATTAGAAATGGATATAATAAAAAAAATAATGTAATACAAAATAATAAATAAATGGATATATTAAAAATTAATAGACTAATATCATAAGTGTTGGAAATCATTGGACAGAGATTATAAATATTAGAAAATAATGAAATGAAACAGCAAATATTATGAATTAGTGTAGAGATCCTGAATTACAGGTATCCCAACATCAACGTTCTAATTAACTGTCAGCTCAATTAAGTTAATTAACTGTAACTTTATATTGAACTATTACATTACATTCGAAACTGGGAAGTGGATTATGTTACAACGAAAATCAATATATTAAAATGTAATTACAATTCGAAAAATTAGTGAATTAAAATAGAAAATATTAGAAATATCTTGAAAATATAAATATTAAGAACTGATGTATTAAAAATGTTAAAGGTTATCGATTAAAAATTACGTTGAGATTATATTAAAATTTTCTACTGAAATTTTTTCTAAAATTTGTTAAATTGAGTTTATAGTCACAAAGAGAGTACCAAAATTTAAAAATGACATTAGAATAAATTACTCCAAAATTGCCAAAATTTATAAAAAATTACGTTACGATGATGTCAAAAATTGTCTAACGATTTCTAAAATAGATTGAATACGTGTACGAATAAAAGAACTCGCACTTGAAGAAAAAAGAGATGCAATTGTTAATATCACACGTATATGCTGTTAGTAGGTTGAGAAGAGTTAGTTATGTGTGGCGTGTAGGAGAAAAGAATTTACGAGCGATATTTAGCGCGAATTACCCTTTTACGTGTACAAAGATGTTCTCATTACGGACATTAATTTCCTTATGGTGGTGGCGCGCCATAATGCCATCGGCGTTAATAAGCGCCGTGAAAAATGCATTAACTTAGCAAGCCCGGCTCTTTGCCCCGTGTTAACGTTATAAGTATCCGTTACTTTCATCGTTTCCTCTATCCTGGCTCCCATAACGAACACGGATGAACGAGATCATCTTCCGCTGCCAATTACATCGATAATCTGGTTATTATTAACTGCGAGAACGTGGCACGTACGCGTGTGCCAATCTCTGCTCGACACGGATCATTCGATCGTCTTGGAATTTCTTACATTTTTCGAATTAACATACTAGGAGGTACAATTATTGAGTGCGTTTGTAATTCGCGCCTTTTACTAAATTAGTGACATCTGTAACTGTGGGGCTTTTATTCTCTGCATGGCGTCGCGACGATACAGCTTTTGCTGTAATGTAATAACACTATTTTTATCATGATTTTGTATACCTATTTCGACCAAATGTCTTTTGACACCTTTTGGTAAATTTGGAATTTTTTAATTTTAAGCTTCTAGTATTTGATGTTTGAAAATTTCAAAATTTAATACTTCCAAATTAAAAGTATAAAATATCTTAAGGTTTGTGAAACTTTCAAAATTTCGAAATTCAATCATTTCAGAATATTCCAAATTGAAGATCCATAAACTTAATAATCTTCCAATTTGAATATCTATAAATGTAATAACATAGAAATTTTCTATATAAAAAATGTACAAACTTCTCAATTTAAAAATATGAAAATTAGAAAATTTAGAAACCATCATATTTAACAATTATTTAAGATGCATTGTATACAATTATTAATCAGCTTCTAAACAATTCCCGTCTGCAATTAATCACTAAACGGTAAGAATAGCTGCATCGAAGATCAATATCAATTATTTCCCAATAACCGATCAATAAATTGGTTTCCTATCGAGGGGAAGAATAACACATCTTTCAAAGTCTAAAACCGCAGAAGATCCGCTTTCGAACAATTAAATCCAATCCGTTTTCAAAGCTGGAAGCCTGCATCGATCAGAATCAATACCTAGCGCGCGACGAAAAAAAATTCCTGCGGGAAACGAAAGCAAAAACCAAAAGAGAGAAAGCGAGAAAGCGAACAACGAAAAAAAAAAAAAACAAATAGAAAGCGAAAAACAAAAGCCAGTGATTCGTTCGCGATTTCTAGGAACGTTTGAAAGTGCGTTGAATACCGTTCACCGCGTCCATTTAAAACGATGATCACTTGCGGCGATATATCGAATCTATCGCACGGATATTTTTACTTTTCGCGGCACGCTTTGCTGTGGTTGCGGTCGCGGATTCCGTATCGGAACAACTGTTTCCATGAAACAATATCGCGATCAGTTAACATTCTTTGGTACCATTCGAGGCTGCGCGTGCGTGAATCCGAAACGTGATCAACCGAAAAACAGAAGGACAAACCGACATCCAGTTGGATTTATGAATTGATATATGTAGAGGATGCTTGTAATGTGCGATATTTGGGGGATTTTCATTCGAGGAACTTCTATTTATTGATCAAATTGAAAACTTGATATTTGTGCTTTTAAATTTTTTCATTCTTAAGTTCCTGAATTTTGGAATTTTTAAGTTCCCGAATTCCTAAGCTTGCGAATTCTTAAATTCAAAAATACCTAAGCTTGCGAATTTCTAAATTTCCGAATTCCTAAGCTTGTGAATTCCTGAATTCCCGAATTCCTAAGCTTGCGAATTCTTAAATTCCCGAATACCTAAGCTTGCGAATTTCTAAATTCCCGAATTCCTAAATTTCCGAATTCCTAAGCTTGCGAATTCTTAAATTCCCGAATTCCTAAATTCCCGAATTTCTGAATTCCCCAATTCCTAAGCTTGCGAATTCTTAAATTCCCGAATTCCTAAATTTCCGAATTTCTGAATTCCCAAATTCCTAAGCTTGTGAATTCCTGAATTCCCGAATTCCTAAGCTTGCGAATTCTTAAATTCCCGAATACCTAAGCTTGCGAATTTCTAAATTCCCAAATTCCTAAATTTCCGAATTCCTAAGCTTGCGAATTCTTAAATTCCCGAATTCTTAAATTCCCGAATTCCTAAATTCCCGAATTTCTGAATTCCCCAATTCCTAAGCTTGCGAATTCTTAAATTCCCGAATTCCTAACTTGCGAATTCTTAAATTCCCGAATTCCTAAGCTTGCGAATTCTTAAATTCCCGAATTCCTAAATTTCCAAATTCCTAAGCTCCCAAGTTCCTAAGTTTCGGATTTCCCAAATGTCGAAATTTTTTAATTTTCAGAATTCTCAATTTCTCGATTCCCAAATTTCCCAACTTCTCAATCTAAATAACTATATTCTTTTTGTTTGAAATTACATAGATCCACATAATAAATTATACATATATACTTCAGTAATATCTCTGAACAAGTTCAGCAATTGTTAGTGCTGATTGTGTATTACACTGCGTGGTTTCAACATCTCGAAACCAACAATACAGGATGAATTATTGATCGTCTATTGGTTTGATTGTTCATCAACAATCCGTATCCTGCGGATTGGTCTGTATCTGTATACGGATATCCTTCTGACAGCCATGATTTGATTCGCTTAGTTAGGCACTGCTATTATGTATTGTAGCTACATGTTTACATACCGGAAGGGAAGGATCTACATCTTCTATATTATTTATTTATACATTGCAAACATGATAAAACTATAAACCATCAAACAGATTTTAACAAGATATTGATCTCATTTGATACAGTGCACGTATCAAATTTATATTCAACTAATGTAGGTACATATTATGTAAATTACTAGAATTTTATGACACGTGTGATCTATAAATTATTGCCATTTATCTACCTAAATTCATAGCTGACTATAATTTTAAAATAGTCTAATATAGTACATTGTGTATACCAGCGTATATTGTGTATTTCGATGAAACTTTTAACGTATATCTTAGAAACTATGATGCACAGGTGATAACATATGTAAGTAAAGTTGTTCAGAATGTCATTCTTTATAACATAGTTCAAGATCATTGAAATCGATGAAGTATGTGTCCTTCCATCAATATTTACCGCGTCAAAAATATTTTTGCGAATATCTGAAATTAAAGTCAAATAGAAGCAACACGTGTAGCGAAAAATCGTTCAAAATCATATTTCGTCCTTCATATCATATTTCAAGGTCATCGAAATGGATGAAGCGTGTGTTCCTCTATAAATAATTACTGCAACTAAAACCGATCGACGGTATCATATAAAAATTGTAAAAATCTTGATATCATATTTCAAGGTCATAAAAATTGATAAAGTGTATCTCTTTCTATAAAGCCACCTAAAATTTCCTATGAAAGTAGTGCATGCACGTAAAATTGTGTAAATATTTTTGAAACTAAAGCCGATAGGTAATGTCATGTATAAAGAAAAATTGTTCAGAATATCGTCCTTTATATTATATTTCAAGGTCATCGAAATCGACTATGTGTATCTCTTTCTATAAAGTCACCCAAAATTTCCTATGAAAGTAGTACGTCTACGTAAAATTGTGTAAATATTTCTGAAACTAAAGCCGATAGGTGATGTCATGTATAAAGAAAAATTGTTCAGAATATCGTCCTTTATATTATATTTCAAGGTCATCGAAATCGACTATGTGTATCTCTTTCTACAAAGCCACCTAGAATTTCCTATGAAAGTAATACGTGCACGTAAAGTTGTAAAAGTTTCATCGTTAAAATAAAAGTAAGCTCTTAATTATGAACGTACATAACCGAGAGAAGGCTTGAACATAAAAAACTCGGAATTCACAATGACTCGACGAAACACGATGTTTACTTTCATGATCGTGTACGCCCCGACGCAACAACCGCGTGATCGTTACACGTTGAATGTGAAACCGCGAAAGCTCCGCGAATCGGCGAGCTTCCTCCCGGCGATTCTAAACACGTAGCCCCGATATCATGGCCCTCACCCTCTTCGGCAAACCGGATATAGGCAACGAACAGCCACGTTTCACCTAACACGCAGCTCGATACATCGAGGAACGAGACTGGCTGACTAGCGAGAATAAAATCGCACCACTGCGTTGCCAGACAAATCATCCGTTTCTTCCTTTCGCCACCTTTTCATCCCTATAAATTTCTTAACAACGATGTTCCGATAATCACGTTTCCGGCAGGAAATTAAGCTAAGAGTCCTAACCCTCTTATTTTTAACTGACTTGGTATTTGTGAGGGTTTGGAGGCGTTTCGGGACACGTGAGGGTGCGAAATTATGGGGTTGACGGAAATCTGGGTCACAGCTTCTGAAATACAGTGATCTTTATGAAGTACATTTTGTATCAGTTGTGTTGGTTTTTAGAAACTTGATATTTAACCCCTTGCTTTTCTCGTGACGTACTCGTACTTTGTGATTAATTTTACTCGAATTAATACCCTTCAGTTCGGAGTTGTCCATTTGCATAGTCGATACCAAATTAACATAACATTTCAACTTTCTTTGTCTGTTTTAATATTGTACCTGTGATTAGTTCTGTCTGACGCACTTGACAAGTAAATCATAGAGCAAGGGGTAATAAGTGCCATTTTTAAAATATTGCTTTTTGTTCACAAAAGGGATGTTTCTATAAAAGACAACAATATCATCAATGTTTTAATATTGAAGCTGATTAATTAGTTCTGACTGACACACCTAACAAATAAATCGTAGTACATGGGGTATTAATTATTATTATTATAAATCATAGTACATGAGGTTTTGAAAGTTGGATTATTTTTGGTAGATTGAAAGTTGTTGAAAGAGAAAGTAATATGAAAATATTCTAAGTTATTTGACAAAATGAATAAAAATTTGCAATAATTGTTTAAAAAAATGGATACCCAATATCTATCAATCTAATAAACAATGAGTGTTTTAAATTTTGTGTGCCTCAAGTGGTTAAAGCGAATATATTGCAATACCCGAGTTCATACGTTCGATTCCCGTATGTTTTAATATAATTTTTTGATTTTTAAAGTAGATGAATCCGTATAAAAATGATACACTGGAAATAACAGTACTTTTCCAATTGTTTTGCACCTTAAATTTTGTTTTTGAAAAACAAAAATATAACCGAGTTTCATTGTTACTGTTTCTTTCATGAAATAATATAGCGCGAACGCAGTGTGAAAAACAGCGTAAAAATGTATTCGAAACTCCTCTCTGCAGTGCAAAAAGTAAAGAAATAAAAGGTATTGAAACTTGTGATGAATAGAATTATATATAATTCTGTTAATTAACGAGTATTGAAGATATTTTAGCGTGATTACTCTACTTTCTGAAATTTCAAAGAATATTATAATTGTGATTAAACAGAGCGTGAAAAAGTAGTTGAAAGTTTCCCGCCATTATTCAAATTGACGCCATATTGAATAACTCAATTCTGCTCTGATCGCCATCAGATCAATTAATTAATAAAATTACTCATAAATACCAGTACAATTATTCGTAAATAAACTCATTATACACTGAAATATTATTTATTTCTTTTTTTTATCATAAAAAAAATATTTCGCATACTTTTTCGCACCATTATCATTGTTTTATGACTAGTTTCCACTCCCTGCAATTTACGTACTCCCGCTTGATAAATCACCATTTTTATTCAAACTATCTCGTTATAAAGCTGTTAATCCATTTTCTGTGCTATCTACGTATATTTGTTAATTATTAACAAATGTTGCTTATAATTATTTTATATTGATGTTAATCTTGTTAATTATTATAATTATCAGCTCATTATTCTTCAAAAATAGCATACATAAATTTAGGTCACTCCACATTTTAAATAATTAAAATATAAATGTAAAATACAATATTTCGGTTACGTAATTAAAATTTATTTCTCACGATTAATTTCATTTTATCAAACGATATTTTCGCTCATGAATTAAAGTTGGATGAAAATAATTTTGAAAATATTTTCGTCATCGAATTGCAACATTTTTTATAGGGGATGTTTTTATTGTCGTACTTAGTCGAATAATATCAAGTTACAACTACTGAAAAGAGAATAGATGTAGCTATATAAAGTGGTCTCTTTTACTTGATAGTCTTTATACCATCCCGTTTGCGGAATTCGCAAATAAACCTTGGTTCGTTCCTTAAACGTACCATTAGGGTCCATTAAGAAACGCGACGAGCACTTTGGAAGGTACATCTCGTGGGAAATTGCCATTTAAATTTCTCCATGGTGAATGAGAATGAAAATAAAAAGGATGTCAACTTCGGTAAATTTTAAAGAACACTGGAAACTCGATGGTTTCATACTGTAACTGAAGATATCTCCTAGTACACTCGGTCCTCACAATTTTCCACATAAACAAATAATTTTCTGTTAAATAATTCAATTTTATTTAAAACTTAAACAGAATAGTAAGACTGTTTTTAACTCAGTTCTATGGACCAATAAAATGGCGCCATTCGATTTAATTGTTATAATTGCAATTAAGAGTTGCAATATTTTTTTAAAACATATTTTGCGAAATTTTAATAATAATTTTAATAATAAATGGATCTGCTGTTTAATTATAGAATACAGTATTGCAAAATTTGAAAATTTACATAATTTTTTATAAAACTGACAAAGAATATAAAGCACTGTAAAAATGAAAATGTTCATCTATATTTATTTAATTTTCGTAGCATTCGATAAAAAGAACATACATAAAAATTCGTGTAAATGTTAGAAAAGACATTTTCAATTTCACTTTATTTAAATAATCAATTGTTCGAATAGTTCTTCACACGGTTAAATAAAACGTTATTATTCTGTGGTGTAAAAAATTTCTAGTAAAAATGAAATTCATATTTAATGTTTCAGAGAGTAAAATAAAGTGAAGGGACAAATGTAGAATTTTGTTCCGCGACAAATTTAAAAATACTCTTGTATATTTTAAACTTATTTATGATGAAGTATTTTTAAGTGTATTTATATTGAAAATAATTACATTATTTGAATATGATATTTAATATGATGATTTATATTATCATATTTTGATTGTATTTCTGCTGAAAATAGTCAAGTTTACATTGTTGCATTTTTCATATATTTTTGTATTGAAAATAATTCAGTTTACATTGTATTTTGAATACATTTACACTGAAAATAATTACGTTTATATTTTTGAAAATATGACTCTCAAAAGAGTCATAATTAAATGAATCAAAATTTCAAGATAATTTCCGTCAAAAAATTCTTTTAAGATTTAATGAAACATTAATGTATATGAATTTTTGATCATCGCCCATTTTATAGGAGGAACGTTATTAGTCGCTCGTATTAATATCATAAAGTGTCTACAATCGGAAAATGTGTATCGCATCCAAATTGCAATCTAATTGATTTCACAATTACGAAAATTATTGCGCTGCAAATACATATGCATCCCCGAATGAAAGATAATACCTGGAAAACGTTAGCGATAACGATCGAACAGAGATTTATTCGTACAATGAAAATACTGTTTGCTATGCATTTAATAATTATTTTCGCTCATTAAAATGAAAGTTGTATTCATTTTCATAAATTCTATCTTAATACTGAAGGGTCTCATTAAATATTTTTACGTGATTTCTGAAAATATAATTTCTCCATCATTTTGATTATATGTTTCCACTTAAAATAAATTAATTTACTTAATTTGAGATTCCTCAGCAAATTAAAATGGTATTCAAGGAATTTTTAATAAATTAAACACTCTATTTGTATTTTTGCAGTATTTTGGAGAAATGAAAAACTTGCATTGAGTATAATGTATATACATAATAATTGCATCAAATGAAAAATAAAATATAAATTAATATTTTAATGTATTGTATTTTTATAATATTTTGTATGGGGATGTAAAAAAGTTGCGTTGTGTACAATGTACTGATGTCAACCTACGAGTTGGCGCGTGAAGAGGCTGAGCCAGGTGTTTAGAAGAGCACATATCAAGATTACTATACTATTCCCTCATTCCTATATTTCTGAATTCCTATATTCCCGAGTTTTCATATTCTTCAGGTACCATATCTCCAAATTTCTATATCCTCGAATACCTGTATTACCGACTCCCTATATTCCCGAATTTCTACATCCCCAAATCCCTACATCCCCAAATCCCTATATTCCAAAATTCTCACATCCCCAAATCGCTATATTCCCGAATACCTAAATTTCTAACTAAAACTTGCATCATGTACAAATATAATAATTCAATTTGTAAATTAATATATTGAAGGTTTATAGCAAGAGTCAACACGGTTATGAATATTAAAAACAGTTAATCGACTCGAGAGGTACTTAGCTTGATTAAAAATTGTTATTCGGTGAATTTCCACAGATAACACACGAAGCCCACGTGTTTACTTGCGGAATTAATATATGCGAAATGAAACAAAAATATATTGATGCGGGTCAAAATTTACTTGTAAATGTTTTTCAAATCAAAATAATGAAATTCTGCGCTACGTTACCGCATTCGCAATAATAATTTGGATACAACACGATAGAATTTGTTCAAAATTAATTTCTGATTTACTGTAGGAAAATATTTCCGCCAGTGTATATTTTCGAATCTGTTTTAATTACGGAGCATGGTTTTCCACGAGCCATAAACTTGCCGGAATAATGTACGCGTTTCATTAACGATGAATGTTGTGGTTCGAATGAATGAAAGTGGAAAATGTTATTTAAATTTATTATGTAAGGTAAAAGGCGGAAACTAGTTACTTCTCAAGTGCATAATTTATTGAAATTTTTGAAACATTTTACTTTAACTTTTAAAATCATAGAAACATTTTAGTTTAGTTTATTAAAATTGTAGAAACATCTTATTTAAAATTTTAAATACATTTTATTAAGTTAATATTGATTGCAAATTTTAGAGAACAAAATGTATGTAAAATATAAAAGATAATATTTAACAAAATACATATTTATTTTACCGTTTAATTTCACGCAAAGTGTCTGATAACAAAGAGCAGTCGAAAATTATTTACGAATGAAAAATATTTTTCTGCTGATAAAGAATATGTATTTGTAAATATTTGCCACAATTAGTATTTGTTAAAATACCTATAAAATATTAGCAATGTTCCAAAAAAGTGAAAGTACCAAAATAATCAAAGATTAATAACAAAATAGTAAAATGGCCATAAAACGTTAATAACACAGCAAAATAACAGGATATATCATTAAGACGACTATAAAATGTTAATAAACTCACAGAACAGTTGAAATATCGATATGGCTGCAAAACACCAATAAAACGTTGAAATAGCTATGAAATATTAGTATAATAACTAGAAAGTAGTAAAATATCTATAAAACAATAAACAGTAAAACAGATATACACGAATGAAACTGCAAAATACCTATAATCAAAAATGAAATATAAAATGACCGATAACCAGTAAAAACTACGAAACAATAAAATAGCAATAGAGCAAATAATAATAATCAAAAATATCTACGGAACAGTAATAAACAAAATATTCTCTACAATAAATTTCTACAAATTTTCATGGGTATATCAGAACACAATAAATTTTCCCTAAAAATACGGTGAATACCATTATTATCGCCAGACGAGATCTCGTTTAACGCGTCGAAATTACCCACGCATCCCCGATACCGCAAAATCTTCAGTCCTTTATACGCGCAACAACGAAACTAACAGAGGCTTCTGTTCATTTGCAGATTGGAGCGTTGAAGGAATACTTCCTGTTCACCGACAAACGACTTCACAAACGATCCCTTTCCAGCAGCGAGTCGCATCACAAGACGCTAAGGGATGAGCCGCGGGTAAGTTGAATGCATCTTTTGGTGTCGGACTCGCAAAGCCGTGCTCATCAAACTCTGCCAGCCCCTGGCACAGGTGCAAAATATAGAACCGACGTAATTTCACGGCGTCTGTCATCTCGCTACGCGCATTGTTTACCCCGACGTTCTAATTTTCTGCTACTCCTTGCACGCTTTAATGCACCCCGTCTACATCTGATCTCGCAAAGTCGCCCGATTACACGGAACGTTCCGTGAAAATATTCATATTTGAATTTCTTGCCACTTAACGCCCGCTACCAACTGTGTCTTAAGTTGCAGGATCTTTGATGAAGAAAATTTCAAAAGATGTACCGATGTCAAGTCTTGAGTTGGCGCGTGATTCAAAGTAAAAGAAGGTCTATCCGTGAACACTTCCATATACAGGCAAATAAGAATAATAATGACAAGTGTTGAATGCAAGTAGCATGTCGCTTACTTGAGAGACGTTTCAAGATTGTCATTGTTTTTTGCCTAATTGGCGTGACCACGAGAGGTAGTATACCGCCGAAAATACGTGTGAGGCGGCCATTTTTCTATTTTGACCAATTGGAGCTGTAGGTACTTAGGGTGTACCGATTTGGAGATGTGGGAATTTGGGAATATAGCGATTTGGGTATGTGAGAATTTGGATTATAGGAATTTGGGAAGAGAGGGATTTGGAAATGTAGGTATTCGGGAATGTAGGAATTTGGGAGTGTAGGGATTCGGGAATGTAGGGATTCGGGAAATTAGGGATTCGGGAATGTGGAGATTCGGGGATGTAGAGATTCGGGAATGTAGGGATTTGGAAATGTAGGTATTCGGGAATTTAGGGATTCGGAAGTGTAGAGATTCGGGAATGTAGGGATTCGGGAATGTAGAGATTCGGGAATGTAGGAATTTGGAAATGTAGGTATCCGGAAATTTAGGGATTCGGAAGTGTAGAGATTCGGCAATGTACGTATTCGGAGAATATAAGAACATGGGAATACATATTCGAAAATATACAAATTTGAACATATGGTACCTCAAAAATATGAAAACTCGGGGATATAGGAATTCAGAAATATAGGAATTTAGGAGCAGTATAATGATCTCGATATGTGCTCTTCTAAACACCTGGGTCAACTGCACGCGCCACCTCGAGTGTTGACATCGGTACACACGCAAAATTGAAGATACCAAGATCATACGGACCTCACACGCTAGGTTCACACTGGGAAACTTGTTATTATATTTCACGCACTCGAACATGATTTTCACGCCTCCGCCATTTTGCGGTCGAGGTAAACCATCTTGGGATCGAAGATGGTGACTACCATCGTTACTCTCTTATTTGTGGAGATACGAAAAATTGCTTCGGGAGAAAGTTATTGTGTTTCGATCGTGCGACTGTATTGTGGCAGAGGTCATCTAAGGTTATGTCCGATATTTCACGGGGACCGTCGTATTTTTAAATGGAAATGTATGTCTTTCTTTATGGAGATTGATTCTTTAGGTGATTCTGAGTAAAAAAGTATTAGGGTGCAATATCTCTAAAATGAATAGTTCTCGAATTATTTAAAATTCAAATGTGAGGTACTTAGCATAGAAGATTGAAAATAACTCAGAAAGTATTCACTTTTGAAGTACTGTGCTGTAACAGTTTTTCACTTTGAATGTTCCACAGAATCGATCTATGCAATCAAAAATACATACTTCCATATAGCAAAACATCGATGACCTTGACGTCTGTTAAAAAAATGACCTTGAGAAAAGATTTCCTTCTACTATCAACTGTGCATCTGAAAACATTATAACTTTGTCTAGACGAGTTTTTTCGTACGTCCACAAACAAAGGTATTCAACTTCGTTCATAACAGCCTCACTACAGTAGATTTCAAATAAATGACCCCTTTTCAAAATTTCACTTTGAACTACTTCCCTTTAAATTACGATAATTTCCGCGCGTTCAGCCTTAAAATTATTCACAGAAAATTTACGTTATTAAAGTAATTTATCAAGATAAAGAAATGAGGTTCAAAAGAATCCAAGAACATAAAATTGCATGATTAAGAACAGAAAGAATTTGAAATTCTTATGTGACGAAGAATTACGATCCTCGCACACTTTAAGTCATGTTTTCATGCATATGGAATATCTACCCGTACACACGCCTCGCTGAAATTCCGTGCTGAAGAAAGAAAAAAGGAAGCAAACTCTTCGTTGCAAACAGGCACAAATTAATGAAACGTGTAAAGTAAAGTCTGCTGATCATCGCGGATAAATTTGGCAGGTTTACTATGCAGATACCTTTTAATTATCGTTGCACACGTACGAGAGGTTGCTCGTGTACGCGGATCGATTTCCGTAAAGCCCAATTAACACCGTTTCGTGCACCTACTGTAATTTATTTAAAAGATAGTTTAATTTTGTTTGATGATTACCCTACCAATTCTTCTGATTAATTAAGCGATCGAAACGGTTCGAATAATATATAACAACGGGGCACGTGTTCGGCGTCGTCGTGAAATTATTTGCAGGATCGATTTTTGTTGTTTCTTCCTTGAGATACAAAAGAACACTTTGTTTGGTGCAACCGGAGACGAACGAAACGTCTTTTAATTAAAGCTTTCTTCGATTGTTCGACCGGTTTTGTCTCGGGTTCTTTCAACTGTAACTCCTGCTACCTTAGAACGACTATAAAAACTCGGCATGATCATTGAGAATGAACGTCTCCAATTGTCGACGGGTACTACGAGCAAAAAGACGCCGGTAAAATATCGGCGTGTTTCCGGAGATAATATTGTGCTTGCGCCATCTTTCCAGTCACGGACATTGTCTATTTCGCGCCGATAAAACGCTTCGTCGACACGAACAGAACGGCCCTGAAAAGGTTTATTCGACAAATACCGAAGCCATTTCAGTGCCTACCGGATACGTAACGCGTATTTATGGCGAAGCTGCAGTAACGATGGCTAAAGTTCACGTAACATAATCGAGCAAGTACGATTTGCTAGCGACGTAATACGATTTATGGTACGTCGCCGACTTTACGGAAATATTCGTAACAAAAGAACCATGTAAACTTTTATTTATCGATTTGTAGAAAATATCGTGGATTTATAAGGTGACTCCTAACGAAAATAATCGCATATGTCATTCGTATCTAGTACCTTTCTCAGAAATGAAAATTAACCTCCAATCGAACTTAACTTTCATTGCAAGTTTGTATACTTCCTCTAAATTTTATTGGTACTTTGTAAAACTTGGAAATATTTCACTTTTGTTTCAAACAATTTTCTATATTTTTTGTGTCTTCGAAGTTATGAGCGAATGGGTGTATTTGAGGTTAGTTTTTATCTGTTTTGAAGTTATTCTTGTTGTGAATTATCATAAAAATCTGTGATTTATTTAAACGCACAAATTGATACGGTACTCTTAAAATTCGATGCCTCAAAGACCAAAAATCACAGTTTAAGTATGCGTCCAGCTCCTCAGCTTATTTGAAGCATTGTCTACATTTTTCAATTTCCTAACAATGTCTTATAATATTTCATTTAAATCTTAATGTATTAACGTCAGTTTCACGAGTCAAGCACTTGTTTGTTGCTTTAACCGCAATATTAGTGAATATATCGGACCATACATGCAGCATTGACAATATTTAACAGTGAGAGAGCTGTCGATCCACGAAATACTGTCAGACTATGAGGTTGAATAATGAAAGGAGTGTATAACATGGTCGCCCACCAAAGAGGTGCATACAATCAGATTATACCGGGAGGTTATTACGTGGAATCTAATCAGATTTGCCGTCAAACAGCAAATCATTTAACGTCGTTACATGCTTGGCGTATAATAACTTTTGTCACACGGCGGGTAACCCTGACACGCACACGTCACCGCACGCATTTTAAATTAGATACTTCGATTAATGGGATGCAATCGAACGCTTGTCAATCACCATGACGTGTACGCAAATTTGTGGTAATTTTGTTTGATGAAGTAGGAACCATGGCAGAATCCAGGGATGTTACCGGGATGAATTCCACTAGATCCTGAATTCGTGTAAAACATATTTGGTCAGTTTGATCTTCAACCATGACGTCGATAAATAATTATTGAGGAAAGATAATAACACACAAAATCGCAAGAAAGATTTGAAGTTACAAGACTATTTTGTAATGGAAGTATTTTTTAGTTAGTTTGGGAAAATTATGTGAATTGTCCTCATTTTAAAAGAACAGTACATTCTTTGTTACAAATAATAATTATAATTGACATACAATTAGTGATATTTTCACGAGAGCTTGTTAGACTTTTTATTTTTTGAAATTAACTACTTTGACGTATCCTGTTCGCTATAACTCACGATCATCTATTCTGTGTTAATAACATTGATAGAGTGCTTATACGCTCATTTTCGTGAAGCTTTAAGCTTTAAATTGATGTACAATTTATGATATTTTGCAACACTTATGAAATCGTATTAAACTTTAGTGGTCTAATAAAGTACATTTCGTTGTTAGCAGTAACACCTTGCTGTGAGGCCGATGATTAACCATCTTGCAATAAGAATTATGATGGGGCATTTATACAGTTCTTTTCAATAGACTTCAAGCTTTACATTGATGTGCCACAATCGTCAATTGGTGATACTTTTCTGTCATGAAAGTTTGTTAGACTTTTATGTTTCAAAATCAATCGATTACAGTCATTCGCTCCAACTATCATCTTCTCATAAAAAATATTCATAAAGCATTTATACATTAATTTTCTTGAAGCTTAAAGTTTTAAATTGATATAAAATACGTGTTATTTTGCAATACTTTTATTTTACAAAACCATGTTTAAAAACGTTGCCCCAATTACCTTGCAAAAGAATAACATTTTAAAGCAAATCAAAAAGCCATCTGCGAAACAATTTTTATTTCAAACAGAGTTTTCTAATTGTGAAATAAATAAATCTCTGTAATGGAAGTAATGCCTCTTCGAACGCAGGCTGTTTATAATGCATGACCACGTATCCAGGTTGGTGCGACTGTATGTGGGTTGGATTATTAAAAATTTTACGTGTTTGCGGTTACGCGTCAGATTTTTTTAGTAACCCCCATACGCGCAATCAGGCTGCACGATTTATCATGGAATATGCAGGCGCGCACCAGCGACCAAACGAAAATTCACAGAATATACGGATCTGGCCGTATGGCGCCTTGTAAACGGTTCCATCAACGAGGAGCGTTTTCGTGGTCGAGCTTTAACTCGACGGAGCGTGAAACGCGTGACGCCTCGGTCATCGTTTCATTCATATCGCTGGACGATTCGACGTTAAAGCCTCGCCACTGAAATTCACGGCTCCTGAATTTTGGCCGGCGTCCAAAATCCCTATGCTAACTAGCGTTCCGTGCCGATAAGTGTCACGGTCGTGTACCACCGCTGGAAAAAAATGAACCCAATTAGCGGAAATGTGTTCATCAAATCGATGCTAATGAAATTTTTGATTAAAGTATTTATTAGGCAAATTTCAAAACGCAGAAAGTCAATTTAAAGCATGGAATTTAATCATAGTCGCTATATGCTGTCGATGTCTTTAATTAGCAAAATGCCTGATCGTTAATTGCAGCAAAATACTTTGTTACGTTTCAGAAATTGTATCGAGATTTCATGACAGAAAAATATTGCAAAATGGTACATGTAATATATCAATTTGAAGCTCGAGGCTTGCTGAAAATAGCTGCTTAAAGGATTTATCAATATTTTCAAGACAAAGTGACTGATTGTCGGCCTCAAAGCAACAAACGCAAAGTACTACTGAGAATAGTGATGGGGAATTTAGGTAGCCATTTTGTATAGGCTTTAAGCCTCAAATTGGTATAGCAAACGTCATATTTTATAAAATTTTTATAATTTCAAATTATACTAAACTTGATGTGCTTGAAAATCGAGTACTGTGTGGTACAATTGGCATTCAGCCATTTTGTGGAAAGAATATCGAAGAAAACTGTAGATATTAATTTCACAAGTACTGTATTAAATTACTTTCACGTCATCAAATCGTATCAAACAATTCAACCTAACAGGATGCGTTTGATTGCTCATAGTAGCTGATTGCTTTGATGCCGACGATTAGCTATGACGTGTTAAAAATATCGATGTGGCATCAACGCAGTCATTTTCACAAAGCTTCAAGCTTGAAATTAACATGTCACAAGTGACATTCTGCAATACTTTTCTGTCATGAAATCTCAACAGAATTTTTGCACATTTCGATAGCAAGATATTTTTCTAAAGAAACACGTGTCAAACGTTTCTTCGAGTAGCAACCCTTATCAAAATCAGCCTTCATCACTTCTTACGAATATATTTCACCTTCCCAAATCCAACCGACCAATCTGCCTTATCTTCAATCCAAATACACGAAGCAAACACGTGTGTTTCTGTTTGTCCCAAAGTGCTTCAGACGGTTGTCAGGCAAATCCATGTACCGAAATCGCTAAGGGTGGATCCTTCTGTGTTTTTCCAGGTGCGATGGTTCCAGCAGCAGCACGAGAAGAAACGCAAGAAGAGAGATTTCATGCCCACGTCGTTCCCGTTCGCCGATTATCCGTCGTTTTTCGACGAATTTGGCCCTCGTCCTAGGCAGGCCACGTTCCATCGACAAAGGAATAGAGGCGTACCTCTTCAGAACCTGTTCACGGATCCGCTCTTTAAGGAACAGTGGTACCTGGTAAGTGGACCTCTCGATTTTGCTACCTTCCGAATCGACCAAAACCAACTACGTGACGTGACTACCAGCTTCCTAAACGTGGCGGACTTTAACGACATCCGATAACAGCCATAACGTGTTCGAGATCTAGTTTCCTTTCGTCTTCGAGGTGTTTCAATTTCTGCCGATTTTGCCTGCAGCAGAAATTACATCCTCGAGATGGTTCATCATCCACCGTGCTACGTTCGTCTCTTAGACACGACGGTCCACTATAGTGGCTTTCGTGAATGTCATCGTAGATTACGTAGCGTGTAGGATTTATTACTAAATCCTCTTAAATATATTCGCAATATTTTGTTACATTCATTATTCATAGTTACAAGTAGCTAACACGAGGACTTTAAATCACAATAACCTGTCAGACTCTTAACAGAAGTGACAGATTTGCATAGGAATTTATTGTGACACACATTGCAATGCTGTTTACGCGTAATTCGTGTCGAACTCTGCCGTACAGAGAAGCAGCGTAAAGTTCAGCCAAAGAGGTTAATTTGGTGTTAGTTATTGGTTGACCCGGTATCACTATTTTATCCACGATCGTTGACAAATGCGCTGTTTTGACCCGGGGCCACCAAAACCTCGTTCCTTCGACGTTCGATTCTCCGCCGCCTCCTAATTTATTCTCGCGTCAGAAAGTAAGAACGATTCGTTTCTTGTCGATACGAGCGAGAAATTTGAACCCGGCCAAAGGTCCTCCTTTCTCATCCAGCGGCGTTCATAATTCTCCTCGCGTCGCCTCGGACGGTCGTTTCCGGTACAGTTAACGGTGATCGCTGCTCTTGTCATTTCTGGAATTAACGGCGGCAACGATCTATATACCGGCGCTGTATTAACGATCAGATGTTTTTCATTCGCAAACAGGATATCCGCCGCGAAATCGGACACGCCCCATCGTAGGAACCAGCGGGAACCGTGAATACCTAGTTCGCTTATTATTCTGCCATTAAACACCGATTAATGGAGCGATTTAATGTACAGTACTGCTTGAAAATATTGAAGCGTTAGATTTTAGGATTTTAGGGTTTTCAGATTTTTGGGTATTGGAATTTTGGGATTTTAGAATATTGGAATTTTAGGGATTGAGATTTGAGAATGTAGGGATTTGGATATGTAGAAATTTGGAAATGTAAGGATTTGGGAATATAGAGATTCTGGGATATAGGGATTTTAGAATTTACGGATTTGGGAATCTAGGTATTTTGGGATCTAGCTATTTCAGGATCTAGGGATTTTGAGATCTAGAGACTTTGAGTTCTAGGGATTTTGGGATCTAATGACTTTAACATCTAGGAATTTTGGGATGTAGGAATATTGGGATATAGGGATTTAAAAATTTTGAAATCTTGAATGTACGAATTCCGAAATTCTTAAACTTCACAATGTGGAAATAGTAAAATTTCGAAATTTTGAAATTTGGAATTCAGGGATTCCGAAATTTGGAAACTCGAGAATTTTTAAATTTAGGAATTATCAAAATTTAAAATTTGGTATTTAGGAATTTCAAAACTTGATAATTAATTAATTACGTATAAGATTGGAAATATTAAAATTTGTAAACATGTAAATTCGAGAATTAAAAAATTTAGAAATTTTCATAGTATAATATTCAAATAATTTATAAAGTTGTGTATACATTGATATCGCGAACGTCAATCAGAAGTGTCGTATTTTGCAAAGGAAATCGTTCGATTATTACAGTCAGTCAATGAATAATCGCGCATTGATATTAAATAAATCCGCGACGCGATATAACGCATATGGATGAATCGAGTGTCATCCGTCATGCGAACAAAAAGAGAGGCGAGAAAAAAAAAAAGTTCGTTTGAATTATATCGAAAAGTTCCATTAGTATTGTCAAATAAATTTATCCGTTTGACGGGTACAGATTTATCGTTATCGGTGCGTATTCGTACACGAAAGAATCACGGGATATTTATGTCCCTGCCCATTAGTGAAGTTAATTAATTTCTCGTATCGCAAACACGATATTTCATTTCTGACGAAAATGATTACCGAATTAGTTCCGTTCGTTTCTTTTCGAGTTTACACAGCCGAATAGGTGAATGAGGTGTACCGTACGACGAAAACGTAACATTTCGAAATTGCCAACCGTGAATTTCACCGTTTTCCACCGAAAGAAAACGCGATGGAAACGTTTCTCGCTTGGATTTACACTTTCACGCAACACTGGCTTACGTTTTAACGATGTTGAGGTTTTTCTACGTCAATTTTTAATTACCCACAATTCTACGAACAAAAGCTGCCACTTTATTCTTGGCTAATCGCACGATCTGATAAGACACACCGTCCGTATATTTAACGCGTTAGAAGTAAATTGGACGAAAACGTTTTTACTGATATTTGAGGTTTATCTTGCCGAATTATACGCTATGGTTATTTCAAATTTTTTGAATAAAACTTCAGATTATCTTGTTTCATCGTTGCGACTTTCGAGAAAACTGCATTTATTTAATACGCGGGAGAAAACGAGTGGGAGAAAATAAAATGGATGAAAGTTGCTTTAGAGGGATTTGTTTTTACCGAGATTATGTGGGATTTGTTAGTTTATCTTCAATTCTGCGGTTATGGATATTATCGATCAATATCGGTTAAATGCTTTGGGACACGTTATGTGAACAGAAATTGTGAAATTAAAATTTTCTAAAAAAAAAAACGATAATACATGCACATATAATAAATAATTCTATAATCCTTCTTCGTAACTCTTACATAAATAAATAAATTAAATTGACTAATTTAAATACAATAAATAAACTGTATAACTTGTAACAAAATTAAATTAAGTATAATAAAACGTAAAATAGGTGAACCAATTTTCTAGGTCTCTAGTAATCTTATAACCTAGAAATGTGCATCGCAGCGTCCGCCATATTTAGCGCCGATTAAACGACACCGTTCATATCGCTTGAAGTCCTAATATTTCTAAGTGGTAGGTAGAATAATTGTATAACATATGTGCTTTCTACTTATTTTCAACGATGTTCCAAACCGAACGACCGCGTGTCTATATGTGTCCGATGTTGTTCCGAAGTAAACAACCCCGTCTCTATGCATCCGATGCCGTTCCGAAGTGAACAACCTGTCCATTTCGTGTCCATCTGTTCGATTGCTTATTTCGCAAGACGAAGGCTCGGTGTGGACGTACAATTTTTACGAACAACTGAGGGAAACAGTTCCTAATTTCTATTGGATACGCAAATTCGGCTGGAAATGGAAATCCGAGTGACTGCGGTGGGTCTGTTCCCCAAAAAGTGACCGCGGCAAGTAATAAAAGCTGGTGATACCTCGACACGAATAGGAAACTGCAAATAAAGGACTCTACTACTAGATTAAGGGCAACCAGATGCGAATAATAAACTATACTCGATAGAATGCACTCATTGTTGCTACGGGTGAACCTATTGATTTGAACCTATACAATGTGTCCGGAGAAACGGTATATTATTGTATAGATATAAATTATTATTGTATAGATTTGGATCTCTCTGTGGAATTCTATTCTAACATAATCGACGGTTTGTTTCAGAACGGTGGCGCTAAAGATGGCTACGATATGAACCTTGGACCTGCTTGGCAGAAGGGTTACACAGGCAAGGGCGTAGTTGTGTCGATCCTCGACGACGGCATACAAACGAATCATCCGGACTTGGCGTTAAATTACGATCACCAGGCCAGCACGGACATCAACGACAACGACAACGATCCGATGCCAAGGGACAACGGTGACAACAAGCATGGAACACGATGCGCTGGCGAGGTCGCCGCAGTTGCTTTCAACCAATATTGTGGTGTTGGCGTCGCGTATAATGCCAGCATTGGAGGTAACACGAATTTCGTTCGTTTTTCTTTTTCTTTGCAGTGTGTTAACAAGAATTTGAAATTACCAAGCCGGTCCAGGGAACGTTTTGCAATTTTTGTTTATGTTGCAACATTTGTTAAGGTGGTTTTGTCGAAGACGATGTTCAAGTCATTTGTTTGCCGTTACTATACAGATGAAAAATTAATGAGTTTATTGATTAATAACAATAGATTTAAAGTATGTTTTGATGACCAGTTATTTTTATATTGAAAATGTGGTAGGAAAGTACAGGGGATGTAAATAGGGGATGATACGTAAGGTTATGCAATGATTTTTTGTCTGAATTTGTAATTCTACTTGTAATAATTTTCATATTTTGCTTCTTTTGTTGGAGATATTTTTAAATGTACAATCAGAAAATTGTGATTGGTTAATTAATATTATATTTTATTAACAATGTATGTAATAAACGTGGATTTTAAATTTTGGATTAGGGAAGCTGATTTGGAAACTGGTATTACAAGAAACGAATTAAATAATCCTCGAAGAAAAATCACGAGAACAAATTTAATTACATTCAGATAAAGAATTATTTTTACCCAAGATTTTTCTCTCACTCCCCGATGAATTATGATCTTTTTCGACGAGGTGTTTGCGTGAAGTTGGTCAGGGCGTAGAGTTCAGAAGATTGTCGTATTCGCAAAGTTTTCTTTCTTTTGTCGAAGGGAAAAAGCGATCGAGTTACTTCGGATTTTTATTTATGTCACTTGGAAGCAGAGTAAGCATCTTTGAAACACAGAGAATAGTAGAATTGTTTTGAAACTTTTAATTCTTTTGCGGTGGTGTTATAACATAAAAATATTGACGGTATTCTTTGATTGTACCTGCTGTTTTCATTCAATCAACTGAGTAATAACGTATAAAAGATCTGTTTCGTATTTTTGTTATATTTAAACTTTCAAAACATCTGTTAGTAAAAGTAACAATTTATAAAAACAAGTATCTTGTTGAATTAAATTGGTGTAACAGAAAAAATGTTTCGTTATACGAAACGTAACCTAACGTAACCTATAATCGAATATAATATTCTGACTATTTTAAAATTGGAATGAGGCAATATAAAAATTAATAATAAAAAAATCTATACGTAATTTTGTTCCAACAATTTAAAAATTAGTTCTTTAACTAGTTATAATAAATACGAATCATATTTATTGCAAGTTATAATATAAATAGAAATCCAAATGAATTTTAATTAAAAACAAGAATAACTCAAAAATTGCTTCGACTTTTATAAACGTGTACGTAGAATGATTTCGAAACGTGAAACAGCAGAGCATTAAATTAATTTCATTTTAATTAAAACAGAGTGGTGCACATATTGATTTATTGTTCTAACAAACGTTATAATTATACGTCGATTTAGTCGTCATATTTGATTTTCAATCACTCGTATATATCGTCTAATGATGTTATAGTTTCCAGTGATTAATACTCGTATAAACGATGGAAACTATGTATTTAAAGAAGGATCGTAATATTTTTCAATTTACCAGAATCGATTTTTTAATTATAACTTTCTGTTCTGCTGAGGAATACGTAATAACGAGTAAATCCCGGGACCGCAGAGATTAATAGTGTTCATTATTCAACGCTACGGATTGAATTAACCAGTCATTCTTTCATACTCTGTTATAGTTAGAGTTAATATCGTTTTAACCTCGGTTCATTATTCCTTTATAATTTATTCTGCATTCGAATCAATAATGCATGTGAAACTTAATTTTTCGTTTATTTTATTTCGGAGAATTGCTGTTTTATAATAATTACTGTACCTTGAGGAAATAAAATACACGTCACTTAATTACGAAAAATAATTATACATATTTATTCTTATTTTATGATTAACGCAAGTCAGAATTTGAATTTTATTTTTATTTAAAATAATGATAATAAAGCAGGACATTTTATCGGATAATTTTTGGAAATAAATAGAATAAAAAAGTTCATCAAAGATATAAAAATTCTTACAAAAAGCCAATCACCGATGTATCATTCTCTTTTCCAATTTTTCTAATCAATTCTACAACCTTAACATAATTTACTAACATGAACCGCGTATTACAAAGCACCCTCTCCTATAAAACACATCCGAAAGTAAACGAAGTCCCATCCATGCATAATCATGTTCCATATTTTAAAAAATGTTTTTCCACGTTGATTGTCGCGAAGGCAATGAATTTCATCGCGCCACTTCGATGCCACGCAGGTATGGCGCTATTCCGAACACGTTAAATCGAACAGGGATTGTTGTCATGCATTTTAATGGAAACCAGCCGACAATATTATCGGAACTCGATATTCCCACGACGTAAAGAGACTTGTAATCGGAAGGGGGCGGCAGGGGGTGACTGAGGGAGAACGATGCATGAAACGAGTGACACCTCGGTAATTGTTATGGGGTAAAAAGGAAAAGGTACGTCGTGCTTCGGGCATGAACATCGATGGAATTGTTCAGATGTAATTAAACAAAGTAAATGAAATCGGGCCGAGAATGGAATTTATTGAAGTTAATGGAAGTGTTAATGGATCTGCTACGAATTCTCGCGCGATTTATCTGCCTACTTGAGTTTACATTATCTCTTCTTTTTGTATTTGTCCTGTATCTTGGTAAAATACTGCACGGATACGTGTTTTATCGGTTCGTTTTAACGAAATTTCAGTTGCAGTGTTTTAGGGAAATTTGAACAAAATAAATATAATTTTTTATACTTGTATAGTCATGAAACTTAAAGGATGTTTTCAATATGTAATTTGTAGCAAACTTTATGTAGAATAATTACAATAATTATATACTGCAACAGTTGAATCTATAAAGCATGGGGTGTGAGGCCACTGAATTTCTATGAAAAAACTATTTTTTCCAAAAACCATTTACATAGCCTTGTAGGTCTAAAAAAGCACTACAACATTTGTTTCAAACATTTTCCAACATCTCCCACCGTTAACAATTTATAACCAATTCCATAGAAGGGTTGTTTTCTTTGCAAGTAAAAAACGTTCACCAATTACGGTTATATTTTTAGACAGATCTAACGAACAATGGTTCAAAATGTCATCAAATCATATGTCAAGTGTCATCAAAGCATACATCAAGTGTCATCATCCGGGTTCCTTTGTTGGTTAATCACCCCCTAAACGTGTTTGAAATTCAACGAAACCGAAGATGGTTCTAATATCAATAAAGCATAATTACGAAATTAGGTAATAAAGATTAAGGGGACTTGAGGGTCCAGATATTAGCTAAATTCGCGGTGGTTTCCGAGAGAAATCTTGTGGTTCCCACGAGGGGTAACGAGAAGGAAAGCTATCTGACACACATACCATCCGTGTTCTCAGGCGTGCGAATGCTCGATGGCCCGGTAAACGATGCTGTCGAAGCCAGAGCACTCGGATTGAATCCTGATCACATCGATATATACAGTGCATCATGGGGGCCCGAGGATGACGGAAAAACTGTCGACGGCCCTGGCCCTCTTGCGAGAAGGGCGTTTATTTATGGAGTAACCAGCGTGAGTATATCCGCACTTTCCTTATTTTGCCGGTTTTAAAGTGGCACGAGCGTTTGGACTGACTGTGAGGCCAATTGAACACGTTGTAGTTTACAGAAATTAGAGTTGGGGTAAATATTGGTGTGGTGCTTAAAATTGAACTTTTAAAATATTGCAGATACATTAATATTTTATTATTTCTTCCGATAAATAGGTGTGGGTGAAGCTTTATTACGTTTTGTTATGCTTTAGAGGATTTTTGAAAGGTCTTTTGAGGGTGTAGGAAACATTGCAATAAATAATTTTAATGGATAAATATAATAGATTTTAGTAAACATAAATATTTATAGACTTGTGAGTAAATATTCATATAGGTAGAAGTACTGATTTATTCACTTATTAACGGGGTTTTAATTCTTTAAAGAGTACAAATTAAAAACAGAAACGAGAACAGGTTTCGCAGGATAAAATATGCGCGCGTACACATGTATGTGTGGTATTTGCAGTGATACGTGCATGAGTGATAGTAGTAGAATATTAAAATTTATTCCAGTGCCTGGAGCTTGAGACAGGATGTCGCACGTGTAACTAATTTATCTGTATTATAATTTATGCCACAGTGAGATACATTCTTTCACGTGTTCCAATTATAGCAAATCTATGTCTGAAAGCAGTTATCAAAATGAATGCGCCTGAGGGCAGAATATCACGTTCTCTGACTACTTTATTAAAGTCGGGACGTATTCTATCGCAATGAAACATTCGATTGTGAACGCACGCATCTACAATTAATAGCTGCATGGAAATAGATAAACGTGGTAGCTTCAGGCGGCACGTCACCTCGCGAATTGATTTATTGACATTATTATGTGTCCCGTCGTGATGTGACATTCATTTGAGAAGATGTAAAGTGATTAAGGAAAACGTGAAAATTGATGTGTATGGTGATGGTTTCAGACAGCATGTCATCTCTCGAATTAATTTATTGACATAATGTGAGCTGTCGTGATTCATTTGAGATGTGGACTTATAATTAATAGAAATATCAAGATTGTGTATGGTGACGGCTTAAGGTGGCATGTCATGTCTCATACTCATTTATTTAAGTTACAGTATGTTCATCTTGATAGGACATTTACCAGTATGTAAATTTATGATTGATTGAAATATTAAAGCAAGGTTTATTAACAGCTCAAGACATGTCGCCTTGTAAACTAATTTGAGTTACATCACTTTGAATCATTTGTAAAAGTGGCATGTCACGTCTTAAACTGGTTTATTTTGGTTACAATGTAACTTATAACGATGAAACGTTCGTTAATGTTTATATGCACTGTTAACAGCAACATAAAAATCAGCCATTTTGGTGATGGTTTCAGATGGCATGTCACCTATCAAACTTCTTCGTTGAAGCTATGATGTATTCTATACTGATCATTTACAGTGTTATAATTAATAAAATATCAAGATCGTATACATTACATCATAGTACATTATAAAATATTACATCATGAAATAGCATGTCACATCTCGAAGAGCTTTATTTGCATAACCACATATCCCATCACGACGGAACATTCATCTCCAAATGTACGAGTCAATACTAGTCCATTTTGCGTTACGTAACATCTGCAGTTATTTCCTAATGTCCATCGCTACTTTCACCTCGGTCGAAAGTATCAGTGACGACCCGGTCACCCCAAAGCACCCTTTCCCAATTACCTGAAAGTAAATATCATCCGTAACGCGTTACACCGTTCGGCAACGTTCCATTACCATCAATTCCTCCTTGATCAGCCACCTAAACATGTCCCGAAAATTGCAGTCCAAACATCGCCAAGTGTCCCAAGAGCTCTTTAACGAGGGCCACTTCAAAGCTCTAACGATTTCCAAATGAACAGGGTCGCAAAGGCAAAGGCTCGATCTTCGTGTGGGCATCGGGCAACGGTGGTCGGCACACGGACTCCTGCAACTGCGACGGCTATACAAACAGTATTTTCACCTTGTCCATATCGAGCGCAACCCAGGGCGGTTACAAGCCCTGGTACCTCGAGGAATGCAGCTCCACGTTGGCGTCCACATACTCGTCCGGGACGCCGGGCAACGACAAGAGCGTCGCGACGGTGGACATGGACGCGAAACTGAGACCAGACCATATCTGCACGGTCGAGCACACCGGAACTTCCGCCTCGGCGCCTCTGGCTGCGGGCATAGCCGCCCTGGCACTCGAGGCGAATCCCAGTCTCACGTGGAGGGACATGCAGTACCTGGTGGTCCTCACCTCCAGATCCGGCCCTCTCGAGAAGGAACCCGGCTGGATATTGAATGGCGTCAAGAGAAAGGTCTCCCACAAATTCGGTTATGGCCTCATGGACGCCGGTGCTATGGTCAACCTCGCCGAGCAATGGACCAATGTGCCGCCTCAACATATCTGCAAGTCCGATGAGATCAACGAGGAGAGACGTATCGACCCGACCTACGGTTACACGCTAAGCGTCTCTATGGACGTTACCGGCTGCGCTGGGTCCTTGAACGAGGTTCGATTCCTCGAGCACGTGCAGTGTAAGGTAAGAGGGTGTTAATTGTCATCAAGCAACATGGCCGTACACCACATAATACCATTTTCACGGTTGTAAGGATATGCCACGGAAATTTTGGCTGATGTGATTATGCGAGGGCGTATCGTCACTGTTTGTGGAGTTACGGTGGTATGGCCACGGTGCATCCTTAGGTAGAAACGGAATAGTAGTAGACTCTTGTTGTATTATCACATGCAATGTAAAGGGGTGTTAAATGTCATCAAGTGGTGGACAGAGTCGGTGCCATACACCACATAATAGCGGTTTCATAGTGATATGGGAGGGAAATTTCGGGTGATGTGATTATGTGACGGTATGTTGTTACTGTTTGTGGAGTTACGGTGGTCTGTATGGCCACGGTGCATCCTTAAGTAGAAACGGAATAGTAGTAGACTCTTGTGTTATCACATGCAGTATAGTAAAGGGGTGTTAAATTTCAACAAGTGGTGGACAGTGATATACACCACATAATAGCGTTTTCATAGTGATACGTATGTAGCTGGGAAATTTTGGGTGATGATTATGCGAGGGAATATCGTTACTGTTTGTGAATTACGGTGACCTCTATGTCCCCAGTGGATCATTAGTTAGAAATGGAAATGCTTCTGTTATATTGTCACATGTGGTACAAAGCAAAAGGGTGACGAATGTCATTAAGTGGTTTGTAGGATCACCACACACCACATAACATTTTTATTATTATAAGAATATGGATGACACGATTATGTGAGAGCATATCGTCACTACTTGTAACGTTATATTTCAACCTTACCAATTTAAAAACTTCGATTTAACTTAAATTTGAGAATTTGCAATTATATTCAGAAATATAGAAGAATTTCCTAAATTTCTACACTCAATAATAGAAATAAACGATAACGTTATTAATGTGCTACAGTATATAAAGACAGCAATATAACGAGAGTCTATGTCTTTCGATTGAACGAACGTTAAATGTAATTTCAAAGAATTTTTCTTATAGGATAAACTGATGATTGAAATGTCAAACAGGTTTCATTAAGGTTCTTCCCTCGAGGCAATCTGCGATTGCTGTTGACATCTCCGATGGGTACAACGTCGACTTTACTGTTCGAAAGGCCACGGGACGTTCTTAGCTCGAGCTTTGACGACTGGCCCTTCCTTAGTGTCCACTTCTGGGGTGAAAAGGCGGATGGTCGATGGACATTGCAGATCATTAACGCCGGTAATCGGCACGTCAACTCCCCAGGTAAGTACTTTTTAATACCTTTTCTTTCTCGTGAAATTAGTTGGACAAAAAGTTTCATCATTTCTCAATTGCAAATCTGACATATTCAATTAAAATCTTATTATACAATACTTATTAATTTTTAGTTATTTTTATTATTAATAACTGTTATGAATTATTCAAATTTTCATTTTATCAGTGGTAATTTATTATTGATGACAGAAATTCATTTTTGATACCAATAACAGGAATTTAATTTCAATTAATTTTGTTAAATACTATAAATGATCGAGATTTTCATTGATTACCAATAAGTACCATTAACATTTTATAATCACAAAAGCTAAAATGAAATGATTACAACTGACGCAAATACATAACAAGAAACATAAATGGATAAACAAACAAACCATTGGGTATTAGTAGTATAGATGTTAATAACAATTAACAGTGCTCTAACCAGAAAAACTCTTTGACATCGATATTGGTTACTCGATAACCGACAAAAATTTCCCACCAGCAATAATAGTTATCAGTAACCAAAAATAAAAATAAAATCCCGGCCGTCGATAATGGTTATTGGTAATCAAAATAAAATTCCGATAATCGATAATGGTTATTGGCAACTGAAATACAATTTCAGTTATTCTTACTCATTAATGCTAACCAAAATTAATTTCTGTCGTCGACAGTTACCAACGTTACAGAAGAATATTAATTATTCGTAACTGAAATAATAAACATATTAACTGTATTAATTTTTAAAATTGTTATAACAGTTATGTGTATTAGTAACATAACCTCTTTTAAATAAACTGAAACTGAAATTGACTAACTATGGATAATAAATAATTGTGTTCTAATATAAACTAAATTTCACAAGTCTTTTGAAAATGTTTATTATTAACAAATTAACATTAATGTTATAAATAACGCTTTGTCGACGAGGTTATAGGATTTTCGAAGGGTACTATACTAATCGTATGTTATTGACTCTGTCTATTACAGTTTAGTCGCCTTTGAACTTTGTTTAACCTTATGTTTACTTTTTCAGGAATCACGTGGTGCTCTCATGTTTTTGTCAAAGTATAATTGTTACAGTTTAATATGGTCGTAAGACAGTATCGTTTGAGTATCGAAATTAATATCGTTATCGAAATTTGAGTAGTGATTAAAGAAGCTTGTAGTTTGTCTGACTTAACGTTTACCTTAATCACTGAAAAACGACAGAAAAGATTTACTTTCTTCACTTTAAAGTTCGATTTTCTTTTCAACCTTTCTGAAGTTGATTTTCATTTTAATATTTATTGTTTTTTACAGATGTCATTCAAATTTTATAGTATTTATTGTATTTTTACAAATGTCATTCAAATTTTATAGTATTTATTGTTTTCTACAAACGTTATTTCATATATAATTACGATCAAAATTGTATAATAATTTTATGCCACTTTTACCATATTCAGAATAGAACATAGAAAATCTATACGCAAAGCAATTAATACATCAAATTAAAGTAGTAATTTAGCACGTTTAACCAGAGAGATAACTCAAAGGAACCTCTAGCGACCCAGAGATAACCGAGTGTTAAAAATTTCGTGGCTGAAACATAACGGGGACGATCTCGCCCAAGAGAGCAATAACACTTTCGGACCCAACTGTGTAATATTACACGTTTCAAATAGGTGACGATTATCGCACCTATTATCCTGAGATCGAACGCGTTAAAGTATTATACGTTGACACTCCACGAAATCTTTGTGCATTTTTTAAAGTTCGAGGATTTTTTAATTTGTAAATTTGATGTTTCCCAGTTTGGGAAATTAGAAAGATACTTAAAATGTGAATATTCAAAATTGAACTTTTAGATGATGGAACTTGAAAGATTTTAAATTTGAAAATTGGGAAACGTTTATATTTTTAAAATGTCTACTTTTCATTTGTGCAAATTTCAACATATTCGTCGTTTTATGACAACAACAGTTATAAATATATTATTGTTCACCTATATACTTCAACCATAAACTTGAACCATTCATATTCTAGTACCGAAATAAACATAAAACAAATAAAACCTAAAAATTCTAAAACTAATAAAAAATCAAAAAGTCAAAACTCAAATTTCAATCATAAATTCCATCAAACATAAAATTTCAGTCAAAAATCAAAAATTTACTCCAGAATCAAATTTCGATCAAAAGTAAAGAATTCGATCAGAAACCAAATTTCCACTAACAATCAAAAAGTCACTCCAGAATGTAATTTCAACTAACAATAGATTCACTCAAAAATGAAATTTCAATATAAAATAAGAAATTCGATCTAGAATAAAATTTCAACAAGAAATAAAAAATTTACTCAAAAATGAAATTTCAGTTAAAGGTGAAAATTCTATAACCCCCCAATTCGTTCGACAAAGTGTTTGACAATTAAAAATAAAGAACCTTAAAAGCTTGCAAAGTTAATTTAATTACAGACACTTAAATTTGAGATAATTTTCTGATAAAATTGATATCTGTTACAGGAATATTGAAGAAGTGGCAGCTGATATTTTACGGAACCGCGACCAACCCGATTCGGATCCGAACACGTCAATTTAACCCGGTACAAGCGCATTCTTCGTACGCCTCCGTGCCTTATCCATATCCTGTAGACGATGATCCATTATCGCTGGGCCATCGCGGCGACGTCGACTTCTTTCCTTCGTCTACCTTTCAGGGCTACCAGGGCCCGTACGTTGGTTCCGCATCCAACGTCCAAGCATCGGTGGCGACCTTGGATGGTTCTTCGGCACCTATCCTGACCAATCGGCTACCCGGGGACACGTCCTCGTCTTACGATTCGCCCTCCTCGTTGTCACAAGTCGGGGACGAGTCGTTGGACACCACCAGAAAGATCCTTCACGATTGTGATCCTCAGTGTGATCCTCAAGGCTGCTACGGCAAAGGACCCACACAGTGTGTTGCGTGTAAAAATTATAGACTCGACAAGTAAGTGATCGCTTTTTTATTTTTGGTTCATTTTCAGAATGATTTGTATAGAATTTTTGCGAATATTCTGAATTTTTAGTGCATGTGAATGTTTTTATCATTTCTTTGAAATTTTGGTTGTATTGTTTTGGGACAATATTATATTTTAGATTATAGAAATATATTGTAGATCGTTGTTTGAACGATTTTTCACCCTTATATGTTGATGTTAGTTTTGAATTCAAATGATTTCCCGCCTTTTTTTTAAATATTGTTTAATATTTTTCGCATGATACTGAAGTAAAAATTTACAAATCTTATATTTGAAATTATATGAATTTGAAAATTAGAAAATATGTAAATTTGTAGCTTCGTAAATTTATAAATTTGTAAATACTTAATTATGAAAATATCGTTTAAATAGTACAAATATGTGTAACATTTATAGCAAAAAGAATACAGATAGTAGAATTGACGTTTTTTTACATAAAAGTACATTGTTCCAGCTTAAAAAAAATCATTGGAAAAAACCTTGAAATTTGTCTCTGGTACCATTTATTTCGTTTCATGGTATATTGCACCCCCCTCTGCACATCCATCGTGTCTCCCAAACGTTTCCAGCAAACTGTTATTTAGAGTGATACGTTTTATGTAAAAATACGACATTGAATGTCGAATCCTCCGATAAAAATAGTAAAACACATTTGTTACCATTTTTAGGAAAATTGAAAAATTCTGCTACACGTAATTTATTGCGTTTCATTTTAATTAAACTTAAGTTATTGAATGAATGAAATTTTATTTGCAATACCAATAAATTCAAAACAATCTACATTTTTTAATATAAACCTATTCTTTTCTGTAAAATAAATTTGCTTATTCAATTTAAATTAAATAATACAGTTGCATTTAATTTATAATAAATAAATACATTTAGTATATTTATTTTTAGAACACTAGAACATGCATGTATTATTAACTAATAATATTTATATTTCATTTTCCTATTTCACTTAATTTATATTAACACATATTACTAGTATTCCTGGAATATTCATTAATTATTATTAATTTAATACCACAAAAAATTGTAATTAAAAAATTGCAATTTACACAAATATGAAGGTTAATGCTTTGAAATATTAATTTTTGCAAGGACTATTATCGGGCAACATTAAACGCGATAACTAATGAATATTTTTCGAATTCCTTTAATCACGCAGCACAAGAATTAACTCGTCTAATTTCCCGCCGCTATTGAAGATGAAACTGTAAAATAAAAATGTTCGTTCCGCAAGATTAAAGCAACTTTGTATTCGCATCGTAATTACGTTGTTCTCAGCAACGTAGATTCATTGCGCATTCATGAAAAATGAAACTTCTACCGGTGCAGAAAGTGCGGCCATCCTTTTTAACTTTTTGCACCAACAATATCGATTGCTTCATAATTACTTACATAACTCTTAATACCCGTAGGATGTAAAATTGAATTTTCAATCATCCAACGCTTGAAAACACCTGATAAGAAAAGCGAAATAAAATTCATTAATCCTTATTTAGTTCAACACCAGTAACCGATACCAATCTTAACGAAATATTGCACGACTGTTAATCTAAGAATATTTATTCGTTGGCACCAATTTTTTACTTTAAGGGAAAACAACCCTTCCAAGTCTATAATAAATCGTAAACGACGAAAGATTTAAATTAAATAAAACAAAAAATTATACAAATTGGTATCGAAACTCTTCATGCAAACATTTAGGTTTGTCAAATTTGAACTGTAATGTGTGGTCACAAGTCTAACTTAATGTTATAAGGTTGATTCAATTTGTAATTGTAATATTAATAATCTTTGTGATAAAAATTATTTTCATGTTTCGTGTCGTTCTTTTGTTTAAAAAATTCCAATTTCAGCACATGCGTGAGTCGATGTCCACCCAGGAGCTTTCCGAATCAAGGAGGCGTTTGCTGGCCTTGTCACGAGTCCTGTGAAATTTGTGCCGGCGCTGGCCAGGACTCTTGTCTTTCCTGTGCACCTGCTCATCTTCGAGTTACTGATTTGGCTGTGTGCCTGCAGCAATGTCCTGAAGGATATTACGAGAGTGAGTACCGTCAGTTTCACTGACGCTTCAGAAACATTCAATCTTCTCGTTGTACTACATTATAGTAGTCTTCAGAATTTGACTAGAAAAGCTATAAACTAAGTCTGGTGTCTGGGATGAAACGAATTGTGTGAAATTTGTGGAGTATTACACGTTTGAATGTAATGGTGTGGGATTTTATCAAGTTTTCAAGTTACCAAATCCTCAAATTCGTAGATTGTTATATTCCAAAATTATTGTATTACCAAATTAACAAATTGCCAAATTGCCAAATTACAAAGCTACCAAATTAAAGAATTATCAAACTACCAAATTACCAATCTACCAAATTACCAATTTACCAAATTACCAATCTACCAAATTACCAATCTACCAAATTACCAATCTACCAAATTACCAATCTACCAAATTACCAATCTACCAAATTACCAATCTACCAAATTACCAAACTACCAAACTACCAAACTATCAAACTACCAAATTACCAAACCACCAAACTATCAAACTACCAAATTACCAAACTACCAAACTACCAAACTATCAAACTACCAAACTATTAAATTACAAAATTATCAGTCATCGAATTATCGAATCCCAAAATTTCAAATTTGCAAATATCCAAATTTCTAAACCACCAAATTCTTATACAAGGTGAACATTAATAAGAGTATTAATATTATACAACCTCCATACAAAATTACTAATAAAAGTATATCAGTCTTACTACTTGCGAACTAGTATAAACTTTATAAAATGCTTCCTACCATAAATCCCACAAATTTAACCTAGCACAAATTCCGCAGCTACGGTATCGCAACCTACGGCTTTTCCTCCATGATATAAACGGTCATACGTGTTTTGGAAGGGAATTCGTAAAAAGTTACATTTGTTTTGAACGAAAATATTTGTACATTTTCAGACACGGAGAACGGAACATGTGTACCTTGCGAGGCAAACTGTGCCAGTTGCCAAGATAGGCCGGATAAATGTACCAGTTGCGAACATCACTTGGTTATGTATGAAAACAAGTGTTACGCGGCGTGTCCTTTGTACACCTACGAGACTCAAGATTACAACTGTGCGCCGTGCCATTCTAGCTGCGAAACTTGCAACGGCACTGCTGAAAATCAGTGCATCTCTTGTCGCTCAGGATTGTTCTCGCTAAACGGTGTGTATAATACCATAATCATTAAAAGTCAAACTTTGTTTGAATTCTTCATACATAAATTTTTAGTTTTCTTTGTTGGGGTAGCTAAGTACTCAATAAATTACTACATGCTTAATATTTAAACTACCATCTAAAATAGACTACCACACACATAATGTTTAAACGCAGTTAAAACGCAGCTCTGCAGTTAATTACAGCGTCAGTACATTACGTCTTGTTCAATAATTTACAGGAACCTGTAAAGCGTCATGTCCAGCTGGTTACAGCGCGGACAAGAAGCGTCGAGAATGCGTTCCGTGTCCTCCAGGATGCGCCACCTGTGCCACAGCGACCTGCACCAGCTGCATCAACGGATGGACCCTGAACAAAGAGAGCCTGTGCGCCCCTGAACACTACGATCGCTGCGACATATCCGAATTCTTCGAAAATGGACACTGCACGTCGTGCCACACCTCGTGCAAGACTTGCGCCGGACCTGCGGACAGCGACTGCATATCCTGTCAAAACTCGCTGCTTCTTCAAGGAAAACGATGCGTCTATCAGTGCGATGACGGATATTACTCCATGGCGCAACCTTCGAGGGCTGTATGTGTTCCTTGTTTACACACCTGCAAGACCTGCGTGTCCAGGTTGAACTGCACCGCGTGTCAGGATGGACTGCAGCTGCAGAGCGGGGAGTGTAGGTCTTCTTGTGCGCAAGGGTGAGTTTCTGATCAGTTGAACTTGTGAATTTGTTAGTGTAGGAAGATTGATCACGTGGGAATCTTGATAATGTATGGACCTTGATCGTGTGAGGATCTTGACTACATAGGACTCTGGAATAATAGGTCCTTTGGCAATGTGGAAAGCTGGCTATGTCCTGGACCTTGTCTGTATTGGGATTGTATAATATAGGGACTATAGCTAAGGACCTTGTTCATGTAGGGACCTTTTAACATAGGAATTGTACTAACAGGGACCTTGACCACAGAGGGATCTTATTCACATTGGGACCTTCTAACATAGGTGCTGTAGTTTGGACCTTTTCAACATAGGAACTCTGCCAACATAGGACCCTTACTAATACAAGGATCTTGATCACATATTAACTTTGCCCATATTGGGATCTTCTAACATTGGTGCTGTAGTTTGGACCTTACCAACATAGGAACCTTATTAATATAAAGACATTGATCACATAGAAACCTTGCCCATATTGGGATCTAACATAGATACTGTAATTAGGACCTTGCCAGGATTAACATAGGAATCTTACTGACATAGGGACCTTGACCACACAGAGATCTTCAGGTCCCCATTAGGAACTGTAGCTATTATTTGCCCACATTAGAAGTTTCCTTGGAACCTTCTCACGCTCAACCTTGCTCACATTCGGATCTATCCACATTGAAACCTCATGTAAGAATCTTCTCAAGTAGGAACCTTGATCTTCGCACATAGAACTCTGACCATTTCCATTATGACCTCATCATATAGAGCCTTCTGATATAACAATATTCTCAGATGAGAACCTTGATCATATTGAGTCCCACATAGACTGAACCGTTCTCATTTGAAAACTATAGAAATGATAGAATATTATACACCTAGGGACCTTGTCTACATATGAATCTTATCCACGTAACGATCTTAGTCACATGTCCGCATTGAAATCTTTTCCTACTAACCTTGGCTGCATTGGAACCTTCCCACATAGGAACTATACTTCATTAACACCTCCTTATACAGGGACCTTCTGACATAAGAAACTTGATTACCGTATATAGAAACCTTGATTACCTTATACAAGAGCGTTAATTACTACCGTCTGACATATGGACCTTATTCAAGCTTGAACCTGTCCACATGGTTGTAGCCGGTATGTTACCAATATTTGGAGATACCTTGTGGATTTCGTCCACGTAGGGAGCTTGCTAGTAGTTTAACGTTACATGTTCACATCAACTTCCATGATTCCTTACTAGGTCTACAGTAACATCAGCATAAATATTAAAAACTTGATGGTCCCTAACTTTCATCATCTATTCTAGCAATCTTCAACTTCCATGATTCCTGTTATCGATTCTAGCAGTCCTTAACTTCCATGTTTCTTGCTATTGATTCCAGCAATATTTAACTTTCATGAGTCCTCTTATTAAGCCAAAGTATCCTTATCCTCCGCAATACCTCTTGGATCCAGAAGTTCTTAAAATCCTCTCGAGAGATCTGAAAGTTTGCAGCTAAAATCCTATCTGTTGCACGCAGGTATTACAGCGACCGGGGTCAATGTGCCAAATGTTACCTCTCGTGCAAGACGTGTTCCGGGCCCCGAAGAGATCAGTGCGTAACTTGTCCTCGAGGATGGCAACTCGCAGCCGGAGAATGTCATCCGGAATGTCCCGAAGGATTCTTCAAATCTAACTTCGGTTGTCAAAAGTGTCATCACTACTGTCGCACGTGCAAAGGTGAGAGTGGATCTTGTGTCGGAGATTTTTCAGAAGTGACAACGTGATTGTAATGCATTACAGGGGAAGGTCCATTAGAATGCACCTCGTGTCCTCCGCATTCTATGCTAGAAGGTGGTTTGTGCATGGAGTGCCTCGGGGCACAGTATTACGACCCTCTGACGCAACTTTGCAAGAACTGTCACGCTGATTGCCGAAGGTGTACGGGTCCTGGGAAATTCAGTTGCGCGGCTTGTTCGCCGCCGTTGCATTTAGACAAATTGAATAATCAGTGCGTACCTTGTTGCACGGGCAACGAGAAGGGAACCGAGGCTGAAGAGTGTTGCCTTTGTGATCCGGAAACTGGTAAACGGCGAATTTCATCGTTGATTAAATTAACAATGATTTTGTCAAATTGATTCTAATTTCACGGTTTATCACAGGTGGCTGCAGGAACAGCTCACCGGCAGGTAAGAGAAGAGTACCAGGCACAGAATTTGCGGCGGCCGATACGGCCATTTCTGAAGTGTATGCGAACTACGAGGGAACAGCCGATAAAAACGATTCAACTACACTGGCGATAACAGCAACTACAACTATTGCTGTTGCCATCTGTCTGGTGTCTGTTGCATTGTTTGCCACTATTTTCATTGCACTTCAGGTATGCGTTTTACCTCACTTCAATACAGTTATGTTAGCATAATTAAGTCGATTTAATCGAGTTAGGATACCTTAAGTCTATCCGATTAATTTAGGATAATACCTTAAATCGATTGAACTAAGTTAGGATAATCCTGTATTGTAATGTACGAGATTTCGATCAATTTGTTTTCATCCGGCCGATTCATCCTTCTTCAATTCGTTTGCCCACTTCTAAACGGTCTGTCGACTTCTCGTCGATTTGTCTTCTTCCAGTCAGTTTATTTCTTTTTAAGCGGATCATTTACGTATAGTCGGTTTGTCCACTTCCATTTATATATAATCGGTTCTCTTTTGGTTGGTTCATCTAGTTGATCTCCTTTTTTCCAGTGAGTTCGTTCGCTTTTAGCCGATTCATTGACTTCTTGCTCATTTGCTTTCTATCAGTTCATTCAGCTTTTCGATTGATTCTTCATCTTCAGTTAGTTTGTCCTCTTTCGGTTGATTCATCATCTCTAAGTTCATTTTCTTTTTGCTGAATGATTCTTTTGGATTATCACCTTTCAGTTGAATTATTATCGTTCAGTTGGTGCATCATCTTTCAACTGGTTCAGCATCCTTCAGTTGGTTTATCGTCTTTCAGTTGGTTCATCATTTTTCAATTCATCATCATGTTCCAGTCGAGTTATCATCTTTCAGAATGTTCATCATCTTTCCAGTCGGTTCGATGTTCCCTACCCACGTATATTTTTTCTTGGGATAACTTACCTTTATATCCATCAGATTTATATCCCTTAAAAATAAAACCCTTGCATCATTATTTCCAGGCTATGTCAAGCAGAAGAGAAACGAACAAAGGTTACACGCAGCTGGCCATGAGGGTGGAGCCTCCGGACGACGTGGATGTTGACGACACGACGGAGCTGATGACCTAGATATCTTCGGCAACGACAACCTCTCGTCGAAGAGTTAAATGAAAGTCGTCCAATTTCGACATCAGGATCAAATTTATCGGTGTGTTCGTGCGGCGTTAGTAAAAAAAGAAAAGAAAAAATGGAACGTGTCAGTCGGGATCGATAATCGCCGCGATTCCAGTTTAAAGAACAAAGTGGTCCCGGACGAAGAGGAACAAAAGTAAAAACACAAAAAAAAGTAAAACATAGAAAGAACAAAATATTAAATATTCGTTTGAGAGAAGAAAGGAGGAAGAATGAGGGGGAGAACAGTGTCGTATGAGAACGGGGACGAAGGAACAGGAGATTCGTTCGAAACGTGATAGCAAAGACACCATTTTCTTTTTTGGGGCGCACTGTACGTCGAAAGTGTGACTGTTGTTCACTTCTATAATTGACAGTGCGATTGCGTGCTCGTTGTCGTGTGTGTGACGGTGAACGAGGTGTTTAAGTACGTATTCTTTTAATTTTTTTTTTCTCTGAACGGTCAGGCGCGTCGAGAGCACATGAGACCAGTGTGTAAATGTCGTAATAACTTTTAATGCAAGTACGATTCACGCAGATAAACAAAAAGGGTGACGGACATTATAAAGTGCCTGGTTTGCAACGCCCTTGACAACACCGTTTCGTCTACCCTTTTTCATTGCCTTCTATCCTGAGCAAAAATGATTTACGCGATCGTGACGATGAATTTGAAAAAATTGCATTAATTCTTAAGTTACGGACCAGATGTACATACCGACGAGAAACGGGGATAGCAGGCTGAACAAAAGAAAAGGGAAGACAGTAGGGAAACAATAGCAATGTTAAAGAAAAGAAAATGAAATGGAGATTTGTAAAATGATTTCTGGACCCGGCGTGTGTATCAGTCATTCCGTCGTTAACGAACAACCAACCGCATTTTTGTAACTGTTTCTTGTTATTGCTACAACATTTTGTGTTGTTTATATGGATGTCTTGTACGTTTTTATTTCCACGCGTTATTTCCGTTATATTCGTGTTATTGTGAAAAGAGAATGACTACATTGTTGGTGTGATTACACCCGAAAACTATATTTTCTTTTTTTGGGGATAGAAAACTTAAAAAGACCGTATGCACAGTAGACTCTCGTTATATTGCCGTAGACGAGATCGTAGAAGTAGACAATTTCTTTAAATTTGCAAGAAATTCTTAAGTATAGAGATTCTTCAAGTGCAACGATGGAGGAGAGTATTATTAACGTGCTAGTGATGGATCGCTAGAATGGTGGCAATATAACGAGAGTCTACTGTAGTAATAATAGTAATAATAATGGGAAGAACACACGAAACAGTCCTCGGTAAATCTACTATCCGCGCCTACCGTGTGAATATTGAATTTCTCCTCGTGATTTGATATAAAGCTATTATTGTACTTTTATGATGAACGCGATTATAAATATATACATATACATATTAATATACATATATATATATCTATATACACACATACTCAGGCGTTTAAATATATTCTGAGTTTCGTGTTCCCAATGAAATATTCTTGGATCCTCTGTCATTTTTACCCGCTGTTATCCTCGTCATATTGTTTATTCATATTCATCCATCTCATCCGATATGTTGTTAAGGTAAGTACGTTTATTGGAGTTCTTTGAAATTATAATAGCGTAAAGGTACTTAAAAATGTAAAGTACGAGGGTTTTGTTTGTAGTAGAAAGCCATTACTTAATGAAACGTTAAAAATGAATATTGGAATAGAATGCATTGGTGCTTTTAATGGATATTTGTTATTTAAAAGTATGAGTAATGTCTCGGTGTTGCTTCTACACTTCATTTTAAAGTTCTACGATTCTTCTTCCTACTTTTGATTGGTCAATACTCATTTTCTCTATTTAATAATTTTGGGTTTACTTAATTGGGTATCGGGTTTTCCTTATTAAAGTTAGGTTAGGTCAATGTAGTTCCTCTGGTACGGTCTTTATTTAACTTTCTCTATTATTATTAACCTGAGATGCCAAGAATACAAGAATTTATTGATCCATTATTGATTTGTCATTCATCCTTAAATTACTAATGCTTAATATCGATTTATTGTTACTGTTTAAGTTAAAGTACTGTTGCTTATCATAGATTTCTCAGTAATTTTTAAGTTATTAGTTGCTATTGATTTGTCACTAATTCCTAGATAAACTCCTATTGCTTACTATTGATTCGCTATTATCTTTGAAATTAAATTTCCAGTTATTGATTGCAAGTGATTACTATTAAGTTCTCATAAGTATGAAGTTACATTTCCATTGTTGATAATTGACTTATTATTCAATCTTATGTTACTAATAGTAAATCAATTAACACAATAGTAATAAAGGTAGTAATTTTCAAACTATATAATTATTACAAATTTAAGTTACAATAAGTCTTATGACATATTCTTACAATCAATCAAATTAAGTTGACATATAGTTTTAAAATTAAATTACTTTTCTTGTTATTATTATTATTATGTTAAGTTATCATACAAGTTCCTTACTATTTTTAAATTGAGTTATCATATAACATCAAAGTAATTTCCTCAATATTAATTTCAGTTGCTAATGTAACTTAACAATTATTATCCTCGTTTTCATGAATTTATGTAAGTATGTTAAGAATCGTTACATTTATTATCATTAACTTAACTTTCTAACTTTATCACTACGTATTTAAGTTACCTCATAAGTTATGGATTATAATCCTTACTGTTATTAACATAAGTTATTATGTAACTCAAGAGCTATCTGTACTATTAACTCAAATTATAATATAACCTCAAAATATTACTGATATTACAATTAACTTAAATCACGTCTGCACAAACAGAGCTATGCAATCATAAATTAATTTATTTAACTCGTATCATTTCACCTAATAGCTAAAATAAGTACTTTATTTTTGCATTCATATATAAATTAGATTTATCCTATACATTTTAAATATAAATCCATACAACATCCCCCGACACACTCGCTGAATAATTAAAACCCGAAACAAAGTTATTAAAACACCCCCATTTTTTGCAGACACGAACATACTAAAATAACTGAATACAACAAAAATCAATGTCTCTATTATTTTTATCGCGTCCATCGGTGTGATTCAAACATTTTCCGCGAGTAATCATTTTAAAAACCAGTATAACATTCTATTTGTACGTTATGCGTCACACAGTTCCGTTAATATTCGCCTGCCCGTGTCCATCCAATTAATTCCAACGGTTTTACCGAACGCGTGAATTTTTCAATGGTTCATCGTGCGTTGACAAAATTGGTATACGACAAGGCCCATGATTTATCGGATCCACCTATAGACACGACGGTTCTTTGCGTTTTCCAATGCACGAAGAAGCTGGTGAAACGAGTGAAAAATCGAGGATTATACCGTGAGCAAAGCTGTGATTTATCGAGCAGTACATCGTCATGATTCAACGTCTGCTAGGTTTTGCCAACGTTTCGTCTGCGCGTCCGAAATTTCTGCGAGTATTAATCATCAGAATGCTCGAACGAATGACAAACCGTCAAATTCGATCCTCGAAATTGTACACCAGCCATGCGATATTAATTGTATCCCCTCTGAAACAACGCTGTTTTTCTACTTTCATACTGGGTGTCTCGTAAAATCTGCTATTTTTATGTCAGCAAATTAAGGTTGAAACTTAATTTGAGACTTCAGAAAATCGAAATGGTATTCTCTGTCTTGACTAATAATTTACTGTACTAAAAATATAATAAAATTTCAATACGAAATTTAATATTTAAAGCAAATTTATAACCAATCTGAAACACTAGTAGGCCTACAGTGATTTTAACTATGACATAAAAAAAATAATTTACCAATGAATAGCTTTGTTAAATAATTTCCTATACGACTAAAAATAAGAATAAATATGTGTAGATAATAAAAATTGCAGGTTTTCATCGTAAAATTTAGGGTAGTTCTACTGCAAGATGTAGTGAAAAGCACCTTCTGAAGAGCAAGCGTCAAATGGTTCCATTGTCGCCATTTTGTCTTCATGCAATTGAACATATACCTCAAAATATGTCGGATAAAATCAAGGAATTAGTTGAAAAGATTTAACAATTATTTTATTATTTAATCAAAAGCTCGGTAAGTTATACATATTGAGGCCTCACAAGTAACCTAACCTCACAACATCAAATTTCTCTCTCAAAATCATTTTACTTTTATTCAAAACGTTTTCTGGTACCATTATAAATTGTACAGACATATGAGGTCTTCATAATATCCAATACATTTGTCTTAACTCAGCAATAAACAATATTTTGTTAACAATATTCACTGTGAGTTCATTTCGAACCATTTTTCCATTATGATTAATGAAGAATATTGTATATGAAAAAATTAATTTCGAGGAACCAAACTCTGGAACAGAATGCACTTTCTCTTTTGCCAAAATCACAATTACGGAGATTGTAAAAAATAATTTGACAAAATCACATTGCACATTTCTCTGAATACGAGAGAGAGAGTCACGTCTAAAGTGACCCACCATATATCACATGTCATGCAAATCAGATTGGAAACTTTTAATCGCGTCCGTGTCTTCTCGTGTTCACCTCATTTTCCATTTTACTAACTTGATCCCAGTAAAATGAAGGAAGATGGACGCGGAATTATCGCAACCGGTATAATTAAAGCGATAGCGCGATAAAACCGTGGCACGTACGTAAACGGGATTTGCCTTCACGAATTTACGATATCCGCTTACGATACGACAGCCAGCCTGATAAAAGTAGAGGCATGCGAATTATCGTTACCGAATTTATCGGTTAACCTGTTATCACGATCGGTGTATCGACGAAACGTTTATCAGGATCACCTCTATATGCCGTTTCGAACTTTTCGAATAGATCCTTCATGTCCATTCGTTTCCAATATTCTCTTGATGGACGTACCGTGGGTAAATGTAACGTTAGGTGTTCCAATAAATATATTTTATTTCACGCTGTTATTCTGATAAACAAATATTAGTATACTTTTAATCTGTACTGTAGTTACAATTTATTCAAAAAGTAGTTACTTATTACTGTATGTAATATTTAACTCTGGACCAGGTAATATTGGGGCATCTTTGAATCACATGACGCAGGTAATATTGGGTCAACCTTGAACGATAAGGCTGTTTAATAAATAGAAGTTAGCTTGACAAATATAACTGAAGTACAACTGTCACTGTTTTTCGCCTAATTGGTGTGCGTGACCGCGAGAGCCACCGCCGAAAATACGTGTGAGGCGTCCATTTTTCTATTCTGACCAATTGGAGTTGTAGCTACTTGGGGATGTACCGATTTGGAGAGGTAGGAATTTGGGTATATAGCGAATTGGGGCTGTAGCGATTTGGGTATGTGAGAATTTTGGAATATGGGAATTTGGGGATGTAGGGATTTGGGGGTGTAGGGATTTGGGGATGTAGGGATTTGGAAATGTAGGGATTTGGGGATGTAGAAATTTGTGGGTCTAGGGATTTGGGGATGTAGCGATTTAGGTATGTGAGAATTTTGGAATATAGGAATTTGGGAATAGAGGGATTTGGGAATATAGGGATTTGGGGACATAAGAGTTTGGGAAAGTAGGGATTTGGGAACATAGGAGTTTGGGAAATTAGGAATTTGGGAATGTAGAGATTCGGGAAGGTAGGAATTTGGGGACATAGGAGTCTGGGAATGTAGAGATTTGGGAAATTAGTAATTTTGAAAATTAGTAATTTTGGAATATAGGAATTTGGGGATAGTGGGTTTAGGAATGTAGAAATTTGGAAATATAGGTATTCGAAAGTGCAGAGTGTCAGGAATATAGAGACTCGGAAATATAGGTATGTTTGAATATTCTACGATCTGCAAGGATCAATGTTCCTGAATGTGTCATAAAACACAGCTGGTACTGAAAGTGTCACTAGACGGATTGTTTCATATTGCACTGAAATAATCTAGTGAACAAACACATTCGATATATTAATTTTCAGTATTTTCTCAATTTTAAAGATATTTATAAAAGCAACTATATTGACATTCATAACCTCATTTTAATTTTATAATATTTTTAAACTTATATATAATATAAAATCGTTTGCATTAAATTTGTATATAATGTAAAATTGTTTGCATGAAATTTATATATAACATAAAATCTTTCCCATTTTTGCATATAACGATATAAATTTATAACACTGGAAATGTAATATTTTCATATCAAGCATGGAATATGATAATCATAAAATTGTATAAACATTGCATAAATCCTTAGCAATGCATGTTTATTTACATTTCAACGATTTCTGTTATTTGTTGGTATAGTCAACATATATTTTAACTAAAATTTATTATCGCACATATTTTCCTCTGCAATATATTTGTTCAAGTAGCTTCCGCATCCGTTCGCAGAATGCATTGTTTTTCATTTAACTGTTCGAACGCCGAAATCTGTCCGGAAAAACAGACACCGGTTGTTAATTTAGAGTATCCAATCAATAATGAAACAATGCATACGAATGAAGCTTGTTTTTCCTTTCACGTATACATAGGACGATTCAAATAACATATTTACATACTTATATGTGCAGGACGATTCAAAAAATATATTCACGTACGTATAAGGTTATTCGGTCAGATCTGTTCACGTTTGTATAGGATGATTTAAAAAATATATTCACATATTTAATGTAGTTTGATTCTATAAATATAAGTACGTTTATATAGGTTGATTCAAAAAATATGTCCATGTATATATACAGAATAATCATACCATGTGTATACATAAACATACCATGTACGTATACAGGATGATTCAAAGAGATATGTTTTTAGATAGAATAATTACATAAAATAATTCAAAAAATATATTCAGGTTTATATAGGGAGATTCAGGAAACGTGGTCAGAAATATACAAAATGATTTAAATATTATATCTACGTATACACACGGCTTGATTTAAGAAAAAAGTTCAAGTCTCTACAGCATGATTCAAAAATCGTATTCATGTGTATCTTATAAAAAATGTATATCCATCTTTTCCAAAGAAGAAAACCGTATAAGACGGTTTTGATGATATAATATTTATGATTACAATTTATCACTAGCTTCAATAGTATGACAAGAGATATTTTTGCATGCAGATATTTGTTAGACACCCAGTGGATTTATATCCGTGAGAATTGCTCGTTAGAGAAATTCGGTTAATTTTTATTTATTTCGTGGCGAACAAAATTTTCTCCCTGATTGCGTGTACGTTTCCAGATAATTTTGTACCTGAAATTTGAATTCGTTTTATTGTGCTATATGAAATTAAAATTGTGAATAAACATTTCACGATTTATTTTCTGCGCTTTAATTTTGGAAGTTTGATGGTGTATTTAATTATGGTTGCTGGATAATCGTGCTTGGAACATATTCAGTACGTAATAATATTAATTAACTTAATATTAATTATCAGGATTTGATTTGAGAACAATACGCGTATTTATATTTGATTATATTAATGCTGTTAATTGAAATTTTGATAATCGAAATAAATAAACTGACATATAGACTGACAGCTGTATTAAAATTGTTCGTGTATTAATTATAGTATTTATTTCAGTAATAAATAGACTATTATTAATACATAATTATAGTTCTTATATTTTTACGCAGATCTACCACTTCTTTTAACGAAAATAACATATTATAAATTATAAACAATTTCGTCAAATGTTTGTACAATTAGAAGTGGATTAAGTATTATACAAATTGTTTATTAGATTTATTGAAGATGACATAACTGACTAAACAAATTTTTCGTCGTCTTTATCGAAACTTTAATACAATGTACAACATTGTACAACTCCATAATTACCATACAATATAATTATACTATATAGTATATTAATTACTATTTCATGGAATAAATATGAACATTGATTACATAAACAAATTCCACTATTTAAAATGTACTGATAAATGTATAAATAATTTAAGTGTTTATTAGCGATTACTAAACCGATTGTTCACAAATTCTCAAATAATATTAAGGTATTGCAAACGAACAATAAATCAAAAATATTGTGCACAATTTATTTTCAATTTTAAATATACGCGCTCTTTGAGATCAGTGCTGCTGCCATCTTCCAACAACTGATGAAACTTATAAAACCGTAAATCAATAAAATTTCACTAAAATATGCAACGAACTTTCTGAATTTTAATTCCTGCCACCAAGAGCGTTGCAATATTAATACCAGTCCCAGTTGATATAATAGAATACGATGCAAAAATGATAAGAGACACTGGAGACCCTACATCGTTGATAAGATGAAAAGAAATTGAACTATCTACCAAATTAATATATTTTATATTTCTCTTATGATTTTAAGACTCAGTTTTGCCAGAAATACATAAACATTACTTACTTTTTAAAAAAATACAGTTTTCTATTGAGATAGTTTCAGCGTTTGTCACTAGATGGCGCAAGCAGCACAATTTTTCAATGCATACATTGACACTTTTAATTTATCAAAGAAAATAATGTTAATCGATTCCCATAATTCGCAATGATTGGTATTATGGCAAATAAAAGAGTTTTATGCATGTGCCAGATATATTTTCATGAACAGGTTTGTTAAAATGACTTATTAAGCAAAGTGACAGGGACAGTTTGAAACTTTAGGTTTGATTTTTGGAGCCCTTGACGCAGGCGAATATCGAGAATCCGTATTTATGAATATTTTTACGAGTCTACGCACGTGTACTTCGTGATCAATTTTACTCGAATTGATACTCTTCAATTTGGAGTTGTCCAATTATTTGCATAGATTGATACAAAATTGACATAACATTTCAACTTTCTCTGTCTATTTTAATATTGCTGTGATTATTTCTGTCGCACCTGACAAATCATAGTTCAAGGGGTTAATTCTAAAAGGCGGTTGTCGAAAGAACAAAATAAGAGTAGCGTTATGCTGCATCAGTGTTAACTTAGATAAATTGGTACCAACAATCGAAATATTTTTCAATAATAAATTTTGCTACTGAATTACCGAGTGCTCAATTATTTATATTGTCCCAAGTTAGGGATGGTACCACATCAGACGTTCCAGTCAGGTACAATTACCCTACGCAAATCAATAATTATTCACTTAAAAATGACACTTTCGAAGTTAGGTGTATCTAGCAAGTTTCAGAAGTGGACATTCCCATGGGATATTTTCAGCTTAAGGTGAAAGAAATGCTCAGGAAAGAACGTGCTCAGAAGTACTATGTTACGAAGGTGTCGTTAAGCTAGCCAAGTCCATTCCCAGGGCTTTGTTAAACGGAATTGGTACCAAACCCATGGGACACGCTGGCCTAGAAGATCTCTATTATGTCAAGGAAGGACGAAATGAGCTTCTTGGGATTTTCTTTCCATTCATTCCTGTTGGAAGAACCGATCGTTCAATAGAAATCATTTTGCCGCTAGATTTCTGAACGATTTAAATCATGAAACTTGCAATTTTTCTCCTGGGAATCCGTCTAATTCAATTCTCGCCCCGCGGAATTATCGCTTCTTACATAAAATTTTAATGAATTCATTATATGTAGGATTAACGTTAGTTTAAATTTTGCAGACAGATTGTAATTTCAATTACAGTACAGATTTCGATGGTAGATTCTGGTTTAAATTATGGAACTAGCAAGTTTTCTCTTGGGCATTCGTGTAATTCTATTCTCACGGAACAGTAATATCGTTTCTCATGTAAGATTTCAATAAATTCGTATTCGTTTCTGAAATAAGGTTTCATAAGGTAAATAACAATACTCCATAATTAATAATATACATACACATAATAATATATAATACCACATATATAGAATAACATATAAGTAAAAATAATGCTTCTCCCTCAAAAATAATTATTCATCTCCCTACTACATTCAACAAAAAATTCCAAAATCACGAACTCTCATTACAAATTGAACTATTATTTAAACATTTAATTTAATATTAAACTTTGATTTTATTTAATATCGACTATTATTCATAAATCCATAAAGTACAAAAAGAAATTCACCTGAACCAATTTACACAACAACCTAACGAAGTTCCACTAATTACAAAGATGTACAAATATAATATCAGAAAAAGAAGTCATTATTTTTTGATCCAGTTTCTTCCGGTATATTTTTAATTATAAGCTTCATATAGCCAGGTGGTAGAGGCTCATCATGGGCAATATAACGAGAGTCTACTGTAATTAAAGAGATGAGTATACTCATTCCTCGATCCACGTGTCGAACTCGGCAAACAGCCATAATTAGTCCGTCGCTAATTACCCGTACTTTTCCTTCGCACCTTCTGCGTCACGTTTAATCCTCATCTGTTCCAGTTTCCCCACTTTCAGCGCATCAGTCTTCCAGACAGAAGTGCTGAGCTAACGACCAGATACAATTATTAAATTAATCTCTCTTTCGAAAGGATAATTTTATCAGTGTCACGAAAACTCCTTTAAGCTCTGCTCGGTACGTGCCACGGCTTTCATTTTGATTGATTTCGAAAATATTATTCGACGGTAAATGGGAAAATCTGCGCGGAAATGTTCTATTTCCTTTGCGATCTTAGGTTAATGGTACTGGTGTATTAGTAACGTATTAATGTATATAATGTTTAATAACAATTAGGGGTGTTAGCGTTGGGTGTTTGAGTTTTCAATATGGAAATATTTTTGAAAATAATATTTGGAACGAGTCATTGAATTTTGGGATAAATTTAAGAATATTGAAGCTTTGAAATAGTGGAAGTTGAAAGTATTAATGTTTTGGAATATTAAAATTTGAGAATATTCAAGCTTTGAAATAGTGGAATTTGGGAATATTGAAGTTTTGAAATATTGGAACTATAGAGGACTAGGTTTTCGAATTTTGGAATATTGGAATTTGGAAATTTTCAGATGTTAGAATTTTGCAAGGTCGATGATCTGAAATATTGTCATTTTAGAATATTGGTCTGTGGAAATATTGATATTTGTAAATATAGGAATTTTGGAATATTGAAATTTGGAAATATAAGAATTCTGAAATATTGGAGTTTCGAAAATAGGGATTTGGAGGAATGAAAATTTTGGAACATTAGAATTTTAGAATATTGAAATTTTGAATTTTGGGATATTATAATTTTAAAATATTGATACTGTTGAATGTTAACATTTCGGAACATTGGAATTTTGAAATATTGTAAAATCCAAATTCTAGAATATCATAATCCTTAAATATTGAAGTACCAAAATTCCATAACACCAAAATCCATAAATATCAGAATTCCTCCACACGATAACATTAAATAACTAAAACAACAGCATTTAATCCAGAAACATCTGAAACCCGCTATTTACGATATCACAGTTTCCCTTTGATTTTCCTTCCACGAACCTGATTAATTCACCTTCCGAGGCGTTCAATTACAGTTTCGAAGTGTTTCCTCCGAAGCACTTACTCGAGATATGAAATCTTCAAGGCACAGACCTTAGCCCGGCCATGAAGGTTAGTCTGGTCAGAAAATGGCCGGAAAGGGAACTTCGTTATGTATAAGATAATGGTTACGCTTTGGTCTTGGAAGGGCAGGGTTCCCCAGCGACACCCAAGGGACAAATATATTATTACTGAAGGGTGGGAACTTTAGGAGCCGCAACGTTTCGATGAAGTGCAAGAGACCAATGCGAACGGAAAAATCTACAAGAGGGATGAGGTTCGGCCAACTAGTCTACGAACTTGCCAAGAGAAAGAGGGACAATCGAGGGTTTGCATTACCGGAACACGGTAGCCATTGCTCCTTTGAGACACGGAATTCGCGGTTTCCCGTTAACACGTCCGTTCCGTTGAAATTGATAGAAATATTGATCCACAGTTCCGAACTAACCGCCATTTTTACACTATATCAAATACTACGTATCACTGTGCCATTAAACCCCAGTCGGTAATATTACGTATCCCATGGAGACGTCTTTTCGAAAGGTCGTAGTTATTTCAATATAAAAATATAGAAAGTTATGAGTAACTTCATGACGCACTCGTGACGCACGCTACACTTTGAATGTGACAAACTAGACTCGTATTTTCCACTGCAACTGAATTTTCCGTTCAGTTCTAATTATAATCTGTATAATCAAGGATCCCTGAATGAATAATTTCCTAGCTGTGTATGACGCAACTGTCCAGAAAATTGTAGGCTATGGGGTCAAAGGATTATAAGAACTAAATATAATGCAAAAACTTTGTGGTATAAAGACTGTATACAAGAACAGTATACAGTTTGAAAATAGTTCGTTAACATAGTTCCACAACGTACCGATGTCAATCCCTTCAAGACTGTCAGCCTTATCTGTACATTTCATACAATTCTTGTTTGCGAACAAAAGTAGATGTATACTTTAGAGTTACGCTATAACCTCCGCGTATCTAGAATCAACAAAATAAAAGAGATAATAAAAACAGAGACGGCAATAACAAGGAATATATTTGGTAAAGCCGCAGGCTATATTTAAATTATTGAATGAAATTTTCGTAAAGCGTCCGCATGGTGTACCAGGACGAGAGCATCATTCACGAGGGACACGACGTTTCCTTAGTGCTCGAGTGTCGGTGCAATTTGAATTTCAGGGGATTTTTACATCTGTGAGAATTCGAAGACACGCTGGAGACCTGTGTCACGTAGCACGGATCATTCCTGTTTCTCTGCCACCTTTTGCTGACTTTAGTTTTACAGAGTACACGTTTCGACCGAACAAACGCGAGCTGTACCTACCAGACACATCCTCCGGAGAGGCTTCTTATTCACTTGATGCAAACCCTTCGTCGTTGGTACTGCTTTTGGCGTCCGCTAGGGAAATTCGATACGATATCTACCTATGTATATTTGAGGATCCTCCTTAGATGGCGCACGGTGAAATAACCTGAGCTTTCCTAACGCTTTCACTGAATGTTTGCTCTTTCATGAACAAGTTACAGACAAGTCGCGTTAACTGATCGTTAAAATCCCTCGGTAAACGAGCGCGGGCTCGCGAAATTGATTTGGAGCAACGTCGGCGAAAACAAAGAATGACGATTAATGTATGCATCTTAGATTACAGGTTCATCAGAACATCCATCATATTACAGTATATAATAAACAGTATACACGTTTTACTAGATTTATTACATCCGTTAAACATTACTAGATTTCATGAAATGTATGTGTTAGATGTATTACATTCACTAGACATTAAATTTAAGTTTGACGACAGCTAATAGAAGTGAGCATACCAGAATTTAAAAATTAACTGAGGAATTGGAAAAAATTGAGTATTTGGGAATTTGATATTTGGAAATCGAAAAATGCTACAATTTTTGCAATCACCTCTGCCTATATTTTTCGTGAGGGTGTAATATCACTATACCAAGTCATACATAAGCCTGCAATATTTTCGATATTCATCGATAACGATGTCAACCCCCTGATATACCCCATATGTAAATATAACATATGTATACATAGTACAACATACATAGTAACATGTATAACATAGCATAACATATGTATACTATGCATGGATATACATATGGTGCATCTGTACCATGATGATATATACATGAGACGATATGTGCACCACATATATTATATTATAATATATGTATATGTATGTATATTTTTGTATATGTATAATTTGTACAAAAATTGAATTCATGCTAAAAATGACTAAAAACTCCATATGTTAAAGCTTTCGCAATGATTCAAATATTAAAGTTCATAAAACGTATCGCAGTCAAGCGGTTTTCCAGAAAACATTACCTCGTTGGAATAAAACCGAGTCTTAAATCATAAAGCACACGAAGCAAAGGGATATAAACTAAACTGTTTCATGGTCGTCGATAATGTCGGTGTGCTTTTTGCGTATCCCCTTTAGCTTGTACGTACAAACGATTTACAATCTCCCTGGCTATCCTTTTCCACGATTTCTTCTCTCGTCACTATTTCTTTCTTCCCGTTCTCTGTTTCTATCCAACATCCGAGCCCCTATGGGAAGTTCGTGAACCTTCCCGTTTGCAAATCCCTTTCTGTGCCTCGACGGAGCAAGAAATGCAACTCTCCTTAGGGAATTAATTGCGCCGTAAAACGTAGATTCAAATCCATGCTTTAAAGGAGAAGGAAAAAAGATAGGCAACCGAACGGTAAGAAAGAACGGGATGAAAAGAGACGGTAGAGGTTAGGTTCCTTTTCTTCAGTCGTCCGAAAGGTTCTCCCAAGATGGTTCTCATCTCGGCTGCAATCAGTGTCGTAAATTGCTTGCAATCGCCCCTGCAATTAATTCCGTCTCATCCTCCAGGGATTTATTATTCTCAATAATACTGTAATATTCTTGGGTGCAAGGACAGATCGCTATCTTCGCGGATACCTTTCCTTACTGGGCCAATCTAATATTTCTTTCGACGTACATCCTCAAAAAGACTCCACGATTTTTATTTACCTTTCTTCAACTTCTGAAAATTATATCAAGTACTCTGTTACGAATTTGGTGCACTGTTTCTCAGACGTTTCATAAAAAATACAGCCATGTGTATTCTTATGTAGCCATTGATCGAGCTTCATGAGTAAATTCCTGATGTTACCCTCGTTTCTACATTTGTGAGAGGTCGTTTAAAAAGTACTATGATTGTAATCACGGTGAGAAAAAACGTCTTATTTAATGTCCTACTGTCACAAAGTTCACTGTGGTCTAAATACCGTGCGTCGCCGACTCTCCGGAGCCTTAGAGCAGTTCGTGCTATATATAGTTGATGTCCAATTAAAAATGACGTGATAATGTTTCGAGTATGCTCGATGTTAGGGTTAAAGTGTACATACAGAGGCAAACGTTGATCAAACTCGATTAAATTAACGAGAGCGTAATTTAGAAAATTTCCGACGAACAGGCGTTCTAAGCTCGTACGTGTGTCTATACCCGTCTCCATCCATTTGCACGCTGGCTGAGTTTCTCCTCGCAGGAGTTAATTAGTAACAAACAGTCACGGACTGTTCGCACCTAACTTTGTTTCGCTCAATTTACAGTCGCAATCCAACCATTGGCCAGGAACGGTACAACCGGGTAATTTCCGACATGTACCCGGTCATTTGCGACGCGAGGACGCGAAAATACAAACCCTTCGAGAAGAATTTCGGCTTTTAAGCGATCAAAGCGCCGGGAAGAATGATGAAAAGCCGAGGGAGGTGAGAACGAGCAAATGGGGAACAACGTAACAAAGGAAGAAAATGGCGAATACGGTGTGTTCTTTCTTACCGAGAGAGGCGGAAGAAGAAGAGGAAAGAGAAAGTTGAAATACGAAGTGGCCGTGAAAAGTGCGGGGGCTCGTTCAAACTTTTACATCAGAGAATTCTTTCTGGGTTCACGGGAATATCGGTGATAAAGTTATAAACTTTTTGCCACCGGCTAAATAACTGCTTACTCGCCCCTACTCCATTTCTGCGCGACGTCTAACGACCTAACTAAATTTTCTTTTACCGTGAAACCCATGACCGCTTTGGACAATTAATTTCCGTCTCGCATTGTAATAAAGAAAGAATGGAACTTGTACAGTTGAATTATGTCGGTCAGTTAAACGTTATTTACCGCAATAACCTTTTAACTGGTTCAATAATCTTTATTCTTTTTTATACCCCAATTACGGTGATAATAAATGTGACATCGTTTAAATTATTCTTTAAACAATTGTTCAGTTGAGTTTTTATAAATTTATAATTTAGTTAAACTGCTGTGTATTACCAATGTATAATTTTTTGACCAATCAATTGTTACTCAGAATGTTATTAGGGTAACTACATAGTCATTTTCAGTGGAGTTCAAGCTTTCATTTGATGTAACATAAGTGCCATTTTGAGATACTTTTCTGTCATGAATTTGTGTTAGACTTTTTGTGTTTTGATATCGATTATCTTATATAGAATTATCATTGTCTGCTACAATTGGTTATCAGCCATTTTGTTTTGAGAGCACAGATGAGCCGATTACGTCATCATTTTTGTTATACTTTAAGCTTTAAATTGATATGACATAAGCGTAATTTGGTGATACTTTTCAGTCATGAAATTATATCAGACTTATATAATTAAACACGTGTCATATATGTTTCAAATGATAATATGTGAAATTGATCATTGATCTCGTAATTGACAATTCTCTATTTTATACTTAGAATATTAAAAAAGCATTTATATCGTCATTTTCCTGATACTTTAAGCTTTAAATTGATATATCATGAGCGTCATTTGGCGATACTTTTCTGTTATGAAATGGTGTCAGACTAATGTCATCAAATTCGTATCAGGCAAGTTTCGAAATCGATCGTTGTTATAAATGGCAATAAGGCATTTTGTGTTAAGAATATTGATGGATCATTTATATAATCAGTTTTGTGATACCTTAAGCTTTAAATTGACTTATCATAAGTATCATTTCATAATACTTTTCTGTCATGAAATTGTGCTAGACTTTAATACCAACCACTTGATATGCAACTAATAGCTCTGCATTGCATGATACTACTAACGACCAGCCATTTTGTATCGGTAATATTAATGAAACCTTTATGTCGTTACATTCATTCAACTTCCAGCTTGAAATTGAAGTTCCAAAAATGCCACTTTGAACTGTTAATTAACAGTACAGGAAAACGTACCAATTTTTAATTCCTGAACAGATTTCAATTATAACTTCAGCTCTATTTACATGATTTCAAAAATTAAAATTGCAAGTTGTGCAAAATTAAATTTTTTTACGATAATTATACTCCAACAACTTCAATCATTATACTGCAAAAATAATAAATCAAATTTTATTACACCATCTACATAATAATAACGATATACAAACCCCCCAAAAAGTTAAATTTCTTTCCCCATATTCAAAGTGCTACAAATTCATCAATTCTTTACAAATATTAATAATTAAAAATTACTTTTAAAATATGTTAAATATTAAAGTACTGTTTCAAATACATTTAAAAAGATGACGCAAGTCGGATATGGAAAAGTTGAAAACATTTATTTGAAAGAAATGATTTGTAATAAAAGCCAGGAAAAATTTGTATGCAAAGAGTAGCTTCCAGCAATTTTTCAACGTGGTTTTATTATTAGTATTTCGTAAAGAGGTCAATGACTTAATTTCGCGGGAATAGGAGATTTTCACGATTGAAAACGCCAGGAATTTTCCCTTCACTTTTGTTTGCTACAAAGGAATCGTTAAAATGGCACGAATAAGGGCGGAATGTCGGTATTCAGTCGCGAGGCTTGGACTGGGTCACGTCACGAAAGCTTTGTCGACACTGTGCCGCTAATTAATCAAGCTTTTATGGTCGACGTCCAGTAAAACCACTATTTGTGGGTTTCTTTGCTTTTCCGCTGCACGCTGTTCGTCATCGCATAACTATATAAATTCTTAGTATTAAATGCAGAAATATTTCGTAATTCTGCAGATAGTATTGGGGAACGACACTGATTTTCAAATTAAAGCGAATTTCATAGAGTAATTTAAGTTATTTAATGCTATCGAAATTGATGATTGATATTGGTGATGATTTTATGTCATTTTATGAAATTGCACATTTTTAGAGTTGGTAATTTTGAGTGTGGGATTTTTAATTTTTGGATTATGGAAATTTAGGTAGTGGGAAGTTTAGAGATTTGGAGATTTGGGGATTTTGAGACTTAGAGATTTAGAGATTTGGGGATTTTGAGATTTAGAGATTTAGAAATTTTGGAGATTTGGAGATTTCGAGATTTGGAGATTTGGAGATTTGGAGATTTTGGAAATTTAGAGATTTGAAGATTTAAAGATTTGGAGAATTAGAGATTGGGATATGTGGAAATTTGGGGATTTGGGGATTTGGAGATTTAGGGATTTGAAGATTTGGAGATTTCATGAATTAGAGACTTTGGGATTTGGGGATTTGGAGATTTAGAAATTTGAAGATTTGGAGATTTAGAAATATAGGGATATAGATGTTTAGACATTTGGAAATTTTTAGATTTGAAAGATTAAGTATTTGAAAGTTAAAAAATTATAAGTTTAGAGGTTTAGAGATTTAGAGATTTAGAGATGTAGAGATTTAGAGATTTAGAGATTTAGAAATTTAAAATGTAGTAATTTCGTTATATGGTAATTTAGTAATTTTGTAATTTGGAAATTTGCTAATTTGCTAATTTGCTAATTTCCTAATTTCCTAATTTCCTAATTTGAAAATTTAAAAATTTACAAATTTGGATCTCCCTATTCCTTTTAAATAACTTTTGAATTTCTTTTTTAATATACATACATTAATACACATATTTCAAATATAATAATAAGCCTAGTTTTTATCATTTAATATAAATCGTCATTTTTTCTTTTTTTTTCTGCAAAAATATTCCGGGTAGAACGAGCCAATGAAGCATAGAACAGTGAGACTGATGAAACGCATTCCGAAATGTGACACTGGGGAACGAGGGAGACAACATGCCGTCAGATCAATATTTCTAATATATTACGACCGATGAAATGAATTACGCAGTGTTTGTGTGTGAACTTTTATTCATTTAACGGTCAAAATAATTATACGATAGGAAATATTACTAGTAATAAATCTTTTGTCGTTTTTTTAGACATCAATTGCTATTCTTTTATTTATGTTTTTGTATGTACTGCAATATTATCACGTATTGACATTGGCGTATATGAAATTGTTTTACAAATTTTAGAATAAATAAAATGTTTATTTTATTACATAAATATTATTGTGGACAAAATTACACAATTGTCTACAATATAACTATAAATTAATACATTCAGAAAGCAATTACATTTTTTAAAAATCTCAAACTGTTATTTTGTATAAAATGTAATTACTAATCAATTTAAAGATTAACAACTTATCAATCATTTTTCGCATAATTCACTAATAATCAACTTCATTCAAACATTAAAAGTTACATTCAAAATTCTGTTCTAAAAAGTATACAAAATATAATTAAAACATCCAAAACCTTGAAAATTGCAAACAAAAATATATAAAATTGCTTAATTACTGAATTTAAATATCCTTTTAAAAAGTTGTTAAATAAAAGATTACATTATTTAAATAAATTGTACTCGCTGTTACAATTAAATTGAGATAGCCGTGATATTTAAATTGAAATGTCTATTTTATTTAAAAGGTGATTTGGCAGAGCAGAAGCTAAATAATTTTCAGCTGTAGTGGAATACTTTTAAAGGATCTAATGAACAAGGAGATAGCTTATTCCGAGTCTCCTTATCGCGTTGACATTCCACTTCTTCAGCAATTTCATTAATATCCCTTTGCGAATCGTGTTCAAGTTGAAACTTTACTTAATTAAAAACCTTATCCGACATGATCACATAGATTCCATCACTTCCTTCTCAAATCTTCGACCTATTTCACTCGAAACTTACTAACTAATGACGGCACTAGAAACGAATTAATTACACGATCTAATAAATACCATTTCCTTTTTATGTTAATGTTTTTAAATATGGTATGCACTTTTTCCTACGCTAATTAAGAACTTGTTAATTAATTTTGTTTTATCACTCTCGGCTTTTAAGAGTTTGATGTCGGGGAAAGTTTGTATCGCCCGAATTTTCACAAATTCCATGATTAAACTTAGAGATAAACGGGAAACTAAAATGATTTAGAGAAATATTTCTACGTCTGCATTTTTTGGTGAAACATTGTTTTAAAATCATAGTGTTCTTGTATTCCCAAAATGCAGTCCTAAAATTTCAAGAATACAGAAATCTAATTATCCAAAATCTCAAAATTCTAAAATCCCAAATCACCAAAACCTTAAAATTTCCAACATTCCAATATCCCAAAGATCCAACATCCTAAAATCCACAAATGTAACATTTCAAATTTCCAAAAACCCAAAATTATAAAATTCTCAAATGTTCAAAAAGAACAAACGCGTATCTTTGTTCGACGAATTAACGAAATAAACGACAAAAAAGTTTAATTCGACAGGTAGAAATAGGGGAACCGCAAATAAATAAATAAATAGCTACTGAAAAAGCAAGTGATTTGCATATTAGACACTGCAATAATGGGATTAGCCTTAAGTGCTTGATGGAAGTTTGAAACGTGCCATTATCGGTCGAAGGTGGGGATTATCAATATTTTGCATATCAAAGGATCGCTTCAATCATAAGAGCGTGTATCCAACCACCAGTAATGTGTTCGTAATTTAGAATCCTATTAAACATACTATTTATTCATTGCTTGCTGTGTTGTTTTACTCAAGTATCAGGTAGTTGCGAATTAAATACGCAACTGCAATATGTCGGTGTTCCCATACGTCTTAAAACTGAAACTGAATTTATAAATTAGTGATTATATGAACCTTTCATTAATAATTTTGATATAAATTCATTAGTTACAAGAGCTTTCTATCATAAATTATACGTCGATCAATTAGGTGTTTCTTCGATACAAATGATTAATACTGAGAATATTCATGGGGCAATTATATGGTTGTTTTCTGTGTATTTTAAGCTTTAAATTGAGGTATCACAAGTGGTATTTGAAGATACTTTTCTGTCATGAAATTGCGATAGACTTTTTGTATTTTAAAATTCATTATCTCTTACAGAATAAGTGGTGACTGCTATACATTGATAATCAGCCATTTCGTTTTGAGAATATGGATAGGGCGTTTAGGTCATCGTTTTTGTCACACTTCAAGCTTTAAATTGATGTGTCACAAGTGCTATTTGGTGATACTTTTCTGTCATGAAATTCTGTCAGACGAATGTCAACAAATCCGTGTTAGGTACGTTTCGAAATCGATCATTATTTTGTTATTACAGACAATCAGTAATTGTATGTAGAGAATATTAACGGGGCATTTATACAGTTATGTTTGTGGTACATTAAGCTTTAAATTGACATACGACAAGTGTCATTTGACAGTACTTTTCTGTCATGAAATTGTCCTAATATATATGCTTCAAAACCAACTACTTGATATGCAACAATATAACTGCATTGCATGATACAATTGACGATCAGCCATTTTGTACTAACAATACTAATGAAACGTTTGCATCATCGTTTCTATTGAATTTCAAGCTTTAATTTGATGTACCATACATGTCATTCTGTAACACTTTTCTGTCATGAAATTCTGTCAGTATAAAGCAATTTGCAAATAACATAACCAATATTATTCACACGATTCTAAATCCACGCTATCAAAATGTACATATAAAACGAATTATAATAAATATTATACTTAAATCAAGACATATGAAAAAAGTACCGAAGCATTTTCAAATAATTTTATTTTTCAATTTCATCGTGTACAAGAAACTTTAATAATTCAACATATTTTTCTGAAAAACGCACAACGAAGTGTTAATAATAATTCATTACGTCCAAAGAATGTTATACAAGAATTTTTTTGCAAAACGAAGCTCTTGCACAAAAAAATCGTAAATTCTAATGTATCTCGCTCCTACCGAAGTAACATCGTTAATTTCGTTCTGCAGCACCGGGCTACACAGGTATTTGCGCGGTGTTTTCAATACGTAAACATTGCAGTATTTCCGCCGAATACGGACCAACTTTTTACTTAAGTCGCTTCATTTAGTTGGCCATTCTGGTATATATTGGCTCGGAAAGTTGCCGAGCTGAACTTTCAGCCTCGCTGTATCCAGCCTCTTCTTAACTGTAGTAAGTTTTTATTTACTTAAGGTCGAACGAGGATGTTTCAGTCAGCCATGGGAATATTTACTTCATTCTTTTTCCATTTTCCCGGATCGTGCGTGACTGATCAAATTAAAATAGATTGATCGGCCAACGAAACTTTTGGAATCTTTACAAATTGCGATGTTCAATAAATTTCACACTCTGACGTATCACAGAACAGTAATCGTCTTCAGAAACATATTACGTACACAAAATCGTATGAACAAAAATTACTATTAATTTTTAAATTAAATAAAATGATAGCCTCGAGATAGCTCAAGAAAGCCTAGAGAGGACGATAGAAACTCTCTATGGTAGTAATAGACTAAAAAGAATCTAAAACTTGAATAAAAATCTCGTGCAAAATTAAAATCTAAATAAAAATCTCATTCAAACCTATAACTTACATAAAAGTCTCATCTAAACCTAGAACCTAAATAAAAATCTCATCCAAACTTAGAACCCAAATAAAAATTTCATCCAAAACTAAGAAGACCTAAGCAAGACGTGCCCAGTAACATGTAAGTATCGACCGGATGAAACGGACCCTAAATCAAATTTTTCCCCATGGTGGTTTATCGTCGAAGGACATAGGTATTTCTGTTATGGAATGCTTACAACAAAAGAGACCGATCTCGAGAAGCGTCACGATCGCACGGCTTTCTAGTCACACGGAGAACGCATAGGTGTGAGACGGAGGTCTGCGTTGTTCGCACAAGTATGCACCCATAAATGCCACAAGTTTGTTTATTTATGGGTAGGCGAGCCACGTAACTTAGGACACAACTACTTTTCGCCGATGTATTTATTTGTTATTCCAGCAACGTGGGTAACTGGGACGACCGGCGTGTAGGTTAGGTCTCAAAGGCTGTTATTTACCGGGGGGCCAACGGCTACGCCGTGGTAGCAGCAGTTTCGCCAGGCCGCCTATAAATATGCGTAATGATATGAAACGGAACGTTTCCTTCTGGTCATGCGAGAAACGCTTCCTCGTCTTTCTTCCTTTTCCATTCTGATCCTCTTGCCCAAGGTATACTTCCTTCTTCTGTCTTGATATTCCTCGGCAACGCGCCAACACGAAAAACCTCCGGGAATATAGACGCATCTTAATGTGCGCTCCGAACCTTTACATTTTTGTGTCTCTACTAAATTCTGCATTTAGCAAGATGGGTCATTACGCTGAATTCGTATTAATTTGTTATTAGGCTTAATAAAAGGAATTTTATATTAGAGCAGCACTAATTTTATATTAGCTTTTCTGATACAATTGCTGAATAATTGCTGGAACATATTTGACAGACTATGGAGTTAATTAACACGTTAATGGGTTACAAGAATTAATTTCTGTTGGGACGAGTTCAACCTATGTAATGAAGTGTTTGATTAAAACGCAGTAATGATATAATTTAATCTGTTGGTTTATTGTTCATAGAGTATTGCTAAATCGATTAGTATGGTATCATTAAACCGGTTAAATTCAATTGAGTCTGATAGTATTTACTTCGTGCTATTTATGGACGATATTCAAAATGCAATTAATACTGTGCAGTACTATTCAACTTACATTGTTACTTATTTTTTGTACAACTTGCATTGTTAGCATGTTATTGAAATTTTAATGTTCAATTAACATTATTCAATATTATTTCATTTTTAAAAACACAGTTACTTAATTATCATTATTAACATGTGTTATATTTAACATATGTGTTAACATTTAACTACTTATAATATATTTAAGCTATTTATTTGGGCTGCTCAATTCATACTGCTCAACATCAATGATAATTGATACTATCTACCAATTAGCCAAATGAAACTCGAACTGCTATTAATTTCAAACTATCATCTAAAATCAATTGACATTGCTCAGTATCATTCAGTTCTCATTATTATTATATTCAATTGTCATAATTAATGCTGTCTTAATATTCCTGACAGTGCTATCGATATTCGATATTTATACACAGATATATGAATTGCTTATATAAACATCACCATTCACCAATAATACTCACATATTATTTCTCTTTCAATTAACCATACAAATATTTCACATATTCTTTCTTTTAATCAGTCTTATAAAGTCACATATTCTTTCTCTCAGATAATCGTACAAATATATCACATATTATTTTCTCAGATAACCACACTTTATCATATCTTTCTCTTTCGCCAATAAATCGCACAAACGTGTCACATATTTTTTTCTTCCCCCAATTAATCGTACACATTTGTCACAAATTCTTTCTTTCGTTTCAATTAATCGTACAAATTATCACATATTCTTTCTTCTCTCATTCCATCGTACAAAGTCACATAGTCTTTCTCTCCGATAATCGTACAAATATGTCACATGGTCCTCTCCTCAATTAATCGTACAAATATGTTCTTTCTCTTGGCACAATTACTCATACAAATCTGTCACGCACTCTTCATATCTCTCAATTAATCATACAAATTTGTCACGCCTGATGTCAACATGTTAATTTGCAAGTGCGTATGCGGAATTTCTTGGGAGGCAGGTTGGCTCATCTAGTAATAGCATGTTTATCAGACGATGATGCGAGTATTAAGCTGAACGCACGCCTCGGGTAATTATGCAGCAACCTATCAGCAGAGAAGCACGGCTCGGTTAACATCATAGATATCGATGAACCGTGCCTCTTCTAGCTCGCCCCACTGGCCTCTTGCTCCTACTGTACATTATAGCCGATCTGGGCCAACCAATTATACGCTCATCTACGATCCTGGGATCTACGAGACGTACAAATTGATCTGTCTAGGAAATACGCCGATAGCTATCAGAGAACATCGTATTTTGACCCTTTCATGCACAGAATATCCCTTTCTACAATTTTACTTATCTTCGTTTCATCCGATTATTAAGAAACTTTCAGATTATTAAGAAGCTTTTGTCAAAATTTGTAGAGGCAACTTAGAAGCAAAGATTATACAAGCTAGTTTATTTATATTTCTATCTTAGTAGCAATTTAAAGTGGTCATAGTGTTAATAATGAAATAGTAGCAATATGTACTGATTTTCTGATACTATGCGCCACACTCTGTTTACCGTTACATCTGTTTGCAGAGCGGTCGCGCTAACTGAGCGCGATTAGTTACCGCGATAGAGATTGGTTTCGGGAAGCGAACCGTCAACGGAGATGAGGAAACATTAACTCGTCAAATGAATATCTCGATTTAAATCGCTCTGATCAGTTATAACTTCTGGAACTATTCCTACAAATGTACGATCCAAGTTCTATGTTCCAAGTGGTAGAAGTTAAAATAATAGCTCCAGAAGTTTTAACGCGAAATCTCGCAAATCGAAAGTGAAGCAATCATATACACCTTGATTTTACAGATGTCTTCCTTTGAACGATATTCTCACCTTTATAGTATATTGTTACGATAACTATAAAGATATAGTGTGATCGTAAATGTGGTCAATTGCATCACCACCATGCGATCGAATTAAAATTAAATGAAATGAACGTACAACTGAAAATGTTAATTATCGGCTGCAAGGAGAAGTTGAGGATTTATCGAATTCAGGCATAACGTGGCGAAACTTCCATCTTTGGATACATTCCCTGGCTCTTTCTCGGCCACGTTTCACGAGCTCCGAACTTTACCACCCCTAACCCAGGCCTCCTTGTTTACACGAATCTGATTTAATCGAATTCGCCTTGATTCACCGATGCACCCCCGAAATTCTAAGTCGATCCATGCTCGTCTACGGTGTTCCGTGTCCTTAGCCGCCGTTGGCGCAGTTTGTCGAACAACGAAGATTGGTTAGATCGAGCAAATTCGTCCCGAATTTGCATGCTGTGGACTTAGGTCCGATAGACGCTGGGGGATGCTTGGATGCATCGAACCTTTAACGGGAGAGGGAAGAGGTGACGGAGAAAGGGCGCGTTTAACTAAACTGTAGCTATAACCATAGAATAGTTCGAATTCATAGTTCAAGCGCAGACGCTGTCATACCGAAGACAGGGTCTTTTACGGAGACAGGTCGTTGATGCGTCAATTCTTATTATAGGGTGGCTAAGTTATACTCAAACTATTCTTCAATTTATTTACTCTGCTATTAATACAAGTTATTGTACTCGAAATAAACTTACAACTGCAAAATGTGCAAATTTTTTCATTTTTAAGTTTGGAAATTTGTGACTACTAGACTGAAAAGTTGGGGACGTTGAAAATTTCTTTTTAAAGTTATCGAATGTTAAAATTTAGTTAAAAGATATATTGATAGATTTTTATATTTAAGAAATTGAAGATTTAAGTTCCTTTTATAATTGCAAATTTGGGAATATAGAAGTTTGTAAATTTACAAATTGCTAGGTTGAACAATTTCAGTGTGTAAGATTTTGCTAATATAAAAATTGCTAGGTTCAAAATTTGAATATCTAAAAATTTGCTACTTAAAACATTGCGATATCAGAAAATGTCAAAACTCGAAAACTTGAATAGAAAAATACGTAAACGAACATGTGTATGAAAAGTTACTGTTCAAACGATGACATTTCCGAAGTATTTACCCTGCAACAATAATCACAATAATTAATTGCAGTACAGCGATATAACTCCATCGAGAATTTGCGGTCGTAATTCATAGATTACGCGGGAATTGGTAAATCGGAAAATCCTGTTATACGAGTACAATTGTTGGAGCGGTAATGAGGGTGCATTCGTCGTGTAACAGTTTACAGTACACTAAACCAGGGCTGTATCTCTTCCCTGTTTTATGAGGTGTGTATACCTTAAGATAAGACTTCGTAGTTAGATCGTTCTTGAGCAAGGCAAAATTCAACGAAAGATATTTCTACGTTGGAAATGGTGGAAATCGAGGTTAAAGGATGCGCATCCTACGAGTGCAAACTAATTTAACCGTTAAGCTGATGGTTCGTTGCGTTTATTCTTCGGTATTGTTCCTGCTACTTGGCTAAATTCGATGTGAAAGGGTAACCGAGCTAAATTTCAACCTCTGTCTTATTATATTAAACAAGTGTCTCAGAAAGAAAATCTTCGTAAAATTTCATAAAATACATATTTCCATAAACTTAAAAATGCTCCCTACATTCCATTGAACAAATAAAAAATATAACAAATTTTAATACTCCCTACACATTAAATCATAGAAAAATTAAATATCCCTTTATTAATTCTGAGTGAGATACAAATATTACCCAAATAAACTTGCAATTCATTTATTATGAAAAATGACCAAAACTGTATTTGAATTTCGCGCGCTTTCCTTTGCTTTGCGTCTGTGGACCCCGTCAGCGTAAGCCAGTCGCAATATGGCTGCCAGAACATATGTTCCATCAATGTACGACAATAAGCTGTAAATTGATTTTTGTTGCAGCGATTGGTAAGATTTTTTTTGAAGTAGACGTTATTTGTAGAAGGTTTAGAGACGTTGGTGCACTTAAACACAAACATCTTTTGACTTTCGTTTTACGAGGAACGGCATCAAGTAAGGTGGCCATGTAACAGTAGGTAAGGCAATTTCGACCCCTCGCCAGACGTAAAGAAGTGTTAGCCCAGCAACCAATGTTGTTCACGGTCCAATACATCTTATCGACTTTACTTCCTATCCCATCTACGTGGGAAAACTCTCATTCTTTTGCACTCTCTTTCTTTTTCTTTCCTTCTTTGGTCACCGTTTACATGCCGTTTTTCCATCCTCCTTCTTCCCAGGATTATTTTTGTCTACGGCTTTAAATCTTCGCCCGGTACTTTCAAATAAAGTTTACGGTAGCGGTGGAGTTGATTTATATGAAGAAAAACGAAGAAACAACGGGAAAGAAAATACATATGCGTACGGTTTCCGTATTTTGTACAGGATGCTGCAAAAATAACTATCATCGCATCCAGAGTTAATTATCTGTGAGATTACCTAAGAAAACGATACTGATTGTTGCAGTTTTGGAATTTTTATTTTGGGGTAGTTTAATATTCATAATCTTTATTTAAGGAAGATTCAGAATTAAAAACTGCTGCTTAATTTTAATTCCAGGCAATTTTAAAAATCAAATTTTTTATTTTATCAAGTTTGTGCATTAAATATTTTGATTTTATGAAGTTAGAAATTTTTATTCTAAGAATTTTCAATATTTAAAACTTCTCTCACGAAATTCTATGAAATTTATATATAAATAGAATAAAAATAAAAATTTTACAATGATCTTCCATTAAAAAGTAAATAGTTTGAATATATACTTAATAATTCATTCACAAATACTTTTATAATTAAAATTTATTTTCTGTATATTTATTTAAATAAAAAATATTTGTGTAAAATGAAATAAATGTTAACTTTTGCCGACAAAATTTAAAATTGGCGTGTTCAGTATTTAAAAATAAATTCCCTGGAACGAAGTATATTTTGAACAGAACAAAGTGGTGTAATCTCACGGTTTCGACAATTTCAGAAAAATATTGACCATAATAAAGCGGCTTTATGCGGGGTTTATAATAACTTGTTGGACGGAACCTATTATGCGTATGGTTATAGAAATTTTCGAATTCCCTGTAAATGGCGCGCACACTATATGCACGATAGGAAATCGTTTTATTGTGTATACGGGATGGTTTAACTAAATTACTTTCCACATGACCACTGGAGTGGTATGGCACGGCCACATAGTTCACAGGTCAAAGGTTTTCATCGAACATACTGTTCCTTTCATGTACTGCAGATATTATATTTTTTACAGAAATTATTGCTTTCAATATTCTACGTGAAAGGTACTGTTTTTATTGGGTTATGCAGAACAGCTTCAAAAAGATTAATTAATATGCGATATCGAGGTTCATATGTTGCATTACTAACAGGAGTAGTATTACTTTTATATTTACATTATTGATCAGTTCTTAATTGAACGAAAGGATGTTCAAATATCTGATTTATGACATTGTGATACTGTAATGGTAAAATATTAAATTTTTAATATTGTCATGTCCACAATATTTATTAATATTTAAATTTATTGCATTACAATAATTGTTGTGTTATACATCATACTTTATATAATTATTATATATTATACATAATTCATTTGTTACAGGTGATCAATTATATCATAAATCATCAATCATACAGTTTAAATTATAAATTTTAACAATCATAAATTGTTTAAATTGTTTCTCCTAATTATTAATAAACATAACCTTCAATTTCGCTGTACATAGCACGCTATTTCTAACCTCAAAAACAGTAACCAACGCTCCATACAAAATCATGAACCAATAAAAGAGTTATTATCTATAAATCCGAACTATGTTACATTTATAGTAATCCCAATGGTAGGTCTGTAAGCCTCGACTCCATTTGTGGACTAAACCACAATCTCCGGAGAACCTGGTACAGGATACTAACTTACCAACTCCTCATAAATTCGAAGTGTATCAATTAATATTAAGGAAGGGATACTGTCAATTATTTACCACTATATACACTAACAGACCTTACATTAACTTTACAGAATAATGCAATACCTTCACTTGTATTTTCAAATTCAGTTTTCGGTTAGAATTAATATTTGTCTATCATGTTCACTTTTCAAATAAAGAGATAGAGAAATATATAGTCTTACAATAAAGAAATATTTACAAAAATATTATTTACATCGTTTTATCGCAACCAAGCTGCACCTCAGTATCGAACTTGTTAAAATCATAAATATCTTCTATACAGTAAACTCTCGTTATATCGCCACAGAGATTTGATTTTTGAGTGTACTCAAGATGCATTCTCGTGGATTAAACTTTATCCAAAATTACTACACGAAAACGTGTAATTATTGGAAGGTGACAATGGCGCGTTAATTGTCCCATATTTGATTATTACCACGGCGATGAAAATTGGTCGTAATTCGCAGCTTCTTCTCTCACAGTCGAGCAACACACTATCTCGTAAAGATTTTAATGAAAGTACGTAATAAACGTCTATGAAATGTTCCGGACTGCTCTCGGTGCCTGGCAAGATTTATTTTATGGCTGTACTTTTCGACAACGGCGTTAAATTCATTACTGCGAATACTTGAAGCCGGCGCGCGAGTACGGCTATTTGCCAGGATTATTAGCGAAATTTCGTGTGATGTTCCAAACTCGAAAACGATACGACCCGGCGTTACTGTTCGATAATATATTAGCGTTAGAATATGTGCAACGTGAGCTTAATACGTGCTCAACGACCTTAAACATTCAAGATGCTTTCGCAAGACGACTCAAATTTGAAAGACATTTTTATTTTGAAAGTGTTACAACATTTATATATTCAAAGATTTAAATATTTGGCGGATTTAGATAATAATATTCAGAAACATGCCATCATTGAAATACTCGTTATGCAACCATTTTGAATCACATATGATTTCGTATTCATGTCTACACATGTCAATCGACCCACATCGACAGATCGACCCAAATCGACAGATGCGATCGATCCAAAAGTAGCTCTATCCCCGTGAACACAACTTTAATTTGTGTCTTACTTGAAGTCAAATCATGAAACGTGTTAAATCCCCAACATATTTCTGCTTAAAGGGTCTTAACCCATGAATAAATAAATATCTCGTCAGCATTGAAGGTACAAAGTATCGCATTACTTGGTGAAATTACGTCCATGTCGATTGCCGTTGTGTACAACAAAACCACTTCGTTACATGAAGTCGTAGGTGGTAAACGATGACGTAAAAGTATGCCTCGTGCATGTGACTGGATGTAGCTGTATCCCGGTAATATCATTACCCGGGCCAAAGTGCTTTCGAACATCAAAAGGCAGAATATTTCCTGATGGGAAAGCCTACCTTTTCGCATGCGAGGGTTTGTAAGGAAAAAAACACGCGTACGGTGCATAAAAGAAAGACTTCTAATAAAAATAAACACCGACCATTCATATTTTCGTGAAATTTTCTATAGGACATCAACCGCCACGCTCCCGGGGATAGTTACGCCTCGTTCTGAATATGGAGCATACGTTAAAAGCGTGTTTACATTAGCCGTCTCTGTTAAGTAAAATGTATGTATGTTCGAAACGCGCTAATGTACAAAGTTTTCAACGATCTTTTAGGTTAACAGCCGCAGATGGATGCTGAAACTGGTTTTCATTCGCATCACCACATTAAAGTGAATTCAAACGTTCATGTTATCGTTGAAATCTTTCACCGGAATGTGGGAAAAAAGTGTTCGACGAGTGCTTTCAATATTCGACAAATTATTTCGCTGCCTGTTACGAAGGAATTTTACCTTCGCTGCAATTACATATTACACTTCCATCAAAATTATTCAATTCCAATAAACTTTATGAAATATTCCACGTATCTGTAAATACTAGCTAAGTTAGGTTATGTCATATGTTTATCGAAATTGGTAAATTCAAATAAACTGGAAATATTTTACATGTCTGAATATCAGTTAAGTTAGATTAGGTGCTCCGATGTCACATGTGTTTCTCGAAATTGATAAATTCACGTGAACCTTGTGAAATATTTTACATGTCTGTGAATACTAGTTGAGCTAGGTAATGTACGTCATACCGTTCTCGAAATAGATGAATTCACATAAACCTTGTGAAATATGTTACATGTCCGTGAATATATGTTAAGCTAGATCAGGTGCACTGATGTGACATCATTCACAAACTGAATAAATAAAAAACGAACCTTACGAAATATTTCGCAACCTACAAATAGTAGTTAAGTTAGGTCACATGAGCTTTATGTAATTAGAAGACACGAGACGATAGCACTATTGTAACTTTTTGATTAGGTTACTCATAGTTCCTCAAACTTCAAGATACCTAACTTCTGCATACTTAACAAGATGCAAACATTTAACTCTCGCGTTAGCTTCATCAAAGAAGAGAATACATCATTACGAAAGCGTTCGAAAGAGTTTCATATCAGGTGCAGTTATACGAGACTTGATAGATTTATGTGACATCTAGTCCCTACGTGTGGTCTGAACTCAAGCGTTTCGATTTAAACGTTAGAGATATAACGTACGGTAAAGTTTCCTCGTGAACAAGCAGTCATACACCTCCGTACCTTAGTTCTAGTTAATCTGTATATCAAGGAGGACGTATTCCTTTTGCCGAGAAGCAAGAACACGTCGAAGGACGATATGAATGTAGGTAGCAAATGTTCGGTACAATATTAACGGGTCGAATGGTTCTGGTAGCAGTGGCTCAGAGGGACAGCCGATTCGGATGAGAAAGCAATCGCAATGTCGTCCGTGGATATTAGGATGGTCTACTACGTCAGAAGAAGTAGGTCGTAAATTTTGTGATCTTATTCAGTATGACGGTAGGACATCCAGTAGGATACTTTCACGAGGCGCTGCTTCTTCGAGTATTTCCTAGTGTGACACTTCAACGATCGCTGACGTGAAAAAGAATAAGGAAAAGGTTGAACTGATCGCTTCGTCGGGTCCAGTTTATCCTGAGATTTATGCTTTAGATTTCGTGCCGTTACTTGCACGATGGCCCTCGTGTTATATCGCTCTTTGGTCCAGAAAGAGATTTGTCAAGTGCCGCTATGAGATACTCTGCGCTTTATGATATGCAATATGATCTTTCTATGTCGGTTCGTAATATGGTGCTGACCGGCTTTTTATAGGGGAATTATATTGCATTTTTATAACTGTATGTGATATATGGTACATATGTGATGTTCGATGTATGATATGTGATACACGATGTATGTTGTATGTTGATACGTGACATGTATGACATAAGACATGTAATATGTGACATATGTCATGTGATATGTGATGTATGATGTATGATATGTGATGTATGATGTATGATATATGATATATGATGTGTGTTGATATGTGACATGATGTGTGACATAAGATATGTAATATGTGACATATGTCATGTGATATGTGATGTATGATGTATGATATATGATGTGAATTGTATGTTGATATGTGACATGATGTGTGACGTAAGTGACATATGTCATATCATATGTGACGTACGATGTATGGTATATGATATATGATGTATGTTCTGTGTTGATATGTGACATATGACGTATGTCACATGACAAATTTTCAAATTTATAAATACCCAAATTATAAAATTGGCAAATTCCAAAATTTCTACTTCCTCGAATTCCCCAATTTCTAATATAAAAAATGTAAAAATTCCTAAGGTATTATTAACGTTTAATAATTATAGTTTGAGCAAGTCTTCGAGGAAGTGTACATCCTGAGATCGTATATAACGTCGATTAATCGTCTTCTTAGTATCGTCTGCATCCCCAGGAAGGAAAATATTTCACGTTCAATTATCAAGTTCTTTCGTGTTAGCGTAAGCGCAAAGTGGAATTTAATCGTTTGAGCATCATAATCGGTGCAATCAGCAAGCAGACAAATAGTAGCCACAGGCTATAGGCGAACGGATTTGCGGCAGAGCTCTAATATAACTCAGACCCACCTGATAGTTTCATTACTCTAGTAAATTCGCCGCCCGTGGCGAACTCCTTGTATATCGTCCTTCAGGTCTCTCTGTGTAAGTGGTTACCCTTTTTACTGTCAGATCCCACATATGAATGGTCCACGTTTAAGAGCGTGGAAAAGTAAATTGCGAGAGGAACTTTACTCACCCCTTCTGTCAAGTTCATCGTCTCGTCTCTGGTACGTTTTCCGGATCGATTGACAATTTTTATGAACGAAACTAGTTTTAGTCTCATTCAAGTTTTTCACTGTAATTAATAACAGGGAATTCTTAATTAAATGATTTGGTCATTTGGGGATTTAGGGATTTGGGAAATCGGAGATTTGAGTATTTGGGGATTTAGAGACTTGAAATGTTGGAAATTTCAAAATATGGAAATTAGGAAATTTGGAAACTTAGGAATGTAGAAAATTAGAAATTTAGAAATTTAGAAATTTAGAAATTTAGAAATTCGGAAATTGAGAAATTCGGAAATTGAGAAGTGGGGAAAATTAGAAATTCGGAAATTTAGAAATTCGGAAATTGAGAATTTCGAAAAATTAGAAATTCGGAAATTGAGAAATTTGGAAAATTAGAAATTCGGAGATGTAGAAATTCGGAAAATTAGAATTCCTAACTTTAGAACTTTGTAACTTTAGAAATTCCCATATTAAAAAATTTATAAATTTTTAATGCAAAATCTTGAGAGATTAAACATCCGAAATGTGCATAACCAATTTACATCGATCGCAAATAAGAACCAGTTTCACATAATTAATAATAAACTCCGCAGATAAGAAAAATGAAATTCCAAGTCGAACTTGGATGCAATCAATAGGAAACTTTCGCTGTCAACAGAATCCAATTCCGCAGAAATCAGAGTTCGATATCGAAGAAATCGAAGCCATTGTAAACTTATGATGGCAAGAAAAACACGATCAAAACTTCCGTCAAAATACTTCAGATTCGTAATATCGTGCAGTCAGTTAGGTCATTGTCAAGTTTGCCGGAAAGCATTCCTGGACTTTCCAGCGGACAAAAGAAGTATCGAGCGTTGCTTTTGGCTTTGTGCACTGTTTCCATCCGAATATGGAACTTTTATTGTACGAAATTCTCCGAGAAACTTTCAACGAGCCTATAAATTTCCCATTTCTGTCCATAAATCGCGTTGGAATCAAAAATAAATCATATTATTCTACTTAAAGTTGCGTGTTTACTAGATGCTGTTCGTGTAACGTTCTTTTATTTGAAGAAGCATTAAAATTCAATTCTGTTTACTGTGTATGACGTACATTTTAGTAAGTATTATATATTATGTACATAGAAATATGTATTATATATGTGAATGTATACAAATTATTTATAAATATGTAAATAAAAATGTGTTCAATGATAACAGATATAATAGCTTGATAATTGGTCATTGATATAGATGTACATAATTATTGAAAGTTTATTTATTTGCGTATCTTTTATAAAAATTATACTATTTTACATACTAATGTACATATATTTAGAGTATCATAAATTTGTATAAGTATTGCTAATATGAATGATTAATAATAAGATTTATCTCTATACACAATCAAATATGAAGTTGTTATTATCTCAATACAATTTTGAGGTTATGTCCAATAGATCGATTCATGTATTTCTAATGAAACAATCAAATACCTGTGGATGTATTTAATTATTAAAAACTTTTTCTGAATATAATTTGAAGGTTATGTCGAAGGGATTATTTGATATATAATTTTAATGAACCAATAAAAAGCTGGTCTAACGAAGACGTTTCCTAACGGGTTTATTTAGAAGCGGAGTTATGCCCAAAGAAAGTTTGTATTATCCGAATTCCCAGCCATAAATCCGAAGTTTCTGGTGCAGCTAATAAAAATTGATAATTCAATTTTAGCGAGGAATCCTCGTCTGTACGTGGGTTTATTTCGTGGAGGTCGAGCAATATTGCATGGAGCGATCCCTCTTGAACGTTAAAACGGTGGTAACTCGGTTGGATGCAAAACGGAATAAAGTATCCCCTGTTTTCGCCGTGTATTCCCACGGAAACTTATTACCGTACAATCGGCTGCTGGATACAATTCATACAATATCATCGTCGGAACACGAATGCCTCGTCTCGTGCTGCACACCTTGCTCCCCTCATAAAAGCGGCACGTGTGTGTCTATCGTACGAGTAAGTGGCATACTTACATAAATTGAGGGACACCGTGGAAAACGCAGCCTCTACGCTTCGTTTCTGCCAAGAATACTTTTGTTGCATGTTTGCGAATAAACAAAACGACGGTAATCCCAGTGAACCGCTCGTGCGTGAGCGTCTCTTTTGTCGTCGAAACACACCGTTTACCCGTTTCAATATCAGCCCGTAAACGAGCTCCCAAGGGATCTGCGGGACTCTTTGAATGTTTCTGGAGTCGCTCGCAGTATTCCATTACGATATGATTCGAGACAACCGGTACATCGTATAAATTCTACCGATACAAACCTCCGCTGATATTACAGCTACACTGATTCGATCAGTGAATCGCGACGAATTATGCATTTTTTTAATTTCTTTCAAACACTGCGAAAATCACGGATTGCACCTGTGTACGAGATGTTACATTCTCTGAAATTGAATAGGCAAATGTAATTTCAGTATGAGATCATAGAAAACACTTCACTGATTTTAATGATCTTGGACTGTATTTTCACACAATAAAAAAAGAATAATAAAATAGTAGCAAAGTAAAAGTAAAATAATAAAATAAACACTCATACAATTCCAACAGCGATCCTCTGAAAAGATTGATATGCCCAAATGATACGATCTAAAATTTAAAAAAATCGCAAAATCTAAACTAAAGGAGAAACATCGAATAAAGATGATACAAATCGTTGGAATACTCTTTCACGATAGCAACGATAAAAAGCAGAATACAATAACGTAAATTGACCGGAAGAAAAAAAGAAATTGTACGATCGTGAGCGGTCATTTTATTTCCCTTTCGGTGATCTTGAAAGAGGAACGGTCAGATCGATTTTACAGCGGTTTAAACAGCAAGGACACGACTGTTCGATCCTGTCTGTACAAATTGAACATTGTACGATGAAAAAAAAGGTCCATCGTGAAAGTTTCATATGTACAGTGGTACAGTACCGAGGAGTTACCGTGGCAAACGTTCGAATAGTCCATTCCAGCACTATCCAATATTGACACACCGGGATAAAACAATGGAAATATGTTGCACCCGGCGTCGAGGAGGAACGTAAACACTGAGTAAATTAGCATTAATCTGTTGGCGTTCGAATCAACATTGCTCAACGGTGCATCCATTGTAAATGTTTCGAAAATCACGGCAGCCCTTCGACACGGTGCGTCATTATTTTGTATTTGGTCGACTCTTTACTCTACGCTGCATTCTAATGCAAAGAACAATTTTTCCATTGTTTAACCCCGTTCTATTATTCAGAGAAAACTTTGAAAGAAAAATGGTTATACTTTACTTTGGTACAGACAAAATTTTTAACTTTTTTTTTACCATTTAAAAGTTTTAGCTTAAAATACAAAAATGTTTCACTGTTAAGAATGCAGCAGTTAAAAAGCTAGTTGGTTTAACTTCAGATCAACATTTTTTAAATTTCTAAACATATAAACTTGAAAACAAAATTTTTAGTTTGAAAACTAAATTACAAGTTTCATTTCATTACCTTAGATGCCTAAATTTGAAAATTTGAATCTGCTAAATTTCATTACTCCAAATTCCAGTATTAAAAGATCACTAAATTTTTTAAGTCACATAATTTTAAGTCCTTCCATTCGAACTCGATCGCCGCTATTATAATTAGATTATGGCGAAATGATTACAGTGAACCGAATCCATATTGGCATATTCGCTAAAGAGATTTCGATCGGTAAAACGAATTCCCGAAGAGCAAACATGATTGACATCTTGCCGAAGTTAGGGAGGAAGTTCACGCGTAGACACATGACGCGGCTGACATAAACTGTCAGACATGACAGCGATAGAACGAGCGGAGCGAAATGTCCCGACCACTGTACGTGATCAACGTGGCCAGCTCCTTGATTTCTGGTGTTACAATAGAACAGGGCCGAACATTGCTGCAATTTCTTCTAATAATGATATACATTGTAACCCGGAAAAACTGTTGTTGAAATCCGGTGAAGTCCAGAAATCCAGAAACGTGAAGACCAATTTGTACAGTTACAAAATTATTTTGGACGTTTCCGATATACGACTCCAGATACAATGAACACTTGTGGAAACTTATAATTCTCATGTCTACAATTCTGCATTTACAGGTTTAGTTTCATAGTGAAACAGGCGACTGTATTGCTAATGATCACCAACTAGTCCCAGATGAGGCATTACTGTCTCCGCAAACTTCCTCCAGGACTTTTGAACTTAGATAACAAATGCGAAAACAAGGCTGATTTTATTTTGAATACATCGATTCCGATATGCTGATCCGTGTTGCATCATTAGGTTGGTCATCCAACACTGTTCACGCTACACACCGCCCTCACCCTTTCAACGTTCGCTAAAACAACAGAGACGCAAAACTTCCTTTTACTATTTATTGTTGGAAATTACAACGATTTACACACATCTGCATATAGACTCACGCAAATGTCGCAGCAGCCAAAAAGAGTGCAGCAAACAAAACTGACCTGCAGTTTTATGGCGTTTTCCCTGGACACCAAGGACCGGAGAAAACCGGGATGAAGCCATTCGTCAAGGAGCTATAGCAGAGTGAACAGTTATTCAGTTGTTTTATATGTATCTCGTGTTAAACTTCATACAGTCACTTTAAAGATCACTCGAATTATTTTACTCCTCTTCTTTTGTACTATACGGAATACCTGTAGAATATTTACATGAATGATAACATTCGTCAAAGGATAAATATTCCAACATTTACCGTTGCAAATATTTTGCAATGTTTCATCCACTCAAACATGGATGAAATCTCAGTTACGAGAACTGTGAGTACTGTCGGGGTGTTTATAGAAAGTGTCAGCAGAAAGAAGAAAAACAGTAGAGACCAGTGTCGCGTAGAAAGCTAAAAGGAAGTATATGAAACAAGAATCTATGCGAGCTTAGTCACCAAATGTGAATTGATACTAACCAGCCTCGAACAAAACCTTTATACTTCTGTTTAAAAGAATTTATACTAAGAGTCTGAGGAAGTGAAAACGGACTGAGGAAAGTTGAAAATATTAGAAGGAGAGTGTGTAATATACAGCATGATGCTTGCTACAAACGTATATTTAGTCGGAAATGTATTAAATAAATAAATAATGAAAGATATGGAGAAAAGAAAGCGGTGGGACAATATTTCGAAGATTTTTTAACTGTCGAATCGGTTTAGTGATACTTTCGGAGAGTCGGCGAAAGATGGCGCTTAAGTCGCATGCAAAATGGAGACTTCGGGATTTTGGAACAAAACTTTCAGTAATTCTGAAGTTTTAATACTTTTGAAACATCGAAACACTCAGTTTTTAGGGGTTTTCAAACTTTGGCGAGTTTCGATAAATATTTTCAATAATTTGCACTTTGTACACACTATTTAAACCTAAAATTGCAGGTTTAAAATTATTTAAACTCATTAGTTAAAATTGTGGATATTTATGCATTTATACATCAAAGTCTGTAAAGCAAATCATCTTTACTGGTTCTGATTGCAAAATTTATTTATATTTTTCAGACGTCGATATATGAACGTATAAAAACCTGAAATAACAGTAACAGTTTTAAAATTATTTAAACTTATTCGCAGTTACCGATAACTATACATATTAATGAATTTGTACATCAAAGCCTGTACAGCAAATCATTTAATCCCTACTGGTTCTGATTACAAGATTTATTTATATTTTGCAGACGTCGACATGCGAACGTATAAAATGTTATCGATAAACGATAACGACTAACGACAGACAATAAAGAAAAACTAATAAACGTTAAAACGTAGAATCGAAAATCTGACGAGTAACAGACGACGTTGATTCATTTACAACACGATAGGGAAGTTGGCGCTTATAAGCAGCCAGCTTCTCGAACACCTTCAGACGAGCGAACAAGTAAAAAAAGGGAAAATAAAAAAGAATACTTAACAAAGTTCAGCAGGTCCCGAATTTTTTTTCGACTTCGTAGTATAACGCTCCTCGGAGAGCCGTGGTAATTAGCGGGAAACGCAATTACGGGCATTTAATTAAAGCAAGTCGTCGTCGTAGTCGTCGTTCTCTCTTCCTCCTCCGTTCTGTCCCCCTCTCCGCCCCCCGTAACCCTTCACACCACCGCCTCGAAGTCGTCGGAGGTCGCACCCTTGCAGCCCACTCCCGAATTTCAGCACTTTTTCAGTAAACGATACCTCGAGACACGTTCTTCGTACCTGCTCTCTAATTATGCGTCTGCGGACCTTTCTTTTCCCTGTTTTCTTCATTTTCATTTTTTAAGTCTGCCAAGGGGCCGCGGTGAAAGGACAAGTTCAAATCCAGCCGGACAAGAGAAAAAAGAAAAGGAAAATCGTTTCGTTTGAAGTTTTCGGAGGTTTTGTCGCGTGTTACTTTGAGAAGCCAGCGAGACTGAATTATGGGTGTTAAATGAACGGGTAATAAGTATGAAATTTAACGAGTTAAGCGGGATCGTGGTTCATGTAAAATTTCGATGCGCGAAAAAATTAACGAGTAGTATGCGGAGATAACTATGATGCAAAGTTCGCGGTATGCGGAGTGTAAAGTATGTGTACATAAATCATGTAGTCTATACACGGCGGGAGCACTGTACCTTGTGAAGTTTATAGTTTAGACGCGTGCTTGCTTTGCAGACTTTGATGTTGGTATGATAAATGCATAAATATCGGCGGGCTATTAATAGCGATATAAGGGAAGTTTAATATTGATAGTTTCAATAGCTACCGCGAATCGGGCTTATCTTGATGTTGGCTGTGTCGCGATTTGCGATATATTGCGACCCTTTATGCTGCGGGGTGAGAGTACTTGTCAATGTCGAACGGTGCAAATAGATTTAGAAAGAGACGGTCTGTGGTATAGTTTGTGAATCTGTAAGCATCAAAATTGTGAAGTTTACGAAATTCGAGTTTAGAAAAAGGTAATGAAATTTGAGGTTAGAAAGTTCAGATTTAGAAAAAGATAATCAAAATTGAGTTTAGAAAATTGATGATTTAGAAAACTTAAAATTTAGAAAATCAGAAAATTTACAACTTCACAACTTTACAAATTCACAAATTATCAAACTTACAAATCTTCAAATTTTTAATCAACAAATTTACAAATTCTAAAACAATACATCTAATAAAAATATAATTTTTTCAGTCCTTGATAAAATCATCCATTAATAACTTATGACACTGAAAGACTATAAAAGAATATAGAAACATGCAATAAAGTCGAACCCTAAATATTTTCAAAAATCATAAACATATATGACCATTCGAATCACTACATTTTATCACAATTTACAAAAAGATAAATCAGTCTTCTCTGATCGTTTGTTTAGAAAGATTTTCAGCAATACAAATGTTCGAAGTTGTAATAAATCGTCATGTAGAGACCGAGATTATGGATACGAGTATACAAGCACTGGGATAATCGAGTATTACGATAATTGCCTGTGTTATTCATGTTGTTAAGCTCGTATTAAGCTTTCGCTTTATTCTCAAGTTGAGCTTCGAGCAAAAAGCGACTGTTGTTACACGTTTCTAAACATCACTACTGTACGTACAAAAACGGTTTAAATATGTGCATTATCCTGTATACTGTTCACGGTTTCTGGAATGATTATTGTTATAAAAAAATTGGGATGAAATTATGTTATTAAAACATTAAAATAACAGAATCTCAAAACAAAGCAAAAGAACTATTAGAAAATTAAATTATTATAATACTTCACAATACTTCATATTAAATAATACTGAAATATTTAATATTAAAATACTTTATAATACTAAAATATTAAAATAGAACATTATAACACAAGAATAACTCAGTAACCTAATGCAAATTTCCTACTCAATAATTGCTCAATCCCCCACAAAACCTCTTCAAAATTAGTAAAACGAACGTGAACACGAGAAAAGAAACGAGTATATAATACGTAGAAATAAATGGATCAAATCAGATTATTGGATTCGATCGAGAGGTATATAATTAAAATCTCCGGGAAATAACACATCACGATATCGGTAACAAGTTCAGTAATGAGTACTTGCATGGACTGGTGCTTATAACACTAACGGGAAACGGGGGGTGGGTTGAGGGAAAACGGAGTATGTAACACTCCAATTAAGCTGAGGCATCAGTCTACAATGTCTAGAGTGCTAGGCTACACAATGAAGCCTTCTGATGCCAGACACTGTAACGAGTTGTAACGTTATAACATCGAATTCCGTATGCGGGTTCTCTTGTTTTCCCAGTTTTACCATGAATACCGTGGATGCCTTTGATCTCCTTACGTTCGATGAGAAATTAACAGATGTCACACGCAAGCTCGATCAATTACGCAGGGATGAACTCGTTCTCAACGAGTTACGCCTGTTAATTCTAGGATAAAGGAAACGCGATTTACAATGATCAAATAATGAGGTAACACTAATGTGTCGACGTTTAGTGCACGTGTTATTTGAAATTAAAAATAATTTAGGTGGAACAAACGATTTATTTATTTAAAATTTTAATTTACATCTTAATATTCTAACGTCTTGACACACCAACATAATCACTATTATCAAAATATTTCAATATTTACTGTTATATTTCAACATCCTAGTTCATCAATAACCTCGAACAAAATAAATTTACCAGAAATATTTACACGAGCATTGATATTCACGAAGGGCGACATGAAAATCTGGAAAATATTCGGTTGAGTTAGTTTAAAACACCATCCCATGGAAGCTTTGTTCCTCCTTATCCTGTACAAAGGGAAATCCGGTGAAATTATCAAAGCGACGAGACATTCGTCAGCGACCCGTTCGGCGTTCATCAGCGCTCCTTATCTTCCAGAAGAAGAAGAAAATTTTCGAGGAGGTAAGGAGACAAAGTACTTTTTAGTGAGACGTTTCGAGGCTTAACGCTCCGCCAATCAGGTTGCTTTCGCTCAGACGAAATTTCCTTTTTTTTTCCCCCCTTTTTTTTTCAACGGCTCTCATCGTGAAATCCAAACCAACCGTTTGGACAGATGCGAGAGTTTGTTTCTCTTCTTTTATTTCTCCACTACAGGTTTCTTCTTCCTTCGTTCCATTTCCTCGTGGATTTTTTAAATAAATTTCTTCCTTTAAATTGTTGCTAATATTCGTTCGAATATTTTGGAGGTCGAAGTTATTGGAGACGCAAAAGTGAAACTATGTTAGATAGTGGACTTTACTTTTTATATTGAATTCTGGAATTTTTTAAACAATTTATGGTCTTAGTCCTTGAGTCCTTGAGTCCTTGAGTCTTTGAATCCTTGAACTTTTAAGCTCTTCAATCCTTGAAATTTCAAATTTCACATCCGATTAATTTTCAAATTCATGAATTCCTTATTGTCTGAATCCTTGAATGTCAGAGTAAATCATCCTTGAATTATTAAATTTATGAATTCTTGAATACTTGAATATTTATTAAGATTCAACGCCTATCACTTCCCACACAAAGTAAGTATTACAATTTATACATTTATTTTTTTCGAACGATGTGTACATAATATTCCTATACACAAAAATCACGTGTAAATCCTGTATACAAAATAATTATTCACGTGAAAAATACGATTACATAATGAAAAGTAACATGAATCAAATTTGATTTATAACATACGGTGGTCCTCTAAAAATTACCAGAGAAAGCGTCTTCGAAGAACCAATTTTATACTTGAATATTAAGCATAGAAATTTTTTAGAAACCAACTATAAAAATCCACATATCTCACATCCAAAATTCTCCTATTACATCCATGATGTCTTACGTCTCTATCCACTTTCACTAAACTGGTTATCATGGAATTTCAAAATCTACAGTCTCGTTCTATGTGAAACGCATGAATAATTAACTGAGATTCCTGAATCGTCCGTATTCTTGATCTCATAAATTCGATATAACGAAACACACTTGACCGATTTCACTCGCGAAAAAGTGAATGACCGTAACAGTGTACACTTGATCCAGAAATTCGTCACGAGCTTACATAATTGCGACGCGAACAATAAACAATGATTTTTTTCTGTTTGCGCTCGAAACTACGGTCTCTCGTTAACGTTACGTTCCCGTGGATTAAATATTTGTCGTACTTTATTTTAAGATGAGCAAGGTTTCATGTGAAAGTGTTTGAAGACGCTGTTTCTGTTTAATTATGAATGCATGATTTTTGCGAGGAAACCTCGAATCAATATTCTGGAATTAATTATTCGCCTGTATTTATGACACGCGTGATCGATATCACTGAATTTATTGACACTTTTTATGCGTGAAAGAGCACACTGCGAAGAGAAAAATTATATTTATAAACGAATATTCGGTACAACTTTTGAATATTTAGGACAAATATATTTTTGGAAGTTGTTAAAAAAAATCCTAACTAAACATCATAATTAAATATTGTTAATAAAAATTGTAACTAAACATCATAATTAAAAATTATAATTAAAAAATGCTAATGAAAATTGCAACTAAAAATTCTAATTAAAAATTGTTATTGAGTATTGTATTTCAAAATTAAAATACAAAATTAATAATAACAATGATAACTACACATTACATTTCTACATTGCAACTGAAAATTGTACCTAAACATTATAACTAGAAATTATAATAAAAAAATGAATAAATTAATAATTCTAATCAAGAATGATAATTACTAATTAAGAAATTAAATTTAAATTTTTAGTTCAATGCATTTATGTACTCTTAGGTATTTTAATTACAAGTTCTAATTACCAACTAAAAATTAAGAAATTTATCTCATCCAACACTTACAAGTTTTTAATAAAGATTTAACAGTTGTTGTATATTATACCTTGTTTTCAATAAATTTGTCTTTAATAACAATACAGTAAACAGATGTATAATATCAACCGTTGGCACGAATAAAATTGAACAAGTTTATATTAAATTTCCATCAGAAGAAATTCAACAAGTTTATATTAAATTTACAAGAGAATTACAGGATTTTAATGAAATTTCCATAGGTTCCCTCCCAGCAAGGAAAACACACCCAAATTGATGTACCAAGATAAAAAATGAAACAGCGAATGAAAAAAGAATCGAAGGCAGTCAAGATAGAAGCGAAGGAACTCTCAGTGCAGGGTAAATCTTTGCCAACTTGTTTCTTAACATTTTTCTCAAAGACTCGTAGGAAAAGGGAAACAAAAGCGTGGTATTTATAAAGAATCTTAACGAGTCTGTAATTAGTGTAATTACCGCTGGCACTAGGTACTTAAGAGCTTGCGTAGCCTTAATGCCTACGTCACTTGAAACGTTCTCCATAATTCCTTCTAATATATCCTGCCTAGGAAAAGGGGTGAAAAGAGGTGGAGTAAAAAAAACGAGAGGAAGGGAAAAGAAAAAGAGGTGCCTTGGTCTGCCGGTGCAGTATCTAGATCGAAACTGTGAACGAGGGTCTTGCTCGACGATTGCCAACCAGAACGGATTACCTCTAATCTCTGACATTAACTCGTTCTCTACGTCCGCCATGCTTCGCACATTTCTATGGGAATATGTCTCAATTTACCGTATTTTTACGTGCCTTCATCTGTGATCGCGAAAACATAAAGAATGGCCAAGTAAATCTTTGTATTACCATAAACGAGAATTCTTCGATGCCACCGATTACAAAGTCAAAACAAGGGATGAAGCTTTTGTCGTGTTGTTAGAATTATGTCAATCGTGTTTACATCAATGGATGATGTTAGAAGGATGTGGTTGTGGATTTTATGTAGATTGTACTGTAGATTTTAGAAAATTTGCTGTTTAATTTGAAACTGAAATAACTGAGTAAACTTTAATGGTAACTTGAGGAAAATGGTACTCAGGTAGTACTGAAATGATACACAAATGGTACTCGAATGGTATCCAATGAATATCACAAAAAATATTAGATTAATTAAAAGTTATCAAGCTACAAATAGTATAACACCTCATAGCAGAACAGTTGCAAATTATATAAAAAAAGTATTATTTAATTTACAAGTACCATGTTAACAAAAAATTGTACCTACACATTTCATGAATATTAATGAACAGTCTCAAATTATTTAAAAAAACTATTATTAAATTTACAAGTACCACGTTAAAAAAAGTTGTAGCTACCCGTCACATGAATACCAATGAACAGTTTATTTAAAAAAAAAACTATTATTAAATGAACAAATTGGAGAAAGTTACATGTACAAATTTTATAATTTGAAGTTTGAGAAGCTAACATTTTTCAAATTTATCTGCGCTTTTAATTTAACTATAAAAACAGCGTTTTAACGGTGTACAGCTTGTTTCTCGAGGAGTTTATAATTGGCAATCGTAAAATAGGAATGAAATTGAGTAACATTTGCTTCTCGCTCTAAATCGACACGTGTTACCAAAAATCTGTTTAGCCGTTTTGGCTCCATCATAAATTCGGAACGAAAGAGTGTAGTCCTTCTTTTTATGTGTTCCACGTTTATATAACAAAATGACATACACAGACACACGCACAGAGAGAGGAACCCTGCATTGCGAATATCTGATTATACACGTGTTACGTCGAATGCACGGAACTTTCTGTAGGTGGCCGATTTGCATAATTTAACGAAATGAATATCCCTCCTTTTTTTATTTTCACTGGGAATCTTGTTCCTTTTAGAATATATTAGCATGATTGCGTATTGGAATTTATAGAACGACCGGCTGACAAGGGAATAAAATTTCACGTGTGTCAATTAATAAGGGAATAATATCGGGGATATCGTGCGAACGGATTTCTGAATTGATGCAACGGGAAGAACTCTATGAAATAGTTTATACAAATTTATGACTCCTTCCGATCGTTTATCTTCTTTCCATGTTACTAAAATACACCAACTTTCTGCAATTCTAAATTTAACCTTGCGTTGTAACTAAATACATTACCTTCGTTACCTTTCGAATTAATGAATTTCATATTTTAATTAATTCATGAAACTAAAATCTGAGATTATAATTTTCAGAGGATTCCAGATAATTTAATGTTACAGATCCTTTTTGAAATTGCTACGTTATTAAATTACTAATTTTATATTTATATTATTAATTTGTTTATTTTATTTATTTTTATCAGTTATTATTATTGTTTAATTTGTCTGACTCTGTTAATTTGTAGAAATAAATTCTGTGAATTTTACAGAAATTTTCATTAATAAATAGCTAACGAAAAATTATTAATACTAAATTGAACGTACTGATTCACAGGTGCACTCCATTACATTTCCATTAATTTTTAATAAATAAAGCTCTGAAAGTAATGTTTAATAATTGTAGAAAATTTAATAATGTTCCAGCAAATAAAAAAAATATTTACATTTTGAATGTTGAAACGCATAATTAAATTAAAAATCTATTAAAAATAAATATATTGTTATACAAACTACGAGTAAACAAAATTCCAAATATCGAAATGTTTACCAATTTTGTTAAAAGTAGAATTGATGTTCCGTCATAAATAAAAAAGTAAACATTCATAGACGGTTTTCTCATCAATAGTTTTCACCTTGAATGAAAGGTCGCAGTTTTTCCAGTGCGATAATCTTTTTAACCTTTCTAGAACGAGGTTTTTTACGCGAGTAAAAAAGTTTGGGAGATTTTGCATCTTCCTAGTGAAAGGAATTGCCATGTGACGTTGCTATATAAAAACCATCGAATCTTTCGTTTAAGTCACATTTCGACTCTAGTCCTTAACATACGTACACCATGAGAGCCTTCATAGTAAGTATAGATTCTCTCATTCGAGTAATTCAAATGGTATCAGTAATTGAGTAGCTTATTTACACGATAAAAAAAGATAATTATTAATTTTTTCAAGTATGAGAGTATATAGTTACAAGTCATTGATGTGTTACACATTATTTAATAATAATAGTTATCGGTTTACTGACATTATTATTAATTATATCGCGTTCGTATTTTGGTATTTGAGGTTTTACTATTTGATGCAACTATACTACTGTTTTATCATTTTACTATTTTACAATTTTATTATTTTATTACTTTACTATTTTACAATTTTACAATTTTACAATTTTACAATTTTACTATTTTACTTTTCTACTATTTCACTTATTCATTCTTTTATTTTACTGTTTTATTATTCTACTATACTACTGCTACTATACTTTACTATTCCTACTCTACTGTGTCATTATACTAGTATTTTATTGCTCCACTAGTTTTACTACACAACTATATTTTCATTATTACTATTCAATCATAAGACTATTTTAGTGTTCTTCTATTCCTATATATTATTATTTTGATACTTTGCAATTTTTATATGCTACTATTCTACTATTTTACCATATTGACTATTTACTATTTACTATTTACTATCTTTAACTATACAATTATACTATTCCACTCTTCTGCTACTTTAACATATCATACAACCGCACTATTTTCCTTTTCCTCCATTTTACTATAGTTTCATACCGTACAGTTTAATGCAATCGTGTTTTGTATGGTCTCGCATTCTATGTTCTCACGTGCTATAGCCTCATGTCATATAAGGAACTGCACACCTCACCAATTTCAGCAAACCGTAAACTTCATTTTCATATATCCCTCTATCTCATGTATTTCATACATTTTCATTTTTCTCTCTAAATATAACCGCCGCAGGGTCTTAGTTTTAGAAATATTTGCAAATATTTCAATTCAATTTACATTTTGATCGGAATATTCTACTACTACGCATATATTCACTATAATATCGATTTGTTTTTTAAAAAGAGTATCCGTGGTATGAATACACGTTAGTGTGCTATATTTTAATGCGACCATTTCTACCCTCACATATTCGCTATAGCACAATAATCACATTGATAAGGTACACAGTCAAATCACGCAGTCGCACGAATAAGGTACATGGTCAAATTACACATACTCACATAAGTGAGGTACACGGTCAAACTACACATAGTCACATAAGTGAGGTAGATGGTCAAATTACACATAGTCACATAAGTGAGGTATATGGTCAAATTACACATAGTCACATCAATAAAATACTTGGTTAAATCAAACAGATCGTTGACATATTTCAAGGTCATCAAAATCGACAAAGCTGAATTCTTTTATTAATAATAACACATGAAAAATACATTTTCACTCGGACATCAAATCCAAATAGCAATGATACGTGTAAAATATAAATTGTTCAAAATGATGTCGTCGTCGCAGGTCATCGAGGTCGATGGACCCTCATCTACCCTCAAGTTAATTATACCCTTACCAAATCTTTCAGATTTCCCTATTACTGGTCTGCGTGATCGCAGTGAACGGCGAAGCACCATCAAAGAAAGTCGAAAAACGCGGTCTGCTGGGAGGCAGCGGATACAGTTCTGGAGGTCTGCATGGAAGCGGCGGATACAGTTCTGGAGGTCTGCATGGAAGCGGCGGATACAGTTCTGGAGGTCTTCATGGAAGCGGCGGATACAGTTCGGGTCTGCTAGGCAGCAACGGATACAGTTCGGGAGGTGTATCATCCGGTCATGGAGTCGCGAGTGGAAGTTACCTTCCACCTCTGCCATCCGTCCCGATCAAGAAACATTATCCCGTGCCAGCTCCCACATACGGTGTCCCATCGTACACATCTGGAGTCCAAGTCCCATCCTATAGTGCGCCATCTTTAAGCTCTGGAGCCGACTTCGGTCATTCAGTTAGCGTAGCCAGCCACGTTCCTTCTTATTCCGCACCCGTATCTGCACCATTGCCGAGCTATGGTGTCCCCAGCTACGCCCCAGCATCCACTTATGGCGTCCCGTCGTTCCACCATTCGCAATCTGCCCACTCCTTCGGTTTGGGAGCCGGAAGCGTGTCTTATGGTGCACCAAGCAGCCTCGTAGAGTCGGTACCTGCTGTTGGAGTCTCCCTAGGCTCTTACCCCAGCAAGAGTTATGGCGTCCCTGCACCGTCTCTTGGTGCTGGACTCTCCTTGGGTGTGCCTAGCAAATCTTATGGCGTTCCTGCGGTTCATGGATCTGGATTCTCGTCGGGTTTGTCCGTCGGATCTGTTGGTCTCCCCAGCTCAACTTATGGTGTACCCAGTCATGGCGGACATGGAGGATCTGGCTTGTCCGTTGGATCCGTAGGCCTCCCCAGCTCTACCTATGGTGTACCTAGCCATGGCGGACATGGAGGATCTGGCTTCTCCGTTGGATCCGTAGGCCTCCCCAGCTCTACTTATGGTGTACCTAGCCATGGTGTACATGGTGGATCTGATTTGTCCGTTGGATCTGTTGGTCTCCCAAGTGCTTCTTATGGTGTACCTAACCATGGTGTACATGGTGGATCTGATCTGTCCGTTGGATCTGTTGGATCAGTTGGTCTCCCCAGCGCTTCTTATGGTGTACCTAGTCATGGCGTACATGGTGGATCTGATTTATCTGTTGGATCCGTTGGTCTTCCCAGCGCTTCTTATGGTGTACCTAGTAATGGTGTTCATGGTGGATCCGGTGACGGGTATTCTTACCCCGTCCCATCGACTAAGTTGGTCGATTAAGTTATTGTTGTTTGGGAGGGTTAATTGAAATTTAGGTAATTTCTTCATTTTTCAAGGGAAATTGTTGCAAAATTGACTGTATTTGAAACACGCAAACCAGTGTAAATATAAGAACTGAGATTGGAGTAAGTTTTTGTATGTAAATAAAAAAATTATTACCAATACGTATGCTGTTGTTTTTCTTCTACTTGTTCACATCGATTAATAAATTAATCTATTATATTCATTATATTTAATTATATTGATGTTGTCATATAATATCAATAACATACTCATATGATTCATATTTTATTACAGTAATTAATCATTAATCATTCAATTACAATTTAGAAATTAATCATTAATTATTAGAATGGTAGGGTAGACAATTAAATTTTATAAACAATCGAAATCATAGATAATTGAACACCAATAATTGAGTTTGTAAATAATTTTTATCAAAAGTAACTGAAATAGAGTGTAATTGAATCAGTGAACAATTGAAACCGTGGATAAATTGAACAAAACAAAATTGTATTCTATAAACAAACAACCCCACAAACTGATTACCAATAATTAAATCCACACGTATCTACTAAAGTTATTAAAAAGCTATAATATCGAAAGCAGATACAGAAAGTGTTGAAAAGGAATTTCAACCGTGCCAATTAACGCGTTAAAAAGAACCGATAAAAATAAAAAAACTTCGCAAAGGAATAAAATATTTGATCGGCAATATCTCGATAATAAAAAGGAGCAAGAAACGAACGCGAAAGTGGTTGAAAGTTTTAATAGAGTTTGAAGTAAGCAACGTACATATGTGTCAGATACGTCAGTAGGTGGCATTTCAAGTCACCCCTAGTTCACCATCCCCGTTTTCTTGCAACCACCCTTCGTTTCCCACTAGAAAGCCCCGGGTTGTGTACTTTTTCAGTTGCCTACCGCTATCTTCGTAATAGTATCTGTAAACGTAGAAAACGTACATACATACGTACCCCATGCTTATTTCACGATTCTTCGCGAGCAACTTTACGAATGCTTTTATTCGCATATGTACATGCACATACATAAATTCGACTATAAACGTACACGTTTAACTATATTTGTCCACGAGCATTTCTGTATACTTATTGCCGAAAGAACAAGCAGTCAGCCATTATTTTACGACCACGTCCTTCCACTGACCTAAGCGTTTCCGCCTACGAATATCTTTTATGCAACCCCTGTCGGATATACAGCGTATTTCGCGTTATGCACACCAATATACGTACGTGTACGTTTCCTTTGGTTAAGGATTAAGGTATTCGATCACTTGCCTTTTATGCTGAGAGGCTGGTGAAATTGAAAACTTCCGAAGTTTTCAATTTTACAATTTTACAGTTGTCTAACTCTTCAAATTTTCAATCTTTCAATCTTTCAATCTTTCAATCTTTTAATCTTGCAATCTTGAAATCTTGAAATCTTACAATCTTTGTATTTTTCAATTCTTCAATTCTTCAATTTTCAATTTTAAATTTTTCAATTTTCAATTTTTCAATTTTTCAATTTTTCAATTCTTCAATTCTGCAATTCTGCAATTCTGCAATTCTTCAATTCTTCAATTTTTCAATTTTTCAATTCTTCAGTTTTTCCATGTTTCAGTTCATCAATATTTTAATTTCCTTATTTCATACATGTTAATATTTAATTTATTTCTGTACCATCAGCAAAAAATAAAGCCTGTTAAATAAATACACTAATTGAACGCAGTACAAAACATGTAATACGCAACAGTGCTTCGATGGTCACAATAAGGCAGCAATTTTCCTCTTGCCTGATGTTGTTTAAACACTGAGGGTGCTAATGATGCTTTGGAATCTACGTAATTAAGCAGGGGTCTTGCGAACAAATTTATACCGCCTCTAAATCCTCCAAGGTGGATAGATGTTTACGGATACCTTCTATATTGTATGCGTTTCAAGTTGCCAATTTCTCTTCCTGTCAGAATGATAATATCATTCCGTTGTTATTTAATGCACCTGTTTGGCACTTGAAATGCACCAAACGACATTCCATATATCGTGGTTGACGCAAAGCATAATTCTGAAGCGTGCGTAAGAACAACGATGGGCATAGCTTCCATTGAACGAAATTTTTAGGTTTTCAAATTTGATCGAGTTTGGAAATTTGGAGGATTTATTAGTTTGACAATTAAGAAATTTGAAGATTTAATAGTTTGAGAATCTGCATATTTTATAAATTCATTCATGAATTCTTATTAGGTAAAGTTTAAAATGTAGAAGTTTGAAAACGTTCATACAAAATTCTTAAACTTACGAGTTTTTAACTTAAAAAATTTAGAGATATTTAAATTTGGAAATGAATTAGCCTAAGTATGAATTTCTGAATATATTTCTGTATATGTCTCTAAGAAAGCATGAACCATCAGCGATAACGTTTACACGAAAAGATTAATCCTCGCCCACCCACCAAACCGAACAAATAATTCGTGCAAGCAACAATAATAAATACAAGCTACAATTCAACGTCAGAGGATTGCAGGATTTGGGGCAAAAGTTAAATGTAGCCGAAGGAAGCAGAAAAATAGTAACGATAACGAGCGTAATCTGAAACGGCGGACTGTATACCGTAAAGTGTTAATGACACGAAATGAAACGATCCGTCTGAGACCAGTAAATCAACCTCCTGGCGAAATGCACTAACCGTCCAGCCATTTAATTGCAACAACGTAACGAACGCCGTGACGAGAAACCATCTGGCTCGTCTCTGTACATCTACATTCTTGCTTCAATTTTATATCGGCAGTTAACGCAGATGATATACTGGCATAACGTTTATACAACGATGCCCACTAGCTTTTTGTAAGCGACTACTGGCTTAAGCTTCTTTTAGTCGCTCAACTTTTACGTCGGCCAACCAGCAGGCTATTTATGACCGCCATTTCTGTAGCATCGTTGAACCCGTTATTCCTTGCTCACTGTCCAGCAAATCGCTGGTTAATGGTTGCTGCTCTGACATATCTGTCTTTTGATTGGAACTATAGCAAATGTAACGGTGGTCTAGCACAACATACGCTGACACGTATAAATACAGTACAAACGAGGATTATATATTATTATTCTTGATACTGCTGACATTTTTGCTAAACACCCCGACAGTACTCACAGTTCTCGTAACTGAGATTTCATCCATGTTTGAGTGGATGAAACATTGCAAAATATTTGCAACGATAAATGTTGGAATATTTATCCTTTGACGAATGTTATCGTTCATGTAAATATTCTACAGGTATTCCGTACAGTACAAAAGAAGAGGAGTAAAATAATTCGAGTGATCTTTAAAGTGACTGTATGAAGTTTAACACGAGATACATATAAAACAACTGAATAACTGTTCACTCTGCTATAGCTCCTTGACGAATGACTTCATCCCGGTTTTCTCCGGTCCTTGGTGTCCAGGGAAAACGCCATAAAACTGCAGGTCAGTTTTGTTTGCTGCACTCTTTTTGGCTGCTGCGACATTTGCGTGAGTGTATATGCAGATGTGTGTAAATCGTTGTAATTTCCAACAATAAATAGTAAAAGGAAGTTTTGCGTCTCTGTTGTTTTAGCGAACGTTGAAAGGGCGAGGGCGATGTGTAGCGTGAACAGTGTTGGATGACCAACCTAATGATGCAATACGGATCAGCATATCGGAATCGATGTATCCAAAATAAAGTCAGCCTTGTTTTTGTATTTGTTATCTAAGTTCAAAAGTCCTGGAGAAAGTTTGCGGAGATAGTAAAGCCTCATCTGGGACTAGTTGGTGATCAAGTAGCAATACAGTCGCCTGTTTCACTATGAAAGCAAACGTGTAACGCTGGTTGCAGGACTGAAGGCGTCAAAAAACACGGCATACAAATTCAATGCTTTGTTATACTAATGGTTAACAATTAGAGAATGTTACTTTGTTATTTCTTACAAATAACTTGTAAATTTCATTTGTATGTCATTTGTATTTACGGTACTTTATAATTTTTGCTTGAAGTGCAACGAAATGGTATTTATTTTGTACAAAATAAATTATTAAGTACATTTATCTTTTTAATATAACAATTGTTTATAAAAATATCTATTAACTTAAGTAATTATAGTTCATGTGAATTTTCTATTATTTTTAATTATTATTCTATTTATTTTGATTGCTATTTTAGATTTATAGCACAGAACTTTGTGTGAAAGAAATATTTTAATAATTGCAATTTGCATTTTTACATTGTTATAATCATAGAAGTTTATGTTACCGCTTTTTTTTACACTACTTTGAGAGGATTTCGATTAGAACCGAAGTACCATTTTATGAAGTTGCCTTTTTTATCGACTGAAGACAATATCGACTGTTTCCCATTTTTCCGACTGCATCAAAATTAAAGAAAAGATTTCTTATTCTGTTGGATCTAAAATAATATACTCTCAATATTTAATAAACATTATATAGCATTAATTTAATAAAAAATTTGTATTGTAAAATTTACAAAAATGGAAACCTTGATAATAGTCGACGAAAAATAATAAATATTTTAATATTAAATTAAAGAAACACATAAAGAATTTGTACAAAGTGAATTTATAAGTGGAACATTAACTATATTACTTATTAAATTCCTCACAAATTAAATTCCTTAATTCAAATTAACAATTGTGTCTTAAAAATTAAAATCTTAGCAATACTCATACAAAATTGTAAATAAATGTAATATAAAATATTTTGTAACAAAATATCCCAATTGCTTTTTAATATCCCCCTTTATTTTATTTTTCTCTCATCTTACACCGTTAAAAATAAAAGTGAATTAGAGAAACAGATAAATTATTTAACAAAATAGAAAATTATTTAATGAAATGAATGAAGTACTTGCTTGTACTTCACCACTTAACAGTAGTCTATCTCCCTGTAATATAATTCGAGCTATCGTACTATGCCCGCATAAACATTTGTTCACATCATGTTTCATTATTCCACCGATTAGAGATAAAACATTAACCAGATTCTATGGGGACCACATTTCATCCTAGTTCGTATTCATTGATTACTTGCAGTCAGAGCTTATCCTTTATCATGCTCAGCAGACAATTATACCGATGCACGAACTTAATGTATTATTCAAACGAAAACTTCAGGCTAATTCGAAGATGTTAAGTAATACTATTCCATTTGTAAGAAAAGGTATGCTCAGACGGCGACACAAATCGTTTCTATTTCATAGATAAGCATTTCAATTTCATAATCTTACCGTTACATTTAGGAGAACAATGTCTGTTAATCTTTTTAGGTATGCCTTTGAAAGGACACGTGTTTGTTTTGTACGAGAATTATTACTTCACTGTTTCTCTGTTTGTTTGATTATTTTAGTATTTTAGTATTTTCATACATTATTGTTTTAATATTTTAATAGTTTACTGTTTTTCTGTTTTACTATTTTATTATTTTATTATTTTACTATTTTACTATTTCACTATTTTATTATTATACTATTCTATTATTTTGCTGCTTCGCTACCTTTATTATTTCTAAAATTATTTGAACAGTTTATAATATATCACATTACTAGAATGTGTAATATATGAACTTAACATATATTCCTATGCTATGTAATGCATTACACATATGGAATATATATTATATTATTATATTATTTAATATATAAAATAAATTGAATACTATTATATTATACCACTGCATCATGCAGTACCTTACATACATTGATTGTATATCATATTATATTATCATATCATATAATGTATTATATAAATTGAACATTATTGTATTACATAATTTCAATATTAATTAACTATGTATTATATTATATAAATAAACATTAACATATTTTGTATCAAATAATATAAACCAAACAATATTATGAAATAATTGCTCACGTTTTCGCGGAAAGCAATTAATATTTGTTAATTAAATAACTGCAAAGCGTTAGTACGTCCAAATATTTACTCGAATAATCGGAATTAGATGTTCTCTTTTAGGTATTTCAATAATAATATTTATACGAGAAATTGACAAAGGACGGACGTACAGAAATATCCGGCGAATTAACGTTGGTATTTATCTGTGTAAGAATGGAATTAATTGGTTGGTCCGTGTGTGGATGTCGTTGTATTGCCATGACGGCAAAGTAGGGAGTGACAAGTAGCTCTCAATAACGTGATATGACATCGCGTGCCATGGACACGAAGGACCCCCTCGATGCATGCTCTCGCTATTTCCTCGCTTTGGTCGAGTAATTTGCTTTTAAACCGGGCATGAGATTGAAAGACGAGTCACCTGTCAATATATTAACTCGTTGCCGCAATACGGGAAATTACTACCAGCGCAGACAATGAATTTTGCTTCCTCTGATAACTTTCCTATCTGTATTACACAATACTGATATCGTTCTAATCAATCAACCTCCAAATTAATTCCTCTGATCAATACGAACATTCTATTCCTTGCCATACTTTCACGACTTTCATTCGTGACGCACTTATTTAAGTATGACAAATACTTAAATTTTTAATATACTTCAACTTGAAGTTTAATTATTTATATAGTGAAGGTCCGCAGAATATAAAATAACAGGTTAATTCTCTTTATTTAATTTAAGTATTTTTTATTTAATTTTATTTAAGTATTGTAGCAGTGAGTAGTTAGTTCCGAATGATGCACCTGAATAAATTCTACGCCACGGGATTAAATACGCGACACGGAATGGGAAACTTGTGTTCGTATTCCTATCTTATTTTGTTTACTAGAGTATGTCTTTTGCTTTCGGTTTAAATAACAGAAATAATATATATGGTTGTTTAAATTTGTTTTTTGTGATTGTGTGTGCAGCTTGTATGTATTTAATTTGCCAATTTAATAATTATATGAAATTTTGTAATTTTTAGTAATGTAATGTTACAAGTAAATTAATGATATTTAGTTCTGTAACTATGTATTTTATTAATAATTGAAGTATCGTAAACATTTGGATAAATGATAAATTATAGTATAAATATCAGATCTCCAAATTTCCAAATCATCAAGGTTATCTCTAAACTCCAAAACTTAAAATTTCCAAACATAATTCTCAAACTGAAATCTTCAAACTTCCAAATTCGATATCTTAAACAATTCCAAAACCTACAGATCTACAAACTTATTTTTCTTCGCTCAGCAAATATCCGTAATCCTAAGTCCACATAAAATTTTCCCCGAGGTAAGGCAAATTTCCACCGTAATAAACTTACCAACCAAAAAAAAAACTCGTGCCAAAAATATCCACCCTCAATAAACAGCTTAACCAAACAACCCAATGCAAGAATAAAAATATAAAACTGATTAAAACAATACAATAAATGATAAATATGGTACAAACGTAGTGATTTTACAAGTATAACCAGCAAGATAAAAAGAACATCACAAATTATGATAAAAATAAAGATTGTGTTGAAAGTGCATAAGACAAAGTATAAATTGTGTTGAAGTATTTATTAAAAAGAAGTAACATTTTTGACATGAAACCGCGTTATTTTCTTTATCACGCAGCTACATGTACAAACGAAGGAGAACGATTCTCCCATGGTAGCTTTCTCACGTTGAACTCACGAAGAACGATCACATCAGAAGAAAGAGAAAACGAAGGACAGGACTGTTGCATCCTGGCGGCGCAGGAGCGCATCAACAGGATGTCGCTGGACCAACTTGCTTCTACCACTTCTAGTGGGGATGGTTGTTGGTGGGGGGTTAAAACCGGCGATGTAGTGGGAGGCGAGCGGGGAGGGAACGTGTAGAGCTCCCTCTGGCGAATATCTCGTGTCAGTCGAGCCGTGTATCGCGTAGCGGTAGTGTCGTGCTGTAGTGTCGTGTATCTCGTGTCTCGTCGAGCACCGATAACGCTTATACCTGCCGCGATTACTATGTGAGTTCAGTGAAAAAAAAGAAAAGGAAGAAGAAATAGAAATAGTCCGAATGATGTTATCGAGGCAGTGTTGAACGATCGAAGTTTCAAACGGAGCAACGTTTCTCGCCGTACCGCGTGCTTTCTTCGCCGGTCTCTCCTCTTTCGGAGCATTTTCAAGGTTACGCTTTGGCTGCCAGCACGAACGATCCGGGAGACCCTCGGCTGCCCATTTTCTTCGACTCCGAACGGAGCTTCGTTACCTTGCCGTGAAACGCAACGGACCGAGTCCAGGATTACAGTGTTCGGAGCCGTGTTTGGAATGTTTACGTCCACAAAGGACCTAGCGACGGAAGCATAGTGAGCCTGCGGTGTGTACACAGTGAGAAATTCTTTCGTTTGTAGTTGCGATCGAATGGCAACATATTCGGAGAGGGTGGGTTTAGCGTACGTTCGATCGTGACACGTGCACATTGGATCGGTTCAGGGTATCGGAGCTGGGACACGGAGTAGATCTGGTGGGTACGTACAGTGCTCCCACGGACAACGCGGATTTTTTTATCTTCGACAATTTTCAACCAGTTGTTCCGACGTAGGCACCTGTTAATCCGGGGAAATTGGAATTGTACCGCGGAACTCGCAGAGACCGGTATTTTTCAACCTCTTTGTAACAATATGTCAAAGGCCATCGATGTGACCTCTACTGAAAGTTTCACTGGGAGTCAATGTTCGATGTAATCGGTTATTTCAAAATGTCTCGATATTTATTGGTTCTACGACAAACGTGACCATTACGAAATTTATGCGTTAGGAAATTGTCTACAAAAAAGGCTCTGTAAGGTTTTTTCATAGGAGCAACCGTTTCTGGGATATCGCGTGAAGTTACGACCGATGATAATTATCATCGTGCACTTAATTCTGGTGGATCAGAAATAAAATTGTCAGTTATTCGCGAATATCTCTTTAGTGATCAATTCTATGACAAACATACTTATTATACAATTTTTAACTTGGGAAATTGTCTACGGGAAAGGTTCTATAAGTTTCTCTCATAGAACTAACCGTTTCCGGAATATCGCGTGAAGTTGCAACTGATGATAATTCGTGCAATTCTGAAGGATCAGAAATAAAAAAATCAATTATTTGCAAATATCTCGTTAGTTATCAATTCTATGACAAATATAGTTATTATAAAATTTGTACCATAGAAAATTCTCTATAAAAAAGGTCCTATGTACCCATCTCATACAAGTAACTAGTTCGGAGATAATATCATTTATAACTGATTATAATTATGCACCTAACTTCCAACAGGATTAAAGGTCAACAATATCACTAATATACGAATATCTTGCTACGGATCAGTTCTGCGGTAAAAACAGTTATTACGACATTTGTAGCTGAAGAAATTCTCTATGAAAAAGGTTACACAAGTTTTTTCGTAGGAGTAACCATATTCATAAATGGTACCTTTGAAGTCTTCGACCTTCATAGTGCGCTCTTTTTCACATTAACGTAATGGTATAGTACTGAACGCGTTTTTGTAAATGTAGTATCTGCGGTAGGTCTGATCCACCATGCCTTTTTACGAGAAATAAAAAAGTTTCTTTCTCAAGATCTTCGGTTGGCTCGATACCATTTCTGCAATCAGCAATGCTTTTACTAAGAAATTGACAACATTTACATCTTCATTAACTCTCCATTGCTTTCCGAATCCACATTGCTTTTCATTTAATTGCCCGCATTGCTTTTCATTTAACTGACCGCATACGATTGCATTGGCTATATTGAGACAAGGCCGAACATGACAAGAACCACACGCTGCTGAATAATGCAAGCCAATTTTCCTACAGCCACACCTTGGTCCACAGCCTTTAGACAAGTTACAAAAAATTGCATTCAGCAAAGTGTCTGGAACACCTAGCCAGAGAATTACGATCGATTCTAAAATGTCATTCCTCATCATTGATCTCCAATCTTCACGGTTCAATACATAATTATTAATAGTTGCAAATTTGCATTTCAAAAAATTATTCTCTCCACTGTAATTATCTTATTATCTCAGAAACGGTAACTCCTATGAAGAAAGATTATAAAACCTTTTTTGTAAATAATTTCTTAAGCTGCAAGTTTTATAATAACCATTTTCTTCATAGGTCTAATATGTAACGAGATATTAGTGAAAAACTGGTTTTTTCTTAGCTTTGATCTTATTTATATGGGATTTTTTATATGTTGTTTAAAATAATGAAAGAAAAATACATAGCCTATGATTTAGTGTAATGACATGTGTTTAGTTGACATGTTCAAGCCCAGGATAACAGGTGCAAAGATCACTACGTATGAGGAATGTGTAATATTACGCAATTGGGTCTGAAAGTGATGACCAATTGTACTTAATTTATATAGATACAACCCTTATGTGACGTGTGCCTTAACCCTTATGTCAATACCCACAGCTATCCACTCTATTTAACACTCGGGTATAACATTTAGGAACCCATTTGCAATTTGTTGATAATTTTTCGTTTTCATGAAATTCGGTCAAATCATTATTTGATTATTTTATCGCATTTTATACACATATGTATTATATATTTACTTATTCCCATTTAAATTTAATTATTCGTGTTTGAAACGAAGTTAAATTAACTTTGAAGTTTAAACGCAATTAGACACATTTGAATGGTAAAATTATGAGTCAATTTGGAGTTTAATCAAAAATAAACAGACCGAAATGACGAATCTATGAATCATGATAAATTCGTTTTAAAATTGAATGAAAAATAAACTTGATCGATAAAATTATTCTACAGATTAGATTCGATTCGGTTTTAAGGTCAAATACAAGTAAATAAAGTTAAACGATAAAATTACACACTCCATCGTATCTTAATAACTTCAATTGATCTTAATGATATTTTAACGATGTTACTGATATATCGTTAAGTATCGTTAATTCATACATACTTAACGTCAGTATTCTTGATTCAGATCTGCACTTTGGATCAATCGTTCTAGTCTTACATATCTGAAGACAAGTTCTGATTTTAAAATAGATACAATTACACCAATTTTATGCACTTTCTGACAGATATTTTTAGTTGCTAAACTGAAGAGTGATGTTAGATCATTTTTATTGAGTCACATATTTTTATCATTTTTTATAACTTCTCATTTTTAATTTTTTTCACCTTCTTTGTTTTGTGTATTGGGCAATTTTTTCGTTGATATTGTTGTATTGTATTTACATTTACATTATGTTCTGTGAAACATTTTTATGGTATAGTACTTCATGTGTACTTCAGTATTAACTTCATACTATAACACTGCATACTATATCATGAACTTCATTCTGTAACACTGTACACATATTATATCATCAACTTCATTCTATTATACTGTCGACATACTATGCTAAAGTCTTGCATACTGTAGCATAACGTTGCATACATATTATGCCATGAATTCCATATACATCATACCATTGACTTCAAACCATAGTACTTCATAAAAACCACTCCATCAACTCCATGTATATCATACTATTAGCTTCTTAGTATGCTCCATACATACTAAACCATCATTCCTACACCACAATCCTCCATATACACGATACCATCAACTTCGTACCTAACGTGCCATCCGTACCAGAATGTTGTGTACATACCATAACATCTATACGCATTATACTATTAATTCTATACCATAAAAGTCTATACGTATCAAACCATCAAACCTACAACATAAGTGGTCCATAAATACCATCTACTTCATACATATACCATCACTGGTGATGACGTAGTGGTCCATAGATATCAATACTATACCATAATGTTTCATGTGTGTCATACAATCAACTCCATACTAATGTTCCATGTATATCATATCATCATCATTAAGCATACCATAACGTTCTATACATACTGTACCGCAATGATGCATACTATACCATCAACCCCATACCATAATTGTGCGTACATACCATATCCGGAAAGTTGGATATTTCCATACATACCATACCATCACCTCCCTATCATACCGCTGTACACACCACACGACAAAAGCTATGTTTTGATACATACCAGTTCCATACTATAATTGTACATACATACTATATCACGAGAGTTGAATATTTCCATACATACCATCACCATACCATAATCGTGCGTACATACCATACGACCAGAGTCGAGTATTTCGTACATACCATACCATAACGGTGCCCACCGTAGGACGAGAACCGGGTGTGTAAGAACGTAGATGTCGGGTGTTGACATAAGGGTTAGTATCAATGTCCAGTTATGAAATAAAAAAGCCGTATCTTTACCCATCAGAGCAGACGAGCGTCGGCGATTTTCTCGAAAACGAAGATCGTATCTCTGGCTCGTAATGAGCCAGAGCGTCGCACGTTGAAGATCGAAACGTGACCGGTGGCGTACTTCCGGCATCGTCGATCCCGAAGAAGCCGATCCCGAGGTGGCGGCCATTTACGAATATTACACGTGACTCGGTGCTCGCGAAAGATCCAGCGCATTCTTTCGGAGATGTCACGGCGGAGACAGAGCGCTTAGAGGGACAAGGACAGATCGAGACCGGATCGTCAGGAGGAGGAGGAATACACGTGAACGAGAAGAGGGCGATAAAGCCCTCGGCGCGTTCACAAAACCGACTAACAATGACGATGGCTAGCAACATAGTGGTAGAGTGGTTGCGCTCCCTTCATCTGGGCCAGTATTCCGAGTCTTTCATCGACAATGGCTACGACGACCTTGAGATCTGCAAGCAGATCGGTGATCCAGATCTAGACGCGATCGGTGTGTTCAATCAGACCCACCGTGCACGGCTGTTGCAATCGGTGAAGACGCTCAGGGAGGAGGGCGCTGCTAGCGTTTATTTCACGCTCGAGGAGAGCAACGATTGTCTCTGCGATAATATTAGCTCGAAATCGTCGAGAACATCGTCGGAAAGGCCTCTCAGCGATAAAGAAGCACAGAGAGCTTCGCCCACCGCAAGCTCCTCCAGCGGGGGACAGGAATTAACCAAGTTCGCGGACGAATACGAAGAGGGCAAAGCGGAGCTCGTCAGAATACCGAAGATGCAACTCAGAATGCTGCTGCAGGAGAAACTTAGGCACGATGGCATCAGGCTAGCCTGTCAGCCTTATACCACACCGGTGAGTCACTCTATCTTGTTTCTTGCTCTAGCTCCAGTTATTCCTTTCACTAACAGGGGACTATAGTTCCCCGCGAACTTGATGTACTACTTTCTCCTGATTTTTATCAGACTTCTTTCAATCGTTTTGTTATGACCTTTCGTATAATGGATGTGGCAGGACGTGTGACCTTGAGAACAATTCTCTCGTCAAACTTTACTAGTTAAGAATTTGTGAAATTCATTCTAACGTTTTTAGGAGTTTCTCAAACTATTAACTCTAGGATTTGAAAGTTTGTACTTTCTTAAATACTTGAAGTTTTTTATAAATGTATGAAGTAAGAAATTAAATTCGTTTAAGTCACCCTTAATCACCATTTTAATATCACACCAAGTTCTATAAAAATTCTTTGAATTCTTGTAAAATCTGTATTATTGAACTAAAATAATTTGTCAAACTTGACCTAGGTTTCAGGGTCCATAAATAACTATAAGTTCATAGGGTCTAGTTCCATTGAAATAACATTTTCATGCATTAATTAACAACAAAAAGTGCCACAGATAAAATTCATTATTTTATTATTTTAAATATCATAATTAGTGAACAAAGATGTTTTAGTAAGTAATTCAATATGAGAACGTAGACAGCCATAAACGCTGCGATGATCTACGTCCAGTTGGTGACTTTGACAAATCGTTTTTTTATCTCATCTGGTAGTTCATTTCTATGAAGTATGTCGTGTAACTTAAGCTTCTCTTAGTTAAAAGGAAGTGTTCTACCGTTCAACTTGCTGGTCCGTGTCCTTTATGTGCGTAGACGGCAGGTTCTACTTAGATTAGTTTCTCCCTGGGTTCTTCCAACGCTGAAAGCGGGTGCAGGGAGATTTCTTCCCTTACAATTGCTCTTAATAAAGAGAATTCTACTTACATTGCCTCTCAAATAGCCTCCGTTTAGTATAACGGCATGTATACAAAAATGGAGTGCTTCATTTAAGTGTGAATGCGAAATGTTTTGGTAATTTTGAAAATGCAAGTGTTCATATGCAATTTTAGTTCTATTAAATGGTTAACATTTATTAAATATTTGTCATTAAATACCAATAAAATTGTGTATACAATGATATTTGTATTTTCATAATTATACAAATATTTGGGAGTCAAAATTAAATTAAACACCCTGGATGATTATACAAATTTTAATGTCACTTATGATGAAAGTGGAACGACTCAATGTTTTTTTAAATTTGTTTACTTGGACCTTTGAAAATTTCACGTTTTATAGCACTAAAAAATGTGAGTAAAAATATAAGAAAAGTTTAATAAAAAATGGGTAGTCTGAATTATAAATTTATTTCATAGAATTGGCAGGTGTTAAAATAATTAAATTGTTAGTAGAAATGTTTATTAGTAGTTTATAGTAATTTTTAGTATATTATATTTTAATATTTATAGTAAATAGAATAACTTTTCTCTTATGCTGTTCCGCGTTTCTAGTACGTATTTAGTTCTATGCTATTTTGGGAGAGTAGATTAGGGGTGTGGATATCGATTATTGATAAGGTATTGATATCATGTCGAAAGCTAACGCGATATCATCGATAATATCGTTAAAACATTGGTGGGTCAATTACAATAATTGAGGCAAGAACGTAATACGTGATTTTATATACAAATACATTTATTTTTATTTTAAAAACCTAACTTTACATAACTAACTTCAATTTTATTATTTAATTTTTATTCTCATTTAATTATCAAATTTAACATAATGTAATTTAACCTAATCTAACCTGAATTTTATCATTAGAATATATTTACTATTTCACTATTAAATTTAATCTAATTTATCCTAACCTAAGCACAATTTCGTCATTTAAATATATTTATGCATGTTTCAGCAATTTAATCTAATCTAATTTAACCTAGCCTAGCCTCAATTTCATCATTCAAATATACTTGCTGTCGTTTGATCATCAAATGTAACGTAATCTAATCGATATTAACCTAACCTCACCTTTACCATTCAAATATACTTACTCTCATGTGACTTTCATTTCAATTTAATTACAAATGTATTTATGCTCCTTCCGTGATAAAATTTAACCTAAATGAACCTAATTTAATTTGCATTTTATCATTTAAATACATTTATTTTCATTTCACAATGGGATCTAACTGCAAATCTAACCTAACACGTGAATCTATTACTGAAATTCAATTTATATTAACCTAATCTGACCTTAGATATAATTCAATCTGAGTGATAGATATCAGGTTTGGTTAGGTTTTCACGAACAAGAAATCTAACCACATCCATAAAAATACGAAATTTTATAAATTTTTTATTATTCTTTGAATTTGAAGTTTTACTGTAATCATAACTTAACTTAATTTCAAGTCAAATCTAATTCATAATTTTATTATACTTTATTTAAACTTGTTGAAATTTAATCTAAGTTGATTTCTAACAAAAATAATTTTGAGGTTAAGTTTTCCAACGTAAAACCAGTTCTATAATAATTTAACACATATTACAAATTTTTGTTCGTTCTTGCTTTAATCTTAAAATTATTCTAAGCTACTCAAATCTCAAATAAAATTATTAAAAATCCCAAATTAAGTGAGGTTAGGTTATTTCTACTTGACTCCATTTCAATCATTTCAACCTTCTTTCAAGAGTTTCACCAATATATCAAATTATCTGTGGTCTTCATATAACTCTTTTATACCAACCTTAACAATAGCAACCCATAATTTTAAAAGTATCATTCATCAAATCAAACAATAAGAGAACATGAAAGCATATTCATTTTGCGCGCGAAATTTTGAATATCACATAATTCCAGATGTAAATAACAATATAAGTACAGAACCAGATTTTCGTTCAAAAACAATGAATGCATTCTTTGTTTATTCACATTATTTATCCGTTTATGCTTTCATCAGGCGATGTCGTGAAATATCGAGAAATCTCGTATTTCAATAAACGAACGAATCCGTTTGCAATTATAAACGTTGGTAACAAAAATGTTGACGGAAAAATAAACGTACGCCTGTTACAAACGTAAAATATATTTTTATCTGTGAAGAACGCACATCAGCCGTTGCCACCTTTCTACGCACAACATGTAATTAATTGCGGCATTTTTAACCGAATATTCGTATCCATCTTCTCTTCGTACAGCTGCCAGGAAAATACGAAAAACTCTTCACGGTTTTTACTGTTTACGCTGAAGCTAACATCACGCATCGTGCGTTTAAATTTGAACCGGTATTTTTCAAAATTTCACCGCCCTTATCTCACTTTCAACAATGTTTTTCTACAGTTATTTGTTTCTATGAGTCCCAGTAGAATTTAGCGAGGTTTATCTTCTTTAAATGTGTCGTTATTTAGAAAATCAATTTTTATTTTGTTTTTGGACATTTTTTTAGAATTTTTTATTGAGGGGTTGGTTTGAAGATATTCTATTTTTCAGAGGTAAAGTATTGCTTTAGGATAATTAAATCTGTAATTTGTATATTATTTACTATTTTTAATTTGACAGTTGGTATGTAAAAAGATTGGAAATTCGAAAGTTTTAAATGAGTTTAAGGATTTTGCAATTTTGCAATTTTTCACATTTTGATGTTTTAAAAATTTCAAATTTTCAAGCTCCTAGTTTCTCTTTCAAATTACCAAATTACCAAATTTTCTAACTTCTAAATATCCAAATTCCAAATTCTCAAACCTTAAAATTTTCCAAATTCTCAAACCTTAAAATTTTCCAAATTTCCAAATTCTCAAAATCTTAAATTTCTAAATTCCTAAGTTCCTAGATTTCCAACTTCACAAATTCCCATTCCAAATTTTTCGAATTTCTCAAATTACCAAGTCAAACCCTCAAGTTCACAAATTCTCTCTAACAAAGTTTCGCTTAGGTTATTAGTAGAGTTTCTTAGTACAGCTTATAATAGTTTATTAGTAGTGTTTATAGTACAGTTCATTACAGTCTATTAGTACAGTTTATAGAACAGTTAACTATAGTTCATTACTATATTTATAATAAAGTTTAGTATGCGTATACTATACATCTATACACATATACCGTATGCATTAACTATAGTCCATTCGTATATGTTATAATATAGTTGATCATATATACTATACACACATATGTATGCATATAGTTGTAAATTTATAAAGAATATAAAAGATATAAAAACGATTTGAAGAGAGATAACAATCATTACGTTTGATCGCGTTAAGAAACACCCTGTATATTAGTTTCTTTCGCTCTAGATGCGCATACTTGCACGCAAATGATTGCAGCGCAAGAAAAAGCATAATAAAAATGTCGCTTCTCTCTCAGAGCATGGTGGTCCGGTCGTCATCTGACCCCTTCCACATGCTCCTTCCTTCGACCATCATCCCTTCTCGTGCAAGCCGGAACGCACACGATTTCGAAATGCATACGTGTGTGCATGGTAGTACACGTGTGCACCCATAAAAGACCCGTGAACTCGATGCACAGGCATCACATTTCCTACAACACTTTATATCCAAAATTTTATCCTCTCCTAACAGATAACACTCTGACCTATAAACATTTCAATCCCAACAATTTTCTGGTTACATCTGTGCTTAATTGCCTACGATGTTTAAGTTAGAAATCTCTGGTTGGAGTTTGCGGTGAGGAACTTTATTCCAGTTTACAGTTTATGACAAGTTTTAAACTCGAGCTTTGGATTAGCGATATTTGAGTTCTGGTATTTGTGGACTTTTGTGGGGAGGGTGTGTTGTGAAGGTCACTGTGTTTTTTTGTTTGGAAGAAATATTTCGGAATTTGGGAATTTTGGGATGTAGGAGATTTGGGAATTTAGGAATTTGGGGATGTAGGAAATTTGGGAATTTAGGAATTTAGGGGTTTAGGAATTTGGGGGTTTAGGAATTTGGGGATGTAGGAAATTTGGGAATTTAGGAATTTAGGGGTTCAGGAATTTGGGGGTTTAGGAATTTGGGAATTTAGGAATTTGGGGGTTTAGGAATTTGGGAATTTAGGAATTCGGGGATGTAGGAAATTTGGGAATTTAGAAATTTGGGAATATGAGAATTTGAGAATCAATTAATTTCGGGATGTTGGAAATTTGGAAATTCAGAATCTGATGGCAGTTCGTGGGTTTATGAATTTGGAAATCTAGGAATTTGGGAATTTGGTAGCTTGTGAGTTTGGAAAAGGAATTTGTTAATTTGAGAACTTGAGTGTTTGGGCACTCACAACTTCAGAATTCGGTAATTACAAAATCGAGAACTTGAAAATGTTTAAATTAAAAAACGCATGTAATCACAGATCTGAAAATTTATGACTTCAACCCCTGTCAAATTTGGAAGTCAAGTCAGAAACTCACAAACGACGCTCATACTTCACGCGTAAAATAGATGTAATCAGGCCAGATGTTTCCCTCAACAGCACGCAATTTATCTTCCGTTAAATCAACAGTTTCAAAAATGTCGAAGTCATAAACGACACACCCTCGAACATAAACGAGCCATTTGCAATTGCAAGAGTGACCTCATAAATTCCATCGAAGTGAATCAATACATTATAGAAAACATTAAACACGATAATATTATCTATAGACTGGTAACAATAATTATCTTTCATTGGAAAGGAACGTTGATCGTATTTCTAATTAATAGCCCCATGAGCCAACGTGGTTTTTTTTTCTCCGTTGAAATTCAAAGGTTTCTTTAAACGTCTTACATGCATACTGGCTACAATATTCGCGGCGTGTTCTCTGCTTGTATCACGAACGACCAGTTGAACAAATAAATAGGTGCATAGTGGTGCTGATTGTATCGCGGGCCCCGTAATTGGCAACGTGGTCCCTATGCTTGGAATGTTGATTGGCGAGATACCCAACCGAGGCGCTGAACAAATCGGCCCTTCCGGATTGAACCAATAAATACGAAAGTATGCTTCGAAATCGAAGGTACATTGTCCGGATATATGGCCGGGAATCTGACTTATGTGATCTGTAGGATAATAGAACCGATTTTCACCGGATGATATTGAATCTTGGTATTTTCGTTAAGACACCTTCAAGAATATATTAACCCTTTGTGAAGGGTTAATATATGGTTCGAAGGTGACCATTCGGTTTAATACAATTTGTAATAAATATTTTTTAACCTGTAGTATTATATGGTGCATAGTATAGCATAAATAGATACATAGTCGAACAGACAACAGTAGTAATTGATATTAGAGAAGTAACTTCGAATTTGTCAAACTTATTAATTTAAAGATTTTTAAGATATGTGCCAACAGTAAACATGTCTGCCAGTGCAGAGGGTTAATATGTTTCGTGAACCATCTTAGTAGTTAATTTTGTAAAACAGTATGTTGTAAAACAGCATGTTCCATGTCTATAAACTAAGGTTTACACAGTAATGAATGTATTTATGGAATTTGAAATGATTGCTATGAAAATAAAATGGTCCCGTAATGATACGTTTACGATGTAAGTATATAAGTGGGTTAAAAATGATTTTATCACTGTTACGTTCAGTTACTTTTGCATTAGAACTAAAGTACAACAATAAATAGAGATGAAATCTAAATTAGATCATATAATTCTTCACCTCAACAATTACCATTTCGACAATTACTGTTACATCTTAATAACATTAACATTTTCGTCTTAGCAATTAAGAAGAAGGATTCTAAGTATCATCGTTTCGACGTATTTGGTGAACCCAGAATGAAATAGTAATCGCAAGGGTCCGCGTCAGGTTCGCCCGTCAGGTTTGAGGTTATCCAATAAAATGGCCGGTGGGTGAGACGTAAAAATCAGAAGGAACACACAAGTTATATTGCAGGTGAGAGGAGTACAGCGACCGAGTTCGGCCGTATGTTATAACAGTACGCAGACCAACGGTAATAGCGTTTAAATATTTGAGCAAATGTTCAATCGATACACGTATACCCTATCCCTTAGCCAACCCCGTCACAGCTCTTTCACGAATCGTACTTTCTCTCTTCCTTTACCTTCTACCCACTCGTTTTACCTAGCCAACGACCAATCGAACACGTTTCCATGAAATATCAAACGCGACGAATGAGATTCGCTTATTCCAACAAAGGGGAACTGGAACCTGGAGAAAGGATGAAACGGCGGATATTATGCTTTATACCGGGACAATACTGTGTAATTGATCGAACATAGTCATGGTTAGCGAACTTTTTCTCGTTTCATCCTTTTTCGTTAATGTTCCATCAACTACGGATTTATAAAACTTGTTAACGACCTCGTCTGTTCGTTGTTGGAATAATTTTCGTATATGAACCTCAATGGAATATTAATATTCGAGATCAGCTGTTAATTGTAGAATTTTTATCGAATTAATTTTTATTTGCTACTTTTGGATTAACTACCTTGGTCGGATTATTTCGTCATCGATATTTTTGGGTTAACTGAATTGTTTACATAAATTATTTGTTATTAGTTATTTTTGGGATAGTTTGGTTATTCAAATATATTATTAGTCATTATTTTTGGAGTAACTTGGTCAAATTAATTTATTATTCACTTTTATTTGGAGTAAGTGGGCTTTTCAAATTAATTATTATTTTTATTTAGAGTAACTGGGATTCAAATAAATTAACTGATATTTTTGAGACAACTCAGCTACACATATAAATTATTTATTTTTATTTGAAGTATCTAAGTTGTTCAATTAAATATTTCTTTTTTGTAAATATCTGAGTAGATCGAATTATGATTCATCACTCACGGAATTTATTCATAATTGCGTATTTTTATTTGCAAATCTTGTATGTACAATGGCTAAGCGTTCTCCAAATATTGCATTAAACTAGTAACCAGCACTGTGGGATATCATGATTGAAATACGTAATGAAACATTACACGAATTTCGCTTGGGATTATTGTCTGCTACAATTGACAATCAGCCATTTTGCATTTGTAATAGTAATGAAATGTTTATGTGGCTCATTTTCATTAAGCTCCGAGCTTCATGCATACAGTTTTATGGTATCTTTATATAATGAAACCACGTTTGATATTAATCAACCTAGATGTACCTGATGCATCCACTGTTTCCGGTAATTGCTTTACTTTCAATTGTAATTAATAACTAATATGTGCTATTTTCAGGTACTTTTATGTCCCAAAATCTGCTTTGACGATCCCCACTTAATAGAGTGTATTTCACCGTTTATCGCAATTGATATATTGCTTTGAAGCCACGAACTAACTATGTCATGTTTAAAATATTAACGAATGACTTAGGTAGAAGTTTTCGTCGAGCTTCAAGCTTTAAATTAATGTCCCATAAGCACTACACGGAAATAATTTTGTGTCACAAAATCTCGTTCAACTTATGCCAAGAGTTCCTGGCAAATAACGTTGAAAATTTGTCATCGTTTGCTTTTACTAACAGCCACTCGGTTTGAATTATACATATTGTCAAGCACTTCCCATAGTCACTTGTGTCAAGCTTCGAGCTTTAAATTGGTATGCCTGGAGTGTTAGTTTGAGACACTTTTACGCGACAAAACATTTTCAGAAATTTGCTAACCTGATCGATCCCATTGTTTCTGGTAACTGGTACATCGTTTATCGTAATTTGCAGTCAGCCATTTTCCGACGAGGATATCGATGAAACGTTTATGTAGTCATTTCTCCGAGACCTTAAGCTTTAAATTTATGTGTGACAAGCACTGCTTTATGTTACCAAAACGTATCGGACTTTAGTTATGTGATTGGGTACATTTCACCGTTGTATGACTCATTGAGGCCGATAACTACCTTCTTTGTATTAAGAATATTGATGAACTATTTATGTAGTCATTTTCAGCGATGTTCAAGCTTTCAATTGAAGTATTATAAATTATATTTGTCAATACTTTTCTGTCATGAAGTCTCTATTTCATTACTGACGAATATTTTATTGTTTACTGTAACTGAGACCTTATTGTTAAAACGATAGCTAAATGTATTATCTTAAGATTTTCAACGAAGAGTTTATCAGCTTCAAATTGATATACTACATTACTTGGAGATAATTGTGTCTCATAAAATATTCGAAATTATCTCAGCTGATATTGTATCTCGTTCAGCATGGTCCCCTTCACTGTAATAGCAGTCAGTTTTATGTTACAAATATCGATAAAACGATTATCCAGGTATTATTGTGAGACCTTAAGCTTCAAATTGGTGTATCAGAAATACTATTATATACTTATGTTAGATCTTAACTATCTGATTAAATGCATTTTGCAATCTATATTATTCACCTTGCTGTGAGGCCGATGACTAACCATCCTATATTAAGAATATTCATAAAACCTTTACATAATCATTTTCCTTAGACCGCAAGCTTTAAATTGATGTGCCATAAGTGCCATGTAGCGATACTTTTCTGTCATGAAATTCTGTCCGACTTTTCATATCCACTAATTGTTTCTTTATTCCGTTTCTTAAGCGGCGATATCCGGCATGAATAAACATTCAACTTGAAAAGGTAATTTAAAAAATCTTGGATATTTAATAGAACGTACTGGTAACGTGAACAAGAAATTTATGGTTTTCGTGGAAGGAGCCATTAATAATCTTTCGTTTCCCTCCCTGTCCTCGCTTTCCTTTTCTTCCGCTACCGCTTTACCTTCTTCCGCCTCCGCTTCTTTTCACGATCCAACGATAAGATTTCTTCTTCTGAACGCTGTGCTACGAGCAACTCTCGCATCCTTCCGTGTCTTCTTTTCTTTCTCTCGGCATCTGAAAAAAAGAAGGAAAAGAAACGAAAAGCCATAGCTTTCTCCAACACCTGCGGAGTACCGAGTTTGCCAAAACGTTAATGAAGTAGCATGGTCGCGTTGTAATAAAGCACTGGCTCGTTGAGTGTCCTTTTGAATAACATTCTGTGTCCTGCATTTTAACGATGCTCGGACAAAAATATTGTCCATCTTATTGACTACCGTACGTGACTTATATTTGTAAGGGAATTGCAATTTTAAGTAAAATGAAATTTAGGAACTAATAAGTGAATGAATAGATATATTATGAAAATTTATATGTAGGCTATTTTCAAGGTTGTAATAGACATGTCTCTGTTCGGAGGAGTAATTTTTGGTTCATATTTAAAACTGAAAATTAATTGTATTTTTAGCACGTTTCAAGGAAACACGTGTAAAGATACAACCTTAAGACTTAAGGCAAGATTTCATGGCATGAAAATATCGAAAAAAATGATTTATGATACTTCAATTGAAAGCGTAAACATCGCTGAAAATGACTACATAAATATTTCATCAATATTCTTAATACAAAGTAGGTAGTTATCGGCCTCAATGAGGCATTCAACGGTGAAATGTACCCAATCACATAACTAAAGTCCGATACGATTTGGTAACATAAAGCAGTGCTTGTCACGCATAAATTTAAAGCTTAAGGTCTCGGAGAAATGACTACATAAACGTTTCATCGATATCCTCGTCGGAAAATGGCTGACTGCAAATTACGGTAAACGATGTACCAGTTACCAGAAACAATGGGATCGATCAGGTTAGCAAATTTCTGAAAATGTTTTGTCGCGTAAAAGTGTCTCAAACTAACACTCCAGGCATACCAATTTAAAGCTCGAAGCTTGACACGAGTGACTATGGGAAGTGCTTGACAATATGTATAATTCAAAACGAGTGGCTGTTAGTAAAAGCAAACGATGACAAATTTTCAACGTTATTTGCCAGGAACTTTTGGCATAAGTTGAACGAGATTTTATGACACAAAATTATCTCCGTGTAGTGCTTATGGAACATTAATTTAAAGCTTGAAGCTCGACGAAAACTTCTATCTAAGTCATTCGTTAATATTTTAAACATGACATAGTTAGTTCGTGGCCTCAAAGCAATATATCAATAACAGTAAATGTACTTTATTAAGTAGGCGTTGTCAAATAAGATTTTCGGACATAAAAATGCATCAAAATAGCACAAGTGACATATCAATTTAAAGCTTGAAGTTCAACAAAACTATCTACGAAAAAATTTCATTTATATATTTAATACAAAATGGTTAACCATCGGCCTCAAGGCGACGTGTCAGTACCTAAAACGGTAAAATGTACTCTACCGAGTACAAAGTACATTAAAAATTATTTAAACAAGAGATGTCTATGTTTAACAGCAATCAACAGCTCTTAATGTCGTCAACATACTAATTTATAAGTAAAAATTTCGAAAAGAATCAATTACATCGTTAATAATAAAAATGTTGATATAACTTGTGAATTTGAATTGCTTCAATCGCCACGTAAATATAAATTTATTTAAATTCCCTGAAATCGTAAAATTTCACTCGTCATAGAACGAAAAGCACTTGTCTTTTCATCGCCAGGTATGTTTCTTCTCTTTTTGAAAAATCCGTGCGTTTGACAACGAGACAAATTTCTCGCGCACCCGTGAAAAATATTTAACATCCGTAATGTCATTCTGCCGCGTTCACATGATAATCCAGCCGCGAAGTAGTGCATATACGGACATTCTATGGGACACAAGGGGAAAAAGGAGATGAGGACAGGATTACGTTAGGTCAACCGTGTGTGTACACACATGTGCATCCGGCATGCTTTGCCAGTTTGCCAGAGATGCAAACGTATGTACAATATATCACTGAATGTCCGCGACCAGAGTAAAAATCTCTTTAAACGGAAAGTTCTTCTTTGATGTTTCTGTTTTCAATGCTTCCCTTTTCAGTTTTAGAGGACGTGTTTGTTTCTCGGTTAAGTCTGCTCGATGTGCATCTTCCTCATTTCATTTTCAACGCGAAGACTATGTTGCTCGTTCAGACGTCACTAACGCTTTGCATGCATCAGAAACCAGTCGGTCAATGCTTGTGTCTAGGGATTTTTTCGTATTTATTTATTTGTTGGACTTTTGCTGTACATGTTAGGAAAGCTTTAGATTTTTAAATTTTTGGATTTGCAAGTTTTTTAATTTTTTAGTTTAAACATTTTTGAGATTCATTCATTTGTAAGTTCAAAAATTTCTAAATTCTCAACTTTCTAAATTTGAGTAATTATAAAAACTTCACATATCTTCATGTAATTATTGAAACCCAAAACAACAAATTTCCAATAAAGTATTAAATGTACATTAAATCGAAGCTGTAAAGTAAAGAATAAAATACATATGTGACACGTGTAAATATGTGAGTAATGTACAGAATGGTTATAAATGAACGTCCATTAATTAGCTACAGTGGTCACCTTTAATATATTGCAATCAGCGATAACGCAATAATTGTATTAATATTTTAACAATGAATTAAATGTGCACTGAATCAATACAAATCAATTGAATACTCATTTGTCAATGTTATCACAAGCCATTACTTATCTACCTACTGGTAAATGTAATTAATTACCAGAAACAATGTTAGTAACTTTCACATATTTCTATGTTTTCAGCACGTAACAATATTTAATTGTTATTCATACGAATGCGAAATAATTAGAGTCTCATTGAATTTCGCATTGACGATCATAAAGGACTGTTTTCGTGCAATTGTTCGACGAAACGAATTGATTAACATACATTTCGTTACCGTTAATTAATATTTTCTATATTCAAAAACTTGCACTGTTGTGTTACAACAAATCGTATGACTGGAAATAAAAATTATTTCTCGGCAATTAAATATATGTATTACTTTATTTATTTCTCTTACTTAAATTTTACGTTTATTTATCGCGAATAAATTATTTGAAATGTTAACACGATATTCGTAACACATTGCGAGTAGGAATAAATAAAGGCAGATTTGTGTAGTTTGGTTCAATCACGATTTTGTTAAAATTTTTAAAATCTAGTATATAAAATCTAAAATTCTAAGTTTTAATATAATATGTCCAAAAACTTTACAATCTAGTCTCTAATTGATGTAGTCTCTAATATTGTAAGATTCTAAAATTGTAACATAGATAAGGTTGATACGCACCCGGTGCGTCAGTCATAACTACCTAATTACTACAATATTAAAACAGAGTAAATGAATGTTGTACTCAGCGATCCTTCACTATGCAAATAATAATTGCACCTAAACATAATTGCAGGGTATTCAAAATTACAGTAAAATTTGTCACAGTCAAACATTATCGACTCCCAATACACTATAAATTAGAATTAAAGACAAAGTTCGATCGCGATAAAAATTTGTCTGGTGTGTCACATATGAACTGTAGGGTGCGTCGCGAGTGTTGTAGAGCATGTGTTTAACATTTCGCACAAGCATAACCAAATAAAATTCCACAACGCAACAGGCAATAAACATTGAAGTATAGAAATCTCCGTATAATTTTGGACATATTAGAGAGAAATTCAGTAGAGCTCCAAGAATCCGCACGCGTAGCAAGTTAGTCGAAGTAACTAGTTACGGAATTGCAGTTTATTGTACGTGAGCTACTTACTATTCGCATTACGTTTCGCAACAGTGAGAGAGTATCAGACAGAGTAATGAGGAAATAAGAGAGACCCGTTGGATAAACATCAGAGAAAGGAACAGAGAGCGAGCGTACGAAGAGGAAAAGTGGAGAGAAAGGGAACACGAGCATACATCAACGATGTTCATTTACAGACGCGGTTACTTGTCACTACTTCAGATATATTAACCGGTTGAGTGGCAACGAACAGCCTCGTACATTTAAACATATTTTGCATACGAAGAAAGTATCGCTGAATACTGCCACCCTTTCATTTTCCTTTCATCGATAATTATTGTGCATCGCTGCCAAGGAGATGACGTACATATGTATGCGAAACGTTTTGCTGATTTCAAACGAAGTCATTTTCAGAGGACAGAAATAGTATGCGTAAGCAGACCATTCAGCTAATCGAGTCTTTTACGTGTTTTACATTTGCGATATTCATGTTTTCGTTTTGCAACGTTTCTGGTGTTTATCATGCTGTTGAGGTATCACATGTCTGTGCTTCCACATTTTTCAGTTTTCGAGTTTTCAAGCTTTCAAGTTTATTAAATTGGAATATTTAAGTTTTCAAGTTTACTAGTTTTGGAGTTCTTATGATTTTAAGTTTTTAAGTATTCAAGATTTTTAGCTTTCAAGTATTCAAGTTTTCAAGTATTCACATTTTGCAGTCTTCAAGTTTGTAAGTATTCAAATTTTCAAAATTGCAAGTTTGTATGTCTTCCTATTTTGAAGATTGCAAGTTTGTAAATTTACAAGGTTGCAAGTATTCAATTATTCAAGTTTTCAATTTTTTAGTTTTTCAATTTTTCAATTTTTCAATTTCTCAATTTTTCAATTATACAATTTTTCAATTATTCAATTATTCAATTATTCAATTATTCAATTATTCAATTATTCAATTATTCAATTATTCAATTATTCAATTATTCAATTATTCAATTATTCAAGTATTTATGTATTGGAGTATTCGAGCAGTCAAATATTAAAGCATTTGAGTATTGCACTATTTTAGTATTTGAGTTTTGAATTTATCAAGTTCGCACGTTTTCATATTTCAAGTTTTCACATGTATCAAATTTATTCTCAGATTTTCTACTTTTTATGTTTTCAAGTTAAAGTATTAACACAAGTAGCCAAAGAATATTATACAATAGCTTCTTTTCATTATTTTGACAAATATCGAACTCTGTACATGCAAACATAAATATCGATAATATTTTCAATAACGAAACTGTGATAATACGTTATTGTATATCGTAAAAGGAAGTTTCCCGTTAAGCCGTAACCCCAATCGATCGCGCTCGAAAACAGAAATCTGTTGTTCGAAAGAAATGTACCTTCTGTAAGATATTTCTTTTTTCGTCGACGGTTGTCCAGGAAACTTTTTTGCTTGGTCGGTTTTGCCTAATCCCCGGTAACGAGACAATGCTTTTGTTTCATCCGAAGTTTCGAGGAGACCCCCGAACGATCGATCGACTGATAAGAATGCCAGACTTGCCGCCGATGTTATCAGCATTCGGTGCGTGACGTTACTGATATACCGGATTTGATAACAGTCGACCACTCGCAAGTCAAATCATTTAACATTGCATTTCTTTCGTGCCACCTGGCTTCGACTGGGTTCTGATTTCACTCTTCATTAATTATTTCATTCGGTTATTTTACTGTTTTATTCGGAGACAGTTTTTAATTCTTAAATCCTAAATTTTATCAAATTCCTAAATTTTCTACTCTTAAAGCTCTCAAATTCCAATTTATCCAACTTCTTAAATTCCCTAATTTCAAAATTCTCAATTTCCAATATTCTCCAAGTTCCAAATCACCAAATTCCCAAATTCTCCAAGAATTCCTAAATTCTCAAATTCCCAAATTCTCAAATACCTAACTCACCAAACTTCAAATTTCCAACTCCCAATACTCAAATTCTAATTTCCCCAACTTCCTAAACTCCCTAATTTCCAAATCCTCAGATTTCAATATTCTCAAAATTCCAAATTTCCAAATTCCCAATACTCAAATTCCAATCTCTCCAACTTCCTAAACTCTCTAATTTCCAAATCTTCAGATTCCAAAATTCTCCAAGATCCAAATCTCTAAATTCCCAAATTCTCCAAGAATCCCTAAATTCCCAAATCCCAAATTTCCAACTCCCAACACTAAAACTTCCATCTCCCCATCTTCCAAATCTCCCAATTTCTAAATTTTCCTACCGCACCGCCCCAAACTCCCCACATCCCTAAACCCTCAATATTTTCCATCCAAAAACACCGTCAGTGGAATATTATATCTTAACGCGCACGAGATTTGTTGCGGAGTGTACGCGTAATGGCTCCATTGTAGCAAGATCGAGTTGGCAAGTGGTGGCATAAGAATAGCAGCAGCTGAAGAATCTTTAATGCCATCCCGTTAACCGGTCAAGAATTATTACCATTTCCGGGTAGCTGAGTACGACCTGGACAATATATCAAGCCCTTTTACCTCCGTTTCGCAGCGATGCATCGGGCAAAGATTTCTCGGCTGCTGCTAGATATCTTTCTTACCAGCCAACATTTTCTACGATTTGCAAACGAGGCAGATTTAATCCGCTCCGCGGCCAGAAAAATGACAGTGTGGAAATTTCCGCAACTGCACTCGTTTGCCTCTGCAATCTTTATCACCCTCAACGACCATAACAGAGACGAAGTAACGCTATTATTCTACTTTCGCGCAACAACAACCTTCGAGCGGACTTTTCTTTTTATTCCTTTCCTCGTTAACCGGGTTAATTAGCTTCCCGTCGTTGAGAAACCTTTTTATGTCGGGAACAACGGACCATATGTGTGCCAGAGACGCTCGCCAACTTTCCTTGCGGGGCTGCAAGAAATTGGGCCGAACTTCTGGACACTGATGACTGATTCTTTTCAGATAATCATTCTTAAATGGCTTCATTTAGGGTGAGCTACGGTCATTTTTATTTTCTTTTACTTTGCTTTTCTATTTAGTCGTTGTTTGTTATTTATTTGTTTTAGGATGAGGGAAGTAGAGATATTGGGGTGTAGAGATTTTGGGTTTTAGGGATTTAGGTAATTGGGAATTTTCGGATTTAGGGATTTTAGGATTTTGGGATTTTGGGATTTAGGATTTTGGAATTTTGGAATTTTGGAATTTTGGAATTTTGGATTTAGGGATTTTGGGGTTTTGAGATTTTGGGATTTTGGGATATTGGAGTTTTGGAATTTTGGGACATTGGGATTTAGGAATATTGGGTTTTAGGAATATTGGGATTTAGGGATATTGGGAATTAGGGATATTTGGATTTAGAGATTTTGGGATTTTGGGATATTAGGATTTAGGGATATTGAAGTTTTGGGATTTTGGGATTTAGGGATATTGGGATTTAGGGATTTAGGAATTTAGAGACTTAGGGACTTTGGGATTGAGGGATTTAGAGATACAGGAATTCAGGGGTATAGTAATTTAGGAATATAGGAATTTAGAAATTTAGAAATTTAGAAATTCAGGAATTTAGGAATTTAGGAATTTAGGAATTGAGGAACTTAGGAACTTGGAGACTTCGGAATTTAGGGATATAGGAATTTAAATATCTCAATACTTCTATCTTCACCAATTTCCAAATCTGCAGACATAGAAAACTCAATAAATTTACGTTCCTAAATCACAAAATATATAATCCTCTAAAATCCTAAATTTCCAAATTTGTAATTATAATTTCAAATCTCAAATTTTCAAATATTTGCAAATGTCCAAATTCCTAAATTTCCACATTTTTGCAAATTTCTAGATACCTAAATTTCCAAATATTCACAAATTGCCAAGTTCCTAAAAAAAATTGAAACATCCAAAGCAATTAAACGAACAAACACGTGATCTATAGATCGTCGCCCTGAAAATCAGAACCGAAAGGTCAGAAAGTTGAAGATGAAAACGCTTAATTATTGTCAGAGATTGTTGTGATAATGATTCGTTGTTGGTTGTTGCGTCGTAACTCGAGGTATATAAAGGCTGTGCAAGGCTGAAAACCGTGTCAAACGACGAAGACACGGCTTCTCCATTGTCCTGTTCGCTGCAGACAAGATTATAAATGGCCACCCTTGAACGGTCTGCGATATAATGGCCTCATGGAAATGGGCGCATGCCGTTACAGAATTTTCTTTCACCATTTTTCCCACCTTACCATGTCAACTTACTTCCAAACTCAATTTTTTACTCCATGTAATAATAATTATTCTTCCTGCATTTGTTTATGCTGTTTAACAGCTATCATCTGTTTCGTTTACTATTTTATCTTCGTATTACTTTTGTGCGTTATTAGAAGTTTCAGAAATTGGGAATTTGGAGGTGTGGGTGTTTTGGGAGATTGTAATTTGGGGAATTAAGTAGGTGCAAATTCCACATATTCGATACACCCATATGTGAAGAACCATGAAGTGAAAATTCGTGAAAATTACATACGTGTCATCAAAGGGAAGCCTATAGAACTTCAAAGATTCATAAAGTCGAGGATGAAAAATAACTAGAAATTTCAGTAACCTGTATCTGGAGATCCGAATATTCGAAGTACGCAAATATGAATACCTGAGTCGAAAATTCATGAAATTTGCATACATCTCGTCGATGGAAATCGTACGTCACATGTGAGCATACATGTAAGTATTTTTTGGCGTCCGCAGATACAGAGAGTTGTTAAGTAGAGGCATTATCGCGGAGAGTATTCTCCCTCATCGAGCCGGTAGGCAAAGCGGGCAGGCACGCAACGCATGCACCGCTATCTAGGTAACATTAAGGACTCGCCGGGTTGTATTACGGTTGCCGGGTAATAAACATGTTTAATTGCAACGCTAATGGTGCAGGCGGGGGTGCAACCCAGTCTCTTGTCCCTTGCAACAGTCTAAAGCCATTGCGTCGGCTTTGCTTTCCACCAGAATGCCATCGTTAACCCTCCCCTAGCCCCTTCATCGAACACCCCCGTAAAAGGAACGGGGCGGGGGACTAGCGACTACGACAACCGGCCTCTTTGTACAGTCAACAGCAAATCTGCTTTCTGAAACTAAAATATGACACGAGTTTGTTTCTTTAGGGATCTTTCGGAACGTGCATATACGGGATTTTGAGTGATGCGAGGTTGGAATTATAAATATGGGGTTTGTGAAGTTGGAGATACAAATATGGAGATTTATGAGGTTAGAATTATAAATATTGGGATTTATGAAGTTAGAGGTACTAATATGGGGATTTAGGAAGTTAGAGTTATAGATATAGGGTTATATGAAATTATAGGTACAAATATAGGGATTTGTTTAATTATTTATTTAAGTATAGGGATTTATGGAGTTACAATTATGAATATGGGGATTTAAGAAATTATAATTATAATTATAGGAATTTATGAAATTGGAATTACAAATGTAGGGATTTAAATATATAGGGATTTAAGAAATTAGAATTACAAATATAGGAATATAGGGATTTAAAGAGAAGATTAAGAATTTGAATTTCTAAAAATTGAGATTTAGGGGTTTGAGGACGAAAGAATTTGGGGACTTAGAAATTTTCGGATCTAGAGATTTGTAGAGTGAAATATATGGGGAGTTTGTGATTTGAGAATATAGAAATTTGGAGCTTCAAGAATTTGAGGAATTACAGATAGGAGAATCTAGGGATTTGGTAATGTTGGTATTTGGAGATATAAAAATTGACAGATTTGTAAATTTCAAAATTTTTAGATTTGGAGATGTAGGAAATTAGAGTTATAGATATTTAGTATCACACGTGTTTACAAATCTTAGAAATGGGAGATCTAGCAGATTTGGGTTCTCAGAAATTAAGAACATAGGGAATTGTGAACTTAAGAAATTAGGAATGTAGATATCTAAAAAAGAAATACAGAAATCTAGTGACCTTGTAACTTAAGAAGATATGAATTTCCGAATAAATTGAAGAATGTAGGGATTTGAATGAAAGATAAAAACTGAAGAATTGAAGAATTCTTGAGTTCATGTACTCGTACCTTATAGAAAGGGAAGGTATGTTGTACCCGAGTGTACGAACGATCGATCGTACTGGAAAATGCGATTAAATCGATCGGTGCGTTCTTGTTCTGAAAGCATCAGCATCGCGACGTTTCGTCGGTTATTAGGGTTTACGGTCCGTTGAGTGTGTTTGCGTTCGTGAAACGTTACCGACACCGGAAGTTTCCTGTAACGACGGCAATAATTGTTTGGGGAGAAACTGCGGTGCAGTTGACGGTTTAGTGAAAGTGAATCACGTTCCTAGACGGGGTTAAATTAAGTGTCGTTTTAACGTGTTTCGACTATTTACGTTTCACTTTTTCTGTTAAATGATGACACATTCTTGTATTGAACGATGAACATAACGACACATAACGGCACATATGGGAAAGATAATTTGTCTTTGTGATGTGTACGTTTCTTATGTGCAATGTGTATCTTTTATAGTATGTTAAAAATAAAAATTATTTATAGTATGGTAAAATAGTATGTGATATAATAAGATTAAAAAAATAGCTTGAATTATTTATTTAATAAAATATAAAGTTCAAAAATTTCTAAAATTTTCAAACTTCATAAAATTCCTGAGATACTCAAACTTCCTAAAATTTCTCAAACTGTCTGGAAATTCTTACAGTCCCTAAAATTCTAAAATTCTTAAAATTCTTAAAATTCTTAAAATTTCTAAAAATACAGAATTCCAAATTCAAAAAATCCCCAAGTTCTAAAATCCCAAAATTCCAACATTCCATAAAAAAAAATTCCCAGATCCTTAAATTAAAAAATCCGAAACATCCAGTGACCCAGGATCTCACCACCCCATAATTCCAAAATCCCCAAATCCCAAAATTTCAATATCCCAAAATTAAAAAATCGCAAACATCCATTACCCCAAAATCTCAGCACCCCAAAGTTCCAAAATCCGCAAATCCGAAAATTCCGCAATTCCAGTACCTCAAAACCTTGAAATCCAATTTCGCAAAGTTGAAAAATCCCACGTTCGAGAAACGAGACCCGTATCGACGTGAAATATTTAACGAAAACCGATAGCCATAATATTGAATTAGATCGAGAATTCAGGTAACGTTTGAATTCAGTCGGAAGCGAGTGAATTAACGATTAGAATCGAAGGAAATGTATGGTGCAAGTTGAGTAAGGGCGGTAACGAGGGCTGATCTAAGTAAGGGAGAGGAACCGCCACTTCTTTAACGCAAATTATTGTAATTTGCATCGGTTAACTTCGTAATTACTTAGGGTTACAGGTTAAACGACCATTACTGCTTCCAAGCGGGCACAATGCCTCTTCCTCTTCGTCCTCGGCACAATCAACACCTGCTGCCATACGCTGCGCTACTCTATTTAATAGCTTCGTACCTTTTTAACAATGCTAATGCAATTAAATCTATATACTCTACGCCCTTCAAAAACTTACGTATATACTACTCGTCTTTTTAATCATTCTTTTTAATACACATTTTATATTCATTGACTAATAATGATTTTAATACAGTTGACAGTACTACACTTTTTTTTAAAAATACAATTTTAAACATTTTTAAAATTGTCAATATTTTTGAATCATTGAGATTCGTGATAGCTTTATTTGATTTTTAATGAATTTTAAAATAAACCATTTGCAAAATAATTTTATGTGTCAAAGGTATACTGGTACCAATAAATAAATGTATAAAATGATGGTATAAAATATAGTTCTACAATTATTTATAAATTATCTATAATACGCAACTCTAAAGACATTAATTGTTTCTAATTTCTGTAATGATAAAGTATGGCTAATAAACGTAAATGAAAAAGGATAAGTTATGCAGCTATAATTCGTAAAACCCCTAATTCCCAATAAAATAATAAAATAAAACTAAAAATTACTAACTGTGAATATAGATACAACACAAATGTATACAAATGTACATAACTACAAATAAATAAAAAATAAGTACAAAAGCTGTTATAAAAATAAATTATTTTCCGAGTCGAAAATGTTTAAGATTGTTGGCGTAACAAATGATTACAGTAGAATGCATAAATGGAAAAAGGTTAGCCTGGGATGTTGAGGTGCGTATATCTCCCCAGTGTATTTCTCGTTATCACCGAATACTCTATAGAGAGAGCTATAGAGTATTTCTCGTTAATTGGTTATTTGCCATTTCGACGTATCGCCGAAATTAAGCGGGCCGGGTACGGACAATGTCAATCGAGTCAGAAACTGTGAGAGCAACCCGTGAGAATTAATTATGCCTTTGGGTATACACACTCGTTTATAAACCGGAGAATGAAACGTATTAAACGAATTTATACGTGCGCGAGGTGGTCAACATTTTGCGGATAGAATTCATTCGTTTCGATATTTCTTCGCTTCGGTTGCATCTAATAAAATTATCTCGAGTACGGTTCGTTCGGACAATTATTATTTCATTGATATAATTATAATTTTGTTTTCTTTTTTTTAATATATATTTTCATTTATTTAGTATGCATTTTAGTATAGTATACATATGTAGTAGTATATGTATGTGGTGGTTAACGCTTCCTGAATAAAATTCTAAAATTTTCAGATTCTCAAATTTCCAAATTCTCAGATTCTTAAATTTTTTAATTCTCAAATTTACAAATCCACAAAATTCTCAATTTCTAAAATTCTTCAATTCTCCAATTCTTAAATTCCCAAATTTCCAAATTCTCTAATTTCTACATCCTCAAACTTCTCTAATTCTCAAGATTCACAAAATTCACAAAATTCACAAGATTCACAAAATTCTAAAAATTCTCAAATTCTCATAATATAAACAATTCTCAAAGTTCTCAGAATGTTCAATTTCTCTATTTCCTTATGAATTCTCATGGCACTCAACCTATCAAAGGTATATGATTCTCTTCTTCTGACAGCAAATTTGAATTTCTGAGCTCGAATCTGAAATTGTTACGAGGCCCCATTGGGTTCCTATGATCAATGATATAGAAACATTTGATTTACCCCCTTGCACTATGATTTCTCAGGTGCGTCAGAACTAATCACCGCAATATTAAAACAGACAAAGAAAGTTGAAATGTTACGTCAATTTTGTATCAATCTATGCAAATAATTGGACAACTCCAAATTGAAGCGTATTAATTCGAGTAAAATTGATCACGAAGTACGAGTGCGTCAGACTCGTCAAAATAGTGCAGGGTGTTAAAGGTATGTAGTTCTTTTCTTCTCAGAGCAAATTTGAATTTTCTGAGCTCAAATTTGATATTATTATGAGAGGTTTGAATAGGGTGAAATATATTTTGTTAGATAATTCGCGTTGAATCGGTGCAAATAACTGAGTGTATTTAGGACTACATGAATTTAGGACGGACATGATGTAAATTTACAGGGAGAAGCGTGTGTGAATCTCAGTTTTGGAATAATTGTATATTGAAGTTGTAGGACGCGTGTTGTGTTTCAAAATTATCGTGGGGTTCTTCAGAATGGGTTTCTTGACTGTGAGGTATTTTAATTTTTAACTTTGTACGAACACGTTTATTTAGTAACGTGATAAGTATTTTTGGATATTTGTAATGGGTTTGGTAAAATTGATCACGAAGTACGAGTGCGTTAAACTCATATCAAATAGTGCAAGGGTTTAAGTAAGTGAGATTTGTTCCCGACTGTACACGCGAATCGTTCGCGTAGGTGGAATCGGTAGCTAAACGCCATGTACCATTACTCGGATCGCAACAAACTATTTAGCAAGCATTTTTCACGTATCGAAAGAACAGTTGCAGCCAACGGCGGACGTGAACAGCGGCAATAAAATACGATTTACTGCGGCACGTCTGCACTGTGGCGATATCAAACATGCTAAGTACCAAACGGAAACGGAGAAAAGTGTTTACGCAAACGCGTTAGGCAGATATATTAGGCCATTGTTCTTAAGATACGCATCATGGCCGCGCTATTCGCGTACCATCGAGTCAGAAGTTATCGCCGTTGGAACGTTTTATCGCGATAACTATCCTTTCTATCCGCATACCGTTTATGCGATTCATCGGTCAAAAACTGGAGAATCCTCGATACACATTAAGTCTTTCTTCCAGGATTATCCCGTTCGACTGGTTACCGTGGACAACATCCCATTTTCTTTGATATTAACACGTTTACGGGTCAACGAAACGATCATGCTATCGGGGAGATGAACGAGATGACTTGTTTTAATATATTCACGTATCTGTACTGTGTAATATTACTTTCTCAGTGGTTCTCATAATTTCTGTGGTCGAATATTGTGAGTGGAATTTTTGGAACAATTAGTACTGTTGTAAGTGGAATTTTAGAATTTTTGGACTGGTTGATATGGTATGTGAGATTTTGGGATCAAGTAATATTGTTGTAAGAAGGATTTTGGAATTTTGTGACTCGAATCACCAAATTTCCAAATTTTCAAATTAGCAAGTCCACAAATTTACGTTTTTAAATCATCAAATTTCCAAGTTTCCATATATCCAAATTCTCAAATCCCCAAAATTCTCAAATATCCAAATTCTTAAATCCTAAAATTTTCAAATTCCCAAATTCTTAAGTCCTCAAATTCTCAAATACTCAAATTCTTAAATCCCCAAATTCTCAAACCCCCAAAATTCTCAAATCCCCAAATTCATAAATTCCCAAATTCTTAAATTCACAAATTCTCAAATCCCCAAATTCTCAAATCCCCAAATTCTCAAATCCCCAAATACTCAAATCCCAAAATTCTCAATTCTTCAATCTCTCAAATACCTAAATTCTAAAAAAAACTAAAGAGCCTCTTGTGTATCACTCGTTGAGGATCACTGCACTATTAGAAGAATGCTTCAAATAAAACTTGTTTTACTCCAAGATATTTAAAAGAGTCCAACATATTTAGGTGCATAAATTTCTTTTGAAGTAGGATGCAAACCTGGTGGAATATAGCTGATAGCTCCACTTAAAACAACGAATATCACCTTGAGATCTCAACATCTTCCAGATCTGATGATCATCGTAACATGTCTCTCTTGAAGCAAAACAAGTTTTGTTTGCCATACTTGTTTAAATACTACGTACTCAAGCAATGTTAAATTCTAACATTTTTATCGTTTGTAACTTTATTTTCAATTTCAAAAAAGATAATTACACAATAAATTTGAAATTGAAACCAAATTCCTGTTTAAAATTAGGTAAAATTAAATAAAAATAAAATTAGGTACACAATTATTCCATTAAAAGAAGTAGACAAAAATAAACTGTATAAATTATTATAAGAAATTTAATATTTGCTGCTACTAGTTTCAGGTATCAAATATTCTTCCTCGTTAATATTTTAATCGAATCTCTATTCTTGAACGATTTTGGCTAACTTCTTAACTTATGGTTATACGAATTTATGAAAAGATAACCCCCGATTACATTAGAATTTCATAGAATTAAAATAAGACTCGATATTTAATTGAACTTCATAAATGTTACTTATAAAATCGGTACCTCCTCGAATCTATAAAATTCTGATTGATCGAGAGTTCACATGAAAATTTAAGTCCCGCACGAAGATGAAAGGAATATTCGGTTCGTTATTATTTCGTTACTTCCCCGCTGCTATGTATATCGATTTTATTTCGTTTTATTATAATACCGTTAACCTTGTTACGGCACCGGTAGAAATCATTTCGTATACAGTTTCTTGACGAATTCGTGATTTGTCAGCATGTGTCAAAAGGAACAACGTGATCTTCCTTTTCATTCGGCACGACCCTTTGCATAACCGTTCAAGTCTCAACCCTCGACAGATGCCATTGGGAAACTTTGCTTCCAGGGGATGGCGTACAATCTACGTGACAAGCATCAAACGTGATGTCATATTCCATCTGGTTCCTAACAGAGATTCAAAATCGTAGCGACGGTATCGACGTGCAAAGCGTCCAAGAAACTGAAGGAAATCGACTTTGTGGCATTCGGATTTTGGGATACGCACGACTGTGGCTTTTGCAACTTTCAAACTTTCGAATTCTCATATTTTTCGACGTGGATGATAGGGTTTGGGAATTCTGGATCTTGGAATATTCACTTTGCTAGTTTTGAAATATCAGATTTTACCATTTTGGGACTTTAGGATTTTAGGATTTGAGGATTTCAGGATTTCAGGATTTCAGGATTTCAGGATTTGAGGATTTCAGGATTTCAGGATTTCAGGATTTCAGGATGTGAGGATGTGAGGTTTTGAGGATGTGAGGATGTGAGGATGTGAGGATGTGAGGATGTGAGGGTTTGAGGATGTGAGGATTTGGGAAATTTAAGGATTGAAGATTTGAGAAATTTAAGAATTGAAGATTTGAGGATTTGAGGATTTGAGAAATTTAAGAATTGAAGATTGGAGGATTTGAGGATTTGAGGATTTGAGGATGTGAGGATGTGAGGATGTGAGGATGTGAGGATGTGAGGATGTGAGGATGTGAGGATGTGAGGATGTGAGTTTTTAAGAATTGAAGATTTGAGGCTTTGAGGATTTGAGGCTTTGAGAAATTCAAGATTTGAGGCTTTGAGAAATTCAAGATTTGAGGCTTTGAGAAATTCAAGAATTGAAGATTTGAGGATTTGAGGATTTCTGGGTTTGAGAATCTGAGGATCTCAAGATTTGAGGTTTCTACAATTCAAGAATTTAGTATTTCAAAATTTTAGGATTTTAGTTCTCGCAATTTTGGAATACAGATAATCTCTGACACTGTTACCTGTTTGAACATAGACTACTTTAAATTTATCGTTAAGTTATTTTAACTTCATTGTGTAATTTTTAGATTGTCAAACATAGGTTCTAGGATTTGCAACTTTGTGATTTTGTGATCTTGGAATGTTAGACTTCGTGACTTTCAGACTTTGAAATTTTTATCTTTGGGACTTCAGAACTTTGCAGTTTAGCAACTTCGGCAAACTTTAACTTCTGCAACCATTCGTGACAGTAGTCTTCTATACTTATCTCTAAAAGCATTCAGCCCTGATAAACAATCAACCAAGATCCCAAATCTTCAGTTTCAAGCTGACTATACCAACTTAATTATTTCCAACAATTTTATCTACCAATTCTAACAAGATTTCATAACAGCAAAGTTAAATCTATTTTTGTTAATTTATTCTATTAGTTTGTAAATAAACATGCTTAGGCAAAAGTATGTGTTCAATAGTTAAAGTGTGAGTACATTTTTCTGGGACACCCTCAATTTTCTAACAGAATAACCCATAAATGACATTTGTAATCAAATTCACAGTGACGTATCAAAACATGTAGGAGCACCAATCACCTGCAATATTAAATCGCTCATAAAACAGTTAATTTCAAAACATCACCTGATGGAATTTGTTGACATAAAACTGGTACGACACAGCAATTTGAATGCAGGCCATGAAGATAACTAAAGTACACCACAAATATCAACCAGATATCAAATTACCATAAAAACACTTTGTTAAAATAAAAAGTGCTAAAAGTGGTATGGTATTAATGACACTAATTTGAGGGTTGAAGTTCGCTAAAATTTCCGAATTACCGCAAATTAGTCGTATAATCTCGTCGAGCAGAGTATCCCTATTAGAATAGTAGATATCACGTGGCAAGTTCAGCTGTCTAGTGAACTTTGCACCTCATGGAGAGGATTCAGCAGGCCACGAGGGTAATTAAGGTACACCGTAGATATAAATCACAGAGGAAAAGGGTAGTAAGGTCTCGTAGACCGTTTATTAATTTGTAATTGCAAGAGGTCCTGGTGTAGCTCTCCGAAAATTACAGGTCTGTCGGGGCTCATTGCTACCGGCAAGATTTACTGCTAACTTAGATAGCTTCTTCCTGTCCCGGCTACACGCATGTACTGTTCATGTTTAATATCGATACAGCCGGCTATAAACCGTCGATGCTTTCGCACGCTATGTTGCCAGGGTTATTTGCGCTATTCTGTTGTGTCCGGGCCTGTTCTCATGTTGTTACCGTGCTACATCATCGGGCCAGATTAACCGAACCATTCGAACGTGACGACTTTTATGTTTCCTGATCGTTATAGTAACCCGAAGGTGGAGCAACGAGCCTCGGAAGAACAAGAAGCTATTATGCAAGGTAGCTTTTCGTGACTCGACTGATAGCTGATTAGATTCTCGTTCGATTGCTGGTTCAAAAGATCACAAGTGGTATGGCGGTTGTTGAACCGAATGTGCCACGTTCTTGCGAATATCAATATAATAAGTCGTGACGGGAACTTCGTGACCGAAAAATCTCGTAAATAAGCAATTGCGCTGTATCGATTTCAAGCTTAAAGGTTAATGAAAATGACGTTTATGATGTAGATACTATGGGAGCTGATTTATGAACAGTTCTGGTTATCTGGCTAGAGTTTGATGACGGTTGTTTGATAGAATTTTCTGACAGAAAAGTACTTTCGAATAGTGGTTACGGAATATCGATTTGTAGCTTGAAACTTCGTGAAAGTAACCACGTACATGGTTCGTTGATATTATTAGTACGGAATGGCTGATTGGGTTTATTGTACAGTGATCGATTTTTAAAGCTATTTCAAGAAAGACGTAACACTCACAAGATTTCATGACAGAGAAGTATCACCAAATGACACTTATGATACATGAATGTAAAGCTTGAAGCTTCACAAAAATGACTATGTAAATGCACCATCAACATTATAAATACAAAATGGTTAGTTGTCGGCCTCAAAGCAACGTATCATTCAATATTAACGATGAAATATACTCAATTGCGTTTGTAATATCTGATAGAATTTCATGACAGAAAAGTATCACCAAATGACACTTATGGCACAGCAATTTAAAGCTGAAGCTTCACAAAAATGACTATGTAAGCGCACCATCAAGGTTATAAATACAAAATGGTTAGTTGTCGGCCTCAAGCCAACGTATCAGTTACAGTTAGCAATGAAATGTACTCAATTACGTTTCTAACGTCTGATACCATTTCATGACAGAAAAGTATGTTCAAACTACACTTATGCTACATCAATTTAAAGCTTGAAGATTCATAAAAGTGTTAATATAAGTCCTGTAATTCTAAAAAAAATTGTATGGTCAATATAATATTACAAATATGATTATAAATTTAGATCACAACTTGACACATCATCTATAAATTATATTTTTGTTTGGTGTAATGTTTGCCCAGGGTCTTTTTAACCCGAAACTTAGAAAATTTAAGATTTCCACAAATATGAAAAACATTAGCTACGAACGGTATTACTTTTTGAAATAGAACTCAGTTTATGTCGACATTTCGCTAACAATACAGGTTGTTCCAACAGGAACACAGACTGATATCGTTTGCGGAATGTCGTCGTAAAATCGGCATAAAACCCAGCCTTATTTCGTGCACCAGTATTACTACTAGTAATAACAAAAACTAGTGTGATATCACGCTTCTTTTTTTATCACTGTATTTGACAAAATAATTTTAGAAAATATCTTATTAACTGTTGCAACTTCGATTCATGAATATGTAGCAATATGGATAAACATTGTTAATAGATAAATGTTATGGCTCATTCACGGTGTAATGCTTTTGATTTACATATAGTTGCGGACTTTTTAAACACCTACTTCTTTTATTTTTTAACGATGTGCAGTGATGGACAACTGTGCCCCCTGGAGACAGGTGCACGAATGTGAAAGTGGAGTACAATCGGTCTGTGGTTATCGATTTTTCAATTTGAAAATTTGCAGTTTTTACATTTCTTTTTGGAATTCTCACATTTTACAACTTTCGAATATTTTACGAATTTGTATGTAGAAATCACCTAGTTTCGAATTCCCTAACCGGAGTTTCTGAATTTTTAATTTTTATAATTGATGGGTTCATATCTTTCAAATTTTTTTTCAGATTCCCAAATTTAGGAATTCACAAATCTCCAAGTACTAAATTCCTAAAATCCTAAAATTTGAAGTTCCCAACCCTAAATCATCAAATCCCATAATTTCAAATTTCCAAATCCTCATATACCGAAATTTCAAATCTTCAAATCCACAATACCCAAAATTCTTACGTCCCAAAATTCTCAAGCCCCCAAATTCTCAAATTCCCAAAATTCTCAAGTCCCCAAATTCTCAAGTCCCTAAATTCTCAAGTCCCCAAATTTTCAAGTCCCTAAATTCTCAAAAGTCAACTATTTCAGAAATAAATTTCCATTTAATACTAATATTGAAAGCTACTACTATATTCAACGCTAATATTAAAAACTAAAATTATGTTTAAATTATAACGTCGCATATAATTTGGTTATAAATAATTACCGAATTTGACTACCAAAACGAGAGAATTATTCATCGATACACCTAATATTATAAGTTGGACTGCGGCATTTTGATACGAGTTCATCGACTGCATAATAGAGTTGCCAGATAACTGAAATTGTGTTATCAAAGTACACCATGTGTCACGAAAAATTCGATTATTCATCAGTCTATTGCGCTAACAACAAGTTATTATTTAACGCGATTAAGAGTATTACCATAGATCAGAATTCAAAGTTCATGCGTTATGGAAATGCAATTTTTCAGTATTTGTAGTGGCTGTTTCAGAAATTGCTCTATAAATTACTTTGATATTTGTGTTGCATGAGAACTATTCTTTATTTTACATTTAATAGTAAGCTTCACGTTATTCATTTATTGTTATTGACTATTATTATTTTAATTTTGAAATCGTTAGAAATGGCATTATTTTTATATTTTGGACTTTTTGAGATCAATTATTGTACAGAAATTTTAGTCAAATTGTAAAATCATAAAATTGTCAAACTGTCAAATTATAAAACTATCGTATTATTAAATTGTCAGATTGTTAAGTTGTCAAATTGTAAAATAGTCAAATAGTCAAATAGTCAAATAGTCAAATAGTCAAATAGTCAAATAGTCAAATAGTCAAACAGTCAAATAGTCAAATAGTCAAATAGTCTATTATTTTGCAATTTCAATAACATACTCAGTATATTCATTAAAATTTATTGAATATATTCCCTTGACTATGGATTCATCATTTGTACGTCATAATATCATGTAACTCAAGCAACTTACACTTTGTTCAGAAATTTTTCTTTGGTTACAATAAATATCTATATAGACATGTACATATATGAAATATAACAAATACGTGACGTTCAATAGTCAAACCAATATCATTGTTCACGCCAGTTCTAGTTAAATTTATTTCACCAACAACGTTTCCAATATTTTATTTACTTGTATTGAATTTCAATTACTTCCCATATTTTTTATTTCCAATTTTGCTTTCCGTCACGCGAATTTATTGAATGGAATATTAAAACGAAGCATGTAAATTTGATATCGTAAAACGATGTACATACTAAAACGGTGTAAAATATTTAAAAAATTCACGTAACCGTAACCACAGAAAAAAAAAGAGAGAAAGAGGAGGATCGACTGTTAAATATTTAAAAGGTTGTGGTTTTAGAATAAATCACGGTCATTTTTTACGGAAATAGATAAATGTCGGTTTTAATAAGCGTTACGTGTATTACTCTGAATAAGCATTTACCATTCCATAAAATGTAATTTTTTGTTACATAATGCTTTACTATATATTTTTGTATATTATACTGAAATAAAGAATAGAAAAGCAATTTTCAGGAACAATTATCTTGTAACTGTTATTGAATAATAATTTACAATATTTTCAATTTAACAATTAAATCGTGTCACACGTACAAGTTGCTTGAAAGAAAAAAATGTATTAACCTACAAAATAAAATTGACAACACAAAATAATTTTCCCAAACAAATTCTTGCAATCCTTATTAAAAATGAACAATCTATAAAATAGACTACTTCAAATTTCTACCTCGTTCTAAACACCAACAATACCCACAAAAGTTGATCCACATAAAATAAAAAAATATCACGAAATACGTGCGGAAATTAATTTTACAACGAAACAGATAGAGAGAAGAAGAATTTTTTGTTTAAATCGATAACCAAGTTCCTGGGAGTCGTTAAAGCGAATGACCTGTGGTTGTCGGAGGTTAATACGAGCGGTAACGAGATTAAGGGCACGAAATAGTAAAACTTGAGAACACCATGAAAATTGTCGTCACAGGAAGCAGAGGGTGAAGAGAGGTCGGTGACATTTTCAGCGAAACGTGGCCGCTGATACGACGGCGAATAATGAAAGGGCGAAAACGCAATCGAGAGCGATATTAACGGTTCCATTCGCCACGATATTATGTTCGGATCTTAATTAAATTTCTCCATTTCATTACGTTATCGGACACCGCCATAATCTTCGAACAACTGTCTTTTAGTGGTCGAACGTCGCTCGTCAACGCAACAATCAATTTAATCGTTTATCACGAAATGTGTTCGATGATCCTCAACCCCTTAACCTATGATTTCTTCAGCAGTTGCGTCAGAAATAATCACTATTGTAATATTAAAATAAATAACAAAACTTGGCATGTTACATTCTCTAAATTTATCGATCTTCAATTGTACAAAATTAATATTGAACTTAAAGCTCAGTTGCAAGGCAAATACAATTTATTTTTATTACATTTGAACTGTGGTGTGATGAGTGTGACATCTAACTCAAGTTTGATGTCTGAAGTAAACAAAAATTTCAGAACAAAATTACGTAAAATAGTTCCCTATCGATCATAGCAAACAATACAATTCTATTGCCAAATAGACGATTTGGGAATATGAAATGTCAAATGTAAATTCATGAATGAAAAGTATCGCCAAATGACACTTATGGCACATGAATGTAAAGCTTGAAGCTTCACAAAAATGACTATGTAAGCGCACCATCAAGGTTATAAACACAAAATGGTTAGTTGTCGGCCTCAAAGCAACGTATCAGTCACTATTAACGATGAAATGTATTACGTTTCGAACTGGTACGATTTCATGACAGAAAAGTACTTCAAAATATTACTTATACTATGTCAATTTAAAGCTTGAAGCTTCATCAAAATGACCACATATACGATTTGACAAAATTCTTTATTATAAAAAATTGATAGTCACATAGAATAAATAATGTCTGATTATTACACATATACTCGATATCATAAGGGGTTAACGACGATCCAACAATTCTAAATTCTCAAATGTCTTTTAATTAATACGCTTTAGATACAATTTTATGACTTAAAAATTCATCTAGTCTCTTAGGACTCTAGGGCAGTCACTTTCTCAGCATATTTAGTTAAGTAACAATATCATGAGTTGTACAAATATTCCAACCCCGACGATGTTATAATATTATATGATACTTTGTGTAACCCAGTTTACGTTGATACATCAATTTGCTTCAGTATAATTTATTTTGTACACACTACAAATTAGTATTTGACTAACCATAATTTCGTACCAAAAGGATTATCGAAAGTGAGGGGTTGTATTTCTGCAACTGTGACTCTATCAATATTCAAGTGATAGAAAGGAGAAAGACATTGGCTAGAAAAAGAGACACGAAAAGAGCGTAGGTACTGTCGTGACGGTTAGAAGGGAGTTAGCCTTGAAGGCACAAAGCCTTCCCTTGGTCACCCTAACGAGCACACCAGCCGGTATCGTATTTCACGGGCTGGTGCATGCATAGTAAAGCTTATTAATTCCATTTAACGGGCTTAAGTCTGGCCTCTCCCCTTTCGCTGGCCAAGAGTAGTAGATCGGGAATACGAGTAGGTATACTGGAAGAAAGAAGGCCGATTTGGCCGATGTTGCGATCGGCCTACCCACGGCGAGCGTGAGAAACGAGCCAACCAGAACACTCTGGAACGAAAGAGGAGGAAAAAGAGAAGAACACGGGAGGAAGAGGATGAAGACGACCCGCTGAGTATATATATTTATACATATATACAATATATAGGCTGATTTAAAACAGGCCACCTGAATACCCCGCTGCTATTCGTGATACCAGAAAATGTGTCAGTGCTTCATTTCGACGATGTCTTATGTTAATTGTTTTCACGTGTAGACTCCCCTTTTACTAATGAAATCATATATTATTCTATATACGTATTTATACGAATTTCACGTTTACAAAATGGTACCCGGAGAAATAAGATTTATGTAATGTCACATGTTTATAAAAAATAGTAAGGTACCTAAGTTCGTATAATAAATTGTTCTGACTAACAACTGATTACTAACTGAAATTGGAAGATGAAAAAATTTACAAAAAAGTCTGCGACGTTACATTTAGAAGTCGAATGGTCTGTGACATTAGCACCTTATCTGTGCCGGCGAAATAAAGTCCGGAACGAGAGGAAGAAGATAAAGGTGTCTAGTAGAGGAAAAAGGAAGAAGAGCAATTCTTTGCATCGGGGAGCGAGAGAGATCGTGGAAGAGATTCTTTAGGCTGGACTAGTGATTTATTCGAAACGGTGTCGGAAGTGTCAACGAGAACCGAGGGTTCCTCGCAGTTACAGTGAGACTCGATAGTAAACGAGAGGGAATCGTGGTAACGACTCATCCACACCGGAAAGGAACGAGATCATACTTCAAAGCAAAACGTGCCATGATACCTCGCCATGGTGCGTGACTATTGCCACGATGAATCGAACTTACGAACCCCTTTACGATCTATCGCTGAACCTTGTGGCTATATTTTCTGAAGTTTATTCAAATGAAACGGTAGACGGAATAATTTCGTATTCATTTATGAGTAATGGCCGGGAAATAAATATAATTCTCGGAGAAATTAGGGAAACGAACATTTTCTATTAGGAATATTGATGGGGCGATTATATGACCACTTTAGACAAGTTTTAACTTTTAAATTGACGTGGTAAGTGGCAGTTTCAAAGAATTCTATTTCATACATTTTTGTCAGACTTTGTATTTCGAATTTCGTATGTAACAATGTTTATTGCATTTGACGATTCATTTTATTAGAAATAGCGATGGTGCATTTATACTGCAATTTTAACGAGTCTTCAAGCTTTAAATTGACGTGGAATAAGTGGCATTTCGAAATACTTTTATGTCATGAATTTATGTCCAATTATACATGTTTCAAAATCTGCTTATTCCGTATATGAGAATATAACGGTTTACATTTAATGATCCACCACTTTTTACTAAGAATAGCGAAGGTGCATTTATTTCATAATTTGAACCAATCTTCAAGATTCAAATTGACGTGGAGTAAGTGGCATTTTGATATACTTTTATGTCATGAATTTGTACGTTTCGAAATCTGTCAATATGTAAGAATATAATTGGTGCTATTAATTATTCGATTTATGAACATTCTTGTCATGAACCCTTTTCATAAGTCATTTTTGAAAAGTCATTTTTCACATCCTCGACCGAAAAATCCTCCAATTAACCATAAAATAATGACCGCCTTAAAATTACCGCCGTAATAATATATTCGTATCGAACACAGAAAAAGTAAAGAGGAAACGTAATAATTAAAATCCTCATTGGCGAATCAAGCTTGCGGCATTTTTTTTTTTAATTAAAACATCGCAGCGAGTAGCTTCCGTGTATCTAACTTCCTCCCTGTTGGTCCTGATTCTGGCCGAATCAACTAACCCAAATTAATTAGTTTTAATAATTCATGAATCGCGTTCAAATGATACACATCTCCCTCCATCTCTATCTCTCCCTCTCTTTCTCTGTAACCAAACGGCAGCGTACGACCCCGTGAAACTGGTACATTTTTTCTCTTGATTGACTATTCATTTCGTCTGGTTTTTTCCTTCTTTCCCTGCCTCCATTTCCGCCTCCTGAAGTGCGTGTTACTCGCCGTTGACACGAGCCGTTAATGGAGCACTAGACACTGGAACACCGTACAATCTCGAAAAAATAATCCCTCGAAAATCCTGGCACGAAAATTACGTGGCCAACGAATCGTGACCAACCCACTCGATGTCCTGCGGGAGTTAGGGTAAGATGGCGGACGAGCTGACACGAGGACGCTATTTATATTTATGCGCGAGTTTCACTCCTCGCTAATTTTTCATGTTTTCATATCGTCTTTAGTGGAGAAATATGGTAAATTTTATTTTCCTGCAAGTTATGCAAGTTATTTTATGGAAGTTGTGTTTGTGGAGTAGTTTGGTGAACATTGTCAAATAATTTATGGTAACCACTGTGGATTATTAGATTATTATAATTTTGATTACTGTATTATTCAGTAGATTATTATTATACCTGTATCATTGTACAGATAATTTTTGTAACTGTATTATTATGTAGATTATTGCAAAATTGTTCAACTAACTACAAGTTAAATACCAACACAAAGTAAAATACAAATAAGGGATGAAATTCGAAACCATTGTCCCGAAAATTGATTTCTTTATCGCGGCATTTTATCGGTCGCGTTATGATTAAATACAGGATGTCCGTTTAAATTAAAAAGAATTTCCATACGCCCGTCCTTGTTACATCGCGTAACCAGGAATAAACGTATCTTGATATTCGAAAGAATTCCCGCGCAAGAATTTATACGATAAAACGAAACTATGTCACGTTTCATCGTATCGAAGGATTTCGCCGCTCAAAATGGACGCATATGGAGCCATAACTTGTACATTTTAATGTTTCGCAATATCGTTGTTGGAATTTCACTTTCATGCTGTCCACCCTGTCCACCCTCGACTCCAACCCCCCCCACCCGTTTCAATAATATTCTTATTCAGTTCTCGCAACGGTGATTCGTTAAAAAATGAAAAAAACATGTATTTCAAGCCGATCCAAAAATATCTCCTGCTGCCTATGCTCGACTCTGCAGCGATATATCGTTCAAACGACGTGTACGTGCTTCACGTGTACGTGCAAGAATATCGAGAAGCTACGGTATGCATGGGCTTTTGTTGCTTGGTTAAACGTCTGCCCTCTCTGATATGCGTGTTGAATCTGCGACAAAACATTCGGTTGAAAAAGAAACACTCTTTCAGGATAGTGCAGATTTAGCTGCCTGTGCGATTGCTATTACGGACATCTTGTTTTATAGCAATAGCGCCACTGTTTCATATTCTTTTACTGTACAACAGTGAATTTTGTGTTGATATACTACAGTGGACTGCCATAATTATTGTAGTTGCTATAGTGGATGTTAAGGATTAGTTCCATAACTAATGTAGTTGATATAGGGGATATTATTTACTGTGGAGTACTGTGACTGATACTGTTGCTATAGGAACTATTCATTATTGTATAGTTCTATGATTACTATACTTGCTGTAGAGTATATCAGTTACTGTAGAGCACTGTAATTACTATACTTGTTGAAAAATACTTGCTCTAAGAGAATTACTCTACCATAGTTACTCTACCACATCAACGACCTGCTACACCTACATCAAAGACACTCCCAACAATAATCGGTGTTTAACAGAAGGAGTCTGATAACATAGTCTAGGAAAAAATCCTAGTAGTTGTATAGCACCGAGTATGATTTAATTAGCGCGATCCGACCTGGTCCCTGAGGCATCTGCGAGAGGGCTGCGTGTCTGCATGCTCCTTGTACACGTATCTTCGCTCTTTTGCCACTCACCCTCGTTCTCCAGCTCCGTGAGCAAAACCACTTTATCCTCTAACTATCCTTATGGCACGCAATCCTTCTTTGCATCGGGGGATCGTAAACGAAAAAGAGCTGGATAATTTATACGCCTAGTTGAAAAATAATGGTAACCAACATGCCAGATAGACGACGAGACGTCGTGCCTTTCCATACGAGATGCTTTCTGTTAACGCAGCGACGAGTTGCGTTTCTTGCACGACAAATCACGCTCTTCGTGTTTCGAACAGACAAGGAAATTACTTTTTAATTCGTAGCTTTTCTTGATGGGTGGTATATTTTTTGAGGTTATTCTTTTTTTGTTGGTCTTTTGTTAAATTATTAGAACTTTTAGGGGATGGTTAGAGGATCTATTATGGATCATTTGTTATGTTATACAATTTTGTTGGGGATTAGAGGATCTATTAATTTTTAATAATATAACTACAATTACATTTGTTGTCGTGTTAATACAATTTGTTTTACTTTTGATGACATATAAATATGATTACAATTCTAACGATAAAGAAATATAACTACAACCCCTTTTAAAAATATACAAAATACAAGAATTATAAAGTATAATAATTATAAAATATAATATACAAGATATAACAATTATAAAATATTAATTTCTAATGTGTAGTTGCAGGTTTTTTTTTCAAGAAAAGATTCTACAATTTGTATTGTTATATTTAGATTTTTCTGTAACAACTTGACCAATTTTTTTATAATAATCGCGAAAGATGTTGAGCGGAGTCGTTTACAGTGAATTTATCCCTCTACTTAACCTACTTTTCCTTAATTTTCTGTGTCGTTACATGGAAACCAGCAGTTCTCAGAAATAATGAGTTTCTTTTGATTCGTGACTTTGTATGTTCCGTGTCGTGTTTATACGAGCATATAATAGGAGGCGTAGTTGAATGGAAAGCAAGATATATCAAGCTTAATAATGTCTCAATAGCAAAGTATGGTATTATTATGTATTGTAAACATTCAGAAAGTTCATTTGCGTGACACATTTCGTCAAATCTTTATACATAATTGAATACATAGACTGATTTTAATCTTTGAGTACCATGGAAAGGTCACATTTAACTCTGGCGAAATTAAATTCTCATTTTCTTTACTGATGGTCACACACGTATTTAAAAGAACCTTCCATTATTTCTTAATTTTATTTCAGCATTTCTTCAAGTAAGAGTTGAAATATTTGAAACTCAGAGTTGAAATATTCTGAAGTTGTAAAATTGTAGAATCTTAAAATTTCAAAGTTACAGAGTCCCAAAGTCTCAAAATCCCAAACTCCTAAAGCTCTCAAGTCCTAAAATTCCAAGGTGTCAAAATCACAAAATGCCAAAATCTCAATGTCCCAAATACCTAAACTTCCACATCCCTAAAATTGCAAATATTTAAACTCCCAACATTCCAAAATCCCAAATTCACATACTTGCAACCCCCAAAATCCCAAACTTCCACACACCAAATCCCCAAAATCGCAAACTTCCACACTCCAAATCCCCAAAATCCCAATTTCCAAACTTCCCTCATAAAACAACCCCATCATCAACCATCAGATATCCACCTCCCCACGAACCTTCCTTCCTCAAAAACCTAATTTGCATAAACACCTGCACCCCAACGACCAGCCGTACCAAAACAGCGTTCCAGAACCTACCTGAAATTTCCCTGAAACGCGCGAAGACTGTACATGAAAGCATGCGTTGAATCAACCGATTCTTCAGGGGTACGATCATAGAGGCTGACGGGGTTTGACCGCGTGGCAGGTTCAAAGGGGACCAGAGAGTAGGAACCCTTGCAAGGCAATTCTCATGCGTCAGCGACGAGCAATTCTATCATCGGTGGTCAACGACACCGGTTAACGTCAGTTTGCTAAGAACAAAGAGCATTTCGAGACAAAGGAAGATCACAGATTATTCGGTTGCTCGTAGGGAGCCCCGGGCGTTCCTTTTAAGCGTGACTAATGTCCCCGGACACGGAGGAGCTCACGGCTCAGGTGTTTTCGAGGTGCACGATGAAATGCGGCTTGTCCTGACCATTTACGCACGTGCGCTCCCGAAACAGTCTTCCACCTGCTCGGTAAAGTATCTTGCCTGCCAGCTGGTGTGTGTATAGCTCCACATACTAATCGCGTCGATGCAGCCTCCGAGAAAATGGGTGGATTCGATATGAAAAAGGATTTAATGTGAATTTTTTTGCTGAGTGAGAGCTGGAGGAATTGTCGGGGATATTTCTTTTGAGCTGACTGCAACTACTGTCGAAAATGTTGAGGTGGATGTGATGTGAGGTTTTAGTATTTTTGGGTGGGAGAAATGATTATTGAGATTCTAGTGGATTAGTACTAATGGATCCTGTCTGGTGTAGTAAACGTCCTCTTTTGTCGATAATAATTAATAAGATATAATAGGTAATAGTTAGGAGGGAGAATAAAATAAAGTACTCAAATATGAGCAATTTAAGAGCACACAAAATCAGCAGTCTAACAAGGAATAAAATATTAGAAATTAATACAGTGCAAAATATTTACAATTTAAGAGAACAAAATATTAATAGTAAAAGAAAACAAAATATTAATACTTTGAAAAAATAAAATATTAAAACTTAAAAATGAAATAAGGAAATATGAATACTGTAAGAAAACATGAAATTAGCAATTTTTAAAAAATTATTAACATTTTGAAATAACAAAAGACTACGAGTTAAAAGAAAATAACAAAATATTAAAAATTAAAGAAGAAAATATTAAAATATACAAAGAAGAAAATATTAACACCAAAAGCGAAATATTACCAATACAAAGTAGAGAAGATATTAACAGTGTAAAAGAATGAAATACGAAGAACATAAAGATGTTTAAGCTGTCAGTAATTTTTTGTCGACAAATTATATAAAAAACTGCAATTCAGTAGGCAGCTGTTCGGTTTAACCAGTTTTATTGCAATTTCGGATGCCACAAGATGTCAGGTCAGAAAAATCTAACAATGAAGATCCTTTTTTGCCAGCGTACCAAAGTCTTGTTTTCTTCTTGAAAGTCTTGTGCAACGATGCTTCTTAAAGAACTTTGATGAACCGGCTGCATAACCGTAACATCTGTCCGGTGCACCGACGAATCAGGCAAGCTTATTTTCTGCACCTGTTCCACTATATACGCAGTAACGTCCAAAAGTTTCTGGCCTTCGCGAGGTGTATCGAACGAGAGAAAAATAACCTGATTAATTTTTAATTTTGGATAAATATATTCAGTTTCCTGATTTTACAGAAATGTGATGTTCTTAAATTTGTGGAATTTCAAATTTTTAAGTTTCTACATCTAGTCTTTTCATTTTTACAATTTCAAATTTTTAAATTTTTATAACTTCAAATTCTTTAATTTTTACTTCTTCGAATTTTCAAATTTTCGCATCTTCAAATTTGTAGATTTTCACGTCTTCAAATATTCAAATATTTTATTTTCCCATCTTCAAATATTCAATTTTTCAAATCTTCAGATCTTTAAATTTCTACATCTTCAAATTTACAATTTTTCCGAATTCCAGAAGTACAAATTTAAAACTTGACAAACTTACAAAATCATAAACACTTTCTCTATTTGCAAGATACGAATCACACAAGAATTTTTCAAATTCACCAAAATGAAGTTTGAACGAAAATCCAGTGGAACGGACGTGGAGTAAAAAACAGTTAAAGATGTAAGAAAAGCAAGTCGGAGACGAGACAAGACGAGACGTGGCGACGCGCAAAAAGCCCAGAAAACGATTCATCTTTCGTCGAGATAGAATCGCGACGTGACTCCGAATCACGAGACCAACTTCCCCGACATTTCTCGCTACGTAAATTCGCGAAAATTCCAGTCAAAGACGTGCAATTCCACCGGCCTAATCGACGCTTTAACCGAAATACGTTTGTTGCATAACGAATATGAAACTCGCCGTGGAAAATCGCTCGATTTTCCTAATTCTCTGTGAAACGCGAAAACTTTCTTCGGATAGTTATCTTAACGCATTAAAGTAAGACTATCCCTTGGTGAAACGAGTTCGAATGTGACCCAATTGTTCTCACCGATGAAACGCCTACGTTGACTTTCTCGAATCAATTACGTTTAGTTAACGTCGCGAAGGTTCTTCCAATTGCCGCTATTTTTATTGCGGTAAATTCTGACACATCGTTTTGTAATGCGTGATTGAATTTTACGAGGGAAATTAATTTGGGTGAGGTGGTGGGGACGTGTGAAATAAAATAGGGTTTAGGTTCGTCCGGTTATGTGGAGATGTACGTGTATATGTAAGTTTGGTGCTCCAAATTTTTAGATTTGTGGATTTGCAGATTTGTAGATTTATGGATTCGTAGAGTTGTGGATTTGTAGATTCGCGGGTATGTAGATTCGTGGATTTGTAGATTTGTGGATTTGTGGATTTGTAGACTTGTGGATTTTTAGTTTTTTAGTTTTTTAGTTTCTTCGATTTCTAAATTTTTTAATTTCCACATTTTTGGATTTTTAGATTTTCACATTTTTATATTTTTATATTTTTACATTTTTATACATACATTTAAATCTTCATATATTTAGATTTTCAAATATTTAAATTGTTAGATTTTTAGACTTTTAGGTCTCAAAGTTTCCAGCTTTCTAGAATCTTGTTATTTCACCTTTTTATATACATATGTACATAGAAGTGAAGATGTCCGACATAACCTAAATGTTACAGCACAAGAGCACGTGTTAAAAAAATTAAAAATTAAATCTTGCACATGTACAATAACTTAAACGATTACGATCAAACTTCTTCAGAAAAATATTCCACGGTGTTCTTTCGCGCAAAAAATGAACAATGTACAATTTAGTCTTGTTTAACATGGCGATCTCCCGTAATTGATTCGATATTAATATTCTATGTAAAATTATCACCAAATACTTCAGTTTTTAGTGGACCGGAAAGGGTTGGACGAATGATCTGACCATAAATGTACACTGTAAAGGTCTCTCGTATACGTTCCAGCAGATTTGGAAACCTTTTATGGAACTTGTTCGTTGCAACCGGCGAATAATATACGGGACATCCATCATGTTGATGTTTCATTATTTCTTGCAGGCATGAACGAAGTTTTTTTGACGACACTGTCTTTGCTGCGCTGTAGCGTTACACTTCCAAATGATACCGCTATATTGACGATACTATAGCGGGATCTGGGGACTTCTCTAGGGAGAATTACGATTTTAATGAAATTCGTTGATTTTTTAATTTATAGAATGTATTGAAGCTTAATTTATTTTGAAATTTGGAAATGTAGTACAATATATCATAAATAAATAAGGATGTAGCTATAAATACAACAGAACAATAAAATATAATTAAATAAATACATAAACATAACTGTATAATAAAACATAAATAAAAGTACAAATATGAACGTAACAGTACAGTAAAATATAATTAAATAAAAATGTAAACATAACTGTACAATAAAACAGAACAGTAAAATATAATTAAATAAAAACATAAACATAACAGTACAATAAAACTCAAATAAAACCATGCAATAAAACCTAAAGAAATAAAAATATACATATACGTTCATTGCATAAAACACGTTGAGCTAATATACGACGCGGCGATAAAACAGAAACGCGTATCGTTCAACATATAAAATCGAAAATTAATTCAAAAGCTGTATCTCATCAGGAACGACATAATCTTTTATGTTTTATTAAAGAATTAACTATCGGATTTCCATTGGCGCGGTAGAATTAAAATGGTGGATCGTGCGGTTGAGATTCGAGCCATAGAAAAATTTGGGTAACAAAGGATTAAATGTTTCGCAAACAACCGGGCAAAATATCGCGAGATTCGCAGCGCGCGGCGTCGCGGATAAATCTTTCCGCGTGTACACGCGAAAACATTTATCTGTCCACGGCACGGAAAACCTTTAATCCGATAGATTAAAGTTTCTTTTCAGGGGAAAAGAAGCGCGAAAGTCACGGCGGTAAGCAGCGAACAGTGAAAGACGAGCAAAGACGGCGACGTTGCAAAAATATCACTGGCGACTCTCAGCCACACTCGCCTTCTTCGATACTATCGATTTCACCGTTGCACGCTCGTACGTTTTGCATATCCCTTCCCCGTCGACGAACCTCGTGTTTTTCTTCCCCCTTGGAGAATTATTTCTTTTGCCTCCAACGCTTTCAAATCGTGCTGTTACGCGAAAAAAAATGCTTCACTCGAGAAATTCCAGATTTACGCCCACCATCTTTTCTACCTTTTATTTTTACCACCATTGCGTTCGTGAAACTGCAAATTTACGGATTTAGGAGTTATTAAGTACGTTTAGGTGGTGAGACATTTATTAAGCTTTTGGTGTGAAATGTCTTTTCTACGTTTTCTATTTTTTACAATTAAATCCGTGAAATTGCAAATTTATGGATTTATGGGTTTAGGATTCATTAAGTACGTTAGTTTTGATGGTGAGACATTTATTAGGATTTTCGGGTGAAATGCAGTTTGCCTTTTTTTTCTTTTGTTTTTCCACGATTAAATTCGTGAGACAGCAAATTTATGGATTTAAGGGTTTACGAATTGTTAAGTATATAAGTTTAGGTGGTAAGACATTTTTTGTTTTTAAGGTTTTTGGTTGAAATATCATTTTTGAGAAATTGGTAATTTTAGGTGAAGGTTTTTAAGTAGCTATTCGGAACAGAAAGATCGATGGATTTATAAATTTGCGGGTTTTAGGGGTCTATATTTTAAGAACTGCTGGTTTTAACATTTTTGAACTTGCACATTTTTAGATTTATAATTATCTAAATTTTTAAACTGTTGAACTTCTAAATTGACGAATTTCTTCACTTGTACATTTTCAAATTTATCTTCAGATTCCCAAATTTTCCAATTTTCATATGTAAAAATATTCAAATTCTCAAATCGTCGAATCTACAATCATATAAATCATAAATTCGCAAATTTTGCAATATCCGCAGTGCCTCCCACGTGGACTTGTATCGCCGGCTCAGAAATACTGCTGCAATATAAAGAGATAATTAAAAAGAAACGACTCGCAATTTCTCCGTATTCAAATATCATTCCTCCAAAAGTACCTGCCTATAAAATCTTGGCGCAAAAACCTTGTCAATTTTTGTCACGTTTCGTTCTTCTTGGAATATGGAGTGTTTATTTAAAATAAAATCGAAACTTAGCATCTTTAACCCCTACCTATGATTTTTTCCACAATTGCGTCAGTCAGAGTCAACTCTTGCAATATTAAAACAAATAAAGAAACTTGTAATGTGACACATTCTGAATTCAGCGATCAATTGTACAAACTGTAACTGGTATTGAATTCAAAACTTAATCGTAGGGCGAACACGATTTATTTCTGTTGTATTTGAACCGTGGTGCATCACGAGTGACTCGATGTCATAAGCCAAGGGGTTAGAGTAAATGAATTTATTGAAAGCGACTCGGAAGGATGTCCGCACGGTTCAAGGATTAAACTAAATGTGAAAGACTTTTCTAAAACGCATAGTAAAACTGGCGCCACTTCCTGAGGAAAAATAACGGTCTGGGTCTGCAACGTATTCGCCCAATTGGCCTTTAGGTATAAACACGGCCTGGGGCCCATTGACCCTCGAGACAGAGTTAAGGCTTTTGCAGACCCAGTGACTCACATAGATTTATTTTTGCTCATTAATTAAAATGATAATTCAACAGTCCTGTTCCTTCTGGTTCTTTTAAACAACATTCTACAGCTTCTTTTTAATTACATCTTTCTTCGTAATTCTTTCTACGTGATCCGAAATATGCTCCGTAAGCTGTTCAAAACCGTAACGCGTTATATCTCGTTATTCGGTTTAATTAAAACGGCCGTTTTACGGACGAAGACTCCGGCGGTTGACTGTATTTATCTTATCTAAATGTTAAATTGATTCGCGTGTCGGTGGATTGTTGAAAATTCAGAAATCAATTGGTACACGCACGTGCGTAGGTGACCAAACGTTCGACGCTAATTACACACTGACAACGCTCGCGCGAATTTATACGGATTCTAATTAAAATTTCATTTCGACGTAGCGAAGTGTAATAACCGCGGATCCGTATCGCCATGGCGTTTTTTAAGCCGGTGGCGGCTGCTGCCGCAGCTGCCGGCGAAAACTAATTAAGCTCTCGTTTAACTACAAACACGAGTCCTGTGCTTTAAGCGATCGCTACTACCTAAAACTACCTTTTCGCCGGGTCATCTCTCAAATTATCGAGATACGTCTGCCCTAATTTCCCTCGGTATTTGTTCAACATGCGTTACCTAATAAATTTCTTCCGCTATCTTAGTTTCAAAGTTGTCGGTCAAACACGTTCAGCATAGGGTAGGCAAATTATTCTGTTAGTGGATGTTCAAGATTATTTGGACATATCTAGACATATGTGTATTAGATATTTAGACATATACAAATATTTAGAAATGTATAGATATATGTTTGACATTTAGACGTATTAATATGTGGACATATGGAGATATGTATTGTATGGACATGTGGAGATATGGAGATGCATGTAAGATATTTAGACAAATAAAAACATTTTGACATATACATACATGTGATGATATGTAGACATATACATACAATTATATTATACAATATTATTTAGAGATATGTAGACATATACATGTTAGACATTTAATATATTACACACATATTACGCAGGTATTTGTTAATATGTATTTGGAAAATAATTAAAATCAATGAATTTTCAGTGTAAAAGAAGAAACTTGTGAATAGATAATTTACAATAAATTTCAATGTTAATGCCAATAGTAATTTGAATAGATAATAATTTATAGTTAATGGTAATATCAGTGGTGAAATTGGAAGAGCTTTGTTCGTAGATATTGCCAGAAACGGGGAATAAAAATGAAAATAGATTGGGCCGATACATCGAAGCAGAAGTTATGGAATTAGCAATTAGGTGTTTGGTAAGGTTTGGCGTAGCTCGAAAACGCCGATCAATAATGGCAACATCAAACGCGGCTACGAATTGGCTACGTAAATCTCGTAGCTCCCCAAGGTTTCCGCGTCGAAAGTGGAATCGATGTACTTAGACGAGTTGGTCGGCAAGCAAATAAATTTCTGGTAAGTTGCCAAGCGGTGCGTTGGCCCCCGGGCACCAGTGAGGGAACATCGGCTACGAGAAACCGGTACTTGCTTATTCGAGTATGCAAAATAACCACACACGCCACTCGAATTATTGTTATTTGTGTATCGATCGCAAACGCTCTCCCGAAGAAGTATTAAACAAACAAAATGTGAATTCCAGTTAGTTTCGCTGAAACGAGAGATTATTTCGACGGGTTTATACGCTCCTGCTGTTTGCCCCAACTGACTCGACGAATCGATTTTCTACAAATCAACAGTTACGTGTAAATAGAAATTAGGGGCTCACCGCGAAACTTGCACGTATCGGAAGATGAGAAAATTACATTAAAACTAGGCCTCGTGGAGTCACTATGATCAAAGACGTAAACATATTTGATTTAAAGGTCTATGATTCTTTTCTTCTGACAGCAAATTTCTATTTCTGAGCCCCAATTTGAAATTGTTACGAGACATTCGGTCACAATGATCAATGATATAGAAACATTTGATTTAACCCCTTGCATTATGATTTGTCAGGTACGTCAGAACTAATCACAGCAATATTAAAACAGACAAAGAAAGTTGAAATGTTATGTCAATTTTGTATCAATCTATGCAAATAATTGGACAACTCCAAATTGAAGCGTATTAATTCGAGTAAAATTGATCACGAAGTACGAGTGCGTCAGACTCGTCAAAATAGTGCAAGGTGTTAAAGGTATGTAGTTCTTTTCTTCTCAGAGCAAATTTGAATTTTCTGAGCTCAAATTTGATATTATTACGAGAGGTTTGAATAGGGTGAAATATATTTTGTTAGATAATTCGCGTTGAATCGGTGCAAATAACTGAGTGTATTTAGGACTACATGAATTTAGGACGGACATGATGTAAATTTACAGGGAGAAACGTGTGTGAATCTCAGTTTTGGAATAATTGTATATTGAAGTTGTAGGACGCGTGTTGTGTTTCAAAATTATCGTGGGGTTCTTCAGAATGGGTTTCTTGACTGTGAGGTATTTTACTTTTTAACTTTGTACGAATACGTTTATTTAGTAATGTAATGAAGATTTTTTAAATTTGTAATGGGTTTGGTGGTAGGATTTGGAATTTTGAAAATTTGTGAGTCTGATAGCTAAAAATTTGAAGATAAATAATTTGGAAATCTGGAAATCTAAAAATTTCAGAATCTGTAAATCAAAAAAATTGAAAACTCTGAAATATTAATAACTAAAAATAACAAGTCGAGAAATTTTAATGTCCATAAATTTATGAACATGGATCGTTAAATTGTACGGGGTGACAAAATTTCTATAGTCAGCCCTGAATACGATTAAGTGTGACTGAACGCCGTTCTCCACGTAGCGATAAAATGCTAATGTTCATTGTTGCGTACGAAATTAATTACTGGTAATGAGGCAGCACGAAACGCAAACAATTTTTCCGCGATAATGTTAAATAAATTAACAATGCTGGTGCTTCAGCTTGAAAATTATTTTTTAAAAACCGTTACAAGGTGATAAACTGTATCTGGACGTTATCTGAAAGACTTTGCATCTTTACTGGAATAATAAGTGCATTTTGCATGTTTGCAATTATAATTCTCTGTTATTAATGCAGTCATTCTTTATTCTCAGCTTTTGTTTTATTAATAATTTATCGAGAATGAAACATGAAATATATTTATAGCACCTCGTAGTTAAATTATAATTTTATAGCAAACACAAAATTATAGTGTGTTTGTAAATATTCTACATTCGTAAATAAACCATGCATTATTCTATTCACTTAATTCTTAACTTAACGTGAGTAATATTTTTAACATCAGTTTTATTGGATTTCTAATAATTAAAATTTTTAACACAGATAAAAATTACTTTTGCAATCTTGTTTATTATAGTAGGACAATTTTTGTAAGTATATCGAAATAAATATAGTAATCAAAGAAATTATTGTGTAATTTTATGTCTTGACCTGATTATATCTATGTATATTTCTAAAAATTTTCGTATACATAAATGAGCACACATATTTCAGTCCACACTGTATCTTGAATATTTTTAATTCCAGTCCTATTGGATTGCGTTTGAATTACAGTAGTACCTATTAATGTGGAAGAAAATTACTCTTACGAAGTTGCTTAATAGGGCAAAACAATTTTGAGAAACATAGCAACGCAGGTATAATAGCCGCAGAAATATAGCGCGGTCGTAAATTTCGCCGACCGGTAAGCGAAACAAGTTTCAGTTACCTTGGCACTAATCCAGTGATGAAGCACATCCACTGTGTTCGCAGGATGCGATGCACATACGAACAAACGCCGTACGTGGTTAGACACTTATGGATAATAAAATTCGGAATCTACAATTCACATATTGAAATTGTATGAAGTTTAGAATTTTTCGAATTTAAAAATTAGTAATTTGAAATTTTTAAAATTTCATATTTACAAGTTTGTAATTTGAAATTTCTGTATTTTTATATTTTTTAATTTCTTAATACAAATACTTATTCGGTCTAGATGTTATGTAAACAGCACATTAATACTGTCCTCATATTTTGGTGATTTCATCCATTTCTCAGGGATTATATGAAAGGAGAGGTAATTAAATGATTGAAAACTGTCGTCAAAGCGTCAAAACACAAACAACCGCTTTTCAATGGAGCGACAGCTCTTAATAAGATTAACGTCTTCGCGATTGTAGTAGCAGGGGAAAAAATATCTGAGGGGTTGGACCGAGCTTTTATTGAAGCTTTTTGACAACGATAAATAATCGGATTAGGCATAGTCAGGGATTTTCTGAGCCATTCTAACTGCTCAGGACAATCGAGCTACAATCTAACCATTGTACTGCTTTCACCTTTTTTATTCTATTTTTATGGTGTTTTATCGTCCTTCGGAAGGGAAACGGCAAGTCGGAAACTATAGCGAATCGGAAAATATTGCTACACTGTGTTATGCAAAAAATGTGATGCAATTAGATTTTTATAAATAAAATAATTGCAAAAAGAAAATCTTGTAACTTCAATTATATTTATAGTTTATTTAACTTCAAAATTATTTTCATGCAAATATTTGTTGGTTTTTACCATGTACATACTTGTTTTTTTATTTAAATATTTATTGCAGTTTTTAGTTTAAACATTTACTTGGTCTTTGCTTTTTAAACGTTTATTCGGTTTTTTCTTTAAACATTTACTTAGTTTTTCATACTAAAAGTACATACACTTCTGAATTAACATTATATTATTTTTCGAATTTTAAATCTTTGTTCAAAACAAGTTCTTTAAAATTTGGATATTTAAAATAATTTTTGAACGAACAGTACCGAAATATTCGGTAAAATACAAGATCCTTCGGAGATAAGATTGCACACAGCGGTAGCTCGAAGAGAAATATGAACGAAGTAAAGTGAATTAAGCGGTGTAGATGAGACGTTATTTGTAACCGCAATCAGATTATGCGAAATTAATTACACGTTCCGTAGTCAAGTTGCGTGTGCCGTATTGCCATTGACCATCTCACTTTTAAGTGTTTATTATTGCTGTATCCTTTTAAAACCGGATACCCAACAATTTTTTCCTGCATTGAACATCTAACTGTAAAACGAAAATGAATTAGCAAAATAACTTTGTAAAATAATAGTACTTGGAATCTTTGGTATCTATCATAATACGAAAGATTATTTTTAAAAAACTATGAAGGGGTTAAATCACGAACAAATTTCTCTGAAGACAAGTTTGCTTTTTTGTGACGTAATCATTAAATGTTCCATTACTAAATATCACAAGATTTATTTTATGCTAACTACCTGTTAACTGTAGATGTGTATGTTTCTGACAAAATGTTCTCATTTTAGAAGAACAAAGACAGAGTCAAGAAATTTGATAGCAATTAGATATATTTGCAAGAGACTTGTAAATTGTAACAAGAGGATTGGGTCATATAGATCCCTCTACACCGGGGGGTTCAATAATGATTCCAGGGTATTGTTCGAGTTGATTGTCATTATGGTGGGGTACAAGGGTGTCGATTAATCGAAACGATCCGTGCATCACATTTCAGTGTTATCGTGCTGGGGATACATTCGCACTGTGGTGGACCGCGGTCGATATTTGTAAGGGATTGCTCGGTATTTCATGGACAATGGCCGTGTGGCAGAGGTGAATTAGACGATCACGTCGTTATCAGTGTGTTTCTGTAGCACTTTGTGTGTCCACTAGCCATAGAAACTTGCACCAGGATTAAGGAGTCTTTAAAAGAAATACGACGAAAGAGAAACACGTGTTCATCTTCAAACCCTCATAACTCCGTTCGAACTGATCCAAAACCATTGCAACAGACATCAAATTAAAGCTCCACTTTTTTACTTTCCGCCACTATTAATGATTTCCACATACGTCGCAGGCCCAATGGGAAACCATCGGGCATGTCCGCATACTCACATTTTCGATTCTGAGGATGTCCACACAAATTTGAATTAGTAGCCTACAAATAATATTCTATGCAATTGTCTCTTATCACATTCGAAAGTCTGACCAATTTCCTTGAAAATAAGGTAAATTGCAGTAACATGGGATGATTTATAACAAAGTTATAGTAATTTATACAAAAGTCTTTATGGGTCAGGTCTTTAGTATCCTTAGAGTGCCCCCATCATTGTTTATGTTTATCTCCGTGTAAATCTTATTATATCTTATGTAAAGGAAATGTTATTATTTCCTGATGATATTTGTAAGACCATAATAAAGTTGGAGTAGCGGAAATAGAAGTAATGATTGAATCGGTGAATTTGTGCCGCGTGCCATGTGACGCAAAAGTAGTAAAAGCGTGGCGATTGGATTTTCATAAACGTCACTTTTCCTTTCCTTAGTTCGATTATGCATATCCGGCTTAGCCGTTGCAGCATTCGTGTGCGGAAGCGGAAAATCCAACGGTCTGCCGTGCGGAGACAGAAATAGGGAGGCGAGAGAAGGGTCCGCGCGAGCAAGAGGGTGTACCACGGGGATGGTTTGATATTAAATCCCGGTGACTGGCGCGGCCTAGACGAGACGAGAGGTGACGAGAAGCTTCGCAACACCAGATGGTACTGACGTGCTGAGTGACGTCAAATTAAAACACGTAGCAGTGACGCGACGATTCGACGACATCCCATACAATATCGTTGCCGCTGCCTTCGATCGTTGTTATTCGACGATTCTTCTTATCGCCCATTTACACGAACCGCCGTTTTCTTCCTTCATCGTATCGTGCTTACGTAGATGTCGATACGTCCGCAATGCATTTTAGATTCACGGATTTCGGATCCTTCGCGATTTTTGAACATCGGATTTGAACCCAAAGTCAATACCTATTTAAATGTTTCAAACTCAACAGCCCTAAAAATTGTTCTCAATATCAAGAGTACTCACAAATGTAACAATTTCTCTGATCAGTTACCATATTTCTGAAGCCCCACCCAGGCAGTTTGAGAAACATCATCGTTAGCAGCGTAAATGAAATTTGAATATTTTGCCAACGTTTGCTGTCCCTCCCCCGAAAAACAGGCAAAAAAGAGTGAAAAAGGAGACGTGATATGCAGACTCTTATGCAACAGCGTAGCGTAAAATGTGGGTGGTAAACGGGCTGACGTTACGAATGAAGTGCGCCGCTGTAAAAATGTGGTTTTATAGATGCAACTCCACATAATGTCCAAGTAACCGAGGGGGATGGACCTTACACGAGGAAGAGCCGGTACAGTACGCCGGGTTAAAAAGAGGAAGACGTATTTGGTCGAAAAAAAGGGGAAAAAGAGAGATTCGTGTGGGTGCGCCCGTAAAAAGGAACATCGTGCACGCGCCTGCACGTCGTAATATCTGCCTCTTAAGCGTCCATACACTCGGCCGAGTCCGTTTTCTTCTTCCTCCTCTCCGACGTCCTCGCATCGTCTTTTCTTCCTTCTGGCTTCTATGCCTTTTTCGCCGCGTCTTGACTCTGTAAACCGACCATAAACCCTCGACGACAGCATGGAATTTCTTGGCGTCACGATTTTACCAAACCGTATCGATCACCGTTCCCCAGGAGCCGTGGCAACAGCGTGTATTCCTGGTGTACACTGCTTTGTGATCGTATAAACCTTACCGATGTCACTATTTTGGATACCTTGGTCTTCTTGCTGTCAATATACACTGGGGTTTATGCGCGCTTAGGGTTTGCTCCTTTTTTCATAGTTCGGTCTTTGAGGAATGTCACTCTAAATTTAGTTTTGAGGCCAGTTTTTGGATGTTAATGTAGATGCGTGATGGGAGTTTGCAAGATGATTTGAATACTTTTGGGGGTTGTTGTGGTCTAATGTTGCTGCCATTTTGAAACGCTCGAAAGTTGTCAGTACAAGAAACTCTTGTATGAAGTTTAAAGAAACAAAGGGCTGATTCATATATTATTTAGGGTGTTTGACAGAAATCTAAATTTGTCCTTGCCAAGAAATACCTATATAGTTTTATAATTTTATCACCGTCATTAAATGTACTTACCTCTAAATGCACATAACCTGTCACCACTCATACGAATAAAATCTCAACGTTAAAGAGAGGCACTTAAATTGAATATATTACGTGTACAATTATACGAGGTAATTTAATATAAAATCGTATAAAAGAATTAAACGGCAAGGATTAATGTTGATCATTTTAGGGAACCAAATGTCTCGGTAAGAATGTGAAATATCCTTTGTACTTTTCGCGGTCTTTGTTAAACCGCTTAATTAGAAGCTACGCTTTAGCTAAGCTGCTTACCAGCTCGTGGTACAAATACTTCTTAAACCGCAGCTACGATGTCGTGTATAACACGTGAATTTATTTGTAAACAGTCCTCATGCTTTCACTGAAATGTTGCAGAAAAGTATTTTTAATTCTTCTTATAAACTGTTTGCAATAAACGGCTTAACCTTTTCGGTGCTCGCTGAAATACAACGATTTTAAACCGATCTTTAACCTACTTTTGCAGACAACAGTTTAACCTAAAAGAAGCATTAAATGTTTTCAGTTTTACCAGACATTTTAATGTTCTCTTAAAACATTTGAGCCTTTCGTTGAGAGAATTAAATGTTAGAGACATTAAAAATTATTGAATAATAAGTTAAATTGGATTTTTCATATGTTTGTGTGTGTGACTATAGAAAGTGTAGCATATGTATGTTTATGTGTGTAGTATATATGAAAGTACAAAAAAAATATATAAATCTGATTTTGCTTATAAGAAATCAATACACCATCAAGTATAACAGATAAAACATTAAGAATGCGATTACACGCATTTTTGAAAAAATATCGTACGAACTCCTGCAACATAACTCTAATATTTTAACCAAAATCTGTATTTCATTTATTTTGTAATATTGTAAAATCGTGCATACGGTATACGTTTCATAATGGCTGTTTCAGAAACTTGATATTCGTATATCCAATATTCCGATAATCGATGTACCATATATAATAAATTTTTCAATGAAACGTTTATTAAAAAAGAAAATACAGTTTCCGATAAATTCTATATTACAGTTTTTAATTAAATACAAAAACAACCATACTTCCTTTCAAATAAATGAAATTACAAATGTACGTAATAAAGATTAACAGAAAATGTGCTTTCAGTTGCCAGGATTTACGTCTACAATTGTATAATAAAGGTTGTTAATTAAATTTAAAATGAAAAAATTTGGGAAATGTGAAAATTGGGATTTATTGAATTTGAAATTGTAGAAGTCGGTATTCTTTCGAATTTCTTAATTCGAAAATTAGGAAACTTGAAAACTTAAGAACATGGAAGGCATGGAAGGTTTAAAATTACAAAATATTAGAAATAGTGCATCCCATAGGTATTAAAAGCACGTGTTCAATGTTCACCATCGAGCTATATATTAAATTCCATCGGTCTTCGCCAGCCACCAAAAACTACATATCTAATACGAACAATGGGCTAAAGTCCGTCGGCTTTGTGTTCGAATTGGTCCGTCTATTTGAAGCCTTTCCCTCCATCGATACGTCAAATCCGTTTTCAATGCAATATTCATCGGAAGACAGGGGTTTGATCGTTCGCCGCAATTAGATCCAGCTGTAAATTACGAGAATGATGAAGATTACGCGTGACGTTCGGCGTCGCAGCTGCACGCGTATCCGAGGCGCGAATTATTTGGCAAAATTAGGCTCGTCGGCACGGCTGATTTTCGATGGCAAACGCACGAGATACGCGTACACGTAATCCGACCACAACGGAGAACACCAACCGAGCAGTTCTCTCGCATTCCTGTCGAATGTGTAATTATTCGCGGACCGATGCTCCGGCCGCAAACAATGGCCGCCGAGTAGCGAGACTCAGGAACCGAAACTGCATCGCGATGCTCGCAAAATCCATCCCCACTTTGCCGTCCGCATTTCCTCCACAGTGAAACAAATCCCTTGGTGACCATTGTTTAAGCGGACCGAACACGTTCTCCAAATAGTTTGCTATAATGTTAAGTTAAATCTTCCTCCTGTGATTCTATTTATCATCCGAGGTATGATGAACGTTTTGAATCCGAACGAGCCGGAGCTCGATAATCGATGTAGCAGGATCGATGCGAACTCCCTAAGCTCACTCGTTTATGAAACTTTGGTACACCATGGAAAACATCTGACTGAACGTATCTCATTTTGGAGGTGGAGGACTAATTGTTTGAAACATATTTTCAATAAGTACAGATGTCTAACCAAACTGTTAGCTATTTTGCTTTCGCACGATTTATGTTAGGACTGTCTGAGGTACTCATGAACAAGAGTCTGGTCGTAGCAGGCAATTGAGGTGATACTCCAACTTGAAGTCACATAATGTCGCAAACCTATTTGTGAAAATATGGAAAAAAGAAAAGCAAGCATCGTTGTCGAAGTGAATAGAAACATTGTTCCTCAAGTATCTGGCCACGGAGTGGGAAGATGTCTTCTGGTAAGAGGATTAAGTTTGACCCCTTAGCACTTACCCCAGAACCGAGAATGAATACCAAAGTTTTTACATTGTACTCTTTAAATTCTGTGATACTATTTATCATCTGTAGAATGATGGATGGATCGACATGTGAACAGCAGTGATGCTGTTGCAGATTGATAATCGATATGGCAGAATTGATGCATACAAATAAGTGCTAGGTTCACTCGTCTGTAGAACTTTTCATACAGAACATTTAACTGAACATGTACCCTGTTTTGGAGGCAAATAGATAATTGTTTAAAAGATATCAACTATCAATGGTATTCAAATTTTGAAGTATTATACATCAAATTACTAGGTGCAAACCGTTAGCTGCGGTTAGCTTGACTACAGTTTGAATATGGGTCAATGTTGTTAACTAAAATTGAAAAAGAATTATATATTAAATATGTTGAGTATTCGAATATAAATCAGATGAAATTATAATTTGTTCTCATTACAGTATCAAATCCACATCGTGAAATTTAATCCTTCCCCATCAAATGATGCCCAAGAACTATTTCTGATAACAAATATTGATTTCAAGAACATCGAACAGTATTGTTTAATTAATATATGATTTTGCAAATCGATATAAAACCTTCGAGATACTCTAACTGAATCGAAGTTATCTTCTGATTGTATCCCCAGCGAGTACTAATAAAAATTCTCGTTTGTTCCAGGTAAGTTTCAATTGCTTCCATCGTATGTTTGCCTATCCAATGTCGGAGAACTGCGGTGAGTACAAATACGATCGTTTTTCAAAGTAAGATATTGGCTATCCAGGAAGTTCTTGAAGCTATTCGTTAGATTTTAGTGTTTCTGACGGTTACTGGAAACTCGTGGCGCAAGTTATCGAGCTTCCTTCTAATCGTTGCCTCATTTTTCGATGTGGAAGCTTGAAATTAAGGCCAACTGCAATCGGGGAGACTTCACATTGCCAATTTCATGAAAAAGTGACGCAACTAACTGTGACGTGTATACATTTTTCAAAAAGTACATTTGCAATTATTTTTTTCATTGATAAAATCGATCGACTGTAATATAAGTTATTATTTTATTACATGGACACTTTCGAAGCTTTTCATTTGTAGGTTTACAGGTTTAAAAATCTTGAAAAATTTATAGGTTAAAAAAATGTGAAAATATAGATATTTTTAAAAATTCAGATGCTTGCAGATTTAAAAACTTGGAATGATACAAACTTGTAGGTATAAAATTTTTAAAATACAGAAATTTTTACAGATGTGAAAAAATATTCAAATTTGTGGGTTAAATAATTTGAAAATATCAAAATTTAGCTACATATTGGGTTCTTTGAAGGCATCAAAATTCACGAGTAAGAAACTCGACGAATTTAATAATTAACAATTTAAACATTTTAAATGAAAATTAGAACAACGTTAAAAATACTTAAAAATAATGAAAGAGTGATTCGAATCGAGCGATTTATAACCTTAATGTTTCGTTGAAGGCTTAACCTTGAAGGCTTCAACCCCTTGACTTATGACTTCATCAAGTGCGTCAGACAGAACGACTCAATTATCATTATAATATTAAACCAGACAAAGAATATTCAAATGCTCAGAATATTTTGTGTATATTAATCATTGCTGAATAGTATGGAATTAAAAATAAACTTGATGTACAATTCTGGTGAAAATAGGATGAAAATTTATCGCGTTTCAAGCTACGTGCGTCACGCGTGGTATACGATATTGTAAGGCAAAGGGTTAGCAATAAATTCCTTTTGTTGTCGAGCTTTCTTATAGAAATATTTGATGAGTCGTCGGTTTTATGCGTCCATGGGAGTTGTTGTCGTGGTTCTGCTTCCTTAACGACCGAAGCCTTATCGGTCATGGATCAGCCTCGCAAGGTCTAATTAATATTCATGACTCACCCGCGAAGGACACCGTAGTTAATGTACATTTGATTGGAAGGGGCAGCTTGCAAGACCAGTCAAGGTTTTCCTCGAAGGACGTTAAAAACATTCGTCGACCCGGTTTACGATTTGAATTATGCTTATCCCCTGCATTTTCATTGCGCTCATTATTACTTCTCGAAAGTAATTATAAATAGAAATTGCTGTATGCATTTCATTACGATCGGATTATTGTGAGTGACATTAAAACCGGACTCGTTAAAATTTATTAATTTTTAGAACGCTACGCCAAAAATTTGTTATTCTTTTCCTTCATTTAACTGTTTATAAATATATTAAATATTAAGTATTTCACTTAGAAATATTCATCAACCACGGCAAATTTAAAGAAATATATCTATCTCCCTAAAACTCACCTCGTAAGGCGCATACAATAAAATACACAATGAGAATAAAGTAGAAACAATGTAGAATAAAGTAGATAATCAGTTACAGAGAAACGATAAGTCTGTGTTATTTTACGCAATGGTTATCCGTGTAAAGGCACAGCGTTCTCGAGGTTATTGGCTGTAATAGTTCCGTATATACAGCGGATTATATTTTCTCACCCCGGTATCCTTTTAATTTGTGGAGGCGTTTACGAGGCGCGACCACTCTTCGAGGAGCATGGTAAGCGGCTAAGCGAAATCTCTTACGAACCGTCATACGATACGCTCGATTTCAAACGTTCTTAGAATGGTTCTGCATAGACGCTCGTTCCATTATATGCAACGGTTATTGCTCCGTCGTTTTTGTACTTTCACCGTGCCATAATGTCCCGGAGATATGTGTAAAACTTTATCTTTACGAGAGATATCGAATAATCTCGTAGGTACTTGTCGTTTCGGTAGGGGATTATGAAATCGCATTTGTTTGACGGATGATGACATAATTAGTGCACTGCGGTATTTTATATGTCTGTTATACGCAGAATATGGAGTCAAATATTTTATATTTATTCTGTGTGTTAAGTTTTAATATACATCATTTTTAATACAGATTCGATTTTTAGAAGAGCGTCAAAGCCTCAAAGAATAAAAATAATAATTCAATACAATAAAGTGATTATAATTGCTACTTAGATTTTTTTTATATCGATCGTATGATAGGTAATTTTTAATGGAAGAGTTATTGGACCGCATACGGTAAAATTTAAAGAAGTCGAAGCAACGGAGCATGATTTTTGTTGGCTTTCATCCTCATGCGGTATGAAATATCCGGTTCACAATGGCGGACCATCTAGAGGTCCGATGCCGCGTGAAATGCGAATCTAAACGAGTGGACGATCTGTGAACTGGCACGTCCTTTCGTTTTCTCCATCCATTTTCGAAGCCTGTTCTCATCGTCGGCTTAATCCTCCCCCAGTTCCAATCTAGCCCCCTTTTCTTTTCCATTCTTTCCCTCTCGATACACGGAGCATTTTCTTCCGCGTGATTGTAACATCATAATGGACGGCCCCATTCGACATCGTCCTTCGATTTACTCTTAGAATTCGTTTATCCGTGCCACGCGACCTTTCTTTTATTTTTATTCTATCCCGGTAATTTATTATATTGTTGCGCTGATTTTATACTAATACGCGTGAAATTGTTTCTCTCTTATTTTTTCTTTTTTAGTACAAGAATTTGAGGTTATGTGGGCTTGCGATTGGGTACGAGGGATCGAATTTATGTGAGGAAATAAGTGAAAATGATTGAATTCTTTCTGAAGTTCTGCTTTTGAGGAATTTTAGTTATTTAATTATATATTATTGCAATTTTCAGTCGTAAATTAATTACTGAAATATAGTGCAGTTTTTTCGAATTTCGAAATATCTTAATTTGAACTTTTTCAAATATCTAGGTATTGTAATTTTAATTGCTTGTAATACCTGAACGTGCTGATTTCAATTCTTTCGTGTTTCTAAATATTCTAATTTCAATTCAAGATTTGTATTTTTCACAGATATGTATTCTTCACCATTTCAAAAATTAATACATATTTCGTAAAAAACGATTTAAATTCTATATTCAAAAGTGGTGAGACTCAAATCATTTTGATCTCCGTTCTAATTTCATTGTCTATGATATCAGCATATTAGCACTGTTTATTTGTGTTCAACAAGAAACAAGATCTACACGGCACGTTATTCCAGATATCGTGTTTGCAAACACAAAGCAACGTAGTGTTAAATGGATTTCCAACTAAATAGTAAAATAGATAAGTGAATGTATGACCCAGATTGTTGAATTGTAGATTAACATATAATCGAATGGTTAGTTGAATTAATTCCATCGCAACATACGAGTAATTTGAGAAATCTGATAATGGTAGGAGAGCACACGAGTATACGCAATGAAACATTTTGCTTAGCGGTACGGTTCTCAAATGAGCAAACCACCACGACAAAACGTTTAAACGATCTACTGTCCCGCTTTATTTCATGTAGCATGCAATTACGATTAATTTCAAACAGTAAATCGGATTGCTGGCCATATTGCTTACATACAATCACGCGGCTTACCGAATATGCTAACTGGAAAATTTAGGATTAATAGTGATCCTTTAATCTGTCGATTCAATCTTTGATTGATCAGTTTGTAAAATGAACAAGAAATTTTTTTAAATATTGAACAAATATACATTTATAATATATTTCAGAAGTATACTAATTATTTAAATTTGATGTATAATTTTGTTTCGTATTTTTCTTTCATTTTGGTTAGAGTTTAATATTGCAGTTCATTTGGTTAGATTATGTCAGTCAGATGTTATTAAAAAATGTATAATTTCGATACATCATGTACATGTTACTATAAATAATAAAAGTTACCTTAATCAAAATTGTGGTTAATAAACTGACACATCATACAAGTTATTATTCAGTTCTTATATAAGAACTATACGACGTCAATATGAAATATGAAAAATTTGACATAACCTAACTCGAGTGAGAACAGCTCGTCGATACGTGTGTACGCACGCGTGTACGTGAATGGAGTTACAGCAAGCCGTAATTATACCACGACAGTATGTAATTCGTGCATACTCCTCCGTGTCTGGTTCCTGTCACTTTTTTTTGTATTTTTTTTTTTCTTGTACACGTAATGGCCTTTTCGCTCCTATAATTGCCCCAGCAAGCCGATAGAACGAAGGTTCTTGTAATCACAATGGCGCTGTCGCAAAGGGCCGAGCCACGACCCTTTCATTAAGAAACAAGCGGATCTTCTCTTTAAGCTGCTATTCCGAACACGTAAGGACAATTTCATCGTTCCTTGTCCTTTGCGTTTCTTCTCGAGAAATTAAATAGTTTACAGTGACGGAATTACCCGGATGCTCGTCCAATTATAAATAATTATTAGATTGCCAATTTCAGTCGCGAGCTCATTACGTTCTTCGCTTTCGAATTACGTTTCTATTGCGAATGAAAATTATTGGTAGAATACTATTTGGAACTTTGGAAAGTTACTGTTTAGTTAGAATTATAGGGAATATTTTTATGAATTTTTGGAAGTAATTTTTAGAGTTCACTTGTCTGAAAATATGCAAGGTGTAAATATATGGTTAATATTAATTTTGATATTCTCTATTGGATAATAATTTAATTAATCAATAATTTAGATAGTTCTCAAAATGTGGCAAATTAAAAATTTTAGAACAGTTTCCATTCATAAAATATTTATTTATTTCTATATTTTCAAAATTTCTATATTTATTTATTTTTCTAATCATTTTTTGATCGGTGTGAAAGAAAGAATTGAAATGAAATTTATGAAAATAATTTGTTGTTATGTAGAAAATTTGCAACATTTACAGTGAACGCGTACTTTGAGACGCCCTGTACAAGAATTCCTGGGTGAACGAAGTTGAAAAAGAACCTGTTTCTTCAAGGATTCGTTATCTTAATTAAATTATGGAGAGTTGATTGGTTCAAACTGTAGAGATATAATTAAGTGATAAGTTGCTTCTTTTGTAATGGATATTGCAGTTCAAAAATAAGCAATTTCAAATAATAACGTGGCGTTAACATTATCTTAAAATAGCCGAGATAAACTGCATAAATTTCATTCCACCTGTACGATAATATTATTAATTACTAACTTAAATTAACTTAAGTAAACGTAAATAAAAAGGTAGGAAAAATAAAAAAGTAAAAAAAAAAATTGTAGTGTTGAAAATTTATTTTAGAAAATATTTACTTGAACTAATATATTAATGTTTTATTATATATCAATGTTACATTGTCAATTACAATATTAACAGTTATTATTATTGTTTTTTTTAAAATCAATCGTACGTTCAGTAAATTTTTATGTATCTCAACATTGGAAATCCAGAATGAATACAAATGTACATTAAAATTGTAACAACGTAAATTTTACAATCAAATTGTCAAATTGTGAAATTTTGTATCCAACAATTACAATAATTTAATTTGAAAATAAATATATAATTATGAAAAAAAAAATATTAAAAATAAATATAAACGTATTCTGAAAGAGTTGAAAATCAATCAACATATACTATTCAACAATTTGCAAGGAAATTAACTAAATTTTAAAAATGGCAGATTGAAACAAGGCCATCAAAAGCGACTGAAAACCTAACCTAACATTACAGGTTTTAAAACGTTTCAATATATAAGCATTATTCGAATCGTAGAGTATTCAACACCACCCTAAAAATGCTTACATTCGTTTCTAATCCACCCAGAGGAAGACACTAAAGGCCCGTATATAAATAAGCAGGGGTAAATTTAGAAACACACATGAAAGAGCACGTGTTACGCATAGAGAAAACGAGATCCAGACACACGATTGGACCACCTGCTTCCAGACAGTCGTTTCAAAGCAACCTATATGTACAGTTCTTATGTATAATACGGATACTTTATGGTTCTTTCTTCAGACACCATTTTGTCAGGGACATATATGTATATGTCTGTTGTGCGTTTCGACGAACCATGCAACCAACCCTACCATGCTATTCATGGATATTCGTATAACGTTTCAACTTGATACTCGGCTTGTAAGGAACAGGTCCTATTCGATTTTTATTTGCCCTGGGTTCAATAAAAAGAATTGGGCGAGTGGTCGAGATGTGCATTAAAAGCGATACTTTTGTATTCGTTGTGCGTTGAAATTTGGGGATTTCAGAATTTTACTTTTTGGGAATTTATGAAGGCAGGGATTTGGAAATTTGGGGATTTGGAAATTGCAAGATTTGAGGATATTGGAATGTGATCATTTGGAAATTCAAAAATTATACAGTTAGGGTTATTCGGAATTTCAGCGAATAGAATCAAAGTCCTTCAAAATTTCTCAATGTCATTCAAATAATTTCAAACTACTCTGCATATTCGCAAACTTAAAAATCTAAGAATCTAAAATGAAGTATCTATGCAATTTTCCATAACAGCCGACCCACAAAAACTCTATAAAAACCAACTGAACTTCTAAACTTGCAATCGTGTTCAACTGTCAATCCTCCAATCATTACATCACTCCATACAGAAGAACCCGGCTCGTAACAGCGACAGTTGTACACAAAAGCTGTCGAAAACGAGCAGAATGATCCGTGAAATAAAACTGCATCCCAGACAGCAGATCGAGATACACTTGGTGCAGTTGGCGTATGCAAGTGCAGCGAAAAAAGCGAAGAAAAAAGAAGAAGCGGAATATATCCGTTCGGATTGGGCAACATTTTCCGGTGGATTACCTTTCGTCACAATCCGATACGGTTCTGGTGTGCGCTCGTAAAAGATGCATCGATGGTTGTTGGCGCGTGTCGTATTCATTCGGTGACGGCTAGCAAGTCGATTAGAACAAAGCATTTCGACGCTTCTTTGTTTCAAACAGCTGATTCGTCCGACTCGATTTTACCCTCCGACATTCCAGCCGTAGCATCGCAATCCGTGACGCCTGCCGCATTGGGGTGGTTGGGTACTTTCTTTCTACCCTTCTGACAACCCCCCTCGAGCCCCTAACCCGACTCTCCCTTCCTCCACGAAATAGAATGATTCGCACCAGCAGAGGAACCCCCGACCGACCTTCCGGAAATCAATAGTTACGCGAAGGACAAGTTCGCTAGGGGTACGCTCCCTTTTGCTCCGCTCAATTCTCAGACAACTTATCCGAACGGAGTCTCGGAAAATCTATGCTATTTTACCTTTTATTATGGTATACTCTGTGGACTATTTTTACTTCGAGATGTTTTACGGAGATCAATACGTCAAGGACAAGTTCACTGAGGGTACATTTTTGCTCCGCTGAATTCTCAACTTATCCGAATGATGTGGACTCGGAAAATCTACGATTTCGCTTTCTGTCACAGTGTACACTAAATGTGGACTGTCATTTTCGAGACGTTTTACGGAGACACGGAAATCAATAGTTACGTCAAGGACAAGTTCACTGAGGGTACACTTTCGCTCCGCTGAATTCTCAACTTATCCGAATGATGTGGACTCGGAAAATCTACAATTTCGCTTTCTGTCACAGTGTACTCTAAATGTGGACTGCCATTTTCAAGATGTTCTACGGGGACGCGGAAATCAATAGTTACGTCAAGGACAAGTTCACTAAGCGTTTTAATTAAACCGAATAACGAGATACAACGCGTTACGGTTTTGAGCTTACGGAGAATATTTCGGATCACGTAGAAAGAATCACGAAGAAAGATGTAATTAAAAAGAAGCTGTAGAATGTTGTTGAAAAGAACCAGAAGGAACAGGACTGTTGAATTATCATTTTAATTAATGAGCAAAAATAAATCTATGTGAGTCACTGGGTCTGCAAAAGCCTTAACTCTGTCTCGAAGGTCAATGGGCCCCAGGCCGTGTTTATACCTAAAGGCCAATTGGGCGAATACGTTGCAGACCCAGACCGTTATTTTTCCTCAGGAAGTGGCGCCAGTTTTACTATGCGTTTTAGAAAAGTCTTTCACATTTAGTTTGATCCTTGAACCGTGCGGACGTCCTACCGAGTCGCTTTCAATAAATTCATTTACTTTAACCCCTTGGCTTATGACATCGAGTCACTCGTGACGCACCACGGTTCAAATACAACAGAAATAAATCGTGTTCGCCCTACGATTAAGTTTTGATTTCAATACCAGTTACAGTTTGTACAATTGATCGCTGAATTCAGAATGTGTCACATTTCAAGTTTCTTTATTTGTTTTAATATTGCAAGAGTTGACTCTGACTGACGCAACTGTTGAAATAATCATAAGTTGGGGTTAGAGATACTAGGTTTCTATTTTATTTAAAATAAATAACACATATTGCAATAAATAGTTATCAAGGACTATTTGTCAAGGACAGGAAAAATCGATGGTATTTCGCTTTTTTATGACAGTATGCTCTAAATGTGGACTGCCATTTTTACTTCAGGATATTTTGCTGAGTCAGATGTAACGCTTGGATGTATAAAATGTTTACTTTATGATATAAAATAGGATTCGTGACGTAAAATGAGCTTCGTGATATAAACTGAGATTCGTGATATAAAATAAGATTTATGATGTGAAATAACCTGAACAATAATAGCACTTGATACAAAAAGGTTTACACATCTTATAATTTGGGGAATGTATAATTTTCAAGTTTCTGTAATTTAGAATTTAATTTCTGCAATTTTTGAATTCTAGAACTTCAGAACTTTGGGTGTTCAGAAATCTAAAAATCAGGATTTAAATATAATATTATGGAACATGGAACTTATTTGTAGTACTTATTTAAGTTTTTGAACTTAACCAATAGCAAATTTCATCAAAAATATCCGACCCACTGAAGTTTCAGTTAGTAACACGTTCGATCCCAGGTAACCACGCACAATGAACGTCACCTACCTCAAACGCTTAATATTACACACTCAGGCGTGAACCGTCAACCTAACCTCGTGACTTCATTGTTCCACATTTTACACCATTACTCTGCGCTTTATTTTTATCAACTCTCTAACCAGAATAATTTGATGTAAAGTAAAATCACGCTGTTGCAAAGCATGCAAAGTAAAATGACGTTATGGTGAACTATAAAAGCGAACTGATGCTGTTACAGCGAAATATGCAGGAAAATATAAAAATTTGTCCTCATGTAAATTTAAGGTCATAAATCATAACAAATTTCTATTTCAACGCAGATTATAAATTTAAATTTCACCCTTGAATGCAGAACATTTTTCTTTCTACAAGGAATAATATAATCAACGAGGCACTAAATTAGTTTCTAACAATAAGGTGCTTTAAGGAATGAATGTTACAAATTTTTCCATAAAACGTTTACAGTATAATTGGAACGTTCGAGAAAGAACGCAATTTTATTCTATTCGTTCATACAACAGACGTTTTAACGGCATGTTACAAAGCTTACGAGTCACGAGTGTTTTAAGAGGACATAGCGTGTTGATTTTGTATGCATAAAGGTTTACACGAAAACTTTTCATCAATCTATAACCCTTTTATTAAAGTTTCATAAAAATTGCATTTTAACGATCGCAGCTTTTGTCTTTTTTCACTTTTACTGATTTATTAAGCTTTTATGGATAGTTGCGTTCGGTTGTTATTGAATAACAATATATATTGAAATTTATTTGTTTAAGTGTTACAATTTGCTGTGGATTTGTTTGATATTCTACTAATCGATTTTCTGTTTACTATTTTCTAATATTTTATTGTTCATTCGCAAAACATTGCAAACGACGCAAATGACAAATAAAATACAAATATTATTTGTAGACATGATTTGATATGAAATTTATTGGAATAACACTCGGTATTGATAGAAGTCCACGGTGCTGAAGCCACGAGGAGGCAAAGAAGATTCTGGAAGGAAGAAAAGTAATCTTAGCGTAACGTCCAGAACAAAAGGACGAACGATCTGATGGTGTTGAAAGTAACTTAAATCATCGTAAGATCACAGAAGGGTCTTGTTCATCATCTCCAACTTCCAAACAGATTTATACGTAGTTCGTTAAGAGATTAGTACAGTTCCGTGTCTTCGCTACGATCTCCTTTAGGACGGCACAATTAATGATGTTTAAACTTTTCTAACTGTCGTTGGAAGTTCACGTTAGGAGAAAACGTCGCGGGAAAGTTTAATTAAAGTTTCTCGAACGACGGAATACCTCGAATTAAAATGTGATAGCACGACTAGGGTGGAGGGAATATAAAAAAAACGCGGTTTTAAGTAATTAAACGATCGGACAAATTTGCGAAAAAATTGTCATCTGCTCCGTCGATAACCCTAATAACGGACCAATCTTCAGAATGAGTTCGTTTTAATTTATATTCCTGTTAGAATTTAAGTATTTTTGAATAAAAAGAAATTTAATAAATAAATATTTATTTAAATCTTGCGTTGTAAATGATCTATAAAGTTATCTTGTATCTTATTTTATATTTATTTTGTGCTACATTAATTGTTGTTTTAAAATAATTAAGTTATTTCACGGAGTATATAAATTGAAATTCTTCAGTTTAATTAATTGCAATTTGTAGCGTTGTTTAATTGGCAATTATTTGCATGGCTGTAATTTAATTATCGCTTATGCAAGACAATTTTATTAGGATTTTTATCAATTATGTATTTTGTAATGTGATATTTATTCATCAATTGCGAGGGTAGGTTTTGAAAATAATTTTTATAATTCTTTATGTACTTCTTTAATTTTTTAAAATAAACGAGAAATATGATTTATTAAATAATTTTGATAATATATCGAAGTATATGTATGGTTAATGTAATAATATAAATAAACTACTATTATGTTATATAGCAAAATATTATTATAATTCATCATGATTTCTACGTACATTTTACCATGCAATATTTTTCAATGTAAATTGAAAAAAGTAACGTCGATAACATTTATCATTTTCATTTATTTTTAAAATTTACCTCGACATTTTATAGTAAATGGCGATTGTCAATCAAAAAATAAATGAGTTATTTAGTTATTCTGTATTTATAAATTCATAAATTCTCAATCAGCCAGTTTCTAATTTGAAAATTTGAAAGTGTGAAAATTTTACAATATTTAAATTTGTATTCACAAATTCATAAATGTATAAATCTATAAATTAAAAATTGTAATGTTACTATATTTTAAATTTACTTAATTTCTAAATTAAACAATCATCGTTATAAAATTTAATTAAAATTTTTATTCAATCTGCAGCATGAAATGACATAACTTATCTTATTCATAAATTAGGAACTTAAATTATCAAATACTTTAAAACATGCAATACTCATATTACATGAAATTAATAATTTTTCACTAATTTAGCAAATGTAGTATCTAACCAACGCTTTGTTTCAATTCATAGTTAACCCTTCAAGAATTCAAACGAATAGAGTAGAGTCTTCATTTCATTCAGTCTTTTTTTACAAATATTTTGCAAAGAATCTTTCTTCAAGGACGTACCTTTGTGTGCCGACATTTTTCAATAAAATTCATCGAAGCTCTGTCCCTCAAAGAATTATCTAACAGGAATGGGTACGAAGAATGGAAAGAACGTAAAAAAAATTAGGTACACGAGATAATTTGATGTGTAGGTAACAAACAAGAATCTCAAGGACTCGTTAATAAAAGAAAGAAGATAAATACCAGCTTTTATATCGTCCGAGCTTTTTACGGAGATATGAACAATTTTAAAATGTTATGAATACCGGGGATGATACGTTAATAAATAGCTGACATAATGCGAAATATTTTAGGTGAAAAACATTGTATGTAAATTTACGCTCCACTTATATGAAATTTTGTTTTAATTTCGGTCAAAACCTATTATGGGTTTTCAATTTCTTTTTCTGTGTCCGTGGATTTCTAAGTTACAGAATGTAATATTTCTATGTTTTTAAATTTCAAAACTTTCAAATTATCAGATACACAATTTCCTAAATTAAAATGTCTTTCAATCTCTAAATTATCAAATACTCAAATTTCTAAATTAAAAATTCCCTGAATTTCAAAATTATCAGATAGTCAAATTCGTAAATTAAAATGTCTTTCAATCTCTAAATTATTAAATACCCAAATTTCTAAATTAAAAAATCTCTCAATTTGCAAATGACAAAAAATCCAGATAAAAAATTCCTTCAACGTCCAAATCACAAAATTCCTAAATATCTACGTTCATAAAAATTACAAATTACTACTAATTCGTGTATATGCATCGATACTCGCTTGCATTGTCCAGCGGTCTACAAACATCCAAAAAAAAGTCTGCTTTAAGTCCAATTTAATTACTCAAGCGAAAGTTGAACACGCGTAAATTCCTGGTGACTTTGACTGATTACGTAACCCGGCGGTTGATGTTTTTTTGTAAGTAGTCATTAGTTTCGTTTCAGATCGGCCGTCAGCTTCTCGGCCGGAGGCGAAAGAATCGAAAGAAATATTGCGACGCAAATGACGTGGCTTTAAACATCGCGCTCAAATGAGAATGTAATGTTTGTAAATGTCAGGACGCGACAATGCTCTTAGGCATAAGTCTCATCGTCGTAGACCACCCATAGGAACGTCACATTATGCTCTATCTCGGATCATGAACCTTGGAGAAAAATCTTGCTCTTTCTGTCTCCCACAATACGTGGGCGTCTTTCCTACACCTTCATTATGCGCGATCTCTACAAATGAAACAATACCGGCTACACAAGAATTTTATAGCGAAATTCCTTGTAAAAATAACGACGGTGGAGCAGCTGAATAAAGTGCGGAAAAATATGGAAACAATGTTGTGAATAGAATGCCTCATGCAAATGAGGAACATGTTTTTAGAAATTATAGACAGTACCGATGTCAACCCACGAGTTGGGAAAATGCTGACCGAGGTGTTTAGGTTAGATTAGATTAGGTTGAGGTATGTTAAATTTAGTAACGGTTTGTGGTATGTTATAGGGATGTGATTATGGGACTTGAGAATGCGGAAACTTGTGAATTTCTGAATATTTGATTTGATTAATTTGCAAAAATGATAATCTTGATGATTTCAGTAGAGTTTCAGAAATTTTAGAAGTCTTAGAAGTTAGAGTTTGTGAGATTGAATAAACTTGTGAAATTTTAGTAATTTGAGAAAAAGAAATCTGAAAAGTCTAAGATGTTGAGAAATCTGAGAAATTTGAGAGAATTGAGAAACCTTAAAAAATTGAGAAAAGTGAGAAGTTTGTAATGCTTAAGATATTTGAACTATTTACAAAATTTGAGAATTTGTGTAATTTGTGAAAGTTAAGAAATGTATGAAATTTGAGAAATCTGAAAAATCTGAGTAACTAAAAAAATTTTAGAAAGTTGAGAAAATTGAAAAGATAGTGAAATCTCCGAAACCTCAGAAACTTAATAAAATTGAGAAAATAGTTAAATCTCCTAAATCTCAGAAATTTAATAAAATTGAAAAAGTTGAAAAATTTTTAAAAATTTAGAAATTGGAAAAAGTTGAGAAAAATAGAGAAACGTAAAAAATCTAAGAAATTCATGAAGTTTCAGATATTTCAAATATTTCAGAAACTTGCGAAACTCGAGAAAGTCTTCCAAGTGGTTACTCTTATCTTATTTATTTGTACCCTCCAATTACGCGATCCACTAAATACAAATCTCGTAATTACGTTTCATCATAAAAGGTAAATAATCCCAGGACATTCGAAGCTGGAAACTTCCATGCCCGCGGCAATAAAATTCGCCTGCCGCTGCACGTTTCCCTTAAATTTCGCGGAATCAAAACAAATCCAATCATAAGCAAAAAAGTAAAAAAAGAAATCTCGAGCACCCCTTCTCTATAAAATAACAACGGAGTCGAGGGTGGTACACGATTTACCCCGGTAGGAAATGGCGCGTAAAAACATGTTTTGCGAATGTGGGAGCCGTCCGTAGGATTTCAATAACCGTACCATAAATAGCTCGCAAGATTTTGAGATCGTTTCGCGAAAACAAGGAGAAAACGAAAAAAAAAAAAGAAAAAAGAAAACTGGGTAGTCGAAGTTTCGTTCATCGCGTACGTTTTCCGTGGTGCCCCTATTTTGGCATCGCGCCCATGTAAATGAAAACAAATACTTTTCCCACCCCCACCACCATTGGCCGCGTGCGCCGCTGCTTTTATTGCCTTCTTGATGCATGCTTTTGTAAGCGGAACGAATGGTTATTACTCGGCCAACTAGATCTATACGCGGTGTGTATTTATAAGCACATTCGCGTGTCACGGACCTGTGTTCAACGACAGCTTCATTTCTGGCCCAGTTATGGTACCGTCGACGGTAAAGATGGAAAATAGGGGGAACATGTGATAATTAGGGGAAGGAGACCACCTACTTGTTCATTTTTAGAGGTATTTCAGGGTTTGAAGATTTTGGGTTTAGAGTTTGGTTATTGGAATTTGGGGATCTACTGATGGAAATGTAGGAAGTGCTTCAGGATGTTGGGAAACTTATTTGGGGATGTAGGAATTTGAGAACATAGAAATTTGGGGATCTGTGGATTTGAGGATTCAAGAATTTGGAGACGTAGGAATTTGGAGATCTAGAAATTTGGAGATCTGAGAATGTGGAAACGTGACAACTTGGACATCTGTGGATCTAGAGATCTAAGGACTTGGAGACATAGGAAATTAAGAAGCTAGAAATTTGGGAATGTGAGAATGTACGAATCTGGGAACTTGGATCTGTAGATTTAGCAATTCAAGAATTTTGTAAAAATAGGATTTGGAAACCAAGGGATTTGTCGAACTCGGAATTTGTTGACATGCAATTCAGATATATGTAACATGAAAATCCATAAATAATAATTTTCAAATTTACGTAGAATGTGTAACTAAAAAATAGTCTACTGCACTCGAAAGTACACCCGACATGTACCTTCACGTCCTTCGTGGATAACCAGTACAATTTCTCCTTTTATCTTTACAGTATGAATGATTTAAAAGCCTCCACGTGCTAGTTTGCTGACCGCAGTTCTAATCAAGTTCTCCGATTTGTAAAATTCATATGTTATTCTCCACGAAACGTCATGTTCGCACTATTGAGTACAAATAATTTAATATTTATATCTATGCCTTTAAACTATGAACTATAAAATTTAAACACGACTGCACAATATAATTAAGTAAAAATAAAATGTAAATATAGCTATATTAATTAAGTATAAATAAATAAAAATATAGGATATAACTATGCAATGAAATGTACTATTATATGAAAGATGAAAGTACAAGACGAGGTTATGACACAAAAGAAAATGATTGTAGTGTGATAATAAATGTGCATATAAAGTGCAAAGTTAATTTGAACGCCGTTTCTCATGACCAATTCCAATTCCTATATCGCCGTACATTTTTGTACATCAGAAAGGAAAGGGGAACAACATGCATAATAATAAAATATAGGAAACATAGTAGCAATCTGAATTTCAAAATATTACAGTACATATCATGCATATTTAACAGCAGGAAAGATATACGGCAGATAATCGAGAAGTTTTTATTGACATAGCCTTAAAAATGGATGTACAGTATGCATAAATATTCCACGGTTTCAAAATAATGAAAATAGAAGGGGAGGATAAAGGAAAACATCAAAGCAAATGTCCCGAAAAGAAGCGAGTGGAGGAAAATTTAGTGAAAACGATGGATCGCTCGGAAACGTTCGGTAAGTTTTCTAATAAAATTTTCTTGGATCGTCGAACATTAACTCTCCCCTTGTACTTTATCGTACAGGAAAGTAGCTGGGGTCACGCACGACCCCCGTCCGAAATCGAAATATACATCCGGTTCAACCTCGCTCGTCTTGCGGAACACGCGTTTATACACTTCCGGTAATTAAAATTCTCTGGATATCGAAATGAATGACTGAAATTTTAACAATATTAACATTTTCATGGCCACTTGATTTCGTGATTTTTTTTTCTTCACTGTTTTTACTATTTTTGTTATTTCTACTATTATTACTATTTTTACTATTGCTACTGTTTTTACTATTTTTACCATTTTTATTATCATCAGTATTTTTACGATTTTTACTATTTTTATTATTATTACTATTATTACTATTTTTAATATTTTTACAATTTTTACTATTTTTTTTCTTTACTATTAACTTAATTATTTTTAGTTATCCTTTACTGACACTTGTTACCTTATCTTTATCTGTTTTGGTAAATTTAGGAAGTTAGAAATTTGAAACTTTGAACTATTAAAAATTTGAAACTTGAAACAAGGGAATTTGAAAATAGATATCTGACAATTTAGAACTCTGAAAATTTACAAATTTGAAAATTAAAAAATTTGTTTATTTAACATAAATATTTAATCTTAATTTAAATTTGAACTTGAGCACGTAACATAAATTGCAGCCCCAAAAATTTAGCTTTAACGAAAATGGAAGCACTAGAAATTCTACAATATTCTGTATATTTTACAGTGTATCTCCTGTTTTATTTGAAGAAATATTGTGGCATTAGTAACGATTCATCTTGATACCCGAAAATTGTAGCAATCTTCCAATTCAGTTAGAACAAAACGATGTTATACCAGTATGAAATCTGCATAGGTACATATCTGTAATGGTTTGAAACGCTCAAGTTTTGGCAGTCAGACTTGAAGCAAAGTCCTTGTGTTGAATGTAGTTGCTGTTCTGTTCACTATAGGTAACCGCAATTTAGGAGTTGAACGCTAGCAGTCATAGCATTGTGGTTTCGATGTACTTCGCGAAGTTACATAGTCCTTCCTATTATCTCTATCAACTGAAGTTACTAAACGATTCTTTATTATCATATATAGAACATTCTCGCTTATACGTAAACGGTATTAAATACCAAACAACTCTTTTATTATAAACAATCGCTTCGACAATCTTAAAGAACTTCCTCGGTAATTCTAAAAAATCTTCTTAACAATACTAAACAATTTCCTTAACAATTTCAAACAACACTTTTATTACAATCTTTTTAACAATCTTAAACAACTTCCTTCTAAAGAATTTTCTTAACAATTGTAACAATTTCGAACAACTCTTTTAATACAGAAAATCTGTTTAACAATCTGAAAGAATTTCCTCGATAATTCAAAACAATCCGCTTAACAATTCCCTCAACAGTTGAAAAACCCGTAAAAGTCGTAAAAGCAAGGTCGATATCTACTTTCTGTGTTTGAACTTCTCGCAGTTCATTGATCAATATTAATGACACGTGCCAGGAAACAGCTTCAGCGTAGCCCTGAAGAATTCAATTTGACCTCTGCTCGTCGTTCCTGAACTTCCCAGCTGGCTCCTCTGCTCCGCTCTGCTCTCTTTTCTTCTTTTTTTTTTCATTATTTTTCCTTGAACTCGTTTTTAATATTGCCCTTCTCCAGCACCATTTATACATATGTATGAAGAGATTTTAATGTTCTTGCAGCGTGTGGGGGCGTCCGCACGGCAAGCCGACATTATTGCACCTAACGCGTCTCGGTCCCTTGCACGTGGCGCAACTTTTTCGAAGATGCCACAAGAATTTTTATACGCACCTACTATATTGCTTTATTACCTACCCGGTATGAGTACGTCCAACTATTTCTTTTTATTATCACAGCTTATTTTACCAGAACGTCGATAGAAGTAAGAGAATAGCATTCTGAAGTAATCTTGACTTATGTTCAGCTTGTGAACAAAAAACAATTTGTATGTAGTTTGAAAAATTTATGACATGAAGTAAAGAAATGAAAAATTGTAAGGGTAAATTTAGGAAACTGGTGAAGAGGGTATGTAGAGATTTAGGAAGATAGAGATTTGAGGACATTCTGATCTAACTTCTGACCTAACCTCAAAATTTCCTTACTCTCTAAATTCCTCACCAACCTTGCACCCTATAACAAAAGTATACGATTAAACCAATACATCGAATCAGTGTTCCCAGAACATTTATAGCTCTCAATAGAAAAGACAGCTGTAAAAGAACAAAGGCAAGAGTTACAGAGCAAATGGTTACATAGTCATGTGACTAATTTTCTGATAGCGCAACGTTCGAACATTGTTCCAGCGCGTCCATTAAACGCGTGGACGGGTTTAATGCGACGAAGAGGTGAAAAAAAAGGGAAACAAAAGGCAGAGAATCTCTTTGGTTGTCCCGGGGACCACATCCACCTGTTCATGAAAGCGATTAATCGTGGTAGTCGTCCGTGCGTCGGAAACGATTCGAATTAGATAGCATTTCTTGCGAAGCCACGTTCATCGAATGAGAATCCGATAAATTGTCCGTGCGCGAGAAATGGACGCGTTGCTGCTGGAGATTCTAGAGGAAACGGTTAGGTACAGAAAAGAGGCTACAAAAGAAGCTAACGGTCACTATAAATTGGCTACGGAACGAATTTGTGTACCTATCGTACGGTTTGTTGGGTTCTTTAATCCAGATACGGGTTGGTCGAGTGTGGACATACTGGAGATCGTAGACCTAACTTGCAACTAACGTGGCTCTAACCTGGACTTGAACTTTGTTCAATTATAACTGAGAGTTTCTTGAACGTATTTGTGATGTGCTTGTTTCGATGTGGACGTTTCTGAAACATTATAACGTAGTCTTAACGCAGACATAACATACATCAAAGCTCAACATATTCATGGAAGGATAATAAAAAATTTCTTGTTGAACGAATTTTTATTGTGTTTGTATCTAAATCGATGTGAACATTTTTGTGACCAATGTGACATTTGTACCTGCGTTAAATATATATTTGTATATAGCAATAACTCTAATGCAGACCTAACCTATAACGTAACATAAAATTACGAACTTAATATTTCATCTGAAAGCTAACATAACGATAAAGTGACTATAAAATGGATTTAAATGCGCAATACATTTTTGTACAATATTCTATATTGTACAAGTGCAAACATATTAAAGTAAATAGAAATTATGACTTGAAATGAAAATATGCAGAGAGAAATCGAGCAGTCTTATTTAATTGAACGAGTTTCATGAGAATGATATACCTGTATTTAACAGGTGGAAAAATGTTAAATATTAAGTTGCTCTGTTTCATACTGTTCACATTTTAACGGCTATAGAGCGCTTACCGTAGACAATAGGGGTATTTACAAAAGGAAGTTAATTAAAATTTCTCTAACCAGCGAAGAAGCAAATCGAATGCAAATTTTATACGGATACTCTTAACGAGCTGTACTCTTAAGCTAAATAAGATTAACAAGCCAATCTTATCGTACCTCTTTGAAAGAGGGAAATGTTCATATTTAAATAAACTCTTGCAAGTTTCTTCTTTTGCAAGCAAAATATTTTTGCTTTTATTACAAGTATGCACAGAAAACACAAATTCATTTCATAAAATTTATTGAATCATATTTGAACCTGTGAAGATCAAATTTTATATACTCTTAATAATTTATTAATCTTAAGCAAAATAACGCTAACAAAATTTTAATACCCTTTTTGTAAGAAAAAAAGAATGTTCAATATTGGTGATATGAGTTTTAGAGCTCTCATTTTTATTACAAGCACGCACAAAAAATAAGATTCAGTTCGTAAAATTTCATAGGCTGATTTATAGTAGAGGAAATTCTACGTTGAAGTTATAAAATTGTAATATAAAAGCTCATGAATGGTATTAGGTTCCATGAAAAATTTATTGTCCGCAGTTGAACGAAAACTATGCATATTGATGTGGCTTATTGTTACTACCGTGCGTCGCTGACTCTACGAATGCATCGTTGGTATTTATAGAGCAGCGTAGTGTGAGGATCTGGTTAATATTTTGGAATTGAGGATTGAAACTGTTCGTTAATTGAAACGAGTGATAGAGTTCTGTGTACAGTTGTAAATTAGATTTCAAAATGTAAAAGTGTTAAAATTTCATGACAGAAAAGTATTGTCAAATGGCACTTGTGATACATCAATTTAAAGCTTGAAATATGAGGAAAATTACTGTGTAAATGCCCCATTACGATTTTGAATACAAAATGGCTTGTCGTTAGTGAAACGAGTAATAGAGTCCTAATATATTGTTACAAATTAGATTGAAACATGTGAAAGTTCTGTTAAAATTTCATGACAGAAAAGTATTGTCAAATGGCGCTTGCCATACATCAATTTAAAGCTTGAAGCATGAGGAAAATTAGTATCTAAATGCCCCGTCAAGATTCTTAACACGAAATGACTTATCGTTGATTAAAGCAAGCAATGTACCTCGTTGCAAATAAAACTGTTAATTTCAAAACGTAAAAAGTCAAACAAAATTTCATGACATAAAAGTATCTCAAAGTACCACTTATGGCACATCAATTTAAAGCTTAAAGCTTCCCGAAAACGACTACATAAGTGCTTTATTATTATTTTTGATTCCGTATAGATGATTCTGTATTGGAACAAGTAATGAGCTAATCAAGTATTGTGAAATAATGTCCGTGAGGCCGACGATGTGTCATGTTGTAATAAGAATATCGATAAAATGTTAATTCTATCGTTTTTAGTAACCTTTAAACTTAAAATTAATAATGCACAAGTGGCATTTTTGTAATAACTTTGTGCCATGAAATTGGATTGAACATTACCTAACTAGTAGGGTGTACTTGTGTAGTAAGGGGCCTTTGAGGCCGATAGATAACCACTTTGCGTTAAAAATTCTCATGAAATGTTGACGCAGTTATTTTCGTCTAACTTTCAGCTTTACAACGACGTATCATAAGTGATATTTAGATGTACCTTTACGTCATGATCAATGTCGCAGATAATTCTGCATAGCAGAGAATATTCGTCCGTTCCCACGCTGTCCCCGATTGTTACCGAATCCATAGGTTCGATATCAGGAATCACGAGCAAAATGGTGGAGTATCCATCGATAAGTGAATGAGCAAGAGTGCAAAACGGTGGAGTTAAGCACAGCTGCACGGTATGTACTAATGCGATTGGTTTGCGGGCATAGGAATTAGAGCAGCCTACTGGTAGTGCAGTCAAGCAACGTACGGCGCATTACCGGATTTACTGCTAATTACATAATGCTCGACGACTTACACCGCAGCATAAATCACCGACGGGCACGTGACACCACTTAACCATCTGCATGCCGGTGCCTTCTAGTATACCTTTTCCGTAAGCTCAGCAGTTTCTTGGTCTTTGCGATTTACTTTGTCCGTGGACAACTTTCGCCGAACTTTCTATCGTGATTAATTATTTCTTAGCACGCTGCTGGACGGTTAGCTTGTATCGATCTCACGATTAATTGAGTGAAACTGATGAAATTTACCGAAACTTCCACGGAAAGTTTATCTTCTTTTCAAATAGTTGAGTGACCCTATCGGCTTATCTTTGCGTTCAAATCGGCCGTGAACGATGTTCTCAGAAGATAAATGAAAGCGTGTATTGTTTTTAATTCAGGTGAAATGTCGAGGGTGTATGTTGCGTTTTGTGTTTGTTAAGAGAGGTGTGTTGATCCGGTGATGGATAACTGCGGCTGTTAGGGCGTGGTGCTGGGATCTGCAAGTGGAGAGAAATCCAACCATTGCTCAATTTCTCGTTTTGGTATTTTAAGAATGATTTGGAAATCTTGGTACATTTTTACTAGCTTTCAAGTTGTCAAATTTCGAAAGTTCTCAAATGATGTATGACTCAAAAAAATTATATATATGATATTTGTAAATTGATGGATTGGTAGATTGGTTTGCCAGATTCTAAGATTGGACTGGTAGATGGATAAATTGGTACATTAATAGATCGATAAATTTTCTATTCCTATGTTCTCAGGTTCCGAAATCATATAAGTACACAAACTCGAAATTTCCAACTAACCCGTACACTTGATAGGTGCCTCACACTCCTACGTCTCCAGATCCTTAAATCCCCAAATCTACAGATTGTCAAATTCTCAGATTTCTAAATTCCTAGATCCCCTAATCTCTAGCTTCCTGAATTTCCAAGTCTCTCTGAAAACTCCCATATCCCCAAATTTCTATATCCCTAAATTCCTACATTACCAAACCCTTAAATCCCCAAATCCACAAATAGCTAAATCCTCAGATTCCTAAAGTCCCAGATCCCCAAATTGCTAGGTCCCCAAATTCCTACACCTCAAAATCCTTAAATCCCCAAATTCTCAGATTTCACAACTCCCATATCCCCAAATTTCTAGATCCCTAAATTCCTACATTACCAAACCTTTAAATCTCCAAATCCACAAATCGCCAAATTCTCAAATTCCCAAATTTCTAACTTTCTGAAATCCTCAAATCCCCAAATCCACACATGGCCAAATCGCCACGTTTCCAAATCCCCAGCTCCCAAAAATTCCTACCAAAAAATCCTGTAATCCCGAAATCACCAAATCTCCGAATTTCCGTATTCCCAGATCTCTTTCCGCCACGTCTCCCCGAGACAGCGGGAACAATCCAGACACAAAAAGCCCGTGTAATTCGTCGAATCTGAATCCGAGACAAACGCGCTCATCACGGGAACAGCGTAAAGGTTAGGAAAGTTTATGCTCGACTGGTGTGAACCAATTCATCGGGGTAATGCGCGTTGAGGAGCGATGTTTATCAAAGAGACTCGTCTGTTACGGATCTAAGAAAGAAGGGGACAAACAGTGGCGCACGGTGTGTTGCGTCGAGTGGAAATGGAGTCCGAATGAAGTGAAGGAGTCTGAAGCTGTAGGGTGGCTGGTAATGCATCATATTAATGACGGGTACTGGCTTCTACCCGTTAATTCGACGGTATTGAGTGCTGCGCCAATTAAGTCCCTGTATCATTAGCAAGGAAAAGCAGAGGCGCGTTAACGTTTCCACTGTGCGTTTTCAATCTTCACAGAAACCTATATTCAGGCGGGACGCGATCGTTTTCACTGCGAAACGGTGCTCGGCCCTCCAGCGAACGGACGAGGAACTTCTGCGACGAAATTAACTGGTTGCTGGACTAAAACGATTTATATCGCGTTTAATATTTATCGTAAGCACAGCCATAAATTCTATACAGTGGAAAGTATGCTGACTTTCCCCGAGCGAAATGATATAGTGAACGGAGACGCCTTTGTGGAGACACGGCACTTTATTGTTTATTTTTAGTTGGATTTTTGGGGATCTGGGGTTTTAGGGATTTAGGGATTTGGGAGTTTTGAATATTTAGGAAATTTCAGAATTTTTGAAGCTTTGGGTATTTGGGATTCTAGGGATTTTTTAAGTGTTAGGTAATTAGGGATTTAGAGATTTGAAAGTTTTGAAAATTTGGGGATTTACGGATTTGAGAATTTTGGATATTGAAAAATTTCAGAATTTTTGAAGCTTTGGGTATTTGGGATTCTAGGGACTTTTAAAGTGTTAGGTTTGGGGATTTAGAGATTTGTGAAGTTCTGATAATTTGGGAATTTAGGGATTTAGGAGTTTTGAACATTCTCACCCACAAAAATTACTATGTTATAAATGAATAAATTCTCTAACCAACAAAAAATTATTAAAAATTAGCCCTCATCCTTTAAAATTTTTGAACGTCTCTCAAAACATAGTAAAGAAATATAGTTTCAAACGATTGAAACAAACAAAATTTGTATATTGTTACTCCCTTCTAGAAACAATTTGTAAACCGTGCAACAAAAGATGAAATAAACTGGAATTAAAACAATGGTTTTTGAATGTAAACGACGCAACGAAGGGTTAAAGTATCGTAACGCGAAGTGCATCGTTTTTATTTAAATTTATACAATTTTACAGGGAAAGAGGTTATTTTCTCGAGTGATTCAGGAATACATTAGCAGCGAAGGGAAAGACGCCGGGGTAAACAAAAGGCTCGATAATCTTTTCGATAAACAAGCGGGTGGATTTGAGAACCGCTATTTCGCGATGAATATGGAACGAAGAATTAATAGACGAAGAATGTGTAGCTTAGCGTGAAACAACCGCGGGAAATGAAGGGAAGGTATTCGAATAATAATAGCAGATCGGTGCGCTTTAAAGGATAATTAAACACCGCGAAGTGTGGCAATCGCCGGGGTAAAAATTGTGATGGAACTGCGGTCCGCGCGGTACACCGCAAATCTAGCTACGGTACGCGCCTCCACGACCTTCGTCGAATCGATAAAGAGCGAATTTGCAGGGAACGTTTGCCCACCGAATATGCAAGTGCGAATAAAGTCAAATATGCTCGTATTCCACTCAATCAATTCTGATGAATTCTTTTTTTATTATAATTCGATGTCCTCGAACATTAAGCTCTGGGACTCGATCTGCGTTTCTTCGTTTGTCTGTTTTTTTGTATCACGGTACAGTTTGCAATTTTGTTTCCAATTGAAATTTTTAGGGTAGACGTTTGTGTGAGGCACCTGATGTAGACTTACGTCATCAATATTTTATTTTCACGTTTTTTTTCGGTTACGGTTTTTAAACAATGAGCGTGACATCGGTTGTAGGGTAGGTTTGTTAATTACAACAGTAATATTTATTTACAATAGATTATTTACAACAGTAATATTTATTTATAATAGATAATATTTTACTGAACTCTCAAATTTCCAAATCTCCAAATTCTTAAATTTTGAAATTCCTAAATTCGAAAAAATTTAAATCTACAAATTTCCCAACTTTCAAATCCCCACATCTCCAAATACCTAAACCTCCAAATTTCCAAATCTTCAAATTCTTAAATTTGCAAATTTCCAAATCTCCAAATTCTTGAATTCGCAAATTTCCAAACTCTCAAACCCCCAAATCTCCAAATACTTGAATTCTCAAATCCCCAAATCTCCAAATCTCCAAATCTCCAAATTCTCAAATTTCCAAATTTCCAAATTCCCCAACTTTCAATCCTCCAAATCTCCAAATTCCCAAATTCTCAAATTTCCAAATCTCCAAATTCCTAAATTCTCAAACCCCCAAATCTCCAAATTCCCCACCTCTGAATCCCCCAAATCTCCAAATCCCTAAATTCTCAAACCCTCAAACCTCCAAATTTTTAAATTCCAAACCCCTCCACAATTACACCCATAAAATTCTGAAATTTCTCCCCAAAGACCTCACATTATCAACAAACGCAATTAAATCAATAATTCAACCCCCAGAATCAAAACCCCAACTCAATAACCATTAAACGATTAATCAAATTAATCGGGCAATTATCCAAAACAAGGAAGCTGTTTAAATCTGTTAAACATCAACTAAATAAACAACGATACGAAATATCACGTTCATGGAAAATTTTCAAGCAACAAAAACGAGGATGCATATTCGTGGCAACTGTATCTCTATAATTAAGCGTTAAACAGAGGCAAAAGTGACAAGTTATCGCAATTGCGGCACGATATACTACTGCCGTATCACAGGTAAACGTTTCACAACCGAGTTTAATATCAGTGCACTTTAATGGGCCAACAAAGATTAATTGGTCTCTGGTTTTTCATAGTCCTTCTCACGCGCTTGCAATTCATAATCAACACCGAACGTTGCTCAGCCTTCTAGCTGTCCCTAGAGAAAATGACAACATGGCGGAAGGTTCCTTCATTGCTCGCACGTAAACGTTTACTTGGACACATTTTACTGCTTGTCTAATACGAAATGAGTTTGCGAGTTTGTTGTAATGTGTACAGGTTCTCTGGTGGAAATTTTTGTTTCCAGGGAAAATTTGCAACGAAATTTTTAGAAATTTTCATCAGTGTTTCGCTATATTAGGAAGATATGGTGACTTTCGATATTTTAACGATGTGATGTTTTTTTATAGGGAAAGAGTGGAGGAGTTGGAGAGAATTTGGTGACTTGTGGATTTGAGAGAGCTGGGGAATTTGGGTATTTGCGGAACACTTAATAGTTGAATAATCCGTAAATTTTATAAAAAAGTGAACGTAATTATTAATACTTCTAAATTATATTATTCTTCATTATATTTTTAATATATTAATGTGCGCTATGACGAATTTATACGAAAGTATGATACACACATAGATAATATTATAAATGATACCGATGAATAATAATTCAACGACATATATAATTGCATTTATTGATTTGTAACATCTACTAACAGTTAAATTAATAAAATTGTTAAAATTGTTAAAATTTTCATTTTTTTCTAATAATCTTACAAGCATCATAAAAAATCTCTCGCTTTAATTTCCCCGAAAATGAAGCAGGAATAAAAATGTCATTTTATATTCTTTTACCAGCATTTGCTTTTCCGTTCGCGTTTATACGAACACACTCAGTATATTAAAGTGGCTCTTAATTTTTCCGACAATTAGCGTTTAATTAAAAATTTAATTATTCTTCGAATAAAACGGTTTATTTCATCGTTCGGTTAGGTTATTTGAACCGTAAACATTGTTTTGTCACGATACAATAAAAGTTCGGCGAAAGTGCGCTTAATAAAGTGCATTATCTCCGCTCCTTAACACGTATCGCTGTTAATTAAAAGGAGAAAAAAAAGGTTAATTACCGCATGATCTTTAGTAGTCCGCTTCGAATGCAACATCTCGCGAAGCAACCGCGGTGTAGAACGTTGTTCGCTGGAATTTAATTTAGATAAGTTACGGGTGCTCGTTACACCTTTGATAATCACTGTGTGTGCTGTTCGGTAAATCAGATTAAATTGAAATGGTTATGTGTGCAGTGAAACTTCATAACTAAAATTCGCTTTTCTCGTACGGCGCTCGCGTCGCGTTGTAAATTAAAAATGAACATTCGCTCGGGCCAAGGTTCAAAGGCCATTATAGTCAAGTGACGCAAATTAAATTAGGTTAACGATAAAATTGCACTCGGATCGAAACGTGCTCGTGCGATTTTCTAATTTTTATGCGTACCGAAAATGACGGCGGTAATTAGTTTATTCGAGCACGTTAAAAATAAACACTCAACCGCTGAATATATTGATCACAAAAAAGGTGCATATGTATTTCAATTTTTATGAAAGGACACGTTTGGAAATTTTTACAGATAATAACAATAAATTAATATTTTATAATTAACAGATTTTCTTTACTTTTGTTATAAAACTTGCTGAAATTTATTTAAACAAATTGTATGTTTTAAATCATACCGCAAATTTGAAATATTTCAGAAAGATAAAAAAAAGTTTCTCAAAATGATAGTTTCTCAAAACATTTGCGAGTGGTTTCACAAAATATAAAGAATATTTGAAATATGATACAACAATTTAAAAAAAAAATTGTTTTATTCCGAATGAATTGCATGGTCAAAATTACAGTATAATTATCAAGCTGATCCGTTTATACAAATGAAATATTTAAACGAATCCCACTATAATAATAATATACACGAAGGTGTTTAACATGATGTGGTATGATCAATCATAAATTATTAATAAATAAGTGCTTGTAGCATATCATGCAAAACCATGTTATTATTATCTCTGGATTTGTTTAATAATTGTACCTGTTTAATAAACTTATTGATTTGATAGCTTGTTTTTATTTCGTATATGCAATTTGATTTAAATAAAATATTGTTTATATTGAAATTTCTGATGAATCTAAATTTTTAGTTCATAGTCAATTATTTCAAGGTTATTTCAAGGTCCTGTTAAGGTCATTTTAAGGTCATCTCATAGGACACTAGCTTATTTAACTCGTTATAACGTCAATTATAATTCTATAAACTCAAAAATATATTGTACCATACAAAAAAATGAATGTTACACTCGACAATTTATTCAGTGAGAAAATTTTTGCAAGGAAGTTTTTTAACAATATATTATTGTAGGCAAGAAAATGTTGAATATCTTTAATTTTAAACGTTTTATTGTAAAATTATTGCAAGTGTCAGAAATCACAGATACTGCCATAGACTTTGAATACAAGATGTTAAAAAAGAATAAAGTTAAATATATTAAGGGCAAACAATAATCATCAAATAGAAGAAAAGAGTTCTAATAAAACAGGTCAACAAAATTCATGTATTCAGAGATATAAGCAATTCTCCTTTCAAGCCTTTGTGCACAACTCATTTGCTACCAGTAATCCATCATGATATGTAAATAACAGCATATCTCACTATTTCTACTGAAGTTTACCAGAGACTTTCTACATATCCTCCATTTCCATGTAGGTTCCATGTTTTCGTACAAAAGAGTTTTGAACCATTTCCAAAATTCTTTATTCTCGTACATCATATCTTGTACTCGTCTGATTGATCACCGAAGAATATATCATATTCCTAATAAATCCCCAGAAGGAAAAGTATAGAGGACAGAAATCAGGTGTTCGAGTTTCATGAAACTGATCCACGTTCAATCCACTTTCCTGGTTTCAATATTGCCGAACGTGGAGGGCAAAATGAGCTGAAGCACCATCATGCACCACAGATGCAGTCTATCGTGTGTGCAAAAGTTATTGTAGGATATTTATCAAGAAACCGTGATATACTGATACGTGGTGAAACGAATGGTCCCAGCTGATCTATTATACCCACATGTTAAAAATGTATGATCTTAACCTAAGATTGTTTTAGCAGTTATTTAAATTACTATATTACCCAAATTACTATATTATAGAATTTATAATTTTCCAAATCTCTAATTTTCCAAACCCCTATGTCCCCAAATTTCTACATTCCCAAATTCCTAATTTTCCAAATCCATAATTTCCCAAATCTCTATGTCCCCAAGATACTACCTTCCCAAACCCATATGTCCCCAAATCTCTATCTTCCTAAATCTCTACATTCCCAAACCTCTATGTCCTCAAATCCCTACTTTCCCAAATCCCTACATTCTCAAATTCCTAATTTTCCAAATTCATAATTTCCCAAATCTCCACATTTCCAAATTCCTATATTCCAAAATTCTCACATACCTAAATCGCTACATTCCCAAATTGATATATCCCAAATTCCTACATTCCCGAATACCTACACTTCCAAATCCCTATATTCCCAAATTCCTCCATTCCCAAATTCCTATATTCCAAATTCTCACATACCCAAATCGCTACAGCCCCAAATCGCTATACTCCCAAATTCCTACATCTCCAAATCTACATCCCCAAATAACTCCGGCTCCAATTGGTCAGAATAGAAAAATGGACACCAGACACGTATTTTCGGCTCTCACGATCACGCACACCAATTAGGCGAAAAACAATGTTGTCTTCAGCGATTCAGCAATTGTTATTGTCATTCTTATTTGCCTGTATGGAAGTGTTCACGGATAGAGCTTCTTTGATCACGCGCCAACCCATGGGTAGACGGTCATAAGTGACACCTAACCAACACGTATGAATTAAATAATATCTCAATGCAACCATAACGACCGAGTGCAAACACGTTTACAGATTTATATTATGGCAAAGATACCGTTAGTAACGTGACAGTGCCTGACAAAGATACGTACAACTATCCAAGCGCATTTGAACCCAGAGGAGCGATGATCGTTTCGAGATAGCATTGAAAAGGTAGCACGAGGAAACAGGGTGAGAATCAACGAAGTAAGAAATGACCATGCTCCAGGCACTCGAGTTGATGTTGCGGTCAGGAATTAGGCGAGTTTATTACCAGGAAGGGAAGTTACTTCGAGATAGTAGCAACGGGCTTCGTTATCGCGGATTTGTGCAACGAGGCGACACACGTTTTCTCTCCTCTCGTACACTTTACTGTCATCTTTTCTCCTCGTTCCCGTTCCTCCATTTGCTACGCGAAGAGATAGCTACGAGGAAGAAAATTCTTAGCCGGGAGGAAGGATTGAAGGACTCTGGCTGGATGAAGAGAAACGAGCCGAGGATAACATTACGAGCCATAAAAGTATTCAAGACTCATTGCCGTCGCGACAATGTCTACCGAGTCTGCAAACTTCCTCACATGTACGTGAAACAGTTGCACATTGGATGTGACAGAGTGCATCAGATCCGAGGGGGAAATGTCATGGTGTTCGTTTGTATGACTGAACTTTCGAATTCGTTGTAAGGAGCAGGAATATTAGGGAGGAGTATTCAATTTTTGCTGGTGTGTATTAGTTACGTTTATCTGGAAGGTCGGCGACGGTGCTTGCGCTATGGAGTCGCAAATTTTTGGATTCAGGGTTTAGAGTTGCGGATTTTTGCATTTTGGAACTTCGACTTTAGGCATTCGAGTTCTGGGACTTTAGGATTTTGGGGGTTTGAGATTTTGGGACTTTGAGATTTTGGAATTTTGGGAGTTTAGCACTTCGGTTTTAGGCACTGAGATTCTGGGATCTTGGGAGTTTGGGGCTTTGGGGCTTTAGGACCTAGGGATTTTGGAATTTTTAGATTTTAGGCATTGGAATTAATGGGACTTGGGGATTTTCGAACTTTGAGATGTTAGGACTTCGATTTTTGGCACTGTGGGACATTGAGATTTTGGAACTTTGGTACTTTGGATTTTTGAGAGTTTAAGCTTTCGATTTTTGGCATTGGAATTTTGGGACTTAGGAATTCTTAGATTTTTGAAATTTTTGAACTTCGGTTTTAGATGCTGAAATTCTGGGATCTTGGGATTATAAGACTCTGAGACTTTGTAGCCTTTGGGATTTTAGAATTTTAGAATTTTTGGACTTTGCTATTTTGAAATCTTGAAATATTGAGATTTTAAAACGTTGATTTCAGACAGCAGGATTTTGAGACATTGAAATTTTCAAACATTTGAGCATCAGAGATTTATAGAAACACACAATTTATAAATAATTTTATTAAACCTATAAAAAATAACCTATAAAAAACTTAATCTATTAAAGAACTCAGATATCTTCAATATTTTAAAATTCTGATCGCTAAGTTATTTTTAATAAAATTATAATAACAGTAGGTTGCAAAGATACAATAGCCGATAACTACGTTCACATATCGAGAATTGTTCCGGAGAGTCGGCGACTTATTAATTCCGACACGCAGTGCAAGAACGTAGAATATTTTATTTTTGCCGCGTAATACACAATCGATTAAATTGTTTCCCTTTCTACACCTTCATTTATAACCCAGTTATTTTTGAACCGTATAATTGTAAGGTTTTCATTCAATTTCGCTAACAAACTATTTGAATTGTTTCAATAAAAAGTTCCACCAAAAAAAAAAAGTTTTGATTGTTTCAAACTGCATCAATTTTAACTTCAAATATTTCCTATCGCTTTCAATTTTTATATATCACATTCGCGTTTCCCATCGACAAGTTCGTTAATTTAACAGAACTACAATCTACCACTTTTACTGCATGATACAGAATCAATTAAACGTTTTCCTTTCAAACTTTACATCCCCGTTCTAACTCAAGTACTTTCGCGAGACGTAATCCGAAAATTCTCGCATACTTTCGAGCTCCAATAAAACGATTCCACGATAAAAACTGAATAATTCAAATGAGAAATTTAATATTTAACCGATTGTGAAGAAATCCATATTTCATACTTTTCGAAGGAAGCACGAATCCGGATTAAAGGAGCAGAGCGTTGAACTTTTTCAATGACTTCGCTTTATACAGTTACATTCATGACCGAATTACTTTCACGAGGTATAACGCGAGATTTCTCTGTTTTTTTTTTCGGACAAAAACTATTGTCAGAGTTTTTGAAGGAGCAAGAGTTTGAAACGCTTCCACGGTTAAAAACGTGATTCTTTAGAAATGTTTCATTTAAGCACATCAGAACAAAGGAAGGTAGGTAGAAGGGAACTCGGAGGAAGCTTAATTGGCCCCAGTTTATCTGGCGGAGCTTTTCCTAATCGTCTACGGATGGTCTGCTTGATCGAGCAACCGTGTCGAATTTTCCGCTCGAAGAGACCAATTCCGTAACCTCGCAGAAATCTCGGGAGGATTTGGCAGCCGTGATCCACGCCGAAAATTCTCGCGGAAAATAGGAGAGACACGAACTTTCGATCTGATATCTAACCAAGCGTGCACGGCGTGGCTTTAGGGCACGCGTACGCCTCTCCCTTTGGAAAACCTAACTCTATCCCGTTCGAGTTTCATTTAAACGTGTCAGAAACTTTTGTCGATTTCTGCCTGATCAAATATCTATCTATCTAGCCATCTGTACAAATCTTACTCCCTCTCTTCACTTTTTATTTCTATAGGCGGACCCACAAATTGGTCCTCGACTATTCTCACCCCTTTTCTGACAAACTGATTATTTTAGTAATTGAATACCTTTCACTGGCAAGAAGTTGCAATTTTTTAAGTTAAAAATGGACAAAAAAGTCCAACGTTACTTGTACTCTTAAAAAGTCAAGGTTACTGTATTTTTATTTTCGCAACCCTTTTCTTGCGTCAACCTCTGTTAAGGATGATAAAAAATCAGGGGTCATTTGTATTCTAAAGAAATCAAGATTGTATTGTTAAATTCGTTACCCTCTTCTTGCATCAACCCCTTTTAACGACGGTTTCCTTTACTGATCCCCGTACACTTTTTATTGCTCACATAATCATAATAAAAATAATTGTACATACAAAAGATAATGATTAAACTGTGAACGTGAATACAATTTTCTTGTGGTTTATCATTGTACTTGCGTTTTCTTGTACTGCTTCCATACAATTTTTACATATTTGAAGAAAATGTTATTGAATTAAGAGATTGTTAATATCAAAATACTTTTAATATATTAACGTGTCATTAAAGACGTGTAACATATATTTTAAATTTTATTATATTTTCGTCCTTATAGGAATTTTTTATTTGGATTTTTTATAGGAAGTCTATTTTTCAATTTAGAAAATTGCAAGTTCTTGTTGGTTATGCACTGACTTTAGTACAACACATTTGTGAGGTAATTGAAGAGGATTGAAAAATCGTGAGGATTAGTTTGTGACTCACCCTGTATATTTAGACTGCCAGGGTTGCTGTTGTGAATGTAACTTGAGTATTACATGCGTGAACGCACCCTGTCGGCGAAGTTGCCTCTGGTATTCGTACAGACTGACGAACTTCAAAAGAGTCTGGAAATTTCAATTGCGAACGGGTTAAGATGAAATTGACAGTCAGAGAAAATTGAAAAACAAGCTGTCAGTTCCAAGTTGCAGCGATTTACAAATTGTGAAATTTGGAAATCTGAATATTTGCCACTAGGAATACGAAAACTTCGAACAATGGAAGTTATTCTGTAAGTTTTTCATGAGTTACCCACGTTTAAATTCGAAAATTTTCAATGATTTTAAGGAATCAAGGCTTTGCAACAGAATAATCTCTTTTAAACGACCTCCTTAAAATTCCTCATTTAAAAACTGTGCGTAATCTTAGAAAGTAAATAAAAATAAAAATTTTATATTGAAGTCATGTAACTTATATTTGAGTGTCCATCTTTCAAATCTGCTGTATTATTTGCTATAACCGGCCATCTTGTATTTCGAATATTGATGAGACATTCACCTTTTCATTGAACCCTCCTCAAATATATAAATCACACTTACTGTTTTGCAGTACTTTTATGAAATTCTGCGTAGTTACGTAACACGTTTTCCTTCACACATTGCTTTGAAGGCACCAGCTGTTTTGCACTGAAAATATATAATTATTTTCTTTTCCCACGAAGTTTAAAGAACCATAAAACTACAGGAATGTCTCTTTACTACGATAATTAAGAAGAAAGGAAGAATACAGAAGATTCTTCAGGGATATTGTTATTAGAGAATTTTACGACAAAGAGCTTTCGAAGAATTACACAGCCATAACACCTCCTATCGGCTCTATCCGTGCAAATTCCATAAAGCCTAAGCACCTACCGACACGGTCTGTCCATTTCTCTTGACAAGCGGACAAACAAGCATCGCTGTTGGAACGAAGAAGGAATTCCAAAAGACGGTTCGATCCTTCAGGTCAACGAGATGTCGGGTCGAAAGAAGGCGACGGAAGAAAAGGAAGAGAAAGAAGGTTGTATAAGGGAACAGAAGACATGGAGAGAGTTGGCGGAGCCCTCGTATAAATTCATCGGACGTATCGAGGGTCGACTTCATCCTGACAAGGGTAGGCTTCGCGAATGTTGCAAGGGTTCCTCAAGCTGAGAATGAATGTCGCTTGCTCCTTGGGGTTGGTCAACCATACTCGTATACCGGACTGATATTACAAATAAACGAACGGTGAATTCCAATAAACACCATTTCTCGAATAACTACATTTCTGGAAGCGTATGTCCAGATTAGCAATGAGATCGAGCTGTATTGTTTGCTGCCACTGGTGATCAGCCATTTTTTATTCAGAATTGTACTGGAGCAATCATACTATCATTTTCTTTAGTCTTTAAGCTTTAAATTGATGTATTACATGTAACATTTTGTAATACTTTTCTGTCATGAATTTGTATTAGAAGTTACTCGATACATTTCACTACTTATGATATGTTGCTTTGAGGCCGACAGCTAATTATTTTGCAGTAATAATATTAGTCAGGCATTTATATAGTAATTTTCTGTAGTTCTTAACCTTTAAATTGACCTATCACAAGTGCCATTTTGCTATACTTTTCTGTCATGAATTCACGTCAGACTATAACCACCTATAGAATGCATTTTACTGTTGTAGTAATTGGTACACTGCTTTGACGCCGATAACCAGCTATTATGCGTTCCGAGTATTGATCGGCCGTTTATATAGTACTTTTCATTAAAGTTTGAGCTTTCAATTAATATTCTATAAGCTATATTTAGCAACACTTTTCTGTCATGAGTTGATATCTGACTTTCTTGGTTTCAAAATCAATATTCGGTGGTGTGACACAATTCTGTTCACTGCAAATAATGACGGGCTATATCGTATTCAGAATATTAATGGAACATTCATATAATCATTTTCGACGAAGCTTAAGCTCTACATTGATGTATAATAAGCACCATTTTGTGATACTTTTCTGTCATGAAATCATGTCAGTCCTTTTTGATATACGATAATACAATAGAAATCTGTAGTGTAGTCTTTAACTGACAGTCAGCCATTTTGTATTGGAAATACAAAGGGTGCATTTATACGTTATTGTTCGTTATGTTTTAAACTTTAAGTTGATGTATCACAAGTGCCACTTTGTGATACTTTTCTGTCATGAGTCTTTATTGATGTAAAGTAACATAACAGAAATCTGCAAAGTTGTGTTTCATTGACAATCAGCCATTTTGTGTGTCGAATATTGAGGGTGCATTTAGATAGCACTTTTAACTAAGCTTTAAGCTTTAAGTTGATATACCATAAGTGTCACTTTGCGAAACTTTTCTGTCATGAAATTATATTTGACTTTTCAGTTCGGTTTTAATTTTAGTTTATTTCAGAATTCGTCGTCTAACCTTAATCAACTCGATAGTAACAATTTTTTGCATTCAACCACCATTTCCCTTGCATTTCCACTAATTCAATTTACCAAGTAATTCCATTCGAGCGGCATAACTTGAACGTGTACCGTGCACGTACTTTCTATTCAATTATCTTCGCGCTTGTCGTTCAAGCCAAATACCTCGTTTTGCGTAACTATGCTAAATACTTGCACCACCTTAACGATCAAATTATAAACGATTTGCATTTCCTTTGTTTCAGGTAAGTAGAACGAACTGTCGGTTCCCGAGCTTTCCGTGGAACCACGGAGAGCCGATTTCCAACGTTGGCGTGAGAAATTATCGGATTTTAATTATCGCCGTTGAAGACGTATAGCGTTAGACGTCTCGTTCGCGTGTTATTCTGACCCCCGCCACACGAGTCAATACCTTTTGTTCAAATGCTGAAGTAGATGTAGAGAATTCATTTCACCGTGACAAGTATCCCTTGCCGGGTATGTTGAGTATTCATCAGCGTGATAGAATTTTTATTGGGGTCTTTCAAGCCACTTGAGTGAGCAGGCATCTTCCTTGGTAAGTACAACTCACTGAATTTTACAAATTTTTAAGCCAAAATTTATTTTTTTGTATGAAATGACCCATTAACGATCGCACAAGTATAAGTCTACTATGGAAATTATCTCAATCATGAAACTTCAAAATTTGAAAATATAAAAATCCTATAACTGAAAGTTAAAATGTAAAACTGCATAACTGTAAAATTCGAACTTCCCAAATTTATAAGTATGCAAATTACAAAATCTTGTTTGTGCAACATATTCAAAAACTTCAAAACTCATAACCTCAAAAGTTTTAAAACTCCAAAACTGCTAAACTTAAAATTAAAAAGTTCTTATACAAAATTATGTAAATTTCACAATCTCCACGTACCTCCACAAAATTTCAAAGAACGTCGTTGGGTCAGCAATATAACGAGACTGTACTTATTTAATCCAATTGCATGTACAGCGTTTATCGAAGGTAATTAATACAGAGATTAGCGACGCGTAATGAATATCTAGTAAATTGGCATTCCAAGTATCAGAGAATTGATCAAATTCCCGTGTACGATGTAATTCGTGATCGATAATAATTATACGAAGTATTGTCTCTCCAGGTCCATCCTTCTCTCCTCTAACAGAGATCTGCATAATCTTTCTCTGTTTCCCGACCAGTTTCCATTGGTGTTTCCGCGTCGAGTATAGATGTAACGATCGACGGGGTTGAAAGGGAATTCAAGGGAATTCGTTCAACCCCCCTTTTAGCCGAGGGTAAACTGGGTTAATTTCGCACATAACAAGACCTCGTCGTTGAGCTTCCGCCCCATACACCGATTCTGATATGCACGTTCGATATGTGAGAATTATTTCAAGCATTTCCTTCCTCTTCTCATCTTTCTTTGACAACTGTTTATCGTTTAGGATACGTTCTGTTAACTTCGTTAATTCCAACGCAATTTTCACATCTTATTTTAGTGAAGTGTTTAATAGGTTATGATCTTCTGTCACATGTTATTTTATACTGTTTGAATTTTTGGGGGAAAATTTCATTTAGTTTGAATATTTTGGTGGTAAATTCAATTTTATCTAAATTATTAGTCGTAAATTTTATTCTATTTGGACTGTTATTATTAAATTTAATTTTAGGTCTTTTTAATTTGGAAATTTGCAAAATTAGAAATTAACAACTTTAAGAATTTACAAGTTTACAAACTTAAAAACGTAAAAGTTCAAAAAATTGAATATCTGTAATGTTACAAATATACCCAATAACACAAATGTTAACAAATGAATTTATCCTACGGCCATATAACAAGTGTAACTGTACTCTTCAAAACAGTTAACAGCTGTTCCGCTGTAAAAACAAAAACTAAAGAAAGAAAATAAAGAAACGAAAATTTATAAAAATAATGTTGATATTATAAAAATGATTCCCGATGTATATCGGATGTGCTTGTAAGCTGGTACAGTTGAAGCGCAAAGTTAATAGCAACCATGTTCGTGGTGCAATCGAATAAGAGCCGAGTACGAGGATATAATCGCATTGGCCAATTCCCATTCGGAACGGCGCTGACAAATTACCGACTCGTCGACCTGATTACTGTTGGGATTTTAACGCGAGCTTAATTAGACGCGGTACCTTCCATCACCGATAGAACCAACTACGAAATATGCACCTTCACCTCTTTTTTCCACTTTCACGCCTTCCAAACTGCGCTGACCATAATTTCTTTGTATCAAAATAGTATTTGCGCGAACCAAAGTTTCGCTTTCCATACGTAAATCATTTCCGCGTTCATTGTGGAATTTCGGGATTCTTTTCAGAATTGGAGAATTCTGCAAAATTTGTGAAAGTAGTTTGTGAAATTTGTATAGTTTGCAAAGTTTCTAAAAAGAATTGTTTCGCGTAAAAAATATGTTACAATAAAAAATTCCATCAAACAAAAAAGATTTGGTCCCTTCAGAAATTCCCAGCAATAGCACCTAAAAACAAATGAATCCCATACATTCCATCTCAAATATAATTTCTACAAACTACATTCTATTAATGATCAAATACTCTTTCTTTCACATATCAGCAAACACATATTATTACCAAATTTGAAATACATTAATGATTACCTCGAAACATCTGATCAAAGAATGATCAAACTGATCAAACTTATCACAGCCATTAATTAAAATTGGTTTAAGGGTAGTTGCAACGAACAGTAACGTAGTTGGCCAATGATAATTAAATTGAATCGTTTTTTATACTTAAAACCGGTATCCGGTAAAATTTGTACAAACCGGAATTCCATTTAAAGAGTTCATTTTATTTTTACGTACGTTACGTGTGATACAGTTTTCCTGTATTTTCGTTGTTATTAACGTTTATCCTGCATTACGAGCGTCGAGTGGTGAAATTCAGGGAAATCCGTTGCGAAATAAATTGTACTCGGTTTGAATAGGGGTTGCACGGAGCCAAGGAATAATTTATTTCACGCGCGATTCGTTGCGTGATCATTTCTTCCGAATGTGATATTGCAGTTTGCATACTGTAGTAGTAATTTTATCGAAGATATCGCTTCAACCATTACTATGCAGTTCTAGCTTATACTGTGTTGGTTATTTTAATTTCTATCTGCGATTCCTGCCCGAGAAATTAGGGCCATTCGTCATTTTAACGGTACTACTTTATTCATTGTCTTACCATTTTGCTAGTTTATTATTCTGCTATCACGGTTTCTGTTATTTTTCTGTTTTATTGTTTTACTGTATTTCTATTCTGACATTCTAATATTTTAATATTCTGTTAGGTCACTATTCGGACATTCTAATATACTACTATTGATATGTTTCAGTATTTCACTATATTAACATTCTACAATTCTACTATTCTATCCCAATCAAATATTAACCCAATTTTATCCCAATCTAACCATATCTTAACCTCAACCTAATCTAACCCTTAATCGATTCGTAACTTCATGTAACCAAAACCTAACCTCTTAATCGATTCGTAACTTGATCATACTGTAACTTAACCCTTATTTGAAATCTTCACACTGTGTATGGTGACCATCTTAATCTCAAAAAATTTGAATTAATATTTGAAGAAAGAATATTGTTCATTGTAAACAAGATAAATGTAGTCATAGATAAATAGATAATGAACGAAAATAAAAGTTTACACGAAACTCTGTACAGTATAACTATTTTAGTGTAACTTAAATTTTCATTAATTATCAATTAGCGGTGTTCAGTGTATAACAAGCTTCCGTGATCTTTTCTTTCGCAAATTCATATTAATTACCACAAAGTAATTAAAAGTTTCATCGAGCGTTTAAAGAGCTTTTGACATTATTGTTAGAACGTTCGCCCGACAGTTCAGAAGTTCAGTCAGAAAAGCATTTTAACAACTTTTCATGAACTTATTTTCAATTTATTCTTGTTCCAATTTTATCTTCTTACGAAAGAAAAATGCGATGTGCAAGAACGGCGGACATGTTTTTAAAGAAACATTTAAATGTTACAGAGTTTTCTTGCGATATCCGATTATTAATAAAGTGGAAGATTGGAAATGGTACAATAAATATGGAACTTGAATAAAATAACGGGTCTGAAATGTCATTTATTTCTGGAAAGTTTAAATGAAGCTCTAAATCTAAAATAGATCCAATTATTTCATAGTACAACCTTCTAAAAGTATCAGTATTAAAAAATTTGTTAAACCCAGCAATTTAAAGCTGTTACAAATATTTCTGCAAGGTGAAACATAAATTGAGCGAGAAGATAATATCTGGATCAAGTAGATAAATAGGTAGCTAGACAACTAGATGATGATAGATGTTTACAGTGTTCATCACAATCAATGATTAACCATCAATCGTGTAATTATAAATGATGTTATTACTCCTGTGGTATTTATGGTCCGCCATATTGAAATTTCGGATGTCTGCGCAAACCGAGTCGCAGTTGGTCCATTTAATGAACGTACCTTGTCCCGCCGCACGAAACACGGCGAGCAATTGTGTTCAGGTTAGGTTCGGGCATCTCGTTTGCCGTAGTTTGAACGGTTATTCAATAAAACGAACCGTCAATGCGGATGTTATTTATTCTGTGACCGACGCGGCCTGATGGAGTCGGTTGAATTCGTCGTAAAAAAAGTTAGACGAGTCGTTTCGAATTTAGCTGAACTTTTTCTATTCCAGCAGGCAACGGGTTCTCTCGGTTGGCAAGGGAAGTTGACCGAAAGTTTCTAGCTCACGTGCGAGGAGACTTCGAGTGGAAAGGACGAGTCGTTAATTTCGTCATTCGTCGCATCCCGCGGGCTTCAGCACGTTGTTCCTTCGGGTTTACAGGTCCTAACTTTTCGTCCTTAACTCGTTAATTAAGGACGAAAGCATGGCGGTGCAGAGGGATGAAGCCGAAGAAGCGAAGTTTTAATAACATTACCGTAATAATACCGTGCGCCCCTTTGCTATTCCTTCTTGCAACGTGCCCTAAATTATTAAAGGATCTTCCCTTCTACGTCTTCATTTTATTCCGTGTTTGTTTCACTGTCCCTTTCGATCCCTACAACAAACACCGAGTGTCGATGTGGCGATCGAAAATCTTTGGCTTCTTTACACTGATGGCCAGCTTTTACTGTTACCATCACTTGCCAGGACTATTTCTTCAGATTGAAATAGTTTATTAATAACTTCGTCAATTTTAACGTTGATATATCAGATAGCTGCAGTGAAGTTACCTCTTCTTCCCATTTCACACTGCTATTTCGCTGACTTACTATCATCTAACTCGCTTGACAAAATTAAAAAAGTTGACATATCACCTGAATTTTTAAACAGGTGCATTAGCATCATAGAATGTTTAATTAAAGCGGCGCGCATAAATATTTGAAGCAGCATAAATAATGGAATAAAGACGAGCACCGTGAACCGAATGAGAGGTATCGATCACATTTTGTGGAATTGTTAGACAAGCGCAAGCATGTATACCGGATGTAAGCGGATAATTAATCGATGTATTATTAATGTGATTTTGACAGAGAATCGGACGCAGCCGCGTGCAACTACTCGTTCGTGTATCTTCGAGGGCCCAGCTTTACCGTATAAGCTGCATTTCGTGAATATTTTATGAGCAATGCCGTTACAGTCTGTTACGAACAATGTGTTAAGCTCAGACCACTAAATCTATGAAATTGCTGGTCTGAGTCGCGATCGATATAGAACGGTGCAAGGCTGACACGCGAGAAATACAGGCGGAATGAGGAATCGGTTACGTTTGAGAGGAGAGAATTGGTATAATAAAATTTTATCCATATATCAGAGTTAGATTAAATGTCAGTTGAGAGATACGGTCTGGCTTGTTACCCCCCTTCGGCCGTATCTGTGTATGATGAAAATATGCCGCCATATTGGGATTTTAACGCACGCTTATTGGTGTGCTAGCGCGTGATATTACGTGAAACGTTGGTGACCAATATTTACATGAAAAGTAATATTTTTCGCTACGTAATATGGATGAACGTTGGCGCAATATTTACCGTGATAATACGCGTATTTCATCGTACGTCGAAATCCGCTTATGAACATTTATTTTGACCAGAGAGAGTTCTCGCGCATTCGGTAAAAGGTACGCTTTTGACTTCTATCTCGCGAGTCACTGAATTTGCTGGTTAATCATCACGATGATCCGAAACAACTTCAATTTCATCCGTCATGGATCCTTCGAATACCGTTAGAATTGCTATGACCAGCTACGTACAAAATTCAATTAACATTAATAAGAATTCATATAGTGAATGTAGTGAGTGTCAAAGTCACGGTACTATTTAACATCACTTCAGAATCATTTTTTATTCATCCAATCGAACATCAGGGTTATATTCGAATATTTGTCATGAAAGAACAACAAAAGTTTCATCGGAAACACTAGTTTTAATTTTTGGATCGGTGCAAACAATGTGAGAAAAATTGTTAAGTGTGGCAGCGGCTTAAGGCTGCATATCGTACCTGAAAGTGCTTCATGTAAATCATAACGTATCATGATGAATATTTATTTGTATATTATCAACAATATCACATTGGAAGAAGATCTATACTAGTTAAAAACTGAAACATTTACAGAAACATTAAAATTGATATGTACGGCAAGCATGTCCTTAGTTTACGACAGCATGTCACACCTCAAACTAGTATATTTAAATTACAAAGTATCACAAACTATATTCAGTCGTTTATTCTAAAGAATAATCCTTAGAAGAAGTCATCCATCAATTAAAAACTCAAATATTCGATATATTAAAACCGATAACTGACATTAGCTTAAGGCAGCATATCACTTCACAAACCACTTTCCCGGTGTTACTACTTATCCCATCTCACCGAAACAGGATTTTTACAATCCCCATCTTGACCAAGAAGATATTATCCATAAAAGATGCAGAAAAAATTGCAGTTTTCGAAATTTTATGCGGGATTTAACAACGCCATCGCGTAAACGACGTTCACGAAAGTTCCTCGCGATGCAACGACGCAGAGGAAGTAGATACAGTAAATTCGTCCATAATTGAAATTCTTTTTCGAAAGCGTAGCTCGACGGTACGAAGCAAGTTAGATAGGTGCATAAATAAATGAGAAATACAAAAGCAGTTGTAACCAAGGATTTCGAGCCAGTTTCCCTTCCATCTTTCCCTGTTGTTTCGAAAGTTGTTCACGAAGCAGCAGCACCGGCAGCCTCTCGGGCTGACGAGAGAAGAAAGCACATTTCGCACAGAAATTTACTCGGAAGTTCGTTGGTGGGTCTTATCGGCGTATGCACAAGAAGAAGAAAAACTTGAACGCTGTATCTACTCCGTCTTTACGATCTTGCGTTTACTTCGGCCGCTAAGGTTTATGGAAAATAAAAGCTTATTTTTTGGCACGAACGAGAATTCCTCGTAAAGGACGGAATCCTCGTAAAATTAGAATATTATAATTCCCATAAAAAAAAGAATCGTCTCTTGCCTAGGCTGGCAACGGGAATTCTTTCACGTTCTCATAAATTTTCAATAGAGTACAGCAGCCATCTCTCCAGAGAGAGGGAAGCTACGCGGTACAAGGAATACCTGGCGATCTCCAGGATAAATCGTTGAAAATAAAAGGTTAACCGAACAAAAAGAACGAGGTTTGTTAAGCTGTTTCGTTGATAGAAGATTTTGATAGCCGGCGGATTTTGAAAGTAGTTTGATAAGATCTTCGGGTTATGAGCAAAGTATTGTTAGAAAAGTTTCGTTACACGCTCCGGTCGCCTAGGAAACTTTGCTTATTTGACGAAGTTGCCCGAAACTTTAACTGCCCTTTTTCAAAATCATCCTTTTTTCTACTGCTGCGGGGATAACGTGTATTAAGTTGACGTTCGGGCTTATACTCGTGCGTTTTGTATGTGTGCTAAGTGATAAAAGTTAAATTGTGATATTTGGGAATATCTGTGAATTATGAATCGAGAAATTGATAGTGTAGTAAAATGTTGTAATAGAACTCTAAAAATTTGAAAACTTCAGATAATTGAAAATTTATAAATCTAAAAATATGAAAATGAAAAAATTCGAAACCTAACCTAAATAACAAAACCTGAAAATTAGTGAAGTTCACACATGTCCTTGAAAGCAGCATTGCACCAGAGTGTACATTGTCATTAACAGGTAGAAATATGTGAGGTAAAAATCTGTAAGTGTTATTTAGGTATCTGTTTAGCAGACACCTTTCCTATCGCGGGTCCATTAGTTCGTTCGCACGATCCTGTTTATCTTTATTACTTAGACTGCTAACAATCTCGTCTTCGACGACGTGGAGGATGACGGTAGTAACCCATGCAACTCCCTTTTCTTGCGAGCTTTGCCCTCCTCTTACAAGTGCACACAACAACGCCCGTTACACCGTGGCACAATGTTTACAGTGCAAACACGAGCCACTCGAGAATTTGAATTCAATTCCAGACTACGGGTCCTAAGGTACACGCGGGGCTGGAACGAGCGAGCCCACGCGTTTTAACCTCCGTCTTGTCACGTAGAATCTCGGAAAGCCTTCATTATCGTTCCACAAAGGGAAAGAATATGGCCGTCTGGATGTCTGACGAGCGAGGAATTCTTTATTATCCAGCTAAAATAATTTCTGAAGAGGGAACTGTCCTGCTACCAGTCACTCTGCTGGCTGGGTCATTTTTTTGATACTTTCCTTTAGTTTTTGGGTGTTAACACTACTGGTGTGCATCGTTACTTTGGAATTAAAAATTGAGGTTCAAAAATGAATAAGCGAGTGGTGAAACATAAATTAATATATACGTTCATTTTTTATTTTGAGACAATCAATACAGGTCTCAAGATAACCTTAATAATTGAGAAATTTATACAGAAATAGAAAATGAAGTTGAATAATGAATAAATGAATGATAAACTATAAATTAATTTACATATTCATTTTTATTTTGAGACAATCAATACAGGTCTCAAGATAGCCTTAATAAATCGTGCAATTTAAAATGAGAAATTTATACAGAAATTAAAAATGGACAAAATTTATTTAGAAATTAATAAAATTTATTTACTACAAACAGCAATATCGTTTTCTTTATTTTCTATAAAGTACAAAACGTACAGAGATCTCACAACTGTATGAAGAGGCTACAGGTATCAGATAAATAAAGCGATCGTTGTCTCGTCGCAAATGGCGCAATTACGTTAACACAATTCTGAAGCTTAACAACACTCTGCAGCTATTCGAGCACTTTTTTCCAACCCGCTCGAATTACCAACCGTAGAGTGACCTGTTGATACGAGGATGACTTTTCTTTCAATGAGGCTAATTGCGAAAGTAGGACAATAAGACCGAGACTGCAAGTGCCTGGGGCCTACGTGCGATATCACCTGGTCCAGATGCAGTCAGCAGCTGCAACCTTCGTCACAGCTGCGAATAATACAACAAACTCGAAATGGCGTTTACGATTATTGCCAATGGAACTTTGATAGCGAACGGCATCGCGATAGGAGCCCTACAGCACCCCTTTTCTTTCGATCCCCATTTAAAGGGCCGAACTCAATGGCATTCCTGAATACCTCTATTTCTTTCCAAGTCAATACTCGCACAACTATTTTATCTCACGATTGGGTCATATTTGACTGGTTATTCGATTGCTGATACTTTGTTTTTGAACCTTCGTGAATTTTCATGTGCCGCGGTTTCGGCTGAAATGAACGGTTAAATTTTGAATGGAGAACAAACAATGGAAGATCGATTTTACACGTAAAATGTTAAGAAAGTTATTACAAGGATCGTTCGGGTAAATTGAACAATAGGAAACTCACGCAGAGAGTAACGCAGTCGAATATGGGTACTATTTGGTCTGTGTTGGTACACAGCTGACGAAGAGAAATGACCGGCTAGGCCAAACCATAAATTCACGTGCGGCGGATTAATCGTGGCATGGAGGTGTTGGCGAAACTCGTTGCCAACTAAACTAAACTAATTTAAACTCGTTCAAAGCTACCGCCAAGACTAACTGTGGGCCTAAGGTGGCGCGCATTTCAATAGATTACATTTGCGAATGTGTGTGCCTTGATTCTGACACCTAGACATTAAGTAGCGATGGCTTCCAGTTAAATGCGTTCTACCATTAGACTAACATCCATAAAAACAGTTCGCGTACTTCTGCTAACTTTGAAGATGAGTCATTTGCTTGTTTCGTGTAATTGCTCATTTCGAACCCTAAAAAACGTGTGTATTTTTACTTTCACGTATAGAGTTGTGTATTTAATGTACAAAACACAAAAATGTAGGTAATACATGAACATACCAAATTTGTACATTTTTGAAACTTTTAAAGATAGTAAATTCTTAAGTGTCATGTAGGATGACAAACTGATTTTGGAACATATAACGTTCAAAAAGAAATTCATGACATAAAAGTGTAACAAAATAGCACTTGCAATACATCAATTTAAAGCTTATGGTTTATAGAAAATGTCAGTACAAGCGATTTATCGATGTGTTTAACACAAAATGGCTGGTGGTCACTTGTACCAGAGACTGTGAAACTGTGTTACATCGTAGAATATGAAATTGTTTATTTTCAAATACAGAAATTTCATGACATAAAAGTGTTACAAAACAGCACTTGTAATACATCAATTTAAAGCTTATGGTCCCTAGAAAATGTCAGTATAAGCGATTTATCGATATGTTTAACACAAAATGGCTGTTGGTCAATTGCATCAAAAAATGACTATGTAAGTCTTCACAGAGTAATATGCCATTAGTGCAATTTTATATTTTAAAGATGCCCCCGTATAATATTATCGTTATAAACATGTATGATAAAAGCATTGAAAATGAAATTCAAGGAAAAAGAATAAGAAACGAATATCGATTCATTTTTCATGAAATACATTGTCACACGTTGAGAGTTCGATGTAGAAGAAACGTCCCATAATATATTTGATTCATGAGATAAAGTGATAACGGGAAATCGAAAATGACTGCAACATGTATTTTTAATGGAGATATATACGAAGAAAAGGGAGATGTAATAGCGTCGACGACGTAGAAACGCAATAATTCAATAGTGCAGATAGTCATCCCTCGGCCATTCTAATACGGGGATACGGTGCGTTCTCCCATGGGACTTTATTACGCCTCTCTGATGTGAAGAATCCTTTTTTCATGGTAATATGGTGAGGCTGGAATGGCACGTGAAGTAATCGCGGTTACCTTATACCGTATATTTGTGTCGAATGCCAAGTGTCTACAATTTACGTTTACAATGATTTATTCTCAACTTGCCATTTTATTTATTCGAATTTGTTTATGTTAACCTTAACATTACCATCAACAGTAACTTAATATTAATATTGCTTACAAATGACTATTTACTTCAACTATTTTATTATAAATTTTCTGTCAGTTAATTTAATAATAAATAAATATATTTCCAACTAATCTCGCTTAGACAATAAATCTAATAATCTAACTTGATGGATATTAATTGACTTACTAAATATAATTTCTTGAAAATAAATCTGATATCTATTCTAACCACAAAATGTAAGGTTATGACAAAAAATTATACATGATCGAAGTTTCGTTTGAAGCATTTGGTAGTTTTATGAAGATAGTCCCTTTCATGGTCCGATACACCTATTATCCTCTTGAAGTTCGCAAACGGGTATCAGAAATATACCAATCGTTTACCAGAAATGTTTCGGGAAAAGCTTTTAGCCATTACAACAGAAATATACATCGATAAAGAGGTTGGAATGGGAATGTAAGGGCTGGCTTTCTGGTTCCAGGAAATCCTAAAAAGCATTTAATAATAAAATATTATATAAGCTTTGTGTCCATGTTTCTGCATACTTTCAATATAATAAGTATACAGATAGTTCTAACAGTACTATTACATTATTATAAATATTATTAAAAATAGTAATACAATTGCCACTGTAAATAATATTACAAACAATATTAACAACAGCAGTATATACAACAAATCTAAGTCATATAGTCTCAAATATTCAACCTAATAAAATTACTTTATCTAAAATTTGATCCTTTGAAATTTTCACTTATGTCAAAAGCACCACTGTCCTATCGAAAAAAGAGTCAAAAAATTGTTCGCAATTCACTTTGAGCGAAACGAAAATTGACGTTACATTAGCACGGGCAACGAATTAGTATACGAGACACTTTGTGTAATTACAGGAGCGAAATAAATGGACATAAATGGAAAGAGCCGTGAAGGTAACGTGATACGAGCCTCTTTATCCCGTGATTTAAACGGACGCGTCGAAGCCCACGAAATTAAAAGGGGTAACAGCTCAATCCTCCGAAATCCTTTTGCTTAAAACACTCGAAACTTCGCGTTAGCGAAGTTGCCGTGAATCCTTTACGCCTCGCCAACTCCATCAAAAAGCTTTTAATCCATGGATAGTTGAATGTGTCCAAAAAGCGTGCAGCCTAGGACCACACCTGCATCGACAATCCTTAAACGTACATAGAATTTTTCATTGCCCTCGTTAAAGAAAACCTTCACAATCTAGTTATTACAATGACTTATTTTTGTATTTTGCTTATGGTTATTTATTTTTATTTTTAGACTTCCTGTTGTGTTATATAGTATGGTGTTACTACTGTAAATTGTACTAATGATTGAGACTGTGGTAAATGGTACTAAAGTTAATGCTGTTGATATAGATAATATTAACTATGAATAATGATAATAGTATTACTATAAATTGTACTGACTATAAATAATGTTAATACTATTACTATAAATGGTACTGACTATAAATAATGGTAATAGTATTACTATAAATGGTACTCACTATAAATAACGTTAATAATACTGTTATAAATGTTACTGACTATAAATAATATTAATAGTATTATTACAGATGTTACTGACTATAAATATTAATAGTCTTACTGTAAATGGTATTGACTATAAATAATATTATTAGCATTGCTATAATAGAATTAACAATGGTAAGAGTCATAATAGTTCACTGTAATGTGCATTATTAGAATAATACTAAATACCAATGCAATATTTTTGCATAATGTTAACTATCAATAGGTACATTTACCGTCAATGTATTATAAATTCCACACATCTACCATCAGTTCCAAAGAACCACCGCACCTCTCCTAAATATTCTCCTCGAAATTCTTCCTCGTTTCCAGGGCGAGTCGTTCATCGACCATTCAAAAAATCTTCATTATACATAGCCACTTTCCCCTCCACCCATGATCCAATTTACCTGATCGTTTCACAGAAAACCGAGCTTTTGCTGTTTGCCTTCCCGCAAACCTAGAAAGGTCCTCTTCGATCCTTTTTTTCTCCTCAGCCCACAGAGAACGAGAACGCCGTCGAAAAAAAAGAGAGAAGGAAAGAGAAACGAGAAGGAAAGGAATGACAAGGGGACGAAGAAACTGGCAAAGGAAGTCAAAGAAAGAAGAGGATTATAGCTCGGTGGCTGTTGTAGGTGGTTTTGCAGTGGTTTCAGCTTAACGAACCTCCGGAAGCGGACTCACCATCGTCCCAATTTCTCGAACGGTCTCGAAAGGATACTAACTCGGCTTCAGGCTTAATAAGGTTAAGGGGTTGCCGGGATAAGAGTAGGGGGCGGCAGAAGTGGGGACAGGGAGGGGGGTATCGGTGTAAGTGCAAGGCACAGGCCCCGGAGTCGAGTTAATCTCACGTGTTGGGAATAAAGTTAGCGACCGGGAGCCGTTTACTCGGTGCACGGGTGCAACCCAGCCCATTTTCACCGGATATCCGATCTCACGAGTCCTTATAGGAAACTCGGGGGCCACAGCCGGCGCTTTAAGCGTCGGTTGCGACAGTTATTTGCCGCTTAACCATCCGAAGACGCCGCAGAAACCTCGGATAAGAAACGCTCCGTGGCATCAGGCCGCAAGCTTGATCCGGCGGTCGTGAAACGATTAAAACGTTTCAACGATATCGACCGAGGCTTATGCTTCACGACTTTTCTGTACCACCATTCCCGTCGAGGGGACTTTCGGATGAACGTCACGCCGCTTCAACGGATCCAGGAAATTGCGCGATGGGATTTGCGGACGTCTTGCTGTTTGCTTTGGAAAATTGTTACGGGACTCGATAGTTTTTTATTTATTCTAATTAGTGCTTAGTTGGGACTCGACTGTCAGTATAGCTAGTACAACTAGGTTATAAATTAAATACTTATCGTTTGGTGAATTCATTGTAAAGTTTGTTTTAATTCGTTGAAGTTTTGAAACTGAAATTTTCTACTGTTATTGTCAATCTTTCTTACAGTTATACTCTCAAGATTAATACAATCGTCAAGTCTTTAACTACTTCACATTATTCGATCACAAAATGTCTTCCTACACAAAATGTCTGACGAATAGGTCACATTATTCGATCACAAAATGTCTTCCTACACAAAATGTCTGACGAATAGGTCACATTATTCGATCACAAAATGTCTTCCTACACAAAATGTCTGACGAATAGGTCACATTATTCGATCACAAAATGTCTTCCTACACAAAATGTCTGACGAATAGGTCACATTATTCGATCACAAAATGTCTTCCTACACAAAATGTCTGACTCATCGGTCACATTACTTGATCACAAAATGTCTTCCTACACAAAATGTCTGACTCATAGGTCATAAAGTTTGATTTCAACTAAGAAAAACTACTTGATTCTTATTATAACGCTAAAACAAGATACGATGATTGGAACCTCGTATCTTCAACGAAGATCAAAGATGTAGCAATAATTTTAAAAACCGAATACTAATTTCAGAATGAGAAATAACAGAGAGGTGATTGAGATGGCAGCAGAGAAAATTGATTAGTGCATTGTTCATGAGAATTTGGTGGTACAGAATTGAGTCGTATCGAGGCAGGGATTGTTTCCACGTGGAGTGGCGATTCGGTGCCTAGGCTTTGGCACAACAGCGGGCATCAATTTGGGAATCGATCATTATCACGAAGGAATCGCGATAACGCAATTAAGTTGGCAGCCGAAGGCGCCTTTCTGCTCTCATACTTGGCATTTAAATAAAATCAATTTGCGCCGAGCGTAGGCAAATGTTGACTCAAGGCATTTCAATGTGGCTAACTGCACGAGTGAGTGGAGGAGGGGTGGGGCGAGTGCTCTTCTACCGCAAAATGGAGGGAAATTGTAGGTAGGAACGGTTCTGCCCGGCGTTTCGAGCCATTTGCAAACCAAATTGCCATTATTGATGGTAATAACCATACAGTCGAGACCATCCCTGCCATGGTCTGGCTTCTTCCCCTGGCGATCCAGCCTTCCCCTCGCTCTCTTCAGATCTATCGTCAGTTGAAATGTTAACAATATTCTTTTCTGTCAATACCTCCGCTAACCATTTGTCCATACGTTATGCCGACTTCCAATTACCCGGGATTTTCGATTCTCCATTGTTTCGTGTCCGGGATACGTGGCGCCGTTTATGAATGTGTTCGAGAAAATCTGACGTACACAATGAAAAGCGTAATCGAAGCGATAATGATATTTTCATGGATTGTTTTAATCCATTCATTTTCAGTGTCGATGATAATTTTGCTCCGTCGAACACGATATGTAATTTGTTTAATAATTTGCCAGATCGGAAATTAGGTTAACTAGCTCCACGGATAAATGATGTATTAACTCGTATTCTTGGTTCGCATGCATGGCTTTTCGTATTAGTGGTTTTTGTTGTGTCAGTTGGTAGTCTGTGTAACATTTATTTAATCATATAATTTTAATTAATTTTTAAAACAAAATTTTCAGAAGCACATTGGATATGTGTTTACTGATTTATATTCGCAATTAAATGAACTGTAGAATAACATAGTAGCAGCCATTTTTATTAGGTACGAATATTATGCAAATTATTTTGTGAATAATATTAAAATTAAAAATTTGATGATTATTTTCTGATGACCTTAAGATTTCCATGGGCAAAACATAAAATTATACGATCAATACAAAAACAAAAATAATAAATATAATATGTATAACACATGTATGCGATATTGTATGTATTGTACATATATTATTGTATGTAATATATCTTTATACTAATATGTACCATATTTTTATGATATAATTTGTTTCCATCATGAAAAACTATAACAGAATTTTAATACCGAATTTTTCTTAATCCTTCGTGTATATTTGAGCGACTGCAAGCGAATGCTATACAATATTTGTACGATAAACACTATATGTGTGTACGATATTGTATTCAATTTGTTCACGTCCCAAAAACTTACGTTAATTGAGTTTATATAACAAATTTATAGCACCGTTTGTGTATTTGAGGAACGCGAACGCAGAGAGCCACTGCAAACTGATCACAACATTCACTTTTCATACAATATTCAACGTTTGCATTAATGACGGACATCGTTAACCAGTTCGAAACGTCATTGTACACAACGATAAAACGTTTATCGTTTCAACCATGCGCCAATCGTTAATTATTTATCGGGAATTTATTATTAACGATGAATTTATTTCCTACTAGTTACACGCATCGACGCTAATTATTCGTAATTGATCGACACAGCTGTATTAGTTTTACGCTCAGTCCTGATCGTTGAAATTCAAGCGACAACCGCCGTTTATTATTTAAGCGATAAATACGATTTAGCGATGAAAACAGGACCAGAAGAATTTGTTAGGGATCTGCGATATAAAGAGAATTAATCGTGGTAGGGCGGGAAATTTACTTTATTTTTATAGCGCAATTTTTCTTTCGGCGATTCAGTTGAAATAAATAACGTTATACGAAAGCTAAATTTGTGAGGTTATTTATTATTTATCCAAATGTTATTTACCGATAGTATATTAAAAATTGTGTTTATAAAGGAGTAATTAATTCCGCCTCGGTTGGAACCGCACTAGAATATCGTTAGTTATATTTTCACGTAATCAAACTTCGTGTATTTTTAGAGGAAATCGATCGATATTATTAGCAATATTTCAGTTATTATTATTTATTTTAATACCGTTGATACGTCACAAATTTGGGGATTTGGGGAATTAGGGATCTTGGGAATCTGAAACTTAAAACTTTATAAAATTGTAAATTTGTAATATAAGAACTCAGGAATTTATAAATCCAAAAATTTAGCAACTATGAACTAAAAAATTTGCAATTTGAAATTTCAGAGATTTTGGAATAAAAAATACTGGTATTACTCTGAAATAATATACCGAACAAAATGCAGCCATAAAACGAAAATATTAATCGACACCGATACCAAAACACGGAGAATCTATATATCATACCGATCGTAACGCAAGATAATCCAAAAGGGGATAAAACTTCGAATTGATCCTCTGTTTAATTCCTCTCAGTGCTCAATTCCCGTCAAATTGATAAACGAGTATAGCGTCAAAGAAAGGAGCGAAAAAACGGTCCCTAGGATGATGCAATAAAAGGTATTTTATTGGTCCCTTTGAAGTACATAACCTTAAAGTGTTTCCTTCGACGCATCGAGAGCAAGGATTCGTTTCACTGCTGCCAGATCCGGTTACCGAGTAAAGGAAGGTAGACACGTAGGCACAAAGAAAATGGTTAAAAGCAAGTGCGAGAAAGAGAGAGACGGTTGTCTCTCACGTTCGTATATCGGCGCGATTTCCAAGCGCAAAAAGCTGAAATGGAGTTTGCGTGAAAAGGTAGAAAGGGGGATAGGACTGCCGACGATCCATATTTTACGAGAGCAAATAGGAAACGCTTGAGCGGGAGACGTCGAGAACCCGAAGGAAAAAAAAAGGGACGCCATCTCTCTCTCTCTTTCTCTTGATCTCCCGGCAATATGCTGCGATTTTTCGCTTTGCTCTTCTATACGACCGCCTCTACCCCCTCGTATCAATATCTTTCCCGGCTCTCGGGGTCCGATTCCTTTCTGATCCTCATGCTTGTGGCTCTACGACTTTGCTATCGTCGGTAAAGCTCGCCACAAACTCGTATCGTGTTGATTTGAAGATTGAATATAGGGGAGAAGGGTGACATGCACGGTTCTAGTGCATGTCGCGGATGTTTGCCCGAGATATATCGTCACGAGCTGTCACTTGTAGATTAAGAGGCACAGGAATCATTAGTAATCGACATTTCATAGATTATGTGATTATCAATCAAGGTAGGGGACAGTGACATTCATTAAGGTAGTTCGTAATGATATGTATAGGTATGAAAGATAATGTCGTTTGTAAGTACATGAAGTAATAGTATTCATGACCCTTAAGTCGTCAGATTTTTCTGACGTGTCAATTAGAAGATTGATCACAAAGAAAAACAGTGACATGTTGTGATGTGATATGTACACGTAACATCTATAGGTTCACAGAATATGAGAAATCCTTTGTTGGCAACTGAGGTGATGATATTTACAGATACAAGATCGTTACAAGCGTTTATCGTGTCGATTTGTAGAACGAATACGAAGAAAAAGAGTGACATGCACGATTATGGCGCATGCCGTGGAAGATATTTCAGATTGTATTGCTATCTCCAGTTATTGTTACCTGTTGAATGGCGGAGCCGACGCCTCAGATATACAATGGCTAGTCATAAGGCAATGACATTTGTGAGCGGAAGAAGCGATGACATTTGTAAGCATAAGAGAGAATGACATTTGCAGACTTAAATAGTAATGACATTTATAAGCCTGGGAAAGAATGACATTTCTCAGTAAAAGTATATCTTAAACTCCTCCAATTTTATTGATCTGAAGATTAAGTATAGAAAAAAGAGTGATATGCATGTTTGTGGTGATATGCATTCAAGACATATCCATTGCGTTTTACATTTCAACAAATAATATTTCATTACATTTCCTGGTATAACTTTGTCATTTAGCCACATTTTAAAATGTCCTATGAACATATGCAGGAACCGAATATCAATCTTTTTACATTCTTCATATCATATCATCATTATTTCATATCACAAGCAAATCCATGTTCTAGACTATGAAATGCTTAAAAGTTAATAAGTAGGTTTTTGATATTAGTTATACAGTCACACAGATGTGAAATATAATTGGGAGTATGTCAGTGAAAAGTTGCATGTCACTTCATTTTCCTCATCAAAGAATCAAAGACATGCTATTCAGAACGAAATAATCGAGATCCCGTTATAATCTGTCTAACTACGAACATGGATGGCAAATTGACGTCGGGAGTTGTCAGTTTTGTGGGGACATGCGGCGACGGTTGGAAATGATCGATTGCATCGACCGTCCGCGAACAGGAGGAAATTAGAACAATTCTACTGTGCCACCTGTTTAAGTATGTGATCATACAATATCTGTTCCAATAACATGAAATACTTATTATTGTTAAGAGAATATCGACGTATTGCATGTCACTTTATTTTCTATCTATCATTTTCTGTCGATAGAAGACGATGTGATTATTAAATGTCATAAAATGTTGCATATCACTTCCCTTTTTCTTTGACAAATCACGAACTTGTACTTCGATACGAAACAATTGAAATCCCGTTATAATTTGTCTAACTACCGATATAAACGGCAAATTGATGTCACCGGTTATCACTTTCGCGGTGACATGCACTGACGGTTACGAATAATCGATCAAATCAACTGTCCATGAAGGGGAGGACACCGGAATTGTTCTATTGCGCCAGTCGTTAAATATGTAATCATATGATGTTTATTTCATTGCCTTTAATATAACATAAAGACTTTTATATTATTAAAAGAATAACTACAAGTTTGCATATCACCTTATTTTTCTTATAAAGGACTAAAAGGCATATCTAGAAAAAAAATTCCAAATCTCATTATCAAAATAAAAGGCGGTATGATTATCAAACGTAGTTAGGAGATTGTTGCAAATGACGTGTAAAGTTGCATATCATTTTATAACACCGACAAGCAACATGTCCAAAATGAAATGATAGAAGTCTGGTTAGGATCTATTCAGCTATCGAAATAAAAGACAGTATGGTTATTCAGCATCATGAAGACAATGCTGCAACTGACGTGCAAGGATGCATATCACTTTATTTTCGCCGTACATTACTGCTCTTCTTTAAATCTGCAGTGATTCACATGGAGACAGAACTAACGTGTTAATCTTTCGTATATTTATTTTCCAACTTCCAATGTGACATGCAACTATGTCATTGTCCTCTTAACATTAAATCTACTGGTGTATAATTTGAAATTGAAAGATGACATAGTTGCACGTCACATTCCACCCAAAAGTGTATCGAAGATGAAACAACCGAAATCCCGTTATAATCTGTCTACCAACAAGCGCAGAAGGCAAATCGACATCGGCGGTTGTCAGTTTGGCGGTGACATGCAGCGCGGGCTGGGAGTGATCGATCGAATGGAGTGTCCATAAAGAGGAGAAGGACATCAGAAGAATTAACAGTCAGAATGCGAAACCACCTGTACCCGACGCTAATCTAGATTCGAGAGTTAAATTGGCGGCCACCGGTATATACGTATATCCCGCCACGCAATCGGCTAGCTCCAGGGAAGAGTATTGCGCGTCCTGAGCCATCTAAACGTAATCTAAACCTGGTATTCGAGTACAGCCGTTAAATCCGCGGTAATCAAACGCGCCTCTGGCTGTGTCGGTCAGAGGATGGGTTCAGCCGAATCAGTGACTTGAGTTCCTACCACCAATACCATCATCGACCATCGGAATATAACCTGGCTGATCGTCCTGGTAAAAGGGGAAAGAGCCAAACTGGACTCTGGAAATCGAATCGATAGACCTCCCCGTGTCCTCCCATGACCGGGCCTTTGCTTCGGAACAGGATTTTAGATTTAGGCGAATTCGAATGAATCGACCGGCTTGAAAATCGACCGAAATTAGAAACGGATCGACTATGTTAACCCTCTTCTCGGTTTGTGTTTACGTCGTTTCATTACGAGGACGATCTGCTGCTACATCCGTTGCAGCGAAGAACTTCCGCCATTGATGAAGTGTATCGACACAGCACGTCCCCTAGTGCGAATTTAACCTCGTTATTAGTTTCTTTATGGTACTTGTTATTGTAACGGCACACGGGTTTTGTATTTTTTTTGTCTATGTTATCTGGTGCTTCACTAGAACGTGTATGAACACCATGATGTTAAAAGTTTTTCCTCCGCATAATTGACGTTGGTGTGAGTTTGTACATTCGTTTACATGGAATTTGTGTGCTGTGCTAACTTTCATAATTGCAGGTTTGAGAGGTGAAAATTAACGAATTATTCTGCTTTTTTAGGTAGAATTTAGGAATTCATGAATGTGGATATTTGATGGACTAGGAAGGAGTGTTTGAAAATTTGAGGATTTGGGATTTGAAACTTTCAGAATTTAGGGATACTGAGTTTGGAAGTTTGCAAATTTAGGGACTTGGAGTTTTAAAATTTGAGAATTTAAGTATTTGCAGCTTGAAAATTTGACGATATTAGCATTTGATGATATGAAAATTTGGGATTTTCAAATTTATAAATGTAAAAATTTGGAAGTGTAAAGTAAGTGAGCTCAAAGTTCCACAACTTAGGAATATAATAATATATTTTTAAATTAGGTTTAAAATTTATATTTAGGAATTTTCATACTCTTAAATTTGAACATTTAAAAATGGAAAATAAATGAGACCTCTCCCTATTTTAATATCCACAATTAACCAAAAGTCCACATTGCACGCAAGCATCCACTGTCCCCATAACTACCCATAACGTACACGCGAACGTCAGCCATCTTAGCTCAAACATTCTCCATTTTTCTACATACCCTCATCATAAATCGAGAACGCTATAAAAACATGGTAAGACATTTATCAAACTTGTACATACATGAATTCACAAGTCGCCATGAAGACTTCCTCCGAGTATACACGTCTATGGAGTTGTTTCGTTCAAAGGGATACAAAGAAAATACCTAAGTACATTTATCATAGTTAATATCATGAATTCAAACGGACTCGTATGGTAAATCGGATTCCAGAGGGTGACTAATGAAAAATACGTACGTTATTCAACGATCGTGCTTCGCCGATCACATCATATATCACAAACTGTCTTCAGAGATTGGACGTACTCTTTGTCACGCCAAGAAGCTCATCCCTGCTTGGAAGCCTCTCATATCAGTGTTGCAATGTTGCCAACGATAACCATGAATAATCTTTGCTACGTAGGCGACAGAGATATCACGTTTCACCTCGATTCATCTCCTGTTCCTGTTTGAACTCTACAGGGATCAGTCGAGTGACACTGAAGAACTGTTTCACTCTCCAGTGCGCTTCGACCAACGTGCTACGACGATTGCCTGGAAAATTACCTACCAGCTTCTCTTCTGTTCTTTCACTTTTTTTTTCTTCTTCTTTGTTTTACCCGCTGCCTGGGGAATAGATGACTTTGCCAAAGTCGTTGATCGACCCTAATGGGACTGCATCGACTAACACGCAAACGGGTTAGGCAGCATTAGCCTACGCTGGAGTAGGTTCGGGTATATTAACTAACACCATGTTTGGCTAGATTATGGTAAGGTATACTGTATTATACTGTACTAGATTAACGTATATCAGCATATAACTATATTAGGTTAGGCTACATCAGCATATAACTATATTAGGTTAGGTTAGATTAGCATATATCTATACTACGTTAGGCTATATTAGCACATAACTACAATAAGTTAGGCTGCATTAGTATATCACTAGGTTAGGTTACATTAGCATATAACTATGCTAGGTTAGGTTACATTAGCAAACAGCTATACTAGGTTAGGCTACATTAACATATAGTTAAATTAGGTTAGGTTACATTAGTGTGAAACTATACTAGGTTAGGTTACATTAGCTTATAACTGTGCTAGGTTAGGTTAAATTAGCATATAACCATGTTAGGTTAGGTTACATTAGCATATAACTGTGCTAGGTTAGACTAGTAGTAGGTTAGACGACATTGAGCTGTACTGCAATATGTTAGACCACATTAAAGTGCACCACATCAAGTTAGATCACATTAGCCCTCAATACAATAAGTTAGACTACATAAGCATATACCTGTACAAAAATAAGCTACATTAGTCTGCAGCATACAAGGTTAGCTTAAAGTGCAAGACACTAGAGGATCAAGTTGTAGTCCACACTATACCATGTATAAGCGTACATCATACAAATGCACGGTATAAGTGACATCTGCCGAGTAGAAATTAATTTAATTCTTAAAAGAGACCTCCACCTTTGGTTCAGCCTGTATTAAGGTCTCTGAAACGTAGTTTCTAATCGTAAATGAAGAATCTAGGACGTCGATATGATCTTCGACCACGGGTGATAAGTTGTGGGTGTATCTGGGCAGCTATCGTCGATCGCCAACGATCGCAGCAGCTTTGACCGTTCGTACAAAGCTCGAAGAGTAACAGGCTGTTTCGACGATGTGGCCCACTGATTGCAAAATTGAAATCGATCGACGGATTCTCTTCGATTGGCCCATTCGTTGTAACGTACAATGGAAATCGTTCCGAAATTGCCGCTTGCCAATCTTAGCCATCCCATGAAACGAAGTAGAGAAATCGAACCGCGTTTACACTGACGAATGCCTTGCCCGCTTTTGGAAAATGAGTTTCATTCAACTTACTTTCGATTGTGTCGTACCCCAATTTGCGATCGATCTGAAAGATCAATCGAAATATTCTAATACACTGAACGTCGGATTGAAACGTTTAGAAATTATATCCGTGAGTTTGTAAAATTTCGGACACCTTTTTTTGATCACCCTGTATATTATGTACTCGTGTCGATCGAGGAACGGGGTTTCGTACGATTATACGTAGGTATGTATGTAGACATTGTAGGTATCTTCATCGGTGGTTTCGTGTTATCGTAACCGCACAGCTTGCTCTATTCCACGGCTACGAATATCTAGTATCTGCTATGCAAATTTATCGGTCGGTCCGCATAAGTTTAGCATACATTTCTTGTTTTCGGCTGAAAGACAAGGAAATAAGATAGAAAGAAACACAACGGACGAAGGACCTGACGAATACCAAGGTAGCAATAATATTTCCCTCTCGAAACATGTACCACGTTATTTTATTACAGAAACTGAATAATGTATGGTGTACACGTGGTATCGGTTAGGGTATTTGGTAACGTCACGAATATTTACTCAAGGACAAATTATTATTCATCAGTACATGACTTTCTTACTTGCGACAAAGACTACTTAACAAACTATCTCGAGCAAAAGGAAATTAAGCACGGTACAAGTATGCTATTGAAACTGTAGATTCTCCTGAATGAAACAAAGCGAAAAGTTCTTTACCGTTTTTCAATCCAATTCTCCGTTATCGAGATATGAGCAATTAAAGATTAAGCGTCGCGCATGCGCAGTCACATAGTCATTCGATCCCGAAATTACACACTCAATGTATAATTTGTTATATCTCGAGAACTAATCATCCGATTACAAAACCGTAAAGGACTTTTCGCTTCGTTTTCTCATGAAGAATTTACACTCGCCATCAAACGTCAGATCTTAAAATTAAATTTAAACTTCATTCGTTGCTTACTATCTAGAAATAATAAATAAATAAAAATTCATAGGTATCTCATAATACACACTGAAATTGTTTCTTATTTATTTCTTACCAACTACAATTTTCTTAGACGAAATGTGAACATATTTATGGAATGCGTGTCGAGAGTATACGTTGCATACTTAATTTGCATGTCAGTGAAGAGGAAAGCGCAAACATGAATCGCTTCAAATGGTACGCGTGTATCCTCAAGCTATTTCCTCTTTTTGCCCCTTCGTCAGTCTCTCTGTCACTTGTTCAGAGGAGGAAACGGGGAACATTGCTAGAAGAAGAAGAAAAAAAAAAGGGCCGGGTTGAGAGTCTCATTTGCAGTTTTGTTTATTATGCGGTCTCGCTTGGAGAGTGGTTTGTAACGGGTCAACGATGCGTTCAAACACAAAGTCCAGAGAGGACCCGGCATACAAACCTGCATCTCCTTTTCTCCCATTTTCACGGGCTTTTGTTCGCGGATGATTTTGAGAGTGGACATTTGAAAAGAGCATACACAGAACTGACTATTAGGCAGCTGTGTTAGTGTCATACATTTTTATTGTTTCAGTAAACAATGGAAACACAAATTTTCGTCCATTCATAACCTTAACAGATATGATGATCAATCATATTATTATTGATGAAATATCAATCTTGGTATCGACTATTCAGAAATTGTAGTAACGGTCACTTGATATATTGACTATTAACAAATTAATTATACGGACAGTCAATTTGTGAGCTGTTTACAATTTAATTATTCTGATAATTAATATATCGACTATAACAAGTTAATTACGCTGATGATACATTTTAAACAACATCTAATGAAGTAAAATTTACTGCAAATATTTATGAAGTATAGAAAAAAAAAATTTGCATTTTTATCAGAGTGATTATAAAAAGTAGATGGATATATAAATTGCGAGATAAATTTTGTATAACGATAAAACAAGGGAACGTAACGCGTATGCAACTTTCCGCAACAACGAAAAGCTATCAGTAACTCGTATCACCGGTTGTATGTGTGCGGAGCAATAATTAGCGCCAGGGAAGGTGCAACTTTAAAATTAAGTGTCGTAAATTTTAATGAACTCGCTTTTGCTTGCTCGCACATGCACGTGACTCTTCGCGTTTGCGCTATCTCGGCAAGCCGGCTTCTCGAGACAGGAAGCTGGGAGACCCAGACGTGCTACACCGAATCTACTTCCTCCTCTTCCCACGTGAACATTCTCTGACCCCTTTACATTACATTTTTCCCCATTTTTTAACCTTGCTTTTCATTACAAAGAATATGACTCGATTTTTTTCGCTCGAGACAGTCATTTCTAGATTACGCTCATGCATATTATTCTAAAATAAATAAAGATTTTATTTTATTTCACGTGTGTTACGTATTTTAGCTAGGTAAAATGTTTTGTATTGATATCTCAGGTCAGGGATTTACTGACCGTAATGTAGAATAGACTTTTTGTATTGCGGATACTTTCGTGTAGGGTAGCATTCTTCCATTCAGCGCACGAAGATTCATTAAGATTCACGATAATTACGAAGATAGGGTTCTGGAGTCATACGTGGTAGTTAAATTTCTACGTGTTAAATCTCTACGCGTTGCATATTCACGTGTTAGATATCTACATGTTACATTACTACGTATTATATCTTCACGCGCTGGATATTCACGTGTTACGTATTCACGCGTTAGATATCTACACGTTCCATATTCGTATATTGGATATCCACACGTTGAATATCCACGCGTTACATATTCGTATGTTAGATATCCAAACGTTAGATATTCACACGTTAAGTATACACGTTAGGTATCCACGCATTAGATACCCACGAGTTACATATTTGTATGCTAGATGTCCACGTGTCAAATATTCACACGTTAAATATCCACTTGTTAGGTATCCCCGCATTAGATACCCACGAGTTACATATTTGTATTTTAGATGTCCACGTGTCAAATATTCACACGTTAGATATCCACGTGTCAGGAGTCCACGTGTCACATATTCATATGTTAGATACCCACGCGTTAGATATTGGTACGTTAAATATCCACGTATTAGATATCCACCCGTTACATATTTATATGTTAATTATCCACGCGTTCGATATTCGTGCGTTAAATATCCACCCGTTACATATTCGCATGTTAAATATCCATGCGTTGCATATTCACGCCTTGCATATTCGCATTTTTGATATCCATGCGTTACATACTCGTACGTTGGACATCCACGCGTTACATATTTTTACATTAGATATCCGCGTTACACGTTAGATATCCACACATTATACATATGTTGATACGCTACATATAAATACGTTGTATATCTATGAATGTATATAACATCTCCTTATCTTTAATTACAGAATACGACAATATCGTGTGGTGCTATAAACCTGAAATACCCTCTATAGCCACTTGCCTATATTGTAAAATTGTTAGCACTTGTATCGCAATATTTTTACTACCTGCGTGTCTAACAATAATTAGAAGATCGAAGAATATACACATCCTGTACGTATATCACCAGCTGTCGAACTCTTGTGTCTTGTTTTTGTAGATAAATCAGTGTAGTGGCAATATAACGAGAGTCTACTGTATCACTTTGGTGTGGGAGACGGTTCCTGTTCCTGGTATTGGATAAAGTGTGATACAACGTGTCTGCGAATCCTCTTCCTGCCGTTTGGTTCGGTCGATTATCAGTAGGTGTGTGTATACAAGCGAGCTTTAATCACTAGCTTGATTTATGAGTCGCGGTCATGCGAGAATTCCCCATCGAACGACAGCAAATGAGCGTGTCTCGCGTGAGTATATCTTGCGAATGATTCGTTTTTCAATGAAGTGTTACCAACGGCCCTTTCTTATCTCTTGTTTTTAATTCGATAAGACCCTGTCGGAGGAAACTTATGTCTCTATCTATAATTCAGGGAACGTACTTTTTCATCCTTTATATGGAGGTGATCATATTTCTTGTTCCTTGATGTGCAGAGGAAAGAAACGTCAAAGACAGTTAATATTGTTGAATAAATGTATTGATGTTAATAATTGGGTTAGCTTAATTAAACGTTGCTTAAATTAGAGTACGATTGGTTAGCTTTATTTAGGTTATTTTACGCTAACCTAAAAATACTTGAAAGAAATTTTAAAATATTTAAATTAAATTTATAAAAATTCCAAAGCAATTTATTGAAATTCTTAAGAATCTCTTAATTGTTTAATTAGTGTAATAGCAATTTATAAATATTTCCATAAAGTACAAAAATACATAAATATTCAGTAAAATTTTATTTAAATTGTAAAACATTTTAATCGTATTGTCAAAAGTTTCGAAACATTTTATGTAAATTAATGAATGCTGCAAAACATTTTAATTAAACCGACAGGAATTCCAAAGTGTTTTACCGATATCAATAAAACATCCAGAAAATTTTATTCAAATTGATCAAAGTTTCAAAACATTCTTTAAAATCGTAAAAAGTTCAAAAATATTCTATTCAAATTCTAAAAATTCCAAAACACATTTCTTCTTAATAAAAATCCCAAACTACTTATCCAATTGGTAACATCCAAACTACATGATTTAAATAAAAAAAACTTTAAAATATTCTACCAAAATTAATTTAAAAAAAGTTCCAAAATATTTAAGTCAATAAACACCGTGAATTGTTCATCGTACATCCTCCAATTATTGCAACAAATAAATATCTATCATTCACAATTAATGGAATCACACCTCGTCTTCTACATATTCACGAACAAACATCGCAATTTTCTCAAATTAAATAAATTATCTCAACTCAAAAATAATTAAAAACACATTTCTTCCAAGAACAAAGAGCATAAATTCAAAGGAGATACACAGGGTGGTTAAAAGAAAAGTTTGTTTAAACTCAGGAACGAATGTTTCTCCATTATCATCCCTCTCTATGTGTATCATTTGTCTCGGTGTTGCTTCTCCGTCGGTTGCGTCTTCCCTTTTCCCGACTGTTTCAACGTTATTCCTATATTTCCTAATGTATTTCCTTTCTCATCGTCTTGCCTTTGTCCCAGGAATTGGCACACGTGCACCTTCTCGCTTGAAAGTCGCCCATTTTTGAAAGAGTGTCGCGAATATCAGGAAGTTCAATTGTTCCGACGCGACCTCATTGCGAAGTTTTCATTTATGACTCGGAAACAGGAGTCGAGCTATGCAACAGCATCTTCAAATATCTGCCACGGTTTGCTTATATGCTGATGTGTGTTTAACTCTTGTACGTTCCTCAGGAACGCTTATACAAACGATCCTCATGAGCCATATTTCACTCGGACTCCTTTAAACACGGGATTTACGAATCGCGTCAAAACGACAAATCTTTTCCTGGTTCAAGTTGCAGAAATTATTCAGAATTTATCAGCTTCTCGTTGGAGATGAATAAGCCAATCATCCCTTATTCGCTTTTTTTTGTCTTGCATTTAATTTGAAAATAAATGGTCATCAATTATCTGTAAATCATGTTCAATAAATTGTTATACATGTTTTACCTTTAAAAATTTTTGGTAATATATTTAATAGGTAAAATTGAATACTGTCATGTTTATTAAATTTCAAATTATCAAGTAAAAAGTGAACAGATTAATAATAAAATTTGTTGAAAGTGTAACATTTTCCATATAAAAAAAAAGGTGAACGAAAAATATATCAGAGCTGCTAGGAAGTATTAGATGTTGATGGGGTGACAGTAGAGGCGAGTGACATAAAAGTTTTTCCAACGCACCACTATCGTGTTCATACTGGTTCGAATTAAAACCTCAGACGTGAGTACGCTTTCACGTCGCATAGTACGTGCACTCCACATGCTAGAAATGTGCATCGCACCTAGTCTAAGTGTCATCGACGTGTTACATGTCTGGTGCGTTCAACTGAAACTGTATGTACAACCTGCACACTCGATATCTCTAATACGGAAAATAGGAAAAATGATCGAATATAAAAGAATTATATAGAAATCTTTTGCACTAATTTAAGATCGTATCGCAATATTTTCATGTCTCACAATATATAGTAAAAATTGAATTATTAATATGGAACAATAATTATTTATTTTATATTACACATTTTTATATGTGTGTAATTTAACGTGGTTATAAGTGTGTTATGTTAGTGTAATAATATAATGCACTATAACATATTGTCACATACTATAACTATAACACATTACAACATATTATAGCTATAACATACTATGACATATTATAATTATAACTTACTATAACATATTATAAGTATAATATACTACAACATATTGTAACATGTTATACCAATAACATAAATATATTATAATTTATAATATTCATTACTTGCTAACTTGTCCAAAGCAATATTCTAACCTCATCTTCAATGACTTCTAAACAAATTCTTAAAAAATTTCCAAATTCAATTACCCCAAAAATAAAACCAAATACAAACAAATTTTATTCCTCATTCTTAATTTATTTTCATAAATAAATGTCAGTGTAATTTATTTTTGCACATACAATCAGCTGTTTATCGAAGCAGAGTATTGCCATTATTTCCGTCGAAAACAAAAAGTGCTTTATAAATTCAAAGATGGCGCTGTCTCAGCATCATAGTGGCTCATAAATATGTATTGCTGAATCATCGACAATAAGTCAGTCATAAATGAATCGTTAGAAAGAGCTTTCTCGTTTCTTATTTCCATACAAAGACGTTCGAATGCGATCGATTCTGCGAGAAAATTGACGAGGGATAAAATGATAGCAAGGTGTCGGTGAAAAATTGTAAATACCGCTTAGCTGGCAAAAATGTTGAAGTTCTATTTAATGGAACGCCTGGCAAACTAGTAAGACTCTTTAATGCGATTGCTCTCGACCGGAATAACTTTATTGGTGGTTCCGGGCACGAGAATCTAAAACGAATGGACGAACGAGAAAGTTAATCAACGCGTCGTCGAACTCGTTGGTAGACTTAAATTGTCCATTTTTCATGAGAATTCAATTAAAATGGATCGTTCGACGGTGCGGATTTTCAGACCCATTTCAGATAAGGAAATTGAAACTACCATTAATTAATCATCCGTGACGTGTACGAAAAAAAATTCTTATCATTATCTTTGTGTAGAAAAATTCGTCTGCAAACACTTACGTTTAGATTTTTCGTTTCGATTGTTTTACGATAGGGAACCTGCCAAACCGGTTAAATCTTTATATGTTTCTTATTTCAAGTTACAAATGTCGAGGTGGTTTCCTTGAAAATGTTGATTTTTCTCGAGGTAAATAATTACACATGTAAATTTATATTTTATCGTTTGTTATTAAATTTCATTTTTGAAGCAATATATGCTGGTTAGTGTTAATATACATAGAAATAAATAACAATTTAAATAAAGCTGTGTATGAATGATGAGAATAATAATGAATCATACAATGCGATTTTTGAATCGTTGATGTGATTTATGAGTGAAACTTGCTACGAAATACTGTAGCCTGCAGATTCGTTTTTGAGGAAATCGATTTTGAAAATTCGTCAGACTATACTGACAGAAATAATTCGAGACAGAATGGCGTGACTGACGAATGATGTATGGCGTTTCTGACAGACTTTCAAAATCGATTTCCTCAAAAACGAAACTTTGGACGAATATGTTTTGTAGCAAATTTTTTACTTATTTTCAGGTATAGAATCGTATAGGATTTAGATGCATCAGTTTTATCACCTTCTGTATTGTTATTGAAATCGGTAATAAAATTGTAGGTGTAATTTTTTGAAAGAATTGTTGAGTTTTAACTGATGGTTTTCTTTAAGATTTTTTATTCTTTCGATGAATAGTGTATGATATAATTACAAAATTTGACCTTGAATTTAAGGGTGGAGACTTCACAAATTGACCAATTTTTCTAAATTTCATAAAATACCTACTTTACTAAATTCCCTTTTCCTGAAATTTTTAAATGTTCCTTTTCGAAGTTCCCTAATTTTCTTACGTTTCGTAAGTACCTAAATTTGGAAACTTCGAAAATTCGAAAGTTCACTAACCAAAACCATACATCTACATCCATAACCCGTACGCCCCCATTTTCTCAAGCTCACCGTGCTCGAAACTTCGGTATCACCGTCTCCGTAACAACTTGCACGAAACTACACTATTTATTCATTTCGTTAACGCGAAGTACAAGCAGCCATCATCGAAAAGTATAATTGGCTTTATTCGCCGGTTACACGGCTCCTCCGTGCATAAAAGTTGCACGGGCCCATTCAGCCGCGTCTCCCCGACCTTCTATTATTTCAGCATTAAAAAATGAAGCGTTTTCTGAAGAAACATCATATCAAAGATCGAAGGTTCTTACACTCCGTTCACGGTCTGGCAGACGTTTATGTTCTATGAAAGAGGAAGAGATACGATTTGTAGGAAAGTTCGAGGCAGAGCCAAGAAAGAGAGAAAAGGAAAATAGAAAGAGGAGGAAGAATCGAGATGAAAAGCTTGTAAAAACTTCCACACCGTGGGACGAAAATTGTATGACGACGAAGAGGAGCACAGGGCAAAGGGACGGAGCTTGAAAGCTTCCAGTGAAGTAACTCATCCCATTTTCACGTATCTGCTCGGTTGTTCTTAGCCATCCTTCTCGCTTCGTCGAACTCGCCACGCATTCTCGAACTTGAGAATGAGCCGGCGAAACTCTCGAATCCGATATTTCGTCGCATTACGTACTTGACTGAAGGTTTTTCCTCGTTCCCCGTTGAAAAATCCTCTCTGAACTCGCTTTACCATTCATTTGTACCGTTTGTGAGGTCGAAATAAAAAACAACAAAAAGAACATTACACGAGAGACGAACTTTATGGATTAAAGCCAGTTCTGGCTACACTAACGAGCAGCTTGATTTGGTAAGTACCTTAAAACCAATGGAAATGTATGCTTACTCATTATTTTTTTTTTTCCCTTCTCGATGATGATACGGAACGTGAATACAATTCTGTTGCGGTGCTCCTACCAAATGTCTGTACTTCGCTTAAATATACCGCGATAAGAGCTAATTAGGATTACTGAACAGTGGCTGATTGATTGAAAATTTGTCGGTTCTCGAGGGAACTGGTTTTTAAATCTGTTCTTGAGGTCAAGTTATTTAGTCAGAGTTTATATGAGGTTGGAGTTATGTCTTTGTAGGGTTAGATTAGGACTATGTCAGATTAGGGCTAAGTCGAGCTTAGGTCAACTTAGAGTAGAATCAAATTGTGGTTAAGTCTGGTTAAGATTTTGTAGATTAGGGTTAGGACAAATTAGGATTATGTCATGCTATGGTTAGGTCAAATTAAAGTTAGGTCAAATTATGTTAGTTCGAGTTAGGCTTAGATGAAATTAAGGTTAGATGAAGTTATTGTTAAATCAAGTGTGGATTATGTCAGATTAAGGTTTAATCAGATTAAGGTTAGGTCAAATTAGGATTATGTCATGTTAAGGTTAGGTCAGATTTTGATCAAATTAAGGTTACATATGATTAGGATTATTTTAGTTTGGTAACCCTAAAGCATCAGGTGATATTGAATTAATATTTGATTAAGAATAAAAATGCTTATAGCAAAGGTTTATGTGTGGATATGCATATTTTCGATATCAAATGTAAAAGTCACAGGTAAAGTAAAGTGGCTGTCATATAAGCTGAAATATGTGGAGATACATGCATCGATTCCGAGAATTACGATGCAGTTGCATAAAACTGCGTCGATACTACGAAACGTGAAAATTTATAAATTTGGGAACTGTGAAAGATAGAAATATGGAAATAGAAAATTTACAAATTTATTGCAATACAAAAGTACAATCTATTTAGCAATGTATAGGTTTATAAATATAGAGATATTGAATATTTAACGTACAAATTTCCAGGTTTTTTCAAATTACTAAATTTATACGAATAAGAGTTAAAAATGTACAGTAACTAACAAGATTAAAAATTTAGAAATATCGGAATTTTAAAAGTAGAAATTTCCAAGTTTCTGAAATACAAAATTTTAGAGTGTAGAAACTGAAAGCGTCCAGCTATTTACAAGTTTCTAAATATAAAAATATCGAACTACAAATTCTCAAATTTACAAATATTTTGCATTTCCTTGCTTTCAGATAGCCAAACCCTCAAGTTCCTATTCTCAGTGCACAAGTTTAATAACTTCATACTTTTAAATTAAAAAGTGAATAGATTTAAAAGTTTCGTGGAAATTTAAAAAGTGAGGAATTTGAAAAATTTCGAAGTAAATTTTCAGCAAATTTTCATTTGCGCTTCGCGCGATATGCTCTTGTGGGAGCAGTTGACCATCAGTGTTCTGCACAATGAAACCTGTAACAGAATCGAACTTTGCTGGAATCGAAACAGTATTCTGATTCCGGCATCGTTGCAAGCCGCTTCCGAATCTGATACGCAGATGTCATACATTGCAGGTTGCATCATGGACCCTAGGAGTCGATGCGTGAATCGTAACATGTTTCGAGTTTCGATATGTACAATTGCTTCTGCAGGAACATCCCGTAGTAACGTAGACTTCCGTTCGATGAGATCACATGTGCAAATCTGACAATGTTTTTCGTTTTTAATTTTCTAGTTTTTTTAAATTTTTCTAATTTTTCAACTTTTTTGGTTTCAGTCTTTCGGTTTCTAATTTGTAACTTTTCAAATTTCTAATTTTTTGAATTTCCGAATTTTCAAGTTTCTTAATTTCTAGAATTCTAGATTTTTAGATTTTTAGATTTTCAAATTTCTACATTTCTACATTTCTACATTTCTACATTTCTACATTTCTACATTTCTACATTTCTACATTTCTACATTTCTACATTTCTACATTTCTACATTTCTACATTTCTACATTTCTACATTTCTACATTTCTACATTTCTACATTTCTACATTTCTACATTTCTACATTTCGACATTTCGACATTTCGACATTTCTAAGTATTCAAGTTTCCAAGTTTACAATTTTCCAAATTTCAATATTTCCAAGTTTTCTAATTTCCACCTTCTCAAATTTCCGAATTTCTAATCTTTCAAATTTCCAAATTTTTCAGTTCCCAATTTTCCAAGTTTCCAAGTTTCCAAATTCAAAATTTCAAATTTCCCAGGTTGCAAGTTTGTAAGTTTCCAAATTTCCAAATTTGCAAGTTTCCTAATTTCCAACTTCTCAAATTTCAAATTCCCTAATTTCCAAGTTCTCAAGTTTCCAAATATACCAATGTTTCAATTTTTTAAATTTCCAATGTTCTAATGTTCCAATATTCTAAATTTCTAAATTCTTAAATTTCCAATTTCTAAATTTCTCAATGTTCCTATGTCTCAATTATCTAAATTTCTAAATTTTCAATGTTTGGAATATTTCAATGTTTCGAATGTTTCAATGCTTCAATGTTTCAGTGTTCCAATGTTTCAATGTTTCCAATGTTTCAATGTTCCAATATTCTAAATTCCTAAATTTTGCAAAATCAAAATTCTAACATTTCTCCATTCCTAAACCTCTACGTTCTCAAAGTCCTGAAAATCAACTCCTATGTCCCCAAGTGTCCGCTCCTAGCGGACCCCCTCGACTAATCGTATAAGCAGCGTGTAGCGTAAGCGCGGGTAGCAAGTTTGCTACCGCGGCCGCTAGGCGGCCAGTCGCGAATTGTTGCTCTCGCAACGACAATGGGCCCCCGCGACTATTAATATGCATCCGCGAAACCCCGTAAGATGTTCAGGACTCCGCTTAGCGTATCTGAATGATGACGTAATAAGCGAAGACCTGTTCCAATTTTTGATGACGAGGAACAACAATGTGGTTGACACCATGTTGCTTTAGTTCCTCTGCCTTTATTGGCGATTATGAACGGAGCGCTATTTCAGGTGAATAAACTGATCTAGTGTCTCTATATGCATTTTTTCCCTTTTCAGGTTCATCATGCCCCTCCATGACCGACAATGCCCTGTACCCTACACTCTGCCCCTTGCTGGCCAGCAATTCCCTACACTGACTCTCCCTGAATGCGCCACTACACTGCCCCTAACCCCCCACAAAATGCTCTCTACACTTATGCCCTTCCCTGGTTACACTGAACCCTCCCAAAAATGACTATGCACTATACCCTGCACCCTCCCAACCAAGAATGCTCTACGACCCTCCCAAATGCACTACTCCCAAACCCCACAAAAATATATTCATGAACCATCAGTTGTGCTCTCAACTGATGGAATGAGTTGCCCTACTTTATTTTGAAAGTGGGGCAACTCCAAATTATATTGATGCAGCTCCCTTTGTATTGGAAGGGGGCAACACCAAAATTTATTCATAGAGCCCCCTTTGTTTTGGAAGGGGGCAACACCAATTTTTATTTATAGAGCCTCCTTTATTTTGAAAGGGGGCAACACCAATTTTTATTCATAGAGCCCTCTTTATTTTGGAAGGGGGCAACTCCAAATTTTTTATTGACAGAGCCTCCTTTATTTTGAAAGGGGGGCAACACCAATTTTTATTGATAGAACCTCCTTTATTTTGGAAAGGGGCATTTTCAATTTTTATTGATGCAGCCCCCTTTATTTTGAAAGGGGGCATCTTCAATTTTTATTCACAGAGAAGCCCCCTCTATTTTGGAAGTGGAGCAACACCAATTTTTGTTAATGCAATACTTGATAAAATATTAAGGATGTAATATTAATTATTAATATTTTAATAAATTAAAAAATATTGTTTAACACTAAATAGACAACTTACTTATATTTTGTGGTGTTTGATTATGTATATTTGTTATCAAATAGTGTTTAAAGTGCTGGTTTAATGAAATATAGATTTTATTATATCCAAATGGACTTGTCTTTCAGAAATAATTAATTATTGCAATCGTTGATTAAACAAATAATATTTCATTTGCTTGAATGTAGCGTTTATTTTCTGTAAGTAATGAATTTCTCATTAATTGTAAACTGATAATATTTGCGGAAACAGGAAGTACAGACAAATTTAATATTCTGTTGAATTTACTTAAACATTAAAAGTTATAAATTTGATTGAATTTATAGATATTCAGAAAGTGTAAGATGTTGACAGTAGAAGTTTCATCGAAAGTTTTGAAGGCAAAGAAATTACGTAGATACTAATGGCAGATTGCTTAATTAATTAATTGATATCGATTTTGTAGATTTATATGGATATAGTTATACTGTGTGTATTGTAATGTATAGTTTGTACGATTTTTAAGTGTACAAATTTAAAAATATGCGAATTCTCGAAATTTCAAATCCTCAAATCTCTGTGTTTACAAAATACCAAAATTTAATATCATCAACTTCCTAAATTTCTGTTATGAAATTTCTCAAATTCCTAAAAATACGAGTCTACAAATTACAGAGTTCCCAAATTCTTAAATTACCAAATCTCAAATCTCTGAATCCTCAAGTCTTAAAAATCCCCAAATCCACAAATCCCCAAGTCACCAAATCTTCGAATTCTCAAGTTTCAAAAATCCCCAAATTCCCAAATTCCCAAATCCCTAAATCTCTAAACCCTCAAATCTCAAAAATGCTAAAATCTCCAAATCTCGAAATTCTCAAATCCCCAAATTCCCAAATTCCCAAATTACTAAATCTCCAAATTTCCAAATCCCTATATCTCTAAAACCTCAAGTCTCAAAAATCTGAAAATCTCCATATCCCCAAATTCCCAAATTTATAATCTTCAAAAATCCCAAAAATCCACATTTCCAAATTCCTAAATTCCCAAATTTCCATATTTCTCTCACCTCGAACTATCTAAAATTTAAAGCAAAAAATTTTCCAAATCCTCTAGTGAAATTAAAAAACTTCTAAAGCCTCCTGACAAATTAAAGAGTTTCTAAATCCGAAAGTTAGTAAATCTACAAATCCCTTAACGGCCCAATCAACGAGTAGCGGTAGTTACCTTGCCCTATATCGCCGTGTTCCCTCGGGACACCAAGAACGTTCAGCAACATTTCGCATCGAGGAAAGAGAAATCTATAGCCCCGTACGCGACACATTAAACGTTACCAATCTAAAGAGACGGTAAGTCGGCGCCGGAAGTTGTGTGCACCGTGCAATATTGCCGGTGACTTAAGCTTCGGAAAATTGGCTCACTTATCTTGTTCGCGGAGATACCCAGCGACGTGGTATTACGCTTGGAAAAACATTTCCAGAATCAGGTTATCTTTGTTGTCTTCCGCTCGCTTTGTATAATTGTCCTTTTTTTCTTTAGGCTGTTTTGCATCGCGACCAGATAAGTACGATGATTAGACTTCTCGGTAAATTGGAGATTTGTCCGATTTCAGCTTTTCTTGAATAAATCACCCGTTGAAAATCTTCCTATCTTCAACTTTCATGAATCTTACCGAGCGATAACGATGTGTTTATTTTAGTTTTATGTTTTATAGATGCGTCTCTGCTGCATTTGCAGATTTACCCTCAACAGAATTCAGCAGTTAAATATGTGCTTACTTTTAGAAATAAACGTACAAAGTATTTATAATAAGGCAACAAAATAAATAAATACACAAGCATGGACTGATACGTGCAACTATTATCTGAAGAAAATATTTTAGCATGGAAACAAAATTTTTGAATGTGAAACTTAACACCAGTCATTTTTAATTGGTCTAGTATTAAAAATATATATTACCAGGATAACTGATACAATTTCTACCTTGATGAGATATTTTACATTTACTGTTGGTTATGTTCAGTTACCACATATTAATTAAAATATGAGAATTACTTCTGTCGAAAGTTGTGAAATACGATCTGAAGGTAACAGCTTTAATAATTATTTAAAGTGTTCACGAATAGAGCTTCTTTCAAACTCATAGATTGACATCTGTATCTAGAAGTTCTTAAAATCAGCGTGGAAATAATGGTATAGACTATGTCTTCACGAATTGTGTCAGGTATCCCATGAAAGGAACACGCAATAAGAATCTAAATAAAAGTGAAGCGTGTTCGTCACTATCCAGGACCTACCCACTTAACATTCCTCCATGTCCGCTCGGCGACTAACGCGGTTAACGTTGAAATTCCTCTCGAATCGTCAAGTCTCTTCACGTAGAACTCGATTTATTTCTCTCATATAATCGAGCCGCGGTTGCTGCCAGCATGTAAAATCGCGGTGGCAAAGGAACGGTCGGAAAGAGGATGGAAAAAGGTGGAAGGAAAACAAAGTGGAAACAGCGAAAGCACGGAACACGAAGATTGGGTCGAGAATGCGTCTCAATGCGTACGTGTTGGTTGCTCTTTATGAAAGGCAAGTAGCTAAACCGCTTTCGATTTGTAATCCGGACAGAGACGCATTCGCTCCATAGATTTACAGCGATGGTTGGCGTGGCAAAGAAGAGGTGAAAAGTCAGAAAATAAAATGAGAGAAAAAGCAGAAGAAGAGATACGGTAAAGGAAGAGAACGATCGACGTGGTATTTCTATTCAAAGGAGCAATAACGACCGAATCCGATTTGCTTCCAGTTTCCCCGCAATCGAACCACCATTTTTTAAATATCTATCCCTTCCATCGAATGAAATATCGATGTATTATGTCTCGAACCACGTATGCCCCGATCGTGAAGGCTGGTCATGTATTTCCAATCATTTTTATTGTAATTTCTTTTCACAAATGTATTTTACACATTGTATAATCACGGGTTACATTGTTCTCTGTTGTATAACCACACGTTAGATCACCATATGATATAATACCTATGAGCTTTATAGCTACATGTTACACATGCTACGCGTTACATTAACTATATGTTATATTCTCTATCGTACTTATAACTACGCGTTGTATAGCCACACGTTATATTGCCATACGTTATATTACCTACACGTTACTTACTCATTGTATCATCTACACATACATTACTTACAACAAGTATTTTTACGAAATTTCTATCTTCTTTTACATTTACGTCCACTTAAAGCTATTTCAATTCTCAAGTACCTAAATGTTCAATTACCCAAATACCCAAGTCCCAAATTCAAAAATTGAATAATTTCTAAACTTGAAAAAGTATAATGATGAACTAATGATGATGATGAAATAATGATCGTCAACATATGTGCTAAAAAGTGAAAGTGTAAGTCCACATATGAATGAAGCTTGAAATAGAAGCCTATAATTAAATAAGTGAATAAAATAAGACAGATATGAATTTTCCATTCTATAGCGGAAACGGCGACTGCAGAAGTCCAGAAAAGCTAAAAGTGGAAACAGGCTTTGACAGTTTGAGGGCAAAGGCTTATCGGTGGATCATTAAAGCTGTAAGAGTAGCTTCGTCGCAGATACTTACTTCGTACAACTTTGTGCTGTCATCCGTGCAGACGAGAGTATACGGCACTGGGAGCATAAAATTTTAATTAACAGAAATGCCTTAATTAACAGATAAGGAGCAATATTCATGGTCGAATAACTTTGCGCTACAGCTGCTGCCGCAAACGACCAAAAGTATTTTAAGACTGTCCTCTGACGTTCGTGAATTAAGCATTGCTGTTCTTTGATGTTTAAAGTCCCACGGTCAATTAAAAATGAACATCCTAAGGACTTTAGAGTGTACGTAAATAAACCAAAAAATTAAGCTTCAGATAAAAATTGTACGATATTGTCTTCTTTTTTATATTATGTGCTGTGTAATCTAAGGGTTAATCTTGTTTCATATTAAAAGATAAAATCTGGGACTACTTTAATTGTTTAGGATTTATTCATTTATTTTTTCATACAAAAGTTTGCAGTTAATTTTCTTACTTTTTGGAACATATTTCATGTACTGGTTTCTTAGTTATTAAATTTTTGTGTAATGTATGGTTAATGTGTGGACATAAAAAGTCTAACTCAATTTTGTAACATAAAACAACATCCAAATATCACTTATGATATGTCATTTTAAAGCTAAAAGTTAGACGAAGATGACAGTGTAAATGTTTCATAAAGATTCTTAACATAAAATAGTTACCTATCGGCCTCAAGGACAGTGGACCACTAATGTTTAATGCAACTTTATGTTACAAAGTTATTACAAAACTAGCACTTGTGCTTTATTAATTTTAAGTTTAAAGGTTACTAGAAATGATAGAATTAACATTTCATCGATATTCTTATTATAACATGACACATCATCGGCCTCACGGACATTATTTCATAACACTTGATTAGTTCATTTCTTGTTCCGATACAAAATTTTCTCTATTATATTAAGTATAATAATAAGGCACTTATGTAGTCATTTTCAGGAAGCTTGAAGCTTTAAATTGATGTGCCATAAGTGGTACTTTGAGATACTTTTATGTCATGAAATTCAATTAGACTTTTCATGATTTGAAATAAATAGTTTTATTCGCAACGAGATACATGACTTGCTTCAATCGATGATGAGTCATTTTGTATGAAGAATCATGATGGGGCATTTAGACAGTAATTTTCCTGGAACTTTAAGCTTTAAATCGATGTATCATAAGTGCTATTTGAGAATACTTTTCTGTCATGAAAATCTCGCAGAACTTTTACATTTTCAAGTCTGATGTGCACCATAATAGAACTGTATTGTCTGCCCTTAATTAATGATCAATCATTTTGAGTTAATATCCTTAAAGGGCCATATACACAGTAATTTTCCTCAGTCTAAAAGCTTTCAATCGATACGTTGCAAGTGCTATTTCGAAATATTTTTAAGTCATGAAACTGGAAGCCCAATGATTGAAAATCAACCAGCATGCAAAACTACAAAAATATCTAAAAATCCGAAAATACACGATTGTTAGAAATTAATTTAGCCGTTTATTCATTCGCGTCTACCGTAATTCAGCGGCAGAAACGAGGAATCAATAAATACGATCAGAAAGGAATGTCATAATCCCAAATGAGCGGTAAGAATGCAATATAAGGAAAAGAATGGGTTTCGAGACGAAGAAAGGAACACGACCTCATTTGCCGCCGGCATCAATTAACGTCCATTACGATCGATTATAAATGCGTGTATAATATGCGCCTTACCTCGCAAAGTATTTTACGTGGAACGCAGGAAATTACACAGGTGACTACCTCGTTTCTTCTCTTTTCAGCTCTCTCTTCATCTCTCGTGGCTCTGTTGCGAAAAAGGGCAAAAAGAGACGGAGAGAGAGAGCCAGAGGGATTGTACAAGAGAAACAGAGAGAAGGAAAGAGAGGAAGGGGTGAAACGGTAGTCGGAAAGAATGGTTGCTACCCCACAGTCCACATTTTACATAATTCCACATGAGCGTGCGTGTAATGAAACAGTGAACGCCTGTTCCGAGTAACGTGCAGTAATAATGTATCGTTAGTTCACGAGATGGTCCTACTACCATTACTAGTTCCAATGTTAGCACCCCAAACTTCTAACCTCGGATGTTTGAATAGCAACCATATGTTTCTCGTATTTTAGAATCAGAGACCTTCATATTATGTGGAAGTTATGATAGCACGGATAGCATGGTGTAACGTGAATTTGAAGATTTGAAGTTAGTGTACTTTCATGTTTGTGGTTTATCGAATTTTATGGGTTTCAGATCTTTATGTCTGCACATTTCTATATTTTGATACTTGTATTTCCGACTCCATATGTTTGCAAATTTATAAATTATAAAATTCCAAAATTTGCAAGCTTGAAATTTCCAAATTTTTTAATCTGAATTTTCAACATTTTTAAATATCAATCTAAAAATAAGAACAAATTTAAATACAAAATAAACTTGAAAAGTTCCCAAAAATTGAAGCAGCCACGCAGAATTCGTTTATTACTCCGTCGACTAACGGAGCATTCTGATCCAATTGCCGGAACAAAGTCGTCAATGTAGATTTGCCTGAAAAGAAAGCAATATTGTTAGAGGAAGGGAGGCTGCGCCACAAAACAAAGAAGAAAAGGAATACAATAAAACACGTGTGCTGGTATCGATCGAGAATTTCGTGGTTGTATAGGTAGATCCTGAAAACACGGGGAGCATTGTCTGATGCAACGTGTCAACGCTGAGGACAGCCGGTGAAGAATTAATCTCCGTGACAGAAGACTTTCTGTGGCCGGGAAATATATGCGAGAGAGAAAGAACAGGAAAACTGCAGGGGAGGACAAGCGAATAAACAGAAGTAGGACGGATGGACAAATGGATTGATAAGTGATGGATGGGAAAAGCTTCCAAAAGAATCGAAGATCTACCGAAAGAGTTTACGACTTTCTGTTACATCGATGTTGTCTAACACCACTATAATTAAATCACTTTTTAATATGAAATTTCTCGAATCTCTAAATTTTATATTTTAAATTAATAATTTCTAAATTTTACATTCTTTTGAGAATTTTTAAAATTTTAATTCTGCGTTCTTGAAAATTTCTCAAATTTAAATTCTACATTCTTGAGAACTCTCCAAATTAATCTCCAAATTGAATAAAACGTTATATAATTATTAAGTGAAAGTTAATTATTTTCCTGAAAATTTCTAAGTATGATCATTTCCTGTACGAAACCTGAAATATACAAAATTATTATAAACGATCAATTAAAAAGTAGTTCCCCAATTTCTCGAGTTCCATAATTTAATCTTCTTTAACCCCGTATCATGTATTATTTTGGCAGCGCGTGTAGCTCGATTTCTCGACGTATTCAGGGTAAAACGTAGGCGACAACCAATTCCCAAATCAATTTCGGCTACAATGCAAGCACATCGGAAGAGACGAGTCGGGTCTCATTCCTCAGAACGGATATAACGATATCCCTCGTCCTCTCATCTCGCTGAATTTCTGAAAGAGTAAAGTTAAAGGCACTCGTCCCCCTTTTCTTCACGATGAAATTGCCTGCCACGACGACAATTTAAATGGAGCCGGATCCATTAAGCATTAATCATGGTATTTCTGGCAGAAAACGATGATGCGATCTAAATGGCATCAGGTCAACAGCCTGTCCTCGACAGTTGTCGCTCTTGAACAACTCTGCGATTTGATGGGGCGGTTATAGGAATCTGTTCGTTCCATAGAACAGACTATTCGGGTCAAATTTATTTTACGTCGCTGTCGGATAATGCATTATATTAATAATATTCAATGCGTATGAAATTTTATTTACTCGGTTAAGAGTCGAGTTTAGTAACAAAGAAACTTAGGAATGAGTTTGACGGCGTGGAGTCGCACTTGTTTACGACAATCTTTACGTTAGCATTTGTCTGAAACACCTTCCAAAATTCGACTTTATTAAACTTGCGGTATTGCTGTCCAAAAATACCTACCGTGGTGAAGTCTACTGGTGAGTGAGACTTTAAATCGTTATTTCTCACGAACGGTTAAGCGTTTCGTTAAACACCTCGGTGTATTCTCGTATCGTACTAACTTCTTTCAGTTCTCCAAAGATGATCGAAATTGGTGTCCCCTCATTCGTGTCCTTATACACAGTAAACTTGTTAATAGCCTCTCCTTGTCATATATCGCCATTGTTTCTGAAATATATGCTCCTTTGAATACGCTTCAATTTGGAGTTGTCGAATTATTTGCATAGTCGATTCTGTTTTAATATTACTGTGATTAGTTCTGATTGACCTGACAAATCATAGTGCAAGGATTGATAAATATATTGTCTCATTTCATCACAAGTTATATTTATTATAAAAATAATATGTAATAGAACAATTTTAACAATTTTGTTATAATTTAATAAGTACTATATTGTTTAATTTCATAAGAAGTTTATTGTAATGTATATTTATAATATTCATGTATAGTTATAATATTTATTTTGAAATAAGTATGTATAGGTGGCTGAAAGTTTTAAAGTACCAAAATGACTCGTTCATAGTAGAAATAATTTTCTACGAGAATTTGTGATTTACAGTAAGCATAGATCGGCCATAAACGTAAAGCCTCGGTTAAACAGCGGTTCACCGATGAAAGCAGCGAAATTATTTGGCTACGTGTGAACTGGCAATTAAAAATTTCACTGTCGATCGCGTTATCGGTCGTTCACAGTGAAAATACGAGTCGAATACTGTGAGAACCAGCCCATTTCTCGCTGAGCCATGAATCGCCGATACGCTATCGATTAACCGGTAACATTAATAGCCAACGGTATACTCCCGTTAACTGCTAATTGTCCGGCCCGGTAATCTCAATTGTTCGCGACAATGAGTCCGAAAAAAAGCAGAGAAAAACCGTGCAAACCGTTAAGTAAATTTCCCAATACCGGCAAACGATATCTGCGTTAGATATTTACGCGCGATTACACGCTACACGCGCTCGTTGTTTCATTCGAATCGATCTAATGGTTGCGTTCGATTTTGCTGCCGATCGAAAGAAAATATTGTACTCTTTTACTATTATTGTTCGAACGTTTTAAACTTACTATCGGAATTTTTAATTAAAATTAAATTTTTAGAAATTGAATTTAACGATGTGTATTTTTGTTGATGATAAGAGGATAATGTTCTGTAAGGGTGGTCTATATTTTTTGAAGGGTGTTTTAATGTGAAAATAAATTGGAAGCTGATTTTTAGGAAATTTGGGAGAGAATTTTTAGTAATTCAGTAGTGTGTTGAGATTGTAGTATAGGGAAAAGTTAACAATTTTTAAATATTTAAATATAATTTCTCTTTCTGTTTCAGGTAAGTGTCAATTATTCACGTGAGTTTGTTGAGTTTATCAAGATGGCGGTGAGTACTTAACCCTACATGATCAAATATATCTGTTCACATTTTGCAGATGAATAATCATTTGCGTCATTTTACAAATTTTAAACTTCCAAAAAGACACTCATCAATGTCTTCGTTAAATTATACAATTATTCTTTAAGTTAAACACTTGAAACTTCTCTCAATGAAAATAAAATGGTGGAAAAATTCTCAACGCCGGATTAAGAGGACTGATAAAAATAATACAGTAAAAATGGATAAACAACATCAAATATAAAAATTGATGAATAATACAAATTATAAAAATGGGTAAATAACACCACGTATAAAAATTGATTACAAACACAAAATATAAAAGTTGATAAATAATACAGAAATTCGTTTCACACCATTCCGATAATAAACGTTTCATACATCTATAAATTTTTTCCAAAATTCCAATTTAATTCAGCGAATATAACATAAAATCTTTTGAGTGTCCATATACGATATCTATTTGTACATTTTAGTATCGCGTGTATATAAAATACTTGAAATACAGCAAGTTTTCCTATGTTCACAAGTACTCGTTAAACACGTATCTCCGCGTAACAGACAATTGCATTGTAAAGCGTGAAAAGGTTACGTTTTTACACACGACTCGTAATAAATGCGTTTTAACGTGAACTGTTTCAACGGAAATGTTAAGAAGAATCTACATTCGTTCCACAATGGAAGCACCAGAACTCTCCCCTTGCTGAACTTGTTACAATTTAACGCGATGCAATATGGTCGCCAGCTTTATATTCAACATTCATTATGTTATGTTCCCTAGACCGTTATGTGATTTCTTTTAGAAATTAATTGCGGAGGTTTGTAATGTATACACCTCGTTTAGGGTAAACATCCGATGATGAACAAAAAGCGTAGCTGTGAACTGCTGAAACGAAGTACTCTTACAGGAATATGGCCAAGTTGCTCTTTCTTCGGATTTCTTTGAAATTTTTTTCATGAAAATGCGAAATTACGTACAATGCAACTTTTGGCGGTCTTTAACTCGCTGCGAATGTAGGTTCTTGGACGTGAATGTAATTTGTTATTTTAAGTGAAATTTTAGGAAAGTATGAAAATAATGCTACCTGCGGTGTTTTGCTGGAAAAGAGTTTTAATATGGTGGTAAATGCGGTTAAACTGTACACTAAGATTTGGGGAATTTGGAAATTGGCGAAGTTGGGAAATTTGGAACTGGAATTTCGGAATTTCGAAATTTGGGGAATTTGGTATTTTGGAATTTGGTAAATTTAGAATTTTGGAATATGGGGAGATTTGGAAATTGGAATTTTGGTATTTGGGGAATTTTGGAATTTAGAAAATTTGGAAATTTGGAAAATTTGAAATTTCTGAATTTTAGAATTTGGGGAGATATTGAAATCTAGGGAATTGTAGAATCTGACATTTTGGAGTTTCTGAATTTTTGAAATTTTGCGAATTTAGAATTTTGAAATCTAGAGAATTTTGAAATTTGAAATTTGAAATTTTGAAGACTCGAATTTTTGCATTCTAGAACTTTTTAACAATCGAACTTCAAAACAAAAGTCCCAAATAATGTGATAAAGAATAGATCTGTATGCAGTAGAATAAAATACTCTATACAATATATAGTACTCTATGGTACGATACAAACTGAAATAAAATAAATCAGCATAAAATAAATGACTAGAGTATAGAGAGTACAATGTATCCGCAGTGAAACTTTCATGTTACAGCGATAGTTATCGCAGCTCGCTAGTTAGAAAATGGCTACACACCGTTTTCCAGGAATTTAAAATGAAATCGGCCGTTTTCATGTTTATTCACATGTTGCGTATTTATAACGAGAATGAATTGGCAATTTTCATTATACACCTTGACCCAAATCTCGAACAAAATCACGCAATCCGGCTTTCGTCGATGCCAGCGCAACGTACAGGGTAATTTAAATAACGAGCAGATTTATCATGGCGTAAATCCATTTTAGGTGAAAAAAATCTCTAACAAATGCGTCCTTTCAATTGCAGATTTGTGGTAATGCGTTGTATCTTAGCGTTAACGGTGATTTCAATTGTGACTATTAAACTGGCATTAAACAAATTGACGCGTTGATTGATCACTTGTGAGAATATTTCAAGGCAATAATCAACGTCAATGTGAAGTCCTGTTATTCTACTGTACTTTGTTGTGCTTTATTTTACTTCATGTTATTTTACTCTACTGTATTTTATTGTGCTCTATTTTGAATTATTCTACATTTATTCTACATCAGATTATTTTATTTTAATATACTCTATTACTGCTATATTCTACTCCATACAATTGTACTCTGCTATACTCTATACTACTCCATTCTACACCATATTATTTTACCCTACTGTACTTTATTCTATTCCATTTTATACTATACTACTTATATTCTATTTTATTTTATATTATCCTATTCTGTTGAATTTTATACTATTATACTGTTTTCAAACGTGTTCCAGTCTACATTACTGTATTTAATTCCATTTTATTCTATTTTACTCTATTCTATTGCATTAAATTCTTTCTCTTTTATTCTACTGCATTCTATTCTGTTGTGTTAAATTCTTTTCAACTGTATCCAATTCTATTCTATTAAATTCTTTCCTGTTGTATATTATCCAATTCTACTGCATTCCAATTTAAGTTCAATTTTATTCTTTTCGATATAATTTTTAATCATTTTCCATTCAACTTTATTCTTTCCTATGGTGTTTCATTCTTTCCCATTGAACTTTATTTTTTTTATCGAATTTTATTCTTCTTTATTCAATTTCATTCTTTTTTATATTATTTTATTCTTTTCAATTCAACTTAATTATTTTCTTTACCGTTTTATTCTTTTGTGCTCAATTTTATTTATTCCTACCGAATTTCATTCTTTTCTGTGCACTTTTATTTTTTTATAAGCTATTTTATTCTTTCCTATTCAATTTCATTCTTTTTTTATATTATTTTATTCTTTTCTATTTAAATTAATTATTTTTTATACTGTTTTATTCTTTTGAGCTCAATTTTATTTATTCCCACCGAATTTCATTCTTTTCTGTTCAATTTTATTTCTTCATAAGCTATTTTATTCTTTCCTATTCAATTTCATTGCTTCCAATACAATTTTCTACTTTTCTATTCAACTTCATTCTTCTCTATACTATTTCATACCTCTACCGTTCTCCGCTTCTCTATTTTTCATCGATCGCGCGATTCCGAATCGAACAAAGTATTTAACACCGTTAACCAGTTGAACGACGAGAGAAAGGTGTGCGTGTTAAGCGGCCATTAATGCTTCCACTCCTCTGTTCTTCCTGTATCGATACACATACGCCAGAATCGACCCCAGGCGATGGTAATTCTAGGATAATTCCAATTTCGAGTGGTGATTTTGTTGCGCAATTCGTGTCAAGGAAGGAATACGATATCGCAGCCTTCAATGGTGGATCGTCATGCGAACCGTTCGTTGTCCTTCCGCCTTATTAACCCCTTAGCTGCGAGAGAAAATTGTTCAAATTGCTTTACACACTATTCCGCATTCTGCACTTTAACTATAATGCTGCATATTCCAGATTTTACCTTCGTGTCACACATTTTATACAGCATTTCTATTGTAATAATATTATTTTATACAGTAAATCTATTGTAAATATATTTGAGTTAGGCAAAATGTTTTATCGAATACAATTTCGTGGAAGAAAAATAAAATTTTTAAAAGCAAATTTGTCTTACAAAGAACCCTGAAATTTTATTGAATTGTTTATTACATTAATATGTAAAAGTGTAAAAATTGTTGCCCCTTTTTTATTTTAAAAGAAAAATCAACCCTTCACTATTCATGCTTATAAATCGTAAACGACGAATGATATGAAAAAATGTTTGAAACAAAAATTGTACTGTGTCTTTGGACCTACAAGTCTGTGTAAAAGGTTTTTGGTTAAAATAACGTTTTCACAAAAGTTGCCTTTAGGTTAAGATTTTTCTATATTTTTGAATCACGAGATATTTGATAACACTTTTTGGTCAACCTAAATATTATTACAGCAGAACCGTATAAAGCATGTCACAAGAAAATCTCGAATATGCAGAGTTGTATCTTACTCCGCAGAATGCGGAACACTTCACCATAATCTGTACAGCAATTTCAACCATTTTCCCCCACATTCTTCGTGGACCGTAAACAAAAAACAATCTCAACATAAATTGACTTAAAAAATGTTAATCCAATCAGTCAAGTTTAATATTACATAAATAGCCATAAGAAGAAAGAAGTGTAAAAGGTAGATAAAAATGGTGTGGACGTGAATATGTAACATGAATGTCCTCTTCAACAACAGATCTGGATGTCTTCGATAGCTTCCTATCGAAAGTTATTTGTAAGGAAGCTAGGAGGATTCGACAACTTCCTGTCCTACGGGAAAAGAGCTGCTTCTCATTCTGAGATATCCTGACAGTTTTATAGTCGGCACTTTCCACGTACGAAATAGCGTTTTGTACGGGAAACGTGCTCGGAACACGGTCTCGAGATATCGAACGGAATTCACTGTCCAACTGCGGAGAGGACCTGTGTCCTTCTACAATTGTAACCTATTTTACTCTGCCACTATGATGCCCTGACTTCCACGCTGGGAATTTAGAGAAGTTGTTCGTCCAGCACGGTTTCCCGTGCGGATGGCTGGACTTTTGTACCCGCAGGATTTATCGCGTTCTGATGGAGCAAATTCTCTGTTCTTGATGTTAAAGTAGATTCTGAAAATCGCCGAGCGATCTCGAGTGCTTTCGGGTTCTGGGACACTGGGATTTTGGCTTTGGGGCTTTCACAATTTGCGACTTTCGGATTCTGCTGTTTTAGGACTCTGGGGGATGTTGCCACGTCGGGACTTTGCGTTAAAGCTCCGGGAGTTTGGGACTTTGGCAGTTTTGATTTGTGGAATTTACGTTATGGAGGTTATGACGATAGGATTTTGGAATCTTAGGGCACGAGGACTTTGGAACACTGGGATCTTAACTGAAATTTGGGACTTTGCAGTTTTAGGATTTTAGAGATGTTGACATGACTTTAAGTTTCAACTTTGGGAGTTTGGGACTTTAGGAATATTGATTTGTGGAATTTACGTTGTGGAGTTTATGACAATAGGATTTTGGAATCTTAAGATTTTGTGACATTGGAATACCGGGATGAAGGTCGTGAAAAGGACTTTGCAATTTTGGGGGATTCAGGACTTGGTGTGTAGGATTTAGGGTTTGACAGTTTGTGTCTTTTAGCTTATGTAGCTTTACGACTTCAAGGCTATTGTCACGTTTGAACCTTAAGTTTCAGCTTTTGAAGTTTGGGATTTTGGCAGTTTTGATTTGTGGAATCAAGGTTTTTTATTAAAAATGTACAATGTTCACATCATCTTTTCTTACACAAATTTTGAATTCCCAAAAAACCTCAAAATTAACAACTTCTGTGTAGCTTGCATTTGATCAAATATGTATGCACTTGTTCAATACATCACTACATTAGTAATACAACAATGTACCACTTGTCCTTAATCATTACACAATTTTTCATATGTAACATTATTTACAAATAACATTAAAAATGTACAATAGTTACATCATTTTTACTTGCACAAATTTTGAATTCCCAAAAAACCTTCTCAAAATTAGAAACTTCTGTGTAGCTTGCATTTGATCAAATATGTATGCATTTGTTCAATACATCACTACATTGGTAATACAGCAGTGCATCATTTATCCTTCTTAATCATTATGCAATTTTTCATATATAACATTATTTACAAATAACATTAAAAATGTACAATATTCACATTTTTCAAATTTTTAATTCCCAAAAAACTTCTTATTTCGTTTCCAAAAAATTCCATGCTTCGAATTTGACCAATTATTAATTATCATTGTAAGCTGATTCCGTATAGAATAAATTTTGCAGTCAATTTGGAAAACTCGAAGACGAAGGTGCAGGTGTGTATGAATTATGGAACGCATCGAACAGACAGAGCTACAAATTGAGGATACGAAAGCGATGTATCTATAGAACGTAGGGAGGGAATATATAGGAACATTTCTGGACGTTGCGTTGGTATTAAGCCATATTTCCTCGATCCAGCCGGTGGTTGGCCAAAGTCAATTTAATCGAGGAACCGTGTACAGGTATGGCCACCGACGGTCGATCACCTGAGTAAGCCAGTTTGCAGTCTGGTGTATCCAGTCAGTCTCATCCTGGTTCTGATAGAAAAAAAACGTACGTCGAAAGTTGATGCCGAAACTGTTCTCCCCCTAGCGTGGCTATAATTGAAAAGCATGTCAAAATATTTCATTTCTCTGCCGGGTAGGAAAGAAAGGCTCGGAACGGGACAGGTATACGATGCGAAAGTAAATTGGCTTTTCGTTGCAACCATATTTTTCGAATTTTTTTAAGATCAACCATTTTTACGTTCAATAATTTTTACGGAAAATTCGACAAGTGTTCGAACTCTTCGTTCAAATCTGTTGCATACTCGGTAAAATTGTGTATTGTGAAATTTTTCCATTTTGTAGGTTGCTAATTTTGTGATTGACAGTGTGGAAAATAGGTTCTATTTTGGGTAATTACACATTTTTTTTACAGTTTTTGCAGCATTGTTACTTTATGTAATGTTTTTGTAGGAGAAAATATTTTTTCAAGAAATTCATTCAATGTAAGATTAATAGAGGTGAAACATTTTTTATATTTTAACATAAAAATAGCAGTTTTAATATTGTTATTAGAAATAACACTTTTAATATTCTAGTTAGAAGCAATATTTTTAAAATTTGAATATAAAAGTAACATTTTTAATATTGTATTTAGAAACATCATTTTTAGTATTCTAGTTAAAAACAATATTTAAAAAATTTGAATATAAAAGTAACATTTTTAATATTTCAGTTAGAAACGACACATAATATTTCACTAAAAAAGTATCAAATAACAAATACAGTATTTTATTTTCTATACACATGATTATAATATTTAATTCAATTTTTATGATCAAATTTCAAGCGAACATAAATGTAATAAAACGTCCTTTATTATCTAAAACTAATTTTTAAAAACTTCAGAAGGAATTCAGAAGAATTATTCGGTAAGATCGAAGGAAGTATTTGCTTTCTGAATGAACATCACCGCAAAAGAATGGTTTGAACAAAGATGGGGAACGAAAACTCACTTCCGTCGATTCTGAATTAGACCGATGGAAAGTATAATCGAGAGTAAAAAAAAAAAAGAAATCACTTTGGAGCTGGAGATTGCCTTGCGGACGTCCTTAATTACGAGAGAAAACAGATAAAACGTTGACCAAGTTGTGAAGAGGGATAAAAAAAAAGGGTAAAACTTCGAACGAAATGAAAGAAGTGTCGATATTTTGTCCCTTATAAAAGAATCCAACAGTTTTTCTTTACAATTTTCATTGCGCGAATGTAGCTTATTGTTCTACTTTCGCACTTGTTCGCGTTTCTTGTTCTTTGTTGACTTACTTCTCGCGATTGCTTCGAGAACACGAAGAAAACTACAGAAGTAAATTTCGCGCGTGATTAATATCTTCTTAGCGGGGTAACTGTATCTAATATGGAACACCGTAATGTCGCGGTAAATAAGCAAGATAAGCAAGATTCATGAACTTGTTAAATATTTCGTTGTGAACTAAAAACAATTTTCTAACATTTGTGTTTTGGTTGAAAATGTGTTCATAAGTTCATAAAGTTCATATAACGATCAAGATCATATTGTAATGTTAGTTTTGTTACAAAGAAACGTGTCTGTATTTTTAACAAATTTTTTAAATCTTTCTTCTAAATTTTTAACAAATTTAAACAGTATTTCCTTATATGCGTTTATGTACCGAATAAAATTGTGAAAGTTAATAAATCTTGTGATATATTTGATTTTAATTGACGCTGAATGGATTTAATTCTGAAAGAGTCATTCTGGAGTTCAGTTCGATTTTAATTCGGTTTTATAGAAACTGTCGTGTCGCAGTAAAAGCATTTTATAAAGTACCTTTCTCAGCGTAATAAATGAACGTTTAAATGTTGCGTAATATACGTAACTTATATAGTTACCTTGTTAAATAGTTAGAAACCACCTAAATGAAGATTTATTATTTACGGCGCAGTCACCTAGAGCAGAATTTTCAATTTAAACTGATTAAATATTTAATCGTGTTACGGTAATAGTATTCTAACAGGCTAATGATTTATACTCTTCTTGCAGTCGAGGATAATAAATAATTTTATACCACGAGATCAAAAATAAGTTATCTTTTATAAAACAAGATTATGTAAAACTTGATGAAAACTCATGAAAATTGTTGTCGAGTAAAAAATCATTCCCATTTAAATTCAAGCTTATTATAATTAAACCTCAAAGAAATTTTGCTAAAGCTATATAAATAAATAATATTAATTTTTAGTTGTTCTTGTTGTTATGAATAATTCAAATTATTTTTGACTGCTGGTAATTGTTATCGATAACAGAAATTGATTTTAGTTTCAAGTAATAGTTATTAGTGGTGGAACTTTATATATGTGACCTCCTGAAGGTTACACATATGTGGGTGTTCAGTTTATTCTCAAATTCACCAATCTGAGGTCACATATGTTCATATTAAAAAACATATGTTCATATTTGTAACATCACACTATCAGTAATCACCAATATCATAAATTTCAAAACTTATATAATCATCACCGACGTAAAACTAGTAAAATACAATTACACCAAAAAATAGCATCGTCTCTTCCCTAACCTTAAAGAATCATTGAAGAGTGAAATGGTTAATCAAGTATGAAAAGGTTCCAAATGACGCGTCTGCGTCTCTCCACGTTTTCCCGAGGAACCAATGTAACGTATCGACGAATGGTCTGTCAAAAATGAGAAGAAAAGAAAGGGAAGAGAACGAGAGAAGTTAATGAGGAACCCGTCCACAACGAACGATACAGTTTGGGGATTGGTGAGATCGACGACGGTTGAGCTCCTCTCTGATCGCTAGCGACCGAACCGGAAGAGAATGGGGCTGTCGCCAATTAGCCGGCTAGGTAGGTTTATTGCTTAATGAGCTAATACCCAGCCTAATGAGCCGCGATTATCTGCAACGGCATAGGGTAAGCAATGTATCATGGTTCCACTCGGGGGCCGTTTTCGATCGCACATCTATGGAGACCCTTTTCATTCGCAAGAATATTCTTACAACCTTTCTTCCTTCACTCTTTTCTTACATTTTACTTACAATTGAAATGGACCCGGATCTATTAAGCAATAGTTGGTATTTCTGGCAGAAAACGATGGTGCGATCTAAATGGCATCAAGTCAACAGCCTGTCCTCGACAGTTGTCGCTCTTGAACAACTCTGCGATTTGATGGGGAGGTTATAGGAATCTGTTCGTTCCATAGAACAGACTATTCGGGTCAAATTTATTTTACGCCGCTGTCGGATAATGCATTATATTAATAATATTCAATGCGTATGAAATTTTATTTACTCGGTTAAGAGTCGAGTGTAGTAACAAAGAAACTTAGGAATGAGTTTAACGGCGTGGAGTCGCACTTGTTTACGACCATCTTTACGTTAGCATCTGTCTGAAACACCTTCCAAAATTCGACTTTATTAAACGTGCGGTATTGCTGTCCAAAAATACCTACTGTGGTGAAGTCTACTGGTGAGTGAGACTTTAAATCGTTATTTCTCACGAACGGTTAAGCGTTTCGTTAAACACCTCTGTGTATTCTCGTATCGTACTAACTTCTTTCAGTTCACCAAAGATGATCGAAATCGGTGTCCCCTCATTCGTGACCTTATACACAGTAAACTTGTTAATAGCCTCTCCTTGTCATATATCGTCATTGTTTCTGAAATGTATGCTCCTTTTATAAAACGAAATCGTGAAATTGAATTTTTGGAAGAAAATAGAAAGACTAATCTACAGTTTGATGCAATTGTTTTCCCGATATCTCGTGAAGGGGAAGACAAATGTTTGGTTCTCTTTACCCTTTCGAGTATGTACGCCACAGGCACGAATATTCCTATATATCCTAAAAGGAACTTGTTTCTTTGACCTGGCTGTGCATGCATCGATAAACAGCAGCGGAGGAATGCAGAAGAAAAGGCGAAAGCTGAATAAATCGAGTATAGTCGAAGAGCCACCTCCAGTGCAAATATTTGAACGATGAATTCGATTTCTTTTCGTCGTGTTTTTTAACGGGCTTTCATAGACGATCGTTAGTTAAAGACGCGTCGTTGATAACCGAGTTTTATGCCGTGTTAAAAAGCGGATTCAAAAAAAAATGTTGTCTGACGTCTGACGCTTTTGATGCACTGCAGCAGCCTACGGTTTTATTCGGGCTTATTGCAATCTGTTCGTTTGCACGGTTTTTGCATGCGGAATTTTAGGCGATGCTGTTAGACACGTGCTCTCGAGTGTATTTGTAATTCGGATACGTGAGTAATTAGAGGATAATGATTGTTGAAGTTGGATAGGTTCTATTTGGAGATTTGAACTTGTTTTTTAATTTTTTAAGGGTAGCTTAGAAATTTGTGAAGATGAATTAAATATAAAAATATTCATAAATTAGAGAAATATAGAAATATAAAAATTAAGGAATTTTTAAATCTAATCTAGTTCTTTTAATTTTTAAATTTAGATATTTAAAGTGAAGTTTAATATTTACTTAGAAATTTAAAAATGTATAAATTTACAAACTAACAAATATCTTTATATTAACATTATAATTAACAATTTAATCTAATTCAGAGTAATAAAGTACAATTTAATAACGATGCAATAACGAAGAATAATTGTGGCAATTTTTCAACAGCTCCAAAAGTATTTGATCGAAGACCTCTCAACTAAAAATACAATATGTCAGCAATTTTTTAAGGAGAAAACAAAGGATAATTTGATCGTACGTTGAACAATAAGAAACGAGCAGTTGCGGTGTAGCACACAGTTTGGTTAGCAATTACCGCAATTCCAGCAGTTTTGGGACGTGATAATGGATCGACTCTGTAGGAAACTTTACCGAAATCTCGACCTAAGTCGTGGCCATTGTTCTAAGTAGTTCTGGGCTACCAGTGCCATGTAATTCGAACGTTTCGTGCACGGAACAACTAATGATCGAATTACAGAGGCGTTTCTAGACAGGTATAATGAGCTCAGTTTTAGGAAACGGTCTTTTATACTAATCTCTGCTACATCTATCAAACGCTGATAATTACTCATATCATAGTGACTACAGACACGAAATGATACGTTTCCATCGTATTCCTACACGATTTCAAATTTTATTTGTTTAATATCATTTTTTATTCAACTCACTTATTTTATTAAAAAGTCACAGATGCTCTGTACACTTTCAATAACACAATTCATTTGAAATCATACACCTAGTACAAAAATAACAAATGAAAAATACAAAGATATTTTTATAAATTATTCAGTTACATTCTAATTTACGTAAAAATGTTCCACAACGAGTTAATTAAAAATTCTCGTATCTGATCAAACGCGAGAATCGAAAACCACTTTTTTCGACTACAGAATTGTTTAAAAAAAAAAGCCGGAACGAAGGTAAAAAAAGATGGCTCGTGTGAACACCGCAGTAGGAGATCTCAACGAATGAGATGAGAGTCATGGTAGGTAAACCAACAAAGAACTGAGGCTACAAACTTCCACGTTTAATTAATCCAGTTCTTTTCACAGCAAACTAGACTGCACTTCTTTACCTACACTTTTTCCATCGTGAGAATTCGTTTGAAATTGAATAGATTAGATTATTAATTCTCATTAACTTTTCGACCTACTAACGTATTCATATTTAATCAATTAGCGAAGTGATTACTTTACTTTCGGACAGTTTTAATTAATACTGCTTCAAAGGAATTGGAGTTTGCACGTTTGAAGAACATACTGTGATTTTTATGTTTTAAAGCTTGTATTATTGATTGTTGTTTTTATATTGTTTACGAGGTGGACTGTGAATGTTCATTTATTTAAAACATTTTTTCTGGATTATTATGCTTTTGTATTTGAAAATTTCCGAATTTGCAAATTTTTTAAAATCCCAAAATCTCTCAGAAATTCGAAAATACTCAAATTCCCATGTTCCTTCAATAATTCACAAATAAATTCAAAAATTCAAAAGACAAACCCATACGATAATTAACTGTCTATAAATTCAAATCCAAAAGATTTGAATCATTCAACAAATATGTTTAAAAAAAAATCGAATAATGTAAGATATTTCCCAGTAATATCTTCCTCGTTTCATACATTTAAATAAGCATAAACCAGAAACAAGAGTAAAGCATTGTATTTTGAATTGAATAAATTGATCCGTGAAAAGATGAAGAGAACATTTACACGAAATAAAGAAAGTAGCATTCTACACGTAATCTTTCATATTGCAAGTACAATTTGCAGTCCTGTAGGACAGTGTGTATATCATCGGAGATAATCGTTAGTCAAAAGAATTCGCAGAATATTAATGTTGAAGTCTTCCTTACAATCACGCCAAGTATTTTCTGTTGAATAGGAATAATAAATCTTTGCCATATTCATTGCTCAAAGGACTGCATCATCTATACAAATTCCATTCAGTAAAGAAATATCAGTCTACGATGAATGCATTCCTTTTTACCAATGAAATTCTTTCATCAAACGTTAAGTTTCCATATAACCGCAAATTTCGCGTATAAATAAATATATTCTTTTCATTTTAAATATCGTTCTTTAATTCGCTTTTACTGAATTTTCGAAAATCCTGCAATGTTTTTTATCGATTTTATGTTACGTGACTTTTTCGTATTTGTAAAAACGGTTTACTTTTTTAGAAGGTTGAAAAATTGTATTGAAGATTTACTTTCAATTTTTACGACGTTAAAAATTTGAAGGTTAGAGAATTGAGGAAATTAGAAGTTTAGACATTTGTAGTTTGTAAATTTAGAAATTTAATAACCTAAACGTACATCATTTATAACTATAGAAATACAAATTTACATAATAATTTAAAAATTCCCTTTCCTCATTTTAACATTTCAAACTCTATCCCACCACATTCCAACTGACACTATTTCAACCCTCTTTACTACTAGTCATAAATAGACATCACCTCAATCTCCGCTATCCTTCCCTATTACAAAACTTGGCAACTATTAAGAAAATATCCTCGAACGCCATTTTTCCCACTACCACATTTTCCAAATCGCTGAACATTCCAGAAAATACGTAAAAATAAAGGTAAAACCTACGGAAGAAGGTACATCGATAAAAGTAACCGTTCAGTCGGAATATTTGAGCAATTGTTTGGTTCGACTTGTATCTCTCTCTGTATCGTATCGTATATTTTCCAATATGCCAAAGTGAATTTGCATATGGCAGATAGTAGCGACAGTATCGGGGAATAGTCTGAAAACGATTACACGTAGGTAAGCGGGAAGTGGAAACAAACGAGGATTCTGTCAGCGACGTTTACAGCCGCAGGGAAAAAGTCCGGAAGACGACGGGTCTCTGGCAGCCCTCGACCTCTCGACCTCTCGAGAGATCTTCCAACATTGCCAACACCGCTGTTGTTCGTTGTCGTTGTCGTCCTCGGGTGAAAGTATTTCCATACTTTTGCGAAACGTATATTCAGCCTGAACGAGATATCAGGCGAAACTTTTTGATTTCGTCCCGGCGCCATCTTCCAGGATTAACTCTCGTCAAACTGCAATTTGTATTCCCAATAGAAAATTTCGCTTCCTCGTTACCGCGCCTTTTTTCCGCGACCTTTCATGCCACCGGGATTTGCGGATCAAAGTGCTTTCCGATTCGAGTTTCATGAGTATTTATTTTCCTTTGTTTTTTTTTTTTTTTTATTTCGTTCTTCTTTGGTTATTTGTTTATTTTTCGGGGTTTCTGGCGCTTCTTTATTTTGTCGTGTGACGTTTATTTTGTGACGGTTTTTTATTTTTTGATACGCGGTGTTTTTTAGGTTATTTTTTTTATTGGGTTTATATTGGTATTTTGTTTCTTTATTTATTTTGATATTTGTTGATTCGGTATTTTTTAGGTTATTTTTTATTGTGTTTATTTTGGTATTTACGTTGTTTATTTATTTTTATATTAATTGATTCAGTGTTTTTTAGATTATTTTTTTGATTGGGTTTGTATTAGTATTTAGGTTATTTATTTATTTTGATTCGGTAATTTTTAGGTTATTTTTTTATTGTGTTTATTTTGGTATTTAGATGGTTTATTTATTTTGATATTTGTGAGCTTTAGTGTTATGTTCGCTGTTTCTATCTTTGTTGAGTTCTTTCATTTTTTATATGATTTGCTATTTCTTGAGATATCTCTTTAATTATTATCTTTATTTCTTTATTCTTTATTTTTTTGCTTTTTAAATTATCTCTTTTCTATTTCTAAGATGTCTATTTATTTTTCTATTTCATCGAAAAAATCCAATTTTTATTTTTATAATATAATCTAATTATCACTAGTATTTTTGCATTTATAATAAATCAAAATATGCAAAATACACGAAAGTTATAATACCGCATCTGAAAATATAGAGAAATTGATGTTATTGGATTCTATGAGGCAATAAATCTCACTGGATTTTAACATAAAAAAAGAGAATGACAAATAACGTGGTCAAGATTTTGCAACACGATAATGCTTTTACAATATTTGTGTGTTTAAATATACAAATGTTTTCAACCGAGTATAGCGCAGCCAGTCGACAGAAACGAATTGTGTATTAAATTTAAAAAAACGTTCCGAACCAACGACGCCATAGTACTGTCACATACAGAATTTCATGAATCATTTCTCTCCGCTCTTTATTTTCCGCCATTATAATGACCCTAACAAAATAGAAAACTGAAAAAATAGTCCACTTCAATTTAAAAGTCTATTTACTTTACCGGTTATATTTACTTTTACTGTAAAAAATAAAATAATTGTTTTAATCAACTTTCTGTAGATATCATTGTTTGTTATTATTTTTCATGACAAGTTTTTTTAACCACTATTACTGTATTATTATTATTATTAATAGGAGGTAAAATTAAAACTTACATTAATATACGTAATTGAAAAATTATGTACGTAAAAATTATTTAAACTAAAAATGTATAATAATATTCGAATTATTTAAACCAAAGATTTATGTAACTATTTGAATTATTTAAAACAAAAATTTATGTAAATATTTTAATTATTTAAATGAAAGATTCACGTAAATATTTGAGTTATTTAAATTAGCAGTTTATGTAAATTATTAGATTACGTAAATTACAGATTGATATCAGTTTTATAATTATTTGAATCAACGATATATATCAATTACGTAATCATTTGAATTAACGGTGTATATAAATTTCACAATTATTTGAATTAACGGAGTACATTAATTTTGTAATTAATGTAATAAATGGTTCATGCAAATGGTCAAATTATTCGAACTAAAAATTTATAATAAATATTTGAACAGTATTATCCGCAACACTGTTTCATGAAATATTATTTCTTTTTCCCGAATTAATTTATTTCACACTGATTTAAAATAATACCTCCTGGTGATAATTAGAAAACCAAATCAAATTTTCGTGGTTTCAAAATGAATTACATTTGTGTTTAAATCGCATTATAAAGAATCAAATATAAAGTTTTAATCCATTTCAATTTCGATCGTTAAAAGAGAATCAGTTCCACCGCTGCAGAGTGGAAATTATAAATAATTTCCGCTTTGATAGAAACGAATTAATTTTATTTAATTCCTTTTTAATACTCGACGTTTCCGAATAAAAAAGTGGGGCAATGAATGAACCTTTCATAGTCCGTTTCATTGTTTCCTAACGACATAATCCTGCAGATAGTGGTAGTGGATAATTTGTATTAAAAATTCTCATTTTATTCATATTTATTGCAACTGGAGTGTGAACCACTCTCATCAATTAACGCTTTGCGAGAAATATTCGTCATAATTTGAAATATTTTAATATTTAAAAACGTTCTCTCCAAGAATCAATAATCACCATTTTGTTATATCAATTAGGAAGTTGAATTTATGAATTTGTTATTAATTATTAGAAAATGAAACTTATTTTTGTTAGAAAATACAAATATTTCCTGTAGGTTCCTATAAAATATTTTACATGTAGAATAAAATAAAATTTTTATTTTTCATGTAAAAAATATTTGAATATTATTAATAAAATTATACTTATTTTGTTGAAATCTGACTTATTGTAACAGGGGTTATATCACCGCGCGTTATATCGCCACAAGTGAAATTGCAACGCGTTGTATTACCACACATGGAACTACTGTGTACTATATCTCCACTCGTTGCATTACCACACGTGGAATTACCTCACGTTATATTGCCTCGCGTTATATCGCTACGCTTGGAATTGCAACGCGCCATAATACCAAGCGTGAAATTACCACGTATTATATCCCTACGCGTTGTATTACCACACGTAGAATTACTACGTGTGATATATTACCACGCGTTATATTGCCACGCGTGAAATTGCAACGCGCCATATTACCACGTGTGGAAATACTATTTATTAAATCTCCACGTGTGGTAATACCACGCGTTATCGCTACGCGTTATATTACCACGCATTATATCGCCACGCGTGGAACTCCAACGCATTATATCGCAACGCAGTATATCACCACGCGTTGCGTCGCTACGTGTGGAATTGCTATGCGTTACATTACCCCACGTTATATTGCCACTCGTGGAATTGCTATGAGTCATATTACCACGCATGGAATTGCCGCATGTTATATCGCCACATGTAGAATTACTACACATTGTGTCGCCATACGTCGAATTTGTATGCGTGGAATTGCTACGCGGTATATTACCACGCCTCCATACTAGAGACTGCTCTGTATGGAATTGTTACACTAGTGCTCACTACGCTCTATTATCAGTATATACTATAAAGTCACCGTTGGAATTGCCACACGTGGAATTTCTAACCAACGTATTATCACGTATCAGATCACGAACCATGGAATTACCGTGCGTTACATCGCCACGGTTCGTATAGCCACACGTAGAATTGGTACGCGCGGAATTGGCTGGCGATGCATTATCTCGTATCAGATCGTCAGGCGTTGTTCGACGAAATCATTCGGAAGGAATCCACTTCTGTCGGTAATATATTCCGAGTTTCCTGAACAGACTGTACGATCGAGAAACGCGAAGCATTTGCAGCCTGATCGATCGACCGGTCGAGTATTTCCGTATTTGTTATCGAGCACACGTGTTCCCTGATGCAGACATCGAAAACGACTGCTATAGTAGGACATTCGTACAAAAGGGAGGTCGAGAGGGATAACAGCGCCGGGCCGCGATAGAAAAAGAGAGAAACTAAGTGCACCTGTACATTTTTCACCATTACTATCGCAATTAATTAGTCCTTTCTCTTTCCGACCAGCATTTTCACGCCTCCATTTCCTTTTCCGTTCTCGCCGTCTACACTCGACGCTTACCTAACCTATAAATCAGCACGTGTTTGCACGTTTCCCGTTTGACCCGAAATTCTAGTTTAACCCGTTCCACGCTTTTTTTCCTACAATTCAATCGTCGATGTATATTGTTCCCTCTTTTTCCTCGGCCAATTTTCCTCCTCTCATTTTTCTCCCTCTCCTTTTTTTTTTTACCTTCGTACACGCCATTTCTACGGTTCCCTTTGATCAATTTCTCGGCGCGGAATTAGAAAGCAACGATTGAAAGGTCTCTAACTAAGATTGAGTCGTCTCGTTTCCGACGCTGGTTTCGTTCGACGCTGTTCGCTTAAATTAACGTCAAAGCGAGTAAATTAATCTGCTTTCGAGTAATGCCTCGTTATTATGAATTCGCTGGCATAATGTAGCGTTTATGGCCGCGGATGGGAGGGGAACGGATTCGGGTTAGGAGGACCACGATCGGACGATACATATTTATGGTTACTCGCTGTCGACTGCGAGAAGGTATTTTTGCGTGGTGTTGAAATTAATACTGACAGAGGTGATTGAACTTCTTTTTCACGAGGAAATATGGGGGAAATCTGGGAAGCACATTCGAATTGTGGAATTTTGGAACAGTTTTAAGTTTTGGAATTTCAGGTTCGGGAAGATTTTGAAAATTCACAACTTTGGGACTGGAAATTTTTAATTTAGAATTTTTCAGATTTGTAGATTTGTCAGAGAAACTCTTAGGAGTTTCAGATTTTGGAATTTTGCAATTTTAGAATTTCTAAAATTTATAACTAGAATTTTTTAATTATTAGATTTCCAGTCTTTGAAACTACGAAATTTTTAATTATTGGGACTTTCACTTTTTGGGGCTGGCAATGTGATTTATGGAATTTTTGGCCTTCGAAGTTTTTAATTTCTGACTTCAAAATTTTGGAATGTTTTGATTTTGGGAATTTCGGTACTTCAGAACTTTGCAATTTTTTAATTTTAATGTACTGAAGCTTTAGAAACTTTGGAATCTTTAAATTTTTGCTTGCCTCATAAATATTAATGAAATTCTACATTGCATTGTTTTGTTCCGCTTTTTTAAGCTAATTATAGGCTTCTCACTTTGAGAACTGCTTTAACCCATGCAAAATGGTTACCTACAACAAAATGGCAGCTGCAGCAGAAACAGTAGACATATAAATTTGCTTTCTGCTTCCTTCTTTTGTATCGAGTAGAAGCCTATGGTGATGGGATATGACAAAATGGGACCTGAGAACCTTGGCTTCCTAATTATCTAATATCTTCTATATATTATCGATAAATTATTAAAAATTAAACCGGAAAAAATACTCCAAAATATTACTGTAATTGAAAACTATAATTGAAGTAGTTATATCTGTGCTTTGTTATAACTCACATCTGCTATAGTTTCTCATACATTTATTGTAGATATTCAAAAATTTTCATTGTCATATTAACAACACACCTGTAGATCGACAAAAACAATTTGACTGAGATGTACAATTATTCATAAAATATTAACAGAGCAATGGAAACTTTTGCATATTCTTCCTTTATATTGTAATGTGTGAATTCTGTTCATGTGTCATTCATTTTATTTCCATTTGTTATTTTTGTAATACCGGGTTGAACAGAAAGTTCGTTTCATTTTTTACCGCTAGATGGTGTCGAGCGTGAAGTGCAATTAACGTCACTTTGAAACATTTTAATTTAACATTACTCGATAAATTATTCCATTGTATAACCTTGTTAGCATTATTTCTTTATTGCCGTCAGTTCAAAGATGGAAGATAAAGTTTAATTTAAAGAGAACTCGAATTTAAAGAGGGTCTTTATCGAACTTCCTAAAAAATGACAATAAAATTCAAAATAATTGAATGCTTTAAGAAATACAAAATTACATAATATTAATAAAATTCGTGTTTTAAAAAAAATGTAACGAACTTCCGGTTGAACCCAAACGATTAGGGTGCTAATAACTTCTGGTCCACCCTGTACACGTAGTTTCATCCGAGAAAAATAATATTGTTACTCTCACGTTCTAAATAAATGAAATCTTCTGTGGTGTGATAGTATCGTAAAGTTTTCACACTCTTTCTTATTAGTCCACGAAATAGAATTGTTGCCCCTGTCAGGTCACGTAACCAGCTGTTGCCATTCATTTATTAAATTACGAAAAATTTTTGATATAAACTCTTTCGACAGCATGCAATTCGGACGTCAAGATTTTTTTTTTTTTTTAATTAAATTCGGAAAAAAATCCTTGTTCGAACCTTCGCGTCAACTATTTCGCTGATTGTTGGTTTTTTAACGTTTTACTGTAACATTTTTTTCGGCAGAATATTCAGAAAATCGATCTGCGTAAAAAATATACAGTTTTGTTTATAAAAAATATTGTATTTATGAACAAATTATGTGTATACAAAAATAAATAATATTTCTTAATTTTTTTTTATTTCTAATCGAACTCGTGTTACAAATTGGTCTACTTTTTTGAATCACCCTGTATAATTTTCAGATATCAACTTTCTCTTGGTTATTTTTGACCCATCGTTAAATTTTCATTATCCATTTACAATGTTCTATAATAATATTTAATAATGTGGAAAATACTGTGTAATATTTGTTAATGTAGAAAATGAGAATGTATTTTTTGAAATACTGTTATCTTTTAATTTACATGAAATATTTATTCTCTTTCCATATGGTACTCATATTTTACATCTCTTATAATTTACTTGTTACCATTAATATAGGTCAAAATGACCGAGACAGAATAAAACGAAAAATATTTCGGTCAGTATTGATAAAATAACTATAAAAAAGCAGTATTATATATGTACTTATAATCAAGCGATCGATTTATGAGTTAATGAAAGTAATTTTTCAACAAGGTCTTGTTCATCGTGTTGTATTCAGAATAATTTGAATGCGAACGAAATTTTGAGGTTTTCCAGTACTAATGAACTAGGGCTTTACTAATTTAATTCATACGCGAGTTGAATCACATTACATGTACTCATAAATGTAAATATCGATAAACGCATAACATTTGATACGTAATTACAAAAGTTGCCACTGCACGCGTACGGATATATTCCCGTCCAATTACGAAACCGCGGAATCTCAGTAATTATATTTACCTTAACGAACGTAATTCGACGTAATGCATCCCCTGCAAATTGGTGAACTACGATATTAAATTAAGCCACGAGGCTGTGGCTCTGTTTCTCGCCACCGACATACCGATGTTGAATAACATGATAGTCAGTACAATTCTACAAACTCAGACTTTAGAACTCGCCTGTAAAATCAGCTACTGTGTATCCTTTCAACTCTCTACCCATGTGAAGTAATTTTATGGCTCTTTATGGATGACCACGCCTTCTTGGCCACGCCTCCTACTATTGGGAGGAGGCATTACCAATGAAAAACATATTTTATGTAAGGTTTTTATTATCAGTATTATTAGAATTTTCAGATGAACTCAATCTTACAAATACAAGTCTTGGAATTCGCTATCATAATTATTTGATTGCCTTACGAATTTAACCACGCCCCTTTGACACGCCTTCTTATGATATGGGAATACTTTAATAATAAAAAAACAAGTACATCATAATACATTTAACTGCTGGATCTTTAAAGTTGAATACTAAATCTAATTTTACAGACACAGATATCAAAATTCATTCCTGAAACCTTCTTACTGACATAATTGGTCACGCCTCTTGTCCCCACCACTGTGAATCTTTTATCAATAATAGAACCAGGACTTAAAATTGCTAAATGCGTTCAGTTTTACGATCTGAGATTGTGCAATCCACATCTAAAGTTATCCTGCGAAAGTCTGTTTATCTCGCTGTCCTCTTACAATGAATTTATTGTGGCACATAATTGGCCACGCCTCTAAGCCACGCCTCTTAATGATAAAACCTTCTACCAACGCAAACAGAAAGACTGTGTACCGAATTTAGCATCAGTTTCTTTGGAATTGTTCAATTTGTTATTTTATCGCGTCACATAACCACGCCTCTTGATTACGTCTTTTAACAATGCAGTTTTCTATCGATAAGTGTATACGAACTATATGATGTTTTCAATGCCAGTGTTCTTGTTAGGTAGTCAATGAAATTATTAAATAAGATTTTGACAACTTCAGATTTAGGAATTCATTTCTAAAAGTACATTGTTGACCACGCCTCTTGTGACAAAATGAAATGATGAGGGAATGTTTTATTAATGAAATAACTGTTATGATGTATTCTTTTTGGTATCAACTTTTTTGTAATTGATAGATTAGTTCAAATTCATGAACTCAGATGTCAGATTTTTGCTTCAAAAGTCATTTCATTGTCTTGGACAGCTGACCATGCCTCCCTACTGCGTTCATTGGTTACGGCACTCAATCACACAACCTAGTCACGCCCCTTGGCCACGCCTCTCGACCACGGCTCCAAGTGGGACAATGTTTCACTCTTAATATTCATTCTTTTCTTAATTCTAACAAGTTTTCCAAGAAATTTAGATGACTTTATTAAAAATATTATCCTTTTTTAACAATTTGACCGAAATTGTGAACAAATCCTTAAATTGACCGTAATTGCTATCATATTTCTATATTATCATTCCGCACATGGTATAATACAATCAATCATCATCGACGTTGTTATTCAGCCAGAAAATGAATCGAGATCGTGAAATAAATGATCCATGGCAGTAGTTAATGGTGCACCGAATCTGTTTTCTATGGCAACGTTTAATTTCCGTGGAGCGAGCAGTCACGAGTAAAGATAAAGGGTATATTTGGGATACACCGAACGATTGAAATATCTCTTACAAACCTGCAGAATAAGTATATAGAGTAGGAAGAAGCTGATCTTCTATAGGGAGAACGTTGCGTCGGTTAGATTGGAACCTAAGCTCGTAATCGCGCCAATTTTACGGATATTTGCTCGATCAATTTCCGAATCGTGAGAAGGATTATCGTATCTTGAGATTCCTCGTATATCTTGATAAAATCAAGAACAGAATGATATTTCATTCAGGAAGTAACAATTGACATATCAACTAACATTTTATACTCCCTTTTTAATATTCCTGTATAAACTCACATTCGCTTAAATATTTGTCAAAAATGACGAAAAATTATTTAATTCTTGTCTACCAAAAAATGAATAAAAAAAAAGGTAATTGTATGATTGTTGACAAAAGTGAGACACCTATCGAAAGAAAAATTTGTATGACGAGTTGTTTGCGAAAGTGTGAAAAATTATGCTGCAACTGTTTGGATTAAGAGTGCGTAATCGAAGCAATTTCACGGATATTCTTGTTGGTAGTGAAGTCGAGTCCCTTTTCCAAAGATAATGACTAAGCCTAGGCTAGGCAATCGATCTCCGTCAGACTGTCTATGCCATCTCGTCGTTCAGCAGACTGCTTTAAGCCCTCTGCTTCGGTACACAAAAGCACCCACATTGCCTTCCAATTCTTTCTTTTTTTTCCCCATGATCTACTTGAACGCCTTTAAATTCAACGCGTCTCCTTTTTATCCACTCACTGGAACTGTAGCACTCGATAGTGTCAAAGCAATTAATCCTACCTTTCGAAACGTGTATCGAAATCAAAATTTTCAGACGCTCTGATTTAGGGACTTTGAGACTCATGGTCGGAATAGTAAGACTTCAGAATTTTGGAATTTTTAAGGAAGAGTTTTAAACATCAAGACACTGAGACACTGATACATTAAAACATTAAAACATTGAAACATGAAAACATGAAAACATTGAAACATTGAAACAGTCTGTCATTAAAACATTGAAACATTGAAACATGAAGATAGTAAGACCTTGAGGCATCGAAACACTAAGACACTCAGACATTGAGACATTGGAACATTAAGATAGTAAGACATTGAGACATTGACACACTAAAACATCAAGACATTGAGATATTAAAACATTAATATAGTGAGACATTGGGACATTGAAACAGTAGGACACTGAGGCTTCAGACATTGATGCAGTCAGATATTGAGGCAGACAGACATTGAGATTTTGTAACATTGAAACAATCAGACACAAAGATATTCTGAAATTAACATAGTGAGACTTTGAGATATTGAAACACTACAACACTAAAGCATTAAGATATTAAGGTAACGAGATGTTGAGACAGTGAGACATTGAGATATTAAAATATTAAGACATTGATATATTGAAATATAGACATATTGAAACATTGCAACATTGGGACAGTGAAACATTGAAACATTGAGACAGTGCAACATTGAAACATTGAAACATTCAGACAGTGGAACATTGAAACATTGAAACATTGAGACAGTGCAACATTGAAACATTGAAACATTCAGACAGTGGAACATTGAAACATTGAAACATTGAGACAGTGCAACATTGAAACATTGAGACAGTAAAATATTGTAACACTGAGACAGTGTAACATTGAACCATTAAAACATTGAAACATTAAGGTGTAAGACAAAACACTAATCCACTGTGACACTGAAACATTAGAAATAATAAAAAATTGATAAATTGAGATTTTAGAATTTTGACATTGCCCCACTCCTATAGCTCCATCATGGCAATATATCGAGAGTTAATGTTAACCTTCGTTAATGTTATTCAAAAATTTATTAATAATTTTTGAGTCAATAGATAGTATACAAAAATCTAAAGAATAATAAGCTTGCAGTAAAATTGTTAAATATATCTTATAACCCACACTAAAACTTCGTATCTTAATCGATATATTATCGAATAGGAAATCTTTCCGAATTCACACTGTAATCAAGGAAAAGCTAGCAGAACAACTAAACTAATCGATAAACGATTTGTAAGCTAATGTTACAAATCCTAGTTAAGTTCTTTCTGCAAATGCAATCCCAACCCCAGAATCTTGAATACTATTCTCTAAAACGGCTAGCACCTCGATTCGACCATATCTTCCTGCTAACTGTTACTACAGAACCAATTTTCATGAATCCCATTAAAAACCACGGAAGATTGCATGCACTGTATATAACCCAGTCGGAGAAGCTTTCAGTAGTGCAATATACGAAGTGGGCAGAAGTAGAAAGCCTTTTATATTTACTATCAAATATTATCAGAATTGTAAGAGGAATAATTTCGCAGCAGCATTTAATTGCTTATTCGATTTACTATTTTTTATTATTTAATTTGATTTCGTTTATTTTATTTATTTATTTTATTGGATTTATTTGATTCACTTCGTTTATTTAATTTATTCGTTTTAAGTAAGTTTAACTTTTATTATTTATTCAGTTTTTTTAATTTCAGTCACAGGTTGATATTTTCGTAACTTTTATTACGATTTCACGTATTTTTTAAATATTTTCATTACTTATGTCGTTCATTTATTTTTGAAATACGGAAATAATCCTACTATAGAAAGTATAAAATGTATGTAGAAAGTAAATGTATGTGAAGGATTAATTTTTGACCAAAATAACAATTTTATAAATAAATGTTTCCTTTTACATTTTATGAAAATATTCATTCGAACCTTTTACTTTGAGAAACGACTTTTCTGCAGATTATTTATTTTAAAAAATGGTACCAACCTTTAAAGATTTAACTTTTGATAGAGATCCAACATTTTTGAGTTTATTTCGAATTAAATTTATTGTGAGGTTACTGAACTTCATAAAAAATTGAGGAGGTTATAGTATTTATACAAAATTTAAGTTTTGTACAAAATAGCAAATAAAAGTATTTTTAAAAATACTTCAGATTATGGAAAACTATGCATCGAACAAGCTCCAACTTAAACCTCAGAAATTCAATCCAACACAAAGTCCTAATCAAAAATATGTTTCAAAATTTTTCTTTCTTTTATCTATCGTCAATTAACAATGAAAACCCGACAGTTGAATCACATGGAAACTATTTTCCTCCTAGTCTGCTAACAAAAGTTCCAGATTTGTCCAAGATATCTCACTATTACTCATTTGGTCGAGTTCCATCAACTAATATGGCGTCACCGCGGAAGATAATAGCAGCTGAATTACGTCCATGTTTAGAGGAAACAGTCTCCATAACGCGGATACTGCCACAAATGGATTAATACCTTCAATATATTTTTTCTTAGCCAACGATATCCCCGTTGTTCTTACGGAAATGTTCAGCATTGTCAGGATTTATTGAATTTGGCTCACAGTTTGGCTTATTCCTTCTTCTTGGCAGAGATGTTCGCACCTTTGTCTTATAGAGGGAAACGCCAATATTGCAGACAGAAACGATATTATTTCCTTTCATGGGTCAAGTATTGGTATGAGTGAGGCCGTTTCCCGCGTCCAACTTAGATATTGTTACGTTTCTGGGATGTGTGTCTTCTCGGTGGACTGTTACAATAGAAATAGCCTGGCTATTGACACGTTTACTGTAGATGGCACTGCGCACCGGCATCACAAATTCAGTATAATTGCAGAGTATTATTATTTAAGGTGATAGTGTAAGGTTAGAGATAATTTTACACCTGCTAAGTCGTTCATGTCTTTAATTATTAATAGAGCTAACATCGTGAAGGTTAACAGTGGCCTCACAAATTTATACAGTGCATTATTAAATTATAATAGGGCAGAAATATTTAAGTTATAGTAACAATATATTATTCATTTCGTCAATTTTCGAGTCTACAAGTTTGTAAATTATAAATTTCAAGTTAACAAGTTTATAAATTATAAAGTCTTAAACTTTTACATTTAGAAGTTCTCTAGTATGCACTTATGTATATGTATACTGGTATACATACATATGTTACTATACAAACATATATTATTGTACACACATATGTAATTATACATGCATATATTACTATAGATACATATGATACTGTACATGTATGTACTACTTACACATACGTATGTTAATGTACATGCATGTACTACTATACATGCATACATATGTTAATGTACATGCATGTGAGATACACATATATATTACTGCACACATACATACGTATATTATTTTGTCACATTCGTCACATATTTTTTTAAACACATCAAGACATGTGAAATAAAAAGATGCATTAATTTCTCAAAATTTCAATCTCCTTAAATATAACTTTTATTAACCGCATTTCTTTCAATTTCATCAGTACCAAATCTAGAAAAAAGGTTCAAATCGTCGCACAAAATACTTCCATCAGCTAAAGTTTCAATTTAAAGACGTGCCATTTGAAGATGAAAGAGGTTCTCCGGCGTCTTCTTTAGCACCCGACTAATTGTTGTCTTAGCATTATCCCAAAGATCCACTGCTGGTTCTTGTCCAAAAAAATCTTTTCATCGTCCATATACCTACGTACCCACACACAGGTGCACAGTAGTACATACCCACGTATACATATATATTCGGAATATACATACGTATATACATATCTGTATACATATAGATAGACTGTCTCGAGCAGCCACTCCAGCGTTTTTTTTCTCTCTTTCCCGAGGAGCAGCTTCGGCAGCAACCAGAGACGACGTCGGCGTCGGCGTCGGCAGCATCTCTCGAGGAAGGGCATTGTTTTATTCCGACCGCGTAGCAGACACTCCTCATCCCCTTCGCCGTAGCTTTCCTTCCCTGACTGCCACTCTCGACAATTTACCCCCGTCTCGACCCCCTTCCCCCTTCGGTTTTCCACTCTCCTCCAATTCCATTGCCTACCCCCAGACCACCTTGGCCACCCTTCCGATAACGCCATGGCTTAATGACGCTCTGCTCGCCTCGATATCGCATTGCGTATACCTATTAGATTCTTCAATAACTTCCTACCATTTACCTTTTCTTTTTTAATAAATACAGCCCTTGGCCGAGCAAAAGCCACGCAATTCCGCGCAGCCTCGTAACGGAAGCAGATTTTTAGCTTACACGAAAACCGGATTCGCTACGTTCTTGAGGCAATATACATATACATAGAAACATAAGGTGACTCTTATTGGACAAGTTCCAAATTTGAAAATTCCAAAATCTGGAGTACTTAACAGCTTCCCAAAGCGAGGAACTGTATTAAGAAGAAAGTCGTTTCGAAGTGGCAAGTATAAGCACAAGGTCAATACAGGAACTTATTGGACTCTAATATCAAACGTTGTCGATATGGTTTTTTTTCTTCCCACGTTTCCTTCCCACTCTTCTTTTCCTATGGTACCCCCTGCTATCACCTACCCTCTTCTATCTCTTCGAATGGCTATTTTTTTCACAATACCCCGGCAAATATTTCGGCAAAGCCAGGTTTAATATGTGGAAAAGCTAGGCCGGATATAGCAACGGCTTATTGCCAGTTGTTATTTTCGGACGGGGTTATAACGGGGGGTGGTCGATCACTGAAAGGATAGACGCGACAAGGGGATAGGTGAAGAGCAGCCAGAGAATACTGACCGTGATACAATACGATTCTAATAATCCGTGGTTAACAAGTTGGGTAGAATTACAGGAAGAACGAAAAGAACTTCCTAAGACACTGGGACCCTTTTATTTTATCTTGTTTCATAACCTACACAATTTTATGGCGGGTATCTTGTAACTCTTACGTGTGAGATTTAAGCTTATAGTTCAATTAAAATTGTTATTTAATTGCCTCGTCGATATTCTTATCGCATAATAGCTCATTATCGGAAGCAGGAAGCATTAATGTTGTATATCAGCTTGAAGCGTATAAAAGTCCAAAGCAAATTCATGACATAAAAGTATATCAGATTAGCACTAATGATACATGAATAAGAAATTAAAAGTCTAACGAAAAAGAGTACTTAAACGTTTCGTCGCTATTTTTATTGTAATATGACTGGCCAGTGGCCTCAAGGCGGGGAACCGGTTACAACTTGCAGTACATTGGTTATGTGACGTTTGATACGATTTTCTAACCAAAAGGTATTACAAAAGTATACTTATGATACATCAATGGAAAGCTGAAAGGTTGCTGAAAAAGACTATATAAACATTTCGTCGATATTCTCATTACAAGATGGCTAACCGTCGGCCTCAAAGCAACAATTCCCCCGGTACCAAGTGATAAATTGTTTATTTCAACGACGGATCAACCATTTTGTGTTAAGAATTTCGGTAAACCGTTTGGATAGACATTTTCTGTATACTTTAAGCTTTAAATCGATATGTCACGAGTATTATTCCGAAATGTCTTTGTGTCGCGAAATCACACGAGACTTGGTGCGATTGAAAATCAGTCGAACGAAATGATCCGGCTACAGAGGTCGCGGAAACGTCGTTTTTATTAGACGAATTTCTCAATTTGTCTCGCGTGACAAATCCCCTATTTCTCTATTGGCGATGAGCCACTAATTCCTAGGGGAAAAATTCGCGGAAGGCGAACGGCACGCTAATTCGTGTTATCGGCAATCCGGTAGCATCTGGGCGTAGTCGGCTCAACGGCGGACACGACATTTCAATCCGCAAGCAGCGAAAGCGGTTTACCGCTCTTTTTTTTTTCGCCGACGCGTATACACGAGTTCCGCGCGGATACGCTCGTAAAACGGTTATTCCCGAGCGAGCAGGTGGCGATGGTGGCGACAGGGGTTAGGAAGAGAGCTTTCGAAACGGATACAGGAGGATCGAGTTACGGAACAAACGATGTTCCCTTTTGTATTTCGACAAAATCGGTAAGGAACATTCTGTCTTGTGTCGATACACTGTTTACCCTGGTAACGATTTATCGATCGGTATACGATGACTGATACGTTCTAGCGATATCATGGATTACGTTTATTATATTAATAGCGTCCATTAGTTGTGGCTACGCGGTAGCCATCTAACCTACAATTTTCCCTGAAATGATATTTAAATTATTTGCATTCATTACTGTCATTATTATATTATTACTGTTATTATTATAATTAGGGTTATTATTACTATATTATTATAGTACTCGTTATTTCAAAAACATGTGATGGAATAGAATTGAAATTTCAATATTAGAAACTATACTGGTACTGTAATAATACTTTGATGATCGATACTATAATCAATACATATTGGTACATATTGGTATTACATATTGATACTACATATTGGTATTAGTATTCTAGTATCAATACCATCAATCAGTAGTACATACCAGTAGAATTCAAAATGATAATATTAATGATAAGGTGATAATATGATTTCCAATATCAATATCGATACAAACTGATATTAGTATACAAGTATTAGTACTACTACTAGTATTAATTATAATAAATTATAAATTAATTATTATATCATATATATCATGTGGATGTCAGTATGAGTTCATGTGTACATAGATATATCGATACATATTAATTATAAATTATAATATATTATATTGTACTAATATTAATACTTGTACAAATTGAATTCGAGAGCTATTAAAACCACGATCAAAACGTAAAAAGAAACACCGTGTTCAATTATTATTTCCGCTCGGTGATCATCAATTAAAAATCCGAATGAATCCGTTCATCCCAATTACTCATTGACCAAAAATGTAAATGTTGAAGTTTCGGTGGAAGTTTCGCAGGTTCGTTTGCCCGAGCTCCTTTTTTTTTCACCCGCTGACTTTATTATTTTTGCAAAAAGGGTATTCGGTTTTGTTTCACAGTTCGCTGTGTAACTCTCGTGATACGGAACGTTTAAAACGAGAAAGGATGGCGAAAGTTTGGTCCGTGCGAGGCGGGTCCTTACAGGAAACTCGAATGAACTCGGTAGGCGGTCATTCTCCGAGTATTTCCAACCGAATTAATTCATCCCCTTTGTTGTTAGCTCCGATATAAGGAGGCTGAAAGAAGATGAAGAACAGTTGAAATACCGGAGAATGGAAACACCGGTGTTGCTATGTGTATGTGTGTGTGTGTGGTTGTGGTGAAGCTTTTGAAAATAAAGAGACTGGTAAACTTAGATACGGTTCCGTGGAGAAACGCCTACGATTGCACCGGGGTCATCCTCTTGCAAATTAAGGACGTTTCCTAAATCGATGCTAACGAACAAAGGGAGATAACAGAGCCACAAATTTATGGCGGTAGGTGCTGGGTATTTACTGCCCTGATAAAGAATTGTAATCGTGTCAGACAAATAGTACATTCGGTACTGATGTTGGTAGCTATTTTGCTAAGGGTATTGATATTAATATTGGTATTATTGGTGTTGGTATTATTGGTATTGGTATTATTGGTATTGGTATTATTGGTATTGGTATTATTGGTATTGGTATTATTGGTATTGGTATTATTGGTATTGGTATTATTGGTATTGGTATTATTGGTATTGGTATTATTGGTATTGGTATTATTGGTATTGGCTTTATTGGTATTATTAATAATGGCATTATTGGTATTAACAATATTAATATTAATCCCGTCCTACATAAAAACTTCTATTTTTTTCTTAACAAATACACTTCCTGATAAAACATGAACCAACACGAATTGCAAAATTTCGAAATGAAGAAAAACTATGTTCATATAATAAAATAATGTATAATATAGACAATTCACAAACAAACTTTGGAAAACACTATTATCCATTAAAGATGCATACAGTAGCGAGCATTTAGCGCCCCAAAGCTCATGAAAATATTATGGCGTGGTACATTATGCTTGCATAACGTTAACGTCGACAGGGAGGAGCCTGCACTCATAATTTCCGCTAATAATAATTTATAAAGCTCAATCCCCAACGAAACGAAAGGTTATCAAGCGTCGACGAATCCCTGGATAACAGAGGCTTTCCCGGTTCCCTCGTTTTTGTCGATTTCCTTGCGTACCCACCTTTAATTAGGAGATTAATTATAACAGAAACGTCCAGCTATAATGTTTGTCATGGGCCGGTGTAATTATTCTTCTACCTCGTTTTTGCTCGACAGTTTCCCATATTCTTCTTAAATTACGGATGAAGGTGAGATCAAAGGACACCGATCGATTTTTATTATTTTATTATTTTTATGTACATTTTACTTTTCGGTGACAATTGTTGACATGTTAGGATTACGTGTTTAGCTGTAGTTTTCGTAATTTTTTAATATTTATTTGTTTTTTGTCATTGCTATTGTATTCATTTATTTATTATTTATTTATTGTTAGTAAGCATAATTTTATTTTCCGCAATTTTAACATCATGTTTCGAATCAAAACAATCATGTAAATATAAAATTTGTCAAATAAAATATTCAAAATAATATTTTTATATAGTAATCCCGTGTACTGTTATACAATTTGTATGTACGAATTTATTATTCATTTGAAAAGTGAAATTAAAAGTTTGAAGGAATGATTTGACGGTGAAATTTTATGAAAACGGATTTATGAGATGGTGAACGTTTCCCCTACACTCAAACGCGTTTAAATGACGCGAAAGCGCAATCAACGGAAATGCTTCAAATGACGCATTCAATCAATGATTTCTTTTAGTCCATTTGAGCATTTGCATTTCTCTGTACTGTTCATTTTTGTAACATTTTCAAGAACAATGACTCGCTTTAGTAACGAACTTTGTCGCTTTAAAAATTCATGAATCGTCCAAACGACGCGACGCGACGTGGTAAATGTGCGTACACGTTCGTCAAGTGTTTACTCGATTTGCATAATTATCTGTAATCGTTTAAAACAGTCATATTATTCTTTCGTGTAACAAATATGTATTGTGATGTCCATAATTGGAAACGGGTAAATATTGATGTTTGTTTATGAAAGCTGTTTCGATTTTTGCTTATCGAATTAATTATTAAACTGAAATGAATTCGTGTCTGTTGAATAATTACGAAACAGTATATATTTCATCATTTTATTGATCATTTTGTAATTTTAATCAATTACGATCGTTGTCATCATTTTGTAATTTTAATAAACGGTTTTAAATCAACGGACTGTTCTTTCGTCTACTTTACGAAGGTATATCAATTAATTTTACTTTTGTTTGATTAATTTCGTGATTAACGTTTGTTGGGTACTTAATATGTGTCGTAAATAATAATTTGGGATGTGTTTGTGCGATAAAGTTGCATGAGATTATCTTTTCGTTTCGAAATCAAGTGACATGCGACCGATATGCATCTGGTGTGCAACAAGTTTACAAAATTGTATATTGTTCATTATAACTGTTAATCGTCTATTTTGTTTTAGGGATATTAATCTCATAGTTACGTTAATGCAGTTTTGTTAAATTTTATACTTCAAGATGATATTCTATTGATATGACGCAGAATTTTTATATCATTCAAAATTGATCATTATTATAATTGACAATCAGTCGTGTTATTTCATATACAAGGTTTTATTTCATGTATAAAAAATTTTTCAAGCTTGCATGTCATCTTTACAAGCTACATATCACCATTTTGAATGCTGTATAAACTTCTACCTAATACACCATACATAGCATATCAGATATTTTATCTTCGCAAACAAAATCGATGTTCCACATGTTGCATGTCACTCTTCTTACAATTTGAAATCAATCATTCAATAATATAATGAACGACAAGGTTGTATTTCATACACAAAAAATTCTTCAAGCTTGCATGTCGTCATTTTTACAAGCTACATATCATCATTTTGAATGCTGTTTAACCTTCTAACTAATATACCATGTATAGCATATAAGATACTTTATATTTGCAAACCATGTAGCATGTCACTCTTCTTATACTTCGAAATCCTTACTCGAGGCATAAAATGTAACAGAACCCTAGCTATTTCGCTACCTGCACGTGACAAATGTCACAAAATACCAATCTCCGGCACGATGTTATCAGCAAATCAGATACTCGTTTCCACGTTCGCGATCATTTCATTCAGCAGCAGCGTAATATAATCGTGTAGAAAGTCTCTGTCCAGCGATCAGATTCCGGTATTCAGGTTGAACCAGTGTCGTGGACATGTCAGAGTGGAGCGTGTCTTTCCGGTGGGTAGGTCGAAAAGTGCTGCCCTCAGCTCCCTCTCGTGTGACCGTTGCCACGTTGATCCTCGACGTGATGTCGACGCGGCTGATTCTCCTTTTCCCCGGTTCTCTCTATCTCCTCTTTTCCCCGGGTCTTCTGTGTACACTTTGTCCAGGTGATGGACTGAAATAGGTCTCATTCGGTCGGTCCGCTAGAAAGTTAACAGTGTACATACGCCGACGTTTCTCTCTCGCAGCCGGGGTTAAGGGAACCGTGGGTGCATCTTTGACCCATCCCGGATTCAGCCTGTTCCCGGTGTGTAGCAGTTCCAACACAATCGTTACTGCCGCAATCTTTTCCTGCAGCATCGAAGCCAACGGGATCTCCGGTATCCGCGCAATTGATGCCATCAGCGTTTGGCCAACTTCGAAAGGAAGGAAGATGCCGGGCGTTCTATGGCCGCCAGGCGAGACAAAGATGGCTCCATGCGGAGGAAAATGGTGGATAAAGAAGGAGAGGAAAATTGTACACTGTGCATCGCCTATTTGCAGCGTGTACACGGAATACTCGTCGCAGCTGCCACGACTGCAGCCAAGCAATAGCGAAAAGTTAGCTGGCTTTCGCTATTTTTCCATGCCATTAACGACCGACTCGAACGACCTCTATCAATGGCTTTATGGCAGTTGCCTTTTATTCCCTTTTTCCAACAGTGCCTGCCCTTTCACCCTCTACCCCCGATTCACCTTCTTTTACTTGCCAACACTGATGCTCTATGCTGTTTCCTCTATGTTGCTTCTTGACGTTCGATCTTTCAGCGATATTAATCAACGACCTATCTGTCCAATTTTTCATTGTGATCATCTAATTTTTTACCATTTTGCTTCATCAAATATTTGTAATACTCGACCTTGATGAAGATCTTGATGTACCTGAATTTTTTAATTGAATCTTTTAGGGAAATTATTCAATGGATTATGAAAGTTTTCGACATGTTCAGAATTCGACTGCCTCTGCTATTTAATTTACATAAAATTATTAAGTTAGAAAATAATAATTTATATGAAATAGTATAATTTGTATAAAGTACAAGTTTATGATAGTTTCATGCTTTTGTGATTTGTAGCAATATTATGCCACACTGTTTGCTGTAATTGATGCATCAGCCATTTTAGGTTAAAAACATTGAAGAAAATTTACAAATTTAAAATATTATAAATTAAAAACTTGTATTGTGTTGTTGATATAATTTGTTCCTTACTTAATCTACCTTCCACATTACAGCAAATTATATCTTTTTCCAAAATATAAAAAAATTGTTTTTCGTTTTGGATAAATTTTTTGAAGTCACATCATTCCTTCCCCAAATTAACCTTCATAACAAATATTATAAATATTACAAACGTTAAAAATTAATAAATTACTTTTTCTTCGAAGAAATGATAATTTGAGGTTATAGTTTAACAACCGTGAGGTGAAATAAAAAATTTGTTTCTCGTTTTGGATAAATTTGTCGAAAATCGGATTGCTCGTTCCCTGATCCAGCTACCGTTCGAAATGTTACGACAAATGTTGACCAAGATTCGTTTGCACGGTTGTTAGTAGGACTTCCACGTATCCGCAGGTGGGTTTACACTTGTGGTCGCAGTTAGAGGAAGCACAGGTGCAACCTCGTAGTATTCCACAGAGCGTGACGTAGGAGTCTCTACGGTTAACCAAGTTAATCCGTTCTACAACGGTTTCGAATCGTTAAACAACAATTTATATTTAACCAATGCATTTTAAATGCGTCTCTACACGGTGCGCCGTAAGACGTGAACATCGATTCGGTGGTGAATTCGACACGAATAAATTAAAAGTTCTATTAAACTTGTAATTTGTTTCAATTTTTAGGGGACACTGGTTTTATTGACTTTTTGTTACATGAGTTGCAAATTTTATACGTGTTGCACTATGAAAATATTAGTTTTAAGAGTTCAAAATTTATGAATTAAAAAATCATGAAATTTAAGAACCGTAGACTTAGAATTTCAGAGTTCAAAAACTGACGGCTTCAAAAATTTAAAAACTCAGAAACTGAATAATTATAGTAGTCAAATATTTAAGAACTCAAGAATTAAAAAATACCTAACAATTCAAAAGTCCCAAAATTAAAAAATCCTACATTGTTAAAATTTAAAATTCGAAAACTGACTGCTTCAAAAATTTAAGAACTCAGAAACTGAATAATCGAATAAGTCAAACACTCAAGAATTCGAAAACACCTTCAAAGACAAATAGCAGAATCCCGTTCATGATTAAAAACGATGGCATAATGTTCTCAAGGAGAAAAAAGTAAATTAGACGATTTAAAAAGTATTGTGTATTCGATATGGAGAAAATGGCGGATGGTAACGTGAGTAGAATGTCGAAATAGGAAACACGAAGCTCAAAGTGGACTTTGATGAACAGGTCTACTAGCGGAAGGCTGAACAGTCGAGATCAGAGACTTTCCCCTCGATATCGATAGGCTTGTTTTCGATACTCGAATGGTTTCCGGTAATTCGGCGGAACCAGTCGACCACAAATTATACGCACTTTCGCGAGTGGCTTCAAGCGACGCAGATACCAATCGGTTTCACCACAGTTTCACGGCGTGTACAACCATCAAATTTCTGTGTACTCGAAACAAACATCGTCATTTTCATATTATTCACGTAACCTTAATAAAAATTAGCGTGGACATTGTACCATTTCAGTTATGAGGCATTTGCAGTTATTTTGTATGTTATTTATTTATTTTGTTATTGCAGTTTCATTTTAAAATATGTGAAGATGCAATTTTATAGTGGAAATAAATATAATTTTGTTGTGAAAGATAAATTATTTCTTAGTAGCTTGAAGCTTGATGCCTCAAACTTACATTGAAATGACTATGTAATTGTACTTCTATGCCATAATATTTGTTATTTGAATAATTAATTTTTAAATTTATGAGTTATTAAATTTTCAAGTATTCACAGGGTTAAATTCTACAGATTGATAGTTTGATTTTTTGGAGATTTTTGTTTATGAATTTTATATTTGCAATTATTTAAAGTTTTGATCTTATGCATTTAAAATGATTAGTTTTAAGAATTTTTTAAGTAACGAAGTTTTAAATTTTTCAATGCAGAAATTGTTAAATTTGTGAATGTGCATGGTTTGTTGATTTCCTTATTTGAATTTTTTAACCTCAATATCTCAAGTTTATGAGTTTTCAAAGTTTTAGTGCTACAGATTTTGTAATTGTTAATTTTTCTAATTTTCTATATTATGAATTTATAAATTGTTTAATCTTAAACATAATAAAAAATCAAGTTTCCCATTCGTAAATTAACAAATCTTTAAATGATGAAATGTTTGAGGTTTTAAATTTTAAATACATATAATTAACTCCCATAAATAAAATTTTAAAATAAAATAATTAGAATATTTGTTATTAAAATTGATTGGAAAAAAAAGAACGTGATTTACGTGACCCAAATTCCGTGTCACATTTACGATCTTTATCGCCCGAGAGGGATTTATCTTTCCAATTTTGATGAATCACAAATCTCGACCGACTGATTGCATTTTGATTCGCAAAAGGAAAGTTAAATTTCAATTCTCTCCTTCGAGCATCCTCCTCCGTCCCCATATCTCAACTTTGAATTCACTTGGTACTCAAAGTCAAGAACCAGCTCGCAAATCCGTTTCCTCAGCTGGAGGTTTCCTCACGGCCATGGCTTTTTCTAAGGCTAAAGTTTCTAATCCAGACTACCCCTGAGGAAAGTGTATGCATAATGACAGTACGTGCAAGACCCCAGAGCATCCTCATCGAGCATTCCTTCTACAATTCCCTCGGAGATGCTATATTTTTTTTATTTTTCCCTCCGAAGATGCCTCTCCTTTTCTCTCTTCCTTCTCCCATCTCTGGCCCTGGCTACAAATTCATGCGAATTCTTGCTTTAACTTGTTTTTACCTCTTAATCCCACTTGGTTCACGAATCACACGACCCTCGGCTTACGACTTTATCCCTAGGATCCACCTACTATTCTGATAACCCCACGTTCGATCACGAACACTTCCCAGTCTATTGATTATTATTAAATAAACGAAGTAACGGTTTTCCAAAGAAAATGATGTTTCGTAATTAAATTTGTCGATTAGCTAACAAGAGGGGAATTAAATGTTTTCTGCAATGTAAAATATTATAATTTTTTAAATGCGTTGCAGCTTTTTTTGTTTCTTGTACATGATTTTTGAACACTCAAACTCTGATTGAATTTCATGACATAAAAGTATCGCAGAGAAACAAGTATGACATATCAAATTAAAGGTTAAAGTATATTAAAGATAACTACATAAACGCCACATTAGGATTTGTACTATAAAATGAATGATTATGAAATATAGCAGTGTACGTATATTTCAACTTGTTGATTTAAAAACGTGAAAAGTTAAATGTAAATTCATGACATAAAAGTATATCAGAATGACACTTATAGCACATTTATTTTAAGCTTGAAGACTATCAAAAAGGACTACATAAACGTTTCATCGATATTCGTAATACAAAATAGTTAGTTATCGGCCTCAAAGCAATGAATTTGTTAGCGTATACAAGAGATAACTACCGTTTAGCACGATTTTGTAACAGAAAATTATTGCACAAACAGCACCTGTGCCATATCGATTTAACGCTTAAAGGTAGCTGAAAATGACCATCTAAACACTTCATCAATGTTTTTAATATAAAATGGCTAACTGTTGTTTAAGCAATCAACGCACCTAGTTACGTAGCAAATTGCTTTTGAAAAAGTCAAATCTAATTTCATGACATAAAAGTATGACAGAGAAACGTGTTCGACATATCAAATTAAAGGTTAAAGAGTAATAAAAATGACTGTGTAAGTGCTTCGTTAAAATTCTTATCACAAAATGGCTGATTGTAGAAAACAGTGCGTTGTATATCGAGTTGTTGATCTAAAAACTCGAAAAGTTAAATTCATGACATAAAAGTTTCACAAAATGGCATTTATGATACATGAATGTAAAGCTTAAAGGTTACTGAAGACACCTATATAAATTTTACACGAATATTCGAAGTAGAAAATGGCGGACCGTCGGCCTCATAGGCAACATATTCAGGATAAACAACTGTAAATCGATCAGTTTATGTATTTCGTTAAATTTAAAACAGTTGAAGTTCCAAATCGATAAAATACAAGAACAATGACTTCTTATTACCATTTCTTACTAAAGTAAAAGAGATCTCGTCTTGCGGAAGGATAAGTCTTCCAGCCTTGACTGTAATAAAAATTCAGTCGGGTCGACCATCACGCGACCGACACGCACCGCGTATCTTTATGGTGGCCCATAAAGCCGCGTAATTGTGAAATATTACCAGCCATGGCAATGCTCCGCAATAAAAAAAAAGCACAAACTAAATGAAGAAAGCAAATATTCTTTCTTTCTTGAACAACAAAAACATTTTACCGTCTAACATGTCGTAAAGGAGCTGAATAAATCAAATTGTATTACAAGGTAGAAACTTGAAAAGTACAGAGCTGATCTGATACTTGAGACAGTAAAAAAAAAAAGACGTTGCACAGTAGAAGGAACAAATAAGATGTTAAGAAAAACATATATCAAGGGTGGAAGAGGAGATAGAAGACATGATGTAACGTGGTTCATGGTGGAAAAGGCGCGAGTTGTTGCTCGTTTGCACGAGTTCACTCTTAACGACCTCTGAGAAAGAGTAAAACCTGCTGAATTACTATATCTCTTACCTAGATCGTGTTATATACGTCTGCGAATCTATACATGCTGCCTCAAAAGGGATGGGCGCTTGGGTGCAATGTGAGGTTTCTCGGGGTGCGATAAAATGTAGAACTTTATACTTATCTTCGATTTCCACAGATAAAATGTGTATGTCAGATATTTTAAGCTTCTACGCTACTACGTTTTTGTATTTTATACTTGTAATTCGAAAAATTGGAGAGCTCCAAATTAAACTTGGAAATTTTTGCACTTCTGAATTAATATTGAGAAATTTTTCTTTGGAATTTCTACATTTTTTAATTTTGAAATTTCCAAACTTGTTTATGTACTAAACAATCAATAATAAATCAAATTATTAAATATTCAAATTTCTTAATTTCCAAATTCTTACATCTCTAAATTTCTCAATTCCTAAATCTCCAAATTTCTTAATTCCCAAATTCCCAAACTCCCAAATCTTTAAATTTCTCAAGTCCTAAATCCCCAAATAGATAAATCTCCAAATTCCTTAATTGCCAAATTCCCAAGCTCCCAAATCTCTAAATCTCTCAATTTCTAAATCCCCAAATTCCTAAATCTCCAAATTCCTTAATTTCCAAATTCCCAAACTCCCAAATCTCTAAATTCCCAAATTTCCAAGCACCCAAATCTCTAAATCTCTCAATTCCTAAATCTCCAAATTCCTTAATTCCAAAATTCCAAAATCCCCAAATCCCAAAATCCAAAATCCCCAAATCCCCAAATCCCAAATTCCTAAATTCCCAAACCTCTGAAACTAAAATCCACAATCACACATATAGCAAAATGTACCTCAGAATATCGTCCCCGACAAAATATTTCAAGGTCACCGAAAATCGTCGACGTGCACCCATACCAGCATTGTTATTTTCTACTTCCTGTTTCCTGTTTGTCCGATGAAAAGACGACATTTAGCAGTGAAGCTTCAGGTCCACAACATGAGAAATTTAGATTACTGGCCCGGTCCCACTCCATTACCTTCATTCAGAGGCGGTCCGCAGTTTAACGAACTACCGGTATACCTACAGACCTACCAGTCAGAAAGGTCTACCACCCTTCTCCTTTTCGTCTTCAAAGGGACGCATTTGGTCTCATCGTTCTTCCCGTTGAAAAATCTCAGACAACTCGCTTGTGAAATCGAGTTCTGTCTCGTGGAAACGAAGGGTTTTAATTCTACGCTTGCCGGTTTCGAAATTTCATTTTTAATTTAATTGCGGATTTATAAACCGTGTAACTATACAAACGGTATTATTCAAATTTATCCCATTCAAATGTGTTACAAATGAGATTGTTATTAATGTAAGAACCTATGGTTTGAAAGAATTTCAATGTTTCGTTTGAAAATTCGCTTGAAGATAAATGGGGATGAAAGAATTATGTGGTGTAAGAAGCTTCTCTGATTTCTCAATTAAATCGTTTTTCAGAGATCTTACAAATGGTTTCAAAATACAACTCAAGCACAACTTAGTATTAACCATTTAATTTAATAAATTCTAGTAAAGCTATGTGGACAAAAACACCCTATATCAAACAACAGTCTCCTCATAACCAGCCTTGGAGAGTTGGATAAATTCTTGTGTATTTGTTACTTCATTATTAGTCTCCTATAAATTACATAATACTATAAATGTAGTTAGAAAATACTTATTTAATTTGCGCAACGCACTAAATTTTCAGTTCAGAAGTATCGCGTTGAAAAACGAAAATGGCGTCGAACAGAAGGCCGTTCCTCGAACAATGATTCGATAGGATGATCAGCGATATAGACGTCTGTATAGGATACGTTATCCCGTAGGGTATGCATGCTTAGCCCGCCTAGGCATCGTATTTCCCGATCATTATTGCTTACTGTCGTCCCATGGCCTCTTCCTCTTATCGTTTAAATATTGCTCGCGCGATAACTGGTGTCGACGAAACGCGGCTACGGTGCGCCATTCGCGGCATTGAATTGCAGCACAGGAACGTGGCGTATCTGTAAAGCGATACCGGTTAAAAATGTACCGGAATGTAAAAGGAACGTTGGCGAACTTTCGAACCGAAATACACGGAACGCGAATATTTCTAGCCTGCTCCTGCCACGTTATCTCGCTGCTTTATTTACACGCCTTGCTCGACATTTTTCAATACCTATTAGGCTGCCAACTAAATTCGTGACTTTCCAATTCTTTCTGCCTGCACGACTTTATTGAAATTCGAGATACGATCGCTACTAGACTTCGGTATTTTTTATGCCTATGGTAATTTTGCGATTCAAGCTTTTTGGGATGAATACTTTTATTCATTTTATTTTTTGCTTTTTTTGTTGAACATAGGTGTGGATTTAGAGGTATATTTGTTATTTTGTATGATAAAGAGATGTGTATATTATATGAAGTATATATATGTGTATACATATGTACATATATTATGTGTATATTTGATGAAGTATATGTATGTGTATACATATGTACATATATCATGTGTATATTTGATGAAGTATATGTATGTGTATACATATGTACATATATTATGTGTATACTTCATGTGTACAGTTATGAAGTACACATGGGTCTTTGTCATATTATGAAGCATTGACATACATGTCATACATGTTACTATTGAAACATATTACAATATATCTGCATGTAATTCTGCATCCTCAAAAGCTTGATGTGTGGACAGCTGGCACAGAGGTATAATTAGTGCACCCCACTTTAATTGTTATTAACATGACATGAACATTGAACAATAGGAAGATCAAGTATTGTACATATTGGAAAAACACTCAATATGTGATTCTGTATCCTCAAAATCTGATGTGTGGACGACTGGCACAGAGTTAAAATTAGTAGCTTACTGTCGTTTTGCAATTGTTATTAGGTAAAACAAAAATATAAAACGATATGGAGATAGGTATTATATTGTACATATGTGAAAAACTAATACTCCATATGTAATTTTAGATGCATTCAAAAATTTGATATTAACAACCCTTCTTAATATCATTTAGCAATTGCTACTAAACAAAATAAAACAATACAGATGTTATATCATATGTGAAAAAGTAATAGTCCACATGTAATTCCGAAACAGTAAAAATTTGATTACGACTATCGCAGGAATAAAATTAGCAGATCTTAGGTTAATCGAGACAAAACAGAAACATGAAGCGATGGTGGGTAATATAGTATCGGTGTTGGGCGTGCGTAGGAAGAAATTTTCATTGCATAATGACACAATTAAAGTTTCATGGGGCAATGTGCATGGAATATCACGCAGACAGCGCGGAACAGGAGGGTAACCGTAGGACGGTGAAGGTTAAGTGCGAACTCAGCGCACACACGAGCCGGCAAAAAGGGGCGCAGCACAGCCATTAAAGCAGAGAGGTAGGTTCGTTGAAAATTAACTATAAACTTAATTAATCCGACAAAGGACGTCACGGGTCTTGGTACATTAACGTGGACGTTATAAAAAAAAAAGGCGGAAAAAGGAAAGCCACACTTTTAAATCACTGTCAGCCACGGCGCGAGAACGAAAGTAGCGCTTTAAGCTGGCGGACAACATTTGCTCTTTACGAACATCCCTTTAGATGAACGTAATTGAGAACAATTATCGTCTCCTTTGTACACTTTCCCTGTGAATCTATCTCTTTCACTTCGCCGGCGAAAGCTTTTCATTGTCGACCGAAGAAGAAAAATTGCTCTCTTTAGCTCTACGGTCGAAGACAAAACTACGGCAATTAGATCTGATGTGAACGGAGCTTAAATGTATCGGCAATTAACAGTATGCCTTATGTAGCATTATATTTGTACAAATATTACCGACACAATGTAAAACGGTTTAAAATATTTATTTTAATACATGAGTATGAATATTTTTGAATGGCAATTTTTTTAATTATTGTTGTAGTTGGTGGTTTATTGATCGTGTTTGCGATGCAGTGTCATGCATGGAGAATGGAAAAATTGTTTAAAATGATACCCTTGATATTTCAAGTTCGAGGATGGTGTAATTTCAAACATTAATTATTGTTAATTTCTAGTATGTTATACTCGTAGAACAATTTCGAGATTGATATATGTTAGGGCGCTTATCAGCAATTATCCGGGGTTTGAATTATCAAAGGTTTCAATCGTCAGAGCTTTCTATTGACCGAGATTTGAATTATTCAGTGATTCAATTACTATAGATCTTAATTATTCGCCCTTGCAATTGTCTGAGGTTTCAACTATTAGAACTTTCAATTGTCCAAGGATTGGAAAAGAGTGATCAGAAGTTACAATTACCGTAGCTTTCAATTTTCTCAGGATTGAATTAAAGTATTTGACTTACCAGAAGTTTTAATCATCTTTCAATCGAAATTTCAAGTTTTATTTAATAAATTGCGATCAACTGAACAATAAGAAAATCATGTTAATTGTAGAGATAATCAAAGTTAGCTTAATGAACATAACCACTATATTTACCATTCTTAGACTTCGAAGTAAACATAGGCGTAGCAACAATGAATACATAAGCGTACATCAGTAGGACAATGTGAGGATACTGTCAGTAGGACAATGAGGGAGACATTACTGTATTACTTTATATTAACATGTATTAATAACGTTATAATAGAACACATATACATTAAATTCGACGAAGACTTCAATGTAAACATAGACATAGTAATAATGAATACATAAGTGTACATCAGTAGGACAATGTGGGAGACATTACTGTATTACTTTATATTAACATGTATTAATAACGTTATAATAGAATACATATACATTAAATTCGGAGAAGACTTCGATGTAAACATAGACATAGTAATAATGAATACATAAGTGTACATCAGTAGGACAATATGAGGATACCGCCAGTAGGACAATGTGGGAGACATTACTGTAAATTAACATGTATTAATAATATTATGTACAGTAGTAGTGTATCATTTTAATAGGTAATAAACTATATCATTACAATTTGAACAGGCCCTTTAATTGACGAAAAACGTGAAAAATGCTGAAAATGCTAATGTGATGAACTGTACATAAATTTAAAGTTTAACATTTGACGAAAGTGTAAGAATAGGAAGAAATAGGGTTATCGCGAAGGAAGAAGAATATAATGGAGGGTGTAACGTGGTGGAAGGGGTAAAAATACGCGAGCAAACAATTTCGCATTCCTTCGGGTTAATTACGCAGTTCGCAAGGTTGCACAGTCTGGCGGTTCCTGTGTGCTGTATTCGACTTCCTATGTTCCTCCTTTCCTGTTCCCGTTTCTGGTCGCCAGGGCCGGAAACAGGGTACCACATGGATTCGGCCACGGTCGAAATGCCATGAATTATAACCACGGAATAACAGTGTGGCTTTCAGAAAATCCACGGCCAGGAAGAGGGTGGAATTGCGAGGAGCTGAGGGGCTGAGAGATCGCAGATCCTGCGGTGACAGGAACGGTTGTCGTCTTTTTTCTCTTGCTAAAACGCAAACTGGTAAAACATTCTGCCGGCACAGTTGCACGGCCAGCCCGTGATATGTAGCTTAAAGGGGTTGACACGATGCATTGAACGACGACAGGCGGAATAACAGTGATAAATATGTGTTATACTGGCTGCTTCTAAATTATTGCCAAGATTTTCGTGCTGTGTCATTTTCAAACCGCTGACAACGAAGTTGAACTATGTGCGAATCGTCCGACAAATTTGTTGAAAGGGGTTAATTTTGGAGGAAAAAGTTTCACGTATATAATTTGAAAATATAAAATCCTGTTTTTACTATTATTCTCAAATGAGTACTTTTCTCCTGTTATTTTGATCGATATTTTCGAGGCAGAAAATTATATTGTTTAAAGTATATCGGTCTGATGATCAGAATTTGATAAAAACAATTAACTTTTAAATTGTTAAAGATTGTTCGTTTTCTGCTAATTCGTTGCATGTTCGATGAATGATTTCGAACCACAGTTTGTTTAACATATGTTTAGGGTATATCAGTTTGATGATCAGAATTTGATTAAATAAATTAGCGTATAAATTATGTTGTTAATGGGTGCTTTCTGCTACTTCGTTGCATGTTAGATGAATGATGTAGGAACACTGATATGCTGTTTACGATAGAAAAAGATTGAACAGATTTTAAATTATATTAATAATTGGTTCTTGCTTACTATTATGTAAGTAGTACAAAATTTTTAATTATAGCTGCCGCACAATGTCATAGGAATATTTTCTTTATTAAGAATTTCTTTATTCAAAAGGCAAAAACACTGAATTCTAAGGGTCAAATTGTCAAGTTCAGAAAAATGTTTCAAAATCCCAAAATTTCAGAATTAAAAAATTCTACAATCCCAAAATTATAGAATTCCAGAATGTCAATATTCCAAAATTCCAAAATTAAAAAATTCTACAATCCCAAAATTCTAGAATTCCAAATTTCAAAAATTTCAAAATTCCAGAATTCCAGAATTCCAGAATTCCAGAATTCCAGAATTCCAGAATTCCAAAATTCCAAAATTCTAGAATTCCAAAATTTCAAAATTCCAAAATTTCAAAATTCCAAAACTTCAAAATCCCAAAATCCCAAAATTTCAAAATTCCAAAATACCAAAATACCAAAATACCAAAATACCAAAATACCAAAATACCAAAATACCAAAATACCAAAATACCAAAATACCAAAATTCCAGAATTCCAAAACTTCAAAATTCCAAAATTCCAAAATTCCAAAATTCCAAAATTCCAAAATCGCAAAATCCCAAAACTTCAAAACTCCAAAATTCCAAAATTCTAAAATCAAAAATCCCTAAGATCCCAAAAGAACCCCAGCTTAAAAGAAAGTCCCTCACAGCGACACAATCAACCTAAAATAAATTTCTCCTTAAAGCGAAAATGTGAAAGTCCATGGTATGAATTAAACGCAGATACAAGCATAATTAATTAGAATGCTATAAATCGTTTACTTGTCGCGTAAAGAATATTTCATCGTATTTGCCGTAGCTGCTCACTTTCGTTTTTTTAGCTCGACGATAAGACAGCGCAATAAATAATTCTGTTTCACGGTCCGCTTTTCCCGATCTTGCACGAAAGAGAAATACAAGGAGTTCCTGCACTCGTCGAGGAATAGAGCTATAACTACGGTAGAAAACAGAGATGGCCTGGATTGATTTGATATCGCAGTATACTTTGCTGGCTGCTTCCGGGCTGTTTCAAATCGGGGGAGGAGATTGCGTAATCTGAAGCTATGTTTAATTAAACGGGAACGAAATCATCTCTGCGAAATCGGAAGGATTTGGTTACAGTACGGCGCAACACGTTATTTTTACCAACATAATGATTATCTCCTCCAAAGTAATAACTCTGCGAAATTGTAGCGTGCAGATTTTCAAAATAACGGAGAAATTTCTTTAGATACATTTATGTAGTAATATTATTTTATATTATATTACAGGGGTTTTTAAACTTAAAGGACCATCTCTTGACTTATAATTAAATTTTCACTAATTTTTAGTTATGTTAAGCAACAAATACAAAAAGTCTAATGTAATTTTTATTGAACCAATTATTTGAATAAAAGCAAAAAATTAAGGAAAGATTTCAAAATTATTTCACAGACACTGGGGGTTAGCCTAAGAACCTACATTGTATAATATTTATAGTAATTTTATTTTTCATTGAGTACTAAATTTTTCCATGTTTCATACCAAAGTTGCACTCCATTATTCCTTGTTTGAACTTTTACAAATTTTAGATACTTAAAATTGTCTTCCTTTTGAACAATGTATAGGGAAACTTTATAAGGGTTGTAAGTTAGTTTTAGGATAATGATAGAGTCAGATTTTGGTTACTTGTAGAATAACTATAGGTCAGCTTTGGATTAGTTACAGGGTAGTTTTCGAGTACTTAGGTTGATTTTAGGTTAGTTACAGAATTTGTCATAGATTATAGGTTAGGTTTAGGTGAATTACAGATTTTGTCGTACGTTATAGGTTGATTTTAGGTTAGTTACACAATTTGTCGGAGATTAAAACTTTCAGGGTGGTTGCAGATTCTGTCGCAGATTATAAAGTGGTTTTACATGTTTACTTTCAAACATATGCAAGGTTATGTTGCATAATATTTACATAAGGGTTCTGTTATAACAGCACATATTCTGTATTTTATTAAATTTTCATATTTTATTCTTGTATTAAGTTTCAATATGATGTAGTAGTTGTTAAAATAAAATAATACAATATTTGTAGCTATAGTTTAATACTATTTGATATTTAGGTTAGTTTTATGTTAATAATAATATAAGTTCAAATTAGTCATAGTTTTAGGTTAGTTATAAATTTTAATTTGTTACAGTCTCTGTTATTACAATGACATATTTGTATATTTTGATGTAACCTCACACTTGTTCGTACTACACTCGAATAATTATGGACATAGTGAAGTACGTGTTTTACAGTAGTTGAAATAAAATAACAGAATATCCGTGGTTGTAATACAACGTCCCCGTGATTAATATTTCATTGTTCTAGTTTCAAAGACGCTTGTAATAAAATCTAGTAAAGCAACCTCGTCGCAGTGCATCAAAATGCAAATTAAAATGAAATTCTGTTCATACTTATGCACATAGCTCTTGTGCTTCATCACGTAGTACAACGTGGTTACATTACGACAATTTCTTAATGCTTCACGTGCAGTTTAAAACATACAGAAAATTTGGTATTCATACACATGTCTTAATTATAAACATGACTTTCAGAAATAAACTATAATTCGAAATATTTTATTATTTTTGTCGATTTTCTGCAAAAGGATGCAAAATCTTCAGAACACTTTTTGACGTTAACAAATATTATTTTTAACAACGTTAAAATTTGTTAATTTTACATTTATGTTGCTGTAAGTATAATAAATACAATAGCAAGTTTTCAACATTACGTTTATTTTGAATTTACTGAAATATCGTTTGATTCTTGCATTAAAGAAATTAAAAGGAATTGTTGAATTGTGTTATTTCTCATTCAAACCGTCACGTCTGAAACGCGAAACATCAAATATAATTCATGACATAAAAGTATGTCAAAATACCGCTTGTGACATATCAAATTAAAGCTTGAAGCTTGCTAAAAATAACTGCATAAATGTCTCCTTCAAATTCAGAACATAAAACGGCACTTCGTTAATTAAAGCAAACAATGTACCCCGTTACCTGACAATTTGCTAATTTCAAAACATAAAAACTTGGACATAAATTCATGACATAAAAGTACATCAAAAGAGCACTTGTAATATATCAAATTAAAGCTTGAAGTTTATTTAAAACGTCCATTTAAACGCACCATTAAAATTCTTATACAAAAAGACAGATACGTTTCGTGCACTGTTACAAATATGTGGTTTCAGTACAACTTGATAAACTATGATACATGCTTATGGTACTTAGAGCGCAAAAGAGGCTGCATAAGCGTTTCAGCGATATTCTTAATAAAAACCGTCAGTTGTCAATACGTATTGCGCTTGCAAGGATATCAGGGAAGAGAAACGAAACGTAGTAAACGTCGAAATGCTGAAAGATATAGCATTCAGAGGGCATCGAATGGACGTCAACGGGTCCGAAGCAAGGAAGGCAAAAGAGAAATCCTTCAATAGCTTATCCGCTTGACCAGCCAGCTGCCCGTTTTCTTCTCTCCATCTCTCATTTCCTTTTCTTCCTGAACATCCTCTTCTCTTTCACCGGTATCCCTCTCTCTTTGCCGTCTCGTAGCCGCTTCCATTCCGCTCTGTCTGGACCCACATCGTTATCTCGATGGACGTACGAAGGCGGCCAATCGTAAACCTAATAATCTTGGTCACTTCTGACAAACGATGCCGTCAAAATGTAATTCCGACGCGTTCACTCACTCGCTCGGTCACCCCTCGTCTAGAATTCCAAGTGGCGGATGCCTTCTTCGCGATCCGTGACCCTCCCTCGTTCTTCTTATTCGGATTTTCTCCTCGTTCGCAGTTTTCTCCTACTATCCGCGACACTACCCTCTCCCTAACTCGCCTCACCGGTGAGATTTGACAAGCGAACGTGACCGCCACGCTTTACTTTCTATCCCCGAGGAACGCCGATAGTGGATCTGAACGTCCCCGCGGAAATTTATGATTTCGTCTAGCCTTATTTTCATGCGGACGTCGACTCCTCGCGTTTATACTACCAATTAGAGCAAATTAGAATCCTTTCGCTGTTACGCTGCACCACCGATGATTTATTGCACACCTGATTGCGCACATGATCAACTCATGGGACACAAAAGTCTCTTGTTCTTCGAACTGACCGGTGCGAATGACTGGTGCAAACGATTTTTCATTTCTGTACAGAAGATTAAGCCTGGAATATTGTTTGTGATTTGACCAACTACTTGACTCTTCAATTGGTTACCTTTGATGTGGTTCACGTTCAAGGATTAGACTCTGGGATTTTGTGATTGCGAGAGACTTTAATTTTGAGTGCTGACTGGAACTTTTTGAGACTTCAAGAGTTTGGAAGGGAACATGGGGAGTTTGTTGAGACTGAATTTGAAAAGTTATTTTGGAAGTTTGACACTGTGGAATCTTCAAATGCTTCTGAGATTGGGACTGGACTTTGGGAGTTGAGTGAGGTTGAGTATGAAATTGATATCTTGACAATTTGACATTGTGACTGAAACTGTGACTGATACCTTGATGGTTTTAAACTGAGACTGATACCTTGATTGTTTAAAACTGAGACTGTGACTGAGACTTTGTAAATTTGAAAATGACGTTGAGACTAAGATGGATGCTAATAGTTTGAAATAGATTTAAACTTTGATATTTCAAGACTGAAGCTGAGGCTGTAGACTATGACTAACAATAAGAGTACATATGAAGATATAAATATAATATTTACATTTTTAACGATTGCTTATCTATTCGTTAGAAGAATGAAATTTCCATATAAAAACCATAAGAGAAAATGTAGAGAAGTTATAAGGTCCTGAGAAGAAACGAAGCGAGAGAAGAAATGTTGAGTCACGTAGTGAGTTACAGTAAAGAAGACATCCCACTGGCATACGAATGTCACGACTACCAAAATTATAACGATTCGTGGCTCTTTCCTGTTCTATCCTCGGAATATTGCCTAGAATGTTGCCCGGCGTCACTCTGAATAATATATGGCCACGCTCTTTATGAATTTTTATCCACAACACGAAGTACAGTAGAATACATCCCAGTCTTATGTTCTACGAGTACGAACATATATTGCGGAATCGTACTTGAACGTAGAATGGTAACAATTAAGACTGCAGTTCGTAAATTTATTTAACGAACGCTGAAGGGATAGCTTTAGCAACGTAATTGCGTTACTAATCAATTTCCTCGGAGTTCTGTTAATACTATTCTAAATTAAACTCGCTGGAATGCCTGGAAAATACGGAGACCTGTATTGCAAGTTTATGAGTTTTGTTGGGATATCACTTTATGTAGACTATTGTGCAGAATTTTAATTAAATTTTTAATATACACGCGTGTATTATAATTATTATAAGATTTAATTAATTTACTGACTTCTTCGGTCACAATTTTAATATCTTCTTTGTAGAACATTTCAATCTTAAATTAAATTAATTTCTATTTCTGTTTATGTGATATTTATATAGGCATCTTGTAAACACATATGTATTATTTACATGCACATCTATAAACATATATTTAACTATAGCCAATGACAGTATAAATCATGACTATAACTTCTTAAAACGCTTAATTAATTATTACTAACTATAAATTAATAACTCACTAAATATCAACAAAAAATCATAATCTCAATATTTTTCTTTTTTTGGGTTGACATCGGTACATTGTTCCGCATCCCATACTTCATAACAGAATATATGCAGAGAATGATATCTTAACCAAAATTTCGAAATTCGTGGGAAACAACGGAATGTGTATTGTTCGACCAAAATAACGTAAATAATATTAACCAAAGTGATCGTTCATCCCTGTGAATTGCGAATAGTTTCGTCGTCGTGTCGAAGCTTTATGGGCACGTGTGAAATTATATTTCCACGAAATTGCGAGGAGAAATTTTGAGAAAATGTGTACTGCTCGTTCTATGGAATCCGCAGTGGAACGTGTTATCGACCGTAACCGCAATAATCGCTGTTACGTTTGGAATTCGTTTATAATATTCCGGTTCCATTAAAAGTATCAATTTTAAACGATTCGTGCGTGAAATCGGGACATGTTCTCTAATTTAGATCCCAAATTGAACTATAGCATTTATTCGCACATAAATTGACTTAGGCAATCCCTTGACATTATTGCACTTTGGAGCTCACGTGTTTAATAACAGTATGAAAGTTCAAATAATTATTGCAGAATATATAATAATAGAATAAATAATACAATAACTATAGAATAAATAATAATTACAAAATAAATAGTGACTACAGATTACATAAATTATAACTGTACAAGAAATAATGACTATAGAATTACATGTTCGATTCTGATGTTGATTTTGCCAAAAATAATATGTACGTATAACTAAAATTTATGTCAAAGTATCCTTTGTATAGGTGAGAATATTGAAAGAAAGACATAACTGTAATTTTAAGTTTCAATAACCTATAAGAAAAGGTCATTCTTACAGGGTGATACATAAGTTGTGCACCTCGAATAATTTGTGAGGTGAACATTGTACGAAAATGGTTCTCACACAAAAATTTAACGATTTAAGAAAAATAATGTAGTGCATGTACTTTTCTTGTAAATGAAGGCATTTTTGACAATGAATCTCCAAATTAATATTGAGCAAATATACTTGTGTATTTACAGATCGTTTTTGATACTAGAATGATTATTAAGAAAAGAATAGAAAAACAAATATACATATACAAGTATGTATATTTTGCATAAACTAGCACAGTACAGTAAGAACATAGAATACTAGTGAAGTCAGTAAATTCTCATAAAATGCCAATTAACAAGAAGCTCAGACAGCAGAGAACTAGTATAACGACTAGGTTAAGCGTTTCAATTTTTATTACGAGAAACATCAGGCTACTCAGGAATAATAAAAGCACTAAAGCTTAACCAATCTTCGTTCCCATCTAATCTACAGCAACGTGCCCAGCCCCACAACATAGTGAAAGGCTATTAGCGCATCAAGTCCGAGGGCGCAGCATTCATTAGATTCAGTCAGATGTCAGTCAAATTTCATCATAGAACAGTTAGTTACACTCCAATCGGAGAGTGAGTTACACAGTTAGTTCAAGGATGCAGTTGCTAGAATGCTTTCCATTAGCTAGAAATTTCAACCATATTGTAATCAGTCTTCTGCGCGATATAAATCATTATTTTGCCGACGCGGGTGGTCTGAACAAACTCACCTTCTCTCGTTGTAACTTTAATTAAAATTACTTAAAACCTGAAGCATATTACACATTTTCACATATATATGTTACACATCTGCTTTCGTGGAGTTTATACGTTATTAAATGCTTTTTATGTTGAAAGATATTTATTAGAGACATAAGTTTCAGATTTTTGAACTGTGGATGTGGACACTGTGTCTTAATAGTTCTGATAGTTATTTACTTTGGGTATTGCTCAGCGATTTCTACCTTGAAATATTTTGTCAAGGTCACTGTTTTGAACAACCTTTCTGTGTATATGTTATCATATGTTCTGTGTATATGTGATCATTCATTTCTCACATAGAATAACCTAACCTAACTTCATAACTGAAGTACATTACCCAGTTACCGATGAGGTTAGATCAGATACTTTGAATCAACTTTTGTAGTTCAACTTTCAATAATTTTATCCTAACTCCTCAGAAACAACCTGTCACTCTGAAGCACATAAAATTCAGGAAAATTGTCACACATATGTTGAGCAGCATATAAAATTCCGGAGAATCGTCAGATTCATCAGGTGTACGATTCGTGATTCCAGTATCGTCGACACTAGAATCGAGTGTCTCGTTTATCGGTAGCTGTATTGACCCGATATTCCACTCCGGTGTAGTCCGTACGCTCGGGAGTATCTTCAAGATATTTCACCACGACCTCTTTCACGGCGGCATAAGTATCTTCCAGCAGGAAAATCTTCTGTTCAGATCGTGTCCCGTTTTACTACGACCATCGTAACCAATAAACTCTAACTGCAGCCTTTACACGGAGTTCGCGATAGCAGCAGGCAGCTTCGTAAGTCCTGGTAGGCGGACGGACTCGGAAAATCTCGGGCCCGAGTTCTTATCTGTCCACCAGTTTTACCATCTTTCCCCCGACCACCTCCTTTCATCCAGCCTTTCCTTCTTCTCGTTTCACAGCTATTGTGATAACCATTTACATAAGGAATCCCGGAACTACGGAAGCCAGTTACCGCAGACGGTATAACCTAAAAGACAGGGGACAACCAGACAGAGGAAAGGCAAAAGCCCCGTTGCGGGGAACAAAGTCGGTTTCCCTTGGCATCTGAACCTTAATCTTTGGCCAGGATACGGGGAAGCCCGAATATCACCCTTTGCAACTCTGCTCACCACCACTTTCCTGCCTGGAACTGTTCTTGGCCAACCGTTTCGATGGCAAATCCTCTTAGCTCGGTCTTAACGAGACCACTGGCGACTTGGATTTTAAGCTAATTGAATAATTTTAGTTTTCAACCGGTTCGAATCGACTGGTGTCTCGTGGACCGGACACTCTCGTTATATAGCCAGTTTCGGGAGGACTCGTTGCTGACGATTCTATCCACTCGTAGTGGATGGACATTTAGGAGAATTTTTATTTTAATGTCGTTATATGTTACGATATATTGCCTTATTGACACGCATAGTTATGATCCTTTTATTTGTTAATTAAAGAAATAGACATAGATAGAACTAATATACAAAAGCAGAGGAATGTTCAATTCTTTAATACCACGATGCAATTGAATGTAATCAAAATTAACATGTTCGTTCCCAGGTTAGCATGTACGAACAGCGCCTCCCCTGTGAATTGTGTAATTCTACACAGTCTGAACGTGTTAACTGAACACTCACACATGAAGCTTCTCTACCTAGAAATAAACGATATATTTTATTGAAGGAATCGTTTATTATTGTCTAGCATAAATGTCTCCCTAAAATATTTATTGTATTAAATCTAAAAGCATCATAGTTTGTAATTTAAAAAAGTTCAGGTTAAAAAACTTGTAACTTTAATGAAATATTTTTCTCATTCCTGCACGAAATATATTTATGATAGAAATGTTCAGTATAATTTTTATTATTTACAAAAGATTTTCAATATAATGGAGTATAGCAGAGTACAATCATTTTGAAACACCCGGTAGATTAATTCACATCAAACACGTAGGTTCACCGCACACGTCACGTCATTTCACATGAACGGAATCCAATTGGGAGTTTGGTCAAGATACGAGCGCTAGATCCATCTGCATTTTACATAAAGGTGTCACAGATACGAATCTTTTATGTCTGTTTAAAAACTAAACGCCCCAGTGATTTGAAACTGGTTCGCAATTTGAAGAATAGTTGAACCGATGCGTGTTCATACACTGCCATAAACAACTTCCTCGAGATTAACGCTCTATCTTTTTTTTACCGCGCCGATGTTATCGGGTTTACAGTTGCGATAGCGAAATACTGATCACGAACTGACAAGGAGCAATAAATCATTTTACCAATCTACGTAACTTTCGCTGTGTCGAAGTTGCATTTCACTTTACACGCCGAGATGGAAATTGATTAACGTTTCTGGGACAGTTCCAAATGAACGGGCAAATGAGATTATTCGGAAAAATTCATGGAATTGACGGCTACTCGAAGTAAATGTGTCGTGAGAACAACGATTTACGCAAATTGCTCGAATAAGATTAAAAACAAGAATTGATTAATCGTTCGATGGCTTGGTAACACGGTTGCAGACAAAAATATGGCGACAGCTATTAATTGTTACATGAATTATTTCTTACGGTTTAGCCATTTTATTCGGTACTTTAAAAGAAATAATTCATTTTCAATTATTTATGTAAACGGATTCAAAGTTGCATTGCAAATTTAAAAGTTAAATTGATGTGGACTATTTTTATGGATTTAGTAATAATATGAGATATTATACACTTTTCTTTCAATTTTCCATGAAGACTGTTTAAGGCTCAATATAGGTTATGTTTAGGTTATGTATTATAACAGAGGCTCAATATTTCAAAGCGGGTGCGCAGGTAGCCTAATGATGTGGGTTGACATTGGTAGTCACTCTAATAAACATAACTACCCTAGCCTAATGTGATACAATCTACTACCTCTATTCGATAAAGCACACTTTACTTACATGAGTATCTTCCATAAAACTACTGCAAACCCTTATGAACAATAACACAATTGGTCTCCACTCTCCACAAGCTACATCCTAACGCTATATCGCTCCCACCAACTCACACCATAGCACCATTTCACACTGCACACGTTATGTCTCGCACACAACGCGTCACACAGCTCGTTACTCGTATTACCAACGAATATATACACAGATACGTCTTTATCCGAAGGCTGTCTAATAGGGAGAGCCTGTAGCGCGGGAGGGCCAGAACCACCCCGTTCCCTATCCAGTCACGCGAACGAACGCGAGTCTCAAAGTACACCTCAGACAATCAGCGTCTGGCAAAGAAAAGAACATTCCGTCCAACGAACGAGTCACACACCTAACTACCTTCCGTTCTTATTCTCTCGCAGCGTGCACTCATTAGAGCAGGCTGCTGTTCCGGTACAAGATCCAACGCAACATCGGACTACAACCGGAGCTGTCTATCCGAGTAGCAGCCGCAATTGATTTTCCCATCTCGCTAGTTGTCGTGTACAGTCGGGAGCAAATCTGACTTTCCTACGGGAATATGTGACCGGGGAAGATTGAACTGGAAGGCTGTATGTTCGCCAATTTTTTGGGAGTTTTGTTGAAATATGGTTTTTGGATGTGGGGATCTGGAAGTCTAGGGATTTGAGGAGCTACGAATATGAAAGTCTAGGGATTTTAGGCGCTACGAATATGGACATCTAGGGATTTTGCGAATGGGCAAGTCGGGTATTGAAGTTTGGACATCTAGGGAAATATAGAAAGTTAGGAAGAGTGTGGTTATTTAAAGGGTGTGGAAGAATAAGAATATGTGGAGAATTGGAAAGAGATATTTAGAAATGTAGATTGGATATCTAGAAATCTAGTTTGAATATCTAGGTAATTGGATCTTTGGGTTAGGGAACTTTGGAATTTGAAAATGAAGGTATATGGAAATCTAGGGAATTGGAGATTTAGAGATTTGGGGATGTAGAAGTTTGCAAACATAGAAATTTGGTAATATAGGGACTTTGGAATCTACGAATTTTTGGATCTAGGAAATTTTTGTCTCAGGAATTTTGAGACGTAGGGTATTTTAAGGAATACCCTATCTAGGATATCTAGGGAATTTAGGGAGCTAAAAATTTAGGGCTTGAACTCTCAAGACCTAGAAACAAAATGGATTTAAAAATGTGAAAATTGAAGAACCTTTATATTTAAAAATCCAGAAACTTACAAATTCCAAAAATTTGAAAAATGAAAATTTCAAAACCGGTCAACTAAAAAATCTATAAATATCAAAGTAATCTATAAGTTTCAAAATCTGAATCATCAGATGTTTAGAAATCGAGGAACCTCCATGGTTTGAAAAATTTGCGACAAGATACTGAAAACCGTAGAAATTCGAGAACGTCGAAATTATCGAATAAAATACGGGAATGAAAAAAAAAACTGCGAAGTTTCCATATACGTAGTTATCCAAAGAAGGGGCCACGTTTTACCCGAGTGTACTCTGTCTCGCGTCCGTTGTGTTTTACATAGGTAACCCCGGTGTACGGGTGTTTGTCTCTGTTTCCACCCCTTCGCTATCTCCCTCGAGGAGCAAAGAAGAAGCAGTCGGGGGTAGTCGGTCTGGCGAAGAAGGACGAGGGGCGGCGGGCCGAAAGGTCGGTGTAACGATGAATACGATATTTCATAGAGCACCCCTCTTTCGGAAAAAGCCTCGGGCAAGCTTTCGAAAGCACAAAGACGTCGGTGGCTCGGTGTCGCGCTCGTCTACACGTGTATTATACGGGAAAGCTGCGCTTTCAGCGCGACCCGCGGACAAATGCTCTAGGACGACGGTGTTGCGAGCAGCTTGAAGGTGAAATAGGCAGGACGAGGGCACACCATCGACATTAACAATGCATGGGGTTTGGCAAGGGTGACGGTGATCAAGGCCGGACGATCATCTATCATACATGAGACGCAGACGTCCGCCGAACTCGGGGGATCTTTTACGCGACCGGAGACCCTCTTAAACTTTGATCTGTCAACTTCGAGACTTCCTCGCGATTTCAATGTTTTATCCTTTCTCCTGAATTCTTCACCTTCCGGCTATTTCCAACTGCGGCCCTTTCTTTTCGGTTATCGATCTGATCGTCTCGGAACTCGTCGCGATCAACTTTATTGGCCAACGTGTCGAATCTGTTCACTGTGTCACACGAGTGATAAGTTATAAATAAATCCTGAATTATTTATGGGAATTTTTTATGCGATTGAAATGACACAATGTGTCGGAGAGTAAATAAATTGGTCGTTTATTTGTTCCTGTCATTCAAATTTTGGTATAATACTTAACAGTGAGGCAGTCATGTCATCATCAAGTATGGTCATCATTATAGCAACTATGTTTGAAGTGTCAGTAAATATCATCACACTCATCAGTATCATAATTGTCATACTCGTGTAATTATAAATAACTGTCATTATCACTGTCAGTCATTCACAAAATTACATCACATCATCGTCAAGATCACATGTCAACAAATAATCTGAAAACTGTCATTTTTCACTCGATTACTTACAGCCTGAATAGTTCTATAAAATGTGGTGTCACTTTATTAGAAAAATTATGTTGTTCGTGATAAAGCAGGAAATTATAGTCACTTATAGAAATGTCGATCAAATCGATAGGTTGACCGAGCGAAGCTCCAGCAGAGATTTCCGCAGATGAAAAACAGGCGTGACGTTATCGCTCTTTCAACGAGTGTTTTCAAACTGGCCCCCATCAAACGCATCTATCATGTCCCCATAAACGAAGGATTTCACGGACAGAGACGTTTTAATGGCGACGTGCTGGAGGATGAACGCACTCCAAATCTGACCCGATTTCGACAACGAATAACAATCATAATCCTTCTATCTATTACATATCTTTCTCCAAAATAAATTTTCCTTTTCATCAAAATTATGATCCAACTGCGAAAATAACTGGAAATGTAGAAAAAGTTAAGAAATATTTTTGCTAGTAAAATACTATTTTTTTTTAAATTATTATAAATATTGTTAATTGTGCAGATGGTGGTATATGTCTTCACATATGTAGTTTTGATATGACATGTCAGAAAATGCAAAAGTAGATCATTTTTCGTGCAGTTAGAATGCTCAATTAATTTAGGAGTTATAATGTGACTAACGTTAGGCATATTGAAAATTTTGACATAATTTGTTTATTTCGATTTCCATAACAAATAGCCTTAGTTACAGTATTCCACAGGGTCTTATATGTCACCTGCCTAGTGCCAACACAACAAACAAATGGTTTCTTCATATCTCATCAAGGATCATCTATGAGGCAATAGTCCTACTTAAAAATTATCATCATTTGTTTATTTCAATTCTCATAACAAATTTCTTTCGGTATAGTATTCCTCAGGGTCTACTATATCACCTGCATAATGCTCACATAACGAAGATGAATGGTTCCTTTATACCTTATCAAGTACGACAGCACTCATCCACGAAGAATCAGATGTACCACTAAATTAGCACCATTTGTTTATTCCTTGTATGATAACCAAATCACGTGCAGATTAGTATTCCTTATGGTATAATATGTCTGCTGAACAGTGCACATATAACAGGGACAAATTGCTCTTCTTTATCTTAACAAGGATGGTGGCTGTTACCCACATGACGTTAGACCTACTTGAAATTAGTTCTAATTTGTTTATTTCTTGTTTGACTATAATCACTTGTAGGTTAGTATTCCTGGGGTCTGATATGTCCCTTCAGCGGTTCTAACATGGCAAGGATAAATGGCTCTTCTTTATCTTAACAAGGGAGGCCGTTGTCATCTATGTCATGCTAGACCTACTTAGAAATTACCTCTAATCTGTTTATTCCTTATATGACTGCAAAATCACTTGCAAGCTACCATTTCTTATGGTCTTATATATCACTTGTGACAGTATCTGCATGGCGAAATCGAATTACTCCTTTTTATTTTAATTAGGATTCAAACATGGACATACCTGAAAACTAGCTCTGGTTTATTTATATCTACTCTGAAAGCAAATTGTCAATGTAGTGTTCCTTGTGGTCTGATGTACACCTTCAACAATATCCACATAATGGAAACGAATGACTCATTATTTCATCGAGAACATAACGTCAATGTCCACACGCAGCATCCATAAATACAACAATTGTACTATTAAATGGCACACGTAGTCAAAGTCAGGTACCAGAAGTTGCCAACAGAAAGTTACCATTAAAATCATAGTTATCCAAAGTCTGCTGCATTTATCTGCAAAGAGGAAGTGCAACGAAACGTGAAAGGGCGCCTAATAGGTGAAACATGTCCTGCAGCCAGCAGTTTGCTATCGTCGATATCTTTGGCAGGGTGCTGAAAAATTGAGAAAAAGAAGCCGAGGGCGATAGAGCCAAGTTTGGATCGTCTCGTTCGGAATAATTGATCGAACTAATTGTATTCCTAGCGAGTTGGTCTGTCGACGTCTTAGGACAAGATCCATTAGGAAGGAGTCCTGGATGCAACGATTATGTCTACGAGTAGAGCGATAAAGAGAGAGAGCATAAGGGGCAAGGATGCGAAAAAGAAGGAAAGAATAAGGAGTAAAAGTGGCAGGGCACATTGCCAGCCAACCAGCCATCCAGCAGACCCAATCTTTTTTAAACGCCCCCGCTCATTCATCGTGGCCAGACAGTCTCACGATTATAAAGCGCAAATCCTTTTATTCCGTCGTTTCGTTCCGCCTCTGCTCTTATTTTTTTGCCACCAGCTTCCGCCTTCTTCCTCTGGTCGCCACCCTCTTCTCCGCTTTCTATCCCGATCTTTGTCCTTCCATCCTCGCCGATATTGTTCTCACTCGTGGAAAGAGAGACTATTTTATTATCCAATTACTCTCATGAAGCTTGGCAAAAAAAGCCGGCTTCGTTTGCTATGGGGACGGGTGCAAAACGTTAGCCACTTAATTAGCAGTCCACTGATTCGGGTATCGCCGCCATATGAGAAGAAGGTAGCAGCAGGTTTCAGAGTGGATGAAACTGGAGTTACTTGGTTACTTTTCTTTTTCATAAAGTAAGATAATTAAATGTTAGTTCGAAGAAACATTGGGTACAATAGTTCCATCAACCGGTTGTATAGATTCACCGCGTCGTGATGTACGATACAAAATATTTTATGGTACCGATGTCAATCCACGAAATGGCGCGTGGAGAGGCTGACGTGTATAGAAGAGCTACGGCACAATTGGTTAGAATAGAAAAATGGACGCCTCGACTCACGGGCCAACTCGTGGGTTGACATCTGTATGAATTATACCTGGTGTTGTGATTCGAGATGATATGGCATTCAGAGTTTTTACAGATTCTTGTGTTGATGTTTGGTAATGTGCTTGAGGATTTTTATAGAATTTGGTGTTTTTGAGACATCAGACCTACTTCACATACCAGTATAACTAATAGTATGGCTAGAAATGTTATAGTACAAATGTAACAACCAATACAGTACAAATACTAGAACCATTATAAATGTAACAATTTCAGTTTAAATGCAACTAATTAGAGAAGAAGGTACTATTTTTGAAGAACGGCTGATCAATTTCCCTGATCCTTATTTGGTATATCGATGGGAACAACTGGTACAAACTATCATACTTGGTAATGTTTCCGTGGCATCAGAGCTCGTATGGTCGTTCTCGATGAATTTCATATCGTTCCTCGAAGTGAACGTTGGCAGAATGGATTTTCTTGTTGCAAGGATAAAAAAAAAAGGGAAAAGTCGCGAACGTAAGGACTTAATTCAATAAACGATTCCCCTTGGCAACCGGCACGGCAGTCGTATCTATATACATATGTACGCATTAAGGAGGCTTCAGGAACGGGCAAAAAAAGCAGTTGGTACATTGCAAACTCCTGCCTGAGGGAAGTACATAATAAAAGAACAAGGGAAGGTTGGCCACAATGAATAATGGATAGACGAAATATGCTGAATCTCTAACGATATATGAAACGCCTTTCTCCTTTAGCATCCGCGGCCTGTACAGTCAACAGCAAATCTGGTTTCACCAGGGAAAATATTACGAATTGTCGTATAGGGATTTTTGAAGACCAACATTTCGAGATCAAGAATTTTATGGACATGAAACATAGGTAATTTTGGGACTTTCAGATTTTTAGATTTTGGTGCTATGGGATCTTTGAATTATGGGACATAGGGAATTTTGAACATCATCAACAACAACATTAACAGCATCAGCAACGACATCAACAGCAACATCATCAATAAAAACATCAGCAGCAATAACAACTACATCAACAGCAACATCAACAATATCAACTGCAACAATAACATTAATAACAACATCAACAGCAACATCACCAACAATATCAACAATATCAATTGCAATAACAACATTAACAGCAACATCAACAATATCAACTACAATAATAACATTAACAGCAACAGCAACATCAACTGCAACAACAACAAAATAAGAACAAAAACAACAACAATAAAATAACAGAAATAACAATTAAAAAAAAGGCTAAGAAGATAAAATATAAATGAGAATAAAATAACAAAATATAAGTTAATAAGGAGATTCAACTAGCATCGCGCGAAAAATATCCCGGTATATAAAGCCAGCACGATTAAAGGTAGGCAAAAACAAGTCCATTACCTTCTTGCTGGGAACGAAATTATTCGCAACGGCAGACACCCACACACACAGTAAATTCGAGGAAAAAAGTATCGTCGACGAGGCGTGAAATAATTACACCGTTATATGTACGGGTATATATGTGCCGGTTAGAAATCGAACGCCGATGCAAAAATGATTTATCGGTCTTAACTGCACGTCCAGGCTTCGATACACTTGCCATCGAGCGAACGTTTCTCTCGGCGATGGCAATTTTCATTGTTCGTCGGGGTTGCCATTGCGTATCGTGCGAATCCATGCCCATAGTAAATAACAAATGGGTCACGTCTACCGCGTAACCATGATCCATGGAAGTAGCCGTGACGAGAGGGTGCACGATAATGTCATGCGTAAAGTGTGCTCGCGTATTCGAAACCCGCGGAAAGTACACGCGTACAACAGCCATCACGATTTTTATGATTTATGATTTTTAAAATAGGATATAATAGAATTTCACTACGCTTGACATTGAACGTTATTTATTTCGATAGATATCGAGAAAGCTGACGGTCCCTTTTTTCGAGTACAGTCGACCATGAAAGTTTCCCCTGTCGATTTTTCTAGTGAATGCGGATTTCGGGGATTTTTCGTTACGTTTGTAATTTTTGAGTAAGAGGGGCTCAAAGAGAATTTCACTCTTCAAAATATTAGCACATGGTGTAAAAATATTCTCTCAAAATTTGAGCTGAAAAATTTTAATTTAAATGGGTGCATCAAACAAAATTTCTCACCCCCTAAAAAATTAGTATATGGTGTAAAGAAAATTCTCATTTATCAAATTTTAATTTTTCGAGCTAAAACTGTAAGAGTATCTTTTTTACAACATACACTAAATTTGCAGAGGGTGAGAGTGAAAATATGTTTGTCAGCCACCCTACTATTATTGATACTGTTGTACATTTATTTTGGATTTTTCAGCTAATACTATGACAAAGTTAGAATATACATGGTAGTTAAATGTAGCTCATCATAAATTTTTAATAAAATCCGATTCGAGTCGGATTCGATGGTGAAGGCGAAATTGTCTTCCAAACCCCTCCAGTTTTAAATTTTCGATGCAATCTGCTGCCGAAGAAGGAGGTCGATAGGATTCTTTTATATTTTAAGACTGAGCGGCTGCACCATATAACTTGCAATATGGTGAAAGGATATAATGGTACAGAAACAAAAAATGTATAAGTATGTCTGATATTTTCATCGAGAAACATTGTTTTTAGTAAAGTAATGAATGTTTAATATACAACATGTACTACATAATAACACGAAAATTGTTCATAAATAATTTTTATAATATTTTGAATATAAATCATTTTTATATGTTTCAGTATATTTTTCTTATAATGTATACAAGTTTAATTGTACATTAACAAAAACTAGCTTTCTTTATTTTTTCTTCTTAAAAAAACAATTTCAATAAAAAAATAATAAAGCAGTATTTGAAAGATGTGGGATTAAAGCATAAATGTAAAAGAAGAAATAAAAATATTAACAACAATTTATAAACTACCATCGTATTTTATATAAAAGATAGATGATTGAAGGCAGAAATAAGCTTAGAGGGTGACAAAATGTAGGTTCAGGACCGAAATAATTAAAATAAACGTTTTAGGCGCGAACACATAATATCACCACTCGTCTCTACGAATTTTACGACATTATTCCATGCACCCCCTCTCTACCTTTATGTCTATGTGCATACATATACATATTAGTCGCTTGATAAAACCTCGTCCAATTTATTCTTCCAGCGTCAACTCGGTTAAAATTGCTTTACAAAAAGAATTCACGTTTTTTGTTACGAATTGTCTGCAACGAAGTCAAAGAATGGCGAGAATTTATAATGATATCATGTGCGTTCTAATAATAAATCTTTATGAACAGTGATAAAACACTGACCATTGCAGGAGAAGAAGAGAAAAAGTGATTTTAATATAATTTTAATTAATTTTTATGCAATTAATTGTAACGAAAGGTATGAATTATATTTCTACATTATAGATATGTACTCTTACATTTCGTGTAAAACTGTCATGTTATTGGTTTGTATGTATTATCAATTTGTTATTTCATTTACAATTGAGGAAATTGATAGCAGAATATTTCATGCAGGATATGAATATTTTTCTTAGTGAATGTGAATATACAAGAGAATGTGAAATTGTAATATAATATTCGAGAGAAAGTAAGTATAACTGAAGAAAGAGATAGTTTCTGTTATATAAATTCACTTAATATAAAATAACTGCATACTCATTATATTATAGTTATATTCTTATAACATTATTTTGTATTCTATTGCAATATAGTGACTTCAACATATTGCACAACAACATTCCTGTAACGCAATTTTACTGACATTTATGTTTTACTACAGTTAAACATATTTTTTAATATCGTTTTTATTTACATTCCTATGACATTAAATAATTGTTCATGGAATCAAGAAAAATATCAAGAAAACATAAAAATTGACATTGACAAAAGTCGCAATATTTTCCCAGAATAAAGTTTTCAATTCTTCAATTCTTCAATTCTTCAATTCTTCAATTCTTCAATTCTTCAATTCTTCAATTCTTCAATTCTTCAATTCTTCAATTCTTCAATTCTTCAATTCTTCAATTCTTCAATTCTCCAAACTCTAAAATTTTCAAATTGTTGAATACAATAAATCCTTTTCACAATCCAATTTACCTATCCACACAGAAAATATAATACCACATTTTTCCATTAAAATACTTCTCTCAATCGGCAGATTTCGAACAGTACGTTCTCACTTACCGTTATTCAATCCGGCACACACTATTTCTATCCGTTCATAGGTGAACTAAAAAGAACACGGTTAAAGCACGAAAGCTTCATATTTACTGGATGACGCGTATTCGTGTACATTTGAAATTTGATTTCCAGTGTTCGTCGTGGTTTGAAGAGGCGGTCGGCGATGAAAGAGGTGAAGAGGGTGGTTGAGCTGGAAAGGAGGTGTGAATTTTGGCGGCTGCGGTAGTTATAGCATTAATGACCGTCTAGTTCAAAGGGAATTCGGAGATGAATTCACGGAGCCGTATAACGAGAACACCACGAACGAGGTAGAAGCAGGACTATGTATATTAATGCATCCGTCCCTGCAAACTACCAACGATTTTCGGATGCTTAACATGCTTTTTAATCTCCCTTCCGTTTTTTTCCCCTCTCCGCTCGAAGAACGGAAGACAGAAAAAAGAAAAACGACACGAACAGACAAATCGAGAAATTGGTTTTGTCCGGAATCTTCTAATGACGAAGATTTTTCATCGGACAATCGACAATTTTAACAACTGTCCCCGTTCTTTGACGTAAAGACAAATCAATTCTCTATTGAAAATAATTGTACCGTATTGTTTTAATGATGTACCCTGATCCTTTATTTTTCCTTTCGATTCAGGACACAAAGTTCGTATATATTAGATTGTAAATTTAATCTTTGCCTTTATGACTCCGGGGAAATCTATCCGCGTAGACACGATCAGAATTTTCTTACGCGATCGCTTGTTATTTTACGGATACCGACGGATAACTTCAAATTAGAGTTTTGTTTATTTCGAATTCTGTCAGTTCCGGAATTTTTTAGTTCTACAATAACTCGGTTATTGATTCTCTGTTCTTTTCATTTCTGAATGCTTCAATTCTTTTCTTCTCAAGTTCTCTCACTTAACATTTCAAGAATTCGTGAACACAAGGATCCTAGAATTGAAGAATTGAAGAATTGAAGAATTGAAGAATTGAAGAATTGAAGAATTGAAGAATTAAAAACTTGAAATATATCATCAATATCATAAATATTTTCTGAACTCAGCTAAACACTGTATCAAAAAACATACGATTCCTTACGCGAAATTAACGTAACACGAAATAAACGGTTTTTACAGCATAAAATCGTGAACAACCTTTCATTTTCCGCGTGCTTCCACGGGAAATGTTACATTAGACGTAATGTCTCGGACACGACGATAACGAATGAAATTCATCTTCCCACTTTCCGGAACAGCGTACCCAAACGTCGGTAAATCATTCTTAGAGCGACGTTGTGTCACAAAAACAGGAGTTCGTAGGAACCGTGAGTATGCAGAAGATAGAAAGCTAGGCGGAAGGAGTGTTGGATGCTGATAAAACGTCAGAGATTTTCAGACGGTAAAGTGTTTCGATTACGCACGCTCGTAAATACCTGATACCAACATCATACAGAGATCAGGAAAATTGAAAACTGAGAAACTCTCGGCACCCGAATTCTTATTTAATATTTCATATACCGTGGGCTTGGTTAAACATAATATTTGCACGATTTTATCGAACACCGCCAGGGTCTAATATTGTTTTGCGATAGTTTTTAGAACTGAGAATTTACAGAATCAATTGGTAAAACAAAAAATTGGGTAGCTCAAAAATGGAAGAATTGAAGATTGAGTAGTTGTTGGTTACTCAACGCGTTCACTGTCATACTGAAGCAGTTAAAAATGGTTAGGTCATTAATAATAATTTGATTTCCGAATCCCTATATTCCCAAATCCCTCCATTCCCCAATTTCCTAATTTTCCAAATCTCTAATTTGCCAAATCCCTATGTCCCCAAATCCCTAATTTTCCAAATCCCTACATCCCCAAATTCCTAGTTTTCCAAATCCCTACATCTCCCAATTCCTATGTCCCCAAATCCCTACATTCCCAAATTCCTAGTTTTCCAAATCCCTACATCCCCAAATTCCTATGTCCCCAAATCCCTACATTCCCAAATTCCTAATTTTCCAAATCCCTACATCCCCAAATTCCTATGTCCCCAAATCCCTACATTCCCAAATTCCTAATTTTCCAAATCCCTACATCCCCAAATTCCTATATCCCAAAATTCTCACATACCTAAATCGCTACAACCCCAAATCGCTATATTCCCAAATTCCCACATTTCCAAATCCCTACATCCCCAAATTCCTATATCCCAAAATTCTCACATACCTAAATCGCTACAACCTCAAATCGCTATATTCCCGAATCCCTACATTTCCAAATCCCTACATCTCCAAATTCCTATATCCCAAAAATCTCAATACCCAAATCGCTTCTTTTACTTTGGGTCACGCGCCAACTCGTGACATCTGTGACTGTCAGAACAATAAAACAATACACTTTCGCATTTGCAATGAATTGCGCTCGAATACGAAGCAACAAAAGAGGGTAACAATGACGTTGGCGCAAACAATCATTCGATTAAATAATAATTGAATAAAGTTGAAATGTAAATTGCATGTAATGAGAAATAATTACTCGGTTGACGGTGCGTCAGTGGTAGTTTTACACGTTTTTTTCAACATCGGTTGTTCGGAGTCGAACGACGCCGCAGACCATGGAATCGATCGACGGACCATTAATGGCTTTGATCTGAACCGAAGTGCTAATAAAATGTTCGACTGTGTGTTAACGATCTTTTCATCGCCAACGCGTTGCATTTTACGATACTTTACGTTAACGAGTATACCTATCGCGACTGCTTGCTCATTTTTCATCTGTATCGAGGAATTTTCATTACAACCGGTGTTGTAATCATTTCCAAGTCTTCTTCGCTTCATTGAGTCGATAAACATTCGCTGGATGATGATGAAGTGCCATTAGGACACATCACGAACGTTTATAATAACTTTTGTTTCAAAGGATATTGTAGAATTAAAACAAAGTAATGTCATGTTAAAAATTACATAAACTGTTGTCTCACATAATATAGCACAATTAAAACAAAGCTGGGCAAACTAAAAATTACAACTACTGTCTGAAATAGAACATTAGAATTAAAACGAAGTTGAGATAAACTAAAAATTACAACTGATCTCTCAAACAGTACAGTAGAATTAAAACAAAGCTGAGACAAGTTAAAAATTATAATAACTGTTGTCCCAAGTAATATGGTAGAATTAAAACAAAGGTGAGACAAGTTCAAAGTTGAAATAACTGTTGTCCCAAATGATACAGCAGAATTAAAACAAAGTTGTGTCAAGTTAAATATGCGCCAAAAAGTTTTGATAAATTGGCAGTGCAAATTTTTATGAATTACAGTGAAATAATAATGCGTTTTCTTTATGAGGAATTAAATTTTTGTGTCCCTGAAAGTTTTATTCGTTGAACTTTTGCATTTCTGAGTTAGGTAAATACTTCAGGATTTCTGAGTTTAGTTTTCAGACTCTTTAAATACTTGGACGTTAAATTTTGTAATTCATGAATTTTTTGAGAATACAATTTTTTGACCATTTCCGTACGTGTTGAATTCTCTAATTCTTGTGAACCTGTAATCTTGAATACTGAATTATTTTGAATACTTGAATATTCGAATTTAATTTTTCGATACTATAATTCGTTAATAGTCAAATCAATTACCGAGTCCCTGAACGACTTTCAGTAAATTTCCAATTTTATTTTATTCAGATTTCGCAGATTACACAGAGATCAGTTCATAAAGCAGCAAATACCCAAAAATATTTCGTAATTGAAAACAAACATTGAATATTACCAGAAAGGTAATGAAAAATAACAGCAAGGCACAGAGTGCGAAAATGTTTGTTGAGTAAGTGTTTGTTCGCAAAATCGTGCAAACATAGTTAACCTAAAGGTTAATTCTGCATCCAGTTTCATATGTCAGGTCCATAACTTTACATTAAAATAATTAAACGAATTAGGTGGTGTAGTTTGTGACCTCGAATCTCTCAGCCAGCCTTTGCATGGTCACTTTACAAGTACTGCGCTAATATTTGGGATACCATTTGAAAATGCATTCGGCTTTCTGCCAGTTTATATGCAGATATGTTGCGTATAATATTAAGCAAACATGTTATCCGCGAGAAGTACTGAATTTAGTGAAAATACAACTTTTCAAGGTAATTCAACTAATTCGACTACTTCTGCTGTGAAGATACTTCGTGAATATTTTACTATGCACTTTTTTCCTTCTTTTACGAATATTCCTTTTCATCGTTTCATTCGATTTTATTGTTAAACGTAAATAAGATAAAATTTCTATATATATTAAATTTACGTTTGCTTTAGATCTTAAAATTTGGAATTTATGAGTTCTCCATTTACAGATTTATCGAGTAGCTGAATTTGTACTAAATTATTGAGTGAGTGAATTAATGAATTCTTAAATTATTATGTTATTGAATTATTCGATCATTGAATCATTGAATTGTTGAATGATTGAATGATTGAGTGATTGAGTGATTGAGTGATTGAGTGATTGAGTGATTGAGTGATTGAGTGATTGAATTATTGAATTATTGAATTATTGAATTATTGAATTATTGAATTATTGAATTATTGAATTATTGAATTATTGAATTATTGAATTATTGAATTATTGAATTATTGAATTATTGAATTATTGAATTATTGAATAACTGAACGTTTCGAATTAGCAAATGCTTAAATTCTCAAATCTCCGAGTTGTCGAGTTCTCAAATTAATGAACCCATCGAAATTTTCAAGTTCTCAAATGTGCCATAAAGCAAGAAAATGAGTAATTTCCAATTGGCCATATATATCGTACGAAACAGATGTTTCAAGAGGAAACGAATGAGTTCGGATGAATTTCCGTTCCCATGCTTGGGCAACATTGATTGCAAATCGAACGATAAAACTCGCAGTTAAAGCTGTACATCATAACCCATGAAAGTCCCTCCTTTTTACGAGTTCATTGCACCCTACGCGACTAATGGAATGTAATAGCCTGAAAATTTCGAAATAATTAAAAACCAAGTAACCCACGTATTTTTTTCATTTCTATCTTCAAATTGTTTCGTAATTACTTTATGGAGCAATTATTTTCTCTCATTGTTTTATTCTCTCTTTCTTTAATTTTCCTTTATACTTGTACTAGCTTTTATCGTTTTTAAGTCTAGCGTTATAATTACTCATCTTTGTTTGCGAGGTAATTGTCAATTTTTTTTTATCTTTTATAACTTGTTCTTTATTTATTGTTATTACTGTTCGTATTTTTATTTTTATTTTCTATTACCGATTGATTATCAGGTAACTGAGCAAACCGAGTCGAATGAAATTTAATGAGAATAAAATTAATTCTATAGTTGGTCGTTGCATGATTTTTGTTTGAATTCTTCCTTTCCTGAATTTTATAATTCTTTCGTTTCTTTAATTCTTTAAATTTGTAGGTCCTTGAATTTTTGAATCCTTGACTTATTGAATCCTTGAATACTCGTCCACCTTACTTCCTCAGTTACAAAAAAATACTAGTGTCATACAAGAAAAACGACAGTATACAACAATTCCTGACATTTTGAAATAATTTTGATATAAAATACCATAGGTTGATACACCTCGTATTTCTCAATATAAATAATAATTTCTCCTACCACGTAATTACCTAAAGAACTCAATATCAAATCAAATTTCAACGTATGGACCTCATCGTTAGTTATAAAATACCAACCATTGATCACTATTTGCAGCCGTATCAGAATTTGAAACGGTATTCAAATTTATGATTGGAAAAAAAGTAAAAAAAGTTAGATGCCACTATCGAGCAACTTTTATTAGCAGATTCTAAAGTTCGTTGCTTATTAGTTTCGTAAAAATCAATAAACGCGAAACTGTCCGACCGATAAAATCGAACCGCAGTTTTTAATTAAGGATTAAGACTTTAAATAATGTCAGTTGTTCCCCGTCGAAAAATACAGTCTCGTTCGGTAAACTCCGGCCGAGAGGGTTAATAACAGAGTGCATACGTTTAGAGAAGATTGCATATGTATGCACCGTGTACACGCGTGTAAGCACAATAATGAAACGGTGTGCAACGTGTTCGATGGCACAACTCCTGTTTCATGGGCGTGAAACAGCGTCAAAGGCACAGGACCAGAATTTAATGTTATCCTTACGAGTAAAACGGAACGTGAAACCGTTAACCTAGATTCTTTGAAGTCGACCTTTTCACCTGCAGCTCATAGTTCCGCCATTAACATTGCACTACGAAAAATCGTCATAGTGAAACTGAAATCGCTTTGATTCGGCCGTTCGCTTCGAAACAGTCGCATCGCGATGTCTTTTACAACGAATTCATTATGGTTCGCTGCCACGTTTGATTGCATTCTTCTACCTTCGCGATTGGTCCACGCATTTTTATCGATCTACTATGCTCTTTTTTCTATTTGCGATTGCTTGGAAAATTGTATTTTAATTGCAAACTGAAAGTACGGGTAATACCGAAGTGTGTTCTGTTATTGATACTGATAGATTTAAATGGTAATTATAAAATTCAATAAAATTCATTCATTTTTTTTTTCACTCGTCGAGATTGCAGTTATTGATTTCTTCAATTTTCTACAGTGCTATAAGTAATAATATGAAACAAAAGTAACATAAATTTCGTAATTCGCCCACATAGGTAAAGATGAGATATCCTTTCCGTTTGTACGCCACATCTTTTAGTGACCTAACCGGTTCCGTTCCAGTCGGACTCCTGCAATTTGTGGAGGAGAAATTCACCAAGGATTCAGTAACCGTCGGTCTCAGCTCGCGAACAATTGACTAGTTTTCAGCGCATACGTGTACCTAAGATAGCACAGCATTGTTTTGCATAATTAACTGAATTAAACGTACAAAGTTTCATAAGCTACACATCTCGAACTTTCCATAACTATAATCCGCGTTAGCATCGAAGAATTCTACGATACATTCTTGGCGATGTTAATTAAAACTTTGGATCGTATCAGGCTGAACTAATAGGCGAACATTATTACCGTCGGTAAAAGATTATTTGGAACGTTAGCGAAATAACTGTATGAAGAAATATGTACCTAACAGGACACCCCGTACGTAGCGGTAATAAACGGGCACAAAATGTAGGAAAGTATTAGTAAACTAATGGCACTCCATGGGTCAATATTTCGTGGTACGTGTAGAAAAGCGTTTCCGTTCATGACGCCAGTTCTTCAGGGTGGCGCACACCGCGATAAAGGTTATTTATCTGCCTACATATTCCTCTTCTTTCCATTCTTCTCGCGATAAAACTTATTTATCTATCTGTACGTACCTCCTGTCTCGATTCTTCCTGTATATACGAACAAAAAACGTGACGTTTTTTTGTCATGCTTCCATTATGTCCTACGCTGCTCAATCGATGGATTCAAATTGTGCCGGGATAATGGAACGATAAAAGTGTACAAATAGCAGGACTTCTTGCATCGACGTCTGCACAGAGCCAGAGATTAAGAGATCACCGGATGGCCGTGGCGGAATAAACGACACGAAGTAGACAGTAAACAGGATAATAAAACCGCAGTAAAGTCGATACTTGGCAAATTGATCCAGCCTTTGGATTCGAGGTGTCGACAGACGGACTGAGGGCATTCCCAACCTCGATGATCCCGGCAGGGGAAACGCGACGGGCTTGTTTAAATACAAATCGCTTCGTCACCGACAAAAATAACTCTGGTAATTCGGCGACGACCCTACTTTGTCTCCTTCGCATTGCGATATTGTACCGGGAGGTCCAAAATGTACCGATACGCATTCTTCGTTCCGAAACGAATCGAAATGTTCTTTACCGTTTTTCGATCCAACGTTTCGTTCTCGAGATACGAGATGTTGAAAATTAGCTCTACCACTTCGGGATCGAGAATTTGTCGGACTGCGCATGCGCAAGTTTATAATCTCGAAAACATAATCTTAGATCACGAAATAATACAGGACTTTTCGATTTCTTTCATGAGGTTCTAGTGTATAATACTTGCACTTTATTTTATTATTTCATACTTATACAAATTCTTCGTAATAACGTAGATACGTTCTTTACCATTTTTCGATCCGAGTCTTTGCTTCTTCAAATTGTCATCCTGCCATTACTGTTGACCACGTGATCGCGCATGCGCGGTAGAACAAACATGGCGTTTCAAATTTCACATCCAATTTTCAATCACTCATATCTCGTCAACAAAGCATCGTATTGCAAAATGGTAAAGGACTTTTCGATTTGTTTTTCTGGAAATAATATATACCTTCCGTTAAATAATGAAAATAACAAATTCCACTGTTAAAGTACTTTCCTTATTGAAACAATACTGAAACCGGTTTCGTTGTAAATACTTTTGGACGCGTTTTCACAAAAATGTTTTTTTCTGTGTTATGTCAAGGTGTAATTTGAAATGTTCGTGTCTGAAAGCAATTTTGGTTGACAAAGTCGTTGCACATCCACGGTGTACGTTCTAAGATGTACATATTTACGTTTTCCACGTTGTCGTTCGGCTGACCCGTCGTTCAGCTACAGCTGCATTCAAATGAACGAATATTTCGACTTAATTAGTAGCCTCCGGTGAATATTTGGCGGGGACCGTGTAACGTTTGGCGAAATATCGCACGCATTTACATCCACCCTCTGTACGCAGCTCGAAATATGCAAAACAGATTATCTAGGCGACTCGGTTTGTGGTCAGAATGGACAGCTCCTATATACGTACGTGCTTACGACCAAGTCGTTAGATTATTCATTAAAGTTTTCTCTATATATGTATATTTCACGACAGTCATTTCAACTGAGAAACTACCTTTGATGAACTTGCGAATTAATTTATATGAGAAAAGAACACGATTGGGTCTGTAATAACACTTTATTCTATTCAGTAATATCTATTGCAGTACGTTATAAATTTTTCTTAATAATTACTAAATGTTTCAATCAAAATACTAAGCTTTTATAATTCATAATATCTATTTTTATAGTAACTAAAAATATTTCGCAAAATATTTTTAATCAGTTTGTACATTAAAGAGTATGAAAATAATGAAAATTCGATTGATATGAATCACCCTGTATAAAGCTAGTGCAACGCGATAGATGAATTGAGAAGCTTGTTAATTTAAATACAGCAAAGAATATTAATTAAGTATCGAACTAAAAGGAGCCGATATTTTATAAGAAATGTTCATCTTTTCAGTTCAAGTTAAGCCGCTCCTCCTTTAATCGTAATTTCTCTGGAAAATATTTCATAGAACCTCCAATCGAATATTTTTATTTTTTATCGGAACGGTGAAACTTTCATTCTGAAAATGAAACGAGCTATTCCACTTCTCTCGATAGATTTCAGCGAAAAGTATCGATGACGCGGTTATGGAAAGCGTTAGAAAAATTCTGCAGTTTTATAAAGTGAAATTTTCCTCCGAACTTGCTTCTGTGAATAAGACTTTTAAACAACGATGAACAGATACGGAAAACATGGTAGAATATTAAGATGCAAATTCACGGTTGTTGAATATTAAATGGCAAATTCTGTAATATAGAAAGTTTCACATAATTTGTAACGACGATCACGGCACGGTACGACGTAATTGTAATTATTCAGATCGTTTCATTTTTCATTTTAAACTTTTGCTACTTTGTGAAATTAATATACGGTAGAATATATTGCATGTTATATTGCAGATACTGATGTTGGTGAATTTTTTGGGATTGCTAATATAGAGTGAACTACTTTCGTGTATAAACAAGTGGAATTAGTGCTGTATCGTGATATGATGAATCAGAACTGCACTGAGGCCATATAAGGGTTATACGATGAGTTTGGAATAGGGGACGCTCCGAATACAACGCATTATAAATACAACATGATTTGAATATAGCACGTTCCGAATACAAGACGCTACAAATACAACACGTTACTATTACAACACACTCCGAATATAACGCGTTCCAAATACAACATGTCCCGAATACAACACGACCCGAATACAACACGTCCCGAATACAACACGTCCCGAATACAACACGTCCCGAATGCAACACGTTCCGAATACAAAACAAGGTAGCATAACAAATCATATAATGCATTACGAATAACGCCTCGAGTAAAACACAACACAGTAACAAGTAGCAATACAACAATACGTGGTCATAGCGTGTATATATACAGTTTGCTATTATGCAATACGTCGACATATAACATTCCGTGTAATTGAAAATTAATCAACGTCCGATCCAAAGCACATCCAACAACCCATTTAATTTACACGTTAATTCGAAGAACAACATTATCGAACAGAGGGAATCGACAGAAATCCGTGAGAAATGGTTGAAATTCCAAACACACGGGCGTTAAAGGCATAAAGTTACAAGTTTGAAGGAAAAACTGATCAGATTCGCTGGTAATTGAAACGTTCGATGCTTTCGAGAGGCCCTCTCGTCGTCGAAGCGAGAGGAAAAGCACAGGCACTGAGAGAAAGTCATCGAACGAAAAGAGGGTGAGAAAAAGTGGCGGGAGAAAGAGTGAGACAGTTAGACGCGACGCGGAATTGGATTGGTTTTTTACTAATTAAAATTTCAGACTTGACACCTGAACGTGCCGTCTTTAATGAGACGCCGTCTGGCACTGGGTTTCTCTCATTATTCTCGTGGGTGCAGGTTACACACTGAGAAATAAAAAAAAAAAAAAAAGAAGAAAATCGAGGGAAAGAGGAAAAGCGTCGGCGGAAGGACAAAGGGCGGAAAGAGACGAACATGGAAACGGTGTTAGTCACATAAAGTAATTTAACCCGCGTGCCTTTCGTTCGAATTTACTTGCCGAATCGTTTGACACGATTGGAATCAGAAAAAAAACACGGCTTCAGCTGATTCTTGCTTATCCAAGCGGAAGTTAACCAAAGGGGATGAATTCTATGGACTCGGAGATTTGTTGAAACCGGTCTTCAACCGTTATGCGAATAATATGTCGCCGAAATAATTAAACGGGACGCCGAATGTCTCGCAATTATCTCGTAAACTTGTTATGTCCCATACAATTATTTTCTAGACTCGTTAGAAACCGCGGGATTATCTACTGAACTTTATTACGATCTATGCAATTACCTTTTTTATTTCTTATAATCTTTGCAATTTCCTTCTGAACTTATAATTTATACAATTAATTTATAAACTTATTTTGCGATTTTCTTACAAATTTCTTATAATTATTGTTTGATGCAGGCTCTTTTCTGTTTTAAAGAAAATATCATATAATAATGATATCATGGAGTGCGTCAAGATGACGCGCCTTACGATGCTTCACTCAAATGATGCTCTTATCAAAATGTATGTTAACTATTTTCAGAGTGAAGAATAATCGTATAAATTACTTTATGTTTCATCCCTTTTAAATATATTTATTTTATTATTAACCTAAAACTATCTGAAATATAAGTAGGCCTAACAGGACTTGAAATATAACTGTAGGACGCATGTGTTGCGTCATTGTATAGATTATGCTTCATCCCTTATATATTTATCATTGTACTTCATTTACAACCTTTTCGAACATCCGTAAAGTGTGAAATAACAGCGAAAAATAAGTGAAATATAAAAAATGAGAAAAATGATCGATTTCACGAAACACAAGGAGAAATTGTTAATACAAAAGCCCGAGTCGGCGATACGAAATAAAGAATAGAATCGAATTTTTCCATAAGAGTTGACAGGAGTCGTGAATCAATTTCTGCAGCACGCACACGTTCCACGTGACGAGACTCGTGTACGGAAAACAAGATGAAGGTGTTGGACCGGTTGCAGAAGGGAAACGGAATGGAATAATGCACGGATCAAAACCAGAGGCAAAATACAGGTGCAAAGGAAGGGTGTGCGCACAAAGATGTTGGGTTTGTTCTGAAACGCGATACGTATCCAGTCGACGGTGTGGCGTTATTCAATTTTCAGGTCGGTCTTGTTGATTGTGCACGTAATGCCATTACCACAGCCGCCAGCTTCAACTTGGATCCCGTTCCTCCTATTGGCGGTTCGCGACCAGACAATGTATTTACAACCGTCACATCGTCACGATTGCGACGCCGACGAACATGCTAACCAGATAACAAGAAAAAGAATCAACCGAGCCGTTCCAGACAGCAATAGTTTATGTGAAACTAGGACAACTTCGTGTTCGTGGTAAATTACAGCGATATGTTGCTCAAAGATGGGGATGTGACTTTTGAGGACATCGGAGATTTTCATTAGTTACGAGGCAATATAACAGGAGACTTTTATTAGGATCTTTCTAGAGAATTTTTTCAGGAAATACTGTATTAGATAGGTTACTAATAAATCGTTTGTGGGACTTCGGTTTCAAGTATTAGGTTCCAAGTATATTTCTATATTTTCTAGGTAGTTCCTAGAATCTTCTCAGGATATAGTTGGAGTTCAATTATAAAATCTACTTTCAATATTATCTCTAGAATTTCTCTAGAATATACTCATACCCTAAGTATAGAATAAACTATATTTTCTAAACTGTTTATAGAATCGCTCAAAAGTATGTTTACTGTTAGATCCAAAGTGTAGGAACAACTATACTTTTTATGTTAACCCTAGATTTTTTGGACATATATAACATCGAGTATAAAAATAGCAGTGAAATTAAATAGTCAATTTGAAAGTATATTACGTGTAAAATAAGATGGTGACATAAAAGCAATTCAGAGTGATACATTTAATGGAAGCCTCGCAGGATTAATATACATTGTCGATATTATTGAAGGGAAATATTGACTTATTGTCAATATTGACGTATTGTCAATATTGAAGTATTGACGAGGTGGATTGATGAAAACCAAAATATTTCCACTTTTTTCGTTTTGTCATACAACGCGAGTCTATTGTCGATAAATATTGAATGTCTTGAGATAAATCCGTTTTGTCAATAAAATATCGACAGTGTTGACAATATTGTATTGACACAGTTTCAGTATCGTCGATAAATATTGAGAATCGTGAAATAATAACAATATTTATCGATTGCCCGGTGGTCTCCATAAAAATAACAACATAAACGTTTCATCGATATTGTTTAATACGGATATTTTCCCTTGTTTATATTTCGTGAAATACTAATGGACCTTACGATTTGTTATTTCGTAGAGTACAGAGAATCGATAGTTGTTGAATTGTAGCGAAATAGTGGCTGAACGTATATCGTAGAAACCGCTGTTTCAATTACGAATCAATTGATTCTGCTTTCTGAATGTCGACTGCTGTTGTAACAAACGTAATTCAACGTTCGCTATCGAGTCGGATGAATGAGCGAGTAGGACTACGCACAGAAAGGAGAGTCACTGAACGAGCGAAACAGAACATACGTATGAATGAACTGCTCACGTGATACGGGTACTACCATACTACAAGGACGTGTGGGTATTCATGAATGAGTATGGAAACGATGTGTATTCGCCCTGTTATTATCACATCAGCTTACGAATTAACACTATAACTACCGACATTCACTTACTTACAAATCAAAAATCAAGTTGAAAAATAAACAACCGATAAAACATAAATTTACACGTTCATTTTTCATCTCGACTTGCTTTGAAATTAAAAATGAACTTTGAAAATAAACGACCGATAAAACGTGAATTAATGTATCCGTTAATTTTTCGCTTCAACTTACTTTGAAGTTAAAGATGAAGTTGGAAAATAAATACACGAGAGATAAAATATAAATGAATGTACCTTTTAATTTTACATCTCTACTTTGAAATTGAAGAGCAAGTTGGAAAATAAGTAAACGAAAGAAAATATAAATGAATATACACGTTAAATTTTAGTATGATTAGAATGTATTAAAATAAAAATATAATACAGTAGACTCTCGTTATATCGCCGCAATGACAGTTCTGGGAATAGAAAATTCTTTATACTAACAATACACAGTATTATCCAGTAAATTTTCTTCTTTCACATTATTCTCTACGATTGCACCCTACGATACACACGAGAAATAATGCAATATAACGAGAGTCTACTGTATTCAATAACTATACATATATTATTCTTTTAGAACTTATAATTCTTATCATATTAAGAATAAATAATTCTTAACATATTGATTTTGTGCCCCCATTATAAATACTGAGAAGACCAATTCTGAAATCAGTGTAATTAAAATTTGTTTACTAGTCAAAACCTAACTAAAGTTAGTAATAACCAAAGAATGAAGTTAACCTACATGATGAATAAATATTTAAAAGTTTTGAGTCGTAAAAATATCAGCAATCACAAAATCATGAAATCAGATAGCGGAAAATCTGAAAAACAAAAATGGAGGATCCATAAGTACCAAAAACGTACGGTCGAGGCGATCTCTATTTTCCGCGAAGAAACGAGTGTGCTTGAAGGTTCATTTGTTACACGACGGCACGTTTAAAACGGTTAATTTTTACGGCCGCGATTTTTGCTTCGCTCCGGTGTTCGTTCTTTCCCCCCTTCTCGCCGCTTTAATGCGAATTTATTCCTCAGAGTTAATTACGCGACACTAATTTTTGCTCAACTTCGTTCCCCGTACAACCGCGTCTGGTCACCTAACTTCCGCTTCCCAATATTCCCACGGACTCGCTTTAAACTTCCCACCCCGTGCCCTTTCCTCTTTCTTTCACTCGGAGAAAGACTTTTCACGAAATTTTAAGATTCGCCAAAGATTTAGAGGATCGGCCAATTAGTGGAGCGGCTAACAAATTTTTTTTTCAACCCCCTTACCCTTTCTATCGTACGCGCAATTCCGACAACTTTTCTTTGCCGGATTAATCCGCACGTAAGAATTATGAAATTATTGCTTCCCAGAAGTTCACCGGGGAAAAGTCTAAAGTACTTTAGAGATTCCTCGCTTGAGAAGTTTGAAAAATATCGGGGAAATACCGCCGGATCGTTTTTATTAAACGAATTTCGTTTCCCTTTGATCATGCGAAATGTGTATTGTCTTTCATCTATGAAAAACTGCAGTTCTTTTGCTGTACATTTTTTTTTTTACAGAAATGCTCCATTCTCGAATGGGACGTGTAATAGTTTAGAATTGTTAATTCTAGTAATTTAGAATTGTTTCCAATGGAATCTGTGAAAATTTTATCATATCTCACACTTTATTAGGGAGCAATTAATTGAAATAAAAAATTTATTGTTTAGGTCCTCCATTAACATTAAAACCAAAAAATTCATTTGATACATTCACATTTTTTTTTTAAATTACAAAATTTATTTAGGTCCTTTTCTTCAAATCTGTGTTGGCTTTTATCGAAATAAAATTGTGTATATTAATTTATTGTATGTTTCGTCTTTGCTTATTTCTCTATTTTATTTTTAATTTCAAATTATCTGTGTTTAGTGTTGACTACCTCATTTTATATGTTTTTTTATACGTTTCATACATTGAACGAAGTTTATAATACTTCTTGTACTTACACTTTTTGTGCTCCTTGTATTTCTTGCACTTCTCATACTTTTTATACTTCCTGTACTTCTTGTGCTTTTTGTACTTCCTGTACTTCTTGTATTTCTTGTACTTTCTATTCTTCTTATGCTTCTTGTACTTCTTCTGCAATAATAGAATCATTCATCTTCGTCAAAAGAAACATGGAAAGTTATGCATTTTATTCCTCAAAGTTGACCTAACCTCTAAATAATCGTCAACTCAAGATCATTTCAAAGATATCATAATTTAAACTTAGCATTGTATCAATCAATTTTATAAATTTAATGTACACTATCATTAAATTAATTTTTAAAATGCAGTAATCATAACCTTAAAATAATTTTCATTGTCCTTCCACAATGAACCCATTTATTATAACAAAATACACTAAAATCATTTTCTGAATCGTCCATTTTCAATATTACTTTAAACTCATTTAAACGTTTCATTCGAGAGACATCCCGTACAACCCTGAAACGTATAAAGTTTATTTTCTCGAAGTATTTCAAGAGTCGGCGTAAACTATGAAAAAATAGTAGCACTTCTCGTTTTATGTTATACGATGAAATGAATGTGCAGAAGAAGAAAACGTAGGATACAACCACGAACGTCGAACAACGATTTACCGAAGGTAATACCATTGGCCGGAAAATCCAAAGAAGCCAGCTAGACGAACAGAGTCGTTGAACCCATCGTTGCTCTTTTTCTTCGATTTTCCTTCGTGTGGTAAGTAATGGTATCTTGCTACGGAAAGGAATTCTCATCGTTCATGAATGTGGCGCATGTAACAACAGTAAGCATAGTTCGGTCATTGTGTACAGTCAACAGCGAACCTGGCTTCTGTGGAGAAAATACGGTAGACGAAACAAGGAAACGTCACGCTAGTTGTCTTTTAGAAATGTTGGCATTCGTGAATCTCGACGCGGAACGAAAGTTTGAGGACCTTGTTATTTTGGGAGATTGGGATTTAGGGATGAAGAGATATGGGAACGTGGGGATTTGATGATATCGAAATTTGGGGTGGTTTGAATTTGGGGATATGATTACTTGTGGATGGATCATGGATTGGGAAATTTGGGAACGCTGCTATTTGGGGAAATTCTGATTTGGGAGTTTAGGAATTTTATGGTTTAGGTATTTGGGGATGTAAGAATTTCAGGATGTAGGAATTTGGGGGTCCTGAAATTTGGGGACTTTCGAATTTAGGGATTTGGATATTTAATGATGTAGGAATTTGGGGGTGGAAAATTTGGGAATTTGGATATTTAGTGATTTAAGAATTTGGGGACTTTGGAATTTGGGCCAAGTTAATCCACAAAATAGAAAAACCTAACCTACAAATTTTCCACAAAATATTTCATTCACACGTTAAAAATCTCTTCTCGCGTAGTTTATATTACATTCCACCGCAACAAAGGTGAAAGCAAGAGCGTCCACAAAAGTGAAGCCATCGAAAGACGCGATTTCGGCGGGGGTTGTCCAGATATGAATTGAAAAGGTAGAAATATTTATGCGACCCGGTGTACATCCGGCGCAAAACAAGGAAAAGAAGAGGTACGTGCATTTTTTAAAAAGCTTCGAACCGTTTCGAGGCATTTTCGTGTGTCTGGTACGCGATAGGGCAGGGCGTGAAGGAAGAGCAGACGAGATAGGCGAAGAGTGAAAAGGATGATCCTGGATCCAAGGGGAACACCCTCTGTCCCTATCTCTTTCGGTCGTTTCTTGGAAGGGGTTGAGAGAGACAGGGGTGAAGAGAGTTGAAGAGGGTCGAAGCAGGCCGTAGGCGGGAGCGATGATACGTGCGTGGAATAGCCTCGGTGTTTTGAACTCCTCGGAGATTTGGTTTACCAAGTAAAAGCCTTCTACCTTTTTCTTCTTCCATCTTCTCCTTCTTCTTTTTTTTTTTCGTCTTTTACTTTCTTCAATTTCTTTGATTTTTCCTGCACCGTCGTCAGTTTTAGTCGCTACGCCATTAATATTTCATTCCTGGCGCTCGGTGGATTGTTTCTGGTAAATAAATATTCTGGATAACTTTGGTGCAGAGAAGTTTGAGGGTTTTCGTATTGGATAGAGAAATTTTATATTGTTTATTTTTTGAGGGTGCTGCAGTACTTTAGGATCAGTTTTAATTTTAGCTGCAACGCCATTAGTATTTCCAGCTGTTTGGTGAATTGTTTTTGGTAAATATTCTAGGTAATTTTGAGGAGAGATATTTGAGATTATTTTATTTAATATTTGTTAATTTTTTTGGATAAGTATCAATTTTACAATTGTGCCATTTATTAATTTTAAATTAAATACTGCATATTCTAAGTTAAAGTAATTCTAATGTTCTGACTGCCATCTTATCAGACATACGCAATACTAGTATGCCTTCATTTCAAGAAATATAAATTTTAATAAAATTTGAATTTTAATAAATTAATAATTCAATATATTAATGATTTATAATTTTAACTGCATACAAATTAATGAATTACTATAAATTTCACTGGTTTTTAAATAGAAGGATTTGTAATATAAAATTGATAGTAAAATGTACATAGAACATTTCAATATCTGTTGAAGAATAATTCAACATCGAATATAAAATATTTAAGATCTTTTCTAAATTCATTCCAAGGTTCGTCGAGTTCAACAGTTTGATCGCAACAGCATCCGAAAGTTAGAGAATTTAAACTACATCGATTAAAACAGTCGCAAAGTTTAACCAGAATAGTTTAAAATACTCGATTACGTTCAGCTCGAGAAGTATCTTGTTTTCGAAAGTGGTATTATGCTAAAGCCAACTTTGAATTCCTTCTTTTGGAATTTAAAACATCTGTGGCAATTAGTTGATACAGGAAACGAGAATGTTACAAGTTTTCCAAGTTACAAGCTTTCAAATTTCCGAATGCAGTTAAAGATACGATAGTTATGAAAATTGAACGACATCAAACTCTAAATTTTTATAAATTTTCAGACACCAAAGATTAAAAATTTCCAAACGCAAAAAATAACAAATTTTAAAGATCACAAAATTAAAACTTGAGAAATTCAAATCTAAAAATGACAAAATTTCTTAATGTCAGTTTCCATGATTGCAAGTAATAACGAACGAGGCAAATGTATAATCATTAATTTTCAAACAATTCCTTTTCTTCGTTCCATTAAAATCTTGGCTGATTAATAAAATCGACGGTAGACGGAGAACAGTACGTTCAATTAAGAATATCTTAGTATTTTCTTCTCCTTTTCTACGTTTTTCCACTTATCTTCGCGAAGAGGCAGCAATCTTGAAATATCACTCTTGGCGTGAGTTATCGCGGTATTTAATCATCTCCAATAAGCTCGGATCGTACACTCTCCGCGTTCTTCGCCTTATTTTCTTTTTCTGTTCCGTTGCTAATGCTTTTTTCTTCGTTTTCCTCTCCATGGCTTTCAGCTTCACTCGGCGCGCATTTTCGGTCGGTTTCTTAAGGATCGCGTCAAGAAATTGTGCCTAACGACCCTTTACCACATTTTTTTTTCCTTGCCAAGTAATTAAGAACGATCGAGGAGAGTCTGCTGAGGAAGTGGGAAATCGCGAAAATTACTGGCAAGTGTATTGACTGAAGAAATATTTTTTTTCTCTAATTGAAATCGTTCCTGCAAACACGGATCATCCCCTTCAAACTTTACCGAATTACTAATTAGTGTCGATGTAATTAACCTGTCAGTAATTAATTATTTCGAAAATTTTGCTTAGTTAAGTGGAGTATTATTTTAAGTACTTCAAGTGTATACACACATCCCTAAAAATTGAGTCAATGGTAAAAAATAAAATAGATAAAAATTCAAATACGAATAAAAGAATTAAATAAAATGATCCTCAAGAAATTGAATTATTATCACAATTAAGTTTGTATTTATATATTTATCAGAACGATTTAAAACAATAATATTTAGAATTAAAATATGCGCATAAACGAAATGAACGCATATGTGGCTTTGATTGAATGCAACGTTTCAAAAATTGTAGTCACTGGCGAATTTGAAAGTTACAGGATTTCAGAATCATTGGTATTAAAATATGGAAGGAGCACATGGAAGTACAACGAACAAATGTATATACAAAAGCGAATACATCAGGACAGATGGAAATTTAATCCGCTTATACCAACAAAGCTTTTGCACTGTGTAATTTTAATCAATGCAAATGCTCTTCTAAATAATCAATCAGTTTCATCATGACGGTTATTTACATGCCGTGTCGTTGCATTTTATCAACATATTTTATTGCGTATCTTTGTGAATTTATAACTCAACGTGATATTTGACGTTCCGGTACAATTTGTTAATATTTCATCTGCATATCTGTGGAATCGTTGAATAAAGTGCCTTTTACATTTTATGTTTCTACTCGAACTTTCAAACAGAATTTTTTTTACTTTTATTGTTGCACATGATAATTTTTTTTGGGAAAAGTATTAAATTTCTTAGGTTTATACATGTTGAGATACTAATTTTTAAAATACTGAAAATACTTGTTAAGATATATTAGCAATATTAAAATATTGCGAATGTCATAAACCTAAGATTAAAATTTCACTTCAGATAATATTTCAATTTTAATTCAAAATTTTTATGCAGGTATTAAAACATTGAAATATTACAAATGTTGTTATAAATTTACCTTCAAAATTTCAGTATTAAAATATTCATATAAATATTAAATTGTTATAAATCTAGACTTAAAATTTCAATGTGAAATAATAAAAATATTACATACTTGAGACTTGTTATTGTTAAAATACATATTTCTATAATACATTTTTATGATGTGCAATAATACAGTAAAAGTCAATTATGCACTCTGTTAATTTGTATTAGTAACATTAATATCTTCTTGTAATTATTTCCATCGAGTTTTAAATTTCAAATGGATTTATCACACTGCTGTATTTCCATATTGTCAACATATGCAGGAATTATTTTCTCTAACAACCAATCCTCTTGTGACGGTACCATTAACAAAATTATTTCACAGTTTTTACTAAGGTTTAAGCTTCAAGTCATACACATTGTTTCTACACCCTCAAATGATGTTACATTAGCTACCTTCCAAACCTAATAATAAACTCTGAACTGCATTAATGTTACATTCAGTTCCATGTATTATAGCCAAACAAACTTGAAATTATAAATTCATAACTCATTACATTTAATGAATTTATCAACAGTATTAACAAAATCATTTAACAGCAATGTTTATCAACGTTGAAATTAATTAATACATGCACATTGTTTTTGTATCTCCAAATGATGTTACATTAGCTGCGTCCCAAACCTAATAATAAACTCCGAACTGCATTAATGTTACATTCAGTTCCATGTGTTATAGTCAAACAAACTTGAAATTATAAATTCATAACTCATTACATTTGATGAATTTATCAACAGTATTAAAGAAATCATTTAACAGCAATTTTTATCAAGGTCGAAATTAATTAATACATTATGCACAATGTTTTTGTATCTCCAAATGATGTTACATTAGCTACGTTCCAAACCTAATAATAAAGTCAGAACTGCATCGATGCTACATTCAGTTCCCCGAGTCGTACCAAAACAATTTTGAAATCGTAACATTCACAAATCGTTCGATCTGGTAAATTTGTCAATAAAGAATCTAAAAGAACTTTTACGGTCTCCGCTACAAACGCGACATTTTCCTTATTCGTAGCTCGCTACCAGATTTGATTCCAGTTGAATCAGTGACTCTGACACTTCCTCGTGACCCCTAGGGAACCAGCCCGGTAACGTTCGTACATCCGTACAATTCACCAGGGAAATTCAGCCATCTATTTCGACGGTGCGTAAACTTTTGCGAAGGATCCCCCATTCGTCGATAGACGAACCGAAAAGAGGATAGCAACAACATTGCCGTGTGACCTTATGGGGATCAACGGACTGTGCGCGATACACCTATCACGCCACCATGGGGATTGCAAAACCGGAATACTGCTGGTTTTGCAATCGACAAATGCGTTTTATAACAAAACTGTGGCCGTTGCGTATATATGCGCGAAACGGATTTTTTGAAACGTGAAAGGCAGACAATGCTGTCGTGCACTTCTACTATCGTTCATCGCGCTGCAACGCTTGTTGCCGACGGGGTTTATGGTACCGCTGCTGGGTATTTATTGTTTTTCAGTTGGAAAAACCTGATAGAAAAAATACAGTTTGGTATGTACGATTTAAATCTGGAATTTCTTTAACACTGCGACAACCTGTGTTCGCTGCACACCGTTGTTTCGACAATTTCCTTCCTTGCTGGAACAATGCTTTATTTGTTATTTTGCACCTTTTTGCGGGAAATTTTCCTCTGTGTTCCCAATTTTCAACGACTATTCTTATGTTCCGAAACATTTTCATGTCAGATTTGTTATAATTTCAGGGAGAAATATGGTGGATATTTTTGTTCTGGGTTTGTGACGATTTTAGGTTTGTCATTTTAGTGACGACAAATATAGTGTTGGAAATACATAAAGAAATTTTTATTTCATGCATATAATGATATTAGCAGTTATTAGAATATAAGGGGTTAATATTGCATCACTATATTTCATCTTATTAATAATGCACGTAAATATATGTAAATGAAGTAAACTTAACTACCTAAGAATAACTCGAACTTGTCGAATACCAAGAGCAAGAGGGACCTAACCTCACAGAGATATGAAATATTCGCAACCTCGTGGCAAATATAAAAAGAACCCGGTATCAGATATTAAAATCCGTATAATATTGCAGGAAATGCAGATGAAAGTATTAAAAGAGTTGTGTAAAACCGACGAAGAGATTCGGTGAGGCTTTCTTGTCAAAAACTTTCGAAATTTTCATTCGTCTCGATCGCGGTTCGTTCAATTAGAAAAATGAAGAAGCATCTTTGTCCGGCGATACCGTAGACACAACACCGGGACGCTTTGATCAGACAGAAGCATTCGGAACGGATAAAGGAGAATAAACAGGGTGAGGAGAGAAAGAAAACGACAAAAGAGAGGGAAATACGTGGACCAGAAATCTGACGGGGTCTTTTGGACACGTCACGGCATCGCGTTGCTTTTAGTTTGTATTACCGCGGGCCAGTCACACGAAACTATCGTGTCGCGGATTTACAATGACGGAAATCTCAGCCGAGGAAGCCGGAAGGGAAAAGAATAGTGCAGAAACTGACGGAACAGACAAGCAGAGATAGCACTGAACGAAACTGTTAAGCAAAGAAGGGGAAGAAAAAGGAATTTTTCCGGCTGTACGAAGACTTTTAGCCCGGTTAGAATAGGGGAACGAGTGCTAAACTGACAATAGCAATTTTTTTTTTTCCTTCTCTCCTCTGTAAGACTGCGCTGCTACACTTAACAATGCTACACAATCCATATACCGTTTTCCGTCCTTTTCTCCGCGCTTTGCATTTTCCTTTGCTCGTCCTACTCTCGCTCGCCCGTGTATACTCAAACGCTCGTTCAAACTATACTTTCGCGCCGTATCTTCCCCCTTTCTCTGCACGCTAACTCACACCTCGGCTCTCGTGTAGACAGTTTCTCGGGTCCGCAGATTTAGTCTATCCGTGAAACGACCATTAGAACAATGAGCAATGCATTTTTCTGATTAAAATTTAGCCACTGGAGCGCCGTCCAGAAAGTATATTAGACATGTGCTCACATCACTGTGGTAGTTATAGGATTTTTGCAAAACCTTTTTCTGGACAGCAGAGAATCTGGTGATTTACAATTTGAGAATTTAAGAATGCAGGGATTTGGAAACTCGAAAGCTTAAAGATTCTGTAATTTTGAAACTGTAAATTGTAGTGGTTATAACTATCTACCAAACTAGTCTAGCATAACATCATATGAGTAGACAGAATCTAACCTACCACGAGTAGACCTAATTTCACCTAACTTAATATGAATAGGCCTAATTTACCTTAACTTACGATGAACTGACCTAATTTGATCTAACCTTATATTAGTTGATTTAATCTAACCTAACCTAGTATGAAAAGATCTAATGTAACCTAACTTAGTATGAGTAGATGTAATCTAACCTAACCTAATGTGAGTATATCTAATCTGACCTAACCTAATATGAGTAGATCTAATCAAACCTAACTTAATATGAATAGATCACATCTAACCTAACCTAATTATCTACAGGTCTAACTAAAACTAACCTAATACGAGTACAACTAAACTAACCTAACCTAATAAGAGCAGACTTAATTGAATTTCACCTAACATATTTATAACTTAATCCAATCTAATCTAACCTAACCTCAACCAAATCGAACCTAACCTGCTTCTAACTTAATTGTAACCCTAACCTCTCTAATATTCCAAATCGATTTCCATAAAATTATATTATCGTTTAAATTATGTTAGATTGTCATCTAACCTCAAAAACTGTTTATTCACATTTTAAACCAAAACGTTTATATCGTAATGGCAGTGCATTCACGTATGCGGCTTCTTTCTTCACTTTCCGCTTCTTGTATTGATTTTTTACGCAGCGCACTCATCATAATCTACAAGGACCTTTTCCTGAAGGAGCACGAGGGTTGAAAGCTACTTTCAAACCTTCCATTTCATCTTCGAATTGTAAATATGAATTGGACTGGAACAGTAACCTTGTAACTTAGATTCCCAGTGACGTGTTCAACTAACGACGACTTCGAAGTGCCCTGTTCCACTGCTCATTCAATAAAATTAGCAACGCAGAGCGACTAGGGGACAACAGCAACACAGTTAGGGAGGATGTTGTTCTCTATTGTGCCTCTCCCTATATCCTTTGATGATGCCGCGCCAGCATTGTGGATTGCTTTTTATTCCGCGCTCCGTGCGACCTGAACGTCATATACCAATCGAACAATTCTGCTTTTTGTAAGTGCATTTCTTCTATTTTATGCACTTTTATTTCTTTTGTGGGTTATGGACTTTCATTGTGGTACATTACGGAAGTCTGTATTATGGACTAAATACGGGGTGAAATCGTGACACACAGGGGATGATTATAGAGGAAAAAATAAGTCTAAAATTGTAGAATAAAATATTTGCATCTGCAGTATATTTTTTGGGGAAATAGAGATTGAATATTTGTTGAGTACTCGTTGTAAACAATATTTATAAATAATTATGGTTAGGTTTGTAGAAAATCATTCTAAAAATAATTCCTAAAAATTCTATTATATATTAAATTACAACCTGTTTTAATAATAATATATTTAACTAAAATACAATTTCCAGATATGATAAAAAAAAATGAATATTGCAAGTTGTTAAATTTTTAAATCTAAATCGCAGTCTGAAACTCTAACACGGTTCATAAAAAATCAATAACCCTAAGAAAATGTAAACTCCTTCAGAGAGTTATTAATACAGAGGCTTATCGCAGAATTGTTTAAAAAGTTCGAACGATTAAAGGTCACGAAGAAGGATAAGATCGCATGAAAATGTAATTCCACGAAACAGAAATGAAAATTGAAGCGGCATAGCGTGGACTCGTTCGCAGTTAAATTCTCTCTCTTTGCACCCTTATTCTTCTCCTTTTAATTCTTCGAAGGAATATGAAATTAGTCGCAACCCCGTGCCGAGGGCTCAGAAATTGATTGCGTTAATTATGCAGATATCGTTCAAAGCAGCAGCGAGTCTTTCCTTCTGACCGAAGTGCCGTTAAGCCTATGCACGAATTTATATTAATTCTACGCGAAATGACCCATTTTAATAATTTTCTCTTATAACTACGAACGCTCCAGGATTCAACGAATTCGATTAATGTAAACGGCTTACTTAATATATTCTATCGCACTTTCCACTTTCAAGTTCTCGAATTTTCTTAAGAATTATGCGTCTTCTGGGGTATGATAATTATTATTATTGTTATTGTATGTTTGAAGAATTAAACGTATTTACTATAAATTATATTTTATTGCAAAATTTAATTATACATTTTTACTATAAATAATTTACAAAATTATTTTGTAAAATGTAGATAATTTGTAATACAAGTTATTTTATAAATTTGAAGCATCAGGATTTAGGAATTTGGGAATTTACTAATTCAAAAATCTAAGAAATTAAAAATTTATAAACTCGACCACATGTAAAAAAGAACATATACATTTGACATTCAAAAATTTTTTAAATTTGTACATTTGACAATTGGTAATTTGTATATTGTATAAATAATTCACAATTTATAACATAAATTAATAATCCATAATATACAGTTCATAAACCTACCCATAAATAAAAAATTGTAATTATTAAATAAATTGAAAGTATACTTCACCGAAATCAATATAGTAGTAAAAGTCTTATATGACGATAAAAACTAACATTTTAACGATTCCATAACGATCGAGGCATAGTCGCGGATGGAATGAGGTATTTCCTCCTAGATTCGGCCCTGAAGGCACAACATTATTTTGTCCATTTGATCCACACCATGGAATCACATAATGATGCGTTCTCGAATAGAAAATTGATTGCCTCGTAAAACAGGCAGAGTGTCATTAAGGGGACACTCGTGAGATTCGAATCGAGGACAAACACAGCCCGTATATGTATCAAGCTAATAAGATGGAACGACGAATACCGACCAGATAATTAGCTATAGAAGCAAGTGACGCAAACATTAATTAACGGATACAACGATGAGTGTGTGCCTCTAATTACTGTTCACTGAGTAATCTCGAAACTAGACTGTACGGGGCGTTTGGAAATTATATGTCACGATCACTGCTGTCAAGCATTTCAATCTGTCAAGCATTTCAATTACCAAAAATTCGATTTTTTATAATTAGTCTGCACAGAAAATCAATTTTTCATCTACTTTAATACATTCGTAAATAACAACATACAACTTCTTAAAAAATATGTGTAACTTAAATGATTATTAATTTTACTAGTTAATTGTTATGCACATATTAAATATTATATAATATGGGTTATATAGTAGTAATAGAAATATATGTGTATATAAATTGTTAACTGAAAGCATTTGTAGTTATGTGCCATAATCAACTGTTTAGTTTATTGAGAATAAAAAAAATCAGTCTTTAAGCAAAAATAAAATATCTGTCGTTTATTAAGATTAATAAGATAAATGAAAAACACCTAACTACTGCTACTAAGCATAAATGATTAATAAATAAATAATCAAAAATAGTATTAATAGTGATCCTAAAATCACCATAATCTATAAATGTTTACTTCATCAACCAAAGCCTACAACTATTACCGCACATTACAAATTCTTGTTGTTATTTTATTCATATACTTGTTATGTATTAAAAATACAATTGCGAGAATATTGATATGAAGTTCTCTAACCTAAAAAAAAATGGTGCGTGAAGAGGTTAAGGGTTGAGTGATTGCCCGAGTTCGTTATGAACTCGTTAAATGTTTAATTGGCCCAGAAACGTGTCATATCATGATTCAATTTCGATTGATTGAACGTTCATTGAAAATTACTTTTGTATTTTATTTGACAACTATTCGCTTCCGATTGCGGACAAGAGAAATCGTATATTTCTAGGTTATATTCCAACTGAATTTCGATTCCATTTGACAAATTGATTGCAAATAAATCTTTGCCGGCCACATTGACAGCTCCAAACTGCTGTGTTTGGCACGTGTTAATGCCGGGACCGCAATTACAACTCATTTGCGAAAATCCGGAATTCGGCATCTATATTTATGCATCTGTGCTCTGCAATATTCAGACAATATTCAGACAGAAATTTACCGTATAAGAATTTATTGATCCTTTGTATTAGAATTAGAATTTGCTAATATGTAGCCTAATATATTTAAATGTTAATATGTTGTCTAATATATTAAAATATATATAAATTTTTATTCGTGTGCAAAACTTGAAAAATTTCCCTTAATATTTGTTTATATTAAAATATTAATATATTGTCCTATTGAGCTAAAAATTCTAAAATCTCAAAATCAAACAACCCAGTAAAAAATTCTAAAATCCAAGAATCCCAAGTCTCAAAAGTTTCAATTCTAAAAATTTCAAAATCTAAAAGTTCGAATACCTAGAAAAAAGTACCAAATCCCAAAGGCAAAATCCTACAATTGCAAATTGCCACAAAAAGGAATAAAAGAACGAGTTTCAAATAAAAAATGAACTTCAAATCATCCACCAACGCCTGTTAAAAAAAGCTATTTCATCGAGTGTATCAAAAATGAGACAAAAACCGTTTAAAATATGAATCGGGTGATCCAATTTCACCGTTTGAACTATTCGGCAGCAAAAAAAAAGTTCCTTATAACATTTTGTGCAGCGAGAGAACAGTGAAGTATCCATTTAAAAACAAAATTTGCGCGATAAAAAATTGTGCGGAAAAAAAAGTTGTTAAGTACGTGACATACGTTTTACGATTCATAACAGGGAAATAATTCGCAGAGAAGTTTGGAACAAGTTTCTATGGTATTCATGAAGTCGGCGGCCTATCACCAGCTCGATTTTCCACCTGCCTCGTCCGATTAACACTTTCCCATCCCTCTGCGGTCCAATAAAATCGCACAGGGAAAATAATCATAAATGTACGGTAAATCGCACGGGTGTTCGTGTACTCTCAATTAGTAACTGGAAAAATTGCATACAAAATTATTTCTGATGCTGCGCTGCACAAAAATCCTCGAATTTAATTCGAACGCAATTTACCCACACGTGCTTGATAATGTACAATCTCGAGAAATATTCAAAACACGGAATTGTAGCCATAATTATGCACGGTGTCCCAGTTTATTATTTTCCGAGACTGTTAATTGTGTTTGTAAAATGTACAAATTCTTATTTCACGAATTTTCAAATTTTCGTCATGAAACTTAAATTTTTTAATTCTACAATTGTCAAATTTTTGTACATACGTATTTACAAATTTTGTGTATGGTACATTCGCGAATAATTAATAATAATGAAATATAATTAGTAAAGATAAAAGGAGAAATAAGGGGTTGATACAAATTACCGATTTATCCATAATTAAATAGAAAGAAATTTGCATCGGTTTGTAGAAGGGTTGGGTGAAAAATTTACATGGGTTTATAGAAGGGGCGTCATGCATGACCAATAATCGATTGTAGGGGTAGAAGTATTTTTGTGATTGGCAATACGGTCCGATGGAACTCGTTGTTTATTCGTTGGACCGGTACCCGATTAATTTCGAAGATCCGAAATTCTCGGTTCACTTGGATTTTCAGGAATTACATTTTAGGAGGGATGGAAAAGCAAGGCAAATGAAGTATATGTAAATAATGAGGGGTGAGAATGAATACGTTTGCGAGGGAGGGGTGAGTTTGTGGGTGCACTAATGGCGGGTGCAACGGCCGTTCGAGGACCACCCGAAAATAATTCCGTCCTTCTATCGCGCCGTGAGAATCCCCCTCAAGCCGCCCAATTATCGTGAAACGCCCACCCACTACTTCGCGCTTCGGGTTTAAGCAAATGAAGAGCGATGCTTGTTCCTAGACAATGCGAACAGCGATAAATCTTGACAACAAGATCGATGAGAATTGTTTTATACTATTTTCTTACCTTATGCACGGTAGTCGTGTTCGTTCGGAATGTTTAGGGCTGTTTTTCGGGGTGGTTTATGTAGTAAATTTAGTAAATGCATTAACAAGAATATTTTAAATATACTTAATATATCACATGTATTAACAAAAACATAATGAACATGTTATATATATTAACTGGAACATAGTGAACACATTAAATATGTCAAATGTATTAACAAAAATATAATAAACATATTAAATGTATTAATAAAAATATAATAACCATACTAAATATATAAACAAAAATATAGTAAATATATTAAGTGTACAAAATATATTAACAAAAATAAAGCAAATATATTGTTATTGATTTTACTACTGAAGATTAAAAAATTTATTAATTTATGAACTTAAGAATTTTTGAATATATTAACTTGATGTGATAATTTGAAAAATGGATAACACAAAAATTTACAAATTGAACAAATTTTTCATAAAATATACAAATACCAATCAGGCAACACTGATTGTCACAGAAATGGTACTTCAAAGGCCATGAACGAAAGATAAATTGAAAGCATCGTTATTCCGTATTAAAATACGCTGTTCGTTTCCTGAGAAGGATAATCAAAGAAATATCGATAGAGTTTAATCCAAGTAGTTAATTTTTATTGAAAGAAAAATATCGACATTGAATAGCTCACTGTCTCGATATAAAGCGGAGGTGAAAACAACATGGAATCCATCCTGTCCCCTGACTGTCGGTCAGCTTATTAAAAGGAACTCTTTAATCACCCCTCGATTATCCGTTCATGGATGAAATTTTAATTTACGAGGCAGTGAAGTTCCTAAAGAGTTACGCTGCCGCGGAAAATTCGTTCGTTTTATGTGCTCTCGCCTTGAAAGTTTCAGTTTGACCGTTAAACCACCCCCTCTGGGTGAGTGATGGGGACCGAACGAGAAACAGAGGAAAACGGAACTGGGGGGGTTGAAAAAAGATGCAAAACGACTGGAACAAGAGCCGAAGCAAAGTACGAGGCAATGAATTCGTCGTATTAAACTGGTAGATTGGAATTCTAATTAATACTCGCGGATTATAGATAGAGCCACCGGAAGAAAGGAATGGGGATGAAATACAAGGAGGGAAGACGGTACGATTCGTTTTCCTCTTTCTTAAGTCCTTCCCTTCGTATTCCTTCGTAATTACTGATAGTTCTGAAGCACGCTCATATAACGGACTTCTCTGACAAATAATGTAAACTTCCTAATTAACCAAATAATACTCATACGCCATTCCGAAATTCTGGTCAATGTATATATTCGTCTTTGTAAAATAAAATTAACGTTGAACTCGAAATTTCAATGAAGTGAGATAAAAATTGATGCTATATTTTCTTTGTATTATAAAACCACTATGTACGCATTTATCGTGCAATATAGCAAGAGCCTAAAAGATAATTGTAAGTTTGCTACCCTGTATAATTATGATATAATATATAACTTTATTAAATGAATATTATTTTACGTAATAACCAAATAACTTAAATAAAGTTTTATTCTTAATCACAAAAATAAATATTTCAACAAATAAATTTTTATAAACCGATCAAAACATCGACATGTACACTTATAAAAATGTTAAAATAACCTTCTGTGATAACAAATTTTGACATTTGACACTGCTGCGTTTGATAAGTTTATTCGTTATCGATTCATCGAACGGTCCGCGAATCGATACCTATTGTACCGATGCCAATGCAACAGTTTTACAGCTACCAGTCTGTGTATTATTGACACTTGCGTTTATCTAACAGTACTGTATCGATCATAAATATTGAAGAGAGTAGATCTTGATATTTTGATCTGTCTGTTTTGATTGATTCAACGACCGGACGAAATATGTATGTACGTTCGTGCATCAATACTGTTTGTACAATGGTGCAGAGTCCGTTCTATTATTTTTGAGTTCGCTACCATTGTCTAATGGCTAATAGCGCTTGAAACCTGCGCTCGAGGATTGATTCTTTTAAATGTTCACGGTGAAAATGTTTTTAAATAGTTAAGGTATTTTTCTAGTTATATATTATTAATTATTATGGGTAACATAATATAGATTTCTACATTGCCAAATTTCCAATTTTACAGATTTCTAACTTGTCAAATTTCCAAATTTCCAAATTCCTATACCAAGTTCCTAAATTCCTAAAATTCCTATATTGCTAAATTCCAAAATTCTTAAATTCTCAAATTACCAAAATTCACATATCCCCAAGTTGCTAAATTCCTAAAATTCCTACACCCCAAGTTCCTAAATTCCCAAAATTCCTAAACCCCTAAATTCCTAAATTCCCAAAATTCCCACATTGCCAACTTCTCAAATTTCCAAATTCCTAAACCCCCAACTTCCTAATTTCCCAAAATTCCTATATTCCCAAATTTCTAAATTCCCAAAATTCCTATATCCCAAAATTCCCAAAATTCCCCAAAATTCCCAAATTTCCAAATCGTCATACCTTCCTAAATTCCCCAAATCATAACTACTAAAATTATAAAATTCCAAAACTTTCAAATTACTAAATTTTCAAAATTCGTATCCGACGCCCGCCAATGCCGAGGCGATCGACAATCACGCGACGTGTCCACAATCCGTCATATCAAAAGCACATAATAACCCACGTAGCCTGCAACCTCGAACAACATACCTCGTAAGAAATGTAAGTTGAAACGGAAATACGAAACGTACGGTTGCTTTTTTCAAAGGTAATTTATATTCCGTTTCCGATTTAAGAGGCATATTGAGATTTGCTGACTCCCGTTCTATATCCAACATATAAATTTCTGTTGCGTGCACGTAGTGCCGATAACGTGATACGGATCAGCGAACGAATTCGTTCGGTCTTTGTGAGCTTTGTTTGCACACTGAAAGGATATAGGTCGATTGCAAAGAGCTGATTCTTCTTTACCATTCAATATCACGCTTTTGTGATTCGTTTTTCAGGAGAATTCATACTCGTTCCTCGATCGTTGTATCTTTCAAAATCCCAATCTACGATCTAACTGTACGAGCATAACGAACGGTATGGTATTGCGGTCAAACGTTAGATTTAATAGTGCTGCATTTAATATACAGAGTGTTTCCGATTTGATATAACTGGAAAAGGGAACTACATAAAAAAAACTGATCTGAAGATTTAATATATTTTATAATTTTACAGTCGCCTACAATATTTACCCTCACTTAAAAAAAAATAGAAATTTAAATTTAAATAAAAAGTTAAGGGAAGAAATATACTGTAACATAATATGAGATATAATATATAAAACATACATATCGACTAATGTATTAAGAATATATTATTAACATTATGCTGAAAATCAACAATTTTCTGTTTGTACATTCCATAACTCGATACGTGTGAAAGGTTCTCAAATGACACGGCAACGCCGTATGGATTAACATAACGTCACGTATTACAGTGATAAATTTGACATATGCAGAGTAGTAAATATAGGACGTATAGATGTAATCAAAAAGTATCTGTCAGTCTGCAACGTAGAAAACGACGTCGCTTATATCGATGGCGACGCTTAAAGTGTAAGCAAAACGAGACTCGCGCCAGACAAAGTGTTCTTCCACGTTTCTCAGTCCCTTTTTTCCACTCTTTCCCTCTTTCTTAAACTTGTGAAAGAAAAGAACATAGCCCTTCCATGGACGGCAGCAGCCATCGAGAGCCAGCAAAAGTGGAATTGTGAAATATTAATGTGACTTCCGCCTGAGCTCTACGACGATTCTCTCTTCTTCTTCTACATTTTCTCTTCTCTTGGTTTAGATACTGGACTAGTCTCCGCCATCTTATAGTGAGACGTACGAAAATTCCAGCGTGTCATATTTTTACATTACTTCCATTTAATCTTCCTTATTTTGTATATTCCTTCGTATCTTCCTTATTTTCACTATTTTTGTTAATAAAATATGGTTACTAGTTTATAACTTAATAAAATATGTAGCTTTCTTTGTCGTATTAGGGTTGTAAATGCAAACTGTTTTCAGTTTTCGCGCCTTAGCTGCGCAGTTGCGTGCGCACGCAGATCACGTGGTACGTAGCTTTATCTCGGTTATTGATATGGATGTCCTAAACAGTGATGAATGAGTAAAATACTCGTTTTATTATATAAATCTTGATGTTTGAACACGAAATCTATGATATATATAGTATATATCATTTTTCACTATTGTGAAGCGGCATAAACTACAAATTATAAATAGAAGTTGTATAAAATCGCAATACTATTCATTCTGAAAAGATATCCAAATATAAGTCATGTATACGAAAGAAGAAATTTTAAATGATGTATCTCCCAAAATACATAAAAAATTAGTAAAATTAATTAACAATAGACTTATATAATTACAAACTATTTTGATAAAGTATGGAGAAGGAAGCGTTATGATGTAGAGGTAATAAACGTAATTTTGTTCCTTTACATCAAATAAAAAGTAAAATGAATAAAAACATGTAAATACATTGATATGCACTAGAAACTATTTTCTTATTACATTCAATATAATGTACAAAATTTTATCAATAAATTATTTTGTGAATTTATGCCCTTAAATTATACGTTTCATATCTTTCTCAATGTTTAAAGAATATTCACGTATTTCTGGCACTCTTCATTATATCGATTTCTGTTAATAATGTCATAAAACACAGTGTTTGAAATAAACCTCTCATCATATGATACAAAGGAGTAAAAAAGTCAACGTGAAAAGGTCAACAATATCTGAGAATTCCTGCACGTTAGCGTCATGACTTACTTGACTACTATCATAAACGATCTTATATTTCGGTGTTTATAAACCGCGTTGCGAATGTCCTCGTTTTCCATATATGACAGATTTCGTCGGCAATCATTCCGTTCTCATCAAGCAGCGATTGCGTATCTATTTCCACAGCAGCATCGTATTGAAAATGTCAGCGTATTACTCTAATGAAGAAACGTCAGATGCGCATTTTATGCGCGGTCGTGCTAATGGAAGTGCTTTAGCTGCACTTCTTTACACGGAAAAGTTTCCTAATCGAAGAGTTCCCTCTCATACACCGTTTCAGAACCTCCAGCGACGTCTTTGTGCATCAGGCTCATTTAGAACGCGCGATCGAAACTCCGGAAGACCTAGATCTGTATCGACTCCTAATACGGAGAATCGCATTTTATGGATTGTAGAAGAAAATCCCGGAAGAATATCCGATGCCGTGGGAATCGGCGCTACTCTTGTCCGGAGAGATTCATGAGGAATTACTCGGCTCATGCCATATACAACGAGCGCAAACACTCGCTGCGTTCCATCGAGACAGAATAGAATTTTCACAGTGGCTAAATTTCATATTTCATTTATCTTTTCTTGTATTCGCGCGAAACGGAATTACAAATTTCCACGATGATCAAAAGAAAAGCGTTTATTCAAAGAATGTTTGCCATCTTTCTGCAAAATAAGTAAATGTATACAGTATAATTTTGCATATACCTTTATGGCCATAAAGGTGAAATTTTCGTACGTGGTCCTTCAGTGGCCAGGGACTATAAATTAACATTATACGTTACGTAAAATAATGAACGTTGTTCGGGTAACTGTAGATGTAGATTATATCGAGAAAAACAGTGTCCTTGACGTTTCGTCTTTTTCGAATGACTGTTTCAGGAAGGCGAGAGGGGATACTTGGAGGGGCTCGCTTCAAGGTATGCAGACCTCTTCAGAACGCATTACGGAGACGTCCTGGAGCCGCTCGAGGAGCTACGTCGCCGTGAAACAAATGCTTCCCCCAGAATGCCCAACACTCAACTCACCACCAGTCATTCACAGCCCATTTACGTGCCCGGAAAATACTCGGTAAGTGAATCCGTCTCTTTTTTATTCTCTCCTTGATTTTCCTTCTGTCCTTTACCTCCCTTTTTTTACCTCTCTACGAGTATTTACCCTTACGAGTCTCTTTTACTTTTCTCCTTTATTCCTGGACTTCTTAAGAAGCCTTTCGTACATACGTCAGGTAATTGTACCCTATTTTATGTCCCTCGTTAGGTCACTGTTTACCTCAAAATGCGAGATAAGTTCCGTTTACGCGTGATTACGTGGGGGATGCATCAGAGTGTTTCTGGTTGAATTGGATGAAGGCTCATGTCGGTGAATTTCTTTTGGGTGCAAATAGTGAGATATCTTTGTTTAAGTTTTATTTTTGTTGCGGGCTTTTGGAGTAGGGTAATTTATTGAAGGTCGACGCCATTAAATAGGATTTATTTCGTTTATTTTTTGCAGTGATAAATTATTTGGGTTCAAGTTAATTCAAGCTAGTGTTAACCATTGCAAGTTCAATACGTTTGAGGACATCAGATATAACATTTCTGCACTGAAATTGATTTCATTTTTTATTTTGCAATCAATTGTAGGTTCAATATTAGTTATATAAACATTATTTCATGTGTCATGCAGCAATAAATTGTTTAGGTTAATTTAATTCAAGCTTGTGTCAACTACTGCAGATTCTATGCGTTTGAGGCCATCAGATATAATATTTCTGTTCTGAAATCAACCTGATTTTTTTATTCTGCAATCAACTATAGGTACAATATTAATTTACGTACAAATTATATCCAAATACAGAACCCATTCAAACAAAAATACCAAAAATTACAATGAAATTGCATTTTTGTCAGAACCCAATTAAAGCATCTTTGAAGCTTCCATAAAAAGTAATATTAAAGAAATTCTGTTAAATTAACGTAGCAGTAATTATTCTCCCAATTAATTTAATTGTAACAATTAAAAGCAGAGGTAGAATATATTGATCGCGTGACACAATTAAGAATTCAAGAATAAAAAATAGCCAGATAAAAAATACTGTTTATTGTACCTTTTAAAGCAAAATGGATCGATTCCGACCATTTGAGTCACGTTCCTCGCAGAAGGGATTTAGCGGCGAACAGTTCACAAAGACTAAACACTTTCCATCATGGAATTGAAAGTCCACGAAGAGCATCTTGCAACGGTAGTTTAAAGGGATTAACCGTGTAGATCTGTCGATTCTGCTTTAAATTAGTTATTGTTCGTTGCTCAGACTTTTCTTGCGGCTAATCGAGTTTCCGATCGATCGTCGATTAAACCCGACCTTTTCTGAAAAGCCAAGAGAATACGGAAGTGAAAAATTCACTAAGCATTTCAATGAATTTAATTCAATTACCCCGATCAAATTAAAACCAAATGAAAGTTTTAACGTTTCAAAGCAAAATATTTGACCTATGAAATTAATTCAGTTTTATTGGGAAGTTCAGTTTCATTATTTGTTTGATAAATTGCAGATATTGGAACAGAAATATCATTTGTATAGATATAAATGGAGAACAGTTATAAATTTATGTATAAACAGACTTTGTATATTTATAAATGAATAAATGAACTTTCAAAAATTATAAACTAAACTAAACAAAACTTGTATTTGTTAGGTCCACTAGGAAGTGGTATTTGTATAATTTTAAATGCATAAATAAACTTTGAAAAATGATAAATAAGTAGACAAGTCTAGAGGAGAAAATAATTTTGAACAAAAATGAACCTAAACAAAATTAAATAAGGTTTCGAAATTTGTATTCAAACATTAATTACTCTTCCTATTACTCCCTCTATGCATCATCAACCAGTTTCCCTAATTTTCGACCTACAAAAATGAACAAATTGAATTTGACTTAACAATTTGTGAATTTTTGCACTCTCTAAAGAGTAATTGCTGTCTTATTTTTATAGAACAATGAAAAATTGAAACGAATGAGTGTTCTGTTTTTGTGCAGCCATCGAGTTGTCTCAGCGACAAGGAAGAAGACGAAATCTATGGTTTTGGATATGGAGTCTTCAGCAGACAGATGCTGCAACAACGACAACAAAAACTCGCTCTCGCCGCACAGAATACTACAACTGCCCTAACCCCGGGCACACACCAACAACCATATCAGAGGTAAGTCTTAACTAGAAAATAATGAATAATTTAGTGAAAGTGGAATAGAAAGAATGAGAAAGGATTGTGAGATTCCATTCAAGGTGGATATTGGCATTTTGGTGATTAGGTATTTTAGGTGTTGGGAATTTGAGAATTTGGGGAGATAGGATTTGGGGATTTGGGAATTTGGGGAGTTAGTAATTTGGGGAAATAGGAATTTAGGGAGATAGGAATTGGGGGAGATAGAAATCTGGGCAAATAGGAATTTAGGAAGATAGGAATTGGGGGAGGTAGAAATTTGGGGATTTGGGAATTTGGGGAGTTACTAATTTGGGGAAATAGGAATTGGGGGAGATAGAAATTTGGGAATTTTGGAATTTGGGGTGTTAGTAATTTGGGGAAATAGGAATTTAAGGAGATAGGAATTGGGGGAGATAGAAATTTGGGAATTTTGGAATTTGGGGAAATAGGAATTTGGGGTGTTAGTAATTTGGGGAAATAGAACTTTAGGGAGATAGGAATTGGGGGAGATAGAAATTTAGAAATTTGGAATCTTGAAAGACTAAAAATTCCTAATATGTCTAACAAGAAGTCCTACACCCGTTCTCACACTACATATGTATAATGTCTTACACTTCTCAGTATGCCCACCCTATTTCTAGTCGCCACCCCAGAACCCATCTAGTTACCATTACCCCAAAGTTAGGGTTTAAGAACTACGGACCACAGTCTTCTTCACCTCCACTCACTAAAACTACAAGAGGGTGGATTTACGCAACGCGTTCTAGCGCAGCAAAACTATGAACGGTTATTCGCGCATGTACGAAAACAGCTAATACTAACGTGCTAGATAATGGAATTTAATAACGACCTTCCTTGTCCCCTTTCTCTATTCACGATTCGCAACTATGGAGAACGGGTACGCAGTAGTCTGTTGGTTAATTAGCAATTAAATATCAAGCAGCCGGCGTAAAGGTGGGCACAGATGCTATTTCGTATCAGGTTGGCCACTTAACAATGGGCAATTATGTATAATAAACAGGCCGTACCAGTTAAGCATTACTCGCGACTGGCTGTTCGAACGAGCATTCGGATAATTGAATCTACGGTACTTTGTAAGCGGAGATTCTATCTACGTACTGTTGCTGATTTTAATCTGTCTATGTTCTCGAGTTTAACCAGGAAATATTAGCTGACTTTGATAAAGAATCAAGTGATAGAAATATACGGAGTCTTGCGATGGGAAAATTTTTAGTTTGATGTGAAAATATTTGAAGTAGAAATTGCATCATTTCGAAGACCTGTACTGTAGTCTTCTTATTTCTGTGATTTGTTATTAAAATTTTTTTAAGACGACTTTGACTGCCACTCATATGTGGGTGAAGCTTAAATTTTCATACAAATAATATATTCTTAATTTGTTTATGTAACGCATTGAAAATACTTATATTAACTAACTAGAACTGTGAATAATAAATATTATAACACATCCTAATATTTGATAGGATTTGTTAAAAATAAAAATAATTTAATTCCCAAATTTTCACATTAATCTTCCACACTGAAAAATTTGAAAATCAAAAGTTCTTATTTAAAATCGTTCTTACTTAAAATGTAAAAAATTTAATTTAAAATTTGAATGAAAACTTTCTAAATTTTGAATGTTTGATCAGTATATCAAGTACTATAATAAAAATCTAGAAACTACCCTAACACAAATGTAGAAATTGCAAATCTAGAACCATAATAAAAATTGATAAAAAAACTGAAACTAAATTTCCAACCGAGTTGTGCTACCGATTCGATGTTTCGATTCAAAGTCGATAAAACAATACACATTCAAAGCGTTTAGAGCGGAATCAATTTATAAAGAAACATAAAGCCCCATAAAAAAAAAAGGAGAGCATAGAAACTGACAGTATTAATCGTCGTGGTTATTAATTTTCGTTGGTTTTTATCCGAACGAGTGAAAAACATTGTACGGGGACTGTTATCGAAATTATTTTCGGACTTGTCGATTTTGTCCACGTCCGAGATAGAAGTAACGAACGATGCTGGGAATCAAAATATACCGGTGAGTGATTTAACCGAGCAGAAGAGCTTCGCGACAGAGAACCGTATATTGTCGTCCAGCTACTGCTATCGATTTCAATACCAAATACTACTGAGCGAGTACGTTAACTTGAAATTGAACAATTGTTTTCGGTCTATTCGTTCGGCGAATATCCTTGTCTATCTCGGTATCAAAACAAAAACAGCATACACAATCAACCGAACGAAATACTCGAATCGAGTTCGTGTCAGCCGTTCGTTCTAGCCTTTTTTTAATTACTACTTACTACGGGGTGGATAAGTAAACTGTTACGGTGGCAATTCTTCAAATTTACGATTACGAGATTGACTGGCAAAGTTCTTTCTTTTAATATTATTGTGGGTTTATAGATTTGTATTGTGGCAGGTTCTAGATTTGTGTTATGGCTATTTTTGGATTTTTTTTATAATTATTCACAGATTTGTGTTATGGCGGATTTTAGATTTGTATTACATTAATCCAGATTTGATTTTTAGATTTGTATTAGAGCAGGTTCTAGATTTGTGTTATGGCAATTTTTTTATTTTTTTAATAATTATTCACAGATTTGTGTTATGGCGGATTTGTCTTATGTCAGATTCTAGATTTGTATTACGGTGATGTAGGTTTTTAAGGTTTGAATTAGGGTAGTTTCCAGATTTTTGTTATAGGATCTTGTAGATTTGTATTACGGTGGGTTCTGCATTTGTATTGTGGCAATTTCTAGATTTAAATTAGGGTAGTTGGTAGATTTGTATTATGGCAATTTTTAGATTTTTATTATAGCAGTTCCACAATATTTATTGCGGAAGATTCTAGATTTGAATTAGGGTCGTTTCTAGATTTCTATTATAGCATTTTGTAGATTTGTATTACAGCAGGTTTCACATTTGCATTGCTGCAATTTCTAGATTTGAATTATGGTAGTTTCTACGTTTGAATTATAGTAGTTTCTACATTTGAATTATGGCAGTTTCTAGATTTGTATTACGGCAGTTTCTAGATTTAAATTATGGCAATTTCTAGATTTTTATTATAGCTGTTTCTAGATTTGTATTATGGCAGGTTCTAGATATTAGGACAGTTTCTAGATTGAAATTATTGCAATTTCTAGATTTTACTAAAATCTTAAAATTTTACTAAAATGTTACTAAAATCTTAAATTTTACTAAAAATATTAAACAGGCTCTGCAATATAAGAAAAGAAAAATGGTAGTGTTACTTCCTTTATAGTCCGACGAAAAAGCGCTAGATTTATTAAAACAGACCGTGAATTCGAGATTCATAAAATTTATACGAATTTCTTTTTACGTCTCATATTTTAATCCCCTTTCATAAACACGAATAAGTATTAATTTCGTAGAATCTACACATTAAATTTTAATTAATTGAAATTATTATTAATTAAATGATGTTCGAATTTCATTCATTAATTAATCTTGATGAACGCGCAGTGGGTGGTTTTATAATAACAAAAACATTAATTTCACGCGTCAGAACCGCGCAAAGATATATTACATTTCATATACTTGAAAAAGTTTTTTACGCTTTCGCTTTATCGCGGTCGAGTAGCACCTGCTACCCGCGGTATCGAACATGTTAAATTATCGAAAAATTCAGCTAGTTATTCGCGCAACATTGCAGGAACACAGTGATTAATTAACAAATTAACGTGTATCTGTTTAACCTCGGGATGATTTGTTTTGCGTTGAAAGGAATTTTATTCTACTTATTTTACTTACTTTACTTACTTTACTTATTCTACTTACTTTATTTATTCTACTCATTTCATATATTCTACTTATTATTATTTAATTTACTTTCTTTAATTATTTTGCTTACTGTGCTCGTTTGACTTATTTTGCTTATTTTACTTACTTCACTTATTTTATTTACTGTATTTATTTTACTTATTTTACTTATTGTGCTTGTTTGATTTATTTTTCTTACTTTTCTACTTTCACTCACTTTACTCATTTCACTTGTTTTACTTATTTCACTTATTTTACTTGTTTCGCTTATCTTACTTGTTTTATTTATTTTATCAACTTCACTTATTTTATCTACTGTACTTAATTTACTTCTTTATCAACATTTTACTTATTTTAGGTTCGTAACAATCATATAAATAAATTCTTACAAAATTTATAATATACAAAAACAATAATAATTTTCACACACTACCGCATACAATACATACATAGAATTTAAGAACAACCTAAATGTTCACGTTTGTGTATTCTTGTAGAGGTCAAAAAACAGGGTGTATCTAATGACAGAGAATTATCCCGATCGATGTAAATCTTATTGTTATTGCACAATGATTACTGATCGTGACAGAATCCATTGAAGTAAGGCACAGAGGCGTGTAATTAATTCAGTCAAGGGCTCGTCAATCGATCGTTACGTCGAATAATTAATTTCGCGTTGTTGCTTGCATACAGAAATTGGATGAACTTCGATACCCACTTAAATAATTACTTTACGAACAGCAATTCGAATTAATTAACGTTTCATTAACCTATGAAATTTGAAACATATTTTGATGATTAGGTAATAAATATTTTGTTACCATTACAATTACTAATTAATTAGGAATTATGTAATGTACTTCAAATTGATATGATGCTTAGTGTCACTTGATTGTTAATAATTGAAAATAATTTTTTATTTGGTACATTATTGTATTAAAAGGTGAACATACTTTAAAGAGAAATATAATTTAGTAAAAAAATAAAAATGTAAAAAAGAGAATTTTTGAGGGTTGAAAATAATTATTATTTATTATAGACGATATAAATAATATTTATAATAAATTTTGTCGTTTGTATAAACATAACTGAGTTACGTTATACTAATTAACAAATGTTGCAAGCATTCTCTAATTTGTTAAAGGTAAAGTACATTATTATTGAAAAGTTAAATTTTAATCAAAAGTATAATTCTAGAATAATAAAAATTTGGAAGATTGATTATTTTCCACGAATAATAAAAATAGAAAAGTGGTAGTTTTTAAGTCGGAAATAATTGTTAAATATTTATTAATTTGTACAATAATTTTCCTAATATATTAATCGTGATATTTTTGTTTCTGTTGCAGTTGCCTGAGTCCAAGATCTGCGTATTTCTACGAATTCCCGCCCAATGGTGAGTCTCATCATTGTCTGTACTTAGTTGTTTCTTTTTCAAGATTTCAGAGGAACCTGCAGGAAACTCCACTTCCGTATAGTTCTGTTTAAGTGGCTTTCATTCACAAAGTAAAAGTGGAACACGTTGTGTTGTTCTAACTACAACAGACAAGTACACACTTGGATAAGAATACCATATTATTAACGGGACGTTTGTATTTGTCTTGTATAAATTGAACGCGATCTTCTTACTAAAACTTAACCTAAATATTTACAAATTTTTCCGAAAAGTCTCAACTTCATTTAGAATATTAAAATGTAGTACAAGTTTATTTTAATAATTATTACAACACATTTCTTATTATACAGTTGAACTTAAATTTTAAATTTGAACTTAAAATCTGTAGTTAATTTATGTAGTTAAATTTGTAGTTAATTTATGTAGCACAATTTTTAGTTCTTTTAAACAGCTAAGTTTATGGTTAGTTTATATAAATTATATTGAGTTTACAGTCAGTTCAAATACTCAAATAGTCAAGTTGAATACTTAAATTCAAGTTAATATAAATACATTAAATTTATACTTATACATGATTAAAATTTGCAATTGTGCAAATATAAGTAATATAACAGCCCCTGCATCCCAAAACCTAAAACAACGCATAAAAAGCAGATATCGAAAGAAATAAAAAGGCACTCGAATTTGTTAAACAGCATTCAGCATAAAATATTTGTTTCAGGGAAGCCATTGCTTCTAAAATAAAATTGGGTAGAATATGAAAATGGCGTAAAGGTTTCTCATTTGCGGTGGTTTAATCGTTGATTTTTACGAGTAGGTCGGAAGACATAACCTGCAAAGCAGCAAAGAAATGATGTTAAGAGCATATACTCGTATCCTTTTATTACCACCATCTTCGATTGATGTACCACTAAGGAAGTTAAACTTATACCGCTTTATCGTCTCCATCGCATCAAGGATCACGTTTCTACTTTCATACAGCGAGCTTAATTTTTCAGTTCCATTAAGACTACTCTTAAGCGATACTCGTATTTCACCATAAACTTTTCTACCTTTTGATGAAATGTTTACCATCACGTTTTCATACCGCAGTAATCATAATACGTAAAAACACACACACCGTTAAAGTTACCCTTTTTCATCATTCGTTCACATTTTAATTACAGCGAGGTTTAAAAACATTTTATGTACGAAAATTCATTTGTGGAATATTTCAAATTTCTTTACCGAAATATTTCACCGTAATTTTTTCAAATTCGTAAGTTTCTCAGATCTTTTTGAACTTTCATCCTCTAAATATTTTCGATTCGAAATAAAATCGTGAATCTATTTCAGTTCGTTTAGTATTTTGGTATTTCTACACGTTATACTTTCACGCGTTGTATTTCCACGCGCTGTATTTCCACGCACTGTATCTCCACGCGCTGTACTTCCACGCGTTGTATTTCCACGCGTTGTATTTCCACGCATGGTAATTCTACGCACTGAACCTCCACGCGTTCTACTTCCACACGTTGTATTTTTACACGTTGTATCTCCACGCGTCGTATCTCCACGCGTTGTATTTCCACGCGTTATATTTCCACGCGTTGTATTTCCACGCGCTGTATTTCCACGCGTTGTTCTTCCACATGTTGAGTTTCCTTGCATTATAATACCACGCATCATATCGCCATGCGTCCTCGTCACATTATATCATCACGTATTAAATTGTCACACGATTATAATTTGTAAAATATTTCAAACTTCTTTACGAAATATTTCACCATAATATTTTCAAATTCGCAAGTTTCTCAGATCTTCCCTCAACTTTAATCCTGTAAATATTTTCGATTCGAAATAAACTCGTGAATCTATTTTAGTTCGTTTAGTGGTTTCACCGTTGAATATGGCGATACAGTAAAAGCAGTCTCTTGGATCCTGTTTGGAACAAATAGCAGTCGGTGTAGCACAGTTAAGGCATTTCGCGAATCAAGCAAACTGAGCAATCGTGTTTGCGTATTCCGGCAAGCGTCACGAGTTTTAGGTTAAGTTTGTGTCTGGATTTCGATAGCTGTTTGTACGCTGCAACAACAGCTAAGGATTGTAACGATCCGACATTGACGCCTCTTACATGAAATTACTGTTAAACATGCACCATTTAGATAGCACGTTGTTGGTTTAACTTGATTAGCCTTCGACAACGTGTCTTCGTGACACAGAAATGTAATCGCCAAGTCAAATCTACTCGTAGCTGTCTAATATTTGAACTGTATAAATTGTATTTACTCTTTTAAAAATTTGTCAAATATATTTTATTGTTAATACTATTAGTAGTTTGATGCTTAAAATTTCAAATTAAAAGGTGAATTATTATACTGTTCTACTGTTTCATTATTATCACTATGTTGTTATTGAATTAATTTTATAAATTATTGCAATAATTTTAATAAATAAATACTTCATGGAGAGTAGCAAAATATATGATATTATTGTTGTCTTAAATTTATAATACTGCTGTTGTATCATATTTATTATATTTATGATGCAACAATAATAATAATAGTCAAGTATTTAGATAACAAAATAACCTAATTCGTTTGATTGATCCTTGAAATGCTCTCCCAAAGACTTTAAAAACGTAAAAATTTTTATTAAAAAATTGTTCAGGTGAAGATAGCAAATCGATATTAATTCAGCGGCAAATCAGTGTTACACCGCAAGGCAGGAATGAAAGAGAATCGTCAGGGGAGGAAAATTCATTGTTAAAAATATATAAACTGACGGATAACGTGGAAAGACCTTGATCTCAATTATATATTCATAGAATTGGAAATGGTGAGCCCGAAAGGGGCAAAGATAGCCGGCTGAAGTCGGCAGAAATAAAATATCAAAGCTTTTGCCCTCTTTGGCTCGCACGCCAACTGCTTCTCCAATATCTAGTGTTTTTCGATATCTTAAAAAATTCCAATAGCACGAATCGGCCATTTTGGCCTTTCTGCTTGATTTTATTCTCCGTCTTAGTACACTTTCGACGCAACTGCCTCTTTCGTACGTCTTCCATTTTGCCGATGCTATTGGAAGAATTCTGATGTAGATGCGTTTTTACGAATTCTACTTTTCCTCGTGAAATCTTTAACTTAATTATTTTTGATGTTTTGTAAGGGAACTTTTACATTATAGACACAATTTAATTATTTTAATAATTTTTTTACATGTGTGGTTTTGATGATAATGAGGTTAGGAAAATGGCGGACGTGGTATACAATTGATACATCTTTTGTACGAATTACAAAGTGTTTGTGATAATTGTATTACTGTATTGTCGTTTAATTACTTGAATTATTATTGCATAATTACTGAAATTATTATTATTTAATTATTTGAATTATTGTTTATTTTTAAGCATGTACCTTAAAGCATATCTCATAATACAAATTTAAAAATGATTTAAATACATCAATAAGATGTGGCAATTTGAAAATGTTTCTGAAAACAACACTATCAGAGATTTAAAATTTGACTGAAATCACTCATTGAAATAAACTTCCAAAAAAGTTTCTAAAACAAAATGGGTGTTAACATATAAGAGACCGTAGGAGAAAATGAACCAATTATTATGAATTCATGATCTGTGCGTATCCCGCCATTTTATCTCTAGCGTGCCGTAATTGTTCCATTTTCTTTTTCTTCCTCGTTCCAGTGCTTTCCGTTCTTCCGTCCCTGGTCCTGTGTAACAATATAACCTGTATGTAAATTAAGTCGGCTTAATTGCGAGTGTTTTGCATGCGTGGAATATCCGGTTGACAATCGTCGTATCGCAATCGCATAGTACCGTTTGCAACGGGGCATATCTGCATTCCGCACAATTTTTCGTCGCGTCGCGTGACTTTGTCGAATGAAAGGGCAAAGCGAAGATCGTGAACGAGATAAGTATGAACCTAGTTACTTAACGTAATTATATTACGGTAAGTTAATTGGAGCGTAGGAAAATTGTGTAGGGAACGTGACGAGATTATTTATTTTCGCTCCATTGCTTTCAATTAAACTATATGCTCGCTGATTTTTATCTTTTTAACAAGGAAAACGTTTCTTTTCAACGATTATGGAAGTAATTGCACATGATGTTTTATGCGTGGGAAGGTCAAATGTTCTTTAAGGCAATATTTAATTAGGTATGCTAATATTGCATTAGGATTGGACGCGTTAGTTTGAAGTTATGAGGTCTAGGTTATCTAGTATGTTTTGATTTATATATTTTATTGCATTTTGTCCTGTTTTATTTAATTTTTGCTTTTATCACTTATGCACTGAAGATCACTAATAATTTTAATGTTTAAGATACTGCAAAATTCCAAAATATCAAAGATCCAAAATCTTAAAATCCCACAATCAAAAAATTCCAAAATCTAAAATCTCACTTCCCAAACTTCCAAAGTCCCAAACTCACGAGATAAAATCTCAACACTTCCAAACACGCGAAATGTTGCGTGTCACAATTTTCCCAAAGGAAACTGAAAAATGTTACGTCAGTTATTTTCCCGTGGCGCATTCTAAGGGCATGGAAGAGTTCACTCATCACTAATCGCGTAACAGTTTTTGCGATGAGTGGCAGAGTCCAAAGTGACTATCAAATAGAAAGAAACATGAAAGGTCGAGTTGGGAAAAAAAAAATGGAGAAAGAGGTAAAGAGAGTGAGAAACTAGACGCTTTTCACTTGGTGCGAGCACGTGATGTTACAGTTCCGCACAGGGTACAAGTGCTTCCTCCCCCTAGCCGACATCTCTTTCTCCCTCTGTGTGCGAGAATGGGGGATGAAAAAAACCGGCATTCATGACTTTCATATATAGGGTGTCCGTGATAAGTTGTTATAATCTCATTACTACGTGGCGAAGATTCAACAGAATTGTTCGCGTAACAATTACATGGAGCTGTTAATAATAGGGGAGTTAGCGCAGGATTCAACCTAGGGGACACTACTATTATGTGTATCAAACTAAAATGGCAGCTAATAATAGAAATTGTGTCCATTTAACATCTAATATAGGATTAATATTTAATATAAACAGTGACTTATATGGGACACTGTAATATCTTAGTAAACTTGTAACAATAAATAAAACAGGTTACAATTTGATTATAATTCACTTGCTGCAAACTTATCAGACTTGCTATGATCTTGTTATAGTTAAATTGTTATAAAAATGTAATTTATTATTATTACATATGTATTGGACAATAGACAACATTGACAATAAACAACTGATAGATCGTGATTGATTTCCTCAGAATAATTGAACAATGAATAGACATAGTGTAAAATCAATAACATTAAGGTTGATATGGTACATAATTATATCGCAAAATGAGTATGGAATAATAGTTCGGTGAGATACGATCATTAATGTGAGAACACCCTATACAAGATTTTTGTCGACCCACTCATTGTATACATATGCAGTAGCACTCGGCGTGGTGTTGTCATGGTAACAACATTGGTTTGCACGAAGTTGCAGCCGCAAAAGCGAAGGCGTGACAAATAGGGAGAAGAATAGACAATGACGATGCTCCAGTCTCTCGACGGGACTCTCAGCTTCGCCGAACCGAGATCGTTCGTGCCTGTAACGCCATCCGCTCGCATGCTTTGGAGTCCATCCAGCTCTCGTTCTTTCTTTTCACCTGCCACCTTTTCACCCCTTCCAATGCGTTACTCTTGCTTAGGAATACCAAATTGAATCGATGACGATTTACCTGCGACGTCTGGACTAAATTCACTTTCGCGTTATTTCACCATGCGTTATGTCTCTACGTGTTATATTTCTACGCGTTGTATTTCCACGCGCTTTATTTCCACGCGTTGTATTTTCACGCGTTTTAATTCTACGCACTGTATTTCCATGCGTGGTATTTCTATGTCCTGAATCTCCACGCGTTATACATCCACGCGTTGTATTTCCACACTCCGTATCTCCACGCGTTGTAATTCCACGCGCTGTACCACCACGCGTTGTACTTCTACGCACTGTATTTACATGCATGGTAATTCTACGCGCTGAACCTCAACGCGTCACAATTCCACGCGTTGTATTTCCACACTCCGTATCTCCACGCGCTGTATTTCCACGCGTTGTATTTCCACACGTGTAATATCACCACGCATAACATTACCATATGTTATATTTCTACCCGTTGTTTCACATTATATCATCACGTATTAAATTGTCACACGATTGAAATTGAAAATCCTTATCTATATTATTCATTTGTAATTTACCAATTTATTATCAATTTATTTATCTAACTATATATAAACTATTTAAATTGTCAAATTACCGAATTGACATTAATCTTTCAAAAGGAGAAACACTTTCTTAAATTGAATTACCATAAAATGAATATGAAAATGTATAATCAGTTTGTTTATTTAATTATTTATCAATTGTTTAAAGTATTAAATAAAGAACTCGTTATTAATTTTATAAAAAAGAGAAAATTTTGTTACGTTGAATTATTTTGAAAGGAATATGAAAATGTGGAAAGGGTAATCGTTTTTGTAGAAAGGGTCTAAATAATCTTATGAATATTGGAAATTTGAAGACAGTTCTTGTGAAAAGAGAAGTTGAAGGAAGTATCGTTTGATCGCCCTATGGAGATTGTTCGTACATGGTGTGCTCTTCAAGTGCGTACTTTGGAGCTCATCCAGACTTCACACCCGGTGCTTTCACCTTCCCCTTTCTCATCCTATTTTCCACACGCTTTTGAAACGGTATGTTTACAGCACCCGCGTATATGTAGAATCATTCAACCCTTCAGCTGATAATCGAAAAATTGGATAAGTGAACGTTCGCTTATTTCACGAGGAATAATATTTAGAATATTTTACAGTTATTTTTTCATGTATTTTAATACACATAAAAAAATTATTATAAGCCCCCTACAATCTTAATTTGTAAGATTATATTTATCTTACAAACTTAAATTGGATATTTTATCATTTCTTCTTAGAATAGGAAAGAAGAAATTTTCCAGAGCTACAGTTCACTGAATCTCATGATAATTAAATTTGTGTACCCTTCCATTGAACATCGGACCGGATTCCATTTAATGTAATCGTATATTTCTATTGATTATCACGTTATAATTAATAGCAGGATTTCCACTCGAAGCATCGTAGCTCTGCATCGATATCGAGAAGGTGAAAAATGGATGGTGCCGATAATATCGGCATACTCTCGTCATTTATCTCCCTGTTCATTTATTCGATGTCGTTAAAAGTGAACGACTTTTAAGCCGGTATTAATCTGACTCTTGACTCGAAAGCACGGCAAAGACTTGAGAAAAGGGTACATTATAAGATAGCAAAGCTGCTTTCCTCAGTATTATTGCATCTTCGCAATTATCATAAAACAGTCCTTAGAGATTAATGACAAAAAATGTTTAAATTTAACAGAGTTTCGAGAAATTCAAAATTAATGCATAATAGAAATCGTGAGAATCGTGTGGAATATGTCGGTAATTACTGTATTCGCCGATAGAGGGACATTAATATCAACTTTCTCGCAAGTACTCGCTCAGTGATCCATCACTTCGCAGGTAATCAAACTTCAAAGTTTCATAACTTCATTAAAATTTTATCGAAAACTACTGCAACAAAGAGTCAATTAAAACTTGAGCGTTCTACTTTTTTGATCCTATTAACCGACTTTTATCCTGAAGGATAAAAGATATAAAATTCTTCTTTCAATGGGAGCTGCCTAATTATTCATTTCACATTAAACCCCATGTTCCATAAACGGTGCGGTCTACAAGTTTCTATATTCAGAGATATAATGTGGAAAAGATTTACTAATTTTCATTTAAAAGAACAGAAATTGCATTAAGAAGATGTGATTTTTAACGAAATTACTGTTATTAAAAGACACTCATTTTTACAGTTTCACGGTTTTCTTTTGATGTATAGCGTTAATATTCTTCCTTTACGATTTTTCAACTTTTATACGTCTAATATCTAATGTTCAAACCTACTATATGAAATTGATGTACATGAGTTTCAAGTATAACGATTTAGTTATCAAAGTTATACCACTAACAAGAAATTATGGATACGTTCTTTTGCTTCAAAAAGACACAATTTTGTAGAATGACGTTGTTAGGGATTTCCTATAATTGTGTGAAGTTTCAAATAAAACAACATCTTAAAAATCATACGCTCTCCTTATTGTGAAGTTCAAAATTGAACTGAACTCTCATCACTCCCACTCTCCTATTTATACCGTACTGACACCAGAGAACTGTCACTGCGCATGCGCACACGCATGTGTGCGGCTAATACAATTACCACGCATGCGCACGTCACGAAAACAAACTAAAGCTAATTACATACATTACGAACATATAATTTATTACCAAATAGACTAAATAACTATAATAAAAGAGTATAATAACTATTACACCATTTTCTTATAAATCTGTTCGTCCGAAAAAGTTAAAACGTTACAAAGTAACAACTGAAAGATTGAAATACGAAAAGAAAATAAATAAAAAGAGGAAAAAGTGACAATGATGATACAAGTTATGGTATACGACGCTTCGTTTCATAAAAACCAGAAAGAATTTGCTAAATTTACATAAGCGAAGCATAAACAATCTCAGAATGTGCTCGCTGATAATGTGGACTTTGCGAGGTAGGAGAACAAACCTGTTATGAAAATCCTCGAGCGGCGAAAGCAGGGCTATAAGCATGAATAAATAAGTGATATTAAGATCTACTTTCTCTCTTCTTTTCCTTCTATCCTTCGAATATCACAAGTGTTTCCTTCCTACGTACATACTGGGTCCTGGTTCGCGGCTGGTATAATATGCCATTCCTCTTCGCTCTTTTTTCTCTTCTTATTCTTCTTCAACAACTTATTTCGTTCATGGACACACTTCGGGCGGGCCCTGCGGCTACTATTCAACTTCTCCACTCTTTTTTTTGATAGACATTGGCTCCGACTAATATACAAGCTAACGTTAATTATGATAATACGTTGTAAGTTGTCTACAATGTTATTTGAGATTAGATCACCTTCTCGACAAAATTATTTTTGGTAATTGATTTTCAAGTTACAGAATCACTTGTTAACATTGTACTAGAATTTAATATAATTTGGTGTCTTTAATTTGACAAGGTTAAATATAAGGTTGAATTATTTATTTATTGTATTTCCACGCGCTATACTTCCACGCGCTATACTTCCACGCGCTGTATCTCCACGCGCTGTATTTCCACGCATTATATTTCTACGCACTGAATCTCCACGCGTTGTATATCCACGGGTTGTATTTATTTATTCAGAATTTTATTTTCCGTGAAAGTGTATTTATTCGTTCAGTAGTAATTAAAAATTTGTGAACTTACAATTTATGAGTAGGTTTATTTTTCTGGTCACAGATTTTCATATAAAATTAACAGAAAGAGAAATACGTAACGTGTAACGATGCAATCAGGTTTTTATGCGATCGGTGATCAAAATTTTCGACGATAATCGTAACTGTGGATACAGTTGTATGCTACGCGGTCCAATAATTAGTTCATTGTGGAACATTGGGGTCGGAAGATGGTAGGAACCGTGACCAACAAATTCAATTGGTTCTTCACCGGGATATCCTTGATTATAACGAGACCATCGGGGGATGAAAGAAAACGGCAATGATATTTTCCACCCGGTTTTCGACTCCCAGCACGTTTTTCCGTAAATTACGAGGCGAGTTCCGGTACGCCCTTTTCACCGCTGTGTATTCTCGATTTTCCACATTGTATCTGTACGCGAGGAGAATTTTTCGTACTTGATGAGAAAGGGGTTATTAACCCTCATTGATAGAGTGCATGATCTCAAATCTGTTTATGTGTTGTTTATTCATTGATAATTTTATCCGATGACAATCTAAATTCATATTATTAATTTTTATGAAACAAAACAATTGCAATTTAGTAGTGATGCACTTTTTGTTTTTCAGTTGACAAATTTTCAAGTTTACAAATACTTTAAGTTAGAAATTTAGAAATTATCAAACTTTTACATATTTGTAATACAAAATATATGAAACACGATGAGAAAACAAGAAATGCAGTGAAAATATTAATTAACAAAATAATGACAAAAGTATAGAACGTGATACAGCTGCACCCAGCACCGTTCTATAAGGCATACCAACTGCTAACCTCACCTCTTTTGCTCTTCTGTTTTCCGCTAACCAGCAGAAAGTTTCTGTTCCCCTTTTAAATTATTTTAGAGCAACGAGATGGTCGAGAAAGTTTGTGCCGTGGTAAACTTACGTGCCACCACGGGATCAAGGGGGAAGATGAGGTCAAGAAGAGGTTCCTTATGTATTCTGCAAGCTCAGGTTTACACGTTCGAGATATGACCAGAAAAATCCAAAGTTTGTGGCTGAGAAGTGGTTACCGGAAAGCCCGTGTGTGACGTGCATAAGAAAATCTTCGATGCTCCTATTCTATCCTGTGTTCATCTTTCGAAATATAATTTAGTTATCAAATTTTTTATCGTCAATTTAGAACCACCCTTATTTTTGATCATTTCTAATAAAAATTTCGCAGTGTAAGTACAGTTTGGTTTCGATTTTACTTATCCGCGGTTGACTTGTTAAAATGATATGTACGAAGCAGAAACCCAACTTGAAAACTTGAATAATTGAATAATTGAACAACTGAAAAATTGAATACTTGAATAATTGAACCTCTGAAAAGTTGAAAATTTAAACATTTGAATAATAACATATATGTATCTATACAGTAAAATTGATTATTAATACCTCCTTAAGTATCTAATATTAATAAAAATGACCAAGTATAGGTTATTCAATTTTTCTCTAAATTAAAAGTTTCAACAAAATCCAGAACTCAACATATAATCGTAATCTTTCCTTTTGAGGCAACAATATTTATCATCTATAATAACTTATCATTTACGAATCGACAGTATCCAGCAAAAATTTTACTCCAATCTCTTTTCAATTTCCTTAATTCTTTTTTCATTATCCACTCGTTAAAGTTTCCGTTCAACGCGTCCGCCATTCCGGTCTCCTTCTTCACCGACCCAGTCAACCGCGGCGATAGAGAAAACGATATTGAACTTCTCGTCTTCGATGAGCTGTTTTATTTTTCTTCCGTATGATTCATTCGATTGAACACGACTTGTGGTTACAAGGACCAGCAATATATTTTCGATATTACGAGTCGACATTCCCAACTACGGTCCCGCGAGTCTCCTGTATTCTTTACATATATCGCTCTAGCATGACTGCTCGGTTATCCCACTTGATAAAATGGCGATGATCCTCTTTGGAATAATACTTCGTTCTAGGCACATTGTAACGTCCTTGCTGAACCTATTTTCATAATCGGTTTCCTGCTAGAAAAATTATTATTATATGTACCAGTGTCAGACTTTTAATCGATGGTTAGAAAAAGCAGTTAATAGGAACTTTTTGTTATATTGCCCAAGGTGGGATGAGATGTTCTTGAAATTTGCAGATTAGAATTTGATGCATTGAGGGAGACATACTGATAGTCGTTGATGTTCTAATACGATGAGATGATATATGGCGATATAGTGAGATTTAACCCGTTAGTGTACAATGTTGATCAAGTTTCTAGGTGCCTAAGTAACTAAGTTCCAAAATTTATAAGTTTTAAAGCATTCTAGTACCAAAATCTTGAAGACCTCAAAATTCAACAAATTGGAAAATTAAAAAATTTCATAATTCTAAAACTCCAAAATTCCAAAATTCCAAAACCCCAAAATTCCATAATTTCAAAACCCCAAAATGCCAGAATTCCAAACTTCCAAAATTCCATAATTCCAAAACCCCAAAATTCCAGAATTCCAAAATTCCAAAATTCCAGTGTTTAACGAAATCCATAAAAAGAATCATTGAATTCCATTAAAAAAAAACAAATACACGTCATAAATATTCGTTAACATATTTTTTAATGTTCGGTAGAATTATAGTAATGGACACGAAGGCCATAACTTTCCGATTTTTGTGTTTATGGACGTGTTCATATAGAGGATGTTCTTAAAATTATTTTCGCATGACGTTACTAAAAGCAGTTATAAGAGGAAAGGGCCATAGAAAGGAATTGAAGTTCAGTGTTGCCCGGCTTCATAAATTTCCATAATAAAGCCAAGCTGTACTTCATAATTGTGTTCCATAAAACATACATAAATCGTTTGATTTATTAGCTTTCACAGGACCATTAAATTACATTTTTTCGCTTTTAACAACGAGCCCTCCAAGTGAAACTAGACACATTTATTATGAAACTGCGCCGGTCGACAAGTTCGCAACAGCTGCAAACACGCAATTTAAGGAGCATAAAGTTTTACTTAAAGTTTGTTATGATTTGCAGACGTACGCCGTACTTCCGGCTCGTCATTAGAATTACTGGAATTGTAATTTGTAACATCCGTCTTCATTTTAATTGCTTTCCTACTCTGTATTGAATATTTAAACGATGTCTCTCTTACTGATGCACTCGGAAGTCTCAAGTAATTAAAACATATTTAATATCGAATTAGGTTATTAGTATCTAATTAATCAAAAATATTATTTTCTTACTATTTTTATTTACTTTATTAATAAATATATTGAATATATATATTTTTTTTTTATTAAAAGTTCTCATTATATTGCCATGTATGAAGCAGTAGCTGTGGAAAATTTTTATAATTGGCGATATAGAGAGAGATTCTAAAATTTGGAAATTTTGGAAAACTGAAAATATGAATTTATATATTTGCAATTGAAGAGTTAAAAACTTGAAAATTTCTCAATTTGTAAATTAAAAAATTTAGTAGCTCGTTAGCACTTGATATGCCCATCACTACTCTAACAATTATAGCTGAATATTTTTACAATTGTCAATGCAAGAAGAGAACTTAAAATTTGAGAGTTAATAAATTTACAAAATTGAAGAGTTGTGAACTGACAAATCTTTCAATATGAAAATTCGAGAATTTGGAAGCTTGAAAATTCAAAAAATTCAAAAATGTAATACCCAATAAGTCCATCGCCATTTTAACCTCGGAGAAGTGCACCGCTGGAGAAGTATGGACGTATTGCCATATCAGCAGCAGAACCGCAGGATCTAAAGTACAAGTAATCAATTAGCAAGTACTGATACAGGCCATCAATACCATCCCCCATACCCTCATGTTGCGCAATGGAAATTAGTCTTAGACGTGTAGACAATGGAGGATTTCAGATAATAACGTGCAGTTGATCTGATTAGTACATTACCTAATAAATGGCTACTGCCTACCAATCAATTACTACCACTGTATTTGATCGTCTGATCGAGACAGACAATTATATCGATTAGGTAATATCAGAAATGAGGCAACGAACGGTGATGCAAAGGGTTGCAACCGTGTCAACCAGGTTTACGAGCTGATCCGGAGTTGGAAGCGTGATACAATTTGTTTCTACTAACATTAGCAGCGCAAAGATAGTTAATTAGGCGGTACTGTTACCGATGCTAATTAACGGATGCGTTGACGCTAATACAATATACTCTCGTAACTAGAGGTGAGAGGATTTTGGAGGCGAAGTAACTAACGGTACGCTTCAATTATCCATTAATGGATCACGATGGTACAATTCCATTATTTGCGAGATTGCGAGCAACGGTACTACACTTTCACTGGTAAAATTTTCTTTTGTTCAATATAAGTTGCCAATTTTCGAATTTTCGTTGGTGCTTGCAATCGACATTTAGTACACATTTGATACTCAAGGCTCATTTAAAGGGTCTTCAAGGCTCATTTAAAATCTACAATTTTAAGACGAATTACTATCAATGCTATGTAATTATGCAAGCACTAATTTTATTTTATAAATTATTATTGTAACGTGTCCCATGAAATTGAAACAGTATTGCAGAATAACACATGTGTACGTCAATTTAAGGTTTAACATTTGAAAGTGTACATTGCTGGTACTTACGAGTCTTCTTTCTGTGTGTTGTTTCAGAGCAAGGACAAAACACAAACAAGAAGAAGACAACATTTTCGAGACTACTTCGAGGACTAAAGACGCACAGGAAAGAGAAACAAGCACAAACTCAAGGTTCCCCGAGGCATGGTCGTGCAAGGATGGGTGTACCTCAAAGAGTAAGTGTGTATCTGTGTACAGAAACGTAATCCCATTTAAACCGGAAGTTGATTCAGATTTCCTGCGTAATCTTCGCTCGACAGCAATTTAGACTCTGTTTCTTTACTTCGCTAGTTTCAGTGAGTATTTCTTTATTTGTTTAATTCTTCAAATTTATACTATGACTATTATTTGAAAGAAGTTACCTTTACTGAAGTTGCCAGAAGTTTTAAAAGCTTCATGTAATTAATGTTTAAAAATTTGTATGATTTAATTATGTATGATCCAAATATCATAAATAATGTTACTTGATAATAATTGATTAATAATTAATTAAATTGTAAAAAAATGGAGTTCTACAAAGTAACATGTTTAGAAGACATTTATAAAAGGTCTGCAATAATTTTTTAAAAGTAATGCACGAAATGTTTAAAAAAATTAAATGAATGATAAACTCATAAATTTGTATCTAATGAAATTATATTTAAATAATACAAAATTGTTATAAAATTATAGTATAAAATCGTTATAAAATTATAGCAGTTTGTAAAATACAATCGAAGATCGAAAACAACAGCAGACAAGAATTTCATAGGCACATGGGAAATCGAGATAACCATTATTTTCGGTTCATTGACAAAGAAACTTGTATGCATCAGCGAAGTGAACCGTTCACCTCTGAGGATTAAAACTCCTCAAGATTTCCCAGGTGTCATCGATCGCTAAATTCTTCTATGCTGACGATCCAGACTCTGGAAATTACGATGCAACGTCTAATTTCATTTATGAGTTTCTTCTACGATGAACACATAATCGATGAACAGTTGTCCTTCGTTATCCACGATTTTTTTCATCAGTAATTTCAATGATTTCCCTTTCAATGACTCATGGTTTCAATTACCCACTCATCCAATCATAACTAATTTTATTAAACACTTGACAGAATGTAAAATAAAAGCTGAATATAGTCAGAATAATTATTTAGGTCTGTTAAAAATAAAGCTACTCTCCATCACGAACCAAAAAAAGAGTGATTTAAATTTGTTCTACTTAATCATTATTCAGGGACGTCCTTTATTACCCAGCCATAACTAATTGCATTAAATACTGGACAGAATATGTAATAAAGAAGAGCTGAATATCGTCAGAATAATTAATCAGGTCCGTTAAAAATAAAGCTACTATCCATTACATTTTCCGACGAATTCGATCCAGCGGTGTTAAGCATTTCTGAAAAGAGTGATTTATATTTGTTCTACTCATACATTATTCGGTAAAGTTTTTCGCTACAGAATCAAAAATAATTGTAACAAATACTTGCCAGAATATGCAATGAACAAAAGCTGAATATAGTCAGAATTAGGTCCGTTAAAAATAAAGCTGCTATCTGCGAATTGTGGCAGAGCAATTCGGAGCTAAGAAAAGAATTTGTTTGATGTTATAATTAAACGTCTCTCGATTATAGTTATCGACGAAGTATGACGTTAGATTGATGAAGTAACTGCAGCATTTCTTCATCATCCGCCACTCGAGCACAAGGCCCTTTTATCTCGTGGCTAAAACACGACAGGTACATCATCATATGGCGGACGCGCAGAGAGATCAGACACATAACCCCCTAAACGGCCACTCAAAGACATTCCTCTCGCTTTGACCTTGGCACAAAGTATCACGAACCTTGATAGTACTTGGAATGAAATTTCCTCGAGAGCCCTCGATAAAGCACTTGTATGCCAGTAGAGCGTCGTTTTCGACTCTCGGCTTCGGAACCTCTGACCATTCTGCGATCAGTAGAACCACTCAACATTGGGCCACAAATTCCATGACTATACTAGAGAGAAGAATCCAGCTACGATGGCGCATCACGAACGAAAATTCAATTATGAACGGATGCTGGAACGATTCGTTGCATAAGCTATGACGAGAGGACGGGGTTGGTAAGAGGAGGCATTTCATGGCTAAAGATCATCAACGATGGTCAGTGGCCTTTGCGTGGCGGAAAATGTCTGACCTGTGATGTCTGATACATAAATTGGCTTTTAACGCGTTGGCCTTCGTCGAAATGGACGTTTATTGTATTGCAGTTAGGTAGCAGGTAATATATTGATTTGGGCACAGGTTTTATGGGTCTTAAGGACATTTTTATTAGAAAATTGAATTTTATATGGAATTACAATTTTATATGATTTTGTGTGGTATTACAATCTTATACAATTTTTATGTGGAACCTTGTACAATTACATATGGTATAACCTTGAACAATTATGGTACTACAACCTTATATATGGAAGTACAATCTTATACGATTATATGTGGAATTACAATCTTATTAAAATTACTTCACTATAATATATTAACTGTTTTTCGACGTCTAAGAATCATGACAATTAGTGATAATAATTAGAGAATGTGGAGAATGGGGAAGTTAGGAAGAGTCAAGCTAGAGGGCGCCACTAGCGAGTCAAACTAAAATGTCGGGACGTTATGAGAAGCTGTGCTTACATATTTAGATAAAAATAATATATGAGTAGCATAAAATTCATAAAATATAACAAGAACGAATTTAAAAGTAAAAAAGCACGTACAAACATAATAACAAATAATGATTATATACATAATTATAAAATAATGTAATTGAAAATCAACTATAAACATAACTAATAACATTCTCAGTTTTAGTTAAATAGACTTTCAGATTTTTTATATATTATATTATACTTTCTAATTTATAATGCATTATAGTGCATTCTTCGTGTATTTTCAATCACAATTAAAACCAAATGGTGATTACATAAAAATTTAGGATGTCTTCGACAAAATATTTCAAGTTCATCAAAATTGCCCTTGTGTATAATTAACGAAGTACTTAAGGGAATTTAACGTGCCCTTCAGGTATGAATATCTGGAGTATAGAATCAGTCCAGTTTCCAACAAGCACCGATAGACTATTATTATCGTGAATACTGTCGCCATAACAAGGTACGATCATACAAGTCGGTATCGTAACCACAGTCAGCTCCGCGTCCAGTCGGTTCAGGACGCCTGATAGCTGTAATGGAAGGCATCCAACGAGTTCTAGCAGGCCGCGTACAGGACAGCGATTCTAACAGAACAGAATATTGCAAACTGTCAACAGTGTCGTACGTCTGTCCCTTGTCGACACCACTGACCGCACATTGCCGTTCATCTTGTTTCAAGCTTGACTCCTGCCAGTAATCCTACAATCTACAACGTATATGGACGTCCGACAACAAAACAATATACCGTAATCCCTCGTATTTTACAGTTTTCGTCTCTACGGCTTTTGGTTATTAGAGACTTCGATTATCCGCGGTTCTAACTATCTGCGATTTTAGTTATGGTTTCGATCATCGCCGGTTTTGTGGGTGCTTTCGATTATACGCGCCTCTATCTAGGACTTTATGCTTTCGATTAACCGCGGTATCTAGGTATCTAGTTATGGATTTCATCCAGTATGCGGTATGAATGGAACATTAATCTAAACACTCAATCCTTTTTACCTTTGTATCTGCGAAAAATTAAATGTCGATTTCTATACAAAAACAATACTCTTAAAATGGAAAGACACGCTACTAGCTATCTTATGTTAGTAGCCATCGATATTTTTCTACGAAATTAAACGTAAACTTCTATATGAACAAGAAATAATTATATTCTAATAAAAATGGAAAAATTTCAATCTTGCCTGTAATCCCAGGTATTTTTGTAAGGAACGTTTCTTTGAACTGGAGAATAATTATACTCTCGAAAGAATGGAAAAGTTTCGAACTTTCTCATACTAGTTCCCCCGATATTTTTCTACGAGATGAAATGTAAATTTCTATACGAACAAGAGAATAATTACATTCTAATAAGAACGGAAGTATGTCAAAGTTTCTTGCGATAGTTATTATTTCTTTGTGACCGTTTCACCGACAATTGGTTCATTGAAGGCATCTCCTAAAGTTGGCCAGCAAACGTGGCCGGAAACGGTAAGAATTGGAAGCTCGGGTTTCTCCTCAACTTTCACGGAAATTGCTTATCCGCGCTGTTCGTTCTGGCTGTCCATTTTCTTGGTGGGAAGACCGTTTATCCTGCACTTTTCCCAATCGTTCGTGCCCCATCTCCAACACGTAATCAAGGATCGACGCTTATCCTTGCACACGTCGCAGTAAGTCGACTAGGGAAACGTATTGGTCATTAGTGCTCGCGTCTTTCGTTAGTTGTTTCAACTTGGCTATCCATTAGCGTTACTGCATCACCCTGCCACTTGGATAGAAAACTAATGGCTACAAGACGTTCAACCCAGTAACATTCTACATTTTGTTTTTCCTCTGCGCTCCTCCGAGCTTGGTTACGTTCTCGCATATTAAATAGCTTATATCGAAACATGCCTACTCTGACATGCGTATCAATTTGAAACTTAATAATAAAAATCGGTATATAGATGTTCCATTGACATTCTTATTACAAACTAGGTACATATCAATTATAACGAACATGAAGGTTATGTCTGCTGCATATTAATCTGAAACTTAAGAATAAGTTCAATAAAAATGAATACATAGATGACATTGACATTCCTATTACAAACTAGCTAGATATAAATTGTAGCCATCGTTAAGGTTATGTTCTGTATTTGCATATCAGTTTAAAACTTCATAAGTTAAACACGTGTCTATTGACATTCCTAGTATAAACTAAGTAAATATCAGTGGCAGCAAAGAAGAAAGTCATATTTTGTTGTTCATGTCGCCACGACATAAAAGTGTTACAAAATGGCAGCCATCATACATCAATTTCAAACTCAAAGTGTGTATAATGACTGTACAGCAAAAGTTTCATTTAATACTAATACAAAGTAGCTAGTTATCAAGTCAAGTCCAATATCCTGTATGCATATCAGTCTGAATCTTAAAATTTAATAAAAGTGACAACATGAAAATTTGACCAATATTACTAATACAAAATGGCTGATCTCTATCAGACAAACTTTGTTTTGTTATTAAACAGCAATAACATTCTATCATAATACTGCATATTACAGCATAAATTAACTCAAAACTTGTAGCGTAAGAATTTGAAATTAAAGGTTCAGTAAAAATTATACGGATGTTTCATAAAAATTCCTAACATAAAAAGTCTGATTGGCGGTTGCAGTAAATAATGCAGTAATATTACGTTGTTGCATATCACAAAAATGGTTACAAAATAACACATCAGCACATCAATTTGTATGGTAAAATTTCAAGAAAATGACGGTACGGTAAACGTGAGTATCCCTAATACAAAATGGCAGATTGATAGCTGTAGCAAATAACAGAGTTATGTTAGGCACATTGTTGCGTATCAGAACATAAAATTATCATAAAATAACACTTTACAGCGCAGCAATTTGAAGCTTAAAAATCGTGGTGAAAGTGTTAGCTGAAAGAAAAGACACACGAGTATAGAATGATCAGGTACCATTAGTATAAAGGTACATGAGTAGATAATGATGTCTGCACGGTATTTACCCATACACTGTATCCGATGACTTACGAACCTAAAATCAACGTTACTTCATTTCCTTTGGTATTCAAATTATTCGTACATGTAGTTGAACGTGGGTATCGTAGCAGAGCAACGATTCGTATGATGCAATAGGTTAGGTTACCAGGTCAACAGCTGAGTGTATTTCACGCCCTTCACGACCATGGTATTAGCATATAAAGCGATTTAGTCTGCTTTACTTGCGTTTCAGAACACCCTTCGTAGATTGCTTACAATTTAATCTTTTCTGTAAAACGATCAAATCATTTGCTGTTCACATACTTAAAATATCTTACGATGTCATAAATATTTCTGCATTAAAAATCGTGCACAATACTGTTTCAAACTTTGAAGCACGGTGTAATCTTGATACAAACAATATTTTTTATAAACTCAATAAATATGAACATTATTTTACTGTAGTAATAAAATTGTAGTTGACTGATTTTATCTTCTTAATGAATTTTCTTAATGAAATATGAAATTGTTGATATACAAGGAAAATATTAAATAACAAAAAATATTTTCCATTTTATAAAAGACAAAATTTGTACCTTTCTTGCAGTGTGAAATTAATATCACTGTATTAGTTCCAAGAATTTTATTCTCTTGTCTTTCGTATTTCATGTTTTATGAAGTCTTTAAATATTGTAGCAGTTATTCTTTCCCAAGCGAATTGCAACCTCGACAATACTTTATAAATGTTTCAGGCTCCAAAGGAGAATTTACGGTTGTGCAGAATTTTACGAATTCAAAGCGTTACTGACTTTCAGAGACATTTTGCAAAGATGTGAAATATGAAACGATGAGTCCCGTATTCTAAGATCCATAAAAAGTTTTACTACTACACATTTCATGGAATTTATTATAAACTCAATTACTAACGTTCGTATTACTTTAATTTACAAATATATATTAACAACATTTAATAAACATTACAATATTACGACATTTGAAATATTTCTGTTTTATCATTTGTTTATTTATCTTTCTGCTTTATTTTCAATTTCACATACGTATTACGTGCAGGTACGTTTAGCATTAATGACCACATGCTTTTTTACTATATCCGTTATGTTACACGCGGAAACATGCAACGTGTAAAATTTTGCAATAAACGTTCCGTGAAATTTTAATTGTTATTTACTTGAGCTGAAAGAGCTCTCAAGCAATTATTAGCTTCAGGCGAACAAGAAGCTAAATTCACCGCTTTGTACTCCATAGCGGCAGAAGTTTAGTAGTGGTAAATCGGTTAGTTTCGGATGCATTCGGTCCGTGTCGGTTAAATACCGTTGTGTGGTCAGCGACAGAAGCTTCAGTGAGCATCGTAAGTCCTTTTTATGCAAACTGCGTTAGGAGCAACATGAAGAGGATATTTTTTGCGAAGCGAGTGAAATCGAGTGAAACCGTGAATTTTTGCATCGTACCTGCTTATGCAAATCGTAAAAAGAACGAAAACTATGAAGAATTAAAAAAACATAAGACTCTTGCGTTTCGTACGTAAGCATTATAAATATATATAACTAACAATGTATATAACTTATAAATTAATATTTCAACGTATATTCTTTTCTTAAAAAACAGAAGTTTTTCAAATCTTTTTTTTATCGAATCATTTATAATTTAAGAAGTTAACCTTTACTTCATTTGTGCTTTTTATAATAACCTCTGTCATCGATTTCGATTACATTATAACGTTTCGATCGTATGAGTTTATAAGACGCATCACGTGATTAACCGAACAGCGCCGAAGAGTAACGGAGTTAACCGATTTACCACTACTCGTCCCCTAACCATCTTACCCCATCGTTTATACATCCACGGTATACTTCGATCGCAAAACAACCGTGAAGATACTAAAGGGTTCAGTCACCTCGTAAACAGTTGGACGAGTAATTATAAAGCGGGAAAGCACCTAATACCAGTATGAAAAAGAAACGGGAAAATTGTTTATGACGTGTCAATTAATTTGTTTCGTCGACCACGAATCGACGGCGACGCGTTGAAAAGAGCACGAACGCGTTCAAACGAACCGTCTAGACAGTCCGCAATCGATCAACCCCACTTTAGAGAAATCTCACCGTGGAAACGACGTCGCATGAACCACGTGCGAGCGTGATCGTGTGCGCGCACTGTGTCGACACCATGAGAAAAGTCAACACAATTCTATACTATATATATATATATATATTTTTTTTTGTATAAATCGATGTAACATCCAGCAAGGGTACATTTACTAATTAGAACGAACCGCTCGAAAAAAAAGAGGTTGTTCTTGCCGTGCGCGCCGCGTCGTTGCTCAGACAAGAAAATTACAGGGACCGTGACATTGAGACTTTCAGTGGAACGCGGCGAGCAAAGACAAAGAGGGAACATGAATAAAGATGGGGATAGTTGAATCGGAAGGTGAAGAGAGAGAGAGAAAGGCAGACATTCTGTGAGGTTTGAAAAGGTGACGAAGACGCGAAGAACGGGGGTGAAGGAGGACGGACAGAGAAAAGAAAATGAGTTGAAGGGACGACGAGGATGATGTACTATATCGATCGCACCTGAAACACCCACCTTTTGCTGCCGTGGTCTGGTCGCGTCGCCCTCCTTTTTTTTTTCTCTCCTACCCCTGTTTCTTTCTTTTCTACCCCCCGTGCAACGTGCATCGATGGAAACACTGGCAAGTACCGGATCCTCTTAGCACCCCTACGTACCAAACGATCCTCAATACAGGGTATTTCATAATTTCTTACCGACTTGCTGGAAATTTATTTTACGGATTTTTAGTATAAGAAATAATCTGGGATGCAAGTCTGATTCGTTATCCTCAAGTTCTTAGGTAAATTACTTCAAATTCTTACATCCCCAAATTAGATCGCCAAGTTCCTATATTCCTGTATGTGCAAATCTTCAAAATCCAGTCCTCTATGTTCTCAAATTCCAATGTATTCAAATTCTTGTATTCCTCAAAATCCATCCCCAAACCCTTGACTTCTCAAATCTTTGGAAGTTAAAAAATTCCTAGAACTGAACCCGTTCTTTGCTCCCGGCTACACAAACAAAATATTAGCGACCACCGAGGTATGATCGGTGTTTGCAACCGTAGCATCCGGTATGTCCAGGGGTTAAATCATCCGTTGTAATCATATACAAGAGCAGGCTCGATTTGCAATCGTTAATCAACGATTGGCGCGTAAGACGTAGATAATGAAAGCCGGAATTAATCGTCTGCAGGATGTAAGATTAGAAGATTGCCGTGAAAGACTATGAAAGCGGAGCAGGAGCGATAAAGCAGGAGCAATGTGTAACCTATGCCCAGCAGGGTGGTAGCACTGCGTTATCCAATGAATATGAAACAGTCATTAGTGCGCCAATCCGGAATCACTTAGGAACGTGCAGCGAACGGCAGACATGGGAAGCAAGTGTGGAGGTTTGTCGGTGCATTGAAATGCATTGCCTAGAGGCCGTACCTGGACACCGCAGGATATTCTCGTGACTATCGCGTCCTAGGGATAACCCTGGAACAGGGGCACCAACAGATACGAACAATAAAATCGACGCTGCGTACGTCGGCTTTATTGGCCAGTTGCGGGCAAATAGTTGCGATAACGCAAGATTGTGCTGTGTACAACTGTAAACCGCATACTGTTGTCCCTGCACGAAACTGTTTTCGATCCCGTGTTCCCGATGCTTTAGGATCCACGGATAAAGATAAAGGGAAATTCATGAAGCGGCGTGTACACTTTTACCTCCAAATTGATACGCCGTTACTGTTGCCTTATATTTTCCGTGGTTGAAGACCGCGTCCAAACTGAAAATCTTCCCTCGCAGAATTTAAAATGACACTTGAGAGGATTTGAATTGTGAAAATTTTCTAAATGTTTGAGTAATCAATATTTACTCCTTTGAATAATATTTGAATATTCGGTATTTGCGTTTGTGACTCGAGGAACTATTCAGGCTGCTACAAAGTTCTGTATTTTATATTGTTCTTGAATTGCGCAAGTTTGATGCGAGAAATAGAGATACAAGGAATATTGTAACGAAATGTTATTTCTGGCTAGATGGCTTTTGCAGAATAATAGACGTAATTGGTTGTAACCGGTTTAATTAAAGTTCAACCGTTTAAGCGAGACACTTCCTTCTGTTCAATTTCAGGTGTACCAAAGTACAGTTAATTAAGAGATTCGATAATTAGAAACTTGTACATTCGTCATAAAGTATTTACGTAATACGATAGGGACTGCGATCGTTAATTAACCCCTTAAACGTTATGGGAGCACGAATTTTCCCCTGTCCCACGTGGATATCGCGACTTTGCACAAAATTATCTGAAACCAAATTTAAACTATATTTATGTCCGTATAATTGACGTAAATCAGAACTTATTGTTTACATTTTGTACACGGAAATAAATGTCTTTTTTCGGTTTTGACACATTCGTATCCGAACGTGTAATATTACACACTTCACGCGGGCGATAATACATGCACCTGTTAGCTTGGGATTGAACGTTAAATGAAGCTGTAGTGTGTTTTAAACACTTTTCATTAACGAAATTAGTTCTTCAATTACTTTTAATGAAGGAAATTATTTTTTTATACACTTTTTTTTAGAGTTCAATCAGTTTTTATTAACACCGCAAACCGGTGAATTTCACATTGATTAATCTTCTCCTTTTAAGCTTTGGTCTTTTTTTATTCAACAAATTAGGTGATTACATTGTAACTGCATTACGTGAAATTATGAGTCTTGTTTTGATTAAAATTTTACATTATTATTTCAAGCAATTTGTACAAATATCGCTGAATATACAGAGTGTCTCTTACGTTCCTTAATATTTGCCTTACTTTTGCAAATACAAAAAATGTGTCAGTATAAACTTGTATAATTCAGACTATTGTACTTCGTTCTCTTTCTTGAAGGTAATTCTTTAAGTTCTAAGGGCATTAAGGTTTTATATTTTCTATCATGTGATCTTATAATGCATACAAAAATGAATTCTACCACTAACATAACCTTCAAATAATCTTTAGTCGATCAAAGTTGCATGACTTTTTACCTTCAAGGTCACTCAAAGGTCAGAATGTCGCATGTCGTTTTATTTAAACGTAAACTGTGACATAGAACGACAGAAAATAAATATTCATGAACAAAAAATGTGGATGACCTTGAAAACTCGAAACAAATGCTTTCCGATGAAAGTCATAAATAAAAATCAGCGAAAGTAATATTAGTAATGAATAAATCCGTAATAAACGAAACACCCTGTACGATAAAAATGAATTACAGATATATTTGCGCATATCGACGGTTCGATTACGAATTTGTACACGTGCAATGTTAGCAGTTTGCACAAATCGATTCTAGAGCAAGCTGTGCACGTACGCATGATCGACGCAAAGCATTTAAATTGCACGTAATTCAGTAATAAATTAACGCGTTGAACCCTCAACCGTATAATTTACGCGCAACAGTTCATTTGCGTTCCACGCTTTTATCGGCAATCAGCGGTTTTAAACGTTAAGGCATAGAAATGCACAATCAATGAATTATTCTTTCGAATTCGTCGCTTTCACGCGTTAAAATTGCAGGTGAATTCGTTTCAATTGAAATTCGCGTGAGAGAATTGAATGCCGTTACAAATATCGCGATCGACAGATAAACCCTTTCGCACAGAGGTTTCTATAAAAATGCTTACGTTTGAATTTGCCGCCGCTTCTATACAGTATGGCGGGAATACTCGACGTTTCTGTATTTTCCACAGAAATTTTAGGAAATTTTATTATAAAGAAAAATTTTGTTTGATGACAAAATAATTTATTCACTGACTTATATCATGCAATGTATTTTGTTAAATTTTACAAAAAATGATTGAATCATCCAGAATATTTTAAAACATCTATCTAAAAGTCCTCATGAAACACCTTGCATTAAAAATAAATTAAAATAACATTGAAAAATACAAAACTATTAAAACCTTAACTTTGAAAACTTTTCCAATCTAACAATAACAATAGAAATCGAAGGTACAGAATAATATTAAAAAGTAATACGAAAAATATAACTCTCAAATACCGAAAAGAATGAAAAATATTTCTGTAAATTATTCGTCGAAGCCGCATTTAAATACATCGCAAGAGTTGAAAGTGTTTATATCAATCCGTGAGGTTGATATAAAAAAGACCCAAGCAAAAACGGATAGAATGAAACTGAAATAGCAAGCAAAGGGTGAAAAAGAAATATCGAAAAAAGGGAAAAGGAGTCGTCGTTAAGGAGACGTATACCTACGTGAAAAGCCTCGCCTAAGAGCTCGACTTGAAGAGTTCGGTAGAGAAGAGCGACAGTGGAAGAAAGCAAGAGGTTCTGCAAGAAAAAGGGCGAGAAAAAGGGGAAAAGGTAACGAAAGGATTGAAAAGGATCTCGTCGGAGGCCCTACAAACGCTCTCTGATATCTTGTTTAATTAAGCAGACTCGAAAATACGGCCTGGGCATCTTGTCGCGGTAAGAAACCGACCCATTGTAAAACTCAAAGCATCCATTGGATAGTACTCGCCACTAAAGAAACCGCATCACCTTTCTTCAGGGCTAACGAATACCGATACTGAACTTTATGTATCGGTATTTACACGTTCTTTAGATGGTCACTGTATATACAGTCGCCTGTGTACGATACTTTACAGAGTGTTCTGAAAATCCTGCTGCGAGGGCTATAAATTAGTTGTAAATGAAGAGATGCATTATATTGTTACATATCACAACGATGTAGAGATATCATAATATTGCATTGGTTACACATCAGATTCAAGATTAAAACTGTGGCTACATGTCGTCTCCTCATACAAAATGGCTGACGGTCACTTGTAACAAATAATGAATTTATATTATGTATTTGCATGTTACAGTTACATAGTTACATCATAAAATAGCATATGTAATATATCAGTTCGAAGGTTGAAGTTCGATGATGGCCGCACAAACGTTTACTAATATTCCTAATACAAAATGGCCGACTACCATCAAGTAGTAAACATAAAGCAAGAGCACAGTAAGACTCATAACACAATTAATAATTGTAGCAAACAGACTGTAATAACATATGATGGAAAGAAGATCGCAGATGTAAAATAACGCTTGTATATCAATTTAAAGGTAAAAGCTTAACGAACATAACTGTGTAAACGTGTGAAACAATTTTGAGACGTCTTGTACGTACTTCACCGAAAATTTTCCCAAATGCACGTCAATGTCACATCGCCTAATTCGTCAGACGCTTCGTGAGACATTAACACAGGCTGTCGCGACGCCACGTTGTGAATCGAGTTTTATTAGGTAGTTACGATATACACACATAGCCCTCGACGTGTACGTAGTTTCGGTGACGTTTGCAGGGATTACCCTCATCCCTTTGGTAAATAGAAACCACTGCCACGGTTTAACATCACGTGTCAGCTTCTTCGCTACGTATACGCCTTAGGTATGCTGACAATGCCATACTTATTGTTGCTCCCTAACAAAGGAATTCATTGCTGGAAGGACGAGTCATTGCATCTACATGTGACTTAATACGATCCTTTTGTCATTTAAACGTTATTATTCCTCTCGATTTTAATTGCAAATTTCATTCCTGTATTTTTAACTTAATTTGCAACATCAGTTTACATTTATAAATATTTTGTGTTACTTAAACTCTACTGTTCTGGTTAATTTAAAATTTGATGTTTTTAAGCTTATTTAAAATAAATAGCTCGTGCATACAGTTGAGCTTTTGAACTTAATATTTATTCGATACAAATATTTTACATTTAACATTTCTTAACTTGTTTAAAGTTTACCTAGGATAAATATTAAATGTTCAAATCTGTAAAGTGTACTTAAAATAAATGTATAATATTTAAAAGTTTTAAATTTATTTAATATAAAAATTAAATGAAAAGAATCTACAAGGAAAGTAAGATTGTTTTATATGTGTTGAATTTTTGTTGCAGTGTACACTGTCACAATTATTTGAATATTGTATTTGTTCTTCCCTGAGATGTTTGTCCGTGCCAATTCCATACCGGAAGACAAATTTTCCGCTTAAGATCGTCCCTCCAGAAGGATGCTCTTTGTAAATACTTGGAACGCTTCAAGTTACATAGCCAAAATACTCCAGTTTCTGTCTTAATTATTCGGCTAATGGCGCTCGGAATGTTGACTTTCTTGCTTCGGGCTTTTTTAAATGTCAACTTAGGGGACATTTCAATTTAATTAATATCTAAATTTTATATTTTATAAATTAGTATCAATTGCGAAACAATGAAATGGAAAGATGGCGGAGATGTATGATGACATGAGAGCAAAATGGCGGAACTGTAAAATAACATAGTTTATGTATGACAAAGTAGCAAAACTTAAACATAACGGAATAATGAAATAATAAAATATAGTAATAAAATGACAGAATAACGAAGTGACAAAGTAACGACGTAACAAATTAACGAAATAAAGTAACAAAATAACGATGTGACAAATTAATGGAATGACAAAATAACAAAATGACAAAGTAACAAAATGACAAAATAACAAAATGACAACGTAACAAAATGACAAAGTAGCAAAATAACAAAGTAGCAAAATGACAAAGTAGCAAAATGACAAGGTAACAAAATGGCAAAATAGCAAAATGACAAAGTGACATAATAACAAAATGTCAACCTAACAAAATGACAACGTGAAAAAATAGCAAAATAACACAACAACAAAGTAATAAAATAAGAAAATAGTAAAAATATATAGTTAGATATAAAATCAGCATCTGCCTATAAAGATTCTACAAGCATACCATAACGTATTAATTTTGTTACAACAAATTATTATAGTTATAATTTGTTAAAGAAGCTGTACCAATCTTCTACGAAAATATAGGATTAAGACATGTTAACCTGTAAACTTTAAGTAACATCGTATTTTCGTGTTTGTTAATGGCAGGTGGATACACCGGACAGTGTACTACAAAGTGGATTGGGACTAGGACCAGACATGGGACACACGATTCTACGTTCCATGGTGGATCCACGGGATTACGACCGATTACGGTACCTTCAGATGAACGGTGGACAACCAAACAGTTTCGAGGAAACTATACACAGGGTACGTCCAATTGAAAACAAAACATCCTAATCTATTTGAAAGACCAAAAATAGCGTATCCCTGAAAATCATAATATGAAACCAACACCGATGAACGATAAAAAGTTCGCAAACAACTTGCCGGGGGTTTGAACGGTTAAATTATATTTATATTCGCCGCGTGTACTAACGCTATTGAAAACTTTTCATGGAAAGTCATAAACAGATTTAGGTCACGGGAGTAAAATTGTTTATTTTCCTAGTTTCGTTCGCGTCAAATTCACGGAATGCCTTAATGAATTTTTTATATTATTTGGGGATTGTTGGTCAGTTTAGTATATATAGGTCTTTTTAATCTCTTTGTATTTTGCAGCTGAAAGTTCAAGAGGCACTGAGGAAGAAGGAGCGATTTCATAAAGAACACGAGGAGGTGAGTGCAATTTAAAGTTTGAATGCTCCTCTTCAATTTTTTTTTTTTTTTTTTTTTTGTTTTAATTTACTAATGAAATTTTATTTACGAATATGAAGGGGGATGTGTAAAGTGTGTTTAGGAAAGGATTTAATGAATTGAGGTTATAAGATCATTCGACCATTCAATTATGTTAATTATATTTAATTGATCATGTTAATATAATCATTATACGAATCATATATACAGGGTGATTCATTTTAACATTTCAGTGCAGTTATCCTTTACATTATAAAATATTTTTGAAACTTTCAATATATTATTTTTAGGTTATAACATAACCTTAAAAGTCGTAGTCGTACACGTGAATTTTGTCTTAACATATGCTTTCATACAATATTTAATAGCATTTGAAAAACTGCAGCTATCTTCACTTCTTGAAAAATAATTCAAATATAAAAAGTTGATAGGTCTGCTAGTGAAATATAGTACATTTTCAGCGTCCATTTTTTAAAATACTGTATAGAGAAAAATATTGATCCACCTTGTCACGAATATTATTTATAATAGTAATTTAATATATCATATCAGAATTAATATAGTATAGTGATATTAGTATAGCATATTATTGTAGCTAGTATTGTAAAGAGATCTAGGGTAATATTCCCTAGGATAACTATACCTGGTAACAATATTTCTTAGGATGAAGGTATAACTAGAGCAATATTTTCTAGGATGAGGTTATACCTAGTGCAATATTTCCTAGGATAACAGTAGAGCTAATACAACAATTCCTAAAATAACGACATAGCTAACACAATAATTCCTATAACAACATACCTAATACAAAAATTCCTAAAATAACGATATACCTAATACAAAAATTCCTAAACTAACAACACAGCTAATACAATAATTCCTAAAATAACGATACACCTACCACAATATCTCGTAGTATAATGTTTCGCAGCATAACAGCAAAGCTAGTATAATATACCACGAATTGAAACGCCCTCACCGAAAGAAATCGATAAAAAGAAAAGAGCTTAAAGGAAAAAACAAGCGAAGGCGGTAGTACATTTCGCTGCTAGCGATGCCATACGACTGTAGATAAAAAATTCATGGCATAACATGGCTGTACACATTGACGATTATGATGATATCGGTAGCGATCTTGGTATTTTGCATAATAAGAGGTATCGCGTACGCTCAAGACACATAGAACAGCGGTGTAGTGCCTCAATTTAAGAAATGCTCGAAAAAGACGGAAGAACGAGTGTACAAGATGAGAGTTCGCACACATGCAAATTTCTTGCTGCGAGAATTTCGTCGAACATCGGATTGGAGGGTTGGAAAGCAGGGGGAGCATTGTATCGGATAAAACCATTGGCTTCCAGAGCTAATATTGGTTGAACGACGAGAGCAGGGTTGTCGATGATCCAGGGAACGCGCTACGGAATTGAAGGAGGGAAATAAATGAGCTGCTGCACGGATTGGTTTGATCGTGATAGGCTCCTTTACGATAAAAGGAAATTATACCAAGAATTATTTAAATACCCTACGTTCGGCTGCAACGTGCACTTTTGCCCAACCACGTTTTCGTATATTTCACCATTTTTTAACCCTGCAATTTTTCTATTTATAAAAAATTTTTTAAATTTGCAACCTTGCAAATTCACAAATTTCTCAATTTTTCAAGGTTACAAATTTCTAATTTTTTGAACTGTAAATTTCTATGTTTTGGAATTTTGTAGTTTTCAAATTTCAAATTTATGAAATTCTAGTTTTTCGAATTTTCCAAATTCCCAAATTTCTGCATCCTCATATAGAACCCTAGATCCGCAGAATTCCTCACCTTTAAATCCCTAGATCTACAGATTCCTAAATTCCTAAATTTCACCGTTTCCTAATCTCAACATTCCCAAATCCCTACATCCCCAAATCCCTATAACCCCAAATTTCTACATCCCCAAATCCCTATACCCCTAAATTTCTACAACCCCAAATCCCTATGTCCTCAAATTTCTAGATCTCCAAATTCTGAAACCTCTAAATCCTTAGCTCCTTACCACTCCCCAACTGAGCCTACACTCATAAAGGATACGGTGATCGCAGAGATAAGTTCCCTATAAATTTCCTCAATTTATTCCATATAATCTCTCCCATAATATGGCAAGGTTATAAGTTAAACCCTTGTCAAATGCTGCCCATAAAAGTAACATAATAATAAAATAATAATAAAATGTAAGTATAAAGAAAATGCAAGACATCTATAATAAGAATCTATTTCCTACACGTACATGTACATACTACAATACATTTATCACGATAAGTATATAATTTACGACCTCGCTATATCCGAACCGTTAGCATACATACGTCCCGAGAATTATCCGTTGTTTTAAACTGAACTAAAAGCAAAGTCGGAATGTTAATCACTCGAAACTGACGTTCATATGCGAGAAAAGCATAGCCTTTCAGGGAATTTAAAGGGAGCGAAAGGGATCTCCCAGAAATTGACCGAAACTGCTTGCTCTTGGCCGTAGGCTAGTCAGACAGGCAGAAAAAGACAGGAAGAAATAAAGCGGAGAGTTTCCTTTGAGGCTGCGAGCAATATGGAAATAAAGGTCGGTATCCGTGTAAAAGTTTTAGTGTCACTTCTACCTCTGTGGGTTTACTGCTCCCTAGGGACAACCCCCCTTTTTCTTTCCACCGTGTTCCCCGCCTTCTATTTTCTCCGCCAAACGGTTGACTTCTACTTTGCTGCACGAGAAACTGCGGGATAATCCCGTGGACGACCACCTCGTCATCGTCCCTTTCTTCTTTTTTTACCTTTTTGGGACACATACGATTAATATGATGTTGTGTACGCACGGTTTATGTTATTATAAGTATTAACTATATTTCAACGATAAAACCACCCGCGTGTAATGCACGCTTGCTTCAATATTAAAAGTGAAGCCGAAAAATTAAAAAATTCTGAAACATTTTATGTATACATTAATTTCGATGGACGGTTTGAACAATTTGGACAATCTTAACAATGTGAACAGTCTGAACAATCTGAACAATCTGAACAATCTGAACAATCTGAACAATCTGAATAATCTGAACAATCTGAACAACCTGAACAACCTAAACAATTTAAACAACTTGAACAATTTGAACAACCTGAACAATTGGAACAACTAGAACAGTTTGAGCAATTGGAACAATTTGAACAATTTGAACAATTTGAACAATTTGAACAATTGGAACAATTGGAACAATTGGAACAATTTGAACAATTTAAGCAGTTTGATCAATGTGAACAATCTCATCAATTTGACCAATCTAAAGAATTTAAAAAATTTGAAGAATTTAAAGAACTCGAAGGATTTGAATAGTCTAAAAAGTCAGAAGACTGAAAAGTCAATAATCTATAAATAATGCAATATCAATTTGGTGAAACGAATGTACACTTTTGATCGGTTATGAAATGAACGTCCATTCACCGTACCGTTATTGTTCTGTTTCAGATACTAAGGGACATCCGGCAAGGTTTAATGCAACTCGGACGGGACGGACGAGGTCACCTCCCTGGAGGTGAGTACATCAAGTAGTGTAACCTCTAACAGTTAACTACAGTCTAGCTAGTTGTCGCCTTGTCTCTCCGCAATCTATATCCATCCTCCTTCGACCAACCACATCCTCTACTTAATGCTGTCCCTGTGTGAGTGGATGTGGTTATATCTACCTTGAACAAAACGTGCACGTGCCATCCAGACCCCGAGAATCGACTCCCAAATGCCTGACAGTTTCGTACGTTTCTTCGCGCCCTCCAGGGACTCATTTCGAACGTTCGTCCTCTGATGGTTTCCCTCGTAGTTTTTTCACGAAATCTCATTCCCTGGGAACAGAATTACCCTGCGTTCTTTAAACGGTTTGAAATATTTAGAGATGTACCATTTGTCTGTCGTTAAGCTTACGGCGGAATTGCGGGGATTATAGAGAATGGTATTAGTTGTAGTTTCAGCCAGGAGGACATATCAGATTCGAAAAGGATCGAATAAAGTGTCAGGAGAGATGTGTCGGGTGCCCTTTAAATTTCGTATTAGCGATTTATCACTGAGTCAGCGCTTTTATTTGCGATTGCGTCGTTCCGAAAAGCAGTAGCTTTTCTACGAAGCCCCTTCTATATTCTGGCTAATCTTGTTATCGTCAACACCCGTTGACTGCTTTCTCCATGGCTCCCATTCCCGGTCCCTTCGTTTCTTCTCGCGCCCACACGCGTCTGCCTGATCCTCGGTCTTTCGCACCAACGATACTCGAGGTCTTCTCTCACGTCTCAGATTACCTTGCATTAAGCCTAGTTTACATTGCTGCGCTATATTATCACGTTCAAACCCGAACTTGTTTATATGTAGACATTTTATTGTATCTTTTGTAACTACAAATTTTTCTTCTTTATCAGTTATTTATTACCTATATCAAATGGCCACTGATGTGCACGTGCAATGTAAGTGTACGCTCGATAAATGGTCGTTTGATAAATAGCCGTCAGGAACGCCCCGCTCACGCACGCATTTATGCTACTCTTCTGGTGGGATAGCAAACGACATTTTTAATTTATCACGTTTAATTCCCTTATTTTTTATCATGAGATACAGCATTGTTTTATTAAAATATTTTCTAGCGAACCGAATTCATTTCTCTATGTTTGATAAATACAGTGTCTATTGCTTATTGATATCCGTAACTAAACGTACTTGTTCATCAATATTGTAAATAGTTATAAAGGAGGAATTGATGTTTCGTTGCAGATGACACGTACATGTATGACGAAGACGCACGTTGCGGAGGAGGGATAGGTCCAGGTCCTGGAGGTCAACATTGGTATGACGAGCCTCCGTATGAATCAGACCCTGAAGATTTCCTTATGGGAGCAAGTGGTGGCCCAGTGCCAACTGCGACTATTCAAAATGGAAGGTGATACAATGATACATTACTAGACGATGATACGTTATGATAACAGTAACAAGACGATAACATACAGAGCGTTTCAGTGACTTTGTAACATTGCAATATTTTCGTTATTTTTAACGACACACGAAAATGTCACAGGAATTATTTTGTTCGAAGAGACAAATATTATGGTAGACAAAACTTTTACGCAAAGTCTTTATTTTCAATGTTTTCATATTTCAGAATTTTCACAATTTTCATATATTTTCTCTTTCTTTATAAGGTCATATTACAGAAAACTTGAAATTAATCGATATTTTTTAGAACGAGTTGTATCGTCATGACAGAATAGCTGAGGTGAAGATAGATCCAGTGATCTATTTTATAACCTTCTCTTGAAGTAAAATTTCCAAATGTTTAATAACAAATGCAAATGATGAGATAATTAAAATTATTGAGAATCTTCAGTAATTACTAAAACATTGATAGTTTTAGTATCACGCAATACTGAACGTACTCCTTTTTGGTATGGCAGTTTAACAGAGGCCTGTGGTCGAAGAAGTTCCTCTAAACTCTAAACGCTTGAATACCTTACACAATTCCCCTGATCTTTCTGAATATTTGACTGCACAGATCTCAGCAGCGCGTCTGAAATTTCGTTGGCATTCATCTAATACCAGCAACATATCAACGGAATCGTTGAATGTATCCATTCTTACTTGCAACTTCCTCAAAATGAATTTGCAGAATATCAAAAACAGTCTGTCGATAACTTTGTTAATGACATCTTCAATATTATCCTGTGTTTTAATGAAACAAATACGAAATAACGAAAATATTGTTTTGTAGAAGAATTACTGAAACATCTTGTATAATAATAATAAGAGTCCCTTGTGCATTAAATTTTACAGTATTCAATTGTGTATATAAATTATTTCGAATCGTAATATTTTCAAATTTTTCGTAACAGTTTCGACAATTATGGTTAAACTGGTATTTCAGAGTATGTTTCACGTTAAATCTGCGGCCAGAAAACAGAGGGGAAGGTATTATTTCGCTCCGAACAGCCGGGGACATCAGCCTTCCGCGTGATCGATCCAGAAAAGGAGCTACCTCGACGATGCGAGGACTTATTGTACCTCAAGGTCACAATAATCCACCGACTATCATACCGCTTACACATTCTAGAGCCTCTCGAGAAAGTGGGGATTACGCGAGCAGTGATGTCCAGGTAAGTTCAACCATAAATCTACCGTCGAGAAAGAGATCAGACGTGTCCTTATCACAACTGATAAGTGATGCGAAGACTGACAGCTACTTTCTGGTTTAAGATGTTACACCTGAATGTCTTCGTGGTTAAATCTTGTTAATGCTCGTTGTAAAAACACTTTATTAGGTTGACACCACAAAGTTGCAATCTATTATTTCAGAATTTTCGGGTGAATCCAATAACAGTAAAAACGACACACATGGTGCGTCATTCAAGAATTATTTAAAATAAACTGTGACGCATATGATGCGTCATAAAATAGCTGTCCAAAATAAATAATGACACACCAGATACGTCACCAAATAGTTATCTCAAAAGACGCACCTGGTGCGTCATCAAGTAGTTCGAAATAATGAATGACGCAACACGTGCGTCCGAGGATTATCATGTGCATTGAAGGATTTCAAATAGTGTATATTTTAATTCTGTACTTGGATTCACTCTGTTTGTTGAATTAATATTTCCGTCATTAATCCATGATTAACTTTTGTTTGTCCTAAAATCGTGAAATGTAATATACGGGGTGTGACAAAAGTGAGAACAACGTTATGGCTTCCTTTGTTTCTGTTTCATTTGTTTTCCATTGTTTCTCTTCTTGTCTACTAAACAGGTGTTAGGATTAATACCTGTGTCTTTGTAAGTGTATGGCACAACATAATTGATTGAATTTTCAAAGGACAAGGTATGAACTTAAGACTGTCGACTATGTCGGTGGACATAAGTAGGAACCACCAGTTTCTTGATCCATCGACGATATAACAAACACCATCAACACTACCGTTATTTCAAACATCAACACTTAACCTAACCTGACTCTAAATTAATCAGCTCAGCCGACATGGCTGTGCAGTGCTGCCATCGTGGACATTGTTGCAAGTAGTAGATGTTTATGTTTTCAACTCATACATTCTTTCAAAAAATTAGTATTAGTATTACAATTAGTATTAAAGGCAAATTCAATTAAATTCTAAAATAGTACGTCTATTGACATTTTGAAAATGAAAAATAAGTAAACTATATATTTTTGTTGTTTCGACATTAAGTATTTTTTCATTCATCTTCTGAGACATGTGAAAAAAAATACTCAAGATTACTACATAGCATAGACATAACTTCATAAATGCTAAAATTATAGAACATAGTTTCTAAATCTCAATCAGTGAACATTTCGCTGTTTTATAATAGAATGTCAAAATCATTGTATCACTACGCACTGCAAATAAATAATATCAAAAATCATTAAAGTCCGCTATCCAATTCAACAACATCGATTAATAATAACTAAACTCGATCGGTTCCACTGATCAAATCAGTAACGGTTTCAAATCGAATCACTGATTTATTTCACTGATTGAATCGGTATCTATTCACCATTCCACAGTAGCATACTTACGATTTGAACAGTTATCGACCAGTTGATTTCACCGATTCAGATTTAGAGAGTAGTAAAAGAACCTAAGTGTGGGTAGAATTACTTGTTCCGCCAATGGCCATGCAGGTGTTAACAGGGGTGCAAAAAGTTGAAAAGTTCAATTCAAGAAAATTGTTCCGAGCAATTCAGTATGATCATATACCTTGATATACCCTTCCGTTTACCTAATGAAACAGTACAAGAGTCGCATACTAATCCATTTACTTGGTGGAACGCCACGGCTTTGTGGAAAGTTGCCTATAGGTTAGGACTATTACGCTTTCATGTGCGTACGTCCGCGTGCATCGGTAGAAGAAACATCAACATCTTCAAGCCACGGAAGCACGAGATTTCTCCAGATTAGATGCATACCCGACCACCAGAGCGTCTGGTATTCATGAATATGGATTTTTCGTGCCGGTTAGCTGTACGCCATCAAGGCTTTCATTCCTAGTGTGGTCTCGCCATACCACCTTTTAACAAATCTTCTATCTCTCTCTGTTGAATTTTCTGTATACAGGGTGTTCGATAAATCGTCCCCGGGGGGTGACTCCACACGAAAAAGTAAATCCAGAACGTAGAATCAAATTTGTATATTTGCAGTTTTCGAGAAGGTCGAGGTTGAATATTCAAGTGCACTCGATTAGCTAGTTTTGTAATTTACAGAATCTGGCTCGTTTATACGCAATATCAGAATGGTTAATCTTGCGGTCCATGTAATTTCTACGAAAGAATTAGCAGTATTTTTGAAACTGTAAGATACAGCAATCTCAAATACAGTGATATGTGGTAGCTTGCTAGAACAGTCTTTCACTACATCGGAATGTTAGGTCCCCAGTCGCCATCTTGACAGAGTACAAAGAACAAAATGGACGCTCATCGAGTGTGGTGTCGCATCTCGTAAACGATATCGTTAAAAAAGAGTCGAAGGAAAGCTTTATTCAAACTAGCTGTATTATTCGACTTCATACTAAATCAAAACAGAACCTAACTTGAGTTGAACCAGCAGCTCTCGAATAATCATTAATATTCATACTCGATTTTCTCAAAAACTATGCTTCAGATATAAACATTTTATCCCACATTTTTGACTTATTTTTCCGTGTAGAATCCTGTCCTGTTGTATCCAGATTTATGGAACACCCCGTGTATAGATAGGCAACTGTGCAAACTAACACAGTTACACATGTATCTAAGTGAACTAAACGATATGTCCCTTTCTAGCAACTTGATTCGCGTTGAGTACGCTTAACGAACCGAACGCAACGAATCGGGAATTGTTCAAATATAAACGCTCAATCGAACATGCGTTTTGCAAGAATATTGTCTGGTATTCTGTAGGTCATACGGAGATTGAAAATTAATAAATATGGAAATATTACTTCGTTGAATATTTAACGACCGATTCCGTATAAGGTATAAAATAGGACTTGTTGCATATCACTTTCAAGCTTTTTGATGAAGAATGTTTAAATTTATTTTTAATATTCGAGTACTAATTATATTAGTTTCAGTACAAATTATAAAATATCAAATTGCTTAAACTAAAATACCTGTCTAATTGTTGCATCAATATTTTGTATACAAAAATTCTCTATTGAAGCAATTTCTTTGATATGAAGATCCTTTAAATATATAATTATTATGAATTATTAATCATTTAATCCATCACGTACTAACAAATCTTCCCGTGTTAATAAATAATTTCACATTTATAGATTAAAAAGCAATGAAACATTTCTACCAGAGGTTAGGAATTAAAACCTGTAATATTTTCTTTTATTAAATTTCTATTCGTTTAAGGAACATTTTAACTGTCTTAATTTCTTGACGAATTATTTATGCACTACAGGTTCATACACTTTGTCATTTTACATAATTTTTCATTTTCACTGGGTAAAATAAGATAAGAATGTGATTGAACCCAAGTTTTTTTTTATACAACCATGATACCTCGCACACTTCATAAAGTTTACAGTGAATGGCAGAGAATACAACTTTCTAGAAATTTAATTCAAACTTTTGGATCGTCTAGTACGCTGCTCTCAGTTGCTGCTACGCGTTATAGTGTCTTATATCGCAACTTGTACGCTCTACGTTATTAACAATATATCAGGAGTTTGTACATAAAAGCATACATTCAATTCGCAGAGGAATGCTTTACTTTAAAGTGTTCCGTCGAGGCATGCTTTGATGAAAACTTGATCGATCTTATTACCTGTATCCTGTTGTTATTACGACGTCGTTGAATATCTTTCTAATCCCCTATCATTTATTTGTAACAGATTATACGCACATAAACAACGAAATTTGATGCACAAAATAATTTCTTGTTTCGTTGAAGGACCTGTAACAAAAGGACCTTTAATAATTTGATTATTATTTATAATTATGAGACTGTACAAAAATTTTTGTAACAAACAGGATATCAAGAATTTCTACCCCTTTATAATTGGTGTATTTTTCAAATGAACTTTTAATTATGGTAATAATGTTTAATTTAACAGTAACGAAACTTGTTTATCTTATTACATATTTAACTATAATTATGTTAATCGTTGTATGTTTGTATCTTATAATTAGTTTCATTAATCAATTAATGATTTCATGTTAATTGGAATTATAATTCCAATAATAATTCAACTTCAGTGAGATAATAATATCTTCCTCGAATTGAATTTTAATCAAATTGAATTATTATTACCTATTATGAATGATCAATTTTGAAATTGTAATATTATTTATAATTTAGTTTCAGGAACAATTAAATGATTGGTAATAATACAATTTTTTAATTGAATTATTATTATTTTCATCGATCATTAATTTTTCAATTTAATCAATTTTAATTGAATTATTATCAATTACAATTAACAGTTACTATCTTTAACAGAGATTTTAATTTCAATTTTATTTCAAATTGAATTTCAATACTTCAAACTTTAATTAAAATTTTAATTTTAACAAAAATCAAACGATTGATGATAATTCAATTAAAGCAAAATGGATCAGTAACTTAACGCATAAAACGAAAGTTGTCCAAACAATTATACTCGAATTTCAGTACAAAATAATGAATCATATCAAGATCACAAAACCACTAAAAATACTATATAGTTAATGTTATTATTTCTTTATGTTTTCAAAGAATTCGTAGCATGCACACATATTTTGGGCTGATCTACGTACTGTGCACGTATAGTTTAATATTTATGATACACATTGTGACATTGTTTTGCTGTTATCTGACTTTACACTACCACTATAATCCATGGTATTTCTCTCTATCTCCATAATTAATTTTCATCTAGCTTCTATTTCGTAACGACTAATCACCTCTAATGGCATTACGCGCTAACTAGACCGATTTAGAGCCCGCTTATCCTTTACATATGCGTGATTAGAACTGTCTCTGCGAGTATCAACGTTTTAGAGCCGGAGTAGCGGCGAGGAAGGACTATCACCAAGCCAAAGCAGCGACTACGAGGATCAAGAAGAACTCGAGAAGCAACACTCGGCCGCCGTACACACAGTACGTGTCATATACAAGTTCTCCTTTCACGAGTGTCTCCCTTTCTATCTAGTTCAGGTATGCACAACCAGTTGCGAGCCGGGCACGGCTGCCCACGGGGCAAAACGGTGCATTGCAGCGGCGGGTAAAGTTTAGAACAACTTGTTCAACGCGCTCGAGATTGCAGATTCATGAGAGGAATCGTATACCTTTACTAGATTTACTATAGTTCAAATGATCCATCGAAAAACATGGTAGCAATAACTACTACAGAAATTTTTTTATACTAAACGGAACTATTATATCTACATTTAGTAAATATACTCGAATCTTCAATATAGTTACGTGTCATCACTAACAGTAAAACTTCGTTTGCTAATATCACGAAAACTATATTCACTAGATTTACTTTATAAAATCTAGTAATGTTATACCATGTTTGCTACCTACTCGGTTTTAGAGAGTTAGGATAGTTTTCATTTTTGAGATATGCTAGAATTTATCCATCCCTTTCCTATGTCACTACTGCCATAATCTAGCAATAGCCCGCAATAAATTGAAACCGTGCTCGCAAATAAGGCCTACACATGGGCAACCTCATGTGCATGCCTGCTCTAGTTAAGTCCTCTGTGTTGTGCTAGTACAGTGTCCCATAATCGTGATACTTGAAGTATGTTCTCTTAAATATGCATTCATAATCATTAAACGTCGTAAAAGTGCATGTTGTGTGGTTGGTAACGTCGGTTTCTATGGGGATAATAGGTAAAGGCTTTCTAACAACCTAGTCATCTAAAATATGCTTCTTTAACAATATCTAATATTATTTAACATAAGTATTAATGAAAATGAAGAAGTTATTAACAATAATTAACTCGTTCCAATTGTTGTTAAACTGAAAACTGTTATAAACGAAAAAGTAGTGTGACTACTAGTCAGAAAGAGTCATCAGAAATGTCTGTTTGTTATGCAAAATATTGGAAAAGGATTGGATACTTCAGCAGCTATAGATTTTCTATGCTTAAACAAATCGAAAAGTCCTTTACCGTTTTGCAGTGGCTAGTTTCGTTTTCGAGATATATGTAATTAAAGATTGATTGTCTATGTGATGCTTAATGTTTAAACCACAGGCGCATGCGCGAGCAGTCACGTGGCTGCGCATGCGCACAGCGAGCAGATCTCGTATCCCAAAAGTGTAATGCCCAATTTTTAATCGCTTATATCTCGAAAACGAAGTGTCCGATTGCAAAATAGTAAAGGACTTTTCGCTCCGTTTTGGCATATAGAATACAACATTTGTGGTATTTAATCTTTCCGAGATATAATGAAGATAATAACCCAAATCCAAAGTAAACGTAACCGACATTACACTGCCACTAGTTCATCGTAGCCATAATTGTGTCTTCCATTTACAAATTCGCGTGCATTTAAACTAGGATATTTTTTCTTCTTTTTGTTTTGTTAATTATCATGTCTATCCGGCGGGGTAAGTAATATTTTCATATCGGTTATCTTCACTCATCTGAAAAATCCGCAACACCTCATCTTGTTTTCCTTCGACGATTTTTTACATGAGTGAACTTAAACGTCGGATCAAATTAGCGGAGCGTAAATCGATATAAAGTATCGTTATCGTTAGAGCCAAATGCATGCAAGCTTTGGTCGTTAGTTAATCCCGATCGAATCGAATGACCTATTTCGCTGGATCGTGCTGTGCAGTAACGTTTCGTTAAGAATGTACACACCAAACGCAAAAGTAGTCGCTTATGTACATCATCACGAGTTATACAATCACAACACGTGCGAGTACACCACCGACAAGTCGACAATGACGTCACGCAGGCTCGAAGCTGAGGTTCATCGCTCCTCTATGAATCTTCCACGGTCGTGCCTTATCGTTGCATGTCCTCAAATCTTCAACAATCTTTATAATTGCAGAAAAATGGTTCCAGTTTCCTTTTGTATAAAGACTTTATCGACCACCTTTGAGGAGCTACACGAAACGACTATCTCGAAATAGCAACAGAAACATCGAAAGTCATTCTTCAGCTCAGAACCGCGCTTGTTCAAAAACGTCTCCGTTCTGTGTAACTCTTCGATACATGGCATTGCTTCTCTAAATGACTAGGTCTCAATTTTTGGAGGCTGGTCTCCATTTTTGTGTTTGGATCGAATTATCGGCAACTATTGAACTGGACCGATTGATACCAGGATCAGGATGACATCTCACTTAGAGAGGCAGTGCTGTCACGAATTTCCTTTGTTCATTTCAATATGGCCGACGGATGTTTGCCCTTCAGCGTCCCGTAACGTATCGTTAACATTTTCAGTCGGAAGCTAGCGCTCTACTCGAGGGCGAAAATAGGGCAGGAATTGCAGGCAGGGCAAGAAACTTAAGGCATGATGTGCAACGCAAGATTTCGAGGCTGCGCCAGGACCGCACATCCTCAGATGCGTTTCCATGTAGCGCCAGCAGCGTCGAGAGCCTTCCTAGCGGCAGTGGCTCTAGCACGCAAGCACTTGTGCGTGCAGGAAGCAATCACAGTTCGATATCTTGCGAAGATAGGGATGCTGTCAGTCCGAGCGCCATAGGACCCGTGTTGTGCAGGGCTAGAGCCTTGGTCGACTATACGCCGAGCCCTTACGACAAGGAGGCGTTGAAATTCAAGGTTTGGTTCAATTTCTTCTTTATATATCTTGTGTTCGTCAAAAAATGCCGCTTAGAAGCAAATAGGACTTAATGTAAATAGAACATGCGTGTGGTGGGTACAGTTTGAGGTTCTGTTTAGGGATTAACTATTTTGTGTGCATTCCTGTTCGCAATTAATCAGAGCCTGATTAAATTTGCGGAAATATACACCTCAAAGCAGATATGCTGGATTAACCAGACGTTATATAAATACGACTTAATCGAATTGACGAATATTTCGATGCTGAACCGACTGGGAAAATTAGTCCATATTTCGGAGCCTTTGAAAAGATGAAATGGAAATTTCAGAACAGGTGTTACATTGCAGTAACCAAATCTCTAAACTTTACCTGAAACTAACCCAAATCTAATCAAACTTCCAAACATTTTGGAAAACCGACTATGCGAAAATTAACGCATGCTTCTGAGCGAATGTTACATTACAATAACCAAACCTCACCTGAACCTGCATCTGTACATAACTCAAACCTGATCAAACTTGCGAATACTTTGGAGCCAAAGACTATACGAAAACTAATATGTATTTCAAAGCAGTAGAACCACCGGGAAGAATAGTAACCTTGGACTAACCTTACTTGAACCTAATCAACATCTAACCAAACTCTGAACTAATCCTAACTTGCAAATATTTTTGAGTCTGCCACCGAACATCTAAGTATTTCTCATGGAATTTCTCTGCAATTTATTGTGGAAAAGTATTGACATCGATCTTCCCTTCTTCAATAATTCTCGACTTCGTAACAAGAGTGACTAACTCGGCACAAACAGTAGGGTCTCGTGTTCAATTTTTCGAATTACAAAGTGGAAAAAGTTGTCGAGGATTTTCCACGCGTAAAGGATCAGGCAAATTGCAAACACGGCTTTTGTTACAGAAGGGAGACATCATCGACGTGGTGCAAATGAACAAAAGCGGTCTGTGGAAGGGTGTCTTGCACAACAGGATAGGCCACTTCAAGTTCATAAACGTCGAGATACTGAACGACAGAGTTCCAAGGCGTGGTGAACCCGAAGGGCGGGGAAAGTGGGGCCAGAGATACAGGCAGAAGCCTGGTTCCGTTCAAGAGCTCTTGCAGAGAATGAATCTTCAGGTAGAGAGCAATATCTTGCCACGACTCGAACAAACCGATTCGCATTTGCATCGCTTCGAATGCAAAGCAGGGTAGAACTTGCTTTTATATGTTTCTTTATTTGCTGGACCTCTTCCTTTTCAACCATATGCCCAACCACCATCTTGTCCTGCGTACGCCTTTTATGCCGCCTACAATCCACGCGATTCCGTGAACCGTGTCGGGTTCCTCTTTTTTTCTTTATCGACACTTTCTTTCGTGTACCACCGTCCCTTCAGCTTATTCTTCCGATTCTCTGCTTATCTCGCCGCACTTTTTCTTTAATGGCGACTAGTTGGCTTTTTGGAAGCGGGACTAATGGGTTTATGGAAATTTTGATCAGCTTTAAGGTTTAACCTTTTTATATATCCTTGCATTGTGCGGTTATGTTCGTTCCATATGATGTATATTTGAGTGCTTAAAATTAATTTTATTTTTAAGTACTTAACATTTGCATTCGACTACCTTATTTTTTTGATAGTATTTTAGGTACTAGAGTGTTTTAGATTTTTTTACTTTAGAACTACTAGTATTCCAATAGTTCAATGTGATATTATCACCCTCATTTTTTTAATATTTCTTTCAAAGACGCATCTGGTGCGTCATCGATTGGTTACAACCACTGCATGACGCATTAAATCTATCGTGACTTTGGTCAAATAAACACTGAATAGTCCATTTAGTGTATTGTGAATAGTTTTGAATAATAGTTTGTACACTCAGTACATTATAGGTTGTTCTGAATGAACATTCGATGCAGCACCTGGTGCGTCATACATTGTATGACACACTGACTGCGTCGTTGCTTATTAACATTCCATACTCGCTGCATCCTAAACTATTTCAAAAGAGCACCATATGACGCATGTAGTGTGTCATGACTTGTTTCAAGTAAAGATTCAATGTCACATCTAGTGTCACTTGTAAATAAGCACTGAATGACGCACTGAGTGTGTCAGTGATGGTTTCGAATAAACAGTGACACACTGATGCCTCATTTATTTTTAATAAAAATGAAATAGCACTACTTATTTTGCACATGCATTACGCATATGGTGCTTATTGTTTTCAGTTTTCTTTCCAGTAGACATTGAATGACGCATCTAGTGCTTATTGTTTTAAAGAAATATTAAGTGATATAACTAGGACATAAGTACGATGTAGAATATAACCTAGACCCATTTGTTATAAATAAATATTCGTTATATGAGACCGTTCGGATGAGTGGCATTTGAATATTCGATTAGGTTAAGGTTGGGTTAGGAAAGATAATACAAATCGAATAATATATCTTCTTAGGAACACATTCCTGTTTTCGTATTGAACGGATACGAGGATCTGGAACTCTTCAGGGAAATAGAGCCCTCGGATCTTGATTATCTGTGTATACATCAGCCGGAACATCGTGCCAAGATACTTACTGCTGTGCAGCTGCTACATGATCTTCAATGTAAGTTGCCTTCACATTTTCAACAAAGCATCATATAATGAAAATAATAGCAGAGTTAAAACGTTATTATTTATTTATGTATGTCGAATTCTATTTTGTGAATTTTTAGGTTAAGTTAACCTAAATGTTCATTATAAAATAAAAGACTATTCGAAAATAATAATATTCAAACGTACAACTAAACCTAACATGCTGGTTTGGTAGCAACTTGAACATTTTTTAATTTTCAAATTAATAACCTTCCACATGAAACTTTCAAGACATTCTCGATATACTCATTAGATAATTAGGTTTGCAGAACCAAGATGGCGCATGTTGGATTGTTCATTTTAAATTACAGAAATTAACTAGATACTTTTGTCAAAATATATGTTAACTTTCATCTTAAAAATGAATTTATGTTTCATCCCACATTTACTGTACTTCATTTCAAATCTAAAAATAGCTCGTCAATCGTTCGTAAAACTAGTTAAGTCTAGCTAAGTCACAAACAAAACTCAAAATTCGAAGCTAACAAATCAATTTCCGTTCTGTCTAACAGCCGGAAGCGAAGGGGACCTAGCCTCAAGCTCAGAGGGGGACGAGGTAAATCGTCTGGTGCTAACATCAGGCCAGACGTCCGGCCATTGTTCACCGTTTAATCGTCGCCAGTTCCCTCGAGATTCTGGATGCTACGATGCTCACAAGAACCTGACTGGCCGGCGTACCGTGAGCCCGGAATCCTCGACGACCACCAAAGTGTCCAGGGAGAACAATCTCGACGTGGCAGTGCCCACGAAGAGCGTCACCGGTCCGAACCCCGACGGCACCCAGGGACCCGACAGCAAGGACGACTTCCACCCTAACATCCCCATCAGTTACAACGTCGCCGGTCAGAAGGAAGGTCAGTTCGATAAATCGCCGTTGCTGCGCGGCGGCAACGTCCGATTCATCGCGAAGAGGGGCAACTTCGGGGAGACGGTGGTGATCGAGGACACCTGTGAAAGTGGACAGAAGGTCGGCGGTATGGTGAAATACGTGGTCGGAAGCAGCGACCTTGGCCTCGAAAGTGCCGGCAACGTGACCGGTCTGGGTCAGAGAAGTTGTCTCAGCGAGAAGTCCAGCGATTCCGGGGTCAGCTCGTCGAGCATCAGCTCGGCTCCGCCACTTCGGGACAAAGTGCTCGCTAACGTTGCCACGGATTCGCCCGCCAAAAACTTCGGGAACTTCACCAAGGCGTCGCCGACCTCTCAGCCAGCCAATAAGAGCCAGACCAGCGATCCTAGTTACCAGTGAAAAAAACGGTACCGGTGATGTGCTTAAATTCAGGAATATGCGACCTTCTTTCCCTTTGCGTTCTACTTCGTCGTAAGTATCTTGCGTTTGGTTTTCAGTACGGGATGTTAGGTTAGGATCAGCTTAGACGGTGGTTCGTACCAGGACAATGATCGAAATCCTTTGCGGCATTGAAGGAGGCAGGTTGATAGCAATAAATAAACGGTCACGTGAGTGCTTGAATTTGACGCGGTCGTGTTCGATGAAGTATATTTATAGAGGAACGAATATTTTGACAAGGGGAACTGATGGGTGTTCGCCTATTCTTTTGAGATTTCGTGAGATTATGGAGTGACTCGGAATGAAAATGAGGTACTATGGTGAAATCGACATCCTATCTGTTGGGTCATACCTCAAAGCTTACAAAACGTCACACCATATTGTGTGATATATACCTTAGTAACTTCGGAACTTTTGTATCGAACTTTGGTTTTCTCAAAATTTTTCCAAAACAAAAATTGGTTTCAAAACTTTGCTTTCGCGTCAAGGTATAAAGTTACATTTATTTTAGTTTGGTTGCCCAACACTTATTCTAAGATGTTAAGATGATCGGAACGTAACGTTTTATTACCCTAAGTTACGTTATACAAAGTTTGGTCACTCTGTAATCCCACAAAGTTTCAGTGGAACCAGTAAACTGTGATTCACAGTTTCTCCGTGAATCCTTAACCTAACCTTGACACTTTGTAAACATAACCTTTGTTTACCGTTTCATCTGATGCGAAAAAAGAGGATATCTTGAAGTACGTGGAATCAAAAGAAATAACGAGGTGCCTTGCTATCCTTTGTTGCCTTAACGATTCTTTCTCCTCGTTAGTCCATAACCGAAAGCACGCTGCTACCTGTTCTGCAACGAGAATTCCAACTTCATTTCTCTCATCTGAAATCGGTCTTGTACTTCATTATTCTGGTCCTGAATTTTTCACGAATCCCTCCCCCCGTTAAAGGAGGTACAAAGAGGAAAATCCTTTTTTTTCGTGCAGTTTTAACGAGGATGTAAGCAAAGTTTCTCGACTTTTGTACTGTGTACGGAATCGAAAGAATTTCACCGAACAAATGAATCACGGTCATTTCATGATCTCGTCTATCGTTTTCAACGCTCGTGTAATTAATGATAATAATTAATATGTGATAAGGTATTATATACGCCTGCATAACGTGTAAATAAATAAAGAGACAGAAGGATAAACAAGACAAATCACCCTCGTGATTTATCGTAAAAAGACGTTTGACGAAAAATTAGCGGGGGAGGAAAGAAAAGACTCGTTGAACCGTCAATTTAATTTGATACAAGACTTGATCAGCTGTTTGATCGTTCTCCACAAGATGGCTGATCTTTAGACCAGTAATTCGTAGACTAAAGACTGCCAACGCTATCGGAACTTTCCCTTCGAAACGGAGTGGAATTCATTTTTTTACTCTTGTATGGTTTTGTTACGTTTAGCTCTAATTTACTCCGACAATGTGGCGAACGATTTAGTTAAGTAGTACATTGCGTATAAATAAATATATATATGCGTGGTAGACTCTCGTTATATTGACACTTTTACGCGGGTTCTCACGCACACTGGTGGTGCCACTCCACTTCCTACTATCGTTACGTCGTTGACACGTTCAAATCCGATTGTGTAATATTACACATTCTAGATTAGCTGCAACGTCGTTACTCTGAGATCGAATGTATTGAGTGAAAAGAAGTAGGATTCTAGATTGATAGAATCTCCATTTGAGAATTTGGAAATTTAACAATTAACAAATTCTGAAAGTGATTTGAAAAGTACGAAATTTGGTCTTTTTGGAAATTAGGGATTTCTGGAATTTGGCGATATGAACACTTGGAAATTTTGGTCATTTAAAAATTTGGGAATTGGATAATTTAAAAATTTTTGAACTTTGAAATTTGAAAATTTAAGAATTTAGAAATTGTACCTATCAACTACTTTGTACTCGAACGTATTAAGTAAAGAAAAATGGATTCACTAGATATAAATTGAGAGTTCTAACTCACGATACCTGGAAAGTGGAGGGCGGGGCTGTTGGAGGTGTCGAACTGGCGCAAGAAAGGAGGCTGATTTCGCAAGCCCCGCCCCTTTAGGTTCGCTAACAGATCGCACTGATTGCGAGTTATAACCCATTCATCTTTGCCGAACATGTACGATTCCAAAGTAACAAATCCAGATATGGTTGCCTCTCTAAAATGTGTAACACTCTTGGATTTGAAAATGTCAACATCATTACTCTTGCGAAATACTGTAAAGACGATAACACAGTATTTCGACAATCTGGTCCATAGTTCCATATTTGCGGCACGTTCTGTACTGCCAACTCCAAGAATTTTCAGCTGCTACAGCTCGATTCGTGGCAATATACGGAGAGTCTACTTTCTAATGAAATGTGGAAAGAAATACGTGTTCGAAGTCCATAAATTTAATAAATAATGTAGATATTCAATTGTACGATACATTATGAATGTCCTTAGTTTATTAGTTAAATATAGAAATCGAAAGCAATTGAGTTGAGTGACATAATGAAACATTGAGGTTATGCATTATTCTATTTTCTATTCAATTTTTTAAACAGTTTCTTAACTGCAGTCGAGACATTGAACCGAGAACAAAAATAATAACAAATGTATTCAATTTTCATGAAATACGAAAGTCAACAAACGAGAAGTCCAGGGCAAGTGCCCTGTTTGCCCAGTACTAACGACGGTACTGACCTAAATAATTCCATGTCAACTTTTTGGATCATTAACAACACGTGCAACTTTCATATTTCACAAATTGATATCTACTAAGACTCATCCGCCATGATTGTATACTGATCATTGAGACATTAAAATTATCCATTATCTGTCTGTCTACATCTCATCAGAATTTTACGAATTAATTTGCCATGTCTAATGTTATGTTAAAACGTTTCTTTTAAGCAAGCCTCACTCGCTTCCATTGGCGTAACTAGGATTTTATACGAGATGAATGAAATCTCGTTTACTAAAAGTGTCCGCACCCCACACTTTGCATATTCTCCGCCCTACACGTTGTACGCTACACCCTAAGCGTTACGTTTTACACCCACGCACTGCATGTTACACCTCTTCATGATTAACGACACGCCCCATGCGTTACACGCTGCATCCCATACGTCTCATGTACTGCACGTTATCTCACATTCCATGCTCTACAAGATATACGCCTATTAGAATTCAACGTACGTCCCGTACACTACATGGTACACGTTATACGCTGGATAGTCCGTCCCACGCCACAGTTGCTGCACGTTACACCCTATATGCGACACTTCGAACCACATGATACGCCCCATTCGCTGCGCCTTACGTGTCATATGCTACACCGTACATAGATAATACAAGGTACGCCTCATAATCTTCGTCCCATTTTCTGCGCTTTGTTCTCTGCCTCATAATCAACGCTCCACCCTCAATAAATATCTCACATGCTACATAGTGCATCGCATATTTTACGTCCCATGCACTATACAGTACGCCCCTCGCATTACACGATTTGCTTTACACCATACACTTTGCCCTGTACATTATACGCTCCGCCCTATACACTAACGCTCCGCCTCACACACTATACGCTCCGCCCCATACACTATACACTACACTCCTTGCACCGCATGCTTCGCCCCACGCGCTACACACTACGCCCATCGCGCCACATGCCCCGCCCCATACACTACAATCCACCCCTTGCGTTGAATGGGTCTGTCCACATATTGAGCGGATCCTGATCCATTCCAACTCCTCCTCAGTTACGCCAATGCTCATGCTCTATAAGAACCTCGATTGAAGAAACAATAATAAGCTTTGTGCACTCAACAGGAATTGCTTCTTTTCTTCTTTTTTTCTGTTCGGACTTGATATAAACATTCGAAATATTGTTAGTACACAATCGACAATCCCCATCTTCGATGCAACTTAGTTCTTCGAGAAGATGGTAACCTGTACATGTGTATATTGAACCATACCGCAAGAAACGTTGAAAGTTACAAAGTTTTCGTGTGTATATATACAGCACTCATAGAAACATAACGATGTTTTATATTGATCCAATCTTTGCCAAAACTTTAGACTATACAAATCTATATATATAAATATAAATATAAATATGTTATATATTAAATCGTTGGATCTTATGTACATCTTTTGTATAGTGTAAAATGGTGGACGAATCGAACGCAAAACGAGATCAGAAATGAAAGACTTACGATTATTATTAACAATGGGTACGATTATCAAAATCTCTATATATCTCAATACTGTAAATAAAATATACGTAAACCTGTTTATGAAAGATAAGAAGAAATGAATAAACGATTTGATTATTATCGAAGAAAGCCGGAGACTGACGAGTAAATGTTAGAGATCTTATAGAATTTAACATGCATGTTTATCTTCTTCATTACTATCGATTTACAAGTAGTTTCACAACCGACGAATAAAGTATTGATTATATATAGAAATTTTATAGAAGTATGAAAAGAGAAAGTTTCATCCACGATTTTCTATCGAGACAGACTGCTTTTGCAATAATCTTTTATTTATAAGATTCGCGATTAAATTTGCAATTTTTCTGTGTATTTTCTTTAAGAAATAGATAAACTTTATCGATGCAAAGGGATCAAAGATTATTGATTTGAATGGTGCTCACTTTCATTGAATTTTTATAAATAATTCCGTAGCTAGAATGGAAAATTTGCAAATTTAATTGTTGATTTAATATTATAAAGGGTGTCAACGAATTATTGATTAACAGACTATTAAAAAATACAATCAGAAATATTTATGTGTGTATTGGATATTTATTGTGTTTTAATTAAAAATAAACTGCAGTTGAAAATATTTAATTTATTTTTCATTTATTTAGAAAATTACAAAATTTAAGATACAAAGTTTAAATATCATGTTAATAATCCGTTGACACCCTACACAAATTCAATTTTCAATTTTATATTGCGATTAAACGGGTCATTCATCAAAACACAATCAAAACTGCAATGATGACTATTTTGAAAAGGTTGCATTTCTTTTTGCAAAATGCATTCGCGAGATGAAATCTTCATTGCTTCATATACACGAATTACTATAATGCTATAGTTTATCCGTTCCATTCAGAGAAATATTATGCGTAGAGAGTGAAGAGGAAAGAGGATTGAGAAATAAAATGGCGGTAAATAGAGATCGATGGCGAGAATGAAAAATGTTAATTAGTAATGACGCAATACAAATGATCGTATTAGTTGAAGCATATAGCGTTTAATGTAAAGAAAAATAATAAAAAAAAAAGATCAAATTCATTTATGAGAGTAGGTACAGTGAATCATAATCGAAATAAGTAATTTGAGAGGAAAAGACGTCTTGGTTAGATTATGTCTTGCGACGCCGGAAGTGGACGATCGGTGGCCATATTGGGCCGGCCATCTTGAACAGTACGAAGGCGTCTGAATCGCTGATAGTGAAAATACAAAACGACAAAAAAAACATGATTAAGCGTTTACTTAGCGGTCTAGTCCATTTTTTCTTGCAAAGTTTAATGCGATAACGTAATTGTAAATAAAAAAAAAAGTAAGGGGATTAAAAGAAATGAAATAATAACAGGACTAGGAGATTGCAATCGCGTCAACGTGAGTTGCTAAAAACCTTTTTATATACTGATTTTGTATTTATTGATTAATTGCGGTTTTTTATAGAGGTAACGAATCCGTAATTCTTATCGCCTCTCAGTTCTCGTATGGTTTCCAACGACAATTGTTAATTTATTGACTGTGAATAGAAATAAATGATCGAAAGAATCAAAATCGAAGACTATTTTCTTTACTCCTACCTCAATTTTTTTGTTTACCCTTCCTTTTTAAGCGTATTATAGCTCTTAGGATGTTATAGCGGACTCTCGTTATATTGCAAACGGTAGAAGACTCTTGAAATTCGCAATGTAGGATAGTGGTAATGTAAGAAGGAGTATATTATTTTTTAGAATTTGATAACTTATTGTTATATTGTCACTTGTCCTAAGTTTTTGACAAATTTAGAAGTAGAAAGTTCATACGTTTAATTTTGTTTTTAACAAATAGTTATGTTAGGTTAGTGTGAGTCTAGGCGTCCATTTTTCTATTCTGACCAATTGGAGCCGGAGCTATTTGGGGATGTACTGATTTGGGGATGTAGGAATTTGGGAATATAGCGATTTGGGTATGTGAGAATTTTGGAATATAGTAATTTGGGAATTGAGGGATTTGGGAATGTAGAGATTTAGGAAGTAAGGATTTGGGGACATAGGGGTTTGAGAAATTAGGGATTTGGAAAATTAGGAATTTGGGAATGTAGGGATTTGGGAAATTAGGAATTTGGGAAATTAGGAATTTGGGAAATTAGGGATTTGGAAAATTAGGAATTTGGGAATGTAGGGTTTTGGGAAATTAGGAATTTGGGAATGTAGAGATTTGGGGACATAGGGGGTTGGGAAATTAGGGATTTGGGAAATTAGGAATTTGGGAAATTAGGAATTTGGGAAATTAGGAATTTGGGAAATTAGGAATTTGGGAATGTAGATATTTGGGGACATAGGAATTTAGAAAATTAGGAATTTGGGAATGTAGAGATTTGGGGACATAGGAATTTGGGAAATTAGGGATTTGGAAAATAATATAATGAGTTCCATATGTACTCTACTAAACACCTGGGTCAGCTTCTTCACGCCAACTCGACATCGGTACACAAAGCCTTTACTACTTACACCGCCATCTTAATTGTTTGACTTCACTAAGCACCATAAACATGAGCGTATATGACCATGTCCCCAGTTTTCATATAATGTTAACATATTAAAACCTGTCTTTGAAGATCTAAAGAATGCACATTAAGAATAGTACGCAAGTTTTCTACTAAATTCGAAATCGTCACAACTCTAAATTCACGCTAAGAAATAACGTTGCAGATGGAGCCACATGCGTTCCAACTCCGAAGAGTACTTATCATCGGAAATCATCGTAATCTGGTTCTCAGTGATTTTAAAAGTTAAATTAGATTTCAACCCCTATGGATTTTTACTTACAGTACTTTGGCCGCGGCTAGTAGAAACTTGTCGAGTTACTACCGTCATAATCTACCTTCCTGAAAGTAAATTGACCTCTCTCTTAAGGAACGGGTTCAAATAAAAGGTTACAGATAGACACGTACATGCCGTAACCATATCCGAAATGATCCTCGGAGGGTACATTTACATGCATTGCTAAAATGCTTTTTATCGCACTTTCTTTCAAAGTTCATCCGTCTGACGAGCATCTCTTTTATGGCACACTTTTCGGTGAACGAGCTTCCATTTAAAAAAAAAAGAGGAACGAAAGACCGGCCATGCTCTCTGACAACGTATTTTCTACATTTGTTGGTCAGCATCGCTGAAAGCTCACGCGTATAATTTCAAAAACGTTTTTTTCATAACCTGAATAATGAATGGAAACAGTGATGGACGAGTAAATTACTTCTGATTAACTTCCGCGTCTCTTTCATTCATAATTATCTAGCTTTTCATTTACGACCTAGTTTCGTATCTTTCTCAAATTCCTCTAACGATTGCGTTTAACTTTCGTTCGTGTGAATGAAGTAATAGTCCAGACACTAATGTATAGTGTATTCCATTTATTTAAATTTGTGTTCATTATTTTTTAATTGGTCTCATATTAACTGGGTGTTGGGTCGTTAAATTAGGTTTTATATGGGAGAGGTTGGGGTGTTCATTAAAAATATACTTTTTTAGATTTCTTTGACTGGGTGGAAAGGTACTGAACGTAGAATAGGAGACGTTGAGTGCATGTGGTCATTTTGAAATGTTGGTGGTTGGGGATGTAGGAAGGTGTATAGGAGAACATAGGTAGAGCCAAGGAACCTATGGAGTGTTGAAATTTGGAACTTTTGGAATCATGGAATTTTGGGGTCTTTGAAGTTTAGGACTTTGGGACTATGAGACTTTTGAAACTTTAGTACTTTGGAATGTTATAAGTTTGAGACTTTGGAAATTTCAGAAGTTTGAGACTTTGAGACTTTCTCAACTTCAGAAGTATGAGACTTTGAGACATTTGAAATTTTAGTACTTTGACGTCTTATGAGTTTGAGACTTTGAGACCTTTGAAATTTTAGTACATACTTCAGGATCTTAGAAGTTTGGAACTTTGAAATTTTCAAATTTTGCTCCTATGACAAATCTTCAGAAAATGTGAAGATAATCTAAAAGCAGTATAATAGAACCTACATAGAACCCAGTAAAAATACCACCCCAAAAATCGAAATTTAATAAAAAAAAATGAAAAATAACATGGCTACAAGAAACCAAATATCGCCTCCATTACCCAAAGTTCGCTTTAAATAACTGTCAAGAGCAATTATAAGAAAACTAACAAGAAGTAAATTGACAAAAGAAGAGAGAGAAACGTAATAGCGTTGTGTGACGGAAAGTAAGGTGAATCGTCGATTTACTTCCCCCATGGACAATTTTCAGTTATTCTACGTATTCCCGGCTGATGGATTTCCACGTGTGCTTCAGCAACATCAAAGGGATCGTTATGGCGAAAAGGAGGATGAAAGGAAAGAAGAAGTTACGGAGGAGGCCCCATACCATTTTACGGGACAAAATCGTCCTTGAAGAGAAAAACGTTTAGGAAAGAGAGGAGATCGTTGGAACACGCAATATTCCATCTCGTAACCAGACCAATCCTCCGACGGATCTCCTCAGACGTTTCTTTCCGGTGTCGGCGAATGATCGAGAAAGGGGAACGATCAACCGATAGTGATTTCAAGGAAGAGTAGCCAAAGATATTATTGCGGCACATTGGTCAGCCCTATAAAAATGAAAGGGGAATGTAACTGATATAAGTACATTCGAGAGGCTAGACCAGTGATGGTAAGATCGAGTGATCGCTGGAAGAGTTGGTGGGCAATGGTAGGCATAGTGTGGGCAGTAGGGTGATGTGTTGGAGGTTTATGGAGATTTAGGATTTTTGAGTTTAGAAATTTAGAGGTGGAAGGTTAGAAAATTTGGAATTTGAAATTTGGGATTTTGGATATTTTTTGATATGTGAGAGTTGGGGAGTTGGAAATTTGGGAATTTTAGGAGTTTGGAGTTTTGAGATTTAGGGATTTAGGGATTTCGAAATTTGAGGAGTTTGGAGTTTTGAGATTTAGGAATTTAGAGAATTGGAGATTTAGGGATTTGGAGAAGTAAGGATTTGGAGATTTAGGGATTTGGAGAAGTAGAGATTTGGAGATTTAGAGATTTGGAGAAGTAGGAATTTGGAGATTTAGGGATTTGGAGAAGTAGAGATTTGGAGATTTAGGGATTTGGAGAAGTAGAGATTTGGAAAAGTAGAAATTTGGAGAATTAGGGATTTGGAGATTTAGGGATTTAGGAAATTAAGAAATTGAGAATTTGGGAATTTGGGAACGTAAGAACCTATGAATCTAGGATCCTCGGAATCTAGGAACCTATTAACCTAGTTGTCTACAAACCTAAAAACCTAGAAATCGATCTGAGGAATTAGGTACTTGCAAATGTAAAAATTTGAGAACTTGAAGATTTGAAAATTAGGGAATTTAGGAACTCACCTATAATTGTACATCACTAAATTAGATCACTCCAACTCAAAAGATTGCCATAAGAGCTCCAAATACTGTATTAGATCAATATTTATTAAGTTCCTAACTTCATATGTATATACCATTAACATAACCTTAAACCTTCACTCCAAATAATTCACTCAGAAGACATAACCTAAAAATTTCGCTTCAAATCGTTGAAATATCTAAAACCATCCACAAATATAATTCTACCATAATTCCATTCTAAAAATAACGATGGAAATTAATTGAACGATCACTTAAAAGCGACCGTTACAAACGAGAATCATTCATATGAGAATTATCCAGCACAGTTTTCTATCTGGAGAGTCCAGCAGGGATTTAACGGACATGATAGATCTTTAGTAGAAAATCCAAAGAACGAAGATTAATTCAGCAGATAGAAGTGGATCACGTTTGCCGCGAAAGTACTACTTGACAAATACCAGGAATCCCTTTGGTCGGATTTTTATTAAGTCAAGGCCTGAAGTTTGATGCAATAAAGGGGCCACGTAATATCGGCAATCGAATCCTCGTGAATAGAGTGCAGAGATTTGTAACGGGATTTCCGTCCGCCTGTCTCGTTCAATACGGATAAACCGCACACATTTTTCAAGCTGAATGAAGTCAAGCGGTGTCGAAAGAAGATTTTGAAAGGCCGATCAATCCGACAATACGCCCCTGAGGCTATGAAATATACCTAAGACCCCGTACACCGACGACAGAAATGCGTTTTACCTATGGAAAGGGTACCTTACTTAAATTCACGTTACAGCTACAATTTATTGTTGCTTCTGACTTTGCCAATGATTCATTTAAATTAGGTTAGGTTAGGCTCTTTTTAAATTTAAATTAGGTTAGTAAGAGTTAGTACGAATTGGGTTAGGTTAGATTAGTAGGAGTAAAGTTGGATTAGGTTAGGTTAGAATCTTTGCTTAAATTTACAGTACTAATATAATTAAGTTACACGCAAATTAGGTTAGTACTAATTAGTAAGAATTGGGTTAGATTAGGTTAGTAAGAGCTAACTTGAATTACGTTACATTAGAAGCTTTACTTAATTTTACAGTGTAAATATAATTATATGCAAATTAGGTTAGCAAGAATTAATAAAAATTAGATTATTTGATACTATAATACAGGTAAATTAGGTTAGGTTAGAAACTTTACCTAATGTTATAGTATAAATATTATATAATTCAATTATACACAACTTTATTATGAACTAGATTAGTTCATACAAAATTAAGTAAAATGTTTGCTTGAATTGTTGTAAATTGTTAAAAATGTTATACATATGAGGTTTTACTTTTTATATGTGTCATCCTCTTATCAGCGTCTAAAGAGGATGTCGATAATATTGAAAAAGGATACTTGGTGATCGTCGAAGTTGCCTTAACTTGACTAATTATCGACGATGAAGTTGTAGCCTGCAAACTGAGCAGAACAATCGTTACTCAACAAGCTGTGGTTAGTTGTTGAAGTTTCACGGGATGTTGCCTTTGAGTACCCAGTTAGATGACAAAGTATGCAAATTCACCGTAACTGCGTTTACACCCTATTATAATATTTTAATATTATGTCCATTTCAACATCTCACGGAAAATTATTATAAAACGGAAAAAATTAAAAATTAAAAAATGCTGGAATTTAATATGGTATTTGAGAATTTGGGATAGTTATACATTTGATATTCTGAAAATTTGGGAATTTAAAAAATTCGAATTTTTAAATTTGGGGAGTTAGAAATTTTAAGATGTTTGAATTTACAAATTTTAGAATTTGAAAACGTGGAAATTGGAAAATATTCGAATTTGGAAATTTAGGAATTTGGAAAATTGAGAAATTGGAAATTTGAGAATTTAAAAATTTGAAAATTCAAAAATTTGATAACTGATAATTTTAAAAATTGAATATTTCTAAAATCTAAAAAATTACACAAATATCAAGCACTCTCCCTATATCGCCATTTTCTCCATAGAGACCTACCACTCCCGCCACAATTAAAACACCACGAATCAACTCCCACGAACATTCTATAAAGCCTTTCGAACGAGTATATACATTTTCGAACTGTCTTTCTCGTCTACTTGTTTCCTCGTGTCTTAAGGTTTTTCGTCCAAAGGAAAGATGCTTTTCAGTGTAACCACGTTTTCAATACCTCAAGAAGTAAGGAGAACCAGCGAACATCGAGAAAACGAGTGAATCCGAAGAAACGAAGTACATTCAAATGGCTTCCAGCTTGAGAATTCTACACCAATCACTACTGATTCGTTCGACTGGTACGAAGAATTTGAATACTGGCGGGCCTCTGTAGTCTGCGAAGAATGAATAAGGACGGATCCTTCATAAATGGAAACCGTCAGTGATTTACAAAATGGGTTTACCGTGATCTTCTTAACCGCGAGTTAAACGTGCGCTAAGATATTCTAAATAGACACATCTTGATACTTTATTCGCTTCTTTTCTTTTCTTTTTACATAACACTGACAACTGACAATTCATCAAACTCTACATTTTTAGTATTTTTCTGGAACCATTTTAGGGTAGGTTGTTATATAGGTCATATTAGATTGTTAGGTTAGGTTTTCTCTTTAATAACACTAGCAATTGACAATTAGACAGATTGCGATAATATAGGCAACTCTACATTTGTGAACTTTTCTTCAATTTTAGGTTAGGTTTAGATGTACACAATATGTACAGTTGTATGTTAATTAGTGCTATAACCTCCTACATCGCCATATTCCCTAGAAACTACGATACACCATATTGTATATAAGCTTTAAAATTTATAAATGTTAATTTACAGTGTATGTTATTTTATAAAGAAATTGTCCTTACATGGTTGATGATCGAATTTGTTCAATTACGTGCACAGATAGATGTATACAGGCGAGTATTATTATTCAACGTCGTTCAATGACGTTATCAGCGTGATGCGTCTTTGCATATTTCGCTGAAAGTATTTCTTCGTTTCAGCGAGCAATTTTTTGCCCGTGTACACAAGCTAGTACCCGCGTTCTTCCAACGTAATTCCAGAAAGTGGGCTGAGCTAAATGGATTGCAATGTCTTGCGGTCTTTTACGCAGTTTAAAACGAATGAATGTGCCAGATGGATTTATGTGGAGTTTAAAAGCTGCTCTTTCCAAACACCGCTAAATCTTGCCGGTAGTAGTAGCTACTGCTAAAGAAATAATCCTGTAAATAAAATGATAACGGTGCTTGGTACCCTATGGCTGATTTTATAAAACCTTACAAATTTATTACAACCACGAGTTGCCCTTTAAACACGGCTGAGGGATCTTCTGCTAATTTGCGACTTTTGTCACGTTGTGTGTAATGTCTGACAAGATTTATTTTACTTATTTTATTTGTTTGAGAACTTTGGAAGTAACTTTTGGAAGGAAGATGAACTCTTAATGCGTTCGAGAAGGTGACACGAGAACATGGTATCTTTGAGAAGAGTAATATTACACGATTGTGTTCGAGAGTGTTAATTTATGACATTGGTATATTTATATTACTATAATACTCACATTATGACATTGTCAAAATGAAGGATCTCTTAACAAGTCCAAACCTGAGATAACAAATCCAAATAAGGCTATCTCTCCTCAATGTGTAATATTACACAGTTGGGTCCGAAAGTACTACTTTATGATAACACTATAATTTCGTCTCAACATTGTCATAATTAACATTTAGCTATTTCAACACTCAAGATATCCTTCAGATAATTATATTAACCTCTTCAACGATAATTTTTGTTTAAACTAGAAAATAATTTGATTTCTTCATATAATTGTATTTCACTCATTTTAAATCTATAATAATTTCATATATTTTGAAAGAATTTGTAATATACAAAAACGATGATAATATGCATAGATGTAACCTTTGATTGATTTAAAAGCAAATAAATTGTAAATTGAAGAGGTTAACGAAATTTCGATGTAAAAATTTCTGTGAAACACCCTGTATATCAAATTTAATAGTTGAAGGGTTCTTATATGATGTAAAGGCAATTTCACAACGACAACGTTAAGGGAAAATGCTGATCGAGTGCCCGGTAGATACCTTAGGACCATGATCATTTCTCGCGTCTTAACGTCTGGCGATAACGAATGACTTCTCCGAAGAAGAAACACCGTAACTTTTCCTCGTCAACACCGTAACTTCCGTCAAATTAGGATCTGTAATACGTCCGGTGTGATGACGGAAAAGTGAGAAGCGCAATCAACGGGCTTCTCCTATTTTATTAAAGACTTCTTTCTTCCTTTATCCCTGGAAGTTGTTTCTCCTTGGGCAACGCGTGGACAGATGATCACAAATTTTATATTTATAATGTTTATATTGTAATTCGTAATCCAACATTTTATTTAGATCTAATATTTACCCACAAAATAAATTATTTTGTTGCTAATTGATTATTTAATTCAGTCATTTTATTTTATCATTATTTAATTTCAGTTTGAATCGTTTAATTATTTCATTTCAATTTGGATTATTTAATTATTAAATTCCATATTGAATTATTTATTTATTTGATTTCAATTTCGGTTATTTAATTATTTAATTCCTTATTGAATTATTTATTTCGTATCAATATGGATTGTTTAATTATTTAACTCCAATTTTATTTGTTTAATTATTCAATCTTATGTGGTATTTATGTTACTTAATTTTGAATTATTTAATTATTCAGTTATATATTTATTAATTTTTTATTGATCTAGTTATGTGCATGTTAAATACTAAACCAGAGGTGAATGCAGATGGAATCTCCCTGGATAATTGTGAAATTTTGGAAAAATTATTTCAAGTTGTAAAAGGAAGAATAACTACAAATTTATATTAAAATAAATTATTTACTCACAAATATACTTTTCTCAAAATTTTGTTTAAATGATAATATAAATGTTGACTAAGTAATACATTAAAAAACGACAAATAAAATAAAACTAACTATAACTCGAAAAATGATTTGTGAACAGAAATAAATAAATACAGAATGTTGAAAGATATGTACATTTAATTTTTCCGTCTGAATTTTATTGTTTAAACTTTCTTGTCGGACGGAAACGTGAATTTTTTTAACGTTCTGCAGGCACTTTTGAAAGTGTTTGTCAGGTCTTCATCGTTAATGGTGTCATTAGCTAAGCTCTCTCTGGGGGCAGTAGCATAAGACAAGAATCTTAAATTTTTAATACGCCATGCTGAAATGTTCAAAAGTTCTTGCATTCGAGGAAACTACATCCACGTTTTTACTGCTTGCACTACTATAAACCTTCACTTTCTGTTTATTAAACAAAAAAGTTTAAATGAAATCTTTTATTAAACATTCATAAATATTAAAGTCAAACAACTAGAATCAAATATGGTTCTGCAATAATTTCACCAGAACATAAAAAATTATCAAAAGAAAATCTAAATATAGGTTAGGTTTAACAGTTGTATCCCTAAACCTTCTCATTCCCTAAATTTATTAAAATTATCTACTTCAAATAGAATTTAATCTTGCCAAATAGAACTGAGCCAAGTAATTTAAAAAAAAATTCAATTTTACAATAATCCTTACAAATCTGACATTGAAATACAGACTAGTACACAGTGCTTTACACCATGTACCCTTCTCCTTCACTAAGTAAAGATTCCAAAAGCGTATTCTTTCTTGTGGTAAATGAAAAATTACTACCGGTTGTAGTACGCGAAACAGACGACAGTGGAATGGAGCAGACGAATGTGATTAATGGTAGGGTAAATTAGCAGAAGCCATCAATTCGTTGTTTCTTTCTCGAGTCTCTGCAACGACTCTCAATGGGACTACCGGGGATGAGCAAACGTGTTCGGGAGGGATAATACCGGTATCCCTAAATCTCCCTAGACTCCTCTTAGCTTCTTGAACTCTAACCTCTAGAATTTTTGTGGCTTGTACTTTCTTGTAGGCTTTAAAATCTCATTAGGACCTTAACATCTTTATACAGAACTGTACCAGTTCTAGTAGTACCTACTGGATGACTAGTATATAGATAACTACATAAATAAAATCTAGATAACTAGTGTCTAAATAACTAGATGACTACTATCTAGATAACTACATAAATAATAGCTAGATAACTAGTGTCTAAATAACTAGATGACTACTATCTAGATAACTAGTACTAGCAGCTGTGCTGGTAATATAAACTACCACGTGTGCAAGTCATTGATACCACATTCTTAAACGTATCAGAGTACACCTAACAGACCTGGTAATACTTATAACAGAAAAGTGGAATATGGACCCATCAATGATCCATTAATGAAATACGGTTCGATCTGCTGACCTATGCTGCAACATTCACATTTCACTAATGTCGACTTCGAAGCCTATACAGATTCTCTGCATCTCGTAGTGCATATTTTTTCAAATTTACTTCTAATGCTTCCTCAATCCACAAATGTACCATTCGTACTTTGCATCTGACGCAGCAACCATTCACAAAATTGCACCCGTTTTTTAAACTCCTGTTCATGTAATTTTTAATATACATGTGGATGAAACTGAACGAAGAATACACTGAGACCCACGCGATATTTGCGAAGTACCGATATGTGGATTATGGTAAAACAAAAGTGGAGTTTTCTTCTTCAGCTGCGTCTACGATTCTGTAGCCGACGTGAATGAAATTTAATGGCGAAGTATACGTTTAACGACGGTCGGCGAGCACGGATTCTCCGCAGAAAAATATTCGTGAATCGTTCTCGATCGGCGAGAACAACAGGCCGATAAAGCTTCGACGAAACTGTTAGGTGGAGGGAGTTGGCTGGCGGCGAGCAAAGAATTCCCTAGGGCACTCGGAATCACCGCGTTAATTCTGAGGTGTCTGAAAGTGGCTGAGCCAGGCTTACGGTTGCGCGTATTCTATACAGGTAACGACGATTCTCTGGGTAAGCGCGTGTAAGGAAGATGGTGGTAGGTGTCGGCTGATGCGATGGTGTGCGATGCTTGGAGATGATGTCGGTAAGCATACAAGAGGTTAGAAACGACGAGACGGAGAACCCTTCTCGTCTGAATACCCTGATGCTTGAGTCAGCGTTGCACTTCGACTCCCCTGTCTCGCACTTCGCGAATTACCACTGCGATTCATTGTTTAAGCCGAGACAATAACACGAACGGTTTATTGATCGATATAGCTACGAATGTTTCTAATACACGATGCGACATCTTTTGTTCTAATCTTATCCTCTCTTCATATGCCGTTTAGAATTTAACACTGTGACTGGGATTTAATTAACGGTGACTTTAACTGCTAGTGGAGTTGGATTTTAGAATTTAGGTTTGAAGATGTCTGGGTAGTTTAGGGGTGGTCGTATTTGGATGTCACTTGTGAGATGGGAAAGGTTATTGCACATTTGGAGATAGAGAATTTGGTAGTTTGAGAGTTTGATGAATTGAGGTAGTGAGGGTTTAAGGAATGGAGAGTAGCGAATTTTGGGGAATTTGGGAATTTGGGGAATTCGGGGAATTTGGGGAATTTGGGGAATTTGGGGAATTTGGGAATTTGGGAATTTGGGAATTTGGGGAATTGGGAATTTGGGGAATTAGAAATTTGAGGAATTGGTAATTTGGGGAATTAGGAATTTGGGGAATTGAGAATTAGAAAAATTTTGAATTTGGGGAATTGAGAATTTGGGAAATTGAGAATTTGGGAAATTGGGAATTTGGGGAATTGAGAATTTGGAAAATTAGGAATTTGGGAATTTGGGAATTTGGGAATTTGGGAATTTGGGAATTTGGGGAATTGGGAATTTGGGGAATTGAGAATTTGGGAAATTGGGAAATTGGGAAATTGGGAAATTGGGAAATTGGGAAATTGGGAATTTGGGGAATTGGAAATTTGACAATTTAGAATTTGGTAATATGCGAATTAAAGAAATTGTGTAATTTAGGAAATTTGAACTTTGTGGAATTGGAAGTTTGAAGACCTAAAAATTACAAAATTTAATTTAATAATTTACTAATCTGAGAATTAAATTTAGAAATCTAAATGTCTGACAATTGAGTTGAATGAACAAAAATAAAAATATAGTCTAACCTTCTTCCATTTCTACAAAACGTACTTTATACATATGTGTGCATATATGCCAGTTATATTTGTATATCCGTTTCCTCTTACTGTTTTATTGATTTATAATGCATTATCATTCTAATAATATCAATGTTAATATTAATTAACATCAATATCATAGACATCAGTTGTCACTGTCAATGAACGTTACTCGTCTGGATTACCAATTAGCCTTCCGATAATTGGGCTAGGTCACTCAACTCTAACCTATATCTTGGCTAAACAAATTCAGATATGTACAGCCTCCAATCTGGAACATCATTAAAAGTATGTAATCAGTATAATTCTACAATCTATTGTTAGAAATAGTACTTCGAACGATATCAAGTTCCCGCGTCGTTTAATCGTCGGTAAATTACCGACGAGCATGCAACACGGTTCGAAAATGAAGGAAGCCGCAGTGTATTATCAGTATTAGCAGTTTTCATTAATTTAATGAAATGCAATATTAGTCCAAGTATACTCTAACCGTACTCTGAGCATTTCGCTAATATAACCTCAAGGTTTAGGATACTTCACGGTCGAGTTGGGTCCTAGATTACCGCGTACATTCACAGTGGAGGCAGCCCTAGGCACGGAGGCTTTCAAAGGCGACATGGACCAGTTGCCACGTTAAATGCGTGTCAGAAATAAAGGAAGGAAATTAGTAGATACTAATCTCTTCGCTATAAAGCTGACATAGTGTTACACTATACGGTCTTCTTACCGAAAAACACTTCACCTTCTACAGAGGTGGTTCAAGAAACGCTTTTTTTTCGGGACAATGTCAGCTTTTTGAAGAGGAGTTATTATGGACTTTACATTCTTGTAAACAACAGTGTACAAGTTTTAACACTCTTTCTGAATTATATTGAGTTTTTTAGAAAAAGACTTGGAGAAGTTGAGGATTTAGAAATTGATGATTTAGAAATTTCAGACTTGGAGAAGTTGTGGATTTAGAAATTTAAGAATTGGAGAAGTTGAGGATTTGGAAATTTCAGACTTGGAGAAGTTGAGGATTTAGAAATTGAAGAATTAGAGAAATTGATGATTTAGAAATTTAAGAGTGAGGATTTATAAATTTATAAATTTAAGAACTTAAGGATTTAGATATTTATAAACTTGAGCATTTGAGGATTTAGAAAATGATTTTGGGAGTTTGAGGATTTAGAAAATGAATTTGGGAGTTTGAGGATTCAGAAATTCAAGAATTTGAGGATTTGAGAATTTAGAAATTTACAAACTTGATTTGAGGATTTAGATATTTATAACTTTGATGATTAGAAAATTTAGGAATGTAAAAATATTAGAACTTGAGGCCATACAAATTTAAGAACTTACTATGTGGATTCAGAACATTAAAAATTGTATAATTTTATGATTTAAAAAGTTATGAATTAAAGGACCTATAATTTGTTAATTTAACAAAATGTAATATGACCTTAATATAAAAACCTACATTACACCTTATAAAAATTACGTACATCTCCTGAACCTTCATCTCTGAATCAGTACTCGTTACAGCAACGAAAGAGTTCCGATATCCGTTCCACTGTTTTAATCGTATCAGTTTGAGCTGTAAAAGTTTGTGTGTTTGTAGAAACCGTCCTCTGTCAACTGTAAAACCGGTAGGTATCTCTTGACGGTGATTTTTTAAAGTTAGCTGACGCAGTAAGTTCGTTGGAAAAGGAACATAAAGGCCACCTATCAGGGTAAACATCGATTGGAAAGTTAGTCACAAGCGAAATGGAGTTGGCCGAATTCGTAAAAGTTGCCAGTTGGCAGACAAATCCCTCTTCGTGGTCTTCTACGATGCTTGTAAACGGAATCAGTTTGGTTTGTTTCAAAATGGGTCAATCTCAAGAAGGGAACACGATTTCTATCTATTAAATGTATCTCATTCGACTGCTGCTCTGCGAAAACATTCTCGTTCACCGTTTAACTTTTACCCTCTGTTTTCCGATCTCGTTCGACCGTGTTACACAATCGTATTTGATAAATTATTTCATCGAAACGTTACGGGTGTAATTTGATTATTTTGCTTTCTGAGAATCGTTGATGCGATCGTAATTTAAGGACTAGACGAGAGGGATACTCAAAAGATTTAAACTCGATTCGCAAGTTATGGGAAATAGGATTGGGCGTGGTATCGAAGATGATGGGAACGTTGGTTCCGATATTGAATGAGATCCAATAACGTTTCAATCATTGAATATATCCTGAAAAAAGCAGACACGATTGATTCTAACGAGCGGGACTTAAGGAGTCGTTGCACCCTCAGGTAAACAAATTCACTGAATCTTTTCTATTTGATTATCGATTTATTCGGTTATTTACAGTACGAAATTGTACAATGCTTTATGTGCTATGGGTGAAAGCAGTCTTTTATCTTTTAAACTGTGTACTTTATTTGAGGAACTCTTTCAATATTCTATGAGAAGTGAAGCTCAGAAAGGAAAACCCCCTTGCACTATTTTCACTCGTGACGCACTCGTACTTCGTGATTTTACTCGAATTAATACTCTTCAATTTGGAGTTGTCCAATTATTTGCAAAAATTGATACAAAATTGACATAACATTTCAACTTTCTTTGTCTGTTTTAATATTGATGTGATTAGTTCTGACACATCTGAAAAATCATAGTGCAAGAGGTTAAGGAAAATGTCCAAAAATAATAGATTAATAAAATCATAGTACAAGAGGTAATCGATTATACTAGTATCATGTATTTTTACTTATTTTAAACATCCCTTACATTTCTGAAGCTATTAATCCGCACCGAGCGCTTTAGAGAGAAAATGTAGTTTGAAGGAAGTAGAAATGAATAATTTTCGTAGCACACAGATTCTAGGGGAAGCGAATTATGGTTAATAATTGAAAGTGATACAGGAAGAGAGAAACGAGGTATTTGGATAATTGGATGAAGACAATATGCCTCGTTTGCTGAGCTGAGTGATGTAAGAAATGGAAGAAGATGTCTGATGCTGTTTGAGGACTGCGATAGACAGCGTCGTCACTCGAATTTTTGGAGCTCGGAATAAATGTCGATATTATTAAAATACAGGTCTTTATAAGTAACAGAAATACAGAGAAGCATTACTAATATATTAACATCAGTTTATTTTAATATTGGGATGTGATTTTAAACAACCTCTTTCCTATAATAGACAGAGAAATTATGTGATTTTAGAGGTGTTTAGTGTAAGAACATACAACTTTCATGGTAGATTCAGTTAGGTTAGGTTAGAATAGTATGATGGCGGTTGTGAGGCCGATGGTCACATAATAAAATATTCGGAAGTTCGAAAGTAACCTGAGTCCCATATTTCCAAACTTGTAAATTCTTAAATTTTTTAAGTCTGGAATTCCCAAAGTCCCAAAGTATCAGAGTACCAATTTCCTAAACTGACAAAGTCCCAATTCTCCAAAGTCCCAAATCCCTAAATTCCCAAATTCCTAAAGTCCCAATTCTCCAAAGTCCCAAATCCCTAGATTCCCAAATTCCTAAAGTCCCAATTCTCCAAAGTCCCAAATTCCTAAAGTCCCGAATTCCTAAATTCTCAAATCTCCAAAGTCCCAAATTCCTAGATTCCCAAATTCCTAAAGTCCCAAATCCCTATATTCCCAAATTCCTAAAGTCCCAATTCTCCAAAGTCCCAAATTCCTATATTCCCAAATTCCTAAAGTCCCAAATCCCTATATTCCCAAATTCCTAAAGTCCCAATTCTCCAAAGTCCCAAATTCCTATATTCCCAAATTCCTAAAGTCCCGAATTCCTAAATTCTCAAATCTTCAAAGTCCCAAATTCCTAAAGTCCCAATTCTCCAAAGTACCAAATCCCTATATTCCCAAATTCCTAAAGTCCCAATTCTCCAAAGTCCCAAATTCCTATATTCCCAAATTCCTAAAGTCCCAATTCTCCAAAGTTCCAAATCCCTAAATTCCCAAATTCCTAAATTCCCAGATTCCTAAAGTCCCAAATCCCCAAAGCCCAATCTCCCAAAACCCCAAACTTCAAAAGTCCCAGGGACCCAAATTCTAAGACCCTAAGGCTCCAAATTTCCAGTGACCTCAAAGTCCCATAATCTTATGATCCCAAAATCCCAAAGTTCCAAATCTTCAAATCCACAACATCCCAAATCTCAAAAACCATAACACCGATATCTTAAGATCTCAAAATCTCCCAAAATCCCAAAGTCCCAAAATTTGAAAGTACTAAAATTTTCAACCGATTCACCGTTGTATTAATGTTTTTCTTACATCTTGCTTTGCTAGGCCGTATACAGAGACTCCTCCGGGACGATCAAAGACTATGGAAAGTCCGTTCATGGCCGAGGATCATGATACTCGGACGCATTGGTGTCATGCGAACACGATTTAAACCTTTGAAAATACTGCTTAAAGCTCCGGGCAGTTCCAATTAACCTGCCACGTTGTACGCGATATTAGTTGGATGTTGACAGTAGCCTCGATAAAATCTCTCGACAGCTTATAACTAGTCCGCTTATTATTCATTACACTTTCAAGTGCGGCCAACCTCACCACTGCAAAAGCAGAATTGTCGCGTGAATATCTCGCGCGATGATGTTTGAGCTTGTCCCGTAACGTATGTGCATAATTCTTGCCCTTACGTATTCTTATTGCATTTTCTTGAATGATGTTACATTAAAAAGAAAATGATAAGAATATCTGATAGGAAAAGAATTACTTTTCTCTTATATTTGTAAGAAATCAGTCACTGATTCAGGTTCTGTTACAATAAGCTGTTATTACAAATATTAAATACTAAAATAAAATTTTTATTGTTAGTTAATACATTTAGACCTCCGGGTATCGTTTCTGAAAACATCTGTTGAAATAAATGATGAGCAGGTTGAAAATGCCATAGGTACAAAAGCACATACATTAATAAAATCCTTTCAAGTTTTTTCAGAATCAAAAACAAATACTGGAAGATTCATCCACTTACACTTATTTAAAAAAAATTTTAATATAAATATTTTAGAATTTGTATTTTCGCGCCAGGTGGCCGGAAATAGTATCGTTAGCGCCATATAGCGGTTGAGGATCGAACTATTGAAACAAGAAAATACGTTTGTAGGTAAACTAACACTCCCTTAATGAACTTAATGAAGCTCCCAGGTTGTTCTTCGGTTAAGATAAAGCAGGAAAAGTAACTTTAAAATGATCTTGAAGTTTTATATTCGAAAATTTAAAAAATGATAATTTATGGACCGAAAAAAGCTTAGCCATCTAGCGGTGAAAGGTGGGAACTAATTTAACTGCAGTTCCACAACGGTGTAGTTCACCCTGTTCGCCGGAGAGATGGCGCTACTTGTTCCATTTTCGAAAAATCCAATTAATACTGATTTTATTGGTTTAATTAACTTCAATATGCATCAAACTACATTGGAATGCAAGACAAATTAACTTGGAAATGTTTTAGCTTTACCAAATCATTATAAATTTTAAACAGTTCTTAGGGTAATTACGGTTTCCGGTTTATGTGCTGCCATCTAGCGGTAGAACGTGGGAACTAATTAAACTACAGTTTCAAAAGTGTGTAGTTCACCCTGTTCGCCGGAGAGATGGCGCCACTTGTTCCATTTTCGAAAAAACTGATTTTGTTGATCAGAAAATTATTTTTAAGTTTTAGAAAGATGATTCTAAGAACTAGAATCGTCTTCTTCAAACGTAAACTGAGCAATAAAATAACTTTTGTAAGTTATGTATGTACCAATGCAATATTGTGAACCGTAGGGACTTATCCTTGGTCATCTTCCCTAGAGAATCCAAACGCACACTTGAATGTACAGGGATGAACAAATCACTGGAAGTTTTCGTAAAACTTGTGGTGGATCGGTAGAGATTTATTAAAAAAACAGTTATGCAAATATAACACTTTTTTTATTTTACAAACGTAGGACGAACAACGCAGTTCATTACAAAAATAAGATTACAAAATATAATATTTCACTTAAATGTATTGCATAATTATTGCGCGTATAAACGATAATAAATCTGTTTAATCGTTACAAAATGTGTATTAAATCTGCCAGTATTGCAGATGAAATCCCCCGTCTTTTTGTTCTTAGTTTTTAGTAACTATTAGACTACGTTTCACACCTTGTTCGTTACGAAATCGTTACATAAATCTCGCGTTACAATAGCAACAAATGCTTCCTTCAAATATTCAAATATTTGATTTTTGAATATAACAAGATTTACATCCTTCGATATGGCTAAATATTCCATTCACAGAATAATTATTCCTTCTTTAATCCATAACAAAAAAATTTCTTTACTACTATCAACAACATCTTCATTATTTTAATGCTGCCTAATTACATTTACCTTTTTCCTTTTTTTTTTATTTACATACAACTAAACGAGAAATAAAGGAAAAGGGTGAAAATATTAATCGTAATAGTTAGCATAACAATATTAAATCGAAATATTCTTTTAACACTATAATATATCTTTAAATAACATGAAAAGAAAGAGCTGATTATTCAGATAGAAATAGACAACGATATAATTCCAAATTTAGAAAAAAAAGACGTAATCATCAAATTACAAAAATACTTTCAACGTTATACAATATCTTATTTGTAACAAATAACTGTATGTACGTATAAAAGTGTAATAGTATTCATTTAGCGAAGAAATCATTCTTTCTCTCGGTAAAGACCGACAATTCCTCTGTATCTCGTCTTTTAATAGGGAAACAGAGAGCAAATATCAGATCCTACAGTTTCCGATTTCCTACATACAAACGCAGCAATTTTGTTATTTTGTCAAAAGTATAAAATGTTGCTTAAAATCATGTTATTTTTCAACGACCCTCACACACGATATCATATATTAATATATTTATACGAAATTCTGTTAAGTTGTTCGCGCAAGAATGCTCAGGCCTACGCGTAACATTAAAATTCATAAGATAGAAAAGGGAGAACGAGACAAAAGCAATAATATTGAGAATATGTACCTTTGAACGGTTTCCAATATTCCACTTCAAATGTTTTGTTCATTTTTTTAGTTACATGGAACTTTATGTATACAGTCATCTATTATGGCGAATTTAAACTCTTTCCTGCTAATGCAGCTGCCTTAGAGAGCACTATTTGAATGTCCATTGACGGAAAATTCTAAGATAAAATCAACTTATAAGAAATCGCGTTAAAGACGTCTATTAATTTTATTTTTCCGACTGCCATAACAAGTTTTTGGATGAAATATATGTATTACTTACTTGTAAAAGTTTAACGTTTGTAGCAAAATCGCCGGCGAGTAGTTGGTCCCGCAATAGTCTAAATAATTTTACATAAATGTATATGTCTTCTACTAACAAAATTTCATCAAACGATCGATACTTACAAAATCATGGCACAGCAAATGTGTATCAAAAAACTGAATCTGTTTTCATCTGCGAACAGAGAATCCCAAATCCTCATGACATCCGGCAAAGGGAATTCTTGCGAAAGTAGAAGCGTCAGCCATCTGGTGTGGTGTAAAAATATGTATTAGATGATAAGTTAAGTACATGATTTTCAGAATACCAATTTGATCCAAACTTAGCTAAACTTGGATTAAATCTATATTTTTAAGGTTATGTGCTTCTCATATTAGCCTACCTGAAGCTATAATATTGCGGACATAATTCTTGTTGATGTAGTCGCAACCAAACTTCGGGATCATTAGCTTTAACTTGATTCGTAAGCTTACTCATCATTGAATTTATTCCAAATTCAGCTTCATCCAAGGATTTAATGAAAAAGTCGCGTATTTCACTCATCAAATTCGTGAAACAGAAAAAAGTATCTGCTTCTGCATGTTCTGTATGGAATACAGAATTGAACTATGAATACATTTAAAAGAATCATGTTCTTTAATGATGTATGCACACAATTTACCCCTCCATTTCTGATCAGGATCACAAGCAAAAGCGTGATAAATAGGACCAACGATTTCATTCATTCCTTGCACGTAACCCTGTCCCGGATTTAATTTAGCATAAAGAAAAAGTATTCTTTCTAAAACCTCCCAATGCGCTTCACCGCCTTCTGCAAGCGGCGCATAATCTTCTGCAGCTTTCCTAATGGAAACTGCTATCTGCAAAGGAGTAAAATGATTATTTAAAAGGTTTAAAACAGTTTATCCGAATAATTAAACGGCGTTACCTGCTACTTTCCATCGGCATAACAGTGTAAGGGATTAAATTAGTTGTGTCTTTCTCTTACATTATACCTATATTTATTTACCTTAGTTACACCAAGTCCTTTTCTTTCTACATTTGCGCTTCTTAAGACTGTATGCTGCACTCTGTGATGCAAACGTTTCTGTCCACAGGCATTTACAATTTCTTTACAAGGGTAGTCAGTACCTTGTTGGAAGAATGATATATCTGGACATAGTCTCCTATAAGTAAATTTATTTTATAATTTTTAACATAACACCATGCATGATACAAAATTTACCTAACATCTTTGTCTATCTGCAGAAGAACTTCATTGTCCTTAAAATATGTTTGCCACTTGCTATCAGGATTTAAATTTAAAGGGTGATCATGAAGCGTAACATCCACCCTCTCTCCATCTGCATTAGCTTCACCTGGAGTGACAATCAGATCCTCTGGAAATATAGAATAACATTGATTATCATATAATCTTTATGTTTACCCTTGAAATATTTCAAGTATTGATTTTACCAATGAAAGTTTTATAAAGTATTCTTTTGCGCGTTAAAGTTTCTGACCAACTAGCCCTTGTTGGAGGTAAGTAATTTAACAAAAGTTTCCAACATAATGGTCTTAAACTGCCTTCATCTGGTATCCCTAGAAATATAAATGAACTTGTAAGCTCATATCATTCAATTGATGTTCAGATAATCTTAAAACTTTAGAATGAGTTAGAAATCTACCTTTCAAAGCGGTTTGTGAGCTAAAAAATTACATCATCGGCTTAGAACTTTCAGTTCTTTAGTAACTAAATTTCAATGAAATCATATTTGTTACGCATCATTTCTTTTTTATGTTAAAAGATGAAGAGATTCATACATATACACAATTATTTTTATTCTTTACAAAAACTAGTGAAAAAATAAAAGATGTGTTCAATGATACCTACTTCAGTTGTACATTAGAACACAGACAAAATAATATATGGTTTTTAAGATTAAGGAGGTTTATGTGGCAGTACAAAGTTGCAAGATTCATGGCCACACAAAGAATATGAGCTATACAGGCATTTGATGTAATGGACAAAGAAGATTAAAATACACGTGTGAAAATACTTACCATGGAAGCACAATCGTTTGAGACTAACGAGATCTATTTCTTCGGAGTTCAAAACATCGTCGAAATCGTTTAATCTGAAACATCGAATTTCTTGAGTGAAAAATTATCGAATTAATGAACCGTAGAAAATTGTTACCTTTTTCGTAAAATACTCATTGTAAGCGTGCTGGGCACATGCAGTGCTTAACGAAAAATTCACAATGTTCTTATCGGCATTCGATAGACGTGTGGGCGTACAGCGATGCCCGTTTCTCACATTATTGTCAGCGGCCTGTTAGGTTGACAGACGAACTAACCGCCATCATTACTCTCTCGCACATTGATTATCTTTTTATATGAAACAATGATTCAAACGTCTTATCTCAGGGTGTGGAGAGATCTTTCTTATCATTACAATATGGCACTTTATACTCGTGACTGCGAAGCACGCGAGCTATAGTTTCTGCACGAGTTAATTTAATTCTATCCTAACCTCTTTGACGAACAAATGGCTTGGGAAAGAACAAGATTCTCTCTCCTATTGATCTAATTTCGCTCCCATCAGCTTACATTGTATTGAAACAATAGGCAACGACATGCGTCTGACATTAATTCTGTATTTTATGAATAGAAAATTAAAGCCATTAGACGGAACTCGTTAAGTTCTATATATACAGAGTGTCATATAACTGATAGTACAATCGAGCAGAAATCGATTCTACTTGAAAACAGAAAATAATCTTTACTTGAAAAAATAAAATAAAATTTCGTCGCGTGTGATTAGATTTTTCGAGAACATTGAATTTCAAAAGTTGTCAAAATATTTGTAAGTTTGCTCGTAGCAAGAAAGATAACTCTTTTCGTAAAATCCAAGACATCCTGTAAGTTAAGAAACAAACAAGGAAATCGTAGGATAGGATATGAAAGACAGAAGATGGGCTAACGTTGTTTATTACTTTTTGTATTCAAGGTATCTCGAATGAATTATTACAAGCAATAATATAATCAAAGATAATGAATAAAAAGCGATGAAACTAAACATTAGATGTTACACCTCATTCGTTATTGGTCACATTATCTCATTCTCGAATGATTGATTTTATTCGCATTTTATGGTTCTTCTTTCTCTCTCTCTCTTTCTCTCGTTTTTCTCTCACACGGACACATATGCACACACACATCCATACTATTTCGTTCTCTCCCTCTCTCTTTCTCGTTCTCTCCATTTAATAATTTGTACTTCTCTATTGGCGCAATCTCTTGCCTCTCTAGTTTCTAAAAAACCGGTCGATTGCTTCACCAACGTCGACAGATTTGCGAGGTTTTACTATACGTTATCTTTACCACGATAATAATGTCGATGAAACGATGCGACCCGATTTTCGACATTTCCTTCGATAAACAAAAATTAAGGGGTTTTGGATTAGTGCAATGCAAAGATTCCTCCATTTTGTTTCTGGGTCTTGAGGAAACTACTTGTTTTTAAACGAGAAACAAAATGGTGCTACACCTCTTCCTTTTAAACTACAGGAAATTATATATTTTATAAATTAAGAGCATTTGTTAAACTTCTTTAATATATGGATTTTTAATAAATGCCTAAGTGAAATGTCTTAATTTTTTTAGGGGGTTCATATCTAACTTTTAACTTTATTCTGTAATTTCTAAAGTGCTACAAAATGGCGGAGTTATGCTGTTTATAACTTAACGAACTCCTGCCACTTTGAGGTAGCTTTAAACACAAAAATGACAGAATAAAAACGAAAGTATATATCTTCTGAAAATACTTCGTGTAATAATTAGATATAAAAAAATTAATTATTGGAGACATCAGAAAAGTGTACCCCTTTAATATATTATTTTTGACGGTGTTTGACTATTCTATCAAATTGTGTAACTGTTTAGTAACAAAATATATGAGATAAAATTTATAAATAAGGAGATAAATTATCGAATCGCATCGTAACGACGATCATAGCAATTGCAACAACGACAAAACTCTTTGTCGTCGACGTTAACGGGTTCGGCTCAATAAAATCTGGTTAACTAACAGTAAAATAAACGTATAGCCGTAATAATTCTCTTTTTTCCACTTGATAATAATTATACACTGTCCTTCTAATGTAATGGTTACGTGGAAATATACAAAGTGTATAGAAAAAAAGGGAAAGTAAAATGGTCTCCCCTTTTGACAATTAAAATGCTTCGGTTTTTCGTAAATACCTGAACTTATCGCGTAATAACTAGAACGCATATGGACAATTTTAAGACGCGTTTTTTAAATTTAACAGTTTTATTTAAGGACTAGTATATTTTAGTCACTTCAAAAAATCTGTAGCTTATTCTTAGGAATTTATTTTTCACGAACACAAATTTTCAACAATTTCGTAATTTTTCAAGTTTCAGATCCTTAAATTCATCTGACCAAAAATTGAGAAGTACAACAGATCCAATCCTAAATTTTAAACTTTCGAATATAAAACTTATACAACCGGTAATCCAAAATGGCTCAGATTAATTTTTTAACAATTCAAAAATTGCAAAATCGTGAAAGGCGTCTTAAAATCGTCGACAAAATCGACAGATACTGTCGATACATTATCATTGTCACTCGTAATTATAATCAGGGCCCACCAGAAAATGGTTTAAAAAAAAAAAATTTGTGAGATGGATGAATTCTAGCTCTGGGGAATTTTACCACATTATTCCTTCTCATCGGTCCTGATTATAGTATACTTATTATTATAACGATAAACCAATAATGCAAGTAGTACGAAGACTTCGTTTCACTCGGTGTCAGAAAGTTGACGTACACATAACAATAAAACATTGCACTTTCACTTGTCGCCATATTGTTTTCTTTTCCCCATCGTTCATCCTTTCTCGCGATTCTGTCACTCTTTTCCCTTATTATTGCTGATCGACGCGGTGCAACGTTTCATCGCCGCCTATACAATAATACGCTATTTAATATAATAAATTATCTTTCATATAGTTATAATACATTATCCGACGAGATAATATATTATTCTCGATTAGTGTTTCTCTTATAACGAGCGCGTGGCGACCGCGGGTTCTCATAATCAAAAGTCCGATCATTTTTCTTTTAATATTTTCCTCTTTCATTTCATTTCCGAATGTACCAAAAAAACGATCAGACTTCGACCCGTCGCGTTCGCCCGAAACATCCGTTCCGAACTTCCGTTCGTCGATGTAGTAACCAAATACGGCTTAAACTCTATCGATCGACCCGAGCGAACGAGAAATCGCCGGAAACGGCTCGACCCTTCGGCGACCATTTTCTTCCGGCTCATCCGGCCATCTTGTTTACACTGGTTTCTCGCGCGGAACCGTTTCTTCCGTTAACGATTAATTATGGGGGTGCGAGTTTGCAATTGCGATCGTGGAAGAGTAAAAAGGAAGTCAGTGGAAAAAGTCGGCTATGTTTTCCGCGGCGGTTCGCTCGAGCCGTTTCAGTGCAGTCAGTGTGTTTCACTGGTTTTCTTAACTTTTTACTTCTTAATTACGACGCTTAGAGTTAACCATTTCGCACGCAAGTTGACTCGCGAACCAATAGGATTCGCTCTCGTGCGACAACTTACGAGACAAAACGCTCTTTCTTCTCGCATTCACGAATTCATACATCTCTCGTTTTCAGACATTCACTCGAAGGTTTCACTCGCTTCGATCACACGCTAGAGTTCTATCTAATATCGCGTCCGTTCTTCCGTTTCCGCTAGTTCGAAGAAGGAATGCGATTTTTTGGATACCTCACAGGTTCCCTTCGATTTTCCTCGGAGACTTTTAATACTTTGACGACCGGAATTATCGTTGGAAGTCATTGTGGATCTTGCTAACCTGTAGATCAGTCATTCAGTTAGAGATGTAACTGAAAGAGTTGGCTGGTCTACGGGTTGAGGAGCATTCGTTGAAATTATGCAAATTATGGTAACGCGTGCTGTTTTGGGTTTAGGGGGAAGCGACGGGCGGATCAAGGGCACCAAGGAGGACTTGCGGGCATTGGGCTGCATGAACATGAACTGTTAAAGACTCAGGGAAATTTTTAGTTTTTAAATTCAGACGTTCAGAATTTAATGATTACAAAATTTAGAAATAGATTTAAAAAATTAAGTTTATGAGCTTAAAGATAAAGAGGAAATTTATGAACTTTTAAACTTTTGAATTTTTAAAGTAAGAAATTTATAAATGTATAAAATTGAAGATATGAAAATTTCAGATCTACAAATCAAGTTCTTTGTTTTCGTAATTTGAAATTTGAAATTTGGAAACTTGTAAATGAAGAAATTTGAAGATATAGAAATATCAAATTTCTAAAATTGTGGAATTTTGGATACAGAAATGAAATTTCAAATTTCCAAACTTCTAAACTTCTACTTTAAAGTTTGAAATTTCGAACTTTTCTTCGTATCTAAAAATAAAGAACTCTCGAATGTTTAAATAAAAAATTAGACTACCCATGAGTGCCCTCGCGTGCATTTGCCCATCACCGAGCTAAACTATAGTGATACTGAATCGAGCATCGATCGAGAGAAATCAATTTCAAAAATTTCAGTCGCATTAACGCGTTGACTGCTTAGCACAATAAAACAATGATAACATAGTCCTAATATTAGATTAATAATATAATATTCCAAAGCTTGAAAAATGATATTTCAACGCGTCTATGCATTTTCAGTGCAGCAACGCGTCAACGTTTTACCGATGTATTCGATATAAAAGTATGTTAACGCGAGTTCTAAAACTTCTTTAGTATAATCTACCCTCGATAAATTATACTAAAAACTCGCTAATCTCCGCTCAATTTCAGCGAGATGCAACTGATTTTCCTGCTCTTTATAATCTTTTCCTTTATCTAACTACGAGCAGATCGCGTGGTTTCAGACTTACACGAGTCTTCAGTATTAATACCACTGCCATTTTGTGTTTCGAATCAGACCTCGTTCCTGACTCGTCGAATTGTTACTACCTGATCGTCGAGAGCCGATTCGCGATTCAAAATCGACTAGTTTAACAAGTATTGGCTCGAGACGATCAATTCTCGCGATTGGAATTTTAATCGACGATTTAATTCTTCTCACCAGCCAAATTCGATTTAACGTGTTTTTTCTTCGAGGAGCTATGGATACAAAACGAACGGAAAAGCGACAACGATTACTTCGCGTTATTCTAGATTTATCATCGCAATCGCAAAGAATTGCGTTAATCCTTCCCTTTTCCACCCTTATTCTCATCCTTTTCTTCGCGAACTTTTATGTACAACTACGTCCTTGAAATTGACTCGAATTCTTTTCAACAATCGTCGTACAAAGTGTTTGAAGTAATTCAACCCTTTCGCTACTGGGGGTCACCGACAACCCCTTTCACAGCGAGTCATTGTGATTAAAACTTTCATTTATTTCTTCTCATGCAGGGTATATTTAATTTGACCATCTTTAATTATTTTGTTGTTCAACATTCGTGAAACAGTTTAAGAGGAAACTTACTATGTAAGAAATAATAAATAATGTAGGATTATAATTTACCTATAATTACAATTATAATTATAATTAATCGTAATTAATTTTATTAATAGCTTAATAAAATTAATTTGTATGATTAATTTAATAAGTTAATTTATTGAAATATATTATAATTTATTAACAATAACTTAATATATTAATTTAATAATTTATAAAATTAATTTAATTAAATTTATTTATCTATAATTACACTTCCTAACAAAAATAATTTTACTATGATACATGAAACTATGCTATGGAAGTAAAGGTCACCTCAAGGTCACAAGATTACAATGATCTTGTGTACATAATTACGAGGTACATAATTCACAAAATATTTAAAGCTGGAAATAAAACACCCTGTACATATATGTCATGGCTGCATCTCCTTATATGGCATATTTTTCACATTTTTCAATAACCCAGTATTTTAATAACTTTAAAAATCTGTTACTGAATTTTTTTTTTTAAGTAACACACAGATACGTGAAGGGGTTAAGGTGACCACAAACAAACTAATAATTATAAATAAGTTGTTTATAGCATATTGTAGCGAAAGGGTTAATAGATAATTTTTGCAATCATTTATATATGTGTACGCTTCGTCAATCGATGATTGCACTTCATTGAGCTGATCGTTGAAACGTGCTCGAGTATATTTACGATCGATCAATATTAATCGATGCAGTCGTAAACGAATGAATTGATTTGCGAGATCGAAATTGTACACGCGTGTGCGTGATTTTTTTTTTTTGGCAACGAAACGATTCGTGTAAAAGATGTCACTGACCATAAGTTTGAGATCACTTTCTATCAAATGATGTATGTCTTTAAAAATTTCATATTGATTTATTTTATACAATAAGAAGATTTAAATTTCAGTATACTCATACGTGTGGAGTAATTTTATATGAAGTTTAGGGTGTCAGGTAAATTTTAATTCATATTTCAGGGGGTGAAAGAGGGTGGAATTAAAAAATTCTTCTTTTGATTTTAATTCACATTATTTATGAAGTTATTGACAATTAAATTTCATCAAGCAGGGACATGACGATATTATAATACAGGAAGACTCCACATATATGGCCATCTTGTTGAATTCAAAAACATACATTGTACACGTGCATTTGCATTATACATGTCGGTATTTTTGAATAAGTTAATTCAATATGTATATTGAAGTTTCAACATTCTTATTGTATAATTTTATATAAAAAAACAATGAAGAACGTTAACATTAAAAATTGAAATAGACTTTCGATTATTCTGAAACTTATGAACACAGCTCTGTCATTTTTTTTACCATTTTTCCCATTTTGTAAGAATTTGATATATTTAAAATCGTTGAAGACTCGCAGCAATTTATATTGCACTCGTATTTAGGTTCGAGATCAGGGCCGCGTTTAAAACTTCTTAGACCCCAGGCACACAAATAAAACTCGGGAACCTCTTCACAAAAACAATAAATATAATATTTATTTTAAAAAACCACAATTTCTCAAGCTGTGTTAACTCACAGTGCTGTAGCTCGAAATTTTCAATAGATATAAGATGAAAATAAAAAGACATGTATCAAATTATTGTAAGAAAAATTAATTTTTCAATTTCCCTATTTTTAAATTCTTAATTTGAAATTACTAATAAATAATAAATAAAACTAATAATAAATTTTACAATTCACAATAAGAAATTTGTCGAGCATTTGGTAGTTTCAGTGTTAATAATATTCTTGCAATAAAGAGTTTAAAATAATGTGACAAACATAAATTTTTCAAATAAAATGACAATGACAAGTTTTTTAAATAAAACAATAAGTACAAGTTTTTAAAATAAACAACAATTACAAGTCTTTAAACTAAAGCAACAACCTCGATGCAAAAGTAAAGATATAATGTTTTCGGTGGGCCTTGGACGGCCATTTTGTTCAGCGATAAACGCGGCCCTGTTCAAGACGTTCGTAGAAAACATTGTCACGAATAACTGATGTTATCGTCGCGTCGAGCAATGTTAGGCACTTAACATCGTCACCTTTGTAGCACGCGATTCAAGATCGACAAACCGTGAATGAATTCAAGAGAAACTCACCCCTGTTAACAAGCTGTCTACGAATCTGTATAGCGTTCAAAACTTCAAACTATGTAATACATCGAGTTAGAAAAATCGTACATTAGAAATTTGAACCAGACTTGAATCCTCGAGAGGGAACAGAAACCGATTATACGCGATTTTTATTCCCCTTTGGGACGATTAAAACGACAGTCTTTCTAGATATGCGCAGAGTCCGACGTTTCCTGTTCAAAATTCACTAAACCGCTCTTCACAGTGACGGATCCGATTGGGGAAGGGGTGCTTCTCGAACGAAAGATATTCATTTTTAGTTGTTTATTTCGTTACATTCTTTCAGTAATTTGTCTCGAAAAGAATAATTTTCAGTTGTTCCAACCCTTTGCACTCAAAAGTATTTTAGCTATTTGTAACTCTGAAAATTTGAAGAACTCGATGAATTTTTTTGAACTTCATTATTATTTGTCGTGTTTATTTTTTTATTTACATCACACGAATAGATTCAGTTTAAAAATATTTATTTCAAGTTGTATTAAACCGAATGCAATCTTCCGAGTGTAAAGGGTTGAAATTTAGATCCTTTTGTAAAAGTAGTCTTTCTAAGGTTAATCATATTTTCCCATCGTGAAAATTTCAGTCATTTTGCACACCCCACATGAGAAAATCTTAGATCCGTCCCTGGCTCTTTCAACTGCTAAAACCACGTGTGTCCCTCATGAGCGTAGTCAGAGGGGTGAAATGAGGCACCTAAAGAGACAAAAATTTGCTTCTTCCCTTGCTGTAGAGGAAAATGGAATTCTGTTACCCTGGGGAATAAATTAAATTACGGTTGTGATAGTATATTGTAAATATAACTTTCAACCCTCTAAATTTCGCTTGTCTTCGTATTGAAGGAAAAAAGATTGAACTGTGCCTCTCATTATAGTTGTATTAATTAATATTTTGTATGTAAATTAAATGTTTCAAATAAGTGAAGAATTCTATATTTGTATATAGAAATAGATAAAAAATTGTATATTCGTAGTGCGATGAAAATCTTGAGATAAATTTTACCCCCTGATAATTGAACTACGCTCATGGTGTGTTGCCTAAATATCTATGACTTGTTTCTCCTACGATCATTGGCACTGAATGCCCTGTAAATTCGACAAGAATGCATCGATCATTGAATTCGATCTACGGTGGACACGCAGTATGCAAATAAATCTCCGAACACACACGCAAGCACACCCTTCAACTTTCATTTCTCGCACATCGGTGAGAAAGAATACTGTTGCGATAAGATCGAACGAAAATAGATTTGTTGTTAATGTGTACTTTTTAGGGATTTTGTTAATTCGAAATAAAAGTTAATAATTTGTAGGCAGTTTTATTAACGCGTTCGCTACCAATATCATACTATCTTCGATTTCTTATTTCTATTATGTAAAATGTCTGTTGATGAAGGAAGATGTTAAAATTTATATGCAACAGTAAATTAAAAATGTAGAAGAAAATTTCATACATCGATCTTGTTTGAAAGAAAATATTGACTTTTAAATTTCTTCAGAATTTTTATACGATAATTTACTTACAGTATATCTAAGGTTCTTAACAATAACAGGTATAAATTAATAAGTTAATAAATTTACATTAATAAAAAAATAAGTTAACAGATTTAAATTAATAAAAAATAATTTAACAGATTCAAAAGTGAATTCATAAATATGGATAAAAATTATTAACAAAAACTAATAAACGTAAATTTAAATTACTCAAATATACATTAGTAAATGTAATCATTTCGAAAAATATTTAAATTCAATTTTCTTCAAAATGAAGTCACACATGAACAAATTTTATTCTACACTTTTGATAACATAAAATTTTATTAATATTATTTTATAAAAAGAAATTATGCATAAATTTCTAGTAGAATGTTGATAGCAAACGCGTTAAATAAATTTGTATAAATAATCGTGAAGGATCGCGTGTCATCAAGAAATCTTCAAAACAATACTGCTGTACCATAGCAAATTTATTTTTTTCATATTTTCTCTCCGTTTCGCGAACGTGTTAACAGAAATTATTGAAAAAGAAATAAATAAAATTGAGAAAAAAGAAAACGTTCGAGGAATCATCCTCCTCCCCTGATGCTGTATCAATTACAAAACCAAATCTTAAGAATTCTACGATTCTTACAAACTATCATAGTTTATCGAAATAAAGAAAAGAAAATAAAAGAGAACGAAAGAGACATCGTTACGACAGTATTCTCTCCGTTGTGCGATTTCGAATGAAAAATCAAGAACTGAATCGTGATTTAACAATCGACGTTCAGAGGTGCTGATATCGATAAAGTTTACGATAAATGTCGATAATATCGTTCAAATATTGTTAATACAAATGAAATGATTCAAGCACAATATTTAACTTTATGAGCACAATGTGTAATTTTATAAATATGTATCAAATTAATTAAACCAGCAACTTCTATAAAAATTAATAGAATTCAATGATTAAATTATTGTATAAGGTTACCATAAATTAGAATTGAAATTTAGACAAGAACAATCTGATCTGAATAATAAAATTATGTATCATTTTAGGTTAGGTTTGAAGTTTCAGCGATAGCAAATTTATGTATCAAGTTAGGTTAGATTGCAAGTTCAAGTTTAAATAAATTTAAACAACAAAATTATGTATCAGGATAAATTTGAAATGTCACAAAAATAAATTCGAGCAATAAAATTACAAAATCGGAGTTGAAGTTTAAACAAAAGTAACCAAATATGAACGACAAAATTCTGTATCAGTTAAGGTTAAGTAAGGTTAGGTTCGAAGTTCAAATAAAAAGACCTAAACTACAAAATGATGTATCCGGTTTGTAATTTAAATAAAAATAAATATTAACGATAAAATCGCTAGCATTGTTCAACGAAATCTGAACGATTATCGATCTATCGTCAAGCATCGATAATTTATCGACACAGTAACCTCCACGTCGAGAGCGATAACAAAAAAAATAAAGAAATATACAATGATACGCGCCCAAAATTCAGATAAAAATCGCACAAAATGTCGTATCGATCGAATCAATGATTTCTCCTAAAAATATGCAGGTTGCCGAAGCGTTACGTAATAAATGATAAAAATCAACGAAACGATTTTAGTCACCGACACTCATTCATCGTTCTCGTACACGCACGTACACGCGCACACACGTGGGCTGTTTTATCAGTTTCTTCCCTTTCGTTACGCGAATCGATTACAAACGAGTACATTCAACTCAATGGCAGTCTGTGTTTACTTGATGCAGGCGGCGTTTACCGCGTGCAAAAGCATTCGTACTTTTCCTCTCTCTCTTCTTTCGCTTTTCGTCTCTTTCGAGCCAGAATGCAAATGCACCAGGCAAACGCCGCTTGAACTTGAGGAACTTTTTCTTCTTTTCTCTTCGCCGTTTTTTCTTCGAGTTACGATTAATTGTTCTCTACAGCGGAACTTCGGATATTTCTAACGAAAATTCGGACGATCCGCCATTTTCATTTCCCATCAGAACGTTTCAATGTTTTCGACGACCTCTCATCAACTCGTTGCTCCTGTCGCAGTAAAACCTCGAAATTCGTCAAAAATTGTATTCATACTTTCGAATAAAAGTAACAATACGTTACAGTAAAAGTTTCGTAAATTAAAAGTTCCCGAATAAAATTAAAAAATTAAACTTGTAGTTTTCTGTATGCTCTTTTATTCTGAACAGTTTCGGCGTGAATCATAAAAGACTGGACCTGAATATAGTAGTCTTAACAACGGATAATAACATACTTAGTTTAACTTCTCGCAGCGCTTATCAATAATTAAAAAGTACAAAAACGAAAAATTCGATATCGCATGCGGTCTTGCAGAACTGTCACGATTCGTAAACGTTTATTAAAAGTCTTTGTTAGGTTTCATCCATAAAATAAGAAGCTACTTTTTCGGAAACGGGTGTGCAAGTTCTCGAACTTTTAAAAACGGAACGTGAAACTTCGGATCGGATTCGATTTTGATTAAATATTAATTTCGACATCAGGGATAAATTTAAACATTTCCAAACTTGTAAACGGCAAAATTTAAAAATTGATACATTATTTTGTAAATGTTTCTGTGTAAATTTACAAATTACCATTTTTAAAATTTGTATATTTATATAAATGAAACGATGAAAATTTAATTGATAAATTTTTTATGTAATCAAGCAAATGTATCACTGAACGAAAAGAGTTATACGGTCTACTTGCTCGAGGGCTATATAACGAGAGTTTGTTGTTATATTTCGATTTTACACGAATTTCCGATTCCGAAGTTTCTATTTTTAAAACTCGAGAAGATCCACACACCTCTAAAAATTAACAATAAATAACATACATCGATGATCGAGGTTTCACTGCGACTTCTAATTTACAGTCGATAAACGATAAAAAAAGAATCAATCATTCTTCCTACCGATAATACTGTTACAATGTCCCCTTCGCGAATCTTTGCGATCTTTCTAGCATTATTTCTTCGTCTCTATCTCACGATTTTACTTGGACGGTGCATCGAACTAATTACATACATCGTCTCGATCGATCTTCACAAGATCGCCACGATTGCTAAAATTTCCGAAATGTCGAAACGTTCGTTCAAAAACGCGAATAATGCCCAACCAGATCGCGTAGCGTAGTTTCCGGATTCGAACCTCGTAAGAAGAGAAAAAGAATGATATATTTTACAAGAAGAAGAAAAAAAAAAACAGAAACGATCGTTCTACGAATTACAAACACACAGGCTAAACCAAATCGCAGTATATCGTTCACTCTCGCACCCCTCCTCCTGATCGCTACTCAGTTCTGTTCTCGAAAACAAGAATTTCCGGAACCAGCGATCTTCCGGATACGCTATCTACCATCGTTTCTCACCGTGCTCTCCAATTTATCTTTCGCGACGATCAAACCTCGCACATTTATCTCTCTCGACACACGCGAAACACTGTGGCCGCCATTTTTATCACCCTTAGACTTAACGCTATGCACAGTGTACTTCTTTCTTGTTATCCGAAGGTTCTCTTCGGGCACGTGGCGACCGGAAGCGTGATAGAAAAATAATCACGGTAATCGTGCGATCGTTACCCTCTCTCCTTCGTTTCGAAACTTTGTACGCGAGAATTTATTTCGTTCTTTTCAGAATATTTGTATTTTATTTTTTTTTTTTTTTCGAGAGAGGGGTGGCTTTCAGTCGCCATTTGCCGCGAAAAGAGTTACAAACGAAAAATTATCCTTATTCAATAAACTTCTCGTTTTCTAATTTTAATTCATAGTCACTCGCTATCCGCACAGCCACGCTCGCCTAAACGTTAAAAGGATTCTTTTTTTTATTTTTATCTCGTTCTTCCTCGACATCCTCCTCTCGATCCTCCTTTCTTCTACTTATATAGCGTTTCCCTAGCAACCAGTGTTTTTTTTTTTCCTTTAAGTTTACCATTTATTCGTTTTTTCCTTCGCCTCTCTTGACGCGAAGTGTAAAGAAGTTATAGGAGCCATTGTTTCGTGTATATATTTTCTATATATATATGTATATATAATTTATATATAGTCAACGATTAAAAAAGAAAAAAACCGAGCCTCGGTTCTTGTCGCGGTGATAACGGTGTCCTTTGCGTTTTTTTACCGGGGAAAACGGAGAATTCCGAAGTGGCTGTTCGATTGTACCATTTCCTGTTTCCGTTTTGTGCTGGAGACACTGTAGGCTTCCTTAGGGAAAATGGCGACATTTTATGGGGGAAAGATACATCACTCATAAATATTCTATGTTTAAAAGAAACAATATAGAATTCAGGGATTTAACAATTTAGAAATTTTGATAATTGGAAACTTGAGAATTTTGGGGATGCACAAATTCAAACATTTGAAAATTTGATGAACTTAATGTTTGAGATTTAGAGATTAAAAAGTTACTGATTTAGAAATCTTGTAATTTTGAAGATATAGAAATTTTGGTATTTGAAAATTTGCAAATCATACTAAAAACAAAAATGATGGAAAATTCCTGTCCCCAAAAATTATCCCCATCCACCGGAAGCCTACATAGCCCCAGTCTAACTACACCTAATTCATTTTGTCGCGCTCGAAATAATTCGCGTCCGAAGCACCACTCGAAAATCCGTCATTTTTCATTCGTCACTCTATTTCTCTCTCCTTTTTTTTTATGTTTTTTTATATTTTTTTCTTCTCGTTCAACTTTGGACCCGTACGTGGTGCAAATTGAAAAATCTGGGTGAACGAAGAAAACCTTCTTCGAATCTATTGTGTTGGTGTTCATAAAAAAAAAAAAAAGATATACGTTAATCGTTGTTACGCCGACGTGTATTCCAGAAATCAATGAAATTTATAATTCTACTGGTCTACCTACTACCAATAAATACAAAATGAACCAGGCATGGAATTCCGTTCGTTTAAAGCCTTTTTACAAAATACAAGTGAACGCGTTTTAGGGAAGAAAAGCATGACGGGGCCCATCCACGCACTAGCTCACAAACTTACAGTCTATCTTAGCATCCCTAAGAGCTTCGTCTCAACTGTTTCGCTTCTTTCTTTTCTTTTTCCTTATCTTATACGCGCGTACAAAATCGTCCGAAACGAGAGAGAAAAACAGAACAATGATTTCCGATCGAGTTGCACGAAGCCTTAGGAAGGTTAAGGCTCTTCTCTAAAATCGTAGAGTCTAAATGCTCGTAAAAGTAATTCTGTGTAAATGCGTACGCATGATGTGTTTGTATAGTTTTTTTTGCTTTTTTTTCTTCTTAATAATTAGACGCAATGTATGCGCGCAATATTCTCGTATACATCGTAACGCTCGTCCACGTGTACATGGAAGCGCTTGAAATATTTTTACATCTCGACGCGTTACTCGCCGCGAAACGGACGCGTTTATCTCGACGATTAAATTCGCAGTTCACAACGGAAAAATTCGAACAATTCTGCAGGAAGAAACACGGTATCCACGAATTTAATCGTCGATACGAACAACGCGTTACATACGAATTAGCATCACTTAACATCTAAATTATAGAACAGAACGTTACTCTGTTAAGCTCTGGGGTTCTGTTCGATAACGATTCTCGGGATTCGTACAGGACGCGTTCCTGATCGCTTGATCGAATGACGCGTCGAGAATTATTTTTAAACGAAATTTGTCTTGTACGCGTGATCACGCATTCGGAGCCGAAAGAGGGGAGATCGATCGCGCGCATACACGCGGTTTAATCGGAAAGCAAGAAAAACGAAACGAAAAAGAATACAAGCTTCGCGAAAGAAAGGCGAGATTCGCTGTAAAAATCGTCGACATTTGTTTCTTTTATGTACGCGTACATAGAAAAAGAAAACGAAAAGAACGGAATTAGAAACGAAATAATGGGAACGATGAAAGAAACTCGCATCTCGACTTCTTAGGCCCTCGTGCGTCCTCGCGCGAACATCGACATCGAGATTGCAATTTGTACGCTTTATCCTTCGAAAGGATCTTCTCGAAAGTGGGCTCAATTCTATTCTGAGAAACCAGAAGTTGTCGAATTTTCTTTACAGATGCTTTCAGTATTCGACGAGTTATTTATTATTTGTCAGATTACTTAGACGCCATATTGGTTTCTGTGATCTAGCTAATCAGAGTTACTGATTTTAAACAGGGTCATGTGACGAACATTTTGGTGCAATAAATTAAATACATTTTCTTTTTAATTCTCATTCATATTTTCCTTTCTTCTTTTCTTTTCTATTGTAGGTTCTCAAGTGCAAAGTATTTTACTTCTACAGAAATCGGTTTTTAAATGTTCATACTATAATACATGTAGAGTGAATTTCCTTGTCAAAAGAGAAAGGACAATTTTTATAGAGGTAACATTTTTCATTACAGTTGAGAAACCACAAAAACTTATTCTTAAATAAGATATACCAGTAGGTATATGTTGTGTCAATAAATAAAATGGCGTCAAAGTGACCTGCCACATACGTTAAAAACACTCGGCTTTGTACACAAATAACTTGCTAACGAATTCCAAAACTTGAAACAAGCATTTTCAGATTCCACTCGTCGAACACTAATATGTAGAAAAAGATCAACAATTTTTGGTGGCCCAAAGTTCACCCCAAAAGTACGATAATATATCAAAGTTTCGTTAATTACACTTGTTGTATTTTTTTTTTTTGCGGAATTTTAAGTTTACCTACATAGAAAATCACGGAAAGTTCTTTCGTACCTGTCGGTGGTTATTTGCCTCGATATTTGGTCGCGTCACGATAAACGGAGCGGAAAAAACGTCGAAAATCGTAGAAAAACGATGAACACGTGATAGAAAAAGTTGTCTGTCGCGAGAGAACCACAGGTACGAAGAAACGTTCCATTCTATTTCTTTTCTTTTTTTCGCCTTTCGCAGAAAGCTTATTTCGCCGTACGTTTCCTCGGAACGTCGCTATAGTAGTTTATATACACACAGTACAATTACGGATTAGCGTTCACATTTATCATACCGATAGACAATATTTAATAACTTGGTTGTATTTCGATCGTGTACTTGGCTAACACTTCCTACGTTATCTATAAACGCTAAACGTTAACTAAACTTCGCTTAACCGTATGCCTGTTTTCGTTCTTTGTCCGTATATGAACGCAACGTGCCCTGAAACTTAGTCGATCATAGGCATATTCGCATACGCGCATCGTTCGAAAATAGAAAAGAAAGATATCAATGCCTGCTATTGATTTTAGGAGAATTTAATCGTCGGTGATATCAGTCCGTTTTCATCGATTGTCGTCGTAATGGAGATTTTAGAGGATCGATATATTGCCAATATCTCAAGATCCTCACGACCAGAGTATATTCTCAGTACAGTATTAATATTTTTTATAGATACATACTGACTTTGAGTATTTTCAAATGCTCAAATTTCCAAACTTGTACATTTTCCAGTTCCTACATTTCTCATTTTTAAGAGATGAAGTATGTAAACTACAAAATTGTCTGCTTCCCATAATTTCTAATTTCCCAGTTACTAAATTTTTAACTTCCAATTTCCCACACTACCGAATTCCAAAATTCACGATAGACGTATATTGCCAGTGCAAATATTACCAATGTTTCAGTATCGTAAATACTGAGAATCCTGAAATATTGACGATGTACAGAATGTGTCCACAAAACGTACATATCCTTTATTACTCTACATATGACTCGTAGTTAAAACAAACGTAGGTTAGGTTGATACTACATCGTCCATTTTAAACATGACGAATGTTCAAAATGGCCCTCAACACCGAAGTCATATTTTTTCTATCATTTTTATCATCGATATTAACTCCTTGCCTTACCAATTAACAAACAGATTATTTTTATTCATTTCCTGTAACCGAAAACGGAAATATTAGTCGGTACGAGAATATTCGTTTAAAACGAAATTAGTCCGAGTTAATTCCTAATATAATCTTTTGATAAATTACCTCTTCCTGAGATAACTGATTCAAGGAAGGCAAGGGGTAAATATTGTTGTGTATTCATTTTATTGGCACATCCTCTACATATATCGATCATCAGAGATTTCCAAAACGCGTCGAATGCGAATGATTCTAAATATGAAGAAAAAAAGAAGTCGGTGCGTAACACAAAAGAGAGAGAGAGAGAGATGTATGTGGCCGATCAGTTCATCTCGTTCGACCCTGCCGAAACGATCGTTCCTCCCCTCGAAAGGCACGAAAAAATCTTCGACTCCGAATCTCGATCTAAACGCCTAAAACGGTGCGCTCGTTCGACGTGGTTGCGTAGAAAAACGTGTCCTGCGAGGATCACCAAAAAACGGGGGATGGGCGGCGATTGCTCCCAGTGTTTCAGCCTTCTGCGTTTCGATATACATATTTGTTTTGAGATCGGGATAGGAAGGGGATGACGGGAGTACAGGGGGTTGGTGACGGTGTCGTTAAAAAAGTGTACGCGCGATAGAAAAAGTTGGCGAGCCGACGAATCGTCGTGAAGCATGCCGGATAAATCGCGAAAGGGGTTGAACGATCTCGTCTAACGCCTGATGTACCGATCTGCCGATCACGGCGCCTGCCATCTATCTACTAAACTACGAAGGAACAAAAATCTGATTACTCGATATTTGGCACAGATTAAACGGCGAAAATGTTCTCTCTCGTCTTTTGATTCTCTCTGACGGGCCAACGAAAGAAATGCCTCTTCACCTCGAAGCGTCGCGACCTCGCTGAATCGGTGCATCTTAATGTGTGTCAAATATTAAGCATACGACGGCGTGTGTGTGTGTGTGTGTGTGTGTGTGCACGATACGCGTACGTACATATTAATACATATACATATGTAATGCGTAATGGGTACATGTACCGCGTTCGCGGTCTTTCTCGATTCTGCAATCGTCTCTCGGTTCTCTCTTTGTCTGCTAGCGACGAAAAACAAAAATCCTCTCCACGCGAATGCTCTTTTGTCCTTTCGTAACAATGTAAAAAAAGAATGTAAATAAGTATTTATGTTCATTATATATACATATACACTTATACACACATAGATATATGTATATATAAATTTATATATATACTTTCGCGAGGGGGTGGGGTTCTGGGGGGAGGAGCGTACCACAACGCGTCTCTCGTCTATATACGTATATATCGTGTGTACGCGTGTATACATCGGTACGATACAGCATACGCAGCCTTACGATCTAGGAATAATTATTTTAATCGTGGTAGCAAATCGCCTTAAGTCTACAGAGAAAAAAAAAAAACAGAAAAAAGAAACGAAAATCCTGCCTCGTAACACGAGAAGTAGCCCGCCTCTCGAAGGGGGGCGCTGCTGTTGGAGTCTGATCCGGTGGGACGGGAAGGGTAGAGAGGAGAATCTTTCGAAAGAGGGAGCTCTCGAATAAAGAAAGAAGAGATTCGACGGTGTGAATCGAGAGGAAAACTATATTTTACAAGGGATCGGACGAGGGAAAGGAGGTTTACAGGGGTGAGAGAGGGAAACGTATCGACAACTCGGCGGCGAGCTTCGACGTTGAGCCCTGTCTTCGTTTCAACCTCGACCGTTTACAAACTCGATTGCGATGACGACCCTGTCGAGGAACGGTGTCGGGTCGAAACGAAGACGGACAACCGGACAGTAGGAACATACGAAAACACCGACCGGACACCGACTCGAATCGGCCGGTGGGCACGCCGAACGCGAGGAAGCCTGGTTGGTTCCTCGTAGGAGCCTCCGACTCGAGTGTCCACGGTGAGAACGTAAACTGTGTGTCGCGGAAAGATAGTAATCCTTGTGCATCCGATCCTACGTAACACGCACTCTTCAGGGGCTACGTTTCTTCCCGTTTCGACGCCTCTGCCCCGCGTCGCGGCAATTGTTCGTTACTCTCGAGCGGAGGCGAGTTCGCCGCGGTGAGCTCGCGTTCAGTTTGCTAATCGCGACGCGCCTTTCGATCACGAATGCTTCACCACGATCACGCCAGGTCGCTGTTGGGATTGCTGCTGCCTGTGGAACTGGAGGAACTCGGCTTGGAGCAGCCGTTGCTTCGCCACCGTCTGCGACGACGACGTCGTGCTGCTCGTCGTGCTGGACGATTTGTTGCTGGAGGCCACGGCGCTCGCTTGTTTGTTGGTCAAAGCCAGGGGCACGTCCTGCGCTGGCTCGTCGCTGAACAGATGGTCGCCCTCGAGATGGCGGATCGCCTCGACGATCGTTTCCAGGTTCTGTCGAGAGGTGTTCGCCAGGTACAGCCTCGCCTGGGGAGAACCATCGTCCAGGGTGTTCGATGGCGACGGCAACCTACAAACATATAGACATACTTATGATACACTTGCCTACAATTATGCCTATTCAATGATCCTACTCAAAGTTAGAAACACGGCTTAATTTTTTGATGTAACATAAAATACTTAGAAACTTAGGATTTTATAATATTGATTGAAATTTTCAAAAAGCATTCTGTTATGACTGTACAACAGTTGTCATCTATCAACTTGTTATATAACACTTCTGCTAAGCCTGCTAAACGTAGCTTTATAATGATATACCGAATGTCATCCAACATACAAAAAGACATAACCTCGCAAAAAGTTACAAAACCACTTCAGTAGAGTTATATAACAATTAGTTGCATAAGACTATTCTGCTATGATTCGATATAAACGCAGTTTTAAGAGTGAAATGCACACCTCTCAACTTCGACCTTCGGTTCCGCTTTCATCGCCGCCTCCAGGACGCTGGATAACCGCTGCGGCTCCGCGTCGGGTGAAAACGGCCTGGTGGGGCTGCTGGTGATGTACTCTGGTGACTGATTCTTGAAATCCCCTATACTAGCGGCGTACGTGACGTGACTGGATGAAAAGGAATCCGCGGTCGTCGGTTCTTCGATCGCGGTGAACACCTGGCTTGGATTGAACCCGACCATCTCCGGATTCTCCGATCCGGCTTCCTCCTCTTTGATCTCCTCTGATACCATGTCGGCAGGCTGCGGAGACAGGGACGGTGAACTTGGGTCCGGACTAGACGTTTCCACGGTTTGCGTGGAACCAACCGGTGGCAAGGATACCACGGAGACTACTTGAAGAGCGGCGACAGCTTCCTCGGTCTCTTGAGCGATCACGTTGTCCGTGTGTTCGATCACCTGTTTCGGGATTGATTCAACGTTCAACAAGATCTTTAACCAACGTAACTGATCGTTAACTATCTGTAACAATGATCAGTGACAAATACACTTTTTTAACAAATAAAGTTGCACGTTGTTCTTTACACGAATCGATCCTTCAGGTCTATGTGAACAAGGTTTAGATTTGATATTTTTTACTTAGGATGCTCCAAAGAATCGATTCGGGTAGAGATGTTATTTGTTAAAAATTGTTACGTGACCTTCATAGGGTGCTTCAAGGTCATCTTAGATAGTAGCTGTCTGTGGATATCATTCAATTTCTATATGAAACAGTTTTGCATAACATTCATATCTTTTTTTTATATTTGAGTGTATTTAAATAAAGACACCCTGTGAATATCTTATTTAACCTCGATCCTCCGAGTGTACTTAATTTAAAAAATGCTAAAACTGTTCCATTTCTCTGTTTTAATTTTAGTGGTATCGAATGATGAATATCTAGTTAAGTTTGATCATATATCAGGTGATCACATATCAGGACTTATGGTCATATAAGACCTGTGATCACATATTTGAAGTGGGGGACGTGAAAGGTTAACGAAGAAGGTATGTACCTCGTGTGGTTGATAAGTGATCAGCTGATTATCCCGAAATCTTTCCGGGTAAAGTTGACTCTGTATAGCTCTCATTTGTTTCTCTAGGTGCATCCTCGCGTGGCGCTCTCTTTCCAACTGTCGTCTCAGCTCCACCACCTCGCTGTTGACCACGGAATGTCCCTCTGTGGTCACCGTTATTACCGACAACGGTTCTGGGGACATGCTGCCCAATCCTTCGTCACCGCTTTCGCTAACGTGCATGGGTAGACTGACCACAACTCCTCCTGAAATTTTAATACGAACTTAAATCACGCGTTGCGTTAACTACTTAAAACATTGCGGTAACACAAACATCGTATTTTCAATTATTATTGCTATTCAAATGTTGCGTAATGATGTTGGGTTAGGTTACTACTTCATTCTCATAACTTTTTCCAGCAAATGTTAATTCATGTAATTTTGTGCAGCAGGTGTTGTAATACAAAAAGTTATGATATTTAATTATTTGCAGTTTGTGGTTTTAAACTGGTGTCACTGTAAATTGACACATAATGATGTAAAATGAATGTTAAAAGCAAATGATTCGCATTCCCGTTGACCAGGAAGCCAGAAATTTTAATGGCACCGCGATAGTCGAGTGAGGGTAAACGAAGTTTCGATCCGATCGATCGAACCGTGATTTTTTGTTCCCTCCCGTGAACGGAATAGAATATCCGGCGTAGACCTCCAGGAATGTAATTACTCCCGCGAAAATGACGAACGACGCCTTCTATATTAATCTCCGCGCCACTTTCGGCCGACAAATTAAAAAATTCCTCGACGAATCTTCGCGATGAGTCAGTAACGCCGAGTAAGTTATTCCGGTGACGCTAGATGAAGTGACTTTAAATTAGAACCGTAACTATCCGATATAAATACTATTATAACTATCAAAAATTCCACATGAAAACTGATACGAACCTTGACTTTCCGGTTTGCGTTTCTTAGTCGGAACATCTCCACCCTCGTGCTGATTGACCAGTCGTTTCAGCTGACAATTTTGTGAAAGCAGCTGGGTCTTTTCTTGTTCCAGCTGGTAAATATACTCGGCAGTCTGCTGTAGTATCGCAGCCTGAAATCAGAACGACAGAATTCTGTTGAACGGCACTGCGATCGAAGTTCATTTAAAAAACGAATCGAAAAAGTGGGTCACATTGGGCAGGGAATCGAGGCTAACGATACACACGCAGGTAGCAGGTGCGTTTTCCTAAGCGTGGCGTTGAAGGGTCCGACAGAAAGGGAGGATACTTCCTGTTTACTATAATATGAGCTTCGAGGGTTGTTTTTTGACGTGTTTAATATTCTATTTACTGGGAGCCACTGTATCACGATTACATACTATATTACTATATTTAATGGGAGAGCCAGTGTATCACGATTACATATGACATACACACTACACACACACTTCATACACAGTACATTACTACATTTACTGGGAGAGCCAGTGTATCACGATTACATGTACATACATACTACATACACACTACATACTATACACAGATGTCTAAACACCTGGGTCAGCCTCTTCATACGCCAACTTGTGGGTTGACATCGGTACATGCTAACATACATGTACCACGATGTGATTATGATATGAACGAAGTCTATTTAGTTTTTGGCTATCATTAAGTCTATTATGCTATAGTTGTTATCAAGTTTACCATGCTATAGTTATTAAATGATTATCTGAAAATTTCAATAAATTTCATAAACCTTCATGAACTTATCTTAAAATTGAGAATTGTATAAATTTCCATAAACATATTATTTTACAAATTTTCGTGAACTTATAAATTCCATAAACCCCAAAATCCGAAATTCTTAATGATAAAAACGACTATTTTTCTCTATTTATTTATGTAGACCATGGTGGTCCGCAACGAGTCGATAACATCCGGAAAACAACTATCGCGTGTCCCTATACCTGTACACGTAGTACTGCGTAGTAGGACGTAGTAAAACGGGAACTGGTCTGGTGGAAGAAGCAGCGAAAACAAAAGGGCCAATTGATACCGGAGCTCGAAGGTAACGGGCTCTCTCCGTTGTACGTTTTGCACCTGCCGACAGGTGGCCACCGAACAGATGCCCCTGATCCTCGTGCTTCATAGCCGAACACCGGCATCTTGCGCTCTTGCGTTTCTCCGTCGACTTTCCTCCTCGTTTTTACTCGCAATTTAACGAATCCCGTGCAATTCGCTACGGTTCGTTAACCCTTGCTTTTAATTTTCATTGTACTCGGTTTACGATATCCGTTCAGACACTGTTGCATCAGTTTAGCAATCTACAGAGCACACGTGTGTACTGTAAGTATACATATAAGTACACAAAGTATACAATGTGTTCTTATACGGGAAATTGATAGGATGAAAATTATGGAGAGGCAAGACGAATTCAGTATGGCTGACGGCATTTTATAATGTACTATTATTGATATAAATATTTGCTTCTCAATGATCCATTTGTACACATCAATTTTGCATACATATATGTATTTATTGTAAAATATATTTATATATTTACATATACAAAAATATATATACAACATGTATAAATATATTTTATAATAAAATAACACATGTATAAACATGTGTATAAACATACTTGTATATGTCTACATATATTTTCATATAATTATAAACATTTGTACATATTTATAAATATTCTATAGAGCCTCCACAAACACAGAAAATTAATCAAGTAAAACATACATAAAATACACATGTTACATACGACAAATAAAACACATAACATACAGCAAACAATTAATGAAACATTTGTTAATTAGCTGGCTCTGGAGAACTAATTGGATGTGTCTTCAGAGGAATAATATTTAGCAGCGAACAAAGCGTTCCATTGAAGTAAAATATTAATAACCGGATGTTTTCCGAGAACGATTTTTAAGCGGAAAGAAATATCGTCGAAAGATGTCGTAAAATTAATTAAGGGTCAAAGTGTCTTCCGGAAGAGAATAATAAAATTGCGTCGGAGATTCGGGTAATTGGAAGGTGCGATATAAAATGGAGCCAACTGCGACGAAGATCGATAAATGTGCGAGGAACGCGGGTGGCATCGTTTCGCGAGAGTTTGAATTATCCGGGAAAATGGAAAGTGAAACGGCGACGGAAAATCAAGCGTACGAGGTCGAAGAAGTCGTGACAAAGGAGAAATATGGCACCGATTTCAATTATAAGCACAAGTATCTGTGGACACATATGATAGTTCACTCGATTCTACAAATTGGATGGTTGATCAGCATTTACGTCACTATTTACCATTCTAAACTTGCTACCATCATATGGGGTGAGTTTCATTTTTAGTGAAAATGTTTTATTTGCAAATTTATGGAGTTGTAGACTTTTAAGATCTGGAGCTTGCAAATTATTGAATAGTTAAGTTTATTTTCAAGTTGGCAAGTTAGTGAATTATGAGATATAGTTTCCAAGTTTGGACATTCAAATTTGACTTCAGTCTCCCAAATGTGGAAATTTTTGAATTTACAAATTGCTAAATTATTGAACTCACAAACTATCAAACTCCTAAATTCTCAATTTCTAAAATTCCTAAAATCCTGAATTCCCAATTTCCTAAATTCCAAAATTCCAAATTACCAAATCTCAAAACTCCTAGATTCTAAAATTTCAAAATTCCAAAATTCCCATATCCCAAAACCCCAAATCACAAAATTCCCAACTCCCAAAATTCTCAAATCTCAAAATTTCCAAATCCTATAATTCCCAAATCCCAAAACTCCCAACTCCCAAAATCCCCAAATTGTCAACTCCCAAATTTCCAACTCCCAAAATCTTAAATCCCCAAATTTCCAACTCCCAAAATCCTAAATCCCCAAATTCTCAAATTCCCAAATTCTCAAATTCCCAAATTCTCAAATCCCAAAATTCCCAAATCCCAAAATTCCCAAATCCCAAAATTCTAAATCCCCAAATTCTCAAATTCCCAAATTCTCAAATCCCAAAATTCCCAAATCCCAAATCCGAACATTCGCAAATCCCAAAATCCCAAATCCCAAATTTCCAAATAACTAAATTACTGAATTAAATCTGTAACCGCAAAATTTTCATTGTCCCTAAACCCCAAATATGTTAAAATCACTTTCAGTGAAACGAAATTGAAATTGCACTTCAGCATAATAATTATGTCTTTTCCTTTGGTTTTAGCTATTGTAGTCGCATTTCTAGCAGGAAACCTGGGAATATCAATTGGAGCACATCGTTACTACACCCACAGAAGCTATAAACAAACGCTTCCTTTCAAAATTTTTATACTTTTGTTGCAAGTTATGTCGGGACAGGTAAAAATTTCAAATCATCGATTTGTTACTAAAATTTATAGTCGTAACTAACTTTGTAAAAATGAATTTTAGAATAGTATGTTCGTATGGGCGAGGGATCATAGAATCCATCACAGGTACAGCGACACTGACGTAGATCCCCATAATTCAACGCGGGGGCTTTTCTTTTCCCATATGGGATGGCTGATGTCGAAGAAACATCCGCTGGTAAGAAAGATGCAAAGGGAAATGAACTTCGATGATTTATTGGAGGATAAACTACTTATGCTGCAGTACAAGTAGGTATCGATGTTTTGTTATAAATATTCGAATACTTAAATATTTGCATTATTATTTTTACAAATTATCGTTATGTTTATAAGTTTCAGTACTCAGTAATTGAAAATGACTTCACAAATAAAAATTTCGGTAATAAACAATAAAATGTGAAGATAACTCTGTTAATTACAGGTACTTCCTACATCTCTATTTTCCGTTGGCAATCATGTTTCCAACAGCAGTGGCTATGTACTTCTGGAACGAAACCTTCTGGTGCGCCCTCTTTACAACCTACTTCTTTCCGTATGTCACCAATCTACATATCACCTGGACAGTGAACTCGATCAGCCATTTCTGGGGACCTAAACCCTACGACAAGTAAGTTGACAAACCTTCTGCTCTTATAATCTCAGCAACGGCCATATAACGAGACTCTACTGTCAATTTTTGCTCATTTTTATACTTCATTTGTGAGAATTATAATACTGGATACAATATTACAATATTAGATACAATATTACAAGAATTAAGTTGTTAATAAATCAGATTCAATTGTTAATACGTATTGCATTGTATTGCAGAAGTGCAGTATAAAATAATACAAAACAAAATTCTATTATGTCAAATGATAGTGAAGAGCAAATTTTATAGTGGAAATTATTGAAAACATTTCTTAAGATTCTTAAGCTCAATGTCAACCCACGAATTGGCGCGTGAAGAGCTTATATCGAGATCATTATATTATTCCTAAATTTCAATATTTTCGAATTCTTATATTCCTGAGTATGCATATTCTTGAGTTACCATATCTCCAAATTTCTATATCCTCGAATACCTATGTTAACGAGTCCCTACATCCCCAAACCCCTATGTCCCCAAATCCCATCATTCCCAATTTCCTATATCCCCAAATTCCACAATTCCCAAATTCCAATTATCTCAAAATTCTCATATCCCCAAATCCCTACATCCCCAAATTCCAACATCCCCAAACACCTATGTCCCCAAATCACATCATTCCCAATTTCCATATCCCCAAATTCCACCATTCCCAAATTCTCACATCCCCAAATCCCTACATCCCCAAATCCCTACATTTCCAAATCCCTACACCCCCAAATCCCTACATCCCCAAATCCCTACATCCCAAAATTCTCACATCCCCAAATCCCTACATCCCCAAATTCCTACATCCCCAAACCCCTATGTCCCCAAATCCCATCATTCCCAATTTCCATATCCCCAAATTCCACCATTCCCAAATTCTCACATCCCCAAATCCCTACATCCCCAAATCCCTACATCCCCAAATCCCTACACCCCCAAATCCCTACATCCCCAAATCCCTACATCCCAAAATTCTCACATCCCCAAATCCCTACATCCCCAAATTTCTATATCCCAAAATTCTCACATCCCCAAATTGCTACATCCCCAAATCACTATATTCCCAAATCCCTACATCCCCAAATCCCTACACCCCCAAATCTCTACATCCCTAAATCCCTATATCCCAAAATTTTTACATACCCAAATCGCTACATCCTCAAAAATTGTATCAAAATTCTGTTATCGTTTCAGGAGAATCAAAGCAGTGGAGTGCACACTGTCTTCTATGTTGACACTCGGCGACAGTTGGCACAATTTCCACCATACTTTCCCATGGGATTATCGATTAGGGGAAAAGTTTAGCGTGCCTACCAAAATGCTCGAAATGTTCGAGTATCTCGGGTTGGTGTACGATTTGAAGATAGCGTCGCCCAACATAATCCAGGCGCACATGAGGAAATACGGAGACGAGACTGGCCAAGAGATGCTCAAGAAGATCATGCAATCGCAGAGACAAGAAAAAATGCCCAACGGAGACGCGCACGTCATGTGATTTATTATTGCGCAAAGTGAATGAAGGAAATATATTTACTCGAATAAAAGTGCACGAAATTACGACAAAACGAGCAATATATAAATACAATTATACCCAAAATTTTCTAATTTTATTAACTTAAAAAAGTAGACCGTTTCCCTCTGATTTGAACGATGAAACCAATGCGGATTTTATCGGTTCGACTGCCAACTTATGGAACGACACATTTATGTAAAGCGAAAAATGAAAGCTAATTTGAAATTCTAAAACTTGAAACACTTTGTATTTGTAACTTTTGTATCAGACATTTTATAGTGCTTCGATAATACTAATTTTATTCTGGGACATATTCTGTTCGACATTGATATTCGTTCGTATAATCCGTTGTATTTACATGATTTTTACTTGAAAATCATATCACTCATGTATGGGTGAGACTTAAGCTTCTATACTGATCTAACATGTGTATTAAAAATTGTCCACTTTCCGAATAAAAAAATTCTCGCAATAATTAATGTAATTACAATACATAGCTCTATGGAAAATATATGTAACAAAATATTGTGAAGAAATTTGGTAAAATTTATTAAAAATTAAAACACTACTGAATTTTCAATTGCTCCAATGTGTTAAACGGTAATATACTCACGTATCCAAGAATGTTATCACTTACTGTAATTATTATCATAGTATTTTATTATCATAGTGTTTACTAGTATTTACTATATCTGTTACAAGTATAACGTCTCTAAAACTTAAATTTCGCGGTTCAGCCAAAAAATGGCGTCTAACCGCCTCGTGATTTCAATTAGTCCCTAGCGTCGTGTCACGCAGTGTTCGTAAATTTGCAGCAAAACGAAAGAATAAAAGCTGGCAGCTTCCGGTTGCATTGGCCATTGATATTATTGTCGGGACACCTTTTCTCCGTTTTCTTTTCTTCCCTCCTCCACCGTGATTCTTCTCTTTCCTGTTGTGCTTCTCGACCTTGTTCCTGTTGCACCTTGAATCTCCGTCTCTGTTTTTCTTTTACTTCCTCCACAGTTTGTTTTCGACCACTTTCCTTTTTCTTCTTCGTTCTCACGATCCTCATTGCCTTTCTATTTTTCAGAATTCCTGTTACGACATCCGGTTTTCGACAAGTTTACTGATTTATTATCTAATCACTTTCGAAAATTTGAGAATTTAGGCAATTTTGGAAATTCAAGAATTTGACAATCTAGGGAATTTGACAATTTGATAATTTGTGAAATTTTAGAAATTAGTCTAACAATTTCTACAATTTCAAAATTTGAAAGATTAAAAATTGTGAAATTTTGAAATGTATGAAATATTAATACAGAAAGTGAATACGAATCGATAAATTAAGAAACATGATTAATCTCCGATTAGTCATTCTTCATACATCTAATATTTGCCATTCAATTTTCCAATCTCTCGACGTGTAAACTCCTATCTTTTAGTATTTACATCCGACAATGATAACATGACTATTTGCCAAAAATTAATTGGTAGCCCGAGGCTATCAGCGAGCCAATTCTGTCGTACCATTTCACTACACCGTCAATTAGGGAGATTGTAAAAGTCGAAGGTTCTTTATTTATCATTTACGGTAGCCTTGAAAGGCTAACTCATTTCGAACGTGGACTCGCAAGTTTGACAAACTAAAATTTCGTAACCGAGATTCGTTTCCTTCGTTCTCGTTTGCCTTACATTCGACTTGTACTATAAAATGTAACTGTAGCATTTAGTCTATTATCTTATGCGAACTCCAACCACATGATGTCACGCCATTATGCAAATATTCTAAGCTCGCTTTGTCATTGACACGCTGAGATAATTCTCACCTAATCGGAATTCGTGCCTGATTAGTCCACATATTTAATGCTGAGTGATAATATAATTTATTTAATTTTCAGACAAAATTTCAATCTTATTGTTACCCAATTTTTTGGACATGTAGATTTAGTCCTACATGTTTATCTAAAATATAATGTTATAAGTTCAGATTTAAATTCATTGTTATTTAATATTTATACTTGATGAATATCATCGACTTATTTGTTAGTGCAACATGAAAAATTACAGTTATTGTTTAATCTAACAGGGACTTGATATAAGTACAAAATTAGAGATATCTATTTGTTCAAGAATTTTAGTACACTTCGGTATAAATTTTTTATATAAATTTTAGTGTAATTCAGTACAAATTTTTAGTATAACTTTCAGTACAATTTAGAACAAATTTTTGGTATAAATTTTTCTTCACTACAGTACAAATTTTTAGTATAAATTTTAGTGGACTTTAGTTCAAATATATGTACACACTCGAGTACATTTAATGCAAGTATAACATATAAAGAACATACAAACAATGCAAAAGGAAGAAACAAAATCATAAACTAAATGAAAGCAGAGTAAAAAGAAAACATAAGTACAATATAAACCTCTTATTCTTTAAAGCTATGCAAAATGGCGTCGTCAACCCAAGCTGATTGTTTAGACTCCGTTTAGAGAACAACACGCGCCATCTTTTCTTCCTGTCTTAACGCAGCAATTAAAAATCCTTTGCAACGAGTAAGAATTCGCATTCAACGGTAATAGACGCCCCTTGAAATTGTTGCATTTGCACAATTACGCGATTTCACGGGAAAATATTCCAATTTACCAGCGAAACGATGTTGCCTTTTCTCATACAACATCGAAAACGTCTTAATTAACGCGGTGTAAAGTTGATTCTTTAAATTCCTTTAAGTATAAACGTTATACCGCGCGAATATATGTATGTTTTAAAATAAACGCAGCGAGGTTATGGTCTTGATGAAATAAAATGTTCATTTCGTATGTTATTTCTGAAGCAGATGTTTCGTTATATTTAGAAACTTGCTCGTTTCTTTCAGGATGTTCTTTAATTGGAAATGTCATAATCTTTATACGCTGGAATGCTGAAGTGAGTTTATAGTGTTTATAATTTCAGAATGTAAATTTAGAATTTAGGAAGTTGTGAATTTTGAAATTTGGGGAGGTGAAAATTTGATTATTTTGAATTCGGGGTTTAGGGATTTTGGAAAATGTAAGAATGTGAGTAATTGGGAATTTAGGAATTTAGAGATTTAGAAATTTGGGTAAATTGACGTTTATGAATATGGTAATTTCGAAATTTCGAAATTTGGAAATTTACGAATTCAAAAAATTAAAATTTAAGGATTTGACAATTTAAGAATTTGACAAAATGGAAATTTGGGAATTAGGATAAATTGACGGTTATGAATATGATACTTTCTCAAATTAGAAATTTGGAAATTAAAGAAATTGAAAAATTAAAATTTAAGAATTTGAAAATTTAGAAATTTGCGAATTTAGATAAATTAACGTTTTGGAGCAACTTCAGCAAATTTTATTTTTAGAAAATTTGGAAATTTATTAAATTGCTAATTTAAACTTCTCCAAAATATCTGCTCGGTTTCCCAGAAAAAAAAATGATCAAAGATTTCATCGAAACATTAAAATATTCGTTTGCGCAAGCAAAGTGCTGGAAGGAGGCTACTTTATTGCCTTTAGATTGGTCGAGTAACAAGGGGTTAACTAGAATCGTAGGAATAAACGAGGACGAGCCAGTTATACTCTGTACGGCGGCAAAAAGGAAGCACGCTCGAAGGCTGGAACGTTAAGAATGAACGATTAGGAGGTCGGCTGGTTACGGGCCTGTGTTCTCTATAGTCTGCTCGAGCCGAGTTCCAACGCACGTGCCGAAATCTTGTTAATATCATTCTGCAAACTCGTGGTGGGCCAAGGTCGGATCCCGATGTTTCCTGAACGACCGCAGATAGCGATTTATGACCGAACCGACCAGCCAGTAGTTTTTTTAAATAACTCGTGGCCGAAAAATTTCACTCGAACGCTTTTGTTGATTGATTTCGAACATTTTCATTGATAACGATTGCAATCGATGAACATAGATGACTCCGTTGTTATTTGGGGATGTGAGAATTTTGGGATATGGGAATTTGGGGATGTGAGAATTTTGAGATATGGGAATTTGGGGATGTGAGAATTTTGGGGTATGGGAATTTGGGAATGTGAGAATTTGGGGATGTGAGAATTTTGGGATATGGGAATTTGGGGATGATGGGATTTGGGGATGTGAGAATTTTGGGATATGGGAATTTGGGGATGTGAGAATTTTGGGATATGGGAATTTGGGGATGATGGGATTTGGGGATGTGAGAATTTTGGGATGTGAGAATTTTGAGATATGGGAATTTGGGGATATGGGAATTTAGGGATGTGAGAATTTTGGGATGTGAGAATTTGGGGATGTGAGAATTTTGGGATATGGGAATTTGGGGATGTAGGGTTTTGGGGACATAGGGGTTTGAGAATGTAGAGATTTGGGGATGTAGGAATTTGGGAATGTGAGTATTTTGGGATATAGAATTTTGGGAATGTAGAAATTTGGGATATAGGAATTTGGGGACATAGGGGTTTGTAAATATAGGAATTTAGCAAATTAGAGATTTGGTATATTATGAAATTGGGAAACGTAGAAATTGTAAATGTAAGGATTGGGAAATGCAGGGACTCGGTAATATAGTTACTCAAGTACATACTAATTCAGAGATATGGTAACTGAAAAATATGAAAACTTAGGGATATAGGAATTTACGAATATAGTATAATTTTATATCTTCTAAACACGTGGGTCAGCATCTTCAGCCAGCTCTTGGGTTGGCATCGGTAGATGCTTCCACTCGTTTACTGTTAGAGACACATGCGTAAGTCTGCATGTGCGGATTACGTAATCTTATTAACGCGTTAAGCGTCAAGCTTGTTTTGTTATGGACAAAACAAGTTATATCATTCTGTGAAACCTGGATAAGACAATTAGTTTTTGAATACCGTGTTTTAACCTTTTGCACTCTTATGACGAGAGTAGTTCGACACCACATTTGTCTTGGATTTTATAAATAGTTGACATTGGTTGAATATGTATATTTTGAATGAGAATATATTCGTCACATATTCTGCACTGTTGTGATACATTTTATTGAGAACTCCTATTTTGACCTATTTTATAAACTAATTAAGGAGTTGATAGGTCAAAGAAATTAAGGAGTGTACTGGGTTAATAGTAATCATTAAAATTTATTTTGGCAACTAGTAATATTTAGGTACGTTCTTTTATATCCTCAAAATTATTAAAAATGTATTAATAGAAAAATATCGTGAATTAACAGCGAGAGAAATATCCTATGTACTAAAGTATGTATTAGACTTGTAACGCGAATTTGTGTAACGAAGAGTTATCAGCAGTCAATTAATAAAATCTGTAATATCAGTAATGCAAACGTGATAAAGTAGAAATCGATCGAAGAGTACGCTGTGACCGAAACTGGAAAGGAGTATGAAGTAAAAATAATCACTAATTTTAGTTCGAGAAATACTACATTTAGTGAAAGGTTACTACGAGGTCAGGTTATTAACACGTGGCCTATATCTATTCAAATTCGGTAATTTATTGATCGTTGAACGAGTATCGGACATATTTAGAATCCTTTACATATCTCCTCCAAGTAGCCTCGGTCAATATTACGCGCATTATGGATGAACATCGACCGATATATTTTACGTTCTTCATTGTTCTTGCATAAGAACTTACTGTTATAGTAGAGCTGCTGAACTCGATAGTCTTATCGATAGATATATATAATATTTTTAAGATACAAAGATGATGGATGTTTTGTATGAAATTAGGATAAATTATGTTTTAAGATTAAGTTAGGATAAATAAATTTTAATGATGAAACATAACAGAATATAATTTAACCAACTCGAAGATTCATCTGATCTAACCTAATCTAATGAAATTCATCTACATCTGATCTAACATAATAATTGTCTAAAACTGACCTAACATAACACTTATCTAAACCTGATCTAACATAATTATACCAGTCCAAACCTAACCTAACATGGCTACACTTGTCCCAACCTAACCTAACATGACTATAATTGTGCAAACCTAACCTAACATGACTATAATTGTTTAAAATCTAACCCAACTATACTTATCTAAAAACTATCCTAACCTATCTTAATTTGTCTAAATTTAATCTAATATAAATTACTATAACCTAACCTTATCTAATAATTTAATATATCTACACTTAACTTACTCTTACCTAATAACCTATTAACCTATCTAACCCTAATAAATCAGAATAATAAAACTACTCTAATCTAACCTAATACATAATTGTAATCTTCAAATTAATTTTTTTTTGAATTTAGGTTAAGGTACACTCAAACTACAAACACAAATGAAAATATCAAAAGGAGAAAATTATGTGTCAGATTGCACATGTGTATCTACACATATACAACATTGATATCCATTATTCAATACGAGTGACGTATATGTACGTCACGATCATAATTCTAAAAAATTGCACATATACACATGCTAATGAGAAAAATGTATATCTACACACATACAACATTGACATCCATTATTCACTCGCAATACGAATGACGTATATATACGTCACGATCATAATTCTAAAAAAATTGCACATACACATGCTAATAAGAAAAATGAGTGAATACGTGTTTCTTAAAAGAAGAAGAAAGAACATTGCGTCGTAGTAAGGAAAAGATTGTCCGAAGAATAGGGAAGATTTTCAGTAACGCTATAGAGTTTTCCGGGTGTTGTACGGCGGTGGAAAAATCAGAATACGACAGCTGTGACCGCGAGTGAATGGGGTGACGACACGGTCGATCGATAAGAGCAAAAGACTAGAGGGCATAATGCCGCGCAGCTGGCGATCGAAAGAAAGGAAAGTTCACAGCCGTAAAGCCCGTGCCCGTGATCTGAGCTCGTGACCCTACCTGCTGAACTCATTTCCACGTGTAGAGCCCACAGCTCCTATCTAGGCCCGACAATAATTCGCTGCAATGTGTTGACTTTTACGCGTCTGTTATTTGGTTAAACGCGAAATTACGTACTCTGAAATTTCGAAGACATTTTGACTCGTGAATTTCTAAAGAAAGTAATCAAATCTCTGTATTTTATATTGCTATATTTTTAAATTTTTAATTTTTTGATTGACAAGTTTCAAATTTCAATTTTTTTGATTGACAAGTTTCAAATTTCAGATTTACAAATTGACAAATTGACAAATTCACAAATTAATGAACTTACAAATTTACAAATTGACAAATTCACAAATCTACAAATTGACAAATTGACAAATTCACAAATTGATAAATTGACAAATTGACAAATTGACAAAATTGACAAAATTGACAAATTGACAAATTGACAAATTCACAAATTCACAAATTTATGAAATTACAAATTCACAAATCCCCAAATTCTCAAATTCCCAAATTCTAAAGTCCATAAATTCCTAGATCCCCAAATCCCTAAATCCCCAAATTCCCAAATTCCTAAAGCTTCAGATCCTTAAATTCCTAAATCTCTAAATTCCTAAATTCCTAAATCTCCAAATCCCTAAATCTCCAAATCCCTAAATCTCCAAATCCCTAAATCTCCAAATCCCTAAATCTCCAAATCCCTAAATCTATAAATCCTCAAATCCCTAAATCTGTAAATCCCCAAATCCCTAAATCTCTAAATCCTTAAACCCCTAAATACTCAAATCCTTAAATTCTTCAACCCCCATGTCTTCAAATCCTCAAATCCCTAAATCCTTAAATCCCTAAATCCTCATAAATCCCAAAATCCCCAAATCCATAAATGTCAAAAACCAGTATCTCTCCATATCCCCACATCCCAATTTCTGAAATCCCTAAAATTCCCCTAGAACGTCTTCTGTCCCGTTACGAAGAGTGTCCGTATCGTTCGACGATTTGTCTGCGCGCTTCGAACAGACAAAATTGCTGGCTCGTTCCGTGGAAACGCAATCTTGTTGTCTGGGTAACGTAAATGCTTCACTCGTTGCTTCATGGTCTATTAAAGCGAACGAGGATTGCAAATTACCTGCATTTCGTTCGTCTGTCATGGCACATTGCGGTCAAGCGTCCCGGCGCCAGACGCCGCAAATGCGAGCCATCGTTGTAGCCTCTATCTACAACTAATACATTGTGTCCATCTTTTCTTTAAGGAATACAGACTCTCCCATCTTTTTACAATTTAACTGCACATAAATTATAATGATTTTCAATCACTCGGATTGAGGTGGTTTGAAATTTTATATAATCAAAGAGTGACGCCATTTTGTGGTCCTCGAATAAGTGATGCTTTGTGACAAAATAGAATTAAAGTTTAAAAGAGTACCTTTATATACATATTTATTCAATTAACTGTTTATATATGAATAAATATTTGTATATGTATTTAATCTATAATTGAGAAGTTGTATATAGAGGGTGCTTCATAAGTAGTGTAACAAAGGGGTTGTAGCTGTTTTTCGTTAATAATTCAAAAACGAAGCTTCAAAGCTCATTTTGGCAAAGGAAAAAGTTGTTCAGAATCACCTTAGCTACAACCTCTTTCAGGGAGTTACACTTGTGAGGCAGACTGTATATAGTACATGTATTGTTTATACTGCATTTTGTATATACATATGTCTGAACTCATTTAGATATAGAGTTATTTTAACATCTTTCGTGAATTGATCATATACCTCATTGATTTGTTAAAATCATTTTTATTATCTGTCTGTGACATATACATTTATATTATACATACGTATACTACATATGTTATGCATGTCTACACTTACTGTATTTACATATACTAGTTAATATGTACTTAATATTTATTATACTTATAAGTATATACTGTATATACATATACTTGTATTTCTTTGCATAAATGTAGTAATAAAAAATGTACTATAAAATGAATGAATATATAAATATCGAAGCGACGTAAAGTCTGATATCCATAAAAAAAGAACACTATTGAATTTATATTGGGTAGATTTGATCGTATATAAGGGTAGACCATTTCTCCGGTAGATATCAAAAACACGTATCCACGTTCGCGTAACTTTGCTAGCGTAATTTGGCAAACTTGGCATGAGAACGTCGGTAAGAAAAATAACTTGAGCGCATTCGAGTTCGACGAGCTTGGGAAAAGCTGGACACCTTGCCAAGGCACGAAGCCGTACGTTATATACTAATCACGCCGGAGAGGAGAAAAGGAACGGGCTTTAAATTGTCCTCGACTCACCGACAGAGGTACATTCTAATAATCTTGGGAAATTTAAAATGTGATCAGAAACGTCGTCATTCGGAAATTTAGGGGTTTGAAGATTTGGAAATTTCGAATTTTAGGGTTTGTAAATTTTTGTTTTGGCATTTGGTAATTTTAACTTTTGGGAATTTAGAAATTTTTAGCTTTGGAATTTTGTAATTTGGACATCTTTTAATTTTGGGATTTTGGATTTGGTAATTTGGTAATTTTTTAATTTTGAAACTTGGGAATTTGAGGATTTGAGAATTTGGAAATTTCTTGCTTCAGGATTTTGTTATTTGGTCATTTTTTAATTCTGAAATTTTTGAATTTGAGGATATGAGAATTTGAGATTTGGAAATTTACAAAAATGAAACATTGAGAACTTGAGTACTTCTGAACATGGTGACTGCTGAAATTTTGAATATTGATAACTTAATTAAGAGAATATTTCAGTTTAAAAGCTAACTTCAAAATGTTGACATCAAAACCTGAAAATTTTCGAGATTTAAAAATTAAGGAAATTTAGGTACCCATAAAAGAATTAAAATAATTCGAAAAATGTGAAAAATGGAGGTTGCAATGATTCCGAGTAAAGATGCAAATTTCCCTACATAAGATTAGAATGGCAATAAATTGAGGCGCTTATGCAGGAGTTTTCTTAGTAAACTAAAAGGGCAAGAAACCGAAGGAGTAGCGGAGAGAAAGCGAGAAAGAGAGAGAAAGAGAAGGGAAAGAGAGGCAGAGAGCCAGTGGGGATGACGTTATGCAACTGCATTCTAAGCGTGGCGCAGTGTTGTACGTGCACTCGAGGACATTACTCCCAGCGACTCGATGTCGTTTCCGAGTGGCTGTCGTCTACCGATCCAAAAACACTGAGAAACTGCCGACGATAGCCAAAATATCGAGACAGCCGCATAATTGCGATATCTTCGAAAATCGATGTGTCCCTCTCAACGCGACTTTGTCCCATACATTTATGCGCGCGAATAACTTTGGAACTTGAGGATTTAGGAAGTTGGCAATTTGGAAATTTTATCACTTTCTAGACTTGGATATTTAGTTATCAGAATTTTTAAATCTCCAAATTTAGGTGTTTTGATGTTTGGGAGCATGAAGATTCAAAAATTTTATAATTCAGAAATTTAGAGACATTTAATTTGGAATTTGACTTTTGGTATTTTGGGATCTAGGGATCTAAGAATTTTAGGATTTCTCGATCTAGGGATTTCGAAACATAGGTATACAAGGACTTTGAGATATCGGAGTTCAGTAATTTCGAGATCTAGGGATTTTTGAAAACAGCTATTCGGAATTTAGGGATTTTGGGATTGTGAATCTATCAATTTGGAAATCTAAGAATTTAGGGATTTAGCAATTGTTAATCTGGGCATATGAAGCCTAGGGATTTTTGATCTAGGGAATTTGTGACCGATAAATTTTGGAATCAAGAGGTTTTAATACGATTTCTGGATCTAGGGATTTTTTGAACCTAGGGACTTGTAATCTACAAGTTTGGAAACGTAATTTGGACTTTGGAAATCTGGGAAGAATGGTCGAATTTGAAAATTAATAAATTTGAAAATCTAAAAATTTTGGAAATGTTACAAAATTTCAATTAAAATTTAGATTTAGATTTAATAACTAGGTTTACAATTACAATTTGCAATTAAATATAAAATTTAAATTAGAAAGTATGAACCCTCAAAAATTGAAATAAACCAGAAATGCATAAAACTGAAAATTTACAATGCATTGATACACGTTCTAATTCGAAGTAAACGAATTCCAGTGTACCATTTAACGCGTCATCGCAGCATCACGAAAGTTTTCTTTCCTTTTTTTTGTGAATGAAAGGATCGAGTTAGAAGCTCGAATATGTTCGAGTAGAAGTTAAGGAAGCGATCAATCGAGATCGATTCATCGAGCAACACGATACGCCTCTCTTTTTCCCGTGGTCTCTTTCTCCTGCACGGACATTCCCACGCGCATTCCAACCGGCTGCATTTTATAGCCAACAAGCTCGCGGTCTAACGGCCACTCGGCGAGTATGTTGAACCGCCGCGAAGTTGTTACGCGAACGTTATGTATTTATGTTAATCAGTACTCTAACAGACGATCAGAGGCAGCACGAGTGCGCATGTAGCTGACACGCGCTCGTGCTGCGAGTCTAGAACCTCTACCCATTGTGTCTTACGAGCCGATCATGCGTTTACTATTTCACCTTTTTATTATACTATATTTCGCTCCAGCTATTTCTTCCCGCAACGTATGTGTTCTGTATGACGATTTATGTGCATGTCACTATAATGATCTTGATGACTTTTACAAATTTTGGAATTTTGATATATTGAAATTTGGACCTCCGAATTTTTAAATTTTGGAATCTTGAAATTTTGGAATTTTGGAATCTTGTAATTTTTAAATTTTGTAATTTTTAGAATTTTCAGAATTTTTGGAATTTTAGAATTTTCAACTTTTGGAATCTTGACATTTTTGAATTTTGGAATTTTCAACTTTTGGAATCTTGAAATTTTTGAATTTTGATATCTTGAAATTTGGACCTTTGAATTTTCAACTTTTGGAATCTTGAAATTTTTGAATTCTGAAATTTTGCAATTTTTAAGTCTTGAAATTTTGGAATCGTAAAATTTGGATCCTCGAAATTTTTAAATGTTGGAGTCTTGGAATTTTGGAATTCTAGAATCTTGGAATTTAAAAATTTTGGAAATTAGAATTGAATTTGAAAATTTCCTATATCAAAAATTTGAAAGCCTTGGTCATTTAAAAGACAACCTATGATATTCACACTTTTAAAATTCCAAAATTTCCTACTTTCCAATTAATAAATGAAAATGTAGAAAACAGAGTAATACCAAAATTCATAACAACAAAAATTTGCTACTTTTCAAATTCAAAAACTGGAACTTGAAAGTTTCAAATTCCCAATTGAATTTCCTTTACTACTGAAATATCCATAATTCACCACCCAGCCAAGTTCCCAATATTCAATAATCTCGACACTCCCCAAAATCGTGAGTAGCCGATGACAAAGCGAAAATGAAAATGAAAACGCACCTAACGTTCTAATTCAGCAGTGGCTGCGGTGGGACAACTGTATTCCCAGGAGAGTCAACACTGATAGCGACGGCCATGCAATTACCGGCTTCAGCCAGAGCCATGGAAAAGCCGGTAATTAGTTAACGTGCTCCAGATTCGATGTTTGAGTAGATAAGCTGACAGCCTGACCGCGACTGCATGCGATTCATGGGGCTGATTCATGGTCACGGTCAAGGTCATCTACCAGATTTCGCACCCATTGTACTACACCATCATCGCTCGAGCTTTCCCATTAATTACTAGAAAGCCTTATGGCTATTATCGAACTGAGATACTATGTTACTATTTGCTTATACCACGCGATATGGCCATTAATATATTTTTTTATATAACTAATTCTTTCTAAATTTTTGTTATTATAAATTCCATAGTTTTTATTAGTACTTGGTTACAGTTTTAAAATTGTTCTTCATTCTTGATATTAAATTTTAAAAATCTCTTTTAATTTATTGGGTAATATTATTTATGATTAGGGTAGTACATATGCAATATTGCTTGTGTGATATGTACCACTTATAGTAAATTTAAATGTAGTACAGTAACAATTACAATTACAGTAAATATAAAAATAACGATAAGAAAATATAAAAAACATATAGATACATAAATGTATGTGTAAAAATAAAAAATGAAAATAATATATAAAAAAGATTTTAGTGGACACAATGTGGATTTGAACTCGTGATCCTCAAATTCAAGAAACCATGACTCTACCACCTCCGCTACCAAAGTCATCACAATATAATAAAATAATCCACTATTTTACAAAAATCTATGGACAATAAATATTAAATATCTGCCCAAATAATGAGTATTCACAAAAACTACCAAATACGAGTTCTACATTCATCAAAAAAAGTTCTATCAAAATCAGCAACCCAACTGTGACGTCTACTGGTAAATATCAAATTGATACTTATAAATTGTAGACTATCCCTAAAGTCAATTATAGTATAATAAATAAAACTTTGCAAAAGCATCTTCACGTTCGGTGAGTCTCGCTCACGTTCACACCCTCGTCATAACTCTTATCGATCATGTACATCAACATTCGCCTCCGTTAACCACGAATTAACCATAATTTAATACGAATAATTATGAGCGAATTCTCGAAACGAGAAGTCGTTAATTAAACCCTGATCCGGTCACGGTGATTCGCCTAGGAGAGCGTAACGTAAGGCCGCAGGCGATATAACGCGCGGAATCAGTACGGGAACGTGGGGTGCATCCGTGTCTGTTGGACGTGGCAGGACACACTGGCCGGATTTTCAAGGAACTAGCGCGTAAATAGATCAGGTCGAGTAGTGATGGAAGCAGAGAAACTAGTCGGTCGTCGTCGAGGAATCGGTGTGACCAGCATACGGGTGAATCGAAGGCCTGGGTACGAAGCACATGGCCGTTTATGGCAGACACGATGCCCATTGGATGGCAAACCGAGAGTCGAGTCACTGGACGTGTGGACGACCCTGACCTTAACTGTCGGACAAGGACAGCGAGACGCAACCCCTTGCAGCTCCGTTCACAACGGTACTATCGGGTTTGGTACCAAGAATTTTCTGTCTAAGGGACTACTTACTGTGTGCTAGTAAACTGTGGATAGTTACCTTGACTGGGTAGTGGAATTTTTGTGTTTCTTACTTTGCTAGTACCAGAAACATCGTTGGAATTTGGGGGATTTACTGATTTGGCAATTGAATACTTGAGAATTTTGGGATTTGGGGAATTTACTGATTTGAGAATTGAATACTTGAGAATTTGGGGATTTGGGGAATTTAGAGATTTAGAAATTAAATACTTGAAAATTTGGGGATTTGGGAAATTTGAGGTTTGGAAATTAGACATTTGAAAATTTGGGGTTTTGGGGAATTTCGAGATTCAGAAATTAAATACTAGAAAATTTGGAAATTAAATACTTGAAAACTTGAGTATTTTGGGATTCTAAAAATTTGTGGAATCCAGGAATTTAAAAATCAAATATTTGAACATTTAGGTATTGTTTAAATTTCAGAAATTTGGGGATTTGGAAACTTCGATATTTTAAGTATCCAGAAATTTGAAATTTTCGAGATTTAGAAGTTGGAAAATTTAGAAATCTGCAGATTCGAAAATTAAAAAATTTCAAGATTCAAAAAATTGAAAAATTCCAAAATTTGTCCTAAAATTATAAAAAAAAAAAAAAACGATAAAGCTAGAAATGAACAATAGTTATGAGTAAAAATTTCCAGAAACGATCGGTTAATGCCGAAACGGTAAACCCTGCACTTTTATAAAAGGAGTTAAACGTTTGAATTTCGAACGGACGGTTGAGGTGTTCGAAAAGTAGACCGGAAGCGTGGCGGTAAAGAAGACGGAGCGGTACAAAGCGGTGAACTTGATCCGAGGGACACGTTCTCGGGAACAAAAAGATTTGCTCGTAGTAGGCGCGTGTGAACCGAGCTTGAAGGTGGTGCACACGCGCCGGCTTGTACAGTCAACAGCAAATCTGATTTCCCTAGGGAAAATCTCCTAACACGGGGAAAAATTCGTTCATTTTTCGGTGGTTCATTTACTAATTTAAGGGATTTTGCAATCTACGAATTTAGCAATTTAGAAACTTGGGAATTTTACAGATTTAGAAATGGATTTTGGGAATTTAGAAATATGGATCTTTGGGGGTTGAAAATCTGGAAATTTAGAATTTAACAAATTTGAGTATCGGTAGATTGAGAAATTTGGAAATTTAGGAATTCATTAATTTGAGAATTTGGGCGTTTAGAAATTTGGAGATTTTTAAATTTATAAACATAGAAATTTGAGGGTTCAAAATCTACGAATTAAAAATTTTATAAATTTGAAAATTTCAAAATGTAGAAACTAAAAAATTTAAGAATCTAAAAATGTAAAAATGTAGAAAAATAGAACCTTGTAGATTGAATCTCTAAAAATGCAAAATTAAAAAAAATCAAATCTGAAAATTAATAAGCTCAAGAATGTATAAATTCATAAATTTGAGAGGTGAAAATTTTCAAGTACGAATATTCGTGTTTAACCATAAAGGGAGTGTGAGTTGCATCCGAGTGTACTTGGTGCCGGTACAAAACGCGGGAGAAGGCGCGAAAGAGGATAATAATAAAAGAAAAAGAAAAAGCATCGAGAACGTTGCTGGTCGGACATGGTTTGTTTGCATTCCGTGACCATGAAGCGGTCGTCATTCGACGATGGAAATTATCGTCGCCGTATGGGGCTCGATGCCCTTCGTCGCCCAACTCATCTCTTGCTTCATGGTGTTCTTCTCTAGACGCGTACACCTTGAAAATTATGGACACCAATCTTCGCTGACAATGGCGTCGATACATCCACTTTCGTCTTACAAACATTACACTCACCGTTTAATAACTACATTTATTATCAAATTATATTTTAAAGACATTTTAATCTTTTTATTTTTCGAACAATAATTTGTTCAATTTTTACATTTTTTATTACTGTGATTTATTACTGTCTTTATAAATTCTTTCATTTTAAATCAGGGTATTTTGTACATTTTTTTATTTTCAAGTTAGTGTACTTGCACATTTTTTAACTTTCAATTATTGTATTCGGATGTTTGTTCATTTTAAATGACTGTATTTGTAGAGTTGTTAATTTAAATCATTGTGTTTGTAAATTTCTTAACATCAAATTACTGATTTCTAAATTTGTATCAAAAATAATTTTGTTGAAGTACCCTTAAAAAAAAATTCCATTCTTTCAGTCTCATTTTCTAATTCAACTTCTGAATTTATTTTTTCTAATTCCTTCTAACTTTTCTGTAATTATGTATCTTTCTAATTCTTTAGTCTACTTTATACCACAAATTTTGTTTAATAAATACGTGTTGTAAGTTGTGAAATTAACGATAAAAATTTGTAGAATATCTTGTACTTGGTGCGAAGCAGTTCGTCGAAAACGTTAATGGGTGCAGTTCGAGCGACGAGGTGTAGAAGAAAAATGGCGGGTAAGAAAGGAAATGGCCACGCGACAAGTTCCCTCAATAGGGCGTGGACCGGAAAGGGAAGAATTCGAGGAAGAGGATCGCAGCCGGAACGAAAGAAATTCTTCTTATTTATGCATTAAAGATGCCGATCGATATCCATCGATATTGCCACTTTCGACCCGTGTCTGGGTTACAGTCGAAACTTAAACTCCATTTCACTATGGTATTTCAAGTAGTTGCCAAACTCTTGAGAAACTTTAATATCCCACGTAGCGAAAGATTAAAGATTCAACCGCTACTTGTCATTCCATCGCCACGTTCCATGCCAATCCCTTCGTCGTTCATGTTAACCCCCGTTATTCGTTTCTCTTTTCATTTTCAAACCTAACCTCTCTATTTTTCCTCTTTTCATTCTTTAAAATTAATACGAACATTGCACGAAGTTTCATTTTGAAAGTTGAAGGATCTCTGTTTATTTTTAACCCCTGTTTTCTTCCTCCTTTCAAATTTTCTCTTACATTTCATATGTAAATTCTTTATTTTTCGTCGAATGTCTGAATGTACCCTGTCTAAATGTCATAGTTGAAAAGAAATTTATATATTTTTAATCTGGAATGAATGATTCGTGTGTTGGTAAGATAAGCATAATATATAATCCCTTTCTATGTACGATAACAAATACAGAAGTACTGCAGTGTTCCAATATTAATGTAACAATAGTTACACAGGTAGGGTGAGAGCTATAGTAACATCTCTAGGGGTGGGTCTATTAGACCAGGGGTGAAATTTATGCAGTAGAATGATCCTCTATTGAATAACATTTTTTTCTGAACCATACAAACTTACCTAGGTATTCTACATCGTTTTTGAGACTGAAGCTCATCTAATTCTTAACTCACCTAGCTAATCTTATAACAGTACGTTATAACAGATATTAGTAAAAATACATCCCTCGAGTTTTTAAAAATAAAAGTAGTAAAAATTGATTCACAGTTTACGAGGCCACATATTAAACGAACGTTGATCCACGATAAATCAACGTAAATATAAAGGTGAAATATCTATAAAAAAATGATAGACGACTTATTTAATGTTCCTGGTAATAACAGATTGGTGTAGGCGCACGTGAGGGGTTTAATAAAAGGAAAACACGAAACACGGAATAATTTGAAGGTGCAGTTTCGTTTGAAAGGTCCGTTTGAATCGATTTCGTTGAGTACGCGATGCTAATGTCTCTCCTCCCCTTTGTTGTCATAGAGAGGACATTCGCTACGGTGGAACTTAAAGTTCATTATTCGCGAGGGAGATTCAATGAAAACGTTCACGCGCTCACGTACGCGATCGTATGGGAATGAGAAAATATGCAGAGCGGTTTCGATCGCATAGTTAATGCGACACGCGTGTACGGTATACCTATAGGCAGTTAGAAACGAACTCCCTTTGAGCGCGGTGTTTTAAGCCGTGCCAGACAGTCACCGTTAAACGTGTCATTTAAAGTCTTATCGTACACGCGCCGGGTTAAAGGAATTGTCAAAAACGTGAATTATTCAGAGGTATTCTGCACGTGCGCGGCAAGAGAGCTTATGCGATTTTTGTTTTGATTATCAACCGGTAAACAACATGGTCGGAGGGGTGCTGCAGGTTCTATGTGATTTTATTAATAACGAATTTCGAAATTTTGTTAATTTGAAAGGTTGGTGGAGAATTTTGGGAATTTTAGGATTGAGCAATTTGGAATTTGGGAATTTTGGACTAGGGGATTTTTGGACTTGGAAATTTGTGGACTAGGTAATTTTGAGATTTGGAAATTTGTAGACTAGAGAATTTTTAGATTTGGAAATTTGTAGATTAGGGAATTTTGGGATTTGGAAATTTGTAGACTAGGTAATTTTGAGATTTGGAAATTTGTAAACTAGGGAATTTTGAGATTTGGAAATTTGTAGACTAGGTAATTTTGGGATTTCGAATTTTGTAAACTAGAAATTTTAGAAATTTGACTACTGAAACATTTGTACATTAAGAAATATAAGAATCAGAATATTTGACAATTTACAAATTCAAGTTTTCATAATTTAAGAAGATTTGCAAAATGCAGACTTCCAAAATTTCAACATCCAAAATTAGTAAAATTAGAAAAATTAAAAACTTGAATGATCCTTAACTTAATTCCCAACCCCTACATAAGCAACCCTACACTTCACCTCACTAATGCAGAGTCCTCATAAATGGTCTCCGTAAGACCTTAATAAAGGTCTATCTAATAAAATCTCTGGAATGTAATAAGCTCCGTACTATTTCCGGAATATAACAATAACCCTATCTTGTCTAAACGTAGCATGAAAACGTCTGTTCGATTTTTCTTCGCACGGTACAGAAGTATGCGGATAAAAAGAGACAGCATTGGTCTTGCAACAATGTGCCGCGCCCTAGTGGCAGTATAATGCAACATCGACGTAAGTTGTAGCGAGAGGATGCAGCAACGTTGCAACCAGTTTCTAGGTAGTTGGTACAGTCAGCGACAAATCTAACTTCCCCAGAGAAAATACTACATTCTATCAAAATTATTGACTGGTTTCTCTCATTGACTGGTATAGATTTTTCAGAATTTCAACATTGGTGACATGGGTTAACAATTTAGGTACATAAGAATTTAGGTACATAAGAATAATATCTGTAGATCTGGGGACATAGGGATTTCAGACGATTTAGGAATTTATATATGTAGAAATTCTAGATATAACGATTTCGGAACGTAGGAATTTGGTATGTATAGGGATTTAGGGATATAGGAATTTGGAGACATAGAGATTTAGAGATATAAAGATTTGGAGATATAGAGATTTGGAGTTATAGAGATTCGAAGATATGGAGATTTGGAGACATAGAGATTTGGAGACATAGAGCATTGGATATATAGAGATTTGGAGACATAGAGAATTGGATACATAGAGATTTGGAGTTATAGAGATTTGGAGACGTAGAGATTTGGAGATATAGAGATTTGGAGACATAGAGGTTTGGAGTTATAGAGATTTAGAGACATAGAGATTTGGAGACAGAGAGATTTGTAGATGTAGTGATTTGGAAATAAGGAAGTTTGAAGACATAAAGATTTTATACATAGGTATGTAGGAATCCAGAAATTTCGGGATTTAGTAATTTCAAATAACATAGGTGTCCTTGTCGAGAGGAAGACTAGGCTGCAACGGAGTGTACATGCGGTTGCAGTGGCACACACGATTCCTTTCAGCGGGCAAACGGATACGACGCGGTGTCTGTCCGTGGGACCGCGTGTTCTATTATCGGCCGGTGAAAAGTTATTTTTAACGGGGCGTTTCTGTTGAGACGGGATCGTAGCTGCAGAAAACGCTACTGACCTCGCCAACCGCCGACTGTGGTTCACCGCGAAACTCATATCTGAAACGTCACCTCTCGCCACTCTATATAGCTTCTGTTCTACCCTGTTTTTGCTGTAGCCTTTATTTACTCCCTTTTCATCCAACAGCCAGTTATCGTTGCACTAAATACGATTCCATCGTTTCAACGATTCCATCAATGGACTACGATGGAGCACCACCGCACTAGGAAATTTCTTGAAAATTTACGACATTCAGATCGAACTGTAACCCCCTATGCACATATAATGTGTAAAGTCTATCAAGTCTAGAGATCAATAAATTTGGTAAAATCTATAAAATTTATGAAATCCATAAAAACTATAAAATCTATAAAATCTATAAAATCTATAAAATCTATAAAATCTATAAAATCTATAAAATCTATAAAATCTATAAAATCAATAAAATCAATAAAATCTATAAAATCAATAAAATCTATAAAATCTATCAAATGTATCAAATCTATAAAACCTATAAACTCAATAAAATCTGCAGAATCTATAAAATTTATAAAATCTGCAGAATCTATAAAATTTATAAAATCTATGAAACCTATAAAAGGTTACATTCAGTCTTAACGAATACTAAAAACCGTAGATTTGATTATAATTTTAATTGCAGAAGAATCGAGTCTAATTATATGTTATCATTCACCTGACACTCGCAACAGGCAAACAAAGGCCACCGGCAAAGGCGTGTCATCGAATCACCGCGAAAGCATTCTTGGCACACCGTAACTACGATCGTACCAATAATCACGATGATTGACGATCATTAAAACATCGCTATGCCACGTTTCATTGCTGCGCGTACGTTTGACCCACTGCCAGCCACGTCGACAAAGCGTGAGAGTATATAGTATCACATAATACATAGTATATAGCATAGGCTAATAGTACCAAGCTATAATTATACGCGAATCAAAATAAAACCTAAAAGAGTATAACCGTTTGTTCGTTTTATATTGGTCTCTCGTATAATGGATGCATAAATAAATAATTAATGGAGCAAGAACGTGTTCAAATTAGAAAAGTCAGAAATATAAAAAATGTACGTTCAAGAATTTAAAGAGGTTCGAAGCTTGAAAATTTGAAAATAACTCGTTAATTATTTAACACTAGAACTACCGACATTAAATGCATGTTTACCTTTGAATGAAAAATAAAATGGAAATGTAAAGAAATAAGTAATCAAGTATCATATACAACCATTGTTTACCTCAATAAAATATGACATTTCCATAAAATCACGACAATAAAAATGGGAAATCTGAAAACAGTCATTTTGACTGGTTGGTAGTTCTAGTGTTAAAACGACCCCGAACGAGTTCGCAGTAAGTTGAGAACCGCCATTGGTACCCAAAAGAATCACAAAACGTTAAGAGGGTAAAGCTGTATCAAGTTGACGCGTCTCGTTAATCGTCACTGGAGCCACCAGGTTAAAACGCTCCTCGAACGTTCATATATCATGCATGTACGTTAACCGTGTGTTGATAAAAAAAAAAAATTGCCCCTCGTGGCAAGTATCAGCGCCTCGATTTACCCGGCCATTCTGCGAATCAATGCAACTGGAGCACGCGGGACTTTCTCATTAGCCGAGCGTGCTCGGCTCGGCGACGCGGAGAAAACGGCTCGCACGCAGACGTCGCGATGCCCGCTGTAGCCCCAGTTATACAGCCGCTCATTGAAAAGCTTCCCGCAATGCGCTCTCGAGCAGATGTACGCGACCGCATCCCTCTGCCCTCCCGCCATAGCCGCGATCCAAAAGATCCGTCAATGCGAGACGGCGAATCCGAAAAACCGTAGCGTCATTCATCGCCGAGCGTAGACACAGGCTCCGTCGATAATCACGGAGAAGATGGCGGATCACTGTGCCAGAAGGGGAGGGCGAAGCGTTCTCATTTTTCTTTCTCGTCGCTGTTGGCGAAGTTCAGGTAGTAATTGTAACGGAACCATTAAAACCGACGACAGAATACTCTGGCAAATATTAGGTACGGCTTCGGGAGTAACGAGGATGGTGGTCGCGATGACAAAAGTATCGTACGTAGTAGTAGTAGTAATAGTAGTAGTAGTATCAGTCTTGTACGCGCGGTAGTAGTACGAGTAGTAGTAGTAGGTGGTCGGTCGCAAGCCACAGTTGCAGCCGAAACAGAATCGAGCGAGGCTGGAGGGAGGGCTCGAAGGGGCGGTAGAGGGGGCAATCGGGCACGAGAGGGAGCACGGAGGGGCGAGAGAGTGCAGGCTTCGGTCTGGTCGAGCTAGGTCGGCTCTCTCTGGTTGCAGCACTCCGTAATGAATGGTGCATCGCACGCGGGGCAACGCCCTGTCAGCCAGCTGACTGAAATGAACCGAATCGAATCGAACCGTTCCGAGTACCCACGAATATACACGAACCCGCGCGCACGCCGCGCCCACCACTCCCCGATTGCAACTTCGGAATTTCCTGAGATATCGCCGATAGTATGATCACCATTTACTACCTTCTTACTAGAACCACTATTTCTTACGCATTTTTTCTTTACAATCGCATCTACTACCTTTTTACGTTCACCCGCGGATCTAGTACTTTTTTCAAACTTTTTTACTCGAAGATTAAATACTTTTCTCGAAATTTTTACTTGAGGTTTACGGGTAGATCTTTCTGAATATGTAGTTTTTTCCACGTGTCACGAAATGTACCTGGTAGAACAGTAATATGTATGTCCAGTAACGATTAATCTATTTAAAGCGAAGATTAAATAGACGGCTATAACTAACGACTTTAAATGACTCAGGTCATAAGTTCAAAACCTGTTCATGCCGTACTTTTAATAATATATGTATCGTTATATCTTTCTTTTAATTTATCTGTGAAGATGTATATTCATAATAATAATAATGAGATTTTTAATAATAACCTTCATTATTTCATAATTTTTGAAAAACTTCAAAGTATAGAAAAATTTGAAAGTACAATCACATTCACGCATTAATCCTCTCGTTATATCCCACTCTCCGTTCCCGATAAGGCTCTACCTTCGATTCGTCGTCGATCGTTGAAACTGTGTCGAGCCGTCAATGGACCACTCGCAAAAGGCTTGGGAACAAACGACCGTTCAACAAAGATGGAACGTTACGAGCAAACTTGAACTGAACTCGATTGAACTAGCAGAACTATCTCTTACCGGTTAGGTCGCATTTTGAGGATGATTGTAGGTACGTACCTGTAACAGAGAAAAGCGAATCCAAGTTAAATACAATGTGACAGGGTATAACGTAGGGGAGATAAGGTGTTATTATACTTCTCTAGGGATAGGGGCTACTCCTTTTACGAATGTATACTTTCGTTACGTAAATCGAGTTTCTTTGGTAATTAACAGGGTCAGGCTAATTATGCTTGTGATCAATAATACTGTTTAGTTTAGTATAAGATGAAAATACATGTATAGAAGTTTTAATTTAGAAAAATTTTCTGGTTTCTAAATTTCTAAATTTTCAAAATTGATTTTCCATATTCTCAAATTTCCAAATTTGCAAATTCTACTATTCTTCAAACTGGAATTCCATATTATCAAATTTTCAAATCCCCAATTTCAAGTCTGCAAATCCCCAAATCAAATTCCTCAACTTCAACCCCCAATTTCCAGCATTAAAATTTCCAAAATTTCCACGATCCTTCTAACTTCCAAGTCAGTAAATTTCCCCACTAAATAGAGAAACTTGTGTCTGCGCCGAAGGGAAAGCCCTTGATCGATCTCTGTAAGCTCTCCAACCATTAACAGCTATAATCGCGGCACAATTAACGTAAAATTTGATTAGGATAACCAGAAGAAAGGCGGTGGTTGGGACGAGATAATACGCGGGTAGGGTGGTGTCGTTCGGCAGAGCGAAGGTAACCAGAGGTTGAACCAGGAGCGGAGGCAACGAACTCGCTGCGGGCTAGTTGACGCGAGCCCTGTAATACGTGCAGGGACCACAAGAAGGGGGTTATTTGGTTTCGGTGCTTCCCAGGCTGAGTTCCAGCGGTGGTGCAACCGACGCGAGATGGGCGCGGGCAACGGGCGTGACGTCACGCCCTGCTCTCTGCCACTGCAGAGGACCATGCGACGATTAGAAGAGGGATGACCGCCGGAAAGGGTGGCTGCACCGACAACGACGATAATAAGACGAGAAAAAGGTACGAGGGTCAAATGAAATGGTTCCGGGGGAAAAACTGCCAGGAATGACGGGAACACTGCCCCTTATTAATTTCGTAATAACTTCGCGTTAATCCTTGCCCAACGACTTTTAATTTAGGGACAGTCCAAGTTGGCTGCTATGTTTGCAACTTGTATTCAGACATGTACTGAGATAATGATTTTTTTGGAGATATGGGGAATGGATAAATTTTTAGTTTCATGTTTAAGAATGGTTGCATTTTGCAAATTTTGTTGCTTTCAGTTTTCCTGATTCATAAATTTGAGAATTTAACAAGCTCAAGATCAATATTGTATTTTTAATAAATTACTGTTGCAATAGATTATTCAGTAATTATGTTCTAACTACTGAACATTACTAAATTAAATAACATAGGATCATAAATAATATGGATAGATTTTGATAAACAAATTTACAACGCAGAACATGGTCATTAGAAAAGTGCATCGATAAGAATGAACTTAACTTGAGACGCAATCACATACGATAACGCGTATGCAAAACGTGTGTTTATACCCCGCGACATAAATCTGCGAGGTAATCTCCCGGTCGGATCAGAGAATCGTAAGAATATTATGGGCATTGTTAAAAATCTGAATAAGACAACGATAAGATATCGATAATCGATAGGTCTATCTGAAAGCTGTCATCTTACGAGCGACACTGTTCAAGCAAAACGACGCGAAATAGAGAAACGAAGCTGTCCGAGGCTGGCGGTAGAATGGGATGCGATAAACGAAATATGTAATAAAGGAAAGGAGGAGGAAACGCGGGAGCGTGGCGAGGAGGAGGGAAAAAGAATGGCGAAGAGGGAAATAGTAGGAGAGCCGGGAGAGAACGGAAACGAAAAGAGAATGAGAGTAGCGTAAGAGTACGAGAGGAGGAAGAGGAAGAGGAAGAGGAGGGAGGTGCGCGTAGTAAAAAGGAGCGTCGCCCGGGCGAGTGTGATATCGAGCGACGTCCGGCGTCGGGACGCCGACCCACGCAAGCCGTGACGTCACGCGACGCGTCAGCTGCTGCTACCGCGCAGAGCGAGCCGTGCGCCCAGTGATGTGGACCCCACCGGCTTCCCGTCTTCCCGGATCGGCACCCGGGTCTTCCTCGTTCCGTTTGCACGGACGAAAACGTGCTCCGCGTATGGCGCCCCTTTACCTCGCCGACCACTTTATTATTACCCATCCAATTACCAAAATTTCACTTTTATGGTTATAACATTATACAGAAAATTGTCTCGGGCCATAATATTACTGAATTACTAGCGTGATAATAAATTGTGCGGGTGATGAGTCATTATGGGCCGTGCGTTTGGATAGCACTAGAGATGACATTTGAATGCAATAGAAAATGCCTGCTTATAAGACTAGTTTACAACTCTCCAACCATATCTGAGTTGAAAAGAATTACAGATATTTAGGAAAATAATACAGAAATCATACCCTATTTCCATTAAAAATAGGAAAATGCCGAAATTGTAAAACTGGAAAATTGTGAAGTATCTGAAAAATTTGTCCGGAGGAAGGCAGAGATTTGCCGGCGAGTGTACCGGGGAGTACGCGGCGCAGCGAATGACGAGCAGACGGAACGGCGCGCAGGAAAAGGGGGAAGAGAGAAAAGTCATTGTCTATGAATTCCTGGCGGCCTTCCGCCTGGGCGTATCTCCACGACCGGATCGACTGCCCACGAGCGAACTGCGAACGAACGGGCGAGCGTGCGAGCGAACGAACGGTCGCGTGCGTCTATCCGGTACGCGGCTACTTTCACGTACGACGCGTGCAACCACTCGAAATACCAATCTCAGCCAGCTCGATAAAAGTCCGCCTACGTGTCACCTAAACGCGCAAAACCGGACGATTCGAAATGTTCCACGACGACCGTAAAGTTGTCCTACCACGCTTCGGTATTCGCGACCATTTCACGCACGCCGGAGTAGATAACCGGTGACCTTGTATCGCTAACTGGATGAAACATCTAAATATACCGAACGGCTTTTCGTACGACCTCGGATCGTCTTCCTTTCTATTATTCATCATTTATCGTCCCCGTTCGGAGGAAATGCAATTCTATATTTTTAGCAAACACGATTTTCACGTCTTTTGGGCTAACTTTTCAAACAGAATGTGGCGCCATTAGGGGTTATGACCGGGGTTGCAAACTTTATTAGGTATGCTACGTGTGTACATTTGTTAATGCATACTTCGTACCTTATACTTATGAACAATTTGACGAAAATTAATATTCGAGTATCATGTGGATAATATCTAGGACAGGATTTTCTGATTAAGGCAACCTTTTTCTGGATTAAATGTGTGGGACGGTCCTGAAATGAACACAGAATGGTAGTTGTGCTTTATTAAGAATACTGTCGACTGACACCTATTATAGGCTAACTGCCTGCCAATAAACGAAAAGAACCTACTTAAGGGTACGTGACCGTGTCAGGGTGGGTCGAGTCATAATAATGTCTATACTTGTCCTGTGACCCTGCGAAGATCTGGACTATCTCCAAGGTCTCAAAGAGGCTCATTGGAAGGTCATAAATTACTGTTATATGCAAATTTGAAAATAATTAAATTCTCATATTGCTAAATTTTCCAAATCCTTACATTGCTGAATTCTCTCACATCCGCAAATCTCTACATTCCCAAATTATATCTCCAAATCCCTACATTCTCAAATTCAAATCCCCAAAATGTAAGATATATAAATTCCAATATATGAAAATCTGAAAACTCCAAGTCCCCTAATCGCCGAGCGTACAAATCGTGATCATCAAGAAAAATGATCTCCGTCATGCTTGATTCACTATGCCATCAGCTCATCCCGTTCTTGGTAGTAAACCGATCGTTCGATGGTTGCGGTGTTGATTCATGGATTTCCAGGCCCGTTCACCGCGTTCTTTCACGTTCGACGATCTATGAATAGATCATGTCAAACAGCAGCTCTTCCTCGTATATGTCTCAGCCCGGTCTCGTTAACCACCAGTCACCAGCCATTCGCTACCTCTCCTTCCACTCGTTTCCTACTGTTTCACGATACAGCCCGATAATCTTGCCTGGTATCGACAAGAAAGCGATAGCACGCGTTGCGATCGGGACGTATGGCGTCTCTTATGCCGATCGATTCGCCGGATTGCTCGACGAAGCATTACACCCTGAGCGGCCATCGCGGAGAGACTGAAAAGAGTCGACTACTTATCCGTCCGAGCGACAACGGAGGAAAATCGGTGCACGGTACCCGACATTATCTGCACGCTCGACTTTCCTTCCTATTTTGCATGCACACTCGTTGCCCGCCCATACGCCCGCCTGCCCGCTACATGCTTCGTTGCTGGACGCTACAACTAGCCTACTTCATCTTCGATGCAGACTGCCGCTGTAATGAAAGCCTATTGGCTTAGGTCAACGTACTGTTTAGGAAAAGAAATCCTTCATCACATGTCTCGAGCTCGTTGAAATAAAGAGGAATGTTTCAACATTTATGGAGGAAGATTTTTGGAAGATTTATGGAAACTGCGATTTAAACATGTGTGCTTAAGTATCATGGGATTAAGTATCATGTGATTAATAGTGTTCAAGTGGACAATTGGCTTTTAATTTGTAGGGAAATTTAACCAATTGCACTGTAATAGTTGAATGATTTTCTAGTTAAAAATTACTGTTCTGAACCCAAACCAATCAGACATAAGCTTAATTCTAATTACCATTGACAAGCTTGATTTTAGACAATTTTTTAAAATCCAAAGAAAATTAAAAATACGTAATAATATTCTTTAAGTAACTGTCTAAAGTCACAACGCGTACAAGAATAACAAGACTAAATGATTCGTAATTGTTAAACAACAGAACCTAAATTACCTACTTGCGTTCATCGAGGGATACCCGAGTAAATAAATAATAAAGAAGAAGCACCTTGAGCCCCGACGTTACGACGTAGGACAGAAAGACGTTGGGCAACGCGTAGTCCCCGAAGAGGCAGCGACTCGCAGACGGGTGGGCAAGTATGGCAATTGGCTAACGCGATAAACGAGTAGAATAAAACGAATTGATCGTACGATAGGTTAGCAGCATCAGCCGGTGTTGGCCAGTCAGTCAGTCAGGCGTTCGGCTTCCTGTGACGCATCCGATTGAACGAGCAAAGAGGAATGAGACGCAGTATGCGACTCGCCTGGTACCACCAGACACTGACGCCTCTCTTTCACGTGTTTCGCGTACACGTCCGCGTCCACGTGGCTGCTACACCACCTATATCCATCACGAAACTCATTATCGACGATCGATCCAATGATTCATCCGTCCTGCTGTACCACTAACCTTCCGCTTCTTGATTTTGCCTCTAATTAGAACGGCCGCGTTACGAACCCGCTAGGTACACACGATCCTGTTTGCCACATACGAGTCAACGAATCTAGTTCTCCTGGGAGGAATATGGGAAAGATCGGTTCGGTGATTGTTTTAGGGTTTTTGGATACTTGACAATTTTTAGAGGGATGGGTGTGACACGAGATTTAGAGATATGGAGCATATAGAGATTTGGGGGAGTTGAAATTAGGAGACGTAAGAATTTGGGAACTGCGAGAACCACATTTTATAGGGATATGGGAGACTAGAGATTGGGAGACAAAATTTGAGAACTTGCGAACTTACGATTTGTCTAGCGACTTGGGAATATAGAAACATGTGGATCCAACGATTTGGGAATCTAGGTGGACATCTAATTGTAACTTTCTCCAATTTCCAAAATCCTCATAGTCCTATCCTAAGTTATGACTAATTGAAAACGACAGCATGATAAATTATTCAAAGCTATCGTTTCCCACGATGGTTGGTCATCGATACAAATTGAACGACGATCGACAACATAACGTACGAATAAATCAACGCTCTTGTCTTCCTCGTAGCTGACGAATCCTCGTGTAGACTTACATGCAGTCAAAACGTTCAGCTCAACCCGGTGGAGAACCTTCCGTATTCCTATCGAGTCAAGTTCGTGATTAGATTCGTCGGATACCGCGACCTCGATGCATTCGTAGATTCCAGCGTACATGCAGAATGACATTGATTAACGGCCATCGTCGTCTCGGACCTTTTCTTCCCGCAGGATTCCACCTGGGGAGTATAATGCACCCGGCTATTTTTCCTCCGATAGCACTGTTCGCATTGTCAAGGTCTTCAACATTTTACCGTGATCGTGACCTCTCTAGATCGGCGATTTTAATGCATCTTTAGAAAAATGAGACTTACTGAATCGCCACATGTCGAGGAACATGCAGTGGTTTCGTGAACTTTTGTAACTTTAAGTATGTTAAATTTTATATTAAGGTCAAATTAAGTTCAATTTCGAAATTAGGTTAAATAAAATAAATTCAACTTCAACATTAAATACATTAAATTTAAAATCGACATTAAATTTACCATTAACGTTAACATTAAATTTAAGTTTAACTTAACATGTTTTTGGTGTAAGCACATCTCATCAGAGGTACTTGATGTGTACCCTAACAGACCAGAGATCTACCTATTTAATTTTTTTCCTTTTGTATAAATGCCAATGTTAAACATGTGAAAAATTCTGAGTTTGAAAATATTTCAACAGAACGTATGTAGATTCTATAAAAATCGTTTAATGATGATTCAGTGTTAACATCGAACATTTACCAAAAAATTGCACCAGGCGCAATCTATCCTTTATCAACAATATTATATAATTATATCGCTGAAAATGAACATGTCCATAGAAGTCAAAATGAATGTCCATAGAAGCAGGGCCAATCTATCCTTGAAAAAAAGACATACGTCGCAATCGAACGTAGAATTCTATTTTAAGTCCGTTCGATAAGGTAGTTAGAGGCAGGAGGGGCAACAATATTTCTGATACGAAGGCGTCTGAGAGGAAAACGACTCGGATAGATCAACGTGGACGGTGTACGACGTAATTCCACGGAAATAGAAATCCTTTCGCCGACATCTTAGACCGCCATTGGTCGCGGTCGATGGCAACGGAAAAACGGTACCCCGCCGCCAGTGAAACTGCATTCTTGTCAAGTACGTTTGCGGCGATCGTAACCGATCATTATTCCACACAAGGTGAACCGGCAACGCGATTTTCCAGGAAACTACCGCCTAGATAAATTATCTAAATATCGTTCGCTACTTTTTCGATTATTGCTTTAAATAGGTATCGTGACCTGATCAGATCTGGGTGACTAGCATGGTGCATGATTACGGGTAGAACACTGGTGAGGATGTTGAATTATCTAAGTATCCTTCACGAGTTGATTATTAAATACGTATCGTACAACCTCTTTCTGGACATTCACAGCTAATTATTCCTACAACGTTAAAGATATTTGTGACGAATGTCACAAACGTGATTGTAGGACAAAGAGTTAACGCTATATCGCTGAGGAGAGTACACATGGAGATAGATAAATCTACCTTGCAGATATAAGAATATAAAAATGTGAAATTCTCGAGGAAATATCAGTGGGCACAAAGTGCGGCGTGCACCACGCCCAGATCACCTCGCCCATCGCCCTAACAAATTACTCAGAAACGAGAAACCAATGGCAATTAATCCACGTAGCAAACAGAACATGCCAGCTCGGCGACCCGGTAAAAGTAATATCTTGAATCCTAATAACCGTCCGCGATCCAAGATCGTTCGCCATATATCAGGTTTATTTACCTCGGGATCGCATCAGCGTTGGACGCAATTGCGAAGAAAAATCGTAAGACAAGAGGGTTAATCCGCCCTCGTACGTGTTCATTCTGACAGGATGAGGAATAAGAAGATCGTATCCTGGCCTGGAAAGTATACTTGCAGCCGAGTCGCGAAAGAAAGCAGAGCTATGCCGAGGCGCAGATTCATCGAGAGATCGCAGCTATGAATAGGAGATAAATAGACAAAGTGGGGGAGAAAGGGAGTTCTACCGAGATGGAAAGAAAGACAGGTAGGAACGCCGTGAGGTGTTGCAAACAGAATAGTCAAGGTTCACGAGAGAGGTATGCGGATCTGACAAGTCGATACGAACCGAGCCAACCGAGAGCCTTTCGCGGACATAATGCGAGCTAGATGGACATAATTTTACTCGGAAATATATACCGATACGCTCTCCGTATTAACGAGCTTAGCCACGCTCGGTTATTCCGTTCGACTAACCGTCGTATGTTTACCGATACCCAGGATACGTCCGGAGAGTTGGCGCCGCGTGGGACGTGGATTGCAGGTATTTCGTAGACGTAGCTGGAATTTCGAATGTCGGCAATTGTAGATGCTTTGGGTTTCGGAAATTTTTCAGATTGCAAGGTTTGAGATTTGGATACTGGAATATTTGGTCTATTTGAAGGTTGTTTAGATAGTGGGAGTTATATTTAGAATTTTGGTAGATTGGATATTTAGGTACTACGGCACTTACCACTTTGAAATTTCAAGGATTTCGGAACGTGAGATTCGGAGATATTGGGACACTGGTACTTCAAGGTTAGACATTTGGGAACTTGGAATTTTTGGTCCTTGGGATTTTAAAATAGTTTTGACACATTGGGAGTTTGGATGTTTAGAACGTTGGTAAGTTGGACATTTAGGAAATTTGTGAAGTTTTTTCATGTTACATAAAAGTTTCGATCGTAAGAGGCCATCATGAGTACAGGTGGTCTGTTGTAGCACACATCAGTCGTAAGAAAATGAACACATGTATATCAAAATAAAAACCGTTAATATTTCAGTTGAAGTAAAAATGAATCACTAAAAAGTATATTTCTTATAATTTCGTATAAAATTTGTAAATCTAATTTCGTAACTTCGATGCTGTAAAACATCGCAACTTCAAAAACTACTTCGTAAAGTGAAGGTACAAATTAGGAAATGTATCAGTGAGCAATCTAAAAGTTAAAAACTTGAAAATCTGATAAGTATTTCAGGTAGAAATTTTTCCAAGTGAAATTTCTACGGTCTACACGATATCCGATGATAAGGGCCGGCGCGATAAGGGCTGAAAGTTTCATGAAAATATCCATTTTGAAGCGAAACATTCGATCCCCGCGATAGAAGTTCTTCGGTTACAATTACACGAAAAGAGTTAACGAAGTTGGTTAAAACGAAGCTACCGTTCGTTGATGAGGTCGAACACGTAGCTCGTTTTAAACGGCGATTTCCGACGATGTAGTCGTCTAATATAACGCGAAGCTAACGTGGATGCAACGCGACGTGTACTAACGGTGGAAAGTGTAGTCAGCGTTATTCGCGAGGAACACATTCCAGCGGTGAATTTGATTTCCTAGACTTCCGCCACTTTATTGTCGCATCGGTCGCGTTACTCTTGCGCGTACGTGTACATACGTGCTCGTAATGGAAATTGTGCTGGGTGGTCACGTTTGGATAATGGCCAGAATCGGTTCAAAGACAAACTTACGAGTTACGCTCTATCGTTATTCTCCGACCGGATCGTCGACTCTTGGTTTGCGATCAAAAATTATTCGAAACTCGAATTCAATTTTAACGCGATTTTATCGGATGCGATAAATTTTCGGTTTTGCAGTTTGGGAGAGGCGGGGAATTGATGATTTATGTATTTTAAAATTTGGTGGTTCGGTAGTTTTGTAATTTGGGTATTTGGAAATTTGGAAATTTATTAATTTGGATATTTGGTGAATTAAAAATATGGAAATTTGGTGATTTTATAATTTGAAGATTTAAAAGTTGAAACGAAGCCGCAACCGTTTAAGTACCCTTAAACTTAGATTTATGCTGAACTTAGAAACCACGAGTGAGAAAATGGCTAAGCTAGACAGGAGGTTTCGGAAAACGACGTAACCGGAATTGCCGATAAAGGTGCATTAGTTTCCACGATCAAATTGATGGATGATCGAACCATCGTCGACCTTTCCAACTTTCACGCCCACGTTGTTTCCATTTGTTGACTTCCGTTTCATTGGCTTCCATCCGCGCGCTAAAGCTATTATTCGTGCAACCCCCGCCCTCTTGAAATCGATGCTTCCGTTTCTCGTCTTCTACCATCGTTTTCATAAATTCGACACCGATACATTATACTACACTGAATTACATATATCAGAGCATTCGCGTATGTTCCGTGTATAATTATCGTGATTTTGTACGATGATTTGTATATGGCGGAGTATGATACGTGGACGTGTGTGAATATTCGTATGTGTATGTATGTTTGTTGAATACAAAAATATGTATGTAAAATCATTTTGGAAATTTGGAATTTTAGGACTTTAGAAAGTTGATTACTTCGAAATTTGGAATTTTGGAAAATATAAAAATTTTTAATTTGGAGTTTGAAGGTGCAGAATTTGGAAGTTTTGGATTTTGAGATTTTAGGTATTTGAGATTTGAGAATTTTGGAATTTGAAAATTTTAGAATTACAAAATCTGTCTACTTGAAAATCTGTAATCTGATAATTTAATAATTAAAAAATTTGAATATTTGAAAAATCTGCCAAATTGAAAATTTGAACCTGTTAAAATGCAACAATTGAAAACCTAGTACCCACTAAAAAATAAGAACCATGGAATTCCAAACGGTAATATCTAATTTTCGTTCGGCCAACACAAAGGGCTCGTTCGAGGAAGGGAAAATAACATCGGCATGGCGGAAGCATCGTCAAAGAGCCACAGTTACTACAGAAAGCATCGTAGATGGTTTCCAACGTGTTGGCGTCGTGAATTTTAGCACCTTTTCACCGTTCCCTCGGCAAACACTTTTCCTCCATCTTCGAATAATCGAGGACAGTCCCGTTTACCGTCTCTCGTTCGTTTCACTTAGCGCGCGTGCTTCTTGCATTTAGCGCGATAGCCGCTCGAACGGCTAAGCGTTAATGAGACACCTGCGAACCAATAACGGAGAGGATCGTGGAGAGACCGGCCGTGTCTTTGTCCTCCATGGAATAGCTTATGAATCCCTGGAACTTCCGTCATTATATGCAATGCAAATTTCCTCTCTTCTCTCAACTCGATCGAGACGAGAAAAAACATGGGCTTCGATGAAAATATTCTTCAAACTTTGTTCTTTGTGCCTTTGCTTTTAAAACGTTATAACATGGAGTATTAACGGGGAAGGTAACTGAAATTCTTCCGGGGTGGCTTAGGTCACACGCGTGCCATTATGAGGCACGAGATTGGAATCACCGATTTTGCTTAAACTTTTTACAACTGTAAAGTATGTTGAAAGTAATGACTCTGTCAAATTATAGCACGCAACTCTAGAAAATAAGGGTGTAATTTATATCATTCTTTCGTTACGATGATTATTTTTCTTGTTAGTTCACTGTGCACTTTTAGGTACCTGTATTAGTCTCTATGATCATATTTTCAAATTGTTATTTCAAATTGTATATTTGACAAATCTATATTATCTCATCTGTATAATAATTGCTACATTCCTATATATCTATATTTTCCGATATCCTCAACAAATTCCTAAATCCTCAAGTCTTTAAATTTCCACCACATCATCAAATGTCCAAATGCTCAAATTTCCAAATTGCGAAACCTCTAAGCACACTCCTATTCTGCTACCCATCAAACCTTGACAAGGTTAATAAAAATTCGATAATCTGAAAACTGTGCAAACCTTCCAACACCTTCCCACATGTCTCCAGCTCCCTGCTCCACAAAGACCGAGATATCAAAAGGCAAAATAAGCAAAGGAAAATTCGCTTAATTTTCTGGTTAATATTTCAGCGTGAACCCCTCCATTGCACGCGTTCCGTTTATCGATCATTGGCTAGCTGGAGGCCTCTCTCGCGATCTTCCCGTACGCAATTCCTTGTCCGGACCACCTCTGACTCTCTTTCCTCGTAATCGTCCTGTTCGTCTTATTACTTTTCCTCTTCTTCTACCGCTTCTTCTGCTGTTCTTTTTCTCCAGGCCACGTAGCTCGTTGCATTCCAGAGCCGGCGCGAGTGGAAGGACCTCGCCAAGGTAAGCGGGTCCGTTCTTCTTCGATGTGCTGGTCCCACATAAACGCACACGCGATACACCACGCTCGCATCATCTCTCGGATGCCACGTACGTTTCCCATTGACGTTCCTACGCTGATATGATGCACCGTCCGACCAATCTGGGAGGATGCACCTGCCGAGTTAACCCTCGATTTTCACCGACCATAATCGTGGTCCGTGTCAGGACGGTATTCGGTCATCGCAGGTGGTCCTCGTAAATTTCGATACTTGACCAGACCGCCACATTCTTCCACGAGCTTCTTTTTACCCTCGTAGTGGCGTTGTTGCACTTTAGTTCGCACCACGTGTTACCTTCTTTCGCGAGCCGTCATTTTAATTAACGACCCTCGTACGGTTTACCCTTAACACATTCATAAATTAGACGATTATTATTCCTCTGATTATTCAATTTGGATATTTTACAATTTTCAAGTTCTCAGATTTATCATGTTTGGAAGTTCTTCAATTTATTATATTTACATTTTGCAATTTTTAAGATATGAGATTTCACATTTAAGAATTATCAATTTTTAGATCTTTGGATTTGCTAGTCCCCAAATTTGTAGATTTCGAAATTCGTGAATTTTTAAATTTCTGAATTTCTCAAATTTTCTTTCTTACCAAACCTTCCAATTCTTAAATTTTTCATTTCTGAAAGGGCTGAAATTAGAAATCCTTAAATCCACAAATCTTCAAATCTTCTAATCCCTACAACCCTACATCCGTGAAATCCTCAAACTCCTAAATTCCCATTTCCAAAAAAAAAGAAATCCTCAAATCTTCTCCTACATCCCCAAATCTCCAAATCTTCAAATTCCTAAATCTCTAAATCCCCAAATCATCACGACCCTAAATCCCTAAATCCCCAAATTCCTAAATCCCTAAATTCTCACATCCCCAAAGTCTCCACATCCCTAAACTTCCAAAGTCCCCAAATCCCCAAATCCCTAATTCCCCAAATTCCTAAATTTCCAAACCATCAAATTACCAAATCCCTAAAGTCCCGAATCACCAAATCCCCAAATCCCTAAATTTGCAAATCATCAGATCACCAAATCCCTAAATCCCCAAAACACCAAATCCACAAATGCTAAATTCCAAATTCTGAAATCTCCAACTCCACAAATCCCCAAATCCAAAATCTACAAATTCTGAAGTCCGTAACTTTCTAAATCCTCAAATCTCCAACTCCTCAACTCTCCAAATTCCTAACTATTCCCTAAATTTGATCTGTCCATCGCCATTACAAATTATCAAGACCAGAGTGCAACGACCCACTAAATCGTCACCTTGAAGCATCTTTAAAAGTCGCATTTCGTATTTTCCTGCATCGCCGCGTTTTTTTTTTACCCGTAGAATGGAAACGAAGACGCTCTTTGTACTTTTATTTCCTATCCTGAATCTCGTTCTCGTGCCATAGAAAAGCGGAGTCGCCGGTATATTGTATACATGCGCGTCGGGAACAAAGTACCCTCGGTGTGTGTCTCGTAAAATGCAAATTTCATGCGACCTTGAAGAAAAAAAAGTCGCGCCAGTTCAATTTCGCAAATACTGCGAGGAGTCGCTTCGCCAAGGTAACAGAACCTTCGGAGCGACACGGACAAATACCATTCAATTACGTTCATGAAAAGGAGCGTTTTATTTTCCTATTAAACCGGGATCGCACGCGTTAAATTTCGATTTATCTGATTACCAGATTTTTTGATGCCACGGGATTAACAGTCTCGTGTATCGTATTCGGTTACATTCGTGGACCGTTCTCTAACCCGGTTTCTAACATAATAAACGCGCGTCCGTAAACGGGAATTTGTAATCGGATGCGTCGTGTTTTAGAAAATTTTAATACCAAGTAATTTCATTTCATAACTTTCTCAATTTTAGAATTTAACAAATTGTCTATTTTCTATATTTAGAGAAGAAGATTACTTATTGTCTTTAACGCAAATATTAAAATATAAAAATGAATGTATGATTGTATTAAAATTTTTAATAGTAAAAAGTTGTAACGTATAATTAATTATAATGAAATGAAAAATATTTAAAAGGCATGTAATATCGAATAAATGAGACCACGAATAGTCATTATCGCAGTTCAATTACTGCAAGCATAAATAATTTATTAACGATCTTGAGTGTGATCTTGAACATTAAACATATGCGCAGTCGATAACGGGAAGTAATAAACATGCGCAGTCGATAATGGGAGGCAATAAATATGTGCACTCAAGTTTATGCATTAAATACATTAAAATAAATATGCAATAACTATACCGCGCATAATAAAAATGTACAGTTAATTAATGCGCATGCGTTATATCCAATGTCGTACGAAAAATTATTCTTCACCAGATATCCATTGTAATTTCACCTATAATTGCTTTCTACTGTTATCTAAATCTTCTTAATTGTACCGTGTAATTGTTCTGTAATATTACATCGTATGTTTCTAAAAATAATACTCTACAACAGCTTTTTAAATATTATACGACAGTGTGAAGTGTGAGTATTAACCAATAGCGATAACCACTCATATTCGCACTCTTCCAAACTGGAAACTCACTCTTATTTGCATATTCGTTTTATGGTATTAAATACGGAATAAACAGATGGATACATTATTATATTAAATTAGATTACTACATTAATTAATACCCGAAACAGCAGATACAAATTTTGAATGAATTGCTTTCTAAACTTTAAATATAGTACAAAGTCTGGACCGAGAGTTCAAAGTCCGCGCGCAGCTACGTCAATCACCAAATTCTCTGCGAAAGGAGACAAAAGAGGGAACGTCCAAGTATCAGGATCGAAACAATGCCATTTCGTGAACAGGTACGTAAATGCCCGCGTGTAAATAATTCGCCGGCCGGTTTCGTAGCGAGTGAGATATCACGGTGACATAACAATGCGCAGCTGGCACGCATTATCGCGAATCTCGTTCGCGCGGAATGCCGCGTTACGCGCATGCGCGCACCAAATCTCCGGCCACTTTTCAGGTTATGTTCCGTAACTTTTTTCCTCGCCGTATTTAAATAAAATCACGCTTGCTCATCAACGTTTTTGTTAACCTCGTATAAATGAAACTATCAAGGACAAAACATTTCATTATGTATTTAAAGTGTTTCGATAAAATGTAAAACGTAAAATGTAGAACATTAGTATGATAGATAAAAACGGAGGTTAAGTTGACATCAGTTTAACACTTGACCGATGACGTATACTTGATATTCCTGTTTATACATTCAACTGGTACAATTATTAAAATGTGAAATTGTGTAAGTTGTCAGTATATTATTTATCGTGGTGGACAGTATATTCTGATAATAAAATCGGAAATAAAATACGTATTAACGAAGTTATTGACATTTATCTAGATTTGGTGACTTGTTTGAATACAGCTGGTCAACAATGTATTCTACAAAAGTTCAAAATAACCATCGTTAGCAGGAAACTCATGTAGGTAACATTTCTGCTATCTTTTAGTGTTTGATATTGATATCTATACACATTAATACATATTAATATTTATGCATATATTCATACACATAGATGTCAGTATGTCTCCATTACCGCAACATACGTCTTTGCATACTCTTCTCCACGATTGGAACAGCTGTCATTTATATTTCGGTGGTGCGACGAAGAAGAATAAAAATAGAAAGTCGGTGAATGATGGCGTATACGAAATAGAAGAAACTTTCCTTTTCCAACGACTGTAGTGAGGCAACGATGACCGTGTTAAAATTCTCCGAGCGTTTGTCGGCCAGGTATCAAAAGGATTTCGCGTGGTGAGGTGCGTCGAAGAAACTTGGCACCATGGGCTGTCGCTACGAGTTTGTACAATCTGCAAATTGCGAGGGGAAAGGAGGAAAGATCGCGCGAATAATCAATGACTCAGTTGGTCCACGTGGCGCTGCGTAAGAAAGTCAATGAGTTTGTTGACTCGTCGCGCCGGCAATCATTGCCAAGAAACACCGATCTTCCCGTTGCTTTATGACTTTATGATTTTCACTATATACAACCGGGATTTCCCTTCGTTAACTACTACAGTCTCACTCGATATTTGTATTCAGGTCAATTATATATTTATGTAAATATTTTCCTTGTATTTTAGACTTTAATTTGGGTGTGTATTTTATGTTATGAAAGTGTAGCGAAGAAAGGCATCACTTTGGGGTTTTAGAGATCAATATTCTATGCTGAAAATTTCTGAATCTTACATCTTGAAAATCTTATAGGGTCAAATTGAAAATTTTCTAATTCCAATCACCAAATTCCTAAATTCTCAAATGTCCAAAGTGAGGAAGTTCTGATTTTCCATGTTTCCAAATTTCAAAACCCCAAATTATCAAATGTCCAAATTCCTAAATTCCCAAATTTCTAAATTGCCAATTCTCTTACTTTCAACTCTCCAAATATCCACATCATACATACATCCAAATGCCTAAATCCCCAAATCCCAAATCTCCAAATACTCAACTTCCCACATTCCCAAATTTTCAAATGCAAAATAATTCTAATTAAGCAAGGGAAATGTCCAAAGACCGAAAAGTTTCAAATTATCATTAAATGTTGAAATGTCGACAATATTGTAATATAGTGAGTACAACATAAGTATGAAGTGTTCGTGTCAGCTGTTCGATAACGAATTTCCGTTTTGCCTTGGTGGGATAGAATAAGACCGTGGGGTACTGGTAGCGAACGTTGCCTTATGGGGATTGGCGCCACTCGGCGTAGCCATAGTCGTCGCATGGCATTAGCTGCACCCATGATACCAGCGATCGTCCACCGATCCTGGAATGGTTATTTGGGTTAAACACGTAACAAACGAATAGTCGAGCGACCAACATTTACATGTTGAGTCACGCGCCAAGTTACGCGTGTACCGAGCTACCTTATGCCCGATTTACTTGCTTCTACTTCTTCCACGGAGTAATCCGCTTGTAAAATGCATGCCTCGTTCTTCAACTACATTGTTCTCCTCTATCAACAACGGCTCAACTCGACGTTCGTCTTTTTGTCAGCTGAGAAACATGGAAACTTCACTGCACTTTTCTTACACAAGGACAAATTACTATATTTACAAGTTTTTTCACTTTCTATTTATACATTTACAAATTAGTGAATTTATTGGTTGTTCAATTTTCTAAGTGATATATTTTTAGATTGTTATATTTATAAATTTCTATGTGGCTGAATTATGAAATTGTCAAATTTTCAAACTGCTGTATGTTTAAATTACTGAGTTGACAAATTACTAAATTTTTAAGTTGATAATTTTCAAATTACTAAATTTTCAAGTAGATAAATTTCTAAATTACTAAATGTCCAAACTACTAAACTACCAAAGTACCAACTTTCCAAACTACCAAATTACCAATTTACCAAAATTGAAAATTCTCATATCCCCAAATTTCCACCATTTAAAATCACCAAAAAATGTCCATCTTCCCAAATTTGCAGAAGTTAAAATTCTTAAATCCTTTCATGCCCAAAGTTCGAAAACTTCCCATAAATCCTTATAAGAATAATTATTCTATATATAGCCACCGTACGACAGTCCATGCAGAGAATGCCACATGGTTCCTCTTAATACACATAATCAGAATGATTCCACGAAGTGCACGCGTTCTTTATCGTTATCAAGGTTCGATAAGAGGCGTAGCAGGAAAAAGGTCTCAGCGCTAATCGTCGCAGACGCAACGTTCTATTTACAAAACGATCTTAATTCGTCTCTTTATTTTCTCCCTCCAGATGGTCCTCGATTCCAGGTAGCGAGATAATAAGAAATCGTTATCGTGCCAGAACACACGCAGCCTCGTTTCGAGTTTCGACGACGAGGATATTTTTTATCGATACGCAGAGACTTACGCGGAATGCGTACCTTAAACTCTCGTATCGAGTTTAATCCGCCCCCGCTGTCACCCTTAACGCTAGAAGAAATTTTTGCATCTCGAATCGTTCCTATATTAACATTTACAGCATTCAAATTTGTTTTTACCTGAAGTATTATTGGTACAATGATCAATTTTAATTGAGAAGGCTTAATATGCATTAGTGTTTTTTTCGTAAATGGTAATAATTTAAAAATAAATGCAAAATGAACAAAAATTATGTGATGTACGTCAATGTTTTATATTTGTATTATTTTTGAGAAATGTATACGTCCATTCTGACCTTCAAGGTTATACAACGGCAGGGAAGAAATAAATTAATACAATGGACTAATGGATGAAAAGATAAATTAATAGATTAATAGACCAACACAAGAATGTATACTGTAATGTTGCTTTTACTACTGCCACTACAAATTGATAGAACTTAAAGGTTCACTTTGATAGCAATGTAACTAAATTAGTTTCAATCAAATCAAGCTTAATTACTATCGATTTCAATCAAAGCAAGTTTAATTACCATATACGCCTATTATACAAGATATTCCAATAAAATGTATACACACGTTGTCACTGTATGCAATTTAATGAATAAAATGAATCGAGGTTGAGTGACGTTCAAAATGGCCGCCATCAATGGCTGATACTCTTACTATAATTTTATATCTGATGTTCTGAGTGTATGTATATTTTATTACATCATGTGTATTCATATCTATCTGTTAATTTATCTACCTAGCTGTCTATTTATCTACCTATTTATTTATTTATCTACCTGTCTATCTCTTCATTTATCTATTTATTTATCTGCTCACATACCTACGAATTTATCTAACTACTCAGCTATCTAGCCACATATAAATATAGCTTTCACCTTGATTCAGGTGATCGTACATTCGACAATTAACGAAAGACGAGTAATGTTATAATTAAAAATTCAACGAGGCGTTTTCATTTCAATTTGTCGGTACCGCACAAGAATTATAATATTTTCATTCGACGGCGTAATATCGTGCGCGTTACGATCGGGGTTTATTGCACCTTTTTATTGCCCGTTCTCGGCGATAACGCGCGATATCGGTTTATTCTCCTTCGCGGTTATTAATCTTTCCCAACGTCCACGTGTAATTGCTTCGTCGGCGTAAAACGAGAAAGCCTGATGGACCATACGACAAAAATGTTATAGATCGTTCGACCGAGATACACGTGTCGTGGAACTGCCTCGATAATCTAAGCTCGTTCCAATTAATTATTGTGCAACACGAACGCAATCTTTTGCAGTTTGTTTGTTTAGCTGGGTTATCGGCAGAAACGCGATCGTTGGATCCGATTCGAAGACAAAACAAAAATTTCACCTTCTTATCGCGAGGCATGCATTCCACGTAATCGTTAATCAGGTTTAGATTTTAGATTAGTATCGACGATCAAACACGTGTTCGTTTGAATAGTACGAGGAAATAGGAAAAAATATTTACTTAAACATTGTACAATAGAGTGTAACTGAGTCCTCAGATCACTGTACAGATGTCCACCCACGAGTTGGCGCGTGACACAAAAGCTCTATCCACCGTTGACGAATAAGAATGACAATAATAATTGCTGAATGCAAGCAGCACTGTTCACTTGAGAGACGTTTCAAGACTGTCATTGTTTTTCGCCTAATTGGTGTGCGTGGCCGCGAGAGGCACCGCCGAAAATACGTGTGCGGCGTCCATTTTTCTGTTCTGACCAATTGGAGCCGGAGATACTTGGGAATGTACCGATTTGGGGATGTAGGAATTTGGGGCTGTGGCGATTTGGGTATGTGAGAATTTTGGAATATGGGAATTTGGGGATGGAGGGATTTGGGGATGTAGGAATTTGGGAATTAGCGATTTGGGGCTGTAGTGATTTAGGTATGTGAGAATTTTGGGATATGGGAATTTGGGGATGTAGGGATTTGGGGGTGTAGAGATTTGGGGGTGTAGCAATTTAGGTATCTGAGAATTTTGGGATATGGGAATTTGAGAATGTAGGGATTTGGGAACGTAGGGATTTGGGAAGGTAGAGATTTAGGAAAGTAGAAATTTGGGAAAGTAGAGATTTGGGGGAGTAGGGATTTGGGAAAGTAGAGATTTGGGGATGTAGGAATTTGGGGGAGTAGGGATTTGGAGATATAGAAATTTGGGAATGTAGGGATTCGGGAAGGTAGAGATTTGGGAATGTAGGAATTCGGGAAATTAGAAAATTGGAAAATTCGGAATTGAGTGATTTCGGAATGTAGAGATCCCACAATACACAATAGCAGAATATACAATATATACAATAGTAGAATAAAATACCAGAATATTAATAAAACACGTCAGTCCGAAACATCAAGATACAAAAAGCGAAATAATTAATTTCTACGTAATTTCTCAATACATAAATATTTGAACGGTGCGTGGCTTTTCATCCTCCGAAACGTGTCGTTGGTCGCGAATTAATCAATCCAAGGTAAGGTATCATTGTCACGAACACGATCATAGGGACGAAAAAGGGGATAAAAGCTAGCGACGAAACGCGAACGTTACACGTTAGAATCACGACATTAACCGAGCCGGCCAACCGCTTTTCTTCCTGTTTCTTCGAGCTGATTAATTTCCGCGATATTTCTCAGCCTAATCCCACTTTCATTTTTCTAGCCTCGCGTTCCACGGCTTCATTTAACGGCTAACAAATGGCCGGGAAAATTAGCGAACCCCCGGCCTCGGGATTAGCGTTTTGAGCCCTAAGCTTGGGCTATCCTTTTTTGGGTTGCTGCACGAAAATTGGGGTATGCGGTATTTCCGTCGAAGAAACTGTTAAATTTTTCGGGGTGTTATGCGGGAATTTATGAATGTGAGATTTGGTAAATTTTGACAATCTGGGAAATTCAAAAATTTATGAAATCCTAACAACTTAGAAGTTTCAGAATTTAGAAACAGAAAATACAGGTAATTATAAAATTAAGAAAATTTAGGAAATTGTAAAATTAAGGAAATTTGGATAGTTTGAAAATTTGTAAATTGTGTATCTGGTAGTTTGAAGTTTTGGATGTGACAATTTGAAACCTTGCAAATTTCAGAACTTTAACTTTTGTCGATTTGGAAATTTGTAAACTGGTAACTTTGGAAACTTGTACATCCACAAACTTGAAATTTAGTACACCCTGAATTTAAAAATCCACAAACTTGAAATTTAGTACACCCTGAATTTAAAAATCCACAAACTTGAAATTTAGTACCTCTTGAATGATGAAATCCACAAATTTGAAATTCAATAGCCCTCGAATATAAAAGTATATTCCTCAAAAAATAAGAAAATCCTCCATAAAAAAAATTCTGCAAATTCTCGATAAAACCTAGAAAGCTGGTAAGTTTGGAAATTTGTGCATCCACAAACTTGAAATTTAGTACACCTTGAATTTAAAAATCCACAAACTTGAAATTTAGTACCTCTTGAATGATAAAATCCACAAACTTAAAATTCAACAACACTAAAATAAATATGTTCCCCAAAAATAAAATCCTCCATAAAAAAAAAATCTCCAAATTCTCGATAAAACGTAGAAAGCTACCTAAAATTTGTAAACGACGAAGGGTAAAAAGTTAGTTTCGGTGTCGGGTTAATAGGACGGGATCACGTAAGCAATCAGCGGCACTTATTATGCGGAAGAAGGCGGCGGGGGAAGAAGGCGGCGGTAACAGGAAGGGAAATAAAGGGAGCGAAACTAGGATGTACGACACGCGAAAGCGTTAACTTTTGACACGAATAAACGCCTACGTTCGTGGCCGGTTGACCAAGGCTGTTTACGCGGCTCGACATACGTCTTTTCGCTGGTTACAACGCGCACTCGAGTTCTCTCGGTGTTTACGACATTCGTCTGGCACGCGCGTGCCTTTGCATACTCGAGTGCATTGCAAACGGAAATCGGGGACCCACGCAATCGACCTTTCCTCGTCCGTCCGACATTCGAACAGCCTTTTCTCGGAATCTTTCCTCTCGCAGGTGTTTTCCATGTATTCGCGCATTTTCATTTTAATTTCCTCTTCCGTGCTACGAACGCCTACGATCAACTCCGATTTAACGCCTTACCGAAGTTAACTCTTTAGGGCTAGATGGGTTAAAAACTGTCCCACCTTTTGATGCATGATGGGCTATATTTTAATCCACCTCGAAAAGTCTAAGTTATACACAGTCATACAGTTTAATATTTTATTTAAAGTTTTTTATTATTTTGACAATACCCTATATGTCCCACCCAAAAGGACTTATTGAAATATTATTTTTTTTTTACTTTGAGCATTTATGTTAAATAATCGAAATGTTAATTTCTCTCTCGTGTTTCAATTTTCAATTTCATCTAGACATTTCGAACTGCAGATGAAAAAGGAAGGTCTGAACAGGTAACTTTGTAAGAAGAGATCGACGAGAAAATCGTTGCATTATTTAGGTCGATCGATCGGGAGAGTCCCAGTTATGATTTCACGTTGTAAAACAGGGAAGAGTTGAATGATATCTATTGGAGCGAGGAAGAGGCTCGGTGGCAGTCGTGAGAGGAAGCGAGAGCAGCCAGGGAGAATAAACGCAAATAACAGTAGGCTGGCCGACATTAAATTTGCATTTATATTGTATTCCGTAATTTATGACACCGACTTATCTCGTGCGGTGGATATGTACGTGCTCGTAATTGTTTTCTCTACGTATACACGCCGGAACCCGCTCTCGTGGCTCGTACGATCGCTCAAACTAACTGAGAAAAACGAGCCAACTTACCACACACGAGCATTAAAAACGACGATGATTCGTTTGGAAATTAATTATATTATGGACGTTAGGGATATCTGGATGTGGCTAGGAACGTGGGAGATACTTAGGGATACCTATGGACAATTTGGTGGACCAAGAGATTTAAAGAAATGTGGGAACATTTGGCAGCATCGAGGATGATGACGATAAATAAGGGTGTTTTGGGTACAAGCATGTGTAGGAATATCTAGAAGTACTTAAGGGTACCTATGGACAATTTAAAGGATCAAGAGATCTGAAGAAATGGAACATCTGGCAGCATCTAGGAGGATGACGATAATTAAGAATGTCTTGGGTACAACCATATCTAGAAATGTCTAAGAATATTTCGTGATACTTATGGACAATTTTGTGGATCAAGAGATTTGAAGAAATATAGGAACATCTGGCAACATGTGAGAAGATAAGCATAGGATGCTTAGGTAAAAGCATGTCTAAGAATATTTAAGCATATCTAGAGGTATGTCTATATACATGTACAGTATCATTTTTAACTTGTCCTTACATATACCTACCTTACGATACGTTATCCTACATAAAATATATATAAAATACATGTGATAGTAATAACTATAAATATAACTAGTGAGTCTACAGAGCACATCATACGAATTCGAATGTGTATTTAAAATTTCTCGTACCTACTGTCCTCAGACATATACCTGTAAGGTACTTATAGAACCAACAAATTAAAAAATATACGTCTGAATGTAACACATGTTGCGTTTTTATGCTATATGGAACGGGTTTTAAAGCTCATTAAAAATCCGATTAATTTGACAGCAAAGAAAAAAACGCCTCGAAACGTATCCGGAAGTGAGAACGGAATAAAAAGAGCACGCAACACGTGGAAATTCGGAGAAGGAAATTTGTCGTCGAGGAAGGAAGAAATGACAGACGTCACGCGAAAGTAGCATGCGCGAGTTGGTCAGCTTTTACTACTTCCGGTCTGGTATCGGTTAATTAGGCTAATGACGGCCGAATCCGAGCGAACGTAGCTCGTAAAAAAGATGGCCGTCACGAAACGTGGCACGGTTAATCCGGAAACTGTAGCCAAAGGTTGACGTTTCATCGGCACACGCCGTGTAAATATAGGTCGTCGAACCAATCGTAATTCGCTTCCTTTATCGAGAACGTTATTGATCGCGGGTCTTTTCTTGAGAATCGCGGCTCGTTCCGGTATTTATCACTTTAATCATTCATGCCGGTTACGCGATCGACGTATGTACTCGACAAATATCCCGGTGCAAACGGATTAATAAACGTTTTTATATTCACTCATTTTCGTTCATTGAAACATGCTAAAAATATATCGGACAGTTATGTATCAAATATACAAAATATGTTTATATACAAACATAAATGTTTTATCATCAGCCAGTTATGCAATTAATGGTGCTTTAAATTTGTTCAATATGTATGTGTACCTCAAAAAGCTACTAATCTAATACAACATATTATAACCTAACCTCGTCAATATAACATAACATAACCTAATTTAATAAAACATAATTCAATATGACATAACCTAACCTGACATAACATAATAACCAAACCTGACATAACATAATAACCTAACCTAAAATAAGATAAGAAAAGGTAAGGTAACGCTATAAGGTTTCCATAAATGAAACGTAAAATTTGTTATTCGGAGGGCATTAAAACGAATTGTTTTTCGCGGCGATAAATTTGTAGGGCTTTCTTAATTATGATCGATGAGAAGCACGAATGTACCTGCAACACGGAGTGTTAGTTTGTTTGGGAAAAGGTTTGACGAATGGAAAATTCATCCAACGGGTTGACGGTGACAAATGGACGGTTTTGTCGAGCTTTTCCAGCTGCTCGAACCGCGACAAGAAACTATCGGTGCTGCGACCACCAGATAAATTTTCTTCCTCGACGGACTATCATTTTGCAGAATGTAAATTGTTCTAATAGAAAGACGGGGGAATATATTTAAGGGGGGAAGGCAGGGGATAAACGTTGCCAGTGCGGTTTTCAGTTCTGCGGTTTCTAATGGACGGTTATTAGAGAATTTATTTGGGGAAGTGAACGTTTAGGAATTTGCGAATATAGAAATTTAGGGATTTGGGAATTGGAGAATATAGGAATTGAAGAATTTGGGAATTTGAGGATTTGGAAATTTGGGGATGTAGGAACCTTGGGATTTGGGAATTTGGGGATTTGAAAGTTTGGAAATTTGGGGAGTGGGGAATTTGGGGATTTGGGATTCGGAAATGTGGGAATTTGGGGATTTGGGATTTGGAAATTTGAGAATTTGGGGAGTGGGGAATTTGGAAATTTGAGAATTCGGGGATTTGGGATTTGGAAATTTGAGAATTTGGGGAGTGAGGAATTTGAGTATTTGGGATTTGGAAATTTGAGAATTCTTAAATCTCCCCAAAAAAATCTGAAAATTTCAAAACACGGAAATTTGAAAAATAACAAATTTCTGAATGAGCCAAATCGAGAACTAAAAAATGTACAAACCAACAAAAAAGAAATTAACAAAATTTCGTTCTCTCGTTTTAATTGGTAAGAAAAACGCTTAACGAACACCCGCACTAGAAGGAAACGCGTGTCCCGCATTTGTTTACACGGTCTCGATTTCCTTTTATCGACAGCCAGACTATCCGCTTTCACAAATGTGCAGTAACTTTCCACAAATAGAACAGTTGACCGACAGGTTGACAGCTCCGTCGTAGCTCAAGACAGATTCGATCGGTTCTAATCGAATTTCAACGATCGCGGTTCACTGACCACCTCTCCTTTGCCAGATATCGAGTTCCGGTCGGGCGTCGAGGACCGGAAGCACTCTCGATTATTTCGCGAAATCGGACACAACTGGAGCTTACGACTTAACCGGAAAATTATCGACTCTCCTTTACGTAAATTGCGAGAGAATGCGTCTATTCTTACCTGTTCCCTATCTAATTAACTCTTTAATTTCATACCTAATTAACTCTTTTACCGTGTTGTATGCCTCTAATAAAACACCCGTCGTTTATTTAAACTTTCTTCCATTAGGATTAAATTGTATGTTTAACTCTTTCTTGCATAATTTCAAGAAACGTTACGTTTTTGCAATTTTATTCTAGGACTTCTGATAATGATAAATGAATATTGTTTTGAAAATTTATTCGAAGGCAAATTATTTAATAATTGTGAATCTGCGGTGTTAGGTTTAACGAAAAACTGTAATTATGTGTACATGAATTTTTTGCTGGAGAGATATATGTATACATGTATGTACGTACGTATGTACATATGTATGTATGTATAGTATGCATGCATGTATGTATGTACATATGCATACATGTCTGCATGTGTGTATATATATTTAATTTAAATGACTTTACGTAAATTAAAATAAAAATGAAAAGAAAATTGCATTTATAATATATTCACATTAGTACTAACATATGTACATGTATGTATGAACTTATATATGTATATATTCAAATTGACGTAAATAAAAATGATATGTATATGATTGATATAAATAACAATATTGAAAGGTTATTCAATTTTGTATACATGTATTATTTATATCAATTTGAAATTAACACACATGATATTCACACATGGCATACATGATCAAATGCAATTATCTTGATTTTAGTAAAAATTTGAACATAGCTTATAAAAAACAACATAATCATTTACGTCCATTTGTATTTGAAAAGTGTTTCGTAATAAACTACGTACGCAATCATCTTCGCAAAATGAAGGAAACGAAAAGAAAAGCTCACCTTGGAAATGCTAATTCACGCTCGTACTTCCAACAAGATTTATTACTACGTACCTGAAACACAAAACGAAACATCTGTCAGTTATCATTACCGTATAAAAAGAAATAATTGAATGACATGTTCGAACGAACGAAATTTATGATAATTTCTATTGAAAACGCTGTCAAACGTGACGAAGAAAAAGAAGCTTTCGCACGCGAGGATTTGTGTATAAATGAAACGTTGCTAAACTTCTGCATTGGTACCCATTGAATTTCAATCGATAGCCTTTGCATGAAAGAAATATTATTTTCACGCTTTGTTACTATTTTTTGTCATAGTCTATATGGAGAGTAAATCTCGTGTCCCAAAATTAGAATTTTACAAGAGTACGATAAATTACAGGAGTGTAAATTCGATCTGTTTAGGATTTTAGACAATTTTTTGTCATAGCGTATATGGAGAGTAAATCTCGTGTCCCAAAATTATAAAATTACAGGAGTGTAAATTCGATGCGTTTAGGATTTTAGACAAAGTTTGGGGCGATTAAAAGGGCAACGTGATAAACAGAGGGCAACGAGGTTGTCCGGCGATATTCTGGCGGCGCGACGTCGCGATGACAATCTTTGCTGCGTCAGCATCGGGATTGCATTACGGCGACAGGATTCGTTAGCATTCGCGTACTCGGTTTTGCTAGCGGAGATCTCTGTAGGTCGACCGATCGTGGGAAATTCGCCTTTTGTCCCTAGCCCTCGGCCTACCGTGTGCTCCCCTTTAGTTTCTTCGCCGTTAACGAGCGACCTGATAAAACCTTGCAACTCCCTATCAGTCGTTGTACCGGCAATAAATCAACCGACATCGCCTACGCCATACAACACCCTTCTTAATGAGCTCAACGCGACGTGGATGCCCCGAGAAAAACCCACTTTCCTGTATTTTCACGCGAAAACGCCATTTTATTAACAAAATACGTCTCCGAGAGAATAACTGGGGAACACGAATGGGGGATTACGCATTTTATTTAATTATTTGCCGGAACTAGTGTACACACTTTATCGCGCGTAGATACCGTTTACGGCTGAAAAGAAGGCGCACGGAACATGACCGTAACTACAACACTTTACGGTTTTAATAAGAACGTTTTGTTAACGGTGATATGATATGGGAAATTTATTTGTTTACATATGTGTATTAGTATGGGAAATTGGTTTATTTACATAGTTGCATTAGTCACAGAAATTTTTTGGTTTATTGGAAATATTTGAGATTTCATGAATGTTGTTTAATATTCGTACATAGCGGATACCAGACTCGTCAGGCTATGAATCTATGCTTCAAGCCGTGGTTAACGAGTTAATTTATTTATCGAGACTCGGTTAGATTTAACACGCACTAAATTCGAAATAAAAGATATTTATGAAGGAGGGCTCCGAGCAACCCGAGGACGAAAGAGTTCCAGGAACTCGACAACCGTATGCATTCCAAGAGTGGTACCGGTAGAGGAATCATGCGAACGCGAGGACAGCAGGGATTCTCTAATTCTGGCTAGAAAGCTAGATCGTTAATGAAACAGAAATTCGAGGAGCAGAATATCATTCGATCGTCACGAGTTTGGTTGTACCGGCGATAGTTGTGGAATGTCCACGGAATCAGGGCACGCTCGGTCCAAAGATACTGTCCAACGATCCCAACGACCGTTTTAGAGGAAGCCAGTGCTACCAACCGACACCGTTTCTATCGCTGCATCTTGCGATACCCTGTTTCTCATTTATACAGCCAGCAACAAATCTTGGACTTGTCACGGAAGTCCCCATTAGGAGAGAACTTGCCGGGGAAGAAAACTACGATTCTACGGTACATCAACCATTTCGACAACCGGACAAAATGCGTATCTAGGGTAAACCTTCTTGGTACCGATCTTATAATCTCGCTGATTATTTATTGCATTTGAAATCTAGAGGATGTAGTTTCACTGTACTCAAGTTTGCAAGGTTCTGACATTTTGTGGTTTTATTGTACCAAAGTTTTGGAGGTCTTCAAATTTCATAGTTCCAATAGATTAAAATTCAGGAGCGATCCTAAAATTCTGTTGGTGCAGTGTGTTGAAAAACGAAGTTTTAAATATAGACAAAATTTTATAGTTTTAGAAAGTTATAAAGATCCCAAATGTCCATGATTTCATGGTGTCCAGTTTTGTGCATTATTAGGGTGGCCTATAGATCATGGGCGCAGTGACTTAAGGCCGACATGGTATATTCACTTTTCTCGAAAACTAAGCTGCAAATCAAAAAACTCTATTCTACATTTTCTTCATATTTTTATATGAGAAATTATATGGTACCCTGTTTTATGAGTTATTCGGTCGGGTTACCTATATTCGAACATGGGCGGACCGACTTAGGGCCGACAAGGTATATTCACTTTTCTCGAAAACTAAGCTGCAAATCAAAAAACTCTATTCTACATTTTCTTCATATTTTTCCACGAGAAATTATATGGCACCCTGCTTTTTGGGTTATTTGGTCAGGTTACCTATATTCGAACATGGGCGGAGTGACTTAGGGTCGACACGTTATATCTGATTTTCTCTAAAACTAAGCCGAAAATGAGAAAACTCTACTCTACATTTTCTTCATACTTTTCCATGAGAAATAACATGGTGTACTGTATTAGGCGATATTCGGTCGGATTGTGTATATTTGGACATGGGCACAGTTAAGGTGGACACAGTGTATATCGACGACGCGACGCGGTCGAACGACCCTGGAGAGAACGTTCGTTTGCCTCTGTGCGTGGTGGTCGTGTTCGTCTTCGTATTCTAATCCGTGGTCGTCGAGAAGTTACCTGCGGAGCCAGGTACGCGTACGTGGAATCGGAGTCTCCTGGAACCTCGTTAAGAATTGCGTAACCGCGTGCTGCGGGTCAATTACCTTAGGCATAGATGCCGTTGCGGCGACGGTGCGCAATCGTTGCAAGCTGATCTCGTTACAACGCTTCACCGTACGCGTTGCATCGAGACTTACGCAATGACAGCCTGTAAAACACTCGCCGATTTCGTGTCTGTCCGCGAGCTTTCGATCTTTCCATCGAGCTACGCTTTCGGAGTCCAGGTAATCGAATATGCAAGGTCTTACGCTTTTCAGAATATGTTACCTGGGTCTTTGGTGCTTTGAAACGACCTTGGTCACAACAGGTAGAATATCACTGTTATTCATTATCCTTTGAAATTCAGTTTCTTTACATTTCTAAAATTCTTGCAAAAACAGCAGCGACGACTGATTCATTGTTTACCGGTGAGACATCTGTCCTATGTGACATGCTGGTCACGCTGGATGTTTCAAAGATGACGCGTAATCTTTCGAGATACGAAGGAGAAATATAAATCGACATCTTAGGTGTACACTCAGGAGCAAGGTACATTTTTTTGGGTAAAGACGAATATGTAGACTTCACAATCATAAAGGTTAAAAATGTCCAAATCTTAAATTGGTAGATCTCGAAATTTATAACTTCATAAATTCATATTCCTCAATTTTAAATGCCCAAACTATCAAATCCCCAAATTTCTAAGTTACTGAATTCCCAAATGCCCAAATTCCTATATTCCCGAATTTGCAAACACCAAAATTACCAAATCCCCAAATTTCAAACTTACTAAATCTCCAAATGCCCGAATGGTCAAAATTCCAAAAATATTCCAACCCCTAATATTTCCATATATTCAAGATTTCCAAATCCGCAAAATTTCCCCTCTTCGACATAATTTTGGAGGTCCAAGGTTTGTAAAGTTTCGTGAGGAAGCAAAATTTGCCGGTGACTGTACGCGTAACATCTTACTAATATCCCAGGCTCGTTTTCGCCCAGGGCAGATCCAGTGAATTTCTCTTTGCCGCGTGTCCTTTTTAGCCCTCTAAGGAGGCGCCGAAGGCCACGTTCCTCGACATGCTACGTGAGAAGCTACGCTCGATGATGGCCCGAGACGTGACTACGTTCGCCGCCTCTTTGCCGTTTTATCGGCTTCGTGCCCTCCGAGAAAATACGACGATCGTGGTTCTCGATCAAGTACACTGATTTCTCCGATCACGAATTATATTTTATTTCCCTTTCTTTCGTTCAAACTGCTCCGACCGAATCACTCTCTCTGTGTTCTTCTCCAACGTCTCTATAGTGACACGTTTAAATATTCACCACCCTTGAGAGATTCTTAAATACTCAAAGTGAACAAGTTCAAGAATTTCTAGATACACAAGTTTAAAATTTGACAAAATTTTTCATTCATAAACTTCGGAAGTAACAATGTCGTGAAATTCTAAAATTGTTTAATTCTCTAGGTTCGAATTTCCTGAATACTAAATTCTTTAAATTCAAAATTTTCGAAACCAAAATTCCTCAAGTTTGAATGTACCAAATTCTCAAATTTATCAAGATCTAAATTTTCAGGGAACAATTTCACAAATTCGTAAATTCTTCGAGTGCCAAATTCCCCTAGTCCCAAATTTCTCAAGTTCCAAGTGTCTCTAGTTCCAAATTCCCCTAGTTCCAAATTCTCCTAGTTCTAACTTCCCCAAGTCCCGAATTCCCGGAACCCTAAATTCCCCTAGTTCCAAATTTCCCGAGCCCCAAATTCTCCTAGTCCTGAATTCCCCTAGATCCAAATATACCTAATCCCAAATTCTCTTAGACACAAATTTCTCGAATCCTAAATTTCCAAATTTCCAAGGCCCAAATTCCCAATTTCTCAAATCCCAAATTTTCCAAATCCTTAATACCCCTAGTCCCAAATTCCGAAAATTCCAAATTCTCCAAATACCCAGTCCCAGGTTCTCCATAAAAAACCAAGTCAATCTTCGAAATCCCTACAATCCCATAATACCAAAACACCAAATGAATAAATTTTCAGAGTCCTAAAATTGCAGAAACATCGAAAGAAACAAAGTTCCACTGCAGAGCCTTTAAAAGTCCCGAAGTCCCGTAATTCGAAATTCCGAAAGAGCGACGACGTCGTCCGCAGGAAACGTCCCTAGGTTGTTATGGCAATTACGTTCGTATAAGGCCCGAAAAAGAAACCGTAAGACCGTAGACAGTGAAATACGAGGAGGAACGGAGGCGTACGGAGAAAGTCAGAAGTCACGAGTCGTAGTTCCGGCAAGTTCCCAGCTGATGACAAGTTCCCAAATGACGAGGGGACAATGCGACGAGAAGCGACTGTCCTTCCTAGAGGAGATGAGTTCTTGATTGCACCGAGGTTGCCGCAGATGCAACGTCGAGCCAACTATCACAGAGACTCTATGCTACCGTCACCGAATTGCTGTTTCTACTTGTTTCCCTTATGTCTTTTCATCTTCGGTTAATTTTCGATGAAAACGCCTCTACGCTACGTTATTATATAATAACTATGTCGTTACTGTTAACTCTATTGATCTCGCTAATGTTGAATTTTCATTAATGAGCAAAAATAAATCTATGTCAGTCACTGTGGGTACAAAAGCCTTAACTGTCTCAAGAGTCAATAGACTCTGGCCGTGTTTATACCTAAAGCCCAATTGGGTGAATAAAACTATGCGTTTTAGAAGTTTCACATTTATTTAATTTATTTTTAAAAATAGTTTCTATTTTATTTAAATAAATTATCACCCGATATTCCAATAGCTAAATATTCCCGTGTTTCAAATGTTCATTTATTATTTTCTTACTATTAATCGTAAGAGTCTAAGAACACATACTCCTTCAATAGATCTGTTCCAGAAAAGATACGCAAAGTTAACTCGAGTTACTATATGAACTAAAGTGGAGAGGTGACTGCCCGTAAGCAAAATTATTCAGAATGTTGATCTTCAAGGTCATCGAAAGCAATTAACCTTAATTACCACGCTGATTTCTATAAAAACAGAAGAAACAGATCGTACAAGACAACCTTGTGCAATCAAGGTGACTTTAAAACCTCAATTCATGTCACTCAAGGTCATCAAAATCGAGTATACATTTTCTTCGTCTGAGAACCGTGTTTTCTTCGAACCCGTTATCTCTAAAAAGGAAGTTATCTGTTACAAAAGTGAAAGACAGTGTCTGAGCCGGCGATATATCAAAGCGGTCCGGTAATCAAAGGGTGGCACAAAAGAAAGCGAAGTTTTCGCGGACGTTGGAACGGGAAGAGAAACAATAATAACGCGATCCTCGGCGTACTGTAAATACTCGAAAGGGGGGAAAAGCGGAATAAAACAATAACGGGACAATTGGTCCACTTTGGTCGAAGTTTCCGCGGCGGAATAAAAGGTAAAAAGGGGTGCGAGCGGAGGTTCCATCCGGCGGGGACAGAACAGAGGACGAGGGGTTGTAGGGGAGAGAAAGAGAGCTGGGGAGGTGGGGCAGAGGGGTTGTCTTGAGGCCGACGCCCAGATCGATGCTCCCGTCTGAGGTTCCCGTAGGCGGAGGCTGTTGCAGAATTCCCGACCGTAAGGACCTCCGGTGCTCCTTGTCGCGTGTGCGCTTCCTACCCGTTATTTAGCCGCCAAAGAGCATCCGCAACCTTAAAACCTTCGAAACAATGCCCTCCTTCCGCGAACTTTGCCCTCTCGATGGGGATCAAGTTCACTTCCGGCTAAATACGCCTCGACGCCGCTCTCCGCTCACCTACTGCCACCGCATATTGCGACTTCCTGAACCCGCTCGAATATCGACGGAAACTTTTTTTACTAGTTTTTAAGAAAATTTATTTACTCTGCTCATGACTACTCGACTCATGGTAATTTGCGTTCGAGTATGCGTATGTTGCGTTTGTGTATGATCAAGTTTAGAAGGGTGGTTTTTTGTCATTTATAAGGAAATATAAAATCTATTTACAATTTGATAAAATCATAAATACGAAGCAAGGAATTCTTGTTTAACATTTAAATTTGGAATTTGAGGAATTTCAATATTGTAAAATTTGAGGAATTTTGAGATTGCCGAATCTGAGGAATTTGAAGACTGCAGAATTTGAGGAATTTGAAGAATTCACAGATTCTAAGTATTTGAAAAATTTTGAAAATTTCAGAACAGAAATTTCAAATCCGAAAATTATCAAATTCTCGCAACTGACACAATCTCGAATTATTTCTACACCACTCACGAACTACAAATACCAAAATTGAAATAATACACCAAACGGAACAACTACCTCTCCGTCATGTTCCAAATAAAACGTGTCCACCCATGATTGACCATAAAAGTACCCGCGTTATTTCTCACAACGGTGTATTCTTTCCGTCCGAGTGGTTCATGAAAGTTTCATCGGAGCGTTTCGAGAAAATCCATCGAAAATGACGAAACGCGTCAAGTTCGTTTTAAAGAAAAGAAAAGCCGGTTCCGCTGGACGATCGAGCTATTCACTCGAAGGGTTGCCATTGTACGTTACTGCCCTCCGGGGTAGAAGTCCAGCCAGTCTTAAGGGCACATGTGACAAATGCCTTTATTCGTTTGCTCGCACCCTCCTAGGTATAGCATGGTGGTAGAAGTATGATCGCGAGGCACGTATACGCACTCCGCGAAAGCATTCTTCTGCTCATCGTTGCTGGAACTCGAGCACGTGCCATTACGAGGTTGCAAAATGTCAATAACCTTTGGGTCTGAGCGATACACCGCGTATCTCCGTTATATCCAAACGGGTTCCATCATTATTCGAATACTAACGAGACGTCACAGTCGTTGGCTCATCGATTTCGATCATACTTTGCCCGATGAACCGAAGGGGAAAATGAGACGACCCATATTTTTCTGAATGTTCGTTATTTTTCGGAGATATTTGGTTTGAATCGTGTAATTCTAGGATCGGGTGGTAGCGGAGGTGGTATAGTCGTAGGTTCTGCAATTAGAGTTTCGCGAGTTCAAATCCTCTTAATGAGCCAATTTTTTAAATACAATTTTTTAGATGAAAATGTGGGTCGCTAGGAAAGATTTGATCAGTATGATTTAATAGGTTTAATTTCCTACTTTCTAAATTCTCTGCTTTCTAAATTCCCTACTTTCTAACTTCCTAATTTCTCAAATTTCTGAGTCACTATTCCCTAAGTTTGTAGACATTTAATTCTCAAATTTCTAAATTCCCATTTTCTGAATAAGTCTTTAAACACCCAAATTATCATATTCTTAAGTTTCTAAATTTCGAACTTCCAAAATTCTCGAATTGTAACATTTGAAAATTCTCAAAATACCTAAATTGCCTTCCTAAATGCCCAAGTTGCTAAATCCCTAAATTCTGAAACTTCAAATTTGACAAAATCCCACGTTTTTCAAACCGAAAAAATCTCCAAACTTCCAAATTCCCAAATCTCGAAATTATCAAAATTTCCAAACAGAGGAATTCGAAGATCTGCCAATGAAGCAAAGAAATGCGGTAGAACGGAATTCATCGTAATAGAAGCTCACGGTGGCCGTGAATGTAAGTACAGAGGGATGGTTTTCTGTAGTAACGGATTTAAAGAAACCGAACGATGGTGCAACGCTGATTTACGATCGCTGGCGTTCAGCGATAACATACTGCAGACGTAATTCATTGTAGCGGCGTAGTTACGTAACGTGTTCTGTGAATGAATCAGAAGTTACGTTTGCGCCGCGGCTTTATCTAAGCTACTGGCTCGCTTCTTTCGCAACCGGTACTTCTTTTTCCCCTTGCTCGCATTTTTCTTTCGAGAGAACCGCCGCGCGTTACTCACCGTACGCGTAATCGTCGCGGGCATAATAACGAACCGTCTCTGGACCCTAACCTACCTCTCTTTACGAGTGCTTACGTATTGCGACCGGTAATAAACGTTTTTGGACTTCGTATTAGTCGCATTGCTTACCTCTCGTATTCCTCTCACTTGCATTACTTATATTCTTTTTTATATTCGTGCCACTTACATTACTTGTGCTGTTCTTTCATGTTACTTATGTTAGATTCTTCTTTATATTCGTGTCACTTATCTTACTTATATTGTTTTTTATATCCATGTTTTATTGCGTTGCTTTTTATAGTCATATTATACCGCTTAGATTATTTTTTACTTTCGTGTCACTTATACTGTTCTTTATATTCCTGACATTTATGTTATATTATTTCCTGTATACTTCCATCACTTTTAGTGTTTTTTATATTCATTTTGTTGTATTATTAATTATACTTATATTACATACGTATATCATGTCTTAAGTATGATAGTAGAGTTTATTTAAGTATCATAAGATTGTTAAGTACGTATATATCATTTATGTTTCACTGTGTCAAAGTTAAATCTATATTTCCTCTACTAAAAGCTACATCTGCGCATGCGCAACCTCAATATTATTCGCGCCTGCGCATAACTGACTTGGCAGGCCCAAAATTAATTCTACTCCTAAATTTCACTTTTCTGTATTATAATTATCAATTTTTCTTGTCAAATTAATTGTCAGATTTATATAATATTCTGAAGTAATTAAATAGTCAAAATCTACGACAATAATAGTAGACATATGGATAACAATTATAACACTAATGTGAAATTCAGGAATATAAGGAACTTAAGACTTGAGATTGGAGGATTTAAGAATGCAAGTTTTTGGATATAAAACCTGCACATTTTGTATAATTTGAGAGTATCGAAAAGAGAGTTTATGATTCGAGAGTGGAGATTTGAGAACTAGAAAATTTAGGAATTTAAGAACATGCAAATTTAAGAATTAAAAATTCAAAGACCACAAAATTCAAGTATTTACAAATTTGTAAATCCGAAAGTTTTAGAAGCTCATAATAAAAATTTTCAAATTAAAAAATTTGTAATATCCAAGTCCCACAGCAGGTACCTCACACCGAATACAGAAGATCAGGTCCCAGAATTGTCGAAAACTGAAAATTTGATGGTCGGAGAGCATGTACCGGCCATATATCCGAAGACCGGCGTATTTCGCCAGTTGGCAGGAAACGTGGCGTCTTTCTTTGAGAGGTCTGGCTTCTCGATGACAGTAGTAGCCTTGAGTAGAGTGGCTGGAAGCGGAGGAGGGAGCAAAGCGAGCGGAGTCGAGCGGAATCGAGCAGAGCAAGCAAGCATGCAAGCAAGCAGCCGTTACAAGCAACGATGAAGAGGCGGCAGAGTTGCGTAGCGTGTATCTATGTTTAGACGGGCGAGTACGTCACATCCGGTAGTCTGCGCTCCCCTTCATCGTTCGCTCGCTCTTTCGCCTTCTATCTTTTTCTCCTTGCACTTTATTATGCTCCTTCGTTCGACTCTTTTTGCCGTCGTGGCTGGTTCACGCATTGTCACGTGTCCGTGACTCGTTACAACGAACTTTCGAGCCACTATACTCGATGCGTTTGCACCCGATGTCCGCATACATCACCTCGAGGGTCCCTCCACGGCCATATATCCGGACTACTCCGTTTCCGGGAATTTACCGATGTTATTCGAAAAGAATGAACAAAGCTAAATAATCTTTGCAGTCGACTCATAATTATTAGATTTATTACTATAATCTTGGAGAATATTTTTTAACCCCTTCAGTTACGCACTCGTCAGCTGTGATCAATTTTACTCGAATTTTTTATACGCTTTCAAGTCCAATAATTTAGTCAATGATTGCATAACATTTCAACTTTCTTTGAATGTTTTAATATTGTAGCTGTGATCAGCTCTGACTGACGCACCTGAGAGGTGATTTTTTAACTAATTCGTCATTTTAAATTGTATTATGAGAACATAGTGAAACAGACAAGTTTTATAATTGCTGTTTGTTGACAACAAAAATATGTTACAGTGAAGAGGTCTATTATTAAGGTAAAAAAACAGCTGTACAATATAGTGTACTCAAGCTACAATAAAGGAATTTGTACTCGAACTACTAATTATAAAATATAATCTATATTGTTTGCTATTTTAAATAGCTTTTCAAATTGGTTTACAACTGATAACTAAATAAATGACCGAGTAATTTTTCTTTTTAACAAATAAGGAAACCTTGAAACCCGCGATCAATGTTATCGTTTCCTAGTGAAAAAAAAACAGAGGAAGTGTGATATGCTACGTAAGTCCTGGGCCCGGTAAATTTTATGCCATCACCCCCCATATGGTCGATCCTGGATATCGTGTGTTATAGGAACGTTTTGGGACACGTCGTGTTTACAGGAAATTCTCCACGGACATGACCTACGATAAATTACGATCACAACCTTCGGACGCACACGGTTATGATTATTGATTGATTTTTTTTTAACGTCAAGGCTGACCATGATTTTCTTTTCTTCCATTTCGATCGACCTTATACTACACTGTACGTAAGCGTGTGTTTACTCGTGATGGGGTATCTTCTTTACCGCTCTATAACGCGAACTATCTTTGAAATCGCATGTTCTGATGTTTATTTATTTATGACGAACGAGACGAGTCTGTTCTTATGATCAGAGTATTTGTTGCTATAATATTAACGCAAAATTTCAGTTTTCTAATGATTTTCTCGTTTTCGTTTTCTAATGAATTTTACAGTTAAAATGTTACAGTTTTTACATTTATGAAGAGAAGTAAATAAGAAAATGGTAGTTCAAACAGAATAGTGATATAGTGATATAATAGAAAAGTAGTAGAATGAAATGATAAAATAGGAGCATAATATTGTATAGTATAGCAGTAATACTAAATGTGCAACATAGTAATCATATGGTACACTGGTATAGTGAAAGAGTGAAATAATTGAATAGCAGTATAGTGAAATATAGTAATAGTACAATTCAGTGAAGTATAGTAATAGTATAGTACAGTCAAGTATAGTAATCGTATAGTACAGTAAAGTATAGTAATCGTATAGCATAGTGACATATAGTAATAGTATAGTATGATGAAGTATAGTAACAGTATTATTATAGTGAAGTATAGTAACAGTATTAGTATAATGAAGTATAGTAACAGTATTAGTATAGTGAAGTATAGTCAATAGTACAGTATAGCTTAGTATAGTGAAATATAGTAATAGTATAATATAGCACATATGAGTTATAGTAGTAGTGTAGTACAGCGTACTATAGTGAGGTATAGTAATAATATAGTATCGTGTAGTAGTAGTACAGTACTGCATAGTATAGTAAACTATAGTAACAGTATAGTAAACTATAGTTATAGTATATCTGTATCAATTCATACAATACTCGTGTACCGTAGTCAGATAGCAAAACAATACAAGTGTTATTACCATAACAGACCGAAACATGATTTGATCAATGATTAAGAGCAAAGAAAAAAGTACACGAGGGCAACGTTCGATCGGCAAAGTATTGATAATGAAAGATAGAGTAGGCAAAAGAATCGAACATTAATCCCGAGAAGGGCAATTAAAAAACACGGGAGTCCAATTAAAAGGTGAAACAGAATGGCCGTACGTACGGTCGCGTTTCACGCACGCCATGGCACAGCAGTGGCAGCCGGCCGCACGAGGAGCACACACAGAGAACCGAGCCGGAGTAAAGTTTTCATTAACGAGAAAGTGCTTGGCGCGCGTATCGAGTCAAGCCGACTCGAGTTAAATTGCGTGCACGTTAAGAACTCGCGGCCCTCGTGTGTCGTCGATGCTCACCGTCTCTCCTCTCCTCGCTTCTCTTCTCTTGTACGATCCTTTCCGCGACTACGCCACGGTGAACACACACGAGAGACCGCGTGTGTACGTGCGCTCGTACTCATTCTCGCGAGCAACGACCACGCGAGTACGCGCGGCGAATGTGTGTACGCGCACGATACGATACGATACGATATCGTACGCGAACGCCGTGCCACGTTGCTTCGATTTACTTCGCCGTTTAGCACGGGGAATCTATGGACGCGATTTCGCGCCAGAATGTTATGCCTTTGCTAGATACGATAGATAGAAATCGTGAAGGGCATTAGCACGTTTAGGTATATTTGTTTATAGATTTTTATCATTAATAACCTTGAATTATGGACATTTTTTATTCTTAGCTATGAATCGTAGAATATTCAATTTTGGAATTAAGGATGTAGATTTTTCTGTTATACTAGTAGTAAATTTTGGGAAATTTTAAATTCTTACAATTTAATATTTCAAAATGTAGGAATCTGTAAATTTGGAGTTTCTAAATTTTCAAATTTCCAAATTTCAGATTCCAAATTTCCAAATTTTCAAATTCCAAATTTTCAAATTCCAAATTTTCAAATTCCCAAATTCCCAAATTCCTAAATTTCCAAATTCCTAATTTCCCAAATTGCCAAATTTCCAAATTCTAATTTCCCAAATTCCAAATTTTCAAATTCTAAATTTCCCAAATTCCCAAATTTTCAAATTCCAAATTTCCCAAATTCTCAAATTTCCAAGTTCCAAATTTCCAAATTCCTAATTTCCCAAATTCCCAAATTTCCAAATTCTAATTTCCCAAATTCCCAAATTTCCAAGTTCCAAATGTCCAAATTCCAAATTTTTAAATTCCTAATTTCCCAAGTTCCAAATTTCCAAATTTCCAAATTCCAAATTCCAATTTCCCAAATTCCCAAATTCCCGAATTCCCAAATTCCCAAATTCCCAAATTCCCAAATTCCTAAATTCCCAAATTCTCAAATTTCTAAGCTTCAGTTATCAAATCTCAAAATTACAAATTTCACCTGACTAATACCCTACATCAGTACTACACCATACAGCACATACAACAAAAACCGAATCCAAAGAAAGTAGCTCTGCATGTATTAAGAATGCTACTCCCAAGTCACTGAAACAGTTAAAAATTAAAATAAATTCAGACTAGTTCAACATTACTCCAAAGCTTCAAAATAGCCCTAAATAAACTGTCCATACCGATAACTGTCTATATCCATACGTAATAACTGTCTACACCGATAAGCAATAACCGTCCATACCGATAAGCAACAATCGCATGAATGAAACGTATTGCAAGAATAAAATAGCGTTTATTGGTTTGGTAAGATCTGTTGTCGATAAGCGTGAAGATCAAGAGTCCTCAATCGTTCGAATCGAAACGCAGACTCGTCGAAAAAGGCAGTTGTGGTTAGGTCAGGTCGCGACCTCTCCAAGTAAGGTTAGACACAATGTTGGTTCTGAACAGTTGGGTAATGCTGTGTCGTCATGACTACAGGAGACTTCGACTTCCTTTGTTTCACGGTTGGTTGGCCTGCGAATGGAGAACGTGCTACATTGTAGGCAGCAGAAAGCACGTAGGCTGTGCGGTCGAATCGATAAGCGAAAAATCGATCGATTATGTAGCTAACGTGCAACGCGCCGTTTGCAAATGCTTGATTCTACTTATCTCCAGACCCACGCGAATATTCTGCGATTTCCGGCTGTTTCCTTTTGCTGCTTTTACGCAGTCGCTCTACTTTACTTGCTACTCGTTCGATGGTTAAAACACGACACAAACGGTTAATCACGGTAGTAATCAAACACATTTACATTTCAGGTACATTTACATTTTTTGTACCCACTTTTTTTGCACTTACTTTCACATCTGTTTTTGTGATTTGTATTAGAATGTAAGAAAATTTTAACCAATGCAACATTAATTTATAGGTACTTTTATTACGTGTACATATAATATACTTTATGTATTATTTTGTTAAGTTCTGTATGACGATGGAAAGTAGTATAAAATATGCGATAAAATTTCAGTTTTTTCTTTTAATAAAAAATAGTATAATACAGACAGAAATTAAATAAATAAAAAAAAAAATCACCCTGGATTCGATCTGGGGATTCTGCTTTTTACAATCTTTGCTTTGCGCTATTTACACACCGCAACTTTTTACAGCACCATGTACTTTATAATATATTTAAACACATGAAATAAAGTTTGCTCTGAATGGAAACCTTATTTAAATTCATTTTTATATTTTATTCAAAGAAAAATTGTATATTTTCATACTTAATTTTATTCCAATAAAAGTTCTATGGTTTCATATCATTTTATTTGAATACAAATTTTATACTTCCCTGTTTTATTATGAAAGCTTTATATTTTATGTAACTCATAAAAATGATATATTTTCATACTTGATTTTATTCGAGGAAGTTCTTTCAATTTTATTTGAATGAAAACCTATTGTATTTTATTATGAAACTTTTATTTTTATATTCTATTTTATTTGAATAAAAAATGATTATTTATAGAATGTAATTTAATTCCAAACAATGAACATATACGTTGTCATTAAAAAGGCCACAGGTAGTAATTTTCGAGCACGCTCGCATTATCTTGAATCTGCGTTTAAAGATTAATGAAACAATAAACAACATTGCAGAGAGCATTCTGCGCACGTATCGCAACCTGGTAGAAACACCTGCGAACATCCTGCATACTCCCGCTGTACTTTTTTCTTATAAAAGACAATGCAGCAATCGTTTAAGCTCATCTCGCAATGCATATATCAGAATCGCCAGAAAATATCCTGCCCGCCCACGCGTATGCCACCAAAGTCTCTTCCTCTCGCAGCGTTGTTGCAATACGAGCCCGAGGCACCGTCGCATCTATCATCGCGAACAAATGAGCAATGAAAAAATAATGAGCACCGAGGAAACAATGTAGAGTTCGATGCTATCGACTGGGGTAGACCAATTTAACACAATGTTGCCAGCAGGGTTCAACGTCGTTTGATCCCTGTTCCTCACCGGAGTTTTAAATAAAACTTTGCATACACTTTTTTATCGCGATATCAATTTTCTTAGTGGTTGCACATAATGGAAATGGAGGTTTTGTATTTTTTGTGGGTTGAGAGTTGGAGTTTTTAATTTCTGGATTTGAGAATTTTGAGATTTGTAAATTTTGAGATATGTGAACTTGAGGATTTGTAAATTTTGAGATTTATAAACTTGACAATTTGGAAATTTAAAGATCTGGAGGATTGAAAATTTTTGGGATTTGCAAACATGATAATTTGTGAATGTAGAAATTTAGAAAATAAATTTAAGGAAATTTGATGATACAGGGATTCGGAAATTTAAGAATTTTGGAATTGAAATGTCTGAAAATTTGAGACTACGAAAATTTGCTATTTACGAATTTAGAGTAAGATTTGAGAATTTTTAATTTAAAAAATTTGGAAATTTAGTACTTTAGAAGATACGAGGCCTAATACTAATTTTACTAATTAGTAAAATATAAAATTTAGAAAATGCGAAAACATAAAAAATTAAAAAACCCTGTTATTAAACTGGATGACTTGAATTTTTATGACGCCCGAATCCACCTATCAGTAATAACATTTTCGCGTGCTATCAAGCCCATAGAAACGCTAAAAAAAAGATCGTAAATTGGCGGAGTATTCGTTTTCATTATCTCGGTCGGAAATAAAGCGGAATCGCTGCAAGTTGAAGCGTTGCAACGGAATGGCGCGGGTGGGTATTTTACTTGCCACAAAGTAGCGAAATATCACGCTGACAAATCGCGGGACTGGGTAGCGCGTGCAACCCGATATCCATTCTGCTTGCCTGGCTTTTCTTAACCGTAGAAAGCTGCTGTAAACCCGTCGCCGATCCTTTTACAACGCAACTAAATTCTTGCGATAAATAATATTTAACGAACTCCTGTGGAACTCTCCGCAAACTTTCAACGAGCTCAAAAAATCTACATACTCTTTCATAAACTGCGGCCGCATATTTAAAATACATTAAGACTCTTTTGAAAACGTCCACATATCTTCTGCTTACATAAATCGATTATTTAGGTCATTTTATGAAAAAGAATTAAAATAAAGTTTAGAGAAAGAATCAACAATTTATAACTTTCTTGTATCTATAACGATTTTAAAACTTCCAGTTATATCAACCCTCGAGTTGGCGCGTGAAGAGGGAGACTCAGGTGTTTAGAAGAGCAGATATGGAAATCATTATTCTTGAGTTACCATATCTCCAAATTTCTATATTTTCAAATAGCTACACTTCCGAATCCCTACATTCCCCAATTTCCTAATTTTCCAAATCTCTACATTCCTAAACCCCTATGTCCCCAAATCCTTAATTTTCCAAATCCTTAATTTCCCAAATATCTATATTCCCAAATTCCTACATTCCCAAATCCCTCAATTCCCAAATTCCTATACCCCAAAATTCTCACATACCTAAATCGCTGCATTCCCAAATTCCCATATCCCAAAATTCTCACATACCCAAATCCCCACATTCCCACATTTCTACATCCCCAAATTTCTACATTCCCAAATCTCTACATCCCCAAATCCCTACATCCCCAAATTCCTACGTTCCCAAATCCCTACACCCCCAAATCCCTCCTTCCCAAATTCCCCTATTGACACCTGTACCAAAGATGCTCTAATTTCCACCTCAAAATTGCAAACGGTAAAATTCAATAAATACCTGATATCCATACTCTGGATTACAGTTATCGAACAAACGACCATCAGCTGCTTTTCTTTCAATATAATCCAGTAGCTAAGATGTTCGCGACTTTTTCGATAAACGCCATGAAATCCCGACAGGAGCCGAGTAAAACATATTTAGAGCAACAGGTTCTTACGATAACGCGAACCATAAAGAAACGAATTGCTTCCGGTGGTAATTAACACTTTCATGTACTAGTCAAACGCGAGTACTATCGGTCGCGATGTTCCGTGCATTGAAATTTCAATGGCGATTAACGTTCAAAACGGTGAAAGCGTTAACGAGATATGATTTTTCACCGAGTTCTGCATCTTTGATGACCGGCTTATCCGACACAAATACGAGATTAAGCGTCCATTCGATTTCACGGCTTGATATCGCGTTTGCATAGCCGTCTCTTTTTGTTGTGTCTACCGCTGAGGTTTCCGGGTTAGCACTCTCGAATAGAGGGTAATACGATGTACATTTTTTTTACTTATCACGATTATGCTGGATAATGAAGATATTCCTCGGGAAAATTATAATTGCTGATTTTGAACAATTTCGAAATTTTTTATAACTAATAATAAATAACAAGTAAATGAATAATATTATATATACAACAGAATACACATAGAACAATTCAAGTTTCCATGTCTGTAACATTTTATCTTTAAACTTAAAAAAAAGAATATTCTCAAGCTGGACGCGAACTCGAGACAAAAGATTTGAAGTCCAACACCGCTGCCACTATACCACTATCTTTATTCGACAATTATTTATACCACTTCCATATGTATTGATTTTGTCAGATTTCAAATACAATTTTCTCCCAACTAGTTGACCGATGCTAAAATTACAGATACGTTTCACCCTCCTATATAACCATCATCACGCGAGATTTCATTAAAACCCTCTCGGACCAGGTTGAAAGCTTCACGCGTGAGAGACCCTGGAGCAACTATTAGATTAATAACAAATAAAAAGGTAAATATGATACATTCCTATCGAAATACGCATAGAATAATTCAAACTTCCATTACTATAACATTTCACGTTGATAAATGAAAAAATATTTTTCTCGAGCTGGAAATTTTTAAGTCACCCCTATACCAACACCCTTATTCAACAATAACTTTACAACCGAAAGGTGTTTATTAGTAATACTTGAAAAATAACAGTACTCTTTTAAACTATGCACTTGATTTAAGGTTCAGAGGGATGTCTTGACTCTGTCAACACTCTATGGGAAGTGAAGCGACGCTCCCCAAAAAGGAAATCTGGGCATCCGCTTAAAGAAAAGAGAACTATACGTGTTTATTATCAAGGCCTTCGGTGACAAACAGTTTCCCTCAGACCTGGTGACAGAGTTTTCTCAGTTGGACTATTATTAACAAAACTGAATCTGACGACGAAAAATACTATCTTGTGAGTAAGCGTTAAGTATGAGGTCGACAGGGTATGGGGTATGTATCGAGTTGGATAGGGTATAATTTAGTTTGGCACAGAAGTGTTAGAAAATTCCCAATGACACACCCTAATAAATCAGGGCGAAGGGCACATGGTCCAACGACGCCACCACGATGACGAGGCCCTACGCTGAGACGTCAGCGCCACAAAACAACCCCAAGGCCCCCGTAGTTTCGCGAGGAACGAGGAAATCTCTCGGAACAGGAAGAGTTCTGTAAAGAACATCGTAAAACGTAGCTTCGCCTTCTAAACGCAGCTTTACCAGAATATACTAAATTTTCAAAAACAGAGTTAACAATCGGATCGGTCATTTCAACCCTTATGACTATGATCCGTCATTTTGATGAGTAAGTGTTAATGAGGTCGGAAGTATCGGACAGGGTATATTTTAGTTTGGCATAGAACAGAAGGCTAATTCCTAGGAGAGAATATAGCAGGGTAAAATTGCAGATACATACATAGTATCGCGGGAGATTTCATTGAAATGGTCGCGTAGCCCGTGAGAGAATCAGGAGAGCCAAGAAGCACGGCGATGCCGGGCTCGCCACGCGAAAACCACGAGAACGAGGCGAAGCGTGTCGAGTCGTGGCGAGGAGGTGGGAGGTGGAAGGGGCAGAGTGAGGGCAGCATAGCTGCGTAACATTGTAGCGTATATAGTAGAGAGTGGATCGAAGGATCTCGAGGAAGGCATCGGCGGCCCCCAAAGCTCGTTGGCTGTCGTAGCAAGCGTAGACCGAGCATACCAGCCAGTCTGGCCGCCTGGCTGGCTGGCCAGCCGGTCGATCAATATTGCCATGGCTACGACGTGCAACGTGGAGGAGAAAGAAGAGGTGGCGGTGGAGGAGGCGGAATAGGTGGCGGCTGGCTGGCTACAGAGAATGCCGGTGGAGGGGTGGTTGCTCATATTCCGGTTACACACCGGAGGGTTGAGAACCAGATCTGATTCCGAGGGGCGGGGGCCTCGATGTACGGAGGTTACAACGTAGTAGTAGAGAAATACGTACTGCTACGTCACGAGACCTACACCTTGCCCCACCAACTCAACCACCCACCGCCGCACCGTTCTACTCGAGCGATTCATGACGACGTAGAAACTGCCGCTTCTCTCGCTCGCCCGCCGGCCCGTGAGCCCACCCCGCGAGCTTCGAAAGAAACGCTGACACGACCCTCGCCGCCGCTGTTTCTTCCATCCGAGAAACGAGATCGCGACTAATTCTGACGGCGATATGCACCGAGGAACAAACGCGGACAATCCGCAGGAAACGGCGATATACCGAGGGTCATTACTGAATTTTTGGATGTTTGTAAATTTATGTTTGGAAATTGTGGATGTAAGAACGAGAGAAGTTTGAGATTGGGATATTGAAAATTTATAATTTTGTAACTTCAAGACTGGAAAACTTCAAAACTTAAAAATTTCAGAATTTGGACATTTCAAAACTTGTAACTTGAGAATTTACAAATTTACAAATTAAAATATTTCAAAGCTTTATCTTTATATACAAAATTAACAGATTTTAATTTGAATAAAATTTGAAAAATTGCAAGTTTGAAAATTTATTACCCCATGTACTGAATCTATGTATTAATTATATTTATGAATTTATGTAAAATTACAAATTTAAAAATCTGATAATTAACAAATTGTAGAAGCTAAAATTAAAAAAATTGTAAAAACCCTTTAATTTTCAAATCCTAAATATTAATTAAAAATTCTCGACAAAAAATAAAATTTAAAATTCCAATGCGTACATATGATTCCTATTGTACTAATAAATACATACTGTTCATAAAACAATTTTTCCATAAATTGACTTGCTATTTCATCATTGCGATTTTATACCACGCAGCGACTGATGCTCAGGAAGCAACTACGACGCTGAAGGCATGAAAAAAAGAAGCCGGCGAAAATAAATAATTGCGTAGAAGTTCGACATTGAATTTAATCGATCTTCGACTACCAGGTTCATTTCTTGCGCGCAAACTTGCCGAAGCGAAACAAGGCATCTTCGAATCAACATTATCAATGTTTCCGCTTCGAGTACCAATTCCAATGAGCAACGGAGGTTGCTTTCAAACTCTGCTGCCAATCGGTGTACATGGTGTTCTATAAATCACGCTACAACCGAGTAGCTTCTGCTTAAAACTGAATAAAATACAGAATAAGCTATCTGCCGCACAGTTTCGACAAAATGGAGTTTATTAAGTACACGTGCACTTCATTAGCCTCTAGCTTTGTAGTTTACCCAATTTGCCGTTTGTTCATACACAGTAGATCCTTAATCTTTCGGTGGCTCTATATAATTTCCACTAAAGAGTCACCAGAATTTTGAAGCTGTTATATGATATGTGACATGATTCGTGCAAGAGCTTGCAGACAGTGCTTTCGCTACAGCGGAATATTGGAAACGGTCGTCGCCATCTTGACAGAGTAAACAAAGGACAAAACGGACGCTTATCGAGTGCGGTTTCGCATCTCGTAATAATCGTGCTCGTAAACGATATCGTTAAAAGAGAGTCGAAGAAAAAATTCTTCGTTCAAACTGGCTGCATTATTCGCGATCGTACTAAATGAAAACACCAGTGTCCAACTCGAGATGAACCACCGCGGACAATCGAGGGTTCGAGAATATTCTGGATCTTCTCGAAAACCATGCGATATTCCACGTTTTAGACTGATTTTTTCGTGCAGTAGCTGATTTACGGAACACCCTGTATGCACAAGTAACTAGCCGAGGCTAGAGGTGGTGCAAGAAAAATGTTTCTCGTTTACATAAAATAGCTTCTCGAGTTAAAATTGTCGCGGTTAATACGCGGAAAGTAATGGCATCCCGGGTAAACACGCGTCCGGCCGAGTGGTTTGTCGCGATACGTAGGACTTGCGGTGTGACGGACAGCGGTTTTGCACATACATTTGATATCGTGTTTTCCACCAACGACGCGTAGAAAAGATTCTTAAGGATACTTTCCTATCATTGCTAGAGCGATTTAATTATTATTTTGCCCGGGAAACGTTAGATCGTATCGAGTTTCGCGGAATTCGAATTCGTTATGGAACCGAATGTACTGTGATATTACTATTCATAAATTACAAATTTTCAACTTTGCAATATATATCAATTTCAAGATTTAAAAATTTTAATACAGTTACATACATTATAAAATTATTAAACTGCAAAATGTATCGATTTAAACACTTTAAAATTTCAATACAGGTACATAAATTATAAAATTATAAAATTGCAAAATGTACACACTTCAAGATTTAAAATGTCAACATACCTAAATTACAAAATTATAAAACCTGTATATTTAAATTTACCAACATTCTAAATTAGGGAATAAAAAATGTCTAATTTCCCAAATTTGATGTGTAATTTTTCAAATAAAATTTTAAAAAAGATCCAGTATCTCTTACCTCTAATGACCTTAGGTATCCTCCAAGGCTACTAGTATTCGACTAAAGGATTTGTGCAGGAAAGCACGCGTAAAAGAAATCGCAAATGCGTTTGAAAAGCGAGTGCAAGAAAATGCGGAGAGAGGAGGGCAGCTGTCAGCTCACCACTTCCGGCCATTATTTTATCGAAGGGCGGAGAGAAGATCGCGACGAAGCGATGGCCAGCAGGAGAGAAAACAGGAATATAAAGGAGACAAGGGGAGGAAAGAGGCTGCTTTTAGCGAGGAAGCGTCGAGTAACCGGCTTGGAACTGTCGTTGGAAAGTACACTTTGAATATTGGGCCTGGGCCGGGGACGGGACGTGCTTGCAACTTTAGGCTAGGTCGCTTCAAACATCCAGTCCAAGATCCCCTTTGACTCGATATCTTGATGAGATGAGCCGTGGACGAGAGCTTTACGCCGATTTTCAAGCTTCTAAGGGGAACACTGCATGTCTACATATGTACGTGTTTTTTAATTTCTACATCTCCAAATTTAGTACGAACCAATTTCTACTTTTTAAAATCATAATTTCCAAATTTAATTCCAAATCTCACTTTCCATATTTCCCAACTTTCCAAATCCCACTTTTCAAATTATCCAATTTTCCAAATCCCACTTTCCACATTTCCCAATTTTCCAAATCCCACTTTCCACATTTCCCAACTTTCCAAATCCCAATTTCCACGTTTCCCAATTTTCCAAATCCTATTTTTCAAATTATCCAATTTTCCAAATCCCAATTTCCACGGTTCCCAATTTTCCAAATCCCACTTTCCACATTTCCTAATTTTCCAAATCCCACTTTCCACATTTCCCAACTTTCCAAATCCCGCTTTCTACATTTCCCAATTTTCCAAATCCCAATTTCCACGTTTCCCAATTTTCCAAATCCCACTTTCCAAATATCCCAATTTTCCAAATTCCACTTTCCAAATCAAAATTTCCAAAATCCTAATTTCCACATCTCCCAATGTCTCAAATTTCATAACCCCCCTTTCCAAATATCCAAAATTCCCCAAACTCTAAAAAGATGAAATTTGAAACCTAACATCCGAAATAAACGAAGAAAAGCTTTGCAACATTATATCTGAAAATACAACCTGTTTCGTTGGCGCGTAACCGTGCCCGAGGCACGGACGGTTCGCCGTGCCGAGTAGAGGGAAGACTACTATTAATAAGAAATACAATCGTTGTCGCTAAGCATCGCGTTCCGCGTCGTATTATTTGTAGCCTTGGCAGCTTGGCATTTACGTTGACCCGTTCGTTCAATCATTCCCTTCCGAATGCTGCGCAGATGTAAACGCCACGCCGCGAAGAATAGAGCGATGATCTAAGGAACATCGATATTGGAGCCAACTTCCGGGATTCCGATAGAGATACGATTCATAGGCCGTGTGTAAAGCGCGAACGAAACGCGTTGCTCCTTTTCTTCCGATAATCCGCGCGAACCGACAACCGAACTACGATCTTATCGCTATTACTGTTATGCGCTACGTCACGATTAACCTACGGCCACGATCTGTCCGATAGTTCCTACAATTTTCGCATTTTTAATCGCCTCCGACAGAATAGTTGCGGTATTTATAGACAACTCGAGGTAGCGTTGCGAATGCGGCACAGATTTTACGGATTACCGCGAAAAATCGCCATGCTCGAGGAAACTTTTCGACGCGGATAAAACTTTCTTTTGCACTTTTCCTCGTTTTTCCATCGGGGGTGTGGACGTTTGGGAATTTGCTAATGCCGGAGTTTGCGAATTCAGGGATTTATAAAATTGGTTTACGGTTTTGAAAATTTTAGATTTGGAATCTGGAAATTTTTGTACTAAGGAAGTTTGGAAGAATTTTTAGATTTTCGAAGTTTTACAGCTAGGGAATTTCAGTAGGGAAGAATTTTATTAGGGATATTTCCGAATATTTTTATTTTAGAACCAGAAAATTTCGAAAATTGGAATTTCTAATTTTACTTAATTTTGTTTAACAAGTACAGTTGCATTTTTCTTGATCCTAACAGTGCTCCAGTTACCTAATTACTAACCTAATTGAAATACCATGTGCGCGCCTCACGAGAAGTCACGCCGAATTGTACAGGAAGAGAGCGACTGCATACATATACTCTTATTGTTTAATACGAACCTAACTTATAAACAATTTCGACCAGCTCCGCATTCCTTTCACAGGACATCTCCAAGTGTTCCAGTGAACACGAACCGTTTCTGCATTTCATTCTCGTCACAGTCACCCTAATAGGTTAAATTCCTACGGGGTCATCGGTGACGGGAGTTATCGAAACGCACGGAACCGATTCTCATTTCTCGATGGTAATACCGTAACGGTGAACGATAATAAATTCACCGAGCGTTTAATATCGTGACAATGGCAAGATTAATACTGAATGAACAATGGCTCGGATCGGTGACGAAGAAATCCCCGCCAGAACGAGACGATTTCCTTAGAACAACGCCGATATTCGCGCTAGTTTACGGTCTGGAACGGAATTCCTGGATTCCAGACTCCCGCAAATTACCGGAAGATGCGTGGCAGACGGCGGCCGGAGTGAAACACGGACGAGCAAAACAAGGATCACCGGCAGGGATAAAAAGAAAATGAGGATGAGCTAAGTCAATCTGTTATATGGGAAGCGAGGGAAAGAAGGTGTTGCAAGAAACCATTATTAACCGTCTCGTTGAACAAAGGGAAACAGTAACTTTACTTTACTGTTCACCTTGCAAACAAAATTCTCCTTACTTCTTTTCAACTGTTTTGTTTCGCGAGAAACGTTCAATTTTGAAAATGGGATTTTATTAAGGAGTACTATTCGAAAATAGTACTTTCCCCTTTTTAGTTTAAATCTGTGTTCGACAAAAATAATTTTATTTTCTTCTAATGTTCTCAAATATAAAATGGCGGACGATTGATTGTATCGAGCAATGATGAGGATGTAGCAAAAAATGATGAATTTTAAAATGTACAACTTCTGACGCCATTTCATGACATAAAAGTGTTACCAAATACCACTTGTGATATATCAATTTAAAGCTCAAAGTTTAACGAAAATAGCTACATAAATGCCCCGCAGCAATTTTAAATATGAAATGGCTGGTGACCCATTATACGAGGCAATGTCGTGGATCCATCAAGAAATGATGAATTTTAAAATGTAAGACTTATGACGCCATTTTATGACATAAAAGTGTCATCAAATACCACTTGTGATATACCAATTTAAAGCTCAAAGTTTAACGAAAACAACTGTATAAATGCCCCGTAGTAATATTAAATATAAAACAGCCGAACTGCTTGGTGAGTTAATCAATCATGAAATATTGTTTTTCCATCATCAATACTATTTTTATATTATTACTGTCTTAACAATAATTAAATATTATAAGTTCTGTCATTAAATTGACAGAAATGATGAAGTCAACTTGATATATCAAAATCCGACATACAATATGCAGTAACCTAAAGACACACTTTGAGGATATTTAAAAGTGGAAAGCTAGTAGGATTGTTTTTAAAGGATTGTTTGAAAAAGGAGTTAAGATCCAATGGATGTTGTTCTACTCTCCGGGTAAGTGATCGACCTCGATTAATTAGCGGTCCAATTAACGCGACACGCGATCTAATCGCGCGTCGATACATTATTTATCCTTCAAGCGCTAATTGGCCAGCGACTAGGGTGTTCCTCTTGCTGGGTATTGCACGACCGCTTTTTCAGTTTCCTTTCAAACACGGCCCTCCCCTGCTTCTCCACAGGCTCTCCCTAGATCTTCCTCACTTCAAACTTTAAACGCATGGCCGCCCATAAAGTTTGTGAAGACCAGGCATTCCCGAAATTCCAGTTTCTAAATTTCTTGAGATAAGTTCCTACGTCCCAATTTTAAAATTACTCACATTCCAGTTTTCAAATTTTATTGTTCATATTTTCCATTTTCTTAAATCCCAATGTCCAAATTTTGTAAGTTTCAAGTCTCAAATATTCTACATTTCAATTTCCAAATTTTCTAAATTTCCCAAATACCAATTTCCAAACCGATTCACTTCTAAATTGCTAAATTTCAGATCTAATGATTCTGAGAATTTCGAAATTTCCCAAGACCTACACTAAAGACGATATTGCTTAAAACTTTTCTTCGACCAACCTTCACTCGTTTTTCCTTTTTCTCACTCACGACTATATTTGCAGCGAAAGCACACTGCAAAGCATTTCCGCGCGTGTGTCGTGGAGTTCGGTGGGTGTAAAGCAACGAGGCAACGAAAAATCAAGCGATCCCGATCCTCTGATGGGCCCACACGTCCAGAGACACCGAGTTAAAAGACTTTTAAGCTTGTCCCCCGTTGATTTACGGTGCTCGTTTAAAGCCCACGACGACGAGGCCAGGATGCCTTCGTCGCGAGGGCGTCGATCGTGCTCCTTCGAAAACATTCACCGGCTGGAACCACCTAATAAAATACGCTTCTCCCTGCGGGGATTCTAACTTTTTTTCAAAAACTCTATGTACTTCCTTCTCAGTTTTCCCTTCCGTCGCTTTCTTCTACCACGGTCCATTTAAACTCATGTAACTACAACTATATTCTTAATAAACAAAAAAGTTAGAGAGAAAAATTTTGTATTAATGGGCTATCATTCCGTGTTTCTTCCAGAAATGGGTGCAATTTCGAAGTGCATCCAGATGTCGACCCATGTGTACCGATTTGGAGATGTAGGAATTTGGGAATATGGCGATTTGGGGTTGTAGTGATTTGGGTATGTGAGAATTTTGGAATGGAGGGATTTGGGAATGTAGGGATTTGGGGATGTGAGAATTTTGGGATATAGGAATTTGGGGACATAGGGGTTTGGGAATGTAGCGATTTGGGGATGTAGAGATTCGAGGATGTAAGGATTTGGGGATGTAGAGATTCAGGGATGTAGGTATTTGGGAATGTAGGAATTTGGGAATGTAGGAATTTGGGGACATAGGGGTTTGAGAAGGTAGGGATTTGGGGACATAGGAGTTTGGGGATGTAGAGATTTGGGGATGTAGAGATTTGGGGATGTAGAGATTTGGGGACATAGGGGTTTGGAAATGTAAGGATATGGAAATGTAGGTATTCGTGAATGTAGAGACTCAGGAAAATATCTATTCGAAAATATAGAAATTTGGAGATATGGTAACTCAAGAATATAAAAACTTAAGGGTATAGGAATTCGGAAATATAATGATTTAGTACTAGTATAATAATTTCGATATGTGCTCTTCCAAACACCTGGGTAGGCATCGTGTTTTGACATCAGTATACATACCGAATTTGTGATCCTGAGTAGAAAAATATTAGGGTGCAATGTTAAAACAATCGACAATATTTTAAATTAAATATTTCCTACACTTTATACAAAACGTTAAAAATATTTCATAAACTACTCTGATATTGGTCCTTAATACTGTTTTCATTTAGAATTGCATGAAACGCATTTGACACAAATAGAAATCGCATAGTTTAATTTGAGAAGTGCAGTTTGCAACATCCAGCTTTACAAAGCAGGCAGAACTACATTTTGCAACATGCATCTTGAAAAGCAAGTGCAACTGCACTTTGCAATACGAAGCTCCAGTACGATTGCACTTTATAACATGTAGCAGTAAAATGCAACTGCGTTGTAAAGTGCAACTGCACCGATGCATTTGTGCAAAGAGTCGGAGGACTGCAATATAATAGAGACTGTTAAATAATGCAAGATTGTCGACTACAATTTTTTGTTCGTTTCACGAGAAGAATTATAGCTATTGCTCGACCTAGTTACTAGATTCCGACTGTATACTCGAAGTTCGCGTCAAAGAATTCACGAAAGAATTCGTTTTCTTTTGCCGCGAGATAAGAAACGTTGGCTGGTTGATTCTTTTTGTACGAACGCGATCTTGTTTACAAAGGATGTTGATAGGTGTTGGGAGTTTTTCGTCCGGTAACGGAAGAATACTTTATCTGCTTTCCGTTCTGATGCTTCTACTCTTTTTCTTTTCTCGTAAAAAAAAACGTTACAGTCTGGTTTTCGAATATGTATGTAAATTTTTCATTGAGGTTCAGCGGGGTAAGCTTGCGTATGTTGTACTCGTACTGCTACTCTTGATATATCGATATGGAGCAGTCAACTAGTTTATTACTTTACTAATTTACTAGTTTACTATTTCATTAGTTGACTATTTCACATATTGATTATTTGACTACTTTACTATTTTGCTAATTTACTATTTCACAAATTGACTATTTTACTTTACTATTTTACCATTTGACTATCTTACCATATGACTGATATAATATTGTACTATTTCACTATTTCATTGTTCTACTATTCTATTCTTCTACTATACCATTATGGTATTATTTCACTGTTCCAACAATTCTAATACGTTATTACTCTGTTACTCTTTTACTCTAGTATACTACTGTACTACTATACCACTATACCACTATACTACTACTATACTACTACTATATTACTACTATACTATTACTATACTACTACTATACTACTATACCACTATACTAGTGGTTAGAAATTAGCCGATCACGGATTTAGAGAGGTTGAGCCTACGGTAAAAGGATCGTCGGGAAAGTATGTGACCGGAAAAACGTACGGTGATCGTGTGACATGTCCGAAGGAGCCCCCAGGTGGTTATCGTCGACGAGCACGCGTGCAACAGCGAGAAATGCCGTCCACGAACAGGCATCATCATCATCACCGCGTTGCGAGACTCGGTGTACGCACCGAGTACAACCAAGAAATACGCGAGGGAAACACGCACACGCGCGCGACCACGGCTCGAACCGCGGAGGCGCAGTCACAACTACGCACACCCACTCGAACTGCATTCATTCATAAAAGTAGCGAGCAGAACACCGTGTGTGTCTGTGCCGCGCCCTGATAGCCTCCGGCTGGCCTTTTACGAACAGAACCTACACTCTTTCCACCGGTCATTCCGAGACATACACCACGATAACATCTACGCTCGCTTCATCTATGGGTACATCTATGGGTGCCATGTTTTTTCGATCTTTCGGATTTTGACGTTCGGATATTACTCATATTTTTGAAACAACGATTTATCGAGTTACGAAAGTTTCGAAATTTCAATATTTTCTAATTTGGAGTTTAGAAGTTATTGATCTACAACCACATATGGCTGGCATGTTCCGTTTGTAAGTTAATCTTTTCGATATTCGACTCTGACGTTCGGAAATTACTGATATTTTTGTAACTAGGATTTATTGAGTTTACGAATTAACGCGTTACAAAAGTTTCGAAATTTCTGTATCTTTTAATTTCAATATTTTCGAATTTGGAGTTTAGAAGTTATTGATCTACAACCATATGTGGACCGCATGTTCCTTTTGTAAGTTTCGGCAATCTTTTCGATCTCCGACTTTAACGTTCGGAAATTACTGATATTCTTTTAACTAGGATTTAATTAATGCATAATCGCTTAATAATTATGACTACAATTAATGCATAGATACAATAATCAAATACCAAAGAATATTTATTAAAAATATAGGTACTCAAACAATTGGAAAAGGAATAATAACTAGTGTTCTCCAACACTGCTTTACATGATCACCACAACGCGAACGTAACACAGAAAAAGAATGAAAACGATCGATTCTTCTCGCAATTCAATACTCGAGGCGTTAAATCACACGAGACGGCGAGAAAACGACGGAGTACAGCATTGTGATATCGAATTATCGAGATGCAGGAAAAATAAGAACTAATCGAGAATCGACACAGCTGCGTACAATCAAATGAGTTGATTTATTAGTATAAATTATTGCGCAGACTGATCAATCTACAAATTCATATGTTTGAAAACTTTATACTTTTGCAAATTTTCAATTTTTTACATTTTTCAATTTCTACATTCTCAAGTTTCTAAATTTTCCAAATTTTTTATTTTCAGCTTTTTATATTTCCAGATATTCCAGGATTCATTCTTTTCAATTTTCATATAAGTTCTCAAAAATTGCAAAATTCATCCCAAATTCCAGTCTACCAAATATTCAAATATTTCAATCACAGAATTTATAAATTGCAGCAGTAACAAATGTCCAATTATCCAAATCTCAACCTTCGAATATTTACTGAATTCATAAAATCAAGTAATAAATCAGAAATTCTAAAACCTCAATTTCTACAATTTGCTTAACTCGGTGGATATCGAGTCCGGTAATTGGCATAGTGGTCGCCGAGTTTTCCCAAGCGAATCCAAATTCACATAGCTCCGTGTGGACTGAAATTTGCAAACTACACATTCCCAGATCTCACATCCCAAATTCCCAGATTCCTCAAATCCCAAATTCCCAGATTCTCAAATCCCAAATTCCCAACTTCTCAAATCCCACATTCCCAATTTTTCAAATCTCATCTTCCCAGATTCTCAAATCCCCAAATTTCCAACTTTCCAAATTCTAATACCCCCAAATTCCCAATTGCCCAGATTCCCAATTGCTCAAATTCTCAAATCCCCAAATTCTCAATTTCCCAAATTTCCAACTTCCCAAATTCTCAAATCCCCAACTTCTCAAATCCCCAACTTCTCAATTTCCTAAATTCTCAAATCCCCAAAATTCTCAAATTCCCAAATTTCCAACTTCCCAATTTCTCAAATCCCCACACTACCAACTATCCACCTACGGCTATTTCAACCTTGGAGAAATCCCTCGATTCCCAAAACTATCAAGCTACAAAATCCGAAATTGCAAAAACTTGGTCAGAGCGATAATGGTTCCCCGAGTTTCCCCAAGGGAATCCAGATTCGCAGACAATCGTACAGGACGAAGTCGTCCTGGTTCTGATCGGTTCGGCCGCGTTCAAGGCCGTATAAAAAGCCGTGGCACGCCGCAAATGCAACCGCAACGGCACCCAGCTCGATATAACGCGATAAGCAGAAACCGCCAGTTCTGTCGATCGGGAATTAAAACGACCGTTGGATTTGAAACGTTCGCGAAAAAATACGTTGCGTCGTGGAAACGCGCACGCGAGAACCGCTGGCCCATTGGCCAGAAATCTTACACGAAAAACCAGTTTTGCAAAAGTGCACCGGGCAACCTCGTTATCTGAACTCGAGCACGACCGGACACGACGCGGTTTCGTCCCCTTTGCGCCGCCACCTTCGAACAGAGACCTGGACGGACCAGACCAAACCAGACCAGACCGTCCAACCGGTTTCGTTCATGTACGCCTCCTTGGTATTTTAACGTCCTCGGGTTCTTCTTTCATCTCCCCTTTCTCTTAGCTCCCAACACATTTTTCCCGACTCCCGACCCGTAATGCGCCGATCAAATTCCATTGAATTGCCGGCCAAACTATTGCCCCGGTTAACCGACCGGCCATCGATGACAGCAGAGAAAACCGCGCAATGACGGTCATTTAAACTCTGGATTGGCTGATGCCATTTTGTATCGAAATTTGCATTATTCTACTCAGAATGCTTATGTTGATATTTTATTAAGAAATTATGGATCTAATTTAACCTGAAAATAGTCTAAGCTAACCTTACTCTAAACTAATTCAAACTAGCCTAACCCTAACTCTAATACCTAACTTAACTAGAAAAGGTTAATTTAACCTAACTCTAACCCAGTCAAATATAACCTAATTCATTCTATCTGTACAGTAGTATAATCCTATCTATTCTACTTCACTATAACCATAATCTAACCATAGCTTTACTCTGCCAAGGTTACTCTTACTCTCAACCCTACTCAACGATTAAAATTTTCACATTAGGGTGATATCCTTGATACTACATCATAAACTAGCCTAATTGTAATCAAAACCTTAACCCTCGTTAAAATGAAGATGGTGAGCTCGACTAATTCAACCTCCCATTAAATCCGACATAACTTCCGTATTAACCTCACCAGGTTAGTTAAAATCTTTGTTGGTTGTTTATTGCAATATCACGAAGAGAAGACGAAGAGTTTTGACACTACACCCTTAAAATATCCACGATACAAATTTATAGGAATTTGCATCGAACCTTTGTACGGTTTCCGATCGTTCCGTTCGATGGTACGAAGCCCAACTTCCGGCAGACGCGTAATTATGCAAAGTTCTGCCAGGCTAGCGCCGATCCCATTTATTTTTATATTCCTGCATCCCAATTTGCGTTTACGATGGACGGGGTAATCGAGCGGTTCGCCGATGATCATCACGGTAATTTTCAGCGAGCAACGAACAAGAAAGCATTGGTTATATACCTTCACCGATGACTCACTTATTTAATCGAAATATGATTAATTCATGATTGAACAAAATATCAATCGTAGGATTAATTTTCTACAGAATTCCATATATTTATAGAATACAAATTTTTGTACCTTCAAAATCAACACAGATTGAAAACATCACCTTAACAAATTTTGTAATTTACTATAAGAGACTTGATAAGAGATTCAACCCCTTGGGTAGTTTGACTTCTAATCAAACATGGGGACCATTTTCTTATTAACGATTTCACTAAAAAGATATATTTTTGCTGATAATTATTCTACCAAAAAATATATATTATTGCTAACATATATTCCACTAAAATATATCGCTAACAATTCCACTAAAAAGATATTGTATAATAAGTGGACCAAAAAGTGGCATGTTTCGGTAGGTGCCGAAGGTATAAAATGGTATCACGAATTTTCAAAGTCGCGACAAAAACAGCGTCCGCCGACAGATAAGAATAACAGTGAATACGGTGGAGGCCATGCAACGCATTAAGCGGTCTGAAGAGGAAAAGAAGAAAAAGAAGGCAGCGGATTCAGCGGTCGAACAAGAGAAGAGAGAGAAACGAGCGTAAAGAAGAGCGGTGTCGGTTGAAAGGAGAGAAGGAGAAGTCGAGTTGGCCGGTAAGGTTGAGGTTGGGATTAAGTAAGGTTAGGTTGGCAACGTGGTAGACGACTGCAGCCTGAAAATAGCACGGCACTCACTGTCTGGCTATGTGGCGTCTGTACTCCCGCCAGTCGGTTCGCCCGTTTGTCCGTTTATCCGTTTGTCAGTCCGTCCTTTCTCATTCGTCTATCCGTCGATCTGAAACCGTATACACGCGCCACACGATCGCAACGAGCCTTCCTCGCGTTATTCTGGTCGTCGCGACGCGCCGTTCTCCTCGCTTTTCTCCATGGATCTGGCAATATAGGGAGACACTGAGTATCCTTGACGGAGTGAACCCATTCCCGAAACTGGCCACCGAGGTAAACCGATGCCCACTTTTACTTCCTTACCGATTTTATGTCGCTCCGAATTTCCCGTTCTTTCGTTTCTCATTATTTCGCGATTTCCACACTTCGACGCTTTATAACTCCATCATTTGTAATTTGCACATTTTTTTCTGCGTTTGAAAGCTTTCACTTTATAAATCTACTCGTTTCCAATTTTTAAATTGAAAATTTTGCGAGTTTGTTGAATTTGTTCATTTTTAATTGCTGATTATAATAACTTGAAAATCAGGCAGTATGTGAATTTGTTCATTTTTAAATTGTTGATTATAAAAACTTGGGTAGTATGTGAATTGAAGGTTCGTCGAATATTATAAGTACATAACTTCATAAATAATTTTCATTATTCGATTAACCCCTTGTAGTACAATATATCGTGACGCACTCGTGACGCACATTACAATTCGAACGTGATGGACTCGTATTTTCACTACAATTGAATTTTAGGTTCAATTCTAATTACAATCTGTATGATTGCTTAACATTTTAACTTTCTTCAGTTGTAGAAATAATTAGTCAGCTGTGTGTGACACACCTGCCATGTGACTTCTCGCGAGACACGCACATCTAAATTGTGAACGAAACACCAAATATTCCCCATTTTCTGGTGAAACGCAACCTAACCTAACGTTCCGTACACCGGAGAACCGATCTGCGGTGAACCGATCGTCGCCGTGAAAAACGCGCGACTTATGAAACGCGTGTCGCATGTAAAAATGAGTGTCGTGCACGGGTTTCACGGTAGAGCGATTTCGCCGAGGGGATTACGGGAAAATCGGTTCGATCACGCGATATCGCGTGTCTAGGAATGTCGACGGATTATCATCCGGGTGGTTGATTAAGCGCATCGATACGTTATAACTTCAAGACTTTCCCGACAAATAAAAATTCGAACGGAAGCGTTTTGTCACGCGCGCGTGCTCGATCGTGCGATAAATCGGAATCGCTATTCTTTCCATCCTGGCGAATTCGATTAAATTCTAATGCGAATTAACGAACGCGAACTCTGATAAACTCATTGACAGGCATTCGGAATGCGAGAGATGTTTGTATAGCGTTAGCATGAATGGAAGATGATATTAATCGCGCTAAAGGTCAATCATTTTTCCATCGGCTAGAAAACTCGGTTATTGGAACGTTAATAGATGATAACCCTGCCCTCGTTCATGAGAATATACAGTTACGCATCTCGCGATGAAATCCGAGAGCACTCAATGAAACTGTCTATTCATTTTTATCTCTGCTACTGTGTTTTTGCCGGCGATTTTTAAAAAGAGCAATAACATTATATTATGTGATCGCAAACGATCAAACCTTGATTTTTATCCTGAATTATCTGTTATTCGCAGTTTGCATCGGGGCAACTCGATTCAAAATTTTCTTGGGATATCTCAGATATAGAAAACTAGAAATTTACAAGTAAATTCGACATAAAAAAAAACAGATACGTATAACTCTATCGATGTAAACGTACAATGTTCATCTATCGAGAAACGAAACTCGTTTACGTATTACGAGCGTCCGCTAAAACCTACATGCAGTTTGTGCCCGAAAATCTGTACCATGAAAAGAAAAAAAAAGCCATCGGCAAAATTTGTCCTACGAAGATCGATACCGAATCGACGACTCGGTTAACCGATCTTTTAACCGCGTACGCTAGTTTCCTTTTTGTCTGGCAACGGGAAGTATCAAATTGATTCGCAGTTTTTCCCGATTCAGACAACCGCCGTTTAATAGTTGCCGCGAACCGTTCGCTAGAAAACAATCTCGACTGCGCACGGCTGGCTCGTAAAACTTGTACTTGACCCTATTTTCGCCACGGTAACTACCGCTGTTGATGTTATTGCCGTGGACTCTGTACGACTGGCCGCGTCGATACGAACGGCAATAAACAAGGGTGACTGACTGTACAATCAGAGTCGAAGGGGGGTCATTTATCGCGTAGCGAACGCGCGCGCATTCCGCCTCTACTCCCTAGATTATAATCCAATTTTATCGTCTTTTAAGCACCGTCGCGAATCGGTACACGTGATTGGAAATTATCGCGCGTGAAAATGAATTTACACGGGACACTTCGAATTCTTCGTAGCTATTCTCCGTTGAAATTCCACGCTGTACGATTCATGCTTATTTATTAATGTCTACTGACGCATAACGTAAAAATTAAACGATTTGCAACACTGAACGGATTGACAAATTTCGACATCTCGAAAGTAAATTTGAGATCACGATAAAGTGTTAGGCTATTTTTGACACTGATGGGGTAGCAGTAATTTAACTGCCACGTTTGCATAATATACAACCGAAGTGATGTGGTTAGGTCGAGGTTAAGTTTAGTTAAGATTAATTTGGAGTTAGGTTAGGTCAAATTAAGAATAAGGTTAGGTCGAGATTATGTTACTCGTGGATTAGGTTACATTGGCATTGGGTTACGTTGGGATTAAGGTAGGTTAGGTTAGATCCATGTTAGGTTAAGTTGAATCAGGGTTTAGTCAGATCGAGATTAGGTTAGGTTTGATTAGAGTTATGTTAATTCGAGATTAGGTTAGTTAAGGTTAGGCTAGATCGACATTAGGTGAACTAAATCGAAGTTAGGTCAAGGTTAGGCTAATCGACATTAGGTTAGATCAAATCTGAGTTAGGTCAAAGTTAGGTTAGATCGACATTAGATGAACTAAATCGAAGTTAGGTCAAGGTTAGGCTAATCGACATTAGGTTAGATCAAATCTAAGTTAGGTCAAAGTTATGCTAGATCGACATTAGGTGAACTAAATCGAAGTTAGGTCCAGATTAGGCTAATCGACATTTGGTTAGGCTAAGTCGACGTTATGTTAGGTCAAGATTAGGCTAAATCAAAGTTGGGTTAGGTCAACGTTAAAATATAATAGTATATCAGCTAATAGCACGTATTTTCATGTAACGATGATAATAAGGAACATTTAATTGTAAGGACGAGTTATCTCGTCTTCCCTCCGCAAAGGAGCCCTACCGACAATGCAGATTGTACATAGTTTCGTACACCTCTTACATAATACGTGTAATGGATTGGAGTTTCAAGTACATCGGAATTCGAAGTGATTCAATTTGAACGGAAGTTGGCCCGATCAAAGGTATCGATGATCCTCGAGAAACACTTGGTCATTTTCGCACGATCGAGGGAAAGCTAAGACGTCGAGCTGCTCGATTCCGAGCGAACAAACTGAAAAAAAATCGGTACACAACCGCGTACGTCATCGTGAGAATGTTCTTTCCATTCTCGGGTTCAAACCTGATCCGAGAGAAAGCTGGTTTGAAAATGCGATACCGGCCAACGGCAACCATAAATGACTGAATCGAACGATGACTCGTTGCTATATTATCGCGATCAATAATCTTGCCGGGCGAACAATCAATTTTTAATACTCCACCGATCGCTGAGTTCTGACTGTTGCGAATGAAATCATATTTCGAAACGAAAACCCGATGCAATTTTAGGGACTCCAATTTTTCATCTTTAATTGCTTCCTTTAATTCGGAATAAAATATTCTCATTCAAGTCAAAGAGTAAAATTTATGTTGCACGAGTATTAATTAATCGATTTTAGTCCTTAACTCCTCCAAATCGACAATTACACCTCAACTACTATTATAAATAATGACCAAGTTCATTACCACGACCTTCATTAAAAATTAACATCTAATCTTTCAATTACGAGCTACATTTGAATTCTTAAATCGAACTTACAAATCTGAGGATTTACATTTCACTTCCAGTTAATTAAAACTCCTAATTAAGAGTCAAAATTATCGTTGAATATTACGTGAATTTTCTTTAAATAAATTAACATATAGTAGTTGCTTTCCCGTTCCTGTAACACGTGGAACAAAAACGTGTTCTCGAAAATTGATGAAAGCAACGAACAGTAAAAGAAAACACGCGAAATGCTAGAAAATGGTAAAAGAATGAGCGGAAAACGAAGGCGATGTTGAAAGCGTTTCATTCATGATTGCGCGAAGCAAATACGTGGCTCGGTACACATAACGAATACACAACACGAGAGTGAAGATTTTATCGGGGTGTCGGTTTGGCAGATTAGGATAAGACGTACTACGCACGTGAACGTCACATAATATAGCACCTTCTTCTTCCTCGTTTTCCGTCCACGTAATCAGCGCGTTTCCTTATTCGTGCCTAGAATCGCAGGGGGAATACAGTTGCAACGAGCTTCATTCACGTTTCCATTTAGTGGCCACTCATAGTACGCTCCGCGTGCTACTATATCTATTACGCTTCATGCCTATGCACTGAACGTTTGCAATCGTAATCAGCGATGGCTATGAACCTACTTACATCCTTTCCATTTACGACCATTCATCGCTATTTCATTTCATCTGCAATTTTCATATTCTTTCGTTTATAAATTATCACTGATGAATTACCTAATTTCGAAATTAGGTAAAGTTTGAGAGTTCCAATTATTCAAAGTCTCAAACTTCCACAATTTTTAATCACTGTAAAATTTAAAAATCCTCAAATACAAAAATAAAAATTCTAGAATTTAAAAGTGCCAAGATACCAAAATACTAGTCTCAAAATTCCAATCTTCTAATATCCTAAAGTTCTATTTTTCACGTCCAAAATCCTAAAATCCCAAAATGTCAATTTTCAAATATCCTAAACTTCTAACCCTCACGTCCCAAAATTCCGCTTGCCTAATATCCTAAAGTTCAAACCCCCTCAAACCCCAGAAATAAAGATTCTAAAATTGAAAAGTGCCAAAATTACAAAAGCCCCTAAGTCCCAAATTTGAGTACGAAATAAAAGTCGTAAAACCAACAACGAAACCTGCTACACACGCACTTTCACGGAAACAAGTAGCACTCGAAATAGACTGGAGACTCATTGAACTTTACTACTCAGGAACCGCTATCGACAGAAGTCGAGGACTTCGCTAAAAATGTCCAAGTGCAGAAATGGTGTTGCGTGTAGACGGCGAACACGAGCTCTAGCTCGGTAATCAGCTTGCCATTGCGTGAGCATGTAACGCAACGTTAATTGCAATTAATAGCGTTATGCAATTTCCCTACGTCACAGTTGGCCAGAAGCCGCAACAACGAGGTTGACCCTTTAACGGCAAAGGGCAGATCCGTGTTAACACGGTCATCCGTTGATTTTCTTCCATTTTTTTCATAATCGCGTCGCGTTAATTGCTCGTTCATCGATTATAAATTGCTCGCGCGTCGAGAACGAGCTACTCAAGTTCGTTCACCTCCAACTGTCCGGGATATATAAACTTTCTCGCGACATAGCTCGAGCATACCGCGAAATTCAGCGCACGTAAAGTCGGTTCGAACGCGTGGAATTGATGATCGATCTATAAATCGAATCTCGAATTCCACGCGGTACCCTCCCGCTACCTTAACCAACAATAATGCCGTTTCCACGCGGAAAAACGTACTAATCAACGCGTTCTGATTAGCCACCACTATTTGATTCAAACTGCTTAAACCTTATTTCTCAAACAAAAAGAAATGTAGTGTAATTTTTCTTCTACGCGTTTAAACCAGGTTAAAGTACTTATGGAAAAGTAAAGAATGTTTTTTCGACTAAAGTACAGCATGCCTAATGCGCATGCGCATTGCGTATCTTAGTCTATAAAATATTCATACTTGTTTCTAAACTACTATCCGCTTTAACAATACTTAAAGCTTGAAATCTTAAAGTAACGATTACCTTGAATAATTCAATATGCCACAAGATTGCTGTAAGTTTAATTCTAACTGCTGGAGTTATTGCGAAAATTAAATTTATCGAAGACAAGCAAGAGAAATGATTGTTCGAATAAAATGCAGCATGTGTATTCTCAACGCGCATGCGCTGTACACGTTACGCGCATGCGCATTGCGTATCGTTATTCGAAAAAACATTCTTTCGATAATCACTTCAACTGCAACAATATTTGAAACTTAAACAATTAGATTTAGATTTATGACGATCATTTCTATTTCGAGCAATAAAGAATGGGTATTATTTTAATAAATTGCAGTGTGCGAAATGTTTGTTATTCTACTATTTTGTCGTAAATGGAATATAAGGGAATCGAAGTAAAATGCATAGGCGAATGTAGATAATCAAAGTACGTTGATTAGTTATTTTCTTGGCGTGGAAATTGTATTATTCGTAGCTGCAGGGTGGTGAAGGTTCGTGGCAGCAGTTTCGGCCCGAATCTCGTAACTTCATAACCCCTGGCATTGAGAGCGGAGTTTCAACAATTATTTTCGTCCGAGAGCGGCAAACGAGCTATTTGTAAACAGAATGTTTGTCAACAAGCGAACTAGTTCATTATGCCTTGCGCTACGTTTGCCAAGCGAATAAGACCGCGATCGTTCAACCCGACCTCCTTTTCCATTTCTTTTTTTCCGAGAACAACCTTTACACGGGTCTCCATGATCGACTAATCTATTTTAGGGTTAATTAACCTTTACAACTGCGGTGGACAACCGTGAGAACGCACGGTTCATAGTCAAGTCGATCAGCAGACAATTACTTTAGTTGGAAATTAGAAAATTTGCAGAATTTCAAATATTTCAATCTTCAAATTCACAGATCTTTCAATTTCTTAATTTTTAACTTTTTTAAGTCTTCTCGAAGAACTTGAAAACTTGTTAATTGCTAATAAATTTAAAAATTTCATAATTGAATAATTTAGAAATTTAGATATTTGAAAATATTAAAGTATTTGCGAAAAATCTTGAGAAGATAAATTTGAGGAACTTGAAAGTCGAAAAATTTCGAAATAAGTTAAATATTAAAAGAGTTCTCAGTTATTTTTAATTTGCAGCTGCTCCACATTCGGCAGAGAAATCTCGTTAATGGAGATTAGATACGCGCAGGGGTATAACGGAGTGGAAAAAATGTAATTTCTGTCGGGTGTAAAGGAGACGCATCGAAGGGGTGAAAGAAGGAGGACGATAAAAAGAAAACACGCGAGATAGGCGATACTCTCGATCCATTTGACCGAGTTTTTCTTACGTCGCTTGCCTTTTTGCTCGATCTCCCACTCGTAGCACGAACCCGCCTTACGAGATCGTTGACCGAATGACACGGTGAACAGTACACTGGTGAGCACTGTACGTTTCCCTAGGGAAAATAGCAATATAGGGGAAAGAAGTACTGGCAGTCGGATTCCGGTTGATAAATCTTTAAACTCGCTGTCAGGCTTTGAAAATTTTGGTAATTTCAGAATATGAAAATTTGATCATTTGAAAAACCTAAAAATTTGAACAGGTTATTCCAGAATTAGAACACTTAAGAATTTGAGAATCTAGCAATTTTTTAATTAAAAAATTTATGAATTGAAAAATTTGAATATTTAAAAATTAAAAAATGTCTAAAATCTGAACTGTGCAAGACTAAAACCGTGAAACTTGAAAAAAGTTACAAATGCAAAAATTTGTAATCTATTTGAGAAGAAGAAATCGTAAATTTGTAACGAAAGAAATAAAAAATGTGTAATATTGTCAACATCCGTGTACGGAATACAATGACCCATTGTTCGATTTTGAGCATTCCTTTCCTAAGTTGCATTACGGTACAATAGAATCAGTGTTATTTCACTACTTAACGTTACGTTATTTCTCGGAAGAAAATTAAAATCGTTAGCAGCCCACTCTTTTCGTAAGAGATTATAAAACACGAGTCGGATGAAGGCTATAATTGTATCCATTGTAACCGACACTATTGTAAGAGCGTCTTCGTAGATAGCTGAGAAACAATTACGCGAGATAGGTGAATAAATAAGCGTGCAATAGGCGCCATCGTTACATGAAACAGCGTCGAGTGTATAATGAAAATTGCAGCTGACTAATGAACAGTAACGTGTAATTCCGAGAATGATCTGTTCTCGAGGTAAAACGCAAGCAAATACCGTAGATAAAATCGATTGATAATTTACTTGTTGGCTATTACAGTCACTAAGAATACCGAAGATAACAGCCGAATCGAATCTTGTTATTTCGCGTTATAATCTCGAATTCAATTCGAAACTCACACAGTCTCGTTATCGTACGATTTACGAAACAGAAACGTGCGCGAAAGGTACGAATAGATGAATCCATTGCGCAAATCGCGAAAGAGAGCCCATGAAAATCGTGTTCGCGTATAAGGCCGTGAAAACGCAGGTGCAACGCTCGTTACGTACAATGGCGTCATTACAGTAACTTATTACCGACAAATGACACTACGATCACCAGTCATGTTCTATAAATACGCACGATGACTCCTGACACCAAGGTGTGTCCACGCACAGGTCGCAGAGTGAAAGACCTGCGGCACGAGACAATCTAGAACACCGTTTTTATTCGCGTAATTCTGATAGGATAGCATCTACGTGAAATATTATACTGTCATATTTTGGTAAGGGAATTGTGGAAATTAAACAGAGCGATTTTCCAAATATTGAAATTTTTTCATTTTTAAGATCAGATGATTTCAATTTTTTAGGTCCAAAATTTTTGAATTCACGAATTTGTATTCTACAATTTCTAAATACACAAAACTCCAAATCCCCAAATACCTAATTTCTCAAATCTCCAAATTTCCAAAACTCTAAATCCTCAAATTCTTAAGTCTTCAAATCTCCAAATTTCCAAATTCCCAAACCTCCAAATATCCAAATATCTAAACTTCCCAAAACTCCAAATCCTCAAATCCCCAGATATCGAAATTTCCCAAAACTCCAAATCTCCAGATATCTAAAATTCCAAATCCCTAAAATCCCCAACTCCTCAAGTCCCCAACTCCCCAACTCTCTAAATCCCTAAAATCCCCAACTCCTCAAGTCCCACTCCCCAACTTTCCAAATCCCAAAATCCTAATCTAACAATGTCGACTTTCAAAAACCAGTGAAAAATAAACGAAAAAAAATCGCATACCTCCATCTAAAAAAAAACGCATGGTCTATGGGAAATTTGTGGGTCACGGCTACGGCGCTAATCCACATCGACGTGCACCCACGTTGTGTTGGAAAGGTTAATTATACTTCATAGGTACAGGTTGAATTATGAAAATACAAGTTGATAATTACGAATGGAGAAGTTAATCACGATGATCACGTCAATTTTCTAATTAACTGCAATTTCATCCGACATCCCGGTAAAATAGTCCTATCATACCCGATACACGGTTAGCGTTAGATGTACAGTACTTCCATTGAGAGAGAGGCGGCTATGCGATTCTCACGTTTCTATCCTACCTGCGCTGTATAATTCGACTGCGCGTGATTTCGATAATTACCACGATGCAGCTATACTTCGCGCGAACGCGTCTACGCGTTATCGATTGGCTCCGATCAATTTTCCCTAATAATTCCTACACTATCGTAAACATAATTTTAGTTCTTTCGACTGATTTTTAACCCTAAAACTACCAAAGCGGTTATATTTTACAAGTTTTTACCGTTTACAAGTTTTAAATCTTGAAATCCTTACATCCACAAGTCTGTAGATCTGCAAATAACTAAATTCCTAAATTCCCAGGTTTCCAAATTTCTACATTCCCAAGTTTCTAGACCCTCAAATAGCTGAATTCCCAAATTTCCAGATTTTGAAATCCCTACATTTCCAAGTCTCTATATTCTCAAATCCCTACATCCCAAATCGGTACCTTCCCAAATCTCTACATTTCTAAATTCCTACGCCCCCAAATCCCCACATTTCCCTAATCTCTACTTTCCCAAATTCCGACATTCCCGATTCCCTACATCCCAAATCCCTACATCCCAAATCCCTATATCCCAAATCCCTACCTTCCCAAATTTCTACATTTCTAAATCCCTACGCCCCCAAATTCCCACATTCCCAAATCTCTACCTTCCCAAATTCCGACTTTCCCGAATCCCTACTCCCCCAAATCCCCCATACTCCAATCAAACCCCTGGGTCAGCCTCCTACGCACCAGTAACAGAGTTGTTTACATTACTCACTAAAACCTTGACCTCTGATCTAATCAACTCTACCAAAGTTAAATAGTCTCCCAAAAGAGTTATACTTAAATATAAGAAATGATCCACGCAATGTAAAGAAACGTCCGTGTGAAAATGCTACGTAAAGAAACATCCATGTGAGAATGCCTATGCAAAGAAACGTCTATGTGAAAATTTTTATGTAAATAAACATGTGTGCGAAAATATACGCGTTAACAAATACTCGTGTAAAAATAAAGGTAAATATTGCTTGTATATTAGAGTGTTATAAAATGTATTGTATTAGATTTTGTGGGCCATGCGGTGAAGAAGCACGAGGTGCGTACGAGGACAATGGAGATAGAAAGAATGGAGGAGCATTAACGGTAGGTATAATTAAGTCATCACTGGAAATGAATTAATTCAACGATTGCATTATAATGGTGATTCTGAAATGTCTCGGCCTTGCAGTTTATAAGCGTGTCGTTGCTACGAATCTGCACGCGCTTCGTCAGCTAGGAATGCAGAAGGTAACCGGAAGCCACCGGTGTCTCGTATAACGGCCTGCGTTACAACTTCGCCGACATCACCATACAAATATGTCAGATACTTTCCTTTACGACGTATAACAAGTTTTATTTATTATACTTCAATATTAGGCTTGAACGTATATCATATTTGAATATTACTCAGGTAACAAGGTTCAAGGTTTATCAAGGTTTTCAAGTTTCGCACATTTTTCGAGGTCTCCAAATTTATAGATTCATTACATTTTCTAAGACTGTGCAATTTTTCATTTACTGAACTTTGAAGATTTAAACAATCTTTAAGACCTCGAAATTTCCCACATTACTGACATTTTTATGGATTAAGTTTGCAATTCTCAAATTTTCCACATTTTCAATATTCCTACATTTTTCAGATTTCAAAAACTTCCAAGGTTTACTCAATTTTGAAAATCTTAAAATCTTCACATTTCTATAGTCAAAACTTTTGTGATGGTAAATCTGTAATTAACCCCTTGCACTATTTTACTCGAACTTTGAATACGTTCAATTTGGAGTTGTCCAATTATTTGCATAATCGAGTGATACAAAATTGACATAACATTCCAACTTTCTTTGTCTGTTTCAATATTGCTGTGATTAGTTCTGACTGACACGTCTGATCATGGGCCAAGGAGTTAAAAAGTGAATTTTTGATCAATCTGAGTTCAACTCATCCTAAACGAGTTATGAACGCGTTACCTCACCCATAATATACAGAGAATTTTCGAAGTTTTCAAGTGTAATTCTGAATTAGAAACGAAATTGAATCTAAGAGGAAAGAAAATAATCCGTCAGGCTTGGTTTCCCGGCAACGTAACGTTTCTCAACGTCGTCGAAGATCTTTACAACTTTCTCTTCTGTCCGTTCGAGACACCTTGTAGAAAGCAACGGCAGTGTACGAATACAACGAAGCCGAGGAGAGAGCTTTGTCGGTCGGTCGAACCGAAAGGAGGGACCGAAGGGACCCCGGGCCGAGACAAAGGGACGACCCGAACCCGCACAGGAGGGAGAATCGCGGAACGGAGAGCAAAATGACCCAGATGCTCCGGGACCCATACATTTAGTCCAAGTTCGGCACAAAAGAGAGGAACCAATCGCTAAGAAACACCGTTTTCTTTCCATGCACTTTTCCAATTTCAAATTCAAATTTACCTGCATTCTTTTTTACAACTGTACAAATTTCTTTACTTCTTTCTGATGTATAAATTATTTATGGGAGAAGGTAGAATAGGCGCCAAGACGAATTTAAATTGTATAAATTAGCTTTTGAGTTTTATTAACCCATGCCAGTCAAATGTGTTCAGGTAAAATTTTACCTCTTTACATTAAAATTGAAGAGTTCGAATTTTTCTGAGGAAACCCTCATTTTCTCGATTCTCTTTCTGAATAATAAGTAACTTCTTTGTAAGAAAGATTTTTAGTAGCTCTTAAACGTCTCAGAGTGGTATTCCGATGACCATTAATTTATTATAAGGGTGAAAATATGCAGTTATCGGTACAGCGATAAAAAATGAATTTTTTGAGTAATGTATCAGTCAATTTGGAGAAAATTAATTGAAATGTAACTTGAAAATGGCGGCATTTTATTCGAGTGTCTTTGCATATATGGGAACGAAAGGAGAAAAAGAAAGGGAGGGAGCAGTTTATTTTTATTTTCGTCTGGCGAGCGCTAAATGAAAATGGGTCGAGGCATCTGTGCTCATTTACGCCGCTTCTTTTTATTTCCTTTGCGAAGTGTTACTCCTTACAAAAGGCGCGACACTTCTCGACCGTGTATGATGACCCCAGCATCCCTACATTTCTATTTCTACAAATTCCCAAATTAATTCATTTCTCAATCTGTAAATTTCGAATTTCACAATTAACCTATAAATCTAAATATTTTCAAATTTCAGAATATCCAAAATATGACAACCTTTACATCTCTAAATTTAAACACTTAAAAATTCTCATATACAGAAATAATTGTCTGTAATTGTAAAAATTTCTTCAATTTAATCAATAAATCTCAACATGTTTAAATATCAAAATTCTTCAATTACGAAAACCTCAAATTTCAAAATCCCTGAATCTCTACATGTCCAAAATTCGACATCCTCAATGTTAAATATCCTTATATGTCCAAATTTCGACATCTCCAAAATATTCCCAATTTCTCGAATATAAATTCCATAAATCGACAAATTGCCAGCTTTAAAAGCTGCCAATTCCGAAAATTCCCAAACAGGCCTCGTTCCCTTAGCCAAAAATCATTAAGCAAGTTTCAAAGAAAATCGATCGCGATCGATTAAGAAGAAAAATCCTTCTGTCGGTAACGAGCAAAAAGGTAATCGCGGCAACGACAAAAAAGGAGTGACAGAATGTTTCTGTTTGGAGAACGGTCTCGTTAATATTCGCAACGTTAGCGAGAGGGAACCGAACCTTCGTTCCTTAGTGGGCCAGGGTTTGGCGAAAAATTCGACGGCTACGGTTTGGCCTTCGCGGCGAACAGAAAGAGAAAGAGAAAGAGAGAGAGAAGGGACAGGGAACGACGAGGCCAAATACAACGAAAAGGACAAAAAGGGAGAAAGAAAGGATGGTGGGGAGAAAGAGCCGCACCGAGGAGGAAGGGAAAGAGTGAAAGAACAAAAGGAACGGGCCGATCTCCTTAAGAGAAATGCGTGGGAATTGTACCATGTGGCCTGAGGACTGGTTCGCGAAATATCGCATTGCGAAACTACACAAGTACTAAAGTTACGCGTATGACATCGCGTATACTACCGATTACTTCCCTTACTAATTTTCAGAATTTGGAAATTTGGAAATTTGGTAACTTGAAAAATATTTTCTGATTTGAGACTGTAAATTTAAGATATTTGGAAATTTGAGGATTTGGAAATTTGAGAATTTGGAAATTTGAGAAGTTGAAAATTTGAAGACTAATAAATTTAAGAATTGGAAAATTTGGTAACTTGAGAATTTAGAAATTTGAGAATATGGAAATTATAAAAACACTCCCTACACATGTTCTTACCCACAGAAATCATATATGTTAAATGAATTGACCTCGGCAACAAACGGAAACGGATATAAAACTTCCAATCGAAATTGTCCGGTGTAAATCGGCCGATCCATTAGGGTATAAAAGATCAGCTGATTATTCGCTAGGTAGACTTGAAAGAAGCAACCGTATAAAGGCGGACTAAAGCGGTCAGTGTCACACGGTTCGACTAAACGATTAAAGAGTACCGACGCTACGTATCGGGAGGGTCTTTAACGGCGTGGGATCGCACGGCTACTTTCGCGTGCTAAAATTAGTCGAATAAAACTCGCCGTTACAATTGATAAAAGTCGCCGCCACGATGTTGCGTAATGTTATAGGGGGTTCGTGCGAGCTTTCATTGGACGAAATTCACCTTTGGCAGATGAGAAGCAGGTTACCGTTTCCGGTCCACGTGTTAACCTCATCAGGATGACGTCCTGTTAAGGACTCGACGTCGGTCGACTAACGTGACCGTATGTGACCATATGTGGCGGTCGTTTAATTATTTATTCCGGGCTTAACGGTACTCTAAAGCGATCCACGTTCTCGTGTTTTTCATAATTGCAAATTTCGTTGGAAAACATTTTAATTTTTTTTTTACTTCTCTATTATATTTTATGTACAAGCCGGGTGTAGATCTTTTTCAATTGATTTGACTAAATAAGGAATGACCTAATGCGATACAACACGTGGTCATCATACGTGTGCTGCAACACAGACACGGGTACTATACGTATCTATATCATTCGTATTAATTTCATAATTGCAATTCCACTCTTAACAATTTCATATGTGGCAATTCCATATATGACAATTCCACATATGACAATTCCATGCGTGGCAATACAGTATGTGACAATTCCACGGGTAAGAATAGAATGCGTGGCAATTCCACGGGTGGCGATATAATGTGCAATAACTCCACGCACTATTCCACGCAATGCAAAACTAGCAGAATTTAAAATGAAAAAATTCCAAGGTTGAATATTTACAGTTGTTAAATTATACATTCACAGGACTTGTGTGTATATACATCGTGTATTATAGTATAGTACGAAAATTCAGGTGTGTGCAATTAGAAATTTGAGTACTTCTCAAAATGTTCGGTTTTACTCAAAAATCGTAAGGAATTTATTTCTGTACCTAATATAAAACAAGTTTCCATAACACGTTAACTGCCGCTGTATGACCAATGTTGTGCCACCATAAAAATTAAGATCAAAATAAAGCGGTATCATATAAAGAAACATGACTGCGACAATCAACGTGTTAATCACTTCCAAGATGCAAACTCTACTACTTCGATCAAAAGGGAGTAATGATTGGACGAATGAAGTGCATCAGAGTGGTACAATCGAATAATACACCACTCCATACAATAAGCGCATGACTGAGATGTAAAAAGTACGGCGTAAGAACAACTTTATGTACGCATAGCACATTTTGCACTCGTGAACACTTTCAGATTCGTTTTTCTCTTACGTGCACATGATACCGATTTCGAATTCACTCTGTTCAATGATTCGGTAAAAAGTAGGATTCTCATCGAATATAGCACATGCACGTTCCCACCGCGTATCGACGCTCTGAATCTAAGGGGTAAATCGAGCGGTACGATGACGAAAGGCAAAAAAACGATGTTTTAGATGAGGATGATCAATTCTTCCTCCAGCACAGGTAATTTATTGGAGGAAGCGCTACGAATGCATCAATGGTACTGTGAAAGCGTCTAAGACTACCAGAACTATGGTCAATTCTTCCAGAAACAGAATCTATTTCTGTGAGTGGTTCGTTTAAACTGATCCGAATAACTGAACAGTGAAAAGACCATAACATTTTTATACAACTAATATCTGTAAAAGAAATGTTTGAATAAAAATCTTATCTACGTCTATCTTGTAGATTTTTCAATTCTTAATGTAGTTTGTAAATAAACACTCGGTAAATAATGAAGATAAAGGCAGCGACCAATTTTCACTGTTCAATTTTCACTGTATAAAAATTCTGTACATTTGGTGAACGTAAGCGAAGATGAAAAGAAGACTTACCTTAGACAGTTTCTCGCCCTCGTGATGCGGCAGCAACGTCCTCAGCGATTGGAAACCGGCATTAATACTTTGCATACGACGTCGCTCGTTGCTGTTGGCGATTTCTCGCCGCATACGCTTCTCCTGCTCCATGTGGCTTCGCGGTGTCACGCGACCAACGTTGCTGGCTCCGTTACCGTTGCTCAAAGCAACGTTCTGACCAGCAACGCGCCGGGATACTGTACCGTTGCTCTTCGATTGCTGTTGCTGCTGTTGCTCCTGAGAATCAGCGACCTCGGCGACCGTCACGCCCGTGGTCACCGAGCCCTCCTCTACAGTTCCAATATTTCTGCAACACATCATCCACATTTATTCATACTATCTATATTACAACTTTCTCGGAATTTGTCTTTGGTGGAATTTTTTCTCCCTAACAATTATACTAATAAGTGTTCATTGATGATATCCATTCATATGGCTGTTAGTACTTTACCAAACGTACTCGGAATTCTAATAGGGGTGGTTTTTACAACTTTTATCTTGGTTAGAATTTTTGGCCGACTCTATTAAGCTAATATTGTCCACGTGCTCATCGATGATACATCCATTCCTAATTTAATCAATTTCATACAGTTGTTAGTACTTTGTCAAATATACTGCAATTTTAATCAGGGAGGTATTTTTCAAAATAAAAACTGCAAATTTATCAGAATAAAAATGAAAAGTCTGCAAATTGACCACAATAAGAGAATCGGGATAACAAAGATAGCAGGCTGAAAAATTGTCTACTACAATCCACAAGTGCACTTGTTCCCCATTATTAGAAAACGCGAATATAAGAATCCCCGAAACATTACTTTGTACATTCATCGAATGCCCCAGCAGATGTTTGAAAAGCATTTCAACATAGCCATCAAAGAGAATCCCCGAAAATCAAAGCGACGAGATGGAAGAGGCAGGCTGACACTCGTGTATCCGTGGCCCTGTGTCGACGATGTCCACGTTTCGTCAGGGTTTCGCGCCGGCTCTAAATATTTGATTTACAAGCAGATACGAGAAGAGTAGAAAGCAACGGCGGCCGGAAATATAAAAACGGCTGGCTGCCAGTCCGCATCCAAGGGCTTTTAAGGAAATTGAAAGCGTCGCGCTGTTTGTTTCGACGAAAACTACGCGCTGGTAGCTCGGCTAAATGCGATGGTGGTAGTGCGCAACTTATCGACGGTTAAATTCGCGGTCAATGAAGCGAGACATCATTGTCATTCTGTGGTTACTACTTCAAAGACCGACTGCACGCAATGCCAACGCCAACGCGAAACTATTTTCTCCCTTTTCGTGCGCGAATACGCTTTTAAACGCTCGTTGCCGAGCTGAATTTCCTGGCCTTTTAATGGGACAAGGTCGTATTTACCTCTATCGAAATTTACAACTTTCTCCGAACAAATTCCTTTGGTTAAATATTCCTGTTAATAAAATAACAGAATTAAAATAAATGAAACACGGTATTTTATTATTGACATTGGTAGTCGACACTGATCTCTGTCGACTGTCTTTTCAAAATGTTGAAAATCTACAATTTTATGTTTCATTTGTAGTTGAGGGACTAATTCGATGTTAGAATATTCGGCTATTTGAAATTACATCACAACACAAAACTAATTCCCAAGATAATAAATTTAGATACATTCTTATGTGACAAATCTTACTCGAATTTTTCATACACATCTGATGTTCAATTAGGTGCAAGGATTGGCGAATAAAAAACATAACATTTCAACTTTGTTTTAATATTGCAGCTGTGTTCTGACGCACCTGACCAATAAATACCCAAACAAATTCTACCCTAAATGAATTTTTCCTGCAAACATAAGACACGTATCTGGCCAACAGCTGATCAAAAGGATAAGAACGCAAAGAGGATGGCAGAGCGTTTAAAGAAGATTATTAGTTAGCGAGAAAACGGTGTATCATTACGGCAGCAGACATAATGAACAGCTTAGAAAGAAAGGAATGTTTCGGTGTCGGAAACGGGGAAAGGAAAACGAAGAGATACGAGTGGTATTCTCGTTGGTAGGGAACATCTGGTAAAATTACAGACACGGAGGAGACTACGGGGGAAAAAGATAAAAGGAAAGAAAAGAGGGAAAAGATCGGGTTGTCGGGTGTGAGATGAATCAGCAGGGAAAGACCATGACCTTGTGCCCTGCTCTCTCAAGCATTCGTTCGCTGCGTGCCGATAATACAACCAGAATATGTTCATACGTGCACGAGATATACAACGCGATGCGAGTGTGCATGCATACGGAACGTATGAATGATCATTTTATGGAACTCGAAGAAATCGCTTTACGAAAATGGAACGGGTTATTTATTGCTTCATTATTCGATGTGTGTGTTTGATACGTTCACGTGAGAAATAGTAGGTTTTTATCGCTTTTGAATGGCAATTTTTGCAAGTTTATTTTTGGATGTTTATTTTTGGATCGTAGGTTATTAGTTCATTTTTGTAAATTTGATATATAGTGTGTGTGTTTGATAAATTCGTATGTGTAGTAGTCAATTTTTATTGCTTGCGAATGCCAATTTTGGGAAGTTTATTTTTAGTTCACAGGTTATTCATTAGTTCATTATTCACCTGATACTGTGTGTGTTTGATAAATTAGCATGCGAAGTAGTACGTTTTTATTGCTTTTGAATATCAATTTTTGGAAATTTATTTTTAGTTATGTATCAAGATCGTTATTCATACATTTGAGATACAGTATGTGTGTGTGTTTAGTAAGTATATGATGTAGTAAGAGGTTTGAATTGCTTTTAGATGTAGTTTTTTAAATTTATTTTTATTTTATAGATTTCCGAATGTACTAATGGCCTTTTATATTTGGAAATTTATTAATTTTTTAACTTCACTAGTGTTCAAATATCGAAAATATTTAATTTGTAATTTTACAACTTTAAAAATCGAGACTTAGAAAATTTGAAAGTTTGGGAATTTTGGAAATTAAAAAATGACTGGTTGTGAACTTGATAAATATCATTTATGAAATTTTGATACGAGTAAGCGTAGAACGAGCGTAACCACTGGCTTAAGTGAACCATGGCCTCGAACTTTGACCCTTCGAGTGTTCTATAAGTTCACCGTGAACTTCAGACATTACGGCCAATCAATCGAGAAATATTAATAATGAATTGTGCTATACATAAGAGAGGAAGTTTTTATTATATTTTATCGAGTGTACCTAACAACTATTTCAGTAATATATTTCCAAATATGCAATTATTTGAAATTTTCCAAAGTCCTAAATCCTTAATTAATCCTTAAATTTATAAATTCCTAAAACTTTAAATCCTTAAACTCCTAAATTGCCAATTTCCCAAATTCCTAACCTTGATGTCCCTGAATCCTTAACTCTCTAAATCCATATTCGAGTTTTCAAGCATCTACATTTCTAATTTCCCAAATCCCTAAAACCTGAACGTCCCTAAATCTTCAAATCCCCAAATACCTAAATCTTTAAATTTCCTATCTGCTAAATCCCTAAACTCTTAAACCCCTAACTCCCCAAATCCTTAAATCATCAAATCCCCAACCTTCTGAATCTCCTATTTCCCACCTCTAAAAATCCCCAAATCTTAACCTTCCAAATTCCCAAATGTCCCAACGTCCAAATGAAAAAATTCCTAAACACCTAAACAAAATTTTTCACCTGATTCTAAAATTACAGATCTTCACATCAGTTTCACACATGTAGTGCTATCTCATGAAATTTCATTGGAATTCCCGAAGAGAATATCAGAAGCTACCCCTGTTAGAACAACGATCGAGAGCAAGTGACTTCTTGCAGGATATGCAATAACAACACGTGGTGGTCCACGCAACAGAATTCCACATGGCATTCTCCCATCGAGTGGTTACATTAGATCAGCTGGTACGCCGACGGCTTGGATGGTTGGCTGCTGTGACGTCAGCTCGTTCGTTGAATACCCGCTGGGTTCACTCGGATCAGTCCCGTAGAAGTAGGTCGACTAAGTAGGTGGCTACCTTCCTTTTCATCGCGGACCTTCCACCGTATATATCGCTCTTTCAAACGGGGTAAACACGATCTTCTTCGCTCGCACGGTTAACGAGCGACCAAACATTTTCAACCCGAGCCTACCGCGATCCTACAGAACCCACATCGAAATAGTACCAACGTGCTTTCGAAATTCTCCCGAATACTAGTCTCTATCATCCTATTTTAGGTGTTTGCTGAAGGTGTTTTAGATAAAGCTTGAGATAATCAAGTACAACCGTAGAATAGTAGACTGGTAACATGAAGAATAGGAGAGCAAACGTTAGTATAACTGAACAGTGTGATTATTGAATACTACCTAGTAAAACAGATGGGTGAAATAGTTGAATGATAATATACTATAACAGTGGAATAACCAAACAGTGGTATAGTGATACAGTAAAATAGTACAACCTGACAAAATTTTAAAATAGAACTGATGACGAAATTTTTCAAGCTCACATGCCACACGCACTACGCAGTTCTACGATCACGATCGAGTGTCGGTGCGCTTGTACCGTCAAAAACAAAAACAGATCGTCAGGCAATCGACGATCGCATACAGAATATTCGGGGTATATCAAATATTCTCAAGGCATGCTACGAACGATTTATTCATCGATTTCATACTTTTTCTTATCGGACTTTCGAATCACATAAAAGGTCAAAGTTTCGAATTCCCGAAACTTTCCTGAGTTTCGGGGATACTCAATAAAACATGTGATTACAAATACCGTATACGTTTATTCATTTTGTTCAATGTCAAGTATGAAAATAACGCGGGCAAAAATAATAGCACGGACAAAAACCTTAGAATCGAGGAAAAAACGATGACACGTGTGGGGCGTATACGACCCACGCTGAACTTCCAGATCGCTTGGAATTCTCATTCAAAAACGAAGTTAGTATGATGTATACTACGTTTATTATAGCCTTCTTGCTAATCATGATTCTGTACTAACAAAAAATTGTAAGGCGCGCTTGAAAAGCAGGTTTATTTAACCCTTTGCCCTATGATTTATTTGTCAGGTGCGTCAGAACTAATTACAGCTACAATATTAATCCTATGCACTTCTCGTGGCTCGACATATTTCGATTTTCTAAATAATTTAGATAAGTAGATTGGATGAACACATATTTTCATTGATTTACTACCTATAATAAATGAAAAACATTTACTCCGCACTGTTGCAATTTTATTGAGAACCCCTTGATCTATTTTGCAAAGGGTTAAAACAGACAAAAAAATTTTAGGTATGTCTCCTCGGTATTATGCAATCGTTGTGACTATGCAAATTGGACTTGAATTCCAAAACGTATTAAAAATTCGAGTAAAATTGAGTACGTATGCGTCAGATTCATCAAAATAGTACAAGTTAATTGTAAAAATAGAAGTCGTATAGTATGTGAACGGAGTCCAAAAAAAAACGGCACGGAGCGTTAATGGACAGTACGCGCTAAAAAGCGCGAGCGACGTGTCGCGCACGACGTAGACAAGGTGCGTACGCGTGCACGCACACACTGACAACCGCTGCCACGTCCGCGTTCCTATATATAGAGGCGGCGGTGGTTAGGGCGTCGCGCACGCGCGTGCGCATGTGTTAGTGGAGAGAGCCGCGAGAGAACAGGCAGATCGTGCGATTGTGTTGTCGACTGCGCGCCGCTTCGCTCTCGGTCAACTCGCGTGAGTCACCAACAGCTGATGGCTGGCGCCACTCAGCTGGTTGTTACCGGTGCCTTCGCACGAGCCTCGCTATCTCTGGCTGCCTATCAGCTGCGAGCACAACTAGGAAACGACCGGAAAGGACGTCTTGTCGAGCTTCTATAAAAAACCGAGCGTGAAAAAAAGAAGCCGGCCCGCTCGAACGGAATCAATGAACACGCGCGTACTCGAAACGAGGAGAACGCCTTTCGTTTTAGGGCTCCCTCTCGCTCCGCCGCGATCCAACCGATGGAACTACACGGTTCGATGCTGTCGTACGATAGAAAGGTCAAGGTTCATTCAAAAGTCAAGTAAATTCGCGTTTACAATTTAATTTCGACTTCATTCGTCGCTCTCGATTTATTATGATTCTTCGTATTCTGCTTGTCGATAGTTTACCACCTTTTGTGTGATTGGAAATTGGTACTTAATAGGTCGGCTCCTTGGAAGATATAGGAAATTTTAGAATTAAGTTCTCTAGTCAAACAATCGCAGGGAACAGACTTCCTTTGGATAAGGACAACTTCAGAGAGATAAGAGCCATTAGGGACCCTGAGTAAATAAGCACAATGTTCAGACCCTCAAATTTCTCAACCACTAATTCTTCACTACTAATTTCCAAACTACAAAACTTTAATTTCTAGTTCCTCGAAATTCTTCATTTTCTCATATCCAAAAAATGTGTGAAACATTCCGATTGAATTCTGAAATTTATCAAACATCCAAATTTTAAAAATCTCACTTAATTTTTAAATTCTCAAATTCCAAAATCCTAAAAGTCCCCAAATTCTCCAATTTCCAAATCCAAATGCTCTAATTTCTCTAAATTCCCCCAAAAATCATTAAGTGCGACTAAAATGAATATGCGACGAAACGAAGTGACTCAAGGCTTGAGATGTTTTCGAGTCACCCTGTGTACGAACTCAAGGCCAAGTTTGGGTAGAACAGGGGAGCTGCATATCATTCTTCAAACGGTCGTGAACGAGCCTGTGTGTGGAGTGGTGTCCTTACGTGTGGTGGGTTCGTGTGAGTAAGATGGTTTACATTGGGGTTTGAACACCCTAGTCAGCCGAGCCACCTCGGAAAACCTCTCCCTACAAAAGGGAAGCCTATCAGACGCACTGCGGAAACCTATCTTCCCTTTTCTTCCTTTCACTCCACTTCCTGTACCGTGTGCAACGCTCTTCTCCGCTAACTTTTATTCTCCTGCCGGCTTTAAAACGGGATTTTCGTGGCGTGCGAAAACTTCACGACGAATTAAGGGACAATTAAACTTCTGGAACGATTGAATAATGGCTCGTTTAGGTGTAAACGAATTTGTTACGCAACGCTTGAAAATTTAAACGCGGTTATTGTTAGCTTATGGATTTTACGGGGTCGCTGTGACCTTCGTTATAGAGTATAATCGGAAGGTCGAAGTTGCATTTTCAAACGAGAAATTTGTACTTTTGAAAATTTTTATTTTTCAAAATATCACGTTTGAAAATTGTTATATTTGAGAATTTTCGGATTTGAAAATATCTAAATTCTCAATTTCTCAATTCAATTTTATAAATTTCTCAAAAATCATAAATATTCAAATCTATAAACTTTACAATCCCCAAAATTTCTAGATTTCTGAACATTCAAATTTTCGAACACCTCTATTTTCACATTTCTAGATCTCCGAATTTCTAAGCCTCTAAGTTCTTAGACCCCAATATTCCTACATCTCCAAATTCCTACATCCCCAAATTCCTAGATCCTCAAAGTGCTATGTCTCCAAAGTCCTAGATCCCCAAACTGATATGTCCCTAAATACCTAGATCCCAAAATTCTTACATCCCCAAATTCACTAGAACCCCAAATTCGCTGGAACCCCAAATTCCCCAATTCCCTGGCTCCTCAAATTCCCTAGGTCTCCAAATTCCCTAAACCCCCAAATTCCATAGGTCTCCAAATTCCCTAGATCCCCAAAGTCCTACATCCGAAAATTCCAACGTCCGCAAACTCCTAAATCGTAATATCCCTAAATTCCCATATCCACAACTGAAACCCCAAAGTCCCCAAATTCCCCCAAATCTTCAACCCATCCCCAAATTGAACCCAAAAAAATCAGGGATCCTAAAGTAAATATTAATGTAACGAAATTTGTTGTGTAATTTGAAGTTAACGAAAGGGTTAATCGGGAGGAGATGGCGGTATTAAGAAACGGACAGATAGAGAGATCGGATTACAGAGGCGGGGGTGAAAGAAAGGAAGGAGGGAAAAGACGGAGAGCAATTTCGCGGATGTCTGCCAGTAAGGATGCCTGCTGTCGCGTTAGCTCACACACGGGATGGAATGAAGAACGAGGATGGGAATGAGATTGAGAACGGCCAGGCATATATTTAGCTGTATGACGTAAGGCACAGGCCATCGGGCGCCACGTCGGGGTCTCTACGTGCCTCTTCTCTTGTCTCTTCTCGTACAACACTCGTCTCGTCTGCTCTCGTCTCTTCTCTTTTCTTCTCCTCTCTCCTCGTTTACTCCGAAACCGCGGTTTATTATCCGCTTCGATTCATTCCCGACTTTTATTATTCGCGGAACAAGTATTTTCTGCACCGTTCGACTCGTTTTATGTATTTCAAATATCATAATAGATACTCGAAATAATCATTCATTTCAGATACTTTGCCAGCACTGATTCTTTTCATTAGCCGTTATAGTTCATTTTTATTATACCGTGTAATTGGTTCTCGATGCAACTAATTATAATCGATTTTTGTTACACCCGATTGTAACTGATTTTTATTACGTTTCTTCTAACTGATTTCCATTATACGCGGTCATAATTGGTTTTTAACGTAACTAATTATAATCGATTTTCATTATACCTGATTATAATTCATTTCAATTAGATTTACTGATTTGCATTATACTTGATGACAACTGGTTTTTGCGTAACTAATTATAATCAGTTTTTTTTTTAGTACATTTTTATTAACTAATTTTTACTGTAATCGATTATAACTGTTATTTTCTCATCGTTATCAACAATGAATGTTGAAATATTCCTCTTGAAAAATTGAAGAAAAAATTATTTCTCAAATGGTTTACCTGTGTCCGACTTGAAACGTTAAGCTCGACGCTGAAGTTATTCGAGTTGAAAGTCAAACATTTCTAGGAAAGTCTTTCTTCGGAGAAAAGACACATTTTCACGTGGAACACCTGAATCTCGCTTTGGAAATGTTGGAGGTAGGATACTGTGAAGGTCAGGGAACAAAGGAACACCGGGTGCGCGATATTTCTATGCCTACGAAAACCCAGGTAGTTGCAATTCGAAGGGCCAAGGTCCTTTGTTAACTATCTCTGACCGGTGAGAAAACACGGAAACGGGCTTAAACTAACTCGAAAAACGCCCAAGATACAGTCCGCCCTAAAAAGATTTTCTATTCGAGACTTTCTCGAAGCAGTCGAGAAGCCATTCTACTCTACAACTATGAATCGAACTAACTTTTTCTTCAACAGTAAAGGTGATAGCATAAGGAATTATTTTTAAAACAAATTTCATTTATAAATTTTAAAGTTGCTATTTCTTTACGAAGATGGACAGTATATTTTAAAAAATAGAAAACACAATAATTATTATTGTCAAGTAGTTTAACGAATATGAATAAAAATTAACGAAGAATTGAATAAAAAGTGAATAGAATAAATAAAAGAAGAACAGTGATTTTTACTAAATAATATGAGAAAATCGTATAGATTGTAGGAGGTGCACTAGATAAAATGAATCGAGAAAAAAGTAAGCGGAATAAATAAAAGAGAAACAGCGAACGATTTTTAATTTCATAGCCCGCGTTATCCTTGTATATATGTGTAGAGCGTAAAATAAATTTGATTATAAAATTTGAACAGTCGCGAGATTAAAGTTATCTGCAACTTGTTCAAACATCGTGCACGTGTTATTAAATACGAGTCATCCGGCGAGATTAAAAATTTGATGTTCCGTTAATATAAAAAATGAAGCATAATCTTGGAGGACTCGCGGAGGCACCGTAAAGACGAATAAAAGAAGAAAGACCGTTCACAGACAGGGCCATTATTGCCGTCTGAGGATGGTCCCTTCGATTTTATCCGTGAGTAATACTCGCACACGCGTGCGTGTGTACACGTATGTAAGATGAGTTTCGCGGTGCACAGTGAGTATGTGGAGCGTAAGAGGTCAACAGAGAAACCATTGTTGTCTGCTGGCAGACTCCAGAACTGGAAGGCGTTTCAAGCCTGTACAGGCCATTTTCGCGGTTCACCTATCTACCGTGGCGAAGATAAAAAATCAAAAGGATTCTGTACCTGAAGGCTGACGCTATCGCCCAGTGCAAATAATTCTTATATGCGTTACAGGCTAAGTGTAAAGCACGGTAACGCGTGTTAACACGATAGTTTATCGAACAAATATTTTATATATTCGTTTTTCTAGATATCGCTATTCCTAAGTTCCCATGTCCCTAGAAAGCGATATTCACCGGTATGTTCATTGAAAGAAATATTTATAGATATCGTGGATTTTAATATCCTCGTATTTAAATATCCATTGAAATAGATATATCCAACAACCGATAGTCCTAGATTCAAATATTCCTAGTTTCCAGGTCGGAATTGTACTTCTATATAATTAAATCATAATGTTCCCAAATATTAATATTCCTAGATACCAATATCCCTATAAAATGACATTGTTAGATTCTAACACTTCTAGCTTATAATATCCCTAGATAAAAATATCTTTAGGTTTCTAACGACCAATGTCCCTAGATTTTAATATTCTTGGGCCTTAAACAATATCCCTAGATCCTAATAGCCTTAGGTATTAAACGACTAATATCCCTAGATCTTGACATCTTGATATCGTCAACAACTAATATCCCTAAATTTTGAAATCTTAGTGTCTTCAACAAATAATATCCCTACAGGCCAACATCCTTAGGACCCCAGATCGATGTGACCGATAATCACTGTATATTTGTATTCCTATATCCCCAGTAATTTATACACGCGAACGAGCATTTTATTCCTAAACATAGTCTGGTTTACGCGCGTTGTGTCTCGGGATTTACGTAAATTGCATCAACTTTGTCGCGAAATGCGAGCATCGTGTAGGAATCATTAGCAACGGACTTAACCCTTGGCCGCAAGTACGCCTGGTAACGAGATTTGAAAATATACAGTTCCAGCAAGTGTTAAGTCCATTCCTAGACGATGCCAACCAAGTGCCGAGATTTTGCGGTACAATGACGTGACACCGCAATGTGTCATCGTGGTTCTTTCGTTACGGGAACTATTTAACTCGAGTCACGCTTCGAGCCTAGACGATCCCGTATTTCCAACAGAAAGACGATTTCACCTTATTTTTACATTCAATCGAGTTATTATTAAATTAAGAGAGAGATGATTAATCACCGATTGGCATCGAACAACGATATAATTTCAACGAAAGTAAAAATAGCAAACGTTATCGAACCTTAAATCGACCCGTGACAAATGAATTGATTGCAGCTTCACGCGTATAAATGCTTTTCTTTTTTAAAGTTGCACGATTATAAAATAAGTGGTGTTACGAAAAAGCGTTAAGTGCAAGCGCACTTATTCACGGAGATTAAAGTTGGTTACAAACGCGATACGCGATCCAAGCTCCCTCCTCGCTATGACACGTATGTACACATAGGTATACACGCATACGTATAAAGAGGCAAGTACGCACGATATGGTGCAACTACGTTGACCGTGGTCAGGATTGGTTCGACCGATTTATTAAGTCGTGCAAACGCGCTTTGGAAAAAAGAGTACCATCACAGTCAAGCGAGTTTTATTCTTCAGCGGTTGATAAACGATGTGGTGATAATAACCAAGGCGTACACGCACACCGACAAAGAAAAGGCTGACGTAAATACCGAAAGAAAATCGATAAGGGCATCGAGCGACAGTAATTTTATCTGGGTGCAACGCGTCGTAGGAATAAACTAGACGACGGGGCGAAACCTCTTTTATAAATTGCGTAGCTTTTATTTTCCCTCTTTGACCGGCTCCGAAGTACGGTTTCGAATTCGTACGTCCGGGGATATCGAAAAACTGAAACCGAACGGAAAGAATTCGCGAGCTGTAATCTCGGAGAAAAACGAGGAACGGACTTTGGATCGCGTGTACGTATACGCGTACGAACACGAACAGAACCTGCGCGATGCATTGAATTTTCGTTACAACGACACCATTCCGTTACGTAATAATTTTAATACCTACATTTTGCACGAAGCGAACGCGACGAAAAGATTACCCCGCGAACGCATGGTCCGTGAACTCGTGAACCGCCGATCGAAATATAACGGGCAAATAAAACAAATAAATAAATAAAAAAGCACGCGCGTGTTCGAGAAAAATTCTTAAAATGGTAGCCGGTCAGCCAGTGATGAGTCACGCGGGCGGTTAGATTAAATTGTATAAAAATAAACACGCGGAATATTACTAAACGGTCGGTTAGCCAAATGAATCGGGTATCAAGGATTTTTGGAGGACGTTTTTTCGCAATTATTTAAATCTAATATTGGCCGATGTGGTTACAACGGTACGTGCGTTTAACGTCGCATGCAAAAGTCGATAAACCATCGGAGAAAAATTTATCAGAATCGGCCAAGTATCAATTACGTAATGCTGATTACGTAATAAAAGAACGTTTAATCAGCTGATATGGTGAGTCGGGTGATGAGAGGATAAACACGTATCAGATGTTCTTTCTCCCAACAAATGAGTAATCCTTTCTACTTTAGAAAAGGAAAATAAAGCGAATATGGGCAGAAAATAAAACTAGGAATACAAGTATACACTAAATATCGAGATAAAGGATCTACAAATATACAGATTTAAAAATATTAAAATCAAGGAGTACTGCCTCTTACAAATATTCAGTTCTAGGTGTATCTAATTTATATCTACAGATGCTTAAGTGATATTTAGTTCTAGGGACACTTGTTCCTCCTATTGAATTTTAAATATATTCATACGTACAAATAATGTAATCTAGGGACACCAGGATGATCTAGGAATTAAGAGATACAAATATCTTGTGATACTAAATACCAGTAATAACCTAGAAATGCAGGGATCGATAAATTTGAAAAAATAACATCTTGTTATAACACACTTACATGTCTCATACTTATAAAATAGATTATATTTTGTAGCGAATTAACGCTGCTTAATATTAAATATCTAATTGAATTCATGAATAAAGAAAAGGAAATAGAACGCGAACGTAAGGTATGCCGCGTGCATTAACGTAATCATTTACGCTTGATACCTCCAGCGAGACCTTACAGCCTGTGAAATCGTTCGCGTACGTTATTTTCCTATTATTTCATTCAACTTTCTATGGCGTACACTGTTCAGCGTTCGTTACACCATGTTTGGAATACGTTAGCTACACGGCGAGGTTATCGCGTAACGAAATCAACGCAGAAATCACGGGGTCCGTGTGGGTCGACGACGCACGGTGGCTCGAGGAGTGGTGAATTTTCACGAACGTAAATCGAATCGCTCGTAAACGATAGATCGAAGCTCCGCGCAAGTGAACGTAACGCGGCGCGGTGATGAGCGTATGTAAACAAGAAGTCGCGCCGAAGCGGCATGCTTCGAGCTATTTATAGAGACCCATTATTGTGCAACAAACTTGTGGCTTTATGTAACGCATATAGAGTATACCCTGGCGGCTCTGGTCTGTCGGTCACTCGGCCGTACACAAAGGAACTCGCTATCCTCGTCCTTTGGTTTTTTTTTTCCTTTTTTTTTCACACAGACCAAAGAGAGGACTGAAAATCGCCCCGTTATACGGCTACGAACGTAAACAATAATCGAGCCAAGTAATTCCGGGAACAAGGAAAAAAGAAACACTCTCGAACGCTCAAATACATGGTTGTCGCTTTTTATTTCGCGAACGTAACCACCCCGTGGAACGCGTACACATATGCTCGAGTCCCGTACATGCATTCCAAACCTGTTTAGACAACTCGCGATAACATTCCAAGAAACGATTAATCCTGACTTCGTTTACCGCCAGAGTCCTCGCAAAGAACCGGTTATGATTTATTCTGAACCATAGAAATTCCATCGTCCAAAAATATCCAAGTGTAAATTTAACCCTATTACGAAACGCGTAAACGTAATTTTCGTATTAACGCACGAGAGAATATTATATTTGAAAACAATTGGCCGGGCATGCCTCCCGCGCCATGCTTGTTTGGGCGTGAACGCGTGGTGAGTACGAATTCGATTCGCCGCCGTTACGCGAATTTACGCGGATCGTCACGACAAAGAAACGAAAACGGAACTAGACGAGAGAGAAAAAGAAAAATTTTTCAAAGCAGACGACGGTAATGGAATTCGTAATGGAATCGCTCGATGCGGAAAACGAAGGCTATCGTGCCGGCCGGCCGGCCGGCTTCGCGACAGCTGGCTATCGAGACTACCAGGATTTTGTTTGCATCGTGCACGCGCGTTTTACATCCGTGTCACGATTGCCAATACCACCGCAACGTCGACGACAAAGACGGCGGTGGCAACGACATCGGCTAACGCGACGGCGAGCAAAAAGAAGAGGTGATGGACGTCGTTACGCTCGCAATCGGCGTGACTCGATAAGGAGGACGAGCACGCCTTCCTTTGCCGATAAATTCGTGTCATCTCGCTCGCGAAGCTAACACCGTGTATTTCGAGTCACGAAATGACGTGGCGCGTCAAACCGCGCTATTCCGTACGAGGACGCATGGCCGTGCCGGTTAAAATATTTTATTCGATCGAGAAAAAGAACTTACCCGCACAGGTTAGTTTCCTGTTCCTCGGTGGTTTCAACGATTTCCTCGAGCAAAATTCGATCCTCGCCACCAAACACTGACATATCTCGTTAGTCCGCAGCACCGAGAATCCCGCCGCGCGATTCCACGCGTCCCAGCAGCCGTCGTCGTCGCGGCAGCGAAAAAGACGACGGGCTTCTCGCACACTGCACCGAACAAAAAAAACGACGCGCACACCTTCGCGCCTTTCTCGGCCGCGTATTTCCTCGAAACTCGCGATTAAATTTTTTTTTTAATACGGCGATGACACGCACCCGAGATTCGTCCACGGGACAACCACTCCGCGCGGCGCACACACAACGCCCGAACGCGTTTTGTAATGGCGATCTTTGGCGGGAAACAGCTGAGGGCCCCCACAGCGTACCACGAATCACTCCGCCGCCGGCTTCAGGACCGTCGCTATCTAAGGTCCCTTTGGAACCCCCTCGCGCGCACGATTCAGACAAATTTTCTCAAATTTTTCACACTAACTATTTTATCCGATTTGTAACACGAGTTACCTTCGTTGCGTATAATCGTACGTTTCAAACACTTTCGACGAATCATAGATGTTCGTAAGATGCAATTATCATTTAGGAAAATTCTCGAAAATTCACCGTGATAATTACACGAATATCCTCGTGAAACGATGCTACGTTTCAAATTAATCGTTTAACGATCGCGTGCACGTCGTCGAAACCATCACGTGGCCACATGCTTTATTCGCGATGCTTTATACAGTAACACTCGCGCACGACACGATGTTGATAGAATCACACGTACAAATACGGTTGATTAATAAAATTCGTTGTCTCGACTTTGAATTCCGATGAAACACGATAACTGTATCGTTAGCGGGTACGAAGATGTACGAAGGCTCACGGCGTTGAACGATCGAGAAGCATGTTCGAGGCACTCGCGTTTGAGTTTAGTGAACGCGGTTAGGGTGAACGCTACATCGTACTCTGCCCTGGACAATGACTCTCTTTGGACCAATCCTACACCAGCTCATCTTCGGTTTCGCGTTCGGTTTGCACAGTTTCCCGCAGGTAGTTGCACTCGGGCTGCCCGTTGCCTCGCAACAGATCACTGGTATACTTAACCGTTTCCTCGGCGAGCTATTGTTAGAAATATTTAACGCGTTTAGAAGGGACTACTTTCACGTCGCGTAGGTTTACGCTAGAGGAATGGTGCGGCCGCGCGGGAAACATCTGCCAGCTGGCAGAGGCCCCGCCCATAGAATACGCCAGTCTCCCCCACTTCCCCCACCTGCGCCACTCTATACCCAACGTATACACGTTTAAACATCTGTGTATCCATGACCACGCGCACATACACGCAACAACCTTTTATCCTGCTCCTTCTTACCGCTCTACGTTCGTTGTAGGATACAACTACACTGAATCGAACGAACGCGAACGAGCTCGAGCAAAACGTGTGTTCGTTGGCTGCCGTGGACTGCAAACGCCGCTCGCTCAGCGCCGGCCAAATATGCGGGCGATAGCCAAGGGCGCCACTTCGCGACGGCGCCACAGCTATCAAATTCTTATTATTTAAATAAGATAATTCTAAGCATGATATTTTTGTAATGCAGAAGAAATGGAAATTTAGAAATTTGGGGACTCAATAATTTGACAAGAAAATTTAACAATTTTAGGATTTGGAAATTCAAAAATTTTAAGAGCTAAAAATAGAGAAATTTGAAGATTTAAGGATAAGGGCCTTTGGGCTTTTTAAACAGTTGGAAATTTAGTAATTTGCTGACTGGAAAATCTAGAGATCTGAAGATTCTTAAAGTTTCAAAATTAAGCAATTTGAGAATTCGAACTTTTAGAAATTTGGTTATTCCATTTCCCCTGCGTTCGTAGAAGTTTCGTTAAAAGTATTAAGAACAGGTGCCAAAAATAATTTTGCGCGTATATTTACTGGTGAAGCCGGCCCTACATTTCCTATACGACAGAACGTCAGCGAACTCGACGAACATCGACGAGCATTTTCCAGTGCTCGTTCGCGTTCGTTCAGCCTAGCGAAGATAGCACCCTCACGCGACACGAAAATTGGCATTAAAAATTCACTATTTCCCTCTTGACACGATACGTCCTAATTGCGTTATCCTGCATATTCCCGAAGGATGTACTATCAGACAAAAGATAAAAAGTATGTATGGACAATGAAAGCTATAGTACCGTTTTTCTCGTTAATCTTTCGTTTTTTGACGTATCATGATTCTAAACGATCTTATTAAATGTATTCGTTTAGAAATCGATCGATGCGACGAGTAAACATAAAAAAATAAACACGTAATCGTAGTAAATAATAAAATTACGATGTCGTGCTTCACAGTTACTGTTTCTTCTAAAAGTTTTTGATATTTTTATAATAATATTTTAAATACCGAAATACTTTTGAACGTTGTACTTTGTTTTATACACTATAATTTATATGGATTCTTAGTGAAATAGGCTTGAATTTTTCCGTAGAAATCACGAGCTCTTATTTGAATCGATAAATTGTGAAAAGTCGTACAGCTACTGCCATCTGATGGTCAAGAACGGCGGATCGGCAACCAAAATACAAACACTCAAAATGATTTAATGTAAACAATGTACTTCCATCATTATTTGCAAATTTTTTTTTACAATATATGTGAAAAACATTTATTTGAATTGTTTTAATCTTTACTTCTATAAAAGAAACATACGAGTGACGAACTTACAAATAAAAAAAGAGAAGAAATAGGCATTCTCACTTCCAAACCTAGTATTATCGATAAATACTGTTGTTGATTATTTGCGGCATATTTTGTATATTCCGTTACAATGCAAGCTAAAAAAATAACATTTAGAGACTGTATTCATAGTTATTACTTTGTATTGGTAATATATTACACCGTAAAAAATGAAAACTGCATATAATTATAGACGAGAAGAGATAACTATGAATACATGTCGCACTCAATTAAATAAATGAAAAAATTGATATCTCTTATTCTTTCTCGTATTTACGATTGATTCGTTAATCTGATAAACGCTTATTTTTTAACCTAAATTTTAAACTCACAAATTTAAAACACAATCCTTTTCTCAAATCTTAAACACGTTTAACGTATGGAAAAGTATAATCAAGAAATAGTTTTGCTAGTGCCTTACAAAATAGCTACATAATCAGCATTTCTTGGCTGATCGTAATACTTTCCCTTAAAAAAGAAAAAAAAAATAAAGAATTGTACAAGTCATCTAAAGTATGATTTCTTAAAAAAATTAAAATTTTTATATTGAATTTCATATTATGTTAAATTTTACATTGGACGTTATTTTATTTTCAACTTAAAAGTATTGAAATAACACTTAAAAATCCATTCATTATTATTTGCGTTTTTAATTTCTGTTTGATATTGTTTTTTTTTTTTTTGTACTCACAGTCACGTGAAGCAAAACCCAAACTTTTAAAGTTTATATCTGTAATACTATTTATAATGCCTCCCAATTTGTACGCAACGAGTAGATTAAGAAAATGTTACTACTTTTTCTTTGATCTGCAGATATAGATATATAATATTCTCCGAATTAATGAATTTTTACATTGCTATGCATAACCGCGCGTCAACATAACGCAAAGAAAAGAATATTTTATTATATAAGTAATCATTAAAATTCTGATATAATAAAATGTAGATGACCAATCAAATTCGCGTTTAACATTTGATGAATTAACTGCTAAACAATTGTAGGTACCAAATCGGTTCGGTACCTAGTGAGATTCAAAAATGTTGAATAAATAAGCAGAGTAACCACGTTACTCCATCGTACTAAAAATAGTATTCAAAGAGTCCAAGACGAATTAGTCTCAGACTTTGCTCGACTGGTTTGATTTACTGTAATGATTATAAAGCTACATATAGATACAATATTTGATATACAAATGCATCAACCACTTTCTAATAGTTACGCTTCTTGTACACCATGGTTACTTTTTCTTCGTATTCTTCAAAAAGATAGCTAAACTTAATACTGTGCTAAATGCTATATTTACAAGATTAGAAGTTGACCATTTCACTCTTTTATTATGTACAGACATGTACTTCTTGATTACAGTGAAGAGTAAATCAACAAGTTTATTAAAACACGTAAAACTATTTTAGTAATGTGAATTGTATCATTAAGGCAAATGTGATTAGAAACTGTAATGAATTAATACCCAAGAGTTAGTTTGTACTTTATTATTCATGTTACTATATTTTTACTTTTTATTTTAATACGCCTCTGTTGATTTACTCCTAAAATATCGTGCTTAAATTACATATTCAAAATTTGTATTCAAGAAAAAGAACTTTTCAAATGTGGTTCATGCATCTGTAGTCAATGTAGGTCAACGTGAAAGCATGGATTTACAAATAACGGCGTTCGGAAGAAAATATTACGTCGATAATAAAATAATTTCTCATATTTATAAGTATGTATAAATGCAATATGTATACATGAATTCTCTTAATATTTTTGGTAACAAATTGTATACACTTAGATATTACCGTAAAAAGAATTTTGATCATTTCTTATCTGGTGATTAGTATTTATATTTGTTGTATGAAATTAAAAATTAAGTTGGATCAATTCGTTCTGGATCATCTTTATCTACTTTAAAATATCAAAATAATTATTTTATTATCTTTTAGTGTATAGTACACGCGTGTATTATTATAATAGCATGATTCTTCAAATTATATCCGTAATAATCCTAACATCCAAAACGAAATAATCCTTTCATTTAAATAAATGATATTATTTCTCGATTTATAACAAACAATATTTATAACCACAGTGAAGTATGAATTCTTAATTATTTGCGTCTACGTGCCTTACCTGTAAATCCATGTTTATTTTATGCAATGATGAAACTTATTCATAGTATTAACTATGTACTATTTTTGTTATAATAACTTTTTCAATCCTAATTTCAACCTTTCCTGAGCTGGATTCACTTTGATTTTCAATTGTTGAATTAGATCATATATTTTTAAAGAAGGGCCAACTTTAAAACCTGTAAGGTCGATTATTTGGTCCTTAGTGAGGGTCAACAATGTCTTCCCGTCTATTTTACGTTTACTAAAGTTATCGCAGTACGTTGCACAATCATTAACACGAAGAAATTGTGCAACATCAAACACATTCCATTCAGATGGCACTAAATCACCAGATTCAGAACTTTTTTGAACACCATCTGCTAACCTTGGGATGTACTTATTAGTGGCAGATGTTACCTAAAGAGACATTTCTTTTAAACACTTGTATGCGATATAAATTTCAATTTCTATAAAAATGTATTAAAACAACACTTACATTAACATATGTTGTTGCAGTTCTTTCTTTTGGTGGTGGAGGGTTTTGTATTTCACTTTGGGTATCATTTAATGCTTGACCCTGTCCGGTAGTCGGACTAGGCAAAGTTTGATCAGGACCAGCTGGTTCTTCTGCTGGTTCTGGTTCCCTATTTCTTTGTTCCGGTAAACTTTCTAAGTCGCGTTCTCTCTCAATTTTTATTCCCTGGGCAGGCTCTACTTCTCGTTCACGTTCACGAGCCGTGCTAATACGTTCACTGTGACGAGGTAGAATGTTTTTTGCGCAGGAAACTTTACTGCTTTTCTTCAATTTTCGCTTAGCTTTACGTTTAAGGCCTCTTGGTGATTTTACTGAAATAATATTTATACAGCGTATCATACTTTAAACATGACGTACGATGTACTATAAATGTATAAAATGTATTTATAAAAATATTTACCAGTAGGACTAGTGTTTTTATTGAGTACACGGGGCCCTTCTAGTTTATGATCAACGAGGTCACACCATCCAACTGGATAAATGTCAGGACTCTGACAATCGAGCCATTGATCATATTCATCTTCCCAACCATCAAAGTGTACTCTTAATAACCTTCCAATTACCCTAGTAATAGTAGCAACACAAACTAATCTAGGATCCATTAAATCAGCAGCTTCTAGCCTCATTCCTTCGATAAATCCGTGTTGAGGTATTTCCTGTGTACATAAAACATTCTAGAACAACAATTACAAGTAATAGGAAGTAGCGAATTTTTAAAGACTCATATAAATTACCCTATTAAATAACTGCACTGGAGCAGGTATAGTATTTGTCTCTGTTAAATATGCATCCCACGTAAATGTGGTCGGATCGTATCCCTTTGGTGGTGTAAGTGGTAAGCCATGTTGTGAACAGAAACCAATTGGGAAAATACATGGCGAACATGAATGATAACAAAACCAATCAGCACCACTTGCATCTTCGTCGTAACTATCTATACGAATCATTATATAATCCTCTTTTAAAACTTGCATAACTGTTGCTGCACATATGGCAGAGAGATTAAGGGGATCAATGGCTTCTATTTTCATTCCTTCTCGAAATGTGTATCCAAGATGTAAATGATGATTCTTTGGCACATAAAAAAGATCTTCCGTTGCGTCGTCTTCGCATAATTTTGATTTCGATACGCGTTCCAAATATTCCGGATATGCATCCAACGTCTGTCCTACCCTCTTGGCCCAACCAACGGGATGTATAAGAGGAGAATCTTCGTGGCACCAAAAGCCATTGTCTTCGGGTGGTGAATCATAGTATCTTACGTGTAAACGTTTACCCACAATTTTCTGTATCGTTGCTACTTTTACCTGCGAGATTCTATTTTTATCTACTACTTCCAAATGAAGTCCACATCTAAAACGCGATTTCATACTATCATTAACTTTATTATAAAAATTAGTTGGCAGCGTTCTTGCTCCTGTCAATCGTCTCATTAGAAAATCCTTCCAGTCTTTGTACTTGTTAGCAATTGCTGTTACAAATGATTACAAAGTAAAGTAAGATGAATGTTTTACGAAGAATTATATTTATTAATAATAAACTTACTATTAGGTGGAATGAGTGGTTTTCCAATAGTTGCACACCAACCTACTGGATGTATATCATTCGAGCACAGAGATACCCAGAAATCTTTGTCGGCATTAAGACCGAAACCCTCGTACCTTAATAAGGCCCTATACCCCGATATACGTAATACAGTAGCCACCCAAAACGAATCTGGAAAAGCCTCGCATACTTCGTCGCAATCTGTATTTTCCACTTCTACTTTCATTCCGACTGTTATGTTATCCCATATTTCTGAAATGGGTGCCTGAAACATGAACATTATACTCAAATTTAAAGATCACGATTATGATACTTATAGTAGTATCATTAGTTGCTACTACTAACATGTTTAAAACAGGATACTGGTGCAGCACAAAATCCAGGTTCAACTAATTGTGGGGTCCAATCATAAGAACCTGCCATATCAGCTGTTCTCTTTCTTCTTACAGGTAAATCTTCTGGCATCACTGGCTCAGATATAACTTTTTCTTTTTCTAGTTCAATTGCTTCTTTCACGTCTGCTTCTTCTTTTATTATGGTCTAAAATATTTTTAAACATATTACATCATTATTTCATAACACATTTTTTAATGTAACTCACATTTTTTATTAATTTCGATTCATTTGGAGAAATTGGGTTTAAAGATGCAGGTGTTTCTACCGAATGAGATGGACTATATGTAGAATCAGCAGTAGGAGCAGTATGTTCTGAAGATCTTGCACATGCTCTACTACAGAATCTACGTTCCTTTGTGTAAAATGCATGTTTTACACCAATAGCACCACACTTCTCACAAACCGCTGTCAGAAAAAAAAACAAGTTTATAAATTCTGTACTATAAATATATGTTCATAATTAGTACTGATACGTTCTATAATTTACCTATACCATCTTTACGAATAGGAATAAAATTTAAATCTGTATGAGGTTGGTACGCGATTGGTGTTTTTAAAACAAGCCCAGGATGTTTTATAGGTTTTATTTTCCTATTACGATTGTCTTGAGTAGTTTGAGTTGCTGCATTGTTTACAACTTGTTCCCTTTCTTCATCGCCCATGTAATCTTCTAATGTTAAATATTCTGTCATTTCTTGTCTTTCAGACTGTGAATCATATTCCTAAAAGAATAGTATCGATGATAAATAGAAAAAATAAATTTTAATACAATATGATTATTCAGTTTAAAAAATTAAAACTCACTTGTTGTATTTCCTGGGCATCAACAGCTTCCATAGCTTCATCAGGCTCAGAACATTCGTTAGAAAACTGAGGTGGTAGATACCGTACCATAGTAGTAGGCGCAATTTGATGGTTTCTAATGTCTTCGTATGGATTTGAGCCATGAGAGAAAAATGGACTTTCTGCTTGACGAGGATCCAACATAAGTTCGTGTGTAGGTTCTCCATGTACCATCATATCTCCCATCCATACCATCCCTAATTCCGGTAATCCAGGGATGGAAGCATACACTGAATTCATACAAATATCCATTCCTATATTCACATAATGATTGCAATATTACTTTTAGACAGCTTTGAATCTACCAATACTTTTTAATTGCAAATAATAAAACGATACAGATAAAGTAGTAAATTTTATCACAAAACATAATTATTTTATACAAATATACACGTTTTATCTAGATTAAGGCACTCAATTGAGAAACATTCCTGGCTCATACAGAAATATTTATTTAACAAAATATCCACTGCACAAAACATGACAAGAAACTTTTTAAATGAATGCTACTATATTTGAATTCTAGTCTGTATCATATAAAATATAAAAAAAAATTCAATATGATTTATTTCTCAAAGCGACGCCGAAGATTTGAAAATCAACATTTATTCAACCTTTTCCACTAGGAAACATTTTTCAAAAGAAGAAGTTTCTCTTTGAAGATACACCATATCCTGTGGAAAGTATTCAATCCCAAGATCATGAGTTCCGATGCAATTTAACGCGCGAACATATTACATAGCGTAGGAAAACAAGTACGAACCATTAGAAGCTTGCATGTCCATGACAAAGCAGGGCTAGAAAACTTCTGTATATTCAAGTGGTGTACAAGTCGTTACGCCATCTGATATGGTTCATAGTTATTATAAATAGTCCGCGGTATATATAAAATTTTATAATAATTAATTGCTGTTTAATGATACAAATTGTGCTGCAATTAAAATTAACGAAATAGTATATACATGATTTATACAATGCATATAAGATTTATATACACATGGTTGATACAATGCACAGTAATTTCAAATTGACATAGGGCTACAAATCATACTATGCCCTACGAGAAAATACAGTAACTAGACGACGATTTGAGCAGCTTGACAACCTTAGAAAATTTCTAACTATAAGTATGAGATCTATCTACAATCTAGTTTTGTATTCGTGATCATATATGTGGTGTAAAAAAGTAGAGAAACCTCGAAATACGGTAATTATGTGTTAAATGTTCAAGATAATCGAAGTATTGTATTCAATTTTTCTAATATATTCATAAAACATATGAATATAACGCAAAAAGTATTTCGCCTATTGAACTAAACATGCTGCAATCGGTAAGAATTGTAAATCACGAAACTTTGTGTTCACTGAATATGTACGTTTGGCATCATAATCATCATGAAAGCACATACGCGTTACCATAGATTACAAAGTATGTAGAACTAAAAATGAATAATAATTCATTGTCTACTGTTGTCTACTTTGTCTACTTAGTGCAATCTTTCGTGAAATAGAGTATAGATCATTTTTATGCTAAATAAATATTTTTAAATTATATATTAATTAATAAATAATCTATTACCTTTACGCACCTATTTCCCTCAGTAGATGGTAATGATAGTTAAAAAGCATTTATTTTAAATAAATATTTATTATATGATGGTTTATAATGTCATAAATAAATTTGTATTACAAATAATATTTAATGATGCAACTATCGCATTTAATTTATGCATGTTATTTATAATGTTATGACTTGCAAAAAGATTTCTTATCACATTTTGGATTTGTCACTTCCTTGTTCAAGAGCTTTTGTACGTATAATTTTAAGTGTAATTATCCTTATATAAAATTACAACTGAAATTTATTCGGATTTATTACTAATATCGTTTTATTTCTATATTTAAGGACTTTATTTTTACAGAATTAGAAACTGATAGCATAATTTTGACAAGTGTGCATATGAATCAGAGTATATGAATATGAAACAGAAACAGAGAGAATCAACAGAAATAAAGTTTAATGTTCCATGGGGTCATATCGCAGGAAAGGTTTATGGATCTGTATCAGAAACAAAAATTTTAATGGTACATGGTATTTTAGACAATGCTGGCACATTTGACAGGTTATTAGAACTACTTCCACACCAGTATCAATACGTGTGTATAGACTTGCCAGGACATGGATTATCATCCCCATTTCCTCCTGGACTACCGTTACATTATTTTGATTATGTATATTCAATATCATTTGTTTTGGATGCCTTAAATTGGAAAACCTGTATATATATAGGACACAGTTACGGAGCACATATAGGAATATATTTTAGTATTTTATATCCTGGAAGGATAGAAAAAATGATAGCACTTGATGGGATTTCATCTGTTCCTATTAAAGACATTGTTTCTCATGTTCGGAAAATGTACGACTTAAATTCTTATGCTAAAGATACAGGAACACTTTATACGAAAGATGACATATTGTATGCTCTAAAGTTTAGAAGGCAAGAAACATTAAAAACTGAAGCTGCAGAAGCATTATTTAAGCGTGCAGTTACAAAGATCAATGATCTATATAAATATAATCGTGATGTTAGATTAAGAAATTTTGTAAGACCAATTTTTACATTCGAGCAACATCAAGAATTTCTTATGAAATTATCAATTCCATTATTATTAATCGTGGCTGATAATTCTCATCAATCAAAGTCATTATTTCCATTGATTGAGCAAATTTTGGAAATTTGTGATGAAAATCAATTTTCTGCGGTTGTAGTAAAAGGAAATCATGATGTACATAATAATTATCCTGAGAGGGTAGAACCACATATATGTAAATTTTTAAGTAATCAATTGAAGAGTAAATTATAAAATTTTATTTTTAGAAAATATTTTTTAATATAATGCCAAGACACAGTGTATTATGGTAATTGATAATATTGCATTTTTAATATAATAATAATTGGTGATTAACACTATTATAATAATAAGGGGGTATAAAGTACTTAATTTTTTATTATTTATTTTTATTACTAATGGAAAGGATTACTTGTATATATAAAATGTATGTAACAAATGTACAATTTAAATGGATGACAATTATATAAAATATCAAACACCTTTGAAATTATTTAACTTTTATTCGTATCATACCCTCAGCTTGGTGAACTTTTACACATACTTCATTGCCTTGTAAAATAGTATTTTTTAATTCATCTTCTAATAATATTGCTGTATGATTCATAAATGATCCATTCCTTTTCGTATTGTAACTATGATTCAATGTTAATCTAATTTTGTACCAACAAACCAAGGCATTTGGTAATAATTTATTATTAGAAGCACTTATTTTTCCAAAATTTATTACACGTTCTGCAATTTCATTTTCTCTCATTTCTATCATTACATTTACGTCGGATAAAGGTTCATACAGATACAAACTTGAATTCAAATCAAAAATTTGATTTATCTGTAATATAATGTATAACATTACAAATTTGAAAAATTATGCTCTCCTTATTTCTATATTCTATATTTTACCTTAAATTCATTAATATACTGTGCAATTCCATAGCAGCATGTACTATCATAAGTACTATTAAATTTCTGTAGAAAAAGAAAGTATAATTAAATCATTTTTCACTTTATTAATTACATAATATAACACACATTTTTTTAAGTGTACCGTTTCAGAATTCGAATCAAATGCAAGTGTTGACATTCCTTGTAAATTTTCATCTTTGACATATACCATATTTGGTAAGTCCTTTGAAAACACAAGCTGTCCCATAAGAAATATTTGCTCAGGTAACAAAATACCATTTGGTTTAAGCAAACATCTGTGAAAAGAATCATACAGTAATTGAAATATTTTAGACAAACTGCAGATTACAAATTAAGAATACATTTTAAGTATTTTTACCGAAAAAATTCCTGATTGTGTTCTTCTCCATAATTCTTCATTTCTCCTTTAATATCAAAATTATGAACGAATATAGTGTCTAAAGAAACTGTAATGTGATTGTATTTTGATATAATACATAATTTGTCTTTAACACCAATTTGTTCAGCAGTTCGTTCAATAAAACGACGAAGTACCGTGTTTTCAGTTTTATAGTATAAAATTTTACTATGCTTATTCTCTTTTAGTAACATTAATCCGTATATTGGGAAAGGAGAAGTATCCAAAATAGTGTGTATTTCTTTGTTCAGTAGTGATCTACTAACTTCAGTAAGTAATTTAATATATTCAAAATCGTTTAAAAATGTTATAATTTCTTTCGGTAAACGATAGAAGAACGCGTAATCGTTGCAATCATCAAATTCAAGATTTTGCGACATATACGAACATTTTAATTTTCCTCTCAATATTTCTCCCTTAATCATTATCGCGTTACCTTTGGTCAACAATTTTGGTATAGCCGAAAAAATAGCAAGCTGCCAACAAGAATTTCTTTCTGAAGTATCTATCGTTATATCTTCATCAAGATGTAATTTAAACCAAGTAATCAAACCATCAATACTACCATCACACATACATTTTACATTTATTGTGCTTTTCACTCCATCACTATTAAACTTTTGTAAATCTGATAAATCATTAAAATTTATTGTAAAAAGGGCTGTAGGTTCTGTTATATACTTAAGTTTAATATTTTTTAAATTTTCTGTGTCATAGTATTCCTCGTCTATTAATACAAATATGTTATCAAAATTTAAAGAACATGATTCTCTCAGTTTATCAAATATTACAATAGATCTATGTCTTATGTATTCACATTCTACAGCAGCTACATAGAGTGTAGCACTTGTAGGTATCACTATACCATTTTTATCCAAAATATTTGTATGTACACTTATCATGGATGGTATTACATGTTCTCCAAATAAACCAGCATCAAAAGTTTCTGTTACTACTAATTTTACCCTGGAAAATATATATAAAATATGATATAAAAACAAATATCTGAATAGAGTCTATTTATTTTTAGTGAACTAAACTTATTAGCTGATAACTGACCTTTCTGAGATATCAGTGGGAATTGTAAGATTTGAAGAAAGTTTAGATACTAATACTATATCTTTAGCATCATTAGTTTCAAACACCTTTTCAGCAATTTTTAACATTACTGGAGAACAGTCACACGCGTAAATCTTTTTTGCACCTGCATCATGGGCATATAAACTTAATAAACCTGTACCAGTTCCTACATCTAATACAGTATCATATCCTTGAGAAATTTTCTTTCGAATTGCACGTTCAAATGCATTATTTCTTCGTTTGTCATTCAACATTGGAAAATGCCACCTATCTACCGCCATGCTAAGTGCATTTTGCAAATTTCTTTCTGCTGGCAGAAAGTTAGGATTGGTTTCCAAAGCTCTCTTGAAATATTTTATTGCCTTTATCGGATCATTATTCCTTTAACAACATATTTTTTATCCTCATTATATGGAATTTTAGTGGTCATGATATCTGTCATGTTAAAAAACACATTTTAAATTGACTAATTATAAGTTTTCCTAAGCAACGAATTCAAATTACCTCAAAAGATGAGCTGCAAAATTATGTAACATACGGGCATTTTTTGGAAAAATATCCAAGGAACGTTTGTAACATAAAATAACATCTTCAAATCTGTTTTCATACGCAAGTTGAATTCCCCATTGACCTGAGAAATAGATACTTGCAAATTCGTATATGTTAGAAAAGTATTACACATAAAAGATAGAAACATACAAAGTACATCAACAAATGCTTCTTCAATTTCTGATCTCTTTGCAGGGCATAATTCTGCTACAACTGTATAATATGCATACGCCTTCCCCACATTTCCAGTACGATCATGGTCATAAGCTTTTTGCAAAGATTTTGTAACTATGTCATCTACTTCTTTTTGCATTTTTGATGATATGTGAGATCTTCCTTGATGTATATTTATCATGGAAAAGCATACCCTTTATTACTATTTACAATCAACTGCCTAAGGTTGTAAAATTCGTCTTGGGTAATGATACATCAACAAAACATAAAAATATCAATGTACACGTTAAACCTAGGAGATTACTAAAATGTGTAATCAGTTTTACATGAAAATTTCTTTCTCTAAATTTACGATACTACACTTTAAATTCGCTAAAAAATAATATCATTTATTGATACATTATATGCTAAATACAACTTGCGCACTCAAAAGCAAATTTGGCTTCCCTGGGGAAAATGGCAACCAGGAGGAACAGGTCCCTACCCATCACACATGCAATGTCCCTACCACATTTGATATAGTTCGATTAGTTCCTACCTTCTACCGCTAGAAGGCTAAGCACTTTTAAATCCGTAAATTACAATTTAAAAATTTTCGAATATAAAGTTTCGAACCCACCGTAAAGCCATTCGTCTTACTTTATTGTTTCCTTAGAACAATTTACGAGCGTGATTAAATCGTAAAAATGCCTCATTTTACGAAAAAATGCAATTTGTGTTTTTTCGGTAGTTCCTCGTTTGATCGTTAGACGGTGCAAGTGATACTATTTTCTGGCCAACGCGCGTCCAAATATAAATTTCAAAGTGCGTGTACGAAAACTACTCTCTTTTATATTCTTTTTTATATATTAAATCGCCACGATAGTTCTATTATGAATGTAAAATTCAATTATAAAAAAACATTAACTTGTATTCTGATATAATTCCTAGAACGGCCTTCGTGAAACGTAAATTACGCAATAACACAGTCTGCTGTTAAAGGTAAGTGTATACTCAGAAAAATTTCGAAGTAAAATAATGTACTATAAGGGGAGTAAATCTATTTTTTTTTGTAAGAATTTAGAAGTTTTAATGTTTCAAATTCAGAAGGTTAAAAATTTCAAACTTTCAAATCTAACAACTTACAATTTATTTCGAATAAAAAATTAATATACTCTTATTATACCAAAAATATTATAAACAGTTAATATACAGTTAATATCTTAATATACATTTAATAAATTAGAAGTTAAATTATTTATTATCATCTAGAATCCTCTGTAAACTTTTTGTTTAATAACCTATGGCTTTTAACTTGTTCCTTATCGGTTGATCGAACGGGCGACTGAAATTCTAAAAATACTCGCTTGGAACTATTATTGAGCACAATTGGAGATAAACCTGATGGTTCACCATAATGTTTTAATTTTTCAAGTCGTTCTTGAACCGTAATGGGCTTTCCTGATTGGTTACTCAGTAAGCTACATCTTGAATGTTCATGAGAGACATCATTAGTATATTTTTTATCAAAACTAAGATTTTCATTTGATGTAATTTTATATTGTATGTGGGAATCTGACATTCTTGTCACTGGTTTCTTTTGTACTTCTTTTGAAATTTCTTCAGCAAATGTTGTTATGTATGTACTGGTATCCTTAAAAATATTTATGACTATTACATTACTATACAGCATAAACACTTAAAGATATAAAATAAATAATAATTTTAAAAATACCTTGATCAAATGTTTTAAATCTTCAAACGGTTGTTGAAGATGATTTTGCCGAGGATTACGAGTAAATGTACTTCGTTCCGTACAATATGTCATCGGTATTTTCCACGATGTGGCTCGTCGCCATTCTAAATTACTACAAGCAATAAATGATCCTACTGTCAAAATTTCTGCATACCCATGAGAATCTATGCCATGCCAAAATAATATTGATATGTATGAAGACTGAGAATTTGCATCCGGATATGCCAAATATACAGCTTCAAAATGTTTCATACCCTATGGACATATCAAAACAAATAATATTTACATATAAATTTAACTTTTAATGACACAGAGCAATGAGATAGATGAGTAACTTACATATGGTTCATTTCCAATACTGACAATAATTCCTACTGTATCTAGTTCTCCATAAATTGGGGCAAATGTGGGTTTATGTACATCACACAATGGTGTATATGTTCTTTTAGGATAAGTTATGTTCAAAACATTTACTTGTTTAAATACTGTACTTCGGCTTGCACTTAATTGAAGCTCATTATTTCTGCCATAGTAGATAATAATAGATAACATTTGAATTATAATTAAATATGCTACGGTAATATTAATAATATAACCAATACCTTTTTCCCAAAGGAACGATGTTACAAACTGATATGCTATTTCCTTCTTTTAAAATATCCACAATTTCTTCACTAGGTGACCAGATTGAAAGAATAGCATTTGTATCTTCTTCAAATACTCGAACTTTTAAAAGAGGTGTAACTTGCCGTGGGGCAGGTAAAATTTCTTGTAATTGTGATTCCATTTTTTGTCTAAATTGTTCTTCTTTTACACGATACCTATCCTTTAATTGTTCCAATTCTTGTTTCGACAGAAATTCCTGTAATAAGGTAATCAAATGTAAAATACTAAATATAAAAATAAAAATTAAACTGTTTTAATTCGATACCTCTCTTCCACAATCTTCACTCCAGTCAATTGTTGCTAAATCTGGACTATCTGTATCTAAAGAACTTTTTTTAGCTCCGGTAGAAAAACATTTCTCCGCTTTAGCATAAAATGCTTCTATGGTTGATCTACATTTTTTTTCATAAGCGATATTAGCTTTCTCTTCGCATCTTGCATTACGAATAACTGAAATTATAGGACATAGAAGTATTGCTGTAATTACTAACTTTAAAATTATTTAAACTGTATAACTTACTGGATTCTCCTGTTGAAGTTTTCTCACGATATAACATTGGATATACTCTTGTAATCAGAACTTTAATTTTGCCAATCAATCCACCATTTGGATTAACAGTATTTAATTTAATGCACAAAGGTCCTGAAGGTACTATGTATCCTAATCTTGTATCCCACCGTGCTCTTCTAGTTGAATTTGTATGTAGCTTTAAACAGACATTACTTGGAACCTATAAATTATTGATTAATAATTTTATAAATGAATCATTTTTCATACAAAATTTAACATAATATTTTAAAATATAATTACTTCCAGAGGTGAACATCCTTGTTCACAGTTTAATAATTCAGATCCATATGTTACTAATTTTGTTCCTTCTTTTACTTTGCCAGATATTATATTTGTAACCATTGCATGATCAATGCTAGCTTGAATACTATACCAACCATCTGTTACCATTACTTTTTTTGGCGTTTTTAATAAAGAACCATTTATAATAGCACAATCATCATGCTATAAAGAGAAATATAAATGTTTCATTCATTTCTAATTTTAAATTTATAACATGTTTCTATACACAATTAAAGTTAAATTAATTTACCCCAGTAATAGATTCTACGCACAAAACCATTCTCTTTGATGCAACATCATCTTTTTCTAAAATTTTTCTTAGGGCTGATCTTTGAGATCTATCAATTTCTCGATCATAACGGTATTTTAATTCCATCATGACTCTAGCAGGCGTCAATGCTCTAAAAAGGAACCCCTTTTTGTAAATAATCTGAAATTTGTATCCCTTGTCACTATTAGCACAAACTTTTACCGTGGTAAAGTAATAGACCCCAGCTTTATTCTATCCATTGATGCCAATTTCCATACAATCCATTTATAATGGTTTTCAACCCAACCATCAGAAAGCAAACTAGGATCCACACCTGGACTTGCCAGAAAAGATCTTTTAATTTCTGTTATTCCTACATATCCATTTTCATCTAAAATTAAGTAAGCTCCATCTTCTAATTTTATACCTCCAATATTATTTTGCACAACATCTTGTCTAAACATTATATAGAAAATTTATAAACAATTTACTTGTAAATATGAAAAGGAATAATAAAAATGTATCTTACCCATAAAAATCTGTACATCGGAATTTAAATGTTATTGCATTATGAGCTGTTATATCAAATATTTCAAGTGGTAATTTTCGTTCTATAAGCTAATAACGAAAAATAAACAAATATAATATAATTTATCAATGTAAGACTGATTACAATTTCTATTTTATTATTACCTCTTTACTTGTACATAGTACTGGTTTATTTCCTTTACTAATTTCTTTCCATGACAAGCGATTTTTATGATTGGTTTTCCTATACAAATATAATGTCCCCATCATTGGTTTTGGTTTACATCTCTCTTTTAAAATAATTTGTTTATCCTAAAAAAATATCAATACAAATCCAAATTATAATTTCAAGCGTTTTAGCCTGTATTAATATTTATTATTGTTAGAGAATCAAATACAACTTACTTGTTCCAAAGCAGCTTGAAAACGTTTTTCTAAAATATCTTCAGACTGATTTATGAATTCTAACATTAATTGAGTATCATTAAATTCATTGGTAACTGCAATATCACATCTATTTGTTTTATTCATTGATTCTTGCTTTTGTATTGAACATTTATTTATGAAGTCATTTGAATTTACACAATCATCATTTAACTGATTTATGGTATTTACACATAGATGCTTATTCTCCATGTTTTTTACAGTACTTGTGCTTTTTCTTTTACTATTTACACTTTTTCGTTTTTTAGGAATAAATTGCCCTCCTATTACAGGACTAGATGGAATATTTAAAGTTTCTTCACTTTCTTTGCTTTTTACAGGAGTAACCCATTGATCAAAAGCATCTTTTTCATCAGCTAAGAGTGCAACAGTACTAGCTACAATTTCATGCGAAATTAAAGAATTAACAGATTTATTGTTTCCTTCAATGTTCTTTTCATTCGTTTTGTTTGTTTGATTATTATTTATTGACTCATTAGCATCACAATCTAAAATTAAAACTTTTGATGGCACTGATGTCACATTCTGATTTTCCTTTCCTTCTGCATCAATTGAATTGTTGCAAACAGGTGTTTGAACTTGAAATTCATTACTAAATCTCAATTTTTTAAAGTGATTAGATGATTTCACTTTATTAAAAGACATCTCATCATTATCTACATCTTTAATTTTACGTTTAGGTAATGATTTAGTTAATGTAGGTGATTTTTCCAAATCTTCCATGATATCTTCAGAAAATAATGCATTTGATTTCAGCAAGGCTTCTTTTGTAACATTTATAGACTGTCCACTTGCAGTCTGAAATTCACTGTTTTGTAATTCATGTTTATTAATGTCTTTCTCACTTGCACATATTTCTTTGAATTTCTCTGTATCTCTTGTATTTAATGATTTATGTTTCATTATGTTATTTAAATTATCATTATCAATTTTTAAAGCATTTGAACACGTATTGTTAGTATTTTCTATAATACTTTCAGAAAGCAATGCATGTGCTTTTTGTAATGCTTGTTCTGTTACTTTCAGACGTTTACCACTTGCTGTCTTAAATCCATTATTTATTGTAAATGCACTATCCTTGTTAATTTCTTTTTTCATTGTATTTTCAGATTGTTGTTCTACCTTTAGTAAATCTTCATCAAAAACAGTATCTAAATTACATTTGGCAGTTTTGCAATTAACTGAGGGTCTGATATTTTGTATATTTTCTGTAATTTCACTAGTCAATAATGTTTCTGCTTTTAATAACGCTTCATTTGTTACGTTAATACTTTTGCCACTTGCTGTTTGAAATCCAACATTTGATAACTGTACATCAGACTCATTAATTTTTGTTTGAACTTTACTAACTTCTTCATGACTGCTTGTTTCTTTCAATTCTTCTATAAACAAATTCTTTGCTTTTAATAAGGCTTTCTCAGAAACATTAATAGCACTGCCACTAGCAGTAGTAAAACCAAAGGAAAATCCCTCATTTTTATTGTCGATATTCATGATTGTTAAATTTTTATAATACACGTGATTATTGTCATTGAATTAGTTTATTTCTGAAACACGTTGATATTGTAAATCATTTATTCATTCGGGCTGTCTTACATCTCATACTGTTTTTCATTACGCAAATTGCGACTTTCAGTACTAACATGGTTCTGATAGCTCATGTGTCAAAACCTGCCATCTATGTTTACAGGTATTGGACTGAATCGATTGGTTATATTAGAAGTTGCATGTTGAATTGAGATTCTTACTTTCAGAAGCAAGCTGCTTCATTTTGTAACAAAATATGAATGCTAACATATTGAAAAGTAATTAATTTAAAATGTTCAAAGAACTTTGTAAGCTTCATTTTTACATGTTCTTTAAAATTTATATCAACGCGCGCTAAACACAGTACTACTAACGCCAACTAGCGTAGATGTACTTTTAACAAAATCAATAGAAATATTATGAACGCGTAGAAGTATTTTTAGATAAATGGCAAAGTGATTCTAGGTTATGTAAGATAGATTTTAAGAAGCATGAAATGCATAAAAGGAAAATTAAACAGAACACGTATGTTATAATACAGTTCTCTTTACTTTATTGATATCATTGTAACTTAATAATTGTGCTTTAACTAATATTTATACGTTAATTTCTGTGAAGTTTGATTCTTTGTTCCCAAAGGAATGTGTTGATATATATTTAATCCATTCTTACATAGGATAAAAACTCCTGAGAATTTACCAAAGTTAAAAAATTGTAAAGTTCATGAGAATGAATCAAATGATTTTCAATTACCAAGTTTACAACAAAAGAATAAAGCTTGGAAAGATGTTGATGATAATGGATCAACTTGGGATCAAACCAGCACGATAACATCTACATCTTATTCGTCAGAAATTGAGAATATCACAACAAAGAAAGTTTTACAACAATGGGAAGCTGTTGAAAACACGCTTTATGAAGATGGAGATCAAGTTACCCAAACGGCTGTTTTGGAAGAATGTATACAATGGAGAACACAAATACCTCATTTAAGAATAGTTGGTAGAAATCCATATTTAGCGACTAAAACTAAATGTGGAGATTTCAATATAAATAGTAATTTTGATTTTCAAAATGAAGAAGCAGTATCAGAGCATAGTCTTCAATTAAAGGTAAAAAATACCTAATACTTATATTTGTGAAGCACATTATTTGCTAAAAGATATCAGTCATTAATAATATGGATTTTTTTATCTTTAACAATATACAGTCATGGTCAAAATTAAGTGGACACTTAAGAGAAAGTTTTAAGGAACTATGTAATTATGTGAAGATTTTTTAATCATTATAACTGCAATTTAAAGAAGTTAAAATTATCTTGAAAAATTTGTTCAAAACATGTCAAAGCAGTTAGAAACTGTAATAAAAGCAAAAGCACATAATACTAGGTATTAACTATTTAATTTATAAATATTCACAAAGTATCCACTTAATTATGTTCACAACTATATATTTTAACAATTTTAATAAAAAGATACCATATTAAAAAGTCAAATGCATAATATATTATTTATAGGAAAGAAAAAGTTCATGCAAGCATAAATCACGAAAAACTCATCAGGATGAGATATTTAATATACTTTACGAATATGTAATATCTGAATTATTTCCAAATAAAGAAAGTGAAACTGATTTGTTATGTGATGATTTCAATGATGCTTTGCAAATACGCATGGCACCTGTTCACAGGAGTAAAAGTGCAGTAAAAAGTGCAAATTTGAATTGGTTCGAAGAAACAATTTCTCTTGAAAACCGATTTCCAAATAGTAGATGTAAAGTGTTAGAAGATCACTCTACATTGATACAGAAGGAAACACCTCGAACAAATATTCAAGAAATTCAAAAGTATGTGTGCAATCTACTGTAGAAAATAAAAGAATTTTAATAATATTAGAAATATATTTATAACTTGTGTTTGTTTGTAGAAGATATAATAATGATAGGATAAAAAGTGAATTGGATATTATAGAAGATAAACTTTCTAGACCACACACTAGTAGAAATAAACTTGGAACAGTCTTTAATGAAAAGATTGTAGTTAGTCCTGTACCTTATGTTTTATCAACAAGGGAAAGTTTCTCTACTGTAAAAACCACGCCGATTAAGTTTATGGCACAGTCTCTAAATGTTTCTTCTTTCCAAGGCATGTTACATATTTGTTTAATGTTATGCATCATTTATGAAATGTATAAAATATTTTTAGTGTTAATATTATTTTGTGTTAGGCTCAAATAGATATGTTCCTTTTAAATATTCAGGAAAAAACTCAACTTTGTCAAAAACTTCAAATTATCAATCTACTTGGCATAATTCTGTTTCTTCTGCTATGTGGCCAAAAAATGTGAAGCTTGCTCCATTAGATACTTCAAGATTATCTAATAGGAAAAACAGGTAAACTGTTCAAATACAGTAAAGAAAAAATTCCGTCTATTAACATTATTTTTTTATTATATTTATAATTTTAGATCTCTAACATCATCATCAGTAACATCGCTTCGTAACAGAAGACCTTTAAGTCCTATTTCTCGATCTACTCTTCCTGTTTCTGCACAAACTACTCATAGTAATAATGAAGGTCTGGAAATTCAAGGAAAGCATATGACCCCTGGACAATCTCTTAAGTTAAGTATACCGGGTACTATCAGGGATAATAATCCTGGGAGTAGTAAAAGTAAAAGAAAGAGAAACCACCTAAAATTAAAATCATAACAAATTGCAGCTGATTGGTTAGCTAAGAAAGTTAAAATATCTTAAAAATTCTATAAAATTATTTTGTTACCTTGCGTAAACATATGGGACCAGGATATGGAAGATTGATTTTGATTATGTGAGGAAAGAATTTCATTTTATATTTATTTATTTTTCTAAGATGAAAATTCATAACTATGTTTGTGATATACAGGTGATATGTTATAGATATTTTATTATTTATTATTAAATAATTTTTTAACATGGTGGTTCATAAATTTAAACATCCATAACGAAAAAGGTGAACACCATGCAAGGTGTTAATAGAAATCTAAAAATCCTTTAGCATTTTGGAATTTGCGATTTGAGTGTATTTCTTTTGAAATACTCTATGTATGGATAAATACACATATATATTGTTATTGTTAATGATAAGGAATTTCAATATGTCGCAGTATTAAAATGTACTTTAATTGTACAATGTTTTATGCTATAGAGAATATATATACTCTCTTAAAAGTACTAGGAATTAGTGTTCCAAGAGTAAAAATGTGTAATTTAAATACTCATGTTGTTCAATAGACGAATATACTGTTGTGACTATGTCTACCTCACTAAATGTCTGTACGTTGTTTAATTAACGCACATGCTTGTATGCGCAAGTAAATATATTTTTGTAATGCACACATTTGTAATGAATGTGCTTGTTATAAATATACAAGTGATACGTGTATAAATATTTTCTCATTTACATATATCTCTTAATATTGGGTCGTGATACTTAATCAATGGGGCTACTGGATATATCAATCAATGATCTAGATCAATCAAGTTGTTTGATCTAATTTGATCAAGACGAACAGACCTTAGTATTCTGCAATGAATAACATTTAGTCAATTTTTGGCGTTGATTATAATCAACGAGAAAAATATTTACCTAGACTGTACCTAGTGCACAGCATAACAGACTTTTGCTGCAATGCTTCATGAATTACTTCTTTGAGTCAATCACTGGAATTTTTCACCTCGTTACTTATCGTCGTAAAGTGAAACCTAGCACTATTTCCCACCAAAATTTATTTGTGTTTTCTGTAACTACTACATATAGTAGCAGATAAGAACAGGTAAGAGAGCCAAAAAGTAACAGTTCGAAAAATCATTACTTCAAATAGTCATTAATCAATTTTAAACAAATTTTAGTTTAAATAATTAATAATAACTGCTAATGTTTAAATTAATAAATACTTGCAAGTTTAATATACTAGTGGCAATTAACATATAAATGTACTTTCCGGAATTATTGGAAGTATATTTATTTATTATAAATAATTTTATATATAATGGTACAACTGTATCAAATTATAAATTTGTATAGTGTTTTATCATACTTAAGATAACAGAATAGTAATTTTATTTCTATTATATTTGCGTAATGTAAATGCACTCTTAATTCTTTTGATTATTATAAATAATAAAACGATTTTAACGCTGTTTTATCAAATTCAATAAAACCGTTCTAAGATATACATATTTTTCTAATAAATACAAAATTTATACAATGTAATTAGCATTTGAATAACAAAACTCAAATAAGTGTAACTCAATTTTGTAAAACATTTATTCAGTATATAACAATGTTTAGATTACTATGTATCTAGGTTCTCAAAGGAACATTTATGTATTGAAAAAATAATATCTAATGGAATAGTCTAAATTGTACATTGGGTCAGCTTTGCTGTACTGTTTGTGTCACTGTCTCAGTGATCTACAGTTTAAGAATTAATTTAAATAATGCAAGTCTATATAGTCAAGATTTGCATATTAAAAATGCAATATTGAGAGATCTATGAAGATTTGTAATAGTTTTGATAGTAACTTTTTAGTATACTGTTTCTCATCACTATTTGTATTCAACAACTACTATATTATTGTTGATGCATCAATATGGCATATTCTTTATTAATGGTAACAAACATGTGAACTTCAACAAAATTTTTGTTAGGGTAATAGTAAAATTTTGTTTAGAAACACATGTTGACTCGTTCATTTTTCTTTTATAAATTTTTAAATTATTTCTATGATGTACAATGACCTCTTCTAAGAATCTGTTCCGTTATATATGTTGTACTGCAATGGAACAGTAAAAATTAAATATATACAGATAAGGTATTCCAAAAATAAGCAGCAGGTCGAAATATGCAAAATTCTTGTATTACGGAAGAACGAGGAATGCTTACTCATTTTGCAGTTCATAGCTTCTAACTGTATCAAAATTAATATTACTATTTATGAAGAATGAAATAAATGCAATAAGTTTAACTAAACTTATAGTACTAACATGAATGCATGATTTATAAATGAATATTATTAAGACTTGCATGATAAAATGTGAACCCAATCACTTTAAGTTTAAGCTCTTGCTTAGAGAGTTCAATTGCACCAGGATTTCTTGTTTATATTTTATGAAGCCACAAACTGCAAAATGATCAAAAACTTTGTAACTTATTTTTTTATACTATGCATAGTTTACATGTTTTGATATGCTGGTCACTTTTGGCATGTTTATGAGACTTAAAAAAGAGCAGTGGTGTTTAAACTGCAGATTTTCTAATCTGTTGTTGACTATCTTGATGTTTCCAGTTCATTAGTTCATCTAAAACTTCAACTAGTAAAGGATTTCCACCTAAACGTTGAACTTCATCTCTAGCTTTCTTATCTAGTTCTTCAAGTACATTTCTTGTATAAGCAAAAGATCCAAATTTTTCTAGTAAATTTACACAGTACCGTTTTACTTCAATATCTTTAGTCCGTTGTCTGAGTATATCTGTTAGTAATAATTAAGGAATAATAATTAGCTCAAAGTAGTGTAAATAAGTTTTTCCATTTCTGAATAAAGGATACTCATTATTTGTCTATCTTCTAAGTGACTTTGTACAGCATGGATAATAGGAAAACTAAATTTTCCTTCAGACAGATCTTCACAGTAACTTTTGTTTTCTGCATACTGTGAAAATTTTATACATTATGGACACATGGAAAAATGGAGAAATTTGGATCTAAGAACTTACCTCCTGAAGATATAAATTACAATAATCATCTCGAATTTGAAAATAGAGTCCTAAAATTCCTGCTAAAGCAGTATAGTCTTCTTTACAATCAGAAAATAATTGCATTAATCGCACAGCTAAATTAAAAAGTCCACCTGTTTCTGTAATATATTGTTTCATATTATATGATACAGAAAATATTTTAATAAAGAAAAAACATATATTAATGAAATATGCAATCCCACAACCACCATACTAAACGTACTTCGAATTGTCATCTGCTTATATGCAGATTCAGATGGGCATATATAATTATCTCTCCAATAAATTTCCATACCTTGTCCCCTATGGAGTTCCAATAATTGTTCTACATATACTTGAGTAGCCTGGTATAAAATAAAGTAATGTTCAAAGCAAAATTTACAAAGGAGTACAGAGTTTTATGAGAAATTCTTTACCTCTGGATGATTTAAAGCAAGTACTCTTTCTAATGCAATAAATATTACATAATTAGCAGCATTTATTGTACTTGCTGTCCCATAAATATTATGAGCTACAGGGATACCTCTTCTTAAAACTGAATTATCTTGAATATCATCAATTCTATAAAAATGTTATTAATTAATTTTAATAAGGAGAACCTTAGACAATCAATGCGTATTGTCAATGTGGAAACTATATTAATAGAAAACTTGAAGCATTTAAATGATCTTTCAGTGACTAAGAACCATGGAACTAATGATACTCTTTTCTCAATTGAAAGTATAATTATATTCAGTTTCAAGATAACTGGTTCTACTAAATTTAAGTTCATTGAAAAGTGTGTTAGTTGTATAAAAATAATTTTTAAAATCTTCTGGAAACATAGTTTGTTAATAAACATTGACAGTACTGATAATGTTTATTGGTGATATAAGATCCCCTGTACGTGTTCATGATAAATGATATTAAAATTAAAATAGATGAAAATATTTATAAACTAACAATAAACTAGAAGTATGAAGTAATTGTACTATGTCTCCAACTGCTCGTAGTTTATCTTGTGATATTTTTAACCAATAATTAAAGGCATGTGCTAACTTGGCTCTAATTTGTTTTCCAGGAACTTGGAGAATATAGGTAAATGGTTCCAACAGTATCTATAAAAAAAAAGTATATTTTTCATTAAGCAGCAAATGTACGTGATAATGTTCATTATTGTCACTTTGACAGGTTTCTTAACCTCAAATTATTCTCTATCATATCCCAACGAAAACTAACCTTATCTTCTTCCTTATCACCGCTCCGAGAATAAGGTATATTCTTACTTTGATCCATGATGAATTGTATCACAAGTAATACCGGTAACACACCGGTAAATTGCAATTACTTTGGTAAACTGAACTGAGAAATCAATTGCAAGCGAAGTATATATGCCCACAATTAAACGAGCATGACAGCCGACTTGGTCGGTGTGTCATATCGTCTGCTACATTATTAGTAGATAATAATCGATACATATTTATATTTTATGTAGATAAAAATTGCTACATATTCAACGTGATGTTTATAATGATGTGTTAATTTAATTTTTTTTAGAAAATGCATATGTTAGAAGCTGTATTTCCACGAATTGAATATATAGTGTGAAGTCCTAAAGTTCAGAAGTCTTAAAGTTTAAAAATTCCAGACACTTAAAGAATTAAAATCTAAAAATTCTGAACATCCCAAACCCTAAAAATTCTAAAGTTTTTGAATGGATATAGGAAATATCCATTTACAAACTCAAAGGAAATTCAGTTATTATAAAAGAAAATAGTAAAGTATGATAAAATGTTATTTATTCTCACAGAAATAACATACAATAATTTATAAAAAACCTAACTTAATATATATATTTATTATAAAAAACCGTGTATACATGTGTATATATATATACAGTTCTTACAGCTAAGTACAAATCAATTCTTGTTCAAATATAAACATAGGACTTTCAATAACTTTTTTGTGATATACAATGTATAGGATCTGATATGTATATTAATATATCTATAAATCTTACATGTTTACTTGAACTTTGACTAGTTCATGACGTTCACTTTATATTATACTTTTGATATGGTATGTACAAGTATTATAATTTGCTTATGTCAGTTCCTTATATCAAATAGTTTGTAATCCAAATAGTAGTAATGCATTTAAATACTTTGTATATCCAGTTTTTAGTTATAGTAGAAATCATATTATGATAAAAATGAATGTAAATCAGTCAAATTTGATAAAAGTATATAAAATTGAACGTCTCCATAATTCTAAATTAGTTAAAAATTATTCGTAAAATTCATGTCACTTTAGATACACCATTTACAATTTCTCTCCACTGAGATTAAGTACATTATAGTACGAGTGGTCTGGGAACCTGTCTAATTCAATATAATCGGTTTCATCGAGTAAAAGACCTTCAGTTAAACCGACGAGTTCTCCAAAAGATGGCCTACAGGCTGGATCTTTATTCCAACAATAATACATAATATTATACAATTCTCTCTTACAGTGTTCTGGTTTATCTAGCCTGTAACCTTCTTTAATTCTTCTCATTACCTAAAAAAGAATTTTATATATTAATTTTTGAGCTACTACCATTAAATAAAAAAATATTATTCAAAGCTTATTTTTACGTACCTCTGCTGCTGCTAAGCCAGGATAAGGTGTAGAACCTAATGTTACAATTTCCCAGATTAATACCCCAAAACTCCATATATCAGATTTCACGGAAAAGATGTTATCGTATAAGCTTTCTGGAGCCATCCATCTGATGGGCAATCTGCCTTCGGATTTTCTTTCATATATTTGATTTACAGCGATGTCTCGTGCGAATCCAAAGTCAGCGACTTTGCACGCCCGATTCTCGTCGATTAATATATTTCTTGCAGCTAAATCCCTATGTATAATTCCTTTTGAAGCCAAGTGCTCCATGCCTTTAGCAATCTGTAACATATGTAATATTGTGTTATTCTTCATATTTGAATAATCTGAATAAAGACTCGAACAGAAGGTTCAAAATATTTCTTACTGTATGAAATATACCTGATAAACAAATCCAGTCAAGTCTCTGGACGTCAATCCAGGCCCACCATGGTTTCTTTCTTCTCTAGATGCCCTTAAGAAACTTTGTAGCTTCCCACCACTTACATACTCTAATATCACGAACATGGGTTCGCGTTCTGTACAACAACCAAGTAATCTCACTACATTAGGATGAGGATCTAAATTTTTCATAACTCTTAACTCTTGAGCAAGATCTAAGCGTTCTCTTTCTGTAGCATTTTCTTTTAAAGTCTTCACTGCAACAATAGTTGCACCGGCTTTTCCATCGATATCCAATGCTTCACACTTCCACACTTGACCAAAACAACCTTCTCCAAGGATGTTAAACACCTGCGAATAAATTTAAATAAAAACAATATAAAAATAGAACAGTTGTTTCAGTTGAAACTAAAAATGACCAATTTTAAACAAGTCTATTATCTAATGATCGTGCTTGTATAATTGATGTATTAACTTAACTGATACGTTTACAAACCTTCAATCGATGACGTGGAAATTCCCATTTATCTTCCTGTTTATTTTGTACACTTTGATTTTCCTTTTCCCAAGGTTCATATCTGTTGTTGTGTGCTTTTGGACCCCGCCATCTTTTCAGAACAAGAGATGGGTCGTCCGATATATTCGAGACACTAACAGAAGCCTGTTCTTTCTATAAAAAAAAGCCATCATTTTGATAATTTCTTAACAAGGCAAAAATATTTATAGACATTTTAATTGGAAAACAACTTATCAAGGAATAAATCAACTGAATATGTCACTTAAAAAATGAAATATAAGTATAATTTAGTTTTTATATGAACTTTTTTAGTTTTAGTTTTTTAAAACGACGAATTTCGGATTTCTTGTTTAATACGTCAACTCTTCTAAATATTCATAAGCCGTAAATTTCTATAAAAATTCTTGATATAAATTATCCAGAATTCCTTATTAGAAATATTTGTATTACGTGCTTGAAATTGTGAATAATAGATACACCATAATGAAAATAATAAATTTTACAGTCGCTATGTTAATCTTTGAGAAATTACTAAGGTTTTTTCCTCCAAACACATATATGTTAATTTCTACCGGGACAAAAAACGCGCATTTATTTTCCATTAACGAATAAATAAAAAAGCCATAAAAGTCAAGGTCTTAATAATTTTACATTTCATTAAAAATAAATGCATATCGTATTACTTTAAAGAACCCTGTTCGATATACTATAAAAAATAATACGTCTTGTCGTGGTTCGTTTTATTCGTGCTAATAACCACAAGCTATCAATTTCTCAAGTAACTTAAACCCATAGTATAACGTGGTACTGTATTAAAGTGGTACACACAGGTGCAACATAGACTTATCTTAGTTAATAGTGAGTGTAGCAGGAACAGTCACCCACTATTAGCCTTTAGTGTTTGTTATTGGTATAGAAACCATGGATAGACAAAGCAAGTAGTAAGACACTTCCGTATACTGCCTTTTAACTAAGAGTAGCTGAAGTTTATCTGTTGTTAAACTATCCTATTAGAACTATCTGTGCCTAAAACTAATATATATTGTGTCCTATAAAATGTATACACACTTTGAATGTTAAAAATGATAACAAAACTATAACACTATATTGATGTGAGTGATGGTTATTTTGAACATTTATAACTTTAAGACAGCCCACATAACTTATCTTTTGTTCATTTTACTTATTAAATTATATACTAAAATGTGCAGACATTTCATTTGGGTACTCTATATTGAGGTATATTAAAATCTGAGAACAGTTAGAGTGGTTTCTTTACAAACAGACATTCAACGTTGGTTGTTTCAATGTTAAAGTTAAATTGTAGCAATTTTCGTGGCAAATTTGTTCAGCTGTAATAATCTCAAGCGTACCGTGTCTTCCTTGGATTTCCTGTTGCCGCAGAATTTACTTCTTAAAGACCAAGCACCCATCCCAAGGCCCACTACAAGAACACAGACCGCGGCAACAGGTACCAAGGTCATCGCTATATCTTGAGAAGGCGGTGCTTCTGCAGGTGCAATTTTTGAGCTAAGGGGCGGCCCCTCGACCTCATTCTCTTCCGTAGAATCTTCGAGGCCACCGATGCCACCACCATTGAGATCACTCTCGTTTTGTTTTCTTTCCTCCGGTTGTAATTTCGTTGTTTTAGGTATATTAGGCAGTGATGCTATCGGTGATGGTATCACAGGATTGTGATGTAACGTTGGTCGAGGGTAGTTTTGTAGGGAAGGCAGACCTATTAGTGGCGGTCGTATCCTTCCACCGGAAGGATGTGGACCCGGGAATGGGTTCCTGTTAAAGAAAAATAAAGAAAATTATTGTAGATGTATTTATGTTCTTTTCTTTGAGACTAAGAGTATATTATAAATTGTAGTAGATAAAATAGAAAAATGATAGAAAGGGTATAATGGCAAAATCAAAATAATATGTATGTCAATAATTATAATTGAAGAACAGTTTAATTAAAGTAAGTTTACCGATAACTCGATCAATTTTATCCTCGAGTAACCTACCTAGTATGTCCTCCATTGGGACTTGAAGTATTCTTGATGGTGATGTAGACCTCGGTCTTTGTTGTGAGTTGTCCATCGGAGACGGTCACGTAGAGGAACAGGTTCTGCCCTCCCTGGAAAGAGAAAAAACAAAACCTGTCGTTTAATCGTTGAACGTCGACCATACGTAGGTTGAGTTACGTTTTCACAGTTTTGAAAAAGAACAAACAACTGCATTCATCAGGTTTCACTGCAACAGTATCCACGTATCTCAATAACCATTGCTAATATTTCCAATGCAATTGTATCATAGTATTCCAATATCTATTATTGTCATTTTTAATATAATTATATCATAGTACTCATGTATCTAAAGTGGACTTTCTCAATGCAGTTATATCACAATACTTTTATAGTTAACATTTTTAATACAAGCAAATCACAGTATTTCAATATCTATAGTTTACATTTTCAGTGCAATTATGTGATAGTATTTTAGTATCTATAGTTTACATTTTCAGTACAATTATAGTATTTTAGTACCTATAACTGAGGATTTGCAACTCAACTAAATGTAGTATGGCACCTCATATTTGAATCTTAGTATCAGGGTGTATCATTTTTCAAACTTTAGAGATAGAAATCAAAGTTGCAAAAAATATAATACATTTTTATATTATTAAATTAAAAACTAAACGAATTAGAATGAAATGACAATTATTTCTGTGTGCAATCCACTCTGTCTCTGAGATTCAGATATTTAGCGTCCTCAATCCGATTGAATCAAACAAGAAACGACTTTTACTTTGTCTTTGAGCGTTTCATTAACGTAGATAATTCCAGTGCGATTGTCGATGTAGAAGGGAAGCGGCGAGTGCGGACTGTCGTTTCCATTATAGTCATGTTCAAGAGGTTCCAAACCGTAGGTTAGTTGATCTTGTTCAGCGTCCTCGGCACGAGCTCTTGTCACAACACTTCCAATGGGCTCCGAATCTTGAAGTACCAAATTTCGATCTATCCACATGACAGGAGGTGTATTGTCACTATATTGACTCCCTGCAACACAAAATAAATCATTTTTAATCACTACGTTTAAAACCACTTATCCAAATTATATGAGTTTAATAATATTTTTATGTACATCATTTTTCATATATTTTATTACAGTTTCCAATTGTAAACAGTTTCATGTTAGAAATTTACGTTTCATACAAATTGAAAGTTGTATTTTTCTTTTAGCTCCAAACATCATTTGTCAGAATAGAAATAAATGACTTTAATGGCATAAGCTCTAATTAACTTCAGATTTACTGAATAATAACAAGAGAGAGCTGTTAGTGGCTCGGGAGATCGACCTTGATATGCATTCCTTCCTGAATTTCGAGTTCATATCAAGTAGAGTGTAACCTTTAGTATTTTAGCTGGTAACTGCGCAGTCATCAGATTTTCGACATTTTTAGTGGCAATGCTTCAAAATATTTTCTACATGAATCTTAAATTTAATAAAAAAAATTCGCCTACTTGGAATTAATACATCTTCAAAAGGTCTGAAAATTATATCTGAATTGACACATCTATCTACTTAACAATTTTAGAGAAAATTTGACGTTATGAATTTAGTCAAATAATTATGAAACGAAAACAGTAGAATAAATTAAAGTATTATATTAACTCTTAACCGCCATGACTTAGATATGTAATATACATTCAAAATTAGTATACAATGTACCCTATATAAGTATCGTTTTTTTATCATTTTTATTTTCACGTACTTGATTAAGTATTCCTCATGTTAATGTATGACAGTTTTTCGAATAATGTATATCATTATCTAGTTTTGAGTACAAGAAAATTTATCAATGGATTATACATGGACTTTGTCAATGGACTCAACTTGGACAGGGTCAAATATGATCCTACCATCATACAACAAATTTTTAGTCATTTATAAAGTGTGTTATTAAATATGGCTATGATGCTTAACAAGTGAAAAATTTTATATGGAATAAAATTGTTTAATATGCAAAAAAAGCCAACAGCACGCGGAGTTCCCAAGCGGTCACCCATCCAAGTACTATCCGCGCCCAATTTAGCTTGAATTCGGTGATCAGACGAGAACCGGTATATCCTAAGTAGTATGGCAGTTGGCTGCTAGCTATTTTTCGCCTTTCAAAGACAATAGAAATTATGATAAAACAAAACAAGAAAGTTTCTCTAATTAGAAACAACTTAAAATTGAATAGAAGAGAGTTGTATTAATCAAGATTTTAGTAACTGAGAAAAAGAAAGAAAGTCAACAGACGAGAACCGGTATATTCATTAGTATGAACGTTGGGTGATGCAAATATTCATTGACTTGCAAAAATATTTTTCTCATTAAATGACACATTGACAACCTCAGTGGTCACTAAGTATTGACAATACGAATTTAATAATGTATAGTGAAATAACTGAAGGGTAATTTTAAGTAGATTTAGTATTACATTAATTATTTAAACTTATTTGTACATAACTGTGACAGTCAACTTTTATTTTTATTCTCTTATTTTGAATAAGTGGATGAAATGATTGTATTTTTTCAAGCAGATATCATACTTATCGACAGTCGATAATAGAAAAAGATTTTAATTTATGCCAGTGGTACTCCATCAATGTTCCTTAGAATATTAGTACTTTACAGAGTCATTCAAAGTTAACAAGTTAAGATCTCATTTATACTGATGTCCAAATGTTACATTTTTATAAAATTGTTATTTTGATTATAGTTTTTACAAATGTAATACTTTTATTAAATTACAGTTTCCTCCTTTTACTGTCATTAAATTTCTAATTTTTAATTTTTAATCAACGTATGTTTATTCCATATTTATACTGTTCATTTTGTGATTTTTATGTCATCTAAATATTTCTTATAATCAAACATGTTTTGCGATTTGTAAAAACTTAATAACCACTGAGGTATATGACATGAATGAACGCAGCAAGGAGGAAGGGGACTCCGACACGATGCGGTTGTGTATAAATGAAGCTTAAAACGATTGTATTCTGAATGATTACAATTATAGTGTACTACATACAACCGTTTTTACTATGGTAACGTTTTAATTCATGTCATAGTACGCTATACCAGTTATGGCTGCTTTTACTGCAGTGAAGTGGAAGAATATTATCAGACAAACTAGTCAGCCACAATGACTGCCTATGAAGTAATCAAGGATAAATTCTTGATGTCGGTAGCATCCCCATTTTTATGAACTAATTAATTCAAAGACAATAATCTTGTAATGAAGAAAAAATTGGGGTTTCAATAAGTAACTGAAAAAGACATATGTCCATCTTTATGAAATTTTATGTTCATTTTTAAACTAGTCTCAATAAACTTTCTCAATAATTAATGTATCAGACACTTTTTAAACCAATGGAAAATTATCAACTTGATAAATACTAGTTATGTCTTTTACATGCATACATAAAATCTGTCCTATATAAAACACAAATTATGTGCGAGAAAGGTACAGATAGATTCAAGGACGAAAGTTGCAGCAGAACTTCCAATCTCCAGAATTGAAACCCCAGTTAACATTCTACATATGAAATACCTCGATTTGAGGGGGAGGGAGTTGGGGAATCCCAGAACTCCTTTCGACATGTAAATTTTACAATCTCATTCGCAGTTAATTGCGTCATTCGAATATCTGACAGAACAGATTTACTGTAGCCATAGACTCAGGCTCCGGTTACATTAGAAGCGTTTTCTGTCGAAGCATTCTAATTGCAATGCAGTTACAATATTCGTGAGAAAAGTAAATTTGTAGAAAACGCATCTACTGTGACGTCAATTTATAACTATACATTACGTCGAAGTTAATATCATGGAGAGAAGGAAATAGTGATCGCTGCTTCTAATATGGTGGAACGATTCCACCTTTGTTATTATTTCCCCTCGACCTCTCGTCGCTTTCTTTTCTCCCTCTGTCAGGTGCTAGTGAGAGCACTAGGGCGGGACTATTTGATTTACGTCGGCTTTAACTTCACGTAAGAGCGTATAATGTGTTTGTATAATACACGCTAGGTATATTTAGGCTTTCTTCGGATAACGACTAGTGTAGGAGGAAGACTATGTTTACAAATTCTCAGATTTCTAATTTCTAAATTGTCAAATTTTTAAGTTTTTAAATTTCCTAACAAATTTTCACGTTACCTAATCCACAAATTCCCAAGTTCTCAAATTACTTAATCTATAAATTTCCAAATTCTCAAATTATCCAAATCCACAAATTCCCAAATTAATAAATCTAACAATTTTCAAATTCCCAAACTTCTAACTTATCTAATTTCCAAATTACCAAATTCCCAAATTAAATTTGAAAATATATCAATAAGAAATTAACGAGTATTAGTCTTTCCCCTACACCACCATTTTCTCTAGCAAAACGTTACCGCGCTCACTACTACGTATGCATGTCTGACCGATCTCTATTGCTTGCGCAAACTTCAAATATCTATTCACACTTCAGCAACTTTCCAGTTCATCTTATTTCTTCCGGTCAAAGAACAGAGGAAACTTCAGGCAGGTTGCAAAGGTTGAGGAGATGGCATGTGGTCAGCAACGTGCCCCGAACCAGAAGGAGAAAGTGGGACGATGAAAGTGCGACCAAACGGCTGGATCAACACTGCTCACGCTTCTGATCATTAGCTCTCGACTCATGGTTTTTCCATTAACATCGGAAATGCACAATCCACTTCTGCTAAAACGCGTAGTAACGCTGACACGTTAGGTTAATATCACGGATTTATTTTACTAATTTTATTTATTCATGTATTTATATCTCAACAGAACAAATCCTTTAATTATTTACTCACCAAGTTGAATAAAAACTTTATAGGTTTAAGTGATTTAGCACATTCTTTAAGAGTGCTCAAATGTAAATGAATCTTCTTGCTTCTCTTTGCATAGTAACTTTAAAATACAAAAGAAAGAACATTGCAGTTTATTAATTCCAAAACGCCTCAGAACATTTTGATTCTTGGAGAAACACTGCATAAAATAAAATAATCTATTAGTATATATTGATGTGTAAAAATAAACATATACTTTCTAAGATGATTTGTTATGAATATACATATATATTTGTAAAAATAAAATTCGGATTTATACATGTACCTTTCAAATGAATTTATTCTTAACTTTCTCAAATTTTATTCTCGTCATATCCTTCATGTATAGCAATTATAACGATTGTTTATTATATCAATTTTATTAAATTTATTTTTTACATTGTCGAATCATACTCTACAAATTAATTTTACTGAAAATTATTCTTCTCGTGTTCACCCCGCGAAGATATTTAATCGAAGGACGTGATAAAAGAAATAGAAAGTAATTTCTTTAGGCGATAAAGAAATTATTGCTATAAAGGTTAACGATTCGTTGAAGAAGCGTTTCGAAACGATCGGTTTCATTGAATCCCTCTGGATGGTGACGTCAATGCATGCGTTTCCGGAAGCGGATACTTCAGGGCTTACGAGGATTCAAAAGAGGCCGTGCACGCTTTTTTTACCATTTGCTCGTTCTACCACCACAGAGAACCGAACTGGAGAACTTTCACTTCGATGAGGTCATCGTCAGGCCTTAAATATCCGTTAGCATGACGCTTCACTTTCATGCACAGCGATACACACCAAAAATCGAATTTGAATGATCGAATAAAGATGGTGCAATCGATAAACATCGATAATATCGATCATTCGATATGTCGCCAAACAAATGAGGCAAATGTAACGCGAATTTTTAGCGACGCACGATATCAGGTTTTGTTATCGAGATTTAGTTTCCTTCTTGCTGTTGTTACGTAAGAAATATCAATAATTTATTATAGTTTTATTAATTTTAATATTATCAATAAACATTAATCCCTATCCAAAACCACAAGTCCCAAAATTCTCACTCTTCTAAATTACCAAATTCAAAAGTTATCAAATACACTATTCACGAATTACTAAATTCCCTGCATCTCCAAATTTTCAAATTCCCAAATCTTCAAATCTTAAATTCATTGAATATACTGTCAATACAGTATTATTTATTTATTTATGTATTGCAATATCATCAATATTGAGAACCCTAAAATATTAACATTATACATTGATATAATTTTGTCCAAATACATTAACTCCATGTTATTAAAATCGATTTGTTATTAAATATAAATTGCCATAAAAAGCGTTATTATTTTTCGACCGCACTACCGACATCGTAAATTCGATTGGGACATACGGCAAGTAGCTCGATTACCGGTAAAGACTGAATACAAGTTTCTTGTGTGGCGTCTGGTGACCTGATTATGTAGCTCCTTCGTTTAAAAGTTAATTCGTCTGGCTGTTATTCGATCTTCTTGCTATTTTATTTCATCGTACAACACATTAAGCAACTTTTTGTTTGAATTCCTTGAAACAGAAAGAACTGTTCGTGACCATGGGAGTTTTTTTTCTTTACGTAAGAGGAGAATGAGTAGGGGTCACCTGTCTCCGTGAAAGCTGTCTACGGCAGGCTTGCACAATAGACGGGCAATGTGGGCACGTTGTTGCCCATGAGCAAGATGGTGGGCAACTATCGTGACTCGCGATGTCATAAGCCGTTACTAACATTGTCTTTCTTCCTTGTTAACGTGGGGGCAATAGACGCGTTGACACATTTAAACTGAAATAAAACTGCCGTCTGGTGATTTGTACGCAAAACTGTAAGACTACACTTTGTTGGATGAACCACAGGTCTAACGATGCAGATTTACCCTCTAGACTTGCGGTAGACTATGGAAAAACGTGGTGGATGCGATGTGCCGGTTCAGGAATCGGTCGTTTTGCGCCACGGTATTTCAGTGTAGGCCAACGAACACGCGGTATTGCGTTAGCGGACAATTAGTGGTAGTCATTATTCACGAGACGTGGTCGGATATTTAGCATTAATTATTGTGAGCGCGATATTACGTGAATAAGATACTTCACGCCGATGAATGGAGACGCGATATCGCGTGAACGACAATACAAGAGATATTTGCGACGTTAACTTTTTTAAGGATGGTATGGTTGTTCTTGACCATGTAAGAGTAACAATTAATTTGTTTGTAAACAAGGAGAAACTGAAATGTTTTCTTTCTTATTTTCTGTTATAAATTTTAAAAAGTATTCCAGTTTCACATTTACTCAAGACGTACGTCGAAGGAAATCTCGTCAACGCTTTCTCCGGACATATTAGAAAGTACAGGTTGAATATCACAAACTTCTAGTAAGATAATTTTCAAAAGTTTGGTTTTCCGGAATGACAATAAGATAACAATTTGAGTTAAAATAGACTTAATGTACATTATATTATTAAAACAATATAAAAAATATAGATAAGGATATTTTGTTTTAAAAAGCAAATTATTATTACTGTAAATGTTATATTATGCTATTTAAATGAACAGTACAAATTGCTATATTGTTTTCTACATTTATTATTATCTAAATTGGTTCACTATTTTATTGTTCTACTGTTTTACTATTTCATTAATTCACTACTCTTTCACTATTTCACTAACTCTACTATATAACTATTTTACTATTTCATTAGTTTATTATTTAATTAAATTACTCCTTTACTATCCTACAATTTCCACTAAACTTTTAACATTATGAACTCAAAATAAGTTCCATTGTCTTTCAAATGGTTTTCTACTCCTCATATCCAGTAATATAATGAACTGATACCTGTTATACTCATTAATATTACCGCTATACATTTCAAAAATTATTATATAGTAATATGCTAAATATGTAGCAATAAAACTTTATGGCAACATCATCATTACATTCCTAGGCTTAACCGCACTTGACTGCTTCCTAATATCCACTTCCGTAATATTCTGACTAAATGAACAGGTTTATCACCGTTTACAAACATAATTACACATAGGAATAAAAGACATTAAATTTAGAAAGATGTGAAATGAATTTGAAATATCTTACCAGCCCCGTTCCACAGGCAAAATGCCGTAATTGCGATGGTCAATCTGACGAACATTGCGTTACATTGATCTACGGTACATTAAATATCAATGCGTCCGCATTCGAGCCGCCGATATCGTGGTTCGATATGCACGAATCGAGCCACGCTAATCCGGAGCACCTTAAAAGATGAGTCGTGTCTATATAAACACGCATCTGTCATTCATGTCACTTGTTCGATGCATCCGCTATTTTTCCCGTTTTTTCTGCGGTGATCCTTGTATGTCCTTCATATCCGACTTTAATCATTCACTGAACACAACGGGAAACAATCGCGAACGAACATACCTCCTGGAATTTTACACGAGCAGATATTTTGAATTCGATATTTTCAAATCGATTTTCACCAGTATATCGTACACACGTAGCCCCATACTTTTCGATTAATTCGATGCACTCGATTCGCAAACACGAAATTTATCGATGATTTTAAATTTGAACGACGTGTCTGCCGTTCGAAACACCTGTCGACTTTCTCTCGATTCGAATAATTAATCGGCGCAAGCTGTTAGAACGATCACATTTTATAACGGAATGAAAATTGCGAACACACTCGACACAACTGACGTTTAGTTACTGTGATGAATTTAAAAAAAAAATCGTATCAATTTTCTCTCTGTCTCAATCGCCGCCGTATTCGACTTCGATGTTTTTAAGCCCGTCACGATTTCACTTCTTTTCGGCTCCTCTTTCAATCCTTTCATAATTTTTCGCTAGTTCAAACGATTTACAGTTATGTCGTTAATCACTTGCGCACACTCGAATAATATTTACGTGTATTTACTTCGTGCACCGTTGAATGAAAGTTGCATTTAAGGACACACGACGACGCTCGCTTGCGTGTCGCGACGCGATCTGTCCGCAAGTTTCACGGCAGCCATACCGATCAAACTAAAAGAACGTGTAGCATTGGCGTAGCACCTCGATCGTGCAGCGCTTTTTTTCATTTAGGTCGATTCTGGAAAACTTTTCAGTCCGTAGGTCCACAATTATTTTAAGAACCAATTATCCAACTTTTCTAAGTGTTTTTTCTCTTTATTTAGAGCAATTCTTTAAGAAAATTTTAAAATATAAAAATCAGCGCTTTAATTGTAGATTAAGCAGTCACTGAAAATGTGAACAAGAAGATTGATTACCAGGTACACTTAATAGGTTTCAAAATTTAATAAGTTCATCTGGTAACCTTGTCTGAATTTATTGCTAAATATCAACTTTATTATTTAACATTCGTTTCTAATGTTAAAAGTCTTTGATGTTGGGATACCCTGTATACAGTAAAGTATAGTAGTAAGCAAAGTATACTTTGCGATGGAAAATGGCGATATAATGGAAAGAGGCGCCATCACTCGTTGCTTTGCAAACTTGGAAATTTATCAATTTAAGTTGAATCTCTATAACAATAATCTGAAAATAAATAAATTTATACCTGAGTGTAAAAAGCATGATATGTATAAATAAATATAACATCTCATATACTTAGTTGTTTTTGTAAAAATATTATTTCTTTGTAGTGATGGTTTTAAATATAAACATATTCAGAATATAGTATAATAATAAAGTATAGATCATTGTATATTGTATGTACATACATGGAAACATTGTTTGATTATATTTTTTACTGATAAACATATATTGTAAAAAATTTATAAATAATCTGATTGTAATTGAGTTATAAATTATAACGTTATATAAAATGAATTTGTAAAAGGATTGTGATAAAAATGTGTTAAAAGTTTAATGTCATATTTAAAAACATATAAAAGTTAATCAAACAGTGTAGTGAAAATATCAGCAATTAAACATTTGATTGCAAAAATTGAATTAATGATTTAAATATTTTCATCTTTTAAATGTTCTTAGTTCAAACATGTCAAAAGAATCGAAAACAGCTTTCAAAGAAGCTCGAGAAGCATTCAAGCAAAATAACTTTGCAGATGTAATTAAGAAATGTAAACAGATATTAAAAAAAGATTCAAAACATTATGGTACATTTATTCTGTTGGCTGCTGCAATGAATGAGATAGAAGAACATAAGCAGCAAGTACCGTTGGTTCTGCAGAAAGCTACGCAGATACAAGCAGATAATCCATTAGCTTGGCATTACTTAATAATTTATTATGAAAAGAATCCAGACATCAATGAATCTTACAATAAGCTCATGCAAGCTTATTGCAAATATTTGCTACTAGATAGGTATAGAATCTTTATTTATTTTACAAATTTTATTTCAGTATGAACTATACTCATTAATATTTATTTACAGTGATGCTAAGATTTTAAATATTTTGAATAAAATCTTAGATATTTCTTTACAAATTAGAAATTCTGAAATATTAGTTGAATGTATTGAAAGCTTAGTTGAACTACAAAAAAAATTAGATGATGATGATAAAATTAAATCGATCAATAAAACATTAGCATGGATATTAATAAATAATTATAACAATTTGACGATACCAAAATATCAACACCTATTAGAAAATATTTTTGTATCTGTAATTAATGATGATAGTGTACCTGATCGACAGGATTATTATAAGAAATATTTAGGAATATTATATGACAAAGGTAAATTAATGGTTTTAATTAAACAAGCTATAAATGTACATGAGAAGTTTCCACAAGATATGTTACCATTGGGTAAGTGTTAAAAATAATAAAATAATTTATCAGTTTTTTTATAATACAGAAAATTAAACACAAAAATAATTATTAATTGAAACTAATTGAGATTATTGTTATTCTCTTGTTACAGAACATATATGCAGAGTTTATTACGAACAAAGTATTTTATATGGAAATCATATTGATATTAATATAACACAGTTCTATGAAATTCTTTTAAAGTTAAATGCAAATTCTGAGACTGCTGCAATTGCAAAAGCAGTATATTTACAAGAAAATGATAAGTTGATAGAAGCACGCCAAATATTAACAGAAATACTTGTGTCAAAATCAAATTCAGTGTATGGTTGGATAACATTAAGTGAGATAAATGCAAAACTTTATTGTTGGGAGGATTCAGAAAATGCTGCAAAACAAGCATTGAAAATTCAGCAGAATAAACAGAATGATAAACTGTTGTATAAAATAGACCTATTGTTAGCTGAATCTATGAGTAGAAGTAATAATAAACAAAAATGGGAAACTGCTTTGCAAATATGCGAAAATGTAAGATAATCTATCATTTACATGAATTATAATATTAATTGTAAATTATAACATACTCTAGTTTGTATGCCTTTTGTTTAAGTTCATGAAATTAGCAATTTAGAATCAATAAAACTTTATTATTTATTTGAATATTCATACATACTTATATGTTTGAAATTTATTATCAGAATTTAAAGAAATGTGCATCAACAAAATTGGATGTAGTATATGCACGTATTGCTATATTGATGGATGACCCTGATGTTCATATTAAACTAAACAATTTGGAATCAAAACGTGAAACCAAAATTCAAGCTAGCATTCTTCAAGCATTTTATTTGAAACGACATAAGCAATTTGAGGAAGCTGTAAACAACCTAGACTCAGCTTTAGAAACATCTGAGGCATGGTTACTTCTTGGCATGATATATTGGGAAATGGCAGAATATAATTATAGTCTGATGGCTTTTTTAAATGGAATAAAGACTGACCATTATAATTGGGAATGTTTGGTTTATTTGGGTCACTATTATCGTGAACATGGTAATGATATTGAGCGTTCCAGAAGGTGTTATCAAACTGCATTACAAATTAATCCAAACTCTGAGGAGGCTGGTATCGGTTTAAGTACTGCATACAGACTGCTTAAAAATCAGGTAAGCAGCAACCATGTACAGTTTTTATACAAATGAGTATTTATATAGAATATTGTTTCAAGGATGCTAATATTCAACTGTTGCAAAAATTAACTGTACGAGATAGTGGTCCTAAATGGGCATGGTTGCAGCTTGGTTTGCAGTATTCAGATCAGGGAGATGCAACACAAGCTATTAAAGCATTTCAACATGTTATTAGAGCTGATCCTTATGACAAGTATTACATAATAGTATAAGTATAATCAAAATTTGATAATTATATGCTGAAAAAATTCATTAATTTATACCTGAATTGTTTCTACTATCATTTGAAAAATACACCACTAAGTGACAAAAAAATCAAAAAATGGTTGATAATGAATTATTGCTATACTTTATAAAAAGTTATACAAGAACTTTTAATAACTTACAGCTTTTTGTAGGCACTGCTGGGCATCCTTAGCAGATGCATATTTTGTAAGGGGTGCTTACACATCAGCCTTGAAGTCATACCAACGAGTATTAGAATTATGTCCAAAATCATTATATCCCATGATACAGTTGGCAAATATAAAATTGGTTAGTATTAGCGACATATACACATAACTTTACATAACTAAGGTAGAACATATATGTACACACCACGAAAAATAAATTTTGGATCAAGTTTTCAATACTATTTTACAGATTATTAATCAATACAATGAAGCAAAAACAGACTTCGAAAATTTACTATTGGACGAACCAAATTATATTCCTGCTTTAAAAGGAATGGCTGAAACCTGTTTAGCATTAGCAAAGGAATACATTTCTAAACAATTGTTGGGCCGTGCTAAAGACTATCTGCAACGAGCAATGGACAATTTAACTACAGCTGTTAAAGAACGCAAAAATACATCCTGTATCTGGAAATTATTAGGTGATGTATGTTACAGAGTTGCAACGATGCCAGAAAAATATAGTCATTTGAAAGTATCTTCTATTTTAATAAAACGTAACGATACCGAAGATATTGTGATGCTTACACAAAGAGACCTATTTCTTTTATCTTCAAGGTATGTACCTATTGCATTACACATGTATGTAGGATTGAATATTTTTTAATCGCGAGCCGAGTATCAAACGTGAGGGTTTGAAAAATAACCACTTGCAAAAAATAAAAGAATTGAATTGAAAATATATATATAATACGATAACGGACGCTCGAACACGATCCGACTTATCCGGCAATAATGCAACTCACGTGAATAAGAAAATCGCGCATCCACGCACTGCCGTTTCCCGAACAACCGATTCCCCTTCATGTATTTAAGATATAGTAATTCAGAAGATTTTTTATTACTTTGGATCACCGTCATAATCATTGTTTCTCGTCATTAATTCATAAATGTAGAGATAATTTTATTTACAGATGCTATTGTTGCGCATTGTCATTGTCCTCACATTCATCTTTACTATGGCATGATTTAGCTTCATGTTATTTAATGCAATTAAAACTTGATCCATCAGTTGATCATAAAAAACTAGCTGGTAAATGTCTTGCTGCTGCAAAGCATGCTGTTAAACTATGTCCTTCAATGTGGTCGCACTGGAATCTTTTGGGTGTAATCTGTATGTCACCACACATAAAAAATTATGCATTAGCTCAGCATGCTTTTATCATAGCGATTGATAAAGGATTGAACAATGCTACCGTTTGGTGTAATTTAGGAACTCTATATTTGCATATAGGTATGTTGAAGTTAAAAATGTATCAAATCACAATATACAATAAATTATTAACAGTGACACATTACTGCGTACGAATTTAAAAATTTGTTTAGAATTTGTATACTTATGAAAATTTTTTATTGTAGGAAATCTGTACAAAGCAAATGAAGCTTATTCACAAGCTCAGCGCACAGATCCAGCTTATATAAATAGCTGGGTGGGGCAAGCTCTAATTGCTGAAAAGTTATCTAGCAAAGAAACAATAGATTTATTTAATCATTGTACACAATTGGGATATCACGACCAAGCTGCAGTGGGATATGCTCATTGGGTACTTAATATGATTTTAAATTCTACCATCAAAGAGAATCATTTTCATACATATATAATAGAAAAAATGCATGCTGTGTCTGTGGCTACTGATGTTATGACTTGGTATGTAGGTAAGTTTATATAATAGATAATCATAAATATTATAAACAAGATCGATCATATTTACTTCTAAAAGCAGTAGTAGTTCTAACTATAGTATATTGCAGAGCATCATCCAAATAATAACTATGCTAGAAATGCATATGGATTGTTACTTGAAAGACAGAAACTTTATAAGTCTGCGGCAGAACAATTTGCTGCAGCTATATGCATTAGTGCTAATGAAGAACAGGATTCTGTATGTATAAATTTGGCACGTGTACTACTGCAACTTGCTAAGTATGATGAAGCTATAAAGTTCTGTCAAGCTGTTAAAGGAATAACATACAATTCCCAGTGTTATTTAGCATTAGCTTTATTTAAAGGTAATAGTATTATATTTTTACCTTATACATTATATGTTTATCCATATCTTTTTATACTTAGCTGAAAAGTATGAAGAATCATATAATACATACGAAAACATATTGAATTTATATGCTAAAACTGATGCACAAAAAGCCTATACGCTATGTGCAATGGCAGCGATAGCATATACATTTCAAAGAGTACAGGATGCAAGAATTTTGCTGTTTCAATGTATACAAATACAACCACCGATTATAATAGGCCTTTTAGCGGCTGCATCGTTGGGCATATTGCACGGAGATGAAAATTTAACTATGTTAGTATTGAATGAATTAAAGATCTATAAAAATCATTCTGTATATGGACATCATGTTATAAATTTATTAACATATTTCTACATAATTAAAAATAATATTAAAAGCGCTATCGCTACTCTCTCTAAAGCAATTTTTACTTATCCTGGTAAGTAATACGTTTTTAATTTAGTTTTATAAAACAAATTATTATTATTATATAATTTGTAATATTCACTTATAGGTGATGTAAGGCATTGGATACGATTGCTAAGAATATTGTTGGAAACAGATTTAAGGACTTTTAGTAAATGTGCACAGAAAACTCTATTTCTTAGTAGAAATACTGCTACTGAAAATGTTGCACATGTTGCATGTGCATCATTTTATAGTTGTTATATACAAAATTCGGTACCAAATAATATTAGATCATTACAGAAACTACTATTCACCTATCCTGGTAATATTGAAAGTTGGGCTACATTCATAGCTGCATATTTAACAAGGTTTGTAAATATTTTTCTATTTTACAACATTTAAGCAAATTATGCACACTTATCATTTAAATCAGTTTTATCAATATGACCTTTGTTATTTTACTATTGTGCTATTTTATTGAAGCAAACAGGCTTTTAAACCTATTCATATTCTTAAAAAAAAGATTTAAAGGTATGGAGGTTAGACTAAAAGATCTTTAAATCGCTTACAGGTCTCCAAAAATGAATTTGGCTATTGATGCTCAACAAATTGAAGCATTTATATCAACAGTAATACAAAATTATCAACCTAAAGGTGTAATGGCCGAATGGCTATATAAAAGTAAAAGGAAATTAAAACAACTTGCTTAAATAAAAGAATTTCTTAAAAAATAAAAGACAATGTTTAGTACAAATAGATTTTGAATCATTGTTTATTTTTAATTTTATCACATATTTAAAATACATTTTTTAAATCTAATTGTATTTGTAATTAGGATTTCTAAAAAGATAAAGAAAAATTAATGAAATATATATAGTGAAAAAATATTGTATTTTATATTCACATTTTTTGCAATTTATATACTTAAATATAAAACTTAAATCGTAGCAATTGCTTTATTTGAAAAAAGATTGAAGGAAGGCATTTGTCTTTGAAAAACAATGAAATACAAGAAGCTGGGGTGAAAAAAATCTTTTTTCTTAGACCTGATTAATGGTTTCAATTTTTAAACTTAATTAGGTAGCAAAATATTTATAAATATGTATAAATTTATTAAAATGACTACATTTAAGCACACAACCTTTTAACTCTTCATGTACACATTACTGACATTATTGACAGTTTTAAGCAATTTCAAAGAGTCTTCTGTTGAATAGTGAATTAATCTACAATCAAATTGAGTCTGGAAAACATTTTGAAAAAGTGGTAAAACATCTTGAACTGTTACATTTTTGTTTAGTTCTTTACTAATACTAGTTACACCCTTTCCTTCAATACCACAGGGCACAATGTGATCAAACCAACTTAAATTTGTATTACAATTTAGAGCTAAACCATGCGTCGTTATATAACGACTTCCATGAATACCAATTGCACAAATCTTTCTATCATTTACCCATACACCAGTATCTGGAGAAGTTCCAGCTTTAATGCCATATTCTGCACACAAACGAATAATCATTTCTTCTATTTGAGAAACATACCATTTAACACTGCATTTAAAATGCTTCAAATTTAATATAGGATATGCTACCAATTGTCCAGGACCATGAAAAGTTATTAGACCACCTCGATTTGTTCTATAAAATTCAGCACCTAGTTTTTTTAACTTCTCTTCTTCTTCAATTGTATACCCTTTATCCCTAATTCCAACAGTAAATACTGGATCATGTTCAAGTAATATTAATGTATTACAAGTATCCTTGCTTAAATTCTGATGATGTTGGCTAGATAATACTTTTTGTAATTTAAGTCCAATATTGTAACTTAATCGGCCAGCCCATAAGACTTTAACTAATTTTGAAGACATAATAAGGCAGTACTTTTTTCTTTAGCCCAATCTTGTATATTACTGTATATTGACTAACTCAAACTTATGCTATCTTCAGTTTTTTGTAAATTCAATGTTTCTTGTAAGGTAATGTATAAAAGCCATGAAACCTGTTTTAAAAAATAAAAATATCTGTATACATAAAAATAAAATTACGTAGAGGCAGTTATGTTAAAAAGAAACATACATAGGCATCTGTTGCAGCATACATTTTTTGGTCTTTATCTAGAGGATATATATGCCATTTACTTTTCCTTACTTTTGGATTCTTGTCTAGATCTTTCTTCAACTAAAATGATAAAATGCAAATTTGGTTTATTTAAAGAAATAATAATGTTAATCATATATATTATACTATAGTTTTATTTTAAATTACTTTATAAAAACTAACCACATATGCAGTTAATTTTTGTAAACTCCAACGGCAAGATCGATTTAATACTGCATTTGCAAATGTACCACAATCTATACAATTATTTTCTACAACTTTACTCGCTGGGAATTCCTTAAAGTCTCTACCTAGTTTCCAAATATCGCTATAAATAGGAAAATAAAAATTACAACTCAAAAGATACTATTACTATTCATTATTAAGAAACTTACTTTTTTATATTAACTCCAACTAGTTTTACTTTCGGATGAGTTAAAAGAATTACTAATGCTGCAGGTAGCTTTTTCAGTGAATATATGTGTAACAAATGACATATATTTTTATTGAAACATATTTGTACTAAAGCAGTTTTTCCACTTCCTGTTTGAAAACTAAAAGGCCATTCTAAATCGAATCCTATTGGTACTATATCACTGTCATAATTATCCAATTCTTTGCTAAAATAGGACATACATTATTATCTTCTATTTATTGAGTCATATTAATTATGTAAATCTTACATAATGTTATCACAAATCATAGCACAGGCATCAAACTCACTGACATAGTTAATACGCCCTTTGAATGAAATTACTGGTAAATCTGACATATTAAGCTTTTACTTGTTATAAATTGTTATCCTAATTGTGTTTATTAAAGTATTTACTGCTAAAAGCAAACTGAACTGTTCAAAAATCTATTTTATTGTCATTTTCATTTATAACAGGTTATCATAACCACATTACTACAAAATATTGTAAAATTTCTGAAGAATTGTCACAAAATAAATTTTAATATTTTATTTTTAATAAAATATTTTATTCTACGTTAATGCGTATCAGTAAACATGACTACACAATATTATTATTTATATTATTTCACACATAACCAGATTTTTCAAACGGCTTTCGTTTATTTGGCGCTAACTGTAACCAAGAGTAACGCGCAAGCGCTTTTACAATAGTTGCGATGCCGAGCTTATATACCTAGTGGTCTTGTATGTTGTAAATACATTTTTAATATTATTTCCTGTTTCCGTTATTTATATGCATAATATTACTGTTCACCATGTAGGTACAGCGTTAATGAAACAACGTTGGAAACGAAATACTTTCTGAACTCACTCAAGCTGCAAGAAAATGGTTTAACATTCGATCATCCGTGAAATACAAGTGTTATAAACATAAATGTAAGTTCATTAACTTCTTGAGAATTATCACTTGTTCTGCATTATGAACTGTTTCTGTAGTAATAAACGTTGATGCATTTTATTTTAAATTGTATTTGGAAGTTTTCTAATTGTATAGATCAGATCTAATATAAGGATTTTTTGTTAAAGTTCTGAAATTTAGAATGTTGGGAGCTTGAGGAAGAGTTTGGAAACATGAAAGCTTTGAAACTTCAGAGTTTGAAAGTTTGGATGTTTGGGAGGTTATAAGCTAGGTAAGTCAGGAACTTGAAATCTTAAAAGCTTGAAAAAGTTGTGTTTCTAATTATTTAATTCTCATGTAAGTACATACATACAATATTAAAAAAACTATGACTACATTCGTTTCCTTTTTATTATATTTTTATTATAAAGTACATAATTTCGTATAATACACATTAAAAGATTCAAAATAGCATTTTAACTTTTCAAGTATATATATGTTTAGTTATCAATAATTATCAGACAATACTAGCATACTTAGCTTAATACTATTTAATATTTTTATACTATGAATAAGAGAGTACAAAGATTCTGTAAAAATTAACTTTCAATAGACCTATAATTTGTCCTTAATATTTACAGATAAAGAGATTGCAAGATATTTTTAATAAATATGTACAAAATGTTTTTTTATGTCATTAAAACATCACATATCTCCTAACCAATGGTGCATAATTTACAATTATACAGAATACAACATATAAGTAAAAGATATAGAATCACTCACAATATCGTGATTCACTTACTATGTAGTAATTTCTACTGTGTGATATCTAGATGACATAATATTCAGTCCAAATGATAATGTAACAAAATTCAACAAACAGTGATTTAAATACAATTTAGTACACTGTTCATTAATATTTTACATGTTTAATTAGACATGTAAATTATAGATTACATTCATCCTAATGAGTTACAACGTAGTTATTCAATAATTTTGAAATTAATGATAATGTTGATTCAGAAATTTTGATTGTTTGAATAACTATAAGAGTATATAATATCAAAATAAGAATTTCTATGTTGTAAAAGTGTTGCCATCTATCTATTAAAGCAAAGTAAATGTGTCGGGAAGCACGGGAACTAAATTCACTTAGCCTTTTCACAGTATGATGGAATTTTCCATCTTCATTGCATAATTTTTCTAGAAAAGAAAATATAAGTTTTTATTATAATATAATATTAATACTTTTCTATACTCATCTTCTAAATATCATACCTGTTGCATTAGTATGAAATTCATGATAAGGAACAGGTAAATATTTGTCCAACAGTAGCTCAACAAAATCAGTAGTATTATCAACAGTCTTTAAAATACTAATCCCTGTTTCAGTTGACATAACACGATCAGCTTGTTCCCAACTATATGTCCTTAAGTAATAAACTTTGTAATAAGTTAGTAATGTCATAATTCTAACTTTATGTTCAGTTTCTTGTTTTAATTCAACAAATGTTTTAACAGCTGGTTTAAGATGTTTGGATACAATAGATTTAGTATGATTTATTATCTGAAATAATAAATTTATAAATGATATATATCAATATTAACATTGATATTGACATTTATGTTAACTAAAATATTTTGATAATTAAATCTAATTGACTTATAAATGTAAATATTAAACCTGTTCAGGTTCTTCCTTAATTATAGGCAACTTTACTTCTACATAGTCAAGTCCTTGACAAAATGTTTTATCTAAAGTATAAATTGGCTTCTCCATTAACTTAGCTACTGGTAACGATTTTTCTATTACAATATTTACAACATTTTCCATTGTATTAAATGCCCAGTGAATAAATACATTTGTTTCTTTTACACGACCATATGCTTTCATGGATTTATCCCACAAATAATTTACACTTGGTATTTTGCGTGCACGATTAACAGCTTGTATTTTATAAACATAATCTGGTAATTCTATGTCCATACTAATAGATAATAGTTAATTATTTTGTTATAAATTAACAGCCTGTAAATACACATAATTTTCTGTAAATTATAGATTTTTAAAAGAGACCTTGTCCAATTAATGCATATTGTCAATATTGTGTATTATACTTTTAAACTTTTTGTTCAATTAAATACATTTGTTTTCTAATTGGCAGTTTATATTGATCATCTATGATCTTCTTAAGTTTTATACCATATCAACATTAATCATTTTAATTACGATTTGTTATAAATAATGATAATTTAACGAAAATTTAGCCCAAGATTATTAGCATATTCATAATATGACAAATATTTTGTAAATTATATCTATAGCAAAGAAAGTGATTGATACTTACCCAGTATAATAAATCTTCGAAATGCGCACTCTTACATTTACTTCTCAGTAATTAAACACACACTTTGATCCCCGAGTCGATTTACTACAATATAATACAAATTATTCTTCTGTTGCAAAGTATTATAAGTCCGTGGAATTTTTTAGAATATGATATCGGTATTTCTTAAAACGGCGTACGAGTGCGCTACTATCATGCTTCCTTACACGTGATATTTTTGCAACTAAAATTATGTATATTGCAAAATTCAAGTATCGTGAATTTTATATACTCGATTCATTGAAAGTATCTTTGTCCTTTTATACGGAAAAATTTATTTAAAAAAATTGTTATCGAAATGTTTTTCAAATTAATGATTATGATAATTATTAAAATAATCTGTAACAAAGAAAACATGAGTTCACTGAACTATTATATTTATCGTTATGGATGTGACAAATATTCGTTATCTTTTCAGTTTGAGTTCTATTTTAAAAAGCGAAGGTGACCCCGAAATCTTTAAAATGCTCTCTTTGAAATTTTTGAAATTTTGTTCTATCTTCTATCGTTTTAGAGCTATGACTTGGACCAGTTACAGAGACCACCCTGTATAACAAATTTTTGTCGAAGTATGTATCAAAGTACACCTTATCTATATTCCAATGATCTCGGAACAATAAACTCAATAACATTATTTGAGAAAACAGAAAACAATATTTCACCCAAAGAAGTCAATATTTTAATCAAATGTATTAAGGCATTTCTTTTCTTATACTATCTCTTCATTCAGGGGAATCCTCAGTTGCGTATAACTATTCAAAATAATACAGGGCTTTCCTTTTTCTGTGTTCATTCACCTGTATCTATGAGGGTAATTGACACAGAGAGAACAACCCTAGAAATAGCTTGGATGGTTTTAACATATATGATCAACAAAATGAAACTTGATAGTTTGTTAAAGCCACAGGTGTTCTGTTACAATATATCGTTTCGTATTTACATCGCGGACATGAGAGTTTGACATTGATACTAAAAAATGTGCTTAACAGGGTATTCCCATTTGAGGTAATTTTTGTTAATTGATTTCGAACTAACCATTAATTGATTCAAGGAATTTGTAGTTTTTGAAAAATAAAATAAATAAATAAATCTGCAAAGTTTTCAATCTATTAAGATATTAAAAATGTTAGAAGTAATGGTGCAGAAACATTTAATAATGCATCAAAGTATTTATATAATAAAAATTTAATATTCAAATTCATGTCTTATAATATAATACTTGCAAATTGTTCATATACAAAAAATATAAAGTGCAAATATTTTTTTATTACAATATAGAAGATTCTTAAATTTTAAATTGAGGGTGTTTTGTACCACGGACAATAATTTCTTACATCCAAAAATAGTAAACAATTTTGTCAGGTTCTCCAACCGAGATTAAATAATTTGTTAATTGCGGATGTTTATAAAAATGTATATTTTTATAAAAAACAATGCGTATAGACAGTAGATGTAAATAAATATATATTTTGTTATTAGACGGATCTAAAAATATATTTATTTTGTGTAGTGCATACTTTGTGCATGTTGCATATTTTATGCATATTTTCTTGTATATTTCGATATGTTATGATTGCATAAACATCCGCAACGATATTCTGTTTTTTCACATTTAACAATTATCTTGTAAAAGATTATATAAACTAGTATCTTCAATAATTATATCTTACTAAGTATACATTAATATAGAACATTTTATCATTAGTATATAAATACTAGCATAAATATTTCATTTATTTATCCTTTTCTTCGGTTGGACTTTGAGCTTCTTTATCGTTTTGTTTGTCATTCAAGCTTAAAAAATGTGTCAAGTGAAGTATAGATACAACATTAGATATGTATGATGATACGTCTTCTTTCTTTACTGTTTTTAATTGTGCTGCAACTGAATGATATACTCTATTTGCAGTCCTTGTTGATAATTGACCAATGGTTTGTACTGCATGTAACACCTTGTTTTCATCAGCTGATATTGGGGCTATAATTAAATTTTTTAATATTTAGATGTTTTATTTAAAAAAAAACAGCAGATAGTATTTGCAATATAAGGGTCATTTTAACTGTCTAAAATATTGGCAACTTATTTCGCAAAAAATTTGTCTTTCTGTTCTGCAAATACTATTTATCTTCAAAATCTACAACCTTTTTTCTGTATACACACCAGGTTTGGTTTCTTCTTCTTTAACCGGTGGGAAGTAGCGGTCCAATAAGCGATTAATGAGGAGACTTGTGTTATCCACACCTTGTACTGCCATAGTACCATACTGTGTATTCAGTAATTCATTAGCCTTTGTTATACTAATTTCTTTGATTGTAGATGCTTGTTGAGATGCTGATTCTTTTGCAACATGTAGTTTATCAATTGTTGGTTGTATAGAACTACTCATTACTGCTTTAGCTGCATCATAGATCTGCAAATAATATTCAGTATTACTTTAATATTACCATATGAAGTATTTGAGATTTATGTAGTAAACTGATAGTACTGGAACAGAAAATATTTGTTATTCAATGACATTTAAATATTAATTATAACAAAAGTGTTATCAATATTTTCCACATAATACTACTTAATTAGAACATATATATATATATATATATTATTTTTAATTAGTAAAAATAATGCTTATTCTGTAAAGTTTTATTTAATGTTATGTGTGTACCTCTTGAGGAGGCTTTTTCAAAATTGGTACTTTTCCTTCAACTACATCTAAACCTTCACACAATTTCTGATCTACCACAGAGATCTGTCCTTCAAACTTTTTAGCTAAAGGAGCAGCTGTAGCTGTTGCATAGTGGAGACCCAATTCAGCATAAGTGAGAGCCCAATTAATCAGATGATTAGAATCTTTTAAGTAAGAATATGTAGATCCTGTTTTCTCAATTGCTGAATGTATAACAGGAATATTTTTTACACGATCCAGTACTTCGAAATATGGTGCACTTTCTGTTACAGCATTACCCGTGATTTCTTTGCTTTCTGCCATTTTTTCTGAAACATTTAACAAATTTATTGACAAGAAGTATAAACTAAAGTTTGTTGTTGATATAAAATATATAAAGCAAATATATAAAAACTATTGTATACATTTGGAATAAGTTTTCTAATAAATAAATAAACATTGCCTAATAATAATTTTGAAGACAGTGATGAGAGTTAAAAAATAATTATAAAGTTGCAACACATGTGAATCATTCTTGTGCAAGTGAGAAATATATAGAGATGCAAATGTGTTGTAAATGACAGTCATTGTACAGTACTCAACTTGTTACAATATTTTGTGTATAATTCATGTTTTGTCAGCTAGAAAATAAATAAAACACATGTTAACAATTATCATGGTCAGACATTTATAGTGCATGAATCATGGACTTTGCAATTCTGCAAATCACAACTTGCAATTTCATAGTATGAATGAATTCAAAGATTCATATTTGTACTTTGTACTTTGCTATCATTGTCATTAATTACATTGTGTACAATATTCCATAATCTTTATAAATATATATAGTTATTATTCTATTTATGGGCTATTTTTAAAAATATTATGTTTACAAAGTTTTATAGCAGAAAATTTATAATGAAAGAATTTTTAAATAATAGGAAGTATTAATGGTGGTTAATTTTTGGATCTACCGGTGTACTTCCGGTGCGGACCAAATCTTTATCAATATTTCTGTATTATGAAATGCTTGTAATACTATATCGACATACCGGCATCGTAAGTTTTAACACGGCCCCGTTGACATAGATCGTAACAGGGATGCAGTACAATATAAATACTAATTTTAAATTTCAAATTTATCGTCCCTTTTAAACTTTTACAATGAGATAGCAAAAATTAAGTATCAAGCTTAAGATTGTTAATCTGAAAAGAGGTATTGCAGTATGTAGCTTGTAAACTTATAACAGTTTTACAGTACAGTCTTCTACTATCGAATTATCGATCTTTATTATACAACGTAATCTTTTATTTAAGTATGATGCGCTATGCAATTATTTTTGTCAGACATGTTACGGTGTCAATCAGGATTACCGTTTCATTATTTACATAATCGGACAGTTAACTGACGGCGATGACGTATAATATAATACGATTAAAAATAAATTAGTAATAATAACATTACATATTCATTACGATAAAATCATTCTTTAAACTACAAGTGTCTCTGTTGTTCTTTTTATAACCAATGAATGTGACAAAAACATGTACTTCTACCTTTGTTATGATTTACATACAATTGTAGACAATTTAGGCCATCAATAACGAGCAGTTTGATTTTCCTTCGAATTTTTTTTTTATTCAAAGAAATTGAATGATTATGATTATCAACATTTGATAACTTATCAGTGAATTTGATGTCTCAAAATTTTTTCAGATTTAACAAAAATTTGAAACAGTGAAATGTCATAACTAACCTCGTTTGTCTCAAAACGTAAGAATATAAGTTACCAATTTGTACAGTTGTAACAATTATTTTTATTATTATTACAGAATTAAGTGTGAATTGATACCATTTTTCGATGTATTTAACATTTTAAATATTTAATTCATTATTGACATACTTACAGTGCTTGATGCAACAGTTTGTACTATGAAGCAACAGTAATTGATTGGTTTATATCCAATAATGCACGCGACAGACTCAATAACACTGGCGACAAGTTTACTCAGAAAGCTAAAGTGGCAGAAAATGAAGGTAAGTGGGGATAGAGGGTTCTCAGGTTTGTAGGAAGTATTTATAGTACCCCTCCAATTATTTTGTATATTCTGTAAACACAATCATTTAATATTTAAATGTAAAGGATTTCGGGATTGTGTGTTTGGGATTTTGGAACTTAAGAACTGTAGGACTTTTATGTTTAAAATTTTGGGACTGGAATTTTATGACTTTGTGAGTTTGTAGTTTTGTGACTATGAAAAATAATGTATCAGCAAATGTTTTTCAGATTATAAGCATAAGCAAATTATTTACTGTACTACATACATGTATTTAGTATGTTACCTACTTACATATATCTTACATTTTTCAAGTTTTACAAGTTCAGATTTTTTAGCGTCATATGTGATTTACATATAAAGAATGTTTTAAATATCTTTTTTAAATTTCTGATTGAATTAAAGAACGTATGTGCATAGAGCAGAACTGAATTTTCAAGTATGAGATAAAAATGATAGATTAAAGGGCACTTTGACGAGTAGCTACGTGAGTAGCCTTATTTCTGCTTCTGCGCAGCTGCTTATGTGCACGTACGCTCTGTCTATGACGTGGAGGTCACGTAGTCATTGCTCTTCGTTGTACGATGTTCATGAAAATTACGATGATTCATAGAATTTTAAGAAACATGATTTGGATGACTTTATGCTTCGATTACTTGCGTGATTTTGTTACCTGATGATATTCTTAGACAACAAAAATATTCATACGTAATACGTTTATGCGTGTTCTAATTATAAGAGGGACCTTTCAACTCTGCAAAAGCAGATGAGCAACTGTTGGTTTTGTGATTACTTGTTGCAGTAGATTATTCAAAGTAATTATAGTAATTATAATTATTGATTAGTTAAGTTTTAATCGAGATAAATCGGTAATTATAGTCAGTTATTGCTAGGTTAGATTCTCTCTAGAGTTTGCTTGAGCTTCATACTCATTAGTTGCTAAAGTAGTAGGTCCTGGATTAGGTTCTCCCTAAATTTTAAGGTTTCTGGAATTTTCAATAGTCTCTTGGGTTCTCTCAAAGATGTTTCTAAATTCTTTTTAGACTCACCTTTAATTATCTTGTCTTTTTAAATTATTTCTAAAATTTTCCTAAAATTTGTTTAGGTTTTTAGGCTCCCTTTAAATTCTTTCTACTCTTCCTAAGTTTTCTCTGTACTCTTCTTAAATTATCCTAAGACTGTCTATAAATTACCTACAGACCTAACTTCTTTCTAAATTCTCTTTAAACTCTTCCTAAATTATTCGTGTGCTTTCTGGACTCCTCTTGACCTCTGAAAACAAATAATCATTATAAAAGACATTATCTATTCTTTTCTTATCATTAATCAAGATAAGGTTATATTGCACTCATATGTACACGTGTTAAACAAATATAGGAGTTTACAGACAGATAAGACACTCAACAATTTTAATTAAGCTTTAATTTATTTCACAGTGCAAATGTATATAGTCTACATAGTGTTTACTATTAGTCAGTCTTTGTTTATCGTTTGTTGAGAATCTGCAAGCAAATGAGTGCATATGGGATATCAGTCTATGCAAATGTGGACACATGGTACTTTCTGCAGACAGCTCGTATATTTTACAGTAGAAATTACGCTTCTCGAGGAAATTATTATATTTTTATGAATTTGTAGCTAATCTGCTTATCACGTATTTAATGGATGCTAAATTTAGGATCGGTTTTAGTTTTATCGTGGAAAAAGTGATATGGGACGTTTCTGTCCCTAGAATTTTGTGGATACCAGTGAAATATGCAGGAGTTTGAATTAGCAAATTTTTAAATATATTTTTATTAACTTTATATAATATAACCTTCTTAATTTTATTTTTAATTGGAATTATATATTTATTTATTGAAAATATTTTTTTATAAAAAAATTGTGAAAACTTGTGTAATTATTAAACCAACTATTTTAAAGGAGGACTATATTTTCACTTTCTGTATCTTTATTGTATAATAATAAATTTCTCTTTTTTTAACCGATTTAAACTTTCGGAATATATAACATTTATCAAAATAATTGATAACGAAATTTTTGATAATAATTGTTATTGTTCGCTCGATTTCTTAATCTGCGTTGCAATTAATTAGATAATAAAAATCATTTTTTAAATGAAAAATTTATTTCACTTATGTATATACAAAATTAATACGTAATTCTAAATTATCCTTTCATTAACTTACATCTTCAAGTATTTATATATTTGTTTGCTATGCAACATAGTGTAACACGTGAATACATTTTTGGGATATAAACAGCAAGGTTCAAGGGAACAACAGAATGTCAAAAGAACATTATAAGCAAATTGGAAGCAAAAACAAACTTGCGAATATTACGAAGGAAGATATGCTAAGTACATATTTTAAAAAGTGTTATTGCAATGCCATATGTCTTCATTAACACCTATAACAAGTTAAAACCTGCCGACAGATTTCGTTTAACGATATAGCAAGATCGTAAATTAAACCATTATTAATACCTACTGAAATCGAAATTTGCAGGATATACTGAATTTAAAAAAAATTACAAATTTAACTTTCGTATACTTTAGTGTGTGAAGAGTTTTACGATCTCGCTATATCTCAATAAGAACCGTACTTACAAAATACAGCGTCGATAAAAAAACATGTTGTAATGACAAAAATGATTTAACGAAAAGATGAAGTAACGTAGTGTTCTTTTTATAAATACTTCTTATAAAAATAAATAATTCGTAGGAAACACAAATACGAAATCAACGGAGTTGACAGAAGTTTTCTTCAGTTCACTTTTTTGATGTCCGCATTCGAGACGTTGTTCGAATTCGTTGCATGATCCTCCGGTTTATGTTTCAACGAATGTAGGTAATTCGTTAATTGTAAAAATTGCGCCACAGAACTAATGTAAGCTTTAAAATTGTCCATGTTGAGGATCCTTAAGTGGAGCATTATATTTGCATACACTCGACGAGCAGCTTTATTGGATAAACGGCTAACAGTTTGTAATGTGTGCAGCAGCTTATCTTCTTCGTTTGTGTTTGTAGCTAGAATGAAAGCACATTGTTGTTTATCGGATTAGGGTTTTGTGTGTTGATTAATTTTTATAGAAATTTTTATTAACTTGCACAATGCACAGGGGAGAGTATGGTACCTTTGTTTAGGGCAAATGGCGACGTACGAGGAAGACCACTGATATAATCGCTTTTAGTTCGTTTTTTTAAATTTATGAACTTTTATATTTAGAACTTTGGGGAATTAGTGTATTTGGGGATTTAGGAATTTGGGGAATTAGGAATTTGGGGAATTATCAATTTGGGGATTTAGGAATTTGGGGATTTAGAAATTTGGGGAATTAGGAATTTGGGGATGTAGAAATTTGGGGATTTAGAAATTTGGGGAATTATCAATTTGGTGATTTAGGAATTTGGGGATTTAGAAATTTGGGGAATTACGTATTTGGGAATTTAGAAATTTGGGGAATTAGGAATTTGGGGATGTAGAAATTTGGGGATTTAGAAATTTGGAGAATTATCAATTTGGGGATTTAGGAATTTGGGGATTTCGAAATTAGGGGAATTAGGAATTTGGGGATTTAGGAATTTGGGACTTCAGGAATTTGGGGTTTTAGAAAATTGAGAATTTGGAAATTTGAAAATTTGAAATACCACTACTATTATAAAAAATAAGTTGATCAATTAAATCACAAAATTGTAAATAAATTATTTTACCTATTGCTTGTTCATCATCGGTCGGGATAAAATATTTATCGATCAGCTTATCGACAATATCGGCAGTGTTATCGAAACCTCTAACTGCGGCACTGCCATATTGCGTTTCCAAAATCTGATTTGCTTTGCTCCAACTTTTGTCTCTCAAGTTTGCAGCACGTGTGAGTATTAATTGATTAACGGATGTGATATTCGATAAGGTTTGCACTGCCATCATATATGCATTTTCTATAATCTGATATAAATCACAATAATTTGTATAATTAGTATAATCATTTAATAATGAACTACTTATATAATTAATTCGTTAATGAATTTGTGTAATAAACGCAAAATGAAATTACTACTTTATATAATTACTATAAAAAATTAAAAATGAAATAACAACTAATAATATTTGATGATTAGTAATTTAATATAAGTTATCCGATTATTTACTAGAATTAACAATTACTATAATTATTATAATAATATAATAATATTAAAAACAATGTTATTTTCAAATGAACCTCGTTACTATCAGTATCAGTTTAAAAATGAGATAAATCATAAAAAATGAAAGAAATGTAAATTATATAAATAGAAATAACTTTCGTATCTTTTATTTCAAAGTCATCTAAAGTTTTGTTTTTTCGTTAACCGGAAGAAAGGTAGATTTCTAACCTGCTCAGGTTTCTCTTTGACCAACGGAACTTTTTCTTCGATTTTATCGAGACCAAGGCACAACGTGTGGTCAACAAAGTGTATAAGGTTCTCGAGTTTCTTCACGATAGGGGCAACAGTTGGTACCGCTTGTTTAGTAGCATTGCTAAAAGAAGTTTCTGCAGTGGTGAAAGTCCAATGAACCAACTGATGGCAGTCTTTCACGCGCGAATAAGTCGCCATTGATTTTGATACGGCGCTCTCTACCACCGGAAGTTCTAACAGACGATGGAACACCTCGATGTGAGGAAGTTGCGCTACATCCGCCGTCATTTTCTTCGGATTTCAGGTAGTTGCAAAATTACTCCGAAATATCTAAAATGTTTAAATATTCTATTTGTATTTTCTATCATTATTTTATATTTGTTTATAAAATAATCAACGATGTAAACTGAATTATGTTAATTTTATTTTTAAATTTAAGTAAAACCCTCTTTCAAAGACCGGAAGATTTACTGCTATTTGTTTAAATTCATATAAAAAAATAAGTTGAAGTACTTTGTTGATGTGTTTGTGTTTGTTTAAAATGTTTTTCAAATTTAAGCTTCTATTTAAACACTTTTTTGTGAATGGGTTTTATTACTGAACTGAATAACAATTGCTGTAAGTTAAAAAATAATAAAGATACATCATGTCGCACTTTATTTATTGTTTCTAAATTATGAAACTAATTTGTAATTCTTTGATCGAAATCAACTCTGCACGAGTTTCTGCTAAAGTATAAAATATTATACTGTATATAAACGTTGTAAAATAATATAAAATATGCAATGTACAATATAAAATGTAGAAAAATAATTTAATATTAAACTAAAAAATAGTCCATTAAGTATAAAATTTTTAATTATATTATAAAAGTACATTTCTATTTGAATAATAATTGATGTTCTAATATGTTTAACTACTGTCCATGTTCACCATGACAATTGATTTTGAATTAATCTTATTAGCGTCCGCAATTTAATACTTTCAAGGTTGCATATTTCATGGAATTCATGACTTGCAATTTTTCATTTTTTGTCTTTCACATGAGATCATCGACAGGACTATGTTCGAGAATTATGTGTGATTTACAATGTGACAAAATATCACATGTGCTTTTACGTTTGATTTACGTTTAATATTATTTAACATACTACTTAATTTATATTAATAATACTTAACTATTAATTAATATATTAAGTACTATTAAATATTCACGTTTATATTAATAATTAACATCGTTTACTTATTAACAAATATCATAAATGTATTGTGTTATTTACTTAATAAAAAAAGTAACTATTTTATTTCTAGATAAATCAATTTTAAATATATAAAATTGATTATCAATAAAACTGATATGTTAAAATTTATACTATATAAAAAAGAATATAATAATGCGGTTAGAAAAAGTGATTTTATAGTCTATTTAATTTGAAAGCATTTAAAGAACGCTCATTATAAATTTCAGACTCAAAACGCGGAAAAGAAGTGATATATCGTGATAATGCAGAGGTCAATGGACTTGCTGAATATAATATGTACATACATACATACATGTGCTATATATAACATTTCCTTAGCTTTCGCTGGAACCGTGATTTCGTACAAGCTTTCATGAATTACAAACTTACACCTAACGTTTTGAAATTGAAAGTCAATACAACGGAACGAATTAACTTTCACCTTTGACAGTCGTGTAGAGGTTTATCGTATAAATTCCCTCTCATATAATTAGTGTTATGTTTCAATTAGATTGATTATTAGTCGACTTTCATAAGGGTCATTACAAATGTTAATATGTAATTAATTATAGAATAATTAAACTGAACAAAGGATAGTTTCATACCAACATTTAGATTAAATTTGACAAATAATTATCCGATAAGATTAAATTTGATAAATATTTATGATCATCAATAATAATTGTCAAATATTAATTAGACAAATACAGAAAAGAAACGTTTGCAGTAATATAATGTACTGTATTAAATTAGAAACTGAAATTTGGAAAGTGACTCATATTTAAACGTATCTCTATTTTCAAATAATTTATTCTGAGTAAAATATTTAAAATCGATTTGTTCGTGTTTTGAATTGTCAAACAACTAATCATGGTCAGATAAGAGATAATAATTAATAATAAAAAAGAGTCACTTTAAATACCTATTACTGATTTAATACTATTACATGAAATACAAAATTAAAAATAAAAATTTGCATATTAATCAAATTATAATTATACCCAGTTACACAATAACAGTTAATAATATTTAAACCAGTACTAACTAATAATATTACATTACATTTAATAAATGGAGTATTAGCATAATGTTCACATAATTAATTTTCATGTTCCAAACTCCCTATAAACTTAACGTAAAGTTCAAATTTTTCTATTAAACAGAACCACACAGTATAATTCTCCGATCGATAGATACTTTTAATATCTATTACACTTACGTGTTTTTTTTGTTGTCGGCGTCTGTCCGTTGATACACTAATCGTTAGCGATACGGTCGCGATGAGTGCGTGCGTGGAAATGCGTTTGTCCAAACGCAACCTCAACTCTTATAACCGGCTTACTGTCTGTGTGCTAAGGTTCGTACGAACGAGCCAATGAAAATCGACTGGTGAATATCCGCAAGCGGTGATCAAACATGTGCTACAAGCTACACAAGGCTTCAAAGTCCGCGACAGACGACAGGCCTTTTGCCGTTATCAGCACCGCTGGGGAACTGTCACGTAAAAACGGATGAAAATCGGTGATCATTCGCAATCAGTCCTCGGCATCCGGGGAGGACTTTGTACATATACTACATTTTCTAGTAAAACTGTAATTTTAATAAGAACGCTTCGATATAAAAGTACATTTTATTACCAGCATTCTGCACCATTTTCTAGTAATATCTAGTTAGAACTTAACCATATCTTTTCATTGCGTTACAAAATTGTAATTTTAATTAGAACTATGATCGTTTAAGTTGGATATTAGGTACATTTTGTTTTTTTATATTTTTTGTATTTTTATATGTATCTACTCCATTTTCTAGTGATACCTTGTTTGAATTCCGCCATTTCTCTTCATCACGTTTTATATGTACACCAAAACTACATTTTGAATTAGAACTCTTCTATAATTGTTTAATATAAATGTGACTATTAAATATATATTATTCTTGAAGTTAAAGAATTTATTATTAATTATTATCATTATTATTAATACTTATTATAATTAAGAGTTATATTTTCATTACATATATTGAATTTTGTTAATATTTTCAATTATATTTTTTTAAATAATATGTATACTTTATGTTATTAGTAAAAGAAAAGATTTTATGTTTTATATAAATAATTATCGGGTAATTAAAATTTTCAATGACTTAAATTATTGCTGAACTCACTCGTTTACTGGTCTTATCAGTCACGACATTTCAGTGTGTATTACTATTTGCAACCATTCCTTTCTACTATATTTGATAAGAAATGCGATAATTAAGTTCAAAGTAACATTAATATTTCAAAAAGTCAGTGTACTTTTACCTCTTTTACTATTTCGAAGTTTCTTCGTAGATTTTGTTCTTGTTAAAATTTTGTCACGATGTATGCATTTTTATACAAATATCTCGTTAATTAAATAATTTCAGTTTTTTATTAAGTTTACATATTTGTTTTTTTTGTTGGTACAGGAACATTCTAATATAAAGAGTGTACAGTTTCAGTTGATAAAGTATAACTAATATTATTTTCATTAATACTACCCTGATATGCGATAAAAATTGTTGATATTAAAGATATATTTTTTGAGCAGCACAAAAATTGCACTGTAAGAAAACAAGTAACATAGGACGTTAATAATATTTTCTCTAGATGGCGTTGCTTTAAACTTCTAAAGATCTCTCTTTTCACACACTATAATTTTTATGTAAATCAATTCTCCAAAATATTTTGTGTAACAATTAGAATACATCTGGATTAGTTTGGAATTAAAATGTTACAAAAAGAGTAAAATGAAATATTTGACATAAAATTTGAAGATTATCAACCATATTTAAAATACGACTATTTATAATATCTATTCACGTTATAGATTTACACACATCACATTTAAAATATTTAAAATTCAAACGTTTTTGAAAAAAATGTGATTTATTTTTCCCGAAAGTATCGCTTATAATACATAAGATATTCGTTATAAAATTCAATAAACTTGAAAAAAAAAGAACAATTTTTGTTGATGGTATAATAACGATCCAAAAAAAAATTAATCTTTATTTTTGTACACTTCCTTACTTTTACAAATTATTATACATTTGTACGCTAGAAGCTAAAGATAGACAATAAAGACTTAACAACAACAATTGCAAGCTAAAATTGACACCGGTATATTGTGCCATTGCTTAAAATAAAAATATCGTCGTCTATTATTTGATTCTTTTTCAAAAATCGTGTTATAGCGGTGGATCGGACGTTACTAACCTCTGTCGTGAAATATCAATCCGTAGTCTTTCTTACTGACCTTGAAACAAAAACTACTGCGAAATTGTTCAAACAGAATAATCGCGATTATGTTACTCTATACCATTTAACGGCGGATTGGAGGACATCGACATGTGGTTGTTGTGATTCTGTTGATGGCTCGGGACGTGCGTTATTTTCGAAACAGTTGGACGACCAGCCAGAAAAGCAGCAAATTGTTCCTACAAAAACAAGAGGATCATTAAGTTAGGTTGATGAGAAATAAATGACCGAGATGGTCGATAGCTTCGTTACTATCATCAAAATTAAGGAGACTAGTGAACAAATTTTGTCAAATATTTTCCTTTCTACAGACTACAGTTTAAAACACCACAATAATTCAAAATAAATCCAAAATAATTCTTTCATCAATTCAATCATTTACGTAAACACTGAAAATGTGGGAGCTATTGAAACAAAATTAATACTAATAGTTAGAATCAATTGTTTTAATTGTTTATTCAAGAAGAATTACATAAAGTTATATATTACGTACCAATAAATTATTCATGGTCGAATTGATCCTTTGTATGGCTGCATGTATCATTGAAATCTGTTGTTTTGCAGCATCCTTCTTGCCAATGACAGGCATCATCTTAAAGAAACAATATAAATATATATCTAGGTTTTTCTGTGAACTTCGGTATTAGTATAAGTTAATTGTATGTAACAATGGTGTCTAATATGAAACATTTCAATATTTCAATAAATAAGTATTTATATTTTGTTATGAACAAAAAACAATCGTATGAACCTTCAATGATCTTAAGCATATGTAAAACAGTTTTTAAGTTAGCTTCATCATAGTTCTTTAAACCTCAGTCTAACTGAAATGTCATGAATTAACGTAAAATAGTATATTAATCTTAATAAAATTGTCAAATTTTAACGAATTTCATACTGTTATCAAAGCTGACTAAAAAATGATCGATCGTTGTTATCAACAGAGATAAGCAACATATTAATAATAATATCTTTTCTTTTTTCCCTAAATTAATCTTGCGATATGTACTTAATTTAGTTTGAACTAAGAATGTTAACTTCATGTGGTCTTAAATACCTCTCCATATCATAATACAAGTGTTAAAAATGTTCGTAAGTTATTCGTCGGAATGAAAGTACATTAATACTGTGTTACACAACTTGCACCCTAATTATGAATTTAACGAACAAATAATTGAAAAGATAGTCGTTTTGTTCTTCCGAATTGCAAAGTGGTGTTAAATAACTGGCTACCATCGCATATTTTTCCTTCCGTAGAAAGTAGAACAAACTGTGAGGAAGATCTCTTCCACGTTTTTAAACGAAGCAATGTATTTTCGTACAAGTGAAGACGTTAACCTGTAAAGTAGCGCCTGCAACCGCGAGCAGTTGGTGTGAAAGTTTAATGAGAATTCTGCCAACATCGCGTGGAGTTCTTGCTGCTAATGATGTTGTTCCATTGACCAGATGAACGATACGACGTGCAGATTCGCGTGTCAACAAGACCAATAATTGTTCCAAAGTAGTTGGCCGAGCTTGGTTCTCCGGTTCGGGTAAACTTAACGTTGCCCACAGTTCCTTTGCCTTTTTGTACGCTAATTTTGGATCTGTTGCTAACTATAACATCATTGTTCCATTACTTTTGTGATAACCGTCTGACAATTAAATAACAGATTTTCAAATGTTTGTATTTTTATATACCTTGCATGCAACGTACTGATTACTCGATTAACGAGAACGAGGGAGTTTACGTATCAAAGTTATACTTGAAAGTTAAATAAAGTTACACTTCATGTGTTTGTATTATGAAAATTCTTCATAAAAGAAACGATCTACATTTTGTAAAACTTTCAGTTTTTATGATAAAAATAATCTTTGTTCTACGTTAATAAGTCTTACAAGCAGAGTTTGTACTGGTTTCTCTTTTCCTATTAAATATCTTTAAATTAACTAAAACTAACATGTAAATATAAGAAACTATGAATGTGGTTATTATAGAGTTGCTGTTCTTAATTATTTGTAATAAAAAAGTACTTATAAATAATGTATCAATTGTTTCGATGATTTAAAACTCGCGGCAATTTATGCGCATGCGCAGTACGTTTATCCCCGCTTCGAACGCCATATTGTTTTTCTGCCTTCATTCGAGTTACATTCTCTTTCCTGTATTTAATTCAGACTTGGTTTATCATGGAATATATTAAAATAGACTATATAAATAAAGATTTTTACTTACTAATTCTACCACGTATAAAAGTACATGAATGCATTCTGTTCCCTGTTCTTTAAGTGCTCGAGCCTCCGCCAATGTACGACGCGTTAATCGTTTCTGCAGTTTTCTAGAAAGCCTGGCGCCATGTTTAATCGTTCGTGTAGTTTTGCTCACTGATTCTGAAGGAGTAATCTCTGAATAGTAATGTCAAGCGATTACTTACTATATTCATAAAACTAATAAAAATTACCAAAGAATTTAATTTGTATTTTTAACGGATTTACCTTCTTTGTCAGTTGGATCAGCAGGCAAATAATGATCGACGTATTTATCCGCGACAGTCAAAGCACCGTCCAAAGTGTCGGCTGCAACACTTGCTGCTTGACTTCCTACTTGCTTCACACTTCCGGCGCGCATTAAAACAGGCCTCACGATTTTGTTGTTCACGTATTCTCGTGCGTTGCAGTACATCTGAATAATACAACGTATACGTTACTTTTATTGCAAACAGACAATTTAATTGTTAGTCATTTATATGTATATTAGTATGCACAATACGCTTCCTTAGAGGAAATTGCGATATAGGAAGAGTCTCTCTCAATATACTCAGTGAATACTTATTGAGTGAATGAAGTAATTAAAAATAGTATGGATAACATAAGGAGATTTGAATATTTATATGTGTATCTATATGTATGTATATCTCAATAAATAGTATGTTTACATATTTTGTTAAAAGGACATTATTTTTATACGAACATTTCGTCATTTTATTATTAAAATATTTTGCGAGGACCTCCTTTCTTTATATTGCTGTTTTTCATACGGAATCGTACTTTGTTCGGTATCATATGTGAACTTACAAGATGTGGAGGAAGGTGTATGGCTGGAACTCTCTGTTCAACGATATCGATACCTTTGCAAAGCAATTGATCAATCCTTGTAATTGGTCCATTCAGAACATAAATTGCAGGTTTGGCGGATGCTGTTGCAATAGCCAATGATTGTTCAGCAGTGCATAAACTCCAGCTCACTAGAGAATTCGAACGCTGAATAATAAAATTACCATTAATATAAACATTTAGCTATTAGATCTGTGCATAGTTAATACTTTGATTAATTTAATTAAGTAAGAACTGTTGAATATTATATAAAAAATCGCAGAGATGTTTTATTTTTTATATTTCGGTAAAATACAGTGTTTTATTGAGTATAAAGATGGCGTACTTTCGCGGAAGACAAACGAATGAAAGATGAGAGAAAGTAACCTTAAAATTAATGGACTTTCTAGTTATTAAATATTTTACTTTAGTTAACACCTACCTTTATTCTATCGTACACGCTTCCAGCAATGTGTATACTATTTTCAACGATCGGAAGGTTCGAGATTCTTACGACGGATTTGAAATGCGGCAAATCTGAATGCCGTCTTTTTACATTTGTCCGCGCCATTTGCAAATTTGTCTCTGAAAGAAATACAAAATTATTTATTAGTAATTTAAAATCTATTATTAATATTTAAACTATTATTATATTTAAAGTCTATTATTCTACTATTTTATTATTTTACCATTTTACCATTTTATTAGTTCAGTATTTTACTTTGTGCCACTCTACTGTTTTCCCATCTTATCATTTTACTTTTTTACCGATTTACTATTTCATCATTTTACTATTTTATTAGTTCACTATTTTACTTTTTGCTCTTCAACTATTTTACCACGTTATTATTTCACAGTGTTCCAATTTAATTTCATAATAGTGCTATTATGTTATTTGCTTATTTCATCCTATTAGTATTAACATTATACTACTATTTTATTATTTCATTATTTTTATTATACAACCTTAGTGTTTCATACTAAATGCGATTCTGAATTTACTTTTCGTATGAAACCAACAATTATAATTGAAACGATAATTGCAATAATTTATAACTTTACAAAAAGCATCTGCAGAATTTGTCTAACGAATTTCGAGCCACCCGACACAAAAGTACCCGTTAATCAAAGGAAATGAATCATAGCAACCGATAAGAAAGGTCACATTATAACTCCTCAGTTACCATCGATAATTATACTTTCCCTTAAAAAAAAATTCTAACCGAATAAACCTTAAATACAATTCAAAGCCCGACATCGAAAGAACAAATCCAAAAATCAGAAACAGTATAATCCACAAACAAATAAAAAATCGTGAAAAGACGAAGCTGTTATTGTTAACGATTTCGAAATTATCACCGAAAAGTTTGTAATGCAATGTTGACAACCTGACGTCAGACGTTTTAAGTTTGTCACGATAAGGCCATTATAACTCAGGTCGATACCCCTGTCCTTATCACTCTTATCGAAACACCGGCACAAACTTCAAATTATTGCAATCTAATTAAACGTTCGCGAACAAAAAACTGCTTCGTAATCTCGAAAAGTGAAGTTTTTCTCAAAAAAAGGAGCTGGTTAACTTCGCGTTAATCACTGTCCGAGTAATCAAACGATCGAGCTGTCGAAAGAAGCGAAAATAAAATGGCCTGCAGAGAGAAATCTGTCGAATGTGAAAATTTGAAGATGATGGATTAATCTGGTCGAGCGGTTGTTTGCTTACCTTTACCTTTTTGTTTATCGACAGTTGACGAGGACGTGGTCGTTGTTGTTATAACGCAAATTATATAACGAAATGTTGAAGGATCGAAGACAGATGGAAGAACAGGGAACTAGTCGGTGTTTCGTCGAAGATCACGCTGTAAACTGCACGTCGTGGTCTGCGAAACGGTATCTCATCGGTTTGACCTATGACACGTTGATTATACAGGCGCGGCAATCATAATGCTTTGCGAATCAAACTTTTCTCGGCTTTCGTTCCGAACTTTAGATCGACATGGTCAGCTGAGCAAATTTTTCTCGAGTGTGGCGCTCTTCGGCAACTTCGTTATCTGCCGGGTTAGGGGATTCGAGATTTTCGAGTTACGCCAGTCGGAGATACGGACATTAGGGATTTTTACTCGTTTTCGGAGCTGGGGAGTTGGGAATATGGGGAATTTAAAATTTGACGATTTAAGGGAGGATTTAAGGATAAGGGAATTTTGTAATTTAGACTTTGGAGATTTGGAGATTTAGGAACTTGGAAACTTGGAGATTTTGAAATCTAAGTATGTAGAAATGTGAAGATTTTGACCTTTGAGAATTTGGAACTATTACTAATTTGAGTAATTGAAAAATTGAAAAATTGAAAAATTGAAAAATTGAAAAATTGAAAAATTGAAAAATTGAAAAATTGAAAAATTGAAAAATTGAAAAATTGAAAAATTGAAAAATTGAAAAATTGACAAATTGAAAAATTGAAAAGTTGACAAATTGACAAATTGAAAAATTGAAAAATTGAAAAATTGAGAAATTGAAGAATTGAGAAGTTGAGAAATTGAGAAATTGAAGAAATGAAGAATTGAAAAATTGAGAAATTGAAAAATTGAAAAATTGAAAAATTGAAAAACCGAAAAATCGTAAAATTGAAAAATTGAAAAATTGAAAAACCGAAAAATCGTAAAATTGAAAAATTGAAAAACCGAAAAATCGAAAAATTGAAAAACCGAAAAATCGAAAAATTGAAAAATTGAGAAACGTGGAAATATAATAGTCTCAAGTTTAATAGTTAAAAATTGAAATGAATTTAGTAAATTTTTAAAGGAAAAAATTTTAAAGTTAATATCTAACAGCAAAAGTACCTTCGAGTGCTAAGGGTTAATGTCCTGACGAAGAAAGTTTCATCATTTCTTTATTCATCATTAAAAGTCAATTATTTTACATATACACTAAATTCTGTATCGACTTTACATACAATTGTTACATTTATTGTAGATTTCATATATTCAATATAAACAGTAGAATTTAATTAGTGGAATAATCAATATATAATTATGAAGTGAATACATTATTATATTCGCCAGCCCGATCGTAGATGACTATGTATATTTGTGCATAGATTAAATCCGTCGATTCAATATTTTTAGTAACCATTTTCCACGAGCATCTTCTATGACGGTAAACAGCGGAAACGTGAGATAATTTATCAACTTGTTTTATGGCATCGAATAATTTTTATGTAATACAATTTATTGTGTTCTATTCGTGTTATGGTATTTTCCATTCCATCTCAGCGTGCTTCATGCGATCTTCGCGAAACGAACACGCGGAGGCAATGAAATTTTCTGATAGCATCGAAGTTATAGATTTACATTTAATAATAGCCTTAGAAAATTTATAATGGAAAAAGAAACTACGCGAAAACTCGAAATTATCGCCGGCAGACGTTGTTAATTGCTATACAAAGTCCACCACTTCGAACATCCACTGGCGTATATTATGGGATGATGGTATTGATAATCGGTTGGGTGAGTGTGAACAAAAATACGTCTTATTACTTTTCTATTTAACACAGTTTTTGGGAAAACGTAATCGTGATAGAAAATCATTCGAAATTTCTTTTTGTGGTATAACATATAAAGAAATAAATAGTATTGAGATTTCTAATGCGTTTATTTATCTACAATTTTGTTGATCACCGAATATTAGCATGATTGCCATTCTAGCTTAGACATCTTAGTATCTTGCAAAATAATATTTCAATAAATTATAATTTATCAACGAAATGTTATAACGTATTTGTGGCTTCTCTTTATGGTGAAATAAATAAAGAAATGAATATTTCCATTTGTAATCGGTTTATTTATGAAAAATTATGTTCATTATTCACTATTAAAGGTATTCTAGTATGATTGATACTCTAGTTTTTCGAATATAGAAGAATAACATTAAAATTATGCATCAACGAAGCGCGAAAAAGTGTTTGAATACAATTTCCCGCCATTCTAAATGACGCCATATTGGTTGCTAACTTAATTCCGCTCTAATTGCAATCTTGCTAATATTTTACATTATATTACCGTAAAACAGCGTAAAGTTAATGTAAAAAATATTTATAATTATAATAAAAGCGATGTACAATAACAAAAGAAGAGAATACAAACATTAATATTAAATCATTGATGATTTTTCATCGAATGAGAGGCAAAAAATTACAATGTATCACAGATATATTAACATAAAAAAAGATATTAAGAAACGTTTAAAAGATGAGCTCATCGAAGATAAATTAAAAGTTTCACATAATCCAAAGAAACAGTTTTATTATTTTGCAAAAAAGTATAATCTTGATAAGAAGATATAGTTGGTAATTAATAGAATTATTCATATATGAACTAATTACATCGTTTATTTTTTTATTTAGTTCGAAATAAGAAATGTTCCGAAAACATTCTCACGCCACATTTTTGATAATACATTTTATCTGGTTAAAATTAACCCATCGCTGCGAACATTTATAAATTGCTATTGTCAATTTTAATCGCGTAAATATTAATAAAATCTACATCGAATTTGATGTTTATAATATATTAGATTTTTGTACATATTACTTTTCCAGGTATTGCATTCCTGATTCACCGAAAATGTAAAAAATTTATAAACGAAACAAATATGGCGGTCAAAGGGTAGATTTTTCGTAAGAAAATATTTCGTGGTTAATTTTTAATCGGTAAAAATTGAATGATTAATTAACTAAATGTTGCTCAGCCACAAATAGAAAAGTAGAGAAAGGAAATATACTAACTTAATAAGACTGATAGATGTTATGGTGTAGCTGATTAGATATTCGTTTTAACATTCAATACTGATTTCTATTCTATACAGCTGTCCGGTTTTTTACCACTTTTCTGATGATATGAAACGCAAGTACTGTAATGGACCTATCATTTAATATATGATGCAATTATTGCATTCAACGTACTTAATAAATCATTTCCTGCTTCATTATCCATGTAATTAAACTGGGATTGATGAACTAACTATGTAGCAACATAACACTATCTTATTGCTATTATTACCGTTTTGTATTAACTATTGTTTGTATTTATTTTATCGTAACAATATTTTAATTTATTTTTTAATTATACATAATTAAAAGAGAACTAATTCAAAATTTAATACCTTAAGGATTGATTATTTAAATATTTATAATTTTAATAATTTTAAACTGTGATTATAAATTTAGAGACACATTAGCTTTATTTTTGAATTTTTTGAACATTTTGTGAATTTAAAAATTGCTTTTAAATAAAAGCAAAATTATTTAATATTAATTTAAACATTATACTTAAACAGAACTACTGCAGTATTAATTAATATTGAATATTATTGTTATATTTGAATTATTATCATACTGTTATTATAATTATAAATTATTGTATTATTAATTAATATTAAAAGAACATTTAATTACTTACAAGAAGTGAATAATGCAGTTGAAATATTGTTGCAAATGTATTAGATCTACAGTATTCAATTAAAATAATTAATAATTCATAAAATTAACGATATGAATGTATTCAGCATGTTTATCATTCGACTGTTTTATTTCGTTTGAATATTCAAAAGCTTAGCGTTTCAAAGAGTAAGCATGAACATGTTAGGTATAAGATAATCATGATAACGTTAGCTATATTAATGCTATTTTTGTAATTATCAGGATATGCAACTTGAGCAATTGATATTTGTCTTGAAATGTCAACAAATGTCACTTCGAGTGCAACGAATAAATTATATGACATGTTTAGACTATTACGTATTGATAATCTAAAAAAAGACTAATGTCCAGATAATTTGTTTGCATAATTAGTGCTTAGAATGTACTAAACATTCAAACTGTCATTTAATTAAATTTGAGCACATACACACTTGTCTTGAAACTTAAATTCTTGACTTAAAACTTTTTACATAAATAATTTAGTTCAAACTTGAATTAATTAAGTAAATAATTAAGGTGCAGTTTAAGTTGTTTTAACTTAAAAAAATGAAGTTATTGAAAATTAAAATTAAATAAGTATTTGAAATGAAATTTAAATTAATTCAAATAAATGTTATAATTTAAACCTTGAGTTAACATAAATATTTCAAATGCGTTTTAAATTAAATTTTAAAAACTGTTAAAATTAATGTAAATAAATTATATTGAATCACAGATTTAGATTTTTTTCAAAACCACTATTAAAAATTCATCTTCAATTAACTCATCTTCGTATTGCACCAAAAGAAACACTCAGCACTATATCACCCATGTTTTCATTAAAAGTTCAACAATAAATCAGCATAAACAACTAAATCTTTCAACTTCAGAAACTTGTCCCATCTTTTTCACGTAACATAATTCGTTAAACTCGTTAAATCTTAAAAATTGTTATTTTCGCTGAAATCGATATAATACTTAAAACAAACTTAAAATAATCCAGTACGTAGATAAACGGCGAAGGGAGGTTGCATCGAAGTGCAATCAAACGAAGATACCTATATTTAGTTTCACTTATCGCGGCTTCGCGTGTGATTCAATAATTGGTTAAAAGAATAGTCGTCGGGTACGTTATCGGTGATTATTTTTTTTCTCTCTCTCTTATTCATCACCATTATAAGGCGCTTCCACAAGAAAATAGACGGGACGAAATCACTTTGTCGCTGTCAATTTCTTTGATTACTCCGGCAACCCGAACCGAGAGATAAGCTTGACGCGATTCTAACTTATTGTTGTTTTCAGCATTTCGTTCTACGGAGATTTTACGTTTTCTGATCGACACGCGATCTACGAGAGGGCTTAAAAATTTCCACGACAAATGATTTACTGTAAATTAGTTCATTTTTTATGTACCATTGTTCTCCTTATCTTTGTAGTATATTGCCTCCTGCTGCAGATCGTTCCGATAATTTTAACTTCTTGTACTATGATTTGTCAGGTGTGTCAGAATTAATCAGAATTAAAATTGATCACGAAGTACGAGTGTGTCACGAGACTCGTGAAAATAGTGCAAGGGGTTAAATGCAAAAAGATGCTAAAAATTGTAAGGAATTTGTAATATTTCTTAATTTTGTCCTACGAGTATTCATTAAAAATTTTGTTAAGTTAAATATTATATCAATTTCCACGACAATAAATGATTTACTGCAAATTAGTTTTTTTGAGTAGACTTCCTTATCTTTATATTGCTTCCTGTTGCAGATTATTCCGATAATTAAATGCGAAAAAATATTAAAAATTCTAAGGAATTAGGAATATTTTTTAATTTTGTCTTGCATGTATTAAAAATCTTGTTAAGTTACTATATTAATTACATTTGTATCCCCCAAAATTTTCTACCACATCCTCCATGTTCTCCTAATCTCTACCTTTTAATCTTATACATAACAATTAAAATAATTAATTGTTCAAATAAATATAAACGATTGTCATTTGATCAGGCACGAAAAGGTCGGATCAATAGACACTCGTTTCGATGATTAATGGAATAAAAGGTGCCACTAGATCCGACTAGCAATGTCAAGCGGAAAATTGCTGGTATTCATCTAGATAAGTCACTCAAGTGATATTTGAATTAACAAGAATAGTATTCTCAACGTTAATACTTATTGACTATAAACGATGTGACTTTGGAAAACCTTGGTTAATCATAACCGCAAATGTATTCAGAGTGAGATCTTTTCTTGGTTATGTAATCGTTTGTCTGCCGATGACATCTTCCCAGAGAAAATGGCGGTGTACAACACTTGTCTCAGTACCATTATTCATTTTAAAGCATATTCGTTCATTTAGTAATTTACGATCTTGCTATATCGTAGGGGGAACTGTGCTTATGAACATCAGTTTATATACTGGGTGTCTTATTTTAAAAAATCCTTTCGACTATCACATAAGATTAAATTTTTAAATATCTTCAAAATTGATGGTTTCTCAATATAAATAGCTTAATGATTTTTTGCAAAGGACCATGAGCTACAGGTGTATTAAAAACATAAATAATTCAATTGACCTTTGTATGTCCATCACGCCTCCATCTACAGAACTTAGTAACAAAATCTACCATCAATTATTTAATTTCTATTTGAAATATTTTCTAGTATCAAAGTGGACACCTAGTATATCTACTGTAATGCTTCTTTAATAACTAGTTGAGCAATACGACAACGTAATAGAGTCACGTAACCATTGCTAGACTATTTCAGATAAAATTAATACACATCAAGTTGTCCAAGGCACTGTGTCTGTTTAGAAGTTAACCTTAAAAATTAAGTACAAGATAATTATGGAATGTGAACTACTATTGCGATATAAACGAATAACGTATTTTTATTAAACAAACGATATTGAAAGATTTATTATTTATTGCGTACTATGCAAATGAGATGGAACGGCTAATCAGCTAATCATAAATGTCAAATGTTACTATAAAGTTAGACGCCACGATTAAACAAATAAATATGTACATAAAAAATTGCAGAGCTGTAATCATCCATAAATAGTTGTCTTTTAACAGCCCTTCATCGGAAAGTCATTTTTCAGTAATTTGTAAATGATGCCACTTTTTCGCTTGCTTTAAGTTCCCTTAAACGAATTTTAAAAATTGTGCAAATTCAAACAGATGATTTGCAAAAAATTATCGAAATAGTATCTTTGAACTGCGTATAGATTATGGTATGAAATTTCTTTATTGGAATATCACATGATTGCATCATACGACATTTCATTAAGCTCATTGGGTGCGTGCGATCACAGATTGCCCCGGCGCTTAAATACTTCAATAATTGTTTACCACTGCCACAACAATAAACACTTTTAAATATTTCTAAGAATTTTCTTAGCGAATTTAAACAATTCCTTCGGTAAAAAATACAAATTTCCTATTTTTGGTTTTAGGTAAAATCATCTTGATTTCACAAAAATCAATTTTTGGAACTAAATGTAGTCGTGATGTTCCACCTACGCCATTTTGTTGACAAAATAAAATAAAAAAATTCTCTAGTGTATCTGAAAAAATGTATAATAACAAATTAATAACATATTTTGTATTCACTCAATAATGAAAAAAAAAAATGATCAAAAATAGTTTTTATAGTTTAGGATATAGATGTCATCCTCGAAAACATTTTAATAATTTTTTAAAGCATCATACATTTAAAATATAACAGTGAACAGTGAGAAAAATAGAAAAGAAAGTTTTGTATTAATAATCTAATACAGATTGATATTTGTGTAAAACTCGACTTACCATCGTGAGGCACCTACATCACCGCCATTTTGTTGAAAAACTAAAATACAAAAATACTCTGGTACACCTCAAAATATGTACAATAAAAGTCTCATAGCAGACTTTCCATTTATTTAACTATTTTGTCAAAATAAATTATCATATTTTGATTTCTCACATAGCGGAGAAGACATTTGGAGAACCTTTTAATTAAAAAAAAAATGTAAAGTAAGAATGAACAGTGAAATGTATAGAATAAAAAATGAACGAGAAAGTGTTTACTTAACAACAGAAATTGAATGCATAGCCTAAAAATGACACGAGTGCACTGAGGGTTAAAGCACTACTAGATTGTCATCACGTGTGAAACGTGACCGTCTGATTTAGTCGGGACACGTGACAACGACATTCCGTCACATCTGTTTAATAATCAGAACGAAAACCGAGTACAGTGCCTCGTCGTCCCCACTCAGCACGCGTATGCCGATATCGATCTGAACAGTGTCAATAAGGAGCCATCAGATCCATTTACACGCATTTATACAGGACGAGCGTCGATGTAACGCGTCTAATATTAGCCTCAATCAGCGTCAATAAAGAAGAAAATAGCGTGACACGAGTACGTGCTATTATTTATCGTCTGTAACGAACACGTGACGTGATTCTTCGCATGATATATAAAGGTATCTTGATCTTGAACGAAATTATATCCAAACCTGACATCCTATAGAGCGTGAGACTTCCAGACAGAGAACCTAACCGTCACTCGTCGATATCGATTCTTGCGATACGAACGCTTCGTTTTGTCATCGTCGATCAGTGCCAAAGTAGTAAAAACTTTGATTCACCGTCTCGTGACAAGAAATACCGAAGAACTCGAAGAAAATGCGTAACCCGAGCACGGAGCAGATTCTCAAAGACGAAGAATGTTTCGAGATCATTCGTAAAAAGCTTCACAAAGATTCGATGGAGGACTTCTCTCTGATCACCTACGAGGTGGTGCCTATCAACGAGGTGAACGGCTTCATGGGTCAGTACTTTACTTTGAAAGCTACGGTGGCCTCACCGCAGTCGCCCATGGAAACGAAGAACATCAAATTCTTCACGAAACTGCCGCCACCCATCACGAGCCCGCAATACGACTTCATTCAACAGTACGGAAGCTTCAGGAAGGAAGTTGCCCTTTACACCACCGTGTTTCCGGAAGTGTTGAACGGCCTGGACAGCAAGTGCATCCCAGAATGCTTCCTGGGTTTGGAGAACGACGTGATAGTCTTGGAGGACATGGCTCACAGCGGCTACGAAATGACGGACAAACTGAAACCGTTCGACTATGGACACTGTAAAGTGTTGATGAAGACGCTGGCGAGGTTCCACGCGAAGTCCCTCATTTTTGAACAGTTGTACAAGAAGAGTCTGCACGACGAATTCTTTCATTGCATGCAAGAGACGCTGTGGCCACTGAAGGACGGTAGGGCTAAGTCGATGTTCGATGCCGCTGTGAAGGGCATCGATTCCGTGATCGATCTGGTACCGGAGCTGAACGAGGAGCAACGAAAAGTATTCAGGGAGAAACTCACCGATTTGTGCGTTAATCACGCGGATAAATTGCTGCCGTCCATCAAGCATAAGAACGTACTTTGCCACGGCGACTTGTGGGCAAATAATATTTTGTTCAAGTATGATGTCGACGAGAAGCCTTTGGAGTGCTGTCTTATCGACTTTCAACTTGCCAGGTAATTAGTAACCGTCGACGTCTTAATTTTAACCCTGCAGGGGTTAAGTCGTGACACTGGATTTGAGAGCACAAGTCTATCTTTGACAATTTTTTTTGGAAAAATGATGGAGGAAATGGATAATCTGATGTAGGTCTGTTGTTGTGTAGGCTTTAAGGTTTACGAGAGTATTTTTGTATTTTATTTTTTGTACAAAATGGTGGAGCTGTAGCTGCCTCATAGTGGCTACTTTTGAAGGTAGTTGGTATATATGATAATTTCAGTATGTATTAAGTTAGAACAAATATTCAAAAATTGTTATGTTTTACTGGAAATTTGCTGGTAAATACGATGCAGACATTAAAAATATTTAGCTTCTTATTTTAGGTAAAACCATGATGCATTGATTTACATGCTGATTTTACATAGCTATCACCGTGAGGCAGCTCCACCTCCGCCATTTTGTGGAATACAGAATATCAAAAAATATTTTCGTAAAGCTTAGAATATGTACTACAAAGAACTTCCGACAGATTTTCCATGTACCTCATGGTTTTCCCTAAAAAAATTATCAAAAATGCTTGAAAATACCGAGCAAATTGAAACAAATCACAAAGATAATTTTTCTGTTTTTTCCAGGTACAATCCACCTGCCCACGACATTCTCTGTTTCTTGCAGTTCACGACGACCCGCGAGATGCGAGAAAAGCACAGCGGCGAGTTGTTCAAGATCTACCACGAGTCAATGGCGGAAGCTTTAGAAGAAGCTGGCCTCGACATTTCCACCGTTTTCCCATGGGAGAAATTCATTGAATCCATCGAAGATTTGAAAGTCATGTGCATCACCCACGGTGTTTTGAACATACCGATCATGCTGTTAGAGCCTAGTGCAGCCAGCAAGTACTTCTCGGACCAGCCAGAGCTTTTGGAGAACATTCTTTACGTGGACAGAACACCTCTGATCTTCGAGCAGATAAAGGACGTGCCTCAATACAGAGCCAGGATGATGGATGCACTACTAGAATTATACGATTATGTAACCGGCTAAAAAATTCAGACTGACACGACAGATATTAGATGCTTTTTCACTGTAGATAACAGAGTTATGATGCACCAACAGTCGCTATCTTGGAAAGTAAGCGACGAGCACAGCGAAATATAGCTCAGGATATTCGAAACATCGGAAAATCGGTAACATTAGGCCAAACATTCGAAGATTATAACGCAATCAAATCTTAACTTCAAAGTTTGAGGCACCAATGGTTTGTCCTTTGCAAAACTGTACAAAATTGTATGCTTATTACGTCACTTGTGATTGCACGAAATATTGGAACATTATGCACTAATTAATCTGCAATTAAAATTTGAAGCACTTTAGATGTTAGTCGCTAATGTTCGTCGTGAGGCAAATTATGCAACGGTGATGTAATTATGTAAGATAAGGATAAAAACGGCTGTTTTCGAAACGAGTATTAATAATAGCGAAAGCAGTTATTGACTGATAGACAATTGTATAAAGTGATTGATATGTTTGATGGAGGGATATTTTATAAATATTTATGTATTGTGTGTGTAATTGTGATATAGTTATTTTATTACTGTTATTGTAATTTTTATCATCATGCAAATAAAATATGTTGAAACAAAATGGTGATTCATTAATAGTTATGGGGAACAGGTTCTCCTCAGTGACATCCATTGTAGTATGCTCAATTTACAAAATGCATTATGCAAATTGTAATTTTATAAATAATAAAATGTTCACTGGTACGTGCTTAGTTTTAACATCAACCTGTTATATAATACATTTCACGGTTAAGAAAATTGACTCTAGGAGTTACATCAGAATTAAACTTAATGTATTTTATAATTGATTTTTACATCGAAATTTCCATTCGTAACGAAGCTACCACGGCGATTTAATGTGGGAAAGGATATAAACGTAGTCGTTCATTCTCAAGTAATTAGGTTAGCAAGTTTAAAGTACTTTCGAAGCTTCATTCTTGCATGTATGTATTTAAAAATTTATATTTTCGCGCGCTTTTTGCAAAAGTACCGCTGGCGCCATCTCTCCGGCGAACAGGGTGAACTACACACTTTTGAAACTGTAGTTTAATTAGTTCCCATCTTCTACCGCTAGATGGCAGCACATGAAACGGAAACTTCATTACCCTAAGAATCGTTTAGAATTTATAATGATTTGATAAAGTTGAAACGTTCCCAAGTTAATTGGTCTTGCACTCCAATGTATTTTAATGCATATTGAAATTAATTAAGCCAATAAAATCAGTATTAATTGGATTTTTCGAAAATGGAACAAGTGGCGCCATCTCTCCGGCGAACAGGGTGAACTACACACTTTTGAAACTTCAGTTTCGTTAGTTCCCACACTCTGCCGCTAGATGGCGCCGCATGTATCGTTTTCGGTTAAATTCAATCAATATAGCTAATTTTATTAGCTTAATTGACTATAACATTAATCGAATTACATTGGAGTGCAAGACCAATTAATTTCGAATTGTTTTGATATTACCAAACTATTATCAATTTTTAACCATTCTTTTAATCCTACTTAGCCTAAGGATTTCTGTCGATTACGCCGCCATCTAGCGGTAGAAGATGGGAACTAATGAAACACCAGTTTCAAAAGTGTGTAGTTCACCCTGTTTGCCGGAGAGATGGCGCCACTTGTTCCATTTTCGAAAAATCCAATTAATACTGATTTTATTGGCTTAATTAACTTCAATATGCATCAAAATACATCGGAGTGCAAGACCAATTAACTTGGGAACGTTTTAACTGTACCAAATCATTATAAATTCTAAACGATTCTTAGGGTAATGAAGTTTCCGTTTCATGTGCTGCCATCTAGCGGTAGAAGATGGGAACTAATTAAACTACTGTTTCAAAAGTGTGTAGTTCACCCTGTTCGCCGGAGAGATGGCGCCACTTGTTCCATTTTCGAAAAACCCAATTAATACTGATTTTATTGCATTAATTGACTATAATGTTCATCAAATTACATCGCACAGCAAGAATAATTAACTTCAGATTCTGATTTTATCGAGTTGTTATCAATTTTAAACCATTCAAAGGAGGGTAGCATCGGAATACCGTCACGCACATACTCCGTCTCTTCGGACCCACGGAATATATTGCAAAACAGCATTACCATTCAGTTTTGAAATTACCTGTATTTTTATGTAAACTTTTTCAGAGTTAGAAGGTAATATTATTGTGATTATTATAGTGTAACTGTGGCTTTACAAAGGAAGAAAGAATAAAAAAGCGTAGATCTGTCAGCCATTTTAAATCATGCACGTGGTTTGCTGGAATGGCGCCTTTTTTGGACCATCTCAAAGCTACAGCATTCGAAAATTAAACGTGCTACTACTGCAACAATAATGGAACATGGATTTTCAAGCATTTTTAATAGACAAAAGTCTTTTCTATCGCGTACTGTACTCAAATTCTCTTAAAAATCCCCAATGTTTTAAATAAATTCAAGAATAAATAGAAATCGCCACTCTTCAAGCGTTTTCTTTTTAGCTTTAATTAAAAAATATTATACACTAAGAATGTACACTAGTTTATTCAGAAAAATTAGTAGAATAATTTGACGTAAAAAGAAATCCAATAAATTATCCTTTTTAATAAAAAAAATTAAAATAAAAAAAATCTGCATATTTTCAAAAACTAAAAATGCTATTAACGGTTTTCAGATTGTAACTATAAATCGAACAATGTAAACTAGCAGAGGCTTAATAAAAAAATGGCAAACATTTACTTTTGTGTATATAATTATTCATATCATCAATTATAATGAATATATAGTTATGTACAATATTGAATCTCATTCTTTAACAATAACATCAACAACATGATTAAACAACGTTCCTCATTGGTACACAAATTGTAAATGTACAGATAAAAAAGCATTAGATGAGGTCAATGAGGCATCGAAGGTGGCGTACGCTCAGCGCGCCTTAATTTTCTTCTTCTTTTTTTCCCTTTTTTTTGTCTGTGTTTTTTTATACATCTTATAATTTCCATGTACACGTGTATGTATATATCGATGCATTACAATTTAATAACATACATCGTATATATACATATTATACATCGAATCATATATATATATATATATGTATATATATATTTATCAATTTTGGTATCTTGTTCGATTTGTTTTTTTTTTATTTATTTTTTTTTTATTTTCTTTCTTTCTTATCTTTTTTCGTAGATTTCTTTAAACGTTAATTATGTATACTTCGTTTAGATACACACGTTCCACATACACACAAATGCGCCACGTGTATCCGTGCGACGCACGAGAATACGATTACGGGTGATGATATCGATTGAATCGGTGCATGATTTAATTATTAAAGAGAGTGCATGAATAATTTGTATCTCGCAAGCAGCCAGGCACTAATTGAAAAATTCAACAAAAATATTAACCTGTAGAAAATAATATTACAGTAGTGCGTAAATATAGGGCGCCAATTTTATCGGCCTGTATGACCGTAGTCATCCCCACTACGGTTGAACCATTCACAATGGCAGACAATTAATGTGCTGACGTAAGAAAATGGGCCCACACTCTACCCCACTCGAAAAAGAAAGAATTGACCCACTTTCAAAATGTGGCACTTTTTGGGATTTAGGAAGTTTGGAACTTTGGAAAGGGTCTTAGGAAGTTTGGGACTTTAGAAGATTGGAATTCGAGCAGTTTGGGACTTTACGAGTTATGGATTTGGTAAAATGGGACTTTGGAAGTTTGGGACTTTAGGAGATTGGAATTTGAGCAGCTTGGGCCTTAGGCAGTTTGGGACTTTTGGAATTTGGGCCTTAGGAAGTTTGGGACTTTTGGAATTTTGGGCCTTTGGGAGTTTGGAACTTTAAGAGTTATGGATTTAGTAAGTTAGGGACTTTGGAAATTGGAACCTTTGGGAGTTTGGGACTTTGGAAATTTGGGCCTTAGGAAGTTTGGGACTTTTGGAATTTGGGCCTTTGGGAGTTTAGGACTTCGGAAGTTTGATACTTTGATAATTTGGGACTTAGGAAGTTTGGGAGGTTAGGAATTTGGGACTTAAGTAGTTTGGGATTTTAGGAATCTGAGACTTTACAAGTTCTGGATTTGGTTAATTTGGGACTTTGGAAGTTTAGGACTTCGGGAGTTTTGGATTTTGGGACTTGCGAAGTTTGGGACGTTAGGAGTTTGAAACTTAGGCAGTTTGGGACTTTAGGAGACTGAGACTGAGTTCTGAATTTGGTTAGTTTCTGACTTTGGAAGTTTGGTCCTGTGAAAACTTCAGGACTTGGCTTTAGAAGTTTGAACCTTTTGTACTTTAGGACTTCAGAGTATTGAGACTCGCAAAATAATATATATCAAACGAGTGTATCACGAAAAATGACCAGTTATGAAAGTGGGTCTTGACCAATAAAATTCTGAAAAGTCTTCTCATAGACTATGGGGTGTAGTGGGTAACGCATGCTGTGTTTGGTGCAAAATATAGAGTGTACGCATATTATAGGACTTTGACATTTTCAGTAAAACTAGGGAACTTGCATTGGCGTAACTAGGATGTTCTGACGAGGATCAAGTCGTCTTCACAGAAATTGCCAAGTATCGAGCGATGTTAAAATTACATCAAATTATAATAACATAGTTGTTACTCCCAATTGGAATCATCATCTTAGAATATTAAGATTGTAGATCGGCATTTTAATATGAAATGTGCCTATCTTAATATTCGTGTACTATGCGCAGAAGATGAGTTCTAAAAATTCAGAGAAGTATTTTCTTTATTTTTCTGACTGATGTGTGACTGTTGTAAACAGTTGCTCAATAGTGCCAAAAATACATGTAACGCAAGAAATACATTTTTCACTTTAACCAAGCCACATTTCTTTCAGCATCTCAGAACTCATCTTGTGGCGTGCGAAGACTATTACGTCAATACCTAATTTTTCCCTCTAGAAAAATCCTAATTACGTCAATGACAGAATGATTGACCACAATACAAAAATCAAAATTTTCATATTTTTCACTTAACGACTAAAATTGCGATAAAAGTGATCCAAAACATGATTACACGTGTAAATAATTTTCAGTTCACTTCCTAACTGTTCCATGTGCCGTACATTTCGGCACTACTGTAATCCTACGATATTTCTACTATGTATAATACATCGAATTAAAAACGAAGAACATGTCTTTGATTTTTTAGAAAGAAAAGAAAAAAAATGTTTGAACGCCTGGCTCACCCACGCGACGCAAATTACGACCAATCATCTAAAACTCTACACAAGGCTCCGACAAATTTCATTTGTTTTTTTTTTTTATCACTTAACGAACAATTTCCACAAAATCTAACGCACAAATTTTTTTTTTTTTGTTTCGTATATAATCGCATCAAGGCGAGGCAGGGTCACCGAGAGTCCTTCGTTTCTGATTTTTTTTGAAAAATTACTAACCCGCCAAAACGATTATTATGAAAATCGACTACTCGTGCGCGTGAACTTTTTTTTTTAAAAACGAAATCGCGATTTATTTATTCTTTTTTTTTTATTTTTTTTTCCTTTTTCAGCAACGCCTCCGCCAGACATCGAATTTTACAAAAAAGAAGAAAATTCGAAATTGTCTTTTTTTTTATAATCTTCAGTCAAATTTTATTCGCAGACCTTTCATTCGCCGTCAGCAGCAATGAAATGTTAACGAGAAAGGTTCTTGTTCTTTCTTCTTCGTTCGTTTCGGAAATACTGCAGGAAACCTTCCGCTCTCAATCTTCGATATAAAACGTTACTTAACAATAAAACAAGAAGAAAGATAGAAAAGTTTGTAGGGATTATATAATTTCGCTTGTGACCCACTTTCAGCAATTTGAATTCTCAAATTTTCCCGCCTCCGGCGATTCGAACGCTATGCTGGACAAAATAATACTTAACATAAAAAATATATAATGTTTATAACGATATTATACTAACTAGATTATCTATCTATAAAATTATTAACCAAAAGCTGATTATTTTTCATAAAAATAATGAAAAATTCTACGAGTATATTTCTCTACTTATACGAATACTTATATATTGGAATTGAAATATTGTAAAATAATCTGAAATCTATTTCGTATTACTTATCACGTAAAGATTATAATTCAAACTAAAAGACTAATACATAACTGAATAAAAACAATAACTGAATAAAAAAATAGGAAATAAACCTTAGCTAACATCTCTAACAACAAGCTCCTAAAATTTCCACTTGAATAATATCCAGCAACGCGTATCTCACATTTTAATTCTAATTTTAAACATATAAATCTACAGAACAGCAAATTTTTTAGATTCTAAACGAAGCATTAAACTAAAGCTGAAAGCGTGTCGGTATATGTTCGTTTCAATAATTGTTTAAGATGGTTATATTACCAATACATTTTATCACAAATTCAATTATAAGTAATAATATCTGAACACTGGTAAAAGTTGTCAAAATAAAGGATCATAAAAGAATAAGAGTTCCTTCTTTAACTAATTCACAGTAGATTTAAGAATAAAAAATTGGAAAATCCGTATTTTTTATCCAACGATAAAAGAATATTTGTTTGTTCAAAATGTTTCATTCAGATTTGTCCTATTTACCAGTGTTCCTTTCGAATTTGACTTCGATGATACAACCACCTTTATACATTAAACATTGATCGTTGACGAAAGAAACAATAACTCCATCGAGGATTTCATAAAAGAAAAAACGAAACGAGCGGTGTATAATAAACGAGGAGCAACAAAAGACGTTCCTTGCGGCTGAGGCTGCACCCTAGTTCCGTCCACACAAGATGGAGTCATCCGAACCGCACACCTGACCAGCCCTTCTCGCCTTAATCGAGCCATACATAGAAAGTTATATACAACGATATAACACGAACTGCAGTGGCAGTGAATAGTGCATATGGATATTGCAAACAGCAGCAATGGCGGTGGCGGCGACGACTCGTAATCGCGATACACGGCAGCGTCTACCACAGCTACTTTTAATATTTTCTTGTCCTTGGTAAGATCAATCCACTTCGTTTGCAGCACGTTTCTTTATCCGAATTAATCGAATAACAATGATTGATATTGAACAAATCGATCCCGAAGGACTGACGTGTCCGATGTGCATCGTGTTTGTTTGCTGTTGTCTCACAACACATCATTCCACTTCCGTTAGTTCCGTACACACGAACCGTGTCACCTTGGTTCCCGTCCTTGGTTTCTCCTACGTATTTTTCATCGATGTAACATTATATTCGGTGCGCGTGTGCGCGCACGCATGTGTGGTTTCTTTTTAGTTCTTTTTCGTAAATCCGTAGTAATTTACGACATACTGTACTCTTCTCGATCGCGTGGATCCAGTATATGTGTGCACGCGCGCATGTACATGCACCTGTATGTCCTCGTATATGTGTACTACTACGTGTGCGTGTTTCAAAGTTTTTGTGTGTCTGTGTAAGCGGGGAGCGAGGAAGAAGTATCCGAGTAATTGATGTGTTCGTGTGTTTCTTCTTACATGTATGTATACCTCTTATTTGATCCATTTTTACATACATACATATATATACATATACATGCATATATACATATATACATACATACATATGTGTATACGTATATGGATGTACACCTAGGTGCAATGTATGCTTCTCTTAGTTATGGGGAGTGTGGAGGTTGAAGACTCTCACCACTTCAGGTCTTGAAAGAGACTAGGAGGAGCAAAGGCTATAAGAGCCAGGGGGAGTCTAAGCATAGATGGAAGAGTTTAAGAAAAACCAAGGAATAGGCAGACTTAGTGAAAGTCAGAAATAGAGATCTAGGGAGAGCAAGAAGAATCTAGTCCAGGAACCAGCTAAATATTAGGAGAGCCAGGTCATAGAACAACTAGAACTAGGAATTCAAGGAGATTCAAGAAGAGTCTTCCTTCCTACACACTTCTCTTTACATAAGGGAAGTTTAAGTTGCATGTGAGTGCACGTACATACACAGGCTGTCTCAAAAAAGATGTATACCATAAGTCCATAAGTGTGGTACCAAAAGGAATCGAAAGTCCTTCACTATTTCACAATCCGCGATTAAAAATTGGATATTCGATCCCATCTGGTCCCATCTTATCAAAACAGTATGAATGCCCTCTTATCATTTTGACAGTGCTTTCTATGTGTGCGCTTGTCTATCTACACGTGTCTCTCTGTGTGAGTGTAAACTTTTGTGACCACATGTCATCATACAAATGGGATTCCGCAGAAGTCGTACATCCAATCTTTAATCGTTTGCAGAATTGACTTCTGAAAAATTTGCAATGTTTGTGGTGTGCATCTTTTCTGAGATACCCTGTATATACATTTGTATGTACATACTCGAGAATGTCACAAAAATATATAAAAGGGGAGAGCGTCTATGTATACATATGTATGTGCATATATATCTATAATGTATATATATACTGATATATAGTCAGGTAATACTCAAGTTGTGTGGAAAAGGGTGGTTTATTGTAATTATTATTTATGCACTCACACACACACGCATGCACGCACACATGCACGCACACACGCACGCATACACATACACACACACACACATTCATACATACGTACACCTTTTATGTATAGAACCTGTACAAAGTGCTTGATTGAGATTTTTATCGTTAACCGCAAAAGAAGACACTCAAGGTAATGTTTACAGGTAGTCCCTGCACTCCCTTTCACACGTATTCTGCTCTGTCGTGGCACACATTGCAACTCCTTTTATTTAAGACTACGTATACATGGTGATTGTTGCATCAACAATGAACTATCTTTTTCTTCGATAAACATAAGAGAAAAGCAGCGTTGCTCATTGCATGATTCAATAAAATCCATTTGCTCGCGAATTCATTATTTGTAAATATGATCCAAGCAGCTACAAAATGTATTTGTAACTATTTGCTTAAATATAAATATGTGCTTAAGTAAAATAATAACATGATCAATTGAAATATAATTCAATATAACTGCATAACTGATAACATTACGTACACCATTCAGTTAGATCTAGTACTAGTTTAGCAACATGTAAATATAAAATTAGAATTAGAACATTAAAGATATTTATGTATATTAAAAAATGTAATTAAACCTTTCTAAAAATGTCTATCCCTATTTCATAAGCATATCTGGCTGCACTCAAAGAAATATAAGCAGCTAAACTGAAATTGGATTTTATTAAATCATACAATTCTTCCTGCTATCAGAATTTTATATTATATATATGTATGGAAGCTATAATTTACATTAGTTGCAAAAATCACCCTGTAAATGCGCATATACGTGTACATGTACATATACAGGCTGTGACACAAACTTTGTCTGCTGAAAATATTCTCATTGTTGTCAGAGCTACATAGGAGTATTTTCAAAATTGTATGGTATCAAATAATTTCGTTGACATACCTTTACATTGTTTATTGAAATCATTTGTATAAACAATTATTTGCAGACTGAATTGAATTGCACACTGAAAAAGCACATGACTAAAAAGAAATGACTTTGAAATCTATATCTCTCCATCCACAAACAGAAGTTATCGACATGTTGTAACTAAACCATACAATTTTTGTAAATAATATTAACTTGTATCTGCAACAATGAAAATATTTGAAGCGAACAAAGTTGGTATCCCACCTCTTATGTATACGTATTATTCTTTTGCAAACAAGGCAAGGTATAAAATCATGATACAAGAAACGAACACACGACTGTCATTGCGAAGTGAACGATGTTTCTATATGAAAGAACCAGAAGAGGTCCCCTCGGTTGTAATGTATCTCAATCAACTTTTTACAACTTTTCTGTTTCTCTTCCTCTTTCCTCCTCCTTTGACTTCTTTTTACAGTTTTCCACAGAATGACAACGTGTCCGTCTATTCTGTGCCTATTTACATATCCTGAATGAGCTACAGCGATGGTACACGTTTAGTCGCGAAGGCGATTACAATTCCTCAGCGATCAGCCTTGAAGATGTTCTCAAGCGTTTACGTTTAAGCTGCTTGCTTCGCATTTAGGTATAATTCTCGTTTCTTCTGTACTTTGAAAGAGTGGGGAGTGGGATCTAGTCACACAGTTTGATGCTTGAAAGTAAGCCGTTCAGTCCTTATGCCGCCTTCCGTCGAAGACGTTCTTATTTAATGTCGAATAGCGTAAACGTGTAGCTACCCTCGGACCTGTGCTTCATCATACCGTTTCCCCGGTATCCCTTCTTTCCTTCTCTCCCTTTTTTTTCTTTTGGCAAATCTTCGTTTACTTCTTCCTTCTTGACAGGGCATGCCTCAACGCAAAAATGTTCAGTCACAATGTGAAAATCAACGTTACACAGCGATGAGTGATTAAGGGGATAAAGAAGTTTGCAGACACTATTGAAGGGAAACCGAAAACGGCTCTAAGCGCCAGCCTAGCGACACGTGACCAGCAGCAAAATCGGACGTGTTAGTGACTTATTGTATGGACGGGGTTTTGCGATAATCCGTTGAGAACATGTAGCATCGTACCCAAATGGTAGCCAACGAAGATTCAATGATATACGTAGGGACGACGGGCGGCATGATGAGTTTCCTTTGCCTGATTTATATGTAGGAATAAGGTCCGTCGGTGAGGGCGCTACACAGTAACAGTCAGGAGGCGTCGTCCTTTCCTCGTGCTCCTCTGCTTGGCTTGTATTCTAGACCTGGGTCGAACTGCATCAGCACGAAAACCTGGAAACAAGCAATTATTATTATTAACAGGTGTTCATACTGTCTTACTAAGATAAACTATACGTATAACATTTCTTCAAGGTTTCTTATTTTTCGAATGTGATCATATGGAATAGTGAACCGAGATGATGTTTATGGGCATTAGCGTACATCTAGTTTATCAATAGCCTAACATATAAAACTGAGGGACTTTGGGAAAGCCTATATTTTAGAGAGAACCTAATGATTAAGTTATGACTCTTGACAACATAGTTGTCTAACACTGTTGTGACCAAACTAACGGCTACAGAACTTCTGTTAATTACTAAATGAATAATTAGAGTGATTAATAATACAGTACCTGGTCAGTAGGTAATAACGTAAAATCATCCGGAGGATTCGTGATAACGTATCGTTTAGAAGAAGCGTCGCAGGACGAGCTTGTGTCTCGAAACCTAAAAGAGTTATATTAAATTAGACGAAAGGAATAACAGTGTGGAAACAAGCATAGCCATAATTCATGATCTAAATTAAATACGACATGTACGATTAAAACTAAACTAAACTAAACTAAACTAAACGCTGGCAACAGTAACTAAACACTAAACAAATAAGTGACACGAAGATAATCGTAAAAAATGATAGGTATTTGTTGGATGAAGGCAACTTACGATCGTCGTTGCTCATTTTTTTTTTTTCACGCAAAAACGCAAAATGCAAAAGTATGCGGCAAAAAATCAAAAAGTCATATAGTAAGTACGAGAATGGTATAGTAAAGAGATAATCAATGGCGGTACAATAACTGCAGCAGCAAGATGAAACATTTGTTGCATTTTTTAATCAGAAATATGTGCAGAATGTTCATGTAGAATTAATCCAATAAATACCATCGAGAGAAGGAAAAAAGACCGGTACCTGTACCTGTACAGACCAATGCACAGCATTCCATACGACTTTAATGCTGCGACAAAGAGGTCACCGTACTTGCCTCCTTCGCCGTATTGGGCTAAAGGTCCATCGTACAACGCGATTTGACCAACTCGACATCGATCTCTGTTGGCCAGACTGTCAGCAGTACTGCAAAAATTCAGAAATAAAATGATAATTCATCGAGAAGTAACGCAAAGCTTGATCGATGTCCAACAATTTTTTGATAACTCACCTATAACCTCCTCTTAAACCTGCTCCTTCAGCTAAAATTAATTCTAACTCCGGCGTTGCTCCACCAGTGATCAGCGATCGAATTAAAGTCAGCGCATTTTGGTTAAAATACGTCTGTAATCAAACGAACGAATACGAAATTAATTTCATTAACAGTTTGTCGTGTGTCAAACATTGTTTCTGCAGCGTCCACAATGTGCAGCTGTAACTTTTAGCTTATGCAATTTTGTCATGCATCAAAGGATGATGAAGCAGTAAAAGTTCTAACACAGTATGACATTTTAAATGTTCTTGATTATTTCTGATAAGTGTGAAGTTACTAACCGTTGACATTAACGAGTCTAGTACGCTGACAGCGAAAGCAGTACCGCAAGCAAAGGGTTGGGTAAGGTACAATTCAGTATCCGGGTCATCGTCGTCGTCCTGGTCGAGGAACTGTACGTTACTATCATTTACGAGTTCTGAAACAGAGATGCACAATTAGATCGTATCCACGCATTCCCGAGACACGTAAGAAGAATTCGAATACCTGTTATCATTGGCACGTTTGCTCCATAAACGGATCCCCGTCGCTGTAAAACAATTGGGCTGCCAACTGCGGTCAAATTATCTTGCTCATTATTTGCTGCAATTGTCACTTAACATTTAATTGTGTATAGGTGATGAAGTATTGGCAAGGGTTGTATCAGCTCAAGGATTCAGCTCTGAAAATGATCGATATTAATACGAACCTTGGCTGAGCACACCAATTGTATCGTCGAAGGTCATAGCCTTGATATTAAGGGACGCGAGGATGGCTTCCTTGTCGGCGAGGGTGGGGTCATCATTGCTAGGCACTTTAGCCGACAGGATACAACACATGTCGCACAGATTTACGTTCACGGCACGCAGATCTGCTCTGCTTAATGGCGAACCCTGTACAAATTCGGTGTAATTAGACAACGCACAACCTACAACTTCAAAACCTGATTCACAACCTGGAGGATGAACTGAAACTTCATGTAGAAGTTTTAAGAATACTAGTTTAGGGCCAGGATAGACAGACTCTGACAAAACACTGTTCTGATCAACATGGAACCAAGTGACACAGAAGTGGTCAGGGTCATAATGTCACTTAGAAAGGTGGATTGGTACCAACTGTTGGAACAAGAATCTTTAGGGATCAAGATGACTTCACAACCACATGTATTGAAGATGCAGCTGTTGTAATTGTATTGAAGGATATGAAGAGCATATTTAAATGAGACTTGTCATGTTTTAGGCTGAAGAGTATTCGATGCTGAAGGATATAAGTAGTGGGTAAGTCTAATCTGAAAGACATTTAGTACCAGACGTAAAATCTCTGAATATGGAGAACAAAGGGATGTCTTCCATAACTTACATTTAACACCGATATTTTCGGTAGATTCTGCAACATCTTCCACTCGCGGCGGATGTAGTCGACAGACCCAACTATCACTACGTGTTTAAGCTCGTGGTAATGAAAATTGGAAGCTCGTAATGGCATGACAAGGTTTCTCAGTCCGATGAGGGGCGAGTCAGGATCAGCGAATAGGCAGACAACGACGTGTCCGTTGAGAACCGTCATGGCTGCCTGATTACGATCCAGTATACAGTCTTCGAGGTTGCGGGATGGACTCCAATGGAACATACCCGTCGAATCATATTTCATTTCGGTCTTCTCGAAATCAAAATCCTTCGCTTGATCGTCGGCGATTCCGACCTGAAGACCACCGTTGTTGTTCACGTTGGTACCTCCCGAAGCTCTGCTCGTAGGCCTACAAGAACAGTTCCGTGTTTAATACACATTCGTAACGACATAAACATCACTGTTTCATGAGAATTTTAATTAAATTTATCTAGCTGTTAGTTTCTATATTCTTAATAAGGCTAAGTTTCTAAGCGTAAGAAAAAAGCATGTACAATTTGTTATTTGTCAGCTAATTATGTTACTCGATTGTTTTGTTGAAGAGTAGATTTTAAGGAACGTTGCAAAATTAACTGATTGTTACTATTATTATTAAAGTTTGTTAAAATGGTTGTGACTGAAATTGTAATGTAACACGTTATAATTGTAATGTAATTGCATGCAACAATTATGATTATTTATTTTTTATTGCATGGATCAAATTTGTAACTGTTTCTCTTATTTCAATAAATTGAATAACTAATTTTGTATTCTACGTTTCGTCAGTTGTATGTTTGGCAATATGTCTACCGTAATAAGCACAGATATTCGCATGCAATTTACAAGCAAGCTCGACATGATAGCATACAGATAGTGTACGATATAACTATGGTATAACGTGACGGTGTTAACAATAAAAGCATACATGAGCTTTTTGACTTCGTAGGCGAGGTGGTAACCAGGGTATGCTGACTCCTCTTGCGATCTGGAATCAAAAGGTATTTGTAACCTTGGATTCGTCAGTACAGAAAATGTCTGTCGGTAATTAATAATGAAATAATACTAAATGTGAGTATTGATATTGAAAGAATGTTAAATTCTATGTCGAGCAATGATACTGCCAGTTTTAATGCAGAGAATGAATTTATTTCTTGTTCAGCTGTAAATCTGGATAATCAAAGTGAAATTTTGCATTGTATTCAATTTATAATAAAACTGTTCAGGTTGAATTGAAGATTACATATTTGATTGTGGACAATATTAAGTTGTAAATTGGTTAATTTGGTTGAGAAGTTTAAGCTGAAAACTTAAGTGTTATGTCAAAGGTCATTTTGCGATATTTTTGTCATTAAATCATTTCGTATGCTGAATTGGCCATTTAATATACAACCCCATATGTACAACGTTGCAAATGGAGCAACAATAACGCAATTGTTTTTTAGTCACTCATTGGACTCACAACTAGAAGCAGTGTGTTTTTTCATAATACAATATTTAAATCAGAGACAGCCATCTGGAGAAGATTCACGATTTCAATTAGTGAAAATATTTTTTAAAATTGTATTTATTGAGAGTTGCGGTCATTTGACAATAATTATTGACAGCTACCGACATTACCGACTGCTACTAAATTACCGACAGCTACCTATATTACCGATCGCTGTCGATATTACCGACCGCGATTGACATTATCGATAGTTATCAAGATTTATCAATATTTATCGACAATTATCCACGATAATCGACAATTACCAATGTAATACACGAACTGCAGGCAGTTTGGAGCCGCGTTTAACACCAAATTGCCATATCTGACTCAAATAAATTGAATTATTGTTACAAGTGCATAATAAGTGATATTCAAACACAATAAATTCTAACATTTACTTATTTCTCCCAACGTTGCATGATTAATTCTCAACAGCGAAATTCCCACATCGTTATTAATAATCGTGACGCAATTAAGTACTCGTTGCAAGTGGCCAGAGAAGCGAATGCATACTGGAATTTCTGTACATCAAGCGAGGATGAAATTCGAACTAAAATAAATACCTTTGATTGTATGGTTGAGTTGGACTCAATAAGCTGTCGTTTGTCGTTCGATTCACGTTCGGTTTCACCTTGTTCACCTGCTTCGTTGAGTTCATCATGGTCATTCCAACGGAATTTCGATGATTTCTCATCGCTGTAACAGACAAAACGTCGCAGGTGTCAGTGAAAGAAATCATCATTGTCGACGGCCACGTATACTTATCGAATATAATCCGCATGCTATAAACAAATATTTTGTTTATAATTATACTTTAGCCTACGGTAAAGAATATAAAGTAAATCTATCATCGCTATATTTGTATATTTTTCCTTGTACGATTCTTGGGTCATAAAAGCCATTTTGCAGTTTCGACATTATCTTTTTCAAAATTTTGTCGATACTATTGGTACTAGGACGAAGATAACACCCTAAGAACATAAACTATGCTTATGCCAGTCCGAACTAATACGGCAGAATTAAAGCGACTCTTAGATTACGTTATTCTTCTAGCGAATACTAGAGACATGATTTTGAAGGTACAATAATTGACACAAATGAACATAACGAAACAGATAAACGTTAGACTAGCTCGAAACTTACCATTCGGGTCGTCTCGTTCACGACTGATCTCACCTAAAATTAATACATCCGAATTAACTCAGTTTTTCGACGATTCAGAGGGGCGCAACTAATAGACAAAGCAACAATGATTAAGACAATTACAACAGTAGTCACACTGATCGTGACTTAACACTCCCCCCCACTGTCTTAGCGCATCCTTACTTTCGATCGGCAACAGCCTACAGCCTCATGCTTACAGGCACGCATACGTTATCCTAAATCCTTTGCACGTGCTTTCTCAGAATTTTCAAAAGTTAGAATTGCAAATGTCTGAAGAATTGTACGTGGTTTTCAAAGATACATCAAATGTCGCTGAAGAAAATAAGATCATTTTGAAATGTGATGTAAAAGATCCTTATTAAGGTATACTGCAAGTTGTGCTATGAATATTTGAGGGAATTGAACAACATAAATTTATCGTCTTTTTTTTAATAAATAATTTGTAAATTTATAATTTTCAATGTATTTAATGCGGTATTAGAATCTTCATAGATTATGTTAAAGTTAATCGATTATGTTTATTGATAATATTATCAATAATATTAACAAATCTTAAAATTATAAAAATTCTGTATTTTCAAGTTTCTAAATATTTAAATTCACAAATGTCTAAATTTTCAAATGACCATGTTCATAAAATTAATTTCTATAACTATTATGTTAATTAAAACAATAAATGTTGACAAATAATTATACACCTACTATAACAAATAAGTAACTATTTAATAAATATTGCTTATGGTTCTCTTCACTTTTATTTAAATTATATTAATATAATTTAACCGATAATTATTTAACCTAGTAAAAAAAAAATGATAGCAAGTTTGATGTATCAATGAGAACCATGAAACATTCACGACACAAGCAATTTCTATTCATCGTAACACGTGCTAATTACAGAAGAGAAGAAAAAGAAGCAGTTAGCTGTTTGCCACGGTAATAAGATGAAGCACCACCTATATATATATATAAAATTGGAAAACTGAAGTAGAGTATGGAAATGTGTTCTGTCCAACGTTACCATAGAAAGAAATTGTAATAACGAATGTGACCCATACTACCGTGCTCTCTACAAACTATCAGTCCAATGTTGTTCGAAGCGAAAACTTACACAAATAAAACGCAGTATATATAAATAGAGAACTATGAATAATATTCAGGACACGTATGAATTATACATATCAAAGTAATGATATCGAGAAAAGTCTTCTAAATTTTGTAAACCAAGTATACATATATATATAGTATATCTACTTAGGGCATAAAAAAGTCCGTAGAAAAGACTAGGTCACTCAGAACACCTGAATTCAAACAGCATTTCTCAAACTGTCGTGAAATTTAACGCCCATTTTGTGATTCGGATATTTTGTTAAAAAAAAACGAATTTTTGAACATTTGTTGAAATGTTGACAAAAAAAAAGTAGCGATAATTTTATAATTATTAAAAGAGTGAGAAACGCTAATAATAATTACTGTTTTACTACTTACGCAGACGAACACCAGCAAATACTTTTTCAACATGGTGATTATTTGGAAATATTAATTTTTCTTATCGTTTTAATCGCTGCAATTTATTTCATTTTCGACTCGACTGATTACGTAACAAATACCACAATTACTCTCTATGATAAAAATATTAAATAAATTAATCATTGTGTTTTGTCTATTATAAATCAACGTTACGAAACAAAATAATGTCGTCGCTAAATGTGATCTAAAATCTATGGAATGTTATGATAACTATGTGTTCTCTAAGAATTGTGTTCATTATTCATAACGAACAAAAGAGAGCAAAAAAAAAAAATAGAAAGAAAACTGATAATTTGTCTAATGTCTGTATGTTCTAAAATGGTGAATTTCTTATGACAGAAATTATAGAAAATCTACTATGTACACAACTGAATAAAACGGTTAACAGAAAATTCTACTATAGTCACATGCACTAATCAGAACCAAAGAAACTAATAGATGATAAAAATATAAATCAAAATCTAAGTTTTCTTCCTACTTTTTCCAAACTCGATATAGAACAGTGTTAGAGTCTAAAACAGGCCTGCTCAACTGATAGATACTCGAGCATGATCCTGGACAACGATTGCAGCTATGTTATCACAAGAGGGTTGGAAGTTGAGTGACCTCTACAGATTTGCAATGATACAAGTAAATTGTATAATAGAGTTCTAAGAATTTTAAGAAATCCAACATCCAATAATTTGGCATGTGAACAACTCATTGGTGCCTTCCCATAATGTTCCTCACCCTTAGGGGTGCTGTTAACTACACGAGGGGTATGTACAGTTAGCTAGGAAACCTCACAAACTACATACTGGGAGTAACTAATAGTTTGAAGGGTGTAACGCCATCCAGGAGGCGTGGTTAACTCCATAAGAGGCGTAGTTAGCTATTCAAGGGGCGTGGATAGCCACATGGGACGTGATTAGAGCAGTGTGAGTAGCATCCATCCGAGAGACGTGGTTTGTCACTAAAAGGTGTGATCAGCTATCTGTAGGGAGTAGATTAACTAGGTAATGAACCTAAGGGGCGTAATGAATCATTCAGAAGACATAGTTAACCACCAAGTGGTAGATAGTCACTTATAAGATGTGATTTAACATCCAAATGGCGTAACAGGTCACTCAAGAGGTGTAATTAGGTACTAGTTGAGTGGTTAACTGCTCAAGGGGCGTGGTAAATATCTAAGAGGCGTAGCTAGCAGGGTATGACGTGTGGTGAGCCACTCAATAGGCGTAGTTAGCTACTAATGGGCGTGATTATCCGCCTATAGGGCGTGGTGAATCACTCAAGAGGCGTAGACAGCTTTCAGAGTGACATAATTAGTTACTCAGGGTGAAAGTTTGTCTGAAATAATAAAATTGTGGTACAAGAAACATTGAGTTGAGCAGGCCCAGTCTAAAGTAGCAATTTTGTTTCAAATTATAGTCAACAAAACTATGGTGCAACATTTTAAATTGAGTTTGGGTAATATCCACATTTAAATATTATTAAATGTAATTTCTCGTGACCTTGAAGATTAATGATCATTATATGATCATCGAAGTTTGATAAATCTTTGAAAAAAGTGGGAATCGATAGTTACAATCATGGACGTAAGAATCCGTGGAAGGAGGCCCCCTCCTCTAAAATTTTATCTAAACCACATAACCGAGCACAAATCACTACAGTTGTAGGATCTGTTTATATATTTTCACGTCCATGATTCAATGCAGAGGAAACAAAAGAAGAAAATAATGAAAATAAAAGGACAAAAGATAATGATAATCAAGTGCAGACAATTGATAAAGATTAAGTCGAGAGGGAAGCACTTTTCGTGAAGCAGCCCTTCGAGTTCTTTCGTTCGAGAGATGAAAGCAATCAGTTATGGTGTACCGGTATATACTGTGTGATCGATTTAAGAAGAGCAGCTTGCAAAATTATAGCATGGTTTTGATTGAGGTGTGACTGTACCTCTTACGTGAACCATCTTGGGCAGTTCTGGCGGAGTGAATGTAGGGGGAGGATGGTGGTCGTCTGTAACAAACCACTACACATGTTAGCTACCCTAACTAATTTACCTAAGGTCTAATTAGCTACTCTATTCGCTAATGCTATTCGCTATTGCTAATGTTTGCGTTCGAACTGACTAAAATCGAGCTCCGTACCAGCGTTCAAACAGATACATACGAAAACACGAAGTTCGTAATTTAAAGCATAATCGAGTCGGGATACAACACATCTACTTACAAATGTGCTTTTCTTCCAACACCTATAATCGTATAAATTTTTCAAAATAAATTATATCACACCTAATCATCGTTTATTGTAACGAAGTCACGCTGGAACGAACTTTATCTAATAAAATACCATTCTAAACATTACTACGTATTACTGCCAAACATAATAACCTCCTTCAGGGAAGAAGTTAGCACAATTAATATAGTTACTACATTGTCAAGTAACTTTTAAGTACAGCAATGTAGTAGTAATATCAAATGTATTTTACTACACTATAATAGTACTACGCTATATTACTATATAGTATCACACATGACAGTTATTTTAGTGAATATCATAAGAAAATAGTAACGTAAGGCTGTACTGGCCACACGCCGCACTGCGCACGCGCATGACGTGACGCGCGAGAGCCAATCAGAGGCTACCTGCGTAGTACAGCCTGCGCACGTGCATCCAGCATTTCTCTTCTATCTTAAAATGAACAATATGTATTATAGCTTCTTTATTATTTCTTTCAAAGTGAATTATTTCATTTAGTAACAAATGAACTAGGTAATTAAATAAGTCACGATTGTTATGTTTCAATACTTATTTGTCAAGTAACCAATGAATATCGTGTCCCAGTATAATACGTAACCTAACCTAAATTTAATCCTGAAGGAGGCTAATGTGCTCGGCACTGTACTTGTTACTCAGACTACCGTTCCAAATATTGTTCGTTGCAACGCGGATGAGTAATAAAATTATGCGAACAATAAATCTCTTCCGCGTTGTACAAACGTTGTTTAAAACAGTAAATAGAGTGAAACAGGATGAGCAAGCAATATTTTCATGCTAAATAAAATCGACAGAGGCAAGGAACAACGAATGATCGAATTAGCAATGGAGAAATATACAAATATAGTTTACGATATCAAGGAACGATCGGTTGCAAAATGTCTTTGCCTCTGTTCAAGGTTAACTTATCATGCTTGGAACATGCGGTAATAAGTTCTTAAGATGTGAATATTTACTTGGTATCGCGAGTGCAGAGTTCTTTACAAGTATAAATTGTGCAATAGATTAGAGAATTCGAAAGATTGTAGGATTCTATCGTGCCAAAGCAGAAAATACGGAGGAAAATTTTTAACAGCGAGTGTGAAGCTAGAGTGAAACTCGACGATTGTTAATTATTTGCGGTTATTTATATTGCGAACTCGCGTCGTTTATCGTTCGTACGCGCAATATACGCGAGGGGCCACCTTCTTTCCATTAATTTTCAAATTAAATTTTTTACTTTCTAAGTATCGAAAAATGATGAAATCTCTGGGATATAATCAGACAGCCATTTTAAGTAATCGACAGTTTCTTTAAATAGGTGATATGAAAGAGTCCTTTGAGGTAATAATACCATATGACGACTGTTAAGGCAAAATTACTATTTGTTATTCAAGAATTTAAACATTTTCATTGGGTGTTGGGTTTGGGTCACGTACAGAGATTGAGGTTATTTTAGGATTTTGAAATGTTGATACTTTGGGACCTACAAATTTGAATCCTTAGGACTTCAAGATTTTAGATCTTTCGATTCTTAGAATTTAAAAAATTTTTTAAATCTGTGGCAATATAACAAGATTCTACTGTATAGAATGATCTCTTCCTATATTGCCAATTCTTTATTACTACAGTAGCATTCGTGACAATATAACGGAGGTCTACTGTATTTATCTTCAAAGTAAACTCAGGAACCTTAAACTCTTTATTTATCATATTCTTAACTTTATTTTATGGTAAATTACTTATCATGGCATCTTTATGTATCAGAGATTTCATAATCCATTAAAATTGCATGAAAAAATGATCGAAATAATTTTTCCTGAAAAGATGGTGGCCATAAAATATAGCCTACTTCTTACGATACGCGTTTTCGCATAATCGCGTGATAACGTAATAATAGACGCATACGTGTGTATACAAATATTAATTACGGATATTATACACCGGCTCCATATTAAACTTACTTGTGTACGAGAAGTCTTCACCTAAGTAGTAGTGGTAGAGGACGAAGAGAAGAAAATTCGAACAGATAGACACATAGAAAGTTAGTTAAAAGACATCTTTCATGACGTTTGGTGTGTATATTGTGAAGTGGGCACACAGACTGGTGAGTCTAGGTATGATAGATATACTCATCACGTTTAATCGCATATGTGTAAGTGAGCAATGGTATATACACACACATATATGCATACACGAGTGGGCCATAGGTGAATTAGAAGTGAAAAAATGATAATGTTAGCCTTTAATGAGCGATGCAAATGAAATTAATTATCGATCGTTTAAATCCCTTTTTACTTAACATTTCTATTTTATCCTGTGCACACATCGCTCATTTGTACCTGCCTAGTAGATATTGTAGTCTAATTACGCAGACTTATTTGCTTCTTAAAAAATGTTTACATTAATCAGACATTGCACAGAAAATATTTGATGTGTGAACATCAGGACAGTTATTTCATATATAATAACCTAGATAAGATCATCATATAATTTTGAATTGATGAAGGCATTAAAAAGTGTCCCGCGTGGCAGCGGCTTAAGGCATATCACTATTCTTAACGATTTATTTAGGTAATGGTGTATCAAATTACTACTCTACTGTGTATTGTTGAATTAAATCAAGGATAATCATGAGAACAATTATTGAAATCGTGGTATGTATGTTGTTATTCGAATGAACAAGTTTGAGATGTGATATGCTGCCTTAAGCCGCTGCCACACGGATAGATTTTGATACTTTTATGAATACATGAATCTGTATTTGACGTATAAGTTTTATTTAATTATTATCTTCAATAGAAATTCGATTAAGTTAAGAATAGATACAAGAAGAATTGTTTAAAGCAACACAATATACATTGTGACTCAAATAGATCAGTTTAAGAGGTGATATGCAACCTTAAGCCGTCGCCACGCATATTATTTTTATACTTCTGTAAATATTTATTTGTGATCGAAATACAACTTGTAGTGAATTATTATCTTCGATAATAGTTTTTGCAGAAATCCTTAATATTTTAATTTTATTATATTGTTAAGCAACTGGTTTATTTAATTTATGTTATATTACATTAGAAAATTGTCCTGATGTCCTCAACTGATTATTTCATAATTAAATAATTTGTTTTAAACCACAATTTACCAAATGAAACAAGTCGAAGCATATAAGTACTGTGAACACAATGGATCGCGTATGAAAATCGAAAGTTTGTAATGAATCGAACACACTTAAGAAATTGAAGCTAACATCGGGACACCGTTGGAAAAACTTTTCGACACAATCGTTGACTTGTTCAGAAACAAAGAGTAATCATCTAGTTCTAAGATATTCTAAAACACTTGAAATATTTAAATACTGAACATCGATGCAAAAATTAAGTTGGAAGTACATAGTTCAAGACTCAAGGCAAATCACATATCGCGCAAATTCGGTACCGTTTAGACTCAAATAATTCGCTTACAACAATTAACCATCGAAAGAACATTTACATACCTCCAGAGAACTACATTCAGAACAACACTGATATAGAAATATGTAATCTCGGTTGCCAACAGAAAGAAATTAAAAAAAAAAAAAAACGATAATGAAAGAACATCACATCAATAGAAGACTCAAAAAACACTAACATTATTCTACTTCGAAATCAATTATCGTTATGAGCTCGAACGGCGTTACAGAAATCAGCACAAAAAAAAATACGTCTATGTTTTCCAACTTTCGATAAAAATTCAAGAAACTATTCCTGCTGTACGAATTATGCATTAAAATTCTTACGAAAGTAAATACTATCGCTATTAATTAATAGATCGAAAACCATTGAATCTTACTAACCTCGACAAAATATATTATTTTATAATCACTTTTGATTCCTATCGCTTAAAAAAAAAACAGATCTAAAACTCTTCCAATTTATTGGCAAAAAAAAAGGAAAGAGAAACGAAAAGAAAAATAGAGAGAATGAAAGGAATGACACGTGGAACACAATCTACACTCGGGGGGATACATACTTGTTTTTCCAACGATCTGAACAGCTCGCACGCCTTTCCGGAATGTGGCCACTGCCCGAAGGGAGGAGAACCAGAGCTGTTAGTTGTCATATCAAAATAACATGAACCTAAATGCGGGAGGTGGCAACAGGTGGACAGGAATGTCTCGATCGACGTGTCACGTGAGTCGAAGATACAATTCGAGTGCAACGTAGACGTTTGACAAAGTGTGGGCGAAATTGCCCGGACAGTTGCCCGGACATCGGGTTTGTGAGGAAACTAGAGTCCATTTTGCTAGGAACTCAGTTTCCGTAGTGGTGAGATGTTCTAGAAACATTTAACGGAGATTGCAGGAGACTTTCGTTATATTGCCACTAGTGTTGCACTTACTGTATGGCATGGGGATCTACTATAATATCAAAGATAACTTTTCGGTTAATTTGATGCATAGTGAACTTCAAGGATCTTCTACATGTCAATTGTTGCAATATAACGAGAGTCTACTGTAATCCATAATTTCTGTATATTAACATATTCGTTTTCGTGTTTATTTAGGAACTGAATCGTATCTTGATAGAATACGTACGATATATTGTTACAGATCCGAAATAACAGGTGGCAATATAACGAGAGTCTACTGAAATTTGTAGTTAGTCAATTTCTTTGAGAAAAGAGTGTTCTTCTCTAAAATCTAAACTCTAAATTTTTAGAACTCTTCTGTTCAAACTCTAAACTCTTAGAATTCTTTCGAAATCTGAACTTTTAATTTATTTCTAATTGTAAGGTTAGGTTCCCTAAATCTAACGATACTTCTAAAGAGAAAAGTTAGGTTCAGTCCCCACACCTTTTAATGGGAAGGTCCACGTTGCAAGCGAATGTTACGTTTGGAGATATAGTGTGGTCGTAAAATGGTACAAATGTGAAAGTACTCGAAATCGGGGAAATAATTAATTTGTGTTTTGTTTAGGATTGTACGATAAAAATTTAGAATTATATTTGTTGGTTGCAGCCTAGACATTAAAAGTGTGTGTAGGCTCTTTACGACCACGCTATGTCTGAATTCAACTATACGTACATTTTTCATGTGACATTAAATTGCGATTTTTACAGACATGGTATGTCATGTCTTTTCCTGACATGCCATAAAATTTCATGTAGTTTTTATGTGATATTAAGGGTTATGTCTTTAACTGACATGTCATGTAATGTCACATGTTTTCTTATGACATTAAGAGTTAACACTTTGTTGAATGTAGTCGTTTGGATGTAGATTGCTAGGAGTCATGGTATTTTATTGACACACTGACATTTGTCTCAGTCAGCTGACATTATGTAACCTCGCTTGATAATAATTTTAGAATGTCTATAAGAAAGTATAATTTAAAGAAAAAAATATGACAGAATTATTTTTGATCAAATTTCATTGGTTTCAATTATTTTCAAAATTGAATTAAAATAATTTTGAGACATACAATGAAAATTTAAATATCCAATGTTATATACAAACTACAAATATATTTGACTTTCTTTAATAATAATAACGAATGACAATTTTAATAACAATAAAAATGTTAATGTAAAATCTAGTGACATGATAGCGTCATAGAAAGGTCACTGTCTCAACAGCAAAAGAAACGATTCCTATTATAATATAAAAGCCAGCAGATATTTCATAGCATGTCATTATCGTGATTTATTGACACATGAAAACGTATCTTAAGGTCCGTCCACATTGTACAAACTGAACATGTCACACATCCAACATGGCAATCACGATATTTCATAATTTTTGTTAATATAAAAATAGGAAATATACTAGTTAGTGTTATATTTGTTCACCTGCATAAGGTAACAGCTTTAATATACAGGATGTTTCAAAAGTAGAGTACAATCGAAGAATTATCGATTCTTAAATCTAATGAATGCAATTGAAAGTTCTTGTACTATTTTGCAATTCTAATCGTTAATCACTTTCACTAATTATAAACCTATATATACAGTTCCTTTTATACAAGGAGTTTCAAAAATGGTCTACAATGCAGAAGTTCATTTTGCACTGTAATTCTCTTAATTTTGTAAATGACGAGGACGATAATATTCGAAATGGTTGTCCAAAAGTGGTGCACCAATACACAGAAAATATCCATAAAAATACTGTAGTAATCAGGGCCGTTGTCAGAGATTGCAGAACCCTCTTAAGAAGTCAATGTCAATGTCATTATGTTTGTAATTGTCCGTACGGTAATATTACAAGCATCAAAATTTATCTAAATAACATTTCATAACTTTGATATTTCACATGGAAATCTTATCGTGCCATGTTACGTGTCTGACATGCCACATGCCATCAAACATGAACGGACCTCCAATCACATTAAACCAGTCGTATAGTAATTTCAAACGAATAAATAAAAAAAGAGAGAACGTTTATAACGGGTGTAGAAAGTGCGCTGCTGTGGGACAATCGACAAGAGGAATTTTTATAATTAAATTAAAGTTCGACCTAGAGAGAGGGTTAGAACACATCAAGTATACGACAGATACACAATCGGTGTCGTATATGTATTTTTGCAGTGGCCGATATACATATATACATAAATATATATATATTCTCTTCCAGGTATAATAAATATTAATTATAGTGTCAACATTATTGTTGTGATATTAATGAATGGTATCGAATGCGCAATATATGAGGGGAGAATGGAGTATTTATAACCGCGTTGTGTTCGATAAACCCTGGGCATCGATCATCATCATCCGCGTAAACTTAGAACCTGAAGAGCCGGTGGCATTCACTTGTAACGTATTATAATTCAATATTTCAAAAATTCAAAGCTAGAATCCTAGTTTTGTTTGGCACAGAATCGTACACAAATTTTTAATCAAGCAGGTCATGGCAGGGGCGGATCTAGTTGTGTTTCGAGGGTGGGGGAGAAATGTGTGAAAATATATTTTCGAATCTCTAACTTTTGAAATTTCACTAATATTTTTATTTTACTGTAGAGTAAATCGAGTTGAAATTAATTTGGGAATTATGTGTGATTGAATTATTTATTTTTTTAATTATGTTGAAAGTAAAAGTTTATTGTATCTTGTAGGAAAAATTAGTCTTTTTGTAGAACTTGTGGGAGGTGGGGCGACCACTCTGGATCCACCCCTGAGTTACGATTATACCATACGTTTGCTTCTCTTACTTTTTTCAACAGATTTCTAATTTTTTTAACCTTCATTGCTTGACTTTTCTTCATTTTATCTAACACAATAAAATATTTATTTTATTTTAGAAATATTTTTTAAGATAAAATATAACATCGCAAATTTGCAACATTATGTAAAAAATTATTATAAAATATAAAAAATATGTTTAGTCTTTTAGTTCAATTTTACAGTTGAAATAGGAGGTTAAGTAATGAAGTTAAAAAGAATTGTTTATAAAATATTTGCATGGTATAAAAGAACAATTATGCTGATCAAAACAAATTTCCTTTTATTGCATTAGAATTAATTCTGCAAGTACTGTTATATTAAGCGAGAAAATCGATAAGCAATAAACTTTTTGAACAACACATTTTCAATTTAAAAGCTATTGGCACTTTTTCCTTTTACAAATAAGAGAAATTTTCTTTTTTTTAAATTTTTTTTGAACTAGTAAACTTCTAGATATAAGTACCCTTATATCGAGTCGATATCGTAACTGAACGTTGCTGAGAAGGGAGAAAAACGCAGTTCAATTAGAAATGTGACAAAATGAATTAACGATGCTTGTACGTAAGCACACTGAAACAACGAATTATCAACGACAAGCCTGAAACAAGCAAATTTGTTAATCGGTGAAACGTAACAGTTCCCGCTAAAGTAAAGCGTGGTCGCAAATCCGATCTGATTGTTTGCGGGACGCGTCTCGGTTTACGGACCGTTGACGTTTACGACCACGCTATATTTCAGTTGGAACCATAACAGCCATTAAACGTGTAGACACAGAATTATAACGATCTGGTGGAACGTGCTTAGCGAAATTAGCGTATCTGCGAAAAAAAAGCAACGATTTCTCGTGAAAAATTACAGCCACAATTCGTATTTGAAAAAAATGCAACTGGATACATTTACGGCAACGTAATCGACCTCCGTCCATTTTGAATTCGACGCTGCTGCTTTGATAGAGAATGGATGCTCGTCAAACTTCACAGCTCTAGCAAAAGCCCAGCGAGAAAGAATACGACTCGAACGATATATCAAAATACCAACGAAAGGAATTGAATTTTAGGTACCGTGGAGTAAGTGTATGTGATATGGGATCGTTCGAGAGAAATTCAAACTCTCCCATTTTTTCATCACTTACACCATCTTACCTCTTTAGATGTCAAACCGGTCAACTCTGCTTGAGCCTTTTTATGTTTACACAAATATTTGAATTTATACGTTTTGATTAGTTATGAATTAACCCTTTCGTTATGACAGATTACAATTTACGTCCACGCTATGCCTCTGCGCTCAACGATACGATTTCGATTTAAAATAGCTGCACTGTATTGAACAAGCTTAATGCAATCATTTTTCATGCGATATTAAATCAGGTCATGTCAGGATCATGTCAATTTTGTTTAAGAACAGAAACATTATTCATCGTTTTGAACGAACTCTGTGGATGTATAAATTGATCTTAAGTAAATAACGGTATGCTTTATAGGGAGACGAAAATTAACCTCAAAATCAGGTAAGAACTTTCATTTTTCTCACACAACTTTCTAAGTATGAAAGATATAGAAAAATGTTCCAAATGAAAGATTAATAGTACGACAATCGCCGCAAACTTGAGATGATAAAATTTGGAAATAAATAATTTTCAAAATCTGCTTTTTAGAAAAACAAATTTTTCCAAATTTTGTTACTGTAGGTTTGTGGCAATTAGAGTACTGTTAAACTTTTAACAAACTTTTCTCTATATTTTTTGGTTTAAGAGTTATATGCGAGAAAGTAGGAGTGGCCATTTTGAGGGTAGTTTTACAACTCTTCTTAATTAAAAAGTAAGAAGTTATATTTTACGATTAGTAAAGTTTGGAACTCTATAAGCTTCTATAAAATTAATGGAATCCTCTAGAGAAACTCATAAAGTTAGTGTGGAGTTTTATGGGTACTCTCAAAGCTAGTTTGGACCCTTACAGGTACCTGCATTAGTGTAGATATCTATAGTAGCCCATACCATTAATGCAGATACTCATAGTAGACCTCAACATTAACGTAGACTTTTATAATAGTCAATTACATTAATGTAGTGTCCTATAGCAGTACATAACATTAATGTAGACCACTATAGTAGTCTATAACATTAGTGTAGGTACATATAAGCGTCAATAAAATTAATGTGAATTATCCTAGGTGGCCATAAAACTATGTGGACTCCCATAGACGTCCATAAGATTAGTGTGGACCCTCATAAGTGCTTACATTAGTGTAGACTACTACAAGTGTCTATAACATTAGTGTATACCCCCTTAGGTATCCACAACATTAGTGTAGATCCCTATAAGTGTATACAATATTAGTGTAGACTTCTGTAGGTGACTACAACATTAGTGTAGACCCCTTTAGGTGACTACAACATTGATGTAGATTCTTGTAAGTATCCACAACATTAACGTAAACCTTTTTAGGTGTCCACAACATTAGTGTAGACTTCTGTAGGTGTCCACAACATTAGTATATACCCTTATAGGTATCCACAACATTAGTGTAGAGCCATATAAGCTTCCATAATATTAAGGCCACCATAGAAATCAATGAACTTAGTTCGGATCTTTCTACGAACACCAATAACATTGAAAGGGTTAAATACATTAATCAGGTATCAATTCAGACTCAAGCAGAGGAATTGATCAAAGACTCAGATAAAATTTGATAAGTAATGCGACCAAAAGATGTCGATTAGGATTAATAGGAGGGAGAGGAAGGTACAAAGACGCGTACCGTCCAGGTAACTGCTGTAGGCAGTGTTTCCTTTCACCATGCCGGTCTGCATCATCATCATCCCCACATCTGTAAAAATCGACCGATCGGCCCGGACACATGTTCGTGAGTAGTCGCGTAGGGATATTGTACTGCAGTGACAGGAAGAAAGGCTGGAGGGTAACCGGAAGTGTAACAGAGGAACAACAAGAGAAGGACATAAAGAAAATGAAACCCAGAGACTCTTTTACGGTGTTAAAATAAAAGGACGTAGTTATATTTTATATACAGTGTATGGTACAGACGGACAGAGGGTGATTCTATATAAAAAAATAAACTGGAAAGAAATTATGCCAATGAAATTTTTTTTTATAAGAAGCTTAGCTTTTGAGAAAGTTGAATTTGAAGCTTTTGTTATGGTATCTATGTTAAACTATAGCGTTATCGGTTTCAAACTTTACTTAACACGTTCAATCCCGACTGTGTTTTATAACACAGAGACGGCGATCTTTAAAGGTTGTACAGTAGCTTAAATATAAACGAGATTAATTTAGGTACATGAAATATATAGCAGGCTAGGTTCTGCCTGAAAATAATTTTTTGAAACTGAAAAATTTTTGTTACGTTATTGTTTTATTGCGATTGAACTGGTTTGGGATTGAACGTGTTAATGCTTTGAATGACAAGCAAAGATCACTGCACATGCGTGTGAAGCCTCACGAAAATCGTAAGGGCGCATGCGCAAGGAACATTCGTTGCGATTCGTGCCCGCACTCGGAGATACAATGCTCGCATAGTTATTCGATTTGGTACATGATTTGCGATTATCGTAACGCCATTTTCTGGAATGTGGCATCATAACGAGATCACATACTCGTGTGCACTAAAAAATTTCGAATTTTAACTTGTTGAATGACACAGGGAAGTCGCAATGATAAAAGGATGCGGGTAATAATACCATACTGAATTGTTTACGATTTATTTCTGAGTGTCGATATTAATCGGAAACAATCGAACGATTCTCGACTATTGACTGAAGTATTTTATGGGTCCAGAAGAACCCACAGATATAGCATTTGGGCCTATTCAAAGTTGTGAGGCCATTCTTTCAAGACATCAATTCAAATTCATTTTCCTCGAAAACGAAGCTTCCTATGAAAAAATGTTATTCTACATTTTTCATTAACTTTTGCCCATAGAATCTCCCTGTGCCCGGGCATATGATTTTCCCAACGCATTCTCTATTTACAATCAATATTTACATGTTCGTACATACATCCGAAAGGTACATACGAATCGAGAATTGTAACCAGCTCGATTAGTTACAATTTCATAACCAAACATTACGGTTAGTATGTTTCACACGGCCAGGGTAAAGGTCACTGAAAATAAAAGGTACAAACAAAGCTCGCCAAATATTTCATATCCTATCGAAATTTCTTTTCAGCGATTCGTTAACGAAAGACGTTGATTGCCCAGGGTTTAAAATCATCACGTCGGACTCTTTGACCATTAATTCGAATGAATCGTGTGCGTGTACATATGATATGTGAATTAATCTGAATGAAGTCCCTATACGGAAATGCCCTACGCCAAGCCATCGATGTTTCCTATGGGAAAATAGACATCACAGAAGATACTCGAACCTATCGATGGAGCTCCGTTAGTGAAACTTCTCATACGATTGAAGATACGGTGGAAGTGAGCCCAAAAATTCAAGACAGAGCGAGAAAGAGAAAGAGAGAAAGAGAGAGACAGAAAGAGAGTAACAGGAAATTGAGAGAAAGAGAGCGAATGAGTATATTTATTTTTATTTTAGAAGCTATCATACCATAGGGTCGAATTCGGGGGGCTAATCATGCATGCAAGGCGAGCGAGAAGGGCACACACTAGAAGTGCAGACTAAATTTCTTGATTGGCCAGGTGGACATGCGCCAACTGACAGAACTATAAGGGTAAACATATCAAACGTGTAATCAATGGTATTTCATTTTTCACGTGACGGCTATTTACGACCCATGGACGGCGGGCATTCTCCGAAATTCAAATTTAATTCACAGTTACTCACATCAGTATTTGGACACGAAATTATTTGAATACATGAACAATTATTTATTTTACAATTATCTAGTTCGAATTTTCTAGAAAAAGGTGCAAGATTAAAAGTTGTAAGATACGGAGGATACGAATAGTTAATATTTATTTAATTTGACAATAACCTTGAAAAGTGAAGGTGTTTTTTAAGAACCTACATTTTTTATTGCGTATTCAGATAGCTGATGTCGAGTTCTTTTCAAGATACCACTGATTTTCAATCATCCCCGAAATATTGAGCTTTGGTGACATGCCGGTGGTCTGCATATCACTCAATTTACGCCTCCAGAAGGTCACTTGATTAGTCTATGTGAATCGTAATGCCTAACAGAGTGATCTACGTCTGGCTCAACTATACAATATGATTTAAGTACAGTAAAGTCAAAATTTGGACCTAAACACTCAAATATGATACTTGGATACTCATGTGAATAACTTCTACGTTCATTCCATTAAAAGATTTTAGTGTTCATAACGTAAATGAGTTAAGCAATTCTGGGTCAGTATAGACCCATCTCCGCCGTCAGAGGGTCACATAACAAGGTGCTGCTAACTCCCTGAACGACCAAATTTAATCAGAATTTCCATAAACCAATCAGTCGTAGAATAAAGAGTTCGCAGCGAACGGAAAGAAAATTAAAAAAAAAAGACTGGAACAAAACGAGTACGGAAACCGTGAAAAACGAATAGATACCCGACTGTAAACATCGCAATCGTGTTGAATAAGTGTCTCTGAATGGGAATTAAAAGTGCAATCATCTCATTGCCATTGTCATCATCATAATCATCATCACCACCGTCTTTTGCTTATAATATGCAGGATAAAATGGTTCCAAACTCGAAGGCATATGTACACACAAGTAAGACACACAAGAGAGACAGAAATATGCAGAGACAAAAATATATGTATGCCTATTTCAGAAAGAGAGACAGAGATAAGATAAACAGAGAGGGGAGAGAGGAAGTTGAACGGGGATGCAAAGTGCACGAAAGGGTTCATAGAAGCAAATAATTGAAGGACACGATGATAATGAGTCGTCAATTGATTCTGCAGGTTCGGTCGTGTTATGTTTTTGTGGTCGACATTTTTAATAAATATTACAGTTTGTTTTAGGTTTTTATGACTCTTCCTAGGTTAGGTCATTTGATGACATATTCTAAATATATACTTCACTGGTTTATTTCATATGTTATATATTACTATCCTAGGAACATTATCGTAACTAATGCTATGTTTGACATAAGACTCTTCCCACATTTTTGATGTAATGCTGTTTATTATATTGTTCAGTACTGTCACATCTATTGCCTATCACACCCTATGAGTATTTGTACATCTTCCTCGCATAATGAATGTATTGTATATCCCATCTTTCACTATTCCCCATATGGCACATGTTAACTTAGACCTCTACATGATGGGTTATTGTTCCTATGAATCTTCATATAGTTCTTCACATTCTAAATAAAGTCTTCTTTTATAATGAGTGTACTACTTATCCTACGAGTCCTTACACGACTCCACATATGTCACATGTTAAATAAGGCCTTGTCTACATCCAGGGTCTACTGATTATTACATTCTTTCAGGACCCAGCATATGTCATATCCTAATTACTAATCTATCTCTATCTAATTCAGATTCATAGACATTTAATAATATTCTTCTAAATCCATAAGTCCTAATGGTGCTACCGCTGACTCTACCGTTGAACTATCATCGAAAGTGTCGAAATATAGTCCCTATATAATTAAACAAATATGTAAACCAGAATAAGGATGAAATCTCTTAAGAAATCGTAGTTGGAACATTAAATATGAGTCTTCATTGCAATATCCAAAAAATGTCTACAAAAGCAAAACACGACTGGAACCCGCAACCTGACGACTGAAATCATCGTGAAAGTTTCAAATGTACCAATCAGAGATCAGTCAGTTGTTAATGGACAGAAGTTGGAAGAAGGTGAAATATAAAAAGTAGAAAGGAGATAGTCAGAAGATGATAGTAAAGGCTAAGCGAGCGAGTGTGAGACGTTACCTAAATCCCGGCCCCAGGAGCGCTGCTGTTGCCCCACTAGATCATATATCACAAGAGGATGGTCACAACCATGTCAATTCGTTAATTGTCGCGGTAATTACTACTACGTCTTTCGGTGGTTGAAGGAACATAGAGAAAAAGAAAATGGACAGGGCGAAGGAAATCACGGATTAAAGATCACGGAAACAGAGAGATCTTTTTTTTTTCTATGTGATTCGTCCGGTATAGCTGTTGATCATTTTTGCGAGTCACACGAGTTTTTTAATCAACAATAAAATTATATCACGTGTGATTCGCAATTGTTTGGTGCGTATACAGCACTCTATGTACATAGAGACATATATTATTAATTATTAATTATTATTCTTATATATATATATGTTATATATAATCACCGATAGAACAAAGTTTGAATTAGATTAGTCAAAGATTCGAGAGCAAAGAATCCGAAAAGAATTAGAAGATTTCATTAAAGGGATGTCATTAGACTTGAAAGACTTACAATTTTTACACTTGCATTTCTTGATCAGCGTTTCGTCTTTAATATCCTCATGGCATGCTTTGCAATAGAACCACGCCCTAGAAACAGAAAGTTACTCGTTATTTTTAATAATTAGATTAATTACTTTATGGCGGGCTACGTTGCAAACTGTATTTTAGATTTTTAACTTTCAAGGTTTTTGATATTTTAAATTCTGAAATTCCTGATTTTTTGTCCAATTTTTTAAATTCCAAATTTTAAATTCTCAAAATTTCCCAAATTACAAAATTTCCAAATTTCTCAAAATTTCAAATTTTCCAAATGCTCAAAGTTCTGTCCACAACAAATATAGAAGTTCTGCTTCTACCACTACGTCACGTTCAATAATCACTCACGCAATTAATTTTTTTTTACGAATAATTTATCCTCACCTTTTCACTTCGTCGGCAGATTGAGCAATGAAGAATCCCTGAGTATTTGCAACGATCTTGGCACCACGTGGATTGATCGAGATCTTACTGTCTCCGCCTCCTTCGCCCTTTATCTCGATCGCCAGCAGCAACAGCTTCAACTTCGTGAAGCATAACCTAAGACGAAGTTTTGCATAATATTCCATGCTCACATATATCAAACAATATTACTGTTATTCGCAACTAGAAAACACTTATACCTAAAACATATAATGGCATAGGATAAGTCACATGTAAGTTAATATACTAGTAACATGACAAGGCATCCATAATTTTTATTCGAAATTTCATGCCAATACGTTAATTTTATTGCAGCATTGACATAGACATAACAGAGCGTTTCTTTATTTATTTATTATATTTTTAACTACTTAAACGTTTTATAAAAAAAATAGCAAGATATTTTAATTTTAAGTTTTGTATGGAAGTAACTCGGACGATCGGAATTATGTATTTATAATATATAATTCAGTTGATATGTATAATGTAAACTAACATTAATATGCTACAGGTAGTGGGTACTCATGGACTCTTCGAGGGCATTTGCCCATTATTGATAAAGAGTATTATACAAAAATAAGAACTATAATTATAGTCACTTTCCACTTCCATTCGCACAATTAATTCAACTAGTAAAATATAATTTAATTCCATGTACGAGCATTGGTCCATAAATGGCATCTACAATACAAAAATATTACTATAATACTTTGCAAGTACAAAATTATTATTATACTTTGTAACTGCAAAATATTATTTATATAGGTTTTCTTCTTCTCCCCTTTCTTCTCCTGATCGTACCTTCCCATTGTCCCTGGTCTTGTTCGTGTCTCTTAATTTCCCCATCTCCTAAAGTCTTTTGTAGTTTCCTTACCCCCTTTCTCATCCCCCCCCCCCCCTCTACGGCCCGTTCCCCCACTCCCTAACCCCTTCTTCGCTCGCTCTTCTCTTTTTCCCCCAGTCCCTATCCCCCCCCTTCCTCCCTCGCTCTGCTCACTCTTTCCCCCACTCCCTAACCCCTTTTCGCTCTCTACTGCTCGTTCTCCCCCACTCCCTTTCCCCTGCTCTGCTTCCCCCCCCCCCCTCCCTCACCTTTTTCTCTCTCCCCCTTCCCCCACTCCCTATCCCCCTTTCTCTCTCTCTCTACGGCCCGTTCTCCCCCACCCTTGTCTGCTCTTTCTCCCCCACTCCCTTTTCCTTTTCCCTTCCCTCCCCTCGCTCTCTCCTCTTTCCCCCACTCTCGGACACCTGCTTCGAGCTCGGTTTCCGACTTCCCCCCCTCCCTACCGTGTTCCAAAGTCATAACAACAATTCGATACAGAAAAGATTTTTCGCCTCGGCGGGATTCGATCCCGAGTACCTCGGATCGTCGATCCGGGCCTCTACCGCCTGAGCCACCGCGACCCCAGTCTTGGTTCTTCATTATAAGGATATCCTTCGTACAATACTCGTCGGTACTCTGTATACATATGTACACCCGCGCTCAAAAGTAATATTTGCTTGAAATTAGTGTTACATATTGCATATTTTTATTGTTAAACAATATTTGTTGCTAAATTCTATTATGAATATGAATGTAATGTATTATAATAGTACTAAATTAACAATTTAGTTATTCAATTTTCTTAAATAAATAAATGTCTATGGGACCACCTTGATGGACAATTTCGAAAAATTTCCAAAATTGGAAAAACATTTGTAGGAAATTCGTTTTTTATATTTGCAATATTTTCGGAGGAAGGAATATGACCCATAATTTTTTAAATGGAACTATATAGTTTTTCTTAGATAAATCGATTCTCTGAAATATTCTGAATAAAAAATTATTAGGGTATAATGGTAAAAAAAACGATAATTTCTGTGATATTTTAAGTTTCTTTTTTAACATAGTATGCCATCTGACATCACCTTGTTCATCAGTGATAGTGGATATTACTTGCACACTTGCCATCTTCTCACATAATTGTCGGCTGGAAACGGCTAAGCCGTTTTATATAAAGATAAGTGAAGAAAAATTCTGAGTATTTCGCTTTATACAGAGCTGTTCAACTATTTGCCCTTGAATTACACTTCTTCTGTAAAGTTATCTTTGTTATAGAAATTCGATGTGATTCATTTACGTTATGGTGTAGTCTTTGTACTATGATTTATAGTGACCTTTTTACCACAGTACAAAATGCTATAATAGAAGTAATCTCAAAGGAGAATTCATTATACCGCGAGAGTCACGGTTAGTATCTCCATTAGGCAACGCTCTGTTTTGCCAAATTTGAACGAAGCACCACAGAAAACACCAAAGTACGGCATGCAAATAAAGCACCTCAGCAATTGTTAATTAGGGAAATATATAGGTAATGTAAAAAGTTAATTAATGTCTAAGATCATGCGAAAGATGGAAGAAGACTAGTGTTCTCTAAACTAATTGCTCTAAGATCCTAATCCCAAACTCGACGAAGAGACCAACAAACTATTGTAATTACTCCTGCAGCTATCTAATGTGACGTAATATAGGCAATTAAGAGGTCTAACGTTCAAATTGAGTAAAATGGCTCGCAATAATGGTGAACTGTATGTATCCACTCGTGATAACAAAACTACACACTGTGCAAAATCAGTAGATAAACGTCTGAGCGAAATTAACAACCTTACACACGCAAATAATAGGGGTAGCGTAAAATAAGATTTTCAGTTTGTAATATTGGTGTGAGTTTGACGATTTGTATCTTGTTCTCAATGGAATTCGTGGAGAAAGTCCCTGTATTTCGGCTGTTGATTAGTAATCAATAATAATATAGACAGTTTCAATATTAGTTTTAATGGATATAGTTAACTCTCGTTATATTGCCACCATGAGCAAGTTCCCCTTTGTATGCAGTTTACTGAATGTTCGAAGCGTTGCCCCACCATTGTAATGCACGGAGATGCACGAAGACGCACGAAGATGGATGCAGGCTCACGAAAATGGCGGATGATGACACGTTGTTAGTATAGAATCTTGAAAATCAAGTTTTTAATCAAGATTTGAGAATTTTTAGATTTAGACTTTGGGATTTTGGAATTTCAGTACTTTGGGTCTTGCAATTTTGGAATTTCAAGATTTTTAGATTTTATGATTTGAAGACTTCGAGACTTATAGATCTCTGGTTTTGGAATTTTTAAATCTTCGAATTTTAGAATTCTGGGACTGTAACATCTTCAGATTTTGAAATTCTTCGATCTTTGATTTTGTCCATGGCAATATAACGAGAGTCACTCCTTTCTTTTGAAAATAATAATAACGAAGATTTTATCATTATACTAGTGAATGACGATTATTTATAACAATTTTATTTAATATGCAAATAAAATAAAAACGTATAGTATACATTTTTTCGATTACCATGAAAAAATGTTATATTAATTTTTTCTTGTAGAATTATAATATTTCATAATTGTACTACCAGCAATAGAATATTAAAAATGTTTAATCGATTTGATTGTTGTTTAAAACCGTGCCCAGCTTTGGCAACTAACAGTGCATATAATAAATACGGTGCAGAAATTGAATAAAGAAGAATAATTATAAATATAATAAAATAGCAAACAGATGTGATATTCATTTCTCTAAATGTACCAAGAAATGAAATTTTATTTGAAGAATAATGTTTAACACATAAACATTAATCGAAACTGTTGACGTGCTTGTAAGAAAAGACAATTTGTTTAATTATTATAATTTAAGATCTCTGCGTAGTTAATAGAATTTTTATCACCGAAATAAATTTATTATACATTGTTTTTGAAAGGAATAATTTCAGAATACTAATTCAATGTATATATTTTTAATTAAAATTATTCAGATGGATTTTATAGTTTAATTCAAATTAAAAGCCTTCTCAAAAAAATTTATACAATATTAATTTTTATAAAATATTGTAATATTAATGTTGGATTTCTTTTGAGATGTAACGACACATGTGCAGAATAATTTTTAAATAAAGAAAAATAAAAAGTAACATTTACCTTAAATCATTGTTTTTTGCTTTAATAGTATTCACGTATTTTTATTTTACCTATTATTTATGAAACTTATAATAATTTATAAAAACCATGGATCACATTAAATAAATAGTACACGTAAAGATATTAATTATTCATAATACTAATTAAATAATTTATTGCCTATAACATTAAATAGACGTTTATTAAATTTTTATATACTCAATACGATAAAGATAATTGATCAAAAAATGCTTATTAAATGTCACGAATATCAGATATGTGTTGAACATCTTAATTCGAGCGGACATATCACGTTTAAAATTGAACATATATACTTTGTTTAAATAAAGAGCACCAGGCATGCGTGTACAACGCCATATTTTGTTAATAGAAGATCCGAATGTTACATCTACTAACACACAATGTGGTAAGGATCATACGGAAAGGAAACTCTTTTCGTTCCACGTATCCTTTCAAAAATTTATGTACAAAATATGGAAAATATTCAGTGTGCAAAATTGTATTTACGTTTTAAGCACGTCCATATTCTTCATTTCAAAATATATATTATTTCAAGTGTTAAAGAATTGTCAAAATTTCAATACTATATGTAGTACGTCCTTAAGGAAGGCATGCAGACTTCGTTCGAACAAAATAATTTTTTAATTAAACTATATAACTTTTTTTAATACCTCTTTTGTTACTTAAAATCTTATTTCTTCAAATATATTTATTGTTCGTTTAATTTATAATTATTGCTAGGTGTCGAAATACAAAATTTATTAGTTTATTTATAAATACATTTATTTTGTAAATGTAATAGATACATTTATAACTATACAGTTTCATATTTACAGTTGTCTCGTGTTATATTGCCAATACTCTATGGACTTCCACAGTGGTGCCATCTCTCCTCACCACTGTAACGTTTGATATTGTAGAATTTTTAAAACTTGAGACGTTGAGATCGTAGAATTTTAATAATCTAACAGTCTTTAACATATCTATGGCAATATAACGAGAGTCACTGTATCTTTGTTATTTTAAGTTTTTAATATCTACTGTACCCTATTTTCTATGCAACCCAATGCACAGCAAATTTTAAGAGCTGTCTGTTAATAGATCTCCATCCGTGGCGATATAACGAAAGTCTGTCGTGTAAAAAAAAACAATCTTTGTTCGAGAAGTCTGCATTGACCCACCCGTCAAAATCGGTAGTAGCTACTTCTACGGCAGTATATAAAAAGATTGATGCAAAATTTGCAAAACGAGCAAACGATTTGCTAAAATCGAAAAATGTCGTTAAAAAACGAAAAAGGTAAAAATATACTTGGACGAAATTGTGGAAAATTCCAAAATACATCCAAAAGATACCAACGCACCAAACAAAACATAATCAAACTACGCTAGCCAAAAAAGATTCCTATGGAAGAAGAAACGTTCAAAGGATGAAAAAAATCCTAGGTGAGGGGTGACATTCGCAATCCACGTACGAGTATGTGGTCATATGTACATGTGTACACAATGGAATGTCAGAGATACACAAAAAATAGTGTGCGAGATCAACGATACAGACAGGCAAAAAACAAAATCTCGCACTCGAATGTCCTCTAAAAGTGTCTTGGTATGTGCGTATGTGTGTTTTAGTTTGATTTGTAATGAATTTTTGAGTGCTGATAGGTGTTTGTGTTGTTTATTCCAAAAGTGATGAGACTGCTTGCTTTATAATTCAGATTGGTATCCTAGAAAACGAATTTAAACAAATTGTTGCGATATGTACACTTTGGAATGTACAAAAACTGATTTAAGACGTGACATGTAGCCTTAAGTCGTCGCTGTATACGGTAGCTACTTGAAGCGGCATGTCACCTCTTGAGCTAGTTTATTTAAACTACTATCTGGGCCTTGTCGCTGATTTATTTAATTTTACGATAATTAATAGGTAAGTAGCACTATTTTAAGTCAGTTGGTCACACAAGTGAAATGCAACTATTCATGTCGAACGATATGAATAAATTGATAGTTGTATAAAAAATTATTGTAGTGCTCTAATCTCCCTTTTCTTTACGATTTCCTTTTGACTCTCAAGTTTAGTCGAAATAATAGATTTTAATTTTATAGATTGATTGAATGTCACGATTTAACCATGTGGTGGCTTGAGGCGGCATGTTACTTCCCAAAGTTATTTATTTAGGTTACAATGCAAATAAACTTGAAACGTGATATGTGAAATATCAAAATAGATTCATATGGTGAATTGTCAAAATTGATCCACGTGCCAGCGGCTTAAGGCTGCATGTCACGTCCCTGGTCTGTTACAGTATATCTTATAACTTCTTCTGTTACTCTCAGACTCTCTTCAATGCAAGTAAACTAGTATAATACATGACATGCCGCCTTAAGCCGCTGCCACATGGATTATCAAGATCAATCTATGGTTTAGGGCGGCATATCACGTTCATAACTAGTTAAAATTTATGTTATGACGTACTATCTTACTTCAAACGGTTTCTTCAGTGTAAATAAACCAATTTGAGACGTGTCACTTGAAATTGCCTTTTAAGACCGTATTCGTGACACAAATATCTAAATTCACATGATGGCATCTTAAGACGGAATGTCCCGTTCCAAACCACTTTATTTACCCATCCCTACTAAAAATGTTGAAGAGTATCATCATTGCTTCAAGAATTAAGAAGGTATATCGTTATTAACATTTTTTGTAAAGAAGTCATACCGTAGACTTTGATTTTTGAAAATACAGTATAGTCTCATTACTTTTGAAACAAGCCATGTACATGGATCTTGTATATGTGTAATGTTGTCTTAGAGTTGTATCGAAAAATCTGCGTGTGTGTCATCCAATGGCAGCGAGAACTTACTCGCTGGCTTGGGGGAATGTCATCCCGGTAAAGGACGGGGAGAGGGTTTCCGTGTACATCTCGCAGCCCGTGCCCTGCAGGTAATCATTCTGCCATGCCTGAGTATCCGGCGACTGAAACACCAACCAATCAGGGCCCCACGTCATCAAACCTTTCAAAATACATTGGATAGACCTGACACGAGGATGGACGCTGACCAGTGGTCTGCTTCTCGTCGTGCAGGCAAACAAGACAGACTATCTCATACAAGATCGACAAACAAAATAACATCTTTCAAGTCGGGAATTAGTTGCATGTCAGTTAGACACGTCCTTGTCAACGTTCTTCGATCTTTATTATCTATGCATCATTCGCCTGCGATCCTCTTCTTGTTTCCTTCAGATCCGAAAACGTGAAATGAAGCTCTTGAAAATTTAGCGTGGTTTCAGGTGTTCTTTACATAGCGAAACTCCTAAGTAGATCTGCCAACGGGATCATTTTTAGGACATTTGTCCCTATACGTTCAAATTTATGGAGGGTGTAGAGACTATGAGCACCTCTTCGTTCATGAGCACTACAACCTTGGAGAACGATATGACACACGATGAAAGTGATATGCCTTCGATCTACTGTTACGAAATTACCTTTCAAGAGAGTTAACCTACTGCTTATATGTCCTAAGGCTTACCTATCTTCCATTTGCTTTTATTGATTGCTTTTATACGGTCGGACATTGAAATTTGATATCGTGGATTTGGGAACAATGCATAAACATAGTTTCGTAATTTAGGAACAAGATATGTGGAAGACTTCGTGTTAATTTTTCTAGAACCTGTCATTTAAGTTTATAATACAAAACACTTTTTTTGTGGAAATATTAATTAAGGCATTTTTGACTTTAAATGTTTCTGAATATTAAATAATACTACATGTAGCAACAAATTGAAAATTTAAACAATTATATTATAGTAGACAATATAACGTCGCGATATACTGTAATCATAAAACTCTTTAAAAAGTTGAAGTACTGCTTTTTTACGATATAGCGAGATCGTAAAACTCTTCAGAAGATAAAATATACGTTCCTTCACGATATAGCCATGTCGTAAAATTTGTTGAAATATAAAGTGAAAAACCCACAACTCAAAAATTGAATAATCTTGAAATAAAAACTTCTAAAAATAGTAACAACGATGTAATGCCTAATCTGAAACTTCCAAATGAAAATTTTGAGGAAATAGGAACAGTGATGTTATATCTAACCTCAAATTGTATTATGTTGCATTTAACCTAAAATCTGATGAAAACAAGCATATCACCAGCCAACAATTAGCACATATCTGTTGTTTATCCATGTTCCATGGTCCACGATATGCAAATCAGGTCGAAACCGTATTTAGAAATTATACAAAAATGGTGGACGTATAGAAACGTTATTGAAGCGTTGAGGGGTGGCTTACATCGCTTAAGTGTAGAGCACAGATACGATATTGTACAATATAATTGATATGCTCGTGTTGCATACAGAGTGTCCTTATTATTAATAATCAGCATTCTTTCAGACCCATTTGTGTAATATTACACATCTGAAAACAACGACGATTTCAATGCTTTTTACTCCGAAATCGAACACGTTAATTAACAAAGTTCTTCTAACTTCTCCGAAAATTGTCATTTGCCAATAGATTTGTATAAAAATATAAACTCTTGGCCTCTAATATACTTTGACTTTAGCCTAAATAATTATCACCTAGGTCAGTGGTAACATGACCGCTGCACTATTATCAGATTTTTGACAAATTTTCTTGGCACAATCTCAAATTGCTTGTCCTCCATATTGGTCCTTAATAACACATGTGTTTTATTAACATTGTTATATTATACTTTCAAAATATCTTTAACAGATGAAAAGCAATATAAGGTTATACGTATATAAATATATTAATAGATTTTCATTCTTTTCAATTTGTCAATTAACACTGTCAGGCCTAACTGTGTAATATTACACTGTGTAGTATTTATACCTGTTATTGTGAGATCGAACGTGTTCAAAAATGCTGAACATTAATATGGACACCCTGTATGTATGCACACAGTATGTGTCCCACAAATGTCACCACGAAATTTGATTTCTTTAAATTTAAATTATAATAATTATAACTAAGTTTATTTATTATTTACAGATATGATTAGTACTTTTAAAATTGTAAATATTGAATTTATTTATTAAATATTTTATGAAAATGCAAATGATATAGTGAATATTATTCTCTCTCTATATTGCCCTATACCCTAGAAAAGTCTATCGTTCTACGACTTTTTAATACATAATGTAATGTATCTTTTATATGAATTCTATAAATTCACTAAAAAATCTTTAAATATTTTTCACGAACGAGTAACATAACCTCGAAAATTTCTAACCTAACATACTCAATCGTTGTAAAATTTGTTACACAATTTCTTGCAAAGTCGTAGAAATATTTTGAAATTTCGTGGAAACAGCGATGTGGAACACCCTGTATGTGCATTCATATAAATATAAATAGAATATAGTCCATACAATGTATATAGCGGAGTGGAGCATAGTGAAAGACAGAGCGTAGGCGAAGCTTTATCCTTTTTTTTTTCTTTCCGATTCAAGAGACTACGGACCCTTCTCAAGTGATTCCGCCGTCGTTAACGCGTGCATAAAAAGAGTGTGAAACGGTCGACCGAGTCCATGTACTTCTCAAACAAGTATTGAAAACTCCCAAACGAACTATACGTGCTTTTCTGAAAAGGCATTTTTAGTCGTGCCATTCGAGGTTGTATGATCATTAAAGCGCAAGTGGAGCCACAGAGTGGAGAGAAATATTTACAAAACGAAGAAAGTTTTTTGGCCATAAAGCCCGGTTATGTTGTGCTATTTTTCCATGAAATTATCTCTTCTATTATACTATGATATTATGTAGATTGTCCTGGACATTTCCTAACGATTTCGGTATATTATTCTCAAACGTTTAGCGAAAACTTGTTAATCGTTTTATTAGAAATACTTGTGAGCGGAGTGCACGAGAAAGAAAATAAAATAGGAGGTACAAGTACTCCATTTGTAAATATGTAGATTTTGAAATTTGATAAAATGCGAGGTTGTAAATTTTTTTATTTCTGAACTTCAAATTTTGTTGGATATTTTTTATTTTAGCAACTTTTTATATTTGTAATGGGAATAATTTTTTAATTTTTATATTCGAAAATTTTTGTGTTGAAAAATTCTTCTATCTTTTAACTTGGAAATTTTTAATTTATAAATTTGTGAGCTTGAAAAAGTAGACTTCTACATTTTCAAATTACTATATTTCTAAATATGAAAAATTTATAAATGAAAAGAAGTTGAAAATTTTGTAATTAGAAAATTTTAATGCCTGTCAATTTTCAAAATTGATGAAGAGAATTTGTAAGTTTGTGATTTCCAAAATTTGTATATACGTGAATCTATAAATTTGAAACTAAACAATTAATTTTCTGAAAATCGTGCGCTCCGCTGATTGGGTTAATTAGATTAGATTTCCTGTTAATGACAGAATTATTAAAGAAACTAAATATTCATGAAACGTTTAAAACATGTAGAAAATGTGAAAATATTTTTTATTTAATAGATTTATATTTCTATGTAACTGAAGAAAATACAAAATTTCGACAATTCAAAGTACTAGTAAAGAAAGATCATTCTTAGTAATTAAATTACAAATAATCAGTCTGTTTTTGCATTTTTCAAAAATCTTCATTTTTTAAAAGTTTCATTAAAATTATGGTCTCTCTTCTTGTAAGAAGAAATGAGTAAGTTGAGCAGAAAACACTTGATCCGGGCGAAATAAAAAAAAAGAAAATAAAAATTGCAATCAGATAGTACAAGAGTTTCTTCGAAAGTTGACTGTGACTGCGATCTTAAAGATGGCTGCCAAATATGTCTTCGCATACCAATGTCCCCAAAGTTTGTAAAATTTCCGAATGGTCAATTCATAATAAATACAGAATAAAAAGCTAAGAATGTGGTCCCTGTATGCTCTTGATCAAACCCAAATGTAGCTTTATTATAACGCCATCTTGTCCCTTTGTACGTCTACAGCTTTAGTACGTCACCCAGTTCCTAAATATGTCCACAGTTTTATTATAACATTTCGTCTCTATGTGTCTACAGCTATTCCAACTTCATCTTGTCCCCAGACGCGTATACAACTTTATTATAACGTGATGTTGTCCCTAAATGTATCTATAGCTTAATCATAACGTCGTCCATGTGTCTACAGCTTAATTATAACGTCATTCTGTCCCTACAAACACAGGTTCATTATAAAGTCATCTGGCAACCCTGCCCTGAAATATGTATCAGATTACTGCACTCTCACTCGAGGCATAACTCGAGGTTCAGTATTTGGCCGCTGGCTAATTCGCGGTCAACTTTCGAGGAAGCTCTGTTAATTATGTACGGACACAATACAAACGAGCGGAACCACAGATCTCGTCTCTTGAATCAGATATGCAGGTGTCTGCTGGATGTTGGATTGGACCGACTTACTCAGTGGCCTTTGCAAAGGGCATTCCAATGAAGGTAGGGCTCAGTGTTTCGGTGTACATCTCCATTCCGGTTCCACGGAGGTAGTCATTCTGCCAAGCCTGCATATCGGGCGACTGGTACCAATCAACCAACCATTTCTAAATCACACACGCTCCTATGCATGTACGGATTCGCGCGTTTGTCCACAGTGAAACTGTCTCGTTCCTCGCGAAAATCGTAGCAAGTAATAAAGAGGCTTTTGCGGACATAAAGTAACTGGGAGAATGAGAGAGAGAGAAAAACGCGATCACTGTGAACACTCGAATTGTGAGAAAAAAAAAACCTGAAGAACTTTATTCACACATGCATAGATGATAAAGACGGCGGGTATTTGTGTCTGCCGTAGGACAACAGTTTACTGACCGTCTTGAAGGAACGCATGGCGAATAGATTGGCCATCATCGTGCTGAAACCCGGCGCCAAACAGGACTGTGCGATGAAACCCAGCTTCAACTCCGCCAGGCAGATCACATCGTCACCCTGTTTCCAGTCCCATGATGGAATGTTTAATAAGTAGGCCTGGAACAGATTATTTTCTTCTTTCATTCTTCTATATTATATCCATAATACTAGATTTAATAATTATGCAATGCTTTATTATTTAAAGCTTCCTCAATGCTTCTTTCACTGCTCAAGTAGCTTCATTTCATCACTGAAAATCAGGAACGTTGAAAAAGTGCTATTTGTAAAAATCTGATGAAATGAAGTTATTTAAAGATACATGCAATGTTGAGAAAAGTGCACAATTACCCTTAAATTGCATAATTACTTTGCTGTAACATTTATGTATCTTTCACAATTTGGAAAGTTCAAACTTTTAGAGAAATCAACAGCTCAGATGTGATCAAGAACGTACAAGCTAACTTTTTGATTTCAAAGAAAGTCCAAAGTTGTACAGAATTGTTTTTAACGTGTTAATGGAAAAAACGTTTATTTTAATTCTTTACGCAAGAACAACCTCAAGTAGAGATGGATTAAAACATGTTCTGCACATCAAAAAATAAGTGAGAGACAGGACAGTTTTTAACCTAAGCTCACAGAGTTGTGTTCGAATAGTTATAGTGAATTATACCTTGTTGTGATATTGCATTAACTGAATGATAACGCGAATATCATCCGAATAGTTCTTGATGGAGATAACGCGCATAATGTTTGCCGCGTCTTCAGCGTCAGGGTCCTGGCAATACTTGTTCGCCAGTACCAAACACGCATCTGCCTCGTGGACCTAAAAACAACCATTAAAACTACCTTTGATAAACAATTAATTAATGATAACAATTTGATTTGGAGAGGATGATGGTCAAGTAGCAACAACAAAACAAAAACTGTTCTCGAACAAAGAGAATCGCAGCAAAATAAATAACAAAATTATTTTATTTTTATTATTTTTAACGTGAAAAAGTGACTCTATGTTGTATACAAAAATATTTTGCTAATATTGTTTCTTTTAGTAACAGAATAAAATTATTTATAAGTGCACTTTGTATTTAAATGTGTGACTTCTTTTTAGAGAAAGAGTGTGTTTTATGGAGAAATATGTACAATAGAAATGATTCGCTATATATTTAATGTAATTTCATTAGCCTTGAAAGCTCGTTTTTAATGGACGTCGCAGGTATAAGAAAGTATAAAAAATTATATTTGTGTAGTTAATAAATAAATAAGGTTATGTTATAAAATATGAATAATTATGAGCATTAAAACATAATGATTTCCGTTCAAATTCCAAATGTTCTATATTTACTTTATATTCTGTGACTTGTCCTAATATTTCAAAAACAAATAATTTAATAATAAATTCAATAAATTAAGTACCGATACAAATATATTGTGTGAATAGTATTTTAGAGGTTAGGTGTCTTTGATTTGCAATATGGCCGACAACTCAAATATGGTCGATGATCGCTCATATTTTGTAACATAACCTAAATTTACAAACATAATGTCAAACGATTCGATTTTCTTGCAATAAATACCTTCGCATAATCAAACTAACAATAACAATAAATTAGAAAAGCAAATGTCTACGGCATTCCATAAACATACAAACATTAATTAAACAACGAGCATCGTCAACATGCAAATTAGTAAAACTTAAATTGAACGGATAACGCTTAAATAGCCAAGCACATAGCCCTGCTATAATTTGTCAAATGCAAAATCTATATATTTAATAAATAATCACGTTTCAATGTCTAAGAAATATCTAAGTCTTCAATAGATAATAATTCTTAGAAACTTAAGATTATTTGTTTAAACATTCTAACCGGAAGCACTTACCCGTTCGAATCGACAGCAGGCATAGATTTATCCAGCAGGAGTAAATAACTATCTAGGGAATTTTTTGTCACACGAATAAAAGGTAACGCTCTCTTCGAAGGTCCTTAACGGAAGATTCAATTTAAGCACGTTAAATGTATCCAATTATTGACATTGCATTTGTTCAATTGGATCTCAATTAATTGTTACAAATTGACGAAACATAAAAGCAAACGATCAACATAAGTCTCACGAAACATCGTCAATGTGCACAAAAGGGAACAAACAGGCAACAACCATCTTGGAACAACAGCATTGGTTCTTTTGTACAGTGGTCGGCAACTGCGCTCGCAACAACTCACGCGGCAGAGTTTAGTACACTCTTGTTATATTGCCATATATGGGATTGTATAATTTAAGAGAAATTATATGGTTTAGAAAATCGTTAAGATCGACAACGTACAATGATTCTACAACCCGCTGGAAATTTTGTAAACATAAAAATTTGAGGAATAATGATTTTGAAAATTTGCAAATTTAAATGTGAGAATTTGTGATTTTCAAAATATCGAAATTTCAAAATACGTGGATTTGTAATTTTGAAGAATTGAAAATTTATTAATTTGTAAATGTGTAAATTTGCAAATCTGAAACTTCACAAATTTGAAGATTAAAAAATTTAAAAATGTGTAAATACATAAACTTATAAAATTGAAACCTCAATGGATCTCCTTGAGCAATAACAGGCTAGTGCCGTATACATAAAGAACTCAGCCGGCAATATAACGAGAGTCTACTTCATAACTCGTAAAAATTGCACTCATCTAATTATTACGGATTGGCACATAAATTCATTTTCTATCATATCATTCCACTGTGCGTCAATGCCCGTGAGCTCTTCGGCGGGCAGTTAATTTGCCCATCGCACTGTTTTCATATAATACTGGTTCTCGAATTAACTACCGATTAGTTAAAGCAGTAACCATGACAGCCTTATTTAATACTTCTAATGACTTTTATAATGTCCTATAGGAATTGATCCTTTTGTGGATAGAAGACGATATATGTCACATATAAGAGGACATTTCATCTTAAAGCAGGGGTTCACAACCTAATAATATCTGCGAGTGCATTCGAGATTGGAAACAAACTGGGGAGCATTAAGTTTTTCTCGATGAAAATTATGTCAAATGATATAATAAATTATTATTTTAGTCATAACAAAAATGACATAAATAAAAAGTTCCTCGTCTATATTTAAAAATAAATTACTAGTAGAAAATACATTCTTTAATTATATTTTTTCATTACTCAGATTTTGGGTTATGTTATCTAATAGGTTATGATTAGACATTCTAAATTATGAAGTTGAACTTTCAAACTGTCATATCATAGATTAACATAATCATCGGGTGATGTTCTTCTAATGTCCAAAATCGGTCAGTTGATACGAATATCGGACTATTTCCTATCGATGCTATTACAGAGGGCACAATCACAGGATCACAGCATTCCTAATGCAATGTCGAGAAGCGTGAAGACCAAAATACAAAAGTATCGCGTCATGAGAACTGCTTGTCACACAACGAGGGAGGCAACGACATAATGGACCATAGGGACGTCGAATATAAAGATAGAGACGTACGTATAGACAATAGAAAGAAACGTAGTGGCAATCGGCCAAATAATACACAAGTTCATATCAAATCGATCGGTGTGATCACACGGATTCATTTTGCGTGTCGTAAAAGGATGAGGATGTATTTCTCTTTTCGGACAGGAAAAGACTCACCTTGACCCGTTGCAGATCAATGGGGTTCATGATGGTCCCCTGAAAGAACTCCACGGTGGTGAAATGCCGTTTGAATAGTCCCTCCAACTCGAGATCTGGTGGCTTCCTAAATGGCACAGGCCCGACAAAATCATACGTTTCTTTTCATAAATAACATTCACCTCGGATGTCGGCCGCCATTTTCGCGCGACATATCGTTGAGCAGACCGTCAGAAGTCGGCGGAGATACGATTTACAAAGTAAAATAGTGACTTAAGATGTAATTTGTCCTGCGTACCTGCCACTCGAGAGACAATTATCGGATACAATTCACGTACATACTGTTCGTCTCTCTCGTGAACCAGGGACACAGGAGTATAATTAATAATAATTGATCTAAGTAAGTCTCTACTGCACGCTGATTCGGCTCCATAGCTCATTACAGCATACCATGCAGTCGCAGGCGGTTGCTTCCTACGTAATAAGTTTGTACATGTATATTTTGTAGAACTGGGCACATACAGACGGGCCCAAGAACAAGCAGCAAGTCGAAGCATGCGCATTTCACGTGGTCTTTACCATTTTGCGATCAAAAGCCTTGTTTCCAAGATACGTTAGAATATTGAGGAACATGGTTGTGCACGGGACGCAATATAATTTGGTAGCGCTGTATCTCTAAAAAGAAGGTGTTTCTATATTTATGTTTATATGACCTTTTTTGATCCTTGGGAAGAGTAGAATAGGCTAGCAAAGTTTGGTCATCTAACTCCGTGTGGTTCTGTAGATACGAAGTAAGAGACGAAAGCCATATAGTATTTACTTTTTGGGAAGATCTAGAGAAATCCTACAGAACACCTAGGAAGATTTAAGGGAGAGAAAAAGATCGTAGGGAGATGGAACAGAAGTTTTATGGAGACTCTAAATATAGCTTAAAAAGTTCCTACTGTGGTTATAAACACTCCCTGTGGTTCTAGGAAGATCACAGAGATCCTAGGAAGAGACTAGGGAATATCTAGTTTATCTATAGACTATCTAGAACTCAAGTAGATTCTAGAAAAAGTGTAATTTATTAAAAAATTTTTACCCTTCGTCCAAACATTCTGGTAACTAATGAAAGCCTGAACTGTACATGTCCATAAAAGATTGAGAGCACTGAACTTTCCTAGGGAAAATAGCGTTATAGGAATAAAAAGCAACGTATAAATGTTAATTCGGAAAAATTGTATAACATTTAATAATTAGAAATCATATTAATTTTTAAATATTTGCAATAATAAAAGCTGGAAATTTAAATTTCGCGTCGAAAAATTGCACATTAAATTTTGAATAATTTATATCTTGGAAACGGAGCTACGGATTACAAAATGGTGAAAGGATTTTCGATTTGTTTTTGCATGAAGAATACGCAAGTTCTAATTTGCTGCTTACTTTTCGAACATTCCATATGTGCGTGTGTTATGTACATACACCAACAGGTAAAGTAATTATTAAATACTTGAGAACATAATCTGTAAGACTTTTAAATCTGCAAGACATTTAATTTTAAAGTTTGATGTAATGACAAATTTTTAAATCTAAATTGCGTTATTAAAATTGGAATTACGTTACATAACCTGAGAATGGACAAAATGGTAAGCTAACTTATTTCAACCTGAAACAAATAAATCTACTTAACTATTTAATTTAGTGGTACTAGTCTCACTAAAATTTCCCGCCAAGTGGTTCCAATACTTCGATGACCAAAATCTCAAAACTTGTGCCTTAAATAACGTAATGTTGGTGTACGTACATAAAACAGTACTATAAGAAGAATGAACTTCATAACACATAAATGGCAATTGTATCTATAAAATTGTATATATGTATAGTAATAATATAATGCAATAATAATAATAATATAAATGCATAATAATATAGTTGTCTACATCGATCGATGGCTAGAAAAAATCGAATCACTTTCAGGCGTGTAACCTCGCGCAAATAACCTAAATAACTGCAAGGAAATAAGAAGCATCGAGCGATCACGCAAAAAGGGCGATAAAAGGTTGTTTTGGTTGTAGTTGTTGTTGTTTATTTTTATTGTTTCGTATGATGGTTGGTTGTATGGGGTTCAGAGGGGTACCTTGACACGTTCCAGATCCACAGCGTTCATCATGGTGCCCTGAAAAAACTCCACGGTCGTGTAATGCCTCTTCAGGAGACCCTCCAATTCGAGATCTGGCTCTTTCCTGGAATCATAGATCACTCCTTACGACAATGACGATCAGACCTCACGTTTCGAAACCGTTCGTCACACCGGATGTCCCTCCGTTTACGTGACATCTCGGCTGGTCATTTAGCCTAAACTGGTATCTGCGTTGGGGGAACATCGAAAACCCAAGATGGACGAGGTCTGATCATCTTTGCTCGCATAACCGCGGAACTCGCGTGAATAGGACATCGCAACCTAGACTTACCCTGGCTTATTCTTATGACAACTATTGTTGTTACGCGCTATTATTATTACTATTTTCGTAGATCTCTATTTGTGACTGCTTATCGGTAATCATTACAGTAGCAGACTTACTTAACGTGTGTAACATACTTAACGTAGGATGATGTGCGAATAAAAGAGAACGTCAAGTGTTTATCTGCAATTTCGCAGATGGAAGGACAATGTTCAACAAAATGATATGCTCTTTTGCATATCATCTGATAAGGCGTTTAAGGACATGCACAATGATCTACAATCAAATATCTTTTCCTGGTATGGTCTCTTTAGACATGGAAAGTCAACTTTTAAAAACAGAATGATTTTCTTCTGCATATCACTTGATAGTGTATTTTTAGAATATCTATAAGGGTCTACAGTTGTCTGTTACTATTTTACACTTCTCTTTACTTTGGAAGTTAGGTACAGAAAAGACAAATTCTAATGACATTCGCCATACACGAAAGTGATATGACAGCATATGTCATGTCATATTTCCGTCACATTAAAAATCATTTATCACCTCTGTTAAATACTTGATTCGAAATTATTTATGGCATGTCCGACTCTTATATGTCAATTATGTTTACAGAGAACCAAAAGAAAATATCAGTCAGTTTGCGCGTGCATGTCACTATTAAACGTCTCACCCTCCACTAAGACGTAACGTTATAATGAAAATGTTAATGTAGATCGATTGTACAGGTCTCTGTTAGTGAAATGAGATGATAAATAAATAAATTGAACGAATATGGTTCATACCTATGCAAGAAGACAACTTCCACGTCGACGTCTTCACGATCCTCGTGCAAGAAGTCCTTGAGGAAGTGCGACACTGATTCGTAGGTGATGTGTCCACACACGACAATATGTCTGCCAACACAACGAACAAATTAGAGTCAATTCTCGTAAAATTCGGAACGATTGAAAGACGAAAGATTTACAAGCAACTACCGTGTACACGCTCTATGTATTATACATGTGTCTCGATTGACTAACGATTTCATTACATTTTTTTCTCTTTCTCTTTTTTTTTCTTAGTCGATGATTTTTAATTGCTTCCCTTTTTCTTTTGGAGATGACAAGAGAGAAAAACGTAAATATCGTTGAAAAATCAAAATTTCAGCTCTGTTTGCACCAGTTTAGTCTGCTTCCGTAAATTATTTCTAATACAAAAAAACCTGAATCGATTTTTCGAACGAAATTTAATTGTCATTGCTGAATTTAGAAAAAAGGTTCACTCGTATGTTGCAAAAAAACAGATATTTAACAGTTAAGGGAAAACGAGGGTGATTCAAAAAGTTTAGTAATATTCTTTTCGTATAAGATATAATTTGTTAATGCATTTCGACAATTTTAAATTCTTTTTTATCTCTTGATGTTTAAAATATTGGAATTAGAATTTATGTATTATATTTTGGATACGAAAAATGTTGAATTTACAAAATTCAAGAAATTGAATGTATAAAATAAAAAAGTGTAGAATAGTGATTATAGAAAATTGAAAGAATAAAAAATTCTGGATTCATAAAATTTTAAATATTAAATTTAGAAAATGGAGAACTATGAATTTCGTAAATTAAATATATTAAATGTATCAAATGTAAAATTACAACTTCATGAAATGTGTAGTACCAAAATTTTAAAATTAGAAAGTACCAAGTGCAAAAACTTTGAAACATTAAATTTAAAAAATTATTTCCAATTATGACAATGTGTCAAAAAATAATTCCTTCCTCCCTCAAAAATCAAAATAATATTTTCTCAAAAAGTATTAAATTAAAAAATACAAAATGTTGTACATGAACAAGTATTTTTAATCATAAAAATACATGAACAAGCAATTTTCATCGATTTTCCAAAAGAAAAGAAACTTTTTCAATCACCCTCGCAGTTACCACAAGATCATGATACCACGTACATCCGCGTACACAATGTGTAATTAATTATGTGGACTAAACTTACCGGAGCTGCGATAGGAATTGGAGTGAGTCATTTTAGCCGACTAACGTGATCGAACCACAACTATATGTACACGCGCACACACGCACACGCACACGCACACACACATATGACAACTTATCTGTGCTAGATTAATCAATATACATAAACAAGAAAAAAAAAAACGACAAAAATGTAACAAGAATTAGATGAAAAAGAGTGCAGGCTCGTTTGACCTTGCAATCAAATCACAAGCACAAGAACTCGTCGCTAATTCGTGTTAATTCTACGTGCAATGTGTCGTGATAATCACATACTCTAATTCTAATTAACTCGACAAAAATACTCGTGTTATTGCATCGTGTACCATAACTTCACCATAACCATATCATGCTCAATCTCTTTTCTACGTTGTGATATCTAAAAAACAGTGAGGCACATCGTGAATTCACCTGACACGTTGGAACTCTGCGTAAAGACGAGATACAGTAGACTCGCGTTATATTGCCACTTTCGCGTACTAGTGGCGCCATCTACTATCGTGTAGAGACACCGGAAAACGGTCGAAGATACCATGCTATTAATAGTAGAGATGATTAAATTTACTTATCTTTAGCTTTGTAAGTGGCAATATAACGAGAGTGAACTATACTCGTGCGCCCCCTCCATCGTAGCGTACGGAAATTCACGAAGATTGAAAATGACTCGATTTTGATAATCGAGCACTACTTGGAAGGAGCTCTATCTATGTTGCCAATTTGGTTTTAAGAGTTTTGTCAGTGGCAATATAAGAAGAGTCTACTGTACATTAGAGTATCGTATAAGGTTCTTTTGGACGAAAACAACTGTAGGACAAGAGCTTAACACAACTTGGGAATCTCTAAATGTTTTAATTGAAAGTTTGTGAGAAAACTTGAAAACTGTAATTTTGAAAATTGTTAAATATGGCAATTTACAAATGTGCAAAAATTCGAAAATTGCGAGTCGCAAAACTTAAATTTGGAAATCCATAATTTTGAAAATTTCTTAATTTGAAAGTTTGGAAATTTTCAAACCCCTAAATATGAAAGTTTGACAATTTAAAAATTTCTAAATTTAAAATTTAGTGAAATGAACAATGGGATCTCTTGTTCCTACATCGTCATTTTCCCCTAGGGAAACCTATAGTACTCGTCACTGTACTTTCCCCCACCGCAGTGCACGAAGATGCACGAAGTCAGCCGAAGACGCCTCGAACATCACAGTCGATCGCTTGGTGGTAGCTCTTCCTATATTGCCGATTTCTCAACAGCGATATAACGGATATGCAACGCGTATCAGTAAATGCACAATGGACCCCATAAACGCATGAACGATAAGCCCTACTGATAAGGTTATTTGTCAATCTACTATACGGGGCCGACGTTTTGTCATGTGATATGTTAAGACATGAGTGCCGTATGTGTAGAATAAGAATAAGTTACAAATATGTTGTGTGTTGGCTACAGCGAAGAGATACGTGTCGTTCGAGCCCTATTGCCCATGTAGAGAACGAATACCGGAAGCATATCAAATGTTCGCATGTCACGTGGACGAGATTCGAACGTTGATCAAAACGTTCCTCGATGCTGATGCTTGATGTAACGAGTTCGTTATCTCGCGGGTTATACGTACATGTCAAACCGTCGCCTGACTTAACGGAATGTCACTGATTAAATCGTCAACGAATGCATATCAACCTTAATTCGTGGAATCAAGACGCTGTTCGGTGTTTGTAGAGTTGTACGTGCAACAATCACCGTTGGAAAATTATTATTCGTGTCAGGTCAGCATATCAGGTTGTATCAATCAGTGATATGATGACATGTCAAGTCTGAGATTAAAGTTTGACGAGAAGTATAACGTTAATAAATAACTACGTAAATATAGTTGTGATAAACAGTGAGTGATTTTGAAACGTATGAAGAGTGACATGCGTCGGTGATATAAATACCATGGCATGTCAGTTAATTAAGCTTGATCAGTGTTCGTAATATAAAGTAGTTGATTATCAGTTACAATAAATAATGATATATATTATTTTAAGTTTGCTAAATCATGACATGCAGGGACCTTCACAGTACTACATACAGCATATCACTTTGTAGTGTGAAGTTTGATTAGAATGGCATTAATATTTCATTGTTTATTGTGACTAATAATCAGTCTTTTTATAACAAGAATGTCAATAAAATATTTATGTCATTGTTTTCATCAAACTTTCCACTACAAAGTGATATGCTATAACTAACATTGCGAAGATACCTGCATATCACAATTTAATTAACCTAACAGGGTACATATCATTGTTTATAGTAACTGATAATCAACCATTTTGTATTAGCAATTTTGTTCAAATTTCAAGCTTTAAATTGATATGCCACAAGCACTGATATGTCATTGAATCATGTCAGACTTGATATGTTCCAAAATTGGCAGTTTGATATGATACAACCTAATAATTATGAATGTATACAGAGTGAGTCAGCTGATATACAATATTTAAATAAATTTTGTGATCTTTAGATAATGAATTAGTAGGTATACATAATTTCCTTCTTTTAGGGCTGCAACGGGCAGCGGGGCAATTAGGGCAATATTTCACGTTATAACCGAAACAAATGAGAGCAGTGTAGCAGTCGATATGCTTAAGCCGCTGCCACGTAACCTTGTTTGATTTAAATCTGTGATTAATTTATAACTTTTTGTCGATTAGTATTTCTTATAATGTATAAATAAATAGAAAAGAAATTAAAAAGAGAATTATTAAAATCAATAATAACACATGAAAACAATATTTATTTTGATATTATAATAAATAATAATTGAAAATAAGTTACATATTAATTGCAGATTCAGATATTCACGAAAATATAAAAATCAAGTAGCGTGGCAGCGGTTTAACACTTTCAGACCCAACTGTGTATTACACACTTCAGAGAGGAGGCACTCTGCACATGTTATTTTGGGATTGAACGTGTTAAATTAAGCTGCACACAGTTCTCATTTTCTTGTATCACAATGTATCACATTGCCCCAAAGAACTGCCCCAATGCCCGAACATGTTCTAAAACAAGTCTGGGTAACTTTATGCGAAAAAGGAAAGAAATAGAAAATAAATCGAATGATTGTCTTTTAATGATTGATGACGTCACTGCCCGCAATTTCTGCCCGCGAGCTCTGCCCAAAGGGCACGAGTTGCCCAGACCTCTTCTAGGGATACATATCCCAGAGTTACCAATGTTATCACTATTTTTCAAATAAATGTAAAGGAAAATATAACCAACAATTGCAAATATAAATATTTTCAAATATCTAAATATATTGAAATTGTCCAAGACTTTGAGACACAAATTATTAAAAATATAAAAGAATTATAATACGATATGTATTATAATTTGTGTTCTTATTTAAAAAATTATACAAATGATCTTCTGACATGATATGCCTTAGGGAAAGCATATCACCGATGAAGCATGCATGTCACTTTATACGTGAATAATTTTACTTTAATCGTTTGTTATATAACAAATGCATATAGAGTAATTTTGGAAAAAATATCGATAATCTTGGTAACTTTAGAAATTTGTTGAAGAAAAAAAATTATATTTACCATTGTTTAATTGTAGTCGAAGGTCGAATTCGTTGGCTACAACTCACTCTGCACTCTCGTATACGTAATTGTGTATAAGTACCTAGTTTTTTTGAAAATAACACCAATGTTGTTATTTAATATCATTCTTCATGATCGCTTAACGAAAAACCACAGTTGCGCTGATATCAATTGTGCGACGCATTAATTTCAAAAAACGACATACAATGGTTACACAAGTTCACCCTAATCTACAGATCCGTTTGGCCCACTGATTAATCCCTTCCTTTAAACCTCATTATGCGTGACATAAGTTTAGCAATATACATATATATATATATGCGTACATATACACCTTATATATGCGTATAAATATTTATAAACATATACAAAGCGTACACAGGATGAGTCACGTCAACTGTTACCTGAATTTTTCTCTAAAACTGTCAAAAAACGAAATTTTTGTATGTTGATTTTCATCCATAACTGGAAGGTTGGGTCTATTTAACCCTGGCGATATTTACTGTTTTAAAAATATAATTTTACTTGTTTTAAAATGAGATACTTTAATTTTGTAATTAATCTGGGGAATTGTGGGAATTCCGCCATTTTGTTTGTATATCAAAATATCCGCCATATCAGTTATGGATATACATTTTAAGATTATAGGTTAAGAAAAATACGTATGGGGATTCAATTTATACCAGTTTCAATCTTTGATGAGATAGAAAATGAAACAAAATTAATTGGAACGAAATTATTATGAATTATATTAATTGTGTAACTTACAGTTAGTATTGCAATATGCTTTCGTTATATTGCAATCTTTATACGAATTTTTGCACAAATTAGTGGCGTTTCTCGCTATCGTATCGTATGGAGATCAACAAAATTGATACATCGCCGGTGGCAGGGCTTTGATAGTAAAATTCAGCTCGACCATTTTTATTGCCATATAACAAGAGTCTCTTACTCTTATATGCTCTTCCATCGCCGTAGTGCACGAAAATTCACGAAGATGACACTCTATTAGCAAAGCTTCAATAGCCAATTTTCTACTACTACAGCCTTCAGTGGCCATATAGCGAGTGTCTGAGATATTCAATATGAATAAGTAGTATTTTAAAAATTGTTTTTCTCAAAATTATAGTATTTCATCAATAATACTATAACGAACAATGTCAATTTACAAATATTTTGTTTACGAAATTAAACAAAATGTTATGACAAAACTTGTGTATGTTTAACACATGCAAATAATGACGAGTATGTTTAATATGTTAAAAAAAAAGGTTGAAAATGGTATCACAAATATATTTTCGAATTCAAAATAATTTTGTATATAAGGTTAAACAGTTTTAGAGACGATAATTCGTAACATTTCACATGGCTCATCCTGTGAGCCTAAAACCCAAGGCGGATATACAATTTATCGCTTTCCTTTCTCCAAGATTTACACGTAAAAAAACAATAATTAATGCTGTCTAAAACACCAAGGTCATTACACTCAAGTGTTGCAACATTAGGCCATATACACATATATGGTCTAAATATTGGTTAGAAATGCAGGGTACATGCTGGGCGTTGACCCTTTGCACTCAGAGAGAAATACAGCTTCGACATCTTGTTTTCTAGTCTACATTCGTATCATATAATTTCATCGATTATAAATTTTGAATATCAAGCAACGTTCGAAATTTGGAAAATTCGTTTCAAAGTTGGCGCTAAAACCGCAAAGACTAATTGGTCTAGTAATCACTGTGTCGGCTAGGTGTAACGGAAAAACGAGGAATTAAATTAATTCGACAAAACGCAACATTTTGTGTAACGTCCGAGACAACGAATGATAATGACATTTAACAAGGACAGCAACATTGATCCCACCATGATGAACAACTTGTTTATCTGCTTCAACGGATTATTCCTCGTCCTTCGTCACAAAATTCGAGGAAACTAACGCAATAAGCCGTATTTGTCCCAAGTGCGGTCAATGTGAACAAACAAGCTAACATCAGTTACTGGGTATGGTAAATCTGTGATGGTAATTGGACTAGCTGATTGGCTGGTTGAAGGTGTTGGGCAAGAACAGGGAACAGTATTATTGAGGATTACTCTTGAACCACGGCTGCACTAATGCCGATTGACAACTAGAAGAGCAGGTTTGGAGTGCGATTCTGCGACTAAGGTTTTTCTCTAAATATATACAAAATGTTCAAAAAGAGTTCTTTAACTTGAAAGCTACAAATTCGTCGTGCCAAAACGAATCGAAAAGTCCTTTACCGTTTCGCGATCCGTGGCTTAGTTTCCAAGATACGAGCGGTTGAAAATCACAGGATACGCGGTCACGTGAGCCGTCTGCGCATGCGCGCGCAGTTCAAACCCTATGGCGCGAAATTCAACCGCTTCAACTTCGATCTCTCGTATCTCGAGATCCGATACACCGATTCGAAAACGGTAAAGAACTTTCCGACTCGTTTTGAAACGCGGAATCAGCTCCCAGGTCCGGCAACCCTTTTCGAACACTTTATATACACATTACGTGTACGTGTGAGTGTACGTGAAACTGTGTGTGAGAAGAAACAATAGGCAATTCAAGGAATCGTTCAGACTTGTTGGTAGAAAGAATCTGGTGTCTAGTCAGTGTGTATCTGTGATAAAAGAGACACATCAGGAGTTGTGGGATTCGAGATCACGGCAAGTGTGGTTGAGGGGTGCGTACGGACAGAAACAAAAGAAACAACGAAAAAGTTTGGTCCACAGCATCGTGCCGGAGGCAGGAGGCAGCTTCGGAGTTGGGAGGGAGTGGGTCAGATTTACACCATATACAAGATGTTATACGAAAAGGGTAACGGGTTGGTTGATAGACAAGGTTGCGAAGGGTGACTCAACTCGGGAAAGCTATTTGGTTGGTTGTATCTCTCACCTGCGACCTCGCTCGTTCTTCAAAGTGCCGCCATACTTGTTTCGCGTCCCGATCAGGTCAATTATCTCGGGGATACAACTGGCGAATATGGCCTACACCACGTGAATAGAACAGAACACAACACTCGCATCAATATTACTTGTGTGACAGAGGGGGGGATAACAGTTGGTTGCTTTATTTTTTTTTTTTTTTTGTTTGTATTCTTATTTAAGCCTCCATCGTGTAATTTTGTAAACAGTAGCGTCACGTCTTTATGGTCCAGGTGGATCGCTAAACGCGTGGTACAGTGATCGTATCTTTCATTTTAATCGCTTGTTGTTTTTTTTTCTCTCTGAAGTGGCGAGGGGGAGGAAATTTGCACTCATGAACGGATGTCAAAGTCTTTCGCTACGCGGGCGACGCGGCCACTCATAGAGACACGGATTAACAGTGCTGTACCGCTATGCGTGCCACGGGCCCATTAAAGAACAATCAATCAATTGTGGAAACGAACACGTTCCAAGTAATTGGGCGGGGTAGGTAGGCTACCTACACCTAGGTCCTACACTCCTACACCTAAGGCCTAACTACACGTGCCGACACGTCTACCTAGTCCATTGGGCAGGTAGGTCGTAATTTGTGTCCAGTGAACCTTTTTTTTTTACGCGAATTCTTTTGCTCTTTATTATTTTCCAACGAGGCTAACTCGATCCTTTTCATTCACACCTTCTTGGTGGGGTAGTACACACATATATAACATTTGTCTAACGGAGGGAGCATACGATTGTGGTCTCACCGATTTGCATCCAACTTTGCGTGATTATTAAGCATCTAGAAATTAATCGTTTTGCAAAGTTATTATACGCAACTTTGAAGAATAAAGAAGTTTTTGCGCAACCTTAATTTTATGTTTACTTAACTATTTTAAGTTGAATTTAAATTGTAGTTGAAATTCCGAAATAAAATAACTATAAACAATTTGTATGTTATTCCTAAAAGTACGTATATTCAAACCAAAATAATTTTTCATGGAAGTAAATTTATTTTTTATATTCGTAAGTTTCAATCAACTTCATAATAAATAAAATAAAATAGAGAAAAACTTGTGATCTTAGTTAAAAGCTATTTTCAACCGAAATTTTAACAAACATTCAAATAATTAAGTAAACATAATCTTTTGAACAAAACTTCCTTATTCTTTTTGAAAATTGCAGCCTACAACGTTGCAAAATGATGAATTTTTATGAACTTCAATCAATAAGTTTACGATCGTGCACTCCCACAATAACAACAAAAATTTGTCTTAAATCGAGTCTCGAACTCTACCTAACGCAATAAAGAATCCATTTTATCAGAGAAATTTGCAAATGTATAAATTAATCCTAACAATATTGATCGTTGCCGCACAATGAATATACGTCATCCTATCGTTAGAGAGCAGTTAGCGAGCGATGTTAGCGTCCGATTAATTGTTAATTAGTCGAACATATCAGCGCTTGTTATAAACAATAGAACATATCTTCTAAACAAAAAAATAAGCATATCCATTAAACTATTCTATTTCTCGACGTAAGTTTCTTATTCTGGTACATCGAGTTAATTATTTCGAACGACATTGATTAAAGAAATATCTTATTTTTTTTTAAACATCGCCAATTGGCCCTTACTAACATCCAATTTTTAATTTATAAATATTATCCCGTTACGAAGATTAATAATTTGTGTTAGTCGCTCGGTTAAGAATTATATTTTTTAATAAACTTTTGTAAAAATGCAGGCCAATAGGCGATTGATCTCGAACGACTAGATTTCTCAGAAAAAAAGAAGCGGTGCGTCTGCGGCAACGAAGTCTGTGAGCGTAATTACGTAACAATTAAATATTTGCAAATTACTTTTATTTATTAATTGGCGAAATATTTGAAAGACAAAGTGTTTCTTGGGACATGGGCTAGTGTTGATCTATATGCGTGTGTATTATCTCTTATCCGCTTTCCTTCCGCTCGGTGATTTATGTCCGTGTGAATGTAAGCTTACGTGCACACACACGCACGTACGTACACGAGTGTGCATACATGTGCGCGTATACACGTACTAACACATGTGTTCGATGATCATGATGAAGCCTATGATGTTTAATTTCTTTTTTTTTTTTTAATATATATATATTTTTGCATATGTATTTGCATGTGAGTGTCAGAGAAAGGAGAGATAGATAGATAAAAAGCGAGAGAGAAAGATAGAGAGAGAAAGAGAGAGAGAGAGACTGTTTCTCGATGAGGTTGAAACTAAACGACCTATATGCCTGAACGAAGTATAGCGTTTCACGGTAAACAGTGAGAAGGCTATTGTAATAATTTATATCTTTGGTCAAAAAGCAATATATATAGCTCAAGTGTATATACATATTTATCAGAATTGAGTTCATGGAAATTGGTACGTAGAATTATTTGTAACAGTTGTACGTGTTTGTAATAATTTATTGGACGACTTTACTTAATGCTTTTCTTTATCGTATATACAAGGTGATTCAAAATAAGTGTGAGAACATTTGGGAGATTGCTATCCTGAGTTAGAAATGTAAGTTCTGTTCCCAATATTTGCATACTGAGTTCAATGAGTTACATATGAGTTACATATTAGTAATAGTTACACATTGAGTCATTTGTGATTTGTTAATACTAAGTTATTTAATACTGATCAATATTGAGTTATTTACGATCTGTACATAGATGTTATTCAAAATTTGCTTCTGACAATTTTGTTTTCAACATTTACATATTGAGTAACTTGAGACTTATGAACATAGTTATAGCGTATGAGTACTAAACCACATATGATTTATTAACTCAGTTGTGTTTCATCAGTGATTTATTTTGGATTTATATAGATAGTATGTTCTGTGAGAAATGAATTAAGTTATGTATGATTATGTTCTACAAATATTGAGTTACTTATGACTTGTGAATACAGATTCAATTTTCAGTATTTATCAAATTCAATGTATTGATAATAATTTATTTGACACGACTTTAGATTAATTACATTGTGGACCACCTACTTTAAATAGTATCACGACGTGACACTAACTTTGAATCACCCTATACATATATTTACAAGATATTTCATTTAACGTGACCACATCAAATATTTTCATTATTTTGAATGATACAATATAAAATTCGAAGAAGCAAACATATTCAGTAATTTAATTGCATCAATTTTTGGGGTCAACGTTATAGATTTTCTTTCAAAGCCATTTTTGCTTTTCAAAATGAAATTATATATTCTGTTACAATTATCATTAAGATTAATTGAACAATGTACAAAAACACGTCCCTGAATTAATTTCAACGCGTAAGTAATGGCGCACCATGTGCGTCTCAGGAAGGAAATTAGTGTAAAGATGTTTCACAAATAAGATTGGAAAAAAAGAAAATAACACAAAAATTGTGTGTACAAATTAGAACTGATATCGGTTCTAAGTTAACACGTTGATTGTCACAATCGAATATCCTGTGGTCACCCGTGACCTACAAAATAAAATTAATTTGATAAGATAATTAACGAAGTAAAGAAATATTTTCCTAATGATCTAATATTACAAATTAATAAATCAAATTGACAATACCCTTAATAATTTCTATTAATTTTTTCCAAATATTATTATTCAAAAACTAAATCTAAACTATTTTATTTATATCTACAAAAATTGTACTATTTCACAATAACAAAGTAACAATCCAATTTATAGTTATTTAACCCATTTTTTAATAATAAACAAAATTCGTAGGCTTTCAAAATCTAAGAAAACGTCTCCAACTTGTATAAAATTTAAAAAAATAAAAACTATAATTTTAATAATTAACCTTTAAAGATCAACGTGTTAACCTTAAAAGAGCTTGACCTTGAATGGATCAAGGCAATGCTTCATAAAATAAAGAAAACATCAAGGTGGTCAATAGAAATGAAACAGCCTGTAGACTGTAAGTATAATGTATGTGCATGTACATACGTCTGTAAGTATGTGTAAATATGTATAAAAGCAATATAAGTTGAACAACAAAGGGTATCAAAATCAAACGCGGAATACCTTTAATCTAACCTGTTGGAGGATACACGAAATACTGAATAAAATCATGCTAACTTCGTTATCTCTATTCGTAATGATTATCATGCCAACACAGTTAAAGCCTAACCACCATCATTTTGGGCGGTATGCCTTCTCCGTGTTAGGCCCGTTCCACGCTAAAGGGTTTTAAATGCAGCAATTTGTGTCTCGCAATATTATACGTGCAATTTCTACTAACAAAATCCCTAGAGAGCAGTCGCATGTGCCTACGCCTGCACCCCCTCTACTGCTGGCGCTCTAATGTTTATAAGTGCCAAAAAATTAATTAATCAAGTATCTCGTATCAAGCCAGTAAAAAAAAAATTTAACAAAAAAATTAGAACCGACGAAACAGTTGGGCTCCACATCTTTCGTTTCGGGATCGAACGAAAGAAACCGTTTCCCCTCTAACAGGCCATTCCGCGGTTGGGTTTTTGGTCATCTTCGAAAAAGCTACAGACTAGCCAGACCACTAACGCATGCCACCAAGAAACTTAATTCGTGAAGAAAAAGGGTAGATAGATAGAGATAGAGAGATAGAGAGATAGAGAGAGAAAAAGAGAGAACAAAAATGTTCACGGGTCGCTGATACTTTAGTGGGACTTGAAAGTGTCAAATTTGGTAAAAATAAAAGAAGTATCAGTGACCACCGTAACCCGCTGCTTCACGACTCCTCCTTTCACACCCTTCTGCTGGCAATTTGGACTCAGGCCCAGGGCAGCCGAGCTGCTTCTGTCATTTCACAAATGTGCCTCTCAACAAATTTATTTACGTTCCTCAGGATACTTCCTTTCGATAATACACTTAATATTCAAATTATGTTAGGACCCTATCTGCGACAACATATACACCCTCTGACTGGGCAAATAACGACAACCATTTTGAGGTTATTTTCTACATGTCACATTTTTCAGATGCATTCTTCTGTTAAACGTGCGAATAATTTGTCAAATCGCACTGGCGGGGAATAACTGTAAGGTGACAGAGGGAATATCAAATCCATTTCATCATTTATGATAAACAGTTGCAACATTAGTCTGTCTATCGGTGCCCGCGAGTGCCCGCCGGGTGCTCATCAGTGGGATGACAGGCTGCTCGTCTACACTGGGCCTTACTGCATGATCCAACGATCGTCGAAGAATCTATATTGCAATCGATTGGTATAATGCGATTAACCCACTAGACCAGAATGTAAATTTATATTTGAATATAGTCCTCGTTACGAGAGGATATACACTCGGGTGCAACGTAGACCTCCTAAGGGCTGCAGTAGGAGGTGGAGCCTCCCATCATTTGTTTTTGACCTTGGAAAAACGCCGGAAGGACCTAAACCTAGGGAAACAGTCCTGGGAAAAACGTGGATTTAAAGAAACTTTGTCCTAGAAAATCTAGATCTAGGGAGATACAAGGATAGTCAGAAAAGGTCAATTCTAGATTTAGGGGATCCTAAACCGAGTGAAATTTAGAGCTAGGGAAACCTAGATCTAGCGAACCGTAGACCTAGAGGAACTAGATCTAACCCTAGGCATAAGGAAAACCTAGGACTAAAGAAACCTAGACATAGGTGGGCTTCATAGGAATAAGGGTAGGAAAAGGATTCCATCGTTTACTTTAGATTTTGAAGAATCTAGGAAAAACCTAGACTGTCAGAACGTAGACCGAAGAGAAACCCCGACATAGAGAAAAACTGGACCTAGGAAAACCTAGACCTATACCTAGGATAACAGACCTAGAAAGCCTAGATCTAAATGTAGACATAGGGAAATCTCCATCTAGGGAAAATGTATACTAAGAGCAAAGATGAATAGAGAAGTTGTCCACCATTTGCAAAAACCTAGGGAAACTGAACCCAGGAAAAATTTAGACAAAGGGAAACCTAGTGCTAGGGAAAACCTAGTAAACGTTTACACGCGAATTGTGGGACCTTTCTATACCGCCATTTTCCCTAAGGAAGCCTATCATCGCCTGTTACCAGCAGCGACACTAATTTTCGCACATCACAGCTTCCTGCGAATTACTTTTTAATATTTTTGAATAAGGAATTGCGTGGCTATGGATTATCGGTTATCACGTTGCTCCCGAAGGTTTTAGATCTACCCCCCAAATCTATGTGCTATTAACAATGTTAGTTGTTACTATGTGAAGTTTAAAATAATATAACACATAGTAGACCATGAGAAATCGTCCCGGGCGCAACATAACAAGCGCACGGTGTATTATAAACATCGCGAGTGCGCTTGCGCGTTACCCTTGGTTACAGTATCTATTAGAACCAATAGGAGCTAACGTGCGCAGAAGAATGCGCAAAACTCGTCCTCTGAGAGGTACACTCTCTCGTGACGAGGACTATAGTTCACCTTTACCTCATTATTTTATTTCCTTTATTTCTTCTGTTTATTTCTTTAATATAAATTCAACAGCAAATTATTCAATGTCTGATAATTGAGAAGTCAGTTGTTTTTATTTCAGAGTTAGGTTCTAATGGGTTAAAATGTGACTCCTAATAGAACCTAAGTATCTATCAATATAAAATCAGTAGTTTCTTTATTGCTTGTCTTATTTTATTTTAAAATGTTGAGTATAACTCGCTAACAAAAATTATATGAAACATGTTTTTTTTTTTTAAATAGTTCTGTGAATGAGAAAAAGGGAATTGGGTAATTATGTAGAATAGAATTTACTTCGTCAATTTCAATGGCTCTGATATATATCGTGGAGATCAAAAGTATCAACAGTTACTCGACTTTAATTTTGAAGATAGACTGTAACAGTTACTGTACTGTTACATAAACACTAACAATAAATTTTTTTTATAAATAAAGAGTGAATGATTACAATTTATGTTGTACTTTATAGTAGATTATTATTATTAAAATATAAGAACATTTTAGCTTTTGTACAGGGTGGTTACAGTACACTCTCGTTATATTGCCACCTTCACACGGGTTAATCAGGCACACTAGTAACACACCTGCTGTACTTTAGTTAATGCAATATATTTCATGTTTCAAAAAACTTTCACTGCTACATTTCCATATATGGCAATATAACGAGAGTCTATTGTATCATGAAATAAAAACAGTAAACAGTGGAGAATTCTTGCAGACTCTATTCACACATGATAATATTAGAGATGTGAATTCTGTATTTTAAAAGTTGATCTTCACAACATACATCAAGGTTATTCAAATCGACATGATGTATCCTACTCTAGATAATATCCTGGATTAAAATTTTTAGTTTTATCGGAGAATTGTTCAGTCAAAAATAATAGTTAAAGACATTATTCCTAAGACGATTAAACCATTGTTAATAAAAAATTAAATTACTTGTAACTCTGTTACAAAAGATATTAAAAATTCGTAACGAAGTGCCAAATTCCTGTCGGTAAGTGTTACAAGCGTTTTTACGGAATGTAACACGAACATATTTGTAACAATAACAAAACACATAAGTGAATAATCGAGTCAGCCTGTAACACTTTTCTAAGTAATAATGGAGAATATTGGTAGAGAGCGAATTAATTAGTATAACAATTTGTTATGATGATTATTTGTTAATAATCATCATTTCGTTTAATTAAATTTTACTGAAAATTTAACGTAATTTAACGTAAAAATTTGTACGTCTGAAATACGTCGAATAAAAGATTAGATGTTTAAATCTCGCGCCAAGATGTTTAAATCTCACGTGCCTGCGCAGTTGGTTGATCACGTGACTACGATACTTACGTTCATGTTAACGGTTATGTGTAAATACATAAATATATTCGAACAACGAGAGTTTATATGAATACATTAATATATTGATGACAATTTAGGCAATTATTAAAGTAATGCTATACATTGTAACTCAGTGTAACAATATGACATGTTAGATTATGTATTCAAATAAAACAACATGTCGTTAAGTGTTATGATCAAGAATGATGTGTAACTTTCATGAGAAATATGAAACATATGAAGAAAAGTTGAATGAGTAATTATAAATTAAAGTTTTGTTTATAATTTTGAATATCAAAATGTGCAAAAAAAGATAAAATGGCGATGCAAAAGCTGGAATAGCAAAGTGCTACCCTTAATCTGTGTATACGACCGTAATGTGAGTATAGATAGCGTCGTTACGTGAGCAGTCTGCGCAGGCGCGTGAACTTTAAGCATTCTGGCGCGAAATTCAAACGCTGAATATTTACTCCCTCATATCTCGAGAACTAATATACCGATTTCAAAACGGTAAAGAACTTTTCGGCTCGTTTTAGCATGCACAATCAATAGCTTTCATAGCACATCATTCTGCGACATTCAATGTATATTGCCATCTTATAAAGAGAATAAAATTATACATTTCGTACTGTGCAGCATGTTCAACACTTTTGCCACCAATTTTCTCTATCCTTACTTAGAAAACACTTACAGTCTCTCTTTTTTCCTCTGATAAATTTTTACCTTATCGACTTTTCTTTAGTGGTTTCTAACTGCATACATGGAATCACATTATTGATAACAATTCTCAGGATTGCATTTATCAATGAGTAAACGATTCACCTAACTATTCTGTACAATTTACACAACTAAGCTTAAAAAAGTAAAGTAATTTGATTCTTAGTAACAGTATCAGGTATGTACATTACAAAAGGAATCAGAGAACAGTTCAAAATTATTTATACAGTATATGTACAGTAGAACAGATAGTCAAAAATGTATGATACAACGGACGTAAGAAAAATTAGTGTACAATAACACTTCCAAACCTAACTATGTCAAATTACACGCTTCAAATAGCCGGCAACCTCTGTACCTGTTATTCTGGGATCGATATATCGTGAAAAATTAACCAGCTTTTTGTTCATTCTGTGTTTAAAATAAACAAATACGAATACCACTAAAGAAATCCCAGTAAGGTACACAGAAATTTTTCCAAAAATAAAAGCAAAAATTTTGCTTGCGTGTCCCGAACCAAACCAGAACAAAACCGTGAAAAAAGTATTTCTGTACGTGTACATACAAATGTTAAGTGCCGAAGCAACCAACAGTCTATTTTGTACCTCGATCAAAAAGCAGAAGGGTTGCCCGACAAAAAAAAAGGCCAAAGTGAAAGGGAAATAAATATAATCGAAAAATTTCATGTAATATTGCCTCGACTCAGAGATGATAAAGAAAAAAACGAAAAATTGTTTAAACAAATCGTGAGGTAAACAAGCTACGTTTCGAGACCGTGCTGGTGAGGCAATCATATACATGTTACTATGTATATATATATAATATGTATATAAAATCAGAAAAATAGAGAAAGATAGAGATGCAACGGTAATATATTGATCTCATCTACTATATATATAGTGTGTATAAACATGTGTGTATTTAAGAATAAAACTCGTATGTGTATATTTCCTTTTTACAGAAGTTCAAGCATACCAGCACATGTTACCAAGAAGTATATATATATATATATTTGCTAACTGGTAAAAAGTGGGTAAGAAAAGCGGTGAGAGTCAGCACAAGGTACTTTATATAAATAAACGGTGAGAGAAATGGTAAAAAGAGGGGTGGTGGTCCAGAAATCGGGATGCCATCTTTTCTAACAGTTACGGATCAAAGAGGGTGGTTCGGGGTGGGGATATATATATATACGCTAGTCAGAGAATAACTCTGGATAGCAATCGTTAACCCGTTTCTTCTTGCAAAAAAACCAAAAAAACGCTCGAGATCCACGGAAAAATTTTGTTAGCGAAAAAATTGTAACTATCGGACCTAGAAAAAAGTCGTATAATGAAGAAACGGGCCACTTCGCTATCCAGATGGTCTTCGCTCCTCCTCGCAACTATAATGACTACAAGGACAACAGTTTAGGGGCTAGATTCAAGGGGTGATTCATTTTCTTTTTTTCTTTTCTTTTTTTGGTTAGTTAGGTTGGCTTCAACGTAGGTGGATTTTTGGGATACCTGCGTCCACGCTCGCGCTTGTACTGGCCACCGTACTTGCAGCGGTTCGCGGCGAGCTCCGTGATCTCTGGGATCCAGCTGGCGAACACCGCCTACACACCCACAATCATCCGTTGCCGTCAGAACAGAACCCTAATCTGAGATTTTTGGTTGTTTTTGCTATTCTTTTTTTTTATTAAGCATACGAGTATCATTACTAGCAGACCCAAGATCGGGTCACTTGGCGGACCTAACGCCTCCTTCGTTACGCCCAAGACGATACACGCTCGCAACGCTTCACTCTCTGCTCAATCGTTCACGATTACCGGTTACAAATTGTCCTTGTACAGTTTAGTATGTTTTTCCCGTGCCCATAGAAATATGTTAGTCGTATGACACACCGGGTTATACCTAAGTCAGGCATCACCAAGTGATGGCTCATAGAACGTGTTTGAATATGACTCATCTTTTTATAACATTGAAATAGCTTTTATTATAGTGACGTACTCTGATGTGGTTTGAATGATGTATCTGAGTTTTATAGAGTGAGATGGACTATATGAGATATGATGGTGCTGTTATACAGAATGCTCGATTACTATTCTGTATATCGATCTGGGATAAGTTCCTTGTTTATACTGTATTAGAAATTTCGTTCTTTATGATCTCTAGAAATGCAAATTCTTAAATTACCAATTATAACAATTTATACCCCTAAATTTCTGAATGTGTAGTTCAACAATTCTTAAGAGTAGTATTCAAATTACCAAATTTCTAAATACCAGGAATGTATTTAATGAATGTATTTCGTTATTGAATATATTTATACTAAATATCCCAAATTCTGGATTTTACAAGTTTATACGTTTCCAAATCCTCAAATTCCCTAAACTCACCAATTCCTAAAACCTTGAATTCCCAAATCTCCAAATTCTTAACTCTCTAATTCTACAGATTCACAAATTAAAAGTCCCCAAATCCCCAAATCCTAAAATCTCCAAATCTCCAAATCCCCAAATCCCGAAATCCTCAAATCCCCAAATCCCCAAATCCTCAAATCCGCAAATCCTCAAATCCTCAAATCCTCAAATCCTCAAATCCTCAAATCCTCAAATCCTCAAATTCTCAAATCTCCAAATTCCCAAATCCCCAAATTCCAAGTCCCCAAATCCCAATTCCCCAATCCCCAAATCCCAACTCCCCAAATCTCCAAATCCTCAAATTCCCCAAATCCCTAAGTTCCCAAAACCCAACTCCCCAAATCTCCAAATCCTCAAATTCCCTAAATCCCCCATTCCCAAATCCCCAAATTCCCCAAATCTTCAAATTCTCCAAATCTCCAAATCCTCAAATTCCCCAAATCCCCAAATTCCCAAATCTTTAAATCAGCAAACTCCCATATTTCAAATCTCTTGATCTGCCAAATATCAACTCTCTCAAACTTCTACATTCCAGGATCTAAAAATTAAAAAACAAAGTTGTCCAACATTATAATATACTTGCAAGTGAATTTAGTACTGTAGTCCGTATAGTTATCGACGGGGAGGCACTTGGTCATGCCTGCCATAGGTGACGCATCGATACTATGCAGGTATCCTGACCGTTCAGGCACCCAAGACAAATTACAATAACTTTATCCGTTGTATTCAAGATTTCGATGAAAATAAAGACACTTTGTGAATGGAAGAAAGTATATGTAGGGACCTGTAGGACAACATTAACAGGAATGTAGGTCAGCAATGGTGCTGCATCAGGTAGCCGAATACTATGGCGAACGTTTTAGGTTAGGTTCCCCGTTTTTTCAAGAATTTGTCACCGAAATCTGAATTCAAAGTGAGGAAGAGCATAGTTAGACTTTGCTAATAGGAATCCCTAGGGAAAATAGAGATGTGAGGGAAGGAGACCTACTTCCTATAATTACTTGTAATAATACTAATATTGTACATCTGAAAATTTTCTCGAATTATTCAAGTACAAATGGTCCTCCTTGCCTACGTCGCCATTTTCTCTCCGGAAAATTTATGCTACTATAGCTACCTATTATTGAAAAACCCTATAATCAAATAATAAATTCTGTCACACTTGACAATGAACAAAATAAAAATATTTACTGCAAACTGATCAGTGATTCGAAACTAACCTGAAAATCGGTAGCAAGTACTGCCAACTTAAAGTCTGATCAAATTGTTAGACAGTAAACATGTATTTTATTCGTAATTGAAAGTAAATTTGTCCGATCCTAACATTTTCCAACGGACAAATAATAAATCGCCGTACGCTCGCGAGATACAGTGTCGTTAGTTAATTCGTAAACAAGACGATAATTCCGCGTCACAGTGCGGGTGATCCTTCAATTAACCCACTAATTACTTTATACCCGACAACGACGCGTATTTCGCAGGTTGACGAAGAAACAGGCGTCGTGTGAAGCTCCGTAAATATTTCTGACTTCAATTAACTCTGGCATGCAAAGGTTTCTATTGCAACGTGTAACAACTTACAAATCGGGCTTGGAGATATAATTGCATTGTGCAACAACGTTTCCCGACGTTGATATTGTTCGTCGTCACGAGTACCATAAAAAAGAGAGCACAACGGTGTTTGCCCTATATAAAAGGAACACATGCGAGGTATGGAAAATAAATGAAAACTGGAACGGATATTTTATATCCCGTATCATTCGTATCTTGGTTACATACGACGTATGTATACGGCGTTTCATATAACTTGACCGAGCCATAGTTGAAAAATTGCAGAAGAACATATGATGTAAAAAGAATTAATAGCAAGATATTTTAAATTCAATAATTATTCTTGATCATGAGCAGCATAATCTAGCACCTCTTTTGAATGCAACTCTATATTTATTTTTCGTATGGATTCTATGGAACTATCTGTAGAAAAATATTTAGGTATAATATTAGAACGATCAATAGTTAAGATATTTAAATTAAAAACAGGGGGAACATCACCTAGGACCTCCAGTTTTGAACGTAACTGTACATTTCTCTTTCCAATTATCTTGCGAGCTATTGATCTTTCTGGTATTGTACCCCTCTTTTACAGAGAATGTTTCGAAGAATCGACCTGCACGAAATTATACAGATGCATTCAAAAATGGAGGTCCTAGATTCAAAAGATTCTCCATAGTCTCTCCTTGAGTTCTCTCTAGAATCTTTGAATTTTCATAAAACTACTTACCCATAATCGAGGGAAGCCATTTAAAAAATACTTGAAAATTGAAATTAAAATATCTTCTGAATAAAATACAATTCAGAGCTGGCAGGCATCTGTTGCTTCATATGATGTAAATGAAATTTTCTCCCATAGTTTCGAAACTATAGCTTGCTCCGATTATATGAAACGCTCTGTAGAGTATGGTGTAATATAAGTGTAGTTTCAGAAAGAGTAGTGAAGAAATTGTGCAGGAGACGCAGAATCAGTTGCTGATTAACAGACTGCAGATCTATGACTAAAAGAAGCCATCCTTAATATTATGTTTGTAAACGGTTGGATGTGTTAAAGGTAGCAGACTAAATTGGCAAATCGTGCAATTTGGTACGAGGTGTGCTGTTATAACCTAGTTAATGGAAGAAGTTGAAGAAAGTTTGTGAAAGAAAAATTTCTAATCTATATTATTTTCACTTCAACTAACAATAGAAATTTTTATTAGTCGTGTTACCTTGAACTTCGTTTGGGTGAGGTACCACTAGCGGAAGATTATGAAACTATCAAAATTTCATTTTTATGCGTTAAAAGGAGAGTTTGAGAAATCTTCTCGATGAACCTGCTTGGTATGTTAGAAGAAAGAAATCCAATCCGTGAAGAACATGCAAGAGAAGAGCCGGTTCTAAGATTTCATGCTATTCTTGAATTTGTACGTGGAAATGTTTAACCATTTCTCAAGATTTCAATTATTAATTCTTCGCATCGTTGATCCGGAGAAATAACGACACAACTGTAAACAAGTTACTTTTTAGAAGATAAAAGAAACCAATTTGGTTATATTGTTACGAGAATTTAAATAGTGGCAATATAGCGAGAGTCTGCTGCATTGCCACAGGAATGTAACGGAATGTTATATTATCACGGCAATATAATGAGTGCTGTATAACCACGGTAATAGAATGAATCTACCGTATTACCGCGATGTAACGAGAATGCCATGGCAATATACATGGTGACACTATAACGAGAGTTTACTGTAGTGCTACGGAAATGTATAATCATTGGGTTTTTATAGTGATACGTATAATATTAATCGATATAAATGAATTTGAGACGCGACATGCTGCGTTAAGTCATCTAATTTCGATATTTTTATCTTGATGTGTCTAGTACTGGCTTGAGGCGGTATATCACATCTGAAATTTCTTTATTTATCTTATAATGTATTACGTTTCTATAAGAAATGGTTCCGATGCAAATGTTTAAGAAGTGACATGTCACCGTAAACCATCACAAGATGGCGATTGCATGTAGCATATCACCTCTTAAATTCGTTTACTTGCATTACAACGCATGATGTTTCTTTAAGAGAATACTCCACTGCAAATAAATCAATTTGGAAGGTGACATGTCACTCTACAACATCATGTGAAGGTGGCATGTCACGTTTCAATTTCGTTTATTTGGATTACAATGCGTCACGTGTCCTTAAGAAATGATTCCACTATTGAGAAGTCAGTTTGGAAGATGGAATGTCACCTCGAGGCATACCACGATGACAATTTAAGGTAGCATGTCACGTCTCAAATGCGTTCATTTGGATTATAGCATATCACATTTCTTTAAGAAATGTAAGTAGATGCATCTGAGAATTGAAATGTCACCCTAATCCATTACGTGATGACTTAACGTGGCATATCGCGTCTCAAATTCATTTATCCGATTTAAAGCATCACTTTAATGACCCAATGTCCACCATCGCTGTATACTTTCCTACCACACTTCCCTAAACAAACAAGTCCTCTTGAAGTCCAGAAAATGTTCAAAACAGTGAAGATATGCCGGTAACTATACTCACAGTAAGTTCACGGCAACTTTTGCTCCCTAGAGTACGACACAAAATTCCTTATAAAAAATGCGTACAGGTATAAAATACATTCGCTCAAACTTTTTTTCTGACAAAATAAACGAAACACCTTGAACATATGTATGTATGTATGAACGCACGTATGCGAGTGTATGGTTTTGTGTCACATGTGTGTATGCATGGATGAACATGGTTCCGTGTGAGAATGTAATGTATTAATGAATGTATTAAGTTTATACATACTGAAAACTGGAAAAAAAAAAGAAAAAATGAAGAAGTTAACAGACAAAAGTGACAGGATTGAAGGATTTAATTATATAATAATACCTCTTTCCGTGTTCCCGCTTGTATTCGCCGCTGTACTTGGACCTACTGCCTACGAGCTCTATTATCTCGGGTATGCTACTAGCAAAAATTGCCTGCAAATAGAAATCATAACTGGAAAATACTATGCCACTACGAACCGTTCAAAACAAACTGGGTCATCTATGTATTGGTTGCGATTTACAGCTCAGCTTCTCACCAGATATACTGGGTGTCCATATATTTTTGTCACTTTATGTAACTACCAAACGATTAGAAAATTATGTAAAAACATCTCATTCCGAACTGTTTATAATAGAATATGATGTGGGTAAAAACTATTTTTTAATTTTTCAAGGTCAAAGTTTTGTACCTTTTTTTATATGAGACGTCATATTTTTATTCTAGTATTATAGAAGGCAGATTGAAGACATTAGTCATAAAATTGTTGGAAGATTGAAATAGGGTAAACAATAATGGGTGGTGCAAATTGTAACTTCCAAGAGTAATTCAATTGTTAGTTATTTGTCCAGAGTTTGTAATAATATTAACAAGATAATCTAACTTTAAGATAACGTCACAAACACAGTGACTAAAATTTTCATTTACATTTTCATATCAGCTCAAGGTCACTCAGACTATTTACTTAAAAAACTGAATTGACCTCGAAAAATTTATTAAAATAAATGTTGCTTCACAGAATCATATTCCATATAAAAAGAACCATGAAGAATGTCTTTACCCTTCCTCTGCTTATCGTTTGACAGTTACTTCACATGACAGAAATTTATGGACACCCCGTATGTATCCACTAGATCCTCTGATTAGAGTACATGTTCACGCGAGAGTAAAACTCATGTTATCGATAGCATTTTGTACGAGTAAATTCTATGTTGTGAGTCACTCTCAGCTTTGAACATAAGAGCAATTGTTAGTCACTCTCGTTCAGCCTAAGAATAACTCTTAATCACTTTCAGTTACTCTCAGCGTTCAGACTAAAAGCGACTCTCAATTACTCTCAGACTGAGCCTAAGATCGACTCTCGGTCACTCTCAGTACTTAGCCTAATAGCAACTCTCAATTACTCTCAGCTTAAACACAACTTCCAATCACTCTCAGTATCAATCTAAGAGCTCTCAGTCACTACCAGTCCTCAACCGAACAAACGTTAACCACCCTCAGTACTGAGAGTAAAAGAAACTCTCAGTTACTGTCAGTATTCACTCTGAAAGTAATTTTCAGTTACTCTCAAAAAAGTGACTGTCAGTCTCAGCACTCAACCTAAAAACAACTCTCAGTGCTCAGCCTACGAGTGACTCTCAGTCTCAGTACTCAAACTAAAAGCAACTCTCAACATATTATCTACTCGTAACAAATGTTCTCGACCTCCTCTCGGACGAGTTTTACTCTCAAGTGGACAGATCCTCTTACATCGTCGCAGCAGACGGAGATGAAAAGAAGGATTCGAAGGATTGGAAGAAAAAGGTAATTTAGGGGCAATGATCTGCTTTCTCGTGTTGCGTGTGCACCTTTCACTATTCTTGAAAAATGCTAAACACTGTGTGATATTCGCAGCCATACTGGGATCTAAGTCTTTTTGGATTTACAGTATTGAGTTGGACAATCATTTTTTTAACGATCATTCATTATAGAACGCGCCTGCGCGTTGCTGTTGGTTACGGAGCGTGTTAGAACCAATCAGAGGCAACGTGCGCAGTAAACTGCGCAGAGCTCATATCCCGAAATATCATTTTAAGTCCTAGTATGTTTATACACGTACAACTTATAAATCAATAAATAAATCAATTGTTTTGATAATGTATTTATTTATTAACACTTTAACATGTAACAAAGTTGTACATAACAATAAATCAATAAATGTACCAATAAATCAAGATATAATGAATGAAACTTAAAATTGCAATAACTTTTGAACCAACGTGTTTAAAGCATAACTACTTCAACAATTTATTGAAAATAATGAAAATCTACACTGATTAGTCTGTCCGAAATTACATTTAGTTTAATTTTATTCTGCGAGAAACATTTTTAGGATCATTTTTTATTTATATATATGTATATATAAAAAGACCAAATGAAATTATTGTCCAACCCAATGTTTTATGAATTAACCCCCGAACGAATTTAAATTTAATTTCAAGCACTAATTCCTTTTTATTTCCATCTTCCAAATTTTAGACCGTATGTGATATACGGTCTTTCTTTGAAAAATTTAGATATCTCGTTTTAGTCGAAGTATCGCTAAACAAATATAATAAATATGGATCATAACTGACCCGGATTAATCGTTCGAGGATTAACAAATATTTATCGTGACGAAAAGAAAGTGCAAACTTTGCAATATTTCCGTAGGAATTGACTTCATAACAGCTATTCGGGTCATTTTTGGGAAAACAGTGTAATGTTGGAAGCTTTAAGACTAGTCAACATCTAAAATTAAGGTGACCTACGTTCTTATAATAAAAAAAAATAATATATTTTAAAGATCGTAATCATTGCAATTTATAGGCGACTAAAAACTAATTATTTATAACAGATCATTTGAAGCGGTTCAAAAATCGTGTGTATCGAAAAGATGGTCAAACCTAGCTTTAACTTGTCCCCACTCCATCGCTATTTCTGTCACGTGTCGATAATCGTCGGCAAGTACGATTTCTAGATAATCAATCACGTAAGAATTACTTTTTATATATTGCACTTCCACTTTGATGCGTATAACGTACACTTAGTGTGATATATGAAAAATAATTAATATCATGTAGGAAATTATCTTAGGAAATCTTACTTACCGACAATTACCAACGTTTACCGACGACGTACGAAGGGACAAACCACGTGACAAGAGTGGCTACAGAGTGGGGATAGTCTAGAGCCTAAATTATCTCTAGATGGCCATCTCTATTACATTTGTTGCTCTAAAACAGCGGTTCTCAAACTTTCCATAAACAAATCGAATGATTTGATTTAGTGAAGTATTTGTGTTTAATGAAAACAACATTTGTGTTAATAGTTACAATTAATGTTCGTTGAAGGGACGAAAATAAAATTTTTTATCGATAAAATTGTTGTAATGTATATTGCACTATCAGTTGAGAATCACTGTTTTAAAACCACTTTTTTTTATTACTTACGTTCAAGAGATATTTCCTATTCATTTTAATGAATACGTGACAATATTTTTTAAAGTTACACATTGTTCAATTATTTTACATATACAGGGTGACAAGAAAATAAATAACCAGGCTGTGATCATAAAATCATATTTCTTTTTCAAAATATAAAAATGTTTACTTACATAAAATTTATGTATTTCACGAGTAAAATTACAGTTTGAGTTTGTCATCACAGGGTGATGTAATAAAAATTATTTCCAAGAAGGAATAAACTGGTAATTTGATCATTCATTTTACAGTCACTCCGTATAATTTAAATAATTTATATTAGTTAATATTCTATGATTTCTGAACGGGAGTGTGTTACACGTGTCAACTTCTTCATGAACATCTGTTGACTATGTTAAACGTGAAATGTGGTTAGTTCAAAAGTGACAAGCTGATTGCATAAAATGTAAGAGACAGAAAACATAGTGGATTCTGAAGAGCATACGGTAGTTGAGAGTGAAAGCAGAAATGCATGCGTGAAAAACATACGTGACAGTGAAAAATAGAGAAAGAAGAACAAGTGGTTAACCCTTAGAGTACAGAGTGGGCTACAAACTTCATGCGACCGAAAATAATATCTGTTTTTAATAACTAATGTCAACTTTGAAAACTTTCTCCTACTTCTGAAATAGAAACAAATTTTGTGATACAGTACACTCGCAATATATTGCCACATCTAAACGGAATTATACGTATATTGATTGCATTGCTTCACTATCGTAGGACTTGAAATTTTCTGAGATCGAGAAATTTGTTTTCAAGTTTTCAAGTTTTTAAATTTAAGGATTTATAAATTTACAGTCTTTCGAGCTGAATTGAAGAAGTTTTATATATTTTTTTTCAATTCTTCAATTCTTCAATTCTTCAATTCTTCAATTCTTCAATTCTTCAATTCTTAATTTTTCACTTTCTTAATTTCTCAATTTATAAACTCTCCAATTCTCAGTTTTCCAATTTTTTAATTTTCAATTCTCAATTTTACAAATGTAACTTTCAAATTTCTCAAAGAAAACTTTGTCCACAGCAATATATTGCTAACTTCAATAATATTCAGCTGGTACATTTGTGGCAATATAACAAAAGTGTACTGCAAATTAAAACAATATTTATCAAATGTGTATGTATATCCACCCAAATTACTCTGAGAGTTAAAACAGAAAGAAAAGAAAGTTTGAGCATTCGATTTTAACTAACATTAGCAAACCAAGCAAACTAGAAGGTTAAAATTGTTATTCGTGCAGATTAGAGGATAGCAGACCTCTACTGTAATTTACAATCAGTATCAAATTATTGAAAAAATATTGTTTTTAGTTTCTTTTTTTGTAGAGGGCTGCAGCGAGGGAAGCGCTACTTTATTCTGCAATTTATCTAGCTCTAATTGTTCTATCGAGAATCAACGACCCACTGTGAACGGTTAATTGTTTAATTTTTAATAAAAAAAGAAGAGGTCAAAATTTCTGTTGAAACATCAAGATCTTATAGTGCTCCCTTCGATGTTGAATAATTGTTATTGTTAAACATTTAAAGGCAACTAAAGACACTGCGGTTAAATAAAATACAATTGTTGTACAATTGTTAGTAAATGAAATTCAACTTTCGATTTTTCTCAAACGAAAAAACATACTTTATGGGGCAACAATGATTTAGATTGTTATGGTAGTAAGGAAAATTGTCGTAGAAATATTTGATTTGATATAAAATTTTGGGTTTATAAATAATAAATGTTAGCGTTTTTAAAAAAGATATGTTATTGAAAGATGATCGAATAATCACCTGTTATTTCAAAGAATCTATATGTTCATTTATTACGAGCTTTTTGTAATAATTATCGATTAATGGTAGGTTATTAATAATTATCTTGTTAACCAATTAAACATGATATTTTCGTTTGATAGCTTGTACAGAACGAAGCACAATACTTGAGAGATATAGAAAATACAAATCGATTTAGGAGAAATTTTTTGGAAAGCAATTTTCAACATGCATTTATATTCTTCTTTTTTTCATAAATAAAATTCAACTGATTTTCAAAATTATATTTCTAAACGAAAATATTTTTTAATATATTAACATGTTCGTTAAATTTGCGAATTTTAAATATTATAAAATTTGTAAGATATGTATAATAGGTAGAGAGTACTTTGATAAGCAATATAATATTTTAATTTATTGTGAAAATTCATAATTTACTTTTAAGCGGATAGATGACCGCTCAATAAATAACCGTTTAATAAATATCCGTTCAATAAATAGACACTTTATAACAAAACGTTATCAATTTTTCAATTTAAAATGAAATATATTAAATATAATATTAAATATTAATAATTTTCAATAACTAGCCTAACCTAACACGTCATCAAGTTTTATTAACAATTGGTATAACTTAACCTAACCTATTCTAAGTACACGTTATCAATTTTAAAACCTAAAATTAATTACTACAAATCTATTTTTGACGATGAATATTTAAAGAACAAAAAAGTGAAAAATAATGACAGATATTGTGCCAAATACTGAAATTAACAAATCAGGTAAAATATTTCCGGTTGGTTGTTTTAGTGTTAAGAATACACCCTCTCATTATGACTGAAAGGCACCACGCTTGACATAACAATTTTAACAACGCTGATTGTTAAGATCTTCTTCAATTAAAAAGAAAGAAGGCAACTCTGTTTAAAGGTGATGAAACGTACAACGTTTGGATGCAAATTTAAATATTTACTTGAGATATTTTCTCACATAAATTATAATTTCATTATTTTTTGTATAATTAAATACACTTTATTAAATAAATATTTTATACGTATAAATATAATGATTATTTAAATTTTGTTTACATATAAATACAATTTAATTATTTATTGTTTAAATATCGTTTACGTCAATGAAATAAAAATAAAAATAATGCAACACTCACAGATTGACTTTCACTAAATAAAAAATTATTGAATTTGTCAAAATAATAAAATAGTATATTACTTATCAAACTACTCTCCTTTTTTCAGCAAAAAGAACGCGTTAAATAATTTGCGAACGATTTTGAAAATATTACTCGATAAACTTTTCTATCGCACTTCTGCCCTCTCCATCGCCATGTTTGTCTAAATTTAAAAATTTTCGTCATCCTACCATTCTTAGCTACAGGACCTATTAAAATCGGTTTGAAGCGGTTCTTTATTGTTTGAATCGCGTACATTGCACCAGAACTCAATGACATCATACTTTCAAGTGCCAAACAGTTTGAGGAGGTTCCAAAACAAGCTTGCTTTTAAATGGTACGAGGACATTGTTCCTCGTACAATTAAAAAATAATTAAAACAAACAGTCTAACAATAATTTCTTTCTCAATTACCACAGAACGATTTTACTTTTCGTATAAAAACAATGAAGGAAATAGATTATCATTCCCGTAATAGATAAAAATATGAAAATCTGATAAAAAAAGCTCGTAACAAGTTCCTATCAGAGAATTTTCTATAAATTTCCAAAGATATGTTCGTTATTAGTAATTTTTCGAACCAAAGAAGCGGCGAGAAACACGTATTTGTACAGGACGCTTCAAAAAAGAATCGCACAATTTTGCCAGCAAATTTGGTAAATTAATTTATACCAAAAGGAATTATGATTCTTATCTTACTAATTAAAAAAAGAAACAATCATTTTATGTATACACACATAATTGAAGTGTGTATACAATTACAGTCTTACAGTTTTATATTTCTTGTATAGTTCTTGTCTTTTATTACAAAGAAGAAATAACATTTTAAAAAATGTCAATTTTATGTTATATTTTTTGTTCTGTAAAGTTCTCATTTCTGAAATAATTGGGTAAATGTACACATACCAGAAATTAGATGTAATTCAAAAAACAGCAACATTTATCGATATCAAAATAAACATTGACTTATATCCCAACATTTAGGAACAACAGAAGTGTCTAAGTCTATCAATAATCAATTTACAACCTCGCTTTATATCTACACTTCTTATCCTGTGATCGAACACATTAGAAACGTTTCAAATTTTTTCCAAACTTTTAAATCAACATTTTATCTTTTACGGAGATAATATAACCTCTGATTTAGAATAATCTATCAAATCTGTTGAGAAAATTGTGCGATTAGTTCTGAAACATCCTGTATACAGGGTGATAAAAAGTGAGATAGAAGGTCTGACTTTAGGAACTGTTTATAGAATGTGTCTAATCAACGTACATTAGACTTTCATTATATTGCCAATGGGGTTATAGGAATGGGAAATTTTTAGAATTTGACAATGTGGAAAGAGCTGTGGATTTCTGTGGATTTATGAAGGTAGATGAGCGTTGCACGATGGCAATGTAACGAGAGTCTACTGCAGAAATTCGTAGATTACCGACCCTTTATGTACGTGATGTATGAATTGCTTTAAATATCAAAATATAATAAATTTGAAAGTTGTAAATCGAAATTTTGTAATCCACCCTCTTTTTAAATATAAGTCCCCCTTTCCCTCGTTTTAAAATATGCATACATAACATTTATTATCACGTCCAATTATAATTAATATAAATAGACATTAAAACAAAAAGTCCTAAAATTGTTTAAAGTTCGACTACCAAAAAAAAGATATTTTCTTAAATTTTTCATAAAAAAAATCGAACTTCAAGACGTACATCGATTAGACAAGTACCATAAGCTCCCAAAATGTCTGACCCTCCTTTTTAATCACCCGGTATATATAACGTTAGCAGCATGTTAGCGTTCGCAGAAAAACAGACAAACATACAGACAGAATGAACATCATAGATCAAGCTTGGCAAAGAAACCAATACTGTACTAAAGTCGTTAGTCTCGTGCCTTCTAAAGAGACAGAGAGTATCACAAAATATGAATAGATGTTTAGAGATTGTTTCTCAAGAAAAACAACGTGCCTCGAATCACGAATATTCCGACAAAAATCTTTAGTTAGACTCGAGGCTCGTTCCCATGTAGAGTCTTAAGGGGCATCCTCCATTTTTGCGAATTTATTCAACGAAAACTATAACTTCAATTCACGTACCATTTACGTAGTTATATTCAGATATACTTCAAGTACTAGCCACAATTTTTTTGAAAAATTTTATCGAAAATTTCCGAAGTTATAGCTAATTAGGTACGATTTCTGGCTGGGACTGGGCACATTCCAGGGGCGTACTAAGACTTTATGGCGCCCGGGGTTATTTAGAACACTGGATATTTTTAATAATTTTTTACTGGAAATTTAAATTTGATACATTAGACAACTGTTAGTAGTGTCGTTGCCCTAACTGGGTCCTTCACTAATTCAGCCCTGAGGTTCTGCAGCGTTAGACAACTTTTACGCATACAAGACATATGATGTTACATAACACATATAAGGATTCAGTATCTCATTGTGAGTGCAGCGCATTGCTCTTCGACTTTACCCATCACTGGAGTTCGAGTTATACTCATGAGTTATACATGAGTTTTACTCGTGACTACGTGCTCTGACGTTAAATAAATTCGCAAAATTCGTGTTTAAGAGGAAATGTCCCCTTAAATGGTAAAGTAGAGCTGCACGACTGTTTGCTCACGAACTAAAGCCCTTCTCGAGTATTTCTATGGGAGCAGGTTAACCCGTACGAGCCGTGGTGGAAAAACATCTTTCGTCTTTTGCTTTATCTAGATAATGACAACAGAGAAATAAAATACTACACTATGATGTATTTCAAACTTGTCTAACATAAGGGTGTTCCTTTAAAATTTTCACGATTTCATACAAAATGTAGGATATTCCAGATATACGAATCTGAAAGTTTCATGATTTAATTTACGACCTCGCTATAGCAAAATATTAAAAGGATTTACGACCTTGCTGTATTATAGAAAATTCCGACAGTGGTTTATGACAAGAGACGTCTTTCCATCACTGTTCGAATAAGATGGGTTAACATAAACCATAAAATAAAGTTTATGGCGCATTCACACAAAACGAACAAGTGTGCATTTTATCCTTCAGTGCAAATTAAACATGTTCTATCCTTGTCTTTTAAGCATGAATATTGCAGAGGACAGGAACGAACGTGCATTTGTTCGTTTAGTGTAAATGAACCCTTATGGTGCGTTCACACTGAACGAAAAGAGTACATTTTAACTTCGACAGAAATTGAACGTTATTTTCTACTCTTTTGCATTTCAATTTTATCGAAGTTATAAAAGAATGAACATTCTGTCCTCTTTTTGCAATTGAATTTTATTGAAGTTAAAGATAACGAGTATTAGTTCAGTGTAAATGAACCTTTATAAGAGGAAGCTTTGTTCACGAGCAAGTAGTTGCGCAGAACTGTGATAAAGTATAATTAGTTTTTTTAGATGAATTCTCATGGTGAATCGAACCAATAACGATTCGATTGACTGTGAAAAATGAAGGTAGATTCAAATCGTAGAAGAAATTGAAGCACAGGAAAGAGAAGTTAAGTGTGCGGTTAAAAGAGATACCATGATTAATAATACGTAGTTGTCTTGTTTTTCTTTTTTGTTAATTAGAGAAAATTTTATGGCATTGCTGTAATACAGTAAATATGTATTGATATTTTGTTAATCATTTTGCTGACGAAGATATGAATAAATGAACGGATATAATTAATTAGAGATTGATAATTATTCAGTTAAATGTTTGATACGATGAAATGAATAATTATTCAATGAAATAGCTGATATGATAAAGTGAGATATTTTATGCTAATTTGTTGTGAATGTTTATTTGGAAAAATATGTTGAATTAAAACAAAGTTTTACCTGTAGAATTTCAAAATATATGTATTGAAATTTTTATTATTTCATTTATATAATTTATGCAATTTTAGATTGAATAATGATAGATGATTGTACTTCATTTTAACTGCACAATTAATTAATTATTGAGAAATTCTATTGCGTTTTAAATAATTTTAAAAAAAAGACAACTGTAATTTTCAGTAACAATTTTTAGATTGATTTTTTAATCAAACTATTTAGATCCTTCTAAATTTTGAAATTTTTTTTATTATTTCTATTTTTATGTTACATTTAATTACTTCTACTGGCTTTGCTTTCTTTTTTAATGTATGTACACCATTTGTAAAATAATTGCAAAAATAAATCCGAATTATGTTATCAATGTCATTTGAAATTTTTTTTTTTTAAATAATTAAAAGATAACTTATAAACAAATAGACGTCTGCTTCATTTACTTTATCGATGTAAAAAAATTAAATAAATAAATCAAAGTATTTTGGAATAAATTGAATTATGAAACGTCACCATTTTTTTTATTTATACTATGCTGTAATGTAAAAAATAATAGTCAAAATAAATATCTACATATTGTAATAAATTAACAAATTTACTGTATACATATATTATGAATTCAACATATTTTCAAAAATATTCACAACAATTTAAATAAAATATTTCATACATATCTCTATCTTGTTAACAACATCCTAAAATATTTATAAACAACGTATGAAATGATAAGAGTCTCAGACAATTATATATAATATACAGAAGACTCTCGTTATATTGCAACTTTCGAATCAGTGACGTTCGCCATCATTACAGAGCTTCACGAAATTTTATCCAACCCAATGTACTGTTTATACCAAACGTCCTCTTCCATAGCTCTATTAACGGCAATATAACGAGAGTCTACCATACTTATAGTTCTCACCGAAATATAGCGTGGAAAGTCTGGTCAATCGATAGAAAACACGTATTTCTATTAAGTTAGTATTTATTTGTGACCACGTTATATTTCGCCGAGAACCATATATGTTATCTGATATTTAATTTCTTCCAAAAGAATGGGATTTAGGAGTAACAAGAGTTTGCACACTCCTATATTGCCCAAATGAACTATAATAACGACGTTGGCCTTTATGCCTCTCTGAATTATTTTACTTCTGCATTTTTTATGCCAACAGCACACGGCTACCCATTTTTGGGTGGATCGCGGCCAATATAGCTGGACTTCGGTGATCTTACGGGTACCGGTGAGGCCTACATGGCTAAGACCGAAAACCACGTAGAAATCTTTCGGGATCTCCCTGGGGTTCCCCTTTATAACCCTTCGAACCCTCTCAGGTAAATAAAATCTCGGGAAAATTGCATTTCTCACCGAAATATAGATTTACGATCCCGCTATACCTCCGCGAAATCTACTGAGATCTCGAAATAAACTACATTACGGCCCCTTTACTTATGAAAAAATAAATAAATAAAGAACACGTCTAACCGAACACGTGTTTTACCGATGGACCACATTTATCTCACGGAAAATTATATAGAAATTTTACGACAGTTAGGATTTAGCCGGAGAGTTCGAAGAGCGTCACAGACCCTTCATTTATAAAATAAATAAATAAAGGGAGCAACCTAACGTTAACCCGTGGATAAGATTTTACGAGCACGCTATATTTCATCGAGAAGCGTACAGAAACGTGGGAATCCCCTCAGTCCAAAAGATCAAAGCGCTCCACAGACCCTTTATTTATTTATTTATTTAATTTATTCGACAGAGTGAGGCGTGTAGGTACGAGAACGATTGAAGCTCGCCGTTGGTGGCCGTCATGAGTGTCCAACATTATATTTGATGTAATAAATAAACTATAGTATCGTACGCATACCTCCCTCGCGATCACGCCATCTTGTCACGGAACTGGGCACTAAACGAGTCGAGTGAGGAAATAGCACGCGGCGAAACTACGTCCCGATTTTCGTATCTTTCGTTTGACTTTATTTTTTTTTGTTACGAGGATGGCATGACTGCACGAAATATCCCGACACATAGAGGTATAGGCATAAGGCACAGGTAGCCAGTATCGCTATAGAAAACAGTACTCTAGAGCTCCATTTATTTTTTTTTTTTGTTCTCACCGTAGCGACACGAAACTAGGTCCAAGCTGGCTCGCAGGTGGACCGGCGCCAAATTCAGAAGTTTTTTCGTTTTACCCGCAGCGTATTGGTACGAGTGACTCGAGGAACAGGGGGCGCGAAATTCAAAACGGTTCAAACGATCGACGTAAAAAGAAAAGACAAAAAAAGATATATAGAGAGAGAAAGTGTGAAGCTGCTTGGTAGGTTAAGTCGATCTGTTTACGTTCTTCCTCGATATTCGATGAGCAATCGACTCGTATCGTTCGATCGAGAGGGGTCATTTTTGTTTTCATAAGTACGACCTAATTTCGAAACGATAAATGCAAAGATAGAATTTTGGGACTTGGAAAATGCCAATCTGAAAATATGAAATACTTTGAACGTTAAAGGAACATTTGTTAATCGTTTCGGGTGTCTCGGTTTCATCGAACATTTACGAATGACGAGTCGAATCTCTTCGTTTCATCGAGAAACATGGCCGACTGCGAGAGTCTCGTTCGGTTCGCAGGTTAGGCCATTTTTTGTAGGTTAGGTTCCGGCACGAACTCGTATTTTTTCGCAAGGGTACGATCGATGAGGGACACATGTTCGCGTAGACACGCATACTCGCGGCCAGCCACGTTTCTCACAGACACTGCGCATCGTCGTTCAAACGAGGCAATCGATTCGCAACGAGCCACACTATCCTCCGATCATTGTTTAAATATTAGCTTGGTGCACATAAAACGTCCGGGAATTCTAATTTTATGATAGCGTTTCGTGTAGCGAATACAGTTACCTCTCGTTATATTGCCACCTCTATGTCTTTTAGTATGGGCTATTCCGAGCACTGCGTCAATAAAAGTTCAACAAATTGATTTGCATTATTTAATTTATATGCTTTATATTCTTTATAAAGTTTATATATACGTTGTTTTGAATTAATTCGTTTATTTAGATTGTATTAAATGGATTGGTTTATGTTATTTAAATTATATTAAACAGTATGAAATTGTTCAAATTATACTAAATAAAATTGTTACTTAAATTATGTCGAAACAAATTGATTTACACTATTTAAGTTGCATTAAATAAATTAATATACATAATATAGAATTATGTTATTTATGTAATATTAAGTAAATTTGTATTGTAATTTTTATTGTAAAATTTGTCACTGATATTTGAATACTGGTTGAATTTTATCTATAAAAATATTTGTGCTCAAGTTTGAGTAATTTAAGCATAAGGTTAAAATTAAATTGTCATGATAAAATTTAATCTAATGCAATATTTAATGGTGTCAACAATTTATTATACGAATATGAGAATCTGAGTCTTCAATGGTATTTTTGCACCGGGCCCTACAACTACTAGCGACGCTACTGATTTACCTTCACACCAGTGGTTCTCCTTCATCATGTTATATGGGAGATCATTACATGTAATATCAAAAAAGAAAACTGATAATTTCTACAATTTTTAATTCTGCAATTCGACTTCATTGGTGGCAATATAACGAGATTCTACTGTAATGGACTATATCGACCTGTGAGTCACGTATTTTTCAGTGTTCAATGAATCATATTGGTTCTCCTTTGACCTTTTTCCAATTTTAATTTCAAGCTGATAGAATATTATCCCTGACAAACCATTTTGTACTTTCTTTTATTAAATTATAAAAACAATGCTTCTTGAAGCTGTTTTTTTATTTAACACTTTTGTTAACATATTCTTATGGTTTATTTTTGAAAACAATATGAATGGTTGTATTAATAAAAAAAATACTTTTTTATTTTTATTCGTGACATAATTAACAAGTTGCCCTAAAGATTTCTACATATTTTGTCAAGTAGACAATTTCTTAAATTCAAAAAATACGTAAAAATTTTCAGAATTTTAATTTTAAAACCATCAATTTCGATGTTAATGAAATAATATTAATATTTTGGTTGAATACATGATACTTGAAACGAATCGTGTATCTTTGAAATTGTGTTTAAATAATTAAAGTTAAAAATTAATCGGAGAACAGTGTGTGCTCGAAATATTTACCAATTCGTGTATATCGAGGAGAATATACGTGTAAATATTGTGGCCACCGCTTGCCTCGCCAATCTGAACTACTGATCTGTGACGAGACCAGCGTTCTACTCTAACGACACGAATTCTGCGAAACATTCAACTCGCTAATCGAGACAAACCGCAGTTACAATGGTTTATACGTACTATTTAACACGTAGAAAGACAACAGAACAATTTTACGGAATAATATGATACATTGCAACCTAAATAAACCAGAATTGTAACGCGACGTGATACCTTAAATCGCCTTAAGTCGCTGACACGCTGATCAATCTTGATACTCACATTTCTGCGTTCATTTAATACATTTACCAACTTATGCAATCAATTAAAAATTATAATTTTGTTACTGGTTATTATAGTAAATATTGACAAATTTTTATTAGTAGTCTATTCTTATTATATATATTAATACTCTGTTTAAATTTTGGAAATAAAGTTAGATAAATACTTTGAAAAATGTATCTGGTTACATATGATAAAATTAATATTCGTTAAGAATTAATAAATTATATTTTTGATTATGACAGACAAATTTTTCTTGATACATAGTTCAGAAATGAAATTCAATTTTAAATTAATATTAATGTACATAACCTGACAGAAATATTTAAAGATTTATAAATAAATTTAAGTAATGCTGAAGATAATATTTATACTTAACTGAAAACTACTTAAGTTACATTTTTTGAAGAAATAAAAATTGCTAGAATCTATCAGCTTATTATTATAACTAAAAATTCAGGAAAGAGTTAAAATCGTGTAGCGTGGCAGCGGCTTCATTCACCTCTGATTTATTTACATTACAAAAATGTCCCTAACGGTTCAAACCACATATTTCATAATTAACCTGCTAAATCAGAACAGAGATTATTAATTATCATAAGATAAAATTCAGGAAGTTTCTAACCACATCCGAGATAAACATTATCTAAAACATTCCAATAAGTTGAACGTTTCGCAGAAATCGAACAAATATATTTAGGAAAAACAAAATTGCCTTCAATTTCTGATGCAACGTACAACTAACGTACAACTTTGATGTGAACAAGAAGACAAGGTGGAAATTCAGAAACATTTAAGGCAATTTAGTTTCTCGCTCGGGATCTTCTATAGTAAACTATAGACTCGTTTAGTTTTCATACGTATTGAACAAAAATACTTTGGACTATTTAAGGAAAATGTGAAAAAGGCTTACCAAACCGACGAGTAGAAAAAATACTAGGAATGTGCGGCCGAGGACCGTCTGGCAGTAAACGTCGCCATATCCTACCGTGGACATCGTCACGATCAGAAAGTAGACGCAGGTCCAGTACGAAAGCTGTTGAGGGTTCGTGAACTCGAACGGGTCCCCTGAGTTTTCAAGCTGCCAACAAACAACAGTTCAAACTTTTAGAATCAACCTAATGTCACTAACTGGTATCTATACGCTATCATGGACTCGAACAGTTTCATCCCTTTACACAACATAGCAACCATAACATCTAATTTTCTCCAACGTTTATCCAGTTATTTTTGCCCAACTTCGAGCTTTAAATTGATATATATCAACTGCCATTTTGTTACACCCTTCTGTTTTAAGATCATACCAAATATTAGCTTCCTAACAGAGTACTATATGTAGTAACTGATGTACTGTCTTTGAGGCCGACAGATAGCCATTTTGTATTACGAATATTGATGTAACACTTATATGGTCGTTTTTATTATACTTCAAGCTTTAATTTTATGTCTCATAAGTATTATTTTGACATACTTTTATGTCATGAAATCAAGTGTGATTTTATATGTTTCGAGATCGGTCATTGTTTGCTATAATTAGCAGCCCATCATTTTGTATTAAGAAAATGTATGAACTGTTTATGCAGTCGTTTTTGTTATGTTTTAAGCTTTAAATTGATATACAACAAGTGCCACTTTGTGATACTTTTCTGTAATAAAATCGTGTAAAGTATTGGCTACTTAGTAGAATACACTTTCTGTCTACAATAATCGATCCATTGCTCTTGAGGCCGATAGGTAACCATGTTGTACTAAACATATCGATAAAACGTTTATATGGTCATTTTTATTATACTTTAAGCTTCAAATTGATGTGTTGTAAGTGGTATTTTGCGATACTTTTATGTCATGAAATTTCATCAGACTTTTATACTTCAAAATTGGTCATTATTTGTTTTAATTAATAACCATTCGTGTTATACTAAAAAACTTAATGGATCCTTTACGTAGTTATGTTTGGCAGATTTATAGCTTCAAATTGATATATCAGAACTGATATTCTGTGATACTTTTATGTCATGAAATCACATTAACTAAATGTGAAGTCTTATAATTTTGTCCAGCATAATATTCAAAGGACTACATCAAAAATACTTCTAAAAGGAAAAGCAGCGAATAATTTGACGTTAGTACATTTTCTTGATGTTCTAATTTATCTCACTATACCCTGGAGCCTTATTAACTTGTGACCTAAGTGAACTGAAGATGGTAACTTTAAGAAATCTGTAAATTTGAATTATGTTGAGAGAGAATAAATGTTATAACCTTACCAAATGAATGATGCCAGCAGCTGTTAACCAGACGGAGATGAAAATCGATACAAGTTGGGCGAGACGAATGGAGCTTGATGTCTTTAGAATGTTTAGATACTGGAGGATGTCAGGGACCGTCATCAGTCGTAGGGCTCGGAGGAACCTCAGTCCGATCCACGTCCGATCGAGATATATCGATACGAAGGATGGTGGTATCGTAAAGTAGTCCACGAACGAATACATCTCCAGCATGAACCACAGCTTGTCACTGGCGGCGATAAACTATTATAAAACAAAACATTTTGTTTTATACTATAACTATAAAGTCCTAACGAATAGATTAACCAGTTAACTGTGTATATCTTCTAAAACTTTATTTCGATGCAATAGACGTGTACATTCCTGGTGTAAAATATTACATTCGCTATAAAAACTCGGAATTTCAATAAGAAGTAATAAAATTGTCATTTGATATGTTTCCTTTACATTACCAATAAAACTGCTATCGGTAGTTGTACTTATAAAGAAGGTTTATTTTATAAATACAACTGTATCTTGTATATGTATTTTATAAAAAAGAGTTTATTTTATAAATACAACTGTATTTTGCGTACGTATTTTATGAAAAAAGTTTAATTATTCTCTGTGGAATATCGGATATTTCACGTACAGTAACTTTTTACAACCTGAATCGATTATTTTCTCCAATGCGTCCGATAAGGAGTCACGATACTGGTGCATGACCTGCGAAGTGCCATTTTGTACAGCAGCTCGCTAGAAAAACCACGCATCAATCGAATTTCTTCAAATTATTTTACTTCTTCAATTCTTTTACACGAATTTTATTCGTCGACAATTTTCAAGTTTTCAACAACCTTTTCAACAACGAATTGTTAATTTTCCATCGAATGAAAACGTAACCCTCTCACATTTTGCTTAACCCTTTTTCATTAAAGTAATAGGACTGTTCGACGAATGTATTCGTCATTTTAATAATCGCACCCCATAATGGATTTTCGAAACTAAATTCCGCAGTTAACTGGTTAAACTCATTCGAGCCCGGGATAACAGGTGCAGTTTAATCGAGATAAAGCGAAGTCGTAAATTTAACCATCAGGATGAGGCACCGATTGATGTTCGCTGCGACATCAATTGGCGCCGGTGCTCTCTGAATTTCGCCACTTTTCTGGTGCGTGTAAATTTATTGTACTGAGCGCGAACGTGTTAAAACGATTTTATCGTTATACATAGGGTGAGTCGATAAAAAAGACATAATTGTTTGTTGGCGTCAAAAAATATTTTAAGCAAAACTTTTGTTTTGAGAGCGACATCTTATGATGGTCATAAATTCTGCCCATACAAATGCACTTTCATTTCAAAATAATATTTGTTTGCTTTTTATAATGAATTTGTATGTCTTTGTGTATATATAATATAAATAATATTTTACTTGAACTGTTAGAATAATATAGTTGATATTTAATATTGATTATGTTACACTTACGCGTATAAAAAAGTAGACCATAAAAAATATATTGAAAGCTAAGTCTATCTGCTGAGTAATGTTGTTGCTCCACTTTTGGCAACGTTCCACCTCTTCACTGTAACATAAAATTGTCATAATGAAAATATCAAGTTGAATTATTTGTTGATATATTTAATCAAGTTTGATCTAAAATAAAATAAATAATAAGACTATAATCATTCACGAAAATTATAGTAGAAGCAGTTATACCTGTTGAATATAATATTCTTTAATGCAATCTATTTCAAAATTTATTTTGGTATAAAAAATTAAAAAATTGATGTTTAATTGAATTTGAAGTACACACCTTGTTTATGAATATATATTTTTCTTGTGTACTATAATTAGTAATTTAATTATAAAGATAAATTTTAACGATTAATTTTGTTAAAGATGATAAAAAATAATAGTAAATTGAATAACAATTATTTATCTCACCTGGAGGCATCAATGAAGTATATTATAAGCGATGCTATACTGAGAATGAAAACTAACACCACCTGAAACAGAAATATACGAAAATCATTAATAATTGATCCCTACGAAATTGTTTAATTTATTATTTAATATATATTAAGGAGAGTGACACAAGTAACAAAAATCCCAAATTTTCTCAATTTAAAAATTCCTAAATACAAAAATCCCAAATTTCGTCAACTTAAAAATATCTAACTACAAAAATTGCAATCAACTGAAAAATTGTTAAATATAAAAATATACAAATATGATTATATTATTTAAATAATAGTACCAAATAAATATTACCATCAACCAAAGAAAAAAATGATAAAAAAAAACAAGTACATTTATACTTGTCCCTGTACCAACAGTTAATCACGAAGAAAGATATATCCCGATAAAGATAGTAAAACATGTTTTATTCGCAATACTTCAAAATTACTCGAAATACGTCCATGACATTTACGTGCTGACCCAATAAAATCGAAAATGCTATATTTTGTGTTGTCTGCATTCGTAACGATATAGAAATGGAATAGCGTTTAGTACTTAATAGATATCGATGTACCGAATACTCGCACACGCATACACACACACATGTGAGGTACTTCTCAACTATAGAATTCCTCGTGGAAACATATGTATAGCGCAAGTGTGCTTGAATAAATAAAGAAGCACGGCTTATGGTATTTTAACTGTCGATCGATCTCGACGGTTGGCTTTGTTCCAAGTAACAGCTCGTCAAATTTCAAGTAATTTCACCACATGTGCCATATAAAACATCGGTGATTTATCGTAGATATAAAAACAAAACAATTAATGATTGATGAACGTTCTTCGTGATTAACGACCTATGGAACAACGTTTGCTAATCGATTTTCTAGTTTTTCCACTGTTTCCAACTTTATTTTTACTCGTTTCATCTCTGGGTTACTTGGATCTAGCATATTTAATCGTTTAATGTATAACATAATTTAATAACACGATTTTATATACATTTTATACGTAGAGTAATTGTATCTAATATGAAACAGTCTCTTTAGAGTATATAGTAAAATCTAGTAAACAAGTAGTGAAATTGATCAACCACAGAAAATATTTCGTTATGAACAATTATATTAACGTTCAAGCTTGAAAGGTGCATCCAATGGATTAAATGTGTAAATAACGTAGATCTAGGGAAACTCGAATGTAGGAAAGATGCTTCAAGAATTAAATTATTTGTATAGACATATGTAGAAGATATGCAGTTAAAGAACGAGTAGTGGTGAATCGGTCAACTTCGTCTCTCTTCGGCGCTACTCGGATGATCACGTGACCCCTCGCCAATCATGCAACGGTATTCAGCCGACAGGAACCGAGTGCGTCCGAAGCTAACCGATGTACCTTCACTAAACTTCTTTCTCTGCAAAACCCTTAAAACTTTCTTCGACTAAAGAAATACCCTACATTGTATCTACATGTCCACAGTTATCTTCACCAAGAATTCCCTAGTTTTAATCAGTATAAAATACTTTTCACCCAATTATTTAATCATTCTATTATACATAATAACGTTTTATCTACACACACCAGAAATTCTCTAATTTTATTATAAAGTGAAGAATACACTTCAACCAACATTAGAATTATTTGATCGTTTTATTATACAACATAAAGTGGCAGCTGCCCTCCGAGACAACGAGTTGTTCAGACCGTCAGTGAAGAATTTTTACCGAGTTTTTTCTCTTGTTAGATGCGCTCGTTTGTTAGAAAAAAAAAACGAGTCTAGTCAGCGATTCAGGGAATGTAGGAAGAAGACACCTACGTGGCACATGTGCAGAGACCACTTTTGCCTCTCATCTTATCTTCTGTTAACCTATGTTACACCCCCTAGGTAAAAACGCAGCCCTCGTGTTTAAAGGGATCCCAACCGAACGAGTGGCTGGCTTGTTTTAGTATCATACACTGCATTGTTCATTTAATTAAACATCTTAACCTCTTTCTGTTTCTTTTATTTATTCGCGATTGGAACAGGAGAATAAAATAATAAACGTTCTTTTTACACACACTGGTATTTGTTGAGTCCATTTATGAATAATAATATATATTGTTATTAAAAATACAATTTTACAATTGTATTAATAAACGTATTAAATAATTGTTCACTTAATTATCAACTGACCAAAGTAATTTTGAAAATGGAGAAAATGGGTGAATTTCACGACTTGAAAGTTCATCAGGCTGCAAATTAAAAAATCTATAAACATACAAATTTTAAAATTCATAAATTTAAAAGTCCTTAAATTCGCCTCCTCAAAAATTCGAAAATTCCTAATTTTCTTCAATTAATGATCAAAAATTCAAAAATCCCTAATTTTCTCCAACTATAAAAAAATTTATAAATTTCAAAACTTGTCTTCATATTCAAAAATACGTGATTTTTGCAGCGAATAAATTTGAGATTTCGAGAACTTCCGATTTTCTTGAGCGTAAAATTTGAGACCTCGCGACACGGAAGTTAGTAAATTTGTAAGTTTGACTTGATAGTCGGATAACAGCAATAAATCTGGCCTTTCAAGGGAAAATTGACTAGCCTTAACAGTAATGCTAACAGTTTTCCAAGTCTGGCGTAAAACGTGGCGATCAAGATGTAGGTCACCGGGTTATCGCCACCGTTGCTGACCTTCTTCATCGTCCAAAGCTTTTCCAACCAATTGCCCTTTCGGAAAGACAACGACAAAAACCGAGAAAAACCGTGAATCTTGAAGCCATTCAAGTACGTAATTCTTTTGTGAAGAAGCTTGGAAACACCCCTTTTTGATACAAGTCGATTTATGTTTCGTTACATTTTTCTCTACACTTCATCGCGTCAGATATTACCAAATTATATTATATTTTTCATATTTGTTGTATTACTGAATTCACTTTTAGTAATAACGTTTTCCAAAACGTGGAAATGTGAAAATTAAAAAATATAAAAATGTAAAGACGTGAAAGTATGAATATGTAAAAGTATAAAAATCTGTAAATTAGCAAATAAGTAACTTCCCAAAATAATAAACATAAAAACATGTCAATCCAAAAGCTATCAAATCCACAAACTCGCCAAATGACCCTTAACTTGCACCCTCGAAAACACGAAAATAAATCTGCGACTTTAAAAACACAAAAATCGATGAACTCGACAGTTTCGATGACAGATTCACCAAAGGATATGCGATCGTTTGTTTATTTATTTACTTTGTGTTTGTAAGTTAACAAACATTCGCATTTGTTCTAGGTTTAACCGAATAAATATAAAAATTAATACAGTCCCTAATTCGATGTCCAGGGACCATATAACGCGAAAATATTCTGTTTCTGTTTGAAATTGCATAAATCGATTAAAAACGTTTGATAGTGTCGTCAAGATGCTGCGATTGCGTCTATGTACTTCTATCAGCATGGTCTGACGATACGAAAATAGCGAGGGCACTCGTGATGTGTCTGTCCGAGACCCACGCTAATTCGCACGCTAAAATAAGAACGTCAACCTTTATTTATAACGAAGTACGATAGGTCAGATTGTCGTCGTCAAGGAAAACGATAGAGCCGCTTTGATCTACTCTATTACATTCGTTTATAAAAGGCACTTTTATTGAGATACAATAAAACGCTTGATTTAAAGAACATCGTACCCTTCCATTCCGTTTCCGTTTAACGTTCTACGTGTCTGCACATACATTATTTTTAGATTCTCCTCATACCATTTATTTTTATAGCTGCAGGCACTTAACTATGAACTAGGATTTCAGTTTATGTTTTAACTACTGCTTCGGTATTTTTATTTTCGCTAGCTTTATTGCTTAACATTCTTATTTTTATGGCATTCGGTTTTGGAAGCTTGGATGTTTAAAATTGATGTACTAAGCATTGATCACAATTTTTATTTTGGAAAGTTTCGATATTAATAATTTTTAGGTTGGAAAGTTTTAATGATAAAAGTGTTCACTTTGGGAAGTTTCAATGTTCCTAATTTTTATTTAGAAAGCTTCAACATTTATAACTTTTATTTTAGGAAACCTTAATGTTCGAAATTTTTATTTTAGAAAGTTTCAACGTTTATTTTGAGAAGTTGCAATATTTAAAATTGTTTGTTCACTGAACTTTAAATATTGAAAACACTTATTTTGCAAATATAAAAGTTATATATTATTTATTTATAATATATAATAACATTAAATAATCTATAATGTGCTATATATCATACAACATAAATGAAATAAATAAATAACAGTTACGTTGAGGACATATTTCATTTATTCAAAGAGTTTCATGACTAATCTATTTTTAAACATATCCTTCAGCTAAAATTCTACACTTGTCCCATTGTTCTACTAGCTTCCTTGTGCAGGCAGTAAAGAAATTTTTATTTTGCAGTCTCAGCCACTCTTGGACATTTGTTTTCACTTCTTTGTCACCGTATACTTTGACTGCACGTAAAGTCTCCTTGAGAAAAGCAAATAAAAAGAAGTCTTACTGCATGAAATCCGAATTCTAAAGCGCAAAAAATTCCCAACGATTTTACACCTTTTAAAAGGATCCTGTTCCTTCACTCAAATTATTCGCATAACTAAAAATAATGTTTCAAAGTCTGCTGTAATTTCATGACATAAAAGAATTTCAAAATGGCAGTTATGATACGTTAATTTTAAGTTTAATGTTTACTGAAAATTACTACATAAAGGTTTCATGGGTAGTTTCAATACAAAATGGCGGACAGTCAATTGTATCAAACACTGTAAGGCTGCAATAAGTCAGTTAATTAATTTGGAAACAATGAAAGTCAGACGCAATTTCATGACATAAAAGTATTTCAAAATAGCGCTTATGATACATCAATTTAAAGCTTGAAGTTTACTGAAAATGACTACATAAAGGTTTCATGGGTAGTCTCAATACAAAATGGCTGACAGTCAACTGTATCAAACACTGTAAGGCTGCAATAAGTCCGTTAATTAATTTCGAAAAAAAGAAAGTCAAACCGCAATTTCATGACATAAAAGTATTTCAAAATGGCACTTATGATACATCAATTTAAAGCTTGAAGTTCTCTAAAAATGACTACATAAACATCCTACTAATATTTGTTAACACAAAATGCTGGTTAAAATAAACAATGGCAGACTTTGGAACACATAAAGCCAGATTCGACTTAGTGACACAAACGTACCTATAACTCACGTTTATGGCACATTCGTTTGAAGCTTAAAATTTACTGTGTAAACGTTTCATCAATATTTGCAATATAAACAGCCTGTTAGTCAACATAACACAGTAAGATTATCACTAGATGAACAGCACTAAATCACGATCCTCCAGAATCATCTACTTCAAAAATATTGACAAATGACTTATAGAATCATTTTAAGCAAACTTCAACCTTCACATTAGTATCACAAGTGGTTTACACTTTTAACACGTTCGATCCCAAACTAACAAATGTATAGACGTTCACCGTTGTGAAGTACGTAATATTACCCACTTGGGTCTGAAGATGTCAAACTTAATAAAACAGGTAAAAAGAATGTATAAACGTAAATACGTTGTAATATAAATTTCGGGTGTCCATAATAATCATATGGGGAAGTGGCGCCCGATTACCAAAATCGTATATAAGATATTAATATAAAGGTTTAGTGTCTGTTTTGGCACGCGATTGTCGTTTCGTTGTCGATAGATTTTCAGGGTTTAATTTCACGTTTATCCCTATAAATAGTTGGTCGTGGAAAACTCGGTCGAATGTGGCGTTGGCGCGAAACGATGGAAACTTGGGGCTATGCCATCTCGGGATGTAAAACTTCTTGCCTGGCAACGGGCTCGTTCTCCTACTTTCTGCCACTTAGTGCGTTTTAATTTGGGACGCTCTGTTACCAGCCAATGCATTTATTCAAGAAAACGAATGTATATTAAGGTGAGGATCTTTCTTCGATCTTTTCTTATTTACCCTTCACCTTCTCGCTACCGACGGTGTATAGGATTACTCTGACTAATATGGAACAACGCTTTCTATTAAACGCTGCGATATCACCGTAAATGAATAGCAAAAGTGACCATGTAAATTATTTCGTTATAAAGATTAATATCTTCAGTTGACAGTGTGTCGTTGAATGTGAAACATTGTTGCGTTTCATAGTGCTTAAAAGTTCCCAAAAGGAAGACAAATTAACGATGGTGAGTCTTACGTGATTGTTTTTGAGTGAAAACGATTTATCAGCAAATTCTTTTCCTGTTGAAATATCAAACACGAGGTTTTATGAAGATCTGACTTTTTACTGTTTTATATACAACTTCACATTATTTGCTATAAGTGAAAGCAGTTTTCTATTAAAATTATTGATGAAACGTTTGTGTACATATTTTTGTCAGACTTCAAGCTTTAAATTGGTATTCAACAAGTGTCGTTTTGAGACGTCTTTCTGTTATGAAGTCGTATCAAACATTAACCACCTAATAGGGTAGCTCTCTTGTATACCGATCCATCGTGAGGCCGATAACAAGCCATTTTGTATGAAGAATATCGATAAAGCGTTTATGCAGTCTTTTTTATTAAGCTTCAAGCTTTAAATTGACGTATTACAAGTGGCAGTTTTCGATACTTTTATGTGATAAAATCGGGAGAGACTTTATACGTTTCAAAATCGATCGTTGTTAGATATAATTACTTTTTATTAAGAAAACGTGTAGAACGCTTATGTATTTATTTTTGTTATATTTCAAGCTTTAAATTGATACACAACAAGTGTTATTTTGGCATCTTTCTATCATAAAATCGAACGTTAGGTTATAAGATATCTCTTGTATACAGCGATGGCTTGAGGCCGATAATCAGCCATTTTGTACGAAGAATATCGATAAAACGTTTATGCAGTCTTTTTTATTAAGCTGCAAGCTTTAAATTGATGTATTACAAGTGGCATTTCTCGATGCTTTTATGTCATCAAATCAATTATGACTTTATACGTTCCAAATCGGTAATTGTTCAAATTACGGTGTAACAATTGAAAATGGTCCAATTATATGTGTAATTATTTTTATCACATTTGAAGCTTTAAATTGATATAAAAGTACAGTGTCATAGAATCAACAACCTAATAGGTTCCTCGAATGCAATAACCAGTACTCTCGATAATCGTCCAATATTTATTGTAATTACGAATCTGCCATAAATATTGATAAGAAATTACATATTCATTTTCACAGAACTGTAAGCTCCAAATTGATATGCCATACGTACAATTTTAAAATACTTTTATGTCATCGGATCGCGTTAGTTTTATTGCATCAAAGTCAATCGCTCGATATTCAACGGCGAAATAATTTAAATAAATATAAATATCGGATAAATATGAATGATACTCCTTTAGAAAAGTCTGTTGGTCGTTCACAATTATAAAACAACACTACCGCTGCGACGGAGGCAGGAAATAAACGCAAAGAACCAAGTGTGATAACACTCTTTGCGGAAGTGATATCTACTACAAACATGATGTCGATGATCGCTTCCACTTTAATTCTAGCTCTTCCTCTGCTTGGACTCTCCGGTTTTGTTTTATATTCTCGCAGCCTTTGTCTTTGTCCCTATATTCCTATACTGGTGGTTGCAAACGATTTAGGTCAAGTATTGCAACACGTTAAATAACGTGGGAGTTTCATGTGATCAACCATTAGCTTGACGAAGCTTTTTTTATGGTCTGAAGAATCTTGCTTTGTGATGCATAGTTGTGTTCGTCTATTTTTTATTTTTTAAGCGTTTACAAACGAATTATTTTCGAAATATTTTGTAACTACTAACTTTTCCGATATAGCAGCTTTTACAGATTTTTTTCTGTGGTATTATTTGGTGAAACTTTATGGATAACAATTTTTAATCGAAATAAACACCGTTTGGGTTATTAATGTTTAATGTTATTAATGTTTAATGTTTGTGATAATTAATGGTTGCTGATTTAATACTTTGTTGCTAATAATTAATGGTAATAAATTATATCAAATTATTATAATTTATGATAATTATCACTAATTTAATGATTTACTTCTATATAATAATTATTTATTTTATTTTAGTAATATTATTTAATGGTTAAATTCTTTAACAAATTAGTGCTGTATTTTTTTGTAATTATTTAAAACATTGAAATAATATGTTTGTTAATATTGTTTTACATAGGATTATATTATTTTACATAAGATTATAGTAGTACATAAGAAATTTACAATTTCAAAATTGTACTCATCCTTAACAGTAAACATAACTATGCTTAATAATTTAAAGGATAACTATTCAAAACGAAAAGGTATATTCTGTAAGAAGAGTATGTAAACAGTATGTACATAAGAACCCCATAATAAATCTATTTATGTTACGCATCATTTGTATTTAATATACAAGGGCTTAATTCAGCAGAGAAATTCATACAGATTTACAAATTATTCTTCAACACAATGCTTAGAAACAGTGTACTATTTTAAACAATGTACAATTCTAATACTCCATTCGGCAATATAACGAGAGACATATACTACAACTTAAAAACCGAGAACATCCAACAAACATACAATCCAGCATCCCCAAATTAATTTTCGATACCATTTCGAGACAGCTTCAGCGCAAACAAATAAACCGTATAAATCTGAAAAGTATAGGGCACAGTATCTCGAGAAAATTCTTAACAGCATCACGAAGATGTTGGCAAAAAGTTTAACCTCGTTTGGCTGACCTCGCATCGTACCCATTTCCGTTAATTTCCACAGACATCGAGCAGACTAAACTAATTACGTAAACAATATTCACACGAATGCAAATAAAGTGCCGCCCCGATAGTCGTTAGGTAGGAAACCGGCAATAAAGGAAGTCGATCTATCGGCGTTACACTCGTCTTCATTCGGAACTATAACGGTGAAACTAGATTATCACTAATAGGCCTTGGCACACTGTACCATGCTGAAAAACCGTGTCAGTCGAACGAAGAAGGGTGAGGGTTAGACTCCCGGTATCTAACATTTTATAGTTCGACCAGGTCGAACCAGACCCAGACCTGACCAGCATCCAAACGATTGTCTCCTCCACCACCGGCGTCGTGACTAATCTGTTACATTCTTTGAAACTGATACTGGCATCTTGCCAATCTTCCACTAAAGACTTTTCTACCAAATACGACCCCAAACTTCCTGACTCGACTTCTACTTTTCTCTTATTTCGCGTACTTTCGCAGCGCGTTCCATTAAGCCGTTTGAATTTCCCGCGGATTTCGAGAAATATGGCGGACGAACTTAATACTCGTACATTTACACAAGAATGTATACTAAAATAATATATATTCACATAATAGTTTTATTATTAACAAGTTAACTGTACAATTTCATATTAAAATTCTTTCTAGAATAAGTTTCTCCATAGAAAATGGCGTTCTCAAGGATGTTACGTATAAAATATTTGCGCGGGAAATTTGAATGCTCAAATTACAACTACAATACTCTCTTACTATTATATTCCTTAAATGTTTAATCACGAAATCAATAACCGACAAATTATTTACTCTTAATCGATAAATTGACCTTTCCCATAAATGTCTATCATATCTATAGTTTTAGAAATTCCCTGAAGATTTAGAAAACAAGTTCCACTGTAATCGATTTTGCATGTTCAATAATAATTCGAAACGCAATGCAGCAAACACATTTTACGAGGAACTTATGAACGTCGAAACACGTCGACAGAGAAAAATGGGACACGTGAAATATTCCTCGAGTCAGAGGTCACTCGACACATTCGCACGGCAACATCGAAACTTATTAAAGATTTCTAAGGCTCGGCTTACAGGATATCTCGAGAACGGACGGTACACAAGCCTCGCCAACGGTTCTAAAAACTCTCCGCGCTCGAAGATGCGAACGAATTAAATAAAGAATGAGACGGATGCGATTGGGATCGATACGGGGCATTAAACAAAAAATACAGACGACGGATAGATACGAACGGAGATTGATTTCGAGATGTAGGTCGGTCACCGGGGTTACTTACTTGGACGCCGGATAAAGGTTAAACGTACCAATTACGGTGCATTGACAAGGAAATCTTATCAATTTGTCAGGAAAATATTTTTAGCCGAGAAAAGTCTGCTGAATATGTCTCGTCGGTAACAAACTGCTATTTGCAATTTAGATCAAATGTCTTGATCTTATCGTTTAATTCAAAAGATGATGTTGAAGAAAAACCAAGGATGAATAAGGATGACTTAACCTCACCTTAACTTGATGCAGTTTGATCCTGCAGTTTATATGAAATAAAGATATTTATTTGAAGGAAGTCTGGTAAATGAACCTCATTGTTAACAAATTACTATTTGCAATTTAAACGTGATGTATCCTAACCTTATTGTTCTGTTTGAGTAACCTAACCTATCAGATGCAGTCACTTTGTATGAAAGGTTTATTCGAGAAAAATTACGTAAACATACTGAAAAGAAAACAAATCATTTTATTAACCTAACCTTGACATAACATAATCTTATCTCTTTACATGAAACAGAGATATGCAACGACTTTATTATTTACTTAATCGAATCTAACCTTAACTTCATACGAAAGAGGTACATGTAACAGCTGGGTAACCTGATCCTGATCTAGCATAATACAATTACTTCATATAAAATATATATATATAACGGTTGACTGCTATAATTCTAACCCAACCTAACACTACTAGTTTATGAAAGAAAGAGATATAACAGTTTATTGATCTAATCTCAACCTAACCTTATTAACTACTAATTGAAACAAATGTATCTCACTAAAACAGTTTATTTAATTCTAACAGATATACTTAAACCTAACCTCTAATCCTATTACTTATACTAAATGGAGCAAAACATTTCAGTGATCTAACCTTAACCTAACCTAATTTTATCACTTTGTATGACACAGTTTTTTAATCTAATCCAAGTTTGACCTATATTGTTACTTCACGCAGAACAAAAATAAGTAATTCATTTAATCTTAACCTAACTCTATCAGTTTATACAAAAAATATCTAACGTTTAATCTAACTTAAACCTAACCTTTCTTTGAAAGGAATGGAGTAAATGTACCCCTTAGTAACCAATAATTCATTTCATTTCACAAATTTTCCCAGCCATTTTCTACAAAGCTATAAACTTTCTCTTCCTCCGCAAATCTCCCCACGCACTCTTCATTCATTATAAATATTTTCGAATAAAAATAAACTCGACTCGAGTTCGATGACTCTGCCCGCTTGAAAGCAGCGAACTTGACACATGCAATCTTCCGAAAAATATATTTTTGACTGTTATTGCGTTTATGGAATACGAAAGAGGTAAAATTATGGAAGCTGGATGAAACGATTATTTTAATTTATTGTATACTACTAATTGTTGTAATTATATTTTACAAATTCTCATATTTGCATATTTATATGTTTATAGAAGCTTGTATCCTAAATTTTGAATTTAAAAAATTAGTAAATTCTCAAGTTCTCATCTTTATCAATTTTCAATATTCCTAAATCCCTGAATTCCCATTTTTTCAAATTCTCAAATTCCCAAATACCTAAATTCTTAAAATTCATAACTTCTCAAAAATCCCCAATTTTCAGATACCTAAATTCCCGAATCCCCACATTCCCCAAAGCCCAAATTCTCAAATTCCCAAATCCCCAAATTTCTCAAATCCCAAATTCTCAAATTTCCAAATTCCCAAATTTCCCAAATCCCATATCCCAAATCCCAAATTCCCCAAATTCCCAAATCCCCAAATTCCCAACTTCCCAAAAATCCCCAAATTTCTCAAATCTCAAATTCTCAAATTTCCAAATTCCCAAATTTCCCAAATCCCATATCCCAAATCCCATATCCCAAATCCCATATCCCAAATCCCAAATTCCCCAAATCCCCAAATCCCCAAATCCCCAAATTCCCAACTTCCCAAAAATCCCCAATTCTTAGAGACCTAAATTCCCGAATCCCCAAATTCCCCAAATCCCAAATTCTCAAATTCCCCAAATTCCCAAATCCCATATCCCAAATCCCAAATTCCCTAATTCCCAAATTCCCCAAATCCCCAAATCCTAAATCCCAAATTCCCAAAATCCCCAAATCTCAAATCCCAAATCCCAAATTCCCAAATTCCCAAATTTCACCCTGAACAACAACACCCCTAAAAACCACCCTATCACATTTCCATCCGCTGTCAAACATAAAAAAAAAATAAAATGATACATCACGATCCGTGAACGACCCCTCCTTTGTATGCAATAGGTTAGGAAAATATTGGAGGATCATTTCATGCGTTCAATAAGTTTCGAACGGGTGGTTCGTGCTCGAACGAGCACGCGAGTCACCCAGTGTAGTCACTTTATCTTTTTCTCGTCGCGAGAAGGATGAAATCGTTTGTTCGCGAGATTTTCTGTAGCAAGAGAACCGCGACGTTGTATATCTGCACGCGAAGGAGCTTTTTTTCGAAAGTGGGTTCGACGTATAGCGCCACAAGATAGACTCGGTCGGCCTGCTTCGTAGGACCGTCATAAATGGAAATGCCGCCATAATGGTATCGCAGAGACAAAACCGGTGTGCACATAATACACTCCTATGTGTGCACGATTATATACGCGTCTCATTTACCACGACTGAGGTCCTTGCATTGAATGCAATTGAAGGGAGTGGGAGTGCCTTGGAAACCGTAGTTTATTTGCATTCGCATTGATGCCTTGCTGCTCGTTCAGAATATAGAAGCTCACTTATATCCAACTCGAAAGGAGCTAAAATGTCGTGGAACTTGTGTCTGCATCAGACACCGAGCTTTTTCATTTTCAACAAATTGTATCTTTTACAATCTCCGCCATTTTACTGCCACATTTTTCAACATCTGATATTTTACAATAAACGTTTACATTGTTTCAAACATTTATTTCCAACCTGGATCAGTTTTAGTCAACATTTTAAAAATATAAAAGAGAAAAATTGTCAAGTAGCTTACTATGTCACTTTTATGATAGTTGTTTCAAAGAAGTAACTGCAGGGAAGCAATTTTTTTAATACAATGTTACATAATTTTTGTTACAATGTTACATAAAAATGTATGAGAATTCGTTCACAGGTGACTTCAAGGACAAAAATGATTATGTAAAATGATTTTCTATAAAACCGGTTTGGAAAGAATTTATTAATTTTGATTAATATTTTTATTTGAAGTTAGTGTAGTTTAGGGAATATCGGTGTTGTAAGATAGGGACGTGCAACTCAATGCCAGCAGGGCAGGTATTTGATCGTGAGCCAAGGGCAGCTGAATCACGCATCTCAGGGCAGCGGGCGTATAGTGGGGGTTCCAATGAGAGAACAGTGACCACGTGCTGCTTTTAGCGCGTTATGAAAGCGATCTAACATTGAACGAGCAGGAAAGAAAACGAGAAGTGGGTAGACTGCTCCCTACTCCTCTTAATAGCTTCTGACATCACTGCGACGAAAGGCTGCCTTGTGCCTTTGCTTTAGGGCAATTCTAACTGCCCTAATGCCTGAGGACAACAGTCACTCGTCGCTGTTAGAGAACAACGAGCATCAGAGCGTTCTCTTGAAACAACGTGATACGTTGGAAGGCAAATAAATTACGTAGATGTGTTTAGGATGCTACGCTTTTGTCCGGTTTAGCTTACGCAGAGACAGTTTTAACCCAAAATTCTGAACTGCCAGTTAAAATTATGAGTTTCGTTTATTTTTAGTCATCTTATTGTTATGCTATTGTATTTCCCTTCTGGAATATCACATGAGAATACTGCCAGAGAATTTGTAAGAGAAATATTGTCACGTTTTGTCATTTTTCTGTAAAAAATAAAGTATTGCCTTTTCTGTGTATGGTTGGTATGTTTAATAATTTAAGTTTATTTGTGAAGAAGATTGTTTTGTAATGGCAGAAATTGTTTTTAATAAGCAATTGCTACTGTGTTACGATTAACGGTAGAATCCGCGTTCGCTTTTAACGAGGTTTTTAATTAAATTTTTATGAACCGGCCACGTTTTAACGGAGAGGGTTTTGAATTATTCGAACTGTACAATATTTATTGGTCTCTTCGCAAATTTGGTACTCTATTATTCTCTATACGTTTATATGATATTTATATCCAGAGTACGTGACGGCCATTTTGAAATCTGAATAGTGTGATCGTGAAACCATGCCGTGTGCTTGCACAATAATTGCAATAAATTTGCATAGCGTTGTTTCTATTGGAATATTTAGAACCTGATATACATTTCTGTTCGTTTTATATTGACTTGGCACTATGATATTTTTACTAACATTCTTAATGTAACTTATACAATATAGTTATGCACATTAAATAGCTAATTTTAAAATGTACTGTCTAACGTGATTTCATGACATAAAAGTATTACAGAATATCAGTTCTGATATATCAATTTGAAGCTATAAATCTGCCAAACATAACTACGTAAAGGATCCATTAAGTTTTTTAGTATGACACGAATGGTTATTAATTATAACAAATAACGACCAATTTTCAAGTATAAAAGTCTGACGTAATTTCATGACATAAAAGTATCGCAAAATACCACTTACAACACATCAATTTGAAGCTTAAAGTATAATAAAAATGACCATATAAACGTTTTATCGATATGTTTAGTACAAAATGGTTACCTATCGGCCTCAAGAGCAATGGATCGATTATTGTAGACAGAAAGTGTATTCTACTAAATAGCCAATACTTTACACGATTTTATTATAGAAAAGTATCACAAAATGGCACTTGTTGTATATCAACTTAAAGCTTGAAACATAACAAAAATGACTGCATAAACAGTTCATACATTTTCTGAATACAAAATGATGGGCTGTTAATTATAACAAACAATGACCGATCTTGAAACATATAAAATCACACTTGATTTCATGACATAAAAGTATCTCAAAATAATACTTATGATACATAAATTTAAAGCTTGAAGTATAATAAAAACGACTATATAAACGTTATATCAATGTTCGTAGTACAAAATGGCGGTCTGTCGGCCTCAAACTCAATGAATCAGTTACTACCTATAGTACTCTATTAGGTGACTAATGTTTGGCACGATCTTATAACAGAAGGGTGTGGCAAAATGGTACTTGATATATATCAATTTAAAGCTTGAATTCTGACAAAAATAACCGCATAAACCTTTCATCGATAATGTTAAAAAGAAATGAATAGTTGAGCAAGTAATGAAAAGCTGTTACATATCAAGTAGTTGATTTCGAAGCGTGGAAAGTCAGATCCGATTTCGTGACATAAAAGTGTCTAAAAATACCGCTTATGACACGTCAATTTGAAGCTTCCAGTTTAATGAAGACATAAACGTTTCATCAATATTTTGAATATAAACCTACTGGTTGTCAGTGGAATATAGCATAATATTATTACTTGATGAATCAACCATTTTATGCTAAGAATATTAATAGAGCCATTAAACAGCAATTTTTCTGACACCTTAAGCTTCAAATTGGTACACGATAAGTGCTGTTCTGTACTGTTTTTGTGTCATCAAATTACGTCAAAATTTCTATGCTACAAAATACGACATTTGATATAATACATACTGTTTAATTTCATTCATTAACAAAATCAGATTATTAAACAATAACTAGAAGTGTAAAGAAGTGTTAAAATAATTTATCATCGAGAAACATGAAATGTTAAAAAGTTCAGATAATAATAGACATTGAAATGAAGAATTGGAAAAATACAGTACATAATTTAAACATTTTTTTTAAATATAATATACTATATAGTTTAAAAAATATTTAAAAATATAGTAGACAATACAGTTTAACAAGTATTTAAAAATGAATTATAGTATATTGTTTAAAAAATATTGAAAAAATATGGTACAGTATGTAATTGAAGTATTTAAAAAATAGAATAAAGTTCCTAATAAAGGTGTAACATGAGATGTAACAACAGTGCAATTAAAAATCGACGTCATTAATAAGTTTGTCCTAATAAAGGTTTAACACGTTCACTTATGTAAACGTGATCTTTGTTCAGACACCAGACATTTTCAATTGTCCCAATCGTTCAAAATAGGATAGAATTACTTTGAACAACAGTGCAATTAAACATCGTCAGTGTTAATAATTTTTGTTGTTGTCGTTGTGAATAAACGAAGAGAAAAGAAAAGAGAAAAATAACTGTTTATGTAATGACCACGTGTCTCACAATGACAACGGTGTAGGTTTCTCTCTAATCTAATCTAACTGCAACTTACTACTGCTTGAACGAACTACTACCATATGATTCTCTAAACTAGGTGACATGTGCCTTACTTCTCGCATTAAGTCTTATCGGGTTACAGAAAACCTTATGTGCTACCACCTTACTTAATTTAATCTAGAATATTTCATATGATGATATCGCTGACAGCATTCGAACGATCACAAATGTGAGCATCGAATTGTTATCTTTTACGATGTTCAAGATCTGCAAATTCATGTAGAACTTTTACAAATTTTACTAGCTACTAAATATACATAAAAATAGTTATACTCCACATTTAAATAGGTTTATATATCTTCAGATTTATGTTTCTCTAGAGTTAGAACTTCTCTAGGTCGAAATTTCCCTAGGATCCGGATTTTTATAAATTTAGATTTCCGTAGGAATAGAATGTCTGTAAATCTAGCTTTCTCAACGATTAAATTTCCCTAGGATTAAGATTTCTCTAAATTTAGCTTTTTCTAGGATCAAGATTTTCCTAGAATTTGGACTTTTCTAAATCTAGCTTTCCCTAGGAATAAAATTTCTATAAACTTTTCTCAAGAATAAAAATTTCCCTAGGATTAAAATTTCTCTAAATTTACCTTTTCCTAGAATCAAGTTTTCCCTAGAATTAGAATGTCTCTAAATCTACCTTTCCCTAAGATTAAGGGTTCCCTAGATCTTGGTATCTCTAGAATTAACATGTCTAGGTTTTAGAACTTCCCTAGAACTAAAATTTCTCAGGATCTAAATCTCCCTAAATTTCCAAATCCTCAAATTCGATACAAATCTCAACATTTTAAGGCCATCTTAAAAACATGTAATAAAAATCTAAAATACATCTTATTTTATATAGAAATAAATATATATTTTTCTCGTTACGATAATTTCACCCCTACTCGACAGCTGCAGAAATTAGTAAGGGTAGTGGAGATACAAGGCAGATTCACGGCCATATATCCTAACACCGCTATAATATGCACTATTCGTGTTTATCCTTCAGCGTAATTTTGTATTCGTCTTAATGAAACCGGTAGGTATTCGAAATACGCTATTCGACGTAATTTTCTAGTCTTAATGAAGGTGGTAGGTATTCGTAATATGCTATACCCCGTTTAATATTCGTTGAAAAAAAAAAGAAAGAAATATTGAATTCGATAGCCTTGGAGAAAGAGAAAAGCTGGAAACACGCCCCTCAGGATGGAACACGCACTGCGTAGAAACTACCCCTCTACTTCAGTCAACGACGTACTGGTTCCACGAACAAAAACTAGGTCACTTGCTACGATACTCGTGCTAACTGGTGTCGAGAACTCACTTTCTGTACATGGTATCGCGTAGGTAGATAGATAGACGTGTATAAGGTGTATAGATGTGCCAGGCATATAGGTGCCATAATTTTTTACCTTTTCATACAGTTTCCAACCTACTCCAAATTCCTACTCGGCCGCGGATCAATCACACGCCCGATACAAATTGACCCATTAGTTTTCAAAATAGTGTACCAGTAAATCGTTACACTTTCGATTAATAATCGAGCAAACGCTGTTAACTGCGGAATTTACTTTCGAAAATCCCTCACGGGGTGCGATTATTAAAATAACGAATACACGACTATTACTTTAATGAAAAAAGGGTGAAGCAAAATGTGAGAGGGTTACGTTTTCATTCGATGGAAAATTAACAATTCGTTGTTGAAAAGGTTGTTGAAAACTTGAAAATTGTCGACGAATAAAATTCGTGTAAAAGAATTGAAGAAGTAAAATAATTTGAAGAAATTCGATTGATGCGTGGTTTTTCTAGCGAGCTGCTGTACAAAATGGCACTTCGCAGGTCATGCACCAGTATCGTGACTCCTTATCGGACGCATTGGAGAAAATAATCGATTCAGGTTGTAAAAAGTTACTGTACGTGAAATATCCGATATTCCACAGAGAATAATTAAACTTTTTTCATAAAATATGTACGCAAAATACAGTTGTATTTATAAAATAAACTCTTTTTTATAAAATACGTATACAAGATACAGTTGTATTTATAAAATAAACCTTCTTTATAAGTACAACTACCGATAGCAGTTTTACTGGTAATGTAAAGGAAACATATCAAATGACAATTTTATTACTTCTTATTGAAATTTCGAGTTTTTATAGCGAATGTAATATTTTACACCAGGAATGTACATGTCTATTGCATCATAATAAAGTTTTAGAGTTATACGTCGAACACGGGAGCAATTTTTACTTGCTATATAATTTTTAGAAGTATGTAGTGATCGTAACTATTTTGTAGGTTAGGATACACGCCATCTTGTATACTGAGGAAACATTATAATTATACATTTATACAAGAATAATATATTTCTTCGCTGAGATAATCTCTTTTGATAAAAGTATATTTAAAGAAAAAATAATGTGACGATTTATAATACAAGCTTATTAATTATTGTTTTTTAAAGTGTCTGATTTGTATCAGCTATAATAAGTTTAAAATTTAATCAACAGACCTAACCACTGTAATCTAGTTTAATAGTAATAATAAATTAAAAGTTTTACTTTTTATCTATCACGATCATCAATGGCGGACACTACTAATTTAATATTATGGAATAATTAAAGGAACAGTGGATGAAAAGTTTAACTGGCTTTAATATTATATTATTTGAAGAAAGTAGCAAGTGGAAAATTGCAACTGAAAAATGAATTAATCGTATCCTGATTAAATTACAGTAATAGCGTGTCTCTTTATGCATGGCAATTTTCACTGCAGCGTTTAACGCGATTTCTTTCAGCATGTCTCACTATGTACGTCTTTTTTCACTGCAACGATTGTGTCAGAACGTGACTCACTGATTGGTAAGTTTCTTAGTTTAAATGTTTCAGTATTTGAAATTTGCACAATTCTAAATTCCTACATTTTTTATTTCTAAAATTTTCAACTTTCAAATTTATAAATTTAAAATTTTTAAGTTTGCCTATTTGAAACTTAAAAATTGCTATTATTAACTTTGTCATTTTTATGACAAAAACTTTGTCGTTTTTACTGTACGTAAAAACATGTTACTACAGTATTATTACTAGCTTACTATTAAAAAAGTTTGGAATATGTAAAATAGAATATTTTAATATTAATTTTATTCATGACGTTGCCAACATGAAAAACACGTAAGTTATCGGACTAATTATTGCCAGCTACTATTATTATTACAAAAACCAGAGTGAAACGTGAAATAAAATATTGTACTAAAACATGTATGTATCTGCATGAATATCAGCGGCCTAATTATTCTAATGTGAGCACAATACTGTATATAGAGAGACATATCGAACGTCACGAAGGATGGTTTACTTTCAACGACATAATGTAGGTAAACATGTAGCCATGAAACCGTTGTATATGATACTGAAACAATACAATGGGATCGATTCTCAAAATTTGAATTATACCTACTTATACCTCGAAAACAAAACCACGGATCTCGGAACTGTATAAATACTATTATGTCGGAAAAGTTGTTCTACAAGATTATTTATTAACCGGAGAGAATTACTGAAACTTGGGCTTTTATTGATTGCAGGACTTTTATTGCAGGACCATCAATTACTGAGCGTTTGGATTAATATTATTTTTGAAAAATTATTCCTTGTATTGAAATTATATCTTTTGTGTTAAATGTATCAATTATCTTCATAAAATTATTATTTTTGTTGAAATTATAAATTCTTTGTGTTAAATGTATCAGTTATCTTCACAAAATTATTCTTTGCATTAAAATTATAAATCCTTTATGTTAAATGTATCAATTGCCTTCATAAAATTATTCTTTGTATTAAAATTATAAATCCATTACGTTAAATGTATCAATTATCTTCATATAATTATTCTTTGAATTAAAATTATAAATCCTTTGTGTCAAATGTATCAATTATCCTTTGTATTAAAATTATAAGTTATAATTATATAATACCTTTTATTTGCATTTCTTAAAATCTGCATTATTCTACCTTCTGAATATATGAAAATCTTCTAATTAAAAATTTGTCAAAAGAATCTGAAAATGGTTATAATAATGTGATGAACGAAAAATTAAAACACTCGTTATGAACTTTTTTTTCATTCTTAATTATGTTATATTTTTTGTCAATATGGGACATGTGTGTTTTATACATGCATTTAATACATATATGTTTTATTATATTGTGTATTATGTTATTTTTTTATATTATGTTACATGTATGTATTTATATTTTATATTATGTTATGTTGTTCTAATGTATTTCTCCCCTTTATTTTTTTATTTATGTTACATTGTATTTCTCCCCTTTATTTATTTTTCCTCTTCCTTTTATTTAAACCATAATTTCTGTCTTATTTGCTCTAAATAACACTAAAATTGTAAATCACGTTAAATCTTATTCCCCCATTTCTTTTTGCAGGAAGAAGCTCACCCCATAAACAAAAAATAGTAATATTTCTACTATAAATCGACATGGATCTTGTCCAGTACGTAGAACTTGGGATAGCATTTTTTTTTTACCGCAATCCGTGATTTTATTGACCGATTGTGATAAAAGAGGAAGCATACAATTCGATGAGTATGTATTTTTTGTATGCATGTCCAGCGATTACTCTGCGACGGTTGGACCAATCGAGATAAAACCTTTTACAGCTTGTACAGAATGTTTCTTTGGTAGTTTTCCGACTTGTTTATTGTTCACTCTTGTTGTAAAAAATTACAGCTTTCTATGTCTCTAACGAAAAGGTTTTTATACCTTTTGCATCTTTTGTATATATCTTTCAATGTCAGTGCTGTTTACAGAAAATATTTTATTTTTTTTTATGGGATGTTTGGGACTTGGGAAATTTTCAACTTTCGAAGTTTAGGACTTTGTCTATTTTTTGTCTTTAGGGTTGTGTATTTTGTAACTTTACAATTTTGGAATTTTAGAATTTTAGAAATTTACAATTTTACAATTTTACAATCTTAGAACTTCAGAATTCTGATTTTGCTAAATTACCATCCTCGTGAAATTCTTAAACATTCTACAATACTTCTAACAGTACGTTCAAACCTTGTTAGAACGTACCTAACAAGGTTTTAAAACGAGTACGTTTCAAACTACCACCCCGTTGCAATTTTAATTAAAAATATCCTTTGATTGTTGTCAAAGGCCGAACAATTGGTTAACATTTTTGTCGATCCACAGACAAGTTGTCGGCGAACCGCGTGTTTGACATGCCTGCAATACAGGGAGAGTCTCGTAACGTGACTTTAAATAACTCTTAAATCTCTCTCTGCAAAAAACTCTGTCAAACAGAACTTTGTTTCCAGATTACAGCCAGATACGGTTCTGTAATTCCTTTCTTGTTCTTTTATTATCAAAATACGGTCACCTTCAGTTTTTCAAGGGGAGTGTCTGATATTACTGTGTATAAAGCATGAAATTTTACACAAAAAAGTATTTGAAGAAATGGTGTCTAAAATACTTACCGAGATATGGAAATTTTCAGAATTTTTCAGGAATTTAAATTATTATTAATATACTTTTTTAATCTGACGATGAGTGCACGATACACAACAATCTTTTAGTTGCTGTGACACGTGTGCGAATAATTCTTGCATATCCCTGTCGCGATTAACCTTTTTTAGCACTCCCGAAGGAAATAATCGAGCGGTGCTTAATCTGGCGGGCGGGCTGACCAAGCAACGCTACTACCACGTCTAATCCAGATCAAGCATTCTGTTTAACACAGCAACCACCAAAATTTGGTAGTTCTAGTTTCAGGTTTCACATTTTCTATTACAAAATTTTACCATACTCATCTGCCATATTTTCTCGAGCTGGTTGATGCTTTAGTATTTATTTACTTTTGCACTTCATTTTCAATCTAAAAGTAAATCTCAGGATCTCCCTAGCATCATATAATCTAGACCTAGTACTAGTTAATTATAATATCTAAATAACTAATACTACTAGCTAACTACATGTGCAAGACATGTTCATACCGCATTCTTAAACGTATCAGAGTACACCTAACAGACCTGGTAATACTTATAACAGAAAAGTGGAATATGGACCCATCAATGATCCATTAATGAAATATTTCGAAGCCTATACGGATTCTCTGCTGCTCGTAGTGCATATTTTTTCAAATTTACTTCTAATGCTTCCTCGGTCCACAAATGTACCATTCTCTGACGCAGCAACCATTCACAAAATTGCACGCGTTCTTTAAACTCCTGTTCATGTAATTTTGAATATACAAAATGAAGATAAACAAAATTTATCTTCAACGACAGATTTATTATAGATTGTTAAACTTTGAACGTAAATTTCTCCCCTATTTTTTAAAGTTGCGTGCTATGATTTTACAAAATTATTACTTTCGACGTACTGAATAATTGTACCAAGTTTGAATGAAATCGGTGTTGCTTCTTATAAAAATGGTCTTATAAGAAAGTAAATGATGCAAGAGTGATTATAATCAGTTTCTAAATGCAACATTGAATGTTATATCCCCTTTGTTGACAATTTCGATACTTTATAATTATATCAATGAAAATTAACGCTTTTCTACTATATTGTTAATTTTAACAAATCATCACACAGACTTATACAATCTTCTTATGAAATCGATGACTTTTGAGACACACCTTACAAACATCAAAATTATTACTATGCAAATATATAACTATTAACTTCTGACCTCGTGTTCCTTAAATCCATTCTCTACAAAATTTCGTACTTTATTCAAACTCGTATTGGGTGTATTAATTCGGTACCTCCAACATCAATACCTCATAACAACTTTATGCCGGAGTACCTGATAACTTCAAATAGAATATGTGCTAATAAATCCTTGACAATAATTTGAAATAGAACACCCGATAGTAATAAGAAAACACCTAGCAACAACTTCAAAGGAACTGATAGAGTTCCCTTGAAAAAACTGAAGGTGACCTTCGTACTTGGACGAAAGGAGACAGTAACGAGAAAGGGATGACAGGACCGCGTTGCTGAAAAGCGTGGAACTTTCGTATAGAAAATTTGTTTATAAAAAGTTGTAGAAGCGTGAGGAGGTTACTTACCAAAATACGGCCCGTGGTGGTTTGTCCAGAAATCAGTTCACCGGCCCAGTCCTTGGCTTCGGTCATAAAAGTCCCCTCGAACTCCTTGCCCTGGCGGCTCGTCTTCTGCTCCTTCTGCTTCGGGTCATTTGGAGCGAACTCGGGTTCCTTGCGACAGCAGAGGAAGGCGAACGCACGCCAGAGGAGCACGATCAGCAGCCCGGCGAGGAAAGTGAAGATGCTCGATAGTAGGAAGCACCACCATTTCCGTTCCTTCAGGCAGTCGTCTACCGGGGGCTGCTCGGTCGCCTCTTCGGTCGTCATTACGGTGGATCTCTGCTGCCCCCGGGTCACACATTCACCGGCGACTATGACAAGCAGCGGCCAACGGTGCGCTCTTTATGCGCTTCATACTTCCGTGCTGCCACGGGTCGTAGCACGCCACGCTGCAACTCTCTCCACGCACCTCCTCCGAACCCCAAAACGTTTCCCACCAGAACAACTTCCGTTAATCCTCCTTGAACCTTCTCCCGTTTAACTCACGCACGCACCAACAACGATCACCACCATATCACAGCCCCCCACCCCCCAGCCCCACCAGTATAACAAAAATTCCTTACCACACCAATTCTGTTGTCCCCCTAAGACCCAGCGAGGCGAACCTCCCCGACACCTTCTTCCCTCGATTTCCCTCACTCACTCACTCCGCTTTTCCTCTTGACGTCTCGTCCATGAACCAGGTCCGACTGTCATGTGCGGCTCGTCGACGGTTTCTCCGGACTCGTCTGGAGTCCGAGCAAGTTTACGAGCAAGGATCAGCAGGACTCTCGACACGTTCGGCGGCAGCTGATGCCGCCGCCGCCGCCGCTAATCTTGCGGGTAGTTCCGATGTCGAAAGGGGGAGAATCAGAAAACAAGAAAACAAGCCACTGACACCACTGCGATGTATCCACATACGTGTACGCGTGTTTACGTATACATGTATGTATATATATTTATATGCACACATACATACATATACGTGTACGTGCGTGGGCGCTTGAGGATGCGTTCTGTGTGCTTCGTGTTTGTACGTGCGTATGTGTGTGTGTGTGTGTGTGTGTGTGCGTGTACGTGTATGTACGTGTGTGTGTGTCAGATGTGTGCACGCGCACCCTTGTATATTATATTATATGTGTGTATATATAAATATATATATATACTTGTATTTCTTTCTTTCTTTTCTTTCTTTTTTTTTTACGTATATGTATATCGTTATAATATCAAACTGGAATCCATGGGATCGTACGCGGGCGAAACGCGGTCCCCGAGCACCGGGCAAAAAAACTATTCCGTGTTGAACGCGCGTGTGTCCCGCTTCCTTAACCTACTCGACTGTACCACCGACGACGACGACGACGACGACGGCGACGACGGCGATGAGGACGACCGAGTGTTCCGACGACCATACCACTGCTCTGCAGCAATCAATACGCAACAATGGACCGGGACCAATAAGCTCGGAGCTTTTCCTGACGTAGACGCACGCTCCCTCGCTACACTTCATCCCCCACCAGTTCCCTCTGCTCCCCCCCTCTAGAGCTTTCGTTGCGGAGCTTAACGACAGAGGACGCTACGGGCGAGCCGACGTTGCGCCAAAACAGATCTAACCCTTGTTGGATCAACTTGCGATTCGACTACTTATTATTGCTGCGGCACTTTTCGCCTCCTGGCGTCTCGTCCGATACGTATTTGCGTCGTTTAACGCTCGGCGAGATTATTCGAACAGAAATTATCGTTACGCGTGAACGACGTTCGTTTGCCGAAGGGAAATTTCCTTGTATTTTTGTTGGCTCTTATATACAGGGTGCTCCGCAAAACTGGGGCAGCTTATGGCTACTGAATGATAGACGATAGAAACACTGTCGTTAGGCGAAGCTGGTAACAGGCGCCAGCGGGGGAGCTTTTTTTCTGAATGGAAACGTTTTTCTTTTAAAAACTCAATTCTCGTGTTCTTTTTAAAAGAGAGTATTGAAGAAGTTTAGGAACATAGAGCTTATTGAAAATATATAGAAATTTAGGGACTGTTTAAAGAAAGTTTGAAAAAGTGCATGGAGTTTAGAAAGACTCTAGGGAAAACTAGAAAATTTCTAACACCGTTTTGCAGGTACTCTAAGGAGGTCTAAGGAGATCCTAGAAGAACCAAGAGAATGTCTTAGTAAAATATAAAAAAGCCTAAGAGAAATCTAGGGAAATCTCGGAAAGCTTAAGAAAAATTTGAAGATGTGTAGTCAAAATCTACGGAAGTTTGAAGACGTCTAGAAAAAAGTATAGGGGAATGTGAAAAGAATCTAGGAAAAATCTAGGGAAGTGTAAGATGTATCTAAACGAAGTGAGCGAAAGTCCTGGTAAATCTAGGGAATACGTAGAGAAAATTTGGGAAATTCTGGGGAAGTCTAGGAAAGGTCTGGGGAAGTTTGAAAAAGTCTAGAGAAATCTAGGAAAATTTGTAGAAGTCTCAGAAAAAACTCGGAGAACCTAGAGGGAATCTGGGGAACCCTAGAAAAAACTTAGAGAATCATATGAAAAATTTAAGTGGACGTAGAGGAATCTAGGGAAATTCTACACAAACTGTTCTAACAACGTGGCTGTAAACTGTAAATAATATAAATAGTATAAGTGTAATAACATATTTGTCGAACATCATAAAAACTTAAAAATGTAATTTATGTTAAGAGAAAAGAACCATAGTTACACCGAATAAAAAAGATAAAAACGTAGTTTACGTAGTTTGCTCGAAAGTGAACCTTATTAAACGGTATAAAGTTTTTGCCGAACACTTCTGCCCATCTTCGATTACAAAAGAACTATAGCTTGTCCTAGTTTTTAGGATTACCCTGTACATGACTTGGCACATAACATTTGCATTTTTCTACGGCCTGGCGTCCCTTAAAATTACAAATTACGATGTAATTTGCATTTGTAATTACAACGTGCTTAAAATGCACTTAGAAAACAATTAGAAAATTCATCCTTACTTTTAATCATATTGTACAAAGTATTATTTATCACGGAAGTGTTTGAATTCTCTATACTGAATTATTAAAAACGTATCTATTTTATCAAATTATTTTTTACGTGATAGAATGATATTATTAAATTAATAAAGAGGTGTTAATTATGTCATAACATATTAATTTAAATTATTTGAATATGTTGTACATTGTTTACTGTTAAATAATAATTTATTAATCACGCTAAATAATATAAATTGTTTCCTTAATCTTGTTTACAGTATAAATTATCTGATTCGCAATTTTATAATCTTCATATTATGAACTTCAGTTTATAAATGTTACCAGTACTGTTGGTGTTTTGCTTTTTTTTTTAATAATAGATTGAAATTATCGATTTTTCCTTTTGACAACATCACGACTGTCAGACAGGAGCGGAACTAGAAGCTTCACTTGAGGGAGCTTAAATGTTCTTCCTATATTTTTAAATTTGTATCCTGTAATAGTTTAAATATTCTAGCAATTTTATTTTCCATTTTATTTTACATTAAAATTACAACTCATAAACAATTACAACGATTATAAAATTATAAATACAATGTTTGGAGGAGACTACGGTATACTCTTGGTATATTGCCGTTACTTATATTGCACGGTGGATGAGCTTTCCTTCGCACAATCATCAACTTGTATCAGTGATATGTCCCCATCACCACCATAATGCACGATCTCAATCATTTTAATTATAAAACTTTCGATTCTCAAATTTACGTCCTTTTAATTCTAAAAGTGAGTTCTCAAATTAAAAAATGTTCAAATTCACAAATTCTCTTTAGTAAGTTTCGAATGTATAAATTTATAAATTTTCAAATTGTAGTCTTGCGAATCTAGAAGTCTAAAAATTGAAAATAGTTTGAATTTGTTAACTTTCAAATATTGTATGCAAATATCTCTTTGTATATTGCCAATTCTGATCATTTTATACTCTAATTCCGGCCATGGCAATATAACGAGACTCTATTGTACACATCGGTGCCCGCAAAAGCACACCACTTGTACGTCTATGTACCGCACTATCTATAATTTATACAATACTATTAAAATCAGACAAGTATAAGCCTCTGGAATATTAAATATATACATGTAAATTATGTATACAGAAATTACAATTATCTGAAAAAAGAATTCCAATACTTAATTCTTTTTCGTTTACAATATAATTAATTATAAAACATAAACGTAATATTGCAATAGTTATTTCAATTATTTTTTCTTCATAATTCAATAAAATTATCATACTCTAATTACATACTAATATGTGTTATATTGCCGTTTTTTGAACTTTTTTTCTGTAACGTTTGCAATACGTAATTTACACGAAAGATTGACCGAGTTGCCATATCTCTCTAATATCTAATTAATGGTCTCGAGTAATCGATATGTAGTGATGAATCGAGTTTTGCACAGTATGTTCTAGTAAATAAAATATTTGTTATTGTTTACAATTGTCAGGAATACTACTGTATGACAATATAGTTGAAAATTCGAGATAAAAGGAAGTAAAAAGAGGTGGTGTAATTTAAAAATAACAGAAGGAGAATCAAAATGTCAGAAGAAAAAATTGAGAGGTATTTATAAAATCCATATATACGTATAAAATTATATATTTACACAAATCGTCATGAATCTTTTTCTATATTTGCTCGCTAAATAATTTATGTTATAATGATACTGCTGTAGTTCCTCTTTTAAGGTTATGTATTATTCGCATACCATAAACTGTATGTTTCAAAATAAATAAATTCTTTCAGTCCAATCGATAAAACAGAAGTGGCGCAAATTGAATCCATGGAAGATAAGATAAAAATAAAACAGGATGATAAAAGTAAACAAAAACATAAACAAGAGGATGCTATTGAAAAACCTAATGGTCGAACGAATAACAATGAAAACAGCAATTGTTATTGGTAACATTAAAATTTGTATATCTATACGAATAATGTATACAAATAATTACAGCGAAATGTTACAAACTTTCATAATTTTTCAGTGGAAAAGAGAGAAATCTAAATATTATAGAATTACTATGTGCTAGTTGCTCAAGATGGTTCCATGAATCTTGTATCGGTTATCAATTGGGTAAATTGGTGCCCTTTATGATGAATTATATATTCATGTGCAAAAATTGTTCCCCTACGGGTTTAGAAAGTTTCAAGAAGAATCAAGCACGTAAGAATACATTTGATAACTTATGCTTATGTGTAACTATGAACCAGATTATACAGTTCTAATTGTTTTAGCATTTCCACAAATGTGTGTAACAGCAATAGCAAATTTACTACAAATGTCTCAGAAAGAAAATGAACAGAAAACACTTTTTCATAAAGACAAAGACATTATTCCCTTTATTGAATGTCATTGGGACAGTATGACTACTATGCCACGCAGAGTTACTCAATCCTGGCATGCAACGGTAAATCACTGGTTTTTATACTGTTACTAATATGTAACTGCTTACATACAGTCTGATGTAAATAAATATAAGTTGTATAGTTACGCTGTAGACCATAGTCTTTCAGTTTTTATGTATTTTTCTGTTTAATAAATTATTTTTTTTTAAATGTATTACTTAAAAATTATTTTTAATGTAAGCAAAATAATTATGTTAATGCAGATACATAGAGCCCTGTTAAAAGATGTCGGATCACTGTTCACTATCGATGACAGCGCTTTAGAAGGTCAATTATTTGGACTTACATGTTCTGATCTTCAAACAATAAAACCTAACTATGAAGCGATGATTAAAGGAGGCCATTTAAAAGTAACTGAAATGGGTGTTCAACATGTTGGTAAGTGTAATTACAAAATGATTTAGAGTTAATCTACAGTTAGAAATATGTTCAAAATTTACACATTAGTTAAAAAAAATAATTATAATTTTATTGTTCCTTAATATATACGTGGAAAGTACTCAACTTTGCAGATATGCAAGAAAGTTATGTATTTGTATCTGCTTTTATCTTTTGGTTCTCAGTAGAGAAATCTTTTTATTTTAGTTATTCCTTATCTTATCAAGAAATGGAATCAGAACGATATCAAACTGCTTGTTTGATCATAATGGCTATAACTTTAATACATTTTCTTCCTTAATAAATTCTGTATTATGATTTACCATTAGCTCAATATAGAGAAAACTTAATAATCAAAATCACACTTCATTACACTTTGTTATAGTAAGTCAGTTTACTCTTTCAATAATGAAAGTGTGAACCATTAAAGTTGATATTGTAGAGTCAGTTTTATAAGTGTAATTATGGAATATTTAGTGCCACTCAGTGGAAGCCTTCGCGGCCGCAATGCGAAACGCAAATTTCCCGGAGAAGGAGCAGGTACGGGTCCGGGTAAAAAGGGTAGAGGTTCAGATCTGACAGCTCCTAAATTACCTGCTCATGGATATCCTCTAGAACATCCTTTTAATAAGGATGGTTACAGATATATCCTTGCTGAACCAGATCCCCATGCACCTTTTAGACAGGTACAGTGCTATATTACTTTTCAGTTACAAATTTATCATGTAACATATAATGTCTTTTCATAGGAATTTGATGAAAGCAGTGATTGGGCTGGAAAACCTATCCCTGGTTGGTTGTACCGGGCTCTAAGTCCAAGTACAGTTTTGCTTGCTTTACACAATCGAGCTCCACAACTCAAAGTTTCTGAGGACAGATTGGCAGTCACTGGGGAGAAAGGCTATTGCATGGTCAGAGCAACTCACAGTATGTGGGAATCAATTAAGTTAATGAACATACATTAAACATGTTATAACTAGATCAAATTGCTTCCTTACAATTTTTATATTAATAACATGTGATGCTTTTCAGATGTAAGTAGAGGAACATGGTATTGGGAAGCTACTATTGAAGAAATGCCCGAAGGATCGGCTACTAGATTAGGTTGGGGTCAAGAATATGCTAACCTACAGGCTCCACTTGGTTATGACAAATTTGGGTACTCTTGGAGATCTAGGTACAATGAACTAAAACATTATAATAGAATAACTGAATCAGTATGTATTTAACGTTGATTTTGCTACCGTTAAGAAATAAATAGATAACGTTACTGTTGGCAGAAAGGGTACACGATTTCATGAAAGTAGAGGCAAACACTATAGCAATGGTTATGGAGAGGGTGACACTTTAGGTTTTCTAATACTTCTACCTGATACACATGATGCATCACATTTACCAAATACTTATAAAGATCGAGTAAGTAAAAATTCGAATCGATGTACAGTATTTTTGTATTCTCTTTTAACTAATATTTATGTAACAGCCCTTAGTTAAATTTAAAAGTCACCTATACTATGAAGAAAAAGATCAAGTACCTGAAGCGCTTAAGGCTTTGAGACCGGTAGAAGGAAGTAAAATTATATTTTACAAAAATGGAGTAAATCAAGGTGAAGCATTTGTTGATATTAATAAAGGGGCCTACTATCCTACTATCTCAATTCATAAAAGTGCTACAGTTTCTGTGAATTTTGGGCCAAATTTTAAGTATCCGCCTCCAAATATGACTTTCAGAGGGGTATGTATAATGGTAATAAAATTAAAAATACATCTATGTATCAAATTTATAAATTATTTGTATTTCATAGATGCATGACAGAGCGGAAGAAACAATAGCAGAACAATGTATGGCTGATATGCTTTATTTCACCGAAAACGAAGGGAAATTAAGACTGGATACTTTTGCTTTATGACATTAATGTACTTTTTATTTTCGAATTCATTTTTATTTTTGATTAAATATATTGATTCGTCACATACTAAGTTTAACAATTTACATTTATATCATTTCGGTTTCATTTATTCGTTTTAAGAAATTTGATTAACACAGGATAATCAGACACGATCTATTTTCCAAAGCCACCTCGACAAGCTGGACTTGGAGTTACGTTACTATTGTCTTCCCATTGAGTAGGTGTCTTTGCCTTTATAAATAAACAATTAGAAAGATTTAATTTTTAATTTCGTTCTACTGACGCGAACTTTGTTTAAACTATTTTTATAAAACTTACTACAATCGATAACGCATGTACGCTGCCCTCCAGTTCTTCTTGCAATAATTCATTTACCATTTGATGGCGCTAAATGAGAAATGTTGAAGTTTTACTATTTAATAGTAAGAATAAATACTGACTAGTTATACTTAGTTTAACCTATTCTTTCTTTTGAACAAATTCTTTACAATGATAAAATCTATTACATAAAAGATAAATACTAGTATAACTTTAAAATTAGACTAAATTTATTAATCTAGAACAATGGTGTTGTAAATTCTGTCTTACCTTAAGAAGAGGTTTGTCCAGAAACTTGTCAGATACAACAATTACTTTAAAATGAGTTTCAGATCCTTTAGGAACATTATGCATATATGATTCATTTATTATTTCAATATAAGATGGATTTAAAGAATTTGTTAGTTTTGTTCTTATTGAATGTTCTACTGGATTATTTTTTACTATAGTACTCATTTTTTGTAGAAATACCACTGGTTTTGCATATCCTGTAAATAACATAGATGTTTTATATTTATAAAATGAAGTCATATACAATCTAGAGCATACAATATATTGATCATTTAAATAAGAACAAAATGCTCCAATATTTTTACAAAATTTTGTTCAGGCTGAACATGAAACATGCATATCAATTTGATTAACATGGAATTGTACACTTATATTTTATTAAAAATTATTCTATCAAATCAATTTACTACACTAAATATTTATGCTTTCTAATTGTAATTGCGAGTAACAATATTTATAGATGGAGTATATGAAAGACACAAATATTTTTATGATAAGAATACTACTCAAGTTCCTAGCATGGCCCATTTTAAACAATTAATGACATGTCATCCTATTATAAGAACATAAAAATGTTAATAAAGCGATGTATTAAACGTATTGGAATACAAGGAAACTATATCAAAAAGTAACAAGTTTGCAGCTTTCAATTTCTACTATAAGAATTAGGTTAGAAAAATTTATATTATTATTTGTATTCAGAATAAAACATTATATAGGAACAAAATAAACAATATATTATTAAATTAAACAAAGACTAGAGTTATGTATTCAGAAACGCATAAGTTGTGTCTCTTCAATTTGAATAATGATAAAACCTAACCTATGAAATTTAATATTATAAAGGAAAAATAATATCAACATACAAAAATTAGCATGCCATTTGTTTCTCTTCAAACTTTAATAGTCATAAGATAATTAATATACAAATAAATTATGATATATCAATACAGATAGTGAAATAAAGCCTAACCTATACGTTAACCTAACCTGTAAAACTTGATATCATAAAGATTGCAGGATTTACGACATAAAAAGTAATTACTCACTTTTTCCTATTGTTACGACAGTCTTATACATTTATTAAATTATATTATATTATGTACAAATAAATTATTTGAGAATGTATAATTGGAAATGTAAGTTTGATCATATGACAACAATTATAACATTGCGCAGTTTCTTTTGTTCTAAAAATATTGAATATTTTAGATTGCTACTGAATTTCAAAATTTATTTCAATTCTTGTAAAAAAGTGTGAATATAATTTTACTTATATAGGTTATATACTGAATAACAGAATTATACATAAAAAAATGTAAATTTAAAATGTGTTTCGTATCATTATTTAATACATTTTAATACAATTTTTGTAGACTGTAATCTTTTGCGAATATAGTAACATGAACTTTTGTTTTATGACCATTTAAATTTATGACCTACATTACGCGCCAAAATTCGAATATATGACTACGATCTTCATTTTAATACAATACCAATGGACTAATTATTAACTATTGTGATTTGTGAAAAAAATGTAAAGAGGAGACAAAATAAAATCTCTCTAATTTCTGGAATACAATGATATTACTTTTTGTGGTTTGTAAGGAGAGGGATACAGAGGAAAGAAAAATCTTAAATTAATATTTTAACTAAATGAATACTTTTAGTTTTAACTAATCTTTCTTATAAATAAAGGATAAGTAATGTTTGATTCGGTGCAAAATAAAACAATACAGAATACATCCTTTGAATGCTTTATTTAATATTGTGTTCAGACAGATACTTATAAGGAAAAATTCAAACTGCGCCAGAAAATTATTAAGTTTTGAACAATATCAAGTGACTAGGTGATGGACTTCAACTTCCATCAATATTTCATCTATAAAAACATTATTTTATTATACACGGTTGTAGGCACATTATTAACTCTTAAAATATTTTTTTCTTATCCCGTTAAAATATTGTGTCATCACATTGCCGATAAACAAACAATATCATAACATATTTACATTTTACAACATTTCTAGTAAAGAAGTAAAAAGTTGGGCTATACGAGAAAAGGTGATGTAATTTTTAGCGTACAATAAAATATTGCTATAATTTGTTGAAATGATTTTCCCTGCGATCATTATTATCATTACTTTCATTTTACCGTTGTTCTGCTTATAAATATTAATTTAACCGCAATTGCATGAATGTGCAAGCACAAAATGTACGTTTAATATAAAAACAAATAATCTGACTAAAATAAAACATAGTTCCATCATTAAATAAGAGTTTATTTTTAACAATTTAATTCGATCAAATTATCACCACGTTCCGAAAATAAAAGTATTGCTCAGTATAATGAAATTAAAATATCATATCAGTATGTACGTAATTATGAGCTCAATATGAGCTGTTGAATGATGTCGAGAATCTTAAATTGGCCTAAGTTACAAGTATCTACAAAATACTACACCATTTCCACTTTTAAATTTAAGGAAATGATTCTGCTCGCGAATGCGTATTCGTATTAGCATCATTTTCCCGCGTTTTCCTTTGAAAAGAATAGCGGGATTTTACTTTAACGGTCGGCCATCATAAGAATAATTATAAGTAGTTCATATACTTTCATTGCTTTATACATCTATTTACACATACAACTAAGCTGCCAGTAAGGAAATGATGTAAAAGAGAAAAAACCCTAAGGAAGGCAGCTCCTACGGTTGTATATTCTCAGGTATACATTAATACTAGCGATTCGAAATGATTTCTCACCATTAATCATGTAAAAACGTACAGAAAAGCTACGAGGTAACTCGTGTTGTCGTACTCGTTACGTTTCAGTCTCATAAGGATTTTTTGACGCCATTGCCCTGCGCATCGAAGCCTAGTAACTCCTAACCTTTCGTATATTCAAAGATTTTCTTTTCAATTCATCAGCAGCGCTTACGCTTTCGACATACATGGTTCACGGTGTGTTTGTGTGTGTGTGTGTGTATGATACAAAATTATCTTAACAGTGGCTCTATATGTTATCACAAAAATATTGAAGATCAGGGTATCGAGTTATTTTTAATTCGTACAGAAAATATTTTTAGGCACTTTTTGATATGTCTCGAAATAGATATGGACCTTATCAATTTCTTTCATAATTTGTTTTCTATTTTATACGAAACTACCTCATTATTCGAACCCCTATCGCTCTTTCGCATTTACGCTAAAATACAAGTTTTCCTCTTTTTCTATTTATACAATCCCTATCTTACAAGCAGGAGAGCGTCGATTACTAAGTGGAAGGTTCGCAGATACAGACAACGATATATACAATGACGCTGGATGTCAATATACATAGATTGTCTTTAGCTGATCCTTTAGTTCAGGAGGAATGGCACAAGTCTCCGACTCCGGCTTCCTTTTTACCAAGCGGCGCCAGCGCCCCCCGATATTTTTACGAAAGCCCTTCGCAAATCCAGACCTATCCGACGGTAATGCGTGCACAAGGGTATCCTGAAATACAACACACGAGGTTATTTATATACAATCTCAATTCAACTACGCATCACGAATTTACATTTGCAATTTGAAAACTACTTTCGAGAATCGGCATGATTGACCGCTGATGATACTCTTTGTGCAAGCTAGACACAGCTTGTTATTCAGTACAGAGAGAATTTAGGGAGACCCTGAGAAAATCTAAAATATAAGGGAAATTTAATATCGCTTTGTTAATATTTTTATTTCAATTATTTTAGAACTTGGTCGTTTGATACAGTAAAATTTTTCAGTGTACTCGATGTCTTTTTGTTCGACACTTACATAAGAAGCAAATTACAAAAACGTGTAGAGTGGTTAGTTCATAAATCATCCGTAAATTTTAACCGCACGTGTTTGTGGTGATAAGGTGCCGTGAAAAGAAACAAATGAAGACTTTTACAATATAGTACGATCACATGGAGTGATCTACGAGGCATAGAAGTGCCTCGAATACGTCGAATACGTTGACTCGACTGAAAAAGCAGGATACGCTTGGTGTATCCGGGCGCGACGTTACGAAACCGACCACCAGGGGCCAAAGAGCGAGAAAGAGACAGAATATGAACAAACATGAAAACCGTTGAACAGAAGTGGATGTGACCGTGATAGATGATACATGAACAGAAAAGAGACAGGATCCTTGTTAACCGGAATTTAGAAAGGGACTCGGACAAAGGAAGGACTCCAACTGGCCGACTTCGAATTCAACGACCGATGGCATACAGGTTTCTAATCGTATAGTTCATGAAATGTTAGACGTGCAAACTGAAGTTTAAAGATATCGAAGTCAGTCAGGGACCTTAGCTGATGAGAGGGGGCAGCGTAAAGGCCAGGAATTGAAAATACGTTTGGACGTGTTTCCCGCGAAATACCATAACAAAATTACAGGAATATTGCCAATATCGTCAAGGAGAGACGCATTATTTTGTCGACTACCAGACAGCTGCACCCTGTACCAAAATCTGGCCGCTTGGCAAACGGTCGTTAGACGCCCACCCACGTTAAATTTAGAGACGGCACGAGGGGTGAAAGCAGGTTTTTAGATGTACCTATACATTCAAAACACCAAATATAGCGTCTTTCACGATATGTCAGACGTGCCGTTGCGGTTCGTATAGTATAATCACGCGATACAGCGTGCTCGATCGTTAACGCTTTAACGGCGCCACAGTTGTGTTCTAGAATGTTTAAAATACTAGAATCAGCTTGAAATATTGCGAAGTATGACTAAAACTGTACCACGTAACGCGATGACGTCAGTAATTATAGTTACAAATTGAAATATTCGGTCGTTTCCACGTATTGGTTACATAACCTATAAAAAAATGGAGGCAACCCGCCGTCACCAACGTTTCTAATTTTATACTTTTCGAAATAAGATTCGTACCATTATATACTGAAGAGGTGCTGTTATTATTGAATATCGATTATATCGATATATCTTTCGAGCAAGAGTGAATGAATTAAAAATGCCACGTTATTTTATTTGAATCGATTTACAAATTCTTGTTTGAATTTCGATATATCGACATAATTCGATTTATCGAAAGTATCATTAAGTCGAGTATAAAATTGCAGTAAAATATAACACGTGTTCTATTCAAATTACGTATTCTGGTTCGAACTTCAAACCTAACCTAACTTAACTTACCGTGTAACTTTATCATTCGAATCTATTCTTGTTCGAAACTCGAAGCCGAACTTCCTTGAGACAAGAACTCGTTTCAAGTTCGAACAAGAATAAATAGATTCGAACGATAAAATTTCGCGCCTAGGTTAAGTTTGATATTCAAACAGGAATCCCCATTTCGTCATACCGTCAAGTATCGATGCGATCTCGATGATCGAAAACAGCATCTTCAACAGGAAATCGATGGGATCTTCAAGAATTAATCATATCGTGACGTATCGAGTGAAACGTAAGAAACAGCATCAAATCTTATCGTACTTCCGCACAAGACTAGTCACCTCGTGCCAGTTTTAGCGAACTGTACGTCATATCTATGAACACCCGGTATCGCGTCGATGACGTAGATAATGAACGTAACAACGCTTATAAATGGTAATAATCAAGATTCGCGTTTACGAGCCGATTCCAGAATCGGAACTCGTAACGTGACTAAATACGGAATATACTTATATCCCGTTCTAGAAACGTTCGTACACGCAATAGAACTACTTGTGATAAGAATAGTTGAAAAACTAGCAGATGTATAATAATGGAAAATGCGGTAAAGATTCGTGTCGGTAAGTGGAGCATGAAACTGAAACATACGGTGGTGTTAACGTAACGGCAACAAAGCTTCGGTGAAGTGGCAACGTTGCCGATTGTTTGGGATTTTTCTGGCGGCAAGCCTCGTAGTGAGCCTCGACCTTACAACTCGTTTGCCAGGCCGTCTGCTCGTATGCCTCGTCCTTGGAGGATCGATAGCGCCATCGACTATTATTAATAACCACAATTTTCAAAGGTCTTACCGTCACCAGGTTTATCCTGGAACGTTGATACGTCTTTATACACGGAACACGCTATTCTTGTGTCTATATGTTACCAACTGAACCATCAAAGTTAGCGAATGTCCACCATTATGTAACAATTGATAGAAATATTAAAATCTCTACTATTCATGACAAATATATCCTTACTAAACTATATATAACTTGGGTTTAATCTTGTTATATATGTTTAAAAAATAAAAACAAATATTTTAATCAGAAATTTTAGTAATTCAATTACTATAAGTTATTGCAAATAAATTATTTTGTAAATTTTAATACTAGATCAATTGTAATTTTATTTTGATATAAAAGGCGAATTCAAAAGGAAGATCACCCTTTCCCTTAAGAGTTATAAAATTGAAAAGAATTGCCTTTTAAATAATTGGAAATTATTTAAACCTACAGATGTTTGCAATATACAAGATCGTTAACGTTAATTAATGCAATCTGAGTATGAAGGTAAAAAATGACTTTTTAATTTGTTTTTATCGCACAATTTGTGCCCGTAATAAAAAAGATTGATCACATTTACAGATAAAATAATTGACTGATAAGGAACAAGCTTAGTTACGTAAAGAAATTACTTCAAAATATGCTCAATTTCCTGCACATTTGAATATAATGATTTGAAAATTTAGTAAATGAGAATAAAACAAACGTTAAAATGTTGCTGATAATACATTTTCAAGAGATAGATGAATGTGTTTATTTTAGCAACAAGCATCTTTGAACACAGAATATTAAATGTTAGATGTCACGTGTTCCCTTCCAAATAAAGTTGCAACGAAAATAACTATCTGTTACGTTATCTGAAAGCAAATTTCAGTTTATTTCAATATTCTGCTAATGTTTTTTTAAATATACGTTTTTCAAAATAAAAATAATTTTTTAGGTGAATACAAATCTGATAAATTGATAATTTTCCAATTTTATAATTCTTAATTTTGTAACTTTCTGTTTAAAAATTTTTAAATAAAAATAACCATGATAAAAATTGTTGTTTCCAAAACATTCGAAACATGATTTTTTAATTAATGATGCGTATTGATTGGAAGACATACGCTAGTAGATTAATACATCTGTCTATATATAGTAAGTAACAAGAGGGTAAGAAATGGTATAGGTATAGTTCTACGCGAATCGATCAGTGTAGGAATGCAGGAAGTATACATCGTAGACAACAAAGTCAACGTGGTTAAAAACATAGCTAATTTCCTGTTATCCTTCGAAGCGAGCGACATTTTTTATCGATACCTTTGTCTGAACTTTTGTGCTCACTATATTAGGGGTCATTAAGAGTATAAAGCTATTATCTTACTTTTACGAATAACTATAATCTGGTTAAACATAATCATCTTAACTTTACAACCCTACTTTTATGCGTTAATCTAATATTATTAAGTTGTTTCAAATCTAGAGCACTTAGATATGTAAAAAAACATCGTAGTACAATTAAAAGTAAAAATGTGATTTATGCAAAAATTTGATAAAATAGAAAACAGTTCAAGTTATTAATAAATATAAATTTAAAACTATGATGCTAAAACAATTACCATTGCAACAGGATAAACAGAATTTATTGTAATTTAGTGTAAAAATAGGTTATGTCAAGCAATTTAGTAAAAGACCCTGTATGAAATGATAATTCAACAAGGAAAAAGTACACTGAAAGGAAGTAGTATCAGCGATTATCATAATCAGCAAATAGTCGTTGGATAAGGAATAAACTAGTAAAATCTAGTAGTATTAGCTGTGTACCGGTTGCTGCAACTTTTGGTAAAATGTAGCGTGGATCAACCACGAGGAGAGAAACTCGTAGACTTTGTTGTAGTAGTCTTCAATATTTGTACCTAGTTCGTTTCATCAACGGCCTTAGAATCTACCGGTTCTCGGAAGTAGATTTTTCTTAAAAACACTCCGTAACATACACACTCTCACCTAAATTACTTCATAGGTTTTAGAAGAGAAAGTGGAAACACCAAAATAATAGGTCGAAGCAGACATAGGCTATTTATTATTATTATTATTTTTGTAATATATTATATAAAATTACGAAAGAAAATATAGATTTCAATTCACTCAAAGCTAAGTCCAAAAGTTTTGCACCCATTTTAAACGAAATAAAACATTATTTAACTTAACCTTACCCAAACAAAACAATATTTAATCAAACCTTACCCAAACAAAACAATATTTAACCAAACCTTACCCAAACAAAACAATATTTACCAAACCTTACTCAAATAAAATTATTTAACCTAACCTTACCCAAACAAAGCAATATTTAAACTAACCTTAACGACCCAAAAGATCTCATAAAAAGCGGCAAAAAACTAACAGTGTATTAGACAACAAAAGAAGTCTTTATCTCTCCTAACACGAAATATCCTTCGGGAACAGTAGACACTCACGCACGCACTCACGCGTAATACAAAGAGAAGAAAAAGAATACAGTTTACCAACCTGGTCGTTGTACAGCGCATACTGCGTCGGTGGCGGATAAGGAGGCGGAAACTGCCAGACAATATGATCAGTCGGATTGGCCGAAGCGTAAACGGTATCCTGTTCGATGGTCGTTGTATTTCCAAGATCCGTTGACATCGTAGTCGTGGAAGTTTGCGTGCAACAACCCTCGACAGGATAGGAGGACGAAACGATTGTCGAGACCGGCGGCGTCGTTGCCGTCTGGACTACAGCCGGCTCCGGATGCACGGCGTTCGAATGATCCTCTCGTTTCCGCAATTTGCTACGGACAAGACGAATCGCTATCATAGTTCCATTGCTCCCGACCATCTTTCTCTTGTATTTCAGGTACAGCTTCGAGAGCTTCTTCTTAACTTGCGAAGAAATTTTCAGGCTGTTTATGGTAGAACTCTCGAACGAATCGAGAATTCTGATGGTTTCTTGAAGAAAAAAGTTTCACGGTTTACGTGGTAAATCAAATACAGCGAGAGAACGCGATTATTCTCTTTAGAAAATAAATAGCCGATGATTTTCTTCAGGGGCAAAATTGCTTCTAGTCAGTCTTTGTTCTCTTTCTCTCTCTCTCTCTCTCTCTCTCTCTTTCTATCTCTCACTTTCCTCGATGCCTTTCTCTTCGAAATCCTCTGTTAAGCCTTCGTCGTAAATTACCGATATATCACACGGGGAACGTTTGTTTAATTTTTGATGGAAATTGATTTGGTATTCTTTCTCTCAGCCCACCTTTTCTCTCTTTTTACTTCTTTATTTACTGACGATGCATACTCGCTTATGTGCTCACTACAAACGATGACTAGTTTCGTGTGTAAAGCAACACCGGATTTTTGAACTGCAGGATCAATCAAAAAAGAACCACCACCCGGCTTCTCTCACTGCCGAAGGGCGCGCGAGTTGCCAGAACTCACAGAAACAATACTACGCTTCGCTCATTTCAAAGCCAACTGAGCTCTGAGCCAGATGATGGCGTGCCGCGTTATTATATACTGTCATGTGACGTCACCGTCGTGCCGCGCTGCGATTGGAGGAGGCGCGAAGCTACGGCCAATCGGATCACGCGTTACGTGAAATTCGAACGGTACACGCTTGCTTGAACAGTTTCGTCGTCATTCCGGTAAAGTTGGTAAAGCCAGTTGCGAACGATGCATACTTTTTTCAAACCGGTAACGTTCGCTTGGAAATAGCATTATCCAAACTATCAACGTACAACTATATACAGTTATAACTTCCAATATGTATTATGCATGTTTTGTTACTGAATAAAACCTTGATAAATGAACTTTTGATCGCTCGTAATTAATCCGGCCATGATTATGTGGCTTTCAGAGCGTATCCATTAAAGCCAGTATTTATTTGTTATTGTCGTTAATCCAAAAGCGAGTTTTTTTTAGAACAAAAGAAGAAATAATCTTGGAGCACACAATATTGATGTATCGATGGATTTGTTTGCTTATCAGTATTTATTTGATCATTGTATTTTTGAAGTGAAACTTTTACGGGCGCGATTCGATGCAGTAGCGGTTACAATCGACTGTCGGATCTTAGCGTTATGAAAATTGCAAGCAAATTTCAAAATCATTAAATTCCTATACACAATTTTTTCCGCTAAACTGGAGAAGTATTTGCTCAATTTATTCAGCAGTTATTAACTGTATGTTACTTCAATTACAAGGTGTAAAATAACTTCTAAAAAATTAAGTTTACCACTTGTATGAAAACATGTAAAATCAAGTAAGTATTGATAACGTATTTTTTTCTACTTGTTTGACTCCCATCTAAAAAAGTAGAGTTACAAAATAAAAACAATTTAAAATTTTGCAAAGTGAACAAAAACAACAGCTGAATGTTAGTATGTTACTTTTATATGTTTTGATACATATCATATTTCCTCCCAAAGAAAGTTAGAATGCTTCATACGTTAAAATTTAAGTTGATGGTAAATAGACCCAGACAGAATGGGGGAAATTAGGTGGGTGTATCCGCGTGGTCTATTTAATTAGTGTCTATTCTTATCTTGGGTGTGTACACACATTGTGGTTATATTACAAAACTACCTGAATTGTCGCGTTAAATATAACTGATTCGTGCAAAAATCAGGCACAGTACAATTTCATTATTCTTTTAGAACAAATCTGAATTATTTCAAGAATTAATTATTTATGTAAATATAAGCGAACGTAGAAATATAAATATTAATGTACGATCTCCACCAGCATATAGTGGGGTCGTAAAACTATTGAAAAATAATTTGCACTGTGATATAACGACGTCGTAAAGTTTTTTAATTTGAATCAAATGGTAATAGTTTTAATGATATAACTTTGTTACGAAATCACTCGTGGCAGACACTGACAACGTGATCACTCGATATCATTACAAAATTGATTGATAATCAGAGATAATTTATCTGTATTAAGAAGAAGTCAATGAGTAATATATCTGTTAATTGGATCCATTTATTAACTATCATTACCTCTCAACATTTTATCACTTGAGTTTTCTCAGTATTACGATTAAATTTGACTCATCGTCGGATTCAATAGCTTCCACGTAAGGAGCAAGTTAATTAATATTGTTAAACATTTACTTTGTACCGTACCTGGTACTTGAAAGATTATTTTTTAATATTCCTAATGTAATGTGCAAAAATCGGAAATCCGAGAGGATCGTTGTGAAATATATATTAACTATTATACCAATTGAAGTAATTTAATAAATTAATTTTTCATTGAGATAATTACAAATTAAATTTGTTAATTAATATTAAATAATAACTTTGATCATAATTATTTTTTTTTTCATTTGAACGTTACTTGAAGTAATGTTTTGATTAGCATGATTGAACGTATAAAATATTCATTAAAAATAGAATATCAGATTTTGCGATTAAACAAACAAGGAAGGCCAAATTCGATTCAATCAACACAAAGCTGAAAAGAACGAGATGTTGGCACTTAACCAAGTCACGAGTTTCAGATTTGGTTGTCGAAACTGAATTCGATTTTCCCAGGGGAATTTACAAAAAGGACACATAATTTTCAAAGAATCAACAAATTTTGTAAAGAAGAAAAACGAAATCCGAAATTACCTTGTACCATTAAATATTTATCATATTAAATAAAGATACATCTAAATAAAAATAGGGTAGCAATGTGTTGAATAATTTTATTTAATAACTAATAATTTTTCTTTTATTTTGCTCTATATTCAAAGAACTTGTTATGAGTACGGAAACTTTCTTCTTTATCTGCAGATTTAATACGTCTATCGAGTTTCGTATCTGTTGAATTCAAGTTTAATCAATTCACGCTTTTACTGTACTCGAAAGCACTTTCTACTCTATATTTGGTGAATTTTAATCACGCTAATTATAATCCGTTTCTATCTAGGTCCTTTTTTATTCTGTATTAAGATACCATCAACTACTACGTTTTATTAAATGACTGTACCACTACGTTATTTATGGATAAATAATTGTTTACTAATAACGTAGTACGTTTTTCTATGAATTGTAACCAATTGCTGACGTAGTGTTCTTATGTTTCTATCAATTCATATCATTCTATTTATACCAGAGTACGTTCTTTTATACGTTGTAAGTGCTTTTCATTGATATATGATTATATCTTTTTAAAAATTTATAACCAACGGAAATGTACTAGTACGTTTTCCTGTAATTTATAATTCTGCAAACTACTACGTGTTTACGAAATTTATGACTCGTTATATATAGTACAATTTTTAAAAAGACTGGTTTCTATTGACGTACTACTACGTTGGTCTAAAATTCATAATTGTTTTATAAATATCATTGTAATACGTCTTTTAATATAGTATAATTTATTCTAATTAATGTTATGTTTTTATAAAATTTATAAGTAGCTACTAACGCAGTAGTACGTTCTGTTGTAAATTGTAAGCAGGCCTTACAAATTTGTAAGTAGTTACAGACGTACTATTATGTTTTCGTAAAATCTGTACGTCGTTGTCACAAACATATGTAGAAATCTATTTAAGTTGTGACTAATTATTAATGACGTACTACTACGTCTTCGTGCATTCTATAAATAATCACCCTTACTCAAGAGCATATTTCGTTATAAGTTGTAACTGATTGATGTCGCAGTATCATATCTTTTTGAAATACACAGCTGTTTATCGATGACGTAGTACTACGTTTTTCCATAATCTGTATCTTGTTTACTATTAATGTATCGACTGCTAATGCAGTATCACGTTTTTTATCAATTCTAATTACCTGTTATTTGACCCTACAAATATTCACAATTCTATTAATATTATTAATAAATTATCGATCAAAATATTTATCAAAAATTAAATTAATAATTGTTAATAATAAGTACTATGTTTTTGTTGCATCTACATATAGTTATTGCTCACATAATAACTAATGTTAATTATTAATGTTATGCAATATTATATTATAGCACATTGATAATATTTGTGAACGTAGTAGTACATCATTCATGTATTTTCATATAAAACAAAATCGTAATCGTCCAAAAAATATTGTTTACAATAAACATGTAAACAACAAAAGTGATATATTCCCTGTAACAAACGACAAATAAAAAATATCGGTGTATAAATTTTTCCCCGCACAAACATTTATTTAAGCAACAACCACCGTTATCTTTCAGGCGTGAAAAAAATAACGTGTCAGAAAATTGAAGGCGAGCAATCCCTCGATCTTTGCTCTTTCAGATACAAAAAGAATCTCTTTTCTGTTACACGACTACCGTGTCGACACGCGAAGGTTCACAATAATAAGTTAACAACTTATTACCATAATTCTGTAAGTATAAACCGCGCGGAGTATCTCTTTGTTCAAATTATAATATAAAATATCTAACATCTTCTTCTTTGAAAAAATACAGAATCACGTTCGAATGGAAACAAACGCGAAAGCGAATGCAAATATTTTGTTTCCGCAGATTTACGTTAATTTACGCAATTTTGCTAAATGCAAAGCGTAACTAGGGGGATATCGCCGGCTGAGTCAGCTCCGTTGAAATCGGTAAATTCCCTAGAAAACATGTTTGGTCTTCCGTACTACGCGGATTATCCAACTCGATAAATATTATTCTTTTTGACAATCGTTTCGCTCGATAACAATAATCGCAATCGTTCCTCCACTTTTTATACATTTATAAACGAATATTTAACATCTTATATTAGGGATAAAACGGAACAAACATTTATGGCGCAAACATTCTTCTTCTCTTTCCTTTTATTCGAAAAGGTTAACTCATGAAAGTGTTCTATCTATACAGACCACATTATCGAGCATTATCTACTTAATTAATTTTTTCGCAACCATTAGCGTAGTAATATATTTTTTAATCGACTGCAACTGGTTTGTATGGAGATTTCACATCTAGAAGTGGCCGCAACGTAGTTCTAGAAATTAACTAATCTTATCGGCGTGTAATTCTTAAAATTGAAAATGAAGTTGAATAAAATAGAAATTAATATTAATTATTTATCATTATGAAGATCAACACAGATTTCACAGATGTTAACAAATTTTGTAATTCACGATAAAAAACTTGTAAAACGATCATGTGACCTCTTTGGTTTTATTGTTAAACCTAACTGATTGTTCTAGTGACTGCATGGTAAGTTATTTAGCAGTAATTTTTAAAAATTTATTAGTAAGGTTTATTAAAAATCTGGTTAGTCTAAGATGGTAGTAATAGTTTAAGATTTAAGGATCGTTATTATTGTCGTAGCTCTACTAATCGTTGTAATTGATTGCCAAGAGCGTTAAGCGATTATTACTACGTTTATAAAATTGCATGTTGGTAATTGTCCATAATGCCTATAATAATATAGCAGTGTTTAAAAGCAGTAATGTAGTAGTGTTTAAAAATAACTCAATTGACCAAAAATAGTACGTTTATCAAAAATTCATACATGTTTGTCAATAACGTAATACGATGTTATTTAAAAATTTGTAGATGCAGATAAGGTGGGAATACGTCTTCTTATAAATTGTAATCGGTATTATCTCCGTTTAAAATCTACAGCTACTATAACGTAGTAATACGGCTTCTGATATTTTCCACAACTTTTCTGCAAGGTCTTCAGACGATATAAAAAACCGTTATTTAGAAAAAGTCTAAGCTCGATGAATCAAAAAGTGTACACAAAAACGATGTACAGCACGCGAAGCTAACGGTATATGTACTCATATGTTTTTTTACTTGCAAACCTTGCAGAATTTCATTATAATCTAATATTGTCTGTAATTTGAATTTCCAACAAGAAAATTCCTTTCAATGCTACGCTGTTTACAAAGTAATAATCTGACGGACATTTTATATTCGTTAAATTTTAGTTACAGAAGTGTTTTATTTCATTTGTGTTTAAAGTATTGTTTACATTAACCATTATTACTCTAACAATTAATCTGTGGAATAGAAGTTCTCAACTTCTTGGTTAACGTCTTGGTTTCTAGTAAATTTTATTTGATTTATTTAAGAATTGTTAGAATTATGGTAACAATTGATCTACAGATTCGGGGTTCACAACTCGATTTTCACGGACTTACAGATTTCTGTTAATAAAATTTCAACTGTAATTTAAAGTAACAGTTTGAAACTTTTGTTTCGAAAGTTTCATTTAATTTTAACAAATTTCAAGTAATTATAAATGTTAGCTGATAATTATTATCAATTTTTACTTGAAACAAATTACAGGTTTTCGGAAGTTAATCATCGAAACAAAAATGAATTCGGAGGCAAAATAAATTAGTGATCCGATCGATACGTTATCGATCTCGTGATGTACAAAACGTGTAAATTTACCGGCTGCGAAAGTGTTAATAATCCGCTATCTGGAATATTTCTCATTCTGCGAGAAACATTTCTGTATTATCGCGAACAGCGTATTTCGAGAAACCCGACAGATAACAGACAGAAACAATGAGAAAGAAAGAAAAAAAAAAACTGAAAGAGTAACGCATAGAGAGAAGAATAGAGCGTATTTTCATGGAAAGCGTATCGCAACGAGAGTGTACCTGGATAAAATCTCAATGCGAAGTTTGCTCAAGTGAATCAAACGAAAATACGAAGAAATGTATTTTTATCGATTGCGGTCTTCGATGTATGGAGAAACCTTTCCGCATAATCTCAATCACGACGGTGTTCGACAGGAAAACTTACAATTGGGTAAATCCACGATAAATTCCTTTATTGCGATTTAGAAGAAAATTCCTTTATAGACTGCAAAGGATTTCCTCATTTTATTCACGTGAACTTACGCGTGACCTTCGAATTCGATTCACGGTTGCTGATAATCTCTTTAAGGCCCGACAATACGCCAATGCGAGTTCTAACAAAGACGTAAAGTTCGCACCAGACGTTTCTATTGTTTCGCGACCTTTACTTTGCTCCTCGTAAAACTTACTACAGGGTCATTTTCGACGTTACTCCATATCAGTTATTGTAACGCTGCTCCTCCGGAGTAGCCTCCGTTTTATTGAACAAAAATAAAGACGCAAAACGGGGATTTATTAACGTCTTTATCAATCAATTTGTACCGTTGATCGTCACAGATAAGGATACATTCGCAGTTCTTGGTATATTGACCTACGGCTTAAACTGGATTTGGTGACTCCGGATTTCGAGAGTCTCGGACTTAGGGACTTCCTGTCCTTGACACTTTGTTTCACGTCTGGACATTTGGGATTTTTGAAATTACACTACTGATTATTGGGCTTTGGAAATTTTGGGAGTTTGCGGCTAATCAGATATTGGTTATAAACTCAAGGATTTTCGGAGTTTTAGTATAAGCTCTAGGATTTTGGGATTAGAGAACTCTGGAATTTTTATTGTAAGCTCTCTGTGATTATACAACTTTGGGATTTTTATTGTAGGCTTTAGGAATTTGCGATTATAAAACACTGGGATTTTTATTATAGGTTATAGGAATTTGAGGATTATAGAACTTTGGGTTTTTTACTATAAGTTCTAGAATTTGGAGATTATAGAATTCTGGGATTTTTATTATAGGTTATAGGAATTTGGGGATTATAGAATTTTGGGTTTGTTAGTATAAACTCTAGGATTTTTGGATTACAGAATTTTGGGATTTTTTACTATAAGTTAACCTTAACTTCTTCGAACTGTTTCGCTATAGGCAAATATCTGTCTGGAGAGTCGGCGACGCACGGTTTATTAGTCATATCAGTACTTATATCAGCCTATTTATACTACGAATCCTAGAACTCGCATCCCATAGCGATGCAGATGAGTAAGACCCCGAGTCAACTTTTACATTTTTCCCCAACACTCACGAACCTAACCTACAAATATTCAAATATCTCGTTACTTTTCCCAATGCCACAAGTATTACCGTTCCATAACTACCATAACTAAAAATACACACCACTCCAATTGAAAAAAGTAACATTAATTTTCCTAATAGTTATGTTTGAAAGATCGAAGATCGCGATTAACCGTAGTCCATTTGAAAATTAATCGTTACATCTTTCATCGTCGATGTTCTTACAATAGATCCACTGTTAAATTGAATAATTGATGATATGATGCTAATAATACAGTAATCCATTTACAGGTGAACCAATTGAAGAAGAAATACCAAGAGAAAAATTAGTCAACGGGTGGCCTTAATTGGATTGAACTTTAGTAGATGAATGCACGCAATTTGTTCATGTACGTCCAATTAAGCTACAATTAATGCTTGAGGCGGGCATTAAATTCCATCCAGTTGTAGACTTTCTATTTTCAATAATTCCAGATCTTCCTTTGTGGTTTCAGAACTCGTTCAATTAAACTGATTTATCAAAACGTTCCCCGTCGCTTCCTTTTCCTTTCTTATTCTATTCTTTACGAAGAAGCTCTCGAAATTGTTTACCTGCTTTTCTTCTTTTTAGGTTAATTCATCCTGCATTTTCTTCTTTGTAACATCATTAAACGATAAATAATATAATGAAGTTAAATGTACAGTTTAATCTTGAGTTTAATCTTAAGTTAATTGTGAATTAATTTATTAATAAACATATTGAAAGAATAAAATATAATACAAATAAAATAATTTCATAAATTAATTTTAATCGTATTAAGTATAAAAATTACAACACTGAAAAATGAAAATAAGTTAAATATGTTAAGAAAAAACAAATCTTTTCAATGATTTTACTGAATCCTTCAAAAATTTGAAACTTAAAATTTCTTAGTGACGAGGAATGTAAGTTTGATATGATTTTTGTATAAATGTTTTTTTATAGAGTTCTTCCGTGTGTAATAAATAAATAAATATTAAAGTTTATTTTTAGTATTACCTGATCGTTACAGCCACGAGAGCAATGATTACTCCCACTAGCAGCAGCGCGATCAGCACCCCGCATATCATGTATACTCTGTCGGCTGGAGGATCTGTATAAATAAGAAAGATTATGTTATTACAATACTCTGACAACGTCGTTCAGCAAATTTCAACTCTTTCCATGTCTTGCATTAATTCGTGTATATTTTGCTGATTGCGATTCTGTAAACCGTTCCTCGCCATCGATAGACTAAATCATGATTAATTTATAACGTACATTTAGTGTTATAACAAATAATAAAAATGACCAAATTGATCGAATTACAATATTTGTTAAAATACTTTTCTCGAAACCCAATGCTAGTTTTTATTACGAGATAAAGTAATTTCTAATAATACTGGGTGGCCAAGATAAGGGTTCCTGGACATCACGTGACCTCGAGCGCAGAATTCAAATATCACGTACAGTATGACTTTTATCTTAGCCAACCAGTATTAACTTTTAATAATAAAACTACGTTTGTTTAATTTGTAACTTCATATTTAATTTCAAATAAAATACCGAGCATTTCATGTTAAAATACAACAGCTTTAAAATAAATCGTTTAATCCATTTGTTTGCACGTTAATTCCCCAGATTCGTATCAACATCGCGAGTCCAAAATACAGTAAATATTTGCACAATTTCAAATACTTTTCGTTGTTCGCTATTATTGAAAGTTTGTAACATAAAAGTTTATAATTTTCCCTGTACCACGTGCAGTTTTATTTATCCTCATCCTGTGGTGCAATTTATTATTCGTTTTTAAGAAAATATTAACGATGACCTCTCAAGCATCCAATGCGTCAAAGGGGAAAACCAGGAAAAATCGAAGACCCGATATCTGATTTAAAGACCGTTTTCCTGGAAGAATATAAAAGATACAAAAAAGTTATTTTTAAACGAGGCTTTGTAACGGGTTTTAGGAATTAAACACGTTAAGCACGGAGGATAAAATGACGCCGGTGTATGTATACACGTCGGGTTATGACGTTATAAAAATGATGGCGTAATAGAAGTTTCATGCACGATCTTTATTCATCTTCGGCTATTGATTATAAAACCAGCTGCCCTGATCGTTTATACGACGCTGTGGCAAAGGTTTTATATTTATATGACGTCAAACAAAGTAAGTGTACCGTAACTATTACGTTGTTTGTTTATTTTTAAATCCTTTTCTACTACGCCAGGCGACCATGTTTCATTGTTGCAGTTTACTTAATGAACTATCAGTTGATAGGTATATTTAGAGCGAACGTAATCAATTGTTATAGGCTCGACATTGCCGAAGAATGGACACAGAACAATATTAATAGTGGTACCATTATTATTGTCAATACTCAGACTAATATTAATACCGAATGTCAATATTGATATCAATACAAGTCAGTGTCAGTATTAATATGTCAGTATCAACAAACTAGTATAATAGCAATGCAAATATCCTAACATAAATGTATCAATATATCAGTGCATAAATGCACTAACATACAAATATACATCAGTATCAATATTATTATACACATTAATATCAACATCCTAATATACCAATGTCAATATCACAACACACAAATGTATCAATATATCAGTGCACAATGAATATATGTATATTCATCGGTATCAGTATCAATATTATTATATATCAATATCTGCATTCTGATATACTAATACCAATATCTGAACAAACTAATGTATCAATATATGAATATATTAGTACACACATGTCTAGCCACCTAACAGTATTTTAGTTTAGTCATCTATCAGCCTATCAGTCTATCAGTCTATCAATCTATCAATCCACCACCAACAATCAATCTACCAATTCCCAAATCTATCAATCTATCAAGTGACCAATCCTCAAATCAATCAATTTGTCAATGCACCAATCTCCCAATCTATCAATCTATCAGTCTATTAATTCCCCAATGCATTCACCTACCAATCTATCAAGTGACCAATCCCCAAATAAATCAATATGTCAATGCATCTATCCCCCAATCTATCAATCTATTAGTCTATTAATTCCCCAATGCATTCATCTACCAATCTATCAAGTGACCAATCCCCAAATAAATCAATATGTCAATGTACCAATATTCCAATCTATCAGTCTATCAATTTCCCCATCCACCCATCGACAAATTCACTAACCCATTAATCTATCAATCTATCGATATACCGACCTATCAGTATACCACTAACACCAATACTAGTATTAGTACCACTATCAATATAGGTATTGCCATTTTCAACATATAAGAACCAATCGTCCTCTAACAGTTCAATGCGAACCTCTTCATTTCTCTAATCAAACTCATCGATAAAATAAAATATTAAAACTCAACTAATCCTTTCAATACGCTTTTCATCGGATTAAAACAAAGCTCCTCCAACGAACAATCAATTTTGCACTTAATAATTCGATTCGGCTCACGTGCAACATTATCATAATCCCGTGTCATTAGAGCATATTTTTCCTTCTTATAGAACAAACAATACTCGCGTTGAGCAGATAAAAGCATTAGGAAGATTAGCGCGTGTCAGTTAACGATTGAAGAACGGTACAAAAGAAATCGATTACGAAGCGTAATAAAATACGATGATAAACCGTTTGAAAAATCGTACTATATCGAAGATTGATCGGAACCCGTTAATTTCGTCCAGTATCAATCTATCATTGTCAAGTTCACACGTGTATCACGAGATCAACACGTTCGCTCAATTACGAAATCATCCTGTATGACAAAGTTCGAGGGTGTCGTCCCTTCTACGAAAACGAATAAATCGATACTCGTCGCGTTTAAGAATACGCACGGTCGATGTTCCTTTTCTTAGTTCCTTCTCAAATAGACTTATTTACTTTCGGGTTAAAAATACACGCGACGTGTATACAAGTCAGACGGGGGCTCATCGGTGAAATTAATTATAACTATGATTAACCCTAGCTAGACGAATGCAGGTTTAATCATGGTCACAGTTAGTCATTTAGAATTAATCATAGGTGCAATGAACTGTTTCGGGTCACAGGTAAACTAGATATCATGTGAATCTAGAGAAACCTATATGAGTACATTATATAGGGTTATAGGAATATTTTACCTTAAGCTAGATAGGTAAGCTAGATAGAGTATGTAAAGTTATAGGGAGTCTATGCAGACCTCATAAGTATATGTGGGATGGGTACACATGTGAATTGTACATATGTGAGTTGTTTAGTTTATTTTATCATTTTCATTTCAGTTTGGTCTTTTAGTATAAATCGTTCAATAACCATTAATTTTTAATTATTTTCCTACATATACTATGTAGAGTCACATGAAGACTCTAGTATTTTCCTGTAAAGTCGTAGAGCAACTCTAGGATGACCTGATATGCAGACATAGGGAGAAACTAAGGAGATAACTATATTATATAGAACATAGGAAGAATCTAGGTTGCCCTAAATAATTATATGAACAAGACTTTGCACTGATAGGTCTTTCGATTAGTAGTGCTTTTCCACACTGGCCACATCAATGGAAAGTCTTTTCAGTGGAAGATCTTACAAGTGTAAAACTTTACCGGGAAGAGATCCTATCGGTGAAAGACCCCATCTGCTCCATAACAGAAGACCCTGCCAGTGGTAGATCCCACAAGTGGAAGTATGACTAGTAGAACATTGTTTTAAGGCTTCATCAGTGGAAGGATCTACCAGTGGATGGTCCTATCAGTGGGAAGATTTACCAGTGGATGGTTCTATCGAAGGTTCTATCAGTGAAAGGCCCTATCAGTGGAAGGTTCTACTAGTAAAAAGATCTTCCAGTGACAGGCCCTATCAGTGAAAGATCTAATTAGTAAAAGGGTCTATCAGTGGAAGGATCTACCAGTCCTATCAGTCGAAGGTTCTATCAGTGAAAGGATCTACCAGTGAAAGGTCGTATCAGTGGAAGATTCAATTAGTAAAAGGCCCTACCAGTGAGAGGATCTACCAGTGGATGATCCTATCACTGAAAGGTATTAGTGAAAAGTTCTACCAGTAAAAGACCCTATCAGTGAAAAATCCTATCAGTGACAGGTTATGTCAGTGAAAAGTCCTATTAGTAAAGGGCCCTATCAGTGACCTATCAATAGAAGGTACTGCTGGAAGACCTACCAGTGAAACAACCCAATTATACTCCACAATGTTTGAGAGAACAAAGACCAAGATTTGAATTCTTTTTCGAGAGAACCTAGAAGATACCTAACGCATATCTTCCTGCTTCCACGCGCAAAGAACAAGAACGAATATGGACATGGTTAATTGTCGCCTTGACACTTCTCAATAGGGAAACCTAGTATAAAGAGTGTACAGAAATATAGCGTGGCAATTACGTTACAGAAGAACAAAGGATCGTGTTATTTGTAGGATGTTGCAGAAAGCTTTTTGAACACCACAGTTGTTGTTCCAGCTCAATAATTCGAACATGTATCTTATTCCCGTATTTACGCGTGTTTCAAGTGTATAAACATTTGCATTGTATACTAATGATGTTTAATAGTTTCCCGACATTTATTCTTTTTTCCTAACTAATGTCACTGCCACCAGATGTTTCTTTATGTTCAACAGATACTCGGAAGTAAACAGCTTTGAAACGAACAAGCTTTTACAACGGACTATCTATAACGCACCCGTTTGAAGACGTAAAGAACCTTCTGACGCAAATGTATAATTTTCACGAGCTATAGAAAAGCGTATTGGCCGACGATCAAAATATACACACGGCAGAAGACGTTTAAGACTTTTCAGTTGTGTACTGTTCAAACACAATTTTTAATTGGGGACTTGCAGAACTGAAAAAACAAATTGACACTTTGACGGATGAATGGTAATTGTTGCTTTGAATTTTTAATGCTTGAAACGTGAGGTGGTAGAATTAACTGACGAATAACGAGACGTGACGCAATGGTCACGTCATTTGGTAATTAGCAAATTATCTATGAAAACTGGATTTCGAATGGTATTGTTAAAATTGCATGGTACGACTTGACGTAGTATAAAAAGAATAAATTAACAGAGAGAATCAAAAGATTAATTTAATGCACCTAACTTTTTACACCGAATACGTTAATTTACATTTGTAATAATAATTTCACATGAACGTCATTTTTTCTTCGGTAATGAACGCAGTAGCTCTCGTTAGGTGCTGCAAGTTGATGCGATATCCAGCCACCTACATTGGATACTATATTAAGCTTATGTATATGTATGATCCAAAATTGTATGACGTACGTCAAGTCCTTCTGCCACTTCTCTTCTTTTACAGTGAAACTAGACCATGTTTTTCTAACGGGTCTTTTGTAACTACGATTATGTAACCGTCATTTTTTATAGTAAGAGTAGGGACATTCAAAATAATACTTTCTTATTGACTTTTTAGAATATTTTATTTGAGATGCCAAGTATTCTAGAACTAGGGTGAAATTATGGTAGAATTATAGTAATAGCCAGGGTGAAATTAGGGTAGTATTATAGTAGTAACTAGGGTAGAAATATAATATTAACTAGGGTAAAATCATGTTAGAATTTTAGCATTAACTAGGGTGGAATTAGGATAGAATTATAATATTAAGGTGCAGTCAGAATAGAACTATAGTACTAGCCAGTGTGGAACTAGGATAGAATTATAGTAATAATTAGGGTTAAACTAGAGGAGATAATAGTAACTACGTTAGAACTACAACCCCCTTCCCTAAATGTGAAAATAGTTGTTACTTGATATACAAAAATTTCTAAAACTAGTTCTAATTTCATATATAAAAATTTCTAAAAATAATTACAGTTTGACATATAAAAATTTCTAAAAACTACCTTGATATGTAAAAATTTCCATCGTGTAAAAATTAGAAAAGATATCGTGTAAAAATGTCTAAAAGTGTTTGCAGTTCGGTATGCAAAAACTTGTAGGAATGTTTGTAGTTTGGTGAATAAAATTGTCTAAAAATGTTTGCAGCAAGGTACGTAAAAAATCTGAAAGTTGCAATAATAGACGCAACATTGAGATTTTCGCGAACTCACGACGTCTCCCACTGGTTAGGTTAGATTGATCTTTCATATCTTCTCGCAAAATCAAATTTCGTATATCCTCCATCTTATTGACGTCAGACATCACATAAATGTCACGTGCTCGGACCGTGGAACCCTGGCTCTATACCGCGGAAAGTTTCTTCAATTAGAAACCAATTGATCGGCTTCATGGAGAGTTACCGCCCTAAAGTTATGTCGGGCCTCCTAGTTTAGCAGCCCGTCCAAAATAGAATTACAGCTATCGAGTTTGGCGGAGATCATTGATCTAATCATTCGCTTTGTTCAACATAATCCTATAACTAAATTAGCTTCACTTAAATTTCTTTAACCGTTATCTTCTTCTTTTTTTATCAATCTGATAAAACGTTAGGCTATTATTCCCAGACAAGGTCAATTATAATCCGATGATATATAAAACTAGTGCAAAGCGACACTCGAGGCGTATCATTTCGAACCTCAAGCTTTGATGAAAATGATCGCGATGTCTTAACGCGTTTAATAATGCTAGTTGTCAGTTATGGTATCCTGTTGCATATCGCAATAAAAAAAAATCGTCGTAAAATAGCACTTGTGACATATCATTTTGAAGCTCGAGGTTAAACGAAAATGCCTATACAAACGTTTTATTAATGTAGTTAATATAAAATGGTTGATTGTTGTATCATGTTGTTGCATATCATAATGTAAAATTGTAATAAAGTAGCACTTGTAACATATCTTCAAGGTCAAGGTTAAACGAAGATGACTATACAAACGTTTTATTAATGTAGTTAATATAAAATGGTTGATTGTTGTATCATGTTGTTGCATATCATAATGTAAAATTGTAATAAAGTAGCACTTGTAACATATCTTCAAGGTCAAGGTTAAATGAAGGTGATTACACAAATCTTTTATTAGCATGATGAAACATTGTTATGTTAATTTAATATAAAATGACTAGTAGTTGTATTATCCTGTTGCATATCACAACATAAAATTGCACTTAAAACATATCGTACTGAAGGTTAGGGTTTAATTAAATGACAAGACTAATGTTTTATTAGTGTGGTTAATACAAAATGGCTGACTGTCACTTATGTCATCTTGTTGCATATCACGATAATATAAAATCGTCAGAAAATAACAGTTGGGACATATCATTTTGAAATTCACGATTTAATTAAATGATTACAGGAATGTTTTAGTAATGTGGTTAATACAAAATGGCTGACTGTCTCTTGTGTTATCTTGTTGCACATCAAGATAATATAAAATCGTCAGAAAATTACACTTGTGACATATCATTTTGAGATTCACGATTTAATTAAATGATTATTGGAATGTTTTATTATTGTGTTTAATACAAAATGGCTGACTGTCACTGATGTCATCTTGTTGCATATCACGATAGTATAAAATGATCAGAAAATAGCAATTGTGACATATCATATGAGAGCTTCGATTTTCGCGAAAATTCATAAGCGTTTCATCAATATAGCGATTATAAAATAGCTGGTTGGCAGCTGTAACAAACAATAGAGTTATACTGCGTGTCGCAACAAAAAATTGCAAAATAACGCTTATGGTATACGATTACGTCAATACTCTTAGCACAAAATGGCTGGTTGTCACTTAAAAGGAATAATAGAGTTGTATCACGTTGCATATCGCAACAAAAATTATCCTGCAATTTTTACGACAATTCGAAAAATAAAGTCATATTTTAATAATCTTCTTACTACAAAATAATTGATTGTAACAAGGAACAAAGTTGTGTCATATTGCATGTCATAGCAATGCAAAAGAATCGCAAAGCAGCCTGTGGCAATTTTGACGAAACAATGCATCCCCTAACCTAATGATCAAACAATGGAAATAAATTGAAAAAGTTGAATTACTATGTTTGCTGACAAATCCCATGAAAGTTTGCAATAAAATTCATTGGACAGGCAGACTGTCGCAAACGCATTAATAAAAGATCACTCACCAAGATGAGACAAGAATCGCAAGGAGTCTGAAACAATAAAAACGATTGAAATTAATATGGCTCACCGACAGAAAAAAAGAATGTGTACGCGACTAATGTAATCCTCATGAAGAATATCAGATTTCGTTATTGTGAAGAGTGGACTGTGTTCGAATATAATTGAAAATCAATCTAGATAACTTTTTTTTTTTATCTCTTTTCCCATGGCACAAAGCAATTTATTTTTTCATAGGTCAAGTTTTTATTTTGTTTGCAAGGGTTGTAGAGCATTCACCAGCCATTTTTGGGTTTTAGAAAATTTTTTGTAGATTTTTGCAATTCGAGTGTAGAATTTGTGGGTTATGATTTTGTTTATTGCTTTTATCTGCAATTCAATTCTAGTTTTTCAAATTTCCTTTTCTCCAAATTTCCTTCTTCCCAAATTACTATCTCTCCAAATTCCCACATCTCCAAGTTCCCACCTCCCCGAATTCCTATCATCCCAAATTCCCAACTCCCCAAATTACTATCTCCCCAAATTCCCACTTCCCCAAATTACTATCTCCCCAAATTCCCACTTTCCCGAATTCCCACCTCCCCAAATTCCTATCATCCCAAATTCCTATCATCCCAAATTACTATCTCCCCAAATTCCCACTTCCCCAAATTCCCACCTCCCCAAATTCCTATCATCCCAAATTCCCAACTCCCCAAATTACTATCTCCCCAAATTCCCACTTCCCCAAATTACTATCTCCCCAAATTCCCACTTTCCCGAATTCCCACCTCCCCAAATTCCTATCATCCCAAATTCCCAACTCCCCAAATTCCCACTTCCCCAAATTACTATCTCCCCAAATTCCCACTTCCCCAAATTCCCACTTCCCCAAATTCCCACCTCCCCAAATTCCTATCATCCCAAATTCCTATCATCCCAAATTACTATCTCCCCAAATTCCCACTTCCCCAAATTCCCACCTCCCCAAATTCCTATCATCCCAAATTTCCAACTCCCCAAATTCCCAACTCCCCAAATTCCCACTTCCCCAAATGACCATCTCCCCAAATTCCCACTTTCCCAAATTCTCAACTCCCCAAGTTTCTACCTCTCCAAATTCCCATCTACCCAAATTAATACCTCCCCAAAGTCCCACCTCCCTAAAATTCCCAATTTCTTTAATTCTCAATTCCCCAAACTGTCAACTTCTCGATCCCCTAAATTCCCATTCCCTAAATTCCCACTCCCTAAATTCCCATTCTATCTTGACAATTTTTACCCTAATAAATAAACTTTTCTTTTAATAAGTAATATTTTTAGAATTTGTATAGTAGTACTAATATTTTTAAAATTAAGTATTTAAATATTTCTTAAGTGCATTTTGCCTGGGGCTCCAGAAAAGTTAGAGACGACACTGGTACAAGAACAGAAATGCAGTAATTCATCAAATCGTGTATATTAATTACAGAGTGAATAATTGTTAATATAATAGTTATATAAAGTAACAGTATAAAATAATCGATCTGGGTCATCGATGAATCTCGCTAAACTTATACTGAAATGGCTGCCATTTATAAAGGTGAGGATCGGAAGTCATCTTTTCTGGGTGACCCATTTCCTAAATAACTGGAGTTAAGGGTCAAAATCTTGCGATCTTTATAACAAGAAATATGAACTGGTAAATCATTCGAAATTCTTGAAATTTTATTGCGTTCCACTTCAAATTTATAAACACTCAAAGTTAAATAAAGAAAATGCATTAACTAGTGAAGTTTCCTCCGTGGATTATTGAAGATACTTCCTTAAATCTGTCCTACATCGAGTTGAAATTGAAATTGAAATTTGTTATAATAATTATAAAAAGAATTAATAAATGCAATTATTGTAAAAGAATTATATACATAAATTTTGTAGAAGAAATAAAAAATTGAAGAATAACGAAAAAAAATCTATAGACACCACTTTGAAAATCCTTCAAAATATATTTTACGATAAAAAAGGAAATTTTTAGTGACTTCATATAAAAATTGATGATTTAATTACTATGTTATGTGATTGTGAATGAATTATTTGGATGAACAGTTTAGACGGAGCACCCAGTAGAATTTTTCGAAGGATGAATGTCATTGAAATTGGGACACAGTCGAAAACGGGGGTCATATCGGTCTAAAAACGATAGAACGCCTTCCTAAAATGTTCGGGATTATTTTCGAGCTGTGACCTGGCTTCGAAGTTTATATTTGAATGCACCAGAGGTACATTCAGGAGGACCGACACCTAAAAACCCCTTCAATATTTTCAGCTACGTGTATTTAAATTTAAACCGTCTATATTTATGCTAACCCTAATACGATCTTGATTAATTATCTACTCGGTTGCGAAATAAATTTCATTTTAATTAGGTTAATGCATAAGTTTTTACGTTCAAGGTTATGCTTGGATGGCTTAATAGTATGCGATAAACCGTTGTTTAACATACAATTGGATATATTTGTAGCGGAGTCGTGTTCTGAATGTTTAGTTGAATTAGTAGGGGAAGAAAATAATGTAGGTTAGGTTAGAAAGATGCAGTTGCAGGGGACGTTCTGAGATTTACTCTTCACACAGAATGTGATCATTCCGAAGCAGTATTTCTTTGACGATAAATGAAGAGATAATGACTGGGTAATTATGGATGTGATTAATTATGAGTATTATAGAATATTTGTATTTTGAAATTACGTTTAAATTTTTAAATTCTTGAATTTTCAAATTTTCCATTTTTAACATTTTGAATGATTCACAGGAATAACTCCCCAAATTCCCATATCCCCAAATTCCCACCTCCCCAAATTACTATCTCCCCAAATTCTCAACTTTGCAATTTCCCAACTCCCCAAATTCCCACTTCCCCAAATTTCCACTTCCCCAAATTCCCACTTCCCCAAATTCCCACTTCCCCAAATTTCCACTTCCCCAAATTCCCACTTCCCCAAATTCCCACTTCCCCAAATTCCCACTTCCCCAAATTCCCACTTCCCCAAATTTCCACTTCCCCAAATTACTATCTCCCCAAATTCCCACTTCCCCAAATTACTATCTCCCCAAATTCCCACTTCCCCAAATTTGCACTTCCCCAAATTCCCACTTCCCCAAATTCCCACCTCCCCAAATTCCTACCATCCCAAATTCGCAACCTCCCAAATTTCCTTCTCCCCCAATTTACTATCGCCCCAAATTCCTATCATCCCAAATTCCCAACCCCCCAAATTCCCAATTTCTTCAATTCTCAATTCCCCAAATTGTCAACTCCTCGATTCCCTAAATTCCCATTCCCTAAATTCCCATTCCCTAAATTCCCATTCCCTAAATTCCCATTCCCTAAATTCCCATTCCCTAAATTCCCACTCCCTAAATCCCCACTCCCTAAATTCCCATTCCCTAAATCCCCAACACCCCAATTCGCGAAACTCATAAATTTCTCAAAATCATTATAAACTTTCCTATTTCACAAAACACGTGCAAACAGCAAAATTCCCGAAGTTTCTAAACATGTTTCCATATTACTTATACAAACCGCGTGAAGTTTATATTTCGAGTCGAGAAGTTTGTTTTGAATCTTTCATTCGAAGATTGAAATGGCCGCCGCCGAAAGTATTGGTATGTAGATATTGTGCTCCGAAGCGTGTATTGCAGAATGAGGTAAATAAGAAAGTCGGGCACCAGTCCACGTAAGCTGACGCGGCATTTTGCGAAGTTCTTGGCCCCCGACATAACTCGTCTGTCGCGACAGACAGCATACTAAATATCCACTGTTGTTCGTGTGTTTTTTTCTTTTATCAGACGCTTATTTATTCTCCCAATAAAAGATTAAGAAGAACCGCTTCGATTTTGAATCAACGGTAAACTACGTTGCGTTCAAAGGAAATCGAATCGTGTTTGTGCGAATCCGTGTAACATCGGCTACGACACAACTGGCAGGCATTCACGCTTGGCCACCGTTCATTTTCTCGTCATCGATGTCGCGAAAAATCGGCGAAATTCTGTCTGTTGCAAGCATTTCGTGCGTGCCTCGTCTCGTCCAAGTGTTGCCCGCGTACCAAATTGGCTGAAACAGCTGATCCGTGAATCTCGAACGCAATTGACTGTCGACCGCACTTGAACATCTGCCATATTAATAGATTTTGCAAAAAATGGTCCATGGACATCTTATAAGTTCATTTTCGGTAACTGCGTCGTTGGTCAATTGGGTTGGAAATGTTGTCGTTGGTTGGTTATTTAGGTTAGGTTAGGTAAATTAGGTTATTTATGTCAGTTTAGTTAGGTTATTGATTAGATTATTTACTAAGGTTGTTTACTTAGGTTATTCAGTTAGGTTATTTACATAGGTTTTTAGGTTAGTTACGTTGGTTAAGTTAGGTTCGATTAGGTTAGTTAGTTCAATTTAGATTACTTTAAGTTAGGTTAATTACTTTGGTCACATTAGTTTAGTTACATTAACAAAGTTCAATTTAATTCGTTCAGATTAAATTAGTTGGATTCAGTATTTTTACTTTAATTTATTTAATTAAATTTTAGTCTGTTTGGTTAGGTCCATTTGATTTAAATTAAATTCACCTGGATTCAATTTGGTTAAGTCAGGTTGAGTTACATTTAATTTATCATATTAGTTTAGTCAAGTTAGGTTATTAGGTTTAGTTTGATTAAAGCTAAATGAGATTAGGTTAGGTTTGTTTAGATCAGGTTGGGTTACATTTAGTTTGCTTCATTAGATTAGTCAAGTTAGGATATCATGTTTAGTTTGGTCAAGTTGCATCGCGCTAATTTAGGTTGGGTTAAGTTTGGTTAGCTCATACAGGTAGCGTTCAGTTATGTGAGCGCACACATTGCCAAACCCATTTTGTTTTGATAGATAGTCAAACAGTATATCTATTGTTGTATAAATAGATTTTGAACTGTCACTAACCTTTAGAACGACGAGAATTGAAGATGATATTACTGCATAGATTAATAAGGTCAGAAATCTCGCTTTGAATAAAATGTCGAACGGCTATACGTGCAGTACTATGTACTATAACTAACATTTTACGTTACTTGTAGTTTTTCCATGAAATTGTGCGAATTAGAGCGTTTCGTATTTCACTGTCAAGGTTCGGTAGCAAGTCTCTCGTTTAGCGGTACTAATTGCTTCTAATTGATTCACTACGCACTAAACTGTCTACACCCGATGAAATATGGCCGCTTGTAATAAACGAAACTCAAGTTTCAAATATTCTTATAGTGTTACATCATTTTGCGTCGGATTTTTCATCGGGAAATATGGAAAACTCGTCGGAGAATAATTTTCGTGGCGAAAGAAAATATAAAATTATACGTAATTAACTCTTCAATAAGTTGAGTCACTTATCAGCCAGACTTTACAGAACTCATGTGATAATACTCAGACTACGATTACGTATTCAAATTTTTAAACAAACAATCTGAAGTTTAAAAAACGAAAATAAAAAACGATCGAAAATTAAATTTAAGTCAAGCCATTTTGTTACATAAAAAACAAAATGGTGGCTGCATGGGATCCTCTAAAAAGGTCCAGAAATTTACAAGTATAAAGATAGTATTTATTGAGAAAAGTATTTATTTTATTTAAAAACTATTGTAATTAAATTACATTTTGTAAAAAATTGATAACCTAACATTAAGATCTAAACTTATTAGAGGTTAACTTAACAGAACATGGTTAACATGGTTAGGTTAAGAGAACACGTGTTTTGTTCAAATCTTATGATATTCGTCTTCACTGGGTTAAGAGAGGTTTTGAGAAAGCATGATTATGTTTACATCTAAATTTTGCATAGAAAAAAGTGTAGCCGGTCATTATCGCCATTTAATAACAACGTAAGAAGAGTAGTTCAATTGTCGGTTAACCTCTCGTTCAACGGAACAATCAACATTAGTTTACCGCCAGCTGCTTAAATATATTCCTTGGTCACGTGACAATCACACGCTTGGCGTATGCGATGTGTCCATTACTCGAAAATTCTATTTGCTAATTCTACCCAAATTTTACCGCCTTCTACATTATTTTAGTACCGCGACATTGTAAAAACATCGTAAATCAGTTAACCGATGCTCAAAACAGTCGTTAGAATTTATGAGACACAAGTCTTTGGATATAATAGATTTATGAAATCGAACAGTTTAACATAAATTTGACGATATTTTTCTTGTCTCTTCATAGGTCATTCAAGTAATATAACCTCGTATTATAAAATTTAAAGGATAAGTTAAAAATACCGTACCAATCTTATATAAACCGTTCACAGGTTAAAATAACTGATTTTATTTTCCTAATTTTATTTTTAAGTTTTACAATTCGTGACTAAGTACTCGATTACAAGAATGACAATAAAAAGAAAAAAGCAAGTAGCATTTTTATTTTGTGGAGTTTAACACTTTGACCAATGGCTAACTTTTGTTTTCTATTTCAAATTTCCCGCGCATTTCATACTTTACTTTTACAATTAACTGATCTCGGTAAAATATTTATTGGTGACACAGTAATCCAAATAGTATTACAGTTCAGTTAAAGTACTGAAATTGATACATAATTAGAATAATTATGGTGCCTAAAGTTTTAACGCAAAATGCTGTACTAGATCGATTCTAAGACCATCAGAACACAAAATCCTTTTGTAACTGAATTTACATTTACGTTAACGTTCATAGCAAAATCTCGACAATTTAAAATGAAATAAAGATGTAAAAGACAATATTATAATTAATTATTTGAAAAAGGTGAAAGCATTCTGGAAGCTTGCAGGTATTTCAACAACTAGATTTTCGCGCGCATAGTCTAAAAAAATGGCGCCAGTCGTGCCATCTAGCAGTCGAGGGCTGAACTCTCGCAACAAATAATTGCGTTTCATCGTACGATAAGGCAGTTTTATGATCTGCTGATGGTTACAAATTGTACTACGGGTACAATAAGTCAGAAAAATTGATTTACAGTAGGCTAGAAGCTTTATATTCGAGTATTAAAAAAATGGCAATTTCATGGACCTTAAAAAGCTTAGCCATCTAGCGGTGGGAGGTGGGAACTAATGGAACTAAATATCGAAATATAACTTCTGCATTTATTGAACTTTTCGAGGAAACTTCGCAAGGAAATTTTGCAAACAAGGTAATTTTTCGAAAGGAAATATCTGTGAGAACGGTTTTTGGCGACTTAAAAAGGAGCTTATTTGCAAAGTTTGACGTGATTTAGGGCATGACAGTTTTCCGAAGAAAAGCCAAATTGATAATACTTTGATATAGTCAAAACGTTCCGAAATTAATTAGTATTGCACACCGATGTAGTTTGGTACATATTCAAGCTAATTAAACCAATAAAATCAGTATTAATTGGATTTTTTCGAAAATGGAACAAGTGGCGCCATCTCTCCGGCGAACAGGGTGAACTACACACTTTTGAAACTGTCGTTTCATTAGTTCCCATCCTCTACCGCCAGATGGCGGCGCAAAAGACTGGAACTCTTATGCTAGTTAGGAGTAGCCTACGAATGGTTAAAAATTGATAATAGTTTGGTAAATTCAAAGGAATTCAAAGTTAATTGGTCTTGCATTCCGATGTAATTCGATTCATATTACAGTCAATTAGCCTAATAAAATCAGCTATATTGATTGAATTGAACCGAAAACGATACACGTGGCGCCGTCTAGCGGCAGCGCGTGGGAACTAACGAAACTACAGTTTCAAAAGTGTGTAGTTCACCCTGTTCGCCGGAGAGATGGCGCCACTTGTTCCATTTTTGAAAAATCCAATTAATACTAATTTTATTGGCTTAATTAACTTCAATATGCATCAAACTACATCGGAATGCAAGACCAATTAACTTGGAAATGTTTTAACTTTACTAAATCATTATAAATTTTAAACAATTCTTAGGGTAATGAAGGTTTCCGTTGTAGGTGCTGCCATCTAGCGGTAGAACGTGGGAACTAATTAAACTACAGTTTCAAAAGTGTGTAGTTCACCCTGTTCGCCGGAGAGATGGCGCCACTTGTTCCATTTTCGAAAAATCCAATTAATACTAATTTTATTGGCTTAATTAACTTCAATATGCATCAAACTACATCGGAATGCAAGACCAATACACTTGGAAATGTTTTAACTTTACTAAATCATTATAAATTTGAAACAATTCTTAGGGTAATGAAGGTTTCCGTTGTATGTGCTGCCATCTAGCGGGAGAAGATGGGAACTAATGAAACTGCAGTTTCAAAAGTGTGTAGTTCACCCTGTTCGCCGGAGAGATGGCGCTAGCGGTGCTTTTTCAAAAAGCGCGCGAAAATATAAATTTTTAAATACATACATGCAAGAATGCGTCTTCCAAAATGTTTAATAATAGATGATTTTATATATTCTTTTTGGCATTGAAAATTTTCTGTATTATCGACATTGTCAATTTTAGAAGATTTGAATTTTTAACATATGTTACACACATCATAAGCCTTTCGTTATATAATTCTTCCTGTAACTCCGTTAATGACAGAGTTCTCCTTAGAGGATACTCAGTAAAAATTCATGGAAAGTCTGAGGAAAACGGAGGTACCCAGAAGAATCTAAAAAGTTCCTAGGGACAACTTACTAAGAATCCATAGAGAATCTAAGGAGATTCTAGAAAGAACCTATGAAAATTTTAGGCAATATCTACAAAAAAATTCAGACAATGTCTACTAGCGAGAGTTTTGGGAAAATCTAGGGAGAATTCAAAAAGAACCTAACAATAATACAAAGTGAATCTACAGAGAATCGAAACAGAATCTTTGGGGAACCCTAGAAGAACCAAGAAGTGCTTAGAAAGAGCTTAACCTAGAATAGCCTATCATTAGAAATACACAATACCGATAATTAGATCATAGATAGAGTGTCAATTTATTTAATTACATGAACTCATTTTTTTATGTTAACTTTTCTGTATCTAATTTATATAAGAGCATTTTTACTGATAAGAATTTGTCATTTATCGATGTTTATCAAATATCCGGAGTGAGAATATTTTTTTGAGACTTTTATAAACCCAACAAATCACACCTCTCATTAATCAAACTAATCTTCATCTCGATCAATATACTTGCGCCAATACGTTGAGAAAACGAAAAATCTTAGAGATAAAATTATATGATCGGCTCAGTGTAAAAGATGTTCGTGACGGTCTGGCACACATCTGTTACATTTTTAAATGTTTTCTGTTGTAGAAAATGGTTTATATACCGGAACACTTGATAGTTCAGTGGAGCAAAACCAAGCAAATAACTAACGATTTCTATGTATTACGAAGGATGTCATGCAACAGAAATTACACCCGATTTTTATTAGTACATTTTTTACAATTCGATACAATTTTCGCTCACTTTTTTCTTTACTGTGAAGGATATTATCATGGTCATAGAAATGAGTGGTTTAGGTGCTTTCACAACTTCGGACCCACAAGAGGAAATAGACATTAATGTGGCGGGAAAGTTTGAATGTGAATTATTTTGGTAATTATAACTACAATCTTTTAACGTTGTTTTTAAATCGATGTGTATTTAGGTATAACATATAGTTCTATAGAATACTTGTATTTAGCGTTAGAAAGATCTAGGGAAAGTCTACAGAGGGACTAGGGAAAGCTTTCGAGGAATCTGACATAACCTCATTATTTCATATGAAAGGGTCCTTCTTCTTCGACATTTTGAACCTTCAAAAAGGTTAATGTAGAACTACATAGTGGTTACTTTTGACCCATATTTTCTTTCAGAAGTCTATGTATAAATTGTATTAATACTATACTCCTTAATTAAACGAAAACTGTAACAATTATATTTGTAGAATTTTATTATTCGCAAATATATACATTTGATATCGTTTATCGTAAGTTTCGAAGTCTACACCACTGAACTACATTCATGAGTTGCAACCAAGGAAGGTGGGTCCATTCAAGTCCGGAAATATTTTTCTGTGGAAGAAACAGGTGGCCTTGTCCAAACCGGCGGTATTTTAAATAAAGAACGTTACAAGGAAATCTTAGAGCACCGTACTCTTCCATCTGGGCTACGCTTGAGCGGTCAAGGATTCATACAGCAATTTAACACGTACACTTTCCGCCATGATATAGCGAGGTCATAAAACTTTTACGAAGTACCTGATATCCGACTGCCAAATTAATCGTTTAAAACAAATAAAAGGGATCGAAATTTGAGCTCGAGTCATACACTGTTTTTTGATTTTCTAAGTTTATCATCTTAAAATTAAAATTTCATCATTTGTAAATTCGGTAATTCAAATGTTTGCAAACCTGAAAACTTGGTAAATATAAAAGTCTTCAAATTTACAAATTTGCCTATATGTTAAGTAGAAAAATTCTGAATTTCTAAATCTGAAAATTGATGACGTCTGACTTTGAAAATGTAAAACATAATGCGGTCGACGATCCTGCGAGAGCTTGACAGGAATTTAATTTACAACCTTCCTATATAACGGCAGGGACTGAATTATTCAGATTTTTTATGATTTAGCGGAATGGGAAAAAAAAAGACTATTGAAACGTCTACACAATTGTCCACTTATTTTCGACACAGCGTTCAAAGTCCGCTCGAGGACAAAAAATGTCCGTTCAGTTAACAAATACATTAATAAATGTATTTAACAGTGAGTCAGCGAAATAAATCGATTTTTGGAATGTTCTGATATTACTTTTGCTATTGCTGCCGATTTATCGATCGAAATCAGATATGATTAATTATTAAATCGCTTGGAAAGTTCGTAGCGAAATTTGATGATAACATCAAGGTAAGTTTCTTATATAACCAACTCGTACTTCTTTGTTTAAAGGCGTTCTGGAATTTTAATACTTGTACTTCATCGTATTAACTGATTGCAGTGATATATTAGAATAAGATTTCATCAAATCGAATCTTTTGAAATCTCGAATATTTGAATTTGGCGCCAAATATATCTGATGACAATCATAATTGATTAAAGGTTCATTAAAGGATTAAATATATCTTAATCTCATAATTATTTTCGGAAGGAAATTTGACAATTATATTAGTTACTTCTCGAAAATTCATTTCGCTTGGCGCCAAATTTGAATGCCTTTAACTATAGTTAATCAAAGTTTTATATTTTATGATAATAAAATCTCTTAATTATTTATGATAGCGAAGACTCCTTCAATACGTTTCCGTGTTCATTTCTCAAAGATTAAACTTTCCTTTTCGTACGACACTAAATCTGAATATCTTTAGTAGTAAAAATAGTAATTTAAATATCCAAGAAAAAATTCATAAAAGATTTACCAGTGACATTTCAACAAAGAAATAGTTAATGTTAAGACGTTTTCTCAACTTTCGATATGCACATTTTAAACGAATAAGTATATCATTTTTCATGTTCAAGGTAAAACAGATTACTAATAGAAATGATCTATTTACCATATATGCAAATACTGCAACGCGACCTTCGCGTCATTATCCGATCAAACGCGAAAACGGATTAATTTCTCGCTAAGCCAAATATTCCACACGTAGCCGTATCAACGGAAATATGTGTTTCGTAAAAAAGTTATCGTTCGATCGAGTACAATAAACAGGATTAATTATCATCTCGATATTTCGTGATAAAACCAGAAATCTCGGTCAATGATTGTTTTCAATTGATCAGTCATCGGACTTGGACGTTATCAAATAATCTATAATTCAACTAGCGACAAAAAATAATTTCTTTATTCGTTCATACTTTTTCCAAATGATTTAATCATAACTTAACGCGATAAAATAACGTTTAATCGAGAATCTCTTGTGCTAAAATTTGGCGGGAAATTTGAATGGAGTTATGTTAGTAATCGTAACAACGTTGAAAGCTGAAATAATTGGTATGCGATCAAAACTAAATTAGTATATTTTAACCACTATTAGAGCAGAAATTAATAATACAATAAATTAATCGAGACTCGTGTTACAATTTGGCGGGAAATTTGAAGAGAGTTATAATAGTAATCGTAACGACGAAAGCTGAAATAATTGACAAGTGATTAAAACTGAAGGTAAATTAGTATGTTTTAGACAATATTAAAGCTAGAAAATAGTAGTAACCTACAAAGGGTTATCACGAGTATTTCTAATTCGTATCAACGCTATCTAAGATGGCGCAACTTTGTTCAATTGAGCACATCAATTGTACAGTTTGGTGAATAAACACACGGACGGTATTAATCACCGTTCACTTCGGAACTGAACTAGTCGACCCTGGACCAAATGTGTACACGGCAAGTGTAACCACTTCAAATGTGACCCTTCGTGAATTTTCTTGATCGAAATGATGGCGGAACGATACACCGGTGAATCGAGATTGCAGGTTAGGATTATAACAAAAGCAAAACAGTCGCAATCTCTGTTGACTTATTACTAATTATCAACACCGATAAACCCACACGTAATCATCTAACCTGCCCTTCAGATGTAAAAATATATCACGTCCGAAATCAAAGTACGCCCGATAAGATCCACATAACATTGCTTAAAAAAATAATGTAAATAATCGATAAAAGATAAGAACAAGATCGTGTAACGATCAAAAGAAACATTCCCTTTTAATCTCGTTAGCTTTGTCTGAACAATATTATCGATATATCGGTTAGTACGAACTGTCGATAACAGCAGGAAATTTGTATTACATCAAACGATTTCGACATCAAACGATTTATTTATCCAAAGAACGATAAACATAAGAGTGCATCTGAAATAATTGTCCAACGTATAAAGTCGTTTGATATTCAACATGCGAGACTGTCTAAAACGGAATAACCTTGATTTATGATAATATCAATTTCAATGACAATCAAACTTACCATCGTATGGTAAGATGAAACCTCTGGTGCACTACTTAAGATAACGAAGGTGCACCTTATGTAATATAAATTTAATTTATTGTGCAGTAACGTTAAAATCCGCAGTACTCACCGGTGTCGTTATCGTGCCCTTGAATTCCATCTCCCACATCCTCGGTGGCCGTGGAGAGAGCTGAAACCAAAGACAAATAAGATCATTCCGGTGGCACTCGTCTCTTCTTCTTCTTCTTTTTTTTTTTCTCCTTTTCTTTATCGTTGCTCAAACGCAATCATCAATGCGCTCCACGTTATAAACACACGCGCCCTAGAAAGTAATCACGACCTTCCACGCTTAACGGATAAATATTCAGATGGAACGCAGTCATTCGCGGAATAATAACAATGCTGCTGCCCGATAACAATTAATGTGCATTTCTTGTCTCTTGCACCATTTTATCTGCGCACAAAACGGAATGGAGGAAACGCACCGTCCTCATGATGCAACGTAACCAAACTTTTAGTCTTGCCTCGACTCGGATTTTATTCAACTTTCGATAAATCGTGTTGTTGTCATTCTTTCTATATATAGTTCTGGGCGTACACTGTTAACAATACCGCGCATAATACCGAAGTCTCCATTTATCTACTCTATTGCAATAAAGGATCGTATAGAAGTCAGATAGAGGTTAAGGTTGCCCGAGTGCAACTTTCCTTTGCACGCGAGTTCAACTGCCACAAAAATATCATTTTCCTCTCTTTCTGTATAATCGCACAGAAAGTAAGGAAAAGATTCTACTTTCTGCTGACGATTGTGCAGGCATGCAACCTTATTAACGGAATTTTATCTCGTTCAAACCTTACTGGTCATACAAGGTTATCTCGACTGCAGAGGATTTCTGCTTGATTAATCATATATTCATTAAAAGGTACTGGTACGTGACTGTGATATTCGTAAGATCAATAAACAATTTATTTCTGTGGAGAAACTTTTAAGTACTGTGGCACTTTCGCGGTTGCATATTTCGGTGCCCTCCATTTTGTAGCCTTTTTCGCTGCTCCTATGGCGTCTGAATGTTTTCCAACTTTGATGAAATATGATTCTATTATGAACAACTACATTTTTGTTCTGCGGTATTACTTAAGAATGTCAGATAAACAATGCGGAGAGATGTCGCAATTGTTACACATTCAACGATTTATTACTCTTTTTATATCCATAAGAAAATCTATTTTTAGATTGGACGGAACTATAAATTCACTTCTAAGGAAAGTTATTTCATATTTGAAAAATTTATTTCTTACTCACGATAAAAACTGTTTCTAATTGATTGCTGCTCCATTAACTGAAATATTCTCGAAGCTTTTAACAAAAGATTTTCACTGAAATTTTTATAAATTTCTCTTTGTACTAGATAAGTGATTTAATTCTTGAACTGTCGAATAATTTTTGCTCTCGTGATGTCTCACTAGCATTCGCAATACATTTTCAGTGATTTTTATATCCCGAGAATGTGCCAGTCATTCTAAAACTTGAATACTGTGATCCTTAAACAATGTTTACTCGAATGAATACGAGGATTATCGCGTGAAGATGTGAATAATGAAGCAATATTCTTTTGAAGATGAGAATGATTGTAAGATTCCTTTATGTCCATTCATACTTGTAATTGGGATTTTCCAAACTACACTAAAAGCCATTTGTATATTTGCTGCAAAATTATGCGATGACATTTTCTTTTCTTTTCGAATATCGAGATAACATAATCATTGACACATAAGCTGAATGTCGTAGGGTCAATGATCTAGACAATCATTAATTTAAATTAAGATTATATCTTCAACGAAGCATAATTGTAACGCAGATAACGTGATAAAATTAAGTGTTTTTGACAAACTTTCAATTATGAGGATGAATATTAAAAAAATTTAAGGTGTATTAGAATCATGTGATAAAATCATTGAGAATCATATTTGCACATGTACATTAAAAAATGTAATAAAATATCAGTTAAATCATTCGTTGTAAATACAAGATTTTTTAGAATAATACAAGTCTAAAAGTACATTAAAGATAAATACAAAAAAATGAAAACTGATAATTTTATTAAGCAAAATTTGCTAGAATGTTGTGTTATAAATCTACCTGAAGTTCTCTCAGCACCCGATAGAAATCGAATTAGTAGATGTGATCGACAGCATTTTGCAACCTGAATTGAGATCTGATCAATGACCTCCGCGTGCCTTCTTATAAGGCACGCACAGTATCTCTACTAGTTGCTGCACGATCTCCGTCATTAAACATTCTGTCTTCCTACCATCAGTCAAATTCCTAGCATCACTCAAGGGAGAGATATTGAAACAGCGGAAGTTTCATGCGAGTAACGAGCAGTTAGCGTGTTGCAACATAATCAACAAAGAGACAACAAAGTCGAGTAAACATGGAGGAAGTCGGTCTCCTGTGGTTCAATGAAGTAAGAAAAGAAATAGGGGAAAGTGACTCGAATTATCATTTGGGCATTGCTGAACTTAGGGAGAGCCTGAGGAGAGACTAGGGAGAGCCTGAGGAGAGGATAGGGAGAGACTGAGAAATTTAGGAGGAGAGATTAAGGTGATCTAATTGTGACTAAGAGTAGATGGACATGACTGGGGAAATGTAGGGAAAATTGGGCAAAATTAAAGGGAAATACTAGTGATTAGTAATAGCACAGAGAATCCTAGGGAAAATGATAAATTTCAATATTTAGAAAATTGGAAATTTCAAAATCTACACTTAGAAATTTAGGATTTTAGTGATTTGGAAATTTAGTAATTTAATACTTTAGTGATTTAGAAGTTTAGAAGTATAGTGTTTTAGTGATTTGGAAATTTAAAAATTCAGTATTTTAGTGATTTGGAAATTTAGAAATTTAGTACAATAGTAATTTGAAAATTTAGAAATTTAGTATTTTAGTGATTTGGAAAGAAATATAAACATATTAAATTAAAAAATGTTCAAAATAAACTCTGATATTTTCAAGTGCAGGAACAGATTAATGTGCAAATCTAAAAATTGACAAATTACAAAATCTGAAAGTATGAAATCTCCAAATCTTAAATAATATAAATAGTACATTTTCAAAATAACAAATTTAAAAGTTTAGACATCTAATAATTTGAAAGTATGTAAATATAAAAATGTTATATAACTTTTTCTGAAACTAACACATGACTGTACTTTGTAAATACATTGTTTATATAACAGACTTTAAAATACCGGAAACACAAAAAGTTACTTTACTAAAGGACACTTTGTGTAGTATTGTTACGAATTGTTATTTGACTGATGGAAAATTGATGTTTTGTTATAGATCCCTCAAACTGAATACATCTGCATAATGTTTGATGCATATATAAATGAATAAACTATTGAAATATTCATAAGTTAAGTCGACAGTTGTATGTCACATACTGAAAAACTTAGTGCGAAGTAATTAATACTAAATGTCATTGACAGGTGTTTCTAACGCAGTATCGTGTACTTTATCTAAGACGATAAGGATTAAAGCTCTTTGTATTTATTATATTTCATTGTCAGATATGAAATATTACAGTATTATAAATCACAAAGAGGAGTGTGTCAATCTTTGATAAAAGATAAAGAAATTCGAAAATCCAATGTTTTTAAACACTTTGAAATTTTATTAGAATATACTTTTATGTATTTTTAATGTACTCTTCAAATTTTTATATTGGAAATATTCGATACTGGATGTTTTGGTATGAAATGTATTTTATATTCTTTATTTTTCTCTATTTTAAATTTGTAGTAAATAGAGAGTGTTCGAAAATGTTCGTGTACAAAATTGTCTTCTGTTTGATTAATCTGTTGAAATCGTTTTAATTGCGTAAGAAATATTTGTCGTATCAGAGATAGAGATGTTTAGGTGACCTATTTCATACACTTTATATGTGATTGAGAAATTCAGGAATTTCATATTTAAAAATATGAATAGAATGGTAATTTTGTATTTGAGAAATTTGGGAATTTGGAAATGTAGAAATTTGAAGCTTTCGAATTTGGAAATATGGAAATTTTATAATTTGGGATTTTGGAAATTTGGAAGTTGGGAATTTAGGAAGTTGGGAATTTAGGTAGTTGGGAATTTAGGAAGTTGGGAATTTAGGAAGTTGGGGATTTAGGAAGTTGGGAATTTAGGAAGTTGGGAATTTAGAAAGTTGGGGATTTAGGAAGTTGGGAATTTAGAAAGTTGAGAATTTAGGAATTTAGAAATTTGATGATTTGGAAATTTAAAAGGTTAGTAACTTGCAAACTTAATAATATAAAAGTTAGAAATGATCAAACTTAGAAATACAGAAATTCTGCAAACTGAGAATTAATTAAATATAAAATGGAAAATGAAAGCAAATGAAAAATAATCAAATATAAAAAACGCAAAACAAGTATCACAAACGAAAATAGTACAATCCAAAAGCTTTAAACAAAACCTTTGTATATGAAAACATTAGAGGAAGGTAAAGTTTAAGGTTTCGCATTTTCATTTACAATTTCATCCATACATTCTTTCCCGAAAGAATTTCATTATATATCATTACAAGTCCCCTATGTAATTTAACAGTAATGACGACAGAAGAACAGATGTGCAAAACATGTCATAAATCTTGCTCGTTAATGACTGAAATCATATTACTCAACTGGTACTACCGCCGATCAATCCTTTCACGTTTTGCAAATTATTTATTCAACATATTTTTACCAAACAGAACTTATAATTACTAAAATGAGTTAAAACGACGAAAAGATTAAAACCACTGTAAACATAGTTCTTATAAATGACATCCTAAACGTTTACTTTAAATGTGTTACCATTCCTGAAGAAAAATATTTGCAGCATACTTTGTTTCGTGTTTGAAATTTCTATTTAAACTCTACATAGTTTGAGAAAATTCAATATAACTGATTTATAAAATTGTTGTGAATGTTCCAAAATCATAATTAATTTAAAGCGTTAAGATAATTTGTGCATAATGACATCTTTATTGACCACATGATACGATGGGTGAAAGGGGTCAACTCGAATCCCGTGATTTTATTACTTATTACTTGTAGATGCCGTTTATCAAGGCACGTGATTGTTTGATCGATTTATAAGGTATTACCATATATTGTCAATTTTCTTTAATTGATATTAAAAAGAACAGAGATGAAAGTAGTTATTAGATACTAGATTTTATAGGTGATAAATGGTATTAAGACATTTGATATTTCTTTATTCAATCTGATTATAATTATATAATAAATAACATAAAATAATTAATACAGTCATTGACTTGAAAATTTTCTAACGAAAATAAAGTTGACAGTATTTGTTGAAATTATTTCACTCATTTTATAATAAAAAGTACGATTGTGATACGAATAGGTGCACCATTTTATGATAATAATTAAAAATGGCCACTCTTCGGGTGATATACAGTGAATTTTTGGAATTTATCTACGTTCCTACAACTGGTGAAGTTTAAAATTGTATTTCAATTAGAAAATGAAGGGGAAGATTTAATATTTTTACAGAACTCGTAAAACTTTCAATTATCTAATTACATAATATTATACGTTTAAACCTAACCTCTATATTCTACAATATGTACTTTTCGGAATAGTCTCCAAAATATGATTTGAAACCTAAATTTTAAGGGTTGTTTCTATCTTTTAATAATGGACAATTGTAAATAAAGAAAGTACGTATTAAACATTATTTTCGTTACATAAAGTACTGTGTTATAGGATTAGATTTGAAACTTGAGCCTGAAAGGAATATTCGCCAACAGAAGTGACCAGGATGTTCTCCGGTACTAAACCCCATAAATAATGTATGGGGAATAATAGTCGGATGGATATATGCCAATAATAGGCATTTTGCCAATGTTAGTGAACTTAAAATAGCGATTGCGTAGACCAGGAACAACATTGAACTTTATTGAAACCATAAAAAAACAATTTTGTCCATATTCTGCAATAAAATGGTAAACTATACACTTACATAAGTTTTCACTGATATATTAAAGTATGCAATTTTCAAAATATGTACGAACATGAAATGATACCAATGATATTTTGAGTCCTGTTAAAACTTTTGTGTAAATTTATAAATTAAAAAATATTTATTTTTCCTGAAGGTATTAACTTTGAGAGATATTATCATTTTCTTGTATAAATAATAAAAAATATCTATTATAACAAAGAGGTGTTTGTTTTTTCTTTTCTCCAATCACAAATGTAGATTACAAAATTGATTATTTTATTTTAACTCCTTACTTCAAGCGCAAATACTTTAATTATATGGGGTTGGTATTTTTATAATAAACTGCGGAAGTATACTCTACACGTAACAATAAGAACAATGTTACATAAAGGTCAATCATAGAAGGCTTCATTATAAAATTATAAATAAATATTGTATAGAAAAAAAACAAGAAGAAATACATTTTTCATTAAGAAAAATTTTATTAACAAATGTATCTAATAGGGTTATATTTGTTTTTTATTTACATATAATTTACGTTCACTGTTAATAAATAATTTAATATTATCATGTCAAAATGTTGTTTCTACATAATTGATATAAGTTTGACATAAAAATGTTATAACACATTGTAAACATTACAAATAATTATTGCAAAAAGTTGATATCCTTTTTGGCATTTGATAAAGTAATCAACGTTTAAAAAATATTAAACAATTGTACAAATTAGTCATTGTTTTGTAATAATTATCGAGGGACTGATAATGATTTTGACAAACATTTTGATAACATTTTTTCAATTTTTACGAGTAATAATTATTTTGCAGAAATTGTCAAGAAACCGATAATGAGCTTAACAAATATTTTCATAATATTTTCATACTAATTTCTGATAATAATTTTTAGTAATATTTTATTTCAATTTAGGTTTGAAAATTATGTTCTGAAATAATTACAAATGATTTTTATGTTAATTAAGAGATATGTAACTCTGATCAGATTGAGTACTCTTTACTTTAATTTCAATTGAAAAGATATTTCTTCAATATTCGTACAAATCAATAATTGTTCAGGTGTTCACAATAATTTTGACAAATATAAGTATGACAAGTAGTTTTATTTTGATTCGCATTCAAAAATTCTCAAATAATTACAAATCACCGATTGTTTTTTATATAACTATAATTAGATCTAATAAACAATTTGTAATAAATAATTTAATTTAATTTATAGTAAATAATAATTACCGTCTCAAAAATATTTCTCAAACCGCTATAAAAACGAAGAATTGTTTTGCAATAAATACCAAAGTGTTGCGAGAAGAATTTGAACAAATATTTTTATTATAATTTCCATTTAAAGGTTATATATCCCGAATATGGTTAACCAATCAATTTGTGGTGCACGAAGCGAAAGGTAATCAATTTCTTTCCGCCAAAAAAACCTTCAGCGCGATCGATGACACGCGACGTGCAACATTAAAGTCCCACTTGTATGGCAGACCGGAAAAAAACTACAAGAACGCCGGCCGCACACTAACCAGTAAATAACTAATTTCTTATTCCACCATGATCAATCCATAACAAGTTTAATATCCAGGAAGTTAACGACACCAATCATTGAATATATGTATTAGATTAAGTAATAAGCTTCTTCCTCGTTTCCTCATAGTTGTACTTTACACCTTAACTGTTAAACACATAACCTCACTTTCCATAGGTAGTGTAACACACTTTTGTCCTATCGGAAAAATACCAGATACATTTCTAGCGAAACTTTGCAATGCAAATTTGATATTCAAACGATAGAACCGGATCAGTTTTGACCCAGACCTATAAAACTTTGCATTATATTTTTACTGTAATTACATATATTTATTTTTAAACTTTCAAAAAGAACTTTGTATAAAAAAATTAAATTATTATAACTTTGTATGTATTATCTTGTAAAATACCTTGTATTATTAGAACCTTGTATAAAAGACTTACTGTAATACTGAACACGATAGATTAACCTAACCTACAATTTTCCAAAATGGATGCTTCAGAGCAGACGATCAAATCAACTAAAAAAGGGATCGTGAATATTAAGATAATAAATTATCCTGAGATATTGTATAGTAGGTCAGGTTATCTGAATCTAATCTGAACCTAACCTGACATTAACGCAAAATTAGCCGAATTTTATCGATCATTTTGATGGGAGTGGCTGAACCGACTGGACGAGGACCTGCGAGTATTTCAAGATAAGAAATCTTCAACGATATTGGTTAGATTACCGAAATCTAACCGAAACCTAACCTCATACTAATTGGACTTCAGATATATGGCGGTGAAAGTGGTCCAGTGAGTCTATGGGATTTTTGGAATATTTTAGGATAATTTTACGAAGCTATTGGAAGCTAAAGTATAAATCTCAGCAAACTTAATCTGAAAGTCATAAGCAATTAATCAAATTTTGTGGATTTAACTCTGCTGGATTAACGGGACTGTCATATATTTGAAGTTCTGGTATATGACAAATTTTGGATGTTATTAAATGATGCATGGAATTATTCAAACTTAACTTACAAGAAATAAAATTTTATTGACATTTCAATTTCTTGAATTAACCAAGGAGTTTCAAATATTTTATATTTCTATACATGACAAATTTTTGTGCTATTAGATACTACTTGATGATACTTAACCTAAAATTAATGTAAAGTTAATAAAATGTCATGGACATGTCAATTCGTTGAAGCAACTAAGAACTTTCAAATATGTTATACCCCCAGATATAAATTTTTGATGGTATAAATTTTTGATACTACATTGAATTATCCAAATCTCACTTAAAACTAATTATACTTGCAAATATATTTCGGTCCAACTGACCGATTGAACCGACTAGAAAGGTATTTGTGAATATCTCTGTAAAATTTTCAGCACTTCTGAAAGTTGCGTTAGATCAAACATAATCTGAAACTGACCAAAACTTCTTGATGTTTCGACATCAATGGCTGAACCTATGACCTTTGAATGTTTTTGAAGACAAGAAGCAAACCGACTAGACGAAAACTAACATGAATTTTAAGGTGGTTAAGAGGACAAAATGTTTCGAGGTAGATTCTGTGTTAGTTTAACCAAATCTTATCTAAATGTAACTTAAAACTGTTCCTAACGTAACTAAACTGTTCCTCGTCAAATATCGAACTGTATTGACAGTAGATTTTATGTATTCCATGCAATATACCTGAAGGATATAGTAAACATTATAATCAAATGAAGTTTTGTAAATATTTGTCACTTTTATGTAAATAATTTTATCAAGCTTCAAATTGATCAGCAATGCTGTTTATAAAAAATCGCGTTACTTTTTAATTAAAAATATACATACATACATTTATTTATTTAGTAGTTACATTAAGGGAAAATAATTTATAATAATAATTTAAATAACTTCTTTTATATAAATTACTTTTATTAATGTAAACTTTTATGTTTGTAACATAAATTGTATTAATTGTAAAGTAGCCAGTAATAAAAATTGAAGTGATTTCAGAATAATTTATGGAGAGTATTGTTGTCCTATTATTCTACGTCAAACTTCCTCATACAACGAGTTGCATGACGAATTGCCGTGATCAAAGGTGCGTGGATGTCTGCGAATTTCCGGATCGCGTTCCCAAAAACGTATTCGGTAACAAACATAATCATTGCTCAGAATTAATGTCCAGAATTTTAATTTTTGCACTACCTATATCTCTTATTTATCTTTCAAATCTTCTTCTTCAATTACTTTGTATGCGAGAATTTGTGATTGCATAATTTGCAATAACACCACCATTAAAATTCTAACAATTCTCTAAATTAATTTATAATTACAGTAAATTAAATAATTTAGATATATTTTTGCTCTGCAATTGTTTCAATTATTATTACAAATTTTAATCAAGCTTAATACAAAATTAATATTTTAAATTAAACAATTTGACTCTTTAACATCATACAATTAATATTTTAACTTAAAAATGAATAAAAATTAGAAATAAATTTGTTTATATTTTTACATCGCTCAAATTATTATTGCAAATTGTTTAGCAGATCACAAGGTCAGTGTATCATAGTTAATTTTAATAATATGCTAATTTCATAACTCCCTCACGTCGAAGTATGACTGTCCACGGTTTAAAGTGCAAAAATAAAAAGAAAATCAGCGAACACGTTGTCTTTACGTCACAATCTCGCAGAATTCATACTATCCGAGCATACTTTAAATATCTCAATGCTTCCGCGTAAACTTACTACCTGTAAGCAATGAGCGTGCGATGACAGAAAGAAACTGTTATCTAAAAACGTAATACGTTTAATTGCACGATTTACTTTCGCCGACTAAAAGGCTTAGCGTACGTCAAACACGATATACGTACTCCACGAGTCGTATCGGCTAAGTGAAATTATTTTATCTGCTCTGCAGTAAACGTTGTCAAACAGCGATGCAATTCTATTTACCACGTTTTAAAAGACGCATAAACATGTATCGTCGAAGAAAACAACGAATAAACGTTCATCAAATTTTTTATTTTCCATATAATGTTAAATTAATACGAGGTGAGGTAAAATTACATTTTGTGCAAGTTTATTTTCCGTGATAATACTAAATAAACTAAAATATTGTGCTACAAATTATTTCCAGAATTACAGGTGACTTAACAGTGCATTAATATATGAAAATACATTTTATTGTATAATAGAAGTAAATTTAACTGTATAATACAAAAATATATTCGACTGTACAATAATTTAATTGTATTATTTATTACGATGAAACCTTGTGAAATTATAGAGTGATCCAAGACAAAAATAATTATTTCACTCGCGTTTCATCATTCTTAATACTGCCAAACCCGATAGGGTAATATAACATATTTTAGAGAGACTGTAATCTTTAAGGGGCCATAAAATTGCTCGAGCCAAAAGATGTACAAAATTTGATCCCTAAAACAGCACTTCAGGAGACACTGACAGATAAGAACTTAATACGCCGAATAAGGGACGTTGAAAAAGCTCTACTACGCCATTGGGCTCCAGCACATTTTCACGTATAACTCTTCAATTATACGAGACAGACAAAAATGTTTCGAATAAGAGTTGAATGGTACATTAAAAGCCACAAATCTATGTTATCAGAATTTTGAAAATATTCTTCTTGTGATTACAGTATTTTTCAAAAATCAAGTCAAATTTGTTACTTTTATTATTAAGCTTTTGTTGGAAACATTTTTCTACATACTTTATATTTGAACAGTTGTACAAAAGTTAGAGGTCATATGAGACAAGTTTTCATAAAAGCGATTAGACTTAATCGGAAAAGTTATGTAATGTATAAATAATATGTGTATTATGTAATTTTTTTTAAAGAGCAGTTTAAAACTAGTAATACATAATATAATGTGCGGACTGTACGCATGAAAATGAAGGTGCTTTCGTGCAAATTCTCATGGAAGACTATCCCCGCGTTCTTGAACCTCGAACAACCAACAATTCTCAATTGAATGATCGCGCTCATGCTTTATTACGTACAGTTGACTTTATTACACCGTTTAATACATATCCCCATGTTCTACCTACATTTTCTAGAACGTACCCTGTGTATCTTTAATCAGGAAATCGGTCATTTTACGTCCCCATCTTGCTAAAAAATTATTAATAGACGCTAACTGACAACTGATCAAAAAATTGACCAATTTAAAAATTTCATTCATGGATAATTATCTTATTTTTCTTTTAACTGCAAGTTAAGATATAATTGCACATGTTTCATAGGGTTGGGTCAACGGTGACCCATATCCGCTAGTCGGATGTTTACATATCGAACATTTTAATGACACACAATAATACTGTTACTAATGTTAAGTATTTTATAAGTAATCTCCTCACTCCTTTGGTAACATATTTATTAAACCACATGTATTGAAAATATAAGGAATTTTTTAATAACTTCATATAGTAATAAGTAATTTTCAGATAATTTTGTGGATTTTCGATATAGAAAATTCAAACTACCCCAGCTATTTTTGTTTATCTAGAGTTAACAGCTTGCCAGTGACACACTTCGTACTATCTTCAATTCGGAGTTTTAACGAAGTAGTACAATTAAATAGAATAATTTCAGTTAAAAGAGCTTTGTAAAGTGATTAATTTCCATAGCATAATTAACATTCGATAAATCAGATGAAAGTAAGGGAGCATGACATAAGTGACAGCGCCTTGAAATGAGCAAAGCAGCCCCACCAAACCGAGGGCAGGAACCTTAAAAGTCGAGCGAACGGAAAGCAATATACTCGATATAAAAAGAGGGAAAAAAGAGCAACTCCTTAACGACAATGTCCTTCGAAGGTCAGGCCTAAGTCACGAAAGGCACGGATAAACGAGAAAGCACTTTCTTTCCATGCGACCCACGTACACCATGCTGTATATCAAATCGTCGTGTACGTACCGACTTCAGCATGCTGCACGGAGAATTCCAACATAGTAGGTTGAAATCGTGAGGAATCGCGGTGGCTATGGTGTGTCAGCGCAAGGCAACAGCAGTGCCTTACCACAGGGACACATAGATGCAACCGACGCACGAACAATCGCGTCCAAACGTTAAGCAAAACACGTAAATTATCGTAAATATACGTATGCGTGCACTGGTTGTCAGCGACGACTAAGATGGCGACGATGTCGATCACATTTAGCAAGATCCCCGCGAATTTCGATGGGGATCACCACTCGGCACACTCCGACTCGCTATATATCCGTGCGGCACTGTACAAAGTAACGGGCAAGGTGATCAACGCGAAGAAGAAAGAGACTTTTCACCTTCGGCGTACTTCGTTGAACTGAGTGAACCGAGGAACGCTCTCGTTCCTGTTCCCTCGCCACTGATTTTCCCCCCTTTTCGACAAACCACCACCACCACCGGCACAACCGCCACCACTACTGCCACCACCTTCTCCTCCTCCCCTGCTTTCCTCATTTACACCGAGACGTTTTCTTTTCCCGAGGGAATCGATGCGCACACCTGTTGCCGACACCGCCACAGAGCCCCCGGACGAGTGCCACCGCTCTTATACCGACTTTGTCACGCGTGTCGAGATGAACAGCGGTTTTTGATTAGATTCTTATCGGAACGTGCTGGCACAATGGGACGATACGTGTCCGTCGCGGAATGTACGCGTGTACCGAAGCGCAGAAACGTGGCCGCTTAAAAATTTAGAAAGCAGACCGACCAGCTTCTCTAGCAGACATACATACGCACATCTGCGAGGACTTACACGAACGTGCTAACGATCTGATGCACGAATACGTTTGTGGAATCGATGAATCTTAGGGGACTGAATGTGGATATGGGGATACCATTTTGTCTCCGATGAAATTCGGAGGGGTTTACACGGGGTGGTTCAAGAGGATATTAAGGGTATGACTCATTCGTGTCGAGTGACACTTCGAGACAATGCAATGTGGAACACGAGGGAAATCTTGCTACTTTGGGAGAGTCTAGGTATGAGGTCTTTGGGACTTTGGGATTTGCAATTTTGTGGTTTTGGGACTTTGGGATTTTAGGGGTTTGGATGTTTCGGATTTTTGAAAGTTGGGACTTTAGTAGTTAGGGATCATTAGGGCTTGAAAGTTTGAGATCTTTGAATTATGGGAATTTGGAAATTTGGGATTTTGGGATTTTGGAAATTTAAGAATTTTTAAATTTGGGAATTTTGGGAGTTTGGAGACTATGGGATTGTGAGAATTTGGGACTTTGGAACTGTAAGAATTTAGGAATTTGGGAATTCGGGAAACTGGATTTTGAGACTCTGTGACGTCAGAACTAGAATTTTAAGGTATTAGAAGTTTAGAATTTTTGGACTTCAAAACTTAGGAATCCTAAGACCTCATCAGTTTGAGATCTTAGAATTATGACAATTTGGAACTGTAGAATTGGACTTTCGAAGTTTGGTAGTTTAGAACTTCAGAATTTAGGGATTATAGCACTCTAGAAATTTGTGATCTTGGAATTTGGAACTTCTGAACTTAGAAACTCTGATACTTTAGGATTTTTGGATTTTAGAACTTTAGGACTGAAGGTATAGAACTTTGAGTCCTCAGAAAATTGAATATTTCGATACTTGATAACTTTAAAACACTATATCACTATTTTATCAGATTACAATCTTGCCAATTGTACCACTTATATAATTTCCACTATTTCAACTACACTTATCATTTTATCATTTAACTGCGTTACATTTCATTATTTCACTGCACTACTAATTACTAAATCATTTCATCATATCTCCGTAATAGTATAAATACATATTCCACTATTTCGCACTACTATTTTATTATTGTACTTAAGCAATCGAGCTTACGCAGCTGCGCATATTGTATGAAATCACGTACACGTTTTGATATTCGGGTATCATTTGGAACCGTCTCGATCGATGCTAAAATACCACGAATGAATATGTGGTATCTCGGTATGTAAATACTCGATCCAACCACTGAAAGAATTACAATTAAGCGTGATGTAGATTAGAGCAGTTGCAAAACACCGAACGTCGAACTGTTTGCGCTGAAAAGAGTCTACCGATGACCGTTAACCTCGATAGTTTCCGGATTGCTGACAACGTTCAAACGTCACGATCGTTGGGTTTAACTGCTGCTCTGATAAATACATAGTTATGCTGCAATGTAGCGTTGCTTAATTTCTTCATTGTTCAACTCGTTGCCATTTAAAGAAGATAAGTAATGTTTTATAGTAGGGTGTTGAAGACAAACCTCAAAGTCAAATGGACACTTCCACCTTTTCACTTACGAGATAAGGCAACTGTATCTAATATGACACTGCGTTTTATACGCTGCACCGTAATTATCTCCGTAAATGAGTAGCAAAATGAGCGTGTGAAATATTTATAAACAAAGACAGTTAACCCTTTGCTCGAAAAGTGACCATTCGATTTAACACCAAAATTTGAAGTAGGTTTTTAACTGAATCTACAGTGTTATGTATAAACATAGTGAAATCAGTGGTAATTAATAACAGAGAGATAACTTCAAAAGAATTCACTTTTCAACTAAATTTAGAGTTGCTATCTGCTAGCATAGACACCTTCGAGTAACATTCTCATGGTGCTTGAAAGTTTCTAAAAGGTAAGTTAAATAGACAAATTTTTAGCGAAAGGTTATGAAATGTTACTGTTGCATGATTGTTGCAGAACACGTTGAGTGTACTTAAAACGTGTTTCATATTAGATAAATGTTCTTTGTAATGTTACATAGTATTGTAAGTTACATTTTTACCACTCGTTATAGTGATAATGATGGGGAGAAATGGATCCAATACACGTGTTAGTAGCGTGTTTAAGAGGATGAAGAAAAATGAAGACTTTAGAAAAAGTAGAAGATATCTGTCGTTTTTACTTCAGTAAATATTCTTGTATGAAATAAATAATAATTCATTTAATCAAGTAAATGACGATTAATTTTTATTAAAAGAAGAAAAATGTTTATACTATAGAATAGGTGAATTTAATATAACATGCAGATTTTGAAGAAAAGCATAAAAGTCGCAAAGACGAGATTATTTAACGTTCATCACCCATTAAATTTGATTAGCGTAATTTATTAGAAGAAATTAGCGTTAACTGCCGACACGTTTGGGGTCAGTGTGGTTAATCGATCCCCTTTCCCCTATGGAAGCTTTAAATCAACGTAGGCGAGGTGCATACCACGAGTAATTTACACGGGTACACAAGACTATATTACGTTGAATTTTACTCTTAATTTATTTCCATTAATTTCTGCGACAAATTAGAAATTGCAGAAAATGTAAAAAATAACTGTATAATGCATGTTATTGATTACAGCCAAGTAATTACGTAGATACATGATTAAACAAAATTAATATGTAAATCAATGTTCCTCTTGTAAGTCGATATAATATGAATACAAATAAAATAGGGTATAAACGTAACTGCCAACGTAAATAATAATATCAATTATAGATATCAATATAATTATCAACATAAATAAGAATATCAGTTATAGATAGTTTAGTTGTCAACATAAATAAGAACGTCAGACATCAATAATTATCGATGTAAATAAGGAAATCGATGTAAATATTGTTATTTATCAAACTATGTCAGTATCAATATAAACGAATTATAGTTAAAGAATTATCTTCAAAATCATACACTTTTCACAAGTTTTACTTCTTATCTTAACTGCATTAACGACATTGTTTCATACATAATAAAATCTATGTTTATCAACAAATATACCTTCTGAGAGTGTAATAACCTACTATCTTTTAATAAAACGAATCATTTTGTAATTTCAAAAGCAGAATATAAAATACTGAGTTTCATCGTGAATTTTTAAACAATTTGTGAGAAATAGATATTTGTAATGAATTTAGTTTACTTTGTATTTGATCATATTCGATCAAAGGTGTAGTTTGGCGGTAAACAAGATGGCCGCCCTCTGGTACGTTCACCAAAATGGCCGTCAACTTGCTAATACACATATTATTAAACTTTTACAATATTTCTAAAGTAATAAATATCGTTCTAATATTTCTAGAGTCTACTTATTAGAAATTGAACATTTTAGACTGACAAATATTTATAATACGTTAAATCGTTTTTCTGACTGCTATAAACATTTTTTGCAAAAAGTCACCTTAATATATTCTGATCTTTAGAAATGAACTGTCGCATGGCTGGTGTCACGTATTCACTTACAAGATTAACCTTTTACGCAATTATCCACCACTCTGTTTTTATCTACCCTATCAGACGTCAATCGCATTCTGAAAAGTTATTTCTTGCCGGCATTAAAATGATTGTACCGGTAATCAAATTCAAAAGATACACGTGTAAATATGAATATTTAATCATAAATTATGATGACAGATTATAAAACTTCTCATGTAATATTGATGCAAAATTGCATAAAATATAGAACAAACAGAAACGTCAAAAGAGGAGAGAAAATGGTACGCTATTTTATCTCTCTGTTATTTCTGTTTCACTATGTTTATACATAACATTGTAGATTCAGTTAAAAACCTACTACAAATTCTTGTGTTAAACCGAGTCACCTTTCGAGCAAAGGGGTAACATGACTGTCTTTGTTTATAAATATTTCACACACTCATTTTGCTACTTAGTTGCTGAGGTATCGTTCCTTATTAGCTGTTCCATATCAGGTACAGTCACCCTACATAGCTACAAAACACATTCCATTAAATGGTCGAAACAGCTTGGAAATGTGTTGCAGATAAATATCTGCCGGTACAAAAAAACTGATCACTGTTGACGTCATTACCCTGTGTATAAAAGTGAAAAGTGTACAAATCAAAACAATCGTTCTTTCCAATGAATGCAAGCAATAGTGAGATAAATAGCAGAGATTACTATTATTTAAAAACTATGGAAAAATTTTATCTCACTTTTATCTGGAGGTATGTGGACTATAGGTATTAAATACTCCGATACATTTCAGCATTCCGATAAAATTTCTATAGCAAAACATAAGACGTTATCTCGTACAAATTTCCATTGTCAATACAAGATAATTAGCTGGAAATGATCTCAAATATTAGTATATCGTTAATTCGAAGCTCGGTCGAATTTTTGCCTGACAGAGAAATATTTCTTAATGGAATATTGACGAATGTGATACCGAAGAAAATTCTGGAATTTCGTTGTTTATAAACTTTGTATCAGCGTGATTAATGAGCTACTGCGTCTTCATTGAAAAACATCGACGTTTTACCACCCGCGAAGGTCTCGCAATAATAATCGCTACTGTCGACCACATATTTTCTCTATTATCTGAGCAATCTTGACGTGTTTATCGTCGGCACATTCCTCCTGTATAAAAACATTTCACACAATTTCACATTTAAATCATATCGCACCTTCACGGCCGGAAATGACTGATTTCGTGATCGATCGGAAATTAAGAACTTTTTCGCAATTCTAATCCGTTGACGATGCACAATCGGAAGCTGATTGCATCTCTGAAGTAATTATGAAAAATCCACGAATAACAACAATGTAATCTACTATATAATTTGATTGAATTTACAGCGAGAAAAAATTGATTCATCTTACCTATGTTTATGTATTAAGAGTGTGTGAAAGAAGTTTTTTATTTATAATTTATACAATTATTTCAGCTTCACAGACAATTAGTATTTCAATTTTAATTTATTTTGTATTTGATCGTAAGATATTCGATCACAGGTGTAGTTCGGCGGTAAACAAGATGGCCGCCCTCTGGGTACATTCACCAAAATGGCCGCCCTGCTAATGCACATATTATTAAACTTTTACAATATTTCTGAAGTAATAAATTTTGTTCTGTTTATAAAGTTTACTGTGCACTTAATATTGAATTTGTTCTAAATGTCCCATGCTTAAAATCACAATTTGCATATTTTTATAATGCTTTATCTCATCTATAATATTTGACCTGTTACTAACCTCATTTATAACATGCTTATTACAAAACCACATAAAACAAAATTGTGTAGTTAAAAATAATAGGAACGTTATATGAATGGTTATAATTTTAAACTCAGGCCGTAAAGAATATTGTTGAGTCCTTCGATTGGTAGAATCGATTGTTACTCGAAATACGAGATACCGGTACCATTTCTGTACGATTCTGTATTTCCGTATTTGAAACAGTACGTAAGCGAAATTAATTTTCAATGAAGTACAAGATATTTTCATCGGGTAGCGAATATTTTTATGTTCATGAGAACCTTCCTTATGACATTTTCCAGTGACGACGTGAGCCATATTTGTACTCGTGATAATAGTGACCTCGAAGAGACCTCGTGTACTCTTTTTTTTTTTCATGTTTCAGCCTTCCGTGCAATCTGATACCCATTTATTGCAAACTAAATTCTTGAAAATAAAGCACAAAGGAAATCCGTTTAAGAAGCTTACAAATCTCTTGGACTTTTATGATTATATAACCTTTAACGCGCATAAACTCGACTTAATTCTATCAATTATAGAAGAATACATTGAATTACAGATTGTTCAATTACTGAAGAATTCTATCTATTGTTGAGTAATAAGAAATATTTAACAGAATCAAAGATATCGATGCAAGAAATATACAAAAATAAATCGAAAGATTTAAGAATTGAAGCTGCTGAGTGAAAGTCAGACCTCGTTTCGGCCATTCAATTGTATTTAACAATGATACTCCTGCTCGTATTGAACTACATTTTATACACCTTGAAAATCAACGGTCTCTTTTCATGGTTTTTCAATTTTAACTTTGAAGGTTCCACTGATATGAGAATTAAAGAATTTTTGTTTACTGAAATTGTTTATTTAGTCTTAAAAATATTATTTAAATAAGAAATTAATATGATTATGTTGTGTAAATTATCGAGGTATATTATTGTAAAATATTTACTACTCTGTATTTAGTTTATTTTGTATTATATACTATTTGTATATTGTTTTGTATTTTGTACATTTTGTATCAGATACTATTATAGATTTTGTATATTGTATATTTTCTATTGTATACTATACTCTAGTATATACAATACTTAAGTTTAGAAATCCTAACATTTTAAAGATCCAAAATTGCATAATTTTATAATTCCAAAACTTCAAAACCTAAAATTCCAAAGACTGAAAGCCTAAAATTCAAAAATTTCAGTCTCAAAATCCCAAAATTTCAAAATTTCAAAATTGCCAAATTCCCAAATTCCCAAATTTCCAAATTTCAAAATTTCCAAATTCCAAAATTCCAAAATTCTCAAATTCCCAAATTCCACTTTAAAAATTTCCAAATTTCCAAATTCCAAAATTCAAAAATTTCCAAATTCCAGTTCCAAAATTGCAAAATTGCAAAATTCTCAAATTCCCAAATTCCCAAATTCCCAAATTCCCAAATTCCTAAATTCTCAAATTCTCAAATTCTCAAATTCTCAAATTCCCAAATTCCCAAATTAAAAAATTCCAAAATTGCAAATTTCCAACTTCCCAACACACCAACGCCTCTGAGCCTCAGTACCTCGATACAAAATGTCACTTATCGACATGTAACTCGATGTAAATACAATATCGAGATACGAAAATCGCTTAAGCGAATTGGCGCCACTAAACGTTATAATCCGTGCACGGTTTTGTCTACTCTAGACACAGCAACTCGGAAACGTGTTTGGCTCCGTTCATTTCGTTCGAACTAATTATCTTTTTTCCGTTTTATCTTATCTCGACGAAATCCTCTGGAGTTCATGCATGCGCATTTTATGTATTTAAAGCTATAAGATTATTGAGTCGTATTGCTCAACTTATATTGCCTGTTGTAGAGGTGCATTAAAATGTAAATTGCTCTTCTTAGACGGTAAGTAGTCTTTCAATGACGTCCAACAAGATAAATACCATCTCGTGAAAAACAATGTTACGATTTTTTACTGGAAACCTTATGCACTTTGCACTTACAAAATTTTTAATATAGTACATTGTTTTTATAACTAAAAATAGTGTACTGTTAATTTCAAATCATTCTTAAGTTATAAAGTCTCATAAAGTTGATAACAGTGAGATACAACGGTGCAGAAAATTAAACTTGACATTTGAGAACATGAGAAAACAGAATTGACAATTGTATTATAGTATAATTATTTTTTATATACAGTGTAATTATTATTAATAATAATTGTTCTTTTCATGTTGTATAGTATAATTATTATTGCACATATTATTTTCTAATCTAGGATACTTAATTTGAAAATATGTAGTACATAATAGTATCAATGAAAATCTACAGTAATTTATATTTTTATTCAAAGATAATGTCAGAAGTTCAATTTGTAAATTTTAAATTTTACATCAAAAATTTTGCATAAAATTTGAATGAAATATATTGTACGTATTTCTATAAAAAATGTAAATATTAACAGCGAGTATTATAAAATAAAATAATATGTTTCGGAAAAGATTGAATATGTATTTTTGAAACCGGGTTTGAACTAAACTAAGAAATCTAATTGTTACCGGTGTACACAGCGTATTTGCATTGCTTATCGTGGTACTTAGAAAATATAATGATTTGTGACTGTTCCTAATGCTCTGTTTACAATTCATGATATACTTTCTCATCTAGTGTTCAACAAATTTTGTAGAACGTAATAAAAAGTGAGAAAAAGGAGTTCGAAAATGAGAAACGATATGTATTCTGTTCGCCAAATATGTGCTAATTTTCTTATTTGTTGATATTGGTAATAAATAGTTGATAAATATGGCAGATTTACTTTACAAATTTAAGCTCCTTTTTTATCGTTCTATATTTAGAATAGTATTTGTTAAACTTGCTTGCGGAAAAATCGGTTCAAACACGTGTTAGCGTAGTATAAATTATTAATAGTTTACTGTTGATGTTTTAATTTGAGAAATATTAAGAAATAAAGTAAATAGAATTTGGGAATTTTTGAATTTGGCAATTTTGCGATTTGATAATTTGAGAATTTGAGAATGTGGGAATTTGAGAATTTTGGAATTTTGGAATTTTGGAAGTTTGGAAGTTTGGAAATTTGGAAATTTGAGGATTTGGAAATTTGAGAATTTGAAAATTCAAGAATTTGGAAATTTGAGGATTTGGAACTTTGAGAATTTGGAAATTTAAAGGTTCGAAATTTTGGAAATTAAAAAAAAAGATTATGCAATATATTACAATAAGAAAAGTCATACATAAATACTTATTATTATTACTTTTCGAACGACTAAAAACAATTATTCAAAAAAGTACTTGTCCTTAATACATCGATTAAAAAGTAATTAAAACACTTCATAAGAAAATCCTAAATGCGTATTAAGTATCCTTTTTAAGGTATGTTAGATTTAAATTTAGATTTGCGGTTGTTCAAAATGAAATGTAATATCTCTTGCCCACTTGAACAAATATATCTATACATCTGTAGCAGCAAGCAGACTAGGAATTAAATGTATAAAGTGTTTGCGAGATAACCTAGTGATTTATATTCCTGTATTATATTTCATGTAAACAAAGGATTAATTATCAGACACGTAGTAAATTTCAGCAGTATAACAATAAAGAAAAGGAACAATAATGCATTTCGGCAATGAAATATAATTTGCCTGCGATAAATCTTTCGATGCAATTTCAAACATATCCTATGAAATCTTACCACAATCTGTTTATCATTTTCATTCTCTGTTAATTATACTTTCAAAACTATCTTGTAACAAATTCACACTTTGCCACATTCACTGTTTTCGTCGATTTTTTATATTTATTTTTACAATTTTTTATTTTCTGCATTTTACTACCCCCACAATGGGGATGCAAAATTTGAAACCTGGCACAAATTGTTCTTTTTAATATTATAATATATAATATATAAGCTATTGAATGACAAGTCGAATTTAGTTTAAGGGTACTTTTCACCCCCTGCTTTCTATGTTCCAAAACCTTGAACCCCACAAAATATTTAGTCCCAGCACCTAAAGAACCCTCGAAAATATACTATTTACATATTTTGAAGCTAACAATTTAATGTGAAAGGCATTTGTGACCCCATTACACGATAGAAGGTCATCGAATATAAATGACGCTATTTTGATCAGTATAGGTTATTTTGCAACCAAATTGTTTTCTTTCGACAACACGAGAAACAAAATAACTTTCTTGGTTATCTGGTACGTGTAACTATTGTGTTGATCAAAACGTTATGTCATTCTTAAACTGGTTCTCATCAAATCAATTTTTTTTTATACATGATATTGTGTATATGAATATTTTCTTATGTACGTACTTCAACGACAACGAAACAGTATACAATATAATAACAGTATATACTTCAATAACAATATATAATATAATAACAATATATACTTCAACAACAGTATAATGTAATAGTAACACATTATAACACATGTTCAATCTTATGTGTCATAATTTGCATTACAGTTTACAATTTCGTCTTCAACAATAAAACGTATCTAAGCAACCTAAACAATAAACAAAACGAAAATTAGTAGTTAAAAATAACAAGAACGCTAAAATCAAAAGAAACAAACTAAAATAGCTTATGTAAAGGACAACGAAGCTCAGTCCCAATGTTCAAGGTACCAAAATGGCGCCATGACTCTTCCGCTGTTACCCCCGAATGTTTCCACGATTATACATGTAATTATTATAAATTAGATCGAAATTGCTTCAAGTTACATCGATAATTTTTGCAGCGTCCGATAATTGGTGCCACTTAACGTTTCTCCAAAAATATCTATGTAAAAAACAAAAATAAATATTATCATAAATACCCTTGCACCGTTGCTAATTCTGTTTCTTTACTCCAATGTGAACTTGTATTTAATACGAAATAGTTTTCTTGTTACGATGTTTTCTTGTTCGTTTAAAGAAACATTTTTCCTTTGAAGAAAACTAGCGTGCAATAATAGGGGAACTCCGTATGTGTGTTTAATTAAATTTTCATGATGAATCTAATTAACAAGAACGACTTCAATTAGACAGAGCACATTTTTCTCTGAGTAGTATAATACTTGACATCATTAATGCGGTTATGTAATGTAAATAAACTTCGCAGTATCTTATGTAAACAGGTAAAGATTTTGAATATTACAGTTTTTTCCGTGTACGAAATTTATTTGATTAGCGGTCAACGAGATGATGAATAATAGGATAACGTGATGCATAAATAAATAGCGATATACAAAGTTGCAGTTATGAAAGCTTTCTTATTATTGTTACACTACAGGATCTTATATACGTCATCTTACTCAATTAATCACGTGTGCATCTCGTGAGAAACAATCGGAAGAATGATTATGATTCAGCTTCTTGTCCCGTGCAGTGTGCACATGTTTTCAGGTTATCATTTACACCTACGGACCGGCAACGTTCTAATTAAAAACCTGGTAAAATATTGTATTTCTCCTTTATTATAACTATTCTGGGGGAAATGGAAATTTGGGGAGAGATTTGATGATTTGGGAATTTGAGAATTTAGAAATTTAGAAATTCGAAAGCTCAAAAATTCGAGAACTTGTAAATCTTAAAATTTTCAAAAGGAACAAGAATGGACATAATCCATTGAATCCAAATACTTGAAGAAAACTTCAAGTATTTAAATGATCCTACAATGACAAAAGACCAAAAATGACACTCTTTTTTCGTCAAAAATAGCTTTTCGCGTAACTGTATTTTCTTTCAAGATTGCTGGTCCAACTAGACTCAACGGTTCTTTTGAACACGTGCTAGTTGTACGAAAATAATTTTGCAAATATTTCGAGACGAATATATGAATTTTATTTAACCAATTTACATGGCAAAGTCTTTGATCTGAATCCCTAAATTCATAAATTCATAAATCACTGAAGACCTAAATCCTCAAATTCTTAAATTACTAAACTCCCAAGTTCTCAAATTCACAAATTCCTAGATTCCCAAATTCCTAAATTCACAAATTCCTAGATTCCCAAATTCCTAAATTCCCAAATTCCTAGATTCCCAAATTCCTAAATTCCCAAATTCCTAGATTCCCCCCAGCAAATTTTCAAATTCATAAAATTCTAAATCCCAACTTTCATCCCCAAATTTTTAAACCTGTAAACTTCCAACTCCCCAAAATTCAAAAACTTTGAAACCCATAAAGTGCCAAATTTCAAAATCCTCAAACCCCTAAATCATCCGGCTTCGAAAACCTCCAAATCTCCAGATTGCAAAACACCTGAACTCATGTAAAAAAAAATATCATGCTTTGTCCCTGAAACAGAGGGAGCCTAGAGACAGCTTAACCTATAACTCCCTGGCACGGCACGTGAGGACATGGGAAACGAGCGAGGCAGTAATGGAGCACTTCCTTTTAAACTATGGATTCCAAGAAAAAAATTGATCTCAAGATTAAAAATAGAGAATGAAACCAGACTGTTCCGAGGTAGACAAAGAACAAGATGATCTGAATTACGTGATATTTCACTTCCCCGGCAGAGTGTAACCAAGTTACACGTTCCTCAAGGCTCTCTAATTTTTTTTTTTTCCTCTCTCTCTCTCCACTTTATTAAACCGATCCTCAATGAGAAACGCGTTCGTACGTTTCCATGCGGAAGATTTTTTGGCGAGTGAAGGTTCTCAAATCCCACTTTTCTTTTTATCGAGTCGAATGCTGCACGTGTTTACCGAGACGTTTCCATTCGCGCCAAACCAGTTTCGATCGGGTTTTACACGTACCTACTTTCTGTGTAATTGTAAAATACACTCGGCTGAAGTATATTCATTGTGTCTGTACGAGTTAATTATTTCGCCGGAGTAAATAGATCATTTTAACGAATATCGTTACGAATGAGAACACGATCACATTCTACTAGTTTTTGTTACGGAAATATGTAGGATATCCTGTAATATCTGGTACAAATGATGATTCTGTTTAAGAGATAATGAAATATTTCGTGCAACGATTCAAGTGGTTAAATTTCATTGATTTAAGGTACATTTCTATGGATACGCGTCTGAGACTTCTTCAATTTTCCCTTGTGTTCTTCACGTATCATTAATCGTCGGGTGAATGTGATTTTTACATGCAAAGTATGTAATTTACCTCGTGATTGTTTCAAATCGTAATTATAACACGCATAGGGAAAAAAACATGGAAAGGAGGAAGTCCCAGGAAAATGAATGGCGGAACCTAATTTATCCAATCTTTGCTGAACCAACGTATGATTTAAAGGCTGAACGTAATTTTGTACTCGTTGACATTTTCTGTATCTTCTATTCCTTTGATTAATTTCAAATTTGTTTTTGTTATTATCAAAAAAAAATGTACTGAAATAATTACATTAAAATTACATTAATAATAATAATTACAAAATTACATTAATATAGCTACTAACAGCTAATAACAATATAATTCAGTATATTCCAAAAATATTACTAAAAAAAAAATACTAAATAATATTAATAAATTTTAACAAAATTAACAATGACAATAATTGTTAATATTAAGTTCACTATTTACAAATATTTTCAAGGATTTTCAAATATCGATTCTCTCGAAAACGAAGCTTTATGTAAGAAAATGTAAATCTGGATTTTCGTTTTATCTTCCGACGTAGGATCATCATCTTCCTATTTGTATTACATGCTGCTTGTCATTTTGTATAATAGGTCGTCGTAACAAGTTATTGAAACAGTTCCAGAAATAACTGTTATGTAAAAGTTAACGTCGTTTCCAAAACGCTGTTTTATAACGGTTCCCATGTCAATTCCAGTGTCAGTTTCAGTAACGATATCAAAATCTAAATAAAGATACTAGACGTGATTGAATGCCGTGTTAGAATTCAGTCAGTGGTATTAACGACAATCAATTTAGTAAATTAGTTTCACGGTGTGTAACTCTTTTTGAAGAAAAGAGTAGATTGAGATACTTCCTCCGATGACTTTGACCTTGACCTTGATATCAAGGTCAACTCTCCTGAGTGACCTTCAGAAGATTTTAATCGATGTTCGTTTGTTGAAAAATGATTAATGAAAATTGAATCATGGCGTACTATATGTATTTAGGTGTACTATATTAGATGCATAATTTTAACTAGGATTCAATTTGGTCAAACTGAATTGAAGATACTATCAAGACTACTAGTGACAATATTATTTACAGTTAGTATACTGGATGGTTAAGGATAGTACTACATAATGGTCCATATCACCACAAACACCTTGGGAAATAATGTGGAACTTTTGATATACATATAGTAATTTATGGAATACACTAATTGTATAATACACCAATTGTGGAATACAGACATTTTGAATACACCAATTGTGGAATACAGACATTTGAAATACACAAATTGTACAATAAAGACAATTTCAGAATATGTTGTAAAAGCAATAGGTTACAGGACGTTCTTGAAGTCCTTGTAAAATAAGTAGTAGATAACTATTTATCTGCACAGATAATCGAATGATAACGATAACTAATAATTAGAATACTAACAATACTAATAACTATTACAACACGATACGATAGGAATTTTGAATACGAAATTTATCTCTAACTACCTACAAAATTGATTTTGTCATTTCCTCATAATTTTAATATTTTATGAAAAGCACTTACAAAAGATTATTCACTTTCTCCGTCAATAAAAACATTAAAAGCTCATTAAAGATCGGCCGCAAATACCTTTATTGTGTATTAATAGAAAATTGACATTTATCGCTTTCGAATTTTTATAATAATAGAGAAAGTGCGACGATACTTCTATCATTTTGTAGATACATATATTACGTTTAAAAAAAACGCATTCAAATGCTTAAAGGAAAATATGCTGAACGATAAATTGAACAATGATTTTTATTCGCGAACATTATTCGTGATAATACTATCAATCACATTATCTTCATTTTATCGTAATATCGGTTACTGAAACCTTGATAAAACGAAATTTTTAATTACTGAAAATGTAATCTTCCATTTGAAGCAGTGCTTGTGTTCCACTTAATTGCGTGTTGTCGCAGATAAATCTTAAGTGCACAACAGAAAACAAGGTTATAATCAATTATTCTGAATACACAACATTATATAAAAATTCGTAAACTAGGGGTAACTATATTTAATATCAAACATACTCTAATACGAAACTTTACGATATAGCGATGAAGTAGCAAAATTGATAACTAATAACGTACAATATTTTGTTATAAATAAAACGCAATGATATTAAGACTCGTAAGCCGCGCGAGGACCTGAAGGCAATTTGATCTGAGGGACCACTCTTTCAAAACATTCGTAATATGAGAGCGTTGAAACTATCGGCTCGAATAGTTAATATTTTGTTAAAAGAAGACGTAAATTAAAAAAAGAAAAATAATTGTTTTTCAAAAGAGTTCTATGACAATCTTAGATTTGAGAACCTGAAATATTTCGGTAACATGAACTACTGCCCGGGGTCTCACAAACTCTAACAGCCCTGACACGAATAAGTGTACAACGAAAAATATTATTAACGAAAAAAGTGAACTAACAAACACGAGGTGAAGCACCGACACTTCTGACTCAACACACCGAAATGATCGATGATCCCGTAGTTATTTACGATTAGTGAATGATTCACCAACATAACAAGTTGCAACAAAGACCTAGGAACGTATCAGGTAGCTTAACAGACATGTGGAGTGAATTAAAATCACTAAAGAGGGAAATTCGTGCTGATATCGTCATCCATGTAAATGACGAACGTCTCATGGCTAGATTCCATCCTAATACGGACTAGACATATGTCAAGAATTGAATTGAAAATGTAGGTCGATTCGTAGACCAATATGGATGAGATAGTGAGTCTAATTACGAACGGAATAAAAATCTGTAACTTAATCGTTGTTGACATAAGTGCTTCTGGTGCTATAATTTGAATAAACAGTGTAAATTATCGATGTACGGAAATAGAATTCTTTGAATAATTTAACTGGATAACTTTGAAAGTCTCTTTCAACCATATTTTCGAAAACTAGGACACACGAATCAAATTTCGTTGAAAATATACCGACCTGAGGTAACATCGCAAGGTTGTGGCCAGTGTGATTCATAAAAATTGATAAAATTAACGTTCGTTTGAATCGAAAATTACAATTTTTATTTTTGCATGTAGGCCACGGACATCGACGTGTTTGCGAAATAATTATTTATCCGTAGTCTGTTATCAACGGTAGGTAATAAACGTGTGGTATTCCTAGCCACCATATTTAAAAACATTATTCTGTTCGTAATGCGTGAAAGTTGTATATTTTGCATAAGTCCAATTTGTACGCGGAGACTTTTCAAATCGCGTGACACCTTCTCAGACGTTCTTTCAATATTCCCTCATTAATAATTGTGTAGCACAATTGACGCGACCATTCACTTTGGCGTCGCAGGTATATCGTGGCCACCATCTTACTTTCATAATTACAGCCAGCTCTAATTGCTTTATAAATTCATGCGCTTCTTCGTTTTTCTCCTCGTTTATTAGCAAATGCGCAATTAATGTAATAACCTATTGTGATAGCTACATTCACGACTGCACGCAGCCATAAATTATTCTAACCTCTTTTATTGCTCCTCTTTCTACGATGATGCACTGCGGGTTTCACGGTGCTACCAATATCGTAGCTGTCTTCATTTCAATCATGCGACTACAGGTTCTACTCAAGTACGGTGGGCATGGATCGTGGAAGTTTGGAATTTTTTCATTTTACAAGTTTGGCATTTGGAAATTTGGGAGTTTAGATGGTGGAACTTTGGAAGTTTAGAAATTTATGGGGTGGAGATTAGAATTTGGGGTTTTGGGATTTTCAGATTTTGGTATATTGAAAATTTGGAATTTTATTAGGATCTTGAAGATTTTTGCAACATTAAGAACATTTTAGAATTTCTTGAAGTTTAGAACTTCTTTAGAATTTTTTTCTTTGAATGAGTAAAACTTTAAGACTTAAAAATATTGAAATTTATAAATTCTTAAATTCCTCTAGAATTCTTAGGGTTCTTAAATTTTTTCATTTTGAAGTGCGGTGATGAGTATGATAATCATAAAAAGATCTACTGGAGTTTATGTTTCTTGAAATGGTACGATTTGAAGAAACCATAATAATATAACAGCAGAGTCAATTCTAATCACTTTTACACACTCGTTTATGCGTTTATGCACTCTCACCTGCGTCACTCATTCTCACTCAGCCGCGAAATTATGAATTGGCAGTTTATAAACCAAAATATGTAACGATGTAATTAGAGTAGGGAACAGAAAAAAAAAACAATTCGTGCAATGCTGATTGTTTGAATACGTATTTTTATCTCGAGATCACAGATATGTAACCTCCAGACACAATTCTCATCTTGTATTGATGAATAACAATTTAAAATAACAAAAAGGAAGAAACATAAGAAACAATGTTCCGAAGTAATGTCATATACTGTAAAGTAACGTATGTGCATTAGGGATCTTTCCTTATCTCTCGAAATTTAGAAAGTTTGGAATTTGGAACTTTGGGGATTTAGAAAGTTGGAAATTAGAAATTGGGAAATGGAGATTTGGAAACTTAGAAATTTCAAGATTTGGGGATTTGGGGGTTTGGGAAGTTTCGAACTTGGCAATTTTACAATTTGAGAAATTTGGAAATTTGGAAATTTGACAATTTGAGAAATTTGGAAATTAGGAAAATTTGAAAAATTTGAAAAATTTGAAATTTGGAATGCAGAATTTGAGAACTTTGGAAATTTGAAAAAGTAGAAATTTCTGAATTTCTCTCTCTGCTTAAAAATTACTACTTCCACAAATGTTACCATATAGCTTTGATCCAGAACATTTGTAAACCTTACATGTTCAATAACAATTACCAACTCTCAATCATATGTCCATTGACGATCATTGTAATCAAGGTTAAAACAATAGTCATAACTTAATCTTTTTCTTCTGAATTTGCTGTTACATAATTAAAAATCGTTCCACTTGAAAAAAAAGACCGACGACCTTGAAGTGTAAGAAATTATAGCTTCGAGGAAAAGAATCCATATCACAGTAAGTATTTTAAGAATACAATATACTTCTTCACAAATAAATATACATATTATAATTACACGTCTGCTTCTAGCATGAAGAGCGAAGATATTTTGAATTCCACACTCGCATAACTCACCCTATACATACGTACATATAAATACACCAGCACGTATTTTATATTCGAACAGTGCGAAACAGCTTTAAAATACCAAATTTACGACTAACAAAACTGTGCTATTTTTTCGTCTATAAATAAACAAAATATCAGTACAGTTATATAAAACCATTAAAACAAAATCTTGTCTGTAACACTGCATAGTTTTCTAAAATTCTTTATTTTCGTGTAAATAAAAATTTACTACGAAATGCCCCACGTGCACAGAGCTAAGGGTAGCAAGAATAGTAAACTTCAATATGCTTAGTAACCGTGTACGTCAAACCGTATAGTGTTTTTTAATCTACAGGTTTTATGTGTCAACATGACTCAGCTTTCGCGATAAAATTCATATTTTTTCCGCAATTTTATTAACTACTGCTCAACTTGCATACATCAATTACGCGGAGTATCCCACGATAAGTGCCGTTTGATATAATCGCTGAACAGCCGATAATAGGACAAAAACATAAGAAGACTGTTATTGTCTTTGTATAAAATATTACGGTAAAACGAATTTTTATCTTCGATTCTTGAAAGTCAAGCCGGGGTCATCTCGCGGTTTTGAAACGTGACATTTTTGTTCCTCAAGTGTCCTTGAAGCATCGTAGACCGCAAGGAGTTTGAAAAGAAATGCCAAAAATACTTGTAGCAACGGTGGGTGGCCATTTTGAAGAGAAATTGCTAAAAGTGCAAGTAAAGTAACAGAAATATCGATTGCCGTCTGTGCGAAAACATTTTCGTCGCAACTTCGGATTGTCTCGAGGTCATTTCAAAGACATGCACTGAACTTGATCTTCTTTTTTTGTACCTGTTAAGTAGCAAAACGAAAATGTAGCAATCCGTTTACAAAACACAAGGTGACCGTGGTAACCTTGAAAAATTGAAGGTGAAAAGTATTCTGTCGCACCGATGTATAAAAAATGGTAATGAAAACATTCATAGACTTTTGTCGAACGTAACTGGCTATTAGTTAAACACTTACGGCGGGACACCCGGTATTAAAAGAAGAATATCAAGTAGAGGATCGATCTGGAATCTAAATGAACTCATATTTCGTTGCATAATTCACTGTAAAACTCCGCTTTAATGCATCGCATATGGTCAAGCTGCATTTTGATTCTCTTCTCACGTGTAGCAATGTGTACTCATTAACTGATCTCTAAGATATAACCAAGGTCAAGTTCTACGTATGACGCGAGTCACACCTCCAGACCACTTACGGCTAAGATAATTCTTTTCCGTGTTTATAATCACACGGTGGGCTTCACCGAGCCCTCTTAATTACACCTTTTTGCGCACGCACGCTTGTAAATTTCATTACGTATTTGTACAGCTCTGGAAACGAAAAAACACCTAACGATATTCTCATACTCCAAAAAACTTCGACACCGAACGTCATTCATCTCACGAAGTTTTTTGTATGAAACGTTTTTGGTGTCCATTTTATCTTCGGCCATTTTAGAAATGTAAGGTTGTTTACCTAACCTAATAGATGCTTTTTCTGAGAATCTTCTGAAAGAAGTGTATAAATGTAAATTTGTAAGTATACAAATTTAAGAATACAATAAATGTAAGTATACAATATAAATATAATATGCAAAACATGAACTGTATAAATGTGGAATACAAATATACATTGTATAAATGGAAAATAAAAGGTGCTTCATGATGAGAGAGCTTAGAAAGAGATTTTTAAAAAAAAAATTATTAACTAATATTTAAGTACGGCCTGCATTTCAAAAATCAATAACTTCGATTATAAATATCCTGACATTATATCTGTAACACGAAGTCTTGTACTTTAACGATGTGATGTCTACTGACCACATTTGATGGCCAAAGTCGTGGCATTTATTGTCGCCAGAAAATACACCCCAACGGTACTATAACTTTATATTATTATGACACAAAATGCTATGTCATGGCATGTGACAAAAAATAAAAACAGTCATTAATAAAATTCAAATTGCGACTAGGTTTCATGATATTTCGTATTATGGCAAATAAGATTGTGACTTGATGGCACGTGTACCTATTAACATATTTCAATTATGTTTTAGACAGTGATGGGCAGATGCAAAGGTAGTCAATTTGTCAACTTGAAAATTTTGAAATTCTTAAATTATCCAAAGTTTGTAATTGCTCAATTTTCCTAATTTTCAAATCTTTCCAAATTCCCACGTTCCTAACTTTCCAACAACACAAATTTACAAATTCTCACATTCTTAACGTCCCAAATACAAAGATTTGTAAATTTTCAAATTTCTAACTTTCAAAAATACGAAATTTCTAAACCCCTATATTTTAAAGTTCCCAAACTCCTAAGTTCCAAATCTCATTCCCAAATTCTCAAATTCCCAATTTCTAAGTACCCAAATTGTCAAATGACCACGTATTTAATTCTCTAAACCTCCAGACACATAAATTTTCAAAACTACAATCTCCAACTTCCGAGATCCCAAAAAAACATCTAAAATTACACCTCCGCCCCAACACTCCCCAACAGCATCGTAAACTACCGTCAAAGCAGCAAAAATATATAAGACGGCCATATACTTAGATTAAAAATAAACGATTTTCGTTTATCAGAAAACTGAAACGATTTTCCGTTCTGTCAAGTTCCATATTTAATGAGCTAACATAAGTGAACAGCTAATTTCCTCCTTAAAGAAACAAATGGCTCATGAAAACGATCATTTACTCCGAGGACTTACCTATCTCTTCGACTACGTAACGATCCTTTGGGTTCATGTCTGCGATCTCTGTCACACTAACAACAATTCTCACACTCATCGTTGCACCTCGATCACAATGTGACCTACACTCTAAACAATCAAACGAGTTCTATTTTATTTCTCTTATAAGTGTTTCTCTTAGTCATTAACTGCAATTAATCGTGACGTCCATTACGCATCACTTTTACTGAATTTTTATCAGAAATACGAAACTCTTGTCGTATCTCCAGAACTGTTTCTCGGAGAACAAATTGCACATACTGAATTCACTGGGTCTTTTATCGCCGGATTATTCGCGCAAAGAAATTTTTTATTGTTATTACACACTTATTTAGTCTTGAATTATGATTTTATAGTATCTATAACAAGTCACTGTTTCAGGTTCATCTTAACAAATGTTTTCTCTTCTAACAAGATTATTTGAAGGAAATTCAAAATTGCATTTAGATCGACAGACAGTTTTTCACGAAAGTTTCAATGGAAGACAGAAGTATCTTTTTAACGATCTTATCTTTTTAAGATAAATTATAAAATATGTTTAATCGTGTGCTTATGGTGGTTACGGACTTGTTTCCTGCGGGCCATAACCTTGAAGAAGTCTAGACGCGGCAGACACACTTATTACGTAAAACCGAAGTTACGAGTGCCAATTTTTCGTCTTCCCGACGACACGGACGTCCAGAACAGGTACCACGTCGTCGTCGACGATACAGCCGTTTCTCGAATCGCGAACACGATTTTCTCGAGGATCATGTTTGTCAGCCGACAGTAACGTTCGTTGTACGTAGAGATGGTATTACGAGTCGCTGTATATAGCCGCGGGCAACAAATCCTATCGAGTGGGGCATCGAAGAACAAATGTCTTGCAGGAAAAGTCCAACCTCGGGTCGACAATTTTAATAGAACTTTGTAGACAATATATCACTTTTAACTAATAGTTACCGAGCTATTCGTTTTCAAAGCTTTTTTGCATATTTCATGAATAAATTATGCGATTATTGCTGTATTATAGCTGCCATTCAGTAATTGCACCGATACCGATACATATTAATGGCACTCAACAGGTAGCGAAATACTCGATCGGAAATAATAAGTACTTACATTTAATGGTTTATCGATTTTTATGGTTCTATCAGACGATCAATATTAAATGATTTCGATTAATTAATAGATTCAAAATACATTTGATATTTTACGACGATAACGATATCTGATAGTTAAGCATCTAATAAACGTAACGAATTCTCTATATGGCAGTAGAAATTATAAAAGTACGGACAATTGTCGCAATTGTAATATGTACGGAACTACGGTTGAAAATTGAAAAAATGTAAATTTGCAATTTGAAAATTTTAAGTTTTACGATTCAAGAAGTTCTCAATTAGATAAGTTGGCAATTTTTTAATTTAAGGATCCTCAAATACAGAAGTTTAAACATTTATAAATCTGGAAAATTGATTATTTGAAAATGTGAGAATTTGCAAATTCTCATTTTTGAAAACTTGGAACTTTAGATTTTTAGAAATTTGAACTTTTTGGTGACAAAGAAATGAAAAAATTTATTAATTTAAAGATTTAAAAATTAAGTAATCTAGAAATTTGTAAACTAATAAATTTGGAAATATGGACGCAGCAATTTATACAATGTTAGTTTCAAAGTTTCAACAGCAGTTTTACCATCAGAGCAACGTTCCTACTTTCTACTCCGATAAGTAGAGTTCAAATCCCCTTCATTCCAAAACTTTTTTTTCATTTTTTACGAAACCAAATAGACAAATAACTTTCAAAACACAAAATAACTCTTTGTACGCAAGTACAGACCAGTATAAATTATTCATTTATTTGCAATATGTTTATGGCAATTACTCAGTAACAAATCTAAAAGGGGACAATGAAAACAATTTTAACACTTTGACGTTACTGCAACACGATAACACTTCCAGTAAAAACATTCACGTAACTTCTTTTTAAATCACGTACAAAAGTTCTATATACTTATGGTTGATCGGTAAAAGAAGAAACATACGACATTAAAATTGGCGACCGGAAGTTAGAGCCCTCTACTTGTTAACTATGGACGAAACACGACTGTAGAGAAAACAAACATGCGAGCAAAAAAAGTATAAAACGATTATGCAAATATGTTATATTTTTTATGATCAATAACCTCGACTCACATCGTATTAACATAATTGAATCATTCGAGTTTCACCGATGTTAAGATATACAAATTCTCTTATGCAACGAATTCGTAGCTACTGTTCAAATGATAAAACATCGCATTAGCAACGTTTAACTTTGACCTTAATTTTATCTCATATGCATTTTAATTTTCGCGACGTAAATTGTAAATTTTTCAGATAATGCGAATGGTGGAGTTCTTGAAAGTCAAATCGGTTTGTACGATTTTAATTACTCTATTAAGTACACTATTTTATACATTTATCCGTAAGGATTTGAACGTAAAGTCAACAGATTCATTTACGGAATAATGCAGTTTATTGTCGCCGTAACAGTTACGTGATTAATTTCTTCACGCCCAACTTTCTTGAAAGAACATCAGTTCCCGAAAACGTCAACATTAACTCAAAATAAATCACCAACTCGTTAACCCATAGTTATGGCAACTGCATAAACTTATCCACGAGATCGTTACTATCTTCATCCAAGTAAATAACAAAACGATAAAGAAACAATTTTTCAGTGCGCTTTTCATTCCATCATCGAGTGTTTCCACGAAATTTTCCAATATCCGAGTACGAATGATAGTCGGATAATTTACACACTCTATGACAGATAACTATCTCAACCTGATGCTATCAAACTCGATGCATGTGACAAGAATTGTCGAAATCAACACTGTCGTATACAAGTCAAAGTGGATTAAACGCAAGCTGACAGAAAACACTAGTCGTTTCCTGTAGTAGTGACAGGTGTTGTAGTCTAGTGGTGGGATCAGAATACCTGGGTAGGTTTTGGCGGGAGAGTGGGATACCGACGAAGGTGGGGATTAAACCTTCAACGCAAACAGTTCACAGCAGGCCCATAGAGATATGAGGATAGAATGCACGAGCGAACTGAAAAAGCGATATAGCAATGAAAAAAGAACGCTGCATATGGCCCCTCACGTCCTTATCTGTTCACGCATGCGCGTTAACGCAATAAATGGTGCGCGCGTCTTGACGCGCACTGCGTAGGTCACGCTTATTCATGGACCTAGGAATATAGGGACAAATCCCATCCTTGAGAGGGGTAGCCATTGATAGAGGCAACAAAATAAACCGATGCCTAGTTTTAATTGGCTGCCATTACTACAACTCCAAATTTTTAATTTTTAATTTCTATCGGAAGTTACCAAATTCGAAATGTAACAATACAGGTAAGTATTATTTACTTATATTGACTTTCGATCCTTATTTCTGTGTGTAGCACACTTATTTAATAGAATATACAGTTTTTTCAATATATTTCAAGTCGGTATTAATAATACTATAATAGCATCATACGAAGCGGTAAAAGCCAAATTTTTAAACATATTGGATTGTGTATATAGATACAATCTATATGCATACGTATGCCTATTCGTTGAAACAAGTAGTGTAAACTATAAGTCTACTTGTGTACTAATATGATAAAGTTAGAGCCATAAAGCTTCAAGACAAATTAATTAAAATATTGACTTGTGCGTGATAATGGAATCTGTATTTATTTGTTTATTGACGGATAAACCGGTACATGTCATAGGTTAGTTTGAATTTCACCATATAACAGAACTAGTACGAACAAAACAAATGTTCTACCATTTCAATAAAAAACTTTTTTCTTCGTAACGGAAAAAAAAGATTGAATACGTTAATAATCAACTGCGTAACTTTTTCTCTTAATAGTTAATTATCCTAACCTTTTTCCCACATTATCACTTAACCTTTTTGGTTTTCCAGAAAGAAGTGTACATTTTTTATCAAATTTTAAATACTAATTATATTATTTTAGAAAAATATTCTCTTAAAACCATTGTACATATTTAAAATATGATGTATCACAGTACTATATTATTTTAAAAATTCACAAAATGTATATTACATTTATAATTAGTGTACTTCTACATTATTTCTACTTACCTTATTTATGATATCTATGTATCATTTGCAACATAATTAATAGAAAATAATGTATGTTAGTATAATTTCTAATTAAAACAAATACATTAATTACAATTCTACGTACTTACAAAAACGCTATCACGTTGTTCAGCACAGCTATGACATCGATTAACAGGGTTAAGACCCCACTTCTAATGTTAATTTCTTCTCATCCATAATCTGATTTTTATGTTGCAGTACTATTAAATTCTTTAATTATATAATTTATATTTATTAAGTAAACGCAACTATCGGAAATTATGAGACTTTTATATTTTTTTATAGAAGTTTTCGAAATATCGCGCGCAACATTAGTCAACTAGCGAATGCACATGCGTGATAAAACAAGGGTACAAAAGACCTTTACGTAGCAATCTCTTTCTATTTCCATTCACTAACACACACAATAGCACAAGTTCACGCACAAGGTTTCAAATAATTGGTATCTGGCAAGAAAAACATGTTACAAATCCAGAATTTCACAGTTGAAGATTTTTAATTTTTTCAGTAACAAAATTGGCACACTATTTTAACCCTTTCCCATCAAAGTGTTGCGAAAAGTATAATATTAAAAAACAATCTAAAGCATAATACTGTTATAAAATACAATACTTCTCTTTCATAAAATTAATCCATTTAGGTAACTCTTACGAATTTTTTAAACAATAAATGACTGAATGTATTTCAGTTTCTTACTAACAGAAAATAATTACAACCAATGATCCCATATGATCCCATTTTGCTTAAAAGGTGCTTATCCATTGCACGAGTTTCAAGCCCTTTTGAGAGTATATAACACCAAATAATATGTATTGGTGAATCACAATTAACAATGCTTGATGTTCAAAACGACCTATAACAAAACTAATTATTATTAGTTATTTATAAATTAATAATACCTTGATTTTTATTACTTTATTTTGAATTACTTAACATTCAAGTATATTTTATTATTACTTATGGCTAATTTACAACAGATTTAATCTAATATAAATATTACATGTAATAAAATTTTGTTGTTTAATATTTCTCTATAGTATATAACAAATGAGAACGAAATGACTGACTGTTTATATTACACATGTTACAACTATTGTGCACATAAATACACTACAATAGTTGTTATAATATGTAGGAAAACAATTTCCTTTCATTTTATCAATACTTCATGTACTGAAATGATACATGCTTATTAAGCAAGGTTAATGATTTAAGTACAATAGATATACAGAATGATTCTTTTAATTTAAATTTATATTTACATTTAATTGTCTTTCTTCATACGATTGGAAGTCATCCTATATATTATGGAATCACGTCCAGGATCCATCTGAGCAATGGCAACTGTATTTGTAATAAATAAAAATTAGAGAAAGTATAAAATTTTATGAAATGAAAGTAAAGAAATGATTACATACTGCAAATAGCAAGCAGCGAGAAAACAAAAACAACTCCAAACCATAAAATAATGTTAAAGATGGCAGGATAATCCGTGGAATATTCTTTTGCCAAGTTTTTGATTTCCTAAAACAAAAAACTTGATGTTTTACACCATCATAATTTTTTGCAGCAATTCAACTACAATAATGTTCATTTTTGAATTTATTTAATTCTAAACATTTTAATACCTACAATGAAAAAGCTTATTTATTTAAGAAAAGAAAAAGTTATAAAGCCTTATAAACATGACATGAGATAATGCTACAAAGTTTGTATATGTTCCGCATTTTATACTATAAGACTGACAATAATTAGCTCAAATTATATTTTTTGTTCTTCAAATTAATTTTTCTGTATTATATATTTCCTGTAATAAATTATCATGCATTTTATCAAGTGCTACATGATATTCTAGCATTAATTATAAAGATATGTTAATAACAAGCATTGTTATTATGTAAGCACACTGAAAGCATTTATATAATTTAGAAATAAAACATGCTAAATTAATAACTCAAGATTGCTTGTATCATAGCAAATCTAAAAACTCTTTAATATTTTGCAATCTAAAACTGTATTTTCACTATATCTGAAATTAACTAGCTAACTACTGCAACAGCTATTTACAGTTTACAATATATTTTGTATAAATGGATGATTATGTGTGAACATGCACTATTGTGTACAGAACCACATAATACTTAAGCATACCAATGCTTAGATTTGTAATATAAAGCCTTAAATTGCAAAATAATAAAGGACTTTCAATTTCATATAGCGTAAAAAATGTATATTTCAATTTGTAGTATTGTTTTAAATTAAATTACTTACTAAATTCATGCACAATTTAATAGAGATTTACTTACAATTTTACACGTGTTCTACTAATTACTGATAACAAAAATACATAACAATTTTATGCTAAAAAAATATTTGAAGCTTTTGTGATGATTTGAATTGGTGTTTTGATTATTGATTGCGGACCTGAAGAAGTAAACTGTAATTGTTTATGAAATGCAAGACAATCAAGACACCAACATGATACAATATGATAAGTCATAACAATCAGCTAAAGAAATAGTCTCCTAAATTAAAATATACTGCTAAAATAAATGAAGATATATTCATTATTCTTGCAATGAGCACAACCTTATTTCAACATAATAGAATACAGTAAGATTTTTAAAAGTACGTAAAATTTTAAGTATTCATGGTACCTGTCCTATACTTTGTCTGTTAGACATTACTATAATGTCCCCGTTAGTCGAATCTGTTTGACTCTTATCGACTCCATTATCATTATGATTATTAACGTTTGTATCACCGTTTTTATCAAAATGTTCAGGTTTATCAATCTTTGTATCTTTATCCTCTTCATTTGTTAACTTTTTATTGTCACCTTGATGTTCATCTTGCTATAAGTACATGATTTATAAAGCAACATATGTATGTTGCAAAATTTGAGATAATCCAAACCTAATCAATTACGATAGTTGTTGATCTCATATTGTGCACAAAATAATGTTGCTAAAGTATAAATATGAACACTAATTATTTTAGCAACTTTTATTTATAAAGAAATATTAAAAATAAAGATCATTTTTTATATAATTAACATATGAAATGAAAATTATAAATAGATTAAATCCCCTATTCAAGTTAGTTATTACATATTTTTTCTGATTTTTTTTTAATAAGATTTAAACATTATAACCTCTCTGCTGAAATATATATGTATGGATTATGAATTTATGTTTTAGTATATTCTGTAGTATAATAAAATGTTGTATACGTTTTAATAAGTTCAAGTATTAAACCAAAAATGTGTTTTGAATTACTGAATTACAAATTTTGCATTGTATAATTTATTAACAAGTTTAAAAATCATGCAGGAAACTATTTCTAATTCAAACACATTTGTTTACTTTTATTAAAAATTCACTCATGCAACACTTTTAACATACCTTATTCAATATATTAGTATTAAGAGAGTTCGTATTGTCGTTATTATTTTTAACATCCGTAGAAGATTCTATATTGTTAGTTTTATTATCCTATAAAGGATACAGCTGTTAGATACAATAATTGAACTTTCTGATGCAACTTCGTTGTACTTGAAATGAAATTAAAAGTATCATAAATACATGGTGGACCACATAAAAAATTATAAGCATTTTTCTTACAAACTAGTAAGGTTAGAATTAACACGATGACTGTCATGGTGAAATTATTGAAAGTTTTATCAAGTAATATTTTTATTTTGAATAAATCTTATCTATTGTTTTCATAATATGTTGTTACTGTTATTATCCATACTTTTAACTATCTTATACAAATATTTCTAATTAGACGAATACAAAAACTCCTGTAATACATAATAGGCCCCTATGATAATGGATTACCCATACATGGATGACTTGGCAATCAACGTGTTAATAGGAGCTTTCTATCTCATATACGAGATAATGCTGCTGCATTTTTGAAAAGGTGGATACGATGGTTACAATGGTGTATGTGTAATACCTCATATATCAGATAAAAGATCTCCTTTAACCTTCCAATATGAAAAAAGCATTTTATTGCTGTTTCTATTATGTCCCACCCTGTATTTTCAAAGATGTTTCCAAACATCTTATACTTATGCAGTGCGTAACAATTTTTAACAAAGAAGTAACATGTAATTTATGTTATAAGTATAATGCTTTAAAAATTAGAGCATAAGGTATTGGGTTGGCTAATAAATAATGTCAGATTTTTCAGGATAATTTTATGTTTGTCAGAACATTTATCATTGATAAAATGTCTATCACAAAATTTTGTGGACCACCTTTGTACCATTCTTTTATTCAGAACACCATCACCAATCAGAACAGAAAATCTTTTTTTTGCTATTTGTACCGCATTTTATCTTTATGCAAATAAAAAAAAACATCATTGTATGGAAATATATCTTACCATTGTTCATCTTCAAATCATATTTAAAGACTAATAACATTTAAATCTATATAATAAATTTCTTCTACATTACATTTTAGAGGTTACGGATATTCTTTTATTTTAAAAATAACAGAAAGACTGGTAAACTTGCAAAGAAGTTATTCACTTACCGATTTTTATAATTTTAAAGTATGTTATAGAATTTGAGATTTTGAGTCGCTTTTCCGTTTGACAAAAGTGCCAGTCTCTCTTAGTTTCTGACATATTAGCGGAAAATGTATTCTTACTAGTACAATACATTCAATGAAACTAAAGGAGTCCAACATTTCTTGTCAGAAAAAAATGTTGTTCAGACTGTCGAATTCTATAACATATTTAAAAATCACAAAAATCGATGAAGCTTTCCTATAATTTCACCGAAACAATCTCTTACAGGAAAGTCTGACATTCCTTATTGGCCAATCAACTTCATGTACAATTAATGAAAAATTATATGCTATACTTAAGATCTTCACAAAGTCTTTTCAGTTACTTATTGAGTATAATCAATAGTTATTTTACCTTTCTTCACAAATTTAATATCACCATATTTGTAGTGAATATAAAAAGCAGTATGATAAAAACTTATATTATAAATTAAAAAAGCTTTAAATACAAACCGCTTCTGCTCCTGTAGTTTCTAAAGTGTCCCGTTTCTGCCTCTCTTGAGTTACAGACCGAATATGGTGCACCTTGCTTGCGTCATTTGTGAAGGCCACAATTAATACCTGAATTAAACATTTTTATTTTGTACCAAAAGTTATATAATAGTATTTTTATTATGTGATTAGATTCATACCTGGCCATCATAAGCTTGAATAAATGCATCATGAATAACATTTAAAGCATTATTCAATAAAGATAGTGCTTCCTTAGAAGCAGTTGAGTTGCTGCCATAAACATCAAAAATAGGGCGTAAACCAGATATAACGAGCCAATAAATATCAGACTTTGAATCTGGTTTAATTGCAGAGGGTGCTTTTTTAGCAATTGCATGGAGCAGTTGTACTTCTTCAAGAAACTTCTTGTCTTCTTCCTTTCTTAAATTTAAGGCTCTCAAAGATGATTCATCAATAGGAGTTGGTTTTAATTCCCCAAGTGCAGACTGTCCTAGCTAAACTCATATTATATATAAACTACATTAACATATAGATCAAAAGAAAAATATTTGTATAAATTATACATTTAATATTATTACATAAAAATATTTGTTATTTTATTTAGATTAATATTTTATTGTAGTACTTACAGCATCTAAACCATCTCCCAAAGAAATTCTTACTAAAGTGTTATCATTATCTCTTTCTTCGAGGCGTCCTCTAAGAGCTTGCCATGTGGTTTCTTCAACTTCATTAACATTTAAAGGGAATCTCTTGCCTTTTGGAATTTCTAAAGAATCTACACCTTCTATCACTACTGCAACTACGGCTTCTGGAAGGCTAAATGGATCAGTGATAGAGATACCGCTCCATACTCCCCTCTATAATAATAATCATAATGATTAGGTTTAATAATCTTTTTGTGGAAAGATTGTATTATCATAAGAAATATTACAAATAATTAGAAAATATACCAGTTTAACGGTGAAACCCAATGCAGCAGCTAACACTTCCTTAAGTAAGCTTTGCTCTACCTCTTCGTTCCCATGAAATAAGACACTGTTTGGGCTATGTAGAACTACAAAATCTCCGCTTGCTGCAACTGTAATGCAAAAAAAGTAAGATCTGATTTATAATTTCTAAATTCTAATCACTAAGACAATTTAAACTATACTTAAGTATTATTTTATAGTCTTTGTGAAATAATTGATACCTGCAATAAATATAGCTATGAAACACACGAATAACTTTAACATTTTTATTTCCAAGAAATTAATTATAAAATTAAGACACTCCCTCAGGTTCAATATCAATCTATAAGTTTATCATATGACACGCTAATCCAATACTTCAATAGATATGGAAACTACCCATAACACGAGATTGCGGATGTGCTGACACGTAGTGATGAACACATGAACTCCTATATATATAGGAGAAAAAAAAGTGTGTTTTATATATAATACTTGTTAATAACTATGTATAGATTTAAAATTATTTTACAAAATAAAATCGTTCTTATGATTTCAATGGTTTAGAAAGAAAAAAGAAAGTTTTTAATTTATGATTTGTCAATTTAGTATTATAGACAATATATTTGTTCTTTTATTTTGATTTAGGAATATAATATGGGATTATAAACATTTCTGATTTGTACATTTATATGTATTAACATTATAAATATTTTCAAATCTTCTTGCTCTTTTATTCAAATGAGTTCGTAAAAACACGTTGTTTGGATTGTCGCTAGTGTAGTTTTTGGGCGTTAACTGAAAATGTGAGTAACGATACACCGTCAACTTGTAATATATGGCCATCTTACCTCGTGACTATCCTATTGATTACTTATTCTATCCGCAATCAGAAGTTGGTGTGTCCGTTAAACATTTGAGAGAAGGAAGTTTTGAAACTTATGGGAATTAGTAATACGTTCAGCCAGTTTTCTATTTTTAGATTCTCTAAAAAAAGTTTAGTTTTTATGTTGTAGTTTTAGTTAATTTGTAATAGGGATCATTGCAATTTTGTTAAAGACAAATATGGGATCACTTTTTCGAAGCGAAGAGATGACCTTGTGTCAACTCTTTTTGCAAAGTGAAGCTGCTTACGCCTGTGTTTCTGAACTTGGGGAACTTGGTCTTGTGCAATTTCGAGACGTAAGTTTCATTTTATTATTGCTTTTTAAAAACTAATTTTGTTAAAGAACCTTTACACATAATTTCTTTATAACATTTATAATTTTTATGTTAATAATGTGACATAGGTATTGCAATGTTACAAATTTTAACAAATGTAAAATGTATAATATAAATTTTAATTACTGTAATTTTAATGACTTTTGTTAAAGCTGATCAAATGGTTATAAATATATTATAATGTATGAAAATATTTTTCTGACAAATTAACATAATGTTAACTCACTTGGTAATCATAATGTTCAAGGATACAGAATTTTTCCATCCACCTGAATATTCTTTTCAAAGGACAGACATTATTCTTTTATAAGTATTGTATTATTTTCTTGTTTTAATGATTGAATATTTTAGTGCTTTACTATTTATATTCTGGTTATTCTATTCTATTATTTCATTTCCTCATTATACTTCTAATCTATTACTTTATTATCTATTATGCAGTAAAACTCTATTTATCTAACCCAATAAAAAAAAAATTTTTATAATTGTTACTGAGCATTAACTTATTCAGATAAATTGAACATGGATAAGCACAATTTCATTGTAAAGATATTTTATTATTTTAATATCATATAATATATAGTACAGTGTAATATTAAGAAGGTAATAATTAGATATTTGTATTTTCATTTCAATTGTTACTTTCCTAATAAAAGATCCTTATTAGAAGGTGTATTAATCAAGCAGTTAAATGAACAGTTTTTATATTACAACATGCCTCTGTAAGAAATGCTATGCTCTTATATGTGGAAGATTGTGGGTTTAAAACATGCTATAGGCATTTGCTCTTTAATACATAATAAAAAACATCCGCATTATAAAATATGATTTATAGAAGAATCTATTTTTAAATTTATCTAATTTTCCTAAGCTTGTAATCCATATAAATAACTTAAAACGTTACAGATAAGATAACAATGGAAGTACTCAATTTGTATCATAAAATAAAATATATTTTAATGCAAAGTTGAAGATTAATTTTGACTAATCATATGAATATTTTATTACATAAAATATAAAAAATATACATTTCCTATGATATTTTTTCATATAATTGTATAATATTTGTATTATACATTAGTAAAACTATATTTTTTAATAACACTGTTCCTTTTTTATGTAGCTTAATCCTGATGTTAATGCATTTCAACGAAAATTTGTCAATGAGGTACGCCGGTGTGATGAAATGGAACGAAAATTGCGGTACCTTGAGAAAGAAATTAAAAAGGATGGCATTCCTATGCTTGATACTGGAGAAAATCCAGAAGCTCCTCAGCCTAGGGAAATGATAGATCTTGAAGCAACATTTGAAAAGTTAGAAAACGAGTTACGGGAGGTCAATCAAAATGCAGAAGCTCTCAAACGTAATTTTTTGGAATTGACAGAGTTAAAACATATACTTAGAAAAACTCAAGTATTTTTCGACGAGGTAAGAATATTTTTATAATATAATCTAAATTAATCTAATACAATACATAAGAAATGTGGTTAAATATGTATTCCTAACAACATATACTACAAGCATACAGACTGAAATATGTATAGAAGAAGGAGTACTAATTATCTCTTTTATTTTAAAAAATAACAAAATGTTATTTAAACGGTTTTGATAATAATTATTATCAACATTAGTTGTATCTTATTGTTGTTCCTACTTTATTCAACATTTGAAAGCATATTTTAATATTATAGTATAATAATATTGAAACAGATTTAACTGTGGTATGTAGTGCAATGTTAAATAATCTTGAATGAAAAAAATTTAATATCAATAATGAACATTTTTTAAACTAATTTTCTGAAGTTTTTATTGTTCAACTATAATAGGATGTCATAGTACATATTTATATGATAATGTTATCATATTTTATACAATTTTCAGTATAAGAAAGCTTATTCAAGTAAACTAGTACTATCATTAATGGTAGTTAATCACAGACACTAATATCACAAAATTTATCTCTGTGAAGTAGTTCTGAAGAATAGTAAGAAAAACTGCAGTAATTAAAAAGATCTTCCTATATTAGAATTTTCCATCCAAAATTATTGATTCTTTTTTAATTAATTAGTATTTAAAATTATTCATTACAAGTATTATCCCTTTATCATCATGATATTGCAATTAAAAGAATACATTTACTCTTACATTTGTCCAAGACTTCATACAATGTTATAGACAAATTGAAGACTATATATTAGAATTACTAGTTTGCATTTTAAGTTTCTGCAATTTTTATTCCAGTATTGATTTCAATGTTGGTGCCAACAAGTTTTAGGTAAAACTTGTGTATGACATAATTTACTATGTAAGCATAGTTAATGTCATCTGAAAAAACATTAAAAAATTATGTTTATTATGTGGTGAATCTTAATATGATTAGCACAGGCAACATCTTGAATTTCATAACTATGATATTTATTATTTTGAATCATATAGTTTTTCTTTGAAATGTTTGTTGTATTTTATACAAAAGAAGGGGCATATTTTAGGTGGAAAATTCTTTGTATGTGCAGTTACCATAAATCTAATAAATGTTTTGAGTCAAATATTCGTTACAGACAAATTTTTGATAGAAATAATTATACGCTTCATTATGTGAATTTTAGTATAGCTTTGTAAGCTATACAAGTAATTATCCTTTGCGGATGATCAACCCATATATGTATCATAAGAAAATCATCATGATAATGCATAATATCAATATCAATAAATAAATCATGATGTTAATCTTAATAACTATAAATGTTAATATTAGAAATATACTTATCTTACTTGAAATGAAGAATATTCTGTACATACATGGCGTTGAGCTTAGAAGCGCTCTGTCTGCAAAGGGTTAAATGCATGGCAATAAAAATTGATGCCTTTTCAATGCCTTTTTTGCAATTGCTTTGCAGTTTTGTATAAGAGAAGTGAAATTATTTTACAAAATATACAAAATAGTAATTTTAATAATGCTAATAATCAAATAACCAAATTAAAGAAACATTGATATTAAGCTATTTTTGTTTCGTGTTACTAATGATGCTGTTGAGTGATTTTAGGACAATTAAGACATTAATGTGTTAGTATTGCCAACTAACAAAGTTGCAGAATTGCAAAGGACACAAGTCACTATCGAAGCCCTATCTCCCTACATCCTTTGAATTTCTCCTCTTCTTGTAACAAACTAAAAAGGAATTGCATTATATTTTATTCTTATTTCTATGGTTAAATATTACATCAAATTGATTAGTAATATGTACATGCATCAAAAACATTCTGCATTCATATATAAAACATAATGAAGTAATTGCAATATTCATAAAATTGTTTTTCAATAGCTGCACTTCTTATTCGACTTTATGTCAGATACATTTTTTTAAATTGAATCGATTTGGTACATATATATGAACATATAAGTGTAGTAATTAAGTGTTTTTAATTTAATATATCATTGAATCATTGTTTAGTATAGTTATCTGTAATCCCCTAATTTTATTCTTTTAAAAACATCCCTTGTAAATCTGTCTTATACAAATCATTACATGCATATATTAAAATAGATATACACTATATAATTTGTTTAGAGAATACATTTAAGATAAAATTATGTTGAAATTGTATGTAGATGCAACAGTGAGTAAACTGTAACTATCTTACATCTTGCAATTGAATTAGTGGAAACATGGAAGTATGAAAAATATTACGTTTATATCAAACTTACTAGACTTACAGTATATTATATATTTATGTATTATTAATTGTGGCACCAAGAGTTTGAATGCTTTGTATAATTCAGGCATGACCAAATAGTGACTCATGACTACCATTCTTTGTCACTTTGTTAAGCTGTAGGACAACAATACCCATTATACATATCAATTACTATACTTTCAAATCCTCTTAATTTTAAAGCAAAGTTTAAATGACTTGGTTATTCCTGATATAAATTATACAATCCATTTCAACCTACTAATGAATACATTGTCAATATTTGAAATAATATATAAACAAAACAAAAAAATCCATGGAAGGATACATAGTCTTAAGAAAAGCTGAGTATATTGATGAAGATTTTAACATTTTGTGAAAATTACATAATTTCTACTCTTTCACATTGAAATATTTGTCATTATATTGTGTTCTCTTAAAAACTATAAGCAAAGTCTATTTAAAATATTTCAAATAACAACATTTTGTATTCGCGAATAATAATTTGTTATTAGATTAAAATAGGTTGCTTTGCACCTAACATGTAGACGGATTGTACCCATGATGTTTCACATTTTTAATTGAAAAATTATTCTTTAAGAAAAGAACTTATTATAGTGTATTATCCTTGGCAAAGAATATAACCGTTAGTGTTTATTTATCTTTCTTTTTTAATAAACATAAAATTACGCACGAGTTGCTTAATAATAAATTTTATGCATCAAAATAAAAGATATAGAACTGATGCTTGAATTGTTAAATATTTAAAGAATGACATGCATGTAGCTAACTGGTAGATATGGACATAACAATTTAAACTACATAACTTGTTCTCAATTTAAAACATATTTATTTTATGGTTTTTTTGCATGAAGCATGTCAAGTATTGTAAATGTAATGTGTATATAGAAAGTGTCATCATTACAAACAAACAATGCATGCTAAAAACATTTTAAAAAAGAATTTTGATAGAAAACTCATTTTTATTTCATAAATTGTTTTGAATTGGACTGTACTGCTCTGTATAGTTCTTTATACTAAATTGAAAGTACTTCTATAGTTCAGTAACTAGTTTTTTTAAATCCTTATATATTTGTCAAATAGTTTAGTTATTAACCATCACATATCACAATAAAAATTTAATCAAAACACACATGCATTATGGAATTGCATAAAATGTCCTTGCATTTTGATAATGATATAGTGAGAATCTCCAGAAGGAATTATAAAATTATTGACGCAAACAAAAAATATACTTGTAATATTTTTTATTTTATAGACAGTTATTTTTATTCAGCTGGTGCTGACATACATGTGCATTCGTTTTGGTAATCTGATTAAAATAATTTTATAATAATAAATTAAACAGTATGTTCATTTTCTGATTTAGTGACGGATTAATCCTTCTGTATCTCTAGTCAGCTTCAATCATTTTACATCTCATAAAAAGGAGTTCTTTAGAGTAAATGTTTAAGTATTGTATTTTGTTTAGGATATGTAACTCTAGAATTTTATTTTATTTTTCATATTAGTTTATTTTTCCGTTTTCTGCAATCAACTTTATAATGCCGAAACTTTTCTATTTTATTTCTCTTTAATTTGTTTGTACTTTGCAGTAACATATTAGAATATTTCTCATTTTTATATTTGTTAATTACTTTCAGCATAGACTTACCTTTAACTGTATGTTTCAGTAGTATTGTAAATATACTAAGTTTCTTTCTAAAATTAAACACTGTAAAAGCTTTAAGTCGTATTCTTTAAGTACGTAATTCATGTCAATGTTTCTTCTGCTTGGGTCAATAATTTTGTAATTCATTTTGTAGCAAATATTTTTATAGTTGTATGATGTTGAAGTGAGATTTAATTATTGTAACTTTTTTATTAGGAGTCAATGGATGCTTTCCTAAAATTCTCAATGTTGTTAAATATAGTTACATTATATCTATTACATATATATGTATTAAATACTTAAGAACATAAATGCTATACTTATTTAAATAAAATTATTATTAATCCAAAACAGTACTTTCTTAATACAGAATCAACACACTTGTAAAACAAGTATTTTGAGCAGTACTATGCAATATTCTGCGACAAAGAGTAAGTCCAAAAGTTTTAAATATCTTTAACATGCATTTGTTCTTGATGCATGATGTTTGAAACAGTTCATGATAAAATACAAACAATGTTTAATATTATTGTACATTGCATTCGACTTAAATGTACATACACTTAAATTATTACAGATACCAAAAAATTGTACATACAAAAGTCATTTAATTCATAGATACAAATGCGATAGTTAACATTTATTTGATTAAGATGTTTGCTGGTGATATAAATATTATATATAATAAGGAATTATTAGTTACATTCAGTTATATCTACTTAAGCAAATATTAAATGAAACTAATTATAAATTAGACTTGAGCACATTTCATCGAGAATGAAATAAAAAATAACGATTTGAAATAATGAATCTTTAGCTAATTTATTATTTTATATTTTACAAATTGTAATTTAAAGAAAAATCATTTTTGTACTCAATATAAATCAACACGTATTATTAAAATAAATTACTTAAATAATACTCAAAATTATATAAAGTTTCATTTGGAAGTACAACATTAATTTTGAAATTTTTTAAATCGCCCGTTTCGGTTGTTTCTTTGAACTAAATATCTACGTTGCATAAACAATTCTTTTGATATCTGTAATAATTTAAATAGAGTAGATATTTGAGTCAAGTATCCTGTATTATTGTTTTTAATTAAATAACATAGCAAAATGAAATGTCGCATAAATTGGAAATTATGATTGATTTGGATTAAAATCGGAAAATTCTTTAATTTCATACATTTATTTTCTACTCCTTTATGAAATTTTATATTGACCATCTGTATTAAGATTGGTAAGTTTAATAAATGTATGAAGGAAATATTGGACAAGTCGGGAGATAGGGCAAAAGAGAGGTGACATGTGTCTGTTGCCAGGCTGAGAATGGAGGTGTCGTGTCGCAGATGGCAGACCCCAGCCGTGAGGAAGAACAAGTCACTCTCTTGGGTGAAGAGGGCCTCCGCGCTGGCGGCCAGGCTCTCAAGCTCGGGTAATTAAATGTGGTGTAGCTCCAAATAATGTAGAGCGTCGTGATTCATAATTTTTCCTACAGTAATTATTAAATTTAAATAGTTTCATTTTATAATCTATTATATGATAATCATGTGTCTAAAACTTTTTTCTCATATTTTTTAAGATATCATCATTTAATATTACAAATATTGTGTATCATTAATGTTAATAATGTAATTTTAAATCTGCAATGTAAAAAAGAATCCTTACGTTCTACATTTTAAACACCAGTGGCTAAGAATTGTGTTTGTACAACATAAATGTTCTATAGATTTAATTTTAAATTACTTTGCAAATTTAGTTTATTGTTATAGTCATATATTAAAGCAACAAAGGAAACATTAAATCTATGGATACATCCGTATGCACTTTTTAATAAAATCAAAATTTATTAATATCCATAATATTCATTATTAATATTCATAATCTGCACATATTGCAGAGCTTTTGATAAATGTTTTCTGTGCTATTAGGCATTGTATAAATATAGAGTTTAAGTAGAGGGCATGATGCGCCAGTGTGTTCTGTGGTTACAGCACCTGTATACTACGGCAGACACCATAGAAGCACACTATAGGAATCCCCTCAGGCAAGCTGTTATCAACCGTTATTTGCATTTGAAAATCTGTTTTGCTCCGTGTTTTTTGTACCTGTAGTTACTTAAAACCCTTTAGTTTGTTAAACCAAACATGAGCACTAATAATATAGTCGCTAAAAAAATGTGTAGTTTTTATGTTTAAGAAGTCACATTTAAAAAAGTTAAATTTGAAAGTTCAAAGGAGGAAAACGAGAATTTTTACATATAATTTCAATACTTTAATACAAACTTTTACAAGACTATTCACGTATGAAAAACTTTTGATTGCTGTTTTATTTTATAATTTCATTTTGAATGCACTACATTAATTATTTAAAATGGAAATGTAATATTTTAAAGTCAATTATTCGAACAAAAACATACATGCATATGTGAAAGTATCATTAGAGTTTTGTATCTTGTATTGTAATATGTATCTCGTTTTCCTATTAATATTCTGTTGTTGTATTAATTAATTTTTCAGTAAACTTGTTTTATGTTCACACATTGGTTTTTTCATTTGTACGCATTGAACTAATCTATCACAATTATTGAATTATCTGTTCAGTTACACTTTGTATATTAACACTTTTGTGATTTTTTAATCACTTCAAAAGAAAAAACAAATTAGATAACAATGGATACATATGATGTTTATAAGTGGTAATGTGAAAAATCACTGCTTTAGCGACTTTAGATGCTCTTCAAAGACAAATACGACTGTTTGCTTAATTGAATAACATCTACCTATTGATCATATATTAATTATGATTAAAAAAAAAAAGTATCAGTTTCTTACTAGAATGTGTGTTAGATCACTACTCTGAAATGTAATTTAAACATTATGTTGTATAACAGTTGATACAGTTTGACATCATTTATATAACATATTTAAATTCATTCAAAAAAAACTTTCAAACTGTATCGAGTATTTATATGATAAGTAGTATATGAATTCATTCATTTATTATTTATTTATATCTTTCATGTAAATAACAAAAATGATGATGGTGTGGCCATGGGTACGTATAACAATACATATGTACATCATACATACATGTGCATACATACACATATAAATATGCATATATTCCCTTTTAACACATGTAGTCAGCTTGTATTGCATGTTGTGCACCAATGTATGTCTTATTATTTGGTTGTTGATAGAAAAGTATTAATTGCATTAAATATTTAATAATTTCCTTTTATTTGAGTGAGAATATGAAAAGTCTCCGCATTTATGTTGCTATTATGCTTGCATTATATATTATGCTTTATTATTATCCTAGATTATGCTTACAAAAGATTGTGTTCCCATTTTATTTACAAAAAAAATTTGTCATACTATATAGAATGATATATTAAATTTGCCAAAAACAAGAAAACAGTATCCAAATGAAAATATAATGTGTATACAAATTAGAAATAATTAATCTTTATCTATAGATAGATTTATTTTAAAATGATATAATGAGTTGAAAGATAGAATGGAAATAGGAAGTTTAAATATTGTCAAAGAAATTTAATATTATTGAATGTTCATTGAATATTAAAAAAAAATGAATAGACTAAATATTTTTTTAAAGTAATGTTTATAAGTAAAAAGTTGTGTTACAAAATAGTTTTAAGTATTATTATTATTGCATAATTGTATTTACATAAAGGAAAAAAGAACTAAAACTACTTAGTCTGTTCAGTTTCATAAAGAACCTTTGGCAAATATGTATGTCCTATTGAACTGTGCATACACAACTTCAAAATGCAAGGAGAAATAATAAATATGGAGTCAGATATTTAGTTTTTATATTTTTATCTCAATTTGGCATATTTCCAATTACTCAATGCTGAAAGGAGTTAAATGAACTTTAAATGACTCTAATATCTCTTAAATCTATCTACTATAAATCTATTTATAGATTAAAATAAGTAAACTTGTAAAGGGCATAGTGGTTATGATAACACATCCATTAGTGGAAATTTCTTTTCATTCTTCTCTTGCTCCAAGAATTAACCACATTATGTTCTATATTATTATAAGTATGAATACAAGAAAATGAATTCATCAATTTTTATGACCCTTTTAAGTAAATCTAAGTAGAACTTAACATTAATTGAATTCTAACAGGTATAATTACAGCTTGAATTTTTTCAGTTAATCTATTAAATAAGAATTGCCATGCAATAACACTTTTTTAAGTACTTTCTTCAGTATATGTATAATAATGATTATCAACTATTATAGATACATAAATATTAACAGCTTTAGTACAATGTAACATCACATGGTAATTCATATTTTCTTAAAAATATTATTGATTTAAGATATCTTTGTTCAGAATTACTCACGTTAATTTATAATTAAATTATGATATTGACAAGAAAGTTAGAGCTAAGTAGAAACATAAGATACATTGAGTAAAATTTTCTGAAGTATATTGTTCAAAAGTTAGCTATCTTTGATAATATAAGATATTTATATCTATAATTTATATTATGAAGCATTTCACAATGTGTTGAATATTGTAATACATCTGTATTATGATATGATACGAAAATTTTAATTTATACTTTCATGTGCTGATTCTAAATTACCATACAAAATTGGTAAAATTGTTTTTAAATCATATTATGTCCTTTTTACATTCCACTTTTATTTTATTTTCCTCTTTTTTCTTCTAATAAAAAGTAAATACTTTTATAGGCAACCATTGTATATTTTAATGTTTTAAATATATCCAGGATATAGACAGTTGCCTGCAAATTTTAATATAACTTATTTATCAAGCATTTTCTCATGCTATATGAACTACTAAAGATATCTTTAATCATACCTCTGCGTTAATTAAACATAAGGGACTTGTGCAAAGACAATGTGGCGTTGGAGCATTATAGTCATGTTTAGTGTGCTAATGTGGTTGTGTCTTGTCTGTTGTGTCGTCAGCAAGAGCACGCAGGCTTGAATCCTACCGAGTCCATGACACGTGCATTGATTAGTGATGATAATATCGCCCGCCAGACTGCCCTTGGTCCTGTCCAACTGGGGTACGTACTCCATGACTAGTAAATCCTTCCCATACATTATTATATCCTTCTGAAATTTTTTGAATGGAACTCGTACAATAAGAAATTATAATCAGCAATATATATGATTGATAGAATTGGGTTTCTAATACAATAATTCCTGTTTTTATTTCAGTAATAAGTCTGAGGGACTTCTATGTACATAGTGTAGTTATATGCAAATATGTTTGTTGCTTTTAATATATAAAAAAAAGTTAAATGATGAAAATTATAAAATTCTATGGAAATTGTATATTAAATTACCTGTACTTCAGGAAACTATTATTTTGAGGAAAAAATAGTTATTCAGTGTACATTATCACCTGATTAATTAAAATATATATTTTATGACAATAATTTAAGATATCTGATAAAATTGTGAAAAAATTGTTATGATATAAAATGTTATGGTATCAGATAGTGATGGTCATAAAATTGTCAAATAGATAATTCTAAAATAATAAAGGATATAGAAATATGTGATAAAGAAACTTTCGATCCAAGGTTGTTAAAAAACCAGCAAGTTTTTTAGTCTGTGCTAATATAACATTTAAGTAATCATGAATACGAAGGACAAATGCTAAATTTTTTGTTAATTAATTGCATAACGTTTATTAATTGGTAAAAAATTTTCAATACTGTTTTTTTTTTGTAGATAAATCTATTGTCTTGAATAAAACCTATATTACACAATATTGATGAGTTAAAAATAATTTTAAAATTGCTTTTTTTTATATTTTCCAAAAGCAAACAAATATATTTAAATTAATAATTTAATATATACAAGTAGTTTGATAATTGTATTTCATTATAGATTTTAACTATGTAAGATAATGATTAATTATTGTCACTTAAGTATTTTCTTAGTAGAAATTAGAAAATCTTAACAACAAAAAGTGCATAATTTATAAAAGAGCCATTACATAATACTAATAACATAGTTTTTATATGTATAATAATTTGTACATGTAAAAACATATTTACAATAATTGTTATGGCTCTACTTGAATATGCACTTAACTTTTAGTTTGCTCTAATATATCATTAAAATCCAATTTTGAAATAAAAAATATTTACCTGCTATTTTATATGTCCCATGGTGTAGTAATACATTACAATGTATTTATGCTTCTTTTATTGAATAGTATACCTTTTCTACATAACAAATATTTATATTCCTAAAATCCTAATTTACCTAAATGCACAAATAGATACAAATATATTTTTATTTAAACAAATAATAAATCTACAAACGTAATACAATTATATCACAATCTTCAACTTAGTTTGATTATAACTGTTTTAACATTTTTCCGCATTATAAAATTCTGACAGTAACAAACAAAGCTTTCTATGAATTCCAGTTACATATTTTTACAAATTTAATAATTACATGTCTTCCTTTCTTTCTTTTTAAACGTTGTTTACTTATGTAGTTTTCATTTAAATGTCTTGAAACTTAACAGTTCTTTTTTTCTATACTTAACTAAGCATATCAGAATGGTTTTTTTTTACCAAGTTTGCATATTATTGTCACTGTTGATGTTGTTGTTGTTTTACTGTAATCGTTATTACTTTTATTATACAGAAACTAAAACTTTATTTTCTTTTTACTACTATAACCATGGCTACAAGAATCATCATTTTTTCAATGGTAATATGTAAAGTATTGTTCTATGTAGAAGTGGATTTTAAGATAAAAGTATAAACAAAACTACATAAGAAGGTACAAATAATAAAGATGTCAAACGATACAGATTGAAAATCTAATGTCAGTAATATATTAACTTTCAACAAGTTAATCTCTAATAGAAAATACATACAGGCAATTTTGACCATATATTGTTAAATTAAAAATAGATTACCACAACAAAAGAGTAATCTATAATGATTGCCTCAAATATTATTTCTCCAAAATTTACAAAATAATACTGTTTGTAAGTAATACAAATTTTATATCTATTTTTCAAACTAAATTTGTGAAGGGTGCTGTTTCTTTAAATTTTATTATGTTATTGTTATTAAATATTATTAATTCAACTTACGTAAAAATTAAATTAAAATCAGTTTGTTAGCCCAAACTTTAAATAAATTTATAAAATTGATTTAAAAGAAAAAGTATTTAAGGTGATCAGTATAGATGTATCATGTTCATATATGTGCATAACTTTCTTACCACTCTGCATCTTTATGGCGAGTACATTTTTATTAAAATTATTTTTCACATAGTTTCGTGGCAGGAGTTATCCTAAGAGAACGTATTCCAGCATTTGAACGCATGCTCTGGCGTGCTTGTCGTGGAAATGTATTTCTACGTCAAGCTGAAATTGAAACTCCTTTGGAGGATCCCTCAACGGTGGGTAAAATTTGAAATTGTTAAAAGCATTTAATATTCTTTTGTGCATTTTGAAGATACACAAATATTTTATCGGTTTTTAGGGAGATCAAGTTTTCAAATCTGTATTCATCATATTCTTCCAAGGAGATCAATTAAAAACTCGAGTAAAAAAGATTTGCGAAGGATTCAGGGCTACTCTATATCCTTGCCCCGAAGCACCTGCTGATCGCCGCGAAATGTCAATGGGTGTTATGACCCGAATCGAAGATTTAAATACAGTTTAGTTTATTGTTCTCGATCAAATTATTCTTTACGATTGTCATTTTATTGTATACCTTCATTTAATTATTTTATTTAGGTCCTTGGACAAACTCAAGATCATCGTCATCGTGTTTTAGTAGCTGCTGCAAAAAATATTAAGAATTGGTTCGTGAAAGTCCGTAAAATCAAAGCAATTTATCATACGTTGAATTTGTTCAATTTAGATGTTACACAAAAGTGTTTAATTGCTGAATGTTGGGTACCAGTGCTGGATATTGAAACAATTCAGTTGGCATTGAGACGTGGAACTGTAATTATTTATAACACTGTTTCTGGTTTTTATTCAAGAGTATTATAATAATTTGTATCAATCATTTTAGGAACGTAGTGGAAGTTCGGTACCGCCAATTCTGAATCGTATGGCAACTTTTGAGGACCCACCTACTTACAATCGGACAAATAAATTTACTAAAGGATTTCAAGTTTTGATAGATGCATATGGTGTCGCTTCTTACAGAGAAATGAATCCCGCACCTTATACCATAATAACATTTCCATTTTTGTTTGCTGTGATGTTCGGAGATAGTGGCCATGGTCTTATTCTGTTCCTTTTTGGTGGATGGATGGTGCTAAAAGAGAAACCATTGGCTGCAAAAAAATCTGATAATGAAATTTGGAATATATTCTTTGGTGGTCGATACATTATATTTTTGATGGGTTTATTCTCAATGTACACTGGATTTATATACAATGACATGTTTTCTAAATCGTTGAATATTTTTGGTTCCTACTGGGGGATCAATTATAATTATGACACGATACACGCAAATAAGGGATTACAACTAAATCCCAGTGAAAAAGATGCATATCTGCAAACTCCGTATCCTATAGGAATGGATCCTGTCTGGCAGTTGGCAGAAAATAAGATCATCTTTCTGAACTCATATAAAATGAAAATATCTATAATTTTTGGAGTCATGCATATGATGTTTGGTGTAATTGTTGGTTTGTGGAATCATACATATTTTAAAAGGAAGCTTAGTATAACTTGTGAATTTATTCCACAACTTATATTTTTAATGTTTCTCTTCTTGTACATGGTTCTCCTTATGTTCATTAAATGGATAAAGTACGGCCCTAACAGTGATAGTAAGCAATATTTTAACATTAGAATGTAATATAATTTACAAAATTTTCATTACTACTGCTATTTATAGATGACGATCCAGAACATGGTCCGTTTTGTGCACCATCAGTATTAATTACTTTCATTAACATGGTATTAAATAAAGGCGGAAGTGCACCAGACAAAAAATGCAGTCCCTGGATGTATGGTGGACAAGAGGGATTCCAACAATTCCTCTTCTTTATAGCTATTCTTTGCATTCCATGGATGTTGTGTGCCAAACCTTTCATGCTTATATATAATAGAAAGAAGCAACATCGTCAGGTTAAACATATTTTAATATATCATACTACAAATTATTTCCTTAATTAATCTTCGATATTGTTTTTATATATCAACAGTTAAATAACCAATGCACAGAAGACAGAGATATAGAAGGTGCTGTTGACTCAATCCAACCATCAAATGGAATTGCCCAAGGAGCTCACAGAGAAGAAGAAGAAGATATGAATGAAGTATTTATTCATCAAGGCATCCATACTATTGAATATGTCCTTGGCAGTGTGTCTCATACTGCGTCATATCTACGTTTATGGGCTTTATCTCTTGCTCATGCACGTAAGTGGAAAAATTAAACAATTTGCTGCTATGTTTGATAATGTATAATAAACATTCAGTAAGCATGCAGTAAACATGCAGTAAACATTTGATATCTGCAAAAATTACCTGTACGATATGTGCAAAAAAATTATCCCCTCCACTGGGGGGAAGATCCCTCTAGACATCACTTTTTTATTGTTAATTAATGTTTCATACAACTTTCTCCGTCATATTCGTGACATTTTCCTGATTAAAATAAGACCAAACATAACGAAACTCGGCTCATATTTACTTGCAATAACTTATTCGAGTAAAGTCCTCATTTTAATTAGAAAAATGTAAAAAATGTAATAGTAAAAGTTTCATATGAAAAAAATCGAAAATAAAAAAGTTTTATTCTTACATTAGGCTTGTCCCGCCGATACGTTATTGTTTCTTTACGTTCGGAATCCTTCACTCGCTGTGTTTTTCCATGTTCGGTTAAACATCAATCAATCACAATCACAATCAATCACAATCAATTACAATGTAGGACCTATACGATATGAGCAGCAGTTCAGACCCGAGAAATTTGCAGATATCGAATATTTACCATATTGTTATATGTATCGTTTATCAATTTTGTTTAGAATTGTCGGAAGTATTATGGAATATGGTTATGAGAAATGGATTGACCCAAGAGGGTTGGGCAGGTGGAATTGTTTTGTGGGCCATATTTGCATTTTGGGCTGTTCTAACCGTTGGTATTTTAGTACTTATGGAAGGATTGTCAGCCTTCTTACATACGTTACGACTTCATTGGTACGAATTACTTTTTATTATGACATAAGTATTCTTTATTATCTTCCTATCATTTATTGATAAAATATTTATTAATTATATTTACAGGGTCGAATTCCAAAGCAAATTTTATGCTGGACTAGGATATAGTTTTCAACCGTTTTCGTTTGAAATCATTTTGGATACAGCACAGTCCACAACAGAGGATTAAAATCAACTTATTTAAAAAATGAAATGTCACGCGCAGAATATATTATTAGCAAATACGTCTTTTCACGATATAACATTATATTTAATAATTAGAAACTAACGTTGTTTTCAAATAAATTAGATAATTTATTTTTTCGTGCATGAAATCAATCTTTCACATCCGTTTTGAAGATAATTTCTATGATCGTTATTTTGCATTCAAGAGGAACTTTTTAAAATTACAATCAGGTATTAAAATTTATTCGGTACAGTACTTGTAAACAATATTTTAATTATATTGACCTAATTCACAATTAACTATAATCTTAAACGTTGTGATTAATAAATTATCGTTATATGGTGCCTATAGAATTTATTAAAACAAAAAATATAAATTGTGATTAGATCTGAAATATGTAGTAAAAGTGAATAAATATTATATATATGTTCTGTATTTAGTTGCTATTATGATTATATGGATACATGTATCTTACAAATTGTAATCCTATATAACATAATATAAATGATAAATGAAAAAATGAAGATTAAAAGCATAATGTGTTACATAGAAAAAAATAAATAATGCAAAGTATTATGTTTAATTAATTAATACCAAAAATAAACATTTCCATTTTATTACAGAATGATTATTATGTTTATAAACTTTTTATATTCATTTTACAGATATTTGTATCTTGAAATTTATTAAAAATAAAGAGTAAGAAAATAAAATTTACTTATGTAAGTAAAGTTCTTCTCAATTAACCTTTTTCACTACAGTTATTATAATCCTATATTTATGTTTTCTATTACATTTACTAAAAGTTTGTATCACCTGATAAATACATCTATTTCTAATCTATTTTATTTATCAGTACTCGATAAAATAATATTTTAATAGAAAAATAAAGCAATACATATTAGTATCTCAAAATTTATTACTTAAGCTTTACGGTTAGAATCTATCCATATAGTTTTAATGTCTTTCAATGTTATTTATTTAAAAGGTCATACACGTGCATACGTTAATAAATTACATAATTGAGTTACTTCAAACGCATTGATAAATTTAAAATTGAAATAAAATACTGACGTTTTAAAGCTGAACATATAACTGCAACAGTTTTAATTATGAAATGTAATCTACAATTTTGGAATGATATAATATCAAGCAAACGAATAAACAAAAATATTTGTTAAAAACGTATCGTTATCTGGGTAAACAAAAGTATACCTTTGTAACGTAAAAATACTGATAATACGTCTTTTATCATATTCGATTTTCATTGGCTCAATTTCCTTGATTTGTAAAATATAGCGCGATTGTAAATGAAAGCGTAGATCAAAAAACATTTTCATTGTTTTATTTTCATGCGTTACATCGCAATATGTCATATTGCCATGCATTATATTTCTACGCGTTACATTGCAGCGCGTTATATTATCACGCGATACATTGCGTGTTATACTGTGTTATACTACTATACGTTACATCGTAGCGTGTTATATTTTTACATGATACATCATAATGCACTTTACCGCCACACCTTATATTTCCATTTATTATATCGGTATGCGATATATTTCTTTGCGTTACATCGCAACTCGTGCCATAACGCGTTATATTGCCATTCATTATGTGTTATATAATAACGCATTATATTTCCACGCAGTATAAGACCATGCGTTATTTACAATCACGCTATGTTAATCGAATGAACTATACTGAAATTTGCGAGTGACAGGGGCGCCTATCACCATTCGTTGGAATCTGTATACTCCCACTTCCACGAGAAATGGCGCAAGTCTTTTCGCGTTCAGAGTTGTCCAGTCGCCCCCCTACTATAAAACTGCACGGTTTGGCGGATCGTTTCTCGATTCTCTTCAGTTTTTATTCTTGCATCTTGTTATAATTAAACAAAATAATGTCTTCTAAAATACGTGTTTGCATTATTGGATCAGGAAATTGGTGCGTAATTTTTAAATATTAATACTATCCGCCGATTCAGTATCATTGATTTAATTATTTATACTCAAATGTTTGTTTTAGAATTGATTTTTGTGTGTTGTATATAACAACCAATTGCAGATCTACATAGTTGTTATTTTTCTCCTTGTTTGTTATAAGCTTTTATTTTAATTTTATTTTCACTTATAGGAAAGCGAATTTGAAAATTCATTTATTTATTTAACGTTTATTTAACATGCAATTACATTGTACATAACTAATAACAGCTTCAAATTGAAATTTTTAAGTTATCCTTAAAAGTAAATGTTTATTTATTAGGAATTGCCTTGATAACAAATTACTATGAATAATGCATGCATAAGATTTGAAATATTATCTTTTTATGTAAAGAAATGTTGCATTCTATATTGTGTATTTTTATTAATATAACGATTTATAGGGGCTCGGCTATCGCTAAGATAGTTGGATATAATACTAACAGACTTAGTAAATTTGAGAATCGTGTTACGATGTATGTATATGAAGAAATTGTCAACGGAAAAAAATTGAGTGATATCATAAACACAACTCATGAAAACGTTAAGTACCTTCCAGGACATAAAATCCCGGACAATGTGGTACGTAACCAATTCAATCATAAATGATTGAAACTAATTTAAGATTAAATAGACTAATTTAAGAGAAAATAGTTTAACTATCAAAAGTATTTCAAGAATAATCAAAATGAAAATATCGAAAAATTTTCTTGTACTTCCGTATATACCTCAAATATTTGAACACATGTTTTTAAAAAACCGCAAAAAAATGTATAGTATTGTCTATGTAAATTTTAGATTTGTCTTAAAACTATTTGAAACTATTTATATTGATAAATACAATAGAATGTGTAATTTTATATTTTGTTAAAAAGTTATAAACTGCTATAAACAATAAATTCCTTTTTCTTATTTACATTTATTATATTTATTATATTAGCATCTATTGTACTTTGTACACTTACTATATTCTATTCTTTATTTTCTATAGGTTTACTTATGTCTATACTTATAGCTACATATTGATATACTATGTATAAACATAATTTATAATGATCCATGATATTTGGAAAAAGTTTTTGAAGATATCAAGTAAAAATATTAAGTTACAGAATATGTGAGAGATATGTTTTACATCTCGTATAACCTTGCTTCCTTAAATTATTCTACACAAACGATATACTCTGCTTATATAACTCTTTTGAATAGAAGATAATGAATCATACATTTCTTTTTTGTATATTTAACTGGTTTTAAACGAACATTAACTAAATTTATCCACTAATTCTCTTAATCAACAATTTCTCTGAATTGATGATTGATGACTATAGAGTTTTAAATAATAAGATTTAAATAATAGAGTTTTAACATTTTATATTAATTTATTAATTGTAAAGTAATTCTTTAAGATTTAAGCTTTTTTTACAATTCAATATAATTTTGGTTTTAACAATTAGTAAAATTGTATGGGTTTTTCTTTTAATTAACTGTTTTAAATAGAACGCCTTATAGCAAGACCTATTGATATGTTGATCAGAGTGGTTTATGTTTTTCACTTGTTACATGTAACAAGATTTAATAAAGTGTTTCAAAAAGAATAATGTGTATTCTGCGTATGTAATTTTGTTAATTATATTACTATTATTTATTTAGAAAATGTATGTCATTCTAATATTTCAGGTTGCAGTTCCTGATGTGGTTGAAGCTGCCAAAGATTCTGATATCCTTATGTTTGTAATACCACATCAATTTATAAATACAATATGTAGTACATTGTTAGGAAAGATTAAACCTTCAGCTATTGGCCTGTCTTTGATAAAGGTATAGTTTTAATTTGATTTTGACTCCTATTTATTCTTAATTAACTATGTCCACATAAATAAAATGCATAAATTGTACTATACAATAGTCAATGTTATATTATTGTGTATGATTTCAAATTTAACTTTTGTATGAATGTATGTAATATTTAAATATTACAGTTATTTACATTTTTTTTATTTTATAGGGCTTTAATAAAAAAGAAGGAGGTGGTATTGAACTTATTTCTCATAACATTGCAAAACAACTGCGTATTCCTGTTTCGGTTTTAATGGGAGCAAATTTAGCTTCCGAGGTGGCAGAGGAACAGTTTTGTGAAACTACTATTGGTAATTATATAATGCATTAACAAAACATACAAATTGCAGAACTTATATCTATAAAAGAATATAGACAAAATATCACTTTAAATGTCTATTACAACAGTAAAATCATGACTAAGATTTCTGGACAAAAAACATCTTATGCAAACGTTTAAGTGAATATCTGCAGTTTACTTATATCACAATTGTTTCATGCATTTTACATAGGATAAACTCAATACAATCTGTAGAATCACTTATGTAATAAGATTAAAAACTAGTTGGAAACTATTGCAACTGAATTTTTAATGTTCACTGGGATTTCATGGGCAAAAAATTAGAAACATAGAAGCATAATAAGTTTGCAATTGAGTAGAATCAATGTAAATATCTTTTTATTTGTATGTAAATAAGAAATGAGCTTCGTAATCTCACACCATAAAGTTTACAAAAAGCATATAGAATGTCGAATTATCTGCTTTTTAGTTCTATTGTTTAATTACGCTTAAAAATGTTATATTATTACTGTTTTTTAGGTTGCAGGGATAAAGCAATGGGTCCTATACTAAGAGATTTAATACAAACATCATTCTTTAGAGTCGTGGTTGTTGAAGATGTTGATTCAGTTGAATGTTGTGGAGCATTAAAGGTTTGCAGTTACATTATTTCTTGAATTTCTTTCCTACTTTCATTTATTATTATCTACAAAAAATAAATACCAATTTTTTAATTTTATTTAGAAAAGAGAAATAATAATTATGTAAATTATGAATGTGTCTTCATTTCTAATATTGTTACAGAATATAGTAGCCTGTGCAGCTGGTTTCGTCGATGGTTTAGAATTAGGTGATAATACTAAGGCTGCAGTTATTAGATTAGGCCTTATGGAAATGATTAAATTCATAGAAATATTTTTCCCTGGTGGAAAACTTTCTACTTTCTTTGAAAGTTGTGGAGTAGCAGATCTTATTACCACATGTTATGGTGGCCGCAATCGTAAAGTTGCAGAAGCTTTTGTAAGAACTGGCAAGGTTAGTTTTATTACATGAATTATAAATATATGCAGTAAAGTGTTTATAATATTCATATGCTACATAAAAGAACTGTTATGTTTATAGACAATCGAAGTATTAGAAAAAGAAATGTTGGGTGGACAAAAATTGCAAGGTCCTTTCACTGCTGATGAGGTAAATTACATGTTGAATGCCAGAAACTTGGAAAGTAGATTTCCTCTTTTCACAGCTGTACATCGAATTTGCATTGGTGAGATACCGCCACCACAACTAATCGATTTCATACGTAATCATCCAGAACACATGTAAGCTTAATTGTTTCCACTATAATTAATGATGGATTAATCGAGATACCTGATGTTTGATTAGAATTGATATAGGATGATAGACATATATATAAATATAATTTCTGAGATCTGATTAATTGCACGTTATTAAAATTGATTCAATATATTGTTCATTTTTATGTAAGATATAGAATATATATTCTTACGTGTTGAGAACTTGACATTTTAATAATATGTCTATCACCATTATAATACTTATTTTTGTTTAACCATGGTCCTAGTTAACTTTGTTGTTATTAAATTGTTTAAATACGTACAAAAAACAACGTTAAATTGTGTAAAATACACAATAGTACATATATAATATGTATACTACATGTACATATTTGTAAATAGTTACTATGCGCGTAATAGTAAATTTACATATCCTTCTTCTAAAAATTTGTTTATTATTTTTTTTTAACTATATGCACAAAAGATGAAACACTGGACCTCTTGTAGGTAAAATATTTTTTGTTTTTATCAATGAAGTAAAGTGTTCTGCGTGTGTCTAAAATAAATTTCATTTAATAAAATGAAGATAATGCATCCTTTTATCGTATTGCTACAACTTATAACATCATCTAATAATACTAGATGAATAGAAAAACTTTACATGCTATATTGTATAATTTATTAACTCTACATTTCCCGTAATTTGTAACCAAAATTTACAGAACAATATGTTTATAAGATTTTTGAACCTACTATATTCATTTCACATTTTTCAAGATTATTTTTAAATTAGGTATATGTCACACACTTTACTTTACTGATAAATCTAAAATATTTTAAAATCTACCATCAGATGTTTTGGCATGAATGTTTACCCTTGTTTTTAATCTATCAGGGTGTTGCGAAATTTTTTAGATGACTCTTCAAATAAAAGTAAAAAAGATGCTTATTAAACGCACAGAAAATGTATATTAAATTACAAATATTAAAAAATCCTTTAAGATTCTTGGTCTGGCACGGATTATTAACACAAAGACAAAAATGTTAAAAAAAATAAAGGACCATGGATTGTTAATAATATTTTATAATATTTTAATCAGTTATTGGAAATCATAATAGCACTGTTTAAATTACTATTTTTTGTTACTTGCCATTCAAATTTTTAATTATAAACTATAGTTATATCAAAGTAGTTATAGTTCATATAACAATAATTTCAATGCACCCTTGACAGCACCAATTTTTCCCTGTCTATCTAAAATATATGTAGAAAGTACAAATATGTTGAAAAATAATATATGTAAAAATATGTTATGTGTTGTTATATATTTTAATGAAGATTTTATGAAAATTGTTATACAAATTAAGAAGAATCTATAGATGAATTGTACTAGCGATACTTTAATTTTGTTGCAATTATAAATTGTGAACAATTATATTACAAAATTGAAATGATTTTAAACAATGTAACATGAAAATTAAATATACGACTATTGTTTGATAATCGAAATCCTTGTTTAGAGTAATGTCTATCCTTTTTTTCCAAAACCTTAAATACCAATATTTATACAATACACTATACTAGCAAAGTAGATCACTATTATAAATACAATTTATCATTAAATATTACAATGTTATTAATTGTACGTTATAAGTTGTACAGTCATTCTATTAGTCTCTGTTAAGCATGCTTAAAGGTGTAAATGGTATAAATGTACAAGGGTAACACTTATGATTAAAGGTACACAGATTCATTTATTTTTAACTGTATTTACTTGGTATGTAGGAATGATGACGTTAATACATCAATACTGCAGTTACCTTCACCAAGATGCCACCTATGAAGATTGGAGGACACACAAGAAGATATTTATATCTCAGAAAGTGTTTAATAATAACCAATGATAATTTAATGCAATAATTAAAAGTATTCAGCTGATATAATATTAATATATTCAGGTTTATATATTATATCAGCGATTGCATAAATTACTTTTCATTGTCATATATTTTTATTTATTTGCATTATATTAAGGAATTTTGTACGTTTACATTTATTTTGATATTTTTTTAAATTATATTAATTGAAAATTGTTGTTTAATAGTAATCAGAAACAATTTAAAACAATATTCACAATTACTTACTTTTTAAAATATTGCATCAGCGGTTGGTCAGTTACTTATCATGATCTATTTTTATTTGATAAATAATTTATTTGTATGGCCTTAAGAATATTATATGTTCGTATTAATTTCTATATCTTTAAAAAGTATGTTGATATAACTATATGAACATTACTGATGATAATGTGTACTAACAAAAGAAATTATTTTGAAGTGTTAAACTCTTTGTAACGCTTGTAGTATTATTATACAATCGCTAATTTTAAAATTTAATCTGGCCACAGTTTGCGATTGCGTTTACGCCGACCTTGGTCCACTGAACGCCAACTGTTAGAAAATAATTTGTGATCGTTGTTAAGGTCAATGAAGGCTGAAGTTAGTTTGTAAGTTAGTCGGTTAGTCAGTCAATCGAACATCGGCGCCCGAAAATACGTGGATTTGTAACACTTCGTACGACATAAAACAGCTTGCGCCTTTATAACTTTAATTTTGTAATATCATAAAACTAGAAAAATGAGTGACGGAAAGAAGAGAGTATGCATTGTAGGAAGTGGAAATTGGTATGTGTATTTGACAGTTTTATTCAAATTTTTATACACAAAAATTGGAGTTTGTACTTAATAGGATATGATATATTTATACTTGTAATATATTCATATCATTTTCCAAAAATACGTGTTACATTTTTTTATCACATTATTGACCATAGTATATATTCTTATCTACTCATCGCTATTATATCAATGACATTTGTATAAGTACTTGCATAACTTGTCAAGAAGTAACATAATATATTATACAAATTGGAATTATCTTCAGAAATATCCAGTTAATCTCTTGGACTTCTTTTTATAATGAATAGATAAGATATTTCTCCCATTTTTTGACAAACACATATTATGTTTGTATATATTTTTAGAATAAAATAACTGTTAGTATTATATATTTAAATAAATTTCATTAAATCAAAATTTATATATTGAATTATCAGAAACTGTTCTATTGCATGAAATAAATGTTTAAATTTGAAAGTCAAAAAATAAGAATTTACTTTCATGAATATAAGAACTATATAGCTGTAAAAACTTCATACGAAAGATGGCCTTAAAGAATTATATAATGCAGTTATGCATGTATGATAATGTTTGTTTATATTGTATACTTTCTGTGCTTTAGGGGTTCAGCCATTGCAAAAATTGTGGGCGCCAATGTTGTCAAATACAATAACAAATTTGAAACACGTGTGACCATGTATGTTTATGAAGAAATAGTGAATAGTCAAAAACTGACTGATATTATAAATCAGTTGCATGAAAATGTAAAATATCTTCCTGGACATAAGCTCCCAGAGAACATTGTAAGTCGTCTTTTATATTATTGTATTCTTTTTTGTTAAGTGTACTATGTTTTCTAAGTATTTATAATCTGTTTAATATTCTTAAATTTATAGCAAACAATATTAATTATCTTTTACAATATATTATAACTATATTTTTATTACACTATTTTATTTACACCTAACTTATTTAATGGTTTTCCTGTTTTTTTATTTCATGTTTTTAAATTATACTTTTATGATGTGTATAACATTTCTACTGCTGCTGAATTTGTATCCATCAATGATATATGCAGATATGTTATGATGTAGAAGTTTAATTGTTAATATATGTTAAAAATAATTAATATAATTTTTCAGTTTAATCAGTTTTCTAATACATAGTGTATAAAATGTAAAAATGTACTAATCATAGTTTATAAGAAAGTATATTTTGAAATGCTTTAATAGGTCAAATAGTATGTTAGACACGTTTGACATTGTCATATTGTATTACCAGCTTAAACGACTCAAATATTGCACTACCGTTGTTTGTTGGATTATAACATAAGCCATCAAGATGAATAGTTGTTCTCGTGTCTAATATTATTATAATACCACATAGTAATGTAATGACAATTTTATAACTTTATTTTTAAATTTGTTAATTATACATGTAATCAAACTTAAACAGTAATAGATTCATTTTTACATTTTCATTTCAAATATTAAAGTTTATATTAAATACATTTTAGTTAAAACTTAACTTGTAAATGCACTTAATAATCTGTGGTTGTGCGTACATAAACTTTTCCTGAAGGCATTGTTACTTTATCAACTCCTTTAGGGAAAAGTTTAGGAAGTTCTTCATCCTTCACTGTAGGAAGAATCATAACTTTTTCCCCTGGCTATAAAAAAAATATACCAAATATTTTACTAGTAGAATATAAAGAATATTAGCAAATAATAAGAATGAAATTTTCTTACCACCCAGTTAGCGGGAGTTGCTATTCCAGGTTTTCTATCAACAAGTTGCAAAGAGTCTATGACTCGCAATATTTCACTAAAAATAACGAACAAATTACCATCATGTTTTGTATAACATAAAGATCAGAATAACAATCGACTTACTCTACATTACGACCAGTAGATGTTGGATAATGTAATGATAAGCGTACACGATGATCGGGGCTTATGATATACAGAGCTCGAACAGTTTGTGCTGTATCTGGATCATCTTTGCTTTCTTCATCAATCATATCCAGTTTCACTGCTAAACTTCTATCATGATCAGCAATAATTGGATAAGGGAAAGCTCCACAAATATCTTGGCAATAGGATTTGATATCCTATTATAATAATAATTATTTACTTACTAATTGTTCAATCATATATTAAACATAAATATGAATCAGAAGATATTTTTCAAAGAAAAGTCTTATGTAGATACTTGTTTTCATTTTCCTGCTCTGTGTAAACCACTAATGCCTGATTTCATTACATGCTATCATTTACAAGTTATGGAAGATTCTACTGGTTTTAAAATAGAATATACAATATCAACATGATATTTCCCTGGGTATACGTTATTATAAATATCTGTTATCAGAAAAAAAAATTGATGAAGTGTTTATAAAAGCACGCAAATCTTACAGTTCTTTGAGTGAAACATTTATTTTACCATTCATTAAGTTATATTTAAAATAAATATTGTTTATCTTAAAATAAGTTATCTCAAAGTGCAGTATCTTGTGTACCATGTATAAAAAAGTGGAAGACTGAGTCATCCTCATTTCCTATTTTATCATGCATATTTTATACAAGGCTTGCATACATGTTAAGGATCAAATAAATTAGAATTTTGTCAATACTTAATTTTTATCAGGAAAAATCTAGTTCCTGTACAATTTCTTAAAATACAGAATATACTTTCTTCCCCTTTACTCTTTATATATTTTTAATTCAATTTTATTATTTTTTTTTACTTACATTAACCCAGTCAACATGATCCTTCAGCTTATCAACAGAATGAGCTAGAAGTTTTGTGTTCCTACGTTCAAAATGAGGCTGGTGTACTGCTAAACGTCCTAATTCAGTGGTACAAACTGGGGTGAAATCAGCAGGGTGGGAAAATAGAACAACCCATCTGTAATTAAAAATTTAGTGTTAAAAATTGTCAAGAAGTATTGTTCATTATACTGAAAATAATCTTTGTATTTATATATAATTTTTAGTTCCAAGTTTTTTATAATATTACATTTATTTTCATCTATCAATATCAAGGATATGAATTAACCATCAGAACTAACTTAAATGGCACATCTTAATAACATGTGTCATATAAACATTTACTGATTTTTAATTGGCTAACTGAAAATGTAAATAATTCTATTATCTCATTGATAGAAGTCTGTGTGATAGTGTTCACGAGTTCTCTTTATTATCTACTGGTCATTAAATATCAGTTTTTCTTGGTCACTGTTATGAATATTGGAAACATTGTAGAAATGATCTCAGATGCACTTTACATAAAAAAACTATCTTTCCAATTATATCCCTGCTGTTAATAATTGAAAACAGATAAAAAATCATAGCAGGATAATTTTACTGTTTGATTCTGAAAAACTTCAGGTCATCTCTATCCCCCTTTCAATACGAAAAAATTATACCGTAAGAAAAGAAAACAACGAGAAACTAGTACCATTATTATACATTTTACTGTAGTCTTAATATTATTGCATCTCTGAAACGTTTCTTTGTACAATATACAAAGTAATTTATTCATTCAGTGCAATATGAGACGGATGAGAGCTATTTCTTTATTGCGCCGATAAACATGATAAACACAGTTTAAATTGACTTAAACAATTGTTATAAAACTGTTTCATAGTACAGCCGTTCCCTCGATGTATGTTGAATATTTATTTCGCATGATTTTCTTTTATATTACAATCACGTACCATCAACTGAAGGACGAATCCATGACAAATCTGTTTATCGTTTAAATTCAAATACATAATATCGCCAAATTCCGTTAATACTGTGTTACATTTGAAAATAATTTTATAACAAAAATCGTGTCAGCCGTTTATGATAATTACACTATAACAGTTTCAATAAATCATAGAAAAATATATTTTTCTAATTACATACAAGAAGTATTGGGAAATAAAGTGATGACTATACTTGTGAAGCATACATAATTGTTCATAGTAATAATAAAAAGATTGCTAATTACACAAAATCATTTATAAAGTATTTTAATTGGAAGTCAAACGGTAATTAAAAATAGACTTACGAATTTCCTTGCCAAGTATAGAAATTAATGGGTCCTTGAGTTGTTTCTGCCTCAAAGTTAGGGATGATAGAATTAAGTCTCATGATTATGGATTCTATTAAAATGTACTTCAAATTAAAGTGTTCTGATCCGTGACTCGTGAAGAGCTACTGTAATACACTGATGATCAGTCGGGCGTTATATACTGATATGGTAACTGTATGTCACACACCGTACAAATTGCGTAGTATCATCGAGTCGTTTAGACGGGCTTCTCCCACTATACCACTATTACTTCAAGATAGGTAAACTCTGTTATCATGGTACCTATTAGCATGACATCTAATCAAAACAGATTAGGAAAGATGATTGTTTGGCACAAAAGGAAGACATGTCTTCTTCGTATACTCTGATATGACATCCTGTTATGTCTTATTTAACTTCTTAAATAACATTATAAGAGCAATTAGAGAAATGTTTCTTTCTCCTTGCAGCAGTGACTCCTTCTGTAATATCATGAACATTAGATGCTTCCTGAAGTATCAGTCTTCTTGTCATTCCAAAGTAAAGATGTAGATTTATTTTGTCTAGATGCACTAAGATCTTAGATAGTTGTGAAGATTCTTTAAGAAAGATTTCTATATATCTATAAGAATCTTTCAACCACTAATGAGATCAATAAGTCTGGATGGAGTTTCATTGTTTTAATCCAGGTTTCTTCATTTTCTTTCTAATTACATTCTTAAATTAGTACCTAGTATGTATATTGTATGCTCATCATTATTTGATAGTACACACCGGAAATCGGATCTTAAAATTTCAAGTGTTTATATGTTTAAATAAAATCTTGAACATAACGGAACAAAGCTCTTGACTTCTCTTATCAAAATGGATCTCAATTAATAATGCTAACTATTTATCTCATTTTTGCTTTATGGAAATTGAAATATTTTAACGTTCGGTGATTTTATACTTGACAAGTGTTTTTTTTTCGCACTAGAAGACTACTAATCTTAGATTGATGTTCATGCATTTACGTGTGTTAAGATATGTAAAATATATGCAAAACGTATGCAACAATACGATGATTCAAAATTCAAAACAGAATTTTAATTTAAAGAAACATAGTTTATAATCAAGTGTTTAAGTTAGTGTTGAATATGCAGGATACAGCTGCTGTGAATAATGCAACATTATGTGTACTTTTCAGGTTGCTGTTCCAGATGTTGTTGAAGCTGCAAAAGATGCAGACATTCTTATTTTTGTATTGCCTCATCAATTCATACGAACACTATGTGCAACACTGCTGGATAAAATTAAACCAACTGCTGTTGGTTTATCACTAATTAAGGTATTAATTATTGATACCAAATTTATTGGATGATTATTGTAATCCTGATTTTTCATGAAGGGTTTTGATCGAGGAGATGGAACAAAGATTCAATTGATTTCTAAAATCATTGAAAAGAATTTAAAAATTCAGTGTTATGTTTTGATGGGTGCAAACTTGGCTAATGAAGTTGCTGAAGAGAAATTCTGTGAAACAACTATTGGTAATTATTAATAATCTATAAAAGATGTCATAATAAGTCAATTGATGTTATTATTATGGTAATAGTTTCTAATTATTATTTCAGCTATTTGATGAGGATTTTAACAATATTATACTAATAAAGTGTTACACATTTATAATTGGTTTTTGTCATTACAGGCTGCAGAGATAAACGGCTAGCACCATTACTGAGAGACCTTATTCAAACTCCCAACTTTAGAGTTGTAGTTGTTGAGGATTGTGAAGCAGTTGAAGTGTGTGGAGCTTTAAAGGTATACACACTTAAATATCATTATATAAAATAAATATTTAATATTTTTAATCTATGTTTCAGAATGTTGTAGCATGTGCTGCTGGTTTTGTAGATGGTATGGGATTGGGTGATAACACGAAAGCAGCTGTTATCAGATTAGGTCTGATGGAAATGGTTCAGTTTATAGACACATTTTATATCGGCTCGAAACTTTCAACGTTCTTTGAAAGTTGTGGTGTAGCTGATTTAATAACTACTTGTTATGGTGGAAGAAATCGAAGAGTTTGTGAACAATATGTTAAAAGTGGCAAAGTACAAATCACATTCATTAATTCATTGGTATTTCAAATGAATTATATAGTTAATAAAATGTATTTGTATTTTTGTTCAATAGACCATCAAACAACTTGAAGATGAACTTCTAGGTGGTCAAAAATTACAAGGACCAGCTACAGCTGATGAAGTTCATGGAATGCTAAAAGCTAACAACTTAACAGAGAAATTCCCATTATTTACAGCAGTGCATCGTATTTGTACCGATCAAATAAGACCAGCAGATTTAATTGATCAAATTCGTATTCATCCTGAACATAAGTTAGTATAAACCTAATTTATACCATTAACGCATACTAATGTTTAGTTATAATTACATTTTCAATTAATAATATAACCAATTAATAATTCGTAAACTAAATATGTTATTAGATTTGCACCAAAAACACTATATATGTACTAACATTTTAAATCTGGTTAATTAAAACAATGACATAATTGCTGTAAGAAATTTGAAAACCCATTTATATCGGGTTCTGATATTGCACTTGGACACAATTTATTGATACTTCTCATCACCATACTAATAACATTCTAATTAAGTAAGTCATGTTTAAAGTTTTTCTTTTTTAAATATTAACAGTACATAATTACTACATAATTTCTACTGAATAACTATATTAAAAAGTTAATTACTTTTTTAGGATGAAAGTAGAGGGAGTTACAGAAACATAATTGGATGCTGAAAATGATTTTATATGAACCTCATTTTCGTTTAGATAACAACTTTAAGCATCTGTCTAGAAATTACTAAAGAAATATGAAAGACGAATTAGCAATGAAATGTAATACTGTAAATACTGTACATTATATAGTTTTATTATTATTTATGACAGTTGCTATTGGTAATCAATTGTAATATACTATGCAATTAATATTATATTATAAAATATTAAATAAAATGTTTAACTTATGGTCCTTGAATGTTGATTCATTTGATGTGTAATAAAAATATTCAATGTTCAATTTTAAAATAATCACTGATTATTGAGAATACGAACAAAATAATTTGAATGAACTATTTTAATATATATTTTCACAAATTAATACATATCTCTCGTCAATTATAAAATTAAAATTTATTTCCTATTTTATATTTTATCATTATCGTTATTTTACCTTATCTTTTGAAGTAGAAGTATTTAAGCATGAACTATCATTACTTTTATCGTTGTGTTTATTGTTTGTCACTTGATCCATTTTCTCAGATTCCTCATAGGGTACATTATCCATTAAAGCTGTATCACCAGTAATACGAAGTGCTAAAACATTAAATAATAAAATTGGTAATGAAGCTGTTTATCAATTGACAATATTTATAAGAATATTACCAAACGTCCCAGGCTTTGTTTGAATTGCTTGAACTACAGTTGTTCGCACTTCATATTCTACTTCTTCTGCAAATTTGTTTAACTGAAACAATACCCATATAATAATAACTCTTTATATACAGTGCAACAAAAATAGTGGAATTAATTAAGTAAGGAACGATCCACTTATGTTATTATATTTTACAACATGTTGGAATAATATAGATGAGTTTAAACTTAATATGAAATAAAGAAGAGAAGCAATAGACATAGACATACAAAGGAGTATTTAATATTCTCTAATGTTAAGTGTATTTTCCTATATTAGTATCATTTCTTTCCACTATTGTTTCTTTAAAAAAACAAATGAAAAGAAATTGAAAGAGCAGTAAAACTATCAACTAAATAATGGAAGATCATGTCTTATATAAATAAAACACATTTCTCTGAGAAACAAGAAAAGGAAACATGATAAAACTTCATATTTAATTACTAATATTACTACTACCTAAAAGTTTACTTATTCTTTCACATTTTAACATTGTATTATAATGTGCTACATGATACTTCTAAATATATTTGAGAATAAATACATAAATACAAATTTTATACAATGTGGATGTATAAAAAATGTTTACCTCTTCAATAGCAACCGGGTTTGTGACATGTTTAAATTTCTTATACTCCGTATTTATTTTGTACCTTATAACTGAATAACATCGGTTAAAATATCAATACGTCACATGTTCAACTTTATTTTCACTTTACCTTTTAATGCATGTTCATCACCATTAAAGGTATTCATTCTAGTACGATGCAATTTCTTAAATGTCTGTAGTACCTACAAAATTTAAAAATTTCATTAAAATATGTGTTATACATTTGTTCCAAAGTGTATTAATTTATACAGTAGTAAAGTGTTAGTATACAAATTACTAAAACATCATAACACAATTATTATAGACATTCATTAATAAATAATTCTTTCCATACCAATTAATGTTAAACAATACTTTAATTATAAATAATTTCATTTATTAATATAAGTGTTAATTTCAATAATGCGTACAATTTTGTATGGACTAAAATAAATTAGTAACCGAATCTAAAATATTCAACATTAATAATTTACAATATTAGACATCAGTAGTAAAATAATTACTTTTCGTCGAAGATTATCACCCATTTTTACTATAAAAAATGAAGTGACGTTCTTTATATTTTCATACAATTGCATGAAACGCAATGGTAAAACGTTCTGTTTGCATCAAGGAAGGACAAGATACCTAGGAACAAAAACTTGCTGTACACTCTAGTGCAAATCTAATTCCCCCAGGAAAATGTTCAAAAGATACAGGCATTTTCAACGGCGGAGATAAATGGTCAAGCTGTTTTATTGTACTTTTTACGTTATAGAAAAGTAATTTTAGGAATTATATCAATATAATAAACTTTTACGCTTCTCTCAGACAAGTAGAATATTTTTGTGTAGCCTTCATTTTTCTGCTTTTCTTTTAGATAACGTAAACGACACTGTTCTCAGTGCGCGCGATTATATAAAATTAAAAAATGTACAACAATTTATTTATTAAATAAATTAGTTTATAATGACATTGATATTTTGACAATTATATATTTGAAATTGTGAATGCGCATACGCGTTATTCTTGGTTGCGAAGCATGTTTAACCAATAAGAGCTTATACGCGCAAAATGAATAAAAACTCGTCAGATGATGAGTACGATCTTAGATCAAACGAAAAAATAAAATTGAAGTGTCATAAAATATTAAATTATTAATGACACGTATCACATGATTAGAAAACAGTTGAATCATAAAATAACTTCAAGACTTGTGTATAACTATAAGATATTTTTTTTAATAATCAAATGACAATTAGATATAACCTACCCTAATTTAAAATATACTTATTTTAATACTTATTTACATTTAAATGTAATTACTATTAGAATGTAAATACAGTATCCAAAAGTATCTCCGTTTTTACAAATATCTATGGTTCCTAATAACTAATGAAATGGTATAAAATATATATAAATAACACTAAGCAAATTTAAAAAAGTGAAACCTAATAAATATGTATAAAAGAAGTACTTTGTCTAAAAATTAATGTAATTATAATAGAAAAATACACTATTAAATCCAATTGAAAGTATTTATAATGAATGAAAAATGTCCAAGTTGTAGACGAATGATAAATACATCATGTTCAAGACTTGTAAAAGATAACTGTGGTCATACAAAATGTCGTATGTGCTTGTTATATGAAGAACAAGGCTGTAGAGTTTGTAATAATGTACAGTGTATAGAAAATATTGGAAATTATGGTAACCCATACCTTGTTTGGTAATGTATTGTTTATATTAATCATATTATCCATATACACTATTATAATTTCATTTTCAGATTATCCACCTTCAAGGAAAGAAATTTTAAATGAGATTTCTAATTCTGATACAAATAATGTATCTAATGAAGAAGTAGTACCTTTAGAATTAGTTATTAATAAAGATTCAAAATGTAAACCAAATAATTTTGAACTTGTTAATAATTATGAATTATATTGTGATGATGTATTTAATAAAGTAAGAGAAACGTATCAGTCTCCTACAACTGATACAAAGGATAACGATATTTCAAATAACTTGTATATTCCTAAAGCAGAATCTGAGACTCATTCATGCTTAAAAAGTAATGTTGTAATAAAATCTTGTAATAAAGCAGAAACAGAAATTGGTAGCCTGGTAAGTATGGTAATTCATATACAATATCTACATTATCAAATTATATGCTATAACTTTTTATAGGATAATAAAACAGAGTCTTTAAGAAATGAGAAGTTAATGAAAAGTAAATCCATAAAGTGCCCAGATCGTACCCACATAGTTCTAATACCAGGAACACCAGAAAAGTATAAATGCAATATTTGCAACAAAATTTTTCGAAACAAAAAAGGAAAATGCTATCATGATGCATGTATAACAGGCATTAAGCCTTACCAATGTTCCTTTTGTGACAGAACTTTTATTAAACGGTCTCACTTTGAATATCATGAAAGAGTACATAGGGGGTATAAACCATATAAATGTAATCTGTGTGAAAAAGCCTTTCCTCAACAAAACAAACTCAATAGACATATGTATTCACACAGTAGTAAGTTTTCTGTTATGAATTTCAACTGCAATGTGCTTATCATGGTTTCATATCTGAAAAATTACAAAATATAATTTTAGGGGAAAAGCAATTTGAGTGCCCTAAGTGTACTAAAAAGTATTCTAAACGAGATGATTTAAAGAATCATTTAGCAGTGCATAGTAGTACAAGTACATATTCTTGTAAAACATGTGAAAAAACTTTTAGGATGCTGACTAATTTAAAACGGCATTTAAAAACACATACAAGTGAGTATGAATGTACAATAGAATAACATGATTGGTATATATAATTGAATATAATAATATTTGCATTAACAGATGAAAGACCACATATATGTGATCAGTGCAATAAAAGCTTTAAGGATAAATCTCTTTTAGTTCGTCATAAAAAGACACATGGAAAAGATAGACCATTTTCATGTGCACATTGCAATAGAGTGTTCTTGTCCAAAAGTGAATTAAAACGACATTTAACTGTACACTCAGGTAGGTAATGTTATAAAGACATTATAATATTATAATAATATATAAAATTTATTTTAGATGAAAAACCATTTTCTTGTAAATATTGTCTAACTGTATTTAGAAGGAAAGATAATTTACATCGACATATTAGACATCATCATTCAGAAAATCCACTTGTGGATATTAACAACGTACAGAACACTGTATCTACCACAAATATAAAATCACCAAAATCTAAACAAAAACCAAAAAAGATACAAAAAATTACTTCCACCTCTATACAAAAAACTCCTACCAAAGTATCAATGGTTGGTGTAAGTTCTTGCGATCAAATTAATTCAAGATTAGATTCTATGGGTAATATTACGCCTGTTATAAGAACCACAAATGAAGTAAGTAATGCAGTTTCTGTTATCAATGGACCAATTAGTATTAAAAAACCAGGTGATAAGACTGATACTCGGAAAAAGACATTTACATACACAGAACCAATACCACTCGCAGAAGCAGTGGTAATAAATAAACGAATTGAAGAAAAGTTATATTCGCAAAACGTATCGAATCATAATTATTTTTTTCGAAATTGTATAAATTGTACAGATAAATCGTATCCTGTACTTGTGAAGCAGGTGTCTTGTACATATTCTAACGTAAAAAATTCTTTGCATAAAATAGCTCTTCATGAAAACTCACTTCTAGAAACAGATTCGAATGTTCAAACTAGTTTAATACATCAAAACGCTGAGAAGCAAATGTATAATAAAAAAGATGTTAAGTTGAAAATCAAAGATAACGGCAATCATTCAATTTCTAACTCTAATGGAAAATTTACAATTCAAACGGTGAATGTTAGTTAAATGTTATAGTTAGTTAAACAGTTCTAATTATAAAGTATGAATCATATATCAAGCATTTTCAAATCATTTAATTGTAAAGATTAAACTGTAAAGTGATAATTAACTTTTTATTAACAGTTTTACAATTTTTAATTAATACGCACCAAAGATGTTAAATTACTTTGATTTTAAAACTAAATCATGTTTAATAAATATATAAAATTATTATTTATTCTTTGAAGTTAAATAATTATAGGTATTTTATGAAATTCCTGCAAAGATAAACTGAACATGAAGCATATAAATAAAATATGTCATAAAAGTTCCATTTACATCCTAAATTAAACAGAATCATTATTTTTATACAATTATGAAATTTTCAGTATTGAAAATTAAATACATCATTATACATTTCTTTTCAACAATTTTATAGAAATTTAATACAAAGTTCTAGAATTATAATAAAGATTGTCTCACATGCTACATTAATACTAACATTTTTTTGAATGAATAAAATATTTAAATTACAGATGACTTTGTAATGTAAATAAATTTATTAGATTAAATGATTAATTTATATAGTATACACATATAATTTCATCTTGCATATATTTTCATTAAACAACATGTTCCATTGATTCATTGGTTTTATTGTGAAGTGAATAGACCTTTCCATAAAATACTTCAGTACCACTTTTTTTATCGAATCAGAAATATATTCTAATATATCTTCTGTTGTTATTAACATACTATAAAAGCTCTAAGTTCACTAGAGACTGCATTTTGAAGTCTAAAATGTCAATTTCAGCGTTTCGAAATTCTAAAATTTCGAACTTTGAAACTTCCAAAATCGTATGGTTATTCAAAAATAGTTTCATCGAATGACGATTGGTACTTCCGGCGCTGCATGAGCTCTGTTTATTATACTTTATAAATAAAAGTGGTTGGTACAAATATAAATTAATATTGCTTATATGCGCAAATATAATTAAATACATAATACAATTATGTAATTTAAGACAGTAAAACACTTCATTCAAACAAGAAATGTACTTTGTTTATAAACTTGAATGTAAACACTTTTGTAATTTTTTTATTATAAATGACAAAAATGTATTAAAGAATACAAAACTTGACGTGTAACAATTTTGTGAGTGATATTTAACGTTAACAATTTGAAAAATACCAGAGAAAATGATAAATTAACAAAAAATATATATCATCTGCGCATGCGCAGACCTCCACAAGCTAGTTTGCGCATTTGGGGTTTACATAAGTGTTTGAAAGGAACAGTAATCGATTGAACGACGTGCGCGGTCTCCATTTCTTCTACCCGTTTGATGAAGCTCTTTGTGTCCGGTGGTGAAGGGTATTGACTGTTTCATATTATCCAAAATGGTTAAGATGGAGCACGATGTAAGTGAAACAACAAATTACTATTTACATTTTACATTATTGTACTACATTTCAAATAATTTGTGCAAAATGTGAATATTAAACACACAATCTTAGTTTTTCACATTTTTCATGATTTTCGATTTGACTACATACATTTTACATAGTATTTTCTAGTATCATTTATTTTTTATTTCTTTATTTTCACTTATATATCTACTACTTTTTTTATTTTTCTTGAACTATTTAATAATAAATTATGTATATATATTTACATACATATATGCATATGTATTATTTTATTTGAGGAACTAAACAAATATGTCGCAAAACAGTAATTTTTATTCAAATATTTATGGTTTATACGTATGCCTAGTTTTAACATTTTTTTACTTATCTGTTTCAAGTTTATACGTGTTAGTAATGGTCGTTTATGGCATGGCGTTGTCCGACGCTACGCCATTTCAGAATTTCTTAGACTTGTATACAGTCGGTATAGAAAGTATTTGTGCAACTTCAGAACACAACAACTTTAAAATTAGATTAAACCGTCTTATTTTTTCTTTAGCAGTTAGAAGGATTTGTTTATTAAATGACGTGTTCTTGTTGTTTTGAAAAATTGTAATTTGAGTAGCAAGGAAAAAAGAGTAAAGATTCATTTTAAAACTTTCCTTATTGGAGCATATGAGCAAACTTTTAAATATACCATTCGTAGGTTTAAATAAGTTACATGCATTTTAAAAGTCTTATTGAAATTGATTAATGTACCTATGAACTACATATAAAATTAAAAGAAAAAGAACTGAGGTCTTTTAGTCCAATTTTAAGTTAAGTATTAAAAGAGTATTTAAACTCTGGTTTAAAGTATGTGTGAATACCTTTTATACGGACTGTAATTATCTTAATACAAATAATAACCATGATAACAAGCTACTAATATGTTGTACCCAGTTAAATTTGTCATGGTACCTGCATCAGACCCAGTATGTTTTATTTACTTTACACTTAAATTATATTAAAAGTTATGTACTCTGCATTTAAAATTATTGACCAAAATTCATTTATTAAAGTTGACAACACCTTAACTTTTGAACCTGAATGTTGAAATAAGATTCAAAGATATAAACTACAGTTAACAATATCTGTTTACTTCATTTTTTTATTTTTTCATGTTTATATCTCTTTGATTGTTTATTGACTGCTGCAACATAATGATAAAGCATAATTTGTCAAATGCTTATTGTTTAAAATTATTAACCATTAATCAAATATTTAAATTTCTGTTTTAGGATGGAAAAAATGAACCAGAACATGTCAGAAAATTATTTATTGGTGGCTTAGATTATAGAACAACTGATGACTCTTTAAAGAAACATTTTGAAAAATGGGGTGAAATTGTTGATGTAGTGGTGATGAAAGATCCAAAAACAAAGAGGTCTAGGGGATTTGGTTTTATTACGTATTCTCGGGCCCACATGGTAGATGATGCTCAAAATGCAAGGTAAATTTTAATATCAGTAAATATATTTTCACATCAACATTAAAGATGAATTGTGAAATACTATATTTTTAATATTTAATTTGACCATATATGTACATAATTGAAATATCCACATTAATAAATTATTCTTTTTTTCCTTGTGTAACAGGCCACACAAGGTAGATGGGCGTGTAGTTGAACCCAAAAGAGCTGTTCCCAGGCAGGAAATTGGTAGGCCAGAAGCAGGTGCAACGGTGAAGAAATTATTTGTGGGTGGTTTAAAAGATGACCATGAAGAAGAAGATCTTAGACAATATTTCCAGAGTTATGGTAGTATCAATTCAATTAGCATTGTCACTGACAAAGAAACGGGCAAAAAACGTGGTTTCGGCTTCGTGGAATTTGATGATTATGACCCTGTAGATAAAATTTGTTTACAACGCAATCATCAAATACGTGGAAAACACGTAGACGTTAAGAAGGTAGAAACCATTATTCACATTTTATTACTGTAAAAACATCAAGAATGTTAACTTAGTAAAATGCTGTTTTTATTTGTGTTTTCAAGGCTTTAAGTAGAGCAGAAATGGCGTCTGCATCCGGTGGCGGAGGAGGTAGTGGCGGTGGTGGTAGCAGAGGAGGACAAAGTGTAGGAAGAGGACCTCGAGGTGGCAATCAAGGTGGAGGTAATTGGGGTGGCCGAGGAAGCGGCGGAGGTGGCGACTGGAATAATGGTGGTAATCAAGGTGGTTATGGTGGAGGTAATCAAGGAGGTTGGGGCGGTAACGGTCCGTGGGAAAATCAGAATCAAGGTAAAGGTTCGCAGAAAGATCAACTTTACATTTTTACTAAGTATTGCATATTTATATATTATTTGCATTACTTAATATATATTACATTCTATCTACATTGATTCACAATTTCTAACATATACTTTCTATAAAATTAAGGAGGTGGATGGGGAGGTCAAGGTGGTCAAGGGGGTTATAATAGTGGTGGAAATTGGAGCAACGACAACTTCGGTGGAGGTTATCAGCAAGGCTATGGCGGCGGCCCTGTCCGGAATAACTTCAACTCCGGAGGAAGACCTACACCCTATGGTATTAATATGGGTCCTAGTGGCCGACAGTCTGGAGACTCGAGATGGCTACCACCCTTCGGTGGACAAGGTTGCTTCCGTCCTTCTCAAAAGCCAACGCGTCTCTTACGTGCCTTGAGCAACTATTCATAAATTTTTCTCTATTATTTCTAATAACGTAAATGCTAACTATTATGATATCTCTTATCACAGTATTATTGAGCTTGATAACCTCACCAAGTTGCACAAGGAGCGTTCAGCTTACATTAATATCGTTGTACAGTACTTTATTACTAAAGTTCATTATCTATCGTTGCGTTTAATAGGAATATAATTGAGCGATTAAAAGACTGTGTAGTATGATAAAGTCACTCTTATCTACATCGCTGATATTAATATTATTTATCTGAATAGGTGTAAATGAATATAAATAATTATAAGTTGTGACACAAGGCGCGATGTTGCAGTGAGAAGGAGCGCCTTTGTCCATTTTCTTTTACTCTTTCTTAATTCAGTTTGCTCATAATATACTGCAAGTATGAATCATTAAATTCTGTTAAAGTACTGTTGCTATTTAAATAATTATGTTTATGCAGTCTATTTTTATTTAAATAATCTAAGCATTTGGCTCTTAACTTTTTTATTTTTTTGTTAAGTTTTTTTACGTATTGTATTCTTATTTTTTTATAATTCCAACTACAATGTTCTATAACAGTGATGGGCAACTGTGTCTATTAGGACACAGTGCATGTACGTGTAAGTGGTGTATACTCACGGACATCGCTCGATAGTCAAATTTATAATTCAAACAATTCCAAATTTCATTTGATTTGCTCACCACTGTTTTAAAGGAATCTATCATAATATTGCATTATTTAATTTTTATATTTTATCTTTTAATTTGTTAGAACTATAGTACTTTTCATATTGATAGTAAAAATTAGTATTAAAAACTCTTTCAGTAAGATCATTTAAGCTTTACTAACTCGTGATTTATTTCTATATTTTCCAGGGCCTATGGGCGGCGGAAACTCTGGAGGCGGCGGTGGTGGTGGTTATGGTAATCAAGGTGGATATGGTGGTAGCTCTCTTGGAGGTGGAAACATGGGAGGAGGTGGTGGTGGTGGTGGAAGAAGATATTAAAACTCATTGTCCGTGGCTACTTCCCTCACGTGGTAAGCGTAACTTTTTTTTACTTTTATACTGTTTAAAATGTGTTAAAATGATGTACATTTTTAATTTATATTAAAATTACGATATTACTATTTACAAATTAAAAATTTGTTTAAACAAGTAATATTTAGGGCATTCTATACGTGTTAGGTGAAATTAATTTTTTAGAAATAAGCAACAAAGGGTTATGCTGAAATTTATTAATTTAAGTTATAAATATTTTAAATAATTTTCAAGATTTAATAAAAATCCGTGATAAATTATAAACAATTATATGCGGAGTTATAAATGATATATTACCTTAAATTTTATAAGGAACTAAATTAGACTATTTGAATGTTTTTTTTTTTCAAACATCCATATCAATCTTAAAATCTATTAAAAAAAATTGCTAAATCATTATTAAGTGTACAATACATTTTAACAAAGTTATAGAGGAAATGTAGGTATATTATTATGTGTTCCTATAAAAACAGTTAATAATAGTCATATTGTTTCATAGAGAAAAAGGTACATAATTTATAGCTGAATTGTACCAAGTAATTGGCAATAATGACGAAGAACTGTTATTTGAATGTAAAATATTTTTTATTTTATTTTATTAATTGACTTACATATAAATATTTTTGAATCCTATTATCGTCTTTTACTTTAGTGAAACATTAGAATTTGAACCCTAAATCAGAAAATAACTTTTATTACTAAAATTGTACATTCACATAATAATGTTACATACATAATGCAACAATTTGTTATTATATATTTTCTAGTACCGTAGAAATTATTTAGGATTCATTTTTAAAAATATTTATAACTTGTAACGCGTTATAATTACAATAGTATATATAATCTTATAGATTGATGAAAAAAAATTCGATGAAAATTGAAAAATATGTAAATTAAGATATAGATAAAAATTATTTTTTTTACTTTAGGCGTTCTATAAATATGAATTCAAATAACATTAAACCAATTTTCTAATAATTTTGTAATATATTTTTTGTTATTAAATGTACCATAGTTATAATATAAACAGAAATTTATTATTTATGAGATAAAAGGAAAAATAGGTAGTAAAATGTCTGAATACTTTCTTAAACATTTTGTTAATATATATATAAAACTCTAAAATATTTAAAAGTAAGTTTCTACAAAAATTTATAAAAAAATTAGAAAAAAATCAAGTTGCATTTAATTTATGTATTAATAAAAAAGTAATAATTTATTTTAAATATTGTCAATTATTTGGTATCAAGTATTCAGATATTTAGACAAGGCACTTTTATATTATACATTTGATACATAATTGAAATATTTAATAGTTCATTGTTTCATGATAATCATCTTGACCACACTATGCCTTTCAAATAATGAAGTAAGATTATTGTTTGGTTATTTCATAAGCTCTTATTTTTTCTTTCTTTTGACTATAACTTGCATTGAAAAAGTTTGATAGATTCTTACATATTCAATCATGCATTGAACATTACAGAAAAATAAATACTTTTAAGGTGATAGTATAAATAGTTATGTAAAATAGTGCGTGATTTTTAGCTGAAAATTTATAGATTCTTATAGTTTGAGTATCTTCAGTCATCTTAACTAATAGATATTTGTGACTTTTGAACCTCAGGTGAACCTACTACTTGTCTTCTAGTCGCCAGTACTTCTGTACTGTTTAGTATCGGAGCAGGCAGGGCTATAAGGCTAGAGACAAGACCAGGCAGGACAATCAGGATACAGGACAGAGAAGCGTCATCTATTAGATCACAGTGAGGGAGGCTTTTGCTTGTAATTTCTTTTGGTATCTAGCATCACCGTGCATATGTCTTACGTATTCAACCAATTATGTGAAAAACATAACATCACAATTTTCTAGATTGTGCCTGAACTCATTTGTGTGGCACATATATAGTATCCAACAAACAACAACAACAACAAAAGAAAAACGAATACTTATTAATATTTAATGAGAAACGCGCTAATTTTTCACTATTCAGTTACTGTGGCTAGGGATACATCCGTGCCATCCAAAACACTGCAGTGTGTAATAATTTGTTATATTTACTTTTGTAACATTTTTCAAAAATGACTACAACAGATGTAGGATTAGATTATAGACGTTGGAGAGCACGATTGTTTCTCTAATTTTTTCTAGTAAATTGATATAATTCAATAGAAGAAAATTTAGGCTTTGGTATATTGAATTTTATTTCATGAGAAGAGTAATCTCGGGATAAAGTGCATGGGAAAAATGTGAACACGAAACTGAATTAATCAGATATCATCAAATATCATTTAGCATTTTTGTAGGTTACCTAGATTAATTAATTATTCTTTAAATTGTAATGTTTTAAGAGTTAGTTAATAAAAATGACCACAGAACCTTTTCCACGTCACTTATTAATTTATAAAATCAAATGTCCATAATAGAGGATAAGCCAGAAGTACAAGAACATGTATATGAGTCAAATGAATAGGGAAATATAGTTAGATGAAGGTACATTTAACCGGTTATTCATGGATATCATTGAAGAGTTGAAAATATTATTATGTAGGAACACTGTATTCGTTGTCAACTGTGTATTCGATGAAAGCACAACTAAGGATTTCGTATTTATGTGTATTTACAGTATTAAATGATTTGTACATACGAAAATTTGTGACCAATTTTTATGTAGTTCTTATGATATATAACATAATTTGGATTCATGAATCCAGGAATATACTGAACTTTATATTCTGTATATAATTATCTACTGTAAATTACGTACGCCAAAAATCCGATGCAATATTTGTAAAACTAAAGTTCGATGAAAATTTTCTCTTAATCACTAAAAATAGAGAATTATAAGAAAATAAAATTATCATATCTTTATAAATCATTTGCAGTAAAAGCATTGAATTATCATTATTTCTTAATTCCATTTAATGAACATTGTCTTTAATAGTAAGTATTTCATTGTTTCTCATCATTTTTGATAAATAGAAGTGTGTGTACGTTATATATATTTTACGTATGAATATATATACGCACACACTTTCCACATCTACACATTGCGTAAGACAATTCAGTTTAAAATTGTTTATTTCATATTAAATCCATTTTCGTAACAAACTGTCTTTAGTTTAAGGGAGTAACATTTTTTATAGTTTTCACGGTTAATAATTATGGATTAAATAATATAAATATAAATTTCATTACAATTTTTTGATCAGTTTGCATTATTCATTGTATTTAAATATATTTAAAGTATTTTCCAAGGTTAGTTTACAATTGTAAGCTATATAATAATCCGAAAAGGTTTTTAATATAATTCTGTACAATTTTTTTTATTTATATTTACTGTATTGAATTAAGTGTAAGGTTTATTTTTAATTTTTTTTAATGTAAATTTTACAAATAGGACAGATAATTAATATTTAACTATCATTGAATATATTATTCAAAATTAATTGTTTAAATTTTCATATAAATATTTTCAAGCTTATTTAAAATACAATAAATTATTGAATATTCAGTTGCAAGAAAAGATTTGAGATTTTATATCTTTTTTCAATACTTTTTCTATGTAACAAAACAGTCTACTGACTTACATATTATATTACTCATTTAAATGTTATTTTAGCTGAAGTTAATTAGATCAAGTGGATAATATAAATGTTATGCTTGAATCAGTATCTGTCGTTCGTTTATATTACTCTAGTTTTTAAACATATATTTATTCAATATAATGTTCCTTCCTGATATCTTTTGTGATAATAAATAATTCCATTTGACAATAAATATTTTTTGGTGCAATAGTAATAAAGCTAACTTTTCAATTCAAAATTAACGTGCAAATTCATCAATCTAATTCTTCATTTACTATCACAGAATTGTTATTAGGTTTATTAGTGAGGTTTTTGTTCGTTTTAAGTTATATTTATTATGGTTGTTAAACAGGAAATATATAAATAGGTAGCCTAATTGTGATGCTTCGTTAGCATAACACGTTCTCAGCGCTTGAAAACATTCTTAGCCAAACTTTATTGTTTGGAAATTATTAGGAGACTAAAAAGTGACAGGTGATGGAAGAAAAGATTCTGAACCGTGTACAGCAAACTAGGCTTTGCTAGGCTTCTTGCTAGCTTCTGTTGAGCGACTACAGGTAGGAATGTTAGAATTATTTCTTTAGACATAGGGATTCTTCATAGCAGAACAAATGGTACAATGTTTTATAAAATTCCTATTAAATTGCATTGTCAGTCTAATAATTTTCTCTGTTTAAAATAGATATTGTAAAATTTATACAAAATTAAAATTCATTTACATATTAATAGTAAACTTTATTTTGTTCAAGGACTTCATAAAATAATGAAAGTTTATTTTTAGTGTATTAATAATTCATTACAGGGGAAAGTAAAAATTGATAAATAATGTATATTTAAGTATTATTTAGTTGCCAAAAATGAATTCGAATACTTTATGGAGTTACATTTTAAAATATAGATACACTGAGTATCATTTTACTTTATTTATAAAAATATTTATATTTAATTATTATATCTAAACAAATTTTTAGTTACTAATTACTTTCCTTCTTTATTACATTATATTTTATTTAATGCTGAAAAAAAGAAAACTATTCTATTACTTCATAATTCTATTATTGATTTCTATAAAAAGTACATGTATTAAAAATGTGCAGCATAATGAATAGCAATCAAAATTGTCACTTAAATTTTGACTTGAATATTAACTATGTAAAAAGCGGAAAGTAATTGTTTTTGTTTTACTTCTTGTATATTAATTGGAATCTTTCGTTTTCATTAATTTCTGGTTTGTCATTTGGGCTGGTACTCTCAGAGCGCTCCATGTCACAACTTCCATTTTCACTCATCGTAGGAGGTAAGTTAAGTCAACTATCTTTTCTTAACTTTTTACAATTTTGAAATTAAAATAATGTTAACATTAGCACTCAATATTTCTAAAATTATTAAGATTCAAAGTTACAAAGAATATGTAACAAAGTTTACATATCATTGGCATTTAATAACTGTCATATTGTTGAAAATTTAAATAAATAATTATGCAAATCTATGCATATACTTTTTTCATAAATATTGTTCAAAACTTAAGTATTTTTTTTGTAATTAGTGATAAATCAATAATATTTTCCTCTTTGGGAGAAAATATTAAAGGATGAGTACCTTCTATATGGGATTAGATTAAAGAAAAGCAATTTTATTTATTATTCAACATCAATAATTACAATTTAATGTGAATATAAATAATGAAAAATATTTTTATGTACAATAATATTATTAAAGCAAAATACAAGAGAATTAGTAACAGATATTAGAATTAATTTACTTTGAATTTTTAAAATCAATTAATTATTGTAATTTCATTTAAAATTAATAGTAATAATTATTTTAAAGTGTGATTAAAATATTAAACATTCATTATTAAGCAGTATTAATAAAATTAAAAGACTGACTTTAATATTTAGAAACCATTATAATACTGAAAAATATTGTTGAAAAGGTTTATGCATAGATTTATTAAACGAATTTAATATATAACTTACTTTAAATACTAAGTATGACAGCATAATTACAATATTGCTATACAAAATTTAGAAAATTAAAAGATTTTTGTTTAAATGTCTATTTTTTACCTGTAGATAAATAATGCTCCAAATTTGTTGAATAATATACAGAAAATAATCAATTTAAATTAATCAGAAATAATATTAGTTATTTAAATCAAAAGCATGATTTATATTTCTAATATAAGAAATAATGGTTTAAATTAATTTTCAGCAATATTTTATATGATAATTTTTAGAAGATGTAATAAAGTTCTTTTCAGCATATACACCTGTGTTTCTTTATATACCTGCGAAAATTATTATCTAAGCATTGCATGCTATTATATCTTAATGAATAAACTTCAAATCTTTGGCTATGAGTTTAATATAATATAATAAATCCTGCATTTTTAATATAAGATTACTTTTTATGAAAATTATTATTATATTGTTTCAACTTTCATGGTGTTTTCAATTGAAGAAGTTATAGTTTATATTTCTCAAAATAATTAAGTAATGTAATAAAAAAAACTATGTGTATTAATTGAGGTATAGAATAAAGTATACTATAATTAAATGTCTCCTCATTCATTTATATTATAAATATATGTATGTTTCACACCTTTCCTTTAGTACATGCTACTGACTACTAATTTACATGATAAAACTGCTATTTATTTTTAAACATATTTTTTAATCACCAATTTTAACCCTAATTTATGTAATCTTATCTAAACTGCTACGTTTATTTGTTTTACAGTTATTTATTTTCTTTTTTGGAATGTACATAATTTAACATAAATTGTTATACTCAAATAGAATGCAATTTTTATTCATTACTTAAGTATTAATTAACATTATTTATTACTACAGTTCTTCACATGACATTATTTTTTATTGTTATTGTTACTGTAAGTATAAATATTTAGAGATATCTTTTGGAAACTAATAAATATATTTTAAACGTGATAACATATTAGTTACAGTTCCAGTAAAAATGATCCATTCCTCAACTTCTTGAATTCAATAATTTTTAATTGAACATAATTTATTGTTACAGAGCATTAAAATACAAAATATATACATTGTAAAACATTTAAGTAATAAAGCTATTAAACATACTTTAACAAATAGATTTTAACTCAAAAATAATTTTATAATAGAACAAAAATACTTTTATTATGTAAGAGTAGAAGATAAACAGGTCTACAATTCTGATGGATTATCTTAAATTGCAATGAAATTTTAATTTACGAAATATTTAGTACATTCCTCATATTTGTATAAAATTATATCATTTAATAATCAAACATTAAAACATTCAATTGAAGTGAAAATAATATGTTGTTAAAATACAAATATCTTATTTATATCTTACAAGTTTTTATAAACTTATATTTAATTATTATTGTACCATTTTATTATCCTTTCTTATTGTTGGAAATTTCAGTTTCATATAATTTTTTCTATAGTACATCTTTAATATTGAATCTGCAAAATCATAGAATAAATTAATAATCTTTTAAAAGCAAGAAATTTTCATCATTGCAGCTGCGTAAGTATTTTAATAAATATCTATAGTCAAATAAATAATGTTATTTACAAATAATTTAAGTTACAATAAGTGTGGACTGAATGATCTAACTAAAACTATTTTTTATCGTCGTCTGTCAACAAATTTCATCATACAACAGTTCAAAAATTTTCAAATAGAAAATAATATGTTCGACGAATTTTCTGACGTTTCTTTTTCATTGCTACCACAGTGTGGCTGTTTTGCTAATGTTTCAATAACAGGATTCATTGAAACGCACGAATGATTAACTGTAGATCCAAAAGCTTTTTTGTAGAAGCAAAGTTCACAAAATCCATTTCTACTGTCAATTGGTAAGTTTAAAACCCCATTGGAAACTGCAAAATTCCTGAAACATGCAATAACAAAGTAATAGTAATTATGAATCATATTATTGTTTGTTAATTAAAATGTCATTTACATTCGTATTCTAATTGTTTCTTAATTGAACATTTTCATGAAACTTCGCAAATTTATTATGTAATTAAATTCCGAAGATATTTATGGTTTTGTAAACTGATTCTTCATTAATAAACAAAATTGATAAAACCATACTTCATTTCAGTATAATGTAATCACAACAGGATGGTGTGCAAACATTATAAGGTACGTGATCACAATCCCATTCAAACCTATTTAGCGGAATATCTTGCTAAAAAATCACTTTAATCGAATCAGAGTCAGCTTGTTTCCTGTATCCTTTTTCCCACGAATCTCTGTTCTCTATTGAAAGCTCAGCGTTATTCAGCTTTCCAACTCTATTAGGGGTTCTATAGAGTCAAAGACAAGCTGGAGATAAACACAGACTAAATAGATCTACTCGATGGATTTTCCAGACCATTTATAACAGTCGTAACTAGACCATCTGTGCTTTCCCATATGATTCAGTGACCCTAATGGTCTTGATAATACTAATTGACCTTGATAACATTAATTAATACAAAAATACATGAGAGTGTTTAAATACAAACAATATGCAATGTGCTATTACTACATAACATTTATTATTATTATTGTAATAAATCTTTAATGTTTTCCATTAGTCTGTTACAAGTAAACAGAACATGTCTTATTTAATAGTCTTACATATTTTTAAGTGTATTTTGAAACAATCTTAACTCCACCACACGTCTTCATGAATGATACAATAAAATATTAATAAATTTAGTGTATTCCTGTAGACCTAATATTTCTGAATAAACGTATAATTACCTATAATATTGATCAAGCTGTGCCTTCTCGATTCTTTTGTCTTTAGCCCGACGATTTTGAAACCAAATCTTAATTTGCGTTTCCGTTAGTTGCAGAGACGTAGCAAGTTCAAATCTTCGTCCCCTAGAAATATATTCCCCTCTACGATACTCGACTTCTAGTCTCAAGGTTTGTTCGCCACTGAAGGTTGTTCTTTGCCTTCGAGGTCGACCTTCTTTCCTTCTTTTCCGAGCTACTGTTCAACGTGAACAAATATATTATTATAACAATTGTTCTTAATGTACGGATATATTTTTATAGTCAGTTTGCGTCGAAGTGGTTTCAGGGAAGTTCTGTACTGAATTCAATAAAATGCTAGGTCAAGTTTATCATTTAAACTATTTTTATATTGTGCATTTTCGTAAGTGATATCTTTATGTTTTAAAAAGTTTAAATTGTTGGGGAGTGATGTTTTAATCTTCGCCTGTGGATGACAACCCGATGTACATTCGTGAATTTTGGTTAAGAGTAAACATATACGGAGGAGAAAACTTTCGGTCTTGAGAAAACCTTATATTTTCCATGACATATCCATATTTAGAATTATCAATATCAATCGATAGTTTTCGCCCAATTCAACATATAACATATTTCTATTAAAATATACTCCCACATATTTTCAATTTTATACAGAAATTTTACAAATTTTTTACCGTATAATTTATATAGAATTAAAGGAAATATTTATTAGCACGTAATTTTAAATAATAAAAACTGTTTATTTGTATATTTGTAATATTTCTATGAAAAACCAACCAGTGGTTCTTTGTTCGTGTTGTCATAACAACAGCTTACGGGGCAGGCTTGTGACGTCGGGTTTTGAGGAAATATAACAAGAATATTCCACATTGAAATTCGGCCAACTGCGTTTAGTAATCTCATCTCAGCATCGGTACGAGGTGGCGAAGCGAGATAAATCCCTTTAAACGTGGGCGTATGCTTGTTGTGTCGCGTTATGCCACGTATATTTATTTCGATAATACGTATTGTAAAGAAAGGGAGTATGTGTTTCAGCGTATAATGAAAACTAATCACTGATGTTACCGTGTTCATGTATATTCCATAAATCGCTTATATTTACATTTCCCAAACAGCGACACAGACGCGATAAAAATAAATTTACCATCATTTTTACTTCATTGCTGATAACGGTATTTAAAAAACTTTCATATCACTGTTATCAATAAACATTATTTGACCAACAAAATTTGAGGAATTTTTATAAAAATCAATTGACATAAAAATACATTTAAGGTTTAAGTAATAACAGAAATATATTTAAGCATGTCGATTTAACGTTTGATGAAAAAGGTTTTATTCTTCGTTCAAAATGGCTGACTGGTGGTAGTAAATAAAGTGGTATCAAAAAATGAACAGAATACTTACAGAAGGCGGAGAATCCTTGTAGATGATGTTCCGTAGACGGAAGGTATGATAAATTATGAAAATGTGACGATAATGTGATCGGATATGTTATGTGTGTCAAACGTAATGGGTCACTGAGTGTTCTTGGTAGAAGTTCGTGAATGAGTGGTAATCGTAAATTGAAGATGCTTGAGTTCTCTTCTTTTTCGTTTCTTAGTTGAGTCTTTTTATTGTTCTGTTCTTCGTTTCGTTCCGAAAACGCTTCTTTTGTACGTGATACCTATGCAATATATTACTATGGTAAAATTCAGGACATTAATATTAACAATATTTGAAACACTGTTATGTATCAAATATTTTTAGTATTTAAAATTCTAATATTTTGTGTTAGTAATGTGCAGAATACTAATATTCAATTGTACAATATTTGTATTGAACATTGGTAGTATTTAAAACTATAATAATTAATACATACTACTAATATTTGACTGCTGGTTAAAATACTAATTTTTAATATTATTTAAACTCTATTACTGAAGTTCCAAATACTGATATTAAAATGAATACTATTACAGTTTAAACCTTACGAAATTATATATTTATCAGTAGTCTGAGAATCAAATGTGAATTTACCTATTAACTATACAAATTAATAGAAAGTCATAAAAAGCTTATAAGAAGAATTTCTAATATTAAATAATAGAACTAAAAATTGAATAAGACGTTTTTATTCAATTCTTACTTGATTGCTCTCGTTATCCGGAGAATTGCACGAAACATCCGTTTCCGACGTGTTTCTATCGCACAGAACGATGTCGGTCGAAAAATCGGTGCTCGAATTCGATTTTGATCGTTCGTCATTTTTGTTATCATCTACTGTCTTCGTCTCCAGATGACCATAAATTCGAGCAAAAAATTGTCGCGGAGATGACGGTCCATCTGCTTTCGCAGACATTTAGTCACCAATATAAAATTACACGATATAAAAATAAAACAATCACTTTCTCGATATCCTATTTCTGTATTTTACTCTGGTATCGTTTTTTTACCATCACGAAATGTTTTACTCCCCCAAGGATCAAGAATTAAAACCAAACATTTTGTTCACTTTTAACACTTATTTTACATATAACACAGTCTTGCTACTTTATTTACATATCAATCAGATGTTTAAGCTTGAAATTGAATGATTAATTTCTCAATTTTTATTTACAAAATTGCTTGATGTTTCTTGCAGTTTACTGTCAATTTTCGAAACACTTTATGTTTGCAACATTTTAAAATACGAAGTAGCACAGTTATCTGGGATAGTTTGCTTGGAACGTCCATTCTCTTGCTGCATGGTTAGTATGAAAATAGAGAGAAGGGATGTTCCGGTTGTACTCCCTACCCCCATGGATGTTCCCCACTATCAGCGGTGTACCACCACCCCCAATCTCTTCGGTATCAAATAATTTCGTTGTCATCGTTGTAACGCCCCTCTGCGAAAGAGCACCTGCAGACGTTTATGGTCTGTGAAAGAGAAACACTTGAATCTAAACTGATTATTATGTAGAATTGCACCGTGAAATCGAGACGGATAATGATAGGATTTTTTCCAACTCGTTTCATAAATATGGAAAAAAAGTATTTAATACCGGCAGTTCTTCGTTTCATTTTTTATTGATTTCATATTACTTCCATTGACAAGAATTGTTAATTTTGTTACAATTATTTTTTATCGTTCATACGTTCACTGTTCTTTCTCTACAACTGATTTTCGGACAATTTTCCTGTACATCTGCTAAATAATTATTGTACTTTTGTACAAAAGAAATTGTATACTAATATGCTCTATTCATCTTTGCATTGGAAATTAATAAACAAAATCTGTAACTTATTCAGATTGTTCCTCCTCTTTATCAGACAATTTTTGTTTACAAACTATTAAGAATCGTTGCTCTTTTATACTGAAGAAGGTTGCAGTAAGATAATATCATCATTAGTAATATGAATCTTAGTTGCAACTTCTGCAGTGAAAATTAGTACACAAGATCTGTAAAATTTTTATACACACAATTGTTATTTATAATCCATAGTTACTTGCAATAAAAATGTTGTATTAACATACTTTAACAGTATTAATATCAAAATAATAAAACTGTAAAGTTTCAAAACCATTTCGAAAAAACAAGGCTATATTTTGAATTAGATGCATGTGGTACTAAAATATTTATAATGTTTGGGGAGCTCTGCATACAATATGTATGGTAATATAAAGTATAGTAATTCAGAAGCAGTCTTTTGTACCAAGAATTGGCGAAGAGATATTAATCTTGCAGTATCTCGCGTATTTCCGATTAACTACACATTGAACAATCCGCGGTAGAATTCTTTTCTCGTCCATCAATTGAAATATTCGACCCTCTGAGGGGTTTGATTCTTATCGCGAATTATTTACGTATTTTCGTTCCACTGATATTCCCCTGTAATATCGAAATCTTCATTTTGAACGGTTAGTAATTACTATCCGTTTTCTTATTTTAAATTACAGAATTTATCGAGGTTGTATCAAAATACATATTGATCTTCAAGGTTACAAATAATTATATGAAATAATGCAAAATAACATTGCTTGTATACTACAGAAAACCTTATTGTTGCTTATAAACTATAGGTAATTTGTATAGCTTAACAGCCTATTGAAGAGTTCATTTCAAAGGAACCTTAAGTGAAATTAGGCAGACAGAAAAGTGTAATAAAAAAATTAAGAAAATCGTTATTTTATTAAATTTATTGTTACTGTTTCAATGTATTTCCTATCATATTTATTTACATCTGTTTAATTATTTGTTACTGTTTGTAGCAACAGTTTTGCATAAATTTCAACGAAGTTACGAAACCTTGAAGTTTATCAACTTCCCTGCAGTATTGAAGTACCATTATTACTATTTCAGGACATATAATAATAAATGGCCATTAAACAAAATCATTAGGTTTGTAATAATTGCAACATCCACAATAGCAACCCAGTAAAGAACATTAACGATAGGTTGTTACGCAATCAGACACACGCATGCGCATATTGCACAGATTCCTATTGGTTCTCCCATAATTACATTGATTTCTACCTGGTCCGTGATTGGTTCGTGATACGACTACCATTGGTATCACCCCAGCGGTGAATTATCCTGATAGGTAATTTTCACGCAAATATGAAACAATTGGGATTAACGTCGCAACGCAGACAAAGCGGAAATTCATCTCAATTCCAGTAAATGTTGCTTGATGATGAGCTCTGTTGTCTGTAATTGATTTCCAATTTCATTTTACTGCGTCGGGTTACGAATAAAGTAATAATCTACGCAAATGTTTACAGGCCTTACGGCTAAGTTGGTTTTGTGTGACCGATGACTTGTATATGTATTTATTTTGATCATAATTCCGCTGTTTTTGTTCGGTTTTTATAAGTAACTTTACAGAAGTTAGGTACATACCTTTTATTTGATCTAAGATATGGATTATGATAGTATTTTGTTAGAATTATTCTACTGTGATCAATTAACATAACTGAACAAAAGTTAACATGACAACCTGTATTTTTATTGCACCGAGTATGCATTAGAGTAAATTCACCGCTCAGTATAAATTTCCAAATTTAAACATTTTTTAATCTAGCAATCTAGAGAAATAAGCATTGGAAATCGGTAAAGTTACGAACTTATCAATTTTCAAATTAAATAACTTACAAACTCTGAAATTTTCAAATTTAAGAATTCATTTTCAAACCTTTGAATTTCAAATGACGAACTACATCGCTAACGAAATAAGAAAGCAGTTGCGCGAAGTTAGTAATGCGTACCCGAACTCCTTTTGTTATTATGCTTGAACTTGAACAGGTCAAAACTAGTCAGTCGTGTAGGGACCGTTACGGAATTCGCATCTGTCTGCTGATGGTGTACTGGTAAGAATTAGTAACTTCTTTTTACTTTCTAAAATCGTTTATCTGTTCTGCCTACATGTAACATGATTATACGTTATATAATATATTTCTTCGTATAATTCTACATATTTACACATTTATACATTTTACAGGGTTGTTTTTTGCGTATTTATGCACGTGCCCACGTGTTTCCAGTATGTTCTCACCAATGGTTACACATTTAAGTAACTGAATAAAAACTCTGAATAAAACTAAGTTATCTTGGAATAATGAATCATCTTTTACAGTAAGGTCCGTTTTATTTTTTTTGTTGACACAATAAATAATTCATTGTTAATATCAAATATTAATTAACCACCTGTGAGCATGCGTGTAGTTACGTTTTTCTATATTATTCCATACGTATTATTTCCTACGCATTATTCTATACTTGAAAGAATATTTCTTGAAATTTGAAGAACGCTTGTTACAATGTAATTCCAAATGTGAATCGATAAAAAGAAATCATCAATTATTTCGATTTTGTTTTACAGAGGAGTTTAGTCACTGATCAAAATTCCTAGTAATCCGAAGATATTTCATGTCGATCTTCCGATGGAGAGCGACGCAAAAATAGATTCAGATGAATCAATTAACGGTGAATCTGCAAAGAAAACGTATGTAGAAATGTCCAAATCTCCAGTGGGTAAGTCGATTATATTACTGTATCTGTGTCGTCTCGTAGACCGAATGATTAAAAACGGTTAATAATTTTTCATATTTTTACACTTAAATGTAGAAATATTTACGGACAATTATTGACATTCAGAATTTCACATTTTATTCTGGTTCAACTTCTTTCGTCCGCGGATTCGTCAATTTAAATTGAAAAATAATTAAGATAAACATTATTTAATACGGTTTATTAAACTAAATATATTATAATACTTTATTTCTTAATTATATGTTATTTTGCATGCTTTTAATATATATCAGTTATACTTTATATAAGGAACTCTTGATAGTTCTGTTAACATGTTAATATCCGCTCACGCGATATTGTATGCGACTCATTGTTAAATGACCGTCCACGCGATATCGCGGGTACAATCGACGAGTTTTGAAAATTACGGCACAAAGCAATCGATCCTATTCTCCCGCTTATTTCTTTATTGCTGACACCAAATTTATTTATATCGAATTAATTGAAAAGTAACAAAAATGTTATCCTTAGCTTTTTAGCTAACAATTTACAGCACACGTCAAGAAATAAAGGTACGTATAATCATAATATAAACATTTATTTTAATGTTATTGCATTATGATTTTTTGCGTATGATTTACGCTGAAATAACAAAAATGTTTTCTGTGAATTCCACTTCATTTTTTATCAACTTTTATTAGTTCATTTACCATGTTTTATTTCTGATTTTATTTATGTCAAATAAATAACAAATGACCTTTGTATATGAAATAAATAATACATGACTCTTTTCATCAAATTTCAGGATTTCAACAACTTTAAACTGTTGTTTTTATACTTCTTTTTTTAAGATTTTAATTATGTTTACAATTTTTTAATGCATTTTATATTTTTATTGAATTGTCGTTTTATTTTTCTCTCATTTTTTATGAGAACAATAATCGTGTGTTCTTTGATGATTATCGTGAAGCAATATGCTGAAGAAAGAAGAGACTATATGTCGAAGAGACAATTGTAAAATAAAGCTGATTTGTTGAAATGACTTCCCTTGAAAAAACCTTTCCTTTCTTTATTGAATTTCGCAAATTATTATATTTTTTATTTACAGGATTTTATTTGATGAATTTTTAATTGTTAATCATGTTTCATTTTATTTAAACTGTTATTTCTGGTGAACTGATAGTTCACCAATGTTTCACATTGTTTAAGTGATTATGTCATCATGTTATAACAATTATTGCTTTTGTTTTCAGGGTTTTATTATACTAAAATATTTTTTGCACGTTTTTTCTTTGTTTATAGGACAGCTTCCTTTAAGGTTTATTTACATAATATTTGTGGTTTATAAAATATATTTTTTCTGTCCCCTTCATCTACCAACAAAAATTATTTTAGGTTTTGCTAATTGAAAATTGTTTTAACAAATGTCAAGTTAATATAAATTGTTATACAAGAGATATACCCTGATATTTATGTCATTTCAAGGTCATATGGTACTCAAAATATATTTAATTTTTTTTATCCGCAATGATCCACTCTGGTGGAACACAAACGACGTTTAAAGTTAGAATAGCAAATCTATGTTCTGTAAATTACCTCAGAAATTACTTATTGCAGAAAAGAGGTATAAATTCAACAATTTATATGTTTTTGAATGGTAAATCTATCTATATAAATAAACTTTTGCTTAGAAGGTATATTAAAAATTAACACATTATTTTTGACAAAACATACTGAACAATTTTTATGAAAATTTGTGCGTGTAAATAATTTCATATCAGTATAAAAGATGTATGTAAATTGAAACTCTAATTTCATCTTTGTAATAAATATTCATAAGTATAATAATATTTATTGCAAAAAGTGAAATTAAAGGCCTAATTTATTTACATTTTTTATACGGATATGTAACTCCAACAATTTTCCATAAAAGTTGTCTATCTCTTGTCAAACAAATTTAGTAATGTGCATATTTTTTAATGTCTTCACTGAAAATTATTTTTTCCAAAATTTATTTACATAGATAAATTTGTCATTCAAAAACACACAAATTGTTCCTATAAAATTTTTTTCTACGACAAATAGTTTCCGAGATATTGAGTGGAATACGATTTGCAACCCCCCAACTTCAAGGTCAGTTTCGCTTCCTCAAGATGTATCACTGTCGATAAAAAGAACATGTCAAATATTTTTTTGAGTGGTATATGATATTGAAAGGCTATATAAATCAAGGTTATATCAATCGTGTAACGATTACAGTAAGTTCAGTTAAGACTCATTCTTCAAGTTGGCAACAGCTTGATGGATGAAGTACTTATAATGGGTGGGTGGTTGGGATTTTGCGGGTAGGGTGGGTCACTACTTGTAGCCACCTCCTCGTGGTGTGACCTGGTAATCGATATCATTTTCTGCAGATTGCAGAGATTCTCAATCTCTGAAGATCTAAAAGGATAGTATCGAGCTAAGTGCTACAATTTCCATTTAATATTTAGAAGTCATTTGTCCACAAAATTTAATTTAAAACTTTTAAATTCCTAATATGAATGAAAAACTTACCGACGATTAATAACTTCAAAGTATGTACAAAACCGGAAACTGTAGACTTACCTCTCTCAGACTGGTAGATCTTGATAAAGCAGATTTATCCTCAGGGCTACATGCATTTAATTGCAAAGTATAATCATTTGGAAGTTTGAGAATTTATAAATTTAGGATTTTTAAAATTTGGTAACTTGGGAATTTAGGAATTCGTGGATTTGAATAAGAAATTGAAAGCAGCAGAATTTAGCAAGAAGAAAATTTAGGAACCTAAGAATAAAAAATTTTGGAAATTAAGAAGTTAGCAATCTTGGAGAACGGGAAAGGAATATAAGAGTATGGTAATTTGGCAAATTTGATGCCAGAATGTGATCTACGAATCGCTATATTTCATCATGTCTGCCATAACCTATACAGGGGTACAAACCATTACCATAAAACCAACACTGAAAGGGAAAAGTTTCAAACACAATGTAGTTCTACATAAATAAACTTTTATTATTGAATCGAAGTAGATGAAACGTTTTCTGTTTGGTACTTTTCCACATATTATACTCATAAATTATAAAACGTTTTTGCACATGAGTAATGTCTTCTCGGACATCGTTATCTGTACAAGACCACCGTTTCGCGCGCATTCCCTTTATATGTACTCGTCATTACATCAATAACATATCAATCTTGTTGACATTCGGTTACGTAGTATCACTGAGTTATAACGTTTTACTTACGTACTACTCGATAACTTTATTACATTTAAAAATAATTTTCTAGGTAAAGTGTTGAGTGAACACAACCTTATCTGATATCCTTGGATTTGCGTTGATGCCATTTATAATAAGCAGTTTACGTTTTAAAGAATTGTGGATGATCATAACTTTTTATTAAAGACAATGATTTAACAGTTTTCAATGTCATCGTTTAGTACCGATTAAATGCTGATTACTGTTTGTTTATAATAGTAAATGCCAAAGTGCACAGTCCCTTTGGCGCAGAGGATAGCGCGTTGGACTTCTAATCCAAAGGTCGTGGGTTCGATCCCCACAAGGGATGATAAAGAAAAGATATTTCTCCTTTATTTTGGTTTTTATAGCAATAATATTCTACAAAAAATATAACATTCTACTCGTTATATATCACCAAATTAATGTATTTCAATAAAGTGCTTCTATCAAATACAATGACTTATTGTTCTATAATTTTATGATGTAGCAAAGCATATGAAATGAAAACTCCCGCCAAAAATTGTAAGATTTAAACATTAATTTTAATGTAATGGTATTCCTTAAAAATTCCAATTTGTTATATTTATAAAATTGAAATTTAGTGACAAGAGTAATAAATGTAATTTATAAGGAATAACATTTTCGCAATATTTGTAACTCGTCTATTTATAATTTCATGGACTATAGAACAGTGTACTTTATGTGAAATGTTTATTTTATAATACAATAAGATAAGTAATAAATTAATCATTAACTAAACGTGCTGTATATGTATGTTTAGTTCGTAATTTGTAAATTTAAGTTAATTCTTAAAAATTGAACATATAACGAGTGTTCCCTTTTATTTATCAAATAAAGCATACGTTGCACGAGAGTGTACATAGCTTGTCTCATACTTGTTATCATTAGATGGTAACATTTTATTTTATTTGTATCGAAGCCTCAGCAGATAAGCTAGGAATTGAAAATATGTCAATTTCGTGACAGCTATTGTGAGAAATTTTCCATGCAAATTTAGTAAAATGCTAAAATTAATTATTGAAAGTATCAACGTTGTATACGGTATACAACTCTGTCAGTGTTAAATTTTAATATGTTTTCATACGTAATAAGTTATATAAGAATCAATAATAAATATTAAACTGTAACGTTACGCGTAAAGTAGTGTTATTAAAATTCATTGTGGAATAAACATTACTTGTATTATATTTGTACATTGTACAAATATTCTATGTATCTAGGAGGTGTAACATAAAATTATATGTATAAACGATGGAAATGTTAAAACGACAGGTGAAACTTCAATGTATATTTTATGTATTTTTTTTTATTAATGAGGTTAATTTATTGTTATTCATATTCAAAGTTAATAGATTATAAAACTGTACTTGTTAAATAAATTTATGTAAACATTGAATTACATTGAGTTAAGATTAAGTAAAAAATATATTCGTAATAATTATATGAACGTGACATTTGTTTGTTTTGAAAGCATATAGGTTATAATATATTTTGTATTTTTTGTTTTGAAATGCACTTTACAACTTTATTTGTACTTTATTTTACTAGAAAAAAGCAAAAGATAAAACTAAGAAGATCCCTATAAAACAAAATGTACCAGAGGTTCCAATGGTGGAAAACCACAAGTGTTTTTCAAATGAATCCTCTGTTATTTATCCTAAGGGAGAATGTATCGAAAATATGGAAAGTGAACTACATTCTGCAGCAATCGACACTGAAATTTATGAACAGCAATCTGCTCAAATGATGGAAAATGATGCAAAATGTAGTACACAAGATACAGATATAAGAGTATGTAATTTCTATTTGTAAGCAGTTTAGTCTGTAAACTTACAACTTATAATGTTTTATAACATATAAATATGTTTACTTTAGGATGAAGTTGATGGTGGAATTGAAAGTATTTCAGATAATATGCCATCGAAGAATAATGTAGAAAAAGAAATAGAAAATATTGAAACATCAATTTCCACAGTAGAATTGAAAGATCCTGCACTTGAGTCTTGCCATAATGAAAGTACAATTTCTGATCTATGCCACCCTAGTTTAAGTACATCAGATGTGAAGGATTTGACACAGGAAAAAGACACTAAAACACAAGTAAATTCTGTTAAGAATAAAGAAAATGTACATACCACATTTAAAACAATTATACCATTTACCGAGACCCAATTGGAGTCATTATATGTAAATGATGAATTGGCATCTGTTGATACATTTATCTCAGAATTTACAGAAACTCAACTCAGAAATAATACGATTAAACAACATAAATTGTATGAGCTTTTAATGAATTACCTTCGTATCAGAAACCATGTAATTATTAACTCACATGAACTGGAAGCATTGAAAAAAGCTTCTAGAGAAATACAAAAGCAACTGTGGCAATTAGATAAGGCCTGTATTACTGAATCAGGGGAATGTCAGGATGGGAATCCAGTTGTTGCTAGTCATGAATATTCCATAGCACGTTTTAACAATCGAGCACTGGTAAATCTGTCCAGAAATTTATCAGCAATAAAAGAAATGTTACATAATACTCAAGCCTTGCATTGTTATGAAGCAGAAGTATTAAAATTACAAATTGAACATTATATTCAAAGAGTATGCACCTCTTGTAAGGAATTTGTAAATCTTTCTCAGAATGCACCTGTAAATCTATTATCAATTCATCCATTATCACATACTGTTCCACAATTATTAGAAATTAGAACATGCATTACTATATTGTTTAACTTTCAAAGGAAATTATTGAAAGATGGAAGATTCGTAATGGAAACTAGAGAGTGGCTTACAAAATTAGTGGCAATTTTATTGAGGATAGCAACTTGGCAGGATCATTTATTTCTACTGAATCATATCTTAAGATGTCCTGGTGGAGTAATGAATTGGGCATCTAGTTTTGTTCAAACCCCAGTACCACAACAGTTTGATAAATTAAACATATGTCCCTGGAATGATATGTATTTAAATCATATGATAGCTACATTGGCTGTTATTTTATTACCAATTAAAGAAAGATGTAAATTTATTGAACAGGTATATAAATTATTGTAATATAATAATCTTTATAATCTTTATATAAATGTCATAGTGTGTGTTATTAGGTACAAATGTCATTACAAGTTGCATCATGTGATCTCAGCGATACGGTTTGGGTTATATTAGATGAAGAAGGGGAAGAAGATGAAGATATTTCTAATGCTGGCATAAACTTATTTGAAAGTGACCTTATTTCTTTACTGCGTCAAATTCCTTTTGATAAAATGTTTGAACATATGTTATATATACAATGTCGGAGCGATGGTTATCATCAAGACAAACGCTATATTACTCACCATTACTTACTACGCCTATTTGCATTTTTTACAACTGTTGTTAAACTGTTAAAACAAGGACTAAAAACATATGATTCTCCAAGATACAGACAATTGACTAAACGATTAAGCGCATTGATTAGAGATATTGTTCAATATGCCAGTGACCAATGGGAGGAATTTGATAAAAGCCAGGTAGAATTACCATGGTTTCATAGTATTCCATAATATTGTAGCATAAGTAATTTTTAAAATTATGCTTTGCAGATTACAGATACATCAGAGTTGTTCAAAGTTCAACTTGAATTTGATTGTTTTTTTTTAAGAGCAATTCTATGTATATTTTCTTCACGTCGCTTAGGGGCATGGCAATACTTAGCTACCGTTCCATATCATTTAATATCTTCCAATACTTTGTGGCAGATATTTTATATTTTACACACTGATTGTGCACACGTAGATGTATACCTTTCTAATACATGTATGCGCGGTATGTATAATTATGCAATAAGAATACTATGAATATTTAATAATAACCGAATACTAAATAATATATAATTGGATGGTATTAAAGATTGGGAAAATGAATTAAACTGTCCTCAACTTCGTGAACAGTTTGAAGAGAAGTTAAGTACTATGCCAGGAGATGAATCATATTTCCTTTTAACAACTTTTACTAATATGGCTATGGCAAGAGTTGAAAAAGATTATCATTTTGTGAAGACAGCAACTATAGATTTATTTCAAGTATGTACTCACTAGTTATATTGTTTATAACTTGTGGGTATTCAATAACAATAGTTATTTACAGATTGGATTTCTCAGTAAAAAGACGCAACATTCTTGCTCGAAGGACGCTCGATTTCTTTTATCAAATTTAACAAATAAATATCCTTCACTTTTATCAGATATTTTACAAAAACTAAGCGACAACTTTGTATTAGCTGGGAAGGTATAATTATAAAAATACTATTATATTTCTTCATAAACAATCAATGTTTGAATTAACTAATGTTACATTTATTGTTTTCAGCTAAGTTTATATCTGTTTACCGAATTAAAAATAGATAAATGGATTCCTCAAGAAGAAGATATAAAAATTCTTTCTGGTTGGTTGCATCAGCATCCATTAACATCAACTGAAAATCAGTTAGCTCGTACAATTCTTACTCATCTAAATTGGGGATTTGATGAGTAAGAACATCCTAATTTAATTTATAATTCTTTATATAATTACATTAAAATCAGAATGAGGAAATGTCGTATGAATGAAAAAACACGTTATGTGTAAAATTAACATGTTTGTTACAGGAATGGTACTTTATATCTCCCTATTAATTTACATAGACGTACGGCATTATTGATTGTGGAGTTGACAATGAAATATGTACCTGATTCTCTTACGCAGACTGCGTCAATATTATCAGAAGGCGTTAAACAGGCACGCATTAAAAATTTTCTATAAAAAATAAGTTTTTAACTGTTTCCTTTAATATTAAATTAAAATGTATAGGTTTCGTCGATGATAAGGCCTCAGAGTGCTCAGCATGCGTTTTCATTATGGGCTTGGGATATGGTTTCAAGGCTTAGATTACATCAACTTGATCAAACAGAAGCACTTTGTCACAATGCACTTTTGAATCCCACTGAAGCATTCTCTACTGTACCTGATATGGATAGAGATTCATATTTAGAAATCTTAACTATTGGCATAAGGGAAAAACAACCAATTGCATGTTATGTAGCAACAATTATGACATTATGGGGCCACTCTGTACCATTGATATGTACAAAAGGTTTCAGCCAATTACAAATATTACAATCTTATTGTAAATATGAACAGATACTTACATGTTTACATCATATCATACCGTTATTCTTGGAGTGTGTCGACTCATTACTTAAAAATGAGAAATTTATAAGTCTAATTATGTCTCTAATTGTGGCTGATAGATCCTACATGAAAATGGCTAAGAGTCTTATAGCTCCTGAATTTCCTGGAATAATATTGAAACAGTTTTCAAATATGATACATTCGCACTTGTATAATTTCAAAAGGTGAATAATAATTTTTTGTCAAATGAATGACAAGGTATTAAATTATTGTTTTACAGATATCATTTGCAAACTCCGAAACATTTTGTATATTTATGGTTAAATGTACTTGTATTGGTACCAGATTGGAATAAAGACCAAAGTATAATGTATTTGATGGACACAGTGATTAGCGCTACGTTCTTTTATGTGGATGCAAAGTCAATGGTGGAAAATGTGTTTCATCGTCTTCTTTCTGTAAGAATACTTTAAATGTATATTGCTTTATTTTAGTTTCGTTGCATTATTAATTTTATATAGTATATCTATTTCACTAGCTTACTGCACAGGAAAGTGATGAGGTATGATTTTTTCGTTTCATTTAGAATTTGTTTGTGGAAACGTTCAGCACTAAGTAGTATTTTTAAAATACTTATATTAAAGTATGATGCTAAGTCTTAATTATTTTCAGAATACATCTAATCGAAATGTAATAGCATCGTTTGGGTCGTTTTTAAATTGGGTAACTGGTTCATCGAATTCTACTAGTGTCTTAGAAGGATCTACACAATCAATTTGGGTTGCTTATCAAATATTATTAACTGAACAATATAACAGGGAAATCAAAACTGGGCTATGGCGTGAAATTTTGAAGGAGTTATCAATGCAACCTAAAATTTCATTAGATACTGCTGTCAAAGTATGTATCATGTTACAAAATTGTGTTAACAGACATATACATATTTTTATTTTTATTTAATATTCATTTCAGAAAGCTTGCATTTCAGTGAAAATGCAACCGTTTGGTGTCAATGGATTATTTATATATCGTTGGTCTCAACAGGCTTTAGAGACACCCATGGATCACCCTATTCTCCCTCTATTTTGGCAAAATTTTTTTGCTCTATTTCTCGCTAGAGTTCCAACAATGCCAGGGTTTGTTTTAAACTAAGCGGATCAATCTTACTTTAAAGCAATTCACACATGAAAATTACAATGTAACTACTTTTTTTAATAGAGTTATTGATCATTGTGGAATTGGTGAAAAATTTTTTGAAGGCATGATTAATTTGAGTTATTTAAAAAAACTGAAAAAGCGATTATATGACACTACTACATACTTTCAGTTAAAAGGAGAGACTGATTTGGATAATGGGAAGCCAATTACTGATGAAAGAAGAATATTTTATTTTAATGCAGCCAAGTGTGTAATATTGAAATATGCCTAATAATAGAATTTCTAGAAACAATATTACAAAAATATTTTTCTAGGTTTTATAAAACTTTAAGTTTATGGCTTGAAGAACCAAGGTTACAAGAACCAAGTCTTTATTTGCCAGCCTTACCCCCACAATATATGTCACAAAAATTGATACGACTTATTCAAGATGATTGGGTAAAATATAAATATCTTAATTCACTTGGTACAGATGTACAATTTTTTTATCATATCTTTTATATTTACCCAAATAGGCTCCCTGGTTAGAATATGTTGATTATTCGACAATTCAGCAAAATCAAATAATGGCAGTTAAAGAATGGGAGCGTATGTGCAGCAGAGATAACGAAAACCAACTCCCAAAAGAAACAGATGCATCAACGATGCTGCCTAAAATAGTTGAACCGCTACAGAGAATTTTCAAAAGATTGACGACATACGAACATCCGGTTCCACCACCAGTTTTAAATCGACATCAAACAGAGTTTAATTGCATACTTAAAGAGGATTTATATAATTCTGCGTCGGTTATTAACTTCGTCAAACCATACTTTAAAGTAATATTAGATTACGCTCAAACGTATAACTTATTACTTTCGGAGCATACAGCAGTAGACTCTAGTTTTTTGGAACTGATACCTATGCTTTATAAAGAACACGAGAACCAGGTAACACTGCATGCACTGTGTGATCCGATAAGTCCAAATCAGAAACAGGTCAGGTCAGGAACACCGCTTACTGTTCATTGTGCTGGTCCAGCAGTAATTAGAATTAAGGTAATTAGAACTAAATAATTGATCTTTCTTGTTGTATATGTATGATATGAATTTATACATATTTTAAGTATATTATTATAAAATTATTCACACACTATTTTAATATATAGGCACCAGAATCTCATATTAATGAAAACATTAATCACATGATTACTCAAAATAGAGGAGAATATGAAAATTTATTGATAAAGGCTAGTCAGCCACCACCTAGTAAAGTAACTCAAGGATGTGTTTCTATAGATCATTTAATCGCGTATGTATATGTATAATGCTCTTTATGCAGTATACCAAAGCATATATTAATATTGAAATGAATTTTCTAAATATATTATAGGATATTAGAACATGAAATAACGATAAGTCGAACTAACGAAAATACAACGGTCCTACACAAACTTCAAGAAAGTGGAATTAAATTATTTTATTATCTCATAGAATGTTACACAGAGGATGCATCTTTGTGTCCACCAACTAAACAACTTATTACCACTTGTTTAGAGAAATTAGGGCAAGTATGTACAACTAAATTGTATGACAAGAATATTTAATGGACAAGCCTTAATATAAATATTTCTATAGTCATTTATTAATGGAGAAGAAAGTCAGGCTCCGCAATTATTGAACACTATAATACAAAAGCAAAATCTGGGTGGTTTACTTGGACCTTACTTTACACCTGTTGCTGGAGGCGCTTCAGCATTGTTGCAAATGTATCAAACTGTTGTTGAATTATCTACAGGCACAAATATCGATCTTTGTTTCGTATTGCTATCCAAAGTACGTTTAACTATATGAATATATTTTTCCGGTACCCTGTATTTTTTGTAGCTTGTAATATATATATTCCTATTTCAGTTTGATATAGGATCTTGGTTAAGTTATAAACGTCCAAGATTGAGTGAACGATCAACATTCATAGATTTAGTGTCTAGAGCACTTTGCAACATAGGTTTCAATCCACCAGATGAAAAACTGATATTACATGAGGTAGTCATAAAACGCACACAATTTTAAATTTTCATATACATATAAATTTCAGTGTAACAAAAAATATTTTCTTGCAGTTATTTAGAAAACATCTAACATATATTTTGTTACATAAATTTCCTGAACACTATGGTGAAGTTCTGAATGCTGTACTGAAAAGTAGCGAAAGTCAAAACTTATCGCTAGATGTTTGGCAAGATTTATTAAGAGTTCTTAGCAGTAAACCTACGTTTTCAATTCATTTATCTAAAATTAGGGATGATATCCGTCACTATGCAACTGAGCAAAGACTTCTTTCCCTCCAAGAAGTATGTTTTCAAACATATAAAATCATTTATCTTTCTTGAATATTTTGTTAACGTAAGTACAACAATTTCATATATTTTATATTCGATTGCAGATACACGATACAGCTATATTATTAAGTAAACATTTCATGCAAGAACGTTTGCAGTATGGTCTCTATGGATTATATCCAAAATATAGGGTTTACAATGAACCATTAAGCATATTTCTTGGCATGGTGGGTCATGCTCTTGTTGCACTTACTCTTCAATTTGATAGAGGTTCTTTGGGAGATCAGTGTAAGATTTTCAAACTTATGCTGTTAGATCTACGAGAAAGTTCGGCCTCTTTACTTATTAAGAATATTTTAATTCCTTTAAAATTCTTCAGTTATTTGTTTATCATGTCTAAATGTACACATTGAAAGATTGATCATATCTGACTTATATTATATTATTACATTATCATCTTTTATAGCTACATAAATCCCTCTAGTAAATAAAGTGACAGAATTTTCTTGTAGACATAACATATTTTATAGACAGATGTTTAGCAAAATATTCTGTCATTTTTATGGTTAATTATATTTATAATGTTATTATTTGAAGTATGCGAAAAGATATGGCCTGTCTTATGTGAAATGTATTCGCCATGGGTTACTCCATACTGGACAAGAAATTTGAAGGAACCAACTGCCGCGTGGATTCAACAACTTACAGATGATAGATCTGTATTGTTACCATGGATTATCACAGATGGTTTATACGCCAACAAAATTGTAGCAATGTTTGTTGAATGTATCCGCTTCATTATCGATACATTGCCGACGTCTAGTAAAATCCTTTGTTTTATCTGGCAATTTTATGTCACCAATTTTGCACATGCTTCTGTCAAAAATCATATCTTAAACGTTATTCATGGCAATTTCTTGACACTACCATGGAACAAATTTTATCCTACTATAAATGACGTAGAGTTTATGGTAAAAGTTGTTGATCAATATTTACCAGATAGCCACTTATTTCTTGGAAGTATATTTACAAGCATAAATTGGTCAGCTTGGATAAGTGATTTGTTGACAACGCAGTCAGTATCTGTTATAGCAAAAATGCACGTTTGTTTATTAAATCTATTAGTAAAGTTGTCGAACGAACCAAACGTTAAACAGGTAATTAAAATATCATGTACTAAACAGCGTTCCTTGTCAAATTTTGTGTTTTTCTTTAGATAGATAATTTACATATTCAATATAAATTTGGGATTATATTATATTTCAGGATGATAAAGCAATTAATTTAATTACTCAAGCTGAAAAATTTTCTTGGCATCTACTAGATGCAGCCGCATACGATCACGTAATTAATTGGTACGTCATGAGTTGCGATCCAAAAGTTGTTCTTTGTATTGATGATGATCAAAGTCATGCTATAGACACTGCTGTATACAAGTACGTATAATTACATTATATTAGGTGGATTTTACAATTTCTAAAAATAAATGTTCTCTAATAAACTTTGTCCAATAGTTTATTAAAGATTGCAGCAGGCTATGACCCTGCCATAACTCATTTTCATCCTACTACGTTAAAAAAGAGACAAATATACATTCGTTCTTCGGTCAAATTGTTGATCACGTGTTCAACTCGGCATAAATCATTGATATCTACATGTCCAAAAGCATTTACCAATATACTGTTAGAAATGTTAGACGATATGGAATTTATTATTCTGAATAGTAAGTACGAAATACTTAACTAGTATGTTTTATTATAGAAATACTAATGAAAGTAAGAATAATTTTTTAGCTGTTTCAGAACAACAACAAATTGCAGAAGCAAGTTTATTAGTAACAGAATTGCTTTATACTATGAATCAAAGTGGATTCCTTATGGAACATTTACGTACCAGTTGGACGTCGTGGCTTTCAGAAAGAACAGCCACTAACCCAATTCTTATAGGTGTACTGAAAGTTATTTCGACAACGGTTACTTCATCATCCATACTTGGAGAATTAATGGAAGCTGCATTAGAAGCATATTTTAAATTTAATGGTACGTATTCAATAACAAGTTACGATATGTTTAACACATTTATACATTAATTTTTCTTTAACATATATAACTTTTATATTTAATATTTGCCAAGTTACAGTTTCATTTATATTACAGCAATGGAAGATGTCCCACCAACGTGGGCTGCAGTTTTAACAATTTTGCAATCAGTAGTACCTAGGCAGCCACCATTGGAGTCAATATTAATTTCTGAAGGAAGACTTCTTGCTTTATATTCTGTTTTACTTAAGCGACTTCCGTTATGTAGAGATATCAGAGAAGAAGGAATGCTTCTTGTTAGTTTAATCGATTGGATTTCTACTATTAAGGCAACGTAAGTACATTGAAATGGTGAAATAGTAAAATAGTAAAGTAACAGAATGCTCATGTGAAAATAATGTCAGACCTTTCAAAAGAATATTGAAGCAGAATAGTTAGATGTTCGAGTATGTGTAACTAGTATTATTTTTTATTCAGGGATATCAATGCAGAAAAATTACCTCTTTTATGGGCTAAAGCATGTGAACTGGCGTACAGACAATGTCAGTATAGTGAGAATACCACAATTGCGGTTAGGGCTCTTAAAGGTTTAGCACGCACTTTATTAGCAGTCGCAGACGATGGAGGACAAGGATGGGGCATATTAGGAGCAATTGGTTTGAGAAAAGCTTCTCCGCTTTCAATTAGGTATATTTCTAAATTATACACAATTATGGTCGAATTTATTATCAGCATCAAATTTGTTGGGTTAATGAACAAATATATTACTGCACCTATTTTAAAATTTGTACCTTTAATATTTTCTTAGATGTAGATTTTTAAGTCGTGCAGTAGCAGTATACTGTTTGGCACAGTTACCTGAATCAAAATTAGAGCAACAGTTAGTGAGGTATACACCTTACTCACCTGGTGTAGCAGCAACAGGAACTGATCCAGATGCAGTTGAAATTCGGCCTAGTTCAGAAGCTATTAAAGCAATGCAAACTCTGGAAGGACTTGTACTGAATAAACAATATTTGGAGCTCAAAGGTGATATAGAACGATCTGTTAGGTTAATTAGAGATCCAGCTAATTCTTTACACAATGCAACAGTAATTATAGGCGCGTTGACAACTGAACTTTATAATCAGAGATATCTGCATGTTTTGGCATAGTAATTAACTGATTAATTCTACGTACGTCGTCTTTTACTATATAAATATTAAATGAGCTTTATTACATTACTATAGCATAATTTAAACAAACTATGTAGCGTTTTTTTTTTTGTATAAAGTTTAAAGTTTTTTTTTATTTTGAGAATTGTTTGTACTGATATAGTTTCTATAAAATTTTAAGTCCTATGTTTATGCTTGTACAAGTATTTTACGTAAATACTTAGATAATTATATATTTGAAATATTTTTATCGTATTAATAAATTGGTCTTTCATTTAAAATTTAGAAGTTTTTTAAGAAATATTGATATAAAGTATTGCTCTGCTAAAGTATGTCATTTTAAATGCCTTTGAAACAGCAACATTTATTTTTCTTATTGGTATTTAAATAATTAAAAGTGATGTTCGAACAAAAAGAAGTATTTATTGTAATTATAAATAAGAAAACGTAGCATTGTGATGTATTTTATTAAATGACACGCGCAATCGTAGCTTATTCAATATTTATTCTTTTGTTTTTGTAAATTATGCACTGTATATTTCCGCTGTTATTACGTTATCTCATAGTTTATATCTACATTTTTACATATTTTATATAAAGCTTTAAAAATATATTTGTTAACGAAATAACGAAATCAATTAAATAGTTAAGTAAGATTTATGCAAAGTAATATAAATAAATGAGAAATGTAAGTTACCACTGTATGATATAAATTTATTTAAATATGTTTATATTTTTTGTGAGATATTCATGTATTACATATTAAAGAGTACAATAAAAGTAAAATATAAAGCGCATATTAGTACATCAAATATTTCTGAAATTTGTATTTCACCCTTCCCCGTTGTTTTTAAAAATGTATAGTTCTGCGCGCGGAACAAACAATTGTTTTTTTCATAAAATAATGCATTTTTAATGTTTTTCTGACAATTGCAAATTGTTTTACGGGCGAGATTCAGTCAGAAAAATGTCTTTCTGGAGTGCACGAAGCTTAGTCATCTAGCGGTAAAAGACCTGATTTAGAGCATGACGATTTTCCGAAGAAAACACAAATTGATAATGATTTGGTACAGTCAAATCATCTATTAGACAAGATATTCAAACTAAATATCTGAAAGCAGAAGTATTTAATATCTATAAGTATGTAGAGGAATATAAACATTTTGGAAGACGCATGTATGTATTTAAAAATCTATATTTTCGCGCGCTTTTTGAAAAAGTACCGCTAGCGCCATCTCTCCGGCGAACTGGGTGAACTACACACTTTTGAAACTGTAGTTTCGTTAGTTCCCATCTTCTACCGCTAGATGGCAGCACATAAAACGGAAACCTTCATTACCCTAAGAATTGTTTAAAATTTAGCATGATTTGGTAAAGTTAAAACACTTCCAAGTTAATTGGTCTTGCACTCCGATGTATTTTGATGCATATTGAAGATAATTATGCCAATAAAATTAGTATTAATTGGATTTTTCGAAAATGGAACAAGTGGCGCCATCTCTCCGGCGAACAGGGTGAACTACACACTTTTGAAACTGTAGTTTCGTTAGTTCCCACACGCTGCCGCTAGATGGCGCCACGTGTATCGTTTTCGGTTCAATTCAATCAATATAGCTGATTTTATTAGCTTAATTGACTATAATATGAATCGAATTACATCGGAGTGCAAGACTAATTAACTTCGAATTCTTTTGACTTTACCAAACTATTATCAATTTTTAACCATTCTTAGGCTACTCCTAACTAGCCTAAGAATTCCAGTCTTTTGTGCTGCCATCTAGCGGTAGAAGATGGGAACTAATTAAACTACAGTTTCAAAAGTGTGTAGTTCACCTTGTTCGCCGGAGAGATGGCGCCACTTGTTCAATTTTCGAAAAATCCAATTAACACTGATTTTATTGATTAATATGCTATATATTTATTTCATAACTTTGGAATTCAAAATGATTCAAAATGTAAGAATGCAGTTATTTAAGAATTTATACATATATACAATGTAATGCATTTAAACGCGACCATGATCACTAGATGACGTTAGTGGCGCCAAATTTAAACTCGCGCTCCTACACAAAATTAAAAAACGTAAAAATCTCGCTTGCACAATGCCTGTACCATTCTGGGTTAAACACTCAACGATAATACAATGTTTCATCGTAACTTTACTGCAAACAGCATTCGCAATAGGTTCAGCAGTATATAATCAAGCCCTATTTAATATCCCACATCGGCTACCATTTTTATTTTCTATGTATCCTCATGTTCTGATACAGAGGCTGTTTTCGTTGCAGAGTGGTCGAACCGGTTGTTCGGGGTATGCCTTCGATTTAGGACTGCCCATTAGAAATTCCCATGGAGCTGCACCCGTACCTCCTTTATAAAGTCTCAAAAGGTGACCTAACATCTGTGTCCCCATAGGCGGAGCCAAATGGTAGAACCTCCAATGATCTTGCGTTCCGTGTGCGTTTATAATCAAACTGGAAACATAAAATGTCGATATAAATCAAAGGGGACAGTCTTATTGCTAGTTTCGTATCAAAACCTAGCTACGAAGACTTGTCGAAGGACATTAATCCTTTGTACTCGCTTTACATGGACCTTTTATTTTTGTCGAGGTTTTATTAGAGTCAATTTGAATAATTTTCGGTTTTTATTCGATAAACTTTCGAGATTCTTTGGGGGTTAGAGATGGTGGGGGATTTTGATCGGAGGTGGAGTTTTGGAAATTTGAGATTTTGGGGATTTGGAGATTTGGAGATTTGAGAATTTGGGGATTTGAACATTTGGGCATTTGGGAATTTGAGAATTTAAAGATTTGGAAATGTAGGAATTTGGGGGTTTAGGGATTCGGGAATATAGGGATTTGGGGGTTTACTGATTTGGGAATTTAGGAATTCGGGAATATAGGGATTGGGGGAATAGTGATTTGGGAATTTAGGGAATTGAAAATTTAGGAATTTGGGTGTTTAGGGATTCGGGAATATAGGAATTGGGGAATGTAGAGATTTGGAAATTTAGGAATTTGGGAGTTTAGGGATTCTGGAATATAGGGATTTGGGGGTTTAGTGATTTGGGAATTTGGGGATTCGGAGTTTTTGAAATTTAGGAATCTGAGATTTTGGGCATTTATGGATTTGGAGTCTGTGGGACTTGGACACTTGGACACTTGGACATTTGGGAATTTCGAAATTTAGCGATTTAGGGATTTAGGGATTTGGAAGTTTAAGGATTTGGAGATTTGAGGATTTAAGAATTTGGGAATTTATGTATTTGCGAAATTGGGAAATTGGGAAATTGAGAATTTGAGAAGTTAGGAAGTTAGAAATGTCAGTATTTGTGGATTTGAGAGTTTGGGATGTAAAAATCTGGAAATTTAGGAACTTGAAAACTTGAGGATTATAAAACCCCATAAATCTGAAAACTTGAGAATTTGGGAATTTTAGAATTTAAGACTTTAGAGACTTGATAAGTTTATGAAAATTCAAGGACTGCAGTACTTCATTCGAAAACATATGCCAACTCTGGCCAAAAAAGTACTAAAATTCCACCCAAATTTCCATCCACCTAATTCTCCCCGTATCAAAACCTCAAATACAAAATCCAGAAATTTCCCCTAAAATTTCGTTCTGTCATTGAAACATCGGAATGGCTAGCAATGATAATCAAGGGGACGCTAGATGTATTCACGCAAAGGATTATCGGCGAGTCGTTGGTCGCTTTTGTCCGAGGAATAAAGTGTGCTTAGTCGCTTCGTTTTCAGCTTAATACCTTTAAAGAGTACAGTAAAACGGTCGAGTGACATCGGGTCGGAAGCGACAAACGGACGAGACAAAACATTTTTTCTCCGTGGCAGAGTTCAGGCAAAATCGGTTGTAAAATTTTGAAGCTTTACCTGCCAGAACCGTGGACGACGAAGGATAGAAAGTACAGCAGAACGGACGGTTGCGAATTACCATGCAATAAAATTAATATTGTTTAAATGCGGTTTGAAAGCGTCCCTGGACGCGCACGGGACCACCGTAAATGGACAAAACATGGCGGGCTAAGCCTGACCCGGAATCACCAGGCTTAATCTTTTACCCCTAGCCACGTAGCTTTCACAAATTTCTTTCCGTCATTTTACCATTTGTTTTTCCCTTTTTTTTTCTACCTCGTGTCGTTTGTTATTAAATTGTATTTATTTATGCTGTAAAGTGTTCGATGTCTTGAGACAACATATGATTTCGGAGGGTCAGATTTGTTTAGCCGGTTTGTATTTTTCGTTAAAAATGTGACTGTTGATCTTTGTGGGGATAGGGGAGTAAAATATGGTTAACTGTTATTTAATTAGTTATTAGTTAATAGTTACGTAATTGGTACTATTTTTTTTCCTTGTGTTAATAGTTCTTATTATCATTATTGTATTAATACAATTATTTTATTTTACTCTAAATAAATTTGTTTATTGTGAATACATTTGTTTAATATTTTATCATAAATATATTTGTTATTTTATTATAAATTTTGTTACATGTTATTTAGCCTAACACTTAACACGAGCAAGGGTAAGTGTAACCTTAATTCGCGAAATACCAACGAGTTACCAAAGTGGAATCGTTTGCCGACTCACGTTAATGATTAACACGCTCGTAATATCGCATAACGATTCATTTGCTGAGCTGTAAATTACGAGCATGAAGGAATTTGCGCAATGAAAAATTTGCATACTTGTCACCGTTGTTTGTGCTGACTCCGATAAAAATTATTATTTTTTATATCAATACTAGAGATCAGTAATAGACATCAATAAGTAATTCAACCTTGTATTGCTACGGAGAGCATTGCGATATAATGGCGATATAACGAGAGATACACTGGCATCTTCAAGTTTTTCATTTTCAAGCTCTTCATTATTTTTAATAACTGAAATTTTGTAAATTTGCAAATTTGAAAATTGCTCATTTCTGTTGTCAATTCAAGATTACTCTGTATTATCATTATCTCATTATAGTTTATCATTTCTCTATTATACATATGTTGTCGCCATTTTGTCTAGTATGTATTATACTATAATTGTCTCTATTATATATTAAATATTTTTATGTATTGCCATCTTTATACATTACATGTAGAACAATATAGATTTAGTTAAAAAGCACCTATTTTAAATTGCTGTATTAAACGATGTTCCATTTTGAATGATGTAATATAAATAATTAAGGTGTTAGATTTAAAGAAGTAAAGCGTTTATGCTTCTCTTTTTATTTCCATTATATTACACTATAATTGTTTCTATTATAAGTTAAATGTCATTATTGTATATTTCTCTATGCTCATACACCACCCATATCACAATAAAGATTTACTTAAAAAGTACCCATTTTAAATTGCATTAAACTTAACCTTTATATTGCATTAAACCTAAAGACGTAAGTCCCCTTTGAAAGGATTAACATTCCGAAGTTTCATTTTTAAAGGTGTATTATAAATAGTTAAGGTGTTAGATTTAAAGAAGTAAAGCGTTTATGCCTCTCTTTTTATTCCTTTGTTTTTGTTTAACGCACGAGCGCGTTCAAGGATCATAGTCGCGTGAACCCGCAGGACATGAATCGACGAACATCTTCGTTTCTTTGCCGAGTCGACTTTAATGATCGGCGCCGTAAAAATGTTTTCTGTTTTTATTTTTTTACAGCGCCATAAACACGTCGCCGATGAAAGCGTGCTTTCGTGCGCGAGCAAGCTTTCCCCTCCTCTCTCGCGATGCATTCCGTTTATAAAAATCGATTTAATATCAAATCAAATTGCGAAATATTTTCTACGTTTATCCTTGAAATGAAGCTGAGCCAAGATTTAACCTTGGCGATGTTCCAGTTAAACTTTATTCAAGACATTTATTTATTTACTCTCTTTAGTAACGGTTACTCGTCAAAATGGCGGATCTTAGGTTTCTTATTTTATTGGAAAGTATTAAGTTTCTGTGAATATGTGTGTCAACCGTTATGAAGATGAAGGTTAAGATAGTTTAAAGTATAACCTAGTTTATGTATTATTCATTATTTATTTATTTTCATAATTTAGCTTCAATTTGCATATAAGTCATTAAAGGTATATCTAAGGTTAAATATAAAAATTCGATTTGTTAAGCTACAAAAATTTATTTAACGAACAAAATATAGTTCTCTTTCATTTTCAAAGAACATCTTAATGTATAAGTAGTTAATCAATTTTTTTTTAACTTAAACCCTCTGCTATGTACGTCACTGAGGATGTCATAACAACTGCATAATGTTACACAACTGATAATGTTCAAAGTGCTGCATATTTGTTCTAAATAATTATTTAGAACAATTTTTAAATGTATATATGATTAACAAATTAATCCTTGAAAAATAAAAATTTTGTACTTGTCCCTCTTTCTTTCTCTCTAAAATTTTTCTCTCTAAAGACCCTGCAATATCATTTACCAAATCTGGTTCTCAGTTTATAAATTTCTATTAGGTTAGGTATTAGGTAGATTAGATTAGGATCACTGCAGACCCTACATTTATGTTAATTATCGAACCTCTTTCTTTTGTTACCTATTTGTTAAATCTTCCATGGCTCATTAAATTAAAAATATTATAAGAATTGTGTACTTGGACTTACATTGCAAGAAAATGTTGTTTCACTCTTATGTTCCCAATTTATTTGACCTAATTCGACACGCAAAATATTTTTAACGCGTATTAGCACTAGTTTCAGTAAAAAAAGAAAAAACAACGTTTCCATGTGTCGAAACGCGTTGATTATTCGGAATTCCTTACAGAACATTTAGTTATACTGCAGCGCAGTGACTGTGAATCGTAACCTCTTGATTACAGCACCTGCGGGATGCATGATGGCACATCAGGGTACTGCAACGTCTCGTAACTTTACATAAAATTAGTACCTAAAAGCCCTTCGTCTTCATGGGTCTCATGGAATAACCGTGTCCAGACTGGAATCATTACAATGTGACAAATATTCTACGTTATTTCATTTTTTATGGAAAATTGGTGTTGTGTTTAGAGTACGAAAGGGATGATGAGTCGAGGAAATTTACGAATGAACACTGAAATTTGGGAGTTTTAGGAATTTTAGGAATTTTGGGAATTTTAGGAATTTTAGGAATTTTAGGAATTTTAGGAATTTTAGGAATTTTAGCATTTTAGGAGTTTAAAAAATTTGAGGAATTTTAAGAGTTTTAGGAGATATGGAAGTCTGGGAATTTTTAAATTTTAAGATGTCGAGATATATGAATTTTTTAGGGATTTGATAGTATCAGAACTGGGAAGCTTGAATATGTGGAAATTTGAGAATTGTGGAATTAAAAATTTAGGAATTCGAAAATTTGAGAATTGAGTGATTTATGGATTTGGAAATTTGAGAATTTGGGAAATTGGGAAATTGGGTAATTGGGAAATTGGGAAATTGGGAAATTGAGAAATTGGGAAATTGGGAAATTGGGAAATTGGGAAATTGGGAAATTGGGAAATTGAGAAATTGAGAAATTGAAAAATTGGGAAATTGGGAAATTGAAAATTTAAGAATTTGGGAATTTGGGAATTTGGGAATTTGGAAATTTTAGAATTTGGAGATTTGAGAATTCGGAAATTTCAGAAATCGTAAGTGAGCAATTTTGGAATTTAGTAATTCCATAATTTGCAAATTTGGGAATTTAAGAATTAGATAATTTCGAAATCTGGAAATTCGGCGATTTCTAAATTTTGAAATTGTTAATTTAGTAATTTGGAAATCTGGAACTTCAGAAATTATAATTAAAAACTTTGACCTCAAAAGAACCCCTAAACTTCATTCACCCCTAAACCTTGCAAAATGAATCTTCCAATTCTAAAAATTAATGAACAATCTTTATTACCAATACTGCAACACTGTCAATATTACCAACATACACCTTAATCTGTAAATTTGTTAAATATTGTCAATAAATTTTGATCAGCAGAGATTTCCATCAAGCTTCATTTCCAATAAAACTGTCGAGTCATCTCTGGAATATCGCGTGGCATGCAAATACCATTGCCTAATTGTATTCTCAATGATTACGAGTGATCTACGTAAAGAACCCACTGACGCAAATATCACTGTTCGAAAACTCTTTCTAAGTACGCGTGATACCGTTCGAAGATAGCGGGTACGCTTTGGTTTTATCGCTTATCTCGGTTTAATCGCGCGTTGCGTTCATTTTTGAAGGTACATCTACGTTTCTCTTTTAATTCCTTCAAGCGGAATTAAAAGTTCCTAAACGAACAACTTCATCGGGAAGAATACGTGGTAAATCAACTGTTTATTGTTGCCGGGCGTGAGATGCTATTTTTATAGTGGCCAATAAATTTGACATTTCTGTCTGTTTCAACCCCCTTTTACACCGTTTAACCTCGCTGAGAAAATGAATCGTAAAAGAATTAAATATACTTGCTTTTGTATACTTTACAATTGACTATTGTTAACTTAATAATCGTTATACTTAATAACAGTTTATACTTCTTTATACAATATTAACAATGTCAATATTTTATGATATGAAATTTAACGTAGAGAAAAGATATTAAAAGGTTTTAGTTCTACAAAATGTCAATGATATCAATGTTACATAAAATAAAATTCAACATAGAGAAACTATATGAAAAATAATTTTTTTCTTTTCATAAAATATCAACGATATCAATGTTACATCAAATAAAATTTAATATAGAGAAAATATGTGGACAAGTATTTTTTCTTTTTATAAAATATGAATGATATCAATGTTACATAAAATAAAATTCAACATACAGAAAAGATGTGAAAAATTATTTTTTCTTTTCATAAAATATCAACGATATCAACGTCACATAAAATATTTAACACAAAGAAAACATGTTCTAACTTGTAACTTATTCACTTTCGAATAATGCTGAAAATTACCATTGTAAGAGGTCAAGACACAGACAAAAGTTGCTCTAAACTGATTTCATTTTTACCTACTTTCAAAATTGACGTGAGTTATTTCACTGCCCTCATAAAACACCACTATTCAGTCTCTTTGTGTCCGCACGTTTTTCAACTTCCCAATTGAGTATCGTTTTCTATAGACAATACAACGATGTCTTTTAACCTATATTTCTTTATATTTAAACATTTTCTTGTTAATATTACAAGTTCGTGGAGAATGGGGAAGGCACAGAGGTTAGAGAATGATAAAAAAGTTTTCTGAAAGTTGCAACGGGACTGAGGATTAAGTTGAAGAGCTTTTCTGTTTCTTTGAGGCTGCGCAGTTTATGTTATATCGCTGTTTCCCGGACATTATGGTCGCTTGGACCTTGTCAGATCCTAAACTTTAAGGGTGCAAAAAGTTGTATCAGGGTAAGCGACGAAAAACATATTTTTATATTTTATGAATTTGAAATTTCTAAATCTCTGCATTTTCAAATAGGTAAGTTTGAAGATTTTTATATTTCTTCGTTTTTAAATCTGTGAATTGTGCAAATTTCCAAATTTTTAGACCACAACTTCCACCCCTTTGTGTAATATAACATAATTCACGTCATACGTTTCCATAACACATTTACAAAATATCTAGCTTTTTGTTATATCTTGTGTTGATTCTTTAATATGTTCAAGAACGTAATTTAAAGAATGAATATTTACATAAAAACCATACACAAAATTTTTGTATCTAACCCATCACTACCGCGAAAGAATAGAGATTTAAATATATTTAGTTTTTAAAATTATTTTTGTTTAAATGTCGCCTAATTTATAGAAATATTTGACGTATAAATTTACAACCCCTACGGTAAACTTAAAATAAAAGTTTAGTAGATAATGATTTAAAGTACATTATGATATAATTTTGATGATATACATACATTTAGCACAAACAAGTAATATATACAAGAATATTTAACAATGTAACTTGCAATATTATTATACTACATATTATGTGTTTAAATATGTTAATAATTTTCGTGTATTTATTTTGTAAGATACATTGTTAAATATTCTTATATATTTTAAATATTCTTAAATATGCTGTGTTATCATAACATAATTTTGATGCATAATAAATAAAAATGTAAAACAATTTGACTTTAGTGATGTCACTTGCGAATAGATAAAAGGTGGCAGCAAACAACCGCAATTATTCAGCGTGTCAAGTACTCGGTAACGATCATTATTCTCGTAATTTACGTAATGTCACGCAGCTTCCTTCTCTCAGAATGATCGATGGCGTAATAATGCGACAAAAGCCATTTGTTACGGGCACTTTGTCCGTCATCACGACTCTTCTTGCGAGTAGCCGTTCAATTTTCTTGAACCCTGCTGTCACAGGGTCCGCAGCAGCCGCGGTAAGTACCATAATTACTCGGTCAGTTTACGACCTGAAAGATGCGAAAATGCTGCAATACCACAACAATGGTGACCCGTAACTACCACGAAAAACTCCAACTTCCATTTAGCATAAAAAAAGAGAATATAAAAAAAGTACGATTCATATGAAAATGTTTAAGCAGTTGTAAAGACGGTGGTAATAAAAGGAAGAGGCATCTGTTTTTGGGAAAGTTGAGGTTATACAAAAATTCTGCAATGTTACAATAATGGTGACCCGTAACTACCCCAAACATCTCAAACTTTATTTAATAAAAGGATATGGAAAACTTTTACAAGAAAAAGAACATAGAAAACTACATTCGATGTAAAAATATGTAAAGAGTTATAAACATGTTCACAATAAAAGGTAGAAACATCAGTATTTAAAAAAATAGAAGTTAACAAAAATATTGCAATACTACAATAGTAAACCACATCAACCCCAAAAATCTCGAACAGTTTATTAAACATAAAAAAGAGAGGAACCTAAAAAAACAACGTACATTGTAAAAATATGTGAATAGTTATAAACGAGTTGGCAATAAAAGAAAGAGACATCTTTATTCAGAAAAATGGGTCGGTCTAGGTTCCACGAAAATGAATAACCATTGACAGATGTCGTATCCAAAGGAGAACCCTAAAACGTTACCGTTTTAATTAAAAACGGGACCATTATGGAAAGAAGGCAGTGTTCGGGTCAGTTTGTCCGTTCGGACCTTTTGTAACACATTGTTTGTCAGCCAGCCTGGAGCCCGATGATTGCTCTACATTGTAAGTTACCTCTTTAAAAATTTTCAACCTAACTGTAGTGAAATTGCACTCAGTAAAAGGGCGACCATAAAAGACCTGTAAAAGGACAGACCCGTCACCTCTTACAACGCGTACTGTAACACTAATCGCGGACTCAATTCTTCCTGTTGACGTCACGTTACGAATTCTGGGTTTTGGTACATTTACGAAAACCCTCCGTTCGAATCTCACTTGGGTACGGGTCTCTTTTGTTGTATATTTTACGTTTGATTTGACGTCAGGGGTTTTCTTGTTGTAGTAGGGATTTTTAATGGTGGATATTGGTAAAATTGTTGGTTGTAACTGTAGGAATAATTGTGAGATTGTGATTGCGAAGTTGGAAATTTGGGAGGTTGGGGATTTGGAGATTTTGGGGCTCCGAGGGGTTGGAGAATTTGGGGCTCTCAGAAATTGGGGAACTTGAGAATTTTGGGATTTGAGATTTTAGGGACTTTAGAATTTAGAAACGTGAGAATTTGGGGACTTGAGAATTTTGGGTTTTGAGATTTCAGTGATTTCAGAATTTTGAAACTTGAGAATTTGGGGAGTTAAGAAGTTGGGGCTTGAAAATTTAGGGTTTGAGAATTTTGAAACTTGAGAAGTTGGGATCTTGAGGATTTGGGGTTTGGAAATTTAGGGTTTGAGAAATTAGGCAGTTGAGAATTTGGGAACCTGAGAATTCCAGTATTTGAGATTTTGGGGACTTCAAAATTTAGAAACTTAAGGATTTGGGGCTTGGAAATTTAGGGTTTGAGAATTTAGAAACTTGAGAAGTTGGGGTCTTAAGCATTTGGGACAAAAATTTAGAGACGTGAGAAGTTAGACAGTTCAGAATTTTGTGAATTAGGAATTTGGCAACCTAAGAACCTTGTATATGAAAATGTAGAGATTTGAACATTGAGATTCGAGAATTTGGGGATTAAAGAATTTGAAGACTTAAGAATTTGGTGATCTGAGAATACTGCACCTGAACATTGAACACTTGAGAATTTAGAACTTGAAAATTTAGACTTGAGACTTCGAAACTTTCAAAATCTACAAGAATAAAAATTCTGTAATTCATAAGCTCCTTATAAAAATTTTGCAACTGATAATATGAAAGTTTGGAAACTTTGCAAAAGACAATTTGTCCTACCTGTAGAAGGTCAGTTTCTATTTTCAACCGAGGGGACAATCGTTATTCTTACCTGAGAAATAGTGTTTTGCAATTACAAGGAAGTGGTTACAGTATAATGTGGGTAGAGGTTGGGAAAGACCGGAAAGATGAAGAAGGAACGCTGTATCCGTAGGCGGAGCGTCCCGAACCGACGCGAGGAAATGAAAAGGGTCCGCAAGTACTGCGTCGCACGGGGGTCAATATTTTGACACACGTCACCGTCGGTGGCCTTTAGGGACAGATACTATTATAACCGGAAGATTATCTTTGACTTCCACCTAACACAATTGGCGGTATTTCAATACGATGCTACCATTATAATCTACTAATAACTTATTGACTATGGTAAATTTTTCATACACAAACAGTAAACACTGTCTCTAATCAAACAGAGATTATGCTTATCCTAATTAAGAGCGGGATAATAAATTAAGGAGCTGATTATTAGTTAGTGAATTTAATACAAACATCTTATTTCGATCAATACAATCAAAATTTTATATTTAATCAAATATGATCGAACGATTATATTTTATCAAATATGATCAAACTATTATATTTCATTAAATATGATCGAACTGTCATATTTCGTTAAATATAATAAAAATGTTATAATTCATCAAATACAGTCGAACTATTAGATTTTATCGAATATAATCGAACGATCGTGTTTTATCAATTATAATCAAATAATTATATTTTATCAAGTGCAATCGACTGACTGTATTTTATGAAATAGAAACTTTGGCAGAAATAAATCTTGAAAAATAGTGCAACCAGCAACTTGTGTTTTATAAAAAATATAATAGAATGACCATATTTTACCAAATTAAATTTTTGACAGAACATTGAAATGAATTTTGAAAAATAGTGTAATCCACAACTTGTATTCTATCAAATATAAAATGACCGAATTTTATCAAATAATATTTTTGGGAGTAGTGAAATAAATTTTGAAAAATAGTGTAATCCACAACTTGTATTCTATCAAATGTAAAATAACCGAATGTTATCAAATTAAATTTTTGAGAGTAGTGAAATAAATTTTGAAAAATAGTGCAACCAGCGAACGTTGATAGCAGTTATTCAGGTAGTTTGATAAGAAACATTATATCGTTCGTTAAATGCAATTGTTACGTGCAAATGTTTAATTCTCGTTTACACTTATGTAAACGTAATAAACGATGATGATCGATCTTAATCATACTCGCGGCAAACTCGAGTTTTTGGCTTTAAATCATTTCCCTGGCTGTGTGATTTATGGACTCGGTTGGTACATTGTTAATTATATATGATTTTGTTACGACCACGCAATAAAATATAGTGTCAATCTGTTAGCCTGCTGCAACGAACGCACTCGGATTCATTCATAATTTCTACTTGCATAGTATTATTCTTTCAAAACACGCGAGCGTTTTCTAATTATTGTTAAACATACCTTTTGATTAACCACGTCTATGTTTACCAAATTATTTCACTCTTTGAGGTTGAGCCTTTTTATTGCATACAGTATATTTAACTTCTAATGGGTTTTTAACGTACGTTCTTGCTAGCGTATTTTATTTGCTGGTAAATACTTTTCAATATAATTTTTTATCAAAAATTTTCTTCTTTAGTATTATGAATTTATTGTTTTAATTTTGAGAATTTTATACAAATATTTGTATCAATGTGTTATATTCTGTTTTCACTTATAATGATGTTAATATAATTAATATATTTTATTATTCATGTAAGTCATTTAATTAATTTAATATAAAATGTGTTAATTAATTAGGCAAATAATAAGTAGTTCATGTAACTGAGAGTATTAAATGTATTGCTAATAAATTTTACAATTACATGAAAGAAAAGTATGATAAATATACAATATTACATTTGTTATACAACTCAATTATAACATTAATGTAATAACACTAATACAAAAACAATAAACAGATATTTTCTATTAAGAAATTTATTTAAAGAAGTAAAGGTACAATAAAAAATTACAAATATAAGGAATGTTTTTAATAGCTCGATACATTATGAAGTTTGCTTTTTATATTTATTAATATTTTGCAAAATCCAAGAATTTCACAGTATATTATTTTATCTAGCATATTTGCAACACAATACGAAAACTTAAATCGTTATTTCTGCAGTCCATCATCAGAGGGTGGATCTATAGAAACCATCATAATTATCAATTTACATAAAAACTTTGAACAGTTCACAATTACCCTAAAAAAATTAAAAGCATCTAATATTTTCTTCATAATTAACCCGACTGTTAAATCGTTGTCTCTAAAGTCCATCATCAGGGGGTGTCCCTGCAGTGGTTACAATAATCGTCAATTTAAATAAAAAAAGACTTGCGCAATTATAACAACTCCCAGTCACCTCAAGAAAAAATGAAAAGCTCTAATATTTTATCATAATTAACCCGATTGTTAAAACCTTTCTACAATTCTCCATCGAGGGGTACCTGCAGGGTACAATTATCAACTTATATAAAAAATTAGAACAGTCATCCTAAACGAAATAAAAAAGCTGTAATATTTTCCATATAATTAACCCGATTATTCAGTACCCCAGCAAGTATCTCGTCGTCGTTCGATCGCGATTCCCCACCAGGTCTCCGAACATCAGATATATTTCCATAAGAGCAAGAAATGCGGATAAACCGCGTCAAGCGCGAAAAATGTTGTCTATTTCGCGTGTTTTACAGAGTGCCTCGCAGGGGCGTGAGAGACGCCTTCCGCGTTTTTTATCAGCCACTGATATCTCCGTCGGTTGTATCGTTGCCGGGACGCCATTACGAACAACGCCGGAATCGGTGTTCCTTCATTGGTGGATGTTTGGTGGCGGTGGGGATGAGACCGTGCCGTAGGCGGACTCGTCGTTTCGGGACGGTCGCACCCTTCGTAATCATAGAGCAGCAGACAGTCGTCGGTTCGGTGTCTGGTGTCAGTGTCTCGCACTCCGAAAAGTTGGTCGTTAACGCGAACGTTATAGTTGTCCCGTGATGGGAGACCCGTCGGTCCGTTGAACTCAGTCGACGTCACGTCGTCGTGCAGATCGCTCCGTATTTGATCCGCTCATGCCAGTGATCGGTGTCGTCCTGTGATCTAGGAACGTTCCGTGATTAATCGTTGAACAACCAGTTACGTGCGACGGGTGCACGGAATCAGCCCGGCCCCATGACGGACATCAGCAGTATCGGTATGGTCTCGTATTACAACCCCCTGGCGATGTATCGCCAGCAGCAGCCGACTGGACAACAACAGTTGGTCCAGCAGGTTCAGCAACACGGTCAGACGCAACAGGCGCAACAACACTCGGCGATCACGTCCAGCGACGGTGGGCAGCAATATTGGTACGGGTACCCGCACGGGCACACGCACCCTGCCCACCATCAAGCCCCTCAACAGTATCTGGACCACGCGGAGATGCTTTCCAATTGGTCCCATCCTCACACGCATCACTACACCCACATACAATACCAGCATCAGTACCAGCAACAACCGCAGATGACCACGGTGACTGACTGGAGCGGAGACGAGACCAGCCCCAACGTGGGCGCTGGAGAACCTAGCCCGCCCATCACCGTCAGCGGTAGCGAGATCAGCAATCCTGGAACACCATCCACTCCGCCGGCTAATAATAATAATAATTCGACCACTAATAATAATAATACTAGCCACAATAATAATAACACGACGCCTATGAGACCGGGACAGATCAGAAGCCCTTACGAGTGGATGAAGAAGACGTCGTACCAGAGTCAACCAAATCCAGGTTAGTTGAAATTATTGAAAGAATGTATCGTTGAATGCTTGATGAAAGGTGGAAATGTGCGAGGGTGGTTGAGATTTTTGATACGAGGTAGGATGTTGAGAGTTGACTCTTGATACATGTTACATCCAGATTGGTGGAGACTCTTAACACAAGTTGCATTCTGAACCAAGTTGGTTAGGACTCGTAACTTGAGTTGCATTTTAAGTCCAGGTTGGTTAAAACTTTTAAGTTGGGTTTGAAATTCAAGCTAGATGAGATTCTTGTCGAAAATTGAAGTTGAAATGCAAGGTAGTTGAGATTTTTGACGAAATGTGGAGTCGAGCTAGGGATTGAGAACGCAAGGCTAAATTCGAGTTAGTTGAGATTTTTGAGGAAGATACAATTAAAACCTAGATTAGTGGAGGTTCTTAATAAATATTAGAATTGAAATTCAAGTTGGTTGAGACTCTTAATGAGTATCAGAATTAAAATACAGTTTAAATGAGATTCTTGACAAAAATTAGAATTGAAATGCATAGGGGTTTGACGCAAGTTAAATTGAAATCCAGTTGAGTACCACTGTGATGTACTGTGTGCGCGCCACGAGATGAGCTCTGAAAGGAATACTTTGCGAAGAGTGGTAGTTTTTGAGATATGGAAAAATTAGCTTAAACCATGTAAAGTTTAGATGCAATACATTGTAGCAAAGTAATGTATTCCTCAGGAAATTTGAAAGTTTGAATTTGTGGATTTGAAAATTTGGAGATTTGAGAATTAGTGCATTTGGAAATTTGGGAACTTCTGCATTTGGGGATTTGGTAACTTGTTAATTTAGGAATTTGGAGATTTGGTAACTTGTTAATTTAGGAACCTGGAGATTTGGTTAGATGTTAATTTGGAAACTTGAGAATCTGGGAACTTGTTAGTTTAAAAATTTGATAATCTGGAAACTTGGAAATTTAAGAATCTGGAAACTAAATTAGAGAATCTAAAAACTTGAAAATCCATAAATTAAGAATTGAAAAATGTGAAAATTTGAAAGATTAGAAACAGAAGAGTTGAATACAGAAATTTGAGAATCCACAGTCCTAAAAATTTGTAAATTATGACTTTCAAATTTGAATATACTACAATTAGCCCTAGTAATCAAACACAAATACTACATACATCGAAAAACGATGAAATTAGCTCTCAATTCAGAGCTCTTCTTGTGACGCACGCACAGGTCCTCGAGCAGCCCAAGTTTCCTGAGAGTTAATTCTAAAATGGTACCTCAGATAACGGCTGCTTGTTGCGTCAGAATTTGCTCTAATTGTTTACATAAAATTAATCAACGACACCCAAAATTATTTCATACAGATTGTGCGTTGAAAATTGTACAATATTCTCAGGCAAAATATCTCATAACTGTTAACCCAATTCAGATTTCGAAGTAAGCAGAGTATCCTAGGACGTTGTTTTTTCTGTATCAACATACGATATTTACAACTTCGACACAAGGGTACCATTATCAAACTTTGTTTACGAAATTTGAAGATTTTATTAAAAAGCACAAACTGTGAAAAATCACGAAATTTAGAAATGGATGATACTAAAATTGTCAAATTATTTAAATGATACCAAAATATTTGGATAGGATATGTTTAAATTCTGGAGATGTTGTACGAAGAGTAGTTGTGAATTGACGTTTCTTCATTGAAAATCGACCGTGAAGAAATGTGCTGTTTATAATCGATGTTTGTCAACGTAACTGATCGATACAGCCTGTTCCGCATCGTCGGTTCAGATAGTCTTTGTAACACCTTTACACGTTACAATTTAAAACTGTTATTGCTTAAATATGAATCGTTTGCAAATTGATTATAACTTGTGAATTAATATATTTGTATATTGTTTATTTGAGAATATAGAAATTTTGAGAGATTAGAGTTTAGAAGAGGAGTATGAAAGACTTCGGAAGACAAAATGGCGATATACGAGAAGTTTCTACTATCGGCTGGAACATTCTAGAAACATCGTATTGTGTTTAATTTGTAAGAGTGATGGAGAGACACTTTTCCTTATGGTTTGCAAATCTTTGAACCTGTTAATTTTGGGATTTGAAAATTGAGAGGTCTTGGAAATTTGAGAATTGGATGGTTTAGAAATCTGGAAATTTCAAGTTTGAGGATTTGAGGATTTAAAAAATTGCAGTTTGGGAATTTGAGGATTTAGGTTTTGGGGGATTTGAAATTTTTGACGTTTTCAAGTTTTGGAGTTTGGAAATTTTGAAATTTGAGAATTTGGGGTTTGCAAATTTGGATATTTGGAATTTAGGAGAGATTAGGAAATTTGAGAATTTTGGGGTTTGCAAATTTAGATATTTGGGATTTAGGAAATTTGAGAATTTGGAAATTGAGAAATTGGCAATTTGGGAATTGGGGAGTTTGAGATTTTAGGGATCTGGGGATTGGGAAATTTCAGATTTTGATCATTTCCAAATTTAAAAATTTGTGACTGAAAACTTCTAAATTTATAAATTCAGAATTCGGAAATTTACGTACTTAGTACATTTAAAAATTAATAAGTCATCTAGTAATTTGCTAAGTTGAGAATTTGAAGATTTGCAAATTTAAAAGTTCCCTTTGGAGATTTTAAGATCTATTTATAATTCCAGAAATATTCAAATTAATAATTCTGAATATTTCTAAATATGCAATATCCACTACACAGTTTGCACAAGTGGTTCCTTTTCTCGTACCGCCATTTTGTTTGAAAGAACTGTGCTCCAACTGCACCTTTCCCATAGTTATTTCTCGGTAAAACTAGAACTCTCTCGTAAGTACAAACGGTAAATTATTGATTCGGTTATAATTGCTGCACGATTCACGGTATTAAAATGGAGAAACGTTTCGGAGAACAACCGTGGAGTACTTCGTGCACATCGTGCTCGGTTATAAACACGTCTCTAAGGTCTAGATATGGCGAACAATGTAAACACGGTAACAGACGAGCAAACATCTAATTGCTCTCAAATATTTGTGAGATAATCTCCGTCCTCTTGGTGTCGCCTCGATTTTCAACCGGACCAACTATACACGTACAATGTTACCTGTTCAAATCCTACCGAAACGCGTATTTCCACCGATAAAATTACTATACTACGTTTTAATTGTTCTTGTGTTTTCGTACACAACGGAGGATCGGTTATTGCAGAATTAACTGTCAGTTAATCAGTAGTTAGTCAAGATGATGGTTGTTAAGAGATTTGGTACGGTGATGTTTAAAAATTATGGCAACAGCGGAGGATTTATGATTATGTTAGGGGTTGTTTGGGGCTCAGCAGTATTTATTTTAATTCATTCTTTTGTTGTAAATATTTACAGTTTAACAAATGTACAAGTTACAATTTTACAATTAGATGAAATTTTTATTTTTTATTGTTGATTTAAGTAAATAGTATATTATCAATAGTATCAATGGTCATTATTAAAGACATTTCTGATCTACTACTCTAAATATATTTCTTCTATTTTATTACTGCACTATGTTATACTATGTTTACAATTATTGTTGGTAATTGGCAATATTATATTTTTTTTTATTTTCAATGGGGCTCTAGAAATCATTACATCTCGTGTTCCTCCGAAGCTAGATCCGAAAGTGGTCACTGGTTTTCATTTTAATTCTCGTTTGACTAAAAATTAATGGTGGAAAGTGTTGCTTCAAAAGAAAATGGATTTGAAGAAGGAAAAAATGTGATTTTAAAAGAAAATGGATGTGAAACAGGAAAAAATGTTATTTTAAAAGAAAATAGACATCAGAGAAAAATGTTATTAAAAAAATGCATCTCTGAGAAAAATGTTGCTCCAAAAGTAAATAAATCTCAGACAAAAATATCGTTGTAAAAGAAAATGGATCTCAAACAGAGAAGTGTTGTATAAAAAGAAAGTGGATCAGAAACAACAAAAGATGTGCAATTAAGCAGCTGTATTTTCTCATGTTGCAGCATGCAACATAACAATAAACTGCAACGCAAGTGCAGGTTCAACGATTCACGAGCTTTGCACCATTGACGCCCTCGGTACGATGTTAAAATCATTATCGCTCGATTATTGCATTTCCATCGTTGCTTTGATACCCGTGTTACATGTATATTATATTAGAAATTGCGTTCGATTGCATGTGTCGATATTATTCATTATCCAAAGCATGCGAATAATTGCAGTATGGCATGTTTCGATGAAATTTTCGTCGATTATGCTGCATGACTTCTACTTCATCGAATGATAATTGAAATCATTTGCGATCGTATAGCTGCATTTATGATTCATATTATTTTCAGTGATATAAATTATTTTCAGTGATTATGGTAGTTTTTGAATTTTTTATGCAGTGACGCATTTAGGAAGGGGGTAAACTCGTACCTGAGAAAGATGCAGGAAAAGATACTAAATTGTTTTCTTAGAAATTTTTCTTAAGACTATGTTTTTAGAAAACCATTCATTTATATTATTACGTCTTTAGAAGTTTACAAAATTTTTATGAATGAACTACTTGTGAATTAACTATTATGAATTAACTACTTATAAATCAGATACTAACTCTTGTAAAGAAGTAACTCTTGTAAAAACCTCGTGTAAGCTTTTGTAAGCTCTTGTAAACTCTATAAAAGGAAAAGAAAACTATATTTTACTCTACAAATAAATTTATAATAGTCCACAGAACATTACTGAATTTCTACCAAAAATATTTCATTAATATTTGTATTCAAAGTACATAAACTCCTTCAATGTAAAACTAAATCTGCGTCACTGCATGTTATAAAATCGTCATTATATTCCTCTATTTTTGACAACGAAAATTCACATAGAATTCAGAGCTTTATACAATCATTGCTTAGGTACGGAAACTTTTCGTACCCTTTTCCTTTCCGTTGCACAGTTGTACCCCATTTGTCCCTTTCCTTTACCATTGCAGTACCTAAAGACCCTACGACACCTTTTATTATCTATGTTTCATAGTTATATTGCAGATAGTCGTATAATTCAAAACGTATCCTAAAATTTTCTGGTTCGTTCCTGTTTGTTGAACGACTTTTTGCCAGTCATTATTAATCGCAACTTCTTGGAGCCTTCGCGACGGCTGCCGCCATTTTGGTAGCGCGAGAAGATTACTTGAGTGGTTCTCAACGTTTTTTATTTTAGTTGGAGGTACTTAGAATTAGTAATTAGGTTTAGTAATTTAGTTATGTTGAAGTTTGATAACTTTACAGCTTGACAATTTGATAATTACATAATTTTCAAATTTTATAATTCATAATTTTGACATCTCTTGAAACCTCAACCTCAAAATTACTAAATGTCACAATAACAAATATCTAAAATTTCCAAATATAAACCATGCCTCTAAAATTTCCAAAATTACCCAAAAATTCATAGATCTCAAATAAGTAAAGCATAGCTCTACATATTAAGCACAATCTATCAATACCCGACAAGGTTTTTCCATCTTTTGTCGCACGCTCGACAAAATCAGCTTCGGTCACGCTGCAATTAAGCCATAAAGTTATTCAAGCAGTTTGTTTTGCCAACAGTAAAGGCTAATTATAACTGGTCTTCAACGGGGAAACCTAAGGTGGTGTACAATTTCTTGGGAATATTTCGTGCATTCGCACCTCATCGCGAGAAACGGCTCAATTTCCATGAAACAGGACCGAGCGGTTTGATTCATGCACGGGTACATGTCCCGACCCTTTTACATTGTTAACAAGATTTTACCCTAAACTCGAGGGTCGACAATTAAGTCAGTGTGACAGGGAAACACAATAATAAGATGAAGGGAAACTTCGCGTATACCTAAACCTAGACTAAACGTATTTGTACACGAAGAAGCCACGATGTTCGATTCAGAGGTGCGTTTCTATACCTTGTTTCGGCCTGGGATGCATTCTGACATTGTTTGAGGCCATTTCGACGGGAAACCGTTCTAAGCTCTCCAATAAAACTCGGTTCGACCTGTTCCATCTTTGGACGTAGCACGCGTACCATGAGAAGGCTCGTGGTTTTTGTAAGGATACTGTTTTCCAACTTAATCGCGATGTTTTATGTAGAGATTTTTAGACTGTTTATACAGTTGCATTTTAAATAATAATATAGAGGTGCTTTTTGTACTTGAACATTATTTTGTTGGAAGTATTTGTTAGACAATTGCTTTTTGTAAAGTAATTTTGTTGAGAGGAAGAAAATGGGAATGGGACAAAGTATCTCCCAATAGAGACTTTAACAGACTTTATACAATACTATAATCAAAAACATGAACGTTCTCCTACATGAATATTATAATAAGAGCAGTATCTATTAAACAGTTACTTTTTTATAGAGTAACTCTTTTGAATGAAGGAAATTTATGATGTATTTAACGAAATAACAGTGCAGATGTAGATGTTTTTGTGTGCATTTTGGAGGCACTTTGTAGTTGTATTTCCGTGTCCTCCATTTTGGAGCCTGTTTCGCTGTCTCATCTTACGGCGTCTTTGAACAAAAATGTAACTTTTGTGAAATAAGACGATTTTGTTCCTTTTGTCTATGGTAAATAATTTTGTTAATGGTGAATAATTGAGTAAAAATAAAATACGTAATTATTTGTGATAATATAAATTGTAATAACGACACATGCTTTTGAAGTCTGAAATGAACATGAGTTCATCTAAAAATAAAATTGACAAGCTTAAAACTTCAAAGTAGAACTAACATAAAACCAATAATAACTTTTTAGAGCTCAATCGAATAAATCCACGTTGAAAAATACGTCGAAAGTGTATACTCCGCTAAACGGAAAGAAAGCTCATAATTCAGAATGGTAAGATTAATCAGCTAGACAGGTTCCCGTTGAACGTGCGTCGGATACTTGATATGCAATATACAAATGTTACACGGCACAATAGAGGTAATTGTGATGCCGTTGACGAATGGTACCCGTGCGAGTCGCGTAGCGGAGGAAATCGGCTATATAGAAGGGGGGTTGCCGGTCAGAAGACAGTCAGGAAAAGCGGGACACGCGGTTTCACCATTTCACCGTGCGAAATGGAAGAGCAAACGCTATAATGGGGTGGCAACGAGTCCCACGAGCCCTGTTTCTTTACTCCCTCGCTCACCCCCCTCTTCTTGTCTCTTTTTATTCTGGCTCGTACGCAAAATATCTCCGGCCAGAAATGGCCAGAGTGAAACGATCAAATCGTCGGGCAGTTTCGCTTGATTAAACACGAATTTGTGACGGTTAAACTGCCGACTGGTTTTCTTCCTTTTTTTTCTTTTTTTGTTTTGCCGTGTGGACACATTTAATTAAATTAGACCCTCGTTGCGAAACAACTTCCTTCGTAATCTTTGCGCAAATATTGCACCACGATTCGCGAATTCTTCCATTTTAAACACCTTAAAGAAGTGTACGTTGGCTTCTCTTCTTATCGAGTAGGAGACGAGTAGAGACAAATTCATAAGACTGTTGGTTATTTTAAATAGTTTTAGACAAATTTTTAGACAATATTGTAGACAATACTTTAGACAAATTTTTAAACAATTTTTTAGACAAATTTTTAGACAATATGTTAATCAATGTTGTAGACAATATTATAGACAATATGTTAGACAATATATTACACAATGTTTTAGACAATTTGTGAGAGAATTTACAAATTTTTAGACATATATTAGAGTGCATCGAAGTTATTAACAATAAAAAAATTTCACAGAAAGCAAACTTTGTAGTCGATTATAAAAATTACAAAATGGTTTCGTACAACTCACTCATAACATAACCTAACTTTATTCGAGCAAAATTGAACCTCACGAAATTGCAAGTTGCGATACTGAACGATACGATTGTAAATAATGGTGTACAATAGATTTGCTATGAACATGACTGACCTGGTGTAACAATTACTCTATTGAGAGCACCAGCAGTAGATCCGTGCGTTGACAAGGAACCGACCGGTTTCCGATATCAGAAAGATGAAAAAGGCCGCCGGTAATCCTTGCCGACTCGCACACAATCGCGTTACAACGAAAAATCGACCGTTCTCCCCGTCAAACAACGTTGTCCTCGAGGGATTTCGATAGACCTTTTTTATTCGGACGTAAAAGTTTAAGTGGATACAACCCGAACGGCTAAAAGTTGAGGTGGCAACAATTCCATGTTGCACAACTTCTTTCCTTTCTTTTTTCGGTTGATAATGACAAATAAAAAGATGCCGAAACGCGGCAGGAAATGATCATTAGCTTAAAAACGAAGGTTGTCATAATTAAAGTAATGCCGTATAGGGTTTGGAATTTTCTGCTCTTTCGTTTCTTTTTTTTTTTTGATTCGATGACAATCTACAGAGATAAAATACGTCTGTCGATAAGATTTAATGATGCTTTATGTTTGTATACGTGCATCGAGTTTGAGCGACGATTATGCTCAACATGACAAATATTTGCTTTGTCGAACAACTTACATTGGAAATAAGTACGACACGCGAATGGATGCAGTTTACACTCCTTTGTGCTTTCTGACTTGCAAATTGTTGACTCGTTTGATGTTCATTTTATCAATTCACGGTGGGTATGTTAATGTTGAGGTGATCAGTGACTCAACTTTGTTATTGAAAATGTTAGCAATCGCTTTCTAATTTTTATGTTAGAAATAGGGTGGGATACTCTCTAAGAGCCACGTGATAAAATGTGGATTGGACTTGTAACGTTAGGAATATATTTGAAAATTTGTAGTACTTTACATTTGGAAATTTAATTGGAAATTAATTAAATTTGGAAGTTTAGTAATATTCAAATTTGCAAATAATCACTAAATTCGCAAATTTACAAATTTACAAAAAGGTATAAATTGCCTTCGGAAATTAATTACCCGAGTTCTTGATAATTAATTAACCTTTCAGTGTGTTAATTATTAAACAAATAATTTATGTATAAAAGTTTGTATGTACATTAGAAAATATTTGATTAGACTCTACTATCCATTCGACACGATAGAATACACGTTTTGTAGTTCTTTACAAGGTACGTTTGAGTTGTAGCATTATCGTTGCTGCAAAAGCGTTAGAAATACTCGTGATAACGATCGACCGCAATCTGAGCTACGCAAAAACTGAAAATTCTTCTTTTAGACGTCATATTTGATCATTTACACAATATACACTATGTACACATTTATATTCTATTTACGTCAGTTCTCAAGTCTTTCAATTCTGAATCATCCAGTTGCAAAATTCAAAAGTTCCCAAATCTCTCAGTTCCAAATCTCCCAATTTCCAAATCTCCCAATTCCAAATTTCCCAAATTCCAAATCTCCCAATTTCCAGATCTCCCAATTTCCAGATCTCCCAATTTCTAAATTTCCCAAATTCGAAATCTCCCAATTCCAAATCTCCCAATTTCCAAATCTCCCAAATTCTAAATTTCCCAATTTCCAAATCTCCCAATTCCAAATTTCCCAAATTCCAAATCTCCCAATTTCTAAATTTCCCAAATTCGAAATCTCCCAATTCCAAATCTCCCAATTTCCCAATCTCCCAACTCCAAATCTCCCAACTCCAAATCTCCCAATTTCCAAATCTCCCAAATTCCAAATCTTCCAGTTCCAAACTTCCAAAGTTCCCAGATCTCCCTGTCCCAAAATTCCAAAATATCAAATCTCCCACCTCGAAAATTCCAAATCCCCCAATTCCAATCCTCCCAAAATCCCAAAATCCCAAAATTCCTCATCTCACCCAAAAAAAAAATTGTTCCAACAATTCCCGACTACCCACAAATACTCCACTAAGAAGAGTACACACAGAGATTGATATTTTCCACGAGCGTATACGTGTATCAGTAACGTTCGTGATTTCGTGCCAGCCATGCTGAATCCATCTACATATATATACATGCGTACCATCGAAAAGTATAAGGTCGAAGCTTATTCGTGATGTCTCGAAGGCCTCGAGCATTCTTATCGAGGAGTGGTGGATTAACGTGCACGCCTTTGATCTTTGCCGGCCAGGCCTTATCTAATCGTTTTCCTTTCTCTCGTTCCGTCCCGTTCCCTTCTCTTCCCTTCCCGTCGTTCCCGTTTTCGTTCCCGTTCCGTTTCGTTCCCTTCCTTCACGTCCGTGGATTCCGTATTATGCTCGTGTAATCGTTTTCAATGCCACGTTCAATTCACACCGTCGCGAAACACGCTTTGCCCTCTGCCATTTTATCGACGCCCCTTCGGACATCTTTTCGAAAATATCTCTGTTATTGTAATCGATACTCGATTACACATTTTTCTACAGATGTTTACAGATTTGTTTTGTAGATTTTGTGGATATTATTTTGGTTTTGTCGGATTTCATTTTGGTATTAGGGTAGATGTGTTTTAAAGAGAAAGAGATTTTTGGGGAATTGAAGATTTGGGTTTTTAGAAGTTTTGCGATTTTGGGATTTGGAAGTGCAGATATTTTGAAGGAAATTGGGTGATTTGGGAGATCTGAAATTTGGACATTTAGGGATTTTTAAGTTTGCGGATTCGGGGATTTGGCGATTGGGAAATTTTGGGATTTGGGGGTTTAAGGATTTAGGAATTTGGAGGTCACTTTGCAGAATTTGGTATTTGACAATTTGTAAATGGAAAGATTTTAATATTTGGGGTTTTGAAGATTTGAGAATTTGAGAAGTTGGGAATTTGGTGATTTAAGTATTTGGAATTGTAAATTTTAACATACTTGGGAATTTGAGGATTTGAGAATTTGTTAATTTGGGGATTTGGAGATTTGGGAATTTGGGTATTTAAAGCTTTGAAGATTTGGGGATTTTGGAATGTAAAGCTTCGAAGATTTGGACAATTAAACACTTGGTAATTTGAGAATTTAAGAAAGTAGAATTGGTGCTTTAGAAATTTGAGAGTTTAGGAAATAAGCCATTCCTTAAATTCCCAAATCTCCAATTTTCAACTTCCTCTAATACTCGCCAAATAAGTACCAATATTACATCTAAAGAAGAAACAATAACCCAATATAACAATGTTACAAATTACGACAATTAAGATCGACATACATCAAAATACCGTTCGCATCTAGTAAGTTGATCCCTTAAGATTCGCATTTCCTCCACCTGCCAACTTACCAGCCGTACTGTACACAATCTCCACGAAACCGAATCAGAAGATTCCAGGATAGTTTCTTCACAATTTTTATTCCTCTTCATTCCCACTTTTTGCTCGCGCAGTGATTTATTGTTTACCTGCTTGAATGTTTTCAAATCTCGCTCGAATTACTTTATTAATACCCCTTGGCAAGATGTGGCTGCGAGTGTGATCGTCAAAAGCGCGTTATCTTCTTTAAACCGCGTTATTGACAAAAGTATTAGAGAAGCAGATATTAAGCGTGTAATAATGTCGAGCGTTATCTTCGTCATCTTTCTTTTTTTCAGGAAAGACACGAACAAAAGACAAATACAGAGTGGTTTATACGGATCACCAGCGGTTGGAGCTCGAGAAAGAGTTCCATTTCAGCCGTTACATCACGATTCGCCGTAAGGCCGAACTTGCCGCAAATTTAGCGCTCTCTGAACGACAGGTGGGTAATCTTCAAAAATTTCTTTGATTTTTAATTATAACGTGTCATGATCGGAACCCTTTTAAAACCCAGAGCTATTCACTCAATAACATTTTTAGAAAAATAGGGGTTGCAGGGTAAATTTATGTTAACATGAAGCTTATTTTGCAAAATATTATATTTAAAATTGTTCAGTATGCGTCAGAATTGCATACTGTTATGTAAAATTCTAACTCTATTAAGAAGTTCGAGATTGGGACTTTGGAATTTTTATATTATGTGATTTCAAAACGTGGAAGTTTTGCAACAGTGTAATCTTAGAGATCTAGAATTTTGAACCTTTGGGATAATTAAACTTTGAAATTCCCCTACTTAAAATTAAAACTTTCAATCCTCGTCCTTAATCTGCACCTGGATTATTTGGTTACTTAGGTGCGAATAAACACGTGTATCAGTCTATGATGAAAACGAGGCAACTCTATTTTTTAAGAATATTTTATTTTCTAGATATGTATATTTGTTTAGTTGTGTCAAATGTAAACACTTAAAAAATATAGTAAATCAATTTTACATAAGTAATACAGTTGCTTTAATTTCATTACAGACGATTTATGTTGTACAGTAATTTGAAAGTAGCGCGTCGACGATCGCAGTGAAAATGGCCGCTACTAGTCAGACGAGTAGTAACTTTAGGACTACAGAAACCTAGAATTTTGGAAATATGCGACTTTGCAAATGAGAAAATTTAAGAATTCACAAATGTGGAATTTTAGAACTGAAAAGTTTGGAACCTAGGTACTTTAGAACTTTGGGAATTAAGGGGTTTAGGAGTTCGGAATTAACTTTGGGATCCATGAATCTTAAATTTTGAAATTATAACACTGCAACTTTCATAATTCCAAACTCTCAGAATCTGAAAAATTCTAAAGCCCCGATGTTCCAAGGTTCTGAAGTTTCAAACTTTCAAAGTCTCCAATGTCCCAAATTTCAAAGATCTCAAACTTCCAAAATTCCAATGTTTCAGCGTCCTAAACTTCTAAAGTTAGAATCTTCCAAAGTCCCAACGTTCCGAAGTCCCACCCTTCCAAAATCCCAACCTTTCAAAGTTCCAATCTCTCTAACTCCCAATCTCTCAAAGTCCCCATCTCTCTAACTCCCAATCTCTTAAAGTCCCCATCTCTCAAAGTTCCAATCTCTTAAAGTTCCAATCTCTCAAAGTTCCAATCTCTCAAAGTCCCAATCTCTCAAAGTCCCAATTTCTCAAAGTTCCAATCTCTCAATGTCCCAATCTCTCAATGTCCCAATCTCTCAAAGTCCCAACCTTCCAAAGTCCCAACCTTCCCAAGCCCCAACCTTCCAAACTCCCAACATTCTACTCTCCCACCTCTCCAAAATATCATTTAAAAAAAAGTCTCCAAGCGTCACTCACCAAAAGTCTTAACCCACCCCAAGAATTTTCCAAACTAAACCAAAAACTCGCAACAATTTTCTGTTTCCTTAGGTAAAGATATGGTTTCAAAACCGGCGGGCGAAAGAACGAAAGCAAGGCAAGAAGCGAGAGGAGTTGGACCAGAAAAGTCCGAAATCGATGGACGGAGTACCTAGCGGAGCAATGGCCAGCCTGTCTCTCAGCGGTATGGGAGGAATGTTGGGTGGTTTGATGCAGAATGGAGGCTCGCCACCATTGGGACTCGGACACTCGTCCCATCACACCTTGACTTTGAGCCCACCATCTGGACCTCTGCATCCGCACTCTCATCAGCACGCTCATCCTCACACGGTGTTAGGCTTGTGACCTGAAGAACCCGAGATCGCTGAAACTTGGTCCCGTCATGGCTGACCTAGCAGCATTTTCACACCGTCAGACATTGCGACGGATTCGTAGTCGCGCGTGATTTTTCTGGACTATTCTCGACCGAGACAGATAATCGACCTCCCTTCTGATCGATACGCTGGGAGGACTACGAGATCGCGTTGTGTGGTCTTCGTTCCGAATGTCTGTTGGGTCTGTTAGCACTTTTCGTTATCCTCGTGAAACGCGCTCGGGAGGAATTTTGAGTGGACACCGACGGGGATCCAAGATGGCGACGCTCGTGTCGATCGCGATACAATTCTTCTTATATGCTCAGTATTATTTTCAATTATGCTAGAACGAAGTTCTGACCACGATTTTTACCTAGGGATTTATTTTAACGAGCCGCGATCACAACGCTTCGTGGAGGATTCAGAAATTGCCACTCATTGTCAAGACAAATTCACGAACCGCCGACTGACGATCGGATCTCCGACATTTATACGAAACGTATGGAAAACGTGCAATCTTTGCCTTAGAAACCGCCAACCGCTGTACTTGTATCCAGTGGTTACGATTTACCGTCGCGTTAAGTTAGATTTTAAACGAGAAATTTATTATACGCACGGGGATGTTGCAGTGTGACTCGAATGAATTTCAACAAACTAAATAATAAATGGGATCATTCGATGCGTTTTCGAACTCGCAAGATACGCTCAGAAAAACCGGAATACAGCTTAGTCGAGATGGGATCCTGATCCCACAATTTCTGAGAGTATAACAGAATCTTGCGAGTTACGATTCAATGGCACATTTATTATTGTTGCTGTAAAATTCGCTCGAATTACCCTGAAGATTTCGAGGCTTTTCTGGGGAGGGGATCTGAAGAAGAACTTTGCGCGAAATAATAAACGTATCGAGAGTACGTAGAACCAGAAGAAAAGTTCAGGAACATCTGCACAAGATGGAGAGCGAAACCGGGGTCCCCATACCCACGCGCAAGGACCGAGAACCCCGAGGATCCAAGTATACGTACGAGAGAAACGAAAGTAAAATTGTAAAACGGCGTATTCTGTATCGAAATGTCCGCGAACGAGATGCAATAAACCTGTACGCGGTATGTTTTTACAAAATACTTGTTAAACTCTTTTCGAAACTGTACGTAAACGTATGCCTCGAGAAACGAAGTCGCGTTGTTATGCAATTTTTTAATCGTGCCGATTTTAATCTTCGACTTTTATTACCTTCTCGGTAAAACGAGTTTTATTTGGCTTTACTGCTACGCGTACGAATTGTAGATTCTTAGATCGAATTTTAATGACAATAAAAGATAAAAACACGAAAAATATAGAGGCTGTTTTCGAGAAGGAAATGAAACTGTAAGAGAGAGCCGTGTGCCTTGAGCCAACCCCCTCAACACGCGATCACGATTTCAATGTAAAACGCGAACGTGTGTATGCGTGTGTTGTTGTTTGTATGTATGTATGTATGTAAGAGAATGAATTTTAACGTAACATTAAAAATCTCACGTGAATTATGTGTACATAGTTAAATATAATAAAATATCTTAATTCGTAAGTTATTATATTAATTAAGGTTAATAATATTAGGCTTTACGATCGTGTAAGATTCATTAGTATTTACGTTTTCATTGGTTTATGTATGGTTTCTTGCTTCGAGAGTTTAACAAGTATTTTAAGAGAACATACGAGCTAAAGAAATTTCAAAATATACGATCTAATGTTTAGTAATTCTGTTGTTTTCCTTTATTTTTTTCCCATGATAGATTTAGAGCAATGACACTATGAGCAGGTGAGCAATTACGTCACTGGTGTGCTTCTTGCATACAGTACAAAATTTAGAAAATATATCAAATTTTCAAGTCTATTCTAAAATAAGAATCAAGAATTATATTTTGTAAGTTTGGTGAAAATTTAAACTCACAACTTCCAAATTTGTAAATTGAGAACTTAATTACCTACCTAAAATTAAAATAATTATTCCTCGCAGTCGCCCATCACTGACCTAAATAACTCGATTGCGCCAATCGAACGCATAAAATTGAAATACATATCAAAGCAAACACGGCAATGATATTTAACGAGTCGATTTTCATCGAATCCACTAAAAAAAAAGCGATGTCTCCTCGAAACGAGCTGCCATAACGATTAAATCCAGTCCTCTCAACGATTTGCTTGCAATTCCACGGCTGGAAAGTTTTCCAGTGACTCTTGGTCGAATGGGTCTCGTTGGATTGTACATAAATACTAGCACAAAAACGTGTAATGCCGTTTATGTGAGTGGCTAGAACGTGTAACCGATGCCAGCAAATTCGCACAGAGACAAATAAAGCAGGAGGAGGAGACGATGCTGCGAAGGTGGCGAACGAGTCCCGTGGGAGCCCTCAACTTAACTACCAGATCGATGTCCGACCCCAACCCCTCTTCATCCACTGGAATCAACCCCAGCTTACACGCAACCGGGATCTCCCTGGCTCTCCCTCCCTTCTTCCTGACAAAGTGTTGATCGGAGAACGACTTGGCGAATTTAATGCACGGTACCGCTTGTTAGACGATCATCTCGACGAAATATGCAAATGTAGTTTTTTTTAATTTTTTGATTTATTAAAGTGGACGGTATTTCGTTTATAGAGGGTGAGGTAGAGGAGTGTATGTTACTTACTAGGGGGTCGAGTTAGTATTTTGAGGGTGTGGAGTACTGGAATTTTTGATTGCAGCGATTAGAATGTTTAGGGGTTTCAGTAGGACATATTTGGAGATTTAAAAATAGAGTAATTGGAGAAATTGAGGATTTTGGGATTTGAGAATTAGGGACTTGGGAATTTGAGAATTTGTGAGATTGGAAATTAAGAATGTAGAAATTATTAAATTTGAGAACTAAGGATTTGGGGGTTTGAGAATTTGTGAGATTGGAAATTGAGAATGTAGAAATTATTGAATTTGAGAATTTAGAAATTTAGAAATACAGCAACTTAACAATTTAGGAATTTAGGAATTTGAGAATTTATAGATTTAGAAATATAGCAATTTAAAAATTTGAGGATTTAAGAATTTAAAGATTGAGCAATTCTATAAAATATATTAACTTACCTGCACTAAAAACTTCGCCCATATAACTCCGTTCTCACGTCAACTTTTAAACACTATAAAACAGATAACTACTTTAACCAAAGCCAAATAACGTTAATACATCTTTTGTACATACCAAGATATTTCACATTTTTGCTATTTATTTTTATTTTCAATATTGTAAGTACTAGGTACAGTTACCATGATAAATACTAATCATTTCCTCATAATCAAAATCACCTATCATTTCAAAGTGTGAAGAATATCGAAAGCGGTCTGTTCACAAGACTCAGATGACGTGATAATACTAATTCGATGACCGTCGGTAGATCACCGTAACAGAAAGGAAAACCAAACACGCGTATAGGCACTCGAATCGATTTCCACGATAACAGCATGTACATAACTACCATTCTGTAAATGATTCCGCTATCGGTTACAAATTATTTCTGTTTCCATCAGAGTAGCCACCTCCTCAGAAACGTATCTATGATTTACAATTCCGGGAAGTAGCTGAAATAGTAAAATAGAAATTTCGTCTGCACCCGGGTCCCTCTGTAAATTTCACGACAAAGACGTTAAAAAGTAGCTTCTTCCTTTTTGAATGTGCAAAGCAACCGCGTACCATGAAAGGTGGAAATCAGGATCAGGGAAGAAGATAAAGGATGCAGCAGAATGGTGAAAGAACGTTGTCAGGTCGGCAACCCGTACGTAATTGGACCCCGAGACGTAACAACGTTTCACGTATACCGAGAAATTCCAGGGGATGCGTGGATGTGATGGGGGGCAGGATACCTTTTTGTTCGAGTTGCTCGGTCCAGTCGAAAACACCAAATAGGTACTTTTATGGGGGGCTATAAAAGGCTCTGAATCGAGTATCGATGGTTCCAAAGGGGCTAATCTGCGGATGAAAACTGTAATAAAACGTCCTGCCTGCGTATGTATCTGGAATCCTTTTGCAGTACGCGCGCCCTTACTTTACGCGTCGGGACTCCAGGTAGCCCGTTCCCGTTGCCGACGAAAAATGGGAAAAATGGAAAACTACCGTTTCCGTGTTTCCTCGACGGCGAAAACGAAACCCGTAGCGGTCACGCACCTTGCTTTTGGGCAAACGAAGAAACACCTTCGTTGCAACTTGCAATAAATATTTAATGCGATGATTGTTAATCAATTCGATTGATAATTTTATTATGTCACTGTTACAACGTGTACTTAATTGTCGGGCTAAAAGTTATAAAATAAATAACGTATTTGCAAAGATTTTTTGTACAATATGAGACTTAGCGTACGGTAGTAACACAGAACATAGGGATAAAATGCAATGATACAATTTGTGTGATACAATTTGTTATTTGTATTTCTAGGTCGTTTGGATTAAAGAAAGCACTTGTAAAGTATAAATAAATTAAACTCTTACGATTTTGTCTCACAACATAGAATTTAGAGAAAGCGCATGCAAAAGCAAGTTGTGGTAATTAAATTAGAAATTAATATTCTAATTAGATCCGAAAAGTAAGTGCAACGTACACTGGTAAATTAGATTAGTCTTGAAAACTATAACAAAAATCAAGATTAAAATTAATTACATTAATACACTAGCAACAGGGGACTAGATTAATCGTATTATTCTATATCTCACAATGTCAGTAAGTAGAAAACTGCATACAATAAAAAATGGTAAAAATACGTCGACGCTCAAAATAAGATCTATAAATCACCCGTCGATAATGTATTAACATGAACCTTTATTTTCGTTATAGTACTCGTATATTTGCTAAGGAAAATTATGCTAAAATATTCACAATACATAAATCGATTACGAAAATAATTTGTAAATTTAAAAGCATATTTACATAATTTCATTCTCCCTTTTTCATCTAAAAATTAAAAAAATCATTTATAATATACACTAATTCACAGAATTTTTTTAATATAAATCTTACTGTTTTGTATAGAAAGACAGTTCGGTTATTTTAATATACAAGGAATTTTTAGGTCATCCTGTAAAGGATAAAATTGTTCATATGAAAGTAAAAAATGTTTGTCACTTAACATATTTCTTATTGTAGACAAGTAACTTGTACCCGAGCGGATATTATATATGTATAAGTAGAAAAGTGTACATATTGTCAAACTCAATCGGCTGCAATTACGTAGCGCAGTAAGATCGTAATTTTATTTACAGTTAATAAAGATTATGATTCGGTAAAAGTAGAATAAATATTTTTATAAAATTTGACTAACAGCATTATTGCAGTGAACTGAAAATATTTCACTTGTAGCTGGCAGTAAATATTTATAAAATATAACTTAAATAAAATCTGTAGTCAATTTTACCATTAGACATCTAAAAATTAAGTAGAATAAGAACTTCATTTTTAACATTTCGATAATCGCTACAAAGGTAGAATAATTTTATGAAATATGCCTCTTTGTCTCTTACTTCCTTAGTTGATTATCATTTTATAAACTTTACGTCACTGATTACCTTGATTTGAGAAGCGTTTTCATTAAACGTATAAGCATGTTTATATCTCTACTCAGCGATACGCAGATATTATCCTCGTTGCACCATTACGTGCGTAACATTAAAAATACTATCATTAGTATTGTGCGATAACATTGAATGTTTTCAATTCCTTTCAGAATTAATAGACATGAGTATTAATAAATTTTCTTATAAAATTACATATACTATTTCATCGAACACTTCCTAACGAAAACCATTCGATTGTCTCGGTTGTCAAGTCGAAACGTTCAAGCGGCAGACATAATCCACCAAGAAACTCATTTTCTTGCAGTGTATCATGATTCCATATCGTAGCTTCTAAAGTTCTTTCTTTAATGACCTCCAAAGACATTCTATATTCCAGCTGCAATAAATAAAATATTATAGCATATGAATTCATGAGTTGCTTGAAATTTATTACCATCTCCATAAACGAAGGATGACAATTTTTCTTTACAACTTTCGTTTTCCTTTTCGTTTTCTTTGTGGGATCTGGTTTAAGATAGACTTTCACGTATGTATTCGGTTCTTGACTATTAGCCACTTTTGGCAAACCTCTTGCATGATAGATCATCACATAAAAAGTTCCACGAGTGTAGTGAAGGGACATTTTAATTTGTCCATTTTGCACATTCTCCCTGACTCTTTTCTCCGCCCACCAATTACCAACTGAATAAAAATAATAACAATAAATGTTGTAATTTTCATATTTCATACAACCAGGTTTTGAATGTTCCATTGTACCTTTGACTTTGCGTAAATGAATATCAGCATTTTGCTGATCTCTCAACAGTGGATGAAAGAATGTGTATACTAAGTCACTTTGAGAAATTTCTGGTGCCATTTTGAATAAGCTTACAAGGAATTTTTCAATATCTGCTCGACGTTTATCAGCAACCTGTTTTATATTGGACCTTCCCACGCTTATACCACTCGGTAAACTACGCAATACATATGAAACATACTTTTTAATTATGGAGAAAGATTGTAAGCGGAACTGAAATTTTGAGTCATTGTATCGATCATGATTTCAAAAGAAATTTGCTACGTATCAAAGATTTCGGTGATTAGATAATACGACGAAAGATAACACAATTGAATTCTGACAATGCAATACACGGTATTGTTTAATTACAAGCAGCAATAAAACGTGTCTTCAATTTGTTCAAGTAAGTACACATATATTATATGCACGATAGATACGTAAAAATAATTCTCTATTATTTTAGAAGAAAACATATTGGAAATGGGTTTCAAGCGGTTTCGTGCTCAAATATCAATACAACAGACATCGTCTTCTTTGTCTTCCAATCCTGAATTTTATCGAAGAATATCACAAAATGATCCTAACAAGTCACAGAAGAACGATAATTTTAAGAAACAAAACAAGGTGGAGTTTAAGCAACCACCATCTACGTCCAATTAAGAGAAGTACAGTATAATTAAATTAAGAATGTTACGTTACAAAAAATTTAATGTTACTAACCTGGCAAGTTTTGCAAGGGGGAAGTGAATGCACAGTTTCTGATAAAATTCGCAAAACTCCTTATACGATCGAAATAAATAAGTGGGATCTGCATGACCCTTTCGCTGTATACGCAAAATATACATGTAATATTTTTCAGGGTCGTATCGTTTCTGATAACCGTGTACTTGGACGCTCGTTAATTGACCCTCTTGCTGCATTCTGTAACAATTAAACGAGCATGCTTCATCTCCAACTTTTTCACAATTTTACGAGGAAGATTAACAAACTCACGTGTATGTTCGTGGAATAAACGATAATAATGTTCCATCACTGTGATCACCCGAAAATCTGAGCTGTGCTAGATTGTGTAAGAAAAAGTTGAATTGTGTGAACCAACTTTTAAGCGAACTTTCTATCATACGAGCAAATGTCGCGGCAGCTTCGGGGTTCGTTTGCTCAGGGAGAAGAGCTTTCTGTACATAACTAACCGCGTCCATCGTTACACCAGGAATACCAGACGAAGTCATCTGCGAATTTGTATAGTTATTCATTTTAGATTTGTTTGCTAACTCCTTAAACTCGATATTGGCGAGCTTTTGTTGTACAATTTTTAATTCAGTCATTTTTAAAACAACGAAATCACGTTACGTTAACAGATTGTTGTTTATTAATTTCGTTAGATTTCGAGCATGTTTACTCTTCTCTTAATTGACTCAGACTGCTGCATTGTTTGATATTACGAGACCTCGAACGATAAACACTAATTAACACATGGTATATAGTTTAGCATGATAGCGGACCACTTTCAGATAAAACGCGAGGATAAGTCCTTCCGTTGCGGTATTTTTGTTTTTATATAACGGAACAATGATTTAAATTACGACGCCACCGTGCTTAAAAATAAAGCAATGTACACTATACCACTGTAATATTATAAATAAAAAAACATTTACATTATTGTATAACAATATCGAATGTGAATAAACGTACCAATCCGAAAAGATGAAGAATAAGGTTTCCATGTTTTCGTACCACGTTAAATGCTTGACAACATAAATCTACAAAATGATGAAACTTGGCTGATGGTTTATCTCCACCGTTTATAACATACGCCATATCAGAAGTTAATACGAACGGTGTTCTATCTCTGTATGAAAATACGGGGTGTATAAACATTTTGTACAAGCAACAGATGTTCGAATAAATGTATTTTTACCTTTTGAAATTTCCAAACATTTGTGCGTCACCTAAGAATTTACCAAAATCGATATGGAACAGATGACCGGATGTTTTTAACATAATATTGTCATTATGTCTGTCACAAATCCCTAGGATATAAGTAGCGACACTATAACCCGCGCAAGACGCGGTAAAGTTTTCTACTGCCCTTTCGTATTCTAATTCTGAGGGATTGTGTTTTGCCAACCACTCGGCAATTGGTCGATCTTTAAACGAACCGGTCAGACCAAACTCAACCTGTATTTTTCTTAAGGTCTCCGCATCCGTAACCATTTCTATCATTCCACGTTTGTAACCAGTAGGTACACAAGCGAACGTTACCATTTTAAGATCAAGACCCTCTTTTAGCCAGAGTTTATCCATGATGCGAACTATTTGAAGCGTTAACATATCTTGTTGTAAATCATCACCAACCTTCAAAGTTAATTTGATGTAGAATAATTATGGCACACTGTATGACTTATTTATGTGATAAACGTACTTTAAAAATTGCAGGACAAATCACTTCATCGCAACTGATAAAATTGATTTTTAGCGGAAGAGTAAACGATGGGAAATACGAACAACCTTGAACACTTATACCGAATACTTGTTTACTGGGTGACAGCGGTAAGCATGTACCATCATCTTCCATTAACTGACAGTGTATATTTTGTAAGCTAATTTTTAGTGCATCCATTCTCAATGAATCTTTCATTTGTTTGATATTTTCTGCGACCTCGTGTAAATTCTGTAGGAACACGATTTACATCATTTATTAGTAGACATAACCTATAAAATAAAAATATACCTTAACAAGTAATTGCTGAGTAAGAAAACTATTTCTTAGTGCATCGCCAATGACAGCTAGTAATGCTCGCAACATCAACAGTAATCTTCTGTGATAACGCGTAGAGCTAATATTTCTATCATCCTCTGGCCCAACTTCAGCAGAGTTCTAAAAACAAATTAAATATACCAAATTTAAAATCAACATTATTTATTATCCTCTACAGGAATAAGTTTTTTAAAGTTTAGAGGTTAATGATTCGATATTTACCTGAGGACTTTGTCCCGGTAATGCTTGCGTCAATAACCAATAAATATGATGAGCTACGCGCGGAGAAATTAATGCTCGTTCTAATAAGAATCTTGCTAGAGGAGAACTTTCATATGTTTCGTGCTTTAACGCTTGCAATAACTGTGGTAAATAATCCACCAGTTCATCATTGCTTAATTCTCGAATCCACCCAACGGCTATTTCTCTAACTTTCATATCTGGAAAACTACACAGAACTTATGTTTATTTGAAGCAATTAATAAATTGGGCTTACTTAAGACAGTAGTTACCAAGGTAATAATAATTGTAAAGCTTGAACAGGTAATAAAGGACTCCAAACCCTGAGAGATGCATGAAGATCGGGTAAACAAGCCCAGTCCCAACTGTGTGCAGCCAAAAGCACCTTGGGCAAAGCTTCGGGTTTATCATGTAAATAATGACGTTTTTCCCATAAAATTTCCCTCTCTTCAATAAGTGGTCTGTCAATGAAAAAATAAACATTAACAACATGATATGAAAAATATAATTTTTTAGTTTAAAGATGTGTACCTTGTAAAAGTAGTTTGTTGTGTAATGTCTATTAATATTTCTTGCGTATTCTGATCTAGTGAACTGAAGTCCAACGATTCCACATCATAATCTCGTAATTCTGAAGGGAACAGTACTTTCCCTCCATAATCAGGTAATTCTATCCCGATTGTAGGATGTGTATCGCCGTGAGGATGAATTCCAGATGCAGGAGCAGGGCCTAACCTTTTATCAGCAACTGCTGGCCAGAGAGATAAGAAGAAGCTTCCTTGACTCATCACCCTGTAAAAAGTAGTAAGAAATGTATTTAAAAAATGATTTTTTTCTTCGTTTTAATCAAATGTAAGCGTGAGTACCCTTCAAAATCGAAAAACTGTATAGCTCCCCAACCTAGTTCTTCTTTTTGGATAGTATTTTCTGTCGACGAATTTGATTCATGTTCAGTAGGTTGTATAGTGCGACCGTATAAAACTAATACCAGCCTCGCTTCTCTTGGGACTTGGCATACACTTATGCCACGAAATTCCAGCCTGAAAAATGTAATACAAATTGAAAAATTGAAGTGCAATTTCTACATAGTAAATATTATGATAATTACCAAGCATTAAACAAAATTCTTGGATAAAAATTAGAACTGACTGCCATAGGTTCGGATAAAACTGGGTTCCCAACGGGTCTTGTACCGTGGAATATCTGTGCTGCGATTATGTAATCATCGTGTTTCCATGATCCTGGTAATCTATGCACTGCTCCAACGCGAACTAATATAGTGTCTAGTACTTCAGATGATACTAACGTGACTGTCATATAAAAAACATCACATATATTTTCTACAAAAACTTATTACACAAAATAAAATTAAAATAAAGTTATTACCTGTTGGAAAATCTGGTTTACTATTTAACTCAAAGTCAACTCTAAAAGCATGACAATAAGTTTCCACAAGATCTTGAATTGCGCCACGAATTTTATGACAATGGGATGCAATTACATCCGGAAACTTCGTCCTTAAGGTCACGACGGAATAATCGCCGTCTTCGTGCAAGATTTCAGGTTTTTTGCATTCTATATTTGTCGTGTGAACTTGGGGCAAAAATTGACAACACGCATTCACGAAATTGTCTACAGCTTCTGTAATTTCAAATGTTTCTATGTTTCCCATTAATGCACAGACAGCTTTTACCGCTTGAACAACACCCCGTGGTTGCAGTTGAGGTAAAAGACTAGAACCATGATTGCTAGTTGCCAATTGTATAGCAGCAGTTTCTACGCGTTCCATTTCTTTCTCTACAGTTTCTAGCAAAATAAGAAGTGTATCGTACGAAATAGGTTGTACTGGTTCATTTGGAAGGATGTCTTCTAATTTGAGACATTGGTCGCGATTATCGTCTTGCAGTGTTCGCGCTATCGATCGTTTTATTTGTGCTTTAGTTAGAATAGCTAATTCAATGTCTTTTTCTAATTTTATACATTGATGTATGTATTCGTATTGAGCTAACGTTGTATTAGGTGCAAAATATTCCGATAATCCCCACACTCTCAAACAATATTTCTCCACGTTTACCGTATCTTCATCTTCTAAGGAACAAGCGACATTAAGAATAACATGTTCAACGCTACAATTTACATCGCAAGTAAATGATATGGACGGAGTATTTTCATTAGAATCCGTTAACTGTGGATGTACAACTAATTTTATACTTGTGCCTTCAGGATACAAGCTTTCCATCATTGGGCTGATTATATGCCCAATATTTGTACTAGGGTCATTAAATGGAAATTCACTTCGCACAGATTTCATCATTTCATGGAAAGCTTTCAAATCACAATCAAGAAGCGATGGTCTAGTTTTTCTAACTTTTATGTTTTCGAATAAGCGCGTTTGTCGTTTTTGTCTCCTATCTAAGGAAGTTCTCCTTCTTTCAATAGTATTCCAAGCAGATGAGTTTCTAGGAGGTAGTGGTGGCGGTGCAGCTGGAGATACAGCTGGAGATTTAGCAGACTTTTCCACGGCAACATACACCGGATCCGAATTAACACTTTCATTTGTGCTATACATATAATCGAATGGATCAAACGGGTCATACACCGATCCACTGACTTGTATCTCATCCTTATTTCCTTGTACACTCTCGTTAAGATCTTCAGTCTTAACAAGTAACGGATCAAACGCTTCTAATACGCTAACTCGAACATTTGTTTTATCTTCTACTTGATCGAAAGAACTCAGGTCTATAAGATTATTATTTGGCTTCTTTTCTATCACTTTCAATGCGCTTAGCTGCTCATCATTTATAGTGAACATTGGTTTTTGTACACCACATACAGAAGGAGTAATACTTGGTCTGTAATTTGTAGGTAATGGAGGTATCTGTAAAAAGAGTAAACTTTATTCTTAAAAAAAGTCATGTGATAAGTTATGCAATATTTCATGTTATAAAATGAACTACTAAAAAATATAAATAATATTCCTAAGCTAATATTTGATTTAAAACACATACACAATCCATATACCTGTGTAAGAAAGTAATTTCTAAAATTATTAAAATTCCATGCAAGCTGTAACGAGAGTTATCGAATAAAATTATTATCCAAATAAAAAAAAAACAGTTACACATTTAGTATTGTAAAATATCCATAAACATTTAATAATATACCTACTTGTGGTGTTGCATCAGGTACAGTACTATTAATACTACTGGATCTCGACATAATAGGACTAATTTTTGGAGTTCCTGGTGTGCACGGTGCAGTGGAAGATCTAGGACCAGGAGAAAGTGATTGATATCGGAAGTCTCGAGAATGATAACCTGCAACACTACTGCTACGTGATACTCTTCCTTGCCTTTTTAATAATGAAGGATGCGTTTCCCATTTTGGTTCCAATAATTGTTTCCTGTTATAAAATAAGTATAGTTAATAAATAATACCTTAAACAACCCTTTTATAAGCATCTCCCAAATATGAACTCACGGCGGTGGAGGTGGAGGTGAACAATAATCTGTTAAATCATCGTGCTTCACTGGACTTGTAAAATTAATTAAGTCAACAGACTGATCTTGGCTTGTCGTAGCTGTTGTTGAATTTCTTCTAGATGGAACTGGTGGTGGTGCTAATATCACTGTATTTTTCGATTGATTTGTGTTAAAGGAACCAGGCCTTGGTCTACTTCTACACTGAAATCTACATTTTTTAAATTAAGTTTTACCAATTATTGTTTGTGATCATATATAGCAATAATTGAATATAATTTACTTTTCAGTTTGCGGTGTATTAGCGCTTTCTGATGAATTGCTATGTACAATGTTATTTGATGTGTGAACGTCACCTTGTGCAACACAAGATCGTTGAACATTATTGAATTCTGAACGTTGTTTCTGTAATTTAAATTTTTCTAAAGCAAGACTTTCTAAACTCAATGCTTGAGCACGTTCTAAATCCTCTTGGAACTGACGTTCATAATCGATCACCTTTGAGTTCTGAGTATTTGTATTTCTACCGTAGTGTGACATCTAAAATTAAATTACACATTGGTTAGAACTAGCTGGAATAAGATGCTAACAACAGATATATAGATAAGATACACAGTGAAATAATAGTAGTGATAGTAGAGTCATTAGGTCATTTTAACCTATACTTAAAATATATATATAAAATTATCAGGTTTTATTAATAATAAATTCATAAAACAGTTATCATACTATGTTAATATTTAATTAGCAAACATTAATTGGTAAAAGTTGACCATACATTATAAATGAAATGTTGAAAGTTGTAACAAGTGAATTAAAAGATGAACATCAGACACCTTTCGTTTACTTTGATTGTAATCGCAACACGTGTTTTGATAAATCTGGGGGAAGTGTATTGCTTACATAGACCTTATCATTCAAAGGGCCCGGTTATCAATTTCAAATGACAGAAGTGGTACGCATCTACGTAAACAGATTTACGGCTCACCCTAGCATTATTTTCAGTAAAATGTCTCGCTGTCAGATACTGCAGAAAATCTTCGAGCAGAACAAAGATACAGTTGATAAAAGAGCACTGTCACCTAATCAAGGAAATGACATTTTTGATCGTATAATTGATTGTCGTATTAACGACTTACTATACATACGCAAATATCTACATACAAATCGTTCTATGAACGAAGAGTGCACTGACTTGGAGCTGCTGCCACCAATAGACAATGCACGGGTATATAGAAGAGAGAACAAAAGTATGTATTTACGTATGTATTTACGTACTATGCATGAAACGAAAAATACTATAGTGTATGCGATTTACTATACAGCGTGCAGCGCGCAACCGATACAATGATACAATGTAATGAAAGACCGACTATAGTGCGGATATGTAATTGAAAGCGATGACGGTATACAGTTAGGTTACATTAACTCTTTTTGGTGCGTCGACTGAATGTTTGAATGATTAATATGTTCATCCTGAATAGCGAACCTTATTTGCTTATTGCTTATTTAATATATGGATGGGATGCGTAATACGTACAGTTATGTGTTTCCTTCGTTTTTATTACATCAATACATTATATACAATGAGATCCTACAAAAATATAAATGCTTCACTTACACGCAAATATTATAATAAACCACTTTCTAAAAACAATTCCTAATTATCATTCTTGTTGAATGATAGAAAGAAAATAAACAGTTAAAGTTTGATATTTAGGATAACGATTGGCTGAATCAGCTCTAATCATATCAAAGAATTTTTTTTTAAATATTGATTACTTTGTGAGGTATATTAAGTACACGAAAGACTGACAGGTTGCCTTTCTACAACATTAAAAATAGCTTAATACTGTACAATTCTGAGCCAGAATCCTTTCTCGCTCGTTGTTACTAGGCTTCGCCTGCTAAATTTTATTGGTGTAACTGTCTTTTCACAAGTCTCCACTCTGTGTTTCCTCAGAAATGAAATTATACCAACTTTAATTTGCAATAATGCAAACCGCATTCCTGAAACATGTTCAAGTCTATTAAAATTATTATTTTATAGGATAAGTTACTCAACAATAGTTTTATTACAAAAGATCACTTTAGAGGAAGGAGCTTATCACCATTTGCTTTTGGTCTTGGGAGAGACTAGGGAGAACCTAGGAGAACTTAAACAACAATCTCTAGTCTTAGTATCGAAAGAATAAGACAAATAAGGCAAGTAGTGGAATACTCCTTCCTTCATGCTTCCTTTTAACTACTCATAAGATGATTGTATTGTTATTCTGCAAGAATCTTGAGTTTATAGCAGGCAGCTTTAATAAAAAGATTACCTATGCAATTTCTTGGTCCTTCCCCAAATGGAAGGTATGTGTATGGATGCCTTGTACGTTTATTCTCTTCTGTGAAGCGTTCAGGATCGAACATTGAGGGATTGGGATAATAATCTGGATCATGATGGAGTCCATAAATTGGTATGATCACCCTCATACCTGGAGGTAGTTCCACTTTACTACCTGGTATCTGATACTGGTATTCGCATCTGCGAGATAAGAGTGATGCTGGTGGGTATTTTCTGAGAGTTTCTGAAAATTAAGTATATAAAAGAGAGTCATATCACTAATATGATAATTTCCTTTTGTCAAGGTCACTTTGGGAATTTGAAACTTTAGAACTTTTAAAGTTTACATTTTGGGATTTTGGAGCTTGCAAGGTTTTAGGCTTTTGGGACTTTAAGACTTTAGAATTTTGGGATCTGGAATTTTGAGATTTTGGTACTTTGGGACCTTAATATTTTGGGACTTTAAAGTTTAAGAGTTTGGACAATCTAGGACTTTAGGATTTTGGAACTTTGAGACCTTGGAAATTTGATATTTTGTGACATTGAGAGTTAGAGAACTTGATTCTCCGGTATCATAGGATTTTGGAAAATAATGTATCGCGTGAAGAATGGGTCTCGGCCCATAAAAATTTAAGAAGCCCTGATGTAAAAGAATATGATTTACAGGTATTCGCTAGACTGTTACCTGCGATAACCATGTCAAGGTACTTCATGTCCTGCACGGCGTCATAAGTTAACTTTCCTCCCCTGTTGTCGATAGCGTCATGAATATCCCGTCTGGTTTTTTCCTGAATCTCAGTATTCAATGCCAATTCATGAAGGCAAAATGCAATGGTGTTGGACGAAGTTTCATAACCGGCGGCAAAAAATACAAACGCTTGGGCGGCAATACTGTTCTCGTCCAGTTCTATAAACAAATCGGTTTTATACGATAAAGCATTTTTTAAAAAAGTTGTTCTTTATCGTTCAATCACCTAGTGACTACCTTAGCGATACGCCAGCGATAAAACACTAAATGGAAGAACAAACTGCTGTATGATTCCCCGTATTAAGTAATCCTGAGTAATCGACGTTGCACAGAAGTTTTAATTACCGTTTGAAAACGCTTCTTTATGAGAAGTTAATGGACCGCATCATTAATACCGCAACGTTACAGTTTTATTGCTGTTGCGGTAGCTGTATGAATGGATCACTTACTGTCAATTTTATCTTGATTAATTTGTTACAGAACGGTATCGTTTATGACTGAACATGTAGTCGTTCATAGCGTACATTGAATAAGCCATACATGGACTGCAGAGATTTATCAATTACATAACATTATCCCAGTTAAGTTGTTCGAAATTGATACGGACTTAATGAATAACTTCAGAAAATTGCCTATATCCTAAACATTCTACTACTCTATCTCGTTAATACTTCGTCGAAAAAATATAAGCTGCAGCGGAAACAGGCTACGGTATCAAGTTCACCAGTCCGCACCTTAAGGTGAACAACATTTCGTTTATATTCGATTTATCTTTGAACAGAGTAATCTGTATAAACGATAAGGGTTTGACCGATATAACCATAGAGCAAGTTTATCCTGTTTCTACGCTTTCGCGGATATTTCGTTTTGCACGACTTCAGCTCATTTTCATACCTAGCAAATTAACGTACCTATCTCTTCAACCGTATCTGTATCCTCCTCGTTGCCAATTAGCCCGTTACCCGATTCATTTTCCAACGTTCCTTTATCCTTTAACTCGATCAACAGGTCCATGAAGTCGTGCCTCTTGACTGCTTGCTCCGCCCGTTGCTTCAGCATCTGCGACACTACATTCTTGAAGAATCTCGTCACCTCAGGATCGATCACCTGAACGCCTAAAAGCTTATAAAGTCTCGGCATGGCCGTTCGAAGCATCCTCCATAGCGTGGCCTTGTAACTCGGCCTCGAAAGCTTCTTCGCAGTCCTGTGAAACTCGGATTCCTCATCGGTGAGCGCGTTTATTTGTATGCCGAAGGCACAGCTACCAATGACGTCTATCGTAAATTTTGCAGCCAGCTCGCGAATCTCGAATGGCCGATCGGCCTCGGACGACGAGTCGATTAATTTTTGAAACTCCTCGCCGCACTCGTCCAGCAGGTAGAACATTCTTTTCAATTTGCCAGACGAGAAGGCTGGGGTCAGCTTGCACCGCAGACTCTTCCATTTCTTCCCTTCCAGATTGAACAAGTGGGCGGACAGTGGATCCTGGTAGAGCAATAAATTGCAGTTCACGAAACCTCTTAAATTTAATCAAATTTAATTCTTTTTACCTGGCCGTTCACCGGTATGCCGCGATTGGAGAAGCAGGCGAAGTTCTTCACGAAGATGTTCTTGATGAGGTCCGGATCCCTCAGGATCAGAATAGGCGACTTAACGCGGTACGTCCCGAAGTACCTCTCGTCCTTGAACCAGTCGTACATCTCCTTGATACCCTCTGGCAGAGATTTCTGGAACAGCAACAGCGAGGCGTAGTTCCCGAAGAGGACGATGGGTTTCCTGAAGGGTACGCCACGGATCTCCCAGAAGTTGAAGGTGGAAGTGAGGAAGCAGTACAAAAGACTGAGGAACAGCCCCAGTAACAGGAACTGTTCCAAAAATTCTCTGATCACGTTCCACATTTTGAACGTGGAATTTTTGAACACTTTTTATATACAATTTTCTTTTCTTCAGTTTGTTTTTCTCATTTTAAACAGTCTCTCTTTTTACGTAGGCCAACTCAGTCGCGCCGACCGTGCACCGGATATCGGTTCAACGTTTATCGCGAGGTCTCTGTTAATTCTAAAACAAAGGCTACACTCTTCAGAACCACGTCTTACGTTACACAACCGGTCGTTTCTTGGAGCTGTTTACAGACGCAGAAGTGCAATTGTCGGTAAGAGCGTGTGACTCATCAGGCCTCGCGAGAGAAATGTCAGGCAAGGTACACGTGCAGCACTGTTCGCGCGCAAGCAGCGACGGTTCAAATTTCAATCAAAAACATTCGATCGTTAATGACGTCCGTTTTCCAAAATCACTCGACCGATACCCGATAAAGAGGTCCCGGTGTGTCACGCTCTCGTTCGTAATCGCCGAACCGTGATAACAATGCACCGCCTTTCGAGAAAGCACTCTTTGTTGCTCTGGAATCCACGGAGCGAAAAGTTAGACTTCCGGCATGTTATCGGTAGGGTCTTGAAGAGATTCGCGAGATCCCTCCGCAAACAGCGGATCCTTCGGAGGCTTCTTTCGCGAAAAAAAAGACACGTTACATCGATTTGGCAGCTGTAGTTGGCGTCATCCGGTGCATCAAAGGACCGCCGCCCACGCAGACACTAAATTATGTACCGTCTGAGAGATGTGGAAAATGTACGCGAGTGTATGCAAGTAGCAGAGCGTGGTTGACACGCTTCGAATCGACTGCACGCGTTTGGGGACAAGAAGAAAAGATAGGAAGAGGAAGAGCGAAAGAAAGGAAGGGGAAAAGGGATCGTCGCGTCCACGCAACGCGTATCGTTCTCGCCGAAAGGCTGACCTCCCACTGACTGGAAATCATGAACGTACGCACGCACGCATTTATAAGGGACCTTGCGCCATTGCTGCGACCGGAGTTCGTGCCAGAAGTCGTGCACTATCCGACAGCAAGCTTGTTTATCAGCCACTCTGTCCCTCTGCCTCTCTGTCCCAGCAATTAGTAGACGAGCCATGAGGCCACTCGAATACACAGAGAAAGTTTCGACTTGTTTACACATTAGATAATATGTAAAACATTATGGAACTGTGGGACGAAAGTGTTCACGCATCTTTTAACTCTCCGTTAGCCGCGCGGTCGTAAAATGTACAGCAGTCATGAATTATTCAATTCTTTTGACTATGTTACTAATTTAGAATCGAAGAATGCAGTATGCTGTGTTCTTAAGTTTAAATATAGACGTACTAGAAAACAATAAGTAACTGAATATGTAAAAAAATAGAATCGTGATATTGTACATTGAACGCGTGGGAAATCATTTTATGAAGCAAGACGCGGATAATGCAAGGTTAAACGCGAATAACTTTCATGAGATTAGAGTAAACGAGCCGAGTCTCTTTTTAGCAGCTGGAGAAATTAGTTTCCTGCAGCTATTTTTAGAAAATTCTTTTGTAGGTGCAGAGAAGCTACAAGTGTTTTAAAGTTTTATTATAGCTTAGAGCAATTTTATGACTCACTGTATGTACAGATCTGAGGGTACATCTGAGACAGTATTGATAAAATGTGAACTTTGAACCTTGATAGATTTTAAAAGGTTTAATTATAAGCCTCTTTGGATTTGGATTAGTGTTGAGCATTGTTCCAACAACAATAACCAATGAATAATTTATAGTTAATCAATTGTTTACTTATTATTCTAGTTATTCTTATCCTAATTATTTATTATTCATTATTTCATATCTTCCGTTTGTCATTATACAATTATGACATTTCACGTTTGTCTGTGAATGTTCAATTATAGTTCTAGTATAGTACTATTGTAGCTGCTTCTATCTATGTATCTTATTCTAGTAAAGGAATAATCGATAGCCTTTGAGCTTCGTTCACGTGCTGCTACGCAACTTTTCCAACGGTGTTGCTCCTAATAAGATAAATTATTAGCAGCAATTTAGGTTGCAGTTATGTTGCAATAGATTCACTCGTAAACAAGTTACTGTATCGACATTCATATTATAGCAGGCTTGCGGTTAGACCTTTTACGGCCTTATTGTTAGGCATATAAATGAAAATCCGTAATATTTTTAAGCTTGATACTTTAGTAATTTGGAAATTTAGAAGTTTGGTAATCTAGGAATTTGGAAATTTGGGAATTTTGGAACTTAGGGGATTTGAAAATTTCGAATTAGGAACTTTAGAAATACAGTAGTTTCATAATTTGTAAATTTGTAGATCTTGCTTATTTGAAAAATAAAAAATCTTGAATTTGAAAATTTAAGAATTTGTAGATGTGAAAATTTAGAGATTCAATAATTCAACTCTACTATATCGTATACTATTATTGACTCGCATCGAGTAGTTTAGTATAGAAGGAACTTGAAGTATATTCAAACGTGTAGTATAATTTTTTGGTTCGAAATCATGCAAGGAATTCCAGAACGTGATATTACGTTGTATGCATAGATAACACGGTTTACTTCCCGCCATGAATGCATGTCTGTCGGCAATCCGTTGCAAATGAAAATAGATCTAACTTTTACTACCAGCTTGATTTCTCCCTCCTATACTTTCAAATGAAAACAGATGGTGAAGCTTGGGGAACCGATTCCACTATTTCTTGCTTGTCTTTCTTTACCTTGTACCTCCCTTATGATATACGAAACCAGGTTCTCAGAAAAATATAAGCAAAGCGGACTAAAACTCGTTAGAGCAATCAGTACCGCTCTTAGCGTTATGCAAATAGGGGCACTTGCCATGGGCCCCAGGTTAGGGATGCTCTTTTATTACAATTTCAAATATTCGACTTCAGAAATTTAGAAATTTTTAAATTATCAAATTTAGGAATTTTTCATTTTACAAATTCTCAAATTCTAATATTGCCAAATTTCTATACTCTCAAATCCTTAAACTTTCAAATTTCCAAATTCTCAAATTCCCAAATTTTCAAATTTGAAGATTTCAAAATCCTAAATTCTAAAGTTCCCGAACACCCAAATTTTGCCTGGGGTTTAAAAAACACTAGCGACGAGACTGAACACAACAAGTGCATCTTTCGTTTCCATAATTTGCATTATCTGTTGAAAAAATAAGTATATTTTCGCGTTTCGTGAGTTGCACTGTATTTAACATAAAAATTTGCATTATTTTCGTTTGTTCGTAATACGAATTGCAGATACCCATTGCGTATTAATATCATTATGATATTTAAGTATGCAAGACGTAATGTGTGGTTATCATTTACGTGAACAGATAAAGTCAATATTATTGAGAATTAGCAGTATTTGCTATAGTAAGTAATGAAAAGACAAAATTTTTGTTTGCTTTTGTCTTCCAAAATTACATAAAATATCAGTCTTTCAACTTTGTCTTATTAATTAAAAAGCAATAACTGTTTCATTTATATAGCTCTAAGACAAAATATAAGGTAGTTATAAAATAATTATTAAAAATAAATAATAATTTTAAATAATAATTTAATAAATTGAGGATATTGTACTAATCCTATTATGTTTTTAAAGCTTAGAAAGCGCGCGGTTTTTAAAATAATATCAGTGGCACCACCTTACAGTAAACGGTGAAAGTAAAAAAATAAAAAACTGCGCCGGTATCCATTACCACTCTTATGTCAAATCCTACTATATCAATTGCAACTGATTATTACAGCGTTCTTCGTGATTGAAGGTAGATATTTCTTATTTGAAATAAGACAAAACTTTTATTCCTTTCAATTAAAAAAATTTGAAATTCACTAGTGCATGAAGTTACAAAAAATATAAATCTAAGTAGATACAGCAATAAAGTAAATCGAAAAAATTTATTTCATGGTCAATTTTATCATGCACTAATAACTAATAACAATGCTTAATTTTTATAGTTATAATAATAAATTAGTTAATAAATAATCGAAAAATTAAAATTCATAGAAAAATAAATCGTAATGTAATAATTAACAAATGTTTTGTACCATATTGGCCAAAAAAACTCACAACAATAATAAACTGTAATTGTTATAACAGTAAATTATTTAATAAATAAAAGTAAAAGTTATAAAATTCAAAATTATGATGTAAACAATTATAATATAATAATTTCAAATTCAATTGGTCGTACTTGCACACTATTGGTGTATCACATGATTGGTCACCGCAGATCACCAATCACTGTTGACAGTATCGGTGCTCGGAAAGTCAAATGGGATCAGTTCTATTGAAGGTGTCGAGGAGGTCGGATCGACCCTGTCATCACTTACCGGTACGAGTCAAGGATTTAATTTACCGACTGTGTGTTCAACTCTGTGTTACCTAGTGTACTAGTGCAAGTGTCTAGTGTGTTTTATCAAGTGTTTTTTAATAAATACGGGAGTGTATTAATACGATTTATGGTGCGGTTCTTCATGTGTCAAAGTGCTTACTGAGGTGTTTTAATTTACAACTGTGCTTGTGTATACGGATACATTAGTGTGTTTTATAGTGTTTTACAAGTGTTTTACCGTGTTTTTATAAATATTTTACCGGGTTTATTGGTGTTATTATTTACGAGTTTTTATAAATTTTTGTGAACATTTACTGAGTTTTATGGTGTTACCTATGGACATACTTGTGCTAGTGCTTTAGTGTAATTTACAGTGTAGTACAAGTGTTTTAGTGTAATTTGAGTGTGGTCGTAGAAGTGTTTTACCGTGTTTTTACAAATATTTTACCGGGTTTATTGGTGTTATTACCTACGTGTTTAAACAAATTTTTGTGAACATTTACTGAGTTATATGGTGTTACCTACGTGCTTTGACATACTTGTGCTAGTGCTTTAGTGTAATTTACAGTGTAGTACAAGTGTTTTAGTGTAATTTGAGTGTGGTCGTAGAAGTGTTTTACCGTCCTATTACAAATATTTTACCGGGTTTATTGGTGTTATTACTTACGTGTTTTTACAAATTTTTGTGAATATTTACTGAGTTATATGGTGTTACCTACGTGCTTTGACATACTTGTGCAAGTGCTTTAGTGTAATGTACAGTGTAGTTGTAGAAGTGTTTTACTGATATTTAACAAATATTTTACCGGGTTTATTGGTGTTATTACTTACGTGTTTTAACAAATTTTTGTGAACATTTACTAAGTGTTACGGTGTGGTTACCTACGTTCCTTATATTTTTGCAAACGTTCTAACAACTTCTAAATTACCCAAGTGTTTTAACCTACATTCTCAAATATTTCACTGTGTATTACTAAACGTTTGCAAAATAACCGAATTCAGTAACGTAGTTATTGTACCTAGTTCATGCATGCACCCCTCAAAATCCTAAAAACTTATTAAATATCGAAACGTGTATGTCAATCAAAATGCAAATCAATAACACAGTTAATTAACCGTTGTGTTCCTTTTATGATTACAGAAGGACAAGCCGCCAAACCTGACGAAAGCAGCCAATCAATCAGTCAATCAGATGTGCTCTTGCCGGTAAAACGATCGCAGTGATGCAAGTCAGCGATCGGTGAGTCGCATGCTTTATGGTTCCTCCAGTTCCCATCATGTCGTAGGACGAATGGTCCGAAACGACACGGGAACTGGTTGTATTTTATATTTTTGAGCGAGCATAGTGACCACGACTGTACGATCGTGCAAAATTCGTACAAACTGTATTTCATTTATTAGATCAGGTCAGGGTTTTCTTGTACATTTTTTCAATTTTTTAAAATTACATAGAAGTCGGATGACCCTCCGATTTCATAGTATTCAATTCAATTTAGTTTATTAAAGTTTTCAATTTATTCAATATTTTCAAATACATATGTACAAGAAAGTTTCGCGAGAAACAGATTTCGATATCAAAGTTAATTATGAATGTTTGAGTCATTTAGTGAATTTACTTTGATATTAAAAATCTGTTAAAAATGAAACAATCGATATACTTAGATTTTTGCAAAGTGTTCTTCCATTTTCTTTTTTGAAACATTAGAGTAAATTTTTTTCGGAAGACACTTTATTAGCATGTTATTAATCAAGCTTTTTAGCTCAGGATTTTCAGCACACATGAAGAAAACTGGTAGGTGAAAATATTGTTGGCCGTGTTCATTTTTATGCTCTAAACTCATGCGCGTGCTTAGATGCTACTCGCATGAGTTAGGGCAGGTGGACACGGTTTAGTTTTAAGATTTTTTGGCGATCGATAAATTGACAGTGAATTATCGACACAAGTTACACGTGTGTGTGTGGTTAGGTCGTGGACCTTGTGTCGATTACAAACTATTTATTATAGAAATATTAAAATTTTGCAAAATTCTAAAGATGCATACAAAATGCAAGTCGAGTAACTTCAAAATTATATAAAGAATTAGAAAATTGTATATAGTATAGACATTGTATAGTTACGAAATTATTACATGCACATATTACATTGAATATTCGAAAGAATCAGAAAATGAAATATGTAAATGTTCACTGTCGATTGTCGATCGATTTCAGCAAAAAGGTATGAACTTAGTGTGTGAATGTTGTATTGAACTCGGGTGTCGGAGACGTCCCGGGACGTACTCCCTAGGAGTAGGCTTTTTTGCACCCGGGTGGAGTGTGTGAGAATCGTGGAGTGTGTTTTTGTGAGAATGGACTTTGCAATTTTTTAAATATAGCGATAGGCAGGCAGGTAGCTTACTTCTGGTGTGATTGAGTTAGTTTTAAGTAGGTAGGGCCAGAGCAAGCTTTCATGTTTCTCTGTCCTCCGTAAAACACACGTGAGATGCTTGCATCTGGGGGGTTAACGAAAAATCGAGAAGAGAAAATCTAAATTTGAATTTATTCTATTTAATATTCTCTTGAACTCGATTGTTCGTAAGGCCAGGCCTTTTAGTTTGTAAGTCGCAGTCGTGGTTCTAGACCCGATTGCAAAAATGAAGTATACAGTGAAGTGAAGTGAAGTGAAGTGAAGTGCTTTAAATATTCTGCTCGGACATTCTTGTACGGACAGCGCATTCTAAGAATCGCTGGTCGTACCTTTTTATTTCGAGAATTATTTTTCTTTCTTAAATAAAGAATTTTTGTTATGTTATATAAAATTTCGATTTCGTTGTTAGCAATCGAAATAAATGGATAGTAGTTCAATTTTATTTTTATAAAACTGTCTGCTATCTGTTTGTGGAGATTGATTGATAGCGAAATTGAGAGTTTATGTAATTTATATAAATGCCAAGAATGTCCGAGTTACCGTAAAATTTCGCGAGTGATTTTTGTGAGGCTGTGCCGAAGAGAGAAGAGGCTATATGCCGAAGAGCCCCGGCAAAATTAGCCAAAGAAGAGGGGAACTATTAATGGCTCTCCATCTTAGGATGGAGAGTCATTTTGTCACTATGCTCGCTATTATTTTTTTTGTATTTTATGTGTGTTTTTGAACGGTACGAAAAGTATCGTCGAGCGATACTTTGCTCGAATTTTGAGCAAAACGCTCAAAGCCCCTTCGCGATTAAATTTTGACATTTGAGAAATTTATATCCCTTCGCGATTAAATTTTGAGATTCGAGATTTTTATCCCTTCGCGATTATATTTTGAAATTCGAGATTTTTATTTGCCTTCGCGATTAAATTTTGAGATTCGAGATTTTTATCCCTTCGCGATTATATTTTGAAATTCGAGATTTTTATACCCCTTCGCGATTATATTTCGAGATTCGAAATTTGTATACCCCTTCGCGATTATATTTCGAGATTCGAGATTTTTATACTCCTTCGCGATTATATTTGCATTTCAATTTTCTATGTTAATTATATTTTTCTGTTCCAGGAATTGATTTTAAATAAATTGTTATATTATTCATTGATCTTAAATTCGTAATTTTCATTGTGTTTTCTATTTTTTGAGAATTTTGTTTCAAATAAGGTTTTCACTTCTTCTCCCACAATTTTCTGTGTTAATAAAGTTTTGTATGTTTCAGCTTTTGATTTTTGGTAAGTTATGATGTTGTTTTCTCTTCTAAAATCCGCAATTTTCATTGCGTTTCGTATTTTCTAAATGTTCTGTATCGAATAAAATGAAATTTCAATCCCTTCCCACAATTTTCTATGTTAATAAAATTTTGTATGTTTCAGCTTTTGATTTTTGGTAAGTTATTACATTGCTCTCTCCTCTCAAATCCGCAATTTTCATTGCGTTTTCCATGTTTCAAAAATTGTATTTCAAATAAAGTAAAATTTCACTCCTACAACTTCCTATGTTAATAAGATTTTGTATGTTTCAGGATTTGATTTCTGGTAAGTTATGTTCAGTGTTTTATGTTAATTCCGAGCTTGTGGGAGGAAGGGAGGGCTCGGGCGCAAGTTTTTCGTCACTACACGTGGCGAAAAGCTTGCGCAAATTGTAAGTGCCTTTTGTTCTAACTTGCACTCATCTTTGCGACAATTTTTTAACTTCTTATATATTAGTCTGTAGTAATAGCCTGTCATTTTTATTATCAATTACAACAAACTTAAAAGAAAGTTCTTCCAACTTTCTACTCTGTTCCCTTTTTTTTTTTTACAAAGTTGTAGATTATACGAGTGCAATTTTAGAACAAAAGGTACACGTAGAGTTTTTAGAATAAGTATTGTATTGCAGTATGCGTGAGTGTGTGAATGAAATGTGAGTACAGTATACAGGATACAGGGTCTATTCATTTCATTACAGGGTCTCTAAAACTCTGATTTTATTTCCAGCTTCAAAGTTTTCAAGCCTCTTCGCTATGTTGTTTCTTTCTCTATATTATTTTATTATCTGGTTGATTTTTAATACACGTACTTTCATTTCATGCGTGAATTTTATTTCGTGTTTTCAGGTTTTTGAATCTTTTCGTGATTTTAATTCGGTTTTGAGGTTTTCAACTACTTCAGGATTTTATTTCGGATTTGAGGTTTTTAATATCTTATCATGATTTTATTTCGAGTTTTAGTTGCGGAATTTCGTCGTGGTTTTATGTGGGATTTAAGTTTTCAAAACTTTATCGTCATCTTATTTCCAGTTTTGCGGTTCTTGAATCTCGTTGTAATTTTATTTCGGATTTGAGGTTTTTAATATCTTATCATGATTTTATTTCGAGTTTTAGTTGCGGAATTTCGTCGTGGTTTTATGTGGGATTTGAGTTTTCAAAACTTTATCGTCATCTTATTTTCAGTTTTGCGGTTCTTGAATCTCGTTGTAATTTTATTTCGGATTTGAGGTTTTTAATATCTTATCATGATTTTATTTCGAGTTTTAGTTGCGGAATTTCGTCGTGGTTTTATGTGGGATTTGAGTTTTCAAAACTTTATCGTTATCTTATTTTCAGTTTTGCGGTTCTTGAATCTCGTTGTAATTTTATTTCGGATTCTAAGGCTTTCTAAGTCGACAATTTCGATTTTTCAAGAGTTCTGTTTCGAATAAAGAAAGATTTAATTCCTTGCTCTTCAATTTTCTGTCTTAATTACACTTCTATGTTTCAGCTTTTTATTTCAAGTAAGTAATTGAATGATTCATATTTGTCTTAATTACTTTTGTATGTTTCAGCTTTTGATTTTAAGTAAGTAATTCATACTTGTCTAATTACTTTTGTAAGTTTCAGCTTTTGATTTTAAGTAAGTAATTCATACTTGTCTAATTACTTTTGTAAGTTTCAGCTTTTGATTTTAAGTAAGTAATTCATACTTGTCTAATTACTTTTGTATGTTGCAGCTTTTTATTTCAAGTAAGTAATTCATACTTGTCTAATTACATTTGTATGTTTCAGCTTTTTATTTCAAGTAAGTAATTCCTATTTGTCTAATTAATTTTGTATGTTTCAGCTTTTGATTTTATGTAAGTAATTCATATTTGTCTAATTACATTTGTATGTTTCAGCTTTTTATTTCAAGTAAGTAATTCCTATTTGTCTAATTAATTTTGTATGTTTCAGCTTTTGATTTTAAATAAGTAATTCATACTTGTCTAATTATATTTGTATCTTTCAGCTTTTTATTTCAAGTAAGTAATTCCTATTTGTCTAATTAATTTTGTATGTTTCAGCTTTTAATTTTATGTAAGTAATTCATATTTGTCTAATTACATTTGTATGTTTCAGCTTTTTATTTCAAGTAAGTAATTCCTATTTGTCTAATTAATTTTGTATGTTTCAGCTTTTAATTTTATGTAAGTAATTCATATTTGTCTAATTACTTTTGTATGTTGCAGCTTTTTATTTCAAGTAAGTAATTCATACTTGTCTAATTACATTTGTATGTTTCAGCTTTTTATTTCAAGTAAGTAATTCCTATTTGTCTAATTAATTTTGTATGTTTCAGCTTTTGATTTTATGTAAGTAATTCATATTTGTCTAATTACATTTGTATGTTTCAGCTTTTTATTTCAAGTAAGTAATTCCTATTTGTCTAATTAATTTTGTATGTTTCAGCTTTTAATTTTATGTAAGTAATTCATATTTGTCTAATTACTTTTGTATGTTTCAGCTTTTAATTTTATGTAAGTAATTCATATTTGTCTAATTACATTTGTATGTTTCAGCTTTTTATTTCAAGTAAGTAATTCCTATTTGTCTAATTAATTTTGTATGTTTCAGCTTTTAATTTTATGTAAGTAATTCATATTTGTCTAATTACTTTTGTATGTTGCAGCTTTTTATTTCAAGTAAGTAATTCATACTTGTCTAATTACATTTGTATGTTTCAGCTTTTTATTTCAAGTAAGTAATTCCTATTTGTCTAATTAATTTTGTATGTTTCAGCTTTTGATTTTATGTAAGTAATTCATATTTGTCTAATTACATTTGTATGTTTCAGCTTTTTATTTCAAGTAAGTAATTCCTATTTGTCTAATTAATTTTGTATGTTTCAGCTTTTAATTTTATGTAAGTAATTCATATTTGTCTAATTACTTTTGTATGTTGCAGCTTTTTATTTCAAGTAAGTAATTCATACTTGTCTAATTACATTTGTATGTTTCAGCTTTTTATTTCAAGTAAGTAATTCCTATTTGTCTAATTAATTTTGTATGTTTCAGCTTTTGATTTTATGTAAGTAATTCATATTTGTCTAATTACATTTGTATGTTTCAGCTTTTTATTTCAAGTAAGTAATTCCTATTTGTCTAATTAATTTTGTATGTTTCAGCTTTTAATTTTATGTAAGTAATTCATATTTGTCTAATTACTTTTGTATGTTGCAGCTTTTTATTTCAAGTAAGTAATTCATACTTGTCTAATTACATTTGTATGTTTCAGCTTTTTATTTCAAGTAAGTAATTCCTATTTGTCTAATTAATTTTGTATGTTTCAGCTTTTGATTTTATGTAAGTAATTCATATTTGTCTAATTACATTTGTATGTTTCAGCTTTTTATTTCAAGTAAGTAATTCCTATTTGTCTAATTAATTTTGTATGTTTCAGCTTTTGATTTTATGTAAGTAATTCATATTTGTCTAATTACATTTGTATGTTTCAGCTTTTTATTTCAAGTAAGTAATTCATATTTGTCTAATTACTTTTGTATGTTGCAGCTTTTTATTTCAAGTAAGTAATTCATACTTGTCTAATTACATTTGTATGTTTCAGCTTTTTATTTCAAGTAAGTAATTCCTATTTGTCTAATTAATTTTGTATGTTTCAGCTTTTGATTTTATGTAAGTAATTCATATTTGTCTAATTACATTTGTATGTTTCAGCTTTTTATTTCAAGTAAGTAATTCCTATTTGTCTAATTAATTTTGTATGTTTCAGCTTTTAATTTTATGTAAGTAATTCATATTTGTCTAATTACTTTTGTATGTTGCAGCTTTTTATTTCAAGTAAGTAATTCATACTTGTCTAATTAATTTTGTATGTTTCAGCTTTTAATTTTATGTAAGTAATTCATATTTGTCTAATTACTTTTGTATGTTTCAGCTTTTTATTTCAAGTAAGTAATTCATATTTGTCTTAATTACTTTTGTATGTTTCAGCTTTTGATTTTATGTAAGTAATTCATATTTGTCTTAATTACTTTTGTATGTTTCAGCTTTTGATTTTATGTAAGTAATTCATATTAGTCTAATTACTTTTGTATGTTTCAGCTTTTTATTTCAAGTAAGTAATTCATATTTGTCTTAATTACTTTTGTATGTTTCAGCTTTTGATTTTAAGTAAGTAATTCATACTTGTCTAATTACATTTGTATGTTTCAGCTTTTTATTTCAAGTAAGTAATTCCTATTTGTCTAATTAATTTTGTATGTTTCAGCTTTTGATTTTAAGTAAGTAATTCATACTTGTCTAATCACATTTGTATGTTTCAGCTTTTAATTTTATGTAAGTAATTCATATTTGTCTAATTACATTTGTATGTTTCAGCTTTTTATTTCAAGTAAGTAATTCCTATTTGTCTAATTAATTTTGTATGTTTCAGCTTTTGATTTTAAATAAGTAATTCATACTTGTCTAATTATATTTGTATGTTTCAGCTTTTTATTTCAAGTAAGTAATTCCTATTTGTCTAATTAATTTTGTATGTTTCAGCTTTTAATTTTATGTAAGTAATTCATATTTGTCTAATTACATTTGTATGTTTCAGCTTTTTATTTCAAGTAAGTAATTCCTATTTGTCTAATTAATTTTGTATGTTTCAGCTTTTAATTTTATGTAAGTAATTCATATTTGTCTAATTACATTTGTATGTTTCAGCTTTTTATTTCAAGTAAGTAATTCCCATTTGTCTAATTAATTTTGTATGTTTCAGCTTTTAATTTCAAGTAAGTAATTCATACTTGTCTAATTACATTTGTATGTTTCAGCTTTTTATTTCAAGTAAGTAATTCCTATTTGTCTAATTAATTTTGTATGTTTCAGCTTTTGATTTTATGTAAGTAATTCATATTTGTCTAATTACATTTGTATGTTTCAGCTTTTTATTTCAAGTAAGTAATTCCTATTTGTCTAATTAATTTTGTATGTTTCAGCTTTTGATTTTAAGTAAGTAATTCATACTTGTCTAATCACATTTGTATGTTTCAGCTTTTAATTTTATGTAAGTAATTCATATTTGTCTAATTACTTTTGTATGTTTCAGCTTTTTATTTGAAGTAAGTAGTTGAATGATTCATATTTGTCTTAATTACATTTGTATGTTTCAGCTTTTGATTTTAAGTAAGTAATTCATATTTGTCTTAATTACTTTTGTATGTTTCAGCTTTTGATTTTAAGTAAGTAATTCATACTTGTCTAATTACATTTGTATGTTTCAGGTTTTGATTTTAAGTAAGTAATTGAATATTTCACAAATATATTCTTATTTCATTTGCATGTTTTTCTCGAGTCGACTCGAATTTTATTTCATTTTTTTCCGAAAATGTTAAACTTATTTATCGAATTACTTACTACTTTTGCATCTGTTTTCTCCTTTTGCATATTGTTTCTGATTGTTACAGCATAGGTAATCATCCAGGACTATCACAGAGAGATTTCGCCGATGGATCCGCTAATTTTAAGTTAATTCTAAGTTGCGTACAAAATATTGTAATACACTGTAGTATGGATGAGTGCATGTGTGAAATGCGTATATACGAAACTTGAAGATATCATCGAGGGATGCGTGCGTTAATTTTAAGTTAATTGTAATCTCGTGGGAGGGCGGGTGGGCCATTGTAAGTGCCTCTAGTTCTAACTTGCACTCATTTTCACAATTCCTCAACTTTTTACGCGTTAGTTTGTAGTATACCCAGTTATTTTTTGTCAATCGTTCCGAACCTAAGTGGATCATTGGGGGTACATAATGCAGTGAACACGCGGCAGTTTTGAGCTGCAAGTGCTGGTGTAGCGCCAGGGACACATCTCTGCGAGGCATTTTGATTGAAGCACCTTCTCGACTTGCCGCCTCACGGCGTGGGTTTCCTCTCTGCAGTCAGCCTCCCTTTCAACGGGAGCGGGGAGAAATGGGAAACCCTTCGCGGATGTGTCACTCGTTCTTACCAGTATTTTCGGTTCAATTCGGTCTCGTGGTTCACGTAAGTCACGATGCGACTACCCTTTGACCCATGAGGGCGAGGTTCACTTGGCAGGAAATGCTGATCCTTTTAGCAGAAAGTTCTTCTAACTTTCTTTCCTTCTAGTAGAAAGTTCTTCTAACTTTCTTCCCTTCCCCCTAGCTTTTTTACGTCGTTATAAATCATACGAGTGCAATCTTAGAATTAGAGGTACGCGTGCGGCGTTTAGAATAAGTATGTTAAGCGTGTGTATGCGATTGCTGTTTAAAATTGCACTAATTTTAATTAGTAAATTTTTCGCGTTAGATCATAGTATTAGTTCCTCTCTTCCTTCCTTTCACTTTCGTTTAGCGTTTCATTTTACATAATGCGAGTGCAATTTTATAACAGAGTGTGTATGTGGGATCCCACGAAATTAGTATTAAGTTTATAAGCGAGTTGAGCGCTTACAATTCTAACTTGCACCCATTTTCACAATACGTGAATTTTTTGCGCGTTAGAGTGTAGTATTAGTCGGTAATTCTCTGTCAATTGGTCCAGACCTAAGTGGATCATTTGGGGTTGGTAGTGCTGTGAACACGCGGCAGTACTGAGCTGCAAATGCTGGTGTAGCGCCAGGGACACATCTCTGCGAGGCATTTTGATTGAAGCACCTTCTCGACTTGCCGCCTCACGGCGTGGGTTTCCTCTCTGCAGTTAGCCTCCCTTTAAACGGGAGCAGGGAGAAATGGGAAACCCTTCGCGGATGTGTCACTCGTTCTTACCAGTCATTTTTGGTTCAATGCGGTCTCGTGGTTCACGTAAGCCACTATTCGACTACCATTTGACCCATGAAGGCGAGGTTCACTTGATAGAGAATGCTGGTCCACCTTTTTGCGAAAGTTCTTCTAACTTTCTTTCCTTCTAGTAGAAAGTTCTTCTAACTTTCTTTCTTTCTAGCAGAAAGTTCTTATAACTTTCTTTCCTTCTCCCTTTGCTTTTTATACCGTTTTAGATAACACGGGTGCAATCTTAGAATGCGAGCGTTAAGTTTGGAATTGTATGGTGTGTCTGTGTGTTATAAGTTAGTTTTAAGAAACTTGCGTGCGATACAAGTTCTTTGCTATATTATAGTAAAGGACTTGTATAAGCGAGCCTACGGGCTAAGTAGAGTCAGAACTCATTTATCCTTCCGATAAATGAGGTAGTTGCAATTGGAGGGTGGTTGGGATTTGGAGTTAGGGTGGGTCACAATCGTAGCGACCTCCACGTGGTGTGACCTGGTAATCGGTATCGTTTTCCAAAGATTTATCAGATAATCTTTAGGAAACGATATCGAGCTAACTGCTACGACTTATAATTTTACAAATCAGAATAGTGTATTTTATAAAATATATTATTTATAGATTTCTTCTTTAATGACCATGACGCATTTCAAAATGGTATTCACGATAAATAAAACTTGTTTCAACACTGTCGATGTCTTTAATATAAAAGAAACAATTGTAAAGTATTCATTTAATAAATATTATATACAAACCTTATACTGTTTTTATAACTAAAAGTCTAAAATAAAAGTATTTAAACTTAAATTCGAGATTCTGACTTTCTACTTCGAGATCTTCTAACTCGATCTGGAACTGAAATGCAATTACATAAATATATAATGTTAATTGTATAACAAGAAAGAAAATTAAATAAGCAATTAAAAATTATTACGTTTCTCTGGTGTTTCCCATGATATAAGATCTGATTCCTGTTTTTCACTAGACTTTGCTTTGCTTCGTCTAATATGAGGAGTCATCGGTAATGCCGACCTGCTTGAAACACTACCACTAGCATCACTCTCTGTAACAAGACATGTGAATGAAAATATATTGTAACTAAAAACAAAATATTACTAGTTTATTAAAAATTGCTTGTACCAGAAAATTTAACACTTCGACGAGATTTCCGTCTTTCGCTGGTTTCATTTAAAGATACTTTATTTAAAGATTTCTCCAAATCCTCCTCATCTTTACTTTCAGTACTAATTTTAACAGTAGTTCTTCTTCTTGTATTTATCGAAGGAGTTTTATTTTCTTTCTGCTCAGCTTCTTGTTCAATACTAGGTAGTTTTCTTAATGATCTTCTAGATTTAGGTGTATCTACTGCAGTAATAACCCTATTCCTTAAAACTTTTATGCTTTCATTATGCTTATGTATTTTTTCCTCATTAGGTATAGTAACATGTTCCTGTACATGTAAGACTGTATCATCTACAACTTTGTCAAGTTGTGTTATAGTAACATTCAACATAACATTTTCAGCTGACAATGTATCACTATTATCCATCTTCATGTCACTATTGTCCAATTTTATGTCACTTTTATCCAATTTTATGTCAATTTCATCCAACTTTGTGTCATTTTCATCTATAGCATTTTGTCTTACTAAACGTTTTCTTGAGGATGATATAATACCATTTGAGTGCTTTAATGGAGTTTCATCTGTTATTTTTATTAGCACAGAATTGTGTAGAGTAACATCATCAGATGCTTCAGAACTGTCATCATCAAAATTAAGTTTCTTTTCTGCATTAACTACTACTTCATCTGCATTATCAAAGTGAAAGCTATCTATCCTGGACAATGCTGCACCTAAATCCATTTTAATTTGAGTTTCTTCATCAACCTGTTCTTCATTCAAGACTATGTTGTGATCATTAAAATTAACTTTACTTGTCGATTTTACAGAAGCAATTTTGCTTAAATTTGGTGTTTTCAAAATACTTTTTCTTGGTTTTTGATCAGAATTAATGTAAGATATTGTACTGTCCAACTGAACATCTGGTGTTTTTCCTAGTTGACTTACTTTTATCATAGTTAAAGGAGTTGTGATATATTTTGATACTGTAGGTAATTGTGTCTGTTGCAGTAGACTTAATCTTGTTTTATTCTGTTTAATAGGTGTAGATTTTGTAGACTGGAGAGACATAGTAGATCTTCTTACTTTATCTTTTACACTAGGACTATTTGTATCACTTTGAGAAATAATATTTGAACCCTGGTTACTTAGGGTTTTGGATTTTTCCATATTATCATTATTTTTTACTTGCTGTGTAAGATTCTTTCTTTTTTCTGTCAAAAAGGTTTTAATTGAACTTGGTTTTGTAGTCACTGGTTTTTTTCTTGCAGTGATTTTGCTTTTATTTTTAGGTACAGTTTTAGTGGCAGGAGTTTGTTCTTCTACCCAATTTTGAGAACGAAGTTTCTCTAACTTCTCAAATCTAGTATCACAATTTCTTACTTCCATGTACATCATATCCCAAAATCCTTGCAAATCTTTACATGTAACTAACATTTCTCCCTTTCCTGTTTCACAGTCAGCAACTAATCCACGAAATCTTTCAAACTTCTTACTTATCAACAGGTTTGTCTGTCCAATAGCCTGATTAATCTCATACTGTCCATCTTCGGTAGTTGTAACAGCTTCTTTGATATCTGTCCATTTTGTACATAGTTCATTTAATCTATCTATTTCTCTATTTAAAAGAAATTGAAAATATTGAGCTGTTCGTTTTTCTTCTTCAACAGATATATTTAAACATTTTTTAATAGTATCCTTTGTAGGAATATCATCATCTCTGGAACGACTAAAACTAAGTCCACGTCTTATTTGTTCTTCTTTTCTGGCATTAATTTTCCCACGACTAGAAACTACATATGGCAAAAATACTGGTGCATTCTCAGAATCATTTGGTGTTGATGCAACTATATTGGTCTTTGAAGGAGAAAGTGTTTCTATAGTATTATTATATATACTATTATTTTGTTCTATTAGGTTATTGCCATTATCATTATCATGACTATTATCTTTATTAGAACAAGTAAATGTTTCATCATCAGACAATTTTAATAAGACTGGTTCTATAGAACTATCTTCTGAATCGTCTTTATTTTCTTCTGATACATTATCCTTTTCATTATCAACATCTTCTATAATAAATTTTGTGGTACTACATCTTCTACTTGTTTCTGGTGTATTTATAGATGATAACATGAGTTCACTCACTTTAGAAGGTGACATGCTTTGTATAGCTACTCTACCAAATAGTGGTATATGTGCTATTCCCGTTGGGGCTTTAAATTTATGATCAACAGGTGCAAAAGACTGCCTTTGCTTTTTCTTATTTTTTTCCTCTTGGATTATAGGCTTCACAGTTTTGGTTGTTTGGTTTGGTATTTCTTTGGAAACAGCTTTTCTCATTAATCGTTTCTCAGTTGCTCGAGTAATTCTTTTTGGTACAGCTGCTGTAGTTTGATTGCGTGCTTTTTCATGAGTTGTAATCGATGTTACTGGTGGATCACTAGTTACAGGAGAATATATTTTATGATGGACAACCCCAACTTTGAAAGGTGGCTTTTTTTTAAACTGTTCAATCTTTTTGCGTCTCTCACGTTCTTCTTTCCACCTCATCAACCTGGTGAGGCGATCTTCGCCCACAGTTAATTGCATTTCTAAAAGTAAATTATAATCAAATTACAAACAACGACAATATAATTGATAAATGCCACGAAATTCTTGTACAAACCTGTACTCCCTGATCCATTTGTGGAATTTGAAATATTTCTGTTTTCATTGAAAGCTCCGGCTCTCCGCTCTTTACGTAATTCCTCACGTTTCTCAGCACGAATTAATCGACTTTCTTCCGTATTACCGAAACCAAATCTTCTTCCTTTATATTGCTGCTGAAAATTCGGCATTTTGCTTCACATATAAAAAGTTAACACTACGTTCAAAATACTTCGTCCTTTTCGTCCTAGTGGTGCTGGAATTCAACTGAAAACAGTTTGAATTTATTGCACATTTTGCGATGGCGATGTAGAATAGCAGTGCCACCAACGGCAACAAAAAGAAATCACCAACATTCGTGATTTTCATATATTGCATCTATAGAATTATTTATACAAATTGAACAAATAACATTTCTCATTGAATATAACCATCGTCCGAATTAATAATATTTTATCGTACTTTTTGTAATTGCTCGATTTCTTTAGGATAGATTCTGGAGTAAATTATATGAGTAATTTGGTAGTCATGGAAGAGGAAGTGCGCAAAATTTAAACCACTATACTTTGTGAAGTCAACAATATGCTATAAATACTCTAATACAATGTGACGAAATTTGAAGAGAATTTTCTGGTTTGAGGGTTGCAGCTTTTTAGTAATTCTCCTAAATGAATAGATACTGTTTGTCATTATTTTTTAAATGCATTTTAGGAAATACCAATGAAATATCTACAAATTATCAAATTGTACAGATGCTATTTTAAAGCGAGGTGTTCTTTTTATTTTATTTAGGTGTTTAAAGCGACATCTGCCGAAGTTATAATTCGTTGTACGAACTATCACATCGATTTAAAACACGGTGCAGCGAAGTACTCTTATGATAAGGTTCTCGCCTACAGTCGAAATAGTACATAACCGAGATAGTGAGGTAACAGTATACTTAACCCGTGCTAAGTAAATATTTTCCGATAAAAACATTTAATTCTTAGATAAACATCTGTCTCATTCGATTTAATCATTTCGTAGAAATAGAATTCGTGCAATTCACGGTGACTGTGTTCCGTAATTTTTTTCTACGTACACATCTACATCGGATACTTCCTAAGAGATGACAGCGTAGTGTGATCGAAACCGGGTTCACGAGTGTATCGTTGGTTCTCATTGAGAAAAATATATCAGTAAGTATATCATATTCTTTGTTTCCGTAAAGATTGTATCTTTTATACGAACAAAACATTTATGTAAATTATATTATACAATTGTGGTAATGAACCTGTCTCGAGTTATTTGAAACAATAGTGATTGCTTTGACGTGTTGACCTTGATACACCGTTCAAGATAGTGGTAATAATATAATTATCGCTGTGATGTTAATTGCATTATAGCCAATGATGTATTTGTGTGTTATGGTTTATCACAGATTCTTAACATCATTGTTTTTTTATAATGAATATTTAAAAAAACATTGAAACGTCACTTTTAAATTGCGCGGTATTTTGATACTGTCACTTAAGATATTAATTACTTGGATGTTTTTCATGTAACAGATCATATGTCGTAGATGATAAAGTAAACTTTTAAACTGCGTGATTTTTATTCGAGTATTAAATTCAAAATAAATAAATATAATTAAAATATTATTATTAAGTAGCATATTATTACTGCGAACTAAGATGCAGGATCAGAAATGATATCAAAAGAAGTGTTAATTATTACATTTTTATTTTAATGATTGCAATGCGATTATTGTATAGTGAAATCTGTAGAAAATGGATTAAATATTTTTGTTGATAATTGTTATTTTAGTTAATTGTTATTTAATTGTTGATAATTGTTATTTAGTTAATATCTATTTGTTATTAATAAGGATAATAAAATTGCTTCTGGATGTAGATATATGATTTATGAATCTATGGATCTAAATCATAAATATATTCTAAAACTTTTTTTCTCCTTTATGTTTTTATCTAATCTCTTTTTGTATTTTTGCAATATCATCAAATACTCTCGATAAATTCAGAAACTAATTGAGAGCTTAATTATAGGAAGCAAATTGCAATAAGGATAAGATAAGGATGAAGTAAACTAACGTCTGTACATACGGGATGACCTATTTTAATTTTTAAAGATAACTATCACTCAAATTATGTGTTCTTCAGTAATTCAAATAAAAAAGTATCAAATTACAATTGCTATTTAAAATAAATATATAATTACAATATTATATATTTGAAATTAAAAATTGAAATATTTCGTATACAAAAATTAATGTTTATTTTTTATCATTAATTTCACCATAATAAATAACATTATTACATCATTCTAATAAATTAAGAAGATACTGATCCTAAAATTTTGCAAAGTATCTCGAGAATAACTTGCTATAACATTTTATCTCTTCGAGCAAACCATTAATCATATTTTACTTTATCGTCGACGGTGAATGGAAAAAGATTCATTTACAAGGTAGGTGAGGTACTGTACCATTTCCACCGACTGTACAAAGATGACTTGTACTGCTATGTCCGGTTATTGACCTGCACAAGGTTGCGGTTGCAGAATCAGAAGAAAGTTAACATTTTGTCGGATGTTCTTATGATCTACGACTCTCGCAACAATTTCCTTTACTTAAAATCAGATTACATTTCAAACAGTTTCATTCTTACAAATTCATAAAATTTTCTTCGTACAAAATAATTGATTCAATATTAATTTTTGCAGTATTATAACTGTTACATTAATGCAATATTTTGTAACCAAGATCAATTCCTAGACTACAATGTTGAAATTAAATAAGTGTATTATATCATTTTGTAGGAAATTTAATTCGTTCACCGAATTTATGAACATCATCAAACAATGGCTACCTACCTAGAGATTCTCTGTGGAATAGTAGCCATATGTTTGGCGTTTTACTATTACTTCCTTTCGGCGCTCGATTTTTGGAAAATTCGAGGTGTTCCTGGACCAAAACCTCTGCCATTGCTGGGTAATATCAAAGATGTTATGTTAATGAAAATGTCAATGAGCGATTACTTGAGGAAAATTTATCACGAGTACAAAGATGAGCCCATGGTCGGAATATTTGCTAGAAAAACGCCGATATTGGTCCTGCAAGACCCTGATCTTATAAAGGATGTTCTGATAAAGGATTTTTCCAAGTTTGCTAATAGAGGACTTCCAGTGCTAGAAAAGGTATAGCCAGCAAGCTATTTTAGTTTTTGGGGGGAAATTTCCCAATTTTCCAATTACCAAAAATTTTCAATTCCCACATTCCCCAGTTTCTACATTCCCCAATTCCCACATACCCCAGTTTCCACATTTCCCAGTTTCCACATTCCCCAATTCCCACATTCCTCAATTCCTACATTCCCCAATTCCCACATTCCCCAATTCCCAAAATTCCAAATTCCCCAATTCCTCAATTCCCAAATTCCTAAATCTCCAAGACCCCAAATCAGTAAATTTCCGAATCAATACTATTTCACCTTATCTAAAGCAGTCCCTCCATTAAAAACTGGTTTCACCAAAACCAGTTCCACCAAAACTGGACATCACTAAATTAACAAAATTATTACAGATAGAACCGCTGTCTCCGCATCTGTTCAATCTGGAAGCAGAAAGATGGCGGCCACTGAGGACCAGACTCTCGCCTGTTTTCACGTCCGGCAAAATAAGGGAGATGTTCCCCCTCATATTAGAATGCGCCGATCATTTAGAGCAGTATCTAGAGAAAATCGTGGCAAGAGGAGAACCCATAGAATGTCGCGAATTGACAGCGAAATATACGACGGACGTAATTGGTAGCTGCGCGTTTGGCATCGAAATAAATGCAATATCCGACGACGAAAGCGAATTCCGTCGAGTAGGTAAATCGGTGTTCGCCACCAATTTCTTGCAACTTGTGCGATTCCGAGCTAGACAGATGTTCCCGAATTTGTACAATTTGCTCGGCTACGTGTTACCGTCGTCAGAAATAACGACGTTCTTTACTAAAGTCATCGTGGACACCATGAGGTACAGAGAAGAGAATAATGTTACCAGGCCTGACTTTGTTAATATGCTTATAGAGCTCAAGAAACATCCGGATAAACTAGAAAATGTCAGTAAGTATAACGTGACGAGGAACAATTTGCACTATTCACTGCAATAGAATGAAAATATGAAATCTATTTTGCAGAATTAACGGATAGTTTGCTGACCGCTCAAGCTTTCGTCTTTTTCATCGCCGGTTTCGAGACCTCCTCTACGGCGATTAGCAATGCTTTGTACGAATTAGCGTTGAACCCTGATGTACAGAATAAACTGCGACAGGAAATTAAGGAGATGTATGATAAAAATAATGGTGAATTGCAGTATGAGAAAATAAAGGATATGGAATATTTGGATCTAGTGTTTAAAGGTACGTCATCGTTAATAGTAATAAATGATGAAGTATATTATACTTCTCTCAGGTTATTTTTTTTTAAGGGGTAGAAATGATATAGTTTAATAGAAACTTTGTATTGTAGAAACTTTAAGAAAGTATCCACCTGGACCACTGTTACTGAGAAGATCAATATGCAAGTATACCTTTGAAGGTACAAAAATTACAATACCGGCAAAACAATTTATATGGATACCAATATATGCAATTCAGCGGGATCCGGATATTTATCCAAATCCTGACGCTTTTATACCCGAGAGATTTACTGAGGATGCAGTTGCAGCCAGACATCCTATGCATTATTTGCCCTTCGGAGATGGACCGAGGAACTGCATTGGTATGTTTAAATTTTAAATATATACTTTAATTAAAAGAAAAATAGTATACTTTAATTAAAAGGTATAAAAGATATTTGTTTTTAAGATTGTAGTTAATATCTCGTATTAGTAATTTTATAAATATTATTCTTAATGTTCTTGATATATGTTACAGGAGCTCGGTTTGCAATTTATCAATCCAAAGTTGGACTTATAAAAATACTTCGCAATTACAAAATCGATGTCTGCGAGAAAACTATGATCCCGTACGTAATTGACCCAGCTGCCTTCTTGCTGGCACCGAAAGGAGGAATATATTTGAAAATAACAAAAGTAGAGAGTTAATGTTTTGCAAAAATTTAAGTAGTATATAAATATATACTTCCTGTTCATAATTCTAAGAATGTAAAATATTATAGAAAAGCGGTGTTATAGGGATGCAACCTACTATACAAAATTGTCTTTTGTAAATATTAAATATAAATTCGAATTTGATTTTACAATAGATAATCTTGCAATAAATTACAATAGATAGACAAATTTATTCAATTAAGAAGCAGAGTAAAATTCGTGGTATAAATTATTAACTATAAATGCAACGAGTTTATTTCTTTTTTTTAGCATCATATATTCACAATTTTTGTATAACGCATTATTTTATTATATGTAGTGAAATAGTATACTCAGCAAGTTATTTGAGATTAACGCATATTTTCGTCGCGACTGATGATAAAAGAAAAATATTTAAGAAAGAAATATTTGTTTTTTGAGCCCATATAAATTATCTGCAATTTAAAAGTAATTGTGAATAACATGTATGGAAAATTTTAATCTGTTACACAGTATTAAATAGTTTTATAAATTTTTAGTACAACATCGTTTATGAAAAGTGCACTGCTACAATTAGTACAATTTGTTTTATTTTTTTTCTTTTTCGCAGCTATCGACGATTTCTTAAGTATTGAATGCTTTGTTTTTGTCACTTTACTTAACTACTTAAAATAAATATTTTTTTACTCAAATAATATAAAAAATTAAAAAATACTCGAGATTCTAATGTTGTTATGTATAGATACAAATATAAAGGTTATGATCCCGAGAGAATGTATTTTTTAATAATCACTTTTTGGATAAATAAATGAATAACTATATTTTTCAAAATATATACAAATATATTTTATTTATTAAATAAGAAATGTATCTTTCGTACTTCTATGAATTATCTGTATCTAGCATACAAGAAAAATTTTGTAATGAAAAACAATAATGAGTGCAATAAAAAATCTAATTACGTTTATATGTATATATAAACTGTTTGTAATAACATGATGTACTTCCTCGATACATAATAGTATTTTTTTTTATAATTTATCTCATTAATTCAATTACTGATTTCATTAATTTAGCAGATATTATTAACAAAAACCACTTGTAACTGTAGAATAAATGTATAATATAATTGTATAAAATTAACTATCATAGGACCGACTCATTGCCAACACATGTATTGCAAATTCAAACATTCTAATCATAGTTTCCAAAGTCCTTCTCGTCTAGCCTCCTGTACCCATTGAGTCATTCTGTCTTCTACACTATTGCTCTTACACCGATCGTTGCACCGATAACTAACCATATAAATAAAAGCATTTTGGCCACTGGTCAGATCTCCGTAGTACTCAGCATACGAAAGTTACTGTTCACAATAAGACCTTCAAGTCTCGTTTAAAACGTGTCTGAAATTCCGGGATTCATAACATTATAAAGCAAAGTAACGCGTTTATCTTAAATAACACTTTAGAGGTAAGAGATCAAATTAGGTCAATGCATCAGCATTGAAACACACATTATTGCCATACATATATATAAGTATTGCACATATATTTATCTTTATTGTTACACTACATGTATATTTTGTTAAAACTCAATCTTTGATCTAATTGTTCATGACCTGTAAAATTTGAATCTTCCCGTGAATCACCGCGTAAATGTAATGATTGATGATGTGTGTTGGCACTATAAAGGTTTTCTAATGGACTCATTCTCGCAGTTAACTTCTCGATTGTAGGAAAGAGGGACGCTAAATAACCGATCGGCCATGGTGTTAAGTTCCATGAATCTCTATCGTCCAGTTGTGTGTCGGAAGAAGGTACGAGGTGATCATTATGAAATCACCGTGGGAACGTTAATTCTAAACAAACGAGTATAAAGGATGGACATCATCGAATAACCAGTCACTCGATGTACAGGTGGCACAACTGAATCGCGCAACGTAGTCGTTGTTTACACTACATGAATTCGTTGAAGAACTTGTCAAGAGAAAAAGAGGATATTTAACACCATGGAGAACGAAAACAAGGGTAGCGCTGATTTTTTACACAGATCAAAACGGAAAGCAGCCACTTTGAACGAAGAATTAGAATACTGGATGACTCGACTTCCGGATGCTTTGAAAACAGTACCCATAATACATTTGGCAATACCCGGTACGTTTGAAATACTATTCATCTCTATCGAACATATCTCGGATTAACAAATGTTATTTATATTTGATTTATTCTTTTTTATTAAATTATCTTTTTCTAAGGTACTAGTCTTAAGGTTTCACTGTTCTGAAATTCTAAAATTTAGCATTTCAAGTACCAAAATTTCAGGATTGAAAATTCTAGCTCCAGCATTCCAAATTTAAAAATTCTAAAATCATAAATTCTTAAAAAAACAGTCATCTTTCTTAGCCCACTTCTAATTTATTTTCAAAGGATAGGATTAAATGAAAAATATCGCTTTATTATTTTTATATCGTTTATATTTTCATATTTAACTCGACCCACCCAAAATCAGCTCGCGATCCACACTTTGGGAATCCCTGGATTATATTATATTATACAATTGAAATCGTAAAACATCGACGGTATTTACCGTATCATTCGTTTTAAAAAGTAAGATCCATGAGTCATATTCAGAATATTTAAGGCCTCATTTTACACAACTACATCAGCCATAAAATGTTAAACGGAATACATGTAATCTATTGTTGATTTCTAACAGGTTCTCACAATACAATGACTTATACTATATCGAAGAATAATGGTGTCGGACCCGACGAACCGAGATACATCAGGGCCCTCGGTCGCTACTGCTCAATCGTCTCAAAACCCATTATTTTTAATTGGTCTATTACGCAACACGATAACGTTAAGGATCAGCTGAACGGCGGTATACGATACTTGGATTTACGTGTTGCCACGAAACCACAAAATGGTGATATTTATTTTGTTCATGGTTTATACGGATCAAAAATATATCAACCATTGCAAGAAGTGGCAGGGTGGCTGTCCTCTCATAGCAACGAGATCGTAATTTTGGATTTTCAGCATTTCTATTCGTTCTCTGAAATGGACCATCGTCATCTCGTGGAAACGATTTTCCGAATATTTCAGACAAAATTGTGTCCAATAGCTTCTACGTTTAATCATATAACGTTAAATTGGCTTGCTCTGGAAAGGTATCAGGTTATCGTTATTTACAGAAACATATACGCGCAAAATTATTCGAACTTGTGGCCAAGTGGCCTATGGCGAACCCCATGGCCCAATACAGTTCAAGTAAGAGAACTTATAGATTTTCTCAATGCTGAGCTACAGACGCGACCTTTGGATATCGGTTTTGTATCGCAATGTCTTTTAACACCCGATATGCCTTTCGTGCTGAAACATTTATGCGGTACGCTGCAAACAAATTTAGTACCACAGTGCCAGAAAGCGATTCTTTCTTGGATAAATCAAAAACGACCTGGCCGAGGTGGCCTGAATATTGTTATAGCTGATTTCGTGTCCGATACAAATTTCTTATTTTGTAAAACTGTTATCGAAAGTAACAAAAAATTTCTTAATTTATAGTAGGTAGTCTATGTAAAATATTTTGTACTTCAATATGCACATGAATAGTCGAGTTGATTGTGATAAATTATTTTCAACGTTATATTATTATGCATTTTGAATGCAAAAGTACACCAACTGTTTTAATTTTAACGAAGTATTTATTTATATTTGTAATAGGTAATATAATAAATTTTTGTTGAAATTACCTTAGTAAAAATTTGAATATTTGTAACATTTAAGTCTTTGTAAAGTATTTAACCTATGTAATGTGTTCAACCCTAAATTTTTGTCATGTTTTTAAATAAGTACAATGCCGGAAATAAATGGAACTGTTTGAAATCTCGGAGAGGATGACATCTTTGTGCATGAAATATTAATCTACAATGTTAATATTAAATATTAACAGATGTTACGAGATAAAAATTGACTAATAATAAATATCTATATAAAATTCTTTTGAGAATACTTATGATAGTTTGAAAGTTAAAAATATCTTTATACTGACATTTTAAAGTACACTCTTAACTTTTGTATACTCATTTTAGGTACACTAAAACAGCATGTAATATTGTATTTAATATTAAATACATAAATAAATATAAATATTATTTTAATACGCTTATTGCATTTTCTATTTAATATTTTCATACTTTCTGAAGATTTCACGTATTATTTCTTATCGTCGTGTTTCGTTTTATAGCAACCATTTAAAATTCGGTACATGATTTAAAAACTATTAGCATTAAATCGAAATTACTATAACATGGAAAAAGTTTAATAATATACTTGTATACTTTCGGTTGGCAACGGGCACGTTTAAATAAAGATCCATCAGAGAAAAGGACTAATTATAAGAATAAATTGTACAATAAATAATATTAACATTGTTTAAAGTAACAATTATATACATATGTTGTTTTCATAACATATTGCTGCATGTTTAAGGAATTGAAATTTTTTAAACAGTATATATTCATTGTATAACTTATAGAATAAATCATACTAATTACATCATAAAATAAATATGTAACAATGGCGATATATTTTTAACAGGTAAACAAATGAGAGGTATATATTAAAAATTACAAATAAAAATATAAAATAAACTTAGTTTACAGAAACGAACTTTAAGTATGCGATACTTACATATAATATAGTTTCTGTGGCAATTCAATAAATTGTTCTATGGAAATTTCATGGTTCTGACAGATGCATTGAAGTATTTATAGTTTTATAGTTTTATTACACGAGTCAAATTAAATGGGCAGTTCGACTGAGCAACTCATGGCTCCTTAGTAATTTCAATCAACTCTTTATGATTAGTTTTATTTGGTCATAATGCTTTTACTTTAAGCTGCTTCATTCTTGGAGCTCGTTTTTTAGCAAGTCTTCGTTGTTCTTTTTCTTCCCATTTTCTTTGCTTATCAGGATCTTCTTCCTGTAGTATACGTTCCTTTTCAGCTCTACGACGCTCTTCTCTTCGCTGAGCGGCTGCTTCTGCTCTAGCAGCATGAGTTGTCTTTAAAAACGCCTCTTCAACTCTCAGTCTATTTTTATCAGTTTTACTTTTACCCTAAACAATAAGATATTATTTTATTTAATAGTACATAAAAATGACAGTATTATTTAGAAATAAACTGTATCTCACTTCTTTAGATAATTTGAAACGTCTCAATTTATCTAATAAGTAAAAAGTTAATTGTAAGAGAAGTTTCAATTTTTCTTGACCCTCTGCATTAGTAGTACGTCCTTTAATACTTATATTTAATCCAACAAGTAGAACCCTCTTTACTTCAGGCATTGTTAACTGAGTTGTATCTCTAAAACATTGTATTAAGAAATAAATACAAAATTATGTACAATTTTCAGTTTAAACGTGTTTACTACTTACTCTTGTTGTTTGGGACCACTAAATTGATCGCTAATATGTATATAATCTATGTATTGCGCAAATTTTGCAAATGCTTGTAAAACTCTTGTATCTAAAATAGCAGATGCTGCTTCAGCAATTTCGGACATCACATAAAAACCTGCTGGAAGACCAAATTTTTCCCCTGGTCTCTTTTCTGGGCAATAAACACTGATATCAGCCATATCACGTATTAAATGCAATGCTGTCCTCTTTGTTGCTACTGCTAATACAAAATTATCTGTTTCATCTTTTGCTAGTTCCACACGTATGTGTGCTTGATCATTCTGGGGTCGCACAAGTTGTGCTAATACAGCGACTAAATCTTGTCTTTTGATTAATTTTAATTCGATTAACATAGAATCGCATCCAACTCGCCCTGAACAATATAAACTATAGTGAGATTGACTTTCTTTTACCAAGCCATTTTCAGATGTCTCTTCGCTTGATTTCCCTGTATCGCCGACAAGAGAAAAGTTATCAAGCAGAAGCTGCTTATGCTCTATGAGCCACATATTCGCTATGCGAGCATTTTTAGAACGTCCTGCTACATAATTAATGAAATATACTAATAATCCAATGACCATTAATATTTCTAAGTAAAAACTATCCCATCTGGCACGAAGATGTAATGGTATTTTTGTAATGGTTAAAGTAGATGGTTCATTGCTTTTTGGACCTGCATTTCCCCCAGCTGCATCTAGTCCTTCAAATTCTTCCTCATCTTGAAAGTGATCAAATTCACTGTCACCATCAACAATCAAAACATCTTCTTCTTCGAAATCTTGATTATCATTTGATTCTTTGAGATCATTGATTGTCTGAGATGGTTTTTCATCTTCAAAATCTTCAAATTCTGCAAATTCGTTATCTTCAGGCAGTTCTTCGTGAAAATGTGCAGTGACCCATATATTCGTTGCAACTAAGACGATGTGAACTATTACTAACCACAACTTCATTTTGTCTGAAACGAGGAAAGGAAAAATAATGCACAAGTTACAATATAATAAGCATAATATTGTATTAAGAAAAAATATTATTTGATCATTATGTTCTTTCACATACACGCGTACACGTAATTCTTTAAGTAAGTATTTCTTAACGAGATATCGAGTAGTTGGTCTTTTTTACTGTAGAGGTTTAAAGTATAAAATTTTCGTGTTTACTTATTTAATGATTGTACTAACTTTATACAGAATTTATATGATATTTTTCCAATTTATCGACATTGATTTCAGTTATTAATTGAACACAGTAATTTATTTTAATAAACAATACTGTCACAGCACCCTTTCGAGTAAGTGACTTGCACGCTATGAAATTAGCCACGGAGCACAACGTCATTTCCTTTATCAAAAATTCATTGTTAAAAATAGAAAACCAACATTGGTGATGTGTAAATTGACCCTCGCAAATTCATTTCAAGATATGCAGTATTCAAAGAAATTATATGGAATATAATGATTAGTTAATGAAAGGGTAAGATGCATAATTCTATTAGATATGTACAAATTATATAAAATTAATTATAGTCTCAATTAGAAACTACAAGAAAATAGTACACTTCAAAAGTATGTTTTTAAATAAAATATGATCAACAGTAATAATACTGATATATGACTTGTATTAATATTAAAATAAATTAAAATATTTTTCATAAACTCATCAAATTAAAATTTGTTAAATAAACGGGTAACTTCTATATTAAATGAATAGAATTTATTGATTCAAAATAGGATAATTTCTTTTAAAATAAATACAATTGTAGATTAAAAACAGGATATATCGGTAAAGTAAATTCCTCCTTACGAATACTCGTAAGATGGCTTCAGCATGAACATCTGAAGTAGTATATTTAATGGTCAAGTGAGAGATCGATTCAGTACGTCCGTAGAAACGAGTGAGGGAACTTCTTTGCGCATGTTTTACTGTAATGGCTTTTCGCTGTCAAAATATGATATGGTCATTCTTGTATTGTATCACAACGTGTCGTGTACTGGCTCAGTGATTCGTTCTGGGACTAAGTTGTAATTAACACGCGGGCTCGTAACAATCCTTGAATTAAAACTAATCGAACAAGTGGAAATAAAAAGTGTGCGTGTTGACAGTGCAAAACCTCCAAACAATGGATCAATATCTTGCGGTGGAGGGTAACATGCGGATACGACAGAAAATCATCGTAACTTTATTGTAACGCTTACCGTGTACACTCTAATTGTGTTCAACAGCTCAAAAAGGTAAGTGTGTTTCCAGCAAAAAAAGTTACGACTTCAGTACTCGGAGCGTGTCGCGTAATGTTTGGTTAAGCTGCCTGTTTCAACCTTTCGTTTTTTCTTTCGATAAAAATGACAGAGCTCGTATTTAACATTCGCTTAGAACGAAACATTATGTGTAACAATATTGCGTCACGATTGTCTTAAGTTTTTATAATCGATTTCTTTCAATGAAACTACTTTTTTCTTCCCGTGTTATTCTGTGAACGTATTGGTCTGTTAAAAAGCGATAGAACTATGTTCCGATCAATTCACCAGCGCATATTAAATCCTACACATAATGGCACATCCTACACATAAAAAGTCACTCAAGTTCAAGTAGTTACGTCAACCAGTGTTTCATTCGTTACTTCACCATTAACGACAATGCTTGCTTTGAAGTGGTATTTATTATTATGAATAAAACATAGTATATTTTCGACGAAAACTTTTATTTTTTTATTAGATATCATTCCACATAATTGCTAATTACGTAGAATTCCTATGTAATTACTAATTATTGTTATGAAGGGCGTCTTTGTGTACATTTTAAAAAACCGCCCTACTCTTCTGAACGCTGGTACAGTGCGGTGCAACGTAGGTTTCTTTTAAGAATGAGTAAGAGTGCAGAAAAGATACAAGACTGTACAACATACGGTGATATAACCCGAGGATTTACAAAGCATAGTAATATAACACCAGATAATATGACGTGATATAATGCAAGAAAAAATGTGCAGTGCGTGATAATACAACTTATAAGGTTATAATGCGAGATGATATAATGCGTGGTAATATAAAACGAGGTTATACAGCGCGAGGTTTGTACAATATGAAACTATACAATACGGGTATATATTACAAGACAACGCAAGACTATACAAGACGTAGTTTACAATCTCTTTTGAACGTCTGTAGAATTTCCCTAGATTCTTCTTAGGTTCTCCCAAAATTGAAGGCAAAAGATCCTCTTCTACACTTGTCTTACACTTCTTCTCTACGTTCTAGCTAAAAGAAGTCTACGTTGCAACCGAATGTACATTATACAAACGTTACACATAATTTTAGGATATAGTGTCATTAAAATAAATGTTATACTTATAAACAATTAAAATGGTGTCCTCGTGAACAAGTTCCTACACGCGACGACCTTGCTGTCACGGTTACCATTGCTCCAGAATTTTACGGTTTTACAAGGGACGTATTATTGATTTTGCGATTCAGTTGTGCGTGTTCAGGCCTTGGTGTTAGCTCACTGTTTCTTTTGGTTACATAGGTGAGAATTGACAGGCGCCAACATGGACAAAGCGGACAATCAACTGAAAACCTGGAAAAAGAAAACCGTGAAGACGTGCAGTTTGACGGAAGTGGTGACCCAATGCGTCCAGGTGGTGGTGCGATGTAGGCCGATAGACGAGAAGGAGGTGTCCCGTGGCTACACGCGTGTGGTCGACGTATTTCCATCGCGGGGAGTGGTCGAGATTCGTCATCCGCGGGATGATCCGTCGAGCGATAACGTGAAAGTCTTCACGTTCGATGCAGTTTACGACTGGAATTCCAGCCAACAAGACTTGTACGAGGAGACGGTGAGGCCGTTGGTGTCCTCCGTTCTCGATGGCTTCAACGGCACCATTTTCGCGTACGGGCAAACCGGCACGGGGAAAACGTACACCATGGAGGGTTTGAAGAGCGACCACGAGAGGCGCGGTGTAATCCCGCGCTCGTTCGAGCACATATTCAACCACATAGGAAGATCCGAGAACATGCAGTACCTAGTGCGGGCCAGTTACCTCGAGATCTATCAGGAGGAGATCCGCGATCTCCTGCATCCTGATCAGACGCTGCGTTTCGAGCTGAAAGAGAAACCGGACACCGGCGTGTTCGTCAAGGACTTATCCACGTCTGTGTGTAAGAGTGCCGCGGAGATTCAGCAGCTGATGAACACCGGTAACCAGAACAGAACAATCGGCGCAACGAATATGAACGAGCACAGTTCTCGGTCGCACGCGATTTTCCTAATCACCATCGAGATGGGATCCATCGGTGATTCCGGTGGAATCAGGGTCGGACGTTTGAACCTTGTAGATCTCGCGGGTAGTGAAAGGCAGAGCAAAACTGGGTCTTCTGGCGAGAGATTGAAAGAAGCGAGCAAGATCAATCTGAGCTTATCGGCACTGGGAAACGTGATCTCGGCTTTGGTAGACGGGAAGACCACGCACGTCCCCTACAGGGACTCGAAACTGACACGATTATTGCAGGATTCTTTGGGCGGTAATTCTAAGACCATCATGGTCGCGAATATCGGTCCAGCCAGTTACAACTACGACGAGACACTGACCACGTTGCGGTACGCAAACCGCGCTAAGAACATCAAGAACAAGCCAAGAATAAACGAGGATCCAAAGGATGCTCTGTTGAGACAATACCAAGAAGAGATTGGTCGTTTGAAAGAGAAGTTGGCGCAGAAGGGTACGGTACCGAGGCGAAAGAAGAAGTCGAAGAGGAAGAAAGAGGACGAAACCGCGGAGTCTGAGTCTGAGACTGAAGACAGTCGTGGTGAAGATAACAACAAAGTCGAGACGGACAAGAAACTCATAGCGGAACAATTGAGAGCTGAGAAGCAGGAAACGGAGAATCTCATACTGAGAATAAGAGATCTTGAAAGTAAGATGCTATGCGGTGGAAAGAACATCATCGACCACACGAACGAACAACAAAGAGCGTTAGAACAGAAAGCGGCCGAGATCGCCGAGCGCAAGAAACGGGAGGTTGAAATGCAACAGAAACTCGAAGACGAGGAGCTCACGATGCTAGGTGTGAAGGAGACGTACACGAATCTGCAACAGGAAGTGGACGTGAAGTCGAGGAAGCTGAGGAAATGTTTCACCAAGTTGCAGGTCTTGAAACAAGAGCTGGAAGATGTCACCAATGACTTTAACAGAGACAGAAGAGATCTGGAGCAAACGCAGCACGAGTTGATGAAGGAGTTGAAGCTGAAGTACCTCATAATAGAGAACTTCATTCCCGAAGAGGAGAAGAATAAGATCCTGTCGAGGATCCATCTGGACGAAGAGGAGGACTGTTGGGTAGTCAAGGACCCAGAACCATCCAGCATAGAATTCATAAGGAGACCTACATCGGTCGCTGGTGCGCGCAGACCCGTTTCGGAATACGCGCGAATCGCCCTGGCCATGGGAAAGGGTTGTCGCTACGCGGGTGAAAATATATTGAACTTAGATCTGGATATGCCAGCCAGAACGACGCTGGATTATCAAGGACCCGCAATTGCGCCTACTATTCAAGCCGTTCTCGAAGAGGCCTTACGCGACGAAGGAGACATAGACGTGGACGCGTCGAACGCGAGACTCAGGTCAAAACCACGATTACAATCCGCGAAAATACGACCTAAGAGCGTGGGGAAGATCCCACAAATTCCAGCGCCCGTTTATCCGAAAACAAGAGGTCTTGTGCCGAAGTAGGAAATTCGAATACGTTTTGCTATGCGTCTGTAAAGAACCGTGTAAATACTGTACGAACTGCGTCGTCTTTGTCAGCTTTATTCGATTAATTTATATATAATTCGTTGTGATACGCCACATGGTCGTTGGTGTAACTAAGTAGGGGCCAGGGTGGGTCCATCTCGAAATGTGGACTGATCCATAAAAAATTATTGGAACAAGTACAGTATTCATCACGGTAGGTTTCTTTAGGGATAATGGTGATGCTGGGGAAAAGGCCTTGTATTTCACTATAACATTCCAGAGTTATGATGCATTATGCCTAGTTTGAACGAGCGAGAAGGAAGGAGGGGTTTTTGTATTAGGAAGTTCAGTCTAGGATTTGGGAATCTGAAGAATTGAGAATTCAGAGATTTAAAAAATTGGGACTTTTGGAAATTTAGAAATTAAGAATTTTTAAATTTCTAATATTCGTGCAGATCCTCCATTCCTTATGTCGCCATTTTCCTTAAAGAGGACCACAGCGCTAAATGATTCCCTAGGTCTTTGCTCTCTACGTCGCCATTTTCTCTATGTAAGGCCCCTGCTTACACAAAATTCTAGTTACACCAATGCACATGGTATTATGTGCATCGAAATAGCCGAGATCTTGATAATTCTCTCTAGTCAGTGTGCACCATGCAGTCACGTGGTATTAATGTGTCGATTATTTCATTATTGCATTAATAAAACACGAAATAAAACGTCCTATGAACTTAGATTCCTACTTATTCTTTGAAGACTGTCATGTTTTGCATAGCTTTTAGTACTTGGTAAAAGAAAAAAGAAAACGAAAATCGTGAGACATTAGGTTATGTTGTAAAGTTACGTTTTTTTCACTTTTTTGTATAGTTAAACTTATTGTTAATTTTATTAGTACTATCGATGAGTATTAAGGAAACATGGTTCCTGGATACGTTTATAGTTTCGTTGAGACGTGAAAAATTGATACGCTTACGAGTATTTACAAATGAAGGTTAATTGTTTAGTCGGTTATTCTAATGCCCTTTTTACAACTATGTTTTGTTTTATTGAAAAATTACACATAATTGTTTTTCCTATTGTGTATATATATATACATATACACATATTTTTTTTTTTTAAACATTAAAAGTGCTTGTAAAAATAACATCGTTACTTTCGACTTCTTTAATATTTTATCACACGCATCTGAAACTGTTAAATTATAAAGATGATAAACGTATTATAGATGAATAAAATTTAATTAAAATTAGCCTTACATAAATTGTAATTCAGAGTAAAGATGTTCTTTCGTTTGAATGTTTTTCTCTTCTTCTTTTTTGTTTCTCTACTTACTTTCTTCCAGTTGACATCGATCATTCAACTACACTCCGTTGTTGTAAGTCCATGTTCACTCCACGCTCACGCGATACACTTAAGAAAATTCGGACGTTTCTTAACACGTTCGCGCTCACTCATGTAAATCTACCCGTAGCAGAAAAATCACGATAAGAAATCGTAAAAAACACGGGACAACACAAAATTCGATCTTCGAAGGACCTAAAACGCCAGATTAGGTCCGCGCAACGAATGTTTCGTAGAGTCAATATGCTCTATGCAATATATCGAAACGGAACCGTAAAGTAGACCGCAACGAGTGGTCCAGAATGATGCGTTATCGGTGAACGCCACCTCCTAATGGTTCAATTTACGGGCTCGAACGTGTTAACAAACTTAAGTCTTGTCGTCGACGATGCCAGACACTCGCGAGTCCAGTACGTATAAAAATGAAGGAACGACGCGAAAATTGAATTTACCACGCATGAAGAGAAACATGAAATCCGGCAGGAAGTTCTGTGACAATGAAATAAGCGTATTTCCAATTTTTCTTTTTGTTCTTTTCCTATAGAAGTGATCAGGATATCCTTCAACCGACACAATCAATGGAAAACTCGATACAACGGACCATTAAACGTATTTTCATCATAAACGTATTTACATTTCATTGAGCGATCCTGATCAGTTCCATCGATCAATTCAGATTTTTGAACCAGTAACATTAAAACATTTCCACCAGACACCGGAAACAGTGCCCGCCAGGAGAGACTACTCCCATAACAATTGCAAACAGTTTCACAACTACGTAAAAGTTCGACACATTCTTTAGTACGATTCTTAAGTTCAATGTCACTTTAATAAAAACGTTGTTGTTGCTGCGGCACATAATTCCCGTATTGCTGCTGCGGTGGTTGTTGAGGATAACTCGAAGGATGACCTGTGGGTGGTCCACCGTACGAGGATCCATCGTAATTCGGTTGAGCAGGATATTGATTCGATGTCATGGACGGTCCACTGTATTGACCCTGATTACCTAATCCACCGTAACCTTGGTAATTATAACCATTGTCCATGTAACCTTGATTACCACTGTACATTTGTTGCGGATAACCTTGGAACTGTTGATTGGGCATGTTTGGATAACTCAAGGGAGGTCCTTGTGGACGGGCTAAGGGCTGTTGACTATTCTGAACATAACCTTGATTATAAAAATTCGACATCGAGGCTGTCGACGGGTTGGACATCGAATCCAACGGTTTCGTTACAGACTGTTCGGTACTTTCGCTCGTGTGCGATTTCGGTACGTATTTGTTTGGAAGATCACACATTATGTTAGCTATCAGCCGTTTGGTTTCGTTCAAGATCGCGTTTGGATCGTTAGTTTTTGTCAGTTCTTTCGACCTCATCGGAGAACGTGATCTTGACCGCGAACGAGAATGCGTCCATGATCTCGGCGAATTCGACACCGATTTCGAAAATCCTCGAGATTTGCTCTTCGCCTTCTCGTTTTCGCTAACGTTCTTATCCGCCGCTTTGTATATGTCCTCAAACGTGTAATCGTCATCGTCGTCCGATAAATCTAATTTCGTTTTCGGCTTGTCCTCGTTCTCGTTCTTCGTCGGCTGTTCCTCTTCCTCGTCATCGTTCGCGAACATATCTATCTTGGGTTTCCATTTATTTTCCACCTCGATCGGATTTTGATTACTCTTATGAACGGAGAAGGGGGATACACTTTTGCGCGACTTAATATTAGTCTCGATACTTTCCGGCGTTGGAGACTTTAATTTTGGCGTCGACGTCGACATTGTGCCCAAATTAACGAACGCTCTCAATTTCTCCACCCGAACTGGGTCAGTCGCTTCCAACTTTTTCAAGAAATTTATTAGTCCGTGTTGTTCTTGACTACTCAGATCTTTAAAATTTTGTAGAAGAGATTTCAACTCTGTATCCGACATGCTTTCCATTCTGGAAGATTGACGTTCGACCGTGTCCGTCACCGTCGACCCGGTCGATGCGGACGTCGCAGTTTGAGGAAGAGTGTTATTACCGCTCGCTAAACCTTTCACGAAATCTGCAGTGGTAACTGGCTTATCAGAATTCTTCGAAGCCTCTGCCATTCCAACGACAGCGTTGATAAGAGTCTCTAATTCTTCCTGCGACACGTTTGATCTACCCTGCGCCACAAGAGCAGCCGCTATCTGTTGAGCTATAGCTACCTTGTCCACAGTGCCAACACCAGGGACACTGACGGGTTCCGATTTAATAACGGGTGTAATAATCTCCACCGACCTCGGATAAACCGTTCTCGGTACGTAACTCGTCGACCTAGCAGCCTCTAACTCTCGTTTCTTCTTCTTCTCTTCTTCCATCTTCTTTTTGCTCTCTGACGCTTTGTGCAATAACTGCGCGATATTCTGTATCGCAGTTTTCGTCGGCGTTATTGCCATCTTTTCTATCATCCCCGCAAACAACTGACCTTTCAGCTTTTCTTTCACCGTTTCGAACAACACGCTCACTTCTTCGTCGTACAACAACTCCTCGGCAGAGTTAGGTTTCGCCTTTTCCGCTGCTAACGCTTTCGAAAGAAGAGATACTATCTTAGGACCTAAAGAGCCTAGTTGACCTTCCAGTGCCGTGAGTAATCGTAACAAGCCAACGACTTCTAGATCCTCGGTTAACACCTCCTCCGGTATGGGACTTGGAGATTTGTCTTTCACCGGGTATGGTGTAGCGTAATGTATTTGTCTTGTACGAGGAGGAAGACCGCGAGTGTAGTAGCTGCTCCTGTATACGCTTCCTCTGCCACGCATGTACGAAGAGTACGCGTATTCGCGTTCCCTAACTTCGTGGCGATCGTAGTAATCGCTTTTGATCGTTTTCGTGCCAACATACTCTACCTCGTCGTCGCTGTCCACGCGATGACGACTCCTTTTAGTCGGAGATCGTTCGCGTCTGCTCGACGGGATCCATTTCTCTGGCGGTTTGTCCTCCGGCAATTCCAATCGTTTCCTAATCTCCTCTTTGCGCTGTTGCAGCTGCTCATTGTGGATCTCACGCATTCGTTTGTTCCAAAATTCGATCCATTCCGGCTTGAAGTCGTGTTTGCTGGGATCTTTACCTTCAGCCTGCAACTCTTTGTACCGTCTGTTCCAGAACTTCTTCCATTCGTCCGGGTATGATGGATGCTTCTCTGGGTTCTTCTCGTGAAACTTTAACGCACGATCGAGGGTCTCCTCGGCACGTCGGATCTGCTCCCGATATTTATCCCACTTGTCCCGTTCCCTGAGCGGTTCCGGGGAACGTGACCGCGAACGCGTACGGGACCGTGTTCGATCCCGCGAATATCGCGATTTGCTGCCACGATACTTGCCACTTTTGTCTATCGAACTGTCTTTACGACTACGGATCGGCGAACGTGATCTCGAACGCGATGGCGATGGACTACTCGATATGCTCGAAAGCGACGAGAGGGATTTGGTCTCGTCCGAAGGACGTTTGGGAGATTTTTTCACGTTCTCTTCATCTTTATCTAACGGTTTACGCATATTTAACTTATCCCTCGTAAGGATACGAATCTTGAACCCCCTAAAAAAAATAAAACATGGATTCACAATCTAGTTCATTGATTTATTCAGAAAGGAAATGATAGGATTCTGGTGTATATATTTTTGGTGCTTTCAAACATCACATCGTTCGAATAAAATTAAAGTAAATTAATTATAAACATATTAGATGTATCTTAAGGAAGATAAAAAAAATTAAAACTTCATTGTGCGTAATTTAAAGCAAACATTTACTTACGATTTTGTGACATTCGATTTTGACTCCATTTTCTTCGGTGATGATTTTTCACTTTTCTTCTCTTCACTTTTGTGCTTATCGTCTAGTTTCTCATCGGCAGATTGAGAATCTTGATATGAGATCATTGGACAATTGAATATTGTTAATAAACGTTTCATTTTGGGAATAATAATGTTAACGTATACTCACCTTTTTTTGAACCACTATTACCGGTTATTTCGGCCATCTTCTCTTCGAAGTTCGTTACCCATCGCACATCGTAAACTTCCATAAACGTTAATTCTGGCGTTTCCCTGCACGTAGGAAACAGCCATTGATTTCGAGGAAATGCAAGTTAAATTATGAACATCATTGCCGCGCACCTTGCCGAATCACGTCCATCGATTTTTCGTAAAACACGCGAACTGAGATACTTAATTCGTACGATGCACAAGGACGTGTTAAAGTTGAAAGTATTAGAAAGTATATGAATATCATGACTTACCTAAAGTGATAATCCTGGTAGACCCTCTTGATATATTGCATTTTATTCTTTTCGTATTGGTTCTTATCAACCAATTGCGGTTGTAATCTTCCAAATTGTTCTTCGATCTTCTTAGCCACTAACACCGATATTTCATTAGCTCCACGTTTATAATTAGGAGTACGCGGTAGTTCCATAATTGCTCGCGATATGGTTGGAAAATGTCTATTTAGATAAGTTATTCTGTGATTGTAACTGGTAATATGTGCCATAACGGTACGAGGATCGCCTCGTTTATCACACAAAACACATGTATAACTGGGTTCACAAGAATCATTATCGACCAATTCTAGGAGATATTCGAGACCAACTAGTGGAGAACTTCTGTGTCGATCCAGACTCATCTGAATCGTAGTTGTTCTAGTTATTTGGTCTTCCATGCCAGGCGGTACTGGTTCTCCAGGTGCTAGACTATCGCTAATGGCAGCCGACTGCACAGGTGGAGCTGATTTTGCAATGTCTGTTCGTTTAGACCATAATAAAACTGGATACGGCCATTCATCTAATTTCATTTTATGACGATTACACATATTATGATTTAATAATTTATGAGCTCCAAACAGAGCGATATTACATATATGACACCATATATCACCATCTTCAGTTTCAGAATACACAGGCCTGAGCGTGCCATCTTCGGCAGTAACACTACTCCTCATTAAACGTTTTCGATCATATTCTTCCTGTGAAATACAAATATCTTGTAAAACAGACAGACCACTGTCATTCCAAGTGTATATCACAGAATATCAAAAATAGCGTAGAAAGTATATTCTTGAAGGAGATAAAAAGAAAATTGGCAAAGTCTGATCCGAATAACATATGAAATAAATTAATATATTAAAGTAAAAAATATATTTAGAATTTTGGTGTTAAGAAACTGTTTCAAAGTTGTTCTAAGCATTAGAAATAAGTACAGTTTCTGTAAGTATAAATTTTGCTGTGCATTTACCTTTTCTTCATCTTCTTCTGTTAAGTGAGAGGGATTACGACCCTCTATATCAAGATCATCAAAGTTTTGCATGATTGATCCACGTCTATGAAAAATTCTCACCACGATTTCTGAAAACACAAAAATTCTATGATGTATGAGAAACAGAATTTGCAGCATTAGGGTTGGCAAAAAATCATAAAGACTAGATTGAAAGATAAACTTATATAAAGTTAATATTACCAGAAAACAAATTTTTAACTACTGAAATTTTTAATTACTCTCATTCAAAGAAGTATATAACTAATAAAAGAGCAGTTATAATCTGAAGATTGTAAATTATTAATAATCAATAATATTTATACTGGTAATTTGTGAACCAACCCTGCAGCAGCAGTTATCAAACTGTTCATCACTAATTCTTTTGATACCTTATTACAATAAAGCTACAAATTTTAATAAACTATACTTACCCGCATAAGGATGTACATATTAATATTTAAACAATTTATGTACACATATAACATTATTTAAATGTGAAGTTTCCATAAACTTTTAAATTTAAATTACAACTAAAATCTAATCGTAAAACAAGATAGATAAATCCCTACAATCGATGTTGTAAAATATTGCTGAACAGATAGTTTCAGCAACAAAGAATACAACATCGTTAAACTTTTAAATGCATTCTAAACAATTCATTGTAATATGTATCATAAGATAAATCAATTCTTATGCACGTACTTACACATTTAGGAAATTTTACAGAATAAATATATTCCTAAGTAAATCAATGAAGATTTATGAAAATAAAGAACATTAAATTTTTGTCGTTTAACACAAAAACTAACATATACGATAATCACTGTTATAATTCACAGTTTTGCTGGAGTATAAAAATGAATCTCCAGCTACTTACCGACGAAAAGGAAACCTCATATTTCCAATAATGTTTCCGGGATGCACAAGAGCACAAAACATTAAATGAATTATATCATGTAAAGACACTAATATCACGCAAAGTTAAGAATTAGAATAACTTTGCAGTTTATGCTTAAAAGATAAAATATATAGCTGTTTATGTCAACCGAAATCATGTTATATTTAATATTGACACAGCAGAGGTAGACAATACTGCAAAACTGATTGCAACAGGAGAATGAACGAGACATATAAACAATGTGTGTCTTTTTTATTAAGCAGAGCTTGCTTAAACAAATGATGTTGCTAATAACATAACAAAATTATTGAATGAACCTGTAATACACGCAACCAAAAGGTTATCGAATCGAATATAAATTCGCAACGAGTCAATAACGTAAATATTACATTGAATTCACGCATGTCGCTAATTTTTAGCAACCACAATTATAGCAGAATGGCGTTTTCTTGATCGTTACTTAACCCTTCTTGCCCTACGAACAGTTTTTATTTTTTTTCCGCCACTTTAACGTCTAAATCGTAACCTCCGAAAGTAACGAGTCAAAATGAAAGGTGTACAGAAAGACGAAGAAAAGAGTAGGTTTGACTTACCAGATTACCAATACACGACAACCACATTTAGCAATTCTTCCTGCATAAGCTTTTGATTCTTTAATTTTTTTTCTGATAGACCCTTTTGGTGGCCATATCGAAAAAGAAATACTGGATGAATGTAGATCTGCGCATGGCTGGCCTGCATATACTTGGGTAATTACTAAATAGGAAACTATAATACCAACCGAATCCTTTTCCTGTTTTTCCAACATTCGATAAAGATAGATGTAGATAGAACGAAATGGCAGACAAGGGTGGGTCATTCCATGCCAAATCGATTATTTTTTGAGACAAATTCAGTTGTATAGTACGGGACAAAAGTATTTTTCTTCCACGCTTTGTCGAATCATTTTTTATTGGAATTTTATTATTATTATTATTTATTAATTTTATTTAATAATATTTATTGGGGAATTTTTGAATTTGATAACTGGGGAATCTGGAAATTTAGGAAGTGAGGAATTTGGAACAAGGAAATTTGGAAGATGAGAAAGTTGCGAACTGTGAAATTTGGGAAGAGGAGAATTTGAGAAGTAGGAAATTTCAGATTTGGGAAATTTGGGAATAGAAAAAATAGGGAACTGGGGAATGTGGGAATTGGGGAATGTGGGAAATGGGGAATATCGGAACTAGGCAAATTGGGAATTCCGAAATTTAGGAACTACGGAATTTGGGAAATGAGAAAGGGGAGAGGAGAAATTTAGAAACTGTGGCACTCGGAAATCTCGGAATACAGCAAATCGGGAAGTTTGGAATTTGAGAATATGGAAATTTAGGAATGTGTTGACTGGAGAAGTTAGGAATTCAAGGCTTTATACATTTTGATTCTATTAGGAAATACGGAAGTATAAGAATGCGAGACGGTGAATTTATACACCTGAAAATTCGTCTATTAGGAAATTTCTGAATTTCTAATGATGCACGAGTACCTCTCCCTTACATAAGTTCGGGCTCGCTCCTTATCTGAAGAAGGTAGAGGGGACGTTCCCATCCTGGTCCCCGGTTACACCAATGAGTTCATTGACAATCCTCGTGTGTGATCTCATAAGCCGCACGGTAAGAGTATGTTCGCGATGAAGCAAATGCCAGTAGCGGTAATCCGTGGTGTTGTGGAAGTAACTGTAGCAGTAGGGGTCTAACATGTATTTGGTCCGGGTACCTGTTATACGGTCAGTCAGTCGGTCATCGTCTTTCGCTCGTATTCTATGAAGATTCCAGAGAATCACGAATGTTCGTACATCGATGCGAGTCTCGAAAATGATCCTCCGATACTTCTCGATTCGTCTGTTGCAAATGGCAACCCTGATCAGCGTCTCGTTCGCGTCCGAAGTGCGGTGGACCGTTTTATCCTGGATGTCCAGCGGTATTTGCACCATGATCATCCTCCCGTCGAACACTCATCAATGGTCCCTGCTGGGTCTGAATTTTTGGTCGACGCAAACCGTCGAGAAACCATCGAACGGACTCGATTTGTACAGTAATCCAATCTCGAGGGGTAAGTCGAGTGATATTGCGTGCCTCTTTTGTCCCATGTTTGAGCTACTTTTTGGAGGATCCTTCCGGGAGATTGTGTTTGCTACAGGACATGTTTGTTGCTGGCATTACGGCTCAAAGTGTTTGTTTCTACGTAGCCTGATGGGATTCTTGGCACGGGGACAGGGAAACGTTGGTGAACTTCCTTTCGCAAGAAAGTGTAGCTGTTTCTTTGTGCGACTGCGGCGGAAGCGTTTCTTATCCGCTTTAAGATTTCTGGCTTTTTTCGCGGCTGAGGTTTGTTACGGCACGCGTAGATTTGTGCGGTTGGGATTGTTTTGGAGGCTGGAGATTTCGGATATTTAGATTTAGAAATTTAGGGGGTTTTAAGGTGTGGAAGTTGGAAATTTAGAGATTTGGAAGTTGGAGGATTTGGACATTTGGGGATTTAGGAATTTAGAGATTTGTAAGTTGCAAGATTTAGAAATTAAAAAATTCAGAAATCTAGAAATTTGTAAATTGGAAATTTGAAGATCTAGAGATGTAGAGATACGTAAGTTGAAAAATTTGGAAATTTCTAAATCTAGATTAACAAATTTACATTTGATTGATGAAATTCCACAATTTCAAAATTTCTAATATCCTCTAATCTACACAAGTAGAAGTTTCCTTTGCTTTTGCTACCGTTCATCCAACCCTTCAATTCGCCGTATCCTACTTCCATCATCATTTTTCCTATCTTTCCCCGCAAAAGATCGTAGTTACGCCAATGGTTGTTTGCAACCCTTCGCAGTTCTGAACTTCTTTCCAACCCCGGTGCAAGAAGAGTGCCTATCGCAGGACAAACGACGACGAGGAGTATGCATGAACACGTATGAGTGCCGCATTCAACAAGGAAAATCCCATGGACGGTGTGCTCTCGGTTTTGGCGTGTGTTGCATATGTAAGTACAAACTGTTATTCCCGATACACACGATGTGTAAACGTATCATAAATTACTCGCTGTAATTTTTCAACTGGAAAATAAGCGAATCAGTGCGTACGCTTGGTTTGTTAATTTCAGGTAGTCATGTTTACTGTTGATCATTATTATTTTCTGTATTCATGCATCCAATTTTCGTTCTATGTTATAATACATAATTCAGCCATTTCACGAACGATAAGCTTGCAAAGAATTTACATGTAAGCTAATTTACTACTCTTTCTGGATAAAAATTTGCACGGTGTTCTTTTTTTTAGGTGCTTTATTAAGCAGTGTTTTTATTGAATCTACGATACAAATTTATTTATAATTTTTGTAGAACAAATTCATAAGTTCATCAGTTCATAAGTGAAAGTAATTTCATTATGAAAATAATATAACATGGGTTACATAAAACAAAAAAATGTAACATTTCATTATAAAATAATATGAGTAACAATATATACAATTATTTATACATACATAAATTACCATAGAAGATTCTAAATATCTAAAATACTTAAAAAAATGGAAAAACGTAGGTTATTTTAATTAAGTGTTGACAGACTCTATAACAAAATGGCGGATGACCAGTAAAATGGCGGACAAGTTTAAAAACCGATTAATATTTGTGACTCCAGTCAGGTAGGTTATATCGAATTATTGCGTGAATACGCGTTCTGTAAACATCGGAACAGAGTTGAAAAGATCTTTCTAACTTCCTAACAAAATTAAATAAAACTTCCACTTATCTTCACTGGCTGTTTCCACCCACATCGTGTTCTGTCAATCGTAAATTGCTCAGTCTTCTGTATGAAAGCACTTACACGTTGCATTCTCATTTCGCGTGAACATTTCATGGATATCGTGTCTGAAACTTTGCCACGCGATGTACTCTACCATTAATATCAGTAGACTGAACTTGCTTCAAGATTTTACTATTTTCGTGCTTGAAACTTTTGTCACAATGTGTATACAGCGCTGGGCAATTTGTGACAGTGCTATTCAACTATTTTTAATGTTTTTCGTAGACAATAAAATGTGGCATAGCATTTAATGTTTTATGGGAATAAAGGATTTCGGAGGATTTGGAGATAATATTTTATTGGTGGTAAATTTCATAGGTGACATTTCATATTTTAGAGATAACTGTACACTTCATAGATAATATTTAATATTTTAGAGATAATAAAATAGTTTATGTACAATAAAATATTTTTAATGCACTATTTTATCATTTTTGGTAAAGATGTATTTGCATATTATGTTAGGTATGAAGTTTAAATTTAATTCAAACACTTTGCAAATAATATCTACAATTAAACCAAATAATTTTACTAAATAATCTGGCATAAAGGGATGATTTATAATTATAAAGTAAAACTAACAATATTATTATAAATATAACTTAGTTTTAGTTAAAATAGCTTTTGAATAATTTAGTTAGAATAATTATTTAATAAACAGCTTGCAGCACCTAATACAAACGTTTAGTGACTTCGATAGTTAACAATTCAGGCGAGTGGTGGTTTTCCTTAATAGGATTATCGGTGGTCGAGCAATAAGAACTATCAGCAGAAACTTTATCGATTGCGACTAAGTACAGATTAATTTTTAGCTGCTAATAGGGAAACCGTCAAAGTAAGAAGTTAAATTTGAAATACGGTTTAATAATGTAACCGATATCTCGAATTTAACATAGTCCAATAATTAAAACCGTAAGTGAAAGTTTTAATATCATTTTATTAACAATGCAAATAAATTGCAGATGGAAATTCAATTAATGATCAGAGATTTTATACGTAAGAGAAATATGTGTAAATTCGTACAATTTAACGTGGTAATTCATGTTTAATATTTAACGTGAAAATATTATATGGAACATTTATCTCTAATATATTAAATATTGTATGAAGTATATACTTATCTGTAAAATGTTAAATATTGACTATGAAATATTTAGTTATCTATAAAATGTTTAATATTATCCATGAAATATTTAGTTATCTCTAAATTATTTTATAAAATATTCTATACTTGTTAAACGAATTACCTATTTTATAAAACATTTGTAAATAATATCTGAAAATTTGGAACTGCACGGAAGTCGCTCGTGCACGAATCTGGCCCACAAAAACAAAACACGTCGAACAAATTTTCAATTAAGTTCGATACAAATGAAAAAACTAAACATCGATCTCGGTTGAAACATTAAATCCCCAACTGTCCTCGATTCGTTTTGCGTTATTTATGTATATAACCCAGTGAGCTAAACTCGGTCTTCCCGGTACTCACTCCTTGTACTTCGCTTTTATTAATTCATCCACTTACATTTCTCATATTCGCAATATTTTTGAAAAAAGCACCGGAATTAATCAAACTGTTGAAATTACAGCGTGAAGCTTTATCTTTGTTGCCGCAGCTTTATTTTTCTTGCCGCGGTTTTAATCTGATGATACTTGAATGGATCATGCTTCATGCACTATTCCATTGCTTTTTTTTTCTTTTTTAAAAATATTTCTCTTTGATATAAGAAACAATTTTTGCGCAACGAGATTTAAGTCTGTCACGTGAACAGCCTTGTGTCTTTTATCGAATTCTTGGAATCGAAAGGGTATTAGCTGTAATAAGAATTCGTCTGGTGTACTCTACGGTAAATCACTTTTGGCATGCTCCAAATTCAATCTGAACCTTCTGAGGTTCTCAACCTTTGAAGGAGTTCGATTTTAATTTACTATCAATCGAGTCTATTTTTGAAACCTTAAATTTTGGGGTCCTCAAATATTTATGTTCATAAATTCTTGAATATTTGAACTGTCAGATCGATAAATTCGCAAATTCACTAATTCTTAGATTCATAATTTCTCAAATTCTCAAAGTCCCAAATTCTGAAATCACCAAATCCTCAATTTTTTAAATTCTCAAAGTTCCAAATTCCTAGATCCCTGAATCCCTAGATTCCTAGATTCCTAGATTTTTCAATTTTCCTAATCTCCAAATTTCAAAATTTCAAAATCCTCAAATCTCCAAATCCCTAAATCCCCAAATCCCCAAATCCCCAAATTCCCAAATCTCCAAATCCTCAAATCCCCAAATCCTCAATTTTCCAAATCTCCAAATCTCCAAATCTCCAAATCTTCAAATCTTCAAATCTTCAAATCTTCAAATCTCCAAATCTCCAAATCTCCAAATCTCCAAATCTCCAAATCTCCAAATCTCCAAATCTCCAAATCTCCAAATCTCCAAATCTCCAAATCTCCAAATCTCCAAATTTTCAAATCCCTAAATCCCTAAATTCCCCAAATTTCCAAATCCCTAAATCCCTAAATCCCCAAAATCTCCAAATCCTCAAATCCTCAAATCCCAAAATCCCCAAATCCCAAAATCCCCAAATGCCCAAATCCCAAAATGCCCAAATGTTGCAATGACCAAATTCCGAAATAAACACCAAAATAACGAGATTGCGTTCGGAAATAAGTTTGGCAAGCAAGCGATTCGAAGTTAACGGTACGAAGAGTAAATGTGCGTCGAAAGGAACGATCTCGTGGAACGCGTTCTCGTGGAGCGCGGAAAAGAAACGAAGAAAAAGGAGGAACACGAACGAAAGAGTAGAAACAGAAAAGGAACGGTTGATAAAGGCTCGCGTGCTGAGGGAGAATGTACGGCACAGGTTATACAGTTATTTAATTGCCCGCCGTCTTGTTCGTGTGTCCCAGATAAAAGATCGCCTCCACGTTTCGTCGACCTTTCCGCCAATTTCTTTTTCGGGAACGCCTCCGAAGGCCACGCTAAAGTGTCCGTTAGATCCCACCATTCTTTTTTTTTTTATCGGGACATTTCGAGCTATCAAGAAGCGAGTCTCGTCGAAGATACGAAGATTCGAGTGGAAAAGCCATGGGGATTCTCCTTTCTCACTAAGAGATTCTTTTTCGTAGATCCTATGATAACGTTTTATAATCTTCATATAGTTTCTTTTAATTCTTACGATTCTTAAGAAACGGATATTTTTGTGGAAAATTATTGTTTACGAGGATTTATGTGCTTTATTTTTACATGTTTTTATAGTCTTCACAGTGATATATTTACAGTATAAGTATTTACACATGTACAGCATATACAATTAATATTTATTACTGTTTTTAATATATTAACATTAGTAGAGATACATTGGTGTTTCTAATACATCGACATGTTGATACATTATTGTCTTTTGTACAATATCATTAATATTAATACATTGCTGTTTTTAACACATCAATGTATATTAACATTAATTTTTATACATTATTGTTCTTCATATATCAATATTAAAATTGATACATAAAATACATAAAAGTCTGCTAATACGTTGTTCATGCATGTACGTGTATTTCATATTTCACGTTACAAGTAACAAAATGAAGGGTTGCAGAATAAGGATGGATACTCTGAGGATATAGTAGAAATATCTTTAAATTTTGATGTTCAAGCTCTCAAGGAGTATCGCTTTTCACAAGGATATCGTTTTCAAAATTATCCATTCTACCATGTCAGTTTTAACGATGGCTTTTAACATTGCCACGTAACACCGAAGTTACTTCAAACCCAGCTTTGTAACATTGCGATTACAATGGAAAATATTGATAATTAGTTGTGAAGTTTCTAGAAATGAAATGCTCTTTTGTTTTCTACATATTTACTCTAATTTATGACTTATTTATTTTTAAATATATAGTAATGTTAAATATTGTAGCAATGTTTGATATTTTTGTAAATAGAAATTTTGTTTGATTAGCAGACTTTATATGTAAATATGTTAAATATATTGGTTTTATAATTTATTAGATGTTTAGTAGTAAATAAAAGTATAAAGTATTTCAAGCAAGAGTAAATAATTATATATTCGTAGATTGCTATTATTTTTATCAAGCATTCGATTTCTTCACCCTAACACTTCTTCCTTCAACCATTCAATTACCCCCTTAATTTTATAGCCTATACCCCAAATTGTTTCCTTTTATGCGTCTATATTTTTTCGGGTTTTATTCTTCATCAATTTTATCGAGACATATACAATACCACGAAAAACTAATCCATTATTAAGTATGTTAGTGTCTTGCTAAAGTGACAAACAGACTATTCATTTATTATTCTAACACGGTATTGAAAGATTAAATAAAAATGCTCATCATTAAATTTTTATTTCTTTGAATGCATAAATCAACACCAACTCATCATCATCATCTTCAACAAATCAGTCAACAAATTTTTTTATAAATTTTGATAAATGAAACTTCTTATCTGAGAGACCTGCTCTAAATTTTATTCAACATTCTATTAATACAATATTAACTAATCTTCTTCAAACTTGTATTTTACATTAGTTCTAACATTATTTTATTAATTATGTACCTAACGCATGAGTTTAATAAAACTAACAGTTTAAAAACGTAAAAATTCAAACACTTCCACCAATTGTTCGATAATTCCCCGCTGTCGGGGCTCTAGAGGCGGGCCTAAACAAAGAATAACAAAGCAATTTTATTTCACAAGCACGAAAAGATGCGAATAAATACGTAAATACTCCTAAAGAGTAGTGTATACGAGAAAAGAAGTAGAGAAGAGTATACGCGAAGAAAAAGAAAAAATGAAATAAAAGGATGCAAAATAACTAAAATGTCAGGTCTTAAAGAGCTAACAAGACGTCGTCCCCGCAGAGATACCGCCTCGTGAATTTTTAAGCTTGTCCACCGACTTGTTTTCTCAACGAAAGGAGAAAAATCCCAGCGTGGAACTGTTAACCACTTCCTCGGGGTTGCAAGTATGTAGCCAAAGCTGAATAGAGCCCCTGTGGCTCTAAAACGACCATTGAATGCCTGAATAAAAACTCATTATTATCGAGGCTCGAGATTTTTTGCGGGAGCATTATTCTGCAATTAATAGATAATCTTGTGTACAAAATAATTTTGTTAGTTTTCCATTTTACTTCATAGTCGATTAGTTATTTCAATTTCTAAATTCTTAAATTCTTCAAATTCTCAAATTCTCAAATTACCAAATTTCCAAATTTCCAAATTCTCAAATCTCCAAATTACCAAAATTTTCAAATTTTCCAAATTCCCAAATTTCCAAATTCTCAAATTTCCCAAATCCCTAAATTTTCAAATTTCCAAATTCTCAAGTCTCCAAATTCCCAAATTCTCCAAATTTCCCAAATCCCCAAATCCCCAAATTCCCAAATTCCCAAATTCTCAAATTTCCCAAATTCCCAAATTCCCAAATTCCCATATTCCCAAATTCCCAAATTCTCAATTTCTCCAAATTTCCCAATTTCCAAAATTCCCAAATTCCCAAATTTCAAAATTCTCAAATTCTCCAAATTTCCAAAATCCCCAACTCCCAAAATTCTCAAATTTCTACACTCTTACACCCAATTTGCAATCTCCCAAATACCCACCTATCACAACTACAAAATCTCTAACACCCTACATCACTAAAAATGATAAAATTCCAAAACTCCCAAAACGGCAATATAACAAGCGTCTACTGTACCCCGTTATTTCATCACTGCCCGCAGAACAATGAGTATTCTCCTCGCGTCATTATCAACGTAACCACGTATCAAGACATTGAAAAAGCAAACGACATGTGTTACACAATTTCCGGGCGCATTGAACCTTCCATGTTTTCGACTGGTTCTATCGCATTAATCACTGTCCTGTTTTACGCGTAAACACGACCTATCCTGTCCTGCGTCATAATTCATCGCGTACCGTTGTCGCGGTTTCCCTCTTCGAGAACTACAGCGTCTTCTTTTCCCGTTATCGTGGACGTTACGACGTAAAAATATTGGCGTATCTGCGTTCCATAAAAGTAACACGAATGGAACTTGCTGCGGATCTCGTGAACGCTCGGTTTTAAACGCGTTCGTGTATAAATATGAATGTCTCGCGAGATTTGATGCTGTCCGAGATTATATTTGACACATTAAACGCCATTACGGAATGGACACGTGTTACTAAACTTGTTCATGCTCTAAACTGATGTTCAAGCATTTAATTTTACCAATAAAAAAAATTGACCTCTATTCTATTTTTTACCGTTAACATTCGACTCTTGGCAAGATTTTTCTTAAGTTATTTTTACTCATAGCTTTTTAATTTAAGTTTACTGAGTTCACTTAAGATTCTCTAGTATTGTCTACTTCTATATGTTTATACACCATATTAATAATTTAGTTAAATATTTATTTCAAATTGTATTGAACTGAATGGTTCAGTGGTCATCTTATTCGGCCATGTTAGATTTCGATGTTTAATAATTTATTTTTATTAAGGTGGTTGAATATACTCTTCAGACTAATGAAACTAACAATACATTATTCGATACGTGTCCAACAAAATTTCATGTCAAGCTTCAACCCCTGATCTGAATTGAAGGGTAGTAACAGGAAAAAATCGAAATTCCAGTTTTAGTGACGTACAAAAATTCTGAAAAAATTCTGGAACATGAAGAACCTTGTAGCGGATATCACAGAATTTTTTCAGATTTTTTGATTGTAAATTGCAGTTGTGAAAAATGGAAAACCACAAAAAATTAAGGAGAAATGGGACTTTTTCTTGAGGATGTAGAATCAGTGCTTTTATATTATAACAATACAGGGTGGCCAAGATAAAAGAGGCCTACAATCATAGCTTCTGTATGAGTTCTGTATGGGTTCTTTTATCTTGGCCACCCAGTATATTAGCATAACTTATTCTCGAATTACTTTCATATTATCTCCCAAAATAAAGTTACCGTTCTAACCTAACTGATGTCTAAAAATTGTACTCGCGAAAAAGACAAATTTTACCTTGAAAATTTTACATCTAAAAGACAGATTTTATATCTAAAAGACAGATTTCACACAGAAAATGCAGATTTAACGAAATAAATCGATTGGATCGTGATGCAATACGATGATCGAACAATAGCTCGAAAAACAGCATCGCAACATCATCAACTTTCTCTGACGTTTATTTCACGAGGTTGACCAGTTTGTAACGCAATTGTTCTCGGTTTCCCGTTCATTATTTCGTCCATGAATTCGGCGATCCGCTTCTGTCGCAGCAGGGAAGCAATCCGGAAACAATGGAGGAAGAATAATCGTTATCAATGAGTCGCATCGGATAACAGAATCCGGCCACACGTACGCACTGAAATTCATTGTTTACTAGCCGCATAACACACACACGCGGTTCGGATCAATATTTTCACCGATGCGATACAACAAACATTTTCTGCCGAATACATGCATGTGGTTTATTCGAAAGCTATCAAATATTCCGAAAGATACGGATATGATCAAATACCTTCGATAATTTCACGATATCGAGGGCTGTGTTCGTTTGACCTTGTGGTCACCTTGACACGACCTATAAAGGTTATATTAATGCATTAAAGTGGAATGGAATATTTATTTTTATATGGGTTGATTTTTTGGAGTATTTGTTAAATCTTGTGGTTTTGGGATTTGGGGAGATAGGAATCTAGGGATTTGGTGGATTAGAGATTTGTGGGTAGGTTTAGGAATTGGAGATATGTGAATTTATGGATTTAGAGATTTAGGAGTTTGGGAATTTAGGGAGATAGGTAGTTGCAGAAATCGGGATTTGGAGATCTAGGGATATTGGATCTAAGGAATTTGAGGAGAGGGAAATTTGGGAATTTAGGTATTTAGGAACCTAGGAATTTTGGGAATATTTGGATGAGGAGACGTAGGATTTGGAGATCTAGGGATGTGGGACTTAGGGATTTAGGAATATGAGGATTTGGGAATATGGGGATTTGGGAATATAGGAATTTGGGAATATGGGGATTTGGGAATATGGGGATTTGGGAATATAGGAATTTGGGAATATGGGGATTTGGGAATATGGGGATTTGGGAATATAGGAATTTGGGAATATGGGGATTTTTGAATGTAGGGATCTGGTAATATGGGGATTCGGGAATATAGGGATGTGGGAATATGGGGATTTGGGAATTTAGGGATTTGGGAATATGGGGATTTCGGAATATGGTTATTTGTGAATATGGGAATCCGTGAATTCGGGAATTTGGAAATCTAGGAATTTCGAAGCTGGGAAATTTAGGAAATTAGATACTAGGGAACTGGTAATTTGGAAGCTCGAAAACTTGGAAAATCCGGAAAACCCAGGAAATTCGAGAAATTTGAAAAATTGTAAATTTCGAATTTCAAATATTCGAATTCAGATAAATCGTACTGCATGCACAAACAATGAAATGTAAATGAAGCTTAAGGTATACCAACGGAACATATAAATGCACGTTGACGCAGTTGGATCCACCGTTGGTCAAGAGGCTAAGGGTTAAAAGAAGGGTGTTAACCCGTGTTAGATGTCGTCTGAGTTTTCTCTCGCCCCGCTCGTGGATGATTTTCTCGTGTACAAGGATCCTTAGATAGCCTCGGACTTTGATCGTGTGCAGCATTCTTTCACGTCAGCGCCTCGTTGTGGTAGTGAGTCTGCTGATGGCTAAGTTATTTGAGATCCGAGGGTTGAACGCTTATTTTATGGCGATAATGGGAATTGCATCGTGTTCATCTGCAGACAGTATACACGGCCATATACCGGGTGTTCGTTGTTGTCTTTGTCACGATTGTTTGGATTTGAAGGAATGTGTTTTGACGCGGTTGGGAATTTTGGGAATTTGGGGATTTGGGGATTTGGGGATTTGCGAATTTGCGAATTTGGGGATATAGGGAATTTGGGAATTTGGGGATTTGAAGATTTGGGGATTTGGAGATTTAAGGATTTGGAGATTTAGGGATTTGGAGAATTAGGGATTTCCAATATTGAGAATTTGGGAATTTGGAGATTTGGGGATTTGGGGATTTGGGAATATTGGTATTTGATGATTTGGAGATTTAGGGATTACTAATATTGAGAATTTGGAAATTTGGGTATTTGGTGATTTAGAGAGTTGGGGTATAGGACTTTAGGGATTTGCAGATTAGGGTACTTAGAGAATAGGAGATTTAGGGATTTGGTAATATGGGGATCTGTGCGTTTGAGAATTTGGGAATTTGGACATTTGGGAAATTGTAACATTGTAATATTTGAGAATTTAAGGATTTGGAATGTGCAGGTCTGGGGATTTAGGTATCCGGGGACTTAAAGATTCAGGAATGTTTGAAGAAGATTTGGGGATTTGAAAGTTTGGGAATTTGTGAATTTGTTGACTTCAGAATCTGTGCATTATAGAATACGTGGAACTAGAGATCTTGGGGATTTGGAGATTTGAGAGTTTGTGAATTTTGAAATTTCAAAAATTTATGTAATCTTACACTTGAGAATTTGGAAATTTATGAATTCCTACAAATTCCTGCTCTTAATCGAGCATTTTTCAATTTCATAAATCCTACACTCGAGAATGTGGAAATTTATAAAATTCTATACTTAGGAAATTAAAATTTGGGAATTTGCGAATTTGTGTATTTGAGAGTTTGTACATTTGTAAACTTGTGAATTTAAGAATTTGTAATTTTAGAAAATTATAAAAATCTGCAACCACCGTTTCGATCGATCCTCCAAGTATCGCCTCGGTGGATATTTAATGGACCTCTTCCAGCTCTTACGTCTATTTTTTTTTTTTTTTCATTTTGTCACCCAGTCACGGCAACCTGCGAGCAGGAGGTACAAAATAATCTGACCTACGTGATCAGCCCGGGTTTCCCCAACCTCATTGACTGGCCCATGAACTGTTCAGTGGTCGTACAGAAGATCGATAGGCAGGTCAGCCAACTCAGGATCGATTTCGTCCACTTCAACATAGTAAGCCATGCAGTTCTATCATTCTTTGCTCCACTAACGGCATATTAACCCCGGAATACTACGCATTCGTGATTACAGCGACACGCTTTTCCATCCCCTTCAAAGCAAAGCAAAGCAAAGAGAGACACACACCGCACGATGTCGTCCACTCTGTGTTGAAATGTTGACCCTTAATTGCCAACGCAACCGAGGGTTCAGCAACCCGAATTCTAACAGGGTTCCCTGGTTAACACGTACACGGTTCATCGAAAAAGTACGCTTGTAGAATTTATACCGGTGTATATTTACCACCCCGTTATTAACCAAACTAGGGTCGAGCTATGAATTTTTTAGGCTTTGCTGGCTGATGAATTAGAGTTTTATTGTGATTAGTACTTTTTATGGTCATGAATTTATTCGGTTTATTAGTAATGTTATCAGATTCGGTTATTTTTTTTAGGTTTGAAGGGAAATTGTTGGGTGCGATTGGGGTAATATCATTTTGCTTATTAATTTTATTTTGGAGATTATTCCATAATTAACTTATAACAATTTTATTTATTTTTAACGTTCAGTATGAATATTTAACGTCAAGAATGAAAGGAATGAGGATTTTAGAAAGAATGGCGGTCATATATTTTTTTTTGTTTCTTTAGATAGTCTTATATATTAATGAATACTGATACATTACGTGAGTGATAAAATATTTTCTCCCAAACTCTCAATCCTTTTAAGTAATGGTGGACACTTGTTAATTGTACTATCTTGAATACTATCTTCTATGACATTGTTAAATTTCTTCATTAATTAAGATATGACATTTTAGCTTCAGTTCATTATTCAACTGATATCTTTCATACTAAATATGCTTTAGATCATTTCAGAAGAAAAATATTGTAACAACATATTAACGTTTGACATCATCTTTAATCATTCATGAAACAAATATTTCTTTTTTCGAGTGTATTTTATTGTTTTTTATAAATTATTGTCCTACATTTTTATTTATAAAATTCATGAGGAATTGTTATTTTATAATTTTCATTGATATAATTCATATGAAATGATCATTGTTTAATGTTTATTTAAATAATTCATATGAAATAATCATTGTATAATTTTCTTTTAAATAATTCATATGGAGAAATGATTGCATAATAATCATTTAAACAATTCATACATAATTATCATTTTATACCATCCATATTTATCATTCTATAAAATCGTACAAAATATAAGAACACTATAAATCTTACACTATCATTGTACCTTTTCCAACGAAATCAATTCACCAAACAGGAATAAATATTGACAAGAGCACAATAAGCAGAATTTAAACGGGAATTATTCTTAAGGTTAAACAGAAGTTACAATAGAAATGTTGAATAATCTTCCGTTTAAATTCGAAACTGTTCTGAATGAGAATACGTATTCCATAAATATACAAGGGAAGCCAGAAATGGTGGAACGTATGTAACGTAACGCGAGCGTTACAATGTGTTGGTAAGGGTTAACGACACCCCTTTAACTTCACTATATTCCAGAACAGCGGCTCGGGGGTTGAACTTACTATACTTTCTTTACAATAGTCATTCAGCCGGCGTTGGAACACGAGTTGGGAATATCTTCGCTGAAATATCAAGGGTTTTAAACAATACATATTTCATTACCTCGGAAATACTGCTATTGTTTTGGAAGTTTGACAGAATTAATATTAAATTCGCTAATTTCGTTTACAATCATTAGTTCATCATTTGTAAAAGACAGACAATTTATACAATCTCTTTTAAATGTACATATACAAATGTATTAATAAATGCACGTGTATAAATGTACATATGTAACTACACATGTATAAATGCACATGTGTAAACGCACATATATAACTGCACATGTATAAATCCACATGCACTAATGCACATGTGTAAGTGCTCATATGTAACTGCACATGTACAGATGCATACGTACAAATGAATATAATATACATATAAATGTATATACATAATATATTTTGCAGGCATATGAACATTTACAAGAACATTTCATTGCACTGTTTTATCAAAATATAAATTGCAATCCTTTTCTGTCATATTTTAAAACAACTTAATATTTAAACAGGTATAAATATTTATTAATTGTGTCATGTTTTAGCGGTGGTATTGGAAAATCTCTGTATATTTTATGTATGATTTATGAAGCATCCGTTCAATATTAGATACCTAATTTTGGTGGACACAGTGTGGTTATAAAGTAATACATTATAAACATGATATCATTATCATAATATATTCGACAGCACTTAACGTAGTCATTCTTTCCTTGTAAGATAGGGGATATACTTTCAGTACGCCATTTTTGGCTAGTACTTTCGTTAACATAAATAACTATGATCACATATTGGACGTTGCTCCGCTCGTTCACCTGAATGACCCATTAACGACCACCATTTTTCGAGAAACATGAACTGCTATTTTTGAGGGTTGATTCGATCCATTGACCCTACGTGAAAAATGTACCAAATTTACTAGCTACCTTGTTGCTTTTAGTAATAACATTATCAGTTTAATCAAAATACTTCAGAAAAGAATTAAAATAGTTTAAGCAGTGTACTTTGTTTAATTATAAATTAAATGTCACTATATATCAGTGATTTCTTCATATCGTACGCAATTATTTTGATTTTTAATTTGATGTTTGTTTAATCCAAAAAGGTTGAATTGATTTTCATTACAAAATATTTCGTGCTTTCCTAAGAAACCAATTGCCCGACAAAAATTAATGTTTTCTTTCGATTACCTTTGTTGATATATAATTTTCCGCGAACTATTGTGTATCCTTGTTATTTTAAAATTCGATACACAATATTAGAACGTATTTTCTTTCAATTTTTTAAAATAAGTAAATTGCATATGTACGATTCTTCTTTCTTTGTTTTTCTTTGACAATTTTTATTGAATTTACATTGTTAACAATTAATATCAATTATTATTACATTTTTTATGAGATAATACTTACAACTTCAGTGTAAATAGTCATACTCAACAACAATTAATTAAATATAATATTTTAAGATTGTTTCACGAGACTTGTTCATGAAAGTTTGAAAGCAAAACAATGTTTCCCTTGATCAAATTTCTTACCTTAATAATTCAAAGGGTCACAGAGATAAAGTTAAGAGATATTAAGGGCACATTATAGTTTACCCTCCGACTAACAGTCTTTCTACATCCCACAGAAATTTCGTTACACGTGAGTTGTAACTTCTAAAGTTATTTATATTTTTATGGTAGCAATTTTCTGATTAGAAATTTGGAGTTCTAGAAATTTGGGGATTTGAGAATTTGGAGAAATGGAAATTTGCGGATATAGGATTCTGGGGTTATAGAAATTTGGGGATATAGAAATTTGGGGTTATAGAAATTTGGGGACTTGAGAATTTGGAGAAATGGAAATTTGGGGATATAGGATTCTGGGGTTATAGGAATTTGGGGATATAGAAATTTGGGGTTATAGAAATTTGGGGATATAGAAATTTGGGGATTTTAAAATTTGGAGAAATGGAAATTTGGGGATATAGAGATTTGGAAATATTAAAATTTGGGGTTATAGAAATTTTAAATATGCCAAGTCTTTAAATCTCCAAATCTCTAAATCTCCAAATCTCCAAATCCCCAAGTTTCCAACTTATACAATTAAAAAATTTGATTACCTCCACCACATCCATCCACCCACTAAAATTTTTTTCAATTTCACTACATCATATTACATCGATTTGTTACGAAAATTCCCAATGACTCCCCACGGAAGTCAACGTGTTAATTAATTAACTTATCTATGAATTGGTCGCGAAGAAGGCGGGTCAAAAGCGGCCACAATCTACCGGTTGCTTCGAATAACGCGATATACATACACATATGTATGTATTGGTCGGCTGATAAAAATCGGCCGCATTTACTGCACGGCTTGTTCATTCAAGTGACTTATCGATCGCTGTAGGGTCAACCCAACTCCAGAACGGGCGTATGTGACGAAGATATCATGGAAATCAGGAATGGTAGGAGCGTGTTTCAAATGTGCGGCTGGAACAGTGGTCAGCATTGTAAGTACGACTTTCTTTGTATGCCGTGTTGCAACTTTTAATCTGTGCTACACTTTTCTGCTTTCATCTTGGAATTAACTTTCTGTGGATTTATGCAGGCTATACTTAACACGAAACTACTCTGACAAATGTTGTAAATAATTTTTTAATCATATCAGGTTCTCCATGAATGGAGGAAAAATGAATTTCACTTCTGTAATTTTATCAAGTTTTTTACTTACGAAAGCGTGTATTTTTTGAATTACTAAATTGCGTGATGCTAGAGTTTAATCTGCTTTAAAGTGCCGGGGTTTTTATTTAGGTGTTATCAAGTCTTGGAATAGTGCAATTATTCAATTCAAATATTTTGAGATTTTGAAGTTATCAAGTTTTCGTATTCTAGTTATTAAATTTTGGAATTTTTACAAGTTAAAGTTTGGGTATTTTTATAGGTGGAAGTAATTGGAAGAGGTTTAAGTTTGGATGAAAATTGCAGTTTTCAATTTTTCAATTTTTCAATTTTTCAATTTTTCAAATCTTTTATAATGATCAAATTTCCAAATCTATGATTTACCAAGTTTTCAAGTTTCCAAATTTTCAGGGAACCCTCAGTTCTCAAATTCCCAAATTCCTAAATTCTCCAATTTCAAAATCCCCTAATCCCACATCCCATCTCCCCAAATCTCCAAATTCCAAATCCACAAACATTGAAATCCTCAAATATCCAACTCCCCAAACTCCAAACCTATAAATTTCCATATCCCAAATCACCAATACCCAAACGATCAATTCTTCAAATGTCTCCTCTAGCTCCCACATGTGTCCACATACCACAGGCATCAGCACACCTGTACGACTAAAGCATCGTCGATATCGTATTTTCATAAAGCAGCCCTACACAATCGATCTTCCCCATTAAATCCGTAACTCCTCGCAAAAAGGACAGCAAATTGAAGGCGATACTTTCGAACAAGTTCCTCGAGCGATATATAGAGAGGCAAGGCTTCGTTACGGACGCAATCGATCTTTCGCGTTTCAAGCCTCTTTGGAGCCAAGTCATCCGTTCTCCCATGCTCTTTTCCTTTTTTTTTCAGTATACATAGACCTGGACGAGAACAGGGAGCCATTGACATTAGACTTCCGGTTGCCCAGGAGTCTACAGCCCCGAATGTGGGAAATCAGGATCGTTCAATTGGCTTTCGAGCAACGTGCACCTACGGGATGCCTGCAATATTTCCAGTCGGTTAACGGGACCCTGAAGACGTTAAACTTTCTGCTGAACGGCAGATTTCTGGCGGACCAGGACTATCTCATGTGCATTCGGCAAGAAAGGGGCATGTGTGGGATAGCATACATGCCTTGTTCCGCGGACTCTTTTAGAATAGGGCCTCCTAGGATGCGAATGGAGAACAGCAACGCGTCGATAATCGAGCAGGGGTCAAATTCGACTATGAATTCGATTTCTATGAACAACACGGACGCGGATATCGAGGGATCGGGTACGAATCCTATGGACGGAGATACCGCTAATATGACGAGCATGGGACAAGCCTTGTCAAGTATCTTCGGTCAAGAACGGTGCAGGGACAGGGTGCTGATTCCTTGCGATTTCGAAGAGTTCATCACGGTATTTTATTTTTATCTTTCATTTTATTTGGGGAGAGTGAATTATGTTTTGGAATGCAGTTAGGAGAAATTTTAAAATTTTTAAATTTTAGCTAAAAGAAGCTAGGGAAAATTGGGTTTTGGACTGTACTATTAAAAGAAGGTAGAGAACTATGTTTTAGAATGTACTATTAAATCAGACAACATTTTTTGGTTTAACCTATACTACCTATTGTCTTATCTGATCAAAACTGACCTAACATTTAAACTTTCTTTATTTGTTTTGATATCGTTACCGTAGTTCTGACGTACCCATAATTCAAATGTGATGAACAAACCGTTCATCAAACTTAAACTTTAAATACGGCTTAATTAAAAGTTGTCCAATTACAATTTGCATAGTCAGATCACTAAGTACAAAATTTCAATTTAAACTTTCTTTACTTAATTGACGCACTTGACAAGTATACGGCAAGGGTTAATTGTAGCAAACAGTGAATCAAAATAGTTGCTTTACCGATGTCAGGCTATTTCATGGACAAGGGAACCGGGTAAGGCAAAGGGTTAACAACAAGCTTTTGGCTGTTTCCTGTTGCAGCCCGGAAACAACGAAGCTGGGATTTGCAATCTTGAACACTGTGGTAACACTTTGTGCGATCGAAACGAGCTGGACGAAGAAGGTAATTGTCGAGTGGAGACTTGGGCAACGCCCTTTCGCATAAGGGTGGCTTTTGGTCCTGGACAGGACACAGGAACCACGCTCGAGGACAATATTGGCATGTGTCTCGTGTACGAACAGCTACCCTGCGTCGCTTGAACAACTTACCGTCATGAATGATTGCAGAAGTGGGTGGAACACGTTCAGAATTTATAGATATTATTTAAAAATGTAGTTTTAAATGGACACTCGGTAAATACAGTGCGGTCCGCTTATTATGTTCACTTTGGGGTTACAGATTTTGATAAAGATAATCAGTTAACAGTAAATGAATTTGTTATTGAACTCAATTTTGCACCATTTTTATATATGTAACAAACTGAACATTTAATATTAAAATTACCAAATCTATTATTAAAATTATATTCTGAGATTATTTTTGAGAAAATACTGTTTAGTACAAATTTGCTCATTTTTATTCTTCGTTCTTATAATTGATAATTATAATTCATAATAGCCTAATTATAATTATAATAGACGTATTTTCAACAATTTTATACAGAGTCTTTCAGAATTGATTAATTGCGACAATAGTAAATCGATAAAATTCTTCGTGATTATAATAATCGGATCTCACTATGATTTTACTTGTATCCAATCATAATAATCGGATTGCAATGTTTACATTTCATTAAGAACTTTTTCCCAATTTTATTACAACATTTTATTACGTTGAATAAGGAGTTAGTTTTTAATTATAAAGGTGCTGTTATTTGTTGTGATGTCGATAATTATAACCATGTATGTTTTATATTAAATATAAAATTAAATTTGCCTTTGGTTAGTCACACGTTCATTGCAGAATAGTTTGCATATTGATTAAAATAAGCAATCGTATATTGATTGAAGATAAATATTATTGTAAATTACAAATTTGTTTATGCATAGTTCGCATATAACGAGCATTTATTGCAATGTTCTTGTGCGAATAATTAAAGACACAAGGGAGAAACTACCCCTTCATATTTATTATTATTTTAAGTTCATTTATACGCTTACAATTTCAAGTCTTCTGTTTAAATTTTAATATTTATTTATTTAGTTCTGATACTGTATTTAAGTTTTCCATTTTTTAGCGTTTTTTTTTTTTATAGAATAAGTAAGATGGGTACAAATTACAGAAGAAAATGTATAAAATTCTTTTTTAAATTACTAGCTTACTAATTTCTTAGATAAATAATGTATCAATATCAGTGCTATATGTACATATTGTTGAAGTTATTTTTATTTAATACTATCTTGATAACATTGTCTTACCTTCTTAACTTAACTCATATTTTTATAGTTTTGTAATTTTAAAACGTTATTCGAGTAAATTTATTTAAAATTGTAAAAACTGTAATCTTAGAATAAAATTGTTTTTGTTTTCCAATCATGTCTCTTCTCCCATGAAAATTCTTAAGTTTTACTGTTCATAAAAAAATGTTATTTTACATTTTACATTATAACAATCATTTTAAATACTTGCACCAAAAGTTAGATTAAAAATCTTCCTTCCACAAGAAATTGCAGTAAGAATGTAGTAGTGTTTTTGCATATAAAACCAACCTTTCTTTCAAAATATTAAAATATACGACGTAGCTTTTCTATAATAATTCTGTTTAACTTCTCTGAAATCTAAACGTATAAAGTGATAAAAGTCAAATTTACGTTTACGTGTAAGCAAATTTCAGAACATCAAAAGGTTCAGGATATTTCCACACGGTCTAATTACAAACCAAATACCTCGCTGCTTTTCGCTGAAATAACCAATTAAAATTTCGCTTCTTCGTCAAATCTTCTTCAGCCTGCTTCCCTCGTTTCTCTTACCTAATAGGAAAAACTCATCCTTTAACGGTCGTAAGGTTGTTCCTAAGTTAACTACACCTTTTAGACCCGTATCTTACGATTATTTTATTTATCGAACCATATTTGTTATAGCAATTTTTAATATCTCATAAATCGAATACTTTTAGCACTTTGTACTCGTACAAATTTTAAATTGATATATTTTTTGATTTTATAGCCTGAGAATTTGTTATTTTTCTGTTTAAAAATTTCTAAATATTCAAATTTATTAGATTTATAAAGTAGATTATTGAATTTTGTAAATTTTAGAATTTTGGAAATGTGTAAATTGAAAGGTAGTGAAAGATTTAAACGAGAGAGATAATAACTTCTTAAATTTCTAGTTACTATTGAAGATTTGAAAATATGAAATAAATTTTGTAAATTTCTAAATTCTTAAGGGGTGTATAAGGTAATTGAAAAGACGTGATAACACAATCGTGTCAAAGAGTTAAATAGTCTTTATTTACAAACGAACTAGCTTAAATCGCAAACGCAGCGCGCAACTCTCGATACAATAATAGATATATAATTCGCTTCTTTTATTTTTCTCCGTTTTTGTTCTCTCGATTATTCGTCACGATCGTCGACAGCGGTTCGCTGCAATAACAATTCACCCAGAAACGTCCATTACGTCTCCTCGCGTCCGAATTAAAAGAAAATGGCGTCCTTCGCACCGTAGCATCTCGAGTTACCCAGGTGAATAACAGCAGCGTACAGAGTCGACGATTATCACGCAAATCGTAGCGATAACGATAATGATGTTACAAGAATAAATTACAATGCTATTAAATACAATAATGAAGGTGACGTCACGCCGGAATTTCGAAAGAAACATGCTCCGACCAGAACACGGCGTGACGTTACGAGCTCCTCATCATCATCATCCACCATTCTCACCTTCCGTCGTTATTCGTCTCTTCGAGCGTAATAACCGTAATGATAAGTAATAATAATAACGAGATTAGCGATAATCTTGATTCAACGACGACGACGTCGACTTCCGGCGTCGCTGGTCCATCTTTTTGCTCGCTGACGTGGACGTCGGCGTCGTCGACGCAGCGTAAGAAAACTCGTACCTCTATCTACAAAGTCAAAAGGACCGATAAAACGTGTTAAAAAGGGCGGTGGTCAACAAACGCGCGTGTGTGTTCTGTGTGCGTCTCGGTTTCTTTGTACAGAGCGTTAAGGAAGCGATTATGGTCACCTACAGAGGGAATTTTTTATGTTACGTTGAATACGGGATCGTGAAAGTGGAAATTCTGGGCGAAATTAATTGCTATCTCGAAATCGAAGCATTTTTCATTATACGTTTTAGCATTTTGAAAATTGCTAGTTTGGGATGTTAAAAATATGTAGAAATTTAGAAATTTAGAAATGAAGAAACTTAGAAATGAAGAAATTTAGAAATCTAGAAATCTAAAAATTAAAAAATTAAAAAATTTAAAAGTCTAAAAGTATAAAAATGTAAAAATGTAAAAATGTAAAAATCTAAAAATCCAGAAACCTAAAAATCTAAAAATCGATAAATCAATAAATACCCAATACAAACAACAAATTAACAAACGTACAAATTCATAAACCAAAAAAGCCAAAAAAACCTTCAACACTCAAGTCACAATTACCTAATTCCGCAAAGTTTTTCCCATCCCACAAACGTTCATTCAACGCAATAAAAAAAGAACACCTCTGTAAAGTGATTGTTACTTTGTTAACACCTTGTACATATGTAGGTACTGTGTATAGGTAACGTGTGTACCAGTTAAATGTATGCTTCTTTGTACAGTGTCCTTGAATGCAACACATGCCGCTACCCTGATACCATACTGCGCAAACTCGTAGTGAGCTTCATTTTTGTTTCCTCTTTATTTGATTTCTTCTGTTCTCGTTTTTAGTGAAACTCTGTGTCGTTTTATTAAGGAGGCTCCAGTTTAGCACCGCGAATCCGGTTTAACGGGATACAAACATTATTGGTTAGGTTAGGTTAGGTCTTGTTCTTAAAGCGCCATGATATGTATACTGTTCAGGAGAGCCTGTGAATTTCTTTCGTTTCTGATGACTTTACTGATAACCTGAGTAGGGGTTGTGTTATTATATTTCTCGATCACAATTTGTAATATTAATTTCATCTGATTTTGTAGCGTACTCGATTTATTTTGTAATTGTTTCGTGAAAATTAACAATCTTTGATTTTAATATTGTCTGTGAACAATTTATCAATTTTGCGTTCTTGTCGTAGAATTGTTTTATAAATTCATTTGCAATGATTTTCAGCCACATTCTTGTAATTCTTTCGAATTTTTCTGATTTACATATTTGCTGCAAATATTTTATAAATCCATTTGCAATAATCACTAATGTCAATTGATCGTAAACTGCGATCGTAATAAGTTCGATTATTTAATTTTTCTCGTGAATTATTTTGCATACAAATATTTCGTCGATCGAATGTTTTGTATGTTTAATTATACCGAGTGTTAATTGTGGAATGGTCTGCGTTGAATTTGGTCGAATTACATCAATTTTCCAACTTCCAAAGCTTCTATTTTTCGTAATAGTTTTGTACCTGCAAATTTTTGAGAACCATCATTTTTCCGTCTGGAATTTGTAAACTTGTATATGGTGGTTCGCTTTCTCGTTTATTTTCCTACGCATTAACGTTTCAACGTTGTACGTAATTAAGGTTGCAGATAGAGAACGTAATTTTAGATTATACACAACTGCGTTTTTGAATATATTTCGCAGCAATTACTGAGATTACGTCTTCTGAAAAATAACACATTTCTTTTTTTTACGCAATGCAGTACTTTGCGAGATATCAACACTTTATATTTCATCTTCTCTTCGAATTCCTTATAAAACGAAAACTTTATAGATTTCAAATATACAAATTTACAGGTTTTCAAATTTGTAAACTTTCAAACTTTTTAAAGTTACATTTATTTTTAATTTAAATTAGTAGTCTACTAAAATGGAGAAATGAATTATCTTTTATTTTTACATTGCCAAGAAGAAGCAATATTTTTTAAAATGCAACAAAAATTCAAAGCTGTAAAAAAGTTTTCTAAACTCTGATGCTAACAATTTCAATTAAATTTATCATTAGCTTTATATCACACTGACTTTTATAAAAAATATATAAATTGCGACATCGAATCAATAGCGTTATACTTTCAATATAAATTCTTTTAACATCAACTTAACAACGAGTTGCAAAGCACATTAAGCTGCCATTTTTCATTGAACAATTTTTATAAATCTAAATACAAATTTCATTTTCTTTACATTCGTGTTCTATGAAATATCAACCTGCTAATATACTATAAATTATTTTACAAATTATTTTATAATATATTATCATAGTATGAATAATTTATACTCGGTTTGAAATATTAAATAGAATATTATCCAACCTTAAACTGTAAATAATTTACATTACAGAACAATATTATTATAAAAAGATTCTATATTTGAATTATTTATTCAACAAGATATAAATGAAATTTAAATATTATCTTATATATTTTATTACACTTCTCATTCAATTTTCCAAAATTAACATTTATTTAAACCTGCACTCTTACTCTAACATTTCGTATCACACGATGTTTTTCACACTTTATATAATTCCACGAATAAAGGAAACAGAATTTTGAATTTTTCATTCGATAGATTACTTATTTTTGCAAACTTATTCTAATATCCAACATCGTCCAATGTTTCAAATTTTTACAGATTTACAGCCAGATAAAGTATCACACATTGTCAGTCCTCATGCACAAACCTCAAATATTTTATTTACAAATTTAACCACTAAACGAAATTAATTCTAATGAATAGATATCATCGAATACAGGTTTAGGGAGTTTAGTGCCTATTATCCGAGCGAACAGTTATTGATGAAGTATAAAATCAATGGTCTTCCATTATCGAAGCTATTGATCATCCGAAACGTTTTGTCCTTTGTCAGGTTCAGATAAATTGAGTTCTTCTACAGATTGCAAGAAATTGAACGTTATTATTATTGGACATGTTCCGAAATCTTTTTTGTAATTTAATAATCATCGTTCTTTATTATCATTTTGAACCATGGGTAGTCAAACTGAAAAATTTATTAATTCTTTGGGGCAAATTGGAAAATTCTCAATATTTAGATGTTCTTTAAACTATCTCGAAAAATTAATATTAATAGAAATGTAGAAGGTTAGGTTATGTGTTTATATATTTTAAAGAAAGTTAGGTTATGTCCTCTGTTGACATGTTTTATTAAAATAATAAAAAGTCCAGATATAAATATATGATATCAAAAAAGGTTTTTAATGTTGAAAAATAAAAATCGTGAATATCTAATTAGAGCAGTATTTTCTTCTTACGTCATCATTTTATTTTTGTACGTTATTTTATCTCATTTAACGTTATCAATGACCGAATTAATTAAAGTGAGCTTACACGAACTAAATTGGACTCACCATATTTCACCGTTTAATACTTCGTTTCAACTATGAATAATCCAACTAAAAATGCAGTCCATTTTTTCAGGTTTCCGTCTGCGACGGAACAGAAAATGAACAAAATGCTGCATGGAATTTTCAAACCATACCTTCGGGACTATAATTTCATTAGCAAGCAATGAATATCAGAAATTAAGTTAAAGCGATGCACGGTTGAACTAATCTGAAATGGGTTACCACCTGCAGTATTAAAAAGTTTTTCAACTTTTTCGAAGTTATCAGTTTAACGCTTGACAACGTTAATGAAAGAAGAATACGTCGGTTTGCGTTAACGGCAAAGAAAACTATAGTTTCAAGGAAATATTGTTTCCCGTAACACGTTTCCGCCATTTTGTGTAGCGAGTAAATTTATATTTTTGCTCGGTATTTAGCAGAAATTTAAAAACGTAGTTCCACCTTCGTTATAATTAAAATCACGTTTTCAATTAAAATTTTGTAACGGAACGGAAGATCTCTCGCGATTTATCGAAACTTAAGCGATGCGTTGCGATTTGCAAAAAAATAATTCACATTCCTGAAATTGGATGCGCGATTCCATCTTTCTATTTGTTTTAATTCAACCGCTAATTAATTAACGGGAGATCAGCGAGCGGAAAATTCTGGACAAATCGCGTAGAAACGGTTCTTGAAGTGAATCCAGGCTGAATTTAATCTCGTTTCCGGTTCGCGGAACAGATTTAACGAAAAATAAATTGTTATTCGTTCTCTGTGCCGTCGTTGAAATCTCGATCACTTTTAAAAATAGGTTATTAATTGCCGCATTGCGTATATCGAGCAATTAAATTCTCGTCAACTTTTCTATAAATTTTTGTGACGATTTTGCTTTTTTATTTATCGACGATTTTGTCATTCAAAGAGTTATCAGCTTTATAGATTTATAGATTTCTCGTGTTTTTTTGGATTATTGATAGTTTACGGTGTTTATCTGTGGATTTTTGTAGCACTGTGTTCAAATTATTAAACATATTAAAATTAATAATTTTGAGTTACTAACTTATCAAATTAGCAAGTTATCAAGTTATCAAATTATCAAATTACCAAATTATCAAACCATCAAGCTATCAAGTCATGAAGTTATCAAACTCTCAAGTTACCAAGTTATCAAGTCATCAAGTTATCAAACCATGAAGCTATCAAGTTATGCAGTTATGAAGCTATCAAGCTGTCTAGCTATCAAGTCATCAAAGTATCAAGTTACCAAGTTATCAAGTCATCAAGTCATCAAACTATCAAAGTATCAAGTTATCAAACCATGAAGCTATCAAGTTAACAAGCTATCAGGTTGTCAAGTTGTCAAACTATCAAGCTATCAAGTTATGAAACTATAAAACAATCAAGTTATCAAGCTATCAAGCTATCAAGCTATCAAGTTATCAAGCTATCAAGTTGTCAAGCTGTCATACTATCAAGCTATCAAGTTATCAAACTATAAAACAATCAAGTTATCAAGCTATCAAGCTATCAAGCTATTAAGCTATCAGTTATCAAACTATCGAGCTACCTAAGTTATCAAGTTATCAAGTCATCAAGCTATCAATCTACCAAGCTATCGAATTGTCAAGTAATCCAGCTATCAAGCTATCAAATTACAATGTTACCAAATTACCAAATGACTAAATTAGTAAATCTCCAAACTTCCAAATTAAAAATTTGCATTTGAAATTTCCACATTCCTAACCTTCTCCAAATTAAAAACTACTACCAGATATACAAAATAAAAGAAACGTCCAAATTGAGAACCTCGAATTGCGTCCCAAAGCGTTTCCAATCAATGTTCTCTCTCCCAAATAAAAACTTCCGATCTCGAAATTCCATCTCCCTAAAACCATCAAATCGTCATAAAATCTTATTTTTTCCAACAGCAGCTCTCCGAGTTTTCAATTCTCTCCCGAATTGAATTCGGCATTCACGAATGCCAGCGTCGTAAAATTGTTTAACCCATAAACTCCGAAAAACGAGTACTCCTCTAATTGTTCGTGGCGAATTCGCTTTGAATTAAATTCAGCAGGTTCCGTGTACCAGGTTCCATCAAACAACCCCTCTTCCCATTCATCCCGACAAAATTCAACGAGATCCCGGAGCTGCATCAATTTTTCATCCGTCTTTGCGTGCGAATTCTCCCGAGGACCCTCTCGGGTTCTCATTCATCCGACGATATTCTCTTTCGCTTCTGTAAATGTTCTAATACGTAAACCGGAAACGCTCGATCACGTCAGATCGCAGCTTGTATGATATGCATGTCTCCGTTCGCCCTCTCGTTTTATCGCCGTCACTCGCTGCGCGGAACACAATAACCTAACGGCGTTCACTTTCGTCTTCGTCGAGTCGACAGCGATAGCGTAATTTATCATCGAATGCGATTCGATGATCCGAGGGCTGCTCGTCGATTGGTCCCGGTGGTATTCAGGGTGCGATGTGTGCTTCACATACATGCATGTGTGTGTGTAAGGGAGAAGTCTACGTGTAGATGCGGTGCCCGTTTTCTGAGAGTTCACAAGTAGCTGTCCAGCCACCAACAATTTTGCTGCTCTACGGGAATTCCTGCAGGGAAATGGAACGTGATAAGGGGATTCTTTTGTAACGAGATGACACTCGCGTCAATGTACCTGCACGCTTTCGGGAATATTGGATGATACGGGATGTTTAAAAAATGATGCACCATGTGAAAATTGTAATACTAATTCTAGTATTAACAAGCAGTTAGTCTGACTAGTTTCAGATTTAATATTTTATTTGGGGATTTGGGAATTTTTAGGATTTTGGATTTTGAAGATTTTACTACTTGAACATTATAGAATTTAGAGACAATGCAGTTGGAAATTCAAGATCCAGGTGTTTTGTGGGTTTAGGAATTTTGGGATATAGAAATTTGGGGATTTAGAAATTTGAGGATTTGGGAATTTGGAGTTCTAGGAATTTGGGGATTTAGGAATTTGAGAAGTTGAGAATTTGGGGATTTAGGAATTTGAAAAGTTGAGAATTGGGAGATGTAGAAATTTGAGAAGTTGAGAATTTGGGGATGTAGAAATCTGAGGATTTGAGAATTTGGGGATTTAGGAATTTGAGGATTTGAGAATTTGGGGATGTAAAAATTTGAGGATGTGAGAATTTGGGGATATATGAATTTGAGGATTTGAGATTTTGGAAATATAGGAATTTGCGAATTTGAAAATTTGAGAACTTAGGAATTTTTAACTATTGAAATTTAGGTACGTAGGAATTTCGTTATTTGAAAATTCGAATATCTGGAAAATTAGAAAAATTTGAAATCTGGAAATTTGAATACCTCAAAATCTAAAAGCTTCAAATTTTCGAATTTTCAAATTTGACTACATTCACCCATAAACTAGTATAAAAATTATCCCCAAATTACAACATAACCTCATATAAAATTTCACAAATCACCATAAAGATTTATCCTTCATAATACATATCTATTTTGAAACGTCCTATACTTCCAAAAACTAGATAAATAGTCTAGATTTATATAAAATAAAACTACCAATACATATTGTAGAGTAATCTACAAGTTAATTGCTTCACATGTGTTGTCACAAAAGCAACTTATTCAAACCATCCCCTAAAAAATAAAATTCCTCGAATGTTAATAATATACAACAAACTCAACAGCTACCCCCAAAGTTCGATAATAAAATAACATATTCGCGTATCGAATAAAATTATAAAACTCAATACCGAAACAAAAACTTAAAGCCATATGCATTACTATTTGTTTCGTCCACAATGGCGAAGGAATGCGATTGTATGAAGGAAAGTAGAACAAGATATCAGTCGAGGGCATCGATCCATAAAGAAACATTTTTTACATTATAGTAGGTAAACAGAGTTATATGCTTCATCTGATACTGTGATAATGATAATGGTCATGCGATATGATTGTCTATTTCGCGTCAGGAAAGCGTATACATAGACCAAATATTATTTTTGCACTGCTTTCGGATTGAAAACAAATATGTACACCAAAAAAAGGCTAATAACCATCAGCTTATATGGACGTACAAATCAATATTGATAGAAATACAGGTGATTTTCTTTATTTGTTATCGTTTTTATCGTTTACAGACTATGATATGTTATGCCCTAGAATTTAGCCCCCATGGCACAAATTGCTCGTTGATATGAAAGAACAAATTAATCGATTGATTCTTTTCTCGATTTATCTACCCTGTCAAATGTTTTTTGTTATATGTACATATGTTGTACTAAACGTATTATGATTTCATTAATTTCGCTAGGTATGTTATTTTTAGTGACTTTTTTATTAGAAGGAGCACTCTCTATTATCTCTGCACAGAAATAAGTTTGATATAAATCAATGCTTCAAGGTTCTGTATTCTAAAATAGTACACATGAAAAAGTAGGTAGTATTTATGTGATTAAAATTTATGTAAATGGCGATAAAAGTTTATGCGTGCAGAAATTAATTTAATTTATTACTTTCGTCCCGACACGCATAAAATATCTATGCAAATATGTCATATCGATCTCTGAATTTAACTTTCGTTTACAAGATTAAATCTTTTTAGAAAAATAACCGTTTCGAATCTTCCTCTTTTCGTTTTTAATATTTTGAAAAATTGGTCAGAACCGAAGAAACAGTGGATTGAAAGAGGGCAGAAGAAATAATAAAATATAAAAAGAACTAAAATGTATCAAACTCACCTGATCTCTTTCATAATCGATTAATTCGTCCACAAAAGCTTCGTTCGACAATTCGACGTGTCAATCCTTGGTCCAAGCCGTACAATACAATAAAATCTACATTGTCCGAACCTAATTGTTCAACCTGGATAAGTATTTATGATCTCCGAACGAGCACCAGTGTCCATGTTTTCGTGTGATCGAGTATGGTGTGCGTATGGTGAGTGCGTTGAAATTGTAGAGCCTCGACTGGAAATTTAGCTTTATTGTTCCTCGAACGATATTACATAATGTCTTTTCATTCTTCGAGGGAATTTCTGATGCCAGTGATATCGTCTCGCTTTACGTACCGCTGGATGGCTGATTTTTATTCATCGGCCGAATCAGCGTTTCATAATTCTCCTTCAGTTTGGTCAGACATTTTGCGCAGAGTACTCCTTATTCAGCTCATTTTTTTTTTTTGACACGTTTTGGGTGAATTTTTGCATTCATTGCCACGTTCTTTTGTATAAAGTGACGGTAGTAACATTGTACGAGTAAATTATTGTCACGCGTATATTGTTTAGGAAATTATTTGGATGATTCTGGTGAAATATTGCGGTGAATGTTATAAAGTTGTGATTTTGACATTTTGGTTGTATGTGGTTGTATGGTAGGGTGCAACGTAGGGTTGTTTTGGTAGAAGGTAAGGGAGGAAGAGTTTGTGTGATTTGTTTTGGGGAGTTTAGGGAATTTCTGGGGAAAGTGTAGGAGTTTAGGGGTGTAGGGATATTTGGGAATTTTGAAATTTGGGGTTTGAGATTTTATTTGAGAGAATTTTGGAATTTAACGAATTTGGAGATGTGAGGTTCAAGTGTTTTGGGTATTTGGGGATATGAGGTTCAAGTGTTTAGGGAATTTGGTGATTTGAGATATGGGGGTGTATATATTTGAAAATTTAGAAATATGGGGGTTTGGGAATTTGGAAATTTTAGAATTTGGGGATTAGCAGTTTTGAAAATTTAGGAATTTGGGAAAATCGAGAATCTGAAAATTTGAAAATTTGGGGGCTTAGGAATTTGGGAATTAGGAGATTTGGGAAAATTTTAAATTTGAGGATTTAGGAATTTGGGAATATTAGAATTTGGGGATTAGTAGTTTTGGAAATTTAGGAATTTGTAAATTAGGAATTAGAGAAAGTTATAAAATTAAAAACTTGGAACTTCCAAGAGTTAGAAATTAGGAAATTTAACAGTTTTACACTTTTAGACCTTGAACATTTGGCAAAGGACTTCGAAAAAATTGAAAATTTAAAAATTCCCCTAAGGAAAACCTACGTTGCACCCTGTCATAAACAATCCACTAATCTATACATATATTTCTAACAAAATAATCTCCATCCTTGTACGCATGAAAACCATCTTCTCCAAATCGAATCGAATAAAATTATTAAAACAAAATGTCTCTCAAATATTATGCAAATGTTAATTATTTAAATTTTCACAATTATCCCAAATTTATTATAAATATATTATAATCAAAAACGTTATGAAATGCGCGTGAAACAGATGCAATTAAATATGTATATCCTCAAATCAATTGTTATCGCGAACAAATTTTATTTATTGAACGTCCATCAAGGGTAACGTCGTCGTGAGAAAATGAAGCACCAGAAAATCGCAATGAAAATTTCCACTGAAAGACAAGAAAAATGTTATTCATAGAAAAATCGGGATTCTTTAGTTGCGGATTTTATTCCTTGTCTCATACAGTATTTTTCAATACTGTTTTTTCAATGGATATTCATGAAAGCACGTAAATATGCATTAACTTGACGGACGGCATTGCATCGATTGTACAATTTTCCTTTTATTTTTTGCAATTATATAAATCAGTTATTTTTAACTCATCGATTATTTTCTTGACACTTTAATAAATAAATTTTCGTTTTTGAAATATTTTGTGCGGAAAGTTGGCTTTTTGTATCGTGTAATTTACTTGATTATTGTATGATACTTTTGGGAAGTTAATTTTTGAGCATTTTATTGTTGTTTGCGTGTGAAGACGTGCTAATTTAATTTTATGTCAATTTGGAAATTTAGGGATTTGGGGGTTGAAAATTGGGAATTTGGAAATTTGGGGTTGGAAATTTGGGAATTTTGGGAATTAGGGAAATTTAGAATTTTTGGGATTTGGGAAATTTGGAGTTGGAAGATTTGGGGGTTGAAAATTGAGAATTTAAAGATTTGGGGGTTGAAATTTTGGAATTCGGAGATTTGGGGTTTGAAAATTGCGAATTTGGAAATTTAGGAATTTTGGGAATTAGGGAAATTTGGAATTGGAAGATTCGGGTCATAGGAGTTTAGGGATGCAAAAATTTGGGGATTTAGAAGTTTAGGAAATTGACTATTAGCAAAATATGAGAATTTGGAAATTTCGATATTTGCAATGATTGTTCACTTTTCTTAGCCTCATAAAACTTGTTCAAACGTCTCGTTATATTATACGAAATTTGAAGAAGGATACTCGAGAAACGATATTACTGGTTCCAGAAACCTTCATTACCTCGAAAATAGTGGTACTGTATCGTTACGATAAGTCACAACTTCAGAGTTTCTTAAAGATTAAACGATGAATGCTGCTTTCTATTTATCAGACCTCGTAATCGTAAACATCTCATGAACGTAAGAAAATTCGTTTAAAACTTCTAACAGTTTATTTCGTATTATTTCGTATTTTATATTATAGCTATTCGGGCGACCATTTCGTTTCAAGGAATCGGCCATTTTGTTTGGAACATTACTCAATTCGATTCTTTTATATTATTTCATTCACCTTTACTTTTTTATTCGAACTATTGTGTTCATTAACTTTTCAGTTGTATCATCTTTTGACAAACAAAAAGTAATTTGTAATTTACAACAGAAATACGTCATTTGTAAATTTTATAAATTTAAATAGGTCATTTGTAAATTTAATACAATTTTCTATTTCATTTCTGTACCATTATTTTTTAAGAAGAGTTCTTTTATTAATAATGAAACGTCATAAAAAGGTCATAATGAAACGTACAATGCATTTTAGAATAAAAACATCATTGTACGCACGTACCGCGAGTACAATAGTGTACAATGCAGCAGGAAAAATGGCAAGCTAGAATCCACAAAAGAAGTAAAATACGATATACAATCCTGTTTTACCCCAAAAAGGAACGTAAAGTCTGACGCAAATAACTAACCCAGAATTTTTCAGTGATATTAAACTAAATTTGATAACTCGATCAACGTAAACGAATCATTAATGTCTGTCAAAGTTTGATCCAACTTCGCAGTAACCAAAGAATCGAAATTTATGATTAATTCGTTGAACGCAAACAAGTTTCAACATCAATCACAATTCTCTCAAAACGTCTAAGTACCTCGATTTTCCCCCAGAAAAAAATATGCTGAAGAAAGGAGATCGTTTAAATAGAAAGCAGCAGATGGAATAAAGAGGTACGGAGCTGTTTGTTTCGTTCGTATGTACTTGAATCGCGACTGATCCGAATATTTACACGTACGTGGACGTATGTGCGTGATAAACTTTGAGGTTATGCGTGTGCATGCGTGCGCGTACACCCCAGATCCCTCGTCTCATTGCCCGGCTTCCATTTTCTCTACTTTTACAGCGGAAACGAGATCCTCTCTGTCACATTTATCCCAATACATTGTTCCGTGTGAGACATTCACTCTTGAATAATCACGTAAATAATTCAGGAGCGCAGGCAGAGGGGCGCAACAATTTTCAAATTTTTTAGATTCGCTGAAGCATTAATAGTTCTTATTTAATTTTCTTTGTTTGGCTGACAAAATTTGCTTGCAGCAAGTATGTTACTTCGAACTCGTTTTGGGTATGTTAAAAATATTCATCAATAATTTAATTTCTTTATTCAATGTGTTTCGCTTGGGGAGTGAAATTTGTTTCAAGTAAATATTTAATATATTAGTTTGAACGTGGTTGAGGTATATTAAAATTATTCATTATTCAGCAAAATCTGTTTCAAGTAAATTTTGATCATACTACTTTGAACATATTTTAGTTGCATTCTAAATATTCATTATTAACAATTGTTATTTAATTTCCTTCATTTGGAGAGCAAAATTTGTCTTCAGCAAATTTCATCATATTATTTTGAACATGTTTTGGATACATTGAAAATGTTCATCGTTAATAATTGTTATTTAATTTTGTTTCGTTTGAGTGACAAAATTTGTCTTCAATAAATAAACACATTTTAAACATGCCAATTTTTTCTTGTCAAGTATGGAGAGCCAATTTTTTTATTGGAAAGAATGGTAATTTGCCCCTGGCTGGCCCTCTGGCTACGCCCTTGTGAATACAATTTGTTCGTGCAGAACATTGTTAGGGAAATACTCAACCCTTCGTTGCATCGATTTCTCATTATCGAAAAAACTTATTTCAACGAGATACAAAAGTTTCGTAATATTTATGAGTACCTTACTAGTTTACAAACGAACCCCAACCGCTTATTTATGTATAAACTGGTAATAAAAATTGTATAGTTACACCTTGCTTGTTCCGTTTCGAAGTGTTACTTAGCTGTAGGTACTATTTGCGGTTAGCGATAACAATATTATTTAAATGAATATTACTAATCGTTTATTAGCCATTTGTCTACTTTTAACGGCGCGTTCGAAACTTGCGTATCGTATTACGTACAGTCTTATTCGATTATTATAAACAAATGTTCGCGTTTCATGGTACCTAATCGAGAGGAACGAATTTTGATGATACATCACGTTTGTCGAACGTGATCAGCAATTTGGTCGCGTGTTCACCGTGTGGATTCGGTCCTCTCAATTAGGACCGTTAATTAACGTTTGACTCCAAATTCCATTAATCATCTGTAAACACCATGAAAACAATGATTTATTCCGATTAGCAACTATTCGTTACCGGAATAGTTATCGACGCGTTGACTATCATTGCAGGAGTAGGGTGGTTTTTCACTATTCGACTAAATTCAATTCTAAACGAACAGGTACCGATCCACGACAGTCAACGAGTCAACGTGTTAACTGGGGAAGACGAGTTAATTCGTCGTTCGAGTGAAAAACGATTCTAAGGATTCTAATTTAAACATACTTACACTTGTGTCAGATACTTTGCTTTTAACCCCTTGTCCTACAATCGCACACTTCGATAAACTAGATTTTCACTGAAATTTTTTCTTCAATTCCGATTTTCTGGGTAAGATCGCAAGTATAATTTATTTGATATATTAATTTTCTTCAGCTGTGAACGCAACTGTCCAGAAAATTGTAGGTTAAGGGGTTAACTTTCGTTCACTTTTTATTGCGACAAGGATATGACTCCTTTGTTGGTTGAAAAATAACCCAGTTAACAGGTTAATCGAATAAACAAGCGTATATCTACAGGGTGTGGAAGGACGGCTGGTAGAATTGAGCGGAGTGACATTTTGTATGTAAAAAAATACAATAAAATGTTAAAATGTTGGACAGGCTGGAGCATTATAAATTACTTTGGCGGGGCATACTAGATTTTAACTCATTGGATTTTTGTTCGGGGGTGCAAGTTAATACATACGCTACGTGTTTGAAATTTGAAAATTTAGGAGTATGGGTTGGTCGTTGGAAAGTATACAAATTTGGTAGCTTATGGATTTGGGTATTTTAAAGTTGGATTTATAAATTGAAAATGGATGAAGTTATAATTTAGGATTTTGGGGGATGTTTGAGAAGTTTGAGAATTTGAAGAATTGAAAGTTTTAGAGGTTTAAGAATTTGACAATTCGTGACTTTCAAAATGTCTAACTTTCCTACTATTATTTTAATACTAATATTATTTCCCCGAACAAAATACGTTTTACATCGAAAAATCAGTACAAACCCACTGAGTTTACCTTAACAATTAATAGTACAAAATATCTACATACCCACGTATCTCAGAAAATCCAAATTATCGTAGCCACGTCCACCAGCGAATCAAATTAATGTTATTAACGATAAACGAAAACGAATGCTCTTCTATTTCCAAAAAAAAGTCTCCGCCAGCGTTACCAGCCGCACCCCAACACAGTGTATAATAAAGATAGCCGCAATTTATACACGCCGCGATAACCAGTACGATTCACTATAATCGTGTGACTTAGTATAAAAGATAACACACGCAACAGAAACTCGTTACGAGTTACCTTGCATCGTCCATTTCGTATGCAGCGAAAGGTTCGAGATGTTCGAATTTTCCCTAGCTCTCGCAGGATCTCGTCTCTTTAATCTTGATCAACTATAATCAGTTCCGGAAACTTCCGTCAACGTGGGGATGGAGTAAAGGACCGTTTACTATGCCGGTAAGCAATGGCAGTGGCACGTGCAAGTAGTCGAATTTTTCCGTTTTTTACCTGTACCAGGTCTGTTGTTGGAAAAATGGATTCTTTCCTTTCTTGTCATTTGACCCTCTTTTAACACAAATGGAGATTCATGCAAAGTAAGAAACACAAAAATTCGACTACCTACGTGTCACTGGCATGGCGTACTGGTATAATGTAAACGCGGCCTAAGAAAACGGAATATTCTTTCACGCGAAGCGCCAATTCCGCGAAATTAACAGCATATTTAATACGGTTTCCACGTGGGGCTACTCGCGAAGCTCAAAGGAGGGATCTTGCCGGTGCTACGTCGAGCCGTGACAAAAATTCCTACGAACGTCTCGAACGCAAATATTTAAGCTCCTTGAGATCCGCCAGTCTTATTACGCGGCTCTTGCAGCAATCACCGGATACTTTCAGGAATTTTTGGCAGCGAAGCTGTGCTCTCCGGTTCATAAATTATTCGGCCGTCGCGAGGACGAGGCTTTTCGCCCGGCGCGCCTCTGAAGCTGACAGCCGATGAATATTCCTCATCGCTTCAAACAAGCCGCTACACTCTCACCCCCTAGTGTGTGCGCCGACGCTTTTTACTCCTTTCTTTCTCCTTCTTTTTTTCGGAATCTACGGCGTGTGTCGCCAGTTAACCCGGTTTCCGTCACCGGCGCAAACTCGGACGCGCTCCTCTGTGCTCCATGAATGATGCGAACGAATGATTCGTGTTTATCAGGATGGGGGCGAGGGCTGATGGCGCGGAAAGAAAAGGCCGGGAACGGGGATGGAGAAGAGAGATCGATTGCCGGAATAAGTGGTGCCAGAGAGAGAGAGAAAAAAAAGAGGAAGTAGCAGCTGAACTGAGAGAAGTTTCTTGAGTCAGGTTAGAACGGTGCGTACGAAATGTCGGATCGTTCGTGGCTGCGAGACCCGTTCAGCTTCCTTCCTTTATTTTGTTGTGGAATCCTCTTTTGGAAGATTTGTAGCTTGAAGCGAGCGCGTGATTTAATTAAAAGCTTCAATTAATTACTGTTCCCAGAAGCTAAGGATTCAACGTGCGTCTCTCTTTTCACTGGCTAAATTGCTGCCTCCTTTGACCTTTCCTTTTAAGTCTTTCAATGTTCTGCCTCTTGTAGGCTCATTTTACCCGAGCTAGTTTTATGCGGTATCCCGCTTTTATTGGGACAAATTTCTGCAGGTATTCCCAGCTAGTTTTGTACGATATTTGGTGCTTGCCAAATGGCGGACTCATTTACAGGATATTCAACACGTTTTAACGATTTTTAGGTAATTTGTGAGAGTCACTTTGATCATTCATACGTTTTCAAATTTGACAAACACATTTTAATATTTTACGTTTGCAACCTTGCAACTTTGATGAGTCGTGGTTCAGGGTTCAGGTCTGACGTTTTACGCGAATTTTTAATATTGAAGTTTGAAGTTTGAACCTAACTGTAATTTACAGAAGGATGAATACAAGATTGACATTTTAATTTTCCTTCGTTTTAATATTGTAGCTGGGAATAGTTCTGACTGACGCACCTGACAAATCTTTAACATTTATAACGTTCATAACTGTTATTGTTAACGTAAATGGTTTACATCTACAATTATTGTTTATAAATAATAAAATAATAAAACAAATATAATATGTATAAACAAGTGTTGGTAAAAATGAACTTGTTAATTTTGATGTACATCTTTACTAAAAGTGTAAGTAACTGCATACATTAAAAAAAATTGAGCAAAACTATTTTTCATTCAGATGAAAATACCGCAGAAAATAGAAGAAACTCAGGAAACTCATATTAAAGAAATTCCTTGTTCTACGTCCTCGCACTGACATTTTAAGGTTAATGATATCACAGAAGCCTGTGATGCTCCTGCGTCAACGCGTTCCTGACGCAAAGAAACCAAACATGTCCCATTGTTATCACATAAAACAGAGCCAATCTCGCATTCTATCTTATATTTATATCAGCTTCAAGCTACCATCTCCCAGGAGCAGAGAAATTGAAAAAATTCATAACCTCTCGGTTCTCCAAATGCTAAGAGTCCTACGTATCAAAGACACTATAAATTATTCTTCACAGAAAGAAACGCTACTCCGTTCTTCTTTACGCCGTAAAAAAAACCTGGCGATCGGTAAAAAATTGGAACAACTCACGTTCTGTAGCATCGAAAATTCCCTCGTCTAGGCGGCGATAAAAGAAGGTGAAAAGGGGATTCAGGCGTTGCAAAGGCAGAAAGCGTCGCAACTCTTCACGATAAAAATCCGACATTTCATCCGCAGCGATCTAATATTCCCTTATAGACCATGCAATCTTGATACCCTTCTTGAGCTCGTTCCTCCGCCAATCTTCCCTCTCCGTACCCTGATTCTCTCACCCTTTCATCTTACGACTGGGGTCGTAGACGCCCCCTTGTCGAGTGCGCCTCGGCAGTGGAGAGTAGTCTTGGTTCCAGCTTAACCCAAACCTCCGGCTGTCTTGGTCCCGTTGGTCCGCAGGTTAGAGTTCCTCCGGTCCTCTTCTGGAACCCACCGTACAAGAAGAAAAGGAAAAGAAACACACACTACAGACTTTCCCGGTTGGACAATTACTGCTAAATTGCATCTTAGACTACCCTCGTTGCGGGACACACCTTTGTCAACGGTAATTGGTTAATCGAGGATCGTCTTTCCGAGGGTGCTAAATCAGTGCTGTCTCTACTACGTTGTGGACCCTGTGCAAAATAATACTGACAACCTTATTTAACCTATTATTTTTTTATTTATCCTGTGATCGAGGCCTGCGACGATTACGAAAATTTTTGGTAATTTTTTGACGATGGCATATTTTATGAAATGGGTACTGGTTAAATGAGAAGTTTTACCTTTTCTGGTTAGACTGTGAATCTAATATATGTGACTTATTGTAAATTATTGTGAATTATTGTAACGTTTGTATTAATGAAAAGTGTATAAAAGATGAAATGTCTGCGTTTAAAAAAATAGAAGGCACCATAGAAAATTTTTTTATTTCAAGTTACACCAGTGAGGAAAGTAAACCGAAGAGTAATAAATATGCAAACGAAACTAGTATAAAATTGATTTTGCATTTTAGCGGTTTATGGATCGCCTGGGGTTAAAGTTTTCGTTCATTTAAAACTCTTCTCGCTTCCCGTTATCATTTTTTTACTTTCCTTTTATAGATGTTGTATTATTACTTCTTTTACGAGCACGTGCAACCGTAAATTGTAGAAAGAAAGGGTCAATATTGAGACGAATGTAACGAAATGTTATTATGTTGTATTTCGATAATATTCTAAATTTTTAAATTTGCAAATATATTTTGCTGGGAAATCTAATGAGAGTCTTCGTTACCATATTGATAGTTTTTGTACCATTACATGACTGCAGCCGAAAAAAACTTAAGTAACATTGATCCAATAATTAGTATAGTGCTTCGTGTTTACATATTTTTTACGCGTGAATTGGAATGCTCTCTTCATTTATTTTTTCTGTCCCACCTAATGGTTTAAACATACATGATCAGGAACCAACGTCCATAAGGGTGGCTCTACCCCTGTAGGATCTGGCCTACATTATTCGCTACCCTTATCACCCTCCTATCATCTCCACTGTCCATATCCTCACTTATCGACCATGAAACTTTCGGACCTATACCATTTGTAGCAACAATGTCCAAAAAAAGCGACTTCATTTGATATTCAGCATCTACTCTGACATAGGTATCCAAAGGGACCAGACCTTCTCTCAAATAACCCATTCCCCTTTACAGTATCGATACCGTATACTAGAATAACACTACCCGATACTGTATACCATAATAACAGCACTCGACACCATATACTATAATAACAGTACATGATATCGTATACCATAATAACAGTACATGATATCGTATACCATAATAACAGTACACAACATCGTATACCGTATAATAGTACATGATATCGTGTAGCATAATAACAGTACACAATATCGTATACCATATAACACTACATGATATAGTGTAGCATAATAACAGTACACAATATCGTATACCATGTAACAGTACATGATATCATATACCATATAAGTATACGACATCGTGTATCATAATAACAGTACACAATACCATATACTATAATAACAGTACCCAGTACCATGTACCATAATAACAAAACTCGATACCATACACCATAATAATAGTACACGATATCGTATACCATAACAGTATCCTATGTCATATGCCACAGTCACCTAACCTAATACCATATACCATAACCTACCCTGATACCATATATGGTAATAACAGAACTCGATGCTGTATCCCATAATATTACCCGAAAGAAATGAATTCGATATAACCTGATCCCTATTTGAAAGTTGCTGGTAATCCTAGGATGTTATGGAGAACTTACCTGTTTTCGTAGCGAACGAAACGTCCTTAGGATGATTGGTCTTGATAGCGTTCATCCGTCTGTTCTGGGGTCCCTGGCCGCCGGTGCATCCGACTCCCGGCGTCTGTCCGTGTCCAGGAGCTAGAGCACCGGTACCGGATGTCGGTCCACCCGATTGCATATGCTGTTGGGTGCATCCCGGTGGTCCTCCGGCACCAGGGACTCCGGTCATTCCCAGCGGCGCACCTGGAGCTCTGACTCTCGGCTGCTCGACCGGAAGTACCCGGCGTCTCTTCTTGGGTAGTTTGGCTCGCGCCTGCGTGTGACTGTAATACATCGCAAAGTTGCTGACGATCACGGGCACGGGCAGGGCGATCGTGAGGACACCGGCCAGGGCGCATAGGGCGCCGACGAACATCCCGACGTAGGTCTTCGGCACCATGTCCCCGTAACCGACGGTGGTCATCGTGACCAGGGCCCACCATAGCCCCAGTGGTATGCTCTGGAAATCGTTCTTCGGATTGTACTGCGTACGTTCCGCGTAATATACCAGACTGGCGAAGATCACGATGCCGAGGACCAGGAAGAAGACGAGGAGGGCCAGCTCCTTCGCCGAGGCGCGGAACGTTTGTATCAGGATCTTCAGGCCGGACGAGTGACGGGTTAACTTGAACAGTCTCATGATACGTATGATGCTCAAGAACTCGAGGATATCGGCGTTCTCGAGGTGGGAGGCGAAACGTTGTAGCGCCAGATCGAGGTAGAAACTTACGGTCGCGACCAAGTCGATCACGTTCACCGAGCTTTTGATGAACTCGCAGCGATTTGGGCTCGCGGTTATCCGTATTAGGAACTCGAGGGTAAACCAGGCGTTGCACATACACTCGATGTAGAAAAAGCAGACGTGAGCGTTCGTGTGCGTTTTGTCCACCGCCCAGGAGGTCTCGTTTCCCATGTTCACCGAACGGTTCACGATTACCGGCACCCGCATGTCCGGATGCGTCTTCAGGCAGAACGACATGATCGAGATGAAAATGAACAGGACCGAGACTATACTGATCACCTACGGAACAGTTCAAAGCCAATTAATCATTCCTAATTTCATTATCCGTCGCAAGATGAGCTCCATGAAGCAGCATGTTCTCCTGGAATACTATCCTTGTTTATCGATCTGACATGTCACCGCTCTAATTGCTGGCTCGTATAAAAAAACAGTAAGAATTTTCGTTTTGACCAATTACAACATATTGCATATTTTGTTAATATACCTGGACTCATCTTGTGACGGGCAAACTACATATTTTGTGCAATACTGAACAAGTGAATCTTGTTTTCATGTACCGAGAAATTTAATATTGAAAAAGTCCTCAACTTTAAGATCTTTTACAAGTTGGAAGCTTGATCTTTTTTCAGAATTGAATTTCTCGAAAATTGTGGTAAAGAAGAATAAGTTGGGTTCAGATTACAAGTTCGGGATTAGTATATGAAAATTTGTAAGGTTACTCAACAAAAGACAGAAATCAAAGTTGAATAATTATGAAGTTGTTGTCGGCAGTTGTACCTTATGAAATATGTCACTCTTTCTTTTATAAATATTATTTAACTCAGAATACACGGTGATAATTTAATTGATACAATTAATTAAACTCACACATTTGCCATCGAATGTCGATATCTTTCTCTGGGTTTAAACTTCAACGTTTCTGTACGTGTTCAGAAACCTTATTCAATAAAATAAAACAGCAGCGAAATGAAACGTATTCAATATAAAAATTGTAATACAAATTGAATCGTAATAACAGGGTCATAAAAAGGTATTAAAAGTGCCTTTCAATTTTAAAACAGTTACATTTAATAAAAGCGACATAATGAAGCTAATTAACTGTTAAAAAAAGTCGGACAGAAATGTACAGCGTGTTTCAAAAAGTTTTGCAATTATGGCTTCGTTTTCAATATGAGTGATTAAAAATTGCATGTATTATAGTCATTCAACCTTTGGAATTAAGTTGAACGAGTTCTGAATATATGCATCAGATGAGGTATTAATTGGTTCGTTAGGAAGCTTGCCAATTTTTGAGTAGATTGAATTAATGGGAATGACGTTAGATCTGAAGGGTAGCGTCGCAAACATATTCTCAACAAATGATTTTGTCAAACAAAATTTTGCAACAAATTGCAAAGTTAGAAACCGTTTCAGAAATGATGCAAGAGATTTAGACAAAGAACAGTTTTAAAAAACTGATTCGTTATGCAGCACATAAGTTCAAAGAAATGTGAATAAGTCGTGAAATCTCATAGAGAATAATGTTGGACCATAAAACTAGAATTATCAAGGGATTTATCGACACTGGACAAACGATCCCAAAGAAATCCTCTTACCGTGGTTTCGCCGACGTTTTCTCTCGTGGAAACAACTTTAAAAGTTATGTGATGCTACGTGATCACCTGATTTTATCTTTAACGATTGATTTTCCTCGAAAAGTAGGTTCCAACTTTTTTTTTCAGTTACTTCTAACGTGAACGAGAATTTACGGTCGTGAGTGCTTGTACCTCTCGTTCGTGTTTTTATTAACTGCTTTTATGGTAGAATTAAGTGATGAAGATATTGGTGCACCGATAAGACGGTAAGTGTGCGTTTTATACCTGTAAAGGGTAATGGCGATTATGAGGGCGATTCGTAGGTAACAAAATTTCCAAGTTCTTAAATTCTTATATTCCAGAATTGTCATATTCCGAAATTCTCAAATTCCCAATTTCTCACTTTCCCAAATTCTTATATTCCCCAATTCTCAAATACCAAATTTTTTATTACCCAAATTCCAAATACTCAAAATTTCCAAATCTCCAAAATCTCAAATTCCCAATTTCTTATTCTCCCAAATTCTTATATTCCCAAACTCACAAATTCCAAAACCTTTATTACCCAAATTCCAAACTCTCCAAATTTCCAAATCCCCAAATTCTTTAACCTCCAAATTCTCCAACTTCATCTCCATAACACCCAAATTTCCAAATACAATAAAACACCAAAAATTGTCCATATAAATCTGCACCGACCCAAACAATTACACCCTTGTTCGAGGATCTCCCAAATCCACAACGACCACAAAAATGGGAACATCAATACATAAACCGCAGACGTATAAACCAATTTTTTCGATTCGTTGATCGAATCTGGGACATTACTACAGTAGAATCGTTTCTACTCACGAAGCTATGTATTGTAGTGGCAACTTTAATCAGCGTGTTCTGAAAATTCAACCGAAAAGATACTGTAATAATTTCATGTCAACCTGCCGGACGGGATAATAGAACTCGAAGTGGAAGATCATAATAGTTGAAAGGGGATTACAGAGAACATAGATAGTACCAGACAAAACGAAAATAAAGGCAGAAGGAAAGTAATATGAAAAGTAAATTTCAGTTATCCTCGATTCGGTTATGGTTTCCATCAAAAATACGATGGATAATTGTTCAAACGAAGGATAATTGTTAGGAAAGTTTTAATGAAACGAGATGTTACTTAAAGAAGTTCGATGAAGTGGAAAATTTAATCCTAATTTAACATCTTATCGTCTTATCGTCTTTAAAGACTTGAATGGATTAATCGTTATCTTATTGTAAGAGGATTGTAAGAGGATTGACACAAAATTTGCTAGTGAAATTTTTGTACGAGATTTGATACGACATTTTGTATATCGACTATACTAGATATACATGTAATTAGAATTATTTAAAATTATTTAAAATTGAATATATTTAGATGTAGAGAGTAATATCTACTAATGTCAATCCACGAGTTGAGGCGTGAAAAGGCTGACTCAAGTGTTCTCACATACCTAAATCGCTACAACCCCTAATCACTATATTCTTGAGTTCCTTTATTCCCGAATCCCTACATTCCCAAATTCCTATATTCCAAAATTCTCACATATCTAAATCCCTACATCCCCAAATTGCTATCTTCCCAAACCCCTATGTGCCCAAATCCCTACCTTCCCAAATTCCTACATCCCCAAACCCCTATGTCCCCAAATCCCTACCCTCCCCAATTTCTACATTTCCAAATTCCAAATTTTCCAAATTCCAAATTTTCCAAATCCCTACATCCCCAAATCTCTACATCCCCAAATCCTTACATCCCCAAATCTCTACATTCTCAAATCCCTACATCCCCAAATCCCTACATCCCCAAATCCCTATATCCCCAAATCCCTACCTTCCCAAATTCCTACATCCCCAAACCCCTATGTCCCCAAATACCTACATCCCCAATTCCCTACATCCCCAATTCCCTACATCCCCAAATCCCTATGTCCCCGAATCCCTTCATCCCCAAATTCCTATATTCCAAAATTCTCACATACCTAACTCCCTACATCCCCAAATCCCTATGTCCCCGAATCCTTTCATCCCCAAATTCCTACATCCCCAAATCCCTACATCTCCAAATCCCTACATCCCCAATTATACCGAGATGTCAAAATTATTTGAAAACAAAAATGTTTCGAGAAGTCTGCAATGATAATTTAATGTTCTCGAGGAGGATACTCGTAAATTTCATTGCTTCAGCGGTACGAGCGGAGTATTGGAATATCGCTATAAAAGTTGCTCTATCGGAGACAACTTTTTCATTGAACATAAACTTGTTTACAACAGACTGGTGTCGTTTCGACAGCCGTCGTTACGGCACTCGGAACTTTTCAGTTTCATTCACTTCCTTGTCATAATCAACTGAACAAAAATCAATGGCAATCTGCTTTGTAAAGGTTTTGTGAAATATTCTGGATGAGGCTCGTGTTTTAAACCATTTACTCTCCATTCCGAAAATATATGTATATTCATATATTGTGTGAAGGTTGTAGAATATGGCGTAACTTTTATATCTCACATTAGACATCTTTAAATTTTTAGTTCACATTTGTAAATTTTACCTTTTGTGAATTTTTTTACACTTTCAAATTTTTATATTTTCAAATTTCTACATTTCTAAATTCGTAGAATGCTACTCAATTTATAATCGTATACCGAAAACGAAGCCACAATATTAGAATGAAACTTTGCATAAATGCAATTGATCAATAACTGATATTGATCACTGAACTGATATCACTTTTAAAAATATGCAAAATATACACGTAGTAATTTAAATCATCTTTGTCATCTTCCTTTTCCTCTGTCGCATTAAACTAGTAAAACTAAGTATTTTCTTCAAGAATGAACTTAGCAGAGAAACATTTGAATAATACAAAAATAGAAGGTTTTATCTTGTGATAAGCTCCCTGCAGGCAGTTTCTTAAGTTTCACCATGATTATACACGTCTCCCGCGTATAATTTAACTGCTACGAAGTTTCTGCTAAACAAGTTGCCGTCAAACTTTTGATAAGCGTACATTACAGCACAAACTGACAACCAGTTCACCTTTAACGATTCCGCGGTGAAGCTTAAACCCAACACACCTGATTTTCCGTAATGCAAACCGCAGCAATTAAATTCTGTTGTTAATGAAACGTTCTGGAGTAAGTAATACAAGTACGAGAAGAGAGGCAAGGAACATTAAAGTCTAAGATAGACCTTGTAACTTTTGAAAAGAGTAGGTAGAGAAAGAGAAAACCTGAAGCTAAAAATTTCTTCTTAAAATATTTTAGAATCTCAAGTATCTTAACTTAGATATACAAAAAGTCTCATTCAAGTATAATTTTCAGAATATCATTTTTATTTATGAAAAGGCAATGATCGTTTCATATCTGTAACTTCATTGGTGTTTCATGTATGATTTATTTGTCAGAATTAACTATCCACTGTAACGATATTAAAACAAATGAAGAAAGTTTAAATGTTAGGTGAATTTCGTATTCAGCGATCTGACTATGCAATTGTACTCAAACTTCAAATTGAAGCGTGTTTAAAATTCGAGTAAGGTTCGTCACATTTGAACTGCAGGTCACGAGTCAAGTTTGACAAAATATGGCAAGAGGTTAACATCAACATTTGTTTTATAGCCATTTTATGTCCACTGTGTTTTACGTCTTAAGTTGTTAAAACTACGTGAGACATAAAGTACCCAGTCTTGCAAAGTTCATCAGAGAATAACTTCATTATGTAACAAATTAGACCATTACTGTACTGAAATTACATAGTTTTCTTAAGAACAAAATACAGAAAAAGGTAAAAGCTATATGTACAAAATTTTGTGATAAAATCATTTTGCGATTGCGGTTAGGAAGACAGGGTACCGATATCGTGCTCAAAAAATAGCAACCTCAGTAATCAATTATTAAAAACTAAAGTGTAAATAAAAAGAAGCGAAAGATTTCTGAGCAAGTTACAAAATTAACTAGCAATGTTGACTAGTGCATAATAAATAATAATCATTGTCTAAACACGTAAAAACCACGCTAAAAATGGGAGTTGAAAGAGTAACTTGAGTGTCCGCCATTACTACAGTCGCGCAGCGTTTCGCTCAGTTAAAGAGAGAAGTGGAGTATCTCGCCTTATCTGTTCATATTCTTCACGTCAGAGGACTGACGAGATTAATCCGCACAGATAAGACTAATGGTAGGAAAATATAGGTTAAGTGTAAAAGAAAATTCGGTGATGAAACCACTTTGCATTTGCGGTACAAGGGATTACTGTTCAAACATTCATTGCGTTCTCGTGAATAAACAAGATATTTGCGAATGGGGAAGAGCTTAGATTTCCTATTTCAAAATTAGAGAAATTAAAATGTGTATTAACTTTTATTTAGACAAATAGAAGTTAGCTTGTATATTTTTATTTCAATTTTATTTGAGAAGCAACTGATCATCGTTCAGTTAGGGTTAATGTAACCCCTGTAGGAGATTCAAATTTGTGTGTAAATATAAAAATATTTGTAAAAATACTCCTTTGCACTCGAGAGTCTATTTCTTCCTTCTTATGTAAGGATACACAAAATATTAAAGTCTAGTTAAGTTAATTTGTAAAGTTATTCAGGTTAGTCTCCGATTCAAGAAAATTGTGATACTCAATAAGTAACCTAACGTTAAAGGGGTAATGTTAAGATACTCGAGCAAAGACTTCGAGTGCAAAGGGTTAAGATGTTATTAAAATTAGAGAAAATTATTAGTACACACCTTAGCCGATAAGGAAGAGTAGGGTTCATCGAACAGCGACCACATCTGAGGTTTGAGCTTCTGCCACCACGTGAGGGTGCCTTGGTAGTAGGCCTCCTCGAAACCGAACTTCCTCGCCAGCTCCTCGTCGGTCGGCATCTCGGTGTCGAGGTCCAACCTGTCGAGGACTGTCAGCGTTTCCTGCGTGTCCCGATGCTAGAAGAGCGGGTCGGGGTGGAAGAGAAGGGGATGCAACAATGATCGTTATTCGTACCTGCGAAACTCTCTCCTTCTCTCAAGGGTGCGTTTTATTTTTGTTCGTGCGTTCCTCGGGACACATAAAGCGCGTGCAAAGCGTACGTGACTCTCCACATATCAAACACTAAGTCATTCCCATTTCGGCTACGACTAATTTCAACCCCTATTCGGTCCGCTCCTTTATGGATCATTCGTATGCGATATACAGCGAGTGTCAATAACACTATACCATTTTTGGGACATTTCAGGATATTTATGGACAATTTTACTTTTTATCTCCACTATACTTAAGACACCTCTGCATTAAATTTTCAAGATTTTATGTGATATGTATTATTATTGTCAGCTTTCTTTTTAATGGTAATTAAAATGGTAATGGTAATTTTATATAGGTCATTTTTTATATAAGCACATAGATCTTTTTATTTTTGTCTAGGTTCATTGACTGATATCTCGTTCATATACATTTTATATCATGCAACCCTATCTCAAAACTCGAAATTACTTCGTAGATTCATTCCTTCACTGATTCATTCATTAAATTCATATTTAACTGTTCATATCTACTCGTTCATCCAATCATTCATCTGTAGTCACGAATTCGTTCATAAATTCATGCTCCACATGTGCACATATGTAAGTATGTCATATATCTATGGCCCAATTACATTCATACATGGAATTATTCACCCACGTTCATTCTTACGTAATGTCACTTTCAAAATATAGTATTACAAACATATGAGATTAGACTCTGGATGTCTCCTATGACGTCACACATATGTGGCACTTGGTAGCGAAGGTATTAAGATCGTACATATTGTATTTCAATATTTGTCAAGAATGGAGTATGAACGTTATAGTTTTATAATACACGCTATAACATGAAGATATTATACAATCAGATGTTATGTACAACGAGGATTGTGTTACGAAACTGTAACGTTCATATATTCTCGATCAAATATTAACCTCTTAACCAATATTTCCACAGTTGCGTCAGACAACTAATTATTACTGTAATATTAAAATAAATAACAAAAATTGAAATGTTAGATTTTGCACTCAGCGATCTACTATAATTGTCCAAATTACAATTAGTATTTAACACAAAACTCGAAGTTCGTGCAAATACAATTTACGTTTGTCACATGTGAACTCTAATGTGCGTCACAAGATGATACAAGTCAAGAGGTCAAGAAAATACAATATGATAAAAAATATTAATCAACACTCACTGTACGACCTGAGTTTGTTAAAGAGTAGATACAGTTAATCCCAAGTATAAATTTTCAAAATATTTAAAAAATTAGAATTATATTTATGATCAAATGAACGAGAATGTGTAAGTGTGTCGACTGGATCTACCTTGACCGGACAAGGGTTGAAGGCCGGTTTCGAAATGCTTTTTATCTTTCTGGTCCACCGAACCGACTGGACTCGTTTTATCTGAAATTCCCTAGTCGCTATTGCGAACTATGAGGAAAGGAATCATCATGGTTTCGATTTATCCCACGTGGCGCATTTGTTTCAAGTGCCACGTGGAATTGCTCGGTTTCTCGGATAAATGGCACCTGGTCGGCTTCCTGTGAATTGAAAGTGTTTTGCGGTACAGTCAACAGCAAATCTAGCTTCCATACGAAAACTAACGAAAGGGTACTAGTTTTAGAGATTTATAGGGACTTTTGGAGTTGATAATTCAAGGATGGGTTAGGATATTTGGGAGCACAGAAATTTCGAAATTTTGGAAATTTAGAGATTTATAGATGTAGGAATGTAGGGATATTGAGAATTTGAGGATGCAGAAATTTGGGAACGTGGAAACTGGGGGGTGTAGAAATATGGGGACATAGAAATTTGGACATGTGGAAATATGGGAGAGTGGAAATTTGGGAACATAGAAATTTGGGGACGTAGAAATTTGGGAACGTAGTAATTTGGGAACATAGAAATTTGGGGACGTAGAAATTTGGGAACGTAGAAATTTGGGAAAGTGGAATTTTGGGGACGTAGAAATTTGGGGACGTAGAAATTTGGGAAAGTGGAAATTTGGGGACGTAGAAATTTGGGAAAGTGGAAATTTGGGGAAGTGGAAATTTGGGGACGTAGAAATTTGGGAAAGTGGAAATTTGGTGACATAGAAGTTTGGGGACATAGAAATTTGGGGACGTAGGAATTTCAGAACGTAGAAATTTAGAATATTAGGAAATCTAGGGATTTAGGGATTTGAGAAATTGGGAAATTTGAAAAATTAAAAATCTTGAAATTGGAAACTAGAAAATTTTCAGATACAAAAGTTCAATAATCCAGAAATTTGGGGTTTGAGATTCGCGAATTTAAGAAATTTGAAAATATGAAGAATTGGGGATTTGAAAATTGTAAAGTTTACACGTATCTCCCTATCCAAAGGAAGCCCACATTGCACAAGAGTGTACATAGCACCGCAATTTCTTCGATCGTCTCGTAAGGGCAACCAATCGCGCCCTCCGTGAATTATTGTATTATTATACTGGGAATTTCTTTAGTACCAAAGTTTCAGAGGTGGATTCGGCGCTTGTTTCAACGCAGACAATAGAATTCATAAACAGATTGTTTATTGGACCTTGCTACTTGTGGTTCGGACTTCAACAAACTTTGATACATTGTTAGGAACGTCATTCTGAGGAGAAAATGTACGAACGTATATTCTCAATACTTACACGGTTTGATGCTATTATAATAAAACCACATGCTTGATGACTTTTGAGAAGTTGAAACGAAAGAAAATATGAATTTGCAACATGAGAGTGCATTTCATAATGGACACATGCTAACATGACTAACTCTACTTGGTCACCTAACAGACGTGGTGAACGTGAAGTCCTGAATCATGTAACGTTTACACAAATGTTTGAGATTACAGGTAAGGACATTTTAAACAAGATTTAAAATCAATTGTAAAATTAAAAAATTTTAATCATTAACTAAAATTTAAACTTTTTCAATTTGAATTATATGTTCACTAAAATTAAAATTAAATAATTTTTATTCATCTATAAATCAATATTAAAATTTCATAAATCATAATTCTGTCTAACTAGAATTAAAATTAAAAAAATATAAATTACCCATTTGACCTAAAATTAAAATTAAAAAACTGTTGCTTATCCACAGTTAAAATTTTCCAAACATATTTTTTTTAATTATTGCAATCATAAACACAAGTTGTCGATAAAACACATCAAAGCGATATGATCGGACGTTTTTACATTATTCCCTACAATTTTGCAGTTGAAAAGCGAGTTAACTCGTTTCCTGATGCAAAACGCAATTAACGGTATCCGGTGCCATTTACCCTTTTTAAACCAACGAAATCCTTCCTTTGATAAAAATTTCAACGAAACGAAATTGCTTCGAAACCAGCATCATCGTTACAGGCACTGTTTACCTTCCGCCCTCACATTGAAGCTCCCTTTCATTAAATTCACAATCGGACTTGGTAAAATTTACAACGCTTTATCAAATATAAAAAAATAAATACATAGTGCACTAAAAATCAATTGGTATCAATATCCGATTTTTCGAATTTCGATTATTAATCCGAACTGTGAGGTCGTAGGTTCACGTAAAATAATTTCGCTTGCATTTAATGTGATTATTACTAGTCATCAAAGATTCACAAACCCTTGTTCAACGTTCTCATAATCAATTTTTAATAAGCAGTACACCTGTCATAAAAAGAGGTGAAATTTCATATTGTGCCGTCATTGAACAGTATTTGTAAACGTAGGTTGAATTGAATCAATGTGTATGTGTGTAATTTATGAAAATGGATCAATGAAAAAAAAAGTAGAATTGTTAAAGAGTTGAAGTGTCTATTCATGTGTTAGATTCATCAGCAGTATTTTTCTTACAAATTATGGTAACATCAAGGGAGGATGGACATTCCAAAAATATCTTTTAACAAAATTTCTTAAAATAAATTCTATAATTATAAGTCTTCTGTTATTAATTATTAATTTATTTATTTAACATCGTATCAGTTTTTTATCCATTAGTGATCACATTTGAATACATTATTATATTCATACATTTTGTGTTTATCCTCTTATTAATTTTAATAGAAAATAATTTTAGTACAAAATAAAATTTATTTTGTAATATAACTTTATTAACAAATTTTAGTCTTTCCTATTCTCTAACAACCATCACATTTTTAGTTTCACGTACTTTAAAAGAATGAATTTACTTTGCTTTCGTATTGAACAACGCAACGAACGTTCGTAAGCAAAATAAAGTAGTTGTTAATAAATATAAATTTTAGCTGTGCAATCTTTAGACCATACGCATAAAAAGAAACGATGTAATTTTCCACCCAGCACAGCCTTTAACGCAAGTTTTAGAGCTCTGTCTTAAGGTTAAGAGGTTTAAGGGTGCGAAAACTAACCTCAAAGATAAATGGCCGGCTCCATTCTCTCGTACACCTCTTAAAATACAGAAAAATAGGAAAGAACATCCCCGATAAAAGCTTAACCGTGTAGCAAACGTTCAAAAATTTGCGAGAGAATAATTCATACAATTTTCTTTACTATAATAACAGGCTCTACTTCAAATTTTCTTAACCCCTTGCGCTATTTTGACGAGTCTGACTATTCTTTGTCTGTTTTAATATTTCTGTGCTTAGTTCTGACACACCTGACAAATCATAGTACAAGGGGTTAATAGTTATATATAAACTGAGGATTAAATTCATTTTAAGTATAGTTTGCACCCTAATGAAAGGATAACAGGAACCGAACGGGGCATACCATTATTTTTTCCATAAACTGCATTATATTATAAAGTGACTAAACTGAAGTTCCATCCAACTCGTTGAATAAGGATTACAGGTATTCTTTTGTGCATAAAGAATATTTAGCAAGCTCTAAAAAAACTTCTAGCGAAACTTTCGGTGCTTAGAACTTTTTAATAAAGCTCTTTCAAAAGATCGACTCACATGAACCTTCTTTACGCTTTCAATCTCGTCGACGATTTAGGTGACGAGGTATCTGCCAATCTGGGGATTTAGGCAAATGGGGATTTGGGAAATTGCGGACATAAGGATATACAAGTTTGGATATTTGAGAATTCAGGGATCTGGGAATGTAGAAATCTGGGAGATGTGGACATCTGAGGATGTAGACATGTGGAGGATGTAGAGATCTGAGGATATAGGGGTCTGAGGATGTAGAGATCTGAGGATGTAGAGATCTGGGGATTTAGGGATTAGGGAATGTAGGGATCTAGGGATTTAGGGATTAGGGGATGTAGGAATTTCGGGGTGTAGGGATCTGGGAATATAGGAATCTGGGGGGTGTAGAATGTTGGGGGATGTAGAGACCTGAGGATGTAGGGATCTGGGGGATGTGGAGACCTGAGGATGTAGGAATCTGGGGGATATAGCGATCTAGGGATTTAGGGATTAGGGGTTGTAGGAATCTAGGGTGTAGGAATCTGGGAATGTAGGAATCTAGGGGTGTAGGAATCTAGGGGATGTGGGAATCTGGGGATGTAGAGATCTGAGGATGTAGGGATCTGGGGGATGTGGAGACCTGAGGATGTAGGAATCTTGGGGATGTAGGGATCCAGGGATTTAGGGATTAAGGGATGTAGGAATTTAGGGGTGTAGGCATCTGGGAATGTAGGGATATAGGGATATAGGCATCTGGGAATATAGGTATTTGGTGCTCGATGGATTTGGGAAATTAGGAATTTGGAGATATAAATATTTAGGAACGTAGAAATTTGGGAATCTAGGAATCTAGGAATCTTGGAATCTAGAAATCTAGGCAACTGGGATTCTAGGAATCTAGCAATATAGAAACCTGAAGAATTAGGAATCTTGGAAATTTGGAAATCCATAAATATAGAAACCCAGAAATCTAAAAGTCCAGAAATCTATTAATCTAAAAACCTGTGAATATAGAAATCTGTAAGGATCTAAATATACAGGGACCTCGAGATGCAGTAATCTAGGGATCTTATAATCTGAAAATGGAGGATACGTCTCGATTTCGCAAATGTACCCATTTCGCTTCAGTAGCACAGATTATAGGTAGATAGTTCTCCACGGAGCACGTATGAGTTTCAATTGTTTCCTCAGTTGGCACTGTGAGCTCAGTACGCGATCCTATGTCTGATAATAAATAAATTACAATCGAATCAGGTCGGACAAATAAACCGACGAAATTAATCTCGTCAGCAAACATAGTTTATCGAATTTCGAACGTACGCGAGCTGCATTTCAACACGCTGGCTATTCAATGAACTGTCCCGGTGGGGTTCGCACCTTCGTCTCACGGTTAATCCTAATCACCGGCAAATTCGTTCTCGTTTTTCTGGACGGCCTCATTTTCCCCGACTCCATTGGGAATTCGCTTATTACGTTTCGTGTTTCTACGCCAGCGATCGACGAAATTGTTTCCCCGATTAATTGATCGAGAAAGGGGTTTTAAATCTGATTGCACGTTATTCGTCTTTTGTCATGTCGTTAACGATGTTGGGGATAATTTTAATTGATTTTAGGGGATTTGGAACAATTTAAGGGGTTGATGTACAATTTTTTTTCATGTTAAATATTTTATAGAAAAGGTTTTAAATATATAAATTGTTGCACGATTGTGTTATCATAATTGAGTAAAATATAAACCAAAAATATTGTGAATATTCAATATTTTATTTAAACATTTTAACAACTCGTACAATCTTTTCAAGTTGTTAAATGCTTTATTGAAAAGGTTTTACGTACAAATTATTTTATAATTTTTTTATCAGAATTGTGAAAAAAAACAAAAAAATTTTGAATAAATATTAAACATTTCATTTAAACATTTTAACAATTCTTTCAACCATTTATACAAAACAACTGATGTACATGAATTTAACCGTCACAAACGTCATTGTTAATAGAGCAAGCACAAATTACTCCAAAAGAACGAATTCAGTCAAGATAATGTAGCTTGTTATATAAAAATCTGTATTGCTCGAATAAAGTTTGAAATGTTGACAAAGACAGCCTTTCACGAATTCGCTGACCAGTGGCGAGCGATAAAAATGACAGCAATTCCGAACGAAACGTAGAAAACAGCCGGCCTCGTGGCCCCGCAATTCTGTGAATAATTCGATCAACGGTTGGGTACTTTGGGGATAATTGAACGTCGATTGACAATTTCGATAATGTACAATGTACGAGAGACTCGTGGAATGGTATGCTACGATTGCGGCGGTCTGCATTTGAATATTACCGCGAGACCGTAGTTTCTGGACTTTGGCGAATGCGATACATCACGAGGTGGAACGATGAAGTACGTACACGACCCGATTAGAATATGACATTGGAGGTGTGATCGTGTGTATAGTTCAATTATAACACCAATGATATTCCACCTTTTCATCTACACGTAACAAAATTTGCAAATTTGTTGAAGTGACGTTACCAAGCAGGTTTTTATTAGATATACTTCACCGATTTCAGTGACCTTGAAATATGTTGTCAAGGATATTATTCTAAACAAATTTTCTCATTACATATAAGCACCCTTAGGCCTTAATTTCAAAGATATTCGCAAAAATATTTAAAAATGGTAATTATATATGGGAGGACACATACTTCACCGATTTTAATGATCTTGAAATATGTTGTCAAGGACATCATTTTGAACAATTTCTCTCTTTATATACAAGCTTCGATAGGCCTTTATTTCAGAGATATTCGCAAAAATATTTTGAATATGGTACTCATTTCTAGAAAGGCATACGCTTCAACAATTTTAATGACCTTGAATTATATTATCAAGATTAACATACTGCATATCTTTGCTAACGTGCCTACCTATGTTAACATCCGATTAAAATCGTCACCAAGAAGTCGGCGACGTACTTAAGTCACTCTCGCGCCATCTCTTTAACACGTCAGAACGACCGTACGAATAAGAGGATTACACTCTTAAATATTTATGAACAACGGAAAACTGTGAATGATCCGCTTGGGGAACGTTACGCAAGATTCCTCGCTAAATCATAGTCTCGCATCCAATCTTGAAATTCACGAATCGTGTTCGCTCAACGAGAGAAATTTATGGGCTTCTTTCAAATTTTCAGAACGAACGTTGCAATTTTCCTTGCATTCGTGCGATATTTTATTCCAGCATTTGTAACAATTGCTCTTGTTACGCGACTACACCATTTATCTGTCTTGTGATTTATTCGTTGTGCGCATAAGTTTGCAAGAAAGTTGCATTTTTCAGTGGATATTTTCGTTTGGGAACGCCAGAAATGCTCATCTACTTTTTTTTATTAAAAAATTTAGGGATGTGGGCATCTAGGTATGTAGACATTTAGGGGGACGTAGGGATGTAGGGGGATAGGGATGTAAGAATGTAGGGATGGGGGACGTAGGGATCTAGGGACATAGGGATCGGGGGATGTAGGGATCTAGGGACATAGGGATCGGGGGATGTAGGGATCTAGGGACATAGTGAGCGAGGGACGTAGGGATCTAGGGATATAGGGATCGGGGAACGGAGGGATCTAGGGACATAGAGATCGGGGGACGTAGGGATCTAAAAATGTTGTGATGGGGGGACGTAGGGATCTAGGGACATAGGGATCGGGGGATGTAAGGATCTAGGGACGTAGTGATCGGGGGTCGTAGAGATCTAGCGACGTAGGGATCTAGGGACATAGGGATCTAAAAATATTGTGATGAGGGGATGTAGGGATCTAGGGACGTAGTGATCGGGAGATGTAGTGATCTAGGGACGTAGGGATCGGTGGACGTAGGAATCTAAGGAGTTAGAAATATACGTCTCAATATAACACACATATTTTCCTTTCTAGTAACACTTATAAAAATGGTCCACTGTAATTTCCTGAAGTGAGAATATTGCTTTAAAAATAACTATAATATCGTTACGTAACTAAATAATCGAATCACGTACATAACACGATACATTATTGTCAACCTCGTTTACTACGGTGACGAACACATGTACATCGACCTCGGATCATATTTTCGTTCTACGCGAGAAATTTTTTATCGAATATCGCTTTACTCGCTAAACGGATATTTCCGACATTTTCACATCGATTTAATAGAAAAAAGAGCAGATCGAATTTTGGGAGCATAAACCAATAAAATATAGTGGAAAAACGTATGAAATTTTCCTCCTCTCTAATATGCTTTGCTAAACATTTTTATTGACTGTATTCAATATGGCAGTTTTCGATAAAATAACAGTCATCTATAAATTGATACTATTAACCTAATTGAAGAATGGAGTTATTTTTGCTGTAGCAGTCTTGCGACTAACGAATGAATTACAATGTTGTTTATGTACAATGAATGTGTATCCATATTACGAACAAAGAGATTTTATCACGTTTACGGCAACTTGTAGATAACATCTTAATATTCTGGTGTCACGATAGCGTACGCAGTACTATTATGATACGAGTTGTGTGATTTTCAACAATGTGTAAATTATATGACTCCCCTTAACTGATTTTATTGTAAATCGTTTTATAATTAGCAAACTTTAACAACCTATAATTTTGCCTCGAAATATCCACATGTATATTTCAGATAAATTTGATAACTGTTGTTATTGACAAATTAATGTTATCGAGATATTATTAGTAATTATACAATAACTATTGTTACTAATATTATTTCAAACAGATGTACAACAATTATTTTGACAAATTATTATTAAAAATATAATTACAAATTAACTTTAGTACCACAATGCCTAATTTTCATTTTCGGTGGAGGAACAAATAACCTAATAAATTCCAACGAGAATCCAGACTCCGAAGCCCGCCATTTTATTTACATTCACCGCCACAAATCATTGGTGTTTAATCAAAATCCAAGGGTGTTCTCCCTAGACATCGTTCGGCTTTTTGTGAGACCCTTCCATAAATATTCGACCTACCCTTTTTTTCTTCCGAATCGAACATTACCGTTGCAAATGATGCTCATTTCTGTTAGAACATTGCCAATTGGTAAAGGTAGATAAGCAGGGGTACGAAATCTGATGGGTTCGATAAGTAAGAGAAAGTTTTACAAGATTTAGAAGCGAAGAGATAAGTAATTTAATACTGGGTCCATATTGACCCAGATCTGATAATGTTAAGAATATTTACTAATTAAATTATATACATTAAAATTGTTAACCTGAAGATTTTTATATTTGGAAGTACATCACCGAACCAAGAAATAATATGTTCATTTTTCAAAAATAACATTTTACATGTTTTTACTACACATATATTTATACATTTTCATTATGTGTTTTTATTAATCGTGATTAAAGAATTTGAATCTTAATTTAATCTCTAAACAGTAAAATTGCATATCTTTAAATAAGGAAATTACACGTCTTTCAAACAGTAAAAATATATATTTTTAAAAAGCAAAATAACTCTTCTTTAAACAATAAAATTACACATCTTTTAACACTAAAATTTCCTATCAACGTCAAAAAAATTACATACTTTTATACACCTTTGATTTGTCTCCATTTAAAGTTTGAAAAGTGCTATTACTCTCAGCCTCCAGGGTGCAGGTATCTCGTAAAAGTGATATTAAAACGGACAGTTTAGAGTTTGAAAAAATGGAAATGAAAAGTCTACAATGAGATTGTGTAAATTGTTGCATATTTGAGTCTCCTGCGACCGAGAGTCGAATAAGCAGCCCGGGGCAAGAACCCCGTTTGCCTAGGGCAAACAATTACGAAAGTATGGCCATTTCCTGACTAACTCCATCCGCAATCTTCGATGCATTCAATGATTTGAAACGAATTATAATATCGTAAACACAGCGATGAAAGATAGTCCATCAGGTCATTGATTACTAGATAACCGATGAAAGGATCGATCGTTACTGGTTAATTATAGCCGGGAGTTCAGAAAACTTTCCCATCAGCTGGAGTGGTCTGTATTGACGTTATACGTTGCTTTTCAGGGTTAGAATAAGATTGAATAAGCAATAATTTGTTTGATAATATAGAATTAATGTATAATTGTTCATGGTATGTAGTGAATAGGTACTCTTGTGACCCAGTTGTAATGTGTAATAAAATATATGTATAAGATGGGAGGAATGAGTTGTAACGTAACCCATGAGTTGTAACGTAACTCACAGGTCGTATGTAACAAACCTTACGCCAAGAATATTTTTCAACTTGAAAGGTAGGCCCAACTATAATTTGTATAGTCAAAAGAATTGCTGAGCATAATTGTACTTCTCTCTCCCCTTTCTTCTTCCTGGTCGTACCTTCACCTTCCCCTTGTCCGTTTCTTAATTTCCCATATCCCAAAGTCTTTTGTAGTTTCCTTACCCCCTCTCCTCGCTCTACGGCCCATTCCCCCACTCCCTTTTAACTCTCTGCTTTCTCTACGGCCCGTTTCCCCCACTCCTATCCCCCCCCCTTCCTCGCTCGCTCATCTCTTTTTCCCCCAGTCCCTATCCCCCCCCCCCCCCCTTCCTCGCTCTGCTCCCTTCTTTCCCCCACTCCCTAACCCCTTTTCGCTCTCTACTGCCCGTTCTCCCCCACTCCCTTTCCCCTTCTCTGCTCGCCTCTTTCCCCCCCCACTCCCACTCCTTTTTCTCTCTACCCTTTCCCCCACTCCCTATCCCCCCCCTCCTCTCTTCTCTCGGCCCGTTCTCCCACTCCCTAACCCTTGTCTGCTCTTTCCCCCACTCCCTTTCCCCCTTCCTCGCTCTCCTCTTTCCCCCACTCCCGGACACCTGCTTCGAGCTCGGTTTCCGACTTCCCCCCCTCCCTACCGTGAACCAAAGTCATAACAACAGAAAAAGATTTTTCGCCTCGGCGGGATTCGATCCCGAGTCCCTTCGATCGTGGATCCGAGCCCCTACCGCCTGAGCCACCGCGGCCCCAGTCTTGGTTCTTCATTATAAGGATATCCTTCGTACAATGCTCATCGGTACTCGATTATATTTTAATGTTCCTGATACAGTAAGCGTCTGCGGTTTATTATGAATTGTTAGTTTTGACTGACGCATGTGACAAATAAATTATATAAATATAATTTATTAATAATAATTATAAATAATTAAATAAAAATTAATAATATATATAAATAATAATATATTTCGTATAAATAACGAAACTGTGAGCAGTTCGTTAAAAATTTTTATCGCGATTTATCGGTTGATAAAATATAAAACGATGTACTTGATGCGTGCAACTATATAAATTCATTTGCTTTTATTCTTGACATCATTTTCATATCCTGGCTGTATTTCAGAGAAACGAAGGAAACAATATGCAATTTATTTCATCGGTTCGTTCGTTTTCATCGATCCGATGATGGAAATGTCATTTGTTTCGAATTCTGTGCTGACAAAATTAATTTTCGTACGCATAATAGAAGGGTAGTTGTGAAATCGTAATAATTGATTCCATAAAATCGGTTTCGAATGTGAAACGAATGTATGAACTGGTTATACAAATTAATCGGTGGTGATACGCGCTAATTGCGAAGATTGAATTTTGTACGCAGCAGAGAGTTCTTAATTGATTATGACAATTGTGTAAGAAGATAATAATAATATTTGTTAGCTGTTAACGATATATTTTGTTGAATAACTGTTTGTAAAAACTGCAAGGAAATGTGTTAAAAATATATTTTAATTAATTATTGAAACATTGTAGTCATTACAATTTAATTGTGCAATTTTTACGACTTGAATTTTTCAGTTTATAATTTATGTAAAATAAATAACACTTTCAAACGAAGAAACTCATAATAATTTTAAATAAACAAATTGATAATAACTTTAAATATGAAAAATTAATAATAACCTTAAATAAGAGAAATGAATAATAATTTTGAGTAAAAAAACAATGAACGATAATTTAAACTTAAAATAATATTCTTAAAATAATACGAATTCTTGTTTTATCCAAATGACAAACTTTCAACATGAAATAAAAAACAATTCTTCTGAGGTTTGAAATTGTTAATTTATAAAATAGCAGTTCGATATTAATAAATGTTACATATCGAAACGAAATTCATTCTAGATAAAATATAAATTATATAGCAATTACTAATTTAGTAAATGGTGAAGGAGGGTTGGGGGTGAGTGGAGCAAGAGGGTGGACCAATTACTCCATCAGCCACTCATTCATCATATAAATTGAAATAGACTAAGGAATATTTGAAATTAAAATCTCGTGAAATTTTATTAAAACATCCTCCATTACGTCACCTCTTAAATTTTTTACTTTATCTTTTAAGACTATTGAACACAACAAATTCTTGAAATGTAAAAAAATATTTTCTATCAAAACGATAACTTCCAAAATTTCTCATACATCATAGCCAGAGCACTAATTCAATAAAATTTCATAAATTTCGAAATTAAACTGCCGTGAGAACTTGAACTATGCAGATAGTGTATGCAAACACTGCCCTGAAGAATGCAAATTAATTTGTTGACCACATTTAATTTCGTCAAATTCGAAGAGAGTTTAAATGTCACTAAATTACCCCAATGTTTAGACGAACTAGTTGATCAGTCATAAAGATAGGAAGTTAATAATTTCGAATCCTCATAGATCTTTCATAACCAACAGCTTCTTCATACTTGTATCCGGTGCATCAGCATGACAATGGGTACGTCAATTCGGTTGTCTCGTACGAGGTGTGCTAGTTTCCATAAATCGATAATTGTGCGTGCACTGTACAATTTTCAAAGAAAAAAGTGTGCATCGAATCTGTCTTTAAAAGACGCGGCAGAAATTGATTTTATTATACGCCCATTTGCAATTATTCAGATATCAGGCAGATATTATATTCATTAGTATAGTGAATTGCATTTTAGGAGCGGTGGTCATATTATTGTATGTTAAGTGACTTTTAGAGATTTCAATTTTTAAATTTTTATAGTGGAATATTTATTATTCGAAATTTGTGTAGGTCCTAATTTGAGTAGGGTCAAATTAGAATCTTTGAATTTTGAAATTTTTAAGGCTTCAAATGTCGATGTTTTCAAATTTTGAAATTTTGAAATCTTTAAATTTTCTAATTTTCAAATTTCTATATTTCCATATTTCCAAATTTCTAAAAATCCAAGTTTCCAAATTTCCCAATTCTCTAATTTCCAAATTCCTAAATTCCCTAGTTCCTATATGCCAAATTCCTAAATTCCCTAGCCCCTACACCCCAAATTCTTAAATTCCCTAGTTCCTATATGCCAAATTCCTAAATTCCCTAGTTCCTACATCCCAAATTTCTAAATTCCCTAGTTTCTAATCTTCAAATTCCTAAATCCCAAATATCTAACTTGCCAAATTCCCAAATTTCCAGATTCCTAAATTTCCAAATCCCTAAATCCCCAAATACTAAAATTCCCAAAATCCTCAAACTCCCCAAATTCCCAAACTCCTCAAATCCCCAAAAACTCCAAATCCCTTCATTCTCAAAATTCCCAAAAATCTCTAAATTTCCAAGTCCCCAAAATCATCAAATTCCCAAATGAAATCCCCAACACCTAAATCTTGAAATCCTAAATTTCACAAACCCCCAAATCTCCCAATCTGCAACGTTTCCGAGTTCTCCAAAAATTCCCCAAACCCAGCAGCGCCAACTTCCATACGAATTCTATGAGTTGTAACGACAGTTACAGCAGTTGTTCGAAAGTTCTGCTTTTCGCAAAAGTACAGGTTTCGATTCACTGAACTAACGACTGTCGAAGTCTTTTAAGTACTTCTATCGCAGTAGAAATTCTGGTAAAGGCGTTTTGAATACGTTCTCAAAGTTTGCCGTTCGGTTTTAATACTTTCTCGACTTTTCTCCTCTGCTAGCATGTCGAACTAGAATTTGTACGAAAAATTCTGCTGATGAATATTTGATACGTGTATAATTCTGATTTCATATTCTCGATCACGTGTGGGCACTGAATTCATTTAGTTTTAATTTATTTCCTCATTTTATCATTTTTGCATTAATTTATACTTAATATTTGGTGAATACTTGTGTATTTAGTATTGTCTCTTGTATAATTTTTCACAGAATTATGCGAGAAAATAATTATATGGAAATTGGTGTATTCAAGAAAATGTGTTACTGTAATTTTATTTGATCGTTTATTTGTTGCATTTTGCAAAACATTGAAGATTTTTAGAATCAGTGTGAGAAATAATAAAAATTAAAAATGATAGGAAGTAGAACCTTGTTGAAGTTGTATTCCTTAAGAAAGATTTTCAAGGTCCATATGAGAAATAACAAAAATTGAAGATAATAAAAAATTAAACTTTATTGATGTTGCTTTCTTAAAAAAAATGATTATTTTCAGAGTCCATGTGAGAAATAACAAGAATTCAAAATAATAGAAAATAGAACTTTATTGAGGTCATGAACCTTATTAAGGTTAAAAGATGCCAAGATTGGACGAGAGATAAAACAATAATATAAGTAAGAGATATGCATGCCGACTATATTATACAGATATTATCGTATAATCAATATTTTATCAGTTGTGTATGTACATATTAGTTGAATGGTGAAAGAAAATTGACGGCACTTGTGTCACACTGCTCTCATAGTGCAATGCTTCATGTTAGCGATTATTGATCTAGACTGAATATAAAACAGTATTATGAACAAAACGAAACGAACACATTCACATTATTTTATTTAAAAATGCGATTTTTACCGTGTCGATTATCGATGCAGATTAAGCAGTGCTTTAGTTATTTCATTTTTAACATACATGTACTTTCATTTTTTAGAGAGGTTCAAACATTTGTCACATCCATATATGTCCTATTCGAAGAATTAAACATTTATTGTTAATATAATAGACAAAATATAAAGAAGCTCAACCACAAAGTTTATGGTGTTCATTGAAGATTTGCAAACTGAAATTCATTTTTAGTAAAATAATTTATGCATATTTAATTTACATTGCATCACAGAATATTTAGATGTAATATGTGTATTATAAATATTACAAATAATTAAATATTTATTAACATCAATTAAAAGGTCTGTAATAATCTCAAGCTTTATCTTATATTATTCAAATACAAAAATAGTTTATGATGAATGAACTCTCAACTAACATATGTAACATATGTAAACTAACATATGTAATAATAGAATGATCAACAACACCTAACATTTTTATTATATAACCTAACCTGACCAAATAGTTAAAAAGTGACACATACAAAATACACAGCATCCTCAACTAAAAAAACGAAAACGTCCTCGAAGTCTTTTGAATTAAACCTAACCAAATAGTCTAAAATCGACACACCACGTAAAAATGAAAATATCCAAAAGAATATTACGAAATCTGCATCGATATCCGGTAAAACTGCATCTACTTCTAAGTAACGAAACAAGAAACCTCAAGGCAAGAATTCCTTACAGTGCGTATATACCTGAGTGTAGGTCATCCAGCAACATGGCTCCACCTGGTTGGAATCCAGACCCCAGAAGTCCAGTTCCTCTTCGAACAGTGGTCCACATACATCCGTCGGATAGTGGAGTTTCCCAGTGCGATAGTAATTGAGCACCTGGGCAAAGACCCCCGGATGTCTGTCGAAGAAGTATTCGTTCAAGATGGGGTCGTAGTTACCGAGGGCCTCGGTCAGCTTCGACAGCCTCGTCGCGGGGATCTTCTTCAGGGTCGCCTTGTACGTCTCATGCCGGATACCGCCCACGTTTAGAACCACCCGGTTCTCTGAATCCATGTTTAGAACACTCATTTTGATCGAGGCTCTGCTATCGCCGGTTCCGACTCAGAGAAACCCACGCGACCTGAGGATTACAGGAAGAAATTTTACTTTTTTAAGTGGATTTTGGTTGTTGGTAGATCTTGAATAGGTATGGAATTTTGGGGGGTACAGTATAGTATGTGGAGTTATCGAGTAGATGTGTGATTGCACAGTTTGGGAGATCAAGTATAATATGTGGAGTTGATGAGTAGATGTGTGATTGCAGATTTTGGGGGATCAAATATAATATATGGAGTTGTCGAGTAGGTGTGAAATTGCAAATTTCCAAATCTCCAATCTTAAATCTCCAAATCTTTCAATTTTCGATTTTCAAACTGTACTGAATTTTCAATTCATCCAAATTCCTCAATTCTCAAATTCCCCAATTCTCAAATTCCTCAATTCTCAAACTCCCAAATTCTCAAATTTCCAAATACTCAAATTCCCCAATTCTCAAAATCCCAAATTTTTACATACCCCAATTCTCAAATGCCCTAATTCTCAAATGCCCCAATTCTCAAATTTCCCAATTCTCAAATTTCCAAATACTCAAATTCCCCAATTCTCAAAATCCCAAATTTTTACATACCCCAATTCTCAAATGCCCTAATTCTCAAATGCCCCAATTCTCAAATTTCCAAATACTCAAATTCCTCAATTCTCAAACTCCCAAATTCTCAAATTTCCAAATACTCAAATTCCCCAATTCTCAAAATCCCAAATTTTTACATACCCCAATTCTCAAATGCCCTAATTCTCAAATGTCCCAATTCTCAAATTTCCCAATTCTCAAATTTCCAAATACTCAAATTCCCCAATTCTCAAAATCCCAAATTTTTACATACCCCAATTCTCAAATGCCCTAATTCTCAAATGCCCCAATTCTCAAATTCCTGAATTCTCAAATTTCCAAATACTCAAATTCCCCAATTCTGAAAATCCCCAGTTCCCAAATTTCCCAATTCTCAAATTCCCCAATTCTCAAATTCCCCAATTCTCAAATTTCCCAATTCTCAAATTCCCCAATTCTCAAATTCCTCAATTCTCAAATTCCCAAATTCTCAACATCTCCACAATTCCAAAAATTCCCAAAAATCCCAAAATTCCCAAAATTCCTAAATTTTTAAATTTCAAAATTCTCAAATTCGCATTTTGGCGTTACCAAAAAATTCGTGCGACCTTTCACGAGTGTCAGTCGAATAAATTTCCCGTTTAATGGAAACGCTACACAGCAGAGAATCGACGTGACCTCAGCAACGTGAACTTTTTGTCAAATCGTTTGATTTATAGGGGTATCGGACCATCAATAACGCAGAATTTAATTTTCAGTCGCTTTGTCAAAAAATCTTCGCTCTTTTACCAGGAATGAAAGCTCGGGTTTTTTATTTGCGACGGAACTGCTCAATACTTTTGGCCATGCTTATCGAGCGTGACACAATCGGCGCGAATTTACGATTCAATGCTCGAAAAGTGACGATTCTATTTTCTTGTATCCTTTTTTTTCTCCTCTTCTTTTTTCATCAAGGGACGCACATTGGTTTCTGACATAAATCTACCGAGACAAAAATTCATTTGGGTCACGTTACGAATCCGTCCTGAATTATTCAAACTGTAATTTTCGATGTAACCGCGATATACAGGTCGAATCAAAAGTAAGTGCACATATGTGTCATATGTTTTGTATCATATTACATATGTTTCATTACTAACACAATTTTTATTGTTAATTTTTATATCTATACTGCTAGTTTTTTATTTTTGCAAAGAATAATTGTTTATAAAGATTTTTTTATTGTTTTTAATATGGAGGAAGATATTGAAAATATTGTGTTTGCTGTTTATTTATGGTATACTGTGACGTACATAACCTCAATCTATATAAAAATTGATTTATGAGATGTAAATATTCATGTATACGTGTATATAATGTTCAGAAAGTATTAATTGAATGTTATGTTAATATATTGTTTAATAACATTCTAAGAGATATTTTTTTACAATGATTCAGTTATATACAATAAATAAGAAAGTTTCTAAGTGAACATTTTTCCATGTAATTAATATAAAATTTCAATTAATTTTAGTTTTATCGTAAGTTCATTGTAAGTTATTTTTAATAGTCGGTTTCTGTGAAAGTTTTGAGTCCACTTGAATATTTTCTAATTATAGTCTACCGTGACTTCGCCATTGACGTTTGCATATTTAACAATTGCACTCAACTGGGACAACTAAAAATACATACTCTTTATTTCTCATCCACGTGAAACTTTTCATATTCGAATGCATATTACTTCCCTCGGTAATTTAGCACGAAAACGGGTTCAGGTTGGCCGATAGCCATGCAGGAGCTACATATTTCCGCAATTTGTATAAAAACAAACTCTGAAGATGATTCGAGCCAATAAGCCGATAAGCTACTTACTCGCTGCTTGTTATTTACCTTGTTTTATTAAATTAGTTTTGCTTCAACATACTTTCTTGTTTCTGTGCCGAATTAATAGATGTTGCAAAACTTTTATTAGAATACATTGTTACATTTACTTTGGACATATTTATTTCAATAACAATATTTTGTAATAATGAATTGTTTGAAATAATATGACAATTTTGTTTTAGAAGTAGAATAGATCAAATATGTAATTTTGGGTGAAATTCAGATAAATTATTTTTAAGTAATTTTTTATTTGTGCTGTACTGGACTATATTTGATGTGTTACTAATTTTTACTTAAAACAAACCACTTTTTATACAAAAGTTTGTTGCATTATTTTTAGAAACCTACAGTTCTGACACAGTGTATGTTCATATAACATAGTTGAAATTATAATAAAAAAATTAAATAATTACTCAAATATTAAATTATTTTAATCCATATGTAAATTATGAAAAAATCTGAAGAAAAATTATTTTAAATTATTAAATTTAAATAAGTTAATACAATTATTTCAGATAATACATCAATAATTTCTCAAATTATTCAACAAATTTGAATAATGTTTAATTTATATTATATTAAAAAACAGTTGGATATTATGTAATTTGCAAATTCTGAAAGTTACAATAATGCATATATCGATCCTTTATTGATATTCAATTTTGTACCGAATAAATTTGACGGTATTTTAAAAACGTGCATAATATCGATAATGCATGATAAGGAATGCAAATCCCTAAGGGTGTATCAAGGATGTTGAAATCTCCGCCGATAGCGAATTCCTGACAGAGATGTAATAATATGTGACAGGATCTATGGGGGGTTTCCATGAAACCGTATCAAAGGAGCTATTCAAGTGGTATTCCAGTTCCGTTCAACCGTGATTAATGTATCAACTGTCAACTGATCTCATCCATAATTTTTCATCCATAATGCGTTTTCAGGGAAGTTGATAAAAGTGTCAGAAGCAAGTAAAATCTTGTAAAAGAGAAATACTGGGTTCTTAGATTTTGGATTTTCAAATTTTGGATTTTTAGATTGTTGAATTTTTGATTTTTCAAATTCCGTAATTTCTACATTTACAATATCTCAAATTTCTAAATTTTCAAATTCCCCAATTTTTCTAGCTTTCTAAACTTTGGAAGTTCCCAAATTCTAAAATACACAAATACCTAAATTTCCAAATATACAAATCCTCAAATCCCTAAATCCCTAAATCCCCAAATTTCCAAACCATGAATTCCTAATTTTCCATCTACCAAAACTCTAAATTCCCAAATTTGTAAAATAACAAATTCTCAAACACACAAATACCTAAATCCCCAATACACAAAACCCCAAATCCCAGAATCCCAAAATTACCAAACCCCAAATTTCCCATCTACCAAAACCCTAAATTCCCAAATTCTCAAACACACGAATACCTAAATCCCCAATACACAAAACCCCAAAACCCCAAAACCCCAAAACCCCAAAAACCCAAAACCCCAAATCCCAAAATCCCAAAATCCCAAACCCCAAATCTCCAAAACCCTAATTTTCCATCTACCAAAACCCTAAATTCCAAATTCTCAAACACACCAATACCTAATACCTCTCCTCAAATTATGAGAACGATTAAATTATGTTATGGAAACTTTTCCATTAAATTCTCCTTCCACCTCCGACTAAAATGCGTTAATTGTTCGCTCAAGCGAATTAGTATCCCCGGCACGTTAAAACTGAAATGAATCCGCAAACGACACAATTTCCAAATTCACCAATTTTTTCTTTGCCGCCGTCATTTGCCAAATTAACGAGAAGAAAAAAAAAACGTTAATTCTCCATCATTAAAGTTTTAACTACTTCTTTGCTTGATATTTCTTTTAAAACGGTTCCGGCTGAACTCGCGACACGCTTTGAAATTCCATTTTAACTCGGAACATTTCATTACTACCCGTTTTTCCCCAACTTTTTTCACACACTAACTTTTTGTGTTCACGAAACAAAACGCAACCCTTTAATTCTCCCGCAATATCGGCGTGTCAGCTCGTTTCAAATATTGTGAATGGAACTTCATCGTGTAACAGTTAGGCGAAATAGTTGGTCAGAAGAGATAATCACAGAAATATTAACAGAGGACAAAATGGCGGATCTTAGATTACGATAAAGTATTAAGAAATTTTTGTCAAACCTTCATCGAGATAAAGAATCATTCTATAAGCTAGTTTATGTAGCTTCCATTATTTATTTTTATAGTTTATTTTCAGTTAATTAGCAATAATAATAAAAACAACTGAGAATATTAAGAAGTAACTAATATTTTAGTTACAAATAGTAAAATATACATAACCTAAAAAATTATTATAACAATGAGAAAAATTGACAGCACCCTTAAGAATTATTGAGCACGTAATAAAATGTATACATCGTAAAAATTAAATTAATAAAAAAAATTCACAGCACCCTAAAAATTATTATTCAAGTATAGTAACGCAAGAAATTATTGTATGAATGAAAAAGCAAAAATTGAGGTAAACCATCCCCCTTCTTCACAAGTAATTATCACCAGAATTCGGTTTCATTCGATTAAGGTTAATTCGAACGCTTCCAAACGTGAATAATGCATTACGGATTGTACAAATTCGACTTTGATCTTGAGTAATTTAAATGAGACCACGTTCTGTCACGAGTGGAGCACTCGATTCACAAATAATGTAGATAATAAAGTTTATCCAGCATGTTCCAAGTGTCTCTCGAGATCATGCGCCTATATATTCGCAATTTCAAGCTCGTAAAGCTCGAATTCACCCTTTAATTTCACGAAGTAACAGAAGATTAATTGCACACCCTACGAAAGCTATGCAAACGTGGTGTGTTGGCTGCGAGTAATTATGTCCTCAAAAGCGTTAATTAAGAAACCGTATTTGGGATTTTCTGCGAATGTTATGCGAATACTATACAGGCTCGCTCAAAAGATGGGTACTGCTTTTCATATGTGAAAGTTTGCGTTTTGAAACGTTAAATGTCTCGTTTAACTCAGTCTTTTGATCAAAATGAAATGGTATGGCAAAAATATGATATAATGAGGATATTACACACTTATGTGCATGAATTTGGAGATAAATCTTTTAGTGCTGAACGATATACCCTTTTGTAAAGTGACTTTTTGTACAAATATTTTTAGTATGAATTTCAACAAATATTAAAATTAGCTTGCTAAATTATCTTACTACATTATTTTACTAAATAAATGTCTTTAATATAAATTAGCTGATCATCAAAAAATTTCTCTGTATACAATATTGACAACATAAAAATAATTAAGTAAACTCATAGTTTCATATAAAAAAAAAAAATCAAGGAAATGTTAGCACAGTCATTTTCAATAAATATTAAATTCCAAATACATGTACCCTAAATGTTAAATGTTTCTCTGAAAAAATTTCATGTCACCAAATTGTATCAGACTTTAAAAGTACTAAAATCGATCATTGTCTGTTGCAGACAATTTGTTCTTAAAATGTTAAAAAATAGTAATAAATTTAACAGTATCATTTTTCTGTGTGCATGTCTATTTTAGGAATATGAAAATTTGACAAGCATCATCTTAATATTTTAACGCAAATGTTTTCATACTTTTGCGGACGAATATAATATAATATACTGTAACACATTGAAAAATGTACAACTCTGGACAGATACATACATAGACACACACACATACACAGAACAGCGTATAACAAGTTCCGACCTGAAATTATAACCATCGTCACAAGTTCACGGTTTCCTGGATTTGCCTAGCAATCTCTTTGTTTAATCTCCGAGCTGGTTTAATCTGCGAAACAGCTTACGCAATACAACACCGTATTCATTCAAGCTGTGCTGTGGTTATCAAAATCAGTGTACCGTCTACCCGGAGTAGTTTATTATACTTTATCGCGGATTAAGAACAACGGATCACATAGGCTGTAAATTAACACGGTTCCATGATTTCTTTCATATTTGATGCACGATGCTTGAAACCGTCTGTTTTCCGATTTCTTCTGCTCAGCCAAGTAAAAAGAAGAGTACAATGAGAGGCGATATAACGAGCGGCGATGCGATGCTCGGACGCTGATGAGCAAATTTATGGTGAGTTTATTGGAGTGGGGAATTTTGAAACTTGGGAATATGGACATTTGGAAATTTGGGAATTTGGGGATTTGGAGATTTGGGAATTTGAAAATTTGGGGATTTCGAAATTTGGAGATTAGGAGATTTGGGAATTTGAAAATTTGGGGATTTGAGACTTTGAAGATTTCGAAATTTGGAGATTTGAGAATTTCGAGAGTTTGCAATTTAGAAATTTGGAGATTTGGGGATTTGAGAATTTGGAGATTTAGGGATTTGGAAGTTTATCAAGTTGGGATTTTATGGATTTGGATAGATGGGAATTTGGGGGTTTTCACATTTGGGAATTTGAGGATCTAGGAATTTGGAAATTTAAGAATTTAGAGATTTGGAAATTTGGAAGTTTAGAACTCATAAAATTTGAGAATTAGGAAACTAGGAAATATGAAAATACAGAAACTTTAATCCTTCAAATTTATAAATTTTCAAATTCAAAAATTCAGAGACGTTTAAGTTTACATATATTAAGATACATGGAAGTTTAATAATTTAAAAATCTATAAAATTGCCAATATGAAAATTTAGATTTTTGAAAATTGCGAAATGTGATATCTCCATACATCCCCAAAGCTTGTACCAATATTTGCTTATCGTTTCTCACGGATTACCATAACCTCGCAATTCACAATTTTCCCTTGTCTGGAACAAACAACCCAAGTACAACCCCATATCATCCATTGTTGTATTTCTTTCACCACCTATTTCCCTTTCTATTTATCAATTACCAAATAAAAATTTACTCATTGTTACTTATAAACAATATACTCGTTACAACTTATAAACGAGTATACAAACATTTACTGATAGTTATTTAAATAAGAATGAACAATTGCTTAAAAGTGTGAGATCACGTAAGGGTGATAAACGGGGCCAAGAGCTTCAGGAACCCCGAATTGTAAATCTACTGGGTAATCTGATAATTGCGGATTACGGTAATGAGATAAGCGTTTAAGCAGAAAATAGGTTCAATAGATGGGTTATGTGATAGACTTTGGCCCACCTAAGTACTTAACGCAAGCTGCGAATATTTCACCGGAGTTGCTTTTATTCGCTACCGAACTTCTAAATTACGTTCTAATTGTGTTATAATTCTCTTCGGTCCAGGTATTTTCATTGGACTTTCAACTATTTCAATAATCATTTACTGCTTTAATTCACGGATATAAAAAGTGTTTAAAAATACTCTCAAAGCTGAAACTACCCTCGAAGCTCTCGAAGCTAAATCTATCCTTATAGAATAAATTCACAAAAATACCTTAAGAAAAGTTTGACGTCGAAAAATTAGGATTCTCGCTGAAAATTAAGGTTTTCCCAAATATTGATTTTTGAAAACAAAATATTGGTGATTCTTTAGTGGAAATTATATAGAGGCCACCGGATGGTTAACGATCTGCGTATGAACAAACAGGTCAAATTGGGTAAACTACAAAGCCTGAGGCTAATCAAGTACATGTGTTAACTAATAAACTCCAGTTACATTTGAGATTTGCAAAATTAGAACCGTGTGAGATCCTACTTCGATTTACACAGGCGTGTCCGAAGAGAAGAAAAATTTCATTCACTTAGAATTCTAACGAACAGTTGTTGCGAACGCAAGCTTCATAAATTTCAATTTCTGCCCGGCTGCAAATTGAAACTACGTTTTAACCACTTCTGAACATTAACGTGATTTTCGCAAGAGACCACGGAGGTGAAAGGTGGATTTAAAACGCACGCATCGTCGAAACATTTTATTGAAAGCTGAAAGCGCGCGGAAATAAGCTCGAAATTAAAACGGTTTAAATGAAATTTACTCGAACCGGAAGGATTTCGAACAATGTTCCTGTGTACAGGGAAACTGGCCGCTGGCAGCTTTTCTGATGGCCACCGCGTGTTCGTGCGACTCTTTTAAAAGAAAACATGAAAGCCCTCTCAAGGTTGATGTCTAAAGAACACAACACGAGCTGCTTTTCAGCCGGCTTTTAGATTTTAGACGACGCGAACGGATGAAATAAGCAACGCAAATTCTGCTCACGTTACTGGACGGAATTACTGTAATCATTTTCAAAGAAATTCAATTCGGAGGGAAATTTCATTTACGGCGTCCTTTAGTCGCCATTGATAAAGATTTGCTGCATTCGAAAGATTTTTATGGTTTCGAAGCTGCGTATTTGGGGATTTGGATTTTTAGAATTTTGGAAATTCAGATATTTTGTATTTGGAGATTTGGAAATTTATTTAGATTTGGGAATGTAGGGATTTGGAAGTTTTAAGATTTGAGAGTCGAGGGATTTAGTAGTTTAAGAATTTGGGAAGTTTAAGGATTTGAAAAGTTTGGGGATTTAGAATTTTAGGGTTTTGGACATTTAGGGATACGTGTGAGTTCACCTTGCCTTCAAGATTTCTCCAAGAATTTGGGGATTTAGAAGTTTAGAGTTTTGGATATTTAGGAATGTTGTTATTTAAGGATTTGTGTGAGTTCACCTTTCCTCCAAGATTTCTCCAAGAGTTTATGGATTAGGAAATTAGTGTTTTGAACAATTTAGAGATGTTGATATTCAGAGATTTGTGTGAATTCACCTTTCATCCAAGATTTCTAAAAGAGTTTGTGGATTAGGAAATTAATGTTTTGAACAATTTAGATATGTTGATATTCAGAGATTTGTGTGAATTCACCTTTCATCCAAGATTTCTCCAAGAGTTTGTGGATTAGGAAATTAGTGTTTTGAACATTTAGGAATGTTAGTATTATGGATTTGTGTGAGTTCTCCTTTCATCCAAGATTTCTCCAACAGTGTTCCCATTTCATTCCTCGAATACCAAATAATAGATTCCAACGTGGACTAATTCTTTTCTTCACCGTTAAAAAAATTAGCGACACAAGTTTTATCAAATTCCCGTTTCAACGAAGGAAAAGAAGTAAAGGAGAACTCGGCGAAGTACGACGAAACGGATTATTTCGCTCTATATAACACGACGTAGATATTGTTCGATAAACGAGAAATAGAAAAAGTGCTCGGCCACGGAACGAAAGGGATTTGCATTCGTTCCTGTTGCATAGCAATGTCGTTTGACTTTGTACGTTTTGCGTTGAGATTCAAGGAAACAGCAAAAACTGTATCGTTCGCGTGCACCAAAGGAGATATTGTCATTCCCGTTTGTTGTTGAAGAGACACCGAGTCTTGGATTTGAATTTAAAAGGAGCCAGCGTACCGTATAAGTACGAACGATTTCAATTCTTTTACATTCTGCGGTGAACGGCCATGAAGTTTATCGAAGCTCTCCGTGGAATCTGACGATTACTTATACCTCGAACGACCACCGTTTCTTCCGGGTCATTAATGTTCCAACGATCAATCCAGCACGATTTTACGCGGGTACAGTGGTATGCACTTTCGATCAAAGTTCAATCGCAAGAAAATGCCGAAAGTTCGCGCGCGAGGATAAAAGAACGGTGAATAAAAATTGAGCCGCCATTTTGGTTACACTTCAACTTTTAATGGACACGCGAGCACATATAGAGAGAGTCGTAAGTTTTTTCATTTCAGAGAAAATGGGAGGGAGAGGTTATTTGATGAATTTAGGAGGTGGGTTGTAAATGTTTAAATTGGGGAAATTAGGTATTTGGGGGGTTTTAGGTTTGTGAATTAGGGGATTTGGAAATGGGGAAGGTTGGGAATTTGGGGAATTTGGAGATTTGGGGATTTGGGGATTTGGGGATTTGGGGATTTGGGAATTTTGGGATTTGGGAATTTTGGGATTTGGGAATTTTGGGATTTGGGAATTTTGGGATTTGGGAATTTTGGGATTTGGGAATTTTGGGATTTGGGAATTTTGGGATTTGGGAATTTTGGGATTTGGGAATTTTGGGATTTGGGAATTTTGGGATTTGGGAATTTTGGGATTTGGGAATTTTGGGATTTGGGAATGTTGGGATTTGGGAGTGTTGGGATTTGAGAGTCTAGGGATTTCGTAATTTAAGAATTTGGGAAGTTTAGGGATTTGGGAAATTTAGGGATTTGAGAAATTTAGGGATTTGAGAAATTTGGGATTTGGGATTTGGGAGTTTTGGGATTCACAAACACACTAATTAAAAAATGTTAAAAGTCAGTACCCAAAATTGAGAATTTAATTATTCCAAAATTCCAAAATTCCAAAATTTACAAGTTCCTATTCCCGATCTCTCTAAACTTAACAAAAGATGGTAAGATACCCATTTCATTGTTCCCTCCCATTTATTCCGAATCAAATAGAGGGTACGTTGCACCTTATATTCTTCCAAATTCTTGGCGAAACCAGTGTCAGCGGGTACGGTAAAAAGAAATAATCTACAAGTGGTTTTAACCTCAGCCAGTGCTCGAGAGGGTTGCAAACTACTTCATTCTCGGTCAACGTTCGCCACGGACCACCTACCAACGTGACTTCGTGGCTGCTTTCCACGGAATCGTAAAGTCGCCGATCGAGTTTTACTTTCAGAGTGAAATACCGGATTCCAAGAAAGCTATCTCGACCTTTCTCGTCGATAAAGAAAAAAAAAAGAAAAGGGAGCGACGAAGTTTCTGCTTCTGTGACGAATGTCCTCTCATAGGAAAGTAATAAGTTGATATCCTCTTCTTTTTACGAGAGCTTTTGTAATAAAATCTTCGTGATATCTCTTTTTTTTTGGAATAAACCTTTAATTGGAATAATTTCGGCATTTTTATTTGAGCTTTGTTAGATGGCTTTGAGAAAGTTCGTTTTTATTAATGTTGGGGTTAGATATATTTTATGAATTCAGTGAAACTGTTGCAATATGTATAGTGTGGTATATGAGTCGATTTGGACTCATTTGACGAGGTTTGAAATAATTGAACTACTTCATAATTATAATTCATGAAATAATTTAAGTACAATACAATGACAGTAAACAATAGTATGTACAATCCAGCACATAAATCACTTGCAATTAAATTCCAAACCAATCTACCAGTGGATAATCAACCATACTTACACTGCAATTATCACATAGATCACAATAACTCTCCATCATAATAAATACCAATAAAAATCTCCATCAAAAACGTGCACCTCGTTTCCTTCAAATTCCGACAAGGACAAATGAAAATTGCAATAGTATCGATTCTCAAATAGAGCAAAAGTTGCTGAAAAATTTCGTCGTCGACATAAATCGAGGTGACAAGGAGTTCGAAATGAAACGGGTCCGACCACATATACAGCTGTGGAAAACGAGGGTCCAAGACGTGTCGAAAGGGGTGGAAATTTAAAGTCGGCGCGCACGTGTCACGTACGGTGAGGAAGCCACCCTCGTCCGATCGACGACCATCTGGATACACAATGTGTTCTACGTGGTGAAACGGCGCTGCGATCGAATTCTAGGTCGGTTCCGTGACGTCACCACGGCGGATTTTCACGTGTGCGTGCACGAACACGAGGGGCGATTTGCGCCCGCGCCCGCTCGTTCAGCGATCGCATGAATTCGATGTAGGACAGCGTTCGTCAAGTGGGCTATATTTGCCCGAAATGGATACAGAGGAACGAGGGTACCCGTGACTCGGCCGCCGAGAATTATAATAATAGCACCGGCTGAAAAATGATGATCGATATTAACAATGGAAGGAGCTGGAATAATGATCGATGGCGCGTCAAGCGGGATGGAATACGGGATAATAGAGAGATTGCTGCTGATAGTTGGCGGTATACCCTAGTACCACGCTAGTAATGACCACCGGGATTAATGACGAAGTGAACCTGTAATGATGGCCCTTGCTGTGTTATTTTAACGCAATAACAGGGCTGTGACATGCAAGAATGAGAAAGCTGGAGAAAAATAGTGTTAGAAGTTCGGAGAAAATTTTAGATGGTTAGTTTATTCGAACAAATACATGATTTATCTTTTGTTTGTTCATGGACGTTTGAATACTAGATGGTCCGTGGAACTAGGTCCGTATCTAAATCATTTGTTCAGGTGATAATCGTTGCTACGATCATTATGTAATTTATGATATAACATTCTATTAACACTTTGAGTGCCATGTCACCTACATGTGATGCTGTTATCATATGAGTCTATCATATGTTATTAAGAATTTATTCGTCTAATTTATTGAAAATATTCGTATTAACTACTCGAAACTGTAGATAATAAATATAGTAAAATATTATTAAAATATTTTGTAAGATTTTTTAAAAATAAAATAACTAATGTAGTAGTCATCGTGTTAAGGTCAGTAATGTGGTCTTAATAAATTCCTTCAAGTTTAACAAATTCATAAAAAGGGAATAGAATAAATATTCGTTGAAGAGTAAAAATCTTTAAAACTAGTGAAATACTAAATTACATGTTTTATAACATTGACACATTAATAATAGCAAATATAAGTATTATGTCTATACCAGTTGAACATCAAATCGAAAGAAGTTAACAAATGTCGAAATTACGGAAAGTGCATTTGAATTGTCTTATATTAATTGTTGGTGTTCTTAATATATTACACAATGGCTAATTGCCGGATACAAACAATGACCTACTTTGGGACATATGACGTCTCACACAAATTGATGACACGAAATAATAAATCAATCAATTTGTAACAGAAACATCGTCCACTTGCAAATATCCAGTTTCCAGTTGTGTCACACGTCAAAGCGATAAAGAAATTTTGAACTTTTTAGAATATAAATAATGTTGTAAGACATAACAAGAATAAATAATATAATCTATAATTTTCTTTTAATACAATCTTTCGAATGTGACGAAAAAGAATAGCATTTGATGAATCATGTTACACTTCCTTCTTTCTGAACGAATTTGATATTTAATTTATTAATACAAGCTATGTCTAATTTAACTATGTCTACGTTTTATCAAATTTCAGTAAAAGTTTTCGTCTCCATCAATATATCGAATTTTGTTGTACGGACCGTTTTGCATCCATGTGTGCTCTGCTTTAATATTCACTGTTTTTTATTTACATACATTTTCGCATTAGCATTTGACGCAGTATTCTGAGTAGACACAAGCTACAAGATGATTTGTAGTTACAGTACGCAGTCAACGTGTTAATTATCATAAGTCTGAAAATTAGTGGTGTGGTAAACCGGAATAATTCAATTCCAGTAACGGGAGTTCGCAACTTCTTAAATGTAAATGAAGAAATTGCTCTGAAGTCAGAATGCGAATTACTTTAAGCGAGAGCACCAATTAATAACTACTAGATCATATGAAAGTCCGTGAATGTTTCTTCTTTGCTTTGAAACTTTCAATGTTTTTGATATTTATACGCAAAAAGAGCTGCATTTGTTTATTGAATTATGGTTGCTTTCGATATGGAATTCTTTTTGAAGGTTTTGCATCTTGCTCGATTAGATTATCAACGAGTTTTCGTCGATGAAAAAAATTTCCGACTAAAATATACAGAAGGAATAAACTACAATTCTACGAGTTACAACGTTGACCTTAAAAAGTAATTCGTGTATCGATTTATCTGCTAGCACCGTGCAGTATTTCGTAGAACAAAAAATACCACGGTAGAATGGTCCGTGGGAGCATTTCATTTCGGAAACAAATAGACAAAGAAATGACTAAAACTTGAAATATAACAATATAAACTCGCCAATAGAGTACTAGAACAGAGCAATTTTTCCACACCAGAATCAGTTCAATATTTTCGGGTCCAATAAACATTGCACGAAAAAAGGAACAAAAAACTTACCTATAGCGAAACTCAATTTTGCATGCATGAAAAATTTCGTGGATACAGTCGTTGCTCAGAGATCACATTTTATCGGTGAAGTGATTATTCACTATTAACCCCTTGCGCTATTTTGATGAGTCTGACGCACTCGTACTTCGTGATCAATTTCACTCGAATTTTGAATACGCTTCAATTTGGAGTTCAGCTCCAATTATTTGCATAGTCGATTGATACCAAATTGACATAACATTTGATAGTTCTGGCACACACGATAAATCATAGTGCAAGGGGTTAATTATTATATTTGCAAAGCATTGTTACCAGTATACAAGTCTATACAAAGAAATGAAGAATTCAATTTATTTACAAAAGATTACCTGACAATAAAATTGGATAAAAGAAGGATAATGATGACCGGAACAAACATAACTCCACGAAGACCCTTATTAAGTTCTCTTATATCGAGCTTCATTTCATGAAGCTTTCATGAGCTCTTAATTAAAAAACATTCCAGAACCTCAATTAAATAAACTCTGTAGAAGCTTTAGAGAGACTTCGAGTAATTAAGTTTGCTGAAGAAGTCAATCATTCAGTGAACTTTTATTTGCTGAAAACCGTCGAGCAGTTTTCTTATTTCATAAGCTTCACTTGTGGAAGTAATAATTGATAACTTGATTAGCGTGGTAGACATTGAATACACGGTTTAACTGATTTTTACAGTAATTTGTGACTTTTCTGATGAGTAGAGTTATGTAATTGATATTATGTAAAATAATGTATTAAATTGTCACATGTTCGATTACCACGCGTTAGATCACCACTCGTTAGATTACCACGCGTTGGATTACCACTCGTTAGGTTATCAGCTCGTTAGATTACCACCCGTTACATTACTACGTATTAGATTGTTACATGTTAGATTACCACGCGTCACATTAGTATGTGTTAGTTTACCATGTGTAAGAGCATCTCGCGTTAGATTATTACTCGCTAAATTATCACGCGTTCGATTACCACAGTTAAATTGTGACGCGTTAGATTACGACGCATCCTATTAATACGTGTTAGTTCACTACGTGTTGGTTTACCACCTACTCGAGTACCACGCGTTAGATTATCACGCGTTAGATTACAACCCGTTCGATTGTCACGCATTCGATACTTAGGCGTTAGTTCTCCACATGTTAAACTCCTACTGACGCGTGTTATCATATATATTGAAATTTAATGTAGAGAATTAGTTCTTATGTAGAAATGTATGCATGAAGACTGCCAGGTTGTCACAAATTTTATTTAATTCCAATTTTAATATTATTTATAAATATTTACCTTATAAATTTACCCATAAATCCCATTTTTTAAACTTGACAAATCCAATAAAAAGCTTTTATTTTTCGTTAGACCAGCACGTGTTATATCGTCCCCCATTAAATCCCAAGATCAGTATTATATTCGCACGGTATATCGCCAGGCGTTATACTCCCGCATTAAGAAATGTCAGACACATCCTTGTCCCTGCCTATTCGCGTGAATGCAGGTCGTGAGTACATTTTCCAAAGCGTTATCGCTCTTTTATTATTTCCTCGGAGACGCACGAAAAAAAGGCAGAAAGAACACAACGCACCTTACGCGACAATAAAAGTCTCCGGCATGGAAGGTCATCGTTAAGGAGAAACGAAAAAAATGGAAGGTCGAGAGGCGTCGAAAGAAAAATTCGCATCTATGCAATTAGCGCAACGAATAACTTTAAGCTGTAATATATTAGCCGCGAAATTTCGCGTGGCATTGAGCCAAAGGTAGCAACATTAAGCCGCAACGGTCGAATAAATGAACAAAAAGGGAACGTTTAACGCTGCCGCGGTCACATTTGACCACTGAATAATTACGTGGTCCGTGCTAATTCGTCCCTATGGAACTTCTGGCCAGCCACAAAATTCCTTCGCTCTTTTTTTCTCCTTGTAAAAAATTTATCCTCTGTGAACTGACGAAAAATTTCGGCGTACGAATGCATGAATAATGGCGGCCGGAGATAAAATGGCAGCCGCGACCTTCTTGCGAATACGCTGTAAATATTAAAACAAACGAAGAGAATATATTGATACCAATGTGCTTATGGTAAATAGTCGGGATTAAGAAATAACTGAGATGAACAATCGTTTCATTTGTTTTGATAAGTGTTCACAGGTTGAACATTGATCAGTTTTGGAGAAATTTTCGGATACAATATTTAGGTACAATTTGGAAATTTGTTACAGACAAATTACAGTGTGAAAACTACATAATCATATTTAAAATTTAAACAGTTGCATTTGTTAATTAAATTATATTTTATAGAAATAGTAGTTGGTTGATAGTAGGTACATAAATACTTTGATAACGAATCGATAAAAAGTAAAATTGTTAATATTTTACTTTTATAATATCATGTTAATATTCCACATATCATATTTTGCAAAATGTCAATTCTTAATTTTATTTTCAATTTTATTTCCCAAAATTATTGGACGTATTTTCCAAAATTAATGGAAGTTTATTAAAGCAGCTGCAACATGATTGAAAGACAGAAAATGATTTACTATACGAAATTATTGAACAATATGTGCATTAAAGAAACAACGAACCATTGTTCCTTAGATTATTGTAAACCGTTCGGTTATTGTTATGGTGATTTGACAATTAATTTATTCGCTCGTATCGATTGCTGCAAATGTAATTAATGCACGGTTATAGCGTTTCGATTGAAACCTAAATTAGAAACGTTGTTGTTGTTAGCAGTGATTATTGGCCGTACCCTCGTTTAACTAGTGATAAACCTGATTAATTGTATCTTTCACTCTATTATTTCGTAGAATTTAAATGGAAAATTAGTCCAGTGTACCTACCAAATAGATGAATTTCAATAAATTCGTATCAATCGATGTACAATAAATTCGTACCAGTCAATGAATTTCTATAAATCCATGTCGGTTAACGTCACAAAACTGGTAAAATAAATCAGAAATATGAAAACATAAAGTTAAAAAACAAATAAAATTTGTAAAGCGTTTCAGGTTTATTATCGGTCAATAATTATTTGTGGTTTAATCAAAATATAATTACAGTATCGAACATTGTAAACTTTTCCATAAATTACGCAAATGTTTAATAAACGAAAAATACGTGTTTAAACAATAAATATATTCCAGCAATTAAAATTAACATTTATTCAAAAAAGTGTCTGCAAATAATAAAGCAATACTTGAAATTATAAAATTGAAAGCCAAAGTCCACATAATAAACACACAAATTGAAAGGTTGCAAACGTATAAATAATTCATACAATTCTCAGTTCACTCGATAATATTTAAAACGACCACAGTACGTCCAAGTAAAAAAAATGGCGCGGCTTAATTATATCTGTCGTATGTATCTACCCGAGGGACATTTTTATTTATGGTCTGACAGAGGCTTTACTCGGATCAAGTTGAGAAGACGAAAGAAGAATACTCCGTACACTTCTGAGCAATGGATATAATGAAAAACCCAACATGAAATATTGGAGTTGTCGATGTCAGTCAGTCCATGATCATGGATTATAAAATGTTATTTTCGTAAATAAACCGTCGTGAACGTATTGCGAAATATTATATAAGAATTTATTACGGAAATTTGATATTAATAATATAGTGGTTTAGCACGTTCAACACCATCAGATTTAGATAAATGGATATTACAAGTTTAATATAGAGAAATAAGTAGAAATTATCTATGAATGTGGGGACTTTATGGGATGAGGTTATGGAGATGTTGCGATGTAGGGATAGAGGATGTGTGGATGTAGAGATCTAGGGACATAGGAAGTTAGGGACATAGAGATCTGGATTTATAGGAATTATGGGGAATAGAGATATGGATTTATAGAAATTTTGGGGTATAGAGTTCTAGATTTATAAGGACCTAGGGGTATAAGAGTGTAGGGATGTAGGGGTGTAGGGGTATATGGATCTAGGGGTTTTGAGATCCGGGGGAATAGAGATCTAGGTATATGTAGATCTTGGGGTATAGGGATCCAGATTTATAGGGATCTAGGGGTATAAGAGTTTAGGGATGTAGGGATCTAAGGATATAAGGGTTTAGGGATGTAGAGATCTAGGGGTATGAGTTTAGGAATGTAGTGATCTAGGCACCCCAGTATTCTAGTTCTCCACATACTTAATACCCAGAAATATAATTTCAAAATGTATGTCATGATATAACATCCACATGTTACGATTTTGTACAATAGTTAATCTATCACATTATGTACGGTCATTTTCACTATGACATTTAACACCTCATCTATTCGCTTGATAGCTGAAGTTACCATCACTGATCAATATTATCAAATCTCTGTTAATTGCATCACACCTAAATTCGATCATTTCTATTGAATTATAACCAAATTATTAACGATCAAAGGCTTATGTTAATTAGTTTTCAGACAACAAATAGAAGAATCTGTGAACGAACTTACAGTTTGTAGAGTGTTGAGAGTTTTGAATATTAAATTACATGCGATGGAATTATTAGTGACATGCACAAGTTCTCGTACACGTGTAACTACAGTTATGAGGGATTTTAGTAAACATATTTTCAACAGATTGTATTTTATTAATATTCTGTGTATACAAATTATTAAAATTATTATTCTGTTATGTCAATAATACTTGTAACTAATAATAATTGTAATTATAATAATGTTAATATTATCATCATAATTAATTTATACAGTAACATTTATAAGTTTAGTAGAAGATATTTTATTAAGATTACAATTACATAGGAGTCAATGATTTATTTCACTGTGTCTTGTCAAACATAAACGAATTGTATATTTCATATACAATTTTGTTTTTAATTAAACTTTAGTATCTGCAATCTCATTTCTATTCATCAACTGTTTACTAAGGAAACAATTTAAAAGCAGAACTTTGAGAGTATTTATTAATTACGACAGAAAATGAGATTTTATTACAAAAGTTATAATAACAATTATACTTGGTATATTTTCCCTCATAATCGTAAGAAACAATGTATCTTTACAAAGGTTGAAAAGGACGTAAACTTTTGCATATCCTTAACACTTAATAACTCCAAGCACCGAATTCCCGAAATTTCACATTCCGTAACAGTGTCCTACAGGAATTTCATCGCTCCACCAGGAGCTGCAACTACGCGCGCCCGAGTGCAAGCTTTCCTTTGAATAAGGACAGATAATTATCTAATTTTCATGTTTTCATGCTTTCAAACTTTCAAATTTACAAATTTTCAAGCTCGTAAATTTTTAAGTTACTAAGTCTTCAAGTTTTTAAATTATCAGTTTCACTACTTTCAAGTTTTCATATCCCTAAATTATTAAATGTTCAATAATGTTGAAATCCTAAGTTCCTATGTCCACAAATACTCTACTGAAGTTACCAATCAACCAAAATAACTAGTTTCAGATTTCACATTTTTGAGTGTCTCCATCTCGAAATTCATCTATTTTCAAATTTCTAGGTTCAAAACTTGTACATCACCAAATCCATAAATCTCCACATTTCAACATCTCCAAATACCTGTAGATCAAAGTTCCAAGCGTTTCAAATCCTTTCATCTTCAACTCCTAAGTCCAAAATTTGTATACCACCAAATCCATAAATCCCCAAACCTGTAGATCCCCAAGTACCTACACTTCCTCATTCCGCTGACTCCAAATCCCTCGAACCTCCAATTACCACATCCCCAAACTCAACTTTCCCAAATTGAACAAATTTGCTCGTGATCTACATCGTCCCACCATGGACCATTCATCGCAACAACCCGTAATCATGTCGACGATCATTCGACCGATGAAGACGATTTTGACAGATCGTATCGTCGAAAGGTGGTCTCTACGGCCATGTAACCAATCAGCGATCGGTTTCTTCCGGCGGCCAACAAGTCATCCACGCGTAGCGTTCGGACCGTTCGCTAACCGGTGGGGTGGGTTGACATCGTTCTCGAAGGTTGTTGACCAGCACGACACGAAGGCGCGTATGCAAAGACAAGTCGCGTGTCGTCGCGAGCGTATTCCGCTCGCTCTAACGGGCTGGTTTACGAGCGAAGCTGAGCGGCGGCAGTAGCAGTCGACCCCTTGTCGCGAGAATCGATAGTCTGCGTGCACGAAACGCCGGTAAGCGCTCGGTACGCCCCAACGACATTGCCATCTCGATTCCTTCTTTCGATCTGTCGAAGGAAAAAAAGAGGAACGAGGCTGACGCGGGAGAAACGAGGAGGTCACCTGTCGAGGCGGCATGGCGAGCGAAATCGAACCAACAACCGTCGAGGGCAGGGGCGTGCAGGCGGTGGCGATCGAGCGAGAAAGCGAGAAAACCGGTGAATCCGATAAATCAATGAACGAAAATACTCCGTGGTAACTGGCGGAAGGCAAGGTACAGACGGTAAGAAAACCACGGGGTCAGTTCGAGTGCATCGACTCCTCGGAACGATTAATAAGCCTGCGATCGACCTGAATCCTTAAGAACCTCCTTTGAAGCTCGACGGTGCGAGAAACCTGCTGAGGATAAAAATAGAGCCGACTGTCGTCACATCCCGTCAAGAATTTGCAAGCTATCCTTGCTAGGTATGATCCTTGCAAGATCCCGTTCGACGAGGAGGAAAGTTCCGATGTTAGGAAATCGAAGGACAAAACACGGGAACATAATTAGGAGGAAGGTAAGTTCGGTAGCGATGACAGAGTCCCTCGGGGCGAGGATCCACTTAGGAGTTCGGAGACGATAGAGCCGGAAGGCGGAATCCACTTACCTTCGGTCGCGCTCTCTTCATGTCTCGGGACTCCTTCACGGCATCTCAATGACATTATTCCGCTTCCGTATCCTCCATGTCGATGCTGGCTGGCGACGATGGCGCTGGTCGGGGTTTACTGGCTAGGCACAATGGACACTGGCTTCCCCTTCGACGAGGAAGCCGGCTACGACACCGACTGTCCCCGTTTGATCACCGTTAGTCCACAAGTCCGGCGATATAACGGAACGGTCGATTAATGGGACACTCGGTTACCGGTTGATTCTCACCGTGCCACCACCCGACACGAACGAAAGGTCATCGTTACTGGTTCGTGTCGCGACTCGAATGTGGCCTTAAATTGTCCAGGACGAAGATTCGAGCTGTCTCGACTCGTGCGCGGACTGAACTGACCTCGAACTAAGCCGCCGTTTCTGTCTTCCGTCGGAGCAACGCGAAAGGGGTGGCGTGTGTAGGGGATGAAGGGTCCGAGGGTGGGGAACGGAGGCGCGCGCAGACCCTCGAATGCGTATGCGTTAGGGTAATCGCTAGTACACTCGGCTGCAACGTAGGCTTCCTTTTCATAACTACACATATGTAAACTTTGCCAATTCTTTAATTATACTTTTTACAAATTTTTCAGTTTTCTACTTTTTTTTATTTCCGTGTTTATGCAATTATTATATTATACTAATTCTTCAAATCTTTGTGATGATTTCAAATTCTCAAGGTTCTAATTCTTCAAATCTTTGGAACTTTTTCAAATTTACAAGTTTACAGATTTTGAAAGTTTTAATTTTTCAAGTTCTTAGGTTTATAAGACTCTTTTCTAGATCTTAAAAAATTTGGGTTTACTGTTCACGAAATCATACATTTCCAAGTTTCTGGATTGTAGGTCCCTAGATAATTAAATCTAGCGATCCTCAAATGTCTATGACTTTAAATAGGTCCACATATCCCTAGATTGATAGAGTTCTATGTTTTAAAATTTCTAAATGCAAAAATTCCTAAATTTCCAAATCCCTAAGTTCATAAGTCTTTAACTTGCCAAATCCCTAAATTTCCCAAATTCTAAAATTCAAAAATTGAAGAATTCAAAAATTCCCAAATCCCTAAGTTATCAAATCCCGAAATTTCCAAATCCCTAAATTCTCAAACACCAAATTTCCCAAATCCCTAAACTCTCACATTTCTACATTCCCAGATCCCCAAATCCTCAAATATCAAAATTACCAAATCCCTAAATTTCCAAATCCTAAATTTCCCAAAACCTTAAATTCCCATATTCCTAAATTCCCAAATCTCAAATTTCCCCAAATTCCCAAATCCCTAAATTTCTAAATACTAAAATTCCCAAACCACCAACCACCCCTTAACCCCTTACCCATCCCCGAATAATCTCCAAAAATCCCCAAATCTCACTCGGAAGTTCACCTTTCCCTTAATTCCCATCTTTTCCCTAGGGAAGGTTAGATTTGCTGTTGACTGTACGTCGGTTATATGCACGTCGGCCTTTTGAAAGGGGACGTGGTTTTTTGGATGACTCCGAGCACCGATTTTTTTTCGGAGCCTGTGTTCTTGATTGTCTCTTTGTTTCTTCTACATTTTTCCCTCTTTTTTTCGGTTATATATACATATACATATACATATATGTATGTATACGTATAGATAAGAGCAAGCTGCAGGGAATTTACCTGGATTCAGCCGGATATTTTGCAGCGTTAACCACGAACGCTATGCGAAGGTGCTTCTGCAAAGTTTCACATCTCGTTTCTGCAAGAGCGTGAACGTTTTGTTTGTTTCGCGCAGATTACCGTCGACTTTTTTGTCAGGACCACCCTCAAGTTATTACGTAACGGGGAACGTAAGTTTTGTTTGCGTTTATTTCCAGATTTTCAGCCGCCGCTGTAATTACGTTTCTCGGACGTTACGATACGTTAATCTTTGGAACTTTCCAGTTAGGGACTTTTGCCGCTTAGAAAGGATTGCGGCGAATCTGTAGATAATTGCACAATTTCTGGACGGTGGTTGAATTTGGTAGAACTAGGGATTTGGGGATTTAAAGAGATGTAAGGATATGAAATGGGTACAGAGATTTAATCTTGAGAATATAGTAATTGAGGGATGTTGGTACAGAAATTTGGAAGAATAAGAATGTAGAAATATAGTGAAGTATATGTAGTAAAAAATAATAATATTGAATTATTATTTAATGTTAAATAATGTCATTTAATATTAAACGACATCAACATTGAATTATAATATTGAATTATTATTTAATGTTAAATAATGTCAATTAATATTAAACAATACCAACATTGAATAATAATACTGAATTATTGTTATGAATTAGAATATTGAAATAGTAACCTCCGAATACCTAAATTAAAAAATCCCCAAATCCACAAATTTTCAAGTCTCTAAATCCCCAAATCCCCAACTTTTCAAATCTTTCATCTCCCAAACACCTAAATGCAAAAATCCCCAAATTTCAAAGTCTCTAAATCCCCAAATCCCCAAAACCCGAATCGATTTAAATCGCACACAATATTCCAAGCAAAATTGCAATAATTTCATAAGCAACAAACAACATTCAAAATTTATATGCATATTTATTACACTGACTGATGCAGAAGAATAAAACCGAACATTCGTGCGCGACAAATTTTGTTACTTTATAAATGGTTAAAAATGTTTTCCGTCCTGTCGGACAAACGCCTCTGTTTCTCGTATTATATTGTTATGCACACTCTGTACCGTATTCTCGCGCTTTATTTTAGCGGGCGCTACAACATTCTTTTTCACATTACTCGCTGGTTGTAATTTCGTCAAACCGTGCTATAGAGTTCATACCAATAGCTTAAATACACGCGGCAGGCAAATATTTTCGGCTAAGTTTCTCGGAAACAAAGCTCTGTATAATATCAGTATTTTTCGTTTGCAACGCTATTTGATGTTCTGATTGCACGCTGCTAGTGTCTTGTTTAAAATGCGCTACACACACGATTTATTTTTATCCTTTTTAAGTCGTAGTCGTAAATTTTCACATTTTCAAATTGAAAAAATTCGAGATTAAATTCATAAATTGTTCAATTTTCAAATTTCTAAAGTTGCAAATCTGTAAATTGTTATATTTGGAAATTACCAAATATTTAAGCTGTCAAATTCATAAATTATCAAATCCCTAAATTTTCAAATTCCTACATTACCAAATACCTAAAGTCTAAAATACTAAACTTCCCAAATCCCTAAATCTCCAAATACCAAAATTTCCAAATCCCTAAATCACCAAATATTAAAATTCCCAAATCTCTAAATCCCCAAATACTAAACTTCCTAAATCCCTAAATCCCCAAACACCAAAATTCCCAAATCCCTAAATTCCCAAATCCCTAAATCCCTAAATCCCCAAATACCAAAATTCCCAATTCCCTAAATCCCCAAATACCAAAATTACCAAATCCCCAAACTCCCCAAATCCCTAAACTCCTCAAATTCCCAAACTCCTCAAATTCCTAAATTTCCAAAATCCCCAAACCCTCCACATTTTCCCAAATCCCCAAATCTCCGTTTATGTGCAAAATAAAAATTCGCATCTGTTTCATGTTTTATTAAAACGATCCAGTTTTCATATATCGAATAATGGTGTCGTTTGCGCGTCGTTCGCAGTCTGAAATAATAGAAAATGATAGAAAGCTTTATTTCGCGAGCGCGTTTGCCTGTGTTTCTGGACCAGATACGAAAAGAGTCTGGAGAATCGATCGTTGTCGCTCTCGTCATCGAGCAAGCCGTATTCGCAGCACCTCTTTTAAGACGTTGACGCCTCGTTGAAATGCTGAAGAAGAACGGAGACGGAGAACAGGGGTGAGGTAGGTCAAAAAGGGACGAGGGTCCAAATAACAAGAAAAATAGGGGCGGACGTACGGACCTCCTTTCTGTACGACTGTTTTCTCAAACAGCTGGACAAAGGGAATGTTAACTAGGTATTATGGAGTTGGTGCAGTCATTCTCAGCTACTATTTGATATTTATAACTGTTAATTAAAAATTGGATACAGTAAATACCTTGGTCAGGTATGGTGAGGTGCTATGGTATATTTATGCTATGAAAGCGGTACATAATACTCATAAAATCAAGACTATATATAAAACTCATAAAATCTTTACAAATTCAAAATTAAAATCCTTACTCATCCAAAAATAAAATTCACAAAAATTAATAAACTACAAACGAATTACTATAAAAATGCAGTAAAAATTTCTCCATGTAAGTGTTTCCTATTTTTCTTGTTTAAAATGTACGAAGATTAAACAAAGTTTTAATTGTAAATATGTTCCCCTATTCTTCTTTACATTGCTACATAAAAACAAGCAATCTGTTGGTCATCGAATGATCTAAATTAAAGCGTTCTCCTCTGACAAATATTGTACAGTAAAATGAAAGATGAAAGATCGCAGATGAATTCTTTTAAAAATGTTACACAATGTCTAACATTTTATCCGTAACGATTTGCGTTATATATTATAATAAATAGATTCGATTTTCACGTGCATAATCAAAGACAAAGAATTCAAACGCGAGGATTATTGTTGATTATTGCTAACCGTGAAATGTGGCTGGCCGTTATTTGTACTTTAACAGCAGGTTTCCTTTTCGTTGTTCTTTATGCAAACGACTACAATTCCACTCGACAGGATAACAACCATAAGCACGAAGTAATGGAGCGTTAGAAAGGATTTCGAGCACGTAATTGAGTTCGCTTTTTCGTTGTCGCAACTTTTAAATTTCAAAAATAATAATTCTTTCCATTTCTCAGTGGAAAAAGGATAATTATACAATCAGTAAATTTAACATTTTGAAACTGTAATATTAGTATTTAGGTAGTAGTTTCATTAGCCAATAATTCACATTTAGAATTCTAACAATTTTAATTCATCATGAGTTCTTTATTTCCAATAATTTCGAACGTCCCATATTTTGTTAAAATTACTATCACAACTAGTTATATTAAAATCTGAATTGATGCAATCTCCCAACAACCTTGATTTAATTCCCCATTTTCTGATTGCAGTGATTGCGAAATAATGCAATCTTGCAATCATTTTGTGCAACTCCTCTGCCAGTATCTGAATGTATAATTCGCCCTAATTTACTACTGCTTTAAACACACGCAAATGAAGAAGTAATACACGTTCTTTATATTCTATTCGCTTGTGTAATCAGGAAACGTTAACAATCTTTTAGGTAATCAATCTCGTTTGTACATTCATTAGAATATCCTGCATAATTTTTATTAAAAAATAATCGAAAACCATATCTAAAAATACGATCACTTTTCTTATAAAATTACCACAATTTAATTACCACAGTTATTTTCATATACAAAAAAATCAGCTTCCATCGAGATAAAAAATTACATTCATTCTTGCCGCGAGATATAATTTCGAAGACGTAGTAATTTTCATCGCCACATTAACCAATGTCATTCCACAAAGGACAAAAAGTAAAATTGAAAGTGGAAATGAAATAAATTCAATGTCCTTATCTTAATTTTTTCGAGTGGTTTCAAAGGGACGGGAAAGTAGCGAATAATAAATTTGTAGAAGCAAACAGAAGTAGATATCGTTAAAGGTAGCGGTGTAAAGCAATTTAGCAGATACTTTAACATGATTCACGGTGGAAAAATGGCCGAAGTAATTTTACGCAAACGTGCTTCTTCCACTGCTTGACGGAAGAAGAGGAAACACAGGAATGGTGGTTCTTACAATCTTAACCATTTTCTTTCTACATTTTCCCTCCCATAAACGACAGATTTATACTCTTTCCACAATATTTACGTTATTGATCCTCGCACTTTATCACATTCACGCCCGAAAAGTTTACACTGCTTATCGTTTGGTGAAAATATAGAAATTATTTTGACACTTGTTTGATTTGCTGGAAATTACTTTCGAAGTTGAAACCTAGTAATAATATTTAATTTGGGAATAATATTTAGCAAAATTATTAAGTAAATATATATGCGAATAAATACTAGTTTTTTCTCTGGTGCAAGTTAGGGAATTTTATTTGTGCGCATCGAGCAGTATCAGTGAACGTTTCTTTCTCAAAATCGTATTTTTGGAACGGGCAGCAAAAATACCTGGGATTCTCTTCGAAACCTGTACGTTTATTTTGCACGCAAAAAGCTAATCCTTCACGAGGATATTTGATGCCGATGTGTGCTTTCTATTAAATCCGAAATACGAGCGTTTGTTGTTTTGCAGAAAATTGATATCCTTCGTTTTAACGACCTATTTTCTGTCGGATATAAATTAAGGAGAAAAATTGCTAAACTTGTTAAAATTGCTAAAATTACTAACAAAGAAAGTAAACTTGTAAAAGAGTAACACTTGTATATTTTGAAACGATCCATTTCATAAAACAACATAAATTATTTTATATACATTATTTTCATAAATCTTATTTCGAAAATGATCATTGATTGGTCAATTGATTTCGAACTCAATTTAAAGACCAAGTAACGAGTATTCGATGTTGTAGTTTATTTAAGTACACAGTAAAAAAGGGAAAAGGGTACTTTGGAGCAAATTTATTATGCTTTTTGGAAATCGACCGGTGATAAAATAGGTGTACCGTGTCTTATGGCTCGAGGCCAGCTGGGGTAGAGAACCTAAGAAGGTTCAGATTGAATTTGGAGCAGCCCAAAAGTGATTTGGAGTAGAATACACCGGACGAATTCTTATTCCAGCTAATGCCCTTTCGGTTGTGAGAATTCGATCCAAGACACGTTACTAAACATATGACGGACTTAAAGCTTGTCGACCTTAAGCTGGCTGCGAAAATTGCTCTTCTTCTCCAATTTCCTTTTTACTTAAAATAAAGAGAAATGTTTCTCAAACAGAAAAAAACAAAGGAATATGTATAAATCATGCTTGGTGGAATGTATCAATACATTTGAGTGTCATTAAATTAAAACTGATTTTGGAACTATGAACAAAAATTAAAACTGCTAATAAAAATTAAAAATATTCAATAATATATAAATATTATATATAATAGTTAACAAGAGTGGAATTAGTTTGTTGATTAACCTTCCCACGTTACGGTATATTACTAACGTATTAATAATTATTGTATCAAGATTCATATAAGAGAAACAAGAAGGGTGAAAGAATATTCATTGTAATCAGCCATTTTGCAGCAGGAAAAAGTATTCCTCTCCAGATCATGGATTATTAATGAAGTATACAACTCTTCTACTGATTTCCTTTTCTCCTTTCCTGTTCTTGTCCTACAAATTAATGTCCTCAGTTGTTTTCCAGCGTAAGCCTGTAATTAATTTCGCCCCGCCTTTCAATCATTCCAACCTTTCTCGAAACACGGTGTCTTTGATTCATTAGAACGTTCATTAAGCATACAACTATTCATTAATAACTGCATTCTATTTTATGAAGTATTTCAAACAGTAATATCAAAACTTCTTAGATCCGTTCAAAACTTGAAGATTCCTGAGATCTTGAGATATTTAATTTATTATGAAGTATGTTTCTAGAAGAAGTCACTGATGTATACTGACGTCGAGTTGGCGCGTGAAGAGGATGACCCAGGGGTTTAGAAGAGCACATATTGAAATTATTATACTATTTAAAACTCTCTATACATATTTCTGAATTAATGTATCCCGAGTTTTCATATTCTTGAGATACCATATCTCCAAATTTTTATAATTTCGAATACCTATAGTGATGAGTCCCTACATCCCCAAATCCCTACATCCCCAAATCCCTACTTTTACAAATTTCTACATTCCCAAATTCCTACATCCCCAAATTCCTACCTTTCCAAACTCCTATGTCCCCAAATCCCTACCTTTCCAAATCTCTACATTCCCAAATTCCTACCTTTCCAAATCTCTACATTCCCAAATTCCTACATCCCCAAATACTTACATCCCCAAATTCCTACATCCCCAAATCCCTACCTTTTCAAATCTCTACATTTCCAAATCCCTACATCCCCAAATCCCTACCTTCCCAAATCTCTACATCCCCGAATCCCTCCATTCCCAAATTCCCATATCCCAAAATCCTCACATACCTAAATCGCTACAACCCCAAATCGCTACATCCCCAAATTCCTACATTCCCGAATACCTACACTCCCAAATCCCTACATCCCCAAATCCCTACCTTCCCAAATCTCTACATCCCCGAATCCCTCCATTCCCAAATTCCCATATCCCAAAATCCTCACATACCTAAATCGCTACAACCCCAAATCGCTACATCCCCAAATTCCTACATTCCCGAATACCTACACTTCCAAATCCCTACATCCCCAAATCCCTCCATTCCCAAATTCCTATATTCCAAAATTCTCACATACCCAAATCGCTACAGCCCCAAATCGCTATATTCCCAAATTCCTACATCTCCAAATCGATACATCCCCAAGTATCTCCGGCTCCTATTGGTCAGAATAGAAAAATGGACGCCTCACACGTATTTTCGGCGGTGGCTCTCGCGGTCACGTACACCAATTAAACGAAAAACAATGACAGTCTTGATAGTCTCTCAAGTGAACGAGATATTACTTGAGTTCAGCAGTTGACATTATTATTCTTAACCAACTCATGGGTTAACATCTGTGCTATTATGATATTAATGGATATAATGCATATTAATGGACATACTTTATTTATTCGTAAATAATTCTATTTGTCACAATTCCATTATTACTAATAAGCACAATTTGATTCGTTCTGAACATTTCAACAAAAGTTTCAATTATGAACATAGAACGCCAGTAACATTCGCAAGTACATTGTAATGGGAAATTTGTAAGCTAACATTACGTGATGCATGTTAAATTCAGAACTCCCGTTCACCGCCGTGAGCGCTTCCATTTTGTTTACGTAAACTGTGCAATATCTCCACGGTAAACAGAATTATATACAGAGAAATAGCGTGATTCGGCAAAAGCAGATAGAAACCAGGAAAACCGTTCGAAGTGTACTCCGCTCGCTAAATCGCTTCATTTTATTTCATTTATATTTACAGAATTTCATAACTGTTGATACACCACGTTAAATATTCAATTTCAATCGTAAGGAATATACGGCTACGGAACTTCCAGCTAAGATTTACTGCATTTTTTAAATGTTTGCACTTTTTACAAACATGCTTGAGAGGCATTTTAGTGGAAATTAGAAGTTTGAGAAAGTTATGGTTATTTAAAGAATGCGGTGTTTGGATTTTCAGATTCTCTTTTTTGAAACGATTTGTTTTAAATTGTCGATCTGGGTATTTTGGTAACCGTGAAACTGATAGATTTATATTTTGGTATACACACAGAAATACGTCTGGTTATTTCTACTATTTATAAAACACAACAATCTTTTCTACAATGTGTTCGGTGAATTTTGGATTTCACTAAGTGCTCAATGTTCGTTCAGTTTTTTGGATAATATAATCTTCAGATACCCAAATTCTTAAGTTCTGAAGTTTACAAGCTCTAAAATTTCAACAATTTCAAATTTCTAGAAGGTCAAATTTGAAGATCCTCAAATTCTTAAATTAACACAATTTCCAAATCCTTATATTTCCAAGTACCTAAGTTTTAAAATCTCCAAATTTCTAAACTTCTAAATTTCCATATACTAGAATATAAAGATCCCCTAAGTTTTAAATTTCCAAATCATCCAATTTCCAAACTTCTAAATTCCCAAATGCTCAAATTCCTAAATTCTCAAATTTTGAAATTCCCAAATTCTCAAATCTTTAAATCCTCAAATCCTCAAAATCCTCAAATCCCCAAAATCCTTAAAACTCCAAATCTCCAATTTTCAAAAGTCCAAACATTCCAAAGTTTCAAAATAAAAATGCGAATCACACCGAGATACCCGACGTTATAGAATGGAAATGTTATTCTGAGAGACAGTTAATAAATGCCAGAGATCTCGAATTAATTTAGAGGGTCGTTTTATTGCGGTAGAACCTCTCGATTTCACGTATGACGCCAAATTGCTACGCCACAATATCGAAGCAATATGTATACACTTTGCGTTAGCTGTCGGGACAAGCAATGTGCTTCCGTTCTATTTCAACGACAATATTGCACGTGGATGTTACGCTCTCGTAAGATATCATCGATATCGACGTACAATTTCATTTAGAATAATATACCGCGACGTTCAAAAATGACAACTGCATCGATCACTTTTCACACTTACCACTTTCTTTTCTTAGTACTGGCGGGTGACATGAATTACAACTTTGTTACATATTATTAATTTGTAATAAGTAACAATTAACAGAAATAATTTATGTATTGTATATGTTGTATAGAAATTTAATATTTATTTCATTACTTACATCATACATCTACATGTAAATAAATGGTAAAAGATTTGCTTTGCATAATGTAACGACAACGCAATTTATTCGGGATTTATGTGATAATAAGCGACTTAAAATTTTTGATTGATATTGCACGTGATTATATAAGGCTGTTAGGTCGAAATTATTTTATCCCGTGTTTCATCACTCCAATTTTTGTGTTTTAATTGCTAGGTTGTTAGTAACTGGGTTGTTATGTGTTATCCTCTTTTGGGATTAATTGATTTCTGGTTTGAGATATTTTAAATGGATGTTGTGTTTCTTCTTGCGTAATATTGAAGCACTATTGCTATTGTTATTAAGACTATTTTCATTATTCATTTCAATAATAGCATAACTTTCATTTATTTTAAACACTTCACCATATCATATATAATATACTAAATCACATATTTCATACATTACATTAATACCAAATTACATATTTGATAAATTACATATCTATAATTGCATACAATTATATCAAAATGTATATGTACATGTAATATACGCAACGTCACAAAAACTTTCGTCTCCATTTTGTTACATTTGACCCACTAACTCAAACTTCTCATCTTCACATAAACATGTTAAATATTACAAAATGATTAACTATTATCAGTTCATTAAAAACCACTACAAATTCTCCGTCACATTTATCTACCTCTATTTTATATCAGTTATGAAATAACTGAACATTTTCGTGAAAATAAAACGTATTTGAATGTCTCAAATGTTTTTTCTCTCGATGAAATGAAAATGTTCGGTTCGCGTGACGTTGTCATTAAAAATAAAGTACTGAATATGGACTCTGAAATTCAGTCTAGTGGCATTTTTATATCCCTTTTTTGTTCATTGCATACATAGACTTCCGACTAAAACTTTTTAACCGAAGTAAATGTTGACGTCCCTGGAGTTTCAACTCCAATTAACATACTCAAATATTATACCTAAAGTAAGTTTTTGGAATGATAGAATCATTGCAATAATTTGGAACACGCGTCAGTTAATTCAAATACGTGTTAATTGTAAAATTATCAGATATATTAAAGAAGCTTGACATCAGATAATTTCAATTTTAGACTATCAATTTTTAGACTGTTTTTATTGCTGGAATATGTATGTCATGAAACTCTCTTTAATATTCTGCAAAGAGAAATATTTATAAATTTTTAAATAATATACATTCATTAAAAAGAACATGGAGTTACTTGAAATTTTGACAAACATAATCTTCATTAAAAGTTCATCATGATATTTGTTCCTGTGCATCAAACACATAGCTCAATTAATTTACTCATCGATATTTTGGTATACATACATACATATGTATAAGTAACACATCGTCCTCCACAGTAGAAACTGACATGTGTGGTCAGACACACCATAGTACAGATTATTAAGCACAAGGGTACTTAATGTTTCAATTTCATTTTTTAATCTATCAGTGTACTTCATTGTCTCAATATTAGGTCTCAAAAGTTTCTTTCGTTCGCCTTTGCTATAAAAATTTAACTGAATTTGCAACGCCGACATATGACCGCCACAGTAGAAACTGACGTTTATAGTCAGACACGCTAAAACAGATTATTAACAACCATACTCAATCTTTCAATGTCATCTTTTAATCCGTCAGTATACACTTGTATCAACATTAAGAGGCCTCAAAAGCTTTCGTTTGCTTTTCCCATAAATAATTAATTTAACCAAATTTGCAACACCGTTCACATACGACCGCGGTAGCATTAAAAGGGACAGGAAGTAAATATAGAATCAGCACTCGACAACGATTTCGAGGAACCGTGCTGATTTAGAGGGTTCAGGAACCGTGCTGGGTGTATCAGCGATTCATGTAAACCAGCCGGAATATGCATGGACGTTGTACACGTCGATAAGTGAACCGGTGTGGTGGATCTGTGCCACGGTTATAGACGGAACGGACCCCGATTACGAGCAGCTATCCGGCTTACTGTACAACGGCTTACGACACGGCATGGTGTGTTTAATCGATTACAAGTCGACAAGAAACGCCAGTCTTGGTGTGACAAAATAAAAAACCTTCGAATTGTACGCGGAAAATTTACAGCGACGTCGGAACGCGTTCGGGGTTGCTGCTGTAAGCTCCGTCCGTCTATCAATGGATTTACGGAGAACAGTTGAAGAAAGCTCTTGCCAGAGACATGACCGCGGGAAAAAGTACCTGCGAGTCGTAAAAGACGACTGATAATTTGTGACAGAACGTGTCACTGGATCTTTTATTACCTCGGTGATCTCGAGGGTTGCCTTTCCCTTTTTAGGTTAGAATCGTTTTACTGTGTCTCTCGCAGAATTGGGTTCATTTTTCCCTGCGTTTAGTTATTCAGGGATGTAATTTCGAGGTGTTGCATATTTAAATAAGTGGACAATATAACTTGGAAATTACATATGCGGAAGTTTGGACATTTGAATATTTTAATAGTTGTAAGGTGGAAAATTGTGAGTTGGTTTAGGGGTAATTTGAATATTTGCATATCTGAAAATTTATAAATTTGGACATCTGAAAATTTAATAAAGTAATAACTACAAAGAAGTAAAATGTGCAGAATAGTAATTTAGAAAAGTAATAATTTAGAATTCTGAAAAATTCAAGATTGTATAATTGTGAAATTGCATAATAAAGAACTAGGGAAACAGAAAAACTACATGAGTGAAAAAGTGGAAAATTGAATAACTGGAAAATAGAAAAGTATATTAAGATTGTGTTGTGAACAAAATAATTTTGAAACTGAAATTCCAAATTTGCACAATGGAGGATCACGTATGAAATCGTTCGAGATTCGGTAACTGTTTTTATTTCATCAAAGAAAGAGACATTTGCATATTTCCTACGTTTGCCGTAAAATTATATTAAATGTTTACTCGACTCGGCTTTCTGACCCATCATCCTTCTTCCTTAAGCTTTTTACCTCATACAAGGTGCCACTGGCAGCGAAGGAAAATGGATTCTCGTTTATTCGGGGTTGAATAATCGACATAAAGAACATTGTTCACGAGGTACGGGGAACCTTCCTCCTTAAGTGCTCAAACTTTTGTCGCTGTTCCTTTGTTCTCGTTTAATTAATGCGAAGAAAAAGGAACATAAATAAACTACTGTCTTTTTAATAATATCTGAAACATTTTGTTAAGATAATCCGCTGGAAAGGAAATTCAGTTTTACTATTTACTATTTTTTTGTACAATTTATTATGCCAAACTCTGCTCCTCTTTTATCGTTCCATTATACAACATCACCTATACAATACTCTTAAATTAAAATAAAAAATTTCAGATAAAAAAATAAAAGATGGAGAACGATAAAAAATTGCAACAGAAAAAATCGATGCAGCAAAATCCAAAAATTTTGCGTTTTCATTTGCCAAAGCCAGGTGTACACGAGTGAAAATTTACATTTTTGCATCAGGTAGAAATTGTTGTACACGTTAACGAATTTACCATTAGGACGCGTGGACGTATGCAAAAATTTTCGTCACGTTCACCGCACGCCATGCACTCGCCAGTTTTTTCAAAGACACCGAAAGAGTTTTACGCCGCAACATACGCTACTGGAAAAATTGATTGCATCACTTGTATACCACCGAGAAGTTATGAAACTTCAAAGTTCCCTAACTCTGTTAAAATGCATCCGGAACTATTGCGGAAAGTAAAAAAGCTAAGTTGAAACCAGTAAATAGCCTCGTCCGAAACCTTCTACTTTTGAAACTCTGATGAAACCTTTGAAGCTGCGATTTCGAGAAACTCAGAATTTATTAAAGAAACCAACTGTTATACCTGTTGAAGTCTAACAGTACCGAATATAATTAACGAATTATATAATAAGCAGATTTTTTTACAGCGATCTTTTTCATACAATTTTCGTACGAGTATAATTTTTAATATGGGAGACATTTAAACGGTTTCATTTACGTGGTCCAGCATGTACAACGATTATTAGCTGCTATTTCCAGAGCTGTTTTAATCCCCAGTTGCATAAATACCCAACCCCTGTTTTTATTAATCTGAGTTTTCGGCTGGGAATTATGACCAACTAAATTCGTGTGTAAATTGCATAAAAAGAATTTTGCAGGGGTAGTAAATGTTTAAGAAAAATTGTTGTACTGTTTGTGTAAAAAAAATATGAAACTTATTCATTGTGATTTCACGGGCATGATTTATATCGAAAATTCGAATATATTTTCAATAAGAATTTGTATTATATTTTCCCCCATATTCCTTGAATAATTTCTCGAAAGGTAAATCATTGAATTATTCTTGCAACAGACTGTCATATTTATGAAACGGATTACCCAATTAATTTTAATACTTCATACACAATTTATTCTTCCGAATATTTGATACTGTCTACAATTTCCCAGAAGCGAATAATTGAAAAGTTATATTAACGCACGATCAATCTTGAAAATGTTAGTAAAAGCCGTTTTCACACAGCGCGGAACGCAGGCTAGCACCAGCCAATTAACCCGAGAAATCCCCTAGCCGGATTCCACGTCAATAGTCTGGTGATCCTCGAACAATTCCCCGGCAGCATTAAAAAGAAATAGAGTGATCAAGTTCCGTGTATATCCCCGGCGAGCACGTAGCATCCCCGGTTCCCGTAGGATTAAAGATCAAGAGAAGGAAACGAAGTGGCTCCGGCAAGAAGTCCCAGGGCCGTGCAGCTTCGTCAAAGAAAAATCGAACAGCGAGGTCGGTGCTCAGCCAGGGGTTTTTGTCGCCGGTGATTCGTCTGGACGCGATGACAGACGAGACGAAAAGATAAACCGAGCTCAGAAAAGGCCAGACGGAAGACATTCAGGGGAGTTGGCAGCCCTGGGCCATGGAACAAGGACGCCGGGATAAAGAAGCCTGGACGAGCGAGACGCGAGCAGTCTGGAAGCGATACGCGTGTGCAATGTGAAGCTGCGTTTACTCGCGCATCGCGTTAGAAGAAGTTCAAAAGTATCGCCCGGGGGGCTAGTGACGCTGGCTAAAGGGCGAAGAGAGAGGACGGGGCTTGCCATTCTGCCCCTAAGCAAACTGCCCTACCGGTCGATGCCTTACGCTTGCGCCTTAAGGCGCCAGTTCGCGTCAACCTTGCGTCCGACCCTCCTCGCATTTGAATCGGTGATTAAACTTTCACTTCGCTTCCTTCTTCGTCTTCTTCTTCTTTTTTCCGCGTCTATTTCTTCCTACCGGTTCTCTGCGGGGGAGGGCAAACCCTCCGTGCACAGGAAGTGCCCTCCACCCTGAAGGGAGAGCCGCATTGTTGAGGTATTTTTCGCTGGAACATTCTGGGGACGGTTTTTCCGGATTCTCAATTTTAATTGGACTGCTTTGTTTGTTTGGGGGTTATTATTTTGTTCAAACTGGTGGCTGTGTATAAATTTGAAAGCTCTCGATTTTCATTTGGTTAAAATTTAGTTGGGGTGTTTTGATGACTGTGTTAGTAGGTCAACGGAAAATTTTAGGTAAATAAAGAGCTGTGGAAATCATTATCCACTAAAAATTAGGTACATATAGTGCTAGTGGACTTTTATGATAAGATGTCTTCTTGCAATATATAGTTATAACACATAATTATAATAAACAAGGAGGACTTTTGTAAATAGTACTGTCACAGAAAAATTCTTTGCAACATGCAAAAGACTTCATCCATATTAATGTGTTGCAAAGTTGTTAAACATTAAGTATTGTTATTATTTTTTATTTTGTGTATACACATAAGTTTCAAAGTAGATTTAAAAATTTTGCAAATGGGCAAGAGAAACATTCTCCACGAGATTTAAAAGGTTCCACCACAAGTAGACCATGCATTGTTAAACAAATATAAAGGAACATGCTTGCGAATTGTATAACCTCTTTCCTCGAAGTTAGTTGAAAAATTACCCTAAGTCGCAGCAGTGCATTCAAATAAACCTTGTACGTGCTCTTGATGAGGAACTGTTAAGTCTAATACATGCACATTTTGAAAACAAATATATGTGGTATGGATTATATTTACAGTATTATCAACAATAATTAAAAGAACTGTTTATGGTTATGTACTGTTGTAATGCTCATATTTGTAAATATGAACGTGATCTTATTAAACCACGACGTGAGTTCACTGCATTGGACTCTCGCCATTCGAATAAGCACCCCAGCCAAATCCTCCTGATATATGGCCGAAAGTTGGATTTCTGTAAACTTTTTTGTCTAATTTTGTCGGCAACGTTTCTCTATTTTATTGTGCAATGTATTTGTAATATATTTACATTGTAAACTGTATAGCAATGTATAAATATTGAAAGTAGATAATTATTTAAGAGAAAGTAACACAATTAAATAATACGAACTTTATGTATGATAATAAAACATTCTTTCCTTGAACGAATTGTCTAAAAAATGATAACAAAATGAATGCAATTAATACGGTAAATTAATATTGTAATTAAATGTAGATTTATGTACCGAACAAAGCTGCAAGCTGTCGGGTTATAATTCTTCGGTAAAGAGGATAAAAATTAAAAATAGAAGGGAAGTGCAAAAGGTACGAAACGACAGCAAGCTATAAGAAAATTAAAAAAGCGGTAGCAAAGAAAGCTAAAAGGAGATGTTTCGCAAACTTATCCATAATATAAATTAAATGTAATACCGTGATCCATCTTCAACTTTTTCCAATCAATCAATTGGAACCAGCCAATATTTGAAACGATATTGACCAGGGATGAATCAAGTTCAATATGTACTTACGAATCCGAAATAATTTCAACGTGCAAGCTTCGTTCCGCGGGTTTCGAATATCAGTTAGAGACAGTAACTCGGTTTCCAATATTTGAGACTCAGAATTAGATGTTTGTTTATCAAACACGACGAAGCCCCGATACAATTTACTTAACCGCCGCCGGTGCAAAGAATGTCTTTGTCGTCAAAACGCAAAGAGGAACGAAAAGACAATCGCTACGAGCGAGAGCCCGTAGACGAAGATGGAAGTCTGAGGTGGCTGGTAGAAAATTCAATTCTTTACTTTCATTGTGCCGCGATTGGATTCCAGTATTCCTTTCTCTGCCAGTGTAAAAAGTTTAAGGCGATTCGTTTCCTTGATTGTGTTCATTCTATTGATCATCCAGCTTCTTTTAACGATAGACCTTCCTTTTACAAGGAATAACCTGTATTGCGCTAAAAATACCACACCGTTGAATATTTAAATTTCTTTTGATGAAATTTTATTTTCCTTCCTATTTTCATGAATAATAACCACGGAATTGAAAGTAATCACAGATTTTGATTATACGAATGAATTTATTCAAACATGAATAGTAATTTGCTGTTTTTTAATTTTTAATAACGTTCCTTTCGTACCAACTTTGTGTACGTAATTATCGGGAGATTAATAAACTTTAATTTCTGAATATCAAGGGAAAATGTTATACACTTATATACATGTTACGCTCGCAACTTTGCGTTTTTAACTGATCATGTTAGACGAAGTCACTGAGTGATTGATCATAGCACCAAAAAGTACGAAAACAGGTTTATAGTCGTGTTTCGACGATAAAGGTACCGATGTCGACCCATGAGTTGGCGCGTGAGGAGGCTGACCCACATGGGAAATAGAGCATATATGGAAATTATTATACTAATGTTGAATCTCTATATTTCTGCATTTCTATATCCTCACGTTTTTATTATACTTGAGTTATATCTCTAAATATTTATATTCTTAAATACTTGTATTGACGAGTCCCTATAGTCCCGAATCCGTACATTCCTGAATATCTACACTTCTGAAGACTTACGTTCTTGAATAAGTATATTTCTAAGTTTCTATATTCCAAAGTTCCACATTTTCCAAATCTCTAATTTCCCAAATCTCTACAGTTCCAAACCCCTATGTCCCCAAATCCCTACCTTCCCCAATTTCTACATTTCCAAATTCCAAATTTTCCAAATCCCTATATCCCCAAATCCCTACATCCCCAAATCGCTATCTTGCCAAATCTCTACATTTCCAAATTCCTACATCCCCAAATTCCTAGCTTCCCAAATCCCTATGTCCCCAAATCTCTATCTTCCCAAATTCCTACATCCCCAAATCCCTACAACCCCAAACCTCTATATTTCCAAACCCCTACATCCCCAAATTCCTACATTCCCAAATACCTACCCTCCCAAATCCCTACATCCCCAAATTCCTCCATCCCCAAATTCCTATATTCCAAAATTCTCACATACCCAAATCGCTACAGCCCCAAATCGCTATATTCCCAAATTCCTACATCTCCAAATCGGTACATCCCCAAGTATCTCCGGCTCCAATTGGTCAGAATAGAAAAATGGACGCCTCACACGTATTTTCGGCGGTGGCTCTCGCGGTCACGCACACCAATTAGGCGAAAAACAATGACAGTCTTGACAGTCTCTCAAGTGAGCGAGCTGCTACTTGCGTTCAGCAATTATTATCGTCATTATTCTTATTTGCCTGTACGTGGAAGTGTTCATAGAGCTTCTTTTACTTAGGGTCACGCGCCAACTCGTGGGTTGACATCTGTACATCCCACTCAATGGCGTGTCAGATCCATCTCGACATCGCGTAATCAAATTTACGACCGCGATCGAAACGAACAGAAATTTGAAAGGTTGACTGCCGTAAAGGCGGACTTCGAAGAGAATCGAATCCCTGGAATCAAGCTTGTTCCACGTGTTCCATTCTAATCCGAGTAAAATACGAGGTCCGCTATTGAGCTCGATGTCATTGTAGAAACAGAAAGGGAGAACTTTTATTTCGAATGGGAAGATCATTCCGAGAGAAATGGGTTAAGATTTGCTCGGTGGTCGAGTGAAACATAAACAAAAAGTGCGAATCTCGACGTCGAATTGAACGACGTTGCGGGAATAATTTCGAGTTTTCGTTTTGCCATTGTGCCCACTTCTCACCTACTTCCATTTTTTTTTTTTCACTCGAATACGATTGATCACTCTGTGTTCGATAAATAGGTCGATTTTACAGGGATATAGTCGTGTCGCTTTTAACACTCTCTATGCCTCATGAAATTCAAGAGGTTATTCCCGTTCGAAACGCTCGTTTTCAACCCTTATCCATTCGGTCAAGGTGAGTCAAACTCACGCACATGCTTTGTATAATTCATTTGATTCACGACATGGTATGTTCGTTTGCAAACAGCTGTGATGATTTTTAGTTAACATTAAAAGAACTTCATTTTTTATTGAAATTATGTGGGTGGAAGAAGTGTAAGTTACATACTAGTTATTCAAGCTTTTATAATTTCACCTACTGTTTCAGTTGTAAACATAATTGTAAATATGAATATGTTTCATTATATTCAATTTATTCTATGATTTTTTAAAACACTGTCGGTAATGTCGTCTCTCTACTTTATCACGTACCCATCTATCGATATATTTTTGTTGTAAACAGTTTTTGTAAATATAATTTGTGTATATTATGTTTAATTTATTTAACCTTGGTATTTACTACACACTGCATCAATTTTTTATTTGTTTTTTTCTTATATTATAATTTGCTTTCCAATTTGCAAGTTTATTTTGATAAACTAGAAGTGTTACGATATAAATTATTTCACCGTAATTATTTACACGTGTTATTTGTAAAAAAAAGTTTTGCAACGCAGATTAATATTAAATTCAGTATAAAAATGTGCGTCAATCTTCCTTTCTTGCCTCCGTTTCCTTGATGTCATCGGTGATCCCATCAACTGCATTTCCATTTTTCACAAGGTTGCTGACGAGATGAGGAGGATTCATTCTGTCAGAATTTATGCTCCCGTGACGTTAGGCTGTGACAAATTTATTACGACCCTCTAGAAAGTACAGTAAAACCGTGTGAAAACTTCCTTTAGAAATATTCAATTAGCTCGCGCAGAAAAAAAAAACAGAAAACTCTTAAAAGACTTTTGCCTGCAAAATTTTTATCGAAAACAATTTTCTTGCCTTAAAATAAATTTTGAATAAATGCAATAATTTCTAATCCGATTAAAGCGGTTGAAATTCTGAAGAAAAATATTTTTTCCAGATAAGAGACGAAGCAATGCCAAAGGATACAGATTGCCTGCACGTACTTTGATATTTTAGTCAACGTTCGTTTCAAAGGGTGCACAGGTTTTCTTATTTAAGGGAGTTGGTCTTTACTCGTCGCGTTACATTTTACATTTTCTATTTTCCACGAAACACGCTCGAACATTTCTTAGCAAAAGCTTCCAGCATCTGCTGCTTTCTCACAAATTGTGGCACGGAACTGCGTTTTCCTCGTGGGAATACATAATACGTTAAAATCTCGTCAGTGCTTTGTATATTAATTATAGAACGCATCTACCGCCCCGAAATCAGTTCTTCATGTATGAAAATGGCTTCGCGGTACCTTAAAATTAATTACAAGGAACAAAATACATAATCACGGTATTATAGTCATTCGAATAGAAGAACAAAATTATAATTTTAGTATTATAATTATTTCAGAATTCTAAAATTCTAAAATTCTAGAATTCTAAAATTTCAGATTTCCATAGTTCCAGAATTCCATAAATTCAGAATTCCAAAATTCCCAAATTCCCAAAATTCAAAATTCCAAAATTCCAGATTACCTAAGTTCCAAAATTCAAAAATTCCAGATTTCCTAAGTTCCAGAATTTTAAAATTCCAAAAGTTCCAAAATTCCAAAATCCCTAAATTCCAAATTTCCAAAATTCCAAAGCTCCTATATTCGAGAATGTCACAGTTCCAAAACTCAAATTTTCAAAAATTCCAATATCATCAAATTAAAAAATTAAAGACTCCTTTTGCCCAAATTTTAAAACTCACAATTTCCAATCCTCCAAAATCTAAAATCCGCGAATGTTTCCTCTCATATCCGTACCCAGAAAGTTTCCGTTGCCCCAGAAAATTCTCAAGCCGCGCAAACGGTCAACTATGAAGAAGTAAAAAGACACACAAATTTCCGCCCCGTATTTTCGCGATATTTTGCGCGGAACTTTCGAAACGCGCATCCATCCACTCGTAAAAGCTCTTTTTTAACTGTTGATCGAGGAAATTTCGGCGTAGCCACTCGGCAAAGATAAAACGTTTAACAGGAAACTTCGTAGACAGGTATACATTTATGATCTCGATACGACGTTGAATATTCCGTTGCCGATTAATTGGACGCGAACGTAGGGGCAACTTTCGGATGCATAGCTGCAGAGCTTGAATCAGCCATAAAAAATTGACACCGATGAAAGTTCGCCCGGTAGAAAGTTTCAAATTGGCTACCGGAGAGGGTAAAAAGTTTACATGTCGCGGCTGAATGGACTTCCGCTTCCGTGTTCCAGGCGAACATGTATTCACGGTATACAAACTCGGTCGCTACAACTTGCCCCGATGAAAGAATAAAGAAAATCTTCGCATTGCCACCGAACTTCTTATCGCATTAATACTATACCGTCCACTGTACACGCCCTGCACCAGATTTTTGTTAGCTTTTTACACTTTTTCGAACACGGTGCTGGTGAAATAAATGGTCAAACTTTGATAGAATTACTTCTGCAAGTGATTTCTTTTTCAGCTATATATTTTCTTTGCATCTACGTATAAATAAGGGTGATGACAGCATCAGCAGATTAAACGACTTTATTAGGATATAAGAAATCATGAAGTTATTTGGAACTGAACAAATTGAAAGTTAACTTGTGAAGATAATAAGGTAACTGATAAGCGAACTTGTTGAGACATGAAATTAATTAGCCTGAAACTTGATGATGTACACAATTTCTAAAGATAGTGTACACAATTTCTAAAGATTAGCTAACAAGCTGTTAAGTACTTGAATCATAAAATTAATCAATCTGAGGCCTAATGGATTATAGAGTTAACTTGTGAAGATAAGATGATCAAAATATGTTAAAATGAGAACGTATGAAATTGTTGAGTTATACAATTAACCAGTCTATTAGTTATAAAGCAGAAACATAAAGTTAGAAACACTTATAAAGCTTAAAAATGTGTAGAGATCAGGTTGAATTGTAACACTCATTTTATTAAAAAAATTCAAAATAATTTGAATAAACGACCACAGCACACTGCATTGATATTTTACCTCTATAATGAACCTGCAGTAAAAAATCTTTTCATGCAACGAAATAGGGTTTCCATAAATTTTCGAAATTTTGTCGGTAATGTGTCCCTACCTTGTGATAAATAATTTGTTATAAATGTAAATACTTGTAGAACGCGAAAGAAGAATAACGGGATAAATAAGCTATACAATAAATCAGCGAATTTCACCACTCTAGACCTTTCCACCCTCGTCCATTTTACTTACCCTCCCTTGACCTACCCTACGCATTACATCAGTACACTTTTTTCGGACCCTCGTTTCGGTCACACCCCAAAAAGCATATAGCACACCATTCAATCATTTACCTTTTAGCATCCACCTCTACATTAAACAGGCCACCGCAGAAAACCCGAATTAATAGTAACACAAACACAATCGCGAAATGCTATTTTTTCATTTCGTAAATTGATGTTTGAAGATCGATTCAGGAATGATTGAGAATTGTCACACAAAGGTGAACGGGGACAAAGTGTTTCGAAAATGGAGTACGAAGTTGTGTGCGAAAGTAAAAACATGGAGTTGAGGAAGAGCGACACCTAGGCGTAATGGCGTGCAATTCCCCGATTAACATTCAGGGTAAAGTTTTTGATGTCGTAACACCATAACCGAGTGTTATCCTAGTCGCTGAAACTCTCCAGGGACCGTAGGGGCTGTTATCAACACCCTTATGTGGATATTCCTGAAGACAGAATCAATATTTCAAGTATAACCTTAAATCTATCGGATGAGCGACGATGTCGTTAACATAATTTGTAGCACGTATAAATTTTACGAGTTTACACATGATAATCGAATGTTTTTTTTAGAATACTTGTGATATTGTCAAACAGTTATTGTTACAATAAACGATAAATAAAGGTGATTTTTCGAAAATTTGTATGGGACAAAGTTTAACATGCTTTTACTTGTTATCGATGTTTTATTGGAAATTTAATTGAGCCACTTTTGTGTTGTTAAATGGTGATGTAATATAATTTTGGATTATTGTAGATTCGTTTATTATTGTTCTCGAATTTTGTTACGATATAGAAACCATAGTATGTTTGCTATACGTAATTGAACATTGAGTATTTGTTCACAATGAATTATTATCTTTTTTACAAAATAATGTGTGACAAAATAAAATTATTTTAGATTACTCTGATTTTCTTAAAATTACTTGTAAGGTTAAATGTCAAACTGCGATTTCTATCCGTTTGAAAGAAAACGATTAATTTCTTAGATAATTAATCACAAGTATTCTTAACTAAGTATGCATAATTAATCACATGTACTATAAATTAAGATACTTAACTTATCACATGAATACTTAATAAATCACGTGCACATTAAATTAAACACATGTAGCACGAGAATTTGTTAATAAATAAAATTGCTTTAAGTATAAGAGAAACTTTGAAACATCTGATAATAAAATCTATCTGCAAACACAGTTTTATCAACGAGTTTCATTTAATTTTCGAACCAAGAGCTTTCAATTAAACTACGTCGTACCGTGCATCCACGATCGAGTTTACATAATCTCGGAAATCCTGCACTTACACCTCTTCCACGAGGAACACCTCTCTTCCGAAGGAGTATCACTTCACTTTACAACATACTTGCAAGTGTTCTGTCCGGAAAGTGAGACTTGTTAACACAAGTATAGTACATTCTTGTTATATTGCTGCAAGTAGAATATACGTTTCGATGTCAGTAGGTAGGTATGTATGAAGGAAGAAGAATATCTACATACTTGTATATTAATTTGGAAATATTCTATATTGCAAATTAGAAAATTCTTAAATTTGGGAAGTTGGAAAGTGGGAAATTTGGAAATTTACAAATACTCAAGTCTCCAAATGCTTAAATCCTCAAATTTTCAGGTCCTGTAATTCCGAATTTCCCAAATTTCCGAATCTCTAAATTTTGAAGTTCTCAAGTTAACAAATCCTCAAGTTCTCAAGTTAACAAATCCCCAAATTTCCAAATCTACAAAATCTCAAATTTCCAAATTTTCAATTTTCCAAATATATCAACTCCCAAATCCCCCAATTCCCAAATTCCCCAATTCCCCAATTCCCCAATTCCCCAATTCCAAAATTCCCAAATCCCCCAATTCCCAAATTCCCCAATTCCCAAATTCCCCAATTCCCCAATTCCCCAATTCCCCAATTCCCCAATTCCCCAATTCCCCAATTCCCAAAGTCCCCAATTCCCAAATTCCCAAATTCCCAAATTCCCCAATTCCCCAATTCCCCAATTCCCCAATTCCCCAATTCCCCAATTCCCCAATTCCCCAATTCCCCAATTCCCCAATTCCCCAATTCCCAAACTCCCAAATCCCTAAATTCCCAAATTCCCAAATTTTCAAATCCCCAAATCCCCAAATTCCCAAATTCCCAAATATCTAAATTTCCCCGTTCCCAAATCCCCAAATCCCCAAATCCCTAAATGCCCAAATCCCCAAATCCCAAATCCCAAATCCCATATTTCCAAATTTCCAATTTTTCAACCCTCCCAGCGTCCAAATTTCCAAAAGTCCAAAATTAAAATTAATTTTTCTGAAAGTTTCGAACTAAAACACTCTCCTAAACAAGTAAGAAACTTTCAAGAGAGGAACCTTGACAACCATAGCAAACACTGCGTCTAAGTATGAACCGTGCACCTTAGCTGCAGCGCAATGCATCTGCTATATTTCAATACTTTTCATTTGTTTGCCAGTCGTTTGCTTCTGTTTGAAGAGTCCCAAGACAGCGAAACAGTCTAGAAGCAATCAACGTTGCAAGAAAATGTTGCGATCGAAGGGGGACGAGAGTAAAGAGGACGTGTATTCTTCTTCAGCGTTATTTTGTTTCGAGTATGCGTGCAGCGTTCGGTTCAATTTCAAGATTACTATTTGTTGCGAGGTAGAAAAATTTCTCGAGTTTCAGACGATATTCTTTATTGCTTACAGTTGAACTGTATTATGATAGGTGAACTATATTTTGACAGTAGAACTAGTTCAATAATTTGATAGTGTTCTATGTGTAGTCTAAAATTAGACAGAAAGCTGACATTTTTTGTCTTCTGTATTTCTGAGTTGTCTGAGTTTCTGTATGTAAATCATGTGTATTAAGATATGTATAGTCAGGTAAATAGTAATGATTTACTCAAGTAGCTGATGCTTGAAAAATAAGTAGAAATAAGATGAACGTTGAGATGCAGTGGCACTGCACGCGAATCGTGAGAGATTATTTGTGTAATTTATTTTTCGCGTGCTATTTGGGAACTGTACTGATTTCGTGTATTGATTTCTCACCGGTAATGGTACTTACGTGCGAAAAACTGACGTCGACGTACACTGAACGATTTCCGCTATTTTTGCATGAGATCCTTTGCATATGTGACCCCTGCAATGGGGCCAACAAAATTTCTAGTTTTGGCGATTTGTCAATCATTAAATTTCTAAATTTTTAAATTTCTAATTTGACCGACTTCTAATTTCTCAAGTTCCAAATTTCCAAATTCCTTGGTCTCGCAAATTCCCTAAATTTCCTAACACCTAAATCCCCAAATTCCTATATCCAAAAATTTCTACATTCCCCAATTTCCAAATCTCAAAATTTTTCAATAACTAAATTGGATCAGATCCCAATTTTCAAATTTTTAAATCACCAAATCCCCAAATTTCTTAGTTCCCCAACTTCTATAGGCTGAAATTGGTAAATTCCCAATTCTCTAAATTTTCTGACACCTAAATCCTCAAATTCCTATATCCCAAACTTTTACATTCCCCAACTTCCAAATCTCCAAATTTTTTAATAACTGAATCGGATCAGATCCCAATTTCCAAATTTCTAAATCACCAAATTCCAAAATTCCTTAGTTCCCCAACTTCTATAGGCTGAAATTTACAAATTCCAAATTCCCTAAGTTTCCTAAAATTCGAAAATGTAGAAATTCAAAAATTTGAATATTATAAAACATTAAAAATACTAATAAAAATAAACTTAACCACCTATTCAATTAATTTCCCCAAAACAAAAAAGTCCACAAAGTGCCAAAAGCCGGTAACCCGAGCAAACATCTCGTTTGCAATATAACGAGAGTCTACTGTACCTATTGCTATTAAAAGTCGAATTTTTTACAACATATACTCGTCGTTTGCAGCGAAAGGGTTAAAGCGCGTTTGAGAGGGAAAGCGAGGTGAAGAACTGTTGTTCTTGTCGAGCATCACTCGACGCGTTTACAAATTCTTTATGCACGTGTTTCGGCGTGAATTTTTATTTTACTTCTAAACAGCTGTCGACACGAGAGAGCCTGCTCCGGTAAACATTTACACATTGTCCCAGGAAATTTCTGCGACAGGCTGTTTCAATTATTCGTTGCATCTGCGAGTTTGCGACTGTTCGCTGTGTCGCTTCTGACCTAACCAAAAAATCAGGAATTGTGAGTTGTTTGAATCTTTTTGATTTTTGTAACATTGTGGAGTAATTTGGATTTTTGTTTAGGATAGATTTTGTGACTGTATTAAATGAATTTGAATTGGAGGAATAAATACATCGATATATGACACTGTATTCAATATTTGTGTTTAATCAATATTTCACACCTATTTGCAATAACAAAAATATTTTTCCTAATTTATGTTACAACTAATGTAACTTACAATCTCTCACACTTATTACTTCATCAATGATCTACAACTAACCCAAAAATATTATTTTACTCTTGACCTAACACTATTATATTAATTCACCGAAGGTGTTGAATGAGAATCCCTGAACTTCCCAGATCAGATAGCTCTTTTCTCTATTTCTGATTCGTACATACATAGATCAACGCATTAATCGTTGCTAGGTAACGTTGCTCGTAAATTGCGAACGATTTCACGTTAATTCAGTCTTAAACGTTCCTCCTAAACGGTAATATCCACGTGGACATGAAGCACGTGCTGGCATTTTAAAAGGAGCTTGCTGTCACGTTCCGGTTCCGTAATTAGTTCTTCGCGTTTCCGTTGTTTGCCGATCGTTTTATCAAACTTATGAATTATTCACTTATTATTCACTTGGAGAAAACCAATGTCTGTTACCCTATCGTTCATAAAGTGTACCAAGTATTTTTATATAATATGACGCATTGATTGTAAGTTCTCTTTGTTATGAAGTTGTAGTTGCGTGCAAAAATTATGCAAATTAGTAGATCGTGCCGGTTATAATCGATCTGTAGCGTAGTGATTTGCGGGCTTCTGTAATATTGCTGTTATTATAGCTGTTATTATTATAATTGCTGTTGTCAGTTTTACTTGTTTTACCATAGTTATGAAGCATGTCAAAGTAATTACTTGACGGAAATAACATAGGAATACTGTAGAAACGTGATGAACATAGAAATAACATAGGAACATCACAAAAGTAGAAATAACGGAGTGAAGGTAAATATTACAAAATGAGAAAAAGCAGTTTTTCGATGAAAAGTTCATGCTTCTCTAAATTTCCAAATTCTCAAATTCCAAAATTCCCAAATCCCCAAATCCCCAAATCCCCAAATCCCCAAATCCCCAAATTTCCAAATTTCCAAATTTCCAAATTCCCAAATTTCCAAATTTCCAAATTTCCAAATCCCAAATTTTCAAATCCCAAATTTCCAAATCTCCAAATTCCCAAATTTTCAAATCCCAAATTTCCAAATCTCCAAATTCCCAAATTTCCAAATCCCAGAATTCCCAAATCTAAATAAATTTTGCAAATCCCCAAATCCCCAAATTCCTAAAATCCCAAAATCCCACAATTCCCAAATCCCAAAATTCCCCAATTCCCAAATCCCAAAATTCCCAAATCCCAAATTTCCCAAATCCCAAAATTCCCAAATCCCAAAATTCCCAAATCCCAATATTCCCAAATCCCAAAATTCCCAAATCCCAATATTCCCAAATCCCAAAATTCCCAAATCCCAAAATTCCCAAATCCCAAATTTCCAAATACTTCTAAAGAACAAAACAAATAAAAGCAACAATTTACATCGAATTTTCATCATAAAGTGTGAAATCCACAATATAACGAAAACTGTATCTTCATTTATAAACAGATGCACTTGTGTTAATGAAAGTAATAGGTTAACCATTTACATAATTCAATTTTCGTATTTCCTTAGAGGAATCTAACCGTTATTATGGACATTGATCGTTTTCTTGGAAACGAGTTCACCAAAGCACGATTCTTTGTATCTGATAAGACAAATTGCAGGCCGAAGCAAGTACCTTCACTCGGTCATTACTGAACGATTGTCAATTATAACGCCGTGTTAATTAGCACGAGTAGAAAACCCTCGAGACATTCTAGGAAACAGAGAGAAAGAATCGAGATAGAGTTAATTGATATCGATTAGGTGTCGTTGATAAAATAGGACAAACGTTATCGAGGATCAATTTAAAAAAGATTTCAGTTCCGCGTCGATCACTTGTGCTCATTTTGTTCTATCTTCGTTACTCGATTCGTTGCGGAAATATTGACAGTTTGGAATTTTTTTTATTTAACATTTTGGGAATTTGGGCAATTCTGAGCCTTGCGATTTAGGGAATTATGGGATTTTGGAAGATTTGAAAACTTTGGAATTTTGGGATTTAGAGAATTATGGGATTTTGGGGGATTTGTAAACTCTGGAATTTTGTGAATTTTGGGAAATTTGGGGATTTTGGGAAATTTGTAAACATTGGAATTTTGGGATTTAGGAAATTATGGGACTTTTTGAATTTTTCGAATTTTTTGAATTTTGGTAAATTTGTAAATTTTATTATTTTGGGAGATTTGTAAACTTTGGAATTAGCAGAATTTTGAAATTTTGGGATACTGGAATATTATGTTATTGGGATATTGGGATTTTTGGGAACCTCTGTTCATATCGGACCTCACAGCTCGTAATCTGAGAACCACTGCACTGAAATAACAATAGAACGACAGAATGGTTCATTCAATCAGCAACGATACTAAACTGTGGTATAAAATGTTTTTTATTATCAAGACATTCAGGTTCATTATACCCAATGACACTTAATTCTGTCTACCGATGTTAACCCACGAGTTGGCGCATAAGAGGCAGGTGTTTAGAACTACGACACAATTGATCAGAATAGAAAAATGGACACCTCACACGCATTTTCCAATTAGGCAACCAATTGGTCACGCCAATTAGGCAAAAAACACTGACAGTCTTGACAGTCTCTCAAGTGAGCGAGATGCTACTTGCGTTCAGCAATTATTGTTGTCATTATTCTTATTTGCCTATATGGAAGTGTTCACGGATAGAGCTTTTACTTTGACCACGCGCCAACTCGTGGGTTGACATCTGTACTTGTGAGGTCACATTACAACCTTCCATTTTGAAATGAACTACAGATGCGAAAACATATCGCAACATATGTACGCCCACTCGAAGCTAAAGATCGTTACGAGGCACTTCTGCAAAGAAAGATAAAAGCTTGACAGTCGAAATAAAGTAAACAGTAACTTGATTAGAGTCCTGAACTCAGGAATCAAGTTTCTTCTTGAGCACTGGGCTACAAACGTTCGTTAGGTAATGAAGCTGCCGATGCGATAGTAATTCAACACCTGAACAAAAACGTCTGGATGCCTGTCGTAAAAGTATTCGTTTGGAACAGGGTCATAATTAGCTGAGGGTTTCGTTAAACTCGAGAATGGCGTACATAGCCAGCTTCCAGGATTACACAATCGTTTCATCACCCATCATCCAATTATCTTATCCTGGTGGGTTCACCCGAATCACGGTATAAAAAGAACTCAGGGATAATGAAAGTTCTTGGACAACCTTGACGAAAGAAACTGCGAAACTGGTATTAATAAATTTCAAAAATTTTAACAGCGATTAGTATTATTTTTTAAAAATTGTTAGATTAACGAAATGTTTAATATTGTCATAAATTTTCGACAAATAGTGTCGACAATTTGGAAGTTTAGAAAAGGTATTAAGTAAAGTAATTTTTATGGGGTATCATCTATGTAGTAAGTTAAGTGTTAAAAAAGAGTATAAGGAACTTTAAAGAATTTATTAGAATACGAGAGTAATTTGTAAATCTTATGTATGACATCGTTCGAATATTCCCGCCAAATTTCTTTTAACCAGAGGTGTTGCACCCCGGAAACACTGACTGCATTTGCTTACATCAGTTCTGTCGATAATGACAGTCACTGAAGTCGGTAAAGTCTCAGCCCTCTATATCACAAATTTTGTACTGTACTTTGAAAAATTACCTATTTTGCCAACAAGTGAATCGTATGGTTTTATCATTTGATTACTAGCTTGCGTTGGTACAGCAGTTGTGATCAGTAGCTACGGATGATTCATGATCCATGTTTGAGTAAGAATCGTTGAAGACTATATTATCATTTGTGGTATAACAGTATGATTTCTTTTTGAAGTCATTTTAAAACAAGGTGAATTTTGTGTAGGTTTGAAGTATAGTTAGGTTCAAATTTTTTCTAGGTGCAAATCTTTCCAAGGTCTAGGTCTTTGCTAGGTCTAAATGTTCCCTAGATTTAGATGTTGTGTAATGTTATATTTGTTCTAGGTTTAGATCTGTAAGTTCAAATTTCACCTAGATCCAAATTTTCTGAAGGTTCAAATCTCTCCTAGGTCCAAATTTTCTTAAGGTTCAAATCTGCCTTAGGTCCAAATCTTCTCTATGTCTAAATCCTTTTTAGGTCTACATTTTACCTACGTCCATAAGTAAATTTTTAGATCTGTTAGATCCAGATCTTATCTAGGTCCAAATCCCTGATAGGTCCAAATTTCACTTAGATCCAAATAGTCTTCAAGTTCAGATTTTTCCTGGGTCTACCTTCTCTAGGTTCAAATGTCCAAGATCCAAATCCTAGGTTCAGATTGCTCTTAGACCTAAACTTGCATAAACCCAGATCACAGGTCAATATCTTCTCTAGGTGCAAGTCCCTCCTAGGTCCACATGCACATTTTCAAATTTCCCTAATTCTACGTTAGTCTAGGATTCTTTATAATCTTCCCCAATGCTCCTCTTTGTTTTCCTAAGGAATTTTCCCCAAATCCCAAACTTGTAATATACAAAAACAGTAATCTGTGTCCATTCATTGATGAATTAAACAACCTAAACGTGCACATACAAGTATCTGAAGCTAGTTAGACCAACCTAAAGCTAGTTATCCAACCTGAAGTTAGACTAACCACATGGTGCATAAATCATGCTTACCTAACCCTTTTCATAAGTATTACAGAATCATCCGCGAAAACAATGACACGGCGTTTTCTTCCAGCCCTCATAACAAGCTTTTTGCCGACAGACTCAATGAATGGATGCGTAGGTGTCATCGCTTTCATAGCTCGATGACGCAGATCGGTATTCGTCCTTTTTTCTTTTCAACCGATACGCTCCTGCCGCTACCAATCCGTCAACTCGTAGGCGGTACGAAATATACTTTGTACTTTTTGTCGAAAAACGATGACGTACGCTCATTGTCGTTAGCGAAAATGTTTCCTCCTTTGACGGTAGTCGGATCAATTGCGATGAACGTTGCACGGATTCGGTACGTGGGTGTTCGCTGTCGATATTGAAACTCGTCGAATACCTTTTTGTATCGTGACCATTGTTTCAAACGGGATTTCGACTCTTGAACTTCCATTTTACTGTGTATTGTTTCCGACGAATTCGCCGGTGTATCGTTTTTGAATTAGGTTGAAGTCGTACGATTTTCGTTTCTATTTCGATCCGTCTGTTTTGCAAATATGATACAGAGCTGCTCGAATTTGTATATTGATTTTTACGGAATACTTTTTGGGGAAAGCAATTTTTTTTATTGCAATTAACTCATTGTACAAATTTGTTCAAAATGAGTAGTATAATTATAACAGAAAATTAAATTATTTCTTTTTCTGACCTTAAAGGAGTCAACCCTGAAGAGGTTCATATACCACATACTACCAACAAATGAAATTATTTTGTTTTCTAACCTCATAATAATAATCCTTGAAATGATTAATACACCACATTATAACAATAAATCTACTATTTCTTTTTCGAACCGTAAAAGAATATTAGTAATATTAATATGTGATAATATATTAAATAGCTTGAAAATGAAAGAAATTGGATTATCGAATACCACCAAAAGAGTTAAACATTCGAACAATTTCAATGATTGTTACGCAGTAAATGATCAAATAGTATGCTACTCGATATAACAAGAGGCGATTCACATGGATTGATTTTTCAAGTAGTCCAACAGTTTAAAAGCTTTCACGCGTTATACGTTCGGTAAACATGTACACACCGCTTCTTCACATTCTTGACGTTCGGTTTATTCTTTAGATTGACCAGAAACACGAGCCATTAATTGTTTCAAGCGTTTTATAGCACTTTTCAAACACCTTCTTTCGAACTGTGATACTAACAGCATAAACTATAATACTGAATCAACAATTCGAAAGTAGGAAATCTCAGCCTATAACGGTGAAGGGAGAGATGAATCGCAACGAAAAGGAATTTCTTCTTCTTTCTGTAAATCCCGATAACAATGTGTACATCCATCCGGTTTGCACAAATTGAATTCTTCTTTTCGTCTGAGAAAATTGCAGTTTACCGCTGAAGCTTCGTGCTGAGCTTCAACATGTCATTTTTTAACGGGCTTTGATATGATTTTCTGTACAGGGCGATTCTGGGAAGAGGGTAGGGTGTAATGTTGATGGATAACTGTTTGGGAATTTGGAAATTGGAGGATACTTAAATTATCAAGTTTAGGAAGAAATTTGAGACTTTGTAGATTTAGGAATATGGAAAGGTAGAAATTTGATGGATTAGTATATTTGTTAATTGTAAAAGTTTTATATTTCCAGAAGTCAAGATTTTTCTGAACCTCAAATTTCTAAATTTTAAGCTTTTCAAATTTCCAAATCTCCAAATTTCCAAATCTCCAAATTTCCAAATTTCCAAATTTTAAGCTTTCCAAATCCTAAATCTCCAAATCCCAATTTTCCAAATCCCAAATCTCCAAATCCCAATTTTCAAAATCCCAAATCTCCAAATCCCAAATTTCCAAACCCCACATTTGCAAATCCCAAATCTCCAAATCCCAATTTTCCAAATCCCAAATTTCCAAATCCCAAATTTGCAAATCCCAAATCTCCAAATCCCACATTTGCAAATCCCAAATCTCCAAATCCCAATTTTCCAAATCCCAAATCTCCAAATCCCAATTTTCCAAATCCCAAATCTCCAAATCCCAAATTTCCAAACCCCACATTTGCAAATCCCAAATCTCCAAATCCCAATTTTCCAAATCCCAAATCTCCAAATCCCAAATTTGCAAATCCCAAATCTCCAAATCCCAATTTTTCAAATCCCAAATTTCCAAATCCCTAATTTGCAAATCCCAAATCTCCAAATCCCACATTTGCAAATCCCAAATCTCCAAATCCCAATTTTCCAAATCCCAAATCTCCAAATCCCAATTTTCCAAATACCAAATTTTCAAATCCACAAATTCTCATTTCCCCCTATTCCTAAATCCCTAATTTTCCAAACTTCAACTTCTTAAAATTCCCCAAACCCCAACTTCTAAAATAAAAATTTACAAAACCGTCCCATGCATAATCTGACTGCTTTCACCCCCAAACATTTCTCTACACGAAAGTCTACATCGCCAATTGACTACATAGAAAACGAAGCAAATGAAAAGGAAAATGAAAACGATTTCTGGTCTGCGAGTATCGTTGGTTTGAAATAAAAATTCCAGAAGGTAGGACATTCAACCCCATGAGTAGGCGACTGGCTGTTTCGAGAGTTCTCGTGGAAGGTCTAAGGGTGAAGGAAAAAGGGGACGGAAGAGCTCGAAGGCTGATCGTTGTGACGAGGGTGAACACCGTCCGGCTAGGGAGAGTTTCGGATTAGGGAAGGAAGGGATGAATGGATGGCAGAGATGCATAGAAGAAATTGAGACAGGCGATCGTAGCAGCCGTTACCGTCAAGGGAATCATGGGGGTGAAAGATGAAGGGGGTCGGTGACTCCCTGTTTGCGTTTCCTTTGCGCTTACGCGCCTCGGATCGTTTGTGCTGCCAATATTTTCCTAGCCTTTAGTTAGCACGATGCTTCCAGGAACCTGCTTTGTCCATCTAACTTATTTATACTTTGTACTTATTTCATTTTTATTGTCTTCATTTTACTTGTCTTAATTTTTATAGTCACAATTTTAATAGTCGTAATTTTAGTAGACATTTTAATAATAATTTTAGTAGATATTTCAAGACATAATTTTAATACAGTAAAATATCTATTGGTCTAAAATATGGTCACAATTTTAGCAGACATTTTAAGAGTACTTTAATAGTCATTTCTATAGTCATTTTTTAACCATCAATAGTCATTTTAATAATCAAGTTTAATAGTCTTATTTAATAGTCAAACGAAATAGTCAAATTTAATAGTCATATTTAATAGTCATGTCTAATAGTCTTATCTAATAGTCATATTTAATAGTCACATTCAGTAGTCATATTTAATCCTAACAATTTTAATGAACAATTGAATTTAATTACTTTAATATTAACTTCCAACGTCATCATGTATTGTTTGACTTTTTGAACTTTCATTTTGAAATGTAGTTAATTATATCCGTTCGTATAATGGATTTTAGATTTTTATTCAAGTCAAATGAATGTTTAACAATTGTTATGAAAATTGCAGGTTAATTGTTCGTCAATATACGATAAAATTTGTATTATATTTTTTAATCAACGAAACGAAATGATAACCGTAGTGCTCATAAAATTTTAACTTTGTTAACCTGAAAACTGTATTGCGAAAATTGTTACCAAACCGAGGCAAAGTCTATAAAACTGACCGTTATTTTTTATCGCCCGAAAATGAAAGTGGACATAGAAGAATATAAAAGAAAGAGACAGAGAACGTAATCGCGCAAAACGTAACAATGAATCATTAAAATAATTTGTCTTGCCATCGAAATTTCACAATTTTTTGAAATAAACGCTTTCAACTCGATCTCCATCAAACGTACAACATAAACAAAACAGAAAAATGATAAAAAAAAAAGGGGAGAAAAATGTTCTAGTATTATTCTTTGCCTTACCATTCTTTATGCCAACATTTCCAGCACAACGTCCATCCAATCTACAACATAAACAAAACGCTAAAGGGATAAAAAATGAAAAGGGAAGAAGACGATGATCAATACGTTATACAGCTACCACTCCATGCAATTACAAAAATAATTTTCCGTTCGATCGATTCTTCAAGCTCGCAGACGAACTCTCATAAATCCAGCAGCTCGTGGTTCTCCCAGCAAATTTACGGGACGCTACATCCAGTCAGTCACGCAAATGACTGAAATAAACCGTGAAAGAGTAAGGGTGGGGATGGTGAAAAAGAAGAGCCGTTCGAAAGATGAGGGAAAAAGGAAACGGCTATTAAATTCCGCAGCCACGGGAAAATTGTGGACGGAACGTTTTAACCGTCTACACTGTTCTCCATAAGTTTGGAACTTCGAGAGCCTCGGGTTTAGGTACTTTTACACCTTCGGGATTTTGGGGACTTTAGAGTTTTTCAAGTTTCGGAATTTCGCGGTACTGGAATTTTTCTTCATAGAATTTTTGACACTTTGCACTTTTGGGAATTGTGAAATTTTGAAACTTTTGAATTTGAGGAATTTCGGGACTGACAGACTTTGGGAAGACAACACCACCTTCATTTTTAACACTCTTCAAGTATCATAATATTGTCAGAGTGTATAGAATTGTTTAATTAATTTATATATTATACGGCAGTTACCGTAATGAAAAGGAACAAGGTTCAATTGCAGCACACATAAGAAACGAGAATTTATCAAATTGCACATAACTTCAAGCGAGTTCATAAAGTTATATAGAACTTTTCATGTACGTGACGCAGTTAGTGAAGTTTAGCGAACGTGTCAGGAACGATACAAAACTTGAACATTTTGAAAGGTGCATAGTATTTATATTTATATAGGAGATTTCATAGGAAGTGTCCCAACAATTGTATACTTCACTTGTCTATTTTTACACTGTGCAGTTAAAAAAATAAAGAGGATGTCCCACATTCATAGGTCCTGTTCTCCTCTTATGACCAAAACTTGCATTCGACTGCAGCCATATACACTTTATCTTCTACAAAATGAATTAATGAAAACATCCACGTGCACTATTCATACGTATATAAGATTTCACAGAAATCTTCCTGAAGTCATACACTTTAGTCCATCTCAACTACGTGTATCTCATATGTATACGTTTCCGAAGGAACCTAACTTTGAATCAAACTGTAACCATATCCACTTCATCTTCCACCAAACGGTAGAAGCAATAAAAACATCCACGTGCACTGCTTATCTTTACATAGAAGGTTTCATAAGAAATTTCTTAAAATCATACGCTTCTGTCTTTTTTGCTATTGCCCAGATGAGAAAACAAGGAGGGTACATTCGTACGTTCCGTGCATACTGAAAGGAGACTAGCTTTGCACTCGACTATAGCCATATCTGCTCAACCTTCCATGAAATGGGAAAATTAATAAAAACATCCGTGTGCATTATTTATCTTTGTATAGAAGGTTTCATAGGAAATTTCTTAAAATCATACGCTTTTATTTTGACATTGACCAAGTGCAGCAAGGAAGGGAACATTTGTACGTTCTATTGGAAGGAGCATCTGATTGTAGCCATATCCACTCAACTCCTTAATTTCTTTTGCCTATCAACTCCTTAATTTACAAAATAGATCAAGGGTCATAGGAGTGCAAAAGATTAACCTTCTTTGAAATGGAAAAATTAATACAGTCCATATGCACTATCTACATGCATTATCTACATAGATTCCATAAGCAATTTCCTAAAGTCATACGCTTCTATCTACATTGGCAGTGCTCTGATGAGAAGACAAGAAGCCTAACATACTGGAAGAAGCCTAACTTTGCATCCACCTGTAGCCTTATCCACTTCGTCATCCACCAAAAGGTAGAATTAATGAAAACATCCACGTCCTATGTTTATCTTTACATAGGTTTCATAGGATTTCCAAAAGTGATACTCTTCTACCTATTCTGACATTGTCCACATGAGAAGACAAAGAGGTGTGTGCCGTTATATTCACAGGAGCCTAACTTTGTATCCGACTGTAATCCTATCCACTCTATCTTCCACCAAAGAGTAGAATTAATGAAATCGTCCACGTGCTATGTTTATCTTTACATAGCAGGTTTCATAGGATTTCCAGAAGTGATACTCTTTTGCCTATTTCGGTGTTGCCGAGATGAGAGAACAAAGAGGTGCTGTAATATTCGAAGGAGGCTAACTTTGCATCCAACTGTATCCACTCAATCTTCCACGAAAGAGTACACAGAAGGTTTCATAGGATTTCCAAAAGCGATACTGTTTTGCCTATTTCGGTGTTGCCGAGATGAGAGAACAAAGAGGTGCTGTAATATTGAAAGGAGTCTAACTTTGTATCCGACTGTATCCCTATCCACTCCATCTTCCGCGAAACGGTAGAATTAATGAAAACATCCACGCGCACCATTCATTAGCGTAGTGAAATGGTGGCGGAGCATCCCCCGCTAGATCAGCCAGCTGGAGCGTGATCCACGCTAGTGGGGAGACCTCTCTCGTCGACGGAGGATCTCCGGAGCTTCGGGGATGATCCGCGCGGCGCTGACGTCGTGGTGGCGGTCGGGGTAGGTCGGCAGAACGAGACGATGTATGTTCGAGGGAGGGAACGGATCGTGGAGATAGTCGACGAGGACGCTGGGTGGTGAGTGGCACCGTTTCGGGGTCCTCGTTGGTCCTAGCGTCAGGACCAGGACCTGGTTTCCTTTCGTTCGCGCGTTTCTCCAGGGGGAAACAAGAGAAGGACAGATCGATAGACCGGCCAGTGTGCTTGGTTGCTTGCTTGCGTGCGTGTCTGAGTGCGTGGGTGCGTGTTTGCCCGCTCGCGTGAATCTGGACCGAAACGAAGACGAAGGAGTTCGGGGTGCGGCCGACAATGGTGAAGGCCCCGACGATGGGTCCGTCCGCTGCTAGCCAGGGGATCAGGAAGATACACCCGGGACCCGAAATCGCGATCAACCCCAGGGATCTGCCGAATGCCATTACCACGACACCCAGCTTCCAAGCAGATGGCAAGACCTCGGTCTATCATCCTCAGGTACACTTGCGTCTGCCAACTCGAAAACACATCGTCCAACTTTACCCTTCTTCGCTACCTGTATTCTTCGATTCGGCTCCTTTCAACCCTCTGTTCAGTTTGTTTTGATGGTTTTTCAACCCCCTTGTTTTATATCCGAGAAGACACCACGGCGACCGCCGTCGCGTATAGACGTTCGTTCGCGCGTACTGTCGGCCACTCTCCTTTGTCCCGTTTTTCGATTTTTGGTTTTTCGAGCGTGTTTCACGGCCTGTTATAACGTTGCTTTGTGCCAGACCGTCGGCGATAAATTGAATTTTCGACGGTGTTTACCGAGTTAAAAGTTACTTTGTCTGATTAGAATATTGCCGCTCGTTTGGACTGCCTTTCGTGCCAGGTTAATTGTCGCAGTTTTTTGCCCGTGGATATTGGAATTCGTTTTAATCGCTTTTCACCAAGTTCAAACGTTTTCGGTCGCAGTTTTCATTATCCACGGATTACGTCAGTTAGCACGCTAACTTTTTCCAGCAATTTTCAGCAAGGGGTATTAAAGTTCGGTCATAAACATCGTTTCTCCTTGGTCTACGCTGTGCTTCATATATCATTGGTATTGGCAGGGCTGGAGCAAACTATTACGCAAAATAAGCACGTGCTTAGGGTATTCCGGGAAGGGAGAACTTTTATATTTGTTGAGTTATATTATCTGAAAGTTTCATGCCTGTGCACTATCGAGGCTCCTAAATTTCAGAAATTATTCACTTTCTAATATGCGAAATTTCGAAACTTCGAACCTGCAAAGTTCAAACGCAGTATTTCATGGTTGTGAAGTTTCAAACTAAAAGTCTATGGTAATAAAGTATCGAATGCTTTATATCCTGAAATTTTCAAGGGATAATGCGTAAATTTGGAAAATTTTATGAACTTCTGAAATTTCGAGATTTTAAATATCTGAAAATTTAGAGTTTCGAAGGTGCAGTTATGAAGTTTGAAATAAAAATTTGATGATCACAGAATTCCAAATTAGAATTTTATAATTACGAAGTTTCAGATCTCTAAATTTTTTAAATTTCCAAGCCACGGAGTTCTAAATTTTTATAAATTCAGTTTTAAGGCTTTGGAATTAAAAAGTCTTGAATTTCTAAAATTTCAAAGTGCTTGTATCTCAAAGTTTAAGAATTCGAGAAGTTCCAATGTTATTCAATATTTGAAGGCCCCAAATTCTTAAATTTTAAGGTTTCAGAAACTCAAGGATGTAAATTTTCAAAATTTTGGAGTCTTCAAATCAAGAAGTCTCACATTTTGAAAATTTCAAAGTCTCAAACTTCCCAAGTCCCAACTTCCAATTTCTCAAAATGAATCCATACTTAATTCCCTGAACTTAGATTCACCAAAACAATTACACCAAAGCGTCCCACTTATTTTGGGCCTCTCAGGGCCTTACCTCGACCTTGATCATTAACCACAGAGTCCAACTATTTTCCACCCAACTAATCCATTATATTCCAGACCTCCATAATCATCGAAGCGAAATTTTTTATTTCTACGTTCCACGTTTACAGAAGTACCGATCCTTTGAAAAATTGCCGCGCCTTTAAATGTTTTCTCTCTACAAAAACGTGTCTTTGATCCGACAAAAGTTCGAAAACCTACCCCCAGGAACGTTTGAAACCTCCCATTTTCCTTTGCATTGAAATTTTTTAAGACTTTCATTGAATTCCTCGCTTGTTACCGGACACTTTCAGTAATTTCGAAATCGTTTACTCTGATTTTCTCGAGCGAACCCTTTAACTCCCCCTCCGTTCCTCTTCATTTCTTTCATGGAACTCGTTTGATCTCCACGCGACAGTTTCTGCTCGTTGCTCTTCATTTTACCTTTGTTGTCGTACGTTTGCAATTCAATGTTCGCCCGGGAACGATCGACGTAGCAAATAAATTATTGTTAAATTCAGCAGGGAAATATTAGGTCGGGTCTCGGAGCGTTGATTCGAAAAACGTGCGGGGGAATTCATGAATGAATGGATGGCGGCGGACCTTTTCTAAGAAACTCGTAATCTTTTAAATCCATTGATTTATTCCAGCTTTTTCTTCCCCCATTTTTTTTTTTCTTCGATGTAATTGAATATCACCGTAAAAAGATGCGGAACCGTAAACGAGTTAACTCGGACTCGGATCGCAGTATCCACTTCGTAATTAACTCATCAGCGATTATTAATGTCTCCGACTTTTTTTCGTCCGCCATCGGCAAAAATATCCGTATATCTCGAACATAGACTCCGTAAGAATATTAAATCCCGATATAGTGTTAAATCGAGGAATAAAGCACATTCTTCGTTCGGAATATTCAAGGTAAATGGCGGAATTTAATCGGTATGCAATAAATTCGCATCGTATTAAAATTTATGATATTCGTTCCATACGATTGTCATGGATTAAATGTTTCAAGAAGTTTGCTGAATTATTCGAGGTGGCAAATTATGAATTACTCATATATTTATATGGTACAGCAAGATTACAGATTATAATTAAACTGTAGTGTTTTCAATAATTTTAAAAATTTGTTAAATGTTCATATCTTGATACACTGCAATTTTATATAATTTATAATTATTTTTTGTCAGATTTTTGTTTTGTAGCACGTCATGGTTTGTTGTAGAAATAATATTTAAAACGAGCAAATAAAGAAGATTAAATTTACGAAAGTTGTCGGACCACATATTGACTGTCGCAGTGAAAAAACACGTATGTGGTCAGACGCAGTGTACAATTATTAAGTAAAGAGGTTATGTTTTTGCTTTCGCACTTTAATTTGTTAGTTAACACATTATACTATCACAGTCATATTATCATTACCTTAATATTGAAAGCATTAAAAATTTGTGTTCCTTTGTTTTTCTTTAAATAATTTAACTGAACTTGTATCACTCACTGACCGCCATGACAGTCAGTGCTTTTAATATTCTTATTTCTACTATTATTTAATATGTTAAAGAGACTTGAAATTTTGTCTACACCCGGTAAAAAATATTTAACCCAAGCACTATTTCTCAACTAATTTTCCCCAACTACACAATTTTGCAATTTGCAACAGGTTAATAGTTCGAACTAAAACCTCAAATTTCTACCAAGTTTTAAAGCAACAATTTTCCATCGTGGAATTAATTCTCTTTAAATTTTGTAAAATCAATCAAATAGAGTACACATCGAGCTTTTCAGTGTTAACTGGCAGTTTACATTCGTTAAATAATTTCAGGTAGAATATTAAAAGCTCGCTTCGGTGTTGTTCGCTGTGATTGACGTATTTTTTTGCCTGATGAAATTCTGAGCTACTTTTTTCAGCGAAAATTAAGAAACGCGTATATTGTTTTCTGAAAACACAGAAGTCTCTAATTTCCACGGCGGTTTATTTCGACGCTCGAGATGGAGAAAGAGCGGTGAAATTTCATTCACGACAATGGAATTTACCGCTGCGGTTCAATCAAAACTGACACATGCACAGGTACGACCGAAAGGGGAATTTTTTTGACAGCTACTGGATTTGTCCTCCTTCCTTTGATCACGCAAAATGACGGGAAAATAGGAGGCGAAATTTGTATTCGCAAATTACTGGAATTCATGGTGTTTGTTTGTTTTATGCTGATTGACTGTTAATTTACATTTCAACCATTATTCTGAACCTGCCCGGCTGTTTATTTAAACGTAATTGAGCACGGTGTTAATTTTTAATGTTAGGGTTCATTTAAATAAATTCAATAGCTGTATTATTATTTTATTTCACCAGTCTTTAGTCAGTTTTAGAGGTTTGACTAAAATTTATTTAAAATAAATATTGAAAATGATGTTTTGTAATAATGTTACGTTATGTTCGATCTAACAGAACAAGGCTGATTTCCGGATATGCTCTTTTGTTATACGATTCATTTATTTCACTGTTACCAAAGTTACTCTTGTTAAGTTACAAATCCTCTTTGTGGCAGCTTAGTTATTTCTTTGCTATAAATCTCTTTACTTCGAAGTTGAAGATCCGCTTTCGAAATAGCTAATGGTGCCTATTATGGTACAAACCAATGGATTTTTCTGTAAAAATTCTTTCATTAAATAAATTTTTAACGAAATAGGATTTCAATCGTGACCCAGATTAAAAAATAACACTCATAAAATATCCTGTCAGCGCACAAAAACTTCGTTTTCTAAAAATCGAGAGAAGAAAAGTGGTCGAGTGATCAGATTATTCAGCTACTTTCGAAAGTCTCTCGATTATGCGTAACAAGAGACTACATACGGATACACAAAACGCATCTCGACGCCGCATAAGCATAATCGACCTTACGTTCGCTACATAATGTACATGTGTACAGACATTCCTTCCCGTGAGTTACGGAACATCTCAGCATTTTAGAATAAATCTGAATAACGTCGTAGATTTATTTCACGCGTGTATCCCAAAGATACTGTTGAAATATGTAAAAATCATCTGTAGAGGTTGGGACAAAATGGCTACGTTAAGTAGCGAATCATAACCTCATTGATGAACTTGGAGATGAATTAAAGATGAACTAGAAATTGCACTCAGTTATTTATGTGACCTTCTGGCTTCATTATCTGCCCATGTCGGAGGTCAGAGGATAAGGAGGGACTATTGTTTATTAAGATTGCAATTTTGTAAATTAGGAGGGAGTTGATGTGTGGAATTTCTCAGTTGAGGAATTATTATAAATTTTACTAAAAGCATTCTTGGCAGAGAGTTATAATTTTTTTAAAGGAATGAGTTTCATAGGCAAGTTGGTTCTATAATCGTAATTGCGTGGTTTACAGAACCCCCTGTATGTGTACAAATCCGTGCTCTGGAGAAATTAAACTAAACAGACTGGTATTTGCTTCGAATATCTCCGATTCAGATATCGTTTACTGTACAAACGAGCCGTGACAGATGCGTTGCTACCAGAAATATCAAATACAATAAGTGTATTCGCGTACACCCGATCGTTGCATCTTGTCATTGTGATAGATCTGATCCTTAAAACTGAGAGATAAGGAGATAACAGATCATAATACAGTATCACGAGCATACGAGATCATGTCAGCACAGTTGTATAGAAAAGGACAAGTGTTACTCGAGTGTATTTTCTCCAATTTCCCCATTGAACTTCCTCGAATTTTTCCTAGGTTAAATCAAGTATTCTTCTAAATGTAAATACAATAAAATGAAGCATCCTTTTCTGCAATATCCCTAGAGAATTTTCTTCTCATTTCTTTCAAGCAGAAGCTTGTTAATGTACTTACAACAAAACGGGGTATTCTTTCCAATTTCTGTAGAGGATCATCTCGATTATTTTTCTAGAGAAGATCAAATATGCTTCCAAATGTACTTAAAACAAAACAGAGTATTTTTTTTCAATGTCTCTAAGGAATGATCTCGATTGTTTTCGTAGAAAAGATCAAACATGCTTCGAAACTCAGAAGAAAATGTGTCGTTCTTCTCCGCAATTTCCCAACGGAATCAGCTCGATTTTTCCGTATGAGAAAGGAAATTTGGTTGGAAATGAGCCGACAACAAAACCGAAGCGTTTTCGCATCGTATGTTCATTTGGTAGCACTCGAATTGATGGACGTTCACGAGTAGATATCGAATTGGCATCCATCGCGTATCGACGACGCGGAAGATTGTCCAAGACGGTTTTCTCGCGTCAACACACGAGGAACATTCTTTCCCATCGACGTCGTTCGATCGGAATCCCGGGCGGCGGTATCAACAAAAGGTGTCCCGGACCAAATGACGAGCGTATAATCCCGAAGAAGCGAGAAATTTTCTAATCCGCGAAAGATGCTGAAAATTCCTCGGCGCGTAATTCCATTTATTGGAATTCGAGCGTGAAAAGATCAACAGAAAGGATCCCTCGACGAGAAAATGGAACAAGCTTCTCTCTCCCTCCCTCTCCTGTCTCTCTATCTCGATAAAACTGACCCACATTCGATCGGCGGGAAACGAGTCTTCGAGTGCATCATCGAGGCGCACCGAGCACTTATTCGAAAGACGAGAGGATGACACGCTGAGTCGCGAGCTTCGATTCGAGGTCGTGCACTCTTCCCATTCGACAAGCAGCCGTGGGTAAAAGAGGAAAGAAAGAAAAGAAAAGAAAAGTGGAGGACGGAGGAGAGGAGCGGAAGCAGAAGAAACGAGAACTCCTCGAGCGGTAATCACGATTAATTAAAGGCTTTAAAACTAACTCGAGTTCTTACGCTTTCCACGCCCTGTATGACACTTTCAATGCTGCAAAGCCTTCAGGCCCGGCTTCTCGCTCGAATCCTCCTGAATTACACCTATCATTGTTTATCGAATTTCCAGCGATAATTATCGATCGTCCCGTACAATCCTTATTAACGGACAATTCTCGACGAGATTTCGTCAGCTCGTGTCTCTACTCGACGTTTCGACGAATACGGAGCTACTTTGCCTGATTAAATGTCGTTGCATATTTCGCAAACGAGAAACTCGCTTTTCTTTTTTGGAATACCACTCGCGGGGAATTTTCGTGATTTGGTGATTTCAAGATTTGGGAACTTGGGAATTTGGGGATTTGGGGATTTGGGGATTTGGGAATTTGGCAATTTAGGGATTTGGGGATTTGGAGATTTGGGGAATTTGGGAATTTGGGAATTTGGGAACTTGGGGATTTGGGGATTTGGAGTTTTGGGAATTATGGAATTAGGGAATTTGGGGATTTGGGGATTTCGTAATTTGGGAATTTGGGAATTTGGGAATTTGGTAATTTGGCAATTTGGGGATTTGGGGACTTGGGGATCTGGGGATTTAGGGATTTATCAATTGGGAGATTTAGGAAACTTGGGAATTTGGCAATTTAGGGATTTGGAAATTTGGGGATTTAGGGATTTGAGGATTTGGAAATTTAGGGATTTGGTAAATTGAGAACTTGTGATTTAGGGATTTGGAAACGTGGAAATTTGGAAATCTAAATGTGGAAATGTGGGAATTTATAGAACTAAAAGCTTGGAAGTTTGGAAATCTAGGGATTTTGAAATGTGGGAATTGAGGTCCTTAGGGATTTGGGAACTAAATTTGAAAATTTAGGGACTCTGAGGTGTTCAAATGTGAGAATTTGGGAATTTCAGGACTTGGAAACTTGGAAATTTCAAGATCTAGGGATTTGGGGATTTTGAAATTTGAGAACGGTTAATTTAGAAATTTGGAAACTTGGAATTTTAGGGATTTCAAAATTTCGAGATTTGAAGACTTGGTATTTAAGGATTTGATAATTAAGAAATTGGGAAACTGGGAGATTTATGAATGTAGAAATTTGAAGATTTAAGAATATTTGAAATTCGTAGATTTAGAGATTTATGAATATATCTAAAACTAAAAAACTATAAAAATTCGAAAATTAGAAATTAGTAAGTTCTAGTACGAAATAAAAATCCTGTGAACCGCCCTCTAACGACAGCAGTGCAGTATCAAAGGAATAATTTCTTACGTAACCCATTAATATCTATCGATTCCATAGAATTGCATCCGAAGTAAGACTAAAAAGGGTGAAATCCGTTGACGTTTTACGGCGAACGTTATTTTGGAACGTTAAACCGCTTAATTCGATTTGCATTGATCCGAAAAGGTGGTAATCCGTTGATACGCGATTAAATGAACATGGCGGCGAGCGGTATGGGGCGAAACAGTAGGTTGGAGGATTTTTTGTTGCTCTCATTTATGTTGTATCCGGGTCAGCATTATTCGAACTTGTTCCATAGAATTCGAACGTGTTCCGTGTAGTTCTCGATAATGCTTGGCTCTGCCATTACGTCGACTTCGGTTATGCCGCTTTGTGTAGCTGAAATTAGAGAAATGGAATTCTTTATGCGTTCGTTACTGATTCTGTTGGTGGAAACGTGGCAACAGAGAATGGATCTTTGCAAAGGTAATTCCGCTGAATACGAATCGTACGGTTAAACCAAACTATATACTTGATATTACCGTGATGCTTTTCAATATAATATTACCTACTGGATATAATTATAAATGGATTGATAATCTTTATGGTTATTCTTTTGTTAGTAGATTATGTCAGTGGAATATTTTCAATTAAAGTAGGAAAATGAGAGAAATTTGGATTAATGTAAGTTTAGGAATTTGGGATTTTTGAGATATGGAGATTTGAGGACTTTTTAGGTATAGAGATTTGGCAATTTGGGGATTTTGAGAATTTGGGGATTTTTGGATGTATAACGATTTTGAGATATAGGGATTTGAGGAATTTGGGGATATAGAAATTTGGGAGTTTAGGGATTTGGGGATATAGGAATTTGGGGATAGAGAAATTTGGGAGTTTAGGGATTTGGAGATATAGGAATTTGGGAATTTAGGAACTTTGGGAAATTTGGAAAATTTGAAAATTTGGAAAGTTGCAAACTTGGTCTCTTGGAAACTTAGAAATATGGTAATTTGGAAACTTGAAAAATTGGAAAATTCGAAAAATGGGAAATGGGAAAATTGGAAATTTGTAAAATTTGAAGTTTGAAAATATAAAAGCTCGAAAACTTAGAACTGTAAAAATGTAGAAATTTAAAAATTCATCGATTTGAGAATCGATACCTTGTAAAGTAAATTAAAAAATTTAAGAATCCATAAAGTTTGAAAATTTCAGGTCAATGAATCATAAATCACCATTTAACAATTTTTATACATGAAAACATAAACAACATTTTTTATCAAAATGTAATATCTTACATTTGATCGATTTTCAATATATTTTTGCAATTGCACAATATTTTATCACGAAACTTTCATTAACTCGAAGAATTCTCTTGTTTCTACATGCAATGCAGGTTGTAAACAAGAAAATTAGTTTCCAACGGTTTCATTCTGTTCCGTAGTAGTTGTATCGACGTACAAGGGAACACTTAGGAATTAAAATGGATGAAGTGTAGTTGTATATGTATATCGGGGAAGAGTGTTTTACATTCAGAGAGGTATGCAGCGAAGGAAACAGCTACTGTTAAGAAACTAGAGAAACTTTTTTATTACAGAAAGCGATATTAAAGTTGTTCGACCTTTATTTTCGAATTTCAAAAGCCTGTAACGTATTCTCTTCACTAACATTGCTTTTATAGTTCAATACGAATTTCATCCATTATACTTGTATATTTTCTGGAATAAAAATTTGATAACTCGGAAGTTGTACAAAATTTATATGGGTGTAGATTTCAGAACAAAAATGAAGTACAGAACGTAACTTGATAATCGAAATATAAGAAAAAATTGAAACTGCAAAAATTGGGAAATTTTAGAGCTTGATAATTTGTTAAATACTTTGATAATTCATTATATAGTTGGTAAATGTATTTGGAAAATACATGAAAATCTTTGAAAAACATTAAATAATTTGAAATGCATGAAATTTTGAAAAGTTTGACATTGGAAAATTTCTGAGTTGGAAAATTGAGAAGCTGGACAATTTTGAAGTTTGAAAATTTAGAAATTTTATAAATAATCAGTAGGGAAATTTATGACTTGAGAAATTCAGAAAAGGAAAATTTGAGATTTGAGAAGTTGAGGAACTGAAAAATTTGAGATTTGGAAAATTGAGGAAGTGGAAAATTTGTCATTTGGAAAATTGAGGAACTGGAAAATTTGAAATTTGGAAAATTGAGGAATTGGAAAATTTGTGAGTTGGAACATTTGAGATTTAGAGAATTACGGAGTTGGAAAATTAGAAGTTTGGAAAATTGAGAATTTGAGAATTTAAAAACCTAGAAATTTGGAAATTTCAAACTAAAATACCGAAACCCATAAAACTCAAGAAGCCCAAAAATACCTGAACTAAAAAATTAGAAAATATGGATCTCGACGTCCTTCAAAACCCAAAAATCCCAAAATTCAAAAACCCAAAAAATTAGAAACTCCATGATCCCTTTAACCATCAAATGGACTACAACCGTTTATTCAAATACGTGTACATAAATCATCTCCCGTCGATTGCTTCGACATATTATTTCGCTTCACACATTTTGCATATTTTATTTCTGAACAATTTATTTCTACCGTTGATTTATTTTTGCCCGTTGATGTACGGTATAAATGAATAAACATCGCCAGTGTTATTTACAAATGAAATTCTGTGAACAGAGAAAAATATCACGGTTTTAGTTTATCGTTGTGCAAAATAAACTTTGCGAAGAGGCTGTTGAAAGTTGTAAACGGGCAGTGTTATGCTTTATTTGGATGAAACGACGAACCGTCAGAGGTTAGGTTAGGGCAGCGTAACGAAGTTGCTGACTGGGAAATGTTTATGAAAGTCGAAATTGTTGCGCTGTTTCCCACAGATGGGAAACCTGGGCAAAGATTTACTGCATCATGTAACCACCATACTGTCACGAGCAAGTACATTCACGAGATGGTTGCATATTCTCGAGGACCGTAAGCGAGGACGCTTCTAACTTTTCAAACGTTCATTTATATTAATATTTCATCTTAGTTGACAATTTTCTGTCGCACGATTACACGCTCGAGGATGTTGGTTTTCGTTGCTGATTCACTCGATTTGGTCGATGAATTGATTAATTTTACGGAGGGGTAGAATGCGTTTTCTCCACAAAATGGCGGCGATTGTTTGGATACCTTTGTGAATTCGGTATTTTGTTCGGGAATGTTGAAAATCGTGGGCAAATGGATTGCCCTGGATATTGGGCTTGGGCGATCATGTGTTCACATTTGGGAACTTTGAAATTTAGAAATTTAGGAATTAACAAATGTTATGTTTGGTAAATAGGTTAAATAGGTTTGTTAAATTTTGAAGGATTCGATTTGGGAGTTTTAAAGGAGATTAGCTTGAATATTTATAGACTTCCACATTTTTGATACAATAAGTTCTTTGGAGGTATAAATTTGTAAAGTGATAAAAACAAGTTATGAGAAATTTATTGAATCACAAATTACAAAATTACAGAATAACAAAATTAATATTGCAAAATTACAAAATTACAAAATTGCAGAAACATAAAATTACAAAATTAAAAGTAAAAAATGTCAAATTTCCAAGTGTTCAATATCACATATTCTCGCCTGCCGAAAGTACTGAGGTTTCTCAGCTTCAGAAGTTTCTTTGCAAACTTTGCAAAAAAGAATTTGCAAACTCTCAGAAGTAGAAAATCTCTTTAAAAGCGTTTAAACTTAAAATTTCATAAATTCTCAGATTTACAAACTTTCAAAACTGTCAAACACAAATTTGAGTAAATTTTTACTATAATAATCGCTGAGCTTGTAAACTTACAAAATTTAAAAATATTCAAATTTTCAATTACATAAACTTCATATTTCTAAATTCCTAAAATAACAAATTATCAAATCGATAATTCTAAAATTCTCCAGTGCAGAACTTTCTGAATTTTTCTGTTCTGACCATCTGAGCCTCTTTTAAACACGTCAGCCTTCTCACCAACTCATGGGTTGACATCGGTAACAACAGCAACTACTAAATCATTATCCATCAAACTAAAAATCGATGATGTATAGATCCTACAGCAAAACTTTGTCACTTTCACAGCAGTATTGTCAGAAAAGTATGGTGTTATCCGATGTCCTGTCAAAGAATTTCTTTGGTGTGCATATAAGAACCCCACATCGCATTATTGATCTTCGTTACGGAACATTTTTGTTCGCCCTTTTGCGGTTTTTGCAACAAAGAGAATTATTGGAGTAGAAGCTCAGCGTTTCTTTCTATGATAAAAAAAAATATATATACATATATTTTACAGGGAATAATACGTCTCTCCGTTGTTTCCCAGGGAACGGCAACGTCGAAAGCGATTGCGCCATTTCTGATTCTTAAATCAACTCTCTAGCTTCGCATTCATGAGAACACATTCTTTTTTTCCAGTAACTAGCCGTCTCTGACATTTTACAATTTTTAGCGACATTCGTGACAATTTCTCTTACAACCTAATTGACATTTTGAAAAATCTGAGCTTGAGATACTTTGCTCTCGTAAGACATTTTCAAAGATATAAAATAATTCAACACCTTCACGAGAGTGTATTATAATATATTCACAGATGATTTCTTTTTGAAACTCAATTGGAAGATGGTAAAATTGCTTAAATATTAATGTAAATGAAATTGAGACTTGTAATGAGGACATATGTTAGGTTAGGATCGCACCTGAGTATTTCTGAGATTTGAAAAGGTCTTTTATGTTGTGTTGAATCTTTGATTATAGGGTTGAATGTGATAGTATTTAAGGATACTTGTGTAATATTTGCTAATGTCAATGTATTTTTTACAAATTTAAAAATTTGCCAATTATACCTTGAATATGCTAAAATTTTTCCGTTGTACCTAGAACATATTAGAATGTCTCCATTGTACCTTGAACATAAGAGAATTTTTCCATGACACCTTTACTGCATTAAAATCACATTTTTCTGAAAATATTGGAATATTTTGCGGCGTCCTCGTAAAGCAACAATGGCGCCCCAGGGTGTTGCGACGCACACCGGAACCACTATATTAATCATTTATTAAGAAAGTCTTCATGCACCTCATGAAACGTCCATTTTGATTAAATTGTGCACTGACTTTGTGTAATATACACTCACAGCTGATTAATAACAATCTAACCCAATTAATAAATCCTCAAATCTCCAAATTGCCAAATACTCCAACTTTCCAAATCCCCAAATTCCCAAATATTCAAATCTTTATATCTTGAAATCTTCAAATCCCTAAATTCCCAAATTCCCAAATTTGTCAAATCTCCGAATCCATTAGTCTTCAAATTGGCAAATCCCCAAATCCCTAAATTGTCGAATTTCCAAATCTCCAAATCTCTAAAATCCCAAAATCCTCAATTTTCTAACCCTGAATCTCCCAAATCCCTAAATATTCCACCTGCAAATTTCCCTCTCCTCCGTTCATTTCTTCAGCATCCATCGATAAAACGCGCTAAGTGCCTATAGAATTTCGCGGGTTAATTCTATCGACGATTGCTTAATAATTCGTATTAATCGAGTTTGATGATCGGTGTGACGCAATGCATATGAGGGAACGTTGATCGGTGTTGTTAATTTTTGATACGCACGGAAGAGGATTGAGCCGAAGGGTGCTCGTTTGAACGCGGTCTGGCTCGGAATTATTATCGCGTAGCTATTTGACCGGAATATCGGCTCATTATTTCGTTCGATATCACGCGCGAAAAGCTTCGGTTTTCACCGTGTCGATAATAAAAGGTCGCAAGGCGAGACATCACTGTAATTGCAAGCAACCTGTCCGCTCGACCGTTCTCTATCCAGCTGCGTTCAAATTCTTAATTAATCCCTAACGACCAATTATCGATTTTTTTGGTGCATGGAAATGCGGTCGGGACAAGTGATCCCATCCTGGCAACTCTTTTTATTCCCTTGTCATTTTTGCGATATAACTTTTTACGTTGTTTTGCGGTTGTTAGCCGATATTCATTAACGGATCCGTCCGGTATGCAGCTTACAGAATGTCACATTTTTATTCTGTTACATCTTCTACTTTTTAACGGAATATTATGTCACGACCTATACGCAACTCTTTTATCTTTTTTCTTTTTTTTTTCATAATTCAAGTTACGTATATGAAGTATTTGAAATGGCGCAGATACTATTTATCTTGATTGTAAACAATTTTTGTACTGTACATATTGAAAATTATTTCTTATTTTATTTTTTAAAATAATTTTTGTACTATAAGGTGTTTTGTCGTGAAATAAGTTTAAATAAATGCATCGAATTTACGTGCTAGTATTTATAAGGCAGAATAAAGAGGATAGAAATTGCAGCTCATTTAAGGACAGCAATCTCTAATGAAGACTATTATTCGACTCTCAGTTGCGAAATGTTGGAGATAATAGTTGGCGCGGAAGCAAAAAGTTCTGTTAATAAACGAGACTACCAGGGAATAAAGATTGCTGAAAAAAAGACACGAGAAAGCATCAAAGGAGGCGAGAATATCTCATAGAAACGCAAATACTGCTTTAGAAGGAGAAGAGGAAGGTGTACTGTATGTTCCTGAAATAGCTGTTAGCTGCAAATATGATTTTTTACCTCTTACGTGCTCTCAAGTAGTTTGCGAAACTTTAAATGCATTTTTCTCCAAACGATATTTTTCCAAATGGCTGTCGGAATATCTCAAAAGTCGATTTGGTTTGCCTGGAATTTGTTAGTCGACTCGTGCGTGGTTAAAGGAGATTAATAATTTCAGAATCGAATTTAAATTTGAATAATATCAGTATTTAAATGTTATACATTTAAAAAAAATTGATCTATTTGAAATTTTTTTTAAATTTAACTATTTGCAATTCTTCGAAAATTTAACTATTCGCAATTTATTAAAAATTTAACTATTTTAACTGATTCAAAAACTACTTCCATTTAAATAGTAGCATATAAATTTGACATAAAATTGATTGAAATTCATTTAATAACAAGTACATTGAATTTTGGAAAAATTCCCCAGAGTTCAATAAATCTGACAGATTCGCAAAAATAAAAAATGTTGAAGTTTTTAATTAAATTTTGTGTCGATGAAAAATGCATATATTGATCTGTGTTGAAACGTAAAATTTCCAGTTTTCATATTTGATTCGTGAAAGAATTTCAGAAAACTTGTCATGGATATTAAGAATAATTTACAGCAACATTTATCATTAATTGATATTAACACCAATTTTCGTTAATTAATACTATCATTAATTGATAACAACCCTAATGATTATTAATTAATATCAACCCTAATAATCAGTAATTGATGTCAACCGTAATAATCAATAATTGATATCAACACTAATAATCGATAATTAATATCAACCCTAATAGTCATTAATTATAATCAAAATTAATAATCACTAATTAATACTAACATTAATAATCGTAAATTGATATCAAAACCAAATAAACATTAATTAATACGAGTACAATGAAGAGTACAATTGAAACGCGATTTTATTTCACGAAAAAAGAATACAAGACTCGTGCTGATCGATTAGATAAGCAAAAATATTAATTGACCAATTACTCACTGTGCAATTAAACCAAAGTAAACCTTGTTTACGACATATCTTTCCAGCTGAATACTTTTTGTTCCGCATATTTGCATACAAATGGTCGCTGGCTTGTTTTCAGTATCCGCCAGCCACCGACAATAAAACGAAAATATGTCAAACAAATTTCAACACGATTGAAATGTGTGGACCATCAATTAGAGGATCATTAAAATGTATTTTATCTCAATTAAAATTTGGAAATTTGGGGAGTTAGACAATTTGAATGTTTGGCAATTTGGGGATTTGGAGATTTGGGAATTTGGCAATTTGGGGATTTGAGAATTTGAGAAATTTACAGAATTCGGGGATTTAGAAAATTACGATTTATGGATTTGGGGATTCGGCAATTTAGGGGTTTGGGTATTTGCCAATTTAGGGATTTGGGAATTTGCCAATTTTAGGATTAAAGCATTCGGAAATTTGGCAAATTTGAAAATTTGGAAAATTTACAAAATTGGGGAATTTGGGGATTTATAAAATTTAAGCAGTTTGTGGATTTCTCAATTTAAGAGTTTGTCCATTTAGTGATTTCTGAATTTGCAGATTTGAAAAATTTGTAAATTTAAAACTTCGGAAAATTTTGAAACTTCAAATAAATAATTTCAAGAATCTTTCCTACTGCATCACGTATTACTATATCCACAACCTTATTTCAATAACAAATCCGGCCACGTTCGCCATTTTGTTTCGCCATCTAAGAAGCACAGTGACGAACAAAGAGAACCAATTGAAGCATTAACACGAAATTATAGAAGTTTTGTTGTTGCGAAGGAAAGTACAATTTGATGTCTCACTTATAGCATCTCTCGGGCGATGCTCGTTTCTCCTCTTTTCCTCGCATTTTAGAGAAAATTGAATCCTGACACGATGAACGTCATTGACTGCAAACGAACGTCTAGATTTCTCGCTTTGATTCTGTTGAAAGTCGCGCAGCTAAATTGCTGACAGAGATGCGACTCAACGATCATTTCGGTTCAACTTGCTTCGTTAAGCACTTTTAGTGCCTCAGAAACCTTAATGATCAGTTTTTTAATATGTTACAACATTCGTCACGTATTTAAAAGAATATTGAAAAATGTCATTGCCAAAAGGTAGATAGCTACAAGAATTATTTCAATACAATCAAGTGCACCTGTACACGATTTTAAAGAAAATATTTCTTTCGGATTTTCGAGTAAACATTTTGTGAGGTAGAATGCAATTTGAACTTAAACCATAGTTGACGCTGCGACATACATATTTATTTCTATTTATTCCGACTTCAAAACGTAAAAATACGTTTCTCTGTCAAGCACTCTATATTTTAAGAAGGTTGATTAAAGAAAGTGATTATAAAATTTAATTAAACGTAATAAGGTCCGTGTTTACAGAATGAAGTAATACGTCAAAGGCAAGGAACGGTATAAAGGCGACACCTGTAAGGAGGAAGAAATTACGGAAGTTTAATGCCGCCTCTGTTGTGATTTCCTGTTGAGGAACTGATCATAATGAGCTGAGTACAACAGCGAACTACCGTGAATCTTAGTTCATAGGTGTTAACTTCCATTAGGGGCGTAACTACCTCCGAGAACTTTTAAAACTTCGTTTGATGTTGCCGGCGATAAGGAAATTTCCCGATACGTTAGAATAATAAATCTCCGTTTCATTGTTATGGGAGTCAATTAATGGTAATCTGAAATTGAGCTATCGTTAAATTAAAATACTTCAAAGTACTCCCTTGTTCGAAACTTTCTATTTTTTTTTTTAGTTCGCTTCTTTAATGGGGATTTACGTCGTGAATTTATGCACTTAGATTTATTGTGCTTTTGGTCATTTTGGTTGGTGATTTATTGTGTAACGGTTAATTAGGTAAAGATTTATTTTGAGGGCTGTAATTTTGAAAACTGTACTTAATAAAGTGTAGTTGAAAATTGCTGTAGTCTTTCATTTTTAATATGGGAATTTAGAAAATGAACATGAGAATGCTAGGCTTTAACAATTTATAATGCTTTTTTTTACAAAATTTGTAAATTTACCTACAAGCTCACAAATCAATCACTTATTAGTTTAAAAGAAAAATCAATAACCAGATAATTCCATAATTTCAACCCCTAAAAAAATAAAAGTTCCACCCACAAAAATGTTCCAAAGGAAAAAAATTTACAACCAACGTTCAGAAAGCACGACTATGTAAACAAAAATCGTGTCCGTAACACGTAACCGTATTTCGCAGAGCAACACATCAGGAAGAAATTAACGCGTCGATTTAGAGTCCATTGAAGAAAATCCGGTGCAATGGATTTGAGCGAAACGTTCGCGTTAAATGTCCCCGACGGAATCGGCAAACCGAAATGGCGAACGTTTGTGCGCCACCGGAAAGGTTTTAGTCGCCAATAAAATGGATTTTCTCCGACGTTGTCGATATCCGCTTACGGACGATCGAAGAAAGCTCGCTTCGCAACGAATGCCTCGAAAGTCCCTTTGTTCAAATATCATAAAAGTTCCATTATTGCGGAGTGGATGAAAGTTGGTTACATTCACGGCCGTGCGAACGCGTCCATGCATACACACACGATCGTACATCGAATTCCCATCAATCGGCAACTGTAGAACTTTTATGACACCGGATCAACGAAAGAAAGGGACGTTTCTATCAAATATTCGTGTTGGGGACCCACGGTGGTATTGCGGAATCTTCGAATCGTAAAAGATTCGAGGAAAGGTATATCTTGTAGAGACACGAGGACAAGGATTGGGTGCAATTAAATAGCGGTTATTATGCGGGGTGTCCATTTATATCAACTCGATATATTTTTGATAATATTGTTTATAGTTTCACATGAAAATTATTTGATGAATAGAGAATCTTCTAATTGTGGAAGTTTGCAGGGGAGGTACATCTAGTCAAAACACGAGAACAAGGAGTGCAATTAACTGACGGTTATTATACACGGTGTTCATTTAAATGGACTAGTTGAAACATCTTCAAAAATATTGATACAAAAATACAAAAAATATTTGACATGATTTCACAAGATATTCATATTTAATGAATAATATATAAAAAAATATACAGTTTCATTTAAATAAATAAACTTCAACTCCTTATAGTAGAATATAATAGTTACAGTAGAAAGTTATGTTCACCAAATTTGTCTTTTGAAATGTAACTTTTAAAAAGTTTTGTGTATCATCAATTTCTAAGATAGACTGAGTCGATTTATATGACACCCTGTAAAATGATAAATATTTATTTATGTTAATATTCTGAATTTGCTGCATCGCAGGGTGAATGTACCGAATATGAAGACCTCTTATAATATGACACCTCAGCATTTCCGTTATGAAGTCTTTAAAAGTGCCTCAATTTAATTTTGTAAAGAACCACTTTATTTTGTAAAGTGTATGTTTTATCCTTACATTGATAAATCAATTAAACTTCTCGAGCAATCACGTATTTGTGAAATACGTTACAGAAAGTATATCGAAGAATTAAGTCCTTGGGAAGGAAATGTCTCGGGAGAAATAAACTACTGGATATAGAACCCATGTCTGTATAGTAGGAAGTAAACTACTGAGTACAGTTCTTGTATAGAAAAAAAAAATGGAAGCTAGTTGATAGCCAATTAGAATCAAATACCTTTATGATACTGGAAATAGCTATAGAGAGCTTAGTTCCATTATGAAAGGTCCTCATGGGAATATCGTTAACCAGCATTTCAGACCCAAGGGTTCTATGGTGGTCAGGTTATCATGTGACATTAGATATTGAATCGAGTAAATGCTAGAAACTTCAATTAAATTCTACTTATCGTTGTATTGGAGTTAGATAATGGAGCTAAATTGTGCTAATTTCACTAATCCTATCTTTGCCTGAACTCTTTTTAGGGAAATTACTGTGAAAATTTATAATAGCTATGAAACGGGTTTTCTTAACCAAGTATGAAGGATATTGAAGTTATAAGTATTTGTTGTAGATTGAGATTTATTTATAACAGTTCTTGTTTCACATAAAAAAAATATACTAATAAATGTAGTAAAATATACTACAGCCGAGATTTGCTAAAATTGATTATTTAAAAACTCCAACCAGTTTAATCCTTCGCTGTCGTTCATAATACAAAATGGCAACCTGTCTCATAACAAACAATGAGCGATCCCATAATGCAGTATCCACCTTAATAAACTCCAAGAAAATTAATTAATTCAATCTTCGAAACTTCTGCGAGCAAATAACGCAGAGGAAAATTCCCTACATTGCCCAACTTATGAAAACATCTCCGTAAAATCCCCTGCTGAAGAATGTTTCCTAACTCAATTTCCACGTAAATAGAAACTATTTAGCGTCTGCACCGAAGGGAACCTTCGTTAAAATTAATTCGCAAACTTCCATAAACAAAAGCACCAATATGGCCGACAGGCGAACGCGAGCGCGCGGGCTTTTCAAATTCGCGTATCAATTTTCCGACTGGCTAACAGCGTTGCAACTTCCGTTCGACAGGCGGTATCGATTTATTCGGAAGATCGAGCAGTCTCGATGAGCGGAACTGGAACGGACATTGATAGCAGAGAAAAGAACATTCGCCTCTCTTTTTTTCGAGCGAGCAATTAGGAATTGACGGGCATCGTCAAAGGTTGAATCGACGTGTTACGCGCGAAACTACGACGGCTCGCTGCGTCGCCGTAAATGTCGTTAAAAGGCTGAAATATAAATTCCCGAGGGAACAGGGGAATGTGCTGAGGACGAAAGTGTATTGTGACACAGGATACAGTCGCTTTGACGCTATTTTTCGTCGCACGAAAACGCTTTTTTGAGAGGGAATTATATCGTACATGTGGCACGGCTTTCAATATTTTATCAGTTTGATGAACTGCCGCGTTTGCTGCACGAGAATTGTGGCAATTTTCGCGGGTATAAATGGCAATCGTAAATCTGGACGTACAATATTGCGTGAGACTGCTGTTACATCGATATTGTGTACTGTTTATCGATCTACGCCTTAATGACTTATGTTGCTTACAAATTGTGTTTACCCTTTTTTATCCGGCTCCTACTTGTACTTAAAAATAAATTCATTTTACAAAGTAAATTACAATTAATTTACAAAATTATACGTTCCGCATAAAATAATATTCTATATACAATAAGCCGTATGTAGGCACAAAGTACTGTATCTTATAAACAAACATATTAACAAGATCAGAAACAAAAATAATTAAGCGAATGTATTGGTACTTGTATAAAAATAAAAATTGATAAAAGTGGATCAGAGTTTGACAACTTGACTAGAAAATTTAGTAATTGAAAACATCAACACATTCTTGAACATTTGAAAGCTTAAAAACTTGAGAATTTAAAGACTGGAAAGTTTGTAAATTCGTAAAAATAATATTAACAAAGAAAAGTAAAGAAATAGAAAAATTCGTGAAATAAAATGCACCCTCATGAAGCTGCAGTACATCGTATACCGAGTCGAAACTATCAAAGGCAGTCCGAGCGCACGGAAAAAACAAGTTGGCAAACGAGCGGTCAGTTCAGTGTTGTAGGATTAGTTTGGGCGATGGAGTAACGCTTTCAATCAAACTGCCACGCGTCCTCCATCGATTTTCCACTAATTAAACTAAACGTTGTGTGCGTGACAGGTGGACGTCTCGACCCAGGTGGATCTGCACGGCGGTTTCCCAGCGACCACCGGCAACATTAGCATCGACTGGGATCGCAGAGCGACTCCGCTCTACTCGCGCGAGGACATCAAGGAGCAGTATTGCATAACCAGTCGACAGTTGGACGCCGTGGAGAAATCTGGAGGTGGTTTCTTCGGGTGTTTGTCGACGAGGGGACCCTCGCCTTGTAGCGCCGCTAGAACCTCGATTCTTTCCGCTTGCGTTAGAAGCGTGCCGAGCGATGAGAACCTCTGCGACGTCCCCTACCCTCGGCGACCCCTGCAGATCATGTACCGACAACCGTACCCCACGTACTCGAGGGGGCTGTCCCGCTACGACTTCGAGGACGAAGCTGACTGGATCGAGAGTTCCTACTTCCGACGGCGACCTAGGTCGTTTTGCACCATTCCTGACCCGAAAAGGTAGCTGCTCCAATTTCGACCGGTTGCTAGCGCGATGCGATCTATACGAACGTTTTTGAGTATGGTGGGCTATTGGAGGCCTTGCTTTGGGGAGTTGGGTATTTGTCAATTTTGAGGTTTTAAGGGTTTTGGATGTAGGGGTTTTGAGGGGAGGGAATTTTAGGATGTGGGGACTGAGGGTTTGGGGATTTAGGGATTTGGACGTATTGAGATTTGGGGATATTGGAATTTGGAGATGATGGAGTTAGGGATATTGGGATTTGGGAATACTGGAGTTTAGGGATATTGAGATTTGGGGATATTGGAATTTGAAGATATTAGAATTTGGGGGTGTAGAAATTTGACGAAATTGAGATTTGGGGATATTGAAATTTGGGAATATTGGTATTTGGAGATATTGAGATTTATAGGTATCGGGATTTGGAGTTTTAGAATTTGAAGTCATTGCATTTGGCAATATTGAAATTTGGAAATATAAGGATTTGGGTATCTTTAGATTTGAGGATATTGCTGTTTGGAAATATTTCTACTTGAGAATATTTAGATTTAGATATTTTGAAATTGGAAGATACTGAGATTTAACAATATTGCTACTTGAGCACATTAGGATTTTAGAATATTGAGATTTGGGGATCATTGAATTTATGAATCTTTGGATTTCGAGATAACAGCAAATTTTTAAATTTCAAAACATGATTCCTCAAAAATGTTCAAATTCTAACCTCCTGAAATCTCAATAAGGAGTCTAAGAGAAATCTAAGAGTACCTAACCTCATTCTCCTCTAAAGAAATCACCAATTTTATCCAACATAATGCGTCCAGAGAAGATTTACAATTTTCTCGCTTCGATCTTTCCGTACGAATGAAAAAAAAAGAGCATTCACCCGTAAAGCATTAATACTTGGTCGCGCAGCAAATTTACAGCCTCGTTCGTTGCAACGATAATATTCTTGGGACGTAAAGAGCCTTAGCACTCCGATGAAATATCTGATCCTTCACGGTGCCGTGATTCGACCACGTAAATATTCCGAAGTGGCAGACAAGGAGAATTATCCATTTAAAGAAAGACATAAAACTGAGGAACCTTAATAGAATCTTTAAAAAATGGAATCGCGAAGTCGAATTTTTTAGAAAGTGTTACGGGAAAAGGGGGTTTATATGGGTCCCATAACGCGTTCGGTGTTTCGGTTTATTTCTGATTAGCGGGAGCTACGTCGACGACGAGAATGTTTCAAGGTTGCGAGTGTGCGATCGATGAAAAATTATGTTCTCGGGGTAAATTACTGTATTTATACGTTACCGGGGCGTCGATGCGAAAGCTGCGGAAATAAATGTGACCATACGGCTGATTAATGCTCGGTAGGGTGCCCCGAGGCAGCCCTTGGCTCTTCCGAAACGATATTGTTTCAAATATATTGTTCCGAATAACGTAATCTAGCGTTTCATATTCGGGATACAATTATGTTGTTTCCTTTCAACATATAACTTGAGGAATTATTTTGTATTGTATCAGACATAATTTCTTAACGATCGAATGCACAGATGTCAAGTTGGCGCCACCTAAAAGTACAAGAACATCCGTGAACACTTCCGCATACAGGCAAATAAGAATAATGACAATAATAATTGCTGAACGCAAGTAGCATCTCGCTCACTTGAGAGACTGTCAAGACTGTCATTGTTTTTCGCCTAATTGGTGTGCGTGACCGCGAGAGCCACCGCCGAAAATACATGTGAGGCGTCCATTTTTCTATTCTGACCAATTGGAGCCGGAGATATTTGGGGATGTACCGATTTGGAGATGTAGGAATTTGGGAATATAGCGATTTGGGACTGTGGCGATTTGGGTATGTGAGAATTTTGGAATATAGGAATTTGGGGATGGAGGGATTTGGGGATGTAGGGATTTGGGAGTGTAGGTATTTGGGAATGTAGCGATTTGGGGTTGTAGCGATTTAGGTATGTGAGAATTTTGGGATATGGGAATTTGGGAAGGTAGGGATTCGGGGATGTAGGGATTTGGGAAGGTAAGGATTTGGGCACATAAGAGTTTTGGAAGGTAGGAATTTGGGAATGTAGATATTTGGGGACGTAGGGGTTTGGGAAGGTAGGAATTTGAAGATGTAGGGATTTGGGGATGTAAGGATTTGGGGATGTAGGAATTTGGGAATGTAGAGCTTTGGAAAGTTAAACTCCGTGTACTCAGTAATTTAATCTATTTCCATGATTGGAGCTTGTTAGACATTCTTTTAATAAAAATTAATCTTTCAGTTGAATTACTTTGGAAGTTATTTTTGTTATCGAATTTAAAATAAAAGAATGGTTCACATCTGAGACAATTAGCTTCTGACGAGGTCTGTATCGGAGACAGATACGGAAGACGTATCGATTTCACACTACAAATAGACAACGGAGTGTACAAGGGTCGCACAAGGTAATGGTAACATTTGTTACAGACATTTACTATGTTCACGTATATACTTGTTACTACATGCTTATGTTATTAACGCAAGTTCACTGCCAATAAAAACGACTATACCCATTACGGTACAATGTAGTAAAAGTTATTATTATACAACACGTGACGTAAATTGGTCACCGCCATATTTCATCTGGCCCTGATAGTTTAACATTATAAAGGTATCGCAAACTTCATTGTTATTATAATGGAAGGCAGCTGTTTTTATAATAGGAATATGTTAAATTTAAATTTGGAGATTTAGGGATTTGGGGATTTGAGAAGTTGACAAATTTGGGAGTTTGAGGAATTGGAAAATTTGAGAATTTAGAAATTTGGAGATTTCAGAATTTGGGAATTTGTGAATTCAACTACTGCACCAATTTGAAAGTCACTAAATTTAAATAATATAACAGTCAAAAACTTAGTGATCTTAAATAAATATAACAACTTGAAAACTTGAAATTACACAAACTCTAAGATTTGATATATGCATTCAGAAACATGAAAGCAATAATATAAACCATCAACGTAAACGTTTCTAAAGAACAAATCTCCCCAAAGAATCATTAAACCGTGCAAAACAAGACAGATGGTTAACATCAGTAAAGAATGCATACATCCAGGAAGTGATAAATTACCGTAAGATTACGGTATCCAAGTCGGCTGAATAAAAGGCAGATTTATTTCATTAAAATCGGTAGAAGACCTGGCAGGTTCGGGAGGCCGCCGTTATTACGTTCCCCTCGAAAAGGGGTGTGAAATCTAAATGCATGAAATTTAAATGCAATTTATTTGGGTCGTCGGTGCAGTGTCGTAGAAACAACGCGCTGTCACCCACTTTTCCCAAGATAATGGCTGTCACGCGTGTGAAGATCGGCTCGTGGCCGACACAATGGAAATGAGAATGTAACCATGGCGTCTGGCAATATCTCCGCGACGTTTCTGTGGCGTATTAATAAAAAGAGAATACCTCCGGGTTGGAATAAATGTCTATTGTTTAAGCGGTCAATTAAGCTGGCCGTAACTAGGAAGTCTCAGCCGGCGGCATACTTTAATCCTAATGTCAACCGGTCGAAAAAAAGGGATGACGGACTTTCTTTAGATCGTTAACGCTCATTCTTTGCCCTGCGGTTATGAAAGGATCCACTGCGGCACCTGTTGGACTCCCATTGGCCAAAAGAATGCACACGGTTGTGTATTATGTATCTAACTTGTTTGCGGTTTCAATTTTGGTCGGCGAAGATTGTTTGCGTACAAATGTGCGGCCTTTAGATTGCTACGTAATCGTGCGCCTGCAATCTTTTGAGGTTAGCTTGCACACGTGACCAGTGCCGCCATTAAACACCAGAAAATGGCGCACTTATTCGTAAACCCACATTTACATTCTAAAATGTTCACAGATTTTTCGTACTAACAGTTCTTGAATGGGAAAATATTTGGGTGTACTTTCGAGTTTTGTGATATTTTGCATTCAGATTTTGTTTTGGCGTTTAAATCGTTTTCTTAGAAGGGGTTGCAGGGTGTGCAAGGTTCATTTATTTTTTTAAGAACTTCTCAATTTATAAATTTATAGTTTTCGATACATTGAGGTTATTAAATTTAGAAGTTTAATGTAGAAATTCAGAAATTTGACATTTGTTACATTCGCAAGTTTTCAAATTCAGAAATTTGAGGCTTGTTTTCAGATATTGAACATCAGGCCTCTTCAAATTGTGACATTCTTTAAGATTTCATTTTGAAATATTTACAAATGTAATTTGTCGTAAGATAGTTGTTTTTGTGACAGGTACACGTGGCTTCCCGAGGATGAAGAATCGACGAAACTGGAAGGTCCCCGACCGGTTTTACCACCTGCACCCCCGCCCCCCTCGTCGCAAGCACCAAAAACGAAGCACGTGAGCTTCGCGAGATCGCACACTCTAACATCCTTCGATGTTCCAAGGGGCAGAAGTCCTCCAAGACCACAACACCAGGAACGCCTTATAGATTCGCAACCGACAATGCAAAACGCGATGCTACCGTCGACTTTACCCTTGTTACGCCCCTATGCAACTACCGAGCCTCGTATTCTTGTCCTTGGTAAGTTTTCACCCTTTATATTTTTCGTATTTTGCAAAAATATATGATAGAAATAATTGTCTATGACACATAGAAGCATACTTCGTAAATGATATGTAGATCAAAATAGTGCAACTCCTTTATAATGACTAATGTTTTAGTGTAATTTGTATTAATTAATAGGTCTATACCAAGTAAGGTTTTAGTGTAAGACACAACATTGACAATGGTGATTTCATTCAAACTTTGCACAATTGTGTAGAATACCAAAAGTAATCATTCTGCAAAACTTTAAGGTGCAACTCTGCAAAATAAGGGTGGAATTTATGTTCAATTTTTGTTATAATTCATATTGAGATAATTGACAGTATAATCTACTGCACATGGTATATAGTATGTAATATAATATAATATATATTCTCAATACAAAATATAAGAATGCAATACAACATTGTACAATACAATATTGCAGGTCTAATACAAAATCACTGTTATGATGCTTCAAGATTAAAACTTCCTGATGCAACCATATTCATCTTCATTATCTGATACATTTATACAAAATAAAAATAAAATTATGAAGTAATATAACTACAAATACGTTAATCATAAACCAAAAAATAAAAGTATCTGCGTTTTAAAATTAAGGAGCCATCATAAAATTTTGATTTGGAACAACAAACTGAAAGAGAGAAAGTAAATTTCTTTCCTTTCCCGTAAATCTCATAGTAGAACCCTGAAAGTCAATCTTCACGCGTTCACACTCTTCCTCAAATGGACTCTCGACTCATTTTCCCACGAAAAGCGTAGCGTTGCCCATTCCTCAAAAGGCACGCACACAGTTGCCCGTGTAACTAAATAGGCCCTCAGGTGTAACTTAAAACTATGACCGCACGTTGGTCTAAAAGCACCCTTTAGATAAAATGTTTCAATAGGATGGCGGGCTTAAAATTCTTTTCGCTTGGAGCTACGCGTTAGATCACCGAGGGAAAAGCTTCGCGATGTTTAAGGCCCTTACAATTACAGCTTTAAGCATCTCGTTGCTAGTGTTTATGTTGGTAACTGGGAATTAATTCGTTGGCTGTTTTAATGCGGGTAAAGCGATAAAGTTTGCGTGGAGATCATTTATTTCTGATTGAGTCATAATCTAGTTTCGATGGATTACTGAGGTTAAATGTGATCGGTTTGGGGTAGAATAAAATATGTGGTTGGGTTAGGGTAGGTTTTAGGTGTAGGTCTAGGTCTAGGTCTAGGTCTAGGTATAGGTCTAGGTCTAGGGAATTACTGGCGTTATTCCATAATTTACACAAGAAAAGTGAGGAAATTTGGATACTTTCAAAATTCCCAAATTCCCAAATTTCCAAATTTCTAAATTCCCAAATCCCCAAATTCTCCCTAATTTCCAAATTCCCAAATTACAAATTCCCCAAATCCTAAATTCCCTAAATTCCAAATTCGTCAAATTCCAAATTCCCCAAATTCCAAATTCCTGAAATCCCAAATTTCCCAAATCCCAAATTCCCCAAATTCCAAATTCCCGAAATCCTAAATTTCCCAAATATCCCAAATATCCCAAATTTCCCAAATCCCAAATTCCCCAAATTCCAAATTCTCAAAATCCCAAATTCCCCATATCCCAAATTTCCAAATTCTCAAATTCCCAAATCTAAAAATTTAAAAATGTAAAAAAGAAACATAATTCCCCACACCTAGAAGAACCCTATTAGCCCGCCCCCGAATGCAGTGCACGAAAACATTAGCGTAGAGACGAAGATACATTAAAAAGCCAGGCTACAGTCGGAGTATCAGTAATCTCGATAAACAAGCATTCCGATAAAAACAGCATTTCCTGTTCCGCCGTGAAATTCTTGCCATTCTCATGAATCTTGCCGCCCCGAGGGAGCTATTACATTTAAAGAAGCAGCAGCTCGTTTCCATTTCTATTTCACATCACCTGCAGATTATCGGCTCTCCTGGAGTATTAACTCCTTGCCTAGGGACTGTTAGCTCAATATTAGCTACCAAATTGCCAATATGGCTGATCGAATGAGAGCTCGGTATTGAACTCGTGTAGCAAACGATTACGACTACGAATAGTTTCGTATATACCATTGACATTACACTCGAGTTGGTGAAAGCATTAATACTGCTTCCTCAATTAATCTCTAACGAACATTGAATTACGAACGTCAGGTGAATCCTGTTACAACGATAATTTCTCTGTCGATGGAAATCCGTTTCTTACTTCTCCAGATGAAGATATTACAGAAGATACGTAATATCTGCAAATTGGATCTGTCATTGATTTATAGAGTATTCGATTTATTATTGTGATAGTGTCTTTGGTGAACGTAGAATAATTGTAGAATAAATATAGAATAGAATTATTTTAATATTAATAAAATATGTAGGGTACATAGTGTGAAGAAGAAAATGCAATGCAACGACAATGTGAAAAAATAAAGTTAAGTAAAGTTTACTTTTCTAAATTGTAAACTTTTCTAACTTTCAAGTATTCAATACATTGCAATTTTAAGAATCTCTTCACCAGACGAGTTCCATTTTGTCTCGATTCAGGAAAAGAAATCCGTAGAGGTTAGGTTAACGTTAGGGAAGAATCGTACTGGCAACCAGTTTTACACGCAATTTGGTATCATGACATTTCTGATTCCGTCTTTAAATATCTTTTGAAAGTACGCCCTTACGAAACTGTACTTACTGATAATAGTATAACCTGCATTACGTAAACGTTTCTACTCTTATTCGGATTTATTTTTACGCTCATGGTAATTGCGAATTGTCCGGTATAAAATACTCGTATTTTGTACATTTAATAATGTTTATGCAGGGGATAAAATTTTTAATACAAATGCACGTCTACAAATTTTTATGAAAATTGTGTATTATTTTGTCAGAGGAGTTTGTACTTTGTTTTAAAGCTATTTATTTGGGAATATATAGGAGAATTTTTGTAGGAGGATCATCCAAAAGCATACAAGAGAATAATATATTTCAATTATGAATAATTTCGAGAGAGCCGTATGATTCGTAATTTCAGTGTCATTTTTAATTCTTCAAAGTAGATTATACCACCTGAGGTCATTCGAATATAAATTGTTTGAAAGAGTAATATCTTGAACATAATCCATCAAATTTAATTAAATTCAATCAGACAATAAAAAATTGTTATGTGCCATCAGAAGTATCTTCGAGTACAAAGGGGTAAATTGTGATCGGCAGTTGATACACCGGAAATCAGGAATCTAATATATCTAATATATCCAACAATAAAGAACTCATATATTTAGGGGAAAATTTGGTTACAGAAAAGCCACCAAAACGAGGCATGATGAAAACACAGGCTACGCAGACGGAGTTGCCGGCCGTGTTCCGGCGTCGAATCCCAGTGACCCTTAGCCCCAGGACGATCCACCGGGTGAAGATGGTCTCCCAGGGGGCCCAGACAAACGGGCTGTTCAATGGCAGGAAATTGACGAAAAGTTACTCGGAGGCTGGTCAACTGGGCACCCCGTTGGGCGGCGGTCAAGCCGGCACACCGGGCAAAGAGGACACGGAACACGAACCTCTTCACAGAACGCAGAGCGAGGAACCACCCAGGTCACCCTTCCTTGTCGATACGCCACCCCCTGGGGGACCCTGCACCACCCCCGCCACCGAAGAAGCTCTGACTAATGGGGACATCTCGGAACCTCTAACGAGTATCGTAAGTTTAGAGACATTTACTTTCCAATTTATTATACAGGGTGCTCTCGAATCTGACACTACGCTGGATTGCAATACGCTGCTCGATCGATAAATATGCACAGGTGCTTCTCGGGCTATCGGAACACGGGTTAATTTATTGTGATGAGCTCTGGGTCAGAGCTATTCGAATTTAGGGATGGAGATCACTTTTCAATTTGACTGCTAATTTGTAGAATCGTTAATCTTTTCGTGTTGAAAATATAACGCTTGGTAGATTGAAACGGTTGGTTTGATTGTTTTAATTGTTGACAAGTTTTATTAAATATTTTTACCGTAGTTCCGAATAGTTAAAACGAGTATTTTTAATTAGAGTGATGATATAGGTGAAAATTTAAGAGTATGTATAACTGTGTAATGACTGTGGAGCCCCTAAATCGGGTAACTATCGAGTGAATTGTAGAGCTATCCTCTGCAAACCTGTACGTAAATAATCAACAAATCCTTATCGATCCTTGAAATAAAAATTGAAAAAGAGGATATGAAATTAAAATGAAATTAATGAAGAAAGGTACACAGCCATCAATTGAATAATTATGCAGTTATGTACTGTCTACTTGTAATCCAACAAAGTGTTATTAATCTTGTTATGCTCCCGTCACTCTCACGAGAAGAAACATATTTTTGTTTTATTCGAAAAGCCGTGAAATGTAATTTTCACGTTCAATGAATAAAGTTTATGCCCGTCCGTCGGTCCGTTTAATTATTCATCGATTAAATTATTTATTTATCGGGTGGTTTAACCGTTGAAATTATGATTGCAGCATAATTAGAATTATTAATTAAATTAATCGTTTATCCAATCGCGATCGTAGTTAATGATATTCGACGTGGCCAAACGAGAGCCGAGATAATTTCTGAACGACGCTCCTCGACGGTTACCTCGGAATTTACTTAATCCGTTAAATCGTCGTGTTCCGAAAGAGATTTTGATGTACGTGAATTTGAAGTAATTCTCCAGGCGGAAAAGGAAAAGAGGATTTAGAGCGACATAGGAAAATGTGAAATATTAAAAAGTGCTCGAGATATATATCGAGGCTCGCTCACAGAGTTTCGATGATTAAAGTATCATAGGAATTGATTACGACTAATACCTTCCATTAAAATATCGCCGTTAATTAAGAATTTAAACGAACCCGTTTTTCGTTGATTACGAGGCCTACATTTAACCATGACATTAATCTGACTCAAATTCATCTGTATATTTTGAGGTTAGGAAAGATACAAAATGGAGCAACTAACTTTCTTTGACGTTATTGTTTCCGATACCAATTTCGGTTCATTCAATTTCGTTGTATCGAATTTTACGATCGCTGCCGCAGTTAATTCCAGCTTGAATTCTATTGATCTTGTAAGCTACCACGATTCAATTAACCAATTAAATGCTCAGGACGCGTCAGCACAACGTGTCCTAGCTTCGATGAGAAACAGATGTGGCGTGCAGTCGCAGTGCAGAATGACTTCCATAACATAATCACCTCCATTATTCTCGCTTTTCATGCATATTTTTATACCAACTTCGCACAAAATTCAATTCCTTTATTTTATTCATTATTACGCTCTCTGTACGGCGAACGTTGCGTAATTACCAAAAACACGTGAACAGAATTTCGAGAAATATAATTACTCCCGTTATATCACAATTATGCTCATGATTCAATTTAACTAATTATCTTCTCTTTGAACTATATAAACAGTCGTTTTATTTAATTCTATTATTTTTTATTAAAATTATCAAGCATGTTTTTTATGATTCATTAGTAGGGGTTAAGGGTTGAATAAAAGAATAAAAACCTTTACATTGTTATATATTTTTTTTTGTCTTTTTCATTTTAGGTATTGTACATTTTGGCTATATGGCTGTTATGATTCATTACAACGATCATTATTAATACAATAGTCTTTATAATAATTATAAGCATTTTATAGCGTATAAATTATCTAGAGAGCAAAATATTTTATGAAAATGTATTTCGCATAAATGTTATCAACTGACCCGATAATGTTTATCAGTTTGATTCATTTGATTGATTAGTGAGCAGATGGTATCACTCAAAATTTGAATTTCGCCTAACTAAAAGTTTCATATGTTCTCTTATAACTTTGTCGAGGTACCAGGTGTCAAGGAAGTTGGTTGGAGTAATTAGTTCCGTATCTGACAAGTTTTTGTCAAATTGGTGCCAAGAAACTCTCGATGACAAAAATTGATCAACTCTTCGAGGCACAGGGTTCTAATTACAATTTTTCAACCTGAATGTTAAAATAATTAAACAGCACAAAAACCTGAAGTATTTAAACTAATATTAAATTGAACATAATATCTGATAACGTAGAAACAATATTATACATTTATTTATTTATTTAATTATTTTTAAATCTATTTGTATATATATTTTAATACATTCCCAAAAGTCTTGTTCTCTTTCCGATACTCGCAAACTGAATAACGGATATAATATTGCAAAACCACGTTTTCGTTATTTTCCATCAAATCCTCCCTTTATAAGGTTCACAATGCTACGGGTAAAAAGATTGAAAGCAAGATGAACTGTGTTGAAAAGATTTACCTTCCTCGCTGACCTCTTTTGTATCTATGCTTACTATTTCATATTACCTAACCTTAACCTAACCTGAAAGCTAGATTGCCTGCGTAGCGAGCCGCCGCCATTTTCTGAAAAAATGAAACTGCGTTTACCCAATTTATAATTGACGCAATTGTTATAATTGCCACAATTATTATTAACTGTGTATATTTGTTTCAACATTAAGAGCCCACAAAAGTTTTTATCATCTGCTTTTCCTATGAAGAATTAATTTAACCGAATCAACGTCGTTCACATATGACCGCTACAGTAGAAATTGACATATGTGGTCAGACACATTATAGCACATATTATTAAGAACAAGTATACTCAATCTTTCACTGTCATCTTTTCAATGTATCATTGTTTCAATATTAAGAGCCCTTAAAAGTACCTTGCGTTTGTTCACATATGACCACTACAGTAGAAACTGACATGTGTGGTCAGACACACTATAATACATATTATTAAGAACAAGTATACTCAATCTTTCAAAGTCATCTTTTAATCTGTCAATGTGTATCGTCTGAGTGTATAATATCGTCATTGTGTATCGTCTCAATGTCAAAAGCCTTCAGAAGCTCCTCTCCTTTGTTTTTCCTATAAATTCTTAATTTGATTGAAATGCAACACCGTTCACATACGACCATAATGGTAAACGTCCGAAAAGTAACGAAAGTCATAAAATAGTGGGTGGAACACCCTATATATCCACGGATCGAATTCCCATAGAATATTGCAACGCCCATTGAATGTTCCAGCGGAATCACATCGATTGTGTCAGTTGAAGTGGAGTCGCTTGAAAGGGCTGCTCGCGATGCTCGAATCGCCACACTTGATACCGCTTTCGACGAGAAGATATTACAGATTCCAATTTCGCTTAGGTAGCAATCGAAAATCTAGCGAATTATTCGAACGCGCGTTTTGCATCGGATCAAACGCTTCCGTCGGATTCAATTTTACGTATGAAATCTCGCCACTGTCATAGTGGGCGTATCGATTAGGTGTTCAACGAGCCGGTCTTCCGGTTCGACTCCTACGGACGGTTAATGCTTTTGCCGTACAACGATTAACGTGACCCGTTTTTGTCGAATACCTTTAATCGTTCGCAGAAAAACTGATACCTCTATGATTCGCGTATGTATTTGCTGTTACCGTTGCCGCATTTACATATGTATGTTTGCGCGGTGACGCGATACGTGGAAAAACTGCGAATTATTTGAATCTTTCATTTCGTGGCTAATCAAAATGTAAATACAGTCGAATATTCTTGCGTGCGTGGCTGTTCAGATGTCATGGGGTATCTACTGTAAGTTTGATAAAATTTAGTTGGTGGATTTGTTAATATTAAGGGATGATATTAGTTCTTTTGGGGTGTTAGAGAATTAGTATGCTTCTGGTGAATGTGGAGACTTTGGGATTTTGAGATTTTGGAATTTGGTCATTTATTTCGGTATTTAGATATTTAGGGGTTAGGGAAATTAAGGGTTTAGGAATTTAGGGATTTAGAAATTTAGGGATTTGGGGATGTAGGGATTTGGGAATGTAGGAATTTGGGAAATTAGGGATTGGAAAATTAGGAATTTGGAAAATTAGTAATTTGGGAATGTTGGGATTTGGGGACGTAGGGATTTGTGGATGTAGGGATTTGGGGACGTAGGGATTTGGGAATGTAGGAATTTGGTAATATAGGGATTTGGGAATGTAGGAATTTGGGAAATTAGGGATTGGAAAATTAGTAATTTGGGAATATTGGAATTTGGGGACGTAGAGATTTGGGGATGTAGGGATTTGGGGATGTAGGGATTTGGGAATATAGGAATTTGAGAATTCCTGAATTTGGAAATTTAAAAGTCCAAAGCCCCATAAATGCAAAAATCTGCAACTAAAAAATTAAAAAATACAGAAATATCAAATTGAAAATTTCCAAAATTCCCAAATTGTCTAATTTTCAAATTTGTCCTCCAAATCAGCAACCACGCAATTATTAAATTCTACCAATATAATTTTCAAAATTACGCAAAAATTAAAAGTATATTACATCGTGAAATAATTGATAGGAGCAAGAAAGAAAATTAATTTGATGAAACGATAATGGATTATCATTGGACGTAAATTACAAGGATACGTGCAGCTTCATGCTGGTCTTAACGTCGCAGCCAACGCGTCGAATGAAATTGAACGGAATTAATTAATTTATTTCGGGGCGTGTTCTACATAGATCATTGAAACGCGTCCTCGTGGGCAGCTGATTCCACTCTATTAACAGGAAGGTCGAACAAGAATCAAATTTCGATGCTATTTATAGGAGATTGTAATGGTAGCATGATCGAGTTACTGTCTGGTAACAAAATAGACGATGGCGGAAAGCAAAAGCACGCCAGTGGAATGTAATTAAAGGACACACGTCGTTACGGATATTAACGTATTGATCGATGTTTCACGTTTCATGACATTTCGCGTTTTAACTTTGTTTAGTAAACGATCAAATAGGCTCTCCCGTTGCTTCGAATGTCCTACTACCTTCACGATCGCGTAGATCACTTTAATCGACCATTTACATTTTAATTACGCTTACTTTTTGTTCGCTGAAATCTTCAATTATCTTACGTTCTATCTTTACCGTTATTTATACTTGTTCTTTTATTACATTCGTTTTATATTTTCATATTTTATTTCATTTTAATTAAGCACATCATTAAGATGTCTGAATATGTGCTATACATATTTTAAATCATATACACGATTCGGATATTACTGAAATTATTTTATTAATATTATTTAAATTTTGAAATTAATGAAATAAAATAAGTATCTCTATTTTTTATTTTTGTGCACAGCATCTAGATCAACGAAGATCAATCGACTTGGATGACCAGGAGATCCTTATAGACTTTAAGCCCGCACCCGTGTCGCCGGATGCTCGAGCTTTACTAAACCGGATATCCCAATCGCCACGAAGGTTTCTGCCACTGCAGAAGACCTTTTCCGACGGGGAAATTCGCGTGGAAAGGCGCGAGCTGGTCGGCGAAACCGGTGAACCAAGTTATCCTCACACATGCAGAAGAAATCACCAGGACCCATGGGGCAGGACCGTCAGAGCACCCGTCCAATTCTCCTCGACGCCCGAGGACCTGTCCTTGCTCAGAGTCTCTTCGCCCCACGAGGATCATCCGGAAGAAGTGAGTAAATGCGCCATTTTGTTCTTTATGGTCTTTAGTCACAGATTTAGCGATCATTCAATCGTTAACGATTGAGAGTATGTAGAAATGTTTGTTCCATTAAGGACAAAATTTAAGATTTATTTAGAAGGATATAAAATTGAGGTCACATTTATCAGGATTTATGATGTAAGGTTCTGGTGAGAAGTAGTAATTGGTGAGAAGTTGTAGTAACTAAATTTTTAAATCATAAAGTTCGTAATTCTGAATACCCAAATCTCCAAACTATGATCTCAGTACTCTAAATCCCCAATATCCTAAACTCTCATTATGCCAAATCCCCAATATCCTAAATACCCTCAACTTCTAAATCTCCAATACCCTAAAGTCCCAATATGCTAAATCCCAAATATGCTAAATCCCCAATATCTTAAATCCCTAAAACCCTAAATCCCTAAATATGTAATGCCTCAAATCCCTAAATTCCCAAACCCCTAAATCTCCAAATCTCTAAATCCCCAAATCCTCAAGTTCCCTAATTTGTAAATCGTAAAATTCCCTATTTTTCCCGAATCCCCAACATCCCAAATTTCCCAAAATTTTCCAAAATCTCCAAATCCGCAACATCTCAGGCAAAAATGTTCAACTCGTAAAAATCATCAAATTTTCAAATATAAAATTGTATAAAATTAAAAAATGGAGGTAGTTGAGCGAAACGCCCTCAGTTATCATCCACTTCGCCCGCATATTCCGCCAGCATCGTTCCTGTCAAACAATCCCATACAACGTTTAGTTATTTTTCTCTTTCAAGGATGAATCTCGAATTTAATTGGAATTCGTGTCGGCGGTCATGTATCAGATACACAATTTTTTCCGATACGTTTTACCCGCGTTGCGTACTGATATGTACAACGCACCGTGCAAATATAGGCTAGGCTAGATTACCGTCACAGGAGCATTTTAAATTGCTGACTCGGTGAAATCCGTAGCCATCTCTTCGTCGTTGAAATCTGGCAATCTCTGTCTATCAAACTTTTCAGACGACTCCATCTTTCTCCGATTGATTCGTAACATTGTCGTCCCGCTATCGACTTCTCATTTGCTCGGCCATTTTTGCGGTAAGATTGATGAGAAATCGATCCTTTCATGAAATGTCTGGCATATTTAATGATTAGGCGTATTTATGGGTTAGGCATGTTTCAGGATTAGGCATTTTTATAGGTGTTTAATAATTAGGATTACTGTGATGATTGAATACTTGCTTTGGAATATGGTCTTAGTATTTAGCATTTATATTCTTACTTGGTATTTCTATTCTTGAGTTACCATATTTCCAAATTTCTATATCGTCGAATGTATTTCTGAGTCGCTACATTTCCGAAGAATTGCATTGATGAACTTCTACATTCCCGAACCCTTACATTTTCAAATTCCTATATTCCAAAATTCCACATTTCCCAAATCTCTACATTTCCAAACCCCTATGTCCCCAAATCCCTACCTTCCCAAATTCCTACATCCCCAAATCCCTACATCTCCAAATTCCTACCTTCATAAACTCCTATGTCCCCAAATCCCAACCTTTCCAAATCCCTACATCCCCAAATCCCTATGTTCCCAAATCCCAACCTTTCCAAATCCCTACATCCCCAAATCCCTATATCCCCAAATCTCTACATCCTCAAATCCCTACATCCCCAAATTCCTACCTTCCTAAACTCCTATGTTCCCAAATCCCAACCTTCCCAAATTCCTACATCCCCAAATCCCCACATCCCCAAATCCCTACATCCCCGAAACTCTATATCCCCAAATTTCTACATCCCCAAATCCCAACATCCCCAAATCCCAACATCCCCAAAATTCTCACATACCCAAATCGCTACAACCCCAAATTCACTGCCGAAAACTACAAAACCGAATATATTGGCAATCCAGACTTTCGGCTGCGCTTTCGGTAAAATTTCGAAGTGGATCAAGGATAAAAGGAAATTTCGCGAAGCTATTCTAGCGGCGAGTTAAAGCTGGATATACGATAATTATCAGAATCATGGAAGCGACATATTTCTAGAGTTTAAGCAATTAACGCGAAGAAAAGTTTGGAAGGTGCTTAAATTCAGGTTGCATTGCGCTCGATTTTAATGTAAAGTTACGTAGGACTTCAGAGGCAACGGTTGGAGAAAAATTCGAGCGACTAGATTCAGATTTAATCCAACCTTAAGCATCAAAGTTTCGCTCATTATGAATTCAAACATCCCCTTCTTTCGAGCACCAGACGTTGATCTTTCGTTTTTTCTTCTCTTTCGAGTAAAACGTAAACATCTTGCCCTTATCTGATCTCTGTATAATTTAATACACCTATAATTTTATCACTTTTCTTTTTAATAATCCTTGCTCTTACTAAGTAAATTATATGTATACTATAAATTCTATTTACAAAATTAATTACACTCTTGAGATGTGGGTGCTGAAAACGTCAAAATTTAGATTGAAGTTTCCTTTTTAATTTAAAAATTTGAAAATTTGCCAAAATCGTTTTATTTACATAAAACTTCACTTTCTCTTAAAAGAGAGATATTTTATAAACAACCGTAAACTGTAGCAATTTGAAATTATTTCAAGGATATAAATCTCCGTTGTGCCTTTATAGAAAATATTCTTTTTCTATATCTCGCGAGAAGATTGTAAAACTAATTGAAAGTTCCCGAGGAGCAGGCTGCTGTGTACAAGGTGCTTGAATTTTAATCGGCCGTGCTTGAGGAACGAATTCTCTGATGAAGAGTTATTTTAACTGAAGAAGACAGCAACCTTTCATAATCGTTGAAGGAAGTAGATATTACTTTCTTCAGCCCGTATAACCCTGCACCGTAAACCATTAACTTTGCAGCCACCCCTTAATGAGTTTCTGAACTTTACTGTTTAGAAAATTTAAGAGTAATGCAATTTCGGTAGCGAGTTCTTGTAAAAAATATTGATCCTGTTCTCCCGGGGCAAACGTTTTGCACACCGTTGCAAGTTAAATACAGAACCGTTTATTTTACTGGCTTTCATTGTTATTTTTGCTTCTTTGTATTGGGCGTGAAGCACTTTGTTTATTGTACGAAAAGTATTTTTATTTTGCATTATTTTTGTTAGTTTTTGTTGCTGATATTTGGTATTATACTGTTTCTATTTTTCGTTATTTTTATATGATTCGGTGCGATTTAATGTGATGCTTAGGGATAATTCAATGTAGTAGACATTCAATGCAATTTAATATATTTCAGTATAATAGAAATTCAATACAATTCAATATAACACAAATTCAGTATAACTCAACATAATAGAAATTTAGTACAATTCAATGCAATCCAACATAATACAAATTCAATATAGTTCAACACAATACAAGTTCAATATAAATCAATATAACACAAATTGATTATAATTCAAAATAATAGAAATTCAATATAATTCAACATAATACAAATTCAATATAATTTACTATAATACAACTTCAACATGATCCAGACATACAGTATAATCATTAGTAATAATGATAATATTTTGACAATTTCCTGACTTTTATTTTTTTACCAAATTTTATGTGTAATGAATAAATAACAACAACAAGAATAACATTTATTGTTTGCAACTATAATTTCAAGTCGAACGACATTTTCTATATTTTCCAATAACAGAATGGAAACTGAGGGACAAAAGAATGATACATTTTATTTATAAAAAAAAAAAGAATTGCCCAGATGTGTATCGATCCCAGAGTTTCATATTCTCGTATTCCGGAGCTCAAGAATAAGTCATTGGAACTTTGAAAGCAACATCGTGCCGTAGGAAATATTTCTCGGAAAGGTTACATCGAGTTCTTCGGTTGCTCCCTAAGCGTCTTACAGCAAGATTTCAACCAGAAATTGATAACCTGTACACGGTTTTTCAGCTCCGCGAAACTTGAAAAGAAATAAGTATTCGAAAGAAGCCACGAGTGTAAGCCTGTTTCGCGATATTAACTTGAAATTTTTGTTTCGATAGAATTGTTATTGAAAAAGTCGATTTAAAAACTTTCGGAAGCTTTATACCATTTTTATGAAACGAATTTATTAGTCTTATACAGGTTTCAACTATTTTTTCTTTCTGATTTAATTCTTTATTTGAATTTGTGTACTTCATACAGTTTATTTATTTTTCTCCTGAAACAAAGTCTGAGATCCAGTTATGTATGAAAAAAATCCATCGAGTTTTCATAAAACCGGTCGTAAATCCTTTTTCGCCATAAAATTCGAAAACGCGGGAATACGTGCATAAATTCCATTGAAAGTATCGACGCGAGTCTGACATGCCGATATTATTCCTCAATATCATTACAGGAGTTTCACGAGAATCTCATCCGGCGAGGACTGTTTCGCAAGAGGAGCGTATCACTGGAGGATGGCGTGCAAGGTTTAGTGTCCGATGACTTTATGTTACCGAGATCGCTTCCAACATCACCCACATCACCGACGTCAGTATCAGGTATGAAATATGATGCGTATTCGATAACCTCGGCGACGTGTTATTCTCGCAACATTTGAAATTTCAACGACATACGCGAAACGACGCGGTGTTCCTTCTATTTCATACATTGACTGACAGTTGGCGATCTGTATGGGGTATCTTGTAAATATTTCAATATTAAGCAAGCACTACTGCAAACAGTTTCACGTACACAGTAGCGATGGCACTTTCACCCTTTTACGAGAATCGTTTGCTGTAACTTAAGTAAAAAAATTCCCTCACTACTTGCTTTGATTTAGACAAAAATACCTTCACTAGTCTTTGCTCTAATGTAGACACAAGAATTAAATTCCCTTAAAAAAATGTCTCTCTACTTTTAGTCTACTACTTTAATTTAGAAAAAAAAAATTTAACTTTGACTCTAAAAGAGACAATTTGTGTAAAATTTTACGCCCCTTCTTAGAGAGAAAAAAAAATTACCTCAATAGAGAAAGAAAATTGAATTCTTCCATAAAAAATAAAATTTGAATGTTACTCACTTCACCTAGATGATCATTGAACTTTCTTTTTCCTATAACAGAAAACTAGTTTGATCCCCATTTTAAAGAAAAGAACAGAATTTTACTCCTTCGATGCAAAAATAAGAATTGAATTTTGTACCTACGAGAAGGAATAAATGATTTTTAACCCCTCTATGGAAGGGAAAAACTTGAGCCATATAAGATAGAAATTGCATTTTGTCTCTCCTAGAAGAAGAAGAATTTTACTCTTTTCCTCTAGGAAAAACACTTGAAACCACCGCTTAGAAGACAGAAGTTACATTTTACTTCCTTTAGAAGAGAATAATAGATCGTTCCCTAGAAGTATAGACCTTTTTCTTTCTCTGAAAGAACAGATTTTGTTCTTTCCTTACAGGAAGAAAATTTGAAACCCTTAGAAAACAAAAATTGCATTGTATCTCTTCTAGAAGAATGTGAACGCATTTCGCTCTTTTCCTAGAAAAGAAAAAGATTGAATGCTTCCTCTGAAAGGAGAGGTACTAATTTTAACCCCCTAGAAGAATAAAATAGATGTTGCCCCTCATATAGTACAATAATTTATCACCCTTAGAGCGTAAAATAATCAAATTGCAATAGTGTTAAAAATTCCACATGTAGAAAGAGAATCCAAACACCGACTAAAGTAGTGCGATTTGCCATAATAAAAATTGTACCCTCTTATCGTACCCCGTAACCTGGCCCATGCATCCACAGTGTACCGATAAATTGATTTCTATAAAAGTTGTATCAATGTTTCAGCACCAAGGAGGATTTTACAAAGTCCCAAAGATTATGCGTCACCGACTCGTCCACTGCGACCAGTATGTCCGTTACTTTTCAGTCCTGGTACCGGCATTTCCGGTCTGATCACGTCTCCGTTCGCTTCGAGCGATTCGTTAACGAACGACGTCACGAGGGACCACAGCGACGGAATTTGGAACGAGTCGCAGGCGACGGTTCTCCAGGCTGACTCGTTGGCCTTACTGACACCGTCCTCGAGGAGAAGGCATCTCCTGCTTCTCCAGCACCAACAGCGATCCTCGATGGACACCGAGGCGCTGGACGTCGAAGAGACCGTCGAATCGCGTCCTTCCAGTCCAAGGATACGCCTCGAGCCAGCGACGCCTGTTCAACCCCTAACACCAAGGTAGTTTATGCATTTTTCATCGATTCGTTCATTCGCACAATGCCTGGCCCATTAGCTCTGTTGGGGTAGCTAACATCTCGTTAAAGTTGACCTTTCGCAATTCAAATCTTTCGTGTTCGCCATCTTTTAGTTCGAGGATACTCTTTCGTTAGACTGCCAAATTTTGTTGATTAGATAAGATGTATAAATGTTAGGTTTTAATATTTTTTTGTCGTGTACTGGGTGTCGCAAAATTATCTTGCTACAATGTTATTTTACACTTTTGGACCTGCAAAGTTGACGAACGGACCTTGTTCGAAATAGAATTTATTGACCTTTTTATGCTAAATTATTTTTATATACTTCGATTGAAGTCCAACCTTTAATATCACCTTCAAACTGAAGTAACCTTTGATATAACCTTAAAGCGACCATAAATGATTTTGAAATAACCCGGAAACGATCTTGAAGTGACTTTGATGTAATCTTGAAACGAGCTTGAAGTGACTTGGAAATGACTCTAAAACGATCTTGAAACGTCTTTGATATATCTTTGAAATGACCTTAAAATCTCTTTGGAGTAACTCTGAAATGACTATGATCCTGAAGCGATCTTGAAATGTCTGACATATCTTTGATCTTGAAATCCAGGTCACAAACGCGATGAAAGTAGACAATTGAGGACTCAAAGAACATGCAAAGATTTAAGTGCAGTTTGTACGATAAAGTATGACTCGTACCGTCACAAATTGTCACGTTATCAAACATAGTAGTTCAGTTTTATGCGTCGCATGGTCCGAAATTCGCTGGAATCGTTCGCTCATCCATCGAGTGTCCCGTGATAGAGACATTTAGATACATTTACGAGCAATTTTTAAAGGCAATTACTTCTCAGCGTCGAATCGTCGATAACGCCGAGCAACGGTAGACCGAGAGGCGGATTCCGTCGTCCGAGTCCTGGTCCGCCGTTATCGCAGCCGCAATCGCAATCGTCGAGCGAGTTCGGTTTGAGCCTCGCCAGGACAGATTCGGGAGGTCGAACGAATACGGATCTGTCTGAGACCTCGACGACCGAGGACTACGTCACTGCCAACACCTCCACCGAGACTGGGACCACTACAGGCACCTCCGCAACGACCAGTTCCTGGTCGAGGCCCCCGCAGACGTCCAGCGCCGCGGCGTCCGCCTCGGCGACAGCCACTGCCGCGGAGGGAAGCTCCTTCGAGAGCGCGAGTTCGATTTACAGTCTTGCTCGTAGCGAGGTAAGTCGGTTTCAGAAATAATTGCACTTCGTACTTTAGCGGAAGACTTATTTAACCTCTTAGGCTGAACTTTACGCGGTGCTTCTCCATACGGCAGAGTTCGATACTTAGGGACCGTTTACATGACAGTAAGCCCTACAGTAGTAGCACATTCCAGTAGGTAGTCGAATTTTTGCGTTTCTTTGCCTGTACCAGGTCTGTCGTTAGAAAAAGAAGAAAGTAGTGTTTTTTTTCTTACTATAAATCAATTTTAGTATTACATCTGCAACTAAATATTGTTTTGTGAAAATCTATGTTTTAATCTGCAACGCAAAATGCTCTTTTGACTGGCAATGAGTTAAACTATTTCGTAAATTTAATTTCTTTTTAAGGTTAAGTAGGTTATGACGAGGGATGAACATTGGATGGTTCCGGTAATCTATCGGAATGTGTGATACATTGCAATCAAAATGAAGTAGATATGTCACCTCTGAATGCATACTATATGTCATTTTAACACGTTCGTGTACAGTTGAGTATACATATATACGGACGTGTACATTAGTAATAGCTACTGGAATGTGTATTGGTATAAGTAGGTACGGAGCGTAGTGGAACTGTCATTATAGAAAGCGAATTATGTTGTATCACCTGATGGATGGAGAATACTGATAACCTTCGAATTAGGAATTTTGAAATTTGAAATATTAAATTTTTACTCAAGTTCCCTTTTACAAACCATTTGATTATGCTTCCAGTAGTACGACCTTTAATAATTGAATTAATAAAACGAAAATATTAAAAACTATTTTTTATACACTACCAACAACAATTAGTAAAATTTCTAAAATAAAATACAATAGTTGAATAAATAAAATTAAAAACTGAACAGTTAAAATAGTGACCATGATGGTACGTTAGCTCGTAAAAAACCGAACATAAACGGAACAAATGGGATGAAAAGATTGACTTTTGCCAAAGAATTTGTTTGCAAAAAATCAAACACGCTAGGACAACGTAGCGTTTGCTGATGAAAGCAAATTCAATCTTTCTGGATCGAGCGGCCAACGAATGGTATAGCGTAAAGCAAATAAAGAATCCCAGATCTAAAATTGGAAATCGATAGTAAAACGCGGTGGTGGAAGTACAATGGTCCGGGGTTACGTTTCGACCTCAGGTGTAGGTGAACCGTGTAGTTTTCATCGATGATATTTTGTACAAATACAAACGATATGATATTTTGAAACAAAGGTCAGCCAAAGTACTGTCATCGATGTGAATACGCGTGATAAATTTATGATTACGTGATTCGATTAAAATTTAGTACAAATATGATTTTATTAGGAAAAGTATGTATGAACAAGGTTTAAACAATAAATTAAAACAAATTTATCATGAATTCGAATATGTAATTTTATGGAAGTGTAAAGTTTATAACTTTAGAGTTGTACGAATATATGTTTGTAAAGTTTTTTAATAAAATACTTGTACAGCTAATCCCAGAATTAAGGTGGCTGCGAAATAACATGCTGGCATGGGTATAGAGTAAAAAAGACATATTGTACAGTATTGATATTCATACAGAGTATACAATCTGCGATGTTTGTATCGTGCACTTCTACAAATATAGATGATCCTTTGAATAGCAGATATATCTGTACAAATAAGAAACTCGTAGAAATCGGGACGGCTGGTGAAATTCTGCTCGATTCAGAAGCATAATGTTGACTTGATGCCGCTCTATTTACCATGTTTCGTCTCATATACACAAAAATATAAGTATCTGAAGGAATTGTAAATAAGGAATAAATTGTGACTGGAAAATTACAGATCCACTGGAAATTGCGATCATTATGATATTCTTCAATACTAGTTATTTCAATTCTATTTTAATTATTATGTAAAAGAATTAATTTAACTGTTTGAAAGATTTAGTTATACCTAGAAGTAAATATCTACTGTTCCTTAAATAAAAATCACCTCAATAATTTTTCAACAATATTTCATGAATAAATTTGTCAGATTGCAATATTTAAGAAAAAATGTGCTGTTATATAAATTTCAGAGATGTTCGTAACAATATTTTTGTAACGTGGTATTTATAGAAGAGCACACGCTCTATTGGTTCCGATAACCTTGAAATATACTGTCAAGGTCAACGTTCTGAATAACTTTGTTTACTCATGTAATCAAATTTTGATCTTGGTTTCTAAGATAAACGCAAAAAATTAGAATTAAATTGAAAAACTTCATTAAATGCATAATTGTATACTTTACTACTGGTTTAGTACATCGGTTTCTTAGAGATATTTCTCTAATATACTCATCACAGTTCACTATAAAATTCACTATGGTTCACTATAGTTTAAATTCAGATTTATGAGAAACTAACGCAACTTGATAAAAGTTCAAGTAGAAACATAAATATACCGTTTTAAAGAACGGAAAGACGTGGTTTGTCCGTCAAGCGTTAAGGTATGCAAAATGAAATGAAGGTTACGTATCGTGTTAGGCTATCGTTGAGGAGCCATGCAGTCCACCACCGATACTGGAGGAAACGGAAATTCCATTTGGAATGGAAGCACCCCCGTCACCGGCCAGATCTAGCAGCAGCAGCAGTTCGGGCAGCTACGATCTGAAAGATGCAATGATAGATCCAGGTCAGGAACTCGAGCAGACTGCACCTCTGAGCGGACACACCTCAGAAACGGAGCTGGATCGTGACGTAAGGAGATAATTATACTAATTCCTATCGATTCACCGATCGAGTTTTCTTTCGCTGAAAATTTGCATTCTATTCAGAAAACTTTCGCGTGATCCTCTCACGAATTGCGAGAAAAATATCTGTTACGTGAAATCCTTTCTTCGCCTTCTCTTTATTCATCACTTTTGTTCACTGGATTATAGAACCCCTTTTCTTAACCCCTTAACCTCTGTTTTGAACTCGTACTATGATTTGTCAGGTGTGTCAGAACTAACCACAGAAATATTAAAACAGACAAAGAAAGTTGAAATGTATCAATTTTGTATCAATCGACTATGCAAATAATTGGACAACTCCAAATTGAAGAGTATCGTCAAAATAGTATAAGGGTCAATATTCCAAACCTAATTAATCTTAAAACTGTGTGAGTTTTAAAGAATTGAAACAGTTCTCTTCGTCAGTTTCAAAAATTAATTTAGCTCGAATGTTCATTATGTGGAAATGATTAATTTCTGTCGTGCATCGTACCAATCAGTTTTATTAATCGCTTATTGGTACAAATAATATCAAAGAGCGAATTGCTATACAGAAACGTATAATCTTCTTGCATCTGCACTGTTCATACAGTTTGAAAGCCAGTGAAAATTTCCTGGAAATCGTAATGCGTCACTCTTGCTTTGATGATCGATGTTTCCAAGTTACGTTCTTTTGAGACTTATTTTAACTTTGGTAGCAATTTAAACGCCGTGTTCTATCTGGTCAAAATTCCGACCACAGGAAACTGTACCTGCATTGTTATGGAGAAGATGGCGCATCTTCTCGGTGCTCACGCTTAACAAGACGAATATTTACAATGGCAGAATTCATCGTTTCGAAGCGTTGACAAAAACTTGCGGATAATGGCTGGGGACTTTTGTGTTCTCGAAAGACGGCCACTCTGTTCGTGATATTCGAACGATTGTCGACCTTCCTTAAGGCGCTTATGCGACTTCGAAAGTCTCGTTCTTGGAAACGCCGTCTCTGCACTTTGTTGCGTCGCGATAGAGAATGTAGGGAAATAGGAGGCAGATTGTTCCTCACTAGGAACCACGAATTTATTCGTCATAAGCACAAGTACAATTAAGAGAAAAGTCTGATTACTGTCGGTTGATTTTTGAGGATTTTTGAAGGTTAGGAAATTTTGAAGTCGGTCACAAATAAAAATTTGGAGAATTGAGGATCTGTAGACCTTGAGATCTGACAGGTATTTGAAAACCTCTGGATTTGATGGTCCAGAAATTTGGGAAGCTAATAACGGAGAAATTTGTGGGTCCCGGAATTTGCAATTACATTTGCAATTACACCTTCCCTAAAGATGTTTAACCCTTGCCATACTTGTCTGACACGTGACGCATTCGCACTTCGACTGTAATTAATCTTACTCGAATTTTGAATACACCTGAATTTGAAGTGCAAGTCCAATCTCCATTTGCATCGTCGAGATTTGCTGAATACAAACCTGACGTATCATTAGAACCTCCTGCAACTGTTTGAATATTGTAGCTGTAATTAATTAGCTCTACCTGAACTGACAAATCAATCATAAAGGGACACTTTGACTTGCAACATCTACATAAACCTCTCCTAATATTTATAGAACTATCTTTTATTTTATTTTCTTTTTCATGTGATTTCAGGAAGGTCACCGTTCCTCTTCAGGAGGTTACGCCGAGTCTCCTCCAGATCCTCGCACCTGGAGCGAGGAGGAGCGTCGCAGACGTCGGAAGACCTTCACCCTGGACTTCCTAGGAAGCACACAGGACATCGAACGCAGTCCAGAACCATACGGTGATAGTGCCGAGGTCAGTCCAACGGCGAGTCATCGGCACAGACCTAGAGGAAAATCCACGAGCGCCAGAAGTCCTCACAAGAACAACAGGAAACGGGAAACCGTTCAACAAACGGTGCAGGTGCAGCAGCAACAGCAGCAAATCACCAGGAGTCCTCAGAAAGAGGATTGGCGCGTGGATCAGGCCGAAGACACCGGTCACATTCCAACGTCGGATGATTCTAGTTGTAGTCATCATTACCACTTGCATCATCATCATCATCATCATATGCATCGTGAAGGTGCCGATGGACGACATAGGAGGACCAGAGAGAGTCCACGAAGGAAGACTACTGGTTATGTTTCTGCCAGGAGAAGGAGCAACGAGGTGAGTGTATGAAAGAAGTAACGATGTGAGTGTGTGAAAGAAGTGCCCAATTCCCACATTGTCCAATACCCACATTTTCCAATTCTCACATACCCCAATTCTCACATTGCCCAATTCTCACATTCCCCAATTTTCACATACCCCAATTCTCACATACCCCAATTCCCACATTCCCCAATTTCCTCACTCCCCAAGTCAAATATTCCCCAATTCCCCCATTCTCCAATTTCCTTATTTCCCAATTCCCTAAATCCTCCATTTCGCCACTCCCCAACCCTACCATCCCCAAATTTAAATATTCCCCATTTCTCTACTTCCCTACCTCGTCAATTTAAATCCTTCCCAATTTCCTAATTCCCTCATTTCAAAATATTAATATTTCCCAATTCCTACTACTCAGAATCCTAATCTCAAGTCCTTCCCAATTCCCAAATCCACAAATTTAATACATCCCAACTCAGCATTTTCCAAATCCCCAAATCCCAAACGTAATTTTCCTACCTTTTCACCCTGAACGTATAACTCCCCTCACTCTAAGCACTCCTTTCTAACATAACCGTCACTTCGCCTCCTACGTTTAAATTTCGCGGGCAAGGAGCATAGTCGTACATGTCCAAAGCAGTCGCCACTTTGCTGCAACTTCAGACTCGGAACTTATGCGGTGAAGCCCGTATGCACTCATGTACAGCTTGTAAAGAAAGGCAGTAAGCCGTATCATCGTTTATTTACGCTTCTCGGGTGGAAGAATAGGATCGTTAAGTTTTCCCTAGATTCCGAGCTAAAAGCAAATGGCGGCCCCACCCTCTGCCCGTAGCATCAGCGACGAGATGCCTAGAGTGCACCCCAGAGTGCGATTCTGCTTCGAATAGAATCGCGCTGCTTATTAGGAAGGCAATACCGTATTGGGACGATAGAGACACAAGGTCCCGTTTCTATTTAGGATAAGAACGCGGCCATAACAGGTAGCCTGCCACGAAGAAGATCGCGCGCTGCAGACGACATAGTGTGTTCGAGGTTGAGTCCGGGCCGTTATCAACGCAGTCCAGGACACAACGGACAACGGGCGGTGATTGTCGAGTCTCAGAGCCCAGAAGCGAGATTAAAAGCTCTTTCAGCGGAATCCTTGAGGTCCGTCAGCCCGGGCAGCGACAGTGTCTTTTACAGCGAGGGCGCGGACCAATATCTTGCTATCAGCGCGCTCGACGCTCCGCATTGTTATCACTGCGGCAAAGAGGTAAATTATTTATCGTTTACGAAGTTCCTCCTTTGAAAGGAAGGGACTGCGAAATGGAACTTATTGACATAGTTGCTACGGTGATTAAACAAAGAAAGAACGCGGTGTACAAAGGCTGTAGATTGCGGGACGGGCATCGGGGCAACCCCTCGGGGCAACGTGATCTGCTTGTGCAAACGAAAGGATGCGTTATTAAAAGTTTTAGATACTTGCGAATTATGGAATTGTGGTTAAATTCGATTGCCAGCAACTATGCTTGGGTCATGGGGTGAGATTTTGGAATTCAGAGACAAAGGGACTTTGGGAAATTTATTTTGATGTGTTTTTACAATTATTGAAATTTCTTTTCCAGTTGTATAGATAGATTTCACTGGAGAATATGAGATATAAGAGAAAGTCTTGTAAAATTAAAAATTTTTAATTTAGAATATTAGTACTAAAATTATCTGTGATTTCTAAATTACTTTCTATAATTTTCTGAGAAACATGGTACACATAAAAAATTGATTATTATCAATATTTATAAAAGTTAGGGGAATATAGAGATATAGATATTTTAAATATTGCACCATCTGTGTTTGCATCAGGCAATATATCGCATTGCTTCAAGTGGTTGTCCTGGTAACTATCGTTGCTGTAGATAGTGCATAGTGTAGTTAGTTGCTTGGATCTTGAATTTCTTCCTTTCTTCTTGTTGTTTCTGTAATCATATACTCGTACCCACATATCGGACAGAGGGTGCTTACAAAATGGCCGAGACTTATAACAATATTTTGAAATAAAAGTTCTTATTTAGAATAACGAAAAATAGAACATAACATAACATATCAAAATAACATGTTGAATGTAAAATATCTGTGGTCCATTTTAGGAAAATGGTTTCCCAATTTTCTTATAACGTGTCAGATAATATTCATGTACTGATTAGACTGCTCAAATTATTCAAGAAAAGAAAGAGATTTTTAAGTAGTTTATAAGGATCTCTTCTACTGTACGCGTCCGATAAGTTGACAGTCAAAATGAATGCGAATCCAATGGGTTCGAAATCCATTAACGTCTCCTTATAAAAGCATCGTAGTATAAAAAAAAATCTCGAAGTTTAGATCGATCTATCTCTCTATCTATCGGTCTATCTACCTCTTTTCTCTATCGTGCGTGCCATCGTATTGCTCCACCTCGAGGTCTCGGAAGAGATCGTTCGACCGCCAGCAGGTTTCGCGGACTCCCCTGAAGGACATCGATCCTCCTCGAAGCACGTGTCCGGCCACAGGCTGTACAAGAAGTTCGACAAGAGGTACCGATCTGAGGATCGTGGCGACAGAAGGCATCGGCGAAGTAGTGCGGGCAGATCGGACGTCAGGGCGAAATCGGAAGAGAGGATCGCTTCCAGAAGGGGAAGCAGAGGATCCATCGACGACACTGCTGCGGGAAGAAAGAGACTTCATGCGAGGAGCACGGACGTCAGTTTGGAAATTCTCACGGGTTTGTATTTTTTCTCATCTTATCAGGGCCGTATGTAGAACTTCTGGGAAATGGAAGGAGACATTTTTGAATCAAAGGCACATAATTATTAAAATATGTTACTCTGACGACACCTGAAATACATGTACAGGGTAATTCATGTAACCGAGACAAGACATATTTTTTTCCTGGCAGAAAAAGTTCAAAAAAGATGGATAGCTCAAAGTGGACTGTATTCACCATATATTTTTCGGAGGTATAATGCATTTTGTGCATATTTCATTGACAAATTAGTGTATATTGAAAATACGTAAATAAAAAATTCCATGGACGTCATATGAAGAAATAAAGTAAATCAAATCACATAGCATATCAGTGTCCATAAAATATTTGGTTAAATAGTAGAGAATGTTTAATTGAAACGTGAATATTCCGCGTAAAATGATTTCTTTTGTCTCGGACGTTCGCATGGGAAACACGATATCATAAAGTTTTATTAGGTACACAGTAGAGAGCTTATTCGAAAAATTTTTATATATAAACCGTGTTTGTGCCTGACACAAAAATCCATTATATGCAAAAATGTGTACGAAGCATCGTAGAACCGTTATAATAAAAGTAAGCAAATATCGCGGCGTTGTAAAAAGTTACGTAATGAAACAGGATTTAAAAAAATTGAGTGGATCCAGTAACGTTCATTAAAAAAGTTTTCCACTTCTCACTGGATCCATTTACTTCCCTTCAAGGTGATTAGTCGTTTCCCTGCTCGTTGAAGTCCAATGAAAATCAGTAAAAGGGATAATAAAACAAACGACGTATTTACAATTTTTATTAGACTTTATTCGCTTGTTTATTTCGTTGTGCTCAATTAAAAGTTTCTTTGGGGATATTATGGAAGTATTGAATTTGTTTTTAATTCTCGTGGGGAACGTTGGGAATTTGTAACTTTAACTGTTATTAAATTTTAAAAATTATTAGATTTAGAAATTTTAAAGTTATCACAAATACTTAATGGTATTAAACCTAAACTCGAAGCTTTTATAATAACTGTCTCATAACCTATAAACATGAGTATAAGTGACCCCAATCTTCACTTCTCAGGAATAGAGTTTACCTTCAATATTTTCTCACGAAATTCAGCAATAACGTATATATTACAAAAATAACATCCAGAAATACAATTTAAAATCAGAAAGGAGTCTGGGATCAAACTTAAATTTATATTCGAATTCTCGAATACAATTTCAAAATTCTAATACTTTTGGAGTGCTTCAAAAAATTCAATTTTGGTTTATAAACTCTGTTCAATAAGCTTGATAACCTATTTACTATAACAAACTTCAGTTCTGAAGATGAACAAAGAAGATCTACTCTTGAAATATTCCACATAGCTGTTCATTTTGAGACGTCAATATTATTTCAGCGAAGATCCTTGACCCACAATTAGATTATTCACTTCATTCTGACACGAAAATGTTATTTTAGAAAATCCATATTATCAAGTTTAAGATCGTTAACTCACAATTAAATTATCCACGTTGCTCTTCATTTTGATGAGACATTACTTTAGTACATATGTCAAGTTTAAGGTCATTGACGCACAACTAGATTATGCACATAATTCTTCATTTTGGACGAACAATATTATTTCAGTCAATACATATCAAGTTCAAGATCATTGATCCATGATTATCCACATAGCTCTTCATTTTGACAGAACAATACTATTTCAGTGAATGCATACATCAAGATCAAAGACTGATTCACTATTATCTACATAGCTCTTCATCTTCAAGGAACAATATTATTTGAGTGAATGCATGCATTAACTTCAAGATCATTGACCCACGATTATGAACATGGTTCTTCATTTTGGAAGAACAGTATTATCTCAATCAATGCATATAACAGGTTCAAGGTTATCAACGTAAAAAGGTTATTCATGTTTATGAACGTAGCTCTTTAATTTGATTAAAGGATATTATTTTAACGAATGCAAATAACAAGTTATTGAACGGTGAAGTTATTTATCGTTATTTTTCGATGCGATATCAGGTCGAGAGGACGAGGACAGCTACGTGGAGCCGTACACGAGCAGCGAGTGGATTTACATCGGTGACCTCGAGGAGAGCCACGTGTGGAAAAGGCCAGACAGCAGAGGTGACGACGACGAGGTTCCGGAAAGTGTCGCTAAAGAGAGGAGAAGCTCTCAGGAGTCGACAGAAAGCGAGAGAAACTTTCGGAAGAAGTATCAGGCGGCGACGCACAGGATGGTGCATCGGAAAAGCAGCGGGGAAATGTATAAGAGGATACAAACGAAGAGTTTCGGTAAGTTGTCGGACTACATTATCCTGTTATTGCTTCTTTCACGGTTCGTCAAACATCCCCTAGCGACGCGAAACAGCCCCTGTTGAAATAAAGCGCATCGCGCTCTTATTGGATGAATGTCCGTTTCTGTTGCTGTTGGACTTATCTGTTTTATTGATGTAGGTGATATTTATGGTGTTTTTGCTGGGGTACTGTTTGAGTTAGGTACTTTTGATATTTCGTGTGGCATTTTCGTTCTGGGGACTGTTCTGGAGACATTCATCTGGATTTGATGGTAGTGCTGTGGCAACATATCGAGTATGGTATCGTGGGATTTGGGAATTTATGAAATTTGGGAGTTTAGATGTAGAGGTGTTTGGAAATTTGGGTGATTTGAAATTTGGGCATTTGGAAACTTGGGAAATTTAGATTTGAAAATTTAGGAACTTAAGAAATTAGGAAATTTGGAAATTGGGAAATTAGGAAATTAGGAAATTAGGAAATTAGGAAATTAGGAAATTAGGAAATTAGGAACTGGGAAATTAGGAAACTGGGAAATTAGGAAACTGAGAAATTCAGAACTTAAAAAGTGAAAATTAAAAATTTAGAAATCCAAAGATTTGCATACTCAGAAGTTTAAAAATTTAGACCTCTAAAAATTTGACTACTTAAAAACATAAAAATTCCCAACTTCACAATTTAAAAATTCTAAAATTTGAAAGAAACCATATACACCCCAAACCCTATCAAGCTTCACATTACATTAAATATATAAAAATACTAATAATAAAAATTTCATCGATGTTACCATTATATTTTCAAAAAGTAATGGAAATATGAAACAACCCGTTAAATCATCATCAACAATTATTAACGCACGCTGTTTCTTTACCGGATATTTTATCTCACTCCGAAATGCAATATAATATGAATTTCAAATGTCGAGCAACATTCTGAATTTACAATTATTATAAAGTTACCCGGCTGTTTTCTTCATTTATACATCGTAAAACAGAGCATTGTAAATTATGGTTAAATAAATATGTATGCAAACTTTTCATTGCAGCAGAAACAACAGATATTAATTACGCGACAGAGCTCAAACAAAAATGGCCGACTATTTTGAAACACTGTAAATATTACAGCAAGTGGTACAAAGAAGTTTTAATAGCTGTCACTGCCATATATAGCTCAAAATGGCGGTGGATCACGTTACTACCACCTCCCCTGCTTTTTAATAGAAATATAATTCCATCAGATTATTGAGAAATCGATATCGTTTTTTTTACGTTGTTATTACAAAAAATAATTACGTGTTCCGTAGTTAATTATTTACGACGAACAGCATATTCTGTTTTTAATATTTTCTGTGTTATATGCACACGTTGTATACGGTCGTATGCCCTATTTCGGTTGAAATATTTAATGAAATTGAAATGAAATAAATTATTAATAATTATTGAGTTGAATATGAATATTTTAAAATGCATATATTTAAATGAACATATATGAATATAGGCATATGAATTATTAACAATTTGTTAATAGTAATAAACTTGCTGCACAGCTAAAATTATTTACAGGTAATTAATGTTAATAATTATTTTCTGTGTAAGTAATAATTTAGTACATAATACCGTTATTATTACAAAATAATTTATGATGTATTCTAGAAATACAGATATTTTGCAGGTTGTTCACTGAAAATCTATTATTTACTACGTTACGTATACTCCTTGCCTTAAAACAAAATGGAGGTCTCGTTTGTTGGGTTTATTGACGTTCGACTGCTGTTCAAATATTTACATAAAATTTGCAACTTGGTATCAGTGAACCCCTTGGAATATATAATGAAGAATTTGAATAATTCTCTATATTGTTTTCGTCTCTAACATCTTGAACCTTTCTATACTAAAAATTCATGTGACCACTTGCTTCAATTTCACATTTCAGATTCGTTTTATGAGAAACCGAGATCGATAAAAACCTAAATATTAAAAGCGGAGGTAAATAAAGCGTCAGTCAAAGCGGTAATAAAAAAGTGAATACTTGCGTGCACCTTTATAAATCTTCGCCTATTTATACATAAAGAATCGATCGCAAATAAAATGTTCCCTACTTCCATGAATATTTTACAGACCTTGAAAGCCATTCTTATAGCGAAGGCTATAATATCTCTAAATATACGATAAATATGCAAAATGTATCAAGGTTATAATCAACAAATTTTTATTTATACAATATGTTAGAATCGCGATAAAGCAACGAACAGAAGGTTGTTTTTATCGACGATGAAAAACGCGTTCCAGCAAACAAATTCGAATACACGTGAAAGTATTCGTTAATGGAGAAATTAATCTGTAAATGAATTTATAATGTTTTGACAATGGAACCTGATTTAAAGGTGAAACAAAAGCAAAGCTGTCTACCGATGTCAACTGTATTATTTATAATACAGACATATATTACGGTTTATAACAGTACATGTCAAGATTATTATACTATTCGTAAATGCTCTATATTTCCGGATCCCTATATTCCCGAATCCCTACATTCCCAAATTCCAATATTTCAAAATTCTTAATTTTCCAAATCTATAATTTGTCAAATTCCTACATTCCCAAATCCCTATGTTCCCAAATTCTAAAATTCTCAAATCCCTACGCTCCGAAATTCCTACACCCCCAAATCCCTAGATTCCCAAATTTCTACTTTCCCAAATCTCTACATTCCCAAATCCCAATATTCCCAAATCCCTATGTCCCCAAATCGCTACATTCTCAAATCCGTACGCCCCCAAATCCCTATACCCCGAAATTCCTACGCCCCAAATCCCTAGATTCCCAAATCTCTACTTCCCCAAATCCCTAATTTCCCAAATTCCCATATTCAAAAATTCTCACATACCTAAATCGCTACATCCCCAAATTCCTACATTCCCAAATACCTACACTCCCAAATCCCTACATTCCCAAATCCCTCCATCCCCAAATTCCTATATTCCAAAATTCTCACATACCCAAATCGCTACAGCCTCAAATCGCTATATTCCCAAATTCCTACATCTCCAAATCGGTACATCCCCAAGTATCTCCGGCTCCAATTGGTCAGAATAGAAAAATGGACGCCTCACACGTATTTTCGGCGGTGGCTCTCGCAGCCACGCACACCAATTAGGCGAAAAACAATGACAGTCTTAACAGTCTCTCAAGTGAGCGAGATGCTACTTGCGTTCAGCAATTATTATTGTCATTATTCTTATTTGCCTGTGTGAGGAAGTGTTCATAGAGCTTCTTTTACTTTGCGACCTCACGCGCCGACTGGAGGGTCGACATCTGCATGCATGTCGGACAGCTTTGAAATAACGGGAGATCGGTGGAAAAAAATGAACGATGTTCGAGTGGTTGGTTGAAATAATTTCGATGTTATTGGAGTGGTACGTCAATCAGTTTAAAACGAGGATATCACCGTTTTAAATACACTCCACTTAATGAACTATATTTAACGGTAACGTTTGTGAACGACGAGTAGTTTACATAGAATCGATTGCTCTTCGCCTCTGGTAGTAATTAAATGAACCGAAGTCCGTCTCTTTATGACAATTAAATGACAGCTATTACACTTTGTTAGAGAAATATTTGCTTTCACTTAACGTCGACGGTGTACAATGTGTGTGTCAAACAACGGGGGTAACATCTGTGAAAAGGAGGAACCGCGTCTACTTGCAAGCGAGGCATTTATTTGTTTCCGATAATGTAAAGGTTCCAAAGCGTTGATGTTGCCGGGTCAGCTGATTTTCACCAGGTATTTGGAAACTTGAAAATTGTGGGGGTAAACAATTTTGAAATTACGAAAGTTTGGAAATTCGTATATCGGAAATTTGGAAAAATGTATACATTTATGAATCCACAAATCCGTAATAAATTTCAAATTTCAAAACATATGAATAGAAAAGTGTAATAATTACAAACTCAGACAAGTAAGAATCGTCAAGAATTTAGTAGCATCGTACATTTTCCGCGAATTCAAGTGTTTTTTATTGTCGGGTAAAATATTCTGATTTATACGGTAAATAAATCATTCTGTGACTAATCTTCGTTTTTATAACAACTATCTTGGGAAACATTCAGATGCAACCCGTAATACCTTCGTAGGATTACAAGCGCCCTTCGGAGCTTCCCGTTTGAGAGCGTAAATTTAGTAGCAGCTTCAGGGTGTTATGTATCTTCGGGCAAATTTAGCGAATATTTATGCAAACATGGAATTACAGACGCTGACAATACATCACCACTCTCGCTACAAATTTTATACTCTCTATGAATTATGTGATCGTTGTTATATCACCATATACGATACTTTTAGAGCTGTTCTTTTACACTTCGAAGATTGTTCTTTTAATACATGAAAGTCTTTGTATATTATAATAGTATATTCATTTTGTGGTAGATTTATTAATTATTTGTTATATGAATTGTTATTTAAATTTTAGCATTATTAAACTTTTGTATTTTCAAGTTTATGATTTTTAACATTTGTCTGCAAGCTTTTAATTAAAAATTGAAATTCTTTTCATTTAAAGATTTGATCTGAAGATTTAATTTGACGACTTGAATTAAAGATTTTATCAGAAAATTTGATTTGTAGATTTGCAGATTTGAGAGTTTAAAATTTGTAAGATTTGAAGATTTGATATGAAGATATGATTTGCCAACTTCAATCAAAGACTAGATTCAAAAAATTATTCTGAAAATTTGAAGATATAAAACTTGCAAATTTACCCGTTTGAAATAAAAAAAATAAAACTAAATGTATTCCATTCACACAGCAAATGTCACATCGCACTAAACGCTCTGCTTTCCCTATATCGCCATTTCCGCAAAAGAGGTCCATCACGTTCGCCATTACACAAAGCACAGAAACGTATAAATTCCATTCCCGATTCTAAGAGGCTGCTGTAACTAAAATTTCCTCCGCGTGGCGACACATCACCGAAGAATGTCCCGAAAGACAAAGAAATCGTTCCCGATACCGTCTGCTTGCACGACGAAAAGAGAAAGCAGAGGGAGAAACAGCGGAGGAAAAGCGTGTCGAAAGGGAAAGCGGAAGAGGGACGGGAAAAAAGGGAGGAAGAAAGAGGGAATCGTTCTTCCCGTTTCTTTAAATAAGCACCGCGTAATACTCTGGCTAAATATAATCGAAACGGCGCAGCTGAGAGAAAGAGACGCCCAGCGTCGACTGCTACCGACGCTTCTGCGACGTCGGCGTCTACCAGATACATGTGACGAGTAGCTTACGTTGTTTGATTAGAAAAAGCGAATCTCCCGTAATACAAACCTTTCGATTTCTTTGATACTCGCTGCTAGATACACGTGTATATCTGGAACACTTGGCTGCATGGCTTCCTTTGGATCTACGGAAATAGTATAATGTATATTTGATCATTTTCTAGATTTTTTATTTGTTAGATTTGTAAGTTTTAAGGTTTGGGAAATTTCAGATTGGTAAATTGATAGATTTTGGTAATTATGAAATTGAATTTAGGAGATTTTAGATTGTCAGATATGAGTTTTCCAAGTTCTCAAAATTTTCTAAATGTTTTTTGAATTATTGAACTTTTAAATAAGCATTTACTAAATTACTAAAATACTAGATAATTAAATTACTTAATCAGTAAATTTATAAATTTGCAAATGACCAATTCGTAACTTATAAATGATCAATTCTTATTGTTAGATTACTGAACTTGCAAATGATCAATTGTGAAGTTACAAGATTTGTAAATAACTATTTTTGAAATTTTTAAACTCCCAAATTTGCAAACTATCAATTCCCATCTTACTAAATTTGCAAATGACCTATTTCCACGATACTAAATTTGCAAATGATCAATTCCCATCTTACTAATTTTGCAAATAACCTATTTCCACAATACTAAATTTGCAAATGACCAATTACCATCTTACAAAATTAGCAAATGACCAATTCCCTAAGTTACTAAATTTGCAAATGATCAATTCCCATCCTACTAAATCAGCAAATGACCCATTCCCACGTTACTAAATTTCCAACTGACCAATTCCGAAATTACTAAATGTGCAAATGACCAATTCCCAAGGTACTAAATTCACAAATGACCAATTCTCAACTGACTAAATTCAGAAATGACAAATTTCTACATTATTAAATTTGCAAATGACCAATTCCCAAATTACTATATTTCCCCTTGCAAATTCTCGAATAACCCATTACCAAATTACTAAATTTGCAAATTTTTAAATTTCAAAATAACCAACTCCAAATTTCTGAATTCCCTCATTTTCAAATTTGTCAATATCTAATTTCCAAACTCCCAAGTTTCATAATTATCAAATCCTCAAGTTCTCCAATATCTTACATGCTCAAATTTCCAGCTCTTCATATTCCTAAATTTTCAATGAACTTCCCAACTTTCTAAATTCCCGAATTTCAAAATTGTTAAACTTTCCTAAGGAAGCTAGATTTGCCTCTGACTAGTCCACTTTCCCTATCTACTAGAACAAGTGGTTTTAAGTACACCAATTTCATCTGCATAAGGTAAGCAATTACAGTATGAAGTATATATAACATGAAACCAATTTTTATGAATAAACTTCAAAGGTACCGTTAATCTACGACTTTAAAATTGTACAAGAGCTATGAACCTTGTGTTTAAATAATTTTCCCAAATCCTCAATCATCGTTTTCCTAAATGTACCTAAGTTCCAAATGGATTTGTGATACAAAATAAGTGACTTGAGTATAAAATTATTTATTAAAGTCCTAAAAGTCGATTTATTTCGACAATTGTACTGTGATGATTTACTGATATCTGTATCACTTACTGATGTTAGTAACGTAATATTATAATAATACCTTAAATAATAAATTTTATGTATTGTTTCGTCACGAAGGATCCACCCACTAAATAAATTCATATCGCGAAGGTACAACTCTAATTTTACAAAATCAATACAGTGGTAACTATCTACCTCTCGACTCATTCAAACCAAACCCGTTCCTAATTACCCACTGCTCGCAATTTACCAAAATTCCGTTCCTCTGAAACATCGTTTCCGCCTCGTACCAACTACTTTGAATTCCATTCATCGGCATACCCGTCAAAGTATTCCAAGGATCGTCCAGAAACATATGAACATACACATATACTCGCCCGCAAAAGTAATTGGACACCTATTAAAATTTCAAAGACTCATCAGAAAGAACATACGTTTGAAATCGTTCAAATATTTAACCCGCTGCTATGGTAATTCGGTCAAGATTTGTATGAAACAGTAATCTTATCGTGGACACATTTTATCTATTATTTTTAAAATATCTAAAAAAATACTACTTTAATTTTTTTTGCAATTACATTAACGAAATAACACTTATATGATAATAGTAGTACTTATATGAACTTATATAAAAATCTTTCAAATTATTCTTTCGTACTTGTTCTGATAACATACAGTTTTTATATTTATAGTGATATAGTTATTAGTTTATGGTAATATTGTTAGTTTAAAGGAGTTATGTTAGCAGTTGAATATGATTAAAATTGGGACACGTACCTATGACTTTTGCACGGGAATGTACAGTCACGAGCAGGGCAGATTTCCCTAGAGAAAATGATGACGTAAGAGGAAGAGAATTTATCACTCGTTCGGATTGGTTGCGAAATTTTTAAATTTACGAACTATCATATGTAAAAATTTAGAAACTCGGGATCTAGGAGACTGGAAATTTTTTAACTACGGAAATTAGGGAAAGTAGGACGTTCAGGGGATTTAGGGACTTAGGTGTTTAGGAATTTAGGAGTCTAGGAATTTTGGTATTTTGGAATTGAGGGATATAGGGATTCAAGAATTTAGGAACTTAGAAATTTAGAAATTTACGAATTTACGAATTTACGAATTAAGGGATTTGAAGATTTAGGGATTTGGGGATTTGGGAATTTGGAGATATAGGGATTTGGAGATTTGGAGATTTGGAGATTTAGGGATTTGGGGATTTAGGGATTTACTGATATAGGAACTTGGGAATTTACAAATTTCGAAATATAAATTTTGACAATACAGAGAATTAGGGATTTAGGAGAGCTACTTCCAACATTTGCAATTTAGAGAATAAAATTACCAAACTTGACAAGTGTAACAATCTCCAAACATGCAAATATAAACTCTAGAAGTCATCAAACTCAAAAGCTTACAAATCTGAAAATATTAAAATTCATATTCATAAAGATGACATAAATTATTGAAATTAATTTAGAGAACTCTTTTGAAAAGCAACTATTCTGACCAATCACTATTTCTTTCAACAAAATAACTATTTGAGCCAATTACAGTTTCAACGCTCTACTACAAATATTTCAAAAGATCCTCAAATCGACTTGCCTTCAGTTCTTCACACGCCATATTAATAAATATAAATTACTACAAAATCTCCGAAAACGCATTCACCCTCATGCAACATCGCACTTGTCTGCACATGCACCTGAAAGTCCAAACCCGTTGCATAAAACGAGAAATCTCCTAAATCGTGAAGCTATCGGTTGATCGTATGCGTGTAAAGACGATTCGCGGTCGTCTAAATATCCCGAGCAAAGTTAAGCCGAAGTGGTGTATCGGCGAGGAGGGAAACGAGCGTCGGTTACTGGGAGAATTGTACGAGGAGGTGGGTAGAGGAGGAGGGTGTCGAGTGGAAGAAGCTTTTGGCTGGCAGTCAGTGGGTCAGGGCGTCGAGTCGCATTCCACAAGCCGTCCGTAGATATCCTCTTCTGAAGATCGAAGCTTTCCCGTGATTCCCGCGTTCCGGCGTCGCGTGCTCGAGCGGAAACCTCTTCTTTTCTTTTCATTCCCCTGAAAGGTGCACCGGAAGTTGTAGTGTTAGGTGCCGGGTGTCTGCGAGATGGTGTGCGATTGCGCGGCCACCGAGTGCTCCACGGAGCTCGGAGCGGACGTGTCCTTGAAGAGGGCCTTGGAGGAGCTGTTGAAATGCATGCTCAGGGTTTGGTGCAGAGAAGGACAAGCCCTTACCAGACTTGGCGCGTCTACACACGGTAAAATCTCTTTCCTCCACGAGACTGTCTCCTCGTTCTCCCGGCTACGCTTGTGCTGTTCTTGCTTTACGTCTGACCGACGCACTTCTGCTTTTGTTGCCTCTAGGCGGATGAACTCGTGGTTTGCGCCACGCTTTTCGAGAATTTACCTTCGTAATCGTCTCGGTCGCTCGCTTACTCAAGGATTTTCAACGTTTGCGAGAGAAATGTGACTCACTCGTTCGGTTTTACTCTTTCGCGATAAAAACTGTCCCACTTTTTACTTAGCCTGCGATTTTAAATCGTCTCGTTTTAAGTTCACGTTGTTTCTATGTTAAATAACTGTGATGAACGTCTACATTTGTTTATATTAAACACGATTCTGTACAACTTTTATTTTAAAGTCTTGTGCCTTAACAAGTTAATACCATGATGGGTATTTTTTTAATGAATCTATAATACATAAACATAGTAAGAGAGACAACAATAACTAGTAGCAAGTTGAAAAGAGTTCATCAAACTTTTCTATTTTCAAAAGGTTTTTTAAGTTTCAATATACTAACCGCAAAAGTGCCTTCAAGTGCAAAGCGTTTAACATCTTAAAACAAGAGAAAGTTTAAATTTTATATTTATTTTATATTCAACGATCGTAACTATGCAAGTTTTAATTCCACTTTATACAGTTTTTAAGAAGTTTTCAAGATTTAGTCACTTGTTTAACGCGTGAAGGCCGCGATAATTTTACATGGGCCATCTGGAATTAACAAATACGTTACGGTGAAATATTTACAGTAGATAAGTTAAAGTGTATAATCATGTGTGACGTCCATATTGGAGGTACGTCAGTATTATGTGTTTCTAGTGATCTTTTAATTCCTAGTAATCTTAGCCTCATGACGCTATGAACAAATTCAGTGCTGTAACCTCCATGCAATTCAGTACATTAATTAACCAGTTGTATTTTATTTTAAAAATCACGTGGTTCGTGATTTTAGTGAAGTGTTGATTGAACGCAAATTTTTCTATTTAATAAAAAATTAACAATTCGAAAAGTTACAATTTCGTTAAAACAATACTCGAACTTTCGCTCGAAATAAATTATTTTGATCACCGTTTAAAGAAATCATTAAATTAAATTGTACGATTAAATTATCTTGTACAACAAGAAAGAAAACTTCAATGAAATACAAATTTATAATCGCGTCTCGAAACTTTGTTACCTTTATTTTTCAAGTTGGAAAGTTGCAAAGTGAAATTATAAAAGTGAAGAATTCTAGAAGTGAATGATGATATTATACAGGTCAGAAACTGCGGCGTCAAAGTTTCTGTTATGAAACGTATCCCAAAGCGATTCCCTTTTCTATTCTTTACTTTTCAAACTTATACGTACAATGCTAGCAGAAAATATCCCACTTTTCAAACTCGAATATGAAAATACCGTTGCAAATACATTCAGAAATAATTACAAACGTTCTGTTAAATGTTGTATTTTTATGGAGCTGTTGTCGTAATTTCTTCTTTGTATTTTTCTTTAAATTATAACAACTCAGTGAGTATTTATTAAATTTCGCTAATTGGAAGTGCAATTTGTTTTCTGTACAGAGGAAGTATACTGGGTTGCGTAGGTTATAATTAACTTCTACAATGTAGTAGGATTGCTGGAGCTCGGTATTTTCCTACTAGGTAAATTCACGATTGGCATTTCTTTTCACTGACACACCTTTTATTTATGAGGAATATAACTTTCATTCATTACGACAGAATTGTTCTAATTGTGATATTAAATCTGTGATTTTCTGCTACGTTCTCGAGCCCTCAGAGCAGGGAAATATCAAGACATTACTCTAAGTAAACATTGTCCAAGTCAGTTGGTAGAAATTTCTCAGCTCACAAAATGTTGATAGAAATATTTTAGTAATTGAAAAATTTGAAATTGAAATGTTTCAGTACGAATTATTTAGATTTCTCAAATTAATATGTTAATGGAATGTTACTACAGTTATAATTGCATATGGAAGACGCGTTATTAATACCGAACAAATGTACAACATCAACATAATTAGATTCTTCCAGAATAAATCGCTCAAAATTTGCATAGAACACGTTATTATTAGCATATTAATGTATTAAATATTGCAGTAATGGCATAGCTACCTCGGCACACCGCAAGAAACATTATTAACACGTTGAATGCCTCGGTGGTCATTAGTAACGATTGCCTGTAATTTAATAGCCGACACAAACAATTGCAAACCACGGGGAAAAAGAGACTACTAATTATAACTGCTATTAATATTTCACTAACAATAGAATGTAACAAACCGAATGATTGTATCTTTAATAATTTCTATCAAAATGGGTTATTTTGTACGTGTCTGCGGCAACGTGATATTGTATATAAATGTATGGTTTTGCTGTTCAATATTTTATTATGCTGCCTCACGCGATTAATGAAATATTAATGCTTCTTTCATGATGAATATTATTTTGATGAAATTGAATGAATAATTTATGTGCATTCGTTATATATAAATTATGACGTATTCACTCATGTATATATATTTACTTAAATATTGATATTTGTATTCCTCTGTTATGACAGATATTATTTTGATAAAATTAGGTGTGTAGTATTATCCATAATTTATACATATTTACACATTTAGAGAAATATTTATTTTTCCCCATTTGAAGTGTTAATTTAATAAAATTAAAGGTGTTATTAATAATTTGTGCAGTAATGAACATATTAATCTATTACAATATTCTTGTATTTTCAAGATATATTTAAGATAATTATTACAAATAATTTCTTGATAATAAAAATATTGAAACTTGTAGAAATTGAATATGATTGAAATTGTTGCTAAAACGAAGATCAAAGCTTTTCATTGTAATGTCATTCAAATGAACTGCTTAACACGGCTTAACACAGTTCGCATGGCAAATAGGGTCTTGCTAAAACACGTGTAGTGAAAACGTGAGTAATGTGCAGTGATTATGCAATCACTATTAATTGTCGTTTTACTGGAGTGTTAATACGTAAATACCATTACCCCGCCTGATTGAATCATCGAACAAAACTTCGTTTACAATAGTGATCCAAAAACGTCACTTTATCTTATGGAGATTTCATGTTACATTGTTTCATATCTACCATTATTATTGTATATTGTATTCTGCCGCTCTGTTATTGCATTATGTTGTTCCACCGAATTCTACGTTATTACTTTATGAGTAATTCTGGAATTATATCATTTCTGGTTCCGTGCTTTCATGTTATATCACTGACCCGTTTTACTACGTTTAGAAATTTCGAAATTCTCATGATATTTCCGCTTTTGCAATTTATGAATGTTAATATTTCTAAATTCACAAATTTTCATATTTTCAAATTTTCAAGTTTTCATATTTTCATATTTTCTAATTCTCAAATTGCCAAATTCCCAAATTTTAAATTTTCTAGATTTCTAAGTTTCCAAATATACAAGTATCTAAATATTAAAATTTCTAAATTTCCAACGACCAAACCTCTAAATAATCAAACTCTCAACTTCAAAAATAAAAATCTTCCACGTCTGTAAATCGAAGACCCAAAAGATTCGTGTGTTTAGAAATCCCCAAAAATAAACATCTCGCATCTGCAAAATTCATAAATTATAAGATCTAAAAGAAGAACAATTCAAAAAGAGTTCGAATAATTCATTCTCCAGTAACAATTATCGCTTCCTCTATTCTCGGCAGTTTATCGGAGTTTCAACACCCGCGCGTTAATAAAAAGAAAGTAGGTTAATACTCGCAAATAACGTTTCTGTGTTTGATTATTTAATCCGAAGTATTGATGCGATCTACCGTTAAAAGAAGACGAAGTTTCTAAGCCAGTAACAGTTTGTTGAACGAAGTCACGGTCGTAACCGGTAATTATTTTCTGCTGACCCTGAGGAAACCGCACGAAAATATCCTCTTTAGAAACTGAAATACGATTTTCGTCTTGTAACCGATTTATCGATGCTGCCACGACATTGAACAACACGGGTCCCAAGTGCGCCTGTTTCGTCCAAATTTGTCCGTGGTGTGTACCAATTTGACGGCAATAAAATTAGATTCCCACATCAACGGGTGGTCGCAGCTTACCAGATAATTAGTTTACCGCGTCCGATCTTTCTGGACATGAACCGCACAATTATGTATTGATCCATCGGGAGGAACAGTCAAGAGTGAATCAGACATCCCTAGGGGAAATTTCATCGAGGAGCTGATCATTAGCTAATCATTAACGGGTGATTTTGCGGACTCAGATGTATACTTCAAAAATTAACGATATTCACAATAAAGGATTCTTAATACAATTTTTGCAGGGTGTAATAAAATTTAAACATCATGTCATTAGATATTTAGAAATTATTACATAATTATTTCAAAGGGAAGAAATTCGTAATAGATGATTAATTCATATGGAAATTCAAGCGTCGTCCACATATGAGTGATGTGGTAAAGCTATAGTGAAGACGACTTATTTACTACTAACCCTAACTTTCGACTATACTCTTATCCCCTGACAATATCATCTCCCTTACGCTTTGCAACCTTGTGACTTTCAACTTTGAAAAATCCTCTTGGAATTTTGAATACGCCCTTTAAGTCGAATTATGTGCACAGTCAATGATTACTGAATACGAAATTTATATAACATTTCTCTGTATTGTAGCTAAGCACCCGACAAATAAATCATAAGGGGTTAAATATCTGACAAGGGGTCTTACGAGAATGGGAATCGTGGAAACGTATGAAACGAGGTCGAATTGCGGGCAAAATAAAAGCAGGTCGTGCCGAAGTTAGTCAGGAACGCATCACGCCATAAAAATAAGCGAGTCCTTGCGTCACCAAGCGTCGAACGTAATCGACTGTGTTCATGCTTAGCCTTTTGTCTCATCATCGTTGCCCCGTTGACAGAGAACGGGGGAACCAGAGAGGGGGCTTCTTTTATTTTTGCGATAAAGGAGCCACTCGCATTCCTGTCAACCCCTTTCGCAGCCGATGTCAGAAATAGCGAAAATTACTTTGTCATCTTTTTCCTGGTGGCGGAATTTCTCGCACGTGCGACGCCCGCCATTTCAAGGCTGCTGCGACTCGCTGCAGATGATTGTTGTGCATTTTAACTCGCCGCTGATTATTATGGACTTCAACCCCGTGCGATGAATCGATTTTCGAAACTCGATCAATAACTTCGTAGCTTGTTACAACGTACAGGGTGGCTCGCTTCGAGAGAAATTATTCGATATCGGAAAATATTTGGAACAAATTGAAATTCGGGGAAAATTTTACAGTAATTGATTTTTTTGGAGGTTGATTTTATTCTTTTTGATGGAGCAATATTTTTTTGTACGGATTCGTAATTTCTGGTAGAAAGTTTTTTAACTATTTATATCGAAGAACTGTAGGTTTGAGAAATATTTTAATTTGTGTCATAATCTTGTAAACAAATTTTAAAATAGCTGCGTTCGATACACGTTGAAACTTTTATGTGGTAGTAAACCATTTTCAAGCAATCTTCAATTAAAGAATGTTTACTAGAGGAGTTATGGTATTAGATTTACAGTTAAAATTCTAAAAAATACAACAAATTTAAGGTAAATTTTCATCGTATGAAATTTACACACAAAATGTAGATTTCTCATAACAGAAATTATTTGATGATTATTTAAAATTATTTAATTGACCTCAAGATTTTTCAATTTAAGAATTACAGTTTTTATTTTTTTTTTAAATATTCTAATTCTAGAATCACAATTTTTGTCTTGTTCACATTTTATAATTATAGAATTGCAACTTCTATTTTTTTTTAAACTTTAGACAACGTCTGTACTTGAGTTTGTAATAACTCAGTATATGTGTAGGAAATATTTTCTCTATAAAATTATTTTGTAATTGTACTACGACCCTACAATAAAGGAGTAATCTGTAGATAGATGTATTGTTGGAGTAGCGACAACCAAACTGTGCAGTAGCATCGAGTTGGCACATTTCCGATTTTATCGTCCCGACGAGAATCATCTTTCTCTATCAATTCCTGTATTCTGAAATTGGCATTGTTCCGACACCTGGTAACAACTTCTTTATTCAGCAACGACAGTGAAAAATTTTACACCTCCGTATCGATACACAAGGTGGTTTACACAGAATAAGACACATTTTGCAATAATGTTCGCTACTTATGAAAATATACAGTATTTTTATATTACTTTGAGTTTCAGTACAGAAATTTTATTTTTATATTTCTGTATTATATTTGGGGCAAAATTAGTTTGAAATTGGAATCAATGTGTACATTTAGTTAATTTTGAAAATTTGTTGGTTTTGAAGTTATCAAGTTTGCGGATTTTGAGTTTTGTGTCTGACAAGTTTCCAAATTTCTCGGTTTTCAAGTTGACATGTTTCCAAATTTCCGGTCTTTTATGCTTCCGGATTGACAAGTTCCCAAGTTTCCAAGTGTCTAAGTTTTCAAGTTGTTAGGTTTGCAAATTTTCAAATTTCCAAATTCCTAAATTTTCCAATTCCTAAATTTCCAAATCTCTGAAATATCAAATTTCTAAATTTCCAAATATCTAAATTTCCAAATTTCTAAAATTCCAAATTCCCCAAATCCCCCAAATCCCCCAAATTCTCCAATCCCAAATTCCCAAATCCCCAAATCCTGAATTCCCCAAAATTCCCAAGTCCCCAAATTCCCAAATCCCCAAATCCTGAATTCCTCAAAATACCCAAGTACCCAAATTCACAAAACCCCAATTCCCAAATCCCCAAACTCCCCAATTCCCAAATCCCAAAAATTCCCAAACCTCCTCAAAATTAATCCTCTCTCCACAGCATCCAAGAAATCATAATAACAAAATTCAGATATATTGTATTATACACATTTCAAGTTATCATAAATCAACGTACGAACAAATGAAGTGTTAATTAAACTGAATTTGGAACGTGGATCGAGTTCCTATTCGATTGATGCCTCTCTAAAATTAGCTCGTTTCGTCTTCATAATTGTTATAAGCAATTTACGCTATCCCCGAAACATCTGATGAAGATATTGTTGTTCGAAGTTGCAGGTATTCGATAATCGATCTCGCGTAAACCAATCCCGTACAATATCGAAGCAACTTTAATTACCGGAGGATTCAAGTACGCTCAACTTGAAATTAATCAGCTATAGGGGAATCCTCGTTAATGGCAATCGGTACCGAGAAAATATAATTTACAGGTTAGAAACGTAAAACTCGTTGAGTATCATTCTATCTTCTTGTAACGTAAATTAAACATTTGCAATGTTCGGTATTCGAACATATGAAGTATTCAATCTTTTAAATACATTTACGTATTTTGGTCATAATGAAACTTTATTACATCTCTTTTTTGAATTATTACATAATTTATAAATTAACAATTATTGTAAACGTTGCAGAAAGAAAATGCACTCTTAAATGTTAAGAAAAGTATATTCAAAATATTATTAACGTACCAACTTGATGATGAAAATATGAAAACTAGAAGGAAAAGGTGAAAATTTAAATTTAATGTAAATTTGTTTATTATACAAGATGAAAGGACAAGATAAAAACTGGACATAAGGATAAAAATAAGGGTAGTTCGAAGTCTCGTTATTGATTTTGTTTACAGTTTACCATCTTCAGCTAAGTAAACGACCTAAATCTAATTTTTTAATTATGATATTATTACATTCATCGAAAGTGAACATGAAATTTATCAATAGACTTAAACAGTCAAAAAGACTTCGATATCCACCATTTCAGGACCAGCAATTTTTAAACTTCAGCAATTGGTTCAAGAGACTTAAAGTTACTCGAACTTTAGTACCTTGAAGTTACTTGAATTTTAGTAACTTTGAAACAAACGAGTTTGAAATTGTTTAAATATATAGCTCGAGTGCAGACGAGTATCAGCTGGGTACCACACGCGAGCTCTTTTTCTTCTTCAGGAAAGACCTATTCAACTGATTTTTCTTACCTTTCTTGCCGCCTCTATCGACAACCAGACTGAACGGTTGATTCGTTTTTCGTCTCATAAATTCATGAACATTTCAGCCTGTTGCACAATATAGTCGCGCTATAGAAAAAACTCTATAAACAAGTGAAACTCGTCAGCAGCTAGGAACATGATTTCTACGACTGCTGTAAAATGTACTTCAAAATAAAAAGTTAAACCGATAAATTTAACGTCTTACAATTTCAAGTATTTATTTGTGGATCATACGATAAATATTCATAAATGATATTATTTGTAAAATTTGTTCGCGAGGTAAATGTAGGACACGTGTTACGCGCTGTGCGCCATCTTCTTTAAAGCGTTCATTTGCAAGCAAAAGAACCGCTTCCCTTGCAAACTTTTCCTGGGGAAATATAAGTTCATAGTTATGCAAAATGGAGTACACCCGATCAATTTCAAGGATCACTGCAGAGTCAGTGATCCAGTAATTTCATTTAGATATGATAATATTTGAACTACAGATGTCAACCCACGAGTTGGCGCGTGAACCAAAGTAAAAGCTCTATCTGTGAACAGTTCCACATATAGGCAAATAAGAATAATGACAATAATAATTGCTGAACGCAAGTAGCATCTCGCTCACTTGAGGGACTGTCAAGACTGTCATTGTTTTTCGCCTAATTGGTGTGCGTGACCGCGAGAGCCACCGCCGAAAATACGTGTGAGGCGTCCATTTTTCTATTCTGACCAATTGGAGCCGGAGATACTTGGGGATGTACCGATTTGGTGATGTAGGAATTTGGGAATATAGCGATTTGGGGCTGTGGCGATTTGGGTATGTGAGAATTTTGGAATATAGGAATTTGGGGATGGAGGGATTTGGGGATGTAGGGATTTGGAAGTGTAGGTATTTGGAAATGAAGGAATTTGGGGATGTAGCGATTTGGGGTTGTAGCGATTTAGGTTTGCGAGAATTTTGGGATATACGGATTTGGGGATATAGGCATTTGGAAAGGTAGGGATTTGGGAAGGTAGGGATTTGGGGATGTAGGGATTTGGGGATGTAGAGATTTGGGAATGTAGGAATTTGGGAAGGTAGGGATTTGGGGATGTAGGGATATGGGGATGTAGGAATTTGGGGACGTAGGGATTTGGGGATGTAGGGATTTGGGGACATAGGGTTTGGGAATGTAGGAATTTGGGAAATTAGGGATTTGGAAAATTAGCAATTTGGGAAGGTAGATTTGGCAAATTAGAGATTTGAAAAATTAGGAATTTTCTAATATAGGAATTTGGGAATGTAGGGACTCGGGAATACAGGTATTCGAGGTTATAAAAATTTAGAAATATGGTAACTCAAAAATATAAAAACTTGTTAATATAGAAGTTCAGAGTGGTAGTCAACGTATTAGCGATAATGTGTGAATATGTGCAAGCATGATGGGTGCTATGGGAATTACCAGTCACTGGCGCTATTAATTTAATGTAACCTATAACTGGAAGAAATTAACCCACTGAACTATACTGGACCATGTCACAAATTGAATCTTCGTTTATTTCTGTAGTACCGTTTGTTATTGTAGTATTAAAGTATCTAGCTCTGATCTATTTATAACCTAAGTTTCCTAGTCATCGAAAATAGATTTATTTTACCAAAATTGTTAGACTTGGTTTTCACGATAGAAATAGAGGTCTGATAATTGTTTGTTTAAGAATCTTCGATTTATGATGATCGTTAAATGTCCTTATAGTGTTTTGTCATCTGATAATCATAATGCATCTTACTTTCGTTTAATCCATAATGCGATCTCCATTCGTGGACGAACAACAACTAACCCCGTATATAAACAGAAACGTGTGCAACACGTTGTTGTTGATATCCTTGGACTAATTAGTTTCGTATTAATTAGAGTGTAAATAGAAACGATCACTATCCATTATACTTTACTATTACTAGTACATATATCAATTTATATAATCTATAAATACAAAATTGAATTGTTGAAGAATGAAATGATCATTGGAATAATAAACGTGGAGAAATTGTAAAAATTTCATAAATATTTAATAATATATTTTTGTTCAATTTATTATGATGTATTCTCCATCATACAATTCCTATTTATTCATCTATATATTTAATTAAATTTATCTAATTAAACTAATAATATTACCAACTCAATAATTATAATTTACCCTCTATATTATCGTTATGCCTAAAAACATACATTTCCTTAAATTTCTTGATACATAAGACCTATTTTCTTTCTTTTTCTTTTTAAAACAGAGGAGAATGCAAAAATAATACCTATTTCATACAATACACAATTTATTTATTCGATTAATTATGTCTATTTAATTAAACTTGTAACATTATCGTTTTAACAATTATAATTAACTCTGCATATCACCGTTACAATAATCATAATTGTTCGTATAACAATGTCGCTCATTAGTATAATTAATACACTACACATTAATAACATCAGTATACAATTTTAAATTTATTTCGATCTATCCGATTTCAATCCGCTACAAAATTTTCTAGCACCGTTTTCCCGCCAGTGATTTTTCCGTTTCATTTAACATCGTTTTTCTCATCGTTTACGTTCTACGTGATTCGAGTTACTATCGTTCAAGTTAAAAAGGAAGTGGAAGGAATAATGAACTGAAAGTGCATTTATTTATGCAGCAACGGTAACGTGCACTGTCCCGCTTTCGTTTTATTTTTACTCTGTATTCCTTTCTATTTGTACCATTTGCTTTCGAACGCGCATCCGACTCTCTTCTTCCCAGCGAATCTGCGCTGACAAATGTCGCGAATTACGGAAATTTCTTGTTCGAGAACGATCAGAACATTCTCCAAGCTTTTCGATCGTCTCTTTTTTTCAAATCATCTTGTACTTCGTTTGTATTATTCCGAGGTCTACTTTACAAATGTATTGGATTTTGTCGAAGAAACGCGAAAACAGGAAAGTATTCAAACGCAGCATCCATTTTCTTCAAGAATTTCTTCTAATGCACAACGTGAAAGAACAACGGAACATCTCGTAGTGTGTGTACAAGAGTAAACGAAACACTTTTATGTAAATGTAAATGCTTCTTCGGAGAGAATTTTAAACAATATAGAAATTTTAACTATTGTAATAATAATTTATATATAATAATTTATTTTAGAAAAATAGTACTAACGTTTCTTTTTGTTGTATCACACTTTCAAGTTATTTTAAAGTATAGGTTTAATCATTTTGAAGTTAGACCATATAAATGATTAGTATATTTTTCAAATAACAAAGAAAAATAATTAGATCTAATATTATGTTTAATATTTCACTGTTTAAATTGTTTGTTTAAATTTGAAGACATAAATCAAATAATAAAAGAATTTTTATTTTTTTTCGAAGAATTAAATATAAAAGTTCTTTAAAATATTACTGAGTAAACAGTTTATTTTTCTTAATTTGTCAACTAATAGTGAAAGAAGTAAATCGATTTTAATTATGAATTAACTTTCAGTTGTATTTCCTTGCAAATTCAATAATTCAAGTACCACTGGTCACCGTGAAATTCCTCTGAAAAGAAAGCTTCTCGAATATCGATTAATCTCTCAGTTTTGTTTAAAAATATTGCTTGTAGTGTTTGCAAATTCCACAGAAGCTGACCGAGCGAAATTCATCAATAACGTTTACAGAAACATACAGAACTCCCGATTTAACTCGAATACGTAAAATTGTTTGAACGCGATGTGTTTTCTATTTTTACCTCAGAAGATTGATAACGATTAATTAGAGACGCATAATTAATATAATCCAATGAATTTATAACTTTGATATCTCCGAAGAAAGGTTTCCAATTACCGTATATTAAATATCGCGAAATAAACTGGCATCGGTAAATACAGAAAAGTGATTGGGTAAATCCATTATTCATGAAAATAATTAAATGACAGACGAAAGAACGATTAAATAATTAAAATATTCGAACAATCGATAACTGTAAGCTACTTGAATGATTTATACGTTTGTTTTAATTACCGAGCAGTTTAATTTTGTTGTAGAATATTGATTAATATATTTTATAGCGTTGGTAAATATCAGAAATTTGTTTGTAATCGGCATTATTCGGAGATAAATTATTAATCTACAGACAAAAGTAAATAATTTAATAACCGAAATGTTCGAACGAGTAAGCAGTAATTCTCAGCCATAATTGAATATCTTAAACGTTTATTTGAAATATTTTTAAATATTTACAAGCAGTGTTATTTTAAGGTAAAAGCTGATTAATGTATCTTTTCAAATATCTTGCAATACCAGTAAATATAAGAAGTTTTCGATTAATATTATTTCAATTTATTTATTTTTAAAGGGACACAATTAAAAATAACTAATGAGATTAATAAACTTTTGAACGAGATTTTTTATTGAAACTTTTGTTTCGTATATTGCACGTTGGTATAATGTTAAAAAACAGCTTAGAAAGTTAGCAACTTACAAAGCAGCTATAAATAAACTCAGATTTGTTCCGCTACTCACCCTATTTCTCTGTTCACACTCATACTGATTGAGAAATTTTTATTTAACGGTAAGCTTGTTTCTTATTGAAAATACGCGCATTCAGTCGAATTTCATACAATTACTGTTTGGAAGAACTAGCTATACAATTTTAAACTTACTTTTAATTCAATTCTTATTTGCATGATTTCAGTAATGCATTTTGCACGCTCGGGTGAAATTATTTTAATTAAGAAAGAATTTTCACTTTTGTGGAGGGTTCTGAATGGTTTTGTAATTTTTAATTTCTGCCTTCCAATTTGGTGGACATAGTATGCTTTATTTGGTTATGAATTTTAATTGGGTTTTAATTTAGTAACTTTTCGATTTTTAGGGTTGTTGAGGTTGAATAGAAAAATTAAATAGTATTTGGGTATTTGAGAATTGAGGAATTGTGGTATTGGAAAATTGAGAAATTGGGGAATTGGGGAATTGGGGAATTAGGGAATTAGGGAATTTGGAATTTGGGGAATGTGGAAACTGGGGAATTTGGAATTTGAGGAATGTGGTAACTAGGAAATTTAGAATTTGGGAAATTTGGAATTTGGGAACTTTGGAATTTGGGAAATTTGGAATTGGGGAAATTTGGAATTTGGGGAATTTGGAATTCGGGGAATATGGAATTTGGGAGATTAGAAATTTGAGAGATTGGGAATTTGAGAAATTTGAAATTTGGGAATTCAGGAATTTGGGAATTTAGGAATTTGTAAATTTGTAAATTTAAAAGTTTAACAATTTGAACTTTGAAAATTTCTCGAAATGATAAAACTATAAAATTCACTTATTCTATAAGAATTCATCACGTCTTTGATCCGCACATACCGCACAGTATCGAACGGAAATCAAACTTAGCAGCTGTGAAAATAAATTTGAGCAACCGGCACGATCATTGATCCTCCAAAAAGGAAACTCTGTGTAAACTTCCGTTTTCTAGGGTATGATTTATTGCATGACTGCAGATTCCAAAAATATCCACTGAATTATGGCAGAAAATTCGACGAGGTGAAGCGTCGCTTAACTCGTATGAAAGCTTATTCGGTAATAAAAATAACCGTCTAAGAAACATTAAAAATTGGGTCATTCGAGAGAAATAGTAACAAAGATAATACTCTTTCTTCCTGTTTTCTATTGTCAATTTATTCATGATGGTGCACTTCAAAGGGCCATTAAAAATCATGACTCTTAGCTGTTGTGACATTCTGACATTTTTCTCGGATGTTCCATTCTAACCTAATTTAACCTCACCACCATTTTATAGTTTGCTCGAAATGTCAAAATATATGTTAGTAATTACAGCAATATACTAATTAATAAGAATAATCATTCTCAGTATTCAAAAGTTATAGAAACAAAAATTTGTTGCGAATATAATTCTCACAAAGATCGATAAATCCTCTAAACCTTATATACATTTTGCACAGTTTTCAAACTGGTGTGATGAAGATTTAAATCTCCCATATTTTCACGCTGACAACAAATACTTCAATTCGAACCAAATCCCATATACCAAACGCAGCAGTGATCGATTTCGAGTGCAATCGCGAAAATACAATACATGGTTTCATGTGTAAGCTATCTGACGTATCATAAAAATGAAAATGATTCGATTTCGGAATATTAATGCACTGACACATAATGCAGTATCCTAAGTTTCAGTATCAATAAATTATATTTGCAATTCGATTCCTCTTTTTTTAGGTTTTGAGGTTTTGGGGCACCCCTATTAAAAAACAGTCGAAATTGATGTTATCTAAAATATTGTTTAAAGGTCCAACAATTGCAAGAGCAATTCAATTCCTTCCTCAGATCGCAGTAGTCGGATTCAAAATTTTCTCGTGTCTCTATCGACGTCTCGAGAAACCCCCACCAAAAAAACAATCGAAACCAGCGTAATCTAAACAATCGCTGAAAGTTCGAACAATCGCAACGACAATTCGCTTCCTTCCACGTGTGGCAACGGCTCGATTATTCGATTTAACGTGAACAGAGGAGGCATTTCCTCGCGTCTCGCAATAAAACCCTTTTCATCGTTCGTGCCGTCGCGATAACCGATGAATAACAGAGAGGTCGTACTAATTACAGAATGCGACAAGAGGGTGGTAGTGAAACGAGAGGCAGGCGGGGAGTTCGGTTTCCGCATTCACGGCTCGAAACCGGTGGTGGTTTCCGCCATCGAACCCGACACGCCGGCGGAGAGCTCGGGCCTCGAAGTCGGCGACATCATAATGTCGGTGAACGGAAAAAGCGTTATGGACGCGACCCATTCGGAAGTCGTCAGGCTGGCACATTCTGGCACCGACGTCCTTGAACTCGAGGTGGCGAGGACCTGCAACGTGCTGGCACCGAGAGTCGCCAGGCCCGGCACCAAAGATGGCACCGAGGAGGCACCGCTCTGTTCTGGATACCTTTGGAGGAAATCCGCTACGTCCAACAACACCGACAAGTGGGTTCGGCGGTGGTTTGCTCTGCGACGCGACAACTGCCTCTACTACTACAAGACTGATGCGGTTAGTCACATACTTTTATCCTTTCATATGATACTCTTTGTATCCTTGTATACGTGTGACGTAGAAGTTTGCAAACTTGGGAATTTGTGGACGTAGAAATTTGCAGACCATTTGTGGATGTACAAACAGACCCGAGAACTTGGAGACATAGAAATGGAGACGTAGAAATAGAGGATTTAGATTCATTAATTTAGAGGAATCTCTTTTACCGTAAATTATTTAATACAAATTACGTGCTGGACCATCCATAAACTAATAGGACTTTTTGAAAAATCATGCATAAATTAAAGCCGAACGCGGTAAGTTTGTGAGGCAGTCGTTAATCAGAAAGAAAAAAGTCAGCCAACCACGCCTCAGGTTCCGGCACAAGCCATTTAACTGCCATCCTTCCTCGCGAATTGCATCCATCGAGATGACAAGTGTTTACACGAGATCGTTTATTCGAGAAACGGTTCTGTAGGATTCACAGCCGGTGGGGGCAGTAATGCTGATAAAGTACGACGTGGAGCAAACACCGGAGCTGAGGTTACACAGTTTCGCGATAAAGAAACAGGGTGCACCGACACTTCGACTCGCGGCCGACTCCGAGGAAGCTGCTGCCCGATGGACGACAGTCATCAAGGAAGCCATTGAGAGAAACGACCAGGTAAATGTTGCGAGCAACTGGAAACTTAACCAGAGCCAGTTTCTGAGATCTACTCGGGAACTTGCGAGAACTATACAGGATGATTCATAAATATTGGTCCTTTGAAACTGTGGTTCTCATCCTTTTTGCAAGTATATGTTGATGTTAAAATTATTAGGGAACTTGCGAGAACTACACAAGATATTGCTGTTGAAATGAAAATTTAGTTTCATAATTGTTTGTCGACGTCAATCGATCAAATTATAAATATACTACAAACTATAAATTGCATAAAAGTAGTACTACAAATACGCTACACGGTACAGTAAGGAACAAAGATTCGTTATTTTAATCTGTACAGCAAAGCTGTAATGTAAAGCATACTTCTACTTGAGAGATATCCAGAGTTCATGATCCACTCTGTAGCTGGAACTGTTCTAGCTATACCACTTACATAGAACAAGTTTCTAGAATTTAACGAAACGACGAAAGTTTCAGTGAGAAAATAGGGTTTGTTTTAAACTCCTAAGTTTACCGATCTCGTTGCTAGAGTTGTTAGAATAACTAGATTAAAGTTTGGATATATCACGTTGTTGCATATCAAATGGCAAATTTCGGGACATAGGAAATTTGACATGATTCGATAACATCAAGTACTCTGCAATGTCACTTATATCAGTTTGATGTACAAGATTTTCACGGTACAAGGACATGAACGATCCATTCCTACAAAAAAGTGGAGCAATATTTCGTTGAAATAAACTGAAGTTAACATTTAAGTCAACTTAGCTCGCTGTTAATATTTTATCTCACGAATATTTTATACAAAATTCTTTATACTTCGTATGTTTTTATATAACCAATGGTTATACGTAATTAATTCACCATTTTAATCATTCACTACATCTATATTAATTTATTGGACATATTTAATAAATCCACTATTCTTAACCATCGAGTATGTTTAATTAATCCGCCGTTTTTAACCATTGGTGTCAACTTAATCCATCACAGGGAACCATTTATGTTTAATTAACCAATCAACAAACGTGTTAAGGTGGACACGTGGCTGGAGGCGTCGATGAGGATGCGTGAAATGGCAGCGTGCGCCATTCAGAGACCCGACTGTTTCGGTTATTTAAGCAAACAACAGGAACACGCGAGGAAGACATCATCGCCGACAGGTTGGTCCAGAAGATATTGCGTTTTGAAGGATGCTGCGTTATATTTCTACGACGACGCCAACGCGGAGAAGGCGTTCGGTGTCGCTTGCCTTCATGGCTTCAGGGTGCACAGCAGCGCGCCCACTTCCGGTGGCCGGAAACACGCGTTCGAACTGCAACCACCGGATCCCACGCAGAGAAGTTATATCTTCGCTACGGAGTCCGAAATGGACAAGAAACGGTGAGGCTAATGGACTTTAATGCAACTTTCAAACTGAACTTTTAGCTTAGTTCGATGAGGTAAATGCACGTTAGTGAGCAACCATTTTGTTAAAAATGGACATCTTAAGTAGATCATAAATATCTTAAATAAATAATAATAGGATATCTGCAATGAATAACTTGATTTAAAGAAAAGTTCATACTCATGTAATTTATGTTTTTGCTAAAAATTATCAAACTTCACTTCAACAGGATCTTTGATTTAAAATATAATTTTATATAAATGAACATGAAGTGCCTGTATTAAACACAGTTTGTAGTGGTTCTGAAATAATAGTTGAAAAATAATTTTGAATTTTGAAGATAATTTGTGCAACGTCGTGTAATTTGCAGATGGCTGGCAGCTCTGGAGTACTCGATCGATCGATGGATAAAGATTGGTTGACAAAGGCCGACCTACCGTACAAAGAAGCAAAGAAGTCGAAGCAGCGAAGATCCTCTAAGGTGTCCTTCGTCTCTTCATGTTTCCGGTTCCTAACGAACATTGTCGCAAATCACAAACTCATCGATCACCGTCGTCATTGTCGCTTCGATTGTCGTTCGCAAATGCATCACGTGGATCATGTCGCAAATGCTCTTCAAATTCGCAGTTCTTCGCAACTCTTCGTCGTCTCGATAGCATCCATGGTAATTTTCGTTCATGAAGTTTAACGATAACAATTTCTTTGTAATTTATTATTACGAGTGCCAAATATCTGCCAAGATTAAATCGAACAGAAGAAACCCATGGGGCTACCATGCCGATTTATAATTTTATCGAGAAATATTCTTCTGGACACTTGAATGAATCATTTGCAGCTGCAAATTTTATTGCATACGTTTTATTGTTATCACCGTTGAATTATAAAACTTTCTTAGAATATTGTCAAGCATTCTTGACCGTTTCGATTTTGTACAAACTTCTGTAAATTATCTATTATTGTATTGTATAAATTGCAACTATTCTGCTGTGTGTTTTGTCGCTCTTCTAACTGTTTATATCGCTGATTATCACGAATTTCATCGATCTTGTTGTTAATGATTCTGATCACGATTTTCGAACTTTGCCAGTCTTATCGTTAGTGTAACGCTGTTTTATAATAATTTCTAATGATACTGCATTTAGCGAAAAATTAAGTATATGTGATTAATACTTAAAGCAACGTTTCTCGAGACAGCTCTGATTTATTTAAAGACATTCAACATTCGTTTTCGTTTTTTTTTTTTATGAAGGATTTTAACGCAAGTACTGGAATTGAACATTGATTTGTATGAAAGTAAATATTTTATAATGTCACTGTATATGATTGTATATTGTTCGAAATGTTTATGAAGTTATTCGAGTGTTGTTATTGTTCATTATTCAATCGTGTAACAGTACAAAGTTTTTGATCCGATATATTGTACAAAAGTGTCGCTGTATTAAATATGTAAAGTTTCTTTCGTTTCCTAAATTTAATATTAAAAGAAAATTGGTACTCTTTCGTTTCCTTTATTCCCTAAGTTGTTGAAGAGTATAATTTATTCTTTATTTTAAGCAATGTGTACATAAATTTATTTTAAACGCACAATGCTTTGTGTATAAAAGTTTATTGGACAATATAAATACCAGTGTGATTTGTAAAGTTATAAATTTTACTGTATTACTCTATCATTTTTTTGATTAACCTTCACTAAAATATTGTCGATACAGTTTAAAGTTAAAGTTTGCTTTAGTTGTAATAAAATCTAGCTTATTCTTACTTTTATTTTGGTTTATTTATTCTATTGGCACTTATAACTGATGAACTTTATTTTGTAAATTTTTGTTTCAAAATGGTTTACCATTTCAACCATGAACATTTGTTGAATAGTATTATTTATTTAAAATATTTTCAGCTGTTGAGATTATCAACTGCTGTGGAAATTTATGCAAACCATTCAAGAATTTTTAATCGTTCCTTCATTTTTATCAAAATCAAACGCTAAATGTTAATAAGATAATATTTTACTTTTATAAATTTTAATATTGTCTTACACAGGAAAGTTTGTAGAAATTAAAATAGGAATATTATGTTGATATTTTACATCACAGAAGTTTTTTCTGTACATTTTTACACGTCAGAAATGCATAAATATCCACAGTTTAATTATGCAAGCAAAAGAAACGCTGCTTCAAGTAGTCGTTTACAATAACTGGTCAGACGCAGGTCTTAACACGTTCACTGTTCACTGTCACGTTTGATAAACAAAATTATAATATTAATTAAAAGATCTGAAATTTTGTTAAGTTAATTAAAATGGTTTAGTTTAAATTATTGAAGCGTATGGATAACTTATATTTTAATTTGATTAAGAATTTATTACATAATTAAATTATTAATCAATTGCATTGTTCACAACGTTATCATACATTTATTTTGTTATTTAATTACATGTGTAAGTGAAGATTAATTTTCTTCATTTTATAAATAATTATAATTAGACAATTATATTACTGTTTTTGTAGCACTGTTTATAATTTAATAAAATTAATGAAGTGCACTGTATTAGATAAAAGTAGACAATTAACAATTAGATAGTGTTTTTCTTTCAACCGGAACAATGAATGTGTTAAAACTAACAAACCTCGCGATTCTAGTGTCTTATTCGCGACTTAACAAATTTCGTTTCGTCAATAAATTTAAAAAATTCAATTTTTTATACAAAAGAACATCGCATACTTTGTAAGGAAGAATTGAAATCACACTTGACGAACATCAAAACCGAGAATCGTTGATTCACCGATTGTGTCTTGTATTAATTAGAAACATACCCACGGTTTTCTTAATATAGGATCCGACTTACAATTAGCTATAAGAAGGTTCAAGGTCGTCCACTGCGTTTCCACGAATTTCCACAAATATTCAATATAAACATTCACCTTAGCTCCAGACAACAAATTTGACGTTTGACACGTTGACTGTCACGACGGAAGCCGCCATGTTTGATTAAATAAGCTTTCAAGTTTCAATTTTCATTTTGATTAAGTTTCAAGAGTTTTGTATTTCGAATTAATACTGTAATTTAATATTCTATTTCTTACTTATTTGACTAAATTAATTTTTAACTAAAATTTATATAGTTGAACTATATTCATTTTTTATTGAAATTTATATAATTTTAGTAAATTCTTTTTTACCTAAAATTTATGTAATTTTACTACATTAATTTTGTCTCAAAATTAATAAAATTTAACTGCACTAATTTTCTCTTTAAAATTAATAAAATTTAACTGAATACAGAAAATGTCCTACACATCTTTCTACACTAAGTTATTTAATTCAGCAAAGAAATATACAAAATAATTTAGTACAAGTAATCCTTCGATTTCAATTACGTATTTATGTTTAACTCTTTCCAAAGATACAATAAATAATTTCGTATAAATATCTAGAAAGTAAATACGAGTGGTGGCAATATAACGAGAGTCTACTGTAGCTATATTAAATTTATGGTGCTGGTCACCGGAGACACCCCATCGTAATCAAAGTATTAAATTCGTAACAACATGGATCCTCGTGACAGCCGGCGTGTTAAAGCATTGCGTTGTTTGTATTTTATAGTTTGAACAAGCGTGGTTCAGTGTTCACGAACAAACATATTGAGTGCCATTATAACGTTCGTTGATTTAAAGTGCTTACGCGAAGAGCAGAACATCAAAGAGGAAGTCGAAGAACAACTGTGAACTCGATTTTTCTGTCGTGCGGAGTGCTTGTTCTACCGGTTTAAGGGGTCGTTCTACTTACGTGGTATTTTCTTTTTTTCTTGAGAAAAAAATTTCAATAAAAAAATACACAAAAAAAGGAACGATTTTTTGAAAGTTTGTAAGTAGACTGATCCTTTAAATAAAATATTGTAAATTTGAAGCAACACGGTACAATGCGAAACAATTGTACATTTGCAAAGATCTATATAATTGTTCGAAAGATGTGTATAGATTATTCGTATATGATAAGATATTGGAGGAACAGATTTAGGGTCCGAAAACGGTACGCACATTTTAGATAAATTCTTTATTCACAGTGTTGTATGTATAGGTTTTATTTAAATGCTGATTTGATGGGACTGTTGGAGGTTCACTAGAATAATTTTTAATTGTTTACGATATTGTACGGAATAAATGTGTAATATATAATTAATTGACGGTGTATTGAAGATAGATTGAACTAATTTTTTATTTCAAATATTTCTACATCCTACATTTTCAAATTTTTGTACTTGAAAATTGTAATTTTGGGAATTTATAAATTTGTACATTTCTAAGTTTCTAAATTTTTACATTTCTAAATTTCTAAATTCCTAAATTTCAAGTTCCTAATTTAAAAACTTTTTCAAGTCTGAAAATTTCTAAATTCGAAATTTGAACCAATTAAAAAATGTTGAAACATCCAAACATCGAACATAAAAATCTTATTTATACAAGAACCTTCAACCCCATCAAGATGTCAAAAAAAAACTTCGCTAAAAAACAGAAAAGCGTGCGAAAAAAAATCTCCCGTCGAGTGAGTGCTTTCTTTCGCGTGTTGTGAGTACATTTTTTCACCGTGCAGAAAAACTGGTGTGTTTCGATTGCCGCTGATATTTGTATGACTATTGAGAAACCGTGGTCGTGAACATCGAGAAACAAAAAGATTTCCAAAAATCGACGAGTCGATCGTGTAATTTCTCGAAGTAGAAGTATGAGCGATCGTACGAGTCGATCGCGACAAGAAACAAGAATCGATGCATCGAGAACGCGTTAAAAGAAAATTCTGATGAAGTAGCAACGAAGAAGGAGAGATGAGGACATTATCGAACGAGCTTCGATGGCGACGCGAGAGAACCGCGAAATTTAACGACAGACCGCTCAAAAGCACAGATAATAAAATAGGAGGTTTAATACAATTGTAGAATGAAATGCGTCAATTATTTACCTGTCACCCTTCGAGCTGGTTTGAAGGACGTTGGTTTTATCGCTGTTTAGATGATGCAGTGTTTTACGTGCTAGGAGAATCATTTTATTGACGAGAAAGCCGGACATCGGTCGCTTTCCTTGACCGAACTTGTTCTTGTTTCATTCGAATTTTTTCAAATTAATTTCTGTCGTGTTTCAACAAAATTCGCTTTTGTTTACTTTCTTGTTGATACAGTATCAATTAAAAGAATTTTTTCTTTCTGGGATTTTGAGATTTACTTCATTACTTTGTTTACATTTTCTTTTCCTTAAATTTGTACTAAATGAATTTTTTGTTGTACAATTTTTTACAAATATAACTTGTTTCAAGATAGCTTGAATGTTTTTGAAACGCTGACTTAACCTGAATTGGCTCATTTAAAAATTGTTTTCGTAGAAATAAATGTGAAACTCAATATAGAACTAGTCCAAATAATATAAAAATATGAGCAGAAATGTAAAAATTATTTTGATGAATTTTGTGAGACAAGAAAACCTTGAAAAGAATTTTTTTAAACTTGAACTTCAAAATTATTTGGAATGAAAAAATAAAAATATTGGTAAGTTGTATTTTATTTTACGATGCTGTGTTCAATATAGCGCAATTTTATTTTAAAGGTGTGTCAAGTATATTTTAAATGTATGATAAACTTATTCGATACTTTAAGAATGAACGAAATAATTAATAATTATCTCAAATAAAAATTGTAACGTTGAATTACTTCAGAAAAATGCAATTTAAAATAATTTCGGTTGTCGAAGCACATTTCTTTGTTTCTTAAGTATTAAAATAAGGCAAAATGTTTGTAAAATGCGTAACATAGATCGCAATATCGATGTAATAGCGTAGGATCGGAGTAATACGAAAGTACAAAAGGGTCAGATGTAACCGTGTCCGTCTTTCTAGTGCCAAAAACTGGAAATCAATTGATTGAACTATTAAACCAATCTAGATTGTAATAAATGTCGTTAACAAAAACAGTATTTGTATTTTCTTCATTTATGGTACAAAACGTTAATCAAAGACGTCGAATATTTATCATTCAAAATAGTGATTTTTATATCTATACAATAAAAGAAGCGTACCGTATACTTCTATTCTTACTTTCTACAACTCAACAAAATTTAATACATTAACTTTCACTTTCATAATAAATCAAACGTTTTTACTTTTCATAAATTCTACGCACTAATAATTTCTTGACATAGATTCCCTAATTCGAATTGATATTATAGGAAATAAAATACTGAGTAGGTAGTATTAAATAATAGTCTTTATGCTTCTTTAAAAAGTAAGAGGTTGCAAAGGTCACAGATTGCTCTCAGACGCCATATAGTGGCAGAACTCTAAAGCTGTAAGAACTCTCCACTTGAGCAGTCGCTAAAATCGATCGTGATCACCAATATCTTCTTACCGAAACGAAAAATCTTTTTCTAACAAAACATTTCAGTACCGCCTTCCAGTGCCAAAAAATTTGACAAAACTTTACAGAAATTAATTTACAAATAAAATGGAGTTTCTTTTACTACTATCATAGAAAGCAATAACAGAAATTGTTAGAAACTTTGAGTAAATTACAGTGTGGCTAAATTATATTTTTTGAAGAAGTATTCTAATTTATCTAATTCAAAAAATGCACAAAGTTCTTACAGATGTAAACAAATGTCCTAACAAAGTAAAGTCTCAACATGGTTTGAGTACAATTGAATTTTATTATAACTCGTTGTACTCGAATTAAAGTCACATGAAAACGTGTTAATAATTTGTATAAAGATGGAAAGAGTAAAATAATAAATAAATCGGTGAAACTTAATGGTCGATTAAAAAGTGTGTAAAATATTACAAGGTTGGCTTGTTCTTCGTGACTAATGGTTCTACAGAAATATTTGTCATTAGACAAATATGACAAATATCGACAGTTAATATCGATCCGTTTGTCAGCCTTTCACAAAACGTTCCCATGGTTTCGAATTGATAATAATTGTCCGTCAACTATTTCCGAGTATTCGTGTAACGGACTCCCAAGATCGAGACGTATAATTTCGCAACGGAATTCGAAAGGCTCCGAAGATTATTAGTCAGTTTCCGAACTCGATACGCAATCTTATGCTGATACGTTACGCTATACCCGTGATATTATCTGTTAATTCATATAAATAGGAATTACCGTTAAATGATTACCGATCGTACCGTATAATTTCACGTTAATTTCAAATTCGAAACTTTCGTCGCGTTTGTCGAGTTTAGAAGGAACAAAGTTCTCTCCGCAATTACCATCTGGATAATTTCAATATGCTGCCTCTCTAACCCATTCATTCGTGTTTAAAATCTTCGATACGAAATATTCATGTATTATCTTGCTACTTTTAGCTTAGATAAAGTGTTTGGGACCTTATTTTCAAGTCAGCTCTATCTCTAATTTATTGCATTTTCATTTGACACACTGTGGCGGTTAGGATATGTTATTAGAGACAAATTATACGGCTATATCATTCGTATTTTTTATTAACCTTTAAACACATGCATGAAAAAGAAACTCTTTTATGTGTAACATGATGTTGAATAACATATGTTTTGCTGTGTTCTGTATTTTTATTTATACGATCTGTATTTTACACTTTTTGTCCTATATTCTCTATATTTTATTTTCTGTATATTTTGCAAATTTTATATATTCTATATTGAATAACTTTTATATTCTCTTTGATTTTTATTTTATATTCTATGTTCTTTATTGTGTAACCTATACTCTGTATCATATGTTCTATATATCCTACATTTTATACACATACATACATCCCGTCTACATATACATTTATATCCTATATATGTTCTATATTTTATGTTCAATATGCTACATTCTATATCATATCTACACCCTATTTTGCATATATTATATTGAACATCTACGTCACCTATCCTATTCTATACCCTGCTCTCCCATTTTATACATACCATAACACATGTCATATTACACACGTTCCTTCATATTTCTCTAATAAATCCTACATCCATACTATTCGTCCTATATTTTAGAGTACCTCATCTCACCCATTTTCTATTTCCGTGCCATTTCATACGTGTCCCATAACAAAAAAGATCGATTTCAAATCGAAAATGTAATCAAGTTTGCAAAAGCGGTTCTCGCGATGCTGTCAACCGTGCCGGAACGAGGTGTAAAACGAATTTAAGTTAGGTTAGGGCCCGGTACAAGGTTTATCCGAGGTTGAACCGGTGGTATCCGTTTGATAGCAGATAGCAGGCCGAACGACGCTGGTATGTTCTCATTACGCGTCGTGTAGGTATGCGGCGGCCAGTTCGTGTTCTCCATGCTTCGAGATCCGTGCACGCTGCGAGAGCATGTTTCTTCTCCTTTTCCTTTTCCTTTCTACCTTCTTTACCTCTGTTCTTCGTCTTCTTCCTCCTGGCTTCTTTGTCCTTCTCCTTGAAGCTTCTCTCCAGTCAAGCTCCGTTCACACTGCTGCCTCTCTGAATTATTCGCATTTATCCTAAGATCAACTATCGTCGATGTAAGTAATCGATAGAAGAAATTTTATTAACCCTGTTATGTTAACAAATCAGAAATGAAAATTGAGATTTATAAATTGCTCGAAGTCGAAACTTCATAGAATTCTTTCGAATTAAACTTTGTTACGTGAACACCCAGTATTTGATCGTCGTTTCCTTCCCGTTCTCGTTTCGTTTTAATTTTTCTTCATCTCCCTTTAACGAGTTTGTCGCTTTTTGCGGATGTTATCTGCCCGCCTCTCAGCTCACTTCTTCTCACTTAAACTTCTTCAACAAGATAAGAAGAATCGGTGGCCACCTGTTTTATTTGCATTTTCGGAAAAATTCCCGAAACCTTCAGGTCTTTGACTGGTTATATTTGCATGGCCTTTTTTTAATCTTAACTCATTTTGCCCTCGTTTTAGCCTTTTTCGAATTCCAACGACTGCTGCACACGTATTTATCTTGAAGTTTCGCGAGAGCCCCACCACTCCTCTCTTTAATCTCCCCGCTTCCATTTAGTTTTGCCCGGCTGTCCGTTTCTTCTTCTTCTGTCTTCTGCGTCTCATTGTTTTCTTTTCGTTACCGCTCCATTCAGAGAAACTACGGACCCGTAAAACGTATGTAATGTTATTTTGTTATTCTACAGTCACAGTTCTCTTTCTGTTTTCTCTTCTCGCCCTTTATTCTTTTGGAAGAAACGAATCATTAAAATCTATATTTTATATTTTGCATTATATTTTTGTACGAGTTAAAATAAGCTTGGATGAAGAGAGTTGTAAAAATATTAACTTGTTAAAAATATTCATTTGAAAATTCAAACTTTTAACAAATTCTCTCTTCTCTTCATTCAACTTCTATAAAATAATCAGGTTTACTAAAATATTTTATTTTAATTTTGTAATTGTTTATTATATCCACCTGCTCTAATCTCTCCTTTTTGAGAATAATTACTAATACCACCTTGTACGTATTTTTGCAGTATATTGCCGCATTAAAATGTTTGAAATTTTCATATTACCTCAGACTTTAATCACTTCAGCGTTTGCGTTTATAAAATCCCGTAATCGTTTAATATCGGCTTTTTGGTCGCAGAGTGCCGAAATTATTTATTTGCGGTTGCAACTTCGTTACATTTTAAAGGTTCGTCGATCGGTACCTATCAAATTTTATAATTGGAAATCACAGTGAATTATGAATATTTCCATCAGACTTTCAAGAACTCTTGTTCGCTTCATTTCAATATTCCTCCTTAATCTCTACTTTGCCAGTTTCCCTTCTAACTTCATCCTTTTCCATCTCTCGGAAATTCATTTGAACCAAGACTTAAATGCATTGAAACCATTCATTACTGTACAACTTAAATTTCACGATATTACTTCCTTAATTACATTCTGTGTGTTCTTTTTATCGACTACATTCTTAATCTTCATCTTATTCCTCCTCCCCTTCTTCCTCTTCTTGACCTCTCATGGAACTTAAATTATAACGCAAAAGGCGTGCATATATTTTAAAGCGGTTTCATTTGAGAACTTCCTTTCTTTTACTTTTTACGTATACTGCTTTCTTGTTCTTTTCATTTTACCAGTTTCTCTTTACTGCTTGCTATGTTTTCCTTCGCGCTCAGGACGATAAAACTTCGCGATGCGCTTAACTGGAATGTAGAACAGGAATGTCAACTATAATCGATTTTACCACGACTTATTTCGTACAACTTCTACAAATCATTTTATAGATCTTCATTGAAAGATTATTCCTGGTTCTACAACAAGACTTTTACTTTAAAATTAAAATACCGAAGTACTTCTTCTAAACATAACCTATAATTGTTATTGGTAGTTATTATTCAAGGACTCGGTCAACAATTAAACTAAATCTACCAAATTCTTCTATAATTTTGTCAAATATTATTCCTTAATTTCGTTGTTAATTTTTTCGTTCAACATCCACCCGACAAAATTTTATCAAAATTGCAGACTCAATTGTGTCTTGCAAGATGAACTTTGAAACTCGAACTATAACCACCGTTTTAAATAAATAAGCACCTGCAAATAATGTAGCAGTCTTCGTATCTGCATAAAATGTAATATTAAAAAATCGCAAATGAAGCGGTACCGTAAACGGACTCGCCAACTACACGTGCATCGCGTGCAATGTGAACGCCCTCGCCGACAACGAGCGACTTTTCGTTCGCGTTCGATGCATCAAATTCGATGAACTGATCGCATCCTGCGTTTTAAGCTTGGTCCACACGAGAAAACCGTTTACATCGACCATAATTTCTGACATACCATTCCACATTATGGACGCCATCGTTATTCAATGTTTGCCGCTTTCACAAAACGCTGATATTATAGCAACTTTGTTGAACATACATCTTGTGCCGTTACGTCGTTTCGAATATTGCAGATAACATGACATGTGGTATATGTATAAAAAGTAGTCTGGTTACTTCCAGCGTTTGCACTCGAACGAACGTGCATAGGTTAGGTTAAATCGGTTGGAACGGTTGACTTTTTAGAGAGCAGTTTTTGTGAAAATGTTTATTCACCCGTTTATAAGTATCTTAGATTGCTTGAAGAAAGAAGGGATAGTTGTTCAATTAAATATTTGAGGTCATGTTAATGTTGTGTTTAATGCATTGGATGAGTTTTTAGAGTCATAAGTTTTCAAGGTTTCCAGCTTACAAAGTAACAAACTTAAAAATTTAAGAATTTTTTAATTTTTTGGTATACAATTTTTCAAATTTTTTAATCTAGAAATTTACTTTTCAGATTAACTTTCGAATTTCAGCCCCTAAAAGTTTACATTTTTTCAAGTTAACAATCTTCCAAACTTTTGAACTCAGAATTCTACCAACCTCAAAAATTTGCAAATTGTAAATCTACAAAATTTCTAAGTATACTTGATCTCCCAAAATTGAAAGCAAGATAAAATATACTCCACCCAAATTTGTTGGGTCACCTGAAATTCTAAAACACAAAGTTTATATCATTTTCCCTCTCAAATAACCGAAGTACAATTGTGAACGTCGCTTAATTCACGAATTCCATCAAGTTCATCCTCGTGGCAGTTAGTTTGACAGAACCGCGATGAAATTTGAAACGATACTCGATAGAATTCCTGCAGATTACCAAGTGACGTTAGCAGACAGTAGTCGGGAATGTCCCGAAAATGTAATTCCCCGTAACCAGAGCAAATTCGAAGGAATCTTCGGTGGAAGTCAGGAGACGCGGTGCTTCTTCGTCTGCTGGTCGTTCCTCTTCGTCGTTTCAGACTCGTTCGCCGGATCCTTCTTCAGCTTCCAGCACAGTGGTGATCTTGATAACGTGTGGTGGTAGAGCGTTTGGTAGTAGTGGCAGAATGGACTGGGGCGGAAGAGGAGAGGGAACTAGTTCAGTGAACAAAACGAAACGAGAGGCAGTTGCACGCTGTAGCAACGCCTCGACCATGTCGATGGAACTAAAAGCTTGCACAAACTGAACTCACTGACCCCCCAAAAATGCCGTCTACTTGTTACGGACTTGCTCTCCTTTGCTGAAGACGGTGGACAAATTTTTAAATACAGGATCATTAATTTATAAATTTTTAAGTTTTCAAGTTCAGTTTTCAAACAATTTCAAGTTCTATGATTTCTTCATAGCATATTTTTGAATTGTTGCATTTACAAATCTCTCAAATTTGAAAATTGTATAATTTCATAATTTGCTAAAGAGTAAGTTTCTAGGTCTCCAAGTCTTCAGTTGTTAAATTCTGAAATTCCTCAATTGGATAACTTGTTGATTTCCCCAAGCCCAAATTTTTGTTTCTAAATCTCTACATTCCCAAATCTTGGAGTACATAAATCCATAAACCTCCAAATCTTAAATGGTGTCCAAATCTCCAAGTGCACAAACTCTCAAATACCCAATTACCCAAGTTGCTAATTTTCTACATCCTCTGAATCTCCAAATTTACAAGTTTCCTAAACCGTAACTCCCAAACCTCCAACTTGCTAAATCCCTAACCCCCAAATTCTTTAATTCCCCAATTTGCCAACTTCTCAAGATCCAAATACCAAGTTTCCACACCTCCAAATCCCTAAATTACAAACTTCCTCACCCCAAATTCCCAACTTTCCTAATCACCTAATTCCCCAAAGTCCAAATCCATAAACCACAAAATTCGATAAGTCACGAAATTACGTCCATGGATCACTAAACGCTCAGTTAAAATATTTTCTACCAATTTTTTCGTCACGGAATAACACGAGCAACGTCCGAGTAAAAAGTTGTCAGGTATTCTGCATAATACTTTATTATTCCATTAAGAGTTACGACTATATTACAGTCAGAGGATGTTCTTCAACTCCATCATTAGTCTCAACGTCGGTGTATAGGGCGCTGTCAGACGGGAGATCACATACGACATGGTGTTTTGCATCTGAGTACCACGAATCCCTCCGATATTTAAATGTAAAATACCTGTCGTCGAAGTTACATTTTTTTCTCACGTTGAAGCAACGACGTTGACCTTCTCCCTGGTATCTGGGCCTTTTAGGAAAAGATTCGTCACCTCGTACCGTTACTGTACTCTCCTCCGGCAATTCGTCAATGTTTCTTTTCTTTTATACCCTTTTTGTGTCGCATTTCGAACTGTGATCTTTTCAATTTTTCGACACTTTTAGTTCTCTGTTTCACAAAATTTATATCTACTTTTGACGTTTCTGCGGTGCGTAATTATGCAACATGTTTTTGTGATATGTGATCACTTATAACGTTCTTGTGATATGTGATCACTTAAAACGTTCTTATGGTTCGTGTACAATTAATCATTCTTTCTTGGACAACTTCTGAATCGTCCGTTCTGGGAACACTTTGGTAAAATCCAATACTTGTTTAATTTAAATTTAAATGTAGTTTGTTAATGGTTATTATTAATTTCAATTAAATAATTATTAATTTTATTGTAGTTCAACGTGTGTTCATTAGGTTATGTTTACTACAGTTTTGAATTGATATGTGTGCACGTTAGTTAGTTGGTCAATAATGTTAAAACTTGAGTTCACAAGTATAAATAATTATTTCATCCAATTCCGTAAAAGGTGTTCTAAAACCATCGACTGAAATCTTTCAAAATATGACCTTGAGAAATGTCCTATTCAATTTACCACAATATCCTTAAAATAACCAAAATACTGTCGTGTGAACAGAATTAGTGGCATTAGCGACACCCTATATTAAAACAAAAAGATAACATAAATTTCTCATGGGTAACTCAGCTCATTCATCAATATGACCGTTTTTTCATTCTCTCAGGTGTCATTTCGCGTTGTATTTTCATTGTAACCGGTCCATTAAGGGAGCGAGCAGATATGAAAAATAAAGAATAAAAGGTATATGTAAAAATGCTTGTCAAAAGCGTTCGAGAAAGCTCTTTGGCGGCGGATCGAGAAGTATAGGAGGGCAGTGAAAAGAACGACTACATTATCTCTCGGAGATGGTGCATAAAAACGTTCCTCCGCAGCTGATTCGTCCGCATTGGCAGGTACCTGCAGCGTTTACACGAGGCTGCACCCGACTGCGTGTCGCCGGCTCGTGAATACAAATGCACCCGCAGGTAGACGTCCACTTATGCACGAAACGCGGAAAAATCTCTCTACCGACTGGTCACGATCGATTAATATTGTCTTTCACCTTCGATCATTCATCCGTGGTTGCCGCTCTTTGGTTATTTACATATTCGTTTAATAATCGTTTCACTCTGCGGTTATTTAATTCATACAATTTCTATATTTTCAAATTATTGAACTTCTTTCCTAATATTTTCAAAGGCTCAAGGTCACAATTTTTGAAATTTCCAAATTTTACATCTCCGAATCCCATAATCCCCAAATTCCAAAATTTTTACATCCCCACATCCAAAATCCCCAAATCCCAAATTCCCTAATTTCTACATCTCCATATCCCACAATCTCCAAATACTCAAATTTCCAAAATCTTCAAAACCAAAATGCCCAAATTCCCAAATTTCTACATCCCCAAATCTCCAAATCCCCAAACTCTCAAATCTCCCCAAATTCTCAAATTACCAATTGCCCTCCACGTGCCCCTCGCGTTTGCCCCATGTCTAATCCCATTACCATTCTATCTATCGTCCATATAACAATAAAAAAATAAGAATCGATACACAGAATCAGTGAAAGTCGATACGAAGGAAATCATATTCGAATTTCATTGAGCACGTTCACCGGAAATATAGAACGTCCGAGTGAATCACGTTTCTTCGAGCACAGAGTTCAAGAATATCCTCGGATGTTCGATGAGCCTACAAGTCTGTTTTTATCGATACTCGCTTTCTCGTGGTGCGGAACAGAAATTCACGGAACATTAAAATTGTTGATGAACATCGATGCAGCATCAATAGAAGGGTTGTTCCGTGGATGCAGCGGAGAAAACGATTTGATCACGCTGTGAGTTCATCGAGGCATCCACGACCAGACTATATTCGAGAAATTTGTCTTAATATTCGTGCCGGTAGGTCGTCTCGAACGATCTATCGATCGATGTTCACCGATCGACTACATTTACCCGAGCTGGTTTCAAGCACGATTTTTACATCGGAATAGAAAGCAGGGAGAAATGGAAAACCATTGGAATACAAAATCTGTGAAATTGCCACCATGAATAATTCTATGAAACCATTTTGTTATTGGATATTCTATTTGCGTGCGGGAAAATGGCGGTGGGGTTTTTTAATTTAACTTGTGTTTTCATTGCTTGATGGAAGGAAAACATGATTTTAACACGTTCGGGCTGCAGGTGTAGAGGTTAACGTTCCTGTGGAATGTGTAACATTGTTGGCTCTGAAAGTGCTAATAAAAGGTTTCTGGTGTTTCTGAAGAATGAAAGTTTATTTTACAAGTTTTAATATTTATTATTAAGTGAAAATGTCTGAAACTTTTGCAAAGCTGTTTTGAACATTACACTTTAGCATTTTTTACAGTGACATGGAAATTAATTTCATATAAAGAATATTAAATTTGAATCCATAATTTTTTCATGAAAATATTCTCCAACCCTCATCTATGACAGTAAATTAACTCCAAACAAAAGAAACCGAGTTAACTTATTATACTCGATGGAATTAAAATTTCTGCACTGTTCATCTTACCGTCCTCAACTTTTTATCTCGCAAAGAATTACTCCGCGCAGCTTCTGCACAGCTCATTTACGTCTCCGTATCTACGAGGAAATAGTTTAAGAAACAGAGGTAACTGTAAAACGCATTTAGAGATAAAGTTACAGTTGTGTGCAGTTAAAAAATTCTAACGACAGTTATTTGCAGGAATAGCCTGCAGTGTGACGCAATTTCTTGTTCTTATTGCGATTAGATAAACAAGTTTCGCGAGAAAGATGTAACTATCGGCTTGCTCCGAAGCATCGCGATTTTCTGTAATCGTAAACCGGAACACGTGTTTGCCAGGGAATTGATCGGTTCAGTTTCCACGATCATTAGTAACGTTTAATTAGTGACTGATTCTTTTACTATATTTAGAGCAAAATTGACTACTTGCAGATTTTTTTTCATGAGGAAGATTTTAAGAAAAGTATAATTTGTGTAAAATTCTTAATCAACTATTTAAAGTTCTGCTAAATTTTGTTAAATTTTGGTGGGTACTCAATTTGAAAGTAAATTACCATTTTTCTGATGTTCAGAAAAATTTGATATAGGATATGTTTCTAAAAAGGTGAATTTAATATACCGTGGCTGCATGATCTAAATATACAAATGTTTCATTTTTATACCAAACGATATGAGCATGTTGTATGACAAAGTATAAGTAAGAAATATTATATGAACATAGTATAAAAAAAGTTTCATTTCAAAGTTATAACCGTTTACCTCGTTTATTATTCTCCTTGTTACATTTTTTTGATCCATACATGTAGACATTTATACTTTGCACACATGTACATTTTCTGTAAGAATTATGAATGACTGCTCTCTTGCTTGATTCAGTGAAATAAAAATATCAACAAGAAATTCGAATGGCGATAGAGTTCTTAACAAAGTCAACTCTGTTATCAGAAAGATAACTTCTTCGACAAGAAATAATTTTAATACTTCTATCATACCTTTGTATCAAACCATAACATACGTAATATGTTTCTCCTCCATCGAAACAAAGAATCCACATAATATTTTTCTCCCGTATTTAATTATAGAATACGCCACCGCTCGGCGGTATAATAAAAATACCCTATATTTGCATAAAGATCGGCGATCTAGTTATAAGTGGACAGTTATCGTAGCGTACGTTTGGACGGTAGGAATTTCCAGCGGCGAGTAGACTCCGAGAAACCAGTCCTCTCGGACAGACAACTCGGTCCCGATCGGTAGGAATACTCGTATACCCGCGAGTTGTGGCAATCCACGTTGCCACTGTAACGAAACGAAAGGTTTTCAGGTCCAAAACGAATGAAACGTGTTCGCGTCTCACGGTCGCGGTTCTGTTCGGTCTCTCGCGCGGCCAAGCTATTCCTGTTCATGATCGTCACGAGGAAGCGTACGGGTGATCGGGCCAGCCAGATCCCGGGACCCAGACGAACAATTACCCCGGTTGTTCTAGGCAAGTGGAGCGAAATCCACGATCCATGAACTAGAACCAGCCGGGTTCTTCCGAGACACTCGATTGGATCGATTCGCCGGTGTAAAACCGGCTGGGCGTCGGCGGCTGCTGCCAGCGGAAAGAGACGGAGATGAAAAAAGAGCGGAAAAAAGGAAGGAGGGAAAGAGGGATAGACTGGACGTTCGGGGAGGAAAAAAGAGAGCAGCGAAGAGGGTCGAGGGAGAGAAAGAGACCGAGGCTCGATCTCTCTGAGTGCCTCTGGCCGCTGGCCTCTCCTCTTCCCGCCCACCAACAACCGATCTCCTTCTTCAGTGCCGGCGCCGCGCGAGTTTCCTACAGGTGGACTTACAACCTGCCTCACCATTTTTTTACCTTCCGCGTTTCGAGCCTGACACGATCCCTTTCCAATAAATAATATGATCCTGCCCGGCAACTTCCTTCAGGATTCACCTACAAACACGTTCACTGAACGTGAGAAAACGTAAAATTTACACTCCTTGAGAGTTCTTCCGAATGCAGGTCGAATAGCACCGGTCAGGTGTGTACGTCGAAAGAATCTTTGGGAACAAAACGGCGAAGAGAGATTCGAACGGTTTCAGCTTAACGGAGGGTTTACTGGCCAGCGAAATTTGGAGATCGGTGTTTATCGATCAAGGGGGCACCAAGCCTTACTATTACGCACCTGTTCCTCATACCACGTCCCTACCTAAACCTCCTGCGTTCAACCTGCGCGGCATCGCGTCGTAGGCACTGGTAGATAGGATACTTGTGGATCTCCCTCCTTCGTACCTGGTCCCTTTTGCTCTACGTCTCTGTTAGCGATGGGTTCGATCCGGATTCAAGTTTCTGGCTTAGAACAAACATTCTCGTTCAAACGTTACTAATATCGAGGGTAACGTGTTGGGTCTAGAGCTTTTAATTTCACGTTAGAGGTATCGTTAGAATATTCGTTATAACGTTTTATGGAGGCGAACTATTGCTCTTAGTTCAGAATAGTATCTAGTAAGGTGTGATGTTACTGATAGAATAATGGTAATAATAATAGCGCAAATTACATCAATTCGCAAAGAGAATTAAACTTCCGAAATAACATGTTTGAATTTCAAAACACTCAAATTGCTCATTCGAAAGCGTACGGTTCGAGTAACACGTCCGATCGTAGCTCCGATTATTCAACCAGTTGTTATCTTCAACATTTCCGGTACTTATCTAACTTTATCATAACAACGCATTAACAGGGACCCATTCCCCTAAGTCGTAAATGCTAATCCAATATCAATACCACTCGTCCCTCCTATCTCAGAATAAGAATTCCAAATTGCTTCAACTTCTGTTTGCACCTTCGACCACACTTTCCATGCAAATCAAATTCAAATTGTACCTAAACTATGCGGACACGTTCCCGTGGTATGGATACTGGAATAAATTTGCATCGCAATCCCACACTTTTTATTACCTACGATTTCGAACTCCCCTCTGATTAAGACCTCTGTTGTAGGACTTTAATCGGGATTACTCACCATCGCAAGAAGGTATAGTCGGTAGAATCGGATACTTGTTCTGTCGCGAGATATGCACGGGGGTCATCTCCATCGCTAGATCCAGCTCCAGGTTCTCCTGCGTCTCGGTTAGACTCCCATTGGCCAGTTCCATCGGACTCTGTCACACCGTCGGCCAGGAGCGAGGCAGTCGGCGCACAGCATCCAGCAGCAGCGCTACTAGCGGCAGCCGAACGGAAAGACTCCCAGGCAAGTTGTGGACGGTTACCTGTGTGCTCATGTGCGTGTGGACCATGCGTGTGCCTCGGCTGCGTGGGTGTGCACCGAGGTAGCCTACCTGGCGGCGTCCAACACGCAGTAAACCGCGCGCTGCTTCGTGTCCACGGTCCAGAAAGCGGAGACGTGCGTCCGTCTCGTAGTGTTCCAGGATCTCGTGACACGTTTCGCGACTCCAGGACGAGCAAGTGTTTCCGGAGTACGCGCGTGCCCGAATTTCGTGTATCCCCGGCCAGCTCCGTGCGGTTCACAGTGTGTCCCCAGTGCGAATCCGTGCATGTGTGCTTACGTGTGTGCTCACGGATGCTTTTTCGGATCGAGCCACAGCGAGCTGAGTCCCGGAGTTCCACTTAGGGACTCGATGTAGCCGATCCTGGTGCCGCGACGAATGCTTCCGACAGCGGTCGCTGGACAGGATCGGACGGAGATGTGACGGTGCACCATCGCCGGAGAATAAACGCGAGATCGGGAAGTGTTCTCGGCCGACGTTCCTCTGGTGAGCATTCGTTTCTTTTTAGGCAGTTGAGCAGTTCGTTCGGGAAACGGGGATACGTCCACGTTCGTTGAATTCCTGTGGGCATTCGCGATTCCAACATGGCCGCTGGGACTAGCCGTGACCGCTGGGTCCGCGGAAGCCATGTTGGCAGGTGTGCTCGACTCGAGATAACCAGTTCACGTTCGTGGAACGCACGCGGCTCGACAAACGGGAGCGAGTTCCACGTATTATCGAGGAATCGGATGGAAAATGCGATATAACGAGGAGCCATAACTGGTTCGCTATCGATCACGAACACCTTCGGCTTGGGACTAATTAGATTTTTATTACATAGTCGACACTACATATCCGATTATTAGAAAGATCTTTCCCATGTGATATTTGGGAGATTTTATCAATTAGCAGTGGATATCGAGATGATCAATTTTTGATACACGAATACGTTTGTTGACACAAGGTGCAATTTAGAGTCGTGAAGGTTTTTTTGATTGAAATACTTTATGTGGAGTCATAAACTGAGAATATTGGGAAGGTCGCGGGAGAATTGGAGGATTAATTGATACGTGAAAACAATAGACATTGATGCTTAATGGGAGTCACGGACGAATGGCAAGATGGCGGATATGTTTAACACGGTTTACGTTTAACCTTGTCACGTGGATACTCGGGTTTGGTAGGAATAGTTAAAAAGAGCATTGCTCACACACTTCGTCATTATTTTTGGATGTCTCGTTATTACTTTTGTCGAGTCTTTTTAGTATATAGTTGTGTGAGGTAGATTTAGAAGGTTAAGGGAAAGAAGCGTTTTAAACGCGACTGAAGTCCTTGAATCGCGTTTCCAAGGCATTTCGTAATCGAAGTATACGTTACCATTTTGCAATGAGATGAAAGTCTTTTTAGAACTCGCTACTTCGAGATATTACAGCTGGTCGTTTAATTTTGATCTTCAAAAATTTTGAAATACGTGAGGTTCTATTGCACGAGAAGAGGACACATTTTCAATTGAATAATTGCTGAAATATGAATTTTGGAAGAATTAGGTAACTTAATTAAGGTGGTTTGGAAAGAGGATAATGAGCAAATTACTTTATTGAAAATTAGACATGTGGTCATTTATAGAGTAAATAAAATTGAATTAGCTACAAAAGGTCTGCTTAGATCAAAAAGTAAAATTTGTCAAATATAATGAAGAATAAAATTAGATACAAGATATACAAAATGAGAAGAATTTTCTATGTTAAGAAAACATAAAAGAGATAGTAGGTTGTATTGTTTTAATGTAACGCAGATATTTCTGATTCATTAATCATCACTATGCCATGTATAAACTTTCATACTAGTCACATTTGAATAAAAAATCGATGAACTTCTGAATGCTGTAGCATTTCAGTTACATAATTATTTGAAAAGCATTTATAAATGGAAAAAAATTAAATTATAATCCTGTGAATATGTAAAAATTTCTATTCTACAATTTTAAATCTAATTATAAAAAAAATCCAAAGGTAGCTGACCCTTCTGAACTCGATCTCATCTAACAGAATATTTTTCAACTGAGATAAAATATTCTTCAAAACATGCATTGCAAATTTTTATGAAGATTATACGATGATTATATGATGCTTTAGACAATGATTTATAAGATGATTATACGATAATTCTTTGCATTATGATCAGAGTTGCCAGATGCGTTGCCAACGTCGGTCCATCAGATATATACCCCTAATATAAATAATACAATAACAAGTCTTATTGAAACATTTTTACGAATAAATGCTTTGAGAAACAACTGCGTTCACTGTTCCAAACAGGACACCCTGTATGGCAACAGACACTGGGATGACTTACAAAGTCACACATCCCTATTTACGTCCCCACTTCTGCCAACCCTGATTCATACGATGATCATGCACATGAAGCGTAATTTCGTATCTAAACATTCGCAATTTCGATACGAATCAGCAATCTTCATACGTTAATTGTCCCCAAACAACAACAGTGAAAGAGGTTACCAATGTTAGTTCGCTGTGTAGTAATTTGTGATCAATCATGAAGACCTAATCGCTGTTTCATACACAAACTCAGTCAGCCTTTCAATACAAATAAGAGAGACCTTCGAACAATAACGATACGGTTGATATAAATCGTGCTAGTTTACTGTTTGGGGTAGAGTGATCCGTGATGATCAGTAGGGTTGATTAAAATTGCAGGTGTCATCGGTATGCCGACAGACATCGTGGCGTCGTCGGCCTCGGCCTCGGCCACGATCTCGGAAGAGACGAGCAGAGGTCGCGAGCTGGGCCTTGGGCCGTCTCCAAGGTCAGCTCCCTCTTCAGCGGGCGCATCATCCTCAGGATCAGCGGCACAGTCGACCTCTAGGGGTTTCGACCCATCTAGCGCCCTGGCCGCTTATCACCACCATCGACATGGCCTGGTTGCCGGCCTGGGTCATCCTCATCACCGTGAATCGTCCGCGTTCGTGCCCGTCGTGCCCTCGCGGCTGCATCTGGCGCCCTATCCGGGGGAGATGCACCCCCACCTAACTGGGCCACCACCCTCCTCGTCGACCGCGTCCAATCCTGACCACGAAGTGGGCGCAGAGACCGCCGTGGCCAGGAAATCCTCGTCCAGCTACGAGATCATGGCTATGATGGTCGACAAGAGGAAAGAGTTGGCCGCGAGGGCTCTTCTTCTTCCTCCGCCACCCCTTCTGGAACCGCCACCCGGCTACCCCGTCTTCGCAGGCCCTTTTCCCGGCGGTTCGGCTTTATACCCTCCGGGTGGACCCCTGGCGCACCAACATTTGGACAGGAGACTACTCAGGGCCCCCGGAAGAGCATCCAGACCTAAGAAACAGTTCATTTGTAAATTTTGTAACCGACAGTTCACGAAGTCGTATAATCTGCTGATTCACGAGAGGACACACACGGACGAACGGCCATACTCCTGCGATATATGCGGCAAGGCTTTCAGGAGACAGGATCACCTTCGAGATCATAGGTAATTTTTATTGTATGACTGTATGCGGTTTATATTTATGGATACATGGTGCGCAATCAGTTTGTGGGCGTTTGGTAGCAGACTTTCTTCTGCATAACGTAAGTAGGGTTTGTGTATGCTGTTCCATACACATGTGTGGTTTACGGTTATGAATACATGGTTTTTAATAAGATTTTGGAGATGTGTTTGATAGTGGACATTCTTTCACTTAAATTTTAATTGAAGTTATGATGATTTTAACGAAGATAGTTCAAAGCGTAATTGTATTAAAGAAGTCTTGTATAACCTGCGAATCTGTTGACGTAAACATCTCCTACCTACATCGATTAATAATCTTCGCATTAATAAAATTTTTTCTTCTAAAAAAATAAGTGTATAAACAGACATATTTGTGAATAATTAAAATTTCATTATACTTGATGAAGTGCAGAAGAAAAGGCAAAAATAAATATTACATCGTGTTTACTTGCAATATTGAATATTAATAAAATAATTGATATTCAGAAGCAATTGCTGTTCGGATTTGCTTAATTCCAAATTATGATACGAACACGGAAAAAAGTTAATAAGATTACTGCTTGATCATGTAGAATCACAATGAAGTTGCTTCACGTTGCGGTTTCCTCAAAGGAAAATTGATTTGAATTTATTTAAACCTTTATCAAAAGCTACTTGAATATTTTACGAAAATTTATGCAAATTTCATGCAACTCCATAGATGTATCCCGCATGCATAAACATGATGCTTAAAGAAATTCATAGTATGTATTATACATCATGCAGATGAGACAAGATAATTGCTACTGAAAGCGATTAATTTTAGCCCGCTTAATAATTAATCGAGATAAAAGTTGCGGTATAAACAGTGTGTTATATAAGTATGCACAGATATGCATAATATGAGTTACTCTATTCAGGGACCAATTAACTTAATCTGACATGAACATAATCTAAAATTAAATTAATTTAACGCTAAGTTAAGGTAACATCAAGTTAATCTAACATGAGTATTATCTAAATTGATCCAACATCAAAAGCATTAATCTGACATCATATTCGACACTAAGTTAATCTAACGTTAATCTCACGTCAAATCCAAGGCTAAGTAAATCTAACATCAAATGAATCTGTCACTAAATTTACCATTAATCTAACATTATATGAATTCGACATTAAATTAATCTAACATTAATCTCACATCAAATTAATCCAAGGCTAAGTAAATCTAACATCAAATGAATGTGTCACTTTTAGTATTAATCTAACATCACACTAATCTGATGTTGACCCAGAATTAATGAACCTTAGATGAATCAGAACTTAAACTAAATGAACTGAAACCATTCTGATCTGTTTGCAGGTACATCCACAGCAAAGAGAAGCCCTTCAAGTGCGGCGAGTGCGGTAAAGGTTTCTGTCAGAGCCGCACCCTGGCGGTGCACAAGATCCTGCACATGGAGGAGTCGCCACACAAGTGTCCGGTGTGTGCCCGCAGCTTCAATCAGCGCAGCAACCTGAAGACCCACCTTCTAACCCACACGGACCACAAACCATACGAGTGTACCTCGTGCGGCAAGGTGTTCCGCAGGAACTGCGACCTGAGGAGGCACGCGTTGACCCACGCGGTTGGCGACGTGCCCCCGGAGGCCCTCGAGGAGGCCCTCAGGGACGACGACAGCCCCGAAGAAGATTGTCCGGAAGCAAGTTCGTCGTCCACGTCGGTGTCGACGAATTCTTCCTTGCCGACCGGCTCCACGAACGCTTCGTATCCCCAAGGTTCATCGGGGCCGCCGCAACCACCTCCAGCCTCCTCGTCTCTTCCGCAGAGACCGCAGCTGCAGATCAGAAGAGACCTACTTCCGGCTGCGAAGCCGTCCACGGTGACCAGCGGAGGATCCGGCAGCCATTCGGTCACTCAGAATCCTCCGGCGGCGCTACCACCGCCTCCGCCGTTAATTCTGTCGTCGTACAGGCGAAGGATCGGATCACCAGGTCCGTCCAGAATGCTCCTGGAACTTCAAGAACGCGAGAGAGAAAGAGAACGAGAGATCGAACAGAGCAGGGAGAGGGAACGGGAGAGGGAACGCGACAGAGAACGAGAAGAAGAGGTGACACGACCTCCTAGAGCACCGACCCCGCAACCTCCACCGCCGCCGAGACCCACCCCTGCCAGACAAGGATTCACCATTGCGGACATTATGCGCCGATAGACGCTTCGGCAATCGATCCTGTGAAATTAGGACAAATGGGACGACTTTGATGTTTCGAGAAGTGTCTTTGGATTGTTGCTGTCGTGTATTGAACATGATAGTCTTCTTTTGAGAATAGGCGATATAGGAGATCCGACGTTTTAATGGTCTAACTAATTTTAATTATTTTTGCGCGCGATTTACTTTGGTTTTATAACGCAATGTCACCTTGTAAAAAGTAAATCATTTGTTCACTTTGAAGAAATTGTAATTTTAATGATTTTAATTATACTTCGAGTATAATATTTGTATTGTAATACTGGAATGAGTGGAGTTTATATCGCCGTTTTTCCTAGAGATTAGTTTGACTGTGTAGAGACACTGGAAACTTCTAAGGAAAATGGCGACGTAGAGAAACCACTTGTAATATTTCAGTTATCAGAATACTAAAATTATCAAAGAAATATTTCAGAATTATGTATCAAGTTTTTAAAATTAATCTTAATGTTTTAAGTATATATTGAAACAAATATAAAAGACGTTCTCCAACAAATTTTTACACGCGAACAATTCTTCCTGTATCGCCATTTTGTTTAGAGAAGGCTATTGTGTTCACTATATGGCCGAAGGAGTGAACGTTGCACAACGGTAAAAATACTGTCACGAGAATTGAATGACAAGATATTTTTTGATCAACTTTGGTGTACAATGCGAAGATAAAAATTATTGAATGTTGATGTTGCATTGTTTTTTTAAGTTTATTGAATTTTGAATTTGATTTTGCAAGAGATAAACTGGTATGGTATCTTTTATAAAGAAACAGAAGTATGTTGTTTACTTCGCGTCGTTTTTTGCTCTTCTCGAAAATAGATAGAAGAGAAACTTAGGGATAGTGTTTAGATAAAATTGGAACACTGACAATAATAGAAACGTTTAGTATAAAAGATTGTATTGATTCATATTTTTATACTTGGAATTAGATGTAACGTTTATACATTGTTGTTTTGAGAATCGATTATACTACGCTCTTTGTACATATCCTAAATAAAAATTTGTACATATATATACCGAATTGTTGACTTGCCAGAGAAAAGAATTGAATCACGAAAGTGTACGATACAAATTGTACTAAATTTGAAAGTTTGAAAACTTCTAAATTTTTATTGTGATTTCGATGTGATCTTTAAATCGTGACAATGTTTTTGCTGTCATGTGATTCAGATCGTGTTGGGAATTAACACATATCGTGACGTGTGGTTACAAGTGGCTGTATTTTGCATCGAATAAAAGAAAAGTGGAGAAAAACAGAGAAAAACTGTGAGAAGAGTACAACGTGCAAAAGTTGAAAGTTTTAACTTTGATAAAAATTTATTGCATTAGTTTATTAAGGAAATAATTGTATATAAAGAAACGTATTGAAATTCAGCTAACAAACGAAGCTGAATTTCATTTTACATGTTGTATATGAATGTCAATCTCGTACTTTTATATTTACTATGTTAGACTAACTGTAAATCGAACAAAGATTTATTTAACACGTTCCATGTCTCGAACAAATGCCACACTTTTCATTCGTTTTTTTTATCGATTTTGTTGGGAATTTTAATCGTAACGTAAATTGTTTTTACGTTGGTGAAATTATGTTTTTAAGATTTGTGACACGCGTGGAACTTGTTAATTAGTATCGAAGTTTTTTGCAATTACAATGTTGAGTTTGTAATTTACGAATGATACAGAATGAACGTAAGAACAAATCAAAGTAATTGAACGCTTGTGTTAAATTATATTTTCAGATAGAAACGAAAGACAGTTAAAATTTGCATTAACCCATTGTTGTGTTTTCTGATTTTTAATTATTGGATAATGATAGTGATTTTTTCAAGTTTTAACTCTCAAAATAAATCTCACAAATCTGATTTTGTAGTTGTACATTTTCAAATTTTCAAATATCCAGATATTCAAATATTTGAGTATTGAAATATTCATATATTCAAATACTCAAATATTTAGTTACAAATGTTAGAATTGGAGATCTTGAAGATTTGAGAATTTGCTGAATTAGAAATTTGAGAATGCGAGAATGTGAAAATTTGAAAATTTCAGAACTTGAAATTTGGAAATTTAAAAACTTGGATATTTTACGTTTGAGATTTCATAGAGGTTAGGAAAATGTAGAAATTCAGGGAAGACAAGATAGAAATTTTGTTCTCCTTCAAAATAATATAGTGAAGGGTTAATGTCTTTTGTAACTGCAATCTTATTTATAAGATTAGTATAAAAGTGTATAAAGTTGAACGTTTCTCCTAAATTATACAGGGTGTTTCACAAGAAGGGTTACATACTGTTCATGTATACCATATATACTCGTTAAAATTGATAAAATTTTGTACATTTCCAGAAGTTTATAAAGTATTATGTATATTTAGTGCAATACAGAAATTTACAAATTAATTTATGAATCATAATATTAGAACAACATAAAAGAAAATTAAGTTCTAATTTTCCATATGTTTATAACTTTCACACATTTTTATGCATAGGTACAAATACAACATATAACTTAAAAATACTGTTTAAATTAAAAGAAGGAACACAATCACAGTTTCATTCAAACTTCAACATTTAATGATCCAACCTAAACATTTAATATTCACAGCTTCAACCAAAACTCGACAAAACTATCCATCATAACAAGGAGTACCACTAAAACCTACCAAAATTAATTATGATACAAAAAGTGTCAGTAAAACGAAACAAAAATAATCATAACACAAGAAGTATCTCTAAAATGAAACATAACTAATGATAATACAAAAAATGTCACTAAAACGAAGCAAAAGTAATAATACAAAAAGTGTTACTATAAAACAAAACTACCCATCATAACAGAAAAGTTGTGACAAAAATGCAGTCACAACTTTTCACTAAATATTGAAAAAAATTAGAAAATCTAAAAAATTTATTTCACCAGTGCTCCAAAATGTCGTAACCCTTCTTATAAGACACCCTGTGGTATACAAGCAAAAGAGCAAGCCGAGTATGATCGTTGACTCAGAAAGAGCGTTAAAAATGTGCCTTAGTATCAGCAATCACGCGACAAGAGATGGCTATTCAGAGAGAGTCGGAAGAAAGAATCGCTTGGTGTGTTTGCATGAAAAAAAAGGAGGGTGCCATGTATGAAGAGGGATAAGAAGAGAGTATAAAAACGCGTCTATTGTCGAGTAGAGGATCGAAGGAGAGGATAATGCAAATTCGTTGGCCACAGGAACAACCTGTGCCACCGTTGCCACAGGTGACAGGTGCAATAGGTGTCGAAGCTACTTCGTTTCGGTGGTACCTGCTCCCTTCTAAAAATATTTCCGACCCTAGACGAGCACCGTCCTCTTTTTTCTCCTATTCTACATCGATGGAGAGGATCATTAGGGGTCCTTTGTGACCCGAGATGCACCGTCCAACCGCAACGATGATCCCCTCGGTTTTACTACCGCTCGGAACGAGCTTTATTCTCAAATGGAACCGAACGAGGGGGAACGTCTGTGGAATTTCGAATCTTCAGCTTCTTTAATTTCTGGCTGGTCTACCCTTTCACTGCGTACGCAGGAATTTTTTAAGATCGTTTAATAATTTTTTTTTAGGGTTTGGGTGTTTGGGATGGTTTGAGGACTTTGAGGTTTTGGGAGATTTTAAAGTTTGGAAGTTTTTTAGGTTTCTAGTTGACTTGTTTTCTAAATTTTTAAATTTCTAGTTTTCTAGTTTTCTAGTATTCTAGATTTCTAGTTTTCTAGTTTTCCTGTTTCCATCTAATTTCCCAAATATCATATTCTAGAGTTCTGAAATACTCGCATTTTCAAATTTCTAAGTTTTGAAGTCTTTAAGCTTCCAAATTCTCAAATTTCCATATTCCAAAGTTTCAAAGTCCTCGAATCGCCAAATTCCCAACTTTCTAAATTTTTACGTTCTCAGATATTCAAATTCATTAATTCTCAAATTTCCCAAATTCCACAATTATCAAATTATTCAATTCTCAAATTTTCAAGTTCCACATTTGAAATTTGAAGTAAATACACAAAAAAATTTCTAAATCCTCGAATCCCTAAATCCGCAATTTTCCAAATCTTCAAATTTACTACTCCAAAAGTAGCTATCACATAAACCTAAAATAGGAATCATATAAATCTAATAATAAACCTAAATCATATCAACCTAACGATTTTAATTTATTAAAATTAACATACAAACATCGAATGTGACAACACAGAGATGTTCGAATCGCAACAAAGCAATTTTTGTTCATTAAAAAACAAATAGAAATGAAGTGTTCGTTTAGGGATCAACGAACGGACAATCGATGAAAATGAAGCAACAATAATCTCTATTTTGAGATGTACACGTAATAGTAGGAATGAAATTCCCTATACTGATGTCAACCCACGAGTTGGCGCGTGAAGAGGCTGACGTGTTTCCCATATGTCTACATTCCCAAATCGCTACATCCTCAAATTCCTCAATTATCAAATTCCTATATTCCAAAATTCTCACATACCCAAATCGCTACAGCTCCAAATCGCTACAGCCCCAAATCGCTATATTCCCAAATTCCTACATCTCCAAATCGGTACATCCCCAAGTATCTCCGGCTCCAATTGGTCAGAATAGAAAAATGGACGCCTCACACGTATTTTCGGCGGTGGCTCTCGCGGCCACGCACACCAATTAGGCGAAAAACAATGACAGTCTTGACAGTCTCTCAAGTGAGCGAGATGCTACTTGCGTTCAGCAATTATTATTGTCATTATTCTTATTTGCCTGTATGTGGAAGTGTTCATAGAGCTTCTTTGGGTCACGCGCCAACTCGTGGGTTGACATCAGTACGTATGCGTGTACGCGAGTGAGACAGACAGAAGAGAGTAATTAAAATATTTTGTACTATTTTTAAATATATCTAATGTATAGTGATATATGGAAATGTACAATGTACTATGTACAACGAGTAACGGTGGACGAATTAGAATGTTCATGGCCGGCTCAAATGTCCTGTTATTTTCTACGTTATTAGTTTACGTCTTGCACCAATATCTATATTTTTAGATTTATACGAGAGTTAAGCATGTTTGTAAATTATATTAAGAAATACGAAAATAAAAATATTAAAAATATTTCGATATTTGTTACTTTCACTCTTTGTAACTGTGACTGGAAACGATGATAAATTCGTTTCTTGAGGAACGATTAGTATCATTTATTAGTATCATAGGGGTATATATTTGAAACTATTCGTTTTATTATCTTCATTCATTGATTCTTTGTTAGTCAGAATTTTCTTGATGACAGTATATATATTAACAGTATTCAATAAAACTAAATGAATTTTATATGTATATGAACATGTGCATAAACACATATATTTTTTACACGCGACATCGTTTTCAAAATTCATCGCTAAAGTAGAGAATGATAACAAAAATAGTAAAAATTTTTGTCGAGTCGCCAAAAACCGTAATTAGCCTTGCACTGCGATGTAATTTGATGCATATTATAGTACATTAAATCAATAAAATCAAAATTAATTGGATTTTTATAAAAATTGAACAAGTCGCGCCATCTCTCCGGCGAACAGGGTGAACTACACGTTTCTGAAACTGTAGTTTCATTAGTTCCCACATATGGCCGCTAGATGGCGCCACTTTAATTTTTTAACTTTACCAATTTTAAACAATTCTTAGGGTAATTATGATTTCCGTGTTATGTACTCCCATCTAGCGGTAGAAGATGGGAACTAATTTAACTACAGTTTCAAAAGTGTGTAGTTCAACCTGTTCGCCGGAGAGATGGCGCCACTTGTTCCATTTTTGTAAAAATTTAATTATTATTGCTTTTGTTAATATTTTGCTATATAGATTTATTATATATTTATAAATTATACAATAAGTATATCTTATCAATTATTTTATCTATTATCTGGAAATTAAAGTTATGGCGCTGTAGTGTAAAACTGGTCTCAATCGATGTAGTAGTTTTAGAATTCTCCTTTATCTAATGTTGCAAACTCAGCATACGTCGAATACGTCGGTATCCGTCGATCATTGTCTTTGCATGATAAGTACGATTTTTTAAGAAATTACAGTCATTCTGTAACATTTTTGTATCTATAAATCAATTACATGTGCTATCAAAACACATCTCATTTTCTAGCCAAATAATTTAAAAGAAGAGAGTGGAAGTAAATAATTGTAATTCTTTGAACAGCAACATATTTCAATGAAATTTCAATTTCATTTTTTAAATTACCATCCATTTCATCTTTAACATAACAAAAATATAAATATGTCCAAATATGAAGTAAAGCAATATTGCTTCCACCCAAATGTTAATATTACAAAATACAAAATGTAAAGTATATTGTAGAAAGGAATGTTCAGAAATTCATAAATCATTACATGACATGTTCTTTATTGATTGTATGACAAAACATAATGCGAATACTTTTAATCGCTTGTACCATATGTACACCATATACAACCACGAACATAATACAAATCCTCGTAAGATCGAAAAGCTTATTAAACACACGATTACGGATACAAGATAAGACATGGAAGACTTGTTTTGTTTGCGAACAAGCTTTTGAGCATAAAATTTCTTACTTCTGATACATATAGTTTAATCATTATGACTGCTTGCCGGCAGCAATCACATACAAGAGTTACGATAATCATTTAACAACGAATAGAATTTATAGATTATTATCCTAAATTTGTAAATTGGTACCCCAAATGTTATTCGTTATTATCGCCAGTCGGACAATATTATTATTCGTATAAATATTTACAAAGCAAATTCACTTATAATTATATTAGCCCAGATAATGAATTGCTGAAGTCGAGTCTTTCGCGCACTTCTGACAATTTTTCCATTTTAATGTACGAACTTACAAACTAATATTTACAGGAAATCAACGTTTTTCTCACTGCGTACAAATATCAGGAACACAGGAATTTAGTGTGTTAAAAACTGCAGTGAAAACTGACATTCAAGATTCGTTCTTTCATTATTGAATTTGAGATATCGACGTATTCCATAATTGGTATAAAGCTGCATATTTTTTTAGATGATTAAGAAGACATTACCTTTTACTAATAATATAAATTTACAATTGGAAAATTAAAAAATTTGTATTTTTGATAAGTGAAGTTACATGTCCAGTTTCACCGCAAATGTGTTGACGATGATATTTAATTATCGACGGGAAGTGCGCGAAAAACGGAAGTTGCATCGCACAGGCATACTAGAATCTACGTCTTATTGTCGCGTCACAACGTTTTTGAACGGCATACTACACAAAAGAAACGAATGGTTTCCTCTAGCGCGAAGAAATCCTACGATCATCATCAGGGGCGTCTCTTTTCATAGAACAATCTTATAAATTTTAAAACTTGTAAAGAGTTTGCTTTGTAAGATGACTTTCCCATATCTGTCAATAAAGAGATCTCCAATTTTATAGATTTCACAAAAAATTGTCATGAAGAATAAGTTAAAAAGTAAATAAGACCCATAAAAATAAAAGATAAGACCCGTAATGACGCCCCTGATTACTCCGAGCAATTTGAACCCCTCGCACGTGTATAATTGCCATTATGCTTATATATCTTGCAAGTACAATGATTTTAACAAGTAGTCTCAAAAGAAATCGCTAAATTTAAATTGCAGCTGGTTTCATAAACTTCAGTAATTATCTGAGGGGTAAATCGTCGATTTCTATCGTGATCGTGGCTGCCTCGAAAAATAATCGCTTAAACAATAGCTACCTTGTACTCTCGCGTTCGCACTCATCTGTCAGAGTCTCGCGTGGAGTATTACTGACTACAAAATGGAAGACATGGATTTCGTTTGGTCGCACGAGCGACCGCTTACACCCTAATCATCCTCGCACGTGCAAAAAATGGGAAACATTTACAATACCCTTAAGAAACTAGAAATACCGCGTCGATGCACGATTCGACGTTGCGGCTCACGTATAAATATCGTTTATTGCAATAATACACACATCGCACGTCGGTGTCCCGTTCACACGCCAAAGTTATGCATCGTGTACACACAATCCCTCGAACGAGCATCGTACACTGATGATCCAAAAGATCGGTAATCTTTTCCCGTGGACGTTGAGGCGCGTGAACCGGACCTAGCGTAGAAAAGTCTTAAGCCTAACGAGCAATTAAAACACCTAACGTCGCGATAATTTCGAGCCGCGATTCGAAAAATTCCACTGACGGGTCCCTCGTTATTACTCTAATTTAATCGATGGAATTAACGAGCCAGCTGCATCTTCAGATAAGTTTATCTGTACATCTTACATCGTACAAAATCATTGATAATAAAAGAATGTTCCTTGGAAATTTTATAGACAAGAACATGCTATCGGTTAAAGACTAACCTTACGTCTACCGGTACCATTCGGCCCGACTAACCTATACGAGATATGTAAATTCGTGCCCGCCAGTCCTCGACATCTTCAGGGGATAATGTCACAATTGCAGGCGCTACCATTCTTGCACTGAGTCGTACACCATACCTCCCAGTCGATGGAGTCCTCCATCGAGTCGATCTCCTTGGAGGAATCGACGTTCTCAGCCATAGCGTCCTCCGAAATGTTCGTACTATCCCTGCTCCATCCTTGCTGATCTTCAAAGTCAGCTTCGTTGTCAGCCTTGTTCAACATGTCCAGCGACGTGTTCGCAAATTCTTCAGGTTCCAACTTGTACAACTGGTTGTCACAGGAACAACCATGACGTCTGAGAAGTTTGTTCCAGACAACAGCGTCGGAGAATTGCGGATGTTTTATGATCAGGGATCAGACAGAGCTTGAGGATGTCCCGTACAACGTGCAAGCTTGCACCGGACTGAGGGTCTTGGATTCGCTGATCGTCGCAGACTTCTGCGATGTTGGGGCTGCCGTTCTGTATACAGCAAAGACAAACGCATGCGTGCTTGTACGGATGCGCCTCCACGGCGACCAACAGCAACGCCAGCAACACCCACCGAGCTAGAGGCGTCATCTGAAAGTGATGGCTAATCAATAGGAAAGCAAACGAGGAACTATCCGCGTTCCGATAGTCGACGGAGGAGGCATCGGAGGGATTGGTTATGGCAATCGAGGAATTTCCCGGAGTTCGGGGGATGTCTTCTCGTTCTGGATGATGTACTGGGTGACCTGTGCTATAAGATTCAGACTTTCCTCAGCTTCTCACCCCGAATTTTTTAAGCTAGCACAGGTTCTCAATTCTGACCCATTAGTAGATCCTAAATTTTATATCCAATCTAGACTAATTTTAATTTACTTCCCATTAAGTTTAAAAATACTAGCAGAAATTTGAAAAATTAAGATTCTGTCAGTTCATTTTCAAGAAAATGATTTTCAAGAAAAAAGTGAAATTAAATTTACAGTTATTTTGTAATGTTCGTAAGAATCATCGTACACTTGTATCGTACATCATCGTTACTTGTGTATCTATAACGGACACACTGTATTCGTCAGGTTCGATAGGCACGCGAGCAATACCAGGATTTTGGTATCTGTTATCGGTTTCGGGTGCCGTGTGTCGATAACTGGTCCGGTCGTTTAGAGTTTGCTTGTGGAATGAGCCGTAAGGGCTACGAAAACTTTCCTATAAATTCTATTAATCGTACAGAATTGTCCCTCTTGGATGATTGCTTTTTCTTGAACGCTGTTCCAAACTGCCCTTTAAATTTACGTCGTACCGCATGAAGTGGCAATACAAATTAATATCATAAATCCGATACGTTTTTTCTTGCAACCAAGCAATCAATTTTCTGTGTACGGTACAGCTCCGATATATTTTATTGCCTAATTCGTTTTTACTAGTCTGGATTGAAACGGAGGAAAAGCAATTCCGTTTCGATAACAAAATAATTGCAAGACGTGAACACTATTCAAAATTTAACTTTTTTCGAAGAAAACTTTATATAAATTAGTACATCAAAGAAACATGATATGATGAGATTAAAGAAACATGAATTTTAAAGTTTGCAAATATTTACCTTAAGGTGTTGGTTAAAGAACAGCTTTACCATACTTGACTGCTTGATTACCGACATCCTATATTAACTATCATTGGCTGTATCAACTGTTACTGTCTGATTACGTATAAACGTATCCGAGGAGTGTAATGAAAGATAACGTGCTTGATAACTTTGCTACTCGTGTTACTTTTCGCGAAAGGTCACTGGCCATTTATGAAAGAGCTTAAAAATGTGTACATTATATCATCAAAAGAATCAGATAATGAAGTGTAGATAATGAAATGTCATGGACAATTTGTAGATTCTATATCGTGAACCAACATTTTGAATGATGTCATTGGCTGTTTAATATCTGTTAAACTTATTATGTATGATAATCAAAGAACAATCTGGGTTAGGTTTCTGTTTCAAAACACGGGACACGTTTCGAATGGAACAATTGTTTGCAGCGCAACGTTCGCATTCTAATTTCGAGCCGTTGCTTCGAAGCAAGGATGGGAGAAAAATACCTCCACGAGACGAATGTGCACGCGAAATTTGCCAGCCTTTCGATTTGGGTTACGCGAAATTTGTTCTACGAGATAAACGAGCTCGTTGTCTGGTTCCATGAATGTTCGCATTCACGGGTATCCCTGTTTGCATCCGAGTGCACAGAAAAATCGATCGATTTCGACTATTGATCAACGTTTCACTTTTGTAAAAGTTTCGACTTTTATTCGAATGCTGTCACGGTGAAAAATTCGAGATACAAGTTTATGTACTTGCAAATTAAATTGTCACTGAAATTCTTGAAAATCCCTAATTTCACTTGTTAGATTTAATTACGAGTCTGTAATGAACTCCCGTTTCAACAGTAGAATTCTCAAGTAATGAACTTTCAGTCGCAGAAAATAATTTCCTCTTTCGACCTGGATTAAATGTTCTGCGAACGCCGCCATTTTTCAAGGCAAATAAACAATCGAATTTATAACTTATCATTAAATTAACGCACTTTGATTACACGATCGAGCAATCTCGCGAATTTCTCACGCGAGGATGAAAAGAGTGCTCGAATCGCTCGAAGGAAATGAGGAAGAAAGTAACTTGGACACAAGTAATTTACATTTTCTGGACCGATAGCTCTGCTGAGAAATTTATCCTGAGGCATTCGAGAATTCTTGCCTCTACCGTTTCAATTTAAAGTTCCTGTACGAAACAACAGCGCCTGCAAGTTGTTTAAACTTCTACCGATCTCGAGAACAATATAGTTAATTATTGATTCGCTCCGTCTTTGGAAAGCTACTTCATCCACGTAGTCGTTCGATTGATCTGCTGAATGATTTTTCAAGTATTTGTTTGGGACTTATTTTGGAGATTTGGGATTTTGCAGATACGGAGCTTTGAGAGATGGGGTATGTGAGAAATTGAAAAGTGGAAAATTTGGGGGTTTTGGAAATTTAGGATTTTGGAGATTTGGGATTTTGCAGATTCGGGGCTTTGAGAGATGGGGTATGTGAGAAGTTGAAAAGTTAAGAATTTCAAAATTTGAAAATTTGAGGGTCTTGGAGATTTGGGATTTTGAGAATTTGAGTATTTGAAAACTTGAGAACTTGAGAATTTGAGAATTTTGAAGTTTGCGAAGTTGAAGTTAGAGAGTTTCAAAATTTGAGAGCTTGGAAATATGAGAATTTATCAACTTGTGAGTGGAAATTTGTAAGATTGGAAATTTAAGAATTTGGAAGTTTCAGAGTTTCAAAACTTGAGAATTGATCAACTTGCAAGTTTACTCTTCAGAATTTGAAAATTTGAGAGTTCAAAAATCTGGAGATTTGATCAGAAATCAAAGACTTCCATGAGCAGCCCGCACGTATTCGAAGCTCACGTGTGCACCGGTTTACCCAAAGCGGGAACTCATATTAGGAATGTGATATACCGGGTGTCCGAAGAATACGATAGTAAGGAACAAGGTGTATCGACCTCAATGACGCGATTACACGACACTCGACAACGAGTTGTTACGTCCCTGGCACTTTCTGGGTCTCGCCCTGTCCTCCACCCACTCACGAAGGACGGAGGAAGTATTGATTAAATTCACCGTCGGCCATTTTGTCCTGCGATCCGATTGGTTGCCGTCCATTTTGTCCTTCCCATCCCTTCCACCCACGTTTACCTCTGTTTCTTCCTCTTCCTTCGTTCGTCCTTCTATGTCCTTACCTCTCTCTGTTCGTTCCAATATTGTCCTCAACCCCGAACGCATGCGTGACGACATTTTCCACCGAAAGAACTCAACAATCAGATTTTTTGTCCGCCCCCTCGCTTTTCACGGTTGTTCTTCGCCTCGAAACGTGGCTCCGGTGTTTGATGTTGATATCATGGATTTCATTTGTTGATTCGTCGTCTCGGTGCTAAACGTGCCACCAGCGTTGCATGAATTTTTATGAGGCTTCATTAGAGCAATAGGAATCACCTTAAACCGGGGATGGTTTAAATTCCTTGAGGTCTTCGTGGCCTGGAATCTTAGGATAATACTGCTCCAGAAGCTCAACCATTTGGGGATAATCTTTGACATAATCTAGCTGTACTAGATCTTGATATATATGTCTGTAACAGGGCGGTTTGATAAACCGTTTCAAACTGCTGTACGTTTGGGAATCTGGACATGATCAAAGGGTTGTGAGTTTGGAGTTGTACTGTGTAATGTGGGACAGTTAGGTCAATTTTTAATTGATATGCAAGGTTAGGGTAGATAGTTGGATTCAGGCTAGTTTACGGTGGTAGGGTAAATTTTGAAGTTAGCAAGGGTAACTACATTAGTATACTTGCACTTGTAGAATGCTAGACTTACTATTAACACTTGCACAATTGTAGTAGTTAACAGAGTATTGAAGCTTAAGACATTGAGTAGGGGGCAGAGAATATTAATACTAGTGATATTTGGTGATGTGGATGTTCAGGCAAGTTAATAGAAGGATAGACTGATAGAGTATGTTAAAGATAGTACACTAATGCAGACAAGTGTATAAAGCTTGAATTAGTAGATGGACTAGTAGATTACAGTAGTACATATGTACATAGTTGGAGAAGCTATGTTCAAATGATCGGATGAGTACATAGGGTACTAAAGGTTAAGTCATGTTACTAGAGGGTATATGGTATACTAGCTACTAATCAGTATTCACTATTCTCGTGTGAACGTGTGACATCCACCCAATAGAACTGCTAGACACAAGATGGCAACAAGTAGCTACCTAAGGAGACTTCATTTGAACCTCTCCTCAAAAATCCACATAAATTTATAAAACCCAAGCAGAGCCTGAACGATTCATCCTTAGCCCTAACGTATCTGAGTAAACAGCGAGAGATTTCATGGTTAAGTTCCCTAGGATCCCATCGGTTCCACGTTAAAGTACAATCGTAAACATATAAAAGGGTCTGGTTGCAAAGAGGCGTCCTACTCCTACGCGGAAACCGCAGGATTTCCTCGCCGTGTCTTGCGGCCAGAGGAGAGGACAAAGAGAGAAAGAGAGAGAGACAGAGAGAGCAACGGACGATACGTCATATAAGCTCTGACGTCAGGGTGACGTTCGAACAGGGATTGGGCAAGTAGTGACACGCCTATCCGGCCACCCTCGACCCTCTGTACTTGGTGGAAAGGTACGTCGCTCCGCCCACGTGAAAACAACCCCCGCCAGCTGGGGGTGGCTGCGTGGGTTGTACAGAGATGAAACTGGGTCAGGCAGACTCGAGGCAGGCCGAGTCAGGCCGAGGCTCGAGAGTCGTCCAGGCGTTTTCGGCTGGAAGCAGTCCCTTGGAAACCACCCCGAAGCCCGTCGTCGTTCCACCAGTCTATCGACGATCCATCCTTAAGTCCTTCTATCGCTAGGACAGCTTCATCCCCTTGTACGCGACAGAGACACCGTTTCCGCGTTCGTCGTACGAAAGCACCCTTGTAGAGAGAAGCACGGATTTGGTGAGTGACTCCTCTTCGCGACTTATGATTGTGCCCTCCTTCCTTTTATCATATTCCTACGATGTTTAGCCGTTTACTTTGAGAGGGTTTTGGAAACGTGTTACTTCGAGGGCAGGGTGAAAACGTTGGTGTGATTTTTTGTTCGTCTTGTATACTTCGTTGACACTGATCGGAAAATTTGAAGTGCTTTGTGGGCGAGATTATTGGCACCATGAATTTGATCGAATATTTGAAAATTAAAATAAATTAAAGTTTAGATAGAAGTAGTAAATTAAAGTAGTGCACGTTTATGGTGCCTCATGCTGTCCAACGTGGTACAACACGGTAGCAGGTGGCTTAACTTGAAAACAGCGGCAATCTTATTCCGAGTAACTGAACACGTTGATTCTCTTCAAAACCGTCTCAATTTAAACTTTATACGCCTTCTCGTACAATTTCATTCTTGCTTCACCGTCTTTAATAATTATTGATACCCATAAACGTATGCTCATTTTCTATTTGCAAAAGTACAGACACGTTGATCACAATGAGTTCTGTATAATTACATCTTACGTGTACGGGTATGAAATGCTAATTGCACGACTGTTCATTGATACGCACTTATTTTCTTTCACTCTATTATCTACGTCAGTGATGGGCTACTTAGGTCGCATGGACGTGCAAGTGGCGGGCATTTGTGGGTAATTTCTTAATTTCAATATTCCACTATTCCCAAATCATTGAAAATTAGTTCCCAATGTCTAGTTTCCAAATCTCAGCAATTTTGTAAATTCTCAAGTTTTATTGTCGTCAATTTGCGAAGTATGAGATTGCTAAATAGTAAAGTTTCTGAATTTATAGATTTTTCAATTCTTGAATCCCTAAATTTCTAAATGACTATTTCCAAACTTGTAAATTCCCAAATCCAAAACTCTGCAATTTCTCAAATCCTACCTTCCTAATTCCCCAACCCCTAAATTCCCTAGTCCTTAATATCCAAAAATCTTAAATCCCCAAATCTAAACCCTGAAATCCATAAATTCTCAAATTTCCAAACCTAAAATTTTCAAAAAAGGAAAAAGACTGTCCCACACCTGCTGCCTACCCCATAGCCAGTGCTCACAAGCTCGTGCCATCACTGCTCCACATGCATCGCACAATCGAACAGCACTATCAACGTATAACGATCCGTAGTGCCTGATCTCTACAAGATAAATCTGTCGCTTCTATCTTCACGCTCCAAGGACCAGATCGGTTCAGAGAGCAGTTTAATAATCGTCTAAGTGTATATAACCAATAGTGTGAGATGTATATTTTTCAGCAGAAAACGCGTTAAAACGATATGCTCTCTGTCCATGTTTCTTTGGTCGCTCGGCCTTTGGTGCTCCTTCGGCGTTAATTCTCGCTTCGCAGTTGTGCAATTTCTCTCAAGCTCGCTGGAAATGAAGGCGCGAAAAAAGTTCGGCTCGACACTGAAGCGGACACTGTTGTTGATTGTTGTAGGGACTGAGGCGAGGGGCACAAGCAGAGACATGGACAATGTGCAAATGATCGGCACTAAAATCACAGCGATCAAGGAATACTTATATGTAAGGCATTCCCATCTCGCTGCACGTCATTTCATTGTGTCTCTCTTTCTCTATTTTTTCTTTCTTCTTTCTTTCGTCGACTATCAGCGTAGTTGTCTTTATCGTTTCATTTTCTTTCGTCATTTGATTTTCACGATTTGGCCTGTTCACGAATGCTTTTGCTACTTTCTCTCTATCATACGTCTCTCGACAGGTTTCCAAAGATGTTTTCGATCGTAACGCTAGATTTATGGAATGTACAGTCTGTGGTGAATGTTGACCCACGTATTCCGGTTCGCGAAACACACATGTTCATTGTGAATTTCAGAACTTTGCCCGGACGCACTCACCGACCAGACTAATGAGTTCCGAAAACACGTACTCGCTCTCCAAGGAGCATTGTAACCTCAAATATTCGGGTAAGACTGATAATTATTCATTTTTTAAGTAAGCATGATAATAATACTAATCGTTAAGCATTCACTATATTCCTACCGGTGCATGTTCCACATCGCTTCATTAGAAATTAATAAGGCAATTGAAACTTGAATTGTTTACTCATGTATGTTCTCGTAATATTTCAATCCGTCCACTTGCAACACCCTCACAGTCGTTCAAGGTCACTCGCAAAGTGCCTCTTGCATCAACAAATTCTTCCTCGTACCCCGATTCTAAAGGCAACCTTGGCTTTCCGAGAACGAAATCCGAGAGTCACAATATTGTCCTGATTTCGCGAAGCTCGCGGTCCGGGAGGGTGCATAATAATGGAGGATTTAGAATTGGCCTGAAAAGTAGTCGACGAGTGGCTGAGGACAGATTACACGCCACAGAAAGGGCGGAAGGGTTTGTTGTCACGACGGTGTTTGCTGTTGGCCAAGTGTTGGAAACCGATAAGACTCGTTTTGATACGAATAATCGAATTTAAAATATGTAAAACAAATCTCCAGGTCCGCATTCGAGTAACATCTTATCAAATTTTTGAAACTAGCCATTCTTCGATGAGATTTACTATCGCTGCAAGAAAAATATTTGCACAAAAGATACATGTAATCTCTGTATTTTGCTATACGTGTTTGAAGGTTTATATAAAAATAAACGATACTTCGTGGCTTAGAGATTTCGTTACTATAAATTAACCCCCTAAATCCTGCTTATAAATCGTTGGAACTAATTGCCGCATGTAACAACCCCTAGAAGGCGCTTTGATTAAAGCCAGGAACCGAGGGTCCGATGCATCTGGTGCCAAACGGTGTTTCACCTAGATTAAGCTTGAACCTGTAATTATACAATTGCGATTGTTAGATGCTTGTCCATTGCATGGTTACATTCGAAGTACTCGAATTATTCCCTCCTTCCGATTCCATCGAGAGTGCTATAAAGCTCGAAAGAATGAACGTCTGATGGTCTTTTAGACGTTAGATTGATAGAGCTGGATTAGCTGAAGCACAGCCCTCGGAAGCTGGGGATTTCCCTTGTCTAACCATAGGCTCAGAACGATTCACCATAAGGTTTTCGACGTTCCCTTTTCCCATTCTCATTCATCGTTCTCGTGATTATTGAAAAGTACCCTTCGAGAAGACCTAAAAGTTCAAATACCTTATGAAATTGTAAATATTTGTTTTATTTAACCAACGGTTTATATACTGCACATTTTCCATAATGAGTTTCGTGATGTCGAGTCTTCCTGTTTATCCGTGGGATCTCCTTAATGCAATGGAAAACGAAGGGTGGTTCATTCGGCGGGAAACTTTATGGGCGCCCTGCAACAGTGAGACAGTTCAATCTACCAAGGATTTACCAGGAGCACATTGAAATGTCCCGTAGGCAGTTTATGATAGCTCCAAGTCTAATTTATCTCAAAATGTGATGCGTGTTTTAAACAGTAATCACTGTTATAACTTTTGCGATTACTGTTGCATAGTCTGATTGCAAGAAGATTAAAAGAGAACAGAATATGACGTTCAATGTGTTAATAACAAAAATTATTATGTTCAAGTTTTATGATATTGTATCTAAGTTCCACGATTACTTTTTGTGTTGCATGATTGTAATATTAGTCCAATGATCGTGCAATTGCATGCAAATTTTGGAGCAGCAAAATGTAACCAGTCATCGGCGAAATAAGAAGAGGAAAAAAGAAGAGAAAATGGAGAGGAAGACGAAGTGAGATGGTGTCATCCCACCAAACAAGTGAGAGTGTGTCAATATAGGTCTATACTTTCAATTGTTTGATGAGGTGAAATCATTCTAATAATTGTCGTGTTCTGCGAGGACGTCGGAAACCCGGCGGTAGGTCGACGGAGCACCGAGAAATATGAATTCAATGAAACGGTATCAAATCGATCGATGTCGCTATCGTAGAAGAGATTTCACTTGATTATAACAATTAGAGAGTCATCGTAGACAACTATCGTAGTCGCATTTACAATTAACGAGTACCATTCGTGAAGACACGATACTTAATATTGTTATCCTATATCTCGTACTCTCAATCACCTTAATACCTTGAACCTGTAATGAACCTCTGACGATAAAGTCAATGAGATCCTCAATTTTCAACACTAGCGAAATATTCAAGATTCGTTGCAAAGAGAATTCGTGAATTTAAAGATTTGAAAATTCTGGAAGAACGACAATCTTGAAAGCTGTTTCACTGAAAGATAAAATACAATCTGCAGTTTCAAGGAAGTTGAGGAATCATTACACGAAGAAAATTGAAAAATGATCATGAAGTATAATTTCTAGTACTCTCTTGCTCTCAGATATCCTGCCACAGAATGTCGAAGGTTATCCAGCAACCAGAGAGTTCCTAATGAAGGTGGTGGATATTCTGTTGGATTTCATTAAGTCGACGAACGACAGAAACGCGAAGGTCCTCGATTTTCATCATCCCTCCGAGATGATGCGTCTGTTGGATCTAGAAATTCCTGACACCGGCTTGACTCTTCAGCAGCTGCTCATCGACTGTTCCACGACGCTGAAGTACCAAGTGAAGACCGGTAAGTTAAAGCTTTCTTTCGTGTTCAACTTCAAAATTACGTCTCCGAATGTTCGCGAGATGAAAATTGGGGATGATGTCTGGCAGGGAAACGCTTAACACCGTTCTATCTCATTTCCTCGCATCCTCGAGGGTGATAAGCCACATAATTTCATATTCAATTTAGCATACGTACTACGGGACAGAGATAAGGTGACTAGAGACACTTCCAGCCTTCCGTCGGTTTCAACCCCTCCTAAATGTATTCTCCCTCGTGCACGTGATAAATGCGCCAGGGGTTGGCGATAACTGAAAAAACTGAGATATCTGGGTGCATCATCTACACGAACACATAATTCTTTTGTAACGTTTCAAACTTCCTTAATGGTCCACAGATATTGCAATTTAAAACGTATTTACTCTATATAATTATTTTTCCTTGTATGCAGCACTTGACGTCTTATGACCCAAACAAAATTATTATTACTATAATCTGGACTATTTAATACCTTCAACTGTATTTTTAACCCCTAACCTACAATTTTCTGGACAGTTGCGTCATGCACAGCTAGCTAATTATTCCTACAACGTGAAAACAACTGTAATTTGCAAATCTGGTCCTCATAGTGTTATTACATCAAAATCGAACGTGTTTCGAGAATGTCACTAAATTCTGCAGACGGTTAATTCAGTCACGAGTAGGTTTACCGAATCCTCTGGCGTTCCAGGGAAGGGCAAGAGTCAACCGCAAATCCCCCGCGAAAGTTCGCTATCTCGGCAGGATTCGATTACCAGCTTGAATAGATGCTAATGCACAATGGAAGAGGGCTAACCGAACTTAGGCCAGAAATCAGGCAGCGAGGACCAACGGGGATGAGAAAACCACCCCTGTGTATATCAGGTCGCGTGCATGCTATACGTGTCGACAAAAAGTCGTTATTAGATTATATGCCACCGAGATCCGCGGTCTATGTCCGTCGAGGTCCATGAAAGAGGTCCTCCCCCTCGCAGGAGGGATCGATTGATCGCAGATACGCGGAAAAATATCTTGGACAGCTGGACGATAAGGAAAAACGTCGATGATGGTCGTGTGAAATATGGCGCGATAAAAAACTGATACTGGAGGATGTTCGGAATGGTGCACCGTGGCTGAATCGATAAAGCTTTGGAAAAATGGACGATTTAAAAGATTTAAGCAATGGTATCTTCATTTTGATAGGATGTAATAAATATGAATACTTGAGTATCCAAAGTTTGTATTCGTGGAGATTAATATTGATTGATAGAGAGACATGTGTGAAAATCTTGATTGATCAGGAACACAACGGAGCTTCCGACGTTCATGATTGATTCCTTTGTTGAAAGCAACATGCTGCCGATATTAAGATCTCCGGTGTTGTACTCTGCTGATTCTGTGGACTGATTGTTGGTACAGAACTGCATGATAGGTGTTTCGTCAGTTCGATAGGGATATTGAAAATAAATTTTTCTTCAAATTGTAAGTCCTGTGCACTGCACACCATCATTAGGAATCAGTTGTTAGAATTTGTGGGTTGGGAAACATATATCTTCATATGTAATACATTTCCAGTATTATGAACGTTTGATCAATCTCTAAGTGTCCTAAGTATTTTACCTAAGAGTATATCCCATTTACTCAACGATATTTTCAATTCTTGATCAATGTTACAGTATTTCGGAAATTTCGACACTTTTTTGGACATCGTAGGAATTCGAATGGATACACCAAAAAAGCACAATGCAAACGGTGCCCGTCGAAAAACATCGATGTAGGGTTTGCGCACGTGGCACCACTGCACAGGGTGGTAAATTCAATAGGATCGGTGTAATTAAGAGCCATTTCTACACGATTTTCCCTCGGTAGGGTGGAGGGAAGTAGCAAATAGGGGCGAACTGTAGGGGTGGTGGGACGTGTACAGCGTAGGGTGAACCCTCGGTGAATGTTCGGCACAGAAGCATCGAGTGCACCCATGAAGGAATTTAAATTGGTATCGATAGCTGCTCGTGGAATGCAGAAATCGTTTCGTCATGGAATGTGGATGTTGTTACGTCATGCGATCGGCATTTCAGCAGCGAATCGGTGACGAAAAGAATGCCACTTCTGCGGAAATTACCATTTTTAACATGCTTCCACTTACCTTACCATTTTTAAGAAATAAAATATTAAGCAATGTACATATTCATGTATTGTAATCCAACATATGAATGTTACATTAAATGCAACGTATGAATGTTATATTGGATGTAACATTTAAATGTTACATATGAATATCGCATTTAATGTCACATATGAATGTTACATATTAACATATACATAAATATTAATTTTTGCTGAAGTGCTATAACCATCATCTTAGACAACGAAGAACATATCGAACCAACATGTCAAATAACATGTTTAACATATAAAAAGATGAACATTGAATAATATCTTTTAATGACTAATTCATTAGATACTCGTTGATGTATTAATTAGTACATTTCGATCAAATAAGATTGTAATCGTATAACGTGAATTTTATTCGGTTCAAATCGCCCTGTTTAACGTGTGGGTTCAGAACTACCAACATTCAGAACTATCAACGGTATGATTGATTACACAGCATTAACGTTAAGCCTGAGTTACACACTTCTCTTCATACAAATCCTGATCCACGTAATATATTATCGCAGCCTGCTCCGAACAGGTTCCCTTTCTCTTTTCTACCAGAGGGAAAAGAACAAATTAGTCGGAAAATGATACCCTCCGACGTCGTAATCGCTCGTAAAAGCAACCCAGGATCAGACAAATACCAAAACGTACAAGTATTTCTGTAACCATTCTCTAAAATCTCAAATTTTTCTATTAAATAGATGTTTAATGATTTAAAAATACGATAGACACGAACGGTTATTGGCTGTTTTCTGACAGAAGACGTAATCCGTTGGTTTTAACAATCAAGTCTATTTTGCAATCACTTGGATGCAAAAGAGTCTAAGGGGATTCGGTTCGAAAATCCCTGCAGCTCCGTCCAAAATTAACATACTCTTAAATCTGCATAATGCGCCAACCTGCTTGGCTTATCTCGATTCGCACGCTGCACTGTTTGTTTTTCCTATCTTGCTGCGGAACACATTTCGCGTTCACCCTAGAAACTCTAAACGTATGCAACAAACATGACAAAATTTTCTTCTTTTTTAGCAAAATTGTTCGACATCTTTTTATTATCCTTTCGCAACCCACTTTCGTAGAAAGGGTAATTTCTTCGAAGAGGTACAAAGAAAGAAATGTGCTTTGTTGAATTATCGTTGCATGGTACAAATCTGCTCATCCAGTTTTCTGCCAGTTTGTTTTCCTACGTCGGTTTGAGAGCCTCTGCAAACAATCTAGTCGCGCAGCGACGCGTGTGACGCGCAAAATGCGGGCGCTTCGGACCATCGACCCTCCTCTACCCTTGACTGAAGCACGACCCCGATACTCCTGGAAAAATGGAGAGAGAAAAGAGAACCGGGAGACGTCTTCTACTACACCCTAAAACCGGACGCGTGCCACGATCCACGGACCAAGATAATTGCGAGTTACACACCGACAAACGGCTCTGATATCGCTGCCCGATAGGCCGCTTTAGGGTTGACTTTTGTCTGGAGATTCTCGTGTCTCCAGATTGTTTGGAATATCTGCCTGGAGATTTGGAAATTGGGGATTGAGAAGGTGTTTGGGATTTTGGAATTTGAGGTTTGGAGATTTAGGGATTGGGGGTTGAGAAATTGGAAATTAGGGATTTGAAAATTTAGGAATTGGGGATGTGGAGACTTGGAAATTTCAGAACTGGGGATGTGGAGACTTGGAATTTTAGGAATTGGGAATGTGGAAATTTGAAAATTTAGGAATTGGGGATATGGAGACTTGGAAATTTAGGAACTGGGGGTGTGGAGACCTGAACATTTACAAATTGGGGACATAGAGATTTGAAAATTTAGGAATTGGGGATGTGGAGACTTAAAAATTAGGGATTTGCAAATTTGTAAATTTGTAAATTTAGGATTTGAAACTTTGGAGATTTGGAAATTTTCCAATATGGAATGTAGGACTTTGGAGCATTGTTTCAAGCATCCAGTACTTATGCTCCCATGAGCATTTCCACTGGGAAAATCGTGATCAAGACCACCAGACGCGTCAAGGGGAGCATTTAGCCCCCGAAATAGTGGCGTTATATGTCAATCACAACGTAATACCCGAAGATTAAAATGTCTGAGCATCGACCCCCGAAATTCTCATTGTCGTCTCTAGTTTCAGTATTTAGGAAATGCTTGGGGACGAAAGAAACATGGTGTTGCAGGAAACGCAGCGTTACCCACGAGCTTTCTCACCGATGTGTTTCTTGGTTTATCAAAGGTTGGCGAGGTTATCGTGCACCCGGGGGAAAAAGTCTTTTCGTGGCCGGATATTCAATGGAGTGAATCCATCAATTCTTGGGATCAAGGGATCTACGTTATTTTAGAGAATGATAGGATACGAGTTCGAAGGGTGCACAGAAATCCTGTATCATGGTAACATAAATTTCCAGCAAATACGCTGGTGCACCTTATGCTAGAAAATATCCAGTCGTACGTGTATTTCTGAAATACCTTACCTCTGCAGAATTTCAAGATAGATGTAGTCTCGTGGTATGCTAAAATTCATATGTCAGAATTTATAATATGTCTGAAAGGGATATTTTATTACATATGATTTTCTATGTATGATATAGGGCAGATACTTTTCTATATATGAATTGTTTATATTTTTCTATGTATAAATTGTTCATCTTGTTCTACACATGAATTTTCGAAGCAATTGGAAGCAAATGTGTTTTTATATTTTCGGAGACCTTCAACTATAATATTGGGGTTGTTTCTTGCAGATGTGTTTACAAATGAAAACACATGTGGTTCACGTGATGAAACAATTTTTTAAACAATTCTATACACCAAAGTTTGTTCATCCATTCAACACTAAGAAATACACCAGTCAGTGACATACACCACGTCGAGGTACAGAGATATAAAATACAAGGGTTATGTGTCTATGTCACATCACTGATACAGTTTCGTATAGAACTCCAATACAATCAATCTGAAAAATAGTTAATATAGAAATATTTAGTGTAATTCACAGAGGAGAAACAGTAGAATTCTAGTTCCCCCAGACACATTAGTTCTCCCGTCGAAGTGAAGCATTAACCCTGATCCTAGCGCGATGTTCAGCAGAGCGGATGACAACGTACTCAGCCAGCAGCTTAAAGCTCTCTTCCCGCTTTCGACCCGCGTGCCTTTAACGTCCATCCTTCGTCGGTGTCGAGGCCACGAATGCTGCTATAATTTTTGGACACGTGCCATGTCAGCTTTATTAATTACCCCGCCACTGGAAGCCGTCTTCCAACAATCACGCTGCTCGCACCGAAATTACAATAACAGCTTTGATTTATTGCCCAAACAATTACGCTTGCGATATTGCGGTCTGGAACTTCGGGAACTTCGGACTTTAGAGTTGTGCGATTGTCGAGCTTTGGAAAATGTCAATTTTGGAATTTTGGGAATTTGGAGATGGAGGAATGAAGGAGTTTAGAATTTTGGGTCTTTGGTGTTTTGCAGATGTGGGAGATTGGGAATTTGAGACTTTGGACATGTGGAGTTTGGGTACTTTGCAATTTTGGATCTTTGGAATTTTGGTACTGTAGTTTTGGGAATTTGGAAATTTTGGAATCATACAATTTTGCAACTATGAGATTATGGGACTTTGAGAATTCGAACATGTGAAACTTGGGCACATTGAAAATTTCGTGTTTGGAATTTCGGAACTGTAATTTAGGGTCTTTGGGTATTTGGAATTTTGCGATTTTGGAATCATACAATTTTGTGATCTTGGGAGTTTGGAACCTTGGAACTCTGGAATTTCGGAACTATAGTGTTTCGAATTCTTCGGAATTTTGAAACTTTGGAACCGTGAAGTTTTGAATCTTAGAACTTGAATTAACTTGAGTTAACTTGAATTAATACTTGAACTAATACTTAGTTGCCATAAAATTCCTTCTCTTTCTCAGGTCATCCTCACTTCTTCAATCAATTATCCTGCGGTTTGGATCTGGTGTCAATGGCTGGCGAGTGGCTGACAGCGACGGCGAATACGAACATGTTCACCTATGAAATTGCACCGGTGTTCATTCTGATGGAGCACGTAGTGTTGCAGAAAATGAGGGAACTCATTGGCTGGAGCGGTGGCGACTCCATACTGGCTCCAGGAGGTTCCATCAGCAATCTTTACGCTTTTCTTGCCGCGAGACACAGGATGTTCCCCAGTTACAAGGAACGGGGTCTTTCGGCTATCGGTGGGCAGCTGGTTATGTTCACGTCTGATCAGGTTTGCATTATACTACTTTCTTCGTTCTTCAACGTCAACTAGTAAAAATCTATCAAACTATAATAACAAAAATTATCTTTTTACCTTACGTTAAAATATTATTACACAAAATTTCTAACTGCACTGTTTGAACATTATGGTGGTATATCTGCAAATTGAACATCAACCACATAATCTACAGACTATACAGTATTTATAAATTACATAAATTACAGTACTTATAAGTTACATGATTACTTTGCAGATATATGCATGAACATTTATAACTATAACTAATTCAGTGTACATAATTAATGTACCACAATTTTCTCTTCTTTTAATAATTATTCAATTATGTGAAGTTCTGGATTAGCGTGTATTAATCGTGATTCTGTCAGAACATTTTGAGATTGTGCATCGTGTTGAACAGTGCCACTATTCGGTGAAATCATGTGCCGCGGTTTGTGGACTGGGAACGGACAACTGCGTGATGGTTCCCACCGACGAACGTGGACGTATGATTCCGTCGAAGCTGGAGGAGCTCATCCTGGAACGCAAAGCCAAAGGACACATTCCCTTCTTCGTGAACGCCACCGCTGGAACGACCGTCATTGGTGCATTCGATCCCATTCCTGAAATCGCTGATATCTGCCAAAGACACAAGCTCTGGCTACACATCGACGTAAGTACATTCTTAACGATAAAATATTTCAAAATTAAATCACGTTATTCAATAGAGAAAAGTTTGCTTTATGTTGTCAAATGTTTTAACAAGTGGCGATTCTTTATCGGATTTTGCAATAATTACCGTTACTGAAAACTCTCGTTTTAATCGAACGATGAAAAATACAAGAACGAAAGCGATTGAAAGTTAGGAAGGGACAGAGATTTCCACTTAGCCAGACAGCTTATTCAAATCGCTTCACCGTTCGGACGATAAATGCCAAACACGTAAGAGCCTTACCTTAAATAATAAATGTGAGAATCGTCATGTCGAGGGTGCAGATCACGGGGTAAATTGAGGGACATTTCCGAAAATCTCAGATTTACGAGTCAACAGTCTTTAACACGGAGTACACCAAATAAAAACACTCGATGAACACTTATCTTTTTAAGGTTAGGTTTAAACTGTCTCATCTTTTGCCTATTTTTTTATACATGACCAATACAGTTGAACCTACCACGATATAATTGAATCTACCTCAAAAAGACTAGTTTGTTAATCTACTTCATTTACAGTTTAAGTACTTCAATTTTTAAAGAGATAAATTAAGGGAATAAATTCGTTTCTTTTGCAGGCGGCTTGGGGTGGTGGACTGCTTCTCTCAAGAAAATACAGACATCCCAGATTGACCGGCATCGAACGGTGAGTGCAACAAACTATACAATTTCTATAAACAATCTCTGCTGAAAGCATCACGTGCACCCCTAAATTCCTCTTCGTCGTTGATGGGTCTTTTTCCGATCAACGAGAAACACCTACACATGTGCTTTCCAGAGGGGTGCCTTAATCCTCGCACTTTATAGTTTATTGAGGCTTAGTTTGATGGAGTCACTCAGAAAGAAGACACAGACACACGCAGCAGGTTCAACCTGTAGTCTTAGAGCTGTGTTTATGAAAGGCAAAATCGATATTGCCCTTTCGAAGGGGAGGCACTTTAGAGTGAACAATTATTTTGCATGAGAATAGGAAATGCTTTTTGCGAAGGGACACGTAAAAAATTTTGTGGCAGTATTACAAGTTTTAAAGTCCAAGTCAAGGTTCCTTAGTTCTAAGTCCTGTTGTTTTGAAGCATTATAGTCCTAGGTTTCTATTTCCCAAATTTCTATTTCCCCAAATTTCCAATTCCCCAAATTCTCTATCTCCCAAATTTCTATTTCCCCAAATTTCTATTTCCCCAAATTTCCAATTCCCTAAATTCCAATCGTCTCAAATTCCCAGCGCCCTAAAGGTACCAAACTCCCAAGCTCCCACATTTCCAAATTCCCCATCTCCCACATAAAATCCCAATATCGCAAAAGAAAGGTTGAAAAATCTGCTGTACCTATCATACAAAGAAGTCAATTCACCACAAAAAGATCCTCTCCTACATCCTCCATAGAACGTGGAAGTTGAAATTAGACAGGCGAAACCTTGATTGATTGATGCGAAAAGAGGATACCTGTAGGCTATTCGTGGCCAGTGTCGTAATCCGTAAAATCGAGGGGTTCTCTCGAAAGAAAGGAGTGACTCCTGTCGTAGGCACATGCGAACTTTCGCATACACGTCCGCAAGAGACAGCGACGCTCGACCCCTCGCGTTGCAATGGGGGTCAGGGATAGGCCGATTCGAGCGTAGTTCGGATGGGGTTGGCGAGATTAATCCACGATTTGCATCCGGCCGCATCTGCTCCCTTCATTCAGCGACAGACAGTCCCTGACCCGAAAAAAAGTGGCACGAGGCCTAGGAAAATGATTTTCTAGGGAAAAGTCGCTTCTGCGAGATATCGAGTGCCCTCGCTGTTTTTCCGCCTCACGAAATTCGTTTGAACTTCTGATGCTGAATATTAATAATCTGTATGTGTGATTTCGAATGGATGAATGGCTTGCTTTTTCCCAGTTCGAGCGTATCGAGGATGACATTCGAAGGCTGCACCCTTTTTGTCAAAGCAATGATGTGCCTTTATTTTTGTTTTTTGAGGTACGAGTCTTTTATGGATGATGAAGGTTTTGAAGTTAGTTCAATAGCTATTAGTTTGTAATATTGGTACAGATTGTTAATGAAATTATTCTTCGTTTTTTTTTCTTTTGTTGTGATGATTGTCGATGACTTTGATGAAGTGTTGATGTACTTTAATAATACTGTTCATTAGCTACTAACTTAGGTTTTCTGGTGTCATTACTAGATTAGCTTCTACATTTAAAAGCTTCCAAAAAGTGTAGAATCAGTCCCCAGTCTGGTTCATGAAGAATTTTCGAGTTCCAAAAATGAGACAATGTCATTTCGTGATCCCAGCAGAGACTGTACCTTAGGACTTCCTTCCTGAAGGTCTTGATTAAAATGGCAAACGAAAAGTCCGAAGGACGAGCAACAGCTGGATCAGTTCCCTGGAGCGCATTTGCAGAACAGAACTCTCCTCTTTATATATCGACGCTCGGCGCCGCATCGTGCCTTCCGCGGGCCTGAAATAAAAGACCGTGCCTCGACAATGCTGGATTAAACTCGTACAAAGGGAACAGCTTCCCTCATTCTCTCGTTGTCTGTACTTCTCTGTCCTCCCCCAACCTCTGTATTCCTCCTTCAAACAGTGTATAGGCTCGAGAAAGGAGCAACAGAGACGAAAAGCAGAAAGAGAGACTCGTGATTCCAACGTCGCGACAAAGTCAGAAATGATTACGCGTAAAAGGTGGGCCGGAACGAGTAAGGTCTGCAAGTCGGAAGCGAAGTTGAATGTTTTTGCGTCCTTTTCTGCATTCCGTTGCTTTGTCGCACGTTTGCCAACTGCGCAGTTTTTTACGAATCTATTCTTGATTATTCCGTTTTACTTCGATGATTCTGAGAAGGTTCTGAGCTTTAATGGATATATACCTTGTTGGTTTTACAGTTGGTACCAATGTACCTCTAGTTAATTCTTTATCGTGAAGCTGGACGATATCGGTTTTAAAGCAGTTCTGTTCGTCAATGCCTCCACTTCTACTTGCGAGGATAATTAGCAACCCCCGTAATATATATTGCGCGGCTTTGGGCTTGGCACCTACGACGAATTTAAGAGTGAACGCAGGGGTGCTGCACGCGCCAGCCCCAGCTGCGAATCGCATTAATCACTCGAGCTTTATGTTCAGACATAAATAGTGCTGGCGTTTTTTAACTAATAGAAAATCAAGGGTAATCCCCAATTTCATGAAAACAAGTATTTTCTTCTCAACTAAACACCACTGAAGTTGTAATTATTTTACACTACACATACGTACATATGACTCGAATTGTATTTATATTTTTCTACCGTTGCATTGTGTCTGTAAAAATGGAACTAAGCGCATGTCTGGCGACACGAGCTGTGGCAAGTGTTCGCCATACAACGACACGACAAACTAGTACCCTGAAGAGGATGCAGAAGAGTGACTAATGGCAAACGCCTGTCGCCGACACGAATCTCTTTTCCTGACTGTTTCGAGGACCCTCGCATCATCCACAGCGAGGTACACTGTCACGATATATGTGTCACTTGCCAAGTATCGATAACGTTTGTCACGAAGCAAACGCATGTAACGTGTCTGTCCACGTATGTCTGAATCTACTTACAGCGCTATTTTATGAGCGTGAGTTGGTAGTATAATTTCTATTATTGTAAGTACGTTTCAAATCATACTTTAATTTCTATGTATACATTCGTGCACAAATTCTACGCCTACCTTTAACTGAACGAATTCAAGCAGAGCACTTGAAAGTAACGTAACTCTTTTCAAATCAAATGAAGATCGATTAAATTAAAGTCACTGAAGTTACCAATGTAACATTTAAAATTGTCTAATAGAAAAACTACCCCTAAAAAGATGTTCAGAAATCACCTTGCACGTGATAAGTAGGATACAATGAGGTATGCACTTGTTGAACGTTTAGAGTGCATAGCAAATTAGCGTCAAGTATCACGCAGCTTCTCACGTTTCGTGCCAGCAAGGATTAAGAAGGGTTAAGGGCTTTTTTACCGCAAGGGTGTGTCTCCTAGGAGCAGAGGGTTAAATCCAATCCCGTGGCTATATTAATAGTCCTCTCGAATTGATGGACCCCATACGGCACCAAGGGAAGATAACTCATATTTTATCCCCCATTGGTCCCTGTGGGAGTCGATAACCGTTTGACAACCAGCTGAGCTCGCTTGCCTTTTTTCAGCCATCTTGTTCGACAGGTTTGATAAAAGTGACCAACGCTTCTTTTAATTCTAACCTAGTGGCATATAACTTACCATTAACCTTGCAATATTCAGACACTTTCCTTCGGAATAATAGTTTCCAAAATTACATAGTTAGTGGTTAATGTTCACAGAGCGGACTCCGTGACCTGGAATCCACACAAACTCATGGGCGCGTTGCTTCAGTGCTCGACCATTCACTTCAAGGAGGACGTAAGTCAGAAAAATTGCATGAAGTTATGACAAATTATTCCGCGAGTCTTGTTCACAATTTTTCTCGCGTTCCCTACCGTGTCAAACATTATCGACGGACCAAGATCGTGGTCCAAGCGAAATTCCGATCTCCTGGAAGGGTGATGACAACAGTGGCTGCATTCCGAGGGGTAAACGTACACGTCGGAACGCAGCACTGCAGGAATTTAATTAAACTAAGAGATAACATATGTTACCAACCGTACCACGACGGTTTGCCCGAGGGTTTGCCCCTCCACGTTCGCCTGGTTATTGCTAACTCAGAACTTCCCTTTCGGATATTAAAATTCCGTGCACCGGCTGCCGCGAAACGTTTTGTCGGGGGTTGTACAGACTTCTTTCCCTGTTCTTGATATCGTTACTTTCTTTTGTTCGAAGGATATTCAGTGACCATTTCGATTTTCAATATTTTTACAATAAATAAGTTGAAATGAAAATGTATTGAAAATTCTTTCATTGAAGGAGGGTAAAATTAATTTAAATCAGAGTTGTGCAGACATATGAATTTCCTTCTAAGAAAATAATTATTAAGAAATAATATCAAATACAATAAATTCTGAACTTGAATATTTTTGAAAAGGGAGGGAAATCGTTTGTTTTGCGCTTTCAATTTACGTTTGCACAAGGAGCCACCCTTATCTTCGACGGAAGGGTTGATAGCCGAGCCGGCACTCAGTTCCAAGCTTCCAATTAACTTTTACGACGCGAGACACGAAGAATCGGCGATTCGTGAGAGGACAATGGCGCACGGAAGGGCGGTTGAGTTTCAGTCGCCATTTTGTAAATTCAATATCCCTCAGTTTCCCTCTTTCTGCGCATGAGTTGAGTTCGTCCATATCGACCAGGCCGCGTATCTCTCTGCTTTGTTTGTTCCTTTTCGCGCCTGTCAATCAGAAACTTTCCCGAACATGACTCGAAAACGCTCATTGTGATCCGTAGAACGGAGATAGAAAAAAAGAGCAGACAAACCAGACGATGTTTCTACCCCTCGTTCGCGATGCAACCGTCTCTTTATTTTGCAGGGCCTGTTGATTAGCTGCAACCAAATGTCCGCCGAGTATTTGTTCATGACAGACAAGTTGTACGACGTCAAATACGACACTGGCGATAAAGTGATTCAATGCGGACGTCACAATGACATCTTTAAACTCTGGCTGCAATGGCGAGCCAAGGTAAATAACCTCGCCAGATTGACGATTCATATTTCAAGACAATTTGAAACTTTTACTTTATCTTAACAATATTACTTATGTGGATGTTTAATTTCTTTCTGAATTCAAAGGTCACATATTGCTTTTGATTATAAATTCTTTTAGAGATCATTTCTTTTTCTAACCTTATCATGCTGAATTATTTAGAGAATTGAGTGAAGATTGATGGGTACCATTTATACAAGGGTTGCTGTTTCTGTGTTCCAGGGAACAGAAGGTTTCGAGAAGCACATGGATCGATTAATGGAACTTTCAGAGTACATGGTCAGGCGGATTAAGCAGATGCCTGACAAGTATTACTTGATACTTGAACCTGAAATGGTGAACGTTTGCTTCTGGTACCTGCCAACGCGCGTTAGGAATATGCCACATACCGCTGAGAGGATCAAAATCGTAGCAGATGTGAGATTTTTATGATACTCCATTTTCTACTGACTTATCTATGTAGACTTCATAGTTAACATTTATTGATAGAAAAATTATTATACTCCAATCAAGCTTGTACCTCTTACACATGATTAATCAGAAACTCTTATATGTACCATGTGTAAGTTGATAATAAAAATCACACTGGTTCTACATGTCAGAAGTAGTAGAGATATTTTTGACACAAGCCCTGTGAGATTAAGGAAATATGTTTGTTCGCAGATATGTCCGATTTTGAAGGGTCGAATGATGCAAGCAGGTACGTTGATGGTCGGCTACCAACCCGACGATCGACGACCCAACTTCTTCAGGAACATCATCTCGAGTGCCGCCGTAACGGAAGCGGACGTCGACTTCCTGCTGGCTGAGATGGACCGGTTAGGCCACGACCTGTAAGAAACCTGCCTATTTTAATTAGCCGCGTAATCAGCGACTGATAATATCGCGACGTAGCATCGAAAGTGACTCCTGCTGATATTAGAGATTCATCGACGAGCAGGATATTCGCGTCGCGTTTCATTACGTGTACAAAATCCGGAGGCCAATTTCGAGGATCGCAATCATGATTAATAATTTAAGACGTGAGCTGATTCTCTACTTTTTCTTCAAATAAACATATCTACTTCTGAAACTATTCTTCTATCCTTTTTATTTTTCACGCGTGGGTAGTACGAAATGTAATAAAGTAATCGGTATATTACATTTTAATTATAGTCTTCTCAGGTCTTTGTTACGGGAAAGGTATCCTCGATACCGATTTTGATAGTAGATGATAAGATATTTGACATTTCTGTTTCTCCGTAGATGAAACACTTTTATCTCGTGTTGAATTATTTAGCGAATTTTTTTATAGTCTCAATTGTATTTAAGGGTAAGATCGGTGTCGATTTGGGATACCTTTCTCGTTACATAGTAGTTAATGTCAATCTGTCAACATCGATTCGCGAAATTTACCATAGCTCCGTCAATTTTGAAGATACGATAATAAAGTTTAGAGAGATTATATAAGAGTCGTGTACGAAATATGTGAACCTTGAATTATACAAAAAACTTTCGAGCTTGAAATTGAAGACAGAGAGAGAGTCAGTGAACGAATCATCATCAGTTCGTAGTTACGACAAACGCTTGTTCAACATAATTACAAAATACACAGCTACTGAACATCAGAAAGGATACTCATAGCATGTAAGTTCTCTAGGTGTAAGGAACAGCATACTGCATATCCGTGAAACGAAGAGTCAACTTACAAAGCTCTAGCGACGCTTCCGGCCGTAAATGTTACTAGTTTTCATTCCTCGATGCTACACGTTCTCGTTAAATGACAAACAGTAGCAACGAGTCGTAAACGATAGTGAAATAATAGTTACGCTTCGATAGCTATCTCGTTTAGTTTCAATTGAGTTTAATTCGTCGATACGTTTCAGCTGCGTTAGCCTGGTTTGGCCCCGTAAGACCCGTTTCGGGATTCAAGTACGATCGAAGAATTCAATCGTTGGTGAAACGTAGATTTAATTGTGAATACCGTGGTTCTCAAATTTGGATCGATTTTAGTTGCAATTTCAAATTGGAGGTGAATGTGTGATTTCTGGTGGGTTGGGACGGTGACAACATATTTGTAAATTTGGAATTTCATATTTAGAAATTTCCAATTCTCCAAATTTCTATTTCCCCAAATTCCAATCGTCCATATACCCATTTCCCCAAATTTTTATTTCCTCAAATTCTCAATCCCCCAAATTTCTATTTCCCCAAATTTCTATTTTCCCCAAATTTCCAATTCCCCAAATTCTCAATCCCCCAAATTCACAATTGCCCAAATTTCTATTTCCCAAAATTTCCAATTCTCCAAATTCCAATCCCCCAAAATTCCAATTTCCCGAATTTCCATTTCAAAAATTCCAAATTTGTAAATTAAAAAATATAAAAATTCAACGTCTCAGTGCCCTTGAGCTATTCACCGGGCACTTCTGCCCATCACCATATTAAAACGATCCGAAAATGTTCGCAATTACTCACAAAACCAAATAATTTAATAACAATTATCAAATTCGAGGTCATCGTTCTCTGACGAACGACAAAGTACAAAAGAACATTTCAATTAAAATTCGAGTATAGAATAAAATATTCCTCTAGTTGCCAATGCACGCATTACTTTGTTGAAAGTGTTATTTGTTATTTATTAATTGTTTGCAAGAATATAAGACGAAAGGAATGGCCCGCATTCATTCTACGCATACGCGCGTTATTATTTACTGTTGAATTATCACCGAACGGAGAGTAATATTTAATAATATAAATAAATATATATTACATAGGAAACTTGCAAGAAAAAGGTATAAATGTATTTGAAGGGAAAAAAAAGATATAAATATATGAAGAAGAAAGCGTATATTATATATATATTTAGCGTTGAGATTTTAAAATACGAAAACACAAACCCATGAAAGTACATGCTTTTTCAAGTATTCGTGCGAACGGTTGTCATTTAGTTCGTCGATTACCTTTCTACTCTCGTTGAAAAATCTCGTCGAGTCTTCTTAGTGATTAGTTTCATAGTTTTAAGAGTTCTCGCGTTACACATAAACGTACACGGTATTTTTCAAAGAATTTGATCGCTAGCTTCGCCTCGATTTCCTTTCATCTAATAAACGATCAACTATGATTTCTCCTGTTCTTCATTTCCGATCATTTTCGCCCGTAAAAACGACGAAAAAATAGCAATCTGTTCGACAAGAAGAGATAATAAAGAACACTTAAGAACCGAACGACTCTATATAGATTTCGATTCACGCCATCGAGTTAACAAAAGAGGATGAATCTAAGCGTAAGTAATTACTAAACGATATCTAGGTGTATATTAATAAGAGATGCGTAAATCTATTTATTGTAAATCTACGAATTTACCTATGTTCTATTTTTCCCGTCGACTTTTACCGAGCCGATACGTTTCGTTCGCGAGTAAGAAAATTGTGTAGAATTCAGGTAAACAGCGAGCCAACGGGGAATTTCGTTTTCGTGTAATTCGTAGCGTTAATATTCCTGTTCCGTAAAGATCGTTGGATGATATTGAAGGTTGACGGGATACAGAGATCGAGACAGATATATGTATTTTTGAAGAAACGAAACGAACGTTCGTCTGACCATGATACAGATACCTGCAAAAGAAGACACTCTATTGAACCGTTGTTATTGATTATCTACAATTTTATCGGCGTTGTACCTTTTTTTCACCTACAGTCGTTCGTATACTGTCGACTGAATGGCTGACTTTCGACGAATTCTATCGTAATCGAAAGATAACGTTATTAACAATAGACACACGTACAATGGTGACGTAGACTTCCTTCTAATTTTGGAGATTTAGAAATTCTGCAAAGTTAAGGATTTGAAGATACTAGAACTCACTTCGGGATTTTTAAATTCCGGATTTGAAAATGGATTCAGAAAAGTATTTCACAATTTTAGAATTCTTTTTGAGTATTTGTGAACTGGGTAATTTGAGAAGTGGCAAGTCTTCTTTGGGGATTTATTTTAAAAATTTAAGAAATGGCAACGTGGGTATTTGACAATCTGAAAATTCTCCAAAAGTTTGAAAGTTTCCAAACTTGAAATACGAAGGAAGGCTACTCTGCAAGTACACGTAGCGAAGAATAATATATTTCTATTAAAAAACATGCAAGGATCATTTGCACGCGCTTTGACAGATCTGACACTTTGAGTGCCACGTCAAAATTGTACAAAATATTTCCTAGTATCAGTATAACTATCTACTTAGCAAAAACGTCTTACAATTTTCAATTATCCCTTAAACTCTCGATTCCACGAAGATTAATTCCTCAAAGATTTGTTTACAGTTCCCCTAAAAATGTATGACGTGGTACTCAAAGTGTCAATTGCGAACGTAAATGTAAAAAGTACACGGACACGACGATTTTGTATATCGTTCTTGTGCCCATTTCTTTTTGAACGAATTTGCACATACTTTTTGCGGCACACTTTGTTGCACCCAGATGCACTGTATTAAAAATTGTTATATCTAATTTAGTACATGTTATTTAGTTGTTGAATTTGTACACACCTTTTGATTAACACAGCACACATGCACCGTTGCACACTTTCATTGTCAATTAGAGATGCACTCACATTGGTGTAACTAGAATTCTGGGGTGAGCCAGTGATAACTAGTATTTTTCGTAACTATAGTAAGAATATTATTGCACACTTCGTAGTCGAACACTCGTTTATTTTTATTAACACAAGATTTTTGTTTTCTTATTTTAATAATTTCCGAAGTGGGTCACCCCAATACTCCCTAGTTATGTCAACGTGTATTTGTACAGGATGGAGAAACAGAAATTGGCACAAGTAATAATTCACGTTGGTCAATTCCTTTCCTTGTGATTTGTCACACAAACCAGGGCCAACAACCCTGACCTCATTATCGTTAATTAGTAGATCTAAGTTGGTGGCGATGTAAGGTGAAGAACAACAAAGTCCCACGTCTTCCAAAAAAAGTATTGAGATTGTTAACGATTTAGAGAGTGCCTCGCGTGCTTCGAGGTAATCTATCCTTTATGCACTGAACGTAATTACAAACGAGAATACATTTATATCTATATACAAATAGGTGAGAATTCTATATAAATTATGTATATGTATGTACACGTGTGCGCGAAGCTCTGTTGGCGATAATAAGAACGAAAGAAGATGGACTGTTTAAAAGATTCGCTCGACGATGTGACGATGTTTGCTTGGTCATCGCGATCTTGTTGTGTACGACAAGTATCACCTATCCACCTAATTGACCTTATTATCCACTGTATATCAATGTCTAATAAACTGCTGTTATCCCAAACTGTCTATGATTCTTTTCCATCTCTAATACTCAAAACTATCGTCGGTAAATAGGTACATTTTAATTTTGGGTAATAGTTAGGTTCCAGGTAGATTTACCTGTTTACCATACCTTTTGAGATTAAAATCCACTTGAAAATTAAAAAAAAAAAATTAAGTAACCATCACTAAATGTAATCACAGTCGTTATTATGGGTGTTCCCAATGATCAACTACGTAAGAGCATGCAATCATTACGAAACATGGGTGTTGACGGATCTGGATATGATAACATAATCATTAAACTCGCTTTTACTTTACATTTGATACTGAAACACAAAAATATCGAGTCCCCAAACATTTTTCGACGTATTAGAGTACATTGTAATACTAATTCAATAATTAAGGAAAAAAACAGCAGGGAGAAAGAAGTAGGAACCAGTTAGATTGGGGAATAGTTGATAAACAGGTGAATAAATTATCCTATGAAAACAAGTTGACCTTGACGAGCCCCCAGCATAATTATCAGTATCGTTACAAACAGTTTCAGTGAGTGTTTCGAATCAGTCGATCAGAAAAAGTCGTGATCATGCGTTCCTTCGTGGAGTACTCCTCTAACTGCGATTTTCCTATTGAAAATCTACCTTATGGCGTCTTTTCGACAGCAGATAACGTGAGTATACATAGAAAATACTTTCTTATGAACAGAGCAAGGTTTATAGGTTATATTCGACAAAAATTGAATATTCTTTTATAATGACCATTATTTCCGACTGGAAACAGTAACGTTATATGAGCATAATAATGGTACTAGTTATCAGTGGAAAATCATTATTTGTTTGCTACAAGTATAATTCTACTTCCCATCATGCAAAGTGCCATCTGTCGGTGGTGCGAACAGTAAAAGGCGCACATTTTCAAACACCCAAACAATTATCAGTAAAATTAAAGCAAAAATTTTGTAAAAAACTAAATTTGCAATCATTAAATCTTTAGTTTATTTGCAGTGAAACAATGTACTCTTAAATTTAATACCAATTTTGAACGTAAACTGTATTATCGAACGATGGTAACAATTATTTCAGTCCCATAAGAGAATAGGAGTGGCGATTGGTGATGAAATATTAGATCTCTCCCTGATTTCTCATCTGTTCGACGGGCCATTGTTAAAAGACAATCAAGACGTGTTTCGTCGCGATTGCCTCAATGATTTTATGGCCCTGGGAAGACCCAGTTGGTCAGAAGCCAGGAAGAAGCTTCAAAATTTGCTGTCAGCCAGTAACCCGACTTTGCAGGAAGCAGACACTCGTTCAAAGTATGATATAAATGATCGAATAACAAGAACAACGATGAGCAATGTATTTAATTTTGTAGGGTGTTCGTGAAACAAAATGAGGCAACGATGCATCTGCCAGCGAAGATCGGCGACTACACAGACTTTTATTCTTCCATTTATCATGCCACAAATGTTGGCATGATGTTCCGTGGAAAGGCGGACGCGTTGATGCCAAACTGGTAATTAATTATCTCGCAACTTTGCCTCTTCAGGGTTTCAATGAAAATTGTTCTGAACCCAGGAAATATTTACCCGTCGGTTATCACGGAAGAGCAAGCTCGGTCGTTGTATCTGGCACACCGATAAGAAGACCACATGGTCAGACACTTCCGGTGGAAGGTGCAGCCCCAGCTTTTGGTCCTTCTAGGTCGATGGACTTCGAACTGGAAGTGGCCTTCTTCGTTGGAGGACCTCCCACCAAGTTGGGTGACCCCGTTCCAATTTCTAAAACCTATGATCACATCTTTGGATTTGTCACCATGAACGACTGGAGTGGTAATGTTTCAAATGTTAGGATAAATCGAGACACGTGATAATATAAACAATTTGCAGCTAGAGATGTACAGAAATGGGAGTATGTTCCTTTGGGTCCTTTTGGCGCGAAAAATTTGGGGACGACCATATCTCCCTGGGTTGTAACTATGGAAGCTTTGAAGCCTTTCGAAGTAGACAATTTCCCACAGGATCCTGTTCCATTTCCGTATCTGCAACATAGCGAACCTTGCAACTTCGATATCAAGCTGGAAGTTGATATAAAATGTAAGTTCTATTGGGTGGATCGTGCAAAATAAGTCGATCCTGAAGTCTCTATTTTACAGTGGCTTCACGTTTTCCAAATGTACTTAGAACCCAATGTTTCCACATCCCGAAGTCCCTGTATTAAAGAATTTATGCATCTTGAAATTCTAACGTCCGGAATTCTTCACGTTCTGAATTTCCTATGTCCCGAAATCTCACGTTCCGAATTTCCTACGTCCCGAAATTCCTACATTCTGAAGTTCCTACGTCCCAAAATTCCTACGTCCCGAAATTCTAACATCCCGAAATTCCTACATTCTGAAGTTCCTACGTCCCAAAATTCCTACGTCCCGAAATTCCTACGTCCCGAAATTCCTACGTCCCAAAATCCCTACGTCCCGAAATTCCAACATCCCGAAATTCCTACGTCCCGAAATTCCAACGTCCCGAAATTCCAACATCCCGAAATTCCAACGTCCCGAAATTCCAACATCCCGAAATTCCTTCGTCCCAAAATTCCTACGTCCCGAAATTCCTACATCCCGAAATTCCTACGTCCCGAAATTCCTACGTCCCGAAATTCCCACATCCCGAAATCCCCACATTCCAACATCTCCCCATCCCAAACTTCCAAAATCCCAAACTTCCAAATCCTCAAAAAAGCAACAGTTCATACAACATTGCTAAAGTGCAATTTTTCATGCACATATTCTCCAGCTACCAGCGGTGTTGTCACGACGGTTTGTCGGAGCAACTACAAGTACATGTACTGGACACCCCGCCAGCAATTAGCTCACCACACCGTGACAGGATGCAATATCAATCCGGGGGATTTAATGGCTTCCGGTACAATAAGTGGCGAGGTGGGTCCGAAATTTTTGTCTGTCCGTATGAAATCGTCCGTGTACAAACAATAGTGAAACATTTTTTTTTTCTCTTTCGATTATCGTTTCAGGCTTCCGATTCTTTCGGTTCCATGCTCGAGCTCGCATGGAAAGGTACCCGACCTGTACCGTTACGAGATGGTACAAAGAGGAAGTTCCTGGAAGACGGCGACGAAGTGATCATACGAGGTACGTTCACCGCGAGTTTTAAAGTAGTTCAAGCTGTCCATAACCATGATTTTATCGACAGCTCTGACTTGTTAACCATTTTCCAGGTTACTGTGTCGGCGATGGCTATAGAATTGGCTTCGGATCGTGTGCAGGAAAATTATTGCCTGCCCATACAGTATAATTCTTCTCTACATCCCACAAATTGTTGTTCTTAATATTTTTTATGTATATAACCAAGAGAATAAAGGGTTGATATGACTTGTATACATAGGTTGCGTGTTTAACAATGACGTAGTGTGAGTTATAAATAAACTGTATGATTGTTATGACCGAGTTTAGATGAGTGGAATTGTAACACACTGTGACGTAGAGTGACTAGTTTATCGATTCGAATGATGGCCGTGGTAAATTCGATCAATAAGGAGGCCAGAGCAGGTGCAGGTAGAACGGAGTATTCGGAGAACATGGCTGCTATCCTGTTGAAGTGAGTAAAATTCGAAAAATTTCGAGTGTCTTCGATGTTTGTTTTTATTTACACGTGGTATGATGCACTTTAATCGTTTTTTGTGTGTCTTTTGCACTTCTAGGATATGTCTTCTAACTAATGCAACTTAAAGAGCATTAAACGTAATGTAAAACTTAATCAATAATATCAATTATTTATCAATGTGTTATTAAATTGACAATATTTCGCATCAGAAAAGAGTAACAAGTACGATAAAAAAATTAGTAATGTAATCCAAGTTTTAATAAATAATTCCATGGGAAATGAAATGTGTCTTAATTGCCAATTTAAGTTTTTAAGTTGAGTAAATATTTCTTCGTAACTTTTAGTCGATAGAACAATACCCTACTTTTTAACTGGGTCAATCGTGACCCCGACCTAGAAAACATATATTACAATGCATTCTGTTTTTTCTATAAAATACATTCATATTTCGAAGTAGTCTAAAAATTCAGAAACGAAAATACAAAAAAATCTAAAATTCAATTTAAATTATTTTCTAAAGGTTAGTTTCTGATTGAAACTATTAGATAATATTTGTAATTGTCCAATCTTTCAGCAAATAATTGACATATAAATTTGATAAATCCTGGAATATAAATTTGTTAGAAGTTTGCATAATATCGAATTGCTCGACGAACCGACTGCAAAATGGAACGTCCCTTTGAGCGACGGAAACCACGTGATAGAGTTCGAACATGGGACGGCGACAGGTCGTCGATTGGTGAAAATAGATGGCAAAGAACTGATCCACCGAGATTGGATGTTCCATCTGGTTGGAGATGAAGCGTTCACGTTCAACGGTAACAAATTCGTGATTAGAATCGATCCAATCCCAGGTAAACATTTCCAACATCGTCAACGAGTATTATGCAATCATTAATCATATAAAGCTCCACTAGGTTTGAAGTATTCGTATACACTGTGGGTTAACGGGAAGAGCTACGAGAATTTCATTCAAGCACAGTCGAAAATTTTAGAAACCTGGTTGGCCAACGTTGGTAACGAAGAGTACAGGATAGTGTTAAGTAATTAAAAAGAAATAGAAAATATGAAATAAAAAATATGATGTTACGTTACATCATTTTGTAGATAAGCAAACGCAGACTGTGTGGGTAAATGGCGAGGAAATCGAGACAGAGGTAAAAATAATTCTTCACTCGTGATATTTCAAGAAATTTGGAGATCGAAAGTACTTATGTTCCAGAACGAATTTACCGACGATGGCGCAGAGATATTGTTCCCGTTAGGAGATCTCGTAGCTTCGATCAAGTCTTACAGCTCCGGACAGAAAGAAATTGGAATAACGTACAGTTTATACATCGACGACATCGAAATTGATAAAGAAGTGCCTCTAAAAGAATCTGACGACGTCTGAAGTCGACATGAATCAGTTTACACACTGTTTTACTGTTCCACTTTGTGAATTTTACTTACACTTTGTATATAATACAATAAACCACATTGCAATAAAACGACTCTATTTCATAATTCATGAACTGAACATAGCAAATCATGGCTCGCGTTAGTTTTCAGGTCGCGATATTCGGACTCGGGACAATAATTTAGAACATGTTTTTAATTTTATAATATTTACTAGATTCTTGTAATCCGCGAGCAAAAATGTCGATCCGAGATAGCATAATCAGTCTTGGGTCTCGGTCTCGAATGCTTCCCAGGCATGATGATATGCAGTTCGATGGTATGTGCCATTCAAGATTCTTTAGTTCTAACCTGAACGAACATTTGCTCGATTCCAGTTATGACTACCGAGGAACTGCATCAGATGCAGGAGGACCTTTTGCAAAAGATCTGGATGATTACTCTCGAAAACGACGTGTACGAGCGTTACCTGACGCGATACAATCCACAAAGCATCAAAAGTAAATGTCCATGCATTTCGCATGGAATTATAATGCAGAACATACAGAGTTGATACCCTAATTATTTTTATATGGACAATTTCATCAAGCCTATTATAAAACCCAACTCAAATGTAACTTTCTATGAAGTAACTGGGTCATTGACCAGATTCTAACGGTTTATTATATTAGCCTAGTTTTACGTGTGGGTATTTAGGTATGAGTACATGTTTGAGTAGATTTGGACCCAAACTAGTTACCGATCAGAAATTACTGGAATAAGTAACAAAAACATAACTTTTTAAAGACATAACGAACATACTGGATAGATCAAGACGTACTCGTAGAGTCACCATGTTAATGATGCCCAGATCATCGAGAATGAGTTTCCGTGAAAGCATCATAGCGTTACATGATCCGATGAAACGCAGCATCGGCAGTAGCATAGACAGTAGCACCAGCCTCCATTCTGGAAGCCGATTTGGAAGCCAGATAACGATGGGAACAACCGGTGACTCTGCAAAGTTAGTACACCACGAACAAACTGAATTGCTCCTGGAACAAACTGAACTGCTAGCGGGTTATTTAATTTGTCAGGATCACTATTGCTCATCGAATGTCAATGGCGAAGAACGAGTTGGAAGAGATGAGGAAAGTTCTGGAGAAAGTCCGAGCGTCAACCACAAAGAAGAAAACGTTCTTGAGGGCGGAGATCGAGGAGCTCGAAATTCGTATCAGCGAAACTCAAGAGGCGAAAGAAGAATTCGAGGAGGAAGTCGTGTCCAAAGGTGTGAATCATATCACCGGGAAAATTCCAGCCGAGAAAATCGTCAGGTGATTGAATGACTCGCGTTGTATATCAGGAAAGTTGGCGAACACGATTTTCACGCGCGAGTTCTCTCGCGAAGATTCGTGGAGGAGTGGCTGCGATCGGCGAACACGATAGTAGAACGACTGAGGCTGAGAAGCGCGACGTTGAGGACGCTGATCAAAAAGGCTGAACAACAGCTGATTCAGAGGGAGGAGCTTGGCGAGTCGCTTCACGTGGTTGACTTTGAAAAATTGAACATCGAAAACCAGGATTACATAAAGATGATCGAGGAAAAGAATCGCTATGTGATCGATATGAAGAGAATCGCAGGTGATCAATCTTCGACACTGGAACGATATTAACTGAATGTCACATCTAAAATTTTATTTGATATTACCTGATGAATTTTGGGTAACTTAGAACTCTCTCAGGTATCAGAAAGTGTCAGATAGTTTTCATGTTCTCTTTAAACTTTTGGGGTTTTTTAACCTCACAAATTTGTAAGATCATCGGTTTCTACATGTTTCCATTTGCCTGAATTCTTTCTTTTGAATTGAAAGAACTTTCCCTGTTCTCTAACAATAACTATGTACATCTTCAACAGGTCATTATCACTTGAAGCTCACACAAAGAAAACAGAAGCTGGACAATCTATTGTCCACGTTGAATAAAGTACAAAAAGAGAATATAGCGAAAAAAGGACAGATTGAATATTTCACAAATGAACTGGAGATTGTGCAGGCCAAGGTGACACAGAAGACAAATCTGTTGAACAGCTTAGTGAAGTTTATGGAAAATCACATTGTAATTGTCAAATATCGTCTAATACGTCTAAACTTTCAACTACTCTGATTGTTTTCTACGCTTTGTATCCTTGATTGTTAAACTAAAATTCTTTCATGTTATTTAGGCACCAGATATCCTAGAGTTCGTATATCTGCAAGCAGATTTTCAGGAATTGGAGACAGTGTTCAAACGATTGCAAAGACGCAGAGACATCGACCGAATAATATATCACACCTACAAAAAACGCTATCTAAGGAAAAGGTAAGCTGTTAAAAAACATCGTTAAAACGTTTCATCTATTCGTTAACATGTTACCTTATTTCAGTATACGAGGAAAGAAATTATCGGATACAAGATATCCCGTTCAAATCATCTAAAATTCTCGCACCTACAATTTTAACCCGCAAAATTATTCCCGTTTACTGAAAACGGTAAATGCAATTGTATAAGCAAGAAATTACGCAGTCACTGTCACTGGTTACGCCACTGGATAATTGGAGTTACGGTGCTTGTCCAGAAGACGAAGGAAGCTTGAAATAAGCGTCCACTCATACTTTCCATAAAAAAAGTCTAACAAATATATACAGACAGTAAAAATGAACCAAACTTTTTAATATTTATTATTATTATTGTTTAACAAATATTATTAAATAAATTTATTATCTAATAAATTTTTACAATTATACGCATTTGATATTTATATTCGAAATTATTTCCATCCATAACATTGACACAGTGATTACGACGAAGATCCTCCATTAACGCGCGAACACTGCCTTGTGATGCAAAATTTTCTTATTCCACCGGTCGAAAGAATTCCCTTTCTATGCTAATGAATCGCGATCGTAAAGCTTCTAAATGTATCAAGAAATTTGAATCGGGTTAAAGATGGAAGGATTTTGGCGTGTGCCACGGTGTGTTGGGTGGTCACGCTTCACGCACCGATGATGCCTGTCCCTTCCTCTTTTCGCCCGTGGAATATCCGTCCCGGAAGACCATGTCTCTCTTTTCTGCGTTGATTCAGTTTTGCCGCGACGACAACATCGACGTACCGAATGTTCGATCGGTTGCCAATCCAACAGTGCTATCTGTCGAAACTTTCATCGCCTTCCGTTTAAGTGATTCCATCTTCGAGACACCTTCAGGGCTTCTTCGATCGACTTTTGCTACACGGGCCGATGGGGTCCGTCGATACGATAGGATTGAAAGTTTCCGATTACAAGGAGGGGATGAAAGTGACCTGGTCACGTTAATAGATCGTTCGACATTTTTGTTTCGATCAGAATCGCGCAAAAGAGATTGCGGTATTTTTTTCGTATACAAAAGCGAGAATGGTATGCTCGGTGGTGCATGAAGAATCGATTGGTCAACATCCTGACTTTCCAACTGGATTTCGTGCTCGACGAGAATGAAAAGCGATTTCGAGAAAGTTCTACGGTTTTGTCGATTGATCTGATTGGTCTTTGGAGTTCGAAGATGACCGCGATAGGGAAACTAATCAATCTTTTGATAATCTTCTCGATTGTGCAAGAAGGTTTCAACAGGTACCTGGAGGTAAGACACTTGGAGACCACTGAACGTTTGTTGCTTTGATAAAGTTTATATAAAGTGCGTTAACGGTATGATACGCTTCGATGGAAACCTACTTATTGCACGCGGCTAGATGTAGATATTAGGCGGAAGCATTTAAAATTATAATTAGACACTGAATCTCGGTAACCGTGCCAGTAGGATCGTTCCTGCAATTTGCTTTCGATTTGGCAAACTCGATTGAAACGAGTTTTAATTTTATTTGTATTCTTCAGGGAATGAACTTGAACCTAGGGGATGCTTTGCAATTTTTGAGAGAATATGACCGCGAAGCGTCCGCGATGTGCACCAGGGTGATGACAGCACAGTGGAATTTTGCTACAAACGTCACCGAAACCAATCGTCGAAGAATGGTAAATTCTTGGCAAGCGAATTGTTCTCTTTAATGATATATAATGATATGATTGTTTATCAGTTAGACGAGCAAGCGTTGAAGTTGAAATTCGATCGAATTTCCTGGCGCAAAGCTGTCAGCTTCGCCTGGAGTCGAATACCTGATCCTCTGGCAAGAAGAGAACTCAGAATCATTGCTATAAAGGGAAGAAACGCTTTGACAGATGACAAATTCAATGAGGTAAATTCTTCTTTACGTCAGTTAAGGAAAGGATAAATAATTTGTTTTTCAGCTGCACAGTCTGATTGCTGAGATGAAAGAGATCTACTCGAGGACCAGACTGTGTCCTTATAAGACAGTAGGTTCTAACTGCAATCTAAGTTTGGACCATGGTTAGTTTATATGAACCATAATTATTGGCTACGTTTACACCGGTTACCAATTATCGTATTTTTTAGACGTCAGTAAAGTAATGGCCCGATCAAAGGATTACGATGAATTGCTGTATTACTGGCATGCTTGGCACGAAGCCACTGGTCCTCAGCTTAAAAACAAATACATGAGATACGTTCAGCTGGCAAATCAGGCAGCCAAATTGAACGGTAAATACGAGACTTCTAAATTAAGCTGTCCATCTGTAATTCGCTAAGTAGGATTCGCGTTAAAATTATTGGTATATCTTAGTAAAAATTCACATATCCTGAAATGACATTCAAATTGTTCATGTTTTCTAGGATTCGAAGATGCCGGCGATCAAATGAGAGAACTCTTTGAGGATGAGTACTTTCAGCAGAACGCAGCAGACGTGATGTCAACGATAATGCACCTCTACAAAAATCTCTTCACGTACGTGAGGACAAAGCTGTACGAAAGGTATGGCGACAGGATCCGAAGAGACGGTCCACTTCCGGCGCACATCCTGGGTAACATGTGGGCCCAAAATTGGGAGGAGCTGTTCGATGTGGTGCAACCATTTCCCGCAAGCAAAAGACTCGACGTCACGTTGGACATGATGATTCAAGGATTTACTCCGCTGAGGTAAGCTACATGCTACTTCGATAAGTTCGTTTAAATTCGAGTTTCGTAACGTCAAGATGTTGAAGGATGTTCCAAATAGCAGAGGAATTCTTCACTTCCCTTGGAATGAAGCCAATGCCACCTGAATTCTGGAGATTCTCCATGTTCGAGAAACCCATCGACAGAGAAGCAAAGTGCACGCCCAGCGCTTGGGATTTTTGCAACAGAATCGATTACAGGTACATGCTATCAAATACAAAGAACCACCGTGTCCTAAGGATTAATTTTTCAGGGTGAAACAATGTACAAGGGTCACGATGGAGGATTTGCTGTCAACTCATCACGAGATTGCTAAGATACAGTATTACTTGCAGTACAGAGATCAACCGTTATTATTTCGGAACGAAGCGATTCCAGGTGAAACGACTTTCATAACGAAGTGTTTATGGACAAAGACTAATTTTTTATTTGTTCAGGATTCTTCGAAGCAGTCAGCGACGCCATCGAGTTATCCGTCTCCACACCCAAACATCTGAGTAGACTTGGCTTGTATGACAATTCCACGGACGATTATGGAACGGACATTAATTTTTTGATGCTGATGGCTCTTCGCAAAATTGCTTACATGCCATTTGCTTACATAGTCGACGAGGTTTATAATACTTTATGTACTCCATATAGTCTTGTTACGAATTGTACAATTTTTTCATTTATGTCAAAAAGTGGAGGTGGCGTGTGTTCAACGAGGGTGTTGCGGATATGACAAACAAATGGTGGGAGTTAAGGCTGCAATATCAAGGGATTGTACCACCTGTGCCAAGGACCGAGAGAGATTTTGATCCTGCCTCAAAGTACCATGTTCCTGCGGATGCTCTTTATGCCAAGTACGAAACGCATTTGTACACCGAACAGTTGTAACAGATTCTAAAATTTGCATATCACCTTAGATACTTCGTCGGTGTCATCTTGCAGTTTCAATTATACGAATCCCTGTGCGAAATCGCGGGTCATACCGGTGACTTGCATACGTGCGATTTTTATAGATCACGAGAAGCTGGACGATTATTGTCGTAAGTATTATCAAACTATTTGCAGAGGTATAGAAAATCGTTTTTACTGTTTTTCGTTTAGGGACGTGTTGTCAATTGGTTCGTCCAGATCGTGGAAAGAGGTTGTAAGAGAAATGACAAGAGGCAGAACAAATAGAATGGATGCTGGAGCGATGTTAAGATATTTCGAGCCCTTAAATCAATGGCTGAAACGACAAAACGAAATGGAACCAGTTGTTGGTTGGATAACTAATCGTGAGGACACAGGTGTGTAGTATCATTCTACTTGTATAGATTGTAAAATATATTAATATCTTGTCTATATTTCTTTTGACTTATTTCAGCGCTGTTTTTTCACTGGTACCAAAGTGGAGCTCGACAAGTCACCTCGTGCTTATTTCTTTCATTGGTTTTAAGTTTTGCACAGATTTCGATATATTAATAACAAACTGCAGATATTACTGTATAAATATGGAAACAGATTGTGTACATACTTCATAGCAACTTAGAACAGATAGATCAGTGAAGTAACAAACAAAAAGAAATAATATTTATATATTTATAGTACAATTAATCTTTTGTAGAAAGTTTATGTATCTAATTTTTAGGATATTTACCAAAGCCAGCTTTTAGTTTCCTAACAAAGTTGTTTAAAAATGTGCAAGCTTTATTTTATTTCAATTCAAATTTTGAGAATGGTGCTTTTAGTGCCATCTAGTAAAGAGTGAATGGACTAAGAAAATAGAAATTTGCTTTCTTATAAAACAAGCTATATTTTAACTTTATTCAAAATAGTACAATATTTTGTAATCTCTATGTAACTTATATAATGGCCTCACAGCTTTTTTAAAGCGTAGTTTCACATAAAAACGCAATGGTCATTTGTAGTAATAGGTCACCAGTACCAAAGAAACCAAATGATAACTTTTTATTAATATTTGACTTATACTTTGTAAAACGTTTTACATTAATTACATAACAATCCAACATCATGTATTATCTTAAATACTAGAATTCTTCTGTAAACATTTACTAAAAACAAAACGTTTAGAACTAATAAATTTCTAACTAATTCTTTTTGTAGAAATATAGCTTTATGTATCCTGTTGTTATTACTCAATCAATCCCAAAACAAGATTGTATCTATTTTAGAAACCTCTGTCATGTAATATATTGATCTACTGAAGAAAAACTAGGATTATCTTTATATCTTCTAAGCCACTCATTACATAAGGAAATCATTATAACCAAGTATCGTTTTGTACAGACTAATTGTTATTGAACAAAACTTCCTTCATTGTTTGTAATTCTTAAAAATAACAGTGATACTAATTGCTGCTGGCCCACCCTATATACAGTAATGAACATGGACGCCACCAGATGTCGATGGTGCAGTTCCGTATATTCTCAGTTATCTATGTACATTTTACAACGTACGAATAAACATGTGAGTTTTTGTTAGTATATTTATCTTGAGTAATTATCATCACGTGTTGGAGCTGACAGAACTGAAGAATTATTCGGTAAGTTCTGTCCAACTTGTACACGCGGACGTGACACGGTTCGGTGTTAAAAATTGTGATCCATCATCGGTGTAACCTACGAATCCTACACTTTATTGGTTAGAGGTAACAGCGAACGTTTTTCAAAATGGAAATACTTTCTGTTCGAGGTATTAGACTCGCTTCCAGTTTAGGGTTCAGACCGTTGTTAACAACAAAACATTTCTTAGAATCAACGTGTTTTATGCGTTGCACCGATCGTTTGAAGTCCAAGCTGTTTGGTAGGTTATAGTGTTTTTTGCTTGTCTCACCGTGACCCATGAACCGGTACCATTCGAGGTTTTGTCGATTTCAGAGAAACAGTTACTTCAAAGAAACCTTTCGTACAATTATGTCCCGTTTTTCAATCGAATTAGTGCGCGTGAAATGCCACTCTGTAAGTTCAACAAAAATATCTTGGTTACGCGATATTGTCAATCAAAGACCACTAAGGATGCTGGTAAAGAGAGTACAGAAGCACAGCCAACTAAAGTATCAATATTTACTAAAATGAAACAAATGGGCAAGGACTATTGGCACATACTGCTTCCAGTTCACGTTGTCACCTCTGTAGGTTGGATGGTTATGTTCTATTTAACCATTAAAAAGTAAGTAATGTTATGTCCTGTCTGAGATGGTGGTCAGGGATATGATACATTTCTCAATATTTTTTCAGGGGGGTAGATATTGTACAGATCATGGAATATCTGAACTTTAGCGATAAGTATTTAGACAGGATACGAAACACCAGTGCAGGAAACTGGGCTTTAGCTTATGTTCTTTTTAAAATAGTTACACCTCTTAGGTATACAGTTACCGTAGGTAATTAAATGATATCTATTACTGAAACTACTAAGCAAGTACATAAAAAAGATGGTAACTTAATTAATAACATATGTGTGTGTGTATATCGTGTAGGATGTACAACAATGGCTATCAAGATGCTTAGCAGATCAGGATTTGTCAAACCTCTACCATTTGGCAAACAGAGTCCGATAATATACAAGGTATAAATACACATGATCTTTTTAACAAGAATACATTGATGAAACAATCAATATTGATATCTGAACTGTTTGTGTTACATGCCTTCATGACATAGTCTACATATGAAACTGTGTGTAGGTTTATAGCATATTGTTAGAAAGTAGAATCTTGCTTTGAAAGATTTTCTGTTTTTCTCTTTTTAATCTGCTAGATTTTTACTCTATTATTCATTGTTTATAAAGGACAGTAGTTGATCTATTGTTACAATTTGTAGACAACAGAATCAAATAAAACAGCGATGCCACAAAAACAATTAAAAGTAGAACGACAAACGGAGCCACCGAAAACGTAGCAGCGAGAACCCGTCGATCGAGTACCACCTGGATATGAAGTTTTCATTTTCTTCTTACATGTAGTTTGAGAACTACATGGGTCGAATGGATGTACAGTGTCTCTTGTAAATATATAAACGTTATTATGTTGCGATAAAGACCTTATATGCAATATTACATAAACATTCATTCACTTATTTTATCCCCACCATGAATTGTGCCAACATCAACTTGTACGAATTAATGTTGATCAGATATACTGTTCTTTATTGAACGGTCGCCTTACATCATACACTTAAATAACATTGTACTTTTTATTTACAATACTTGCGACTTAAAATCTTATCTAAAAGCAACGATATTCATTGATCATAAAATGTAGCGGATATTTTTTTGGCAGCACGAATTGTGCGTGGTATCGTCGTACAATTAATCGTAACAATGCACCTAATAATCAATGCATGTCCTTGCTAAACATGGAATTTCTTTATTTTTTTTTTTTCAGCGACAACGTTCCTTTACGCCTTATGTAAATTCCTGAGAAGTATTGACGAATCTCAAGAGTATTGTATAAGTTCGGATAATTGTATTGTCATAATAAATACTGTTAGCAAACGCAATTACATCAAACATGATGCACATTGAACGTATCCAATAAAAAGAAGTCCTCTAACTTGATCATTCATAAAATGGACACGTGATAGCACGACCTCGTGTTATATACACGATTTAAAATAAGGAATCATTGCTTAACATCGATATAATTATTATGCTAATATATCACACAGTTGCCTGGCGCAACCCGTTCATCCTAACGAGAACACTGTATTTGCGTACAGTACCATGTGGACAAATAAATAAGAGCACATATATATTTATATATATATTAAATATACTACTAACTTATATTATTATTAGCTGTCAATGGAAAATTGTTTCGTGTTGATCGCGACAATATATGTACGGCATATTGCTAAAAAGATCAAACATCGATCTGACTAATCTAGGTGATCCCAAGAGAGGCAGTGTAAGTATTTCGATTTCGTAAATATCCAGTCTTGGCTCGTTATCTTAGTCTCCCTTTCAGAGGAACAATAAAGCTGTCTGTATCTTTCATAGGCTTTGATTAACTCTAATGCAAATATCAGTATTCTCTACTCGCTTATCCCGAATAAACCGGTAGATAAACTTAGGTCTCACGTTGGTAAGTAGGCCATATGGACCAGTCAATAATTGCAAATGCTGTCGGATGACTTACTTGCAATTCAGTTTAGAATATTCGACGAAACGCTTATAAATATGAAACTTAATTTAACCCATGTATTGATAGCTAGCTGATACTGGTTGCGGTGCCTTCGGTTGCATGTGGGATATGCGTTGGATATGGCACGCACGACACATAAGTCTACCGTCGAGTGGGTAGCATCGTTTGTCCGGTTCATCGGTCAATTGCATACCACAATCCTCGCAAACGTAACAATCCACGTGGAAATCTTTGTCCATGGAGACCACCCTAACAGTTTCCTCGGTACCCTATTAAACAAACCACAAGTTAGAGCGAAGTCACCGAGGCTGACGATGAAAAGAAAACGATAGTTACCTCAACAGGAGTGATCCCCTTTCCGCAAGAAGCACATTTGGGCGCGAACATTCTATGATAATCGTTAACGCAATAGATCTTGTTGTCGACGTCGACCGTAAAAGGCACACCGTCAAGACATTCGTTGCAAACGCAACATCTGAAGCATCCTGGATGATAGGACTTGCCCATAGCTTGCAATATCTGCGGACAGAGGAATCTCGGTATAATTGTAATTACAACGAATGCGAGTAATCGTCAATTTAATTACCATTTCCATGATGAGATGACCACAAATCGCGCACTTCTCGGCGGTTTGCTGAAAGCCTGAGTACTACGGATGAAACGTTTTGAGTTACTACGTCATCGCGTCATCAACGCGTGCATCGTAATTGATGTCTTACGTACCAAGTAATCTTCCTCGCAGTAAACCCTTCCGTGAACGTTATAGAACGCTTTGCCGCGCAACGCTCTTCCACAGGAACAGCATATAAAGCAATTTGTATGATAAAGGTTGCCCATCGCTTGGCAGGCCTGACCTGCCCCCGTCACTTTCTCTCCGCACGTGTGACAGATGCCTGTCAAAGAGACATCCCTTGTAACAACGAATTACAGCACACGATACATTCTTAACGATAATTGTGTCGACATTGAGCACTTGCAGTCGCTATTCAGGGGATCGAAATAGTGCTTTGTCAACCATGAGCGTGTACGGGCTGACTGGATCGGCAAGGTTTAAAAATACCCTCGTCGATACCCGATAAGATCCATTCTTCAGGGTCAATAACTGTCAGAAGTACGGACAAATGGTGGGATACATATGGGTACCAGTCAACGGTGACGAACTTACAACTATCGATGTGCAACACAGGCCCTGCCATCCCTTTTGCAACAACGCTCTATCCCTCATTCACCGTTAATGACACTTGTACTTTCGATTATACGCTTTCGTTTCACTAGGCCAGTCCCGTTCGAACTAGAATCCACCAACGAGTCGGACTAGTCTATCTATAACGAGATTACTTACCGCGGCGAGCGCGACCTGGCCACGGCAGTTCGCCGTGTACAGGACGTTACACGAAGAATAGAACCCGTGCAGAAAAACGAGGAGGAACGCTAAGCTCGCCTAAACGCCAGCCGCTTCTCGACTGACATTGGCTAGCTCGACTGAAGTTTCCTATCCGCTCGTGCGGATCTTTCAGTTCTTCGTACCCTACGGTTAGGCTGCGTTCAAATAAAACCAGACAACTTTAAACCTATTTGTTCCGAACAGCGTGAAGCCGAGCGTAGGTTTGGCGAAAGTAATTTGCATCAGGTTTATGGTTGTACGATTTTAACAGTGATTACAACCACTTGACAGGTTCGTAAATTATGAAATCAAAATAGAGTTACTTTGCTATTTGAAGATCATAGAGTCATAGGTGGTGCTGAACCGCGCGCACAAATTGATGACAACGTGCAATCAACGTGGAGGAAACTGTCCAATGTGAACACTACTTTACCGTGTTCAAACGCACACAATTGAAGGGAGAGATAGTGGATGTGTGTGTGAACTTACAAATGCATGCAACCCGCACACTTGTGACGCTTCCCGTAGGTGCGAAGACACGTAGGTGGAAACGAATGGGTAGAGAGTGAATGTCAACGAAACGTATCAAAAAGTTTCGCGACACACTGAAACTTGACTCCATTTTCCAAAACCGGTCTACCGCTGGGTAGTTGGGCCGTGGGAATTGATACGGTATCCTGTTGTTTTTTATTTTTTCTCTCGGTGCTTTAAATTATGCATTGGAACGAGTCGAAAATTAACTCATCCGATGATGAAACGATGACAAATTTTTAGGGACTCGTCGAAGACGGTATTAAAGATGTTGGGAAAAATGTACATCGTTTCAATAAATATCTTCCAGTTCTTTGATTATTGCTCCTTACCAAAGTATTCCCCTTCCTCTTCCTGCTTTTCCATTTCTTCTTCCAGCTGTTTCGTCAACTCTTCTATTTTTCTCTCCGCTTCAGTGGGTCCCTGCAAGATATAAATCACATCCTGCGTTGTGATCGGTACTGACAAATGGTACTATGGACCGAGGATGGAATTTCGTCACGGGAACACATAAATCTGCATGCGTTTATGGCAATATTCAAGGCAACAGGAAGGTGTAAATGCGAAAAACTGTTGCATGCATGGTGAGGATGAATACGGTCTATGAATAAAATATTGTGCGGCGACTATACAGCGCTTGTCAGAAACGGACAATTTACAGTGTATGATTCAGCGCGAGTTCGCAGAAAGAACTCGTCACAAATTGTAAGATATTGCGGATGGTTCATGCGTATTTTTTTCGATGCTTTTCAACATTCACGCGGGCAGTTCGATTTCTAAAAAAACAGGATATTTATTGAGTTGTTTGGAACAATATTTCTGTCAGAACATTGGTTATATCTTATCGCTATTATGGGTCAGTCATTATGCGAAGCATCAACGATAACGGTTGACATTTGTGACATTATCGCTTACGCACAAAAAGCAGCGTAAATTGCTTTGTTGTTGTACATACAATTTTGAACGTATATGTTTGTTAGTTAGAATTGTTATTTCGGTGAAAAAAGAATCAAAGCAGATTTGACGATTGTTAGAAACAGCAGGGTTTTTTTTTTTATATAAAGTAGCATGCAAATAGACCAACATTTGGCATTCAGCCAAACTGAAACACATCAAGAGCAATACATTCCCATGAACCGAATTAACGAGTTATATTGCAGAAAATAGTTGCAAACACAGAAGTTAGAGGCAGGAATAGGTTGGTGCTTTGATCTTAAATATTTGTTTCTTACTGAAGTTTTAGGTGGTATGACATTGTAAGGCAGTAGTCCCTTTCCAGATGTAGGCTTAACTGGTGGACTGACTGACTTTCTTTCCTCTGGTTCAGGTTCAGATGGCCTTTGCAACACAGGTACACCAGCATTTAAGAAAACTGGACCAGCCACACCACTAGTCACCCCTGGAGGAAGACTAGTGATTCTAGGACCATGAACATTAGTATCAGATTCTGTGGTAATAGCTGTAGCAGTAGTTACTGGTGTTTGTACTTGACCGGACACAAGACTTCCAACATTGTTGGTGGAAGATGGTGACATGTGCCTTGGTGATTTCATCACATTCTGTATAATTGTATCGGATGATGCCTGAGTGTGAACTGGACTTATCTTTGCAGAACCTCTCATGCTATTATTGTTGGTCACAATTCTAGAAGAATCACTACGACTGGGTGAGTACATGGGTGCTGTCTTTGTTTCAGAAGATTCAGGTACATTCTGAACAAAGTTTCTATCACTTTGTAAATTACTTAATCTTAAATGTTCCGATGAACGATTGGATGAATAAATTGGGGAGTTCCTAGCAGAGAATTCTGATCTAGGTTCCTGATGATGATAACTCCTCTCATTTGGTGGTAACACTCTATTTGGAGAATAACAAGGAGAATTACGGCAAGCAGATTGCTCTCCTTGCCGTGCACCATAGACCGGTGAATTTCTAGCTTGAGTCTCCCCACTGATATTTGCACTTGCAGTTCTAGTTGTTGGTTCCATGTATGGTTTATAATTGTGAGGTCCACTTATTGCACTATCCAAAGAACTACGATAATGATGTGGTTCTGGAGGTAATCTTATAGGTGGAGATTCACTGTGATAAGGGAGACCAGATCTAGGAGGCTGTTGCTGTTGTTCAGAATTATAATTAAAATTCCTTGTTGGTGTCTGCAGTTCTGACGGTGGCACATAAGCACTTCTGCCAGACTGATGATCCAATGACGAGGAAGTTCCTTGTAAGTACCTTGATGTGGAAGAATCAACAGAGCGTTGTAAGCTTGAGCCATCATAACTTTGCCCACGTATGCCACTGCCTCTTTGCTGTGTATACGATAAACTTTGTGTCATACCCCTTTGATGCTGTCCTTGACCTACTTTCCCAGTCATAACAACATAATCACCACCATTAATCGTTGCTGGATGATAATAATTAGGTGGAACCTGAGGACCTGGTTTATTTTGACTGTTTTCTGTAAAATGTACCTCCTGAATATTCTCGTACACAGGAGGTGCTTCATACGGAGGTAACTCTTTAGCTGGTGACGGAGACTGATATCTATTCCCAATGGGCACCTGAGGTTGCGCTTTCCTGAAGGTAGGTTCATAAGACTCGCTTGCCAAAGAAGCTCTTGGGCTACTCTTAGGGCTCTTTCTAGATTCCACCGGATGATAGAAAGGGGGATGAGGTTGAGTCTGTTGTGGATAATAATCAATATTCTCATATACTGGTGCTTGTTGATGACTCATACGGTTCTGATTTTGCTGTTGTTGTTGAGCACCTATTTGTTCCACAGGTTTTGGCGTTGCGAACCTTGACGCAGCTATTATATTTTCACGCTCGTATAATTTATAATCCGTAGGCGGCTGTCTACAGGTCTCGGCATTACCTTCAATAAAGCTCTCAATAGCACCAACCGGTCTGCCGGGTCCTCTAGCGTCGATTCTATTCGTAGTATTCCTTGACACGGGTACCTGGGCCTCGGGTCGTGATCCCGTGACCCTACCCGAAACACCTCCGGCGTCATTGGGTTCATCTCCGAGTTGCAGATAACCTAACTTTTGTACGTAGGAATCGTCGGTAGGATTGCTCATTGGCAGTGATTCACTGTAAGGCGATCGACGACGATAGAAAAATGTGTGCTCGTTGTTCAAAAGTGACTCACTGGTGTTGTTCAATGCCAGGATTTCGCACAAATTGTTAAAAAACGACTCGACATCGTTCACGAAGCTGAATCAGCTCAGTGGTCGTCGTGTCAAATCGATCCTCTTCGATTCGATATAACCCAAACCCTTCGGTCGGTTCTCACCGGTGCTTCTTTTGCTGCACAGTCGTGATTTTCCCACGGGACACGATAAAACACGATGCACGTATCGAAAAAGTAGTTTACTGGACGAAAGCAAGGTCGTTTTTTCTACAAGATTTTGGGATACGCCCCGCGATCACGGCGCCTCGAGTCAATGTCTATGTTTCCGAATTATCGTTTGTCTATCGGGAAAACCTCGAAGCGTCCTGCACCGAAAAATCACCACCTGCGAAAATTCACACGATACACACATACATCCACCCTGCACACATCGTGGTTCGTCAAACCAGATACCTGCGAGATGTTTTCCCCTGCTACGAGTTATCCAGATCAGCCAAGGTTCCAGCATTTTGCCACGATGTGGCGCCACCGTTACTGGAACGCTCCATTTTGTTTGGAAAAGTAAGGTTCCTGCATTTTGTGCGGTGCTTCATAATCCAAACGAGTGGTATCGGCGCTAGTGTCGATATTAAAATCAATCCTAGTATAATAATGTATTTTCAATCCTTTTCTCCGTGGAATGCAGACAGTATACGCATATTAACTACAGGATTCAGAGAACGTAAATTCCATTTACATATGGTACAAGCAGAGACGTATCGGTCGTTATCAGATTCCAAAGTCCGCTTAAATAGTCGGTCTCAAGATGCAGGAATGCCAGGCATGTTTGTCCATTTAAATGAGGATATCTTCGCCAAAATCAGAGATAGAAATTTCGCACGAGATCGTTCCCCTTTCTGGCTGACCCTAGAGTAGAATAGACGCGAATACATTGACTGGTGCTTAAAACAGGTTCTTTTTGGGACCTGCTTAGGAACAGAATGGACAGGTCGACAGGTAAAGATGCAGGAGCCTGTCCCGCGCGCCGTCATGCATTCACGGGAACCGTGCTCGGCATAATAATGCACTGTACTTCCCATACGTCGTTTACGATTGTCCTTACTACGGTCAGCGGAGAACAAATTATCAATTAGGGACATCTATCAGAAAATGTTGAACGTAACGGACCTCATGAGAAGACTTCTTGTGCCATTCTGGGAAATTAAACGACATTGGTTCTCGTTAGTCTTAAAGATTTAGAATCATGGTTTCTTGAATTCAGCGACATCGGCATCGTGATTTATAAATTCCAGGAACAGGAGGAGCCGTGTAATTAATCAAGCATGTCCAGCGTGACCCGTTGCTCCCTGTTTTCTTCCGATTAAAGATGCAAATGTTTTATCTCGCTCCTTACAGGCGAAGCAAATTTTTGTATTTACGATCCGATTGATTCGAGCTTGCACGTGTTGCCGTAACCGAGCCCCGCTGTCGTCCTACGCGGGAAAGGAACCAACTTTTCATTTGCCGTGTCTCGCAACTGTTCACCGGCTCGTTGCGACGTGGGCGACGCGACCTCACTCAACGAAAACTTTATATTTTCGAAAGGTGAGCAAAAATCATGGATTTCTAGCCTTCGATCCACCCACCAGATGGTTGCACCCACGTTTTTCCAAGCACCTGCGAGCCGTTACGTCTTGTTAGTCAACACCGGTTTGATTCGATATCGACCCCTGACGTAACAGTACGTATTTGGATCTTGCGGTCTCGTCGGCTTATCGTTCGACATCTAATTCCGGTTTTATAGCTACATAAATTACTTTAAAGCCGAAGAAAGCTATAACGTGTCAGACTCTTAATTGCCACCCAAACTCCGCAATGGTTTCAAACAACATGTGGTGACGAAAGTCAACAGATATAACAGACAGCTTGTACGAATTAATATACCGTTATTATCGCCATTCACTTCGACAGAATCGAATTCGCCCACCTGATCATTCGAATTCGTCGCTCATAATTGATTTATGATTAATATGCAAGGAGGATCGAAAACATCTATTAATCTATTCATTACGTAACGGGAGACAAATGTCCAGGTAGACGAACAGAGCTATCGCATGTGCCGCGACCGGAAGTGTAGCGACCAACGTCGAAGTCGCGGCACAATATCACATCGGGTTCCCGTGTACTCGTCGCGTCGTTGCGACAATAAACACGAGGTTTACGGCCACAGGATCGCACATGTGTCCGCGTACATGCGTTTACGTACACGTAAAGAGTTGGCTGGCGTGAGAGTACACAGGAAACGCAGCCCTGTGCTGCCCGCATGGCTCGGAATCCACGAGAATAGAATCGCATTCGACTGTGTGGGTCCTCGTGCACAATGGAACAGCACCCACGGCCACAGTCCTATGTGTGTACAGGGTTGGTTATGCTACTGGTGAACGTATATAGGGTGACAAGAAAACATTGGGACTACAATTTTACTACGAAGTCGCTAATACCTTAGTCATTGTGAGTGGAGAGCCTAGGGAGAACTTGGGAAGATCCTAAAGAGATTCTGATACGAATTTAGAGAGATCCGAAGAAGCGGAGGGAACCATCGAGTGATTCTAAAGAGATTCGAATAGGAATTTAGTGGGATCCTGAGAGAGAAGAATTTAACGAAAACTTGACGATATTTTAAGGTCCTAAAGGGAATCTAGGGAGATACTAAGGAAATCCTAGGTCTCAACGTGATTCTCACCTTACAGAGATGCTAAGAGAAGCCTAGAGAGATTTTAGATCCAACAGTTTAGGAAGGTCAAGGAAAAAGGATGATCCGAGAAAGTAGGAAAATTCTGAGTGAAGCTTAGAGAGATGTCCATTGACCAATTATTGGCCTAAAAGAATGAATAGCATTTGCAGCAGTATGTGCTACCATAGTTTGAGTCTCTATTTCCCTGTCACCCTGTGTATGGGTGCTCGGTTAACTGCATCCTTTGTAGGCACAATTTGAATTGCACACGTGTTGGTGCACCTGAGTGTACACGTAGGCACGGGACAGGAGGTGTACAATGATAGTGCATACATTATAGCAGCACAGGTTGTTTCACGACCACGGTGCTGACTAGGCGGAAAGAAGATTTCCTCGCGGAAAAGATGCAAGACTTGATACCCTGCTATCAGAGTCATCTAATTAACTGGCTGTCCAATTATGTTGCTCTTTGTTTACCAATTTATGTTGTCGGAGATGGAATTTATTCACGCGCCGTAAAAATGCACTTTCTATCAATTTAGAGAATTGAATCAATCTTGATTTTTACGTAACTTACGACTTAAGTAATAATCGTGACTGATTTAGGACTTAAAGTTTGGAACGGTCTTTGACCGGTAGCTTGCAAACGTGTAAAAGTAACATTACAGGTGAAAAGTTCGTATCTTCTGTAAAAAGTCTTTGGCTATCCGCTTCGAAATGTCCATCCGGTGATATACATTTGCACAGATATTTCTGATAAACGATTGACGTTCACTTCTGGTGAACGGGTTGTCGGTCATTCCCACGTAACAACTTTATAACTCATACCTGTTGATTTCCTCGATGATTATTTCGTCGGTGAATCACGATACGATAAAGATAACGACGAATTACATTAATTAGGTGAGTTTTATCAACAGCGAAGTTCATTTTTGTACAACTTTCTCGTCGAATCCTCGATAAAAATAACTATGCATTTCCTTGACTATATAAAATCGTCAAATAAATTACCGATTATGCAACTGTGTAACCAGTGTAATTTCATAGCTACCAGGTTAGCGACCCTCGGTTACAAAAGTTCTTGATTCACTAAATTTAGCCGGCTTTCCTTTTCCACGCATAATCTGTTCCCTCGTTTACGTTGCGTCCCATACCCATCGACGATGCCTTTTTATGCCACCGAATCGAATTCCTGCGCTTTCTGGCCCCGGGTCGCCCCAAGCAACGGAAGTCTCGCCGGTTCTCCCGTTTAACCTGCGCGCATACGCGGTGTACGCTGCACGTGTTTCTCTCGTGCGTGTCCCGTTCCACCACTACGTGTACGTAACTTGGGTCGTATACAAGCATATATGCCGCTTCTCGATTGGTTACCTTGTCAAGAATTCTGAAGGAAGCCCCGACTATCCTCCTCATCACGGATTCCCTTGAACCTGCTCGATGTTGATCGATTTTTGCACGCGATGACTTCATTAGCGAAAACATTATCGGAAACAATTATGCTTTGCACACAGTTATCGGAGATTCTTTAATCGACGAACATTTAATCGGCATGAGTACGCGTTTCGTGCCTTGCATACTTTACGCTGCACATATCAAAAGTGGCACGAGTCTTAATAAGCTCGTTTGCAATGCAAACGAACCATATAATACTTGGCTCATTACTTCTATTAGTTGGAGTCGTTCCAATCCAATGTTCGCGAACGTGGTTAAGGAAGATTTACATCGACAGGCAATGGCAGAGATTTTAATCTTTATGCAAAAATTCAATGTTTTACCTTTTTTAATAATGCACGTGTATTTTGGATTAGGTTTGAGTTAGACATTGCACAAGGGTTAATCTAACTCAGTGTCTAATGTCAACAATATATGAAGATCTGTATCAAATTGGACATGTACGATCTGAACTTTTCAAGCCAGTTCATCCTGTTTCAATGTCTATCAATAAGTCGATGATCGGTTACACGCGTTGAACTCCTGCTTCCAGATGAAAATCAAAGTCATGGAAGTAGCTCCGTGTCAGGTGGTGCCTTTCTATCGCGCGAGCGTATCTTCATTGTCGGATAAAACGCGTTTGCCAAGCAGCATCGGCACGCTCGCGATTCCCATCCATCCCGCGGAAACAATAGGTCGTCCGACAAAGAGAGAAGGCTGCCGCTTTCTTTTCTCAGTGTTCGAGGCAACGAACGACGACCGGGCCTTTCAAGAGATCCTCAAAGCAACAGGCATACGATACAAAACGATAGACTATTGATAACGTTAATTACTTTGTAAATAATATAGCGAATGTATACGATCTCGTTTTTCCGAGCGCACGTGTCAGAAGACTTTTAAAAGGATTTACAGTGAAAGTGAATTTCCATGCAGCGAAGGAAATCGAGGAAACGCCTTAATTGTATGAAACACGGTGTTCGAATTGAACGGCCGATTTCGAGTTGCGTGATCTCGAAAGCAAGAGCAAAGACGAACGTGCGTGAAAATGAACTAGAAAAATGAAATAACGCGAGTTCGTGCATCCAGAACGATCGTAGTTCACCGCGATGAATATGTGTAACGACAAGCTAATTTGCCACTCTCACGCGATTCAAAAGGCCGTTATTCACGAAGGACGCTTCCCACGTTATTTTGCGTCAGATGTTCTGGACTGCGTTTTGAACGTTACCGAAAACTTCGTAAAAATAACGGCACGAGGACTTGTAGGAATAAATATGAGGGAGATTTCCAAATTATCAGATAACTCATAAGCATGTGATTAACACATCGAATACTGAAAACTGCCATGCTTGTGGACAATTTTATTAGGTGATAATTCTGGTAATATAATTCTTATGTATTATTTTTATAATATTTCGTTGTCTACAATCTCAAATAGGAATAGAAACTTGTAGCGAACGTAGCAAAAGTAATATGGATGAGACCTATGGAAATTCAAGTGTCCCACATGTGTGCGATGAAGTGGACATTGCTAAGAAGGAAATTAACAGATATACGAACATAACATTTGGGATCAGTATTTGATGAGTTCCGCTTCGGTTCGTTGAGATCACACGAGATGGTCATGCGCTACCGACTGCAAGGTATGAGTGTCGAAATGAACATGCTCGCTCCAGAAGTTTGGGTTTCCAGATAGTCTGTTACATCTTGTACCCTTGGATTTCCTTCGTCGGTATCAGATTTCGTGTTCACTCGCTGTGTTAAATATTATTCAGGTATATTTATACATAACGTCCCGATCGAATAACTTCTGCATGTTTGATGCATCGGAATCATAACGTGTACGTTATCGTTGATAACTACGATTATCGTGATAGATGACTATCGGTCGGATGACTATATCAGGATCTCGTAAAGAGAATGGAAAGGAGAATGACGCAGAATTCGTGTCGGAAATGCAAACTTCTTGGGTAACGAAAGGACCCGGTCGCATACCACACACGCCGGAAATGCGTAACACGTCTCGGTGAAAACTCGATCACACCTTCGTCATATCCTGAAATTAGTAAGCGCATGGTTCCCAGCGCGGAGAGAACGGGTTTCACCGCGATTAGAATTCAGACGAAAGTCTGCCCCGTTTCGATTCATAATTACTGCTCGAACTTCGCGTATCGTCGGATTTCTCTAATTTTCCCACGACGGAACAAGAATATTCGACCCGAAGAAATTACATCTTTCACGTTACGAAAATGAACTTTTCGCAATAATCTAGGCCAGTGGATCAATTTAAAGAGCCCGTCTGATATTTGTTCGAATTACACGCGATCTCTTTAATTGACCATCACCGGAAGCGTTCATTTCGTTCTGGTTTGCGAAAGGATCGCCAGGCTTCCTGAACCCGAAGCGGAAATGTCCACGCTCGTTATCTTTTTAGTTCGATTTTTCTGCGTTTTGCTTATACTTCGGTGATAATTAGACGGCGGTAGAGAGTATGAAAGGTACAAAAGAAACCTTCCGCATGATTCATGACACGATTATCCACATACTCTGATTTCTATGGTGGCACTGTACAGTATGATTCTGCCACGTGTACAGTAAATTGCCGATCGTTTCCGACACATTCACCTTGTTTACTGTCGTCACTTATCGTTGACGGTTATCGTACGTTTGTGTTAGATCAAAGATCAACAAATGAACTGTGATTTATTGGCCATGGCGGTGCCATACGCAAGATACAATTGAATCGTGGCGAACAGATGTCGGAGATGTGAGTGACCCAGTATAACACCACGTGTTTGCGCGGTGTACAGAGGCGTATGAATTCAAAAATGACTGTTTCCCTACAAAAAATAGGGAAGGGCTCGATCAAATTTTGAAACTGAAAAAATTTACAAATTTAAGAACTTGAAGATTTTGTGGAATTTAAAGAAGTTGAAAACTGCAAAATTTCAAACTTGATAGTTCGCAAATTTGATAGAACACATGAAACGAAGGTTCCCGTCGACAGACATGCAACAATCGAATAATAATCCTGTAATCCACAATTTCCCGTTGTTTTTCGTAAATCCCGTAACGAGTGCACGATATAACGGCACCCAGGTATCGACGTTAATTAACCGATAGAAAATCACGCGATCGCGAAGTCCGTTGCATCTTTGTCGTTCTCGGCCGAAAGTGGTTGAAGCAACTTCCTCCGCTTCTTGTTGTTCCAAAAAAGTCAACGCATAGCGTGAGTCTATGTTGTGTACGAAGCATTATACGTCGAAGGTTGCGTGACGAGGGAGACGATTTTCAGTAATTGACGTATGTAGCTCGTATTCATGATTAACGGGATCAAATTGTTTAGGTTGCATGTTTGTAGAGTATGTTGGGGTATTGTGAAAAATGTAGGATGTGAAATGTGCGCTGTTGAAAATTACAGAAAATGATAATAAGCTTAGTGAAATAGAAATTGGAGAATTGTGGAAATGGGAGGGGATGGAAGACTCAGTGATTTTATCTTCTTAGCTAGTTTAGACTGATGTTCAAACTTTACACCATTGCAAATTCCTACATTTCCTAATTCTTATATTCCCTAATTTCTACATTCTCAATTTTCCACAATTCCAAATTTCTGCATTCTCCAATTCCTACATTCCCAATTTTCTACAATTCCAAATTCCTATATACCCCAATTCCTACATTCCCCAACTCCTACATTTCCCAATTCTTACATTCCCTAATTTCTACATTCCCCAATTCCTAAATTCTCCAATTCCTACATTCCCCAACTACTACATTCCCCAATTACTACATTCCCCAACTACTACATTTCCCAATTTCTACATTCCCCAATTCCTACATTCCCAAATTCCTGCATTCCCAAATTTCGACAATTCCAATTTCTTACATTCCCCAATTCCTGCATTCCCAAATTTCCACAATTCCAAATTCCTACATTCCCAAACCTTCGAATTGCCCAAATTCTTAAATTGCCAAATTCCTACATCCCCAAATCTCTACATTCTCAAATTTCCAAATTTCCAAATCCAAAAACACACAATTACCCATGTCCGTAAATCCCTAAACCCTCTAATTGTTGAATTCAAACTTTCCCCAAGTATAAAATATCCGAATGGCCTGAAATTTTCACAAACTGTAACATCACCCTCCGTAGAAAGTATCAATTTTATTTTCGTTTGTCACGGTTAGGTAGGCGAGATTCCGGCGGAAGTGGAAGTGATTTAAGTGTTGCAGCGACGTGCCGGAAGCACACGGACATCGTGGAACAGTTCGATCCAGCATTGTTCGTCGCGAAATCGCGCTTCCAGACACCAGGAAGTGGCGAATCGTTTCCGGAAGAAGGTGAAAATGCTTCTTCCAATTTCAAACGAGTCTCTCCTTGTTCGCACAGGCTGATTAATAATTACGTGTATTTGAAACTCGTTTGTAAGTTGTGTGCCGAGTTCATTAGAATCTGTCAGGAAAGATATACGAGTCGTTCCACGAAATATATTCCATTATTCCCGAGACGTTTCTTCCTCGTTCGAAACGCTTTTACACGTAATCATGTTAAAGTGCCTTTATTACATGAAAACACAAACTAACGATCCGACGTGTTTGCGTGCAGAGGGTGGAAAGTGCAACGATCGGCCGCACCCTTGAAAGGGCGCGGTTCCCGAGGGTGTGGTGTTTGCTGCACGACAACGCCACGCGCCTGCTCCCTTATCCTTCATCCCTGTTTTATGGACGTGCATTAATACACCGCATCCTGTATAATTAAAAAACAAAGCCTTCGAAGGTACACCTTTATCGAGAATATTTTACCCTGTCATTGTACTTAACTCTTTTAAGCACGGTGGTACACGCCACATTTTCTACTGCAAGGAATAACGGTGTTTTTACTAACCCGACATCAGCCATATTCAAGCATTTTATTACGTATTTCATGATGAAATGAGTTTGAAAGAGAATAAAATGTCTCTGTGAATGTTAACTTAACTCCAGAATAAATTACGTCTGATACTAGAGAGCGTAGACAAATTCGTGTCTCTAAGTTCGCAAACGACAGAATGATATAGTGGTGATTCTCCAGTTACGATGAATCCGCGTGGAAAGACAATTTATCCTTTGTAGCGTCTATTGTCAGAGAATGTTTGTCAGTGGGCGATCGGAATTGTTTATCCTATGACTTACTCGACGGGCTCTTAGTCATAACTTATTCGTCATACGATACACCGCAAGTATCGGCGCAAAAGCGTATGTACTCGCACGATAAAAAATGTTAACAATAGGACGAGGATCGTCGTGAAATTATCGATCGTGTTCGTCGTGTGTGAAATTTATTTCCGACAATAATAATCGATAAACTTAATTTCCATGTTGTTGTCACGCGTTTGTCGGCGGGAGAAAATGAACGAGGCAACTTATCAAATTTAGTTGCACTACTAATTAACGAACACCGACTCGATAACCTTCTATAAATATTCACGTTCGCAATTATTTGCTTTCGATTAAGTTGACGGATATATTCTGCGTTTAATATTCACCATGTCTTATGTTATAAAATATCTTAAAATGTTACGTGCTCTTTGTTGAACAGCAGAAACCTTTTAGCGCAAAGTTCAAATTCCTATTTATGCAGACGTACTATCTGCTCGTGTAAATTACACGGATATATGAACTTTGCAGACTATTAAAAGGGTCTGCTGCATCATCTGTTCATTCGTTGCCCCTCGTTGCCCTCCGACAATTGTCCGAAGAAATCGGAAAGTTGACCAAGCGTGTAATGTAAGTCAATCAGGAGGGCAGAATGCGACCTACATGTGCACGGCCACTCCCGAATTGTCGATCCTATACCCTCGGGATCAATTAATTCATTATGTAAGCCTGACACGACCAGGGGTAATTGTTTCAGCAGTTAATTAAAGCAGTATGACGCAACGTTACGAATACGCTATTTATCCTTATTGGAAATTCAAATGGAGGCTGCTGTACGTTCCCAGGAAGAGATGAATTTTTGTAGATGTTGACTGTATGAAACGGAAATTGGTTATTATCTCCTTCATGAATCAGAAATTAACACCTGCGGTATGACTGGACGGGTTTCATTCCGAATGCTTCATTTTCAATTCGATTAACCAATATTAATTATAAATAAATAAATTCAGAATGAGAATATAATAAATAGAGAATTGTTCAATTTTATTCAGGAGGATGATCTCGAAGAAAATATATCAAATCGCACAGAATTCAACTGCATATAAACTAAACTAGTTTTATTAAACTGACTATAACTTAAATTTTATTTAAGAAGTGTAATTTCAATTTGGGAGATTTGAAATTTGGAAGACTGGGAATTTGGAATTTGAAAGATTGGGAATTTGAGATATTTGAAATTTGGAAAAGTGGAAATTTGGGGAATTTGGAAACTGGGGGATTTGGGAATTTGGGGGATTTGGAATTTGGGGAATTTAGAATTTGGAAAATTTGGAATTTGGGGAATTTGGAATTTGGAGAATTTAGAACATGGGGAATTTGGAACTTGGGAAATTTGGAAAGTGGTGAATTTGGAATTTGGGGAATTTGGAATTCGAGGGATTTGGAATTTGGGGAATTTGGAATTTGGTTAATTTCGAACATGGGGAATTTGGAACATGGGGAATTTGGAATTTGGGGAATTTGGAACTTAGGGAATTTGGAATTTGGGGAATTTGAAATTTGGGAGTTTAGGAATTTGAGAAATTTGAAGCTTGAGAATTTGGGAAACTTGGTATTTGAAAAATAAGAAATTTGGAACATGATCTTAAAATAAACCAAATTGCACAGAATTGGACTGCACATAAACTAAACTAGTTGTATTAAACCGACTATAACTTAAATTTCTCAGAGTAGGTTAATTATCCCAGCTTGCATAAAAAGCTAATCAAAAGTGTTTAACCCATCTACTCCGAAATTAGTAGTAATTTAAATTTGAACGAACTAATCCGAAGAGAAGGAACTTTGGTGTCATTGAAAGGTTGGGAAACTGGATTGGAGAAAACAGATTCTTCAGTCGGGCAAATATCTTTGGTGGTTGTTTTTTGTTTTCTGGGCTAATGAAGCCGGCTTGAAAATAGCGGAGGCGTCAGACGGGTTCGCGTTGCTGCAGCAATGAAAGCAACACTCATGGGAATGAAGAACTCATCGAAGAACTATCTCGTGAACTAGATGCCGTCAGCGAATCTTGTTACAACGAGCTATGCAATTGAGAGATATCACACGGAGCTTCCCTCGATCCACTTAAAATTTTTTGGGCCCCGTTGCTCCGACTTTCTTGCTCTACTTGGCTCAACGAGGATCACTTGTATCGAGTGCGGAAATCCGATGCTTCTTCATTTTAATCCTTTATATCATACCACTGTGCAGTCGATAAAAAAGATCCAGTTCTGGTATGATAATGTTTTTTTAATTTTGTAAATCGAATCGTAAGGTAGCAAGCTAAGTGTTAAGGATCTTTGAACAAGTTTCGGAGATAACTTTTGGAAAACTTTGTCCTACAAATTTTGTTGCTAGAGTCATGAAACAATTTCCTTAGGATTCTTGATGGAATTTATTATAAAATGCAAGAATTTGTGAAATTCAAGAAAAGTAAAATTCGTAAAAGTTGATCAAGTCTGCCCTATTTTTTTTTTAATATGATTGCGTGGTTTCTGCGCGTGTAATTAAATAAAGTGATCCCTGTTTAATTAGAGCGAGTTCCGAATACCATACAAAGGGTTAACGAAAGAACCGAGCGTTATCGGTTTAGCGTACTGTTACCAGACGAAAGCAACACCCATGGGAAACGAGGCGAACTCGCCAATGACCATGGGGAAAGAGACCACTCGATGTTGGGGTCCCTTTGGGTGCATGCAGCACGGAACCGTCCCGGAAATCAGTCCCGTCACGCAGACCGGAAGCTGGACGTTGCCGCGACAGAGGATTGACATTAAATCCCATCGATTGTTCCGTCGTGTCGAACGATCGGTGATCTTCGAGGGAAAATAATTTCTTCCTTTTCAACATAACAATTTTCAAACTTGTCAAGAGCGCTTAGATTATTATTTGTCAATGTCACACGCACGCTATTCACAGTTTCTTCATATCGGACATATTCGTCTTCGTTCATACCGAGGCATGTCATCGTGATTCATTCTCAGCTGAGGAAACACGTCGAAGCGTGCTAATTATCTTGTTCCTCTACATTGTCAATGCAATCTGCATATTACCTCGGCAAATTCACGATCTATACATCTTATTTTTTCATTTATGTACTGTGCAATGTACTATAACTGTCGCGGTTGATTATACATTTCGGTTTTTCCCATGATTAAGTGGATGACATCTTGTCAGAGCTGATATCGATTTGAGTAGGAGATAAACGAGTATTTTCTGATAAAAATTTGTGGATGGGAAGATTAAGCCTTAGGAGATATGGGAATGTTATGCATAGGGATTTGACGCATACGGTACTAGGATATAGGGATGTGGAATGCATGGTATAGGGATCTAGCCATATTAGAATTTAGGGGTGTAGGGATGTGGGATATAGGGATTTGGGAAATAGGGATCTGGGGTATAGGGAGATGGGATATAGGGAGCTAGGATATAGGGATCTGGGATATAGGGATTTGGGGTATAGGGAGCTGGGATATAGGGATTTGGGGTATTTGGGGATCTGGGACGTGGGGATCTGGGATATAGGGACTTGGAGTATAGGAAGCTGGGATATAGGGACTTGGGGTATAGGGAGCTGGGATATAGGGATTTGGGGTATTTGGGGATCTGGGACGTGGGGATCTGGGATATAGGGATCTGGGATATAGGGATCTGGGATATAGGGATCTAGCGATATTAGAATTTGGGGATGTAGGATCAGGAGTTATAGGGATCTGGGATATAGGGATTTGGGATACAGAAATCTGGGATATAGGGAGTTGGGATATATAGAGATTTGGGGTATAGGGATCTGGGACGTAGGAATCTAGGATACAGAGATGTAGCCATATTAGAATTCGAGGATGTAGGATCAGGGGTTATAGGGATCTGGGATTGTGGGATCTGGACATATTAGAATTTGGGGTCATAGGGATCTGGACATCTAGGATTTGATGATGCAGTAATCGGATGTATAAGTAGCCCTAGCTTATAAATAGGGATGTGTATGTATTTGGGATATAGGTATCTGAGATACTGTGGTTTGGACATAACAGAATTTGGGAATATATGTAGTGGGGAAATAGGAATGTTGTATACAAGGATATAGGGATCTGACATGTAACACTGTGCTATGGTATATTTGACATAACAATTTACACCAGAATTCGTTTCAATACAAAAGTCCAAATTTCGTTCGTATAACAATCCAATTTCCTCCGTATCCATCACCTGACATTCCTCAAGATTTCTCGCGAACCCCCTAATTTCCCGATGGAAGAATTTCAATCCGAAACCCTATCCTCTGTTCCCAATTGCACGTTCGATCCGCTTCCGTCAGCTCGGACATTTAAAGATCTGGAAGGTAACATTTTCAGGTCGTAACACTCGGTTATGGTGAGATTTGGTCGAAGCACAGTCGAACAGGTTTGCCTTGCAAGGTGAGATGCGTGCTTCTCCCGTTCTCTTTATTCGCCATACCAGTCCGCCCGTTTTCGACTCGCCGGCACACACGCGAGTGTGTGTGCAGGTGCACACAGTGGGCGTACGCCGTGCAACCTGGAAAGAAGTGCACACCAAGGAAGAGACAGAGCCTGTGGGAAAGTAACGCAATACCATGAGAGCGGCCTGGACCGCTGCTGCCAAACTCCCATAGCGGTGTCCACACATGCCGTAGGCAGTGTGCGAAGCTCGTGGTGCTCGACGGGCTCGCTACGTGCACGAGGATAAAGTGGCTGACCACCGTGATTCCGATCTCTACTCTTTCGCTCTCTTTGCCTTCTTTCTAGCCGAGTTCCCGAGTGCACGCCCGGTTGCGCCGACTCTTCGTGTGCCACGATTCGATGGAAACGACCGATCGTGAACTGTTAATTGAGCCTTGAATAATGCCTGGCCGAACGTTTAGACTCTAATTGTGTCTGTTCTCACAAATCGTCTTGGATGTGGTCGTGACCCTTTTGGAACATGCATTCTACAAGGTTTTGGATGTTTAAGTTAAGTTACGGTGGTCGAAAGAAATGTTTTGAGTGGTAAGACATATTTTATGTTTGAGAAATTGGTAAGAATTATGTGGGTTAGTCGATGGTTGGTGGAGTTATTTGTTGTTAAAGGCTGAATAATTTCACATTTATTATGGTAGATTTTTAAATCTAGATTGCCTGAATTCCTAAGTTGTCGAATTTCTACATTCTGTAATTTCTACATTCCCCAATTCCCACATACCCCAATTTCATATTCCCCAATTACCACATTCCCCAATTCCAGATTCCCAAATTTCCACATTCCCCAATTCTCACATTCTCCAATTCCCACATTCTCCATCTCTCACATTCCCCAATTCCCACATTCCCCAATTCCTACATTCCCCAAATCTTACATTCTCCAATCTCTACATTCCCCCATTCCTACATTCCCATATTCCTACATTCCCCAATTCCAACATTCTCAAATTTCTAAATTTCCAAATCTAAAAACGCAGAAATACCGACATCTCAAAATCCCTAACTCCTCAAACTTAAATTCTAAAATTCTCAAACTGCTCCGAAATTCCCAAATTCCTAAATCTCCACATGTGCCACAAACTCATTCATGCTCATCAGTGCCACTAATACCAGAAGTAGGTTATCTAACCCATCCGAGATAAATATTCCAATTACGCCAAAGAAACCTCACTAAGCAACTAATTACAGAGATAATACTTATCAAAAAAAAATCCACCATTAGAAACGTTTGAATCTCTAATTTGTTCAGTGTATTCTTCATTCACAAATTGTGGTCATTTTACGTCATCCACAGCATCGATGTGTTAATTTTCTTTGGCAATACTCGAACATTAAGAGAGGTCGAAGACCCAGAATGCAAGAAAGACGTTCGGCCGGCACGATCAAAGGCATTTCGCAGTGATCTCAACCCCTAAAAAGAAGTATGATAAGTAAACACGTTGCAACATGGAAGTCGTAGGTCTCAGTCACGCGTGATATCGCGACTCGTTTCTGCAACACGCGTGCCTTTTGTCGCGAACAACGAGCCTCCTGTGAGAAGCATTTCCTCGAGTCTGGCTTCGTTCACGACGATCTGGAGGAGAAAATTCAATTAGCTTTGGCAACTAGATCGCTCACGTTGCAGCTGCAATTGGTAATCAAATTCCATGGGAAACATACTTTCTGCGAGCTTATTCTTCTTGAGGATAGAAAGACTTTCAAGAAGCTGAAGGATTTCAAGTATTTCTTATATACGAATTTGATGTACGAGTTCATGATACGTTAATTGTTATTGTTTTCGAGGTTGTTTAGAAAAATTTCAGCGCATATCACTTTTGTATCACAGGAGATAATGTTGAAACACAATATTTTTGATCACGAATTCGACTCGTGTTTGTTGTGTTCATAATCTCCTCAGTCACTCGATCTTTCAAGGGTTAATCTGTAGGTCAATTTCTTGATATCCTGTCAGATAAGGTTTGAAATATTCCAAACCAAATATTGCAAACAAGATATCACAAATTTCATTTTTTCAATTAATGTTACTGATACGATAACCGACGCCTTGAACTTATAATTGATTAATCAGCAAAAGATTGCACGTTCTGCAGTATTGGTAGAAACTCGTGAAGTTGCAAATTTGTCATTTTTAAAACTTGTCAGTGATTCCCAATCAGTACAAGAAACATTATACATTCAATATACATCTTATAACAAAAATATAATTCGCAGTAGGCTATAACAAAAATGTAATTTACCATCAGTAATAAAAATATAATTTCATATATCAATATATCAATATATGTATATATTTCATATATAATATCAATATAATTATATTATAGTATAATTTCACTGCTAAAAGATATGAGAAATTCCGGTATACAATGAATTAATAACAATTTCATGAATATGTAAAAAAATATAAATTGAAATATCAAATGCAGATAATCACCTAAGACACGTATAGTGAAAGGTATCGTCTTCAAAGATCCCGTTCGATACGTTTCTAATCCCTGCACCTGTATTCCGCCAACGATACGTTTCGAATTACTATGGACCCCATAGAACGTCTGCTGACAACACAGACCCCAGGTATAATGATACGTTTTCCATGGACCTAACTTGTCAGGTCTATCTAGTCATGTCGAAGCTTTTTGTCGCTGCTGTGTCTGAATGAAACACCAGCAGCAAACGTGTGAAATCTTCTCACCTGTTAGAAATCTGGTGGATTGAAGAGCATAGAGAAGCCCAACCGTGGGAGAAATCGGTAAAAAGATTATCACCGACGAGAAGGAAATTGTTCCTCGTTGCTTCCGGTATGAAAGCAAACGCATAACTTTCGTTCATCTTCTGCTCGAGGAGTTGCGTTCATCGAATCTAGATCGTATCTGAACCGCTAGAAAACGAAACTTTTCTTTTTATGGTTACACGTCTTTGATGCAGCAAAAATTCGCACGCTTTTTCGTTCGTTAATTATTGTTCGGATATTAATTAACTTGTTCCTTGGCGTAGGCAAATCAGTAGTAGGTATGGAATGTTATTGTTTCTTTTTGGGGTGGATATTTGAGGATTTGGGAAATTTGTAATTTGGGGGATTTGTAATTTGGGGGATTTGGAATTTGGGGAATTTGGAATTTGGGGGATTTGGAATTTGGGGTATTTGGAATTTGGGGGATTTGGAATTTGGGGTATTTGGAATTTGGGGGATTTGGAATTTGGGCTAATTGGAATTTGGGGGATTTGGAATTTGGGAATTTTAGAATTTGGGAATTTGGAATTTGGGGAAATTGGAATTTGGGGGATTTGGAATTTGGAAATTTGGAATTCGGCGAAATTGGAATTTGGGGGATTTGGAATTTGGAAATTTGAAATCTGGGAATTTGTAATTCGGGAAATAAGAAATTTAGAAAAACAAGGGATATGAAATTCGAAGTTCAGAATTTCCTCCAAACTAAATTGCAAAGTCCAGTTTCCTCTCACCATAAAATCTATTTTCTATAGAAAAACGCCCACTTGGTCACGTCACAAACGATCTACGTAGGAAGTTGTCCTTGAATTTTTGTAACATTATTTGTTCGTTGGTGAATGAAATTTTGTCACCAGACTCTGAACTCGACGCCGATTCGACGCTTGCGAGTCGCCACTATCGCGTAGGAGTTTATCAGGGACCCAGGCTGCTTTAACGTTCCTTGTTTCCTGTAGATTCCTCTGAAAAATGTGTTCCTCGGTGTTTCAGTTAAGATATGCCTACTGGATGAAATTTTTAATTACGTTATTTCTGCCTGAGTATTCGTTAGAATTCATTCTTCACTGAGCCTCGCAGGAATCACGTAATGTGTACATAGTTTCTTTTATGTTCATCGATTTCAATCCTTTCCTTTATCCTGTGAGCAGAATAATAAATTGTGGAAAAATGAAACGTTCCAACACGTGTATTCACACGGACCATTAACAGGTGTAGTGCATTTTTTTAGGTATGTTGTCCTGTTCATTAATAGTTACGACTTGTTTTCCTTAGGACATTTGTAATTTACTCACTTAGGACGCTGTTGGAAGTGTTCTCGGAATTTTAATTATTTAAAGAATATTCTGTCATGGGAAGGGTTGTTTCTTCGATGTTTAATGAATTGTAGTAGACATTCCTTTGCGAAGTGAAATAAAATTAGAAAAAGCTGAGAAAATAGCATCTATGCTATAAAAGCGACATATAAGTATACTTTAAACATATATGTATTATATACAATTAGGTTACGTTAGGTTAGGTTAAGTCGTACGATTAGGTTAGAATTAAATTAGTCTTCCTTAACAACTACTTGCAATTAAATATAATTAAACTGGATATCTACAATTACATTATACAAGTCACAAATTTCCTCTGCATAAAAATCAAGAAACAATTATAACGCGTTGCCAGGCTAATACGAAACGTTCAAACCCAAAATAAAAACAGTTCGTCAAACGCTCCACCCAGTGCCTTCTTACATAATCAAAATCCTTTGTGCATCCTGACGATGCATTCATAATATATGCACCCTACGTCGAACCAAGCGGAGGGGTCAACAAAACAAGGCCAAAGCAACGAATTAAACCCCGAACATCCTTCGAATAACACGAACGAAAACACCCACGAGTTGGTGAAATATAGCGTGCATCGATACTCCACACACCTAATTGTCTACTTTGAAATACCTATATTCCTAGATTCCTATGTACTCAGATACTTATAGGTAATAGTTTCATAGGTGAAAGTACATTTCCTGAATCTGATTTGGTGGAATCCATGTATTTAGGGTACCTATGTTCTGGAATCATATAGACCTAGATCTCTATGTTGTTATATTGTTATATACTGTTATGTCTATACTCCCTTATATTTCCAAATTATTATATTTTCAGATCTTTGCATTCTGAGATAATTACGTCGATGAATCCCTAAATCCCTAAGTTACTATATTTCCAAATTGTTATAACCCAGATCTCTTCGTTCTGAGATCCTTACGTCCCCGAATCCCTAAATCCCCAAACTGCTATATTCCCAAATCATGATATCCCCAGATCTCTGCAATTTGGATCCATACATCTCCAAATTCTCTACAACTCCAAATTGTCAAATCTCCAAATTGATATATTTCCAAATCGTATGTCTAGTTCTCTACGTGCTACGACCACTATATGGCCGAATTCTTATCTCTTCAGATCTTCAAATCGTCGGACTCTGATTAAATTTGCAAATACCAGTATCTTCAAATATCTATGTTTTCTATATTTCCTATATTTCTGTGTTTGTATATTCTAAGTTCGAATGAAGTCCAGCTCCGAAGTGTCTCGCCCCCACACAACTGCAGGGAAGCCTACGCTATCGCACACAAACGAGCGATCAGCGCGACTCGTTGGAAGGTCGTTTTCTTTCCTCCGGGTCTCGTAGTATACTCCAGCTTAGCTTACGCGACGGTTCATGCGACCGCTTCAGTTGTAGCGCAGCTCTCGCAGCGTGCAGTCGCGTCCTCTTCATGTCTTCACCTCTCCTCGAGGCGTGCGATTCGTAAAACGCGACATCCTTGTCCTTCCGCAATATTGAAAATTATTTACTAGACTATTTATCATTTGGATCGAACAATATTTTACATTCGTACGAAGTGCACGTTGAAAATATAGGATCATTTTAATAGTGATTGCAACAACGAGGAATGTGTTGTTGATTACTGGACAGTTCGTTTTGTTTCTTATTGGGACAGTTTTATGGTCTAGTGTCAGCAGTGCAATCGGATGCAGTCAATGCCACTTGTTCGCCGAGTGTAAACATGATTCCCGCGCATTGACGTACGCAACGGACCGCGCGAGTGCGGCCTGCACTCAGCTGTGAATTGGTAAAAGTGAGTATACGAGATGGTAATGCTCGCGAAGAATTGCGTGATAATGTTATCACGCTCGATTTCGCGGTACACGTGCGCCGAGTAAAAGTACGATTATAGTGAAAGCCTTTTATGATTAATACGATAGAGCTATCAAACTACTATGGGAATAGCTTTGCTCGTCCAAATACGCTTTCGGGTCGGAAAATAGGAAATGCAAGTACATTGCAAGCAGCTCATTAGGTGTGCTAATTCGATACGATATAATATATTGCGAGAGCACTTTATTTTCGTATTGCGATAGTTTTCTTGGAACATATATCTTTTTGTTATATCGTAGTACAACGCGTTATCATGTAATGTGGCGACACAGCGGAGAGATACAATGCAGTGGAATTCAACGCGTAGAGATTCATGCGTAAGGATATAATGCTGTTATTCAACGCGTAAGGGTACAACACGTGGAGATTCAATGAGTAGAGATACAACGCGTAGTATTTCAACGCGTTGAGATTCGGCACGTAGAGATACAACGCGTAGTAATTCAGCGCGTGGAGATACTAGGCGTAGAGTTACTACGCGTGGAATTACTGCGCGTGGAGTTACTACGCGTGGAGTTACTAAACGTAGAGATACTACGCGTGGAATTACTACGCGTGAAGTTACTAAGCGTAGAGATACTACGCGTGGATATATTGCGCGTAAAGATACTGCGCGTGAAGATAGTGAACGTGGAGTTAGTATGCGTAGAGATACTAAGCGTGGAAATACAACGCGTCAACATACATCATGTGGGGATCCAAGACATCGCCATATTAAGCTTGCTTAGATACAACTCGTGACAATAAAACGCGTCATGTCATAACACGTGACATTTATTTCAATAATCCTCCTCTATATTTCTAATAATTTTTCTATTACCTGCTAACTACCCCTCACTCGATTTTGAAGCAAACTCAAAAAATATATAAAAATGCACAAAATGAATATCAAAGATTTAACCTTATATAAAACCCTTATCCCTTCGATGCAAATGCACCTCTTAATTAAGCAATACGTAATGAATATGATTGGTCTCCATTGTATACGGAATTTCAGTGGCGTAGTATTATTAAACGGCACAGATCGCGTTATAGGCAATTATTATTAACGAGGCGAATACAGTTAACACTGTGAGAATGGTTACCATTTTCTTGCTCTTCCTCGTTATGGAAACGTTTAACAATCGGGCCACGTACACTTCCTGTTGGATGTCGACGTCTGGCGCACTCTTCGCGAATGTTTAAGCTTCTTGGAGCTTCTGGCATGCAGCTGTGTTGTTTACCGGTCTCCCAAGGGTTTCACTTCATCTTCCAGCAACTTGGTCCCCACTTCGAATTACAGCGATATTACATCAGGTCCGGTTTTTCAAGTATTCGTAGTCGATTTACGAACACTGTTCGTTCTATAATCGCTTAGCTACCAGGTAATTACCGAACGGCCTTCACGGTCGTTATGTCCTTTACAACCTTCGAGCGAAAGGCTGAAGATTACTACTGCATTAACATTCTATTTCGAATACGCGTTATGTCTTGCTACGTTTGTTAGAGCTCGAATGTTGGAGGAACGCTAGAAATTGGAGCAACCGTATCTGCCATCGATTTTATCCCGTTTCTGGATTCCTGCTTGGTTTCGCATACTATCAGACTGGTTTTCTGCTCGCTATAACGCTAATTGACTTTATTAATACCGTAAATCTAATATGGGTTTATGATGAAAAACCTTGAAGATTTGATCGATGCATTGAATAATTAACGGTTTATCGTATTTCTACCCAAACGGGTGATTTTATTTTCACACATATTTAACTGTGACGGTTATTTTCTGAGATTGATCATTTTTTCATTTCAAACCTGAATGGTGCTCTGGATTACTTATATAATTTTAGTATGTAGTATTTAACATGTACACCTTGCAGCATAGATTAATTTCTAAATTGTATTTGATAATAATAACTGGAGTAGTATAAGCACAGATTAGACCGGTAGCTGAACAAGTAGCTATGTGACTAGCGAAGTGGCTAGGCAAGTAGCTAAGCAACTAGAAGTTGAACAAAGACCTAGCAATCTTCCTCGTTCTTAAGTGCTGTAAAGGTCGAGTCAGCAAGTTGCTTAACCTAAATATACCCGAAGACATCCTCTTACTTAATCTAAACATACCATGAAGGTTCCATGGGTACAAAAGGACTTTCCTAGCCATAAACCGACCTGCAATGGTCAGGGACATCCTCAGGGAGTTCACAAAGGAACTACCAGTTTGTCGAATTCACCTGAACAAACGTCTACAATAAAGGTTATAAAAATCCGAAATTGATTGTAGGTGACCCTGAAGAGGCATGTTGAAGCACGTGTCGGTCTCGCCATGGAGAGGGCGAGCGGACAGCGTGAGTCTCGCTTCGAGCGGGGGTGCAAGTAGCTGCGGAAGCGGAAGTCCGACCCCTGGACACACACCACCGCCCTCGAGAGCATCCTCGTGTGCCTCACTGGCACCCCTAACTGCCCTTTCAAGTTTCTCTCCTGCCGACGCCGCTCCTCAACAGGTAAGTCGACTAAAAGTGTTCCTTTTGACACCGATCGCGAATTTCTTTTGCTTGAAACGAGGTCCGATATAAAACCCGTTTGCGACTGAATGGGCAATAACGAGGAACAAGAGGGATCCCGCACGGATGGAAAAAAAAAGTCTGTGCGTCATCCAGTGAAAGAGATCGAAAGTCACACGGGAGGGTTGGAAAAAAAAGAAGCAATGACGTGGTTGCTTAATAAAGCAAACTAGGAGAACAAAACGGTTCACCGTGACGGGTGGAACGGTTTCGTGAAAACGAGAACAACACGATTCCATGCACTTATTAACAGCTGGACCACGTGTGTCCTTGCTAGGCCTGGCTAATGGGATTCATCGACGTGACGTGTGTTTAATCCACGATTGTTTCCGACGCACTGCCTCGCTTGATTACTCTCGCGACCGAAATAGCGGCGATTATTTTCGATTACGCAAACAGGACGACCGACAAAACGACGGTGCATCATCGGGGTTCCTTTATTTCAATAATTGCGTCATCGATCGATCGTTTCGAAATGAGTTGGCGGACATTTGGAAATGTTAGGTACATTTTAAGTCTTACATATTTCTCTGTTCATTGCAATTGTGGTATGATTTGGATTTGTGTGTTTTAAATTCTCTGTTATGAGAATTCGACTCTAGTTCTTGTCATATAGGGTCAAGTCACTCGAGTTCTCTATCATAAAGTTTCAAATCAATCGAGTTCTTTATAATATAGATCCATATGATTCATGTTCTCTACGATGCAAATTGCCTAAGGTCCAAATTCACGTGATTCGAGTTTTCTACACCCCGAATTCGTACGATTCGCTACATAAATTTGAAATATTAAAACTTGTGTTAATTGGAACCACAAGAATACTTTGTGGACGGAGCTCATATAACGAGTGACGAATCTGAGGGCTTTACAGGGACCTAAAGCTATATATATGTGGGAAGCAGCACGAAAAGAGGGTGAAATTCTCACGATCCGTGTCTCCAAGTCCAGTTGCAACTGCATGCGACGTTTCGCATCCCTTTTTGCGCGGCCAGAAACATGACGCTCTCCTAAGGCCCTTGATCCCGACAAGATGTTTAGGGAGTCCAGTTTTTTCCAACATCTGCCAAGGAAAGGGAGAACGGAACCCCTGTGAAGTCTTCATTTCAATACCAGACTGCGACCACGAATATATTTCACGTTCTATAAATAATATCTTTATTAACCGTGAAAGATTCAAGATGATACGTAGAAGTATGCGGAAATGGCACTTTCGAAGAATTTGTATGCGCAAAAATCGTCTACCAATTGATACGATATTATTTTGCGCCGATTCAGCTAGTCAGCAAAGAAGATATCGACATTATCGAGATCATTGCACGAGATAGCGGATTTTTCGCTTTTCATACCTCTTACGTAAAGCTGTGTGGTATCGCGAAAGCCGCAACAGCATCATCGCCATCTTCGTGCAGTCAGTTAACGCATTCGAAAAAACATGACCAGAATACATTTTATTTTATACCGGTTCTCGGCTGTTTCTCGACCGACCAGAGAATCGGGGAGATCCGGGGCTCTTTTGCCATTCTTTATCTTATCGCGTGGAACGATAAAACTTTTGTGACCAAGCTGCCTGGAAATTAGAAAAGATTTCTACTGTTTTCATATACATTCCTAAATTCATAGGTTCCTAAATATGATCCTGATATTTCTAAATTCATAGATTTTTAAATTACTAGATTTTCGAATTTTCATATTCTTAGATTTGTACATTACTAAGTTCTCAGCTCCTCAAATTTTTAGATTTCTAAAATCCTAGATTGTCAAGTTACTAGATTTCCGAATTTCTATATTACTAAGTTCTTAGCTCCTCAAATTTTCACATTTCTAAATTCCTAGATTCCTAGATTCCTGAGTTTCTAGGTCCCCAAATTTGTAAGTCCCTGAATTCCTAGATTTTCAAATTCCTAGGTCTCCAAATTCCCAGATCCCTTTTCTTGATTTCCAAATCCTTCGATTCCGATCTCTAAATTTCTAGACTCCTAAATTCCTAAATCTTTATATCTCTAGAAACCTAAATCTCTAGATCTCTATATCTTCAAATTTCTAAATCCCTAGATCTCTATACCTCAAAATTCCTTCCTGTCCCCAAATTCCAATTTCTTCACATTCCATTATCCTCAAATCCCTTTGTTCCCCTTACAATCGTTAAATTCCCCTAAACCCAAATTCCTATATTCCTACATCCCCAGTTTCTCCAGCAATTATACAGCTTTTAACGTTATCTAAGTCGGCCAGAACGCCGTCGTTCCTCTGAACAAATTTCGAGCCTACGGAGAAGCGAGGATCCCTGGAACAAGTACGATTAAGTGGCTCCACCATGGTTACCGTGCCTCCGTATAGTTTTTCACTCCACATTGTGAGTGACCCGCAATGTGCGACGTCTCGGCATGCGGGGTTCTCACACAGAATCCCGTCGACAAAAACTGCGGGACGTTTACGAAACCAGATAAACTGAACTGGTGAAAGCCACGAAAAATCAAAATGTATACATAATTTTAAAACGGTGTGAATTACCACATGGTAAATGAGAAAATTGGAAAAATATCGATGACCAGGATGTTCGACACGGGGACACAGATGGCTCCTGGATTAAGCTAACGGAAGAAGTCATCCGTCTGAAGCGGACCTTTGTGCAACCGCGTGTGAAACGGGCCATACAAAGCACATATAATGTGAATACTCCGTCGATATTATATATTCAGCAGACAGGTGTTTAATATGTGGAGCTGAAACTGGGATGCCACAGCGATAATGCATTACTTCGCGTTTTAAATGCGACGACCGCAATTTTTATTGGTCGCTAACGAGTCGACTACCTGCTATTGAAACCGTATGCAATCGACTCTTACTCGTTCGTTTTTAATGATATATCCTTGTCGTGAACTTTAATTACTTCTTCGTTAGACCTCTCTATAGGTTTCTCTAGAAATATACTTCGCGTAGGTGACATTTCTAATTTAAAATAATTTCTGAAAAGTCTGGGAGGTTATCTGAATTTTCAAGTTTAATCGGTAGCAGTTATAACGTTAAAGTCAATTTGCTACTTTTACTTCGAACAAAATAAAACGTCGTATCTTCATATTCCGACGAAGTTCACTGATAAGTGTTTTAAGCTGTTTTTGTCAGGTAAATCGACTCACATAATTCCTTCGCTCCGTTCTCATCAAACCGAATTAAAAACCGCGGGATTTTCCGAAGAAATTCGATCGTGATCGGTTTCACAAAGATTCGAACATCGCGACAAGTGTATACGAAATCGTGTTTCAGGTTTTCGTTCCGCTCGTAGGTCCCGGACCTGTCCCTCGAACCACGCAACATCCGGCGCGGCGGCCCGTGGTTCCGGTTTTCTTCGGTACGCGCCTCGAATGTGTCTTGATAAAACTCGTCGTTTCATCTGCCTTTTATCAATTCGTTGATCGTCCTTCGACGCTGTAGATTCTCAAACGCTCGATTTTGTTACGTTACGATGCGAAAAGCGTTTCGAAACTGCTGTGTTCCATCCATTGTTGAGGACTTTAATGCCTCTGTGTCAACCAAGGTCAGATTCGTGGACACCAAAGATAACCTAACCTAACCTTTTCGTCAACCAACATGGTTATAATTAACCGTATACGTCTTATTCTTGATGGTTTTTTAAGTGTAATTAGGAGGTTTTCTTAGAGTATTGTTTCGAGTGTACAATGGTGAAATTGCTGTACAGAAAGTGCAGATGCAGAAAAAGATAACATTTGTGACGAAGTTTGAAAGCGTATAATTGGACAGATAAACGACATTATTCCAAACGTCCGAATCTAACTATTTGATTAAATATTTAATGTTTATTTGCGTAAGTGTGCGAAGAATGGTCTAGAAATATTTTCAAAGACGTAAAAGTTAGAATCTGGATTGACTGCATGGGGGTTAATAATATTACGGAACACCTGGTATTTCATGAAATTATTAACATAATAATAAATCGGCGAGCACCGTGGCAGTGTGAACTAGAATAACTTGACTCGGTTCAAGCGGATACATAAAAAAAGATGTTCTCAAAGGAGCTATAACTGCGACGATTATACGATGCACATTATAGGGGAAACATCCTGGCCAAGGATGACTCGTATCCTTATTAGGATGCATTGTGATACTTGCTAGAAAATCTACGATGGATACAACAAAGAACCTATCTGATATCCAGATGCGGGTACATCGAAGATTGACCCATGATTTATAATCCAAAAACTCGTTTTTATTTTCTACGTTATATCGATAATATGAACTAGGGTCCACTTGAAACAGCATCTTTTTACTACTCTCTTGTAAATGTTAATTGTAAAATTTCACTGGTTAGGTTCTTTCCACAAATTATCACGTTTTATTACTTCCGACAGAACGTATGCAAGGGAAAAGAGAAATCTTGCATTTCAAGTTCCCTAAACTTGCTGGTTCTCATGCTACTCGGAAATCCAGTTGCGTAAGGACTATTCAGATATTGTTCCAGAGACAATACGAAGTGTCTACGAGAGGTATCTACTGTTACGTATCGAGAAGTGCGAAAAATTCGTAAGAAAACGACCGGTAGGCATATTGTTCACTGACAGCTGACGATGTAAAAGAATGGGAGAACTTGATAACCGATCAAGAACAATTATGCTCGAAACACTGGAGCCAACAATGTCAATACAGACAATGGCTGCAATATTATTTCAATTCGTCACTTTACCCGTAAATATCCCGACAATTATATGACCTTGATCCGAAACTGACCTTTCGTTCAAAGCTAGATTATGAAAAAATAATTGAGATGAGGATAACAGATTTTTGTCAGAAAAAATCTTACATGATAAAGTATAACTAGATCAAACTATAGTCAACAGAAAATTCCAGTTAGCTCCAAACATGTAGACAGTAATTCCCACGAAACTCACGACAATCAAAACATGATGGTAATCCAAAATGTACTGATTATGCCAGAATCGTGTTATTATGTCTGTTCTCTTGTTTGTCATCCCAACTTTCACCCGACGTAATTTTTAGAGTATCTATTTAAAGAGCACACGAAAGCACTCAGTGTTCTTCTGCTTCACAGATAATTATAGGTTATTATCAGCTTCTGTTCTCGTAAGAAGCGGCTCGCAAGATGAACTGCTTCGTTCGAGCGCATCGAGGACATGCGAGTCGGAGCCGATGGTTCTTAAGTAAACACACCACCGAATCCTACAAAAACACCGTTGACATGTGCGACGGAAAAAGTATGGGGTCACCGATGGCCGCTGTTAGGGATCTTCTTCTATCCACGTGTTTTATGACCGGATTAGAAGGCACCGTTTCTCGCGACTTTTTACGCGCCAAGTATCGACTCGCACGCTTATTTTTCTAGCCAGCAACTACGCACGAGAACGGCGGGTTTGTATATTTTAAAATTTGAACAAAATCGCGTATTATTGTACAAACAAATCCGTAGATAGGCAGGGGGTCTTTCGTTTCTAGAATTAACCACCGGAACTGTTGCGTAATCGCGGTCCTTCACGCAGTTTTTTCGAGATAAAATTGAATTCGCTCAGCAATGGCTGACCAGAGAGACTTCCGCCATGTCGAATTGCTACCGAGAATCGGTGATTCTGCTTCCGTCGATAGCGGCCGCCTATCGATCATCGAATATAAATAAAACCGTTTTGTTTCCGTTTATCTGAGCTACCAGTCTGTCGGTTGTACCCTTTTCTTACGTTATCGGTGCCGTTCACCCGTTTTTCCTGGAATTGCTAACGTATCAGGGGAAGAAAAAAATCTTGAGACTGGCGCCAGTCGCAAGAATTACTATATTAGACTCACGTGGTGATCTACAGCCGAGCACGACGCGCTGGATCTCCTTAGAGAATCATTCTTGCTAAATTTTCACATTCGTACCTTTGAGATTCGAAGACTTCGGAGACTACATTTAGGTGTTTGCGATTTGGGAATTGGAGGATTTGGTAAATTTGGGAATTTGGGGTTTTGAGAAGTTGGGAAGTTAGGTTAGGATATTTCATAATTTGGGAACTTAGAGATTGTGGTCTGATAGATTTAGGTATTTGGGAATTTGTAAATTGGAGTTTCGAAAAGACAACAATTCGAATAATCAAGCTAATTCGAAAATGTTCAAACTTGTGAGCGTAATTTGAGTGATCCCTCCACCTACATCCTGAAAGTGACCCTAAAGATCGCGTTGAGCAAGTATTTGAAATTCAGATGGCGCGAAGGTTAATTCCCGTGAACCGATCCGGTCATTAAGCGCCGTTCCCGGTGATTAATCTTCACGGTTGATTCCGCCTCGGTCAGTCCTTCGCAGTGCCTCTTTCAATGCCAACAAAATCGCGAATTTAAAGTCATATGGCCCTTGTTAGCGTTCTAGAGTGACATCCGCGATTTAACGTTTGAGCCGATCGTGAACCGGAATTCGTTGCTTAACGTGCGCGACAATCGTCGATTGCGCAACGAATGACGCACGTTCACCTTTCAAGTACGTTCCTCAGGATCGTTTCAAGTGAATCCACTCGAATTCTTCGCGCGGACGCACGTAAACGATTAAGGTCGTTACCGCAAACAAGAAAGTCTGATTACTCGAAGACTTTGGCCGAGTAGTTTGAGACTTCATTCATGGAGATCGTCGTTCGAATTCTTCGGGCATGAATGTCGCCGAGGATTGGTCACGAACTACCGGTGAAAGCACCCGCAGCTGGCTCGTACTCGTACGGCTACGCGAAACTACTCTTTAGTAATCATTCCAGTGTACCGAGAATCGTGTAGCCTGTTTGTGACGCATGACCGGCAATTACAGAACCATTTTGCATGCTTATTGTGGCGGATCTTGATCGCTTACTCTGCTACTGTGCGTTCAAGAGATTATTAATGAGATTATTTTTCATTGCTATATTTCAAAAACATTTTACGTTAGAACCATCGTTCACATTACCACGAAGAAAATTCTTTATCAAAAATGACTTGATGTACGAATGGGTCCACAACTTTCCCTTAAAGCGATAACTTTCTATAGATTTATTACGAAACTAGAATGCATAACTAGCCGGATTTTCCCCGACAATGCTTCACGCACGATTACGCAGTGTTCACAGTGTGAGCACGTGTTAACGCGCTACCGGCAGAACATCATTTGTCAGCAAGGTGCCAAAAGGTCTTGTGTCAACGTATGTCTACATGTGGGCCGCACGTTGCATTCCTTGAATTCGCGTTATACGGCGTCCTTGCTTGTTGAAACGAGCTTCGTCGAATATTTAGTCATTACCGGCTTCTTCGGATTGTTTCTAGGAACATTATGCAAATTCGTGGACATCTCATTAAACATTTATTAGCAAAACTTACACTGGAGCTCCTGGACTAGACTAACTTGTCCACGTTATGATATTCATGACATTTTATTTCGAATTTAAAAACAAAACTTATTTCTGCTATGTAACGTGTCACAATATATGTATATGTGTCACAGGATGAGTTCTAGGAATTGTGTTTCATGTTTTTTAATCTGACTGATGAAATCAATTCACTCCTGTCAATATCGAAGCTTGATTTGATTTATTTCAACCGCATTTCTTTCGGAATTCTTTTGACGAGCCAGTACATTCAGAATTAAGAAATATCGCTACTGGTAGACCCCAAAATTTTGTAACACCGAATACAATAAATCCGATATTACGTAATTAATCCGTTACAATTGTTCTTTCAATTGCAAGAGAAAGACCGTGTCTGAGAGGTGAACCCTTCGATCAGTGATCGATCGACATCTGGTCGAAATAGAACGAGTGCAACAATTGCGGTTAGCGTCTCCGGTGCAGATGGCCACGCTTCGTGCTCGTACAACGTCGAACAATCACAATTGCGACACTTAACATTCTTCTCGCACGGCTTGGCTATCCGCGAGCTCCCTTTATGGGGCTCGAATAATGATACGTTCGGTTCTATGGCACAATGCTGAAGGTGAAGGAAGGAGGTGGGACCGTGTGGTTTGGACACACACGTGTGCCAACGCGAAAAGTACGTCCTGACAATTTTCATAGAATTTAGCTCAACGTTTCAGGGTTGATCATAGTGGATTTATTTGCTTCGCGAATTCGATCGCCAACGTTGAAATTGATGAAAGCTTTCGTTCATCGCGCTTGGTCTGATGCTATCGATACACATTCGATTTGGCACTTACAATCGGTGGCTTTCAGCAGGATCAATGTTTGATGAGGTTTTTGGCTCTTACATCTGTCTACGTATTTCAAATCGATTTGGTGACGATTTTTGAACGAATTTCACCTTTGTATATCTTGTACATGATTTTATGAATTTTAAATCATAGAATTATAGAGTCTTTAAATGTATCTACTATATAATTATGAGAATTCATTGGAAGCAAGAACTTTTTTCTGGCTCGTAATATGATCATTAAAGACTAGCCATTTAACTGTACCCGGGACAAGAATTACTTGCCACGAGAAATTATGTAATTATACGTTCAAGTGCAATCGTTTCCTAGCACGAGTATCATTTCATCCCGCAGAGAAAGGTATGAACGTAACCTGTCCGCGGGTTGTTGCCGAGTTTCGTGTTACTCGTTCGACCGCAGGAATTAATCATCTCGTCTTCCATCGCCAAGTAAATACACAGACTCTTCTTTTCGTCGCTGCTACCTGTTGCACACACGCTCTCGTTATCCTCTTCCTGGTATCGCGACGAGACGCGTTTCCACGCTTGAAAAAAGAGTCGCATGAAACACTACGTGTTCCACGAAGTGGCGATTGGTGACTCGATAAAGTTGCATCCGTGATTTCAGATTTGCATCGCTGCAAAATACATATAATTACCGCTAATTGTAAGAAAAATGTGGGTTTTTTGTTGCAGTTAAACGTAAATTTCATTTCTTGAGAGATTGTTAGAAATCAGAAACATGTTATCAGAAAGATACAAAATTGTTCACACAAGACACAGTGTATAATCTCTAAAGGTCTATAATAGATTTGTCACAAAAAAGTCATTATACCCAAAGGATATTATTTTAGTATTAAAATAGAAACTTGTCGAGTACATTCTAATAGTAAAAGTGTCAGAAAGCAATGAAGACTATCGTTAAGCTGTATTCTGTCAATCAAGTCATCTATTTACGAAGATTTTTCTAATCTTGTCATTCAAGTTCCCCTAACAGACAGTTCCTATTAATTGCAATGCGATCGGCGATCAGTCAATAAATTCTCGTTAATTATATCAGAGGTCAGAGCATCGAGCGCAATCGGGCTGCGGGCAGTTTTATCGTTCCCGTTCGACAGATTCCTCGTAGTGGTAAGCACCGGTACAGATCTTCCTTCATCATTGGGAAAATAGTAATGGAAGGAGTCTCGAGATCGCGATGTACAAGCCGACCATCTGGCACACAGTGCTCCCATTCACTCTTTCTTTCGTGAGTCTTTCCCTCCGCGTTCTCTCCGTTGCGTTGTCGTACTATGTTCCTTCATCCGACTCCTCCTTATCCTCTTTTATCGCCTTTGTGCTCTGTTCGCTGTAGCCTCCTCCCCCATTTTATATCTTGGCTTGATATCAACGCGCCGCGTACGCTTGATAATCGTGTTTGCCTTCTGTCGCTGTTTGCCGCCCCTGAATTATAGCTGAAACAAAGATGTGGGTCTGTGGCGTTCCTATATAAAATTTTTGATAGGATTTTGGTCCTATAGGGTACCTGGTAGGATAATAGACGGGTAAATGTAGGACTTCAGAAGTTAGGAAGAATTTTATCCACAAATCTTTACATTTCTAAATTCCTATATTTCAAAATCCTTATATCATCAAATCGCAATATCCTCAAATTGCTACATCCCCACATCCTCATATATTCGAATCCCTATATACGTGAATTCTTACATTCTGAAATTCTTATATTTCCAAATTACTGTATTCCCAAATCGATAAACCCCCAAATCGCTGCATCCCCAAATCGCTACAACCCCAAACCCCTATATTCCCATATTTCTATACCTACCTTCTCTCTACCTACATACCTACATACAATTAATATAAAATAGCGTATCAATAATTAACTTGCATATTAAAATTTTCTAACGTTTCTACGAAAACTTTTTGTGTAATATATTATTAGGAAAGATGACTAGGCATTTGGTCTCAATAGAATCATTTCCTGCAAACACTTGGCGTGACTCACCTGTCGATATAATTGGTAACAAAACATAGTGGTGGTCAGCGATGCATAAGTGTGAATTTTTTTGAAAGGATGCAGCATGAACCGCATCAATGAATTGAACGAACCATTGATCCGGGGAATACAGGCGGGCCGATGCTCGAAAGATAGCCGGATGAGAAACGTGCAAGGGTACCAAATAGCCGGAAGTGTGAACACGATGATGATACTCGTGATCCTGGATAGACAGGAAGGAAGAGAAATACTTTCGCAATTTCGCGTATCCTGGGAAAGTATGGAAAATAAATTACGATATTACTCCTGTCATTCAAATATTCGATCTCAAATAACTAGTATCATTCTAGCCTAAAATTTTATTTAATTTTTATAGAATAAATATGAGATTGTTTTGAACATTTCTGATCCATAATTAAACTTTTATTTAAATATCACACTCCGCCATGTTAATACACTGTTACGTTAATTTGCTTCCATAATTGTACTTCTTTGTGACTGTAAACGTCATCAGAATTTTTCGAACTAGATGTACCAATGAGAAGTAAAAATAACCATCAAACGTCTACCAGAAATCTATTTTCCCTGCGTTGGGGGTTGCAGGTGCGGATCGCACCTGCGTCCCGACGTTCTCCCCTAAGCGTTTCGCGTCAACTGCATACAATTCTGTCGAACGACTTCGATGACGAACGGTTTCACCGATCTATTTCCAGAAGCTGGTCGTAAAACTAATATTGGTGTCGTAACAAGCCGCGCGTTACTTCGACGGAGTTCATTGCACCGGAAGTTTCGTGTTCGTGCTTTAACTCTTTCGTCAGAGCCGTGGGGAAGCTTGAAATCGCGGTAACACGGCGAACGGCGATAAGAAGCTCTCACCGTGGCCGTGCTGGGAAATCGTACCCGTTTCTGTACGATTCCTATCGTCTATCATTGTTAACCGCGATCGATAATGCCACATTTACGTTCAGGTTCCGTTTGCGTAAGACCGATCATTGACATCCGTGCCGCGAGATCGTGCAAATTAATTTTATCAAGTGACACTAAAGAACAATGGAAAACTTGGATCTTGTCGTGTCTATCGCGAACGCATAAAATCCCGTAGAAATAACAACGCCGAGTAATGGAATGTACAACGTGACCGATATACGACGGAGAGGAGGGACAGAGACGATAAAACCGTGCGACCATTTTCTTTTCGTGACACCCGTTGCGTGAATCGAAAGAGAGATACGTCCTGCTACTGGCGCCGTGCCTATCATTGCGTTATTTAACTCATAATACATCATAAACACGTACGATGGTGCAGCGTATCAACTGTTTACTTCGAAGAGCGTATGCTGACCCATCGTGTGAATGGTGCCTTAATTCGTTTATTGCTATAAACTTCGTTTAAAGAATTTAGGATCCATTAGGGACACAAATTACCTTATGACTTTTAATATTAAATTTCTTTAAATATAGGCTCTCGTTATATTGCCGTAGATGGTACACGTTGGAATACGCGATACGTGGTAATACATGTAATGATATAACCTGTGGGGATACAACGAATTACAGTTATATCACAGTGCAGTAACAATGCGTGGCGATACAGCATGTAGTAACACAGCACATGGTATGTGGTTTCCCTAGAAACAATATAGCAATTAAGAGAGAAGGACCTTTTCGTAGGGGTCTTTGAAGATTTAAATCTAAGATCTATGGAATTGCAAATCTAGGAATCTGGGGATCTAAGGATCTAGAGATTTTGAGATATAAAATCTGAAGGATCCAGGGAGAGTTTAGGAACTTATGGATCTACTAACTGAAGATATATTTGGCTGTCTTGGATTTGAGTCCAAGGATCTAGTGCTGGTTTGGTTTATATTTACTCCTGAAATTTACAGAAGATGGCGTTCAAGAGCGTTTCGCCCTTCTATGCTTCAATGACGAGTGCTATCAATTGTATAAGTCTGTAATTGGTAATACGATGCTAATCCTTTCAGAATCGATGTCAATGCATCTGGAATTAGCGTTCTAGAAAAATAGCAACAAGGTTGAACATCGCTTCTGGTTTTTCGGTCTTGACACAGCGCCCGACTTATTGACACTTGGTCAAGTGATGTCAAGCGGACGGGTTAAACGAAGTCGAGCGTCACCGCCTGCCAGTCGTTTATTTTTGACCTATAAGTATCTTGTCCATCTTTGACGATTCTCGAAAATGTGGAAACTACTGCTAACCTCCTCTAGATATTTTTTCGAAACATTGATACGATTTGAAGGAAGTCTATGTAAGAACGAGGAGAACGGTATTATGGAATTTTAAGCGACTCCCTTTAACACTTCTTGCATATATTTCGCGGTGACTGCGTCGCGTTTGCATTATTCATGAAAAGAACCACCTCCGTTCCAGATAACCCTGCCTTGTCGACCTTATCGCCTTAGTTACCGCAATCGTAGTCAGGTGTATGCATCGCGTACCGAAGAAGGGTGGCTTCGGGTTAAGAAAGCAGGGTGGAAAGCTGGACGATCACGTGCGATAACACGCCGGCCATATTGATTATCTCAACGAATTTCTGCGAGGATTAATGATGCGGTACCTTTTATGACTCGTATACACGATCGTACTTGAAAGTCGACGAAAGCTCTTGATGGAGCTTTTGGCACGCGTGTAAACTCGCTCAGCGTAAATCGTTGTGTGGTCAGCTCTGAACGTGCTCGAAGAGAAGGGATTCCATTATCGCTCGCAGACGTGTAAATAGACACGGTACACATCGCGACGTTAACATTATCTTCGTATCTTACTTAATAAATATACCGTTTAAAGATTCTGATAAAATTGATGCAAGTTACCGGTATAACATATCTGCTGGATCTAGTTCCACGGGATTTATTTTTACTCTAAACTTCCTCTGAGGAGTATAGGTAATTAAGTTTCATTAAGTGATCGTTAACTGTTACGTCAGGTGATAGACGAGAACACTCGTCTGGTTGTAAATGCAATAAAACGGTATATAAAAATGGAAAAGAATTAAATATCGACTTTTCTATGTTTTAGTACCAGTTTCAGTATTTATTCACACCTCGTATCAGATGGAAATGAAGTGCACAGAGGTGTGAAATACGCAGAAGTATGAATGAAATTCATTAAGTACAAATATCAAGTTTAATCAAGTAGTGAATGGAATCGAGCGATTGCAAATGGAAGTGTGAATGCGTGGTAAAATGGAGAGTGAAAACACGTGTCAAGAAGTTACATTATAATTAGCGTTCATTAAAGTTTTGCGTACAATTAGATTTCTTAAGCTTTCTTAACACGTTGAATGCCACGGTGAAAACGAACGTACACATAGTATAATTACAATGGTTTAAGATATAATTGTTCCATATATTATAAACTCTCCCCTTGACATTTATGTATAAATCATTCAATCACATTGAATTTGTGCTACCGATCAGAGGTAGACCCTTCGCTGCAGTGTCTAATTCAATATTTTCTTCAAAGTCCTCCATCATCTCTGAAGACACCCTGTAGATTTAATATAGCTCAATATACCCTAATCTAATATGACCTACTGTACCCTACATTTAAACATTTCATCTGGGATATTTAATATCCTGTTACAACCAAAACGTTTGACCGCGCTGTTGCTCAGAAAACTTGAAGACACGGTAATACATGTCGTGACTGAAAATGAGCGATGCCTCGCGATTCTTTACGAGATTAGAGTCGTACTTACCTCGAGTTAGCGTGGAATTGTATTGTCACCCTTCCACGGTCTACGAACCGGATGTAAGCGTTCCGTGCATGCCGGTTGTGCCGCTAATCATCGCGCGCGTGTTGGTGGTAACGGGGGACTCGAAGTTGGTCGAGTTGTTCTCGTTTAAAACAATCAGCAACAGAGGAAGGACCAATTATATGGACCTGCGACCGTCTGTCACCGACCTCCTCTTCTCTTAATGTCATAGATCACACCGCGTTAGTAAATGTAAACAAGAAGACGAACGTAGAAACTTTGGGATGTAGGATGAGACCATGGCTACATAGAATTATAGTCAGAGACGTGGTACATGAGACATAGAGGGTATAGAAGCATAGGTTGGGTCATGTATTTAGGGACAGATGGCATAGGAATGTGCGTACAGCAGGTCATAGGGTTATTGGATGATAGGCATATAGGGTAATAGAGATTGGATAGGTACATCGGATCATAGGTATTTCGGGTCACCCAAATATTGGATCATAGGTGTATAGGTTCATATGGGTCGCAGGTGTATATGTTCATCTAAGGGCACTAAGTTGCAAAAATATCAAATTACAAGGATAGGCCATAGGATTATTAGATCACAGAGATATCAGATCACACACAGGGATGAACAAAATGTGGAGATATGGAGACACGTGACATAGAAACACAGGAACTTAAGAACATAAGAATATACAGACTAAATCATGAATACACTCAAAGTACTTAACATAGTCACTCCACATGATGAAAGATAACCTAACCATTTACAGAACAATTAATAACGGTCAGTTTCTTGCTGAAAGCAGCAAGAAAATTTGAATTCCTAGACCGAGACCCAATTTCCGTATTAATCTTTCGCACGTTCCACACATCATCTCGAAGACTACTTTCAACCAGGATTCACGCTTTAATTTATCCGGTGATTAAGACCGACCCAGTTGCGGCAGTCACAATGTAGCAGGGAAGATCATCGTTTATAATTCGAGCACCACGGTGAGAACATGAAGGAGGAAATAGGAGGCTCGTGGAAAGCTGAAGGCGAGTTTTCACCGTGTCAATCAGCGTGAAAATCTGATACCGTAAGAGTTTCGTCGTTAATTGCGATCTCTCCGCGACGAAGTTTCTTTTCTTCTAGATGGTCGGTTTCTTTTTTCCCTTTCGGCCCGCGACCACGTTTTAATTGGAGGCATCAAGTGGCTTATTTCCTGAAGAGGTTCGTGGGCCGCGCCACGACGCTGAAGCACGCGACTTCTCGAGCAACGACGACAGGGGTCGAGTAGTGTTTGCTCGCAGCCCACTCGAGATGATTTAAAAAAAATAGAAAACCCGTCTGTTTCTTGTCCCCTTAGAGTGGTCTACCTTCGGTCTGTTCAAACAGCTGCTCCGATTTCCTGACCAGTGGCCATTAAAACGTTCCTGGGTGTACATACATTAGACTCCGTATCAAATGCATTCGCCATACAGTAAAGTTAAAAACGAACACACACATCAACATAGACAATGTTGTTCATTAAACCGCAGAACCCATATCTTATCCATGCATTTCTTACAGTCATTTAATTATTGCATGAACATGCACATATTTCGCCTTGTTGTATTCCCCGTAGAATGAAGTTTAAATAAATCGACATAGACACGGCGTCCATAAATCTTCGTGCATGCACCGATGCAACCTGGGTGCAGTTTCGTCTCGTGCCATGAAGCCTCGAACCCGGTGCCATATGGCCTGGAGAGGAGTATCAGAAAATGGACAGGAAGGAAGCTTTTCAGCGTGATGATATTATGTTGCACGGTATGGAGAACATATTGCAAGGAAGACGCTGGACTAGGGCGGTCCCGGTACGAGGAAGCGGGCACGCGATAAGGGCACGTGCCCCGTATTCTTCCGAGGGGCCTCCTTCTTGGTTGCTTCTTTATGCAAGCACCGGAAACGGGTGTCAATTGTCAGCCACTTGGACGTCGACCAACGAACGCGACCGGACACGGTTCTCCTTCGACCGGCGAACTCGAGAACGCCTACTTCTGTGTGGTCCTCCGCAAATAATTGCGGTGCTGGACTATGATGATGGATCGAATAAGCGTGCCTATTTCTTCCACATTCCGTCACACTCTTCTGGAAGTACAGAACAAAGATTAGTGCACATGCTTCGTTGTGCTATGAAGTTCGATTTGTTGAAAGAGAAGTTGGTCGTAGAGAAGCTACTTATGGGATTGCATTTTTGGGTCTTCTTTGGGTTCTTATAAATTTTTACATAACTACTGGAGATCCAGTGATCAATATTTTTTAAAGTATTGAGTGTCAACAATAAGAGTTTGGGTCAAACTTCAAGAGAATATGATTTATTATTATAATCAGAGAAGTCTGGATGAACTGAGGAAAAATGTCTACCTTTGGAGCTACATGAACTTATGAAGCTAATAAGTACACATGTTGAGTAGGACTTCCCAATTTATTTTGATAAAGGATTCATGCCCACCAGGTTTGATCTACTTCAGTTGAATACCTTGTATAATAACAGAGATATGAGTGTCAAAAAATGAATGAAGGAAATGAATGAAAGATAATTCCTAAATGTACATAGCCACTAAGTAGCGTTATTAATTAACTTTCTCTGTTACGTTTCAAACGGTGACACTAACAGCTTCATCCGCTCAAATTTAAGATCATTTAGCCTGGTATCAGAACTCGTTTAAATCTCGGCGATAATCGCATCACGTGCACTTTAATCATCTAAAAAGGATCTCGTGCAGGGTTGAAATTCGAGCCTCGAGTCTCGCTACGTAATTTCACTTATCTTCCGAATACACGAGCGTTCGTGAAACCATGCGTTCGGTCACGATGCCTGATAAGGATAAATTAGCATGTCTGAACGTTCAGTGAACGGACCATTGACGTCCGGCGTTAAACGTTCAGCACACTTTCAGCAGTTTTCGTTTTATTAAATCGAGGCTGGCTCGTTTTTAATGAAATCGACCGATTGTATCATTAGCGGTCCGTGTAAGCCCGTATTTTCTGCCCCGATAATCGGCCGCAACGAGACACTAATTATCGTCTCTTCGGCTCCTTGGATCGCAGAGATGCGATTAGAGCGAGACAACCGATCTGCGGACAGCGGCGAGACCATCAACCTGGAAAATATGTTGCTACAGTGTTCTACTCGTTGAAACAACCGTGGGTTGATTGACAACGCGATTACGATCGTTGTTACTGCTTCTGCGGGCCACTTTGTAAACTCCATTTCTTCTATTATTTAATCGCTGCTTGTTTGCGTTCCTCCATAAATGGATCCGTGCTTGCCTCCTTCTTTGTTGTCCGTCACAATGGACAGTCCGACTGTTCTTCTTCTTCTGCCGTTTTCTTTATTCCATTATCTGTAACATAATATAGAATTGTTGTACATAACGAGCTACGTGAATTAAGAAAATTACGATTGTTTGGGCGAGTTCGTTTCAAGTATGGTCAAATATGTACGCTCTTAGGGTACCAACTTGCTCAATTAAAATTTATGTTCCTGACAAAAAATCAATATAGATCCTAAGATTGGATTACCGATTTAATGATGAATTAGTTGAATTGTCGTCTGGAGGGTTCACACTTACAGCTCGAACATCGAAGTCGCGAAACACCGCGACTCGTGATTCTCGAAGTCAGGCAATTGTACGAAACGTTTGTCTCCGTTAATGCAAGCGACAGTGATTGACCCTCGCGTGGAATTCTTGACCTCTCGACGCGAGGTTCAGACAGCCGTGGTTGACCTCGTTGCGCTCGATTTAACATCATAGCTTTTCCGGTAAAAAGGGTTGTGAAAATTGCAATTCCTGGCTGTCGACAGATAAAGTGGCGCCATTTAAAGACACATCTCCGCCCGTATCTCTCCTAGACGTAATGGGGTTATGAACCTTGTTGCAACGAGAAAACGATGATGAAATAATTTGAGTTAACCTTTTCAATGCTATACGCGATACACGTCTACTAAAGCTGAAATGAAGTACAAAATCAACTTTAATTTTTCGCTAATTGATCCAGAAAATGACAAAGCTCGAATCGATGATGTGGAGGACAATCGAACACTTTCTCCAAGTTTCTGGGTGAATCGTTGCTCCTTTCGGGATCATCCCGTGATCCAGGACGATCTCGGTTCGATGAGAAATCGCGAGCTTCCTGCGGATTCTTACTTTCGCGCCGCCACTTTCCCGTCGTCGAACAATGCGTCACGAAAGCCTGGGAAGCTTAATTGTTGCCGAACGAAGCACACTTCGCACGCTCGTTGGAAACTTGTGCGACTGGAGGGACAAAGTGGGCAGAGATCGTGCTCCTGTGACTCGTGGCTCCTTTTGTGCACGGCCACCATGTGTCGCACGACCCGGTTTACATAACTTCTGTCGATGTGTAACGGGAATAAAAGTCGTGTTGGGTAACCTAGCTTCCTCCGTTCAATTCTTTTTGCTCCTGTTAATTAAGGAGATGTCGAAGGTCTTCGAATTTAGACCACCATATGGAGAATCATTGATTTTGGCACTTTGAATTATTGACTCTTTATTCCCGATCGTTTCGATTTCGATCAATGGTAATAGAATACGATATACGAGTTGATGAGCTTCTGCTGACGACGCTTACAAAGCACCAATGGACAGCGGTAGCAAAAGTGTCTTCATTTTGATCGCGTGGTCGTGTGACAGCTCGTATTCTACCTGCTCAGCGAACCCTTTGTTGCCAACGTGTTTCAGGATACACGTTTCTCCAAACAAGACCGCAGCTATTTTTCACGATAACAATATTACACCGGGTTGCTATCGAGTTTCTGAAAATTTATGTATAATAGATATTACGCGGTTACTTAATTCCGCGTGCCCGGGAAATTTAATACCAGCTGCTCCAGATCAGAATGAAATCACTTTCTATCGAGCAAACTTCCCGACGAAATCGTTAAAAACGAAACCCCGTGGCCTCGATTTCCGTCCGAGCCGAGGCGATCGTGCAGAACAATAATTCCAGGAGCGAAGACACGAATTCCTCCCCGTTCAGGGACGAGTTTTTGTTCTAAGCGTCAGATCCTTCTTTTTCGGCCGGAAATCAGAGAGAGGGGACACGTGCTCGAACAGCAACAGCACCTGAAGACCCTGGATAAAGAGAGAACATGGCAGCTGAGAGTCGAAAAGCACGTGCCAGCAGGGAAAGGGGCAAAGGAGGACCCGTCGTTCGGGATTCAATGGACTTCTGGGATAAGAAATTTATTATGCGGGAGCTTCTACCTGGAACTGGCTGATACTGCCACCATTCAAACCGAGGCCGTGCACCGTCTACGTGGGCTCGCATGAAAATTAATGAAGGCATCGCACCTCGAATTCTATGGCTACCGATGAAAGGGGAAAATACCCTGCTAGGAGCTGCGCCAGAGTATTCCTATTGTTTTCCCCATTATCTCGCGATTTCCTGAGCCATTTCTGTCATGCGATTCACTTATGAATCCTTAATATTTACTAGAATTTATAGAATAGTTCTCTATTTTATATGGAATTAAAAGTTTCAACTACCCTCCATTTTAAATTTTTAATAAAAAGCTGTACGAACTATATGCTATTTTGACCTTCCTCATCTATTACTTTATTATAACAAGACATGATCAATAAAGACACAGAAAGTATATTATTATACGTTAAGTAACCAACTTAAAAGATGGCGTTTCATGTTTGGACATCCTCTACTAAGTTTATTACAACAATGTGAACATTAGGTAATGAAAAAACATAAAATGCATATTGTTACGTTGAGTGGCTCCATTGGCGTGGGACAGCTCAATGAAATTCTAGAAGTTCTTTCGAGCGGGTGTACGATTTAGTTCGCGCTCTAATTATAAAGCTGGTGGCTTCTCACAATCCCTTACCGTTTCCGGAATCGAACCCACGAAATACGAGGAACAACCACGCCAATAGTATTTCCATAAGTGAAACGTGGTAAAGAGGGTAATTATATAGGCACGCGTGTTAATTAGAGTCGATCGGAAAATCAGCAAGGTCGTTCGATAGCGTTTCCGTTGAAAGGTGTCGTTTACCTTGCTTCGAAACGGGGATACTCGATCTACCGGGTGTCACGGTTCGCCAGACTGCGATCACTGTTCTACTAACAGCCGTCGATAACGATAAGCCACCGATAACACGACTATTTTTAGTGACGATGAATCAACGTAGAGCAGATTCGCCCAGAAGTTTATCACGAAGGTTGTATGCATATACTTTAGCTTCTGTTAGCGAGGTTCATTTGGGACGGTGATTTTAATGCCTGAAAACCTGAAAGTGCCCCAAAATGCATTCTTCGAAGCACAAACAGGTTTTATGGGGCTTTATGAATTCCTGTTAACGAGAGACCCTTCATTATAGACACTCTGCCAACATATGGCAACTTGCCACCCTGATGCTCTTCCTTAATCTCGCCCCCCCAATTTTTTTTTACATTCTACATTCGATACGCTAGATTTAACTGGTGGATTTTTTGGCTTTGAAGTAGACGTTTCCTTTTCGTCGGAATTCCTGGGCACTTCCTCATTAAAACGATTCGTTTGTGGAAGACTTTTTTGGCTTCTTAGGGGAAGTCTTTTTTGGGATGTTAGGAGAGACGTAGGATATAGGGGTGGTTTACGTTTTCCAAGTTGGAAAAATTATAACACCCTATATTTTGAAATTGCTAAACTCTGATGTTTGCAATCTCTTTAATTTCCAATCTCTCAAATTTCCAATCTTCCAAATTTCTAATCTCTCAAATTCTCAATCTCTCAAATTCCCAATCTCCCAAATTCTCACTCTTCCAAATTCCCAATCTCCCAAATTCTCACTCCTTCAAATTCCCAATCTCTCAAATTTTTAATCTCCCAAATTCCCTATCTTCCACGTTTCCAATCTCCGAAATTTCCAATCTCCCAAATTTCCAATCTCCCAAATTCCCAATCTCTCAAATACCCACTCTCCCAAATACCCAATCTCCCAAAATTCTACGCATCGAAGAACCCAAAGATTTCTGGACACTAGTATGTTCACAAACACAGGTCTTCACAACACAGTTAAAGACGACCTCAAACGTGACCACCATTGCCCGAACTCGTACGACACCTACTTTTAACCCCATGCAACACCTCGTCCATACAAAAATATCTCTTCGACGTGTATTTCTGTGCCCGTTGTACAGCCGGCTGCGAGATATTGATGTCTCTTAACAGGGTGGCATCTCTTCTTTCTCGAAGAGCCGTTGACGAGCCACAGACCCCTCTTTGACACTTGTATGCTCTCGTCTACATGGTTTTTCTACCTTCCGCATTATTTTCTCTTTCATTAGCCCGCCGCCACCGAAGAAAACACGTCGGTTTACTTCATGGCGGTTCGCGTTGCTCTGAAATCATCATCAACGACTTCCTTCAGAACGCATCATTTCATCCGTACTGTTATACGAATGAAACTCGATTCGGATAATCGTGTCGTGTGAATGTCTTATTTCAGTGGATTTGCAGGTGTCATGATGTGCATCAATTTCGAGCATGATTGCTTAATTCTTTAACTTTAACTTTTAGCTTTTTGCACTCGAATTTTCTTTCGAGGGAAACGTTACTACAGATGCATCAAGAAAATTTCTAAATGCACAGGACTAATTTAAATAGTCAATGTCGATTGATCCTTGGTTTAATTGTATTTAGTGCAATTCTATTGACATTGCAATTTTAAGACATATTGCACTTTTGTATTTTTGCAAAAATTACGAAAAAGGCAGTTTAAATTGTTGAGAACCTTCCTCATTTCCTAATTAATTTCTTACCGTGCTCCAACAGGTAGAATAGAAGTATTACTGGTATCTTTACTATCATAGTTCAAGTTCCGTGAATGGAGTTTGGTCGATCTCGCTAAAGGAATCTGAAATAAATCGAACAAGAAACGTCCTTCGTAGCAGCCACGTACAGTAACGAGAAAAAGTCGAACAAAGATCGAGACTTCGGCGGAGCAGCTCCTGAGAATTCCACCTAAACCGCATTAACGTTCGCGCGTAAGCACATCGGAATCTCGATAGCCGATGAATCAGAAAATCGCTGTTTTCTCTTGTCCGTGAAAACGTGTATGCACGAAAATCCAGAATCGAGGACGCGTATTTTAACGGGACGTCGTGTTTACGCGAACGACGTTGTACGTTTCCGTTTCGTTAGGGCACCGCTAGTTAGAAACGAACGAGCCTATCGATTCTTGGTCGTCGTAAAACACCAGCGAGAATTTCACGCTGAACGCGTGTAAGAACCCTGCTGTTTGTTTACCTGAAACTCGAATACTGCTGCCGCCATTCCTGATAGCGAAAACGAGAAAAAGTCGGTCTGAGATAAAGGATTTTGAAGAGTTATTTTGGGTATAAACAAGTCTCAAGAATGGACATTTATGTTTTATTATTGTTATGTTATTATGAGATGAGATGAATAGATACGTTAGCTGTCGCCGACTCTACGGACGATTTTTGGTATTTTTGGAAGTTGAAGGAAAATTTCCAAGTTCTAGTTTATGTCAATACATTTCTTCAGTTTGTGATTAGGTTTACAGAATACTATCATAACTAATGTAACCATCTAACCTAACCATATGTGGGATATGTACTGTATCAACACATTAATTTTGTGATGTGTACATTTTAAATTACTGCAAGGTCTTAGACTCAAGTTAAAATTCTTGTAGTGCTATTGCAGAAATTAGCTTCCAAATTAATATAATGCTAACAATGGTTACTTTGAACATCCGCAACTTTACAGCAGCTGACACATCATCTCAACATATGTCCATTTTATGAAAACTGTGTATTGCGTATACCTCTACAGGGGAAGACTTTGTGGTTTCTCATCAGTTGATGAATCAGTAATTGTTGATTCATCCAGACTTTGCTTTATCTAAACGTTACAAAACGGTGACACTTTATTGCTCATTCCCCACAAAACTGCAATTGCTTTATTGAATATCAATTGAAGTATCAAACAAAGAATGAAACTTTGTAAATGAATCGCTAAATATACCACACCTTAAAGCATTGTTAGTGACCCAACCTTGAAGAATTTAGTATCCTATAATTGCCTCACAACGCTCGTTTGAAGAGATCCCATTCAGATTTGATCTCGATCGTCCGACATGAAAGGACCATATTGAAGTCCCAACGATAGATACAAATTGAAAGGATAATCTTTTCATGGCCTAACGGGAACGTGCTCGACAGACGTGGCCGAAGCTTAGCAAAAATCCATACTGGTCCAATCGCGTGTCCCGATTTGTACAGACACGTACGAGACTCGTAGCCAGTTTCACGCCGGCACAATTCGCCGCATTTGGCGTGGGGTCATTACGCTCGGAAATAAAGCGTAACAGTGTGGTCATAAAGTCTGCCTACACGTGTTTTCGAAACATTGAGTGGCACTTGCGAACGTGTAGGCCCACTCTTCGACTCGTAACATCTGGTCTATCGGGTCAGACATGCTTTCGATACTTACAATTAGCTGGATTATTCTATTGCACAAATATTATAACATTCGGTATTTTTGGTATTGTATTTTGTCTTCAGGTGGAAGATAGGAAGCAGGAGTATAGAGATTTGGGCATATGAGGATAGGGATTTAGATTTAGGGATTTTTGGTATCACATTTTGCCTTCAGGTAGAAGATATAGGAATCAGGGGTATGGAGATTTGGGTATATGAGGATATGGATTTAGATATAATTAATAGGTGTATAAGAATGTGGACATATGAAGATAAAGGTAGAACTAGGGATATAGGAGAAATTTAGAAGGATTTAGATATAATTAGGCATAATAGGTGAATAAAAGTGTGGACATGTACAGATAAATGAATCCATAGTTCCACGTTGTCGCAATGTACGAGATAAGCAACAAAAGGGTTGAGATTGTAACCTTGTCGCGATAGCACCCTATCAATTTTCAAGTAAAAATCAATACCCTATTTAATTTTATAGACCACCGCTGAGTAAACGCGGCTTTAATCTTGACATATGAATACACACGAGCGTATGTGTACTCATATGACATGTACCCATCTGCGAACGGGGTGATCTGGTGTCTGGTTTATTTTCGGAGCACGCATCCCTCGTCCGCAGGCGTATCTGAAGGGTTGATAGCGTTTTATGCCACGCGCGTGGCCAACGTCTGTCTCCGAGTTAATTATGGACTAATTGTCAAGACTCTCGTCGCGTCTCGGTTTTTCTCGTTGTGACAACAGGACGTCCTTTCTCTCCTTTCTGTTGGGTCCTTTCTTAGAATCTTCGTTAATGAGCCACCAACGAATTCCATAAAACCCCTCTGGTATTTGACCAAGTGTCGAGCGAAACGTTTAATTGCGTTAATTGAACATATTTTATACAGCAATTGTGTGAAAGAGACGTTGAAACAGAGAATTTCATTCAGTCACAGATTTCTACCAAATAACTATCGTCAACATAACTCGCACCTAAAACTGCTATTAGAGATAATTCAGGCTCCTTTTTACCGCAATTTTCCAGATCCTAGATAGATCTAAAGCCCAGGCACATTACGCGATAACATCGCTGCAAACCATGTGATCGTATACCCTAATGACAGTGTTCGATCTTCATTTCAGACAACCATAAAGGTGTACGCGAACTGCCTGCGGCCAGACATCGAATACAAGACCCTGAGCATCACCTACGAAACGACCTGTCGCGAGGTGGTTCAAAACCTATTGAACAAGTATCGTATGAAGCATCGTGACCCCAGGTTGTTTTACCTAACCATGGAGGTGACCGTGCGAAGACCGAACGTGAGGACTGTCCTGCCGCTCGACGAGGACGCGAGACCTGCTGTTTTGCAATCGTGTCATCCTCGAGGTGATTCCAGGTAGGATTCGACTCCTCTGCACGTTCTTCAAGTTCCCCTTTCGGTTTCGGTCGGCTTCGTGATGTAATTTCAGGGCTCGAGACCGACCTTAAATACGACTTCTTGTGGGTCGCTGAGCACGAGCCAACGACGAGCAACGTCCTTTCGAGAGATTCCCTTTGTTCTGGCTTCGAGTCGTCTGGCTCGAACGCTTCTGAGACTTGCTTTTATTTATTCCGAACCTCAAACGGTCAATCGACTTGTTCCTTAGCGCGATTCTTAATCAAGGACTCGCGAGAATCGAGGGAATCTAGGCTTTGTGCTCGTGGGAAAAATTTAATTATTCTAACGGAGATCTTAGGAGTCGATGTACACTTGTGAATATTTCAGGGTTTCTCGAATGTGCAAGGTTTTAAATTATCCTCATATTCTTCACTTTCTGAATAATGTTTAGTCTTTTGCTTTATTTCTAAATTTTGCAATTTTTCCTGTTTCCCAAATCCCCAATACAACATCCCCGAATCCACAAATCCTCAAGTCTCTAAATCCCCAAATTCCCAAATCTTCAATTCCTAAATCACTAATTCCTACACCTCCAATTTCCAAAATTCCAATTCTCAAATTTCCAATTCCCAAATTTCGTAATCCGCAAATCTCCAAATTCCCTATGTCCCTAATTCCTATGTCCCCAATTCATTATATCCCCAATTTCCTATGTCTCCAAATTCCCAAATCTTCAGTTCCTAAATCACCAATTCCTACACCCCCAATTTCCAAAATTCCAATTCTCAAATTCCCAATTCCCTAAGTCCCCAAATTCCAAAACCCCAATTCCCAAACTTCCAAACCTCGCCAGAATATCCTTAAAAAGTTCCACAAATTGAAATAAAACAAAAATCCTCGATGAATCGCACATTCGAGGATCATGAAAGTGAAATGAAGAAACGTGCGCGGAACAAATGTTTGAACGTTAAGTGTCGAGTCACGGAATGCTCGAAAGTCAGCAGTGTTTTCTTGGTAGCTCGAAACTTCCGGCGTAGGTGTACGTTACATAGACAAGACAGTGTTTGACTGAAAGTTCGAGTCCCCGTGTTTTTACGTAGAAGTAGTGTTCGCCGATTCCCTTTGATCTCGCCGACTAGCTACGATATCCCGGGATTCACGGATGTTTTCTTGTTGCAGATTCTCCTTGCAGACACGTCGTGGCGGACTTGTCAAAATATACGACAGCGCACTCATGTCCGGGGTAAGTCACACATACAATCTTTCCTGCTATTCGATGCCGTTTTCTCGTGTATTGCTTTTATAGCCTGCTCTTTGATGTCCCAGCTACTCTATTCTTCTCTATTCAGCACCATATTACCTTGGTTGCTTCATTCTACTCTATCATACTCTTACTTTATTTTATTATATGCTACTTTCATTTGACTTATTCACTGTTACTATGTTGATGTAGTTTTATTTCTTGTTATCGTACTGTATTTTACTATTTTCGTGTACTATTTTGCTCTACTCAGTTTTATTGTACTTCAAGGAAATACTGTATTTTTCATTTTATTTAACTCGATGCTACTCTTGTATTTTTGTAGTTTCTCCTGTTGTAGATGCAGCTAATCCTGCTATGCTCTTTATTTTACTCTTTCTAGTTCTAATAGTATAGTGTAATATTACGGTAGTTGTTATATAATCCATCTATTTAATCAGTTACTCAGACTTGTCTCCAGAGAAATAATTTATAATTGTTCTGTTATGATTTGCAGTCGAAATACAAAAGTCTGTTGGTTTCGGAACAGACCACCGTGGACGAGCTGATTCAAATGCTATTGAGTTGCTATAGCTCGAAAGAACGAGTGGAGCAGTTTTCTCTGTACGAGGTCTGCGAAGGCGAAGAGTACCAAAGAAAATTGCATCCTGACGATTCACCCCTTAAAGTCACGCAACGATGGACAAGCGCTGATCGCCATCTTCGTATAAGGCGCAATCCTGACTACAATCCGCACAGGAGAAAAGTAACTTATCTTTTTTATCTCTCAATAAATCCTTCGCTATCTTCTCATAATTAAAGCAATTTGTTATCTTATCCATACTTCATAAAATAACATGACTTTACAACCATTGAACCCATCTACGTCATTGTTTTCCCGTGAGAAAGCATTTGTCCCATCCGACTGAATTCGATTTACCCAGATCTCCGTTGCCCCCAACGTCGAATCTCTGCTCTCCCGTTACTCGACGACTCTCAAATAAATTTAAACGTCGTGCATTCTCGTCGCGGAAAAAAGCCAGCCATTAAAAAACAAACTCCCTAACGCGACGGTTGTTAACCAGCTAAACCTCGATCCCGCGTTCTCACGCTTCAAACAAAGGAATTCTTCATCTTGGATCTGCTCCAAGATGGTCGCAAGCGTAATTACGCGTACGAACGCATCTCGAGGCGGTGCGTCAACCGTGCATCAAGCATTATTCATAAGAATGTATAATAGAAAGTCGAATTCGTTACACAATCGTCGGTTGTTCTTTGCAGAGTATGTGGGCGTCGGACTCGAGCATCAGCATGGCGATGTCAAGACTGAACCTGCACGCCAACCATCAGACCCATTACAACCACCAGTCCAACGACAACAACAACCATCTTCCTCTGTATCAACATCAGGACTCTACCTCCATCAACAACAACAATATCCACAAACTGGACCAACATCACCTGTCGCTGAATTGTTTGAATCAACCGCCCAGAATCGTGGTGCCACATACGACGCAGCTGCCACAATTACAAGTTCCACGGGTACAACAACTGCCACAAAGTGTACCCTCGACCCCAATCTCCTCCAAACACATCACTGCAACCTCGTACGCAGACTATGAGAATTACTTGTTCATATAAACATTCATCGATAACTGGAAAAAGTTCTGTTGTGGTTATCGATAAGGTTACGAGTGTAATGTACATTTAGACGTAGACTTTTTCAGTGGATAGAGGAACGTGTATTCCGTCATTTGATTTTGGTTTAAGGAAAATCTAGGGGAACACATTATATGATAATTGCAGTGTATGAGCTGAGGGTGGAAATATAGGAACTTGGATCTAATAAAATGTGGGGTAAGGGGAGGATGGATACAAACAGTTGAATGTAGGAAAACTAGATCTAAGTTTAGGGGAACCTATGTCTAAGAAGATCTAAACCTAGAGAGACCTAGACCTCAGGAAATCTAGAGCTGACATCTAGATCTAAGAAAATCTAGATCTAGAGAAACCCAGACCTAGAGAAGCCCATTAGGGAAGCTAGACCTACGAAAACTTAGATTTACCTACCCTAGGTCTAGGGTTAGAAGTACCACTCTAGAAGTACCATAACCTATGAAAACCTTAACCTAGAAAATCCCAAACCTACAAAACCTAGAACTACAAAAAATCTCCACCCAACTTAAACATAAAAAAACCTAAATCTATCCAGAAGAGAATGTAGATTTAGGAAAAGCCTCCCCATCGCACCTAAAAAGCAAATGGCGGAAAACTATTTCCTGAATCATTGTGAAGTGTTTCTTTCTGACAGAACTTTTTCGCCCACTTAATAAATTTCATCGTAGAAGGCAGCCATTTGGAAAGGATTTTTATATCGTGTTTTGACGGAGCAAACTCTGATCGATCAGCTGTTTGATGGATCGTTTCAGATGTTGGAACTCATTCGAGGTGGTTTGACGTGATCGATTGCAGCTCTGTTTCAACGTGTTGAACACAGTATTTGTTCGAACGGTGAAAGTTTCACTAAAGACAGTTTGAAGGTGATGGAGTGCATGGTTCGCTTGTACGATATTTTGGAAGGGTATCGATGTGGAGTTTCTGGCTGATCCGAGAAAATGAATGATAGAAATAAACGGCACGGGTTCGTGTCTTCGCTTTTTTATGTCGATAAGGCAGAACAAAGAGAATTTATGATTATAGTCAGTAGTGAAAACAATTGTACCAAAGGTAGACGTACGAAAACGCTAGTTATATAGTGTATTCTATCGTGTATGTGTAAATGTCGTTTGTTTTAAATATTCCAAAGCCTAGTTCACACCTGTGTACGAGTTAATGTGAAACAGACGTTTGTTTTTAAGCAAAGGTGTATAGGTGTGGATCAGGTACGAGGGAGATTAAGTCACAGTTCGTTCGATGATTATTTAATCCTTCGAGAGTTATTTGAACATTATTTATCAATCTTGAAATGAACTTATGCAACGAAAATTTGTATACATTTATAATAGAGTGTAAACGTCGTTCAGAATAATCTCGCAGGCTTAAAATCGTGTATTTATATACTTAGAATTGCATTTACCATAGCATCGTTAAATATAGACTCTATTATTTATTTATAGCAACTGTAAAGCGTCTAAGAGTCCGGAGTCTTAACTTATTATTCGAATCCTCGACTGTATATTCCGTCGTGCAATCCGATTAAACGGGATTCGATGTTAGTTGTAAATAGAGTGACTCGAATAATTTTATCAATTCTCCATCATGGACAATTGTAACTGTATTTCTATCCGTATGCATGTCGTTCCTTTCGATAGCACAAGGTTAACGAGTTTACCTGCTTTAACTTTAACAGAAATGGCATTTAAAGACAACACGTACTATCAACGTTATAGCTTTTTTTCGTAGTTTCGTTGTAAATAGAGACGGCTATTCTATTTGCATCCACGTTTTATTAACGGTGAACGTTGCATCCATTGCCAAAGAGTCGCTATACAAAATCGCGTGTTACAAAAACCAGACTATTTTTCTATTTTCATTTATGCGTACGTTATTGGTGTGAAAACTTAATCCACGAGATGGTTGATCGAAATCACTGCGCGCGACTTACCAACAACTGTAACAGTACAATGAACCTTGTATTATTCCGAACGATACAACCGCCGTAGAGTGTACATAATCTCTGTTGTAACGTCGTTTTTGTAATTCACTGAAGATAAAAGTATCGTTTCACGTGTCGTAATTTTGTACATTCGATTCTCTTCATCCTTACCAGTTTTACAGGCTTGCGAAGTATTTGGTGAAGTTTGGCACTTTTGATTTTCGGGTGCTTGGGATTTTGGGACACTTGAAATTTTAGGACACTTAGGACACTTGGTGCTTTTGGGACTTTGAGACACTTGAAACTTCAAGACCTGCCTTACACTTGGTACACAAAGAATTGTAGGACTCTTAGAAAATTTACGACTTTGGGACACTTGGGACACCCAGTACTTTAGAACGCTTGGGACTTTGGGTCACTTCGAACTTCTGGACTTCAGGATTTCAGGACACTTGGGACTCTGGGAAATTGTAGAACTTAAAGTAAAAATATTTGAAGAAAATCACAATTGCATCGTGTGATGATAAAAATTTTATTTACAAATGCGACAAATGTAGGAATTTTGGTTACCAGTGACATATCGGAGAGAAACGAGCGTTACAATCGATCATCGATCGATATACTTTCATCCGCCTCAACAAATAATTTCTTCTCTCCCCAATAGAACGCGCGAACGTTTTCGACTTGTACGTCCGCTCTCTCTCCCTGATATCACTGATAGAGGAGAGAATCACTGAGATGTAACAATAATAAACTTTACATTAAATACGATTAGAATCTAGCTATTTTTAAGGGCTATGCGGAGTGTTACAATAATAGAAATATTCATTTTCCAAGGAGAAAAGGATTCTTGCGGGACACGTTTTTTTTTTTAATTTGGAAAAATGGTGGGACGGGGCGTGTCGAAAGGGGCGGAAGGGGAAGGGGAAATATACTTTTTTTTTCGTTTGAAGTTTCAAAGGATAACATCACAGCATTGACATATCAACATCGAAACGATCAGAGCATCACGCCTCTCGAGAATCATCGACGAGATCAATAAACCAAACGAAATCAATGAAACTCGCGTATCTGCTTTTTATACTCGAAGCTCCAATCGAAAGCGACAGAAAATCGAGGTAAATCGTCGAGGAACTCTGGAGAGGCGTGCTGCCACGGCCGTAGCACTTTTCATTTTTGCTATAGAACAATTTACAACATCTCGATAATTAATCGCCTCAATTCCGTCTCCGAATAACCGCAGTTCTCGCACATTAAACCGCAAATCCTCATCTCTTTCTCTCTCACACATTCGTTCACTTTCGCAACATCGTCCACGCACACTGTCGTACTTCTCGTTTGATTCATTAAAGCAGAATCCGAAACTCGACCAATACCGAAAACGACCGACACAATAGTTTCCACTCTTTCTCCTCTTGCACTCATATTTTGCTCTCCGGTGCGAACAACAATGAAATTAAAACGAATCATTAGAATCTCCCTTTGTGTTCTCTCACTCTCTCATCGCAACCAAGAGCAATCGCACGAGGGGAATAATAGACAATATACACAGGAAAAAACCTTTGATCCAACGAACCAGCCGCAAAAGAAAAATGACCGAGGACGTGGGTGGCGCGCCCGCGTTTCTTCACAAGAGAAAAGAAATAGAAAATTGTACGTAAGTACACGCGCGTGTCGCGCACGTGGGGCAGCTGCACGCGTACTACCTCCTCGTGGGAAAGCACGCAATAAATTTGAACACGTTTCTTTTTATGATTCACAGGCGACAGGACTTCGTCCTCGGAGCGACGCCGGTTTGATTCGAATCGACGATCGTATTATTTGGGACGGCGTTACAAGCAAAGTCGATCGTGACGCGTCGGTGACGCCATTTTGTTCGCGATCGAGTTACAATTTTATCGATTGTAGAGCTGCTGCTGACGGTACCGATATCGAGAAGTTCGACGATTCGATATCGATAACATCGTTAAGGTATCGTTAAGCGACTGTGACGCGTAATCATTCGTTTATTTTCAAACTCCATCTGGTTTTATCGTTCAAATATATTTGTCTTTATATGAACTTCAAATCTAATCTAATATGATTCTTCAATCTAACCTCCCAAGGTCCAACAGATCTGTTTATTCTTGTCTCAAATTAGGTTATGTTATATTTGAACAAGGATAAAGAGATTTGAATAATAGAGTTATGTATCGGATTAGGGGTGGATTAGATTAGATTTGAAATTTAGATGAGAACAAATCCAAACGATGAAATTACATTCTGTATCCCTTAACAATATTAGCCACATATATGTCAATAAGATATCATATTGATAGCAGCACCCCTGGTATAAACTATTTGGACATGTTTTAACCCTTCGTTCTAAAGTAATCAATAAGAATAATCTAATGCGAATCTGTGCTAGTACTTTCTATCGAAGTGGATAACAGAAAGTAGCAAATAGAAACGTATCTTGAGAAAAACAAATCTGTCAAAAAAAAAATCACGATCATCGAGTCAAACCGACAATGGCGTCCAACACCGCGTCTCAATTCGCGTCTGTACACAGATACATTTTCGAAATCATAGTGTAACCACGGCCAACAATATTTATTGCGAATGCCTTAAGGCTCGTTACAGGGACAGGCGTTTCGCGATATCTCTAAGCACACCGAGACACGATCCTCATCGACCGAGGGTTGTTCGATTATTCGAAACACGAAATATACTTTCGTCGATATACGAACGGAACAGAGAAAAATCGTTCGACCCTCCACCGATGCGTCGTACCCGATTTTTTTGGACCTTCCAACCATCGTAATAGGGTTGCGTTCGTGGATGGCGTCGATCGCACGAAAATCGTTCGTCGCGACGCCGATAAGCAGGCTTTTTATTTAATCAACAACGTTCACGTGCACACGGTGCAACCAACGCGGATATAACTTCACTCCCACGTAATTAAAGAATCAATTCGCGCCCTGTTTCAACGAATTGTACGCTCATTTATACCCGGAAAGGTTCACTCTCGCTTCCAGTCTTCCCTCTCTCGCTTTCTCCAATCTTTTAAACCAGCGGTGGCGAAAATTTTCAGGACACGGTTTTACGCGTTTGTAAATCATTCAAATTTTCTTCTCAATCGTTAATTGTTAATAAAATTTCGAAACGTATATTCACGCAGGTTTAACCGGGGAAATATCATCGACGAGAGTTTATAAATTTAATTTGCTCTATAAGGACAACATAATACGAAGCTGATATGAAGGCATACTAGAGCAATAAAAATGTTCTTAACTGATGTTGATTTGTATACAACAGTGTGTATGTAAAAATGACTAAACCTCACCACCACTGTTCTAAACTGTGTTTAAAACATCGTTAGTCTTTTCGATTAGTGTTCCCGATTGGACTTTCAGCGTTCCCGTTATCGCGTATCCGTTCGATTTTTGCTATTTTCTGTGTACATTTTTTTATAAGATTTTTTTCGTGATTTTTTGTGGGGGGACAGGTGGCGATTTCTCTTGTCTTCTCTAGATAGGTGTGAGTTGATCTTGCACGCATCGAACGAGCGTCACGCGCGAGCCGTAACTATAGATCGTTTACGAAGAGACAACTACGAAGAGATTTATTTACGTAAACCCGAATTGTTCTCGATTAAGCTACAACTTGATTCCTTATCTCTTTCGTCTGACGTTAATTTAGCGAGCTAGTGGACGTTTACAGATTCTCGAACGCTATTTCTCGACGATACACCGAAAGAAAGAACGGACCGGAAGCCGCTAACACTTCTAAACTGAAATTGTACGTACAAGCCGACGCGACGGAATGCTGGCTTGTTCCGTTTTTTTTTTTTTGTCAAGTAGCTACGAAATCGTTCTCTACGAGAATATTCATGTCGGTATGTGTGTATGTTGTACTTGTGTCACTGTAACACGCCCTAAACATGTCTTCGTTTCAGGTCTGCGTGATGTGGGTTTCTATCGCTGCCTATCGCGAGAGACTCTTTACAAAATATTATACAAAATTTCCAATAATTCTAACAACCTCGTCGCACGTTTCCTCTATCGATCGCTTTAATTACGTCGGTAGCGCCTACACAGCTAACGACTCGAAAATCAGTTGATCTACGCTATATGCATAGTTACTCTCCAGGAACGAAGCGGAAAATCGTTAAAATAATCGCCGAATCGCGTAGTAGCGCGGCGTTCCGCGCACGGATATCTTCGATCAGGCATGAAGAATCATAGTTCGAAAGAAATTCTGGCTACTACTGAGCATTCGTGTTCGATCGAACTCGAAACGAACGCGAAAAGGCAAACGCGCCTGTACACGAGTGGAAGCGTGAGTATCCTCGTGCAGGTATCTCATCGATCATCCTGTCTTGCAAATATATTTCACCTAATATTTACAAACGTCGGCTGCGAATGGATTTTTACGATAATCTGGCAAATTTCTGCCCGAACTGGTTTTTTTTTTTACTCGGCGAATATCGAACGACGCAATCGTTCCTCGCGCACGGTGCTTCGCTTTTTTCGTCTCGTTTTCTTCTTGTAATTTCCTTACAAAAAAAATCTCCTTGCCTAAAGGTAAAAGAGTGAAACTTTCAACGTCGACAAGCGAAATCAAGCGCCTCGGAAATTCGTTAACAGCAAGCGAAGATTTAGAAACTTATCGAAGGCTGATCTTCGCACGAACATCTACCTAATCGTTAAGGCGCCACGCAGATTCCAGTCGAGGAATGTTTCGCGTAAACATCCATTCGATGATACCTGGGCGCTGGTAAAGTTTAATGAACGACATTGGCGTAACTGGTGTGCAGGGTGGGTCGCTTATGAAGCTTCGGAATTTATAGGAGTCCAAATTTCTATATTTGCACATTTTCATATACTGAAATTTTCCAAATTGCTAATTCTTAAATCTCCAATTTATGAAACCCTAATTTTGAAGTGCACAATTCTCAAATCTTCAACTCATCTTTTCAATTCTGAAATTCCCAATTTATTAATTTCCAATCTCCAATTCCCCAAATCCCTAATTTTCAAGGTTCTAAATCTCAAATCCCTAATCCATAATTTTCCAATCCCTAAATCTCCAATTTCTAAATTTCCAATTTCTTAAACCCCCAATTCTTAAGGTCCTAAATTTCAAATCCCCAATACTCAAATGCCTAATCCACAATTTTCCAATCCCCAAGTCTCCAACTTCTTAAACCCCTAATTTCTAAATTTCCAATTTCTCAAAACCCCAATTTCTCAAATACCAAATACCCAAATCCCCAATTTAATTTTCTAATTTCCAATTCACGACTTTCTCAATTTCCAAATTTCCCAAATCCGCAACTCCTAAATCCCTAATCGTCAATCCACTTGCCAAATTTCGAAATAGCCAGCCCACCCCAGACAGAAAACGGGAGTTACGCCAATGAACGGCGTAAACGCGCGCTGAAAAAAGATTCGCGTCTGTTCAGCGCGCGAACACCTGGGTAATATAATCTTCCCGCGCCAATCATTTGTGGTGGCGAATAAACAACGAGTCTAACGAGAAATCGAATCACTTTCAATTACTCTCGATTCGAACGAGGATCGCAGACAATAAACGGGCGCCTCCTTCGCGGCAATTCGAGAGAACAAACGGAACAACGTCGAAAGGAGGCGATCCACAGGCTCGAGTTTCGTGAAAGAAAAAGCTCGAACAACGATCGATTGAAAATTGAACGGCGCCATCAAAGGTGCATTAACAGCTTCGAAACAATAAAGCTTGACTAAAATTCACACAGCAACGTGCGGCAAAAAAGCACGCTATTCGAACATAATTTTTGGAATGGAACGCCTCGTTCCTACCTCGCTAGTGTTTGAATTTCTTCAAAATTCTTTGTTTTTTTGCTTTACTTAAGAAACGTGCCATTAACCCTTCCAGTGCTATAAGAAGGCTTGAACGCGTTCAAAAATTGATGCACTTCGAGCACTGTAATATCGTGTTGGTGCAATTATTAAATTAGATATTTTAAGCGTAACGCTTCTTATTTCGTTCGTCCATCACGAATCGATAATTAATATTATTAATATGAGTGTAACCAGGGGATGAGGGTAGATTTCGGTACATTTCGTCTACTGGGGTTGATTTATTTTTACGTACAAAACGCTAATCAACATAATTGCAATTGAATCTTCCTCTAACGCGAATAAATTTCTTTCGTCTAGGGTAAAGGTCACTTTTCTCTTTACAAGGGACTGGCTACATCCATAATCAAAACGAATTCTATGCAAAAATGTACTTATCAAAAGATTTAGCAATGAAAGGGTTAAAACAACGAACACGTGATTCGTACTCCGTGTTATCACGATTTGATGCAATCGATGCGAATGTGTACGTGTGTATGTGTACGTGTGTCAGATCAAATTATGTATTTGGTAAATACATTGTGGTTGCAGGAAATAGTGCATCAAAAGCGTCCAGATAACGAGGACTGAAAATGTGTTCGAACAATGTGTAAAGAACAATGATAATCTCACAAACAAGTTTTGCTTTAGTGTAGAAAGTGATCCTCGATGCAGCTGACAACACTGCGTTCACGGCAATCGAAACGAAAAGGACTCGTTTTTTTTTTTTTAAAGGCTTCTTACAATATGTACACGGTATAACTATTGGATTCGTTTATCTATGGTATAGTATCTTCTTCATTCTTTCTCTTTCTCTCCCACCCTTTCACTCTGTCTCTCTCACTCTACTTTTTTTCCTGTACTTTACCTCGATCGGAATTTTTTGTCGAGCGACAGAGATGGAAGTGTTCACCGCGTATACAATATATTCATATTTATATATTATTATTTATGTATGTATACTATATACACAAAGTAGTGTTCAATGTGTTGTCATGTGTGTGCACGTACACCGTCAGCCAAAACCGTGGGGCCATCTTGATCAAAAAGTTTCGAAATTACACTTTATATAAATTATACAATCTTCTAATCGCAATTTAAAAGATATGTTATATAATTCGTATAAATTTGCTAATAGTACATCGCTACATGTTCTCTCTCTTTAACCTCTTCAAGGATGGCTGACACATATGTGTACGTTTAGTTATTTTTAAGTTTAACAACCTATGGCTACATATGTGGATTACCTTTTTTTCGTGCGTGCTAACGCTTCTGGAACTTTTGTATTTAATTACTATCGATTTAAAGTAACAATTAAAAGATCGTTCCTATTTTTAATTCGATAAAAATTACTCCTGAAGAGGTTAATGCAATCGAATGTAGATAGACCTCTTAATTTACTTATTTAAGAAGAAGTTCCAAGGCTTGAAATAGTGAGATTAAAATTTGAAAATTGTCTAGAATCTTTGATCTACTTTTGCATTCGAACTTACGTGAAAGTGTAATGACTTTTCAATAAATAACTTGAATGGAATTACTTTTCGTAACGTGATAAATAGAACTCATTAAAAAAGTACGAAAATTTCATAGTATAACACGTAGACAATGTGCAAGATCTAAAGTTACATTATCTTATTTGATATTTTATAAAAGAAAGAACGTCTTAGATCTACGATTGATCTACAGTAGATTGAATTAGTAGCTATTTGCAAGTACGTGAAAAAATTTGATTCTACGTCTTTATAAATGGTCCCACACTTTTGACCGATAATGTACATACGTGTGTGTGTGTGCATGTCCTTTTCGTGTCGCGTGTACCTGTGTAGTGTTCTGTTCCACGTAATAGACTCTAATAAAACGTATAAACACGTCAGCCTAGCGCGGCGATCGTCAACGCGCTTCGATAGTCGAAAACTTTCAACTGTTCGATTACTATCACGATGATCTGATCCCAACCCATCGCCACGCGCGTATTAATTCGTCTTTGCACCGATTCGAAATCGTTGAAAATTCGTTTCGAGCTTCGTCGCGATTTTCTCTAAGAAAATTCCTAATATAGAATTTATCCATACGGTCGATTCTAAAACAATATTCGACTAGAGTGACTTTCTTCGTGTTCTGTTTTTTTTCATCGTCGTTTCCTCCAACGAGTCGAAGCGACTATCATTGTTCTCACGGCCGAATTGAAAGAATACTACGCAAAAATTCGTATCTCGAAATTTTCTCGTAACAATGTCTCTTCCTTTTCTTTTCCTTGCTTTTTCTTTTCCATCGTTTGCCAGAACGTCTACCTAATTTTTTCGAGCGAAGATCTCGTGCCTTTGAATACCTGTTGCCGATTCACAAAGCTCTCCTAGGTAATTATTCGCAATCACGAAGCTTTAATTTGCTTCTCGTGGGGGTGGGTATAGGGGCCCGGGAGGAGTGAGCGCAAAAATTAAGGCCCCAGGGCTCTTTTTTCTCTTTTTATCTTTCTCTCTTTCCCTCTCTCTCCCTTCCTCTCATTCAAGTATGTTTCTTTGATTTGTTCACGTAATTATACTCATCTCGTTGAGCTGGTTCCGCGAATGGGGGATTTATCCTGTGCGTACCATATCGACTAGGACATTCGATTATTGATTTTTTTCAACCCCGCCCATCGTTTGCGGAATTCCTGTTGGGAAAAATGCTCGTGAAAGTTTTCGCTGGCTAATCGATCTCTCCTATAATTTCTCTCACTCGCTCACATTCTTTCATTCTCGATATTCTCAACTCTGTAAACGAACGGGGACAGAAAAGCCATTTTCATAGTTTCTTTTTTTACTGTATACAACAACGTTGCATGAGAAGGATTCTACGTTATTCCTATCGTTTACGTTCGAATGGATCGTACGAAATTAAGGGGTTTTATTCGAACGATACGAAAATAGAATCTACGGATCTGTGGGTCTTGAGATACGTCTCGTTAGAACGCATATACAATTTACCATAAAAATAGGACGCTGCTTCTTACTTCTCTCGAGGCTCGTACGCAATTGTTACCGAAGACATTTTGTATCGTGTTGTGTCAGGGCCGAATTCAATCCTATGACGGACCCAAACACTTTTAATACTTTGATAACAACGCATTTATTTTATTCAAATTATCGGTAAGTAAGATTCCATCTTGTGAAATGATACTTGAGGATTTGGGTACTTTTGGATTTTGAAACTTTGGAAATTTTGAACTTTGGGATTTTTGAATATTTTAAACTTTTGGACTTTCGGACATTGAGGCAATTTTAGTAATTAGTTTGGGAATTTGGAAAATACAGGAAGTTTGTGTGAAACCATTCTTATTGTGTTCAGTAATCCAGCCCTGACTAGCGTGCACGCGTTCAACCAAAAGTGACAGTTTCCCTAGGAAAAATGGCGATGTAGTTGCAGAAGATATTCACAAATATTCAGTTTAACATTAAGTTTAGTATTCGATTCAAAACAAGTTCATTTAGCGAGTAAAATGAACTCGATTCGACGTGCAAGAAATGTTTGGACATAATAAATTTATAAATATTCTTGTGTGTTAAAAAGTATGAGAACTACATCGTCATTTTTCCTAGTGAAAACCAATACGATCGCCACAATACGCCCCAATTCACCAGTTTTCAAATTGCAAGTATTATATAATAGTCTTGGGCACTCACATAACATACTTGAAAAATGATTATTTATATTATCTTATTTGGCTAGGTGTTATTCGATATAATTGTGCGTTATTTCGTTATATGGCTATGAAAAATATGACAGGCAATTTTACCATAACCTTTCAATATCAGAATATCTTATTTAAACGACTTAATTATCTCAGAATTACTTGGTTATTTAATTCCTTAAACACTTTCTCTGCGTTACTTCTAAAACAAAAGTAGCAAATCGATCAAAATTAAATATGCCCAAGATATACAATACGTTCAGCAAAAATAAAACGAATACTGGCACAGAGTGAACGTTTTGCGAATCTCTCACATTGCGTGCACGCTTCACGATACAATAGTCGTACGATGTAGAAAATCTGCATATCAATGATTACCGGCGATAAAACGAAAGAAGGGAACAGAATTTGGTGGAGCCTGGCGGTAGCGTATCGAAGCGTATATTTACTGGGCTAGCGTAATCGGAAAATGAACGATTGTTACGGGTAGCGGACAGGAAAGAAACCCCACTAACAGACCAGAGCGACAAATTTCGCTAAGGTAGCATTATAAGCACTTCGTACGTTCAGTAGCGTACCAGGTGGCGACCCCACTAAAGAGCAGTGGTGCGCAGGTGGGGACAGCGCTGTAGCGACAGGCCCCGGGGCCCCAGCTCCTAAATGGCATTCAATGCGCGCGGGTCTTGCTGCTGGCGACGCCTCGATGCACTGCCATAATCGACGCCACCAACGTACGATTCCTCCTCGGTGCCATAATCGTGTTCGCCACGATCACCACGATCACGATCCATCCTCTCCAGCCTCGATCTTCTCGTTCCTTCGCTCACGTGTCCGCCGCTGTACGAGCCCGATCCTGGATTTTAACAAACTTGTCATTTCTTCGTCAAATTTACCCACATGCCGGAATTTCTGCAACTCTTTACCATCTGTTTTCAAATAACAGTGATGCTTTCGTTGCAGACATTCGGCGAATATGAAAAATTCGAAAGGACAGTGATGACATATTCTCGGTTAACACTCGAGATACAATGTACATAATTGTGTTCCGAACAATCATAGTAATAGATTCTCATTATATTACCACATCTTATACTCTTATTATGTGTACTTATAGAGTCCCTCAAACTTGAATGATCCTAAATATTTCAACTAGATGGTGGTCGCCATTTTCCATGGGAAGTCCTCCATGCTTAGCAATGTACATTAGTGACATCGTCTCAGTACTGTACAGTTCACAAAAATGTTTTGTTCTCATATTCGTTGGTGTGTGGCAATATAACGAGATTTTAATCACGAAATCGTATGTGAACATGTGAAATACTATTTGTAACATCACACTTCCTTTCGAGTTTTAATTTCTCGAGCTCGACGTAACAGACTACAAATGAATTTTCTCCAATAGATCTAAAATTAATGAAACGTCGAAATAAAATTAATAAAATTACGTCGAACTTGAGACGTTGAGACGAGTCTCGTTGTTTCCACTCCAAAAAACTATATTATCAGAGAGAATGTTACTTCGATTACAGTTAATGGTCACTGTCAAACGGTGAGGAACCAATCAATCCACCTACTACGTGTCACATATCTAAGAACACTGATAAAAAACACCTCACACTACTAACAGTAAGTTGCATGCAGGGCTAGCTATGCAAAAAGACCGGAAAAAAAGGCAAAAAAAAGACGAGAAGGGAAAATACACGCTGCAAAGACTCCGACGTTCGAGTTGTATCCTTGCGTGGGAGCGCAAGAAATCGAGGAACTCTAAAAACTTTCGTCGCAAGTCCACCCTTCCGTGGACTCGTTTCGTTTCGCGAGCGAACGATAAAAAAAAATAGAAACATTCGCGGAACGAGATCCTCGCGTTAGAAAAGGTGGGAATGAGGGGCACAAAAACAAGCCAATGTCCCAAAAGAAGGATTTCGAAGATCCTGTTCGAAGGAAACCCGCGAACGAGGTACAATTAATGTCGACAACTTTTCTCGTTAATGCCTCTAACACGTTAAACTACTCTATCCTCCTAATCTATATTGAGAAGGGTTGGTGAAGGGCTTTTGCGAGACAGACAATAAAAAAATAGACAAATAAAAGGAACCAGAGTCAACAAAATCTGAATCTTAACCCTTTAACGCTTAGTCGCTAATTTGATCTTGATTCGTTGGCGGGCGATGAAACGTTGGGACCGTAGACGGCGCTTCTATCGCGACTCGGGGAACGAATACAAAATGGTGGCTTGAAACTTAGAAATGTTCGAAGGTTTCAAAGTCCCAAACTTAATGTCCTAAAATACCAAAATCGTGGCAGAATTTCAAAGTAACAAAATCCCAAAGTCCCAAAATCCGCCATACGATGATTGAAAGACCGTCATGGTACGAATACGCAAAGTAGATCTGACTGGGCCGAAATATGGGCGGGAGCGTTAAGGGGTTAATGACGAACTTAGAACGAAAGAAAAACGGTCCCGATATAGGGACCCGACGAAAGAAAGAATAAAAAAAAGAACAAACAGATAAAACGAGGAGGAATATCGTGGGTGTCGTGACGAACAAAAGTAATCGTAATACATAATAAATCATAAATCCTTCTCTTTGGGCAAGAGAAACAGGTAGGTCCCGTTCACCGGGCCCATGCACCAAACCCGTCTGTACTTACAACGCGACCTCATAAAGGAGGTTTCCCTATTACACACAGTCTCTAATTCTCTCAATCGTATCCTCGTATTAAGGAGTTGGTCGGGGAGGACGAGTTGCACAATTCATCGGTCGGTCTACCCCGGTTAAATCTCATCCGTGATGAGGGAGGAAGTGTGGAACAGGTCGGTCGTATATTTTCAAGGCCGACCCTCGTTGTACGTGAGAGCATTTTCTTAGCTCGACTCTTTGGGCTTGTTCTCGTCACCCCGACCATAGGTGAACTGGCCCTGTTTTCGGATGACTCCCGTGGCAGCCACCGCCTCCACGGCTTTTACACGTAAACAAAGAGAACATCGGAGTCAGAGCTGATTGCCAATTATGCGTGAACCTGGCCTATCGATACTGTTCAATTTTTCTTTTATTACGTTATGTAATTTTCGTGATCTGTACCGAGGTCTCCGTCTCGCTGACAACATCGCGATATGAATGCAAAGCGTGGAAGACCGAGTGAAACGAGGAGGATCTTTTGGTGGAGGTGATATCACGGTTAGGGACATTTATAGGCTGTAGCCGGGGTGGTGTTAGTCTTGCGTAGCACACACGGGTGGATTTCGAATGACAACCCTCGATTGATACAATTCTTCAAATCATTTGGAAAAAATGACTCATACTACCTCTAATCTTTTGACGATTCTATTTCCATAAATATCATTGGATTCAAAGTATCTCCATCTCTCATTAGAAACTCCAAAAAGTATTATATCAAACTAATATAATTTGTGCAAAATAAGAAATGTAAATGTCATTCTCAGTGTACTGACATTTGTGACAAATGAAAATGTAAGTAAAGGTATGTAATCAATCGAGGGTTTTGAATGTGATAAAATGTGTATGATCTATAAGGTGCAATGGCCTTCGTGCTCGTTTTCTGCAAAACTTCTCATCTACCACCTGATCGAATTCTAATGAATATTAATTAGACGCGGCGATGAAATCCACTCGTGTCAAGGTAATTGAGAGCGCAGCGTGCACGAGGTAAGCTGCAGCTAGAGAATGTGATAAACGATCATATAGATGAGGTGAATGCATAAAGATCGTATGATCCGTTTCTTTCTCGTGTCGGATGGAGAGCAGGAAAGGGAGTAGATGAACAAATAAAAAACAAGATGAACACGTGGTTGAAACTAACGAGAGCAAGCGCGCCATTGTCTTGCTGCGGTTGATACAAGTTTGCCGATCCATACATTGTCGCTGAAAAGAAATTCAATGTAAAGGTGTCTTGCTTCTTCATCGATCACTCGTCCGTGACGATATCATCTATGCATAATTCTCGATCGTATCTCTCGAATAATCTTAAAGACTGCTAGTTTCGATGTACCGATGCGGAGAACGCGGAAGTACTTGTGCTGTTTGCACTGTCGGTAAGTGATATACGTCGATCGCGAAATTCAGATACGTGTCTTCGGGGAACTATATAAAGACCACGATTGAAATTATAGTTAGAGTGCTTGTAGCATTCCGATTCTGTTTTCACTTCTAAACGATTCTATTAAAATGACGTTTATGTAGATGTAAAGTCATAAATCGGTGCTGTTTTTATGACACGTACAAATATTAAATTGGCAAACATCAGATTTTATTTTACCATCAGTATATAAATTTATGAGTTCCGTAAATTTATGAGTTCCGTAAATTTAAAGTCTTCATAAATTTGAGGTTTCCATAAATTTAGATCCTCTCTAGGTTTAGAATCGCCCTAAAGGAATTTTGCTAAGTTTGAAATCTCCCTAAGTTTGCACTCTTCCTAACAATTAAACATCCTCTAAGATTAGAATTTCCCTAAGTTCGAGACCCATCATCGTCAGCAAAAGATTATTTATTAAAATAGTACATCAGAAATCAAGTTGCTAATTTTACTTTTCAAGCGACATAAAAATAAATGTGATACCAGAGAATCGTCTGAACAGCACCGATCGAAACAACATAAAAGTAGAGCGGAGAAATTACAAGAAAAAGAAAGATATTTTCTGCGTCGTTTAAACGCTTTAATGTGCATTCGAAGGCAAACTTGCCTTCCTATATCGAACGTATCGTAATAATTTACAAGGTTGAGTATAGGTTGTATAACCACTAGCAGTCTTTTTCGATAAGAATAACTCTACATTCTAACATGAGTCCATGCAACGACTACGTGCAGCTAAATGATACCAGTTACTACACACGTGTTTCATTACTAGCTTCGAATGTCGATAGCATCCTCAAAGAAGAAATACATCGTACATGGAAAAACTTGTCAAAGTTTCTAAAAGAATCTTTTATTCTTCAAGCGAGTAACGTAACACTGCGCGGTGGTTAACTCGTGAAGGATATTAGATGATTCGTTTTTCGTTGGTTTGTGGCTTAATTTTTAAAATTCTCAATCTGAATAGTTGGACCGAATCTAGATATTACAATATTTATCATATTATATTTTGACCATAATGATCGGATGTTTAAGAGAATTGAAAAAATTAAGGGAAGAATTAGGGAGGGGTTGACCAGCCTCGTGATGTGTACCTGAAGAGGCAAGATGTCACTTGTTAGTCGACGATATCTTGTTAAAGAATCTCGAACTATATCGACCTAGTGTCATGACTATCGAAGAGAGGATCTACATGAAGACTACAAAGGATAACCATGAAGAATGATAATCACAATGAGTCGCTGTCCAAACGACGATACGCGTTCAATATTCCTGTCCGATTCATCGATTCCCGAAACCACCTGAGTTCAAATACCCTGAAGATCCCCAACCCAGGTTGCGGCCGTCGACTCCATTCTCCGCGATAATGAAACGTAGAATATTTGTACTTCGAAAGTGTAACTACGTAGCGAACGTCGACGGAATCGCACGGCCATGATCTGACGACGGTGTCGGAATGAACGGGATACCTGATGTGACGCGAGGTGTCAACGCATCCACGGGTACATCGGGTGCAGGAATGGGACGTGGCACGGACGCGATCACGGGAGGATGCGTGGCTCTCCAGTAAGCTTCCAGGTACTCGGCCACGTGCTCGCAGGCTTCCTCCAGCTGATTCTCGTCCAGGATCACGTCGAACATCTCCGGCGGACACTGGGCCAACTTCTCCGCTGCTACCATTTGTACGTTCAGGTGTCTGATTTGCGACTTGCCACGCGTTTTGATCAACCTCTGCAGCACTTTCGGCGACGAGATCTTCAGGTAGACGATCGTTGGCGCTAGACTGGTCTTCGCTAATTGCGACGGGTGATTTATGGTGTCGCAGTCGAGTACCACTAACTGGAAGCCGAACAGATACGATCAAGGATGGATTTAAGGGATGATGATCGTTTAATTACCTGCAACGTTCTGGCCAGCTCGAAAATCCTCTCGATCTCCGCTTGAACCTCCGCCAGACAGCTGCTCCTACTGGTGGATCGTTCCATGATCGCTCTTTTTGTTGGATTATTTAGCAACGATCTCTTCGCTAGCGAAATGTCTGCCATTACCCTAGTGATAATTATTCTGCAACCATCAGATATTACTTTAATTACTGTTTCTCTTGGACAGTTGCGATTTTATCGTTTGGTAATTATAGAATAGGTCTTCAACCAGCTTCCAATATAATATGCTGGAATGAAATTTCTAAAGATACAGTATACACATTTCCGTTTATATTGTTACACTGTATTATAACATTGTTATAAGTTGTACAACATTAATGAAACGTGTAGCCATTTTCAACAAACTGAACATCAAATTGATGTGACATTTAGTAATAACTTCGTGTGAGTAAAATCTGTTCCTAACGACCTAGTATATAATTACCATTTTAACGGAGAGTCGAGTGAGTTTGAGAGGTGGACTAACCTGCCAGCAAACCGATGCTTCAAAAAATCAAACAGCGCCTTCTGCATCATATCCGTGACCTGATAACCCTTCAACGAAGGACCAACCAGGACAACAGGCCTCATGGAAGGTACCACGTCATACGGTGTAGTCGTCTCCTGAAAACCCACGAACAAGGTTAAATCAGCTTCGATCGAGACGAGCCTTAACCAGGATCAGCCCTACGAATAGTCTCACTTACGTCGGACTTCGTAAGCACGGAATGCAACATCAAAAACATTGAAAACAGTTAATGGCCACGTCAAGTGGAGACATGCGACCTACTCTGCACGGCCAAAGTAAGTACATACTTGCTGATAATGTCGCTTCGAATAATTCTTCAACTTCTAAAAGGCACTTTGGCCAAGCAGTGTGTACGATAACTACGATCGACCTAAACTATCAACGACCTCCTACGGACTAATCTCACCTAGAAACTATTCTACGACATTCTGCAAACAATTTTCTTGGGTCGGTGTTGGGACGATTCATGTTTTTATTTTGGGGGAGGATACGCTTTTAGTTTTTTTTTTTATTACTTTATAAGCAACTAGCTTAATGTTTTTAGGTTACCTTAAGTTTCAATTATTTAAGCTAATTTGTGGTTTTAATGTTTCGAAGTGGAACCAGGTACCGGAGATTTCTGTGGTGAATCGAGTTATCGCGTAGTTATCGATCGATGCTAGAAATTTTGAAGTTCTCTAGATTTCCAGAGGTTCAATTTTTCAGGTCATTTTTCATTTTAATCAACAAATTTCTTCAAGTTTTTAAATTCGTAATTTTCAGATTACTGAATTTGTAAATTTTCAATGCCTCAATTTTTCAATTCCCATGTTACCAAATCGTCAAATTCTCAAACCACAAACTTCGAGGTTAAGTATCTAAATTACCACATTTCCAAATCCACCAGTTTAATCTCAAATTTTCCAAGCCCCCAAATTCAATAATTCTGAATTATCCAAACCCTCGAATTCTTATTTTCCAAGTTCCACATATGTGACTCTCGGTCTATTCTAAATCATTTCACCCACATCGGTACATCTACCAATTTTATTCGAGTAATAACGTAAACAAGTACTAATTGTACCATCCTATAAATACCGATTAAAAGATCAAAAGATCGTCCAATTCGAAATCTCCTCGGGCGTAGTCTGTATACACGGAAAAACAAATAACGGGATCATTTAAATTCTTCAGGTCCATAGAGCAGTCACAAGAGCATCGTTCGTCAACGTACAAGAACGATCAATTTTTCTTTCTCATTTGACAATCGTTCGCAAACGATGGAAATTATTATGCATACTCTGTTTGATCGAGGGACTTGCTCCGAATGCTCGATGTACTTTTTCTTTCAACAGATATACCACGATGCAGAAGAGCAGAGATCTAACGCGTCTCCTAAACACACAGTCGCATACTCACAGAAATAAATCTGCTAGTCCTCGCGTGGCCCACGATATTTTCTAGCACCGACTGATAAATTTAGACACGAAAGCCTCGTCCACGTCACCGGCTTTATCGCACACACCGAATCTTTGCCAAATCCATGAAAAATGTTAATCTCGTCTGACGACTACCGATCGCAAGAAGGATCGTAAAACATCTTGTATCGAGTATACAAACGGTTTCGAGCCAGACTTTAAACAACCCGGACGAGACTTTCCGCATAGTTTCGCCCGTTTTCGACTACCGGCTAAATTCGATGAAAAATTCAAGCACGATGTTAGAACGAGTCGTAAGAACACATAGAAGGGAATTCGAGATAGTCACAGACACAAATTGCGACACGTTGATGTCGTTTACCGGCTTCTTGAAGAAGTTCTTCCGTTTCTCCTTGGCCGGTGGTGTGGTCAATGTTGCCTTACCGCCACGTACGTTCCCCACACTGTCGCTGTCGTCACCTGTCGACGAAACACAATTCGATGTTAACTCCTCGAACGGGTCATTTCCGTCCTGTGCATCGATAAGTGTCCCTCTTTCTCTCAAGGAAAGTAAGTGAGAAGCTTGAATGCAAGTCTAACCTAGGGTACTAATTCGATACATCGGTTCTCGAGATAGTGAAAGCGACTAGGTCGTTGCAGATAAAATCAGTTCCATATTTTGCAACTAAAATCTTTTAAAATTGTTACAACGGATCGAATGTTTTGAAAAATTTGTTGTCGGAGGAATTTTATATGCATCAACCTAATACCAAAGTTTATTTACAGCTCATAAAGTATCGTGTGTGTACGTGTGCACGTGTGTGTATAAATGTGCAAAGAAGTGTCGATATGTCGACTAGCGAAGGTAATCGACTGAATGAGAAGCGAACTAAAACTGCCACTAGTATCAAGCGAATGATATTCGTGTGTACATGAGTCATTGAAAAAGTTTCGGAATACTCGATTAAATCTTTCGATAAAATCTCCCGTCGTTAAGTAAGTTTCTTCAACGACCCACGCTAGAATTCCCTATGATATTCTACCTGTCTAAATCGACCATCGCTATCGACGATTTACGTCGCAAACTAAAAAAAGGGGTGAAGAAAGGGTAGAGAAGCTCGCGTAAAAAATGCGTGTGACAGAGAACGAAAGCTACGGTGTTTGAGTTGTTCAGATACTTATGGCAACGAGCGAAAGTGTTCATTGTATTTCTTTTTTTCTCTCTCTCTCTGACTCGGTTTGTTTAATACGACTGGCCGTGGATACGATCCCTCCGTCTGTTTTCTCGGTCGGACTCTTGTCATCGATCGGTCGAGATGAGAGAATTCCCGAACAGGTAGGTACACCGTGGTATTCGGGTCGGAAAGAAAGAAGGACGTGCTAGGATACCTGGTGTAGGTGGTGTGGAACCACGTGAGGGCATACCACTCTCGCCAAGGTTCCCTGAAGACCCTCCACGAGCCGAATAGAGACCCTTCGTGCCACGCGCAGCGCTCGCCTGCTGCCTTAGGGCTTCTAACTTCACCGGCGAAGGGATGAAACCGACGTCCGAGTTCTCTTTCACGAGCCTACCTATCCACCAGTTGTTGTCGTACTTCTCCTGAACAGTACAATTAATTCTCCTCATTATTACTGTGATATCCGAGGATAGCATCCTTTGGGTAAGAATATAATAGATATTTAAGGATATGGTATTTTCATGTTTTTAATTTCGTTTGACAATCACCAAACTCCCCTGTTTCTTAATATCTAAATTTACAAGTTTCTTCATACTTGAATTTCTAGATCCCTAGTGTCCCAAATCTCAAGATCTCAAGTACCTCTGTACCCATAAATACTTATAGTCTCAAATTTCCAGATCTTCGAAACTGCATATTTTCAAATTTCTATGTCCCCAAATTCTCAGACCCCCGAATTCCTAGACTCTCGTATTCGTAGATCCCTAAATCCCAATATCCCGAAATTTCATGGTCCCCAGATATCTATGTTCCGAAACTTCAGGATACCCTAAACTCCTAGGTCCCCAAATTCCTAGACCTCCAAATCTCTATATTTCCAATTTCCTACGGTCCCAAACTCTCACACAAAATTCCTAAATCCCAATATCCCGAAATTCCGCGGTCCCCAAATGTCCCGCAACTACCAGGTGTCTCCAAACTTCAGATCACATTCCTAGACCTAAATTTCCAAGTCCTCAACAATTTTAAGAAATTAAAAATTTGTTAAATTGTTAATAGAACGATATCGAATTTACCTTGATGTGCAGAAAATCGCGAACCTCGAAGCTGACAGCGGAGCCATGGACGGGCGAATCATCGTCGACAGATCCGTCATAGCTCACATTGGTCCGCACTGCAAACGCTACCGGTTTCGTCTGTATAATTAACAAATGAACAGTCATTAACCATTTCATGCACACCGGATAATCCTTGTAAATATTTCGAACATCAACGAGAAACGTAACGGGAATCGAGGCACGTCCCAGTGTCCACATTATCGATTTCTTCTATTAGGTCGAATAATTGTGCAATTGTAACTTAAGCATAAAACAAAAGCCGATTAGGTCACGGATGATTGGTATATTGTGAACACCGTGCACGTGACAGGTCGCGGCTGGCAAGAAATAAAAGCGCTGTATATCGATGGGGGTTCGTTCGTGTTTATTACGATGCTACCCTTTGAAGGTCGTCGCTAAGTTAATCGATATTCATTTATTGTTCGGCTGAGGATAAGTCCGCCGATCCGTCATCCTGATGTTCATCTGCATTTTTCATAATTCTGATGCAGTCCAGGGTTGAATATTTACCTCAGCAATAAATAAAATAAAACAAAATGTCTGACATTCTATGAACACCGCATAGCAATTGCAGAGTGATTATACCCTGACCCAAAAATTGTATCCCAAACTTTGCAAACTAGCCATTAATAACAAGGTGGGTATAAATTATTTTCTTTTCTATAGTCAGTTAATAGGCGGTTAAGGAGGACAACATGGCGTGTCACAATAGGTATAATACGAATCGGCACCCATACATGTGAAAAACGTGAAAACCAAAGGGGTCAAAGACGTTTAATTGGTTTGATTAGCGTGGCACGCGCGTGTTCATTGACTCGCACCTGGCCTCGAGTTCGAGTCGTGTCGAAAGCAATGACGCTTTTGTTCGAAAGTTGCCGATCGATACGAAACGATTTACAAAAGACCGACGGAAAAACAAGCTCAACGGTAGCGGGAAAAAGACGAGGAAAGTGGAACATGCGAAAGATCAATGACTTACCCTGGCTTTTTCAAGTTGATTGAGGGCCTGCCTCTCCTTCTCACGACGCAAGCTCTCTTTCTCCTCGTCCAGCGAGAGATCCGAGCTCGGCTGTGAGTAGTTTGAGTCCGCCGAGCCCTGGAATACAAAACAAACTCGTTTCAATTGCGCCCCGAAGCGGCCAACATTATTACGACGCAATCTTTATCGAATCCTTTACGCGCCTCCATCCACTTATTCTTTATGGAAGACGATTGTGTTTCCTTTTCATCGGTCTCTTCGATATTTCGTATTCATTATTTCTTTGCAGCTTTCGGAATTTTGCAATTTTAATACCTTAGAACTACAGCTTTTCGGTCCTTTGGATTTTAGAATATTCAATTTTAGGACTTTGACATTTTTATGCTTGGGATATTGGGCTTTTGGAGGTTTAGAACTTTGGACGGAGGAATTTTGGCTGAGAATGTTGCACTGTAGAAGTGAAGGACGCGGGAATTTCGGGGCGTAGAATTATGGGACGTGAGAATTATGTGGCGTAAGAATTTTGGGACATAGAATTGTGAGACGTGAAAATTTTGGGATGTAGAATTTTGGAGCATCAGGATTTAGGGGTGTGAAGACTCTGATACGTGAGTACTTTGGTACGTAAGAAATTTGGGGCAAAGAAATTTTGAAACGTGAGAAATTTGAAATATGAGGATTTTGTGTAAGAAGATACTGGGATGTGGGGTGCTTGAAGCATGTAAAGTTAGTACGTGCTTTTGAACACGAGGAATTCGAGACATAGGGAACATGAAAAAACTACTGCAGTATTTCATAAACTTAGTATATAATAATATTAACCCTTTGCACTCGAGGGCTCCGGAGCCATTTAAAATTTGTCTTCAAACTTGAGGGCTCCGCTATGGAGGCAATGTAAATAATTTTCAGTTCATAACAATTTTTCTATTGAAAATTCTTCGAGTTACTGGTAATATGAATGAATAAAAACTTCGAGTGTAAAGGGTTAAGCTTAGTTTGCATAAAGTAGCAAAATTTCTACCAAGACAGATACGCAAGTAGAATTAGTCTGTAGCTGGTCAGACATCCTACATCACACGCTTCTTACATACGAATAAATATCATTCCCCAAAATACGTAACAAATCATCCACGTAAAAGTATCATGAATACAAAGTTATATAACAGAAAAAATAAATTTGTAAACGTCTTTGCAGTCCCCCATAAATATTGCGTACTCCAAGACCGCAGGTTGCTACGAAAATAGCTCCATATTTTCAGTAACATTTCGATACAATCTTAACCCTCGAACGATCGGACAAACGATAGCATCGATATTACGTCGGTGGAATGAAGAATCCATGACAGAAATTAGAATTCTATCTATAACGTAGTTGGTTGCGTCAGCACATCCGGTGAAACGTTGAACAAATCGGTTACAACGTAGCCATTCTTGGCAACTGTGATCAAAAACGATCTTTATCGTTCAATTAACTCGTGTTCGAATTAATCATGTCAATCGTTGAGATGCACGAACAATTTGGATAGAAAAGACGCAATTTCTGTTGCGTTTCATAAATCCTACCGACGACATTGATGTATTGATCCGAGTCCTCAAAGTCAGAGTTGGTCGTCTTGTAATTAGATACTTAATTAAATGCAAAGGCGTGTATCCTGTCGCTTGGGTCGTATTATTTGCATTCCATCGTGCTGCACTAGGGACGTACTTCGCACGCAGAGAAAATTGGAGGAAGAGAATATAAATTGGATTCGTTTACAAAACGATCGTCTCCTTCGGCGGCAGAATTTTTTTCGGGGATATGAATTCACTCGGTTGGGGGTTGTAGCCATGCCAACGGCCTTTTACTTAATCGTCCCCTACCTGTTCCTCGTGCGTGACTATGTAAACTCGCCTTATGCGTGCTGCCACGACCTTCTTCAACCCTCCGGAGACCCTGAGGACGAGTTAGGACAAACATTCCCAACTAACCTTTTTACAAGTCAATGAGTGATGGAGTTAGCTTTTCAGAATGTACAATTTGTCGATTCTTAAATCTTCTTTCTTTGAATTTTTCAACTTCCTACATTTCTACATTGGCAAATACCCATATGTAATTTCTAAATTTTTAGTCATCCAATTTCTGTTTGAATCCCCAAATTTCTCAGTTCTGAGATTCTCAAATGTCCGAATCCCTAACTCCCCAAATCCACATCTAAAATTTCTAATTTTCTCAAATTTTCAAACCCCCAAATCCTCACACCTTCAAATCTCCAAATGCCTATCTGAATGATGTTTCTCTGCATCTAATGAAATTTATAATTGAAGGCTGAAGCTCTTACTCAACTTGTTATTTAGAGCGAACGAATCGATACTGCTACATTATTTAAGACCGGAGAGTGCAGCGGTAACGTCGTAGAATAAAACTGAACTACTGAAAAACAGCATCGGAAAAGATAGAGTAAGACTATTAATCGAACATCGGTGCGTATTAACGAAACATTGACTCGTGTAATAAAAAAATGCTGGAAGAAAGATGAAAAACAGCAGCTGCAGGAGTAACGAAGCATATTGGAAACGCTCGGTTTCACGCTTAAAACGTAAACCAGATCGATTTAGAGTGCAACGTAAAGGATCGAGGCTGTGCAACGATTGCACGGCTCGTCGGTTTTATTTCACGCCAGGCTGATTAATGTAAAACTTTTATGACGCATCGCGCTCCACACAAGACCCTTTATAAATCGAGAAAAGAGACGAAGACACTTTGCACCCGTCGACCAACTTCCCTTGCAATTAATTTACTTTGCACAAGCAGGCCGATTCATTCACACCCTTCATGTCCTCTTATACACCCTACTTCCCGTCGCCTATTATTACACAGCGGATGTTTATGCAAATACTTTATTAAACATTATCTCCGAGACTTAAGTCTTCGTTATCGGTTGCACATTCTGCATATTCCATAATTTATTTCATAATAAAATTTAGTAAATAAAGAGATTAACTCCCTGAATTGTAAAATTGAATAATACTGCATATAATTGAATGATAGTATTGAATATTTATATACCGTACATTAAATTCTCAGTTATGCTTATAAACGATAATATGTAAAATTGCAGGAATTAAAATCTGTCAACTGTTCGGTCATAAAAAGTGTTAAAAAGTAGACAGATGAAGACGTTTCTTTAAATTTAGTTTATATAAAATTCTGTTGACGTTGACGATATAAAGCTGTCAAGATAAACGCTGGGAAGTAAATTACAAGAAATCTGTAACAGGCAGCTATCAAGGAAATTTCAGCTCCATCAAGCCATTTCCATAAATTCCATTCCTACCATTGTCAACGTTTCAAACAATGTGTCTATTATAAAACAAGCGGTGGAGGACACTTCCTATGCTGTTCCCTTATTAACCCGTACTGAAATCCCCCTTTTGTCAACATGTTCAATATCGTTTCAGTGGAAGCACGCGAACTCCTGTTCTCGAGCAGCTTCCGTAAAAACCTCTTCGCCTAACTTCTTGCAATTTATATTCGAAGCTTTGCATCGTAAGCTGTGCCCCTTTGGAAGAACGTTCTGTACTTCCAGCCATGAAACTCGGAAACTTTAACGAAACTGCGGTACAATGTTCCAAAAGGGTAGCCAATTAACCCTTTTTCGGATTATGAGGGCCGCAGTGATCTTGTACAACTTTGAATTGACTTTTCTACAATGTGTACTGATATAGTTGCTCGAACATTTATATAATATTCTGGGGTTTCTGGGTATTCCGAGAAATTTGGGATTTGGAATTTATGGACTTTGGAAAGTTGGGACTTGAGGGATTTTGGGGTTGAAAGAATTTGGGGATTTTTAAATTTGGGATTTGAGATTCAGAAATTTTGAGGTTAGAAACTTCAGAGATTTGTAAATTTGAAACCTGAGATTGGAGGATTTGAAAATTGGGATACAAGAAATTTAGAGACATAATTCCAGGACTAATTTCAGGACTTCGGATTTGGAAATATTTAAGACAGCATAAAGTTGAATGGAAGTAGTACAATATAAATCTAGAAATACAGACTGTGAATAGAGGGATGTACACTAACAATCTCCAGAAACCATGAACGAAAGTTACAGAATTAAACGCCAAAACGTCAGAAATGTTTCTCTGTGAACCTCTTGAACCTCATCGAAGTAACAATCGATCCAAAAGACTGATCCATGATGTACCTGAGTGAAAAGCTTGTTGTAGCCCGAATTATGTTGATTGTATCCGATCATCGCCGGAAATCAGCGCCGTCGTCGCCAGGGCTGTTGTTCGAGCGGCTCTGATCCACTTCCGGCGGGCCCTCGAACTTTGTATGGCCCAGTTTCGATATCTTAGCCGGTTCCGAGGCTCGACGTTGATCCGCTAAGCTCTCGCTTAGCACAAGCTACCGCATTGCGTCTCGGTTTCTTCCCCTTTGCCGGCCAGCATCATCGCTCGAACCTTTTTCGCTCGAAAGCTTTCGAAATTGTGGCGACTTTGTTGGCGTCGCTACGCCATGTTGGCCACGGGGCAGCTACCCACTTCCCCTCAGGCGCTCATCCACAACTTTTTCCGCTTCCGTTTGCAAGCCATCCAAACACCAGTGCCCGATCTACACCCTATCGAGGATCATCGCACCTCGACCACCTGGTGCTTCGATTTTCGCGAGCATCGTGATACCCTCCGCGAGACGCTCGAGATTCTGATCGATGTCCTCTCTCTGTTCCCTCTCGAGGACACTGTTGGCAACACGATTCCAGCTTGAGACTCTTCAGACTCTTTAGAAATCGGGTACATGGACGCAGTCAGAGTTCAGGGTGAAAGGATCTTACTTCGTTTCAAATTTTATTTACTATTTCATTAATATTATTGTTCGTTACATTTTTTAATGCATATAGACTTTTCTTTTATAGTTAGGTATTTAAAACACCTTCGTTGATGGTCTCGATGTATGAGCAAAGAATGAGTATGTCTAACCTTTGTATACTTTATATACATGATCTACATGAATTATTTTATGATACAAATTAAGGCACAAAATTGTGAGAACATTTTTTGATCATACCGGGGTTAAATGTGTGACCATCAAGGAACGAATGATAACCTAAAGAAGAACATTCCTACTGCAATAAACCATTTGCACAGTTTTATATGAAGAGAGTAAGAAAAAACCATATGTGAAGAGCTGTATGAACCTATGTGGAAATGTACTCATATAGACCATGTATGAAGGACATATGTTATATTTGAAGACAACATACATATGTATGAAGACAGTATGTTACATCTGAAGACAACATACTACACATGAAGTTATATCACATGTGAAGACATACCACATATGAAGACAACATACTGCATATGAAGTGATATCACATATGAAGACATACCACATATGAAGACAGTATAGCAGATATGAAGACAGTATGTGAAGACCAATCCAAAGTGTCCAAATGAGATAATGCTAAATGACATGGTGTTTGACACATTCGTGCCATCAGCTAAACAAAGAAGAATGTTGGTAATTCATTGATGAAGCTATTAGACCAGAACACCCGTTACAGTATCGAATCGCAAGGATAGGAAAATTCCAGCAAGGATTCCTGTCGCGTCGATCCTTCTACAAGGGATCGTTCGATAGGGATTTCTACCCACGGTGCCAGACTGGCGGCCGTTCCACTACTGTCACAAAATATGCTGATATAATTGCTCTCGAGAACGAAGATCTTAACGAGGCTACCGAAGAGCGTCTTCGTCGCAGGCTCCGTCTAACGACTGCTCGCTCGTTAATTACACCGGTGGCAATTAAAGTAACGACGAGACGTTATTGTCGCGCGAGTGAGAGGCCAAAACATCCGAACCGCAGTTTAGTTCATTTGATCGGTCGTGAAGTTTCATCACGTATCGAGGATATTGCTTTACTTCGACTCCGGATCAATTTCAACTTGATCGAAGCTCGCCATATGAAACGGAACTTCCACGATGTAATAAGCGAGTTTATGGACAGCAATCGTGGAAACCATGGCCTCGGATTATAAATACTTCCGAAGTTATGGAAATTTATGGGTAATGAAATTCTTGGTGGACGCGTGGAACGGCAGGTAGTAGGAATTAATTAAAACCGAGACATCCAATGATGCTGGATATGTAAATTGATACGCATCCTTGAATAACCTGATGAATAGTTAGGATCGAGTATAAAGTCCGAGTGGAAGTTTGATCTGCTGGTCTGAACAATTGACTTATGATTTATGTATGCGACAGTATATAGGTTAGACAAGGATGAGGTGGATAGAGAATGAATACAAATTTTGGAATTAAATTTTAACTATGAGGCATAGTTGGGTTTAAAAAGAGAGACAGGGGTTGTGTACATACACAGAATGTTTCAATTCAGATTGTTAAATCCTAAAGGACAAATTAAAAACAAACTGAAGTAAATCATTTAGGAAGAAAACTATGAATACGAATTATGCGAGCAACAGTAGAATAAAGTGCGTAGCAACGATGTCGCAGGTATAGACGTAACATGAAAATAGAGGGTAGATATTACAGGAAAGGCAGTTGAAGCCACGAGTGGAACGTCACGCAACTTCCTCGATTGTTCGCTAACTGGATAATTAATTAGCGGTGCCTCGATACAACTCAGAGTTTCTCGTATCCAGCCGAATCTCACGAATCGAGGGGAAAAAGAGGAAGAACACGCTCGAGAATTATCAGCAACGCGACGAAGTGGAATCGATTCGGTTGACCTCTTTGCGACCGTGTACCATCCTGGCGGTTCATCCTTTTGTAAACAGTGGATAACTCGGAGAAACAATTATCCGACCGGTAGACAACGAGAGCCGTGAAGGTTGCAGAAAGATTGAAAAAGACGCGTCGCCTGAGCAAAAGCAAGCTTTGGTTAAGAACAATGGCAGTGTCCTTTGAGGAATAATAGGCTCTTCTCGTGGAAGGAAAAGCGTCCTTTTTGTCTCCCTTCACGGACCAAGCCGCGGCGTAATTTGCTCGGAGAGCGTCGACGGTAAGCACCAACCGGAAAAAAGAAGAAAGGAAGAGAACGGGGTGAAACGTGGGGGGTGGAAAAAAAGAAAGTCGGAAGAACGAGAATAGACGTCTCACTGTAGACTGTAGGCGTTTCGGCACTCGAGAGCAGAGGAGCACGTTCCACTCGAGTCGTTTGGCGAACACGAGAAATCCACAGGAAAGCTACGAAAACTCGCGACAGAGGGGCTACGAAAGCGGAGGACGCTCGTAAGCGGGTCAACGACATCGTGGAGTGGCGAGTTCATGTTCATTCGATCGACTCGGCCCGCCGCGACGCCGTTATCAACGTTTATCGAGGTGTTGTTCTCTGGCTGCGTTCATTCCCGAGAGATCGACATCGCACCTGCTTTCGATCGTCTCGCGCGGAAACAGACGAGGAAAACAAATATCAACAGCTTGGAAACGTCGAAAAGTGGCCACGGTCGCGTGCGTGTTTCAGCAGCCTGCCGGCAGGACGCGTGTTGTTTTCGGGGCTGGTGAACCGGAAGCGCGACGCGAACCTCCGGTGACACCTCTCGAAGGACACACCACGTTAGGACACCAGTTAACCACGATGGGACGACGTTTCTCCGCGTACTGACACTACGTTCGAACGAACGCGATCCGCGTTCCTGGGTTAGTTGATACATCGGCCTAAGGGTTTGCCGACTCAACCGCTCTGTGGCGCCACCGGGGAAGCCGGACGACACCCCCGTAACTATATCGATCCACAACCCCTCTGCCGCCCCCGATCTTCGCCACCCGTTGCGACCCACACGACAACGCCAGGCCACTGCACCCTGAAGGCAACGTGTCCTATCAAACTCTACCTATATACCCGTTATGCTACTCTCTTGCTATCGGTGTGCACGTGTGTCTGTGTGCCGAGGCTTGTGTGCGACGACCGATCGTCGAATCGCGAAACCACGAGGCGTCTTCAACCACCGTCGATGCGGTCAAAGGTTTACGTACAACGAAACTGTGTCATTCGGATGAATCGAATGTTTGGATGATCAGGTCGCGTCGAACGAGAATAGAAAACTGTTTCTTTTTCACGAGACTGCTGGAAATTATTTAACTTTATGAACACCTGAGGTATATCGTGTCAATATTTCAAGTTATTTTTTATTGGTACATGGTATCTATATGGTTGTCAGTGTTTCTGTATTATGAATAGACATTTTCATAAATTCAGGGGAAGATACGAATTTCTGAATACCCAAAGCCTGAAATTAACAAATCCCCAACTCCCAAATACCTAAATATTCAAATCTTCGGAACAACCAAATTTTCGAAGTCCCAAATCTCGGAGTCAAATTCTCAACTTCCCAAAGTTCCCCAGACTCTCAAATTCTTTACGTTTGAAATCTCTAAATTCGAAAATTTCCATATTTTCAAATGTTCCAAATTTTCCAAGCCTCTAAGTTTCCAAGTCCCTAAATTGGCAAATTTCTAATCTTCAGAATCCAACTTTGAAAATTGACCAACCAAAAGTCAACAGATCTTATTCTCTCGCATCGTCATTTCCTAACGAATCAAATTACGCGAATCGATGCAAAATGAAAGTGACGTAGAAGAGTGATATCTGCATTTGGACAGTGAAAGAAACTATGTTGAATTTGTAAATGATACGAAACACATATTAGAGAAGGCTGATCTGGCAAAGTTGGCGACCAAGAGGACACTCGGGCATCGAAGGACGTCGCAGCTATTTCAGTATAAACGCGGCATCAGAGCATCCTGTCATTTAAAGTACAATTTTCAAGAATAGACCGGTTACACAAGACACTCGTATGAAAATAATCTTATTATACTCTGCCATTGCTCCTGGTATTTTTCAAATTGACCTCTCCTAATCTCCTATCGAGTTTTCCTGATCACAGTGATTTATTTTTCACAAGATAAAGTTTTATGAAGCATACGTGCAATGCTAAAGGTTAATTAGCTCTTTAATTTAATCGTAATTGCAAATGTGATACGGTGTTTGCGTTAATTGTTGAATGGTTAACAAAGGTTTGAAAAGGGACCATAACCATCTCTGGACTCTTTAAATTATTCCTTGTGCCCGAGAGAGCTATTATCGTTTATTTTATTAATTTAAACTTTGAGCAAAAGGGTAGACGGCTAGTATTTCATTTTATCTTCTCGGACACTGAGAACCTATTATTAACTCTAAACAGCCCACATCTCACAGATGAGTCAATAAATCCAATAGAACTTTGATTTCGGTTCTATTGCCACAATTCTGTCTGTGAGCTAATAAAATAGGAAGAATATTCGAGTGTAACATAGGCTTCCTTTGGATGAGGATGAGTACTAATTTATCTTAGATTTTCTGGGATTAAAAATTCAGATCTGAACATTTTTGAACTTTCAAGTTCATTTCCCGATTCTAAAAGTCCCAAATGCCAAAATTCCTCAAGTAATATCGTAACTCCGAAATCCCAAATCTCTAAACGTCAAAATATTAAAACCCGAATCAGTCAAGTTTTCTTTTAATTGTTATTTTTCCTAGAAAACCACGTTCGTCACTGGACAATTCGTAAATACTCTGTAATTTACCTTCCTTCTGCCAAAGGGCTTGTAATGCTCCCTCCTGGCCGGTCGTCGAAGATGCGCCATACTTCACGGTACACGACTGCAAAACAACTCGCAGAAGTGACGACTGATCGCGCGAACCGCGTTCTTTCTCGCGAAAAACACCGTGAGTGTGAACAATGAGATGAATGAAACCGTTTACACGATCGCCTACGTGGATCAGCTTTCGTCAGCTTCGCGAGTCCATCGACTTCCGGCACGAGCCACGTCGAGTCCTGGTTCGAAACCGCATTTATCACGGACCGGTTGTCAGTTGTGTCTCACTTCACGCACTCGACGACTCCGTTTCCGGTGTCGATCGCATCGAGAACCCGGTTCTATCCCTTTCTCGGATCGATCAGAGATACCGGACGACTGCAAGACAGAAAACGACGTAATTGTCTCGTGAGAATTAACGATTAATAGGCATCGTCGCGAGACGTCTTTGGATCCATGCCGAACGTTAAACACGATAGCTGATGACGCGGATCTTCAAGGTGCATACAGTACCGAACGCATAAACCATCAGCCTTAACCTTGACTTTTGAACCACGACTCCGCCGCCAAAACAGGCAAACTCGCGGACCTATGGTGGATCAAAAAAGTATTGCAACATTCTCGCGACCGATATTTAGATAAAATATTCATGATATTTAATAAAACATCCGAGGGATCAAAATTTTCTAACATAATTTTTTACGTGGTAAAAATGTTGAATTACGGGGATAGTTATTCATATCTGGATAATTAACACGGTCAACAGGTGCAGAGGTCGCTGCCCTTTGCAATATGTAATATTACACTCTCGGTTCTGTGTTCGAGACAATGTCACGAATGAACGTCGAAATCGGAAAACTCGTATGCAATACTTTTTTGATTCACTGGACGTAAAAACGTGTCTCCATCCAGGAACGACCGGCACAAAGAAAAGAAAATAATGTTACGATCGAAGGAATCCACGGAATCCACGAATAAACCTACCACTCTTTCAATTCATCCCGTTCGGTTCATTCATCCACCTCCACACACACACAGGCACGCACACACTGTGTGAACGGTCTTTTCCTCCGGAAAGAGCCACCAATTCACGCAAATCGCGAGCACGAAACACTCGGTTCCCGAGGAACGCGGCACACGTGTACACCGTGTGGAACGAATCGGAATCGCGTGTCAAGAACGGTCCACGGGATCGATACGTGCCCGATGATCGATCGATTCGCGAACGGTCCGGAGACTTGACGTCCCGTTTTTTGCCCCGTTGTCTCTTCGACTTAGAGACGGACAGACGCTCTGATCGTCGATGAAACTGGTACGAGACGAGGCCGGTATGCTTGTACGTGTGCTACTGGTGCGACGAGTAGCTTTTGGAACGCATCACGACCTCCTCCGCTATAAATAAAACGGTGGCCGCCACACCGAAAACTCTGCCAGCCAGCCAGCCAGCCAGAGAGAGAGCTCGATCCGTCGTAATTTTCCTCTTTCAACGAGGGAACACGGGAAGAAGATGTACTCCTTGGCGAGTACGTGAATCAGCGATCGACTGCATCTAATTTTCTCTTGGATTCCTGGATACTCTCGGTCACTTCTCGTAGGTTACCACAGTTTCCTTATACCGCTGATCCAGGATGTTTGACGGGTTAATGCGTTTAACAAGTTAACAAGAGACATTAGACACGCTGTAATTTAAGGGTTTCCTTTAATCTGCTAGTATAACTCTCCAATGTCCCTTTCGTTTTTCTGTTTAATTTCTACGGTTACATATGAACACTGGATATGTTAATGATATGGGTTAGATAGAGGTTGAATCAGTGATGCATTAGGTGTCCATCGAAGAGACCAGGTCCCACGGTACACGGTGGCAGCCATGAAATACGAGATAGATACAGAATCCTACCCATAACTCGAATTTATTTTTATATTTATAAATTTATTAACTTGGTAAGTTGGGAGGTTGCAACTTCGGAATTTGAAACGAGATGCAATTTTTATTCCATAGATGGTGAGCTGGAGATAAACCTCTCTAAAGATTATTATATTTTCTAGCAGTATTTGATTCGAACTATGAAAATAGTACATAGCATCCAGAATTTTATTTGGGACCTTTAATATTCTAATCGTATTCTATATACGATTAGTGTAATTTAATACCTCATGCCTAGAATTAAGTGTAAAGAAAATATAAACGGTTCATAGATCTACATGGATAATAAATAACATGTACACAATGTGACATTGTACCATCCAAAATTTCATTTAGATTTGATTAATTAGATTTCACGAAAAGCTACATTGTACAGTGTTCAAGTATCCGATTATTTACGGGGAGTAATCATGTTGTTTAGAGAGACATCAAAACGTCAGAAACAAACGGGTATTATAATCGATAAGTAGGTCTGGGTTGTGTCTAGGTTGAATCGACGAGCTACTAAAATTTGTCAAAGCTGTTGAACAGGTAGCTCGACGCCAAAGCAAATAATCTCGGTATCGTCGTTTCTAATAATGTTCGAGCATCGAAGGATCGATGAAATCAATTTACGATTTCAACCTACTTTGCCGTCTCTCTCGCAGCCATCGAAACGGCCAATGATATTTCACTTTTCGTTGAAAAGTTCGGTCAACTTGCTCGACGGAAAGTTTCGATTTTGTGTCTTGTTTGGAACAAGATATCGAGATCTTTGTGAAGAGTTCGACAAGACATTAAAATGACGCTTTGTACCTCTTGCAGACGACACATAATCGAATTAACTTCGCATTAAGTTCATCCGCACTGGAGTATAGCGTCAAAATGGATGGAAGAACGTTCAAGAGTAATTTCGAAAGTAATTTCTCTACCAGGATTTCAATCTTCGCGACTCCGTCGAGTCTCACGATATTTCAAAAAACCTGATGGGAAAATGTATTATAGTTTCATTCGCATGGGAGGAAAATGAAATTAGCGACAATTAAAGAAATTGCTGAACCTGCTTTGACGTCAAAAAGAGGAGCTGGTTAAAATTCTTGAAAACACGTCGGAAAAGTTAGCATTGACAACGAACTGCTGAATCTGCATTCTTTACGACCTGCTAAGACATAAGTATTCGGTCGTTGCTACGCTAGGAATTTCATTTAGACCAGCCAGCATCTGTAAATCCTTCAAAATCTTCCGATGACGCGTTTCTGGAGTAATATTTTCAAAGTTATGAAGGAATTAAATGAGAGAGAATTTGTAAGAAAAGCCTATTCTACTGCTTTTAAATGTATTCAATTTTAGAGCAGTACATTTGAATTTTATTATATGAGAAATGTTCTTGGCAGCTTCTTGTGATGTTTTGTACTGATGTGGAGGTGTATTCTGGTAGTTATGGTGGAATTTCTTAGAAAAAAGGGGTGGAAAGAGTGTCACTTGTTTTATTAAATTTAGAACTTGCAAAATTAGAACTTGATAATTTGAAGTTTAAAAATTTGTAAATTTGTATATTTGAAAGTTCAAAAATTTTCTTAATTAAAATATTGAAGAATAGTTCTGAAAATTAGAAAAGTTCCTCCTACAAGTTTTCATTCGAACCCTACGTCACACCAAAATGCATCTTCAAAATAAATGGTGCAGCAATTACAAATTAGGAAGTTGCAGAACGTATGAGAAATCGACCTCTACTTTCCGTAAGAGGGTAACTAAGGATTCTTCAGAAATGGAGGCGCCTTGGACAACTCATAGTCGCCTCTTGTGGTTGATCAAGAGAACTAAAGTCCGCAGACATTTCTATTTCCCGCCGAAATGATATCGGCAATCCAGAATTCTCTTTTACCGACGAACAGTATGGTAGACATTGAGGTACAAAGATTCTCGGGAGAACAGTTCACACCGTCAGATGACTCTAAAGTGGAAAAAACTAATGTAATTTCAAATTTATAAATTACACCTTTACATATTAGAACTTTTTCTGTCGAATAAATAGAATGCAGATAAAACATTTATAAATTTGTACTAAAAAGATTAAATTACGTGATATATCCTACATCAATTCAGAAAGTTATGATACGAAGGAAGCCTCGTATGATTTATATATCAATGTTATCAATATTTATGTAAGAAGTATATTTGTCTCAAGCGATCACATATTGACAAAATGCGCAGATTTTTGAGGTCCTTACAAAACAAGGTTGTAATAAAGATATGTCTATGAATAATTATTAATCTATATTCGTGGAATAATAAATAGTTGGTTCCAGCAGAAAGACTTTTCTTTTGCGTGAAAATAGATCAGAAAACCTATCAACGGTATTACCATCGGTCCCGAGACTCTCTGAATAAACGTCCCTCGTTATTGTCATCGAGAAAAGCATCTCTTTGTCGAAAGAATCGATGCTAAATGTACCGGCTCCGAAAGTCTGAGCTTCTCGGCTAGATGAATCCACAACGTTTTTAAGCGCCCTTTACTGAAACGTTTCTCGTTTTAATTATTCACTGTTCGTCGTTATTTTCGTGCCGCATTCAGCCATTAACTGTTTCCTCTGTGTACCAAACACTTTTATCGCTCCCGTCCACTCATTATTCACCAATTGCCACCAATCCTTTCAATGAATATTGATATAACCGCTTCTACTTTTCATACTTCTTCTGAATAAATAAAAACTCATTCCTTGGTACACGGTATTTCAAAATCTTTACTGCAAAGCGGACCGTGGGTGTGTTATTTCTACATTTCTAGATTACTACATTTCTAGATTTCTACATTTGTAGATTTTTACACCCCTAGTTCCCTACGTTCCTAGTTCTCTACATTTTTAGTTTCCTACGTCCCTAGATCCCACCATCCCCAGTTCCCTACATTCTTAGTTCCCTATGTGCCTAGATCTCTACATACCCAGTTCCCTACGCCCCCAATTCCCTACATCCCCAGTTCCCTACGTCCCCAATTCCCTACGTCCCTAGTTCTCTACATTCTTAGTTCTCTACGTCCCCAGATTGCTACGTCCCGAGATATCAACTAGATCCAAGAGTTCTGAACGTCGAGATCCTTTCCTCTATCCTAGATCCTCTCTATGATCCAAAAGTTCTGAACGTCTAGATCCTCTTCTCTATTCTACATCTTCTCCATGATCCTAGAATTCTGAACGTGTCTGTATCTCCACGTCATTGCATTCCTATATCCTTAGATCCATCCACAAATCCAAATGTCCATTACGCAAGCTTGAAATTTCACTCATCAATGTTCCACCGCAAAGTGGCGTCGTTTCACTCCGAGTTTCCTTTATTTACAAGCACGTACGTTCTCTCAAAGTATCGTCTGTCAGCCTAAATTTCTGTTTGCACGTTTGTAGCGTGCATCCGCACCTGTTTCGCCTCACTCGCGGTTGCATCATCGCATCACGGTGCTCGCCTCCGGAAATGTAGGCCGCTTCTAGCTGACGAGCAAAAGCAGATTTAGCATCCCGTTCTGTTTCCCTTTCCCTGCTCGTCGATCGTTTAACAGCGCAATTTCGTTCCGAGCTTTTCCAGAAGCGGATTTCGTGACACTCGCGCGATCGCGATCGCAGCTGCTGCACGCCTCGCGATACTCGAGACGAAGGTCGGCCAGTAAATTGTTCTCGATTGTGACGAATTAACCGAACAGATCGCTATCGAGCTGCGGAATTATTTTTTCCCCTTTGTGATTATCGTTGAAATATCGTCGCCCGATAATCGGCCGGTGTACCAGTGTTCCTTTGACTTCGTTAATTCCAGCCAGCAATTAAGAGATTAAAAAGTTCCTTCGCAAACGATAATCACTTGTTCTTGACGTGAACCACCTGAAACACGAAACTCACTCGAGCGTTTGTACGCTCAACGCTCGTAGAGAGACAGAGAGAGAAAGAGTTTGATTGCGTTTAGAACGAACTATGTAGAACTAGTTCCACGTGGTATGTAGACACGGATAGATTGCAGAGTTTCGTGAATTTCGCGACTTTGTACGAAGTGGCTTGTTTAATGTGGCTGGTACAGGGTGTACACAGAATTTCGTGAGGAATGTTTTGTGTATTATGCCTCGTTGAGAATAGCCTATTCTGTTAGGATCATGCTACGCTTGGCTACAATTTCTAGTGCATTATCTCCAGAATCCTGAATTTCCTACGACTGGTTCAAAACGTAGAATCCTCTTTATTGTATTCTGCACATGTGACACAAAGTTTTCTCTACTCGAAGCATCTACATTCCTCTGCTTTTAGATTATTATACTAGACGAGTTTAACTAGATTACTCTAATTTTGATAGATACATAAGTCACTTGATAGTGATGCTCTTTCTTTAACTGCATGATTTCTATATCATTTTTCCACGAAACTTAAGAACATTTAGCTCTTCAAAGATCCAGCTACAAAAAAATTGTAGTCTTGGTCGAAACTGGTCTTGGGAGGTACAATCATCTGTACATAGGTGCTTCGTACAAAGTTCGTTGTGTATACGTCGCTGAGAAATGACAGGCTCAAAGAAGAACCCGGAAATTCGAATTGTCTGTTGGCCGTGTCAATTTACGCGATCCTCTCCAGTTACAATGTTCGAAGAACAACAGCCAAACTTCACTGTTTTCGGCTAGCAGCGGTAAATAGGGTCGCCGTGATGGGTTTCGTTCCCTGAAGGGCCCAGCCAACAGACGGCAGATGGCAGGCACCTGACAGCCCTCCCTTTCGAAAAGGTCTCGGTTGTTCGATAACATCGAAAATCTTCAAATTTTATATTACAATAGCCGACATCATTCCCGCGAGTGTTCCGTAGCCGGACTCGCAAGGATATCGAAGTAACGAGAGAAACGGACAGATGAGTATAGAGCTCGATACGCGCGTTGCCCTTGAACCGACAACGAACACGACGACACAGAGAATCATGAAGGCGAATTAGATCCAATCGAATGATTAAGGACGACAGGCATGAGCTCGAGGTGGACCCCGATTACCTCGAGATAGCTTAACTCGAACGAGTACACACGTTGATAGGGGAATTCGTGGAACTACGCTCGCGAGAACTTAGATTTTTTGGGGAAACAGGGGAGGGACACCCGTTTGCTTTCGAAGTTACACTCGTGTGATGGTGTAGTAGTGTAGAATATAAGCAGAGCAAGTGAGAAATTAGCGTGGAAGAATTTTTTAAGAAAAAGGCGCTTACGTTGTGGAGCCGAATTGTGAACATTTCTTATGAAAGGGTATTTTATGGGTCCAATCGTATCTTAGAAAGTGATGATTTGTAGAAAATCGTCAGTCTGTAATTCTTTAGTTTCAAACTAAATCCCAAAGTCCCAATATTGCAAAATTCCAAATGGTCCACTCCGATAATTCGTAAATTACAACGCATGAAAAATTCGCGAACGTGGACGCAAAAATAAGCTACGTTTCTGCCAACATTCGGTACATACCATCTCGTAAATGCCGTCATATCGGAACAATACAAATTGCATGTATTATGGTCAATTACTCGTCGTTCGATAATTTCACGAGTCGAACGTAATTGTACGGGTTGGCTGAACGACGCTCGTTATCTCCGTAGTCCTGGCAAGGAGTATGACCCACGACAGTAATCGCGTACCACGAACAACCCCAATTTTGTGGGTCACCGTTGCGACAGTCTCTGCAGTCGCACATACGTGTCCGTACTATCGGCACAGCGATGTCGTGAATAACGTAACGCCGGATCAGAATAGAGGGGAGACGGGCCAATAATTACGCTACTCGTTGCTCTAGGTACACGACATGGCTGGCTGTTAAGCAACAAGATACTCGTACAGGCGAGTCAAGAAAACCGTGGCTCGCGTTTCACGATCACATTTGCCTCTCGCTACAAGCCGATCCTGCGCCACCGATGAAGAAATTTCTCATCAGAACGGTTTTCTTGCTCCTCTTTTTGAACGTAGCCGCTCGAGGTTCGCTCGTTCGAGGAAATCGATCCGGAGTTTTATGCAAATTCAAGGATCCGCAAGATCCAGTTGGTTCTCGGTATCCGTTGGCCACGTACGAGTGGTACTGAAAGGTTCGTTAAACCTACCTAGAATTCCTGGGACGCCTTTTATTACGCCGACTTTGTACAAAATTTCGTAGAAACTTTACGATCCGTCCACTTTGAACATCACCGATCCACGAGCGGCTACATATTTCTGGGCGTTGTATTATATAAAACGCAGAGATTCATCTCGTAATTTAATTAGAATAGTTTAAAGGAAGAATAAATTGCCCTTCTATTTAAAGAAAGACGAGTAATATTCTACCTCCCACCTTATCCTTTGAGAAGAGGATAAGAGGATCAAAGATCACAAGTTCCAGATTAAACTTTCTGTAGGTTTTCTCTAGAAACTTCATGAGACACCTCTTAAGGTTTCTCTAGGGTTTTTCTGGACATAAAATGAATTTGAACTTTATCCTCCCTAGGTTTCACCTAGATTTGCTTCTCGTAAATTCCCCTCAGACCACCTTTGTCTAGATCTAGGTCTGCAGAACGTATGTTGAACATTCCTCAACATCCGCTGACCGCGTACAGTATTGAGAGGTTCGTTAAACCTCGTATACCTGGGACGCTTTTTATTGCGCCGACTTTGTACAAAATTTCGTAGAAACTTTACGATCCGACAGCTCGATCCACAATCGTGTACATATTTCTGGGGTCCGACGAATTACATAAAACGACGGTCGGTCCAGCAACGACGCCCGACAGTTCAAGATTTCTTGTTTTTCTCTCGCAATTTCATAAAAACAGCGTATCCCCGAAATTTTTATTATACCGTTTATTTTCTGAACGGAACACGGCCAATGCGCATGGCGGGCCGTTAAGAAACGGTCTTAGGATAATCCTGTCGTACGTTTTACAGCCCGCACTTACACGACCCTGTTGCACACCCACCGTAGGCCAGGCAAGCGTGCACGAGCGCACACACGCGCGCCTCTGTGCTTCTATACCGTCCAGCTTTCTCTTTTTATAGCCTTCTAAGCATCCAGCCCGCCTTCGAGGCTTCCACACGCAACAACAACAACGGGAAACCGTGGAGTGTGTGGGTAACGCTGTACGCTCGTTGCACGCGTGGGTGTGTACACAACCTGCGTGTACGCGAAGACGAATCACGGAGGCGGACGAGCCGTCTGGGGACCATTTTTGTACGGACCGAGAAAAAGGCCCCTCTGTACGCTTCGTCTAACTCGAAGATTCAATGTCTTCGCATGACAATGCCAACGGACGTAACATATATCACATCTACTGTCAAGCGTTTGAACATTTTTATTATTGACCAATTTGTGTCTCTTGCATTTTTTGAAACAATTTTAGTGATCTTGTATAGGGTTCAGCTGATACATTATATTATGAGTTTGCATTGTAAGTGACCATTTTTAATTTTAAGGCTGGGATGTTATTCCATATTCTGTATTAGAATTGATTTTCTCTTCTGGTGAACTCATTTATTATCGGATAACTACCGTGGATCAGTTAGATGGCGGTAGCTCCATGTTAAGAAATATGAGATCGATAGGTTTGAAAAACATGGACGTCTTCAACGAAGGTTGAAAAGCTTATACAGTTCCTGTTTAGGTTCGATTCCTTCAATTATTCGATATTCAAGGTACCACGTTCGAAGCTAGTCGTAGCGTGAGTAATGAGGTCAATAAATTTGAATCAGAGAATCGGTTTCAGTCATCCATCATAGCTCTCGTTCCTCGGTGCGGTACAAACTCGGCTCGAGTATTTCTCGTGTTTATCGCAATGATATTCGAACGCGACCGAAACTTTTTACGAGTGTTTAATGTCCAAGGTAACATGAGAAGTTATTTTGTTTCTCCTCTTGCCGTCCACGAGTTAAAGCAGAGATTTAGGCACCTCTAATCACTGTTGGACCACGAAGAGTATCGCGTTCGTCCGGTTTGCAAGTTTCTCATGCAAATGGAACGACAGATAAGAAGCAAGTGGCCGAAAACGTTGGTACAGGTATAACGAGGCAATATTTTTCCACGACGGTTCGAATTCACGCTCGGTCGGGGCCACAGAATTTTTTACTTCTGCGTTTAAACCGATTTATCGGCGGCCATTACTCGTAAGGCACCGTTCACCGATAAACGCTCCATCTTCTCTCGTGGCACGTCGTGTAAAGTATTGTTTCAATAATAATTAAACGGTCCACGATTGGTTATCGTAACGGCTGCATTTTCGTCGGCCGATCGATGCTGCCGCGCCGAATTTAATTAACCCTTTACATTCCGTATCGACCCGATAGGCTGTGGAAATATTAACAATAACCAGCAGATTATTCGGGATACAAGAGTATATTATAAATCCAACTATCAAATACTAATGATGTTAACTTTTAGAATCAAATTTGAACATGTTCTACAGCTATTCTATAAAAAGTAGCAAGGAAAGAGAAATGGCGAACACTGTGTCCAATGAAATTGAACGAAATTGAAAGGATACAGTGGCGAGTTTTCGCAGTGAACGGGAAAAGGAAATTCCTACGCAGAGTTAATTTGTATGTCCCATAAAGTGAGCAATGAATAATCATACGTGTCCCAAAGGTTGAAATTGATAAAGTCATTCGAGACGGTCGATTGCTCGCGACGAAAATCGGAGCGGAATCGCACGAGAAGTCGTTCGACGGCTGTCGAATAACAGGAATCCGCTCGATACTCGTTACTATAAGTGGCACGAGTGCTCGAGCGCGCGCGCCGCACAAATTACTCCGCTCGCCGGCTGTTTACAGTCATTGGCACGTAACCGCGGCACACGCGCTCGCGTTTGCACGCGCGTGCACGATCATCCTCTCGTTACGACCAGTGAGAACATCATCTACTAAGATCGAGTTACAGTTACTTCTGTTTTTTTTGCTTTTCGATAATCGAACGCTCGAAAGAACAGCTCGCTGAAAGAAATTAATTATACATTGGTATCGAGGCTCACATAGATCAAAGGAATTTGGTATTCCTTTTTTAATAGTAATCGCAGTAGGTGTAATAGTAATTAAGAAGGGGTCGTTGACCATTCGAGTAAAATCTTTCGGGATCGAGAATACCAGCGAGACCTTGGATTCTCGCATAATTCATGCCCAAGGATTTGGACTTTAAATTCGATAAGATGCTCCGTTCGAAAATAACAATAAGTGGTATAAGAAAAAATAGATGATTTACTGTTTTTTCGAGGTTTTGATGTTTTCTTTGACCGCGAGCAATTAATGTAATTGATCACATTGTCCACCGAGTTGCTTATAATTGACTGACTTAATATTCCGCGCGTGTTCCTCACTTCACCAAATTTTTTGAATGTTATATTCGTAATTTAGCAAATTTCTTGGCTGGTTTATCACACTCGCTTTTATCTTAAGTCGACAGTAAAAGGTTCCCAAACACATATTGACATGTCCGAACGCAAAAATTGCTGCGTTTCGAAAATAAAACTCTTCAATTTATCATCAAACTGAGCCTCGCGAGAGACCCGTACGATAGAGAACGAATAAAAACAGCCGAAACGCGAACGAGAGAATAAATTGCTGAGAATTAAAGGCTCCGTCCAAGAGATTAATCGTTCCACTTAAAAGCCAGGCCCTTAAAAGTTTAATTAGCTACGCTTTTAACGCGCCATGACCGCGCGACGCAGTAATTGCAAGTTCGCCCGAAACCACCGCGATTCTTCTACCTCGTTTGATTCCAGATTCCAACCATCCTAATAATCTTTAAAAAGGAAGAAATCGAACTCTTTCAAATTACATTTTCTTCGAACTATATACAATCATATTCGATTCATCTTTTTTTAGTTTAAAAGAAGCGCGAGGAATATCTCTCGCGATATCTTATGTTCCCTACTTTTTAGGTTAGGTCTCTTTCTAGATTCTGTGTACATTCTCTTCAGGTGTTCTTTGAGTTCTATTGAAATTAAATTTCCAGAAATCTACAACATACGCAAACCACATTTTATCGAATATCTCAGAAATTATTAAGCTAAAAAAAGTTGTAACTGTGGATTGTTTTCTGAAAAGCTTTCCTCGCGAAAGGAACGTCGCCGCCATTTTCTAACGGGAAAGCGAACATGTAAAAGCGTGACGCAACAATACATAGAAATTACACTTTATTGGTTTAATGAAAGTTGACGGTGGTTGGGGAAACCGGAGCGAAAAGAAGGCGAACAACAAAGTAATAAATCAGTACTCGTTCATTAATGTGCAAATGGCGGGAATCGAAAAAAGACGCGGCTCGACCGGTACGCTCTCGCGCGCATGCGCTCGCGTACAGAGGCCCTTCGACTTTTCCTACCGATTCTTAGAAACGGCAATTAAGATCGAAGCAATTCCTTTAGCGAGCGACAACAAGCCTGGTCCCGAGTATTTTTCTTTTACGCTATTAACGAGCCTCCGTGAGAATAATAATTTAATCGGTTGGCCTGCTTGTTTGCCTCTTTGCACGCTCGCGCACGCATACTTAGAGAAGACCGTGCAACCTACACACACGCGCGCACGTTTTTTTGCTACAGACAACGTGTTTGTCCGGTTATCATTATGCGCAACCTAATTACCGGCCAATGGTTTCATGGAACGCCGTCCGAAATCCAATTGACGAGATGTCCACGCGATTGCCGATTCACCGACGAATTAAACGCCCGCCGCTGTCGCTGCTCGAAACATTTACATATTTAATGCCAAGGACTTGTCGTGAGTTATACTTACTTGAAATGTGGGCGTTGCCCGCGGCCACGTTTCATGTATTTCCTTACAGAATTTCGATTTTGGCACGGCTCCCCCTCTTGTACTCGACCAACATGTATCATTCTGGAACGTTTTCTCGGTATCCGGGCAATTTGTAATAATAACCTTACGCTTTTGCCTTTAAACGGGCTTTTAAGACTTTCGGGAAATTACGCATAATAAGGGTGAAAAGTATCCGAGTAACACGAAAAATTTCGGACTATTACCGGTAACTAATTAGGAGTGACTTACGTGGCTCGTAAAACGTTTCAAAATTATACATCTCGGTCCTCGAATTATTCGAATTACTTGTACTATTTGCAGCTTTATATTCCTATAAAAATATATGTTTTATTTTGAAAAGCTGGACTATGTATTAAAACGGGAGAACGTAAGGGAATAATCATGACGTGTAGTCTGTTGGAAGTTTTATTTCTGATGATGATACTTGTAGCCAATACGCAGGCTATAATATCCCGATGAAAATTAATACCTCGTGCGCATTCAAATTATTCTTTAACGACATTACGAAGCCTCGAAACAACTTACACGATGATTGGTCATCTCGTTAGAGCGAAACGATCCTCTAATTATTTCGAATAGGGGTATTACGCGATACAATAAAATGATGTACCGCTATAAGTTCAATGACGAGCAGCGTCTTCGAGCGTTCGCGTGTATCATTGCCGATGCTCGTACACGCGATATCAAACGCGATGACAGAGTCATCCTATTGTCAAGTATGACTAGAACGATTCTATTTACGGATAGACGATTCTCGATCGTTTGTCAAAAGCTACCAGTGATTTCACGGCTTCTCTCAATCGTCTGCACCGTAAGAATTTATTTTCCTACCGTTGATGAGACGCTTCGTTAATTTCCAAAAATTCCTCGAATTACGAATGATTATTCTCAGCGTTTTAACCTCTGTCGTTGAACGTTGAAAAAGGGAAGAGGAAATGTCGACAAATTCCCACCTGATTCGGAAAAAATTGTTTACTCGCATAATAATGAAGCACTGGTATATTTAACGCGGATCCCTGAACTCTGCAAAATTCCGAAATCGTTCTATCCCCGTGTTACAACTTTTTCTTTGTGAGATGCAGTTGACAACCGAATTCGCGACCTTCGTATTTTTTACAAATAAAGAGATAATGGAAATCACCGTGACATTTTGGGGCAAGTATACAGAGTGGCTTCTTTAAAATTCAGAAGTATCAAGATTCGTTATCGAATATAGTTCTTATTTAAAAAATGCTTTGCAATAATGGTGGATCTTATAATATGTACCTTTACGACTACATTTAGGAACAAGGTAGAGAGTTTACAGATTAAGCTTTAAAATGCAATTTAAGAAGAAATAAATACAAAGTACCGAATTAATTTACCGATTTAATAACATAACTCGAATGGAAGAAATTCGCATTAACATCATCGTACAATCTCGTGCGCCCTCCATTTGCAGTACGTACTTATGGTGTCCCTTAATCGAGGATAATAAACCTGTATCGGTGATAATGTCTGTGGTGTTATCTCTATCTTCTGCCAGGCAAATATATCAGGTACCGATACGCTTTTCTTTTTAAGACGGCCATTATTTCCCGACTAGTTAACAAGTACCTACTGCTGAAAGCAGGGGTATCGATTATCGCGGACCATAAATATCGTAACGATTTCACGGGGCCCTAGATGCCCGGCTACGTATCGTGAGCGATCGGCTCGTGAACGAAACAGGTCCTGCTTTGACAATCGCGCCTCTCGAGAAGTCGCGTGGGTGTAAAGCTGTGCCTCGACTTTCACGAAACGAATTGCAGCGGCCTAACCGGGACTTGCTGGCGGCGAAACCGGCATACTCTATAAGGAAACCCGTTCGCGCGTTGTTTCCTGATCGCACGGTTCACCGTGTCGCCCTTAAATAACGCAATTAAAACGTTCTCACTCGGAACCGATGGACTCGTTCGCGTCTTTCTTCCAGCTTCGACGGCAGAAAAATCGACCCGAGAGCTGGCAAGCTCCATTATCGGCCTTGGACAACCACGAAATTGACTTTAACGCGCGAGAAATCTCGAGATTAAGGATCGACCGCTTGCTACGCGATGCATCATCCTGGGAGGCGTTCAGGGTTTTCGATGTTCTGACGTTTTAGACATTTTTTGAGTTACTTGCAATTTTTCGGATTTTCTGATTTGGAAGTTTGCAATTTTTCAAATTTTTAAATTCTCAAATCTTCAAGTCCCTGAATTCTGAATATTTGTTCACAAATTTCCAAACTTGTAACTTTTCAATTTTCCAAATTTCCACATTATCAAAGCTATCAATTTCCAACTTGTCAAATCCCCAAATCTCTAAATTCTCTAATTCCAACCTTCCAAACCCCAAATCCCTAAATTCCTAAATTCCCAAACTCCTTAGACATCAAATTTCCAAATATCCCCACGTTCCTAAGTTCCAAATGTCAATCTCTTAAAACCCCAATTTTCAAACCCCAAATTTCACAAATCCCAAACTTCTAAATCTGAAATTGCTAAAACCCCAAATCCCTCAAATCTCAAATTTCAACAGCCCCAAATTCCTCAAATCTCCAAATCTCAAATCCCAAACTTGAACATTTCCAAATCTTCAAACCCTCATCTCCCAAATTTCTAAAACTCCAAATCCCTCAAATCCTTCGAATCCCAAATTTCCATATCCCCAACTCCCCACTTTCAATCTCGAATTCTCAATCGTTCCAAACTTGCCACATCTAATAACCTTAAATCCCATCCCTAATTCCCTAAATCATCATTCTACCCAAACCGCACATTCGCATCTACAGAAACGCCTAATATACATTTGAACCATTTGTCATTTTTATATTAGGTAAACGTACTTCGTAATACACGATATTGTGTAATAGGTAAATGTGTTTCAAGGTTTCGATAACGTTCAACGACACCGTATCCTGAAAATAGCGAAAATATCGCTGAAACAACGAAGACTGTTTGATGAAGTAATGGACGTTGAATGTAGCGAGCGTTCCTGATAAGCGATGTTTGCATTAAAACGTTGATTTCGTGCGACAGACTATCTGTGAAAATATATTTAAGCGACTACGAAAGTTGGAAGAAATATCGAGCTAGTTGCATAGATCGTTAACATTATCTGTCTAGATTATTTTAGAATTATGGAATTTTCGAGATAAATACGGTGAAGCGAGTAAAGTTCCACGTGATGTTCAAACTTTAATCTGAAATTTTAACGAGCATCTTAATTATACCGCGCTGTTGTTACCGCAAGAGTTTTGGGATTCCAGTGGAAGCCCCGGGTACTTTTAAGACCCTTTTTCGTGCACAGCTTGTTGCGTTACATACCGATATTTATCGTGTCTCGTGAGTCAGAATTATTCGGATATTCGAAATATTTAATGTTTCAATCACCAAATCGCTTCACTACTTTTCCAAAGTGAGCGAAAAATTATCTTACGTCACAGCTTATCAAACTGTTCCGTGTTATACAAGTTATAATGTACATTATTTTTACTGTTTATCGATACATTTAGATTTCAAAGTATTTTACCGTTTGCGTAAAATCGTTTCGATCAAAAAATCACTTTACCGCCGGGTTTACGAGCCGTTCTGGGGAATGAGTCACATACTTCACACCGAAGAAACACGTAAAGCACTTAAAATGGTCTATTTAATTCAAATAAACGAAAGGACGGTACACAGATGAACCACATACCGTGTGAGAAACAATAATAATCCACAGAAAAATAAGCTGAGAACTCCATGCTGTTTATACTAAACCCATAATACTTTTCTCACCAGTGGGATAATTTTGCATTAGAAAAAGCTTGTCAACACGACCAATTTCGGTCTTCTATTCCGTAATACTCCAGAAGATTTTAATAAATTAATGTATAAGAAAGTACAACGAGGAAACTTGGTGCAAACTAGATGCAACTTTCGAGTGTTAGAAAAAAGATTTATTCGAAATAAAATTTTTATTGCATTATTAAATTTAATTGTTACTGGTATTGCAACTCTGCAGACCCAAATCTTCTGCACCGCCATTTTCTCTAGATAAGCGTACCACGGTACCGAAACAGCGTTTCCTCCGAGCGTAATTTAGACATCAACGTTTTAAAAAAAAAACGAGAAGCACAGCATCAGAAGTGTTGTTCGTTCACGGTGTCGAGAGTCGACGTAATAAATTCACCGAAACGACGCGATGGTTAAAGTGGCGCGGGTGCGGTGAATCCGTAAAACGAACGTCGTGGAGTGTTTTAATGGTCTCGCGAGAGAAAGCGAGCGGAATCGTCGACGTCGTCGTCGGTTTAGCCTGGTATCTCGTGCTCATTGGAATTAAACCGTGGTTTATCCTTTTCCAGTCTGCCACGAGAGGTTCGTAAATAGTGGCACAGCCAGCGCCGCGACCTCGCGACGAATCGTAAGAACCGTGCTCGCTTCTTGCTCGTTTGCGGAGTCAGGATTTATAGCGCGACAAACCGCTGCGACCGTCTCGATGATAAAATATCGCGTGGACCCCGCTGTAACGATGATAATTACAAGAAAAGCCCATGTTTCATGCAACACGCGCGAACGACAGGTTCCAGAACGCCGGGGACAGAATTCAGTGTAACGGTGTGCAACACGCTTTGAACCGAGGTACAAATGTTCGGCCGACTTTTTTTTTTCTTCTTTTCCCTCTCGCGATTTGTACGTTTCTGATGCAGCGGCTTCGCGTGACAAACTTTCTAACTGGAACGGCGTAATTCGCATGCCCGATCGCGCGATCTCGAGCGGTGTACGAACCAGCCAACGAGCACCAGAGCGAGAACCGTGAAACGAGTAACGAAGAAAAGGTACGTCGCTTAAAGAGTCCAGTCATCTCCGAACAGTTGACCTTGATCTTGAGGGAGAGCAAGAGGAAGAGAGAGGGCAGAGAGTAAGAGAGAGAACGGTAAGGTGCACCAGGAGGGCCAGAAATAAAGGCGGCAGTTAAGGCGCGTTTCATCGCCTTCTTATTTTTGGCATTCGCGCGAATTCAAGGGGGGACGTGCTAAAAATTCAATCCCACACTAAGAGTAACTTTGTGGTAGCCACGGAGAAGACGTTGATGCATTCAACGGTGGTGCTTGAAAATTCACCAAGTTTTTGACTCGAGAAATCATAAAAATCCTCGCGTTGACCCTCAGGCACCGTTCGAAATAAATTGGGCCGAAATGGAAATCCAATACTTGATAATTTCTTAATAAAACATTCGGGTGAAACTAACGATACGAGTGCAATAAAAATTTGACGGGTGCGCCGGGGTCAGAATGATCGAAGAAATAAGCTCCAAATTTTATAGCGAGTTATAAAAAGCCTATAAACGTAACCCTGTATTTTCATCCAACCATTTACACTCTGTCTCCATAGTGAATTACCTCTACAGAAGTTGTTTCAACCCTTCCACGAATTCTTAAATATAAACATCCTATTCTTGAACAGACGCATACACATTTTCTTAATTGACCAAACTTGCGTAGACAAAAGCACTAAATCGTGGATACGTAATGAAATTAACATCCTTTGCCCAACTGCCTACATTTCAGCTTCCACCTAAAATTTGGATCCACAAGTCTCGAGCCCGGTTTAAAGTTGTAGTTGTAGAAGATACCTGTAGGCTTTTTTCGCGTTGATACTGGGTCCAAAATGGCGGCAACGATGTTGGTGGCATAGACGAAGCATTGCCTCTCCGCATAGCAGACTCACAGACAACCTCATCAAACCTTGTCGAAACCCACAGACAATTATCCGCAGACACATGTCCGGGGATAGTCCACATCCATTGTCTCCGGACAAGCTACAGACACCATAGAATAACATGCGAGTGCCAGCTAATCTTGTGCTAATCCTTTGTCTTCGGGTTCATCTGGATTTAGACAATTGTTCACAGACACATGTCCGCGGATGATGCGATCAGACAGTCTGCAGACAATGTCTGTAAGTCTGGTCGAGCCTTTAGCCTCACGGCGGACGTAGCGTTTTCGCTCTCTCCTCTCGCGGTTCGCCGCGCTGGGTATAATGGCAACGTGTTTTCGTCTAATGTACTTTTTGTGATGTCCTTGATGGAGGAGTCTGCGAATGCAGAACTACAGGGCTGGCCCGGTGGGGCCTGGCATAGCACGGAGAGAGGAGAGGATCGATTCTATGGAAGTGAAAAAGAGAGGGAACGATAGAGAGGGGTGGAGAAGGTGGACAGGAGGGCCCGGCAGCACCTCAACCCACCTCAACTTTGGGCCTAGTCAAGGTCAGTGAGGCAGGCCCCACCCTCTTGTCCCCCCACCTTCTATACTTTGGCTTCTTCTCGCTTCTTCTTGCGAGGCTTCTTCTTTCGGCTTCGCCTCGTCTCGCGTCCCTCTCTGATCCCGACCAACGCAGCTCGTACCGCATTATCGCGTCATACCATGTTGGGACCCACGCCCTCCTCCGTTTTGCTTCACGTTTTTTCACCGGTCTCTTCCCCTCGGGAACCCGCGAAATCCCAATTAGTGGAGATACCCGCTCGATACTGACCGGCCACCGTATTGAACGGCGAATCTCGCGCGAATAATCGTCGAATACGCGCGAGGATAGTTTACTGGATATATGGAAAGCGTTGAATGTCAGCTCGTCGCAACGTGATCCGGAGATAGAGGTGTATACTCATCCTGAGATTCGAAACCAGCTTGTATAAAAATACTTTGCGACCGCATGGAATAAAATATCCCCTTATGAGCCGAGGACCGTGTAAATTTTTCTATAGAAATTTCCCAAAAGAAAATGTAGGGGTTTCGTGTGAAACAGACCTACGTAGGTCTCTAACTGCGGTATCATTCGCGTTGAATCGAGAAGAAATAGAAAGTTGAATCAGGAAGAATAGAATACTATATTTTAAATGTGGACAATAGTGCAGTATCGGAAACGTCGATTTTTTTTCACCGAGGCTTCATAAAAGCGCGCGGATATACACGCGCGTACGAGAGGGCGCACCAAATAGCCGCGTCGGGTATCACGTGGCAGAATGAAGGAAAAAAGAAAGAAAAATAAAGAACGGTCTATTTATCATGACACCCGCGATCGTAAAGAAAGGTCTTTCGAGAATACTCACGGAGGATGTCTGATTCATCAGCTTCATTCATCAACGTCGACCGCTTCTGTTTCTTTCATTTCTTTGAAACCTAACACGCTTCTAGTGTACGTGCATCATGCAAAAGTGTGAGCATGACCGGTTACACGGAACAGACACGGAGTTCTGCTCCTCGTTTATGATTATACAGATCATTAGAGGGATCACTGCCAAGTTCTTTCTTTCTTTTTATCAATATGGATCATTTTGATATTCGATCGTTAGCCGACCACCCCTTGCGTTAAATTACCTCCTTATTGAAAATCCATCATTCGAAAGACCATCCATAGACGCTCGACGGTTTCGCGATAAATACGCGATAGGATATAAATTCGCGGGGCATCTGGAGCAAATAAAAGATCCGAAGAAAAGCAGAGAAGTATCGGACCTTTCGGAATCCGCGAAAGAGCATTCCCTGTCATGTTGCATTTGCACCGCAGATACAGCTCGGAATGTCTGGCGATAATGATCTACGGACAAGGTAGGGATAGCGCTTTCGAGAGAATCGCCGATGAAGAAGGATCCAAGTGAAGAAGAGGGAAGGAGAAAGAAGAGGAGGAGCGGAGCCAGTAATCCGAGGCTCGGAGGTGAGTGAGCGAAGGCATGCTAGTACCAAATGAGATTGGATCCTGACCATGTAGGACGACTTCTGGGCCCTGCTAGTTTGCCAGGGTCCTTTAGATTCGTTCAAGTCAAGTTTCTCTCCCCGCCATTCCTCGGGTGTCGAAGTTGCATTCCCATCGACGCCATTCGAGTTCGTTTCAGCCGTGAAGCTGACCAAAATATTCTGTGACCGGTGATTTGCATTTATTCGATGTAGCTAAATTTTATGCTCGATCCACGGAACACGCGCGCGAGAACATCGACTACCGTTATGACAGCCGATCATAAAAATCTCCACGATTTAAATCGACGATTTATGCCACTCTAAACCGGGAACGTAATCAGTCGATTCCTCTAATTGCTACAGCCTGGAATCTCTTTCGCAATTCTCAATATTGGTAATTTTCTAGTTTACTGGTCTTCTGCTGGCTTGCCAATTTTGGACTTTACGGTAATTGGCTAGAGATTCCGGTTTATATAGTTTGATGTAATGTCAGCTTCTTTGAAACGGGACAACCCCATCATTTCAAGTTGCCAAATCTTCGAAGTCCAATTATTTTTTGACCAACCACAGCTCGATGGTAATATTCTGTACGTCGCCATTTTCCCTAGGGACGTCCGCTCGTCGGTGTACGTAAATACACACACCATCGCCATAAAACGAACCTCCCCGCTTTGCCATATGGTTTACAACGTCGGTGCTGAACTTACCGGCGTCACGGGCATCAAGTTACCCACCCCTCCCCCGTCTTTCCTGGCCGAGAAGTCCTCGCTTAATGCGCCAAATGCATTCTTTGTTCGGGTACATACGACTGTGAACGCAGCTTGTTGCCGTGTATTTCTGTCCGGTTGAAAAAATACTCTGCCCTAAGTAAAAGTCTGGCGAATTGCTATCTTAGAAAGTCGCGGGTTTGTAGGTAGAGCTACATCTGGCTAAAAAGGCACCTCATTAAGAAATGACAGCCACTTCTTGCTAGCCGATTTAAATGTCCTCCTCATGAATACCTCGCCGCATAGAGGCTGCAGCTGCGCGAATTCGGCTGCAGGAGGAGGAGAAGAAAAAAATCGCCGTCGAATAAGGCCGTGCAAAAGATTAAAATCTATCGGATGAGAGGAGGCAAAAATTCGTACGGGGTTTCATGGCTATTTTTCGGCTGGAATCTAATTATCCAGAATTCCCTTTTTCCGGGTAACGTGCGTGAGCCGGCATTAATTGGGCCGTGCGACGAGCATCTGCGCGTTAAACGTGCGTGATATAATATAAACGGCGCTGAGTTGCAGCTGCAGGTACCTAAAAGCCAGTGCAACGGTTTCAATTGTCCGCAATATGGCTGCCGTCTCAGCCTAGGCCTCATAGTCGTTATCCTTGAGAGGCCCGTGCACAGTGTTTCGTTTTGTTTTAGCGCGCGGGTGCGACCGAGAGAAGAAGAAAGAAAGGAGGGTATACTCGCGAGAGAGAAGGAGAGACAGAAGCGACAAGAGAAAGAGAGAGAACGAGAGGAACCACGCCACAATGAGGGCCCGAATGTTGCAAAACCGCCTATATCCGTGACTATACCCACACCAGCGGCTTGTACAAGAAATGATAATTACCGTCGGGCCCCCTCCGCCCACCTCGTCCCCCCCTTTCCACATTTCTTCCTTGTCCTCTTCGTATCGTTTCCTTCCTTCCCCGCCAATTGCTCGTTTATTTCGGGCCGTTTACTCGTCATGGATTCGACTTTGATCTCTTACCAAGATTGCGATCGCGCTTGACAAAGTATCGTCGCTTTTTTTCGCTGTTCTTAATTGGAAAGCGAAGACGATGCTTCTTCGTCGGTAGATGGATCGAACAGATTTAGAGGAGATATCGGTAGTGTCAAGTCAAATTTTAATAGGTATCGCGGAGCTGAGAAGTTTGCGTTTGGACGTCTGCACTTTTGTTCTTTTAAGTGTCCCCACTATTTCTTGCGAATCTTAAAGGAACGAATCGCACGTGCCGTATATCGGTATCGCGCTGGCATATAGACTCTCTTCTTTCAATCGAATTCGTGGAAGTCACTACCCTAATTAAACGGTACTCGGTCTGTACTGTGGTCACTTAAGTGTACATGTCGGTGCACGTTGAGACCGAATAGACAAAATCAATAACGTGTACTGACCAGGTATCAATACTTCCAACTGAAATAAATGCCAAAGCTTTCGACAAAAATATGAATACCCTAAATTTAAAAAATCGTAAACTTGCCTCGAACAAACATGTTAATTGCATCCAATAATATATGCCGAACAAAAGCAACAGATTGCGGAGTAAGACATATAATGACGCAGGATAGAAATTCATAAACTACAAAAGTACTCATTATCCCGTGCAACAGAGGATATAGGATTTTTTACGGGTACGGTTCCCATGAAAAATCACTTTGGCTCCTACAATACTGCCCTCTGTGCGGCCAGTCATCCCGATTCAACGGTCAGAAGCCATATGTTCCTGGCCGAATGTGCTAAGAAGTCATTGAAGGAACCGCCGTAATGAGAGACCACCCAATGAGCGTTTCGCGGCGATCACCGTCCGACCGGAAACACAAATCGAAATGGCTTCATTATGCCGTTGCTTCACCTTCTGTGACTCTCGTCAGCCTTCTACGGGGATTATCGTCGATATTTCACGTTTTAAGTCAACCGCGTTCATGGACGAATTCGATGACGAAGAGAATATCAATATTGCACGCCACGAAATTCAGTTAGCTTCTGTACGGGCTCGAAATTTTAACCGAACAAAACGAAATAAACGCGGTGCTATTCGAATAATAATCGTGCTCTTTCAATTTTCCAATTTCGAAAGCTGAACAATACCGGATCGCAATCAACAGGAACAATGGCAGCAAGCCACCTAACCGCGTCGTAATATTGTAGCAAATCATCAAGCCTCCCTCGGAGGTTTCTTCTACCTGCCGTTCAGGAAAGACGGCATTATGGCCGCCGTAAAGCACTAAAACAGCCTGATAGTTGTGAAGGGCCCGCGGGGAAGGTAAGTGGACATTAGCGGCCGTATTGTGAATCGGACCGCATCATCCACCCAAAACTAGCAGCTTCGGGGCAGCACAAAGGAAACGTCGATTCAGTTTGCGCCTTCTTGCCGAACCCCGAAGAACGCGCATATACACTTGCGCCTCTGTTTTGTGGCGTGAATGTTCACGTGTAGATGAGAAGAGGAAGCCGGGTTTTACGCTTCGTGGGTAGATTCGGGCCTTTTTAGCTTCTGGTCCACTGGCGTGCGGGTGGAGGGGATCGTTAGAGCAACCGACAACGCTATTGGTTACACGGATTGCGTTACTCTCTCGATGGATGAGGTTACGACGAGTATTCTTCGTGGTTACGTGGAAAAATCATGATCTTGAGGAAAAGTTGGATGATCATCGAATAGAGGAATAACTAAAGAGGATCCTCGAATGTCACAACTTGTCATCCATTGTTGGAGATCGTCGAATACGAGGGTGAAAGCGTTATCTAAAATCGACGCTGCAAAATCCACCCCTTCGACAAAGAAACAGGCAAGGATGCGTTATTTTAAGAGATTTCAAGGCAACAATGGAGATCCACGACTGACCCTTCCGTCAAGGCTGGCTTAACTTTCGAGAGACTTAAGAGAAATCGCCAAGAGGATAATGGAAGAAGGGGCTGCAATTTGCATCGGCTGGAAAAATCGCTCTTCTTTCAAAAGGGTCCAGTTGAACTGTTACACTTGCCGACGTTAAGATGACTCGAACAACAGCCAGGTTTTCCGGTCATTTGCGTACGCCTGTGGGGATGGTCAAGAGTTAGGTCAGGTTCAGGCAACCCCGACCTGTGCATCTCGTTTCTCCCTTAGAGAAACGATTGACCGTGGACCCGGTTCGTCAAAAGAGTTTCACCTGACCCTCTTCAGCTGGGCCCTCCATGGTTTCGACTTTTGTCTCAGGCGAAACAGTCCCCTTTGCGGTTAGATTAAAACGACGGCCGAATATCGTAAATGGATTCTTTGCAAAGAGCACGGACGAGAGAGAGAGAGAAGTGACGGTGACCTAGAAATCGATCGATAATCCGGCAAGTTGACTCCGATATACGTTTGAAATTCGATAGGCGTACGCGTTGGACTGGTCCCACGAAACAGGTTCCCCGAGAATCTGACCAAAAGTAAGTGACTATTAACGGTAGAACGGTTGTATACGAAACTTATCATCCCTGGCTTAATAGCCAGACGTTGGAGGGAGCGAGTCTCTCTCGGTCGACTTGGAGCCGATAATAAAATACCAATGAGCTAAGTTGGAAGACCTGTTTCCACGTGGATCTACTCTCTCTGTCTGATCGTTCGCACAGCATCTTTGGATGTTAATCCGTGGAGCGTACGTAGGTGGGCGCACGCAGCCTATGGTACCTGTCAAAAACTGGCGCTGCAACAATGCCCGAGGTCCGGAGGCCCCCTTGGCAGAAGTTAACCGCAGCACAGCAGGACTACTAGGGCCAGTTCGCCAGTTCAGACCGGGCCTTTTGCGTATCGCGAGAGAAATAAGTCACCCAGTGGCGTGGAATCATGCAAATCGTGTTGGTATATAACGATGGGCAACTGTGCCCCCGAGGGAAATGATGGCCAGGTTATCTAGTTGGAAATTTCTCAATTTACAAAATTTCAAAGCGTCAATTTCAACTTGCAAATTCAGAAATTTCTTAATCATCTCCAATCTGTGATTTCATAAATTTTTATCGAAATTTTGCAAACCCTAAATTTGTGAATATTCAATTTTGCAATTTTGCAAATGAAACTTCCAAGTTCTGAAGACTTGATTTCTAAATCCTCAATTTCCATTTTCCCAAAATCCGGAGTTCTCGATTCTCCAACTTTCCTAATCCCGATAAAATAGCGTCACAATCTACCACGTGTCATTTCATCCTTTTTTGAAAAGAGGCTAACAGTGTTCGAGGAAGCGTTCGATAATCGAGATTCAGTGGGTCTACGCCAGTGGGGCAGCAGGTCAATGCTGCCGTAAGGATCTCGGTGAGGACAAAGAGATCCTTTCCCTACCCTGATCCTTTCCTCTCGCTCCAACAGAACCTCCCCTTCTCTTCATCCCCACCCCTGTCCAGTCGTCTCATTGCACTAATGCAAGTGTGGCTGCATCGTTGCTGCAACGACAAACTGCAGCTGCCAAATGCAATCCCCTCCTGTATCGAACGATAGTTAACCCTCCCCTTTCCATTCAAATCTCGGCTTCTCGAATCATCGTGAACGGACGTCACGAACACGAAATTATCCTATCGAAAAGAGCTCGTGTTTCGCGAATCATCGTTGCTAACAGCAATGCGTCATCGCTATTGACTCGATAACTATTGCAGTTATCATATTTTTTAATAATATTAAAACAGAGTTCATTTGTTACAATATGAAGAAGGGTCAGATTTTAAATTTAAGTTTACGATGGTTCTGGATACGAAAAGTAACTTGAACTATAGAAAAATTAAATCTCTTGTCTAAATTTTTCAAAAATCTTGTGAAAAATTTTCCGTCGCAAGTAAATGTCTCGTAAGTTGCGGGTGCATTTGGTGGCGGTGAAGGAGCGGACGAAGGTGAAAACGAAGTATCCGTACCTGGTATGGTTTCTCGACGTCGAAAACGAGAGCACGGTTAAGAATTTACACTTGAAAGGTCGGAATTAACGCTTTCTTTTTCGGCCGTTTAGGGGCCCTCGTTAGTACCATTGTCGCGGCTACTAGCGCGCCCCGAGCGTACCCGATTCTCTTCCCCGAAAAGAATTAAAGGCGGTGCCATTATTCTGGCGTGTTTTCTTTTGCGTGCAGCCGTAAGTATTATTTTGCGGTTCGTTTCGCACAGTCAGCCATCCAATCGGCCCGATAAAGACAACCCTCGTGCGTCCAAGTGCAAATCGAACAGAAGCGAAGAGGTGCCAGACAGAAAGTTTGAATAAGCTTATTGAAAGTGAAGATTCGTGGTGCAATTAGAGGCGTCTTTCTTTTTAACAGTCTCTTTTCATTCGTTTGTTCAAGATTGAAGCTTCTGAGAGTCGCACCAATGAAATTTACTTACGACGATCGTCGATCTCGGAGGCACGCACAGATTCACTAATTGCAGATCATCGCGACCCTCGTGCAGCGTGGCCCTTCCGTTCGACCTTTCCTGAAAGTCCATCAAATTCTTATAACATTGAAACAATTTCCGCTCGCTGGTCGTGGATAATCCTCCATAGAGGATTACGAAACATTAGGTTTTCTTGGATACTTTATAAGTCTTGAGAGTTTGAAGAGAAATGAAGGATCATAGATAAGATAAGATTCCTTTTACAGTAATTTCTTGAAATAAATAAGTACTCGTTGAAGATAACAGTGTTAGGCTGTTAATTGAAGGCTTACCCGTGACTTTGAAAGATAGATGAAGAAAATTCAATTACAGTTTGCGTTCACTTTTATTTAAGCAAATAAATCAGGTAATTAGATTTATAAAGCTGCTTTCAAGCTTTACCATTTTCCTCCCTGATAAATAATTTTGTTTTGTTGTTAAATTTTTTAGTACGTATTTAGGGTGACCAAGAATTGAGACATTTGGCTAATTTGGAAATTTCTAAATTCGCATTTTTGCTGACTGTTCTAATGATCAGGCATAACGCTCCCACGCCCATACAATTCTTATTTTGATAATCGATCCATGCATAGTATTAAAACGCTAAACACCATTAGATGGTCGGCTACGCCCAACCAGCCGGGCAAAGATACTTTTTTCTCCCGCCTGTCTACACGAAATCCTTCATCGAACACTGTTTCACTGTTTCATCGTCGAAAGGATCGGCCAGCCCTCGAACGAGGAGAACAAAAAGGAACCTCTGTACAGTTGACCCTACCTTTTTCTCCCTTTACGATTCTACGGGGCCGCGTGTCGATCCTAGAAAGAGAAAGAAACGAGGGAAGAAAACAAAGATCCATAGGGTCAAGACAGAGAAGGTACTTGCGGATTCCCTCCAACAGTCGGTACTAATGATCCAACCTGGCGAAGGAACATCGACGGTATCCGGTATCGTGTAACTCGCTAAGTGAAAATACGCGTAGATCCAGCTAAGATACAAGATCGCGTCCCTCCTCTTCTCGGCCTGCCAGTCTAGTCCTGCGAGAAACAATAAAAGCAGTAACTGGCGCGGACATAATCCCGCAGGACCTGCAGCCTCCTTGCGTGCCCTTGCAACACAAACTTGGCCCCTCGTCGCGCTAACGGATCTGTTCTGAACTGTTCAGTTTCTCGGTTGCGCACCGTGTCTAATCCCAATGCCAGGACCTCGAAATATTACTCGACGCGTATGGCCGCGCGACAAAGGACCCGTGACGACGATGGAGGACCGGCCGCCATTTACGCTACCGTCCGTAAGTGCCTAGTTAAAATGGTGAACGATGCGAGTGCCCAAAACGACACTCTTTCAACTTTTCGTCTTATGAATTTTAGGGTTTAGTACTTCATTTTGTAATTTGGGACTTTGAAGTTAGGGTTCTTGGGATTCGCAATTTTTGAAGTTTGGAATATTGAGAGTAGAATTTTTTAATTTTTATACTTCAGAATTTATATCTTTGAAATGTTTCATGTTTGAAGCCTAAAAACCTTGCGATCTATATTTTAGAATTTCTACGAAGCAATCAACAGCTACAAACCATGGACAAAGTGTGCACAAAAAACTGGATACCTTCTTAGCACTAAAAACCATCACCCTGTTGAACAATCTAATATTTGTCTAGCGTGGCCCGACAGTATTGCGTAACAATTTATTTATTTACGATCCTGGGATGCCCAGGATGGTCGGAAAAACGCAGGAAGGGACAGGTTTAATTAGTCGGCTTCCAGCAATCTGGTGGTCGTTTTATTGATGCCGATTATTGCTACCCTTTTATTGTTTCTTATCTTTCGAAGAAGCACGATCGTTGACAAATGGCGAACTCTCTGCCACGTAATTTATTTGGTTGCGTTCGTTCCGTCGAGGGTGGTGAAATTCCGCGTGTCATCTTTTACGCATCAGCGTGTTGGAGGCTCAAGGGTACGGAGCATGAAAAGGCCTCGTTTTCTCTCTCGTTCTTTACCCATTTTCTCGGTCTGGACTTTTCGACTTCACAGGGTACCTCGACGTTAGTCCCGGAAAATTTATCTCCCTTTTCTCCTTTTCGAACAGTCAGCTATTGCTAGAGTTTCCCATGCGAAGAGAGAGCGTCATACCATCGACACTCGTTGAACAAGCGAGAGAGAGAGACGAGTCGAAGAACAGGAAGGAAGACGAACGAGAAGGAACGAGACAGAGAGAAGAGCAGAGCAAGTGAGAATATATACCTGCTGGTGGATATTAAAGCGAACATCATACCCTCGTCACTTTTACTGGCCCTCTCTCTGTCCTCGTTGCTCGTCCTTGTTTTTATCCTTCTCGCTACCAGACCACGCGTTCACCCTCCTTTTCCCACCCTCGTTTTTTCCTCTCTCTCGTTCTCTACTATCCTGCAAGTTAAACACATGGAAAAAAGAGAGGATACCGTGCGCGGCACCAACTGCAAAGTCAAATCCTCGACGTTTCCTCTGCCCATTCGTACTACACACCAACCTAACCTAAGCCGAAGGAGGGATTCTCCCTCGTGCACTTATGCTGCATTCCAGGCTTAGAACGCTCGTTTCCACTCTCCATTTTCATCGTTCTCGCTTCACGGCCGCGTCGTTAGCCCTAAAAGCAACCCGTGCTCTGCGCGATCTGCCTCTTACTTGACGTGCTTGCTTTTAGAGTGGCTCACCTGCTCGATGGATCTTGGTCGCGACTTAATCCCCGCGATTATCGTCGGGCGACAATATTGCGGGTCTTTACCATCCACCATTCGGCGACAGAAAAAAAAAGCGGACGCGTTGTTTGAATTTTAACGACTCGGCCTGGAGTTAAAATTATACGCTGAACATTTCTGCAACTTTGTAGCTCTTTGAATTACGGGATTAAGGCGGATTTAATCTTCATGGAATTTCATCCTTTTACTGCAAATCGTATACAGGGCGGATTGAAATGGTCCATTTGTTAACCTGCTTTTCGGTAATTCTGACAGAATTTATGTTCATGCATTATCGAGCTAAATATAAATTGATCGTGTAACGAATCAGGCCCACAGTTTATCGATTACGAATTCCTATTCGATTTGTAGACCTCGATGCATCATAAATGCATGTACATTCGCAGTCTAATTAGCAAGTTTCGGCTGTTATGAGAAAATGGATGTAAACTTCATAGGGACTTAATTTTGTCTTCTTATACGAATCGGTTGAATTAGTCAAGTCACACGATAATTAATAAACAAATCTGATTTAACATAGTCGTGTTTACTTGAGTTCTCATGCACTCTCATTTTACATATCATTTTAAACTAAAAGTTTAATATTGAAAATTCTGGACGATAAAACTGTCACGTTATACATCGTACAAAATGCTTCCTGTATCTCTTTGGCATAAGACTGGTTGAGGATCCCTGCTTCCAAGCACGAGAACTTAACGCTGAGGACTAGAGAAGCACAATTAAAGAACTCCAGTACCAGATATCATTTGATACCGAAGCAAAGAAAACAGTGAAACGAATGTCTGCATCCAGTTGATACAAAAGAAAAAGAATTTCATAAGAATGTTTAACCGGTGTTCGATGAAACGTGTCAGTCTATCATCCGTTTGTCAGCCCGCGGCCGATACCTTTCTTCAGCCTAAAGCACGAAACTCGTTATATAGCACAGTGTTGCGGCACGATGTAACGAAGTAAGGTGGCCACCGTGTGTCGGCTTGCACGTCCACCTCATTACGTTGATTGCCGGTGCAATCAGAGATCGGTCGCGCGTCTTGCCGCTGGCGAGCGTCGCACGTACGCGCCGCGGCCCGATTCCGCCTGTAATTGCACGCGTGGTACGAAGTAATATGCGCCGAACAAGGAAACGAAAGGAATAAGAAACGCCCGTAGAAACAGATCCACGGGGCCGTGCCGCCGCGTGACTTGAAATCAAAGGACGCAACAAAAGCCGATGGAAAGTCGCAACATGTGGTTACCGAGGCGGAAACACGAGAGAAACCAACCCCCGCTCTTTGGGGTGCCTCTTCTCGTGCTTCTTTATGCAACCTGGCCTTTTGGAACGAGCCCGTTGAATGATTTTCTCTACTTCATGAGCTGCAAGATTTCCGTTGGGGGTTCAAGTCACGCGATTGGAGATCGTTTTGATCTACGAACGTGACGCACAATCACTGCTTCGAGATTATTCAGGAATTCACGTGTAAGAATAGGGGAATATGGATACAATCCGTGACAGTGCAATTTGGAATGGCGTTGAACAAATTTCCAGGTTACCTAATCGTATGTTGCTGAATTAAAAGATGTATGAAATATCAAGTCTCTAATGAATAAAATGTATAATAAGTACGATTTCTTTGCGCGAAATATTTTGTGCCCAACCCAAGAATAAGGCTCGCGGGCACGTCTGCGTAGCATGTAGACAAGTCATACGGTAATTGCTTGGAACTGTCGGTCGAGCGGGACGAAAAAGGTAGTTAATCGAGAGATAAAGCGTGGAACAAAACGAAATTTATTAAACGTCACCGTACGAGTGAACGCTCCGCGAATACCGGGCGGCGATCCTTTCAAACGAGGGAAAATCTAACCAGCCGATCGGCAATAAGCAGTTCGTTAAAAACTAGTTCTAAATGTGTACCGCTATGAGCAAGGATTTTCTTGCAACACGATATTTCCTGATAACGCAACCGGGCTTTTTCAGCCCGGCCAGTTTACCGTACGCTTTAACACGTGTACTTCGATCCAACGGTCTTGTAATTACGTAGTCAAGTCGATACACCTACGCGTTTTCTCGTGCCGTTAATTCAAACTTCACGCTTCCTTCAGCCCCCCTGCCGCGCCTCGTCTCTTTTTCCCCGTGACGGAAAAACCGAAAAACGATAACCGTTCCCCGTGGAACTAGTTTCACGCGAATTAATAATATCGATTTTCCTCAGGCTCGTTGCTCAACGATAATTTCGATCGAACCGTGCCCCGAGAATAATTTGCGACGTGTGCACGCCTCTGTAACGTGTAATTACAAGATCGTCGCGATAGCGTTTCTGAACCTTCTCCAAGATTTTTTTCCCAATTGAATCGCGATTAAACTCTCTCTTTCCCTCTCGCGGCGCTCTCTCCGCCGAGCAGAATGGAATTCTCTATTCTATGATACATAATACGTCTACCTGTTCGTTTAGATAGAAAAGAGGAGAGAGAGAGAAAGCAAAAGGAGAAAGAAGACTCGCGTGTGAGGCAGTTAGTCGCGTTAGCGCCGCAATGAAAGCGCAACTCGCACCTAAGCGGGCGCAATCGGCTCCGATCGGTGCACGCTCGAATGCGCTCGCGTTCAGAGCCGTGGCTGATCTTAATTACAATCGCAAATGAGACGGCGAGCGGATAATTGCGGCGCATGTCGCAAGTCCCTACAATATTGTCCGCCGGCTGTCCCCCTGCCAGCGAACGAAACATGGCCACGTATCGCTCGACGAACATGCTTCTACGCTTGAAAAGTGCGTTACGGCTAAGCATCGATCGACAATGCTTTTTCGATGATGTCCCTTTGACACGCTTTATTAAAACCAGAGCTCGGAAAGCTCGTTTTATTTCGAAACCCAATTCTAACCCTTCGTAAATCCTGCACCGATTAAAATCGCATCTCGATCATTAACTGCTGCAACATTGCTGATACACTATGTTTCACATATTTTCACCAATTTTATAGTCAAAAATTTGATTTTCGACGTTCGAAATTGATATACAAAGAAACCTGTGTTTGAACCAAATTTATGGTTAAAATTAACAAAAACTGGTTTCCGGAGCAAGCACAAATATCACTAAATTAAAGTTTGCGTTCAGGTTCGTATTTCACTTGCGTACTTTAGAAGTTATACATAAGTTTCTTCGAATCAACTTTTACTTATCCCGTGTGAGTTCTTGTATCTGACTTTCTTAAGTATATCTGATATTCTAATATCTATCTAATATCTAAGGAATAATTTTTCTATTAAAAATATTCTCGACATAATTGAAATCGCAAGTTTATCGAACAGAAAACATAATAACGTTGCATCGTTGCCTCTTAGCGTTTCAATCTCGAAATTGTGTCACAGGTAGTTCAGAATTGAGTAAACCGTGGGGACAAAAATTGGATAAACGTCTCGCGTTGGATAATTATTGGATTATCCCGGTTCTAGCTGCAACTTTCCACCGGTACACGTATACTCCTTTATGTGTACCGCCGGCTTGTGCATTCTAGCGACTGCAGTCGATCGATAGTTCGGCAATGCGTTTCCGTTGACACCCTTCTAGGGAATACAGTTGCAATGGCGCATAAATAATGCTTATATTTAGATCTGTTCAACGAAACCGCCAAGGAAAAAAAAGTATCCTCCTAACCTTTTTTTCTATATCGTTCAACTCCGTTATCGCCGATTAAAACTTTTACTACCAATTAAGAAGGGAATTAAAAAGAGAACCCCGATTAATAATCGACAAATTAACATCTCAAAACTGTCCGAGGCATAGCATAAATCTGATATAGCGGATAATATCCATCGGACGAACTAATATCGCTTTTTATATTCGTTAAATACGAGTCTTAAAGTTTCATTCAAGATGGATCTACTGCGTGTGTTTTGTAAAAGAAACATTTTGAATCTTTAATGCGAATTTGCAATCATCGAGCGGGTCTTTTTCTTAAATAAAACCAATTATTCGATGATTTACTCCGACATGTTTTAGCAAAACGATGATCGTTCGTCGACAGAGGTATTATCAGCGCTCGTTTAGATACTTTCGATGTTTCTACGGAGATTTCACTTCTTCAACGGCCGTAAATCATCGGGCGTGTCCGTTTATTGCGAACCTCGTGTTAATAATCCGTTTGTCCGTTCATTTGCGTATTTATTAAATATGTAAATCCTGCTAACTTTCCTTTCTTTTTTTACCAGCTTCGATCGCGTTATCTCTAATCGAGGCGTTGCTCGATATGTATTTCTTTGCAGAAATTATCGATCGACAAACGAGGAATTCGCGGCAACGTTTCCTATCCGAGCGATTATACAAATCGAGAATGTATCTGTCTCTTTTTTTCGGGGTCGGTTTAATTGCTCTGTCTTTCTTTCGATTCGTCCGATAATCTCGCCGACAATTATTGACGTTTCAGGCTGTCGCTGCGCCTAGATACCAGCTCCACTATTCGAACCAGCCTTTATCTTATCTACCTTGTAAAGCTACTAAATAGATATACGTATGTACGTGGAAATAGTGGCCCCGTTTTCCCTCCGGTGTCGTGGATAAAAATGATGCAAAGCAACGGGCGACAAGCTCGCCTAATGGACCGCCTTTGACTCGCTGTTCTACATTAACATTCTCAATACACGTTCTTCGAATTTAATGTTCGCGACGAATAAAATGGAGAAAGTTATCGATAATGTTCCTACTTGTTTCCGTACAACTGTTATAAATAGAATATATTCACGACCTTTTTATGCGTTAAATAATGTCACGCAAAATAAAAGAACAGTATTTAGCTCACGAAAATTAGATTGCAACGAGAATAAAATATTCTCAGAAACTTTCACGCGCGGTTAAAAGCAATCGAGATATTTCGGGTTCTAGCGATACATGACTCATTCGATATAATTACAATATGTATTTCTTACCATTAAATTCGACCGGTAATTTCATTGATCGAACGTTTTTTCGCATTGACACGCTATACTTTATTAATTACCCGATCGTAAGACTACGGTCAGACATTGTAAAATGCCGTCTGGACAAAATGATACGCTCGATACTATTAAAACGGTTTCTTGGCCTACGATTTCCGGGAATAATAGAATACGAAGGTCTCGGTGATCCCTGTTCACCGAAGAAAGAACAGCATGGTCCCGGCCTCGGGTAATGAGTATAATCAAAACGATTTAGTAGGAAAGTAGCCGCGAGCTATATGGTACACGTATATCCACGCGTGGACCGTGCAGTTCAATTTGAATTTCGAGCTCAACTATACGACCATAATATCCGGTGGTCACGAAGACGCCATCTGATGGACGAACAAATTGCCGGTCTTCGGATCTACTAGCTGACCCTTTTTTTCTATTCGTCTCTAGTTCTGTGCCTATTGTTCACCTTGGTCTAGGCATCCTCGATAGTACTTAGCGTGAACCGCTACCGGCTGATATGTAACCATTCCTTCTATTCGCAGATGTTCACCGGCCCTCGCGAATTCTATCATCATCCCCTTTGAGAACGACTCCAGACCACAGGATCCCTATTTTGATTCAAATTCTCTAGTTTCTAAGTATACTTCCGAGCAATTATGCGATTCGGATTTGCTCTTGGCTCCAATTCGGGAAAATTACTTGCGGTTCGATGTAGAGAACAAAATGGGAAATTTCGTGGTTTGGAAAGTTGAAATTTTTAGGTATAGTAACTCAAAATTTTCTGATGCAAAAAGCTGATATTTCTGTATCTTTAAATTCTATATTTTTAAATTTTACAATTTTTCAAGTACCATTCAGATTCCTAAATTTTCCGATTACCAAATTTCCAAATCTTCAAATTCCCAAATTTAATTGCGATTGACCAATGCTCGCGCCAGTGGTAGACCCAACTCAGGGAAAAACCGTGTATCCTCTAATAATTTCACTGTTGACCGGCTGTCGAGCCGGGACCAGGTATAAAAGCACAGAAAAGACACAGAAACAAAGAAAAGGACGGGTGGGCTGACGCGAGAGAAAGAGAAAAGTGGCACGAAGATGGAATTACCTTCTGGTCCAGCGGTAACCGTGTATATATTGGGAGCCAGTAGATTTATGTAGGTGCACGAGAAGGTATTATGGTGGATAAACTACGAAAACCAGTGACCCGCTCTCATGGATTCGAATATACCGGGTGTCACTTAACTTTTGCTACAACTTCACAAACACAATTTTAAAATCTGCCATATATTTAAAGCTGTTCTCAAAACATCCTTTGAACTTGTAATAAAACTTCATACTATTCCTATCATAGTATGTTAAATAATTAAAATTAATTTTCCAAGAGGAACAGATTTTGAAATATGATCCTGATTTTTCGTACAAGATCTTTTTTAATCCATACTTTTGTGATATGTAGATCGATGCACGTAGATGACACCCTGTATATCAGAGCTTCAAAGGTAGCCCGTCTTTGTTCTCCATTGGTCCCAATTACAGGTAACCACCTCCTTGCGGTCCAACGAGGATCGAAGGCAATTAACATTCTTCCGTAGTTTCATCCGTAAACATTTATGATAATCGTACGATCTTCTCGTTGCGTAATGAACTGGTCGTTCTCGCAGTCCTCTCTGCCTCCGTCTTTTCCCCTTTTCAATCGGCGCGTTTAAATAGCCGTGCACCGAAGGGAAAATTACGGGGCAAGGTGTTATGTCACGTAACTGTAGCAACGTCCAAGGGTTCAGCAGCCTACAAGGCGACAGAGAAAACCGTCTCTCGCCGAAGGGGGTCGAGATTATCGTTCGTGGGCTGGAAAGCCTAGGATAACCCGATGAAGGGTTGCTCTTCCGAGCCAGTGGCGCGTGCCCGCTGTTGATCACCCCTACCACTCTTTATTATACCGATGCAACCCCCTTGAATCACGCCCCAATAGACATTCAGCTGCCGCAAAATTTAGCCACGAACAGCCAACTTAGCGAATCCCTTTCCAGAACGATTCCCTTAACTGGAACGGGCCTTTTTTCCGGTGCACTCGCATCCCTACATTGCCCGTATAACTAGATACTCTCGAGTACCACAAAAAGTCTATTTAAAACACTATAAACACCGTGATCTTTGAGGAAGTGCGGACTGTGATCGGGGGAAACGTTAAGAGAAATATTACGTAATAATTGCGTTACCGTATTTATTCTTGGCCTGTCTGCTACTGGTCTGGGAGGGTGTTTATAACGGGAACGTGATTGATTATTCTTATCTTTCCATTAACTATGAGCATTTGAGAACAGTATCCGTTATACTGTGTATGAGGTCATGTACACGTGCAATGTCTACTTCGAATGAAAACTTCCACCATCTGGTTTCGATTCGAGGAAATTAAACATACGAACTTAAAATCTTGCAAATTCTCAAAATCTTAAAAATCTGCAAAATCTTCAAAGTCGTAAACTTTCGGTTCCCTTTTCTGAAGGATCCAAACTTCTGAATTTCTGCGGACTCAAGTTTAACTGGAAATGAATTGTTAAAATCGGGTAATTTAACGTAACTTTGCGTAGTCGATTTCCTCCTTGCGCAATTTGCATCTCGCAAATGCAGTTCGATTGAAATTTCGCTGAATCATCGCGAACAACGACTCAACCGCGAACCACCATGGCGGGCACGTGTTCCACGAAATGTTAGGTTGCTGTCGGTTCACGCAACGCATCGACACCTGGCCAAGCTGGTGGTCGACTTAACGGCGAAACACGGAATAATCCTGGCCCGCTTGTATTTCCGCCTATTAATTTGGGTAAGGCGATTGTCTCTCCTCCGTTCGGCCGGTTTTTTCTCGTGCAGTCGCTCGAAAGCCACAGCATGGTAACAGAAGGTAATTCGAGCACGGTTAAACGTGGACCCGGGGAGCAAGAAGTCCCTTATGCTCTCTAAGTACTTAATAAGGTCCGACAAGGGCGTCCCTAAAGCCACTTTAACCGTGTGTTCCCCTTCGGGATTAAGATTCTCGACGTGCCGGAAGAAAACGACGGAGGGAAATTGTCGGTAATCGCTTTCTGAACGTCTACTGTTGCTCTTGCTCTTTCTTGCTTAATGTTTATTCGAGTGATTATTGATGCGCTTATGACGCTCCCTTGGCTTATTTCACGCGGGTAATCGCTTAGAATAAACTGAAATTCATTTCCAAATTTCTTTTTTAATTCATCACTCGTTTCATCGTTGTCAATTTTATACAAACAGATTGAAATGTACATATTAAATAGGATACGTTAATTTCGGTAAAATCCTTGTAATTCATTATACCTGCAAATATAAAACAGGACGTTCCAGGAACAAAAATATATTTTCGCATTATATGAATATGTATCATTTTCATCCCATCTGCTAAGTTAAGAATAATAGAGAGATTCATTGGGTGATGAACGCGTTAAGCGGAATTTCGATACAGTTCATCGATGAAAGAAGGTGTTGCGGAGTGGTTCGTTGAAAAAATTTTTCCTCCCGGTTGCAAGCAACGCTTTTAATCGCATCTTCTACTCCTGTACACCTAGGACCTATCGTGGGGTCCCATCCGGACTGACCGCATTCTCACCCGCGTGACGTCAGCATCGAAAGAGATCCTCTTTACACTGGAACTCGTCGAGGAAACTCATGAATTTGCGGCTGGCTACATGTCGGTCGGACGGACTCGAGAAAAAATTCCCCGTGTTCGTTTATGGCCGGCTAATTAGATTTTTATCTTCATTAACGGCCCACCGGACGAATCCAGCCCCGGTGATTCGTTTCCTTCGCGGTTCAGACATTGCTCCGTAGCCAGTTTGTACCGGGTGTCCTGCAATTAATTCGTATCGATTACCGGCACCGCAGATTGCGATTTTAATTTGGTCTCGGGACTCGGCCGTTCTCGCGATAACGTCGGATTCCTCTTGTTTTTGAAACTTGCGAAATTAAACCTTTTATGTCGCCATTACGCGAATAAAGATGTTTCAACATTGCCCTTGCGTGGGAACCGATATATTGCCAAGGATACTACGATATATGACCATGTAGAAATAGTTTCAGCATTTGGAATTTTTAAATTATAGAAAGAGGATTAGAAAATTTCAAGTTCACATATTTCTTCCAATGAAGTACACTAGTTCCCATTCAAAGAAAGTCTACGTTGCACCCAAATGTACCTGCAACCTAATTAAAATTTGTTCCATAAATTTATGTTTTAATTACCTAGAAGATTTAAGGTGATCATATTTTAAAAAGAAGTAGAAGAACTGTGAAAGGAAATATAAAACCTGGATATCGAGTTGCCTATACAAGGGTTAAGAAGCACCTGTACTTTGTCCTGCTCAGGCGGAAGGCAGTTGCATTTTATTGCAGGAATGCACCAACATCAACCGTCGATCACGAGAGCCATTTCATACGACCTGAACGTCAAGGCAGGACATGGCAGGTTGTTGAAACTGATAGGTAACGTATCCCGGACAACTCGTAAATGTTCCAGGAACGTGCATAAAACGCGTGCGCCTCCTTCCGCATGGGACAAATTCATAAGTGCAGAAAGAATGATCCTGGACGTGCGGTTTAACGCGAAACGATTTTGCGGTCTTTATGATTTCCTTTTTAATTTTTGCACCATTCTGGCGGTTTCGAATCGTTTCTCTCTTTTACTCGGATCCACGAATAGGATGATACCGTCTCGTGACAGGATAATGGAGAGGTGTCAGTGGTTCAGTTCCGTCCGCGATCTTACGGGCTCGAAATAAATTCTGATTCCTAGGTGCTCGGAGAGGAGAAAAACGAGAGGACAGGATAAGAAGTTGCAGGAGAAGGGGCAGGTGCGTCCAGTCGAACGGCCTTAAGTTATTCATGAATTCGTTTAATCGGTTTCTGCGCGTAGCCGGGCTATCTTGTTTTCTAGCTTTTTACGTCGGCTCGGTAATCAACGTTAATTCGTAGAAAACCGTACCAGTAACGAGGACTATAAATTCTTTATTAGCAAACTACCTCCTGGTGACTCCCTTTCTCTTTCTCTTCTTCGGCTAATTGCTGATTATTGCCGCACACGTTTTACTTTTATATTTCAACTCACTTCTACGTCTGTGATACAAGTTTGTACGCGAAATTGTAAAGTTAACACTGCTCGAAATTGTTGGAAATATTCAGATCAATGCATAAGCAAATCTCAAAGTGCAGAAATATTCTTCAAGCTCCATCTCAAGGTTTTAAGAGTTTCGAAGAATTTACCCTCTTCCAGAGTCCCAAAATGTAAAAGTTTCAAAGTCCCAAGGTTCCAGCTCCGAAGTCCCAGAAACCCGTTTTCAGCCGATATCGGAGTCCAATTATAGATCAGTCAATTGAACATTCGAGCACAGAATATTGATGTAGGTCAGGCGAAAAACCATGCAATCCTTTCGTTGAGCATCGTTCTAATGGCAGATCGCGATCGTAAGCTGGTTCCAATGCGGCTCGTTCGAAAAAGCAGCAAGCAGTTGTCCCAGAACCCATGGAATTCGGCCAAACGGCGAACATTTGAATTCTACCACGTAGAAGAAGCCTCGGTATCGATTATCCTCCGCCTTGCTCCGACCTCCATTTCGTTTTGGCGGCCCTTTATTCTGGCCAAAGGTAGACGGGAATCGTGACATAACTCTTTCACCGGGCCTCTTTAACCGCTTCGCCGATGCTCGCTGGAATCGCGCGAGCAAATGGAAAACGAGAAATTATTTAGCGATCGTTGGACGTCGGTGCGCGAAATAATTGTCACGCAGCACGGGCTACGATAAAAGCGTAATTTACTGTACGCAGTATTCACGGATTATGTAATTTCTGTCCGGGTTCCCTGGCGAGCCATCGAACGAAATACGAAGCAGAAGAATGATTCTATAAATTCCCCCGGTATCTTTATTACTCTGTACGCGTACTATAATCTGATCTTTCTTTCTCACTCTCCGTTTCTCCTCTCACCGGTCACGATCGGCTACCATCGGAGGGTCGTTTAAATTCCGTCGCGTTAAGTCGCTCGCGATCCAAGCTAACTGGGTATATCAGGAAGTCGTGAATCGCGAACTAAGTCTCCTGCGGCGAGACATTTGGCGATTTAACCTTTTTCGAAGCGCACCTAGACTCGAGACACGGCACTCTTGCATCGCCAAATTAGCCAAACGGGAACTTAGGAATTTTTTCCAGAGACAGATCCTGCTCGACGTGGTAAGCTCTGCGAGACTTTGCGTTCTCCAAATTGTTCCATCTTACAATCCAATATTTTTAGACTTTGAGATTTAAACACGTGTGGCCACTTGAACAAGTTTTCGAACTTTGAAGTTTTGGGTGCTTTCATCGTTGTACGATTAATTCGGATCCCAGCATTCACAACATTCAGATTAGACAATTCATCAACCACGAGGTATGAACGCAACAAGAGGATCGTTTTATCCAAACGAGTTTCTAACTGGATGCACACAGCCGAGCAACAAATGTGCTTTTCATTGAAAGAAGATCCTACAAGCCAGAATAATCCTTCGAACCCGTGCACGAACGAGGAGGACGCATCTTTTTTTCTCCTTGTCAGGGGCTCAGCTTCCACGCTTTGTAACGTCAGCGCGTTGCACGGCTTCCTAGAAGTTCCTAGAAAGTTATGCCGTGGATTTCAGCGAGCTTAACGACCCTGTGGAATTCTTATTGCCGCAATGAAAGCCGCTTTAGCTCGACTCTCTTTCTCTTTCTCTCGATTCTAGGCGATCGAAATACCGCGACGAACTGACGGCATCGCTCTTTTTTTGCGCTCGCGCGATCACGTTGGTTCAGAAGTCGCGGTTTCTGGGAACAGGGTGGCACGGCAGCCAGGAATGCGGAGGAAAGGACGAGACGCTGCTCCATATTTATCGTACCGACCGCCAAAGGACTCGCCACTAACGCAAAACCAGCCTTCAACGCGCTGCACAAGAAACAAATCAGCCTTATTAATTAATTTAACTGGTCCAAATGAGCCAAAGAACGACGATTCCGTCGCGACGCCGTCCGCAACTAACTCGTGTGAACGGGGAATACGAATTTCTTTCGATAAAACCGAACGACACTCTTCTTTCCGACCATCTATCAGTCAGACGTCTTCGTTCAACACTGAATTCATGCAATTTGGAAAAAGTTTCTTTAGAACATGACGTCTTTAATTCACCGAACAACCATTTTGTATCTAAATCATTAATTTGCGTAGCCATTTTCGTCAGACTTTAAAATGAGACATACATGTTTTCAGACGAAAACGAGTTTCGTTAACCGGAAGTGTCTCCAGTAAAAGACCGTCACACTCCCATAAACTGTTGGAATAATTTGTGTCGATGTGTATATAATTATTTTTCAGGTAATTCATTTTATATCGACTTTCGATCGCTATCATTGTCTTAGACTATTAATTGAATAAAATATCATTTCATAAATTTCAATAGTTTCCTGATAACATAACGATTTTCGTAATCACATTTCAATTTTTATATGCAAGATATTATTATAGCTATATTTAATAGTGGTGCCTATCATTTTATCGACGTTGCCTTCCGAGACCTCTCGTAAATTTAGATACTATCACGCGTGCGTTAGATAATCCGAGTGTCCACGAGTAAAATAAAAGAAACGAATTTAATTAATTAGCTGCAACAGCGAGCCGTAAACTGGGATCGATGGCTTAAGATAATCGTTGTAAAAGTAATCAAGCTTTTCCCACTTAATGCTACACCACGCAACACGGAACTGTGTAATGGAGGATATTTCTGCAAGACCATTCGAAAGCAATAAAATGAATTTCAAAATACATTCCCCGTGTAATGGCATTCCGCAATACTAAGCGATATTATTTATTACTATTAGATTTTGTAACGCCGCAGAATTTACAACTTGATCAAGGGTTTGTAATTGAACAAAGAAAAACAAGTTTTAAGCACTATCGAATCAATCATAAATTTTTTCGTATGAGGATTTTGAGACTTTGGAACATTTCTTGAACTTCGAGATTTTATGGAATATTCAGAATAGAAGGATTAAACAAATAAGTTGTGATACGATTCCCGCAAAGCTTCATCCTATTTCACTATCAAACGGATGTCCATGTTCTTTTTCCCCTAATTGGCCATATACAGCAGGCCCTATCAACTGTATCAGCTTCCACAGGACCTCAGTCAAAATTTTTGACACAATCTCCGGGACAAGGAAGGGAACTAGTTTCCAGCTCGAAGGTCTTCTAGTCTCGTTCGTAATGAAGGTAGTCGAAGCGAGCCATACGCGCTGTTGGCGCACTAATGGTGCGTCTAAGCCAGCCCAAATGGAACAAAATGAATTTCGAAAAGGCAGAAAAGCGAGAGAGAAAGAGAGACAGACTGGGCGAGAGTAGTCCCGAGGCTGGGCATGGCTTACGACCGCTTCTTGCTAGAAACGCATGAATAATGCAACAATTGGCCGAACCGAGGACGATCCTTTGTTTTCGCAGGCCCTTCGTTACCAGCCGCCAAATTGCTCGCGAGCTATCCGCCTCGTCTGTTAGTCACCGACCAATTTCGTGCACAAGACACCGTACACCTCCTCACCCTTCAACCTCCCTGATCCTTCATACTCATCTCCTTTTCGCGAAACCCGTTACGCCCGTAGAACGATTAATAATTACGGTCGAGGTATCCTCGTCAAAAAGCTGCAGCTGCGTTTCACTCCGACAGAAAGTGTCCATAGGTGTACGCGGATAATCTGTTCTACGAATTAGATTAGCGAAACCTGCACGATCCATCAGATAATGCTGGTTACGAGACGATTTCGTTTGCGTGTTTCACCGATTTCCGGTCTTATTTCGATCAACCTTCACGGTATACTCTTCACGTTACTATAAAACACTTTCTTCTCGATGCTAACTCGTCTCATATCCTAAGCCTCATATGGGTATTTACATACTTGGTAAAATACTGGTGCAACATTCGATTGTACATCATCGTGATAGGTCACGTAACCAAGATTCCTGCTTAGAACTTCAAACCCTCCAGGTTCAGTAATACTCAGTTAATACCCAACATCAGGCATGACCGAATGTCTCGAACATTTTGGAATTCGTATATTTTGAAACATGAGAACCAGGGAATAATCCTGGACCTAAGTTACATCAATGTGTTGGACGTCGTCTTCATTCCGCTTATCGTACCTGAAGATTTGATGCAAGTTTAAGATGAAAACTGAGAAGCAAAGAGCGGTGGAAGCCGAAAACTAAGAATCGTTGGAGAATTATCTTAATGAAGTGTCACTAATGTCCACCTTCTGCGTTTCTCTTTTCTTCGGAGATCCTTTCAAAGATCCTTCATCCCTGAACGCGTCAGGTAGCCATTCCGGACCCTGTGTTCTCGGCCGCGGGCACAGGGGACGGCCCGAAGATTTCCTATGATAAAGCGTCCATGGAATCTCAAAATGGTGTACAGAGGGTTATAGGCAAGTTTCTTTCTTGTCGTGTTCGAAAGCAATCGAAGCGTGTCCATGAAACTTGTGTATCGAATGTAACCATCGGAGCTGTGACAGTCAGGTAAACTGGGTATAAAGTACAATTGAAATTAATCCCGTGCAAGTTGCATCCCTTCAATTCTTAATAAACATTTCTAATTCGGTGTAAAAGGACAAACGTGACAATTTCGGTGTTAACAGTCGTATGTAACAACAGGTAAGAAAGTTAGTCATTGTGAAGACATCCAAGGTTCCCATGTAATTTATCCCCATCTACCCCATATAATTATTCGAAAATGCGTAGACAGGTCGAGGAATTCGATCGGTGTCATCGGGGCCCAAAAAAGCGGGGCCCTCTAAGAATAATCGAGCTAATGAACACTCCGTGAGAAAACGCTGGCACAGGTAGTAGAAGAGATAAACGCGACTCCGTCCGCGTCACAGTATTTTTAGCACGGGTACCTCTATGAGCGTTGTTAAACACACGCTGAAAATCGACGTTGAAGCGGGTGGAACCGAAAAACGCCCCCTCATCCATCCTAAAAATCCTTCTCTATCCGTGCATCGAGGTTCGGCAGGATCTTGGTCGTTGGTATTGGTAAAAACGTCGGCTACGGTGTGGTACCTGTTTCGATTTACCTGAGAAAGGACTCTCCGTTCGAAAGAGACAGACAGATAGACAAAAAGAGAGAGAGAGAGGGAAGAGGAGACTTCTGGACAGACACTTTGGACGATGGTTAGCGGATAGAGAGGGACGGAAAGTTAGCCCTCCCGATCCCCTGTCATTTGCTACGAGCTTCAAGTCGTGAAGACCTCGAGGCTCGACCAGCTACACCGCGTGCATCTACGATTCTCTTCTCTCCACCCACTCATACACGCGTAAATCTTTCGCTGGTGTGTAACTGGCCGAGCACTGGCATACCTGACCGGACTTGCCGTACCTTCCCCTCTTCTCTCCCCGTCGACGTCGCTCGTCTCTCACCCTACTTACCTTTATACCTTTATACCTGCCAGGAACGAGCCTCGTGCACCGACGCGAAGATACACGCGTCATTAAATAATCCCGGGCCGACGCTCATCAGGATCTTTACGAGGCGAAATAATATTCGGCCGACCGTCCTGCGGATAGCCGCGCGATATTTTACGTAAGGATCCTCCAGTCCTCCTTCTTACGTCTCTCTTTTTCGTGTCCATCTATCGTCCTTGATCCTTGTTAACTTCTCTTTATTTTTCATTCTTTCCATTTGTTATTGCATCCACATTGGCGTAACTAGGTAGGGTTCTAATGTACGACGTGGAACTGCAAAATCTGGGGAATCGTGCATTAAACGCGATCCAATCACGCCCGCGATTTCCTCGTAGGTCTTCCGATCATTGGCTGCACGTGACTTACTGGGCGGCGGAGTAGGGTAGCTGCGCATGCGCGAGTGGTACCTGCGAGCGGTGGGCGTGACTATCGTGCATTTAACGCGCGGGCAGACTGTAACGCGTGGTTATCTGTCGCATGAATATGTAATGCGTGGAAATCCAGCACGTAACTTTCCAATGCGTAATTATACAATACGTGATCTTACACGTAATTATACAACGAGTGAATATCTATAACGCGTAACTGTACAACGTGTAGTTATGTAACGCGTAACTATGCAACGATAATCTAATGCGTGGTTACGTAATTTGTAGTAATCGCATGGAGAAATAACACGAAATGATCTTTACGTATAGCGTCATCCCTGCAATCAGAAAATATCGTAACATCGGTTTTGGTAGAAAACGATATTTCAGCGCCTTCTAAAAAGAGAAAGTTTTTTCATAGTAACCAAAGGCACAAACTTATGGGTCGACCTAATATTATCCAGTGTCGGGCACGGTCGAGAATAGTTACGGTCGATATCTTCGAGTTACGGGTATCGAGGCGTAGGGAGAGGGATAAATTAATCATCGATTCTTGGACCATTGTTTTTTAAGTCCCACGCGTAGTTAGGCTTTCTGATGCTCGATATCGATATCGTGCTACGTAAATAAGTTTAATTGCTCATGTACTATTATCATTCGCCGGTTCTACGAAGCAGATAGAACAGAGAGCTAAAAAGAAAAACCGCGTTGTGCAACTAATCCACCAATAACCGAGTTCTGGGCGGGAGTAATGATTTATCGTTCGGCGCAAGGAGCAAACGGAAGTTCAGTGAATCGTGACGGTGAGTTTATCCCGTGAATTATATGGTTTTTCAACATGACGAACGAGGAAACGATTTTATAATAAATACAACACGATGAATTCGAGATGGAAAACCATAAAATACCCGTTTCATTCAATTTCGCGTATCTTCTCGCTGTGTCAAATCTCGAAATATCCGGGTATAAAAATTTCATTTTATCTATTTTCTCTACTTTACCGTTTTCTCGGAGCGCACTATTCCTAATATTCCCGTGTTGAGAACAACATAACTGCCAGTATCGTATGAACGGTTAAGTGTCCGCCATTATCTGTTCTCTCTCTACGAGTGTAATAAATGATTAATGTGCTCAATGGCTATTTCGAAAGCATTTTCGTACGACCCTGTCGAGGTATTTTTATCCAGACAGCGCCGTAATTTCGTCGTTATCTGGCACAATAAGAATGTTCAACGAAACCGTCCGCTTTTATCTAAGCAATATACCGTTCGAACGACGCGGCAAGAAATGGAGACACGATTCGTCGGTTATTCCCATATCGCGAAACCTCAACATCGAAATTGCATTTACGGCGTGGCCAAAGCGTCGCGTCGCAGGTATTATTCCGCGTTCAGCCGGATGGCATTCCAGACGGACCGGAAACTCCAATTTCTCGTGTCGCGCCACCTGCGCCCCGATAATTATTCCAAGACCGCTCAACGGGCGTTATCGAGCACCTCGAACCACGGCGTTAACTTCTATTACGCCTCGAACTACAGATCAACCGGTCGAACGTATACGCCGACCTGGCCACTGACTACCATAGAAATTCCCGGCTCGCGTGTTTCACGCGACTCTTGTCCGCAAACAATGCTCGATCTTCGTGGATCTTTCCAATTAAGCGGCCAGCCAGAGGCTCATCCGATCAGGTGCAATAGAGAGGGTGCACGAACCTGCTCGTGTTCGTTTTTCATCGCCGAAGGGCAAACAAGGGAAAAGGGAAACCGCTGCGCCTCCATGTATCCCTTCACGTCACACTAAAATCAATGATTCCCGGAATCGTGACATTACTTCTATTTCGAAACGGAAGTACACATGAAAAAGTTCCATTAGCAAAACGAAAGCTGTATTCGCTTTAGGATGAACCCGATGAAATATGAAAATAGGATGCTTTACAAAAAAGCTTAAGTAAAATAAGTAGTGAGTGTGTGATAATTTAGTCTTACATTTGATACATAATTCAATTGGATACAATCATAGGCGGTTATTGGTTGATTGAGTTGGAACATCTAAACTTTAGGTTCGAGCGGAGGACCACTAGATGTCTCGCGAGGTACGTCGTTTCTCGCTAGTGGTCTACCGGTTAGAACCTATATTTGTGTGTGCACATATTTCGAAACATAGAATACAGAAATACAAGGATACAGGTAAAAGGAATAATAGAAATCTAAAGGTGTAGAGAAATCTGTAGAAACGATCCACAGATAAAGAGTGATCTGTAAATTTTAAGAATCTTTAAATTCAAGAACGTGTTCCGAAATATGGATATAATAAAATCTACTTGTCCATAGAAAATTCCGAAAAATTGTGTATCAGGAACAGAGTCATCGACCGTGTCAGCATTTTACGGTGCAACAAATGCCGCGAAAGATCGTCGCGATAAAGGATACAGCGACAAATTCCCTGGTCCTGGCGTACAAAAAACGACCGAAAACGAGCATAGAAAGAACGAAACGTATAAACGTAGGCGGAGGAGGGCGAAACGTTAGCGGACGTGGGATAAAAAGGAGGAGGCAAAGGAAGCAGTATACGAGAGAGGGAGGAGGTACGGGACGTGATCGCGAGGCAAGACCCCGGCCCTTTGTTGTCCTAGGCTGGCAGGCTTTCGGTCCACTTCTAGACTGTGTTTTGTTACAGCACGCCATAGTTACACTCTTTCTTTCCTCCCTCCATGCGGCGGTCCTTAAACACGTTTCTAAGCCGGCGTTCCTACGTCCTTCGTCCTCCATCGCCCTTCTTCGCCCTCGGCCTGCACGCAAACAGACGCAACCCGAGGGTTACAATGCGGTTGCTAATGTAGGAGCGTAGAAGGGCGCAGACGCCCGAAAAGAAGGACTGGGTGCAAAACGGACGTCGACGACGATGGCCGCGTTTATGCTTGGACCGCGTACACCTGCAGAATTAGTCGCGAAGGGAAAAAAGGGGAAGAAACGAGACTAGACGGCGTCCGCGCGCCTCCGAAATTACAGAATTATTATTCTTCTTGGAAAGGAGCTAACCGAGTGTCGTCAGGGCCGTATTAGGACGAGGAAAAAAGTAAAGGGAAAGAAATGTCTGGGTGTAGGTTATAGCGAGATGCTTGGTTTGAGTTACTAGATCTCTAGGTCTCTACATTCTCAGATTTATATGTCGTTAGATCCCTACATCCTCAGATTGTTTTGTTACATCCATATTCGTACATCTTTATCGTCATATCAATCTCTAGGTTCGTAGATCGCCAGATACCTATATCGCCGTATGCATACATCCCCAAATTCGTAGTTGGTCAAATATTTCCAAATCCCTATATCCTGAAATCTTTCATATTCATCCTCAAATTCCTTTATCCCAAAATCCCTATGTATATCTTTATAGTTCCACATTGCTATATCCGCAAATTGCCCCGTGCTTGTATCTCTATTGTTAAGTATCTCAACATTTAAATCCCGAAGTTCTATTTGGCAAAATTAGCCGGTGTAACGAGGAAGAAAAAAAATGGCAGGAGATAGGGTCGCGAACAAAGGAGCGTTTAATTACTATCGCAAAGCGGCGAGACACGGATGCATTATACAGATTCCATCGGGCTCAAAAAGAGCGACCGGTTTGGGAGTAGAATCGCGAAGCGCACCGCGAGCGGTCCATTAACAATAATTTCGACGGTGAATCGAGCGGTCCTATCCGGACCGAAAGACACGTCTGAAGGAGGAATCCTTTCTCGGCAAAAAGGAAACGAGAGGAGGAAGATAAGAAAAAAAGAGGAAGGGAAGACGCCTGTGCAAACCCGTTTGGCCGTTAGCAGACTACGGGCCAGCACGCTCCGGCTCGCTTCAGGACGATCGTGCCGCGCTCACGGCTAAAAGTCTCGTCTGCTCTTTTGCTCCTGCCGCCTTGTACACTGACCTATATTCGATGGAACCGGGTCTGGAGACCGTGCAACCATCAGAGACCCACTAGCCCGACGAACTCCGCCGGCACTCGAGCTCGACGTTTGCCTACACGCGTCGAGCTGATATCGATCGACGCCACCGCGTGCACCGAGACGAGGATGAAACGCTTTTTCTACCACCAGAAAATTTATCGCGGTGTTTCCCGTTAACTCCACGACTACGCGTGCCTAGTTGCATCGAATGATGCAGTTAGATCGATGCAGCCTGCAGAGGCTGAACCGAGCACAAGCTATTTACGTGGCAACCGCTGCTGAATCTTTTAGCGTGTGACGCACTTCGAAGACTATCTGGTGCGCGATAATCGATCCCAGACGCTGCCCAGATCTGATCTGCTGATCGAACGTCTTCGGAAGGACGCGTGGGTGCTGCGATTCCGAGAATTGTCACGTTTTAAAGCTGTACTCTAATTCATTGTACAGCTATGCGACAGAAGCGCATACAGCTTTCATTTTGGTAATGGAGTTTCTTTGCTGCGTACTTCTGGTTCGTTTAAAAAATATAGTAATGGAATTTGCACAATTCCGTTATATCCTGAACTTGGGGACCTTGGCGAAATTGTAGCGACACTTTTTTCTGAATTAGAACATGTTAGAGGGCAAGTGGTTCGAAGAATATTACACTTTCAGAATCATAGAAAATTACTATACTGAAACTGATTGCCTTATTATTTGCAAGTATAGTTCTGTATCGTCTGAATACCGTTTTGTACTGTGCTAACGAAAGAGTTAAAACCTGCATAATCCTCACTGCGGTGTTAATAACTCGTCTTCAGCTTTACAAATTTACGCAACTTTGAACAATTTGTTTTTGTAAAGTTCAAAGTATCCTGCGTTACTGGTCGTTAGTTCAGCCAGGAGTTTCTCATTTTCCAGCAAGCCGGAGCATCGTTTTTCTTAACGGTTACCCGTGCAAGTTTAATGAAAAAAAGCGGTGAGTTATAGTCCACGTGCGTTGCGAGCGAGCATTTTCAAAGCATAATACGGAACAACCCCGTGTTCCTTTCGCCCGTGGCATACAAGTTCCTAACAACGACAGATATCCACAACGATTCAACGTTTACGACGAGAAAGATATTACACGCTTTGAAATGAACGAGGAGGCGCCGTAGAAACGGGGCCACCGGGTATCTCGATTCAAACAGCAATTTTTCGCCTCGCTTTCCATACCGCGTTCGAGCCTTGATTTTCAGTTTCGCTGAACGTCCTGGGACACTCGGGGCGACAGGATATAACCGAACTCGATCTGGGTCAAGCAAGGATCATCCTTGTCACGGGTCTTATAACCCGGATTGAAACATCACCAAGGAAAACTTGATCGATTTTCTGGGCTGTACACACGGGGGTAGACATCTTTAGATTCTGCAACGGAGGCTTTCATTGTACACAATATCGGTAAACGAACGTCGGACACTGGCTTTGCTCGCCAAACTTCATTTCCGGCGACGGGAGATCAAATTACTGTAGTACAGATATCAAGATAAATGAGTTTTCCTGATTTTTATTTTGTTTAACCACTATTGGATTGGTAAACATATGACTTTCGCATGATACTCCGCAGGATTTCCATTTAGTTATGGGGCCAAACGTTCAATGTCGCGTTAGATATTGCAATGGATATCGACAAATTGGATATCGCCTCGTTGGACATCGGCGCGTTACGTATCGACCCGTTGAATATCGACGCGTTCAATGTTGACGGATTCAATTTTGACACATTGGATATCAACTTGTTGGATATCGACACGATATCAGAGGGTTGCAAACCGGTTTTTTAAACATCAACGTGTTGCACATTCACCTGCAGAATAGCAACGCATTGAATTTCAACATATTGGATATCAACTTCGACGGATCTATGAATTGAATTTCGACATATTGAACATGGATGAATTGAAATTCAACGAATTGGATCAACCCGTTAGGGGTGTTGGACATCTACATGTTGGATATCGGCGCGTTGCATATCGACCCGCCGAATATCGCGCGTTGAATTTCGAGATGTTGGATGACGGCAAATTAGATTTCGACGCATTAGATGTCCTTTGGTTATGAACACGTTAGATATCGTCATATCAGATTTCGACGCGTTATACCGTACACCCAACCCAACTATAGCCAACTGCAAGAATGTTCCTCTCACACCCCACTCGTAATATAACGAGTCTACTGCACGAAGGATTAATAATCAACGAAAACGCGCACAGACTATTCGGTATTATACACTCTCTGCACACGAAATCGAAAATTATATTCTATCGTAGCACTCCATTGCATCAACTAACAATCGAGTGGAAAACAGCGAGAGTAAATAATAGCGTGCAATTGTGGCTCGAACACGAATGCGATATATCGATGCACGATTCCATAAATATGCAAAACTTTATTTGCATTCGTTGCACGGCTGGCGCATCAACCTGTACTTCAAGCTCGGAAATTTTGTAACCGATCGATTAATTCATTGCCCGATTACAATTCCGCTTGTAATTTTTCGAGTAAAAGATAAATAAATGTCGAGAATGATTTTCACTTTTCACGAGTAGCAGAAGCGATGAATCGTTTACTTTGCGAACACCGTTACATTCTGGCAATGAGAAACGATCGATAATTGGACTGCACACACGGAGGCAGGAAGGTCTCGATTAAGTTCGCGCGATTATCGAGACCGATAGTTATATAGTTGCGTTTTAACGCACGCCCGGTGATTTGCATGATTATAGAGGTGTACGATTATAAAGCGTGCAACACGGACGAATCGTGATCGAGATAAGAGAGGGGACCCCAGGTGATAAATACTTTGGTGATTGATACCGAAACGTGTTTAAGAATATCGATTAACACGTTCGCTGGTATGGACATGATTCAGGAACATATATATAATGCAACGATTAAAAGAAACTTTGTAACGGTATACATAAATTGATCGTAGCAATAAAAAATAGGCATTACAAAACCTATAATTACTAGGGATAAAGGCATTAATATTAATGAACACAATTTATCAGTGCTGCGTATGCAATAATAATAGAATAATTGAAAGAAAAATTTTAATGATAATAACACCATAATCACAGTGGACGTGCACGTACGTGGTAAAATATAAGTTACACATACAATCAGTTTTGCAATTCAAATTTTCAGCACAACATTTTATATTATTACTTTAACGGTAGCACCCACAAAAATTTCATCTTTTCAGACAAATCGATTTTGATATGAGACCCGCTGTTATTGTCAACACAGTGCTGTATGAAAAATGGAAGATTGTTAACACTGTCAACGTGTCAGCGAGGTGGCAACAGAACGATTACAGTTAATGCAAATATTTGGTGTTTCGTAAACGATAATAATTCTGGACGTTAAACGAGTCTGTTTTCGAGCGAACTGGCACGCGTAATGAGCAACATGTTGTAAACTGATTTCCATACCGAATGGAAAGTAGACGAATAAATCAGTCCTGTGTGTGTCCAGGTTGATTTTCTTGCATCATCGTTCGTGCGCGGACAGCTTGCAATGTAATACAATTCATTAGTGTCTCCTTAATGCTTCTGCACCTGCTACAATTAATCCTTGCAAATTTTTTGATGAAATTCTCTGTTGTAAACGAGACTGACAGGTTGCACTAAATTGGTAGCACTAGGTCTCCACTTCATTTAAGATATTTATGCTTTACACGTGGGGTACCTGTCAGCAACGAGTTCAGAGCAAAGTGAAATTTTATTTCTTCAAGTGGAGTCTTGGGAATCTGGGATTTTAGGACAATGGAATTTCAGAAATTTTCGAATTCTTAATTATTAAAACTTCCAGGTTTTAGAATCTCGGATAAGGTACTTTGCAATTTTGAAATTTTTGTATGTTCAGATTTTGGAACTTGGAACACTAGGATACTGCAGCTCTGAGACTAAGTAATTTCGGGATAATGACAAATCTTCGGGACTTTAATATGGGAACTGAAGGACCTTGTAACGATGAAACTGTAACTTTCGGACTGATTTAACTTCGCGAAAATTTCCAACCTCTCAAATAGTCCATAGTAGATTCAGCAGTGGAAAATTTCTGTAATTTCTCTTCCCTTGATCTCTTAACTTCCTGTTAATCTCACTGAATAAGCCAAATGCAGTAACTCGAACGCGAATACGAATCGTACAGAATGATGCTCCAGATTGTCATTTAACAACATCAAGGGGAACGGAAACAGAAATGTGATGAAACCAGAATGTCTAACAAAGCGTCCCTTGCAGAAGTACCTTCGAATCGACGGTATTATGCAGGATAATTAAAAACTTCCGAAACTCGTTGTCGGGAACGAGCGCAGCGTTGCTTGAACGACACTTGGTCGTCCTCGTGTTGGGACCGGGCACAACCGAGTAACGCTATTAAAATCTTTTCAGATCGACCTTGGCGAACAAAACGTGGCCCAGTTTCCTGTGTCTCTCCTGTGTGCATCACGCCACTGTTCACCGTGCTAAAAAAGAAGCGTTCCAAAGAGGCTCGATTCCATTTTCTACCCCATCATCTCTCGCGTCTGTCTCATTAGCACTTCTGACCCTCGAGAGGATGCGCGATTGCGTCGGCAAGAAAAGCCAGCCAACCCAGCCGGTGAATGCAGCTGCAAATGAGAGGCACCGACCATGCTGCGGTGTTCGTTTCTACGAACTAGCCCCTATGAAAGATGCAGAAGAGCTAAATGAAGACCGTGGTCACGTAGGGTAGCGTGGGTATCAGGGAGGACGAGCAACGGGAGCACGCTTTGATCAGACGCGTCGTCCATCTTTCATTTTCTTTCGTTCAACCGTTCGTTCCTGTGGTATTCAATTCTTTCTGGAGCAAGCCGGATAGACTTTCCACTCTACTGAACCAGTTCCCTGGAATTCTTTCCGCTACGTATTACGTAGGTCAGTCATATGCAAACTGCAATTATTATAATAGTTTCGAGAATTAATAAGTATTTAACTAGATACACGTATAACGTATCATTATGCAACAAAGAATTCACAACGGTATTTGCTGATCTAACTTGTTCATTAGAAAAAACATCAAAGCCCTCTAGTACCGTTCTCGCATTCTCATCTTGAAAATAAGTGAAGTGACAAATACCTGTATGAGTTTTGGCAAAATCTCTGTTTTCGATTCCCGTAATAATATTCTTCCACACTCTATTTTTCTTCTATTTATCTACGAACGATAAATTAACACGAGCAGCAATTGGGCGAGTCAATATTTGCATTCGACGGATTATTGCGTGGCGTTGCGCAAACGACGAGTACGTAATTCCTTCGATGGTATAAATTATGATAAATTTAGTATCGAACCGTACGCGATATAGAAAATAGAATTTCTGTCGATCGAGTATAACGTTACGCAATACCGAGTGGGCGAAATATTAAAGAGGAATATTTCAAACAGCCACGATGGCGACTCGAGACTTCTCTTTTCTTCGCTTTCCAAGCTTTATGCGAAGCTTCTGGTATACGTGAATAATGCTCCCTGAGATTTTCATACCTGACAACACGTTGCGCAACATCCATCACCCTCTCTGTTCCCAATAGCGCAACAATAAAATAGAAATGTCTCCGAGAAATGCAGGAGCATGAATTTCTACGAAACAAATAGCTTTCAACTGTATAATATTGCTTCTTTATAAACTAGAATTAGAAATAATCTTTAGTTCAATTGTTAATAGTAAAAGTTCGAAAATTGGTCGTAAAAGAATGAACACCACGCAATTTGTCCTTGTGACAGTAGATCATATTTGTTTCACCATGTAGATGGGATACATGTGTCCACAGTTCGCGTGAGAATTATTGTCTGCAATTCATCTTGCGTTCTCTTTCGTGAATTATCTACGCAATGAGCAACTCAAACTTTATTGAATTCGACATACAGCCCGTCTGATAACCGCAGTCTTCCGTCACCTCACCACGAAACCTTGACCTCGAGACGGAATTAAACAACCCACCCCTTTGTGACGTCCTTTTGCTTGCTTTCTGTCGCACTGTGTCCAAACTTTGTCGAACCTACCCCATATCTATCGTTTATTACCTTTACATGTCACGGTGCTGTCCATGGAGGGAAGGTTAGAAATTAACCTCTTCCACTTACGAATCAATCATCTTCGTTAACTTGAAACTTGTACACATTAATACAGCATTATTCTGTCGTGACAAGCGGAGCAAAAGTTTTCTAATAAGGGATATTAGCCAAGTGTTTCCATCTGATTTCAGTGAAACTTTAGTTTGTCAGCGGAGTAACGCAAGGAAGAGAATGATTAATTACCCGGCCATTTGGAAACGACAAAACTTCATCTGTAGTTTCATACTTAGGAGATGAAAATATCTCTTCAGATTGAAAATGAAAAATTTAGTCGCCAATTTTTCATCCTTTATTTTCGGCTCATCTCTTAGATACAGATCACTAAGAAAGCCGTGTCTTAAATATTTCTCCGAGTTTCATCAAAATCTTTTCACTAGGCTTTAACTAGGGTTTTTGTCTGTGGATCAAGTTCCACGTGTTGAAGAGTAGGACCTACTTTCCGCTCGCCACAAGATAAACCCTGGTGGGATATTAAAAAAAATGCAGCCGTGATTGGCTAAAGCGAGAGACTTTACACATATTTTTGGTAGCAATGAATTGGCCGGTGAGAAAACAAGAAAAGTGGACTCGTCTCTTTCAATTCAGAGAGTTCGTCTCGTGGGGCGCGAGCGGTAGTTACGCCAATGTCAAAATCAGAGGAAAGCACTCGATTAACGAATCTCGCAGGATTCCTCAGCATGGACAGCATCGAACCACTCCATCAATCAGAAGGACAGGACATATCCAGATAACAGACTCACCGGGTTGTTGGTGAGTGCCGAGGTGGATGCAGCGGTGGGATGGTGATCGTAATCCAGGTACTCGTCCCGATGGTGTCTCCCGGAACCGTGTCTCTCCCTGTCGTCCCTAACGTCCCGAACGTCCCGGAGGTCCCTGAGATCCCGAAGGTCCCTGATGTCGCGCAGGTCCCGAAGGTCGCGGAGGTCGCAACGGCTCACGTGGTCCCGTTCAACGCGAAGCTGCCTCGACATCGCCGTCGGCTCCTCCTCCTCCGAGTCGAGCAGCAGCTGCTCGACTCCACCGCCACCTCCTCCACCACCGCCTCCGCCACCTCCAGCACCACCTCCGCGTCGGGCGGGATGACGCCGGAGGTCACACCATCCTATCTCCTCCTCCGCCCCTCCGGCGACCTCGCCGCGGGGCAACCGAGCCGTGCCTGGGGCCCTCACGACCGATCTGCCTCGAACCTCCTGCCCCCGCGGCCCCCCGGGGGGCTCCACCACATCACACCCAAAGGCTACGCTTCTTGGACCCCTCACGACACAACTCTGCTGTTCTCGCTAACCCCTGCCACGCGATCACCTCCTCCTCGACTCGTTTTTCTCCAGCGGAAGCTTCGTGGCTGGCGGAGACGGGGCGGCGATGGACGAAACGGAAGTAGCGGCTGAGTGGCGGCTGAAGATGTCGTGGTTCGCTCGATGCTTCGAGTGTGTCTGTAAACACGCAAGAGTGGGAGCTGGTTAACGTCGGCGAACCTGTCAGACTCTGGCAGAAAGTTCCCTGCGGTTACCGATTTAAATGCTAACAGATCGAAACCTTAGTATGGATATTAGAGTGGCATTTGTCGAACGGTCCAATAATTTACTATGACCCGAAGAGAAGTTTAAAAAGCGACTGCGGTTGGTTCGGAAGAAAAGTAGTTGAACTTTAGAAGAAAATTGAAAGTTTGAACAGCTGGTGAAACTGTAAAGAAGCGATTCGATGTAAATCATCGATCGAAAATATCGTGAATGTGTTTTTACACACACGGAGGTACGAACCGTTCGACAGAGGATGCCGAAGAACGAGCCTATAGTTCCCGCAGACACTACCGCGACCGCGTAAGATGTAAATTCAATTTCCACGCCGTTGCCATACGCTGCGCCGGTTAATTCGATTTAAATTTAGTGAACCAAGCAATTTTGACACAGCTACACGTGCTATACCGCATTGTTCCAGCCCGTGGTCTACCCAACGTTTCATGGACGTTCTTTGAAGTTTACATTTTTTTCTCTTCATCGCACGAGTTCGTGAAATCCTGTTAATACGATGATCATGCTACGTTATAAATTGAAACATGAAACAATTAACGCGCTCCAATAAACTGTTACACAATGCCAATAATCAAATTGCAAATTAAATTCGATATAATCGAACCATGATTAATTAACTAAAACATTACTGTACATATAATGACACGTAACGTCGCTGAATAAATGATCATAATGTTCACAAAATATCGTCAAACACACGGGACCAATTACATCCTCGTAATAGCCAAAACGATAACGGGAACAGTATCGACAGTCATCAATTAAAGCATCGTCAACCGGAAGACGCAATGTCCGTTGATAGTGATTGACGCGAGCTGCTCTCTGCCAAGGTCAGACTCGACCATTCGAAAGTTATGGCTGCTGTACACCGTTACCTTGACAGGTTAACACACCAAGCGACACGTCCACCGAATACGATTCGCGAACAGGACAGCGAGGAACGTCCTCGGAGCGAAAGAATCGACGCGTTAACTGGCGTGAAATCAAACGATAAACCGGTGCGTAAAGTCGTCTCCGGCGCACCAGTCTATCGAAGGAGAGAGGGTGGTAACGAAGCTCAGCCAAGGTGGGGTGAGTTGAGGTTAGGTCACGCCGCAGACCGCGAATGTAGGGTTGTGGGTCGCGCCCGGTCGAGCTCAGCTGCGCTGCGACCTAAAGGGGTTGCGGCTCGTCGCTGGTCAGACACGCCAGAGACACTCGACTATTTCCGTCGTTTTTCCACAGAAAATATCAACCCTTTCTCCAGCAACCCTCTACCAGGCACACGACGCTCCCATATAAAAAAAAAAAACTATGATTACGCGACGGTAAAGTCTACCGTCACCAGTCAGACCGAGAGTCAGCCGCGTTGATCCGCCTGTTAAGGCGCTACCGTCATGACGACACCGTGGCATTGTTTGTAGAGATAACTCCATTCCGTAAATTGCAGTATACAGGGAAAAGCTCGTTCCAGGTTGCGATAGAAGGAGCTAGTCGAAAGAGACACGTATACGAGCAGAGCACCGGACGAAAGCTCGAGGTTGCCAGGTGATCAGGTCATACTCACCAGTTTCTGTTCGACCCGGAGTCCTCGTTACGCGACCTTTCCAGCCAAACGAGGAACACACCACTCGATGCACTTTCGCGCGCGGCTCGCGTTCACCGCGACTCGAGCCGTCGAAGACGATACGGGGTTGCTCGTGACGGGAACTGATTTCCGCGTGGACGATCGGCGGCAAGAAAGTGTGCACGACGTCGAAACGACGGTGACGGTTGGGCCGTGCTCGCGTCGACGGCTGCTGCTACCGCGGCTCGCGCTACCTCGGCCGGTCTCGGTCGGCCTCGTCCTTTGTCGGTGTTCCTCGGCTCTTGTATCGTGACGTCGCGCGGGGACGCGAAAACCCCGGCGGTGTTGAGTATCGATCGCATGCGCCAGCGCACGCGAGCTACGATGCGGCGCGTCAACACGCGCCTTTCTCGACTGGCGTGAGGGTTGCCCGACACGTGGTTACGTGGCCGCTCACCGAGCGTTTCTCCGCTAATCGTGCACCACCTGCACACGGCTACCTTGATTGGATCATCCTGGCGGAAGTCGGGAACGATTATCTGCGTCGGAAGTCGGAGGTGGCCTCCGCGTTCAACTGGAACCGGAATCTTCCGGGATCGTTGCGTCTAAGTGTCAAGGGATGACCTTGCCTCGGCACGTACGTTGCGACAGTTGCGTCTGAGCGGTCGACAGTCGCTCCTGGAGATGTTGAAGTATATGAAGTGGTTACTCGAGATCTTGAGGTGATGATCTTAACAGAGCTTTGGTAGGACATGCAGATGCAGGAATCGTGTAGTCGCACCAACCTGAACGACTTCTGAGGACTTGGACGTCGGAAAGCTTGAGGATTTGGAAATTTAGCAATCTGCAAAGTTGCCTGCAACCTTAATGAAAACGTACCGAAGACTTCAAACATTTTCAAATGCATTCCAATCTGGACATGCCAACTTTCTGCCACAGCTGTACAATGTTGACCGATGAAACGACGTTACTGCTGTTATGACACGTTTCAATTCACAAACGGTCGAACGGCATGTGACAGGACAATTGAAACAAATTGCGTTACGAACGAATCGTTTCGCTTATCGTTCAATGTAGCCTCGTTATCGCTTAGCCCGTAGCAAGAAGCCAGTTTCGAAACGGCGATACACGTACGTCGTTAAGCTGTTTACCGTCAAGCAGTCATTAAGAGCGACATTTGTTTAATTACGCGTTATTAACTTACGCCAAATGCGAAAGACTAAGCTGACTAAAACTAGACTAATTGCACAATGTTGCAATGGATAGAACACGCCATGCACGAACGAACGCGAAATTTTATTCGAATTACGTGGTATTCGAAGCCCGTGGCGCTTCGCCCAATAGAATCGCGGGGATACCACCCTGATCGTCCGCTAAACGCGCTGACATCTGACGGAGGGTGAAAGAAGTGCAACGAAAGAAATTCGTCTCGCGAAAGAGCAAACAATCTGCAGTTTTCTACGCGAGAATCACCCCCTTCGCGACTTCGCTCTTTCCTGAAGAGCTCTCCTTACCGACCTTCAGTGATAACACGATGTCTCGAACGACCGCTACCTTTCGATAAAGAATACTTTAGACGAATGGCTACGTCTGGTCGAACGTTATTGATCGTTAAACATGCCAACGGTGTCAACAGATCATTGTGCTATGCAGTGCTGCGTGCTGGCGGTTAGGATCGGAACACAGTCTCTTCCATTGGTAATTGTTCGAGTGCGCCATTAAACGATGACACATTCTATGGTACTTTATAAATCATCGTACATCGATCACAACCGTCAACTTCCTTAAGATCAATGATTCATTCAGCACCCTTCGTGCGAAGCTGTCCTTCGACATTGAAAGTTTTCCCGTCAATCGGTCCATTGAAAATCATCTCACCCCTCGTAACCCTTTCTACCTGAAGAACGCATTATCCGATCATCGATCAACCGCGAAGCGATCGTCAGACAACGCGGTGTCGCGTGATGGACAAGGACTTCCGGTTGCAAAGAGCGAGATTTTCGGATTCCTGAATTTTTACAAAGTCTCAAATCCCTAAATTCTCAAATCCACTTCTGAGGTGTCATGAACTGATGATTCTGAATTCTGAAATGTCACTTCTCAATTTCGAAAATCTGAAATTGCGAAGAGTTAGAAATGTGGAGGTACGTGCATGTCGAGATGTTAAGGCGTGTAAAATTCCGAAATAGCGAAATCGTCGATGCGTCGCAATTGAGCGCGTTGCGGTTCGCGGCGATCCAACGCGACGCTGCTCGCGGCGACTCGGCGCGACGTCCATCATCCCCGCAGCTACGCCGTAAGGTGGCAACGTTGCTCTCGCGTGAGAGCTTTAGAGTCAGACGCAAGGGGCAATGCTACCGCTCGCGCCAATAGTCGGCGGTGGAGGGGAGGGCAACTATAGCATGCTCTAGCAATGTGTCCGTCGTGGTCGACGGTGGGGGTAGTCGGGTATCTAGCGCGAGAGGGAGAGTGTCACGAGTGGGGGCAAGTCAACAGTCGGGCAGTGGGGATGAAAGAGTAGTTAGAGCAAGAGGGACGACGCTCGGCAAGAGTAGGATCGACGTATCAGGAGGAGAGGGAGCGAGAAGCCGCCGAAAGCGCATAGCGGCCCATAATTCGGTGCGCCGCCCCGCAATCAGGTTCGTGCTCGATGTTTCTAACCGCCTCGCTCGTCGCAGCCGGGAGAGAGAGACGGTAGTGCACGTTTTTACGTTTGCTCGTCGGCTCCGTTTACCGAGTACGATCCGGGATACATCTAAGCGCGTTGCTTCGGCTCCGTTCGCTCGATCTCCTCGCTGCCTCGCGCGCGTACACGCATTCGGTCTGGTTGTTTATCCATCTATCTGGCAGCTATCGGGGCTGACAGACGGCTAAAGAGTTGTCGGTTCACGCGGCGAACGCACGCGACGCGTGTGTGCGGTGGAACCGGAAGGGCAGCGGTTGCTCCTTGGAACGCAGTGTGAGGGAAAGCCTGAAAACGGAAACGCGAACGAAGAAGGAGGAACGCAGTGGCTAGCCGGTAGACTCGCGACAGGAGCGTGCGTCTGCCAGTCAACCAGCCAACCATTCAGTCAGTCGGTCAATCATTCAGTCAGTGCCGGTTCTACGCTCCGAACGTTCCTCTCTGTTTGTACGCGCTCCGAGTTACTCAATGGTAACTGTCGGTGTGTTTCCTTGGAAACACCGGTTGGGATACGATACTCGTCTGTAAGTGAACGAGAAGATACGACCCGACCAAACGGATCCTCTCTGGTGCTTTTTGTGATACTCCGTCGAGTATACAAGTAACGTATACGCACATCGTTGGCTATTGGGCTCGAGGGAAATGTGCCGCCATGGACACACGGCCAGAGTGAATGATTTTCGGTGATTTGCTTACGATTGTTGGTGATTGTGTGCCGGTTCTCGCTAATGTACACGTCTCCACGTCGCCGTCGTGGTCGTCGAGGCGCCTTCCGAACGTCCGACCGTGTCTACCATTCGTCGATCAGTTCCTCCGCTTCTTGGTCCACGTAGTCACGTAAATATGAAACACGCATGCATGCCCCGAAACACGGACCGTTCGAGCGCACGTGTGTGCACGTGCACGGACGGACGGTATAGACACGGCTGATTATTAACGAGTTATTACCGCGATACTAATTAAGTTTAATCGCAAGGCCGCCGTTCGTTAAAGTTAATTGCACGATCGACCACGGCCCACGTCGTTAACTACGCCGTCCATGCCCGCTGCGTAGTCATGCTTTTATAGAAATTACGTATGGGGTCTCGATCAGTGATGGGCAATTCGAGTGCCCGCCGAACATCTTCGTTATGTGTCAAGCATTTCACTTTTGAAACTAATTCAGAAGTTTAGCAATTCGCCGGTTGAGAAATACATTTGGTAATTTAGAAATGTATTCATTTGGAAATCTAGAAATCTAACTTACGAACAGAAATATCGATCGTCTAAATCGCGAGTTGAACTGGTCTTGATTCAGGAAGACTAAAATCATCCACGTCTCTCCCTCTTTTGTTGCTTCGTCTGTTTAAATCGCTCACGCGTTATTCTTCGCGATCGTTCTTTTTCCGTGACGTCGAACAATGTTCACGCGACTCCGTTGCAGTTCAGTGAATCGCAATTGATATTAAAACACACATCGCGAATTCGTGTTTCTCACGATTTATGCCAGCACGATAACCGCGTATTCCGATTTTTCTGGTGTCGAACGCTCGATTGTACGCAATTTGTGACAGCGAATAATGATCGCGATCGTCTTGCTCGAATGACTTGCTTGTTAATTTGTTTGTCGCCTTGCGTATCCGTGTTATTAACCATTTCTTCGGGCGTCGTTTATTAACGGTCTCGCTCTGATTACATTCAACAGCGTACAATATGTTCGTCGAATCGGTATTAGTTCCGCGGATTATTTCTATAACATTATATCATCGAAACATTAAATTTCTTTCGGTGACCTTCGTGGATTAGCTCAGACAATAACAGCGGGCTTCATAAGGCGCTTCGAATTCTACACTATTTTGCTACAGCCATTTTTAATATCTCGGTACATTCTGTTCGAAATTTTCTTCAACCCCCTGGGAATTTAATTAAATTTTTCAACTCTCACGCTTGCATTTTAAAATTTAGTTTTATACCGTTGGCAGGTTTTCAGGAAATTTTCCATGAATCTATTTTGTCGATACTCCCTGTAAATATTGAAAAGCCTAAAGTGTTTAGGTGTTCATAAAAGCGAACGCTTTAAATTTATCTACCAATCTAGTAATTTTCAATTTCCTCGGTAGTTAAAATTTGATTTCCCATCGACTTTATGCTAATCGACCCAACTCTTCGTGCACATGTCAGGCCGGATCGTAGACGGAATTTGTTAAAAGTTCGTAGTCCGTTGCGACACGCACTCACGCGCCTCGTATATTGCGTGCGACTCGTGTGATCAATAAATCGGTCTGTGCAGCACGCACACGAACGCATCCGTCCGTGTACGCACGTGTTGTGCACACAATTGCAGACCACTCTAAAACGCAGCCTAAACGTAAGACCGTTCCTTTTTCGTGCGTCTGTGCAGCGGTGTATCATGAAAATCCACGCGCAGGTCAGAACGTTTCGATGTGGATAAAGTTTCACCTTCGCAAAAGAGCTTTTAAGAATATCGTGAAATGAAAAGGTTATTCAGAATCGTAGCTATATATACATGTAGATTGTTAAAAATAATTGGGTCTCTGTTTTCATTCGGACGAGGCAACGCTCTCGATAAGAGGTCTATATTTTTGGACGATAGATATTCACGATATTAAATAGATAAGATTACTTTTGTCCGCTTTACAAGAGAAACTTCTATTTTAATTTGCGTTTTTACGAGTTGATTATACAGTGGGCGTTTCCTTAATTAATTTTTAGAAAATTACTTTGTGCATATCTTCGGAGATCTCCGTAACAGATACCCGAGTTTTTCGTGCTAATTATGGGAATAGCTGATTTGTTTCTGCACGACTTCTATTTCAACCGTTACAGAAATTGCAATGCATTCGGTAATTTCGAAGTCAAATTTCGGTGTTAAACAGTTGAGTTATTTTAATTCGCGTGTTGTGCCGAGCACGTATTTTGTAGGCAAATATGAATATTCGTTGAAATTAGTTAACAAACTCCGATTTAACGTACCGTAATTCGAATATCTCCGTGTGTATCGCATTTCGAATGTGTATCTCGTAACGATTTCGTAAATTCCTACACGGAGAAATTCCGTAAAAAAAGAGGAAAAATACAGCGAAACACTTATGTGTAGGTGATGGGTGAATTTTTGTCGAAATTAACGTTGGTTCACTTTCTCCTTGGTCTATCATCTTATAACTGGCTTCCCGTCGTGTTTTTGATAAATTCGATACGAAACTTCCTGAACGAACGGGATGTTGGACAAGTAACAAATGTACGCGCATGTATTATCTTTTAGCGGGTAATACTTCGTGTACTCGTTTCTGAAACGTTTTAAATTAAAAACGAAACACTAACCGTATCTCTAGAGAAAATCTTGTAGCGTTCATTCGTTATCTCCTTGCAATTTGATTATTTTTACCACTGATAATGAAAGTAGTATTCGGAACAGCCAGACAGATACCTTTGCAAATTATTTCGAGAAGAAAAAATTTTTATTTTATCAAGTACATACTGGGTAATTGTTTTCATGCAAAGTAGGAAATAGATTGGAAATGAGAATCACTCGGAGCCAGCGTCTTTCCGCATGGCGAGTGATGGCTATTTGATCGATAGCTCGAGCCCTTCGCTTTTTCACCGTCACACTATATTGCGACCCTTTTTATTAATGACTGACTCACACGCATCCCGATAAGCCGTGATAGACACGAAGCAACGTTTGCGTGGCGTTTTGGAGTCGTTATTTCCAGCCACGCACGAAGCTCTATCTTTCCGGGCGATTTATTAACGCTCACGCTTTTGCACACGTTGTATCATTCACGATTTCTTTGTCCTTTCTACACGAGGGGTGGTTTCCCTTTCTCTATCTGTACTTACAAAAGTTCCACTCGCAACGAAGAAATCTGACGATGCATTTAATCCTGGAATTAAAAATCTCCAAATACTCAAATTTTAACGTGAACTATTAGGAAAGTTCTTTATTAAGGATTAAGTCTTTGTTAGTCAAATTTCGTTCTATAAAGATATATTGAAATAATGTGAATGAAAAAGAACCGAAAAGTTTTGGTCAATGAAGACTTTGACGAAGAGTTAATATGTCGGGTCATTTTATAAATCCTCACGAATTTCAGTGCGCGAATCGTTGATGAATCTAGCGGTTCCGGTGAAAGCGGTGTGAACGGTTTAATCCGAAGTTGAATTAAACAGTCAAATTTATGTTTCCTTTTTTACGTACACGAGGTTATTTTTCATACGTAGAATTTATAGAGGAAGGAGAAGTTGGACAGTCTGAGGATTAATAAATATCTTTATACCACTTTAGAATTGGGACATCAAAGAACACGATTGATCAGAATCAACTGATAAAAAAAGTGAAATGCTCGCTCATTGTTTTTAAATACACATTTATCAGGTTTGATTATAACACGCGTCTCGCGATCCAGCGGTTATGATAGGCAGTGGAACAAAGTCAACCGGTATGACGCGTCTTTGTGAAATTTATATAAAATCGATCGAGACATCCGGGGACAAATCTCTTGTCTCATCGGTTCGATAACTCGTAAACACGCGTTGATCCGTCGCTGATTTTTATCATTTCGTGAATAATGCGAGTCGATTGGATATTTTTTGATTCATTCAATTGGAGAGGAAAGTTCTGTCGATCTATCTTTAACGACACGTAATTGTTCGTTCTCGAATATTTAAAGTGTGTTGGTATTCTACCGATCAGTTTCGTAGAATAATCTACCGGTGTATAATATCTAAATATCTGATCACGTTCTGGAACTTTCGTTCTCTAAAACTCACAATTGTACTAATTGAATTATACGGTAATTTAATCGCATTGTATTTCAATTATGTATTAATTTCATTAGATGGTACTACATAGTAATTTAACTAGATTGTATTTCAATTATATACTAATTTAATTACGTTGTAATTGATTATGTAATTCAATTAGATCGCAGTTGTATTACATAATTCAAAGTTTCCAATCGATTCAATCGCTAATTACTGTAATCAGAGACGTAATTGAATTACGCTAATGGCATGTAATATGAATTTTTGAATAATTCTTTCACGTCTTATTACCTTTCGGTGTGGTTACCGCATAATTTATAATTCCGATTTCAGTTATATCGTATTTTATAATTGTGCGTCGAGTGGAATTACGAATTGCATTGCAATTTAATTGAACGAGAGATCCGGATTACAAATTACAATGGAATTAAATTACTTTGTAATTATAATTCGCGGAGTAATTCAATTGTAATTGTTCACGACTCGGCTAGTGCACGACCGCACACGTATAGAGTGGAAAACTATAGTCCCGAAATAATTATTATCCACTATAAGCGAATATACTAAAGAGAGAGGCGAACCCACGGTTGGCGAGACGTTGCAAAAACAGTGCAAATTAACCGAATTATGGAAGCGTCACGTTTGCTAATGATTTATGCGCGACAATGTGCCGGTAATTGGCGGCGAGCAACGCAGCGAGCGACGCGTAGCGCGACGCGGTCTGTCCACCGATTAATTAATGAATTGACGAGGCACGAGATTGCGGCCGCGAAATCATGTACATACATTCGTCAACCGGTAGACGGTCAATTGTCGAATTGAACGTAAACTCTGTTGTTTCCTACGCGGCTTCGCGGGAACTCGCCGAATTCTTCGATTCCTGACCACCGGGCAGGAAGTGCAAGAAAAACATTTCCAGTCGATATATTCGAACGACCGACGCTCGTTCGGTGTACAAAAACCTTCGAACCGTGCACACAGACTAATAAATAGGCAAGGCGATCGTTCGGTGATCGAGTAACGCAATAAAAAGATAATTACCGGGAAAATGGTAGCCAATAATGGCCGGGTGTAAAATTTTACAAGCGAACGATCGTGTCCTGGTCGATGCACAACCGTCTACGGTTTCTTTCGTAATATTACCGCGATGAAAATCTCTCTTCGACCCGATGTTTTTTTTTTGTCGGCCCTCTCAGTCGAAGCCATCTCGGGTAGACTTTTTGGGTACTCGTAAAATCGACCGGTTTCGAGAATACAATCTCTCTAACGTAATAATTCTAAGGTATCGTTCGAAAGTGAGACGACGGGAATTGTTTCAGAATGGTCTCCGAGCGGCGAACCGCAATGAGATAACAGAAATTAAGGGTTCTAGGGTCTGTAGCTACGTACCTGGCTGGAAAACGTACACACGTACACACCCGTGGGTACTTCTAGCCACGTACGTACATATACCTGCTGAGAGACCGAACCGGGCCTCGAGGGAACGTAGCAGCTGGCCCGATAATTGCGCCGGCGATATTATTAATGGTCCCAAAGATTTGCTTCGGCCGAGATCCAGGTATACACGGTACAGTACTTGCACGTTGTGTGCCTAATCCCTGGGCAACGTGAAAAAGTACAGGATGCAACCGTGGCACAATGATATACTCCGTCATTGCCGATGCGTACCAAAACTTGTTCGTGTTCTTTGAATACGTTTCGTTCACTTTCTACTTTAAATCGTGTATCAATTTTAACTCGTACTTAATTTCTACTCTTCTTAAAAATATTGCTAGTATACCTAGCATAAAAATTATTTTATTTTATTTTTTAAATAACTGTAATCTATAATTGTTTGTTTATGAGCATAGTCAAATACCTCACTTCTTATACATATGTATATTTCATCCCTTTTCTTTAAAAATAATTTGCACAGTTCTGAAGGTGTAGTGCATATTTGCAAGAGGGTTCTCCACGAAATTTTTGTTGAATCACACAGGCGAAAAGTACCCTTTTCATTTCGAAGTAATTCGTGCAAATTTTTCGGATCTACAGATTTAGTCGAGCAAACGAGGGCCAGAATTTCTGAGATTCCTTCTACGAAGGGTCGGGGGTGTTTATTTTCGGTCCGAAACGGAATGTTAGCCCGGCCGCTGCACACTTTCATTACAGCTTGTAAACGAGTGAAAAACCCCTCTGGTAATTCGAGCGTTACGTACATTTTCTTCTTTTTCCAAGCCGAATATTTCCGTTCGGATCGTTCGGTGGGACCTGACGGTAACAGGAGCGTTTATGGGATTTTTCTGAACACATCTGCGAACGCCCATCACGTGAAAATTTTCACTTTCGACGGTTCCAAAGAAACTTTCGCCGTATTGTCGGCGCAGAAAATGCGAAGAGAAACGACACCCGGGGGAATACGGAATCAAGGACGTTGCGACGATGATTTTCATTCATCGTAACGTCCACGTTTTCGTCTTTCCTCACACGCCAGCCGATATTATTCCTCTTTAATATTTAAACCTTGACGTCAGATCTTTTGAGAGACGATGAAAATCGTGCATTTCTATTCTCCGTTCGGTCGCGAATACATTTCAATATTTTCGAACGATTTCCGCTCAACTGCAAAGTCTTTGTGCAACTTACCGCAAAATGTTTCTTTGAATATTCTTTCGCGGCTGAAGATTTTCCATTGCGCTTTTTGTAAGAAAATCGCTCTTTTCGTCAGGAGTTTTTCGAACGTCGTCGAAGATGATTTTTCAAAGTAGTTTGTCGTATCGGTGCAATTGAAATGTATCGTAACCGGTGTATCAGTTTTACAAGCAGTTTAAACGGAATAAAAATGTGTATTTAAGATTCAGACAGCGAGTATTACGTATTCATGACTTTTTACGTTCCTCTCCACCCTATTTGTGTTTATGGAAATTAGTAATTTTGTAGCGTACATTATAGAAACGCCGGGAATTACCAATTTTGTTGCATACATTATGGAAACGTTGGAAATTAGCAATTTTGTAGCATGCATTATAGAAACACTGGAATTGAGTAATTCTGTAACATACATTATAAAAATGTTACAAATTGCTAATTTTAAAGCTTTAATTATACTAACTGTTCCTGGATTATGCCTTATCGTTTTTTCTATGCACTATATTATAATTTGGCCATTAATTCTGTAGATTGTACATGTTTGTAGCATAAATTTAAAAAAAATTATCGGTTACATTATAATATACTTATCTTTAAAATAGAAATTCTTTTCGTTGCTTTTTTTTTAGACTTAGAATAAATATAGAACGTATAAAATTATAGACATGTAGCACCGACAACGTTGTCGGCATTAATAAGTACAGCGTCAACAAATTACCGCTTCCAAGAATAATTGAAGCACAAAAAAGCAGATTATTTCAACATAAAACAGTCATTAAAGCATTTTATCCTCCAATTATTCCGAGCAATGAAGTGCATACATACTTTGTAAGAGATCAAGAGTGTTTATCAGCCAAGTACGTATCTCGTTTAATGCAAAGCAGATAAGGAATCGATAACCGTATTTTTTCTTATCATTCCACATTTCTTTTACGTCCTTCTTCTACGATTATGTTTTATGGCCCGTAATCCATCAAACAAACGAAGACAATTTTGGTAAGAGTACAAGCTTCTGAGAATCAACCCATTTACAACCATTCAATTTTGCATTCTATTCAGAATCAAACATCCATGCCTTCTCATACGTCGGTTTCTATGAATGCATCGTGAAAATTCCGTTCGTTCATGATTGAACTCGAGCCAAAAAGCTTCATGACTTTCTGCTCGACAAAGCTTCAATCCGCCTCTTCGTCTTTGAGTATCGCATTCTTTGTTGTGCAAAACGCACGTTACGATTAGAGATAGAAATACTTAAACAAGTATTAAACAGTAAAATTTCCAACAGACATCGAATGTATCGTCGGAGAAATGTTTAAAATATAAAGATTTTTTACACCGTTCGCATTTAATTATCCCATCGCCACCGCAAACGCTGTACTTTGCCCAGGATTTCAAATAACCAATTAAGTTTTGAATTTAATTAAACACTAATTAACAATTAACGTTTAACTCATGATTAAATTTCCTTTAATTAAAAATTCAATTGCAATTGTTAATCGAATACCTTTCAAATTAAAATTTAATTCCAATCTTTACTTTCACGAGTTTAAATTAAAATTTTTCATTTCATAGCTTCGCTGAGTGAAAAATATTGTAATATCAATTATGGCGTGATAGTTTGACCTCTTCGATTCTAGCGACACGTGAATGTATTTTACAAAACGCGTTGATAGAAAGAGATTTAGTAAATCTATTTTATGACAGATCGAAGCGGTAGAAATATGATAGATTTATCGACAAATCAATTTAAGGAATAATAGTCGATTAGGCAACGGTAGGAATAAGGAGGATCTGCTTTGTAAAAGGCGAACGGTTCGAGAGTGCCACACCTCGAATTCACCACATTCCTACACGATAGATAATCTCGGTTCGTTCAGATCGTTTCCGCGAGCATCCGCTCTCTGCTCTTTCCTCGAGCCGATCGATTCTCGAACGCGAGCATTTCCCGCCGGTGCATAAATATCGTCGAGGCTTTATCCGCACGAGTCGGTCATTAGCTCGCGATATCCGCGCGATTTTCCTCGCCGGAACCTCGGGAAAAATCGTATCGAATAGTAATCGTTCGCGATTACGCTTTTAAACGCTAATTACTAACGCGAAACGAGTCAGAGTTATCGCTTTAATCGCGATTTAACGATTCGTTTTCACGGAGTCAGCTTTTCGAGCTAGAAACTAGATGCTGTTTAGTCGCGTTCTCTCAAGAGTTGCGATCGTGTTGCTCAACCGACGAAATTAGCCAGTCACTTCACCTTGAATATCGTGGTAAGTGCGATAAATTACGGGCGACCGAGCTGACGGTCGAGAGAAGAAAAAAACTTCGAGCCGATCGTCGAAGTCGAAATATATTTATGAACGATACGGCAGCGTGGCTTGCATGAATGATCGTTATAGACACGCTTCCTCTTTTATCTCCGAACTTGGTTCACTTGTTAACACGTTCGCTAACATAATGAAAACGGATATTTGCAATACGGTAATTGCTATAGACTGACGTTATTTTGCTACTGACGGATATAGCAAATACGTGGTAATGTACTCGGTTGCCCATAAAAATTCTTTAATACCGCGGTGCAAGTCTATGAGTAATACTAATGTGATAAAATTACTGTTGACTAGCAATTCGTCGAAATAATGCGTCAATTTTAGAATGTGCCGAAAACGTGTTGAAAGTACAATGCGTTGGAAATGCGATGCATTAAAACTACAAAGCGCTGGCATAGCACGTTGAGAGCACAATGCATTAAAATTACAGATTTGACGCTATAACACGTCGAAAATATAACGCAAAGTATACTTTGCCTAACATACAGTTGAACGAAAGGTGCAGTAACACTTGAAAATTAAGTATCAACGTTACAATCCATGGCAGTACACGGCCATATAACGTGATCTATGTGCTCCAAAATGTAGGCAAAATTAAAAATCGTCCATATCAAATATTACTCATTTCCAGCGATAACAAGCGCAAAACGTTTGATTCCGATAGAAGCTACATTTATCGCGCTTTACCAAATCGATTACACACCAATTGTGTGCTTAAATTTACTCGTGTTTAGCACTGTCTCGTTGTAACAATAAACGTCAACGGTATTAACGATTATTTAGATAAAGCATTATCACTTCCTGAGCCAATCATTCGCAAAACCGAAAACAGAACAATAAACATATTTCTCAAGCGTAAATCGAATGATTCGTCATTTGACTTTTTCTTTTGTTCCACGCCTTCGAAACTGCGCTCGTCGCCGAGAAATCGTGGATGCTCGTAATCGATCTTAATTCCGATCTCTCGTATCTGTCCACCTCTTCTTGTCCCGCCGCACGGATCTCGCGGTTTTTCGCGATAAAAACGCAATATTCTGCAGCCGAGTGCAAGATAACGCGTTCCATATTGCACAGAGCCGACGAGATAACACTGCTCGTCCGTTATTTACGTACGAGCATGCAAACGCTTGGAGCATTGTGCTGCATCGGCAGCTTTTTTTCCATTTTCATCGCAGTTCCTCCGCTCGGTCCGTTCGCGATCCCTTTATTTTTCCTGCTTCTGTCCATACGGAATCGATTCCGTGCCTCGTTCTGTATCTACCGTGTTATTTATGCTTGCGATTAAATTCGTGTCGGAGCTGTCGCGTTTTAAACGAGTTTCACCCGGAGCACAAACATGCACACCATATACCGATCGACGTCCTTTTTTTCTTCGGAAGATGCTTTCTCGAACAAGAAATCGCGATTTGCATCGAAAATGTTGCACTGCTACTTCTACATTTTTTTATTTTAACAAAATTTACCGCCTTTCTGGGCGATATAAGGCAACATTGCAATGGTTTCATTACAAAGTGACATCGTAATGCTGAAGTTGCGAAGCGTTGAAATTTAAACGGGTGATCAGCGTTGATATTACAGCACGTTGAAATTATATGTCGACATTGCAACCCGTTGAAATTAAGACACGTAACAATAGTATTGACGCTACAACGCATTGAAATTACGTTTAGTAATTAGAATTACTAATTAAAATTAGTCGACATGCAATGATGGTCCACGCTTAACACGATGTTACAACGCACGATTTAATATCAATATTTCAAAGTATTTCACAGTACAGTCAAATACATATAAGAACACGTTGAAACAAGTTGCTACAGACAGATCTTACCGAAGAAATTTATTAGGTCTTAAAATTAAAAGTATGACCTTTATACACATAAATTTTTTCTAAACAAGAATTGAAATTACAGGTTTTCCAGGCCCATACGTTCCAGTCATTGATTTTACGACTAGAAAACCAGACTCTTCATTTACAATAAATATCACATATAGCAATTTAGATCTAGTGGTGTATAATCATAGATATTTGTGCTATCGTGTATAACGTCGCAAAAACGCTATCGAAACGCTCTTATAATTGTAATTAGCTCCGTAAACGTAGTACATAAACCTCGTCGACAATTCGGTATTAAATATCTCGTTAATTATCGAGAATTTACGCCCAAACCATATACAGACATATCCGTAATAACATTATCTATGAACACGCAGAAGCTCATTAGAATCCGGAGTAGCCTGCGAGTAGTCATTAGACGTTTCCTTCTATTGCTTCAATTTTCCCCTTCTCTTTCACGATGGTCAATTTGGACGTCGAGCTTATGACTAGCTCATTAACGGCTTCGATTACGGAATGTCTCCTAATTGGATGACAAGAGAATCACGAGAACGCGAGTCGGTTATCAAAGGGTCGTCAACCTGACGCACAACGACGAGCCGATCGAGGAAATACCTGTAAACATACGTCGGTTACAAGTAGACTCGCGTTCCCGGTGTTCTGCGTATCGATACGTGCCTCCAGATAAGCGTAATCGCGCGATTTCTCATTTACGAACCTGGAAAAGTACACGGGGATTAGGAAAATGGAAGTACATCAGACAGACGGTGTTTGCGCGCGACCGTGTGGCGCAAATAGCGCAATTTATCTCGGGGAACCCTATATTATATTCGGTCTTTTGTCCCGGGTTGTTTTTATTCTCTCCTTTTTACGATACACTGATCAAATATTTTCGTTACGAATTATTTCTTGGCGGGAGAAAATTCTCGAATGCGGTAGTTCTTAACGATACTTACTGTTCATAACAATATTCTATAAAATTTTACATTCCGTGTCATAGACGGTTTTAAACAATTTTCACCTAAATAACTTACTGTATATTAATATTATATTGTTTATATAATATTTGTCAATTTATCAAACTCTGCAATTAATTTTTTTAACCAAATCTTCCTTCGAGGAGAAACATGAAATGTATAAGCCATTTTCATATGGTTGAAAGAGTACACAAAATGGCGGACAAGGATGCTCTATTATTAAAGAGCTGCACTAATTCAAATAGTGAAGCTTGTTTCGCAAATGGACAAAGAATGAAGCGAAAGTATTGGACGCGTTCGGAATACACGCGTAGAAAGTACATATGTGGAGGTTTAAAAGAAAGTGTCATCGCTGGGTGTCGGTAAATGGCCGCAAGTTTGAAATGTGTGTACATGTTGACGTTAACGGTACACGCCCGTCGGTGAACACGGTGAAAGTCATTTGTCCAGGGCGGGCTGATTATTATGCTCACCGGGCAATCGTCATTCAATTATTACACCGATGGCCCGTCTTCGAGCGGCGTAATTACGGCGGACGCGCGAAATCCCGGGCCGCCTACTGCGTTGCGCGAAATTCAACGCGTATGCAAATTGTTCCACGCTGCTGTTCAACACCTTTCGAATTCAATTTGCGTCCGCTTGCAGCGTCGGGAACACGATATTTTCGTGACAGAGACGCTCAGCACTCTGTAAGTACCTTGGAGGCGATCGTCGAACGCCTTTTCAGCTTTGTTTCCATCGAATCGGGTCATTATTATTCTTCAATTGTTGCTGCCGTTCTTCGAACAACGATAGCTATTCAATCGCCGATTCTTTTTTTAACTTCTGATCACCATTTGTTCGATTTAAGCTTTCTACTTAATTCCAACGACGATCATTTGGCGCCATCGTTTCGACATTATTATTTCGTTAAGTTTGCGAAATTGATAAAAGCAAACTTTGCGTTTCGGTGTTTAAAAGTTTGATTAAATAATAGAGGATTACGTTATGAATAATCTGTTAAGATCAAAATGGAAAAATTGGAATTTTGTAAGCTCGGAAATTTACACGTCTCTTAGTATAATGTACTTCTTATGTCTCATGTGTGTAATTTCTGTACTTCACAGTCACTTCTCAAGTAATCCTGCATTCGATTAAAAATTCATTAAGAACAGTAGTAGCAGAGATTCCACAGTATCTAGAAATAAAAAGTGGCTGAATTTTCTAGTAGAATGATAATCTAATATAGCAGATATGATCGTAAACGGAAAGAAACGCCAGAGCAACAACTCCCAGAAGAAAATCCATAAATCAGTCGAAGTGGATTAAAAGAAAGGCGTAGCCGTTAGAAAAACTAGATTAAACATGGTAATCGGTATGAAAATGCTAATGAAATAACGGGAATGTTATTGAAAGATATTCTATTTAAAAAAAAAACAATCATAATGAAGTACTAGAGAATACTCGATGAGCGTGTGCAGTAACCGTGATAGACGTTGTTGACTCGCGATTACGTACGCGTGTTACGCGAATTTCAACGTGTATGCAAATGCATCGGCATCAAGGTGTTAGCGAACAACTTTCGAGCCGGCACAACATTGTATATGCGTACGTTATACATAGAACAATATCTTTGCATCGTTTCGTGTAATCTCGTGAAATCTTGTTACTCGCCTGGTCGGATATCTTGATATCTCTCTGTAATTGCATTCACCGTGTTCGATCGATGGCGAATCAAGGTCTATGGACTACAGATGTGACTACTGATACCTTTATCGATGAATATCGATAGTATCGGAATGTTATCGACGGCTCGATGTATCGCTATTGCGTTCATATCGCTAAGACGAATAGAGCCACTGCTGGACTAGTAGCTAACTTCTGGCCTCTCAAATATTATTGATTTATGAACTTCTAGTTCTTATAGGTTTTTTAATTGAGGAGGTCTTAGGTTTCTAAATTCCCAAATTATCAAATTTTCTAATTCCTACATTCTCGAAATCCTTAAATCTTTGAACCTCTAAATATTCAAGTCTCTAAATCTCGAAATGCCTAAATCTCCAAATCCCTTAATTTCTAAATCTCTAACTCTCCAAATCCCTAAATTTCCAAGTCTCTAAATCTCGAAATCCCTAAATCTCTAAGTCTCTAAACCTCCAAATCCCAAATTTTTTCCAAATTCCCAAGTTTCAAGATCATCGAATGTCAACAGAGTATCGATGGAATATCGATAACCGAAAGTCACGCATTTACTACATAACTGATAGCGGATACAATGCGTGTGTTCGCTGGTGAATGAAAGATTCATGGAAAACTCGTGGTGAGCGACGGGTGAAACGCAATAAAATACGTGTGTATTGAAAAAGTACCGTGATCCGTGGCGTGGAATAACGCAATAGGGCGTTGTTGACTCGCGATTAACAAACGCGTTGCGACGCACTGCAATGAGGCTCGCGAATCGCACCGTGGAATAATAAAACGATCCGCGGATTCGAGGAAGCTCAATGCACGTCGACGCGACGTCCTTGATTCGCTTCGACGAAATTTTTCTTCGCCAATGAAATATTTAAACGTTGTATCTTTTGATTTATCGCGTTACCGCGCGTATCGTCGCACAAACACCTCTGATAAAAAGAAACGGTTGCATACCGACTGATGGATGGATTTTAAATGTCTCGAACATACAACTATTACAGGTCGTAAACGCTCTTTCATTCGTCTTTTAAGGGTGTGTTAGATTTTTAACCCTCTAATACATAATAATGGAGGAGAATGTGACATGTGATAAATCTGACAGTGTCGTAACGCGTGATTGTAATCTAACGGGTGGCCATTTAATTCGTGGTACTGCTCATCGCGATATCTGTTCAGTTTTTGCTGCTGTCGTATATCAAACGAGGCTTACATTACTTGAATCACACGATCCCCCACGTACAATTTACTTTTTCTCCACTTAAAACGAGTAAGTTTGTAAAAAGATCGAAGTAAACGAGATACAGCTACAAGCACAAAAGCAACGATCGCTAATGATGTCGAGTTACAGACGTCGATCCTCTCTCGATAGCTTCATAAATCACTTCCTGGGCAGACGTATGCAGATCAGCGTCTTTTTACGTCGAATAATTCCCCTTTGTGCAAGCATTTCGAATCGCGAAATATATGCCGACCGGTTGTTACTTCGGACGCGAGTAATTAATGGCAGTTAGATAAAGAACATCTTTGGCTCCCTAATTATCTCGTTCGATATTTGATGCCGGACGACGCAAAACAATTTTCCGGAATTTTCACTGTTGGCATTACACTGTTTACAGTGAACGCGTGGTTTAATCGCGAACAAACGAGTCGATCGATCCGTTCAAAATATATTCAGGGACACGCGATTCATTCATACGATATAATGGAATATGTCGGTCACGCACACGTGGAACGCAGCTCATTTTCATCGCGATTTTACGCAAACAGTGTTCTGCAATCGAAACACCTGATCCAGAGAATGAGCCGTTGCCGGGATTATAGGTGAAAATTTCAACGCGTTAATGGTTACGGAATAATTAGACGATTACAGGATACGCGTATGAATTAACCACTTTAATTCGCACGCAGACAATCGACCGACCATTAAACCTTTATTATCCAATATTTTTATTTTCACGATGTAAAACGACGTAAAGATATTCATACAATGGGATCGTGGCGAAATTTCATGATATTTTCGCATGAACTATCGCTGAATTAGTTCCCGTTTGTCGACGATTTCGATGTGTGCACATTGTCCGACCGCTTTAGTGTAAATAATTTTCAATCTCGCCTCCGGGGATCCCGGTTCACGAGGGACAGGAAAATGCGTATTTAATTTCAGTATCGAAATTGAGATAACTAAGAACGTTCGCGTTCTCCACACCTCGTAACGCTTTCTAGGTATGCGCTTGCGAAATCAGCCGCTGGTCATTATGTCAGTTTCATAATATGCAATTGCTCGGAGGCGTATGTGCTTTTTGACGTCTGCGTCATGTCAACTGCATCCTTCCACTTTTTCTCCTTCTTCCCAGAATCGACGATTAAAATCAGATCCCTTAATTTACGTTTCAACATTCTACAAGTAGATATTTACATACTTAGCAAGTTAAAAATTTCAAAATATAAAATAACATCCTATGCCAGTTCATATTTTTTGGGTTCTATTATTACACCAATGGCATCCATGAGTAATTCATAGTTTCTAGCATTGAAGCTGGATACAAAGTAAATTCACAGAATTGTAAACAACCGCGATATCCACGTTATCAATTGTACACGTAGTTACTCCCGCGTTCATGATTTTCTCCCACCATTATAGTTCGTTGGTTTTCCTTTTGTTTCTTTCCGCTGGTTATTACATGAATTCGTGTGCGATAAAGATCTTAATTTCTTTCCTCCGAACCGACAGCTAAGAGAAGATCCCGGTGAGATCTGTCTCAGCTGTCGCATTGGCGCTTTTACTCGGATAAATTATTCGTGTCGGTGGAAAATGGCGATTGTTATCGCACAGCTAGACAATGTTCATGATGCAACGCGAGGAAAAACTGACATTCTTTGTGCTATCATAAAACTTGCGTGTGTTGTACAATTGCTAGATCCCTATATCTCTAGTGTACCCAAGATACATACGATACATCCATAGAAAGAAGTTGAACGTATCAAATGGCGTTCTGCATGCATGGCAGATGCTCAGAAATCGCTGTTGCGATCGAAGCAAAGAAAAGAAAACGAGAAAGGAGACTTACATGCTTTTCTCCTAACCGGAATTATAAACATTTAAATTCGAATTCCAATCTGATTGATCGATCGAAGAAGCATGCGTAGCAAGATATACGAGTTTGCTTCTATGTTTCATTCAAGGTTTTGCCATTGATATCGAGCATCGTTACTAGGAAGTAAACGAGTAACGATTTCTCGAAAGTCGATCAGTTAATCGGAAAACTACGGTGCGTGAGTCGTATGCTTCTTTTCCTGCTGTCGTGCAATTACTTGTTTCTTATCGTTGATCGATTATGTTCCTCGAAGGAGATGGATGAAGACCGATGCAATTGATCTTCATTACTCGTTAATTTTCTGATAATGTCTTCGTAGGTCGGTTAACTTTGCTCGCCGGTTTTCTTAGGTGGTTTTATAGCATTTGTGATAGTACGTTGGAGCGCAGTGTTAATTAATCATGAATTAATTGCTCGAATACTATGTACGATATCTAACTTAATTGATACGATGTATCGTCATACGACTTCTTTCGAAATCGCTCGAAATTAAATTAACGAATAAATGAAATTTTATTAAAATTACACCATGTGAAATTTAAAATTAAATCATAATATTAAAAGGTATAAAAACCGTGATAAGCGAATGTGGGAAATTCTCACATCCGGTGTGTCATCTACTCTGAATGTACGATTAGATATAAGACCGAATTAAAGAAAAAAATTCTTTTAAAAATTACCAACTTCGAATTGAATATACATATGTTTTCAAAACTTCTGATATCCAGAATGAGGACTGACTGAATCCACGAAAAGCCACTGCGTTCCTTAAACATTTGTAGAACATAAATAAACCGTTAATATCTACAGTGTATTAACCAGGTACCTACTTTCTGTTCTTTGCAGAAGAGGAGAAAAGAAGGCGGCTATATAGGTGGAGGAGAGGAACGAGCAAGAAAGAAGAGGATCAAGAAGAGCAGAGGTCGAAAGGGGAATGATAATCAAGGACACAGGTGTTACACGAACATCGAGTGACCTGGCAGACGGTGAATCGTTGAGTGTTCTTCGAAGGGCGATAAAATATCGACAGATTAATCGTCGCGTTTCTCGACAACGAATGTCGGAATGACGCGTCGATCAAGCTGTGGCAGGGCAGAGGGTGCAAGGACTTCGTTATACGCGAAAAAGTGATACAAATCGTGGTTGTGCCGGAAGAGGCGGAGAAAAGTTTGTCGAAGGGAGAAGCAAGAGGAAGAAGTTGGAGTCTTTGGATTTTTTGTAACTAAGGTAAATTATCAATTTGTTGAATTGTTTGTCGAAATCGAACTTCTTCATACAAATCTAACAATTCCTCAGTATATCTTGTATAAATATAATTATTAAAAATATGCTATAAATTGGTGACTTAGTGCAGAGATGACATTTAGAGTTCATGATAGAATTGTGTTTCAAATAAATACTTTTATGTCTAAAATTTCAAGTCGATTCTATGTATATTTAGGGATTGCCGGATTAAACAGTTGAATAGAACGGTAAAGCAAATTTCGAAGGTACAGAAATATCGAATTATCTTTTGTCGAGCGTTTAACGCGAACATATCTTCCGGCATTTATCGATCAGTGTACAAAAATATCCCATAGGTCGCGTCACGTGTCGGTTTACCCTGACAATAGACGCCGCATTGTTTTCAGAAGCGATCGCGGACTCATTGTCTCAGCATCCTGCAGCAACGGCGGGTAACTCACGATGTTATTATGAGCTCCATCGCGACAATAGACTCGAGACCACCCTACACCTGACACATTTCTCAAAATCATCGAACACGTGTTCGTCGGAAGCACGTCGGTAACGGTAATCAAAATAAATCGTGAAAGCTACCAAAGAACTACGTTCGAGGGGACATTCTCAAGGTCGAGGTGAAGGTTAATCGATCGAAAGAGAGAGAGATTCGAGAAGGAAGAAGAAGCGTAAGATCATCGTTCGACCTTGAAAGAAGATCGTTGCGTTGGAGGCATAGCGGATCGCACGAGAACGCTGCTGTTCGGCTGTGCGGAAGAACGGCACAGGGTTGATAAGAATAGAGGGGTGCGTGGTGAAACGCGACGAGAGGGTGAAGTGAAGGTGTCCCCGTGGGGTGCCAGAGTGAGCACGATAGCACCTCTGGTACCCTCGGCCGTGGGTCCCGAGGGGACGGACGCCATGGCGGCCTCTTCGTCCTCGTCGAGCGGCGAGCAACAGTACTCACTCAGGTGGAACGATTTCCACTCGAGCATCCTCAGCTCATTTCGTCATCTCAGGGATGAAGAGGATTTCGTGGATGTGACCCTGGCATGCGACAGCAGCAGCTTCACCGCGCACAAAGTCGTCCTCTCTGCGTGCAGCCCTTATTTCCGGAGGCTCCTCAAGGTTAGTGCTTTTTCTTATCTCCCTGTCATCAATTTTTCCTTTCTTCTCTACCGTCAAAGTTCTTCAGCCTTGCTAATGGCGATCAATAAAATATCGCTTTTGAGTCTTTGACGGAACTCGCTTAATAAGAGGTAAAAGTACGGTGAAAGTCGTGTAATTCAGATTTTCAGAGATGAAAGGTATCAAAGTGATAGAACATTTTTTCGTGTCTAACAGTTCTATTGGATGGACCAATTTCTCTTTTAATGAAGCAGATTGTATCGACGCATGTCGATATTTTAATTTACCACTATCACTTTTACCCCTTCGATGACTCTACATTTTCTGAGTGCACCTTTCATCTGGCGAAGTTACGCCGCTCGAAATAGTTGGAGGATTAGTTGCTGCAATAATTCTGTTTGTTATTAAAACAGTGTTATTTTTAACGCCTGACGTGGGTACGAATAATAGTCTGTTACTGTATCTATTTATTAAATATTCAAGATTTTTATTCTCTAAGTATTTTGAGCAGCATAGTTCATTTCAAAGATATAATTCTTCGAAAACCCGATTATTAATAGCTCTTATTTTCAAGAGCCTATCAATTACGTTGCAAAATTATTAACGAACAAATTATAATTAACGCACCGTCCAAACATCGCGCCGATGAAAGAGAAGAAAATGAGAAGTTAAATAGAGACATATGATTTACACAATGGATCAAATCCACTGTACGAATCATTTTGTTGTTGCATTATTGAAAATGGAATATTTCGTTGTTTGTCAGTCCGAACGTTCAATTGTTTAATTATCGCGGGAACGTGTGTACATGTTCCGTGGAAATTTCCAAATTGGCGCGAGGTGAAATCGATCGGGCAGCTTTCACGTGAAAAATTCGTTGCCAGTTCACCGTGCACCGGAATCGGCACGAAACGGTCATTTCGTAATTTATGCAAATTATATTTTATTATATCTTGCTCTATCCGCGTCGTTGAGACACGTAAACTATTCCGTACGCGTATGGCGAGCAGGTATTTTGATCGATCGTGAAAACATTTTCGATGCTTCATGTTCCAACAAAGATACCGTAGGAACAATAAAATATTCCTTTTTGCCTCGTTAAAACAAATGTAACATCGTCAAGAATCCTCAATTTGTAAAAGAAAATATTTACGAAGCGCAATAAAAGGAGACATGCATGTGACTGGCACGAAGTGCAGGCATTATTTCTTTAATTGCAGTCATATAATTGCTATTGTATTCTCGTACAAACAAAAGAAACGGTAAAAACAAAATTGCTCTTAACGAATGTTAATAGCTCGAGTACACGTCAATCGTGCCGAATTTTCTATAATTTATTCTCGAAATTGACCAGCTTATACCGCGCTGTCGATGAGAGAATGAAATTCAGATGGGCAATGTCTGCGGTTATGCCGAGAACGGAAGAGAGTAATTACGGGCCCGCGGTAGAAGGAAGAATCCAGAAAGGACTTCCGGTTTAATTTACATAATAACGTGCCGTCAAAGTCGTCCGACAACGACCAAACTCGAATCCTTCTTGCCAACTAAAGGGACTATCGATCACTTGGATGCGTCGTCGCGATGTCAGGCATGTCCACCTATCTCATATGGAGAACCCGTTTCCCCCAGTTCTCATTTGATCGATACTTTCATCGCTACCTTCTCGATGAAACTTCTATAAATCCAACTACCACTTTAAATATATCGTTACGGTTGTACACGTCAAATTATAATTCCTCTTTATTTCAATCTCTTGCGTGTTGCTTTCGGATTTCGAAAAGATGATAACACTTTAATTGCTACATGTTGCTGTTTATCGTGTGGTCTGAGTCCAAGTAATAACGATGAATAATAGTAACATGACGTGATACAACGCGTGCAAATGGAATGCATGGCAATGCAACGCGTGGCGAATACAATGTGTAGCGATACAACGTATGGGAATATCAACGCGTGAGAATAATAACGTATGGTAATAACGTGCGACGGGAACAGTACGTGGTGATACAACGCATAGGGAATAGGACAAGTAGGAGGACAATGCGTAGAAATACAACGCGTGGAAATACAATGTGTCGAAATTACGACGAGTAGAAATTACTGCGGGTGGAAATTACAACGCGTAGAAATTACAACGAATGGAAATTACAGTGCGTAAAAATACAACGCGTGGAAATACGACGCGTCGAAATTACAACGCGTAGAAATTACGACGAGCAGAAATTACAACGGGTGGAAATTACGACGTGTAGGAATTACAACGGGTGGAAATACCACGCAATAAAACGTGTACCAAGACAACGCATAGGAATAACAACACAAGGAAATAACCCATGAAAAAGCAACCCATGTTACTAACAATAAATAGCGATTCAACCCATAGCCACAAACCGAATTAAAATTCGTCGAAATCACGAATGTTTGATCCTCAGCCCCATTTATGGCAACATAACGAGAGTCTACAGTATTCTAAATTTGTGGTGTTAACGAATGGCTGCCACGGTGTTCTGCGCGTAAAAGAAGTTCAAGAACGATTGTTTCACGCTTCGTGGCTCGCGTTCAGCAAGGAATTGACATCGAAGAGGCATTCGACTTTCTAATTGACGCGTACCACTAATTGATTTTAAGTGTCGGGCGCGGTACTAGACGATCTCGGGTCGAGTTAATAACACCGAGAACATTGGACGGATTCGTCCTCTGGTGCTTGCGTCACGACGCCATGAACTCGTCACGATGGCGCGTCGTTTAAATATAAGTCACGCGGACGACGTAATAAAAAGCACGAGTTGCGTGGTCTCGAAGGTGGAGCCTTTTCTGCTCGTTAATATACGAGGTGCGATCATTAAGTTCCGGGACTGGTCCCGTAAATCGAGATAAGGTTACCTGTTTTAAATTTGGCTACTATCCCCTTCAAAGTAGTCCCCTTGGGCAGCTATGCACCGGTCCCAGCGTCTCTGCCATTTTTGGAAAGCTTCCTGGAAGTCTTCTTGTTGAAGCGTGTCAAGCACCTGCTGCGATTCGCGTTGGATCTCCTCCACCGTATCAAATCGGCGACCCTTGAGCTTCAATTTCATTTTGGGAAACAAAAAGAAGTCACAGGGTGCCAAGTCTGGTGAATACGGAGGGTGAGGAAGGACGATCATGTTGTTTCGTGCACAAAACTCTTGCGTTGCGAAAGCTCTGTGTGCTGGTGCGTTGTCGTCTTGGAGCACCCAATTTTTCTTTGCCCACAGTTGTGGTCGTTTCCGACGAATGTCCTCCCTCAGGCGTCTCAAAACATCACAGTAAAAAGCAGCAGTCACTGTTTGACCCACGGGAACAAATTCACGGTGCACAATTCCGTGAATGTCGAAAAAAACAATGATCATGCTCTTTGTTGAGCTTTTGATCTGTCTCGCCTTCTTCGGTCTTGGAGATTGAGGGCTCTTCCACTGCGAAGACTGCTGTTTGGTCTCAGGATCGTACCCATAGATCCAACTCTCATCACCGGTAATGATCCTTGACAATAGTTCTGGGTCATCCAAGGATTGCTGACGGAGATCTTCACAGATTTGTACACGGTGGTCCTTTTGTTCTTGCGACAGCAGTCTGGGCACGAATTTGGCAGCAATGCGGCGCATGTTCAAAATTGACGAGAGGATCATTTGAACCTCCCCAAATGACATCATCACGATTTCAGCAATTTGCTTAATGGTGATGCGTCGATCGTCATGCACAATTGTTCGAATTTTTTCGACGTTTGTGGGAGTGTTGCATGTTAGTGGCCGTCCTGACCTCTCGTCGTCTTCCAACGATGTTCTGCCATTTTTAAAACGCGAATGCCACTCAAAACATCTCGTTCGACTCATTGCTTCATTCCCATAAGCTTGCTTCAACATTCCGTGGGTTTCGGTCGCAGATTTCCCGAGTTTCACACAGAATTTGATATTTGCTCTTTGTTCGAGTTTCGCGTCCATCGTGATTTCGCAAAGGAGAGCGTGCATATGCTTGCATAAACTGGTGTAACACAGGATTGACTGAAGATATCGCTTCCAAATTTTGTGTCATTTGTCTTGAAGATTGTTATTCATATGTTCTGCGCGCGCATGTCAATCGTGTGATCCGTTCGATCACAGCAGGCACAATCCCGGAACTTAATGATCGCACCTCGTATCACCATTATACTTTCACCGGCGTCCTAGAAGCGCTTATTTAATGATCGCAATCGCCTTGACGATTATCATCACGGTATTTCTTCTTGATATGTCGCACAATTAAACATAGGTGTTTCACTGTAATTGTTCATTTAACTTGATCCTCTTATTTCTTCTACAATTTTAATACGAATAATTCTGGCCGTTCCAATGAAATTGTACATTCAATTTAGTACTACTTGAATCTCTCAGTTTTTTTATAATTTCAATACGGGTACTTGTGGGTACTTCAGTGTAATTGTTCATTTAATTTAATATTCCTCGATTCTCTTATTTCTTTTACAATTTTAATACAAGTCCGAGATCTGCTTGCTGTCATGAACACATATTCAGTTTCATAACTCGAATATATCTGGCTATACTTTTTTCGAATCTTTAAAATTAGTTGAATATTTGTGGGTAAAATTATAGTTACGTTTATTATAGATTTTGTTGTTTTATTCGCGTAGATGCATCGTTTACCATATTTTCGCAAAATTGGAATCTACGACACCATTTTTGTTAGGAAGGTAGACACAGAAACCTGACGGAAACGTTGAGTTACTACCGGCGCAATTAACGAGGATTAATAGTGTTCTCGCTCGCATGGTTCTGCCATTTCTTCTTTTTTTGCGGAAATATTTCCCTTCGATATCAGCTCGCGTGGATACAACGATAACGAGCCTGACCGGAACACCTGACAACGTGCGCCCATTTTGATTTATGCGTTAGTGCACACCGGTGCTACGATTTACGACAGACCGTTCGTTCGTTTGATTATCGGCCGGCAGTCGATGACGAATCACTGAGTTATCGACTACGTCCGCAATGATATTTGCCAAAACATGATCGGCTGCTGTGCACCCATACTGCCCATAATAAATTTTGACTTGTTTTCCATCTGATAATAAATTGATCTCCGCCGATGGACTGGCGGTGTACTACCTGTGATTTGTTACGGAAAATGGAGAACTATGATTTGTTACAAAAAGTGGAGAACTATGATTTGATAAAATGGGGAGGATTTGTTACGAACAAATGAACGGCCTATGATTTGTTACAAAATGAACAGACACAAGAGTTGATCAGTACAATGTTTCATAACTTTGTATTGATACTTTTCTACAGTTTATGATTACAGTTCATTATGTCTCATTATGTCTCTCGACGTTAACTGTAGTGCTGTCAACAATATCAAGGAATATTTTATTATTACCGAAAAAGTTTGAGCAGTATAAATTCAGAACCGTGAGAAAGTCGAAGCTTAACTGTTAGATAATTGAAGGATAATTCGTGGAGATATTCAATAACGAATGCGTAATACCTTCATTTCTGAAGCTTACGATTCTATAATCCCTAGAGTCCGTATACGAGTTTCCAACTTGGAATATCCAAGCCGACTACTCCCGTTAATTTATACCCGCTCGTCCTGAAATAGCGTAATCTGCAACGTGTAATCGGTAGGTAAAAGCACGCGTCGACCAGGAGAATTGGATTAAACCGTGCGTGTAATCGCGTGTCGCTCAGACCCGTGCGAAATAAGTAGACGGCAATAATAGCGAAGCAAAGTTACGTTAATTCCGAGCGTATGCAACGCCGAGGAGATTAATTCCTCTCAAATGGTCATCGCGGCTGCTGACCCATTAATGCAGTTATCTCGAATCGTGACAGCGTCTGAAAGGCGTGTCTCTCGTGGATCAGCCTCGTCGTGATATCCTAGCTGGCGGTTATATTATAGAAAACAGGCCGAACGAGTTCCCTGTAGTTTATCGCCGAGCTCACGAATCCGATCTCCCGTGTAAATTCATTGATAGCGGAAAGAGAACGGGGTAATAGAGGCGGTGATTATCGTCCACATAAATTACACGCGGATCCCTTTAAAAAAGACGCTCGATTAAAAATCGGGAGATTAAGTCGTAGCCACCGGTGATTTATAAATAGCATTGATATTGCATAATGTCTCTTGTGTCTGACGTTTGCGGTGGATTTATAGTCGAACAGACTTTTCACCAACGATCTCCGATTACGCGGATATCGTTTTGTTGAGGATTCAGGATTTAGTTTTGTTGAGGTTAATCAGGTAGTTAGATGTTCTGGAAGTTATAGTTGAGTGAGGGAGTTATTGCGATTTGAAAATTTGGGAAGTTGAGAATTTGAGGATTTGGGAATTGGGGGTGTGAGAAGTTGGGGTGTTGGAATTAGGAATTTGAGAAATTGGAGGTTTGTGAATTAGGAGTATGAGAATTTGGGGATTTGGGAATTGTGAATTTGAGAATTAGAGATATGAGAGTGTGGGGATTTGGAAATTAGGAATTCGAGAATTAGGGATATGTAAGTTTGTGGATTTGGAAATTAGAGATATGTAGGTTTGGAGATTTGGGAATTTGAGAATTACAGATATGAGAGTAGGAATTTTTGAATCAGGAATTTGAGAATTAAGGATTTGATAATTAGTACATTTGAAAATTACTATTTGCAAGGTAGGGACCTCAAAATTGAGAACTTGAACATTTTCAAACATATAGTTCTAGAATTTGAAAATTCGTATTTTTTAGTGATGGAACCTCTCCTTATATCGCAATTATTACTACGAACTCCTGTGCCTCATTCTCGCAATGAAGGGGTATCTCAAAAAAAATGCTAGTTACGTCAATATTCGATTAGATAGTAATTTGATTATTCATCCAGCGATCTGAGAGTATCTGTGGCTCCGAATTCGTGGTAAGTGTGTAAAAGCGTCTGGCGTGGAGGCACGTAATGTCGGTTAGAATTAAAGGAAGTCTGTGGCTCGTTATCGTTTTCACGGAATCGTACGCTACACGCGCCACGGCTATATTAATCGTGAGGGATCGGTGGTATATACGCATCGTGCGCGAGAACGACCCACGCGTCGCGTGAAAATAATAATGTGAAGGAACGAAGAGACACAGGCTCGAAAGTGGAGCGACGACAGCGTTATTTCTACGTCGGTTCAAGCAATATCGTCGCGACGTAAATTACCACGAGAAGAGGGGTACGACGGGGTTGAATAATCGATTCGATCGGATCGAACCAATTTCAGGAGGACGAGTTAAAATTGCACGAAACAACGTTGTCTAATCGTGTCAAAGTGTTTCGCCTATTTTATTTAGAATTTCGATTCGCGGATTAGATTGCGATTATCTGGAAATAAGATAAGTATTTAATTATATAAATCAACACGGTATTGGTTCTTTATCTGTATGAATGGGTCATATCTTGTTCGAATTCTTGGATATATTCTTTTAAACCGTTCCACCCAATTTTTAGTAGGGATGTAGGTTAACCATCAAGTGTATTTATATTCCGGGTAAATTTCACTTCAGGGTAAAATCTTCTTTTCCCATTATAAAAACGCAGGATATCGCAAACGGAGCGACGACAGCTTCAATATTAATTTTTTATTACCGAGCACGTATTCCAATTCTACATCGCAAACTCGTCGCCATTTCCAATTATAAAAGTACAGAATACCGCAAGTGGAGCAACGACGGACTCCAAATTTAATTTTTAGTTCTGCACCCGTGTTCAATTTTTGTCGCTGCTGAATCGTATTAATATTTCGGTAGAATTTCACTTCGCAATGTCTTCCATTTATAGTGGCAGGGAATATCGGAACCTTTAATATTTCATTTTTACTCGTAAACACATGCTCGAGTATAGAATCCTGGTATTTTCCAATTATAGAAGTAGAGGATATCGGAGAAGCAGCTTTGAAATTTCATTCCAGAAAGCGTCCGTGCTTGCGAGGTCGAAACGTTCGATGTGTTTGCTGAGGAAACATGGAACGATGGAAAATATATGTATATATATATATTGTAAAAACGAGGGAAAACATCGTAGACGACACGTGGTGGCGAGTGCAGGGAACAGAGAGAAATCACGCTTGCACAATCCGTCCCATCGCATCGTGGTGGCGGGCAAAAGGTGCTCCATATTCTATATTTAAATAGCGCGCACGCGGGCCAACAGATTACCACGTGCGTGTGCGTGAACACGCACGCGCGCTCTTACACTCCTGATACTTGGTACATTCGAGTATAGCTTTCCTTTGATTAGGGAAAGTGCTGAGAGACCTCCCATCTTTTTTCAATTCTGAGGAATGAATGTATACTTGAAAATTTTTAGATTTCCTTGTTTTTTATTTCTGAGTTTTCAAGTGTGTACCCTCGAGTATGCAACAGATCTATATTCGTAATTTTAGATAATGAATTTATATATTTTTGAATAGATGCATCCTCAATTTTCCATTTTTGAATGTTCTATTTTTAAGTTTCATAGTCCCTAATTTCCAAATTTCCAACTCTTGAATTCCCATTTTCCCACATTCCCAATTCCCACCCTCCAAATCCTCACCTTCATCCCCAACTCCCATATGTTCACCCTCTCAAATCCCTCAATTCTCAATTTTCCAAATCCTCACAATCTCCACACTTCCAAATCCCCGTACTCCAAAATCGTAACTCCCACCAACCATATATTCCCTACACCGCCATTTTCCCTAGAAAACCCACAGTGTAAGTACTCGCGTTTCGCGTCTCGTGACCGGTCGCATTTAAATTTACCAACGAAACGCGCGTTCTCGTTCGTTTTGCTCGTGTCGTACTTAAGAGCTCAGGAGAGGAGAGAAGGGAGAGAACGTGCTGGAAATATACGAGACGACGCTCGATCTCGTTTGTTTCCGGCCATGTGATTCGAAACGTGGCTGTAACGAGAACCTTAACGCCGAAGAGGGCTACAAGCAGCCTGAGGAGAAGGGCAAGGGGCCGACAGAAGAGATCGTGGCTTCTATTTTCTACTCGAAGAGCCTCGAGTCGTTCGAATCGACGATAATTCGGTGGAAATACGGATCACACCGAAATCCGACGTATAATTTACGAGCGAGTAATGCAGACAGAAGATTTGTCTCGCGGTTAGTCACCACCAACATTTCGGTTCTATTCAGATCGAGCGGGCTTTCGATGATTTAGCGAAAGCGTTTTGAACATCTCTCTTAGACGCACCATTAATTGAGACGTTATATTTGTTAGTTAAAACGAACTGTAAAATGTTGAACGAAAAGATTCTCTTCGAAATCGACATTATCGAGTGTCTCATCAATTATCGATAGCTGGTAAATGTTCATGCACTTATCGATGTCCGTACACTTATAAATCTTAGGATTTTTCAAACGTGTATCTCATAGATTATATATGTTTACTTTGCATGCATCGATATATCATAAATGTATTAATATCCGCTTTCTAATCATCGGTATATCTGCACGGTTATTTAACATTCGTTTCTTTCTTTTTTTGCAATTATTGCATTATATAAGCTAAAGCTGCCGGAAATTCTTGCGATGATTTTTGTGGCAGTAAATTTAGTTGTTAAAAACGTTTCTATCCAGTCTGGAAAGAGGTAATGGAAATGCAGAGTGGAGATATCGAAGGAGATTCAACGTGAGATTAGCAAGAGTTTAATAGTCAACGATATCCCAGATGAACAGATCAATCCTTAACTCTCGGAGACCTCGGTCACGAATCATTGCATGCTCGAGATACCCGCAGAAAAAATCGTTCGATGTTTCCAGTCGGCTATTGAACAGATACCTTTCGAAAGTCTCCCGGATCGTAGATTAGCATCGTCGAACGTCCTATATTGAATTGGTCGATGGCAATCTCTCGAAGTCGTACGATCGCTCTCGCGGACGCTTGTATCGCGATACAAAATGTTTTTCCGTCATTCCGTATTATTCTTGGAAATCGCGTGATGATAAGCGGGAATAACAGTGTCCAATCAAAGATTTCTCCGTTTCTTCCGCTTCGTGTAACGTCACGGCTGTTTACGATTACGTACGTCATGCCTAGTACACCCACGTACGGTCAGGCAAAAAGCGAGTCGCATAATGGCAGAGGCGAAGTAATGATTCTCACCAGCCAGTGAGTAACGATCCGATGGAAACTTACGACCGCACAATCCCCACCTAACACGCCTAAACGTAACCGCATAATTGCACGGTTCAACGTTTCTCCGCGAATGCCATCTGCTGTTCAATGAAAAACGTCTTGTTGCTCATTGCGATCGCTTTTCGAATTTACTTTACGATCCTTTGTGTTCTCTACGGGCTTTTGTATACCCTCCGATCGACTAAAATTACAAATTATTAATACAATAGACACGTTATGGTGTATTATAAGGTTGCCAGCACGTGAGGGTATGTGTGAAAATTTCATGCGGTGGTAGACTTAACATGTGAGACGATATTATGCTGATACAAGTAGTATTGTAACGCGTCGAAATATGGTTTGTGGGAGTACAGCGCGCGATAATATAGCGTGGAGATATAGTGCGTGATGATACCGAGCGTGGTAATAGAACGCGTGGTAGTACAACGTGTGATGGTACGTTGCGCCGACATACAACGCGTGGTAATGCAACGCGTGAAAGTACAACGCATGGAATTGCAAAGCGTGGAATTACAACGCGTGGAATTATAACGCGTGTAATTGCAAAGAGTGGAAGTACAACGCGTGGAATTATAACGCGTGGAATTGCAAAGCGTGGAAGTACAATGCGTGGAATTACAACGCGTGGAATTACAACGCGTGAAATAATAGAAGATCACCACTGTTAGCAAATGACTACGCAAACGGCTATACTATAACAAGAATTTACTGTACTCCAATAACCATGAGTAACATGTAATCTACGATGTTCTTAATTTAATTTTCTTTTTTACAATAGTGATTGATGATCCCGACGAATGCAATAAGTTTGAAAAATCGTTACAACGATGTTGAGAATCTAGTTAACTTGTAACTGGCTGGATTCCATAAATGATCACCCTTTTTTACGCATCTCCCTACGTGTCAGTTGTTACTGAACATGAAATACACGTTATTTCCTTTTTTCTCTGGCATTCAATTTATTCGTATAAATCGAGCAGGATCTTGATCGTGTAATCGTTTTGAATAGTTGCATACAGTGTTGCAGAAAGAAGTTGAAGAACAGGTTTTTCAGGAACGAAAAATAATAAACGAACCCGAGACGTGTAGGTACATTAATTAAAATATCACGCGGTTACGTTGCAAAAGAAATTCAAAATGTCGGTTGCGGTTTGACAGGCTGTAATCGATCGTTTACTATTTGATCTTGACTAGGTTGCAGATAAGAACTAGAAATATTTTTCGACACGTTGACCACCGGGGCGATCATTACTGTTGATAATTTTATTTCTGATAAATCTACTACTTTATCGTTTTTTTAATATTCAACTGTTACACTTGGACAACATTCGACTACTTCAATAATATTATTCATTATTCGTTATATAAGGTTGCGCTAAAATGGGTGAAAAGGTCTTTAGAAAAATCAGAAATTATTCAAATACGGGTGATATAAGTACAGACAGTCCTCAACTTGGCTATTCGTTGTGCATGATAATCTTCCTATATTTACTTACAATTTCTGCGATTTTTAATCCTAGCTAGTCCAATTAATATTAAATATGACACATTATCCTGGCTCCACTTTGAATGGGCAAATATATCTTTACAGTGGCACTGAACGAGAAGCTCAAGATTCAAGGTGTCCGAATAAACGGTACAATGAAATGCGTGTGACACTGGCACGCAGAACGTCGTTTTAAATTTGCCCGTTGTAAATGTTCGTTGGTTAGAGGCTGTAGCTCACGTAGATGGCTCCTCAATGGCTGTAAGAATAAGAAACGCAAATGTGCCACGCATTAAGGGGCCTATGGTGGCAGACACGTGGTTTAATGTACGCGTACGTGCCGGGTAAGTGGTTCCATAGGAACGGCTGTAAAGGAAAACAAGCCACAATTTCATGACGTTGGCTCGGATATACGGCGTCGTTTAACCCCTCTAACCCGCGTTACTTCCTTCGATAGAGAGGCCGTTAATGGGCCGCGCCTATATCTCAAACGAGCATGTGGATTAGAAAGACCCTCGTTCGTTTGTCCTAATTTTCTTTCTCGTTTCTTTTCCTCCCGTTTCTCGCGATCCGCGACCACGTTTGACTTATACCTACGTACCGTTACTGGAATTAATTAGAAATACGTGAAATAATCCGCTAACGAAGCGTGTTCCTTTCTTTCGCCGTCGAACACGACGCATATTACGAGCGGAATCACGGCCGGTTCGTTAAAATGTCCGGGGCTGCATTCAATGACAAATAACTAGAATTTTTGTTCCTGCGATGTAATCGATGGCATTTAACGATTGTAAATTTTATGCGCGACCTTTGCTCTGGCGGCGAGGCGGCCAGGCATTAAAAATGAATTAAGAAACGAGATACCGAATATGATATCGGATACTGAGCCTTTCTATTCGCTTTCCGTGAAACGGTGTAATTAACGATCGAAATGTGTTCCCGCAGGGTGGGGGAGGACTTCGTGACGTGCTAACGATCGATTCTTAATTATTGGTGCTGGGAACGTTTGTTAAATAATCGAGCGTCGGAACGCACGGATATAAAGGATTTTCAGCTTCGACTGTGGTACATGGATTGCGGACGTTTACGTATTTATGACATACTAACGGAATCACACAGCGCTCCTCGAATATTGATATAATAATCTAAAATTGATATTTATCATATCGAAAAGTCATTATCTCGTTGAGTAGCGATAGAATAATGTAACAACAGTGATTTTAATAGTGATCGTATGTTGAAGAACCTTTGTTTGAATCTGTAATATCTCGAATACAATTATGTGAATTTTCGAGCGAAACGATATGCAGTAGGAAAGATCTCTCGTGATAAAATAATCCTAAATCAGAGTTTCTCGCCTTCCGTGCCAAATATCACGTTGTGTTTATGACATTTAATATCTACACATGGACGCTATATTTTTTCGAGCTGACTCACATCATCGAGCTAGTCGAATATAGAGAGCATAATTTCAATCAAGTCGTCATTAGTACGCAAATAATGCATCGAATTATCGTTATAAACATGACGTAATGTTCATTTCATCGAATAGTGTTGGCCGGTATGCGAGATCATTGCTGCATACATATTCAACGGATCTCCCCCAAAAAAAGGAATATTCCATACTTCAGTCTTATTTCTGGACGACGAATCATCGTTTCGGTTCTTTTCCAAATTGTGATAAATTCGTTCGATATTTCGACTCTGTCCGAGACACCATTTTGTCGTGGCGCTATAGTTCCTACAAAATGTCCACTTTCATAATTAGCAATTGGAAGTGACGTTAGGAAAATTACCTCTCAAGGATCCTCTAGTTAACGCGTTCATTACCGTGAGGGTTAATGACGCCTCGAATTTAATTTTAACTTACAGTAATATTATACCAAGTACTCGAGGCAGTTAGCGGAGAGATTAAATTAAAAAATGGCACGGTTGTGTTCTGAATAACTGTAATTTTATAACATCTTCAACGGCAACGTATATAATTTCCGTTCTTAAGAACACATTTTCCGGAAAAAATTCATTTTACGGTCATTCGGGCGATTAGAAATCAACAAAGCGACTGTAAGCGTCGAGAAGTTTTTCCCCGCAGAAGTTGTCTCGTAGCCGCGTCAAATTTAGACAGCCATAGTACATCTGTCGACTATAATATCCATTGACTCCTGTCCCCGTAAGTACCTCACACTGGTACAAGCTCGTGTAATTCGGTCGTGCGTGTGCGTGCACACGCATCACGACGCGGAATATGCGTGTTGCCGTTGCTCGTCGGTCTTAAAATAAGACCGGCCACCGCACCGTAATAAATTCTGTGTGTGCCTCCTTCCTCGCGCGTATCGTGCCCGCGTGTTTCTTGAAGTGTCAGCCGAAATCGGTGGACGAGAAGAGCAGGAGGAGAATGAGCGTACGAGGTGTACGGCGGGGGCGGAGGAAAAGAAGGAAAAAGCAAAAAATAAAATGAAAAACTGAGAGAGTGAAAAGAATAAACTGACTCATCGAGGGAACTGGGATGAGGAGAACGAGAGAGAGAGAGAGAGAACACCCTTCGAGTGCGCACCAGAAGCACGCGCGTTACTTATAAATGTGCTCGCCAGAAGATGTTGCTATATATGTTAACGATGTAATTCAAGAATTCAGCTCGCGACACTCGACGCGACGCCACGAGCATCCAACGAAATCCGGAGAAAGCTGACGGTGAAACATGCCTCTTAGCTCTCGTACACAACGATGGTTTTCTTAATCAGTTTTGCACATCAAAACGTAATACAAAATTGTAAGTGACTGGCGATAACGGGATATATAGGGATTTGGGGATACAGAGATCCATGAATATGGGGATCCAGGGATGTAGGGACCTACAGAAATAAAAATCTTCCTATGTAGAGATCTTCCTATGTAGAGAAAAATCTTCCTAAGAAGTCTAGATATCTATAGTTCTAGGTATCTATAAATTTATGAGTTCGAGAAATTTAGGCATCCAGGGCCCCAAAGGTATAGAAACTTAGAAATATGTAAATTACAAAGCGTTTGATTGCTCAAGAGCGTGTTCAACAAGCAAGTTTCAAAGCAACCTTGATCACGTTTCGAACCGTAATCAATCACTGCCGATAATCATGCATGTTTTGCAAGACGACCTTAATTTCGACACTAATCAATGTGTCACCATGCTTGTGTTCCTTTCCTCTTTATCGTAATTACGAGATACCAGGAAGCTTTTGTCTCTGAGCTTGGTTCCTTTGTTACCGGTGCATTCGCGACAGGTCCTGATAACGAGTAGTCCTGATAACAGTCGCGTACACGCCAGATGCCTTCGCCAAACAGTCTCCAAATTGCAGCGTGCAATTATCATCGGTGAACAAACAAGAGTCCCTTTGTTCCCTGGCTCCTTTCGTCACTGAGTCACTGTTTTAACAAAACACGGCTTCTTTTTTTTCGCCCGTGAAGTGACATCCGTCCTGGCCGATCGTCACACCGACACAGGGTACTCGTCCCTACTGTTCGCGACACGGTATTAATATTTCTTATTTTGCGAGACCGTGCTTCCACGAAAATCCTCTGTGTTAATCGCCGGTGCTGTACTCCGCCATTTCTGGAAACGGTGAACTGAATCATCTGCGCAGCAATGAACCCTCGAGGCAGTCCTAATTTTTCTTTTCCTTCTGCGGTTCGATTCGTGGGACACTGGAGCAAATACGCGTTCTATCGGCTTTATTAATCTTTGTGTCGTTACTCATCGCTTTTTAATTTCAAGAATTTCACCTGAGTCACTGCTCGCAGCATCCATCAACTTATTCGGGCTGTCTTTCGCTGCTCTTGGATGAAACATAGTAAAATTTCAATAATTATTGTGATGATAATTTATCTTCAAATTTAGGATATTTACGAATTGGGTCAAATTCCTAGGTTGTAAGATAGAAAACAGAGGAGTAGGTAATATGTATTTCAGTTTGTATCCGACGGGACTAGCGAGAAATAGCGTCGTGAAAGACATCTAGTGACCAGATGACAAAACTTGAAATATCTCGTAGACACTACACAGATTCACCAATAAGGCTACAAATTCTGATTTTCCAAATTTTCAATAAACTTTCAGATCTACTCTCGTGCGACGCTGACACATACACTTTCCATCAGGCAGAGGTTAACCATTTTTCTTCATGATTTTCGATTTCCTTTTCACGCTCGCAATATTTTAGCCATACGGTGGCGATTAAACTCGTACACGTGTAATTACGCGGCGCGTACACCTACGTCGCGTGGACATCGTGTAACGATCCGTTAATAACGTTACCGTTAACCACGCATTAGTGGTCACCGTGGCTATTTGCATATCGGATCGGTAATTTCCATCTGACGGCGGTCGTAGAACGAGTCCGTACGCGCGTGTTTCGTGCGTGGAACACAAATATCCGTGTGTAAGTGACGTATTAAACACGCGTCTAGGTGCCCGTTGCCGCGGACGGCATCTACGTGCGCCATTACGGAGAACCGTAGCGGTGATTTATCCCGCGTGGTCGAATCGAAAGCGTCGTCTCGATATATGGACGTACCTATCGCGATCCGCGTTCCGCCACAACGCCACCGTGAATTTAAAACGCGCGAAGATCGGCCTGATAGCTGAAATAACAGTACGTTCCTCTGCCAGCTATCAATTACTCGTTCGCTACCAGACTGCCGTTTACGGAATATCTAAACGTCTATTGCGTCGAAATATGTATTTCCAAATTGTGTGTGTGTGTACGATGGTTTGTTTCGTGTAATTCTTGGTAGAGACACGTTTGGTATTTGGGTGATCGAGCTATTGGTGATTTAAGTACCGTTGGTGGTGCTCGCTTCTTTCAGCAGATTTAATGCGCGGTTACCGGGAATTTATTGTACGGATGACAGAGTTGGAATACTGCTTACCGCAGATACTGTGGGAATATCGAGGGATTAGGAATTCGAAAGCGTGTTTCTCATTTTTGTTTTATGGTTGCTCTTAGGAGATTCATTAGTAACCGAATGGAGAAATATGCAGTATTCACGCGATATCATTATCTTCGGATTTTTAATATGTGGATAAGTATTCAACGTAGGTCGATGAACCAAGAGAATAATTGAAGTTTAAACGGTGCCTCAGAGCTGGTTATCCGCTAATTCCGAAGCTTGTGTTAGAAACTATCAAGTTAACAATTTTAGCATTCAGACTGAATATACCTTTCTTCCTGACTACTGTGATCAATTGTTCGCTCGTGCTGAATCTACGTGTAAACCAAGGAATTTACTTTTCGATTTAACCAATGGCACTTTCGGTATACCGTTAGAGCTCATTGTAATGAGTGAAGATATCTGGGTGTAGGGTATCTGACCCTTCTGGTTTCACATCGCTAAATCACTTCCTTTAAAAGTTAAAGCACATATTTCAGTTTTTCAGCAACATACAAATCTTAAATAAAATACAAAAGATTTTCGTCGCGTGACTCCGCTCGTGATTCATTTTCCGCGTCTCCATTTCAAGCGTACAGTTCGATCGATGCCATATTGGTGTCCATATATTTCGAACGTATTGCATCTTCTCCGCTTAGCGGGTTCGTATTTTAAAATATCTTGCCTCCCACCGATGGTCTGCCACGTCTAAATATATTCTTTTGATGCGAATTTTGCAGAATGCACATGGCAACGGATGGACACCATTTTTTCTCCGTAGTTCTCGCGAGTATTTAATTTCCATAGCTTATTCGTTGCCGACCACCTCCCCTCTAATAAGCCTTTCGTATTCTCGTTTTTCGTTAATGCGGCGTCTATGCACTCGCATTACGCTTAATGTCGCTTGTCCAGTCGCTGTTAGCCGCGCACATGCAGCCAGCAAATTATCGCCGGTATATTATTGTGCTGCGTGTGCGTATAACGTGCTTCTCCATCCTTCTCTCTCGACGTTTCCCCTCCTTTTTTCCTCCTTGTGCTCCTTCTTTTTCCCTTCTTTTCTTGCCCACGTTTCTGTTTGCTCGGTTTCCGGCGCACGAGTACAGCCGAGCGAAATGACGATGGTCGCGCGTGTACCGAGAGACACATTATACCACCCGTGTATTTTTATCAACGGAAGTGCGTAGTTGTACCCGCGCGCATTCCTGCACAGGCTGCGCCTGGAAAAGCGACGCAGAAAGACGAGGAGGGAGCGTGAAACACGCCGAGTGCGTATATTTCTTGTTCCCGCCATTGTCGTCGACGGCCGAGTACTGCGACAGAGTTGTCGCATGTGTGGTCGTCAATTTTGTCCCTCGCCAATCGATTCGAGTCATTTAAGTTTTATTATCTAACTTCCTCTCGAGAGAGATACTAATTTTCTCGGGTAATCAATAATCACTCTTGTCTGACAGGTACACACTTTCTTAGAAAGCTAGTGATACCGGGATCGCTGCTCGTTAATCATAAACACTTCTTTCTCTTATCTTTAGGACCTTTATTCTAGACCAAAGATGGACAACTGCACTCGCGATAACGCAGTTGTGCAATTGCCGTGCATTGGGCATTGATGGATTATTACTTGATTTGTATGTTCGGGAATTTATAAGTTTTGGAATTTTTGCATTTGCAAATTTTTACATTGATTAAGTGGTTAATTGCTAAATTGCGAAATTGCTAAATTACAAGATTACTAAATTACTAAATTACTAAATTACTAAATTACTAAATTACTAAATTACTAAATTACTAAATTGCTAAATTGCTAAATTACAAGATTACTAAATTACTAAATTACTAAATTACTAAATTACTAAATTACTAAATTACACGTCTTGAGCCAACAAACTTCAAAGTTCTCAAGTCACAGGATCGCAAATTTCCAGTGCTCTGAAGTCTAACAATTACTCCGATAGTTTCGAAATTCCAAGATGCCAAACTCTCACAGTCCCAAACTTCAATGCGACAATCACAAAGTTTACAGATCATAAAAGTTTATGACTGTCTACCCACCTAATATCGAACATGTATACTTCAATTTCTCTTCAAGTTTTCCAAATTTTTCCAAATTCTTTAAATCCATCTTCCAACATGTTTATTCAACGAAGAGAAAGAGTAGGTTGGGGTTTGAAAAGAAACAAGCGGGTAGCTAACGGGCAAGTTTGATCGATAACTGCCCCACTGTTATTTCGCGATTCGACTGTTTCGATGCTTTGGAAAGCTTGAAAACATGCGTCAGTAAAACATCAACTATCCAGATAAGCAGATAAGGGAGTGGTGTGTGTACATTAGAGCGAACCACTTGTCCGTGTATTTGTTCGTACGATAGACTGCATATGTGGCCGGGACTCGGGAACGACGAACGGATATGTTTCGCGAAGCCATGACAGCTGCGCATTCGGTACATAACTGGATCAGAAACCATGCAATCGTATCTACTTTTCTACTTACGCTTTAGTTGGGGTGCTTCGCCTACATGCGATCACGCCGATATAGCTACGATACCCGATTACCAGAACTTTTCGTTCGTTTTTAAATACTCATTGACACAAAGTGTTGCGATTTTCATGGAATCAAACTTTTCCTGATTCGAATCGCCAAGCTGCAACAGGGGATTGCCGAAGCATGCCACTAACGGAGTTCCCGTATAAATATCACTGTTCCTGTTAAATTATTGATATAATCTTTCATTGGAAACTAAGTCGAAATAATCGATGCGAAAAATTTACAATGATGTATTAAAATAAATACCCGTAGGAAATTCAATTAAAAAATAAATCTGTATCTCTGAATAGACGAGATTAAATTCGAGATCCAATTTTTATTCTTAATTAGCAGAAGTTTCAATTAACGACAGGGAAATAGTTAATTAAAAAAGCCCTCGGTTAAAAATAACTTTTGGCAAGGGTTTAATTAAAAATTAAATATTAATTCTCGATTAGAAAATCATTCGACGAGGAATTCAATCGCGATTGTTCATCGAATGAAATACAATTAACGAATTAAACGTTAATTGTTAATTAGCGGTGAATTAAATCGAAAAGTAAATTAATCATTTGAAACCGTAGCAGATATCGGGGCACAGGTAGTCGGTGAAAGAGATCGAAGGAACGGAGTCGCACGATACGACAAATAGACGGAGGTGGGGAATTTAACGATTCCTCGTCCCCGCAATAATTCCTCTCATTTTTCCGCGTTGATTCTCATCCGGCAGCGTTTTCTGCGGATTCGCTCGCGCGTTAACCGTGCGATGCGAGATACCGCGAAACGTGGGAAACCTCTCGCCCACTTTATTACGACGCTTTTGTAGTCACGCTCTCGCGCGGCCGAACAGATTTTCTTCGAATGATTCGCCGCGAGCGAACTTGCCGAGTTTAAACCTCTCTCGTGTATCACCGTCGACCGACCATAATTTTCTAGCCACCTGTAAACGATCACGCTGGAATCCAGAGCGTCCGCTTTCTAAAAACCGTAAGTAATGCAGGAAGATCGTCCGATCGATTAAACCGAGGCTGTAGAATGGGGAGGATTGGCTGCTTCTCCGTTTTCTTGCTCGTGATCCGGCTCGACTCGATAATTGATTAATGGAAATAAAGGAGAACGTAGGGGACAATGAAGGTGAACTGGAAAGAATAAACTGGATAGGTCGGAATGTACCTGAGATAGCCAATTGCTCTGTTGCCAGCTGTCTTTAGATCACCACTTCTGATATAACAGTCCGATGGAGCCTGATGTGTTTTTAACGAGAATAAAATAATGACGAGGTACAGTAATGTGGACGCTTAAAATAATCGCTGCGAGTACCATTTTAATTCTTAACGACAAGAATATCCTCGAGGAACGATATCGTTTTACGAGAATATTAAAACACTCGAAACGACGGAACCAGTAAACTTTGATCCTTCGATAGTTTATTGAAGCAGAATAACACATAGAACATATGTACCTACAAAAGAAAGACCAGTCGTCCGAATGAATATTCATTCGTCAACACTTTTAGGATGTCGGTTCCACGTTTGTCCAAATAGAATCTTTTATCTCTTAATTCAGAAGTTTTAAGAACAGCGACGAGACGTGATCGTAAACTATTCGAATCTCGGAAGCATTAATGTTACAGGAAATAAGTGAACGAAACGACCGAGGAAAATTTTATTCGGTTTTAAAATAAACCACTAAACGTTCGTACGTGAATCGAGGATGAAATGATGAGAACGCGTTGCATTCTCGATTCGCAATTTTCGTTTCACAGCAAATCTCGGATGCTTGGATGAAAATAACGCAGCTAACGGCTAAACGGCGTTGCACTTGGTCGAGGATACGCTTTGATCATCCATCAACTGTCTGGATACGTACTTTTCCCTGGTTGTTGACGGAATGCGTACGCGAAATATAATTCCCGGCTCGAGGCGGCACGTAGCGCGCGTATTATTACGTGTACGGCATCGACGTGTCTAATTACCTTCGATTCAATTTCGAAATTGCGTTTCTCTTCCTACCAACACTTACCTACATTCACGATTCATCGAAAAGAAAAAATAATCGAGGACCTTGCTGCTAAAGCGATGCAGCTCTTCGAACAAATTACATGTGTTTATCAAATTGCTTTTAATTATCATTAAAATGAGAACACTGGAAATATACATGTATACACAGTACATTCCTAATAGTCATTTATGGTTGATAGGTTTATTTTTGCGAAATACGGAAATATCCTTAGTCCCATTAAACTTCAAAAACTCGTGATAGCTAGAAATGGATTTGTCCGCGTTTTCATAAATTTTTGCTGTACGTGCAGAGTCCGGCGTTCGTCGGTTTGCAACGCATGAGCGTCCATACAATTAATTATTGACCCGTTTTAATCGCGTTAGGTCTAATTAGTGGGGAGGGAGTCCGTCTCAAAGTTGTTAATTAAATTGGTTAATGCGATAAAGGAGTCCATAGCAGAGTTCTCTTCGTTCCCTTTTCTCTTCTCGCCTCTTTCGTTTCCCCTTCCATCCTCGTCGAGTCTCTTTTGTGTTCGTTCGCTACTTGTACAGAACCTGCACGGATACCTTTAGCCACCGTGATCACTTCAATTATACCGGGTTACACCGATCGAACCAACGACGCTGTTCAACCTCGTGAGAAGCCGTCGTCGCGGTTTATAATGGACGCCACGCTCGGCCACTTACGATGTTTACGGCTCCATCGTAATCCCATTGAGAAAGTTCCTGTAACAAGAAATTCCGATCGAGCAATGTTTACCATAATTCTCCTTATCTTCTCTGTTTTTTTGATTACGCTGTCACCGTCGAGTTGCAATCGTTTCAAACACATTCGTCGTCAGAAAACATTCTCGTGTCTGCCGGTAGATGACATTAATATCGTTCTACACCTTCTTTCGAACAACTGCGTAGATTACATTTGAACATTCTGTAGAACTGAAAATTATGATGAATCGTGCGGTTTTAATGAAGAAACATTTTGGTGTTAGACACATCGTTGCAAAACTAATTTTCACACCTATCGTGTTACTCTAGCTGGTAGCAGCTACTACTTTCACGAAACATTGAAAAAAGTAAAACAGTTTCAATCCGATGGTGTTGAATTTCAACCGGTCAATACGCCAGTCGATATTACAAAACCGAGAACGATTATAACGGTGCGGACAAGTCGATAGCGATCACGAGGATAATAAATATTCCGTGGCTTCCGTGTTTTAGCGTACCGTCGATTCAAGAACATTGGCTTGAGAGTCGAAGGACTTATTCACGTGTGTATTCTCGACAAGATTTCAGTTGTACGATCATTTTTCAAGCTTGTACCGGCGAGCGTGGTAGAGCAATATGGCGACCCAGGAGGTAGAGGTCGCATCGGTCTATTCCAGTCGGTCAAGTATCAGATTTTAAATTCTAGATACATCACATTCTCTAAGCAGATTCGAGAGTGTAGGGAAATTGGTAATTTTCGGATTTGGAAACTGGAGGATTTATTTTGGAGATTTGGAAATTTTCGAATTTAGAAGTTTGAATAGGGATGTCGGGAATTTGGAAAGTCCCTTCAGGAAGTATTAAAATTTCATTTCAATCCGTTGTAATTGTTTTATTGCTTTCCGTCCATTTCTTACTCGGCTATTGGAGCTTTTCATTTACTTGTATTTCTACTACCAGTTCATTCTTCGCCACATTTTCATCAGGGTCACGCGCACACGACAACGTTGCATTCGCTAGAAATAACCGCAATTGCGTTGACTTGGAAAGGCGGTTATTAATTGTAATTAATATTCATGCCGATAATGACAACCGGTAATATGTGCATTACCATAGGTAAACGAGAACTCGTGTAAATCGCAGGTAATCGATATACATACGTAAACGTTCATATAAATTTTCATCTTGCAACGAGACGATCGGTACGCTCGGAGTAGTCAATTTGTAAGCTACCCTGAAGCATATTGAAGAAAAAAGAAGTAGAAAGAGAAGAAGTGGAAGCACATAGAGCGGTTTGTGAGCCCTTAAAAGCGGCGTAAAGATATCGACGACGTGGATTAAACGTAGCTCGTTATACGTGTCGCGGTGGTAAATCGTCGTTGTAAATCAATTGGCCAGATCTGGCCAGGCTGGACGGTCTGATAAATAGGATTAACTGATTTACATGAACGAGATTCGTTCGGGTCGCATCGATCATAATCAACGCAGCCTGGAAATCACGATCTAGAATTAATTCCCGTCGATGCAGACAGGTCGAATCAACGGTTGTTTTCTGTTTTTTCGTTGCAGGCCAATCCATGCCAGCATCCGATCGTGATCCTGAGGGACGTTGCCTCGTCGGACATGGAATCGTTACTACGTTTCATGTATCACGGCGAGGTTCACGTGGGTCAAGAGCAGCTGGCCGCGTTCCTGAAGACGGCGCAGATGTTGCAGGTTCGAGGATTAGCCGATGTGAACAGCGGTGCTGCTACGGCCAAGATACCGCCACCGCCATCGTCTGCTGGCAACAATGGCAGTGCACCGGTATACTTTCATTTTTACATCTTTATTCTATACCTAGGAATACTTCTGCTACTTGGAGAGTTACAGATTTGAGTATTTGGAGATTTGGGAATTAGGAAACATGAGAAGTTGGGGGTTTAAGCATTTGGAGATCTACCAACTTAGGGATCTGAGAATTTGGGGATCTACCAATTTAGGGAACTTGAGAATTTGGGGGTCTACGAATTTGGGGATGTGACCATTTAGAGATTTGAGAATTTGGGGTCTTGAAAATTTTCAGATCTGAATACTTAATTTAAGAACTTGCAAATTTGGAAACCTAAGAATCTATAAATGCAAGAATTTGAAACTAAAAGTCTTCTTGGTAGTTTAATGAAGATTTTACTACTGTATGTTACAGGCAACCCCACGCAATCCCTGGCAAGATAACGCCAGAGGTGACCTGAACGAGGGTGCTTTGAGTCCACCACCAGAGAAAAGACCCAGAAGTTACAGTCCTCCACTGGTTAATCACATTGAACCGAAGTCAGATCTTCAGGAGTCACTTTTAGGTCAAGCTCTTGAAGGAGGACCCACGATACACACAGCGTCCACCAACAATGTACAGGTAACTTTACTTGATTCATCGCATCTGAAGGTGTTTCAAAGAGTTTGGTAGAAACGAGTGTTTTTTGCTGATCGCAGGCTCAGTCTACCGGCGAGGATTCGAATTCGATGTCGGACAATGAGGAGGAAATGTCAAACAACGACAGTATCCTGAATTCTGTGAAAACTGAACCAAGTGACATCCTGAACGATTCAATGGAACACCATCGTAACTCGTTTCATACGACACTTTTGGGAATACCAGGTAATTCATATGGAATTTATTACACAATCTTCAGATGACAAAAATTTATTTTATTTGCATTTGTATATGTATTTTGTATATATATTATTACATACCATATGCACAGTTTCATGTTAAGAATTTTCACTGTTTTACATTATTTAACTATTCGGTTATCTCCAATACCTCCCACATGATTGAAAAATGACTGTAATTCATAATTACTGTGACTAACTGTTAATTGTTAGTAAGACTAAAAAGAAAGTAAATGAACGTTGACAGGCAGTAATTTCTCCTTACTTCGAAAGTTATTGTAAACAATACGAGAAATATAATAACTTTGCGATTGTGATGGATATTTGCAGGACTGATACCAGGCCCATCCGGGATCCACGCGGCGAATCAGGATCCGAATTTCGGTAAGTGATCAATGCAACGATTCGACTTCACAGTTTATTACGATTTCGATCGCCCAAACTTAGTATCCTCCCGTCGTTCCCTCAAGACTCTGGTCTCTCGTTGTTGCGTTGAATGCATGGAACTCTCGTACCTCTCACAACCCTGCATCCCCTTGCCCAACTACCCCTTAAAAAAATGATAAAGAATAAAAGTAAATGAAACGAAGTAACATAGCGAGCAAGAGCCGCGTCTCCGACGGCTCTTCGAGTTTGTTTGCCGGAATAAATGTATCGATCTTCCTTCGCAAAAGGCAGGCTGCTGTCGCTAGAACAGATCGTTAGGGTTGCCATGCGAGTGCCAAGCTTCACTGTTTTACTTGATTTCCTTTAACGAGGCTAAACACGAACTAATTGGTCGCTCGATCGGTTGATCTGGTACGAATTCAATCGACTATTAAAACTGTTTATGGACAAAAGAAAAAAAATAGAAAGAGAGAAAGAGAAAGAGGGTGGATGTACGGAAATGGCAATGAAGAAGGACAGAGACAAGAAAAACGACAACGTTGATATCCGAAATCTTGAAATAGAGAAAAAAAAAGTGAGAAAATCATTTGGGGAAATAAAAAAAGGGGAGGGAACGAAGTGTGTTGCTCTAGATAACGAAAAACGGAAATAAGCAAAAATAAAAGCATAACCAAATGAAAACGAAGGGCTGTGGGAGGACGGACAAAAAAATTGAATAGTGTTTAAGGGATCGTACGAGGTTGGCTGAGGACTGACATTGGCTGGTGGTTCCAGGGCGATGGCAGCCCTCTGGAGGAGACGGTTCAAGTTCGAGTTCCGGTTGGTTGCCGGCCACGTCCTCCACGGGGAACGATCTCGCGGGATCTGGAACTTACCAGAGCGGAGTTCACAACTCGAAAGGGCAGGATCTGTCGTCCCTCCTCCAGCAGCACCATCATCACCACCTTCACGCCACCAGCCAAGCGTCGCAGCAACACGCCCTCACTGCCTTGAACTCCCTGAACAGCCTGAATACCGAGCAGCTGACGATGATGCATCAGAAACTGCAGAACAATCTGCAGAGTCTGCAGCAACAGCAGCAGCAACAGCAACAGGGTGCCACGTCGAAGAGTAAAATTCAAGAGAGCATCGCGTTGTTTCATCAGCAAACGTCGCGACGCTATCAGCAACACCAGCACCATCATCATCAGTCGGACAGCGTGAATCAGTCTGGCAAACCGAAGTGTCCGGAGTGCGGGAAAATTTACTCGAACAACTCGAATTTGAAACAACACATTGTGAACGTGCACACGGTCCAGACCGAGTACGTGTCGTGTCACGTGTGTAGCAAGCAATTCAAAACGAAGCAGTACCTTCAGATACACCTGTTGTCGATGCACGGGATCAGGAAACGAAAGAGTTATCCGTTGTACCAGATGCAGTCGCAGATGCAGCAGCAACAATCGGTGCCGTCTGGATCGCAGATCTCGTCCGGCAGCCAGCAGTCGCAACAGTAATACAACGCGATGATCCAGGGACAAAAGGATCCGTGTGCACGTGACTTGTGTATCGACGAACATAATCGACGAGAAACACGTGATTTTGCCCCCTGAACGAGGGGTGGAAACACAGGGTCGAAAGTGAACATCGACGAACGCAGTATTCGGCAAATCGAGTCTGAACTTCCAGATTGTCCGAAGGAAGGCAGCTACTATATGACCTCGCAATAATATTCGTAGCAGTTGTTCATAAGTTGTAAAATTGTATAGGGAATTAAACGGCGCGTCTCCGTGTGAACGTTAGTTAGGTAGTTTTGATTACTTATATTTTTTTTTCTTGGCTTTCCGAAAGTTTTGATAGTCGAGGATGAAAGGAGGGAGGTGGCGATAATAGTAGGCAGTGGAGGGCGAAAGGAGGGTGCTGATACGAGGATTGGCCGACCTATTTTCGTATTGTACCGCAGTGCGCAGCCAATCCTTCGGGGCTGCGATAAGTAAGCTCCCGCGATTGGCCAACAGAGGCTTCTTGAAATTCTCTCGCAGGGAATTCTTATCGGCGTAAAAATAGTAGAATAAGAAGACAGAAAGTAGTTCAGTGAGAACTCAGTATTCTCTACCCCGTTCGTTTTTCTTTCTTTTTTTTTTTTGAGGATCCGCGGGACTAAAAGGAAAACCAGGTCTTCAGGATGAAAAGCGCTGAAAAATAACCGCTAATGGAATCTTTTCTTTTCTTAACCGATTAAATTTTCAACGAGTCATCTTGCGGGTTGGATCGAACGAATTATTTCCAACCGTGTGGAAGGCACCAACCCGAATTCCACGATTTCTGGCGCAATATTCGCGCCTCGCTTGCCTTCAGCGGCGCACCTTTGCAGGCTGCTTTTAAAATATTGACACGCTTGGCTAAAACCGGTAGCTAGAAATGCAACGAGCGCGTTCCATTTGCTTTCCGTCCCTTTCGCGTCTTGACGAACCACATTTTGCTGCATTGCCACGTGTGTGCGCGCGTGAAGGTGTGCTTTCAGACACACGTGCGAACACCCCGACACACACACACCGACACGTGCACACGTCGAATGCCCGCGCACATTTAGGCTCACGGAATTACGAGGCAGAAAGAGATAGACTGGCTTGTATTGATCTCGAGGATTCAACAAACAGCACCTAGTGCCGCCCGCTCCTTCCTCTCCAACTTCACTTTACTCTTCCACCCTCTGCCTTCACCCTCTTTAGTTCGTTCTCCACGTATTCCACACAATTCGACTCGTCTTCTGGCTAGAGTTTGATGATCAACCCCTCTCCTAAAGATAGTTTCCAGCATCCCTGGTGCCAGTGCTTCATCCTGAAATTGATTTATTATCCCAATTATAGAACCGCGTAACCACGGATCAATATTTTTAAGTCAGAGTTTTTAGAAAAATTAGTTCAAATGTTTCTGTGCACTTTGGCCCGTTTAAAATTAATCAACACTTTGCACAACTTGATTTTGGTTTGAAGTCAAGTGGACTAAATGCCTACGATTTAGGTCCTAAATGATCACTGACAATTACAATTTTCTAGTTTGGATCGTTAGAAAAGAATTAGAAATCTCGGAACGAATCGCAGTAAAGAGAGATAATGCTAGACTCTCGAATGAAGTAAAGTCTGATGGAAGAGATCCACGGATCCGAGTGTCCATTGTTAATGGGGTGTGTGTCAGTCTCGAGTCCGTAGATTCACGATTTTCAAGGGTGAAGAGAAAGAAAGTTGCACGCAACACGCGATACTCACCCCTACGATCCCGAGCCACGCGATGCCTAGCTCACGATCAGCCTATCACCCTCATTGCGAACCCCTGGCAAAACAAACCCAGCCGGTTTATCCAATTCCACGGTATTTCCACGAATCTCTTCCATCTCCTGTCCGTGCTACCCAACCCTGACGTTCGCAGTTCCAACGTAATGGAGGTGGATACTCGCATTTGTTCCAGTCACACCCTCTCTGCCCCCTCTAACCCTTCATCCTCCCTTCGGTTCTTGGCCGCTTGTACTTTCCGCTTTCTCTTCGTTTTTACCTTCACCCTGCAATCCCTGCCGGTTGGTTTCTTCGTGTTCTTATTTCGTGGCGACCGCATGAAACTGCACCGTCTTTTCAAAGCTCCCTCTCTAAAAGCTCTTGCAAGAAACCGCTTCGATTTTCGAGGAGGAAGGAACGGTTCCCTCTCCTTGCCGTTCTTGAACTAAATAGTGAAGCTTTTAGTACGTTTTCTTTTCCTCTTTAATTATAGACTTTTAACGATTCGACGAAGTTTTTAAACACCTATTGTTCAATATTCCGTTCGAAGGATTCCACGGTCGAATCGCTAAACCTACGATACGTCTGTTTTTGTGATTCGTTGGCTTATCGTCGGTCACCCAATTGGAAATCCTAGCTTACGCTCGCGAGATCGACTCTCGATTCGCTTCACCCCGCAGATTAGAGTCATCTATCACCCGGATTCGATCCGGATAACTTTGCCGTTCGTTTCGGTCCCGGCTCGATTCTTATCAGTCTGACGAGTTTCTCTGATAACAATGGCGTGCTCTCTGCTACCGTTCTGCCTACCGTTTCTGCCTCTGTGCGCCATATTCTTCGACATACTCGAAGCTAAAGTAAAAACAGTAATAATACCTCGTAATAAGCTTCCTTTATGTACATACACCCCGTTACACCCTTCATTTCCCTTTTCCTTTGCATCCACGCTGAACATAAATTACCGAAAACACCGTTCTCGAATTTCGATCGGTGATCGAATGGGAGAATGAAATGTTTCGAAAACAAGATTCGGGCAAGAACCACGCGTGAAGAGAAGATAATCCGTCTTCGGAGAGGAAGCAAAGACAAAAAGAACGAAGAGAAACAGGAAACGAGATGGAATATGGGATATTGTGGCCTACTTGGGTGGCGACGATCAGATACATCGAGGGTTCGGGGTGGTAGGAGGAAGATGGCTGCTCATAGAAAGCAGGAAAAGGATCGGTGAAAGAATAAAAATGGGATTTCGTGCGATAAGCAGACCAAACCCGGATCGTGGCCGTACGGCGTCGAGTTCAAATGTTTGCTCGCTCGATTCCCTCTTCTACCCCAACCAGGCGTATTTTTTTGTCTTTGCTATTTTTTCCCCGCTCCACGGTCCACCTTATCCAGATCTCGCCGTCCTTCTCTCTTCCCGTCTACTTAATGTTCTGGAATCCTCTTTTTCTTCGCTTTCACCCTCGTGGCATGCACGTGCTGGTTGCGCGCGCGTGGGCGCGACCGGCCACAAGGAGGGTTGCTCGACCCGAAGGGTTCACCGTATATTGCGTCGCCCGACAAATGACAATTGCAATTCCCTTTTGGAATCTATCGTATTAGTCTGCCGTTCCGATCCCTCTTGATTGCCGTGCAAAACTGCCTGTCTTTCTTCTGACAGGCTCACGAAAATAGTAAAGACATATCTTTAGAATCACTCGAAACCTTGCCATAAACTGCTTCAATAGGAAGTAGCTGTTTTGAATTTCTGACTGAAGATTAAATTTTCGTATATACAGTTTTAGTAATTATATTAAAATGGAGAATTTGATCTTGTTAAATTTTGTAGAAAGATCTGTTTACTTCCTTGACGTTTTAAGAACAGTTCCTCTTCAAGGATACTGATATGTTAGATTCCTTTTTAATTCAATAACGAATGGTCAGTGGATCTTTCCTTCTGAAGAAAACTAGCTTATTCAATTTGAAATGTTAAATCGTTGCTTCTATCTTGATGAGAATCATCCCTGAAGAGGAGTGTATACGAACGAATAACGCAGGAAATGGACAGAAATGAATGAAAGCATTATAACGTCCCCAGCCATAAGGTGTAGAATTTAGCAGGAGTTACGTGTTCCATAGGCGCCGCGTTTCAGCTCGAAATTGCAAAAGTTTCGCGTGCCATCGAGAAAAATGACGGAACTCGCGCAGCTGTAGCGTGCGTGTCACATGGCGCTCTGAACTTTGTTATTCCGCTCGTGTACGCTTGGCATCGTATCCACGAGCGCGTTCCTCCTTTAATTCTCATCGTATCGATTCCTCCAGCCATACCGTGGAGAGCGAGTTTTAAGAAAAAGAAGAAACGGAAGCTCGTTTCTTATCCCGGCAAGATTTCATAACAAACGAAAGATAGCCGAGTCGTGATGATCGCTCGCGAAGTTAATTAAAGAAACTAAAGCCTTCCGGTGCGAGTGCGGCTTAATTAAATCGCTCTCTAATTAACGACGATCGTTTTTCAACCCCGTCTCCCGGAGACAGAGGCTGGAACACGCCTGGAAGTTTCAGTTTCTCCGGCCTGACCCGCTTGTATAGGCATCGCGAATGCTCGTTTCGAATGCCTGGAGCGTATCGATTGTTCCGCGTCGAACGTAGAGACGAACGATAGAACGAGATTGGATTTCACGGTTGCAGCGGCAGCGGATGGGGTGGTGCAGCACACTTTAGCAGGAAGATTGATTAAGCTGCCGCAGCCACCACCGCCCACGCGAGGTATATTAAAGACGTGACCCGACATAAAGGAACCCCGTCTTCGGCTACCATCCGTCTCTTTCTCTCGCCCCCATCTTTCATCCCTATCTTCTTCTCTGACCACATTGATTTTCCACGCTGCTCTTTCTTCCTTTCACGACCGTCTCTCGATCTCTCGGCTTCTTCCTTACTTGCCAGTAATTTTCTTTGCCGCGCGACTCCTGTTCCTCTGTGTACAAACAAGTACACCGCCGAACACGCTAGCCTTCCCTACGGAAAAAAGCTGATGCAGACGTACTTAGAACCACCACTTGTTTTTCCACTTTGATGGCGCTGCACTTTACGAGATCAATGAATCTTAGAATTTTAGAACTCTTTTGGTTATAGTTGGTGGAAGGTTTCGGAAGAGGAATAGCACTTTAGGAGCTTTACCTTTCAGGGTGATCTGGGAACAACATAATTTAGTACCTTAGATCTTAGGATGAACATTCTACCGTCTCAACAATAGTGTTTTAGACTTCAAGGATGTAGTACCCCAAGTAGTACCCTAGTCCTCAGAACCTCAATACCATAGTATTCATCACCCTAGTATCCAGATCCTGCAGCCTGTCACCTTAACATTCTAGCCTTCAGAAAGAACTCACTGAGTATCGTATCATTCCTAATCATACAGCACTTATTCGTTTGTCATTTACTGGTTCTTATCGTCTCTAGATTCCACCGTAGCTTCTCTATCGAATTTGTTGTTTACTTTGCCACGAAGCTCGAGTTAGCGCTCCACAAAAGCTGCTGGTCAGAAAGCTTTGCAAGTTTGATTGAATTCTAACGAGTGGTCGGTATCAGGAAATGGACAAGTTCTAGAGCTTTCTTCTTCTTTCGTTGGGTATTTCTTCGTTCGTACTTTCATCTCGTGCACCGTTCACTGGAAAGCTTTTAGCCTTTCCATTGGAACACGGTCGAGCTTTGGATCCTGGACGGGGTTATTTTCGGTTCTCACGTTCGCCAGAGGGATTAGAGAGGACGAGGGGGATTACAGAGTTTCGTTATTGCCGCGCTAAATGTTCGTTTCTGTTGTAGTTCCTGAATTGAAGCACGACCGGGCCCAGAGGCTTTTTATTAAAACCTCGCGCGGCTTCAATTTTAAAACCGTCTCTCTGGTGGACGACGTATTTGAAATTAAAATAGAGTTTGAAATTAAAACGGAGAGGACGGGGGAGAGGGTGAGTCGGGGCGGTCGAGAGAGAGAGAGAGAGAGCACGAGAGGGGGTGGCAGCGCGAGAATAGATATTTTATTCCGGTGGAATATTTATTTCGTGACGATCCTTCGTCCCTGTTTTCTATTTTCCACGACGTCTTGTCGACGGGGTTTCCTTCTCGTAGATTGCATTTTTCATGAAGATCCCGTTAGACGCGCTTCCCGGCGACATTGTCACGAAATTTTCGGCACCGCGTGGATCCTCCAGGATCCCAAGGTCCCTTCCATTTTACCTCTTGCAACAACTTCTCATCAATTTTACCGAAGGTGACCGACCATTTTTCCCTCGTTTCTTCGCCGGATTGAAGCCTAACGTTGGCCTTTTGTCAATCTTGCTCGTTCGTTTTCCCTTGGAATTCCCGCTGGGAGGGCATTTTTCCGATACCGAACATTTTCAGCCCGAACAATTTCACTTGTTTTCAGCTTCTCCTTTGGGCACTCGATTGACGTGCCAAATTCTTACCCTCTTACCGCTAGTTCTTTATTTTTATCTCAGGGTTCATCTCTGTTCTAATGATACATATGTTGCATTATAGTAAATTTTGTAACATTGCCCGTTGACACTTTCGTAAAAAATGTCCCAAATTATCTCTCCAAATTATCTTCCCTTTAAAAAAGGAAACTGTGACCTTGAAATCTTCGTAGATTCTCCGTGTACGAGAAATTTAATAACCTAGATAGGGTTGTAAAATTAGGTAACTCAGCTTGTACCCAGAAAATCTCCACAACACATATTAAGGTCGTTAAAATCCACAGGGTTGAACTGTCATTGCCAAACATTCGGTGATCGAAATCTATTAATGTATTCTGAAAAGACGTACTATTTCCAGGAACGCTTCAAATCCGTTCTTAGAATTATTCCGTAAGCACGACGCAACAAATGTCCCCTAAAAGTAGCAAACGAAAAAAGAGAAAAGCGAACGTGTCCGCGTTATCGTCGAAGTCGTCGGGGTTTGGCGTAAGGGGTAAGCGACGCGCTAAAGCCATCGGACGTTTCACGAGCCGGAGGGAAGAGGGACAGACGAGTTGTGAGGAGGTGAGACACGGTTACGAGGGCACCAATGGGAGGAGGGGTGACGTGAGAGAGACAGGGGAATGAGAAAGGGAGAGAGAGAGAGAGAGAAAGAACGGGAGAGAAAGAGCAGAAGGGTGTGAGAGAAAGACGGAAAGAAAGGGAGAGAGGCCGCGCTTCCCCCGAGGGTCCTGGGATCGATCCCTGTGCAATTTCCCGCACATGTCCGCATTGATCTGCCCTCACTTGCCCCCGGCACCCACCCTTGCCACACTCAACCACCGTCACCCCCACTGACGCCGTCACTGACGCCACCGTCACCGCCAACCACCCTCAACTTCTTCGGGGTTTCTGCGATCGCCCAAAACATCCACCACTCGCGCCATCCACTGTCCAAAGTCGTTTCAACTACGCTCGAGACACTCACCCCCTTACTTTCTCGCTAATGTGCCTTAGAGGGCCTCGTCGCTCGAACACGCGAGCGCACGCCTCGCGGCCGACACGTTTTTTCGATTCGAGGAAAAAGAGATTTTCCACTGGGTTGATACTCGCAATTGGCAGGTTTCTTCGTCGTCTGGGGACACGAGGGTGTAGACCCTTTTTGGAGGGTATATTTTCTTGGACGCGTTGTTTTTATGAACGACGTTGACCCTCGTATGCAGGGTCATTCCTACGTCATATTTTCTCGCAGAGATATTTAATTTTTAATTAACATTCCGAATTCATCGCTCGAGGGTGGAAAGCAAGAAAGGAAGTTCCACGATTTAAATATCAAAATCACTCTGTCTGTTTATGAAGCCGGAAAGAACAAACGTTATTTGCTTTCGCCACTTTTCTGCCCCCTTCAACCCCTCTGCGACGAGCTTCGTAAAAATTTGACCCGACGTCGGCGAGGGGCGACGTGGAAGCGAATGTGCAGAGGAGGGCCTCGAGTTCGTAGGCAACAACGTAGGCTACCTAAATTAAACTTTTCTCCCTGTTCGAAACGCAACCCCTCCCCCATTCGCCGAGGCCTCATACATCAGCCTGTCATAAACCTAAGCCGTGCCAAGCGCGTTCGATGTAACCGATCGTTAAGAAAGTTGGTACCGGAAACCAGGTGTTCCTTCCGACGGGAATAACCGCTCGAAGAAACTCGAGGAGGGCTCACGATAGATAAAAGAGGCGGGAGGGAGTTATTGATCGCTTCGAAATTGCTCGACTTCCAAAGAAATATGAAAGTTTCCAACTCCGGGATGAACGAATTTTTTTTCTGACGGTTTTAATGAGTTTCCCGTGAGTTCGAACGTGTTCGAGGCGGAGAACGTTTTTGGTCTGGCTGGCGAGGTATCCATGGTTCAAGCGTGTGATCCTTTGCACTCGAAAGCATTTTTTTCCATTATCCGTCAGGCGGTGGAGTAAGTTTTATATGTACTAAGAGGATTTGACAAGTTAACGATTCGAAGAATTGAAGATTTGGAATTTTAAAGTTCAGGAAATTTGGGGGTTGAAAAATTCCTTTCTGCAAAGTGTCTACTATTTGAGGCTACATTCTGCTATCAAATTAAATATCAACTATGACTCACCTTTCAAGTGCAAAGGGTTAAAAGCACACCCCCGATATCTTGATTCCAGCACCCTTAGGGAAGCGATCTCGTTCTGATTAGTTCCCCAGAGAGTCGATGTCTGACTAAAAGGATCCAAATCCGATCCCCGTCGGAAAATTGATTTCGGCGATCGTTTTTCCTCCGAAATTTTCTTGTCGGCATCTCTTAAGCGGTATTTTCGTTGCGTAAGCGGAGACAGACAAGGAAGAAGTTTTCCGGAAACCCCGAAGACATCGATCTTCGACTTCCTTTCGGCCAATCAGCGTGCTGACTGCTTCTTGAGAAGCAGGTCCTCGTTAATGCGGCGCAATTCGTCGGAGCGACGCCGCTAATGGACTGGCGCAATCATCCCAGCTTTTTGCTTCCGAATCTCTTTTTCCTCGTCAACAGCGTCCTTTCTCCCTTTCATCCTTCCTCTACATTCGTTCCATTTTCTGCATCCATTTTCATAACTCTGTCATTTCGTGTTTTTGTCCCCGTTTTAATTCACGCCGGACCAACCGCGTCTTTGTCGCCCTCCAATTTCCCCAACTTTGTACCTGGCTCTGTTTCAAAGTAGTCCTTGTCGTCCATTCGTTCCATCCCCGTTTCTGTTTTATCGAATTCCACCCCTTTGATGTTGCTGCGCGTTAAGACCATTCTGCTGTACTTCACTTTCGTTTCCCTTTCGCTTTTTGGAACTGTCCGGTACTGCACAGGGTACTTTTTAAACGAAGCGTTCAATTAAGCGAACGGTAGAGTATTCTTAAAGTATTAATGTATACGCTCAAGAACTATTAGTATTATCTTGTAAATGTTGACAATACTTTGTAAATTTGAGGTTTCTAGGAAGCTTGTAAACGTTTCTAAATTTCTCCATACGTTACTCCGTCTTGCAACCCTCTGCAGGGTTAAGTCAAACACCGTTTTTACGGTCCTTCGGTGTTCCTTTCCGATCCTTGTCCGGTATATTCTCTCTATGGAGCTGGACGTTCTTCCCCATCCCCGTTCCAACGTTCTATCACTCTCTTCCAACCGATCGACTTCGAGGTTCGTTGTAATCAAGCGCGCACGTACACTTCCCACCCTAATCGATCGAACTGGCTGGTACAATTACTCAGCCGACTGTCTTACGTGATTCCATTCGACGGAGAAGAAATTCCTTCCAAGTTATTCGATTTTCTGTTATTCTTACACCCTCGATACAACCGCGGTACTTTCTCTTGAATCAGAGTTTAAACGCATCCCTCAGACCCGGCACCTCCGTCAGCTTAAGTAAACTTTAATTTGTAAAATTAAATTACGTTGTCGTGAAAGCAGTAATAATTTACACGTAACAAAATTTTCGCCCTGAAAATTGTCGAGTCAGACGAAGTAATTTTATCGCGAAACAGTTCGGACAATGAGTATTTCGAGTGTCATGGAACGTTTCGAGTCTCACGGAATATTTCGAGTTGCTTTTATTACCCGCTCGTAAGCTTACTTTCACGGGTAGCTCGCCAAGTTAAATAGCAAAGTCCGGAAAAGGATTCGAAGCTGAACAGCACGACGTGGCCATAACTCTGCATGGATTTCTGACCTGCCGACGTTGTAAATCACCCATGAATACGATTTTCCTCGGTAATTGTAACAAATCGGGGCTCGTCTTCGGGTTGTAAATCAAGAACGCGGGCATAAGTCGCGTTTTCCCGCGCGAAACTCCCCGGGTTTCAGCTACGAATATTTCATCCGGAAGAAAAATCGATCCCGGTTGATTCGGCGGAGTCACGTGGAGAGGAACGACGACGCTATCCGGTCGTAAATTAAACGCGTGGTTCGCGATCGAGGCGGCCAATCATCCCTGCTTTCCTTCGAACGAAATCCACGGGGGTAGACGGGAGGAAGATTAGAGGGGTGGCTCGCTCATAGAAGACGATTTCGAAGGCGGGTACCTGTCACGCCGTGCCTGCACATCCTCTTCCCCTTTTACGTAATGAGACGTGCACGAAAGTGGGAGAGGCCTTTTGCTTAGAGATTCGTAGGAAAGATAGTCGTAACGAGGCGTAGAGGGTGGATCAATACGAGGGTTCTTACGTAGTTCGCTCACTCTCTCTCTCTTTCTCTCTCTCTCTGTCTGTCTGGCTGTCTCTCTTTCTCTCTTCGTACGCTCTCTCGTCCTTTCCACCAACTCCACCCTGTCTTCCGCCTTCACTTGTCTCGTTCTTACATCGGGAACTCCCTTTTACCCGACTTTCTCTCTTTGTTTTCTCTCTGTCTCTCTCTCTCTCTCTCTCTCACTCATGGAGGGAAATGCACGAGGACGAAGGTGGCGACGATGCTCTTCGGGGATCATCGTCGCGTTTCTTTTGTGTAACTTTGCATATCGCCGAAACTTTTGCCTACGCGAGGCGACCGGAAATCACGGGTGACCGGGAACGGTCATCTTCGCCGATCCAAGAAAACGCGAACTCGTTAACGACGAACGAGAGGGAGAGCGAACGAAGACGGAGCGGACTTTCGGACACGCTCGAGAATTTGTAGCGGCGCAAAAATACGTAGGCGGCCGAAATTGACGCGATCGATGCGTACCACGAATCGGCGTACATATTTTTTGTCTAATCGAGAGCAACGAGCCACAGCTACATCGACAAGAACAACATCAACAACAACACAACCAAACATCCTACAACCGGGCATGCCCTGAGAGTACGAGAGTAGTCTGCGTGCGTGTGTACAGGTATGGGAGCGCGTGTGCATGGAACGACGCAGCGTGTGCACGTGTGGAGGAGACGAGTAAGAGAGAAAGAGATAGATCGATAGCGTGTGGTCGAAGGGTGTGGAACGATCGGAAGAGAAAGTGAGACGATCGAGAAAAGGAGTCGGTGCGAGTGGTCACATGTGTTACGTGCGTGGGCGTGTGTGTGTTAACGGAGAGAGGCGCGTGTGCTCGTACGTGAAGTGATTGTGTGCGTAAAAGAGAGAGAGAGAGAGAGGGGAACAGATGTAGAGAAAAGAGTAAAAGGAGCGAGTAAAAGAGAATGAGAGAATGAGAAAGAGAGTAAGGCGACAGAATCAACTGACGGGCACGTCCTGGTTGTAGGATCGTTGATGCCGAAGAGGGAGGAAGCCGCGATGGCGGCGGTGGCTGCGGCCGCCAGCGAAACTACGCAAGTCGTGGAGAATTTCGCGAGACTCTACACGGCACTGCGCCACGATGATGCTAGGCCTCTCTGTCGTTACTGCGGCAGAAGCTACTCGTCGCCGAGCAACCTTCGGCAACACGTGAAAAATGTCCACTCGAATTGGCCGCCGCCGGAGACGTGGCCGCAGTGCAACGTGTGCGGGAAACGATGCAAGACCAAGCATTACCTGATCAATCATCAGCTACAGGCGCATGGGATACATCAACGGCCCAGCCTGAACAATCCCAGTCAACAACCGAAGCAGCACCAGTCACCCTCTTCGTCCTCCTTGTTGCCATGAGTACGGTCCTCCTCGTCTGCCGTCGTAATGTCGTTGAAAAATGACCACGGGAAACCATGTTCCGCGATCAGATGAAGTTGGGAGTCGTTACGCGATGCTCGTCGATGCGGAGTGGCCCTAATCTTTCGAATAACGGTTCCTAATTTGGTTCGGGCTGCCTTTCTGAACTTTCGCTGTTACATCGGTTTTAGGAATCGTTCGGTGTCTTTGTTCGAATTATCGACGCGTTATTTCTATGAAAAGGACAATCCGGATTACGGTTTAGCACTTGAGGGCATAGTAGACTTCTCTTCGATAGCGAATGTTCAAGTTCCCAAAACAGCTTTGGAAATTTGCAGATTTGCTCGAAATAGCAGACTTCTCGTTCGTTCTCATTCGAAGGAAGCGTACGAACCCTACTGTCGATAGAGAAAGTTAAAATGATCTCACGTGACGACTGAGGTGTGGCCGCTCGTATCGACGAGCTCACGCAAAGATTCCTATTTTCTCTGTTCAACGATGGCGGACAGACGATTGCCTCGAGAACGACCCGGGTAAACGAGAAATCTTCGGACTCTAGGACGTACCGAGACCCAGACACGCTTAATGTTCCATAATCACGACATCATCGTGCAAGCAAGTATGAGAAACAGTCGCGACATTTTCTGGGCACGCTCGAACGCATGGCACGAATAATCGAGAATCGATCGATCGCGTGTTAACCGGCGGACATTTTATTTATTGTAATAACGAAACGTTTACACAGCTCCGCCACCTTCGAGCCAACGTGTGCCTCGTTTAGCCTTAGATGACTATCCGGGGAGAACGTGTTCAACCCTACCCCGCACAGAGACACAGACGCTTCCGTAATAATCTGGCACGTGAGATTCTGTCCGGACACGTTCGAACATCTCCCTTCAGTATTCGATTTACGCGATGATTGCGCGAATTCCATACAGTCCTGTCTGCCAATTGCGCGCACGATATCCGAACACGGGTAGAGAGAGCAATTAGCGATTCCGTCAGATACCGGTATAACCGGGTAACCATTTGCGGGGATGTTACCTCCTCTAGATATTCCGCAGGTACAGTCTGTTTAAAATAATCATCACGCTACTATTTTAACCCTCGAACTGACTCGTGATCTGCAGCTTTTCAAACGATAAACTGTATTATAGTTAGACGTAAATTTGGAAACGAGGTTTTATATGTTCTCGAGTTGCATGAAATGGAAGTTCCAATAGAATTTAATTCAGGAACGGTCTTGAAAGACGAATTATCTGCGACTAACACAGTAGACCGATCATAAATTCGAATTTCCCATTGTAAATATATTTATCAAGGTAAATATACACATCGGATGTACACATTCCGTTGTAGGGGAATAAATAATTAGGTATTTCGGAGTTATTTAATTTAACGATTTTCAAACACAGTTTTGAGCGTGACGAAGATCTCGACAATCACGCTTGCTGACAACGGCGACACGTTTGTCATCCTCGATAATACAAATCTTGCTACTTGTATATACGCGATACTGGATCAAAGTGACCCGAAATTTGGCACGGGAGGGTTAAATTTCAGGATCCGCTATGTATCACGTCACCCTGTATCTACGCGCTAAATTGCTATGCATTGTACCACTGTGCATTTCCGCGCGTTAAATCAACGCAGGACCATTTCTCGAACATGCCGAATAAATTCAAATTAACTGTGACACGTCGCGCAATATTCGGGCTTTTCCGAAAAATGAAGAAAAAGATGCAGATTTCGGTAGGAAATTTTGAGGCCTACATAAAACTGAAACAGACTGTACCAGAAGGAAACGTTAGGAGAGGGCAACGCATTGGGTACACTGTGTTTTTATTAGGGGTTGGGTTGGGTTTTATGGTGGTGGTGGCTGGTGGTAACGTTGGTGTGGTGGTGGTTGCAGATCACGGGCTCGATGAGGCAGAGGGCGCGGCTTACCACCACCACCACAGCCATCACCAGCAACATCATCGGCATCGTCATCATCATCCACTATCCGTTCCTCCTCCTCACCATCATCATCAGGCGCTACAGGAAGACGAGCAACAGCAGCAACAGCAACAAGACCAGTCGTCGACCACCGCTACCACCACGAACAACACAACCTCGACCAAGTATCAACGGAGTCCGGCGGACTTCAGACAGCAGAAGATGATACGTGATCACCATCAACAGCACGGTTATAGGTGTCCTCTTTGTTGTAGGACCTTGCAGGACATCAGCACTATGAGAGCTCACTTGGAGCACCATTATCCTCGTGATTCGCCCACCTGTCCCGTTGCCTCTTGCGCGAAAACCTTCTCTCACCCTAACAGCGTTAGGAACCATATGCGGCTCAAGCATCCGGTACAGTGGGATCAGATAAAGACGCTCAGATGGACCTACGTCTGATAAAGAGGCAATGGGTCGTAGCTGGGTACCTCTGTGGGTTAGGGTTGGACACGTTTACGCGGGAAATCCTTGAAATTTCCGGTTTCCGTATCTTTCTGCCTTTTGTTGTAGTCGTTTAGTTGATGGGACAGAGAGGCGAATAACGATGCAAAGAAATTAAGTTGGGTTGCACTTAAGGCTATCTGTGATAATTTGGGTAATTCGAAATTAGAATATGCAACTTGGAATGTTACTCACATAATTCACCCAGTGATCTAATTCTAATATTCAAATATTGAAAATTCACCATTCGAATTCGTATTTAGGATAATTTAGTTTTAGTATATCCCAAATATTCAATTTTTCAATTTTATATTATACCAAGTATTAACATTTGGTTGTAAACAGTTAATCGTACTTGTGTTTGAAGTTTGAAATGGAAATTTGTAATCAAACACGTTTCTGTCTCTTTTTTGTTTCTTTGAGTCGTCATTCGATACTGTCCAATAAGTTGAATCGTCGTTTTCCGTTTCCCAATTTCTCTGTCGCCTATCGATTGCACGTGACTCGATATATCGTTTCTCGGATACGGTGTAGGTTGCGTTGCAGCGAGAAGGTCTCGCGTGCCAGAGTCTATAAACGTTCGAAGGGTTGTAATACGCGAAATTACGTGCTGGTTGAATTGTAAGTATACCACCACGATGTGACAAGGGGTGAAACGTCGAAGATTGTCTATTAGTGCTTTATTCTCGAGAACGTCGCACAAACACCCCCCACCTCTCTTCCTGAGGATGTAATGTACCCACTGAGAAGCGCACATTTTGTAAATATTCGGGAGATTATATTGCAGAAAAAAGAAAGAAGATATATATTATATATATAAATATAAATATAGAGAGAGTATATATATACATATGAAGAGTAAATCTATATATATATATATATATAGATAAAAAAAGAGAGAGAAAGTTGATTTTGTATAAAAAAAAAATAATATACGAAGCAGTATTTCTAGTAGAGCCTGAAAAAAAGAAGAAAAACCGTAGTCACACCAATAGTGATTGTGTAATGATAAGAGGTCGACGTTGATTATAAGACTTCGATGATGTTGACGATAATTGACGATTAGGTTACGTATCTTAAACAAGAGAAAACAATGTTCCTCTAAGCTGAGTAAGCCAGCCTTACGTTAAAGAGCGTAGTTTATAAGAGCGTAGACGGGAGCCGAGAAAAGTGTGTTTAGTTATGGAAAAAGAAATGTAAGTAGTCGAGTTTAAAGCAGAAACGTGTAAACGGAAGGAACTCAAACGACGACGTTATTCGTCGAGACTAACTTTTGCGATGCTTCCGTAAATCGTTATCAGAAGATGTGCGACGCAATACGAATATTATACGTATATTTAACACGTAACACACACACACGTACACACAACACACACCATGTAGAGAAATACATTTTAATGGCAGACATGCGCGCGAGCGAACGTTGAAAAATGGTCGACCAGCACACGATGAATAGTCGATTCGAAACAACGCCTAGCCTTATTTTTCTACAGTCTTCTGTTTTCGTCAGTATTCCCTAGGTAAAGAATATTCCCCGTTACAAGTTAAGTTTCACGACACACGATGTACACTCGGGTGTGAGCTAGGCTTCCTTCGGATAAAGATTAATGTAGGGGTAGTTTCTCAATTTTTAGACATCAGGAACATAAACTTAAAACATCCAAATTTACAAATTCACAAATTATCAAAGTTATTTCGAAATCACTTAATCACAAAAATGTTTCTAATTTTCCTAAATTTCTAAATTTTTTCACCCAAAATTGAACGAGTGGCGAGACCTCTGTCCTCTACAATTTTATCTAGGGAAGCCAATGCCCCGCCAGTGTGCGATAGTTACTAGAGGATACGCTGCGAATAAATACGAAAAAATATATGAATACGAATATATATTATATATTCGAGTGCACGAGTTGTTGGTTGCGGAAGTGGTTGCAGGAAAACGATCACTATCACCGTTTACTCCATGTTCCGGCGTTAACAAATAAAGAGAATCATCTTATATCATATACAAATATCGTCAGTAAAGTCACTTTCACGATCGACAACTCGTGCCACGGACAATGTATAGAGCATCATACGCACTATTTTAGCAGACACTAGCATACTTAAGATTATACATAAAACACACGAAATGAAGTATATATATACTATTTAAGTAATGCTTTGTACAATAAAAGGTATTCAAAGAAGCTGTAGTGGTACGTCCATCTTGGATCCATGTGACCTTTAGTTATTTTCAGGAGATCCTCATATAAAAATCAAGTTGCTTTATTCTTGAGTTTGATCTTTAATTTCTTTGAACCGTATCTCTTATATTTCCGCTAGTATTTTGTTGCCCACCGATCGCAGACAGCAGACAACCAAACGCGAGACACGTCTTCATCAGCCTTTTGTTTATCTTCTCTTTTTCAGCAGCCCGACGCGGTTTGGACATGCTGCGGGTACGCGCCACAGATCCACGACCCTGCCCGAAGTGCGGTAAGATCTATCGATCTGCCCACACGTTGCGCACCCACCTGGAAGATAAGCACACGATCTGTCCGGGCTATCGTTGCGTGTTGTGCGGGACCGTGGCCAAGTCGAGGAACTCGTTGCACTCCCACATGTCCCGACAGCATCGAGGCATCAGTACCAAGGATCTGCCGGTGCTGCCGATGCCGAGTCCGTTCGATCCCGAGTTGGCGTCGCGTCTGCTGGCAAAGGCGGGCGTCAAGGTGAGCCCCGCGGAGTTGCGAGCCCGGGCCAGTCCCACGGGGCCCAGACGAGGCGACATGAGACTGGAGATACCTCGAGGAGGAGCACCGTCCGAGGCAGGCAGCAGCGTATGTGGCGGGGACGATCCCGAGGACCTCACGTTACCGTTGAGCCTCAGGTACGGTTCACCCACGCCCAACAACAACACTGTGATCACCAAAGTCAGCGGCAGTAACAGCAGCAGCAGTAACAAGAACTCGACCGCTACCGCGATAGCCGCCAAATCTTTGGACACGATGCACGGCAGTCGCGAACCGAACACGGCGCCTCTTCATCCGCCCGGACACCTGCATCCGAGCCATCATAACGCCAGCGCCACCGGATCAGCCATCTTGGACACTTACCTGCAATTTATCGCGGAGAATTCTGGACTGACGACGATGGGACTCAGTCCGGAACAAGCTGCCGCGGTCGCAGCCGCCCACGCGGCTAAAATGGCGCACATGAGCGCGATGGACAAGCTTGGCGGGCGCGGGATCGAGGATTACCCGATGATCGGACGAGACGAAGGCCGAGGACCAGGCGTGGTGCACGAGGATCGCCAGGATCTGATGCAGGACAGGCACGGTGGCTTGATGGACGAGGGCGAGTCATCCGGCGGCGAGGATGACGACTTCAGCGACACCGAGGAGCCGGAAATCGTGAAAGCCGAATAAACGCCGGGAACCTGTAACCCTGAAGAGTTCGTGACACGTGACCCGATTAGAAGAAGTGCTTCGAGACGTGCCCGAGTTTCGGGCGCCGTCTCTGTTCACAGTCAAATCCATCCACTACCTCAGTAGAGACTTACTCCTGTTTTCTTTTGTCGCGAGAGAGATACAGTTTTCCAAAGAAGAAAGAAGACGACGATGCGAATCGCACGGTACGTTTGGTCGCGTCCACGCCGATTTCCTAGGGAATCGGTCGGCGAACGAGAGAATCCCTCCTTTGCGCCGCGCTCAAGAAACAAACGTGTAGCTTTCGTTGTCTCTTATGTCAGCACGTACACACTCGACATACATACACACTCGACACGATACATACACACACTCACGCGTGTACACATATTTAACCCCGTTGTAATATTCCATCTGTCTACCTCAAGTGAACAACACGATCAAACGATATAGTGAATAATTACGATTAACGAATCTCATTGACATTTTTTACCAAGTTTTCTCTTCAAGAGCCTCGAACGGGAGAAAGAGAACAGAACCGAGAAGCCAGGTAACGCCAGGGCAACTGTTTATTCTTTTTATTTTCTAAAGGTTTAAAGAGATAACGGTGAGCATCGCGAGCACGCGACTCCCGTGAAGATATTATTATTATATTATATTATTATTATTATTATATTATTATTATTATTATATATGAATGTTGAGGAAAATATATATTATCTAGATTTATAGAGAAGTTACTGTACCACGACAAGTACGTACACACGGGGGCGACGTAGGCTTCCATTTGACATAGGACGAATGTAGGGGGAGGATCATCCAAAGTTACGTATCTCAAATTCGTAAACTTCCTCGTTCCTCGATTTTCAAAGATCTCAACTTCATAAGTCGCAAATTTTCCAATTTTCCATATTTCGGTATCCCCAAATTCCCAAACTTACAAATCTCTACAGTTCTCAGCTTGAAAATCCACCAGCCTAAAACTAATAAATGGTAGAATCTTTTCTCCTACATCGCCTATTTCCTTATGGAAGCCTATTATGCTCACCGGAATACACGAATACACGCGAAGAGAGAGAGAGAAACCACACGCATTGTATTTATCGAGTAGAATGGATACGTATAGCGCTAGGGTTAGCACATCCCTTAATTATATTTTTTAGACGCGTGCACTTTAAAACTACACGGCAATTAGGTACATAATACACGTATAAACACACATTTGTACACAAACGGAGGACACAGGAATAGGAATATAAAGAAGACACGTATGATCGTGTATCTTCCGATGATCGCGAAGATCATCGAGATTGTTAATTGTCTACTCGTTTTATCGTAGGTAAAAATGGCGGGAACGACGCGAAGGCGGTTCATCCCTCGTTTGGCGAACGATAAATCTCTCGAGCGATTTGTTTCGATGAAAATCTTCCGTTGTTTCATCAAAGGAAACGGATTTAGTAATTAAAAGCGAATTGAATTCGAATCGCGTGAAATATTTATCGCGCGCTACACGAGGGGATGTTTTTAGCCGATGTTGTAAACGAAACAGGCGAAATGGCGCGCGAATTGAAGGAAAACGCCTCTTGTAGTTCCCTTTCGTCTCACGGTCCTCCCAATTTTTTGTTTTTGTTTACTTAATCGGCCTCGGAATGCACTCAAGGGCTTGCCATGACTTTCTAGTACTTAAGTTTTCGACATGGACGTTGTTTTCCCTTCGGCCCGTGGACGAAATCTCCTTAGATGGTTAGTTGCTCGTGTATCGTAAAGGAAGAGAAACGGTGGAACGAGAATCATCGCCTTTTTTTTATTTTCGTTCCCTTCGGAAACATCCATCGGATTTGTCCTTCCGCATTCTCGAACGCGCCGTTAGCCTCTGACTCATCTCCCTCCACATCGCGTTATTTATAAATCGTTATTGTTTTTCTTCGATCGAATTACAAATTTGTCCCCCCACGTGATTCTCGTTCCTCGACGAAAAAATAGAGGCACGAGTTTCTTGTTTGTCTCTTTTTCTTTTACTAAAATCACGATTCGAATTCGTAATTGCGCGCGCGATTTCGTGTCCAGGCTCGAGTGTAATCTTAAAATGGTTCCTACTAATGAATATGCATACACGAGCTACTTTGATTTACGATATACCTTGATATAGATATATCTATATATATATTTAGAACATGTATGCATGTATATAGGTACGTATATATACATACATACATACACGTATACCTAATTTAGATACGCCTAGAGAAAAGAGAACTTAGCAATACGGTAGTAACGCGGTTTGAACGAAGAAATTTCTTCCGTTTCGTATTCTCCATTATTATTATCAACATTATTATTATTATTATTTGTTTTTATCTTTTTGGTTCTTACGAGTGTGCGTGTAAGGCAGAGAGTGACAGCGAGAAAATGAGAGAGAATCGATTAAATGGCTGACGACTTAACGATGATGAATCTTAACGATAAACCCTTTCTTCATCAGGTGTTAGACTATTTCGCCTAGATTAGTAGGTTGTACACAATACTCGGAGTATACTAACCCCCCTTTTGTCTCTAGCCTGTAAGGGAATTTTACTCGATGGAAAGGAAAATAACGGACAGGGACTCTCAGTGATTTTGCTGATCACTGACACGCGCGGCACGACGATATATCATTCGTGAAAACTTGCTTCGTGTAACTCGTGCGAGATACGTCCAAAATAAAGTTACGTGAAGATTCGACGAATCGAAGAGTAAAAAACGGGCCGTGGATCGCGCGTGGATCGAGGAGAAATTTTCGTCGGCGACGGAAAACTCACCCCCTTGGTTTAGCGACTTAAAACGATTTTTAACGAACGGTAATTTCTTCGAGACAATAAAATTGTACGAACGTGTCGGAGGCACATTGTAGACACGTTGTATAATCGAAATTATCGCGGCGTTGAAGGGTGAGTTCGATCGCTGACCCGCGAGCTTTCTCGAATTTTTTAAAACTTTATATCGTATGTGTACATATGAAAGGGTAATTGTATACGATCGGAACACTTGTATACGAATCGTCTTGAAAATCACAGGGCAAGCTTGAAATGTATAACGGAGCACGTGATTTTCTCGGACGCTTGTTAAAATTTTGGAATCGTTCCTCGAGCCCTCGTCGCGGATCCACGGGTTCGAATGCTTCGTTTTAGGGGAGAGAATGCGAGAATCGATCGTGACGCGAATCCGGATCTGATCGGTACAAAGAAACCACTTCTTGCCTTGAAAATGCTCTCTATAAATGTTATACGGATCGGGTGATCGTGTCGCGAGACAAAAGTTTAAAAAAAAAAATAGAACAAAAGGAAAATCGGAGAAAAGAGCAAAATTTTTCATAGAGTACAAATTTATCCGCGGTGAATCTTGAAAGATCGAGGGATGAAGCTTGAGAAAAGAGTAAAAAAGAAAGTTCTGTCGATTAGTTCTCTTTGTGTCGTCGCGAACGAACTTCAAAGACTTTTCCTTTTTTCCTTTGTCGTTTTATTTTTTCTTCTTTTTCTCGCCACGGTAAGAGTGTGTCCCCCGTCATGAAATCCCATGACGATCAACGCGGGTTGATCGGTTGAGCGTGCAAAGTTGATGGAACCCAACAGTGATCTCGTCGATAGACTTTCTTCGCCGTTTACTTTTTCTTTATTTTTCTGTATTTCTTTTTTTAACGAATAGAGGAGCGACAGTTTCATTAAACGTCGCGTGATATACATATGTTACACGTACACACACGCACACACACGTATACAGAAACACTTCGATCGCAAAACACTCATTACATACGCGTTTTAAGCAAGAATATATAACATAGTTACAAGGTTGACGGGGTGCGTTCGTATCTCCCCTCAAAGTGACAGATTTAACCCCTCCCCTCAGATCATAGTTTTCTACGACAGTATTTATATAGTTATTATATATATATATATGTATGTATACAAACAGATGAATATATGTATATACGAGATGTACATATACAACGTATTTTTACACGAATGTTTCAGCGACAGCACCCCGTCATCCCCTATGGGGATTGTGTCCCCGCGATGAATGATAGTCCGTTGAACATAGTTCGCAATAGTCACTTGGAATAGAATACCACCAACTACAGTATTGCAATAGTTGTTAGAATGACAATCGTGTGCGTAGCCATTCAACGCTCCCCTCGATTATGCTTCCATCTTATGGCGAACATTTCTTCTTTCTAATTTTTACTCTTCTCGAAGATGAGACATTGTAGAATCAAATATTCTGTTTGTGCTCTTTTTTTCTCCTCGTTTCATTACTATATATATATTTACTCTAGAGTCTCGCTATATGGAAAATTGAAATTTTATATATTTGTAACTTTTTAAGTTTCGAATGATAAAAGTTGTAAATTTGGAAATTCTTCGTAAGTTCCTAAATTTGAGAGGTTAGTTAGAAGATTGAAAGAACGCAAGTAAAATGTTTGACAAGGTGAATCTAAACGTCGAGGATGAAATGTTCGCGATTTGAAGGGAGTAGAATCGAAAGAAAGGCAGAAGAATGCACGATAGAACTGGTCGGCGATAAGTGTAGTGGTGAACGCGGCTCTCGGTACAACAGTAAACCACCAGTGTGTTGTTGGAGCTCGTAAAGGCTGAATCGTACGAGTGCACACTCGTTCGTGCGTGGTTTTACGGTGATTATAAAGGCGGATTAACGACGCCGTAAACGCAGCAAGCCTTTCACGAATTGTCTGGCAGACAGCTTTCGAGCGTTGTGTCCTTGGGGTGAATGCAAATAAGCACCCTGGCCGAGGGGTTGCGATCGTCTTAACTCGATGAAACCTCTTTTTTCTTTTTATTGAAAACGGAAACGATATAGCTCTGATGAATTCACAAATTTTGACCGAAGTTTCAACGAGGATAAAATTGACGCTACACTAAAAATAACTACGTAAAATGATACATTTTAACGGGAATTATTAAGGAGCATCCTCATGATGGGTTCACTTTTTTGTACATATTTGTTTTCATTCGCAATTAAATTTTACGTTAATTAAGCTATTTTGCTTGCAGTGTATTGCTTTTAATGGCTTTTGCAATTCAGGTATGCATTTGAAATAAAAAGTTAAATTGTGGTTATCATCCCGGCTGAAATAAAGCTAAGAATTTTGTAATAAAAGAAATTTGAATACGTAAATTAATCGAATATCGATTAATTCATGACGTAACCTATCATGGTCCCCATGGTAATGTGTTGAACCGATAGCTGTCGTTGCAAATGCATTTCAAACAAAAAACAGAATAAAAGACTGCCTATGGTCAATAGCAACTGAAATTTCACAACGATCTTCCATTAAACGACCATCACCAACCGACACAGTTCCATCGTGCGTGATTCTGAAAAATCGGCAGGATATGTTTGAACATTTTTGTAAAAATAGGGAGCGTGTTGCCATCTCAGGTACTCGAACACCGGCACGATTTAATAATGCATTATATAAATGTAATAACAAACTCAGGAAATCTGAAGCAGCCAGGCCGTGATACTATACTTATAGAAACTACTACTACTACTACTGCTACTACTACTACTACTACTACAGGTGTGATTCTTGCGTTAATCAGGCGCTCAGGTGATTTGCGAGCCAGCGTCTATATTCTGTTTTGTTTCGTTTGTTTGTTTGTTTCTTGTTTGTTACGAGATTTTACACTGGCAAGTGGCAAGGCGTGTGCACACCGTGTTCACGTGTATCGGCGTGTGATCGAAATCGGATCGAGCTTTCACTTACACGCGAGATTAATCGACACTTTGATGGACGCATATTTCATAGAATCTATGACTCTCGCAATTTTATTTTATTTACGTAAACTGTAATTACGTAAACTATTGCCAGACCGGCATAAAAAGTTAAACAGCACGGTCATAAATATACGCTGGCGACTATCAAAGTGTTAAAATCGTTTTCATTCTCTCCTGGTGTAAAATCATCGATGGTTTCCCGTCGTTAATAATCATCAAGAATATCGAATATCAAATGTTACAGTACCGCACAGTTCGAATCCGTTTCACGAGAAACCCGTTACGATCACGTGGATACGAAAAAAAGGGAAAAAGAAAAATAATTGTGAAAATCACCACAGCTACCTCCATGTTATTAAATATCAGTCTTCTTCTCGCGCTATACTCACGCTCATGTTTTACCGAAAGTTTTACTTGTACGACGTTCCGAACGTCGATTCGCCCCGTAAATCTCCGTATCGTGTATAATATACATAATAATATATGTATACACAACGTTTACACATAGTCAGAAGCGCGAGAGATAAATATATAGCTTCCACGGATTATATAGGTTTAAGAATTTGCCTCCTTGCGCGGAACAGTCGAGTCTGCGTGAGAATTACAGTAAAAATGAAGCAAATAGTCGATGAAATAGTGACATGCCTACGAGAGACAATGATAAATTTGCGGATACTCGAACACTCTGCTGTGAATAATTCAATCCAATCATGTATCTTTTATGTATTGCGAAAGTTGACTCTGTACTTTGTTTATAAATTTTCATTTCTACAATTTGTCATTCCAACGTTAGTTACTTTCTAATTTTCTTCAATTCTCCATTTCTCGTTCCTTGAATTTCTAGTTCCATAAATTCGGTAATATCTACTTTCCACGATCTTTTATCCCTCGAGCTGCAATCGATTCCAAACTTCAGAAATTCTGGTTTCATAATTTTGCTGACTAATTCGGAGAGCAGAGTGTCCGAGGGTCCGAAGCATCGCCACATCGAAAGAAAGAGCAAAATACAATAGAGCTACCTCAGTTATACGGTGGATTAGTGAACGAGATAGTGGACGAATTAATTCACTGCCAAACACGCTCGAGACTGTTCCGCGAGCGACATGTGCTGAATTCCAAAATCACAATGCAATACGTTGTACTTACTGTCGTTTTTAACGCGTTGACTCGTCGATATACCGGTTAGTGATTTTACTGCTGCATCGAGAGAGATGATAAATTTTTTTTTTTAGTAAGCGTGTTCCGTGTGATGCATTACGATGTACGTCGTGTGAAAGATCGTGAGAATGTTAAGTGTAAGAATGTCGAAAAATCGGGTGTGTTTGTGGAATAAAAAGATGTTCGGATGGCCTCCTATTATACGCATATAATTATATATATATTATTATTATTAGAAAGTGAGAAAAAAGAGAAAAAATATAAAATATACCTATCTACGTGATATTTTACAGAGAACATAATCAGGGATGCGTCGTAACCATAGGCATATATATATATTATTATATAATAGAGTCTTTCTAGTGATAGAAACCATAAACTCCTAACTTATTTTGTAATTCATGTCGGATCCGAGGAAACACGGTGGCGAAACCAATGAGCGTGCAATCTCTCGACGTACGGTGTGACTTCTTGATTTCTTTCTTTTTTCAATTTTATTCCCAAGAAGAAATTAGCGAAAGAATAAAGTAACAATCGTCGCTACTGGACGATTGACCTATGATTTTTAATAACGGAGGAAACTCGATGAAACATTATTAAAGTTCGAGACGACGATCTTCAGGGAACATCGAATTTTCTTTCGTCTTCTTTTTCGTTCGTTCGTTCGATGGCTATCGTTAATTACTTCGGAGACGATGCCGCGAGAAAGGCTAATTAATTTTACCCTGGCTCGATCAGCTGCGCGATCGTCGCCCTGAATTTTCTCTCTTAACGATACTATTATTGTAAATGTCAAATCCTGGAGCATGATGATTTTATCGTGGCTTCCTCTGTTTCGCATCGTCATTAGGGATGTGCGGGAACCATTTTGAGGTTAGGTCGTTGGGTCCACGGGGAGATTGAGGAAGTAAGAATTAAATTACGGAATTAGAAATAAGGTTTGTGGATTCGAGTTCGAAAGAAAATTGGTAATTCGGGGACTGGAATATTTGGAAATTAGAAATTTGGGGATTTAGAAATTTGGGAGTGTAGATTTAGGAACTTGAGGATTTGGAAATTTAGGAATTCGGAAATTTGGGAATTGTGGCTCTTAGAAATTGGGAATTGTGAACTTAGGGATTTAGAAATTTGGGAATGTAGAAGTTTAGAAATCTTCAAATCCGAAAATTGGAAAAATTCAGAAATTGGTAATTTAGAGATTTGGAAATTGGAGATTCTGGAATTTAGAAATTTAGGGACTTGACAATTTACAATTTCGAAAAAACCCAGAAATCTGAAAATTTAGGAATAATCCCCGAGACCGCCCGACGTAAGGCCCACTTAGGGTCCCCAACATACACCGCACATCCCTGTTCGTCATCCGATGACCAAAGTGACATAAATACGTACCCGTCGTCTCGCGGAACGATGTTTATCGATCGGTTGTAATATCGTTTATCGTCGATCCTGGCCATTATCGTATCGTTGGCCGATGACGGCGTAGTTTTGCACTATTGATCGTAGAGAATGAGAATAAAAAGCGAGCGAGCGAACGAAAGGCGAGAAAAGAATAACGAAGCGTGAAAGTTTAGCATATCCGATAGCTGCGTTTCGATTTTGTTTGAAGAAAAGAGAGAAAAAGTGACGGCCATTATTTTTCGTCCACTCATCGGCCTCGTCATCGGGACACACATCTCGTTCTTTACTTTTTACGGTTAACTATCATTAAGGTGCTTCAATATTGTTACGTTTTTTTCCTTTTTTTTTTATTACCGCCATTTTAAGATTAATGTTATTATTATCATTATCATTTTCATTATTATTAGCTTCGATAGAGGGATATGTACGTCTGTCTCCTGGCAGAGAATCGAATTCTGTGAGACGAGCTTATGTATCGTGGCCACAGCAGAGATAATTGTAATTCGAAACGAGAGAAAGAGAATGATCTTACGCTTGAATTTGTCGTTTTTTTTTTTTATTTCATTTTGATCCTTGGACCACGTTTTTCTCGCCAACGAGACAGAGGCAAATCTTTACTGTACGTGAACGAGCCAGTATGTCAGATATATCCTGTCTTTCCTTCCTCAATTTTGCGTTTCTCGTCTTCCTTTCTTCCTCTCTTTGTTTGTAAATATCATATATATTTATCTATTGTTCCCAGGTTAATCCTTCCTCTTCCTTCTTCTTTTTTTTTAATAATCCTACTCTCCCTTTGTTCTTTCTCCTCGCACGTAAATACGTTACTACTTTATGTTCTTTACGTTACTTTTTTTGCCATTCTTAGCATGTAAGCCATCCAACTTGCCAATACGATTACAATAAATATGTTTAGAAAGGAGAGAAATTGTTATTGCGTTTAGTTTACGCCCATTTATTTCAGTTCCTTCTGTTCTCGTTCTCGAAGTGTAAGTATGTGTTGCGGTGTGTGTGTCTGCTTTTGATATTCGAGGCACGGTAAGTCTCTCATGTAAATATCACACGATACACATTTACACGTATGCATTTGATCTTATTGTGTTCGGAAAAACAAAAAATTGACTGACTAATATTTGAACGTGGCAATAACACGTCGTCACGGTAAAAACCATGTGTAGTCAGATTGTTTAAAATTCCAGTCACCGAAGATACGAACTGACTAGAATACAAATACACAAATTTTTAAATTATGAACAGCAAGAACATTACCAACACTCTTAATTCTCCATAATACGTTTAGTCACTTTTCTGGATCTAAAATCACGCCGTACGTCGACTGCCATTGGCAAGTAATCAAGGATTCACCCAGCTGCAATCGAATTCCCAATCAAAGTACAAAATTATCCGTAAACTAGAATTGTACGCGTGCGAACGAGCGCAGAATGACGATTCGACGAAACCGATAAAATACCGGAGAATCATGATAAACAAAGGATCGAAGGTGAAGCAAAGAATGATTCGTTTCAAGAGAACGATTCGAGAGGATACGGATTTTGTTACGTTCGAAAGCGATTCACGCGTAACCGATGAGCCCGGTGAACGTGTAGCGAATGCGTTTTATCGCCGTTTATTATTTATCGAGGCCTGGCCGTGTCGAGAAATAATGGATCGTACCGGAAATTGCCTCTAATACGTTCGAGAGCGTGAAACGGACGCGAAATCGTGCAAGCACACGCGGTGCTTCGACGGAGGGGACAAAACAACGCGGAGAGTGATAGATACGCGTTTATGCGAAAGAAAAATAGTAATAATCTTAGCCAGATTCTTTGCGTAACGTTCGTGTCTACTATGCGTGTCCATTTTGATCACGAGATCGACCGACCGAGAGGCTAGGAAGGTGAATTTCGATCGTAAAGTAGGAAACACTCGTCGACCAGGCTATAAATTATACCCTTTGTCTTTTATTGCGGCTCGTTTCGTCGTCGTGGTCGTTACACGAAATACGCAGAGTGTATTGCTGTTCGGATCATCTTGGAAATATCATGATCAGCTTCGGTTATTAACATATTCGCAATTACATTTCTAATAATAAACGGTGATCAATTCAAATTAATTCTATGGCCGGTTGCTGTGGATTTTTATCATTGGGGAATAAAAATTCTCCCGCCACTTTGCTTGGGGAAATTAAATTCATACTCATTGGCGTAACTAGAATTATCTGAACTTCTGTTTTGCAACAAGAGTGAAATTTGCAAATTTAAGTTTTTCGAAATTTGTTTACATTCTAAGTCCCTGAACCTAGTTACGCCAAGTGTATCGAAATGTTAAAAGAAAAAATTGCGACATTGTGTCAGCTGCAGCCAGCAATAGTGTTAGAGTGACAGTGGCAATCGATCGAACGGTATAACGCCTCGCGTAAAGAGCGTTTAAAGCGTAACCAGCGTCGAGAGAAGCGGAATTTAGGGTCGAGGAGCGGATTCGAGGATTCGAAGCAAAGCAGAGAGAAAAGCTCCGCTTTAATACGGATGCGCGCGACGTTTTCATCGATTCGACGTCGCGTATTTCACGAGCTAGCGTTTCCTCATCGTGAAAACGCGTCGCCTCGCGAACAGCCTAAGCGATCTTTTCACGAAACACGGAGCCGACTCGCCCGTGCACTCGACTTTCGTTTGATCAACGAGACGGTTTCTGTAACGAACCACTGGAACAAGACGAATCAGCGGAAGTCTTTTATTACCTGGTGGTCACGGAACTTCCTCTCGCGGTCGTCCTCGAGGACTTCAAAGATTTCTTGCATTGCGTTGCCCGGTGCCTTCTTACGGCCTGTTTGTACGCGAATTGCAATATCTGTTCGTCCGTTTTAACAGGGTTTTTTTTCGACCTATTTCCCTCCATTTTTTTACTCTTTAAAATTGTCACACGAGAGAATATCGAACGATATATCACTTAGTTTGTATTTCGTACAAAACATGCAGGGTGATTAAACATTGAGAATACAGTCAGTAATATGAATTATTTTCAGGAGAACAAATTGTGTTAATGTTTTAAACCTTGTCTAGATACGAAGGTGAATATGTTGATATTTAAGTATGACCCTGAGAAAATATTTTTAAAGGACGAATAAGTACATCAGGCGATCACAGTTCCTATTTTGCTCCCAGCAAATTTTAATATAAGGCACTACGTATGTGTGAGTGGAAAAGAAAGAGAATATATCTGGTTAAGGTACGACGCGACTATACAATAGAATAATAGAATATTGTACGTACATTGTAACGAGAATCTACGGTATGTTAAAATAAACTATAGTATATATATGTATACACAATGCGAACGACACACGATTAATAACGTAAATCGTATTTTATAACAGGAAGTATCACGAAATCGCATTGCCCGATGCGAATCTTTCCCGATGCAGGGTTCGACCGAGTCCTTTAGCATTGGAAGAGATCATTTAAGGTTGTAAATGTTACTTGGAGTTATACGATTGTTGATATCCGTAATGTCTGCTATTCGTAGAAGCGTACGAGTTTTTTATTTACCTTTTGTTAAGTATCTTGTTCGTGTAGCTCGTTAGGTTGACCTTTGTATATATGGGAATTGTAGCAAGACTATAATAAAATCTCGTGAAACATGTGCTACAGCTATTTAATTGCTGCGATAAAAATTTCATAGTGTTCTAAAATGAACGAGGTGAAAATTTTATATGAATCTTATTTATGATTTCTCATTTTATATTATCGCGCGTTTCGAGAACGATGACACTACTGCTAACTAGCAGCGAGTGGCAATAAATATAAAGTAAAGTACTTCGTTTTGTAAAATAAAACACTTTCGAACTTTATTGGCAATAGATAATTCAATAGCCATGCTAGATACAAGTTTGCTACAGAAATATTATTGATAATGTGTTTAGGAGATTTCAGAGCGAAAAATTGTTTCGGTATTTTGAAAATACCGCCACAGAGACAGTAATATGTCCATCTAGTGGTAGAAACCTGAAACTAGCAGTAGTATTCGATTATATTGACTTATTAGAGATCGTGAAACAATTTACATTGGTTACTTTTAATAACAGCACTACAACATATCTAATGCATTAGAAGTAATTTTGACAGGAAATACTTTTTCACATTTCGAAACGCTGAAATATGATACATGGTATAGTTCCTTTGGTCGCTAGATGGCGCAGACGGTACTGTTTTGAAAGACGAAGATCAATAAGTTTTAAAATCATTTCTTATCATTACCACATATTATCCATAAAATATATTGTTCGTGTCGTTGATTGAAACATATGATAAACGCAATATGTCTTAAAAAAACGAAAATGTCAATTACATATTACTGAAAGTATAAGTAAAATAGGTACCAGGGACGCACTGCCAGATGGCTTTACTGTTTTCGTTTTTATAATTTTTTTAAATATTAAGAGATAATATTTCTCTAGAATCCCGCTAGAGGGCTCGTCAATAAAACTTCTATCATAAACGAAGTAAAAATTTATCACATCATGAAACTGTTACTGCAATACCGATCGCGCAGAAAGTTCAAGGTTTTGTTACGCCCTCTACAATTTGAAGCGTTGAATTTAGGAATTACAATACATGCTCGTTTAATCCACGCGCGTTTATTGCACGATTTCTGCAAACTCCTTTATTGGCAACAAACAAAGTAGTTTTTCAGATCTTTAACCAACTGATAGTAACATTACAAAACACTTTCTTGCACGCGCATTCTAAAGAACCTTCTTTCCACATAACAAGGCCACGGGCATGTCGCAAGATTCTCCCAAGTGGACACGCATTCACCATAGGTAACACGGACATCACCCGCATGACAAATGCTCATAAAATCGTATGCACTTTGACTTTCAAACGCGGTGAGAACAGGCAGGTTTCCCTTGCTAAGAATCATGCTCACGTAGATGCAAATCTCAGCCCACTTAAAAGTCGATAACTCTTAGAGATGCGAAAGCATGAGACTATGTCGCATCAGGAACGGTGGGAGCACAGGGCCAGTTTATCGGGGCCCAACGATCGCCAAGAGGATCGGCTGAAATCCCTGCTGGCCATTCATACTTATTATTACGGCTTCGTACAATGACTCGTTCGATGTTATCGCCACCGTTGGGGATCAATTGTGCGAGGCAAAGGATCGGCGACGTGTTGTGCAACATTTCCAGCTGGCGAAGATTTTCACGCTTCGCTTCACCCTCGATTTTGTTACGAACGAAAGTGACTCGATGGAGAGCCGATCGTACAAAACGTTTCACGGCCCTTTGTAACTCTAACAGAGTGCGGTAATCACGAGGCAAAAGTCGAAAGGAAGAAAAAGCTACCGTTCCTTGCTTGCCTTTCGAGTAGCTGCTAATGAACGTAACCGGAACTGCAAGTTTGGCGCACTTCACGCTAATGCCTAAACAAATGGCTGGCCTTCGTGCAGGAAAAAAAGAAGTCGACCTTTGTGCACCACCGGTACGTAGTTTCTTCGGCGTTGCGCTAGAAATCTCAACGGCCACGGTTCTCCACCCTTGAAAGCTGTGCCTCATGAAAGAGTAATGCGTTCCACGAGTGCTGCACGCTCGTTGATTACTTTTCCTTTTCGCAAGGTCATGTCAAGAAGCTTCTTTCTCCTTCTTAGAATTAGCTGCAGTTTTTCGTTGAATTACTAATGACTCGCAGACACTCGACCGATTCTTGCAGTTCCCTTTCGACCGGTGCTAACGATTCCTCTCCGTTTCAGGTGATAAAACTAAGCTCCATGAACGTAGCTGGAAAAAATAGAATGGGGCGCTTTTTTTAGACAGCACAATGCTTCTTTTATGCGTTTGCTTGCTCTCCCTGTTTCCCTGTCAATATGCACCCATTAGCGTACACGTGTGTACACACGTGTACCAAGTAGTTGTAGTTTGTCATACGAGAGACACTTCCTTATAGAATTACACTGCAGTAGTTAAGGGTTAAAGAATAGAAGTTTATCTTTAGTTTAATATTTGAACTTTAGGCACATTCGTATCATTTAAAATTCTTAATATGTTTATAATTCTCGAGTATGCAAATGCAAGTAAATTTCAGCCTTAAATTAAAATTATTCTACGCATTAGCGTTAGAGCTGCGGAAGTTGCACATGAATCGTGGAAACATACTTTTACGTAGAAAGGAATAAAAGTGAAAGGAAGAATTTCTTTTTCCGCAAAGTCCCATGCACGCGTCTCATCTATTGTACAACGTGGTTCGCGCGCACCGCATGCCGCAAAAGCAATAGCATAAATCTTTAATGGAAGTAACAGTTGCGAGAGCGCGAAGAATTTGTTCCCCTGCGGTCAACAGCCACGGACTCGTTTAAAAATGGGTCGGTTCTCGATGTCATGGCTGACTGGCATTCACGTAATTACAAGTGACAACGCGTTTCCGCGACGAACAAACACGCGTCGAGCTTTCGTCGTTCGCATGCGTCGAATCTCCGTCAGGGGGACTGTGAATGACGAGTTTTCTTGGAAAACGAATCAAGGGAATTGCAATTCGTTATTGTTTGGACTGCCATCGTGACGGATGCGCACGAAATTGGACGAGGGTTCCCCATTTATTTTCGAAACTCCTTTCTAATTGGATACCAGCCGGTCAAACGAGAAAAATGTATCCACTATTATTTTACACACCCTTTTATCGTTGATCTTTCTAGTTTCTATAATTAAATAGACTGGTATATAATCTTCTGGCTATTATTCGCTCTAGAAATATCACGTTGCATTTTGAAACGATAACATTCTTTGCACAGCACTTTCAAACATCTTACCGTACGAAGTATCTCTTACACAGAGTGCACTTTGTGCGAAACTCCGGGAAGAACTTTCTAGAACTAGCTTTATTTTCAACAAACTGTTGTGACAGGCGGACGTATCCGTTCAAGCACTTCCACGAGCGCGCCTCAAAACTGGAACAGCTCCCTCAAGGACCGCTTTCGTCAGGATAACCCACCCGTCAGGAGACTCGCCCCAAACAGGATGCACCTTCCATAACACCAAACGTGCACCGCAATTTCCGCCAAGTGACCAACCGGTAAACCGTGTTCCCTCTACTCCTTTGTTCAGAAAGAGTCAATTGTATCAATGTAACTCAATTATCGAACCTTCATTTTTACTGAACATCCTCGAGGATATATGTGGACAGTTTGCTTTTGAAATCATTAACCGAAGATCACATATTGGAAACTTTGCGGTTCAGGAGTTGCAGACTCATAAATTTGAAAATTACTAAATACCTCCGATGCAGCATAAGAAGTGTCATTCCCACCCTGGCCTACCTAGTTACCTCGCCCAGAAATCACCAGTTCCCACGATTGTTCCTGGAAGATCCATCAAACCTTTCACGACCAATTAGCGTCTCATTGTACGTCACCGATCGCGGCGTGTCCCAGCCAATTTTTCCGCGAGCCATAAAAAAACGCCCTATCCCCTTCCGCGCGCAACTTCCGCCCGTGACAAAGTCGGCATAAAAAGAGAAAAAGTGGCAGAGGGTCTGTTTGAAAAGCTCAGGTCGTGCGTGTCACCAGGATGACTCAACGAAGCACGACGCCGTTCGACCGCGATCCACACAACGAAGCAAGCGTGGAACGCGTCTTCGTGCGATCGGCCAATTACCTGCGTGGCTCTCGTCCAAGAAAACCACGACGATTGGCTTCCCGATGAATCATGTCGACTTTCGTGTTCCTCGTCCGTATATTTTCGCCACCCGATGTATATTAAGAGCGGCTCCGCAGCGGGCGCCCTCACCGCGTGTGGCGTACAAACAATAACTGTAATGACTTAACAGACCCATCTGCCCTGGGGATGAGGAAGGGTCCAATAGAAGTCGCTGTCAGACTTTAGTAACGATAATGGAAATCAATCTACTCCCTTGCACCTTTCAGCCCATTAGTTGTACACGTTCGGGATCATTGTACACAAGTTGTATCGAAGCCTAATTCGAATGTACTTCCAATCGGTTGAAGCTTGTTGTCGTTTGAATAGGTATTAAATTCGCAAGTGTGAACATTGTTGAAATTTGAACTAAGTGGGTCGATCTAGATTTTCATTGCTATTTGTTAATGGTTGTAATAGAACGTGTTAAGCACACGGCTTCTCGCAGAGATAGTAGAGGTTTATAGCTCTGCGGTGGGTTTTTATGAGGCTTTAACTCGCGATTTTTACTGGATTGTAAATGTTTACGGAAGCTGTAAAATTTAGTGGCCAAATCCTGCAAATACTGTTCGATACCTCTGGAACGGTAAGTGGAACGAGATATTCGCTCGAAGAGTGAAAACTGATGGCGTCAAAGCGAGCATGATACGTGCGTAGAAACGATAGATGAAAACTATGGAACGCCTAACTGTTTCTCTTTTCTCGGTTCGCCATATCGAGCACGCAAATATCGCTGATTGGCATGCGGTGGGAGATTCGCACGCGAACGGAAACGAACTGTTTCGTCGTGAAAGGGTTGGTCCCTGACATTGATTGCTCGATTGTCTCCGCCTAAGCCCCAAACGTGGCGATCTAGCGCGATGATCTAACGCGACGATGACCGTTCGTTGACCCTGTTGTCGTTTCCATTGGTCACGCTATTTCTGATCTTTCTGTATCGCGAATTATTTCTGCTCTCCAAGATTTCCCACCATTTTCCACCACCCTACATAAAGTATTTAAAAAAATATTTTCTAAGTGAGAGAGGTACGGTATTCTTTTAAATTAAACATTCCACAGTTTGAGTAATTTGCCGATAGTTTTCATTTTTGCGATATGTGCTCGAGAATTAACGATCTTTCGCGACACAACGCGACTGGTTCCTGGATTTCGTTCTTTAATGTCGCGTTTATAGGCCTGACCAGAAGCTTCGTGTCAGAATGAGAAATAGGCTCGATAAATAAGCGTGTATTACGGGAGGACAAACGTTTCGCACACGCGACGCTGTTTACGCGTTACACTAGCACATGGCGGCTCGTCGGTTTCACGTCTATTTTGACCGACGCTGATGGCGTGGGTCGCGGAAAAGAGAAGGAATTAATTCTTGCGTGATGGCTGGCGTGGGACGGATACGAACGAAATAACGGCGGTAGAGTATTTTTTTCTTCCATTATTCAGTAGAAAGCCAGACGAGACGACTTTGATCAAAGGCGGACAGCAGCTTTCGAATCTGCTGGAGGATCCTTGGAAAACCGCGAACAACCTGTCAAATGAACGTTGTTCAACGTTCCGCGGTAAATGTCAATGTATTCGTTACTTTATCGGATATACAAGTACTCCTCGACTGAACTCGACAACTTTTTTCTAAATGCTTTAACTGTAATACATTATTAATTCCTCGATATCTTTTAAAATTCTGCATTTCAGTAACTCGAAACGCTCGATAAATCTCCGCGCGTGGAGCCCCAAATGCAGGAAATTGTCGAGCGATTATCGTAGAACGCTCTCGGGGAAAGTTCCATTGTGATTCAGTTCTATTACAATTGCCTCTACAACTGAAGTACGGTCAATTTTCTATTCCCTAAGGGGTGGTCTCAAATTTGTTACCCATCAACGACTCGAATCCTGCCAATCGAGCATCGTTTACCGTCACGATATTTTGCAGCGTTTCGACACGATTGTTTGCCATTTTATCGACGACTCTATTGAATTTCAACCAGACTTTCAGCTGCTGCAAAGTTACAGTTATACGACGTATAAACTAGTCTGCCGAGGGACAGGGGGAGTACAAGAGCTATTCCGCGCGATGAATAAAAAGCGGTTCGTCGATCGTACGTGGCGTAGATTTCTCCGACGACTGTCTCGATAATAGACCACAGTCGAGCAACCTAAATGCCCAATTAGAGGTTCAACAACATCCTACGTTCTCTTCGGCCATTTTTCGGTCCCGGTACTCGCTTGGGGATTCCGCGATGTAAATCTTCCTCGCAAGAAAGATAATTGCTCGCCTCTTTGACTGAGTTATGATCTCCATCTACTGTTACGATGTACAGTACTTCCTCGATAGCAGTTGACTTCTCACTCATTGTCATTTTAAAAACGGAGTAACTCTTGTTAGTTGGACAACCCTCGTTAAAGTCTCGATATGTGTCCAATATGGGAATATTGTATCAATCGTCGTCTTATTGAAATTACGGTCCTTAACCCCTTGCCCTTTGACGAGCTTGACTCGTGACTCACAGTTCAAACGATAAATCTTACTTGAACTTTCAATACAAATTTCCATTAGTTCAATTATAATCTGTGCAGTCAATCGTTCAATATAAAATTGACATAACATTGTAAATTTTGTATTCGTTTTAATATCGTAGAAGTGGACTGACAAATAAATCGAATGGCAAGAGGTCGAGTGTAAGAATTGTCTAGGAAGAATGAATAGATCGAAGGCGTGGGTGTGTCGCAGAAATCGATCCGTGAAAAGGGAGCATTGTAAAAGGAGCACACAGATGTCCCGGGTGCAGGAAGTCCAGGTGTGGTACGCGGCACGCGACTCTGTAGCCTGTCAAAAATGCATTAAAGGACGGCCTGATACTTCGGGATGAATGAGCAAACCGAATGAATGGGACGAGCTGGCTGCCAAGCGAAGAAAAGCTGTTACTTGTGGGATACGTGATAGGCCTACGGAACGCCAAAGGAATTTCAACCTCTGCCTTCTCTTCGAGTTCCAGGCCGTTTTCGACAGCTCCATTCACACCTTCAGCAATTTCACTTTAATACCGTATTTAAATACACAAAAGAACTCATAACGTTATCTTATTCGGATCACGCGTGCGAAGATGTTTTCCCCTTCGAAATCGGTCAAATTGTGTGACAAGAGATTGAAGTTTCATGTCTGCGAAGCTAAAGAGCGCAAGTTTTAAACTAGTTCTTTCTTGAACGATTTTGGCCATGCAACGTGACCCAGTTTCATAATGCTTCACGGTGACCTTAGAAGTGTGTCACACGATTCATGAATGGGTTCCAGATCGAGCGGAAAAATCGATATAGATGAATCTACGATCTCCTTTCTTTATATTTGCACTTTCGAGTCATTTGGTTTTCATAATGTCTGACATGTCGTTGGAAATCGAAAGAGTTCAAACGTTATGAACTATTACGAGCAATCATAAACCAAAACGGACCGTGAAATTCCTCGCAGCCGTGGCAAATGATAATCACGGCGCATTGTAGTACGTGATGCAACGATTTAAATAATTCACGTTGCAATCGTCGTATGTACGATAATTTCTCAAAATAGTTCATAATGAACGTTACAGTAAAATCTGTCGAACTTACAGGAAATTCAGACAAATTTAACCGGGCTCGTTACAATAATGCTCCACCGTCTCTGCAGAACACGGAAACGCGTTCTCTTCGTTGGCTTTAACGCAGATTAGGATTGTAACTGCACTCTTTGCAGGTGTTTCTTAGTTGCAGTTAATAGCGGTACTTGCTACTTATTACCGGTAATTACTTTCTGCTCCTATTGCCGGCCATTTGCATTGAAATTTACTTACTGGGATCAGCAAAGATCCCTGCGATATTTTTCGCACAACTTGTGCTTGAACAGTTTTATAGCACTTTGTTTTTAAGTTTAAGATTTGGTGCCTTGTTTTGGAAGCTTATCAGGGATTTAAGATTCCAGGAATCTTGGGATTTAGGAACATAGAGAAATACAATAAATTTATCAACATACTCTAACACAGAGTACTCTCTTTCCAGTATCCAAAGTTGATAAAATCCACAAATCAACATCTTCACGATTAATAATAGATGAACGTAAAATATCCTATTCGCTATTAAAATGATAAATGAACTCGGTGATACGTAATTGCTTTCTCCGCTTTCATTCCCCAAAGCGATATATCTCAAATCAATTAGGCGAATCTTATCGAACTGTACACAGCAATTAAGTTCTCGACTTTACAACCGCTGTAACAGCTTCATCGAAGCGTGGCCTTTTTCTGCAACGTTCTCTCCTTTTTCGCAAATCATCCAAATGCACGAAGATCACGCTTTCTCACGCTGCATCCGCGACCGCAAGCTTGTTCCTGGCGAACTGGCGTAACTTTTGCAGTCGATTAAAGGTCCGTGGTGCTGTATATCATAAATTCTCGTGAGGAGCCCGCAGGATGGCCTATAAAACGTCGTTCTGTTCACGCTGCTTCGCCATTTACGCGACGCCGATCTCCGCATTTAAGCTGGCTTTCGTGCTCGCATGCCTCGATTCGACTTGGCCACCGTTACACGCATTCTTTACGTCTTCATCAAACTATAAATTGCGGACGATCGTTGCGTGAGTGTATCAAACGCGCCGGCGCAACGCTCGAGCTTTTACGCCAACTACGACGATAATTTTCAACTTCAACCTTAAGAGAATAACTTTTATTTTTCAGCATTTTTATGCTTCCAAATCTTGCTGGACTGTTCCGTTATTCGGCGTTTGCTACAGTGGCAGTCAGCCATTTTGTATTTAAAGTATCATTGATACATTTGCGTTTGATTGAACATTTTTCATTCTTCACTACAACGACAGTCAGCCATTTTGTATGAAAAGTACCGATAAGATATGTAGCTATTTTGACTGCATTATAAATTGATACACAATATGAATACTTTTATGCTCACGTTATTTTACAATACTTCTACGCTATCAAATGTTGCCAGCCTTTTTATGCCTCTAAAGTCGGTCACATACGCAGAAACCCGATAGGGCTATGTTACGTTGTTTATGCAACAACCGATCGGAAAGTATGCAAGCAAAGTTTCTCACTCCGTCTCGTATGGTCAAGGTTTTGAGCGATTGCGTACAAAGTAGGCTAAACACTGACCGCCGCAATAATTGGAGGTCAAGATGTGATGGCGATTGTCGGCATTTCTGTGCGCATAATCGGTAGAAAGAACGCTTAACCGACCGCAAAACCGAACGTATCATTATTATATGTTATGGGTGGCTTTCGCACCTTGCCGCGAACCGTAACGGGATCGTGGGATAAGCGTAGGGCAAGGGATACATAAACGCGGACGTTATGGTGTCACGTGTCACGGAAACCATAAGGCCGTCCGTGTGCCTCATGGTGAGATACGAACTCGATTCCCGTTATTCCTCGTCAGAATTCCATGCTAGTGTCAAAATTCACTGCGCCGCCCCCATAGACCTTCTTGGAAGGGGAAAAACATCTTGTACCATGGTGTGCTGGACAAATTAACTACAACTTCCGGTACAATTCTTCCCCCAACTTCGATGGAGGCGTGTGCTCACTTATCTACCGAATTTACTGCATGTTCAAATTTCCAAATCTGAAAACTTCGGAATTTTTACCTATCTGATTATTTAATTTTTGTATGTGCTATTTAGTGAACTACGTCTCTCGTTGCCCACTTGTTATACATTTCGTTGTCTTTTAATGTCTTTCCAACATGCCTGTCCTCTTATAATGAATAAATGATAAAATTCAATAGAGTGAAAATATTATGCGATACAGAGTGTGTAAAGTCCGAATCTTATGAATCGTCCTGTATAATTTATCTTTAAATCCCACAAGTTCCCCGGTGTTTCTCGATCCCGAAAAAACAGGCAATTGACTTGTAGCCTTTCTCACATGTGTCCGCGAAATGTGTGCCAAACTTTTGATCGATAGTGTAATTACAGGTAATAGAAGTAACCAACGTTAGGGTCACTCGACGATCTTTCTTCCTGCTTTCTTTTTATCGGTTCTAAAGTGCCTGTGGACCCATTCGAACTATCTCGATACGTAATCGGCGGTCAGATTTATTCGTTCATTACACGAAGTCGTTAATCCACGTTATTTACTCTCCGTTCGATTAATCCGCTGTGTAATTTAGTCGGCTCGTTTAATCTGTACATTTCGCCGCCCCTAACCTTTGCTGTCGCTATTCAAACTTCATTATCGCACCTGCTAAAGTTTCTTTCGTTTCATACCTCGTTGTCCGTTCATGACGATTGGCTCTTTTTATGATTGGGAAGGTTAGAGATTAGGTGTGCAGGTTATAAATCAGAACTGTCGATATCAGCATTCTTTTTTGGTATTTCAGACGTCTTCCGGGGTCATGGTTGGTATCTGCGAGTAACTGTAGGCATACTCTATGCGAACCGGGGCTAATAAGGATACTGGGTGATAATAGATAATTGCGATTTTAGGATTTGAACTATACGAAGATCTAGATATAGAGATGAGGACTTACAGGTATCTGGATTTATATAGGTTTCTGTATTTTATAAGGAAGGACCTTATAGGGACCTAGGTTAAGTCGTACTTTTGATTTTATAGGGATGTGGACTTATATTCACATGTGGATCCTACGTTGATGTGGATCTAGGTTAAATAGGAATTTGTTAGGGATGTGAACCTCATAGGGGTCTGGATTAAGTAGGAGTTTGGATTTGTTAGGGATGTGGACCTCATGGAGCCCAAGTTAAATAGAAATTTGGATTATGGTTTAAGTTAAATAAGAATTTGGATTTCATAGAGATGTGGACCTCATAAGGATCTAGGTCAGATAGGAATTTGGGTTACACATGGATAACACGATTTTCTATTAGGGATTCAATTTATCGAGTCCAATGACGCCAGCCTAATTCACGGCCTAAAATCCAATAACGTCCCGCAAAATTGATTGCAACCAAATCGCGATGTTCGATCTTTCGAAATACCGATTTTCGCGCGCTTTCTATCCGCCCGCACCTTTCACCGTAACCAGGAATTTAATTACACGGACGCCGCCGCTTAATTGCACTCGGAGAACGTTCATTGTAGTCTTTGATTACTGCGGTCGCGGACTCTTCCTGGCCATTTTTTAGAGACTTTATAACAGCATGCTCTAGCGGCACCGTTGAAGATTTACGTTCGCGTTATGGAAGTTAATAAGAAGTTGAATTACTATGTATTATTATTGCCCACCAGAGATGACGAACCTGCTGCAAACTTTACCTTCAATCTTAAATTTCGTTTCAGCCGGTTTCACCGTCGCTGTAAAATTCGTAAGAGAACATTACTTGTTTACGAGGATGTCTGTGAGAGATTCCATTCGAGATTTAAAACGAAGCACACCGCTCGTGCATTAACAGTACATGCACGTTACGAGAAATTCGAAAGCAACGAACGGAAAATATTACATCTGATTATCTGTCTTTTTCGATCGCGCAAACCGGTGAAAATTCATCGAGAACCGAAAAACTGGTGAATAAAATTGCGAAGCATATTCGTGAACCAAGCGAGATATTGTGATATGAACGGAAATGTTACGTCTCTGAACAAATAGCGATTTTCGGAGGAAATTCTAACCGCTCTAGGTAACCGGGTTTATTTTCAACGATGAAACACGTGGTACCGTATCATCGATTTCGGCTACGGAAACGCGGCTTGCACAGATGGCGGTTTTCGAAGGCACGGAAGTTTCGTTGAATACCGAGTCAGCAGGCTTTGTTGTAATATCGTATTAACGGCCCGTGAATCAGGGTACAAAACGTTGCCCCGTTATTAATCGGAATTAACAAAGGTGAAATTTATCTCCGCGGCGGTCGTCCACATGGGATTTTTAATTTCCACGTCGTAATTGAGCGTCGAACGAATGAATTATCGTCCATAAATTTTCCCTCTCCCGGATTTCCCATTCCATATGCATATCGCCATTCATAAATCCTTTCCGCACGAATTTCTATCGAATACCGGAATCTTCGTTTCCCCGTGACAATATTTTGATACTCCATATCTGTACTCGCGGAACGATGACGTTTTCATTTCGCAATGATAAATCGTTGGATCTACGGTTTCGCGTTATTTCACACTATGATTTTCGAGCGTACCGGTTTGCACCTTCTCTGAATACGTGTCTGGAGAACGGTATTGTTACACGTTTCACGAGTACGACACCTTGAGGTGTGTGTAGGCAGTTTCCGGGGTGTAATAACGATTTCTACCGCCATTACGAATATTGTTATGGTTATCGCGCGATTTTGTACGCAAGGCGCCCCGATTTTTCCGGGAAAATCGGATCAAACGAAAATTTTAAAGAATCCATGCTCGTTTGACTGTGTAAAGCTTGTTATATTATTATTTAATGTTATCGCCACATGGTATCACTATTCTAAGATTTCGATATGTTAGATACTGATTCATAAGATATCGGCGTGTTAGACTTTGTTCCGTTAGATATCGATACGTTACATTTCGTCACGTTGGATATCTACGCGTTAGATATCGACGTGTTAAATTTCGTCGCGTCAGATATCGACCCATTAAATGTCAGCACGTCGAATATTGTCGCATTAGACATCGACGCATTGGATATCAACACATTGCATATCGACACGTTCGATTTTGTCACGTGAAATATTACCACAACAGATATCGACGCGTAGGGATTCGCCATACTAAACACTAACGCGTTCAACATCGACGCGTTGCATGTAACTATGTTGCATATCGACACGTTGAATTTAGATACCTTGAGTGTCGACACGTTCTATCGTTATGCATTTGCCACACATGGAATCACCACATGTATAGCCACATGTTACCCAAACGTTATATCTACACATGGAATACACAAACTACATAGTCACATTGTCCATCAATTTACAATTTATTGTACCTATTTGTCCTCTTATAACGATTAATCAATAAAACTTCCAACCAGAAGAACTTTTTACACAGACAAATCTGATCCAATAAATCGCCGAGTAATCCGCAATCTCAGCAAGGGAAAGAACAATCTAATCGTTTTTAAATCTCCGTTCCCGCAAGATCTTCATTAATCAACACTTCGGTGAAATTCTTTGTCGAACATCCGCCACCAGCTGCGAAATCATTCGATCGGTGGCACGAGGGTGTTCCAAAACGAACGCCAGGAAAATGCAGGCCACTGCGGAACATGGGTCATTTGGCTATCTGACGTAGCACGAAAGTTAACAGGACGCAAGCATCGTCGGAATTGGCTGACCTCTTGGCCCTGTGGCTACTGGAACAACTTTGTTCGCTTACCATCCTGCCCATCCTCTCTATAACGGTGTACATCGCCACGCAATGCTGTTATCCACAACAAGGGTTATCGAGTTTTGTTTCGTCGAGGGTGGTACCATTGTATCAGGTTAGCTTCGATTTCTCGTTAACGTCAGTCGCGACGAGATTTCATTCTCCGCCTCCGAAACGCGTTAGAGAAAAGAGCAAAAGTTTTCTCATCTCCTGTGCGACCTGATTCTTTACGATCCTCTGCCCTCGTTTCCCGTTTCCGTACACCCCTAATTCTTTGCCATACACCCCGCAGATTTCGGAACACCCTTAAACAGCTCGATGCATCGAACACGCGACAAAACTTAAAACCGTTGACCACTGCAATGTCCTTGCAGTTCTGGAACCTTAGACTATAGAATCTTTGAGGGTAGTTTTTAACATATTTTGTATGTCGGATAGATAGTCAAATTGCACGTGATTGGAACATTTCTAATTACAAAATCATAAAGTCCTACAAGATTATCCGAATAAAACCATCGCACAAAAGTATCTCAAAAATCCTTCGTATAATAGATTGTAATAATGTTCCGTAAAATTTCATAAAAATGTCTCAGAGAAATATCGTGCAAGCTCGGAAAATTTTCTCTCTTAACAAGTTATTGTAAAGATAAACAGAGCGATTTATCCGGTAGATTTTTATTTACTATTTTCAAACATTGTTAAACTTCCCGGAAGATGAAACATTTCTTAGGTAAACTTCAGTTAGACGCAAGAGGAAGAAATCTTGCGGAAAATTTCATCACAAAACACCTCGGGTAATTTTCTTTGCTTTCCGTTGCATCGTGTAAGAACGAAGAAAACGCTGGATGCTTCCGGATTCACCCCCTTCTAGCCGGAGGCGTGCAGCACGTGCCCAGAAAGAGTTCCGAGGCTGCCCGCTATATTAAGTATTCTATTCGCATTACCTCCCGCTGAACAGAAAGTTACACACGCCTCGTTATGCGGCCAGAAGCGGCACCAGCAGCGTTCTGCAAACTTAATTAGCGACTCTGGCCAGCCGGACATCGAGAAAGGAGACACTTCGAAGAAGCCGATGATTTATCTGAATGCCCCGGAGCCTGGAATCTCGTTCTCATCCCGCAGTGTCCCATGTGGAAGAATGCAGCTTCGATTGTAATTACAGTTACCTACGTTAAGATATTTTAGTTGCTCGTTTCCTGATAATAGTATCGGAATTGATAGAGTGCAAACCTATCAAAATTCCATTAACAAAATTGGCTTTTTATGTTCAATTGGAACGATAGGTATGTGACTTTGTCACAACAGTGCGTCGCAATTTGACTACTGTTATTAATACTGTTGATTCATTTATTTAATGTCTGTTCTATCCTTAGGGGTTAGATTTCTCTGCTGCTAGGTTTTGGACTGAGTATTGTTTCATTAGATACCTATATTCCCTTTGATTACTGTATTTGCAGATTCCTATATTCCCACATTCACACATTTATGGATTCCTACATACCCAAATTTCTATATTTCCAGATCTCTGTATATGTCGATCTTTGTAATACCAGATCCACATTCCTATATCCTTACGTGCTCAAATTTCTACATCTCCCAGTCACTATATTGCTTAATTTCTACATCATCTAATCACGATATCTCCAGATCCCTATATCCAAATTTCTGCATCCCAGTTTCCTGCATTCCCTAATTCCTGTATCTTCCGATCACTATATCTTCCAATTTCTACATCCCGAAATCTCTATATCCTCAGAGCTCCGTATCCTGAAATCCTTATATCCCCAAATCCCCATATCCGAAATCCCAGCTCAAATCCCTATAACCCTAGTCGAACGTAACAGCGAAACTTACGTTAAGCTCTTTTGATCAAAGCTCGGTGCTTGTTTAAACTGCAAACGCGAAACTGCCTCCGGGCACCGCCTCGAACGAGTAAACAGCATGCGTGATTTTAATTGGAGGATCAGCGTGATCCTGCCGCTGCAATTTTATTCATCGAGAAATAAACTGGTTCATAATGGATAAATGCTCTGGAATACCCGATTCGATGATTAATAACTGTTTTACGAGTTATCAGCGGAAATCAAATGGACACGAATATCGAATTTTTATCTTCTTTGCGTTTTCAACTTCCAACTGTGGGAAATTACGTGTACAAGTCTTGTCGAAATTTCGACGTATCGAGAGATGCATAACAGCGTAATGTGTTACGATTACCTTGAGTTGCGCTCGATCATCGCGCTCTCAGCTGACTCGCTCGCGTGCAAGTACGTAAATGTCGTAAAGATCCGCTCGTTGCTACGCCACGAAGAGATGTAAACATGCTTCTCCCTTGATAGCCAGCTTGTACGACATAGTGCAGCGTACAGCACATTTTGTTTCACGCGCTAATGTAATTTGCCTTCGTCCGGGACCGACGTCGACGTTCCTTCATCGACGAACGGCTACCGGCATGTCTCGTGTTTACCGGGTGTACCGTGAAACGTGTACGTACGTCGTAAAATAACTGCTTCTTGTATTATACAATTTATCCAAAATTTACAATATACAAATTTTCATATGCGCATGTGTTGTGTAATTAGAGACATGCTTGCACAATAAATATACTTACAGTAAATTTAGAACATGTGTGTGTAAAATCGTCGACTGAAACATAATAACAAACATTCTGTTAACTTTTTCTTCTCTATAATCTAATTTTATGTCTTCGTATATCTTAACCTAACCTGAAAACGCTCATATTCGAAGCAGACATTCGATATTTTTTCGATCGATGTCGAACGTTCTAATATTGGTAATCCGTTTATGTATCAGTCTATATATATTAAAATGATAAATGTTGCCCGGAATATGTGTACAGTAAAGATGGAAAGATCCTTAAATTTTTAACGAATCTCGAGAAAGAAGTTTCATAGGGGAATCGGTTCAGAGATTGATTGCACAAAAAAGATGTTTAGACAAGTGCACGTCTCATTTGACATCTTTTTCGACATGCATTCATCGCTCCGTTGAAGTATCTATTTTTATCTTGCCGAGACAAGAAGGGTTCTATACTATATTGCAATGCTAACGGGGTATCATTAATATTGTAGATGTTGATAACGAAAGAGAATTTCGGTACACTCTGTATAAATGAACTTTTGCTTCATTAATTTATTCCATTAACGGTTCAGCAAACAGGTTAATATAACACGCATTTTAATCTGCACAGCTGAGCTTCTAATCCCAGGATTTGTTTAGTTCCTCCGTTAATCTTTTGAAGTTCCCTTTTAATTATCCGGAGTAAACAATGAAAATTAACTTGTCGGTAACCCGGTGAGTTTCATAATTTTATTCATGAATTTTCTCCGTCGCTTTTAATATTTATTCCCAGTCACATTCTTCTCGAGCATTCGCAGCGAGGAAAAATATGAATCATACGTGATACAAGATGTAAATAACACTTCGATCTCTGCTACGTGTTAAACAAAAAACCTTGAAAAAACTGGTCAGGTTTTATCAAGGAAAATTAATCGAGAAGTTTTCGTTCCGTGAAACTGTAAAGAAAACTTGTCGGCTTACAAAACTTGACTTGAATTCAATTACGACGCATGGACTGGAGAAATTCTACAACAGTAAAATAGTCAATCGGAATAACGATAACGATCGGGACGATTTCGATCGATCGCAAAAGGGAATCTAAACGATCAAAGCAGCGCAGATGCGAAGAGCCACGTTGCGTTTCGACACGGATTGTCGATTCCTTCCGCCCCTCTGTTCGGACTTCGGAGCGCTCTTCAGGGTCCCGGCTGGTATTTTCTGTCAGTCGACGGCAGGCCGCGGGGCGAGCTGGTCGAGAAAAGGCGACGCTGTTAAAATCAAGTCGTTCAGCACGCGTGCTCCTCACATTAGTTCTCCTGCTTTCAACATTCCTCACAGAGAAAGTTAAAAAGACATATTACAAAAATAAATAATACATAATACAAAAAGACATTACATCGAAATAAAAAATCAAGGTGTTTTTCACTGAAACGAAATTCGAGGATCAGATAGGAACTTTAATAATAATACTCGTGAAGGCAGTGTCAGAACACTGCACACCGATAAAAATAGGTATAACGAATTGAAAATTGCAAAGCTGTGTCATTATATACGAATAGCTGGCGATAAATGGTCACTGAATAGCAAACGATAGGAGGTTTTAAATAAAAATAAACAAGGTTGAAAATTTTTGTGGAACGGAGGATCAATCGTAAATGGCATGGGGTGCGAAAGGGGCTGATCGCCAAAGAGTCTACGAGCAAAGATAAGGGACGCGGTGACCCGGCCCGTCGAGGCTCGTATAAAATCGACGATAGCGAAGTCGACAGCCGGCAGTGTTGCGGGAGCCGTGCGCGAGAGAGGACGGACGTTCGTGGGTTGTACGTCGACGCGCGGGAAAAACGACGTGGAAACGCAAAAAGTCACCGATGATTCCCGCCACGCTTTACATTCGTTTCGAGCAGCGTTCGTACGATCGTTCGAACGTTTTATCGTGTTGTCATCGTCTTGGTGAGTCGTCGAGTGCGGTCAACCGTGCGTAACGAAGGAGAACAACCATGCACCAACAGCGATTCGAGGTTGTGCTGTGACAAGCACGCGTCGTAATTAACCCTCTCGAAACGCGGGGGTATGTTGATCCACGATCGATAACGAAAAGTTTACGTATCGCGAAGAAATTTTGAGAGGCTCGAAAACTTTTGAAACGTTCGTGGAAACTGGAGCTGTGATTCTGCGAAAAGCATCGAATTAGCGGAGCTCGAGGTTGGAAAAGTTTCCGGAGAGATGCAGCGGCTGCGAACGAACGACGAGGATACGAGCGGAAAGCCGAGGGAGCCTTGAAAGATTTGCGGAAGGAGGACGCGAAACCAGAAGCAGGAAGAGGGAGGAGGTAAAGGAAGAGCCGCGAACAAGAGGCAACGTAGAGGCGAGAAAACACTCGAGGAATGCCGTGGATAAAGTGTTTGGGTGGCGGAGGCGGAAAGGCCAGAAGAGGCAAACCACTCAGCGTCAGCCAACCGATCCACCTGCTCGTCAAGGTAAGACAATTCTTTGATTTTTCCTACCGTTTACGAATTTTGCTCGAAAACGAGCTACGCCCTTTTCCGTAGGCGTCTTAAGTGGAACAGCATCGACGTTAATGCCTCGCGATTGACTCGACACGCGAACACATGGCCCTGCTAATTCGTGGTTATCAATCGCTTTCAATTCTTTTTTACCGTCCAAGTACTCGAACGATCTTCGAGGGATCCGATGTTCGATTTCGTGGCTCCTCTTCAGGCTCATCGACACGATTACGCGATACCCAAACGTCTTTGCGCTTCACCACCGATATATTTAGAATATTATGTACTTTTAAAGTTGTTGCAAACTTTAAGGTTGAATAAAGAGTTTCTAACACGCAAGCAGGTGTTTCAGTAATTTAGGGATGATATATGGAATTAATTTCTGGAAGTATTTATAATATATAAAAACGATCAATAATATTCACGTACGTCATGCATTGTTGAATGTAAAAGAAAAAGCTAATTTATGTGTGGGTTCCAAAAAGCTAAGTCTTCATATGTGATCATAGGTTGTCGAATAGAAAGGTAAAGATAAATGTCCATACGCAGTCATCGGTTGTTGAACACGCAAAAATCTAAATATTCATACGTGGTCATAGATTTTTGAATTCGAACAGCTAAATCTCCATATGCAGTTGTACATGAAAATAAATATTCATACGTGGACATTGTTGAACATAGAAAAAATAGCTAAACCTTCATATTAAATATAAAAAAGAGCTGTCCACTATCACTGTCTTAAAATAGGTTGAAGTTATATCAGAGTCAAGTTCAAAAGTCAGGATCATTATCCAGGCGTTTAAATTTAATCTAACTGTATACAAGAAGTGGTAGACTGTCAAAAATCTGACGATAAAAAGAGTGCGAAAAAACGACATTATCAGTTAAACGCACAGTATCATTTGGGGATGATAAGGTCAATTCGTTCTCTCGGTAACTAGATGATAAGTGAAACTAATCTTTTGTCGCGTTCGGTTAATTGTCTTCGGCTCCTACCCGTTCGACCGAGGAGCACAAAAGGCACGAAATTGAGGCGTCTCCGCTATCTCGCAGCGATAGTAATTACTTGAAGCGTTTAGTCAGAAATGGTCGGAACAGAGGATCGGAGAAGAAAGTTTTCCACGATTAAAACGGTTATTAGTCGGGCGTTTCTTTCACGTTGGAATGTTACAAAGCCCGGCGAGATACGAAATCTCGGGATGACGGAGGGGCGCCACGGACCTTCCGTTCTGGCAGACTGATTTATTAATTTCTTCGTCGAAGGCCTGTTTCTTTCGAGCGTACGGGCTCGCGACTCTCTACAGAGTATATCGATTCTCGCCACAACCCACCAATTAAATTGATAATAACGCGCCGCGTTACCTGCTCGTTATCGTGCCTGGTGGTTGACTCTTAACGCAATCGTTAAGTGACACCCACACATTGTACTCGATCGTGCGAGAGAGACTGGTCAGGATGAGATTGCAGGAGATACACTCCAAGGAATATTGCGGATATCAATTTTAGAAAAAGGAAAATGATCCTTTTTAAACTTGAACCTTGACGAGATTGAACTCGTTACATTCAAATGAAAACCACTTAATAATAACTCTCCTAGTATAATTACTATTTAGCTATAACATTGTAATTCATTATTTGAAACTGTTGGAGAGCTTGAAATTTCGTGAAACAACTCTTGTATCCGAATTGACCCACATTCGAAGAGATATCGAATACAACGCGTAAAAATTGCAAAAAGGAACAATAAACTGCAGTCAGAGACAATTAAACAGGTTTATGTTACGATCGTTATATTTTGAATGTGTTTTAATGTTTTATTTTGATCGCGAGCCCGGTAAATGTTTCGATACATAGCAATTATAAGCGGATATGTGTCATGTATTATTCGTTTTACAAAAGTCGTATCGCTTCCGTTTAAAATTGCCCCCGAACAAAAAAATAGCGAATATCGCGAGCAACTCGCTAACGGATCTGTCAGCTTCAAACTTCCATATTTTCTCGATACGTAGAAAATCGTTTTCCAATACGTTGTTATTGAATGACGGGCACAAAAGGAACAGTGCGCGGTAACAGGTTACAATTAGCATGGTAATCATTGAAGTGCAAAGTTGAGTAACTTTTTCATCCATCGGCGCATTTTTCCCGTGATTAAAGCGGAGATACTCGTCCCGTGGTTCATTTTTCTCGTGTACTCTTCCTGGAAAACGACCCCTGCTATTCGACCATAATGCTTATGCAAATTGCACGGTCCCGTTCCCCACCCCGGCGTTCTGTGATTAAATGAAATTAAATTAAATCAGCGTGCCCCGTACAAAACATCGAATTAATTCGTACAACAAGAAGTTGCGCCGATCCTCGAATTAATTAAACGACTCGTTCGAAATTCAATTCCGCTCCTACGGTAGCCACTTAAAATTCCGGATTTCCGTGTCACGACCAGCCCGTTCGTTTCGCGGGATTCAATCGCTCTGCACGCGTCATCGATTCGTCAAAATAATTCATGTCGTTTTCTGCGGAGCGCGGTTACCGCCCGAAAAAGATGGCTTCTCTTATTGTTCGAATGAAACGGGTTATGGGAGTTTGGGATCTGCGAATTTGGAAATTCAGGGTTATGAATTTGGAGATTTAGAGATTTAGGGGTTAGATTAGGTTAGAAATGTGCGAACTTGGAAATTCAAGGTTAATTTGACAATTTAGGCACTTAGTGGTTAGGAGGTTTAGAAATTTGCAAATTAGGAGATACAAAGTTATGCATTTGGCAATTTGTGAATATAGAGCTTTGGAGGTTTAGAAGTTTGCAAATTTTGAAACTCAGAGTGGATTTAGCAATTTAGGAACTAAGTTTAGAAATTTTGGAAGCTGTAAAATTTAATAATTTGAAAACAGAAACTAAAAAATTGTAAAATTCTCCACTCTCTACCACAAAATTCCCACACGTACATCATAAAATTCTCGACGAAGCTATCAAAGATCAAAAGTCTGACTTGTCAGATATCATTATCCAGCCTAACGACGGACTCCTCCCCAAGTATATTGATTGTATACAATCATCCGCAGTACAAAGACTCCCCTTCGACACCGTCTTCAATTAAAAACAAAGAACCTATGGATTGCTATTACGACCTCGAAAGGCTTAAACAAAATTTCAAACACACTCCTCCGCCTTGAAAGTCGACCTTTCCTGGCTCTGGGCTATTACATAAAGTTTCGTCGTGCAAAAACTCGCAGAATTGCCAGGGGCTCGCTAATTTAATTGCCAGCTCGGGTATAGAAGCGTGTACTCGCCGGACGTTGTATGCCTAGAAACCGATCGTACAGGTGTATAGTACCGATAATAGTACGGTTATAATAACAGACAACGGGCGTTCGCATGAGCGTGGATTGCTCGCACACGTCGTCACGTATCCATGAACAACGTTGCTACGCGTTGGACATGCTCTCGATGCCATGAAACGCTAAACAACCTCACTTTTCGTTTCTATTCTTCCAATGGCGGTCCACCATAACCCAAACGTTTAGAAACACAATCGGTTACCACTTCTTCAAATCCACTTTCTTATAAAAATTATCTATAAATTGAACGGTGTCGATACTGAATGTTTTTACTGAAGCTTCAAGTCTTTAATATTTTTCTTATTAAATTAGAGTTCATTGTAAGCGAATGTAATGTATGTTAATTGGACAGAGAATATTTCAGAGACAATTTTCAAATCAGTTAACTAACAAAAAGAAGAAAAATGGTTAGTCTGACTCTCAGGAACAGATGTAAAAAACCATTTAAATAAAATATCAATCACATCAAACTTATCTTATGTAAGTTCCCCAAGTATTTCGATATTAGACAAATACAAAGTGTAACATTATTGAACACGTGTGTCGATAACATTTTAATTACCGCAAAGTAGGTAAAACGTTAGCTCGTAAAATATTTGGAAGACTTTCAAAAATCGTAACTCCAATATACGAAACGATTACGAAGCCAGTCTGAGACAGCATGTATCCAAGCCTGAATGCAGGAAAAGTGGCGGGTTTTATGTCGTTTTTACGCGAAATGGTATGGCCGTTCGAATGGTCGTATTCATTCCACGGAATACCGTGTCGCGCTCCTAAGTGGCGCTTTAATGAAATCGACCGGTGTACGTCGCCGCGGGTGGTACACGTTTCGCTATTATTTAATTGCACGCCGCTATTAGCGCGAGATTTTTTCCACCGTATAATTCGCTTAACGATGGCCTCCGACTTGGCTAACCGCTACTCCAAACGACACTTCGAACGAGGCGAGAGAAGATCGCGGGACCACCGTCGGGGTCGTGAGAGGACTTCGCTCGTGGCTTCTTTCTTCAAATATTTGCACACCAGTATACGATCTGACAGTCAAAAGTTATGCACAAGAAAATACATGGTCGTTAAGGAAGCAATTAACGAGAGAAATATGTGGGATAATATCCTTCTTACGTTCCTTCTATTCAGGAACTTTTTAGAGGGACTTTTCCCAAAACTGAAGTTTTCCAGTTTCGAAATTCTCAAACCCCCAAATCCTGGAATTTCCAAACTCTCAAACCCCCAAGTCCACAAATTTCTAAATTTCTAAATTTCTAAATTATCAAATTCTCAAACCCCAAATCTCTACATTTCCGAATTCTCAAACCCCCAACTTTCTAAATTTTCTAATTCTGGAACCCCCAAATCCTCAAGCCCCCAAATTTCTAAATTTCCAAATTCTGAAACCCCAAATCCTCAAACTCCCAAATTTATAAATTTGCACATACTCAAATCCCCTAATCTTTAAACTTCCAATCCCTAAATCCCTAAATCTTAAATTCCCAACTCTCAAAGCCCCCCAAATTCCTAACTTTCCGAATCCCCGAATCCCCACATGCCTAATCTAAACTCTCAACTTGCATTACCACTTCTGCTACACATTTTCTGTTCGCTAATTTGCACAAACACGAAAGTACCGTTGTTAAACAGCCTAACAACAAAATTCCAACAGTTGGTTCACGTTCCTGCTGGCGCTAAGAGCATTTTGTCCAAAGACCGGCAATTAAGTCGGCGCACCTGCCAAGCAGCTATGTCAATTTTTTCCGCTACAACGAGGCTATATATTAAACTGTTAATTGCATATCTTTTTTTTTCCTAAAGAACCTGCACTTTAAGACGGACATGTCGCAAATCTAACTTATACGAACGATTTAAATCAACCAACTATCGATTCATATATTAACGTTTCTGAGAAAACTCGCTTTCGAACGTGGCAAGAAAATTCCAGTTACTTTTTTCTCCTGTTTATAAAACGAGACTATTTCGTAGCAATCGACGAGAATTTCGTTGGGGAAATATTTGGTGAACGAGGAGCAGTCGATTCCGGGAAAGCTCGATAAACTTCGATTATCCTTTGGCGAAAGGTTAGATGGCAGGCTTTTAGAGGTATCCTTCACGGTGAATCAGCGAAGACTCATAATTCTCGGGGAAGATTAGGAAACCCTCATAACTATCGTCATCATAGTGCATGTAAACTGGTAAGCGGTACGTGTACCGGCTCGTATATTACTCGCGATATATACGCGTATGCCATTGACTCTTGTACACCTGCAAAACAATGTTTTATTGGCTGTATATGCTCCCTCGGTAGTTTTCCTTTCTACTTTTACGTCAAGAATTAATTTTACAGTTGGAGGCTGTCTGTACGCAATGAATTTATGTTGTCACGTTTATCTACACCTTGGAATTCAATTTTAGGTGGGACTTTGGGGTCTTGGGATTTTTGGGATTTTGGGACTTTGGTAGTCTGAGATCATGGAATTTTGGGATTCGGGGTATTGGACATTTTGGGATGGTGGGGCTTTGGGACTTAAGGACATTGGGACGTAGAAATTTCGAAACCATCCAGAATATCCAAAGTCTCATGAAACCAATTTCTCTAAAATGTCTCGAGACTGTATTTGGAATTATAACTTTGGAATTAAAAAATTCGTGAAAGTACGAGGTAGAAAGCAATAATTGCAGTAGGAAAACAGCTGGAGTGGCAGAGAAGTAGCTGACCCGAAGAAGGGATAAAATTGCGAGACAGTAGGACGCGAGACGCGTGTCCCAATTGAAGAACTTTTAATTGCGCACCGACGTGCAACTGCAATTAAGGAATCTCAAGGGGTCGGGCATCGTCTCTCGCGCACGACTCGAATCGTTAGCCGTGATATCGTGCGATTTAATCTTCGCCATCGTTCGTTTCTTTTCCGTGAACGTGGCGCTCGTTAAGTCTCTTTCTCTGTATTATTTTTTCCAGCCGGGTTTCTTCTGTTTCTGTTTGGAAGGATAGCGTCTCGTCTGGACCGGTCTCGAGAACGTTGCTGAATTCAATTTCTCTGGCTCTGATTGGAAACCACCGTTGAAGTTTCCTAAATCCAGCGCCCGTTTTCATAACGCCATTGAAACGCTGACGCCTGAATATTCAACGTTTATCGACGGCTCTTTCTGGAGGCGCTGAAAAATTGAACACCGGAATTGGCAGGATGACTAGGAAAACTGTTGTTCCACGCTCGAAGTGGTCGAATAAGAGAAAAATAGTTTTCAGGCCTGTTATTTCCGACGACCGTTTAGGAGCGACTCTAGTGGTAACTGGATTCTCAATAACGACCCTGGCACCAAAAATAGGGCAAGCGTAGAGTTACTCGGTAATTGACTAGCTCGTTCTAATCTTGTTAACATAATTCAACCCGATGCTCGGGAATATCCGAAAGAAAATTATACGAGATATTTCCGTACGGATAGCGCGATACAAAAATCGCGTGAAAAATTTTTATGGTTAATTCCTTGCGCGCTGGTTTAACTTCCGCGTAAAAATGTCTCTCGTAAATTCAGAACTTTCTTTCTTCTCTTTTTCATTGTCCACCCGATCTACCTTGCAGGATGTCCTATTTTAATTCATCCGTCCTATCTCTTGAATTATGCGTTTTTTGAAATACATTTTAAGCTGAGTTCATTCTGCCTCTAGGGAGATATTTTATCAGGGGCACATGTCATTTCTAGATGGAGGCTTTTGCAAACTTTTGTATTTTCTTTTATATCTTTTATATTTATATAGGGACTTTGGGACATAGGGATTTCGGGACGTAGAGACTTCGGGGCATACAAACTTTGGGACATATGGACTTCAAAATATAGTAATTTCGAGATATAGCGATTTTGGGACATGAGGATTTTGAGATATGAGAATTTCGGGACATGAGGACATCGAGTCATCGAACCACAAATTTCCAAATCTCCAAAATTCATAAACTTCCAAAAGTCCCCAGCGACACCTACGAATCTTCAAGGTAATAAAGGGAAGATTGAAAGTTCTAAAATTCCTTGGGTATCTAAGATCGCAAACGAACAGTGAACGTTGCAAGCAATGAGTCGATCGAATATAATAAAGACGAAGGGGAAATTGAAAGTTTTGCCTCTTCATGAATATTGAAACAAGCCCAAATTCCACGAATTAGTGAAATAACCGACTAGTTACGCAGTCCTAAATTTATGCCGAAGTTCGTTAGATGACAAGCGGCTGTTGATCTTTCGAAAGGTTAGAAGGCTGGATATCCTGCCTACGCGCGTGAACTCACTGTTGAAAACCGTGCGCCGCGAACCTCGCTCAATAAACTCGAAAAATGTTTGCTTTGCGCGCACCTTTTTACTTTACACCTTTTAAGCTGTGTCATAACACTATCGACGCCCACGGGCTGTCTATCCGTTGGACAGCGCGACGCCCGATTGCCGGCAAAAATACCCTATCTTTCGACCTTGGGCATCGACAGAAACCTACCCTTAAGAACGAAACATAGCGACACCTATTATTAGTAATTCTCTTTTTAACCTGATCACTGGCAACGACTATTATTAACAATTCTCTTTTTAACGGACGTTCATAGGCACTTTGTAAACGGACGTGTTATAAGACACGCTGCAATCAATATTATTCAGGATACGATCAATTTACTTTTCAATTTAACTTCTCTGTTTCCATCGATAATTAATATAATATTAACGCTGCTTGAAAGTTCCCTCCGGTTTTGTATGGCGTTAAACTCGTGGGACGGTTTAATGGCGGATTTCCGCGACAGGAAGGGTGTTAATGATTCTGTACGGGGCTTTTTTAACTTTTATCGGTGACCTGACTTTGGTGTTGTCATTTTTTGTCGGTTGACTATAATGCATCATTTTTCAAAATTCGAAAATTTTTCTGTTTCAAGAGTTTTGCGTATCAAGGTTCCTTTGTCCAAAGGGTTCTTAGGTTTCACGGTTTTCACATTCTAAGGTACCTACATCTCGATATTCCAATATACCGAAGTCCCTATGTTCCAAAATTCATATATTCTAAAATTTATATGTATGGAACTTCTTACGTTCCAAAGTCTCTACCTCTCAAAGTCTCTACGTCTCAAGGTCTTTACGTCCCAACGTCCCTATGTCCCAAGGTCCCCATATCCCAAGGATTCTACACTCCAAAATTTCTACGTTCTGAAGTCCCTATGTTCCGAAATTCGTACGTCCCACGTTTCCTATATTCTGAAATCTCTACATCTTGAGGTCTCTACGTCCCAAAACCCCTCGTTCCAAGGTCCCTACGCCCCTGTGACCCTAGTTCCGAAGTTTCTACGTCCCGAAGTTTCTACGTCCCGAAGTCCTCACGTCCCAAATTACCAATATCCCAAACTCTCAATCCCCCAAACTTACTATACTCCACTATCTGTCTAAAAAAGTCTATAAATCTACGACTGCAAACGAGCGTTATATCTGATCCTAAATCCATCAGATCAAACTATAGTCCCACGTATAAATCTAAAAAATTACGGCCAATGGCAGTTTTGACGCTCACCCAAATATATTTCTAACTAAAAAGAATTGCTGAAAGAATAGAATGGCGTCCCGCCACCAGGACGCTGAGTACGACAATAAGGAAGCAACAAAACCGTGGAGTGGCTCGATCGTCGCTCATTGTTTTTGAATAATTGATGCGGCACTCCGCGTGTCCGTCTCTCGATCGTCGAGAGAACAATCGATGTCTTCGTGTGTGGCTCCTCGGGACGAATACACCTGGCCGAGACGAACGATCCATCTAACGGCGAAATTATCTGGAATCGCGAAAAGTAAATCTCTCGGGGTCGGCACGTACACGCGTGTAATATGATAATCTGGCCAATATTGCAAAATGTCGGTAAGCGAGGCGCAGTTTTGTTGTAGCTGCATCTCTTTACACGGGCAAACAACGCGAACTTGCTTGCCGCGGTTGCGAAAGGAATTTGTTCGTTCAGCTATTTTCAGCCGAACCTGTATACGGGCTCTTTATGTTCCGCGCGAATTATACTAACGTTGGCACACGCGTGCCTGGTGCTTCGTGTGAACGCGTCGTTAATCCTCGTTGAACGTGTTCATTGGGCGAGAGAAGTTAATTGGTCACTTGAACGACCATTATCCAGATTCTTAAGATACGGATTCGTTGTTCGGTGATTCTGCTTGTTAGTATATTCACGTGGTAAGTTCATTCATGAACGTATCGTAGGTACGAGTTGGCTGCTTCTCGATAAATTAGTCTTCTAATGAGTTAGGGCGTTGAAAATCAGATTAGAATTTATGCGATTCAACGTTGAGCTCTTTCGAAAACCTCGTTAATGTTCTGCTTTTTAATGAGTCTAAAATACCCGAGAAATAGCAGGATTTATGTGATTGGGTCATTGAATAACAAATCAGTTTTAAACCCACGGCACATCCCGGAGAAATATTACCAATTAACTGAAGGTTAAATCAGGATGCGTATAATATCATTAATTAAATATCAACGATTTTCAGTGAAAGCTTCTAGTTTCACCTGTTTAATTTTTATGAAGCATTGTATCCCGACAAAGAACAATAATTTGTATCGCATCGTTTACGATTGATGCATAGTTGAGAATCGAACCAACAATTTCTTCGCCGAAGCACTGTATTCAAGTTTCCCTTCGAATCGACTTGTTCTCTTATTCGCGTTTCATAGCGTTTAACATTGCATCTCGGTAATTTCAAGCAATCAGCCCAGCAAACCCTTTGCACCACGAGTGCCGCGACACGCTGGAATTCTTCCATGGTCTTCGAGGTGAACAAAGGTCGCCGGATGATTTCTCGAGAGTTTGTAATGAGAGGCAAGCGGATAACACGTGAAATCTGTTCGTTAAATGCTTCCGTGGCTACCTGTCGAGGTGGAACACACAAGAAGATGTGGTTTGGGGGTTTTGGAATTTAGGAACGTTGCAAATTTGGAATTTTTGGGACATTCGAACATTAGAATGTGAAATTTAAGTTCAGGACCTCGGAGAAAAAGAATTTCGCAATTTTGGTACTTTGAAATTTTGCTACCTCAACAGTAGAATTTTAGAACATCAGCAACATAAAACTTGGAAACTCAAAAATAATGTACCATGAACGTGAGATACGAAAAGTTACCCCGAGAAAACTGCCCTGATTCATGAATATTCCATTCGAAAACCAAATCTTTTCGAGAAGACCTATGACCCGAATGTTCCGTATAGACTGCACCCAGGTGAAACGATTGAGGAAAGAATTTCATTTGCGTTATCAGCGATCGGAAAAATGAGGGAGACGAGGTGCGCGATCGTTTAAGTGAGTGGTCGGTCGAAAAGTCATCGACGCCGGGTCACGTCTCAGATTTCTCACGAGCGTCTTTTTCTAAGCCGTGTGGTTAGAGATGTTCGTGTGGTAAGCGATGGCGGCGAAGAAGTACGAGAGCGAGGCGAGGAACGCAGTCTAGCGTGTATAAAGGGGTGAAAGGTGAAGATCAGTTAAGGGTGATATAGTGAAGGCGTTTAGTTAAATCGATCAGATAGAGGCTTTGCATGGCCCCACGGTGGCACCCTCTCGCGTTCGCCACTGTCTTTCCCTGAATTATGAGCAACGTCCACCTGCGAAGCCTCTTCCTTGATCTGTATTCCCACAAACGGTCACGGAGAGTGCAACCTCCATTTCTTATATCCGTCCGACTCGATTTCTCACTCGCCAACACGGCGTGCTTACCATCGAATTTTTACCGTGTCGCTAATCTTCTTAAGCTCGTACACTTTGTTGCTCGATTAACGTTTCACAGTCGACTGAGATGTGTCCTGTAATCATGGTACCACTTAGACACCATGGATCTTTCGCGTCCAATCGTGAGAGATCGTGGATTAGTGTTCATCGAGAAAATAGTCTAATCGTCGGTTCGAATTTCCAGAATTACTGGACGCTCTTTAGCCGGACGATTTATCGTCGCTTTACGACGCGGAACGGAGCGTTTCACTTCATCAACGATATCGGGAACGGGGTCCTAGGATAATGGCTCGATGACTAAACGATCATCGTAACCATTACCCGCCACCCTGGACCGATCGTGTTTGCCGCGATTTACTGACGTCCGTGGAGAAAAGCCTCGTTAAATAAGAATGAATTCCTCTCACGAAAAATGCTCAATTATCTACTTAAACAAACGATAAAGGCAACTGTTGAGTACCTGGGTGGAGTCTTTCAATTCTCCTTGTAACACTTTCATCATTTTCTTTCTGTACAACACATCAACTAACTCTGACAAATGCTGGTGCATATTAAGATGAAAACGAGGAGTGTCGACAGGAGTTGAGGTCAAGCTTCAAGGTCACACTTCAAGGTTCACATTTAGACAAGCATAAATTAGTGCATGTATAAACACAAAAAGTATTCCAAGTTAAGCTGTAAGACCGCATCTGTTGAAAAGAAAAATTTATTGTTTCTAAAGTATTTGGACGTCGTCTGTTGGTACACCCAGTACAATTTCGAATGACGGAGTCTCGTCGCGCCATTTCGTGTTTCCTGTTCGAATCGAGACGCGTGTCCAATCGGTCCGTGAAAGCGGCGGTTTCGCGCAAAGTCGGAAAGGAGAACGGAATTCGATCGACCGGATAAACATTTAAGCACGCTCCCGCTTCCTGTTTGGACCATTAGCTCCGCCACGATCTGGCGCAATCGAGCTGAAGCAACGAGCCACGTAATGGTCGCGTGCTAACTTCCGCGAAGACGACGGGTTTTCCCACGAAAATAGCGATCGTTCCACGATATCCGGTGCTCCTTGAACGTGGACAAAGGCGTCCCTTCTGGATCATGAATTTAATATCCATTACATCGGCGTCGATGACACGAACCTAACGATTGTGCTCCTCTTTGCACGTTTCCGCGCGATTTAATTGCTTCATCGATCGATCATTCGCGGCGCGTTTCTTTGAAAGAACCACGTTACGCAATCACGTCCTGTGCTCGTCCTCCCGATGAAAGATAATCCGTTAATGAATACGAACGACTCGTTAGAGAACGCACAATAGAATGACGTAGTTCGTAAAATCGAGCCGGGTTTATGTAATGTTTTCTTCCACTCGAGAACGGTAAATGCTGCTTATAGTCATCGTAACTACCTAGGGATCTGGATGTTTGGATCCGAGATATGGACTGACGTCATCTGTGTACCGTGAGAGACGCAGGATGCGTCATACACAATCGATAACAAATTGGATCTTTTTGAAGAAAAATGGCAACTGAGGAGGACATGTCTTTTAGTCGGTAATTTTTTATGTTTTATGAAAATTTGGGGATAGGTTGCGAATTTGGGGACATAGGAACTTGGGAACCTTGAGGTTTAGGAATTTGAAGAACCTTGAGATTTGAAAACTTTGGGATTTGGGGATCTGGGAATATCAGAAGCTACGAACTTGGGAATATAGAAACAAGACAGGAATTTGTGGATCTAGGTATTTTGAAACGTAGGTATTTCAGGTCGTAGGAATTTGAAGACTAAGATTCGGAGGTCAAAAATTTGCCAATCTAGGAATTTGGGGATTTGACCATGGGAAAATCTTGGAATCCAGAAAACTAGGATATGTGCAAAAATGGAAAATTCTGAAATTTTAAGTCACTAGATCATACTTGCCACCAGTAAAGTATATCGTACCCAAAGTAAAAATCCATAATTACACCAATACTCTGATTTAATTTTTATATTTAGTTTTGCCGAGACGGTAATTGCCCATTTTATGCTCTCTTATGGATCGAGACTGTCCAAGTGCCTTTGTTCCATTCAACCGAATAAACTGTTTCAAGGAATCAGGGACACGAGTCTCTCAAATTCGCTTCAAATGTGCGCCATTAATCAACTCGGAAAACAATCTGTAGAGGACGAAACTTCTTTCTCTTTAACTGCACAGATTTAGCTAACTGCAGAACTTATGGGATTTATTTTGATGTTTCTACGAGAAACTTTTCTTCGTCCTTGATAATACAGCCGTTCCAGAAAACGTCGCCATTATTCAAGTTATTGCGAGCAGGATGCTGGAATATGCGACGCGTAGTCGTCGTTCCATATATCTCGTCGCCTGGCACGCTTCCCGAATATTCTTTTGAAACAACACTTTTAGAGGACTGTGTGCACGGCCGTGTACGTGTGGCCAGATTAAAAGTCGTCCCGAATTTTCTACATCCTCGGGCACGGATTACCTGTGATCCTGTCGGCGCCGCCTATAATCCGCTTCACATACGTGCGAATACAAATAGAGATAGAAACAGGTGTGCAATTATCTGCTGACACGGTTTGTCCTTGAATTTTACAACGACCATGTCAGCCGGCTGTTGTTTGCATTTTCTTCCGGTGTCGTTTGTTCCTTGCGCTCGAACAGACCTTAAATTGTCTGACTCTCAGTTTATAGTACAAGTATCGAAGAAACGTTTTATATGTAGGCTTAATTCGATCGCCGACATTTTCACTGTTGTTAGCATTCATGGGAACTAGGATGCAATAGAGCAAACTTGTTATTTATTCATAGGTGTTGTAGACTTGGAAATAAGTGTAATGAACAACGTCTGGTGATTATGATTTTAAGTTTCATTCAACTGATCTAGTTACTTGGTAGTAGAATAATTATGTAGATGGATATTTTAGAACTTTAGATTATTGAAAGTTAATTTTTGAATTGGGGATTTTGAGATATTGTAACTTTGACACTCCAATTTCAAAACTTTGTAACTCGAGGACATTGAAGTTATCTTTGAAATACGGTCGTTTTACGGCTAGCTCGTCATTTTTCTCAATTACCAAGCAGTATCAACGTTGGAATTAATTTATGACCCACTATCGGTCCCTGTTACCGTGATGATGCACTCCCGTTTGCACTTGGAGGATGTTTATTTTCGCGCGACCCTCGAGAACACGTAACCGTCGATAAATATTTGCGAGTAGTTATTGCAAATAGGGACGTTTGTTTCTCAGAAGAAGGGTGACTGTAGACGGTAGAGAGTTCGACAAAGTGACCCACGTGTCCAAAGGTCATGCAAGCGGTGATCCTCGCGAGGCAAACAGCCGTGATCGAAGATCACGATCCACGTACACAAGACGTCTGCGAATCTACTCGAAGCATAAATCCGTGTCACGAAATGGATAGTTCGAGAGGAAAAAAGTGCCGACCGGATTTCTGAGTTGTGGGAACTGCTGTGCTAATTTCTACCTTCATTGTCCTTTGTTTGAACGTCAAGATATTGATCACTCCAACACTTAATACATACGGCAATCAATAACACTTGATTAAGGTACCGTAGAAAAAAGATCAATTTGAACTAAAAATTGCCCCAAGTGTTTCTACCATAGAACTTCTGCCATAAGTCAAATATCTTCTACAATAACTCACGTCTACAATAAACGTATTTTCTGTAAGTCGTGTAAAACTTCTACAATAAGACCTCAAACAAGAATTATGTTCTTCCGACATCGTTTCACAGAAATTGAGACATATCTCACTCGCTAAGATTCCCTTCAGCCCAGAATGTTTGTTCAGTCTTTCATCCCGCCATTCGCTACGATCAAACGTTCATAAATCATCGAACGAAAGAAGACACACGTTCAGAGCGCGAACGGTAACTCGATCGTGAGGTGTCACAGTCCGATAGCATTAATAATACGTGACTACGGAAATTGTCGTGAACGAGCTGCCAAATCAGCCATGAGTCTCCTCTGCTCATAGGTATGCTCGTTTGTGCCACGCAAGCGACTAGACACCGTTGTTATTGTTACTGTTGCCGCAAACGCAAGGGGTTGCTTGAAAGCCGACAGCGTGGCGGGCACGTGCATAATAACGCGTCTTTGTGACGGGGGATGGGGGGTGGAAGTTGCATCGTGGCGGATATTAGTCGTCTCGCCAGACTCGAGGGTTTGTCACAGGTAGAAATAACACCGGAGACCCTGACGCGGGGGATTAACAAAGAAACAGAAAGAATTTCGAAACGCGAACATGGGGAAATGAGGCGAACAATCATTTCACACGTTCGTGAATATCCTCGTGGAAAAATTTAATAAGGGTCGCGGCACGCCTCGAGGGAGTTGTTTGACGACGCAGGGAGACAGTTCTTTGATTCTGATCAACTATAGGGGAATAAATGGAAAATACCTATCGAAATGTTTAAACAAACTATTACTTTGAGTTTTTAACATTGATTGAATTACTGTCTAAATAGTGATATAGCAGATTATGAAGAATTTTGTAGAAAGAAAGAATTATAACGGATAACAATGCAATCTCACTAAGCATGCGCTTTCTAATGATCTTCATGAATCTAACGGTCTAATCCTCCATGAATCAGTAGGTTCGATCACAGGTATGGCTGCACGCGATCATATTTCCGTCTCCCTTTAATTATATTAATAAATCCAATTAGGGTGGTCTCGATGGATACGATAGCGAATAATCGTGTCGAGATGAGGACGATTGGAGGAGAGAGGTCGTCGTGAAAAGGTTCGCTTTCGCGCAGCTTTGTGTGTTCCAATCTTCTTTAAATCTTCTGGGACAAAGTCCAATCGATCGAATGGAAATTCCATTCTCGTTAAGTGCCGTGGTACAAGTTGGAGATATTCGAACGGGCCTAGTCGTGTCACACGGTTCGAGAACGATCGAGAGAAATCGAAGTTGGAACATTGGTAAAGGGTCCGGGAAAGAATGATAGAACGGGAGGGGTAGAGGGACAGGAGGATGAAGAGAGATACGACAACAAGCAGCAGCAGCAGCATCTAGCAAGGCAAAGCAGATTAGAGCAGGTCGGGCACAGTAAGATTTCATCTTGCTTGTCCTCTCTCTAGGCAGCCGCTTTTCATCTCCTCTCGCCCTCTTCCTCGGCATCCTCCCATTCTCCTGTCGCCCTTGAATACCTCTCGCCCTAACGATAGAGAACGCACACGGTTAAAGCCGAGTGCCCTTCGCAGGGCCACGTCTCTGTTCTTCCTTATCGTCACCTATGAAAAATCGGAACCGGTTCTTCCCTTGCTCGTTCAAAGAATTGTCCGTTCATTAATATGACAGCTTATTACGCGCGTGTACAACGAATTGTTTTTATTGCATTTTGCACGTGTCCGCTTCGTTACACGATTCCTTCGCTGTTCGACACGGTCCCATTAAGTGGCAATTAATTTTCGTTCGGTTATATTGATGGACTTCTGGAAAATGTTTAGTAGTCGATGTTAATCATCTATCATTGGCAACGGACGTGCAAGTGGCACTGATGGTTAGTCAACGTCCTGACTTAAACGTCTGAGAACCTGCAATTTCTCTTGTCTCTGACAGCTGCAATTTTGAGCAATAATTAAAATATTCAATTTAAGCAAGACCCTGTTTACAAACTCACGCGGAAGTAAATTAAGATTACAGTAAAATTTCCATATTGTTAATTGCATGTTTCTTTATTCATATTAACTGTGTACTAAAATGGTTCCGTTTACTGCTTCATTTTCTAGGTACCCATCTTGAGTGCTAAGGGGTATTACTGTAATATAATATATTACTGGGTTGGTTTAAGCATTCTTTCGCAGTATACCCGCATGAACCTTTTCCCTATAACCTCGTACAAGTCTTGAAAGTTGCAGTATGTATCGTTTCAGACGAATTTATCAATCGTCTCGACTGTTCCTCTTTTCCGCGACGATAACTTCGGCGTTTCTCGCGCGGAAGTAACGCGAATCCGATTTCGTTCTCCGCTAATACAACGCGTCTCGAAAAATTCATTTCCACGTCAACACACGAATAAACGCGAGGCGGACTTTCCCGATAAATCTCGCCGAAAGAAATAGTGCATGCTCGAAACGCATAAGAGCCGACGATTAATTCCTCGTGCGTAGCCGCACACGAAACATCTCGAATGCATTAACGAGCTCGTCGCCTCGGGGCGAAGCTTTATATTTGCATAATGCCTTTTCTTTGCCCCATAGTCGTCGCGTTTCCGTGAAATCCCTTTCCCAAACGGCGAGCAACGTTTCTTCCTTCAAACAGGACGCGTGCTCGCTCGTGAACAAGCGGTGAATTCTTGAATGGCCGCCACGAACGTGCCCTCGCGATACGACGACACATTAGCGCAGCATTCGAAATATTTAGATGTGCGTCAGACCCACGGAGGGGTCATTTATTCGCCTTAAATCGAGCCATTGTGAAGGGATCGGGGTTGAACCCGTTCGAGGATCAAAGGATTTCACAGCGTGATACCACCGAAAGAACACTCTTAAACGTCCACTATATTTTCTTAATCGATTTCTTCCGACAGGCTGCCGAACAATAGCGATCAAAATATATGTTTAACGGAAAAGGAGACTAGGAGCAGTAATCGCGTTCACCCTCATTTATTATTCCAAGGGATACCATAACAAACGTTTCTTAAAAAAACACAACGTTGCAATAAGTCTGTAATATCTGCGAGGTGTCGCAGAGGAGAATATAGTTCGCACCTATCCGATCAGCACATTTTAAAGGATTGTAAATATTCTTCGGAAAGAATCCGTTTACCCAGTGAACGCGTTAAACCTCTCGGTTCATCCTGTCGCCGAGAAAGCCAACAAACCATTAGCGTTCACCGGATAACCGCGCTTTCGTAGCAGAGTTAAGCGCTTAAGCAAACGAGACAACGCGTTTCGCGCTTTAGCCTTAGAGTCGCGAGGTGTAGGATCAGCTCGAAAGAGGACGACGATAATCTGCGTGGCTGGTCCTTGCTGGCGATGAAGAGAGGATTCCACGTTTTCGCCGCGGGGCATTATTCTACACGTGCGAACATTTCGCGGGAACAATGGTCCCGGTCGTTAGGAGGAGTTTTCGTCCTGAGTTAGGATCGCGTCCAACCTGTATTATTCCGACGGGTTCCTGGAACGGCGTTCGTTTGTCGGCAAAAATAAGAAGCCGTGAAAAACTGTGAAAGCCGGCGGAGGTCCTCGAGGAACCTGCTGTCGGCTGCCAGCCGGCCCAGAACCTTCTCCTCCCCTTTCTACACGTGTTTCTTTCGCTCTTCCTCTTTCTTCGCTCGTCGTCCTCTCCTCCTTCATTGTTCGGCTCCATTACTTCTCGCGAGGACATTTTCTCAAACTAATTGGACCGTCGCCTCATTAGCCACGAAACTCGAGCACAGGATCGCGTTAACCCGAACGGAGGCCTCTGATTGTCTCACAAAAAATGAGCCACCATAAAGAGATTCGGGCCAGGACGTTTCACTGGTGCTGTTTAATTATTGCGGCCCTGTCAACCGGTTGAGAAACGCGTCAAGTTTTTACCCCGGGTGGCAGGCGCTGACTGTCGTCCTGTTTATTGCAATAATCGGGGGACCTGTAAAAAGCTCATCCATTTTGCAAATGAGTGCAAGTGTGAAACGTTCGTTTAGAATCGTTGTGTGAGAGGTGTGAGATAAAGAAATGTTTTGGTCTGGAGGTTCCCAACTTTTTGACCCCATTTTATAATAACCAAATAACCTCTTGACATTCAACCGAAGAAGAGATTTTAATGGAGCAGCAGATATAAACTTCTCAGAATATGATTCTGATCTGATATTTAATCAAACGATTGTCATTAAGTGGAATACTTTCAGTAAAAATTTGGATTCTATACGGGTCATAAGGATCTAGACTATATCGACATGTGTACCATATAAGGATCTAGACACAGACGCGTGGACCGCATAAAGATCCAGAGATATAGAGACCTATCTATGCAATTAATTCTTATCTGTAAATCTTCACGATGAAGTTCTTCGTAAGATAAATTGAAAATCTTTCTGAAGGAACACTTAACAACCACACAATTAATTTACCCGATGGTCACCATAAATGGTTTACAATAAATGCCGAGTTTTTTTATTGCCATAGTAGGTTTGATCGGAAGATGATAGGGTACATGTTCGGAGCCGAGCTCATCAACACGTCGTCGGTGGAAGATCAATTGACCCAGCGATGATCGTGAACAGAGAGAACCAACACGGTTCGATCCAAGTGGGTGGATTCGTGGTTGCACCCACGCAGTTCCGCGATCGTGTGCGGTAATGGATGTGGAATCGACGCAACAGTGGGAGGTGAGGCCACCCGTGGAAGCGCGTTTTACATAATCGGTCAGTCGCGAAGGGTAACGACGCGTTGCCGTTTGCCAGCCGGATACTCGGCGAAGGTACTCGACAGCTTAGACCGGTAGAAATCGCCTGGGGACTCACTTCTTCCTGAAACTCAATCCAAACTCTATGATCGTGCGTTTCATAGGTTCGGACAGGTTGCAGTATTGCGTTCGTATCAACGACTTCCATTGAACGATATAATCTAGCTATAAATCCATCACACGCGCGAGATTATCCTTGATTCAGGAAGGAATCGTGGGATTCGTGGAAAAGACGGGTGTAATTTAAGGCAGATGAAAGGGTCCCGAGGCGTTCTAATCCCAGAAAGAGGGCCGTAAAGTCAAAGGGTCCTGCGGTTGGCCGAGCAAAGACAAAGGAAGATCTGATGATCGACGACACCAGAGATCTTTTGGGCTAGGATCCTGACCTCCCAGCAAGATAAATCGTCGTGGGACCAAAAACTGCCTGTTCCAAGCTTCCGTTAACACCACCTCGTCTTGTGGGTTCTCGATCGACCGGTTAATCTTGGATCACCTGCACAACCTGTCCACCTGGGATCTCGAATTACGCGTGGAAAAAGTTTGGCGTCTCGTTTATACATGACCTGACGGAGGAAAGGACCAAAGAGGAGAAGACCGTAGATCCTTGTTTCCCCTCGATTCCTGTGGCTGGATGGTGTGAATCTCCGCACAAGTGGCAGTTTAAACGGTCCTATGGGGTCGAGATTAATGCGCCACTCTCCGAGAGGGAGACCTCTCGGTTCGTGTCAAAACATGTGGACCCGGCTGCCACCAGCATCCAACGATTATCGTAGCCACGAGTTAAGTGCTTCCGTCTACACTCGACCGGGGAATTTCACTCGACCGGAGAAATTATCGAGGAGAATTTTAAGTGTCGGTCGTTTAATTGTTTATTGTATAGAACCGCGTAGGGCTGGGAAAGTTTTGAAAGAAAAATTAACTGGCTCTCAATATATTACAATTTATATCTCCAGATATCTGTACCTCTAGATCTCTAAATACCCTGTTTTCTAAAATCCATACGTAGTCTAAATTACTTTAAATCTGTACATGGTCGAAATCTTAATATGTTTTGAACCTCACATCCTGAGATTTCATTTCTTCTTTTAAATATAATTTGGATATGCATGGAAGATATATTTCAGATATATACGAGGAAAATAATGATGAAAGTTGGTTGCAAAAATAGAAGGAAGAATTTTGTTAATTCAGGTTAGCACTTGCCAGGAAACGAAACGTGTCGATAGTCGACAGGCGGTTTTGAAGCGAACATCGAAAATCAAGCTTCGATTCTGGCACGTCGTCGCAGTGTTACGTAATTCGGTCGTTGCTCTTCGTTCTAAAATTTTGCCGTTTCAGTTTCGCCTTAGTCACCAGTGTTTCTGCGAAATTCCGAAATATCCGCGGCTAGACCGAAAATAATAGCCCAGATCGTTAATTCCAAACGTGCGGTTCACTGAAAATATTCCCTTCTGCTAACTCGAAGCAGGTTAAATATTTGTGGTTCAGAAATTCAAATATTTGAAGCCTCGAGTGCTCGAAAATATGTATTTTTAGACGTTCGAATCCCATTTCCTGGAATGTTTTCCAACAGAATGTTGTTCTAGGTCAAGATTTTCTTGCGCGATGTTTCTTTCTTGGCGATTTTCCGCTATTTTATTCGAAACTGCAACTACTGTTCGGCGTCCATTTCGCAGAAAACACGACCTGAAGCATACCGACGCGTAAGCGATTAACCGGAACGCGTTAAATAATGCAAGAAGCGTTCGTTTCGAATTCTATTGGTATCCACCGTTTCCTCGAGTGTCACCAGAAGACCTATCGAAGCCGTGTTCCGGTCTTGGATCAACGATCGTTAACGTGCGTCAACGAAAAGAATCTATCAATGTCCACCATTGCCCATTGTCTTTGCCAAGACATTGTTGTCCGTGGTCGGGAAAAGAAGGAATCTTAGTGGCACGAGACCACGAAACAACATGGAGAAGAATAAGCGACAAAAAAGGGTGGAGGACAGGAGAGGCCGCTGAAAGAATGCGAAACATTCAATCTGCACCAACAATCGAGTTCTCCCGGATTCCATGGTAATCCCGGACGAGACCAGCCTTAACCATGAGTTATTTTTCTCGCTTGGATGTTATCAATGGTGCCACGTGACATGGATGAACACTTGCACGTGCATATGTGAAAACATTGGTAGGAGCGTATCATCGAATGGATGACTTTCGTTAGATCTTACATTCAGAACTTCGAGTAATACAATTACTTCTAATTGGACAAATCAGAGTATTCTTAATATATGAGATGCATTCCTATGGACATTGAAGCGTGACCCATATGTGACTACCATGCCAGTCAATGCGTTATCTGATTGAATTAAATCTAGAGCCTGCCACCGATAATGGCGATGTGTTAAAACATGCATATATATTTTTTGGCGACAAAACAAATTTCATGCATGCTCTACTATATTATCAATGGTCTGTAAAAATATGCATTTGCATGAACATCTACGGTTTAATCGGACACATAACATTAACATAACATAACATTTGGTTATCGCAATGGGAAATACAAAGTTGAGACATGCTCTCGCAGATTTTTATTCGAGCAACGCCCTAGGACACGCAGACTGGTTCTTTATCCGATTTCAAGGCAATTATTCCGGTCTAAGAGGTAATTAAGTCCCATGCAAGTCGAATCGATTTTGATAAGCGATCGAGAGTCGACCTTCGGTCCCATGCTTTATTATTATTGCGTAATAGAGACCTCGTGATAGTTTCCTTTCTTCCGATCATAATCGCAAGACGATTGTATAATTATTCTAATGCGTTCGTCGAACACAAATTGAATCAATCGTAGAAACTTTATCGGGTCTCTATTTCTACGTGTTTCTCGTAAATCTTGATTCAAATTGTTTAACGGTCACGTTAACGGGCACAGCAGAGGATAATATAGAGCCATATTGGAAACGAATAAATAAAACGAACAATGTGCGAGGTTTTAGCGTTGCCTGATCACCTCGATAAATAGTAAATAACAAAAGGCGATCAATCGTGGTCAAACGTTTGTAATGGCACACTTAAATGACACAAAGGAACTATTGGAAACTCTGACTCTTGACAGTAGCTATTAGCTTCGATACACGTGTGACTAATGGCGCCATATTTTCTAGAGGGTGTGGTGATTTGCAGAATACAAGGTTTAAATGAGCTCACTATATCAATACACGATATTTAACGGTAGAGAACTTGGAGAAGCGAATGTTTCATAGTACCGTAGTTCGATATTTTCCTGCGTTAGGGGCTTTGTGGGCGGGATAAGGAATTACGTCACGGATTGTTCTAAAGTTTCAGATGACCACATTTCAATTTACCTACTCTACTGGGTTTCCGAATTCCTACAGCCCCAAATCCCTAGATCGCCGAATTTCTATATGAATCCCAACAATCCCAAATTTCCAAATACTTCAAATCCCTAGATCTCCACTTACTCAAATTCTCAAGCTTCGCTATTTCACCTACCAACCAAAAACCAGCTTTCTTATATCCCAATTTTCTGCAGCTACGTTTCACACGAAGTCACTTCACTTCTTGAAAAATGAGGAGAAAAAATATGATCGAAGAAATGACAGTGGTTCGAAAGGTGCTTCACGACGTAGGTCCGACAGGGATGCACATACGTATGAGGTCGAGTCACAATGGCCGTTCGAACTTTTGAAGCATCCTCGTCCCTTCTCTTTCGCAGCCGCAGTCGCATTTAAAATTGAAATCACGAACCCTCTCTGGTTCTGCGCCGCGAGCCTCATATGCGCTCGCCAGGATACTCGTACGATCTTGATCATCGACGCTCCTTTTCCACGGCATTTTTTTATTTCATACTCCTCTCTTCGTACCATTCGTTCTGCTCGTTCCTGCTCTATCTCTTGCTTTTTCTTTTTTTCTTTTCGTCGCGTATCTGCGGTCGCTCATAAACGGCGTCGCATGAATTTGCATGAGCCCAATCCGTCTGGCATTCGTCCAGGACGAATTTCTGGCAGCGATCCTTCTCACGAACGGCTCATTCATCGATCCTGACCGTCGACTAACCACGGACGAGTGTTTATCCTGCTACGGATACGCTCTCGGAAGCTGCATACGTTTGCACTGAACAATCATGACTTGGTATGTTTGGATTGCTACGGAATTCTGTATGTTTAATACGATAATATTGATAGTAATTGCATGAACATTGTGTGGACGGTTTCCGCGGTATCGATGGACCTGCTTCTTTTCCAAAACTATCTGCTTCAGGTAGTGGTACAAGGTATGTTTGCATTCCTTCGAAAATTATTCGAGATCTGTGTTAATATTATTCCATTCCCATATTTTTATACTGTTACAAAATTCCTTGTGTTTTTATCGATGAACATTTCTCCGCTTAATGATTTTGAAGTTTTAAGACTGAGGATTTATATCCTCACTGGACGCATTAAACAAGAGTGAAAGACGTAGTAAATTTTGTATAGAAACGTGTACGGATTATTTAGAAAGTGCGTAGACAATAATGACCGGTTAGCAGGAGCCTCGTTGCAAGGCAGCGTCGATTTTCCCAGTAGCAATGATTTCACACGGTTGTCCGTGAACGCAACCGTTAGCAACAGTTCGAGACAGTGGCAAACAGCCGAGGTTGCTTCTTCTATCGTGTCGTGAAGGTCGGGACAAGAGGTTCACTGGGTGGTTTTGCGGTTAAATCTGCTGGGAGCCATTCGACTCGCCACAGTGTACGCTGCAGGGGAACCGAACACGCTTGCATGTATACGCTCGAAGACGAAAAGGACGACTTCTGGGGCTAGTTCCACGAACATAAGTCGCCGTGATGTTTTTGCTCGTTTTGCAGCAGCTAGGTGCCGCCACGGCCATAAGATCCCATGGATCTGACGTAAGATGGATATCGTATTCCCTATAATGCATAGCCGGCCGTATCGTGAATTCCGTGAAGAAGAAGCGTCTTGCGCCTCCGCCAGAGCTCTCTCGTGCACGAACTGTCTTTTGCATAGGTTATCGTGAAAGACCCAGGATACGGCCAGTCTCTTACCGGCATTCTTTTCGCCCTATCCGTGAAGGCGGTTTCACTGCCACATCATGCTTACCTTTTCTTGCGTTTCTTCGGCGCGAACACGTGCTTCTGTAAACACCGCGTCCAATCCGCGATCCGCCGTCAGGAATCTCAACCCATCCACGGATTTAATTAACACTTCGCTACTTTATTGAGAGGTAAAACCATAATCTGTGTATCAGCGAAGTTGCTGAAGGGAAACGTGTTTTTGCATCTCGATTGCAATGTTTTTTGCTGTTGGGAATTTGCGGAATTCTGTTCTCTCGATGGTCCTTGAAATGTTTTGCAAACTTTGCAAACACGGTTTTGTCACAAACTCCCATACTTCTTATATATTCTGGATACTCCAGTATTAACCTCTTCACGATTCTTTTAAGATCCAACAAATTGAATTTTTCGGTGTAATTATATTTGACTAGTTTTTAATCTGTTAGATTTATGAATAAATCCTGAAAAAATGTATAATATGTTACAGGTAATATCCACATATGTGAGCATCGGTTATGTTCACATATGTATCCTTCCAAGCGTTACACCCCGTGTGTTATAACCTCCTCTCATCTTTAATTCATCGATCCTTTCAATATCCTTAATGGAATCGCGTAAAATTACCAAGTTTGATATATACCAATTTGTATACTCCCAGTATCGGAACGTCCCACGAAACAATATTAACAATGTACATATTTGACCTTATTAGCGAATAACGCCGGGCGTCCGAAGGAAATTCTTGGCATCGGCCATTTTTCGGTTGACTTCGTGATGGATCGAGTAAGTTTCGTGGAAGGCAAACTCTCGATGGTGGTCGACGATCCACGCCTGGCCGTGCAGCTGATGCTTCCATCTGCCGCGATCTTATTGCCTCCCGCGCTTATTCGCCCGGGCATTTGTTCGTACTTTGTCGGCACGGTTGTTACGGCACGAAAGGTGTTCGATACACCTCGATCGGAGCATTGTTCGGTCTGTAGTCACGCAACCATTGCTCGGTTGCTTCTGGAACCTATGTATTTCTCGTTCACCTTCAACAGTTCTCAACTGGACATTTGCAAACTTCTTTGCTGATGTGAACAAAATATATGGACATTTATTATAAACTTTTAGATTTCTGTTTGCTCGTTGACAAAAATTTTAATCACTGTCCGATTAAAGGTGCACCAAATGTACACATTCATACTACGTGAATTAAACATAATAACTAAAAGCTGTTAAAAAATGGAGCGCACCCCTCATGCAGCAAGGTCCTCGAATGTCCTCTCGCGTCGTGAACGCGGACAAAAGCAAGCTTGCTCGTAAATTTCTAATAAATGACTGAGAGAAACAAAAGCGCGGAGAAGAAACAACAAAAGACACGTGTCTTTGAAATTTTAATAACGTGTTTCGTGGAGCGTTCTCGTCGAAAGCGCGCGTGTGTGTCGCAACAATAAAATAACAATTTCCTCGTGTATACCGGTCGAAGAGCAACCCCTTAATCACGTTAACGACGTGCCGGATAGGGGCCTGTTTAAACGCCATATCCGATATTACGTTGGACCAGCAACGTTCTCACGCGCGTTTTTCTTTCTCCTCGTTATTTTCTTCTTTTTCCACGTAAGGGCCGTTCATTCTCAAGCGATGGGTGTGCCTGCGTCAACAAACGACCGCCATAGGCCTCCACCTTCTTCGTTCTCCGTGCACCGGTGAAAAATTTATGCGGTCGAACGTGTGCGAATCGACGCACGTGTCCGAAAATTCGGTTGATCGATGACGCGTACCGAAACGGCGTCACGTCGACAGGAAATTAATCGGCTGCATAGGTAGCTTTGGTAGTTTTATTTTCGACGGTGTATCCCGGCGAATTTCTGTTTTAAATTCTGGCTGTTAATTCTCGCTTGTAATTCCCATTTACACGATACGCCCTCGACGAGCTCGCACGAACTAAATTATTCGAGTATTTTTACTCGCAAGGCTGTTTATTTTTTTTTTTCAATGTATTTTATTTGAAATTCGTACGATGAAACCCAGCCAACCGAACGTGTTTGAACGAAGCCACGATTAAACGAATTATAAAGCACCGTACCCACTCGGCGGAGAATTGGGCGGAGGAAGCAATTACGCGGTAAATTACGACAATTCTGTTTCCGCAAACAACACGAGGGCGAACGCGTTATCATTGGCACGGTCAATTTTTCCCGGAGATACACACACACAGGCAGAAATCGTTTTAGGTGTGAAATTTAATGAAACGGCTGATCACTTTCGATGAAAGAAGCAATTATCGTTGGGTGCGCGTTTTATAGCCGGTAGTGTTTAATGTATCGAAACGTTTATCCTTTGAAACAGGTACGCAATTTTTTATTAACGCTTTCTAAATAGCACTATTTAAACGAGATCCAGCGTCATCGTTAGGTCACACCTACGATCTCTAGCTACGAATAATAGTTGTACGAAAATAATTAAGATCACTGAAAAGTCGGTCGTGCAGTTGCAAACGACTATTGAAATTATTGGATAATGTAGCTTGTAACTATCATTCAGTCGAGTTCCACTTACCCCATAACTCACGAACTCTGTCTTTACACGCTCATTGAGAATCAGGCCTGATAACGGGATCGTAGAATGCGGTTTAATTAAAGGAATTACGAGATCGTTCGCACCGTGTCGTGGCAAATTGGTCGCGGACGATCACGAGATAAGTCACGGTAATTTTTCGACGTGTTTCGCAAACGAAACGACGGAATCGTCGTTGCACCGCGCACCGGTTTGACCCACATGGTCGGACAGCTTCATTCGCGGATGGCTCGCATCCTTTTCCGCCAATCGTCCCTCGTTGAGTTGCAAATGAACGCAGAAACGAGCGTGGCTGACTCGGTAAATTTAGCACGCGATCGAACGACGCGTGTTAAACTGGTTGCAAGACTTTATTAAATTACCATCTGGCCAGACGAGGAATGAGTTACGGCTAATGAAATCGTCGGGACGATTAATAATTACGAGCAAACCGCGACACCGGATCGACCTGTGTTTACTTTATTAATGAGTCTTATTAGAAGAATCGTGCTGGATTATTTTCATCGTCGTGAGATTGCTGTTTGTAACGTGGACGGCTCGGACACGTGTTATTCAGCAGAGGTTCCCAAACCGGCTCGAACTTGTTCCAGAAACTTATGTTTCTGGTATCTGGACATTCCAACTTGCCGCAAATCCTCTTATAACGACCAGTCGTTGCATAAATTTCGGCTGACCGTGTTAAATTTCGCTTGAACAACAATTTATTAACGTTCTCGAAGTTTATCGTAAACTGTATCGGCGTCTCTTACAATTTTTACAGAATTATGAACGCGAGTTACAATCACTTATGATCAATTAATGTCGATCATGCACGTGTACAGCTTGAAAGCACTTGAGTCTAATCTCTTGGAGATCAACCGAAGACGGATTAAGTCGACACGAGTTCATCTTCTACTCTCCATTAGGAACGTCTGACTGTTTCTAGTTTTCTCCGCATCTTCCCTTCGACGTTTTATCCTGGACGCCAGAAGGGGAGTGAACAAATTAGGATCAGGTTCGCGAGAGTCCTTGTGACATATCCTCCTCGCGACCAAGCTGGTCAGGTAGCCGACGATCAAAGTGATGCATAATCCCATGGGACTGTACCACATGTAGGAAATACGATACAGATAGAAGTAGGAGGAATCTTCCGCTGGCGCTTCCGTGCTGCTGTAAATTCAAATTTAATTTGTCAAGGATTCGAATAATTTGAGGAGAAATTTTTAATGTCCAAAATGTTGCAAATAATCGGTAACTTTGAAAGTTTAGTATTAGCATTTTTGTGAAGGAACGGTGTCGAAAAACTTGCGATCGAGCGTTTATCTTCCGTTAATGATCAAACAGGTTTAGCGCGTGGCAGGAGATAAGAGGTTCCTAAACGGAAGGTGGAAAACACCTTGTTGGTAGTTTATCGAAGAGAAAGCAACACAGTACGTAATGTCGGAACGCGGCAAGAACTTGAAGAGGTCGTAATCACGGTTTATTAACGGGCAATTAGCTTCAGTTACTATCGTGGGAAACGATGAACATCCAGTCGATTGGTTATGAGAAAGCGACGAGCGAAAAGAAATCGGGAAGTAATCGCGGCTTTTTCATCCGATTATTGCTACCACGGGATACCTCCACGCCCATGTTATCGCGTCTCAGCTCATTAAAATCAACGATAACGCGTATCCTAGAACGATTAGTTTTAATTAATCTATCTAGCTGCCTACGGGATCTTCCGTTTCTAATAAATTCGTCGTATTTTTGCTCGGTATTATTAGATATCAAAAGTAGTTTCGCACGCTCACAATCTGTCGACCTCTGGCTCGCCGAGCGTTTTGCGAACTTTTTGCGGCAATAGCTAAATCGACTGGCAACACGTGTGTCTACGATTTCCTTATTGGAAAGGAAATCGCGCTGGAACGGTCTATGAGCGTGAATGGTTATAAAAATGATCGCGGGGAAGCCTTTTATACCAAGTGATTCCGGAAACTGGGTCGTGCCACAGTTCGTTTCTATCTGAACACAGAGAAAGCTGAGAGAAGAAGTTGAATCGAGTGGTAAATCACCGATTCTGTTACTTCGAATGCTGGGTCGGAAGACAATTTTAAATGCAAGAATAAGTCGAACAAAACTAATTAACCTGCTGAAATATCCTTCCTCGTGCTTAACAAACAAAAAAATGCATTTCTCCAGATTCTTCATTCATAATTTACGTTCGTATGTAGTCGCAAAATATTTGTACAATTACGTTCGACCCAGATATATTTGTACCCTGAAATTGAATACCATTTATTCCGAGGACGAATGACAAATGAAGTCGAAAGCATAAAAGTCTCACAGAATATCTGATTCTCGGAACAGTTTAAAAAGCCGTTCACTTAGAAAACATTCATTTATCTACTTCCAAAGTACACTTAAGATACGCCGCTGCCAAAGTAGCCCGTAATTATACCCCCAAGTACCGCTGCCAGGACGTATTAAAGCGACTGCAACAAGTTCACTTTCTTAACAAGCAAAAAAAGGCTTACCCGCTGAATTGCGTGGCGTTTCGATAACGAAGCACCATGGTGGAATTCTCGCAGCCGTCGACGGACAACGGAAGTATGGGTACCGGCGGTTTAGGTTGGCCAAAGGCTGTCCAGAGGCATATGACCAGAGCTGAGACCGTTCCGACGACGGCACCGGTCTCGTTCGCGTATTCTGCGAACATTCCCAGCGTGAAAATTCCGAGAATAGGTCCGTTGATGGCCCCGGAGATTCCTATTGTCACCTCGACCAGCGAGCCCATCGATTTGGCCACGAAGGCCACGGCCACGCAAACGAAACCGTTCAATATAGCCAACAGTTTGCCGATCATGGTGGCTCGTTCGTCCGGAAAGTGCACGTTGAATTTGTGACACAAAGGTTTCAGGTAGTCCTCCAACGTCACCGCGGCCAAAGAATTCAATGTGGCGGAAATTGTACTGAGACTGGCGCTGAAGATCCCAGAGATGAAGAGTCCCGTAACCCCCGGAATACGCGACATTCGTTCGGCCGCGAAGAACGGCATTATTTTGTCGAAACTGGAGATCTTGCCGGATGTGACGGGATCGCAGTCCTTGTAGATCATATACAGGACCAAACCCGAGAAACATGTAAGCAGTCCCAGTGATACCGTAATGGGTCCACTTAGCAATAACGCGTTCTGCGAAACCTTGTAGCTCCTGCGTGTTGTCGGGATATCAGATTATTGCGTCAAGTTGTTGGGTATCGAATGACCGGACTGAAATACTGGGAGTCCAGCTTGATTTTAATCGCGAAAATTCTAGCAAAATACCACTTATGGTGTATCAAAGTTTGATGAAAATGTTTACGTAAACGATCCATTTAAACTTTTAAAACGGCTGTAAACCCGTGGTCGTTGCGTATCAATCAATCAACTAGCCGGTGATGATATAACAGTATACTCTGATATAACAGTACTGCAAAGTAGCAATTACGGTATATCAATTCATACTTATGTCATCTTATCGTGTTAGTCTTTCTACGCTTCTAAATCGGTTTACGCGATATGCATCAACCTGCTGCAGTCTCCCTTTTTACGATTTCCTACTTAAGTTCCAGCGTAATTTATATTAAGATCGCATCGAGCCTTCAAACTCGAATTTTAAAACCTTGATGAAACCTGATCATCTATCTGAACGACCCAACATGTCGTTTAAGCTTATCAAACTGTCCCCGTAATCGATCATTAACCAGTTTAACATAATTCGACATATCCTTCGGGGTAATATACATAATCATATTAAGTACACGCACCTGGCAGTGAGCAAACGTTGCACCTGAACCTGATTCACGGCGTACATAGACAGGAAGATGGTGGTACTACCGAAGAACAGGGACCAAAAAGTGTGTCGTATCGTCGGATCGATTCTGAAACTAGAAAGAAATTTTCCTTTTAATCGTGTACCTTGTACAAACACAGTGGATGTTCTTACTCGAGAATCTCCAATCGTTCACCCTGTTTAGCGATGCTCCACACGCTGGCTAATCCATCCTCGCGATTCATGGCCGCGATACCTAGGACACAACCGATTCCACCGTACATCAACAACGCCTGGAAGACGTCGGTGACCAGGACGGCCTTGATCCCACCTATGGTCGAGTAAAAGGTACAAATCACACCGATCAGCAGGATACTCGTGGTCCCTGACAGACCAGTCGTTGCTTCCAGGGCTAACGAGGGCGCGAATAACACCACGCCGCTGTACAACAACAGCTGGAGGAAGTTGGCTGCGCTGGCCACCAGCCGAGCCTTCATCCCGAATCGCTTCTCTAGATACTGGGGGAAATTTCATGTAGCAATTTCGCAAATTTCCATGCTTCTGAATTTATGAACTTCTGACAAAGTTTATAAGTTTCTAAATTTTGTAATTTAAAAAACATTAACTCTCATGTTCCATCCTGAACACTCGAAATCTTCAGTTTACCAAAACCTTAACTCTTCAAGAAGTTAAGTTAACAAATTTCGGATTCCAAGTTCCCACGTCCTCAAATTTCCACGTCCTTTAAATTATTACGTGGCTAGATGAAATACTCGCAACAAGTGTTATGGATCATTGTATTGGACAATTACCTCGTAGACGCTGACGGCGTCGAGCTTGTGGAAAACCGGAAGGTATAGGTGGAGAGCGATCGGTGTGCCGAATAAACCACCTACGTAAAGCAGCATGACTTGCGAACCATGGGCGTAATTTTCTGCGCTGATTCCGAGCAACGTGATCGCCGACATGAAAGACACCGTGAGCGCGATCGCGAGAGGAACAACGCCCATCGATCGGTTCGCCGAGAAGTATTCCTGTCGGTGTTAATCACGGAACGTGTCGGTTAAGAAGGTACTCGCCCGAAAGACGGATCGTTTTAAGGGTCGAATGACTCGAACCTCGGGACACGTGGTCCATAGAACGGCGAAATTAATCGATCGATCACGGACGTGAATTTTTGTTGGCGCTTCGGACACGATTCTTCCTTGGACGTTCAATCCGACGGAATGAGTAGCAGAAAACGCGTAAACGTTACCGGGGCGCTATTCATACCTTATCGTTGTTATTATATCGTTATCAAGTCAGCCCGATCGGATCGTGTGAGTAGACACTTTTCGCGTGGCCCTAACTCGATTCGCAATAACGTCTCGACGTTAATTAACGTTCGACCGGTCAGTCGATCGAGCGCCGGCACGCCGATAAATTAAATAGCGTTCTCGATAGTTGGCAATTTGTGTCGATAGCAATATTTATCGCGCGGCAAGATCGATCGGCCGATAGCGGTGAAAGATCTCCCTCGAACTCGGTTACCGCTCGTGATCCGAGAACGTGCCAAGCAGGAATCTACGATTTCGAGCACGGTTTATCACCGATATTGCAACGGACGTCGCGACGATTCCTTTTCTCGACGATCAAATTAATTTTCCAAGAGTTTAACCTCGGCCGTGCGTTGTCTACCGCCGGTGAACCTGTAGTAGATCCCGATACCGCTTGAAATTGACAGCATTACGCCGATCACGACGTAATCCGGCCATTGCAGCGTCGATACCTTATCATCTTTCTGCTCCTGAAAGCAAATTGATTTCTACCTTTTTTTATGTCAAACGGGGTAAATTGACTGTCCGATTCCGAGGACCGTTAAGGGCTCACTTTGGCGAGTTTTCAATTACTGGAGATGTACTTGTGCTGCTTAGAAATTAATCTCCAAAGTAATCTCTGAACTGATCGAGATCTAACCTCTTAATCTAGGATGATTCAAAATGTGATGCATCTATAAACGAAGTTACTCACGTACTTTGTATCGTTCTAATTTAGTTAAACCCATGATTTCTTAAGGCTCTTTGATGCACAAGTTTTTACAATTAGGTCCAACTTGCATAAAATTACTGTTATAATAAAACATACAAAAATAGAAGGAAACCTCCATATCTATTTTAACATTCCAACTTGGATGAAGAGTATCCCATCAAAGCATATTAAAAGAAAGGGGGTATTTTTTCACACGTTATATAAAGAGTTAACCGAAGCAATCTGCTCAAAGAATCATTGAAACTACCACAGTCGATAGCATACTCGAACGAGACGAAACGTTTCGCACGTAGAAGAATCTCGTGCAGAGGTTCGATCGAACGTTTAAAAGTGAAGTTTAATCAAAGTTTCAAGTTGTTGGATGCTTTTCTCGAGAAGAGAGAAGCTGTACACGTTCCACGGCTTCTACGGAAAGAGCACTCACGTCCATTCTGCGGGATCCGTTCGTTGCGATAGCATCAACTCGCGATACACGAGAAATTCGATATCGCGAGCTTGTTTGGCCGGGTATCGTGCTTCTTCCTGAATCGTTCTGCGGCGACGAGGAACAGGCTGCCAACGTAACACACGAACGAGAACCCTGGACAGTCGCAGCGTGAACCAATGGCACGATGAAAAGCCACGCGAATACTCGGTGAAAGAACCACCTTCGAGAACTCGCCACCTGCGTGTTTTGTGGCCGAGTGTCTTCGTTTCGAACGACGACTAAAAAATGGCGTCGAACTGCTCGTTTCATTACATAAACATTGGCTCAGCATCTTTACTGCTCAACGCACGCAAAGGCTGGTCTTTTTTTGTTGGTAGAACCTCCGCAAATTTGCGAAGGAAAATTGGTTTTTGAGATGTTGGAGAATTAAGGAGTTAGGAGTTTTAGCTTAAAAAATGTCGGAAGACATTTGGTAACTTTGGAAATTCTGTATAGTTGTATTTGTGTATTCATATGTGAACAGATCTCTAGATACATGTCTTCAAATTTCTATATCCCTAGAACCTTATAGTCTTGAATTTTTACATCTTTAGATTTCTACCTGGTCGAACTTCTGTCTCCAAATGTGTAACTACTGGAATCTTTACATGAACATAATTGGATAACTTTATCCATGCATCTTTAATCTCCCAAATTTCCACATTCTCAAATGTTCCTAACTTCAAATCCATGCATTCGCAAATCTCCAACTCTATCAGCATGTCTCCAGTTACGATTATAACCACCGTTAACATTTGAAATGTTAAATAAAACAGGAACCAAAGCGCTCGTCTGGCGCAAAGTTAGAACCTCGAGGATCGTATTTCGAGATCGTGACTGCAGATCTATCCGAAAGAAAATGAAAAACGAATCTTATGATTTAATGACTGTTTAATTATGTAAAGTCGATAAGGCAACCCTTGCGAAAGAACCAGTTCGATTTCCAATGGAGCTGCGGTCTACCGACATGAAGTTAAGCGTCACGAATAATTAATCTCGGAAAGGTTAATGAATTCAGGATAAAGGGGAATTTTCGTCCGGGCGAATTCCTGTCGCGGCCCGGTGACCAAAGAGGCGTACGCGAATCTTCTCGATCGACGAGGAAATTGATGTTGTAGGGTCATCGATTTGTACCGTTCCTTTGAAGCCTCTTAATTGGAGAGGCAAACAAATGAAAAGATCAAAGTGGAATTGTTTGGCGAACTATAGAGATCGATCGATCGAGCGTAACGTGCAAGGTTGTCCCGAGCACCGGTCAACTTGAACGTTGTTCTACGCCACTGTCATGTCGTTGGTGCATAACAATTATTCGCAAGACGGTAGCTTCTGGCCGTAATGTAATTTCCTAGCGTTACGAGGCACAATCGACGAGGGGCCATCGGCTGTTATTCCGAGAAGGGAAGCACCCATGGAAACGTACGACCTGCGACAAGATTCCATGGCTGCGGGTCCGATGATGTTTATCGATGTTGCACGATGGTTCGAAATCGTCGGGGAAATTGATGCATAGATGGTTCTGAAATTTTGGATCTTTGCATTTTCATATTTTTTATGTTCAAATCTCCAGAAGCTCAGATTACTAAATCTTCACACCTTGAAATTCCTGTACTCCCGCAATCTCACATATTGTGAGGTCCCCATATTACCATGTCACATAATCCCACACTCCAAATCTGCAAATTCTGAAACCAAATGTCCACATCCCAGCATCGCAATTTCTGAATTACTCATCCATCAAATGAACGAGTTAAGAAAATTTAGAGCTTAATTTTGCAGAAAAAATTGCAATTACCGGCCTAATGGAAGACGAGCGTCTGATTCCGAAGCGTTAAACGGTGATATCTCGTTGCTTCTTCGGCGTTTAATGGGAGTTGATTACCCGACACGATTTGCCAACTCGAATTTATTTCTTCCGACGTAATTGCACGATGCTCCGTGTTCTGGAGGTTAATGGAGAACCCTGTTGAGCGTCGTCCAATTTTCGACATTGTTACTCGAGCGTTGACTGGCTCGTTTTACGCCGATGCTAGTCGCAGACGAAGAAGCGGCGCTGAAAGACGATAGATGAACGGGATGGAAAGAGGAGAAAAGGAGGAGCCCCGTAAGTGGCGAATTCCCGTCATTAAGTCGTTAGTCGAACGCAGGAGGACAGCGGACTTAACCGTCGGTTAACTGGTTGCTGAACTTGATCGGTTGATCGATGTTTATCGTTTATGCTACTTTCACCCCCGCTTTCTTATTCTTCTCCGAAACAACCAATATCCTCCGATATCCGGTCTTGTAATACGGACTTTTTTAATCGCGGTGAAAGTCTATTCAAAGGCTAACCGACTCGGCTGGCGATATAAATGGCGGCAATATAGCCGGAACCGTATCACGATTGCCTGTCAGAGCGATCATTCGATTCCATTTGTTTGCACCTTTACGAGCGGAGGCAAACATGTCCATCGTTTGGAAAATACATAAATCTTCGAATCGTGAATTCCAAGATTCTGCTCGCAAGAAGAACACCGTGAGTCGCTCTCCAGATTCTCCTGTTGAGATAATCACGATGTCGTGTTCCCAGCCTCGTGGTCTCCCCCTTTTTAGTTAGTTAGACGGAAGAAGGTGAGACACACTCGTAGATTGAAGATCAGACGTGCTTTTGCCTAAAGCACGCGCTGCTCGACGTCGTAAGGAGAAGCTCGTTATTATAGTTGGATACTCGGCGAGTAAGACGTCTTGAAGGGTCTTCTTTAAACTTGCTTACATTCGCACGCACATTTTTCTGTCGGGACACTCGGCCATGCAATCTCGAACGCTCTCGGTTAGTTGCACGCGGCGCTCTAAGAGCAAACAGTTCATTAAACCACGCCTCGTAAGCCACGCTAAGACGTTTGCTCGTACCAAGTTGTTACAGTGGTTTTGCATAAGCTGGATCGTAAACAATCTTCTGAACGCATTCCAGTACGTACACGACAGAAATTCTTAACGTTCGGCTTCGTTAAAACTTCTGCTACGAACTTTATTGTTCTCTCGAGCGTTACTTCAAATATAATTGTCGTTATCGGGAGACATGTAGATCATAAACTTCTATTCTACCTTTCGACATCAAATTTTAACGCGAAAAATTATCAGACAATGCAGGGGAAACACATAAATTCGTATCGAAATTGGTCACGACGTTATCGTAGGACATCTATTACCACCTAATGTTCCAGGTGATTTAATACTATTTTTGCAATTTCGTTTTACAACAGAGTATTTCGTTCAGGTAAGTTTGAAGCTATGGTTAAAATTTTAATTGAAGTAATAGTACCATTGAAAATTGACAAAGTTATAATTATAGTTGAAAATAGTTCCTTTTGGATCAACCAAGTAAAAGTTTCTCGAGTTTGCGATACATTTACGACAAAAAATAATTCGTTCACCTAATATACATCGACAAGTGTTCCGAGTATTTCTGACCGTCGAAATGCTCATGTTAACAACTGTTCCACATACGGTGTTACAGTGCAGCATATTTTTGCATCGTCAATCTCAAGGCCGCATGCAATCGCGAGCGTTTCGAGCAACGGGTGTTATCAGCTCGTTTCGAAATTCCGAAAACGGTGTTGTATAATGTCTGAAAGGAAGTAACTATTGTTCGAATACATCGGGTGATGATCCGATAATTGAGTAGGCTCGTGTTGCCTCGAGCTGCCGTTAATTAACGACAAAACTCGGGAAACACGGTGGCACGGTTACACCGTTTTTACCTAATCACGCGTGATTCTATGCGCACCGACGAATCGATTCGATTTCGCGGCCTTAATTAATTCGACGCGTCCAATTTGCTCGGCTCTTGTCGACGATCGACACTGCCTATTAAAGTTATGACGATTCGGTTAGCTGTTACGAGCTCAGCCAATTATCGCTAATTATGTATTCTAAAAACGGCGCTCCATTCGCGCGAAACGAATTCCTATCGGGCCGTGTTTCGATGACAGCCCCATAAATTATATCGTGCTTTGACCCCCGTCAGTTGTTGTGCTGCGTCAGTTCATTGTTATTCGTTGTTTCATTGCTTATGGGGTTTTCGACCCTGCACTTCTGGAATTTGCACCCCCGCATTCATTCATATATTTATATACTTTGTACTCTGTACTTATACAATTTTGTAACGAAAGTATTTCAAGAAAATTATATACTATTTGTGGATAATTTCATTATTATACACTTCCAGCTAAAATATTCTTTTTCGTTTTATTAATAACAATTCTTAATGACAGTTGTAATTACGTAGAAAGGAGACATTAAACATTTATTACGTCTATAAATTTTATTTTCCATATTCCGTCAGTGGTAACTATTTGCTACCAACAATTTTAATTACATAAAAAGCACACGCGATACCTTTAACCTTTCGTGGACGAGGCACTTCTAGGTACGATATTTTTTGCGCACAAGGTAAATCAAATAATATTTTTTCTCACGAAAGCCTACAAATCAGCATGTCGATAAACTCTGTTCCTCGTGAACTCATTAGCGACCAGATATCATGGAAAGCTACATGGCCGAGTATTAAAATTCCGACGCGAGCAACGAAGTGTGGCAATCGACGATTTTTCGGTGTTGACGGGTTTGGCGAACGTTCTAGCCACGAATCTACACCTATATTTCCCTTGCTCGAGATCCAACCGATAAGGTTCACAATGGCTTAACTGGCCGGTCCGCATGAGAAACGACATTACGTAATTCGATCATTTGCATCGATGATACATCGTCATGAATGGATCCGTAGGTCGCGCCGATTTGAATGCGCGTTATCGTCGATGGAGCGGTCGATAATTATGCATCTCGCAAAACGATCTCTAACAAGTTACCAACATGTGTACAGATACGAATCCTCGGTAGAATCATCTACAAATAATAACAACCACAGAATTGCCATTGTTATAATCTCCGTAGAAATTATCCAAAGCGACATTCGATGATTTACGAATATTGAACAGCAATTTTCATATACAACGTAATTGCAACCGTAATTGGCAATTCAAAGGGCCATGAAGTTTAATGCTACTTTAGATTAATGTTACCATTTGCATTCATGGCTCATTTGCTTTTATGTTTTTATGGGTAAATGTTAAGTAAAATAAATAGGTATTAGGGTTTGTAGACTCTTCAAATTAGAGTTTCTAATACCTCATTCATTTTCGGTAAGAAAGTGCCTATGTCACGAGTTTTGTGTGGTTTGGTTGTGTTGTGTGGTTTCTGTATCACCTGCGCACTTCCAATATAGCTCCTAACTGCGCAAGCCCAACTTCATCATGATTTGCCAATGCACACAGCCTTAAATTCTATGGAATTATTGCTTTCAATCGCACAACCTTTTTATCACAAGAGCACAATATTTTCACATAATGCTATCTACTATAATACCCACAACAAAGTATATCCAAGTATGTGATCTGACCTGACCTAAACATTTGAGTACTCTCCTACTCCCAATAGAAACGTTCTCTCCAGATATTTGATTGTATCCTAAAGTATATCAATAATGATCCGAAGTTGACGAGATTCATCTTCGTTTGAAAAGCAGCGATATTTCAAGGCAGAGATTCGCGGAGCGACGCTAGGCGCACAGGTGCGCTCATTAACTCCCTTAAATTGCGGTTCGCTTGAGAAACACGAGCTCAACATTCGCGTGTCTCGGTGCTCGTTTACCCGCGGGTCAATGGGCTACGCGAGTCGAGGCAACGATGCAGCCTGGATTGATGTATAACGCGCGCACAGCGAGGCGTGTCCTGAAAGTACGGTAATCGACGGTAGAGAATTTTGCCGAAGGATTAATGTCCTCTCAGCCGGCCGCCCGAAGGTGCTTCGTCTTCCTAGTCTGTTCATGTTTCATAATCGGCGAGGCTTTATAACCGCGAGCTGAATTTATTTGGTGAATCAGCCGCGAGTACAGTCGATGAAACACCGTCGGGAATTCCTCGTGGCGTTTTTGTAATTTTGCTTATCGACCCGTGCGTTGAATGCTTCATAAAGGATGGACAACGCGCGGTTACAACGTACCTGAACACGAAATTGCTTTTACTTGTCGGCGACACGCGATCACCGCACTTGTTTTTCCAACAACACTCGCTAATCTTCGTTCGAGGTCTGCCAGTTAATTATCCCCTGGACCGCCGCGTAATATCCCGACGAATGTTGCTCTACGATTTACGTGACACCATCAACGCCGGAAATATATTCATGAAGCATCGGAGGGAAACGAGTTCATCTCCAAGACGTTGCGTGACTTATAAACTGCGTGCTTGGGATTTTGATGGCTACGTCTGGATTGACTCGTTTGCAACACCTTCTGAGAATGTGCAAATTCACTCACGTAGGTTTGGGACTTGGGGACTTAAGGCATAGATGTACTTTGACACTTCAGGATATTAGACTTTGGGATATGGGTAATTTGGAATTTTGACATTTTGGGACTTTAAGATATTAGAATATTAGAATATTGAAATTTCAGAGCCCCCAACGTAGAGAAATATCGAGGTTATATATCATAATGCAACCCGTAAAAAAATTCCACTGATAGTTGTATTTAATTGAAAATGTCTTCATTATAAAGATGAAGAATGTGTTAGTGGAATTCAACTAAAGTATCGAATGATTAAATGGATTAAGAGAGCACGCTCAGAGCCATTTCTATGCGCACACGTGGCTCATCATTATTAAAATTCTTTTGTGTGGTACATGGTGCTTTGCATACAAAAAAACTACAGTTCCCTTTCTTCTCGAGTTCAATCACACTAATGGCGGTCGGAAGAATGCGTCTAGGCGATGTTGAAATTTTAGCTACGAGGTTGATCAACCCGCACGAGAGAAGGCACCGTCGATGGTATTCGTCATTACTTTTTTCCTTGATTATATCGAATCTAGTTCGCAACAAAAAAGGTACGTCCTCGAGACGATGACGACACCGACGATACCAATATCTTCATAATGGATCCGCTTAACAAGTCGAATTACGAGCGGTGCCGTCCGATGTTGACGTTGGGTCTAAAATTGCGTAGGGGCCACGTTATTCTGTCAATCATTATTGACTGACAAGCTAATTTACAAACAGGAACGATGTTCTGGGGTCAGATGTACGCTGAATGATCAATAACGTCGGATAACTCGTCAACTTGGTTGCGTTTTCGCTTGTGAAGCAAAATATTTGTCCAAATTTAGGGGTTACTTGAAATTTTATGCCGTTCAGTTCATTTTCGTATTTTTTCAAAATTAACTATTTGATAACTTTGTATATTTATGAACATGGTATTGTACTAAGTCGGTTAACTTTGAAACACTCTATACAGGTAGAATTCGCAAGAAACCCAAATAGTTTTCTTTATCGAACTACACCTTTTCCTCAACGGTACATTTAACGTTTCAGTCCTTTTCCTTCGAAACTGTTCCAGTGCCGGGGGATTAGAGATCTGAGTAAATATTAGTCGATCGCTAAACGTTCCACGCTGAAACCCCTCTAATTTAACCCGGCTGTGTCGTGCTACCTTAGCCTGCGGCGAATTTCTTCGCGAGCCAGTTCCGCGCGATAAACGTCCAACCGGAGTCGTTTGGATTAAAATAATTTTCGATCTAACCACGTAAGAATGTCCTGGCTTGCGACATGTAACAAAAGTAGGATAATGACAGAGCAGAGCACCAATGAACGCGGAACGATTCGAATTATCTTAAGCGACTCTTGCATCATGCCTCTACATCGATCGTTCTGTCGATTTTACCAAAGCGACTATCACTCGTTCACTTTTAGGTAATGATCCGTGTCTCGAGGAATCGCGACTTGCTGCAAATTTGTTTCGAAGAGATAGAGCGTAATTTGTATCGAATACTACATGTGGTAATTTGATATGTAGCGAACACTACGCGTGGTAATTTGACTCGTAGCGGATACCACGCGTGGTAATTTGAGTCGTGAGGGATACCACGCGTGGTAATTTGACACGTAGCGAATACAACGCGTGGTAACTCAAACTGTAGCGAACACCACACATAGTAACTCAGTGGTACTTTGAACCACAGCAAACACCAGTCGTACTCCGACTCATGACGAATGCAACTCGTGGTTATTCAACCCATAGTGAACAAATCGTATAGTAATTTGCTGCATGGTGAATCAAATATCCGCATTGCTGCCTCGAATTATCTGCCATATAGACACCTTATATTACTCAATTTTATGAAATGCACATATCCTGTGTTGCGTGATATCAATATGCAACCGTCATCGCGTTAATTGCAGCATACGAGGTCAAGAAAATAAAATTGTATAACAACGGTTCACGCATTGCCGTTACTTGTCGTATCTTCGATCTTCCAGTGATTTGTTACACAACATTGTCCCTCGAACGATTACACAAACATCGCATATCGTTTGCGTGATGAAGCAAGGAATCAGGTATTACTCGAGGAGATTCTACCCGCGATTCAATGTTAAACGAAGCCGATGATCGTTTCCAGTCGCGTCTTCCATTCGATGTTTCACGATCGTACGAGAACGTAGAGAGAGACGGAACGATGGAAGGAAGGCGGTGGGTCCGAATATGGGACACTGCAATTACGCAGAACGCAAGTATTATTACGTTACATAACCGGTCGATCGGGCATAGGCACGTCACGACGAACTGACTTACGATTTTCCATGGGTAAACGTAAAAAGAGAGAGAGAAATTAACCTCCCATCGAGCGTAAACTCCATGGGTATCATCAACTTTCATGATACGAAACGGCTCCGAAGTCAGGTAACGTTACACATTTTGCAATAATAACGTTCCTGGGAATCGGACGTCCAAATTATACGTCCCGAATTTTTCAACGAGGAAAACGAAAGCTTTTATTAATGATGAATTATCGTGCTGCTCGTTCCAGAAATAGCTAATTGGAAGCTAAAGGTACGTTGTATGGTTTCGAGAACGAAGAATCGTTGCATAAACATATATTTTACCTTGAGATGTGCACTCTCACTGTTTGCACATATAAAAAGATCATTTCCCTTTTTGTGCGATGTTAAAAATAGAGCTGTTTTTTAAAATAGAACAGATATTATATAAAATTCTTTTGAAGTGTATCTAAAATTACCGGTGAAAGAGGACCACTATAGAACGATGAAGAATGGAGAAAGAGAAATGTTTTCAGATGTTAGGAATTTGAAGGCAGTTCGATTAACTCGTCACGGGCAGCTGCAGCGATCTTTCGATTCATCGAAACCTGCAGCCCTGTGACCATTCAGAAACCGCTTCACGTACGCATCTATGGGTTACTCACGTCCCCACGTGGCTCGCAAGACATACCAATCACGATTGAAGAAGCCTCCCATCTGTCGGTCGATCGTTTCGCATAGCTGCACACTATGACCAGAGGTTACGTAATCGGTACGCACATTGTGCTGGCCATTTTTGATGCGTCCGACGTACCATTGGCCTTTCAGACCGATCCTCGAGAACATGGACTACAACGTTAATTAACGACCAATACGAGCTAGTTAGTATCGGTAATTAACAACGTCAACCAAGGTCTTCAGGGTCGAAGATCTTTAACTAGGATTTATTAAATCGTACAACGTGCTTGTTTAATGGGATGACTTTAGGTGTTCTACTTAGTCGGAGAATTACGTTGTAAATATGTTCTCTTGTACGTCGTGGTGCGTCGTTAGTTGCATCTGGTTACTTTGAGTTTAATGAATTGTTGCGTAAAGAGTCAGAGGTGAACTCTGGACGATCGTTGACGCATTTTCTCACGTTTATAGGTTCGCGTATGAGTTGTATTTTCATGTTATACAATGTTATATGAACACGCATTGTATCGAAACACGTCGAATTAATACACGCTGCAGTACCACGCTTCGAATTACTACGCGTTGGGTTTGTCATGGATCAAATTACCACGCGTGGTATTCGCAGTGGGCCGAATTACCACGCGTTGTATTCGCAGTGGATCGAATTACCACGCGTTGTATTCGCAGTGGATCAAATTACCACGCTTCGAATTACCACGCGTCGAATTACCACGTATCGAATTACCACGCGTTGTATTCACAGTGGATCGAATTACCGCGCGTAGTAATCGTTATGGGTTGAACTACCACGCGTGGTATTCGTCATGGGTCGATTTACCACGCGCCAAATGACAACATATCGAATTCCCACGCATTGTATTCACCACGATCCGAATGATCACACGCCGTATCACCTCACACCATATTACCGCATCAAATTCGTAAGCAACACCTCCAGCAACAGAACATTGACCGTGACGTTCTGCATGCAAGTTGCTTCATTTATATTGCCGATTCCGCGAATGTTTCGACACTCATATCATCGTCCATGATGTTACTATATAAATTCACTATAGACAATTCAGAAAAATCGCAAGGAGATCGAAGTCTGTTCGACAGAGTTTCGTTTGCAATTTGCATCAATTCATCTCCGGTGTCGCTGTATTTCACACACGAGTGTTGCGCAAACCTGCTAATTGAATCGAGCAGACTGGAGGTTTGAAATTGAGAAATGCACACTGCCGCAAGTCACGAAGGCGTTCAACACATAACAGACAACTAGTCACGACCTCGTAACTATTTTGTCGGCTGATTGGTGTCGACGTGTTCGTCGCGTTCTCGTTGTTCACGACTAATTGCTACAAATTAAAAACCGGGTCTAATTCAAGGCGATCCAAACCTGGTGTTAACGAAAGTTCAAGGACCATGCGATAACGCCATTAAACATACAAATATCTTTTCATGGTTCTGTTAAAAAATATTTATATTCGTGTTATTATTTTGTTATCTTTAAGAGAAGCAGGTAATAAACTTGTTTTATTTTATTACTATTTTCTTACCTTGAAAGTAGACTGAAAAAAGTGCATCAGACTGTAGTAGATACATAGATATTTACATACAATAGGTGTTACTCATTAACCTAGGTAAAGTAGATCGCTATCTAATCGTTATGGATTTACTGTTATCCTTGGAACACGATGTGTGTACTTTTAATCACATGTTTGATCATATGTTCACCAAACTAAAATTTAGACCTGGTACTAAAATATTTAAAATTTTCACTCGATCAAAGTATATCGAACTTACGTTCAAAATTCTTTTTCAATCCCAATACATCCCTAAAACATTTTCTCATCGACAAGTATATTTCTCAACAGACAAAATATGCTCATAGTTGTTTCCCAATCGAGATGCACACTTCGCGAAAAGTTTCCGAAAAGTATCGATCGATTCGAAGAAAGATTAAGTAGCACCAAAGATATAAATTTCGTCAATTTAGGTCAAAGCTAATCAAACTCGTTTGGTGAGGCCAAGTACAGAAGAGTGCTTCTCGAATGGTTAATCGATTCCCGCTGTTTCAATTGGACCCGGTCGTAAAGTAATTGAACGTTTAATTCATTTAGTCGTTCGCGGTTATCGATGCCCCGCCGATATTTCATTCGGACCAGAGTCATTGTTTATCGCGATCCGGCGAGAAGTTCACGGTAAATGATCGTTGCTAAAGCGGACGTCGCTTAGTCGTTTTGAGCAGTGATTTACGACCTCCGATCTATATGCGAGCTCCGTTAAGGATTCGCGTGACTACACACGCGAAAACAACAGATCCTGACAATGTCGTCCACTCGACATCTATTAAGAACATAATTAGATTAGCGGACTGTCATGATACAAATTTTAGGTATTCAAACTTAATATTATCAAGGATGTGATCCATTTTTATATTTGAACTGAATTAAAAGTTTGGATCGTTAAGGTTGCTTTTGAAGCCTGTTTACACAAATTAGTAATAAACAAAGATAGAGGTTTTATTAATTTTTACAATTTATGTGGAATATAGTCAAATGCTTTCTACTGGCTCGTTGTGTACATGCAGTAGATGCTTTAGAGAATGATGGTTCTAGGCAGCACGAGCAAAAGAGGCACTTGCGGTTGAAGGGGTTGTTAGAACGCACCAAGGACCATGGAAGATAAGTCTGTGGCTGATTTAATTAACGATAAGTAATTACGAGGCTAGCGTTAGTTAATTGTCAGCTAGGAGTACATTATTTTCGTATCCTGCCGCGTGTTATTATACACGTGCACCCTTATTATGATTAGAATCTTTGACTCGTTCCGATGCTTCTACAACTTCTCGTTAAGTACTCTTCAACTATTTTCGCAAAATGCTTCGCAAACCTTTCCTAGTCACGAACCTTTTGTTATTGCAAATATCCGAGTAATAATAGGTTAAATTAACCCGAGACACGTTTCGCGGGAAGAATATTTTATCTGTTCATTAACACGTCGAACTTGCTGAAAACAATTACCTAAATCAAATATTGCTCGCTTGTTATCACTATTTATAGATAGACGTGTAATTTGCACGGTGGTGTCAATAGATTTCGCTTCGGGAATCTGGAATTGTGAAATGCAAGATGGTTGCGATAGGCGGTGACGTAACTAGGATTTTTGGGCCGCGAGTGGTGCCTAGGGGTATTTGGGGAAGTGGAGACTGGACATTTAGTGGGTTTGGAGATTTGAGAATGTGGAAAATTTGGGGATTTGGGGATTTGGGGATTCGGGGATTTGGGGATTTGGGGATTCGGGGATTTGGGGATTTGGGGATTTGGGGATTTAGAAATTTGGGAATTTAGGGATTTGGAAATTTAGGGAATTGGGAATTTAGAGATTTGGGAATTTGAGGATTTGGAAATTTAGGGATTTGGGAATTTAGAGACTTGGGAATTTAGAAATTTGGGAATTTAGGGATTTGGGAATTTAGGGATTTGGGAATGCAGAATTTTGGAACACAGAGATTTGGGGATGCAGGTATTTGATAATATTGGAATTTAAAAATTGAAACTACTAATATTTGAAGGTTGGGACTTGAAGAATTGAGAAACCTGCTAATTTAGAAATGAAAAAATTTCTAATTATCCAAATCTCTAATATGAGATCCGAATACTCCACGTCCCACATTCTAAGTAGAAATGGTCAGTCCCCACTTACGGAGGGTTAGCTTCACCCTGTACCTTTCTATTTACGCCAGTGGTGATCGGTAACACTGTAATAACAGCATGCTCTACTCGACATCGACTCGAACAGCTGTTTCTCGAGCGTTTGCCAAGAACTCGAGGTACGTTTCACATGGTGGAAACTAGGAAAGTGGAGCGGTTGCTCGGGACCCCGGAAGACAAGGGCCAGCGGACGAGAGGAGAATCATAAAGCGTGTCTTTCTCTTTAGAGCCGTGAATAACGCGTCCCTTGAAGTGGCTCTCAACGATGAGAGCGAGCGCAATGCTCGTACACTCGTCGTCGTTAAGAAATCGAGGAAAGAGCGTACGGTATAAACGACGACAGAAGTATGAACTGTTAATTGCAAGAAACGCGGAAATCGATGGACGTAAAAACGGTTGTTCGCCTTGAAAGCCGTTCTCTATGATTTATTACGTACTGACGCGAAAAAACGTCATCCTGGCACGAGGATACTATTCAATTCACTATGTTGTTGTATCACTGACGCGTAGCTATTTCATTATTTTTCGGTAAAAATTATAATATCCTTGACGGTAGCGTACGGTGTGATGGATAGTCAATCTTTTCATTCAGAATTTGAGATTATTGTATTACTACATGTTTAAAATTGATTTCGAAATCTTTGGATTTCTAGATTTTTGGGTGTCAAGTTTTCTAGATTTCTGGATTTCTTGATTTGTAGATTACAATTTTTAAATTTCTAAATCCCTATCCTCCTAAACTCCTAAGATAATACAATCTCCACTGTTTGTCTCCACCAACCAAAACACCTCAATAATTCAAATCTTCCTGAAGAACACCCTCTCCAATAATTCACACCAGCGCTAAATTCTCCAATACCTCGTTCGAATTATTCAAAGAAGACGTTGCCAGACTCGAAGCAAATTGTAAGCATTTAAATACAATTTAGAACGCCCCCGTCGGTACGTCCCTCTAAAGGGTTGCTGTCAGAAAAGTTACGACCGTCTGGTGAAACAAACGAGTTATCGGCCGCCACAGAGAACGCCATGGTGTCTTTGTTCGGGAATCCAATGGTGTCTGGAGCCGCGTAGATGATCGTCAACTCGTCCACGGATAAATTCCCCGACGACGACGAAGGCGTCTGTAACGAAGGGCCGCCGGAAGATTTATACGGTGCCTTCCTCCCATATGCGCATCGAACGAGGATTATGATGTTTCCGAGTAACACAACACACCCTAACACGAGGACACGTGTGGCCTTCTATGCGTGCCGTCGTTTTTTTATGGCGCTATGCCGACCTCGGCGGAGGCATAGAGCAAGACTTGAAAGCGGTACAACTTTAGATCGAATGGGTCGAAGATTAATTATCGTCGTCGAAAACAGTGTTCTGTAAACGATAGGAAAGGATATATCTTTATTGCCGAGTCGGCAGGGTGCATCGATAGGAATTTAATGATCGAGTTATAAACTCGTTAAGACCAGGATCAAATTCATATCGTCCTTTTTGATCTTATGGAAATTGTGGAGATAGTTTAAAAGCATGTTCGTGTTTCTACCGGGTTACAAATGTTGCGGAGGTATCTCTTGCTGTGATATTGAGTTTATCAAATTAAAATAGAGATTCAAGTATATGTGATCTCACAATGGATACCACAAAGTCAGACATATTTGATGTACATTAAAGACAGATAAAAGTTGCGTACATTTGTAAAATGCAGACCCTAAACTTTGAATCATCCCGTAGTCTAAAAGAAACGTTATATGTTTGACACACCGACATATTCTCCGAGCGTCTAGGTTATAGAACCTGATAAACCCTGCAAGGTATCGGATATTGGGAATAAAGTTGCAATTTATTCTGTCAGTGTAAATAAGGCAGCCGCTATAACGTACAATTTATCGCAAAATAGCTCACTATTATTAAAAAAGAAGCACAAATACGAGAGTCTCGTACTTAAGACCGTGGTGTACCCGGTTGGAACACCTCGGACCATCATAATCCGTGTACCTTTCCTTTCCTTGGTGCCACGGAGCGAAATTTTATGTATCCGGCTCGTTTGATTCGCGACGCGCGATAAATTCGCATTTACCTTCGATAGAGGGCCGGAAAAGGGGAGTGTAATAACGGCGGATTTATATACTCCGCGCGGGTTGTACACCTTCTCGCATTAGAAATACGCTCGGACGCGAAGAGCAGAACGTGTAACGCCGGATTTTACGGGTCCGAGATTTAGGACTCCGTCGTGGGTTTCACGTGTGCCATTTTTCAATGTGCCTGTTCGCTGGCTTATTGGCCCGTTCGCTCGTTTCGTTCGGTTAACAACAGCCTCGGTCTGGCTACGCAGGGTGTCCGAAATATTACAATTTTGTTACAAGATGTGACTTCTTCGTGTTGGGTAATGTTACAACAACCGGGGTGAACTTGGTTCACGCACAGGTATATCTCATATTTAAAATATTACTGATGTATGATTATTTTTGAGCAAAAGAAGACTTGACAAAAGGGTCCTTGTATCACCATGTATGTTATTTGGTTTATATGTAGATTCATATATACATAGATACATACACATATAGATGTATGTATATTCCTGTGGTCATAGATTCTTAGATTTTTAAATCTTCGTGTCCTAGCTATATTTCTATACATCCCGATACCTATATATCTATCCTGATCTCTATCCGGTCTCTATCTTAGAGATCTTTGATCTTTATATTCCCAGATATCGCCATATTCATATCTATACCTCCAGATCAGTATATCTTCCCACATTCCTAGGTCCGTACATCCCTGTATCTCACAAATCTCATATCCTCTGCAATATCTTGCTATATCTACTGCTAAAAATATCACTATATGAGTTATGTGTCGATCAGTTGAAGATATCAGAATTTCCGCACAAAGCAATATTACAACTTTCGGAATACCCCGTACAGATCGATGGTAAGAGAAATCACGATCGGCCAAATAATCTCAACCCGTTTGTCATCGTTAGGTAAAACCGCGAATTCGAACCGCTCGCAGATGGGATTACGAGTTGGGTATAATAGTTTCGGAGCTGTTTCTCCTCGTTTCGCTTCGATCGTAGTCGAACAGTGGCATCGAGGTCGATTCACTTCTCAATACGGAGTCTGTGAACTTCTTTTTATTGGTCCTCTGCGGGTCACTGTATTATCTCAGCCATACGTTACGGCATTGTTGATAACGATGATGAAATATAGTTTGCGAGATCGCCGTATTTGCGTGATCGTGTTTATACTTTTACATGGCTGGTTGAACAAGATTTAAAAATGAGTAATTTTTATCACATTTATTTGATAATATGAATGAGAAGCAGATATAAGCATTTAATGTTCTCATAGGTCATTTAAAGATACTGAATAAGAATTATTCAAGACTGGAATCAGTGTTAAGTACATATTTAACCCTTTGCACTCGAAGGTTGTTTACAAACAGTAACTTCAGAACTTACTAGTTAAAAAGTTCTCAAGCTCCCAAATCCCTAAACCTCAAATTACAAACTTTTCAATGTTTTCAAATCTTCCAAGTCGTTTCAAAATGAAGAAATCGTATTTGGAAGATATTTGCTATGTACGAGGCGGAAAAAGTGTAATGTTTGCAAGGAACCGTTTTGCATCCGCGAGAGCGGTCAAATTAATCGACTTTCTTCCCGCTCGTGGACCAAAGGAGCCAATCGTTCAAAGTCACTCGAACACGCGCTCGTTGCGGTAAGATAAGCCTCGACATCGCCTCTGCTATCATACTTTTTCTCCGCCACGATCCGACTGTCACGGCACCAATGTGTTCGTCAGTCATCACGGGACTGCAAGGAATCCATGCATCCCAAATCAGTGTCTCCCGGGAAAAATAGAGGATTCGCGAGGATTACCAGGTGCTCCGACGAATACAGATACCTCGAGCGACCACACAAATTTTCGAAATTTACGACGCGCACTTTTCCTGGAATAGCGTCTCAACATATTCAATCGATTGATTTATTGGAAAAGTTCTGAGAACACGCTGATTTATCGTCGGTTGACAACTGACTTAACGACAACGGACGAGTAACAAGTTAGCGAGGAACAATAGCGGGACACTTCCGATGAAAATTATCCGATCAGAATTTCCTGCGAGGTCGTCTGTTCAAGATACAGTTTGAAGGCAATAACAGGAAGACGCGCGTGATACTTCAATTATGACTTGTTGAATATCTATTGAATAACAACCTTCTTCAGACGGTGATAAGAATGGCACTGACCGAGCTGATGAGATAGTCTTGCAACTGTGCTGTACACTTGTTCCATAATTTCTATTTCGATAGTACCTGGGAGCGATAACACTGACCTCTGTTACTTTTTTAATGTTATATTTAGAAAGGTTAGTTACATTAATACAATAAGTATTCTACAGAATTATACAAAAGTAAAATTGCAAGAGGGTAAATATAAATCATAACCAGTGGTAATTAACAATGGAGATACCATTGTGAGATCTCTTGATTCTTAAATTGCTAACGATAAATAATTTAAACATAGACTACCACTTGAACGGTACCATTAGCCCCAGATTATTTCAAGAATCCCCCGTCATGAAGTTAGCATCGTTAATGCGTTTGAAGAGCAACAGCTTATCTCTGCCCACGCGTGCGTTGCTTAAAAGAGAATTTTATCGTGTTCGATCGCGTTCCGACGCGAGCTTCTGTAACCGATTTTTTTGCGCTCGTTGACATGCAAAGATGCCGTTGACGCGCGTGTATTCAATTGGCGGCGATCGCGAGCAACTCCCACGTTCAAATCCGTTGGATAAATGGAACCGGTCGGAGGAAGAGGCTCGTCATTTCGCGTTTTATCCGGCTAGCTGAATCGCCATGGCGTCCGTGTTGCACGTGCAACGTAATCGCAATCGGCGTGTCAAGCATCAGCGTTGGCTTCGTTATCGGCGTGTATCTGGATCTTTCAGCGAGATCTAGCCGCTCGCCTAACCGCGTAGATGGCACGATCGTGCCGCTGCAATTCGAGTTCTCCGTGTCAATAATATCTCCGGTTGCATCGTGATGACGACGGGGAAAAATGTCTTGACTGTTCTCGCGTAAGAGGAGATTCGAATCGGCAGAGACTGCGGTAGCTGGCAGCGTTAACGGTGGTCATTCTCGGACAAGTAGCTTTTATTTGGATCCTTCTGCCTCGGAGGATCTCCAGCCACGGATAATGATCGATACGTTCGACTTGAACGTTCTTTGTACCTGTGTTGCTGGAATGTGGCCGTCGAACGACGGCAAGATGAATTATCGGTTGAGCCAAACGATCGGCGGATGCCTGCACTTCTATCTGGAACATCCAGCATTCGCGGAAACGCAAATGATAGCGCGTCAGAATTAATTCGTGTTATTTGTGTAATTTCTAATATAGATGTTAGATTCGAAATGTTTTTATACACCTGTCGTTCTGCTACACCGAGCAGGTACATTTATCACTCTGGATTAGAAACGTATTAATACTTCACCGCATTTAGATTTACTTAACTTTAATTATCACAAAATGTCCGAGTAATAAAATAATTTTGTGATAGGGAAATCTCTAATATTTCTTTGAGATTGAAATTCCTTATCAAATCTTGTACCATCTAAGTTAAGGTAAATTGCAACACTGGACATGCAACTTCGTCCTTAATATTCGTTTCCAGTTGCGAATCCTGTTCTTTTCGCGAGCACCTCATTCACTATCATTTCTTTGAAAGAACTCATTTCGCCGAATTTTTTTCCCGCGAGCAAGCACGTAGCGGAATCGCAACATTTCGGCCGCGAGCACGACTATAACTCACAAAAGTCGGAGTCGTGGGTCAGGGCATCGGCATTCCGGGCGCGGCGTACGAATAAAAAGCACTAGGAAGAAAAAGAAGAGAAGGAAAACAGCGAAATAAAGGTAGAAGGAGGAGCGAGAGATGGGTACGGTCTTGATTGGTAATCCCTGGTGCCAACGGCGCGGTAAATCCGTGGCGGAAAGGGACGAAACCGAGGAGAAACGATATTTCGACGGGACTTGGGTGTGCGCGCTCGAGCTGATCGAAGGAGCATCGCGCAAACGAGCCACGAAAATTTATTCGAGCACGAATAAATTTACATTCGAAGCCATCTGGATGGACATCGGGGTCACTACGCGTCTAGATCGCGTGGTAAATTTCGTGAAATCGCCGTTTAGACCAGCACATTCGAGACCCTCCGTAAATCGCTTGGTATTAGGTCACATATCAGGAAACCAATTGCGAAAGTATCGTCAAATTTCATGACATAAAAGTGTCGTAAAAGGACACTTGTGATACATCAGTTTTAAGCTTAAGGTTTACTGAACATATCTATGCAAAATATTTCAATTTTTTTTATTTTAAAAGGGCTGGATATCAGTTAATATAAATCATGACTGATTTTGTAACATATAGTTACAGTATATTACTATACAAATCTTTTAATATAAAATGACTCATAGTCAGTTAAAATAAAAACTGATTCTGAAACATAGATGATCTCTCACGTCTTACCGACACAAAAAAGAGTCTGATAATAGCACTTATAAAAGATTGCACAACCTTGTACATTTTGCGAAGCACGTCACCCGCAAGGGTATCCGTGTACGTAAAATTTGCTGTGTCATCATCGATGTTTATGTCCACACATTCTAGATGAGATGCATCGATCGACAGGAGCGTTTGTTCGTGTTTCGTTAAATTACCACGCTGTTCGAGCAAACAGGTCGCGGATGTTCGTTCTGTCACGATGGTGGACGAGCACGCAGCTCGAAGCAGATGCAAACCGTACGTTTCTGCAGTTTGTTTGAGTTCTCTGAGACTCGCTGTTCTCAATCCTGGCCTCGATAATTCTTTGCCGGTTGTTGTCCTCCTTCTTCAGCGTTTCTCGTAGATGCGCCTCCTCCTCTATCCCGTACACGACTTCCAAGCGGTGTAACGCGATCGTAGAGAGATGTTTTCGAGGAAGTACGCTGGATTTAAAGCCACCGTACCATTCAAGTTCCAACGGACGGTACAAGCCTCTTCCTGTGTGCGCTCTATCATCCGCGCAAAGATGTTGTCATTCGAGGCATTAGCCTCGTTTATATTCATCTTTTCTCCGGGTGCACGCGGTTTCTATCGTGTTAGACCACCCTGCTAAATCGTATTTCAACTCGATCGACGACTGCCACTCGTACCGAGAGCTTCTTCACCGTTCCTCTCTCGTGTTCCCCTTTTTCCACCTCGATGAATTTGTATTTACGAGCCGCTATTCGCTATCGATGTATCTAAAGCTTCCAGGTCATTTTCGTGTCGCTTGTACGAACTGATGGTACACGCTTTTCGCATACGAACAGATTAATTCTGTCTCGGTTCGATAGGAAAATGTCGGGACTATCGGGATTATCGAATGTACACTCGACTGCATCGCCGGATTCCTTTGGCTAAGAACTGTACGGCAGTTCTAGTACTTGTTTTCGATTTCCGGAAACTGAGTAAACTTGCAACTTTTCCATTTTTATGAATTGAATTGTTAGACACCCAGTCTTCTACATTTCTTAATTTCAGAATTTTCAGATTTCTAAATTCATACACTTTCAAACCCTCGAATTCCCCAATTGCCAACTTCGAATCTTTAAGATTCTTCAATCGTTCAGTCGTTCTGAAATTTGTTAATAGGTAAATTAGCCAATTCCCAAATCTGCAGCTGTCTATGGCCATAAATTAGAAAGTTGTAGCCATGGCGTGCGACAGCCTCCACCCCGTCGCGTTGCAAAAGGAGGCCTCCTCCGTGACAATCCGTATAATAGAGAAGGTTGGAAACTCGATAGAAGATGGAAGCGAGCAAGCGTGACGAGCATCGAATAACATCAGAGCATGTAAAGGAGTATCTGGCTGTTGTATTCGCGGGGCGAACAGGCGAATTCAGCCCAATTTCCAACATCGTTGTTAATTAACGGAATGCTATCGTATCGCGTGCTCGTGATCGTGGAACTGACACAGAGAGACACTCGAACTAGTCTGGATCAAGTTGAACGAGTTCAAAGTTCTGGCAACCGAGTCGAGTGGAATTAAGTGCGTTCCGTTCGGGACGATACATCGCATCGGTCGGTTGGTCGGTTCGCGAGCGGTTTATTGCTGCAAAAGCGTTCGAAAGAGTAGAAAGGAACGAAGGCGAGGCTCGAAGCAGGACGAGAGCTGAAACAGAGGCCGCTTTGTCGGGTTGTGTTTGCGCTTTGACTCGGAACACTTCGGCTCGCATTAACCGCGTAGATACAAAGACAGACCCGTACAGAGAGATCACATTATATTCTTTCTCTCGTTCGCTCTCTCGCCTGTCTACTATACTCTTCTCGGTCTTCTTTCTGTCTGTCTTCAAAGAGACGTTTTTATCCCCTCGAGTGCCGCGGTACGGCGCGATTACGCGAGACTATCCTCCCTACGACTCTAGACGAGAGTATCGGTAACGTACACGCGATCACTTTGCAAAAATCGTTTACGTTGTTTATACAAACATTCATACTCTGTTTCCTGTACATACAGGATGTCTCACTTAAGTGAAACATCTAAATTATTTTGTGTTATTATAAAATAATAGTAATCTTGAAATGACAATGAACCGAACAGATGCTTCTATCGTAAATGTCCTAAGATCATAAAAAATGTCCAATTAAAATGGAGTACCAAGTATAATACAAAATGAACACAGCAACATGAAGTGAAAAAATTTCTGTCATACAAGCTATGAATAAATTATAATTGCATCTAAAATTCCAGTTGCCTTTCAGTCCTTTGACTCGAAGATTTAGTTTTAGTAGCGACATCCAGCGACACCGTAGTTCAAAGGATTAATAATAGAAAAGTAATTTTTTCTCTGGACCGATAATATTGAGGATGTACCGCCTGAAGCGACAGGGTGTCATAACTTGGTAACCATATACGATACCGAAACCTGTATATATGGAAATTGCACGGTGAATAATAGCCGTAGTCATTGAGGGAAGAGAAAAAAAAAAATGCGGTGCACGGGTCAATGGCGACCTCGACCTCTAGGCAGAGCATGTTCGCGGGGAAAGGTAAAAAGAAAGAAGTAAGCATGTATTCGTCCAGGTGAGAGCGCAGCTGACTGACTGGCACGAAATCAGCGATCCCAGGATTTTCAATGGGTTTCCCTGAAGATTAAAGATCAATTAATCGTACGTGATCAATGGCGGCGGTTATTCGTCGAGCATCAAAGGTCGCTTGTACTAATGAATCCGGCAATTAGTTATCGAGATACGTAGTTACACGTATACACGATCACCGACCGCAACCAGTTGGAATTAAGTTACCGTGAAATCGTGCGGCGACTGCAAGAAACGGCATTGTTTTTGCATGGATGGGACGAGCGTGATCGATAAATCGTAATCACGAATGGAAAGGATGAAATTAAGTAGCATTGAGATTCCACGGCGAAACATCAATTACCGAACGATTGAAGTCTTTGCGCAACTTTCATCGGGGATCGATTGGCTGCGATGCTGGAACGAAATTATTTATTCAATCGTTCGCTCGGCAATTCCCGTCGTTATTAATCATTCTCCGATGAACGTGGATTCGCTGAGAATTTAAATAGACCTGTCACTTATCATTTTCCACGATAATCGAAACGTTTGAACTTTGTGTTCGTGCTGTTGCGGTATAACGTGTTAATACCGCGTTTAGATGGACGTTTATTATAGATAATATCAAACATTTCTCGAATTGATTGCGATTTATGAGCTCCGTATCGTATACCTGTTATAAAAGATAACTTCATAAATATTTTTTCTTTTTACCACCTTTCTCCTAATAACAGATCCCATCTTATCACGATTATATATTTGAATTATTCCAATGAAGATGTAAAGTCTTCCAACAAGACAAATTTTGTGTTACAATAATTTTAAAATCATCGAAAATTATCTAAAATATTCGAGTAGTTAAACAGTCCATAATTTAGCAACTGATTTCAATAATTTCCATAAAGATTTACACGTGGAATTGTCTAAAGTGTTGAAATAGTTGAGTTTAACAACGTTATCAACGACTTTTGTTGCAGCATCAAAATGCAATAACGTTCCTCGTGAAGAGTCGAAGAAACGCGATTGCGTCGAGACAGAACGAATTTAGCATTCGATCCGAAGGGTGAAGGAGGAGTTTCAAAGAGAGTAATCGGATGAACTAACACTCGGAATTTTAATAGCTGTGACAGTGTCGCGATTGCGTTGTTCCGTGGGCCGGAAATCTGCATCGAATCGTAAAATTTCACTTTAAGACGCGGAAATTTGTTTCGAGGGATTTGGATCTCACGAATAAAAATACAAGATATACGAGCAGGAATTCTTAATATCGCTCGAAATTGTTGCCTTCGGGTACGATGGAATCACGAGTATTAATTCATCCAACTTTTATACATCTTTCAGAGCGTTTTCGGTCGTAAAGTTTTAATTAACCTATTTAATTCGATACAATATTTATCAAGCTTGAAATTGCTGTGAAGATACGTAAAGTTAAACCGATTCGACTTTATCATTTTATCTTATAATTGTTAACCGTGTCATAATATTTATATACCAAACTTGAAATTGCTGTGAAGATTCCGTACTAAATGATTCAAACGCGTTATCACAGACGATGTTTACAACAGACGTAATCATCGAATAGACCCTTTGAAGTGGTAACGATGAACACCTCTCTCGTTCCATAAATCCAATTTCCCTTTACTCCCATTGTGATCCACGTTTCACACAGCAACCCAATTTCAACTTGGAGAACCTCGATTAGATCAAAGCTTGCACCTCCAATGTAACCTGCGAAAGGACATTGCGATAGCTCGTTGACCCATAATGTCGATAGCTTTCGTCCAAAATCAACCAACTTCTCTTGGGATACGAGGTGTCACTAGGCAAATAAATTCAAAGTGCGGAACAAAGCTTTGCACCGCACAGTTTTAACTAATTGTTAGAGGATCAATTTATGTGACCTGTAGCTTGGAGGAGCTCATGTATACTTTGGAGCATTTTCAATCACTAATTAGTAATTTTCTAGGTCTTTTTTTAACCTCTCCTCTGATTTCTTTAGACTATACTTTGGCTAGGCTCTCCCTGTACTTTGGCTCTCCCATGCTTCACTTAGGCTCTCCCTATACTTGACCTAGGTATAAAGATTCCAAAATTGTGAAGGTTCAAAAATTCCAAAAGTCCCAAACTCCTTAAATTACAAAAGTTCCATCGTTTCAATGTTCTGAAAGTCCAAACATCCCAAATTTCCAAATAACGAAAGTGAACAAATTCCAGAACGTCCAACGTTAAAAATGACCAATTGTCCCACGGTCCAACTTCGTCGAAATTCGCAGTGCTAAATTTTCGTACCACATACGATTACAATCTTATTGAATCGATAGATAAGAGAAGTTCCGTAATACCGTAGCACGTTCCCGTTCCAAAGATATACGACGGAGCGACTAGCAATTTCGAGAAACGCAAAAACCGTATACGCCGGTGGAACGATCAGAAACCCGGGTTATTGTTGAATAAAAAAAAGCAGAAGGGGGGAATAAGAAGAACAGAGGCTATATGCGAGCACGTTTACGATGACATTGAATGCAGCGAGGCTTTTGCATACAGTGACCAATAAGGAAGCCCGTTCTTCCGCCTCCGTGCTTTGGCGAACGTCTGGTGACAATATATTAAACGGCGACTCGTGGCCAAGCGATAAAACTGATAATTACGAAATATTACGGTCTCTCTTAATGGCCCGGTATTTTACAATCTATGTCGGACGAGTGTGCCGTTGTCGGTTGCCTCTCTATGGCGGACCTTTCGCTGTTCGATAAAACAGAACGGCGACGATAAACGATCGAATTCTCATTGAGAAGCTTATCGGAAGGCTATAGGAACGTTATCGTGTTAACGTTCAAGAAATTTCGCTGTCCACAGGCGCGAATCGTTGCCGGTGAATGGGAAGCAACGGCAACAACAGAAGAAGCCGAAGCTGTGATAAGGATTGTATGGGAATGTGCGTGGAATGCTAGGCCGATGTTGCGTGTTGTTTGGTATTGGGTTAATTGCAGGCTGCGTGAAACCAATGACACAGAAATATTCCCGGCAATTATCGTTCTCTGGAAACCGATTGAAAAATACCACGGAATCTCGTTACCGCTTTTAAAAATCTATTTACGCAATTCATTGACTTTAAGCACTTCGGTTAGCTTGCTTTGTTGGCCTCTGATTTGCTCTGGTTGGTACGCGTTCGAATAGTTCAAATTTTAAAGTAACTGTTTTATAAAGGTTTTATAAAACCCAATAAAACATACAGGAGAAAAGAATATCTATATATTTAGCCAACGATTGATTTATAAGTTGAATTAATAATAATAAAGTACACTCATGTGTCAATATGTTTAAAAACATAATACGAATAAGTTTCAAAAATAATCTTGCAATGAAAAATGTAAGACTATATTACCATCCGACTTCACAAGGCCCATCAAAAATCGCCGACTGGCCTTTTTGCAAGCTGCTACCAGCTAAATATTAGTGTTCGGAGTAATCATTTTACGAGCTGCAGTAGTCAGATACCAAAGCAGAAGATTCTAAATCCGTCGATGATCGCGTCTGACCAATAAATTCCATATCTCCTAGCAAACGCATCATGGTTTCTCCGGTAAACGTCATCTGTACAGCAACAGGGAAGCAGGACGAATGGTAAACAATACAGAAATGCATGAGATGCGGAATATCGAAAGGCGCGATCGAATTCCCAGAAATCCGATTGAATAATTCGGCGGCGCGACGGGAATCGCGAAGCAGGGATGTCGAACGATGCGCCGACAAAATTTTGGCTCGTATCCCACGTATTGTTTTCTGGGAATGCCGATCGATCGAACAACGCCGGTGAAAGCTTCGGGTATTCGTTTCCCAGGGAACCGGGAATCGGCTATTGCGTGCGTGTAATCGGTACTTGCACATCGCGCGATCGTCCTAAGTGCCTGCAGCGCTTATTTGCGCATAACTTCGCGAACATCCTCTATAAATTACGTCGCGTATTCGTTTGTGGATTAGAAACGGTTCGAACGTTTCCTGATAATCGCGGGGGACGATTGTCGTGAACCGAGAGAAAAAATATTTGTTTGTATATTCTGGTGCAGAGTGGGTGCCCTGACGGAGTTTATGGGAGGGCAAGGGTTGATGCAGGTGTATGGGGATTTGGAATTTTGAGAGTTTTGGGAGTTGGGGTTTTGGCACTTGAGGATTTAGGAGTGTAGGAATTTGAGAACATGGGAATTTGGGGATTTAGGAACTTGAGGATTTGGAAGCTTCGAAATTTAGGAATTTTGGAATGCAGGAATTTGGGCATTGAGAATTTGGGTATTTAGGACTTTGACGATTTAGTTCAGATTTGTAGATTTAGGAATTTCTAGAAGTGCCAATTTGTGGATTAAGATACCCAAAGAGCTGAAAAACTTGTAATTTATAAATTAAGAATATCTACGATCTTGAATATTTCCAAGTTTGTTCCCGCAAATAGTTTCCCATCAAAGTTCCAACGACTTTTAAACTCTTGTTTATTGCGCCACTCGTATTATGCAATTATGAATAGTATCTTCGAGTGGAAGAGTGAATTTAGGTAGTAAAAACGTCGTTGAACAGTCGTTTCATTTAAGACCGTCTAGACCTCATTGAAAGTAGCCACTGAAGAGGTACTTGAATGCTAATTAAGCATGCTCGTTGAAAAAATTCGTGGAAAAAGAATTAGAGCATCTGTGTAACATGAGACGTTCGATAAATTTCACATGACTACTTTTTAATAGATTTTTAATCACCGATTTAATGAATCGTTTGTTATGATTGATTTCAGAGCGAGTTTGAACCACAATGTCACGTGTTTCGAACGAAACAGCTGCGCAAACCACGTCCATGCCATTTGTGCCATCAGGCGGTGATCAAACAGGCGTCGTGCTGCAGAGGTGAGTCGATAAGTTCACTTCCTGTATCTTGCTGGTGGAAAGAAAGAGTTCTGTCGGTATGTCTGCTGAAACGGTGGATGGTAAAAAAGTTTGGGAAGAACCTAGTGGAGGGCGATTCAAACATTCATCGATCCACGACTTCATACTTTAACTTAAACGTTCCACTCTTTGGGTTAATAAGTTATGCAAAATTTTTAAATTTAGTAACTGCGTTCAAATTTTGTTGAATATGGCCATAATTTTATAGCCAACTCGTATAGCTAAATAATTTGAGGTTAAAATTGTTTATTATAATTATTCTAAGTTTAATTCCCCGTTATGATTAAAAGAATGTTTGCAACAGTGCTTTTCTGAAATTATGTTCTACAATCAAGGAATGAATATATGATTACTAGGTGTTCAAACATCAGTTGAACATTATTTAAAATAATCTAGATAAAAAATTATTCGCACAGTGACTGGATTGATCTATACAATCGATCGTGATTTACAAAATTCATTCATTCTTCAGGAATAATACAAACCAATATTGGGTATAATAAATTTATAAGTGTACTTCAAATTTAGTTTATTCAGGGAAACAAAAAGTAGTGAAAATTTTGTTTCGTTTCAGTGTGCAAGTACATCTGCCACAAGAGCTGCGAGGACAAGGTGAGTGACCCTCTTCTATCTATCCAATGCTCTATCGTTGTTTTCCGAAGGAGGAGCAATTAGATCGCGTCCACCACACGCGTAATTTCGCGCGAATTAGCGTTCGCAATCAGCCCGGTGTGTTCTCGGAAACTTAGCTACGGAGTGAAACGTGGAGAGCACTTCCTCGTACACGAAGAGTCTCTCCCTTTGCGAGCACGTTGTCGTTCGTGCTTCCTGGTACTCAAACAAATCTCCGGTGCCTCGAACACCATACGCGAAAACAAACCATTTCGAACAAAGCTCTCGCGCAGATCCATCGGTAATTTTTCTCCCCAAAGACGATGCAGGGTGATAGGCGTCCGGTTCGAGGAACGGTACCGGAAGTGATCAAGAACCACGCGAGAGATCGCAGTTAGTAGATGCATCTTAATTCGAGCACGCCAGCAAATGGCGTGGTCGATGAGATTCTTGGTTCTTCGAAGTCTTTGTCGATGACCACACATACGCGCGAGCGTTTCAGCGAGAATGGAGCCAGGTATCTCGGTTTCAGTGTGTGAAACACGGTGTGGGTTCAGTCACCGGGCAGGGCACGAGCCTTACTTACCTTACCTTCTTCGTATCTTCAAGTACTCCTGTGTCACACTCGCGGTCATACACACACACGTATGTGCTTGTGTAGAAGAGCGTGAGCGCACACGTGTTGGACACAGAAAGTAGCGGAAGGATGAACAGTAGACATGGAGGAGAACGTGCCTCGGACAGTAGGAGAGCACGACTTCCTTCTGTAAGTGGCGATACGTCGTTTGTTGCGAAGGTTTTGTGGCCACACCGCGAACAAAACGGTCGGCTACGATCCCTTTGATACGTCTATTTCGACGCCGGAGAGCTTCCATTACCGGCGGCAAGAATTCGCTCCGATGGATATCCACCTTTCAGGGACGTCACGGTGAAAGTCGCGGAATCTAGGAGCCTTCTAGTTGTGATTAATGTCCTAACAGATCGATACATATTCGGCTTTTACTACGTTGCCGCTTGATTGATACGCGGACCATCTGTGACTGACGTTTCAAATTTTTTATCGTTGGACTTTAGATAAAATTCATCGTTATTTCCACATTTCTATATTATATTACATCATTATAATTTTATCATAATACATACTGTTATCACAATAATACATTATACTGTTAGTTACATTATTGTTTATAAGTTATTAGACATTTATTATAACACCATATTTAAAGGGTAATAGCAGCTTAACGGTTGTGGGAGGATCGGAGTAAAATACCGTTGCAAACTCCCATATGGATCACTACGAGTTGAGTCGCATTATATCGCCATTTTTTGATCTACCATGCATTGAATTTACCAGGCAATTATCACGCGGTGTATTACCACGCATTGAATCACTACGAGTGTAATTGTGACACGTTGTATCGCTATATATTGTTCTACCACGTGATGTGTCGCCCTACGTTAAATTGTCACGCGTGGAATTACCATACGTGGAATTACTACGCGTTGAATTACCACGCGTGGACTTATCACGTGCTGATTTACCAGCGTTGACGCTCCATATATCCAATTACCACGCGTTGAATTACGACCCCTTGAATCACCACGAACTGATTTACCAGGCGTTGGATCACAATAGATTACAAAGCATTAAACATATCCTTCGCCACATGTTAAATCACAACACATCTCCCGTTATCACAAAAACAATTCCCAAAAGATTTCTTCCTAAAGTTATACATTCCCCAACTAAATAATGCCATAAAAATTCTCAAACTCCCTTCCTAACAAAAAAGTAATAAAAGATGGTAATGCTCATGTAATTAGTGGTCCGAGAGTCATTTCCCGATATTAATGAGTAACGAAACACGGAACTAATGGGAGATCCGCGACCAGATACACCGCCCTTGCGAGTTATCGAATGATCGATCTTCTTCCTGTTCGCTATGATAGCGATACAAGCAGAGGATTCGGGCTTGTTAGGTTTACAGTCCTGGCCACGAACGTTATTGCCCTTTCGTGGAGGCACAAAAGCAGCCCGCTCCGTTTCTTCCATAGAAGAATTCCGTGTAGGTCACGTTCGTGGTGGACGTTTTGAAATTCGAGGCAGCTCGAAGGTTCCTCCCAGGACTCGTCATGTGGCTGCGTCATCTCTTCAGCTTCTTTCTTTGTGGTATTGTGTAGGACAGTCGGACTTGGTGCGACAGTGTGTGATGTAATTCGTTACACGCACGGTAGCCACAAGAACTGTACGTTTCGTCGCCTTGAACTCGTGCCACCGTCGTTCGCTGGACCACACGTGTCCGTGTGCGTTTCACACACATGTACATAACATTGTATCGTGAAATTTTGTTACGGGGTCATGTGAAATCAACGGTATATTTAAACGGCAAATCCGATTCAGGTGATTGGTGGATAATAAATACTAATTAAGCTGCTGCTGGTATTCCTTGTTAAATTGAATACTGAAATATGGGCAATATGCCAGTGTTAAATGCGATTCAACACAATTCCGAATAAATGATTAAGCAAAAATGAGGTACATGGAACACATTTCATTGGTTATAATTTATATAAACACATCTTGCGCGTCCGAAAAACGAAGACAAATCGATTCATGGTATTCATGCATATTTTATGTGAAATAATATTGGATAACGATCGGATAGGAAAGCGTGACGCTGCTACAACCAATGGCTGATAGTATAGAAGCATTTCTGTTAGACCAGATCATCCAGATTTCTAGACTTCCGCCTAATGGCAAAATTGTCTTCGATAACTGATTTTACAAGCGCTGCACCAACAATTTCTCCTGCCAATTTTTCTTCCGATGCTGCCTCACAAAAATGATGATATATCGTGTTCATCATGCTTGCTTTCGCCCGTTTACGCAAACACGCGCGGCATTAAGCTGGAAATTGGCTAGAAAGTACAGCTATCTAGAGTCCCGTGTAACATTATAACGCTACCGTGTACACGAGCCACCTATGTGCATCGTGTCTCGTATGTCGCCAAGATACTCTGTGTATATGGTACATGTGCGAGAGGGTATTGATATCATCGTTTGAACCCCGACGCTTCGCATTTTCTCCGGGAACTGGAGCGAACGAGATGAGAACCGCTGGGACCAGTTAAACCAACAACACCATTCGTCGAATATGGAGAACCAGACGTTTCCTTGAGATCGAAGGTCGTTGGAATCTGACGAACCTGCTCTTTTTCTTCTCCGTGCAAAATCGCGGGAAGATGACCCTTTGAGGAGCTTCGAAATTCCGACAAACACCATTAGTCTTCATACGTCGAAAGTTTTGGTCACTAACTGGCCTTCCCTTAACTTCTCAATCAGCGTTAGTTTGCAGGTTTGGGTAGGTTCAAATTTGAGGAACGGAAGTGTAAATTTAGTACTCTGGGGAATACTGCGATGCCAACGGAGAAAATTTGGTAGTTTACTATGTGGCCTAAAATGTCGTATATAGATGTTGAATTGTAATGTGTAGCATGTACTGAATTACCTCGCGTTGTATCGCCACCCCTTGAGTCGCGTGAAGTTTGATTACTTCGCGTTGAAGTATTATGCGCTGTTTTGCTACACATTGAAGTACCATGCGTTGCTTTAGTATTCGTTGAAGTATCATACATTGTTTTGCTACGCGTCGAATTACCACTCGTTAAATTGTGATATCTGTCACAAATCGAATAACCACGCACCGAGTCACCACGCGTTGGAACTCTACGCGTTGGAGAACCATGCGCTGTATTGATACACGTCAAATGACCACGCGAATCCCATCGCGTTGTATATGCATCAGATTACCACGTGCCATATTACCATTGATTACACCGTGACGCATTGTATAACCATATACTGCATAGCCTAAACTCCATACATTACGTTGAACAGCCAGCTAAACGTGGCAATATAACGAGACTCTACTATATCTAAAATCAAACATTACCTCTTCTGCATACTGAACTGCAACGAAGTGAAGATCCGTATTCAAATTGACCGGGATTCGTGAGTACATATTAAAGCGAACCATGATCCCAGCCCTATCCATTTCTGCGTCTGGCTCGTTTTCAAAGTTGGTTCATAAGGGATTCACGTCACGTCGTAGCTGATTCGCCAACTTTCTGAACGCGTCCTTGTTCGCCGTGCACGGTCACCTTTGCGGTTAAACTGGCTCGTGTAACAGGGAGGAGCAGTAAGCAGGAACGATCAGGCCCTTTTAGCGTGGCTCCAGGAGGCTGTACGAGCACACGGGATACACTGCGAGAGGTTTACCAGGTTGGTCGCGAGAGGTGCATCGACCGTCCTGCCGTTCTAAACCGTGGTCACATCTCGTCCTCGCCAAGTACGAAAGCCGTGGCTACCATACCTGGTGCTAGCACGCCGTGTGTACCACCTCGGCCTTCCAAGATTGTAAACAGCCGGCAAGAACCGGGGAAACCAGACGATGGGTAACGTTGCTCCCGGTTCTTCTTCTTTGTTCTTCCTGCTTCTTCCTCCATCTTCTTGCCTGCTCGCGCGAGATGCGCCCAGCTGCAATGGCTCGATATTAACCCTCTCGCTCCGACGCGCTCCTGACAAAATGCTCATTGTGGCCTAAATGCGTTCCTGCGACCTGGCCTCGCGATTACGTTCATTACGGTAATTACACTCGCTTCTGCGAAAGCGTATTTTATTTCAGTGGGGTCTTACAAATAATTCGCGAGCGTAGGTGTATAATATACACAATTTCGTATATTCAACGTCCACTTTTTGCACATCTTTCTTCGCCTTCGTATACACTATGCGAATACAAATTAAGCGAAGTATAATGAAGTTTAAGCTGTTATAAGCTGTTATGCTACTAAGTTGCTTGTTAAGCAAACGCTCTCGTGGAATTTCTTGTATGATCCTCTGTAATGTTTCATGCCGTATATAAGAAACTTCAAAAAATTTTCTTAAGTAAAGTGTAATGAAGTTATTAGAAGTTGAACTAGTACTAGTTGTTATTAATTTGAAAAGAATCCCGATTTTTCAAGACTTCGCACATGATGCTCGTTGTGCGTGTAGCGCAAACGCGTGCATACGTGAACCGTGCAGGAAATTCAAATTTCCCTAGATTCCCGCCTTCCGTCGCGTTCCCCTTCATCAGGTACCGTATCCCGGTTTCTGCTATTCATCTCCGTTTCTTAAATCAACACCGGCAACAATCCGGCATTCATCGCGAACAAGGATATCAAGGTAGATCGTAACCGAGCTGCTGATGGTGCATCATCTCTTGGCGCAAAGTCGCGACTGAAAATAAAGAGAAAGGAGATAAAGATGACGTATCATCACAGGCAACACGGTTCCAGTGTCCTCACGATGGAAACAATGCATCTACCGATCCTCACGACTCTTTCTGGCTCTATTCTTCGTCGTCGTTGCTACGAAAACCATCCTCCTCTGTATTTCTCTGTGGATCCCTTCATTTTCATATCTACTCGTCATTTTTTATCCTCGTTACTCTGTGGACTTAAGTGCATTCGGATGTCATGTATATTTTTGCAGGCTATTTTTTGGAATTTAAGAATTTTGAGATTTGGGAATTTAAGGATGTGGAAATAGGAGTATTTGGGGATGTAGGTATTTGGGAACTTAGGAACTTGGGGATTTAGAAATTTGGAGATGTAAGGATAGGAAAACTTGAGAAACTGATGGATTTGTATATAAAGAAACTTTAAAATTTTAAAATTTGTATCTAAAAATTTGAACTCGAAAACTCTCGAAAAGCTAGCATAAGAAATTTGTGAGCTTACCAATTTAGAGGGGTAAAAATGCAATTTGTAAATTGAGAAATTCGATCCGTTGAAATATGGGACGCTCTCCACTCCGCTATCGTGCAGATGAATCCTCCATCGTAGTATTCGAGAGGCGATCGCACACGTTTTCGAATCGCGGAAGGAAAATCGATGCGATCGCGTGCGAGGGCTGTAACGGTATTCAGAGTGTGGGGTCGGGGCTGTCGATCGAACGAAGAGAGGTAAGACGAGACGGGGCCGATAAACGTGATGCAGAACGTTTCGAAAAGAAGGTTCGCGGTATCGTGACATTGACTCGGAGACCAGCAACATCGAGTTGGCCTAATGACTAATAACATCCGTGATTGAACGCGCCGCGAACCCGCGACACCGTGTCGCGAAAGTAGGCACAATTTACGAGGACAAGCTCGTTTCTCTGTATCCTTCTCCCGTCGATTTATTGCCATTATCGAAGAATCCATTATATCGTGCCATCGGCTCGATCTTTCTCGACCACGTTGCACGTGGACGCGTCAAAGGTGAACCTTGATCTTGCTTTATTGATGCTTCGACGTTTGAGCGACGCGTCGACTGTCATCTAGGGAGATTGAGACGTCGTGAGATTTCATTCGTATGCTGTCGGGAACAGGCTTCAGATTCAAGTTCTCTGCCATCATTTATTATAGCTAATCGGAATAATCATTTCAATACGTATAATTATTAACTAGCTTCTCAATGAGAACTCTATTAATGGAGCAGGCGCTGATCATTAATCTTGAGGCAGTACAAAAATAAATTTACAGAATAAAGTACAAACAAAAATTACAAGAGAATAAAGTAAAATACAAACATTAAATAGAATTACATTAAGTACAAGCATAGAACAGAATAAAATCCATTAAAATACAAACATAAATTACACTAAAGAACAATCCGAATAAAATGATTAGATGAAATCGAAATACCAGCTACAGATACAATATTATCGATACAGTGTCAATTATCAAAACAGACATGTATGAAAGGGAGCAATAGGGTTCTTAGAAGGAGCAATGTCCTGTGCGGTCGAAACGACCGAGGTGCGTCACATCGGAGCGTGTGCATTTCGCGAGGCGATAACGAACTCGCGATAAATACGCCCCGTTGTCTATACATCACGGAATAAATATATTCCGCGAGGGGCCGTGGCGAGGATAAATCAGAAAGCGTTCGTGTATAATTGTCAGTGTCGTCGGTGTAACAGCGGGTTGTTAAAGATTCGACCACAAATTTTCTGCCGGTCTGTCCGCGTATTTGGTGGGGTGTCTACCTGAGGCGATAGCGGATGGGCTCCGTGCACGCGCGATGCGGAGCTCTCCAGTCCGCGAACAGCGCTCCAACGCGAAGGACGTGGGAAAGATCGATACGTCGCTTCTCGATCGAACAGTCTTTACTTCCCTCTCGATTCGCGCTCCGATGTCGATTAAACCGTAACGAATCGATCGGAAGCCTCTGGCGGGTCGTCGAATTTGGCGGGAAATTCGAATTTCTTCTCGTATCGAAACCAGTTATCGTGTGGGGCCGTGACGATCGGTGAAGTGAAGAAGTGTCGGGCCCGTGGTGCGAACCTGTTCGTCGGACAAGGTGTCGGTCGACAAAGATTTCGTTGTCCGAAGCCTCGGATACGTTCGATCGATGCCGCGATAAAATTCTCGGCGAGCGTGGCGCGCGAACGACGAATAAGCATGGCCAAGGCGGCATGGTCGTCGAACCCGAAGAGACACGGGCAAAATTAGCTACGGCGTTGATCGCGCCGTGACCTTGACCGGCGTTGACCAACCTGACGAAAATCGAGAGTGCTGAGTCGGCGAACCGGAGGACTCTGGCTGAAGGACAGGTCAAAGGAAGGGTGTACCGACCTGAGATGCGCCATTTTCGAGAACCGATGCGAGAAGGTGAACGATCCTTGGAGCGTTTCGCCGCAGACCGGTAATGGGATACCAGAGGTGACGGCAAGATGAACGGTCACGGTTCCACCAATGAGGTACTTGCGCTACGTTCACGTACGACGTTTCTTTTCCTCCTTTCCTCTTTTCTTTTTCTTTACCCCTTTTTTTTCCTCTTTGCCGTGTCGCTCGCGTGCTCGCGCTTTCTTCTTCTTGTTGCGTTCTAAATTCGACGCGCCACGGACTTTAGGGCTCGTACACATTGTGCTGGATGAGCCTCGAGAACCCTCGATACACTTCTTACTAGGTTACTTCATTTATACGGTTTTCTCGAGAGGCTAGTTCGAAATAATCTTGCATTTATCCCTTTTCAGGAGTTTGGTACCTTGTGACCTCTTTGGTACCTCAGAGTACCTTGATTAATCACTTGAATTCATTTGTGGAGAGATTTACGTTTGACTGGAGAGATTTGAATTATTGGTAGTTTGAGAGAAATGTAGTATATGGCATTGTGTTACTATTTGGTTTATCGTCACACATTGTATCACTACGTAGCATTACTATACACGGTATCACCATATGTTTACAACGCGTTGTATAATGTGTCGAATTACCACGCGTTAGACTAACTGGCTGAACGCGTTGTATCACAAGTTAGATTACCACTCGTCAGATTACTACGCGCTGTATCACCATGAGTTGAACTCCCATACTTTGAATTACAACGCATTGTAACGTCGTGCGTCGAATTACTGCGCGTTGTATCGCCACGCATCGAATTATTACGCGTTGTATCGTCACGCGTCGAAATACCATATCGTGTTATCTCGTGTTGAAATACCATGCGTTGTGTTATCACACGTTGAGGTATCGCGCTGTTTTGCTATATGACAGGTTATCACACTCTGCTTTGCTACATGATGAATTACCACGAGTCGAATTACCATGCATCAAAATAGCATACATTGAATCACCACGAATCACCACGTTATGCATCATGTTTGTTACAATAAGAAACAAAAATTTATAGAAATCCTTAAATAATTATACATTCTGTTTAAAATGAGTACCAATATGACTTTATCCGAAGAATGATTGATTTTATTAAAAATATCCAACTTCACCAAATATCAATTGTTATTGAAACAGGAAAAGATAAACCCAATTACGTCAGCGCATTATATAACAAGTTTACAAGTGCATAACGATTACCGCAGTAATTACGAACGATAACAAAGTTATTGCAGAGTTAATTGGAAAAAATGTTTGAAGAAATATTCAAAAGTCATTATGTTCAGGCGATTGTTCGAAAGAAAATTTGCAAGTGGCAGCTGTTAGCTGATCGATGCAGAAATAGTTGCACTTTTGATCGCACGGAAGGAACTCGATATTACGTGGGTTTCTGAAACGTTTCTGTTCAACATGCTCGAGTTGCAGTCGGGCTTGGACGTTTTATTTGCGTCTGTGTGCACGAACCCTTATATATATAGCTCTCGCAAAGACGTGGAATTTCTTGAAGTTCGCGAGCATGTCTTGCGTGTTCGTGTGGCTCGCACAACGATCTCGGAATGTTTTAAATAACTCGTCTATTTTTCAACGAACTTTCCGTACACCCGGGTATCGATCCTCGTATTCAAATGGAAAATTCGACGAGATTATCGTCGAGCAACCTTAATCGTTTTATCTAAATCACCGCGAAGTTTCGTCGCGGTAAACAATTAACGAAACCGATTATTTTTTGTTATACTTTCTTATGACGATTTGCACGTGTCGAAATGCAAAGTTATCGGTTCGGTTATCGTGGACTTCTGTACACCTCCCGTTGATTCCGTACTTGTACCAAACGCGAGACCTTTGCGATTTCCAAACGGGTTTCGCTCGAATGAAAAAAGACGGGACGAGGGAGGTGATAAGGCGTTATAGCTGGCTGATTAGATAAGCTCCAGTGACAGGTATGGCATTGTTAGCGCGTCGAAACTCGCGTCGTACTTTTTCAATGCTCCACATTCATCCAGAACGGTGCGCCGTTCGAAACTTTTCCAATCAGGCTGGATCGATCTGCCAAACAGTCGGAACACTTGCCGTGATCACGATTACTCGGGTACCTGGCACGATTCGAATGAAAATGTGGTCTGGTTAGCCGCGGAATTGTTCGTAAATACACGCGCGTATCATCGCCAGGCAATTTTAATTATCGAACGAAGATAGCGACGAATGGTTGAAGCGAGCCACGCGATAAGGTTTCCGCTCGCGTATGTACATACGCGTACACCGTTTAAAATTTCGATAGTCGAGCAACCGTGGCCGAGATATCGAGGCCAGACGATTTTCCATCTTTTCAGTCTCGGGACTCCGGGATTGATTGGACATCTCGAATGGAGAATCGCTGGCGAAAAGCCAACAGAGTCACTGAGAGAAAACCGTACGGTTCGTGGAAGCTTTCTTTTACACGCAATGGTAAAAATCGAAAGGCGAAGTTTCTTTTTCTATACCGCCGCACGGTACACTCCCTTGCTTGCGAACACATCGATAATCACGGTTCCGGGAACGACCGGATATCAGTCACGTTTTATCTGCTCGAGATTTTTGCATAGCCATTATCATTCGTTTGCTGCTCGATATGAACCTCGACTCGATATTCCTTCCACTGTTTTTCCTCGTTTACTCGATCAAAATTGATTTATTCCGCTGAACATCTGCAACTGTTCGCTGAATATCTTACCTGCTGTTTTCTTCGATAAGAGATATTCTGTCGATATTCCATGATTTTAAAAAAACAGAAATTATGTGAATCGCATTTTGATCGAGGTCTGTTAAAAAATCAGAATACTTTTTGATCAGCATTGAAGGTCTGTTAAAAACAAGACATAGAGAAGTAAGAAATAACCTCAATAATAATGGCAGTTTTTTGAAAGAGTCCGAAAGAAACAAATGATTAGTTGAGCGAATTCAACAATTTTGCTACGTGTACATAACCTCATATATTTGTTCTGAATGATATATAGTTGTTCCGAAAGCAACTGAAATGTGGTTAACAAACCGCGTTGGATTTTAAAAAGTTGTGGAGTATGATCAATCATTCTACTTAGAACGTGTCTTGCTACGCGGCCATTTTCACTGCAACCGCACGTTAACCATTTTCATGTTGCCATTAAAACTCCAAAATTTCAGAACGACTACAGCTACTCGGTTACTTTATTACATCCTGCTAATGTTAAATGAAATTTCCCATATTTATTTGTTTAGTTTGTTTTAATATACATTACCACACTGCTTTGATACAACACTTTGCTGCTGAGTTATAAAACAGAAGAAAAATATTTAATTAATTTATCAATCGATACTCAATTTAATGTTCCACCAAAGTAAAATGATTTCGTTCCATTGATTTCCAAAGCTCTGAAAGTTAAGCATTATTTATTAAATATTAAATAATTGATTCAATTAGTGAGGTATTCAAATTAGCAAATTTATTGCACTTACTATTAACGTTATAAAAGTAATGTTTGAACGTCTTTTATATTAGATTGGTTGCGCCAGTCATCGACAGCCCATACGGCAATCAACGAAATAAACGAGCACAGTCTACTTTAATTAAAAAAGAAAGAACACCGAATTAAATAGCAAGGGGAATATCGTTGGTCCTTCGAGCGCCATAACTTTTAATTTCCATCGCGAAACAAGTATAACGAGAACGGGGTTTATATAGTGGCGACAGCGGCCATAGCGCCATTAATCTCGCATAATCATGGCCGATTAATTGGCATGCAAATGAGCTCGGGCACAAATTACCACGAACGAAGGTGGGTTCGATGCCGCTTATTCTTCATCTTTGTCTCCCTTTCGTTGCCTTCTCTTTTATCCTAATCTTCGATTAATAATCAAAGCAGCGTTCTCTTTTTCCCCTAACACAACGGGTAAAACATAAGTTTCGATCAAGGATGGATCCTTGTCAAAGATCTTTGAAATTCACAAACGCGAGCCGAATTAGTCCTTCTGGGAATTGCTTCTTCGTTTCTAAGGTCATCGTATAATGTCTTCTCGTTGTGGATTCTTTTGCTCGCCCAGTTCTCTCTTTCTTCTTCTGTATTTCGAGGACCACTCGAAAACACGCGTCTAGTCGAAAGTTCGCGCTACCGTATGAAATATTCATCACATACCGTGGACCAACCGTTCTGATGCATTCATGAAGCTTGGGCAAATTGTTATCCTTAGAATATTCCTAGAATTCGTTCAAACATAATAGCTAATTATAATTACGTGCTGTTTTTATAATTTCTCAATATTAGTTTTCAAGGTGAAAGTTTTAGACGTTCATTTTTGGTTGTAGGGGTCTAGCATGTAGATAGGTGGATTATAGGGATTTGGGGATGTAAGAATTCGGGGATATAGGAATTTCGGGATATAGGGATTTAGGGATGTAAAGATTTGGGGATATAGGGGTTTGGGGATGTAAGGATTTCGGAGTATAGGGATTTGGGGATGTAAGGATTCGAGGATCTAGTGATATCGGAATATGGTTGATTTAGGAATATAAGGGATTCGGGGATTTTGGAATCGGGAGATATAGGGATATGGGGAGTAAGGGATTAGGGGATATAAGAATTCGGGATTATAGTGATTCAGGTATTAAGCGATCTACGTATCTGACGATCCCCAATAGATCAGTAAGAATTTTAAAATATGGATTATGAACTCAACAATTTAAACAATCAGAAGTGCAGAAGCCTAAGAGTCTAGTAAAATAAGTTAATAGAGATCTAACTTAACCAAACATCACCCATCCAAGAGTTAAAACTCGAATAAGTCCCCTATTCAAGAAATTGTTTGAACATTCATTCAATCGATTAATCGTGTTCGAATACATTAACAGTATCACGTCATCGCGATCCTTCCTTGAAATGACGTAAACCATTTCAAATTCCATCGCGTTCGCATCCACAGAATCCTGGGTAATAGTGGAAACACAAAAGGGAGGAGCTGCATGACCAGAAGGATAAGATCCGAGAAGTTTGGTGGCCGAGTTCGCGAAAGTTTCCAAGAGGCTGAGACTGAAACTCTAAATATTACGAGGATTCGCGGATCCGTTATAGGATTTAAGAAAGTTCGCAGCTGCGAACCGACTTTCGGGACTTTCTTATTGCTTGAAAAATAGCCGGGTCATCCCGTTTCCGTTTCCTGTACGTGTAGCTACAGGAAAAAAGGAACGCTCGCGAACTTCGCTTCGTCTTTCGTTCGATTTGTTCGTGGAAAAGTATCGTGTGGGTCTTTCGAAATCTGGTAACTTTTACCGAAACAGCACGTACACTTTCAGAGAGATTCGCAAATTGATCTTTTACTCTTTTGCAACGTTACTTGGTAACGAGTTCGATACGCTCCGGTAACGGTCCGCCATTTTGTAATGGTAGTTACAGTAGGGAAGTTAGTCGAATAAAATGACGACAAATTCGCCACTCTCAGTCGGAACTTTCGTTCCAAAGTTTCAGAGGAACAGTGACCTGTCAAGTTTAAGATTTAATAAAATTCTGAAACTGTACTTCAGCATTCAAAGTTCCTTTGTGCAATTTTTCTTAATAAACTTCATTCTGCGCGTTTAGCAAAATGAAGACCTGCGAGCGAATAACCTCGCCGTTCTACGTCGAAATTAAAATACTTGTTGCCGTTGGTTTATTTCGTTTGCATTTTTGAAATATTTTCATATCCAAGTTACATTGTGCAAGAATCGCTCACTGTATTATCACGATTATAGAACCATGAACATTTTAGAAGGCTATAAAACATCGCTAAGCCATCATTATTCTTCGAGATAACATAAACGTCCTCGCGTCTGTTGAATCGTTCATGAATTTGACAACAGACGAATACCTCGGAGAAGCTTAATTTCCGCTTAATTTGAACGGGGAACACATCGGTGAAAACGAGATTATGAACAGGGGACGGAGGGTGGATTCTGGTGGTTTTCGTCGAGTTAACCTCAGATTACCAGCCATAACGTTTTACGAGCACGAAGACCCTCTTGAAATTGCCATCCAGTCTATGTGGACAGGTCGTAAGAAGCTCGTAAACGAGTTGCATAAAATTGATTCGCAACAGTCGGCGATCGAGCGGTCGGTTCTCGATGGAATTTTTCGCGGTTCCTCCAAATCCCATACGATCGTCCAATAAATTGTCGGAAGGTGGAGAAAATCGGCTCCGTTTACGTTCCGATTTCTCGCATTCGAATCACGTGAAATTTCAAGCCGGTCCAACGATCCTCCTTATCTTCCCTCGGAATTCGAAAGCGTTCAAATCCATTCGGATAATTTCTGGTCGGTCGATTCGAAAGAATACCGGACACCTTCGTTACGCGGCACAGCATTTTAATTCCCGCGGATGAATTCCTGATAACATAACGAGGGATTTCGCCCGTTTGCCAGACGTTTGCTTCGTAAACAACCGAACGCCGCGTTATATCCACTTTCAGATTCTTACGAGCTAAAGATACTTCCATAAAATATTTTGCCAAATTTCAAACTTAAGAGGTAAACGAAAAATAAGATTTATTTAAAATAATTCCGGGATTTAATCGTTTTTAAAATACATAGGTATTACAGTAACGAAAACTTATTTATAACAAGTCCTCGCAACTCATATGATTGCTACATCAACACTCGACCAACCGCATCGATACCCAATCGATGTACAATCATGCTCATACATCCACACGGTGTCCAAAATCGAGACACAATCATGTTCATACAAAAAATGTTTACACGATGAGGGTGTTGCGATTCAAAATAACATTTTTACTCGGTTAAAATTGTCCTTCATAAATCAGAGAAATAAACAGAATATTTTTTGCGAAAATTATTTATGAAATACTATTATAGTAAATTTCAAATAAATGCATATCATAAATTGCGTACCATTTATCCAATTAAAACTGTCTGCGTCGTTCATATTGATTATATAAAATTAAGTTCTTAATGAACACTTAAATTCTTTTAGAGAAAGTGACCGCTATTCATCTCCTGTAATATTACATGTCAATTATTCGAGACAAGCTACTAACAAGTAGTTGAAAACAAATGAATATCATAAATCATATGCAGGCAATTAAAATTGTCTATACAGTTTGAGCATATAAAATAAATTTCTTAATAAAGGTTTCAGAGTTGACTATTTTTTCTACTGATAAATCATGTACTATAATTCTATGAAACTTGATACTCTACCTGTTTTCCCTAACACGATAATTAGAGTACACGAAGAATATTTATAGCGACTATATAAAGATTGATTACGTACCGATAACTTCAATTTTATGGATATTTTATATCACTTTCCTTGAGAAAAGTAGTCGGTCGAGACAGTCGAGCAAACACGTGTCCACGTTAATCGCGTATGAAAAGGAATCCTTTGAAAGCCGTGTGGAGTTCACACGCGATAGGCGGGTGTAACACACACAGTGGGTCTGTGGGTTACTCTGCGGCCACGCGGAATTATTCGGCTCGTGGAACGAAGCGCTAATGAATATTGATGCTTCACACAGGTTCACTCTAGCCGAGGTCGATGCATTAGCATCATTAACGCTGCTCTCCGACCGGTAGAACGTTCGAGTTGAAAGGATAAGTTCGACCACAAAAAGCATTCTCAGAAAACACAGAGGAAAAAGGGACAACACCGAAGTTTGTCAATCCCTTTTGTGTCGTGCTTCTTTTTGCCGTTGCGAAATGTGAAAAGTCTTTGTCTATCGTTTAGCGTATTAATTAGTCGTGTGAAATTTGTCGGTCACGAACAAAGTAGACAATCATGACGCGTTGAAAATGAATCTGTACTTACGTCATCTATTATTGTAAGAGGTAAATGATAATTACTTGTGCGATCACAATATTATTAATGGACGATTTAAAATCCACGAATGAGAGATAGGAAAAGTTCAAAGTCAAATGTTCGTCAGCGAAAAGCTGCATTTAGATGGTATCTAATCGGTGGGCCAGGAGGTGTAATCGAACGTAGAATCTCTGTCGTATACAGCATTGAACGAGGTCAGAACGTGACCAATTGGCAGACCACGAAACAATTTAATGCGATTAGATGTCAGTAGGGGAGCGGCGATGTCTGTCGCCTGTCAAATTTCGCAGCCGTTGACGTTGTTCGAAGAGTAGATTCGTGTCAGCTCGCCGGTAGCCTTACCCCTTTGCTCGATCGACCGATTTAAATCGACTTAAAACTGCTTTCTTCCATCTCGCTACCCTCATCGACGAGAGCCGATATACACCGATATTTTTTCGATAGTTTGCCAAATATTTTTTGCCTTCTATTAGAATTTAATTTACGAGAGCCTTCTGGTAAATCGAAAGAAAAAGTGGGTACATATTCCGACCGATAGACCCGAATGTTTTCTTACTTTATCGATTACCTTTAAAGACGGTTTTTCAACTTTTTCCCTCGAGCCGCTACTTAACTTTCCTGCCGGGAAGTCTTTCGAATTCGTTCGACGATTAAGCAGGGAAAGAACGTTCGGGTACTATTCAGCAATCGTCTCCTCGATTATTTCGTACCGACGAGATCGTTTCTCTGCTTTCTGGCCCTCCAAAGATTTCGCGTCGACTTTCCGACTGCTTATCGACCTTATCGAATCGTTTATTCGCGATAAAATCACGGAAATTTCGGTCAGACGTTTATAAACGGGGTTCGGTCGCATGAGATTGCACGGTGTTTAACGCAGCTTGAAAACCTGCGAATGTAGAAGGTTAAAGGACTTAATAAATTTCAAGTTTATGAAGAAAGTATACGTGTAGATATACCCGAGTGCAAAGGCCTTCATATACGTATATAAATTTGAAAATTTATTAAATTCAACTTAACTTGCAAATTTTCAAACTTTGAAAACGTCAAATACCTAAACCTCTAAATATCCAAATTTCTAAATGCCTGTATCTCTAGCTGATCCCAAAAATCTCAAGGTTTCCAAATTTCTATGTCATCCACACTTGCTCTTCTACACGATGATCGAGTAGGTGGAAACAAAGGCGCAACAAATTCTATTGTATCATTAACACCTCAGAGAAAGAAGTTTCAAATGAATTGTTCAAAGAGAACACCTAGAAGTTGTCCTATACAAATACCTATGAACGGCAGAGTGTATCGAATGCCAAACACTCGAGCCGTGGCTGAAAAGCAATTTCAATCTATCCTTCAAAGAGAGAAACACAAAGGTAACATACGGTTCTCTCGTGTGTAGCACCTCCTCGTATTCGCGTCGAGGTTTTTTGCGATTCGCGTATCCCACACGCGGAATAAACGAACGATGTTATCTCGTCGAGGAATCGAGATAACTCGCCCACCTATGGCCCTGTCGGTGAAGGAACGAACAGCTCGCGGTGGTCGTCGAGAATGACGGCAAAGGAATCGCTCTATTACCGGTCCGCTTATACGCCGATCTATCGCGTCTGAGAGCGCGAGAAGAGGCCGTTAGTCAAGCGGCTAATATCACGTTGTCCGTCCAGCTGGCTTGGCCTTCGGAGAAAGAAAGGATTCCTAACAAACGACGGGAGTGAGAGAGAAAGAGAGAGAATGATCTTGGCTCCTTATTATCCGTGACTCCTTCGAGCGCCATACGAACGCTAATTACGAACTTTCATTACGAGTCACGCTCTAGTCTCGTCGAACTGTGGGCCGATCGCGATTGCGGAACGGCTTCCGTGGCTACAAACTATAACATTGCTCGATTTGTAGCGCGTAGATTAACGCTGGAAAGTTCACTCTTGCACATTTTGTTAAGTGCCATTTACAGTAGGGTTCAACTGTATTTTATAGGTCTTCGGAATATTGATCGGGGCAGTCTTGGAATCTTAGCAACTCAGGGACTTGGAACTTAAGAATGTGGAGACCTAAAAGTTCAGAAGCTTGAAAATGAAAAACATACTTGAAATTTACATAAACTATCGAAATAAAGATCGTGTACATGAATCAGCAGTATATCTATTATTTTCTGCCTTATTCTTAATTTTCACTTAAGTGCCCGTTATAGACATTCAGTGTTACTTGCCATTGAAAGAGGTAGAAATATAGCCTGCAGTGGATGCGCTAAACCGGCATTAAAAGTGAAGGAACAGAAAGACGAAGGAAAGACTTGGAAAGGAAGCTGCATAATAATTGCGACTATTAATCAAGCTAGCCGCGAGGCTTACGCAGGAATAAGCATCGATTAGCTCGGCTGCGTGGCGATGATCCGCGTGGGCGATCGACCGACCAGTTCTCTGGCATTCGCGTTTCTGCCGTGTGTCACCGCGATAGAAGCTGAAATAGGGTGTTGTCAGAGGGTTCGAGAGCGTGTTTAGACATGGAAAGAGAACCCTTATCTGTGTCGACGAGCCAGAACGTCGTTTGACGTTAATTACCGACGTTCAAGTGGAGGGTGAATGATTACGAACCGGCAAGATGAAGATAGCAGGAAAGCTTGGGATTCGAATCGCGAGATTATTTACGATTATTAATCAAACGGTCGGTACGTTGGCTGCCGTATCGATCGGCAATTTCTACCTCGTGGCTTATAATTTCTGCCAATGATCAATGGCAATCGGGATGGTAGACCGCTATCTCTGTGCTTCATTAGCTCGACCGTGCCTAATGTGCTGATACGAGCAAGAATCACTCCGGATGGCGACTATCTTAAACTGTACCTCTGATACATTTACCGGTTCGAATCGATCTTTTGTGCCTGATTGATTTATTCCAGCTCGATTGTTCGTGTAGGTGAGAAACTAATGATGGAGCTGGATGATCGCGGAGAAACGATAATCCGGTATCGAATTAGGTGTCTTCGCTTCGGCCGAAGTAATATCACTGATCAACTTCGTCCAATGTTACTGATCTCAGCTTGCAGTGATCACGATTTACATGTAATTTGCATACGCTGTTTTATTGCACTTTCATTCTTGGAAGATTTTTTTTAAAGAACTTGAGATGATCTGATTTGAGATTGAACTTTTTTCTTGGTATTTAGGCGATGTCAGATACCTTTGACACTCATATTTCAAACGGTTGTATCAGATCTTGTATCAGGTGATTACATCAGATCACTGTATCAGATCATTGTATGATTATAGCAAATCACTGTGTCAGACTGAATCAGATTGTATCAGATCACTGTACCAGATCATTGTACCATTACATCAGACCATTATTTCAGACCATTACAACACTTTACGTTAAAACTTCATAAAACCGTTAATTCTGCTCCGCAAGAGAATGTTAAAATATAAAATTATTTAAGTGCACAGTAAAGAGCGATTCGTCGGAATACATTTGTCAACGAGTTTCCCATTTAAAGTAAAATAATTCTGACGATTATGATTACATCCTGATGAAATTTCCATGGTGTCGAGAGATTTGAGAGACGAAGAAGAGAAACGAAGGCGAGCGGAAACGAAGACGGAACGCTTCCTTCCCGGCGCGTCGTTAAATCAATTCCCGGCGCAGGTAGACATTGGACCGTGACAGCCGGCGTGAATCCTGGCGCTCGCCGACACTTGTAAACGTAGCTTTAAGGTTACCGGAGGGGTGTAGACACGCTACGACAAAGTGGCCGTGGTGTGTTCGCGGTGTAACGGCCGTGCGGTTACCGGTTTATCGCGAGAGTACCTCCGCCAGGCGCGGAGATGCGCACAATGAACGAACAGCCACGCAAACCGGTGAACTCGAACGATTTTCCGAGCTGAATTCGAGGCTCGAGGCAACCAACGACGTCCGCCACTCGTGATTAATGTATCTAATTACCTATCTTGGCTTCTTCACGCTATTCGAGTTTGCGAAGGGTCTCGCAATTAGCCTAGGTACCTCGTAAACGCCATAAACGATACCTTCTGTCTGTCTCGTTCGTTCTGCCTCTTCTCACGGACGCATTCGATCGTTGCCAAGGTTAGAATCGATGCTTCAGATGCTCCAGAATATCTGTGCGATAGTCTGGAGGATTATTGTCGACCGTTCAAATTGCTTTTAATTCACGGTTGATTCTTTGCACTTTTTAATTTAAGAACTTCATTTAAGAATGTCGATACTTTTGATTTATATCAAGTGTAACATGTACGCTTGAATTTTATGTTTGAACTAGCAGAAATAGCCAAGGTTTAGTATAACATTTTAACTTTCGTTCTTTGTCTGAAACCACTGAGGTTCATTTGAGTCTCCAGAGCTACATTTCATTCCAAAGTTTTGGAATAGACTGCATAGGGTTTCGATACACATCCCTTAATTAGCGGAAGAACACATCGCATATAGCAGACATTAGAGTTAATTCTCTTTTCAGCTATTATGTATAATACAGAATATGGTTCTCAGCGGGTTTCAGTAATGTTACCTCCAACTGAAGCTGCTAAGAGAATCATGTAGCATGGGGCGAATAAAGTTGTATATAATTTGATAAATGACAATGTAGCCCATTGATAACGTCCATAGAATGTACTCCACAGATAACATCCATAGAAGTATTCCATAGATAACATCCATAAATATATTCCATAGATATAATGCATACACGTATTTCATAGATAACATCCATAGACGTACTTCATTGATTAACCTCCACATTGGTATCCTATAGATTAACCCATTTAGAGGTATCCTGTAAATTGACCTCCATAGAGGTATCCTATAGATTAACCTTCATAGAGGTATTCTACAGGTGGCCGACCTATGCAGTTACCATAACAGGCTACTGAAATTTCTCCTGCTCTCAAGCACACATACGACACTCAAAACATGCATGCGATAGCAACTTTTATAATGAAAGGAAGAAGTCATTTGCAGAAATATCAGACTGTACACCGATTCATGACATCTGGTAATTGCTTCATTACCCTCTTGATGGATGATGATTATGCCTCTAACATAGCGTGGACCAAGAAACTAGACAACTACAAGTGTTACCATTCTCCCCGATTACAATTAGAAAAACGTAGCAGAAGAACTAGGTGAATGACTGGAAAGAACGAGCACATGTTCGGCATGATCGGAACGTATCAGTTGCGGTAACACGCTTGCCAGTTCAGGAATCCAAATTTGAAAGCTACAAGATTACAGCCTGGATCTCTAGCCTCATTACAGCCGTCATTTGCGTCGGCAATTTCATGACGTGGTGCGTTTCTACCGAAGCCAAGATCGATCAGGTCGCTAATGCGAAGGTAGATTTATCGCGGGCCAGCATCTCTCGTTCGTCGAACGCGGGATGAGAAATGGACCGCTAGCAAGGGAAAAGCGGAACGTCGCGGACGATACAACCGAACGGACAGTGTCTCGTTTGTCTTCGGTTTCGCGGACCGGATGAAGTGGGCCTTAACGAGAGGGACAGGTCGGCTTAACGATATTTGCTGAGACATTTCGCTGACAGCGGAACGAATGATCGATATACAGCCCCTTTCCAATCCCGTGATTCAACCGAAACGAATCTGTATCTACGTGGAAAAGTAAGGTGAAAATTTACACCGACTTTATTTATGGGCAAATCGATGTTCGAGATCCAGTACCTAGTTACAGTCATAGAGAAGATTTTATCGTTTTTTTAATTTATTGAGTGGACATGCAAACCAACATTTCTTCCAATTACTAATTTGTACACGTGTAGTACTCAGAGCTAAAAAGAATACATCTACTCTCATCACTAATGTCCTCTCCAATCAGATTTATGCGCCATCTTTCTAGCTGGGGACACGTTCAACTTTATCGATTTCTTCGAACGAGATTTCTTAAACGAAGTATGAGAAAATGTTATACATTTCGATGTAAAGCATAAGATCGGAAACACCCTGTATATTCCGTGAACACCGGCGGAGTTGTTTGGTCGAGCGGTGGTCGCCTCTCGTGTCACGCCAGCCGGAAGTGAAAGTGAGCGAGCGGAGGATTTTTCGGTCGGAGAAACCGCGACATCTTGTCGCACGTCGGATCGATGATCGTCCCTCGGTGAACTTGAATGGAAGTTCGCGAAAAAAGAAACGCACGTAGGCGTGTGTTTGACGTAATCCGGTTGGAGAACGAAATCGGCGATTCCTCGCGGCGATAACGCGAGCGTGTCCCGTTATAAAATATCGTCCGTTGTTATTTTACAACCAACGCAACGCTTCATTACCACGAGGTAGCCGAGAATCGTAAAGCGTCCGAGTTATTTCACGCTCGCCGCCGAATCCCTTTAAATCTCGCGGCTGAAGCGTGAAACGGCTCGTTTCCAGCCGAGTTGCGCTCGCTTCATCGTCCGCGATAAATAATACTCCAGCAGCGTTGTCCTTTGAAGAACAATTAATTGTGCCCGGGCACACAGGACTCGAGGCGAGAAATTGTATAGCCAGGATACCTGGTACTCGCTTCTGTTGCCAATTAACGGCGAGCTAGACGCGCAACCAGCCTCGTTTGCGATGACAACGATGTGAAAGATGCTTACGCTCGAACGTTTATTCCCTACGAACGTTTCCGTTCGCTTTCGTTTCGCGATTATGTTAATTCCGCTCGACGCTCGTTAATTCCCCGGCGCTGTTCTATGCTTGTACGTTCCTCGATTTTATGTGAAACGCACGACAGATTTCTACCGATCGTTGGTATACTGACTTTCTCTGCGGTTTTATGGATAGAATTCGATTTTACGGCGGTAATAACGCATGATTTGATCCTTGAAAGGCAGGTGTTAAGATTGACGCGGACGGGTGTGGGATCATTTTAATCCGTAACTGAAACGAAAGTATTATGTACAACCATATTTTCATGTAAATATTATACCTATATAATTTTCTCGTAACAAATGGCTCGTTTGGCTATAAACGCTATGGAGATCTCGGTCGATATTTTACGGATAAAATATTTATTCACAATAATTTCATAGCTTGGAAATTGGAAGATAACTGGAAATTCACGGACTTGAATTTGAGAATTTAATAATTTAACAATTTGACCATTTTATATTTGAGGCTTCGTGAATCTGAAGACTTGTAAGTTCTTCGTACAGGAAGAGACCAAAAATCGTAGTCGGAGGAACTGGACACCTAGCCGCTATTGGAGCAGAGTTGAATAATTCAAGAAGGTTCGGAAGATTAATGGTTTCTCGGCGAGCTGAAGAGATCCGCTGATGTAACGATAGCGAAGAAACGTCGCTCATTTCCTGAGTGTTCGTCGCGTTCTTAATGGCGAAGTAAGGGGGCTGGTTGGTGAACGTGTCGCAAAAACGTAACACGCGGCAAGAGTTTTTCAAAGAACCGCACGACTGTGGAGCATCCTGATTGGTTCAGTGGACGCGTCCTCGTGGTAATCCCGACGACCTTGAAACCATGGCGACCATAACATCGGCGAACAACCTCGGCTGGCCTCACCTCTCATCCCTCCGCTCTTCTTCTTGTCAAGCATCTTATGGGTCTCTTCGTCAGCTTGATGTTAGGTATCGTTCACACCAGCATCGCGAGACTACTAATTAAATTTCTTTAACTTTTATTTACTCTCTACGCTGTTATAGAATAATAACGATGCGGTTACGCAAAACAGGAGCAATTGTATTAATCATATATTAGATTCACCACAATGTGTCGATTTATTATTTAACTATTCTTTTTGTCGATTATTTGTAAGAAGAAATCAAAGGGAACAGGTTTGTTAATATTTATTATTATAAGTCGGAATAATGGTGGTTCAGAAGGAAATATCGATATGCCGTAACGTTTACTCACTGAATCGAGTGGTTGCGTAACAGAGTTCGATCGTTCCATAAAAAGAGCAAAAGTGTATACACCATCGTGTTTAACCATGTCTCACGAGTTTCACTGATCGATCGTGACAAAGCAGACGGGAGAAGCCCTTCATCGAAGTGGCCATCTCTCATTCATTCGAGACTTCGATTGTCGACACATCGAGTGCGATCGAACAATATTTCTTTTTTTCGCTTGTATATCGGCCAGTTGTGTTCTGACGGATATGGTGGGCGTATCGGGGAAAAATGGCGACGTGAGGAGATAGGAATCACGTTGCTCGTTTGCGGTACAGTTTTGAGGTTGGAAATTTGGAATTTGGAGGATTTGAGGATTTAAGGATTTAAGGATTTAGGAATTTGGAGGTTTGAGGACTTGAGAAATTAGGAAGTTCACGAATTTGTAAATTAGGAACTTACAGACTTAGGGACTTAGAGATTCAAGGATTTGGAAGTATGGAAACCTAAAGATGTCTATATTTAAAATTAAACATACTTTACACCAGTTCCTATCCAAACAAGTTGCACATATCAGCCAAGCACACGCGATCTCTCCTGCAGCCGGAAAAAATCAGTTCACTTGTATAATGTCGATATACCCGTATCGATCGTAACAAATAAGAGAACGATCAAAGTAGCCATCGACGCTCTCGAAATCGATATCGCGAGAGGGAGACGCATTGGAAGAAAGTCGTCGTAACTCAAAGGTGATCCAGCGTGTTATTCATGACCGGCGAACTGGGTCATGGAAGCCGATCGATTACGTTCGATCGTTCTCGAATTCGTGGGACTGTCTCGAAGAGACGCGACTTCTCGGAAGTGGTTGTAATACCACAGGGTTTGTTTCTATGCGCGCATTTGCATGTGGGTCAACGAGAAGTGCGATCGACAACATCCATGAACTCGCCGTTATCGATCGACGGCTGTTTATCGAGAGTAAACATGGAAAGGCTTCGTAGTACTACCGGCGAGATAAGGGACCGCCTACGAAGTTGACGGTGGATCCATTCATTCTTTATTCGAGGCAACGACGACGTAATTAGCCGGAAGGGGCTTTGACCGACGATTAAACGGCGACGATCTAACGACAAGCTTTGTCGTCGGCTTCTAAGGTCAGACCGGATATTGTTACTCGTCTCTATCGAACGATACTGTTTCACAATCTAACCCGATTTGGAAACACAAGAAAAATATCACTCTTGCGGTTGAAGAGTTACCAGGAAAAATGGACACCGTGATACAGTGAATGTGGACATAGAGGTATTTGAATATGGACATTGACTGCTTTCATGAAATATGTTCTTGTAGCTTTATTTTCGATTTATTATAGAGGTGTATTCAAACCTAACAAAATTGTTCATGTAAGTATATCTGATATCCCGTTCTCAAGACTACTTATGAAAGTACACTCAAAACCTTGTCTATAGAATTAACTGTTATAAGATTGTATCTAAGAGCTCATATATCATAAATAAATTTGAACGATAAATACTGTATGTCAAATTAGATCAGATTTGAAGTTCGAACAAGAATGAAAGTTCAGCAAATTTGAATTTCGCCTAACAAACTGTACTTGATTAAGTTAATAAGTAGCAGCAAGCAGGGTGGTCTCGGTTCTCGAGTTTAACAAAGCCATTATGAAGCTGGAAGATGCTATGTCTGGCAAAGATATCTGAGCAAACACAGAAATAGCGTTAAGCCGCAAAAATATCAACCCGAACCATAATTCTACCGAAGCTGGAGAGTTTTGAAGGATATTTTTACCATCGAATGTCTACAGAGCTCGCAAGTGAAGTGCTAAAACGTACGGAGACTGTGAGATTCAGCGTTGTTGGCTGAGAAAAGGATGAACGACCTCGGATCTACCTTACAGAGACAGATATAGTATTTATCGTGTTGATTCAGTGGCACGGTGGGCTCGCGAGCCACCGGATAAAGCGAAGATTCGCTCGAACAAATAATCTCTCGGCTGGGTAAAGTGTTCGAGAGTTATTCTCGATCGGTCTGTGTCCGCTCAAGATCGCGGCTGTTCACCTCGTCGCCACGAAGGTCGAAAGAATAGTAAAGCAAAAGGTTACTCGTCTAGTGTGTAGCACACTCTTCAGCTTCGGTACTTGGCCGATCAGACAGCCACCCACTTTAGGCTACCACCCACGTGGACGTATCACCAGAACACATAATGTTCACCGATGTTTGCATTCCTTTCCTTCGATTCCCGCCATTTCGCTGAGACACTGATGCTCCGCAGATGGAATACGCCAGATACACTTGGTATTCTGGTTGCAAGATACTAATTGTAGAATCCAATGAAAGCATACATTTCAGCACAATATCCATAGCGAATGTTTTAACATATGTATACACATTTTATAAATAAACTATCCGCAATATTACACTCGTGACTTGAAATGTGATAACTCGTATTTTTATCGCAATTGAATTTTCGGTTCAATTTGTGTAATAAAGAATCTCTGAAGGCAAAATGCACTTGACATTTTAACTTTCTACAGTTGTATTAACGTTGCAGCAATAATCTGTGACGCCCAGAAAATTGTTAAGCAGCAAAATTCGTGAAGATCGAGTTGCATCAGGGTTGAATTTTTTGATCTCACGATTGGATATTAAAAATTATACGCATAAATTGTCGAAGAAACGCAAGTTTCTCTGGTGCTAGGTTTCAGTCCATTTTTCATGACATCCGATCCTTTTCACGGATCTTGAAGCTTGCTTATTTCATGATGTAACGGGTCGTTATTATTTACCAAGCCATCGTTCCACCGTGTACTTCATTGCCGATACGCGAGGCCGAGCAATGTCGGTTGCGGCATTAAAATCCGAGCCATAATAACGCGTACACGCGTGTAAACGCCAACTTCTCCTCGCTCGTGTTGTCACGATAACGTTCATGGAAAAAGTGCTTGCTGCTCGACTTTACGATGAACGATAACGCTCGACCGCTGCAAACGCTGTGAATGTAATTTTCAAGACCTCAGGTTATCCGATGTGTAAACTGGGAAACTCGACCTGAAAATTTTGTTTCACGTTTTCGACATTCAGCTCAATTTTATTTTGCATTTTTGATGCTCTTCTGATCACTTGAAAGCAGAGATTCTCAAACTTTCATGACTCGAAACATACTTTCTAAAATCATTTTTTGTAATTTTTGTATGGGGTATATTATTCTTCTTTTCCCTAAAATCTCAATATCTGAGGTCTCAAAGTCTGAGACTATCAATGAGTCAAAAATCTTAATATCCCAATGTCCCAGAGGTGCAAAATATCAACATTACAAAACTACAAAGTCGCAGCGTTCTAAAGTATCAAATATCCAAAATTCCAAAATCACAAAATTCCCAGAGCCTTAAAGTCTCAACGTCTCCAAAATTTCAACGTCCTAAAATCCCAAACCCCGAAAATCTCAACGAAGATCTCAAAATGAAAAAATAGCAGAAGCCCAAGATTCTAAAGCAGATTCTACGCACCCACATCATCCTAAATCCTCGCAAAGTCCTTGAACTACCATTACTCACGAGCGTCCCAAGTAATTCGCGCTTTCTCCAGCGTCATAACCCTGAAAGCTCTGGCTGAGTCACCTGCAGCTTCCCCCATATCCCGGTACAAAATTATCGAAGCGTCGGAAACAATGACGAGAGTGGGTCGTTTGGTCGCTTTTAATTAGGCAGCTAAACGACGCGGGATTCCAACGGCGCGTCGCCGAAGAAATAAATTACATTCCGCGAAGCGACCGATCGGTATGCAATTATGCGGGAGAGACAGGTCGGCAGACAATGTCTCATAACTCAGTGGCAACTTCCTTATGACTCCATTGTACGACGTCCTTGCGTACAATGGACGTCGCCCGATGATCGACGCAAGCAAGGATGGCCTCGATGATGTGTACCCACCCTTTGGAGACCGATCCTTCCTCGGGCCGGTGTTTACATGTGTCGGCACTGCCCAGAAAGGAACTCGTTCTCCTCGTGCAAACGACTATGCATTACCGGCCGAGTATCACGGGTTACACGCGCGTGGGTCGCCAAGGGAGCCTTTTTCCGCTTCGTCCACACCGGAATATCCTGTACGTGGTCGTGACACGTGGGTGTCATGCCCACCTTCTTCTTCTTCCGACCGGTCCACCGTGTTACTCTCTGCATTTTCTTTCCGAGTTCAATGGCACCGAGGAAATTTCGTGGAAATTCATCAGAAAGTGGGATATAGAATGCAAACAGTGATTTAGAGTATTTTATAACGGATTTGACGTTGAACGGTTTCCAGAAGCCCATGGAATGTGAGGTGACTCTTGAGGTGACTTTTTTGTCAGTTTTCAAGGCTCTTCATCAGAAGTCTAATGGCACTTCTCTGGAAATCTTACAACACTCTGGTAGTTAATTCTTCACCTTTAAGCCCACGTATTTCATTGAATATAGCTTCCTCGTAATAAATTAAGATTAGTCAATAAATTTATATTAGTCCTTTGCATTTAGTTGCACAAGTGCAGCGATTAATTACTGAGTTTATTGCATGAATGAAGTTGCAACGCTGTTTCGAGACCGTGTATTATCGTCAATCTTGAGATACTTGGATGTGTTAATATTTGCACGAGATATTCTTTTGCGAACAGTCCGCGATATGTGCACATTCTCAAACGAGTGTTTAACATTCGCACGTGCAGAATGCATCTAGACGATTCGTAAGTCGGCACGGTAAACTCTGGTGATCTTGATTACCCGGTTATTGGTGTTATCGCAATTTCCGTTCCGGCGAAGGCCGATTGTTAAAGCGTCCGCCAAGACGCTAATAACGCATTACGTTCTCTTTCATTGACAGCAGCGCAAGGCAAGTTACCCAAGAACCGGTTGTTACATCAATCTGGAGTGACAGCTCATTCAAACGAGACTTCGTAGAATCGATACGTATGATCGGGAAAAAAATCTTATCCTTCTGGATCTAAATTTAATTAGGATCCAAATATCCTGTGTCCGCGCAAAAACACGTTTTGGTTATTGAGGATTTTGAACTTTAGAAGTTTAAGGACTTCAGGAATTTAGGATTTTGGGAGTACAGAACTTTTAAAATGTATAACTTTAAGATATTAAGACTTTGTGTTTGAACCTTTGAAAACCTCACAAACAAGTGTGTAAAAATAACCATCTCCAAAAGAGGGTACCCGAAAGAGTTCGAAGGCCCCAGAATGAATTATTTAACCGAATTAATTGGTTTATCAATGACCGAAGGTAGTCACATGAATGGTTATAAAAATGATGAAGGGTAGATTTGGGAGTACATATATTAGAGTAGGAAAGATGAACACGGCACGAACGAAACCAATTTCTCGTCGACTTCATAATTCTTCCCGCCAAGCACAAGGTCCGATTGGTTACGCAAGCACAGCAGGCGTTCGGTCCGCATCGTTGCGACTGCAGGCTCTCCTGCTGCAGTTTATAGTCGTCGTCCCCACTCTGAAACCTTCTCCTCGACGTTCCAGAGATCCAGTCTCTTCCTTGGTCTCCGCGACGCGAACTGCCACGACAATGTTTGCGAGAATTGCGAGGATAACCGCGATAAAGGGGATCGTAATCCCGACAACATCGCAGATTCGACGCTGAGGCTCGCCGACAGAAAGTGAATACAGCGACACGTTCTTTCGAAAGAGAAGTGTTCAACGAAACTTTTACGACTTGAATCTCTTTTCACGAGATCTGAGGTGATAAAGGAATGCTGGGACTCTGAATCTGACACGATAATCGCACGTGATTTTTAATCTGACATTATTTTGAACGATGATAAAGATTCGTGATATTTGGTCCAGAGTTAGACTATTTTTGAGTATCGAGGATTTATTGAATTAGCAAGTCCGAAGCATAAATTGACATTTTTGTCACGAATTAAAAATAGCCGTTTAACCCGTGTTCTCGTTCAATTAATTTGTTAGGTGATTTGGTGTTGATTGGCTCGACCACTTGATAAAACCTGAAACTTGTATTTCTTGTTACCAAATTTTTACGAATACGTTCGTGGATAATTTGAAAAGAAGTTATCACTCTTTTATTAGAATTGATAGATTTATGCTTCGAGAATTATATGCTAAATGTTGAACTATTTGAAAAAGCTAAATGGAGATTAGGTAGGACATGTTATTCATATTATTCCTCTGTACGTCATTAAATTTTATGCAAATCAATGAGTATCTAAATCATTCATGATATATTAACTCATTTCATAACACATTTTATAATATATTATTAGCGACTCGTCTGCGACGACATATTTTTCAGTCATTCACGGTAAAACTTTTGCATCTAATAACAAAAGATTCATGCGAGTTTGCAACGGAGAAGCTCCTGAATTAGTTTTACAGAAGAACGTTCTATTATTACACGTACATAGCTGTCTTGGTGTATGAAGATCCACATCAAAATATTCATATCATTCCTCTCGATAACAAATTATATTAATACTCATGAAAAATTAATTCGTAGTATTTTTTGTCACAAACATGCTGTGCATTATTATTCCATTATTTTATGATTTATAGTCAGCTTCTTATTTTCACGACAAAACATCCGCATCTCGATAAATTATGCTAACATAAATGCAGAGCAGACGTAACGCGAAGGCTCGGTTTTCCCGCGAAAGGTCATCAAGATTGCCTCGCGGAACAGAAGGAAAATTGCAAACAGATTGAGGAGAAAAAGAGGTCGTGTTCGAGCAAAGAAGAGCATGTTTAACAAAGAACGTCACATGGAAACGTACGGTTTAGCGTCTGTTCGTGTTCCGCGCTGCCAGTTGCGCATACGTGTAAGCGCACGTTAGTCGCGTGAGAGGTCCCGGGGCTCGGGGCGGGCATTTCCGTGACATCGGAAAATTGCCAGCACGACGTAAATCGCCGGTTGCCAGTTCGCTCGGCGTGTCTCGATTTATCGTCGTGGATGTCTCGGTCGACCGTGTTTTCGATACTTCCTCGCCGAGAGACACACTCGCGGTTCCACGCGGGCCAAAGTTTCGCTCCAAAGTTCGCTCGTGACTGCGCGATTAACCTGTGTCAGTGCAATTGGCTCCGTTTGATTGAATTACGCTCGAAGTGCCGTTCGCGATGACCCTCAAAACTCCGTGTCGTGTTTCACTGATAGAAATAGTAAAGTAAAGTATTTTGAGATAAAAAATGATAGTATTATCGGTGTAATTTACAACGTGACTATACCTCAGTGTGGACTATAACCAGCGATATTTTCGTAACGACGTGCGATTTTTAAATTAGAGACCAGAGAGAGGAGCGCACTCTCTCAGAAGTTTAGTAATTGCCGGAAGAGGAAGAGGTAATTGAATATAGGATTGGAGCATAACAGGGTTAGGTCTGCGATGTCTAGAAGATCGTCTGTGCGGATCTAGATCCCAGAACGATGTAAATATTTACGAGGAATATCGTTGACTCGCGAGCTAGCGAGCTGGCAAGCGGATCGTGCAGCGTACGATCGCCAGTCGGAATATGTGGATACGTGTGAGAGCACGTAACCGTGGCTCTATCGTCGCGCTCGTGAGAAACTCAGCTGGCTTTCGCGTGTCTTCGCGTGCACGGAAAAATTTCTTGGTCCCCCTGGGTCGTTTATGCACCACTCGTTCGTACTTTACCGACATTCTATTTTCATTTCTGCCGCGATCAAACGCTCTGATGAAACGGTTCAATTTCGTTTTATGAACGCGTGGTGAACGGTTTTGTGTCTATAAGAAGAATTCAATTTGGGTTAATGACATAGCGTGATGGTCAACGTATGGGTTCACCTAGATTTGTGTTATTGGGAAGTTCTATAAAGTATGTGACGTACGTGTAGTGTGATGGTGAGCAATTGCGAGTTCAAATTTCGAGTAATTAACGGAATCTTTCGAACAGAATTGACAGGGTGCGTTCATGTTCGAGTTTGATAAATACACGTGTAAAACTTTAATTGAGTACTATGAGTTGTATCATGAATTTGGCCAATTACTTTTAATTATTGCTGATACCACTGATATTTATCATCAAATATTTTTCAGGTGTCATTTCGATACAAATACGTAATGCTTTAATTTGTTCCAAGTAATCGATTTGTTTTAACATAGTCAAAAATGAGTCGGTGTCTCGTGTTCAAATTTGCAGCCGAGATTTTATGGGACGACTTAGCACAGTCCCATTAGCGCACTTCGTTTAAATAGTAAGAGACGGGAAATTTCAGGAACCTCGCGGCCATCAAAATGTTATGAGTAGAGGAGATACAACTGCTACTAACGATAAAAACATCTCATGCAAATTGACGTGACATACAGACTATTCAGCCATTTTGAATATGCAAGTACTCGTTAGAAGCTTGATTGGTCATAAAACGGCTGTTACGTGGAATGATCGTTTAATCCCGCTTCGTTTTTGTTAGACCTTGTACCATAATCTCCTCTGAACTGTACTTTATCTCGGCGTAAATTTGACACCTTTTACAAAAACCACATTGCTGAGGATTTTATAAATGAAGGCTTATTGCTTTTTAATAGTTGGTCAATTTTCGAATCTACAATTTTTACAGTTTGAGGAGTTGGGAGTTTACAGATTTGACGATTTGGATCTACAAGTTTAGAAATCTGAGAGTTAGGAATTTAAGAATTCGACGTACAGAAATTAAAAAATTCCAACACCAATACGCTCAATAGCGTAAATTTGTGAATGCAGCGACCTTATCCTTATCCGAAGGAAGCTCACGTTGCACCGTACAGTACATCATTGTCAATGTCACGTATGATAACAGCGATTCGCTTGAATAGTGAATGATATCGAGACTCGCGTGGGTGGCGATCTGGAAGTGAAATCGAACGGGTACGAGCGTACAAACGCGTTTGAACCGTTGGCTTTTCTTCTCTATGGAAACTGATAGTTTCCGTTTCTAAGAATCTTTTCTACACATGGTTCGTGTAGTTTCCCGTCGATGTTTATTCTTCGCACGATGCGTGCAGATGCGCGCGGCACAAGCGTTACGAAACGCATGCTCGATTGTTCCGGAGGCTAGCGTCGATTTCGCAACCGACACTAAATAAAAGTTCCCCCTTGACGGTCGTTAAAAAGCTCGACGATATTGTTTTATCGGCGGACGTGGGTGCCTGGTAGGTAAAGAGCGCGATAACATCGTGAGAAGAAAGGTGGGCATAGGTAGCGATGGGTTTTACCGATCAACTTCGATCGAACAGGAAAATGTTTTTTCGTAAGAACTCTAACCGCGTTATCGCTAAATTATCGATACTTAACATCGACAATATCGTTAAGATATTACCAAGGTTCTGCAGATCCTCGTTTAACTTTAACAACGCAGTAAATAAGTTTAAATCGAAATTATTCCAAACGATCTCTACGGAACCTATTCTACCTAACAATGCAAGTGGAAAGTTTAAATCGAAAAACGATTCTTGTTCGAAACAATCGCGGTCTTACACGCGTCCAATTCCACTGTGTCAACGGGCCAAAGAATATCCATCAACCCGAACAATGGAAATGAAAATTCATGACCGAGAAGTACAATGAATTTCACGAGTGGTGGCAAGGTAACTCCATGAAATCGATTATTCTACACTTGGCGAAGAGTTTAATTAAATCGGATCGAATCACCGATAGGAAATTCCTCGCGTTCGAACTTGCTATTTGGAGCCGCTGTCAACATTCGAACGTAACTGGTTCGAACGCCCACGCGAAATTACCGGCTCTAACCCTTTTTTTTCTTTCTTCGACCGGTACTTCCGCCGGTGGCATCTCGTGTTTCAGCCCGGTACTGGATTTCGATCCAGCCAGCCATTGATACGAGCCGAGTAAAATGTGTACGGTTTCTCAATGACATCGGAGAAATCGGTGTGATCCGAGTTCTCACGACCGCCGTTGACCGATTCTTACCCTAGATAATTATCCGTGCCACGTGGTTTCCGTCAGCCATTAATCTGTCGCGTAAATTCTGATGTCCGCAGAGGGCACAGTCCGCAATATGCGCAGGAACGATAGAAACGCATCGGAGAATCTGGGGAATTTCTCATTAGCGAGTGGATAGTTCGATTGAGAATTTTCTATTTTGCACTTTCGATAAGATTATGACCAGGTACTCACGCTTAAGATGATATACGCGCAATAGAATTCGTGTAACTTATCGTTAAGTGCGTTTAGTTATATCGGGTGTGCGCAGTCCCACCTATTTCTCACGATACGTCCTAATAAAATGTTCGGGATACTTGGCCATCGAGTATGCAGACGTATTTCATTCGTAAATAGATGACGCGAAGATTAACGCGGTAGACAATAACGATCACACTAAACATTGGTTGTCTTTCAAAACATGTGATCATGATCGGTCATTGATCATTCGTGTTTCGAAACGTGATCAAGGTTGTCTCGCAACACGATCATTGATCGTTGATCATGATTACTCATGATAAACGATTTACGGTCCGTTTTATGATTCGTAGTCCACGTGCAAGCAACCTTTTAGCTTTTTTTTAAACGCTCGTTACATTGCTAACAACATTCTTCACGCGTAACATTAGTTATAGGTAACATTTTAGATAACATTAGTGCCACTCTGGATAACATTAGTAACACTCTACATAACATTAGTATCGATCTAGATAACATTAGTAACATTTTAGATATCATCAGTATTCTCAACATTAATATCCTAGGTAACATATCAGTAACATTCCAAACTCCACTTAACACATTAACAGCCACAGTGAAAACTGACATTCGTAGTCAGACATACTGTAATATTATTAAAAACAAGGTACTTTCAATTTCATCTTTTAATCCGTTAGTTGAACATTAGTTCCTCAAAAGTTCCTATCTGAACAAAGGCTATAGCCGAATAAGGTAGTGAAATGTGCCCTTGAGTCAAATGAAAAACCCAATAGGTCAGTCGGTAGCATATCAAAAAAAAACATCTCACACCAAGTTTCAACCCCCTATCTCATCCGTGGGGGTAGTAAAAGGGAAAAAACGAAATTCCGGTTTTTGGCCTATTTTGCCTATTTAATTTCGTACAAAAATTCTGAAAAAATTCTTAAACATTGAGGTCCACATAGCGCATATTATAGAATTTTTTCAGATTTTTTGATCGCAAAGTGTACTTGTGAAAAATCAAAAACCGAAAAAAAATCGGAAAAAATGCGATTTTTTATGGAAGATGTCGGAGCACTACTTTTATATTAATGTGGTAGTTAGGTATTGGTACAACTATTATCCTCTAATTTTTTCAGATTTTTCGGTGAGGTGCGCCGTAGTTAAAAAAATCAAAAACCAATTTTTTCGCGCGAAAAACAAACTTCTACTTTGAATTTTTATGTCTTTTTCCTATAAAATATGTATTAAGTAGTTTTAAGAGGATTCACGTTCACACAAATGATTTATGGATTACAACAATGGAATTATCTTAATTAATTAGTTTTATGTTATGTTCTCTATATACTAAAATGTTTAAGTGTTTTTCAACGGTGCCGATGGCGCAGCGGTTAAGGCTCCTGACTCGTAAACCGCTGCGTGTTCTTTTTGGCGCTGGTTCGATCCCGCCCAAACTAATTTTTTTTTTCTTTCTTTTTTTTTTTTTGTTATTGTTAATTTTCTTTATTCTGATTATATAGCAATTGATACTACGTATTTAAAAACATTTCTAATGTATCTTAGGAATATTTCAAGGTTTGTTTTTTTTTTTTTTTTTTTTTTTTTCAGTGGGGGAAATGCATTTACGCACAGTCCTGATGTTCTCGGACTAGTGTGGGACTCCTACGTTAATCGCAGACTACCCACTAAAACCCCCACTACCTATTGAAATAAAAATAATTTTAAGTATTTTGATTACATGTCTTAATTGTGCTACGATTTTATATTTTCTCTGTTGAGTAAATATATCTGTCCGATTTTTAAATATTTCATTTCTGGTAACTAAATAATAGAGGTCTTTCTATTACTTATTGTTGTAGGCATATTGTTAATCTTGAATAGTTGATGATTGGGGTTTTCCCACCTCAGGTAACCGACCACTATATGTTGGGATGTTGTAAACTTGGGGCTTGAAAAATGGACAATTCGATCCATCCTTAAAATAATCTCAACGTGTAATTTTAATAGCTTCTTACCTAGCAAAAAGGAGTTGTGCACGTTCTGTATAAACCGTTTGTAAAATGGAGCAAATAAATATACCTGAACATTTTTGTGACTAAAATAATAAAGAAATAAAATTCCTTGACCGCGTTTTCTGTATTTTCACTTTCAGTTTTATTGTAGTAACCGTACGTTTTTATTATTCAAACTTCGGTCCTGACATGGTCCCTTCAGGTTATTAAAGGGCTTTAAAGAGCCGGTCACAACCTGCTTAGTTTTGTAGAAGTAGCTGTAAAATTAAACTTAGCGTCTTGAACTAGCCAATTGGAAAAGGACAATTTTACCCCTACTAATAGACGCTGAATTTTTGTATTTTCTGCATACCTCCCACCAATGTAAAAATTCTACCTCGAAGGAGACATACAAAACGGTAATCAGTTTTGGACGATATTCCATACAGATAACAGTTATTTCGTGGTCTGTTTTTGAAGTGAGTATTTTGCTTTCTATTTTTGTTTGACTTGTGTTACCATCATGTCAAGTGATCAAGTGCAGTTCGTTGACAGGAAAACCGTGCATACTAGGTGCATTAAGTGCAATAGATTAATCCGAAAATCTCGTGGTCAAAAAAAAAGAATATCCACCAATGTTGAATGTGTAAGATTTTCGAATATTTTAAGAAAAGTAGTAGTTATTGGGGATATTCTTTGCGGTTCGTGTCGTATTTTTTTATATAAGCATAGTGTAGTATCAGAGCTATTTGAAGTACCTACTCCGCGTCTACAATCTGAATCCACACATGAAATATCCATGACTGATATGACAGCATCTGTAGCCGGTACATCGTCTGCTCGATCGTCCGCCGACATTACTTTTTTTGTGCCTACATCTTCGACTACAATATCGTATGTTGAAGAATCCACCCTTGATGTAACTTCATTTAATCAATTACAACATATATCTTCTGAATCTTCAAATCCTACGTCTTCGTCAGCAGAAGATCCGTCATTTCAAATTCAAGAAAATATTCGCGATGAACATAACGCTTTAATTGAAATGCCATTTGCTAGAGTCATTTCTAGTCATGGATATTGTTTCATCTGTGGATCTAAATGCAACATTATTAACGTACCACCCGAAACTAGGAAGCAGGTATTTATCATGCGGAGATTATATGTGCCCAAAGGAAATCGGTGCTGTCCTGATCATTTATTAAAAAATCGTTTATTTCAAGACCTAATACAGAATTTACGCGCACAGTCTAATAGTAGTTTTCTGGACAGTAAAGAAGTCAGAATTTATTTTGAATATTTAGATGAACATAGTAATTCAAGTATTAAAGATAAAGTAGGTGATTTTGCATTATCAGAAGAGCGATTAAAAGTATTTACGGGATTAAATTGGGAAAATATTATCGAATTGCAAGAAATGATGATATCTATGAGGAAATCGAATCGTCGCGATATAACTCAAGCTCTTGTAGTTTTTTTATTCAAATTGCGTACTGGTAATTCTAATAGTATGGTAGCTGCAATTCTGGGCTTAGAACATGAACAGCAAGTTTCAACTTTTTGTAAATCTATATTAAACGCGTTCGAAAAAGATATTTTACCAGTACATTTCGGAATCGCGGCTTGTTCACGGCAGAACTTAATAGAAAATGAAACCTCTACAGTTGCCAAACATTTATATAATATAACTGATCAGCTAGCACTGATTTTTGATGGAACATATATTCGCCATCAGAAAAGTTCAAATAATGAATATCAACGTAAATCATATTCCGGTCAGAAAAAAGTTCCTCTTTGTAAACCATTTACAATCTGCACCACAAATGGCTACATTGTGGACATCCTTGGTCCTTATTATGCAACGCAAAATGATGCGCAAATTATGAAAATTGCCATGCAAGATCCGAATGGTTTACAAAGTATTATGAAATCAGGAGACATCTGTATTGTTGATAGGGGTTTTCGGGACATAGAAGCATATTTGAAACAATTGGGCTATAGAGTTTTGATGCCCGCATTGAAAGGCAACCGGAGCCAATTAACAACAGCAGAATCAAATGCTTCTCGCCAAGTAACGAAAGTTAGATGGGTCGTCGAAGCCGTACACGGTATTATGGGGAAAAAGTATCGTCTACTCCATAATCAGTTAGATAATAAATTGCTTCCATCAATCAGTTCGTATTGTAGAATTGTAGGTTTCTTAAATAATAAGTTTGGCAAACGTTTAAATTCAGATGTAGAGAATACAGATGAAGTCATAAATCGAATGTTAAATCAACAAGATATTAGTAATTCTTTAGCATTAGAAGTCGAGACAAACCGTTGGTATAGACGAACAATTCCATTTAAACAAATAGTAGTTTCAGATCTTCTCGACTTTCCAGAGATGACAGAAAATGACTTGAAAATTCTTTTTACCGGCTCGTACCAATTATCACAAGCAATTTCTTATTTAGCTGAAATAATGGATGTAGATAATAATATTAATATCCTTATGTTGAAGGAAAAAGAGCATATAGTTAAGTTTCAGGTCAGGTCGCGTCATATAAATAGTAAAACGTACAGATGTTTCATAGATTATACACCAAATTCAATAGGCTATTCAGGAATTAAACGTTATTGTTGCGAATGTGCGAATGGTAATCGGACCATTGGTTGTTGTTCACACGTAGCAGCAATAATTTATTACTTAAGTCATGCACGGTACTTGTCAACGATTGTACGACCTGCAGAGATATTAAGCAAAATATTCGAAACGGAGCAAGTGATACCTGTGATAAATGAAGATAGCGATGACGATTGATACGGTAGACACAATATTTCTTCAACAATGGATAGTGGTAAGTTACGAAAAATGAAATATTTAAAATTAAAAATATATAAAATCGTAGCACAATTAAGACATGTAATCAAAATACTTAAAATTATTTTTATTTCAATAGGTAGTGGGGGTTTTAGTGGGTAGTCTGCGATTAACGTAGGAGTCCCACACTAGTCCGAGAACATCAGGACTGTGCGTAAATGCATTTCCCCCACTGAAAAAAAAAAAAAAAAAAAAAAAACAAACCTTGAAATATTCCTAAGATACATTAGAAATGTTTTTAAATACGTAGTATCAATTGCTATATAATCAGAATAAAGAAAATTAACAATAACAAAAAAAAAAAAAGAAAGAAAAAAAAAATTAGTTTGGGCGGGATCGAACCAGCGCCAAAAAGAACACGCAGCGGTTTACGAGTCAGGAGCCTTAACCGCTGCGCCATCGGCACCGTTGAAAAACACTTAAACATTTTAGTATATAGAGAACATAACATAAAACTAATTAATTAAGATAATTCCATTGTTGTAATCCATAAATCATTTGTGTGAACGTGAATCCTCTTAAAACTACTTAATACATATTTTATAGGAAAAAGACATAAAAATTCAAAGTAGAAGTTTGTTTTTCGCGCGAAAAAATTGGTTTTTGATTTTTTTAACTACGGCGCACCTCACCGAAAAATCTGAAAAAATTAGAGGATAATAGTTGTACCAATACCTAACTACCACATTAATATAAAAGTAGTGCTCCGACATCTTCCATAAAAAATCGCATTTTTTCCGATTTTTTTTCGGTTTTTGATTTTTCACAAGTACACTTTGCGATCAAAAAATCTGAAAAAATTCTATAATATGCGCTATGTGGACCTCAATGTTTAAGAATTTTTTCAGAATTTTTGTACGAAATTAAATAGGCAAAATAGGCCAAAAACCGGAATTTCGTTTTTTCCCTTTTACTACCCCCACGGATGAGATAGGGGGTTGAAACTTGGTGTGAGATGTTTTTTTTTGATATGCTACCGACTGACGTATTGGGTTTTTCATTTGACTCAAGGGCACATTTTACTACCTTATTCGGCTATAGCCTTTACTGAATCTACAGGTCACGTATGACCACCATGGCGGTCAACCAGAAAGTTTTTCTCTTTAAGATGTTTCCTCCGGTTTAAAATGACTTAGCAACGGTAGATTTTATGAAGCAATTTAAGGGATTCGTGCAGAATTAGTGCACGTTAAAGAAGAGCAGAGGCGAATGCAGTAACAGTGGAGCACCAAATCATCGATTACGACAGCCACCCTGAGCTTCCACTTCGAAATTTCTTATATCGGGTTTCAGTGGTCGGGCTTCGCTCCAAGAAACAGTTGAAATTTACGTTCTCCGGTCAGAAAAGGGTTCCAGGCGAACCCATAATATCCATCGACGAGCATTCTTGCCGGTCTTTTGATCGTCCTCTAACGGCGGTATGTGTGCGCGTTCTAAACCTCGCGGACCACGTGAGAACGAAGCCGGACATCTCTCGGGCCGCATAGCTCGAGGGAGGATAAACGACCTCTCGGTCGGCGAGATCGAGATTACACCGGCGGCAAAAGCTCGCGAGATCTCGTGTACGGCTCTAATTTAACCGTTGGACGCCGTTTGTTCCGGACGACGTCGCCTTTGTCCCGCTGCAAGAAATTCAGGTTACCTGTCCGACGTTCCAGCGTGTTTGCGCTAAGGAACTTTTCTCCGGGAACGATCGCGCTTGCCATTTCGCCAACACTCGCTATCTAGTGCGACACAGTTGCTTTTACAGATTTTCTGACTGTTCGGTGTTATCGGGAGATCTCTTCAAAGTACAAGCTTTGTAGACCTAACATCGAACGATTGTGACAATCTCTTAGACACTGTGTACTTCTCTGATCATATTCTTAAGGCAAATTCTATATTTTGCGAAAAGTACATTCAATATTTTATACGGACAAAATTCAAACATACTATATAAGATTGGTAGTGAGGTTACAAAAAGTTATGCATTGTTGAATAATTATTTTATCGTAGTTTGGTCGATTTTAGTAGACATCTTGATGTTGGATGAAATACTTCAAATATTTGCTTGTAAATTGATATAACATAAAATTCAACATTGCGAACGACTGTGTGAGCTGGCAAAGTTTTAACGAGGATCGAGATCGATTGCTCACCATCGCCTCTTAATTCCGGTACAATGGTCGTTGAAACAGCACGATGTGTCAGCGGTTTATTAGTTTCATCGAAGATCCGCGTACGATGGGATACGCGTACGCGGCGAGTTTCTGCTTCGACAGGGTGTTTGAATCGCGGTGGAAAAAAAGCGTGGTGCGCCAGGTTCGCGGAAAAAGAGGCCAGCATGCGAATCGATATCGCTTTCGGAAGGATCCGTTGGCCTATCTACGCGAAGTCACGCGAATTTGGGGCGTGGATTCGCGAGCGAAGGGTTACAGCAGTGCACTGTCGCTCGCTTCGATATCCATCGAGGACGAAATCGAACTCGCTCGCGTTCCGACGGCTACATCTGTTTCTTACGTTTCGCAGAATTCGACCGTAAACGAGTTTCATCGATGCTAATTACACTCGCGGATAAAAGGCGGAACTTTGTGACCGATTGACACGAATAACGCGATGTCCCGCCGAAAAAAAGTGCAGACACATCGCGCGATACGGAGACATTAGTGCACGACCTTCTGCCGCAGTTTGCGAGCCACGTCATCGACTATTTATGCGTCTGAAAAGACGTGGCCGACGCTGAAAGAGAGACAGAGATCAACGGACAAGCAGACTGCGGAGTCTGCCGTAGCGGTTCGATTCACTGACTCGATACTTCGATTGTTTTCTGATCGATGAGAAGAATGCACGAGGGATGAAGGCAAAGCTATCACGCAAAGAGCTGGACGATCTCTTCAGCGAGGTACGATTTTGTTATGAAAAATTTCGATTGTTTCATACAATATTTCTTGTTTACTTCGAAATATATTGTGGAATTTGTGCTTTTAAGTCACTGAGTGATTGGAAGGTTTGGTTGAAAGTCTGATGTTAGATTGTTGTTAAATTTCATTCTAGTCCAATTCTAGATTTTTAGATTCCTAGATTCTTATATCCATATCTACGTCCTCAGACTCCTACATCATAAGATACCCACATCCCCATATCAGTAGATTTCCATATACCTAGATGCGAATATTCCAATATCGCCCCTATATTTCTCGATGCGATGATCATTATAGTTAGGCTAAGGTTTGTCAAAGCGTAGTTAAAAAAGGAAAACGCTTGTCCCACATTCCGTAGTTCATTTCCTTTTATCGATACCGATATCTGGCCATTGAAATCGCGTCGCGAGATCAACCACCGTTATCTATCACGTAATTCCCGGTCGTACAACACGAGCACGGGAATAAGTACGAGTAGAAACACGGTCGAGTGACTTACGAGCAACAAGGAAATTGATTGGACCGCATTGACGCCTATATGCAACGGAACGAGCACTCTTCCGAGACGCGTTCTTTCCCCCTTTTTCTCCTTTTATCCGCGGCACGTCCGATGTGTTATTGCTTAAACGACGTCGTGTGGCAGCATGGATTAGAGACAATTAATTTTTTTACCCGGCTCCCGAGAGGCTGAAACGCCTGACGCGATTGCACGACAACAGATCTGGCCGCTGTTACCAACGCGAACACACGATAGATCTTTGCACAGTCGTCGAGTTTGTTCTGCTCGTTTTTCTCGGCTCGATCGCCGATAAATGTCCGCGGCTTTCGTCGAGACGTGAATGTTTGTTTGTGCGGTTGTATTGAACCGTAGCCGTTGATAGGGCTATTACTTACAACGCTGTGAATAATTATTTTAACTATATGTACGCACCATGATCGACGCGATTCTTGGGTTCACGTTTAGATTGGGCTGCACTTTTGATGACGATGCTGCGACTTTGTATATGGTTTGTATACTTTGGATTGGGTTGGACTTTCGATGACACTGATAGGATTTTGTGTGTATGGTTTGCATATGTGTTTGGAATTTTTATCACGTAGATAGGACTTTGTGTATGGTTTGTATAGTTTGAAATGGATTGATGGCTCTGATGATGTGTTGTGTTTGTATGATTTTTATGGCTTGAAACAGATTGGAACTTTAATGACTGATACTGAGTTGGACTTTTAACAATGGTGATGGTATTTCATGTATGATTTGTATCAATGAAATACTTGATTCTACTCAACTTCAACTCAGTGGTATTGGGAATCATACGTGAATTGGGCCATGAATTCTTATGGGAAGTTACTGCCGATAGGGGTTGGAAATTGTGTAGGGTTCGAATTGGTTGGGTTCCCGATAATAAGGATAGAGAGTTATGTATAGTTTGGATCGATTCAGACGGTGAATGATGGTTTTAGAGGGTGATGTATGGTTTGAATTGATTGGAATGCTTGCAGATGGGGATGAGATGTGTGCTGGTTCGATTGAAATTTCTTACGTGCACGTTATATATGGTTTGTAGTTCCTGGCTAACCTTTTTTCTTCAATATGCTCTAAGGTACAGATCTAATCCACTGATCCAAATAATTTATGTTTCATAATTATCAATGTTGATTAACTAAATTCACAAGAATAGACACTTAGTTCTAACTTTATCGAAGAACAACTATCGCGTTAACTTTATGGACGTGCTTTGAGAGTTTCTTAAAAACTCACTGCAATCGTCATGCATTCTGTTGACCTACGTATGAAAGATAACAGCACGTGTGTAATCACGGTGCTATCTATGATAAAGCTCATAATCTGCTCGTAGACCTTGATCTCGCCGTTTATTGCTACTAGAATCTACCAATAAGGCACAGTATCAAATTCGTTGCTCGTATACGGTTCATTCTTTGTAACCAAAGGAAGTAACAGTATCTATTTGTTGCTTAATTAAAACCACGCCTTTATTTACACGAGAAGCAATCATGTCTGGCGTAAACGCGGTGTACCGTATTCCGGTAAGCGACCTCCACGATCGACGGGATCGATACCGGGAACCCCGTGAACGTATCTGTCGATCTCGATCGTGCTCGATCGCTCTGAATGTTGGGCTTCGAGAGGTCGATCGTGATTGCACCGTTCGCTTCTAATTCGTACGTTTGTCTGCGCCTAGTTCCCTGTAATACTTTCGGGAAGCTAAACGCGATGCACTTTGAAACATCGTCGAAACAAATAGCTACTTGCGGGAAAAATGATTGACGTGCGTTCCGTTTCAAACTAGCGTACGTCAGTTTGAAACACGAGACGGGGATTATCGTGGATTATCGGTTATTTGCGTACTTGGATTTATTGCAGTTGTATCCTCAGCGAATACGTCACTGTCGAACATTATATGCAACAAGTGATGATATAACGCGTGGCAATGTAACAGGGTTGGGAAATGGGAAAGTTGGAAAATTTGAAAATTGAGAAATTAGGGAACGAAGAAACTGAAGTAGAAAGTGGTCATTTTTTAATGTTTAAATTGTTAAACGTGAGGTGGCGATATAATCCGTGGTAATACAAAGAGTATCTCCACAGAAAAGTAGAATAAGCAAAATATGGAAATTGATTGAAATGTCGAAACGTAAAAATAGCAAAACCTAAGAAGTTTCATTAAAGGAAAAATTGGTAAAAATACTTGAACAGATTTCTTTCACGGTTTATCAAGATTGAAAGGCTGAAATTGTTTTTCCCCGGAAACGAAGGATTTCTTTCTTATTCCCGACCTGCAGCGTAGAGCAAGATTGATCGTCCTTGCCGTGGAGCTTTGTTAAAACGAAGGAAACGCTTATAAATGCAAAAACCTGCGGCAAGATCGGATTTTGAAGCGAGTCTCGCGACGGTTGAATTAATGAAGCGTGCATAAAAAATTCGCGTGTCGAGAATGGGGGAAAAAAAAAATGGAAAGCATAACGCAGTCGAGATATTTCTCGCTGTAAATAAAAGTGCATGCTTATCTGAAAACGCACACGGCGAACATATATTCGTCGCCGTCAGTTTGCTGCAAAGACTCGTGTTTCGTTTCAAAACCGCACACCCATGAAAAATTCAACGATATTTCCTTCTCCTGGAATCACTTTCTACCTGCAACGTTGTTCCCATTTGTTTGACACCAGAATTCCTTGCAAAAGGAACAAAAGGATTCCCATGTCCAAAAAAAAGCAAGCTCCTTTTGTCCAACAATTTCCGCTGCAATTAACTACCGCGTAACAAAAGAGATTGCGCACGTCGTATCCGTAATTTTAATGGTAAATACTCGTCCGGAGAAATTATCCTCGTTCGTCACGAAATTAATTCCCGTAAGAAACTCGATGCTATAACAACGCGAGGAATAATAGCGTTCACTCGATTTCGATATTTCTGTGTTTCAACATTCCAGTATATCGATATCTACACGCTCTAATATGTCCACGTCTCAATATCCTTATATACCGATATCTCCATGTTCCAGTATCTCATTATACTGATATCTCCACGTCACAATATCGCTATATGCCGATATCTGCACGTCCCAATATCCTCATATACCGGTATCTTTACGACCCAATACCTCCACGTCCCAATACCTCCACATCCCGATATCTCTACGTCCCCATATCTCTATATACCAATATCCCACGTCCCCATATGTCCACATCCCCATACATCCACGTCCCAATACTTCCACGTCCCAATACTTCCACGTCCCAATACCTCCACGTCCCAATACCTCCACATCTCGATATCTCTACGTCCCAATACCTCTACAACCCAATACCACCACGACCCAATACCTCCACGTCCCGATATATCCACGTCCCAATACCTCCACATCCCGATATTTCCACGTCCCAATAACTTCACATCCCGATATATCCACGTCCCAATACCTCCACATCCCGATATCCCTACGTCCCAATATCTTTATATACCGATATCTCCACTTTTCAATACCTCCACATCCCGATATCTCTACGTCCCAATATCTCTATATACCGATATCTCCACGTCCCGGTATCTCCACGTCCGAATACCTCACTGCAATTAACTACCGCATAACAAAAGAGATTGCGCACGTCGTATCCATAATTTTAATGGTAAATACACGTCCGGAGAAATTATCCTCGTTCGTAACGAAATTAATTCCCGTAAAAACCCCGATGCTATAACAACGCGAGGAATAATAGCGTTGATCCGTAAGAGGAACGAGAAGTTTTGTCGCGTAACGTATACGCGAACAGCTCCACTTACGCCTTACATTATACTTCTATGCTAATCGTTATTATGGCAAGTTGTTGCATAACTGTAATTATCGTACCGCATGGAGCAACGTTCCTCGGTTGCACAGTCGCACGCGATCTTTTGTAGTTTCAGCCAGGGTCTACGAACTTACCTTCCACGCAAGGTGTCTGACATTCCTAATGTTTCTTCGGAGAGGAAAAAATTACCTGGCTCGTTTAGTTGCTTGACTGCCGTGGGTGGCCAACGGTGACACAAATTTGCCACGGTCGAATAATTAGGAAAGGGTTGCGTTAATTGGACCGTTACCAGCTTTGGACCATTATCGTAACTTCGCCTGGGCAATTTAGGTCACATAATAGATATAGGTTTTCTGGACTTTACGCTCCCTCGTTTTCTACACTTTCCACCATTCCCGATATTTTAGAATTATTTCGTTATTAAGATCGGTAAATTTTGGCTCGTAGAAACCTTCGCTTATTAAGTTAACGCTTTACGGACCTTCCACGAACTGTTTTAGATTAAAAAGTACAATCATAAATAAAGGTTGAAACACACTTTATACAATTAAATCTCCACAAGAGTTAATACACATTTCGCGCACCATATTAGTTTCTGTAATTTAAAATAAATCAAGGAAATACTTTAATTATCCTTCCTTTAATATTTACAATCTCAATTTATCAAAAATTCTGCACATAACAATTTTCATTAAAAACAAATACTATTCGGATGAATAACATTTTGTTATAATAATAACAGAATAATTGCCTGTTCGTACAAATTGTTCAATTCGATAGCGTTTAACAGCTGCGAGGTAAAATATGCAGAACTTAATTAAAAGTTTAATCTCGCAGTGTTACAGCAACGCGTATCGACTCTCTTCACGCTCGCGTTCGCTCCACAGAACCGAGTATCGGGTAAAATTTCATTCACGTAAATGGCGCTCTAATTTATTCAGAAGAGCATGAGTACTCTATTCGGTAACAATCATACGAACGCGCCTTTCGAAAGTTGTTTTTCAGCGGACCGTGCCGAGCGATCGTTTACGATACAATTGTTCAGAGGCAAATATCCGCGACTAATCGAAGTGTGTCATCGTGCAATTTATGATGTATGGCACTATGCGTAAGCGTTTCGTGCGGTCTGATTCTTCAAGGATGCTGACCGTACTTCTGACTATTTGCTCAAGGCATATTCCATACAATTCAATACAGTTAATTACACAAATTCATGATAATGATACTAATTATCCGTCTTAAGAACCTAAAAACACTTTGAAGATCAGTAAGAGATTAAAAGATCTTAAGGGTGAAGTATCTGTGGATCCCTGTATCACTAGATGACTAGATTAAAATATTTTCATGTTTCATCCCTTGATACCAATATCTTCGCGTTCCAATTCTGAACTGACCGAACAGCATCCAAAATGGTATCTGAAGGATTTAATAATTAAATATTTTTTCTTTTCGGTTTTAGGGTGCTAGATTCCGGGATACCTCGCAGCAAATACACAAACAATGGCAGGCAGACCCGCAACGAGCATTTCCAACAGTCGGCCCCGTCAACACAGGGTCGGTGTCTCCCACATCGGGCGAGATTTCAAGCCCTAATTCAACACCCAGTCCGAGTCCTAGTCCCACAAACAGTCAGCAAGTCACGGTAGGTATCTCCGGACCCGTTGTTCTTGACCGTCACACATTTCATAAGACACAAGGGACCATCATTTAGAAACGGTAAACTAGTTAGACTTACTAGACGGTTAGTGATATATCGTGATTTTGACGATACAGGTAAACAGAAGTGAACTAACAAGGAACATTATTTGTTAAGTGCATTAATAGAACCTGTGTAAGGTGATTATACTGCAAACATAGATTACTATGAAATTTAAAAGTGAAATTTTAAAAAAAACTCTACAGTACAAAAACAGAGATAAATGTACAAAGAATTTGTTCACTTATTTTGATTAGTATATGCAATAATTTGTATGTGGGAATTATTTCTTTGGAGATAATGCTTAACGGTTCAAGAATACCGATATCTTTGAAGCTACTATCTCGTGAAAACGGTTTAAAAATCACTCGGCTCGAAGTTGCGAACACTTTGAATGCAATTCAACCTTAAATCCTTGAGAAGCAACGAAGCTTGTAAAAATCCTAGCCTCGGTACCCGGAACCGATGGGGTTCTATCTGTAGCGCACGCGAAACGGGTGAAATCGCGATGTATGCACCCCTTCCGGGCGTAAATCTCGAGGATAGCGATTGAATGTAGATACGGGAGCAGCGAATACGTTCTAAAACTCTCCGGGGATGTATCAACCACCAGTCTGGATTCTCACATACGTGCGGGTCATGGGTTAAGTTAGCACTCTCTTCCTTTATACACGCTGTACCGAGCGCAACACTCAATTTTCTTCCATCGTTTCTCTACAACAATTTTGTATCCATTGCTCGCAATCTTTTCCCTCGTGAATCTATAACGGAAAATTGAAAGACGATTTGTAGGAGATATAGAGTCTAGAATTGAAAGATGCGGGGAGTTGGTTATGGAATTTTTTGAGTTTGGGGTTTTGGCAATTGGGAGATTTGGAATTTGGGAAATTGGGAAGTGGAGAAGGTAGGGAATTTGGAAGTTGAGAAATTGGGATATGGGAAAATTGGGAAATTGGGAAATTGGGAGATTGAGAAATTGGGAGATTGAGAAATTGGGAGATTGAGAAATTGGGAGATTGGGAAATTGAGATATTGGGAAATTGAGATATTGGAAGTAGGGAAATTCGGAAATTGAGAGAATAGGAAATTGGGAGATTGGGAAATTGGAAAACTGGAAAATTGGGAGATTGGGAAATTGGGAAATTGGGAGACTGGAATTTGAGAGATTGGGAAATTGGAAAATTGGGAATTTGGGAAATTGGGAAATTGAGAAATGAAGTGATCGGATAATTTCAAAGTTTGTAATTTGAGAAAACTTCAATCCCAAATGAAAAAGATGAGAATCCGAATAATTGGAAAATTGCGAACCCACCTCAAAAATTCCGAAGACCGAACAAATCACTTTTATGTTAACCCCATTTCACGATCTTCTTTCAAAGATTTTCATACCTGCAATTCATACGATTTTTATTATCATGCCTATCGACATTCTATGCAATTAAAGTGCACAGCTGTATGCATTGGCAAATGCATAGAATTAAACGGTCGTCTATTGTTCACGAGGGGCTATCGGTATTCGAGCAGTACATCCAATTGAACTGATCGAGAAGTTAGGGTGGGGCAGAGCAACCCTTGTCTATAGTGGCATTATTCTCTCACGGCTGTGCGAAGTTTGATTCTAGGTCACTGGGACTTAATGAGAAATTACTGGGTTTATATAGGGATTCCTTGAATCGGTGGTCGCGTTCATATTGATCGATCGAATACGCCGAAAAATTAGCTAAGCTCCACCTGTTGCTTTCGGGCGAAAAATTTTGTTGCGCAAATTGCGAAGCTTCAATTTTATATTTCGCAAACTGACGAATAAATTATCAACTTTGATCCGGTTAACTGTTAACCCCTGGTATCGATTAACAAAATGTTTATTGACTCTTGACATGAAAATGATATTTGCATAACAAAATGATAACGTGTATGGAAATTATGAGAGTTTACACAGAATGAATAATTTTAACAAGTATTATAATAAGCTTCAATGTGTTTCTGCTTTGTTAATGGAAGGCTGGGTAGTGTTATTAGTACAAGGGTAAAAATAATATTGATACTGAGGTAAAAATACTATTATTGATACAGAGGATAAAATAAAAATTAATTGCAAAGTTACTAAGGTTAGGTAACGAATATTAAATTTTTTCACAGCGTTATACATCCGATTTTACCTAAATTTAATTTGTACTTATTTGCATGTTCAAGTGCTTGCGTCATCAATATTCCTATACAACCATCGAGCACAGATTCAGATAAAATTATACGCGAGGGAAAATGTCTCTCTCAGACCCGTTACATAACGAAACTACAAACTACAATCAATAAACGTCGATAAGAGGACAAATTAACTGAGACAATTAGGCCAGACATCGAGTATTTAAACAGCCGTTAAAATATGTGTCGCAACGGTCCATAATCTCCATTTTTCACTCGTCGAGATCGAGAAGAGGTTACCGGACAAGTCGATACGGAGTGAATAGCATTCCTCTGACATCAACGACAATTTGTACATTCCCGTAGAATCGTCGATGATCCCATCCTTATTTTTTGCCCGCCTGACCTAATTAAGCAATTACGACGGGCCAGTAGATTATCGCTGGTGCCACGAATTCAGTCGTTCGCCGTGGAAACAAAACCGTGACCATGTATACACGGTGGCGTCGATTAAACGACCGACAGTATACAGCCCTATCGGAACATCCAATTGGTGTAAAGTCCAATTGGATTATCGACGCACGTTCAATTGCACGTACGATTGCAGCTCGACGTTATTATCGCGTTAATGTCGATTAGTTGGTTTCCCGTTTCGTACACGACGGCCAGACCGGCGTCAAAACATTTATTATACCCCAATTTTGGTATTGCACGATTTTAATCGAGGACGTGTACAATTAACCGATGTTTTGCTGGTGGTGCATATATTGAAATTGCTTGTTTCATGTTTCAATTTGTTGTTTTGGGTTGAAATGTACTTTTGGAGTGAAGGTACTTTTGTGGGTACTTGTAATTTAGTGGTACTATATGGACAGTGACAATAGTTTGAGGTAACAATAAGGAGCTATTATGAATGACTTTTTAGGGGGATAAATGAAATTTTTTAAATTGTCTTTTAGTGACAATAGTGAGGACCACTATTGTTACTTATGGTGGAAACGGAGAAAATTTGTAAATTGGAAAATTGAAAAATCAGTAAGTTAGATATATAAAAAACTCTTACCTCATAAATTTGAGAAGATAAAAATTTAAGAATTTGTTGCTATGGCACTACAAAAATTTCCTCAAATTTTAAATCCTGAAGAATTGAACACTTACCGAAACGAAAACTATAAAACAAACAAAAAGCACCTGAAATTTCATAATTTCCCTAAGGTCCCGGTCCCGTATACTGCAAAGTAATAATTATCCAAATTGTAATACTGCCGTAACTCAGCGTTAATGGCGGCCTCGTTAAATTTTCTTAAAGAAGCACTGAAATAATTTCTTCCCCCGCGACGTTTCAACGGAATGAAACATTCATTTCCTGCAAAAGGCACGTCCACCGAAGACCAGTAGCCAGCCAAGAGACGAGCAGTCGCATTAAAGATTTTCTTTCATTAGTACCGCGGAGAAATCGGAACGTCGGTTGCTTACGTTCCAGCATGCAAAGAAGTCCACTACCCCCGGACGTTGAGCTCCGTAAGTCGTTTGCGAGGCTTCCTCGACGCAGGTGAGCCCGTCTTACCGGGTCATGATTAATCCTTAAACGTTTTTACTAGCGCAATACCCGGCTCCTTTCGTCGGCATCAGTTAATTAACCCACCGGGAGTTCCAGCACGTTGCTTATAAACCAACGACGAGTCAATCTTTCGATAATTAACGTCTTAATCGAACGATACCGCAATTACTAGCACCGAATTAAACCATCGTGTATCAGTTCAACGATCTAACGATGCCGACCAGATAACACGGTTCTGTTCGAGGGAAAATTGTAATTCAGCGAATTTCTTTAGCCCCGTTAGAAATTGGTGGACGCTTGTACCGTGAAGCTTATGGTAATGATGAGGGGAGAGAGAGAGAGCGAACAAGAAAACGGGAAGCTGGAGGTCAAGAGGGCTCAGGAAGAAAAAGGCAGCAGGTCCTTGAGAGTCCTGCAGCTGCCAGTCGTCATCGGTTCGTTGAACGCAGAAAAACGCCGCGCGTGTTCTACGTCCTGATCGTTTAGGCTAGTACCTTCGTAGGGTAAGAAAATAGGGTTGAGGTCGTTAAAGCGTCGACGGATGGGATGCAGTTTGGAAGGACCCAGCTGGATACAACCGCTTTATTTTCTTTTCTCCTGTGTACAAGGACTGGATGCCGCAACAACGCGATCGTTTGATGGACCATTAATCTGGGTTTACATGTTCTTGCAATTTTTACTGACTTGGGTATACAAATAGAACGGACGTCTGAAGGTTGGACGGAGTTTAGGTCTCTGGCGGGATAACTTATTTGAAGGTTGAACTCACTGGCAGATGTTGCTTGGTTTATTATTAACCTCGTTACGGAGTCTTTTTTTTATGAATTATGCAATTTTGGAAATTCTTGATTAGATTTTTTGTGGGAAGAATAATTTAATTCTTGCACCATTTATTTTCAATTATTCAAACTGCAGCAATTGATAAAAATCATTTGATATTTGTAATAATTAGATTCTATATTTCGATTCACATAGATTGACCCAGGGATACGACATCATAACACTCATGGTGTCGAATAAGGAAGGTCTTCTCCATTTTCGAGCGTAGGTACGATTACGCAAACCTGAGCAGAATTTTGTTACGCGACCGTGTGTGCAGAACGCTCGACTAACAAGGCAAGCTATGCAATTAACTTAAATAAGATTAATGCTCAGTGAGATACAACAACTTCAATGGCGCTATGTATATCTACCGACCCAACGCAAATTCGTACGTTCGTTAGTACTTGGGCCACGCAAGACAACGTAAGATTAATTGCATCGAAAATGCAGCAAGGGTTTCGTGTAACAAAGCTTCCTTTATCCGGCCAATCAAACACTTGCTATATCATGATTTCAAATTTTCGAATTTACATACTTGCGAAAGTGGGATTTTCGAGATTTTGGGATTCGAGGATTTCGAGATCTGAGGGTGTAGAGATTTAGGGATTTGGAAATTTTTGAATCTGAGATTCGGACATTCGAGAGTTTGGAAATTTGGAAATTCGGAGATACTACTACTGTATTTTGCTAATACTACTGTAGTTTTCAAAGCGTTCGACCTTGTAGAAATGCATAATTGCATCTGTCCAAGATCAGTCCGTTTCGAAAGACGTATTCCAAGCTGCACTTCTGTTTTCTTTTCACCATCGAGTCTCGAAGTAACACAGTAACATCCGCCCTGTTAGCCGCGTAAACGAAATGGATTTATTTACGGTTCGAAGGGGGTTGCTGGGTTCGATCTTTGGCGACAGAACGCAAAAGGGAAGCAAGCACTTCCAACGCCAGGCACCAGACGTAATCTCATCACGGTAGTTCCTCGTATTATCGGCCACTAACTTCCGGTTAAATTTAGACGTAGCTAGGCATCTCTGTATCCGTATGGCCTGTATTTTCATCCACTTTATCAGAATTTACGTGGAACTTATCCGTACGTATTCAAGAGGAATTGGAGGGTGGCCAGTAGATTGGAGAACGAACGGAGATTATTCTTCTTGATTTAGATTACGATATCTCCAGCAAAGTTTGAGCTGTTTTCGTTCTCGATAGAATCCTTTTAGTACGTTTCTATAGTGTTTCTGCACACGTCTCCGAAGAAATATCTGATTTACATATGTATACACGCAGTAAATTGCACTCTTTTGTCGTACAAAAATGAACATTGTAACGTTTTAAGCTGCTTCTAAAGATCGTGAATATGAATTCACGGACAGTTCATAAAATATTTAAACACTTTATTTTCGCATCTTCATCGATGCGAATCGATATTTTCCATAAATGTCACCGTGCATATGTCGCGACTGTTTACGGAACGAATGCGCATCGTCGAAAACTCGCTAAAATATGCAGAACTAGTTGAGCGTGTGAAAAGCTGCTGCACCTCTCGTGTTCGACTTTTGTACCCGGAAAATCGCTACGATCTTCCATGAAACTTTCCCCGTAACCGTGTTCGTATTTCTATCGGTGCAATCCTTTCGCGCGAACTATTTGTCATCGCGTGTTCGATCGCCACCCCTCGTCCACTGTGCCCCAACCCCTCGAGGATCTGTAGCGTTTCGATGCGCCAAAAGGGATGGCTGCAGTCGCCTCTAAGTGCATCGAAATTTATGAACCACCGCCTCTTACCCCCTCACCGGTGCCGCTCGAATCTGTTGAACGATTAATGTTTCGTTTCTACGCCACGAATTTTCTGTCGGACGCGTGAAAAATGGTCTTCTCCGTCTCCCATCTTTCTTGCTTTAAACAATTCTTCGATTGAGAGCTTAATTGCAAATTTTTACTGCTCGATGATTTATTCTTCTCTGAATATTTCATTATATTGATTGCATTCATCAGTTAGTTTTTCATACATTTATTAAATTCATTAAATTCTCTTTTGATAATTCTTCTATTAACATTTTAACAAAGTACATAAAGTTTGCCTATATTGTATGATACATGGTACATGTGATATCAACTTGAAACACGAAGTTCGATAAAAATTACCATAGAAACATGTCTTTTATATTCCTGATATACTTCTTCATTAAACGACGTCAACAAATATAAGTAATTATATGCCAAAATGGTAAAAGACTTTACAGCTCGTAAAATAATTTACAGCCCGGTCGTATAATTTTATGAAAGAGCCTGTAGAAAAAACGTCCTGAGTTATGTTTCATTATTATGGATATTTCGCAAATCGTACCGCCTATTTCTCGAAGCAGGATCAAATTAACTCAACCCCGGCGGTTACGCGGCGAATAATTCACCCCGGCGATAAAGGGTGAAAACTGGTCGCAACAATGGGGAACAGGAACCGAATGCCAGGGTAATAACACCTTGGAACGTTTCGAGCGCGTTTCTCGTGGCCATTGTATTAATAGAACTCGATCGGCGTTTAACCGAGTCGATAACAATAATAATCGTTGCTCTGTTAAAAAAAAAACGCACGCACGGTACTCGTGTTTCGCCACCCACGCAGCCACGAAACGAAATGGAACGAAACGGGAATGCGAGTCGACGATGAATTTATCCCGAGCGAAAAACGAGACGGAGAGAAAGAAAAGGTGGCTCCACCCCGTTCGTGAAATTCTTTATCGATTATGCGTATCTCCGGCATAATTAGAAGACGCGGCTCCGTACCTCGCGATAGATGGCCGGCTTTCGATGGTTAGCCACCGAAACGAAATCTCGTAACGCCCGAATGATACTTTACGACACCTTTAAATCTCTTTTATGCACACCGATGCCACGCGAACCAAACGAACGTTCGTGCCGGACGAATGCATTCGCCGTGCAATTTCACGACTGCTATTTATTAGCGACGATAATAATAATGATACATCTTTATTGCGAATGCGTGGACGATATAATGTTACCGAGAACAACCGGGAAAGACCGGGTCCTATAGGCGGGATATTTAAGGCCGACATAATGGAGCTTTAAACGATCGTTCCGTTGATCAGGAATGGAAAATATTCGTAATAAGATATGACTAATTGTGAGCGCACGGAAAAAGAATGGCGGAACAAGGTGCATTAAATTTGGAGATAAGATCGTGTACCACCACTAAATATCAGAGTACCGTGCAATTCATTAGATTTCATATTTTTCAAACGAACGAGGCTCTGAATCACGAATTTACTCCCCGAGATATAATTCAACGATGAAAGAGAATATAAAAGGAAACAGTGGATCAACGTGTTCTTACCCCTTGCTAAGAATGATTGTATATCACGTATAAAAATATTCTATGAAGTAATAAATAAAAGCGAACAAAGCTGTAATGTATGCAACTGTAAAAAAAGTATATTGCGATATATAAATATTTTATATACTTACACGCGCGTACTTAAAAGATTGTCTCCTTCGACAGACCTTGTAATCATAAGATCAATTGTTACATTCGTCTCAATATAAATTCGATTTCGACAACACAAATCGAAGATTCGTACAAGACAGATGATTGCAATCAGTTCATTTAGTTCCCATCCCATCAATTGAAGGTTAAACATTACACGAGCCGTTGATCGCACGAAATTCGTCCAGAAATAGAATTGGGCCGCGATAATCGAGACGACAGGAATCATCAGGGTTTAATCGATGCAGGGAAGGCGTCGGAATCGACGATGCAAGGATAAAGGATTCGTTTAACCGAGCCACGGCGAAACGTTCCACCTGTTTTTCTCCTCGGACGAATTAAAGCAGCCCGTTTAATTAAATACGAGAAATTAATTTCGCGCGATGTTACGGTGCTTCGTTGATTGCCTCGAATGACTATCGAAAAAGAGATGCTGCGTCGGAATGCGGCGGATAAAGTTTTCGCGAATTAACGAAGGCGTTGATCACTTGCATCGAATCGGAACGCGATCGAGGATCAAGGACGACGATGACACGACGGGAAATCGAGGATAGAACGGATCGAGACAAACGATCTATTCTAGCCAACCGGTTTTCGATCGGTAAAGGTGAGAAAGGATAGAGATACAAAAAGGGGACTTGCAAATTTGTTCATCTCAGTTATTGTTATGCTCACTTTATATTCGTCCAGGAAGACGATGGGGCTAGGGAGTTTCACAAATACTCACTGTATCTTTCAAATATTTGTTTAGATTATAAAAATAATTTGCAAAATTATATGCACCTCTTTGAGATAAGAAAGAAATTGGAATCTGAAAGTTTGAAAGTCAAAATTTGGAAACTTGAAAAACCGGTCTAAATATGGAAATGTCTTTTGTTACATAAGCATGTCTTACTTCTTCACAAACCCATCTACCTAATTACTCAATCGCTAGTAATTTAACGAAAGTGTTCTTTCACTAAAAATTTTGCTTATATATAGTATTGCATTTTACCTTACTATATTTTTAACAATATATACATAAACAATTAAAAAAAATTTTTTTCCCATTTTCGGTAGTCAAACTGTACACCCTATATATCGAGTGTCGCTGATCGACGGTAATCTTGTCATTTGCATATTATCACGATACAAGAGATGCTTAAAGTTTCCTCGCGTATACCGCTTCTGATTGCTTACGATATTTCTCTAGCTGTAAATGTCATTCTGTAAAATTCCACGACGATTTCAGACGACGAAATTGCTGTTATTTAACTAGTTTATCCAGTTCGCTTTTAATGGAGTTACATAGTTACGATACGTGACAGTGCGGTTAAAAATCGTACACAAAATAGTACAGGCAAACACGATGAGACGTTTGAAACACAGTTTTTCCACAGAGATGCTCGAAAGAAAAGACCACATTGTTGTCTCTATTCTCGTCGTGAATGTTAAACACCGCTCTTGAATTGGAATGCACGTTTTTGCGTCTTGAAGGAGCAAACTTCTTAAATAGACATTAAGATACATCCGCAGAGGAACAGGTTTATGGTGATATAAATACTTGGGAGTATTGTAAAATATTCTGTGTGCATAATGGATTACAAGTTTTCCTTATCAGATATTCACATTTCCAAATTTGATTTGAAGTTTCAAGTATTAGAAGTGTCGGAAGATTTCCGAAAGATCGGTAGGACTTCTCGAACGGTAAAATTCGCATCGATACACGTTAGTTAATATCTTTGAAACGATTTCCGTTCGCAATTTATAAGACCACGGGGGACACTAAAGACGGAGGGTTACTCGGCTCGTACCCTTGAGAAGAAATTCAAATCGGCCGATTCGGTTATCAGGGAAGAATAGCGGGGGCGGGTCGAGGACGGGGAAGGACGAGAGACTAAGAGGAAGAAAGAACAGGGAGAAAAAGAAGTGGAGAACAAGGAGAGACCAAGCTTGGTCTTGGGGCGCCTTAGCCGGGGCACCGCGCAAGCGCATTCTCCGTATACCTAAACCTATACGTTCCGTGCGTGATCCGAAAGACACGAGCTCCATTCGAGTTCCGTCGGCTTTTGCCATCGAACGTGTCGCGATCTTTTCCGCTGTCTTCTCTCTGACAGTCCTCTGTTAACGTGGTTAAAAAAGAATTAGCTTATCGATCGATTGTCGTCGCGCAACAATATGTCGTCGAAACGCGCTCGCATAATTACGCGTTTCCGGTCGGCGAGCACTTCAAAGAGGCGATGATTCAAACAGTGCGCTCGAAAATGATACGCGAACGATCGCAGTTCCTGGTGTCCCGACGAGTTTTGTGCATTCGAAATTAATCGCTCGTTCCGTCGATTGTTCCCGGGTTGACAGCTGTCAACATGCTGTCAACCGTTCAGTGCCACGGCGATGTCCACCGACGGAACTATCATGTCGCGTACACGGTGAGTTTTTGCTCGTTTTCACGGCGATTTCGTAGCCGGCTTGCGAACGCTGACCGAACCGACGACGTCGCGACGCGCTCGAGAAAGACGGAGATAATTAACCACGACACCGTTCGTGTTCGATCAGCTATCCGTGGAATGATGTAAGTGAAACGGATGTAACGTTGTTCGAAGAAATTCCTCTGTCGTGTAACACGCTTGAAATAGAGATTACTTCGATGAGCACACAGGATCGCCGAGCGCAAATAGTTCCGACGTTACATCCGCTCGAGGGTAAAAATAGGTAATTTTCGATGACCTTCTTCTCCTCACGCCGGAAATCGCTTTTTTCTTAATTCACATCATCGATTCGTATTTCAACGAATTAAACATATTTGCGATATTGACGAAATATTGTAAATTAAATCATACAGTTGATAATTTTAATAAAATAGAGCGTTTGAGTGTATTCAAACTTTCCCGCGCTGCGAGGATGTAAATGCACGTCACGAAACTAGACAACGTTATGAAATCATTTATGTTACATATTGACTCATCTGGAGATATCATATACTACGATGATGCAAACTTGTCAATTAAAATCTTTGTTTCTCAATATCCAAGTACGAACAGAAGATACAATTTAACCAATAATAATTCAAGCATTTTGTGCTTTTAAATATTTTACAGACAACCACGTTGTGTACCCTCATATTTATATTCGTAACACGACTGCATTTATTAATAATTAATTAAAAATCAATTTCTGTAAATTTGACCACTCAGACCATACAGTCTTCTGCAGAATTTTATTGATGGTACAAATAAAATTTTATTAATCGAAAAAATTATATACAGTAGAGTTTGCTAAGTGTCCCACATTTTTTAAAATCTCATAAAAACGTAACACCATAAGAGCTTCCATTATCAATTTATTTACAGAACATGACAAAATGCTCATGGAGTTAATGACGTTCTGAAAATCTTTTTATGGAAGGAATTCTAATTATTCAAGTATCCAATGTTTATTATATTCCTGTAGTTTATTATACATAAACTGACATAGTACATTATACAGAAATTGAAATAGTGTATTATAAACTGACAGAAATGTATACCAGATTGTAGAAATAAAAGTATAGAATAAACTGTAGAAATATAAAGTAACATCATATGTCGACGAATATTGTCACTTTTGTCTGCAGAAATATCGGACGAAACGTTCCATCGATATCGCTTGGCCCCTGACCCGGCGAAAACGTTTCGAAAAAGAATCGTGCAACGATGCTCGTTTGTTTCTGTAAAACATACTTCCTTGGACGATTCGCGAATACATATCGAACACGTATCGCGACCTCCCGGCGCCTTGCGTCATTTGTCTATTCTCGGTTCGGCTTTATCGCGGCCGTATAACGCGTTTCACCCGACTGTCGCGGAATTTTCAAGCGTCCGCGAGTTTCCACACGCGCGAAGAAAAGCCCATGAAAATATGTCTGTCGCAGGCAGATTAGATACCATAAACTCATAATTGCGAATACGCTCGTGTGTTTGTGTCCGTTTATGTTGCTAGAACGTGCCGGTCGCTGGAGTATATTAATTTCCCTCGTTCTTTCAGCTCCTCGAACGAGGCTTTAGGAAATTTGCTTAATTAAACAGCGCGGGAATCTCTGCACGCAAAAACAGAGGTTTATATCGCGTTATGCGAAGGAAATTAGGATTTACGAGAGAGGCGGTCGCGAATCTAGTTGCATATGAATTTGCAGCACCCCTTTAAATCGTGTGTGTTGCTTTGAATTTCTGAATTGTGAACCCTATTCCAGTTTGAGAGGCTGATTGTAAATCTAGTTTCGTATGAATTTAGCGCGGCCCTTGTGTTGCACGCTCCTTTGAATCCTTAAATTGTGAACCGTAGGACCTCGGTCGGAGAGGGTTGTAGCCCAGAATCTATTATAGTTTCATACGAATTTCACGTAGTTTATTGAATGTTGCTTTACATTCGTAAATTACTAACTCTCCAACTTATCGAGTCAACCTTTGTGTAGTTTGCATACAGGTTTCCTTAATGCTAAACCTTCGGATGTATACACGCTCTCTTTGAAATTTAAAATTATAAGAAATGAGTATTCACATTAATTCTTTGTCTCGATTGTCATTTGATTTCTTTCAAAATTTTAGTGTTAAAAATCAGTATGAAGTAGAAGCTTTATCTTCCATTTCGGGAGATCGAAGCCATACAACGTACTCGAATTTCTAATCCTCAAACATTAAATCTGCGAATTTTTCTAGAATCTAAGAGACTCTTGAGAGGTGCTAAATAACCTAGAATAGACTGTAAAAGGTCTCTACAGAGTACATAGAGAGCTTACTGGGCGTTTAGACACGCTTTAATGAGCATCCAGGGATAACCCACAGTATCCAGAAAGAACCTAGGTTACTTAGAAAAATTAACGAGGTATTGAGAGCTTATGATATGGTATAAAATAGAAAATTGTACCTAAAATGTTCTTTTTAAAAGAGCATCTCCCTCGGTAAATTACAAAGCTCTTTTTCTAAAATTTCTTACATACTCATAATAGTGGCACACCTGCTACCAGCGGTATTTCGCTGGTTTCTTGTACGGTTTTGCAGTATTTAATGATCACGTGCAGTTTACTATCGCTTCATTACATTTAACAGCGAATCGTTCTAATGAATTTAGACGGAACTCGAGGAAACACGAAGTTGTCGACCGGTCGGAAGTTTTTCAACTATCTCGCACGTTTGCAACGCCGTAAAGTAACAATCTAGCTAACAATCAGTTGCACCGAGGCAGTGTATACGTGTCCGTACAAGAAACTTCGCGAGTTCTCCAGCGGATCGTGCAACGGCGTAACAGCAGAGTAAATTACAGCTTCACCGGTGCCGGATAAATTGAATTACGACATTAAACATTCCATAATTTCGATCACAGCGTGCATTAGGGAGGGCATTAAGCTTAATCGAAACGGCCCGTTTATCGTCGATAATCGAAACAGAAAGGAACGGATGAAAGGAAAAGGGTAAATGGATTAGCTTGGGACCTCGCGTCTCGATCGATTAAATCCACGCTCCGATTCCTCCGGTTCTCTTTTGTTCGCGCTTTAATTTCGAGCGCTCTCGATGAAGCCGGTGTTTTTTTTTATTTACTCTCGACCGCCGCGAAGGAAACGCGAGAATCAGGAAGCTTCGATGTCGTTCTGCTTTTTGCGAGAACCGTGTACGAAGGCAAAAGAGTGGCGTCGAGTGACTCTTTCGCGGAAGTACACGTGTATCGTGTGAACGCGTAATCCGATTCTAGCACCGGCGAAGGCCGGAATGAAAATCTTAAGCAGATCATGCGGAAAACTACTCGCTGTTATTTATTTTTCATTAAATTATATGGAGATCTGGTAAGGGATAGTGATTTGGAAGTAGCGGAACTTTAGGGATCGAAGGATATGGACTTAGAAGTATAGATTGTAGAGGTTTAGGTTTAATTTCGAGTCGAATTCGCATATTACCAAGTTTACCTATTCCCAAATCTCTAAATTCTTAATCTCTACATTTCCAAATCCTTGCATTTCGAAATCTCCATATTTCTAATTCTCTACATTTCCAAATAGCCAAACTTCTGCATTATCAAACACCCGTATCTCCAAGTGCCTAAATTCCTAATTCCCCATATTCCCAAGTCATTACCGAGTCCCAACATTTCCAATTCCCAAATCCTTGAACCCCCAAATCCCCAATTTGCAATTTTCGAAGTTCGAACGTACATTGTCCCGGTATCGAGTATTTCCTCCATTGTAAATCCCGTCCCCGAAATTACGGGTCATGAAAGCGTTAATCAAGTTTGATGTCCAGCGAGCAAATAGTACCGTGAAGAAGAAATCGGCTCGACCCTCGTCAAGCACGAGCCGCTCACGAGTGTCCTTTAAAGCAGCTGAAGTGGACACGAAAAGTTCGTGGTGACAGCATAAAACAGAGTCACCCTGTGTCAGGAACGTGGAGGCGTTTATTTACGATCGGAAAGGACGAGTTGTGTCGGCAGGCCGCTAATTAATGTTTCTCGAGCGAGTCAGCGTGCTCGGTCTAGCCAGCGATTTGCCTCCATTTGTTCGACGAGGCGTGCGTACGGTTTAATGTCGTGCTCGATCACTATACGTACGCTATAACAGACGAATCGAAGAGCACCGCCGGAGAAAACCAGTTTAGCACGTGTATGGTCTTGTTCGCAAAGTACCAGTCCGTTGAGTCTTCAAGTTCATCGACTTGACGCGACGTATCTGGTTGCCGATGCATACGCGACATTTTATTGCACCTATCGCGATATCTTGCCGTGAAATCCTTACTCTGTAATCTTCCAGCTCGGCCAATTCGAGCTTTCGCGTTTTCCGCTGATCATTTACGTCCCGAGGAACTTTTCATTCACGTCACAGACACACGCGAGTCGAATGTGGCAGGAAATTGATAACGGTGTTGTTCGAAGAGGAATTCTGTACTGGCGTCGATGTTTCCCGCCATTATCGTTGAATTTATCAATCGCAATAGGAACGAAGTATGGACGAGGGATATTCTATAAATACGTCTTTGGTTAATGGAATGAAATCACGAAGGCACGACAAGAACCTTCGACTTTTTCTCATTGATAATTTATTCAATTGATTAGAAATTGAAATGAACGTTTTATTTTCTCTATCTCCGATACCGTGTTATTTTTATTTTCTGCTTGCAAAGGATGCTTGGAAATTATCGAACACAAGTCCAGCGTGCCGTAGATCATTTGAACAGATTGTGACAAGCGTGGAGGCAAGTTATTTCTATGATTCCATGTATGTCGTGCAATGCAACACGCTCTGGTCCGCGCACACCAGATGCCTACTAATTCATACAATCTAATCCTGGATTTTTAATCGTTCATGGAGAGTATGTTTCCGTGCTCCGACAACGATGTCGTGGGGCTCTGAACCGATGTAACCACCATTGTTCACGCTACTGTCGGCGCGAATTTAATAAATCACCGTCGAAACGGCGTCGTTATTATCGTCGGAAGTGGATGATTTATTGGTACGTTTCAATTTGAAAAGCTACTCGATTCGAAGGCATTAGAAGCATCGTTGTTACGTGACGTCAACCTGTCATATAAATATCAGTTGAAAAAATTGCTCGTCCTATCGACCTGTTATCCTCAAATGGAGCCTTTAGAATTCTTCAACGAGTTTAATACCTCACAACGTTACACGTGGCTTTGTACTCTAATTTCAATTTGTACTTTAGGAAATTAGGGAAATTAATTTTTTGTTGAACCATGGTCGCAGGGTTTCAATCCTTGATCCAGAGACAAGTAAAATTTGTAAAGTTATCGTCGATAAATTTTTAGTTCTAATCACTGCCGAGTCCAACATTAATCCCCGAACGATTTAAAATTAATTTCAGACTACGTTTCATTTCTATTTGCTAAATTTTAGCCCAGCGGTATTTCGTTTCGCAGATCTGGGGCACGATTAACCCGGATCCATTATTCGAGGACTAATGAACACGATGTAATGTAATTATTCCTTCGTTACAATTTTCCACGGGAATTCAGGAAAGTGTTAAAGTTATTCGAACGTCGGATAAAATTGTTGGCCGATGTGGATAGCGATGACGGCTGAAATATCGGGGGGAAAAATTGTGCAATATGGCGGGGGAATCGCAACTGGCATTTCGTAAATTGTTGGAAAGTGATTCTACGTGGAAACGAGTCGAACTGAACGTGAACAAAATACGGGAACACGGCAAGTGGGTCGTGATCCAAGTCCACGACGTTACATCCATCTGGAGGGAGCTTAATAAAGAAGCTTTCTCTTATTTTCCTTTTTCCGCTGGCGATCCCGTAAGGAACTACGACTCGTACGTTCCGCAGAAGGAAATTTCGATGCCTGGCGACGTTCCAACAGCCGAATCGAAACCGTCATCGCGAACTATTCGGTTACCAACATCCGGTTGGCTACCTACGAACTATCCGGTAACCGAGTCTCGTCGCGGTCCAGTTTCGACGGTTAATCTAATCTCGAATCTCGAAAATCGTTTGCCCCGAGTTCACCTTCGTGCCTTCTGATTTCTCTTTACAGAAATTCTAATTTCCAGCTGAAACACCTGCCCGGCTTAGAAGAGAAATGGCCACACGGTGACATTGAGCGCGTACTTTTTCACACCTTCCCCCTCCTTCACTTACAGAGAAAGTAACTGTAGCTATTGTAGGCGATTCATAATCGGGTTAAATTTAAGCGATAAGTGTGTTAAATTCTGAGAAAGTACATCGACGAAATGGGAAGAGTAATTAAAGTTTAATTGAAGAGAATGCCCCGGGCAGTGTGCATTACTTCAACGCGAACGAGACAAAGGTTCCAGGGAAATAAGTAAATGCGGCACTCGAAACAATTAAGGGATCACGTTTCTCTGCACCGTTTGAGAAAGTGAGTCGAGTTGCAGAAATGTAACTAGATACGATGCCCTAATTTCTTCTCGTCTATCGTAAAACGTTATGCAATCGAATATTAATCTTTACCTCACGCTTCTTCCTTGAATTCATAATTGATAAGGAAAAAATTCAGATACTACACATTTTGCATTGCATAATCATCTTTATTCGGTATAAAACACACAGCTGGACACGACTTTGGTTTATGGTCCCCATATTTAGGGAATTTGTATCGTTTTCAACATCTTAATATTACAACTATTTTTGTGACAATTTTTCTGTCTTTAACAAGTTCAAAAATATAGAAACGTATCCGAAAAATGAATATAACGACATATGTACAATCGTGACAACATACACGAGAAAATGAAGATTAATTACGTTAATCGTCATCCTTGAAAACGAGTACCAGCTCATACCTGTATGTACCTAATGACAGACAATTACGTAAGGAAAAGATTTGCGCAAACGCGTAAACACTTTTTCTTTCCATAGACAACTGTTATGACCTCACAGGAAGTGACAACCTTCTCGGTTCATCGTTATAAATATACGATTCGCGCATGCGATCACCGCGAAGAAAGCGATTTTCTTCTTGGCCGATCGTTTACGTAAATAGCCACGATCATCGTAAGCGTAATATAATACGCGATAAAGATCGTAAAACGCGACGTTGAACAGAGCACGCAGCTTATCCGAAGAGGTTCGCTCTATCTTTGACCTCTAACCTCTCTCGCTAACCAGCCGGTTTTACCCTTTTCTCGATCTCGTCGCTGGTCACGAGTGGTCCCGGCGGAAATTTATGAACCATTGACAAATTACTTTATCCCTTTGATTTTTTCGCTTTGCAGGAAAACCGCATTCGTAAACTATTCACATTCTTTCGAATTTGACCATTTGAGGCACACGATTTTAAAGAAATTGAAAGTTGCAGAGAATTATACTGAACTAGTTTTAGAATTAAACTAAAATTTAACTAGTTTTATTAAACAGAATCTGAGTAATTTCTACCCGAATTTAAAACTTCTTTTCGAGTTTAAAACCACAAGATAAAAAGCTAAGTTCGACAGTTCTTAACCTAACCACAAAGAGTTAAATGATTCAAGCTATTACTAACCGTGTTATTACTAAGCTATCATTACTAACGGTGTTATTGACGGATCTATTATTACTAACAACGTTATTATTAACTTAGCTAATATTAACGGTGTCGGATTGTAAACGATCGACTCTGAAATCAGTGTCGAATTTTTCGCTTTTCGTAAGCAGCTCCCAGTTATAAGGAAAGTGGCGGGATTCCGTGTACCTAACCTTACCGACGTAATCCACGAACACCGTAACAAGTTTTACGGTGTACAATTTTGCAATTTATCCATTAATGTAACGCGACGTGACTACGAGTGTAGTTGTTGTTCGGACTCTTTCCTCATGGCATGGTCACGATTGTGTCGAAGAGCCGGCTGATTCCTTCGCAGCTGTGCTCTCGTTGATCGTTCGACGTGATTCTCAATCGTAATGCGCGGTTTGTTGAGGGGCATAAGTCAATTAAACCGGTATTGGCCAATCGGCTGTCTTTCTAACCGAACAGCTTGCCATCTCGCTGATTATTTCGTTCGTTACAGCGATGCAGCTGAAAATGTCACGTCTGTGTTCTATTACTTTCCTTTCGGTTTATCAATTACCTCTGGCATGGCGGAAATTGGATATTTTTTCAATTTTAAAGGGGCCACATGCATTTTTAAATCTTAATTTGATTATGGGATTTTGGAGTGTTGCAATTTTGGAACTTTGGGCCTTTGGAATCTTGGAACTTTTTCCATCTTAGGTATTCTGGAACTGTTGGGTATTGAAATATTGACATTTTTGAGGATTTTGGAAATTTGGGACTTCAGGATATTGAAGTTTGCTTTGGGACGTTGAGACTTTGGAATTTTGTGATTTTAGGACTCTAGGACTTTGAAATACTGATGTCTCAGAATTTTGAGACTGGGAATTTAGAACATAAAAATGTTGAAACTTTATTACTGTAAAAATTTATCGTGCATGTATACACAGCTTTGCTGTTTGAATAGCACGTCAGCGATCCAGGTGTCACGCGCAACTGAAAACTATATTCCATCCGTTCACGTGGTTAATTAGCATCGAAGAAGGTCACGCGTCGCCGCGAAAGACGCTCTACTTTGAAATACGCAAATTTCCCGGCGTAAAATTAGCATTTTTAAAGTTTCAAGCCGGTCACCACCGACACCGAGACATTTCCGATTCGAAACTGGAGCTGCCAACTAAGCAATCCATTCAGCCGGCGACGTTTGCTTTATTACCTATTCGTCGAATTAAAATATCGTTCGAGCAGCTGGTTCGAGCAAAGAGACCGAGGTTCTTTCGTTTGATGGTCTCTTTCTCGAGAAATAAATTCGGTTTCGTTCGCTAAAAATTTCCATCGATCGATGAGCGGTTACTTTGAAAGTAAAACGTGTTCTTTTTATGCAAATTGCATTTTCTCCGACGAGTACGCTTTATTCGAAAAATCTAAGCGTTCCAGCATCGAAATGAAGTTGTCGATGGAGCTAAAAATATCATTTTCATTCGTTACATGTTTTTGCGAGACAGTTAAAAATCGGTTGTTTATTTATCCCTCGCCTTGGTACTTTCACGGCTACCGCCGTAAATCATCGGCATCGCGAATTTGAATTAGTATGTTCCGCATCTTTATTCGCACCACTCTCCGGACAAGGACACTCGTCTATTTATCCAACCATCTAGTCCCGGTTAAACGTGTTTTACACCGCGAAGGCCTATGGGATAGTTAAGGTGATTTATTGTCTCGTAAAATATTCTCCTTATCCACCGCGCTCGAGCTGAAATGGATAGTCACCAATTTAATTTCAATCTCTGCTCAACGTTTCCGAACACACTGGATGCATTTTCTTATTGTTCCATGATAAATTTGCGGTATATTTTATTAGACAGTCGTAAATATCCGTGAACAATTTGCAATTATTCAAATTTTTTACTTTGGTACAATACAATGTATAATGATAAACGAAAAATTGCGAATCACAGCGTTAAATTCAGATTATCGTTAATGCTGATTTTGTTGTCGACATGCAGAATAACCTTTTAATATTCGTTTTTTTTGCTCATGATTATTCATGGCCGATAACTCCAAGATAAGTCGGCCTGGCTAAAATTAAATAAAAAGCATAGAATCTTGAAGCAGCTTTGAGAGCATCATTAAACTTTCGTAGCGGGATCTTGCACAACGAGATGGAAGATGATTCATATTTATCACCGACGAAAATTGCCAGAAGATCCTGATTATATACCTCAACCGCTTCCAAATGTATCTACCACTTTAGATTCTCTCGAAATTGCGTTAAACAATCATAAACACGTTTCGTATATATCATTATCCACTTCGGATTCCTTTTAGAACGGCGGTGAGATAATTACTCAATTTCAAGATTTGGGCATTTGATGACTCGAAAATTTTATGATCCTCTATTTCTAAACTAAATTTCTATATTACCGTCTTACGTAGTTATTGTAGATTACCAAGTTACTGAATTTCAAATCGTTGCTTTCCATGGGTAGCCATGACCTGCAAACACAAGATCACTTAACAACCCTCAACGATTCTCAGGCAGATTATTATTATTAACCTCAGGTTTTATTAAAAAATAAACCTGCAGATAGCACAGAAATTGTCCATCTTAATATTAAAACGCAACCAATTGCGAAATGGAATTAAATCTTGCTGGAGAAAAATGAAATAAATCAAGATGACCCAAGACAATCGTTTCTTTCTTAAGCTTCAATAGATGAAAATGGGTTGGCTCTCGGTATACGACTATCCCGCGGGTAATTATATTTACAGGGAGTGGCACTCGACCTACTCGAACTCATCTCCGACCCTTATCCCTGTGCCGCGCACAGGAACTCTCGCGATCCTGTAGAATTGGCGGCGCAGGAGCAAGCTTGCGTGCAAGCTCTGGACGCCGCTTTCCGTTTCCATGGTTACGTGTCGCTTACCCCCTGCCCCTCAGTCCTCCTCCAGCCCCCGTGAACGTCCTCTGGAGGCGAGATGCAGGCTTTCAACCCTCTATCCGGCCGCAGCGCCGGGGCGGCTCCCGTGTGGCGCAGACGTTCGTGCCGGTTGACCCAGGTCGCGTGATTCTCTCCCGCTTACCAGCGTTCTTTTCTCATTTTGTCACTGGTTAATCGAGTGTCGTCTCTCCGTACGTGCACGGAAAAGCGAACGATCGAACGAGGAATAATCGACGATATGTTTCGGGGAGGTTTCACGACGTTTAAGGGCTGAAACGAGAAACGTGCTCGGCCGAGACTGCGACTGTGACCTTGAGTGCCTGGATCTGCACAGGTGTACCACGTAGGGCAATCGTGAGCGATTTAACGAGAATTATTGAGGACTTTCGTCGATGCAATTTTGAAAGAGAACAGAGTACATGTGTCGAGAGTTGCGGTAAAAGAGGGACCATGCGTGTTGGAAATTTTCGTAGGAAGAAGTGGAAATGATGCGAACGTTCAATTAACACGGAGCTTCTGCGAATATAAATTGCAAGCGTAATCGGTTCTCCGCAGCTCGGAACGCGAACAAGGCGTGATGGAAACGCGGACGAAACGCGCTTGACAAGCGCCGAGAGATTAACTGCGTGATTTTCGTCGGTGAATCATCCTCGAATACGGTTGGCAAACCTTCTGCTGACTTTCGGAGAAAAACACCGAGCAGACGGAAGGAAGGAAGAGCAAGGCGGTGCCCGATGTTGCGGAACAATTCGTAATGAGCACGGGGCTCACGGCGCCGACGTATAACAGACACGTGGTCCCACATTTTTCAAACTACTCCCAAAATCTGCGGATTACATTCTTTGCCATCTGGTGATGTTCGTTATTCTTCGTTGAAAAAGAACTCCATAGAAATTGTTAAAATGGATTAGCAAATCCACTGGCTCATGTTTTGATATAATGATTCGATACACATCAGGATTCAAAATTTTCAAATAACGAACGATGATGTTAGTCCTCTTCAGGAAAAATTCTGAGAGGTAATGATTTGCAATTAAATGACAGTCTTTGTTGGCTATGTCTTGAACAACTCAAAGTCCTCAAGTCACATTCCATAAAATTAATTTCTAATTAAATGGCTGATCTTCTGATTTCACAATATGCCACATTTTGAACTGACTTCAACAGTTCAAAAATTTGTTAACCAGAATCTACCATTCGAGAAGAGTCACTCAAAGTGAGAGGATATGTGACACTTTTTGCATCATCAAATCTTCGTTTGAGTAGCTGAATTAAATTCGCTACATCTCAAAATTCCATAGCCGAAGCCATCTGAAATAATTTTTGAAAAGGTCAAGGAGAGAGGATATGCGAGAAATTGGTTGGGTCATCTAGGATTATTAAAATAATCGATGATCGAAAGCAGCGATTGAGGATGACAAACTCGAACAGTAGCTCGCTGTCGCGCGCATGGCTGCGGGCAAATTGCTGTCGCTGCGGCGACACGCGACAGGACACCATGAACAATAACCTTAAGGACGAGACGCCACTGCGGGAAGAAACGGAGACTCTTTTGCATCGTATAGCGTTCACGGTTTGGCATACTGCCCTCCATATAGAGAGCGAGGTGCGTGGGAGTAGTCGTTTTTGCGCCAACTTTTCGACGCCGCCTCGTCGCGGTTCTCCTTTCGATAAGATCATGTCTTGTCGATATATCGGCCAATCGAGTAGAGACACCCCGTCGAATGAAATTTGTTTTCCTACCGGTCGGCTTACGGGAAACGAAACAACGGGGATCGTTTACGTTTATTATTAAATCGTGCTGATCGAGACGTGGATAGACTGTATTTATGCAACAGTTGTTTTCCGTTGAACAATGGGATTAATTTACGCTCCGTATACATTATCCTTGTTTCTCACCGTTTTACATGCGCAATGTATTTCAAATTTGTTAAGAGTTCGTTGCTTTATGTTGCAGCACAATGGCGGTTACGAGGTGCAACCGAAGAATGTCAACGCGATCAGAACCAAGCAACAGCAGGTAATTATTTACAATAATTTTTATGTTAATACATCGTTAATGTCTTTTCTTTTGAACATGTGAAGATCCACTTCACAATGTATCTAGATTACGAAAGCAAAATATGTGTATGTATCGTATAAAGATATATGTTCTTGAACTCCTACTACTCGAAGTAGGTACAAATTTCTCAAGCACAAAAGCCTTCACACTGCGTACAAAAAGCATACAGTTGCATAACGTCTGAAAAGAATTTGTTGTGATAACATATGTATACATACATAACCATTTAGCAATAAACACCTCCATCCGGAAAAGTTAGATTTATTTTTCTACGCTTCCGCAAATTGGTAAATTTTAAAACGAGATCTTCCATAGAGTCCAATCCGATACTTTGATGTTCCATAAACCATTTCCTTTTTCTAAGTTTATTTGCGCGTGTTTTCTGACAGGCCATGAGTTACCGTTTGACCGAAGAAACAATGAAACATTTTTGTGGCAACAAATCATCCCCGAAGACGTTTCCTGCATTTTTCCCGCCGCGAAATAGCTTCGGTGCTTCTTCGCCGATCGTAAATTATCCATCCATAATGAAACAGATCTAAATTCGTCGTTCGTAAATTCGAGTTTACACGCGTTCGCCCGAGCATAAATTGTAGCAGGCGATGAAACAATCGTTTACCGAGCACGAAGGCGAAAATACGAGGAGAACGATCGTTATGCAAAGTGGTCTGCTACGTCGCAAGGTTTATCGTGGCCGATAAGAAATCGCGATTCGTAGCATTTGTAGCAAGCCTCTCTCTAAATATTTAATATTAAAGCAGAGTGCCACGAGTCGACTTCTGGCGCACACCACGAGGAAACCGTCTTCGTATCGGTCGTTGCGGCACCGATCGCATCAGGCCTTCATTTATTCCGCGGGAAAACACGAACGTAGCCCTATTTACATTCGAAATGGTGCTCCAACCGGCTCTACTCTTTCGTGTGTGTGTACCTTGCGATTCAGCGTTTCGAGAACAATCTCATATAACATTGTTGGGTCACCTTCATTGCCCTCGAGATTCGACAGTTTCTGCGTGGACGGCTTGTTTGTATTCTATGTTTGTTTTTACTGTATTAGTACATACATTTTCGACATTCTTGCTTGAGATATGAGTGTAATAGAATTAAATATTCAGAAGGATAGGAGGATACGAGTTAGGCTTGTTTAACTGGGTAAGAGAGAAGTGTTTTCGGTTTTGGGAGATTTTGGAACTTGAAGATTTTTAAACTTTCAAATTGGTAAATAAATTTCCGAAGTTCAGTAACATGGCCGACAGTATGTTACTATCAAGACATCAGGTCAGAACTTACTGCCAAAAGGTTAATTACTCGAAACGTAATCAGAAGTAGGTTAGATGGAAGCAGTCCAAATTAGATTATTTAGCAAAAATTTCAAGATAGCAAAGTAGTCGAAATAATTAGGATCGATCGGTCAGCCTTTTAATTTTTAATACCAGAAGCTTCCTTGAAATAATTAATTTCTTATCGTTTAAATTAGTCTGATCCTTCCTGGGTATTCGTAGCACGTACTTTACAACCCTTTTAATTCCAATCGTTTATATGGTACACAGGGAGGTTTAAGCTTGTAATCTTCATCGTGTTCTTAATTAATCCACGTTCACCCGTTTTCTCCTTCAATTATCGTGCATATTATTTTTCCACGATCCAACGAAGACACGACGTGCAGGATTTTCAAGATAACCATCTAAGGATGCAACATGTTGAAGAGATTAAGGGTAATGATAAGGGAGGGGAAACTGAAAATGTACCTTTGGGGGAGTCGTTACGGTTTATTAAGGAGTTTCTTTTTAAATTATACGCCCGACTAGGTTAGTAGCTAGCTCTTTTCTACGCATTAACGTCGACATCGGAGAAAATTATTCGCTAAAATGGCAATAAGCTAGTGCACCGCATGAACGGTGCAGGTATCAACCGATGCTCAGTCGAGATAATCCAAGTATATTGACGTTGATCGTGTAACGCATTCGAGAAACCCTTATCCACCGTTCAGACTGCGGCCATTCTTGCGAAAATACACGCCGAGAGGAACGCTGAATGCTAAACCGGCGACATTGTGAGAGAATACTGACAATTGCTCGTAAATGGTTATTGCCGAGTATCGTGGAGAGAGGTCGTCTAATGGCGATCGTCGATAACGGTGTCGAAAGTTATGGGAAAAAGAATCCATTGATTTTCACCAATTTTTCTCCTAAATAACACACGTCTCCTTGCACGAGACTCTACTATAGACCTCGTCAATTATTCCTCATCCCGATAAACTCTTCAGATTAGGAAAAGTTTTGTTTGGTGCAATTGTACTTAAATCTGCAACAATTATATAATTCTGGAAAGAATTTATATCGAAACAATGATGATATCTGCATGACCTTTCGTTGATGAACTATGATAATGCATCGATACAATCATGTGACCTTTTGTTGATGAATGATAATGTATCAAAACAAATGATAATCTATCAATGTTAATATCTACATATGTGATCTTTGAATTTAAGTACACACTAAACATATGTCTTCGTCTACATATGTGACGAGATTAATTCTAAAATGAAATGCCGAACAACTGAAATTTAATTTTAGCTTGTTACGCGTTCATTCTCTAAATTTAAGACAAATTGTATCGTCGATGATACCATAACGGATGATGAAACTATGTTAGCTATTGTAGATGACCGTGTAGATAATGATCATGTGGGTCTAGGTTGTACGGAACGTGCTGTGCATTACTTAATTGAAGGCTATTCTAGTTCCTACACGTTGTTAATGTTTTAAGAATCTTCTCTGAACGATTGCTTAACACTGAAACTATCAAACCGATCATTTTTCTAATTTTGAATTACATTTTTTTTGTCTGTCTATTTTTATCGAAGCAAAGAATTAATGTGTATATTCATATCTTTTAATCCTTTGTTTATTTTTTTGTGCTATTTTTAATTTCAAATTATGTGCGGTAATGTTAGTGTTACATCTGCGATTTACAATTCTATTTCTGATGAAAATTATTAGACGTAAACGATTCGAACATTTGTAAATGTTAGCCACATCATCGATCGGATCTTGGATAGTACATGCTCTGTGTGATGTACGTTGAGCGGAAAGAAGTCGATAACGATAAAGCCCACTCTCTCTTGGCGCTTTGCTTCCAATTAGAAATTAGCCGGCGGCAATTACGTGGATTAACGATAATTGACATTACCGGCGCGTCGTTCACGCTCCCGAATAATTGCTTCCTACTAATGACGTAGCCAATAGCTATCGTTTCTAACTTTACCTATCCGTACACGTGATTTTAAAAACCCTTTAAAAACAACAGTCTACATTTCACCACAAATAATATAATACTTCTTATGTTACATACAGAGTGTACTAAAAGATATTTTTTCAAAAAAATATAAATTTACCGTTCCTATATAATATAGTATTAAAAAAGAGTCACACATACTTCTTTCATGAACAGGGTACACTAAACAAAGATCATTCTTTATTACACAAGATGTAAAAAAAGGTTACACAACCAATGGAATATATAATGAAAAGTTGATTATCATATCAAATCAGAAGCGATAGCCAATTGCACGTACACTGGCAGAGAATAGCAAGTAAACTGCCTGACTCATTGTTTGTTTCACGCTGATGCAGCGATTTTGCACGAAGAATATCGATGAAACGTTTAGCTAGTCTTTTCTAAGCACCAGCTTCAACTTGATGTACAACAGTTAATTTACGATACCTCTGTATCACGGCCACCCGTGTGAACATTCCGAGGTGGAAGCTTTTGATACGCGACACCCCATTTCGAATGCAGTACGTGCGTCTTTGAAGTTACCACCGCGAGAAACCCAGTGGCCATTAATAATTGGTGGAAATGGTCAGAGCTATGGGACGGCGATCTAATGCTCCCAACGATCGCTTTAGCATTCTCTCTCGGTACAATTTTCATTCATCCCTCATGAATCTCGAAACGATTTCCACCCACGCGCCGGTGCAAATTGAAAATTTAACGACGCACGTGGTCGTCGGCGACAAAAAAGGCATCGGGTCCGAGGCGGATGGAAGGCCACGGAAAAGGGTTGAATATAACGGGTGAGAAAGAGAGGAACCGTCTCTAAAAATACGTTTATGGGATCATAACGTGGCGAGCTGATTCTCGCGGGCAGCTTTGCAGGCGCATACGTCGCGGCTCTGTTACAGCCATAAATCCCTCCCACCGTTTTCGGTCTCACGTGTGAAATTGCTATTACGTTCTACGCTCCTACCGCAGCTGTCGTTCCTTGGAAACCGAGCTTGGAAACCGTGCATGTCCTTGCTGTTTCTCACGCTTGGATTCGAGGATCCACAGGGGGCTCCTTCAAGAAAGAATCCTCCTATTCCAGCAATTTGTCCACTGTCACGGAAGTGTGAGCAATATGACCTCCCGTAACTTACCTTCCGAGTCTCAAAATTTGATATTTCAAATTTATTTCTGCTACTTTATAAAATTCTGTAAAAAATTTAAATTTTTATCGAGTAGAATGCACGATAGCAATCAGAGTTTACAAAATGAGCACATAAATCATCCACGTGACCAATAAGTTACTGAAGACAATTCACGCGGAAGAAAGTCATTCTCCATGATTTTTCGATCGCCCTTGAAATCGAATTACTCGTGTTATTCGACACAGTGAATTCACCTTCCTGTTCGCTAATGCTCGTCTCTAATGACGAGCGTACCGAAGTCACGCTACCTGGACGAATTCGTTACATCATAGCTGCTTTGCCGAGAAATCGTTGCACGGACGTGCAGTGTCGATCGAGATGGTGGAAGGAGTGTACGTCAGGTGTAAGTGAAACACGGTGCGACCATTGGACAAGCAGACCAACGGATATTCTCGGGGAACACAATACCCGGCAGTCTGTCATTCCGTCGTGCAGCGTTCTCCTCGCATCCTTCTTCGCCGACTTTCTTGTCAGGATAAACGCGGTGTCCGCGTTAAAGCGGCAGGATTTCATGTCGATTCCTTGTGACACCGTGACTCCCATAAGGGCACCGGCATGCCGGATACCATGGTCGTTAGAATCGTCTATGCGCCGAAGTTCTCCAAGGTTTCTCTATTAAAGTATTTGCTTTCCGATCTGACGCAAGATTACTGCCAATATTTTCTACTCTAACTGGGTTACCCTACATTCGTAGATTTCGGGATGTGTTTGTAGGTACTTGAGGTGGGTATCTGGGATGTAGTTATGCGGTCATGTAGATCTGAGAATATACGTAAAGATGTAGGTATCTGACTTGGCAATGCAGATATCCGAGAATATGCTTGAAGATGTAGATATCCGAGAATGTAGGTAATTGGGACTGTAGATATCTAGAAACGTAGAAGTCTGAAAATATAAGAATGGAGATATGAGAATATCCTAAGGACGTAGGCATCTAGAAATGTAGGATTTTGGGAATATCTGAAAAATCTGAGTATCTAGGAATATAGGATCGTAGAAATGCATAAATCTAGCAGATCTAAAAATCTGAGAATTCTTATTGCATTAGATGATCAAAATCTAAGTTACATGATCTTGAAATGACCTTGTATTAATAGTTCTTCTCCATGTAACACATACATACACATATCTTGTTCTTAGGGTATACTATAAACGTAAAATTTAAAAGATGATAAAAGATGTTAATTATGCAGATACAGACGAGTTCGTCGGCGACGACACCCGCGAGGACGCCGGGCGTCGGCGCGGACGCGACGACGACAGGATCTGGAAAGGGCGGAGGCCGTGTCACGGAAGTAATGGAACTTTGTTACGTCACAGAAAGGATCATTGCTCTTTGGTACAGAGAAGATGCGCAGGGGGTCCTTGAACACGCCACGGCGTTGCTGCGAGGGAAGCACGCCGATAATTATATGGTGAGCGTTGAGAGAATGCCGGTGAATTAATGATCGCTGGCTAGGGCGTAATGTTTTTATTAAATAATCATCGTTATTAATCCGAAGCGATGCTAAGATAAATGGCACGCTGGGAGATAATCTTTCGCGAGGCTCGATTATCGCGTACAGCTTAACATTTAATATCCTTCGCGGATTAATCCTTAATTGGCAAAAGAAAATTATTATGATTCGAAATTAATAACTTGGTAGACTATTATTTTCAATAACGTTATATCTATACGTTTCTTCTCTTTATTATTAACAAGATTGTCTAATATATAATTAATAATCCCACGGACAATGATTAACTCATCCTACTTCGTAAGAAACTCGGACATAAGAAAATACATAATGAAAATTCCTCAAGGTTTCCTGCTTTCGAACCTTCATCCGACCTCCTCTTGAGATTTTAACGACCTTTTAAGCACTCTACGCTAACTTTTCTAAATTACTCGTATACGATAAAACTAGCTTTACGAACTTGTTAATTGTTTCTATGAACCTAATGGATAACGGATGCACAATCGTAATAAAATGCAAATTACTCTCTGGGTTTGAACCCACGCTTCGGGATGAGGAGATCTAGCATATCTCCTCTAGTCTAACTTCTTTTGGTTCATCAACGGTTCATGTAATTTAGCTTCTCTCAAAATCTCGATATCATGAAATCTCTACATTCCAGAATCCCCATATACCAAAATTTCTATGTCCTGAAACATCTGTATCGATCCTCATATCTCCAAATCAGTATATCCCCAAATCGCTATGTACCGAAGTCTCTGCTAACTTATCCACTAGGTCCCACCACATCTCCTTTATTCCAACTTCGGGTTAACGGACAATTCACGCAACTGTAACGATTGAACTTGCAGATATTCAACCTGTCGTCACCCGGTCGTCCCGGGGAGCCAAATACCAGGGAAGCAGGATGGCCGCAAGGATTGGCACCAAGTTTGGAGAGACTATGCGCTCTGTGCAAGGAGCTGGACTCCTGGTTGAACGGTGCACCAAATCGCGTGGTGGTTCTCCACGCCAGGTGAGTCTCTGCGATAGGAGGATCGTTTTCTTAAGAAGCAAGGAAGCTCATTGCTCGACTATCTTCAGGGGAAGCAAAGAACGATTGGGCGTGGCCGTTTCTGCGTACATGAACTACAGCAGCATATGCGGAGGACGTGATCAGGCATTGGACAGGTTCGCTATGAGAAGATTCCTGGACGACAAGATTGGATCCCTTCAGGTTCCGTCGCATCGAAGGTAATAGCTATAGAGCATGATGTTACTAGTTGTTGATGTATCACGATAAGAAGTATTCCCGGGTGTGGTCCAGAAAGAGTATTTCCAATGATTAATAGAGTTGGTCTTTATTTCGAAATTTATGATCCCTTGCTCGACGAGTGAACTCGTAAATCTGATCCTTCTTTCTTGCATTACATAAATTGTTATGTCATAATTAACGACCGTGTCGAGGACTCAAAACTGAGATAGTAATTATGTTATCTATCGTACTCGTACGCTTCTGATGTACGCAGTTAGCAATTGTGTAACCATTTTTACGAGATCGCTTTAACGAAGCGTTCAACCTAGAAGTTTAGCTGAAATACTGATGTCAAATGTTCTCGGAGAAAACGCGAGTTGGAACTTTTCCGTATTGTGCAGTTAATAACTCGGTCGTGGAACACTCCCATAAATCCATGACAGTCCGCCATCAAGGTTTGTATGCGGTCTTGAACAACCACATACTTATACAACTAGTAGCGTGCAGTTTATGAAGCTCGTCTTCGTAGATATCGATTTGTAGATACAGGGTGTTCTACGATGAACGTAGAATCTCTATATTCATCACTACATTCCCTTGTCACGAATTTCTTTATATTTTTATATTCTGAAGTTCCTATATTTCAATATCCTTGTAACCCGTTATATCGTCAAATCCTTAATCCCCAAACAGAAATTTTTGAATTTCATAAATTCCATCGCCTGTAAACGTTCCCCGAGGGAGTCAGATTTACCGACGAGCCAGGTCCGGCGTGTGTCCAATAACGCTTAAAAATCATGGGTAAATAACTCTCGTAAACCCGAAGCCCACCGAGTAAACCTGTCAACCCTTAGCCATCCACTCGAACGATCTTCTAACATGTATCACCGGCTGTCGATCGAGAGCCCTCGTCGCCTTTAGGTTTCCGTCGTTTGACGCGCACACGATGATCGTAATGATCCCCCATCGAACCTCGTGTCCTTATACGTACCGAACGTCCCCATGGGCCATGGTATTCGCCGGTTCTTCTTCCTCGTTCGCCGGCCGATCGAGTTTCCCCATTAATTCCACGAGCGGCGAACATTTGCATGTCGTTAGCGCGGCCCGTACACTCGCGAACGTATGAATCCATTATCGAGGGAGAAACGCTAGCCTCCCGGAGCATAAGCTGCACACCTTAGGTGCCACCGGGAACTGGTTTTTTCGTGCCGTTGCCGATCGACCACCGATCGTATCGGCCGTTCGTTACGAGCGACACGCGAGTATTCGTGAGAGGAGACCGCGAAATTACGGCCGTGAACGCTCACGATGCTGTATAATCGGCAGGTACTTCGGCACCGTGCTCCTTTCGTCCACTCTTCCGTGTTTGTCGTATGTATTACAACCTGAAAATTAATTGACACTCCGGATAGAACCCTGCTGGCTCGCTTTATTCCGTGCGCATAGCTGAATACGACGCGGTCTCGATATATGGCCCTGCATGACGGGGCGATGTTCGGAAATCGGATCGTATGACGCGGATCGCAAGGTTCTGTTGGTGTGAGGTTAGATTTGCATTGTACAAACTGATTTTGAGAGTGTCGGGAACTTTAAAATTACAAAATTAATCATCTTCAGCCAAATATCGAAAGGTAAAACATGAACTCCACAAAAATCTCGCAACATTCGCATATTTCGGAATGTACGAGCATGCGTCCGAAAACTTTTATAACGGTTTAACTCCGGACGCTTTCCGCTCCAGAAACTCCAGCTCCACACGTGACCGTTACAAATAAATTTATTCCTGTTTTTTGACGAATATCATATGGAGAACAAAAATATGCAATATTTAACGGGACACTGCCTTCGGTGCATCGCGACAAAGCATGAAATATGGATGCGGTCGTGCGAAGTAGAATACCCCATTCGTGGTCAGACATCGCCATACACGCATCTTCGCAGCGGATTTCATAAAATGGCGTTTCTTTTTTTGTCACTTTCGCACAGAGTATTGGAACATACCACCAAACATGTGCAACGAGCACACGAATTAATAACGCTGTTTTCAGTATGTTCACACGGTGCATTGTGTCGGAACGTCGCGTAAATACATTAAGAAATAGCCCATTCATGGTCGTATACGATGTCATGCTTGGAAACGTTGTTCAATGTTTCATAACGTTCTCTCTGGTTTTTTTTTTTTCCGACGAAGGGTCCATTCGTGATCAAACATAATTCTGTCCCGTTCTTTTTGTTCCCTCGAGTGTTACGTGACGTAACCGAACAACGAACTAGCCATTGCAATTGTTTTGTTTGTTAACAGCAAAACTCGTTACCTTGACCGAAGTAATAGAAATTGAAAGCTACCCTAGTAGTCGTATTGCGACATATAACTGTGTCATGTCTGTTTTAATTTCGGAACACGTCATTTTATGTATATTTTATTACGCGTCGTAAATGACACGTGTATACATATGATGTGATGATTCACAACGAACAGCATAAATATTAGATACAAGTTTCTTCTTCTTTGTTCACAGGTACATCAAATACTTCAGCGGATTATTATCTGGCTCCCTGAGAATCAGCCAGTCGCCCCTGTATTTAACGCACCTCACCGTTCTCGGTGTCCCATTATTCGAACCCACGGGATGTCGAGCCTTCCTGAAGGTGTACGAAGGACTAACTCCCGTCTACACCTCGGATCTTTACTCCGTGACGAACGCTCGTGAATTCACGGTCAATCTTGGAGGTCTACGTCTGAGGGGAGACATTCTGGTGAAATGTTACCACAGGGTGTACTCGAAGCAGAGCCGGGAAGTGATGTTCTCCCTACAGGTAAACCATTAAGAGATTCTAATCGCGGGAACTTTAATTAACGCTTCAAACTTTGTTGGTAGCATATATCTTGATTCTAGAATTGCATTGGCATACATTTCCTACCGCAACATCAAGTTTCACACATTTATTAAAACACGGTTTAAATAGGTTAACAATTTGTACTACATCGTGTGATCACATAAATCTTTCAAAACATTCAACGCTTTAATCGATATCACATTAATCTCCATAACAATATTACTATCATGACAGTTTTCACGAAATGAACTTAAAAGTACAACAACCGTATTTCACAAAAAATACATCTCATAAAGTAATTAGCAAGACCGAGGATCTTCAGAGGATGCAATTAATTAGATCGTATCGGTTTTCCGAGTCTCGTTACACTTTGCATGGAGGGAAAAATGGGGATCGTTAGATGGTTCGATTATCTGTAGAGATCTGTTGTTTCCGCAGTTCCACACGTGCGTGATCTCGGAGAACGTGGTGTCCTTCCCCCGATCGGAACTCGACGTGGCTTGCGACGATCCTCGATGTCCTCCGGATAGTGTGGTCACTCTGTATTTCGCCAGCGACGCCAAGCGTCAAGACGGACCCATACCTGCACCGACGCCCGCAGTGCCGCACGCTTCCGCTCACCACGACCCCATCTTGCACTGGGACAGCTACACGAATCTCGAAATCAGCGATGATGGTGAGTAAAATACTTCATGATCACATTTTATGTACATTGGAGAGCATTTAGCTTCATATTTTATGTACATCGGAAGGGTTAGTTTAATGGTAGGCAAGTATAGAGTTTGGCAATATAGGAATGAGGATATGGACATTTGGAAATATGAAAATTTGCGAATATGTGGATTTGGGCATATGAAAATTGGGAAATGTAGAATTGGAGAATGTAGGAATTGTGGAATGTGGGAATTGGCGAATGTGGAAATTGGGGAATGTGGGAATTGGGGAATGTGGAATTGGGGAATGTGGGAATTGGGGAATGTGGGAATTGGGGAATGTGGGAATTGGGGAATGTGGGAATTGGGGAATGTGGGAATTGGGGAATGTGGAATTGGGGAATGTGGAATCGGGGAATGTGGAATTGGTGAATGTGGAAATTGGGGAATGTGGAATTGGAGAATGTAGGAATTGGGGAAGGTGGGAATTGGGAAATGTGGAATTGGGTAAGGTGGGAATTGGGGAATGTTGGAATTGGTAAATTTAGGAATTGGAGAATGTAGTAATTGGGGAATATAGATATTGGAAATATGGGAATTGTCGCATGTGAAAATTGGAAAACCTGAGAACTCGATAATCTAAGAAATTTTAAGTTCTGCTATTCGCAAAATTCAGAACCTTATTCTTCGAGAATCTCCAAATTTGAAAGTTTGAATAACTGAACCACTAAAAATTTCCAAATTGTAAAATTTAAAAAATCGTGTAATTGAAAGGAATTCGAAGAAGTTGATCAGCACTAGCGAACGAAGTGGAGGGAGTTCGCGTGGAACGAAGCACTCGATTAAGTTAGATTAGAGTAGATTACAACGCGACGGTCTAATTTGGTGCAATTGCCACTGTGCTGTGTTAGATCAGGTCACAAGGAGGTCAGTGGCGAGGCTAGTTAAAACACTCTGGAAGGTGAATTGGGAGAAACTATGAAAATTGACGAAGATGCCTCTGTGAACCGTATAATTGTGTACTAGATCAATCTCTCGTCATGCATAGTCATAGAGAAAGTCCTAAATTACGATTAAACGGTCTGAATTAACAGAAATAGTCGTTGACTTATGTTGTCGTCCATGAACTGTAACAACAACGAATCCACGGATCGTGGAAAATGATGAGACTATTAAAATGATTAATGGCACTATTCGAAGCACGACATTCGCGGTATCTGTCAGGCTTCTTAAGAGGATTTTTCGTGTCAACCGGAGAAGTTCGCGAGCTAATAACGGCACGATGCTGCGTACGATTAATTAACCGATAGACCGAAACTCGCTAGTCGTAATTCAAGTGACGGAACTCATCGTCCGGGGACTAATTCGCACTAATTTTCGCCCTAATGGCAGCCAATTAACCTCGATCTGTCAGTGAGAACCAGTCAGAAATACGACTTGGCTGCGACGGGAGAGAGAATGGTGATCGAAATGGGGGAACAGGTAGAGAGGGGAGGTAAAACAGACAGACGAAAACTTTAGCAGTTGATGCAATGTATTTAAACTCGCTGACTAATACAGCCGGAAATACGTCCTGTGAGATGGAGGTGAAATGGCGGTTTATCGTGGCGACGCAGTCGTACGGAAATAGATCTAAGGTCGGACCAATGGATGGGCAAGGTCCAGGGAAATTCCTATGCATGATCAGCGTTGTCAGAAAAGTTCCCTACTGTAGGACAAGGGTAGAGAGTCAAGTGTGGTGAGATTCGTGCACAATGATGGATTCTCAAATTTTTTCATTTGTTAAATTGGAAGTTTGTCAGTTTGTGAATTTGTGGACTTGAAAATTTGTCAATTTGTGGACTTCTGAATTTATCACTTTGTCAATTTGCCAATTTGTCAGTTTTACAATTTCTCAATTTTCTGAGATTCTCAGATCCAATTTCCTATTTATCCAATTTCAGAAATTTCTAATTTGTCATTTATCCAATTTCTCAAATCCCCATCCAATTCCTCCAGTTCTCAATTTTTCAAATAACTTAAATACTCAGCTTCTCAAATCCTCAATTTTCTAATCTTCTGATATTCCAAATTTTCCAACTACTTAATTACCCAATAACCAAATGTCTCAATTACTAAATTTCTCAGATATCAAATGTCGAATTGGGACGCTTCAAAACTTTGAAATGTTTAAAGGATGTCAAAAAACTTGAAAACTAAAAATTTCATCAATTCCACGATACAGAAACTAAAAAGTTAAAACCAGAAATATACCGCTATTTGCGGGCGCAAAAAATATCACGAGTGAAATTCTTGAGTTTCGCGTGGAAGAGCGATAACAGGAACGGATCCACGGTCGAGACCGATTTCCCCAGCCTAAATTCCGACCTACGTTAAACGAAACGAAACGAATCGTCGCCCACGCTTCTCCGCTGGTTCACCGAACCGTTTCGAATATTCGGAACGATTACGTCACGTGCGTCCGTCAAAAGGAGAAAGAAACGAGAGACGACTGCGATTCAATTCGTTGCCGATCAACCCATGCTTCCAATAAACCTGTGACCCGAATTGTTCCCGATGATTACGTTCGTTCGTTTACGAGGACAAAAATGGAACGGAAGACAGGTGAAAACACGAAACGAAGGTATCGAGGGTTGGATAGAGGGTGAAAGGAGATAAATAGTGGATGGGTTGGGCCAATTACTAAACGATCGGTTAACCATGATAACGATCGAACGTCTGTCTTTTAGCCAAAACGTGGGTGTGACCTAACCGAAATCAATCTTGGCTGGCGATAACCGTTCGGTAAAATGTAAACGTTGTCACTGTCGAGGATCGAATCGATTCTATTGACTTCATTCTTTGGCCACATTTATATTCCGTCAAGCTGACATGGATTTTCTTCCTGTTATCGACGTGCCGCGTCACGTTGCCGGCAGTTTTTCATTTCGCCGTTGTCTCTGACGAAACGCATCGAAATAGAGCTTGATGAATGTTTCTGGTTCGGCAGGCTGCGGCTTTTATATTCCATACTGTCATTTAAATGTGTCCCCTATGATCCATCATAGACTGTATAATAAAAATGCCTATGATACTTTATAAAATTTAACTGTGTTCCATATAATCCATCACTGACTCTACGATAAAAACGTCTATGATAGTCCATCAAATTTCACCGTGGTGTCTGCCTGGGTGATTACCTGATCTACCATGTCTTTACTGCTGCTTCTTTTCGTACGATTATTTATATTACTTTAAAATTTGTACATCTATGTTTATAAAATTTGATCAATACCTCCCATGTAATCCATCATACAAACGTCCTATGATAATCTATGAAATGTAACAGTTTTCCTGTACGTCCCACAGGGTCCTAATATCAAAAACTACTGTAGTGCATTATGCACATAATTCATGATACAAGTATAAAACTGCGATAGTTTATCAAATTTATCTGCCCGAAGGTTAATAATGATAAAAGTCGAATAATTCGAAGTGAAGAGTATAAAATATAAGCAGAATTAATATTATACGGAGACTGCAAGGTATAAATCTTGAAAGGAAAGTTCCCATATTTCTTCCAACTTCCTTCGCGATTTATCGCGAACTATAACAAACTTCGGCAGATTTAGCCTTCAGCGGTAAAATACTGTAGCCATGCGGGTGCACACGGTGCAACCACGCGATAGAAAATAAAATTCCGCGACTATTATTCTCGGTTCACGAACGATCGACTTTAACGACGCGATGAGCTATAGTGATCTTGGAGTCAACGCGAAACTTTTGCCTCAACCGTTCATAGTAAAGTATGGACTTCTTGATCAACCAATTTCGAGCGTTTCAGGTCGATCAAATAAAATTCTGCTACGTTCAGACACACACATTTCTCTCGGAAAGCTTTTCCATTTCGTTTCACTTGAAATCGTTCGCGAAGTACACTTCGTTCTTCAAAGATCTCTTACCGGAGTGCTGTTCTACTGCAAAGACGTCTTTATCATCGATTTTCAGTGTGCTAAGAAAACAGGGCGAAGACGGGAACTGGCATTATGAAAAATCTGAAATTAAGAACACTTGAATCAAGTTCCCAATGTTACTCGCTTAATGACATTGATCGAATAATAAATTTGATCGGTCTCAAATATTGACTCTCCGTACAAACATCGGAAACTTCGTCCTTCTATTTTCTAGACGTTCTTCGTGTTTTATTTTCTCATTCACTCGGCCAGTTCTTTCCAGCATCCTGAACACCGTTCCTTTTAACGCGTTGACAGCCACGTCACCCATATATGGGTGACACTTCTATACTGATCTAACATGTGTATTATTACAAAGTTCACTTTCCTAAGCGAAGATATTTGTATTAATTACATGGATCTATTGGAAACTTTAGAACTTGAAAATACGTAAAACTAAATAATTAATATAACGAGAATATGGAGAACGTGATAAATAGAAAATTAATTCGCACATTTGTTGGACGCAACGGTTAATTCGTGAAGAGAAACGGAAACGAAGGTGGTTCCGATAGTGGGGATAGACGTCGGTTTATTCTTAGCGTCGGGACGCCTCTCGAGGAGGAGCTCGATAGTTTTCGCGCGATTCCGAACCCACCAAGTCCAGAGTGATCTCTGATCTTCGAACAACCAATTGTTCGCGTGATTTTGTTTACTTTACTGGTGCCCGCTCTGTTTATATATCGCGACTGTTTGTGCAATTTGATCAGTTTTCACTCGAAAACGACTTCGACTGCCGAGTTTACTGGAACATATTTGGACAACTACACAATATTTATAACCTTGGTAAGTGATGTACATGCATTTTTGCATATTAACCTTCTATCGTTTACTTCATCAATGTAAACTAGCCTTAATTGATAAAATGTAGGCGGTAGCTATTTGAAGGTACACTCTAGAGTCTTACGTCTAGCGTCTAGAGTCTAATGAGACAGAGGAGAATATTCACAAGTGATTCAGTAAATTATTCTGACATTCACTTTCGAGTGTTTCTAAATATGATGTTAATTGAATTTGTTCAAACTTCAGGTTTAATAATAAGTTATGAATAGTTACTGTTTAATATTGAGTGGCTTTCAAGATGTGGACAACAATTGTTAACTCATAAATCTTAATCAAAATTGCTTTCAAATTTCATCATATCATTATATTTTGCCTATGAATGCTTGTGACAAGACTTTTAACCAATCCTCAAATCTTTTATTTAATAAAATGGATTATTGAACAAAGATTGTCACATGCGTATACACTAGTGAATATGTTTAAATACAAAATCCATAACCACTAGTCAAAGTGTCTAAATAATGAATTCGTTGAAAAACATATTTCTCGCGAATACTCCCAGCCTAGTGTACCAAAGAGAATTTGATCGAGTCCCCAAATTCTTTACTCAGTTCATGAATTTCATGGAACGAATATTCGCAAGTAAAAGTGTAGAAGCCCGTAATTCGTAAAAAAGTGTATTTCCAGCTCAGTACGGTGTTGACGCGAGTAGCATCGATGTGTCAAGATACACCTTGTATATTTTACAAGCAGCGTCCAAAGTAGGCTCATGTGTCTGCGAATGGAAACCGAACCGCTAGAGGGTAAAATCATGCGCGTAGAATAGAGACTTCTGTTCCAAAATTGGTAAATCAGCCTGTCGCCGGTACTCTCGCTCCGAGAAACAGGGTCCGTCGACCGCTGGAAAGTCTGTTCCTGGAAAGTGATGGCCGGCTGGTAATCTTTGGAAAAACGAACCGTAGATGGAACTCGGCGACGATTTCCGTTCCGTCCTCTCTCGAGAGATTTCACCTCTCGTGGACGCCCGTTAAAGAGGATGCCGCTTGTCGATATTGTCAAGCCGAACGTCATAATTATACCGCTTTCTTCTCGCGATTTCTAGTCCGCCTCGTACGTCGTGCGACCATTTACGTTGTCGTTCGTAGACGGTAATATCTCTTAAGAGGAACAACGCGATCTCTCTTCGGGTTTGTGCCACGCGAAGCCGCTTTCAATTTGTTGAGTTCAACGTTGCGATGCTGACCTCTGGCCCGGGTTCGAGCTGCCGGCGCAGTCTCACGACTCGTTTGAAGCATCGTTAGACGATACCGGTCGCAAAGCTTGTTCTCCGGATGCTTTCCAGTCGAACTTCACAATTTTATCCAGCTTTCTTGCTTAATACGGTAATTGGGAGAGTAACTGTTACCTTATCGAAGGATCTAATTGCTTGGAAGGTTGCTTAGATTTATCGAATGGAGACGGAAGTTAAACCCTTGACGTACTTTGACGAGTCTGACGCACTCGCAAACGCGATAAATCTCCCTCGAGTTTTTTACCTGCTTTTCAAGTTTATGTCCAATTATAATTTGAACAAGCTTCTCTAAATACGAAGTAGACATTTTAATTTTATTTTTATTAACACTTTAATGGCCTACGCAGTCAAATGTCGACAGGGCAATATTTTTGAAAAATTAATTTAAAAAAACTTTATGTAAATAAAGAAACATCGGAACATCCCACCTTCTGCAGCTTCGGAGATCAAAAATTATAAATACCTATAAATTTAAAAATGGAGATAAAAGTGAAAAATGAATCGCGGATTATCGTAAATTGTCGAGTTAACGGGGAATGACTCATCGGCAGTAAATCGAGATCAGCGGTGTTTGTCTGAGCACAACTACTGATTCTCGCGTCCGTCCGAGCGTATCGTGGCTATTTCTACTGTCGGCCAACTGACGAGGAGGACAGAGCGAAAAGTTGGTCAGCTATCGTTGGCAAGTGGTTAGTAGTGGTATTCCTAGGCCAATCTAGGACAAGGACGCGTGCACGAATCGTGCGTGAGCCATGACACCTTGTGTGGATGCACGAAAGATTGATAGTTCCTCACAGAACCATCGTGCAAAACGAGATTCTCCTCGTAAAACATCATCGAATGTTATATCCGAATAAAAAAGTCAGAAAAAAAAAATGACGACTTGTAGCAATTTTTAGAACGACATCACTTTTATTTTGGAAAACGTGAAACGTAATCGAAGATGACGGAAGACACGTTTTTTTGTGAAGCAATATCTCTCTCGTATTCGGTGACGTATCGATTCCGAACGAATGCCTCTGTTCGAAGGGGGAATTATTTTTAACCGGTCCGTTGAGAAACAAAGCGGCGTACACCGTGCAGGCTGACTCTCAAAAATCGTTTCCACGGCTCGACCTCCGGAGCCTTTTGTTCGGGTCCCTGTCGAAGAAATTGTGCGGCGCAATCAGAAGAGAAAACGTTCCCCGTTCAGAGTGGATAGTGAGAGACAAGGACAGGGAGAAAGGGTTGAGGACAGAGAAAACAGAGACAACAGCCCATTGTCTTGTCGCTCTGGCCGTACGTCTTCCTGCTGTTACGTCACCATTGTTTACTCTAACCCCGAGCACTCCCTTCGCGATACCTTCTGTACTTTTATTTCGTCACTTCCATGCCCATTGTGCAACCGTTCGCCCTTTTACCGCTCTCGACAAAGTTCACGACTTGACCTTGTCAAAATGCGTGGCTCATTGGAAGGGAATTTAAATAGCTTCTTTGAGGAGGAATACAATTCGTCTCTTTTTCAGTCTCTGATTTTGGAGGTTTCCTATTATTGGGATTTCAAGTTAGACGTTGTAGATCACAAGTTGTCAGAATGTGAAGTTAGTGTTTCAAGTTGTCTAGGTCTGGACTACCTCACATTTCAAGTTCTTAAGATCCCAAGTTCTTAACACAAGTTTCTAATCACAGGTTCCCAAGTTCTTGATATTCCAAGTTTCATCTCAAGATCCAAAAGTTCCACATTTCTAATATTTTAAGATCTGAAGATCGCAGCTTCCAAAGTCCTGAGATCCTGAGATCCCAAGTTCTAAACATTCTAAGTTCCCAGTACCTCAAGTACCCAGAACCACAAGTTCTCAGTGTCCCAAGTTCTCAGGATCCCATGTTCTCAGTATCCCAAGTTCTCAAGATCCCAAATTCCTGCAATCCCAAGTTCTCACGATCCCAAACCACCATTCCATTAATTCTGAAGTTGTAAGATTTCCAGCTTTCCAAGTTCCTAAATTGTAAGTCTTCAAATCCCCAAATTCTCAAGTTTCCAAATCCTCAAATTACCAGTTCATGTTCTAAAATTCCTAATTACGTTCCCAGATTTGCGAAGTTTCAAATTTCGAAATTCTTGAGGTTCCAAATTGTTAAATGATATCCATCTGAAATAAATCCGTTTTGAATGTCCATCAGAAATATCCACCTTTCTCTTCATTAATGTCATCTTAACTTTAAATATCCAAATGTCCATCTTTAATGTCCACCTGAAGCTTCCATTTCAGCAAATTTTCAAATGCAATTCTGAACTATTCAGAAGCTCTTTGTCATCGTTTCCATCTTCATTGTAGAGAATGAAGAAGACAAAGACAGATGTAGACTTGTCCAAAGCACCGAAGCTCGAAGGCAAAGCTGATTTGTAAGTCCGCGTGCACAATGAGGACTCTCGTCTGCGATCTAGTTACTTCGTGCAGTGCATTTATGTAAATTTCACGTGACATATGAGCCCATTACGCCGTATGACCTCTGACTCGAAACGGGTTATTATTAGGCTACCGTAGTTCCAGCTACGTCCCTTCTACTTATTTAACACAGATCTGTCCGACAACTGAGAACGGTACACGTGTATGCATCGAGCTGAACGAGCGAACGTGATTAGTAATCGTTACGAGTGTCACGTATGATTCTCGTGAATGCATGCTGGCATACTGAAACTTACGTATGGTGCTTATACATCGAGGCACGCGTCTTTTATTGCTACTTCGACGATCGGTTACGTGATCTGTAACAAATCGGAAATGATAATGGGGTATCATTAGTGGAGATACTTTATTACAATCGGTTTCTTGGAAACTTTTACTGGGTTGTTTATTGCTTCTGTTGGAAATATTTGTGGGGTTGGTGAGTGAATGGGGATAATTTGGGTCATGTTTGGATTGGGGTTAGGTTTGAATAAAATTTTTTTCTGAAAGCTAAGGAAATTATGAAGGTTGCCCGTAATCGGGAATTTATAATTTTTCGAAGATACAAATTTTTAAATTTCAAGATTTCTAAAAATTTAGGCTTTCAAATTTTCTAATTTCCAAGTTCTCAAATTTCCTAGATCCTTAAATTTTTACACCCCCAAATTTGGGTATTCCCAAGTTTCTACACCCCCAAATTTCTATGTCCCAAAATTCTTATACCCCGAAATTCCTATCTCCTAATATCACTACCCCTAAATTCCTACGTCATCAAATCCCATTATTCCCAAATCTTCAACCTCTCAAACCCCCCATAGTCTTACCCCTAAAGTTCCTAAATTCGAAAATTGAAAAAATTTGAAATTTCTGTAACTTTCCTAAATGAACCCAGATTTGTCCTCGAGTGTAAATTGCAAGGAACGCATCGTCATAATTAGCAGTCATCGCGTGCGACGATCGAACACGCATTCTGTTGCATAGATGCGTATAATGCATTATGGCACGTGTCCTTAGCGAGCGTGTAACGTCGATTCTTACCTGTGCACGCGTGTGCGTGGCCTTTCAACGTGTCCCGATCGTGCCGGTGGATGATGAATTATTAATTGCCGGCCATTCATTTGCACCGAGCCGCTACCGGTCTCCGATTCACGCCGATCTCGATTAAAATACCGCGTATCGCAACGCGTTACGCGGCGCACGCTTTCAAAGAAACGATTGTGCCCACATAAGGCTAAGTTGTACCGTAATTACGCTCGATACCCTGAATTACTCCGTACTTTAATCACCGAGGTATTTTAAGGGTTGAGTAATTAATTTGCTGGCAGAATATTGTTATTCGTGTATGTTACGAAAATTACGTACCCGTAATAAGGCATATGAATATACCATGCTCGTAAAAAGAATACAATGTGTGAAACTCGCGTGAGGGTTGTATACGAGTGTTCAGAACTGAGGGGTGCATATTAATTTTTATTACTCCAGGAAAAGGGATGTAAGTGGTGCTATTCGTGTAACGAGTGCATGCAAATTTTTAGCTCGTGCAAGGGGTGCATATAAATTTTGAATACAGGGGATGTAAATGTAGAGTTTAATATCAGAATTTTTCTGACTTAATCAACTAGATAAACTTGGTATCATATCAAAGTTACGTAGTGAATTTTTAACTCTCGTTAGGAATATTAATTACATAAATATCCAAATAAAAATATAAAAGCACTTATTTTTATTAGTTTGGAAATACTCTGTTAGAGAATATCAAGTAAGGAGTTGAAACAAAACATTTTCGATTGATTTCTTGTTCCTGGAAAGTCAGCTAACGAGCAAGATCTGGAAGACAAATCGTGTCGTCACGTTTCTCGTATACGGTATAGAAAGCAAAGTACCGAATTTAGTCGTTGGAACACGGCGTGGAGTACCGTTTGCTCTAAGGCTTGGCCGAAACGACGCTCGTGCGTACACGCACGAAATATCGACTCGAACGATCGACCGAGACGAGGACAACGACGAAGCCGGCTTGTGCGAAGCCGAGTGTTGCCGTAGAAGGACTGGCGAGTGGAGGCCAATCGAATCGGTAGAGGGGTCTCTCCGTGAACACGCAATACTCGTACACACAGCCTCGAAAGTACGCCTGGTCTGGGTAAAATACACGCTTACGCAGGTCAGGAACTTACGAACCACGTGAACGATCTTGTCTCGTTAACAAGAAATCACAAACCGGCTTTTTCTACCTTTGCAAACAATGTGTGCTCGCATAAACAGATCCCTGGTTGCGGACATTCTGTTTCAAGCTTTTCAATTTTTTAATGGGTTCTCAAGTTTGGTTTGGGTTGTGAAGTTTTTGGGACTTTAGGTTCTTAGGGTACAAGGTTTCTTGGATACCAAATTTCAAATTATGAAGATCCCAAATTCCTTAGGTTCCCAAATTCATCAGATTTCTCCACATTCCAAGTTCGTCAAATATTAATTTCCCCACACGTCAAGTTCATGAGATGCTAATTTCCTCAGATCCCAAATTCATCAGATCCTAATTTCCTCACATCCCAACTTTCCTAAATCCCATCTTCACCAGATCGCAACCTCAATCCCCAAATCACCAACCCAAGCTTCCACATTCTCAAATCCCCACATCTCGCTCCCAAACTTCCAAATTTCCCAAATTCTCCAACTCCCCAAATCCCCAAATTATCATGTCCCAAATCTCTCCCAAAATTCCAAAATCACTCCCGAATCAACCTCCACGTGTTCACGTATCGTCAAAATTCGCGCGTACGCAAACGTGCCAACAAACGTGTCAATAGACACGGAAGCTTCGACGTGTTCCTCGATCAGAAGCACTTGCAACACACCTCGGTTGCTTATGTATCCGTGTGACAGCGGATATATCAGTGACGCGTGTTTATTCATCGGCGAGTGTGGAGGCAGACGAAAAGTTCGGCGTGGCAGCTTCTCGCGTAGGAAGAAACGAGGCCTGCCTCCGATGATGATGACGATAGCACGTTCGCTGGTGATGGTGTGACGTAGCCGGGTGGTGGTGGTTGATGTTGATCGCGATGACGGTGTTGGTAGTGGTAGTGATCAGCATCGTGCAGCATTTGCAACGTACAGTGCCGTTTCTGTGCTGCCGGTGAACGGAACACGCGTTTCTTCTCTTCGTCGCTGAGACTTCAAAGTTTACCGATCACTGTGAATATTGATCTTCAACGACTTCCATCGACTCGCGATCTCAGGTGACGTTATTTATTCTTATCAATGTACCGTCGATATCGTATCATGATAAATTAGTTCGTATTTTTGTTGGATTGAAATGTTTGGGATCGTAAGGGAGTGTTTGAAAAGCAATTGCCCGTAGACACGCCTACGCTCTCATTGTGCATTTTTGTCATCGGTCCCAAAGAAGATGGTATATATTCCGTCTGGATCGGTGCCCATCGGCGTCCCATGAATCTCTATAAGGCCGTCAAACGAGTAATTCGTCCGTACGTCTCCCTTTCTCTTTCTCTTTCTCCGTTTTGCACGCGTATGACATCTCTGCTTCTTTCTCTCCCTACCTCTACACTTCGGATTCGACCCTCTACTTATTTCAACTCTTTGAAGAAGATAATGGGGCCCGTGATGGGCTGGTGAATAGAAAACGTTAATTTTGCCGAATGTGTGGAGGAACGTTCAAATTTTTAGTCTTTCGAATTTTGTCTTTTTTTGAAAGTTGCTATGTCCCAAATCTTCGACTTCCCAATTCCTCAAGTTACCAAATTCTCAATTTCCCAAATTCCTAAATTCCCAATTTCTCACATTCCCCTACCCACAATTCCTCAACTCAACCTCCCTTCCCAACTCTTCAAACGTTGATACCCCAAGATTGCCAATTTCTCAACTTTCCTCGCTTCTCTCCACAAAAATTAACGAGCCATCCGTGACAATCGTACCTGAACAGAGAGCCGGTCAATGGCGAATTTCACTGGCCCGTGGTCCGTTCACGGCTACGTGAATGGAAGGAAAAAAGAAGGAAGGAAAACGTGTATAAAGAAGGATAGACTATCATGAGAGAGAAAGGGGAAAGAAATGGAGAACCGGCTAAAGCGATGACGTCTTCGTGCGAGAATCTAATTACCATATTCACCTCGATGCAGCAACCTCTCCGCTTTGCGAGCTTATTAATATACGCGTACACCCTGTTGCTCGCGTGAAATTGCTCCGCGAGAAGAAAGAATCACGAGGGTATTATATGAATCGGGTGGTTTAAGGTGTTTCATAGTTGAGAAAATATGGCACTTTAGGAGAACGTCTGAATATTCTCTTGTGCCGTAAAGATACGCGCGCACGACGAGTGTGTGTTCATTAAACAGTGCGAGGCGAAGCTGGATGTTGAAATCGTTGCGCGGGGAAAATGTACACTGTCTGGCAAAAGTTTGATCGTTATATATTCTCCTTGTGGACGATACATTTACCTACAAATTCCATTATCATTTTTATTTCGATGGTTCAAGTTTTTCTTTAATTAGAGACATTACTTGTGAACTTTTTTTTAATCAGAAGCGGTCGAGTATTTTGAAAACGAAGTATGTTTTGAAGAGTATCGTTGTTATAGTACTTACAGTCTCTCTATAATGTTAAACATATAAGAGGAACATTGTGATTGCACTTTTATGACTTTAAAGATATACTTTATTTCTACAAGACCCGACATCTAACATTTTAACAGACACCTCATCATTCTTCAATAGATCTTTATCTTCAACCCCTTAGTCATCTGACGTTACAAAAATTTGATCAAATGATGAAGCAACGAAAAGGATCAAGTGAAATGCAATTCAAGACCGATGTAAAGACTGGTATATCAAAAATGATACACCGTATTAAGAATTAATGTTCACTGTCGTGAATAACCTGTCTGTACAAATTTTATTACACGCTATGTACAGAGTATATCGATCAAAGTCAATTTTTCTCGAACCGGTCGCCTGAAAATAGACACAACGGGAATTAAAGAACGGAATGAATTGGCACTCGATCAATTCCGTCCTTGACTGTGATCGGCATTTTCGCCGATTACAAAAGGAAACCGCGAGAGAATAACGAACGAGCTGAAACGTAATCGTTGCGTGGACGTATCATTTAGTGCAATAAATCCGCGAGAATCGTGAACGACTATTGGCCAAAGGCGACACACAACTATCCTTTAGATCATCTGCAACGTTCGCAGTTGCAGCTGCGGTTTGCACGCGTTAAGTGTTGCTCGTAGATCGTCACGGTGTAGACAGTCGATAAAATGTACCGAGTCTTCCGAGAAATCTAGCCGGAGTTCTTTGAGACAAACCGAACATCTCTCTCGACACGCGATTTTAGGGATACGGAAATATTATCCTTCTCTACTGCGGGCTACGTCCATGGGAACCATCATCGAATCAACCAGAACCCCTAAATTTAGCCCGCGAGCGTTTCCTCGAAATATTTCACGGTGGTCTTCTTTAACCTCTTGACTGACATGGGAGCTCGAGATTATCGTCAAACGATTGAAAAGGTATAAATTTTGCATAGGATATTTTGGTGATAATCGTGACTTCACTCGATTCGAGTTGATAATATTACTCATTGCTTTTATCGTTCCATTAATTGTATTGCTTTTTTATGTAACGTTAATTTTGGAAATTATCACGCTACTGATTAACTAGAAGTATTACTTTATGATTATCTATGATTGTAACGAACCTCCAATCTTTTCCTGGAAAAATTAGATTTGAAACGTGTACTTAAATTTTCAAATCAGAGACACTTTTTTTAAACCATATTTTTTAAACTCATATTTTAGCACTTATTAATTGGTACATAAGGTATCAAATTCAAAGTGAATCATGAATAATTTTTAATAACTATTGCTAGAATTTTTTGCATAGACGAAGACTTTAAGAGAATAAAGTATGAGAAATTGTAAATAAATAAAATATTTGAAAGATATTTTAGGACTCGATGTCTGACTACGTACTGTTTTCACTTCAGCAGCGCGTTGAGGACACCCATCAAAAATATACACCTTTGTCAAAGAAACAAAAGTTGTTTTTGTACTAGTGAAAATACACTTGACAAACTGTTTTATCTCAACTGCGATTCGTTTTTATTCCATGAGTAAAGACACTCCGATAAAGCTGTATTCCTATTGTAACAGTCGCTTATCGCGGTCCGCAAATATTCGCGGGAGATGTATTGCGCAGTTGCGTTTTTGAACGTTTTCAACGCATCATTTATGTCAGATGTTCAAACAATTCCAGGCATTCTTGTCCCGTAATGTCACTTTTTATGTCACAATTTTCGATCGCTAAAAAATGTCCAAAATTCTATTCAAGCTTTTAAACTAATATTAAATTTGATCACTTTGAAGGAAAATTAAATGTCTAAATGTCCTTTAAAAATCATTAAAACTTACACCACTATCGTTTAAATAAAAGATATATTTTCATTAAAAAAAACACCTACCAATCCTAACCTAAAGACTGTTAAAAATTGAACAATTAAATTCATAATTGAATTGTTTAAAAATGATGTAAAATATTAAACGAGTGAAGAAACCAACAAGAATGTTGTCAGAGACAAAATAATCGGAGTGCGAAATAAATAATTGAATCTGCAGCGTAATGCAGGCTTGCACAACTTGTGGACGGGAGTGTAGACGAGTTCTCGAAGAGCTGGTTGCTGGCGGGCCAGCAATAATCCTCTGATCTCGATCGACAAGCAACAGCAACAGGCTGCTCGTTCGTGGTACTCGAGTGTTTCGCATTTGCGCGGGTGTTAAATGCGTTCCATCTGCCATCGATCCAAGGTGGATCGGCCATCATTGAGGAACAGGCTTGCTCTCGCGAGTATAATATATCGGCGAGAACCGATCGAATAAAAATGATTTATACCTGCCGTGATTCCTCGTGATACCACCGTCGCAGATTGAATTCAGATGAGATCCCTTCTCCGTGGGGTTTCTACACGGTGTCGTTCTTCGAGTGCTCCGACAGCGTGTTGGTAAAAGAAACGTCTTCAAGGAAAGATCGTTTTTAGTCGCTTTTTCAAATCGGAACGAGATTGATCTGCTTGGCAATCTAATCTGGGAAAGTGATGAGATGCTCGAGGAACCGATTTTCGTTTTTCATAGAAATTTCTGAGGAACCACTCGAAGCGATTTTAATGAGGAGAGGATTTTGAAATTTAATTTTTTATTATTCGATGTGTAAGTCCCTATACTCCTATATCTCTATATCCCCAGATACCCACATTTTCAAATCCCAGTATCCCCATATGAAAATAAACTACGGTAACCTTGAATCGTTAACGAATCCTGATCTGAATGTTTGATTATTGTCGTTGGTTTAACACAAAACCCACGCTGCACCATCTCCTTCTGATACCAAAAACGATGATACGATAATATATGTAATGGTTCCGAGTTTATTTTTATCACGGTCAGACTCGATACCAAAAACGTTCGACTCAATTTTTCATCGAGGAAAACAATGTTCGCGTGTCGTGTAGTATAAAGAATTTGTCCAGAATCCTACACGATACTTTGATAAACATAAAGCGCCTCTCACACAGCAGAAAAATGATCGACGAGACTACCTACTCGAGCCTAATGGCGTGTCTATAAGTACCAGCGTGTTTTAGAGCTCCTTTGTGAATGCACTTTTCCTGCCAGACTATTTTCCCTCCATTTCAGTCTCTCCTTTATTCTTATCCTTTATTATTGTCGAGCGTGAGAAACGTTGAAGTGCAGTGGGACGATTGTAAACCAGAGCTGTACGTTTGAAATAATCTGATAATCGAAATTTCAAATTGAACAGGGAATTATTTATTGTCACGAAATTTCTTTAAATTAAGAATTATTCGATATTTGCCATAATTTGATTTTCATTCGAACAAAGAAAGAAGTATCATTATGTCATTGGAACTTTTTGAGGATATGTTAAATGGCAACTCTGTTGAAAGCGGTTTCAAAACGAAGACAATATATCGCGCCGCCATTTTGATGGCATCCGATTCCCGTAATCTCGCGTGTCTCCTCGCTTTCATCTTTCATTCATCGCGGATCGTAAAAATACTGTTCCTTATCGATTTACCCGGTGATACTCGGTTAGATATCAGCCGGAGATGACGATCCTACGACGCCTCTCTATCCTCTTCGGATCTAAGTTGGAATTTCGATCACGAACTCCCGGAAGATGTATTTTTGCCAAGCTCTAACAGAGAAGGACGTTCTCGGAAACCGCAAAGATGGCTGTCGCGTTACGTGACAGGGATTTCTGGAAATCCAAGGAAAGCCACGATTGCCTCGTTCCGCTTCCATTGGTCGAGCGTGAACTTCGACTTTCCTCGATATCGCGACAACCTACCGCAACGATATTACGTCAGTCGTGAACGGAGAGCACGCGAATTATTCTAGCGTGACACGACGACGTGGATTAGCGTTAAATTGCCGCGACGTTCTGGAAGAAGAACGACGGACGGTTCTTCAACCTCTCGTTGCAATTAGTCCCCGCTGTTTCATCGGACAAACGATTTACTGTCGATTGTTCTCTCTTAACGAGACGATCTTTTGTTCTCGGGTGTCGATTGCGCGAACAACTTGATTACTGTAAACCTGAGCAGCGAGTGTTAGGTCGACAGCAACTACGTCCCAATTATTATTTTAGAAAATTGCCCGAGGTCGTGCACTCGTCTGTTATTTTCTTCTATCACCATCTTTTCGAGTTACTCTAATGACAAGTTAACACTCAGTTAACACTAACAGTTAATACAAATCGATTCTCTTTTTACATTATAAAATTTTTTAAGATGTTTGGAAACCTCAATCTTTATGGAGATAAAGAATTATCTACATTCTCCAATAAGAAATGTAATTAACCTTTTATTAGATATGTACAATACACAAGTCATATAATCACTCCGATTGATCATACAGTGGTAAAGATACTACATTTATATAAATACCTGCGGATGCTCTCTATAAATAAAATTAAGTACGTATCCATGTTACGAGGAAACTTAATCCGACGATGAAATTTTTTTTCAGAAGGACGAGAAACGCCATTATCACCACCGCCACCTTCAAGTTCCTCCGTTCAAACGTCACCTCGTGGATTGGGTTACACTTGCGGTCCCATAGATGGATCTTTGTACGCTGTGGTACACCAGGGTGCTGCCGGTGGTGCCCGTGGCTCACCATTGACAGTTTCCATGGACAGCGGCATCAGCAGTGCTCCACCACAAAGACCTAGTCCACCCGAGCCAGAACCGGATAACCAGGCTCATGGTGATCTTGATAAGCTACTTCATGATATGATGCTTACTGTCGAGGTACGTTATTTCATCTCAACATGTACTATATTTAACGAACAGGATCTTTCCGTTCCATTATCAGATCTGGAGTTTTAAAGAACGTTTTCATAGTGAAGCATTTTGTTCGTTTTGCTTTGTTAATCACGAAAAAAGGTCATAGTTCTTTCTAATAAATGAAAAGCAGTTGTATTAAAGTCTACAAAGTAGGTTATCTGATCACAGTGATTTATTTTGCTGACCATTTATCATAAATGCATAAACATGTACATACATTTATTATATACATGTGTCATAATTTATTATATTTTGTATCATGATATACAGGGTGTCTCACTAGTGTAACTCCCGGAAAGGGGTTGTAGCTGAGATTGTATGTATTGCTACATCCAAGTGTCCTGATAACAAAAGCGACTACTATATCTCTTAAAAAATGATTCCAATTTGAAAAAGCTAATAGATAAATGAAATTGTTTTGCGCAGTCGATGCCAGATCCTCCATCCGAGGATTACAGAAGAGAGAGGAGCGAGAAGATGTACATTCAAGAGAGCCGGGCTTACAGTAGTCAGACGAGCAGCCATTCACCGTCGACATACTCGACGCTGAAAGATTCTTACAGAAGTTACGGTGCAGGAAAAGAATCGAGTCCACCGTACAACTCGAGCAGCAGTTACAGCACCCTGAAGAACGAGTATCGAGAACCCAACAAGATCGAGCACCGAAGAGAGGAGTTCGATTATCGAGTGTCACCTGACCGAAAGATCTCCGAGTCGTCCACCGATTCGTACAGAAAGCACACGGACTCGTTCTCGCCACCTGGCAATATCGATTATATCGACGAAGACATTCCCTATCACGCCAGACAAACGAGTCAACCGTTTTCGTACGGTGCCACTTCGGACATGATCAAACACCAGAAGCTTTCGTCGCCTTCCTTGGTTAGGAAAGCTTCTGTGCGAGGCACGGCACCAATGGTGGACTTCGAGGATATACTCGGAGAGAATTCCAGGAGACCCATCAGCCCTTTGAGTCCGAACACACCGGACCCTCCACCGGAATTCGCTAATGGACCCACCAAGGGCAACGCTGATCACGTCGATGGGTGAGTTAGAGACGCTTGTTATAATATTTAATTCGATAGTAAATACTTGATATGATTAGGCAATCAACGTTTAGTAGTATAGTAGGATGTATATTCGGAGATTGGGATTGAATAAGCATGGGAAGTTGAAAGCTTCTTCTGAATCCTCAAAATCCTATTTTTCATATTCCCAAGCATCTAATTCTAACTTCCTGGGTTACTCAATTTCTATATTTTCGAATTTCCTAATAACCAAATTCCTCATTTTTAAGTTCCTAGGTCTGCATACTTCTGTACCTCGAAATCTTTAAATTATCGTATCCCTAGTCCAAATACATGTTTAAAGTTCTAAATCTCTAACATATTTTTTTGCATAGAATCTGTTATTACACGACACCCTGTATATAATAGAAGTTCCAGACCGATAGCTGTCCTCCCGACCGGAGGCCCTTTTCCTGGCAAGTTTCCCAGCTACGCGAACCTCATTCCCTGTAACAAATCCCATAATTAAATGCTCAGACCGTCTAATAATACGCGGACTGAAAAGTGTTTCGTCACGCTCGATATATATTGCGAGAGCAGAAGATTAGGCGGTTTCCACGGAACCTGACGTGGAAATCGTGACGGCAAGTGGGCCATTCATCTGGCAGAGCTTCCAGACGATGGTCGACAACGTTGTTTCGCAACGAGTCTCGACGAAACGGGCGCCGCAAAAGAGTCCCTGAGAAAAGGACAGATTCGTGCAAACGTATCGAAGAGCGACGAGGAACGAACGATCGATGCCCGTCGGGGGACAATTAATAAATTGTCTACCCATACGCGGACGAGATTACAAGGCTGCTCCCCGTATTTCTGCCAGGAATGGCGAACGCGGTCATCGTGAGTCATTGTCAGACTAGTGGAAAGAGAAAAGTCATCGTTATACACCGGTGCAGACGGACACTTGGACGCTTGCTATATCGCGTTATGAAATACGAGTTTCGTGGTCTGCGGGTGTACATCGAGAACTGTCGTGTTGTCGACGCGATAATTTGTTATTCCTCGCGTACGCTTCGGGACACGTAAATTTATACATTGTTCGATCTCCGGAGGGGATGATCGCTCTCACTTCTCCTTCTTGTTTCACACGATTTATGACCACTCGAATCGTTACATTGATCTTCGCTGACGGATATTTCTCGATTGATAAATTTCTACATACTTGTAATCTCCACGTACTAAAATTACGAAATATTTGTCTTTTCAATAATGGAGAATTTTGTCGCCGTGAAATCGATCGTAATTCGGTCATTCAACTTGCACGACGATTTTCGCGGCCGAAATTTTATCCGAATGCAAGAGAAAGCCAGGTTTAACGAGTTCGTAAAACGGAGTTCGTCGAACCAGTCGGACGTGAAATATGTCCTGTTTTGTGTATCGAGTCATTCGAGCCACGAAAGCCGTGAAAATAAACGTCCCTTCTGAAGCAGAGTTCAGCCTGCGAAACCGCAAGTTTCGCCTGGATATTTATGAAGAACCGTGGTCCGCTACGATGGAGAAACAGGCGACGTTTATGGTCGAAGAGGTCGACAGACGTTTGGCAGGTCTGCTTTCTCAGACGTGCAAAGAAATTCTCCTTTCGGGGCTTCACCGTTCGTTTCTCGTCTCGATCTTGGTTTTCAGTCTCTACTTCTGTAGCCTCCTTCCAGGGCTGCTCTTTCAAACAATCGTTCAAAACGTTACCTTTTTACCACTGTGAACTCGACAGTTTTGCATAATAGCTGCAGATTGATGCGACTTTAAGAATTAACACTAGCACTTTGAATTTTTAAATATATTAACAGTCAATTATTTAATGTGATGTTTACTATATTCATAACTGAAAGAATTGGTGCTGGGTGGCATGCTTTTCGATGCACCATACAGGGTGGTTTGCCCAAGGCAATATTTTCTAAATTTTACGAAGTCAGCGAAAAGTCAAAAAGGCTTCAGAAGGTGGATTTTTATTACATCTACTTGTGATCCAATTTGTCCCCTGATAGGTTCGCATGAATAGCTCTGTATTGATTTTGGAACTTTCATCAGGTAGTAATCGAATAGTAATTTAAATCGGATTCAAAGAAATTTCTCCACAGTAGAAAGAAAGACAGAGAGGAGTTATTTCTGTTCCCTCGGTCGCCCTCTGACATAATTATAAATATAGAACAGGCGAGACGCGCTAAATCGACCGCCACGAGTTTCACCATTCCCATTCGCGTTTCGATGCTCGTCCTCTTTGTTTTTCGCCGTTCTTGCAAGTGTATCCCTTTCCGCCGGCAATTTTTCTATTCTTGCGACATCCCCGTGGGTTCGCAGCAAAAGTCACTCGGATACGGAAGTCGTTCGAGGCTGAAATAAGAGCACAAAAGTAGCTCGCAAAGCCTCGTACAATTTTCCTCGACGAGCTTGTATTTCCGCCGTCCATTCCTGGACCGTCCTGCATGAATGACTTGTCCCCTTCTAGCCATTCTATTATTCCGGGAAAGATTCTCTCCGGTCCTTTTTTTGGACGTTCAAAAATTCATGAGTGGAAAATGTGGGCCCTCTTGGTGAAAACCCGATTATTACGCTCTCGAGTTCCATCAAGGAAAATTCTATTTGAGACTATTTCACTGCTCCATTCAGAAATACAAAGGATATCACTTCTCCGAGTTTCTGTATTCTTTCTGATCGTCTTCTGCAAACTGTTTTCACTGATATCTTCAATTTATTTTTTATTGCCTCAGTTCCTGATTGGTTTGTGCAGACGATAGGTTAGGTAATGTGATTTGAGAAACGTTCAGTATTATTTGATCACATAAAAATATTGCTAAATGGTAGCTATGGTATAGAAGTTGATTAAAAATGACCACATGATCATTTCACAGAATCAGCCATTTTGTGTAGATAACATTGATGAAGCATTTATGCAATCATTTTTGGTGAACCTTAAGCTTTAAACTCATATAACATATGTGCCACTTTGCGATACTTTTCTGTCATGATATCTTGTCAGACTCTCTGCACTTCAAAATTGGTCAATGCTTGATATCATTGACCATCAGCCATTTTGTAGTAAGAACACTAACGGAGCACATACATGATAATTTTTCTAAGGCTTCAACCTTTAAATTGGTGTAACATAACTGGTATTTGGTGATACTTTTCTGTCATGAAATACCGTCAGACATTCGACGTTTCAAAATCGAGAGTACGAAATATAACCCAGTGCTCGATGTTTTTTTTCGGTCATTTTACATCGGTGTTTCGGTATAACACAGAACGAGGCGACTTTACGATGTTCGCAAGGGTGTGGCCAGCCCCGTTAAGCCAAAGTATAAATTTCGCTAGTCGTAAAGAAAAGCGAACGAGCAAACGGCGAGAGAGTCGGTCGATCGGTTTGCGTACAATCCATTTATTACGAGCCGCAACGCGAGATCGAAACACAGGTCTGAAATCGATGGCCCGAAGCGATCTCATCGATCAGGATGTAATTATCCAGGATCTATCGTGGTAGGAGGTCCTGATTCCGGCCCTCTTCCGACTTGCAACCGTGACGGGGACCCCGGTTCGTTCTCGTGGCCATTTCTAACGAGGCTTTGTTACTCGACTCGCGCGTCTCGTGTTCCGTCGAGAAAGTGGCTTCTCGTGTTTTCATCTGCTCGCGAGTAACTCGAGCTGACCGTAGGCGAGAAAAGCGAGAAATCACGATTTACAGGATGAAAACAGCTGCTCCGCGGGTACGGAGATCCTAATCTGTGACAGCTGACAGAGTGTCCTGTGCATCCTTCCGTTTCTTCCTTCCTTATACGGGAAAAATTTGCTCTCCTATCTGAAAAGTTGGGGGACATCAGCTTCTAGATGAAGATTAATCTCGCGGTGAAAATGCTCTTCAATTTGTGGTGCAATTTATGGCTTGCAATAGCAAATTAACAGTGAAATTATACAAAATGGCTTCACATTTTGTATTAGAAAATTTTGTTGTTGTAGTTTGATCGAAATGCCTCTCATATTTTGTTAAAAATTTGTTGAAAATAAATAATAAATAGGAAATGTGTGTCTACGACAAATTTGAGATAAAAGCGTTTAAACGAGTATAAAGTTGTCAGAAGAATAAATAAATCTTCCGGATGTCGACAAATTATCTTCTTTTTTAACTACGTTTCGCGGAGAGTTTGATCATTTCAAAGTTCTCGTTGGAATTTCGTTGTTTTCGTTGAATAAAAGATAGTTACGAGTCGAACGATACGATTGAGAAAGTTCCGGCACAAAGTGGCGAAGTTTCACTTTCCTCTTCCTGTTGTTGGCAGATTATCATGGCTGAGACAGCAGCAATTGAAGCTCGCCGCGAGGAGAGATGAAAGAAACCCGGGAAAACTTTGGCGACAGGAGACCGGAAATCGAGTGATCGGAGAATTGAGAAGCTTGCAGAGAAACAGATTGAGGCACGACGGATATGCAAGCGACTCGGCGGTCCTCGACGACGATGACGACACTTGGGCTACCAACTCCACTTCACAGGTTGGGAATAAAAATCAAATCACGTTTTCTTTACACGACAAATTTATTTTGAATTTCCTCAAATTCGTACGTCCTCCAGTTCCTAATTTCCTAACTCCTTAATCCTCAACTTGCCCTATTCCAAAATTCATAAAGTACCCAGACTTGTCCGTAAAAGTTCAAACAGCTTGCTGAGCACATCTCTCAACCTATCTCAGTACCGCAATATCGCTAAAACTGCAATTACTCTTCGTAGACGCAATCGAGACCGGCTCCTTACACATCAGCGCCAGCAAGTCCTCTTCTTCCTCAACGATCGAGCAGCCGGAAGTACAACGGGACAGCTGGTACCGGTACTTTAGGAAGACCTCGAGCGGAGAGCGTGAACGAGCGTCCGTTCATGTCCGTGAAACGAGCGTACGAATATCGCAAATACAGCGACAGCCAGGTAAACTAGGAAGTACTTACCGGTTTTACGCGAGCAGAACGGTTTGCTGTTAAAGAGTTACACGCCTGGAATCGATCATACTTGCGAGCCTTTCGAGATGTTTATGGTCGAGACGCAACGGTGCCGGTCGATTACGAGATGAATATTTATTAAGTCGTTGCCGTGGAAAGGGAGGCATCGTTCGGTCGACGAGCCTGTTATTTTAAGCGTCGAACTGCTTAAAATAATTGTCGGTAATAACGATAATAAATTCGAAACGGCCGTACGATCGATTCTACGTTTGCGCTGATGAAACGGCGGAAGCACGAACGCTACAATTTAGTTAGCCATAGATTGTTAGAGCAACCTCTGCGGTGCCCGTGTTTTATGGTTATGCCCCTACGATTAGAGCCTGAACTGCAAGAAACGGCCCCCCATAGACTGTAGTCACCGCAAAAAGACGAAATTTCACGTCCCTGCAGCCACAAGAACAGCCTATCTGATTTCAAACCAGAATTATCTAATTTCAATAGATCGTAAAGGAACAAAAAAGTCTTTTGTATATTCGTTACTTTTTCACAAACTTTTCCTATTAGAGACTTTTGTTTTTCAAATAATATTTGCCTAAATTCTCTATAGGACAGATTCAGTATGACTCTAAAACTCGATAGCACTGCTGATTAATACGATTAATAATTGACTAACGACGAATTATAATGAAGCAAATAATTTCAATTCGTGTACATACCGTGGTGGCAGCACGGGAAGGATTAACCCTCATAACACCGTGCAGGGTACACCTCAACTTTCATCATAAATCTTTACATGACAATTCGTTCAAATATTTTCGAATAAATTTCGATATGTGTAGTCTGAGGTAGTTTGTGTCCCAGCACGGTGTTCGACACAGTTTTTAGAGCAGGGTCGTACGAGGGATAGAGTAGCCAGCTCCCTCTAGCATGAAGCGCTTGGCTTGCTTTTCAGAGCCCTCCGACATCCCCTCGCTCAGGCTTAGCAAGCACACAACCCTTAGGATTAGCAATGCAGCAACAAGCAACGTTCGTTAGCACGGACAAACCTCAACCGCCAAGGCCCGAGTCTCGCAGCGATAGTTTCGTTCGGGCTGACGCTCTGTTGCGCGAGCATCGTCAGCAGCAGCAGCTCACGAGCAGCAACGCGATCGGCAATCACACGGAGCAGAAACAGGATTACGCGCGAAACGCGCGACCAGAATCGCGAAATCGCGTGGTCGCTTATCAGACCTACGAACGCACCACGATGAACAGCAACGATAGGAGCATCGATCACGTGGACGCAGGATTGCTGGCGGTCGTTGATCAGCAATCGAGCGGTCAAAACAACGCTGACCCTCTCGTGAGCCTAATTCAATCACTGGCCGAAATATCGCCTGTTCGCTCGCCTTCATCCGTGACTAACAAGAACGTCAACGATCATCATCCTGCAAACAACAGCGCAGCAACTGCGACTACTGCGAGCAACAACGTTGCTAACACCATCACTAATTGCTCCCCTAACCAGTCGCCCAAAGCATGGCAGAATTGCACCCAGGTTTGTCCACCCTCTTCCCACAATCTCCTCACACGTACATACATAGTTTACTTGCACGGTAGTTGTGTTCACCTGTGCGCAAAGTTTATGAACAAAGTTTTTGGACACAGGATCGATGATGAATTAGTGCGGAAGTATAGCGTGGTAGAGCTGTGACACATTCGTGTGGTTGTTTGAGGTGATTCTAGATTATAGGTACAGTTTTATACTTGGTACTTGGAAAATATTTATACTTGGTTGTTCTAAGTGAACATATAGTTCTGAGAATCGTATAAAGTCTAACTCATAGCATAAGTTTCAAAGTTGATATTATTGATAGTATGGACATATGGAGCTAGGTTGTGGAGTGCTGCTCCGGATATCATATGTGAAAAGGTACCTTGGTACCCTTAGGTTCTCTCTAACTTTATTCCCTGAACATAGGCTTTTACAGCTAAAAAGGCCCAGAACTGGATTAACCCCTAAAAATTCCAAAAACCCTATGCCAAAGAAGGTTATCCTAAATGAAAGCTCCACCGTTCCAAAGTTCAAAAGTTCCCAAATTCCCCAAATCCCACAGCCTCAAAAGTTAACAATTTCAAAACATCTAAGCTCGAAATTCATAAATCACCAACATTCTAAAATTTCCTAAAATACGAAAGTCCCGAAACTTTGAGATTTTCAAATTCTCTGTTAAAGTTCCAAAATCCGAAAGTCCCAAAATGCCTGCAGAAATTTTCTCGACCCACAAACGAATCAGAGCCATCTTCGATCATTTTCAACGTACCACGTTATACTTATTCACGAAATTTTCATCGACTACACGTATATCGCTTGAGCCAACCACACACGAAATCACAAGTCGTAGGTGATAAACGGATATCGTTAAAAATCGATGATATTCGCAGTCGCACAATGATTCGGCGTCATCGTGGACCGAGAGGAGCGTCAGCCCCGGAAGTGCAGTTGTCAGCAGCGCCTCGAGGCCGCAGACGCCGGCATTTCCGGTGCATCCTCGAACACCGTACGTGAACAATTCTTCACCGACGGTTACGTTCGCGGCCGATCGTTCTTACTCCACTTCGAACGCCACCTACAACATGAACAACAATAACAACAACGTGAACAACGTCGAGACAGCCGGAAACAACAACAATAATGTCGGGAATTATCCTAGCGAACGAACGATCTACATCGAAGAACGAAGAGAAGTCTCGAAGGAGACGGGACTTCCACCCAAGAGTCCGACAACACAGAGGTAAAATTTTCACTGTTTTAACTTCGGTTCAATATACTTTATAACGCAATTAGTGTTCATAATACGTTTGAGTTTGGAGCTTAACTCCGTGGGAGTGTTGCGAAAAGTTTAGGAACTCCAAGATTTAACACTTTGATGGCTAAAGGTATTCGCGACTTTGATCCTTCACTCGTTGCATAGTCTGCACATTATTTTTATCTACTTATGACAGTAATTATAGTCGTAAATTTGCAGCTATCAAAATGTTGAGCTTCGAAATGACCGATTTAATTATCTACTATGATTGATCAGCTTCGATATAAAGCGGGAACTCCCGTTAATATTAACACGTTTTATCCTCCAATTAGTTCGAATCGAGTAAATAAATCGAGACTGTTAATTCCACGATAAGATAACGCATCGACATAAAGCGGTAATTTAGGAAGCATTAAGACCGCCACTTATCTACCTTGATCAATCAAGATCGCCCATAAAGTTAGAGGATATCCTTTCGATTTATGTTCGGAACGATGGTTTACATAGGTATCGCATTTTCCCCGCGTTTTATGAGATTATTGCTTACATGATTATGACACAGATTGATATTCGTGATTCTAGACGCTTGAGTTTCCCGGCAAGCGGGCCACTTAAACAAACGCATAACAAACGATGGCCGCTCACTAACCAATCGGCGTCGTTCGACTATAGGTAATATACTGTTTGAGAGCACTGGAACACGTGGTAAACGATGATTTCTCGTTTTTGAATGACGGAAACGCGTCGATTACGATGATGCGTCGTGAATGTTCGTGACACTAACCGTATTGATACACTTTCCGTTGCAATTGCATCGTGCAGTCTCCTTCTACTAAATGTTAACCTCTTCAAGAACCATTTTCTTCCGTTCGAAAGAATTTAAAAAATAATTACAAGAATAACATACGTGTTTGAGAAAAGGACCACATATGTGGTCACTAATCAATTATAAATGAAGGGGTTAAAAATTAAATAAAAAATTAACTGTGTCCTGGGTCAACAATGACAATGCAAGTAAATGATTTATATTATAAATAAACTGAATATAAAATCGATGCAATTGCAATCAGTTTGCAGCGATATAATCGAAACCGAAGAGCCGCGGACACGTGTACTCGTCGTGTGTGTATTGCACCTGTTGAACTAACAAAAGCTCGAGCTTTTTGCATCGTGTATCACCTCGAAAGCATATTGCCATGCAGGAATATGTATCACGAAAATAAGAACCATAGGAAACACGCATCCATAATATAAACTTATCGACACAACGCGAAAGGAAAAATGTAATGATTTCCAGCAAACTTCTAACTGCAGCAACAACTGAACATCGCTAATTAACAATGTACTATAAAATAATATATGCACTGTCACCTGCTCGATGATAATTATACATACGTGTGTGTATCTGTGAATCGTGCATCATCAGGCAAAGAAGCTGTGAGTCACAGCTGGTTCATACTTTGCACCGTTTGTGCTTCCTGTGTCGATGTATCCAACTCCTTTCATCCTAACTTCTGTGCAGGCAGTTTATTCGACAAATTTCAGGACATAAACTTAATTCTGCGAAACACAAATTTGTTTGAAAACTAACTTCTTCAAGAATGATTGAAATGTTTGATCAAAATATTTTTGAGTAAATACAATAAAAGTTCGAATAGACTGTCCCTCACATATCCGATGTTTTCTCACGTCGTACACCACCTTGCACGAGTCATCCGTGAAACACACACCGTGAAAAAGCCACATGCGTCTGCCTGCACGCGGAAACGAAACCCTGCACGAAATGCATCGGATAACGACACGTGTGATTGGTTCGTTGCAGCAAGGACCGATCTGTTTCTCCGATAAACGAGTCGACGATGCAGTCTCAGGTTATCACACGCAGCCCTGGTACTCCGACTCACATCGAGTTCTCGCAGAGTCCCAAGGTACTTGTACTTGCAAAATCAAATTCCAACGCGCGAACGAAAAATGCTGAGGATAGATTTCTGTCGGGATTTCAGAGTGCCACGTCGTATAGCTCCATCAACAGCGGTGGCCAGTCATCTCCGCAGGTCCAGTATTACGGTTCGAGACGATCGAGCGTTCACTCGAACACGGAGCCTCAAGAAGTAGCAGATGCCAACGTTAAATTTGTGCGCGACACCAGCAGGATCTGGTACAAGCCAAACATATCTCGGGAGCAAGGTACGAGTTTTAAAATTATTCTACTCTTATTGAGGATAAATTCGTAGGGACACGAGGATGTCCTTGAGGATTTAGGAGTTTGAGGAATTTAGAAATTCGAAGAGTTAGGAATTTGATTTAGGAATTCGGGGTTTAGATATTTGGAAATATAGAATATACAGCTAAAAATTTGCAACCTTCGACCGTATGTAAAATAATATTTCACTCCAATTGCAGCCATTTCGATGCTGAAAGATGCAGCACCAGGGACATTCGTTGTCAGAGACAGCAATTCCTTCCCAGGGGCATTCGGTTTGGCGCTGAAGGTGGCAACTCCACCTCCAGGTGCGCCAAGTAGCCCCAGAGACCCGTCGAGCGAGTTGGTCAGGCATTTCTTGATCGAACCGACCTCCAGAGGTGTTAGATTAAAGGGATGCGCCAACGAACCAGTCTTCAGTTCACTGTCGGCATTGGTTTACCAACATAGCTTAATGGCGATGGCTCTACCTTGCCAGCTGTTGCTACCAGAACCAGAAGCTGCAGCCAGAGCACTCGATTCGTCTAGCACGAACAGCACCCAACAGCTGCTTGCGCAGGGTGCAGGTAATTTTACTTGATGATACAAAAATATATTCATAAAATCTTGCTTCCTTCACATTTTTAATCAATAGCTATTCTTCATGAATCTTTATAAAATTAAAAAAAGAAAGTCTAATTTATGTCATGTTTTAGTTACTTTAAATTGATATTAAATTCAAAAGGGTGTACTAACGTTTTTTTAATCTGATGTAAGTTTACTAAGGTTAGTTATTTTTTTCAGCCTGCAACGTTTTATACCTTTTCACGATGGACACCGAGTCTCTGACGGGACCTCAAGCGATCAAGAAAGCAGTCACGACCATGTTTGAACAGAAACCACTGCCTACTGCGACTATCGTTCATTTTAAGGTCTCCACACAGGGGATCACCCTGACTGATAACGCGAGGAAGCTTTTCTTCCGCAGACATTACCCCACGAACAATATCAGTTATTGCGGTTTAGACACGGAGGAGCGCACTTGGGATTTCTCTGGCGAGGACTTCGGACGCTCAACCAGTGCTCAGTAAGCTCTTCAACTCTTCAAAAATCTCCTGAACTCTTCAAGAAACTTTTGAACCCTTCGAGAAACTCTGAAGACACAGGGAGTCTCGCTATATGGCCCTGAAGAGAACTTTTCTTGCTACAATAAATGAAAGGAGTTCAAATTAAATGGGCCCATTTTACAATTTTTGCCTTTTACAGTCACATCCAGGGCCATATAGTGAGACTTCTGTATACTCCTTAATATTCTGATACCACTTTATCATTGTACCTTCGTTGCTATAAATTTCAGATTTTCTGGTTGTTTATTATAAAAATTTTTGGTGTTTTTACAGTCGATGTTTCGGGTTCGTGGCAAGGAAACCCGCGCACAAGTCGGACAATCAATGTCACGTGTTCGCCGAGCTAGAACCAGAGCAACCAGCCACGGCCATAGTGAATTTCGTGAACAAGGTCATGATGGGCAATTCCATAGCGAAGGCCAACATCGTTTAAACGGTGACATTCGCCGCATACCTCGACAATTCTCGAGTAACGGTCTTTCGTTTGACCATGGAGAGATTCATCGACGTGAAAATGTTGGCCGAAGAAGATAAATCGTGCATGTGTGGTTCTGAAAAAGCTAGTTGACTCTCGTTATAGATCTTCGTGCATTTCGTGAACGTAGCTAATCGGAGTCAGTAGAGCATGAACGTTCTAAACAGTACCGTAGCAGTTAACGTTAAGGGGTTGTGGATCATTCTTCGCGATGAAGGAGGATCAATACGTAAACGGATATACGATTCCATCCTTGTTGATCACACGCTCGAGAAGAGATACGTTGTTGACGATCGTTACTGTTGGCAAAATTATCTTTTAGCGAGTAGCAGAGTAATATAAACGAAGCTCGAAGCAAAGTACCGTCATGTGTAATTCCGACAAGCTATACACAATCTGTTTGGTAACTGTTTGTATATTTATTTATTTCAATTCGGTGATATGACTTTAATTAAACCTGAAGAGAATCTTAAATATTAAAACGGTGATCGTTTTTTAAAATAATTCTCACTCAAGTTCAGATATACTGGGAATAATACGAGAAGGTTTGCAGAGTGCAACAGTCAGAAAAATATAAATATGATATTTTGAAGATTACTGAGCTGATGTTGGTTTGGTAAAGATATTTAATACAAGTCCTATGTATCTTAACTTCTAAAATGTAATTTTTCAAATCTCGACACCATGATCAGTGTAATTGTACACGGAATGATCAAGTAAAACTGCCAAACGGGAATCAAGGTTATTCAAGGTGAAACCACCGTGAAACGGAAGTTGCATACCGCAACACTGTACTTTGCTTCGAGGGCAAAATTGTTACAGAAAGGATACCGTGTACCGGTATAGAGTACGGTAGCTATTAGTGGAAGAGCATATCGATCGTGTTGTAATCTCGATCGTCCGGCGCTGGGAGCGCAAAATTATCGCGAGTACGTCTCGATCGCATGAAAACCACGATAATCACTCATACACATACACAGAAATATATACGTTATACACTATTGCGAAGAATAGTTGAATCAATGTACGTTATCATGAAAGCGTTATACTTGGGACTCTCGAGTAATGTTTAGGGAAGAAATGTTACGTCGTTGCGGAGCCATTTTTGTCGTAGCCCACGAAGAGGAAGGCTAGCGTGTTACATATAAATAACTGTAAATAAGTGAAGTTCGTGTACGAAGAACGACGCGTGTTCGCCGATACGAGGTCGAGGAAGATGGCCGAAGGAGGAAAATGGAGGATCGAGTAGCGCGTCGAGTAAATCAGACGGAACAGAAATAAACGATACTCGAAGAGGAGTAGGGTAATCGAAACGAAGCATCACATCGTCGTATATTTTTTTTTCTTTCATCTCCCTGAAACCCATAGGTTCTTGCCATTAAACCGTCCTCGCGAGCGACGTCCTTCGTTCTTGAAGAAACCGGTCGAACCGACGAAGGACGGTCCTGTCGACGAGGACGAGGATAAGCAGTCAATTATTATGCGAGAGAACGTTACATGTAATTACTACGACAATACTGTAGCCACGAGAGGATGAACGATCATTATTTGTGATCCTTCTTGTCGCGGCACACATTTCTTCGTCTTTGTCTTCTTTAAGATGTTTCTATGTGCGCGAGAAGATTGGTCGGGTCCTTTTTACGCTTCCCCTTCTTCGTACCTCCAATTCCCTAGACTCTCCCTAGGTTCTCCGTACAGAGAATCCTAGACTTCTTGATACTGATCAAATTCAGCATTCTACCTACATATGATCCTTCAATTTTTCAAGACTATTTTATAATCCTAGGATTTACTGGATATTCTCCAGGATTTTCCTCAGTATAAAATGGAGGTGGATGAAGAGGGACGATAGACCACTGTGCTAGTCAAAATTCGACGTGTATACTCGAACAAGCAAGAATTTGATATACGTGTAGACCTCGAGGCGCGAGGTACGATAATGACCCGATCTTTCTTCTCCCTTGGATTCTTTTTTTTTATGTCTCTGTTTCTTCGTTTTCGCGGTTTATGACCGCAACGCGATCGTTGTCTCGTCTCTTATATGTATGTTTAAAATTCCGTGCACGCGGGAACCTGAACTAACCGAGTTAACATTAATTTAACACCAGTCATTATATAATAATTATCGAATTAATTATTTACTTGTTTACGCTCTATTATTACCGTACGATCACGCAATAACTGTATTGTTGCATACCGGAATGGGTATGTTCTTTATAGATGTAACGATAATAAACCCATATTCGAAGCGTAACAGCAGTTGTTTCATTTGTATTACTTCCATTTCTTCCTCTTCTCTCCTTCTCTTCTTCTTTATCTTACTGATCCGTGAAACAATATCTAGACAACTTTGTAGCGTTTGTAGCCGTATTTTCTCAATTTATAATCTTGTATCGCTCGACAAGTAAAATCTTATCAAGACAAGTAAACAAGTAGAATGTCTAAATTATGCAACAGAAAGGAAAAGCTACCAGAAAATTTTCACGGTCAATATTCCCATTCATACTCAGCTGAAAGGAGTCCGTTAGGTTCACAGCTATGGTAAGTAGAAATCCATCTCTCCATTACCGTTAGTAAATTATAATGGAATGAACAGCATCGTACAGGAAGAAGTATTTTCTTCTTCGCGTGTATTAGATAGATTAATCAAAAGTTCATGGTTTGAACGGTAAACTGATTGTAAGATCTTGATTTTTAAATAGAAATTTAAATATAAATCTGCAAGTGGTAATAAATTATTGCAAACTTTTTTAACAGGTTGATTACCATTATCAGTGATTGATTGATCCGGAAAAGTTGGATTGAGAAATTGATTGATTATGTATTCAATAATTCTAAGGTTGTAATATCTATATTTCAAATCTCTATGACTCCAAATTTGAATGTTACCGAATTTATAGACTCACATGTCGCTAGGTCTTCGTATACCTATGTCCTCAAATTCGATTGTCCTCAAATTTGGATATTCTCAAATTTCGATGTATTTGGAATTTGGATATTCTTAAATTTCTACACCCCCAAATTTCCAAATCTTCAAATCTCGATATTCACAAGTACCTACATTTCCGAATTCGTACATCTTCAAATTGTTAAGTTTCAAAATTCGTGTCCCCCAATTCTTAGGACCTAAAATTTCTAGATCTCTACCTATGTCCACAAATTCCTACAACTCTAAACTCCTAAGTCTTCAAACTCCTCGGTTTCAAAATTCTTAGCTCCTTAATTGTCAAGTTCCTACGTCTCCCCAAGGTCCCCAAATTCCGAAACTTCCTAAAAACCAACGAACGGAAATGCTTTTCCTCTCTCAAGTGTCATATTTTCCCTGGAGAAATCACATTTGCTCTCGGTCGTCTGCTTTATCGTCCTTGACGGTTCAAGCCGGAAGGATACCTGTTGAAAAGTAGCGTCACATTCCACTAACCTCGGTCCACTATCGCTAGAGAAGGAGCTTGAGTACTGAATACCACACAGAAATCCCGTAATCCAGGCCCGTGGGGCACACCAGTGAAACTGTCGTTTTTCGTTTACGCTCACAAGACTGGTTCCGGACTCGAGCCAAGAGAACAGTCAATAAGGAGCCTTCGAGAAGATCACACATCCTGGCCTGATTCAGGCCGACCATGGCTGTCGACGTTCTGTCGATCCTGCGGCTCGGATTTAGCTTATCGATTGTCGTTTCGTTAAGTCTGATCGATGCCAAACCAGCTCACGATTTCGAACTCTTCATATCGACGAAAAATTACTCGTTTCTGGACAAGGAGAATTTGTTTGTCGAAGAAAGAAAAATTGAGAGGTTTGTGTTAAGTGTTTATTCTCAGTGACTTAAATGTGTTTCGTGATTTTAGGATCAATTGGAGAATTTTCTGTTATCTTTTCTTATTCGAAACTTTGCAACTTAGTTTTTGAGTTGATTTTTCATATAGTATATTATGGTGAATTTGCAATTATTCAGAATCTTGATTTAGTTTTGATTTATTTATTGAGAATAAATAATTAAGAAAGTGATGGTTATCCAGGTACTCGATAGACCCCTCTAAACACCCCCTAAACGAAACTAACGAGAGTTCAACGCATGAAACCAAAAGAGGATTTTCTTTCACGGATATCTTCGAATCGGTGTTTTCCGCCGTTGCAAATGGCCTTGGGTCAATCATGACCAGTATCATAGGTACAGAGAAAAGCTCGAAACCGCGGTCCACCAGAGTCAGCTACAAAAACTATCAATTAATCAGATTGTACCCCAACACTGAGACTCATACAAAAGACTTGAAGGAACTTATGGATTCCGAGCCTGAAGACATAAAATTCTGGACGCTGCCGATGAATAACAAGTATGTGGTTTCTCAGGTCATTTTACGTTTCGTTGTGCCGTTTTCAAAGAATCGACATGGTTTTAGGACGACGGATGTGGTGGTCTCACCAGACCTCGTTTCCGACGTGAAAACTTTTCTCAGGACCAAAGGAATCGACTTCACGGTGCTGATATCGGATATACAGGTATGGAATAATGTTAGACATCTCTTTGATAATTTGGTCATTGGTTATCATTAATATTGTGATTGTTAATTTAGGTAGTTTTAATACTCTGACTCGTTGATCATATGTGGGTGATGTTTATATTTTCATACGAATCTATATAGATATTACAAAATTCATTCACCCACCTGCAAATAGTCGTATTAACTACCTAGAATTATGAATATTAAAATATGAAAATATTTAAGATCTATAAAAAGTGACCTAATCAAATTTTCACTTGCTTCCTGCCAGTAAATCTCTCTGTTTTTAATGTCAACTTATCACTCGTTTCCACGAAACGTGGAGTGAACGTAAAATCGTGCTATGAATGAAAATCTAATCTAGCATATCGTGTGTTGTAAAAGAAAACGATAGCCCATCAGAATCCAAAGATGTCCAAAGAGCAGCGCGAAGATCTGGTGAGCACTCACGGTCACAGCATGACCTGGAAGAGATATCATCGATACGGAGGTAAATAACCTAAATAAGTTCGTTATCTGTCAGATCGTCGAACGATTTTCTTCCAGATATCGCTAGATACATGGAGTATCTAGCCTTCAGATACCCAAGTCTGGTGGAACTAATAACAATCGGACACAGTTACGAGGGACAACCCATAAAGATGGTGAAAATCTCATCTGGTTTGGCCAAGGATGGCTATGACAAACCAGCGATCTGGATAGATGCTGGTAAGTTCTAGTTTCTTTCACTTGTTCTCACTGGAACGTGTTTACCCAGTTACCACGATGAAATTCATGATAAACACAACGACCTGACGTGCATATTGATGATTTCGTCCACATATAACGTGTTTTACCATTTGACGAGAAATCTTTATTATTCGTTGCTCGCGTATCCAAAGCAGGTACAATCAAATCTCAGTTGAACTTTGCATAATAATCCGAGAGATCTTTTTCCAGAATTGTACGCATGTACGAATTTCTAATGCTAATTCGCTTCGCTGTTTCAAAACGGAGATGCGCCGGAGCACTGATAATGAGTTCAGAAAGTTGTACGAACATGAGTCGGAACAAACTAGTTCCTGGGGTTTCTTATCTTTTGAAAGAAGGGTGTACTGTCAGACACAAGTTTGAATATTGAAAAATGTAGAATCTAGGTGGAAAAGTTACTGGTTGATTTTTAAGGGTTTTTGAAGATTTGAATATTTGGGATTGGGTTGAGATTTTGGGAAAATGGGAATTTGGGGATTTAGATATTTAAATATTTAGTCGTGGAATCTTGGATATACATATTTAGAGAGCTAAGAAATTGAGAGTCTACCTATGAATTTGTGAATCCAAGAATTTGGGGTCCTAAGAATTTTGGACTCCAGGAACTTGGCAATCACTTGAGTGTACATTCTACAATTTTTGGATGCATTATACACAAATAAACGTTAGTAGAATTTTATTTCATAGACAGTAGAAATTACTTATGACACAAACTTTTGTTAATTTATTGCCTCGTATTAACCACAATTTTTGTCGTATGAAATCTCATCGAAAGCTTAAAGTACTTGATAATTGATAGGATTGAGAGATAAAGAATTGTCTCGTGCAAACTCAATCCAAGTTGCGTCAGATTATACCTATCTGACGCAAATCTGATATCTACCTTTCCGTAAAAAAAGTCAAAATACAAAAAATTCGATCTCTATTTGACATAAACTAAATACACAGTATACTCCCATGCTTAATTTGTTCCTCAAACTCACTCTTCATCACTCCTAATACTATTTCAATGAAAATAGTGTAAAATTAACAGAAAGGTGAAATTCGTCCTATTCTTCCTTTCATCGTAATTCTTTAAATATTTAAGTATGCGAAACGATTATCGAGAGCAACAAATTTCCATGGGGTCCTGTCCCGTTACCTCTCGCATTTTCTCGAATTCACTTCGTGTTCCGTAGGCATGCACGCACGTGAATGGATCAGCTCCGCTGTGGCGACCTACATCATGAGCCAGTTAGTCGAGAAGAATACCAGCTACTCAAAACTGCTGGACAATGCTGACTGGATGATTTTACCTGTCGCGAATCCCGATGGCTACGAGTTCACTCACATCGGTGATAGATTATGGAGGAAGACTCGCAGCAACCATGGGGACGATCAAGATGACAGTCGGTACGATCTCCAAATTTTGGAGCTGAGAAAATGACGGTCATAGTCAACTGCACCGGGAAGACATATACACACTTTGATATCTCATCAAAATTAATTAATATTTCAATTATCTTCTGACTGAAATTTATTAATATTTATATCATTTAATCGCTTTTGGCTGATAATTGATTACCGTTCGGCAGATATTAATAATTACTTTTGGAAATTAATTAATATGCAAAGCTGACATTGCTGATATTAATCAATTATTTATTTCATTTGACCGGAATTAATAAATATTGAAATATTATTTGAGTTATTAGTAAATTAGTATAGGGCATGTCAAGGACGTTAAAAGTCTTCGTCACAAAGTGAGAGCTCCGAGTGTCATCTCAGTTCTGAACAGAACTTCATAGAAAATCATGAAGCTTAGTCGATGATTTACTAATTGTCTTATAGACAGTCCCACTCCAGTCTGCTCCAGTTTGTCAGCCATTATACAAGATGGTTCTGGGGCAAATGCGAAGGTGTCGATCCAAACCGCAACTTTGGATACCATTGGGGCGAAGTGGAGGAGGGTGGAACGAGTTTAGACCCTTGTCACGAAACTTACGCTGGTCCGTACGCATTTTCTGAACCGGAAACCAAGGCGATGGCCGAATATATCCTGACCAACAAACAGAATATTAGGTAAATATGCAAAATGGTAGGTAGGTTCTGAAAATGTCTTGTAACCTTCGTGATAAAAGTATTCACAATTCAAAAATTCACCTACATGATACAAATAGCTTCCTTGACATATCATATTAATTATTTAATCAGTTCTTAACTACAGTTAACTTATAGATAAGATTTTTATATTTTACAAAGTTCTACAGTTTACTCAATATCGCACGAGTACTAGATAATAAACACTGTTACCGAGTTGCGATTAAAATAATAAATTTCATATAATTTTTTAAATTGACTCAATTACAACAACCAATATTTATTATATAAATAGTATGAAATATTAATTAATGATTCTTGAACTAACGTTAGCTACTATTTTTTGTTTCGAAAGAGCTTCGTGGTCAATTATCAAATTATTTATTTAAAAATTTGTAACTGTTAATTGTGAAAGTGATGGTGGATGAAATTTGCAGGATGTACTTAACGCTGCACTCCTATTCGCAAATGTGGCTAGTACCATGGGGATACACGCATTCGAAACCATCCGATTATTCGGATCTAATGGGTGCAGCTAGAAAAGCTGTCGGTGCAATTTCGAAGGTACACGGCACCAATTATCAACTTGGTCCGTCAGCTGATTTACTGTATCCGACATCAGGTACGATAACGACGGAGTAAATATTTCATGCGTATATAACTGAAAATATTGGCTCGTTATCACGTTTGTTTGATAACAATTCAGTAATTAGTGGAACACAAATTCCGCGGCTGTGTAGCTAATTAAATTGATTATTATTAAAACTACCCGATAACCTAGATATGAAATTCCTGTAGTGGAACTTTTTCGAGATATCACTATTGATCATGATAATGTTATGTACAAGTAATGAGGTCATTTTCAAGGTTAGTAGTCTACCTACAATAGGCTATTAACTATTATTATCTATTGTTGATAGACTACGAACTTAAATTTTTGTAGAAAACTTGCACTCAAACCTTTTCTCAAATCCTCAAAAATTCAAATACCTATAAAGTATAAATACTGAGATTCTAAAATTCCTGAAACCCATAAAACAACAGTCTTCAAATCTCGAAATATCAATCACTTGAACCTTGAAATCAGGAAGTCCTAAAATCTCCAAACCTCTCAAATCCCCAAAAGTTCGAATATCTAAAAATACAAATCTTAAGATCATAAAAACCCGAGACTCCGTAACCTGAAATCCCCCAAATCCCGAAATATCTACATACTTAAGACTTTAAATCCTGAAGACCCTAAAGAGCCCCAAAATCTTCGAATCTCGAAATTATCTTCCAAATCCCCGAAAGTGTTAAAGTCCAATTCTTCAAAAGCCTAAATCCCCAAATCTTCAAACTGACAGTTATCTAAATTCTCGATGTTCTGTATCTGGAAATTTCAAAATTACCTGACAAGTAATCAGATGTTAATTTTGTAGGTGCCTCGGATGACTGGGCGAAAGGTGTTGCTGGAATAAAATACGCCTATACAGTGGAGCTTCGTGATCGTGGAACTTACGGATTCCTTCTCCCAGCGAACCAAATTGTGCCCACAGCCCGCGAAATTTGGGCTGGGATCAGAATGATCGCTCGTCTAGTCACTTGTAACACGTGAAATTCCTTTTGGACAGCATGGTCGAACCGTCCGTATCGGCATCAAATCAAAACGTATATCAGCTGTTCGTTAATATCGTAATAAAAATCTGTCTGGACGGGTAAAAATGATTGCGTAAATATTCGAATCGATAAACTGTCTGATCGTTATCGGAGATAACGATTTCGTTCGATGATCGACGTCTTTGAAAGTACGATGCAAAGTTCAATAAATCGGATCTGGCAAAATGTTCGAATGAATTACAAATTAAACTGTACTATTCTTATCTGTATGTGATCTGTAAATATTGTAAATCTGCGTCAGAAATGTATAACTGAACATAGATTAGTACCGTGTAATTTATACGTAATATATTTAAATAAAGTAGCATGTATTTAGTAGAATCAATAAACTGTAAGAAATAGTTTCTCGCGTATATCTTTTCAGAATGTAAGTTTATGTTTTCATAAAGAATCTAGAAAAATAGAATCTTGTCAAGCAATCAGTGCGATATAATAACTCGTAACATTGTATTATTAAAGAGATCACGATACTGAACGATAATCAAAATGTTCATCGTCCTCGTACATGAACCACTTGTCAGGAGATGTATCTGCAATAAAAATAACACTATAAGGACCCGTTATCGATTACAATTTCGAATTATCGCAAGATAGAATCATTCTGAAGCATATATAAATCGTAATTTCAAAACGATTTCACTAGTTACTTCGAAACGACTGAGTAACAATGTTGACCAAGTGCGTTTTAGCTGCCATCCTCGTGTTCCAGGGTAAGAAACCAAACTTCCGATAAAATCGTTCAAATACTCCGATACTTGTACCGTAACATTAATTTTATTCGGGATCGTAATATTACTGTTCATGGAGAAAATGATGTCGTGTTACAGCTTGCTGGGCCGTCCCCCACAACCTGACACCACGTATCACCGATGGTGTTGACTCTACCCCCGGTGAATTCCCATACCAAGTATCCATACAATGGGGTGTCCCACCTCTGGTTAAATACAGCCACAGCTGCGGTGGTTCCATCTTGAACCAAAATTACATCTTGACCGCTGGACACTGCGTCCTCAAGGTTGGAAAACTCAGGATCGTCGCTGGCAAATACTACCTGCAGAAGGACGAGAGCAGCGAACAGATGATCAACGTTGCCAAGACTATCGTCCACAGCCAATACCCAGGGTAAGAATCAAAGAGATAATTTACTAATCTTTCGCACCTACCTATAGTACCAACTGAAATAAGAAGCTTGAAAACGGGTAATAGTTATTCGTAGTTGTTACATTACTTGAAATCGAACCTAATCTCAGTTTGGTAATCTCTATTCCCTATGCAAACAAAATGAGATAAAACAAAGTACTCGAGTTAATCCAGATATTTTATGTCCCTCTGACTCATCTCTCTTTTCTCAATGACTTTTCAGAGGCGTTGCCCAACACGACATCGCTCTGCTGAAGTTGGAGAAACCCCTGAAATTCAACTCCCAGATACAACCCATCAAGCTACCCGCTCAAGGTCAAAAACAAACTGGACAGGCTATACTTAGTGGATGGGGATCAACATCCAAGACCGTCCGCCCTGTTCTACCGAACAAACTTCAGAAGGCTGTTGTACCAATCCTGTCCAACCAGGAATGCTTAAAGGAACTGACATCGGCGTCAACCGTTGGCCAACAACCTGAACTCTTCGACACCCAGGTCTGCAGTGGAAGCGCTGGCAAGGAAGTGTCTGCTTGCTCTGTAAGTTTACGTTCTATTCGGATTTTGAAAATAGAAGAGTTGAAAGAGGAATGTAATAGATAAATTATGTGGACAATTCGGATTTTCAAATATTCATATATTTGCACATCCACATACTCATCCAAGCATGAGAACATAAGATTAATTTCCAGATATCCAAATCTACATAATTTACTAATTTCTATGGTGTTTGCAGGGTGACTCTGGTGGCCCACTCGCCCAAGGTTCTGGAAGCAACGCCGTCCAAGTTGGTATTGTTTCCTGGGGAATGATGCCATGTGGAGCCGGCCACATGCCCTCTGTCTACACACGTGTCTCCTCCTACATCGACTGGATTCATCAAAACATGAAATAGATATCTAGCAATCCTCCCTTCGGCTAACACTCTTTCCTAAAAATGCTGCAGTAACATTTACGGCAGCGTTTTTGTAACATTACTGCAATAGAAACCAAATAAAAATGCAATACTAATTTCAACATCGATATTTCTTATTCCCCCCTTTTTTCCTCGGTGCCAAAATAATTATGAGTAAAAGAAAGCGAGTACAATCAGATAAACTTAGAGATATTGGCGGTAATTTTTCGTAGAAGACACGTTTTGCAATGGCGGAACAGAGTAAGAATGAATTCCTATGTCGAAATCGGACAGTTACAATCGTATCAATCAAATGAAATCTCTGCACGTTGGTTACTATCGTCAAAATCAGTACACAGGAACGACAATGAAAAAGAAACTGCGTAATTGACGTCGAAGATCTAACAATGTACATATCATGAAAGAAGTAAATAGAGATAGTTGACGCACGCAACTGAAAATAAAAGAATAAAACTAGATTAGTGTTTCAATATCATTGATACACACTCTATGTCAATATAGATAATCATAATTAACGATTGCGCTATAAGTGTAGTACGAAGACATTATCATTATTTTCAATCTATGATATATCGTCACGTGTCCGTGATTTTTAGAACTTCTAACTAAAATATTAGTAAATGCATACATTGTAACATTATGATAAAAGCTGTTAATCCTAGTTATTTCATTGTACGTCGAAAGTGTTCATTTTGGAAAATATATGACCTTAAAAATGTCAGGTTTCGTAATTGAAAAAACGATGACAAATGTCCATCCATCATGAAAAAACGAAGGAAATCACTAGACACGATAAACTCTTTGTAATCTCACGTGCATCATTCACTGCTAGACGGATTAAATATTACTCGCATCGATAAGGTATCGATATCAGGAAGATTGACTAGTATATAAGTCCCAGTAGCATCGAAATGCTTCATACCAACAAAATGTCTTCGAAGTTGATCATCCTTCTTACCTTCCTCGCTGTGGCTTCTGCCAGTAAGTCAATTTTTAGTAACTATTCTCTACTAACTCTATATTCCAACGAGAAATTGCCACCGTTCAGTGTTTGCTTAATTTTTCAATCTAAGTCTTTCATTCATGCAATGTTTGCCAATGTTCTAAAGTTTAATACCATCAGCTACTGGAGTTTAATATCATGCAGGAATTTAAGAAACATTTATGTTATTATATACGCAAAGAGACTTTAGTAAAGCAATAAGACAATATCGTGAATAATTGCAATTAAGTATTTGACTAAAAATTATATTTTCGTGTATCGTTAATTAAACCGTGTTTATTTACAGCCAAGCCCTTCCTTGGTGTGCCAGCGCCATTTTTCATGGGCCGTATAACCGGAGGATCAGAAGCAGCACCAGGTTCAGCTCCATACCAAGTTTCCCTTCAATGGGGCATGTCAAGCGCTTCCCTATCCCACTTCTGCGGTGGATCCATCTTGAACAGCCAATGGATTCTCACAGCTGGACACTGTGTTCTGGCTATTCCATCCTACGGTAGCCTCGTGGTCAAAGTTGGAAAACACAACTTGAAGCTCACCGAAAGCACTGAACAAGCCATCCGTGTTACGAAGTCCATCGTTCACGAACAATACGTCGGGTAATTAGACCTGTCATTCTAAACACCTAGACATTACCAGGATGCAATTTGTTCCTTGAAGAATTGTTATAATCATTTTTGTAAATAACTTCTTTGTTTGCATAAGTTTATTTCATTTCTCCACATTACTAGTACTGTAGGTTCAAAATTAGATATGTAGATACAAAAATTAAACATCCAATATTTAATGATTACCATCTTCAGTAGCAAATAAAGAAGTTATCAACTAAAAAGTTACACCAATGATAATATACTAATCTTACTGAAGATTTTTCACTGATAATTTTGTCCCATTTTACTATTATTTATCTTCATAATTTTAGAGATGTAGCACCTTACGACATCGCCTTGTTGAAACTGGCCTCACCTCTGAAGATGACCAAAACAGTCCAAGCGATCGCCCTACCAGCGGCAGGAAGCAGCCCATCCGGAACCGCCACATTGACAGGCTGGGGATCAACTTCAAGGACCCAGTACCCAATCATGCCCGATAAACTCCAAGTTGCCAAGTTACCTCTGGTCGACCTTGCCACTTGCAAAAAGGCCGTCGAATCTCTCGTTGGCCCATCTCCAATTCACGAGACTAACGTTTGCACTGGTCCCCTCAGCGGTGGATACTCTGCGTGCAGCGTAAGAAATCAAATTTAATTCATATAGTGTAATATTAAACTGAAGCATTCTAATAATCTCCTTAATTTCAGGGTGACTCTGGCGGTCCATTGGTCCTGAACAACAAGATCATCGGTGTGGTTTCCTGGGGAATCGTTCCTTGTGGCACAACTGGAGCACCTTCCGTCTACACCAAGACTTCCTCTTTCGTTTCCTGGATCCAGGACAAGATAGCTAAAAATTAAGAAGAATTTTAAATAATATTTTTCTGAAATAAATCATATAATATGTGCAGAATTAATGAAATGTAAAAATGTTGCAAGTTGTAAAATAATTATTAAAATAAATATCTTTTTCACAACATTCTAGACATATGACATTTAATATAGAATTGTTTGCGACGATGGTTCGAAAATTTGGAAATTTTCAAATTGAAAAGTTAGATAGTTGTTAGATAGCATCATTTGCACACTCGTGGATTTCAAGGTAATGCAACCCACACTCGCCATAAAGGGAATATCCGCAACAACTATTTCAGAGTTCAGAAATAGCGTAGACTTACAGAAGAGTCAACTAGCAGCTCTTTCTTTCTCCCTTCCTTTTCCGTTGTACATTCTTAATTCATAGTCAATGATCGTGTGACAGTGAAAAAGAAATTGCATCAATAGAGTCCATAAATGGTCAATGGAAGTGTATATAGAGACAAGTACAAGTCACGAGCTGACAGGTAGGAAGAAAGATCCAGTTCCTCCTCAGGATGGTCTTCCGCGATAGCTCTCACCTTCGTCGTATCAAAATCGGCATTTAATCTCGATTCTTCGAACGAGTCGCGCGAAATAGTTCCACGAAATGATGGACACTCTCAATACGTACCGGAAAATCTTGATAATACTAAGTTTTAATCTTTTGATGTGCGATGGGACGAATGGTAAGACTTTCTTTCGATTATTTTTCTTCCGAAATTCAATCTTCCACGTATGTCACCTATCTACGATATTCTTTGAAGTTTTTGAAAAGCCAAGTATCCAAATTTCTACATTCCTGAATTCCCAAATTTCTAAATTTCCAAATGCCTACATTCTTAAATGTCTAAATCTCCAAATGCGTTCATCCATAAATTTCTAAATTCTCAAATTCCTAAATTTCCAAGCCCCTAACTCCACAAATATGCCTATCCCCAAGTTTGAAAGTTCCTAAATCCTAAAATTCCCAAAATTATACGTGAAAAATAATTTCCGGTCGTCAGAGATAATTTCGAACATGGCGATGCTCGCACGACGGCCCACACGAATAGTTGGCGGGAAGGATGCGGAGAAAGGACAGCATCCCTGGCAAGTTTCCGTGCACTGGGGCGATCGAGACCGAAAAATACCACCCAGACACATCTGTGGTGGCAGTGTGTTAACAGCCGGTTGGATACTGACAGCTGGTCACTGCAAAACACTGACTCCATCCTCAGGAGAGTTCTTGATCCTAGCTGGGAAATACAAACTGGGAGTTCTTGAGGAAACTGAACAGAGCAGATTGGTCGTCGATGTTTTCGTTCATCCGCAATACGATGGGTAAATTGCATGACTAAAGACATGTACAAGCTTTTAATGACCGCTCAGACATGTGTGTGACGGTTGATAAACATAGATGGTTGCTTTAATAATTATCACACAAAGAAAAATATTAAATTTGTCGTAAATGTTGTTTTATGTGTATGTTCGCACATGTTGAATTATTTCGTGAATAAAGTATTTTCAAATTAATTCTTCAAAAATATTAAGAAGTGAAATGAGATGATTTTGTATGGTGTATTTCAGAACCGTTGCACCGTATGATATCGCTCTGATGCTAGTCGAAGCACCATTCGATTTAAATACGTTCGTATCTACGGTGGCTTTACCGTATCCTGAATCGATTCCTACGGGAGATGCTATGCTCACTGGATGGGGCAGCATCGGTAGAACGCGGGCTCCGGAGAAACCAGAAAATCTACAGGCAGCTATATTACCGATAATCGATTATGATTTGTGTAAGAGCACGCTGGATAAAACGTTGAATTCGACGGTGAAGAATCCGCTTCATCCGACCAATGTCTGCACTGGGCCTTTGAACGGAAGTCTGTCAGCGTGCAAGGTATATCTGTTTATTTTTTCAGAAATTTATTTCTTAAAATATTAAAAAATTTCGAAACTCTTAAGTTCAGAAATGTCGATAATTTCAAATCCAGAAATTCTGAAGTGTCCAACTATAAAAGTGTCCAACCTTCAAATTGAAAAGCTAATAACTCCCCAGCTGTAAAAACTGAGATTTCTTTGGGGTTGCAGGGTGACTCCGGAGGACCACTAGTGACAAAAAACGCTTTCGGAGAAGCGGAAGTGGTAGGAATCGTGTCCTGGGGACTATTTCCCTGCGGTGGAAAGAACGCGCCTTCAGTGTACACTAGGGTGTCCGCTTTCGTCACATGGATCGCCGTGATCATGTTAAACCATTCTTAATCAACTGTACCAAAGAGATTGTTATTCGTTTAATTTGTTGAATAAATAGTATTTGTTGAACCTTTTTTTACCCATTTGTAATTACCAGGTAATACTACTTACCAGAAACATACATCCTTATCTAATATTTGCAAGACGTTTCGTTTTTAATTAAACACGATAAATCTGACCGGAATATACAGGTAGGTAATTTTTCGTAGGAAGTGTTGACAAAGGATTATTCACTTGTTTTTGTCACACGTTTTGAAATTAAGTAGATATGATGCTATCGATCGTAATGAATCAATATCGATACGTTACTCAGAATTGACTTAAGGAACATCCGGACTAGAACTGCATTATCAGCTACATATTCTAAAAATGTACAATATATTAATCGATAAAATAAAATGTAAACAATGTACATTGACTCAACCTTTTAATTCTTCGAAGCTGCCCTACATGTGACAGATAAGTACGATGAAAACAGGATTATCATCACATATATCGTAATTGGTACATATATTGCACCAATATAGATAAACGAAATTATGAACGATAATAATATCAGGTGAAACACTCTATATAAGCACCAATAACGTTGCAGTTCTACGAGTCGTCAAAATGTCGCCGCAACTGATTATCCTCTTCGCCATTGCTGCAGTAGTTTCCGCTAGTAAGCCAATTTTTGTTAACAAATTATTCATTGATAAATTAAATATAGTGAACACAGTTAATTTATATTATCAAATAATTATACTTATAACTATTTCATATTTTTATTGAACTTTCCACATAACACCTTACATTAATATGACATTAGTGCAATTTTTGCTTGAGTATTTCTTCATTTCATTTCTTTAACCACTTCGATAATACATATTGTAAAATTACGTATTCACTATCCGAGAAAGTAAAGTGAAAACAACGTACACTTGAATTGATAGTCAAAGGATTTTAAATATCAATTCGGTATTACTTGTTAATTTTGTATAAACAGCAGAAGAAATCTGGTAAAAAATATTCCTAGGATGTAGGTAACAATTGTGTAAACGAGAAGTAGATAATACTATCAAAGAGTTCACCCCACTTCTGAGTTTCGCAAAGCTTCAAGTTCATTCGTGTGAAAGATTATTTGAAAGGATTATTACGTGATTGGAACATATGCTTATCCGATGTAGTTAAAAATAGTTAATAATGATAATCTGTGAATATTATTATTCGGTGTGAAAGTATATAAGCGCTCTCAACGTCGAAATTCTACGAGTTACCAAAATGTCTTCCAAACTGATTATCCTCCTTGTCGTTGTTGCAGCAGCTGTAGCTAGTAAGTCAATTTTTGTTAACAATTCATTGATTCAGTAATAACCACAACGAAGACAGATTATGACACAAAATAATTTCTCTGTTACTATTTTATTTTCTGATCGAAATTTCCTACTACCTTATTGAGGTAATACAACATTATGTAGTTATGGTACGTATAGTTATGCAACTCGCCGTGTTAATCTTATCAATCCTTGCTTATGACAGTATTTGATAAATGTAGCGAATAATAGTTTCAAAAGTTATCTCTTTTTACAAATACAATATTTTTCTGTTTTATAAAAAGCGAATCCCTACGTTGGCTACCCTGTGCCATTTTACCCCAACTACACCAGCGGACCAGCTGAAGTGGCAAAGAACTCATTTCCCTATCAAGTCTCCCTGCAGTGGGGCATAAACAACCACACTCATTTCTGCAGTGGTGCAATTTTGAGCGCCTCATGGGTTCTCACATCGGCTCACTGCGCTTCGGTTGTTCCACCGTACGGTGATTTCGTGGTGAAGGCTGGAAAACACGATTTGACTCTTGCGGAAAGCACGGAACAAGTAATCAGTGTGAAACAAGCCATCATACATGAGAACTTCACCGGGTAATTACACTTCTTTTCAAATGTAGAATCAATCATTTTTATTTCATAGTCAAGTATCCTTCAATTTGAAAGCAGCACTGAAATGTCAGAATGAAATTTTCTGATAGAGCACAGTCCATTTCTGTGACTAACAATCTTAAGCGTGCTTGACGCACCCATTTGATGATTACAGGGACATAGGTTACAACGATGTCGCTCTGTTAAAACTGTCTAAGCCCATTACGCTGAACACTGCAGCAAAAGCGGTCGCTCTATCAACCACGGCCTCGCCTAGCGGATCTGGTCGGATGTTGAGCTGGGGATCAACTTGGAGAATGTACACACCACGCATGCCGGATAAACTACGAGCAAGCAATATGAATGTGCTTGGTAACATTCAGTGCCGAAGTATTTTGAAAAATATAACGGGTTCCACGTCCGCACCTAACAGTTTGCAGTTTTGCACCGCATCTGCACCTGGTGCTTTCTCAGCGTGCGATGTAAGTAATTTAATTCTGGAATTAATAATATTATTTGTATATAAGAATATTACCGTTAGAATATGAGGGTATCATAGAATATAAGAATATCATTTTTACGATTCTATGTAAGCAGTCAATCAAGATTTAGTTTTGCAATACGAGGATTTCACGAAATGAAAAGTTAGAACATGAAGACAATAAGAAATTGTTTAACAGTCATGACGTTATGTCTATGTGAAGTTCTAAAAACGGTGATCATCCAAACTAAAAATTATTGATAATAATTATTATTTCAGAGTGAACCCGGTGCTCCATTCATCCAGTATTATGGTTCTAATGGACCATACCTAATGGGAGTCGCATCATGGGGTGTCATTCCATGTGCCATGGCCGATGCACCAATAGTCTTCACACATTTATACTCCTACAAAAGTTGGATTACATCTAAACAAGCCGCAAACTGAAAATTCGATTGACCCGACAATGAATTATACTCTCTAAATTGTAATTATTGTTAACATTTTATTGTGTTCAATAAATAGTGCTCGTTGACGCTCTTATCCGCTAGTAATTACAATACTCCAGTCCGTACGCAAGATACAAGAATCAATAATTATTTATACAATTATAATCAGTAGTTACAATGATTTGCAAGCCTCCGTAACGGTCATCACAGCGGCCAACGCTTCTTTAGCTGTTGGGACAATATAACGAGCCGGCAGAACAAAACCATACTTTCCAGTGTCTCTCAGTTCGATCGTGTAAGCGTATTTCATCTTCAGAATAGCTTTGGCCCAATCGTCGGAGCCACCGGAAGCTGGGTACAGGGTGGTAGCACTGTTTCCGACCGTGTAAGCGCTGTTGGCACCGCCTGCTTTCTTCATCGCCGCGGCTACCTGCCTTCCAACCCTCTCGAGATCCGCGTAATCTGGGGGCACGCGTTTGTCGTAACCCCATGGATATAGGATGTACTGACCGTAACTGTGGAATGTCAGGTACGCCTGGAAAAGGAAAGTAGTCAACTAGTTAAAGTAACAAGTTTGGTGATAAACACAGTTACGTATTTCGAAATTTCCAAGTTACAAAGTTCGAGTTTATAAATTAGAATCCCAAAACAAAATTGTAATAAGTCTAACCTTGAAGTTAGCAGCGCTAGCCTCGAAGAAGTTCCGTATGGCGTTGGTTTCCGGTTCAGAGAACGGTCCAGAGCCAGCATAAATATCGCGACAGGGGTCCTTGCTGGTTCCCAAACCACCCCAACGATACCCAAAGTTTCTGTTCAGATCAACCCCGTTGCACATGCTACCTGCAGCACGTTTCCTGTTCTTTCGCCACAAACGATCCCTCGTGAACGTGTATTCGTACCTGTGCACCAAACAATGTAAAGTACAAAAGTTCGATATCCACGAAAATGACATTGCTAACGTACCCATCAGGATTTACCACGGGCAGAATGTAATAGTCAGCCTCGAGATCTTCGCTGTTTTCAACCAAATGATTGATGACATAAGTGACAGCAGCCGGAGAGATCCATTCACGTGCATGGATTCCACCGTCGATCCATAACGCGGGTGCATTCGGCTTCCCGTTGCTGATTCTCAAAACCTAAATCATAATTTACCTCACTTTTCTGTAGAACGTTAAATATGGGCATATGATTTCTTCCGATTGAATGATAAAATACCTTGAGAGCGCGTCCTTCGACAGAGTTACCGATACTGACGACGGAACAAACGTCCGGGAAAGTCTCCGCCAAATAATCGAGATAACCGTGGATGTCTTCGAGACGATGGTAAGTGGTCCATTCCATTCGATGACCTGACAGGTATACCTTCAAGATTATTCAATGGTTGCACGTTCGATGTCCTTAAACGATACGTGAGAACATTCCGCTCCGTGGATTCAGAGTTCAACTGTTATCGGATTTGCACTCGATATAAATTAAGATTCTGAACAACTTGAAAATGTGAGTCTGAATCGACGAAGCGGATTATGCGCGCTGGAAGCTCACCCCTAAAGTGCCATTGGCCACCTCCACCGTGTACATTAGCTACGGGATAACGAACAGGACGAGGAGGTGGATATCTACCTCGTACCGCGACTCCCTGCCACCAAGCGTAACGAGCTAGAAAATTACTTTGAAGCTTAATATTGATAGGGTACTGGTATCGGTTAGTTCAGATCTTAGCCAGCGATCGATTCAATACCCGCGTTATATTTGAATGAATTTATTATTTTTCGTAGTTGTCAAGTTATGATGCATAATGGTATTGTCACGGTAGTACCATGTATTGTATTACCACGCATGGTATCACAGTTCGAACATACTATGTTGCGTTTGTCACGTGGTATAATACCAAGGACTGTATTTGCACGTGCTAAATTACCAGTAGTACTACCACGCGTTCTATTGTCACGTACCGAATTACCACGCATCGTAATTCCACGCACTGTACTCTCACGGGCCGTATAACCACACATGGTAATATCTTGCGTTTGTATTGGCACATGCCAAAGTACCACGCGTTGTATTATCACGTGCCGAATTACCACGCGTAGTACTACGACGTCTCGAATTACCACGCGAAGTACTACCACACGACCTATTATCATGTATCGAATTACTACGCATCGTAATTCCACGCGCTGTAATCTCACGGGCCGTACGAGTGGTGCTTATCTTGCGTTTGTACCGTCACGTATTAAATTACCTTGCGTTGTATTCTCACAAGTTGTACTGTCACATATCATAATACCACGCGTTGCAATACTACGCATAATACTGCCACCTGCCAAAATTCCACACATCGTATTACCACGCACGGTCCTATCACAGTTCGTATTACCACGCGTGGTACTACGTTGTTTGTACTCTCGTATCACGTACTTGCTGTCACGTGACGTAGTACCACGTGTCTTACTGTCACGTGCCATGATACCACGTGCTGTACTCTGCATTATCTTCCTTAGCACTATATCCAACGTATTATTTCAAAAATCATATGTTTCCATTAATACTCCTCTCCCAATCAATCGCTAAGTGCCTACTACACATACCCAAAGTACACAATTACATATCTCTATACACAGTACCCAAAGTGTCTTGAAACGATTAGAAAGAGAAAGTTCTGCACTAATTAACTTTCGACGATAACTAATGAGCACGAGTTTTCCTGCACACATCGACGACGCACGCTTCGAGAATGACAATGATCCTGTTGGTCTATCGATGATCGGTTTTTATTTATGATTCCGATGTGGACATCCCGATTTCTCGAGTGACTTTCAAGCTGGGCCGATTGCCAGCTACTCGACGGTTTGCTGGAAACGAGTTAACGGGATCGAAACAACGTTGTTCGTGAAAACGAGGAGTGTTGCAGATGCACGCACACCACCGCGCACACACGACCGGCAGATATAACTGTTAATGTTAATCGGTATTGTCGATGAACTGGAACTGGGTTAGCAGGTTGGCCGACGGCGAGGACGGTAACCTCGGTTTATACGATCGTACCTTTCCATCGAAAATAGCCAGCAGCTAACGATTCTGAGGATCGCTGTGAATCGGACAATCGCAGGATTCATCAATTTGCCGGTTCAACGCCGGACATTATAATGTCGTTAACACGCGGAATTCCACGGTGAAAATTACGGTACTACTTTAACGATGAATAATAGTTAGTGGACCACATATTTTAGCGACTGATTATACTTGGTATTTGTAAAAGAGTGGTCTAAAATGCTTGATACATGACTCAGTTGCAGATACTGCAATTGAAAAGTGATCATTTATGAAGGCTATCGTCAGACATATTAATGTTTAATAAATTAAACATGTTCTATTCGAATAAGATTTATTTCTAGAGCGGACAGATGCTTTCGAATGAATCGAACATCATTGTATCGAATGTCTAATGGTTAAGATGACCGTCAATTGTCATAATCACTTTCGAATTCGCACGTGTGGCAGCGTTTGTCGCCGGCTTTCTTCGCTACGTGCCTAGACCGTAAAGCATCGATTAAACAAGTTGTATCGTCGCCATTTGTGTCAGTGGAACGGGTAAAATGACAAGTGAAACATCTTTTCACTGACGGACGCGTTGTCACTTAATCTGATTCGAAATCGTGCATCATAGAAGATTGCAACTTTATAGTTGTAAAATACAGATGAAACGTGAAGCCAAATAAGCGAAGAATAAAAAGCAAATAGATCGAGCTAAATATCGTTGAGGAAAACAATATATAAATTGTATAAAGAAAAAGACAGATTCTGCAAACCTTTGCGACCTTCCAGTTCCTCCATTTCCTCTTCGGAAAGCGTCGGATTTTCTTCGTCTATCGCTTTCTGTACGTCCTCGATCACCACGTGGTACTGTAGATCTTTCTGTTTTAAGTAACGAGCTACTCGTGGAACTTCCTCTGCACGGATCAGCACGTCCATTCCCATTTCGTTGCCAACCCATAACATCAGCACTGCATCGGGAAAGCAAGTTTTAATTAGTCCGCCGAACTCGATTCGTTAATTTAGATATCGAGATTAGAGAACCTGCGATAACCCACGAGATATAACATGAATGAAGATTGAATGAATCATACTGAATGAAAATGACTTTTGATTAGTCGAAATTATAATTGCGATCTCTAATAATCAAATATTCGAAACTTCATTCAAATATCATTAGAAACAGGTGGCTAAGAGGATCTATTAGGGAAATCTGGATCAGCTAGGGATATTATGGAAACTAAGAGAGAAGATGATTACTACTCGTTTATTTTTGAGAAATTTTTGAAAGTTTGAAAATTTGGGAACATACTTCAGTAACACAAGTAATCTAAAAATTATTAAATCTAAATGATCACATGTTCAAAAATTCGATAAATGTACGACTTTGCGAAATACGAAAATCTCGATATTGGAAGTGAAAGTATAAAAAATAAAAAAATTGAAGATTAGAAAATGTACGAACATCCATGTTCCTGTAAGTCCGTCGTGACATTGGTGGCCAAGTCCTTTTGACCATCAACAGCTTGGACCCTCCACACTTGCGCTCCGTCGTAATTCACTTTGGCGTCCCTAACCCTAACCGCTCTTTGGATCGTCTTCGAGTTCTCGGCAACAGGTTCGTCCACGATCTCGATCCAGTCGGGTATCACGAATTCTCGTCTTTGTCGATCGATCACGGCAGCTTGGACGACGAGAACAGCGGTCAGAAGAAACACAATCGCCGTGAAACGCGCACCACGCGACCTGCTGCTCTTCTCCATCGCGAACAACTATCCTTGGACCGTCGATGGTCCCACCTTTTATAGTATTCGACCCGGTCGACGATCGGGAATAACGGTACCTAACGAGCGAGTCTTGATACCTCGCAGCTCGCTCCAACTACCGGCTTTAAGGATTTTTCACCTAACGATCGTTTGAATCGTGATGGCTGCAAGAATTTTTATCGCTGCGGAAGCTTATTCGAGTAACGGGGTGATTTTATCGGGGTGTCAGTTGATTCACATTTTGGAAGTACGGGACTTTGATATCTTGGGATTTTCATGTTTTGGGATCTTAGGATTTGTTAGAACCTTGATATTTTGGGACTTGGACGTTTTGGAATGTTGGAATTCTGGGATTCTGCAGTTTTGAGATTTTTAAAGTTTGGACGTGGGAGTTTGTAAGGTTGGTTGTTCAGGAAGTTGGGATTTGGAAGTTTTAGAACTTCAGAAATTTCAAGCTCTCAGATTTGGATACCTGAATACAAAACATGATAAATATGAAGAGTACAATACATTGAATGAAACATTTGAAACATATTGAAACAATTTTTTTAAGGTAATAGTAAATAAAAAATATAAGTGAATTCTTTCGCAATGTCCTACCGAATATCGTCACCCGTATTTTAAAGCTAATTAAGAGCATTTGACAGAAACGATTGGTAAAATTGAGAATAGCGGCAAAACGTTTCGAAAGAGCCCGTTCCGCGCAAGCGTTCCAAGCGTTCATTTGGTTTCCGCGCGGTGCTTCTGATCGCATTTGATGGACGTCGTTCGACACAGGTTCGATGAAGCTGAAACTGCTCGAAAAGTTGGAGCATTCGTTGCCGAATCGTAAAATCATGAAGATCCTGTTTGCGACAGCCTGTTTGGTGGCGGTGGCTGCAACTTTGGAGGTACCGTTTCCTGTTTAATGTCCAAAATATCGCGAATGCGTTTGCGTTTTTCTGCATACCGTTAACTCGCATACAGCGAGGAATTTGGAACAACATTTCGTGAAGTGAAAAAGGTACAATTATTATAAAGATTTTGAGAAGTGTAATCTTGATCGAATCTATAGGAATTTAGAAATTGGTAGAAGAGGTAACAACGAGAAATGCGATAGAAGTGCAGTGAAAGCGCGGTGTTCGCTTGGGCAGCAAATTTTCTGTGAATTGAAAGCAATTGTATCTGATGAAACTGGGATAACACATTGCCACATTAAATTGGATTACTAGACAATTTAGAGAGAAGAATCGAAATGTCGGTCGTGGTTTATAGTTAGTAAGGCTTCCTTCGTTTATTACGTGTACACTCGCGTGCAACGTAGGCTTCTAGATAAAGTTATATGTGTACATTTACACATATGTGAAATTATATTACATTTTCGTATCTATGAGATTTGAAATTTCCGAACTTCCAAATTTTCCAAGTTTACAAGTTTTCAAGATTTTTAAGTTTCTGTCTTCAAGTTTCGAATTTCCACATTTCCCAAATTTTCAGGATTCCAATTCACGCTATTTTCTTTAATTTCACCACGCTTTTATAGAATAATAATCTGACAGTCACCGATCAAGTCTACTTAGACGTCACAATAGACGATCGTCCAGCTGGTCGAATAGTAATTGGTTTATTCGGTGACATTGTGCCGAAAACCGTGCAGAATTTCATCACTTTATCGACAACTGGAGTGGCAGGGAAAACGTATAAAGGCAGCAGGTTCCATCGTGTGATTAAGAAGTTCATGGTCCAAGGTAACCATGTATGATTAATGCGTTAAAGTGAAAATGACCATGTGCAGTAACCATTTATAATATTTATAATTAGTATAATTTTGGATACAATAGTATCAATGATTGAATGATAGTGTCAATGTTGCAACGAACGTGTTGAATTACAATTTGTTACAACAAATGATTTCTAGGTGGCGATATAGAAAATGATGATGGTACCGGATCGATCAGTATCTACGGCAAATATTTTGAAGATGAGAATTTCGAAATCGGACACAATGGTCCCATGTACGTCAGCATGGCGAACGCTGGAAAAGATACGAATGGTTGTCAATTTTTCATCACGACCGTAAGCACACCATGGCTAGACGGTAAACACACGGTGTTTGGAAAGGTAGCAGGTTCCATACGTATTGAAGCATAATTTGAAATAATTTGATATGGATAATAAGGTTGTTTGTTCAGGTTGTTGACGGTGGAGATGTTGTTTTCAAGATCGAACAAACTCGAACTGATGCGGACGATGTGCCGATTAAACCAGTTGTTATCTACGAGTGCGGTTACATTCCGACACCTTCACCTTTCCAAGTGGATGATAATGTTTATAAGTAAGTGAATGAAATTTTATCGAAATTTGTAGATAATTTAGGTTGCTGGTATTTCTACGCGATATGAGTTTTGAAGCTGTTTCTCTTTTTTAGTGAAGCTGTTACGCTTGTTTACTTTTTTACTTTCTCTGATTAAATATTCTTAGTAAATGTTTACAGTTATTGCACACTGTAATAATTAACAACGTATCATGTTATTTATTTATTTTATCGCTTTATTTTTTTACCATGAATTAAATGATTGTAAATTGTAGACATGTAAAAGGGGTTGTAAGGTATTGAAAAGATGTGGACGTTTATTCTAATTGTGTAACTTATTCGATTGTATAAAAATAAATGTTTTCGACAATTTACAGCATCTGGGCTTGGATAAAAGCGACGTCGATACCATTAGGCTTCAGCTTCTCGATCCTCGGCTTTTTCCATTACATGATGAAACAACTGGACGTGTAACAAATTGTTACAAATTGTTCTAACAAAGGACATTCTGAATAACGCGTAAAAATGACAAGATATAGAAATGAACTGAGGCTATATTTAATAATAAAACCGAAATAAACTTAAAAAAATAAAATTTATCGTTTTATTGTGTTTGGAAGTCATGTAGTTTACATTTAATTGTTATCAATACAATTTCATGTAGCTGATATCGAAGTGTACTATATGTACTTGTTTATTAATTTTGTATGAACTCAGAATTTGTAATACGTTTCAGAATAATTTCGATTGTCCCGAAATCGATAACAGCGTAAATATGCGTATGTACATTAATTTATTTAAACAAACAAACTTAATTAATTGCTACATTACGAATTTTTTCATCGCGAAACAGATTGCTCTTAATGAGAGTTGGAAACCAATATTATTTACGATACAATTAATCATTTTATCGTAAACGACGAGTTCATTGAGCTACAACCTTGATAAATTCTTTTTATTTTCATAACAATCAGATATCCATAAAAATTTCGAGAAACACTCATCTCACCGGACGTAATTGCACCAAGTTCGAATTGAACATAAACAAAAATACTTAGCAAAACTTAAACGCGTTTAAGTACATACTTAAAATTTTACAAAACTACGTTCTAAATTTTATACTATACTCTCTAACACGAGGCAACTAGCCACGGTGTTAAATCAGTTATCCTCCGGACACCTGGAGTCTTGGATCTCCTGCAAAATAAAAGAAAAACAACTTTCTTAATCGTTTCTTAAATAATATAATTTCTCTCAAATTTCTCGAATCATTGTTGCAGAAACGAATAAGTATAAGAATGAAGTCTTACCCGATTCCTCCTCTCTCCGTATTTCGACCAGAATGTGACTTTACACTGGCTTCTTTGTCCCGTTTGTTTGTTGAACACGGAACACGAGGAAAATGGCGGCGAGTATAGATGCAGCGACACTGCGGGGTTAACGGCACTTGGATTTTCTACTCTATGAAGTCCCAAAGAATCTATAACATTTATAAAATACCTATTACCCTTCATTATTATTAGATTTTTATATTTCTGAATTTCTGTATATTTCGGTTTCAATGTTTCTAGATTTCTAAATCTCTACATCTCTAGATCACTATATTTCTAGATTTCTATGTTCTCAAGTCACTACATTCATAGATCTCTATATCCCTAAATCCCTCTATGCCTAGATTTCTATAACCTGGGGTTCCTATATTTTTAGATTCCTATATTCTCAGAACTCTGTATCTCTAGATCTCTATATCTCGAGATCCCTATACCCCCAGGTACCTATACCCCTAGACACCTATAATCCTAGATCCCTATACCCCCAGATACCTATACCCCTAGGTACCTATACCCCCAGATACCTATAGTCCTAGATCCCTATACCCCCAGATACCTATAGTCCTAGATCCCCCTACGTGTAGATCTCTATAACTCTAAATCCGCATTCCCCTAAATTTCTATAACTACAGATCTCCACATCCCTGTATCTCTATTATATCTCAGATCGTCGTTTCTACAACCCTATAGTGTTATCCTACATCCCTACAGTGTTCTCCCTAAATCTCCATATTCCAATACCTCAAATTCTTATATTCCCATCGATACTAAAAATCGTACCATTGATATAACATATTTCATTTAATCCAAGAGTGTTCCTTTCTAACTCTTCAAGCTCTTCCGACTCCTCCGTGTCATCATTGTCCTTGCACTTCTTTGGCCACGCATATCTTGTCTAAAAAAATAAGAAACATCTTGTAGAAGCGTACAATTATACACATTATAATAAATAATTACCTCACAAAGTTCACCCTGAAGAATTTTCATGACACAATGTGCGTCGGCGTGATCATGTATGGCTGAACCGTGACCTTCGCCCCAACATAAAACCATCAGATTGAACCTTCCATTTCCTTCGTCGACCAAGTTCCTTGTGTACCTTCATAAAGCAGTTTGATTATCTTTTTATGGATTGTGTCTTGATGTGAATCACGTTCAACATCGTAGAAGGACAATTACCGATTATGGGATGACAATTAATCGGTTTCATTGTTCAACACTGTATCAAAACGCGTGAAACTGTTGATATGTGGCGCGTGTCAAAGAACCGATATTCTGAATCAGATGTAATGCGAAGTTTAGAGAAGGGGGACATACGTGGAAAGTATGGGTAACCAGCCATTCACCCAACAACCACCGATTTACGTGCAATACACATAAATCTCAGGTGTTCCGCATACCTAGGTTTAACTCTTTCGAGTACGGTGACACAGGCATTACCGTAACCGTGTGGGGGACCCTTGCACCTTAAAATGTAGTTTTACAAATATACCATAAAGGAATTTATGGTACTGGGTATGTGAGATGTTCTCAAACCCCCGAATTCCCAATTTCCCAAATTCTCAAATCCCCAAATTCCCAATTTCTCAAATTCTCAAATCCCCAAATTTCTAACTTTCCAAATTCCCAAATTCTCAAATCCCCAAATACTCAAATCCCCAAAATCCTCAAATCCCCAAATTCTCAAATCCCCAAATTCTCAATTTCCCAAAATTTTAAAATCCCCAAATTTCCAACTCCCCAAATTCTCAAATCCCCAAAATCCCCAAAATCCTCAAATTTCCATACCCCATATTTCTAAATTTCCAAATGTTCAATTTTCTAAATTTACCCAATCAATTTTCTGAATCTCTAGATTTTAGAATTTCCATGTGCGTCATTTAGAAAATATTAAAAATATGTGGTTTTCCCTATCTTCATACTTTCGCATGTCATGTGGAAATCAATAACGTGTGGCAATTGCATGTCATAATCATAATAAGCACACTCTCGTTATTATCTTAGCGATTGACGAAGCAATTTTTGTTTCAGATCTGCAATTACGTTTCACACATTTGCGAGAGAAAGTTGAATTCGGTTCGTTTACTTCGGATTCCGATAAAGTTTCACGTAAAAGTATATCGATTATCGTTTACGAAGCTCATTAATTAACGCTCTTGTAATTACATACTTGTTTACGTACCGAGGAAGAGATTATATTTTGCAACTTTAGTACGCTACAAATTACTTGTTTTTAAATTATAATATACAATACAATGTACAAAAATAAATCTTCCTTTTTATGCTGTACAAAATCCGTAATTATCAAAACTTGATTAGTATTCTATAGAAATAAAAATAAACATGGTACACTACAAAATTAATTTTTTAATTTCCATTACCTCCACAGTACAGTATATAATTTGTAAAAAAAAAGCAAATGCATTTATTTCTTTTGTCGAGTGAAAATATCGAGCCTCTAATTGCAGTAGAATTATCAAACAAGTTATTAGTTGCATTGGAACAATTCTGGAACCCTCTCTCTTATAGTTTTCGTATCTATACAGAATAGATGTCTTTCTAACGTACTCGTTTCGTATTGCATATCCGCGAACAATAAATCTGTTCTTCCCAACGCGGTACTCCCGTGCCGATAAGTTTGTTGATGTTTCCAATAATTATTAATTTTTTTAACTGATATATCGGACAATTATTTGTATTTTTTCGTCAGGTCATTTGCTTTGGCCGCGTATCGACGTATAACCGGATCGCTAAATATCTCGTTATTGAAGATTGATTAGGCTCGCGAGCCAAACAGAGGATCTACGAAACCGTCAGGGTTAGAGAAACAGTAACGGGTGATAACCTATCATGAACTTCGTCATATTAATTTTATTTCACAAGTCAGACGTAGTTGTACGACGTTCTGTTTGTACCACGATAAAGTATTTACTGAGAAATTCGATTGTTCGCGAACGTAAGAGAAACATTGTATATTATCGAAATTAGCTGTCTGAAATTATTAATGAACTGTTATCGGAGTAAACAATTACTGGTAAATTTTAGTTTGTATTTCAATTTAAAAATAGGTCCACCTTTAAGGAGACTATCTTCAATTCTTATTTATACAGCAAGATATTATTAAAACAAGATGGCGGAGAGTGAACATTACATCGTGACTATTATAATAAGTATGATAAGCATTCTGCAAGCTTCGTTTACCTGTATCTATCAAACTTTGCGTATTTTTTCCATTCCAAGGGGTTGCTTCTGTAAGACGCCATCAAGCTCTGCACATCGTCGATATTAACATGATCAGTCTTGAAAGCTTCGTGCAAAGCGTCTATGAGTTCCCGAAGAGTCAGATGAACTTTTTCTTGACTAGCATTCTTCTCGTTCAGCAGTTTTTCACGGGGAACACAGAACAATCCTCGATCTTCACTACAAACTTGCATTTTTTTCCTAGTTTTTTTCACTCGCGATTATTTTAAATTCCTCTCGGTTCGATGCGTTGCAAATGTTTCTACAAGTTCGCGAAAAGAGAAAAAGGAAAGAACGTTTGAAAGCGAAAGGAAACGAAGAATGCGTTTAGCGATGAAAGAACACGTTGCCGGTCTACAGTTCGTAACGATCTAGTAAAACACGGGAGACAGCGTCTCTTATGAAGCCTAAGATATCCCCTACTCCTCACGGTTTCAACCAGCTTCAAATATTTATTCCATCGTTAACAAACATTTATTTGATCCATTCGATCGTGTGATAAAACCTGTACGTCACATACTATCTACAGGATAAAAGGGATCAATTGCTGAAGATAGATGCTTCTTTTTGTTTAATACAATAATTTACAAATTTTTGTAATTGTATCAACATTTATTATTTACTGTTTGTTTTTATTAATAATACTTCTCAATGTTTAATAATACATATATGTTTGAATACATAGTGAAATGTGATGAACAATAGAAGTTTTGTGTCACATGTGACACTTTGCGAATAGGGATTCTTACTGTGGACCGTATGTGATATGTGACATATTGTAATGTCTTACATATCAAATATTGTAAGACATTTTTAAATAATAGTAAAGACTAAAACGTTTTTGATGTATCATTTTCGATAGAATTATAAATATTTGTAACAATAACGAGAACACAGAGTTAATCACATGTGAACAGTGATTATGAAACAATGAAGAGAAACATGTATCACCAGAAGCTATATGATCTTGAATTATGTGTGATCTTGCATTGTGCGTGATCTATTGTATCTCCTTGTATTAGATCTCGAATATTATCGAATAAGACTTTCCTTGTCGAAACGCAACAGATATGTGACGCTGAGTCCTGAATATCTCTCGGTGCGTCACACATATGTGACTATTGCTAAGATTGCAAGTTTTAAGTAAATACAAATTTAATATTTTACAATTACTTGGAATTCGAGCTCGTTTTAGTAAAGAAGCTTTATTGAGACTTTTCATTTATTTTACAAGTAGGTATTTGATATGTACACAAATGTATTGTTCACATTTATCAAGAGTCTGCAGTGAATTAAGAATTTATCGTTGTGTTAGAACACATAACGTCAATCTGTTTAATTCCGTCGTTTTTGACCGGAATTATTTTGACTTTCTTATCATACACACGTTTGCGTTTCTTGTTAATTTACAGCTACTATACGACTCAAAAAACAACATACTTACCATTACGTACAACGTAGCGCCGTTATTTTTCGATGTAAAAGCAATATAAGATAACCGTCGTACATAAATATTTGTTTCGATAATATCGCGATGATTAACATAATCAAATTGTTTTTTAATATTTCGTGCCTGGAAAATTTAAGCGAAATCATGCCTCTATTAATTTTTAACCAAAACATAACTCTACTCTTAAATTGAAAGATTCTCAAAATCACAATTTATTCATTTACTGTTATTTACTATAAACCATTAATGTATGAGCTTACATTTTAACTCTCTGAAAAATATTCGAAAACATTTTCAATAAACGCAAATAAACAGTAGTTAAACAATTTCTTCATTCTTTTCGAGTCACAAGTCTTCGTTCACCAATATCTAAATATTTCTATGAACAACATACGTTTGCGAAGTAAAACAAAATATGATTATAATTTTTCCTTTCTTTTTATCATTAAAGTTTTGAAACCTCTCAAGTATTGTTTCGAGATCTCGGTTAACCGATCGTTTATACGATACACGTTCGCGTTTCGGTGTTAAATAATCACAGGTGTCATTCTACCGCACACAAATTATCTTTTCGTCATTGTTCTTCGGTTTCGTGGATGTTTTCCCGCGCGGTGCGTTTTCCTTCTCTTTCGTTCGGCAAGGTGAATCAGTACACCTGCACGGCCTCGGTTTGTTGCAATCTCCGCTCGCAATGCAGCTGTGGAAAAAAAATAGGAAAAAAGATCAGCAACTGGAAGTACCAGCTCTACGATCGGAGCCATTAACTCGTTGACTACTGTGGGGGCCACCACTGATCCACATCGTGAATCCAATATGGCGTCACTGTGAATCGCGAGCTCATTTTTGGCGAATCATCTATAGATTGTGGAATTTTAACATTTGGGACTTTAGAACTGGAAACGTAGGAATTTTAGATATTTAAAATGTTGGAAATTTGGGAGTTTTGAGGTTAGGAACTTCGGTATTTCGCAAATTTCAGGTTTTGGAATTTGTAACGTGGAGACTTTGGGATTTTAAGACTTTAAAATGTTGTGAATTTGAGGTTTTTGAAATTTAAGGAGTTTTGGACTTTGAAATGTGAGAACTTCGAGATCTAACCAAATTTCTAAATTTTGAAGAGGAATTACAAGGAATTATAATTACTCACACGCAAGGCGCGTTTTTGCAATAATAACATCTCGCTCTCGGTTTCTTTTGACTCGATTTGCTCTTTTTGCATCTGCACGGCGTTGATTTGCAGTCGCAGCAGAGAGCTACTATTATTTTTCTCTGTCTATCGCTTTTTTCTTTAGTAATGTCACATTTGTGATTATTCAGCGATTTAACTATTGGCTTCTCCACACATACAGCAACGAGCTTCCTCCGTGATTTCGGGCTGCAACGAAATAATAAATACGTAACAATGACTGACGGTGCCAAATTATTGCAAACTGTCATGGATCCTGTTTTGTAAATTATAGAACGTCAAGTTAATCCTAGCATCTTGGAAATATACATATCAGTATATAAATACAATAAAAGCGTTTAGAGTATATAATTGATAATCTAGAACTAAGGTTATGACACTTCATAAAAATATTTTCTTGCAATCAAAATAATATCAGATCATTGTGCATGTGTATGGAATGTGTTGATCATGATTTAGAACATCAAAAGTCCAACTCAAATGGACGTCATAAGTAGCACGCGTGCCACATAAATTTTGCCAAAAGTGATTACACAAGACTTTAATGAATAATTTTAATGAAAAAACTCGCCGATTATCAGTAAGCGGACTTACAGTGTATTACACAGTAATCGATAAGAGAATTCTACGATATCTCCGTGTATTAACAAATATTAACGAAAGACTTATATCACCAAACAATGAAATGGACATAACACAATTGTTACTATATAATACTTTTATGTCATCAAATGCATTTAATACGCAACCTATTAGATCTGTAACGATGACGTAACGTCGCAAACGAGCTTTGAACTTCGATAATAATAATAAATAATGGCAGCACCTAACACAACATTTTATCTTTCTCTCATCCCTTCCCTCGTCGGCTTCGATATTGCAGCAACAGGGAATCTTCCTGCAACGAGTGCAGCACGTAGACTCGCTCAGCTTCTGCTGTAGCTCGTCCATCACGTCGGAGAAGACGCGCAAGCGTTGATAAGGAAGGTCATCGGAGTTGTGGTGTTTCAACTTCTCATGGCACCAGCATTCATTGATAGAATCGGTTCGAAGAACGTCCAACTTTCTCGAGAAGTATCGTCGTATCTCTTCCCTCGGCTTCCACGCGGTTACGTACATGGTGCGATCGTTATCGGGCTCGGTCAGGACCGGTCTGCCATCGCGAATCGTATTCTGATCGCACCTGCACAGGTCCACCGTCAAGTCACAGCACGAGCATTTCCTCAACGGTGCTCGACACGTACACTTTTCCCGCGGATTGTCGCAATACAGACAGAACATCGACTTCGCGGGCGCGTACGTGTTTCTACAGATCGACTTGCAAGAGCATTTACTTCGGGGCTTGCAACAATTCGTGCAGGGTACGTAGGTGAATCTGCAACTGTTCCATTTGATGGATTTAACGTAACAAGACTTTTTGTGATTAAGCTTCATTGATGTATAATTATTTGTGGAACAATAAATACTTATCACGGAAAATCACCCTTATTCTACCACCCTCCTTCCACCTGCATTACATCGCCCCAAAAAAGAATTAACTTACCAGCACTCAGTCCTTGGCCTACGACAATCCTCGCACAAGACCACCCTTCTACATCCACACTCTTCCCAGTTCCTCTTATCGCAGCACAGAGCCGAAGAATTTTCCTGAGAATTCACGCAACGAAACTGTCTATCCTTCTTCAAACAGCTTTTTGGTTGGTTCACGAAATCATTGGTGCATTGAGATATCGGTAAATAACAGCAGTTGCACCTGCTTTCGTTAAAAGGTTCATTAGGATAATTGTTATTAACATCGGTACATCTTGTGAACTTCGAACTCATGCACGTTGTATGGGGTTCTGATGGTTGAGCCTGCAAACACGGTGCAGGTACGAACTGTTTCGGTTCTTCCTGTAATGATTTTCTTCTAGCACATTGTGCACACACTGTGGTTCCCGAATGTGTGTCGATTCTCTTAGGTTTGTCTTCTACAGGTTTCTTCATTTCAGACTCCTTTCTTGACTGATCGAATTTCTTACGAATTTCTGTGTCCTTTGACGGTTCGATCTTTGCTTGAGGCTCGATCACTCTTTCAATCTTTTTATCTCTCTGTTTTTCTTCTTCAATCTTGATATCTTTAATTAAGGAAGGTTCCTTCTTAACTGGAGTGATCGACTTTACTTTGTCTTCTTTTTGTTCAACAATTTCTTCTTTACTTTTTTTCCCCGCTTTCTTAAGATCCTTCTCTTTTTTCTGAACGTCCTTTTTTTCTCCTTCCTGAGGCACATCCTTTTTCTCTCCTTCAATCTCTGTAGGCTTCGAATCATCATCCTTTTCAGGAATTTTCTCCGATGTGACTTGATTTGCATTCTTCTTACTCCTCTTCGATTTTATTATTTTGTATATATTAATAAATTTCCCTTTCGGTTCCTTAGAATCTGCTGTCTGATCAACACCTGTTTTAGTCTCGTCCGTTTTCTCAGTATCCTTCGTATCTTCGATCGTATCTTTCTCGTCCTTTCCGTTCTTTCTTTCTGGACTCGCCTTCTCGACAACTTTCTTGAAAGTCTTGTAAAGCAAAGAACTCCTCATTCTTTCCGTGAAGGATTTCCTGGCAACATTATCTTCTGGATTCTCTTGAGCTTCATTTTCCCCCGACACTTCGTCCTCCACTTTTTGCGCAGTTTGTTCTTCTTCAACATCCGGTCTCCTCATAAACTTGTGCTGTTCGCGAAGGTTGAATTTTTTCAAATACGGCGGATCTTTTTTGACCTGCAAATCATTTGGATGACTCGACGGCGCTAAATTAATTTTCGCCTGTGTAGGAATATAAGTTTGCGCAGCTGGTTTACTCTGTTTTAAAATATTTTTTAGCACCACTACTTCGGGTCTCATTAATCTCCGAGGTGTGTATGGAGTTGGTCCCTTCGTTTCTTCGACGGGTTCTATCTCTACAGTTTCACCCTCCTTTTCTTCAGGTTTCTCCTCTTCAGGTTTCTTCTCTTCAGGTTTCTCCACTTCATCTTTCTCTTTCTCCAAACCGTCTGTACACGGCACGATTTTTTCTTCGAGCCTCTCCGAACTGGGAACATTTCGACAGACATCTTCCGTCGGTTTCTGACAATCTTCATCTTTGCACACATCTTCTTCTTCCTCGGCAATGCAAGCGCAGGTTGAAGGCGGCACAAAATTCTCTTTTCTTCTTCTTTTCTCGCCGCAAGTGCATCGTCCATCGATCGGTTCCCGATTTTGTTTGCGACACCTGCAGGCGTTCATTTTCCTCTTGGTCTCGTAATCCTCCTTCAAATTATTCGCGTAATAATTATTATACCCAAATTCAGGTCCTCGCTTTTTATCGCAGACCGTTCTCAGTGTATCCAGCGAAGAGTCATCGTTCCGACTGCTGCAGACCGATTTCGGCGACCATTCCTCACTGTCCGACTTCGAAGACGTCTTCAAGGGATAAATCGTGGAACACGGTTTCTCCATCTTGTCGCACACCACATATTTTGTTCTTCGCAAAGACTGATCCGATGTGTCTGTTGCCTCGCTGCTGTCCTTGCATTCGCATTCTGTTAAAGTTGAGTCCGTGTCTTTTGAGGTGATTTCCTTGCAAACGTCGATGAGATCTTGTTCACTTTCAGTGATGGATTTAGAAACGAGGCTGGAACTGTTACTGTGATCGCTGCTTTCGTCCTTTTTCGAAAGAAGAGCCTTTTGTTCCTTGAACTTCCTGCGCTTGTTTCGGATGCACGTCACCAGTTTGCTCGAGGAAACGTCCGATCGACCCGTGGTCGTTTCTGAACTCGATTCTGTACACGGCTGCTGTGCTTTTTTCGATTTCACCGGCTATAAATGAACATTATTAAATTGACAATCTTTCTTCTGTATATCTTATATTCCTATACATCTTACATTTTATTTGCACTACTCTTAGTATACTTGAATTTGTATACCATCGGATACATTTAGTAAACAATAAATTTTCGCAGATAAGATTAGACATTTCTTCAGAATAAGTTTCTGAAGATAAATTTCGAACACCTTATCGCGTTCCTTGTTTAGAGAAATAAGTTCGGAGCAGAAATTTAAACGCGGGTCAAAATTGAATTCTTAATTTGCTTGAAAACTGCGAGCAATTCTATTCACAAAATTATCAGGTGTTTTATACAAACGTTAATTGCAGGTGTTTCATATGAAGATAACGAATTTGAATGACAGGTGTTTATATAAAGATAACTAACTTAAATAGTGCCTTTAAAAATAATTTATTGAATTTTCTATAAATAACCCTGTCAGAAAAGATGCATAACAGTGAATTTAATAAACACTTCATCCATGAAATTATTAAACAAAGTCTATGATAAAGAGGGTTGAAAGCAGTGACGCACCATGTGCGTCCTACAAATAAACTCATCCTTACCTGCGCATTCTCAGTAGCTTCTGAACAGATATAGATATTCACGTTTCCGGTCATTTTACGGTTATCAGTTCGGGCGTTGCTCTCCAATTTCTTGCGTTTTTTGCTTTTCTCTTCGTTTACATCTCTCTTATCATGACACTTTACACTTTCATCGTGTAATCTTCTAGAAACGATATCGCGTTTCTCTCGTAAATGGCCCGATTTCACGCGACTCTTAGATCTTTGCCGTGATCGATAATCGTATTTACTTTTCCTGCGGCAGATTGATCTATCTCGATCTTTTTTCTCATCCTGCGTTTAAATATTTTACTTAATATTCTCTTACATCTTAAAACAGTGCTTAAATGGTTCTCAAACATTACACCTTGAAATAAATCAATATAAATGAAAAAAAGCATCACTGTCAATTAAACTACCTTCTAACAATTTCAAGAATTTAAACGATTTAAAAGTATCTTGGATACTTGCATCTTAAATACCATTCTACATTCCTTCACGATCGTCTGCATCGCCTCCTTAATAGAGCTATTGATCATTTCGGTCAATTTATCCTGACCGATTTCATCCACATCCTGTTTCTTAAATATATCGCCATTTTTTCTCTCCCTCGCACAACTTTCCGAGTTACATTTCTCCTTCGTGCAAGTTTTCGAATCGCAAACTTCTTCGTGCACCTTCTTATCATCCTCAATTTTATCTTCTTCCACCTGCTCATCCTTCTGCGGCACCTGTTTTCCATTTTTATCAGGAATTTCGGTTATTTGTTGACTCTCGGAGCGTGTCTCGATCAAATTGTTATTGTCGGTGTACACCGAGGCGTCGATCGACAGTGGAGGTGGGAAACTTGTCGCTTTTACATCATGAAAAGGATAAGCTATGTTCGCATTGTTAACTTTCGGAGCTTCCGGTTCTTCTATCTCAACCGATACTTCCTTTGTATTTTCTGGAGCTTTACTTTCTGGAGCTTCCTCTTTCGGTTTCGATCTTTTGAAGCTGAATAACTTTCCCAGCCCCATTTTGATGATCTGTCACGTTCTATTTGTTCTATCTACATGCTTGTCTCTACGATACGTGATTTGTCCCTCGACATCGCCGGAACAAGCATAATTTTCTGTTCGATACGAAAGTGCATCGATCTCGCCTTATCGCGAGCACATATTGCTAATTTTTACTCGTTCATTCTGCAGGTTAGAATTCTGATAAACGATTCCAAACAGTCGACTGTCTTCTCGTGTCGATAAAAATTACGAAACATGTTATGCTCGATAAACTTCACGCTTGAGGAGAGTTCTTATCGGGCGCGTTTATCTCGCTCACTCTGGCGATTCGTTGTTATCTGTGGTTTCATCGGATGTTAACGCATCAGATTTTTCTGTCTTCTCGCTGCAGCCGCAAACAGAAGATGTCTCGGTAAAAATTTCTGGGTCAAATTCACACTCGCGACATATTGCACCCTTTTTCTTGTATATCAAACGCGTGGGAGTCTGCCTACGCTTCTCATGTGGAACTGACTGCAGAGTATAGCAAACATATAATTATTAACAAACTTATTAGATTTAGAGGGTTACGATAACATATTGAATGATGTTAAATGAGAGATAGTGATATTAAGAGATTCAAATAGTACGTTTAATGCTCAAAATACCTTAAAAGGTGCGATTATTCTTTTGGCAAGCTTCCTCACAGCGCCTGACTTATCTCGAGGCGAATACAATAGCTCCACCTGTTTGCTCTTGTCTGCTTTCTTAGATAACTGCATCAGAGGTATACTATCAGAACTGTCTTCAGTCTTCCTGGTTCTTCTTCGAAATTCGCGCAACACATTTTTGAAAGCTTGAGTCTGCTGGTAAGGAAGGGTATCTTCTTCCTTGACTAACTTGCTCTCGAATTAGAATGAAACGAAGTAAATGAAACTTTTCGTAAAATAAACTTTCAGAAATAGTTTTCTAAATTTAGATAAATTAAACCTAGTCATTATGGTTATTTACAGGTGTCAAATAATCGCTACTTCTTCCAGCCCTCATTCTGGAACACGTAGGAATTGAACGTGGTGAGCTTGCTCTGCGTTCTTCCTCTCTTTCTCGAATCAATCTCACTCGATCGTGTCTTTTCAATTCCTCGATCAATTCTGGACTCTGATACATTGGCAGGTACTTTTTTACTACGGGCATTTCAAATTCGGGCATCTCTGAATGACTTCTCTTGGGAACCGTGTCGTAAATTGATGAAGAGCAGCGACAAACACTGGAATGCATATTTATTTGTTTAGTTAAAGAAACTTAGATTTTGGATGTATACCTTTCATCTACGCTGTGATGCTCTTCAGGATATCTTCGATGTGACTCCAGTGTGTGCGAATCATAAGGAGAATATGTGTGTGATTCCCAATTATCTGATCGCTCAAATTCTGAACGTTCTTTTGATCTTCCACGACATATTTCATATTCCTCTTTATTCTTGCTTGGTTCAAGAAGCATATCTTCCGACTGCAATCTGTTACACGAAATATCAATCACATTTTCACTGTAATTCTTTTACATTTACTTAACAAAAGTTAATTTTACGAGTATGAGTCTTCATCGGTCACAGTCGACTTCTCCGAACGACGTTTTCTTCTTTTTGAATCAGAATGTTCTTTGCATCTAAGAAAAATTACCCAATTTTTATAAAAAAATAGTGAACAGGAATTTAAATAATTGTTTCGAATTTGAGTACTTACCTCTTTCGACGTTTTCTCTTTTTCTCTTTTTTGCTGAATTCCTTGGACTTCAAATCCTTCATCGATTCTTTGTATGTCAATTCTTTAGGTTGCGATTTCTTCTTAGATTCTTTAGAAACTTTCCTAGATTCTTTCGTATCTGGAGTTTTAAAAAATCTTTCAAAATGTTTGCGTATTGCTCCCTTATCACTGCTGTGTAACTTCGTTTGAGTGGATCTACTTTGATCGGGTAAATCCGTGGATTTATCAATTTTTCTTTCTGTAGTTTGCTTTGTCTCTTCTTTCGTGTCATCCTTCTTCGATTCTTTTTCATTCTTATCATTCTTCTTCGATTCTTTTTCATTCGTGTCATCCTTCTTCGATTCTTTTTCGTTCGCGTCATTCTTCTTCGATTCTGTTTCCTTCGCGTCATTCTTCTTCGGATTATTTTCCTTCGCATCATTTTTCTTCGGCTCTTTCTTATTCCCGTCATTTTTCGACTCTCTTTTATTCCCGTCATTAGTCTCTAATTCTCCTTCATTCGTGTCATTTTTCTTCGATTTCTCCTCATTTGCGTCGTCCTCTTTCGATTCTTTTTCATTTGTATTATCTTGCGTCTCCCCATCAGTTTCTTCAATTTCTTTTACTACTGGTTGTCTCACAGGCACAGGAGTTCTTTTCGACTTATAAGAAATACCATACAATTCCAGCCCTGCTAGTGGGTCATACATCGGGGAAACACCTGTGTCCATAGGAATCTCAATTTCTTGCTGAGACACCTTTTTTTCCACATCTTTCGGAGGTTCTTTGGCAGAAATTTTCTTCTTTTTAGTCTTCGTTTCCTTCACATCTTTTGCAACTTTCTCTTCGATCTTTTCTTGCGGTTTTTCACTCACCCTCTTTTCTTCTTTCTTCTCAATTTTTTCTTGCGATTTTTCGCTCACTATCTCATCTTTCAAATCATCAGGTTTATCTGCATGTTCCTTCGCATCATCAGGTTTATCTGCATGTTCCTTCGCATCATCAGGTTTATCTGGATGTTTCTTCGCATCATCAGGTTTATCTGGATGTTTCTTCGCATCATCAGGTTTATCCAAACCCTTTGCAACCTGAGGTTTTCTCGGAAATTTAACCGACTCTGTGTCGTCAGTATAATCCGTCTCACTTCCGGAAGTAGTCGTCTCTTCCGTTTCCTTAGTAGGCTCCGTATCGTCAGTGTGTTCCGATATAGTAGTCATTTCCAAAGGTTCCCTGTCTCCAGTCCCTTCGTAACTGATCTCCGACGTACAAGTACAAGGACCCTAAACAAAATTACAAATTTACAAAGTTTCCCAGTATCAAATAAGAATTTGCCCAAACCAATTACCTGCATCTAACCAAGTATATTCCTACATCTACACTAATATAATGAGTACATAAACCGTTTCATCCACAAATATTTACCATCAATTCGTCGTCCTCTGTTATATTCCAACTATCCCTCTTCTTCACTCCCGAAGACGCTTTGCTCGACAATTTATTGATATCCTCTACTCGTCGCACGCATACTCCTGCCGAGCGTGAACCCTCGGTTTCATCCTCTTCAAAATACGACGTACTCCTCGCAGTCGACTCCAAGTACCTACACCATCACACTTCCATGAACGATAATTCTAATCGTTGAAAATTAATGGAACTACCTAGGCAGCCGTTTCGTAGCAAATCTCTTTTCACAAGGATGCCTCAGATTTAGATTCACTTCATCAGATTCATCCGCCCTTTTAACTCTTCGTCTAGTCAGGTGTCTATCATCTCTGCTACTTAACAGAGTTTCAGTTTCATCACAAGAAGAAGAGGAGGAAGAATCCTTTATTTTCCTGGTCCTCCTGTACGATTGAACCGGCATCGATTGCTTCCTCTGAAGCATGCACACGATTCTGTTCATAAGAGACGGTCTTTTGCTTTGTAAACCTGTACATTTATCATCCTGTTCAAAGAGAAAATTAATTATATAAACATTTCAAGTCGATATAATAAAATTTGATATAATACTGTATAATAAAATGACACGATAATAATTAAAATTATTTCGCTTTCTACTTTTCGAGAGTGTAATCTCTTTTTCGATTCAAAGATTTTTCAGGCAGAAATAACGATGAAACGGGAATATCGAGGAATTAGAGGGGATTTAGAGCAATTCATACTTCTTTACTGAGCCAAGGAATCCTCGCCACCGCGCTGACGATTTTATTTATACGACCTCGTTTCTCCTTATCCTTTCGATCCTTCGGAAGTAATTCTTCGGAGCTGCCGTCCACTTCTATATGTATCACTTCTTCCTCGTCGACCTCCTCGGTCGACCATGATTCCGTGTCGGCGATCGAGCTTGATGAATCGGAATCTTTCTCGCGCTTTTTCAATCTGGCACGAATCTTTCTACGTGCCCTCACCACGAAAGCGGAGGGTGACTCGCAGCTCGAGGACGTGTCTTTTATGAACGGTTCGTTGAATATCTGGAGAACAGCTACACGTGATTTTCAACATCTTCGAGATCGTTTTCGAACGTACTTGAATTGTTACATCGTCTCTAATTTTCTGTGCTTCCAAGTCTCTCCATGGCTCTCTGCACTTGATGTCGACTTCCTCTGGAGATGCCTCTTGATACGCTGTATCCATCAGAATTTCACGATGTAATTTTACAGAAATATTATCTAGAGATATAGTATCTAGATTCTAGTATCGAACAGCATTAATCTACAAATTTATATAATTGCAACATGAACTAAAAGGTAGCTCTACAATTATCAACTGATTTGAAGAAGTACTATTTCTGAGTAGTTAAATATAATTTCACATATGTCAAATTCTCACTATAACTATAACTGGTTTCAGAGCTCTGATCTAAATCCACGTCCTCCGTTTGCTGAGCTACTTCCTTCTCTGGTTGTTCCACTATATCTTCTGTTTCATCTTTCAGTTCTTCCTCAGTCTCCACTTCCGTTTTTTCTTCTTCAGTCTCAATTTCCGTTTTTTCTTCTTCTGGCTCCTCCGTCTGTTCCTCTTCACCTTCATCTTCGTATTCCTCTTCCTCTTCTACTGTTTCTTCTTCCTCCAATGACTTCTCTTCGGGTGGAGGTTCTACTTTGATCAGCGGAAACTGGTCTTCAGAAGAATCTCTGGTTTCAAGAATATTACAGTTGAAGATATTAGATGGACTTTTAGAAACAATTTAAACTTCAGATATTAATTTGAACTTTCATAAACAGTTTATACTTGGGATATTAATTTGAGCATTCATACAAAAATTTGACTTCTTGTTACTTTTAGTAAAATTCTATGTCCCATTGATCATTGATCAATTTAAACACTCGACATAATCAAAAGCTGTACTCTTCTTGAGCCATTCATAAACCCGTCACTATTTACATCTACGATTCTCAAAACTTAGCACAATCCTCACATAACTTGCAAGGAAAAAATCAATACGACATTCAACATTGCACAGCAACACACTCACGAAATCGTTTAACAACAGCCTCGTAATTCAAGTCGCAATTACGAAGAAAATCAGCCAACACTCGAGTACCATAGTAATTAACCCACTTTTCCTCGCTCATGTCAGACAAGTCCCCGTATTCGACCGGGTTCCTGCAAATGGTGCACAAATTCTGCAAATCCGCGAAGCACTGCGTGCAAAATAAGCCGATGCATCCAGGAGTCGGACACTTGATATGCAAATTGTCGTGGCGCTCGACGGCACCGCACAGGAGACAAACTTTTTGCTTCAAAGGAAACAGAATCCTGAGACACGGTAAAGTTGCCCAGAGTCTCTCTTTCAGAGTCACTTTTTCGATCTTTTCTCCCTCGGTCAGCCCGAACTTCCGGCGCAGTTGACGTCTGGCGAACTTCAGAAAGCTTCCTCTCGACCTGGTTTCGTTCACGGCCCGATAATGAGCGTTCGAAATAACGAACGTAAAGAGAACACCAATACCTGATGATATGATTGTACAACCAGGCTGCTCTTTGTTTCGCTCTGTCTGGGTAATACTGGCACATCACCACCTGTCTCAGACGTAGACCATAAGGCTCCAGGAACGCCGTTAGCCAACAGAACACGATCAATGTGATGATTTGCGTGTATTTGTCCAGGTTTGGTGTCACGGGAGCAGGAAGACAGAGCATCGTGTCGATTTCCGTCTCTTTATCGTGTGGAGTGAACGCTTTTATTATGCTTCTGTACAGTTCGGCCAAATACCCCTCGCCGGAAACGTGGATGGTCACCACGCTTGGTCGTTCAACCTAGTGATTTTTCATTCGATTATACAACGTGTAATATTTAGAATCAGGGTGTGATATTTAGAATGGTGGACTAAAATTGATCGATGGGTAGTACTTTTTAAAGTCTCATGTTCTTTTTATGCAAATAAGCATATAGAGGACATACTAAGGTCAATTCTGACTTTCTGAATGCAAGTATAGATTCTTAGAAGTGTTGTCTAGAAAAAATTATTCAACTGTTCATAGCATAAAATGATCAGAAGATTTAATACAATTTGGCTCAGTAGAACTCTACGGTTGATAGAATATCTTTACCTTACTTTGAAATCGTCCATAGATCTGAATAGTGTTGAGAACCCAGTAGAGACCATAATCGATAGCCATGTATGCAACAAGCTTAACCGTAGCCAAACCCAAGAACACCATAGATCTTGCTAACTTGGCCCTCTCGGGTTTGATCAACATCACGGAAGATAGAGGTACGTATCTATTTCTTTCGCGTAGGTTAAGCGGCAAAACAGTTTCCTTGTCCTGACGAGCTCTTATCAGATCGATCGTGCGTAAGTCATCGGTTATGTATCGATTATCGAAACGCTCGCTGGTTAACCATTTGTAGCGATAACGCATCACTCTGTCGAATACTTCGAGTAAATGATCTCTGATTTATCGACGAGTACGAAATTTTTACCTGAGCAAAATGAAGAAAGTGAAAAAGGACGTTACAAAGCTCATCCAATCGAAAAATCCGAAAAGTCCATCCGTTCTCGATCGCACTTCCGTAGCGATGCTGGTAGCGACTTCCTGCACGCTTTTGCTTTGATTAGTCTCGAAGTGAAAGGAATGAGAAAACTTCACTTTGACGTAGAACATTGCCTTCATGTGCATCGTGAATTTCTTAATTTCTGCAAACGAAATATTATCGGAGAAGAATGACGGAAATCAATATTTATCTTCGACAAATATTTACTTGATCGTACAGCTTCAACAACAGTGTCAGCGACGTAAGAAACCAACATACATATGAAATCCAATGGCTTAACTACGTAACACAGGGCGCTGACTACGTAAGTTATGTTGCAAACAACGCCAAAATAGGGCCCTAACTTCGCTTTACAATCTGCAACGGCACCCTCGAACACCCTTTGACATCTATCGAAAGGTGTGCCCAGCTTTTTGTTACAGATGTTTATTATACTGCCGAGCCATTGAAATACTGCTGTGATTACCCTAACTGGAGAATAAGAGTACTACTGTGACAAAATTCATAGGGTGTATTTCAGACGTGTAACAATCATTTAATTTAAATATTAAGCTTACGTATACTGAGGACAAGTCTCTTGATAGCAACGAGAGTTTGCTTAATTTTCTTTACAACCCCCTTTACGGACTTTATGACTTTCGATATGGCATCTCGCAGGGCATAAAATGGCTGCTTAGCTAGATCGACGACCGTTTTCACCGCTTCCCTTAATTGTTCCTAGAGAGTATGTATGACATTAAAACACAGATCAATATTTTCCTGCGTCGAGGGCTTTAGGGGCGGGGCTGGAAATTAGGACCAATGCTTCGCTCTTTTGAAGGTCGCTGTGACTGGGAATTATAACTACTATATGTTTGAGAGTACCATATGTAATAGGAAACTATCAGGGGACTACGAAAGTTATCCAGATTTTACAAAAGTATTATTCTAAGTTAATTAAATATGTAAGAACTGTAGAATTTATGCTTGAAAATTGTTAATGGTATGAGAGTGTACTTGTGCACAGGCCAATGATTCCGTGAGTACACCAGTGTTGTGCAAAATGTTCTTCACCGGCCCAGTTAAGGCTAAAATAAAAGCGTACGCCATCAAAGCTTGTCTTCCTCGTTTGGAAAAAAACTGCGGCAACAAAAGAAGCACGACGCATCTGGAAAGTGGAACGAACAGGAAAAAAGAAAACACTCGGAATCGTGCACCGGGGCACACGAAATTGGAAAGAATGATAAGAAGGTATACTTTACCGTACTCGATAAGAGAAAGCAAGGCCGAGCGTGAGGATCACTCCTATTATCGTGCAAATTGTCGTCGCGGACGATAGCTTGAAATTTAATTGAAAGACGAAGAACACGAAGAACATGTACGTGAGAAATATGCCGCTAACGAAACCGAAAAAGCTCTTCGCTACGAAATTCTCCAAAGTGCCTTCGGTGCGAATTGCAACTATTTTTTTGTACAACCACGAACCCTTCGGTACCGCGAGGATTTTGTCGAGAAGCTTGTTAATCTTCTTCTTTAACCTGTCGTATAGCTTGAATTATTTTCTCATGCGAAAGAAAATGGAGTGAGAATTTTGGAACTCACCAGATTTTCTTCCGTCGAATTCGCTGTTTCAAAGTGTATTTAGGCTTGACACCGCTTTTCCAAATATCGATCGACGTAAACTTTTCTTCCTCGTAGTTTAACCTCGTTTTTTCGAGCTTCCTGGCTTTAAGAACTAACTGGAAAAATGCCATGATCGAAGTACCTGTCAGTAATACATCATACTGCTAACTGTAACTGAAATTAATTTCCTTTCGGATCTAGTTTGCGTGATTTATTGTAAGGCTAATATGTTACTGTGAATGATGAGGACACGACATTTTGCTGTGACAGAAATTCGAAATACACGCGACTTGCTTTGTTCTTATAATATCGATGTACAGTGGACTCTCGATATATTTCCACAGAGCAGTAGATTTTTGAAGTTTCCAAAGATTCTCATGATATTTGTGTATGTCAAAATATGTACAAAGATTACAATATAACAAGAATCTAATGTATTAGATCATTTCATGAAGCAAATATTTTAAAACATGTGTAACTTTGCTCATATGTCATTATTACATAACTACACTGTCGATAACGTATCATACGAGCACTTACAAAAAAGAAATTAGAATAAAATAAAATGTACTTAAACTGATAAATAATGCATAACAAGCTTAAATTTTTCGCACGAAATTTCATAGCTTGCAAATTTGTATGCAATTTGTATGTAATTGCACATCGATCTGGAATAAGACTGCAACGCCATTGGCGCTAACGATTGAAGTTAATGAACGAAAAAAACTGTTCCTTATTTATTAAATACTTTCACTACTTTTTCTATTCCTCATGCATCGGACAATTGTACAGTACTTTCACAGTTCTTTGTGACAACCGTGAAATGTAAATTCAGGGAACAAGTTTTGATTCTTGCTAACATTATCGACTTCCTCAAACCCAACACGATATCCGGCAAATTATTGATTTTCTACTGTTTGTACATTAACATAACCCGTATAACAAGTTTTAAAGAAACGTTTGGTGTATTCTACGGCTAATTTAGGAAGGAAATTTTCAAAATTCATTGATGGATTCATCACCGAACGTCTCTAAACGAAGTCTCCACAAAAATCGTTGAGTTGTCCGATGTGTATGGCATATAATACTCTGAAATGTGAAAGAATGTACTATCGCAAGAACAGAATCCACGAAATGCAATAAAAGTCACGAAAGCATCGCATTTTCTTTAAAAATCGACGTGGGGCTTGTTCGAAGGTCTACGAGGCTCCATCTTGTTTCTCGATTCGAGCACAAGATGGCGCGGAACCTGTAGTTCGATCGTCGAAGAGAGAGGAAGCGAGTCGAAGCTTAAAATCGGAAAGAGAGGAAGCTTCGGCTTTCGAGCCGAAGAGTATTCGAGCGGAGAGCCGTAGAGGGGCGCCGAATCTAAACCCGATAACGAACCAGCTGGTGGCAGTGCCGTCGTACGACGTTTACGTGCACGTACGACCTTCGCGAAAATCCATTTCCAGCTGGTCCATCGTCGATGATTTAAATCGTAAAATTAAAGAGAGTAAACCACGAAGAAAGTGTATCTCGGACGGTAACGAGGCTGAAACGTGCGGGTGATACGGTGGTCCATCGATCGTCGGTGATTCCCCCTTCGAAGTCAAGTAGTTATAGTTGAGGAATCAGACAGCAGCAAGTAGAAGAAGACGAAAAAAATACAAACAGAAACATGCCGTGACCGCAACACGACTTGACACCAGGATGTATTGTATAGTCGTAGGAAAATCACGGTGCTCGTAACGCACGACATTCGATTGGACGACAAATGTCGTAGGTACTCTTATCCGTGGCTCAGGTGTGTGCGTGTGTGAGAGTGAAGTCCTGTGTGTGTGCCTGTGGGTGCTACTCTCCTCGCTCGTACCTGACCTGACCCAGGTGACCACCTGGACCCAACGACGATGACTACGAGGGAGTTATACGTTAAGGTATGAAAACTAGTTCACAGGCTCTGCCGTTCCTTCCTTCAGATCCAGTTCTTCAAACTGGCCAACTGGTTTAGCAACAGCGTGACGAGAATGTCTGTTGACATTTCTAATTGCCGTTTTGTGGATCGGTTAGGGAAGTCTATCACTAACTGATACCACACTTTCGAACTGATCTGGTTTGCAGTCATTTTTCAAATACTTCGAATTTTACTGCTGATTGAAATCTGATTAAAGAAATATACTGCCTAGTAATCTATCACGGTAGATTTGAATATTGTTGAAGGGTATACTTGGAACTGATAATTGTATCAGTCGTTGAAACAACGATATCTGAATCTACTTGTCTTTTAACAATAGAACTAGGGTGAAGGTCCGTGTAAAAGTGGCAATGTAACGAGACCTGCATTATAATTAACCACCGGTCACCAGGTCAATCGTGATCGAAATCAAATTTAGGCACTTTTAAACCAGCCTACCAAAATTAACATAAAAAAAGTGACACCAAATTTAAAAAATAAGAATGATAAAATCTATACTCAAAAATCCACCTTCCCATTTTGAAAGCAAAATATTTCAAAATGATTAAGAAAGAAAATATGTATTTGCAAAGTGATTTGCTCGAAAGAAATGAAAGAAACGACGAGTCATTCTGCACGTTAAATTGCAAAGGGTTAAAGGATGACGATTCTCTTGCGTGCTACAGTCGGCAATTCTCTTAAGACCCGAAGGCTTTGTTGTTTCGCCATCTAGTTATATAAAGAAGTACGGTTTAGAACGTGCACTTGGATGAAATTGTTCGCATCTTGTACAACGATATTGTGCAAAGTTGCTTGTTTTGAACGAAGGTATAAGCTGCCACCTTTGAAGAAGGTCTTCGTGCAAATGTCCGAGGACTTCGGTGTGTAAACATTCTTCGAATATTTCGCAGTATCGTCATGCTTTCCGGAGATCCTCCCATTTTTTTCTTCGATGTTTCCTTTTTTTTTTTATAAAAACTGCACAGAGATTGGTTTATCGCTTCCAAGTAAACAGCTGGTGTAAGTAGATTGGCCGAGATTCTATCGATTTTCAGTTTGTTCATGATATTGTGTTCCTCCTTCAATCTACCCGTTCGTTCAAGAACTTTGTGCGGGAAGAAACATAATATCTTTTGTACGCTTTAAATAACTTGTGGACGCGTAAATATGTGGAGTTAGGTACGGAATTATCAAATCCCTAAATTTTTCAATTTTTTAATGTTAAAATTCCAATATTTTTTAATTATATGTCCTGAAATCTCTAAATTCCAAATGTCCAATTTTTAGGATCTTCAAATCTTCAAATTTCTACATTATCAAATCCTCAAATTGTCAAATCCTCAAGTGCTCAAATTTCCAAATGTTAAAATTCCAAATGAAATTCTTTCATTTCCAAATCATCAAACTTCCACATTCCCAAATATCTAATTTTTCAAATCCCCAAATTCTGAAAGAACAATCCCTCAAACCCCCAAACCCCCAAACTCCCAAATTCCCAAACTTTCGAATTATAAAAATACAAGGCCAATAGAGAATGTTGAACCTTCGCCATTTTTCCAAGAGAAGCCCGGCTACAAACTGAACAGCACGTAAATATTCACAGCGTGGTGTTTTGCAAAATGAAACTTTCTTCTTGACAGGCTTAATTGTTCGAGAGAACAATATATTGCTCCAATTAGTTAGGAAGGTACGCATCATCGATTCCAAGTGAAGGTGTCTTTCTCAGGTTGGCTCTAAGGAACGACTTTCACCAGAAGTGTTTTGCTTCTTCAACTTTATATGCAAGCGATTTGTAATGCTCTTAAGTGTGCAATCTCCTTAAAGGAAACTAGTCCACGACGATCGACAATTAATTATATTGGACAAAACGTTGGTACCTGTAACATTGTTAATCCTGAGCATATCGATGACTCATATTTATTTACAAACCTGATGTAACTTCTAGTATCTGAACTTGAAGCAATGTGTTACATTTGCCGCTTCGACATTTAAGATCTTTTGTTCACAGATGAATACTCCAAATGATTGTGTGATATCTTCATGAGAATAATCATTTACCGAATCGATAACTCGTAAGAAAACCAGATAACTTTGCCAACTCAAATGTGAAATCAATAAGTTGTTTTTTGAAACAGCTGGTTCGGGATGAGTCATCTCAGACTTTGTCAAAGAAGTTGTGAGACTCGAATTTCTTTTTGCAACAGAAATCAATAGTGGTCATAAAGCACAGATATACAAGACCTAAATTCCACGTTCGAAACCGGGTGGTATGATCACCAGCTAGGTCGATGTACACGATAACGATTGTTGTGTGCAAACTGCTCTTGACAAGAGGCTGTCACATCGAAACGTTTGTTTGGTGTCCCTGAACATGAAATACCGATCGTACACTTTCGAGCTATATAATCGCCAGCACTTATTCACATTTCATTGTTCCGTTAACAGTTAACGTTCATATTTTTCTGTTATTTCGATATGTATGTACATTATGAAGCAATATACAGTTCATGTTTATAGCCGCTTTTTTATCCTCTGCGGTAAAACTTTGGAGAATTTCGAAGCGAGATACACAGAAAGGTCACGAATTTAACCTTGAAACGGCGAACTGCTGATACAGCGATAATTTAAATTTAATTTTAGATATTCTTTTCGAGTTATTCTAAATTTCTGATTATTTACTTTTAAACATTTAAATACCTCATTACGTAAATATTTTGTTCATCAATGAAAATTTATTGCCTTTAAAAAATTTTAATCTCCGTTTAATTTTATAACTCCCATTGTGTAATCTCTGTTTAATCGGTGATTTTACGTGTGCTCTGTCGAACGATATTTTTCCTAGAAAGTTCAAGTTGTTAAGGTCAATATCATGAAATTATACCCTGATGTTCGATCATAGTAGATTGAACTTCGTCAATAGAGAAAGTGTAGAAAGTAAAATCCTTTTATGAGCAACGTGGTACATGAGACTGCACGTCTTCGAGTTGGTCAAATAATTGATTCAGTAATGTTCATCTTCCATGGGAATTCCTTTGTATAAGGTGTTCGGAGAGTATAGAGAACGGTGTGAGAATATTCAGTCGATGAGAACAGCGTTTAATCCAGCTCAAACCTGCCCCTTTAAGGTCGTACGGTAACTCTCCATCTTGGCTGATTTATTGCCTTGGTCAGGTGAAATGCGAGGGTTGTCCGAGGTCGTATCGCAATTTTTGTCATATCTCTGTGAAACTTACATTTAACTTAAACATATTTATAATAATACAATTTTGGTACTATTACATAATTAAATTTTCATTTGATACCCTTTATATTTCATTTCAGTCGTCCAAATTCTGAGAAGTAAAAAATTTTTTAAATGAATCATATACGATTTTCATAGACTGTTCGCTCTGATCCCATCTTGTAGACACAGTTAAATTCAGGGACATTTGTCGCATAGAAGGTCTGTATCGATCTCGACACACTTTACAAATGGTTCTTCAATTTCATGATTTACCATTACGATTCTTTATATCAAACGAATTCCACAATTCACAATTCATTATCATCTGACGTTTCCTCTTGTGTGATAACACTTACGCAATCCATGATGATAAACACATGATTTCCTAGTTTCAACTTGAATTCAAATTTGAACGATTTCGAAAAAGTACACCAAAATACCAACTCATTTTTCTTCTAAAAATATGCTGCAAATTTTCATTGTGTAAACATTCGTCCACTTTAACAAAAATTTCGAAATGAAAATTTTTAGTATCGAAAATTCAGTGGTGACCCAATTATTCACGCGATGATCGATAAGAAGAACAGAACGTAGCTGAAGTTATAATTATCGTGTAACGAGGTGGAAATTCGAACCAAAGTTCTGATCGCACCTTTACATTTAAAGGTAAGATAACTCCGTTCGAAACTGTTGCTCGCACGATCGGTTCGAGGAACGTGATCGCTAGACTTCGCTCGCTAGCAAGCGGTTCCCTTTCTCTTCGAGACAGAAAAGCAAAACGTCTTTCGAATAGGTAGTTCTCCTTGCTTCTTCGTGTCCCGTCACGAGAAGACGCCTGTTTCATCTCAGATGCCTGTTCCTAGTTCCGTGAGATTTTATCTGAAAGGTCAACCGACGTTTCTTACGAAATTCGTCAAACACCGGGCTACCTGTGTCGCGTTCAATGGACATTTGTGTAAACGTGTAACATTTGTACAATAAAATTTCGGTATCTTCTCATGAAATATATTTTAACTTCATACTTCATCAAATACTAAACTACTCTCAAAACCTTAAACCTTGGTCACATACGTATACAAAACATAAAGGTGCAACATTTGTACAATAATATTTGTATATACAAATATTTATAAAATGTCAGAAATATTTCTCTGTTCTTGAATTTATAAATTTATACTTGAAAGACAGTGTATTTTACAGTATGTACATTGTACGCTGACAAGACGATACGACGGTTGTTCGCGCAACAAAACCGTCCGATTAAATACAATGGTTACGATCGTCCTTTTGTGCAGCCTCCGTGAAAAACAAGAATTCCTCACAGCAATCTCCCACGAAGGCGTCCCGTTTCGCGATCCTACCTCAACAGGGACACAACCAGAAGCGTAAACTCGCGTTCTCACGGTTGTAAACCCGGCTGGATGAAAAGCAATCGCGTCAATTTTTATTTGTGTCCATGGTTCGCGCCGTATTCCACGCGATATCTTATCAGTGTCCACGCTTCACAATTGCTGCTGATAGCATACGTAAATAGAACGAGTAACATGTGAGCGGTATGCAACGAATGACCGCAAAAAAAAAAAAAAATGATGAATAGCGGTCTTTCGAGCCAGGTCGTTAATGACGCTTGCAATTTTATTTATAATTCAGGTCATCGAAATGCAAGGTTACAGAATTTTGAGACATGGAGGTATAGGAAGGATATACAGTGTAGATACATGGATTTAGGGATATGAAGCACAGGGGGATATAGAGGTACATCATATCATATGTTATATGTGGGTAAATATGTGGAGATATAGGAATATGGAGGTGTGGAGATATATGAGTATAGGTATTCGTAGCAATTTAGTCGTGTGAATATTCGGGGATATAGACACTAGGTATTTAAAGATGTATAGGAATTTCGGGATCTATACGAGTATCCATATGTATAGGTATGTGGAATAGATATTTGAGGATATAGGTATCTAGGGAGTGTAGGATGTGTAGGTATCTAAAAGAGTATTTGGGTCCTAGAGATGTATCTGGGGGTGTAAGTATCTGGGGATGTAGGTACCTAGGAAGATAGGAGTCCATGGTTACAAGTATCTAGGGGTGTAGGTATCTACGAGTATAAGATCTAATGATACAAAAATTTCAGAAGATCTTTCCATATCGTAAACTTGCTCAACTATTTCAGATTTGATGTTTTTCCTCGCTTTATTGCCGTTCGATCAGCATGTTTTATCGTTACATGGCTGTTCTTCAAGGTGTCTGCTGAAAGGGTTCAACGAAAGGGAAACTGTTAGGTGCAAGTGACACGTAGCAGGCATCCGGTATCAACGATGCCAATTTCAACGTACACGGTGAAAAAAAGGCCGTTTGTGGGCGGGAAACTTGACCCGGTTATTCTCAATAACGGAGAACTCGCCACCTTTCTCGGAAGCAAGGATGCCGGGTTACGACGATCGATCTCGCAACGACAAATACGACGTGAGATCTGCAAATTGCAGAATAACATTTCGAACGTGTCTCGAGTTCTTTGATACGAGTTAGTCTTCTTTCATTAAAAAGTAACGTAGGTAAAGATGTCTTTCAAATACACAAATCGATAGATTTTTTATTAAATTCTCCCTAGGTACCTCAGAGTTTGCTAGAAGGTCTTTAAACTCTTTCTTCCGAGAAACACATCGTAATATTTCCATTGACATAATCTTGTGTAACGTTATAAAGTACAATGTCTGATAAACTGCGTGCAAAACGTTTGTCTGTGCAACAAGAATACAGAATCATTGAACTAATAATAGAAATATCCAGAGCGCTATTTCTAATTTGCAGTAGAGAACAATGGTTAATTAAACGTATAATGCAATTATGATAACGAGTCTAATGATGCGTAACTCTCGAAACGAAATTGGACGATACAGCAACGAGGAAGCGAGTAGGAAAACGATGTCGCTGCAAATATTGATGAACGTTATGTCGATAACTGTTGTAAATGTTATGCAAAACGTGTCGAACAACGGCACGATAAATCGTGTTCCGTTTTTAAGACGGAATACGTATGATCGTTCCTCGAGTACACCTGTACCACCAACATAGTGTAATTGCTTTATTTCAATAGCCTTATATCGTTACGTCTCTTCATTTCCGATGGAAAGGTTTCCACCGTTTTTTCAACATTGCCCGATAAAACCTGAAACACCGATCCCGAATTCGAAATGTGAAATCGTTCAACGTGGTCGTCGTATCGGTTTGTGGGAGGAACGTGTGCTCGAATGAATCATTCTTGAGTGGCTTTGTGACTCTTGATAAGATTATCAGCCTATATCCTCCTCTTTCTACTTGTAACGCGAACACTGTATATAATTTTCGCTCAAACAAGCCAATGGGAAATTGCAATCGCTATTATCATATCTAATCTCTCCATTTTCGCCTGCTTTTCTTTTTGAACAGTTCATACATTATTCGAACCATTACATTAATGGAGAATCTACATTTCTAGATACTTCTGATTACTGCGAATACCTCTGTCCCTTGACATTTATTCTCATAAGTATATCTAGATACCTACATCTCTAGATACCTATACTTCTCAGTACTCATGACCCCAGATGTCCATACACCAACATATTCACATTTCTCCATATCTACATTTCTAGACACTAAAATGAAATTCATACACCTCAAGATATCTAGCTAGATACCTAGCTGGCAAGATACATGCACCCCTAGATATTTAACTCCCAAGATACCTGTATTTGATTCCTATATACCTAGATATGTACAATTCTAAATATCGACGTCCTTAGAGTTATACATATATCTTTAGATATCCCAGATTCATATACTCCGAGATCCCTATACTCCTAAATATCTATATCCCTACGTCCCTATGTGCCTATATTCCGATATTCCTACGTCTCCATATCCCCATGTCCCTATATCCCTACGTTACGGTACTCCTACGTCCCCATATCCCTGTATCCCCATATCCCCATATCCCTACGTTACGATACTCTTACATCCCCATATCCCTATATTCCTATATCCCCACATTACAGTACACCTATGTCCCCATATCCCCATATCCCCATATCCCCATATCCCTACATCCCTATATCCCCATATTCCCATATCCCCACGTTACGGTACTCCTACATCTCCATATCCCTATATCCCTACGTTACAGTACCTCTACGCCCATATATGCCCATATCCCTATATCCCCACATTACTGTAAGTCCCCATATCCCTATATCCCATCACCATATCCCAAAATTTGATATACCTATACTTCCACATCTCTGCATAGAAGAGACACGGATGAAAGTTGCGTTACAGACTGTGGGTACTCAGTTGAATGTGATTTATCGGCCGGATAATGGAGAGTATCGAAGTTTTAACTGCACGTAGCTTGGAAAAAAGTTCGCGTAGCATCGAAACGAGTCGTGGGTGGAATGGCGACAGAAGCCGTAGATCGGTTGGCAAAGCTCAGACACAACATAAGAGTGGACTGCATTCGCACAGGCGCCAAAGCTTCCCTTATGACATATGAATACATACGTCAAGAATATCAGCAAAATCGCTTCGTTCGAACGTTTGCGACGATATTTCGTCGATAACTCGGTTTAATCCTTCAATCGTTGCAGTCAATTGCATAACAATATCGAGGGAATTTTTCCAAGTAACGAAATTTATTTTCGGTTTTTCGTATAAATTTTATTTCGCAGCTCGCAAACTCTTGGATATTGAAAGATGCAATTTCAAACTGGTGCTTAATATTGAATCCTAAAATTAAAACCTAATATGGAATAGTAATATTGTTGAGTCTTTTGCAGGTCTCTGTTGCGCATCTTTTTGTTCTAATCCACCGAGATCTCTCGAGTAGCTTATTCGGGGATGAAACTATAATTAAAATTTAATGGCGAACGCAGGAAATTGGAGGCTCCAGATTTGCATGCCTAATTAGTAATTACGCAATTCCACCGTACCATGAGAGAACTTGAAGAACTAATTAATTCACTGAAAGAAAAAAGGAGGGAAAGTTAGATATTCATTCTCATATTTGAATTTACCGATTGTCACGGGTACCCGTGCGTGGTTCATTCTCGTTCTGGCCAGGTTTTGAATTAACGAGCCTCGTGGGAACCCGGTAGAATTCCGCCTTTTTCTGTGCCTATCCCGTGAGTAAGATTCTCAATAGTAATCGTTATTTTGTACGTAACGTAGAAAGCATGGGAACTAATTTGTTCGATAAATTATAACCAACGAATCAGCCGAAAATTACTATTTATTCAAATAAATTTCCACTATGCTTATTTTATACGAAACTGAAAAATTACTTAACATAAATCTTTCCTTCGTTTTAATTGTAATCGGTGCAATATTAACATTTCTTATAATAATTATTCGTTTAGATGTATTGATGAGACAATCTCTCACCTGTGAACCTTGATTTACTGTTTTGTACAGACTATTAGATTTTGTGTTTACACCTTTTGCGATTGAATAGTCTTCCTGAACGTGTAAATACGTTGTTTACACCGAAAGGGTTAACCTCTTATATAAATCGAGTTAGAACGAATCAATCTTCCGAATGATCCGTCGACAAACATTTGTCATTCCTCATCATCGAGATGTTTCGTAACGTTTCTTCTTTTCACATGTTCCATTGACTTTTCCGTCTGCGGCGAAAGTCGTAGCACGTTATGATGTTCCTTAATTCACGGAGATGCGTTTGCCGGTGATTTCACAATTGTGCAATTTAAGATTGCAACGTCAGCAAACGGGTCACCTGGAAAGGCAAAAATAAAATAAGGACGCGGTGAACGCAACGTAGGCATTAGCGATCATTACTGGAATCACAGTGAATTTTTCATGGTTGAACGTATCACTCTAAACGATGTGCGGTACTCGATGAATACAGAAACGAGAAAATAATTTTACTAAAAAATATCCGGGTTTGCTGGAGGTAATTGCTTGTCCGCGAGAAGACTCCAGTTAAAACTATCTACAAATAACATAGCTGTACTTATCATAAAAATCATCCAAATCTTATATGATTACTAGAGTTCATTGACCATTAATGATCACCATTAATTCGAGATTAAAATTGTTTAATAAACATAGGAATAAATATTGTAGTCATAAATGATCAAAATAAATCTGCTCTGTCTATTTATGCTTAATTTTGAAGATAGAATTGCGTAACAAAAATTAAAAAGAATATTGTAATAATAAATGATCAGAATCAATCTAATCTATCCATGCCTTCGCGATTAGAATTGCATAATGAATAAGATGAATGTATAAGTAATCTGAAGCTTCAAACACAGATTCCAAAGGTACTTCTCAACCGAAAGTAAACTTTAATGTTACATTGGAAACTTTCAAGATGATTTGCAAACGAGCGATTGCATATTAGAAGACAAACGGAACATCGCTTCCCTTTTTCCTCTAATATCATACAAGTGTTGTATAATAGTTGACAGAAGATTGAATCGTGAGAGTTCACGGTTATTTTTCACTTGTTCCCTAGCGTGACCCACATACGTGTATCACCGTGTTGTTTTAAAGACAGCATATCAAACGTTTCACTCTTTTCGATTGTCTTTACAACCAGTTTCGCTGACGTAACAGTGACAGCTTAGGAAAGAACAGGTACGAAGGTGGAATGAATTTTACCGTTGCTCCGATATTCCTTCGGATCACGTAATTCTGCTCTTTTTCGTCTTTTCTTTTCCCGGAACAGGAGCGTCTGCTCGATAACAGTACATTTTGGCGTTTCGTGTCTCATTCGTAGTACCACGAGGTACTTGCGTTCGAGTACGATTTCGTCGATACCGTTACAACGTTCCAAGGACAGTACAGTTTAATCAGTGACGTTACCACCGTTTGAGAAATCGATTTGTATCGTAAAATAAAAATTGATATTAATCGATCGACTTAATGGACAGCAATGTCTTTGAAATACCAATGAAGAACTTCGAACGATTGCTCCCAGTTATTTACCGTTTTAGAGTTATTAAAACGTCGCTTATCTCGACACATCGAGGAAATCAAACCTGTTTGCAGAGATCGAAAAGCAATCGTTATTTTAACGCGATAACCAATCTTCTGATTTGGCGCACCCGCCGTGGAAATCGATCTGGCGACCTCATTTTCCTGCGTAGCTCTCGCAAAAAAAAAGGAAAAGCAGGTCATCTTTTGAAAAGAAGGAAAATTCGACGCTAAGTAATTAACTCGTGCAAGCTCGTTCACACTGTTGAAGTTGCTATACCGAGGCACGGCTCTAGGCGATGCTGGGGCCATCAAACATCGCGCTTATGAAACTTAAACGACCATGTTGAAGCATTTTTATGAAACTTCTAGCGTCGTACATTTCCCACTTGCATTTTGATGCATGTATGAAAGAGTATTGCTACAACTATTTTACTGGCGGGATGAAACCGTAATAGCTTTTTAGCCGTTTTAGCGCGGGAAGATTTTTGTATCTTCAGACTTTTAGATTCACAAATTACTATATTCTCAAAAGCACGTGTTTTCGGATCTTTACATCACCAAATCTCTGCATTCCTAGATTTCTATGGTCCCAGGTCCTATGGTTGTAGATCACTATATTTGTATATTCTTATAGCTGAAAATTTTTATATTTCCAATACCTACATTTCCAGATCTCTGCGCTCCCAGAACTCAGATCTCTATATCCTTGCCCCTAAATCTACATCTCCACAAATCAGAATATGCACAGATACCGTCACATCCCTATACTCCAACCTCCCCTACTAATAAAATAAAGAATAGTATCTAAATAAAAACCGCAATGATACAGAAATTAAATTAAAAATAAATTAACGAGATAAACAAGAATTGAACATAGTGGAAAGAAATTTGTCAAGGAAAAATGCATATGCTTCAGGGTGGCAGGGTATGGGTGCCACATCCGGAAAAGATATGGGAAGGTGCGGTACTCCTGGAGGATTACAAGTTAAATCAGCCCAACTTGAAGGTCCACACGGAAGATTCGAATCAGACGAAGGTCTTGGAGATAAAGTCGGATACAGATTTACCGCCACTGAGGAATCCGGACATACTTTTAGGGGAAAATAATTTGACGTCGTTGTCGTTTCTCCATGAACCGGCCGTTCTCTACAATCTTCAGATACGTTTCCAACGGCACTGCATCTACACGTACTGCGGGATTGTGTTGGTCGCGTTTAATCCTTACAATGAGCTTCCGATATACGGAAATGACACGATCTGGGCGTACAGGGGGCAGGCGATGGGCGATTTGGAGCCGCACATATTCGCCGTCGCTGAAGAGGCTTACACGAAATTGGAAAGGTTGAAACTTTTATTGTACTACCTAGGTAGATTATCCAATTAAGCAAATAATTACACCGATTATGGTTGAACAATTCATTGTAATATTTAGCTCGATTAACTGGTAAAACTTGCAAGAAAATTCTATCATTTCTTTGTCAGATGTAAAGGTCATTTGATCCTTTTTTAGTTTTAATATAGATTTTGAATTTTAAACGAGTATAGAGAGGGTCACGATCAGTCCATCATCGTGTCCGGAGAGTCGGGTGCTGGAAAAACAGTGTCCGCGAAATACACGATGCGATATTTCGCCACAGTCGGTGGCTCGACGACGGAAACCCAGGTGGAAAAGAAGGTGCTCGCATCTTTGCCCATCATGGAGGCGATCGGTAACGCGAAGACAACGAGGAACGACAATTCCTCGAGATTCGGAAAGTTTATTGAGATACAGTTCAATAAGCATTATCACATTACCGGGGCCAGTATGAGGACTTATCTTCTGGAGAAGTCACGGGTCGTGTTTCAGGTATCGCGATACTGTTTAATTTCTCAATTTGTTCGTCGAATCGACTTCTATCTGCTATCTGAAATGAAAAATTATGACATAGTTACATTAGTAACAAATTTCACAGGCGTACGAGGAAAGAAATTACCATATATTCTATCAAATGTGCGCTGCCGCGGCGCGGCTTCCGCACTTGCATCTAAGTCACCAGAATCAGTTTCACTATCTGAATCAAGGGAACAACCCGATGATAGACGGTGTGGACGACTTGGCGTGTTTCGATGAAACGGTGAACGCGTTCACCATGCTGGGATTCTCGTCCAAACAGCAAGATGATATGCTTCGTATTTTAGCGGCCATAATGCACTTGGGAAACGTCAGGATAGGGAATTCTGACGCACAGAATCCGAACCACGAGAACGACACCGAGGCCAGCTACATTCACGTAAATATACATACTGACTGATCGTATATTTATATGGATGCTACATATTCTACTATTGCGTACTATAATTCGTTTTGATGGCTAGTGATAATTCACAACGATTTTATTTTTTTAACCCTTTGTACTCGAAAAGCTCCCATTCACCATTCAATTGAATGCAAGAATTTGAAATACATATTTTGTAACTAAATCTATATTATAGGTGTATAAACATAGTGGAAGAGGCAATAGTGATAGAGAATTTTTTAACTAAACAGTTGGTCGATATCTAGCAGAAGTAAAAATACCTTCGAGTACAAAGTGACTCAACTTCATTTTCTTATTTCACTTCATGATTTTCGCCTATATTATATTAGAAATTTAATTTGATTTCACTTAACCAATATTAACTGTGTACTTGGATATAAGCTTGAATTGGCTTGATGTGATTTGGATCGACTTAACTGAATTTAATTCACTTTAATTTAACTTCTAGCCATCAGACAAGCATCTGTTGATAATATGCGAGTTGCTGGGCACCGACGTGAACGCGATGCGAAAATGGCTGTGCCATAGAAAAATCGTGTCGATGAAGGAGGTGTTTTTAAAGCCGATGAACGTGGAGCAAGCAATCGGGGCCAGAGACGCTCTGGCAAAACACATTTACGCGGAATTATTCAACTGGATCGTAACTGGCATCAATAATTCGCTGCAGTCCCAGAACAAACCCCAATGCTTCATCGGCGTTCTCGACATCTACGGTTTCGAGACCTTCGAAGTGAACTCGTTCGAACAATTCTGCATAAACTACGCTAACGAAAAGCTTCAACAGCAGTTCAATCAGCACGTGTTCAAATTGGAACAGGAAGAATATTTCAAAGAGGAAATCGAGTGGACTTTTATCGATTTCTACGACAATCAACCCTGTATCGATCTCATCGAGACAAAGCTGGGTATTCTGGATTTGCTCGACGAAGAATGTAGGGTCGGTAAATTTATTCGATGTCAAATTTCATTGGTAGAATAATACACGATTAATTAATGATTCGATGATCAGATGCCGAAGGGTTCGGACAGCTCTTGGGCGGAGAAACTTTACGCGAAATGTGGGAAGTCTAAACACTTCGAAAGGCCACGATTCGGAACGTCTGCCTTCCTGATTCACCATTTTGCCGATTTGGTTCGGTACGAGACGACTGGATTTTTGGAAAAGAATAGAGACACCGTCATCGAGGAACAAGTGGACGTTCTACGAAACGGAGATGTACATAATCTCGATTAAACCTTTCCTATTTTTATTAAGTAGAAATTGTCACACAGTTTATGGTTGCAGAATAAATTACTGAAGAAGCTGTTCAGCGACGAGGATCCAAAACTTATGGTACCACCGAACGTCAGGGTGAAAATATCTGCCCAAAAGCCATTACCCAGCACCCCCAAACAGAACAAGAAAACGGTAATTTCTTAATTAAAAAAATTATCTTTAACGTGCATCGATAGATTGCCATTCGTGAAACATCTGTAGGTAGGATCGCAATTCCGGGATTCCTTGAACATGTTGATGTCGACGTTGAACGCGACTACTCCTCACTATGTACGTTGCATTAAACCGAACGACACTAAGGAAGCTTTCGAGTACAATCCTGTTCGAGCTGTTCAACAATTACGAGCTTGCGGTGTGCTGGAGACAATCAGGATATCGGCTGCTGGATTCCCTAGTCAGAGGACCTACGGCGAATTCTTCCTCAGGTACAGGTGCCTGTGCAAGTTCAAGGACATTCGACGAGATGATCTCAAGGAGACGTGCAGACGGATATTGGCAAGGTTAGTCGCATTTATTTATCATTTCTTAGAGCTGAATTTAAAGATTCGGGGAGAGAGGAATTTATAAATTTAGGAATTTGGAAAATAATTAAGAAATTTGAAAGAACTTGAAAGGTCAAAAGACTCTTTCTTACCACCTTAAGCAACTTACCTTGCTCATAGATTACCATGCAATATAAAACACGTCATGCAATATAACAAAAGAAATGTGAACATTAACAGGTACATTAAAGACGAGGACAAGTTCAAATTTGGCAAGACAAAGGTTCTCTTCCGCGCCGGTCAAGTGGCCTACCTAGAAAAGCTCCGAGCGGAACGCCAACGAGATGCTTGCATAATGATACAGAAAACGGTACGAGGCCTAATTTGTCGCAGTAGGTACAAGAAGATACGACGTGCCGTTCTTGGTCTTCAAAGATACGGCAGGGGTTATATCGCCAGGCAAAAAGCTCAAGCTGTAAGAGAGGAGAGAGCCGCGATTAAAATTCAAGCACGCGTCAAGGGCTGGTTGAAGCGACGTCGGTTCCTTCAGATAAAACGCACAATTATCGGTATTCAGACATACGGTAGGGGAAGAATGGCCAGACAGAGGTATCAGTTGATGAAAGACAACGCTGCCGCGGTTGTGATTCAAAGATTTGCACGGGGATATCTTGTTCGAATGGCGTGCAAGAAGAAGTTGGAGAACATCGTCATTGTTCAGTCTTGCGTGAGGAGGTATCTGGCGAAGAGGGTGTTCAGAAGATTAAAGGCTGAAGCTAGAAGCGTGGAACACGTGAAGTCGTTGAACAAAGGATTGGAGAAGAAGATCATCACGTTACAGCAAAAGATCACTGAACTTGTAGGTTTACTTGGAACGTTTAACACATTGACTATCATAAATTGGTGTTAGGCCTTAGTTTGCGATATTTCTTGGTAGTGTATCTTCTTAATGTTAGTCAATGCGTTAAAAGATCAATAGGCACCTTCTAAAATAGACATTCTTCTTCAGATAAAAGAGAATCAGGGACTAAAGAACGTTCAGAACGATATGGTAGACTTGAAACACAAGTTAGAAGGACTGAAATCCGTGGAGGCTGAGAATAAGAAGTTAAACGTAATTTTGATAGAGAAGGAAAAAGAATTGGAGAAGATGCAGGAGATAGTGAAGAACGAGAGGGACGAGAAAATGGACATTTTACAGGTGGAGTATAAAATAGTGCTAAAAGTACTGTTAATAAATAGTAATTTCATTAAATGTAATTTATCACAGGACAAAGAGAGGAACGTTCAAGAGAAGGAAGAAGAGAACAAGAAGCTTCAAGACGAGATCGAAAAATTAAGGAAAGAGCTTTCGGTCGCTAACGAGAAGCTGAAGAACAACCAACGCGGTGCCGAGGAGAATCTGAAGCACCGATTGGAACAGGAAAAGGATCTGCTCCTGCTGGATCAGGATCAGGATCGCGGTGCTTACCAGAAGTTGCTGAAAGAGTATCACGAGTTGGAGCAACACGCAGAAATGTTGGAGCAAAAGCTTGCGATGCACGCACCAGCACACTCTCGTTCACTCAGCAACGCTTCCAGCAGCAGTGGGCAGATTGTGTCCACGGAACTTCCTCCTGACGATCAGAATATCGTAAGCTTGTTATATCGCATACTTCGATATGTTGTTCTCTGTAGCACATCATCATTGAGACTCACATCGTTTTGTTCTATTTCAAAGGACTTGGGTTATGGATCGGTAAGGTCAACAGCATCCTCCTCGACTCCATACTCGAGAGTGGAAACCATCGATTGGAATCAACAGAGATCAGATAGTCCACCTGATGGAGAGGTGCAACCACATAAATCACCTTCAGAAACTAATGGACCAGCACATGCACCGGTCGATATCGGTCTGGTGTTGAAACTCCAACAGAAACTGAAGGATGTTGAGAAGGAGAAGGGTAGATTGATTAGGATGGTGGAGGATTTGGAACGCGACAGCCCCGAAGAGAATTCGAGGACACAGGACACGTTCAGGGTAATTTTGTCAGAGGCTTTTTATGTCCGAAAGGGAGAATTTGGAAATCGGATGATTGGGAATTTAGAAATTTGAACTCTTATAAATTTAAAAATTTTTGGTAGCCAAAAAACTTGATAATTCAGCCTTAAAACTTCGTAAATTAGCTCGAAGCTGAAAATAAAATTAACAATTCCAATTCCATAGAAATCAATGAAAATAGAAATTTCAGGGATTAAAATTGTTTGCAGCTGCAAGAACTAGAAATGGAGAATGCTCAGTTGAAAAAAGATCTGGGGTCGCTAAGGAAAAGTGTGACCTCGACAGGCCTATCCGGTGCACAACAGAATCTCATGGGTAATTTTATAATCCACGTAGCTAGGGAATTTTTTCATTATATTCTCTATCGATTACTGTAACCTGTTTATCTTTTTGCTTTCTTTCACGCTGATATTTGTTTACTTCGCTAGCACAGCACAATGTTTTTACTTGTTTTACTTCGTTTTTATTTTGTTGTACTTCTAACCAGCAGGTTGTGGTTATTAACACGTGCACAGATACAACGTGTATCTATTTTAATTTCTTTTCTTTTCTTTATCTACTTGATCCACGCATACTCCCGCTGTGTATATACAATGCTTTATCATCTGTGAGATGATCGCACTGGCTTTTTTATGTTACTCTTTATAATATTGTAAGCAATAAAAGTACTTTCAGTTGAAAACTGGTTATTTTTCTTTCGCTTCTCTCTCTGTCTTATTCTGCACCATCTTGGCAAACGACGGTGAAAAAGCGCGATAAATGATTTCCATTTCAGGACAATTCGACGCTCTTCAGGAAGAACTCGAAAGACGAAGAGAAGAGTGTATACAGTTACACAGCGTGTTGGCGGATAACACGCGAAGAATGAAGAGTTTAGGCTCGAATTATGGCCGAGACGTGGACATCATTAACGAAGACGGGGAACTAGTGTTAGCCTTCGAAACCCAGAAGAAGATCAACAGGTAAATCGGAAACTGTCACTGGTTGATCGTGGAAAAGCATCGTGTCTAATCGTCTTTTGTCGTTTGTGCATGCTCGTCGATTTTCAGTAGACTTAAGCAAAAGGCTACCAGAGAGTGAGTTGAGAAGACAATTTTGTCGCGAATAATTCCAGCTAGACTCATCTAGCGATCTTTCGATTGAAAACATCGAATCATTCTACTGAAATTTATTGACACCAGCTGCTTAAACACATCTCATTTGTTTATTGTCATTTAGCGCTAGTCTCGACAGCGTGATGTATTTTTTGTTAAAAAAGAAGACGCAATTTACATCGATCACAATTTTGGTGACATGTAGATTCAGCTTGTTTTTAATTAATATAATTACGAATGACTATAATGGTAATTACAGTAGTCTTTAATTACGTTACCATCTTTACATGGATGTACACTAGACACTCTTCTAGAAGATACTTTAATATTAAAGAAGTAAACATGTTAGGTCTATACGCATTATATCGCCACGCGTTATATCTCCACCCATTATAAAATACCACTCTTATTGACTTTAAAGTTCGCAACGAATTAACTTGTGGCCTTATAATTATTAATACAATACAAATACTATTAAAAATAAAGATTAGTCACTGCATTCTTTAATTACACGATTAGATTAGATTGGAAGCATTCATCACCGATAGTCTTCATAACAATCAACGTGTTAGGTTAACTTTAATTGGAGAATTATTTAACGATGAATTAAAATGATTTCCCGCGTTATTTTTTTAAGACAACTCGAGGATGAGATTCAAATGAAGGAGAAGAGTTGGAGATCTCAAAGGGACGAGTATCGAGCCGAAGTTGATAGATTGCAGGAGGAAATTGAGAAACAACAGAAGTTACTGTCCTTGAATTTGAGTAAATCCCCGCAGACTCAAACGGAGGCGTACATGCAGCACGAGATTGCAAGGCTAACTACCGAAAACTTGGTAAAATTTTGATCTGTTACGAAGAATACTAGCGTATAGTACATTCGATTAATGTTTTCATTTGAACAAAATAGGAGCTACAGGAGAAATATGATAAGATAGCGGAAGAATGCAGGAAGTTCAAGAAGCAATGTAAAATACTTGCGAAACGTCTGAAAGATGCAGGCTGTGAGTATAACATAATATCGTATAAAAATAAACGAACAGTCTTCTTATCTGCAGCAAACACTTGAAGTGACTCGTATATTTCTCTACGTAATTCTTGGCAAAATATATTTGATATATTTTGCTTCTGAATTGGCAAGAAATGTTAATCAAAATTCTAGTATATTATCAAAGTTCGATATGATATTGAAGATATACACAGCATGTTCTTATCGCACAAAAAACGTGAATAAATATTATTTTCATGGGAACGAATATGCGAGTCACTGTACAATCAAGCGTAGTAACAAAATGTTGTGTTATGAATGTTGCATAAGTTATGAAAATTGCCATTAATTCGCTATAATATTTAAATGCTTACAAAGATGAGGGAGACGATACTAACAATAAGGAACAGAAGGATCGCGCTTTTATGTCGAGAGGCGCCGGTGAGTGGTGGTCTAATGTTCATTTTCATCGCACCCCTGCTCATAAATTACATTTACGACCGATGATCAAATTTAATATCTAATAACTTACCGTCTGTTCCACAGTGCCATATAACACAGAGTCGACAACCGATTCCAATATAATGTCTTCCACTGGTCATTCCGCCGAAAACGGAAGTAACTTACCGGTTATTCGAAAGAAAGAGAGAGATTACGAGGGAATGTTCGAATTCAGGAAAGAAGATATCAACGTAATAATACGTCACCTCGTTATCGGTACATTAAATTTCAAATTATAGTGTATTGCAAATTTAAAGCAATCCCAAATATTTTTAACATCCTCAATTTCTTTCAGACCTGAAACCCAGGGTCGCAGTAACATTACTACCCGGTCTACCAGCCTACATCCTCTTCATGTGTATCAGACACACAGACTGCATAAACGACGACGAGAAAGTTCGATTGCTACTAACTGGTTACCTGAACGCCGTAAAACGCGTGGTGAAGAAACGCGAGGACTTCGACTCCAGCGTGTTGTGGCTCAGTAACACTTTAAGACTACTGCACAATATGAAACAGTATTCCGGGGACAAACCGTTCCAGAACCAAAACACTCTGAGACAGAACGAACAATGTTTGAGAAATTTCGATCTCAGCGAATACAGGGTTGTTTTGAGTAACGTGGCGCTTTGGATCTTCAACAATATCATGACGAATCTTCGAGACAGAATCCAGGCATTAACGGTTCCTGCAATTCTGGAACACGAAGCCATTACAGGGTTAAATTCTAATAAACCTGGCAGACCACGATCATCTTCCATGGGAGAAGAACCGGAGTCCACGCAACAGAAGCTTAATAAACTACTAGACGAACTTACTTCGGTGTATAAGACATTTCAGTATCATGGTCTCGATTCTGAAATCGTTATACAATTGTTTAAACAGCTCTACTATTTCATGTGTGCTAGCGCTTTGAATAATTTGTTGTTGAGGAACGAGCTTTGTCATTGGACCAAGGGGATGCAAATAAGGTTGGTTATAGGAGCATCTCTTCTTTCTACGTTGCACTCAAGTGTATCCATACTTCACAACGTGAACTAGTTCTTCATGTAACATTCTTTCTGCAGGTACAACCTGAGCCATTTAGAGCAGTGGTTAAGGGATCGACGATTGGAGGCCGCGTCAACAGCTCTTCTACCGATCATACAAGCGGCACAATTGTTACAAGCTCGAAAAACAGACGACGATGTAGAAGCCGTGTGCGATATGTGTTGCAAATTGACCGCGAATCAGATAGTAAAGATTCTAAATTTGTATACGCCCGCGGACGATTTCGAGACCCGTGTGCCGGTTTCGTTTATCAAGAAAGTGCAAGAACAATTGAAGAACGGACGCGGCGAAAACAACGAACAAGTAAGTTTTTTAACTGAGAAAAATACTACTTATAATATTGAACATTTTATTCAATAATTTTTCTTTTTCAGTTGTTAATGGATCTGATGTACTCGTATCCAGTAAGATTCCCGTTCAATCCATCAGACATTCGGCTAGAAGATATTGAAATACCAGAAGTACTTCACCTGCCCATGCTCAAAAAAGTGTAATCATAGCAAATGAGAAACTTAGACCCCGCTGCGCATGTAACTTTTAGTTGAGTAACGAGTAATCAGATTCGTATAGCCTATTTATTAAGAAATAACAACAACAACAAAGAAAACCAAGGGCGGAGAAAAAGAAAGAACGGAATTAGCTACGCTGATCACTTTGGCTAAACAAATTAGGTAACGCATCGAGCGGGTCATCGAAATCACGTTTTATATATATTTTTTTTTACTCGAGTAATTTGTATTTAACAAAGTATCATTCCTACCGTTGTCTGCGTAAACATGTCGATTTAAAGTATTCGTTTCACGAACGACAGATACATATTTTTTTGTTGTTCTTAATGATTACACGTCAAAGACTTAAGGATGGCGTCGAATATAAGGCTCTGCTGGAGCTTGCAATTCATATATCTGAATTGAATGAAACCGATGTAGAGATATCTGTAAACGAGAGGTAGTGAGATACAGAAAAAACAAAGAAACTGCAATGCAATTGTGAAACAAAGTGCCGAATTCTGTATTGTGAAATACAGAAACGTTGTTACGAAGATTTAAAGAGGTTTAAGAAATGCGTTGTTTCTCGATATTGTATTAGTCTATCGACAGTTGTTGAGGTCAATATATTGCAACTCCAAGCAAGAACTTTATGCACGTAATTGTCGGAAGTCTATTGGAGGTGTACTTAACGTGTACAAAGAAAAAGGAAAGGCGAGAGATTAATAACGTTACGTTGGGTATAGATTGTATATTTTGTAATACGAGAGAGACTAACATATGAGGTCTGGCGAGTACAGACACAGAAGGCAGAAAATACAAGAGCAAAGAGAAGGAGAGAGAAAGACAGAGGTATATATTGTTATTATAATATAATTTATATGTATGTACAAGCGATTGTATTCTGTGCCATTTTATTAGTAGAATTTAACCAAATTTTGTTTCCTACGTTGATCTGCATTTACGTTCACGCTTCATGGATGCATACCTATAAAACTTTTCGAAAACGAAATTCCCATAACCCGGAGTGTACAGAAACAACAACCCGTTTACATGATTATACCTTGACTCGATGTGACAAAAATTTATTTGTTCCTACAATGAAAAATAAACGAAAGATCGTTGATGGAAATTCTTACCACTCAATTAGTGTAACTATTTAGTTACGCCAATGACTCTCAACCTATAATATCGCTATGAACATAACCTTAAAGAAACATGAAGAACCATTATTAAAAGTAAAACATTTTATTTGCATTGTATCACAATATTATCGTATAAATTATAATTCAATGACAGAACGTTAACTAAATTGAACGCAGTTATTTATTAGAAATGTGAATGAAGCTGATCGAAGCAAAAAAGGTGAGGTATAATTAAATATATAATTGATTCTCTTCATACAATAATTCAATGTAGAAGAATTATAAAAAATTTTAGGCTGCGTCACCGGCATCAGTTGGCGAGCGTATATCGTCGATTTTAAGTATCATCTTTACCAATTGCGTGGCTAATAAAATTTGTTGCGTTTTGCTCGTTAATGTTTCGACAACATTCTGCACTTTCATATCTGTAACGATAAACAATTATTGTTACACACCGTAACAAGTAATGATTTCAAGAAATCCGATTACGTACCTGCAGTGCCACGATTCAAACAGTCGATACCAAGGCAGGGATTATTCTCGAGTATCTGGCGAGCTTTTATTTTGGTCAAGGTATCTACGGGAGAAAGACCGGAATTTTCAGCAAGAGCCATAGGAACAGCTTCCAAGGCTTCTGCAAATGCAGCGAACGCGTACTGTTCCAAAGATCTGGTCTTATTTGCTTCATTTGTGCATGAGACAGCACAAGAAATTTCGGCAGCGCCGCCACCATATAAAATTTTCTGGTTCGTGATGACATTGCGAACTGTGCACAAGGCATCATGAATAGCTCGTTTCGCTTCTTCAATGATCTTGAAAGAAAAATACAAATAATTTGATAAGTCTGTTCACTTTCCATGTCTCTGGAAAAAGGTCTGTAAGGATTTAGATAGTTGTAGCATCAGATAAATGAACTTCAATTAAATTTAGTTTCAATTGAACATTTAATTAAATATCATGGTGCATTGCTTTTGCAAGGTGTCTGGTCAGTTAGGTATATTGAAATAATACCGCTGAAATTCTCCTTGCCCTTCATTTTCATTTAATAAGGAAAATAAATTTCAATTACCATCTTATTTCCACCGCGGATGAAAATGGTGACCGCCCGAGAGTTCTTGCATTCTTCGATGACAAGCATTCGATCCTTAGTTGTACCGAAAGTTAGTTCTCGGACGATGCCTGCATGGCCAAGTTTCTCTGGAGTCAACTCTTCGAAACGTGGAACAATACGACCACCGGTGGCAATGGCAATTAGCTGGAAATAATACTCTCTACTGTTTCACAACATCTTTATTCCCATTCTTACTTTATGTGATCAAAGAAAAACGTCAAAGCCCTCAGATCTCATAATCTTTTGATCATTAGAGCCACTGTGAAAGAAAGATTACTAACTACTGAATTTACAGAATTTCCGTTTATTCTCATAATAGAACACTAATACAAGAAATAAGAAAAAATTCTGAAAATAGCAACAGTCAGATATCCTAACCTTCACCCTCTTCTGTTGCGCTTTGTCATCATTGGGCAAAGTGTGTGTATACAAAGACTGGAAACTTACCTCAATTTCTGGGCCACCAACCCATCTGACTGCAGGTAACTCATTTTGAAGGAGAAGATGATTGGCTTCGTCATCGAATCCCCATTGACAAATGGCGAGTGTTGCACCAGCATCTTTAATCCTTTTCACCATTTCCGTGAACTTCTCCCGCTCGTAATCGCGCAGCGCTCTGTAGTCGTCAACGGAAGTAACGTCCAACTTATGTTTCGTTTTTGGCTTGGGTGGTTCAAACGGGCATGTCAAAATTGCCAATTTAACATTTTCCAATCTCTGTAACAATACATATAATTCTCTTTCATATTATAATTTTAGAGAATTCACTAGAAAGGAAACAATTATTGTGCCTTCAGCTCTCATAATCCTTTGATCATTGAAGCCACTGCAAAGATCAGATCCTTGAATAGCTTAGTTTAATATGAACCTTCACTTTTCCAAAGACTAATTGAAAACTAATCAAAGGAATAGTTCTGAGTTCATGAAAAGTAAACTAAACAAATTTTCTGAACTTTACCCTTCTCTGTTGCTTTTTGTCATCATTAGATAAAACCTGTTTATATATTTACCCTTGTACTAAAAGTAGTATTTACCTTAGGCATTTGAGGATGACTGAAGTCCTTGTCAATTACAACACCACGAACTAAGACAGTATCTTCTAATCTACCACCAACTTTCCCTTCTACCTTGATCAGTTCAAAATTCACGTCCCGTGAAACAGGATCTAATACTGCAAATACAGCATTCACAGCTATTTCAGCCATTTGTCTATGACACTTGTTGATGCTGAAAAAAGTAAAGAAAGTATTACAAATATGTTTGGATTAAAAGATTTAAACATAAAATGTGATAATTACATTTTTGAACCAAGACTAGTCATAGCAATTTCAATATATGGCTCTAAATTTTCTGTGCTGCCTTCAAATTCACCTACAATCTCTTTCAAATGATTGGTTGCATGCTCTGCTGCTATTTCAAAACCATCTGCTATTCTGATTGGGTGAATTCCTTTATCAATCAATCGTTCTGCTTGTTCCAAAAGGGCACCAGCTAATACTACTACTCCAGTAGTACCATCTCCAATCTCATCATCTTGAGACTGAGATAATTGAACCATCAATTTGGCAATTTCATGATCCACATCCATGTTCTTCAGTATAGTTGCTCCATCATTTGTCACGGTGACATCTCCATCAGAGCTCACCATCAACTTATCAAGACCTTTAGGTCCCAAGGAGGTTCTAAGAATGTTGGCCACATTGCGGGCTGCCAAAATATGTGACTACAATTAAAAAATTAGTAATTTATTATGAATAATAAAAGTATGATATGTATAATAACTTATTATGTATAATAATATGTATACTACATATAAAATTTCCAACAGGTTAATAACAAGTCAAATTTATAGTATCATACTGTGCTGCTGTATAAGATCCATTAATTTCCTTATATGGGCAAAAGCATTGCCACCAAAATCGCTTAATAAGTAAAAATTGTAAAAGAATAAATGAAAATAAATTATCTCTTAAAGTCAGTTTAAAGTAGCAATGAATATAATATTCATTTTATGATTAATTTAAGTAAAAAACATTATTTTCTCGATTAATTGCCAAGCCCAAAACGTCGCCATTGCGCTTTTCACGTGGTCAATCTTAAAAGTCATTGCTAGAATCCCAAAATGACTATACCGAACAGAATTATAAATAAAATGTATAGGAAAAATTATTGCTGATTATTCAATGAGAAATAATGAATGAAATAATATGAAAATATAAATTTACCTTAATTGCGTCAATGCCGGTTAAACGTTTTTGTCTCTCCTGATCCCGAAGGATGATGAAAGGCCGTCCATATTCGTCAAAGGCCACAGTACCAGGTATCGCGGTCATTTTATTGTTTAAATGAACGCGAATACTTTACTAATGTTTCAACCAAAGTTACGTTTATTCTCACAAACTTACGTCCATTCAACGATTGAATCACACGGCCATTTTGCCTTCAACGCCTTCAACGGATATTCGTAAATACATGGTGCCCTCTATTCTAGAATATTCCACTTTATATATGACCGGCGAAGTGAAACATAGTAGTGGGATAGCTATATATGGTGGGGAGACTACTGAAGTTAGCGGAGCTGCGCGCATTGAGTATGATCTTATGTTGAACGAATAATATATTGATTATAGAAAAATATGCTTCATGAAATACTTTTTTCTTAACTAATCCTTTTATATAATATCATATTGTGCCTTCCCATATCTCATTTTTATAAAATAGTACCTTGTCTTGTGGTAGTTCTGTTTCTTTCTCGTGGTAGAATTTGTACGACTGTCGATAATTGCCCTTATTCAAAAGCATATTCAGTAGGAAAAGTAGTTTCGTATTTGTAAACATCGAATAGAGTAAGTCATACTTACATAATTAACATATATTTCGAACAAAATTCTTGAGATAATAAATATTTCTTTCTTGGTTTTTAACAGTGTTCGGCTAGAGAATATACCGAATATTTATTTCCTAACCTATCATACAATTATGATTCTTGATTTTTATTGAGTTTGTCGCTTTGGTCCTGTAATAAATTCTATTAAACCTAAAGCATTTCAATTACTGCTTAAGCAAGAAGTGTAGAATTTTCTGTCAATTGGTATTTATTCAACAGGTTCAACATGACCAGTGGAACTACAACAGAAAAGTCAAGTAATAATCCTTTAGAACAGTTCGTTCTACTTGCAAAAACTGCTAAAGGCGCAGCTGCACTAGAACTTATAAGACAAGCTGTAGAAACACCAGGAGTTCATGTCTTTGGGGAATTATTAGATATGCCCAATATTAAAGAATTAGCAAATGGACCATACGTTCAATACTGGAACACTTTGAATTTGTTTGCTTATGGCACATACAAAGAGTACTTGGGAAATAAAGAAAAGGTTCTAGAATTAACTCCAGTTCAAAAGAAAAAGCTCCAGCACTTAACAATTGTTACATTAGCCACAAAGTCTAGATGTATACCGTATTCTACATTGTTGGAGGAGCTGGATATAAAAAATGTTAGAGATTTAGAAGATTTAATAATTGAAGCCATTTATGCAGACATAATACATGGTAAATTAGATCAAAAGAATTCACAATTAGAGGTAGATTATGCTGGTTTAGGGCGTGATGTTAGACCTGGCGATACAGGTGTAGTGGCTGAAACTTTAGCTGCTTGGGGTCAAGCTTGTGGCTCTGTGTTAGCGTGTATTGAGGAACAAGTTACGATAGCCAATGTTGAAAAGCAGGCAGCTATTTATCACAAGGAGACTGTACAGAGAGATGTAAGTTTCTTCATTTATAGAAATATTAGGAGAAAGAAAACTTTGTACTAAAATATTTGATTCTTTTCAGATTGCCAATATAAAAAAGTCCCTAGCGGCACATGCTGGAGGAGGTGGTGTACAGGAGGCAGATATAGCAGGTGGTAGTTCGGGAGCAGGAGGAAGTGAATCTGGCAGAGAAGCATTATCGGTACCACCAGATCCAAAGAAGAAGCAACAAAAGGTCAAAGGTATTAAAGGCAGTGGTAAGTTCTGGAAGACATAAATACAGTAATATTTTATCACGTGAAATGTATCTCATCGATGACAGGATTGTAGTACGTTACTTGTAATTTTGCATTCGACAATTCTCAAGAACCTTGCAATCCTACACTAATGTAAACTGCGATAAATAATGGCCCACATGTTTATTGCGAACAAAAGAAGTTCATTGCCATGATATGGCATCTCATATAAATTCTAAAGAAATTAAGTTTTAATTTAAACAAAGAGAGTTTTTGTAAATATTGTTGTGTTTGTTTAATGATAGTATATGTTTACATGAACATTTTGTTACGTTCAATTTATAAATTTTTTCGAAATCATTGCCTATGTTAAATGTTAGAATGAGAAAAGAAAAGTGGGAAAAGGGTAATATATGAACGAATTTATTCATTAAATTGTATTTAAAATCTAATAAAAGTTAACAAGTGCATGGAAATATTGAAGTAGCGTAGATCTATAGGCAAACGAAAACGAAAATCTATAAATACATCATAAGTGCATTATATTCGGTCCTACCTTTCGAATCGGTATGATTAGATTCAATATTTCATAAAATGAGGTATACAATCATTCAAAGATTTTATATTCGAAATTAACTGTTCGTCATTGTTAAACAATGTACGAACATCGAAACATAAAGTAGATTTTTCATTATTAAATTGCACTTTTAACATTAGCTGAGCTTACAAAGATCATTAAAAAATATAAGAACTGCATTCGAGTTGATCAAATAAATCGTTGTAAACACGAGCTCAAGTTCAACTCGAATGCCGTCTAATTGTTTATCAAAGTAATTAGATGTAAAAAGAAGAAAAGAATAATGGAATGAACCGTATTACGATAATGGTGAACATATTGTGATTGTCTTCACATCGAGAATTCAATGAAACCGAAACTTTTCTTACAAGAGAAACAGTACTTTTATAATGAATAAGCTTTCGAATTTTGTAAGCGTAGCGTGTACGAGAGTTTTTTAGTCAAACCAAAGATTTTATACGTACTTTGTGTTGTAAGGTGTGAATGATACCGAGACCGGGTTCGTCAACTATGTACAGGGTATTCTGAACGGTCGCTACGATTTTTTAGGTACTCCGGTAGTTTAATTTTCCCAAAGTTCCAAAATTCTGAAATTGTCACAAAATTCCACAGTCCCAAAGTACAAAAGTTCCCTAGTTAAAAAATTTCAAAGTCCCAAGTCTCAACGTCCTAACGTCTCCAACTTAAAAAATTTCAAAATCCCAGTTTACAAATTTAAAATTTCTAAAGTTCCAAAACTTCGAAATTCTTAAAAGACCCAAAATCCCAAATCTCCAAAACTCTAAAGTTCCAAAGTGTCCAGAAAATGGTGGCGACCGTTACGTCGAACACCCCGTATAAGAAAGTCTGATCGATTAGTTGTTGCAGTGAATCGAATATTTGTGCCCGTATCTGTTATATCGCCGTCAACGAACGGTGGGTCCAGTGTGATGAGTTGTTTGCACGTGTCTCAAAAACGTGTCTCAGTATTAATTTCATCGTTTGCGTTAACTTCGTATGGTCTGTTTTTCATTTTATTTTGTTTTTTTTTTTTTCTTAAAGACGATACCTAGTGGTGAGGCGGTATATGACGAAAACAAAGCGTAACTAGTCGAATCGATGATTGTTAAAGGAAGGTAACGATGCGTTTAGGTGAATGTAACGGTATACGAACACGATACACGTTGCTCAGTGAACAAGAAAATGTCAGTCGGATTACAAAGCGTTGTAATTGCTAATGGAATAAAAAGATCATTTATTTTAGCGAGGCTTTTCTATTTCTCTGCACCCTTTAACGCCTGTCCTTTGCGTCACGTGGTTACGGCTCTACATTTAGATTATTTAGATCTTGTTAGGCTTGTATAGTGTTCTCCTTCCGTAGATAGTACAGGGTGCCTCAAAAATCGTGACACAAAAGATTGCTGATACTTCATGCAAAGATAAAAGAAAGAATTTTGCATGTTCGATAGTTTGAAAATTTTGGAAAATTCTCGTGTTCTTTTTCTTGTATCTATTTTTGCACGTTGAATCACCGCCCGACATTTTGGACCACGATTTTTGGATCACTCTATTCGCCAGTTTTAGGTAGATGTCGACATCGAGTTCGATTAAAAATCCCATCGTACAGTTTAATTGGTAGAAAAGCTTCTTTTTTTATTTGGAAGGCGATATTCAGCTTTGGGAAGTAAGTGAAAATGGAACTCGCCGTTTTTTTTTTTAAATTATTCTAATTTGATAGCAACTAATTTTTCGTGTTTAGTGTAATTCAATGTGTATTGAGGGACCAGTCACAAATGATACGCCTAATCGGGATTTTCAGGATCTACTAACCCGGTAAAGCACCACGAACTGAGTGATGAGCCAAATTGAGAAGTTCAGCTTTAGGTGAAACCTCGTGGCATATCACCATCTCGATCGGATTCTGTCTGTCTGTCTGTGTCTGTCTGTCTCTCTGTCTGTCTACACCGCTAACGAACAGCGCATCGTTTTTTCTCTGTAAAGCTTTTTTTTGTACTTTTTGAGAAATAAAACAGATTTTACAAACATCGTACGATTATTGTAAGATGCACCCAGTGGAAATCAAATAGCACCATCATATTTATACAGACGTTCCAATACCTTCTTCTTCGAGTGAGGAGCTCCACTTGGATCTAACAATCGTAAGTAATTTATAATTTAAATATAATAGATCATTTTAGTCGAAGATAAATTAATCAATTATGTATTTATTTTATAATTGAATAAATTGGGGTTACTGAACATTTTAGGGGTTGCAGACGAAAATGATAATTTTTAAAATCGTATTTGATTACGTTCTGGAAAAGAAATACACTAACGAATAATTTCACGATTGATTTTATTTTTACTCCATTTTTCATCTTCCTTGTTGCAATAATTTCATTCGTTCATTTTAACGGATACATCGTAATACCACACGCGTTATACGTGTCTCTAACTTATCGCTCGTACGTATTTAAAATATGCTTAGATTATAACGGTTCGTGATAATTAGTTTTAAACAATTCTCTTAACGTCGCCATTGCATTGTGTCTCATCGTTCGTCGCGTTACACTCCCCCCATTTCGTTTCGAAGTTTAATCTTTCGTAGAATGATTTACGTCTAAATTGGTTCCATATGAACTAACATCTTCGTTTCATGCCTTAGATATCACTTAATATGTACAATCGTATAGTTTCGAATATGTACACGCGGTTCGAACGCGTTACCGTTCGAGAACGATCAAATATTTTCCTTATCACGATTCTTTTTAACCTTAAACACCTTAATCACCCTTGGACTCGTTTCATTTAACCACGCATTACTTTCAAAATGAAATTAATTATTCGTTGAACAAGGTTTACTCTTTGTTCCAATACAAAACTGCGAAAGAACAGAGTTATTGCGTGCCAAACAATGGATACCGGGCTCATTTGTATCCAAAGTCGGGCTGAAACTATTACTTTTCCTTCTATAAAAATTAAAACGAATTTATAAAATCGTTATTTAACACGTTCGCTGCGGATTGAGAGCTATGGGAATGAACAATAGTTTATAATATAATTAAAACTCGTAATCGATTCATATTATTTAACTCGGGCACCGAAAATTCTATTGGTGACCCTGTTAGTATACAGCGAACGTGTTAAAAACAAATTAGTAATTAGAATTAATTAGTAGTTTATTATCTCTATCAAGAAATCGGCTAGATATACGGGTCAGAGTGGATATGTTTATCGCATTATTGCGATTCTACGAAACGAATGTACAACTCTTAATGCATACGCACCTTACCTATAGTTGGGGACGTGATATAGCGTGGTTGTAAAATGGGTCGTGACTATCATCTTGGAATTCTGGAACTTTGGGACTTTAAAGTTTTGGAGTTTTATAACTTTGAGATCCTGAGATTGACACTATGAAATTATGAACTTTTATTGCAGTCATGAAACTATGGAATTTAAAAATTTTTAATTTTTCAAACTTTGGGACTTGTGGATGTTCGAATTTTGGAACTTTGGTTCTTGTCCAGTGATCTTAACCGTATTAATTTAAAACCACACTATACCATTTCCCGCAACTATACCTCAACAGAATGATCCTGTCACCTTATGTCGTACAAAGCCGTCCGCGTTACAATAAAATTCGAATGGCTAGACCTTACGAGAAGACTGATCGATACGCGTTGATCGCGTTTCAATTCTACTTGTAGCAATTCCTATAGTCTGCAGAGAAGAAGATTCGAAAAGAAGAGAAAACGTATCTAAAGATCAACGTTCGTACATGGAAACGTCGACAAGACTTTAAGCGAATTGTAAATAGTTTCGAACGTGCACAACTTTCGCTATGTTCTTGTTTTATGTAATATTTACACGATGAAATGTATATACAGAAAAAATCGATGAACCGATCGAATAATTATCCTCGTGTTTCATTTCCTTTTACAAAAATTCTGATCATTGTTAGAAGATCGTCTCGTGTGGACGCAAACTCTTAATATTTGGCAAAGATCTGGCTACAGAAATACTTTTTACATAATAACGAATCAGACTAAATCGATATTTACAATTAGTTAACTTGATGAACGATTCGCGTGCACAGATTATGAAGTACGGTATAATGGTGTATGTACAAAAGAGATTTATGCAATTACACGTGATTATCGTACGAATTACGCTATGATCACAGAAGAAACCAGAGCAGTATTTCAAACGCGACTTAACAATTAATTGCAAATGGTGATCACGTATCATGTAATCTTGTGTATCCAGCGTCCTTGTCGTTTTGTTTAATTTTCAATAAATTATCGGATACCAAACGATACCAAATTATCTTGAATCGAATTTAGCTTGCAAAATTCCTTCAAAATTTATTCTATCGTCTGTACGTTCGCGAACATGGCAGACTTCTTTGGAGAAAATGGCGACGTAGAAAGATATCCATCACTCGACTTTTGACTGCGAAAGATTTTAATTTAGAGTTTTGGGAATTTGAGGAATTTGAGGGGAGCTGGAAATTTGGGGAATTGGAGACTTAAGGAGTTTGATACTTTGAGACTTTAAATTTAGGGAGTTACCCTAAATTCATAAATTTAGGGAGATTGACAATTGATTTGAGTTTCTGCAAATTTAGCAAGCGATGGGTAATTTCTCTTTGTCCAAAAGAAGTCTAACCTGACGCTCGACACCACAACTTACACAATTTTTTAATCTCACATTCATCTTAGAGCCTTGAAACCCTTAACCTTCCTGACCCCATCAATAGAAATTTCGTTGCATATACTAACCTCCAAGACATTCTACAACCAATATCTTAACTAACTCCATCCTTATTTTACAATGCAGATTCCATCCATCTTAGAATGCACATCTATGCTAATTCCGCCATTCCAATATCGAAACCTAACTATCATTATCAAATTCTTAATACCCGAATTTTAAGATTCATAATTTTATCATACATGCAATATGTCGGGTCAGAAGGGTTAAACATCGTTTGAAGCATTGCTGAACAAGTGAATATTCAACAGCTCCAAGTATGTTCAGTCGTATTTACAAAATATTATTGATATTCAGACATCTGTTCAAACTATTACGGGTTTCTTCGAGATTGGCTTCAGATTCGCGGACAAAATGTCCGCTTCTACCGGGGCCATCTGCTATAAAGGAACGTCGCTCTGGTTTACTGGTCCGTTTCCTATTCTCGCGTTGTTATTCAGTTGTTTCGTTGTGGCGGTGTTCTCGTTCGAATCCTTGCTCGAAACGATCGCATTCGAATCCTTCTCGTTGTTGCTTGTCTGGGTCGATCGTGAAACTACTGTCGGCGGTGGTTTTCCGTTCTTTCGGTCTTTAACTTCCAGCTCGTAGTCTGCGAAATAAATGTTTACTATCAACATCTTTGTTATTGGTGTTTAAAAGTTGAGTGTACTATAGGTTCAATATTTTTAAGTAACCATCTAATTTTTTTTATCATCAAAATGTTCTTAAATGTGTAATAATTGTTATATTATTTAAAATATAGTAACTATAGTACACATAATATTGAGTTAAATAAAATGTAGTTATTGTAGAATGTTGCCATAGGATATCGTGCACAAAAGAATATGTGATAGAGGAACAGAATTTCCAGCTTCAATTAAACTCGAACGTTCGATTCGATATTAAAAGAACGTTAAGAAACATGTACAGAGGAGTTTCAGATTTTACGAGTGCACTTTTTGTGGTAACATCTTTATCAGAGAACTGCTTTAAACAGATGCTTGCCCCCGGCATCTCTTGGCAGATTAGAAACGTGAAATTGTCAGTTTTTGTCGGGAGGTTTAATTAAAAGCCTCGGTTTTACGTGAGATACATGCTGATAAGAACGTGAGCTCGGGATCACGTGAGCACCTACAATTAAAAGGTGTTTCGTGTTCCGGGCAGAATTATCAAACTAAAGCGATGGCTCCTTTGAGAGTCCTCCGGTTGAATTATGCGAATATATATGCTCTGATTTATACAAACTTCGGAGTTTTTAAATTATACTACTGAACTTCTGAATTTCTAAATATGCGAATTTCTTTATCCCCAGATTTATTTTCAAATTCTTAAATCTTCGTATTTATCACACTATTGAAATATTCGAATTTTATGAGATCAATGGTGACTTACATTCGCTCTGAGTTGAACAATCAATGGTAGTGATGATGTGTTTCTTAACAGCTTTATTCTGATCGCACGTAGCCGCTGTTAAAGTTATCGGCGCTATCATGCTGGATGCATTTGTAGCAGTAACAGCCGAACTCTTCGTGGTGCTGTATCTGGCTGGCATCATGCTCTGACGCACGTTCCTCTCAGGTCGAATTAAAATGATATATAACTGGTGACAACAATTAAACATCAAATACCAAAGTTACTTTCCGATATATTCTGAGCGAATTATATCCCTTTGAGCGAATCACTTACCTTTGGACTAAAGAGACACGCTATAGTAACCGATGCTGAGAGACTTATAGTTACTGACATTGAGGTGATTCTCAGAGCCACATTGTTCCCTGTACCGAAATACAATGGCACAAAGGCTAACCAGATGACGCAGGTGGTGTACATTGTGAAACCTAAACAGAAATCAACGATTACATAGATCAAACCTACATAAAAAGATTGTATTCTTCAAGAAAGATCAGATCATAAAACTCTCTATGTTCTAAATTCCCACATAAATTTTCTAAATTCAATCTCCTACAAATTCCATTACCAAAACACCAATTTTGCCACAAGATCAAAAGCTTCCAAATCAAAGAATCAAACGTCAGCATTCGACAAAACTTTGACTTTTCAAAAATACGTATAAAATCCATCCAGCTATCAATAGAATCCTCTATGGGAAAATATCCCGCGTTCCCGAGTTCAATGGATGTTCGAGGAACTTTAATTCCCCGGCATAAAAGAGGAAGGTTTAAGCGGAAGATCGAAAATGCCTTTGGCACAATGGCTCCCGGAAGTGTTGGGCTCGAAAAATTTCGACAAAAGTCGTTGCATCGATGTTGCACGTCTCACCGATATGTTTGCTCTCGTTGAACGCCTCCGGGATTTTTCTGGTGAGAACCGCGTACACCGTGCACACCACGATCAACATAATTGGATAGGCGAAGGCGATCATGTAACTGGCATCCACGTAGCTGTTGCAGACAAGCAAGTTGTCTTCTCTGGTTGGGTAATGGTGCATTGCTCTAGCCGGGTCGATTATCATCCACACGCCGTTAATTAGGATCTGCACGAACACTAGGCCCGAGCAGATGATCAGCTGCGAACGCGGCGATATAAAAGATGGCCGCTTTGCGCTGTGCTTGCTCGCGTTGAAGATCCTCGAGATTCGATTCGTCTTTGTTAATAGAGCCGCGTAGACCACGGTGAAGCAAAATCCTGCGGCGAATCTGACAGATATTGGGAGCGGTTAATGAGCGGTGTAATTGTCTTTTGGTAATTATTTAGCTTTCACTCGTATAGGCTGATTCTAAACAGGTTGGTTCTTTACAGGTCGATTTGCGGTGGGATTTTAGGGATATAAAGATTGAATCTGAGAATTTAGGAGCACAGAAATTGGAAGATTTGGACCTTTGAAAATTAGAAAATGTTATAATTTGCAAACATGGAAAGTGGACGTTCGAACTATTCATTAATGTACGGAAATGAACTTTATTTGCACGTCGATGTTCTTTAGCGAACTCCATTGCTCGATGTACAGTGCACTCTAAAGTCTACAATGAACCACTTCCTAAAACAAAAAGTATCTTCATTCATATTTATCGCGAACTTTCAGCTGCATGCCTCATGACGTTGCACTAAAAGTAGCAATATATAAATGAAGCAAAAAGTGTAGCGATTCATTCATATTTAACAGCAGCTTATTTCCTAGAATCGATTCGTAGAATACACTAGCATATTTTACGACGTTCGTTTTAGAATCAGCCGGTAGAGAAAATAGAAACACGTCGACACAAAATACGTGGACGTTTAAGAGATTGAAAGCAGGTGCAACGTTACGTCTAATGGATTCGCTGTTCCGCTTTATATTCTTCTTTTGATTCCCTGCAATTGAATCGGCCGTAATTCACTTTCCGATGAAATTTCGTCCCCGACTTTATCAGCTTTACGTCGATCGATCATGCACTGTGTTACCACTTAATATCCTCGCAGTCTGGGGTCGTCTCGTTTCGCGGTGAAATTGGATTTTCCTCGGCGACCCCTCGACAACTCTTGTGTGCAACTCTTGCCAAAGAAAAATGGCCGGACACCATGTTGCATGCCTTTCATCTCTTACCTTTGAATACCGCAAACGATGTCCGTTGGTCTCAGCACCAGGGCAAACGTAACGAGATAACAGAGCAGAATCCCGGACAACAGGACGTACGACAATTCGCGACCGGATGCACGGACTACCGGGGTGTCGTTGTGTTTCAGAAACACTCCACACACGAACAGCGTTATCTATTTCACAGATATAAATATTTATGTAGCGTTACCTTAGCAATTGTTTACTGGCTTACTCAAAATTCCACCCTCTATACTACAACTTCAGTATTTAATCCAACTTAGTACTTTATTGACCTCGCTTCATTTTTGTCACTTTAGGAATCTGATGTAGTCATTTCTTTGTTGATATTTGATGATAGTGTCATACAGGGTGTCGTGTGCTATTTATTCAAGTTTATTTCAGTATAAAATCTGAATTGTTTTGAAGGGTGAAAATTGAAAAAAATATCGTCTCAAAGTCACTGTCGACAAAATAAATCAAAAAGTTTATACAATTGATTAACCTCCCATTGCAAATAATTTTGAATATTTCAGAAAAGAACATTGTTCGTTTTTGTGATTCAAGTTGCGAAGCGTTGAAATCGATAATGCAGTTGCTTTCGGTAACAGTGCAAGCAATTTTGCCACTTGTCGAGGGTGATTTTCTGTTTCACGGTCGAAATTATTACGGGATCATTAAGTAGTTAAGTCATAATCGTTTCATCGCGAGTATAGTGTACCTTATTACAGGTTGCAATGTGTCTATTTCGAGGAAAAGTAGCGTGTAGTATTCCACGTTAATTGCTAACATACTTTTCTTGTTCTCATAAACAAACGTAAAATATCTTCCTTTTCTAAACTGCATATCTCATCATTTTTATCGCATTTGCAACTTGTAAATAGCTATCGTGTACCATAATTACTGGCCTCTGGATATTTATGATATATAGAAGTCTGCAAAGTACGTGTAATTTATGTAATCTATGGTCGTTAGCGTATCTAACGATAGAAATGGTCTTTTTCTAGTTTTCATTTGTATATTTGTTGCAATTTCTGTGTTTCTATTGATTGAGAGTTGTACAATATTTACCATGATTCCCACAGCGGAGAAAGACATTGCTCCTATTGCCCAACCACTTTCTGGTCGCAGAAATTCCTCGGGGATATCGCGACAAGTAGAATGTGTTTCGTCTGGTACGGTGCCTTGGCGGCAAGGAATGCACTGAGTTTCGTCTTTGGGATGTCGTATCTACCAAACATGTTTGAAACTTATATAAACCTTATTCAAGACAAACACATTTGTACCTGCTGTCAAAACGAAGCGTATACATATTTTATCAATATATTCATCAACTCTAATTTGTCGAAAAACTCCGAAACCCATCACGTGTCACAGACTCAATTATTCCATCGTAAACGTAGAAAAATTCGTTGGCGCACCAGTGAAATTTTCCACGATCTCTCTGCACGAATTATTTCAGAAAAATTGTCACGAAGTCGTAACGTTATTTCGAGGCTCGACTTTCCAGCTGCTCGTCTAATAAAGAGCAATATCTCTGCGATAATTTAATACGAAACGTTCCTCTCGTTGTTTCATAAAATATCATCGAATTGGTAATACGAAGAGAAACAAAGAACGAACGGCAAAAAAGGAATATTCTCAGTCGGACGATAGGTGTTCGAACGCGATCACAAACCTGATATTGAGTGCAGTTGAAGCAGTGCCAACAGCATCGTTCGCCTTCCACGTATTTCTTTGCTTGGCCGACCTCGCAGGGTAGAGAGCACACACTTTCGGGCGGCTGAGGATGTCCAAGTTTAAATTGGATTTCTGCAAGGAATATGCGAGTAGGTAGCACCAGTGACGTTCAATTTTATGAAAAACCGTCGCCGAGGCTTATTGCAAAACGCTTCAACAGCTTACCGGACATATTCAGCCGTAATTCACCCTCCAGGTATTTACCGACTCGTATCCACTTATACTTGCCCGGCTCTATTTGCTTGAAGTGGATGATGTTGTATCTGGCCGGACCGTCTCCGTTTTTGTCGAACTTGAACTTGTCACCGCTCAGACCTTTAAATTTCCACTCGAATAAATACACGTTCAACGGCGACGACTTTATTCGCCTACCAACGCGTCGCTTTACCTTCGAAATCCACTTTCCTCAAATATTTCAGAAGCTCCGTGCCCTTGGTCGGCGTCATCGCGTCGCAGAGTCCCGGTTTACCGTGGCAGAGGTCCCGGTGCATGTCTCTGAGAACCAAACCATCATGAATACTTTGCTTCGTCGCTCACGAACGCTTATGTCTTACCGAAACGCGTAAGCGAACGCCATTACTGCATCTGACACGAATTGCAGTTGATCCTCGAACGCGGTGTTCTGTTTCGTTAAACGCTCCTTCGTCGTGCACGGTTTCGTGTACTTCTGGTTGTACGGGGTTCTGGATGCGTTTGGGTATCTGCACTGGAAGTGGTCTTCCCAGAATTCTGTAAGTTTCATGGGTAATTTATGGCAGTGTTCATTTTTACGACACTGATTTTCAAACTGTACTGGTTTGTTTATTAATGGTATTTGAATTTAGTTTTTATATTCATTATCAAAAGACATAGAATTATTCCCTTTGTGATTGCAGCACAATGATTAAAAAAAAATATACTATTGAAAACTTGATCGTGATTTAATTTCTTTTAATATTTCTATACGAGTTAATATTACTGTATGAATAGATTATATAATCAGTCAATTTCTACGTAGACAATTTTCTTTTATTAAAGCAACATCATAAACCGAATCTGTTAAGTTTGTAAATAAATACTCGCAACGAAAATTACGGTAACTTTTTCTACATCAATTTTCCGGCAAGATGAAATCGTTAGGTCTGTTTTTTCTTGTACGAGAAGTGGTTGTTTTTAATGAAATTTTGGGATAAGCCGATGCCGTTGGTGCTTGGAGAAGTTCAGATTGGGAAAGTTGAAGAGCTCGAGTGTTTTAGTCATTCGCTTACCAACGAACCACGGATTCCTTCGGTTATTCTCCACGGTCAAATTCAGAAAGTACTCTTCAAAACCCTTGACAGGATTGGCTTGAGGTTGAACTGATAGTGTGCCCTCAACTTCTGGCTCGTTACCGTTACTAACTAACCCCCTGGCGCTCCATCCGTCGCTGCCGATCCACGAAAACGCACCGGTTGCATTGCAACGTCTAACTGCTCTCATAACTCCGGCAACTTCTTGATCCGACCCGAATATGATGCATCCTGAACAGAGAAACAATGGAACATGTATTACGCTTTCAAAATTTTCTCCCTTTCATTTTATTTCAGCTGCAACCCTTATCGCGTTAACTTATCACTTAACTCTGACATTTCGAATCTCCAAAAATATATATCCCTATAATCTTCAATCCCCAAAACAATTCCCTAATCCCTAAATTCCCAAAACATCTTCAAAATTCTAAATTCCCAAATCCCTTAATCGTGAAATCTTGAAATTCCCAGAACCCCCAAAATTCGAATCCCTACATGACCTACAACTCCAAAAATTATGCAATTAAAATGAGCGAAATAACCTCACGAATCTTCAAACGAAGTTCACTTTTGACACATTTTACAGAGAAAGATTGCAATTTCTCAGCATGGAAATAGCTATTTAAATCGGACGGTTACATTCCTTCGTCTAATTCCCGACTGGTAAAAAATTACATCGTGCACAAAGCGATGTTGCGTTTCATTTACTCCGTGGATATTGTAAACTCCCTTGTTTTCAGTGTTTAAAGCTTTAAAACGATTCGAAGGGTCAAACACGACAGCAGTGTGTAGTTCACAAGAAGAAACTTCATTGTTACTTGGAATCTAAAGGTACACAGAACAGTGGAATCTTTGCCAGAGGGATGGAATTTAATTGAATGCAATTGTTCTGCACTTTCTTTTATTGTTTTTAATGCTATCTCTCGCCGGGGTATAAAGACTCAGGCGACTTAATTAATTTCTCCTAGAAAACGACTTCATAATTCGTTGAACTGAAACGCTGTAATTAAGGGCTGTGTAAGCTTAAGGTCACTTGTGTATGGTTACAGTGGCATTTTTTTTTTATGAAACGTCATGAAAGAAGTTGTATAATTAATTTAGAGAGGACATGGTAATAATAGTAGAATCTGGAGTTCTGAAGTTTGAGAATGTTGATGTGCTAAAATTATAAAATTAAGGAGTTTTGAAATTATGAAGATGTTGAAGCTTAAAAATTCCTAAATATCAAAGTTAGAAAATTACAAAGTGTCAATGTCTCAGTGTTCAAAAATTGTTTACTTCCAAAGTCTTCAAATTTCAAAGTCTCAAATATTTAAAGTCCCGAAGTCCCAAAATCTCAAACCTCTAAAACATCAAAGCCCCAAAGTGTCGAGCTCCAAACCTTCCAAATTTCCAAAAGCGAAAAGTTACGAAGTGTTAAAGTTCGCAAGCTCAAAAATTCTAAAATTCCAGAGTCTTAAAGTGGCAAACGCTACCAGCACTAAAGCCACGAATACGTAGACCAATAAATTGGTTATATCGAATATCATAAATACGGGTCCACTATAAAGATTTAACATTGTCGAAAAACCGGTTAAAGTCTCGACCTTTTCAGGCACATGAAGCGCCCATAAAAGCACTCATAGTCCGTTGGTGGTTTATTCCTTCGAGAAGGTAGATTACGCGGGACTTCATCAAGAACTGGCGCGGCGTATAAAATGAAACGTGCGGTCTAGAATACGAAAGAAAAATGGAGGGATAAAAGAGGAACACGGTTCAATTTGCATGCAAAGAAAACTGTATGCTCGGCGAGTCTGTACTTATCGAACACAAAAGTGGACGATCTAACGCGTAATAATTTCACGGGAACACGAGGACGGAGCTTCTTTCTTGAAACAAAGACTGTGACAACACCATTGTCTACCTCGTGTCAACTGTGCTCTATTTAAACGGCGGTGAAATAAAACGGGGGTGAGGAGATTAATAGTCTTTCTACGGTTACAAGTTCAACTCTTGACGTTTTCTTCATAAAACACCACTCGAAGGTTACTCTCTTTCTCCTCGTTTTGTTCCCGTTTGCTGAACGAGTAATTTCGACTGGCCACTAAGACGATCGTTCTTATCGGACCTGGAGCTTTATTTTTAAAGCTCGACCGTCTTAAACGTACGCTTCCGTTTCTCGGGGCGGATGCCTTTCGAGAATGGAAACCAGTGATTCTCTAGGTGCTAGTTTTGTCTAAAGTAACGGTAAACTTGGAAGGTCGATGAAATATCGCAGCTCTCGTATCTGTCCAACGGACTCCTTCAAGCTGCCATCTACTCTGATAACAGGGGCACCAGGGTATCGAGAGATAAAAAGACTTTGGCATAAAAACGGTGATTCCGACCATTTCCTTCGAATTATGCTCGCTCGGGGAGATCCTCGTTTCATTCCGAAACCACGCTTCCTTTACCGTCTTTATAATCAATTGTACACGCCGTGAGTCGGTAAGAATTTACCTTTAATATAACCATACTTTGTAACTCTCGTTAAACAAACCTCAAAATTACACTGTTAAGACAAATTTCAGGTTGTATCTCGAATAAAGTTCTTTATAACGCTTCTTTAAAATTCAACTGAGCACGAAATTATTTTCATTATCCTCTCTTATTGTAAGATATTTTGACAGTACATATTTTATCTCGGTTTAATATTTAAGATTAACTGAAAGCTACTTTATTATAGGTCTTTACATTTTTACCTTGATCAAGTGTAACAAGTACCATATTTTTTATGAAAAAGATATTCTAATTTTGAAAAATCTGAAAATCGAATATGTCGAATGGTTTGATATTTCAGAAAAAAGATGTATTAAGTGACATCTAGTGAGTCTTTCAAAGTTACACATTTTATTTGAAGCATTTATTGATACAACCAATTGGCCTCAAGATACACATTCTAGATGTTACTCTTTCATCACTCACGCAACGAATAAAAATACGCGTTGGTGAACCGACACGTTTTTTTCTGACTCGTCGAATGTTTTTTTGCATTTCAAGTAATATTTTGAGAGAGTATCGAGAGGTAGCGTATGTACATATATACAATGAATGGAATGACAGTCGAGAGTCTTTGAAACGCTCCATCGATGTGTAACAAGCGTTTGCATATTTCTGGCAACGTTCTATTGAAGTTTCGAACATGTTACATTTCTGTGCCATCCACAAGTTTCTGTTTGATGGTGTACCGCGTAAAACCGTGCGTTTGTATTTTTTAAAAAGTTCAAAAAATATTCGACAATTTTGTGACAACAGACTTTGGAGTTTTGGGACTTTACAGCTCTGAGATTTGAGGGTTTTGGGATTTTGGGAATTTAGAATTTTTGGAATTCACACTTCTGAGATTTGGGGTTTTTGGTTTTTTACAGCTCTGAGACTTGAGGGTTTTGGGATTTTACAGTTTTAAAACTTTAGGGTTTTATACCTCTTATAATATATCCCCCAATCAAGTACTATTCAATTCGGTGCATATGCACGTGCTATAAGTGAGAGCAGCTTGCAGTAAATAAGAATAGTACCGAATGTTTGAAATTAAAAAGGTGAATTATTAACAATCATCAATTTCCCCGTATCTGACGAGCTATTTGCAAGCATCTGGGTATTGTAAGGCTCGATTGCAGAGAGTAAATCGATAGTCGCGAGATTCTCAATGCACAACTCGTTGCTATCGGCTACTGCGTTTGCAAGAGGTATTTGTAAGTGGATCTCACGATCTCGTGGTTGTTTGCCAACGAATCTCTAATTTATTTCCACGATTTATTCTCTGCTCGACCCGTGAAGATGGAAAATTTTCGCCATTTATTTGCACTTTTTACTTGCACGCTCTTGCAGATAGTTTCTTTATTGTCCACCCGTTTCCCATTTTATTTTGAAATATATATTTTTAATAGTCTTGAAAATGTGCATTTTTCTGTTAAAATGATGAAATTGCGGTTGTGCATATTACGTTGGAAATTATTGTCGAAATTTATTACAATTTCTGTTGTGAAAATAATGTAAAAATTGGTCTGCACCAACAACAAATCAAATTGAAATTTTCATTTAATATTTACAATGAATATTGCAAAATGAAATACTTTGCATGTAAGAAAACGTTGAAATTTACTTTGGTAAGAATATTATTTAGTCTGCGATGTAGAAGAATATTTTACAAGTTTATTGTTAAAATGTACTCACCTTTCGCTCTGGGCTTTGTTAATAATTTTAACACAATATTATCGTAAGCTGTTTCTTCAGCCACGCCAGAATCTTTCACCAGCTTCTCCTTGATCGCGATGCATATATCATGTTTTCCTAGTAGTTCTTCTAGCTCTTCAAATGCCTGCAATAAAACAAGTATTCTTTAAATTTATTCTCTCAATTATAGGAACATTGTGAGCTTTATTTTTTAATACGAGATCGAAACACAACATTCATATTTAATTGCGATGTCAATCTTTTCGGAGAAATGAGATTCGAATTCGAAACGTAATTGGAAATTGTTCTGTATTAATGCAGTGTGACTTTTTATGTGACCGAAGTGGGACTTCAGAATCCTAAAGTTCGAAAATTTCAAAGTTTCAGAAACTAAGTTCATCGCGAATTCATAGAAGACATAATCTTATGTAGTTTTCACCCCAATAATTTCTTCTTCAAGTATAATAACTTTCACTCGAATTATCTCTGAATTAAACATGAACTGATGATCACGATAAACGTGCTAAGCTATTTTACCACGAAAATTTGCATGCTGACAATGTCAATTTCTCAAATTATATTAATTTTCCCGTCACGGTCTTTCTCAACACACCATAAAAGTATTCAACGTAAACGGAAATCGATAGTAGGGCTCGTATGTCTACCGGAGGGGAATTAAAATATTTCCCTCGTTGATTTGCGATTCAAAATCGACGAAGGGAGATTTTTATTAAAAAGGTCTTCTCCCATCATCTCGTTCCGCTCGAGAAACGAATTCCTATATACCTAAAGGGACTCGGTCGATCCTACGTTCTTCGATTTCTCTTTTTTTCCGCCGCTGTTGTTCAGATTGCAATCCCTTCGAGGGACTCCGAGGCTTCCCTCGATGTCACGTTTAAATGCGTACTTTTCCGTTTAAAGGTCCCTCATTCAGTTTGCTGCTCTCTTCGTATTCTGTTCTACTGTCTTCTCTTCCTTATTTTTATTTCGAACTTCAATTAACACACTCCTAATAGAAAATCGATGGGATTGGTAAAAGGATCTCAAATCTTGAATTCTAATCGAAATTAAACATTTGATGTGTCAGACAATTTTTGAGACCGATTTAAAAATTAATGTAATGTATGCAGTGTGTAAATCAGAATTCTTTTATTTATTAATGGAAATATTTCTCGTTTATATTATACAATGCTATCAGCTTCATATTTTGTCATTTTAATATACGAGCTGGAACTCATCGCTCTATTACAGAAAATATTACACGATCCCTTAACGAGACACGCGTCAACCGATGCGAGAGAAATTCTATCTCCGTTAATTATTTTCACATGAAACATTTTTACACGTTGTAAAAGTTAAAAATTTAATCTGAACAATGCTGAACTTCACATTCGTTTAAATATTATGTCAATGTCTATATATTTAATATGTTAATACTATGTTAGATAATTTTCATATTTCAAACGTCTCCTCAAATAAGTGAATTTCTTTGTGTCAACCTAAATCCTAATTTTACCTTGGAGGAGCATTCTTTGAGTATCTCGTACATTGTGATTATAATAGGTAATGATGTATTCTGTGTAAACACGCAGAGGTCAAGGTGTACAACACTGTTGACATGACTCGCAATTTATAGCAACTCGTCACGGGCTCCGCTGCTACAAAACAATGGACAGGCATATGACCAACAAACGCCATTGACCCAGATATTACCTCAGCAGTTACTTACACGTTAGTTCTTTCCCTATCTCACGAGAACGTTCTTCTATTTCTGTTTTCCGCATTAGATTTACCGAGGGCCAGTAATGGGGTTGAAAATTACTACGAGGCTTCATTTGTGTCCAACCTGTTGTTTCACATCGATTTCTCTTTAACAAGAGGAAAATGTGGCTAGCTTATCACAGAAATACGAGTGCAACGTGTTTTCTAATTTATAGTGAAGCTATAAATTTTAGTACCAAAAAAGGGTAGTTTTTGGGGAAGTCTCTTCGTAGAATCGTAACGGTAGGGTCCGTCACGTTTGCAATAAAAGAGAAGGTAAATGAAACCGTGACAACTCCAGAGAGGAAATAAGACCCAGGACATTTGATAAAGGAAATTTAATTATCCTCCTGTCAGTGTCACTCGATTTTGTATCAGCGTCGATTGCTTAAGAATTAATAGATGTCTACAATTCAATGTCAATTTGCAATCGATACATTTCAAGCGCGAGTGACATTAATTACATTTGTAAGCAGAATTGGATTCAATAAATTGAACTATGACGAATCGAATGTTGAATCGCAGAAATACGTCACTCGGAATCTACATCGTATCTGATGTTACTGTCAGTATGAAGCACAAAGTGACGCTTTAAGAAGTTCCATTGTGGCTGCACTTTTAGTCAACAATCGGAGATGCATTAACACAATGGTGCTACAACTTCTGAAGTTCAGAATCCATCGATACATTTAAGCATTCGTTGCAGCTGGGGCTGGAAGATAAAAGCCATTAGACATCAAATGATAAACGGGAAATGATACGGATGCTCGAAAAGTTTTTCCGATTTCTCTGTTTCGTATATGTGATACGTAATAAATATATGTTTCGTTAACTGACCGAGAAAATATTCTCTACCCTGAAATCTCTACATCTCTATTTAATTAAATTTCGAAACTACATCTCTATGTCCTACAATTCCTACATCTTTGTATACCTATATCGCGAGATCCCCACATACCTATATCACATGTCTATCTCTAAATCCCTATATCTGTACATTGCTATATTCCTACATCCCTATGTCACTACATTAAATCTCGAGATATTTACATCCCTATATACCTATATCCCGAAGTCCGTACCATCCCTATGTCATTATATCTCTACATCTTTATAGCCCTATTTTCTTATGCTTCTATGCACTTATACCCCTACAGCACAATTTTCTTATGGTCCTCTGCATCCACACCCCTATATTTCACGTAATCATAAAGCAGGCTTGTATAAAATCGAGGTGAATTTGTTAAAGAAAAAGTTTGTCCTAAATTAAGGAACTAAACTGGTCATAATAAACCCGCAAGGTAATGCAGGGAACGGAATTTCTGTATATTTCTCTCTTTGTCGTGCGTATAATTTTTAACGTGACCCTCGGTATCCACGTGGAAATTAAATCGACGTTCTTTTGTAAGCCGCGTTCATTAGGGGCGCAACATTGTCGTGGATACCATATAAAAAAGATTTCCTGGAGGGTCGTTTCCTCGTCTAATTAACGCGAAAAACAAACGGAAAACGCGAAACGTTGCTCGACCAACGGGATAACCTCGTTTGTCATTAAGCTGTCGGTGCAACGATTACGGTGGCGAGGGAAAAAGAACCGGAAACCGTTTGACAAGTCACGTTTGCGCGATAACAATGTTATTTCTCATTAATCTCTGCTCGCGATATTAACATTCGACTCGCGCGAACGGACCCGAACTGCGTCAGTCAATTTCTGCCTTTGTTTCTCCCTCTTGGACGATAATTTAGGAAGATTGCCGGCCTCGTAAAAGAGTAACAGAAAAAAAAAGGAAACGGAAGGGAACAAAATGCTTCCACTCGAGGAAAAATGCGAGATGATACGCGCGGAATGGCGAACGACGAGAGTTGCTCTAATAATTCCCTTGAATCTTTAACGATACCCTCAGGTGATTCCTGTCTTGTCGCTCCGACTCGCTTCTACCGTTGTCAGCCTCCAATTTCGCGCTGAATTTCATGGAAATATACGATCCTTATTTTATCGCTCGCATTGCGGCCTTTATTGAATCATTTCATAAATGATATCCTTCTTACATTACGTATTAATATAACGAATGAAACTGGTACGGAGAGTACCTACATTTCCGTATCATTTGCACCATTTTGTGCTAGTGCATACCTCTTGACAAAATGGCGGACAGGACTGAGAATATGGGAATTTAGAAATTTAGGGATTCTCACATTGAATTTGAGAGTTTGGTGAATTAAGAAGGTGGAAGCGTGAGAATTTGGAGATTTGGAAATTTGGACAATTAGGAATTCGTAAATACACAATTTTATTAAATTTGAAAATTTGCAAATATTAGAATTTGGAAGTTTAGAAATTTGTACAGTCGAAAGCTTAAAAATGTATATATTCGAAAATAATAAAGACATATTAAATCTCCCCTCTCCTCATAGAAAAGAATCCATTTAAAATGTCAGCATACAGGTTCGTAACGTCTTCATCGTCCCAAATTATGCGAAAATGAAATTCAACAGCGCACCTAAACGCCAATTTCGTATCATTACCGACGTTTAAATATTACACGGTTCGCGGTGAAGGAAAATAGATGAAGGATGAAGGCTGTGGGGGCTGTTAAAACAGGGGTAGATATCCCTCGAGCCCTGTCCCGGTGAATATTTATCAAACTCATGAAATTTCAAACTTCGAGGTCATGGTTCTTCGTCTTTCACCTTTTACCTTCTTATCTCCTTACTATTGTTCAATTTTTAACATCGCTATTCCTGTGCTTCCTCGATACCATCGATCGGAGTTTCCTAATTTTTCAGATTAAAACTTTGAAATTCGTTTCGTCAAGTTATCAACGCTCGATGTCAAAGTTTACGAACTCTCGGTTGTTAAAAGTACGGCTTCTACAGAGGAAGGCAGAGTTTCCAAGGTCGGATGTTAATTTCTACATTTCAAACTTGTAGTTTCTTCACCTCGACTTCGGAGTTTCAAGTTCATTAATCCTGTCTTAACTATGTCGTAACTTTCCGACGTCTGCACACGGTTATCGTGATTAAAGTTTTAATTGTCAGATTCTAATATTAACATATCTTCTATTTTGAAACACTGATTCAAAAATTAAAATGAGTATACTATAAGTGTGTATTTCTCTCTTATATTCACAGTTTATAAAATTTGTATCATGAAGTGATTTAACGATCATTTAATTGTTGCAAAAATTGTGTTATTTCACGAATGAAAAATGGGAAATGGATGAGGAAGGAAAACAAAGATTACCGCCACGGTTTAAGCTCGCTGAATATGTATCAGAAAGTAAATCTTCGTATGCTTCAATTTCATCCAATTATTCTTGGCAGACGTGAGCATTTTCTTGATCGCATGTTGTACGACATTGTATCGATTACCATTAAAGTTGTAATTTTAATACAAATTGCTGATGAAATTACAGTGTGCGCTCTATGGTTGAGACTGTGAACTACAACTGAAATTAGATTTTAAAGTTACATCGAATATCCTGATTCTGGTTGAACCGTGGAGAACGGATTAATCTTTTTAAGTATCAGTATGATCTTTCATCAGCGATGAAGGTTATGCTTCTGTGGGTAAAAGGGCATGGTAAAATGTAGAAGTGGTGAAATAGTATGGTAGAAAAATATTATACTGATAAAATAGTCGCATGGTAAAAGAGAGTATGGTAAAGCAGTAGTAGCTATACGGTAAAATAATGAAATGGTAAGATAGTAAAGTAGTGAAGTAGTGAAGTAGTGAAGTAATGAAGCAGCGAAGTATTGAAGTAGTGACGTAGTGAAATAATGAAGCAGTAAAGTAGTGAAGTAATAAAGTAGTGAAATATTGAAGTAGTGAAGTAGTGAAGTAGTGAAGTAGTAAAGTAGTGAAGTAGTAAAGTAGTAAAGTAGTGACGTAGTGAAATATTGAAGTATTTAAGTAGTAAAGTAGTAAAGTAGTGAAGTAGTACTTTTTCTCATATTTTCTTCTCGTTTCATCTACAAATATGATTTAACACGTTGTTGCCGTGACAATATTCCACTTTATCAAGATATTTCACACCGTCCATGCGTCTCGTTCGATAATAATCACGTGACTAAACACGCACAGGAAGATTCACGGTTCGCTAATCGCAATGACCAATTAAATTAACGTCATTAAAATGTGTCCACCCATGAAAATCCGTAGAACGCGGTTGAATTTCACGTTTTAGTCGATTTCACCCTATTAATCTAGTTCCAATCGATTTCACGACCATGTTAATACACGGAACGTACATTTGACACCATTAGCCTCCCGATCGCATATTCCTTTTGTCATGAAAGATATAAAATTTCGATCACAATTGAATGATACAAGATTTGATCTAAATAAACGCAAAATAAATTTCAGCGACAAATGTGTACAAAGAGGAAATTTTGATAAAATCCGGTTCAACCGATCCCCTGTGTGAAAGTACCATACGAAAACAATAACGGATGGCACGCTTTCTGTATTATGCGTATCACGTATGCATCCAATGTTATTTTACCGAGAACATTTTCGCGCATTTTTCATCGCCGACGTATCCAATCGGATAGGACAACAACGATGACATAAAAATGCAATTTTCAGTCGGCTCCGCTATCGGGAAAGGACTTTTGCTCTTTTCAAACCACAATTTCTCTGTGCTTTCAAGTTCCCAGACTTGAGACGTTCATACTCCTGTTTTATCAAATCGACGAAGTTTTTGAACTTTTCAACTTGTTTGATGCACTATGTTCTTTAATATATGCATTATAGTGATGATATTTATTAGATATTCTGTCAATATAATTTTCTCCTTCGAGATACTTGTGCGATTTATTGGTTCTTTTTGTTCTATTTGAATCAGTCAGCGCCTGACGTAATTAACAGGGTGTAAATTACGCGTTTGAACGACGAACCAATTTGTTAATTCTGTAATAGGTAGACTCTGGAATACGTCCGACGAATGGGTTCCACTCGCTGATATGTAACCGCACGAAATAGCGGCTCGTTTATCCGCACACGCGTACCAACTGCAATTTACATCCCATTCGCCTGGTAATTTCATTGTCGTGACGTTTTAATGAGATATTCGAGTGATATGCTTTATATTGTACTTCTTCCGTGAGCAAGTTAGTGTCAGAGCATTATGAATTAAGATCCCCTGATAAAACGAGTTAAAATTCAATTTTTTATTTCTGCTTCGAACTTTCCCCATAATATAACAATATTTCACATTATTTTATACGAAATGTTTTTGCATTTTCACCTTGTTGCAAGTTAAATTTATAGGAGTTCAAATCTTGACTAGATTTCGTGACATGAAAGAAACGTAAGATATTTAAGACACGTCAATTTTGAGGTTAAGGTTTAAAAATGGCTACGAGGTTGGTCGCACAAAATGGCTGATGGCCTGTTTTACTAAAGAATAAATCCGAATACACTATCAGCAAAATTAATAAATAATTATTTCGTTGCCCACTTTCCAATTTGTAGCACAAAGATAAATAATGCAAACTCGTGCAATTTTAATGATTACAAAAGATACGATAAAATATTAAATCCGTTCGTTTTATAAGTTCAAAAGTATACGTAAAATTATACCGTACCCTGAATTTATAGGTCATAAGCAATTTATAGGGACAGTGTATCGCAACGTTGTTCGCTAACGAACTTTGCATTTCATGCTTCGAACAATTTCCAATTCCACGTAACTTGATCGATCGATGTAATCGATTATTTAAAAACAAAATTGCATTACGGTGTTCGATGTCCGGACAAATTTTTTAGAACGATTAGGTACCACGGTATTGTCGGGTAAATACGTTGTTTGAAAGTCCATGCACGATCCAATTGTCCATTTTCAGTTTCACATGAACGACATTGCACTCTCTCACGTATAGGGCGTTCCACTTTTTTATCTATCTGCACGATTTTTAAAAAACATTTCAGACAAGGGTGATAATATGAAAGTCAGTTGTGGTATGGTTCCTGACAATTTTCAAATCTTCATTGACAATTAAATTTTTATAAGTTCAAAGTCAGAATACAAAATTTCAAAATTCTCAAAATTCTAGTTTGAGACTTCCTATGTTCAAAGGTAAAGAATTTTTAATTTCCAGAGTTCTAAGGTCTAATGTAATGTGCATATGTATTTTTTGCTAAATTAAAATGAAACACCCTTTATATCTTTATTTTCGCCCAGTTGAAATGCATTCCCATTTGCACACCTGCCACGAATCATTCGCGACTCTTCTCGCTAATGACTACGAACAAATCCAATAATGATCGTGTAACGTGACTCGTCCGACAGTCAATGGCTATTAAAATGATAGATCTGCTTTCCTCTCTGTACGCCAGTTTCACGATAAAACGTCGATATGGTGGAAATATAACGAACATTGAACAAACGGCAAAACTTCCGCGCAAAAATGAACTGAAATATTGCGCTCGCCCTATCTACAGTTTTATCATTTGCCTGTATGTTAAATTGGTTTATTCTACACGATAAAAAACTCCGTCGAAATTGTTACGCCGAATCGTGTAACGGATTTTAATTAATAGAACATGAAAGTATCCCTTTTTTTTCAGTTACACACAATGTATTCACGATATTTTTTTTTTTTGATTAAACTTTTCATTCTGCCTTTGATCATGAATTTTATCAATTCAACAGTTTCGCTGTTTTTATATGTACCTTTTAAGCCGGTTAGAATTATTGTTGCGAATGTATTATATTTTCGGGACGTGAGTTATATTCGTTTGTTCCGTTAAAACTGATCGTATTTTTAGTCGATGACAATCGTTAATGTTAGCTACTAAATAAAAAAAGTGATCACTGTTATCTCCACTAAAATCTGCGTTATTTAAAAAAGTACGATTGATAATAAATGGGAAAAGTGATTTTAGCTTCCGCGAGAAGTTTTAAAATAAAACGTTGAGTGGTCTGAACGAGTCACTGAACTCTCGTTGATTAAATTCTGCAACGATCCTGGTGAATGGTCTTGTACAACCTCGGCCACGTTATCAATTAACGCGAAATCTTCGTGTACTCGTCGTTTCACGGTGTAGTGGCTTTCAAGAATTCATTGAAAAGGTGTCAAGAGACGTTTCATCTGACACGGACGGTCGCGTGAATTTCTAACGTTGAATCGTAAAGCGTCCAAGTAAAATGTGACTCACCTTTATACCGTAATTGCTTTCCTCGTATATGATGGACACGTAGCTCCAGCCCATTTTTAGCACGATGTCTATCATTGCTTTAACCTGGTAATGATCGCTCGGTATTGTGCGAGTGAAATATTCGAAACGTTGCTTGTTGGAAAGCTCCGGGCTCGTCGAGAAGAAAGATACCTGCAATCAGAGCGGAACGGGATTTTCGTTTGCGTCCTTTCAACTATCTAAATTATTATATTGAATAAATCATGAAATTACTACATGCAATCACGTTAAAATAATTATAATTTAGAATTATAGTATTAACTGCACCGATGTAATTCACCATATATATTTCGAAATTCGTGAAAATTATCCACGATGAAGGTTCTGGACGTAATAATTATTGATATACAAATTAATATGGACTATCAATGATACCTAACTGTATCATATTATTAACATCATCGAGTAAAAATATTAATCACATAAATGACTAAAAACATTTACAACGAGTATTAATCACAACCTCAGAATCTTAGTGCATACAACTTTCGTAGCCTGCGGTTAAACTCGTGAGCCATAGTACGTGCAATATGGGGAAACCGTATTAAAACGTGCAATCAAATCTTTCTTGTGCCGAGGATGATTACAACAGTTGCGTAAAGTTGCGAAATAGTTTGGAAACTTGCAGCTTCCTTATTTTCTCCTAGTTCGCGATTTTCCGCTCGCGCAACAACGGTGTCATTACGAGCGTGATAATGTCGACGAAATTTAATCCTCAAGTAAAACAACACGTCATAACTCCGTAAAATTATCGAACTGCCGACTTGCAGCCTGTTTGCTCTGCAGCAATTTTCGTAGCTGTGCCAGCGTGAAGGCAAATGGGGATTTTCCGGTGGGCAAATTTCCAGACGCTAATAAGGACCATCAATCAGCGCCTCGAAACAACGTCGCAAGATTTCTGTGTTGATCGAAGTTATTGTCCATGACGTTTGTTGATACCACGTGATAACTTCGTTAGAAACTTTGTAGAGTTCGTAAAATAGTTCTTAGGAGCACAATGAAAAAGTTTTAAGCTCTGCAGCTTTACTACTCAGTGTCACACATGGTGACATCGTAAGAACTTTGCAGCACGTATGTGACATTGGAAACAGGTATCACAAATCTTGAAATGTGTCTAAATACACAAGGTACAGTGTCAGCGTACTGGAAACTTGATATTTGAGTCGTCGAAAGTATTATATACTTAAATGGTAGTAGAGTTTGGTAACTTAGCTCTAACATGTCCAAACTTTTGCACGTGGATTAGAATAATAATATATAATTATTTAAACAGTGAACAAGAATGAGTGTAACATCTCGTGAATTTAATCAATACCGATCTACAACTTTTTATCTATAAATCTATCCCCGTAGTTTCCGTAGGATGACGGTTTATCTCGGTTGAGTAGCTTCTGATGGTCACCCGACATTTTTCGCGATCAGTAACGAAGAAACTCGTTCGAGCGAGGTTCCGATTGATCTTCGTGCAAGACGGAGGATTTCGGTTCGATAGTGTATATTGGTGATCGGTCGACGAGCGTGCTCGTGGAAGATGAGTTTATGTAGCGAGAAACGAGTCCGCGTTATCTCGTGCTGCGGTAACAGCAGCTTCGGATTCTCTACGGCACACTGCACGTTATTTTATCCATGCCTCGCGTTTTACCATCTGGTAAATTCGTGTAGGATGACGCGGACATATTTATCAACCTTCCTCAGACCTGATGTTCCTTTGAGACGTGTCAATTTTTTCAAAGTAATCGAATATTTTCAATATTCATGCGCAAGGCATTTCTTCAAATATTTTTTCTGTGATGCATAATGATAGAAAATTCTTATTGGGCGAATTGCAATAATTAATTCTGTACTTGCTGGTGTAAAATAATAAGTAGAGGGCGATCAGACACATGGATAATTTCTAACATACCCCTATCTCTTTAGTGTATACAAAAATATCCTAAGCGTACGAAGGACTAGTATTTTTATCAGAAAAATTTTAAAGAATTTTTAACATTGAATGAGCTGTGACACGCATGATGATCATAACGAATATTTATCTGACCGTGTCACATTACTAAAAAACATTAAATACGACATTCTGCAGCGACTCAATGTATCATGGTGACACATACGACCTACTATGCGGTAAATGGATATTTTATGAAGTACTGAACGTTGAATTCTGGTATTACCATATTTCTTCTATCTGTACTCCTGCGCATGGAATACTTTGAAATGCAAACAGTCGCCCCAAAAGTTTCCCCTTTCTACGATCGATCATAAAACTTAATCGAACGATTCCAGCGACGAGCACTTTATTTTCGTTCCGTGATGCTGGTTCAATCGTATCTCGTTAATTAAACAGGATGATAAAAGGGGAAGAAACGTTTCTTTACTTCAAAACTTGTCTTATCGTTTGCGAAGAGGGTTCTTCTTAGGTCAGGATGTTTGCATTTTTACCGGTAGCCTCATCTGGAGGTCGTGGCGAAATTGCAAATCCCTTTGTGAATCGGTTAAACGACGTTATCGTTAATTGAAACGGACCGGCTGCGCCCAAACCGCGCGAAATTGCAGGCCCGCCGCTTGCACAGAGCTCGATAAAAGGGAAATAAACGAACGCAGACGATCGCTTTCAAATCCTTCTCATATCTCGAAATAAAAGCATTCGGTGGTTTCTCGGGAATTCCAGCAGCGAGATATGATTTTCAAAAACGTAACTCTAGCACGTTGAGTGCTGTACAGTCTCTTGTGACCGGCACCGGGAATTCGATATAATCGAATTACCGAGAGACGGGAAAAATTAAAGAAAAATTTTTAGTACCGATATTATGAAAGGTATCATTTCTCTGCTTTGTCGAATTTGTGTCAGCTTTCAATTAGTCTCTCCATTAAAATAAATTAAAAATTTACTTTAAATAGAAATGCAAATTAAAAATTTAAAATCGCAAAATTTCGTGTGCGTCATAAACGGTGATAATAATAATGAGACACCGTTGTAACTGCAGGTTTATTACTGTAATATTCACGGTAATAATAAGAGTAACAAAAATGAGAGCGAATGGAATAGAAAAATAATTAATGCGCAATTGGTCGGCCACAAATTCAATTTAAATATATAATTAAAAATAAATAGAAAGAGTAGTCGAATAAAATTAAAAAACGCTAAATAGTAATTAACAATGATGATAGAGAAACAATACATTTAATTAAAATTTTATTTGCGAACACTTTTTGCTTCGCAGATAGTAAATATAAATTTGTTTAAAATTAATTTAGTATCGCTTAACGAGAAGCTGTTGGTTACCGGGAGAGGAATTTCGCTTGAACGCGAAACAAATTTTACGTAATTAATTCAAATATATAATAACCTGGGAACGTCCGTTCGATTTTATATAATTGATTTTGTTCACATTAACTAACGGGCCCGGGAAATTCGATAATATCTCAGCTCCCCTTCAGAGAACGTTTTATATCACACGATGCTCTTTATTAAATTTTTTCCTTCAATGAGACTGGCGTTTATTTACTCGTAAATTTTCCGCTGCTATAATATTATCGTGCTGTTCTTCTCCGGTTTTCGTCGCTTCAATCTTTTTCATCATGATGTAGTATTGCGAGAAGGATAGAATTAAATACGAGTGGCAGTAAAAATTTACGGTCGAAATTGAAATTCAAATCCTCCCCAGTTTATATTTATGCTGTCGATCTGTATAAGATATCTCGTGACAGATCAATGACTCCTTTTTACAACCTTCCCGTTTTCACGTCGACGAAGTTGACATTCATCAATTTTTTTTCGATATCCCTTGGCCCGAATTTGATACTTATTCTATTCAACATTTATTCTACAATTTATTACATAATATTTTTGTGTACTCTAAGCTAAACTACAGGTTATTTTTAAATAAGTACAAGTTTCTATAACAGTAACATAGTTTTCATTTCATTTTCTCCGAGTTTGAATTGCCATAGAGTTGTATTAATTTAAACAGAAATTCATTTTGAAACATCATTTGATTCATGATGATTTGACATATAGACAAATATTAAAACTTTGAACTGAAGGTTGACATGAATGAACTTTATATAGTAATGTTTGAATTGTAGAATGTAATAGGCAATAATTGTATGAAAAATGTATTCAATAAGTTCTCCACAGTAAGAAGAATTTTTAATAGGTCGAACGGCTTACTCGGAAGTGTATGACGTAACGTTATGTCGATAATACAAATGGTCGCGAAATGTTCTTACGTCTGGCTCGAATTTCCAGCCTGATGAGACAAATCAGTGCACAGGTTGGATGTCATTCGAATCTGTTCCCTGCGAGTAATCGGTCGATCGGTCGGTTTGCAGCCGAACTTTTGACTGACGTGACTTATTACCATGTCTTTCGCAGGTGTTCCCTTTCTGCAGTCTCGGGATACGTGTCAGCGATGTACCAATAATTTATCGATATCTGCCTCCCGGCCAAATTGTCACGCTGTCGTACTCGAGTGACGAGCTGAACTACCTTCGAGTGATAAAAATAATCCAATTTACTATCTGTTTATTCCATATACGGTGTTCCACGACAATCCGATAGAATTACTAACTAACTTAACATAATTATTATTTATTAAGTTTAAAGAATTTTTTTCATGTTATTATTTTTCAATACTATTTATGTACATATGTCACGTAAAATACCGAACATTTTGAACAAATTAGAAATTTCTTGCACACAGTGAAACGTTGGGAAAATGTCCATCCAGTTATTATGGAAACTGTAACCGCGTGAAATTATCGATCTTCACATTTTCGTATAACAAGTTTCCAATTGGTAACGGAATACCACTCTGAATTGTATATGAGAGTTAATCGCCATTCGATGTATTGTGACTCGGCGATTTCATAGAACTGATATTTGATTACACGTCCTATGATTCTGAAATACATAACAGTTTACCGATTGAAATATCTATTATTCTCGGAAGAACACTTTCTATAAGCTTATACTTGATATTAATTATGAAACACAACGGTTTGACTGTGTAATTATGTTTCATTAGATAAATTGAATGGCTGCCAGGCAACATTGGTTTCAATTAATACAAACTTCGAAATTAGATTCATGCTTCGAAAGCAATTACAGTTAACAGTAGAACTATCTGCATTGAACGTTCATCTATATGCTGGATATTCCGACAAAATATGTGCATATATGAATATTAATTCTAAATGTGGTAAATATTTGTTTTATAAAGTGACATTATTGGAGCCACTATGGGAAACATCATTTGTTTTTAGCACCAGTTGTATCGTTTCAAATTTCTATAAAAAAAATGCTTACATAATTCTAGAAAAAAATATGTGGAATTCTGAAAGTTACAGTAAAATCAATTTTAAAGTTAAAATTTAATAATGTCCGATCCGGGAACACTTAACTATTTTATCCCCCGTTGAAACTATTTTTCCTGCAAGGCAAGCCTGACGTTTAATAAAATATTCGTCAAAAGTTACACAGCCGAACACAGTAATTAAATATTTCGAATTTATGGAATAACTTAGGAACTATTTTAAAAGCGCTCGTTGCCAATGAGATCTCGTTACAAAAGTAGTTACGTGTACATTCTCGTATGTGTTCGTAGTAGACCAAGTTTGTTAGAAAGTTCAGACCTGGCGGCATGTCAAATATGTTAGTTTAATAACAAACTTAAATTCGTTAAAGTTTGCGTCACCTTTGAAGCTGACCTACCATGAAAAGTGGAAAAGCTTCTATGTCGATCGAAACTTTCGTTTTAATTTTTTTATGCAAACTAGGTATTCCTTATTTATTATTAACTGTATTCCCAAATTTCCATTTTTCAGTCTTTATATTTACAAATGTTGATATCTGCAAATATTCGTATCTTCAAACTTGTTTGCATTCTTAAATCCCTTTCAAATCTCTATGTTCTGAAACAAAATATTTGTAAATTAACCAGTCTCTCATGAAATATATTCATGATCACGCATTGCGTTACACAACCGGCCGGAAGATTAATAGCGTAATACGTTTAACCCTTTCGCAACACCGGAAGTAGCTACCTCTGAACCGGATCCCGTGCCATAAGCGTACATTTACCGTGCAGATAGTGTCTAACAGTACACGGTTCACTGTTTCTTACACGTGGTACGTGTAGGAAGATCGGTACCATGTGAACATCGTCCCATCGCAAATGATTATAGTTGTCCGTGGTGTACGAAGATTATTTCACCGTGGAAGACCATAGTAATCGGTACTGTGTGAACATCGCTTCGCTATCAGTGAACGCAACCTGCGGTAGACGGCTGAAGATCGTTTCATGATGAATGATCATAGTTTATCTATACGAAATTAGGGTACACGAAGGTCATTACGAATTAATAGAGTAGGTTGTTAACAGAGGATCGTTTTGGGATGAATAATGATGTGAAGATCATTCCATCACCTGCGTCTGACAATTAAACATCTTTCACTGTAGATGACTGTAATCACTAATCAATACGAAGACGGTTTCGTGAAGGATTATAGTCACTGAAGACTTCACCAACAACTGTAATCATTGGTAGTATATGAAGACGATTGTCATGGAGGATCATAATCACACTATGTGAAGATAATTTGATTATGGGCAATTATAGTCACCAGTACTATATGAAGATCATAAACACATGTACTATATGGGGATTCCATCATGATCATGCAAGTAGTACTTGCACATATCATGTCTAACGACCATAAGCAAGATTCATGTCGGACCATATGCACTCATGTTATACGATCCTTCCACAATCGACGGATTAAAACGTCATAAAATAACCTGTCACATAATTCTTCCAATGGACCCATAACGATATAATAAAACAATATGTTCGAAAAAGGGGTCGTACAGCTGTTTCGTGCTGCGAAAATCAATCGCAAAATTAAACGAACGTGAAGCAGTGTGAACGAGGAAGTGGACGAGTTATAGTCGAAGGAATACCGTGACAATCGAAGCGTAGAAAGTGCAGTCGTTTTTATAGTATGACTGTTCTTGTTTCGCGCGAAAAATGGCCAATGCATCGAAACTGCTGAAAGATGGGACCTAATTGTGCATACGTAAACGTTTGATCGTTCCGCTGATGCATATGTACGTACATCTTTTCGAGACGACCGATCGAACCATTAGCGTAGTCGACGATATTTCAACGTTATAGGAACATCCGACCGGAAAATCAAGCGTTGTACGCATCGAAAGGGAGTAACCGGACTGTCGTGAAATATCAGTAATGGGGCATTACGGCGAAAGACTGTGTTGTCGATTTGATTGAACACGGAAGCAAAGCAACAATTCTGAAATGGGCGAACGCTGATAAATCACCCCTACGATTCGTCGATTATTCGAACTAATGGGAAGATTGATCACCGTTGTCAGGATCACCACTTTATCAAACATTTTGGGAGACGTTCTGCATTCTGGGTTAAGGAAAGTGTTAACAGTAATATAAGTCGTTGTATTGTTAAGTGGTACTTTGCTATGCGTATCATGTGCTGTATCATGTACATCCTGAATTATATCAGTATGGTATTACATTTTCTGCTTCCACGTGTTGTATTACCACGCGTTATATTGTCAAGTGTGGTATTGCTATGCGTTGTACTTCTGCACGTTGTATTTTGACGCGTTATAGCACCACGCGTGGTATCGTCATGCGCCGTATTTCCACGCGTGGTATAGCTATAAGTTGTACTTCCACGCTTTGTACTTCTACGCGTTGCACTTCCATGCTTTGTACTTCCACGCGTTGCACTTCCATGCGTGGATTCGTCATGCGCCGTATCTCCACACATGTTATTGCTACGCGTCGTATCTCCACGCACTGCATTTCCACGCATCATACTCCACGCATACCTATCGCCATATACAGCATTGTCACCAAGTTTGCAATTAAATCTAACAAATCAAGTAACTAACAATATCCTTAACACTACCAATAATACTGATAATAACAATAACCGAATATAGTTTCAATAACATAAAAATTTCAAAAGTACAATAAATTATTTTGAACAAAGTAAATGAGAAAATATGTGCTTGATCTGAATGGAGTGTCTTTGACGTTCATTTTTCAAAGAAAATTGAAAGGGTTCGTGCAAAAAGGCAAATGAAGAAAATCGATATCGCGTATCCTTTAACAGCTATTTAATCATTCCTCGGATAAATGGTTCTGTAAGAACACAAATCGTGAAAAACGTGGGTTGCCGAGGTCACGTAAAGCGGAAGTCACGTTGGATTGATTAATATGGCTCGTGTGCGAAATTCGAAGTCGCGTACAGATGATGAAGAGTAATATAGGATTGAGGCTCGACGGTTCGCACTTTGAATCCACTGGTATACCACCTTATCCTGGTGATTGATGACATGAAACTGGTGCTTGCCGCCCCTGAATTTCCATTTCATTTTGTACAGGTTTACTCGACTATGTGGACATTGTGCCTTGTCCTCTTTCCCTCTTCGTTAAACATTATATAACATATGAAGCTTTTCGTTACCAACGTGAAAATTTCAGTGCATATTGTTAACCGTCTGATAACTACGGATTTCATGCAATTTACGATTTCTAATATGTTATTGAATTTAATCTTAAATGTACCAACTAATATATGTAAATCAAAATATTTGAACTTGTTGTTGAAGAATGAAGTATGAAGAATGAGGTAAAGTATGAACACTTCAACTTATCTGAAACATGAAAATAGATATTTAAAATGTATAAGAAGTTTCTAATCTGAAGGTACACATAAATATAAATAAAAAAAATAATAAAGAACGAAAGAAATATGGAGGCACCGGACACAGAAAGTCGATGGCAACCGAGTATAGAGACAGTTTCCATAGTCTGAAGATTTAATTACCGCGAATCTGCAACGGTAAACAGCCTTCTATTTTATATTTCACTTCATAAAATTTTTGAGTAGGACACCGCAAAATGAACTGTTAAACTTCCGATACTGCAAATAATGTTTGACTACTCAGCGCGATTGTTCAGCCGCGGTATTGAATATTCTTCTGGCTGACAGCCAGCACGTTCGTTACCTTCGACTCGACGTTATTGGAATATAAAAATCAAACGAGATCGAAATTGACAGAAATACGCTCCGATTCGTACAATTTTCCGCGTTAGAATCGCCTTTATAAATCATCGACTTCCATCATAAAATAGGCAGATATAGATTTCGATTTATTATACATGAGTATCGGTGCAGATTACATATCATCATTCGCAACACCTGCAATGTATAACATTAACGTGGAGACTTTTTAACTGCATGATTTATCGTGAAATATATAGCCTATACGAGTTCGTCTGGCAACCAGAATATTGGGGTTCAAATGAATCGATACGTTCTCGCGAATCGAACATCGACTGTTAAATTTATGGGGTTCCAAGGGGCTTTTATAAGCGTCAGCCAAGGAAAACGTACATTCGGGAAAAGTGAACTAGGTCGTTAACGTGTCTGATCCATCTATATCATTTCCTGAATGCAATGAATTCAAATCCAATAATGATCATTATATTATGTAACTAAATGTACGGCACAGAAGTGGGTGAGTGCATTATAGAGGGACATATATTATCAAGATATTCTAGAGCACTTTTGGATACTCAGATTTATAAATTCGGAGATTTCTATATCCCCACATCTCTGTGTCCCCAGTGCCTCGGTTTCAGGATTCCTATATCTCCAAATCTCTATATCCCCAAATGCTAGTATCTCCAAATCCCTATATCCCCAATTTTGCATGTCCCCAAATTCCTATATCGCCAAATCTCTATATCCCCAAATTCTAGTATCTCCAAATCCCTACATTCCCAAATTTCAATCTCCCCAAATCTCTATATCCTCAAATCCCTACATCCCCAATTCCACATATCCCCAAATACCAATATAATCAAACCACAATAACTCAAAATTCCCATATCCTGAAACCCATAAACCCCAAAATCGCAAATTCTGTAGGTCTCAATGTTCCCAGTTCAATTAATCCGGCACATTGTTCATATTTCACCTAGCTCGACATCTATAAAACCGGCGAACGTCGAAAATCCATACTGTTCCAAGTGACAAACGATGTAGGGTAAACCATAAAAAAAAAAAGTGATTTTCGAGCCCGACACACTATACCAGAGAGTTGTAACAGTCTCCAGTAAAAATTCCATCCCTTTGCTCGTTGATTCCGTGCCTTTTTCCTCGCTGGAAGCAACGATCTGAGAATTTTACGTAATTCTACATCAAAGGGTCTCGTTGTTGTCACTTTGAAAGCAACGAACGACAGACGATCGCGAACAGAGCAACAATGAAAAAGCGCACGAAGAATGTCCTAAGATGTGTTCCGGTCCCGGCGCGAGTCTTCATTTCACAAAGCCGACGGTATTCTTTGATGCGACCAGCAATCGCGAATACGTTCTACGCTCTAGTTCACCTGTTTCTCGCACGAAAGAGGAACAGGTAGAACAAAACCAACAGTAGGCAAAGTCTGTCCCTTGTTAGCCGTGATTTTATCAACGGAACGTATACAACTTCTTTCAGGGTTGTTAACTTTTAGCCTCGTTCTGTCAGATACAATGCTGTTCAAAAGTTGCGGCATGCATTTATTTTAATCGCTTTTTTTTGTCCACTGGAGATGGCAAGTTTTGAGGATTCTGGGTTTTGTGCAGTTGTTTGAGGATTTGCAGATTTGGGCATATGGTAATTTAGGAGTTTGGAAATTTGGAGAGTTACGGATATAACTTGGGGGTGACGAAGTTTTGGGATTTGGAAATTCGGATATTTGGGAGTTTGAAAATGTAGAAATTTGGCAGTTTTGATCGCTACGAGTCGTATCTCCATGCGTGATATCGCTACGCGCCGTATTTCCATGCGTGGTATCGCTATGCGTCGTGTCTCCACGCGTTGTATTTCCACGCGTCATAAGAATTTGATGATTCATAAATTTGGGAGTTTGGAATTTGGAAGTTTGTATAACTTACACTCTCCATAATTCTCATATTTCCTTAAAACCCTCTGAAATCCCCTAGAACTCCGTCACTCCTTACTTCCTTAACTTCCCGATTCCATAACTTCCCTATAATTCCTCAGAATCCTTCCACCAAATTTTCCCTAAATTCTCTCCAACCGTAGCACACGCATTCAAATATTGAAACTTTCCATAACAAATTCTCTCACTCCCCTATCCATTTCCCGTATATTTTTCCGACCCGCTGAATCAGTCATCAAAAACCTTGTTTTTCCAAAAAACAAAATAGAGTGCTGTAAATTTTTGAACGAAAGTGTATGGACGAGTTGAAGTCACGCACGCGCATTCATTTTGATCTATGCGCATAATCCTCTGGTTGTTGAGTCAGAATGCGAAAAAGGGAAGAAAAAAAAAAGATATAGCCGGACAAAAGGAGGCATCGTTTGTCAGTGGGAACAGTGCGAGCAAAGTCACGTGCACGTGCACACCGTATTGTTATCCGTTGGTAATAGATATAAAAAAACAAGCCAAGCCGTTTTCATCAGAAGAAACATTATGGGAAACGACAGAACATACGTTCTGTTTCGTCTCTATTTTTTGTGTCGATATGTAACATTCGTTTTGTATCTTCGCAACGGTTCAGCCGTTTCGATTAGCTGTGTTCTTTACTCGAACGTGCATGCATTCCACGTTCGTATATATCTTGAACAATTATTTGAACCATCGCGAAGACCGGTATTTTCTCCGTTTGGAAAATCCGGTTGCGCCAACGTTGGTACCGCGTACTGAAATATTCATTTCCGTTCCTTTCGAACGAACGAGTCGCGCGTTCTTAACGTTATTCCGTAATGGAGGTATCACGCACGGGATCATACACCGAAAGTGTCGGTGCCTTTGGTGTCTGAATTTTTTACGAAATTCATTCTCCTTCCTCGACGTCGGAAACTTCCGCGTGGTACGTCGCATCTTCCGATTAAATATTAAACGGAAGCTTAAATTTTCATTAAAATTTTGGACTCTGACATTTTACTTCAACCCTTCTTCAATATTCTCGCAAAGTTAGATTTCAGCTATTTTTTTTATGGAAACTGTTGAAGCTGCAAGATTTTTATGACACGCGTTTATTTTTATAAGATTAGGGGATAGGTTTCTTACGGAAATTGGGGATATACAGGAAGGTTGCAAGAAGGTCGCAATAAGTTCTACTTTGGTTCTCCATGGAATCGAGGTTCAAGCTCTTTTTCGTTCTAATTCGAATTTACAAGCTTTACGTTCTTTCATAACTCTCCCTAGGTTCTCTCTAAGTACCTAACCCAGTATTTCTTTAAGGTGTAGTTAAGATTACCCTAGGGTTCTTCTACAATCTACTTAAGTTCTGTGAAGAAATTTTTCCATAATTTTTATAGCTAAATTATAAAGGAAATGATAGGTACTTTAAAGTCTCCATAGATTTACCTTACAAGTTTCTTAAAATCCTTTTAGGACCTTCCTAAGTTCTATGTATAATACAAAAGAGAATGGGGTATACAGAGGCGATAAAGTCTCCCTAGACATTCTTTAAAATTTAAGTCCTTCTGCAATCTACCTGAGTCCTCCCTATTATCTACAGAGAGAACTATACGTAGACACCTTAGCGTCTATGATCACCTTATCCTGGAATCCCCAAGGATGTATCTAGAATATATTTAACACTAACTACTCTCCCTAAATTGTCCTTAATACCGAAGGCTGGAAAGTTAATAATTTTGCAGTTATTTGAGAATAATCCTTTTGTTATCCGATTTCATCTCCACAAATCTTACACGATGCTATTACGTGTGTGATATATCACCCGGATTATGTTCGCATGTACCACAGTTCGAAAACGAGCTTTCATTGAACGTTTAGAAGATAGTATCGATACGAATTACGCCAGCGGTTTGCTCGAGAAATTCCAAAGCAATCTAGAAACGTTTCCGGTGCAACGAAACTGCGCCACATTTGCATCGAGCTTAATTGCACAGTGTATTAAAGTCCTCTTCTTTCGTGAAAGATACCACTGCAGTAATTTAACGCCGGATGTTATATGCATTTCCACGAATCGAGCAATTTTACGAATTGTGCACGTGAGCGTAAATTGCAGTCGAATCGCGGTGTTTGCCTAATCTGATGGCGCCCTCGGTGAGTCTGTAAGAAACGCTGTTATACGATGTTCCGGTACAAAAACGGCGAGTAACAATTCGTGTAATCGGTTTATGCAATGTACACGGTCGAGGAAGCAAATTCGGATATCTGTGAAAAATCAAAGATTCCATCATCCCGATTTGATATATCGCCGACCAAGGCGGATTATTTCATGCTACAGCGATTTCAGGTCGCGGTTTTCTCTCAAGTTTCAGATGTGTTCACAGTTCGCTGCCACTTAGTGTTTTCATTCTTTTAAAAAAGATGCCTGTCAACTTTCCTATTCTTTTGCGCAGACTTTGTCGCCGCACTTTTATCCGAAACTTTTAATTAAATCGTTGCATAAGCGGGATAATTGAAGAAGAAATAATTTGCTGAGACAGGGAGTCTCGCAGTATCGATCGGAACTAGGTAGTTCACTTGATGGATTTTATATGGAGAAATTGATATTATTATTCTGGGAATTTTGGGACTTTCCTGGATCTTTGAAAGTTTCAAACTTTTAGGATCGTCAGTAAGATTTCTAAGTCCCAAAATCTCAAAGAACCTTATTTTATTTCGTAATTATACAAAAACCGATCTTAAAACTCAATAGCCTCAAAGTTTCAGTCTCCCCAAAATTTCAACATTCCAAAATTCCCAGTTTCCAAAGTTGAAAATCTCCAAAGTATTATAGTAATTCTCGTATTATACCGTTTGCAATAAGTTCTGGGTCAGGCGTCAGTGATACTAGGATGAAACCTCGTTGACGATCCGGTGGTATGAATGGAGGTTAATACGTGAACGAACGAGCGTGCAATTTGTAAGCTTGTCAGTTTATAAGAGGCTAATTTAAGTACACATCGATTCGAGACACGTACCTGTGGTATTCGGAAAAGTCGAAGAAGGTTTGCCACCTGGATAGATGTGACCGAACTCGCCGCACCAACTACCCCGCTGATAACTTTTCGCACAGCAGTTTTATTGCAATGATACTCGGCACCGTCTATATTGCTTATCGAACCTGCAAAACAACGATACAGTATCCATTAGTTCCGATAATTGCGTTCTATGCACCTTAATTATAACAACGAACATATAATTATTATAAAATAAATTTCGAAATATTCCGAATTTTAAATAACACTAGGCGTTTCAATTGTCATCGACGCGTTGATTTTCCGTGCCGAGGAGCTCATTTCCGTTTACTCGTGAATTTTTAAGCACGCTGGAAAGAACAATTTCAGCTTTCATTTTACAGTTCAATAAGCTATTGTCACAACAGCGGCTTAATGAGAATTACATGTCGAGTGCATTTAATTTATGGAACCAGAATTATTCCCCTGCGCATGGATCATTCACATGCTACTGAAGTATCGATGCATTACTTAATACCAAAATGGATTATATATGCGATATATGTATATGCAAGCCCATGGTACCATTAACTTTGTATATGTCTCTGACGCAACTCGCTTCTTTATTTCATACGTTTTATTTTGCTGCTTCAATTTTAATAACATTAAAATGACCGTACTGCATTAATGTAGTAAGGTTATTTACATACATTGTTATGACTCCATAAATATTACTATTAGCAGTTGAAATTTTACCGATACTCATATTTATGAAAACATTTATTTAACATGCAAATATGGAACGAGGTGTACAATTTCTGGACTCGGAGAAAATCATCTTAATCTAAATTATCTTAAATGTACAAACATAAATTAAAATTATAGTAAAGCATTTTGCAAAATTCATCAACTTCAAAATGATGAATTTTGAGGTTATGTTAATAATCCAAAAGTAATTACCGTACGAAATAATGAAGTTACTAAGTTTTCAATGGTATCGATAAACAGTACCACATTTACTAACGACGTTGAATTAATGCGTCATAGTTTCGAACAATTTAGTTTGTATATGCAGCAGCTTGTCTCTATTACAGATGCCGATACAAAGTTAGAACGGTTTGTTACACGTGGATGATAAAGTTCTTCATTCTTCGGATTTGTCCTTTCGACGAAATCCAATTTCGGGTTTTGTGTATCTTTCGGAAGTTGCAGGAAACGGGAACGTGTTTGTGGCGCGGAATCGCGTGACCGTATTTTATACAACTTTCTTTTGACCCTCCCCTCGGATTTTCGGAAAGAACGAATTACAATTTTACGCTTCGTTTGTTTCTCACCGGAATTCGGGACGTGACCTTATATTTTACGTGCTTGTTTAACCTTTTCCGGAAACGAGGATCAGTTTCGTTGAATTTTAGTACTTTTAAGTAGAATATACTACACGGTGGCTGACACTGTTACTTAAAACTTTGTTGCGACTGTCAGATTTATTTAGCGAGTTTCGTATTTTGTATAAGTGGCGTGAAAATTGATTTATGTGGACAATAGGGCACGACTAAATAATTATTATTTTGAAAATAGCAAAGTTGGTACACATAGTGTAGTGATTTAAATTTTATATTAATTCAATAAACAAAGTACAAAATTTGTAATAAATGTCGCAACCCCTAACTTTTACCAACTTCACGAATTGAAAGAAATCATAACATATCACATTAAAAATGTACATGTATAAGTGAAAAAATTGAATATGTAATATTTATCATCTACTAATTTGAGCGTGCAGATGATTACAGTTTGAAAATTAGCGAGGTTTACCCTAGATGTGCTCTTTTATTGTCTGTCAACGACACGAGTTCACACGCGAGTCGGTAACGATTCAAACGAACTATAATTTCGTTTGCACGAGAGTACCTTTTGTCGAATACATTCCTTTCGTCTCGCGAATCACTTTAACCGCAAAGCAGTTGCGAATTATTTCCAGCTTCTTTCATTCCGTGGCATTAAAGCGTTCTAGATTAGTTTCACGCTACGTTAAACAAAAGTCGCCATTCCGTGGCGCACTTCGCTATACAGAGATCGTGCAAACGCCGACACGTAATATGCTATCTAGTAACAGATCTTTAATACCACGTTAATACTTTGTTGAATAGAAGAATTATGGATTTTAACTACATAGGAATGATGAGTGACAGATATCGATTTTTGGACGTTTTAATGGGGGTGAAAATTATTAGATGTTGGGAGAGGACAGAAATGTGCATTGCAAATTTTGTAAATTATATATTTGTAATATTCAAATTTTAAATTGTCAAATTCCTAAATCCTCAAAGTTTGAAATCCCAAAAATATAACATGTCTATATTCGAAAATATCAGAGTATGCTGAATGATTGGAATATTGATTGTCCACTAAAGCGAGCAATTACGACTAAAACCGAAGAGGTAAAGAGAATGCCAATATCTATAATCGAAAATGGTGTTCCTATATCGAACTCTGATCGATCGAAGCTTCACGTAACGTAAACGGCTGCTCGAAGTAGAACCACATTTCTCGACTTTGCGTGACAGTTCAGGCAATGTTCTGATACGCGAGCATCGATGCAGAAGGAAGTGGTCGTTAGCAACGAATTAGAAACTTCAAATAGCTCTACTTAATAGCTTTCTCTCGTTAACAGAGGTAGTTGCTACAAGACAACTTTGCGTAATATTGAAACGTTGCATTAAACTATCACGCGACCAAACAACAATCATCCAAATGGAAATGTTGTGTCCGCGAAATTCCTGATATTTACAATCTATCTCCAAAATGGATCTAGTAGTTGATAGTCAGTAGTAGTCGACTTTGTAACTGGTCCAACTGTGAACGTGCAGAAACATAATTTCATTAATTTCGAAAATGTTTACATTTGATTTTGGAATCTGTCGTGTTTGAGAATTTGTGAATTCTGGGATTTGAAGATTTACAGAATTGGTGATTTTGGGGATTTGGGGACTTGGGGACTTGGGGATTTGGGGACTTGGGGATTTGGGGAATTGAGGATATGGGGATATGGGGATTTGGGGTTACAGGTGTTTGGGGATTTAGGGATATATAGGGATTATAGGTATTTGTGGGTTTGGGATATGAGGATTTGGAGATTTTGGAATTTAGCGTATGGGGATTTAGGGATATGTCGATTTGGGGTTATGGGGTTTTGGAGATTTAGGGATATGGAAATTTGGGTATATGGGGATTTGGATATTATGTTATCTAATTTGGAAATTACCAACAACTCCACCTAAATCCCACATTTATCACTATAGTTGTGAATCTGAATCTTATAATGTTCTACAGCTCACCGATTCAATCGATCGATAATTGCACAATGTATCATCGGACGAAGAAGATTAATGGTCGTTCATTAAATGAAATTACGAGACACTGAATGGACAATATTATCATCAAGCTATCAATCGGCGCTCATGACAGTCATTCATTGATGGACTATGAGAATACAAATCTTGCCACGACTTTTAATTCGTCAAGCAATTTGCTATTGAAACCGAAAAATTTTATTGACAGAACGATCTCCGATCTCGCGTGCTAATTAAATTCTACAGCACAGGATATTGGAGCTGCGGACGCGTGAATAAGTAGACCCGAATTCGTGAAGGATTTGCGACGGGGGTTAATTAATTAATTAAGGATATCCAGAATGCATGGTGTCAGTTAGCAGGGTAATAAGGTCCGTTTTATTCGGCCGTCCGCATTCTCGATTCTCCATCGATCGGTACGTTTCGGCGTGCATTTTGAATTAATATGGTAATGAAGCTGATTTACGGGCCGCGATACAAATTGTTTCGTTATTACGTCGATTATTTCGGATCGATTAATCAGTTTATGGTAATAGCGGGAATGGCTCGGCGAAGCGACCTCAAACAAACGATAAAATGATAAACTTCCGTTCGTTTAGTAATAAATTGTCACTCATCAATTTTTATTATTACATCTTTTGTCCCGGTATATTTTTGCCCGCTATTTTGACAGATAAATTATCGGTATGCGTGAGTATGGTCACTAGTAATATTGCTCACTGTAAATTATTGAGTGCCATTACCAAATTGGATTTGGGTTATAAAGTTTTATTTATTGAACAACTGCCTCTTTCTGGCTTAATGTATGCCTATGGGTCTTTTAAAATATATCCCTAGATATTTTGTATTAAATATTCTCACATGTTAGACCATTTTACGATATTTATTGTTTAAGATTTTCATCATTAATTAAAAATATTGATCTCGTGGATACTGTTTGTATACATCAGTTATGCAATTCAGGTTGATAAATTGATTATTTTCATACTTGTATCCAAGAAACAAAATCTTTACGAACCTTTGTAAATTATCGAACAACGGCATTTTGCCTAACAAAGTAATTAAGTATCATACTCCCCGGCGATTACCCTTGCAATTTAATTTCCCAGCAGTTCTCGTCCTCTTTTAAAACCCGATAGCTCTTGTCCCGAGGATATCCATTTAAATTACAAATTATGTCTCTAGTCGGCATGGTCCTTGTCGTTGACAGTGAAATAATGCGATCTTCTTTTGCAAAAAGGTGCAGAAAATTTTCTGCAAAAAAATGTTTTAGAGATAACTTTCTCGTAGCAATTTATTACGGACATGCACCGTAATTATCGTAATATATCAAACTTAGCTGCAGTTAAAAATTAAATTTATATCGTTGATGATGATAGCTAATAAAAAATTGTAGTCATTTATTAGAACAGATAAAAATTAATATTTTCATCGGAAAGTTAATATTTTCTTCAAGACAATGAAGAGTTCTTTTCTTCAGAATAAAAAAAATTATTTTCTCCGGTACAATTAAAAGTCCTCGAAGTAGTTCAGGTTCCCAGAGAAATGTTATAAAACAGTAACAGCATCGTGTTCGAATGAAAATGAAATTAATCGTATAATATTCTGCAAGAACCTCATAAAGTAATTGTTTTGTATCTCTGTTTCGAACAGAAGCTCGCCCGTCCATTTCGACCAACGTTTCGCGTAGATTCGCATGTTACAGTAACACCTGTTGAATCGGACTTGCTTGTACACCCAAGCTAACTATCCGATGCTATAACAAATCGCGAGTGGAAGAACGTTAAAGCTACTTCGCAATCTACGGATTTATGCGAAAGTTAGAAACACCATCGGTTGGCCAGTGTGCACGTGAGATTCATTTACGACGCCACAATTGAGCTGTGAAATTATCGACCGGTTTGCTGGAAGCCGCTTATACCGACGCAAAATTCACTGTATCGCGTTACGTTCGCGATAACACCCGACGAATCGTGAAACTCGACGAGCTTCGCCGCTGCAATTTGCACGCTTTGTGCGGGGTTAATTAATTAATCGATCCATCGATCCTGTTGCGAGAACGTTTTTGCATTAAATTTATTTCGCTAATTTCTTTCTTTTCTGTCTCTCTGACCCAATATTGATGCATTCTCGAAATTTTTATGTGTGGATTACTGAAATTTCAGCTGATAAAATTATTTCGGAACTTTTGATAGCAGTCTATGGGTCCAGAAATCAAGAGATGCAGCAAGTTAAGATTCTGGAGATTCAGGGATATTGGACCTAAAGAATATTTTATATTTGAGTTCCAAAATTATTTTTGATCCAGCAACATTGAATATCTATATATATTTAAAAGCTAATTTCGTATATTTATGTTATAAAGAATCCGAGGATATTTCTGGTCTTAAGCGAATTGTAAAGATGTACATTTTCGGGAAGTTTCATTAAAATGAACGAGCTGCAGTCTCTCCTTGTTAGAATTCGACACGAAGGCACTCGAATTACATTACGCTCAGTACTCCCCGAAGCATCTGAAGAACATCCCCAAATAATTAGTAAAAAAGAAAAGCCGGTGAAAGTAACGGGCTCTTGAAGTTGAAGCAGTTTGATTCTCGTGAGAGATGCTTAGCGATTTTTTGTTCGGAGACGCAGTCAGCGTTCTCGAGGATCTAAGAGCAGCGCCAACAAGAAATTGGTTTCATTAGGAGTCTGTACAGATACGCGGTGAGTAATTAGTTTCATTGAAAGTCGAAGGACGGAACCGCGGCAGCTGCTTGTAATTCCGTGGAAACGTTCGAATTATTTTCCATGGCTTTCACGCGAGAAGACCTGTACCGGTTTTCACTTGCGGAAATCCGGGTCATGAGATCCTCAAGGATCCGGGAGATTCGGGAGCTAAAGCTGCAGAGAAATCCTCGGTAACAATCGCTACAAGGTGTTAACAGGAACAAGGGTCCTCTGACATAGGGGATAGAGTTAAATAATGCTTCTTAAAGTGGAAGTGCCATCGGTCTATTAAAACCACATCCTTGATTTATTTAGTGCTATCTCTCAGCTTTAGGTATTATTCAACCTAGTATTATTAAACCTAATATTAGGTATTATTAAACCCAGTAATAGGTTTAGTCTTTTTAGGTTATGTACTTGACAAGCAGAATATACAGTTCCATATTTAACTTAATAATTATCTCAGAATTATCTACTCAACTACTCAAGAATATTTGAAGCCATAACAAAATGTAGAAAATAAATAGAATCATATGAAATGTAGAGAAAGATAAAAGTTTGCGATGGGATTAATAGTTTTAAGTTTAGAAGCGAGTAATCTGAGACGGATTAACCCTGACACGCTGAGAGCACGAAACCTTAAACTATGAAGCACCGAAGATCAAGCGTTCGCGACGGTGAATTAATTTTGGATTTGCAAGAGACTTCACAGGGTTGGATTATTAGAAGCCGGGTTCAAAAGTTTCGTCTAGCTTTAATACCACCACAAGGTTCGTTAATTTAGGTACATAGACTCAGGCATCCTTGCAACTCCTGTGTCTAGAATTCAAAGAATGTGAAACGCGAACGACAGGGTACACGTGCCATCCAAGTTCTGATGTATATTGCAAAATAAGGGACGCTCAAAGTAAAATAAAGAAATCAAAATATTTTAATTTTGCGATGTTTAGACAGATGTATCTCAAAGAGTATTTCATTGTTTATTTATGTAATTCTCCAAATTTTCAAGTTTCAAATAATGTCACATCCTGAGGTTCCCAAACATCCAAATTCCTAAATTTGTAATTTTCCAAATTGGGTGCCCCAAATTGTCAAACCCGACATTCCTAAATTTCTAAACCCCAAATCTCAAAGTTACCAAATTCCCGAATCTCCAACTTTCTCAATTCCCCAATCTGTAAATTCCTGAAATTCTAAAACTCCCAACTACTAAATATAAAAAATTCTAATATTCCCAAATTACTAAATTCCCCAAAATTCTAATATCTCAAGTCCTTAAAGTTCCAAATATCTTTATTCCTAACTATTAAACACCCCAAAGCCCAAATTTCCAAAGTGCCAAAAATATTTCAAAGCTCCTCGGCAATTTGCCAATTTACAAATGACCTGGTCATAAATCTAAAATGTCCTGATATCAGCGTTTATAAAGTGCACCCGATAAATTCTTCGATACCACGGATTTTATCGAAGATTTATGCGTAGCCCAATACACGGCGCGCACTTTCGAAAAAAAATGGAAAGCCAACGCGCAGGATGCAGATTTAAGATCGTCGTTCGGTTAAATTGGTTTCTTTAATTTTACATGGCGGAAGGATATATGGCGCGTCGTAAAGCTGCCAGTTATTCAAACAGCCGAGGGACGGATTTTTTTAAAAGGAGCCACGGGACGAGTCGCACCGCGGCGGTTAAAATCGATAACGAGCACAATTTTTCTTTTATCAAACCTTTAAACCTCCATTATCCGATCCTCTTTTGTGCGCGATCATTCGCGGAAAAAAATTAGCTGATCTCGTCGGTTCTTCAGTTATATTCCTCTTCGGGGACTCGGCGAACTCCCTATCGTTTTCGATTCCTGTCCACATGTACGGACACGAGCACAAACACTGTCACGATGACACGGATTAAGGAGATATTTGTACAAGAAACTAGCTGTCGTTTCTCCTACATAGAACGTGCAAATATTTGCCAAAGGCTTAACATGCGGGCGGTAAGAGGGATCCCGTTGGGCTATGAATCTTCGTCCAAGTTCACATTCAGCCGGCTATCATCTCCGTGCACTTTCTTTTTCCTCGTCGACACCTAACGAGAAACCTCATGCTGAACAGAAACCAAGGATATTTCCCGGTGGACGGCTTTCCCGCGATGAAAGAGATCGTACAATTTGTCTGCCCTGGATGAAACTTGTCCTTTACGTTTGGACACATTGTGTATCGTGTCTCCATCTTGGGCGTTCTTCTCTTTATTATTATTCCGCTTCTGCTTTCTGCACCTCTGACATCGCTCGAAAAATGGTTGTCCAAAATACGACTTATGTGTGTCAGCTTCATCCTCTTTCGTGAAAAATGTCGGAATATTCTACTCTTTTTTGATGTTGTTTTATTGTCTTTAGTTTGTTATGAATATTATTGTTGTTAGTTTATTATGAACATTAGAGTTGTTAGGTTACGATGAGAATTAATATTGTTATTTTAAAATGAATGTTATTATTGTTACTTTATGATGAAAATTATTATTGTTAGTTTATAGTACACATCATCATTTGCAACAAAAATTATTACCTTAATTTTATTTGTACAGTTATACATTTACAATGTGTTCATAACCTAATATTTCGTTTATCATTCTTATACAACTCGTAAGAATTTAAAGCATTTTACAAAATTGAAAAAATGGTAACAAAAGGTTAGCAAATTAAATGAGATACAAATAATTTCTTTTCCATGGCCACATCGCTTATCAAAATTTTACAGTTATTAGTTCCTTTGATGTACCCCGTTTCTATCATTTTTCCGAAGGCGATTCCTTATTTCTTCGTGAACTATCGAAGCGTGGCAACCTCAATGCCATATACGAACGCGCATTATCGTGCTCGAAGATCCGTGAAAATAAAGTCTCGTCTTTTAACGCGAAACAGGACATGCGAGATTGAGCGACCTCGAATGAGGTAGCGCGGGCCCATGGAAGCCTGATCGAATGCAAGCCGATCCATCTTGTGTCCTTCCGATAGAAAGCCACGGTATTTCTATTGTTGCACACTTACACCTATCTACCAAAACCAGCGTCCTGTAAACGAACCAGAGGCTATCGGTCCGCAACGATCGGAATACACATTTTTCCAGGTTAGCCAGCGGCAAGAATGTCGATTGCTTTTTCGGGAATTCATCCCGTCTGTTGGAACGCATCGCAGTTTGACGAAATGAAATCGTGGCGATCGTAAATCCGATTCGATCGGCGGACTTAACCGTCGACAGAATGGAATACCTGTTATATTGTACATGCCTGTAGGACTTTGGACCTACAATTACAGATTTTCCACTGATGGATTCGAAATGGAAATGTGTCATTTACAGATCTCTCGGTTTACTGTTGCACCTTTGGAGACAAACGTGTAATTTCGATTTCGGACGATTTGGGAAAAGATATTCTGAACCTGCAGCTTTGACATTTGGTACATTCAGCTGATCTTGCAACCTGAAGCTTTGAAATCGTAAAACTTATTATTCTAATTTTGGGGTCTGGTAGTTATGATGTTAAAGTTAGAAATTTTTCGCCTTGAGACGTCAAGTTTTATCATTCTGAATTTTTATATCTCACCCTTGAAATTTCAAATCTTGAGTTCAATGGGATTTTCTGTAACATCTAAATTCCTCAAGATTGGAATCTAAATAAAATTTACTGAAATACCTGAATTACTTTTGAAAAAAATTGACTAAATGAATAAAGAACTACGTAAAGTAATGTAATATTCAGAATTGGAGAATGAAATGTGTTCTGCAGTAAAAGACCTCCCAAGAACATTGAAATGGACAAGTTTGTGATCAGAAGTTCCTGCGAATGATGAAACTGGAAGCCCCATATCGATTTCCGCGTTTACACGAACTAGAGACAATGGTTCTTAGAGTCCAAGTAACTTTTTCGAGAGCACGGGCCAGAAGTTCATTGTTAAGCCCCTGCTAATTAGCGCGTAAGGGAGTTCTATCCCATTGTACGTGGTAACGTGATTTTCTAGGAAACTCCGGGTGAAGTAAAGAGATGACGCCGATGTTGATACAGAAGTGTAACTCGGTTCAGTTGGTATCTTTTCTGGCAGCAACTGGCGAAGCAGGATAAAATTACCAGGCGAATGTTTTAATTAAACCTCGAGAACAAAGTAAAAAACGAGAGGTAAAAATATGACGCAGAGATGTAGAACGGAGAATTAATTATGTAACGTTTAAAACAGGAGGAAGTTTCTGTGAACCTTTCTTTTGATGGCGATCTAGAATTGAAATTCAGTTATTGCAATGAATTACGTGAAATGTATATGCAAAATATTCTTCAAATTAATAGTATGTATTAGATACATCAAAGGGTATCTATAAATTCAACACTCAAAATGATATCTTGAGATTTCGCTATTAAAATGTTGGGATGGTAAATTTGAAATTTTACCAGAGTCCTGCATAATAAGATTTATAACCTAAAACTTCCGAATGTTAAATGCTTTTGGAATTGTGTCACCTCAAAGCATGTAATTTCATACTTTGAGAATTTAAATGGTCAACCTTGAAGTCTTAAAGTACAAAGTCCTTAAAATCTCAGCGGTAGAAGTGAGAATTTAAATTAAATTTATCTAGATGCGTTTATAAAGTCCTTCACAGTGAAGATATTTAAATACCTTCTCATTTCAAAAATTCATCAAAAGGATCTACAATTCTATGCACGCGTTAATTCCGCGCCACGCATTTCACTCTTAATTAATTTTCCCCCTAGCGTATATCCTTATGAAAACTTCAAACAAAAGTTGCCTGGGCGAAGAACAGCTAAATAATTCAGCCTCGTTTTTCTCCTGGTATGATAAACGTCCTTTACCAGCTCTTCCTACGTGTTTTAAAGTACTTTGAGTCAACGACACGTGACGCAAACATCGTCGCGAACTCGGAGCTCCTTTGCGAGGGAAATCCTTGGGCCCGAAAAGCTTTGACCGATAAGAAGACGAGCGGAAAATGTCGGTAGCATAAGTTGTTTGTTTAGTCGGAAGCTCCACGAGATTTTACAGATGAGAACGTAGCCAGTTGTTAATTGGACGAGCGATGAACAAACACTGTCGGATAATTGGTATCCTTTGCGAAACGGCCAGCTTCAAATTTACCGTTCGACAGATTAAGTATACAATTGATTATGCCAAACGCTATCTTAAATATTTGATAAGCTTACACGGGCAAGTTATTAATCTCACTTATCAATTGATCAAACACGGCGAAACCATCGTTGCCCGTTAATAACAGGATCTATCGATATCGACACGATCACGACTATTTGTAATTCGACTAATGCAGCGAACAAATCGTTAATTAGGATCGTTCTGGACGATTTCACTTGTAATCATTTTGATTGATATCGTTAGAGCGAAAACGAACGTCGGACGTAATTGGAAACTGCAGATTCATTGATTTATTGATTAGAGCTCGTTTTTCAGGATTAAATTACTGTAATCGAGATGTATTAATCTTTAGTACATTCTGTTGTATGATACAGATAATATATCATGAAATTAGTTATGTTGAACGTATAGACTGTATTATCGATGAAATTATCAGAATCATTTTATGTTCCTTATAATTACAATCTGGCGTTACACATACATTATTGTTTGTCTTTCAGAAAGATAGTTTAGATTATCATTTATGCAAGTTTAAAAATTTTTTCATACAATGAAGGATTTCGCGTTTTAAGTCGAAAGCTTGCAAAGGTGCGAATGAGGTTAAAGCGAAAATAAAACGCGGGTCTTATTAAAGTAGCAGTTTGGGTGTCAACTTTCGTGTGGAATTGACTCGATCTTATCAAGTCGAGTAATCGCACCGCAGATAATAATAATATTCAAGCTCAAAGCGTTGGTTAGCAGCGGGGGGTAATCGAGTTAGCCGGCAGCGCGGGATTAACATAATCTACTTTTCAGCCGTCTTATGTGGTAACTAGTTGGAAATCTCTTCTCCGGGGGATAGCCGCGAAAGTTAAGAAGACACTGAGATATAGAACATAATATACCGGTAGATGGATCGAGAGCCTACCAACTTCAAATTACGTTGTGCACACCGTGGTGGGACGAGATGAAACGATTTGGATTTCCATAAAAATACGGATCTCGATGAGATCCAGCAATTCCTTCGAGAACAAGTTCACTTGGAAGCCATTTCCAAAATCTCCCTCTTATCGTGAACAGTTTCGATAATCGACTGTCCGCAAATATCCTCCAAGAGACCAGATAAATTTATTATCATGCGCTACATTAAGATACTGTCCAACTATTATTTCAATTGTTTTTGACTAGAAAACTTATTTCGAAAGAATATTTATCATCATGATTTTTACGAACAGAAATTAAAATTGATTGCCAGAAACTTGTACTATAAAGAGAGAAATAAATGCTAAATTTTATCAACCAACTGCAAATCAATTTAAATAATTTCAAACGAATTGAAATAATTTTAAATCAATTTAATAAATATGGCGAAGTTTGAAGTAATTTAAATTGATGGAAATTCAATGACCGTATAAAATCAAGTTTGACGCAATAAAATATTTACCGCGCCGCAATAAAATTCAGATGTGCTTTATTCGAAAATAAAATAATTGCGGCCCAAATGCGTTTGACCCACAATGAAAACTGCAACAACGTTATATTTTATCGTTGCGCTGAAAAGCGGATGGAAAAAGTAGGTTTCAACGAATTTTGAGAAAACAACTCGTCGAGTTTTAATAAGCTAACGTTACTTTAGTGATGCTGAAAACGTTACCGTGTTATGCAGCAAGCTCGCGCACAGAAATGCAAATGTTTCTCGCGTTAAGTTGCATTAAGCCGGAAACACAATTTTCATGATGTTACCTTTAACAAGATACAGTTCCTCTGTAGCGGAATGAACTTCTTAAGGATGTTATTTTTATATCCTCCCATCAACGACTACACTCGCACGTATGAACAACAATATGCTTGTTGTTTCGCTTACGTGGCAATTCGGTTACCTTGGCAGAGAGAAATCGTGTAAACCCGAAGAGCTCTCAAAGAATATCGGTTAAGTAGTCTTATTTCCGGAGTGAGTTCAACGAGTACTACCACTTAGTTAACACTTTTTCTGTCGCAATTATTTTTTTCTATGTTTTCAGGATTTATTGAATAGAATGAATTTTGTTTGTATGCTTGATCAGACTTTTTATCGAAAATTTATATGAACACATTTTATTCTACATAAGTTATGTATATGTATGACACTCTATATGATGAATAAACATATGCAGAATCTGTCGGGGTCTTTAAATAATGTTCACATACATACATGCATATGTACATGTATAGTTGCACATGTGAATTTATTTGCATATTGAAAAATATATGTTGAATTATTACATGTTGAAAAAGCAATATTTAACAAAAACGAAAAGAGTATGACAAACTGTAAATGATAGTGATTTCACTCGAGGATCGAAGGGTTAAAAAAGAGAATGCGATTCAGAGAATTTTCCCAATTCGGCAAACGTAAACCAGCGAGTAGAATGTGTCTCCGAAACGCCATCTACCCGATACACTTCGCACCGAGAGAAACAATTTCCACGGTTTCTCAACGCCTGAAATGTATTCTATGAATAGCAAATCAGCATGCAGCATCGTCTTTGCGTAGTTCGAAATTGTTTCCAATAAAAAGAGCAGAGAAACGACAGAGTAAAACGGGACTTGGATTTCGGTCGCAATTCACGCTCGGATCCATAAGAATTGCAGCGTTCTCTGTTTAAATGTTTCGCGTTACTTTCATCAAATCGCGACCAAGATGTTTAAAAATACGTCGAGGCGTTGGCATTCACGGGTATCTTTCACGGTTTTCAACGGCACGCGATTATAAAAATCCGCGCTTCCGTGAAATGCAAGGTCTCTTGTCGACAAGAGGCAAGAAGCGCGAACTGGAGTACGCTACGTTCCCCGGACCACTCCATAGAAAAATGTTCTGACGCCGAGAGGATTTCCTAAACGAACCAGCCACCTCACGTGTTGAATCCGCCTTTCACACGCGCGATTTTTGCCATAACACTTGCATAAAGACCCGGCCATCTCGGCAACCGCGACTTCAACGATTACGTGCAACTCGTTAACGACTCCCTTAAAGGGACGTAACTCCGCGCCTGTAATTAATTGCACGCCAAACGTGCCTCCATATCTGGTTGCATGTGGGGCGGGCAACTATGACCCACTTTTAAAATAACAATTATATCATCAATTTGATCGATGTACGGGAAATTAAATACGCATGAAATTATAACTTTGTCAAGGTTTCGGACAATTGCTCGAAGATGGTCAAGGTAAAATTCTTTCAAATAAAAGTAAATTGCGTGAAGGTCTAATGTGAACTGTCCCGAGTTGTCAAAGTTCAGATAAAAAATTTCTGAACATTGAGGTTTTAAATGTGAAAGATCTGAAACTTTGAATTGACGAATCTCAGATTTTGATTTACCAACTTAACGATCGCATGAGTAAATTATCAATATGCATCGTGTAAAGGCGAAATTCTCAATCATGAAGTTGTCATGCCCGAAGGACTATCTATTCAAACGTAATCCTCTGTTCAGATATGCAGGGCTCGTTAGATGATCAACTCGAATGGCACTTCCAGTATATAATCCGCCAGAATATACGTGCTCGGTGGTCCTCCTTAATACACACTTGACAATTGTGAATTACTTGAAATACGATATAAGCCGACTACACGGCGCTGTACATAACCTAGAAGAGGTTGTTGCTTGGCCTGTCGCTCTATGAATCATAGTTATACAGGGTCGGTCTAACGCGTCCAGAGGATTGATGATTAATAAAGCTGGAATATGAATAGAATCAGGTCATAGAGGCGGACCTAATTATTCTCATTTGAGATTGAAATTAGACACCACCCCGGAAGTCCATTGTGGTTCACGAAGCGCGATATGAATTAACCACGCGAAGTGCTGCGTAGTTTCTCGGCTGCGTTTTTATCGGTTTCGAATCTTCAGGGTAATCAATTTAAGACACCGCAACGTTTGCTCATCGAAAAGCTTCGGAACCATTGATTAATTAGCTGGAACGATAGATAGCAGGATGTGAGGTGCTTCTATCGGGGGATAATTCCACTTGGATGACCATTTACGCAACCTAATCTCTCCTTTTGAACGTACATACAACCTGTTTCTCTTGTCTGACTACATACGGGCGCATTCTGCCTGTTTCATTACGAGTACACTCTACTTCCCTTTGCAGCTAGTATTCTACTTGTCTGACCACCTGCTGTTCTGTTCTACTTGTTCGCCTGTTTACGAAAGCCGATCCATTTGTATGAACGATCACTGCTGCAAGGTGCATCGCATTTTGCTAACATTAATTTCACCAATTTTGTGATTTCTAGGTAATGAAGTTTGAGTTTTAAATTCTAAATTTCTAATTTTCTATCAAACCAGTCTTATCCTTATTCTTCGAATTAGAACAAGTAATGGAACAGTAATTGTTGTTAGATAATAATGTAAGGAAACCTGATCACATCGACAGTATTAGTCGTCGGCCTGCGGCAATAATTACAGTTGCCATGTTCGTTCAAGTGCAGTGTTCCACGCGTTCTCCGTTATGCCACCTTTAACCATCTCGCTGTTTCCGGATTACTCTGTGCCACAAATATTTAGTACGATCTGTAGGCTAGATTATCGATCGCTATAACATTATACTAGGCGTCATGGAACAGAGATGGCATACATTCGAATAATTTGCCAATATCTGATCGCAATCGCTTTAATGGAGATTCAATGGCTTTAATGTCGCCGATCATTACCGGATTCCTGATTAGCTTTGCAGACGGATCGGTAAATCTGTAGGATACGCGGAATTTAATTAATTCTCTATGACCCTGTTGAATTTAACGCGTTTAGTGTTACGTTCATTATCGCCAGTTGCTTCCGCCAGAATTTACTGGTCTGGTAATTCTGGATGCTCTTTCGTTAACCTTTGAACACTTCAAATACTTGTGCAAGTATAATACAACTTTTTTATACCGCGCTCGCGATATGCAAATTGTGTCGTTCTAATTAGTGAAATTTTTTCCTAACCTCCCTTTGATTAATAATTCGCGGTGGTTAATTTCCTTGTTTATTTTTTGCAATAAGGTTAGTCGCTGTTACCCCTTTCGTCAGATTTTCTAACTTCCTGCTCGAGCTGTAAATTGTTTTCTGAAAACTGAAGTACAAACTTTTAATTACCACAGGCAAATTTCAATTTCACGTAAAACGTTCATTTTTTAATTGGACTAAATATTAGTGGAGCACGATCTCATATTCTTCTTCGGACAGATTTTTTCTTCCTTGAGTATTTTCAGGAACATGAAAGTATTCTATGGCGATTAAAATTGAAATCTTCAGCAGAGTTAACTGCATATAAATTTATGTTCGAAACAGCTCACGATAGTTTCCTGTGGTAATATGACAGAGACAAGTTTCCATCTAAAAATTTGACATTCAGACGTTGTGGGATACCTTAAAATAAAAAATTTTCAATATCAAAGTCCTGAATTCCTTGTTATCTTAAACGTTCGACTTTAAAGCTTGAAATCACTTGAATTCTGCATTTGGAGTTTCTGTATTATTTTATTGTCTACCATTGCGACAACTGTTTGAAACAAACGGGTATACAGCGAACCGTCTCGATGAAAACGGTTGCTTATAGCTGCTTATTGCACACCATGTGGATGCAATAAGAGTTAATGGTATCATGTTTCGTACTTCCATAATTAAACGGGTATCACCGTAAAGTGCGTGACTTGAAGATCAACGTTCTACGATACACTCGCTGATTACCACGTAACGTTTGACGTCAATGGAACTTATCGTAACATTACGATAATACGATCTAGCGAGTTTTAGAACAGCCAAGGCGAAATGATTAATTATATCGGCGTCTGTTGATGCGGCTCCCTTTATGCAACGTTCATTCACGCTTTATGTAATCAGAATTTAATTAATGCAATCACAATGACTTTGCACTACGGCTGCCATAGAAAGGGAGATTCTACTCTCGAGGTTTTCAAGTTCCTCTTCAGGGTTACGAATGAAAGGATTATACGAGAAGCACGCAATGCGGCCAATTTTTAAATTAAGAACTCGCCGAAAGAGGAAAACATATTCATTCACGCAAATAGCTTGCTTTCACGAAGCCGTGATAAATGAACGAAACTGAATTAAACTTTATTTCATTCTGTTGCGTGCTATTTTCCCGGTGAAACTTTCAAAAGCTTCCATTATTATGTTGTTTTCGGGATAAACAGAAATTGCCGAACAGCACTCGATCGATTTTCAGCGAAATTATGGACGATCTTAAATGCACGTGTCAACATGTATTTAACTACAGGAAATATCTATACAGTTTCGTGTTTAATACAGTAATTATACGATGCTCCGCAACTCGGAGAACTCCGAGAATTAACAATGAACTAACTTTTCGATTACCAACTCCATGTTTGTGCTGAATTTTTAATATGACGTATATCACAATATAATGTATCAAAAACTTTCTTCTTTATGCTTCACTTTTTACTCGTTTAAACGAAAAAGACCAACTTCGATAAATAAGATTCACATTTATTATATTCTAGTGTATTTTATATACAATTTAATATGTAATTATTCTACATTATTTTGTAATTTTATATTTATTTCGTATAAGATTTTCAGACTCCACTGCTCTACAAAAGAAAATTTTTAAACAAGCATTGAAATACTTGCTAGAAGCTGACAACTCTTTTTCCACACATTGGTAATCCCGTAACAAACATCTTCTGAAGCCAGCTTATACTGCAATCGTCGTGAAATCTTATATTGTGATAAACTTAAGTATTAGAAGAATCTGTCCAGCGAATATTCTATCGAATGCACTGTTTCTTCTTTCTACCTTCTTACTGTATCTTTCAGTTAAGAAGATTATGCTTAATACCCTCGTTTGCGAAACAGATTTCGATGAAGCTAGATTTTCTCACGAGTCCTGCAGTGTCTTCTGAGATTCAGCTCGAGTCGATGGAAGCACAAAGTAATGTAGGTGCTCGGATCACACTCTGTGTACGAGTACAAATTTAATACATCAAAGTGAACAGAAAATCTCTAAAAAAGTACCTTTTCAGAGAACGCGATTTTACTCGAGTTCTTCTTATTCGTCCTATGTAATGTTTTCTATGAATCATGCTTAACAACGTTTAGTAATAAGAATAACGAAATGAACACGAGTGAATTGTCATAAGAACCATGGAACAAATTCTTTATTACGATATCAACACTACAATTTCCAAGACTCCAAGAAGTCAGCGAAGTAACTCGATCGAAAACTGCCTGGAGCGAGTGGTTTATTAAATCCACAGGACACCGTGTTTTCTTGGTAGCGATGGATAGCTGAGAGAAAACTGAGAATGGCTGAAACTCCATGGAAAGAGGAATGTGTTCAGTTCTTTCGATTGAGGCTTAACAAAGAGAAGAGACAAAAGGTATCTAGTTTCTGCCAGCAAATAGGGCAGTTGAATCGGTACCAAGAACAAAGTTTCTGTTCCATGTCAGACTTTGTACGACCTGTCCTCGATCTACCAGCTATCAGTTACATTCTGCTTGAACTTGGCCAGATGTTCTGTTCCGAAGATTGATGGTATCTTTGTCTTCCCGCGTGGTACGGGTACAATTCTTTCTTGTTTGCTGGCCATGTGACGAAACATTTGCTCTGGAACCACGATTTATTGCACTTGGCTGGCTTCTACCTCGACGTTCGCCACGAAATGATGCACATTGTTCGTTTATAGCCACGATATTTCGTTCCACGAGATTGTATAGGTCGATACCATATTTTGTCATGTGAAAACGTCGGTGATACGATATATTGTTGCGTGAAATGGCTTTTGAGGTTTCTTGTCAGTAGCTGACGAGATATTGCAATTTTGTTTTATACGGACGTCGAAATCTGAAGTTTGTACAAGCGCTGAAAGGACGGTTTTTTTGTATACGTTGGAAATATGCAAGTGTTGAGAAGTTATATACACACGTTCAAGTTTGTATTTTGTTGTACACCACCGTTGAAATTTTTATTCTCTCGCATACAAGCGTTGAAGGTATCAATTTTGTTGTGTACAAAGCGTTGAAATTTCTATTTTGATTTTTAATTTTATTTTTTCTTGCCAAAGTAATTACAATAATGAATTAATTTTACAATCCCAATTACATTTAGATCAATTATCACTGCAAAAGTGTGATCAGCCATTATTTCGCAGTTTCGATTCAACTTGAAATACAGACTCCCACATCGGTATTAAATTTCAGCCACTTAATTCGGCGCTGTCCATTTCGCCGTATGAAAGATTGGTTAACAGGATCGAATCGGGTAAAGTTAATTACCGCCATCAACGTCAGTCACACGTCATCGAATCGAAAGTCGAAGCTTCTCATGTAAAATTCAAACCATCTCGTTTGCATCAAAGTTCGTTTGTGATTCGATATCGTTGCACGCGTACACTGATTACCATCGCGATTCTATTCAAAATCTTTACCAAAGAAAAACAAGCACGACCTGATGCCAGTTTCCATGACAAATGTATACGTAATCGTCGATATTTTCTATACTCTATCTCGAATTTGCTTGCGACCTACTTATACGTTCAATCGATACTTCTACTAATTAATCTTGAGATATGTATCGTTATTTTCTTGAATACCTCTGCTTTTTTCTCCCCGGGGCGCGGGTATTGATTAATCAGTTAATTAGGGAAGACTAATGACGCGTTTACTGGAAACATCTTCTCCTTAATCGTACCATTACACACTTTAGATGGAAACTATATTGTACCGGAATGTGCTTCTTCTTATTTTTCACGAATTATTTCTTTCGTAAGATCTTTATTCTTTTTCTGACAACTACCTTCATTTATACAATTATAAACATCACATCGTTATTTAAACACGATCACAAATTCATTGAAATATGCAAATAAACTTAATATTTTGTAATGAAGTCGTGTTGAAACATAACCAGATAAAAAATTTGAAATAATACAGTTCTTAATTAGAAAGAACATTTGTATACAGATACCTAAATCATAATCACATTAACAACCATAACAAAATACATATTTCTGAAGTCGACCTGTCATCAACAGACTTTATTCAATCGAGATTTAATTTTCGACATACGTATCCGTCGTTTAAATTTTTAATCCAGCAAAGGCATGCGTTATGATCAAAGTCATGCAATTAACGAGTGAAATTTTACGAAATATCAAAAGGAGTGGCGGCATTTCGCCCTGAACAATTATCGAAAAATGGAGGGTGGAAATGAAGGATCTGGAAAACTGGCGGCGTGCAGACAAATGGATCGCAATTGATCCGGTGGTTCAGATGGGTTGGCGTGTTATATCGCCGGCACAGGTGGGACTGAATGTTCATCGAGGAGGAAGCGGGTCAGGAACGAGCCAGACACGACGAGTAGAGTGGAAATTGTTGTATTCGGTGGAAAATACCGTTCCTTTTACTCGTGGCTTCGTACGATGAATGACTGCACGTATGGATTGTGTGGAACACTTTCAATAGAGCCATTGTCCTTCGGAGCACCCTACGAACCTCTGCGATTCTACTTCCACCTGAGTCTCTCGCATCCGATCGTTACCTTTGTAGTTTGCACACTATTCGCTGTTTCTATGGTGCTTCTTTACGTGTTTCAACCACGATATGAGCGATGTGAATTATAGACGAGATCCGAAACCCATATACAGCTCTAACATTTCATTTCGTGGTTTCAAACTTTGCTCCCCGAAATTCGGGAGTTTCAGAGGTTCTAGAAAGTGTTTCAAGGTTTGAATGCACTTATGTCTGAATTATTGACTTCCCAAGCTAAAGTATATAATTCGGAACTAATTTCGAAGGTGCAAAGCGTGGAAACTCTAAAATCATGAAGTCTTATAGTTCTAGGTACCCTGAATCCTGAAATTTCAAAGCCCTAAGATCTTAAATTAAAAAATTCCAAAGTCCTACAGTCCTAAAGTTCCAAACTGAAGACTGAAAATTCTAAGGTACACAAATTTCGAAGCACCGAATCAGTATGTTACAAAGTACAAAATTCCCCAAATTCCCAAGTCCTGAAACCCCATTTTCGAAAATAATAATCGCCAAAAATCACTTCACATTTCACCAGGTCTGAAAGCACATTCTAATAAAATCCAGTAGTCTTTGACCTTGTCTCTCCCTAAGTTCCTAGTCTCTCCCTAGGTTCTTACACACTCCCTAGGTTCCTAACTAATTCCTAGGTTCCTAATCTACCCCCAGATTCTAAATTTATTTCTAGATTTTTAACTTATTCCTAGGTTTCTAACCTATCTTTCCTCCACCTTTTTTCTAAGATCTCCCAACAATGTCCCCAACGTTTTCCTACATTTTCCACTAGAAATGTTACAGATCTTCGAGAAAATAGAAAGTTTGGTATAAAGGGAGAATTTCAGGTTTGAGAAGAGCTTTGTGGCTGTGCAGGTTAGTGGTTGTGGACTTGGTTAGTTTCGATCAGAGTTTCAGCCACAGGAAGGTGGGTTCACTTATCCCTTTAAGGGATCACGAAGACCATAATGCGGTACTGTTGTCTACCAGCTGGTGTTCCTTTAAACAATTTCACAGTCGCGTTTCAGGAATAATTATCTAACTGGTTGTCGACACGAATCTGCTCCTGTCGTTTCGTCCGGTGTTTAATTATAAATTCGCACTCTCAGTCGTTCCAATTAACGCAGTTCAAGGGGTTGGAAGTTTAGGAATTCCTTGATCCAGAAATAAAATGTTATTTCATCGTTAGTAAGTCCTTTGATAATTAAACTACACTCCCTTTGTTATCGTATCTATCAAAAAGCATCAAGTGGTTATGTGTTGAAAAAGATGACGTTTCAAAAAGACACCTGTTTTATTATCATAATCTAGCCAGTAAAACTGACAGAGATTAAAATATTATTTTGAGTCATAAATGTTTAATATGACCATTAGTACTGTTTAATATTTATCCAATAAGCTTCGTGATTAATATTAATATTTCAAATGTAACTTTATTGCAAAATCCTGTATTTCAGAGATTTGAACGAAGGAGTTTGTAGGAAGAAAATATAAAACTAACGTTGACAGAATGTGGTGATTAAAGCAACACTAGTTTTCTAATTAGTTTTCGAGATGAACAATAATTTCTACTGAAGGGAGGTAATAATTAACATTTCATAATGGATCATGGTAATTATAATACTGTACAGTATTAATATTGATATTGTAATAGTATACTGCAACGAGGGTATCACAATATGATTGTTATACAATATCTGTTCGAAATATCTCGTAACACAGAATCAGCAATGAGGGTAGTTTTCCTAAATGAATGAATTTAAATTTCCTTTTTTTTTTCATTACAATAGAACACCTTGAAAACGATCAGAAGCTTAAACACCACTCGAATGAATTTCATTATTTGAAATTATTATGGTCGAAAAATGATCACAATTTCCAGTTACTGTATTTGAACAGTTTTATACGTTGTATACCCATTTTCAAGGAACATAATGGATACTTGTTAAAACAAACACTGGTATGTTTCGGTTGGTTAGCTTTGTAATTTATTAGCTCTTCATCGATTACTTTCATGCTTACTGGTTTGATTTATTTTGCGAAAACCGATTGTATCAGTTATATACGTCACAGATATCTGTTGTTAATGAAACGTAATAATTCAGCTATTGCGGATGAAATATACCCTTTAAACGAACGTATGTTTACAATGCACGTTCGCAATTCGGGCACCACGAATTTTAATTGCTTTTATTGCTGCAGATGTCAAATGTTTATTTAACATTGCTCATTTGACTTCGTGTAATTGTTCACGTATTATTTTTCGTCGACACGTTTACAAGTGCACAAATGTATAAATTCGAACGGACAGCTGGAGATTTATGTAAGTTCAAGATACAGTGATTTTAATTTGCAAATTTGTGAATTTGTAAGTTTGTCAATATCAAAGTTGCAAATTTACAAATTCGTAAGTCTGTCAAAGTCACAAAATAAATTTGTACATTTATATATACAAGTTACATATACAAAATAAAATATATAACTATAGTACTCTACTAAAATTAAAAAATGTAATCCACTGAAATTTCTACAGAATTTAAACAGCCATTAAAATAACACTTCTAAAATCACTAGTCAAAAATCTTAGTCAGTTTCCACTGACGAAGCACACGAAACGATAAAAGCCCATCATTTATTCCGACACTTGACCGAAATGCTTAAATACTGACTAGGGTAACTAAATAGGGTGAAACTAAAGGGGCGCAAAAAGCTCAAAGCACCTCGCATATCTGGTGTCTGAGGGAACAACCTTCTAACGTGATTTGTCGTCAAGGGAATGATTCGAAACGTTCAAAATTTGACCCTAACCGCAACAAAAACCACCTCGCTTCATTAAATACCTTTTCGTTACTGCGTGGGGACACTAATCCTTGACCTTGATGGATGTGAAGATGAGCAAGCTCCCCCATTTACAAAACGACCTCGCAAAATGTTATCATCATCATTACACTGTACTCTTTCTTCCAAGTTCAGAGGTAAAAACATCTTACTCCTGCAAAATTAATGATCATTCGTTTCGTTAATTTATTCCGCTTTATCTGCTCATTCATTGTGTCACACTTTTTATTGCCACGTTGTACTTATTAGGTTAAATCTACTGACTGTAGAATAATACCACTGGTTTAAAGAACTGAAAGATCTCGACATTGTAAGTATAAGAAAAATACTGATTATAAATGTAGTAAAGGACAAAATTGAGCACTGAACAAGTACCTTTCAAACCTAACGCTGAATAAAGTTAACCAGCCTATCAACCTTGTGTAGTTAACCTATCTTTCACATAATCAATTTCACCCCCGTATATTGGGTAACTGTCGTCCTTCGAGAAAAAAAAAGAGAAGAGCATAATACGTCTATAAAGCAATTTGTTTTATTAAACAAAAACAGTCGAGGGAATGTGTTGCTCGAACCAGAACCAGTAATAGGATTTCGCCAGAGAAGAATGAGATCGGAGAGAGAAGATAGAACGCGGTTAGCGTAATCGGCTTTAGATTTTCCGACATGAACGCAACACGAAGCATAGGTTGCATTAATCTGACCATCAGCAGCATCTTCGATTCGCAACGCATCGGATACGCGTTCGCGCCTTTCTATGCTAACTGAATATCGAATCACCCGTTTCCAATGCGTCTTCCATTTTCACCGTAGAACAGCTTCGATCTCGTTCTGCTGCGATTTACATCTGTTGAACGTGCCTGGGGATAGAGCTGAGTTCATTCCTTCGGAATCTGCCTACTGACTTTACGATTTACCGATTTTCCGATACAACGTCGTTAAGCCATTCATGTTACGATCTTTATTGCGGTCACGCGCTGCTGAGATAACGGGAACAACTGTATTTTTAATTCGGGAATAGTGAAAGCTGGGAGTTTGGGAAGTTGGGAGTTAGAGATTTGAGGTGTTTGTGGAGATGGGTAGTTGAGAAGGTGGAAGTGTGCGAAATTGGAAGTTTGGGAAAGTGGCAATTTGGAGATTTGAGGAAGTAGGTGTTTGTGGAGATGGGTAGTTGAGAAGGTGGAAATTCGGGAACGTAAGAATTTGGGGCGTGGAAATTCGGGGATGTAGGAATTTGGGAAATTACGGATTTGGGACGTAGAGAATTGGGGATGTAGAATTTGAGAGATTAGAGATTTGGGCATGTAGGGGTTTGAAAATGTAGAAATTTGGGAACGTACGAGTTCGGGGATATAGGAATTTGGGCAATAGGATATTTGTGAAATTAGAAATTCACAAACGTAGGAATTTGTAAATTTAGGAATTTGGGGAACCAGAAATTTGTAAAGTCAGGAATTCGAAAATGTAAGTTTGTAAATTTAGAAATTTGTAAACCCACAAATATTGAAATCTAAATATTATAAAGTCCAAGATCTTGATAAATGGTAACTTAGGAACTGATCCACATTGGAAACTTGAAAATTCCAACAATTCAGAATCAAAGAATCAGTAAATCTTGAAAACAAGGCAATTTATGAATGTAAAAGTTTGTCTGTTACCTGTGATTGTTCTATCTCCCAGTTTCGTATTAACATCACGGAAAAGGGGAGGATAGGAGATATTTGTTCCACAGACGATACAAAGGAAAATATTCATTGTCTCCGTGAAATCCATTTTATAGGGTTACGTGACTGTTTCTTGACGCGCACGTGTTGGTACAGTCAATCGATGTTCATTGCATATACTTCTATCTTGCCATCGAGATGGAACTCGCATTTCCTCGACGTTGCGAAATGAATTTAAATAACATCCCTGCACGACGTTGTCTCTCATTTTGTCTATCGAACGATCCTATCGAAATCCCTAATTCTTATGTAAATTTACACAAAGACACGTTTCATCTGTGTAATCAATTAATTCATCATTTTCTTCTCTACACGAAACGACTAATTTATATTCTGTACTTGTGCTCTGAGTGTCATTCTAAAATCTCAGGAAATCCTTTCGATTACTAATCTTATTCTCAATAAATTGAGTCTATACTCCGACAGCGAATCGTGGAATAAATTTGTATTCTGCACTTGTGCTTTGAGTGTCACTATAGGATCATAGAAAATCCTTTCGATTACTAGTTTTATCCTCAATATATTCATTCTATATTTCTCCTAGAGAGAATCACGAAATTAATTTGTACACTCGTGCATTGAGAGTGATTTTAAAATCACAGTAAATTTCAATTATTAATTTTATTCGGAATAAATTGATTCTATCCTTCTCCCACAGAAACTCATGAAATTAATTTAGACTCTTCGAGTGTTATTATATCAGTTAACAATTTTGTTCAGAATAAATGAATGCATTTCATTCGGAAGTAACAGTAATTTAATCAATATCAACTGGATTCAAATATTGCGTCGTGAAACGCCACCGAAAGTTGGAATTGAAAAGTCAACGATATTTTCGTCGCGAACCAGCAATCGTTGAAATTGAGATTTCATCTACAGAATGTAGATCCCGGTGTTGAAAGTTGAAAAAAGTTCTCACGATAGCAGGTTAACTCTTTATCGAGTCGCTCTGTACCGACGAAAGCTTTTGATGGAACTTTTTTCCTCGCAATCGCGTTAAAAGGTGTCGAAATCGTAGCTTTCGCAACTTTTCGCTGAGAAATCGAAGTATTCTTAATGCTCGTTCTCGCGGACCAAGTTCGCGAATTGTCGCGATATTTAACCGCCATTACCATTTCTTTTCGCGTAATTAGCCAACTATTTAACCGGGACGTTTGAACGGATCCGCCGTGAAAAGTTAAGAAGTTTCGAATAATCGATGCAATTATTCAACTCCGGAATATTAAATCAAGAAACGATGTCACGGTACTGAATTAATCGACGAATTTGGACGACTTGCACGATCTTTCGTGTTCTGACATTTGTACATTTTGGATACTCAATTGTGTACATAATTACAAAATAATTAACTGTCAAACTTTCTTTAGAGTTGAAATGGTGTCATTAAAGGTTTGGTGTATTGTTCCATATTTGAGTATAATGGCACTTTTGAATACTTTATGGTTAATTATATTAGTGAATTATAAGAATTAGATAGTTTTTATTGTCAGCTATTTAAAGGTAGTTGATCTTCTAACATATTCTGGTACTTTAAAATGTTACATTAATTATATATTTTAATGTTAACATTAATTTTCTGATACTAGCTCAATGAGCACTTCTGTATTCTTGGTTGTAATAATTACAGAAAGCTCACTAAATCATAAGCTCACTCTTATAATTGAATCAGCTGTTTGTAACTATTTAATTAAACATAGGTAATCACATTTTCTGAACACTTCTCCAATTTTATGTTACCATAAGAGGTATCTGTAATTATGAGCTAATTAAACATAGCCATACTTCAATACAATTCATCCAGTGATTTCAGTTTCCTTCCACATTTCATACAATCATTTTGTATAAACAGACTACTCATTCACAATCAAATGACATTGAAATACAAAAAAATTCCCGTTGACCTTTAGATCGCCCTTCTCTTATCATCAGAAGGCACAGCCATTTCGTTATCGCATCATCACCGTATTCCGAGACGTTGGAAAAGCTTAGGTGCATTTATTTCAACTGATATTCCATCGATAAATCTCTGGAATGCTTGTACTATTCACGTTTGCGAGGATATCGAAGGCTTCTGTCAGTAGTCAAAGAGCCGTGGCCAGTGTCCAGATGGCCGTTTCATTTTTCAACGACGACGTTTTCATAGCAGCATGGATATCCATTGATAAGCGAGGGCTCGATATTAATGGCGACGATAAAAGAGAAAGTGGGAATCGTAGATAACACCGGAAAGTAGCGATTTTTCTCGTTGTTATCAAACAACGTTAAGTTTCATTTCTCTCCTCGAATTTGCTGCCACGAAAGTATCAAACCTTTCGCCACATTTAATTAAAAGACGCTTGATTTACGCGACGCAAATGGTAATAAATTACTCCTTTTCCTTCCCACGAATGTCTCGAGGAATTTATGTATAAAGACACCTTTAATGAATTTTTCAAATCGTCGAAAGAATCCCGTATCAGATTTTTAACTTTTATATTTTGCATCTTCGTTTCATTTCCCGTAATTATTTCTGCGTTTCAAATCTTCCTTTCACCTTAAATTATCGCTTTTATATTCCAGGTATTCGTATTATCACTTGTAAGTTTCAGATCTTCGTTCCAGATATTCGTTCTTTTAATAAAATTCGAATTTACCGAGAATATCATTAAAGCTAAACGATGGTCCTTCGTATACTATCGAAAGTTGTGTGGCCGACCTGGCCAAACATATTACCATCAATTATCGAGCACCAGGTGTACAGTAATAAGAACATGCAACCTTTGTCACGTGGCTCGGGCTTAATGCGCAAAGGAGGTCCTTTGAGAACCATCCTCCTACATTATACAGGGTGCTTCCGAAATAGACAACTGAACTTTACGGGCTAATGCTGGTCGCTTACAAACTGCAGAAAGTTCGAACACGGGATCGAGAAACTTTTACCTGATGGATTATAAACGACTTTTTACGAAATGGAACTCGGATAGAGCACTTTGCAGGTATGTCACCACCGGAAAATGCCTTCAAAATTTATGGCTGTTTGTATGTTCCATTTCGATTACTTCGGCAATTCATGTTTAAACTTTCGAGCAGAATTGGGAAAATATTGGAGGCACCAGGAAACGCGAATTTTTATGGACGTTTAGAGATAATGGTGATAGAGGAACTTTGGACAGTAGTTGTAGAAAGGGAGCTATCAAATTTCTAAATTTTTCAGTCAAATTGTCGAATTTCTAGTTTCCCAAATTCTCAATCTCCCAAATTCCACATCTCCCTAATTCCAAATTTCCCTAATTTCCAATTTCCCCAATTCTCAATTTCTCCAATTCCCCATTTCCCCAATTCCCAATTTCACGAATTTCCAATTTTCCCAACTCCCAATTTCCCCAATTCCCAATTTCCCCAATTCTCAATATCCCAAATTCCCAACATCCCCAATTCCCATATCCCAAAATTATAAAATTCCCAAATTTCCAAATTCTCAGATCTCCAAATGATCAGTTGTGAAACTTCCCCATTCGCAAATCCCCAAACAGCGCATTCAAAGTATAACCAGTAAATTTAAGATGGTACAAGATATCTTCGCTCCATCCTTAACATTTCATGTTATTATTCAATATTGCTCTGTTTTCTTTACCTCCTCCACTGTCCGTTATTAATTCCGCAATATTGATATTATTCCCGTAACTTTCCTTGAATATTCATCACTGTCGTATGCGCCGCTCGTTGCATTTTAAGCAACCCATACAAGTGAATTTTCCCAATCGTCATTGCATGTACCGAATGGTCCCGTTCTTCCGTAAGATTTGTCTAACCTCATGAAAAACAGGATGCAACTTCCGCGTGGTAGTTGGTCTTCATGATCTAAGGAGTCCTCGACTGTGACTCGGATATCTTTTACCTCGATTGCGTGAGTCAACGGATTGTACGGAGAGTGGAAATTGTACGTGTTCGCATTGTTGCTTTCTTGTTCTACGAAACATACGTGCGCGCTGCAATCTTATCTAACGACACGGTACATTTCGTTCCTTTTTCCGTTTTCTCTTCCCTTTAAACGAGAGAACGGGGCTCGTCCTCTTGTTCGTTTTTCTTGTTTCGTTTTGTAATAGCTGCGATAAACGTGCAGCCGTTTCGCGAAGTTGCATTTAAAAATCGATTTCGTACAGTGTGCATAGCATCTCTGGGCAAGATGTGTCGGTGTGCATAGACGAGGCTACGACCAGCGCACGTTAATAAGCCAAATTTAATAACCGACGCCAAACGCTGCTCGAATAATTCCTCTTTAATTATAGAACCGTTACGAGGACGAAATTTTATGAATATTCATTCGCGGTTAGCGGGACAAACTTGCCGGGGCTACTGTGGAAGTTACTTCGAATTTTTGGTGACGTAACAAATGCTTTTATACTCGAGTTTTATCGAATTACGTCGTACAAATTCGACAGCGACTTTGTACACCCGTGGTCGTCGTTTTTACTCGTTTTCACGTTATCGGAATATTAAAGTCAATTGTTGACCATTCATTTTTGTTCTACATGGAAATTATTCGCTTTCAAGGTTTTCTATACTGTAGATGCAAATATTTCATTTCTGTAATCACTGTTTAAAAAATTTTAATTATTTTAAAATAATTAAATAAGAAGATGATTTTCAAAGTCCTAATGTTTAAGATATCAGTACCTCAGAAATTAATACTGATTTAATATAACATTTATTAAATATTCCATAATACACGTATGTAACTAATAATCAAACGATTAACGCAAGTGATTACAGCCCTCAGAAATCGCCATTATCATCAAACAAGCGTAGTGTGTTCATCGTGGTACATTTGCATATCCCATAATAATCACGTATCAACCAATAATCAGTAAAACTTCTGGGAGTCTCATTAGTGACCGTCAGGCGTTATTGACACGTACCGTGATAAACATTCATGCAACGGATGTTTATTATCGACGGCAAACGATAAATGTGGACGAATAGCAGACAGTACGATTCGGTGGTTTAACGTGTAAATGATTATCCGACAACGCGATGCGGCAGCATTCGTTCGTACAATACGTGACATTAATTATCAGAAATTAGAATTAATTGCTCAGAGACTTCATCGGCAGCAATAGAGACCCATTCTACTTGTACGGATACCTACATTCGTATTGAACCAGTCTGACCAGTTACCATCCTATTCTACTCGCAAGGACACCTACCGACCTATTCCACTTGTCTGACCACGCACACTGCCTTATACAACTCGTATACCGACGTACGGTCCTATTTCACTTGTCTGACCACACACGCTGCCTTATACGACTCGTATACCAACGTACGGACCTATTCTACTCGCGTAGTCACACATGCTTTTATACCAGCTGGCTAACCACATACGGACATGGCCTACTTGCTCACCTACATATGATTCTATTCCACTTGTCTGATCATTTACTACCCCGTTCTACTTATCCGACCACTTAATCCAAATTGTATTACACTTGTCCGGTTATCTGGAAAATGGAATTCACTTCACACGGATTTTGCGGATCGTGTATGTCACATTACTAAAACCTTTCTTCGCGGGCTTTACGAAACGGCGCAGGATTATGGCACCTCTTCGTAAATGTGCTTTTGGACGTTCGGAGAGTTCGTCTGGGGATTTAGGAATATAATTTGCTAATTGCGGGATGTCATATTTAGGAAAGAAATTTGGAGATCTAGGAATTTTGGAATCCAGAAAGTTGGAAATCTGAGAATTTAGGACCCTAGCAATTTACGAACCTAGGAATTTGGAAATCTTTTTAAACATTATATGCCACTTTTCTACAGAAATGTTATAACCTTAGAAAAGTGATAGTAATCCAAAACTTTTATATCTTCTATAAGTATGAAATATCGATCATCTAATCCCATTTTCCCAGACCTTCATCACTATTTTAACTTAATGACCAGTAAACTACGAAAGTACTGTACTTTCCCGACGGCAAGTGTACTATCATGACACACGTAAATACTCCATTGTGAATTTATCGTTTCTTTATTGAAGATGATAAAACAAATGGAAGTTACTTGAGCGAATTGGATTAATTCCGGTTTCATTTACGAGTCATTGAAGTTTAAGGATGATAAATCCTGATGAGCTGTTTCATTTGTTCAGAAATTACAGGAAATTTCGACACTATAGACCAATGTTTATTTCGAATACAAGAATACTATACTAACATACATCAATCGTGAAATATTAAAAATATTACAAATATTCATCTAATGAATAAATATTCAAACTATAATTTGATACTAAACTGAACGAGGTTGAATTTCTGCGACATATTTTGTGTTACCAAAAGAATATTCTTCCTATGCACATCATCCGAAACCAAGCTTCAAGAATCGTACATTAAGCGTATGATAACGCACGTTCTATATTACTATGCATAAAGCTGTCACATATCGCGAGTAACGTACAAGAACGGAACGAAACATTCAGTGATTGGCAAGCAAGAAAGATTTGTGAGGGAATAGAAACGAGAATCCGCAGATATTTGCGCGTTCAGAATGCAGCAGGCAAGTCACAATCGAGAAATGATGGTTTTCGAGATTGCGTTGTATCCCGAATTATATCTGGCACAATGTATTTCACCGGCATGTTCGTTTAATAAGAGAAATATACGACAAACATGCGACATCGCTGCGAAATGGTGGGAATATCCCTTCTATTCCTTTCGTCCGTTTTATTTTTTGATCGACGATATCGAGAATCGAAAATTGGGTTGCTGCAGGATGACGGTGTCCTTTTATCTCTGTATCTGTCGACCGTTGAAATTGCACTTTCCAGCTCCCAATTTGCTTGCGCTTGGTGAACCACCGACCGACGCCGCTTTAGTGTTCGACAGTGTTTGTATGTATAACGGACCGGAATTTTCCGAGATTACTGATTTTATCCCATTTTTCTCTCTGTTACACGAGTTGCACGTCAATGATTCATGTAGTCGTGATATATTTTGAAATTCGGGAATTTTAACAACTGCTACCCGAAAATTTCGGGGAGGTTTGGGGTTTACAGATTTTTACATTTCGGAATTTGGGGTTTTGAATATTGGAAATTTTGGAATTCGAAAATTTGCCAATTTGGGAATGTGAGAATTCGGGGATCTGATTCAGTCCTCAGGAAATTTAAGAATTTACGAATTTGGGATATGCAAATTGGGAGCTTAGGTATTGAGACACCCATAACTCATAAATTTGTTAACCACATAGTCACTCTCATTATACATAGCGAGTCAATCAAATCAACACCTGAAGAATCACCTGAACAGTGAATCCATAGCGGTATATCAGTTGCTTATGCAATCCCCTAATGTTAAATCAGTGTGAGTACATTTTTAAATAGGAAGGGAACGAACGAGTTGCCGCAGGCTTCTCACGTACCTCCAAACCCTCTCCTAATTTCCTGTTTAATTGCCAGATAGTGTTACGATCGACGTGCAACGCGCAAAGATCGTGCGGTGAATATGTTGGTGGCTCGCTAATGGAGAAACTGGTACAAGTTTGTGCATCGTTGATAATTACGTTACCGGTGGGAGCTGCATTGGTGTTCACGGTTATAAACGAGACTGCAGCAATACAACTCTTTGCAATACTTTCGGGTCGGGCGATAATTCAAAACTGGTTTCCGCGGTTTGTTCTGAAACCGCGCAGAATTTCGACGAATAAGGGTCATAAATTTTCCGGGAAGTCGCGGAAAGTAGGCTTTCTCACCTTCACGGAAGAAATATAACGTCCCAATAATTGAATCGATGGTATTGAATCTTTGGTATCGAACCATAATGTGGCAACAGATTTATTGACCATATATATCTCTGGCACTGGGGCAACGCTATCGTTTCAATTTTATTGCTACGTTGTTATATCGCTGCCCTCGGGTGTCCGCTCATTCGCACGGAAGCACGCTTTCTGTAGCGCAGTTTAACGAGCGAATTTCGTTTATGGGGATTTATGTTTCCCTCTGGTGAATTACAATGATGCGACAGATCAGTGATAAAGTTTATACGTTGGAAGAAACAACGACAGACTTGTGGTTCGATTGAGATGTTAATAATCAGACAAGTAGTATGGGACGGTGTATGGTCAGACGCGTAGTATGGAACATTATGTGGCTAGCAGTATTAGACAGTATGTGATCAGACAAGTAGTATTAGGTAGCATGTGGAAATTCAAATAACATGAAACAGGCCAGACAAGTAACATCTAACAGCATGTGCTCAGACAAGTAGTATGGTACCGTATGTGGTCAGACTAGTAGTACATCTACACTAGTTACATGTGGTTAGACCAATGGGATGAGATAGGATGGATGTGACGTAGTTTGTCCAGTGAAATAAGGTGGGTATGTGGTTAGACAGGTTAACAAATAGTTACATGCAATTAGACAAGTGCAATGAGATCGATGAGTGGTTACACGAGTTGCTGATGGTTAAATGGAAGTTTGGTCAGTGAAATGAGGTGAGTAGATGATCGGACAAGTAGTAAATGGTAATGTGCAGTTACACAAATGCAATGAGGTGTTCAGACAAACAGTACATTGTTGCATACTGTTAGTGTACTTGAATTTGTGATTAATCTGTAACAATGAAACAGGTAGTTGGTCAGGCAAGTAGAATAGGTACTCAGACAAGTAAAATGGGTGATCAGACAAGTAGACTATGGTTCTTACGAGCTCGTACTTACATATACGATTGTAAACGACAATATATGTACGTATCAGTACATAGTGGTTCCTGCACTTTCCTACCAAATCTGATATGCACAGCCTATAAGTGGTGATGCTCGCGAAGTGAAATGTATAATGCAAACGCGTCTCGATTATCGTTTTATGATTAAATCCTATAATTGCCACGATAATTACACGATCGAGTTGTTACTGCAAAATTGATTGCCAGATCCGGTTGTATCCGTGTTCAGACTGACAAGGTACAGTCCATTTTCAAGTTAAACGTTCGCGTGTCGAGTTAATATCCGGCGTATCACGAAAGATCGTGGCATGCAGTGAGCAATTCGGAAACCCAATTCGGATGCTCGATATTTGAAGCCATTTGACGATTCATGCGTGCACTTTGTCGAAAACGACATTATAACCAAAACGTCTACGTATAAACTGTGATATTTTATGACTCGTCGATTATACACAGGTTATGTGCTCCATAAACACGATTTACAGGAAACGTTTAATTTAAACGAATCAAATTAATTTCACGAATGTGTTGTTTTACACAGCAAGTTCCGTTTTGTTTTAACAATAGGCAGTTTCACCAGTAGCTCGACCGTCGATGCTTACCGTCCATGATTGTTGACTTTTGATCAACATTAAAAATACGATCACCCTGTTTATCTTGCTGCAAGTTGTCCCTCTGTAGACGGTCAAGCGCGGGATGCAAGTCAAAGAAAACAAATTTCCTAGAAAGGAGATCAAAAAGCCAAAGTAGAAAATGTTGCGAGGCAATTTAAGAGAAACTTTCCTCTCAGCTTGTTTAGATTGCAACACAAGAGACATCAAAGGAATATCCTTTTATTTAAAATATTTGGTAGCTTCATTGAAATGAATCTTGTGTTTGAATATGTCGCTTCTTAGAACGAAATATTAATTTTTCTTCTGCGGCGGTTTTCATAGCTACGTATTTCATAGCGGTTTTCATAGCTACGATTATTGAGCGATAGATTACTATATGTAAGATTATCGCGGATTAGATTACCGTGTGCTAGGTTGCTACGCGATAGGTTATCACGCGTTGGATTACTACACGTTCGATTACCGCACGTTAAATTACTACGTATTGAATTACCACGGGTTAGATTACCAATTGCTGAATTACTATACACTAAATTATTATTCGTTAGATTATCACGCATCAGATTACTATCTATTAGATTACTTCACGTTACATTACTAAGCGTCAGTTTTCTACCCGTCACATTATTACTCGCTAGATTACCACGCGTCACATTACCACATGTCAAAATACTACATATTATAGCTACACGTTATATCGCCCTATACAGAGTATCAGTATGCATTCTAATGTGGGTCAAGTCCACCAATAATACTTAAATTTCTAATTGCAACAATTCGAATGAAAGTCGGAGTTTCAATACTTTTCCGTTCCGATCTAATCCCTTTAAGCCAATTTTTTTTCTGTAAAAATGAGCAGAGTCTAAAAAACTAAAAGCTGAATAGGATCGGTGGTTAAAAGGGGAACTTCATCGACAATTTAAGCGACACAGCCAGGCGCTATAGCTGTTTAATAGCTCGCGACATTGGGAAGAATCGTCTGAAACTCTCGAAGCGGTGTCCCGAGAAATGAGCTCAATTTCTTCCCTGAAAATTCTTCTTTTCCCCGAAGTCCTCTTCGTTAGAAATTAAGAATTTCCATCGATAACCACTACCGAAAGTTCCATTTAAGCTTCCTCCGTTACTTCTCCGACCGATTCGCCGAGGGATACCCGTTAAACCGAAGTACACGAACGGCGAAAGAGAGAGAGAGGGAAATATCTCTCGACGAATATCGCAACTCGTCCCAGCTATACCAGAACAAAGGCGATTACCCGTGGAAAAAGGATGCTATTATCGAAATAAGGAGAGGAGCTTTCATTTTGTCATCCATGGCCACGGTTATTCACGATCCTAATCGCCTTTCAACGTTGTTTTCCTTTTTCCACCGGACGAATATCGATATTACTTGCTGGCCCGAAGTCTGTTCATCGAATTCCTGGGTCGTTCCATTCAAACGGGTCGATCGGAAACTCGGGCCACATTAATCACTGCAAGTGATAACGAATTACGTTGAATTTGAAACGGATTTACACCCCTTTGAGGCAGTTATTCACGCCGGACTGAACATTTCAGGGCACCGTTTCACACACTGAAAAACGCGTTTCGAGTGCCACTAAAGATGAAATTGCACTTTCGACTTTTTTCATCGTGTACATTTCAAATATACGTATACAGGGATCTCTGAAATTAGGGATATGGAGATTTGTAAATATGTGAATTTGAATGTACGAAGATTTAGTGATTTCTGCATTTGGAGATATAAGAATGTAGAAATATAGAGAATTGGGGAAATAGGGAATTGGGGGAATTGAGAATTGGGGAAGTTGGTATTGGGGAAATTTGGAATTGGGGAAGTTGGTATTGGGGAAATTTGGAATTGGGGAAATTGAGAATTGGGGAAATAGGGAATTGGGGAAATTTGGAATTGGGGAAGTTGGAATTGGGGAAATAGGGAATTGGGGGAATTGACAATTGGGGAAATTAGAATTGGGGAAATTTGGAATTGGAGAAATTGGGAATTGGGAAATTTGGAATTGGGGAAATTGGGAATTTGAAGAAATTGGAATTGGGGAAATTAGAATTGTGGAAATTGGGAATTAAGAAAATATAGGGTAGTATCCACAAATCAGATCACTACATTGGAATACATAGATGTACACAGTAATCTACATACATGATCACCTACAAACACAGCAATCTGACATAGGTGTATCTAGAGGTGTATCTAACACACGCACCCTCGTACACGTCGCGTGTTTCATTTTTACAGTACAAATTTCGTACAAGATTGATACGGATTGCAAATGGCCGACGAATATTGCCTCTGTCGAAGGAATTGCTTGAGGAAGTTCTAGCTCTCGAATCACATAAACGTTCGTGTAAGTCTTGGATATGGTGTGCAATAAAATCTGCAGACATCTACATAACCGTGGGCCACTCTTGCGACGGTGGATATCGAGAAAAATCTTTGTGCAACCTGTTACCTCAGGTATTTTCTAACAATTGATGCTAACTTTTCGTCGAATTCAATTCTCTCTTGGAAATCTATTCTTGACTGCAGTTTCTGCTCTTTGCAGGAATATTTGATAAAATACTGCGATGCGAAACGTTTTCTTAAATGTTGCTACTTGAAGATATTTCGTAAGATCATTATAAGATTGTTGTGAAATAAATGGATAAAGTTATCAAATTACTGTAATTACTATGAAATGTTCATACGTATATTGTTCACTGGTAACATCTTCAGAAATGCAGCGTTGTGTGTTGTTCATCAGAATGTGGATTGAAATTTGTACATGAAAAAATGCAACAAGCTTATTATTAACATATTCTGCGATATCGTAACGTATGCGGGTGTTATGCAGGTGTCAGCTGCTGAGATATCTCAATATTTACATGCCTGCGTGGGACATTACACAGCTCCACATTAATACTGTAAATTGTATCGATCCACTAACTGCTCCTACAAATTTGCATCTTCTTTTGAGAACATTCAGCCAATTCTGCCGCAATTCAACCACTTCATACAATCTTCACATAAACGGAAGGTACCTAGTCAGATAAAAAGTTAATTCAATATTTCCCAAGAAATTAATTCAAGAAATTCGAAAATTCCAAAATTTCTTGGTAATTGGGGAAATTAGAAATTGGGAAATTGGGAATTGGCGAAATTAGGAATTGGGGAAATTGGGAATTAGGGAAATTAGAATTGGGGAAATTAGAGTTGGGAAAATTGGGAATTGGGGAAATTAGAAATTAGGAAAATTGGGAATTGATGAAATTAGGAATTGGGAAAATTGGAATTGGGGAAATGGAAATTAGGAAAGTTGAAATTGGGGAAATCGAAAATTGCAAAATTCTATTAAATTCCCAACTCTGTTTCTAATAATTCTTCACATTTAATAATTCCAAATTTTCATCAAAATCTTCCAACAATAAATAGCAATATCTTGAGATAACATTTGAAAATAAAAGTCACCGAAATGCCAACACTTTAATAAATTCGAATAAACATGCAGTTTTTAATTTTCGTACGAAAAGGTTCTCGTTTCGTTTTCTAGAGGTGCTTCGTGTTAAAAGAATAATACGACAGTTCTGCTGAGAGGAATATTGGATCCTCCAGCCATCGAGGTCGGTATTGTACAACTGTCAATATTTGTTATTGGACAGGGGAAAAAATAAAATCCCTTTTTACGTAAACGGGTGTCTAGAAATTTACGCGTCGGACGTGAAATTGCGATATTGTATACCGTTCGATGAAGATGCCTCTGTGAGCTGTAAGCAAGCATGTTGATCGATTCGATCACGTGCAGGATGTCTCGTAATTTACACCCTGCTGCTTATCTATCTACGTTTGATGCTTTGTCGAATCGCCTCTTTACGATTATGTCGCCTCTGCCGATTATTTGGCTCACCTGTTGACCCGAACTGACAGGTACATTGTTATAAAACAGTTAATAATTTACTGAATATTCTAAAATTTACATCTGTATATTTTCACTCGTATGACTGGTTAAATTATACCGATGTTGATGTAACGATTGTTGACATATTTTTGTAAAAAGTGTAATAAATGTTAATAAAAGTGTTGGTGCATGGCTACGAGTAGGATAAAAATTGCAAAACATTGCTATAAATTGTATATTTATAAGATTGTTATGAATTAATTGTCACTGAGATTATTTGAAAACTTCAAATATTTTGCTATAAAATATTGAAAGATATTTGTAAACCAGAATTGGAGTAAAGCAGAAAACGGATAACGTCGTTTATTTTACGAATATCTCTAATCGAAAGAAATCCATGTACGTATTAAAAAAGTGATTGCTCGTTGATTGGTTAAGATTGAATTACAAAAGAAGGACAGATACAAACTATTTTTTAATAACACAAATCGAAATTGAGCAAGGAAATATTGGAAAATATTGATAGGTTGAGATTGGAATAAAAAAAGGGAAGAGAAAAAGATCAGAACAGATTAAAAAATATTGATTGGTCAAAATTGGAATAAAATTTAAAATAAAAAACCTGTTTTTTTTACGTATCTACCATCCATCGAAAAACTATCAAAATTTGTTATCTATATCCCAAGAACGAATAATCTGGAACAAATTTGATTTCTCTAGGGAGAATACGTTGATCAAAGGGGAGGTGAAATACCACTTGTTGATTTTTTGGCATTTTTTATAAAGTTCGAAATTTGGAAACTTTGAGGTTTGGAGAATTGCGGATGAGAGGATGTAGGGAATTTTTTTGAGAGATTTGGGGAAATAGGGAATGGGGGAAATAGGTAATGGGGGAAATAGGGAATTGGGGCAATAGGGAATTGGGGAAATAGGGAATTGGGCAAATTAGGAATTGGGGAAATTGGAATTGGGGATTTGGGAATTGGGGCATTTGGAATTGGGGAAATAGGGAATTGGGGAATTTGGAATTGGGGAAATTGGGAATTAGGGAATTTGGAATTGGGGAAATTGGAAATTTGGGAAATCAGGAATTGGGGAATTGGGAATTGGGGAAATTAGAAATTGGGGAAATTGGTATTGGGGAAATTAAAATTGCGGAAATTGCAAATTGAGAATATGGGGAATTGGCAAAATTAGAATTGGGGAAATTGGAAATTGGCAAAATTAATGTTGGAAATCTTGGAAAATCAGAGTAGTTGTAATTAGGAAAATTGGTAAATTTGGGAATTAAAAAATTTGGAAACTAGTACATTACAAACATAAAAATTCAGTAATCTAAAAACTTACATCTCAGTACAATAAGTGAAGTGATATTATTCGAGGATTAAGTTCGTTGTCCTATTATAGCCAATGTTGACATTCTCGTTTCATCGAACGGCAGACGCCACGGTCGAACGCCCGTATAAACGCTGCCGATTCTAAGAACCGGAACGCGGGATCACAACAAATTAGGGGTAACTTTTACCTGCAGTCCTCGTCGAACGGTCGTATCGTTCGCACGTGTTGTATCGCGTCTGAAATTTATCGTCGGAACGAGTCGGATTCGTGAATTGTGAATGACGTGTGGTCGCGGGTGTCCTAGAAACTCGTAAAACTGGACATTGTACGCCGTGTTTAATTAATCGTGTGCGTGGTGTTAAATGTGAAACGTGCCGTGATATGAAAGTGTGGACAAACTTCGTGAAAACGGTCATTTAGGGAGTTATGCTGTTATTATCAAGGTGAGTTTAATACAATTTATTAACGCTTTGGTGGGTACCGTACACCACTGGCTATTATCACTATTTATTATGGATATTTTGTAATTGCGATAACAGTGCGTATAAACGTGAACAATAAATATGATATAACTGAATTATTATTAGCAATGTAAATGGGAGATTAACTAGAATATTAATTATGTAATGAAAGGATGAAATATTAATGAGTCTCATAGATGTTTGAGATATTCTTATAGAAATTTAATCATTTCAATAATTTTAATATTTTCAGAGAATTAGATATTAGATATTATATTTAATTTAGATATTATTTAGATATTACATTTAGATATTATAGAAATTTTTATATTTTGAAAATTTGTATCTTTTAGAAACTCGGAAGTTTCACAAATTAAAATACTTTAGAAATTTTAACAAGTTTAAATATTTTACATTGCTGAAATTTGAATAACTTTTACAGAGAATTAACTGCCTGTATTACGCTTCAAAACACCAATTTATTTCCCAATATTATAAAACTTCATAATGCTATTATGACTCCATAAATTTGAAGGGGTGGTAGAAATTCCCAGATGGTTGAAGCATACTGTAAATCTGAATAATTTTCTATTACCTCATCAAATTTTAGAACGCAGCGAAGCGAATTCACACTTTCCACTTCGGTAAAATGGTATTTAAAACGTCTCGAAAGTTTGGAGGGAACTTCAGGTCATCTGTTTTAATTGTACGCGGAGTTTACAAATGATTTCCACTCGTTTAAGCGTAAATTGCGTTCAGCACAACTTCAGCGATCAGACGGGAACTGTGTTTTCTGTGCGGTTCAGTTGTTGACAAATAGTCGTGTGACTATTTCGAAGTACAGCTTGCAAATTGCAAACTGACGAAGCTTCCGTTTCGAAATTCCACGAACGATAAGAAGTTCGGGTGCTATACTGCTGATTGTTTTTCAGAGTAGATCATGATTCTTCAATTTATCGTCCCGTGAAGATTAAATTGTTCACATAACTGTACAGAACTCATAAGAACAGTTACATGCTTTATTGAAAATTTATCATTATTTAGCTTGCTTATATCTTAAAAATGATATATATTTATTCTCTGAGAAGTCGTTTCATTTAGATAAAAGATTGATATCTATTATTTAAAATTGAAAATTTTATTTATCGTTACCCTTTTAAAAATATCTATTAATTCTCCGAGTCATTCGTTTCACGTGTCATCTAGAAGATCTAACATCTGAAATTGAAAATTTAATTTATCGTTACTCTTTCAATTTGTAATATATTTTTACTTATATTCTCCCGCTTAAAAGCGATACATCTTTATGCAATCTCCGGGAATGGCACGAAATGTCATTTAGACTGCAGATCGATACCTATCTGCTGAACTTGGAAATATTTGAAAATATTGTAAGACTTTCTATAACTTGAAAGCGTAGGAGATGCGTCAAATCGAACGTCTCGACTCTATAAAATGGAGGGCCTCCCACTCCATAAAATGGCGGACGTCCTCGAGTTATTGAGTCTTTCCATCCATCTTAGAATTGACAGTATCGAATGTACGATAGAACTGAAAATATAAATTTACCGTTACAATCGTGCACCATCATTTCCGTGTGTTAATACGTAGAAAATCCTTCGCACATGAGAAAGAAGTGACTGTGTAATAAGTGTTGAATGATGATAGCGAGTAGCATTTATACGGTAGCCGCATGATTGACAAGTACAGAGACTTAGGTGTACCACGTCAACGGGCTCGACTGTATTAATTAACGACCGCAGACTGAATATGCAACAGTTTCCACGTAGTTGACGAAGGGATCGTTGTTGGAAATTATTTTAACGCTGTCACAGGAACCGCGTGACGCCAAGACGTAACGACTTTGGACAGGGTTGCCGTGTGTGTACACACAGTTACCATGGAGCTGTTGCGAATTATTCGCAAGTTGCCGTGGAAGTTGGATTATTGTCTTGTCGTACAACGATCCGAATGTACGCAACGAATCGCTGATTCGATGTGTCTGCGTAATTTAAGTTTACCTTGTACCCTGCGATAGATGCAAATTTTCATGATACACGATATTCGACGGGCAAATTTGCTGAATTGTTCATACGTTCGTTATCGTGTTCAAACCTTTGTTTACCGAATCACATCACGCTTACTATTAGCTGTACACCATTGGCCGTGACTGTGGGATCGTAGATAAACGTGTGCAGATTTAACGATAAAAATACAGCAACAGGCTCGATACTATAAATACTCATCAAAATTTGACTCATTTATCTTTTTTAAATTTCATTGAGGTGTTCTTTTCTTGTTTGTAGAAAATCAATGTATTTTATCGTTTGGAAAGAATGAATGTACATAGTAAACTCTTCTCGGAAAGTTTCAATATACAAAAAGATATGTGAAAATTATTTGACAATTGTCTTCTACGTCAAGGCACGAAACGCCAGAAATGATTAAATTCTCAGGAAAATTAGAGATAACTTTTCGCGGAGAAGTTTGAGTTAGGTGAAATTCAGTGAGGTGAAAATATTCATTTCGGAACACCATGCACCCAATCAGCGGGAATCGAAACTTGCGAGAATCAGCTTCATCGATCTTAGCAGACTTCCGAAGCCCGGTTTTCCAGCCGGTGAGGTTGGACAAACTCAAGAATATCAAACTTCGTTCTTTCTCTCTGTTTATTTACTCGGCTAAATGATCGTTGATCTTTCGAACTATCGCGTGCGATAGTCGTGCAACTCGAACTAATTATCGAGGAAACGACGTCAGCAACAGTGTCAAAGTGTTGACTGATGCGTGAATGAGAATTCACTCGTGCCCTGAAGTTGTTGAAAGCAACAACCGTACTTTGATAGGGGTTTTGAGTTTCGAGGAAACAGCGAGTCGTGCGTGTACCGATAACTGCACGAAAATGGCCGGCGAAGTTTCCGATTGTTGTCGAAACGTTCTCTCCGTTCGATGCTTTGAGCAATCATTGTGCAACAGAAATAATATTTTCAATCCCTGGAACTTGATACATAAAACTTGTTTCGAGAAACTTTTATCGTTACACCAAATGAGAAACTATTACATTTATAGTTCTTCGTATCCTAAAATTATATTTATTTTGACTACAAGAAATTTCAGCAAAGTTCAGGAACACCCAAAATTCTTCCGTAATTTTATCTAGAAATTAAAGTTTGAATAAAAAACAGAACTATTACAAATTTTTAACTGTCAATTTAATTTTTAATTATAATCTGAAAGGTAGTAATTAATTCGTGAAATGTGTCAGTGTGCTAATTAATCAACTCTGATATGCCAGCAAATTTGTAGAAGAAATTGTGTTAACGTGGTCGACGCCGGTATTACGAACTTGCAGTCGACGAAGTTTTTGAAAAAATCAATTACTGATTTCGTTAAGAGGTACTTAGCGTCACGAACTCTGTTCGACGGACGTTAACAAGGTTCCTGATAAGTTGACGATTTTCACTAACGTTCATGAGATTGACTCTCGATGAAGTCGAACGGAAACTATCTTACGAGAACTTAATAATTTTGCGCAGTTTTCCATCAACTTCGGAATTTCATTCTGTTGCCATGTCACGAAAAATGCTTCGTTATTTTTTCCATTTTGTTTCGCGTGATTTTTATGCTACAGATAGCGTTGTTTTCTTTTTTTTACAATTTTTGTACCCGACGAAATTTCCATTTCATCTCATATTTTTATTTTTTTTTATCAAAAAACCGTGGATGTACCGCCATTTTCAGCCAGAAAAAATACCCGTTATTTACAGATAGGTCGTAATTATTCGTTCGGTGCATTGAATTTTACGGGTGACAACGAAAGACTCGTGTAACTCATACGTTTCATGCGACACACTTTACGCGACAGGCGTTTACAAAGGACCGCGAATTTAGTTTCGCTGATAAGATAACAAGCTGGTAGCTCTGGATTTGTCTATCTTCATCTACAACCACAGTTTCCGGGTACAAATGTGCTTTACGCGTGGAAAGCTCGTAATCTTTGTATCGTTGTCTTATCTTCGTTAAAAGGTCATTGCCTTGCGCGATTCTACGCTGGATTTTTATCGATCGATAAGACTCTTGAAAACAATGCAATCACGATAAATAATGTAAATACTTTGAAGTAGTTTTGGTATTTTAGAATTTATTTTAAGAATTTTTATGAATTGTGGACTGTCGTTTGGTAATTTGGGAGACTCGATTTTGAAAGTCTGAGGTTTGGAATTTATAGGTTTCTGTATTTTTAGATTTTCTGATGTTCACATTCATAAATTTCTATGTTGCAATTTTTCTAATTCTTAAGGATCCAAATTTGCAATTTTCCAAATGTTCAGGAACCCAAATTTTCAATTTTCTAAATTTTCATTCTTCCAAATCTCAAGTTTTCATATATTCAAATCTTCGAATTCTCACATTCTGAAATTTCTAAGTCCCCAAATTCTCAAAATTCCAAATTCCTTCGTCTTCAAATTTTCACTCCCCAAATTCCCATATTTTAAATTACTAAATCCCAAAATTCTAAATTTCTCAAATCCCAAAATGCCTTCACTTCCTCCCAACAATCCTGTATCCCCAAATAATCCCCAAATGCCCTACACTTGGACGTATCCCTAATTCATCAAGGCTCCTAACCCTCCATTATGAGAAAAATTATACCCGAATCGCAATCCCGAACGATAAGGTGTTCCAAAGGAACAAATATTCTTACATAAAAACACCATAAAAGGATCACTAGAAGGAATACCATTGCTTTGATAAGCTAGCATATATTCATTCGGCATCTTCGGCAGAAAAATTATTCGTCGTGCGTGCGTGCGTACGTGACGTTGACCCTGATGGAAATTTCATGGTTACAGAAAGGAAGCCTCTGCGAATGGTCTTTCGGGATGGCAGTTGCTTTCGATCGATCGAAGGGTGGGATTCGGCTTTCGATATTCTTCGAGCTCGTAAAAGAAAGCCAAAGGCGAAGGGAAACAGGCTTTCGTCGAGCAATATAGACACCTTGTCTCCAAAACGAGTTTCCGAAGCAAATACGGTCATCGAAAAACAAAACTAATGGTCATTGAATTTCTTATTCCCTAAAATCTCCATTTGTTTTTTTGGTTACATAACGTAAATTCCATTTTATTCAGCGAAATATTGGACATGAGTGTAAGTGCTATATCGTTTAGTAATTAGAACTATGCGAATATAATTCTTAGTCCAAAAGAATGCCACTATAAGTATCTAAAAATGTCGAAATTCAAGATGCATTCTTCACCAATCAGCACAAACCAAACAGTTGACAAAACTGTTAAACTCTCATACTAACATAAAAATCCTCATACGTCCCTCACTTTAAAGCACGAAGAAGGTTGAAAACGTTCAGTACCTTTAATTCGTTCAGCATCTGCGCGGTATAGCAAGTGCATAACCAACCGTTACAAATAATGTTAAACCTCGTTCTTATTCGATATTAACTCAGGATAGTTATACGATTTCACAGTGAAATAATCCGTACAGTTATTTCTCGCGACTCCGTGGCAGTATAGCCCAAGAAGGAGTAATATTAGCGAACCTGCCTGGAACAATATAGTTTCGTGATTCACGAATGCTCGCGTGCGGGCTTTTAATACCCCGGGAAGAGGATCACTGTTCTTTATTACCTCTCTTGCATTTCACCCTCCCCTCCTCATGGTGTGTCTGTTATTTCATCTAGCCGTTGCTGGTTTTCTCGTTATCAACGTGGCCAGAGTACAGACACGAACTTACGCTACAGAATCTCCGGAGATCGCCGTTCGAAAATATTTGCCGGACTATCTCGGCTCAACTTTTATCCGTCGATTACTAATTCTGGAGGAATAACCTTCGTGTATTTTTTTCACTATTTTTTTTTCTGATTAGGAAACTTTTTATAGTTATTAAGGATATGGAGATTTAAGGGTTTGGGGAGGTAGGGATTTAGGGAGTTAGGGAGTATAGGAAATTTGGGGCGTAGGTTTGGGAATATAGGGATTTGTAATGTAAAGAATTTGCAATGTAGAATTTAGGAATCTAGGGATTTGAAGCACAAGAAATTGGGGGATCCATAGATTTGGAACACAAGGAATTTTCGAATCTGGGAATTTGAAGCGCAAAAAATTGAAAAATTTAGGGATTTGTAATTTAGTAATCTACAGAAATTTAGCATTGAAAGAATTAGTCATCTAGGGATTTTCAAAAAAATTCGAAGCACAAGAAATTCAGTGATCCAGGGAATTATACCACAAGAACCACTAGGTATTGCACTAATATAGTAATCTATACCCAAATCTCCCCATAATCGTAAAATTTAGTGAATTTCCAAAAATCCAGAAACTGAAGATACAAGAATATAAAAATGAAACGAATTGAATCGCAGCGTGTTTTCTGATTAAATATGTCGCTGGTAGAACGAAATGATTTATTTAAACGTTATAACATTTAATGTTCGCATTCTACAAAATGTTCTCCTTTCTACGTTCTACCATTTTTCAACGGCACGGTTGAACGTACGCCGGAATATATTGCAGCCGTGTTCGTTCGCGGCAGAGGTAAAAAGTGTTCACGTAGCACGAATTGTCAAGATAACACGAAGTGCATAGAAACAGGTTGAAAAATTAGCTCGCATCCCTGCGAGGCCGATTTCATAAATCTACACCATTATCGCTTGGGAAGTTCTCTGCTCATCGCGAGGGATTCATCAGCAATCGATACTTGTTGCTTTCGTTCACTTGCCTGTCACGTTGTCGCAACGTTGCTTCGCTACTTACCGTCTTTAATAATGAAACTCGATACGGTCATTAATATGTCTGGCGCGGCCTGTCGTACAATGGAACTTCCGTTTATAGTTTGCTACTACGAATTTCACGGTTGTTTATCCGCGGGGCTTTCGCTTTCCTACAATAGCTTGAAATGAACTTCAAATTTGGGAACTTTGAGGGTTGGAGAATTGGGGATGTGAGGATCTAGGGAGTTTTTGGGGATACAGGGAATTTGGGGACTTGGCAATTTTGGGATGTGGAATTATGTAGGTGGAGAAATTTGGGAATTTGAGAATTTGGAGATTTAGGAATTTGGGGAAGTTGGAATTGGGGAAATTGGAATTGGAGGAATTGGGAATTGGGGAAGTAGGGAATTAGGGAAATTGGAAATTGGGGAAATTAGAATTGGGGAAATTGGAATTGGGGAAATTGGAATTGGGGAAATTTGAAATTGGGGAAATTAGAATTGGGGAAATTGGAATTGGGGAAATTGGGAATTGGGGAATTTGGAATTAGGGAAATAGGTAATTGGGGAAATTGGGAATTGGAGAATTTGGAATTAGGGAAATTAGGAATTGGGGAAATTAGAATTGGAGAAACTAGAATTGGGAAAATTAGGAATTGGGAAATTTAAATTAATTTAAGTTAAAAACTAGTATCATTTTAAATTACTATTTATTTTAAATTTCGCGATAGTGTCTGACTATTTGTATCGCTTTTCATTGCGACAGTAGATATATTATCAAACCTAAAAGAAGAAATATAAATTTCCGAGTGAACTTTTTAGATTACCTCGAATTTTCAAAGAACAATAACGTTTCACGAGTCTTTGAACTGCATTCTTGACGTTGTCTGACTACCACAGGAATCTTCTACTTAAACGCTATCCGCTTCAAAGATTGAACAGATAACTACTGAAACTTTTCAACTACGTTGCATCTGTAACACACACACCGATCAATTTGCCACAGAAAATGAAAAATTGTTTAATCTTTCCGCTCTGATAATCTCTCCTAGAAATTACCATAATCGACTCTTTAATAAACCAGTAAAAGCTTTGAACTCGTGTTAATGTCCATTATACGAACCAATTTAAATATTATTATTCGCCTCGGAGATTGCATTAAAAGATTCCGAAAGTTTCACATAGATTTATCAACGTCGCGATGAAATAAAATACCGCGCCAAAAGATTGTAATTCAATGAATTCTTAACCCCCGTCCGATTTATGCCGCTCTACTTAAACGTTTCGCGAAGGTCCCCTCGGAAAGTGATTACAAGTTCCGCATAAAACTTTCCTCTTAAATTATTCAGACGCAGTTCCGTGTCTATCGTTACCAACAAATTTACATCGTTACAGCTTCGGTCTAACGTCAGACCTAACGAAAACACGACTCGACCGGTGTTCTCTGAAGTTGCTCCTCTAAACGCGTTGTGCAAATTACAGTACTCTTCCTCTCGGTTTAATCGAATCAAAGGGAACGTAGCCGTCGAACTCTTTCCCGTCGAATCGCTAGAGATATTTAGTCTCGTAATTACGGTTCGTCACTGGTTCGTTATCAGATTATACGGCTTAATATCTATAGGACGGTCAGGTAGCGGTCGTTCGTTTCGATGCATTAATGCCATTTGTCGTAATTAACAGTACGTTCTGTCAATACTATTCTACTTTTATTGCCGTTGCGTGCTGTGCCCGAGGTAACGTTATCAGCCTGTTAATCTGGTGACGCATACTGGGATCTTGGGTTTTCAAGAGTGTTGAATAGTCAATGTGTGATTAATTTTTACGTCAGACATTGAATATGTAAATATTTAGTATGTTTACAAATACGGAATTGGGAACTGAGGTAATTAGAATTGGGGAATATGGGAATTGGGGAAGGTGGGAATTGGTGAAGGTGGAAATTGGGGAAAGTGGGAATTGGGAAATGTGGGAATTGGGGAAATTGGGAATTGGGGAAATTGAGAATTGGGGAGATTGAGAATTGGAGATATTGGGAATTGGGGAAATTAGAATTGGTGAGATTGGAAATTGTGGAGATTGGGAATTGGGGAAATTGGGAATTGGAGAAATTAGAATTGGTGAGATTGGAAATTGTGGAGATTGGGAATTGGGAAAATTGGGAATTGGGGAAATTAGAATTGGGGAAATTAGAATTGGAAAAATTGGAAATTAGGAAAATTTCCTCCCCGGTAACATTACAACACTGTAATTTAAAATAATTCCATGATTTTTATCTAACATCGTTATACATAATGTTCTTCTAATATCATCATGATACATATTTTGTCAAGTGCAAACAAACATATTTAACCATGACAATTAAAATGATGTAGCAGAGAATCGATGGCAGTCAAAGAGTTAAGTTAGGTGTGGAAATATGTGAATTATCGGTGACTGATAAAACAATACCAGTCGCCTATTTCGGTAGTGTGTAAGCTCTTCTCAAAGGTAAAACCGTGGTCCGTGATTAATTACGACAAAGTTCGCGAAAGCTTAGGGCGTGTAATCCCCGATGAATGACCAGGCACACGGTCGAAATGCTCGTCGACCACTGACAAATGCTAGTTATTCATACGTAACAGGGCTATCCATGGAAATTCGCGTGTGTTTGTATATACCCTATTCGAAGCTAACCAACGAATGGCTAGTTGTAGAATGCATTAACGGGTTTCGTGGTGGTTGTACGTTACGGTGCATCATGACAGAGTAATGCACGAGTTTATTATGGAATAAATTTCCGAGTGCTTGGGGCGAGTTGCTTGAGTCGAATCATGTTTACTATACCTACAGACCCAAACTTGTCGATAATTCCTGTTACGAGACGAATCGAATTTCACCGCTACCAGCTATTAGTTCTCGCATTACAAAGCGTTTATTACAGAGAAAATTTCAGCCCAAAGTCTTCGATAATGATCTAGTAATTTGTCTTTTGATGGACTTTTGGACAATTTCACAATTAGTAATATTGGAACTTTTTGTTCAAGTTCAAGCTTGAGTTATAAATAATTTGTTTTGTATATTGAAAATGAATTTTGATCAGAATTCAAAATGAGGTCCATATATATTATTATAATGTAGGTTTCTGTTGTCATTTTTCACTCTTAATTGGCAATTGGAAAATAGGGAATTGGGGAAATTAGAAATTGAGTAAATTGGGAATTGAGAAAATTAGGAATTAATTGCTAGATAAAAATGGGTGGATATTGAGCCCTTATTTGAATTATTACGGGCGAGATAAAGGAGAGAAATTTATTGTAATATTGTGTTTTAATTATCATGTGAAATTCATTGCGAATAACACGAATGTTTTTAAATTAGCCGTGCACGAGTTAAGATTGCACGGAAGGTAGCCAACAATAAGTACTTTATACAAAATGAATGAAAGTCCTGCAATGTTGTGGCTAAATGAGGGCAAGCATTATCTTGAATCAGAAGCTTTAGTTTGCTTTCTTCCATGTTTCTTGAATACTGCTCGCCTTATGACACTTTCAAGCATGCAACAGTGATTATAGCTTCGCGATTCTGCTGCGACGACGAAGTACGGAATGACTCTGACAGCATCGAAAGAACCATTTGTCGAAGGAACACAAAAGCTGGTAAGAAAATGGGAACAACGTGTTACCTTCCAAAGCCATGAGATATTCTAAAACGCTTTCAAAATGATTAAAAATACCGGTTTAACTTAGCTCTCTATTTTAAATCTTGCCTTTCTTCCTTTCTGTTTTTCATCGTTCTTCTCGGAGGTCGACAAAATTTCGGGAAATTTACTATTCAGGTAATTTATCAGGGTTGAAAGCAGGGTGACTTTATTTGGATGGGTATTGATATGTTTTTGCTTTCAGACTTAGGGAGAATTGAGGAATGGAGAACGTAGGATCTTTGAATTTGAGGTTTGGGGAATCTGGGATTTGTGGAGTGGGAATTTGGGGAATATGGGATTTGAGGAATTTAGGTTTGGGAATCTAGGATTTGAGGGACTCTTGGATTTGAGGGAATTTAGTATTGGGGGAATCTAATATTTGGGGAATCTAGGAGTTGGGGAAACTAGGATTTGGGAAATTTAGAATTTGGGAAATCTAGGATTTGGGAGATCTCAGATTTGGGTAACCTAGGATTTGGAGAATCTATAATTTGGGGAATCTAGGATCTGGGGCATCTCAGATTTGGAGAACCTATTATTTGGGGGATCCTTGGATTTGAGAGAATTCAGAAGGAACCTAATATCTATAGAAAACTTCGGTCCTATGAAAAATCCAGGCCTTGTAGAAAGTTGAGATCCTAGGAGGAACTTACGACCAATAAAAGTCTAGTACCTATCGAAAACCTAATATCCACATAATTAACCCAGTTCCTACAAGGATCCTACAAAATTCATAACTGACAAAAAATTTTTCTCTAAATTTCCATAAGACGTACCAAAAACGTAGCACAACCACACATTAAAAATACTAAAAATAATATCATTGGAACGAATAAAATAATCTTGCTCTCCCTGTACATCGTATCAACTACGAAACAAAGGGTAGGAACATTATTTTTCCGATTGTAAAATCGTTCTCTGGTTAGTAAATCACATTTCCCTTCGACAAGAATAACAAAAGGCGGTCGTAGCTCGCCATTGGCAAGCCTCAAGGGGTGGATTGATAAAATGGCCCGAAAGTTCCCATCGGAATCCTTCTGAAGTGCCCTCCGTCGCTTGGGGCGTGTTTCGAGAGCTGTTTCAGGAGCACATTTTCTGTAAAGGATTTCAGGATCTCTTCTCTTGTAGCTTCATGAAGATGGTTGCCAGTGAACGATGAAACCTCTGAAGTTAGAACAACGGGTGCTTTGTTCGAATAGTGTTTATTGGTCTGCCGATGGGAAACCTGCGAACGTTTCGCGGAACGAATTTTTCTGCGGATTTCTATGAAATCGCGGCTGCACGTTTCTATAGCCGAACGATAACAATAGTGAATAACATGTGCAGATAAAATGAATAGCTTGGTATATTTTATATTTACTAGAGATATCTAACAACTTTAATTTTAATCATTTTTATTAGTGTCTTTAATAAAACTCAATAGATCTTGTTCATTTGATTATAACAATTTGAACATTCATTTTACTAGTATCTTTACCAAAAATCAATAAATCTTGTTCATTTTATTATAACAATTTGAAGACTCATTCTTCCAATATTTTGTTACACATTGATTAAATATTTCATTTTAAATAAAAATAAAGTGAACTCGAATAATGAAATGGGCGAAAAATTTCGTGAGAAAAATAAGGTAAAAAAGTTTGACACCGTCTGAACGCATGAAAATACATTAAACCTTAAAAAAATGTCAACTGGAACGATGCTTTCTTCCCCTCGCGGTGTGATAAAACTTTACAGTGCCATCCGCAAAACTTCTAAAGGCAAAGTAAAAAATGTTTATAACTTGAAAGCATCTACATCCACGAAGAAATCATTACTATCATGAAATAGCCTCCTCGCTAATGGCTTATCGTGTAACTTCCATCAAATAACTTTTCGTGTCTCTTGTTCTCTCCTTCGTCCTTTGTAACTTTTAAAATGTGCTCATAATATACAGTCAACTAACAGAAGTTCTTGTAAGTAACTTGTAATTAAACTTTTGTAGATGTGTAATTTGAGTCCATCGTGATCTTTTGTTCGATTCTCTTCGAAGTGAAAGGAGCTTTGATGTTTTTCGCAGCATCGTTTCTTATAAGTGGATGAACCCCGATTCAAAGGGGACGTTATTAAATATTTTATAGCGGTTTCCATAGATCGATATTCCTTCAGACGACGTCGCGAAATGGTTCCCGGAGACACGAGGGTTCCATTCAATCGGTCACGTGATAATGGATCGCGTGTGAAATACATTTACGTAGGTAACTCGATCCCTTTCAATGTGTGAAAATATCCCGCGCACGAAATCTCCATGGAACGATTCGATCCTCCTCTCTTTGGTCCGTTTTAAAGGTAAAGAGATAACACTTGGTTCACCACCTCTGATTCTTCTATCTTTCCTTCTCCCAGCTTATTTTATGTGACCGGAATCCACATTGACTACCGTTCTGACCTACAAATGTTGCTGATAGCGCTAAAAAATATTTTATACGATATTGAGCCATTTATAACTTTTCAACTCGAGGCAATTTTATTTTTAAGTTCAGGAACTGTTCGATTTCTGATAGAGAAACAGTAAAAGGTTACCGGGGTATCAGAAACTCGTCAGAACTTTGAAATACTGCAAATTACGGCCGTAGGAATATAAGGATCTAGAGGTATAGGCAGGAATATAGAGATATAAAGATACGACTGGACATTGGAATACTTTCTGGATATAGAGGTTTGGGATTTGGAGATTTCGGTATATTGGAACACAGGATATCAGGGAACGTATCTAGAGAGACAGATATTTGGTAATTTAGGTATCTACGGATATAGCTATCTGCAGATCTGGATGTCGGAAAATTCAGGTCTGGGAATCTTGGTATCTGGAGATCTAGCTGTCAGGTGATTTAAGTAATTGAAGGGTACCTGGAGATTTAGGTATGACGTGATTTATGTAACTGAAGACCTAGGTATCAGCTGATCTAGGTATCAGGTGATCTAAGTATCTGAAGACCTGGGTATCTGGAGGTGAAGGTAGCTAGAGATAAAAGTATCTGGGAATGTAGGTATCTAGCGATCTAGATATAACTGTATGTAGGTATCTGATCTAGGTATTTTCTTCACAGTCCAATTTTGTTTTTACTATAAATTTAAACTTATACGAAGTCGAGGATCACAGTAGGGAAGTTACAGGAACCATAGGGGTGGATCGTTCGATAGTTTAAGCGGTTCGGGAAAAGATAAAACGGTCTCGTCGCGTTAACTCCCCGAAATTCTTAAGGAAACCTCGACCCGCCAAGGTTTCAACATGTTCAACCCTCGTGAAGAAGTATCGTCATAAATTTGACCGAAATTCACTGAAATTTAACGCGATTACCTTCCTCCGAGATATTTCATCTGGTACCCGGTGTATGTTCCCTTCTGCACGATAAAATTTCGGATATTGAACCTACTGTTCTTAAATGATGTTTTCAGATGTTCGATCAATTTGACTCTTAATCAGTTAATTAGGAATGGATCTTTTTTACATCGGATTATAAAATAAAATATTTTACATGCACATAGCTATTAAATAACTGAGTAACATTTACTTAAATCATTTTAAAAATCGTAATTTTAAAATGATTTGAATTGACAGTACTAAAATTGTAATTTTGATACATAAATATTTGTACATATCGCATTCTCTCGACCTTGGGACTATCTACGTGTTGACATCGTTAATAATGTCAACAAAGTATACCAGTCTTTCTCGTTTATGTGGAGAGGAATAAAATCCAATTATAAATGATTTCAGTAAACAAGTTGATACGTTTTTAACGTTAGGTCTGTGTTTACTGAAATCACTCATAATTGGATTTTATTCTTCTCTGTATAAGAACGAAATAAAGAATAATACTTTTCTGACGACGTTCTTGAAAATATCATGTAGGTCAACAAATAATTTGAATCTCCAGGTTTTGATAACTTAAAAATTTAACAATAAATTGAGAATTTTTGTAGCTGTATTCACAATTTTTACAATGTGATGATGTTACATAGTTACAAGGCTATTGTGTTACAAGGTTACATGGTTGCAGAGATAAAATATCGCAAAGCTGCAACGTTGCCATTTTACAAATTTATATATATGTATAAAAGTATCAAATTTAAATATACAAATATATTTTATAATATAAATATTACATGTTATGTAAATATGTCTCATAAAATGTTCTAAAAATTAAAATCACATTAATTAAAAATATATTCGAAAAGTAACTTTAGAAACAGAAGCAGCTGTCCAGCGTTCCAAAACGCCCCGTTGTTTTCGTCGTCAAAGAATTAAACGTGCCCCAACAAATTAAGTTTTCAAAACGAAGTTGAAAGCTGAGATCCCAAAGCTCGCAGGCTTCTCACTGTTGTGAGCGAAAGACTGACGGCAAAGGTCTAATGAAAAGGTCAAAAATACTTTCGCATTAATTTTTTGCAAGTCCCTCATCGCGCGACTCGAGGGAAAAGAAATAATTTCCGGGTGTCGCCCAGAACTCCGCTGCGGATTGTAGCAATTTAATGAGGTGCTCCTCAGGAAAATTTCAATGTAATTTTTTCCGCGAAAGAATTCGTCGGTAACTTCCATTTTTCTGCGACTTCAAATGAGACGCGGGTTCGCTCGAATTGGCAAATGTTTCTGTTGCAATTTTAATGTGGGTCAGAAAATGTGTTCGCACCGTCAAACATTTTGACGGAGGATCGTGATCCTTGACCGTCTCTCTCTTTTTTTTTTATTTTAATCAATGACGAGAGACAAACCGCCTTTCATCGTTTTTCAATCGCACCTGTGATCGCTTTACATTTTGTTCCAGCCTCGTTTCACAGCTTTCATTTCACGGATTACAGAATTCGAAACGAATTAATGGTTTACATAGCACGACACAATTGTCACGGGAATGTGAAACATCGATTACCGGGATTCGATTCAATGACGATACACAACGAGTGAAATTTCGTTTACAAACTCATATCGACGAACCGTGACGACTATGGGTTTAAAAATGTCTCTTCAGCGAACAATGAATTTTAACAACGGAAACACCACCTTTATTTCCTTCCACGGGATCCTTTGTCTACGCGTTTGGTTATCTCGTTCAAGGACCAAATGGTTTATAACGCAATCGTCAAAATAATTGGAGCGTTTATTCGTTATTAGTATTTTATACGGTTTTATGAATGGCAGTCTCTTTCCGTTTTATTTAACACCGCCTGGAAAAACGAGGACCTTTTGTACAAATTGTCAGCTCTTCCTTTCAATCTCTAAATATTTTATCACACAGTGTACAAGGTAGTTCAAGAGCTATTCAACACATTTTACGGTATTTTCGATAGATTCACAAAAGGCTTTTGAAACAAAGCTTATGTTGTTCTATTGCACTTCAAATTGTTAAATCGATATTTTTTAATTAGTAAATTTTCAAATTTCAATTTCACAACATGCTCAAATCAATCTTCATTTTTCTTTCAACCGAGACTATTCGAGGCGATATAACGCGTGGCAACCTAAAGTTAGCCCCCAATAAAAAGCAGCGGTTACAACAGGTGATGTACAATCACCGGAATTATCTATTGCACCCAGTAATTGCGATGGTCAACCATCGATAAGTGAAATCGCGTAGGAGGCAGGTAGGGGTTATAAATTCGCAACGTACTTACAGTGTTCTTTAATATTTCATTGTCTAAGCGGTTTTCTTATCTACGTCGTTGTAAAGCGAGAGCAAAGGCGCTTAACGCTGGCACGATAAAATGTAACACGGCAACTTTTATTTGAAGCCTGGCTTCGGTGCAGGTTTGTCGTTCAAACACCATCGCACATAACGTACGGCGTCAAAATGATTGCTGCGAATACGTGCAGTTTATTTTTTTAGACGATGTTCTTCTTAAAATGAATTGTTGCTTTTGGTATTGGGGGATTAGGAAATTGGGAAATTCGAAATTGGGAAAATTGGGAATTGGGAAAATTAGAAATTGGGGGTGTGAGGAATTGGGGAAAGTTGGAATTGGGGAAATTAGAATTGGGGAAAGTTGGAATTGGGAAAATTAGAATTGGTCAAATTGGGAATTGGGGAAATTAGAAATTGGGGAAATTGGTAATTGGGGAAATTAGAATTGGGGAAATTAAAATTGGGGAAATTGGGAATTGGGAAATTAGAAATTTGGAAATATGAAAATTTGGGAAATTGAGAATTGGGAACCTTGGTACCTTGCAAAATTAAAAAATTGAGTAAGTGATAAAATGTAAAATCGTGAAAATTTTCAATTGCATCTGCATACGCCAATTCCCAGATTGCCAGATACGTGACAGAGAATTTTGACAATAGATAAGGACGTTAGACCATCAACCAATGTCCCGCAAACGTGTTCACATGGATACGCAATCGTAGGCAGAACTTTGAAACTTTTGGCGACAGTTTGTGCACGAGTTCACCTTGCTGTCACGTCCAATGAATTTCGTCGGGCCACCAGAATTGCACCAGCTTTCCGTAGAAACTAGTCAGTCGAACCTACGCGACGGTGGCTTTCGAGTTTCTGATCCGGTTGACTGCGCTTATCGGGACAATAACGATTTACTTTGTTTCTTTCTGACCTTTTGTGTCGCACTTAATGCACCGTCGCATCGATGACGAATGACACGCGAAACTGGAACGAGAATTATTCGAACGAAATGATATCGGAGATTTTTGATATTGGATATTAATACGAATCGCATTTATTATTAATTCGACGACGCATGAGGTTCTGATTTCATAAATTGCATTTGTACCGAACATTTTTCGTGGTTTGTATTTTGATACGTATATAATTTTACAGTTTGCAATTATAGATTGTGGTTTTCATTATTGTCATTAGCACTATTTGAATATAATTAATTCAACATTGTAATTGTTCTATAAAAAAGACCTTGAAAGTACAGTTTGGGATTGTTTCAAGTAGTTGGTTTACATTTAGAGTGATTTATCTGTCATAATTACAGCTTGACATGTTACTATACATCATTACAAATATGTAGTTTTATGTTTGATCTATTCGAAGATGTTGATAAATTTCAATCGGAAATAATATTCGTCGAACGGTGAATATTACGAAACACACGTGCAAGAACTTTCTTTATTCAGAATGTGAATAAAAGAGCAGATCGATGGTAACGATCAGCCAAGTAAATTATGGCGATGCCTAGTCCGATAAGTAGAATAAGGTGGACAGGTGGGCGAGCAAGTGAAATAGGGTGATGTTTGGTCAGACAAGTGTAGAGAGAGTGAAGTATGACGTTGGTAAACACGTGGAACAGAGTGTTTTATGATTAGAATAATATTGGGTCAGTAAGCTGTTTGATATTTACTTTTGTCTGACTCACTCGTGATCATGTTCTATTTGTTATGAAAGAAGCACAGCGGTTGGCCAGACAAATATCGAGCGAATTGAATGTCAAATACATGTTTCAGGATTAGAAAAATATTAGGACATGAGTCACTAATCTGTTTAATATCTACATGTTTGATCACATATGGTCATATTTTCTTTTCTGCTTAAACATGACGAATTAAATTTTCTGCTTAATATTTTCTGCTTATTACAGAAAAAAGTGTAGAGTAAATAGGTCATCAAATATGTAAAACAGAATACTTCATAATTAGAAAAACGTTATGTCAATTTATTTGCAATGTCTGATCATATGTCTGATCACATATGGGCACATACTACTTGTTACACACGAAGATCGATATTTAGTTAGATCAGTAAACAGTAAATTAAGTATCAGCACGTCAAAGGAAATATTTCACAATTAGAAAGACATTAAATTCTTTGTATTCAGCATCTACCTGTGTCTGACTACATGCCGACACAATCTACTTGCTTCGTCATCCACTCCCGATTTATCTATCTATTTACGTACCAATTCTGCTAATGCGATTACTTTTTCTCTGAAAGGTCTATTTGCTTTTTATGCCTACCGTGAATTTTCATCGAAGCCATTTAATCCCAGAAACCGAATCACTTAATTACTTAGCTCGAAGCAAGCTCAAAGGGAATCGATGGAAACGTGTAAATAGAATGTACCCGGAGAGGTGCACCGTGCTTTTGTCCTGTGGAAGCAGAGAAAACCGCGGTGAAATCCTTTAAGCGACTTCCGCTTGTGTTTTTCTTTTTCTTTCGAGCGTTGTTTGTCTCCGAGAGCCCGCAGTGATGAAAGCAAGAAAATAAACCAACGTGCGTGAACTGTTAACGTTTCATCGAGAGTACACAAAAGGTTCTAAGTAACTGAACCTTACTTTTGTTTTTGTTCCAATCACATCGAAGTATCTTCTTCTGTTTAATAACTAGTACAATCGTATTATTATTCAATACTTTGAAATTGAAAAGGTTTTCACAAAGGACTTCCAAGTTCTTTCAGATATTCACTTATAATTTTTTAAATAATTTTTCACTTGAAATGATTTCGGTAATTTTTGCTACAAGAAGATTATAACGAAATGTTTCACAACAGTTTTTAATTTTTCTCCTCTCACTTTTATTTTCGAAAATAACATTTGCGCAGAATCAACTACGTCTGAATGAAAAGATCAATTTTGTATTTTAATTCGATGGAAATAATCACTTCGGTGAAAGCATTCTCTCGTTTATGCAATCAATACGTATTCGGAAAATTCAAGGAACCTGTCACAGACATTCACGAATATTCTGCTATGAAATCAATTGCGAAATTCAATTTTTGACGTATTTCAATAAAACGTGCTTTGAGATAATACAGTCAGAAGTATGTTTCGTTTCAACAAGTGATATTGTGTGGGTTCTATGACGACATGTGGGAATGAAAATAATTGTGGAAAAGTAAATTTCATTTTGTTATTCTTTCTTCTTATATTAGAAACCATAATGCACTCCTACAACTTTCAATCAAATATTTATTCTATATTGTCATCATTTAGAAATTTATTTAATATATGTGCTCATAAGCCCTCGAAAAATTCGCAATTTCTTTTCGTATTGAAAGATTGTTTGAGGAAAGTGACACTGAATATTAAGAGGATTGTATCAATAGTTGAAATTCTAGCCACAAATTGATTGGGGAAGCTCAGCGATTCTATTCTTACTTGTATCAATATTAAATTTCATCGAAAGCTTATAGCTGTCCTATGAAAACTTTTGCCTCGACAATCGGTACTTGTCATCAAAGATCCTTGCCAATGTACTCAACACCGAACGAAAGAAAAGACGAAGAAAATTCTACTCGAGTTTCCTGTTATCCTGCTTCGATACGAAGTTATTAAGTTTCTTTTGTCTAAGAGCTGATGTACGAAAGAGATGAGAACGTACAAACCAACGAAGTATCGACACTCATCGTGAGACATTTTTCTCGAGTATCCAGTTTTATAAAATGTTTTAGTTGTTTCTCGCTTTCTTTTTTTATTCACATTTTGCATGTGATATTCAGTGACGTAGACTGAATGACGCAGATGGAGAGGGAATTTTTTATGAGCAAGGAGTTTCTGTATATTAAGATTTTTAAATTTGAAAATTTTTAAATTTCTATATTACCAAATTTTGATATTTCGGAATCCCTAAATCCCCAAATTTTCAAATTCCAAAATTTCCAAATCCCAAAATTCTGAACTCTCAAAACCCTCAAAATCTAAAAATTCCCAAAATATCAAAACATTACTCTAACACCAGATTCCTAAATTCTATAGATCCAATTTTTCTGTCAATATAGCACTGTCCTAGTTGGTGACGTTAGCGACAGTATAGTAGCATAACTAATAGCGTGCACAAAGCAATATTTCATTTCTCATCATTTCGCGTCGCCCCAGTTTTCTCTAATTAATTTTTTCATTAACTCGTCCCAGTCGGCGAAATATTACACACAGCGGACGTGATCAAAAAGTTACTCTTATACTTTAAAGTTCAAGGTATAGCAATCGAAGAGCCTAAATTTCGCCTTGAAATATTATTCTAGAGTTATTGGAGCGAAGGCCGTATTATTTTTTATCCGGCGAAATAGTAAAGTAACGATGATCAATAGATGATGAGAAACACTGAAGTTATAATTGCGAGAGTTTCTCTTTATCTGTTCGATAATTTCGTGAAATCACCTGGGAAATTGCTCTCAGAATCGTTAATAGGCACCGTTCGGGGTGAATAACGTTCGCAGCGGTGAAATTGTTCTATATTCCTCCGGCGAAGATTTTTGTGCCAGCGGGAAAGAGGTTATCTAGTTTAGAATTTTAATGGCACTGACCATGATGAGACGGTGATTAACCTCCATCCTTCACAGCTGTGCACAGATTTTCTGGATACGACGGTTGGCATAATTCCCCGTAATTATTCTTCATTCTTCTATCTAGATCTCTCGATCACGCTCTCGTTAATCTTCGAAATTAAAAATTCTTTGTATCGCGACAGAATTAGATACGTTGAAAAATTAAACCAGTCTTTGAATTTCGTCGGATTTCGACGTATACGGAATTTAAATATTTATACAACTGAGAGATGAATTAACGTGACTGAAATAATAGTGGAAATCGATACCTTCCTCGAGTAAAATATTAAGCGGAATTTATATATTTTTAAATGTCGATGTATTGTTACAATGTGAATGCATAATTTTGGAATATTTTAAATTTGATATGAAGTACATGCACTATAATACATGTGTTATATTAATTTGTAGCTTAAAGTTTGTGAAAAATGATGATGTAGGTGTTCTAGTACTGCCAATATAAAATGGCTGCTTATCAGGTGTATCATACTTTTGTGTACCACAGTGGCTTGCTATAATTGGCAATCAATCATTATACATTGAGAACATCGATAAAATATTTCAGTGGTTATTTTTCTCAGACTTTAAGCTTTAATTCGGTATAACATAAGTGTCAGTTTATAATACCTTTATGTCACCAGAACCCGATAAGACGATTAATGATCGAAAATGGAGAGCACAACTGTTAGAGAATCGGCTAAAACGTTCAAACGTCTATTTTCTATCGTGTCGAGTTGCTATGCAATTTTTGCGTTTCCACGTAAGCTGATAAGCTCCTTAACTAGCGGCAATACTGATAAGAACCCAGTCGAGAAAGCTTCAATTTCACTGCTATCAGTTCCCGATAAAAGTGACATAAAAGCATTTTAATAGACATGAAAGTATTTCTTATTAACATTATTTTGTATTGTGACACCGTCGACTGGTCCCTTTGGAAAATAATTTTATAACGACGCGAAACGTGGACAAATTCTCAATGCATTTCCGCTCAATTCTCATTTAAATCGAAAGAATAATAAAGAAGCTCCACGCAAACTGACGGTATAAAAGTGCGTTTAAATATTCAGCATTTGCGGGTGAAAAGTAATTTAGTTGGCCAGCAGCCTTACCGGCAAACAGAATTATTCATATGACAGATAATTCCATTGTTGAAACGTATCGGAGATTTCTGATTCAATTCCGAAAACGTGAGATTCCTCTGTGAACGATGTTTCGTGTGATTTGACTAGGAACGAGCTTTAGATAAAGCGCTTTGATGTTTCGAATGTGAGAAATAATTAACGAGCAGTCGTTTCTTTTTGTGCCAAAAAACTGTCAATCAAATGATTTACTCCGTCCAGAGGGATGAATTTGTTTAGTTTAAAATTAAGTACCCAATATTTGTCTTTAACAAATTCTTCAATTTTTATTGTTATACTTTCAAATTACTTTAAAATTTCTAAGTTGTCAAATTAGTAGAAATCACAGAAAATGCAAACAAATTCGGATAATTAAAATTTCCCCTAAAACTAAGCAACGCAAAAATACATATTTATCATTCAGATGTGTGTCACACGGAACGTGACATTAATTAACCAGACACGCTTAATCATGGATTGTCATGATTGTTATGCAGGTAGAACTTAGAGGACGAAAATGTATGCAATGTATGCCATGCATGCATGTAATGCGTATAATTTAATGCCAAGTTGCAACGGGAGTTATGTTACTCGACGTTTGGAAACTTAGTTAACTCTTAGTCGTCACACTTGATACCTGAAGGGTTAATTGTTCATTAAGTATTACAGCGCGCGGCTAGATAAGTTCCAGTCACCATTGTAAATGTTTCAGGAAAATTATATGCTTTATTCTTTCACCACATTTTGATAAATTTTTCTATTTTTAACCCCTTGCATTATTTTGATGTGTCTGACGCACTCGTACTTCAGCTGTGATCATTTTTACTTGAATTTTGAATACACTTCAATTTGGAGTTCAAGTCCAATTATTTGTATAGTCAACGATTGATATCAAATTGACATAACATTTCACCTTTCTTTGTCTTAATATTGTAGCTGTGATTAGCTCTGACTGACGCACCTGACGCAATCATATATACAAGTTACAGTATAAATATAAAAGATTGTAAAACTTATTAAAAAATACTTAATGACCATATTAAATACTTAAAATTGCAGATAACAGAAATAAGAATTACTCAATTTAATGTTGACCAGCAATAATTTGAGGCTAATGGCGAACGAGATAAAGCGATTAATCTCCTATTAAATTCAGTTCGCAAAATTTGACTCGGTGTGAAATGCGTTTCAGTCAGTGGATTAGAATGAAATGTTCAAACAATTGGATAAATAATTATCGATTGTTTCACGGTAGTCTGACATTGTTATCGCAACTCATTAGCCGGCCACGCTAATAATCTACAGGGGTTAGTTCCACGATTAGTGTTGGATAAAGTATGCAAATAATTTCTGTTGAATAATGTGGATCCGTGGAAGTTGCGTTAGTATAAGTAATTTTCACGTCACTGTCAGACCATTCTTTGTACCCGCTAATCGAATTTCCGATGTTCATTCAGCACCGCTTTTAATCGCGTCGACCCATATAATTGGCGAACGTCTATTTCACGACTGCCTTGAATTCGAAGTCTCGCCACCTCGAAAGATCCTATTTTTCACGGAGAGTAGACCGGCTTTGTGTTCGTTCTTCTTAACGACATTAAGCCATTAACGGGGCAACTGCAGTCGCGAAACTGCACCCTCGAGCTCGTGTTAATTCTCTCTTCATGGCGGAGAAAGAAGTTTGCTTCATAAACGACTGCTTTCTTTCGTTCGCAACGTTGCGTCGGTTATTCGTGAATCGAGAGATAATTAAAACGTCGGACTAAATTTTAGTTTCAACCTTTTTACTTTTTCTTACTTTAATATCTCGCCAATTGCGCGGATGCACCATATAATAAAATTTCATCGACCTCGTTTCGTGAATTTTAATTCTGTACACCTTTCGAATCTCAGAATAAACACATTTTTATGTTCATAAACTTATCCTTAGGTTCCAGCAATGGTATATATTGCATTATGATGATAAATCTGCAGTGTATTGTTATAACGATACATGTTTATTGTAATGATAATAAATGCATCTATGTTGCCATAATAATAAATGTATTTATATTCCAATAACAATAAATGTATTTACACTATAATGTATCAGTAATAATCGCACATGCATTACACCGCAAAAGCAGCATATGATTTTCGTTTGATCTAAACAAATTTACTTAACTAAACATTGTTAACATATGATTTACAGTACAATTCAACAGAAGTTGTAAAACACTGCAAGTTTTCAAAATCAGTCTCTAAAAGTCACATTTAGAAAAATTGTTTTCTATTCTAATAATACACTGATCTATCAGTTGAATTATGTTTATAATTTGATTAACGAGGAACCAAAATTGAACCATCTTCCCCTTTAGATGTTCTATGAATAATTTGTTAGACTCATTTTCCTTAACTGTCACTTTATCAGATTGAGAAACGCAGACGAATTCGCGTCGCAAGTTTGAATGTTCGATAATAGAACAGAAATGAATTTGCTTACTATCTGCAGTCTAAATTTGCTTTAACTTGGAGAATTATATTAAATTTCTACACAAGCATCCTCCTCGAAAGGTGATAGGCATATCCAGGTTAAACCAGTTAAGTAATCAAATATAGATTGTCGTTCGGATATTATTAGTTGACAGATGCTCGAGCAAACATTTATTTTAACATACGATCTTATCTAACAATTTATTAACCCTTCGGTATCGGAGCAATCTAAACTGAGCATGTGTGAATTTTTGCGGGCAATACATACTTTATATGAAAGCCACGAATTATTAAGATTGGACTAGACACTCGAGAAATAGAAAAATATATAAATGGAAAAGGGGAAAAATAGAAAAGAATAGAAAAAATAGAATGAACTTATTATAAAATATCAGAAAATTTCTAAAAAAAATTATTAGGAGGAATAAATTAGAAAACGAAGAAAAATGAAAATCGGAATTAGATACGTCCATAACCTAAAAAACTCGTCATTTTCGCGTCACATTTTATACCTCTCTTTGTCCTGAACGATTATCATTTTTCTCTTGCCCATTGTGCTCATTTCTCTTCATTTTTCTACCGATTGCAACCCACACATTTCAATCATCCCCTAAGCAGCGTCAGTCTTTACTTGCCTTCCGAAATATCTGCATTGTGCTGCTATTTCTGTGAGCATGCTCCAACCGCTACAATCAAGCAAACACAAATGGAAAATGCAAATTGCGCACTCGTTGACGAATCAAAGGTACATAATATTATCAGAACACGGGATTTACGAAGCTAGAACCGTGAAACTATAATGGCCACGATAATTATACGAACGTTTTTGCGAATAAATTGCAATGCAGGAGACAGCCAGGAATATCTTTCGCGGGTGGTTTATTGTGCCAGTGCTAACGATTCAGGGAAATCGTTATACCGCTTAATATTACGGCACTGTTGTGCATCCTTTCCCATTATCCCACAAGAGCAGAGCGTGTGGTCTCGATTATACGCTCTTTTAATTGTGGAACTGTAGGTGTCTGCGACCGTTTCAATAGCGCTCTAATTTTTAGACGGAACGAGCTTCGCGCGGTTAACACGAAATGTCGGTCAAATTTTTGATGAACAAATCTCTGAGTATTCTTCTTCAATATTCTCCCCTGGTCAAGGATTAAGAATAAAACGAACTACATTTCCTGTTACCTAGTTCACGAATATATTATGTAGATTGTGTCAAATAATTTTCAAGCTTCTTTTACTGCAACCACACCGAGATATCTTCGTTCGCTTTTTTAATTAAACACATTCTTTCTTGTAACCTTTCTACTTCTGTGCTAATGTAGATATGCAAACAGTTGTAACATTTTCTGCTTTCTCTTTTGTTATTATTATCTTGATTGTGTAGCAAGTTGACTGTATCATGTACAGAATTTTGATGTTTTACAGTTTCTTTATCTAGCTTTTCTTACTTTAATTATATAGCAGGACCGTAGGAAAATTGCTTGTACTTCATGTACTAAATTATGACGTTTTATTATAATTTTTCATTTATTTTAAAACAAGTGATTGTACATAATGTAAAAAACAATGACATCTTATTAACAACTTTTATCTAGTTACTTTTAATTTAATCATGTAACAGACTCCCTAGAAAAATTGATTGTACATAATGTACAAACCTATAAAACTTGTTATGTTTGATCACGATAATGTTTATTAGTACAAAAAAATGTGTAAACGGTTTTAACCGCTTTTTCAACCGATGGGTAACGAAATCCTATGCAGATGAATTTTCGCTACTTTGCGCAAATGCGTTGGTTAAATTCTGCCCTCAGCCGATGTATGGCTACATGCATACGCAGGTTTCTTCCATTAATTAAAATGCTTGTACGCGAGTTAATTAGCCCCGTCAGATGGCTGGAAAATTAATTTAAACTGGAATTCGTTTGAAGTAGCGATCTGGAAGTTGTAAGTATTCATTGATGTGATTATTTCTGTTTGTTACAGATTTTTGTTCAATTCAAACGTTTCAAAAAGGCATTCGATTTTAATTTCCTCGATTTGTATCGTATTTATCGTACAAGATATTAAACAAAAGCATTTACATTCATTTCTTATGTTCTCAATCAGCGATTATTAAAAATGTTTCCATATGTATGTTATAATTACCTCTTAGAAACAGTTGTATATTAAATTTGCAGCATCTGCATGTGCAAACACTCGTTGCTTTTTCATTGATCGTATCAATGAAAATTGTCATCCACTATCTTTGACCTCTATATTCAGAAATTTCCGATGTACCGATTTATATTCACATCAGAATTTGCATTTATATTAAAGTCAAAACATAAACGGTATATATCTCGAACCAATTAATCATCAATCACTATACACACCCTAAACCAACGCGAATATCATACATAACAGGTTTGCAAATCTTGTACAATCTTAAGGATTGCAGTAGCGTATCTATACGGGGCTTGCGAGTCCTTGAACTTGAATGTTATTGATCAATTGATTAATTGATCGTTTGGAACACGTCTAAAATTCAGTGGGCGAGCCTTCACGCTTTCAAACTTTCAAATCGTTAATTTTTCAAATTTTAAATTTCCACACTCTCAAATATACAAATTTTCTAATTATTAATTTTTCAAATTTTTAATTTTTAAATTCTCAAATTTCAAAGTATTGAAACCCCTATATCTCCAAATAAATACATTCCTAAATCACTACACACCCAAGTCCTCATATCCCCAAAACCTATATCCCCCAATTCTTACATCCCCAAATTAAAAAAATTCCAAATTCTCTAATTTGTAGTTCTCAATTGTATTCTCCTAACAAAATAGTAGTAAAGACAAATTTAAACAAGAATTTTCAATCCACCCTCAATAAGTTTTCCTGACTCACCCTCATAATACGGTATAAAATCTCGATTTTCACTCACCTTTTATGAAGTCCACCGCCATTTCCAGCCCGTACGTGTCTTTATCGCAGTCGTCGAGGATGTGCGCTCCAATTTTCACGCCTGGCACAATACCATCGCCCTCGTTCAGTTTATCCAGGGTGTAGAGCATGGCTTCCAGGGCTTGTACACCGCCCTGTGGCATAACTGGGCCGCAAGTCACCGTGTCCTCCCTTTCGTGCACCATCATTAAACCTCCCAGCACGAGATCGCCCTCGACCACCGCCTCCTTCTTCACAGGCCAACCGACCAGAACGTGCGTGTTCAGATCCATGGATCGAAGCTGTCGTCGACCATGTCGAATACGATGATGAGTCTGCGGATTTTCTAACCGAAACCGCGCGATCGTGTGCGCCCGCGGACGTGCACGATTCTCTGCGACGCCATTTTCTTCCTCCTCGAACTCCGCATCTTTCACCAAACTCGACCGTTCCAGTCGTTCATGAATATCGTTGTTAACCCGTCGTTGTTCTCTTCGAGCATTTTGCAAGCTCGATATCCAAGTATCGCTCTGCCCGCGGTTGCCCGAGCAACACACGCAACCGAGCAGTGCAAGCAACAGAAACTTCATGACTTCATAGTCGTGCACGGTTACGTTGCGGTTACCCGGTGACACTGCCCGATCGTTGCGGCGTGTTTATGGGAATGGTGGACTTTTATGCGAGGGATTGTTAATGCCGGGTCGTTAGTGGCCACACTCGCGATCTACATTTCAAGGATCGGTGAGCACCGACGAGTAATTTCGCTGCGTTGTCTACATCGCACATTCGTTGCGCCATGCTGGCTCTCTGTTTGGGCAAGAAAGGGGTGGAACTAATTTTCATAGTGATGTTTAGGTCCGATTATGGACTTCTGCTGATTGGGGTAGAAGGTACAATCGTTCGTTGTCCGAGTTTTCATGTCGAAGATTTTGTAAACGATTTTTTTTTAAATAAATTCCCACGTATTTTAATTTCCAAACTTGAAGGTATATTCAAGTTTCTAAACATACTTGCAGGTTTAACTTGAGGTTCATAAATTTCCAAATCATTTCCATATTTCAACATCCCCAAATCTACCCCCAAATCCCAATATCCCCGTTTCGGATGAAATATGCGTGTAAATAGTTCTCAAATCCCTAACAATTCAAAGTGATCAAATATGACTGCACCGCAATAAATCAATTTCAGAAGATTTATCCGAAAATAGCGGATCAGACGGTATCAAAGGTTGATTACCAAGGGCACGAAAACGTCCGCGAAACTATCGGAATTCTTTGATTGGATAATCTTGTCCTCCGTTCTCTGTTAACGCGAACTAACCCTCGATCGAGTAGTAGCTGGTACCAGGGGCGTCGCAACTTTAAATTACCCGCGATTCAGCGCAGTTCCATCATCGATAACGACTCGGTCCTCGAACTAATTAAAAACTTGGACCGTCTCGTGTGCCGAGTCCCTCTTTTTTTATTCTCACGTGTTCCGAAACCGTCTTGCCGCTTTACGTTCCGTTTTCATGCTTGCCGTGGCTGTACGTGTCGTAACTCGTTACGGAACGTACCTGTTGCGTGTGCCTCTGTTTGCCCTGGCTTCTCGATGAAATCCTCCGTTGTCACGCTATTTTCGCCCGGTTTCACGCATTTTTGGAGAGCAGCGTTTTTGGACAGGCTGACAAGCGTGACCCGCCGCCATAAGCAGACCACCTGACTCTACGCTCTTACCTGTTGCGTCGCTTCTAACCTAGCTGTTCGATTGTCCTCCAGAGAGATCGACTTGTCTACAAACTTTCCGATTCGATTGACCTCTCTGGAGATGCAGTTGATAGTTCGGTCTTGATTGGATCAGGATACATGATTTTGTCGACTTTATCGATCTATGGCTGCAGGAACTTTTGGTTGGCGTGTTCGATGCTGGCGGTTGACTTTGTGGGGTTCAGACTAACTTTTCGGAATTAAGGACTTTGGATAGCAAAGTTTGGGATGGCTGGATTTTGGATGATTTATTGGGTTTTTGGAACTTTGAGATTTGGAGAATTTGAGGTTATGTGACTTTGGGAGCTTTCAGTTTGGGACCTTGGAATGTTGAGATGTTAGGGTATCTGACATCTTAGAAGTTTGGGAGGTTAGAATTTTGGGACTTTGGGATCTCAGGAATTTTTGTAATGTGGGATTTTAGGTCTTTGGGACTTTAGGACTTTGGAAGGTTGGGACTCTGAGATTTTGCGATCTTGAGACCTTTTGAAATTTGGTATTTTAGGGTATTGAGAATTGAGAATTTTGGAATGTGGGATTTTAGAACTTTGTATGTTTGAAGTTTTGAATTCTAGAAGATTGATCTTTGAGATCTTGGGAACTTTGAGAAATTGAAATTCTAGAATTTTGGATGTTTAAACTATTGGAAGGTCGAAATTTTAAGACCTTGGAATCTATGGATCATTTGAAATTTGACACCTCAGGATTTTGGAATTTTGACATTTTGACCCATCTTAAAAGCACCAAAAAGTTAACATTTTTTAATATATAAATCTTGAAAACTTTGAACACTTAAGAGTTTAGAACTGCACAACTTTGTTATATAGTATCCTAAAAATTTTTAAGTCTCAAGCATTTTTATCCTTATCGAACCAACAAATATTACTGAGTGTTTCTTATTGGCAAACTTGTTTCACAAAGAAAAAAGTTGTGATATAGTTTACTTGTTCATCGAATGAGGATTTCTGAATAACTTTGGGTCATCGGTCAAGATATTGAAAAAGATTTCGTATTGATGCTAGGGTTTGCCCATCGTAATCTACTTTTCGATGACGTATGAGGTAGATAATGGGAAAATGAAGAACGATGAGGTCTGGGAAGCTAATCAATCATACAAGTTACGCGATATTCGACGTTAATATGCATCTTCTTTTCGTAAGTGATGCTACGTGTATTGCCAGACACGTTTTATGAATAACTCAATAAGTAGTCAATCTACACGATATTGCTTTCTATTGAGTTGATCTTAAAAGATACTTGACTTTGATCGAGACTTGTAAATTATTTTCTGAGCGATATTTAACATCGAACAAAATTAATCATTTTTTTGCAAGACCTTTTACTTCGATCGAAACTTGTAAATTATTTTCTGATAGATACTTAACGTCGACTGAAACTTACAAATTATATTTTGCAAGATCCTTTACTTCGATGGAAACTTGCAAAATTATTTGTTGAAAGATATCGAAGGTTAATCGAAACTTGCGAATTATTTTCCGAAGACACTTAACGTGCTTCGAAAGTTTCTGAAACGTGTAACAGATATTTAGCGTTGTAAAATGTTGGAGATTTACAGGATGTTAAAGTTACAAGATTCTTCGGAAGTTTAAATAAAATCGTTCGAAATTGAGAAAATCTGTCGCCTTTTAATTCAATAATACGGGAATTGGAGAATCAAGCTAGTTAGAGTATCGAGGTATCGTAGATAAACTTCTCTCGAATTACGTTCAATACGTATTTAATGAACCGAGAACGAAAAGCTCAATTACATTAAGCGAAGCTTCGGTTCTTCGGGAGAAAAGTTACCGCAGAGAGGTTATGTTTCGAGAGGTTATTTAAATGCAAAACTAAAGATTACTTAATGTCTGTGCTTGAAGCATCATTTAAGCTGCACCAATACTGGTACATCAACGAAAGTAGATTGATTTTTCTATTTTTCTTTCATTCAAAATTACTTCGCTGCAAAAGAATTGAAAAGGTACAGCAAAACTTTGTTGACTCAAATTATTCTTACTTCAATAATTTCAATATTACTTTGATAAAAGTCGCTTTGGCAAATATTATCCTCTAAAAATAAATAGAATTCCAATTCAAATTTTGTGATAATAAATTAAAACAGCATATGTACTTTGTTTCAAAATTATGCACATGCTTCGATAAAATATCATTAATTTGAACGTTACTCTGATTAAAAATGGTTGCAGCGTTAATCTTAATAATTCGACAGGAAACGAATAAAAAACCGCAAATTTCATTAATTAGTACTTTATCTCTGGTCAGCTATTTCCTCCATTAATTAGAAAGCGTGCTGAGGAACGTAATCAATTTTCTAACTGAACGAAATTACACACTGAATAAAATAATAATGGTTTGTTAATTAGAGCCGTAAATTATGTTCCGCTATCAACGTGGGATATAAAAGTAAGGGAACGGAAGCTTGTCAAAGCAAATAGCAATGTAATGGTTGTTGGTTGTTAATGCGCGAATTTACACCGAAGCATGATCAATATGTGGGCATAGTCAATATCTATTTGTGTTATTTACAAACCGCACAATGGCTGTAAAGCATCATTCAATCAGTAATTCCATTAAATCTTCAATTCTGTAACGAGTATTCGCATATGAACAATTCACGCGTTACGGTTCCGAATTAGAATTTGGTAACTCCATAAATTTTGTATTCAATGATTAAATTATACTTCATATATATCTAATATTGAAGTTTGCTTCGAAATGTCATCCGTTACAAATAGAAATATTTCAAATTTATTAAATTTTTAATATTAAAACTTGACACGGCTTCGAATTCAAATTACATTCAATGTGAACTTTAAATATTGTATGTCTGCTGATTTTTTTTTTTTTGAATCATATTTTTGTAATATCCATGTTCATTATAGTTTTCACAAACAGGGTTTCTTGAGGTTTTTAATCACTGATGCTTGAATACTTCAAGTTTGAAGTTCAAATAGTAAAATATAATTTTAGATATAAAATTAATATTCTGTTCGATGAGTATGCTGTTAATGAACGTAAGTTTAGTAATATATGTTACTTGATCGTCAGTCAAAGATTCATCATACAAACAGTTGAAATATCATCACTTTCCGGTAGGAGATAAAAGAATATAACCTCTCGTTATTGCACCGTTTCGCTTGTTCATTGAAAAAAATAGCGCACAACGTCCTTTCAGGATGTGCACCAGTTTTGTTCTTTTTTCATCGTCCATTCGTCTGTTCTCGTCGATCTGTGCGAACTTTTCTAGGAAAAAAGAGTTTCTGGCGTGCAATACTGTTTGCACATACGTTGAAGCGAATGTCTCTATGACCTATGAAATTGCTTAGAAACGAAATTGAGCGTGAAAGGAAGTTTCGACGCTGATACATTCTTGTTAGGAAAGTTATGAAATACAAATGTATAAATTATCAAGTTTTCAGACTTTTAAATTATCGAATTTTCAGATCTTTGAATTTACAGGATTTTTTCATTTTGGGATACTAAAAATTTCAAGTTTAGAAATTTTCAGATGTTCAAGTTCTTGATTTTATACATTTTCAAATTTTCAAGTTTTGTCGAAATCCAAATTTTCATAGTTCTATTCACCCCTCACATTTCCAAACTCCTAATTTTTCAAGCTACCATTAATTTTTAAATTCAAACAGTAAAACTTCAACCTGTTCCAAATTTACAATTTTTTTAATTTTCAAAAGTTTCAGTTTCCAAACGATAAATTTCAAAATTGTAAAAAAGATCCCTCACAAAAAATGTCTGTCAAACATTTTCATATTCCGACGAAAACGTTTTCAAAAATAAATTGCCGAGTTCCCTCCCGCAAAATAAAAAGACAATTTTTCGAGAACCGTCATTTTCCCGGTTTATCGCAGAGTGGTGAACGTGGTTCTCAAGAGCGTGATTTTCAAGCTTATTTCTCTGAAGTGTCCGAAAAACATTAATTACCGTCGGTGCCGAAGTAATAATGATATTACAGCTACTTCTTACCCGACACGTTCTAATTAAATTTTTCATTCAGCGATATTCTTCGAGAACTCCGTAGATTTCGAAATCTTTCTCTAGCACAAAGAAATTCTTACCGCGTTATTAGAGAATTGTCGGCGAAACGGACGGTGGGAAATTTTCCAATAGTTTGTCAAGCCAGCACGGTTGCGCGTAAATTGCAATAAAGCCGAGCAGGTGTTACTTAACGAGGGTGATATTTTCGCGAATCCTCGTCTGGATAGCGGCGGAGACAAGCCAGTTACGAAAAGCAATCTTCCAAAGTGTTTTGCACGCTGTGTCACCTGCCCGAACGTAATCTTACGGGAATTAGTGTGTTCGTTTCCTCGTTGTTCTAATTCGTCGAAATTCGAGCCACTCGTACCGACGAACGATCGTACCTTCGTGTCACGATCAATATTATACATGCTTACGATCTTCGATGACAGAGGAAGACTAACGGCGATTTCATGGAAACGCGGTCGAAGTTGCGAAGAAACTGCTGGTTCGTTTTTCGTCCACCTGTTTGATTCTTCTTCGGCGTTCCTTCGAGGGTCGTTATGCTCAACAGCCCCGATTGAAACGGACAATGGGTGGTCCGTACGTTTTATTAGCTCGAACAGAGAGTTTCGAGGAGTTGCTTAAATCGTTCACCGTGAAAACTCACCGTACTTTTTCACAGAGAAGCGCTGTCAATTGTAGAATTGGACAGCGACGAGCGGTAGAAGTTTGTTAATTTTTTCGATGGTAAAATCGCGATTGGGTGTAGGCGCACACACGTGGTTGCGTAGAAGAATGTTCGAAGAGGTGTTTCGTTAAATGGTGTTCGAATTAATGATACTTTTCTGTCATGTTTTCACGAAATTCGCACACGTTCGGTCGAAGAGCGCGCGCACGCCGCTCCGTGCCATAGCAGCCACTGACTGGCTCTGCGACTGCATCAACACTACCCTCCTGAAACGTATCAACCCTCTTCCACCCTCTGCGCCTCCGTCTTTTCCCTACTACCCTACCTAGCCCTCTCTCTGTCACCGTTTCACGCCTCCTGTCCCTGAAGTTCCAGCTTGAAGTGTGACCACCGATATTGTTATTGATACGTATCGATATAAACCCAATGTTAACGATTATTGATATGTTGCACCCTTGTCATAAAAGTGATGAAGGGTGGTATACAGAAAGGGTGATTTTATGATTGTGGAAATAAATATGATATTGTGTTACATATGTTACGACGAATTTATCGTATTACGTGAAGTTGCAGATATATGCATCATGTATGCGTATACGTACATGTAGCCATACGTAACATATTATGACGTACTTATTATGCTTTGAAAATGTACGATAAAAATGAACGAACGAAAAGTTGCAAACATATGTGTACGTATGTATGTACACGTGTGTACGTATGTAGACACATGTGTTACATTATGACGTACTTATTATATTACGAAAATGTGTGATAATAAAAAGTAGACGAAGATGAAGTAGCAAACATATATGCACCATATGTGTATGAACATATAATACAGTGATAGGTTATTGGATATAAATTTAATAATGCTTCAATTATTATTAAACTGATGAATGGAGAAATATCGGTAATAAATGAGATATCTGTAACCAACAATCACACCTGTAGTTCAAAGCCCCTCTTATTATTCCATAAGTGACCGTTTAACTCGTCCATCATAATTTTCTTAGTTAATACAACGTGGACGTTAAGAGAGCGAAAAAAAAATGAAATTGGGAGAAAAAATGTGAGAGAAGCCGGTGGATTTACTTCATTGTGCCATCGTAGTACCGCGAAGTCTCTGAAACCATGACGGTCGTTTAATCATCCGAGAAGTACTTTGATAAATTATCGTTAGCGTCTGTTGGAAGCTAATCTTGCGATGAGCAGCGTTGCGTGTGGGGATAAAGAAACTGAAAAAGGAGCTACCGCGAAGTAGATTTGTGGCAAAACGGGGAAACTGTAGGACTGGTATTTTTCTTGTTCGTTGTTTAACTACTTGATGGATCGCGGTGTGTACGTGATATACGATGGAAGTGTTCTTTGTCGTGAAATAATTTGAAATACTTGGTGTAATTCGAAATTTTGCCGGTTTCAAATATTTCGCTCAGTTACGAATCTGAAAGGTATTTCATATTATTTAGAGTTGGAACGCTTTCGGTATCTGGGGTAATTGGTACGCCTTCAATATTTTAATTGACTCCAAGTTTAAATATAACTAGAGGTCCAATTTTGGGAACTGTATCGAAGTATCAAATTTTTATTTATACCGAATACTTGAAGCGGCTAATTTGATACTGTATTGTTCGTGTCTTTGGAATTTTATCCAATATTAAAAACACCAAAGCTGGAAACGTATGCAGTATTCCAACGATACAAAATTTCCTCCAGAACGAGACACATTTCTAAACCGCGATTTGCACCGCACATAAAATATGTCCCACAGTGCATTAAATATTTGATCAAAGAAAATTTCTTATCGTACCAATTTTAATTTCTCCGAGCCCCCCGAAATAAATTTCATAAAGATTTTATGTAGAATTTATTAGGGGCTATTAGGCGGGCTTAAATATAGAATCCTCGGAATTTTCTCGAGCGAACGAAACAAATGGTCAGGACGTATTTTTCTTTTTAAACCGCCTTCTCCCCTTTCCTTTTATATTCTCTTCCATCCACGGGAATTGTAATTGTTTCAACTTCGTGGTCCCACGTTATAATCCTTGACCGACACGAAATAATTCGTGGTGACGAGTTTTAATTGCGTCCGCGTTGATTCAATGAAGCAAATCCTGTCCCGTAAATTAGATAACAACACTCGATGTTATATCAAGCTAATTGAATTAATCGAAAAAATTATATTCCCCTTCGGACAGGTCTCGTTATGAAATTATCTTAATACCTCCTGTGCTAATTATCCTGAGCGAAGCTGCGAGATATCAATGTACCATCCTTTTACGACTTCAATTACTTTTAAATTGCTCGGTGAATCGTTCTCGCCGTTCAACTCTCTTTACTCGTCGTTTATTTAACTTTCTTCTTTTTTTCTAATTTCGCTCGCTCGACAGGTACTTTAAAGCAGCCCGTAAAACGTACCGCTCCCGGAATAATGGAAAACGAGGATGTTATTATGGTTCTCTTTAGGTACACCGACGGGATAAATAAAAATGGCGGCACACTTGACCGGCGACTCTTTCGTAAATGCAAAGGGAGCAATTAGGCCGGCGATATAGCAGACGGAACGTTGAAAGGCAATCGCGTTCGCGGTCTCATAAATTTACGAATGTTTGAGGTTTTTGCACGAAACTGCTTTTCTGTTTCATACCAATTAAGTATTCTGGGACCTTTGGGACTTTTGGGAGTGTAATGATTTTGGGGTTTAGGACTTGGGGAGATTGGGACTTTAGCAGATCGGGACTAGCAATTAATAGCTCATCTAAGAGTTCATCTGTCCTAATTTTTAATACTACTAGAATAAACACAAAGCAAACAAATTTTCTTTGAAAGCAACAATTTAATTGAAGTTCTTGTACTCTGGATTACGAATGAAATGCAAAATTACAAGAAAATAAAATTTGACCACTGTTTGCTGGAATTACGAAGCAAATGTTGGAGTGGTCGATTCAGGAACGTAAATCCTTCCGGAGAAGCGGTAATAATTTAAAGAAGGAAGTTTTAAGAAGATTTTCTCTGTTCCCGTCGAGAAAAAGGCAGGTCCATCTCCGAGTAAATTACTCAAAGCAATTAGCTTTCAGGCTGAAATGGAATGCCGTGCAAATAAACGTTCTCCTTCGTCCGAATCAATTTAACGTAGCTCTGAAGTTGCCGAAATCGCGTCGAATTAAAGGGTACAGATTGAAAATCGAACAGCGGTATGCAATTACGGTGGAAAATCGTTTACCTTTGTCGATGGAGGATGATCAGGATAGTTTGAAATTTAATAGCAGACCGTCGGGTACTTTCGGTCGACGCGGAACAAACCGAAATTGATCTAACAAAGCTTTTCCCATCGTACGACGGGAATCGTTCTACTTCTTCGTACGGATTAGCAACGAACTTTCTGTTTCTTTCGTAGTTTCGACTTCTCGTTCCTCGACTGTTCTTTCTATTTCTTTTTTCGTCTCTCGACGAAGCACCGCTGCAAAACTTGTTCTTTACTTCGCAATCTGAACGCTTATTCGAGCGGGAAAGAGAGAAAAAGAGATTTCATTGCTCGTGACGCGTTTCGATTTTCACTTATCCCGTACCGTATTTCACCTGTCAAACTCATTCCTCGCAGGAAGTTGAAGTTTCGAAAATGACGCCTCTCTGGCCGGATGTCGAGCGAATTTTCATTTTTAAATGGCAACCCGTATTTCGATTTGATACCTCTTCAACGTGGATGCAGGCAATTTCAGATTACTCGCTCAAGTATTTTCGCATAAACTTCAACGAGATTCGATGAGATTTCATGTTTACCGTCGGAGAAATCGGAGCATATTTGTAATTTGTTCGAATGCAAATGTGATAGTTTGATGGATTTGATCTGCGGTAGAGATAAGCGGAACTAACTAAGGAAGGGTTGAATATTTCGGGATTTATAGACTCCAAAATCCTTCCATTCCCTAGGTCCCATAAACCTTTCAACAAAAGTTCCCTAGATTGCAAAATCCTTGTATCAAATAATTCCTCTATACTCCCTAGCTCCCATTAGCCCACCAACAAAAATTCCCTAGATTCAAACACCCTTCTACTATACTAAAAAATCTCTCGATTCGAAACTCCTAACAAATGCTAAAACCAAAATATCTCAAATCCTCATAATTCTAAATATTCCCAAATCCACCTCAGAAATGTCAACGAAATTAACGAAAAAGTTAAGAAGGAAACGCGTAATCAGAAAGCAGCCAGCAAGCTGCCATTCAATGTTCTCCGATGTGGAAACACTTCCGCGGTGCAAGGTGAAAGGCGGCACAATCAAGCCGACAGAATGAATCACGCAACGACCAAACAACACTCATAGAACGGATGTAAATCGTGACCGGTCGCAGTGGGTGAATCGGGAACAAATCGATCCTGTGGCCGGCAACAATATCATATCGTGCCTCGCGAACAGTTTACACGGGCTCGTGCACACGTGCCACGACGTAATTGCAAGCTGTTCAACGCGGAAACTTTCCTAGCTACTCAACATAATTTCATTTGAAACAGATGCCGTGCAATTCTCGAAATTACCACTTGTCCCTGGTCGAATTAATTGCCGAATTGGACGCTCGCCAAGCGTGTCCGATACCAGACATCCAATCGACTCCCTTACTTTTTTCCAAGATCGATCACCTGCCAGCTCTTATATTATTATAACATTATGCTGCTCTTTGTGTGCTTTTAATATAACGTAACCCCTACTATGATTTATACGGCGATTAGACTTAATTTACGTTGCCACGAATAAAAATGGCTAATGTCTCATCCTTTGTATTCCCCGATACTTGATTGCGTGTATTATTGCTGGATTTAAATTGCAAATTAGAGCACAACGAAGATATGAGAAAGATTTAGCATTATTGAACTGCGACTGCGTCACGGAGCGAGGTAATGATAACGCGAGGGGTTAATTGGGGTAAGCTGTACATTACGCTGGCAGACTATTATGTTTGGGGACACATGTAAACTTGGTAATTATTTAAGCTCGGAACTTTCATACTTCCGATCTAGTTTTCAATTTTTGAACGTGAGCTTTTAAGTTCTTAGTTTTTCAAATTTATAGGTTATAAATTTTAATTTGATTTTAATATTAAATTTCAATTTATTGGAAAATTTCGACATTCTGAAATTTATAAATCCTCACATTCGTAGAACTGCAAAATCTCTAGATTCTCATGTACATGCATTCCGAAATCTTAAAGTCTCTAAATTTTAATGTTCCTGGATATCTATGTTCCCAAATTGCAATGTCCCTAAATTCTAATGTCTCCAAATACCTATGTCCTTAAATTCTAATCTCCCCAATTACCTATGTCCCTAAATTACAATGTCCCCAATAACCTATGTCCCTAAATTCTAATCTCCCCAAATACCAATGTCCCTAAAGTACAATGTGCCCAATTACCTATGCCCTAAATTCCGACATCCGCAAGTTCCACGTTCCTCAAACACCTAAACCCCAAAATTTATCAATTCTGAAATTGGTAGTCCTGAAATTCCAAGAACCAGAATCTCTAGGTACCTTCAATATCATACTAAAATTTATAACAGTATCGAGCAAAAGGTCGTATAAAAGTCGCCTAGAAGTGATAGCGTTGGCCGCAAGGAAATATTGCGTGTAATTGAAGGTAGGTAATTTGTACGAATGAAAGTTTTGTCCTGGTACAAATTCCCGTACCTCCAGTCTGATATACCATCACCAATAGATTTCTCCAGAGGACCGTTAGACACTCGGTGAAGGTTTATGTTTTGGGGTTGTTTCTCCAAGAAAGCTTTTGGTCGTTTGTGTCTTTTTATCGACAATCTTCATGCGGACAGAAATGTACAAATTTATGAGAAATTCGTGATTCTATCTACAGCCCGAATTTTACAAAAAAACCACAGCAATTCCATCAGATTGATACAAGTCTGGATCTCTGACACGGCAATATTGAATATTACAGAAGAAAAAGTTTAAAGCAATCAAGAAAGAACGAAAGCTCTTCGAGTCCTTGTCTCGGCAGTTCTTCTCACGTACCAAGGTGATTCGAAACTTCGTTTTGTAAAAGTTTCCATGAAAAGTTATGGCAATCACCGATTCATTGATTAGCTGTTGGTTCGCGTGTAACTTCGATCGCCAGGAGGCTCAATACCTTCGTGATCAGCCGAGACTATTAAGCATTGGACAGAGAAAGTTTCAACTACTTGACCGGAGAATGGAAAAGTTTATTAAAACCTTGAATCCTTCGAAATCCTGCGGTTCACGTATCGAAGTGGTCTCACGAAACTTTTTATGAAAAACTATTACAATCGATTGTTAGGTCGTCGAACAAAAGTTAAAAGGCTTCAGCGTTTCGTGACCACAAAAATTATTCGGTAGGAAATTTAAAATCCCTAATTCTCCAAATTCTAGAATACTCAAGGTCTACAATTTCCAGCGTCCTAAACTTCAAAACTTCCAAATACCTCGAATTTCCAATTTCTCAAAATCCTAAAGTCCAAAACTATCGATCTACCAAAGTCCTGAACCACCTGCCCATCACTTCAATACTTCACCATTCCAAAATTCCAACATCCCAAAACCATGTGTCAGTGTTCCAAATTCTCAAAGTTGCAAATTTGCAGAGTTCCAAAATTCCGATTTAATAAAAACTACTCCACACCCTAAATTTTACTCTCGAAAATGTGTCAAATGTCCCAAAATCAAATAACTAAAACTATGAACAATTCGCTTTATATAGGCAACTGTCGTCGTTATACTGTGAGCGTCTCACGTCGGGTCATTATAGTCACCTTTAATAACGCACGAGTTAAGCAACTGCAACCGAGTTGGTGGAAATTGCGGGAATCAGAGTGTAGTTCGATAAATAAGAAACCACAACTGTAATTCACGTCCTTCGGCGACGATTTACGGAGTAGCAGAAAGTAGCTGTGAAATATTTCGTAACAATGTTGGCCATTGTGGTTGGTCAGGGGATAAAATCGTGAATGAATGCTTGCTACTGTCCGAAAGACTTTTGAGCTCGACTCTTTGAGTCCTCGATATGATCCCTTTTGTACAACAAACCTTTGTACGAGGTGTTTTCGAACATAAGCTCGTTTCATTCTGCGTGGGTCCGATGGTTTATGACATTTATTACTGACGCTGTTTTAATTAAGCTAAAAATGTAATTAAAGTTTGCGCCGAGGCTTTTGTACACGTTACAAAATTGGTCATCACCAAATTGAAATTAATTTGTGCGATGCACAAAAACAAGGTACTAATATTAATTTCAGTAATTGTGTATCGTCGTCATGTAACTCTTTAGAGGTGTTAACATGTTAACTACAAAGGGATAGGGTGGTTATTTAATTTTGTAATGTGGGCGAAAAATGGAAATGTCAAAACTTTGACGAAAATGAAATAATACGTGTGTTATTTAATTATTTATTTATTTTTTTGACACTTTTTTGATTCTTAAGAAGAGTAATCTTTTAATTTTCCTTCCGTTTATATTTCCATTAAATAATTAATTTAACTGAATATTCATCGCCGGTCACAAATGACCACCGTGTTCAACATGATGAATGTACAAGTACGCGTGGGTCACTGATAACCCTTGGAATAATTAAAATTTTAGTAATAATACATCGGCGAAAACATCCGAAGTTCAAGAGTAATAATGAATGTAACAGCGGTGTCTGACCACTGCTGGATCATACTACTTAATCAACCGGTCACAAGTCACCACCGTATCGTTCCACATGTTGAATGTTCAAGTATGCTAAGTCCGTGGGTTACTGATAACCCTTGGAATAATTAAAATTTTACTAATAATACATCGGTGAAAACTTCCGAAGTAATGAATAATGAATGTGGTGTCTGACCGTCGCTAGATCATACTACTTAATCAGCTTACACTGCACTACTTAATGAAGCATCACCCGTTAATTTCTCCGTAATTATTTTTTGCCAGAATTCCGCGACTGTTACAGATTTCCTTGTTCGAAACTTGGAGCCTCATTGTTCCGCAAGTTCGTAGTACTTCGAAGTTTAAATTCCTCCCAGCTACTTTGTGAACGAAAATCGAATGCTGGAACCGTTTCCCTTCATCGCTACAATCTTGAACTTTATCTCAGATATAAACCTCGAATTTCATTGGGGACTTTCTAAAACAAGAACTCACGAGATTGCAGCAATTTCCGGAAGAGGAAATTGTTACGAGGGTTTGTTAGAAATCTGAGTATTCAGATTGCCTTTTTTTTCCGGTCTCAATATTTACGCTGTATCGAGTAAAGTGCTTCGATTAGTATCTTTCACGAGGTCTCGGTTAACTAACCAGTCCGCTTTTATCGCGAAAACTTGCTCGGACTTCTTCCGATAGGTTGCAACGAGGACGAAGTAGAACTTTGTAATTTAACTTCTGCATTCTTTCAAGATATAGTTATACAGTTGAATGTTACGAAACTGCTGCTGATGCTCGATGTTAGGGTACCAGGTTTCTCTGATTGCTTTCATAATAAATTTATAGTAATTCTTCTCCGGTGCTAACGTGTTGACAGCCGGTATAAAAACAGACACGTGTTGTGAGACACGTTAAAAATTTATCCACGACAAAACAGCCAGTTGCCAAATTTAAATCTTGAACTTTCTACCTTCTATTTTTAATACAATACTATTCTAAAAACCTTCTTCATTCAATAATTATTTAAATACATTTGTGACCCTTCAAGATTGCCTTGATTATCATATAATCTAAAAAAATTTAAGTAGAATGATCTACAAATGGTCAGACGTGAATACCATGATATTTGACAAATCTCTATGTTTATAATCACAATATTATGATCTCATGTTTCGGAATAGATACCAGTTCACTGTAGTCGACAACCAACCAATTAACCATTAATTAACAAGAAGTTCTTGTCAAGAAGTTTGTGTCGGGAAGTTCGTTTTCATGTAGCTTCAAACTTCAAATTGATAAGCCGTAAGTGGTATTTTGCGTCGCTTCTACACCGAATTATGTCATTCGGTATAGAACAACCTGATAGAAACATATTACCGTGGATGAAGGATAATTATGGGCACAGTCATCAACGCTTAAGAGAAGGTGTTGAAAACCGTCAGGAAGCTGTTTGAATGAAACTCGATTACCACCTGCTCATGCATGACAGCTTTACGCCTATAGCTATCTGTCGAGAACGTTAGAGAAATCTGGTACACGTATGCTCCGCGAAAAACGATGCTAATTTTGGTTTAAACTCTTTGGAAAATTTCTAGTTATTCTATTATATAATAATATAGAAATTTGGGGTATTTAAGAATTCAAGAATTTATTAATTTGAAAATATGCAAATATAAAAATATCTATCTTGACAATTCAATAATATGCAAATGTACAAACATAAAAATTCCTAAACACACAAATTGCACATAATTCTTCCATAGCAAATTTAATCGATGATAAAAAGTAACCCATCATTCGATGGACGATTTCGAAGATAAATACCGGTGAAAAAGAGTCTGTTAAATATAATCGAGGTTTTCTGCACGAATCACGCACGATTACACGATGCAGTCCGTTTGGTTAACAACGTTCTTATCTACGACCCGTATTGTGAAAATTTATCGGCAAACCGCAGGGCTTCCGGCACGAATTTCCGAAGGAAGCTCGCCTGCTTCTCTGCGGATGCTCTAAGTAACAAGGTAAAAACATGTGTAATTTATTTCCGAGTCTCCTGACCTGCCAGAAAGAATGTACACTAATTTCTAACGTGTCTACAACAGATTCCTGATACTGATGAACAACGATATCCACTGTCGTGCTTTTAGTTACCACAGTTTCGAATTTGCTCCAACATTTAATCTACTTTCTTATGATTTCTCCGACAATTATGTTTATCACTATCCACACATAAATTGAAAGTTCACGAAAAGATACAAGTTTCCTTTGTCCAGTGTCTTTTAACATTCGTACCTCCGCAAAGCGTAAATTCTCCGATTTATAGTTCATCCTTCTATCCTGACAAAGTAAATTTCTTGTAGTCTAAAAACCGGCTGCCCTCAAATGGCGCTGAAATAACAGTCCGAGAACTATTTGCCGTTTAACGTGTACACTGAATTGCGAGCACGAGAGAAAAAAAAAGCCTCGATGAAGTTGCAGTCAATTTGGAGTAAATTTCGTGCAAGCATTTGATTAGAAGCGTAACGAAACGGAAGGTTTTGTTTCGGAACAGAATATCGTGCATTTGACCTCGTTCGGTAGAACAGTCACCCATTGTCCCTTGCCAATATCCTGTGATAGTTCCGGATATTTCGTGACCAGGATTCGCTACCAGTTTCTGTGAAAGGTTTTTTCTTCGTGATATCAGGGAGGGACTGCGGCACATCGCTTTAAAAATTTGAAAACCTAATTTCATCACCGGCCAGGATTTTGACCGCATCAACTTCTCATCCCGATATTCCTTGACTCTTCCGGGTATTTGCATTCGCGTGGATCAACCAGAATAAAAGTTGGACCCCGCCAAACCCGAGGTAAAACTTTTTCTGAAGTACTGTTCCGATACGGTGTAGAATCCGCGAAGAAAAGGACCGTCCTTGGATTCCTGCTAACGCTACTTTCCAACTTCTATTACTTCTTATAGAATTTTCTCTCGTTGATTTGCCGTTTCCACGGGACTTGTCGACCCTTTCTTCTTCTCCCCTCTTTCTCCCTCTTCTTCTCCCCACAGAAAGGTCCTCCGACTAACGGCTTTTCCCTTAACTTTTTACCTCTGGTTAACAAACCAACATTTTTCTCGTGTTTCGTGTTTTATCCCGTTTCGCTCGGCGGAGAACAAAAATTTGAACGTTCGTTAAATTTATTAAACGAATTGACGTCACGGGTGAGTTAGAGCACCGCAAAACGATTCACGTACCGTGAGTCATGAACTTTACTGGGACAGTTAAAACTATCCTGCGACAGATGCGCAGTTTCGATCTGGTCAGAAGTTTCGAGGTACACACGTGGATCATGAAGTCGTCAGCGAAACTTTCAATACGTGTGCGGCTGATGACTGGATGGTACGTGTTCAAATCACACGTATAGCATTTGCTATTGAAGTTCTTTATTATTTTTATACAAATTCTTTTTGGAATAATTCAGTGATTGTTGCTAAAGTTGGGATTGGGTTCATGTTATAGTATGTTATAGAAATGTTTCATATCTAGCTTCAATAATAAGTAACCCACATTGACCACCTTATACTATTGAGGTTATGTATGAAACACATAAGGTTATGTTCTATCTTCTGCTAGTTAGGATGATACTTAAATGAGACATATTATACACAATAAATCATACATACAATGCATATATCAATCATAAAATTGAAGAATATTTATTCTTCATTTATGGTCGAAAATCTGTGAAGGATATAAGCAGTATAACCTATAATTGAATCCTGTAAGTTATAATATAGGGGTGACAGTATGGTTTTGTGGGGTATATACGATAAGTTACAAGGTCTAAAAGGAACATTTGGTAACTAGAGCAGGCAGTGAGCTATAGTCGGATGAAAATTATGTAGAAAATAGACGTAGGTGTTGTCGATGTCCCTCTGGTGGCGAACGAAAGGTTCGATTCGCCCGCTTCCACCTTCATGAATAATGTAATTTGGGCTATCGCGTTCTCTGGTCCGCATCGAAATAACTTTTTCAACGGTCGAGTGGTTCGCTAACGGGCCGAAATTAATTTTCAACGGTGAACGATCTAATCGTAGACTGCTTGAAAGTTCGCTATATAATTATACTCGCGGCAGATAGGAATCGTCGCGTTGTACGTCGAACGAGATCAACGATTAATTGTTTCCAGTTTTCCACGCAAATTGAACGATGAGCGTCAAGCCGACGGGAACAGCGTCGAACAATCGTCGAGCTATTTCGTAATAAGTTTTGATAAACAGAGCGCGATTATTTTTAAACGTGACGGGATCAACGAGCGAAGATAAAGAAGGTGAGGACGAAAGCTGCAATTACTGGCAAGTTTGTGGCCTGTTCACCAAGAAAATTGCCCCGTAAACTCTTCTTATCGTGGAAATGTAGAACGTTTCGTCGTTGCTAAAGATAATATTCGCGAACGCTTTCTTTTTCAACGAGGACCAACTTCTCATTATCATCAATTACGGGATGCACGATCCTTTCGCATTATGGCCGCTCAACTTCGCTTGTATCTCTTATGGCAATGACAAGAGAGGACTCTGATATCGTAGATGGATGAGATCGGGATTTAAAGATCTTCAAGGTTACAAACTTTTAAATCCTCACATTTCTAAAGATTTAAACTTCTGTGTACATTTACAAATCCCTGTGTCTCGAACTTTCTGATTCCCAAAATCTTAAGTTTTCAAACCTTTGTTTCTAAAGTTTTAAACTTCTGGGTACTTAAACTTGTAAATTGCCAATCTTCAAATTTTCAAATCTGGTAACATAGAAACCTGGACATCTAAATACGAACAGAGGCATTTAGGAATGTAGATAATCTAGAGATATAAAAATCTAAATATTCAAATTTCACTTTCATTACATAGTTGTATTCTTCTCTTGAAGCAACCATTTTGTCTTCATTTCTATAAAAAGAAAATGGTACCCGAATCACGTGTACTTCATATTTCATCGCAAACTGAAAATAAGTGAGAACGACAGCACGAAATTGTAAATCTGCAATCAATAATTGAATAAAGCTCCCTCCAATGCTTGGAAGTTTATTAACCATGATTTTAAGAGGTATAAACACGAAAAACGAGAAACTAGTAAATTATTGATGACCATTAGCGGATAAAGTTACGTTCACTCGATAATCCGCGCTTTCCCGCTGTAAAAAGTGTTTACTAAAATTTAAATACTTCGAAGGTCCGTTGGCAGAATTATTGAAAACCGATAGCGGAAAGGGGTTGATTTCAAGTTTAATTAAATCCGCGAAAGTGTAAAAAATTCCGCGGATCCTTTTTTTCCGCCGATAAACCGTAACGATACATACGGCTGTATTGTTGATTTCATTGGCACAAAGGAATCATGGCTGCGTATGATCTGGTACACCGAATGCGACCAGCTTTAAATATTTCAGCATCGTGGGACCATTGTATCCCAGATCAATTTGGTACCATTAAGCGGGCAATTTGCGATTGATCGAACTCATTGAAGTACTTTCCACAAATGTTCTAGCATTTTATATTATTCATCGGGACAGAGCCAGTATTTTCCAAAATTACACGAGCGATAACATTATTTCTATTAAAATTATTAAAATAGAAATCTCTGTAAAATTGCAAGTCAATAGAGTAATTATTTTAGTTAATTTTAGAACTTGAAACTAATCTGAAATCTTTCTCTTTTGGAACTTTGAAAAACATTTAATATGCAATAATTCTGAGGTGTTTGCAAAAATGTTGGTGAGTTGTTTTTATTTGCAGAGGTTGTGATAGGTTCCGTAAGATCAATGTCATTCGAAATAGGGCTTTAGATCATTACTTGACAACATCTTACGTTGGAGATATCGAGTAGCTGTCCGGGTAGTCGGCGACGAACGGAATAATGCATGGCTGCGTAGGTCTAATCGAATATATTGACATATGTCACAAACACGGCGCCAATTGTATAATAATGATCATATAAGCAAAGTACTTCTGTTACAAGATACAAGACATATTCTATTGAGAATCGTAAAATGAATAACAACATGTGTGTTACAAATGTAAAGAAAATTTGATAACTCATAATCAGAATTCTGAATACTATCAGTACAAAATAAATGAAATTGCGTTAAATTGAAATTTGTTGAATCGATTCGTAAATTAACATGCTCTAAATTAAATTGTATCAAATTACGACGTCCTGATTGCGACATCAATTTGTTAAAATGTGTTCAAATTAATAATACATTTCCTGTCAAGCAGTTATTAACGCTGTTATCATCATTTGTACCACTTCAGGAAAATTTCGATATAACGAGCCAGTTAAGTATCTAAACGATAGAAACTTGATACGTATCATTATTCCCGGTCTCAGACCGCTAAAGCTTTCACAAAGAAGAGATTATTTACCAACATCGTTTAAGAAGATTCCCTCCGTTGCTTTGCACCCCCATAGAGCATCATCAAAATAGAAACAAGTATTCTTCAGCGATCCCGTGAAACGATCGTTAATTAAGATTAAACGAAAAAGGTATCAAAGAAGCGACAGAGATCACCGTTCTCGCTCATTAGCTTGTTCAAATGTTTCATAAACAAGATCCTTTCTCCCGCAGAATTTCTCGTCGAATTGTCGACACTTGACCCAACACGGCCGGCCATGCAAACGAAACGAGGGTCCGTTTCCGTACTTTGTATTTATGAAGCGAAAGCTGGTGAAAAATTTGCGAATTTACTGAATTTCGCGCGGTCCCCCGGCAAAAACATATTTGCAATGCATAAGGTACAGAAATGGTATTCGTTTGTGTCTCAGAAACGTGAACATAAGTCGACGTGTAAGTAATATTAACACCATGATTTCACGTTGGTGTACAACCCAAAATAATCAGAGTTATTGGTTAATCATTGAAAGTCTTAACCTCTTGTTATACAATACTATACCATACTCGTGACGAACTCTATAGTTAGAATGTGATAACCCAGACTCCTATTTTCACTGCACTTGAATTTTGGGTTCTATTCTAATCATAATCTATAAAATCAAGGATCGTCGGAAACGTGCTTAACAATTTAACTTCCTTTAGTCGCTTTAACATTTCAGCAGTAATTAGCCACCTATGAATGACGCAACCCAGAAAATTGTAGGTTAAAAGGTTAATTTGAACATTAACTATCCATGTAACTCGACTATTTGTATAATAAAGTTCTGCATGTAACCCCCATGTAATTTTCCAACGATCCTTTGTTCAAGATCTGCAGCTTCACTGCTCGCGAAGTTTGTATTAGAAGTTGAAATTCTTCGCAACAAATCGAAGAGTGTATCCATTTTCTTGCATGATATAACGTTCTCCAGTTGCGAAGCAAATTCTTCACCGAACAGGGAACAAGTGAAAACATTCGAAAAACTCGGACCATCAATTATTTATTCCTCGTGAAACTGGCGGTGATGAAAAAAAAGCATATCCGTCAAAAACATGAAGGCACTCGACGGTACGTCTACGAGAATGCTCGTTGAGGTCGTGGCACGGACGGGAAATCTATTCTGCTTCTCTTTCGTTTTTTATGAAGCGAAATTTGTGATAACCTGGTGGGGACATTCAGTGCTACGTACCTTTGAACGAAAACCCGTTCGTTCTTTCATTTTATTCGGTATAATCAACAACTCTCATAAACTCGGTGGAAACGTACCATCCGTTGGTATAGGGTCGTTAAATGGATTTGTAAAATTCGTGGAACTTTATCGTAGCGAAAAGGTCGAAAAATTGTGGCAAATACGGAAAGAGATTACCAACCAAAGTGATGCTCATCTGCATTAAAAATTTCTATCTGATGAACTTCTCCGGAATAATTCTGTAGAAAGAAATGTACCAGTCGCAAGTGCTGAATTTAAATTTACGATTCAAATTTAGGTAATTGGAGAACTTGGAAATTGGGGTAAGTGGAAATTGGGGGTGGTGGGAATTGGGGAATGTGGGAATTGGGGAATGTAGGAATTGAGGAATGTGGGAATTGGGGAATGTGGAAATTGGGGAAGGTGGGAATTGGGGAAGGTAGAAATTGGAAGAAGGTAGAAATTCGGGGAAGTTGGAATTGGGGAAGGTACGAATTGGGGTGTGTGGGAATTGGGGTATGTGGGAATTGGGGTATGTAGGAATTGGGGAACGTAGGAATTGGGGTATGTGGGAATTGGGGAAGGTGGGAATTGGGGAATGTGAGAAGTGGGGAAAATGGAAATTGGGGAATGTGGGAATTGGGGAATGTGGAAATTGGGGAAGGTGGGAATTGGGGAAGGTGAGAATTGGGGAAGGTAGAAATTGGGGTAAGTGGAAATTTGGGGAAGTTGGAATTGGGGAAGGTAAGAATTGGGGTGTGTGGGAATTGGGGAAAATGGTAATAGGGAATGTGGGAATTGGGGAAAGTGGAAATTGGGGAAGACAGGAATTGGAGAAGGTAGAAATTTACCATCCCCCTTTACACATCGTTTTAATATCCCGATGAAACTGAGCTTACCGAAGTGTTTAATAATCTTCAAGATGGAAGACAATTTCATACATCAAATTAAAAACTGATTAGGTCCATGATACATTGAACACGTTCAATCTTCGGCAGCGTTCCGAAACTGGGTCAAGAAGTTTCATTGCGATGTTCGATTGCAGCGAGGCTGCGATACTAAATTCTTTATAGTTTCATGTACTTTTTCCTTTCATTTCGCTTCGATATTGTTGCTAAGCTCCCGATGAAATTTTAAGTTGATTACGGTGAATCTTTCCTCGCGCACTCATTCCTCGACATTACTGATTTCAATTCACCGGACTGCAGTTATAGCGAGTTTTAAGAGGTTTCCCATGTTCCAGTTGAAATTTGAATATTTTTAATAGCACTTCCGACAAAGCGCCAAAGTCCAAAGAGGAAAAACTTTTCGCAGTAAAAGCTGGATTCTTTCATGAGGCTGTACTGAGCACTTTAGTTAAGCGCGTATCAATTACGAAGTTGAACTCTTGATGTCAAAAAATAAAGAAGAATAATAATGCATACACGAGATCTTGAATTAAGCTTTTAACTCGCTACTTCACGTGGTGTATTAACGATACAATTTTCGCGCGATATAAAATCGTTGTAATTTTATTTCTTGCGGTTATTTTATAACGCGACGCTTGTGGCCGATTAACGTTTATTATTAATATTAATTACTGTGACGCGTTCCTGGTAACGATCCTAAGAAACGAAAACAAGTAATGTTTTCACAGTCAGGTTACCAGCGAAACGTACAATTTCCATGAAATATATTTCTTCTTTATGCGGTGTTCTTTATTTCTTGCTCCCGTTAGTTTAGACACGTATTCTTTTGAACACTTTTTACAGCGTGATATTACAGTCGTAGCAACGTGCATGGAAATTACCGTTACATTCGTGCTACAAAATTGTACGCTGCTGTACATTTAACTTGCTATAACTTGGTATAATTTTACAATTAAACTCTCGTAAGCTCGTATCTTTTAACCCTACCTTACTGTTTTTTCAGTCGCTCGCGTTGTTATGAATTTCATGGCAAAATTTTATGAACATTGTTCATTTCATATTTACTTCTTTCTTATTGTTACTTTTCACAATGAAATAGAATCTCTTAATTTGAAAATTTTCAAAGTGAAAAATTTATAGACTTTCATATTTAAAAATTTAGAAATTTTCAATTTTTCAATGTTTCAAATTTAGAAATTTAGATTTTTAGAATTTTTCTTTAGAAATTGTCAAGTTGAGGAATTAAAGAGATTTAGATATTCGAAGGCTTTTTAAATTGCAAAATTGGAAGTTTTTTCATTTTCCAAGTTTTTCGAATTAGGAAATTTAAGTATTTATAAATCTTTTAAATTTAAAATCTGAGTGCATAAGAATTTTTACAGTGACAAATCTCAGCATTTAACAATTACAAAGTCAGCTTAAAAAATGTACACGTCCATAATCTCTAAACTCGATTAATAATAAAAATCATCATCGAAACTGATTAAAATAATCACCGCATATTTCACCACAAATATTTGCCATCTGCTATGAAAAGAAAGGAAAATTATATCGCAAAGGGCAGAACCTTAAAAGAATAGGTAAAAAGGGATCAGTAGGTTGGTGGTAGAATAACAGTGGTTTCGTGATATGAATGGGATATTCACGTGCTGGTTTTAAGTGTTGGGTATAAAAGTATTAATAAAACCTGTTACCATCTTGAATACCAACGAGATTGTATCGGAAGCTGTAGCTGTTGGTTGGATGTAAAAAGGTAACGGGTACAACATGATTAAATGCGCAAAATGAATAGTTAATTGTACGCAACAGTAGTAAGATACGATATTGCTCCGACAATATACGTCTGCTTAATAACGCTGTATTCCACTTGCTTGCTTTACTAAACGTTTCGCATTTTATTTCACCTGCAAACCAAATTACTCTACTTAAACGTTATTAATTTGTTCTTGCCACTTGATTCTAGTGTTTTCGTTTCTTTGCAAGTTTTATGAAATTACAATTCTTTTCGTTTGACATTTTTTACTTTGTAGCTGAATTAAATTTGCAAATTCGTACTTTTTGAACAGTACATATTTTTAATATTCAATTTAAAAGTAGATTACTCCTGTAGATTTTTATACAACACTTTTTATAACTCATAACTGAAAATAAATCTGTATTATTTATATTTGATGTTGAAAATAGCTTGTGCATATTGACGTCAACATACTGTCATTTAAAAATATAAAATTGTGTTCATACAAAGTACACAGAAACATTTATCAATAATAAAACTCGGTCCGATGTGTATAACCTTTCCACGTTTATTCAAAGCTGTTAAATTTAATCAAAATTAAAAATATTCAAAAGTGGCATTGTTACAATATCGCTGCGTTGCAAATGTATTTTTCGCAACTTTTTATTTTTCCCAAAAAAAGCTATTCGAGGGTTGTTTTGTAACGAACGATTGAATTATTGCAATGTGATATTGGAGAGATTGTCGTTACCGATATCTCTGTTATCAGTGGAAGATGCTGTATCTCTCCGCAAATATTCGGTGCTGAAAACTTATCGACTCTAGTTTACAAAACACGACCTTACCGACAGGAGATACTCGAGCTTCCAAGATGTCGTTGAAAGCTCTTCTCTTGCATATCGACAAACCGGAGATCGATATCTTCTCCCTTATCAGTATCAAGTATCAAAACAAAAGGGTGGTAGATAAAATCACGAAGGAAATTTCTTTGCCGATCGCAAATTGAATTATGAGAAAGTTTTATCATAATTTTGAATAGCTTATGGTGCAATCCACTTCGAACCATTTATTAATAACGATAACCGTATGTTACATTCGAACATTTGATAAGAAATATCTCGTTTCTGAACGACGATAATAACAAATGAACTTCTCGCATGTCGAATGCAAATGATGTGCTCGTATGGTTGAAACTTGAACGACAAATATTTGAGATAGCATAGACCGAATGTCTGTTTGTAATCTGCGTTTCATGTGAAACGTATGTTTAAACGAATTCGCGGCACGAACGTAAAGTTCTTCGCGTGTTTGTGAACGTGTTGTGTAAGCTATTTGTGTGATACATTTTAGTCAAAAGACAAGTGGGTTAGCTAATCAAAGGCAGATGTTAAATCAATAAAGGTCTTGCTTTGAAGGGCCAGAACAAATAGCAAATGAGACAACAATGAGTGCAATTTGTTAAGTTGTCACGTTACGTATCTTGTATTTTTCTGTTAGAAAATATTCTTCTTAAAAATGCCTTAGTACATTATAATAAATTATACGATCAAAGTACTATGTACACAGGAATGATGTTTAAGCAGTGAAAATATACATATAGTAAATAAATAAGCTCTTTCAAAGTTTGTATGTTTTGACTGAGTGAGGTGTATTTGGAATTTGTTCTATTTTATCAAAAGAAAAATGCAAATGCATCTACCTTTGTTAATGCAGTTACAAAATATAATAACACTTTTCAATTTAATGTGTCAAGTTCAATTCTGTTGCAATCAGACAAGTTCAAGTATGTACCTTGGTACATGTCTCTATCATTGCCTCTATTCGCAATTTTATTTTAACACATAGGTTTACCAGGCCGAAATCAATAATACGTTTATCACGTCGATTCAGTTGTTCAGACAGATACTGACCCTATCTAAACGTCACTTCGTATTCCCATCGGGCCAAATTAGGATCGGAATATCCTCGTTCCGTTTTTATTCACTGTGAAATCGAAAAAGGCACTGCTTCCAGCGGTATTCGTCTGGTTAACTGATTTCGTATTCGTATCACGAGGTAACTGTCGGTGTCTATATCGGAATCATCGTCTGCTCGATCGTATAATATTCGAAGGGTACATTGTACCCCGCTGATTTCGCTGAACTTTTCACCGGAGGTCAGGACGTGATCAAATATAAATATACGAATAATATAAAGCTTCGGAACAAGCTCATTTTCCTCACGTTGTTGTTACACGGAGTGGTATTAAAGTTTGGACGTTCGCATGCATACGAAATCTCCGACTTGGAAAAAATGATTTTCCTCGTTAATATAACGTCGGAATAAATTTTATAACCACGAGCAAGTTCCGTGTCATTTCTTGAAAAGAAAAAATTGTTAGGGATTAAACATCTGAAAATGAAGGTGCGTATAAAATATTTTTATAACAAAAACCAGTTCCATGTCATTTCTTGAGAAGAAAAAATTATTAGGAATTAAACATCTAAAAATGGTGTGTATAAAATATTCGTATAACAAAAGCTAGTTATTTATTACAAAGGTAAAATTCCGCCATTAAAAGCGTCGAGAGCTCGTTAAAACGCAAGGTGAAATATCCTATATATTCGTTTTTGTGAAATTCCTACACCTCGGATCTCTTTCGACCCTCCATATATTAAATTTTCTCGAATCAATGGTTCCCGTGGGTCTCATCTGTTTATATGGACCAGTCTACGGAAACCTCATGCTTCCCACCACCCATCCAAGGATATCTTCTCTTTTTCTATCGAAACATCCAACTTCAATTTTAGGTGACAATTTTGTGAAAACTTTCATAAATATTCATCGAACGTTATATGAAATCAGCAGACATTGCGATAGTCAAAAATCTGAAAATCCATATGTGCGTCCATCTGATTGCTATCGTTTTTCCGTTATCACTACTCACTACAGTTTTTGAAACCTGTCTTCATTGAACTGGTGTTCTTGTCTATAAATTGCTTATTCACATTTTCTTTATGGTACAAATAGGTGCTATTTCTCACTGTATCATTACGGCTTTTTTAAATAATTTTAAATATTTATTTTCTGTTAGATACAGAAACTATACGTTTAATGTAATATTTGACGAGAAAAATGATGGCGTGTCAATTTTCTTGCTAATAATATATACGAAATTTTATGCTTCCAATCACTCGGAACACGTAATTATCTATTTACGGATTTGCGAAGCACAATATACCATCAGAAATGCAAACTGTTTGGTAGTAAACCGACACAGCAACGGTTTCGCGTTTACGATATCCTCCTAAAGGAAATTGAATCCTAAAGAGGCTTATCTCTCGCCTCTAGAATATGATGCCCTAAGAGATTATTTTTACTGAAATTGAAGTCGATAGAAAATCATAGGAATCAATTCAACAAAATAAATTGCACAACTCGCCTCGCCATAAAATTAAGAGAATACCCAACGATAAAAGAAAAGAATTTGTCACTTTTGGTCAGGATTCAACTGAATTAAGACCCGTTTCAAATTTGACAACGAAACATTAAGGATTCCGTATCTCTGTACCTTTTACCTTCGCCTGATCGATTGACTCTGACACGCTCGAAATGAGAACAGCACCCTCTGGTCCATCCGAGCCATCTGTTATTGGTGATTTTTTGCGCAACCGAGTTGAAGACGATTGGCAAAATTACGTCTATGTTAGGTGTGCCTACCGATTGTTTTTTTTTCGTCCCAGAAAAACTTTCAGCATCCCTTCAGAAATTGTCTTGGGAACCATCCAGGGTTAATGGCACGAATGACCTTTGCCCAACAGCTGACAAATGTGGCTAGCAGTTCCAAGAGCCTCGACTTATAAATGTTTTTTCAACCACAAACTTGGTTTACTTTTGTCGATATATTTGGAATCTCGTCTGTATATCTACGATACAATACTCGAATGGCGAAAATTCATCATTTCATATTGTAGACTGTGGAATGTTGTATCAATATGAATATAGTGGCGAAATATTGAAAAAATTTGTAATATTGGGAGAGTTTGTAGCGGCAGACGTATGACGTAGGGACATGACGCTTGCAAATGTGATAGATTGCAATTTGACACGTATCGATGCAATAGGTGGGATATGTCATGCGTGGAATATGCAATGTGACGAATATATCATGCGTGGGATATGTAACATATTGAATACACCACGTGTGGATATGCAACGCGTCAAATGCACTATGCGTGGGATATGTAATGCGTCGAATACACCATGTGTGGGATATGCAACGCATCGAATATACCATGTGTGGAACATGTAACGCGTCAAATACACCATGTGTGGGATATGTAACGCGTCGATTATACAACGCGTAGGTAATTCAACATGTGAAATACATCATGCGTACATATGTAACGCGTTGGATACACTATGCGTAGTATATGCAACGCATAGGATATGCAATTCGTGAAATATGCATAATGTGTAATATCAATGTATCGATTGCACAACATGTTCAATGCACAACGTATAGAATATGTATCACATGGTGTATGTACCACATGAGATATGCAACGCATTATACACACCACATGTGATACATACAAATCGTTGAACACTCCACATGAAGAATATATAATACATGAAGTATGTAACACACGGTATGCAATGCTTATTAATTCAGCGTGCAGCAACGTATCACCACGCGATACAACGCGTAGCAACGGAGATGCAACGTGTAGTGACATAAATCAGAACAATGGAACGAGTCACAGGACGCGTGGCAATAGAACGTGCGGCAATAAAACTAGAGACTTAACCCTGAAGAAGATTTCTTAGTGCAATGCTCGTACCGCGAACTTTAGATTTATGACAGTTTAAAATGATCCCACGTAGTTGCTAACTTGTAACCATAGCATACAGTTTGAAATTAGCAGCGCAAGCATGGAGTGCATGACACGTGAGTGATTGAGGGCGATCAGGTGTGCGCACAAAGTTGCTGTGGATTAACTGCAAGCGGAAGAGAGAGATATGAATTATGAAATCAGGATATGTATCTACGTAACAGCTTTCTAAAGTAAACAATTTATCATTCGTTTAATGATTGCTGTATCAAAGACTGTCACATCTTGGCTGCGAGAGCGAACTGTTTGCATTACGATGATTAATCTCGCGCATAAACGTAATTGCAGGAGACACGTCACTCAAGTAGTGCAAATTAATTACATTTGATCAAATCGAGTAGCATATCTTCTGGTAAATTATATCAATTAACAGATTGTTAGTTCTACCTTAACTTGTCAAGTTTACAAATTGAATTATTCTTTCTGTAAGAATTTGCAAAAATTACTGTTCGGTATATTCTGATAACATCCTGAGGAGAAGAATAAAAAAGTCTTGAATTTAGTTGGCAAGAATTTGTGACTTTTCGCCCTTAGCCTATATTCTTTTCAAACTGTATTAGCAGGTTAACGAAAATCGTTATCGACGAGGTTGTACGAAGCCGTAGAAAGTTTTTCGTAAGTTTTCCTCTCCTGTGATCCATGTTAATCTGTTATACTTCACGAAACGTACGGTCCTGTTTATGAAGCAGATCGTGCCCACTAAACTTTCGTCGAACTTGAGATCAACGGAACAGCCATTCTGAGGGTGGTCTCGTTAGTGGTATTTCGAGTTCTCCTAGTTTTAACAATTCCTCGACTGACTGTAGAATTTGTGATGGACATCGGGGATCAAGTACTGGAACAATATTCGCAAACGACGAGAAACTTCGACATTCTGTTCACTGTTCTGAGCAAAAATAATGGACATCCCTGTTTTACACGTTCTTGCAATCATTTGTCAGGAGTTCACGTTTGTATTCGCAGTCGGTTGTTATTTATAATGACGATCATTTGTAATTAACATTTATAAGGGATATCATTTGTCAGCAATTAAAATTTATAAGGGACATCATTTAATATTAATTTTTCGACCTATACGTGCATTCGTAACTAACAATAACTTGTCAGCAATTCAAATACCGAAAATAAATGAGCAATTTATTACAGTCGGAATATTGATCGAAACATTTAAATACAAAGTTGTCTCTGAACCATTTTCAACGGTGAAAAGTAATGAATTTGTAATATAATTGTTTCAACTTGGTGTAACAATAGAGAGGCCGACAGAATTTCCCGATTCTTTTTGTTCGTCGTATTCTCACCTTCAGCGGTTCATTTCATGAAAAGTGTGCGGATTATTCGCCACAGGGACAGAAATATTACTTGGTTTTTCATCGTGATGCTTCTACGTCGATGAAAAACCGCGACGCGAGGTTTCATCGCAATAAATTAAAAAAAAAAAAAAGAGGAAATAGGTCGAAACTGTCGAAGTAGAGTCGAGTTATTCCTTTTAATTACTTTCCTTCTGCTTCCTTTTTCGATCGCAAGAATGTGTCGATGCGACCCGCAATTCGATAAGAAGCGTTTATTTAAACTTTCTTTCGGTTCTTCGGTAATTAATTATTTCCCTTCGAGTATTATTACCGTAATTTTGTACTGTAGTCTGTAAATGTCGTGAATTGTAAATTTCTCTTTAGGAAATTGGGATTGAGCGATTGGTTTATTCAATCGTTGTATCTTCGACTGATAAAAAAGTCCCTGAAGTTTTTTTCGATCATCAATTTCTATCATGCCGTTCCTATTTACGAGGGCAAAGAAGATTAGGATATACTCCCCCTTCTCCTGTTCCAAACTTTCATCCTGATGATGCTATCTTCCAAACTGTTAAGAGTATGGAAGAAGTTTCAGAATAAACGATTTGTATGTGAATTTATAACACGATAAGATAAGATGTCTGATAACATTTTTAAGAGCGAACTCATTGCGAGCGAATTGATTCACTTGCTCGCAAACTTTATAAGAAAAATTGTCTTGTTTTACAAGAAAAATTATCTTCTATACTATGTCGGATCTTTACGTTTACTTAACTATTTCACAATTTATGCAGAGGTTAATATTCTTATTTACAGATGTTAACTTTAAATTGCTTATTCGATAAATTTTATAATCATTATTCAAACATATTGCAGCAGTAGTTAAGAATTATGTACTGGTAAAAATCAGAAAGGAAAACAAAGGGAGCAAAGCATTCGAGACATCCTAATTCCCTCTATTCTACAAAATCCCATCAAATCGAACATCGAAGCTTAACAAATAATCCCAGCAGCTTATATTTCCACCTCAGTGACGCTAATGAATCGTTCCGCACGGCTTTAGATGAATTAACACCTTCTATCCCCTAATACATTTTCCCGTTACTTCCCTTGCCGATCACTGTATCACACCAAAGCATTATTAGATAATTAACAGCTTCATTACGGTGGAACTATGATCATTAGAGGATGTAATTATAGCTGGAACATCCACAACTTCATCATTCTTTAACACGTTAACTGCCATGATAAATCCATATGGAGTCGGGGGACTTATGTGTTCATTTGAGGATATAGAGGTTTAGGCATATGTGGATTTGGAAATATAGAGATTCGGGTTTATAGGGAATTGGGGATAGATTGGGGGATTTGAATATATTAGAGTTTGGGGATGTACTTTTGCTAGAGACTAAGATTTGGAGATATAGGATTTAAGGATATAGCATCTTGAAGATCTAAGAATCTGACGAGGCATTTGTGGATGTAGAGGTTTAATGGCATAGCGATCGGGATATGAATGTGAACATGTAGAGTTCCAGGGATATAGAAATCTGCAGCTACAGAGATTTCTAAATGGATTCGGAATGTATGAATCTAGAGGTGTATGGATCTAGAGATGTATGAACCTAAATATGTAAAGCTTGATATGGAAATCTATAAATGTCAGCACATCCATCAAATAAAATATGAAAACTTTTCTAACACGAATGACGAATTTCCCAACATCCACATATGGATCACATTAGCAGCCTACATGTTAATATTGCCAACTGCAATAACTATAACCTCACAATATTTGCTACTGCACGTCACACAAGTCGTATCAAACTACATAGAAAGAACCCAAAGTGTACATACCCTTGATGAAGTCGACGGCCATTTCCAATCCATAGGTGTCCTTATCGCAGTCGTCTAGAATATGAGCACCGATCGTAACACCAGGCACGATCTTCCGATCGTTCAACCTATCCAAAGTGTACAGCATCGCCTCTAACGCTTGTACACCTCCCTGTGGCATTACAGGACCGCAAGTAATAGTATCCTCCCTCTCGTGCACCATCATCAGACCACCCAACACTAAATCTCCCTCCACGACCGCACTGTGTTTAACCGGCCACTGGTTCAAAGGTTCCATTTCCACGGACGAGTTATTTACTTTATACAATCCATCTTCCGTGTTCGAGTGTTCCTCCCCATTTGTCTCTATGGGGTTCACATCGAAACCGAACGATCGTTGCTCGTTGCCAGTTGCCGCGGTAATCGATGGATCGACGTCGACGAAATGCAGACCGAATTCCGTCGTCGGGAACGTGACATTCTCACCGACGTAAGCCTCCCCGGAATGGTCGACAGTGTCGATTAGGTTTTGCGTGTGGTTCGACGCGGTGGATCGATTTTCATACACCAGTGGTAGATCCAGCGGGGTCATCGAGGCTTTAGGGTCGTTCACGAGTAGCCGTAATATGGATTCGATCTCCGGGACGTTGCTTCCGTTGTGATCGCCTTCGTGGATAGTTATCGACGTTGCGGCCGCTGTTTCGTCGACGAAGACCTTCGAGGAGTCGAGTCGTATACTGGCCGACGTTGTGCTCGATACTCTCGACGATCGGGATTTTCTGCCTTTCGGGAAACGCTCGTTGATCCAGCTTCCCATAATGCCGCCGGAGACTCGAGAGTCCATCGATCGCTCATCCTCGATGTCCTCTACCTCTTTTCTGGTTGGATTAACCTGGTTCAGCGTTCCATTATCCTCAGATCCGTCCCCGACCGCTTTGTTCGCCGCGTTTTTCCAACGGAATCCAACGGCTGGTTCGTTATTCTTGATTTTGTCGACAGTGTTTTGATGCGGGGGGACTCTGGAGACGCCAGACCCGTCTCTGGAAGCAATTATTGACCCATTAAGACTCCCGTTGAATCTCGTTGCGTTTACTTCGTCATTTTTCAGGTTAACACTGTTGTCCTTCATGGAGACACCAGAGAATCTCGTTAACGACCTCGATCGATTCGACTGGATTTTCTCATTCATTTTTAAACTCTCCGATAAATGTATCGTCACAGTTGTATTTGGAGTTTCCTCTAAATTACCTGAGGACGTATTTAACCTCGATTGTTCAGTTGTCGTGTTTATTCTCGGACTGTCTACGGATCCGTGCCATTTTTCTGCACGCTCGTTGAAGGCGTTCTCGATTTTCTTGGTCGAAAGATAGGCGGAACTCTCGACAAGTGATTCGACAGGAGAAACCACGAAGAGCTCTGTCTCCTTTGTCACGCCCTTAAACACTGAACCCTCTTCCCGTGCGGCTTTAAACTTGGCTTCCTTGCCGTGTTCATTAAGCTGGCTCCATGTCGCGTTTAATTCTGTCGCATCTGTTTCGTTCTCGGCTTCGTCGTTTGACTCAACCTCGTTGTCTAACATCAAAGCCTCGGTTACTGGCTCACCACCGTTTAGTTCCGCTGCGTTAGCTATCGCTTTCTCTCGGTTTATCAAATTATCTAAGACGTTCCCTTCGTCGAAAGTGAAGTCTAATTCCCGTGTGTCGTTATTTGTCGCATCTTCGAGGGCTCTTCCGACCTCTTCGTACGTTTCTTCCTTATGCGAATGTGCACGATCTTGATTTGAATGTACATGCTCCAGATTTGAATGCGCGTGATTGTAATCTGAATATGCATGATTCTGACTCGATGAATTGCCATGGGGATCGCTGGGCGAAATTATGTTACTTTCGCTATCAAAGTTTGTGCTAATTTCTTCATAGACCTTTGTCTTCGCATTTTCTGGACGTATGTCATTTGATATACTCGTAGACGGAAAGCTTCCACTTTTTGCAGTAGAAGTTTCTTCGTGGTCATTTGTTTCATTAGCACTGCCAATTTCTTGTATTTTCTGATTTACAGGCTGGTTTGATGAACCGGTTCCAGCTGAAATTAAACTCCCAGTGATGAAAGTGGAATTCATTTCCGTGTTATATTTTTCGTAGTTTGTTTCGTTATCAGAGCTTCTGTTGACTTCCTCATGTAGTTTTTCCTGATTCGAATCCACGTGATTCTGGTTCGATAAATCGGGATATGAAATGTTCACGGACGAAATTAAGCTTCCACTTTCCGTGATGGACGAAAAATTCATTTCCATTTTATTTTCTTCATGGATTATCTCCTGCTGTTTCGAATCTGAATAACTATGGTTCGATGAATTCGGATGTGGAGTATCGACAGATGTTAAGCTTCCTTTCTCTACATTCGAAGCATAATTCATATTGTCTTCAGATTCACTCACATTATCACTTCTGCTTTCTTGATGCATCTCTTCATTCGAATGTGTATTCTGATTAAAGGAATTATGTGAAACGTCATCCAATGTGTTCCCATTTTTTACGGCAGAATGCAAATCCTTGTTACTTTCACTTATTTCTTTGCCAGTTTCGTTAATTCTGCTAATACTTTCGTACGGTATTTCTCCTTGATCGAGATCAGCATAACTTTGATTCAAAGAACTGTGATCCGGAATGTCGGATGACACCAAACTCTCCTGCATAATAGAAAGATGTCCACCGTTCGAAAGTGCGACTGGGAAATCTGGCTCTATAGAAAAGTTACCGTTGTCACGAACTTGCACCTGTTTCGAAAAGGTTTCGTTCCCCAAAGGAGCAACCATTAATTTATTAAACGCCAACCGCAGATCGAAGTTTGAAGAATGCTCCTCTGTTCGATTCAACTTGAAATCGAACGAAAAATATGGTCTTTCCGTACTCGTTGAATTCTTCATTGCTTTACCTCTTAGTCCCGAGACATCGATCGATTTCTGAGCGCGTTCATTATTCATCAAGCTGTACACCGATCCACTTTCCGATTTCAAACCCCTCATAATTTCACGTTTCGCCGCTTCCTTTTCGTCAAATGTCTCATTGGTTGCGGCCCTTGTTACGTTCAGATCAACCACGAATTCTTTCTTATCTTGCTTAGCATCCACTTTCTGGAGACTTTTCTTATCGAATGCATTCCGGTCTCTTTTCTCCCCATCTCTCGCAGGAGAGTCATCGACGTGACCGTAATACCGATATGCAAAGCTTACGAGCTCGTTTCCGGTTGACGTTCCGTTTCCCAGGCTCTCTGGCTCCTGTTTCTGTCGATGTACCTCCACGTTGCCTTTCCTCGAACGGTTCTTTATCGCGGCAGCGAAAAACCAGGACGAATCTTTCGATTCTCGAGTCGTGTCGAGGATTTTCGTCCCCGCATTCGTGGCCGAGGACTTATCAGCTTGTTCCCGCGAATCCTCGAGGCGGAGTTTGGACTTTTTCGAGGTCGTTCCGGCAACATCTGCGATCTCGGAAGTTGCCCGAGAATCAGATCTCCGATTCGAAATTGGGTTCCTCGCCGTTGATTCGGAGCCCTCGATCTCTGTCGCAGCGAATCCGCCGCGATTCTCGACGCCAGTCGGCCGATTAGAACCGCGAGCATCGTAAGCGGCTTTGCTGTCGTTCGCTCGTAGCGTCGTGTTGCCATAATCGAGCGGAAGCCGTTCACCAGCTAAGCCGTGCCGCAGAATCGGCAACACCATCGAAATGGCCAGCACGGCCAACCAACCGTTGTTCCGCCGCATCACCTCTCTCCCTTGGCGATCATGTCTTAATCCTGAAACGAAGGAAACATGCCACCAGTTAAATGCCGCTCTACAAATTGCATCTCTGCTCGAAATACGCCTGGGGCTGCTCGAAAGCAATGTACCTGACGTACAACCCTAACCTTTCGATAAGGGTCCGTCTGAAGGTTTCTACCAGTTGCGTTTGACTGTTGCAAATGCGGAATAAGCGTGCAAACGTCAAAGTCTGGGATCTAGGAAAATTGGAGGAGCTGGAGAAGGAAAAAGGACCTCTAACTGTAATAGCAAACGTTGGCACCTTTAACTGTTGGAAAATGTGGAAGTGTAGAAAATGTCTAACAAAAGGTACAGGAGAGTCTAGAAAGCAGGAAGAGTGCAAAGAGGATTTGAAAGAGGTAAATGTTTGCTCCACTGGCATTTAATTGTTGAAGCAGAATAAAACGTCTAACAAGAATCTAGAGTAAGAAAACTGCAAGAGCCTAGAGTGTAAGGAGGAGCAATGATGGTGTTTCAGATATTTATCAAATAGTGTGCTAGTTTAAAAAATTGCTCTAAAATATTATTGAGAGTTTAAAAATTAATGTAGAACTTTACAACGATGAACAGTATGCAAATCGTTTAACGTGCGAGGAAAATTGTAGCCGTTTATCATCCAAACTTTCTTTGAAATGTTAAATCAGATGCGATTGCTTTATTGCCGTTGCAGCAACAGCACCGTAGGTTTAACTTTGAACATAATTTGAATTTTGCATGAATCTGATGTGAACTGAACCTGAGAAATTCATGAAAGTGGAATTAGCTCTGGATTCTGATGGAATTGTTATGGATTTAACTTTTGAGCATGATGGAGCCCGACAGGGATCTAATCTGATTCGTTCCGTAATTTCTGACAGTGGAAATAACGATTTTATACGAGATTACAGTTGCTCGGATTGTAGCGGATTGAAGTGTTAATAAATTCTGAGATTCGAGAGTTAACGAAGTCCGAGTGTTAATAAATTGCGGGATTTAAGTGTTAATAAATTTAACGGATAAATCTTCGGTTATAAAGTTACCATCATTGATCGAATTTTATATCTCAGTTTGACTAAGTTCCAATTCAGACCTGATAGATATATTTCTTTGAAATTCGGGATATCATACGGAATTTATGTCGAGGACGGCTCATTTTTTATGTCTCGTCTCTTGTAGCAGCGATCATTTCGATCGGAGTTACAATAACGAACGATTTTTAATTAACCCAGCCAAGTACGGTATTAAAATATTCACGAGCACCAGGTCAGGGTTATTAATCACATGCGTTTATACACGAACATTCAGACGACTGTACGTCATTTTCGTTACTTGCGGAATCAAGCCAGATTATTAAATAACGAAACAAGCTATAAAGCTATCAGAAATAGCCGCAATGATCATTGTTCTGTGGTCGAATTTGGAATATTGCCATCAAGCTCTCCAAACTAGAAGATAAACGATACGTTTTGTTATCATCGCTTTCCGGTAACAATGGATACGGGTTCGAAGAATTTCGTTTTATCTTCGAGGTATCCTTCATTGATCTATTATATGTTTTAATTAATCGCTTGATAAGGAATGTTATATTCAGAGGACTTCCAGGCAGATTAAATCAAAATAAAATCTTGTAATCGATGAATTTGTTTGTTTGACGGAAATTTGTTTATAATATATAAAATTTTGTTTCATATAAATACTGAGAATAATTTTAACATCACACTCATATTAACTCAAATTGCTCTAAATTTGCAAATGTTTTACGTGAAAAATTTTAATGCTTATTTGAAGATTTCTTCTGAACTATCCTTCGTAACAATACGTACGGTATTAAAGTTTCCACGAAATTAATTAATACCGATATACTAGTAGCGTAGAGGAATATGCTTGAAGAGGAAATATGATCCTATTGAAGCCCGCTTTATTGTTCGACCGCCACGTAATAATCCAATAATCAATGCTTTGAAAAATTAATTTCCTGCGGCGGTGCTGGTTACACTCGCCACCAGAGAGATACGTGAAACGCTTATCTGCACTTTCTAGTAAAACCTTGCACGATTATTCCTACACAGGTTACTCCACGCCATTGTGCAGATATTGGACGTTAAGTGGTTAGGCTGGGTTGGCTTTGACTATCGATAATCATTTTATCTGGAGATTTGGGGATTTAGAGATTTCGAAACACTTAAAGTGTTCTAGATTCGAGGATTTGGGGATTTGGGGATTTGGGAATTTGCAGATTTGAAAATGTACAAGTTTGGGATTTTGGAATTGGAGATTTAAGGATTTGGGGAAGGGAGAGTTGGTCACATGGAGATTTGGTTATTTAGGAATTTTGGGATATAGGGATTAAGGAATATCGAATTTGGGGATGTTGGGATTTATGAATGTACATAGATTTGAAGGCATAGTGATTTAGAGATACAGAATTTCGGGTATCTATAGATTTATGGATATTGGAATTTGTACACAGCTATTTGACAATACAGGTACTCAGGAATATATCGATTTAAGTATGCAATGATTTAGGGGATCAAGTTGAACATCAGTAAATTTGATGACCTAGGTATTTAGAGATCTGAGACTTAGTCTGAAGATTTAACTAATTAGTTCTACAGTAATTAAACAAAATAAAAATGTCATTCGTGTATAATGATTCCACTTTTGAGTGAACCTGTACGACTCAGAGGTAACCTCAAGTAGTTGCATCTTGAATACAATTTAGCAAGTTACGATTGTGGATGTTATCGCGGGCGACACAAATGTCAGCAACTTGCAGCAGGGCAATTAGGGCTGGAAGCAGGCCGCTCGCGAACACACTAGCATACGTGCACAATGCGTCACGATAATTACACGCACTAGTTGTGCAGGATAATAGTGCGAACAGCATGACTCTCCACGTTTTCCGCTCAGTTTATCTTCTCTTTTGTTATTCCATCGACGATAATAACAATAATGGACGCTCGTTTGTCGCTTGATCGATTCGAAACTACCTTTCAATAGAACTTCAGAAATCAAAAACCTTTATTCGAAATTGAGAAACGATCTTCAACAGTGACAGTATCTTTACTCGAGACTTAAGAAGAATCTTATAAATGATAAAAACTCTGCTCAATGTTTAGAAAGAATTTGACAAATGATTAAAACTTTACTCGATGTAAAAATGAACTTCAAAAATGAGAAAGACTTTCCTCGAGGTTTAAAAATAATCTGAAAAATGATAGTTACTTCATGCGAGGTTTCAAAATGAACTTCAAAAATGATAAAAACTTTGCTGCAGGTTTAAAAAGAATTTGAAAAATGACAGAAACTTCATTCAACGTTTAAAAATGAACTTCAAAAATGATAAATATGTTACTCAAATTATAAGGAAGATTTTTAAGAAATTTCTTATGACTTTATTTAACAGTAACAAATTCGTTGCACATAAATTAATTTTACTAACAAAACTGTCAACTTTTCAATACCTTTACCATAAAGAAGTCGTGACAGATTTTGACTTGCATTATTTTTTGAAACAACCTGTATACAGTAAAAAGTAAAATTGACTTAACAAAAGTGCCTTTGATTACTCTCAGCTCAATCTTGGGAAGAAGAAATTAATTTATATAATTTGTTACGTCATTGCACATTACCCAAAATGATTCATCAGTTCTAAAAGTTGTGCTATAACACGTGTTGAAGTAAAGTCTGCGAGAACAGCAGAATTTTTGTCAGAGATGATTATCATTCTTTTGGTATGTTTCGATAGAATCGAGATAAACGTCGTATGTATATTCCTACCCGCGACTAATGTGGCCCTATAGTTGACCTATCATCAATGGTTATCGGGTAATGGAACGTGGTTTCCAAGGGGGATAGCACACACACACGATTTCACGGTCCTACCTCCGGGACGACGGTACGATAACAATACTCTGGTCCCGGTTAGACGTCTCTGCTTGCAAACGACTTCAGTTATCGCTTTGACCGTAAATGAAACGATGTTACCGAGTGCGTTTCTAATTAAAGTACCTAGGAGGATGTTGATTAACAATCCGCGAGGGCGATGTGATGCCGCGAACACGTTCCAGCGAAATATTGCACCACAGGGAACAGTGTCATCTTGATTAATGGAATTGTGAACAATGCTCTTAATGTATCATCGCGCGTTCGGTTTCGAACAATCGAAAGGTAAATTTAGGAACACGATCGCTGATTCTGGGTCAGGAGCGCGGATTCTGGGTCAGTTGTGACCCAGGACGAAACATGCAGTCGTGCAATATCGCTGGTATGTCGGTTACTTGATACTTGGAGTGCAGTCAAATTTGAAAAGGTATTAGGTAATATACAAGTATTATAAGTATCATCAAGTTGGAAATAAATATTGAAGATTAAAATGAAAAATTTGGGAAAAATAAAGCAAGATGCGAAATTACAGTATTTGTACCTCAAAGCTTTACACCTAATTAAGAGGTCTACAAACAAGGTGTATATTTTTTAGTTTGACAGGTGTTATATGTATATTTTATTTCAAGTGTATCTTCATACGTATTTTAATATACTTGAAATGTATATAGTCGAGAAATTCTTAAAATCTTTTGTGAAAAAGTAATGAGATCTGTAAGTAGCAGAACTTCTATTCTTTATCGACTATTCGAAAGACCTTGACAAGATCCATTGATCCGTACCAACAGGATTTGACATAACAAAAAGGGGAACCTTCCAATTTACATGGAAATAAGGAACCATGGTTTCCTCATAATTCCGAGTGGTATAGCCCGAAGTGCATTGGATGCGTTCGGATTTCATCTATTTTAAAAGAACCAACTCTGTCGAATGGAATCCCATGGTGGTGTCGCCTGCCACGCGTTCCCGATGTTTTTCACGGGAACAAAAGAAGATCCTTGATGGCACGCGAAACGAAGAGGATGAATGGAGAGGCAGCAACGAGCCTGAAAACAATCAGCAACAAAAATCGTTCTCCCAATGGTAGGTACTGCGTCGAAATTACGATTTCACTGACATTTCTTCCATTTGTTGTTAAAAACAATTACTCTTGCTGAGGGAACAATTTGGATCGGTGCAATTTGTATCGGAACACTTTCGATTGACTTAGGGTTGGGTGCTGTATTATTTGAGGTGGGTTCTTTGCTATTTTTTAATTTTGGCGAGTGGAGATACTGGGATGTGAGGATTTTGGAATGTGAGAATTTAGGATGTTGTGATTGTAGGACTTGATGGATTTTGAGATGTGGAGGTTTCTGGGATTTGAGGAATCTTTACATGTGGGGATGCTGAGATGTGGAGGACTTTGGAATGTGGTAATTTCGGGATATGGAAAATCTTGAAATGTGGAGATTCTGAGATGTGAAGGACTCTGGAATGTGAGAATTTCGGGATGTAGAACAATGTAGGATGTTGTGGATTCTAGGGATGGATTTTGAGATGTGGAGACGAAGATTTTGGAATAACCTTGAAATGTGGAGATTTCTGGACCTGAAGACTGTAGGATGTGGTCGAATTTTGATTATGGAGATTACAGGACATAACTTGCAGATATGGAGATTCTAAGAGTTAAGGATGTATAGATATGGAGACTATGGTACACAGGAATATGTGGACCTCGAAATTTTTTAATATAAATGAATTTTGAACATGAAGATTCTGAGGTATAAATGTGGCGACATTGCAATATCGAAAACAATATATACCTTTAAACAAATTTCTAAACCACAGATTCAAAGATCAATGCATTTCAAGGTTAATTAAGTTTAAGTTGGAGAAATTATCATGCTCGACGTGTTTCTCGCTCCAGAAGCCTTTAAGATGCTACTGTTGTAGCATTACCAGCGATTCACTGCTTCCCCTTATCCGCAGCAACATCACAACTCCACAGCTATTTCCCACAAAACTTCTCTAAATGTCCTAAAATCAACTAACCATGCATCCGACAAATTCGCCTTGTCATTCGAACAACTCCAATTTACCAGCAGCGTTTTGTGCTTAAAAGAATTTATCTGCCCCATTTTCTATACGAACGGACAGGTTAGTTTTAATCTCGCGAACGACGAGACACGATCTTTAATCTGTTCTGCACGAACGATGCTGTACACTGCAAACAATGCATCGTTAACGTTCGATCCTTTTCCATCAAGTTTTTAGATGGTTGGATCTGGAAAAAAACGATCCTGTGTCCATGTGGTTGTCGTTTAGAAGCTAAGGCTCTTTTTTTTCTTGTCTGCTTAGAGTGATCGATGATCGTTGTCGATATACGGAGAGGAATTTGTATTTCAAGCTGGTGGACAAATTTCGTCGGAATTTCAGCCAGTTTGCGAACTTTCTTCGACAGGGGAAGGTAACGCGTAACTTACATCGTTTTAATACTTCCTCTAAGGGAAGTTTTTATCGAAAGTTTTGCGGATAAACTTGGGTCAGTTATTAGGGGATATTAGAGGAATCTTTAACGAAAGTTTATGAATAAAGTTTCGGGATTCTTCGTACTCTTAAGAAGCTGTTAATTACGTGTAACTATCACCTTCGCTGCTTTTTTAACGCTATGAGTACTAAGCAGGGAACTGATAAATATCTTTGTCGCATACTAAAGTATTTGGTTATGAAAGTTTTCTATTAAAGAACTTTTGATTGCCTGCGGAAGAATATTAATCCATAAAATAAGCTTATAAGCTCGATTCGAGCTTGCTTATAAGCTGGATTCGAAGAATGGAGATTGTGGAAAGAGTTTGATTATTGAAATATGAATTTTATGGAATTTTTATTGTACAGTTATTAAGTAAATGTGATTACCTGTCACGGTATTATTCTGGACGAAAATATTGGAATCTCTTCGGCATTTTTAATTCGAAATTGATAAGATAAGGGTGATTAATATTCATTGAAACTTTTGCCTGACAAAATTTCTTCCGTTATGATAAAATAGGTCGAGGCATCTTCGTAAGTAACCGGTGGAATCCATATTCTTCTTGAAGATAAAATCAATCATCAGAGTATACTTCACCATTTTTATGCCTGGGAAATAAGGGATCTCGTCGTTCGGATATTACTATCAGGCAAGGAAAATTATTATAAACGAGCAGACTTACTGAGCTGAGACTGAAAGTTATTGATTAACATTTGTGAATTTACGGTTCTGCATTTTTTTATAAATTATAATTTAACGAATTTCCAATTCAAATCTTCAGATTTTGCAAATTTGCAAATTTATAAGTTCCTATGCAAATTTTGCACGTTTTCAAGTTCTATGTAAATTTTCACATTTTTAAGTATGTATGTAAATTTGTGAATTTTCAAGTTTCCATGTAAATTTGCAAATTTCCAAGTTTCTATGCAAATTTGAACATTTGTAAACTTGCAGATTTTCGTATTTCCTAACCCTCAAATCTTTGAATTTACAAAATTCGTAAATTCCTAAATTCACAAATATCCAAATCTTGAAAGTTCTAAATCCACAAATTCTCGAATACATAAATTCCCAAATATTCAAAATCTTTAAATATCAGAAATTCATAAACTTCTCAATTCTCAAATCTTCAAATTTCTTAATCTTTGAAATCCCCAAACCCCTAAATCCCCAAGTCCCCAGACCACTAAATCCCTAAAAGCCCAAGTCCTTAAGTTCTCAAATTTAATGAATAGATCTATCCACTGTCCCGAAGAATTCCACAAAGAAAGTAATCGCTGTAAACACAAATTCCGTAAGAAAGTTCTATTCACAATCAGCCATTGGTACAATTGTCCGATCACCATAACGCTGAACCCCCAACGGTGATTTGGTTTCTCTTCTTTCGAACTGGTAAGAAAACTTTCGTTATAAAATCGCATCTCCCTAATTACTTCCGCTATCACAATTTCGTTATCGATTCACCTTCATCAATCCTTGTCGGTCGAGCAACGATCGCTCTCTAAGCTGAAATTAATGGTGATAAAATACATTTGTAAGTCCATTAGGGAAAATGGACCGACAGCGACTAGTTTCCTCGAGATTTTATTTTTCAACTCGTGATCGAACTTCGTGGGCAGATCTGACGTGGCGGCACTGAAAATTTTACTAGAAACCAGCGCGCTTTTGGGAAGCGGAATTCCTGTGACGGGAAAAATTCGAAGCTTCCGGCGGAGCGAAGTAATGAAAACGATCTTCGAATCGATTAATGAACTTGACGAGGTCGTGGTTTCTGGAGACGGTGAATAACGCTGCTTTTCGGAACATGGTGACTGCGATTTCGATTCCAATCCGGTTTCTTTCTATTTGTCAGTGACGTTCGAACTGTTCGGAAATTTTTATGTGGCTTCGAAGATTCTTAGAAAATCATTTCCGGTTAAATTCTGCATGTGGATTAATCTGGAAGTATAGAGAAGTTGAGCTGCTTCTCTTTCTGTCAATAATTAAAATATAACTTAAGAGGATTTTAAAGATTACTGATACTTACTGGAAGAGTTTAAGTTTTCTTATTCGTACACATAATTTTTCATCATGATTACAAACATCATCTACTTTATAAATATTATTTTATAAATATTTATGGGTATACAAGAAATTGCTTCTTCAACTGCAATGATAATATGAAACAATTTTAAATCTATCGTCACTCAATCGCATAATTAAAAATAGCTATACAGTCACAATTATGAAAACGTTAATCTGAAGAAAAGTTGCAAACAGTGCGATTAACAAATTGCAAACTCGAACATTTCGGAAACGAGACAGAAAGAGTTTCCAACTTCAGATATGAGATTGGTATAACGAAGAGTAACTCCCAATTTTTCCCGCGACTTAGTAGAATGAAACTTCGGATCCAGTTGAGAAGTTCTATCAGGGATTTCAAGCTGGAGGTGCGTTCTTCAAAGCCTTCGACGAAATCTGCGCGCAGCGAGGTTATCAAAGGATGCTCGTAGATGTAACCGTTCGCAACTTTCTTACAATAGACTTTGTACGGAGATTTAGCGAAAGCAGCTGAAAACAGGAATTTTACAAAGTCCCGACAAAGTCACAATCCCGTTGAGTCGTCGGCCATACAGCATAACTAACTATCCGGCAAAGGGGAACATCAATCTCGAGTTTTACAAGTAGAACGTAGATTGCAATGTACGTGATACAATTTTCCGTTACATCGATCAAAGGAGTAACTTTTAACAGGACCAAAAGTATCACGGTCTTCTTAGCATTCTTGTAACTCGGAAAATTGTGTGGTCCTTGCGTCGATACGATAGAGGAAGATATGAAAATTCCCTGCTTCCGGTGTATTTTTATTTATGTTCGATTCGATTTGAAGGTTTGGGAATTTTGGGGATTTGGGTATTTAGGAAGCTGGGATGGAGAGATTTAGGGACTTAGGGAGCTGGTATTTATGAATGTAGGAATTTGGGAACTCAGTTGATGAATTTGACTTTTTATGGGTTGTAACATTTAGAAATTTAGCAATTGATGAATATAGAAATCTATAAATTTAGAAATTCTGAAATTTGAAACAATTTTGAATACTTGTAAATTTGAAGATATAAAAATTAGGATCATGCGAAAGTCTACAAATATACTTCGACAATTTGAAAATTGAGAAAATTTAGAATTTGAAAAGTTAGAAATTTATGGATTAAAATGCTTTAAAATGCAAATTAGTTAATTTGCTATCGCCATATCTCCAATATGAGAGAACCTTACTATGTCTCCTACATCATAACCATATTACCCCTACAAAAGCTACATCCCTACAATCCCAAACTCCAACTCCTATCAAATATGACCCAAAGAATGTTCGAAAGTATCCATAAATTTGAATATCCGATAGTTTAATACGTTCTCAAAGTTTGATTAAAATAAAAAGTAGCCTGTTCACAAACAATTTCGGCGAGTGTTACACGGAAGTTTTTCCTGAAATTTCAGCGGTAGATTTCCGCGAAATTCTCTAATAACCTTTATGGAAGGAAGTAGAATACGCCGGGAAGTTACAGGACATATTTTCCGTCGGATTCTGCCGGTAGAACTTTGGCCAGGAAGTTATTACGAGGTAGCCTCGACCGAAATTTGTAGCGGGAGCTTTCGGTAGTTCCTTGTGGATTTTCGATGTTCGGTTTCACGGTTGAAAAATCACCGGCGGAAGTAGCAAACCGAATTTCACGCTGAAAGTCGACGAAGAAATCAAGTTTTTCGTGTTGGCATCGTATATCAGCCTTCTTTTTGCTGCTTCAGCTTGATAAATTGCATTCGGAAGTATTACCGAGAAACCAATCCACGAGATTGTTGTACATTTCGCTCCAACTTTGGGCGATCGGGATTACGGCTTTCTGCACGTTATCGAAATTTCATTTAAATTAATTGTACATTAGATATCGATTTCGCTGAACGTTCGAAATCGTCGATTTTCTTATTAATATTGTCTTTTTATACGAGCAACAAACTTTTTAGTAATCTGTTTGTGTGCTATATCTTTCAATGAAAATATATTTTCATTAAAGAGTTTACTAGAATTATTTCTGTTTTTTGAGTTAGATTTTGAAGGCATGGAGTGTGATGGGAACAAAATATTTATTCATAAAGTTTTAGCAAAGAATTTCAAGTTTCAAGGAGATAATATAACTTATGTACAAATTTAAAAAACTTGTGACACTATATCTTGTTGAATTTGCAAGCTAGTATTGTGATAAGGAAATTCTCTGAGGAAATGAGGCTATCTCAGAATTTTATCGTTATTTCTGTTAACTCTCTGAAGTATCCTACAACATCTTAATCATTCAGTTCGATACTCTTCACAATCCTATTAGAAGCGTTGTTCGAGTCCTCCATTCGTATTTCGACGAGAACATCGTGATAGGAATAAAGCACTTACTGTGTAAATTTGTCAAGCTACCTGACAATTTTGCAGGAGATAAATTTTGAATGAGGTCGACTTAGCTACTTCAAGATTTCAATACATTACGAAACTGAAATGTCCAACTAATTTTGCTAATAATTCGTGCAACATATGTACATTTAAATATAAAAATCCCAGTACAATGACAACTTTAGCAATCAGACCTAAACGACGAAAGCTGGATCAATATCCAGAATCCAGAGATGTTTAACCACGAAGTTCGTCCGGAACGGCTCTCCATTAAGCCCTGAGATTTCTACAGGGGCAGGATCGTTGTCCTGTCTTAAGGTTCTGCCCCTCAGATGTTCGCATTCATTTGCATTCAATTTCACTGATTGGGATTCACTGAACCTTTGATCGGGCCGAGTTCTTCATTGCGGCTACGTGAGGAATTAAGAATGCTATTTTAAAGTTTGCCGACGCCTAGTTGGTCGGAAACTCTTTGCTCCGATGCCTTTAATCGTCACTGAATAATAAGTAGCGATGCGAGACGTTTTGACCGGAGTTTCCAGCGATTTAACGTGACGGAGCCTCGCGTTTTATATGCGTTGCGCGTTCTGGCAGAAAATGCTTCATTCGATATCACGCGAACGCATACTGGCATCCTTCTAATTTCATACTGCATCAGTGTGTTCAAGCGACGTTAATGGTGCTCCATTCTTTCCGTTTAATTGCATATTTCTCAGGGAAAATTAATGGATGTACTTTGGACGCAAGAATCTGATCACAAGAGAGAGTCCGTAACGAAAGTTGCCACTGCAAACACAAGTTTCTTTGTGGATTTTGCAAACGCGCATTGTGTCATCAGTCTTTTGACTGTGAATAGGTTTCCTTTTTCAAATAGCCGCCCGAGTAAATTTACGATCCACCGTAATAAGATTACGTTTTTGTCCGTGCAACATTCAACGCGATAAATTGTAATTTCCGCAGTTATTTTACACTCTAACGAGCTTCCAGTGATGAAAATTTTAATTTTGCAACTACGTGCTACTGGGTGCAAACTGCTCGCTTTTATTGACACGGCGCAGACCAACGGATGTGAATAAATTGTGTCGTAAAGCAGAAATGTTTGCATGCGCGTGATAAATGTGGTTCAAGAACAATGCATCGCGAAGGGAAGAATGCAAAAATAGCTGTAAAGTTTCGTTGAAGCTATGTAAGTCGTTTAAACATTTTAGTCTCTTTGCGCGGGGAGAGGTGAGATTAAAATATGCACGCTGCGCAGAAGTATAGTAATTCCGCCTCGGAGAATGAAACGCGACGGTGGGAATCATGCAACCCCGTTCTATTCACGTAATAAACTTTGTATGTCGGTTGCATAAATCATTCGCTTACATAAATCATCCAGACAATGAAAACTTTTGGCAGAATGCAATAAACAAAGATAGCGGTAACTAGAAGCGAATGAAGTCTGGAATAGGTGTACGTTCCTGTTTTGCTTGCTTAACGTTACGTGCCTGATAATTTGCGAATTTGCTCCACGTGTCTGATTACTTACAGTTTGATTCTACTTATCTGATTGCGTACAGTTTGATTTTACTTGTCTGCCTCCCTACAGTTTCATTCCACTTGTCTGACTACCTACAGGTTCATTCTACTTGTCTGGTCACTCACATGTTTATTCTACTTGTCTGACTACCTACTTGTCATTCTTGTCAGGTTGAATCTACTCGTCTGACTACCTACAGTTTTATTCTACTTGTATAAATACGTACAGATTCATTCCTCTTGACCATTCCCTTTATTACTTACACTTTCATTCAATTTGTCTAACTACCTACAATTTCATTCTACTCATTTGAGTACATATCACCTCATGTTATATGCTTGCGTACATTGCCTGAATCTACTTAGCAGAACACCCGCAATTTCGTGGGAATTGCCTGCGACTCATTTCACTTGTCCAATTGCTCGTGGTTCTACTGTAGTTGCTAACCACCGATGTCCTCGTTTCATTCATCCAACAACCACCCATTCGATTCTACAACTCTCTCTATCTTCTACTCCCTCATTGCACTAGGTTGATCATGTGTGATGTCGTCCTACATGTCTACCTACCAATTACGCCCTCCCTGTTTGAATATCTATCGCTGCAATCAACTTGCTTGGTCACCTACACCTTCATTACGTTCATCCACCTATGGTCCTTTTTCACTTGGCTGACTTCTTAAAGTTCCACTACACTTGGCTGGTCACCTAAACTTCCGTTACGTATATCAAACTTCCAACCGTCTTCTTTTATATGGCTGTCTAGTTGAAGTTTCACTGCACTTGGCTGGCCACCAAGTTTTCTGTCACATCTGTTTGACTATCTCACGTGCGATTGAACCACCCGTTGATTCACAGTCTACCGCTTGAATCTTCTTGGCTGATCGCCTAAGATTTCACTCTGTCTGCTCGGATACGTCGTCCTTGCTCTATTGCGTACCTCCCCAATCTACTTGGCCGGCATTATTACATCTAGCTACGTCTATTACTACGTCTCGTCTCATTTCACTTGTCTCAACTCAACTTGGCTCAATAGCACTTGCTTACAAATTTCCTCAATATATTTGCTTTACTACCTGTTTTATCCTGTCACATATTCCCCTTCCACGACCTCATTTCAAATAGTTAATGACCCATGGTCTCTTCCACTTGGCTATCTGTCTAGAATCTCATTTAACATGGCTAATCACTTGCGGTCTCATTCTACTTGGCTACCCATGTACTGTTTAATTTCACTTGATCATTGATCACCTATGGTCATTTCGTTTACGTGGCTATCTGTCACCCCGCTCTACTTATTAGACTACCTGACGGTTTGCAACTTCGTTGCATTTATCTGTGGTCACTTGTCTACCTGCACTGCGTTTGACTGACCACCAGCATTCTCATTACATTGATTCTACCCGCTTCGTTCTACTTGAACCGGTCTCACTTCACTTGGCTGACTACACTGCTCTATTTTGTTTGGCTGACCACGTACGGTCTCATTCCGCTTGTCTGACCACCTGTCTGTCCGATCTACTTGATCGACTACGCTCTCGCTGCTTTTGTCTTACCACTTATTCTATTATTCTATTTACACTGTTATTGTGTACGCTATTTGTTTATAACATATTCTGAATCAACGCAGTGCCTCGCATATTTTTGTCGAAACAAGGCGCCTCGGTAAATCGATGCGACTACCTGTTGATAACTTTCCAATGTTATGCCCGTTGCTGCGTGCACATCAGGACAGCATCATTACCAAGACTAATAAGTAATAAATTATTCCACAGGTAGCCGGATGTTGATACTGTGTCCAGTCGACTGTTCATTGTCCCCGGAAACGGATGTGGACTCGCATCTCCCGGTAAGTTTTACATAAATAATTTCTCAGTTTCGCACGTTCTTTTTTACCTCATTATTTATCTCCATATTGTATACAAATCAAGTAACGCTTGAATTTTTTTTATCGTTTAAAGTATTTAAGAAATAATTAAAGAACGAAGATTTGAACGGTGTTGGTTTAAAGTATGCGTTCCATTAGTCGGGTGCATTAACGTTGCAGCTGTGTATTATGAAAGTCTCACCTTAGTATTGGCACGTTTTTCTTATAATATCCGATACTTCGTAGACCTTATTATCCACCCCAAGAAAAAGGTGCAAATAAAACGCGGTGGCACAGGAAGAGCACGAAGAGAAATAGAAATGAAACATTGCTACGGCAGTTTGAGCAACAAGTGTTGAATATCTGTTTATTCGACGAAGCCGCAGGTAGGCGAATATAACGTTTCACGATGTGAAATCTTTTGAACGTCTTTTTACCCTTCACCGGCAACCTTTTCTACTCCCGCGAAGATTCAATCTCCGGCACCATCATTTCTCACGCTGTAACGTAAAGAAAAGATGAAAGGAAGCGTATATTATACGAGACATGTTAATCAGACAAGAGGATCTCTCGACTTGACGCACCGAGAATTTAATAAAACCTGTTGTGTTTCGACGCTGTAAACTACGTACTTCTTCATAATGCGTGTTATGCCCATAGACCATAAAAAAGTTCTGCGATATTACAAAGTTTATGGTGCACCGGGGACACGTGTTCATGGACAAGCCGCCAGAACCTTTATCCGATATTCGGAAAGAAAAAGCTTTTATACGAAGTTCAACTTATTTACAGCATCACCTGTTTGTCAGTTATTAAAAAATATCGAGATTTTACTCGTAAACTTAATTTCTTTATTATGTTAATTACGTCGAGTGGCGAGTGGAAGGTTTCATTTGAAAAATGTGATGTTATTTTGAATAATTCGGCAATTTTAATTCCTGTCCCTGGGAAGAGAATTTATCCTTGAAAGGGTCTCCTTTAGTATACAGAATAGAAGGCTTAAGTTTCGATTTATTTCCTGTAACTTCGAGATAATATTTTAGTATCAATTTAAAGATTTGGTGCTTGGAGGACGAAAAGCTGAAATATGAGAATATTATATAATGGAAATAAAAGGGTATTTTGAATAGTTTAGCTTAGGTATATGCTTTGATGTATGTTATACTGTTAATCAATTAATTGTTCAGTTATATCCTTACTTCGTTGCAATTATGACACGTTGAATTATCATGCGACAAATTATTATGTGATCAGTTGTAATGTGTGGAAATACCACCCTTTGAATTACGACACGTTGAATTATACCGCGTTCGATTAGGACGCGTTGGAATATTTCGTGTTGAATTATGATGCGTCGAATTATCTCTCAGTGAATTACGATGCATGAATTGCTACGTGTAGAATTATTATGCGTTTAATTGCCACGGGTCGAACTACTAAAGTGAACTAGTAAAGTGAATTATTACGTGTAGAATTACAGCTCGTGGAATTATCACGCGTGGAATTTTCAAACGTGGAGTTACCACGCATGGAGTTGCTATACGTGGAATTACCATGCTTTAGAATTACCACGCGTTGAACTACAGAGCGTTGAATTACTACATGTGGAATTATCACGCGTGGAATTACCACTCATATCTCCTCTTCGTCATCACACATCCACCACGCGTTCTATAACCATACATCAAATTATAAAAAATTGTATCGCAATATCGCAGGACTCTATGAGCTACTAGATCATCACGTATCTTTTCCCATTTACTTCATCGCACTCAGAATGATTAAAACTCTTATTTCTACCCAGCTTAAAAGATTATTTCTACTTCGCTCACCTGTGTCCCGGTACAAACTAGTATATCCTTAAAGCGTAAAAAGTGTAAGCAGCCAATAAACTGCAGGGACGATGAAAAGTGCCGCTTTCAACGGTCGTGCTTCTTCGTTTGCGGCAATTCCACCGCATATTTGTTACTATTAAAAGCGAGCTTAAACCGTAATCGTTTTCTCAGAGGTACTAATGATCGCGCTAAGAGTTTCCTAAGTGCAGTTTAATTTATAATCAAGCGATCTCTTTAAATCTTCGTACACTCGTTTTCCAGGCAGCTGGCTCTTCTCCCCGTTAGTCTTTTCATGTTTTCCCTTCGGACGCGACACACAATTCCATCGCGAAATTGAATCTGCAGCTCTTTCACAATGGTGGTCGCAGTCCTGTGGTATGTGTCGTTGCTTTTAACCCGCGGCCACAAAACTGTGCGGTGCATTTGCATGCCGTTAGAAGCGTGTTCCATTTAATGACCATTATCGTTTCACGTAGATTGCGTTTTTCCGTGTCCAGTGCATGTTTCTATCGTCGACTAACTCCTGCTTTGTTTATAATTCATTTCGAGTTTGTTTATCTTGCTTGCATTTTTGCGTGTACCCGCTCATTTGCATGACAAATTATTTAACTCGTTCTGCTACGTGGTACATGAATACAAATCGATTTATGGTGTGTGTCGCTCACAAAAAAACTGCATACATTCTACATCTTTTTAATATTGTTACAAGAAGAAATTCAATTATATTTTTTATGTTACTTTAATGAGGTACAAATTTATTTGAACAGATTAAAATTTAGTAATTATTTTTCTTTATTATTTTGTTCTATATCAATTTTTGTATTAATCTGAAACATTGATGTTACGTAAAAACATCTAAAAATAAATTCTAGTTTCTCAGTAAAAGGTATTGTGAGTTTCCTTTGATAAATATCACGTATAAAATTTAATTAATGTTCGTGGACTTTCGTGACTGATTGCATTTGATTACAAGATTACATTGTGGTTAATTAAAAACGGAAGTCTCCACGACGTGCAATCGTTTTTTATAACAATTTGTATAACAGAATTTAAAATCGCGATTAGAGATCGCTAGGTTCATTAATTTTTCAGAAATAGTAATTAAGTCTCGTGTTAAATTGGAAAACTTGCTGCGCAAATCAGGTTACCCCGTTCTCGCGTATTTTTTTATATCACGGTTTATTGGAAACGTCGAATCGTAAAAGTTGTGTTAGCTTCCTATTAATTTGCAGTAATTAATTCCTCTTGTCTGGGAAGCAGCAAAAATTTTTTAATTACTCCAGAGGAGTACGTGGAACTAGATCGTAGTGCTTTTATTTTATGAATTATACGCACGTTGAGCGAGAGAAAAATTTTCCTTCATTTCTAACTCGTCAGAATAGAATCTTTTAATAATAACAGTATCAGTGTAAAACATGGTGCAATTATAATCATTTTGCACTACTGTTACAATATTAAATAGTTTAGAGCTTTTCTATTAAATATAATATACTATATATTAATTTATTATATTAAATTATTAACATCTATAAATTAGATCTTCATAACAGTCAATGTTAATCGAATTCGATTAATAATCGAAGCTATTAGAAAGTAGTAGTACGAGTCAATAATAAGTGCTCACAAATATTCGTCTACTTGATAAAATTATCACAGTCTGCAAAATTTTTTGGAAATATAATTTAATAATCTTCTCCATTACCAGCTTAATCAGACAACAGAAAATTGTTTCATTTTTCTGACCAAAGTACTTTTCCCACAATTTTTTCGTCGCAACCGCGCTTGTACTAGAATTTTCGGTATTTTAGAGCCACGGATTTTTCTATTTTGCGGAAAGTCGACATTTTCTACGCCCTGGGGATGTTGGTAATGGGTACTTGAAAAAAAAGGGGAATCTTCGTTGGGATTCATAGAGACAATGGTACGAGGCAAGGCTATCTCGCATTACGTGAACGCGTTCGTATTTAGGTCAGAAAACCATGGAGGCGCATGAATTTCAAAAATCTTATATCTCGTTCGTGGAATTTCATTAAGAGAATATACTTGTGTTTTCGTGGAAATTCTGGGAACTGTTGCAAGTTCAGTCGAGATTAGATCAATTTCCTAAATTGTCTCGGTGCACTTGAAACTGAGACAACTGCGAAACACGTCTTACGAAAGAAAGATTAAAATTATACTTCCAGGTTGTTTCTTTTGCTTTTAAGATTCTTTGCCGCTTATTTCGCATAACGGAACTTCGGAACAAATTAAAGTTCAGTTATTTCGATACGATTCGTAATTTAATTCTTGAATTTCTCGGCAACCTTGCAGAAAATTGGCTCATTGTTCCCAACATCCTCTATATTCCTCGCAAGAATTGCACCGCTCGATTATGCAAATACGTGACTTCCGGTTTACGCGTTGTAATCTGTCTTTATGAACTTGAGGCATCCAGAAATTCGCAAAATTAAGAGAATTTCGTAGTAAAGTCATTTCAGTGTAATGTATCTATCACAATAATAAACATCAATTTCTTATAAGAACGATACAATTCTTTAACTTAGGTACTGTTTACTAACTGGTTATTATTCTACCGAGACATATGTAATTTCTCACGCGTCTCAGAGAAACATCTGACAACATCGCAGCCTACTTGAAGCGTGAAATATTACACAACTGGATCTGAGAGTGGCAACTACTTGACCGAATTAAGACAGCGCTGCCCAGAACGGCGCCGAATGTATCAAACGTTGTTTATCGCTACTAAAATCAATGTTCAAGTGGCTTTTATCGTCGGTAGAAATGTCGACGGATCCAATAGTCTGCGAAGATTTATCACTTCATAAATCTTTACAATCGATAAAATGTTGATGTCAGACCGCTGACGAATCGCATCAGCGGCGTATGTAAATTTATGGAATATTTGCAAGCTCCTCGCGTTTCATCCCTTGGATTAGGGTTTAATCGAACATATCCAACTGTATTTACATTGTGCGCGCTACTATGGTTGCACGCGTATGCAAATCCGACATATTTTGATATGCGTTCGAAATATTAAACAATCCTGTGATTGGTTAATCGCGTATCTACACGCCATAAATTTCCTAACAACGCGAATATCATGGTGTATTTTTAATCGTAACGAGGCATAACTATGCTTTATTCAAATTTATTATAGCGATAAATATATTTACGAGATGCATCGAGCGACGTTAAATCATAATTATGAGTATTGAATATTAGACAAGTGTTGTTATACTTAATGTGCTCAATGTTGTATGCTCAAGTGTGTAGTCTTATAGGTAGACGATAATGATAAAAAAATGCTTCGAATTTTTGTATAAATTTTCCATAAAATAACCGTGAAAAATAGATCTCGTCAAACGTGTTGGTCTTATACACGTAACACAGTAAACGCGTTCATAATGAGGTGCTTACGTTTCAAGTCCCTAATCAAATTTCTCACACTGTTTGCCTTTGGGCGTGTCTTACCGTGGAATTAGGTCGGCCCATCGTTCTTAACGAACCGCGAGTTACATCACCGACGATCCATTTGCACAAGCCAGTGAACACATCAGAAACCACAACCTCAAAATTTCGCTTCGGAATCGAGTTTGACGAGCAATTAACTGCTTCACTATGAGCGATTCAGATTTTTGCGGCTAACCATCGTTTTCACGCATACAAAACCGGGATCCGCAGGTAAATTTGGGCCGAAGTTTAAGCTGTAATAAGGGCTGCTAAAATATTTGCACGGTTGTTGTCGAAAGCAGATATCGCAGGCACTTCTGACGAAGCTGTTAACTTTGCGCGTGTACCTCGCTGCGTTGGCTGTTCAGATTAACTCCTAAATATTTCCCCGGATCTCTCGTTTGTTTGCACAGTGTTATCGTAATGATGACTGTAGTTTGATATGCATCGATACGGGAATAATTGAGAATTTCCGACGAAGATAGTTACTTTAGGAGTTTAATTGAACAGAGTTCACGAAGTGTATAACTGTTTTATTTCACTTGTCTGACCACGTGTGGGCAGTTTGCGAAACAGTCTGGCTATCTGTGGTGAGATGTCACGTGGTTGCGTGTGCACATCATTTACTTTTTCTGTTACTACTTGTCTGATCTTCAATTTCTATTTGCCTGATTACATACGTTCCACTCCTACTGGTCTGACTACATACGGTCCCCTTCTACTGGTCTGACTACATACATCCTAGTTCTACTTGTCTGAGTGTATTCATTCCATTTCTACTAGTTTGACTACATACATTCTGTTTCTACTTGTCTGAGTACATACGTTCATTTCTACTAGTCTGACTACATACGTTCCATTTCTACTAGTCTGAATACATTCTATATCAACGTGTCTGACTACATGTTTTACTCGTCCGACTTCATAAATTGTGTTGATATTTATCCTACTGTTCCACTCCTATTTGCCTATGTACTCATCCTTCATACCACTTGGCTGACCACATATGTTCCGTTATTACTTATCTAACTTCCTATGTTCCATATCCACATGTCGGTCTATCCATGTTTCATACTGGTCGGGTCTACATATGTTCTCCTACTGTCTTACTACACACGTTCCACTGCTACTTGTCTGACTACCCCTTTCCACTTGTCTGAACACTTGTGCACACATATTTGCCCATCCACCTGATTATTTCGCTTAGCTTACTTCTTAACAATCCACTCCATTTATTTGACCGTTTAAGAACTACTTATTTGAACACCTTATCTACAATTTTGTCTTTTCAAACAAGACGCATTGTTCTTTATTAAGGTGTCGTTTTGTGTGCGGATTGTATCAGGAATAAAGATGGTTGTGTACATTATGATGTGAATTAATTTATTATTTGAAACGTGAAAGTTTCTATATCAAAGACATGAAGCTTTCTCCCGTGACTTTATCTTGGACGCGAATAGATTCCAGTCTATTTAACATCATTATTTCACACGAACGAGATGAGATTGTGCTGATAGCGGACGCATTCATCCGATGTAATTAAACTTACGACATTCGATTACCGTCGTTCATTCAAGCAACGCGTCTCTCCTTGCTTTAAGCAAAGTTTATGGATAGTGGTCCAATACCATCCAGCTGCGTTTACCATCTCGGCTGATTAACGTTTATCCTTTCTCCGAGTTAAGGATCACCGTTAAACCAGCTGAAGTACTTAATCGAAAGCTCCATTTGGTACGATTTAAAAGCTATTGCTGATTACTCTTTCACATTGAGATCAACGTTGTTGTGTTCCTATTCCCTGCTTCGCATTCTGCAGATTCGTTCCAATTTTGTACTACACACTTTACCCCAACTGATCGTTTATTTTTATCCACGTAGTAAAGAAATTTAAATGTACCTGTATTAGATTAGTACTCTAGACTACTCTACTTAAATAATCTAATGAGAAAATGACTCTCTAGAAAGTCCACTTGCAAGAATTTCGTGGAATATCTTTAGCGCGATTTTCTCTAAAACCGAGACTGCTCTACAAACATTACAATTTTCTGAAACAAGTGCGCTTAGTTCCACAACATGATCCAGTTCTCTCAACTTTCCAACACCATGCGACTTTCATTTAACTTTTTTTCTGACTCGTATTTGCCACCAGAGAAGATAGTCGAACTTAGTTTTAAACATGGTTTTGTTCCTGTACACTTTCACAAACCTGCTTTGGTAGCATTAAAAACATTGCTTTTTACGAATGGCATTGTATTTCATTGTCGGTAGAAAGTAAAATTGCCGAGAACGGGAACGAATTTTTCAAAAATTCATGAAACAATCGAGGTTGGAAACTATCGACAATTTTCGTGAGTTTCTTTAGTTATCTGCGTGGTTGAAACATGTACCTCGATGACAGTGGCAACTACACCTGCTGGACTACCGATAAGATTATTTACAGCACGAAGGAAATCGTGTTACACGCATCCGTGGCCGGAAATTGACATTGCCGTTGCGCAGCGCCGTAGATCTTAAAAGACTGCAAATCGATTGGATTCGGTGAAGTACGGTAAAGTGTCGTATTTTATGCTATCAGTAATCTTAATTAGTTCGAGAATTGTTGGAAGCATTACCCTTCAGATTTTGGTTATGTGGTAAATGTAGGAAATTGGAATAGTTTAAATTTATGCCGACTAGGAGTGGTTTGATCTTTGAATCACCGATTTGATTCAAACTTGTTATTACCATAAAATATAATACAAGAATTAATTTTGGCAAATTATACCGCGCAACTCTTCGAAATAAAGGAATTAACGAATGTTATTTAACTCGTACTTAGCTGATGAAAATTTAAGAAATTTATGAACTTGTAAATTTGAGAATTTAGAAGAATTAGAGAATTTACTGATGAGAATGCTATAAAGAATGTTATAAAAGATAATGTCATCAGTAAAATTCCGATGAGAATAATCTTATAAAGAATATATCTTTTAATCTCTATCTTCATAAAAATTCTTATTGTCCATAAATTTTCTGGTATAAGAATCTTCTTTATCCTTCTAAAGAATAGACAGTAAGCTCTCGAATGTATAAAGATACAGGAAGACATTTCGTCTGATGGATGAAACGGCTTGGTCGTGAAAAGAATGTTGATCGAATGGGGAATACTATCGAGATTTTCCATTTCACATGTCGTGACGTTGTCAACCAAGTAGGAATACATAAAATCGTAAACCAGGATCAATGGGTGTTTACATTTACCGAGAACGAAACTGTCGAAACAGATGTCGATGGAAATAAAAGTTGTCACTTCTAGTCGCGACCAACTTTCTGATATACCGGGACATGAAAACTTTCAGCTGGAAATATCAACACTTTTTTATTACGGTTCGGCGCGTACGGGAAAATCGTACTGTTTATGGCGAAATATGAAGCTCCGTGAACTTTCCACTTGCTCCTTTCGCCATTCGACGCGCTCACTGCCGCTCAGCAACGAAAGATATTAAAACAACAATCATTCATAAAAACTGTCATATTCGTGTTCTTCTGGACGTATTCCAACTTTTCGGATGACTGAAGATATTCGATAAATTGAAATATCTGGAAAATATATCATTCAAAGAGGAGTACTTTACTATTCTAACAATAATTTTAACAATAAACTTCATTTGTCGATTCTTAATAAATTTGTCAGTTATTTAAAATAAGAAAAAATCTGTTCGAGAAGAGTTTGTCCGTTTCGTACAAAATTACCAACGATAAATTGTCCCAAAGTGACTAGTTACTCCAGCGCTCGATTTCGTATTTTCCGCAAAGTGGCGAAAAGAAGGAAGAAGGCTTTCCGAAAGTGATATAAACGCAATCGAATAATACGTATTCACTGTCGAGTATCTTTATACGCTAAACCATCAGCAGTACGTGATATCTTAAAGGATATCGATGTGTACTTTATTCGGAAGCTGTGCTCGTAAGCGCAGCTTTAAGTAACGCTTTAGGTTCATCCGTTTGCGTTACACGTCGCGATATGTAAAAATCAGTCGATCCACTGTTTGTCGACCGGCAGCTCGTCGAATTTTCGGGGTCGTTGGTTTATGGCCCCATAACGTAGTAATGGTTGCACCGTATCCCCTATCATCATTTTTCGCTTAGCTAACCAAAGCTTACGGATCACGAAGAGCAGTAAAAGTGACAAGCAGAAGCACGAGCTTCTCGCGAGAGGGCGTGTCGGAAAATACGACCTGTCTTTCGATGGATGTATCTTAAGGCGAATTTTTAACAATACACGTTGAAATTGCTGCTGACAGGAAATTTCTAGGGAACTTAGAAAGATCCTCTTCACGGGCTCTCGACGATCGCCTTCGAATTTTCACTTATTTTCTATTCATGGCCTCGATGCGATGGACTGTTATTTGCGACGAAACGCTCGATTCGAGAGGGCACAGAGAGATTATTTTTCAGAGAGGAGATTTGGCAGTTGGGGATTTTGGGATTTTGAAGTTTTCAGTTTTTCGGGCAATAGAATTTTGAGATATGGTAATTTGGGGATTTGGGGATGTTTGGAAAGTTTAGAAATTCGGGATTTTGAAATGAAAGGATTTGGAGGTTTTGTGAATTTGGCATGTGTGGATTTGGAAATGTGGAGATGTTGAAATCTGAGGACGTGAGAGTTTTGAAATTTTCTCAGGATTTGGAAATTGTGAAATCTTTGCAGTTTTAGGATTTAGGTATTGCAAGAATCTTAGTACTTTGGATGTTTGAAGCTCTTGTAAGATTAAAACTCTAGAAGTATTATACTAGTTTTGACATTTTTCTGTTTTAAAATCATACAAGTTTGAGATGTAAGAAGCACTTTACTGTGCATAAAGATTCATACCACATCTGCAATATATCGAGAGTCATACCACCCCAGTAGTACTATTTAACCCTTCCCTATAATCACAGTATTTAGAATTCTCAAGTTCGAATTTTCAATTTTCAGAAACAAACTTCGCTTATAAAATGCAAAAATAAAGGTCAAAAACCATGAGAGACGTTACTATTAAAATATTCTCTAAAAGTACATTTGAAACGCAAATACCAGACGTTTCCTTAGACAAACAGCCAATATCCAAACGTCACATTAATTCGTCTCCTCGCAGAGAATTTTAGGCCACCATTTATCTTTCCTAGATCTCCTTCGCGACCACCGTTTTAAAAATGTCTCTTAAACTTACTTCTGTAATTAGTTTTCTTTTATTGTACTCTCCTTTAACAACTTCTCTCGCAATGTAAATTCAAGGTATAATTTATTACAGCCATCAAAATCGTCGCTCGTTGGGAACGCAATTGGAACGATAAATCAGTGTTTCGTTTTTTATTTGTAGCCCCAGACCAAAAGATGTGTATTATCTTAAACCGTGCTAACTTACGAGGTTCACATATGAGCTCGTTGAAGGAAATCCGTTTTCCCTCTATTTTCTTTCTCCCCTTCTTTGACGTTGGACTTGCTTCATTTCCCCTGGCCGTTTCTCATCTGTATCGTCTGGTTCGCTTCTGATTTCAATTCCAGTTCACGTTGCGAAGGTAGTTCGTTCTAGCACCTATTAATTATTACGTCGCTCGTGAATTTGAATATCGATACCATTTCTGCACTGGGCTTTCATTCTCATCAGAACCAGAAAAGACTCGATTGCTTGAATAATTGCCAGATAAGATCACTGGAAAAGATCTCTTTTGTTTGAGAATTTTTATGTTTCTTTGTTATTTTTATATTTAGGGGAATGGAGATTTGGGCAGAGGGGTATTTAGGGATGCAGGGATTTGGGAATGTAGAGAATTGGGGATGTAGGAATTTGGGGATATAGAAATTTGGGGACATATGAATTTGGGGCCGTGAGAATTTAGGGATGTAGGAATTTGGGAAATTAGGGATTTGGAGACGTAGAGAATTGGGGATGTAGGAATTTTGGGACATAGGAATTTGAGAACGTAGGAGTTTGAGAACGTAGGAATTTGGGAGATTAGATATCTGGTGATGTATGGGATGGATTTAAAGATGTACTAATATGAGAATAGAAATATATCAGAATTTAAAGATATGAAATACACTAATTTGAAGTTATCAAAGTTCGAGAATATAAGAACCTAAATAATATAAAACATACCCAAGGACCTAGGTAATATAGCGACCCAGTAATAACGTAGTACAAATTATAAAGTGTGCAAATTAGTAGTTGAAGCTATATTGTGCACGAAATCAATAAACACTGGGAAACTTGCATTAAGTAATTTTCAGCGTTGAAGGTAGAGTGTTTCATTCGTATATATTACTTCGTTTAGTTGCGAATTTAAGAAATTTAACGTTCGTTCTCAATTATAACGCAGCACTGCTTGTGTATCTTTGCATTCATAGCGTTAATTAACTTTTCCAATTACATACCTAGTCATGCCGTTCATCTGGCTGTTACATTTCTTAAAATTTTAAAACGTTCATTTCGTCGGTTGAATTTTCTACGTGCCGCATACGTGCGCGAGATTTATGCGGCCCCTTTTTATTTCTTCACCGAGGCCGTATAAAAGACACAAGGATGCCAAGTCATAAAGTGTAGCATACTGTGCCTTATATATGGAACACATACCATTCTCTCTAATTCAAATGTTGTAAAATGAATGACGCGAGAATGTAGCGTACTTTGTTACACGAAATCACGTTTATAATTTGGTGTTCAACGCCAACGAAAGTTTGTTAAATTTGTTTCAGAAATTCCACCGTTCCGATTAAACACGCTCGAAATTTATATTTTAATATTCGACCGGAGAAATTTCAGTTAAAGTTGTCACGAAATTTATATTGCATCCGCTAGCTCCCTGTTATTGGAAATATTTTTTGACACAAAGTAATTTACGTTCCTTCTACCGACCTATTCTTTTTTCCGTTATATTTTGTTACACGTTGCCGCGTCCTTTTTTCGACAAACGTCGATACTGTTTCACAGTTTTTTCAAAGATTAAAAGATTTGCATTCATCACACGTACTCGAAGGCGCAGCAGTAAACTTCGTTTATTTCGCGCTAATGAAAAACGTCACCAGATATTAAGCGGATTCATGGGTCGATAAATCACGTTTGATGAATGTTTCCGGAGGATGTTAAAAGGTACGTCGATATCTATATTCTGCACGATCCGCGTTTTTTGTGATGGACAATTAATCCATCGATTGAAACTTGCTATACTTCCTCTCAAATCAATACTATTTTAATCATCATTCAACACATACTTATTAAAAGTATTTTAAATTTAATGCAGAATATATAAGATAAAAAACATTAGCTAATATTTATTTTGAAAATAGAAAATTCTGAATTTGAGCTTACGCAATGAGGATTAAATATGCAGATAACAATTTTAAGAACATATTGTTTCGTTTGGAAATATTTTTAAAAAGTCATTCACATAATATTGAGACCCACAATAAAATTGCAAGGTAGAGTCCTCAATAGAAATAATCTCTCGTATAATCCAACGAAACGTATTAAATTGTTCAGTAACAATTAATTACATGAACTTGCCTTGTTCAAGAACTTAATCGGTATTGCTACAAAAGATATTGAATTGATCGTTAAAGAATAATTAACGCACTCGATTTAGTAATATAACTTGAATCTGTTACACTTGGCTAACGATACAAGCATTCGCTCTTTCATATACGAAAGTAAAGCATTGCAATTTTGTTGAAGCGTTCATAAAATAAATCGGATTAAGCGCAGTTTAAAACCGAGGTCGCTTTCAATGAGCACGCGGCCAAAAGTGGGGCGGAATGAAAGTTCCTGAGGTGGAAACAATTTACTTTGTCACGAAATATTGGCATGTTTTTATTCAAATTTCCGTAGCTCGTTTTTCATACAGCATCGACTTCATACTTTCGAATTACGTGTTGCATGTTACACGTGAGCGAACGATTTCTTTGGTGGTAATATTTTTTTTTCCGACGAAAGTGAGCGGGCATGGTGACCGAGCATTATCGTTCCTTTCCCTCGGCTCGAAAGAATATGCAGCGCGGCGCACAAAGCTGTCATTGATGTCACTTTATCGCCGTCGCTATTCTAAATCGTCGGTGTTCGAAGCACGTAGCACCTACTCGTTGTTTGCTCGCGCGGAACCGCGTCCGCGCATAAATATTTATGCAACTGGCGCCCCTTGGCGCGGAATCGCGAGAAATCCGCCGCGAAATAATCGCGTGACGAATAGAAAGTTTCTGCTTTACGAATTTGCTCGAATCATAAAAATGGATTCGACGTGGAATACTTTCAGGCAACGTATCGAAGCGTTCCGCGTTTCGTGTGTATGCGTTCCTTCGAAACACTTCAACCGCGACCTTTTATTCCACGTGTCTTCGTAAGCATCTGCATGGATCAGCGTTTCCCGTTTCCAGATTGAGAAAACGTACGATCGATAACGGTGTTATGACGATGCACGATCCTGCACCTACCGTTGCACTAAAATTTATGGCTGTTTGCAAACGTGCACTGAATTTTAAAGGAACGAACAAATGTGTGTGTCGCGTTACGTTCGCGCCGAACAAGGAGATTTGTCTACGTGGAAACAGTTATTTATGATGAACGGGAGGAAGAAAAAGAACAGTATTGATTGCATTCGTTCTATTTGTCTGATTAAGTGTCGTGTTATTCCGCTTCGTCAGATACCACCCCTGTTTTACTGATTTGATGAGCACAGTGCTTTTACTTTGCTCGTATATCCAGCCGCTGGCTGATGGTGCACTTCTGGCCACCTATGGTTCGATACTACTTGTCTGCCCACCTACGGTTTTATGTTGCTCATTTACCTCGTCAGGAAGTTATACTACTTGTCTGGTCAATCACCTATCCGTTGTACTGAACTGACAATTTTCTTTCATTTCTTCCGCTTGTTTAAACATAAGGTGCCTGTCTGACTACGTACTGTCTCATACTACTTGTCTGGCTACGTATTATTTTATTCTACTTGTCTGACAACACGGTCTCATTCTACTTGACTGACGATTCTCCGTTTCATGTTATTTGTCCGACTGGATACTATGTTATTCTACTGGTCTGACTATGTACTATCTCGCACCACTTGTCTGGCTACACACAACCTCATCTACTTGTCTGATCATTCGCTGTTTCATTCTATGTGTCCAATTATGAATTATTTCTTTTTACTAGTCTGACTAGGTAGTGTTTTATTCTACTCGTCTAACCAGTCACTGTTCTATTTAATTCGTCTATCATCTCATACGTGCTGTTTTTTCAAACTCACAATGTGGAATCATGAAATGAAAGCAAATAAATTGGAGGAGTGTCTGACGATTCAAAACAGTTTTATAGATAGTACTTTAACAATCTGCCGGATGAAATCAATCCGGTCACATGAAGTGAACCAAATTGCTAACGTATTTTTCGGTCTCGACTCGAGAAGAGCAAGTCTCTCCAGTATGGAGTGGAGAGCCAATAAACTTAGTTTTCGATAAAATGCGCGATGGCGGTTGCAATCAAACAAAGTTATTCGCAGGGGTGGGACAAAAGGAAATGCAATAAAGGAATTCGTGTGCCCGAGAATTCGAAATGAAAAGTTTACGCACGAAAGTGGGCGGAACGAGATTGCTCAAGAAGCGGACATAAGTGGTCGTACCCTTAAGAGAGACTGAATAGAACCCCAAAACTTTCGTCAAGTATATACTCTTCTGCTCTTCAGAATCTATATCTTGATAAAGTAGAGCATCGCGGAATATTATTCGATAAATTTCGGGTATCGTGGAACGGAAATGAAGCAATTGTTTCCGGAAGTTTCATAATTTCATGTTTATTCGATTTTATAAATGCAATAATTTGGCAAAGATTTAATCCGACATGATATGTGCTTGTTTATTGCTTCGTGTGTCAGCAATTAAATATCGTTGATAGAAATGTCCGATGAGCACGTGTCAAATGTCTGTCCATTTATATGGAAATTTCATGTACTTTGATTTTGGCTTGGATAACCATTAATTGAGACTGCAAATACGTTTAAAAAGCTTTCCACGTAACACTTGTTGATCTCAATTTCCAAATTGTGCTTCGTATCATACCGTGCAAATAAATTGTTTGCTCGAACTATGGATGCATCGACTCAAGTACTGTATATCGTATTGAAATGTCAATACTAATATCTTTCTGTTATTAATCTTTTTGTTGTTAGTAATTTATTTGCTGGTGACCTTCAAGAAAATGGATGCTTATCTGACTGAAAGGAGAATAGGATTTACAAAGAATGAGAAAATACTAAGCTTACTTCCAACTGCAACAGGAAGTTGCAATCGTATCGAGTTACAATATACAATAAACAAGTCGGAAGTCGCGAAGAATTTCATGAGATGCAATGTTGTTTGTCTTCAGCTTACAACGTAATTCTCGCAATCAGCGTTGAATTAATACTTCGAAACTTGCTGCGCTGAAGTTTCACGAACAGACTTGTTCTTCCGTTTCTCTGCCATTTTTTCTTTCTAACAACAAAGAAGGAGCGAACAAAACATCCTCCGTGTCCCGAGAACGAGAAAGAATTTTCTCGACAATTGAAAGGAACGAGCCTCGCGTTCCAATTATCCTTTTAGACCGAAAATGCCATGACTTCTTCCGAGGATTTCAATACGATCCACCATCTGTTGTGTATATCGATCCTTCGAAGCCGAAGTTACGTGGCGAAAGTTTGTTTGATATTCGAAGTTGTTGTCCGACATCGTAACTTCGCACGAACAAATTTAAACGATTGTAAACTTCGTTCCGTTTGTTGTGTTGTTTATCGACTTTGTGGAATGTGTTTATTTAACATAAATAAATTGTATTGGTTTTATTAATTCATGGAGGGTCAATAGAGGAGAAGATTATAAATTAATCACATATGAGAACAGTATACACAGGACATTAAGTACACTATATTGAATAATTATAATATTGAATATTACGCGAATAATGTGGTAGCAAATTGAAAATTAATTATTTATATTGAACCTGAGTGAATGTGATACTTTATGGTATTAATCTGTGCAGAGGTAGAACTTGCACTCCATTAAAAGGGAATTCGATTTGGGTCAATTTACATTAAGTATACAACAAAATTGAATTCGTTCCATACAACTTCGTGATTGTCACAAGTGGTATAATGTAACGTGACATTTTTGTAAAGAGACATGACATCTTTTATAATGGAAGAAATTGCACAAACGGGAGGCAATAAGTTACTCGTTGGTTACAATTACACTGAAATTACTTAAGCCATGGAGCCTCATAAATTACATGAACTTATCGTGCAGAGCTGTAGGTGATTTAAAGAACAGAAAAGTTCAAAAGATTAATGAAGGTAAAAAGAACGCAAATACTCTTTCCGAACAAAATGGAGAATTTTTAACTAATGTCAGGCAACGAAAGTTATCGAACTGGAGAGAATACAAAGTAGGAGTATTTCAAATATTTTCGCTTATAATGTATTTAAATGAAATAACCGCGTCGTTATTATGTTTAAATTAGTCAATTTCAACTGTATACTGAAAATATCTGTGATTGAGTAAAAATATTTTTAACAATCGTATCGAACGGAAGTTTCTTTCAAACATAGAGAATCGTGAAATACGTCAGAAGAATATATTCTTCAAGATAGCGGACGATCGTGGGTGAACAGGAAACGCCGTAATAAATAATACCGTCTGGATATTCTAGAGGGTCTTAGTGTCCCTCTCGAATCGATCACGAATATGGAAAACAAGTATGTCAAGAAGATACAGGGAACATTGTAACTTATTAAAGGGGAGCTTTTTCATCTGTCGGAGGAAGAATGAGAGCGCGGACGAAAAATGGGACGAATGAAATCAATCGCAGGTGAAATACAACGTGCTTCGTTAGCGTGAAGTATGTTTTCCTGACTTGTTATTTTTCCCTAAAAAATTGTTCCCTTTCAAAAACGTACATATTACGTCGCACTACGGATTGTTTCATCGATCGAACCTCACGTTTTTAACGATGGACTGATTACTATCGCGACAAAGGTAGAATCTTCACGAAACCCGACGCGATAAAATTAAAAATGATAAATCGTGTGAGTTATATGAAGCCTGCAGGTCAGATAAATTCTATTACTCGGCGAAAAAAGAGGACGCAGCATTATACGGTTTTGATGGGAAAGATTTATTTGAAGAATGTTCCAGAAACTACGATTCCCGCAACAACAGAGGTGCAGTGATAAAACGGACGACGTTTCCTTCGAAAGAGCGACAGTATCTTCCTAAGAAAGACTCAGTTTCGCCTCTCCCTTTCTTCTTCTTCGTGAAACGTCATAAAGTACCTCCGGAACTTGTAATCACCTTAGGAAGTGAAAATATCCATTGTTGCCGTACATATCTGCGGGGCTGGGAGTTCGACGGTAATTTCGTCAGCTTTTAACAAAATCCTCGCTAAAAGGTGCCGCTTCTTTCAGAGAGAAAACACGGTCTCCTCTTTCTGATATTTTAAGGAAATGCGTATTCCTTTATGGGGCTTCCTTTGTGCTTAATACGATGGTACATGATATTCTTATTATGGTATGTACTCTCATTATAATAGGTTAGGTTGTTCTTATAATATCAAAGTGTACTGTTTAATATTGAGTTACACTACTATAAGAATTATTTTATAAATATTATTTTACAAGTAAACGAGTAATATTTTGCAATTATTTTATAGTAATATTTGCAATATTAGTGATAGCAGAAAGGAAAACAAATATCCGTGAAATACAGTGTTCGTAATATATGGAGGGAGTCATGTTGGATGTTCCCGTTTTATTAGGGAAGATTGTTATTTTAATTATGCCGAGCGAAGCAGTTGCCCCCGAGGTAATAGGAATTAGGGAATTACTAACGGGAAAGCGTTCTAAGTCAGGTTCGTAGGAAACAAGGAAATAGATTTGATTTATTGGACCCTGCTTGCAGTTACACGCCCAACGAACTAACGAACGCGTTTCGCTATCTTGCGGCGCGATTTCGGGAAGCAATCTGAGCTCGTAAATTCTCTCACAGTCCGGTGGAGATAAAACGCGCCACGTCCTCACTCGTGACGATGATAAATTTTTATCTCCTACTTCGAACTCGTCAGCATCGTCGTTAAAAGCCATCGATTATGTGTAACTCTTCCTAACTTCATAAATACTCGTCCTATCACTCGGCAGTTTCATTTAACGTAATGTATTCCATCGAGCGCCATTATCTTAATCATAATCTATGGTGAAAGCATCGAGAACCGTGGTTGCTGAGTTTACCTTCCGATGCTGTATTCTTCGGTTACATGTTCCGACAATGAATTTTAAATTATTGACCGATAAAATCGAACGTATCTGATCATATTACGAGAACGGAGTCGTGAATATTAATATGATGTTTACATTGCGGGCATTATCCTGAACTCGAACGGAGATTACGGCGGAATAGTCTTTTAAAATATTCACGGTATGGACGAAAATGCGAAGAATAAATATAATGGCACTTACCGGGAATGGTTATTGATTTTTTCGCTAAGCTCTACCGAAGAATATTAAATATATTTAATGGAGTTTAAAAATTCAGACGTATCGAATGGAACAAATGAACCTTTAAAATTGATAGTACATAAAATTCAACTAACTTTTATCGATAAAAGTTGTTTCGATGAAATATAATGAACATTCATTGAATATAATAGAGGAATACAATATATATGAAGCTGATAAAACGACAGTAACGGTTGTAAAAGTATATTAACGCGTACAGATGTATCGAGGCAATTAAAGTGTCAAAATTTTAAACGAAGCAGTTCACGGTTCATTTATTTCGAATTTCCAGTCAATTTTAATGGAGAGGATGTTTCAGTTAATTCAGCGTTTCTTGCTTATTTCATGGCATGTTCGCATTTCCGCTCGAATAATATTTCACGTCTTGTTTGTGGCTTGGCAAACGGTTCATAAGTTGACTCGTCAATTATAGAGCAGTGAAGAAGCGGAACCGAGAACACTTCTCTTCTAACAGATCCCATCTAGGAGATCCGGTAACGTGGAGGCGAAGAGGTGATCCTGAATACAGATGCTTTGAAAACTACATCAAAGTACTTACGGTGGCCAAAATCATGATTAAGAGTCACTACAAATACTTAAGCTAGACATTTATTATCAAGTAAATGTCACAATGGTAACTCGTTTAATAAAAAATAAATTTTCATGTACTTGAGATCTTTGACGTTGGGATGACCTTGAATTCCAAAATTTAGACAGACATGTTAACACTGGAATCAAAATGACAAATAATTATATTATGTCACATAAATTCAAATTCTTAATTATAAAAATTCCTGACTAATTCCTGATTGGTTTCTGTCTCTGAAAAATTTCAAAAGTCATGCGTGACCATTGAATTATTTAAAATAGTAAAATATGATTATCCAATGCAGTTACGTAAATAACCTGCTTATCGACAGTTGCAGTGTTATAAAGTATTATTATTCCGGCAATAATTTCAACGTGATAAAATCGAAATGTAATACCGAACGTAATTAAAGGCATAGAAATAAATAACACTGCAATTACGAAGGTGTACATTTTCGAGTTTTATCGATACTCAGATTCGCACTGAAATATCAGTTTACAGCGTTCTATTTTCCTTGTGCCCTGTAAATATCGTCGATCTGACTGCAGTAAATGAGCACAGATTGTTGTAATTACCGTGTCAAAACGAAGCTACGAGTATCACGGCGTGAAAATTGTTTACGACAATCGGCAGTTTCTGCAATTACGATCCGTAAATATCTCTCGCCCGATTGCAGCCATCAACCGTCGGTTAATTATAGAAGGACGAGAACGCGTTTCGCATGTATCGATCGTATCGTTCAATTAGAACGCGGATGAACACTATATTACCGCATCGTTGTGAGAATGTTAATTATGCACGTTTTTAAGTCGCAGAAATACTGCAAGTACCTATTCGTATAATCAATGCAATTAGTAAATTCAGAAATTTCTACTTCTATAATAATTCAAAAAAATCTATCAAATATGCAAACATCTAATTCTGAGCCTAAATAATTCTTACAGAGAAAATATGAGTTACACGAAATAATCTGTTAGTATCGATAGCCAAAGAATTTGAAGTGCAGGTAATAATCGATAAACGTCAATAGCTCGTATCAAACAACAAATAACTGTCGATAGTTACGAGTGTTGATACTGCAGTGTACATCGAAGAAAATCACGTTTGAACGGGGTCGAGAGCGTAACAGAGGGCAGTGTTGAATTTTCTGCAAGTTATGATCGTTTCAGTGAAAGTTGCCTCGCAAACGATCAATCGAAAGTTCAAGTTTGCGAGCTTCGACTACGGTTTGTCACTTCAGGTCCGAGTGCAATGAAGCGAAACTGAACGAGTTATTTATTGGGCCGGCCTAGATTCTACCTACGTGATTTATCGACTCTTGGAATATATTTTCCGGAACTTTGAACGGCAAAGGTGATACTTAATAACCCGAGGGTAAGTTGCTTCGATATGTTACGATTGCGTTAACTTATCGTGTTAATATTAAACAAAGTTCAGATCATTCGATTTCAGTGACAGGGATTAAACCGAGGACAATAAAGTTACGAAAGCGAGAAAAAAAGAAAATTTTTACATTTATGTTAATTTTATTATATTGACGTATTCGATTTTGCAGTTCGTTATTTTATACGTATATTTGTGTTTACTGCACATCATGTTATTACTACATAATTAAATAATAAAGAATAATTAATCGCAACAGAAATATCAATAATAATATTGGTATTCATTTCTCATTTAATTCACAATTAACATAATATTGTTTAACCCGTCAATTCTCCGACAAATTCGTTTAATATAAAAATTTCATTATCCAATTATTAAACATGCAGTAGTCACGATTGACTTTTAAAGCCAATAATCATTCACGTCCATGAAATTTCCAACAGCCCCAGTTTAATCTCCTTTCAGTTTCAAACGAGAATTTTGGCTATTACAAAAATTGCAAAGAAACAATCCTTTGTAGTATTACGAATCTCGGTTCTTTGGGAGGGGTTAGAAAGGAGCAAGAATGAAGGCCGAAATGACTGAAGTGAAAAGGAACGGTTCCACGCACAATGTTTAGCGGCGGAACGCATCGGAAAGAGAAGTTGGCTAGTTCAACTTTCTGATTTGCGATAGCCTTTGAAAACAGAAGCGTTTGATGTATATTTTATGCTCAACGGAATGAATGGAAATTGCTCGAAGATATTCGCGATGAATAAACCTCGGCCGTGTTAGTCGACTGCTGAAAGAGGGGGCGGGATGAACGGCAACTTCACCAAGCGAAAATATTTTCAGCGAATGCTTCGTCGTTCGGTATTTTAAGCTGAGAATTTCTGTGGAGCGATCTGGGGCGAAGATATTTTTCGAAGTCAGAATCCTGTATCGTGAAAAACCGCCAGCTCGGTGCACCGCAATTTTTCTTGATTTGCGAAGTTACAGACAAGTTGGATTTATTTTCCACATTTTTGTTCGATGGAGATCAACACGCGTTCTATCATTGCTGTTTGCTTTTGAAGATTAATGTAATTGGTGCGGTATTATGATACGGGGAATATAAAGAGTGGTGATATGACACATGGAAATTTAATGCGTGATGATTTAATACATGACATAACGTGTGGTAACTGAACGCATGACGATACGACGAGTCATAATTCAACACGTAGTGATTCAATGCGTGGAAATTATTATGCCTGAAAATGTGTGACAACGCGTGGAAATATAATGTATGAAAATTATTATACGTGGCGATTCTAAGCGTGGAAACATAACGCGTGGAAATTACAGCGCGTGGAAATACGGCGCGTGGAAATTACAACGCGTGAAAATACAGCGCATAGAAATTCTACCTGTGAAAATTACAATATGTGGCGAGTCCATGCATGAAACTACAGCGTGTGAAAATATGACGCGTGGAACAAACAAAAATTTGAGAACTCAGGAATTTAAAAACGTAGAAACATACAAATTAAAACATGTAAAGATAAGGGAATAAAAAAATGTTGGAATGCGAAAATAATATTGTTGAACCGTGTACAAGAAAGTAGTGGAACAAAACATGTTTTTCAGAACGAATCCAGAAACGTCAATATATTTTCACGAGTATTTGCGGATCAAACACAGGGGACAGGATATTGGTCTTGTTTCTGTAACGCAAAAATTTTACACGTACGAAACGCGCACAAACATGTTCTATTGATCATCAGTTTTTTTTGTTCGGCATGACGAAACCGAAACTTGGACGAATGATAAATGTACGAATATCCATCAATTTTTCAGTCTACCAATTGTTAGGACGTCACAGGTTTCGCATCGTTTGTAACGCAGAGCTGTCATACAGACGTCATGTCTCCGTTTTTGCATCACGGTTTCATTTCCAGAAACGATTCGTAGAATTTCTGCAAGAATAGAAACGTGTAGACGTTATTGTCTTTCGTTGACACAATTTCCGAGCGAACAAACATTTCTTCAAACGAGATCGACAAATACCGTCCGATAAAATAATCTTGCGATGAAGTCGCGCTATTTATTTCGTTCCATCGTCATCGATCGTGGAACTCCGATCACATTTTCTGCTTTCGAGTCCCTGAACAATTTTCCATCGTCGAATTTCTTCGGAGATGCAAATCGATGTCACGAAGTTTCCTCGACATTTTTGTGTATCTCCAAGGACACATCGCGTCGGTTACAGTCGATCGCAGGAATTTGTCCGCCATTGTATCGAGCTCGTGAATGTTTCCTGTTCACTTTGCGATCGCTTTGTAGGAAACCCCAAACCCGAGTATCCTGTAAAGTGCTGTGGCCGGCACGGAAAGCTGCTTAAAATCGAACCGATCGTAAATTTGACTGTGCTATAAATTCGGTACCGATGGAGTACCTCGATCGAGACTAATCGAGGCCATATAGCGCGCGTCACATAAAACTGGCGACGCAGACAAAAAATATTGCATTTCACTTTTCTAGAGCTCTGCGGATTTGTTGAAACATTTCCCAATTTCGAGATTTGGTAATTTGAAAATATAAAGATTTGAATATTTAGAAATTTGGAAGATAATGAACTTGCAAATTTCGAAATAACAGAACGTACACATTTCAAAATTTGATAATTTAAGGATTTAGAAATTTCCGAATTAAATATATTTGCAAACTTGAACACTAAATTATTTAAAAAATGTGTAAATTTAATAATTTTCGATATTCGGTCTTCCAAAGCAGAGACATAAGCAGGCTTTCATCCTCGTACCAATTTTAATCTAATAAAATCCCATCGCGCCTTCATGTGCCAGCCATTTTGCGCCATCTTGCACAGAATCAGCGTTTCTGCAAATGTAAGTTTGCAGCTGGAAACATTGCAGTCATAACATAGAATCTTGGATTACTGAGATCAAGAATGTATTTACAAAGAACACGATACATTTTGCTATCCAAAATGCATGCTAAATATATCAATTCTAACGAGACAGATTTTATTACCTGGCCACAATCATGCAACGTTCATGTACACGACTTAATCAGAGAAGTAATTATACACAAATAACTTTAATTCTTTTTCACCATGAGGAAGTGGTATTTTACTGGATATATCTATGCACGTTTAATCATGAGAAATGTGCTCGTTAGAAATCCAAAGGTAGAAATGCAGACGCCATAAATACAGATTACGATCTACAACGCAACATTTCAGCACGTGCACTAATTAGTATAGATTAATATACACGGCTTATATTTATCACATTAAAATATTCACAATTACTTTCCTCTCATTCTCTTTTTATATTCTTCTTTTTCAACGAGAGTATCGACTAATATCTTAAAATATCAATTGATATTTTAATACGTTTATAATCCTTTTCGGAAATTTCACGCGCGTGAAACTTCTTATTCTGAACTACTTTACATTTTAATTCTCGAGTTTATTTACTCGAGGTTAATGCTTACGAGAATTTAAATATGTTTCAGCTTTACGTGGAGGGTGAAAAGGTTAAATGGACTCCAGCTCGAAGTTATTAAGCCCGTTAACGTGTTTAAATTTACCTTGACTTGTGCTAACATGGGTCGTGTATTATTACTACTCATTAGTTTTCTATAAAAATGAAAGTTCGCGAACGTGAGAGAGTAAAGCCAGAAGCTTTCCTATTTTCAGTTAGCCGACAATGTGCTAGCATTAAATGGATACATATTAACTAACAATACTAATCACTTTACGATTATAATCAAATAAAACTCAATAAGGTTTGAAAGATATTCCGATAAAAAATTCCAGCGCAGTAAACTTTACGTATACAAATACGATTTTCAAGACAAGTTTTTAATAAAATAAAAACTTTGAACGCTGTAATAATTTCCATTCCTCGGATTTATTCAAACTCACTTGACATTCACGTCAGAAGCTCATTTTCCACAGTTAACCTCCACTATCAAATTATCTTCATTTCTCGAAAAATTCTTCGTATCATCATATTACCGTTCTTTCTGTTTCTTGAAAATTCTTCGTACACTCTGTAGACACATCTCGACATTTATGGAATAAGAAATGATGTTCTCAAGGAATACCGGGCAAGCATACGTGAAGCACGTTAACTCATAAATCTCATAAACCGCAGGTTCAAGAATGCATACATAATTACTCGTAGATTCTTGTGGAATACAAGTAGGTTGAGGTTAGGTTGCGTAGGCTGAAACGGAGATATTAGTATAAAAGCATAAACCTTCGTTAGAGTTTCCAGCGCTTGGGGCAAAAGATGATATCATTGAAGGGATGCTGCATTAAGTTCATCAACATGCGATTATGTATCGTATGATGATTCTACGTGAGATTATGCAACGTGTGGTAATTGTACGCATAAGAGCTCCAGGCATCGTGATTCTACATATCAAGATTCGAAACATGATAACACAAATATATGGTAATTTTACCCATAGGAATTTTACGGAGTGACTCCACATACGGCGATTCGCAGCATAATTGCATAATACATGGTAATTTCACACGTGATGATTTAAAGCATGATTGCACAATGTAATTCTACGCAGAGGTGCTTCACATATGGGGATTCTACATGTGATGCTTCAACGCAGGGTGATTGGACACATAGCCATTCTCAGCGTATCTCTCAGTGCGTTGACACCGAACGCGTGGTAATTCATCACGTAGTAATTTACAGCCTGTGGTGATTTAGCGACGTTCAACGTGTGGTAATAGAACGCGTAGGGATCCAACGCTTGGAAATCCACATGTGACAACTTTCAACGCAGAATTCGACGCTGAGCAATCCATAACGCGGAGTGATTTAACGCGTGGTAATCTAGCACGAACTCCCAATATGTGGAAATCTACATGTGAGGACTGGCAACGCGTAGAAATCTACATATGACGACACCCATGGTGTAGTAATCCATATGTGACAATTTTCAGTGCGTACAAATCTACATATGACGACTCTCAGTGCTTAAGAATCTACACATGACCACTCTAAACGCGTGGTAACTCTCAACACGTAACAATCTAATGCGAGGTAACTCAACGGGTGTCCACATATGACAATCTACGACATGACAATTCTCAACGTGACAACTAACGTCTCTCAATCTAACCTCGTGACATAACCATTCTTCTTAACCTCCCATTTGAACCTCGTCAATCTCAAAAGTGCATGTTCAGCGTCTACCAAACTGCAGAAATTTAAATTTGATGGAAGAAACCTTATCAAGTTCCATTGTTAACCATCCGTAACAATCTCTTGTATTTCTTCCTCCGCTTTTCGTCGAGTATTTCAAGTACTCCTAAGCAAGAATTATACTTGAACGTCGAAATTTATCGCTCATAAAATGAACGTGACCGTAGCAATAAATTCACGGTAGAAATACGATGCACTCTGAATGATGATCCCGCAACGACTCCATTTTCGTGGCACTCTGTTAAAGCGAGATTTGATTTTCGGTTGATCTCCATCGAAGACAGGGACGATAGAAATTTCTGTTCGTATTGCGGGTAGAACATCTTTCCCTTGGGGTTGAATTTTTTCAAATTTTCGTTGTCGAGAATGCGGTGGGTCGTAAAGTTTCGGGTACTTTCGCGAAATGGGTCCAGTGTTACGAGGATCGTTCACGTGTCGATGACACCGGCCTCGATGGTACTACGATATTAAAGTCATTTATCTTGTTTTCCCTTGTTGATTTCTTTCTCCCTTGTAAAATATGCCTCTAACTACCGCGCCAGATGCATTCCATTAAGGATGCACCACGTGCTTGCATATTCCCTGAGAAACTGACAATGTCAGCAACGTTCTGTCGTATTTGCGTCCGGACTTATTTTATTTTTCCCGCTGTCTGGTGCTTCGTTCGTGGCTGGATTTTTCTGCCGATCGGGAGAAGCACGTAGTGAAATCGGAACGGATGTATCGAAGATTGGATGCGTTATTCCACGTACAGATACATAAATCCCGTATTCTAATTTCGGTATCGAAGCTTTCAAAATAACCAGGAGATATTTTTATAAATAGGATGCTGCGTTTGTAGGCATTGCATTGTAGCAGCCGCGAGTCGTAAATATCGAGGCTTTAGAAATTTGAGCATTCGAGGGATGAAATAGTAAATGCTCGAGCCAGGAAATGTGCGAAACGAGAGAGGTTTACTCGCTATTGTTAGCTTTGCATTATTGCTTACGGATCAGTTGGCGAAAATTTAAAATTGCGTTTGCTGCAGATTTTCAGGTTATGTTTCTACACATTTATTTGTCTTAATAACAGTTTATAATAAATCTATTTTCCTTAACGTTGTTTTTCTTTTGTTTATCGTCAAATATCTTACAAAATTTTTATTTTGCATAAACGATTCACTCCTTCAATCAAAGTGGGCTTCGTTCAGATCCTGCTCGAATTGGAATTCGAAATTGCATCTCTCAGCTATCATGTGAAGTGTAAGACTATTATGGGCAAAACAATACATATTTTTTTATTGTTCTATTTTTCAATATTCCACTTTTCAATTTCCCTTTATTTTATTTCAACATCCCAGTTTTTCAATTTCCCAGTTTTATAACTCTTCAAGCTTCGGTTTTGTAATTTTTTATATTTTCAGTGTTCAATTTTTCTGTTCTTTAGCGTCAAAATTGGCATGTTCTCAAATTTTCTAATTTTTAATTTTTAATTTTTAATTTTTGATGTTCAAATTTCTTGTCCAATTTTTCATTTTCTAAATATCCACGTTACCAGTAATTAAATTTTCCATCTCTAATTTCTCAGTTATTCGTACCGTTCATCTCTCGAAGTTTCCAAGCTCGTGAAATTTACAATTCTGCAATTTACGCGTCTCTAGCCATCCACCGCGGCGAAAGATTTCCATCGTGTAGAAATCGTGTGTACAGTGACCGAAACCGATGTCGCGTCTATTCTCCGATCGAGCATGTTCCCGATTTTATTTATTGCGCAATTCCGACGGTGTCCTTCAGCTTTCTATTTGCCGACCAGCGATTTCCAGCCGGTATTTCCCGGAAGGGAAAAGCTGTCCATGTTCTTGTACCATCGCGAAAACGTCGGAGCTGTCCGCTCGGTTGACGTTTCGCGGACGTGCTCGAGCAACGTTCGTGCGCTCGTGTGTAAAGTGGCTGAAAAGCTGTACTTCTGTCCTCTTGAATCGCGTTCTCGTCTCACAAAATGGCGCACGAAGCTTTCAAATATTCCCGCCGAGTATTTCCGTGGTCGCTGGTTTCCCTTTGACGAGCTCGATGAAGCGTTCGCGGCACACGATTCATTAGAACGTCCAGCTGTTCTGCGTTTCGACGACAGTAGCGAAGCGCGGATATGCTCAGAGACACGGAACGCTGATTTAAACCAAGATTTACATACGCGGTTCCGTTCTGCTTCGTAATATTAGCCGTTGGTACACGTAGTGCTACGTGCCACGCCTGTTACTCATTATTTATGCCGTTGCGGCTAATGAGAATATCAGATACTGCGCGATTCGTGGAAACTAAATGTGTTTATTAATCGAGCGAAACAGGAAAACGGTAGAAAATGGACGGAGGATTTAATGCGATTCGTTCTTTCGCGTTTAACGCGTTGCATACTCTTCGAGATAATACCGCGATTATATGCTGGCAGGAGGATAAATGGTAATTATAATTTAATCGGTCCGAGAATTTTCATGAGGTAAGTTGGGACAGGGTGAATTATCGGATGGGGAAATTTCGGGGGTTGAGGTGTCGGAAATTTGGAGATTTGGGATTTGAGATATTAGGAGTTTGGGAAATTAGGGGTTTGGGGATATGGGAGTTTGGAAATCGAGAGATTGTGGGGATTTGGAGAGTTAGAAATATAGAAATTTCAACATTTAGGTATTTGGGAACTTGGAAAATTGAGAGTTTGAGAATTTGGATATTTCGGAATTTGGGAAATTTGGGGTTTGTGGAATTCCAAGTTTGGTAATTTGTGAACATGCGAAATATTCAAGTTGAGAATTTAGGAATTGAAATTTTTGAAGTTTGGGAAATATGAAGATATGGAAATATCGCAATTTGGAAATTTAGGATTTAGAAAGTTTCAAACGCAGTAATATAGGATTGGGAATATGGAAATTTGTAAACTTGAAAATGTATGATATTGAAAGTTCAAAAATTAGCAGTCTACGAATTTTAAAGCTAGAAAATATTCAGATTTAGAAAAGTGTCAGTACATATTCAATAAGTATCTAATGATTTATTAAATTTGAATCCTCCAGCCTGATCCAATCTTCTATTTTTCATCGATCCACAAAAGTCTTTGATTTTCTCCAATTTTCAATATTGAATACCATTTCTATAAAAGACAATATCTCTTTCTACGAATTGGAAAGAAATCGATGATGGATGCAAACCTAGTAACGAGCAGTGACGTTGTCTCTTTATATTTAAGCTTGATGTAGATTGATGCAGTAGAAGTATTTTTCTTTCTCATTCAGTTCGAAAATTGGCCATTTTCTACCCATTGTTCTTTCATTAAGCCCTGAAATCCGTTTGAACTGACGGTACAACCGATCGAAAGTGCTGAATAAATTCAATCAAGTTACGGGGTAGTTTTTCAGTTTGGTATTTTCGATGGATCTCTTTATCGAATAATACGAGTGATTTCGTTAAAATAAAATATTTAATTTGTTGTTTGTATTCGCAACGATCGCAAAAACCGGATCAGCATCGAAACGTTTCAAATTACATCGTTGATAATTATATTGTTTTATTCTTCGCAGAAACGCAGAAATATATTAAATTGTGAAGTGATACTTTGCTTACAATTTCGATCATATTAATACGTAACCGTTTAAATTATCCGTTTATATAAAATTTGTATAAAACATTTCACATTTGTGTATCCATAATAACCTCTCGAAAGTCCGCACTTGAAACTTTCGCTTCAAAACAATTCATGGTTATTTAAATCTGAATCGTGTTCGTAGTATTACCATGAATCCGTTTTAGTTTCACTGCTACACAGCGGAAAACTCGAACGGCAAAGTTCCGAATTTACGACAGAATTTTGATATATTACTTGAAAGTTGTACAAGTGCATAAAGCATTAATTAATTAATTCCAACAATCCCCGAGTTCCCCGTTGCGCGAAGCTTTTCAAAAGCATTTTATATTCTCATTAGTTTCGATTCAAAGGCGAAACCTCTCGTCGACACAATCGTACGTCATCGCGACGGTGATCGAATACACGTTAATAATTCGGCCATTTCGGTGATCTTACCGCCATTTCATGGTCCGTACGCGAGAACCATTTCCAATTCTCGTCGAAATACTTTATCTCGAGTAACGAGATCTTTTTCTTCGTGGATCGACCCCTTAACCTTCTTCGTTTCCACTCGATTTGTCACACAACGGTGTTCCTTTATCGCGTAATCGTCGCGTCGAAGCGCATGCAATTACCTTGCCACGCGGAACAACGAGATCTGTTAAAGAAAAAGTAAAAAGTGGCTCAAGGTTAGCTCGAACGAATCCATTAAGCGTCGTTCGTGTTTCAATATCATCTAATAAAATTGCTAATCCGAACGGCAGCTGGATCGTTAACTGCAAAAGGAAACGAATGAATCACTGCTTATTTTATACTGATCAACTAATAAGGCTGTTTCTTGTCGGTGGGTGCGGCTTAATCAGAGATTTTAATGAAGATTAATTAATATTCTACTGAATAATTTGTCGAGGGTGTGGCGTGTGTTCTTGCATGATGAACGGGACGTGTTCTACTGGTTAGCGTAGGTCACTGATAATCTACCGGATGATATAAATACATCGAACGTGATTCTCAGATATTTTTTATCGTAATTAGACTTTCTTCATTGCGCCGTTCTATATTGGAGTTTATAGGTTGGTCATGGAATTTTACTTGCAAGCTTTTGTAATACTATTTGAACACTTTTTCTGTCCGTGAACATTTCTGAATTTATTGAAGAAACAAGTATTATATTGTATTTTATTTATTGGATGTATTTGATTTAACTTGTTCCATTTATTTCGTTTAATTGATTTGCTTCATTTATTTCATTTACTGCATTTATTTGATTTGTATCATTTATTTCATTGGTTTCATTTATTTTATTTATTTCATTTGTTTCATTTAGTTCAAGTGTTCCGTTTCATCCATCTCATTTATTTCATTTATTTATTTAACACGTTTTTCAAAGTTGTTTTTAAATTCCCGTTTATATAATTAGTAAAATCACAAGCATTATTCTACTAACATTCTCAATTTTGTTATCGAATATAAGATGCCCTAAATCAGAATTTGTGTGGAAAATTGCTAGTTCAATGCACCATAAGAAATCCATTCCATCTGTGCCAGTTAACGTAGAAATAATTGTGACGCAGATTGAATTTATTCTGAGTTTTTCCCTGTTTCTGGGAACTTGGGTACAAGTTAAGTGATATAACCATTCTAACCTGTTTCCTACGAAACCTTGACACGTCCGAAGGAAAAACTTTTAGATAAATACCCATATTTCCGTTAAAAAAAATGTCCCCTATGTATCGTTGAAAGTTCACAGTTTACTTTTCGAAACACACAATACCTCACTTCAAATTAAAACGTAAACTTCCAAGAAGAATTCAATTTCAGAAGTTATTCTACTTTCGTCACACGATTTTCATTTCGAGTTTTCTAAATATTGAATCAGTTCCAAATCTCCAATCGATGAAACCAATTACCTTTGACGGACTTAGCAGCTTAAAAGGCAATCGTGCAAGTTAAGAAAAGGAACGGATGAAAGAAGGGAAAGAAGGGAAACGAAGAAGCGCAGAGGAACGAAAGATATCGAGCTGCCAAATTCAGTCACGCCGCTTTGTCAACGGGCAAGATTGATGAAATAGCAGATTCCTGGTATTCAAAGAACCTTCAGCTTTTGCCTCGTCCCTTCGTTCTTCAGGAAACTCTTCTTTCCACTTTCACCGGGTGTGAGCCAAGTAAAGTTGCAAGATACCCCTCTTCGAATAAATTATCGATCGACGCGGCACAAAAGTGTCGTCGAGGATCCTTTTTCTTGCCTCCTTGTTTCCGAAGATCTGCCAATTTCCCGAATACTTTGTAAGCCGCGATTCACGATTATTGCTCGAAATGATAGCACAGGAGATTTAGTGCGGGAACAGGGAAAGAAGTATATGAGCAAGGGAAGTTTTATGTCTGAAGAAGTAGCTGAACGTCGTCGACGATAACAATGATGAACATCTGCTTGATGGCGATTGAATTCGACAGCCGAGTGATCGTTGGCACGAAGTCAAAGAAAAAGTGTAATCGCGGACATCTAATGTTCGGCTTCTGGCCAAAATCGAAGATAGTTTGGTGAATTAATTTTCGTTTAGGTTGAATCGAACAGCCATTGCGATCGCCTTCGTAAATTGGAATTACAGGCTTTAGTTATCTGCATAACCCTCGTCAATTACGGACACTGGCAGTGTACCAAAATTGTTAACGAAGAGGAATAAGAGAGAGCAAATTTCGTTAATATCGATATTGATTTCGGTTTTAGTTTCAATTAGCGAATCGTACTGCGAATATCGAGTTATACCATAATGTAGCTCCTAATTTAGGGATGTAGAAGTTCAGACATTTATGGAATTAAAAGTAGAGAACGTTGAAAATTAAACAATTTCTTAAATAAAGGTATTCGTAAATTTTAAATTTGGAGAAATTCGTGCTTTTGAAGTCTAGTAATCAAATTCCCGAAAATTGGAGGTGTCATTGACCCACACAATTATCGATCTATTCACACTATCCTTCTTCAATTTCTCGTTACAACACCTTCCCACATATCTCATCATCTCGCAAGCTATTTTGTCCCCTAGCAAAGCCGTTTCATTACTCTTTTCCATTTTACCAGGCTGCTTATCCTCCGTCGTACCGTTATTACATTACCTTCTTCCGACTATTTTACCATCTCCTGTTTCGTCAGCGACATTCACTCGCTCGAGTTTCACAGATGTACAAAACGAAACTGAAACTTCGTTCGACCGAATTTCAAGTAAACGAACGCTTTTCCCCTTTGGGATAGTTTCTCGCGGTCGATTGCTGGAAAATGCCGGGTAATTCGAGGGGGGAAAAAGTTTCAACGATTCTTAGCCGGAAATAGCGCTACGAACGAAAGGAATTGGTTCGAATCGTTCTGTCGTGAAATTTCACCATGTATCTTGTGAGATTGTACGATCAGAAACTTACCCTTTTCATCGATATTTTTATACGGTTTTCTGTAATACTTTAATATTTTGCACCGCGTTATTTCACTAAAAAATCAGTTCCACATCTTTACGTTTCTAAATATAATATATTATTATATATTAAAAAAGTTCGTCCCGCAAAAAGATTGTAAGATAGAAAGAAAATTGTCAGAATATTTTAAAGAAGTACTAAAAAAAGGTTCTAGGAAATACAAGGACATTGTAAGAAAAAGAGGAAGAGGTTGTGGAAGGATTTTTAGTGTTATAAATAAATTTGATTGCGTTTGTAAATTGAATAAAGTAAATCGAACGTTGTAAGATAGAAGGATAAGGCTTCGAAGTTGCTCGGTATTTTTAGTACGTCGAACAACGTCGAGATCGTGCACATTTCTAATTCAATTTAGCGGAATAATTGAAATTATAGCGATCACCCGAAACGGAGAATCGAATTCGAATTTTCAACTTTTACATTCTCCTCGGTCTTTCGGTCACTCGTTTGGAAATGATCAATCGATCAGAAAATTGGATTCCCCGTCGAGAACCCGAAGACAAATGAATTTACCATTCTTTCGTTGTAACGTTTCGACGAGAATCTACTTTCCCCCGTGGCACGATTAAAAATCGACGAGATAGAAATTCTTGAATGCCGGAAACATAGAATCGTGCCCAACGGAAGTAACCGCGTTCATAAATCACCGGTCAACGTAGCCATTTTAACTGATTATTCTCAATGTCGTGACGAAAGATGTATGTGCTCAATGAACGCGATTTTCCCCGAATGAAATTTCGTTTTCGACAATGGGGAATGCGAAATCAGGCCACGTTTCATGCTTTCCGAACCATTCCGTTTCATTCTCTGGTTCTAGTAGGTCAATTACTGAAGTGACAGACAATTGATCACGATTCAGACAGAATTAAACGATTAGTTTCAATTTTCATTGCGTTCTATGTATTTTGTAACAAATCATTTAAGATACGTTCTTGTATCTTACATGCTGATGTACTTTGTGAACTATCTCCTGTACTACACTTTGAGAATTAAGACTCTTAATCATATGAAGTTAATTTACAATCATAAACTGTCATTTTATTAATTTATAAGTAACATATCATTTAATTACAACAAATCATTTTACTAATTTATTACTAGCGTCATATTTTGTTGATGTAATAATAATAACTTATCATATTAGGTTATTAAATAATTACTAATAACTAATTTATTACTGAGATATTAATGTTAAAGTTTCAACAAAATATTTCTGAGTAACAATTTACGAGAACAAACAATTTGAGGTTAGGTGATCTACAAAATCCAAACTCAAGATATGATAGGAACGATACGTATTTTATGGATCAGTAATTAGTCTTTCGATAACATAATTTAGTGAAACGATCCATAAAAGTGGCATGAAACTGCAGCGTTTCAAAAGTCGTATATTATCTTCCAAGCGTTGTAGCTTCGTCATAAAACGCGCATCAAGTACAATCGAAACGATCCCATAACTTTGTTTCAACACTATAACTACATCCACGCGGCAATTAATTCTGAGGCGAAGTGTTTGCAACGGAAAACGATGAATCATCACGCATGAACTGTTGTAATTACAATGTAATAATGAACTCTGAAAGCGTAATAACGTCCACTTGATCCGTATATCACCTCCTCTATCTCTCGAGAACTCTACTTTCGCGTGTAATCGTCGCGTTTCAATTCGACGATAACTAATTCGTTAATTAAGAAGCGTCGAAGTGAGGCGAAATTTTCGAGTCTTCGCAAAACGAACTTGCCGACAAGTTTATCGCGCGGAAACGGTTTTCGTTTATTTTAATCGAAGAAATCGGGAACGAAATAAAAATCGCCACTTGACCGACAGGAATCGTGCAAAGATTATTAATGGACTGCGTGATATTTCGAGCGTTGATAAATGAAACAGTGGCACGGAAAATGATCGTAAAAAAATATTTCGAAACCGCGTCCTGGCATTCTGTTGTGCGAAATTAATAAACGTACCAGATAAAATCTTGTTTATACCATTGCAAATTCGTCCATCGAATATAATTAGTTAATTAATATTCGCTGATACCACGATTACAGTACTCGTATCTTCTGCCCGATATAATTAAAATTGCCGAATATTATTTATAGTAGCAACGAGGAGTACACCGTTAAATCCGATTCAATTTTCGATAAAATTTTACTTGCTGAGGCTTTGTAAATAATTATAAATGTGGAGATACGAGAATTTAGGTATTACTCGAATGATCAAACTACATTATAAGAATTTCTTACCTTTATTGATACTGTCATCAATGATTAATTATCTCTTCTTTTCTCTGAACGAAAATTTTTCTGAATCCGAGTGCTTGCAATGTCACGATCGATTAATATATAATTCACGTCGAGTTCTATTAAAAATATCTCAAGGTTCGCATGAAACAGTGATTAACGATTACTTATGTTAATATAGATGGTTGTAGTTGTGTAAAGAGCGCGCACTTATGACTGAAGAGTAGTAACGAAAAAATGGAAAAAAGAAGTGGACACGAAAATGCTCTTTGTATTTCTGCTCGTTTTTGTTGCCTTGATCTTTGAGCAAGCCGGTATGGCTAAATTTCCGACCCTTGCTGCATGTATCTGCCATGGTCATGACAGATTTAAAAGAAATGTGCAGTCGTTCGTTTTTCAGCTTGTTAACGTATCCTTATGTCCACATTTTTCATACAAACATACATTCATATTTCATGACGTACGTAATACGCTGCTGGAAAAACGTGGCTGCATCCTTTTATGTCCGCTTCTGATTTTCTGATTTGACTTTTGCAATTCTTATCTGGCAAAATTCGCGATATTGAACTTGTAATTTGGGCGCGATTCAGTTTCGTATAATTCGGCTCGACGCGATTCAGGTTGATGTAATTCGATTCGATATGATTCTGCTGCGCTTAAATTCGGAACGGTTGAAGCAGGTGCAGTATGATTCGACATGATTTCATTCGGCAAGATTCAATGAAATGCGATTCAATTCGACGCTATTCGATTTAATATCATTCAATTCGGCAAGATTCAACTTTGATACAATCCAATTTGGTTCTATTAGATTCGACATAATTCAATTCGGCTAGAATCAACTCAACGCGATCCAATTCTAAGCGATTCAATTCGGCAAGATTCAATTTTGATACAATTCAACTTGGTTCTATAAGATTCAATATAATTGAATTCAACGTTAGCGAATTCGACATAATTTAATTCGGTGAGATTCGACGCGATTAAATTCAACGTGATTCAGTTCGACACAATTCAATTCAACGAGATCCAACTGAACACCATTCAACTCGAAATTCAATTTGTCGCGTTGAAACTCGTAACTGAATTCGTCACGATTCAGCTCGACGAAATTTAAACCGGCATGTCTGTTCAACATAACCTTTATACAATTCAATTTGTATCATCGCGTAACTCGACTCGATTCAATTCCATACGATTCTACTTAACACAAGATTAATAAAAGAAGTATTTATCAAATTTATTCTTCAAGACATACAAATCTTATATTATATCATTTTCGATACTCACCAAATATTTCCCGAAATTATAATTATAAATTATAGTGCAATTATAGTTCAATTTGTCTTCACTAATATTCAGAAAATCGTCAGTTTATTCCCGAAATTCAACACATGTTTTTGAATGGAAAGCAATTTTGGAACGAGTCTCTGTTCACTCGTTTTGCTCATCAAAGGGTTTGTAGCAGATTTTTCGACAAACATTAAACGTGCCCGTACGACAATAAAGTAATTTGTTTGATAATTTGCAAACGGTCCGGAAGAAAGATATTGATGTAATAAATAACAATTCAGTGATACGAAAATATCGATGACCGTATTTACGGTTCGTTTATACTAAATTATACATTATCGGACGTCCGCCATTTATTCGTGTCCGAGGAAGTTTAAGAAAAATTTACACGATTGACAGTCATCCAACCGTATTATCGCGAGCGACGTTCTTTTCTTCCATTTGTATTCGTGGAAAAATTCAGTCGATGTTTTACGAGCTGTCGGAAAAGCTGCTTCCAGCGAAAGGTACTTAAAGTCCCTTTTTTTTTAGAGATTAAGCTACTAATCTTTGGAGCACCAACATCTCCTGTTGATTTTTTCAACGGTTTAAGTATGCGACTTAATATTTCATCCCGATTCGTTTTTTATTTTATCTTCGGGACGATCGATTTGTTTAAACAATTTTATGTTACAAGACTTCTTTAATTTTTGTACAAGGTTAGAGGGTTTTAGAATCTGTCATTTTTCATATTTGCAAGCTCGGTTCTTAAATTTTATAGGTTTGCAATTTTCACGTTTATTCAAATTTTTTCATTCTTTGCAGGCTTTCTCTAAATTTTTAATAAAAAATTTACACTAACAAACTAATAGAAGCTAGAAAATTCATGATTAATATTTCTTGTAAGTTTTATTACATGTCTGACCATATACATCACTTTTCATTATGACTTCAAATCTTGTTGAGTGCACCGAATGTTGCACTACTACACGAAACATCCTTTTCCTCTTTATTTCGAGGCGAGTGCTTGAAGGATGATATTTGATAGGTCATAAAACAGCCATAGGTTTACTGTTCTTTCATTACGATGAAGCCACCGCTATTTCTTCTAATCTAAAGCCGATCCAGCGATTCACTGTTCTCGTCTCTGCACAAGAAACGTGAGTTATTGCGATTTCATTTGATCCTCGGTTCGTGTTGAATCAAGCGGTTCAAAAGTAACTTCCCGCACAAATACCGGAATAACGGTCACATTGTTTTTATCCACTTTCCCATACCTATTTCTCCTTTTATTCTGGTATTGATTCGATGCTTTATCCGCTTCGATAGTTTCTTCTAGCCGCGGATCATAAATTATCGTTCGCCGTCAATTCAGACGACTGCAAGAACACGACGATGATCGGATACGAGAAAGCGATGTTTCTCATGAATTTCTGCAACAATCCAAACACGTTTCCTGCCATTTAATCTTGCACGATTTCCTCGAAAGCGTATTATCTTGGTGCAGTGGAGGTCCCCGGAGGGCGCAGAATTTACGTGGAAAAACGACAAGTAGAAATAAGAGACGTCATAAGATCTTCACCGACGCGATGAACCTTTTTTCCCCGATGGGACAACTTTCGGGAAGCGAGCAGCTTCGCGTTCTTCTCGCTCGTGGAACTCGAACGAAAGGAAACGTTGATATTCCGTTGTGTAAATTGTAGCCGAGTACCAACGGTGAAATATAATTCCCGTTAATTGAAACGATAACTTTGCTCGGGAAGTTCGTAAAAGAATGGTGCGCTTTTTACGAGGGCACACGTGACAAATGTTTCCGTCAATTTGCATAGATCTACCGAATAAACTCTCCTACGCACGTTCTGCTGCACGACAGCCAGATTATTGAAAAAACATTTGCGCCATAACGAAATATGTATTTTATGGACAACCAGTGGGAACGCGATGATCGCTGTATTTTTCTCTCTTCATTTCAACGTTGCGTTTTTCTGCTCTCGCTGTGACGCGACTGTTGTCGAGTGATATTGATTCCTTAAATTATTGATATTTCTGGCGGTGGAAATTGGGTTCGTTTATTTTTATGAGATCTGCGAGTGGAACTATGGGTGGATCTTAGAATTTAGATTGGGAAATTTTTGTAGGTGGTAATTTGGGAATTTGAGAATTTGGAGAGTTGAGAGTTCAGGAAGTTGCTGATTGGAAACTTTTGAGAATGCGGAAATTTAGGAATTTGGGGAGTTCCAAATTTGAAAAAGTAGAATATTGAAAATTTGTGAATTCGAGAAGTTCCAAATTTAGGAAAGAAGAAATCTAGAAATTTATAAATTTAAGAACTTGACAAACTAGGAATTAAAAAACGTTAAACCCTGAAAATTGTACAAAATTCCTAATACTCCACATCTCCAAATAAACTACCCTTAAAAAAAGCAATTAAATCTAGCAATTATTAAGAAACATGTAACCATCGGCTTGTTAGTTAACTTTGAACCTGTTCAAAGGTTCTGGCAATTTTAATCTAATTTCCAGGAAAGCACTTGGGTTCTGTATCTTCGTATAAAGGTATCTTTGAAGGACACCCCTCAGTATTCCCACGGGAGCAGGCACGCGAAATTTACGTGCCTCGCGACTGTAATTCCCGGATTTGATCAGTATTACAGGAATCCTGGATAGTCTTGCTAATAATTCCATTGGTCCGCCGTTGTTCAAATTATGACAGAAGCTTATGGTATTGGATTATGTATGCAGAGTCCTGGCTGCAACTGTCCGGATGCATTACGACGGCAATATTGCACGTGTTTCCAGCTTACAATCGATGCGTTTGGTTGACATTGCCGATCTAAGTGCTGAACCTTGTATCCTATCTCTGTTACTGTTACACAACTACTGTTGTCTTAATTTCCAATTATGCAAAATGTTTTAATGAGCGTATCACGGGAATACAATATCGCTGTCCATGTTCGTGTTGCTGTTTCGCAAACTTTCTCAGCTATCGATATTCTATATTTAACACAGTAATAACGAGTAATAACTTGAAATTAATTCGTAGCAATAATAAGTAATTAACTCAACGTAAACATCGAGTGAAATTAATTAATTCTAAATGGAGCAGTGATATTAATTGGATCTAGATGAAGATACCGAGTGATATTAACTGTGTGAATGTACCAAGTGGTGTTAATTAATTCTAAACGAGTACGTATAAAGCTATAATACCAAGTCATTTTTTACTAATCAATTATGCTTTTACAAGTCTATACTTCATTATAATCGAAGTGTTACATGTAGCTATAAAGAACTTGAAAAAGAATGTCATAAAATAAAAATGTGATATAAATCTTAAATATAAGGAAAAAATATTTCTAGTTAAAATGCCATATGTTCGATATAATATCGTTTACGTGGAAGTTTATTCAGTAAGATTCTACTTCACGTCTCTATGGAATTTCACTTAGCTTTCAAGTTAAGTTATACAATGAGGCGAAAGTTTGAAATTTTATTCGTAAATGTAATTTCTCAAAAAGTCCATGCTAAATGGGTCCCTGCGGACTCGTGTGGATTTATGAGGGGTCGCCATCAGTTTCTCGCATTTATGTATAAATATGTTTCCCTGGATAGCGAAACGTCCTGGATGAAAGTAGAATAGCTCGAGATATAGTCAGCCGGCTGGTGAGCGGAATAGTCCGCATAAGAGCCGACCTGGGTTAAGGAGAATATCCTGTACGTGAGCAGACAGCCATTGAAGTAGAATACGCGTGCATAATAGTCCAACTATATCCAACATTCTTCGGTGATATTAAAATTCCTGTTACGATCATACGCTTGAATGGAACCGCATCGCTGACAATTAATTTTGGGTCTGTCCATTGCATTAAACTGCACGACGCGACTCGTTTAATCGTTTAATTAAAGCTCGACATTATTTACCTTCTGTAATTACTCTATTTCTACAATTCCACGTTTTTTATATTCTACATTCGCTGTTATTTTTTTCTGGAAATACGAAAGTGATATTTTAAGTGCCGTGAAGTGTCATTGCAAAATTAAAGGAGTTATAGGAATTTTAAATTTGAAAATTGATTGACTTGAATATTTTTGTGTGTATTTTTTATAAAATTGTAACAGTCGGATAATTAATCAATATTGAATTATTCGACGATTAAGTTAAGCCGATTTCATGGGTCGCAGTCACGTCGCAGTTTAAATGCTTGACTCGTACTACTAGCTGAAGCTTTGAAGTTATCACCGTCTTGACGCGCAACAGCTTCCTCAAATATGCGATCATTTTATCAACTCTATCGGGAATTACGCAACTTTTAACGAGAAAAGTCACAACGTAGTTTAGATATATAACTTAAGTATAAATTAACCAGGTTTTCTCCGGCTATGAATATTTTAACGAGCAACAAACTTTTACAAATATCCGAAGCAAAGAACTGACTGTACGAGTATGACGTCGTGAAAATGAATGCCTGGTGCAGGTGTATATTTCACGATCTGCCTCGAGTATTTTGAGTCTCATTTGTCGAAATTATTCCGTCGTGGAGAGTTCCTAAACCGGGCCGTTCACACGGGAGTATTTGAAGGAAAAGCATGGGCGATCAAGACTGCACTTAACCGAAAGTATTTCCGTCAAGTATCCACTCGCTTTGTGTCGAAGAAACTAGGCCATAGACCGGTATGCTTTCATCAAAATACATTGACATCTAATTATTTTAATAACTGGGACACATCGTCGCGCTTTCGAAACTCGTTAGCGTCAGTTTGTGATAGACCACGTTCGAACGCATCAATTACACGCAACGATATTTCAAGTTAATTACCTGATAGTTTGGTGTTAAGTTGTGGTGATTTTCAGCTAGCTCAAATACCAAAATTCACGGATAAATTTAAAGATCTTGGATTACTGAAATATCAAATTTTTCACAACGAATGTTTCAACATTTGTTTACCTCGTTTCAGGATATAGGAATTTTCATGGAAATTATAAAATCTGATAGACATTGTGAAATTGTGAAATTGTCAAATTTTGTTTAATTTCAAATTTAGGTATTCGACAACGTAGACTGAAATTTTTTATGTTGAATTTATAAATTACCAAATTTAACAATATTGAAATGTTTAAATATATTAACTTGAAAATTCCGGTTAGTAATAAAATGAAAAAATTGGTAAACAACAAATTGCTGAATTTTCCACACTCAATCTCCGTGTCTAGAATATTTTTATCGAGCAGAACAAAACACGGTGGAATAAAAGGTAAGCAAATATAGAAAATGGAAATAGAAGCTAGCATAAGCAAGAACCGATAGCAACGTACACGTGTACGTGAACCCGGAAGGTGGAAGAAAATTGATGAGAAAGCTATCGTTCCAAGGAGCAATCGATAAATTGGGATTCTCGAATGTCTCGAATTTCTCGTGTTTACCGAAGGTAATCGAGTTCTGCCACGATTCCAACCATATTGTTCGTTGTTATCTGTGCTTATTGGAGCGACAATTGTGTCGTCGAATCTAAGATTTGTTTCTGAGGAAGATACAAGGGTTGTCGACGAACAGTTTCTGAAGTATCGACAAAGTATCAACAACGGGTCCAAGTTAATCTTGGTTAGGTATCTTCTCAGACAATAGAATCCTATTTCGCGTGGTTGAATACGTACAAAAGTGGCAGCGCTCGAATGACAAGGAGCACGTTCGTAAAGGGATTCTAGACCCTTACGGTTTGAGAAACATGACAGATCGTAGCTAAATGCGAAAGGAAAGCATGTTAGTATGCAGTGGAGGATAAGAGCGGTGTAGCTTCGATCCTTATTCTTGCATATATGAGGTGCACCATTTGCACGGATGTCTTGGCGTAACGAGCACCATCTATAGGGATATGCAAGGGAAGGAAAACTTTCCTTAAAAATAAGGTTGTCTCTATTGCATGATATCGTCCTGCCTTTCTACCTTAACTTGGGGAAACAGAAAAAGCTGCTGGAAAACTAGGTAACTTCATTTTTTATTTTATTATTACGATTTCATAGTGCAACAAAATTTGTATGGCAGAAAAATTTACCTGTTATGATAAGTGAAAGGACATTTTTGAGTTCCATGATCCTCAAATTTCCAAATTCACAAATTCCACAATTATTAAATTCCCTAACTCTTAAATTTGCAAATCTTAAAGTTTCTAGAATAACTAAAATTTTCAATCTCCCAAATACCTAAATCTCCAAATTCCGAAATTTTTAAGTGCTCACATAAACCAAACAAAACCGCAGCTCTAAACAGTATATCAAAAAAGGTGTGTGAAAAATACGTCAGAGAGCAACAAACAAAATGTGATAATTAAAATAGCACGGATTTTCACTGAACGAATCCATTGAATAGTTTTGTTTCGTTCAATGTTTTATCACGAAACCAGGTCACCGTAAAAGTTTTCAGTCGCCGATCTCTCCGTTAATTGCACGCAGAAAAACGTCGCACAAAAGTGTCAGGAACAAAACAGAAGGGAAAGAGTTTCAGTTATCAAGAAAGAAATACATTTATCAGTTAAGGGTAAAGTGCAAGAAAATTATTGCCACCCTACTATCATCAACCGTTTTTCCGATCGTTTCCTTTCAATGGTTAATTAAACTTTACGCCCTTAAAACGTTATTGACTCAGCCACCCTTGAGACAAACTTCGTATCATATTCTTAATTACGTTGTCGAATATCTAATCGATGCTTAAATATTCATTATATGCGGTTATTATTGAATTTATGTACTGCTGTAGATGTGAGAATTTTTGGGGAGTGTTAAAAGTTACATATTTAGAAATGTGAGAATCTAAAGATTTGCAATTCAATGATCTAAAAATTCGATAATGTATCATTCGAAAAATTTGCAAATTTATATGGACTCCTCCGCATACGTTAATTTCAAGCCTTTCTAATTATTGTCAAATTTATAGTCGACTAAGAACTTTCCGCATATTTGCACTCCCTTATACCCTTGAAGGTACCCTTGGTGATTTACGAAAGGAAGAATTGGGCTCGACGTTGGCAATTACCTCGAAAGGGCAAAGTTACCCTATTATAATTCATTTGTACATATCATTTGTATACTTCTTCCTTATTAATTAAACACATTACCTCACATATATTATAGTATCATCCCTTTCAAACTTTCAACATTTACATATCAATGATTTTCCTTAAATCTTGTTCTTTCTCATTTATAAATTATAAAATTTACCTCACAGAACTTCACGTTCACTATTCTCTTGGATGTTATGAAATAATCACTTCGCAAAAGGTAGCAAAATCTCCACAATGAACCTGCAAGCTCGCAACATACCCCAAAAAGCAACTGTTAGCAAAAGCGAAAAAAGTGAAAGGAAAACCGTACATAATTCGTATCGTAGTCGAAAGCGGGTGCAGCGCGTTCGCTCCACGTCCGTTCGTTTTATCACGAGGCAAAAATCGCGGTAGAATCACGGCGCAAGAAATACGTTGGGGAATTTCGTTTTCCCGACGAACGACCCGGTTTCCTTATCGCAGCCGTGCAATAAAAACGTCGATGATGTGAGACATCCCCGAGGGCGACGAGTTTCTTTCGATTTCGCACGGATCGGTGTTACACGGCAAAGCGTTAAGCAAAGCTGTTGTTTACGATGTTGTTCCCGCAAAGGCAACGCCACGTTCTCCACGGGTAGCTGTTCGTGTGCCAGAAAAAGCCAGTAAATTATAGGAAATGGGCGTGAACCGCGGGGTAAGCGTGTATCCATGAAGAACAACGTTGACATGTTACCGATGTCTACCGTACGATAAAACACCGGTGCGTTTTACAATGAAACACGATTTCAAATCCGCCCCGGGCAACGTTGCTTCGTTTGCTGACTACTCCACTTCTGCCGGTGCATTGTTTTTAATCCCAGCCTTCTACACGTATCACCGATGTGGGAGTTTAGAACTAGGCGGATGAGCCTCGCTACATATTACACTTTTCACGTTCGTTACGAGAGGTATTCAGGTAAATTCGCAGTATCTAACACGCGTGTAAGAATCTGAAGAATGTTAGGCACGCGTTCGTGAAATTGACACAGTCGTTAGTATCTAAGCCACTAGGACGTAATTGCACAGAGCAGTATCGTTTTCAATATGCTGGAATATTTTCATGTTAGGTGGCGATAACGTTTCACCCTTTGTTCCCGTTCTGACGGCTGACATCGTTCTCCACTCGGCGGCCGGGAATATTGGAAAATATTTGACGGAAGCGAATAACGTTCGATAAAAATTTCGTCAAGCGACAAAAGCGTTGTTGGCGCTAAGAATATTGACGTGCTGCTAACGGAGCCTTAATGGCACTTGTGCAATTTTAATATACCTGGACAGTCTTTCATATTTTATATTACGGTGTCTCGTATATTTTTTATAGGATAAAATCGATTATAAATCAGTGTACTTAGTATGTTACGTTGGCGCTATAAATATTTTGCTAACATTTGTGCAATTTTAATATACTGGACAATCTTTTATATTTTCTATTTAGGTATCTCGAATATTTGACGCTAAAAACCTGCTGCTAACATAGCATTAGCACTTGTGCGATTTCAATATACCTATACAATCTTTTATATTCCTATACTATGGTATCTCGAATATGTGATAGAATAAGTAGTATCGATTTTGACCTCACAAATCAGTGTATTCAATACGTAACGTAGACGCTAAGAATATCGACATAACATAACCTTAGAGCGCTTGTGCAATTTTAATCTCTCATATTTTTATATTAAGATATCTCGAATGTTTGATAGAATAAATAGTACTGATTTCGAGCTCATAAACCAGCATATTTAATATGTAAGCTTCCTAACGATATAAATATTGAAATTTCGTTATCTCTGACCATTACTTTCGTGTATCTTTGTATCATTAATTACTATTCCACGCAACAGAGCACGTGTATGTTCTCATTAACATATCATTAATTTTATTTTCGGTATAAATAAATAAATAAATAAATAACCATTGCAAGCGTACACAATTTCCGACAAAATATTTCACGCAGAAATAGCTGTGCAAACGATCGTTCTAGCTGGCAAATTTGTGATCACTGGCTGTTCTCGTTAATTCGCGTTAACAAACCTCTTTTTTAAATTGCTTCGACTATTTATTGAATGTCAGTCATTTTATTTTATTGTTGTGTCTCTACGAACAGTATCTACGTCAGCTTTTCATATACTACGTTATGAAATGTATTATTAATACTCTTTTTTTCTTTCGGTTCAAAAATATTCCTGATTCGAGCAAATTACCATGATCTGTTAAATGGAAAACACTGTGTACATTGGTTCGAATATCGGATGCAAGCAGATGCATTACATAAACGCATGTTTCCGAGAAATGTTCCATGTAATTTACAACAGTGGTCATTCGCCATGTAATCACTCTGTTTGATTTATAAGATTACAGAGCCTGACAATGTTCTGCCACGTCGAACTGTCACCAGCATGACCGTGTTACATCATGTTGCAACTTTATCATTTGATTAATTTCCATCCGTTGTACCTTGAATGCAAATTGAACACGTATCGATGTCTTATCGATAAAGCACGGACAGATAATTACTTAACCAAATTAACTTGAAATCCCACTGAAACGTCCTTTGGGTATTTGCCATTTTCGGTGGATTAATAAAAGGGACGTGAAATGATAAATGAAAGAACGGAAATAATTCTTGTTGAATTAAAGTAACGAAAGTAAATACGTTGGAAATGAAACCCCTTATTTTATCCGTATATCCATAAAATGTAACGACATAAAATAATAAAAACGAGATTGTATAATTAAAATAAAAATTGTTTTAATGTTCTTCAGTTCTCTCCCTGTAAAATTCACGTGATTATCTGAAGTTCGTAAATGGGTATATTAAAACTTCCTCGTTGAACTGCAGGCAAGAGTTTTAAATACTTCACGCATAATTAACAATTTTCGATAATTGAATCGTTATTGTCGACGGATATTCCAGACGGCTCTTCACTTTTTCGGGATCAGCATTCAATGAAATATGAACGAGGAAATTTTGTTTCCCTCATTACGAAAGCCCAGCGATTAAAATATTAATCGTTCAACAGAATCGTGACAATGGTAACCTCAATTTACGGGCTTTGTATTCATTGTTGGAAATGGAACGACATGTAAAGCTTTACCCCAATTCTCGTTTCACAAATTTCACGTTGATACGTTATGCTTGAAACCTCGTAAAATTTCCCAGAAAAATAGATACACTTTTACAAAAATTTACATCGTACATAATTTTCAAATAATTTAATTTTGAAAATCTTGTGAAAAACATAAATATCTTGTTCAATATAAAAGTATGAATTAAATTAATTGAAACTAGCACTGCAATATTCTAAAATGTAATATTAAAAATATTTGTCCTCGAATAATTTTACATCTAGAAAATTAATTTGTAACGTTTTTAACGTATTTTTGCAGTGCCATAAATTTCGAGAACCTTTTAGAAGTGGTACTTTAGATCTCGACCGCAGTAGGGACATGTGTCGGCCGGTAAAGTATTCACATGTAGATATGCTCACATGTTATGCGCTTATTCGGGTACTTACCATTTCCAGGGGAAATGAATGACGATGTTAGTCCACGATATAACAGCAATTTAAATTTAATTTTAGACTTCTAACCATTTATCTAAATATTATTTCTCTGGCATAATGTTCGTATAAAGACTTAATTGCACATTTCTAGATAGACCACTATGTAATTTTCTACTATTTACCTTTAATTTATTTTAATTTTACTAACATTTTAATGTATCATAAATGAGATGATTTAATTGATCCATGGAAAACGTTTGCGGGGAATGAAACAACCCTCTAACACAAAGTTGAAGATGTCGGTGAAAGAATTATTAAAATCGGAGAGAGATTCTCGAGTTCAGAAACGCGAAGACATTATCAACGTTCAGAGACGTTTTCGTCCTCTTCGACAAAGAAGTTTCCGAGTCTTTGCCAGAAGTTCTGCGTTACTCGATATTTCGATTATACGAAACGCGGAATAGAACACCTTCCGAAAGAAAAGTGAAGCGTAAGATTTTGAAACGAGATCTTGGACAGATTCCAAGTGCTTTTAGCACGCTACGAAAATTTTTCGTTTTTACCGGCGACATCAGGTCGTTATTTTTTGAATTTATATGGATACCATAGGGAAGAAAATCTTATTCTCCTGGCGTTTGCAGCGCTTTGTATAACGAGTGAATTTCAAGTGTAACGCACATTGAAAATTCTCATATTTATTTTCCTCCAAATATTCGTGTAATCTGATGGCAAGGAACTTGAAAATATTATGATATAATATCAATATTATACTTGAAGCATCAAACGTTTTAATACACTGTTAAGACACTGAGTTTGCTCATAATAGCTGCGTAAACTTTTTATAAATTTTTCTAATACTTATGTTTAACAATTTTCATACTGATATAATAATACATATTATACTACATTTATACACATAACATATTATACACATTCGTACTAATAAAATATAATTTGTTAGTACTTTTGTGTCCTCAATGACTTTCCGTGAAATAATTTTCTTCATTTTACATATACAGTAATGCAATACATACGTGATACGCAATAATCTAATCCTCACATCGTTCCACTTCCAGGATTACATTTTTTGGGTAAACGTGCACCGTAGGATTAAGGGAGAAGGTATCGTGCGAGGGATAACACGGAAGCCGAGGAAAATGATTTTGTAAACGAGCCTTTCACGAGCTTGTAAACGTAGATGGAAGGTGTACACCGACGAAATTGTGGATGACGAAGCGTAGCAACGTTGTTTCACCATGCAAATACCGTGAAAAGGATTGCAATTCGTATGCATCGTTGGCATGCGATGCACGACACGAAACGTGACGGATATTTACGTCTCCCAAAAGGCTGGCCAACTTTCCTGGCTACGGTGCAACTGCATTCAGTTTCAGTTGGCGTTTGAAAATTTCTCCTCAATGGCTGAGGACATCTAATCTACCACTGCCTTTTGGGTTTTGTAATCTCCTTGAAATTTCTCTATCGTTATTCTTCAACGTTGTATTTCGTGACAACAGTTATTTGTAGAGATATCGTGATACAGATACTTTTATTCGAGTATATTTGAATTCGCACCCATATTTTTACTCGTGTGATTTTTATTTTTATTACTGGATATTTGGGTAGTTGAAGTAATTATATAAACACGCAATTACATTTGATTTCATTTTTGGAATTTATGTGAAAGTATGTATGTATCTAAACAAGGTATGTATTTTGAATTTTCTGGGATTAATGGTATTCTGTTAATGTCTCGTTTTCAATCAAGAGAAGTTTTGTATAATAATCAAGTTATTTCAAGCAATTCGACGCGAATCTCCGAGTTAAATAACTTTGGTGGTCTGAGAGTATGCGTGATTCGATTACCTGTTTTGAAATTCCCGAACACATCTCTTGGAATTAAAATTTCTTAACTGAAATATTGTTCTACAGAATTTATGCATCTTTATCGATCCGAAACTTCTTCGCTAAATATTAAATATCGATATTTACATTGCAAAAATATTACAATATTTAACATTGAAATTCGTGTTGTAAAAATATTACAATATTTAACATTTAAATTTATATTGTAAAAATATTAAAAATTAAAATATTCAGTACTAAGATATTAAAATATTCATATACATATTTATATTCATATGCATATTCATATTCACGATGAAAAATATTAAAAGTGATAATCAAGTGTCCGATAGAATTCCGATAAATGTAAGGAAAACAAAATCACAAGGAAAAAAATTTGTTAAAATTGACAATAGAAGTGATGACGTTTTCATTGGATTTGTCACGTGTGGACCTAGTATAACGATACGTCAGACCGCGTGCTCGCTAGCCATAGATATCAATTTCAATTAACAAGCATGATTTTGATTGACGTGTTTTACGTGTAACTTTGCAATCTATTCTCATGCAGTTTCGTTTGATTTTTAATCTTTGCACCTATCGTTTCATTTCTGTTCATACGATGTCAACTTCAGACAGAATTAATTGACAATTATCAATGCGATATTGTGATGTTACCACGCGCCAAATCACCACGCGTCGAATTACTATAACGTGTCGAATTACCACGCGTCGAATTACTATAACGCATCGAATTACCACGCGACGAATTACCACGCGCCAAATCACCACGCGTCGAATTACTATAACGTGTCGAATTACCACGCGCCAAATAACCACGCGTCGAATTACTACACGCCAAATTACCACGCGTCGAATTACTATAACGTGTCGAATTACCACGCGTCAAATTACCACGCGCCAAATAACCACGCGTCGAGTCACCATACGCCAAATTATCACGCGTGTAGTCACCACATGTCGAATTACCACGTCCCAAAACGTAACCCGTTGGAACACCACGCATCGAATCGCCGTACCGTAAATTACTCCGCACCAAATGATCGCTCGTAATATCGTCACACATCAAATCCCGGAGCATCAGAGCGCCATGCATCAAATCACCACGCATCAGATCACTACGCAGTAGATTACCACGCATCAGAGATAATCTCGTACCATATCCACTCGTCGCATTGTCACAATAGACGCTTCTTTTCATTTAAACAACCGACGCGTTAAAGTTAAGCTGTCTCGTCTTGAGGAACACAATCGCATTCAACGAACGCTCTTTATTCTTTTTTTTTAATTCAACGAGGAACACGAACAGAAGAATGTCGATTAGAGTGGAAGAACGTGTTCATTGAAACGTAAGCTCCGCGATCTCAAACAATGCAAGGTATTCGCCGATTTTCCCGGCGCAGTAGCGTTGTTTCGTTTTCAGGTTGTCGGACGGAAAACGCGTTTAAACGTAAACGAGTAATTTGTTCGCGTCACGATCGACGAAAACGAAGTTGTCGGATCTCGGGGGTGACATATTTTGCCAATTGTTCATCGACGAACATTCGAGCTGCGATAAACTGCGCTGATCCGTCGGTTCTGTTGTGCACTTTCTGTCTTGATTTTTGTCGCGGACTCGTAATCTGTTTGTTGCGATGCATCATCGCTTCTCTCGCCTTGTGTTTCGCCCGAATGAGAATGAATAATTCATTGTTTGCGTTCCTTCATCATAGCTGCACCGTGGACCGAGCTTCCCGGGCATCAATCACATCCTCAAACGATCGATAATCAACTGCCTGTCGAGCCGTAAAATTGATACGACAGTTCCCTCGAGATATCGACAAAAATTAACTACTGAATGGTAAATGTACTACAACTGAGGATTCCAGAGGTGTTCAAATATTAATTTGATCTTTTAATAATAACTTGGACATTGATTAACTTTTGTTTAAAATTAAAAATTGATGGATACAGTCTGTGAGATCTTGTAAGACACAGTAGTGTAAGACACAACTTACTGAAACTCTTTTTATGTTAACAATTTTACTGAAATTTATATCAACAAGTTTTCTCAAATTTATTTTCCACGTTCAATATTTGTATGCCTTTCAATTTTTTCTTCATGCAATTTGTCTCAGATAATTGAGACACGATAGGAATAAGTTAGTCGCAGTTGTAAAGTTGAATTTAAAGAGATGTAAATTGAACGAGGTGTAATTCATGCTCATTATCGCAGTTTCGATTGAATCGAAGTATCACCGAAAGGGTTAACCGTGAAGTCGACAATATCGATTGAATACCGTTCAGCGTATACATTCCTCTTAACAAAGTAGCACAAAGCCTTCCAATTTGCGAGCTACTATCTCACACGAAAAGTGGGAGCTCTTTCAGATTGTACTCCGGCGTACCGCTCATTACTCAAATCGAATTAATTCTAGAGATACAGAAGAAAGCTCGAGCTAGCTGAGAAACCTTATCAAGAGGATTATGATTCAATTTCGAACAAAGCTTCAGGTTCAAATTCACATTATCTGCCTTAACGATCGATATGGCGTATGAACACTGCTTCTTCGCTGTGAAAAATTGATTGAATTTTAAAGAGGTGTACATTGATTTTTCTACTTTCTTTCGAATCCTCGTAATTTGATTACATTACGGTTCAGTTGGAGTATTTTATTGTAATATTATAATACATTATTACAGCCAGTTGTATTGTTTCAAAGTTGTGAAGTGATAGAAATAATTTTCGAGGACATTTTTCAAAATATTTCAAGGTTATTGCCATTTTTTCTTGAAGGAAATCTGAGCAATGTTTTAAGTGAAAAAATATTGCTGTGTAACATTAAAGAATGAAGTAAATGAAGATCACTAATTGTTATAATAAAAGAATCTGTTTTGTTTGTTCAAGTTATAAATTTAAATAGATATTGTAAATTTTAATCATTATAATAAATATCAATCATATTTTATATTAATAATGAATTTCAATTATTCAATTTATGTTATATATAAATTTAAGTCCATGAAATATTATACATAAATTATGATCATTCGAATTACACCACAAACGTGTTGTCATAAAAGTGTTTAGATACCACACGTCGGTTTGGCACGTTTTCAATGCCAGTAAAATCCGCAAACGATGACAATGATTCGAAACAAATAATCGGAAGTAAATTGGCCACGAACGTATCGGCAAATACTCAGAATATTAATAATCGTCCTTTGTCGTGCTCCTCTGTTTGCGACCCCGTTGTGTTTACAAAGGCTTCACAAACAGTATACCAGCTAGTGTAATGCAATTTTCGATCCATCGATGGGATACAAGTTAAAATTATTTCGGGCCGATCACGCGTTCACTTGAACCGCAATTTTAATTACAAACATTTACAAATGTTTACAGTGAGTTAGATTGATTCGTTTCGTTCTAGCTCGAGCACGATCTTAATTATGAATCGAAGACAAACGCCAGTGCTGATGAAAGCAACCATCGTTTGATCAAAAACTAGTACTTAATTGGAAAATACAATATTTGACAATGCACTCTGGTTAACGAAGCAGAAATAGATCCGGTGTTGCTGTTGTTTTTCAATTTGCTCGGTTTTAGTATCATATTGGATAACGCAAATTGATTGTGTAACGTAGAAAGACGGTAAAGCGAGTGGTAACTGAAAACAATCTTATGTAAATAGTAACTAAAATCTGACAAAAAAAGATAAAAACAATCTGACATAAATTGCAGTTCAAATTTAATATAAATAGCATTCAATTTGACATAAATAACAATTAAAAGCAATCTAAGGATGAATATTTGCTGAATGAAATTGCAAGGGACATTTTAACGAGCATTAAATCATACTTCCATTTTACAAGCACAAATGCGTCACCATTCGCAAATACCAACATTAAAAGTTATTTATTCAGGAAGCGAAGAACGAGAAGAATTCTGGAATTAGCTGGCACAGAAAATATAGTGACCCAAGAGAATACGGTAGGAGGGCTTGCCGAAAGGTGAATCCGAAAAGAAGAAAGAGGACTGAAACAATGAGGAGAAAAATATTTCCCTGTTATTTCACCACTTGCTGTTTCTTAATTCCGCGGAACATAAGAATGCACTCACTGCTTATTGGGCTCCTCAGAAATGTACAAGCCGGCGAAGAAATTGACAAACTACTTCATCCAATAATTAATTAATCACGTGATTCATCTCTGACTTCAATAATTCCAAATCGAATTTAAACTCATATTTATATTAAGACTGAAATATACTTAGATATTTGCGATATTTTTCATCAGCTAATCGGTTTAACTCATTTAATTCATTTCAGATAACCTCACTTTTTAGCGAAGGTTTTGATTACTAAAAAGGTTATCTGTAATACCACCAGGACCATTTCTTTAATTTGATATTCAGCTATCGTCCAGTAGTCGGAAGTGCAATCAGGGGTTCTATCCAGGAAATACTTTTTCAATTAATTTCTCTCTTAGAACGGTTCGCGAGAATATTATAGATAAATAGAAAATTATATTTCATAATTTAGTTTCGTTAACCTTATTTCCCTGCATAGACTATGGGTTTCTAATCTGTAACAGCAATTAGCAAATAGCATATTAGTACAAAATGTAATTCTGTAGCTTCGTTGAAATGTTCGGAAGAGCATGTGCTTGCGGTGGTACGTCCAATAAAATGAGAGAGTAACGTTCGCAATCTACCGTAAAAACGCCCTCTGCACGACATTCAGTTCCGCAAGAACCTCGTTTCAGAGAAGGGTTAAAAGAATCACTTTTTACACGGTTCGCGGTGTATAGCTTCTTGTTTCCCGTCTCTTAATGAAGGCAGATACATCCCTTTAAAACCGTGTACGTACGTTTCAATCTCGTCGTCCGGTGTCACGTTCCCGAACGATCTCATTTCTTCTTTCTAATAACGTTTCAAGACCAGACTTCCGCCTCTGTTCGCCATTTTATCCATCCTCTGCTTCATTCTTTCGTAATGCGTCGCGAAAAAAAAAACAACCGGAAACCGAGTCGAGTCAGCTCGACGAAGCATCCTCTTTTCAGCGTTCGCGATTTTTTCCCTTCTCTGTTTTTATTCCGAAAACAACAAAGTCGACGGCGAAAAGGAACGCGATGTTACGCTGGTACGGGAATTTAGAGGGTTCGGTGCTAGCTGGTTGGCTGGCGTGTTACCCGTTCCGTTCAATTTGGGGTTCGTGTTTCGCGACGTTGCTGAAACGTAAACGTACATGAAATGCAAATCTAACGTGTTTCGTCCTGTCTAGGTACATCGGTGTGCATGGGGAATTTTTTACAAGAATTGTAGTACGAAAACTGTGTATATTAGGAGTTAGCAATTTGGGAAATACAACTTCGTCACCTTCCATTTTGACTATTTTTTATTTTTTTACAGATTTTTACAGTATTTACAAATTTACAATTTGGGTATGTTTAACCTAACATATTTCCTTATTAAAACCTTCACAGATATTTAGAATGGTAAACTTGTACTAAAAACTTATCGACCGAACCTAAACTCATCTTTAGAGGTTTGAAAAAATTGCAACTCCCTAATAACAATTGATGGTAATTTTAATGACAGGTCAGTGAGTAACATTTTGTGGCGTTCGTGAACATAATCTGTAATGAACATGAAAACCTCCTATCGTTTCATTTTAGTAGAATACGAAAGTTCGCATACTAAGGGACTCTCTTGTAGTTGAAGAGGAAATTTTAGGTTAACGTAGGTACTTTGCTGCCAGGTTAAACGATAATCAATTCGTATCAGAACCTCTATTACGGTGGCTAAAATGTTGGAGGCAGTGATAACAAACACGATAAGAAATATGTTCAGCTTAACACAGTGCATATTACAGACATGTGCACTAAGTTTGATGTGTTTTTGATGGCTGATACCCTCGTATCTTCTGTGGGACCCGTTCAGATTATTCTAATGAGATGCAACGTGTTCAACACGCTCGAAATTTGTTGCAGCACATTACTTCGTGTCGCCAATTTTCAGGAAATGAATGGTCATTAAAAGCGCAATGCAACAAGAGTTAAAACATACAAGAATTAAAAAAAGAACTTTAACATTTGAATAATAAGCAAGTGACCGCAAGATATTTTACATAATTTCATCAGCTGTATTTGCAGTTCATTCGTGTCTAACAAAAAGAAAACAGTTGTGTAATATATTAAAAATTGTGCCACGAAAAGTTAACTGATTGTGGTTGAAAGAGTTATGGGACTTTTTAAACAAATTACACATCCACTACATTTACACCGGTATATTTCCATAAAAATGACTGCAGCCTGCAACATCCTTTTTAATTATTCCCAGCGGTCTGTACAACATAAATAAAAGAAATGCTTGTTTTCGATGCACAAAAAACTGTCGCCATAAATATATCAATATACCCGCTCTTTTCGTGGAATAAAAGTTCTTCCTGTTTTATTCTGTACGTCACGGGTTACAAAACAGAGGTAGCGGCCAGAGATGATTTGTAATACCGTCGAATCTCGTTTTAAATTTCGCGACATTTAGAAGGAAGGAAGAGGGAGGGATTATCTTTACAATATTTCACGGGCATCAGAAGCAGGAAACAGCAGTTTCAATATTGTCCTTACTGCAATCTATTAATCTTTTCTATATTTAACGTACCTCGACAGTTTCAATTCTGTACAGCATCGGAAAAGGTGTTCTTTGCTCGATGTTTACACGCGGCTTAACTTTTGTCAGAATATTCGAAATCCTCGATGTAAAGATTTGGAGAAGATTATTGCGTCAGACAGGAGCTTTGAACAAAATTTATCTATTGCAGAAGTTATCGAAAAAAATGTGCACTTTTCAAAAATAATGATACATAAGTGCTATTGCTTTTGAAGTTTACGAAGTCCCAAAATTTATCTGATTTTGAGGTTAGGTTCGAGCAAATCATACGTGTAACATTTATGTCAAGAATGGTAGAATATTTTTTGCTTTCTTTATCCTTTGAAAGATAAGTGGACATACAGTTAGATAAATACATGGATTTGTTGAATAATTGAATAAATGAAGTACATCTAGTGAAACTGATCCGGATAATTACAGTATAAATCCTTTCTTCGCAAGGTATCAGAGAACTCGAAATATGGCAGCGACTATTCTCTGTACGTATCATCTTCGCATAGAACTCTGCCACAGCTTGGGTTTCTGGATAAAAGTAGATAGGTTCGTTTCTTTGTCGTTGAGCATGTGGGTCACAGCAGAAGCGCGATTGCTTATCGAGTAACTGGGAGAGAGTCCCTGTGATTGCGGCGATATTCGAGCTTGCTTTTGATGTGCGAAAGAGAGACGAGAAAAGGATCGCGCCAGTTTAGAATCTTTGCAGGATAAAGAATCAAGAAAGAGCCGTAATCGACGTTTCGTCAATATTCAGCTCAAAATTTCACTGGTAGCAATGAAGAAAACCTCATTCAACAAATAGATATTCATTATAAAAATACGACAGAACTTTTATTAACCCCTTGCACTAATCACTACTTCAGCCGTGATCAATTTTACTGAAATTTTGACTATGCCTCAATTAGGAGTTGTGCAGTTATTTGCATAGTCAACGATTAACACCAAATTTCTGCTTTAATACTGTAGCTATGATTAGTTCTGACCTGGCAAATAAATCATAGTGCAAGGGGTTTATGTTCAAACGTACAAAAGCAAGAAACAAGAGTTCTTGCTATAGAAATCCGTTTCGCAACAGTGTACCCAAATGTTCCAAAATTAACGGGACCATGAATCGACGACGAGACTGCAGTCGAAGCAGCCATTTGCACCGCAAACTGTTGCATGCAATAATAAGGAAGTTTCGTGACAGCATGGTCGATTTCAGGATCCTTTCCAATCTTTCGGAACAGTTAAAGCCTCGCTCGGGGCTAGAGAAGTTCACGAACGATTCGATCGAAGACACCGTTTTCATGAAATGGCTCCCTCGCTTCTCCACGAGAACCAACTAGATCTGGGATCCATTTCGTTCAATTATACGCGGCTGAAAATTACCTTGTGCGGAAACGTACGCTCGCGGTTGTCTTGTAGGATCGAGATAACTTTCGTAACGCAGGTAAGAGTAAAATGAAAATTGGCGGGCCTCCAGAGAGAATGTATCCACCGTGCCAGAATGAAACTCGACAACAGTTCTCCGAGTACATCCCTCTACACACCTCCTTAACCCTTTGAAGAATGGAATTGTAAGCTCCCATTGTTGCTGGCAATTGTTGCCTACAGTTCGCTGGACCCATTCTTTCTTAGACGACCGGCTTCACAGAACGTTTCCACCTTTCTCTTTTCGTCCGTAACTCTTTAATTTTGTGCTACAATGTTGGGCTTTTAATAACTGTGGACGAGATGTTCGGAGGTTTTTGATTATTTTATTGTTTAGAGACGAAGATTACCCTGAGGTAAACTGGTGCACATAATTATTTTTATGATAATGATACAGTGGATCTAAAGATACTTTTGTTGAAATATACAGATATGTCCAAGTGTCCATTTCAAAACTATATTCAAAATATAGTTGTAAACTATATGTTGAGAATTTGGAAGTACCTTCAGAAAGTTTGTAGATTTTGAAATAAATTGCAAAGTTTAAAAATTTGAGGTAATTTCTGAGAGTTTCTAAAATTGTATAAATATGTAGAACATCAGAAACTTGAGAAAAATTCGAAGTTGCAACTCTGAAAATTGTCGAGTTCTTAATATTGCAAGTTAGGGGAAAAAATTTGAAATCAATTGCAAAACGTCGGATGCTTGAAGCTCGATAAATTATCGTGCAAAGGTGATATAGCAAAATCTATTGTGTCTCATTTTCTGCGACGCACAGCAGAAGTTTCGGTTCATCGTCGGAAAAAGTAAATCACGCGGCAATCTCGTTTCTTGCTGAATCGAAATTATCGTACAAACTGCATTTCGAGATTAATTAAACTGTAATAGAAATAGCAGCGTACATAGCTATTAATTACATTTGACAGTCAGATGTATAGCCATTCTTAAGATTCAAGAGCACGGTGAAATGCACTCGAAAGATTGCACATTTCTTGAGAGCTGAATGCTTTTCAACTTTAAAAACTTAATTAAATTTGTACGAGGCCAAGTAGGTCGACATCATTTAATTAACAGTTCGCATTGATATATTTCATGCAAGGACAGCATTTATTACGGAAAATACTGTTAAAAGGAAAATACTGCATGTAATCTTAGGAAGAGAGAATCTGCAAGAAATTAATTAATTGTGTAATTCGAAACAACTCCCCAATTTCGATCCCTATGTTTCTGTATGCAATTCAATGAACTGCAATACGAGTAGGTGATTCGATACGTATCACTCTATCCGTACTTCAAACAATGAAAATTTATCGCCAGAATTTAAAAGCGATACGGTAGACGTTTCAGCGATAGTAAATTCCCGGTCGTAAAAAATGTTGCTTTGATCACTCGTTGAATCGCTTCAGTCGAGTTCTGAACTAACTGGATAAAAGTTTGAAGGGACACAGAGGTCGCGCGACTACTTAACGAGACAGCAAAGCCAAATTACGCGAAAGTATAAAATTTTTCGGTTTACCGTGATGTTGAGAACGGTTGGATCAAAGTTCAAACGGATTAAATTCTGGACGGTTTTTACGTTTCAAAAAATCTGGGTAAATTTACAGAGCAATTCTGAATTCTACGAAGCAAAAGGATGCGGAGTTTTTTTTTTAGACGAGGATAATCTATGTTAAGAAAAAAGAAAAGCAAATGGCCCGAGCAAAAGAGCGATATAACGAGCGTAACAAAAGACAAGTGATAATCATGGCAATTGTACCAGGCTGACCGCATGAATAGTCGTGAAAAGGACGATGGATGTTCTTCGTTGGTAGCATTGTGGTCTTTATTGGAATAAAAAGCCGGGGATTTTGAATTGATGGTGTCTATTCGCGTAACTGCTCCTAGGACGGGAGGACGGTTAACCGCAATGTCCGCCATTTCTGGTAGTTTCGCGCGTTAAAACGACCCGCGGTTTTTGCAGACCTACGAAAACAACTATTCATTGTTCAGTGACACGGTAAACTTGAATGTGAACAGATATTTCAAACATTGTACAAATTAAAGCGTTGATAACCTGTACACGAGCAATTTCAATTTTAAAAATAACTTTATAAATAATTATTTCATGAATGATTTTTGCTATATTGTTGAATATCTTATACAAGTTTGAATCTTGCTTTGTGCATTTAATTTGATCTAACTTTAAAATATTGTAATTGTAAAGAGAAGTAGGATACGTTGGAGTTATTTGCATCTGATTCTAATGAGAAATTAACACCGAAATACTTTTACACGCGGAACTGTGTCCTTAGCTCGTATTCGAGCCAGCCATTGTCTCTTATTGCCGCATTTGAAATTGGATTGCGCTCACGTGTTCCATTTGTTCGATATTTCATTACAAACACGACGAAATTAGCTGACTGGGTAAATTAAAGTTTGTCTTCGGGATATTTGTTGCGGGCTAGAATGAGACGCGCTGTTAATGATATTTCATTGTGTCGCGATCGCTACTCCACTTTCCACCCTCTTGTCCCGATCATTTTCACGCGATGCACTGTTCCGCCAGCGTAGATCTGTCGAACAATGCTCGAGAACTTGTAGAATTAATGAACTGGCAAAATTGCGTCTACCTTCCTCGTGAATTGATGATGTCTCGCTGGAGAACAAACGACCATTTTCAGGAAATTAGTTGACTAACTCGTTTTGTGTCAATATCGATCTTTTTCAGAGGTGTCGACCTTACTATTAGCTCAAACGTTGTTAGTATTTTACAACGTTTATCTGTAATTTTTCAGAAAATGCAAAAAAATTTTGTTCAGTTGTAGATCTTTAGAGTAACTAAAGAGTGTTAATTCTCATAGAGTACTAATTCTAAACGTTAAAAGCAGATAAACGAAATGAAGTGTCTTAAATAATACTCCCCTTTGTGGCACATTTAATCCTTCAAATTGCATTTCCTCTCGTTGTCGGCCAACTTTACGTATTAATTACTTTATTCCCTAGAAACCGATTAACCTGTAATTCAACCGACATACTGAAAGTTTCAACGCAGCGTTTATCGGACTGTTTTCTAAATGAAAAAACAACAAATCAAATTTAACAAACGCACCTGTGAATTTCAATTTAGGAATCGATCAATTTTGAAACATAACTTCATCCACAAGTTGTTCCATGGAAGCTTTTCAATCACTGCATCGACCACTCGGTATCGATATTCGTCAGATAATATACGCTGTTGGAATTCGCTATTTTTTGCTCTACTGTACAATATTTTTATCACCTGCGACAGGAATATAGGTGACACTTTGAATGAACAACGGTCAATCGTACACGGTGTTTTATCACGATGTGAACAAGACGACACTCGTTCAAGTTTGTTTGCGAGTTTTGCGTATTTATTTTATGCTCTATTGTGTGTATTCAATTTATGGCCGGTGATTTACAAGACGGGAAAAGCGCAGTGACTATTGCGTTTCACTGTTTGGAACAAATTGAGATTGACTGAGATTGATGTAGTTTCGATTTTGTTGTTACAAAATTTAGGGACGTGGATATTTCAACACTTCGGTTTCCGGAAATTCGGGTTTTTTGGAGCTTGGGAATTTGGGAGGTTGTAAATTTACAAATTTAGGTTTTGGGTAATTTGGAAAATTTTTGGATTTTTGGAATTTGAAAATTTTCAGATAAGTTTTAGGTGATTTGAGAATTTGGGAATTTGGGAATTTGGAAATTTGAGAATTGGTCTACTTTGCTACTTAAATATATCAATTAAAATAACATTTAGGACCATGAAAATATAGTACTACAAATCCATCATAAATCACGTAAGACCCAACATAAATCCTTCCGTACAAACCAAAGATAAAATATTAACCCTAATGCAACAAACATAACCAAAGAAACATACATAAGCGTGATATATTTCCAGAATTAAGCAATGTATCAACGAAGTATCTCGAACATACCCATATCTCCTTCGTTGAAAGAAAATCCAAAAACCAGGACAGAATATGTCCATCGACAAATCCCCGTAGAATCAACAGTTGATCTTAACCCCATGAAAATCGATCTTCTTCTATGTCCTCGGGGGATAGTCCGATCATCCCAGGATTTAGATGTCGGCTCTCACATTTTTATACGTCCCGATTGATTCAGCTGGTGTGCCACAATTTCGAAATCCAGAAGGACGAAACTTTCGGTGTGACGTTTCACTTGTCCTTCGAACAGTTGTAATTAGAAACGTGCAATTTGATGCCAGTGAAACTAGTACGGGATCAATGGCAGCATCTGCTTTCGAGATTGTGGAATTAATTTGCTCGAGTTGTCGAACAATCAATGATGTCGAGGTCCCAGAAGCTTGTCGAATGAAAAGAACGGCAGTGCACCTTTTTTCGTTCCTTGAGTCAAACAAGACTGTGAAAGCGGGATATCGAGTGGATTTCCAATTCAATCGAAAAATCGTACTTGTTATTAGGACATTTTAAACAGAAACGTGAGAACTTCGGTGGTTAAATATGAAGGTCATGAATCGACGCCAATTTTAGGTTTCTATTGTAATTTTTAATTGAGTAGCTTAAAAGAATGTAAGTAAGAATGGAAATTTGTACGAATTAAATGAGAGTGTAAAATTGTGCCCTTTTAACGATAAAATTAGAATACTAGTTAAAGAATGTATATTTTAGAAATAATATCAGTTGTTGAGGTTAGGAATTTTTTAAATATGGAGCTAATATTAATTTACACTAAAGGGTGCAGAAATTATTTCCTATTAAATATACATTATAAAGAACCCACTTTGTTGATTTATTAAACCTTCATCAATCAAATATGTAGATAATACGTAGACACTTTCAGCGAGCATTAAAAGATATTCATCATCCTCACCATTATCATTTATCGGAAATTAATCATTGTCAACCGAATGTTGCAATAAAACACTCATTTGTTTGCATCCGGCGTTGTGGTTTGCATCAAATGTGCACCAAATGTTGCATCAAACGATGTATAATTGTCGGACGCAACAAGAAGCTTGAAAAATGGAGTCCACGACCCCAATTCCTTCGATAAAACATGATTCATTAATACTCATCGATTTAGTTTTCACTTCGTCGTGAAGACATCTCGCGTCCTTAAATCCAATATCGATTGCTCCTGATTCCTTTCTTCCGACACTTGTCACAAGTGGAAGAGCGGAAATTGCGTCACGAGGATGCAACAAGGGAGTTACAAACCACTTATCCCCGAATAAATCTATACGTCGCTAAATTAAATATCGATCCAGTCGCATAATGAATGCCGCGATGCAAATTCCCTCCGATTTCCTGTGCACCAAGTGATTTCTTAAACAATAGGATACACGCGACAACGAACTGAACATGTCGGCGGCCTATTGTGCTCGCCTCCGGCTACAAAGTGTCACCGCTCCACCGAAGAGCAGTAACTTGCATATGCAACATGTACGTACGTGTTAACACACGCCGAGATCGCGTTTAATTCGCAAACTTTTCGGAACAATGATCGAATAATTCGATGGGAAATATTGATGGTAACGTTATTATTTTTCCGATGGAATTCTGATCAGGGATGCAAATTGCTGCATTGTTTTTCTGCAACTGTAAAAATTTTGGCATTTTTACATTTTGACATTATAAACTAACGCTGTACGAACGCTATTATAAAGTTATCATGTTCTGAAATTTTGTGAAGTATAAATCTGCAAATTCTCTAATTTTAAATTTCTACGTCCCCAAATATCAACGTCTTCAGATCTCCTATATAACACGTATTCGTCAAATTTCCAATGAACTGTACCATAATTATTATTTGTTATTTTTCTCGCTGCAAAGCGAATATTACTTTCGCAATTAAAAATGACGTCAATCCGAAATATTTCGAACAATCGCACGTGAAATTGATATACCGTGTACAAAAACGTGAAACGTTCATTTGCAAAATTTTGAATATTCTTTTATACCGTGTCCATTCAGAACACCGCTATTTGTTGAAATATCCTTTATCGAAATGAAATCAGCTCGAGTAAATAACGTTTGCCATGTTCTGAGCGGAACAAAATAATAAATACGGAAATGTATCTCGTTTTTAAATAATTCATCGTGTACTGAAAAAAACAGCTTTCCCATTTGATACCGCGAGAATGAAATAAACTGATGATTATTTTCGCTCTGTAAAAGTCAGATTTTAAAACGTTTTTATTCGAGAGCATTGTGCATTTCAATCGAATAACTGCCTGGGAAGACGTTCTGAAAGTCTTCCATCAACTGTGCTTTTATACTGCTCTTTATCTTTACGCGTTGATTCAAATCAACTTATCGATCTGCCTTTATGTTTCTTATCGTACACTTTCAAGGAAAATTTCCTTTCCAAAGGAAACACCCGTTAAAACGGCTTCTGACAGTTAAATGTCAGTTTATTTCCTCTTGAAAGAGAATGTTCAATAATCGCATGCTTTACATGATTTGATAACAAGTATTGCCAAATACCACATATGGCACATTTAAAGGTCCAATAAAAGTATAAGTTAAAATTCTTCGTATGTGGCTGACTGTCGTAAAAGTATGCATAAAAGTATCACACAAAAATACACATAGGATTTAAAGCTTAATTCTACAAATGATATGTTTGTATTTCAAGAAAATTCAATTGAACAACAAAGTTGTTAATCCCTAATGAATCTTTTATACGATGGAAGTAATTATTCAACACTTTTGAACTAATTTCAATGAAACTTAATAGAAGTACTTTTGATCAAACTTCATAGTCGATATTTAAATCAATGTAAAGGAATTGTTTCTGAAAATGTTGCGCAGATTTAGGACGTGTTTCGTAGCGTATACCAGCTGTAGACGATAAAGTTTCACCTTTATAGTTTCTCTATTCAAGTGTCTACTAGTCGATCTATTTATGACGGCGATAATTCCCTTTCACAGGTTGTGAACTGCTCGTTCCACTTTTACCCTCTTGCCACCGAGTTTCCTGCGATCCTTTTTCCGCCGAGAACAAAAACCACCCCTGAACATATTGTGAATGTACGATTCGAAAGTGCGCACTGCGATTTAACGAGCTCCTATTTTTAATTCATGGTATAGTGACCATTAGTCATCAATAACGTTTCTGTATAGCAACCTTCATTTCGCGGGATCTAAAATTCTTTGATATCGCGTTCTTAACGTTTTTTTTTCATCTGTGAGTACGCCTTTCTGGATGGAATAGGGTACAAGGGTATTCATTCATTCTATTCATAATACTGAAAAATCATTTGCATTTTTTATTTTTTCAATTTCTCAATTTTTATGATTTTTAGATCATTCATTTTTCAATTTTAATTGTCGCAATTTTCAGATTTTTGTATTTTTAAATACGAACATTTCTGAACTACTAAAACACTATATTTCGAAGTTCCTGAATTCTCAAGTTCTCAATCACTATAACTGAATTTTCAAGTATACCTAAGTTACCAAATTTCAAATCCCGAAATTCTCAAGCCCCTAATCTCTAAACCGAATTTCCAAATTACCAAATTCCCAAAATTCTAAATTCCTAAATCACCGAATTCTCAAACCCTGAATCCCTAAATATCCAAATTTCCAAATATCCTAAATTTCTAAAGATCCAAATTACCAAATGCCAAAATTTTCAAATCCCAAAGTTCTAAAATTGCAATGTCTCAAGCATACAGTTCGTAAATCCCCATATCCCCAAATTCTGAAACCCTGAATCCCTAAATTTCCCCGTGCCCACATCCTCAAATTCCCAAACTACCCCGTCGTTTTAATATACCTACCCAAGCCCATGCATTTCCATCGCTGAATAATCCAACTTTGAACTAAATTTTGTATCGAATACATATTAAATGAAATTCCGTCAGAGTGCATAATAATTCTCGAGCATTTACAGAAAGCTGCAAGACCCGTTTGCACCGTGACTGATTTACTTTCGACCCTCGTTTTTCATCCACGGTGCACTGATAAATCTCGCGATATTGCTTGTGAAACCAATTTCCTCTATTCTAGAGAGAAAGATTTCTTTCTAATTTGAACAGTGTGTGCACTACAAAAAGGCACTTAACGGCTCTTCACCTTTACTTCCCTCCTATTCATCCATTACTTTTCTCTTTACTTTTCACCCTGTTTTCTCTATTTCTTAGAGCCGTCTCCATCTTCTTCGAGCCTTTTCTCCTCCTTTATACGTTTTTCTTCAAAAGTGACCGTCCGTTGCTTTCGCCGTTATCTCGTACTGAAGTGCTCCTCGTTCTCACTTTCCTCGGCTTTCTTCAGTTTCTGCCGCTTCCGCTTTACTGCCTCCGTGTATTTTATAACTAATTACGACGGGATGAAAACGTTGTCTGGAACCGATGTCTTTGTGATTAATTAGCTTTCCAGCTGTCTGGGATTGGGAATAAGGCACTTCTTGCTATTCCCTTACGGGATGGTGGATGTTTAACCAACGTAACGAACGTAACAAGTGATTTATCGTCATGTTTTACGCCGGTGTATCATGGTTATCCGCAACCTCTGTCGACGTATACTCCGATAACGTTGTTAGTGCCTGATGTCATTTTTTCCCAGAAAATATACCACACGGTAAATACTCGGCAACACAAGGAGACTATAATTATTTCTCGTGCTTAGAGTTCTTATGCTAAGCTTCGGGAAATGAACTCTGTTATTTTGCTCTTATATGTCTTTATGCTTTATAAACCTGGGTATAGAGCTTATGACTTTAAACAGCGTTCATTCATCATTCTAACAATTAAACTCCCTGCTTCCGCTTCTCTGGAGACTATATTATCACCAGAGTGAAAGAAGAATTTAATTAATGCGAGCAAATTTCAGGTCGAAACTTAACCTCTGTAATCCTCTTGCAAGTTGCACTAAAATATAATTTTCTAATACGAATTACAGATACTAAATTACATTAATACAATGAAATTTTGAACGGAGGTTTTGTTAATCCTTTGGATGGAATAAAGTTTGAATATGTTCTTCGGTTTTATTTCAAAACGTATTCATTTCTCAGTAAACAGCTTGAGACACGACAGTTTCGAACATTTCTGACCGATCCGCTGTTAATAAAGAGGACGAGCTTTTCGCAGCCCTGATGGCGCCAAATGCGCATTTGTTGCACCAATTATGCGGTCACGATACAATCATTAACCATCTGTTCAGATAATTGCGTCGGCTGGATGCGACAGGTCATTACCGGAGTATAATCAGAAAGTTTTGTACGACCAATGGCTCGTTAGTCAGTTCCTTTCCAATAACTGTCGATTAATTGATCAAGTTTTGGCTGCTTATGAAACTCTGAGCGCTCTTATCGAGACAACCGAGACAGATATGGAGTGTCATGAACCGCGTGCAGGCACAATTTCGGGAAAGAAGATTTACCGAAATTTTCCACTGATTGTTTTGTCATAGATGAATATTAAAGCTCCTTAGATTTTATCTGTTACTTTAAATAGAACTTTTTGGTTTATTTGTTCATTCTGCGGTGTGGATTTCTTTATTCTAAATCACAAGTGTTGATATGTGAATATTAAATATTTTCTAAATGTAAAAGATTTCTTCTACAATACTGAGAGCAATGAATATTTAATTAATTCAATTAATACATTAATTGTCAATATGCATGTCCCCATTAAGAGTTATTATATTTTATATTTTAAAGTAAAATTGCTAGTACCTTATTCAAGTTTGATATTTAACACTCATCACAAAAAATTGACCTAGATTTCAGTATATTTAGTAATATCACTATACTATTTGTATTGTATTTGTTCGATTCTGTTTGCACAAACCACATCTCAATGCACACAATGAAAATTGTTTATTCGTGTAACATCGTCTCTGTAAAATGGATGGCAAACTTCCGTAGCAACTCGGCCAGATTTGTGTGTTGTGTTAGTCAAACTGTTAAATTAGTTTCCTGTCGCCAGTCACCGGTGGCCACCATAGTAATCAACGTGTTAAATCCCCCACTTTCCTTACCGCTAAATCCTGAATGGAATAAACGATAGCTACCCCGAACACTTAATTATCCATTTACGTAGTATTTAGCTTTGAAATAACCCGCATGAACGAAACGTATCTTCTTCATGTTTCTTTGTCGTGCGATTTTAATCCGATTCATAAACGGAACGGTGAAAACGAAACAAAACTCATAGGGGAACAAAAAGAATTAATTCCCAGGATCATGATCCTGCGTTCATTCTCACGAATCTCCAATTAGTTTCTCTCGCTAATTAAGCCGTGCCGTGGCGGAGTAACGAGGACTGAATGGAAACTGTAGAACGAAGTGTCCACAAAAATGATGGCTGTACACGGTGGAAAACGGACGAAATTTATATTTAAAATTATATGGTGTCACGTGAATATGTTGTGTACGAGTTCTGGGGGTAGAGGGTTACCTTCATTTTTTTAAAAAGATAACTAAATAAAATATTTCATAAAATGTAATCAATGTACTGACATAATATCTAATTTTATTTAATGAAATTAAATTCTTTAATAGTTTTGACGTTTGGTTCAGTTGAATAAAACTTCTAACAAAGTTTGCACGTCAAGAGGAGACTTTAAGATCTCTTCTTAAATTTAAACCGACAGGTCGACCAAATCACCAGCATGTAACCAACGTTTCACCGAAGATTGCGTTATAAAAAATGTAGCACATCGATATCAGAAGAGCTAAGTGGTTAAAACCTTATCAGATGTACGTGTCTTGTATACATCAGTGTTCAGAAATAATTGATCACGTACATCATATGTGAATTTGACGAAAAAGAAAATAGAATAAATATGATGATATTGTCACTTGAAGTTTACCTGTCAACGCGTCAATTTATAATTATTTATATTTTATTGCATATCAATCATATTTTATTGCACATCAATCACATTTTATTGCATATAAATCATATTTTATTGCAAATCAATCATGTTTTATTATATTAACAAATGAATATTGGTACAATTCGGTAAATGTTAATGTTAGAACGACGTTGTAATTGGTAGAGGCAAACATTTATCTCGAGTTAGGATGAAATAGTTTTGAGCGATGGCGTACATCCCAAAGGATTGTGCCACTCACCTTCAGTTGGAAGTTCGCCCCCTGGCAACGGTTGTTCCTTCCACGATACGTTGGACACGATCCATCACAGTTTCTCTCAGTTGGTACAGTAGTCAACGTTCTTCCGGAAGAAATGATACCTCGACGTGTTCTGACTCGACAGATTTCGCGACAGAGTTCATCGCACGCTCGATCACACGCACGAGTTTCAACGACTCATTTTTTCCCCACCTGTCACTTTTGAAATGGCTTGTTCATTCGGTATTTCCGTGTCACCTAGTTTCGCGGCTAATGTGCTGACATTTCAACGCTTCCGCGGATGAGAGCGAAAATGACTCTCCACGAACGAGCTCTTGTTCAGAGACGAAATTTAATAATCGTAAAGAAATTTAACGATCTTTTTTTAATTTCACGAGACGAGGGACAAACTCGTTCATCGCGTTTCGCGAAATGTAATGCGATGGTTGTTTTTGCTTTATTCGGTTGTAGCGAGAACTGTTGCAAAATCCACGGAAATTCGACGAACGAGAGATCCTGAGGAGGATGCGAGCTAAGGTCCAGCCGAATGTAGCAACGCGTGTACACTGAAGGAACTTGCGATGCGAGGGCGCCGGCTTGAACCGCATCAGCCCCTCTTCCCGACACCCCACGCGTCGCGCATTCTCTTATCAGAGCCTGCGTTTCGGAATTTTGCCCTATCTGGATAACCTTCTGATAGTACATTGCCTGACAAGTCAAGAAATTCTCAAGGAACGAGTTAATATCGTCAATTTTAACGCATTGTTGACCGGCAATTTTAAAACGTCGTTCATCGCCAATTTCAACAACTCGCTGACGGCCAATTTTACGCAACCTCCTGTCACCGACTGTTACCTCGTAATTAAATATCAAAATGAAATAATTTAAATGAACGGTATGCACAATTAACTGCAACGTCACAATAATGTTAGCTTGAAAATTAGACAACATCACTAATAATGTAAACCTGAAAATTAGAGAACGTCAGTAATAATATAAACTTGACAATCACACAAGTTCCACAGCAATGTCAATTAAAAAACTATCAAAAAATCATTGCATGTATTCATAAAAGAGATGAACCAGCAAGTGAATAATTTTTTGAAATTCCCGCAAGTGATATAAATATTCATAGGCACTTCTGATTTCGTTCTACCAATTATAAGTTAACCTTGCTTAACTTTCACGACGCGAGCTTAATGAATTTCCCGCCATACGATTATTGCATAATAAATTCTAACTAAGCTTGATGGTTTCCGTGAAAGCTGCAATAAATTCGAACGTTTTACGCCTGCGCATAAATTACACCGGTAAATAGAAGATATTTATCACGTGTGTTTTGGAATACTAATGTAACGTCTAAATTGCCTTACACGTTCTACGGTACGAACAGGTTTCTAAACTTTTCTCTTCATTTATACATTTGGCTACCCTTGTCCAAATCGCGTCGCGTTTTACGTAATTACAGCTGATGCAAGAGTAAAACGTTGCAATTATGTTTAAATCAATAAACGGCTGTGTATGTTTTAACATCTTTAATTCAGGGGATGTGGATGGATTCGCAAATTGGTATCACTAAATTATTTGTAGGTGCTCCTAAATTATTTTCGTTGCTAAATTGTTCATAAACGTTGATAAAAATTTCAATGCACACATTGAAACACACTGTATATCGAACTTTTAAAACGTACGAAAGCATTCTCATTTTTCTGCTAGGAGCAATAAAAGTTAACAAACACGAGAGAAATTTTTCTGGTAGCCTGAGGGATTCACTAAACGAGCACATCCCGTTGTTTGGCAGGAAAAATTCCATTTGCTATGTTTGAAGATGATGCGCAATCGGAGACAGTCTCTTCGACGAAGATTAAAAACTTATTCTTTCATAAAACGAACTGGTAAAGACGTTAAGAACATTTAGGAAACGATAAGAACACATGGAATTACATTTCGCAACGATTTGAAATTACGTAACGAAATCAATAAAGATTGAAGATCACCTGCGCAAATAAGCGTTTACATGAGTACTTTTAATTGATAATAATATATTTCTCTCGCGAGGCAAAATTTACCAGAGCGAAAATATTCGCTGAAATACGAAAAGTTTTTTAGCCCACGGTAAAATTATGCTTCCTGTAAGATTAATAAAAAATTAAAATTGGATAGTGCGTGCAGCCATTCCTCGAAATGCTCTTGGACACAAATTTTTGTAACGAGAATCATGTTCAACCAACTGAATTATTTTAATAAAGTACCGTTATATTAACTGTTAGTTACAGGACTTTAATTAATGTCTCGTTATCGTGCAATTATTTTAGTAGAACTGTTTGCGAAAAGAGTGACTCGCGATCGTTGAATAACGTAAAACTGCATCGTGGATAATTGCAATGAAAAAATACGGGAGTTATGTTTATTTATGTTTAATTAATGTGATCGACGAATTTTCATGGTATAAAGATTTCCGTTGTTTTACGTGGACGAACGTAAAAATTTGCATAAACGTAACGCACAAATTTTACATAAATAGTCTTGACGAATATCAGAATGTTTGATATACGATAAATAACTATGGGATAAGGAGTCGTGGTGTGGGCAAGAGAGAACGCTCTAGTTACGCCTACTACTCTTCCGGACTTTATTTTACAAGGGTGGTCGACGACCGTCCGAGTCGACCAGCAGTTAAAGACTAAGACTTTCATTCCCAAAAACTCTCACCCCCACGCACCCAAACGCATTCAATCTCAGAATCATTCTATCTTCTTCCAAACCGAATCGCTTTCACTCTAAACTAATCATTCATCGATACACGCGTATTTCTCAGGCACTCCTCGAACTCGGACACCCAACGCGACACTCGAACCGATCATCCAAACATCCTCTCGCAAACACCACTCAGCATTCACTCGGACTCGCTCAGGCAAACATCTCATTTACCCATTTCATTCACACGAATATTTCTACGACTAGACTAAACATATTCTAGACTATGGCAGGGACGTGGCGGCCGCATATCGACGCCACATAACAAAAAATAATGTTCGGTATTCTGATGACGTAAGAACATAACCCAAGTAGAACGAGTCGATGCGATGTCAGACCTGATCGCTGCACCAGCAAGTAGTATAAGTCAACGAAAAGTCAAACAATAGGTAAAATTACACGAAACTTCAGATCAAGTTCTGTGATTAAAAATTGTTGCAGGTAATGAAGTTCAGAAATAACTTTTTGAACGTTCTACTTTGAAATTAGCAAACTTTCAAACTGAAAATCTTTTCATTATCGAGTAAGTTTGAATCGGTGTTTAATTTATAACGTCCTGTATTGGCAATTTGTAATTCCAAATTGATCGTTAGAATAAAATAACAAAATAAACATCGAGAACATATATGCATATAAAATAGAAGAAAAATGGATGTACAAAAATTCTGCGGTAACATGTTTTCAGGAACGTCAGATATGAATTTTCAGACCGTGTTCGAAAAGCAATTCGTGTGAATGGGTTACCATGTAGGCAGTGACAACATCAAAGCCTTCGTTAAATTCGTTATTTCTCTTTAAACTATACGTTGACAGTTTTACGTTCAACCGGGGACGCATTTATCATTTAATGAAAACGAAACGTGAAAAACGCGTGCCGTAAACCACGGTAGTCACATTTTATGACGGATAATTTAGTTCGGAATATTTAATAATTATTTCGAATTCAAGTTCTGCAGAATTAGAGGATCAGGCAATTAGGAACTTCGAGAACTAGAAAATTGAAGAATTTTTAAAAGATTAGGAGTTGAGAGATGTGAAATTGAGAGACAGGAAATGAGACGAGGGGGGTAATTAGAAAGCTGATAGTTAGAAAACTAGGAAAGTAAAAAGCTAGTAAAGTAGAAAACTAGAATATTGTAAAAGGGAGAATAGAAAACCGTAGAAAGTGAATAGCTAAGAAATGAAAATATCAGAGAGTCAGTTCCGGAAATAAAGAAAGAAGATAAGAAAGTGAATAAGCAGTTCGATAAACATAAACTTCGCGTTCATAAATCTGCAAGAAAAATGAAAAATAGATGACAAGAGTACGTAACAGGTGGATATTTACAGCGAACACTGTGGCCAACCGCAGTTTGTTTATCAAACAAATGGTCCTCTGACGTTGCTCAAAAATAGTTGTAATTGAAACAACAGAGAACAAAATGGAAATTTGGGAAACGTTCTGTGTAACGTGTAGCTGAACGAATTGTTACAGTATTCAAAATTGTTATTCACTAGTTTGCTCTTTGTTTCCATGTAGCACGTTCGATATTGATTTTTGAACATCGTTAAACCCACGGTGTCTTATCGTAGATTCGAAACAATCGTGGAATCGATCGTTTGATCCGCAAAAAGCAGTGGTATCTTGATTAACGTAGCTTTCGCTTTGCAGAGGAGGTTCAATTTTGCGCCAATGTGAACTTCAATTGCTTCGATTTGTCTGATTCCGTTTATACGATTCAACTGTGCTCGGTGTCCAATCGCAATGGCAGCAATTATTTTCGAGCAAACAAGTTATGAACAGGAACTTAATCTCGCTCCAGCTTTGTGTCGTTCGATTTAACGATCAGAAGAATTATTCACGACCGTAAAATTTAATTAGACAATTTTTTTACAAATCGTTTTATTGATTCAATCATCTTTGGAAAGCTCTCACAATGATTGAAACGATTGGGACGATGTCGTAATTCCTTTTTTCTAAATTTACAATTAGGAGAACGATAATTCTATATTTTTTATTTATAGAACTCTTGTACAATTATTGATTCAATCATCTTTGCAAATATATCTTCTGTGATGTTACAATTTTCAAATTTTAAGAGAACGATGTTTCTATTTCATTTATAAAAATTTTTGAGTAAATGATATAATTGATTCAGTAATTTTTGTCATTATATCTTTCGCAATATTATAATTCTTTAAATTGACTCTTCTTCTAAATTTACAATTGAGAGAACTAAATTTATAAAGCTTCATGAGACTCATATTTTTTAATCGTTGTGTACAGCATAAAGTGGACGGTTCTCGAGCAATGCAATATGGCAAGATCTTTGAGATAACTATTTCCACTTCAAAAGGAAGGTACAACAAATACAGCACAAGACGAGCCGGTTTACCGGATTACTCGAGCTTTATTCATTTTAATCCACTCTTATATACGTTAACAGTATCTGGCAAGGAATACAAATGTTATGTTTTATATCGTTCTTCGATTTCAGTAAGAAGGAATTGTATAACCGATGATTCGATGCTTTCCTCGTTTCTGTACCATCAAATGTAACCTCCTTAATTGCCTTTTCGATTCGTACAAGAAACAACTTAAATCCCTGCTCGTAGATCGAATCCTTGGAGTTAAAAAGAGATTTCGAGGTCTCATCGTACGGTGGAATTCGAGGTAGAAAGCACTTTGAAAGGTATCCATCTTGTGCTTGAGGAACTTTCTACTTCTGACTCGTTTCCTCTTTTATTTGCAAATGGTCTCCAGTTTCTCTTAATAGCTCTATCATATATCATGCATCATGTGCCAGAAAATGGACTATTTGAAAATTATATTAATATTTGGTATTGACAGTGAAGCTACGTGGTGTGTATGTTTACTTGAAAATCAGATACGAAGATAGGTAAATCGAGGATGAAACATTAGAAGTAGAGGATAGATACGAACAAAGAAATTTTAACAAATTTTGTCATTTAAAATAATAATAAAATAACCTGAAAAGTCAGATGTCAACGTTGAATAGTGTTTACTGTATGATGATCAATGAATGAGCAAAGGTACAAAAAGTAGCCTAAGTTTAAAGGAGTTAATTGCGTCTCTTTGAAAGAAGGATTCTCCCGAAGAAAGTTGAAGTTGACACCGAAAGTGTGGTTAAACCGGAGAAGTTTCGCAAGTTGTAACCGTAGTCGAAGATGCTATAAAGTTTCTGGTTAAAGATAATATCGAGGCGGGTGTTAAAGTGTTTCAATGCTGATTTCACGCCCTGTGATAAGTGGCATTATAAATTGACGCTATAGCAACTGCTGAAATAATGGATAGGACCGATGGATCATACATATGAAGTGTTTCATTTCCTGGATCATCAGCAATTCATGGAAAGGTTATGGAGAAGGAAGTTCGGTCCTCTTTGAACTTTGGAGGAAGGGCTCTTCAGAACTTGTGTAATTTCTTACCCGGTGCGAATGGCGTTTAACGCTCGTCTCTACATTTATGTATGCGGCAGAATATTTCAATTTAAGATTTCCTAACAACACTTCTTTCGATTTAAACGCGTGAACGCGTGGATTGCTGAGATTCTTGGATTCTGTGGATTATGGTATTTCAGGAATTTTGACATTCTGATGTATTGGGGTCTTGGTGTTATAGGACATAGGGAGTTGCAGTTTTTGCGATTTTGGAATTTTAGGAATATCTTGTCTTCGAAACATCAGACTTTTAGGTCCATGAAATTTAATGATTATGAGTCCGATTTCAAAATTGAAGAATTTCATGACCTCTCTACTTTACATTTTTATTATTTTCATTATAAATCGCGATATCTTACAATTTCAACATGTTGTAACATAAAAATTAAACACTTGTCAAATCTCAAAAATGTTTAATTTTGTGACTCCGGAAATTGGAAGTACAGACTATTAAGGTTCTGAAACTTCCGGATCATCGAACGTTACAATTTGAACTGTTGGGACTAAGTTGTTTGAGGGTAGCGATTAAAGTTCACAGGATTGAAAGGGTTAATCAGATTTCGAGTCCCGAAATCTCGGGTCTAACGGCTCGTATTAATTGAACGGCTAAATGTGAGAATCGCGAGACGATTACGAGTCTGCTCAGCAATTACTTCCGGTGGTTTCGTTAAATCTTCTGACGAGTTGATTAATTCTGTGGCCGGAGCTTTTAACCGGAACTTCCGCAGCGAACTCGTTGAAAAAGGATTGAAAATTGTAAGTCGAGCAACGAACCGTAATGGGAATGAAAAAATGTTTTACGCAAAAAAATGTTCCTCTGCCATTTCTAACAGCAGTCAAATATATGTACCATCAAAGTGGAGGTAATTCGAGAATACAAAGTAAGAGCTGATCTTTTAAAAGATATAATTAGAGGAATTAAATGCGAAAGAGTCTGTTTGATACGATTACACGAAAGAAATTCACTTTGCTAATGCGTCATTGCTTTCAGCGATAACGCGGAGCATTAAATATTTATGTTTTTCATCCCTCAAAGCTTTAGTGAAACGGATTTAAATATATATTGACAATTTGAATTTACTCTGCGATACGAAGCTTTTCATGCCAAAAGTTTTTAAAAGTTTTTGGGGTAGAATGTAAAATGCTTTTGAAATTGATGTGTACGATGAGGAGTATTGCAAAATTTAGTGAAATATTGTTTTGGTTTGGAAAATATGGGAAATGGAACGTTTAATTGAAAACGGTAGTGTCAATAGAATGCTTCCACTATTTGTTATCGTTGCATTTTTCGATAACAAACAATTTTTGTTTTTATTTATTATCAATAATATTTACTGTGGTTGTGTTTGTTCAGATAAATAACAAATGCAAAAGAAGAAAGTTTTTATTAACAGATTTTTAAATACAGTGCAGTGAATTTTATGTACATTAAACTGGAACGAAGGTACGGAGTAAGTGAGAGTGGAATGTGTGTGGTCAGACGTAAATAAGTCAGATATGTGGTAGAACTATTTGTGTTATGAATTTGTGTTATTATGAAGATAAATTGTTCTTCATTTTGGGGGATTAAATGTGATAACTTGTGGAGTCTGATATTTATGAATTTTTGAATTTGTGTTTTCTGAAATCCTTTCATTCTTTACTAAATTCTTAAGCATCTAAATCATCAAATTGTTATACTTTGTAATTATATACCAAAACTTTCAAATCTCCGAATTCTCAAATGTCCAAATTCTCAAATCCTCAACTTCTCAAACCCCAATATCTCAAATCTCCAAAACCTCAAATCCCCAACTTCTCAAATCTCCAAATTTCCAAATCCCCAATTTCCCAAACCCCCAAATTCTCAAATCCCCAAATCGTCAAATCCTTCTCTGTTCACCCCTCAATTTCCCGTAATCCATTTTCCAGTTCGTCAAATGACCATCTTCCAACACCCCAACTATTCGGAAATCCCCAACATCCCAAATACATAAATGTTCATAAATTTAAAGGCTACCAGCTCACAAATCATTTCCGAGAAGTAATTTGGTCACCTTAAATCACCGGGCGCATAATTTTAGTGGGCCGTACATTCAGGACGACAGAAATAGATCACATACGGAATAAAATTACGTGAAAACAATGGCACTACGTTTACCAACAATGTTTCATTTTCGTTTCTGGTTCCGAGACTCCGTAAGAAAGTTGTGCGGGTAATAAAAAGTTTCGCGTGGTCGAATGAAGTTGCATTACCGGTTTCCCACCCGGAAAAAGAGTTCAACTTTCGAATGCAGACTCTGGTGAAACGTCGGTGGCAAGTGCTATTGAGAACAACCACCCTACCTGCGTGTTTCATTCGAAATTTCACGTGGTTCTTTCCTACGGATAGCTGTTCGAAACTTTTCTCACCCTTCTGACACGATAACGAACCCCTCAGACAACTTTTGCAGAACGCTTATTTCTCATGGAACCGTATTTTATCGCTGCTTATTTCGAGCTTCCTACAGACGGGGGAGAATCGGTAATCGACATAATTTTTACATATATCCTCCTGCGTTACTCATGAATTATTCATGATTTATTTATTATTTCGGAAAATACGTTCTTTCGTTAACGTTGGTATTTAGAGTGCCTTTGTTCTTTGATTGAAACTATTATTTAGGAGAATATAGGGTCGAAGTTTTAAGAAACTAGTTTACAGGACTAGGTATATGGATGTGTGTCTCTACGTCCTCAAATTCCTATATCACCAAATCTGGTACGTTTCTATATTCACATGTCACCTTTCTACGCCTACGTAAGCCATTATTTACACGTGGTTGAATATGATAGCATATTTTTGAAGTTTTATCGAAAACCTTAATACTGGTATCATATTGATACAGTTAATTTGGATTTTCAATAATCGATAAGAACCTTCTATTAAGGAGATTACGGTCCATATTTATCTCCCGCAAATATTTACACAGGCTTTTCTTTCTCTTTCCGTTTTTTTTTAAAAGCAATTATACAGACAGCAAGAAAGTACTATAATTAAGAACGAAGCAAATATTTGATTCTTGTTTGAAACTCATTTCTTGCCGAGGGTTAACGTAAGATGAAACTAATTGGGTATTATTCACCCGCTCTCAATTAACGTAATATACAGTGACATGCTGGTAGACGCGATCGATCATCGTTATCGTGTAATATATTCATTACTGTGTAATTTGTGATAGTGTTGAGCACTTTGAGGATTTAGAAATTTTAAACTCTATTTCACAGTTTCAAAATTTATGAATTTCGGAAATATGAGTAAGTCAATTTTTTTATTTCTGAATTTTTAGAGGGTTAAACTGGAGTGTACAGGTTCGGAATTTTTGAACTTCCTCAACGAGATTTTCGAATTCTCAAATTTTCAAATTTTCAAATTGTCAGATTCCTAAATTCCCAAAGTCCTAAACTCCCAAATTTTGAAATTCCCAAATTCCTAAATCCCCGAGTTTCTAACTTCCCTTTTCTATATCCCCAAACTCATACACCTCTAAATTCCTAAATTCAAAATTTCCTAAATCTTCAAATATCTGCGCCACCATATTCCTAAATCCCCAATTTCCCATGTCCTCAAATTCGTAAATCCTCAATTTCCTAAATCCCCCATTTCCCACACCACCAAATTCAAAAAACCTCCGAATCTCTAAAAGACCGAATCTCCAAATTGCCGTTTCCGGTGTCGCAAGTTCAAGGAATGATAAGAATACATGCCTCGAGTGTCCATCGCAGCAATGTTGAAACGCTTGTGGTGGTGTTTTCGCGAGACTCGTTGTCTCCGGATGCAAATTTTCTGACGGAATTGTTGAAGAACTTCTCTCGAAGTTGCTGCGCGAAACGTGCTCTCGTAACAACTTTAAGATCGCGCATTATTTTGCGACACAGCTCGCAATTATTAACGGAAAATGGCTTCTTTATCGTTGAATTATTCACATTCTGGACAGGTTACGAGTTTGTGGCGTACGAAATAAAACGTTCCGGCCACTTTTCTTTACGGTCTTTCCTTCAGTTGTAAACTTTCTCTCCGGTGAAATTGCAACAATCTTCTTTCGCCGGCTATAAAGTAAAATTTCAGAATGTACGTTTATTCAAATGCACCGCGATACACGCCAATTTCATTTTTCATTTGGTTTCGTACACGCATAATGTTCTCTGCTCGATACTCCAGGGAAATACGAATTTCCTATAAATTTAAGCATTCATGAATCAAAAGTTGAAATTAAAAATGAATTTCATAGTAGGTACATTAAACAAACTCGATGCATTAAACTTAGCTCATTGCACAACTGTGTCGATTATTCGAACGATTTTAAAAGCAGAGTATTCGAACAAAATCTCTTCAAATTATTGCTGTAACATTTTAATAAGGTCCAATGCTATTTTGTACCTTTATTTCGATACTTAAATGTATCCTTTGCCGCAATAACTTCCAGTTGAAAATAAAATTACTATAAATCTGTTGAAGTAAAAGGTACATTACGTATTCAAAGAATTCCAATGGGACAGTCACATTTTGCCTGTCGCTATTTAATAAATATATAAACCCGATATTTCTTTATTTCTGCGGATACCTTTCATTCCTGAATATCGTTCAGCGTTGAATTCCTGCGATAAAGAACGAAAGGAGGCCAATCGTCACGCACCGAGGTCCCCAATGGTCAAAAGTAATCGTACCGCTTTTTATTAACGCCCTGCACGGTTGTTAAGACGTCCATTACATTTTAAACGAACCCTTACGAGTTTCCATGCTTCCCAAAATACGTGGACGGAAAATGGAGTGCCGGGCTTCTTTTATTCGAATCACGCGACACCCTTGGGGTCCACCCCTTATTCGTTGATGAATTTGCTCAACACCTTTGCTATCTGACAGCTGCGAATAAATCACGGCTCTAAGTGGATTTTAATTCTCCATCTACAGATTCACGCGTTGTTATGTTTGTTGGAATCTAACTATTTATTATCATTTTTGGAGTTGTTGCAATTATACGTTTGTGAGGATCAAGATGTAAGGTTCTACATTTACGAGTGTGAACATGTGCAAATTTCTAGATCTATAAGTTCTAGAATTTGTAAATTTGTAGTTTCAAGTTTTAAGTTCGCGTTAAATTTTGAAGTAAAAAATTGTTAGAATTATGCAGTCATTGACCAAGTATAAATAAATGGATGTTAATCCGAATATACCTCTTCAGTTTATTAGAGTAATATTACCACGATAACAGTAATAAATGTCGGTGTTCACGATTATATAATGCAACGAGAGTGCAAACTATCTTTTGCTAATTTAATTAACATAATTTGCTATATTCTTAACAAATTGTTATAACCATAAGTCCCTATGTTTCAAACTCTGTCTGTCCCAAAATTTATGTTCACAAATTTTTACGACCCCTTTCTGCTCTCTCATGTTCTTAAATTTCTACGTCCAGAAATTCATACGTGCCTAAATTACTTACGTCCTTAATTACTTACGTCCCGATATCTCTACGTTCATAAATCCCTACGTCCCCAAATTGCTGCGCTCTCATACCCTATGCTCATAAATTTCGACGTCCCGAGAGCGACACGTCCCGATATCCCCACGTTCATAAATTCCTACGACCCGATATCTCTACGTTCCCAAATCTCTACACCCCTAAACCACTACGTTCTTAAATCTCTGTCCAAATTTCCACGTCCACACGCACCTATGTCTCTCAATTTCCACGTCCCGATATCTCTACGTCCCCAAATCTCTATTCTCCGAAACTGCTATATCCCCAAATCTCTACGTCCCCATATTCTCATGTCTCCAAATTTCTACGTCCCCAAATCTCTACATCCCCAAGTCTCTCCCAAATTCCTGCATCCCCAAAAATCCACGTCCCATAATTCCAAAATTGTCAATTACCTTAATCCCCAAATATCTAAACCCCCAACTACCTGAATCCCCAATAAACCCCCAAATTCCGTAAAACACATAATTACCAGCGAAATATAAATGTTCAGTCATTCCAAACAAAGTACACATCGAAACATGGAAGTACGATAAGAAAGGATAATAAAATGCGTAGAACGAACGCGATAAAGAGTAGACAGAAAGAAAGAGCTGTTCGCCAGGAAGTTTTTTCTTCGAACGACGCAAAGAAATCCAGACAAATTGTTCGCCGCTTCTTGCGACAATGCGAGATATATCGTTCGGTGCCTCGAGCTGTGAAACAAACGTAAACTCGAAAAATAAATACAATTCTTTTTTTTGTCACGGTTCGCGTGCGGTTCGAGGATTTGAATGTAAAATTAGTTGCTCGCAGCGACGAGGACGTGGGAATTGTTTGAAATGCATGGGACATTCATGTGTCCGCTTGACTTTTCATGGTTAACATCACGTTCGCTGTTCGTGCATTTTGAAAATGGCTGCTGGGGATTTTTAAGCGCCTGCAGCGCTCATTCCACGTGCATTTGCGATCTTGATGCACGAGGTAAATACGTGACATTCATTCGTTTCTTCTCAAGTTTTTTTTCTTCTTTATTGCATACTTTTCTCCGAGTGTAATGAATTTTTTCGATAAATTCAGAATGTACTTTTTTGAACGTCAATGAATATTCGACAAATTCTTAACCATCAGTGAGATTTGGTACGTCCACCAGGGAGATTTGTTTCCCAACAAAGGAAGGGTTACCACCCCTCAAAATACACACAAGCAAAGTAAATGACGAGATTATAAATATCGATCGGTCCCTTTTAAACAGAAAGGGTGGAAAGCGATTCAGGTCTCATAATCATGAGAAAAATGAAGGTACACTGTTCGCCAGTGTAAAGTTGTAACTGAAATTGCTTCTGTACAGTTTTAAAATGCAAATCGGCCAGAAACTAATTTATACATTAGCATATTGTATCGCGTTACATGAACAATATTATTAAAGAAAGTGTTTGCTATTCTCTGAAGAGTTTAAACAGAATTTAGTTAGCACGCTTTAGGTGTTTAATTTACTTTTTAAACAAGTTAAGGAACTTGGAGTTAATCTAGCAGTTCATGGAGGGAAATTATTTAAAAGGCATTCTTGGGGTGTTTGTGACAGGAGCGTTTATAGAATTCACGTTGTGTAATGGAGGAATGAAATTTATGTGGAGTAGAATTGTATTCTATGTCTACTATGGAGTAGAAATTTATTAGTAATTGATACGGATCAAATTGTCTATGAATTTAGGCGATTGTGATTCACTATGTTTTCACTACGTCTTTAAACTGTAAGTAAATACGTTTGTAAACTTCTATGTCCTTAAATCTCTACCTCCCCAAATTCGTACGTCCCCAAATTCGTACACCCCCAAATTCCTACGTCCCTTAAACCTCTGCGTCCCCAAATCTCTACATCCCCAAATTCATATGTTCACAAATTTCTACGTCCCCAAATTCGTACACCCCCAAATTCCTACGTCCCCAAATTCCAACGTCCCTAAATTCGTAAACCCTCAAATTCCTACGTCCCCAAATTCTCACGTTTCCAAATTCCTACATCCCCAAATTCCTATGTCCACTAAATCTCTACGTCTCCAAATCTCTACATCCCCCAATTCCCACGTCTCCAAATTCGTACACCCCCAAATTCCTACGTCCCCAAATTCCAACGTCCCTAAATTCGTAAACCCCTAAATTCCTACGTCCCCAAATTCTCACGTTTCCAAATTCCTACATCCCCCAATTCCTATGTCCACTAAATCTCTACGTCTCCAAATCTCTACATCCCCCAATTCCCACGTCTCCAAATTCGTACACCCCCAAATTCCTACGTCCCCAATGTCCTATGTCCCGAAATTTTTACGTTCCCAAATTCCTACATTCCCAAATTCCTATGTCCCTAAATTCCTACATCCCCAAATACCTACATCCTCAAATTCCAAACTTCCTAAACCTCTACATCAGCAAATCACTAAATTATGAAATCATGAATTTGCCATTTCGCGGAATTTGCAAACACCCCATTGCCGATCCAATTGAAAAGGAAAATGCATAGTCAAATAGCTCGATATAACGCATTCAGTGGATCTGATTATATGGTTACTGGCGAACTCGAAAATTGCAGGATACATAGATTCCTCTGATAAAATAATGTGTACGGGGAAATTCGAGTTAACGAATTTATCTCTTCATGTATCATTCATCGTTCGCGGATCCTACGTTCAAATTCAGAGGTTAAAGCATGGTAAACGGCAGAAATTTATGTTCAACCTGTGAATTTAATTGACGCTGGTTATCCATCAATGTGATCAAACGTTTCTGTTTGCAAATGGTATTTTCTTTAATTACATTTCACGTTCGTTCGAATGTTCGATAATCGTTACAGAAAATTTCATTTCGTTCAATCAGTTTTTATATATTGATGCTCTCATTTCGAGGAGTGTTCGTGTATCAGATTATAATATTCTGAACTGTTCATAGTTTCGTATAGTACTTAATGTACCAAAGACACACCCATGTCAGTGAGTAATTAATTACATCGAATATGTATTTGATGGAGCTGCTCATGTTCCCTGTGGATGGCCAAGAGATTTTGAAATCAAGTCAGCTAGTTAGTCGCATGATTACTTAACATCGAAATTACCTCTGATGAATATATTCCTGTATTTAACTTGGAAATATATTATCATACAGGATTCCGTTACTGCATAAACATCAACATGTACCTTTTAGAACAGATTACTAATTTCTATAACATAAAATAATTCATGAAAAAGTTGCTGTTATTAATAATTTTAAATTACTCGTTAAATCGAAATAACATTCTATTTTTATAACTGTATATCAGTTTATATAAATGACAAGCTTTTTATAAATAACATCACCTTTAAACATTTTTATTGACACATCTCCTTTAATAACTTGAATATTTATCAATCCTATAACAGTGTTTTATTTATGAATAATCTTTCCTCGTCGAACAAATCAAACATTCTCCATATCGCGAATAAATATCTACAATAAAATAGAATAATCCAGGAAACGAGTATTCGTATTTAACAAGCATTAATTGCTGTTTTATCGGGTACATATTTCAGGCGTGCAATTAACGTTGCAAGAAAATCAATGAATAAAGAAATTCGAACGGGATGGTACAATAAATGTCGGGCAAAATTATTACATTGTAAAGCAATGGCTTTATTGACACTGAGCTTTGAATAAAAATCATGAGAATTTGCGATTAGCCTAAAGGAGATTTGCAATGCGAAAAACAAACATCATTCAGAATATGATCGTATTATCTGCCGCCCAGCAAACACTGCTGTTATCTTGATTATTTATGATGTTTAAGCACCATTACAATGGTGGCGGTGCGAAATAAAGATTAACATGTATTTTCCGGCATAGACTATTAGCAGGTGATAATCAGACGTAATTACCACGTTAATTAACCATCGAATACAATATTATAATTAATGATCACTTTATTATTAACTAATTATTATTCAATCTTTTTATGTAATGGCAGCATTACGGATTATAAATGTTGCGATGACAGTGCTGGTGATTTGTAATTATTTTTGGTGGGAAATATTGGGCATTTATCAATTTGTCGTGGGAACAATTTTGAAATTTACAAAATTTTCAAAGTTTTAAAATTTGAAGGTTTCGAATTTTCAAATTAATTCCTAAGTTCCCAAATTTTCAAATCCCACTTCCCTATATCCCCAAATTCCTCAATTCAAAAAATCCCAAATTTCCCAATTTCAAAATCCCTAAACCCTGAAATCCCCTATATTTCTACATCCCCAAATTCCTAAATCTCAAACTTCCTATATCCCCAAGCAATTCCCACACCTTTACAAAACGAATGTAACTCTGTACATTTCTTCACGTCTTAATCCAAACGCCGGAATAATTCTCGTCGCTTTAAAAACAATTAATTAGAATTTCTCTTTTTCCATCAATTACAAATTACTCTTCCAGAAAAGAACCGTACCGTGTAAAAGCGACCTCTTCGCTCGAAGGACACAGATAAATCAAGACCGAACCGTTTAAAAGTATTCCCTAGAAGAGAACGTTTTTTTTTTTTTTCAAATACAATGAGAGAAGCTTGCGTAATTAATTCGAAAGATTAATGAACACGATTAAAGTTCCGACACTCGATACGGTTTCCTTGCTCACGGTTTTGTCGATCGATGTTGAGTAACGTTTAATTAATTAACCGTGCGATCTACTCGTTTTATTTCTTATTTCATTGCAAGAAAATATAAAAAAAATTATTAAAGAACACTCTCGTGGCTATGTTCCGTTTCAGGAAACGTTTATACTGACAGAAGTTGTTTTCCTATTTTCGCAAGGTTTCCAGTGATAATTGCAATTATCGCTTATGAATCTTTCATAATTAATAGGATGAGAAACGATCGATTGATATCTGAGTGTGTATAGATTGCGTCATAACTCCATTTGTATAAAAGCTGTAAGTTTCTGCGTTTATGAACGCAAAGCAAGAGAGACGGACTGGAATCATTTAATTACTCCGTCTGTCATCCACGTGGAAATTAATAGTTATAACCATCGTGCTTAACGTTGCTACACGATCACTGCATGCGCGGAAACGTAGAACTTTTTGTTAAAGCAAAAAGTTGTTCCGTTTCGCTCAATTGCAATCGATCTCGCCTCGCTCGTTTAGATTTTATCGCAAGGGAAATATTTGGTTTGGGAAAAATTATAACGAGCATCTTTTTATCGTCGACGATTCTGGTAAACTAATTTTTCTCGCCGTTGTTAAATAATCTGTGCTGACAGAACAGGTAATAAGTAGAGAATTGTATGTCGAAATTGATTCCTTGTTTGTAAAGTAAGACATAATCAATTAATAGCCACACGAGTTTGATGTCCGCTATTTGCGTGTGTTTGAAATAGCAATCGATTTGCGATAATTGTAATCTTCGTGTGTGCAATATTCTTAAAGTAAAGTCACGTAAAACTCAAGTCGTCTAACATTACCATAATAAATCTTTCTCAAAGCGATCTCTGCCTTGGTTCCGTTCGATTAGCACATTATCGATTTCTTCGAGGAATAAGAAAAAGAAGACGAATTCCAGGATTAAAGAGTAGCTCGATCGCAGACAGCTGTTCAAAGATTACAGCAGTAGAATTCCTCCCTTCGAATTGCATTCACTATCAGATACTTTACACCAATCCTTGCGATCGTTCTAATAACGATCAAAAATGAATTCTCTTCAATGCCGAAGATTCAGGTGTTACCAGATCACATAGTATCTTTTCCACTTCTATCAAAGTCAGGAATACGACCCTCGGAATGAAAGATCAAGGTTGATGCGAACCGACAGTCGTTTAAATCAAATTGCATTCACTATCTGATTTCTTAAGCTCTGTTTTAATTTGTCCTAATTAATTTGCAGAAACTTATCTTATAACAGTTCTGATCTTAATTTGATATTTTATCGAATTCATTTTAATTCAATCATGTGTTTTAGGTTTCTTTCAGGAACAGTATCAGTTTAAGAGCAAGTTGCATATGAACTTTTATTTTAATTTGAAATGTTAGATATTCAATCATGTTGATATACAAATTTTTATGTTGTATGGTAGGAGGAACATAAATGGAGCTTTGAGGACAGGATTTATACAAGGATTAGAACATTTGGTGAGGAACATAGATCTTACAAAATTTAATTTTTTTACAAGACTCTATCCAATAGGCATTCAGGTATTCTGTTCTTTCCAGTTCGACCGGGGTCCATCTTTTATCGAATTATCGGACAACCAGAAATATCCTCCCACTGTATTCTAATATAATCGTCCAGATGTCCTTTTTCAAGCGACAGGCGTCCAGGAATTTCCGCTAAACTCTCGACGAGTATAGCAACAAGCTCCCCCTTTATTCTCCAGGCAGGCGTCAACGTATATTCGCCGGAGTCTACCATCTAACCACTATCCAGGCAGGCGTCCAGGAATTCTCTCCTACCGGAGTCTTTAACCAACTACTCTTTCTCCAGGCAGGCGTCCAGGTATTTACGCCGAACTTTCCTGCCGGAGTTTCTCTGCTCTCCTCTCCAGGCAAACGTCCATTTTCAGCTCTCCTGTCGGAGTTTCCTAATATCACCCCTTCTCTAGGCGTCCAGGTATTATCGCCGAACTCTCCTGCCGGAGTCTCTAACGAGTTAGTATTTATCCAGGCAGGCGTCCAGGTATTATCTGAACTCTGAAGACTCCTAAGCTGGATCATTCGTTCTTATCTCTCTTAGAAAATTGAACTAGTTCTTACCGCAAGCCTTTATTATTCACTAGCTGGTAGATAATGTCTCAGTGCATAAAACCGAGGACGCTGCTGTCATGTCACTGCGTGTGACGGACTAAGACGTGAGCTACGTTTTTCCATTGATAATGAGAAGGATACTCGTTCACACTGCAGGTGCGGAACTCAAAACACTCGAAAATGAGCTGAAGAGTGTAGTGTCAGTGTGAGTTATTTTTCGCAGTGAAAGTACTGTATAATCCTGTCCTTGGTGTGTAGGAGGCTGATCCAAAGTTGCTATCATTTGCTGTCATATTTTGAACACCACCAAAGTTGCTATCATTTGCTATATTTTTGAAAGTATCAGTACATGCACCGTATTTTGCGAAATGAATCAGTTGTTAAATTCGTAGCCATTGGGTAATAAGTCGCGCTTCAAAGCATAAGTTCAAGGCAACTATCCACGTATCCTTTCAAAATTGCACAATATCTTCCCGATTCGAGCGAGAAACCGGAAAACCAAGAGCAAAATCCAAGATCAAGGTGCACCTGAAATACAGACAGCCGTTCTCGCCTCGATAAGCATCGAAATCCCTACTCGTGTATGCTCAAGCGACAGTAATGACACTGGTGGGGCAGAACAGGATGTTTTGACCACGGTCTTTCTTCTTCGATCAGTGCGATTTCGTTCGTTAACGTACGCGATCCTGCGATTCCGGCGGGAAAAATTGAATCACGGTGCTACCGTCGAACATTCGGAATGAAATATCGCGGAGGTGAGATTCGGGTCGTGATAGAATCATTCGGAGACGATGTATTTTCAACGAAATCGCGTCGATATTTCGCATACCGGCAGTCGAAATTCTTCGATTATTACCCCGAATAATCTGCTTTCCACAGATTCATTTGTGTTCCGGTAATTCGAGGCGGAATTATGAATATTAATTTCGCTGCAGCGGTTTTCATTAGTCGGATTGGTATACGGAAAATAAATTGGGAAGTATGATCGGAACGTTGGGTTCTTGGTGTGGGGAGTGCAGTGACGGCAATATGGGGAGAGGTACAATCTTAGAATTTGGGGACTTAGAAATTTTAGAACTTGGGAAGTTTGAGAAATTGAGAAGTTTGAGATGTGGGAAGTTCTGGTATTTGGAAATATAGGAATATTATAAAGTTTGAAATTTGGGGATTTGGGAGATTCGGAGACTTGGAGATTTAGAAGTTTGAGAATACAAGATTTTAAAGATTTGAGAAATTTGGAAATATACGACTTCGGAGATTTGGAAAACTAAGGAATACAAGAATTTAGAGATTTGTAGATTCATGAATATAAGAATTTGCAAATTTGGAGATTTGAGAATATTCGAATTTGGAGATACATTCAGAAATTTTAACAACTTTCAAGTTTTCCAGTTTGTTAGAACTCTGAATTCAAAAAATGTACATTAACAATTATAATTTAATTTAATTTGAAAGTCAATTTAACAAATTTAAAAAAATTCTTCCCTTTTATAAATCTAAAAATTTGATAATTTAAAAATGTAGAGCTACTACAGGTTTATTTACCAAAAGTCCGTGAATTTTCGTGTCAGAGACAATCCCAGTAAAGGAGTAGCAATATTTCCGACAGCATCACAATTGCAGTTTCCATAATCCCGCGGTAACACTGTCGCTCAGTCCTCAAAGGGAAAACTATTGAAAAATTGCTGCCTTGACAAGACGGATGAATTGGTCGCTCGAAAAACATTCCAATTTCAAAGAAATTTCACACGTGCAAATTAATATTGACAACTTCAACATTGTCGTAACGCTTCGTTGTTTCTTCATAACTTTCGAATCGTTTCATTCGTGTCGCTGAGATTCACTGAGAGAAAGAATTCGTTCCTAAATCACTGGATTTAATATAATCTTTCTAGGTCTCGGCAGTTAATTTTCGGGACAATTGCCGTCGAGTTTGCTTTATATAATTGTCTCTTGTTCAAACCTGGTTGAATGGTCTGTAATTTTCTCCACGATGTACTCTCTGTGGAGTGTACAGCTTTGTGACAATATAAGGACATGAGAAAGTATGTAATTATATTTAATAGACCGTGTATCGACATTTCAATGTGATTGGTTTCATTAAATTATTCGATTGCAACAGTTGTTTGCTAAGTCCGAACAATATTTTTAAATCAAACAAGTGGTTGCTAAATTCAAATAATTTTTTTTTAGATCAAACGACTGTTTGTTAAATCTAAACGATTTTTTTCAGATCAGTTTGTCTATTGTTTGATTTATTGTTTTAAGCCTAGGTGATTTTTTTAAGCCAAACGAATCAAAGAATCAAATAATTGTTTGCTAAATCTAAGTGATTTTATAAAGTCAAACAACTGTTTGTTAAATCCGAGTAATTTTGGAAAAATGTAGGTGGTAAGCTAATGTAAAGCAGAATATATTGAGGTAGCGGTAAAACTTTTCGGTTAGTTCTCCTTTAATCAGTTATATTCTGTGCTTCTGCATGAAGTTCCGATATCGGGGCATAATAACTATGTAAATTCAGGAAAATGTTGCACGCAAACCCTATCAAAGGGAGCAACTGAGGAAACGTTTCCATTTCCGGGAAGATCCTGCTGAAATACAGTCGTAATCGAATGGTGAATGAAGTTTCCAATAAACGTCGATATGGCATCTCCGTCTCCAAAGGATCTGGTTATGTTAATTTCTTACGATTCTGTGAATCCCCGAACGAAATCCCCTCGCTGCGACCACATGTTAAATGGCATAGTCATTTTTACTTGAATTACTAACACATAATAATTATTCGTTTCTATTTGAATTACTGCGTATCTTTCCTTTGAACGATAATTCAGGACAATATTCTTATGGTAATTCTAGGAACTTTCAATAGAAACTATGCAAAATTTTGAGTTATATTTTTTGAGTGGTATTTCATTTTTTCTGATAAAAATAATAGTAATATTGTAAAATAATAAAGTAACAGTATAACAGAGTAAAATAGTACACTAGAACAGTGGAGTAGCAGTAAAGTATGAAAGTGAAATGATGGAGCAAGAGTCTAATAACAGAGAGAAATAGTGGAAGAATAAGATACTAAAATAGTAAAGTAGTAAAGTAGTAAAATAATAATGTAGTAAAATAGTAAAATAATGAACTAGTAAAATAGTATAATAAAATAGTAAAATATTAAAATCGTAAAATAATCAAGTAACGAAATAATAATAAATTTCGCAACATTCGAGAGAAAAAACCATAAGAGTAAAAATTGCATGATCTCCCAACGCGGTTCTTGATATATCAAGAGGCTGGATTCGCGGAACACGTGTGACCGCGATCATTCACGTGAAATCCTACGCTGACAGTGAACGCGTTAATTGCGTGATCAAACGCTAGTTAGGCAATTTTCCTTCCTCGTCGATAGAATTGGAAATCTATCCAGTTCGAATAGACTTCGTGAAAGGAACGGAGATACTAATCATCAAGGACGAACGATTCGTGCGTATTGAAACGGTCGTACCTCTCGATACCGATCGATACCGTGATGTATGCGTGTTCGCAGGCGGATTCGATATTATCTAACGACATTCGTACATTACCTTTTTCGCGGGAGAACGTTCGTGCCCCAAGGTCTGTCTCGTTACTTAATTTCTTTGTACGACAATTACACGCAGCTGCAACTCGGACGTTTTCCGTTATCTTAATTGACCGCCCATCGAGTCGATTCCTTTTTAAACGAGAAAATATCGATTCGTGATTTCCCAACGACAGAGATAAACCCTGTACCCCGTGATCGACGCGAAACAAGCGCCACGTTGCTTACCGCTCATTAGGAAAATTCTTGTTGTTTTTGGATTGCATTAAATCGAACGAAGTCTAGAAGAAACGGGGAACGTTCTATTCTCTGCGTGAACGAGCAATTACCTTCGAACGACGCCCTATTTTACACGATATTCGCCCATTAACTGAAGTACATGCAACTGGAAGTCGAGTGTTCAATTATAATGCAGCTTTAATTAAATGGTGCAGTGTATAGGAATTTTGGAACCCTTTAAATTTTCATCTTGTGCCTTATTTGATCGATGAACTTATTTAATTACTTCGTGATATATAGACTGATGAGTAAATTTGAATTTCATGAAGTATGAAGAACATGCATATTGAAGTTATATATTATGATTCATCTAACGTCTTGCCTATAAATTACTCGTAAACTGCTGGTAACGAGGAATGTTTCAAACAGGAATTGTACGCATTATAATTAAAATACTTCAAATGACTTTCGTATCGCTATATCACAATAATAAATTTTGTATATGGTGTGCCTCCCTTCAAATTATATCAATTTTGTTTAAAACATTTTTTCATGCAACAAATTATGAGTAATTCAGGTAGCACCGTTAGATGAATCAGATCAGTCGAGTAAATAAATATAAGTACATTAGGGTAAATGAATTTGACTAATTAAAGATTAATTACGTTGCCGCACTCGTATCAATAGAATGAGACATCACGTCGATCGATTAATTCGTATTCCGACGACATCCCACAAATTCTAATGAATCCCATAAATGAACGATTGAATGAAATCTCTAAAATAAATTTTTGAACGAAATCAAATCGTTTCTGCGACTGTTCACCTTGAAATCGCCTGTTGGAAACGCGTAAATCGTGTCGCTTGTCAGAATGTTGCGGTATCGGTACGGGCATACATATTCATTGGCTTTGATGTTGCAATACTGAAACAAACATACGTTTCTCTACGCGTGTATCCCACAGATTTCGCGTTAAACAATAACTCTGCCGTTGTATTTGTATTTCGTGACTGTAATGCCATTGACGTGATGCCGATTGCTATGATTCAATATCCGACTGAAAACACTGGTATCGCTTCCCCTGTACAAAATATTATCGGATAACTGACAGACAGCGGCTGTGATCGATTTGAAAATCAATTTTGAAATCGTTTTACATCGAAAAGCGTTTTTTCACTCGTTTCATTGCACCATCGCGCCTTGTTAGTACACGTGTGCAGAGTACACGATGTACATCAAAGTTGGATAACCACGTGTTAGATAGATACCCGCCAATTAGTTAAACGTTGCGTAACTACGCGTTGGATAACTGAGCGTTGCATAGCTGCGCGTTGGATAACTGTGCGTTGGATAACCACGCGTTGTGTAGCTGCGCGTTCGTATACTACACACTGAGTAATCATGCGTTGCATTACCACACATTGTATCTTCACATATTAAATTACCACGCGTTGAATTATCATATGTAGTACTGTCATGTGTTGAAACACCACGCATTGAATGGTAACGCGCTGTACAACTCACAATCAGAGTTGGATAACGACACGTCAGATAACCACGCGTTAGATACCATCGGGTTAAATAACCATCTACTGAATATCCATGCGTTCAGTTACCTAATATTGTATTTCCATGCGTATACTCACGTGTCAAACTATCACATATCATAATCCAGAAGCATATAATCACGCATTATAAAGCCGATCTCGTCATAATCGTTGAATGATAAACGATTCCATAAATTTCATCGATGGGAAACCCCTAGTTAAATATAAACCGATAAAATCGATAGAGACGATATATGTTTAAAATTACGTACAAAATGCCCGAAGCGAAAGACATACATTATTCTTGACCAAGTTAACGGAAGTTCCTCGGGGCCAACAGTTGTTTTACACGTTCCTCGTTTCTTTTGGGGCTCCTTCATTTCTCTTCGACCGTCTATCGTTCATTTTTCAACGTCCGCCGACAGAATGTGCTTTTAGCATTCCTTTCTCGATCCTTCATATCAATCACCGAACGGAATAACCGTAACGTACAGCGTGTTCCCGCGAAACGTCTCACTGAAATCTAGCGGAAAACATACCGACAAACTTTTCGTGTCAATAAATTTACATTGAGATTTATCTACGATCTCATTGCGTTGCACGTACTTTATCAAACTCAATCATCGTCCGTCTGATTTTTCCACTCGGTAATAAATCTTCGAACAAATTCGCTGAGACCCGGTCAATAACAGTTGCAACTTTTCGTTTCCTGCAGTTCTCACTTTCTTCGACTTTTCCGACGGCTCCTGTTTTTACGTTCGTCCGTCTTTCTCTCCTCCCGGGTCGTTTTCCCGACTGCAATTTTTAAGTCCGTTCCAGGTGAAATATGAGGAGAAGGTTTTCTATGGAGCTTCAACGTGAACGTTCAGCTTGTCCGCACGTATACAGGATTTATTAATTCGATTTTACGTGGTCATGGTTTTCCACGCGTGACAGAATTCGGTAAAATCGTTGAAGTGGTTTGTTATCAAGTTAGATGGACTTTGGTGTTGAATGGTCGAACATTTATAATATAGCTACTTCTCATCACCACGTGTTTCACGTTCTATCATCGTCTGCATACAAAATATTTCTTAATACAAAGAAATATTGATTTAATTACATACTTTTACAAAATGTATTCGAACAAAAATCAACTACGTTCAAGGCTTTAATATTCCTTTTGGAAAACTTGTCAAATAAATTTAAAAAGGGAACATTTATATAAACTTTATTATTATTGTCGGTAATGAACACTATCGTTTCTGCGCATTTACCTTCGAACTGTAAGGTCCTTTGACTCTCAGCGATTGTCTATATCACGTTCATTGTACCAATAGAACGTTCACAGATCGATTATCTTATGCGGGTCAAACCATCATGCAGGTGTGACATTAGTGGCAGGTAATGGCCGTTAAGAGAATTATAGCTCGTTAAAGTTTACTTTGACAAAGGACTAGTAACAATCCACAAACGTACGAATCGTTGAACGTCAAACAAGCGTACGGAACATCGGACACTCGGTATCCGACAGTCTTCGACTGCAATTTCACAGCTAAACCGCTAATTACGGGTTGGGTTGTACTGCTTGCTTGTTGACTGTTTCATGAAATCGAATACGGATGTAATGAATTATTTACGTGTTTCTGCTACGTTCTTCAATCATGTTTGCAATTACGCCATCGGTGGTTAGCAATAAATCATGCGATTAATTGACGTAGGCAATTGAGGAACGAAAATCGAACTCCCATTTACCAACTTAAGTTTAGACTAATTTATATTTAAATATTCGATGTGATATTTTTTATTCATAAAAAGATATTCATAACGCAATGTTTAGTCGTACGTTATAGTAACGCAAGTATAAATGTCTGTTGCAGAATACTGAATGAAAGGTCAGGTTGCTGCGTTTAAGCTGGCAATTATGATACCGACGTTTGTGCGCCCATGTCGACATTTGCACGCGATTTTGCAAACGTTGCAGGAGGCTCGTTAAATCGTCCCTCCTCGAAGACTCGACGGGAACCATCGATAAGCGAAACATTGGTCGTATCTCGGCAATATTTCAATCACGCTGCCAATAAATCTCATCATGCATCGCTAGACCCTCCGTGTTCCGCTCTGCACGTCTCTTCTCTAAACATTACTTTTTTATCGGTTGCGTGAACGTACGGGAACGTTACGTGATTTCCGTGCTCGTTTTTTTTTTTTTATTAAACCGAAACCGTTTTTAATTAATAACCGTCGAGATCATGGCGCCGGCGAAATCGGACACGTTGAAACAGTTCGTTAAAGTGCAACCGGATAATAATTTCAAGCCTTCGGAACGATGGCGAATCATGAGAAACATTTTGGTGATCGGGATAGCGTTTATGGTGAATTTTACGGCGTTCATGGGTGCCTCGAATCTACAGAGTTCGATCAACGCGGACGACTCGTTGGGAACGTTCACGTTGGCCTCGATTTATGGCAGTCTAATTTTCAGCAATATTTTCCTGCCGACTTTAATTATAAGGTGAGTGGAATCCGAGCCTCTTTTTCTGATTCGAAATTAATTGATGCGTCAGAGGAGTCTTCAATTAACCTCCGAACAGCGGTAGTCGGGTCAACGATGTTCTTATTAGACCCGTCGAGATTTTAAATGGAAATTTTCCATATATCACGGAAATAGTATTTAGGAATTTAATACAAAGCTTGGAATATAAAGAAGAAGTTCAAATTATACTTAAACCCCGAAATGTACGCTGGGTTAGCAGAGACTCGACTGCACCTTCGAGAGTTAATGAGTACTTTAATCCGTTCTTAACCCTCAGGTGAGCACTCATGTATAAATGTACCCGATTACAATGTCACGAGGAAAGTATATATTCAAAAGAATTTAAGAAAGCTTTTTGCTGCAAAATTTTGTCGTAATTGTGACAACGAATTTCGTTAAAATTATATTACTGTATAAATAAATATATTTGTAAAAAAACTAAAATATTATTAAATATATATTTGTGACGTTGAAATTATTGTAACAAACTCAAAACGATAATTTACGAATTTGCAAGATACTCGAAGTGGACAGAAATATAACAGCACCACACCTGTTCCCTTTTAATTGTTAATTATGGACAATGTACAGAGCAGTAATATTAGCTTTAAAAATTACAATCTACCACTGTACAAATTATCAAAGTTTCACCGAATGGGCAAAAATGTCGCGTTAGAAAAAAAATATGTGCTCAGAGTGCCGTTCGTGGTGAATTTTTGCCTTGGCATTCTTGAAATTCGCGACTGCAATGACCATAATTCCACATTAGCGATGAGACACCGTGAATCGCGTGTCGTAACGTTACAACGTATTTAAAACGGGCCGCGAATCATAAGAACGCCTTTCCGCTTCCTTTTCATGGCGTCGTATTCAAGCGCGCGTGACCTGTTTACCTAAAAAGGGTCAAGCAGTCGGCTAGCATTTATCTTTTGTATTTTTTAATCTACCGTGTCGACTTCCTTCTCGAGCAAAGCGGAAGAGCCCTCGCCCGAATCGAAAATATTCCATTTCTCCTTAAATTCTCCTCTTTAGTTATTACTAAATTTTAACACGTCGAAGAATGTTTGGATCAATAACATATCCGTTCTTTCATTTGCAAAACAAATTGAATACAAAGAGTTCGAAGAATTTGTATTCAGCTACTGAAGTAACACGGTAAAAAAATGTGATCATAAATTACGTCAAAATTTCCCAGGTACGCGAAATACTTTTAAAAATTTGAAGACCTTAAAGCGCAAGCTTCTCCGCGAAGATGCAGCGAACTAAAGCTGATATCTCCGAACCGTTACAGTCTTATTTACCCTGCCGGTAATTAACAAATTGAAAACATCTGTTCAAAAAAGATTCGTAAGATCGTTTCAAGTTTCTCGTTGAATTTATTAAGGCTTCTGTATGCGCTTCATTCGAGACGAAAATTCAATGCAACGTTATTCAATAAATTACGTTCATTCGATATGTTTTCGTGGAAGAACGAATGGCAAAACGGAAGATCGCAAATGTAGGTCAAAGTTCAAGTAGAAATGTGCAAGCATAAAATGATCTTATCTCACTGGCTTTGGTTGCAGCTGGCTTGGCTGTAAATGGACGATGTCTTTGTCTATCTTGAGTTACGTGCCGTTCATGGCTGCTCAATTTTACCCAAAATTCTATACGATGATCCCAGCTGGACTGATGCTCGGCATCGGTGCTGGACCACTCTGGTGCGCCAAGTGCACTTATTTAACCGTTGCAGCGGAAGCTTACGCTACTTTGTCAGATGTCGCCGCAGATGTGCTCGTCACCAGGTTTTTCGGCCTGTTCTTCATGTTCTTGCAGATGTCGCAGGTCTGGGGCAACCTTATATCTTCGGCAGGTACGTATAATCGTCTCACTTTTTGCTCGCGACACGTTCTACCAATGGATGTTCCAATTTTTCTCTTTCTACGCGAAGCACTTGATCGATCGAGACTTCATAACCATACTTATTCCGGAATTCGATACTTGACTCACCTTCTTGCGAAGTTCTTTCGAATCAAGTGCGTTGCGAATTTTTTAGGATGTACGAAATATTCTGGGAATCAAACGGCTTCGATTATTGATCAATTACAGCTTCAATTAAAGGAATAAACTTTTGTGGATTCGAAAATTCTCTCTTATTACGCTTTCAGCTAACCGTGCATTTCTGTGAAATATGAAGTGTTTTTAATTTTCTCGATAAATTCAGCGCTTTCGTCGCTGAATGGACTTGGACTAAAACAATTAAGAACTCTCGTAAATTGGAATAAACAAGTACTCTGTAATTGAATATAATTGTTCAAAGGAACGAAAATTCCGAAGTTTCTTTGAAAATAAATATCGGTGATTGAGTTATTTATGCTCGAACTCGAATCGAATGATCGACGATACAATCGAACACTTTTTTCTACCACGAAATTACATTTCATTTGTAGGGAAATCGTTAGCGACTTTAACGAACTCAATTTAATCTGCCTTGACAACCGTTTTCCACTGAAATCCTTTGACGCGAAAGTAGTAAAAGTCTTCATGGCTTTTCTACGTTTCTCTTCGAGGTACTTCCTTTTTCTCTTCTCCGCTTTTATCCCGAAGCTAGCCGCGCAGCTCGTACGTCTCGTGCCGCCTTTCAATGGCCAAGAAAATAAAAGCTTTAATTGCGATGCAATTTACTGTAATGGGAAACAATGTCGAGCATATTACATCGCGAATTCGAAATAGAGGGGGCTGGCGAACTTTATCGTCAAAATGGAACGATGAACAACGCCGACGGTATAAAAGTGATAAAGTGAACGCTAGGCGGTAGGCAACGTGCAATTTTTAACCGTCAGAGAGTGAAAAATCCTCGTGACCGTGTTTCGCGGGAAAAATTAATTAATTAGCCAGCTCGCTGCTCGTACTTTGCTTTCGCGCCTTCAATGACAGCGCAACCTGCAAACCGCGGATGCAATATGCCACGGTTATTTCATAATTCCTATTAAAACCGTCGACGGTCTTCTACTTCGGATAAAACCTTTCGCTTTAAGGACGGTTAAAGAGGAAAACGAGAAATTTGCGGAATTAGAGATACATGCTAGGGACATGGGGATTTGCATCTCAGTTTGTGGGGATTTATGGTACAGATATGTTTTACACTTAGAATAACAATTTAAACATTTATGAGAGGTAACTTCTTTCTCGAAAAAAATTTAATTTTTTTTGTCCCATGATGCATTAACAAAGATACGTTATCCATTTTCTTAGAAACATGAATCTCAGTTTCATTTCAAAATTTATCTGCGTATTTTCGAAATTCCAATCTGAAATTTAGAGCCAAATGAATCGTAAAAATGTTCTTTAATTTTTTCGTCAACTTGTATTCATAAATATGTACATAACAAATCAGAGATCTTCATCCGTATATTATATAAATTCATAAATTATACAAATTTTGTAACTCCAATCTATAGCTTATATAAATATTACAAGTTATATGAATTGTCGAATAGGTACGAATAAATTTATTGAAAGTAACAGGAACCAGTTTTACCATGAATTATTCATAGACCAGCTACGGCAAGTTGCTCAAGAATTACTTTTCAATTTGTTCGTTGTATTAAACTTGTCTCACTAATAGGAACTAATGATCTTTACTACCTATGGTAATTGACAGACTGCGGGTATTTATCCATTTATAACAAGTTAGAAATGCCAAAGGTCCCAGAAGCATTGAATGCATGCAAACTATGTACTTACAAAAAAAAAATAAAATAAATTGCTCAGAGTATGCAAATGTACTAACTAGATTATCTTTAACTGCATATTTTATGGAAACATGTGTTTATGTAAACACTGGAAGTACGGTAAGTTAAACTGATTGCACTGGATGAATGTTAATTCACCGTTGTATGCGTTGGAGTACGTTGCTGATTATTTAAATAAGATGCACATTAATAGTTGCAATCATCATAGACTTACAACATATAATAAGTAGAGTGTAATACGGTGTTGACAGTTATGAATCAATTTCTGTATTAAAAAGAGAATATTTATTAACGTGAAGACATAGTTTTGCTAACATGAAGTCACATGAATTGACCAGTTAGGCAGATTTATTTTCTTTTTGTCTTTATGTTTGCTACTGTTTTATCTCCAATCAAGTACACATACGATTCATTAACAAAGATAGTAGCTGATGAAATGTTCAGTAGGTCCAACATAACAGTGAACGCGAAACTCCGTCAAAGTGAAGGTGTTGAACGTTTGATAAGCTATAGAATCTGAATTATTCCACACATCGCCACACTCCTCTTGATCCCCATCGTAAAACGAAGAAATAAGTGATCGGACGAGTATAAAAGAATCGGAGAGTGTCGTAACCCAGCTTCAGAAGTTCGTTTTTAACGACACCGCAGATTGGTATACTCCTGTGTCGACTCCCGTGAGGGATGCCGGGCTGTTCCAGTTTATTTATGAGCCATCACGACACCGAACCCCTTGGAATTCAAGGATTCCGAAACTTTTAGCGTTTCCCCGATACAACGCGAAATCACGAGACGCCATGGTATTGTTATGCTAAGAGGAAAAGCAAAGACCATCGCGTCGGCGATGATCGGGAACGAAATTTGAACGAAGACTCCATCAAGTTTCGAAACTTTCCGACGTCTCATTAGAATCGTCGAGCACAATGGAGAAAATCGGGCCAGTAATTCTTCGCCCCTTGGAAATCGACGGCTCTGATCTGGAGGGAGAAATGGAGATCACTGAAAGAAGAATCGCGTGAGCGGATTACGATGTTCAAGTTTTCTGTTTGCTCAATAGTTGCTCTATCGGACGTTCCCGGACGATCAGGGACACACATTGATTTCTGGGGAACTTTGCTCTATTTTTTCTTGGACAATGTGAGAACTGAACGTAGTCGATTAATTTTATTTACCTTTGTTATTTACTGCGTTACTTCCAGTTGAAATATACTGGGTTACACGTTTTGAAATATTCTTTCATTTTCGGGGTTTATTGTTTAAATTTCTGGGTATTCAAATTTTCAATATCCTAATTGCACGAACGTACAACGGACCAAATTGCAAAATTTCTTAATTCAATTTTCCAATGCTCCAAATCCTCAAAATCCTCATATGCTTAAGTCCCAAAATTCTCAAAATTCCAAATCCCACAATTTTTAAACGTCTACAACCCCGAATTGAAAAGTTTCCCTAAAATATTACTGTAAAATGGGATTGTCCCGCGCTCGGTCGTTTCTCTTTTCCAGGCACAATGGTGCGCGAACATAAATATAACTTCATACTTTTTTGAAATAAAATATGTAACTGCAATCGGAATGCATAGCCAGCAGTCGTTTCAAAAATTAGTCGCGGACTGCTTTTAGCTTAATTAAAGAAGTTTAACAAATGTAGGATTCGTATTTGAATTCAAGCAGCTTTTTATTCGCTGCTTTTTCCAGATTTAATTACGAACCTGAAGGTTTAATGAATTTAACAAATTGGTGCAAGATAAACAGTCTCTGCTTCCTACTATTAAAAACCGGTGCATTTTTTGTGCCACTAACTTCTACAAAATTCACCTGCTCATAAATGATGCTTTGATAAACGCTACACGAAAATTAACCACGATTCGTCTTCATTTTGTTTCGCGTAACACGTAGAACTGGTTACATTTAAACTCATGTGAAAGCAACAAAATCGAGAAAGAATTAGTCCTTGATTACGGAATAATTTGCTTATCTAGATGTTTATTTTTACAGTTCTCTCTTATGGAATGGATTCTGTACCGGTGAACACGACACTGAATAGCAGCATTGTAGCAGAAATATGTGGCGCTAATTTTTGTGGTGCAACTTCGAACTCTACCGACAGTCCAACATTAGAAAGACCCCCGGAAGAAAGAATTCACCTAATTTCCGGCATTTATTTATGCTGCATTATTGTTGCGTCCTTGATAATTGCTTTTGGTGTCGATTCTCTTTCAAGGTAAATATTTCTATTCTTTTAATGGTAGTGTGGTGAAATTTTACGATCGAATGCCATTCTGGCAATTAGTGGACGGTTAATTAGTATTCCATGCGACACGCTGACGTAAAATCACGTACTTTATGTTGGAATCGTGAGATGCAGTTTACAATAAATTCCTTCCATGTCGGAAATTAATAAACATATTAAATTTATTATTATTAATAGATTGTATTTGAAATTTTGTTCGGATAATTTCTTTATGGGTTGCATAAATTGAGGTAAATTACGAATGAGTTTAATTTAATTTTGATACAAGTTAACAAGTCACACCATGGAAGTTGGAAGTTTTGCAGGGTATATAGAATCGATTGTGTTCGGAAACCTTTGGATTGGAAGTTCGAAGGTTTCGAAGTTCAGTAACTGTCGAAGGTGTTGGTTCAAAAGTTACTAAATTTGATCTTATGAAACTCTTACTATGGTAAAGGTATAAAATTGAAAGATTTGTAACTTTTCAAAATACCAATCATCTCGATAGTTAATTTAATTTCTACCTGCAAATATTCTGACTATACCAGTTAATATTAGCCGTATATCAGAGGTAACAAAATAGTTTCCATTTGTCAAAACCTCTAGAAAGGGATCCGATATCCAATAACAAATCCATAGAGCACAATCACAAGTTCCATACACTACAACGATACGTCTGTGAAAACTCGAAAAACTCCACTAGAGATATTGCCGATAGAGCCATGAAATGTTCGTGAAAAAAATGCGTCGACATATTCGATATCCCAGAATTCGCGTTATGAGAATCATCCTGATCAGAAAACTATTGGAAAACGATAGGAATTTTTAGCTGCATAGAAACGAGTGGGTAAATAGGAAAGAGGCTATCACTTTAAAAAATACATAACCACGTGATTGTCAATCGGCTAAGCCGTCATATGCGAACGCAAGAAGTTGATGGGGATCGATCTGCAAACGTAGCAGAATGTACATATTGTTCTGCATGTCATAAATATTTCGAGTGTATCCCGATATATTTGCGCATCCAGAATTGATGGCACATTAAATCGTAACGGAGCATACGCTATTGTTCCTATTGGAGGAATTACGATCGGTTTTGGCTATCAATCGAGATCAATCGGGAAGAAATCTTCGAAACGTACGCTGGATATTTTATGGAGATGCATCAATATTCCAACGGATGACTTTAATTGCATGTCGGTACTGTAGGGAGCAGTAAAATGCACGATGTAAAGAATGAAAATGAATGGAACTCCCATTTGTTTAAATGGAGATTTTTTAGAGGCTTGAGTTATCTAAATAATCGATTTGGAACAATTTAAAATGTCTTGGAACGATTTTAATCGACTTAGGCCAATGTCAACCAGTTTTGGGGACAATCTGAGGTGACTTGGACCAATCTGTAATGACTTGATGACGATCAGAACCGATCTAGGCCGATTTGAGCCGATTAGGACCGACTTACACCGACTCGACGCAAATTGGTTCTAATCGGCCCAAGTCGGTACACGTCGGTTCGAATCGGCACAGATCGGTTTAAGTTATTCCAAATCGGTTTAAATCGATCCGATTCGGTTGAAATCAGTCTAAGATATTGGTCCATATCAGATATATCTAACCAGCTTCAAATTCTCAGTTTACACAAAATTACAACCAAAACAAGCACAACTGAATCATGAAGATTCAGAAGACAGAATCAGCATGCAATTTCCCTGTTGAACCTACCTCTGTTCAAATAACGATATTTAACTGCAAATACTAAAAGTATCTACTTCCAATACTAAAAATATCTACAATGACACCTTCATGAATACTTCAGGTACAACAAAGGCAGATCGGGTTCAACGACAGGGACATCAGGATGCAAGCTGCTGGCAGTGACACTGCAGTTGCTCAAAGAGAAAAATCAGCTGCTGATATTGCCAATAATTATATTCATCGGGGCTGAACAAGCGTTCCTGTTCGCTGATTATAACGCAGTGAGTTATTTTTAAATTATGTAGTTTGTTATCGATTTGTTAATAATTCTGAACGAATTGTTTAAGTCCTTCGTGTCCTGTGCGTGGGGGATCAGCAACATCGGATATGTGATGATTTGTTTCGGAATGACGAACGCCATAACTGCTCTGGGAGGAGGTTCCATAATGAAATTAACTGGAAGAAGACCTCTAATGATATTCGCTTTCGTACTTCATATAGGAATTTTAGTGTTTTTGTTGCAATGGAAACCAACGCCTGAACAGTACTACACGTTCTTCTTGATGTCTGGATTGTGGGGACTTTGCGACGCCATGTGGCTGGTGCAGGTTAACGGTACGTGTTGCAAACAAGTATATATTTTTAATATATAATACATATATTCTTTAATTATATAATACATGGTTTAATCGATAAACGACTCTTATCTCTAAAATATTTAAGATGGTGATTGCCCACCGCTATACATCCAATGAATTATAATTGTCATATGTACTGTAACATTGTATGTAAACGATTACATATGGTACAAATACGGTTACAAACTTTATGTTCACAGGATTTTTTAGTGCATTGTGAATGTACCATTTTGGAAACATTTATGTAGTATCACTCCTACCATCTTTTGGCAGACGATGAAACTAGCGGAGTCGAAAATTGATTTTTCTCGTACAATAAACGAAAAAGGGTGCAAATGGTCTGTTCCGAGTAGAGGAGTCACTTCCTAGATGTCACTTCCTGTGACCTCGTCGTTCGAACGCCATTTTCTGTTTCGTTAGCTTCTTTGGCTCCTCTCAGATGGCGCCAAACGCATTTTCAAAATTGATCGTTATAAAATGCCCACCTTTTCACTTAAATAGTTGTAAAAATGAATTCGCTGCTTTAGACGTTAAAGAAAGCGAAAAACGTTTTGCAGTTTTGATAAATACATTTAATTTGTATTTCTTTTTCAGCTCTTTCTGGATTATTATTCCCAGGAAAGGAGGAAGCAGCCTTTTCGAATTTCCGTCTGTGGGAATCCACCGGTTCTCTGATCACATACGTGTACAGTCCTTACTTGTGCACCGAATCGAAGATTTACTATCTTATGGGAATCCTGTGTCTCGGTATGGTCGGTTATGGTACCATCGAATGGTCATGGAAATCCAGCAGAGTAGTTCCCGAATTGAAACCAGATTTTGAATTGGTCGCGAATGGTGAAACAAACGATGCATCGAAACTTTGAGTATTATAAAATAATTATAACGTGATCTCTTATGTGACTACGTTCGATAAATATCCTTTCGATCAATCTATCGTATTTATTTCGTCCAAATTTTTGTTAAATGTTACAGGTGGAATAGGTAATTATGGTGGTCCCTCGTTACATTACCACGCTTTATACTTTCGCTTCGGAGTTTATATTTTATAGTTTTTTGTTCATTAGTGACAGTATCCCATCAGTACAGCTCATAGAGACGTTAAGTCAATAGAAACTTAGAAATGTTGAATTCTGAATTTGAAGAGTTATGTATTTGAAAAAATAGGCATTCGACAATTTAGGAATTTAGAAATACAAAAATTTAAAATGCAGAAAATGGTAATATAACGAGAGTCCGTCGTACCTTAATATCCAAGTGAAATATAACAAAAAGTTTCCATATCCAGACAAAAGGATAAAAAAAAAAATAAATCTGAAGAATCCAGAGGACAATAGTACCCAAAGAGCATCTTCTTAATCCAGCAATAATTTGGCGAAGTTATTCGAAAAACGATCGTTGTAGGATCATGTAAATTATATATATAATTGCGATATATGTACATAGAAATCATACATAAATCAGATGCATATCAAAATTATATGTACAGAAAGAGTTCGGTTGGAGGCGCAGTCAGGACCTGAAGGTACGATCATTGTTGTGTGATTTGTACCATAATATATGCTTTTATTTTATTCTTGTGGACACCTACTAGATTTTACACAGGTATTTTTCGCTTAACCGCTAAGGTTCTCCTCGTTCTTTTCCCTTTTAAATACGTATGTAGATTAATGGTACATCGTACGCGTGTACGTGTGTGTGTGTGTGTGATCGTGTACATGTGTACGTGTGTGTGTCTAGGTGCTAAAGCTACGGCTGCTTAATTTAATTGTATACTTAACGTGCTTAATTGCGTTTCACTTGTACAAATGTCTGTCACGTATTCACATATGCATGTACATACACGCGTTGTGTATGTATACCGTGTATTCACACGTGCGTGTGTGAATGCGTGTGTTTATGTATGTGTGTGTCCTACGTGTCCCTTTTCTTTTTCTCGTACTCGGTTATTCGTATGCTCGTCGTTTGTTGCGCTGTCACGATCAATTGTCCCCCGTCTGAAGACGATGGTAAACGACAAACTATTTCCTAGTTATTTCGTGCATGCCATTTCTCTCTACAGGTGGTTCCCCAACGAATCGCGACGTGGAATCAATTGATCCTGCATCCCGTTCGCTCGGATCTGTCCGATTGCTGATTGTATTGTGATCGTGTTTGCTAGCTTAAAACCCTCGTTATGTACAATTAAAGTTTTTTTTGCAGTTCAGTTATATACTTTTATAAAACGTAGTAGGAACTTTGGTTTCGCTGAGCAATGTTTCAGAAGCAGTTTCCATTTTATTCGTGCCACGAACTTCGTCTTACGATTAATTATTATCTTCTTTTTTTTAGTTTTTTTTTCCTGTCCGTTCGATTTCTTTTATTTCTATTTCATTTCATTTTGTTTCTAAAATACGGTTTTCTGTTTCGTTAGCCCGGCATGTATTGTTCGCGATATTTTTTTGATCTGTCTGGACCCGTAATTCGACCGGAAACTGCTATAAAACATTCGCCCGTGGATCTATCTTCCTTAGAAATATGACACTCACGAATACAATTCACGTATGTACTTTTTTTTGTGTGTGTTTCTTTAATACTCATGTTTTTTTTTTTTATATTTCCGCAATCATCTATTGAATATCAATTTGTCACGAAGAAAATACACATGATTCATCAATTTTCTCTTTCGCTCACTCTCTCTCGCACTTCAATTTTATTTACTCTCAACATCCATCACGCCTTTCTCCCCCGTTTTATAACAAAATTTAATAACCGGAATATCTCTGTACAAACATTATCATCCTTTTTTGTATCTCTCCCGTCGGAACTCGTTTAAAAAATCTAACGTACGAACCCACCCTCGAATGATCAAAATTTTGAATTTTGAAACAACGTTACCCCTCCATTCAACCCCCTCAATCGTATACCATTCCATCGTTTTATAATACACCGTATCCTCGTCGAAAAAAAACATCTGTTTTCCTTCGTGCTTCCGTTTTCGTGTTTACTTTAGGAACAGATCAAATTTTAATCGTACCTTAAACAGTAGAATGTCTTAACGTACTCGTTTACCCTTAGAAATTTATATCCGCTTCTTCGTCACGCCTGTTCTCTTTTTTCTCTCTCGATCTTTGCATCGAATTTTCTTTCGAATCATCCTCGTCCCAGCTATTTCATAGCTATGCACGATTTAAAAAGTATTAGACTCTTACAATGCTACGGTCCCTAGGTGTCGCCTTAATATGTACACACGCTCCTAGCTACCCTCCACTCGTAAAGGATCTCGTGGTTATAATAATTGTTGTACGATGGCTATAATATACTCAGGGTGAAAGGAAAATAGCAAGTCAAATTGTCATGAGGTATTTTACTTCTTTTCGAGAGAAAGTTGTACATTTTCTCAGATATGCTTCGAGAAATTCAGAGAGGTTATGTGGAGGGGACTCTCGCTATATGGACGGGGAAAGTTATTGAAATTTTCAGGACACCAAGTTTAGAAGTTTAGGAAATTGCAAGTTTCGAACATTGGAAATTTGGGAATTTGGGATGTTTCAAGCTTAGATATTTAGAAGCGACCAATAACATAATATTTGCAATCTAAAAATTTATAGATAGAAAAATTTCAAAGTAAGGATCAAATTTACACTCCCACACTTTTCACCCCTTAAAATATTTATCGTTTATTACCTCTCGATTAAAAGTAAAATATTCGAGAAAAATTAGACTATCCATTTACCTATCACCCTGTATAGCCAATTACAAACGTTCTGGGTTATCGAAGTACATGTGTGTATATGTATGTATATGCATGAACGTGTAGTGTACATGACGTCTGTCCCTCTTCCGCTGCTCCAATCATGCAGTGTTTTTCTTAATTATACTCGAGCTTGAGATATTTAAGAAATCGTGTCGTACCATTTAATGGGATGGGTGTCGCCTACAGTATCGTTTATTACGCAAGGAAGGAAAAATGTCGATAGAACTTGTGTGTGTATGTATGCGATCCGTCGATTTACCACCGATAAACGACTAATCCTGTCTTCTTTTAGGACAGACGAAAGAAAGAGTTGTTGAAGCGGAACACATTCAAAGAAACGCTATTATTCACTATCGATTAACCGGGAATACATGAGAGATATATCCTTGTGGGATGGTCGATATTTTATGCTTCTTGTTTATCGTATTATAATTTTTATTTATTTAATCAGCTTTCCTGCTTCTTCCTCCCCTCTTCTTTACCAACGAACCGTTCCTCTGGATGCGTAAATATGGAGATTCGTCCGTGGATATTGGAACCTGTCTCTGTTCGTTCCGTTTCGTCGCGTTTCCGTGCCAAAATTACCCACCTAGTGGTATTAGCCATCGTACATCGATCACGCGGCTAATTTGCAGCCGAAATGAAATATTATCGTTGTCAATTGTATTTTCCTATTAACCAGAAATTGTATCCGTCATCCTATATATTTCGATTCGTCTCTCCTCTTCGACCGCAAGTCTTTTGGAATCGTATCGAATTTCTACAGATGCTTCGAATTCGTTCGAAAATCAGATCGATTGCAAAGTAACCGTGAACGCGGAAACGGAACGCATCCAATCTGTCGATACAATCGTCAGCGGGCTAAGCAAGATCGAACATTTAGGAACGAAAGATGCGTAAACGTTTAATACGTATACCTCGTATATGGCAGACTATTACGGACTAGTGATTTTTTTTTTATATTTTTACTTTTTCCATGTTACTCCGCGGAATTACCTGAAACCACCTATTGGAGTAGCCTTTCCCTCTTTCGGTTTCGAATAGAATTTCACTCGGCGGCATCAGGAGGATAATCCATCTTATGATCGATCGATAATTATACTTTCGAACACGTTATTGCGTTAATTTAACTCGCTACAGTCCATCCTCTACTCCCCCTTTCCTCTAACAAAAGTCCATCAATACACAGTCCAGGAAAGTCAGACAAAACCATGGTTTATCTGCGAAATTATTCCCAGCAACCTACATTTTTGTATGAACCTTTATATCGTAAACAGAAACAGCTTCTCGCGAATATCTCGTTATCCATCACTCCTATGACAAAAACAGTTATTATCAAATTTGTACATTAGGAAATTCTCTACAAAAAATATTCTACAATCTGTTTTCATAGGTGTAACCGTTTCTGAGATAACAAACTGTGAACCGAAGGACAGCGTCATCCAAGTATGAAAGTTCTAATCTCGTAAGCTATTTTACGTGAAAATAGTTATACCTATGAAAAAACTTGTAAAATCTTTTTTATAGAGAATTTCTCAAGCTATAAATCTTGTAATAACTCTTGTTGTCGTAAAATTGACAGGTAACGAAATATTCGCGAGAAACTATACTTTTCTACCTCTGTACAGTTTCTAGCAAAGATAACATCGATGAATTCGTTCGATATATAAAAAGACGAAGTAATGGTTCAAATAAAAGCAGAGGCTTACTGGGAATTATATTTCGAAGAGGAATCGTAATTTACCTGGACCATACACGCGTAACATACAGACGAGCGCACACCCAGAGAACAATATGGTTGAAACATTTGATCTCGAACGAAGCCTGCGATGATGTGGTTGGTTGTGTTCCTCCGGTAAGAAATGAAACTGAAAACGTTGTGTGGTGATCCGTTATAAACGATAGCGGCGTTACTGTAAAATATCTCCGTTGCTATTTCATTGGCAAATGAACTCGTATCCCTGTTGTGAACGGTATTGTGAACGGTACTGTTGCTGTTGTGGTTGACGTTTGCTCTCGTTGCTTCAACTATGTTCTTTTCTGTGTGCGAAACGGACTTCAACGTCCATTCCTCGATCTTTCCGTGTTCCAGGTTCGGTCGCGTACAAGAAATTTTCTCGCCTTAATTAACCGCTTAAGGTGATCATATTTGTTGTACGGTTCCTCGTTATTGTGCTTCCTCCGGATTGTTCCATGAATCAGTGATGGGCAGATCTGCTGCCCTCCGAAGAATTACTGGTCTGTTGGGTATGTACAGCGACCCGGTTTCAGGTAGGGTGAAATCCGAAGATTTCAAGTTTATAAGTTTGGAATTTTAGAAATCGAGAAATTTTCAAACTTGATAAGAACCTCAAATTTTCATATTTAGATATTCGGAAACACCAAGTTCTCAGATATAGGAATTTAGGAATTCGATAACTTGGAAATTTGGAAATATACAAATATGATAATTCGGAGAAAATGGATAATTCGAAAATTTGATAATTTACAAGTTCGAAAATTTAGAACTCCAAACGTTCGAATTTAGAAGTTCGTTTGGCAAAATAGATGGTTAAGATCGTAGAAATTTGATAACCTAAGATTCAACGCCTACTAGTGCACAGTATTTGCGTGTTCGTTCACCGTGCCCTCCCAGGCACAGTTGCCCATCACTGCCACAAACGATCCTCAGCAGCTGGAAGCTTCCATGATCGTTTCGTGAACTAGCATTATCTGTGCGGTTTCTTGCGGAATTTACTTATCCTAATTCGACGAGTCGACGCGTTAATAATCGCCGTGCGATGTTTGTATTCTTAAAAATCCCGTCAAATCTACTTTACCGCGAGATGGTAATATCTATCGTACCGTCTGTCGGTAAACAACTATCGTCGTTGGTTACAAACGGAATTGACGTGTACTGTCGTCGATAAATCGTTCGATTTCTCAATTCTTTTGCGAAACGAAGACGGTACACGGTGCGATTATCGTAACGCTCGACTCCTGTACATCACATTAGTCACATAGGTTAAAGCTATTTACAGATAGGTCTCGTATACGCTTGCGATCACAAACGATCTTTGCATCGATCGACACGGGAGCGTTTCGAAAATTCCCGCCGTCCGCCCGCTGGGACGCGCGAATTTTGAAATTGCTCTCGCTCGTTCACTTCGTAGAAATTCTATTTATTAACGCGACATTCGTAAATTCTGTCGATGGGAATCTATCGATTGAACCGGTTATCGAGATCGATGAAAGACACGCGATTTAAGTCTCTCGTGGAGTTGTGGCGTAAACTCGAGTCCTTAAAGCTTTTTCTTGTTCACTGATCGACGAATCTTGTCCGATTACGTGGCTTCTTACGTCATGGACTTCGCTACGGACCTCAGCGTATTCTTCAAGGACTGCCTCTTGTTGCAGAACCAAATCCTTATCACCTCTCGTTCGTATCCAAGAACCTGGGCAATTTTCGTGATCTCGTTACCTGAAACATGAACGAATCGTTTACTTCGAAGAATTCGGACACGATCGAAGTTATTCGGAAAGTGTCGACGAGAAGGAAAGTTTCAAAATGAGATGGAAAATTACCATTTGGATGTGTGTTTCTTTCGAAGTGGGCGTTCAGGTGTTCCAAAGCGTGCGGTGAGAACGAAGTTCGTCGCTTTCGTTTCTTGCTGGGTTCCACGCCGATAAACTCCGTCAACTGATTGATCCCGTTCTTGTACCTGTAATCAGACCCACTGTTCTCATTTGTACCTACCCTTCATATATCACTCGTTGGTAAATAAAATAATCAAAAAACGAGAGAGACATACAGGGTATTCTACTTTAATCCACACATCTCCTTGGTTATTTATTTTTCATCGGATGATAATCTCTGAGAGGATATATACATTTTTAACCGAGCATAAAAATCATAGCGATGTTTTATTACACGATAAAAATAATTACAATATAAGAGGAGATTAAGATACGTCGAGAGAAATTCTGGTGTCTCAAAGAGTTAATACATACCAAAAGCTATGCATTACCCGTGCGATGATTTAATATTGAACGTCGAAGCAGAAAAACGGCGCGAGATAAAAAAGTCGTGCAAAAACCACACCGACATTTGACCAGGTATAAGAAAATCCAATTTTCGTCGGACTCCCGAGCAAATACCCCGATCATGCTCTAATCAAATATTAAAACAAAACACGCAAGCGTCGGTGGGTCGTGTGTTAACTCGGCAAACTTTCTGCACGTCAAAGCGCGTCCCATGGAAACCGGAAGCGCCATCGTAAACAGAGGAGGAAAGAGACTTGGTGCAACACTCTCGATCGACTCGCGTCGACCCATCGAGTCACCTACGTTCCGAGGAACAACGAAAACTCGATAAAACGAGAGGAGAGAAAAAGAAGAAGAAAACCGTTTACTGGACATTCATCCCCTATGGGGCAACGTCGACGATGAATTTTCCCGAATGGAACGCGAGAGAGCATCGCGACGTCGCCAGGCACAAATGAAATTAGCGATCGAAGCGTCGCGGCGCTTCGAAAAAAGCCCGTAACCGTAAACAGGAGAACTTCCGCCGGGAATCGCAGCTAAACGAGCCAGAAGGGTGGAAGGGTCGGCGGCGTCCCGACGCGCACGAGGGGCGTAGTACGCGGACGCCGCCGCGGAATTTATGTTTTTAATTTAACTCCGTATGACCAACTGTCGAGCCACGCCGAAAAAAGTGCAGGTCGAGCCATTAGCATCTCGCTCGGTGATATTTCGTCGAATCTGCGAAAACAATATGCTAATGGAGAACCGGACGAAGAACCGATACGGAAACGGAACGGGTTACTGTTCAGCTCAGGGCATTGGCGTAATTGGCTACTTGGCTGGATCTGACCTCATTCAGATTTCCTATGTCAGGGATGTAGGACGCAAGATTCTTTATATTTATACCTTGCAAATCCCCAAATTCTTAAAATTCCAATCTCCTAAATCTTCATATAATCGAATACCCAATTTTGCGATTCCCCAAATCCTCAAGTTTCCAAATTCTCAAATTTTCAAATTCTCAAGTTTCCGAATTCCCAAATTTCCACAAGTTCGTAAATTTCCAAGTCTCCAAATTCTCAAATTTCCAAATTTCTGATTTCCTAAATTTTCAAGTTCTTCAACATCGACAATGAGTTTCTATGTCACGGGTGATGATTATTGTTTGTGGATTGATCGAATACACTGATTTGTATGTCTGTTAACCCTTGAAGGGTTTGATACAAATATTAAAAAGTAGTTTTCTGGAAAAGTACAAGTACAATAGATTTTATAAGTATTAACTTGCACAATTTCAAATATAGTCATATATAAAAAGAGAATAATTTGAACATTTAGAAAAGAGAGTAATTTCAGCATTGTATGTAAGCATTACAATGTCTGTTGTTCAATGCTAACACGGTTTATCGATGATTTAATTATTGATATCAGAAGCAAATAAATTTAGTGTATTGACAAAAAAGCTTTTTCGCTCTTCTACATGGACATTGTGTCCGATATACGCGGTAAATAATTAAAATTAATCATACGGCAAATTACATTTTTCCTACAAAAGAATTTTATTTTTGGTTCGATGTATTCATTACTTTGCTGTTATTAGTACGGTGAGTTGATGAAGGTTCAAGCTAATAGACACATCGAAATACGAATTCCATCATTGAAAAAATAATGAAATCTCATGGATATTAATGCAACCCAATATATGTTCTTTTATTCAATTAAAATCGACAAATTCAAATCATAAGCTTTGATATATGCATCTGTAGAATGCAACAAATTTTATGATAATCTACGAAATTATATATTCCTTAGTAAAATTACTCAGTTAATTAATTAATCAGTGGAAATGTAAGCTTGATACCCGAATGGTAAAAATATCTCCAATATTATCGATTAACGGTCTCCTACTATGTTAATACCAATATTTTAAATTTCTCGTCTTTTCTGAATTATAGTTTCGTGTTTCAGATATAATAGATGTATAGATATAATTCTATGTTAAACTAATATAAAATATACTTGTCGTTATCACTTCTAAGAGTTGAAGAATGCATTTTCATTACAAACTTCAAAGGGTTAAATAAAGAGCAACGAGTAAATAATTACAAAACCTATTATTATACCCTACAATTATAAATCCTTCAACGTTAATAAATCCAAGGTGATTATATCGAATAATTTTTCTACTAAATATGTGCTGCTGCTCGTAAAAGAACCCGACAATTTCGAGCGAAAAATAAAAGAATACCGTCGCATGATTTAAAGCATCGCAAACACCGTAACAGATTTACTGACGTCAATTTAACGCGGATTGCGCTTTCAATAATTTTAATAAACGCGTGCTTACGATAATAAACGAAATGACTGCGAAATGATAAACGTACGCTTACAAAGGAAACGTTATTATAACGCGTGCGTTGCCGGCGAGGAGAGCCGCAACGACGAAGAGGAACGAGAGAGGAGGACAGAATATCAAACTGGCGTCGAGGGTTAGCTCGAGCACGTATTCCAGCACAGGTGAGAAGCCAAACGAAAAGGTAGAAGGGAACAAGCACGACTAACGACGAACAAGGACACTGCTAAACGTGTTCGTGAGGTTTAATCCACGAGGGTAAGGGAATCAAAAAGTGCGAAAGAGAAAAAATTAAACGCTGTCACGCGAAAAAAAGAAAAGAAATTACCACTTTAATATTACTCGTATACATGTCATCTCGTATGAATTTCTCATCCTGTACACCTTATAACAAACTGATAAATCATACAATTTGTAATATTGAATACTGATCTGTAAGGATATAATCAAGATTCGGTCATTTTTTATCGTACTTGCAATCTACACTGAATTCCAAGATTATTTCTAGGATTCTATATCGTTATAGTCTTAGAGCTATATTTCCACAAGTTTCTAGATTCTCAGATATCGGGATAGTCGTATATCTACACCTCCAAGTAGATTCTGAGATACCTAGATGCTTAGATACCTAGACACGTAGATACCTAGACACCTAGATACCTAGACACCTAGATACCTAAATCCTCAGATACCTAGATTCTCAGTTACCTAGATCCTCAGATAGCTAGATTTCGTGATATCTATATTTCGAGATACCTATGTTTCTAGATAGGTTCCCAGATGCTCCACCCAGGTCTCCACATATAGGTCCACAGGTAGATGCAAAGATACCTAGACACCAAGATACCTAAATCCGAAGAAACTTGGAACAGATTGGCAGATTCCAAGATACCTAGACAGATATCTAGATCTGAAGATACTTAGATCTCACAATATCCAAATCCTCAGTTACCTAAATCTTCAGATACCTAGATACCTCCCTTAGATCACCAGAACCGAAAGCTTTAGACATTTACGTCGTTAAATCCTCAAGATGTCCAAATACTTGGAACTTCATCTACGAACTAGCTGAGGATATTCCTAGTATATTCCTATCTTGTAATATCTTCTTATTTGACATGCGAGGATTAGCGGTAACGAAGGTTTCTTGCCTCGAAAAAATGTTATCGGAGCAAAAGAAAAGTTAATCGCCGCGTTCGATCTACCTGTTCCATCGTCGTTTCCTTCGTGTCACAGGAATAAATCAGCTAATCGAATATGTATTAGAAACTCGGTGCAGGTAGAATTAAACGAGCCCATCTAAATCTCGAGTGTACGCGCGCACGGTAACAGTAAGAACCTCAGAGCCGGCGAATGGTATCGAGGTAGCCGACGGATAAAAAAGTAGGCAGAAAGAGAAAATGGAGACAAACGACGAGAACCGGGGAGAAAGAAGGAAGTCTCGGCGTGGGTGTACCACGGGATCGAGTAGGTATTAGCGTTTACGGGATCGTGTGGGTGCCAAGAGGTAAGAGGTAAAAGGCAGCGAAACGCCATTGGAGAAAGAGGAGAAGAAACGACAAGAGGGATCGTGGGTATAAGAGCCGGGGAGCGGGATACGAACAGCAGGCAGAAGGGGTACATCAGAAACCTGATTTTAATTAGTCCACAGTTTAATTACTCGGCAGATAAATCGTGCACGTGCACCGCATAAACTAGCCGCTTTCATTTTTCCCCGGACGCGGCCGGCACGGTCGCGCTTACCTCTACGCCGCGAGAATGCGGGATGGGTCATTGTTACTAGCGAGCTGTATGTTCGCGAAAAGAGAAATGACCGTGGTTAAACCGTCATCGAATCGCTTGAATAATCGCCGACCGGATTGCCGACGTGACGGATCCACCTTCATCCACGGAATCGAAGTACATTTTCAAAGGGATGCGCTGTCGGGAAGCTTCGAGCATTCTGTTTACTTCCTTCGTTATCTTCCATGATACTAATTTCAACAATTTAGATCTTTTAAGAAGTATAAGACTGTAGAATTTAGAAGAATTAAGGTTCATAACGTCTTAGTCGAGTTTGTAGAGTAATAACTGTCGATACAAAGGTGAAAAATTTGAACGATATAGCAGAAGCAAATATTTGTAGAGGTAGCACAAGAAAATATTTTCTCAATCGTTGAACACAAGTTATTAATGAGTATGTTGGAGCAACCAGGTAGCAGATCAACCTTAATTGATCAACTATTCCTAGCAATCGGAATTTCAATCCTACAAGTCTTTATTTATATCAAAAGTCAATGTTAACTAGACTGGAAATACTCATGCATGTATGATATATTTGAGTTCACCGTGTGTACATAAATTATGTAATTCCTCGACTGCAAATGTATGTCTGATAGGTGTACACTTTGACGTATAAGCGCAAAAACATCTAATGATGCAAAGAATATAATTAACCATTGCACTCGATGTTAGAAAGTATGATAATTAACTGCAAAGATTTACAGAGTTTACAGTATGTAACATTGTATACTCTGACATAACCTAAATTGATGAAATGAAAGTCTTCCATTTAAAATTAAATAAACAAGAAATAATTAAGAATGATTACTTGCAAAGGTGTACACGTGTACAGTGCAAATTTAACATCTGTATATTTTGTTAAGTGACAGACTATAAAAGCATCTAAGATCCAATAAAAAATAATGAAATTCGATAACAAAATGTATAAAACTGATTAATTGCGACGATGATGAATAACCGCGGAGTAAAATTTCAGCGATGATAGCCTTAAAGGGTTAAACGCGTTATGAAGAGCGAAGTCATTAAAACGGAAAACGTTTCGGTGACGATAATACCGTGCGGGGATGATTCGCCACGCGAAGGTGTTAATGCACAGTCAACAAATCATTTTGTTCGTTTTGGGAAAATCTGTTGACGCTACGCCACGGGAATGCGGAATGGGTCATTGTTACCGGCTCGGCCGCGGAAAGAGAAATGACCGCGTGCTCCTGTCATCGAATCATCCGGTTCACGGTCGTGATACGTATGTATGTATGCATATATGTATACAGAGCCGCGCAACGTTACCCTATATAACGCGCGCGTGTGTGTGTTTTTTTGCATACACCGGCCAGACCGTGTATATACATACTTTCCGCGCTTTTACCGACAATAAAACGGTGTCACGGTGAAATCGAAACTATAAACCGTGTTAGGCGTCGGTCGATCGTAAAATTCACGCGATCGACGCCCTTAGATCGCTCTACCAATTAAACCCCGCTTCATACCAGAATATTACTAGGAACGATAATTGAGTGCTGATAAGTGCGAGCGTGCTAACGCGAATTTAGTATTTATGTTACATTTCGTTTGAGTTTTATTGGCAACGGTTGCTAACTATTAACGACGCTAAGGTGTTTAAATCCTCGTTGGAATTCGTTGCCGAGTGATTCAGTGGCTGAATGCAACTTTTGGCTGCGATTTTTGAATTCGGGGACTCTGGAATGTTGATATTGTAGCTTTTGGGAATCGTCGCGCTTTCAAATTTTTGGGACTGTGAGGAATTTCAGAACTTCGGGAATTTGGAATTTTGGCACGTTTGAACTTTTAGGATGACATATTGGAACTTTGGAACATTTTGGGACTGTGAGATACTTTAGGACTTAGGAATTTCAGAATGTTGACACTTTGAGACCATGGAATTTTAGACACTTGTAGACTCTGAGGCTCTGAGACTTTGGAATTTTAGGACTTTTGGACTTCGAGACTTCTGTTGCCTTATAAAACTGATTCATATCTAGTTTACAGATGTTCGGATTTGTATAAAATATCTCCACACACGAAAATACGATTCATACATCTTCAACTCTTTACAAGCTTTCCAAGAATGTATTCATTTAATATATAACAAGTATTTATTTGAAAAAATGTTAAAACATACTTTAAGATTTACTTAAGCGTAGAATATGTACCAAGTCATTCCCTATCAGAATATGCACTCGAATCCAGTCTGCGAAACGGCAGAGTATAAGAGAGCAGGGTAGAAGAAAGTCCGCAAGAATTCCTTTAGCAAGACAATAAATCGAAGGACAGCAGTTCGTTATGAGGTCGGTCGTAGCGGCGACCACGGCCAAAGGATGAATTAAACTTCGAATTTCGCTAATTACAGATCCTGATACAGAGTTCGCAGAAAATTGAAGTGGACTGGTGTGCGTGCGTTGGTGAACAAGGCGAAGCCGATACCCTCGAGAAGGAAACCGATAGGCGACTTCTTTCGCGACACGAATAAAACCGCCGATACCTGTAGCCGGCATGAGCACGGTCCCGCTAACGGTTTCCTCCATTCTAATTAACATTCCGCGTATTTATTAGACGCGGATCTGCAATTAATCAGGTGGATTCAATTAGCGAATTACCAATTAGCACGCACGCGTTCACACGCTCTCGGACACCGCTTCAGATCCTGTTGGACGATTACGGGATAATCGTGTTGCACGAAACTGCCACGATGAAAACGACCATCTTGAACACCATCGTACCATCGGAACGATTTCTGATTTTACCAAGTGTTTTTCTGCATGCTTTTTCGTCGAAGGAGGAAGGTTTTAAACTGCGTCGTGTTTCCACGTTCGCAGAACAAGAACGCCAACGGCAAAACGTTGGCCGTGAGGACACCAACGTCACCATGGCCCTTGACGACTATTCGTTGCCCTTTTTGGCCTCGAAAAACTTTCCCTTGCGACCAGGAAAACGCCCTGACAAAACGCACATGGCCCGCATTGGCCGTTTGCATTTGTACTTAAAAATTTGTCAACGGTACCGACACAAGGTGTGATATATTTAGATTGGTATGTATTAAATGTTTGAAAATGTTCTCGGACGAAAAGAACGAGATGGTACACGCGAGTGGAATATTCAAGCAGTCTGATTTTCGAAATAGAATTCTCACGTCGGAATTTTATTTTCAATTAAATCGATTGGATTAAATAATTTCACCGTTTCAGGAGATTTGCTGATTAACGAAAGTATTTTTGTAAGACAGAAATAAAATTCGGAATGATTAATTTTTATTAAATAAACTCACCTCGCTTCAGCCTCTTTCATCCACCTTTCGAGGACCGGCCTTATCTTTTGCGCGCTCTTTGGCGTGATGTCCAACTTTTCGAATCTAGAGTCAACAACAAGTTATATTCTCGTCCTACCTATTCGTATATTACGAACAGTCGAACTCGAAGAAGAATTGATTCCACGTTAAAGACGTAAAGACGTGATTTTGTGTTAAACTCCATTTTATTTCAAATCTATATGATTTAGATTTCACTTGGTGAAGTTTAGCCGAGAAGTTATGCAGATATTAAATTAGCTTTTAAAGAATGAGGGTTGTGTAGCGGTTACGATAATTTACTCCGAAAGGTTCGAGGTCCTTGAGGGGCCAGGCCTGGTCGAACATTTTGCGTGGGCCTTTGCGTTGCTCGCAAGGGTCGATCTTTTTTGCACTTTCCCTAACGATCAGAGAAAGTTTGGAAAAAATAGCGGATCATGAGCACTCGTACGAGTCACAACGCGCATTCGGACTTTCTAGTTCGCGTTAAAATAATTATTTCTTTTTCTTACTCTGTTAAAAATATATCCTTTTTGTCCGCTATCTATCGTGACTATTTTCACGTTATCATTGGCAATAAATGTTGCTACTGCTCTAAGAATACTTTTCGGTCAAAAAAGTCACGCTACTCCGGAAATTAGAAGTGCAAACGTATAACCAAAAACTACACTAAATTCGTTATGTCTCGCAATTAGAAATTGAGGTTATTTGCAATCCAACGGATACTAACAAGTACGAGGCTCTTAGGACGAAGTTAATCAGAAGGTCCGATCGAGACACGATTCGGAAATTATTGGAGACCGAAGAAATTGACGATCGGTGCTAACTCAGTTTTGATGCCAGATTTGGCAGTTAATGAAGATTTCCTTGTGGAAGTTTGGAAAAGTCACCTAACGCAGCTAGTCATTGCAGCGACTTGCAGGGGTGAAAATTAGCCAAGATCGTGTTCATGAAATTTTCACGATCGTGTACCTCGAAATAGAATGGCAACTTCAAGTAGGAAGTGGAGTCGCTGCGGGAATGTTTGGAGCAGGTAAGACTGCAATTAGAGGCTGACCAACGAGCGTCGTAGGCCATAGAGACGTTCCAGTCCCGAGAGCGGTCACCCAATAAAAATCGGCGGCGTTCCGCGCGATTTATGCTGGTACTTTTGCTGAAAAAGCCGCGAAGTGTACCACCGTGCAAGTGGGGACAGAAACCGGAAAAGTAAGAACGTTAATGTTAAGTTTCCAAGATATATTTAGTGAATACTATGTTTTTCGCGGTGGTTGATCGCATAGGACTATGAGCCCTGTGCAGCTCATCGCGACTTATGGCACAGCTATGTTTCTTAATTCATCGTCGCAAGTTTTCGTGGCGATTTGTGGTGGCCGATGTGAAAGATCTCCTAGTGAACCCGCGAAATTAACCGACGACTAACTTATGATCGACTAGTGAATGATAGTGCATCTATTAAAATTGTAACGAGTAATTCAGTTTACCGCAAACTGTTAGCCGAATACCAGACTTTACTAAGCCGACATGTTATCGAGACTCCAGGTCCACCTGTCTTCAGCAAACCTTGACGTCTCGCTCCAGATCGGCAAGGTTAGACCGTCTAAGAATCCGGGAGCTTCAACTGGTGGCGAAGGAGAAAAAATCTTCCGACAGTAGATTGCCGATGGTAGATCGTCGTCGAATTTATCACCGACAAACGTCGTCATGTCAAAATAAAAGAAAAACGAGCCCAGCGTGGACGCAGCGAGAAGTTAGTCTTCTCCTGTCAATGACTGAGCAGGTAAAGATATGCACTAGTAACCTTGATATTCGTACACCGGTTGTCAGTACGCTCCTTCTCGAATATGGATAAATATTGTACTATTCGAATACATTAAAATACAAATATAGGTTAGGTATACGGTATTGGTAAGATGTAAATATTTGTACATATTTAGGCTTAGATTAGAATATCACTTTAGTAATAGTAGTTAGGTGTTAGCCTTTCGTTTAACAATCAGCCGTCTCCCTGTTACTTTTACTTCGTTTATTAATCAAGGGGGATAATTTTCTTCAAAAGATTCGAGGTCCTTGAGGGGCCAGGCCTGGTCGATTTTGCGTGGGCCTTTGCTCGCAAGAGTCTTTCTTACACATCCGATTTTTCCTAACGAGCAGAGAAAGCTTGGAAAAATAGCAAATCATAGTGAGCACTCGTACGAGTCACAACGCGCATTCAGACTTTCAAGTTAAGGTAATAATTTCTTTTTGTTATTTGTTTATTGAAAGTATATTCTTGTTGTTCACGCCTCACACCCTAAAGTTGAAAGCAATGTGGTTAAACATTTGCTTGGAACTTTGAAACTTTGAGGCAATGAAACCTTGGGACACTGAAACTTTGAGACTCTGAAAAAAATGAAACAATGAGACGCTAAAATATTGAGAGATTGAAATTTTAAAATATTGAGTCATTGATACTGCTGAATTTCGACATAAATCTTTAGTTTGTATTTTGAAATGTTTCTCTAGCCTGCCGTAAAGCACGGATGTGCTGACTTGTCGCTGAACTTTTAGCTTGTTATTAACGTTAAGTCTTAGAATAGTACTAGATAAGCTTTTTATGGTTTAGGTGCTCTCTAATGTGGCAGCCGATCCTTCAAAATGTCTCCGCGCGGCGTATCCTTGTGTCGGGCCGACGGAAAGCGCGACGTACCCGTGTGTCGGGGTTGACAGAAACGCGGCACTCTTTCGAGGGTAAATCAGAGATGACCGAGCAGTTGTCGAGTTGAAAGCTTCACTCACAACTTGTAATTTGTATCACTTATTTTGTTTGCTTTTGTATCAATTACTGGAGTTTACTCTGCTGTGAATTTATTATAAATAAATATCCAACAGATACATCGAGACTCTGAGAGATTGAGAAATTCTGATATTGAATTATTGAGACACTGAGACTTCGAATGATTGAGACCTTGAGACATTGAAACCTTGAGATTTTGGGACTGTAAGATTTTATGACTTTGAAACTGTGAGATTTTGAGATTTTGAGACTTTGAGACCTTGAGAAAATTAGATATTTGAAATTATCATTCCTCATCAAGTTTTTCACTTCGGACTCTATATTTCTGGCCAATAACTTTGCAAACAAATCGCACCTATCTCACTTACTATAAGATGGAGTACCACAGCTTCCAACCCTTATTTTTTCAAAATTAACATAACATCTGCATATCTTTGCTCGTTAATTGAAAGAAGTACAGTAATGTCTCCCACACTGTCCCTTAACTCGGAATCGAAATGGGACAATTCAGGAGTACCAGAATCGAAATTTGAGCCTCGCAGCTCGTCTTTGCCGAACAAAGAAAGGGACAGAGAATACAAAACAAGGACGGAGAGCGAGTTGAGGCAAACGAGAGATTTAAATCCTCGCGTATCAAATTTCATATTAAACTATTTTCCAAACGAAAATCTAGCTTATTAGTAAGATTATTCCGATGAAAATGAGACCAAACATGACATAATTCGAACAATATTTACTTATTAATACTTACTGAGTCTGTAACTCATTTTATGTCATTAATCGTTTTAAATTACTTACACAGATTGTTGCAACAATGTATGAAAAATTTGTACACATTGTGCGTTCAATGCATAAAACTGTCTGGACGATGTGAAAGAACGGCCTAGGTTTTACGGACAATGTGAGGGTACGGCCTACATTCGACAGACAATGTGGGGATACAGGACTACATTCTACGGGCAATGTGAGGGTACGAAACTACGTTCTACAAACATCAGGATACAAGAGTATGTTTTACGAACAATGTAAGGGTACAAGACTACGTTTTAATGCAGGGGTAGAAGACTATGTTTTACGGACAATGTGAGGATACGACACAGCATTTTACGGACAAAGTGAGGGTACAAGGCTACGTTTAATGTGTCGGTATGTAACTACATTTTACTATATGATTCATTGAATGTTTTACGGACAATTTGGGAAGCTATGTATGTTTTACGAACAATAAACTGCGTTTAATTATTTACGCAAAATGATTTATGCAATAAATACTAAATAAGTGAATGTCGCTCAAATGATGTCATGTTTGGTGTCATTTTAATCGGAAAATCCTCATAAATACGATAGAAGAGTGTTTAAAAAGTTATAATGTATTCTGAATTGTCAAACTGGGAAATCGCGCTAAAAGATCCGGGACTTATCGCGTTACATCCACCGCACGCTTGACTTTTAGAAAACGTACGCGTAGCAATAACGAAAATGTAAGCGTTAGATCAGTAAAGGCAAAGTAAGGACAATGTGGAAGACATTACTGTAGCTCTTCGGTGAAAATAGCAGAAGAAGAGGTCCATTCGAAACTCGTCTTTTCGTCTTCGTTCGATTAAAGGAGCACTAAGAGGCATGCATTGACTCAAAAAACAGGACATTGACAATGCGTGCATGCTTAGAGGTTTTGGTGATGCCGTGTATGATGTTGCCAACGCGTATCAATAATTGATTAATGGACGCGAGACGCGTTGGTTCCCGAAAACTATCGACGAAAGACAAACAAGATCGATCATCAAAAGCAACGCTCTCGACGGACGTCAAACACGCGACTTTATTATTCTTCGAACATTATCTCCTCGATTCGCGCGTTGGCGACATCATGCCCAAGTTTGCCAATGCCCTGGCTCAAAGAAAATTCTTTAACTTTTACAAGTGCTCCTTTCGCATCTCTTTTTTTGCCAGAAACGGAGTTAGAAATTAGTTAAGAATGCTTCGCAGCTATACCCAAATATGTCGTCCCATAATCGCAACGCTGTAATTGCTACAGCGATCAACTTGAAGCGAACAACTTGATCGTGATGATCGACAGAGAAAGTTTGGACAACAAAGAAGATGCGATCGAAGATAGAGAAAGGAAGATACAAGAACTCGTTACAGGTTCTTGTTAATTAATCACACTTCGATTGCCGACGCTCGGAAACATGGTCAATCGAGATTCTATCGCTCAGTACATATTTGGATCAACGGAATGCACGGACTCTCGCATGCTTGGGTATAACTGCTATCCTCCCAGAGGATTGAAAGAAGTTTTAGATCTTTAGGTAAATTAAGTAGAATGAGGGTTGAACGTACATAGGGTGCTGCTGAGGGGCACTCTGCAAGGCAGCGAGCAGCCGGTAAGCCAGGGCACTGGGGAACAATCACCAATGCTTAAATTAATCGTTACGATAAGAACTCTTGGATCTAGAAACAGTTCCTACTTGCCAACGGCATTACCACGTTGGTTCCTTCCATTCTCGCTCGCATTTCTCACAACAATTCGAACAATCATTCCTACGATTCGTCGTGTACGCGTGTCATTCAAGGAACCACCGTGGCAGATATACACGTTATACATTTCTCACATTCGTGAAAATTCAAGGACGTTCTGTCAACTCGAAGACTGCTAACGTCTGCTCGCGAATTCAGGGATATTCGGGTGCGATTGAACCGAGATATAAATCATGGCAAAGAAGTATGTATGCGGAGTTTCCTTGGCCCGAGAAACGTGTAACTTCTTTGTGGTATGCATTATCGATCGTCCAGAAATGCATAGACTTTTGTCAATCACTTTCCCGGCCGTTTCCAGTGACTTGGTACATTGTCGTTAATGGTAACCTGTATCGTTTCGCTTCAGTTCTCATCAGCGACGCCCGTTTTTGAAGTTAACCAGAGAAAGAGAGGAAAGAAACACGATAAGGGGCTGACACTCACCTGCATATAGCACTTTGGCTGTAAGCTGGACCCTCGGTTACGCTCAGCGACTGCCCGACCTGGGTTTGCGTCAAACCTAGGGATAATCTACGTAGTTTGAACTCCTTCGCGAACTCTTTGATGTCCTCCAGTTCGAGGCCGTTTACGTTGTTCGCCGAGTCGTTGATGGTTGGCTGGTCTGCAATTAACATTTCGAAACGTGTTTTCATTCGCAATTTCACTCGGTGGCTTAGTAAACTATCATTTCGATTCTGGACACAATTTAATTCGCTTGACTGATTTTATTATTAATTCTCTCTTAGGACCGACAGTAAGGAGTTTGCAAGCCTGGAAATTTGATATTTTCAAATTACGAAGTATCGAAAATTTAGGAAAGTGAATCGCGAGTGATCGAAAATTACTATTTTCGTAGACTGACCCATAAAAGTTTGAATGAAGAGGTACAAGTTGAATATTCCATAATTAGACCGCGATTTTCAAGCGAAAGATATTTGATTCTCAGTGATATAACCTGCTGCTACTATCGTTAATATTCTTCAGTCTATTTATAGAAACTTTCAAGCAAATTATTGATTTCGTGATATGTACAGGTTATCCGAAGAAAACAGATATTTCAATGAAAAGCGGTAACTGTTCGTTTCGAGACGAATTCGTTGAAACGTTTCACGGCTCCAGCGAGAATCTGTCTAACGACATTAGGCGGCTTCGTTAAAGCAGCTTCAGCAATACCGATTTCTCTCATAAATCTATCACCCCGAATGTACACGCACGCAATAGAGGTGCCCACATACTCCGCAATCTCGACCAGTTCTCCTGGTTTCTGCATCGTGCAATAAACGGCAAATCCTTCTTCAGTGGCACGTTGTTTCTACGGTCATTAATTATCAATCGAACGAACCATCCTTCTCGAACAAAAACACCGTGTCGACTGACTTTCCCGGGTGCACGTTAACAAAGTAGCTCATTTCGATGAACGCGCCCGATACGACCGACATCATAGCGAGGAAAAATGTACGCTTAAAAATTTCTAATTATGCTCCGGTTATGGTTCGTACGGTACAAAATTACTTGCAATTTAATGAATACCTTGCGACGCTGTTAACATGAGCGAAAACGAAAACTAAGTATAAAGTATAAATTACACCTACGTGGTACGTTCAACTTACCGAGTGCCACGTACTCGAGCGGTTAATGGACTAGTTTGAGTATTAGAGTAAATCAAGTTTGCAATTTTCAACTTCGTGTTCGTTTCTTGTGGTGGGTCGGTGGGGTGACCAGGATTTTTTTGGTGGGCTGTCAGGATTTGGGACTTCAAGATTTTAGAATTCCGGGATGTAGAATTTAGAATTTAGGAATTTGGGTCTGTAAGGATTTGCAAATTTGTAAATTAGAAAGTTGATGTATGAAATCCCTACACAAACTTCTGACATAAAATACCTGAGGTATTCCATTCCCTATTTTCCCCACAATATCAGTCCATATTGTATGTCAGTATCAACTCCCCTAGTTACGTCACCGTCAATCAGTAGCAAGATCGATCGTTTTCCTCATCGGCGGACAACGAATTCACTGCTTCTAATTCCCGTGATTATCCTTAACGGAAGATAAACAGTTTCTTCGGCAAGGACAATTGATCTTGATTCGCATACCATCGTTAACGAACTCCTAATTTTTCCACGGAACGAGGCAGCAATTTCACGATAATAACAAAGCTTCGCAAGACAACCAGTCGTTGCTTGAAATTTACACCCTATTGTTAGAGAGATGCAAAGAAAAAGCGGAAAGCACGTCTCTCGAAATTTACGAATCGTCGTTCAAGGATAGGTTAACAAATACGCAGATTTATCAAGCAACGTGGCAACTGACACCGGCAATTGAGAATCGTTAGGCTCGATGCGAGCGGACGCGACGATTATTCTATCGAGCGAGGATTGACGAAGTGCCAGTCGAAGCAATGATTGTGAATTATTAAAATTATTGTCTGCCATGGCTGGTGGTTACGCGCATCGTTGGAATCTTTATGGCTTCCCAGAAGGCAACGAGGAACACGATCTAATACATCGTAATGAGCCGAGCATTGTACGATATCCTATTAAGATTATTAAGAGCTCCACACGGTCCGCCACCGGTGCCTCGGACATTATTATTTATCAGGTTTGACCGCGCGTTAAATGTTGAATCGACGAAGGAAGGAAACGTAATTCGAAGCAACGAACCGGCAACTATGCTTGAATTTATAATAATATGGTCCAAGAGATTCTTAGAGGTTAATAAGATTAGCTGCTCAGAGCTTGCTCGTCGATACATGTAATTATTAGATACGCGAGATTCTAGTTAAATCGGTGATTTACATTCATACAACTGAACTCTTAATTTTAAAGATTGCCTCGATCTGCAAGGCTGTAGCCTCCAATAAAAAAAATGAAAGTACCGTTCAATTATCGCTACAATTCCTATACGTGTCCCCGAAGATCATTAATCTCGTGTGTCCGATATAATACTTGTCCACACGTAGCAACATACTTTGCTTTCATCGCTACAGCCCGACCACAAATGGTCATCAAACGTCACCGCGTTCCACTTATTCCCAAACTCCTCATTAAACAGCAGATGTTCACGTACTTATGACACATTAAAATAATAAATCACGCGATGTATAAACAGTGAAACAGTGTGCATCTGAGGCTTCCATAAATGCGTGAACATCCGATGACTCGAAGATAAGAAATAATAATAAATCTTACTGGGTGAATCGATCAGATCGTCTTCCTCTTCTTTGGAACTGTGCATGCTGTTGGGCGACGCTTTCACACCGACGCCATTATATCCGTGCGTGGTCGTGATAGTGATTTCGCCGTTGCTGGACGCCAGTCTGTTTAATGCCGACGCAGCGGATACCACGGACTCGTTCAAAGGCGACGATTGCTCTGGCCTCTCTCTGTGATGCTTATCCGTCGGCTGCTACGGACACGGGTGTTAGTAACGGATTAGTAGCTCAACCAGCAACGACAATGCTACTCTCTTCCACGCCAATTATACACTTAATAATGAGACCGGTGGCTCTCTTCCGATCGGGACACTTTAGAGTCTAATTAGTGGAAGAAACGCCGCCACCGCGGAATACTTTCTTAACGAGATTGCTTGCTATCGGGGAATTATTCTGCTTGTTCCGTTGATCTTGCGCTGATTAAGCCCTTCCACCTTCAACGGGACCGTGGTTAACTCGTATATCGTCCGCCAGGCTACCCGGGTCGTTTATATTGTTACGGGACGACGGGGGTGATGCCGGGACGCGGACATCGAGAGGATATCGGAAACGGAGCAGTGTTAGTTATTGACGAAACCGAGGTAAATCAAAATTCCTCGAGAGAAAGCACTTTCCCGATGGACAATGATAATTGAAGCGAGTCAACGCATCACTGCTCCAAAGGAGGATGTTAAGGTACCTCTGATAAATTTCTGATACCCACAAGTGGATTCATCGCTTTAAATTTTATTCCACATTCGTACAATTTTATCTATGCTTTTCTACGTTACAAGTCTCCATGAAGACACCTTATTAGTCTCAATATGGTAGATACAAATAAGTGGTCCACAAATAAAAGATATTTTTATACCTTTTTGCAATATACAGTTTTGCCTACAATTTCGAATATTGAGCCATCAGATAGGAACTAAAATAGGGACACAAAAGCTACAATTTCCATCAGAGATCTACATGAACCCAATCTGCAAACCTTTACAGAATAGTTCTAACTTGTCCATATTCTAACTTGTCCAATTTAAAAATCGATAACAATTATTCTAATCCCAATTAGCAATATCGAATCGTTGCATGAGTTTAATCGTAGAAATGACAGTTCCCTCCAATTCGAACTTAATTAGCAAACTTAGAAGGTAACTTCTAACACGTACATCAATTAATTCATGACTGTATAACATACAACAGAAGGAGCAGTCAAATGGATAAAACTGATTAAATTATCCAAGTACGCCGTTAATGAGATTTAGCCGCCGATATCGACAACTCGAATTATCACGAGACACGAGGTACTATTTCATGAAATCAGGTCCTCGTGTTTTTCAAAGTGCTCTCGTGTAAGCACGATCGCAACGAGAAAAGGCGCAAATTATTCCGTTCCAGAGTAATCACCAGTCTACGTACCGTGTAGTGATTCATGTGAGAGCTGTGTCGATGGCCGTGTTGCTGCGGCGACGTCGTCAGAAGTGGTCGCAGAGAAGCATGAGCAGCCTGATCCGCCTGTGCGGTCTGCGCCTGAGCAGCCTGCGCGGCTTGAAGCAGTTGCTGAGGTTGCATCGCGTTCAAAAGTTGCTGGCTGGTCGAACTGTTGCTCAAAAGGTGCCGCAAAGCTGCCGGATTCAGTCCTAGTCCTGATGCTAAATTGGGACTTGTTGGAACTGAAACGATTTCGATAGACATATCTCATTTATTTCAAAAATTCAAAATGGCCCATGTTTCCTAACCCCTTAATCTACAATTTTCTGGTCAATTGTGTCATTCACAGTTAATTACAACGTTAAGATACCTGAAAAAAATGTTAGGTGCATTATGCATTCAGCGATCGTTGATTTGAATTGATCCCGAAATTCAATTTCAGTAAAAATACTAGACCCGTTTATCATATTCGAAGTGTAGTGTGCGTCACGAGTGTGTCACGTTATTGTAGAACAAAGGGTTAAACTGTAAAATTTTTTAAATTCCAATTTCCAAATTTTTGAAGAATATTCTCAATATCTTCTACGTCCCTAAATCTTCAAATCGCCAAATTCTCAAAGTTTCATTATGTCCCAAATGTCTAACTCCCCGCATTCGTGAATGAACGTATACGAGAGTGCATTCGAGCTAGTACAATTGATAATAGCAAGAGGATCGATCAGAATGAAATTTACCTGTAAAATCGCCATTGCTGGTCGGTGTGTTCATCATGTTCTGTGGCTGAGCGATAGACTGAAGGTTCGCCAAGGTGGTGGAGACAACCTGGCCATTGTTGAGCCCCAAGTTGACCATCTGATTCGTGATATGGCTGACGGGAATCGTGAGGATAGTTTGCGAGGCGATTCCTGGCGCAGAACAAATAAAGAAGGTTATTCCTGGACGCAACAAGATTCGGGGCTAGTTGATAATACCATCTCAGTCAGGTCTCGTACGAACGTGTCTCGAATCAATAGATACTTCATTTCCATTATGAACGTGGTTGATCCAGGAAGGGTAGTAAAGTTATCAGAGTCTCATAGAGGGATTATTAGGCAACCCATAGGGCAGGTAACCTCGTAGGCCAGCGTAGTTGGCAAACTATTATCGTCATCTTAATAGTGGGTACAGGTACTGGCACTGGACTAGGCTGCGAGAAGGACGCCTAATCATACTTAGAATAGTTTCGGGATTACTCCCAGCTCCACTAATCTGATTACCCTGTACACGCGCTTAATATGATTACTGATCATGAGTACGTACCCGTGTTGGTTCCTATAGCTAAGCTAAGCAAATCCCGTATTCCGAACAGCCATAAAAGTTTCCCGTTCTGAGGTGAGGTCAACTGACAATCCGATTAACGTTCGGTTTAAACGATATTCGACGATAATATTCCGTATCCTGGAACCGATTCCTTTTTTATCTGTCGCGACCGACTAATGAACGATGCCCTTTTCCCGCAGAATCTCGTTTTTGCTACCTTTTAACTCTTGCGACCCGACGATTTATACGTTAATACCGAAATCAGATCAAAATCGATCTATTTAACGTTCTCAAAAAAATCCTGCACTGTAAATGGGATCTGGGAAATTTCAGGAGCAAATGAATGATTTCGTTATGTAAATACGTTATGATAATTGGAAGCTTGAAATGGAAGCATAAAGCTTTCTTCGATGTTTCGAATATAAAACGACCGATTGCCAATTACAGTAAAACAGTGGATTTGAAAGCATATGAAGTCTAAAACGATTTCATGACATAAAAATGTAACAAAGTACATACATCAATTTAAAACTTAAGATACGAAGTGAAGATGCATATACACTTTTGATTGATATTATTAATACAAAATGGCTGACTCTGTTGAAATAAATCGATCAACTTACAGCATGTTGTGCAGTATGCGTGTTTCTTTGTCGTACAGTGATGAAAAAAAAATTGTACAACTCAAAACCTATAGATTTTTCGTGCCAAAACAAATAGAAAATTCCTTTGTGACATTTTTTTAACATACAAACGATTGGAAATTGATTATTCCAACCCAATTGGTGGTCCATTGTTTGTTCTAACGAAACACGAGTCTGTGTTAAGAATATTGACGAAACTTTTACGTCGATAAATTCTATCACTTATGCAAAGTAATTAAATTTTCTATTTTTCAAGAAAGGGATCTGCTGTCCTTAAACAAATCAAAATTATATTTTCATTCGAGACAGAAATAACTTCGACGAATATTTATGAGTGTCAATTAACGGTGAAACTGTCATTTTCACAAAACAGCTTACAGTTTTCGTGATACGTCACTAATGCGATTGTTCATTAAAATAAAAGCTATCGATCGATTCGTAATTTATGGTAGTACGAAGATTCCCTTCTGACCCGTGTCTTTTTCTAGCCTTCCCAATTTCGCAGTAAGAATAACCCTGATCCTCCAGCGGCATATTCTTAAACGCGATTCTAAAATATTCCACGCCTCGTTATTTATGCTGCCAATGATCCTCATGACCTACTCTACCGTATCAAATATTCAGTCACTATTGCTTTCAATCCTGCTCCCATTGCTAAATTGTACGCGTTAGATTCGACGTGGCACTCTTTCGTAGGGTTACAAAAATTTTCATCTCTCGATTGACCTACCACGAACTGGTGCAAAAGTTCACTACGAACACCCGTAAGCAGCACATATATATTTAACCAGCTATTTCCTTCTTAACTAAACCATGTGTATACCGACGAAAAGAATAAACCTTCAAAAATAACCTCATCGAGAAAGAATCCAATATTTGTAATGTGTTGCATCAAATACGAAACACATTCAACACATACTGTTAAATTCTTATAAAATCAGATGCTTGTACATATATCCAGTTGTGGGGATGATCCTTAAAGACACCTACATGGAGATAGATTCTTATCGGCAGTTGATAGACTGGATGTATAGGCAGAAATCTATACAGCCAGATTACATAATCTCGTCCATTATCCAACTCCCTACTCAGCTTCTCATGTCCATATATTTCTAAATTCCTAGATCCGTTGCAACGATGAAAATGTGTTCAAACATACATATGGAGAATTCGAAGAAGAATGGAAGATCTTTGGCAGTGAACGTCAATCAGGAATCAATCGAGCGTTTGGCATCGATTGAGTCGAAAAGCAGTGCAAACATTATTTGCCACCACGTAACTCGTCATCGTACCACGACTGGTCCATATCCACGAACTTCAATCCACTTAGGCGGACTGGCAAAGTTCTCCTTACCCCCTGGTGTTCCTTCCTCGCTAACCCGTCCCGCTCTCGGAGCCATCTCTCTGTCTCCGTTGCTCCTTCTATCCGTTCCTCTCAATTGCCAGAATAGGAACCCAACTTGGTAGAAACGAAGTTAGCGCGAACCGCAATCGATATAATAGCGGCCGAATCCGCGGAGCTGTGATGTCCAGCCAGAGTGTACCAGGGTTAGAAGGTAGGAGGGAACAGTACCGAGGAACCGTGAGGGGGGAGTAAAGGGGTTATTCGTGGGTCTGGAAAGGGGGTAGTGAAACGTTAATTATACATTGAAATTAGTTGCAGAGTTTGCCCTCTGCTTGCCTGGCTAGTCTAGGACCACTAAGTATGGACGACGGGCAAGCCTTAGTCCGAGCCTGGTCAGAGATAGTTGATATTATATTATGTATATCGGCACATCTTGATTGCACAACATTATGCGCCGGCACATCGTGCAGATTTCACGATGAGACCGGCTACGAATGATTTACGCCCAGAAATTCGACGCCACTTAATGAATGGGGGTTATTGCTACATTTCTTGCTCAACGATTCCTACCTAGCGTCCATGTGTCGTTTAATTAAATTTCTTGATTAAGATTCATCAAATGTTTCGACAATTTAGCGGGGGGTGAATGAAAAGTCTCGATGTCCATTATTATAAGTAGTGCCTCATTAGTATCCAGTTTAACTCGTGTGCTGATAAAAGTGTTCTGAAGGTATTCCACCTTTTTGCTATTAATTTTACTATTAAACACATAAAACATCTGTCTTCGACTGTCTGAACTAATTGATACAATTGATATAATTTGAACATGATTATTTATAAGTAATCAGGAAAATCTGAGATACACTTGAATCACAGTAATCACTTGAAACTATAATGAATCAGCTTACACTACGTCACGCGTGAGTCTACGATTCGAATAAATCATCGAACCAAGCACATTCGCGTAGCAATGTTCAAAGAATAATAATCAATTCACGTGACACGTTCAACGTCGACTCAGGCCTCGTTTCGAACACGAACGAAGGCTGAATGGGTGTCAATCAATGGATCGTTTTGAAAGCTGAAGAGAACACGGACGCGTAAGAAACAGAAGGCTTACCTTGCGACGTGGGGATAAGAAGCTGAGCCCCTTGAATGCCTTGAACCAATTGACCGGACGTTAGAATGAATTGAGGCATCGCGGCCGATTGTGGCTGAGATAATAGCTGAGGTAATGTCCCCATTGGCGCCGGACTTGGTGGCAAAAGATGAGGTGAAACTGTCGTACTCGAAGCTGTTGGTACGGTACCTCCTAAACATGAAAATATTTGATTGTGATGATCTTAGATTTGGACATGTGGGCTTTTAATGTATTGAATGAGAGGTCATATAATAGACCTCTATATTACTAGATATCCAGATACAATCCTGTATTTCTATATATTCAAATCTGTAAATTCTTAGATAACTACACCTTCAAAGACCGTTAGCCTGGAATTATAACTAGATCTCTACATATCCCAATATCGATACATCTAGATTGCTATATGTCTAGATTTCTATACTCTGAGATACCTACATGTCTAAATCTGATACCTATCTAGATACCTATATGACCAATATTCAAATTTCGTGTTACACGTTTGGTCACTTACCAGATGAGCTAACTGTGAGATTCAGGGGTGTGTTGATGAGCTTGTGCAGATTTGCCAGATTGTGAAGATTTTGCAGGGTCACCATGCCAGCCACTGATAGGAGAAACAAAAGCGAACGGTTTTATTGGAATTATAATTGATAATATAAGTTGCTTTCTAATTTTTAAATTTGAATTATGACTCACTTGTACCGTTGAGATGTGCTTCCGCGGCAGCCGCCCGTTTCGCTTGATGCAGATTCTCAGGTGACGGACTGGATTCTCCTTTTCGTGAGATCTTAATGTCGTCCATCATTATCTGATGCTCGTGAAGTGAATTTCCGTTTGTGGCCGTCGCTTCCGGAGTGCCGGCGCTACTCCTGTCGCTGTCCTGCAACAAAAATTTGATCCCAATCGTGAATTGTTGGTCGAAGTGAAGTTACTCTTACACTATTCAGATTCTATGGAATGCTAATTGATAATAAAATTAATTTTGATCGTCGCAGGTCTTTGATAAGAAGTATAGAGGATCTTTTAATGACCTTCGAACGTATCTTATATAATTTCCAATTAACATTGCAAATTTCAAAATTGCCCAGAGTAGGTCAGATACTCGGCAGCTATTAAATATATCGTCACAATGAGGATCGATAATTTATAAAGTTCAACTGAGGCTCGTCGAGTGCCATCGAAAGTTGGGACGTTTATCGAATTCCCTTGGGGTAGGTTGGGTTCGACAGTCCTTAAACAGCCAGAAAGTCGGAACTTTTGGTAGAGGAAAGAGGTTATCTGACCTTCGTTAAATGAACCACTCGCAACCTGAACGCACTAGGTTTCATTGAACTAACTTTCGCTCTTGTTAATTAAGAAAAAGCAAGTGTTAGCTATACATAGAGTACTAACAACGAAGAAGAATTTAAATACCATTTAATAATATTATAATATTTGAAGAGTAATAAATTGAATGTCCGTTAATTTTATCTAAGATGAGCATTATTTATGCGAGCAATTCATATGTTACTGAAAAATTGACTTAAGTGAAATAACATCAACGAAGACTTGTTTATAGGAATAGTAGAATCTCGCTACAATCGCTTGTTCCCGGTGAAAAGTCACCGAAAAAGCTCTGAAAGTCGTGCTTCGAATTTGTGATGACGTATATAGTCGAAAGCACTTTGTTCGGTGCGTAGCGCCGAATATTTTATAATTGTTATCAATACGGCCGAAATGCGAGGGGTTTCAAACACGGCGTAATAAACGAAATGAAGTATCGCCATTTTTGTCGCCGACAGCACAGAATCCCGACTTTTCCACCATCGCTCGAATCCATCCCCTCCACAGTAATTAATATTCTCCCTGCTGCTTTCCTCAAACTCCATTCGAAAAAATTGCACGATTTTACTTGTCCGATTGATGACAAATGGCGATTTCGAAGATTTTCGAATTTAACTTTTGATCAGTGACGTCAAATTCAATTATGGAAGTTAGGTTACCCTGGAGAGCTCATGTGCAGTGTGCTGTGCAAGGGGTGTAAGAGATGCAACAGTGGTGTGTAAGGGATGTAAGAAGATTTCAAATTTTCAGAGTTAGGAATTTGAGGATTTGGGGACTTGATGATTTAGAAATTTGGAGATTTGGAAACTTAACCATTAAGAAATTTGATGATTTGAAAATTTCAAAACTTAGAAATCTAGAAATCTAGAAATCCAGAAATCCAAAAATCTAAAAATCTGAAAATTTAGAAATCTAGAAATCTAGAAATTTCGAAACCCATAAATGTCATAACTAGTGAAACATTATCGATCCCAAAAGACTATTATCCCACAAGAAGAGCCGTACTTTTTTGAAATGGCTCTAAAAAGTTCATCAGGCCAAAAGTTATCGAGCTAACAAGCTTTGATTAACATTTTTGCACGATTTTATTCAATTTCGAGGTGCACAAAGCCTCTCTTCGCTACGCTAATCCGGCATTCTAAGCGACTCTGTACGATCACGTCGTTTATTCGAAGCGTCGCCCGTGACGTGGCTCTCTAGCCATTAAAAAAAAAAATTCAGCCTGTTCAAGTGGTCCTCCCCTTCGTTCTCTCTCTTTCTCATCCATATTTTTTTTCCTTGCTGGCCAAAATCAATCGAACGGGCACGCAAAGGTTTTAGCACAGGCTCGCAATCATTCTCGCCAAAATGCTCAATTATACGCGCGTGGTTCGTTAACGTACCACGCTTTTTATTGCGGCGGCACGTTTAACGCTGAAAATTGATTAATAATCATTCACGGTCCAACTGGCCGACGTTAAAATGCTTCGCTACGAAATAATGGCGGTAGACATACACACAGACACACGTACATATGACGTCGATGGAAAAAAAAGGAGGAACAATGAAACCGCGCGACGAATCATCGATGAATAGAAAAATTGCTGGCGAAGCGTCGTTCGAAACACTTGCCCCGTACCAGGACTTATAACAAAGCCATGGCTTTCTCGAATCGAATTTATAATGCTTGCTCGTGTGTGAGCGATTCTCCTGTAAAATAAGGCTTCTTCTCATTGGCTCTATTTAGGCGGCCCTTTTTCACAAAAACTCGACACGTAATTACTGCATTAACTGATTTTTTCGTACAAGTGGCTCACAACTTCACGTATGTACAAAATCTACCGAACATTTTGACAGAGAGATAAAACTGAAATTAAAAGATTGCAGTATCAACAAAGATAGTACGAGGATGAAACATAAGGAGTCATATATCTTTGTAATTCAAATTAATTCAGGTTAACTGTGCTTTCTTAACCAGTGTCTGCGAATTGGTACTAACCAGACTACAGGATTGTACAAAATCATCCATGTTTGATACCTCGATCAATTTTATTAGATACGGCTATTTCAGCCGTGTCGGTCAACGCGTTAAAATTAGCTACCTTAAATACACCCTTGAAAATTGTATCACCTCCATAAACCATGCATGGACTCCAAATTCGGGAGAAGATATATTAATAATATGTCCAATGAAATTGAAAATCGAAGAAACTGCAAGTGGCGACTGTCCCGGGATGAAGGCGAACGGTAACGAACGCGAGAAGGGAAAGAAAAAAAGAAGGTATAGAAAAGAGTGGCGTGTATTAATCATTCGACCCCCCTAGTATCCCCGTGTGTTCGTGCCGCGGCGATATATAATTCATGCATATTTACGGGATGCCGGAGGAATAATTAACGAACGGCAGCGCATTAAGGCGCGTCCCTTGTATACGTACGTGCACGTACAGTCGGCTTCTTAGAAGACAATCTAAATTATAATAAATCGATGGAGTAGGTACGGGACCGCGACGCTTTACCGCCACCGTGTATACCGATGGCTGGTGGCGGTTCTACCAAGTAATGTTACCCGCCGCGGCCTCTTTGCATAATGGCATGGAAATATCCCGGAACGTGTATCGCCATAGTTGGATACAGATTAAGCGTGTTAGAGCTTCGACACCCGGCTAATTCGCGAAAAAGGACTCTAACCCGGCTGACTTCCACCCATGAATAAATTCCACTGCTTTTCTCAACCTGCCGAACACTTCGTTCACAAACTTCTACTCTCACGAGAATTTTCGAAACACTTTCTTTAATCGTTCCATGTCGCACATGTGAAGCAACTCAGAAATTTTGTAATTATGAGTGTTGGACCAATTATGAAAATTATAATTTTCAGAGGGCTGTTATGTTTGATTCATGCGGTTTGAGACATCGATACATACATTCATGTCCGATATTTTATATTGGTTCAATATTGTGTAGTTTCTTAATTTATGTCCTGGAAAATATATTTCTGTAGAATTGAGGAGGCGTGAAAAGTACGAAAGAAAAATACGACACGGAAAGGTGGAAGTTATCAAACGATTCGAACGGACGCCATTTTTTTTCTGTATATGTATATAAAAGGGCGAATATCCTTTTTTTTCCGGGGCGCTGTAATTTCGAATTTTCGTCAAAGTCGTACAATGGGACGGGCGGGTGGCGCCATTGGCCGGGGCATTTCATTGCATAAAAAATAGATAAAGCCCGGTCGATAGGTAACGAACGAAAATAGGAGGCACAGGAGCCGCGGCGGTAGTTCAATCTTTTTTTCCACGCAAATTCGTAAACGGCTATACCGGACGGTATGGCCACCCCATATTAAATGGATGAGGCGAGGGGGATTAGTTGAATGCACAGGCCCGGCCATTTTGCTTGTAAAAGTGCGACCCGATATATAGTAAGCCGTAGAAACGTATGTTTACGGGCTTTCGACATTTCGCATAAATTAATCAGTCGATCACCATTCTGCCCCTCTCGCTATCGAACACAGAATACGTTCTCCGCGGATGCCGGCGCGACGCTTAACTTCCGGAGAACATAACTCTGATTAACTTCGACAGTTTCTAGTTTGCAAAAGGGAAAAATGAATGGCTATTTTTGCAATCGCTGCTATAAACATTAAATATTATACGGATCCAAAAAATATTAACAGAGGGTGAACTATGTTATTTTTTTTTTTAAACGGAAACATATTTTTATTACCTCATTCTGTCGAAATGCGGGTATGTTCTACGATGTTTAAAAATAATTTTATTACTGAAATAACATATTAAAGTTATATCGGATGTATCAGCGGGAGATGCACTATATCTTGTTATAAAATATATTTTCGATTCTTTTATTGATAATAAATAAAGTTAATAAAGCTACATCGAAATCGACGTTTATTAATTGGACATCTCCTGTTATTTGATCAACGAGAAAAACGTTCTTAATATATATGAAACGAATTTTTATAATTATAACGAAATTGTAGTAATTAAACGATCATTGTATTCCGGATCAATAGTAAAATTTTATTCCGAATCGCGCGCAGTTATAATGCAACGCGAAGATAAATATTGTTGCAAAGTTAAAATGAAATTGTTTGCATTGTACCAATTAGAAAACAAACACTACGAAATACAGTTGCTAAATATAGAGATTATTTTTCGAATAGAAACACAAATAGATGATTTGGAAAAATGGTGAAAACGGGAACAAGCTTCTCCCGTGCATAATTCACAACTGCCTCTCATTGACTTCATTACTGTTTCTAATTGTTGTTCATTCATTCCCGTATTTTGGCAGCCGCTTCCAATTCCGTTAACAAGTTCGCTCCTCGTTCTAATTACCCCAGAATAAACTGCTCGCTTCAAGTATCCTAAATATACGAACAAAACAGGACGAAAAAGTTTGCTGCATTTCGAAAACGGGACCACATCGTTTGAATGTCTCTAAAGTTCCCAATTCTCGATTAAAACAATGACCCACTCTAATTTTGCTGCAGTATTATTTTTAATTGCAAGAAGTTTCACGGAATAAAATTATAAATAAGTGACTCCTTTTCATTATTTATACGAAAAATAATAAAGACCTAGTTTGGCTGAAGAAATCTGTGAACGGAGTCTTCTCAGCTGATCTCGGTTTTAAAAGGTCAAATATATAAATTTGATTTTCAAAGTACCAAATTTTTGAATTTTTAAACTTCTACCCCTCTTACTCTTTATCATTTCCAAACTTAAATTCTTAAACTCCCAAAGTTCCAACTCTCCTAATCTCTAAATTATCAAGTCTTGAGATTCCTAAATTTCCTACCCCTACAACCAATGTACAAATTAAGGAGACACTGCACGTCCAAACGTAGATACATTTTCGAAATCTTAAATCCCGTCAATCTAAAACTCCAATAATTGCAATCCCGATAAATCGAAGGGAGCAAACCGTGGCGTCCCTACAACCGGATAGCATAAATTCCCCGTCCGTCGACTCCACAAAAACCCGCTATTCCCAACACAAAGAAACTAATCCTGGAGCTTTCACACCTTCGAAAGCGTTCCGATTTACACGGGGCATGGTGGTCGTAGGTCGTCGTAGTCACGAGCAATCGGAACAGCGGCCATCAGCGACAATGCCCGGCCGAACGAAATAATAACGCTTTAAATTTCGCGGGAAGGATCGTTCGTTGGTCGGTTCGAGCAGTAAAAAATCGTTAGCCAGCCCTCACGGGCCATCTCGCTAATGCGAAAAACCGTGCTGCATCGTTCTCTGTTCGGCACCGACATGCCGAACGAGAAAGCGAGACGGGGTGAGCGAGCAGATCGGATCAGAGGGTGAACGACGAAAGGGGTGGCTACGTGTGTAGCAGGACGAACGGTGAGGGGGATGGGACGATGAACGAAAAAAAAAAAAAAAAAAAAAACGAGCGAGCAGAAAAAGGGCGGCGTTGCGAGCGACGTTAGGGTGGGATCGGGGGGTGGTAGGATTGGGATACACGGTCGTTGGAAATGCAACAATAAACATTACTTATCGGCACGGGAGCCTTTAACAATGCGGATACGACGAGAGAAGCGGCTCGCGGCCGCGCAAAAGCGCAAGTTTTTTGCAATAAAGTCATTTCGAGGCGTTTGAGTTATGGGTAATTCGTGTGGAACGCGCGCGACCGACCAACACACCACCGACACCCGGCCAAAGAGCGAGAGAGACGGACGGAGAGAGAAGAAGGGGTTCGAAGCGAGAGAGGACCCTGGGTCCCGGCTCCATTGATTAGTATTAATGACTTAGCTGCACTCATTTCGCCCGAATAAAAGTAATTGGATTTGGCTTCGACCCCGCGAACCGCGCCAGTGGTGCCTGGCCGTCGGTGGCGTCGGCGTCCGTGGCGGCGGTGCTGGCGGCGGTGGCGTCGGCGCAACGAAAACGGCGGCCAGCGTGTAAAAATACATTAATATCTGTTTGCGCTTAATAAACGATAGCCCCGCTGACTTCAGACTAATGGCCGTATTCCGGAATCGGTAATACGCGTTTTTATGTTTCTTTCTCTATACAGCGAAACCAGCGCCCGTAACACCCCCTCGCTCCTGCCGCGCTTATACCACCTACGCTTATTCCTCGCCAATCTTTCGTTCCGATCGATCTTTCTCTTTCTCTTTCTCTATCGCTGCTATATTCGTTTGTTCGGCCGCGTTTTAAAAGGTTTTCAGGACGGCTTTCTCGTTCGACGCTGGGGATTAGAGCTATCTGTTGGATCGCCAACGAGCTCCTCGTTCGATTTTGGGACACACTGTTGGCGCAATTTGTTACATTAGATAATGTCATGTTTGTAACGCTCATTCGGTGTAACAGAGTCGCGAAATTTCCAACTACTCTGTTAAGAATTAACCGATTGCATTGTAATACGAATACTTCTTAATTAAACAAATTGTACCTGGCTGTTGGACGATTCTTCAGATCGAAAATTAACATCCGTAGATTCTCCGTTGTAGATTCTCTCCGAAGATTAACGTTTAATTGTTTCTCTCTGAAGATGAATGCTCAAATCGCAAAATGGTGGAAGACACGAAGAGTCTTTCAGAGGCACGCTATAGCCGTACTCTAGAAACTTCGCCAAGATTAGCGATAGGGGATAAAAGAAAAAAGGGAACAAGCCCATTAACAAAGTCCGTATCACAAGGTAACAGGCCCACTAAGACACTTTTAACACATCGCGTAACCCCGTCACGAGTACTCCATTGATCGGGATTAAGGATTATCCCGTGGCCATCCAGAACGTAGCGGTGCGAGGAAACGATGAATTTCCTGGACGATCCGGGGGTATCCTAACGGGGACGTGCTCCACGGGGGTTGCAATTATCACGTGGTCATTGCGAACCGTTGTTATCGGGAGCAGGGTAGCACGTGTGGGAAGAACGAGGACGCGAAATCAGAGACAACGTAAAGGAGAAAGACGGAAGAAACGAGTGTCGGGCGACCCCTCGGCACAGGCTGCTTTGTCTGTAAGTGTAATTAGTCCAGGGTGGGGTTTCTACGGGGAGAAACAGAGACGGACGTACAGAGGAAGAGGGTGGTTCATCCTGCTTCTCCCTTGCCGCACCAACCTGCCCCACCACCGCCTTATTTATATGCAAATGAGCTTCATTTCGCGATATTAATGTTCCAGCCGAGTCGGCCTGGTCTGGCGCGAAAGGGTGCACGGGATACGCGGAAAAGGGTTCGTCCTCGACCCGCATATATGTTTACGACCGTTTCGTTTCGCCCGCTGCGACGCGCGATTTGCTGCGTGGAAATTACCGTGTCGATGGTGGAGAGGACCTTTCTCAACGATTATAAAACTCCAAGTCGACTCGAGAGGGAGGAGAAATTTTGTCGCGGGTGGAGCGTGAGATGCATTGCCGAGAGAATATAGGGATGTCAGAGATGTAGGCAGACTTCGAATATTCAGATTCTTAAATTTAAATCAAGATTTGGAGATTCGAAAACTTAGGAGTTTGATCATAGATTAGAAAATTTTTTAGGAATTTAGAAAGTTCAGAAATTCATTACTGTGATATAAGACACATTCACATGTGAACCAACCTTAACAGTCTCCTACCGAAGCAAGAAGTTATTTCGAAACTCCCGAAAGAAACAGTAGTAATATAATTCGGTGCAATGGTAAAAGGGGGAATATTATTACCGTAACTCAGCGTCTCGAAAACTGTCCGAGAGCACGGAGGATCCCTAATTTTCACTCGAGAATTTCCCCTAATCAAGCTGGGCTATCTACCCAGTAACGGGTTCTTATCGTGAATGTCCGATCCTGTTACTGTAATCGAGTGCTTCAACCAGACACACGGAACGATTAACCGAATTTTCCGGCGAAAATCAAAGAACCGAACTACATCGGCAGCGAAATTTTGTAACGTTGCGTCGGTATAATGACCGATTTATCGTAACGAACTGAGCACGACGGTAGACAGACCCCCGTCAAGTCTCCACCGGGTTAAATTAACAACAGACAAGCCACTTGAAACATTACCGAGGCTTCCTAGCGAAGCAAGTCGAGGGTGGGTTACTACCGCTGCCTTGCTCAACATAAATTAGGGCCGATAGAAAGGGTAGATTGCAGAATGTTGAGTGTATAACGACCGACTCTCTGTCGGTGGCTTGTGTCTCGAGCATCCGCGGCTCGCGTCTTACTCTTCGGGTACACGCGAGCCCGAAAAATCTCCTACCTCCACACGCCATCGCATTCTAATGTGGTGCATCGCGTTTATGGCTGTCCGACTGAACTACAGCCATCACCCTATGCCCTGCATTAACGTGTCAATCCATGGCAACGCCCGGAATTTCGAGCGAGATGTGATACGAGCGTCTAAATTTAGGTAGATACATTTGAAATGCGATATGGACACCGTCAGATTATTTTCTGACGAATTATTATTGATTACGGATACTGGGATTATCGAAATATAGACATTTAGAAATATCAGTGTAGGATATGGATCTAGTGATACAAAGACTTGAAAATATGGAGATCTGAAAGTTTTGCAATTTGGAAATATAGGAATGTCGAATACTATCGTATCTGTATCGCATATAATGTCTGTAACATAAAGTCCCATTATGACAAAAGTTTGAATGGTTATTAAATACATAATGAGTGTCCGAGCGAGTGAAGAGTTTTCCAAGGGATTTTGTCTGGGTTAATACACAGTTGGTAGATTAAATATAGAGGGGTAGTCGAGACCACTTATGCGGTTTGGAAAACGATCGATGGTCTTGTTAAATACAAACCACCAAATGTGCTACTGGAAAGCTGCACGTTGGCCACAGACTACAGATGTGGATCTGAAATGAGTCATTTCTATGTTTGAGGTGTGCTTGAAACATAGTCGAGTAAAATGTGGTTTAATTTCGTTCTTTGAGTAACTTTGGATTAATTTCAACTGTTGTTCCCTTTTCTTTGCTTATCGTAATCTGATTATTTCCCAATTTCGAGAAACAGATGGCTTTCGACAGTTCATATTGTTTTATTAAATTATTGTGACTTGAGAGTGAAAGTTGAAATGTTAAAAAATTCGAAATTTGTTCTACAGATCCCGATTGGAAAAATCCGACTGTTAAAATCAGATAACTCCCATCCAGCACGAGTAATTACGGTTAAAGTTTAATTATAATTTGTAGAATCCAACGGGAGGCTGCCCTTTTCTCGAGCGATATGGAAATCGCGGGGCAAAACTTAATGTCAACGTGGCCGAGGTATCACGGTTCTATTAAAATGATTATAAAAGCGGCGTCATTAACGCGGGAATTTATGAATATTTTAAAACGAGGCAAGAAGATAAGACGATCGTTTCTTTGTTCCCTTTTTCCTCTTCCTCCTCGTCTTTTTTTATTCTACCTACTGCCATCTTACTCTGTCTTAAATTTTAATTTCCCAGCTATCGCGCACGAAAATCGTCATGGTGAGTGACGTTACGAGGTAGCTTCATACAAGAGAGCCCGATGAGAAAGAGAAAGAGAAAGGGCGGGAAGGGAGGCATCGTTACCAGTAACGACTCCTTCGTAGGTAATGTTTCCCGGAGTCCCTTCGAAAAGCTTAATTACAGCGAGTCAGCGAAATAATTCGAAATAGGAGTAAACGTTTGTGCCGGGCGGTATTTGCATTTAATGGATATTAAAATGAATGACCATCGCTCATTACGAATGCCGCGGGGCGTCCGTGCTGAAATCGTGGGTAATGAAGTCGCGGGGGCGAATCTTACTTGTAAATGGATCCTTCATTATATCCAGATATCGTCTCCGCGGAAATGCGTTCTAACGACTATTTCGACACGCCGTTCGTGAAATTATAAGAAACCCCCGAACGGCGATAATGCGACTGGTCGTCGTCTTCTTCGTCGTCGCCGTCGTCCTCATCCCGGTTTTAATTGCGCGACGCCCGCGTAACTTTCCCGCGAAATGTTGTTTTGCTCGTCTGATTGGCGAGAGAATCAAAACGAAGTTCAGACAACTTTAACAGCCCGCTGTTATCAACGAATGCACTGTGCGCAGCTAACTTTTAAATAACGCCGTTAACTTTGATTCGCGGTATTACCGTTAATTGTTTCGTGCTATTGAGCGCGGTGAAACGTTGACGAAGAATGCTGGATTAAGTAGATGACAGGAATGAAAAGGCCAATTGTAATGTGATGCATTAATAGCTTGAATGACGCGAGGGCTGCCGGTGATTGCCATTACAGGTCTAATAATCGAATAACTAGTTACAATTACAACTAGTTATTACCGGTTATTCGAGTAGGAGTTGTATTCGAAATGGAAAAATAGAGGGGTGAGCGATTCAATAGCAGCATACGTGATGGTATAATAGCAGGTTTCAGTTTGGAATCTGAATATTACAGATATTGAGATATATGGATTCAGAGATGAATATGAAGATATAATCATATACAGGGAGATATAGATAAGAATATAGGGATCCAAAGAATCGAACTACTCTAGTATAAAATCCCAAAATTTCTAAATCTCCACCCACGACGCCAGTAATATTTTACCCTGCACTCCCTTAACCGGGTCCCACAATCTTTTAATCTTCCCTGTTCGCAACAAAACTGCAACAGTAAATACGACTCACGCGACCATCGGGAAAAAAGCCATAAGATAAGGAGTTAAACGCCTACAAATAGCTTGCTAGTCTCCCGGAACACGCCACCAGTCGTAATCAGTCCATCGGGCAAGATTCACAGTATTCTTCTCAACGGAGATCTTAATGTTCGTCGGTCGTAAACATCGCGGACGTGACGTAAATCTATTCTCAGCCCGGTTGTTTAGCTCGCGGTGTTTGCCGTAAGTAGGGGTGGCCGTCGGTGAGGGGGGGTTGTGCCTGGGGGGCCAGGGTGTCTGAGAGAAAAGGGTGGTGGTTGGCGGCGATGGTAGGGATGGTTGGGTGAGAGAATCGGAGGTGGGTCGACCGATGTATGAATATACATGACCTTACCACCAACCCTTACACCGCACCGGGGCTCTGCTTACATTATTGTATATCTAATTCCGCGGATGGTTCTCAAAATTCGTCGGTTGGCAAAACCGTGGCGGCATCGCGACGTCCGTCTACCTGGCCAACGGAATCACTGAGAATCACTGCCGGTTCACGACATTATGCAGGCAGTCTACATATTATACATTCGGACTGGGATTCAATTAAGTTTGGTTAGACCACCCTCCACCTCCGCGTCCTTCTGCACCCTCTGCTCCACCCCTTTTCAACTTGCTGTTTCCCTCTTCAGCTTCCTTTCTCTCTTTCGCCGCGGCACGTAGAGGTGTTCTAAATCGTGTCCGGCTGAGACGATTCGTTTCGCGGTTTTCGGAACCATTTTGGCCTCGTCTCGTTTGAATTATTGTGGTCTGCCGCGCCCGATAGGCGACCGTGTCCAGGTTACCCGAACCCCGGACCGGCAACCGGGACACGATTGCGGATCATGCCACGGTTTGATCGGTTTCGGCGGATTTTTGAAACTGGACCTACCGATGCGCCGATTGAAACCGGGGAACCGCGGGGAATTAAAACCGTATCGATCTTTATGGGGAGATTCTTCAATTATCCTTGGTTTCCGGCACGGTGGTGTGCGCCTCTATACGGAATCCGGTAATGAGTCATTGTTTAGGTATAGACAGCCGGTTGTAATGACACGGGCTGGTTTCGAAGCGCAGGATTACTTTTTCGGAGCATGTGTTCAAATACGGTCGAGGGAGTAGAATTTTAGAATGGCACTCGACGATGCTTCGAATAATGATCTAACAGCTGGTGAGTTTCGATGTCAGGGACGCCATAGATCCTTGTAACGTGGACGAGCGTGTTTGACATTTGGCGAACGCGACGAACCGCGGTAACGAGGTTAATAGAGATACTTCGTGTTACGATGAAAATGGTAAAAAGATGCAATTTTTAATCTCCGCGCCATGGTGCGTGAACGGAATGACGAGAATTTAGAGAAACAAGTTTTCAAAGTCGACGCATATGCGAAACATCTGCTAATACCTCGTTTGTCTAAAGAATCCTATCAGGTTTGGTCAAATTAAAATTCTACTTCTTTTTTTGTTCGACGCAGCAATTTTATTCAGGTGTTCATTAAGGTGTTCTCCATTCTTCTTTATAACCTCCAGCCATCTTTCTTGTAACTTCATTATTACACTCTCACAAAACTTTTCAAGTTTCGGAATAAGAAACTGTTCCGCGAGCGTGATCTGTCAAAAATGTATTTTATTACCGTTCATTTTAATCTTTGCAAGATTGTGTTCAACTCTTTATCTTGTTTTGCTTGGAGAAAGTATCTTACGCATCTTATACTTGCATCACATATGGATATTCGGTCATACAAACATATGTACGTACACACATACAGATATACACATGTACAGATAGACAAATATGCAAATATACATATAGACAGCTTCACACCTGCTTTCATTACAGGTGGATTCAAAAAATCTTAGACATAAAGATTTACAAACTAGTGGTTCAAATTTCAAATAATTTCCCTTATTAAACTTTACGTATAATAACGAGAAAAGAAAAAAAGGAACGTTTACTTTTCGCGCGAATCAACCCTTCGTAAGGTAAACTTGCGTGCCCCATCTGTGTGGGTAATTAGCGAGGTCCACGTGGTGCAGCGTCGAAATAAGCGCGCGTGACGCGGTATCGGTTGATGCGTGAGTGCGTGCGCGGGTATGGGGAGCGTATAGACGCGGTATCTCGAAGGGTTGTGACACGAGAAGATAGTAGAAGGGTCCGTTAGATGAAGGAGGAAGGCGAAACGGCAAAAAGGAAAGGGAACATGCGACGGAGACGAGGAGAAACGAACGGAGCAGCAGACTGCAGTGGCAGAGGGAGACCGGGGGTGTTGCAATAATGACAGAAAATTGCGCGCTTGTAGGTTCCGCGGCGCAGCACCGACACTTAATTCAATTCAATTGCGATACAGTTCAATAATTCGATTAATTAAAAAATATCGCAGGGTCGCTCAGTCAGTCGCTTTGTGAGGCCATCTTGCGCGCGTGCCTGTCCGTCGATTGATTCTTCGTCGCTCCTCAGAGCCGACGTTGCCTCCGTCGCGACGTCGAACGTCCGTTTAACGCCGCGTTGAGAACCCCTGACTAAAAGGCGACCCTCCGTGTATCGACGGGGTTTAATAGCTGATAGCTGAAACGTGTACCACTCGATGTTCCCGCATCATCTGTGATTACTTGATTATGAGTATCGAGTGAGAGCGATGTTTTCAGAAACTACCGACAGCCATTCGCGCGGGAAAACTCGCAAACGTCCCAGCACGTTTGCCGACCTTATTGGCGACCTTTGAATATCACCGTTCCCTATGTTCCCGTCGATTCCTTCATCATCCGCTTACTCCACCTACGCCCGTCCCGCTTCCGCTCCCACACCCTCCTCGACGACTCAGGGTTGCAAGCTGCACTTGACTTTTAAAAACCCTATTAACCGACGGTAATAGAGAAATCGTGCTTTCGCAGCTGAGGGACAGAGGAACTGTAGCGCCCCGTTCGTACCAGCTCTTCCGTTACTGCCGAGGGTTCTTGCTACCTCTTTCGACATCCTCTGCTTTCATTCTATTATTCTTTTCCCTGTTTTGCACGGACTTTTTGTTCCTTTTAAACGTGATATTATTGCAAGTGGAACTTTTGCACAGCAGGGAGAATCGAGTTGGAAGGAAGTTGCGTGACCTAGATTTGCTCAGGTATTTCAGAGAATCGGATTCCTATTGTCTACACTCGGTACACTTTTAATTCTCTAAATTTCAAATATTAAATTTTCTGATCCCTATATTCTCCAATTGTCAATCTTCTAATCTCTCAAATCTCTAAATTTCCAAATCCCTAAATTTTCACAACACCAAATCCAAAAATTTTATATTCTCCTCAATCTCCTAGATTCATTCCAAAACTTTTCCTAACTCCACAATAAATCTCCAACCCAACAGCCCCAACCGTAGGGAATTGAGGAGCACGTATCGCATAATTCCTCCCACGCTTTTTACAATAAAGTAGTAATAACGCACACTGAGATAATACGAAGTTTAATTGAAAATGAATGGTGCATCTTCCAGAGAAATTTTGAAGGAATTCGAAAGGGGCTCTCGCCTTTGCCAGACTGAAAAACGGCTCAGCCCGGATACCCCGCAGCCGGGGAACATTTGAGGATATTATAATTCCGCGGCAGTGTCATAATCATAATAACAACGCGTTAATTAAACCCGCTGATTTATGTGCCTTTCATATTGTAATTGCCCACCGAACTCGACTCGAGACGCGCAAAAGCGAGCGGAGCTACGATCTCGGACGCTCTCTTGCTCGTGAAGCTGGGATAATGCGAACGAATTAATGAGTCAAGGTGCAATTAATATCGACCATTTGCGTTCGTCGTCTTTCGGTGTAATCTTTCAGACCTTATATTAAACTGGGAGCTTACTGATTCTTGGTAAACGTCGTTTAAGACTCGATATTATTCTTTTATTTTAGGAATGTCACAATCGGTTCAAATTATGATGAATAGGTTCATCAGTCTTTTCATGCTCTGTGTGCAATATAACATCATTTATTTTGTTATGAATCTAAAAATATATTAAATAAAACTCTGTGACATATCAGTGACTCTAGAATCAAAGTACTAGAATGTCACAAACACATTTATCAATTTTATGATTTTGTCCGCAGTTTAATTTTGAAGAAATGTAAGGGAATAGATAGAGAATTTCAGTAGATAAAATTATTTCCTGGTTATCAAGTATTAATGGAAGATGGACAGAATATTTCTTACATTCGCAACATCAAAAGCACAAGCAGTCACAAGTTGCTCGGTAAATTATCGCGAAGCTTTCACCGATCATTTATTTTGCGTTCGTCAGGCAGAAAGTTGAGGGTGCGACGAAACTCGAAGCCAAGGAAGGGCGAGGGGTTCGAGAAAGTGTTCTCGCGAATACAATTCATTATGATTTAACGGCAGCAAGAAAGCGTATAGCGCGGGCGGCAACGGAGGCGGCGGCAAATCGCTTATTTACACCGTGAACGGTGTAATACGCTCGCCGGAGGCCATATTTAGTTTACCACGCCGCGGGTATAATGTCTTTTTAGGTACGTTAATTAACAGTATTCATTTTGCACAAAGGTTTCTAATTACGCGCTGCACGCTGCCATAGACTTAGTGCCGCCTTCGCCACGGAAATGTTATGTCCCAGTTCTTGTTCAGCCCCCGAGACCGGGGACGAGGGGTGACGGTCGAACGACGGGGTGGCGTCCGAATGAGGAATTAAGAGGTGAAATCTGCCGCGTCAGGAAGTTGACGACACCGTGGCGGCGTGAATCGCTAGACAGGGCCAAAGGAACAGGAGAAGATCGAGACCCGACACGAGAGGTCGCCGAATAGAATCAGAAACGGTCGAGCAAGCCACGTCGTGCCGGGTCAATACTTGTCCGGCCGCCACAGTTAGCAGTCGCATTAATTAATTATAATTAAGTTTTAGTTGACGCGACTGCGGAACGGCGCGCGGGGTAAGCAAGGCAGGTAGCTACGCGACTCGCATTTTGAGCATTACCGATATTATGCAGATTTCAACCCTCTACTTCGAATCTGTCCTCCTCGTCTTCACGGCTCTGCCGGTCTTTCTCCCTTTCGTCCCTCCGACCGCCTTCGTCGTCAGCCCGAGATACGCTGGGTACTCGTGCCACTTGCCAGCGAGTCAGAGAATGAATTATTTACTTATTTACGACTACGTAAACGGAAACTGTACCGACTCGTTTCGTTACGGGGATGGAGCTTGCTAACCCTCTACGAATTTTACTGACAAAATTGACTGGTCAAAGTAATGGTATTATGCTTGCAAACGTCCCTATCATAATTAATTGACGTTTGAACAAGTATCCTGGATGAACAAACTCCAACCCCCTTCATTACTTGCGAGACACTCTGTATAGTCATCGCTCTCACTGATATAGCATTGTAACAAATCAATTTCTCGAAAATGTTCAAAGAGTAAATTTATATAAGATCTCGGCTAACGAAAAAATATATCGACTAGATAATAAATACATGACACCATTATATGGTCCTATAAGGAGCATCAAAACTCAAGTGCGTCACTAGTCCTAGATATCCATAAAGAAAAAAAATTGTCAGATTTCAAGCAAGAGTCGGATAATAGAGTAATAATTAAAATAACAATTTCCGAGACCGACTATAGCGACTGATTACGTGTAACTTATGCATGAAGCGAATCAGCATAACAATGTCGAGAGAAGAAAAGTGGGGCGCGTTAAAGGAGTGCGCCGTTAAAATTCAAGCACGGCAAGAATGTTTCAAACTCGACGGTTTCGTCAACATCGGAACGACTCTATGACGACAAGGGGTTGGTGAAACGACGCGAAGCGTACTCGCCAAACGCGAGCGGGCGCGCGTCGTCGTAAGAAGCTGTTAATCTTCGGTAATAAACTGTATTTTCATTATAATACGGCATGAATATGCAACGGCGATAATGGCCTTAATATCCCGGCATGCATCTTCCTGTGCTTTACGAGCTGAGCCTCCTCTGCCGGAATTTGAGGCGTACTCGCAGTGGATTTTGCGACGACGTTACTGTCGGCGTAGCTGCCATCGTGCCCTCGAGCACCGGCACCTCTCCTCTTTCTTACCTCTCTCTCTGTCAACCCCTGTTTCGCTACTTAAGAACGAATCGTAACGTTTCCCGGCGGTTATCCGTACAGTCTACTCCGTTAACGACGCGACGATGCAACACCGCTGATTTCTATTCGTAACGAGCCACTAATTTCGGAACCCTTCGCGGAGTATTCGAATATTTCTTGGCCAATAAAGAAATCGTTTGCAACGGCCGCTTCCTTTGTTGCTTTGCACGGACTTCGGTAGTTACTTGAGGCATGCAAATCGCGAATAATGCCGGATTGCTTGCGCAACTGTTTGGATAACTTGCGGCGATCTCGGTTGTAAGGTATGAAATTTTGCTGCTAATAAATAAGCACAAAAACAAGGTTCTTGATATGGTTGCTTTTTACCTCAATTTGGATACTCTAGTTCTACACATAAATTGTAACTACATTATTAGACAGAAATGGTGAGAACAATTGACGATTTTACAGGAAATCTTAAATAAAGTCTATCCCAAATTTGTTAATAGAAGATAATATTAAAAAGTGGTGATACAATGGTGAAACGATAGCAAGAATTGTTTCTGACCGTTTCGTTCAAGAATTACTGGTCAAACGGCTTCCATCGGTATTCTAAATTTTCGAGTTCCTGAAGAAAAGCTAGCCACGGTTTCCCGTTCGTGGAGAGGAACGTTCGATCGGGAATTCGAGGTTGTAATGGGCGCGATACATTCCGCATCGCCGTTAATGCGGGGCAACTTAATGTAAGCAGCGAGCGAAGGAATAATAGTGGCCTAGCCTACGGACATTCATTTATCTTAGTTTATTGCCAACTGCGAGGAAACAAACACCGTTGGAATACGCAACGACGCGCCATTAACCTCCCAGTCGCTTTGCCTGGTCTGAGCTTAACGGTTTGTCTCGTACTTTTATTCGCTTGACTTTCTTTTTTTGCTTAATAATGACCCGATGATGCATCGTCATTTGTGTTAACAGTTTGCTCGAAAGCTTTATTTAATTCGTTCGCGAAGATGGCGTGAAGCTGTTTTTACGTTTCTTTAGGTATATCAGTTTGACCTGGATCATAGGTTTACTAATGTTATCGGAATAGTGTAGAGTTATCACAAAAGAGGAATTTCAAAGAAATCAAACAGCCATGACCCAAATGACGAGATAATTAGGTGCATCGTTTCGCATCAGCCGCGTTCTTCAGCGAAACGAATTAGACCGCGGCTCGTCGCACGAACGAATAAATTTAGGGAATGTTTCGGACCGAACGAGTTGCGGGGTAGGTGAACAGAGAAGGAGCGGCGAACGAAACGAAATAAAAAAAAAAGAGAGAAGAAAGAGGAGAACGAGAGAAAATCGAGAAGGGAAAAATGTTTCTGGCACGGGATATAATGGACGCATTGCACACGAATATAATGAGATTTTACAGTGCAATTCACATAAAGCATTGGAAACAACAAAAGCTTTCGTGCCGTGGGGTTGAACGGAGGGACGTGGGGCGGGGGTGCAGCGCGATAAAAATGCCTGCGCCTAAACACATTATTTCTCCGTAGCCCCGCTACAGCTCTCACCCCCCTTACACCCTTGTATGCCGCGATCTCTGAATGCAAACTGTTACCCTTTACCACCACCTCGAGGCCACTTCTCTGCCTGTGTATTTTTTTTTCCTTTTTTTTTTTTAAATACGCCCCTCGGTCGCGGTATCGGGATTGCAGGACGTGTAAGCGTCTCATTAACGGTGCTTGCTTTCTTTTGACGAGCAATGCGCAGTTGATTACCACTCGAAACGCAGCGCCGGAACAAAAACCCCAACAACGGAGACATTTTTGATTATGGGAACGCTTTAAAAGCTGATAATTACGACGGAAAAACGGTGCCACAGGAAGAATCAAAGGGTGATTGCGCGGTGGAGATCGTTCACGCGACAATCAATTTCGTACGACACTTGGTGAATTTCAGGTTTATCGTTCTTGTAACGTAGTTGATTTGTTCACAATTTTACCAGTATTTCGTGTAGGACAGTCAAATTATGACTCTATAATAATTTTTAAATTTGATAGCATGATTTCATAACACTTTTCGCAAGGTAATAGTAGTTACTGATTTTTATTTAAAAATGTATGATAAAATGGCTGACTGCAGAGGTAATTGTTCTCAGCTGCGTTTTCAAAACAGAGAATGTTCAGATTTTATACACACCTTGCATTAAATGACCATTGGAAAGTAAAAATATGAATCAAGTTATATCTCTTCGGGGTCGACATTTCAAAATTACAACAAGAAATAACCTAATTTCTCCACGTAATTATATTCCATTTTTAAATCAATATCGGGAACATAGTATGAAGTAATAAAGAATGAACGTAAAGATCTGAATATTTATTTAAAAGTGTCATTCCAGTTTCGAAGCCACGCCACGGAACAATTTCTCGAAAAACGCAGCGAACCTGAACTCGATGCTGCAGAGAACACGACAACGATTCCACCGCGACGCTTTCAGTGTTCACAGGGCAAACACACGTTAATTAGCCAAGCGCGAAGAGAAAAGGAACCAATACACATTGCATCGGCGGGATTCGAATTTTTGGAAAATCACGATGCCGGGATGGATCCGTTGGACAAACAAGTGCCTAACTCTGCCTACCTGTTTTTTTTTTCCGCCCCGAACTGTTTCCGGACCTTCGACTCTGAATACCCTTTGAACGGCGTCCAATAGGGAGTGGAACGCTTGGAAAAAAAAAACGAGCTTGCAGGGACCGCGACGGAAAGAGGAAGAGAAGAAGAGCAACAGGGACGAAAGAATCGGTAGAACAGGCCGGCGAACAGAGACAGAACCAGAGGAAGATAAAAAAGATTGGAGGGTGCGTTTTGTCGCGCCGTCGATAAATTTTGAATGCACCCGACGGCGGAATTAGTAGCCTGTTGGGGTAATGATCAAAAAAATTATAAACAAAAGATTCCACGGATGGCGAGCCTTTTTCGTGGATCAGCGAGGCAAGCGGAGAACGCTTGCGAAAAAGCTTTGACGGTGGTACGGTTCCCAGACCTAACCCATCCGGCTCCCATTGGTGGACCAAACCTACCGGCGCTATATTTAAAAATCGGCGCGCTCTCCCGGAAACTTTCTCCACAAAGGGAAGGGGTCGAACCGTTTACATCGAGTTTATTAAAATCGACTGGCCGCGAATATAAACCGTCAAACGTTCGACGCGCAGCTTTCGGCTGGGATTCGCACGAATTCTGGACCTTGTTAAACTCTCCTTTTTTCGTTCTTGCTTTGTACACTTTTGATATATTGAAATTGCCGGCGCCCACTAGACCGATGGACCTGGCATAACGTTATATATCGCCTTTCAATTATTTTCCACGATCGAATGGACCCAATTTTTATACACCTTTGCCTCGAAAAGCCGTTCGGACCGACCGCGAACAGTCAAGTGCCCGTCGAAGAGATCAGCGACAATGGTCTATGTGTTTTTACGAACTGGAGGTACACGAAGATTTTAATGTCTCAAATTTTTTAAATTTGGAATTCTGGTAAATTTTACAGTTTAACAATTCCAACTTGGAAACTTACAAATTTTAAGTTTATTACTTGGAAGTGTGGAAATTTCTAAACTTCAAAATGGAGGAGTGGATCACTCGATATTACTCGCGAACTGTTCTTGTTCTACAGAGGGCGCATTTGCCCGATCACTGGTTAAGTCCTTCAACTTTTTCGAAGAGCCATTTTATTTTCCCTCTGTCTTCTGCTTTAAATAAATGATTAAAGATGCGCGGACTGCTGAGTTATTAGGCATTAACAGTAAATACTTTAACACCTTGATGGTTTTATATTCCATCGAATGACCCTCATAATTTTATATTGCCTTCTATAAAAGCGAATACTGAGAATATGTTTACGAGTTTCTGTAATGCACACTATAAAATTACCAGTCTTCAATTTATAATTAGTACGTGGAACAATAAATAAAAGTAAAAATATCGATGCAAGAAATTGCGTTTTAAAATCACGAATACATGAAACCTAACCTCGTTTGAATCGATAACATATGGTCACAATAGGGTTGGCTAAGAATAGTTTGTAATATGAATTTCATACTGATCTTACGTGATACGAATATAAAATTCAATGTTGTGCAGAAGATTAGCTTTAAGTTCTTTCATTACTGCCCATTAGTAAATTTTTCTTTGAATAGTTTGTCAGGTGGATGCAGTTGAATTGTACCTAAAATTGGATACTAATAAGGAAAAGCATTCTAAAATATATTGTGATATACTAATCACACATGCTTTCGCTATTCTATTATTACTAATCCGTCTGATTCAATAATTGGGTAAAACTTTAATCAAAAACTGAATATTTACTGAAAATAAGATTCCATGCATTTTGTACAGTTTATAAAACAGGAACTTATGGAATTTAGATATGCTACTTTTTAAGTGTAACAAAATTGATCTATTTCCAAATCTTCAAATTCCTAAACTCCCAAATTTCCACTTGCATTTCCCAATCTTCTAACTTCCCAAGTTTGAAATCCCCAAATTCCCAAATTCCCATTTCCCACTTAATCTTCTAATTCGACAATTTCCAAATTCCTGAAGTCGCGTTTCCCAACCTTCTAATTTCCCAATCTCCCAAATTCCCAAAAGCCCAGCCATACTGTTGCGGATCCCCATCAGTGAATCTACCAAAACCCCAAACAAAAAGCCTATTCACACCAACGGTGGTAATTGCTCTTGGAAATTTATACGTAACCCTAATACAGTAAGAAGGGGAAGTTGTAGGGGCAACAAAATAAGATAAATTGAAAAAAATGAAAACAAAAATGTAGAACAATACCTATCGTATCAACAAAAAGCACAGACGGATAACGGAAGGCTTAGCCGTAGCCCGGCTTCGTCAGCTTTCAAATGCAATTGATACGTACGGTGGATGATGCTGGTGCCTGCCGTGATCGTAAATCCGTCCACCAACGCTACAGGGAAAGAGAGAGATTCATTATTTTTAATTAAACAAAACAATAATACGCTTATTAATTGATTAATTAAACATCACGTATGTATTACGTTGTTCCATCAACGGCCGGCACCCGTCGGTTAATCCACCCTTCGACCCCTTTCGGAACGTTCGCCGCTTATTACGCCGACTTTTATCCAGGGAGTTTCGCGGCAACGACCCGCCAACAGGAGAGGGAATACAAAAAAACGAGGAACGAACGAAAAAAAAAAAAAATTTCGTTCGCTCTGGTATCATTGTGTTTGTTCGGTCGGCCGTGATCGCGACGCGGGTTTTATCAATACCGCCGTTTTCGGAGGGATAATAGCCTGATTTTTTGCCCCCCTCCCCTCGGTTCACCGTCGCCATCGCGTCCACGACTTCTCATCGATCGGCAAATTTAATGAAGTTGTATCAGTTATCGAGCCAGCCGGTTTTTCTTGCAATTTTAGTAATTAATTTCTCGATTTAGCGATGACGTCAACGGTTGACGCGCAACCACTCACGGTTCTAACAAATTTAACGTCATACAGAATTCTGTCAATAGTTTATGCCTTTCTTTTATTTTCCACTGTTTTTCGTTACTATTTAATCACGTCTGTTCGAAATGATTGATGTATTCGATGCTGATTACGCGGTATAATAGCCTTTGCGCAAAGGCTATTTGCATCGCTATCGCTTACTTTCCTACCATCGCAATAATTACTGACAAAGCAGTGTTCCAAATACTTCAAATCTCATATCGTACAGAGAACCCCACTGATCACCCCAAAATAAATGAACATCCAAATTCCTATAGCACCCTACTTTTAAAAAAATAGAAAAAATAAAAGAGATTGGAAGCAAACGAATCTATGCAACAAGCTTTAAGTTGCCACTTTCCAATAAGCAGCCTCCGAGTCGAAAGAGTTAACTCGGTCCCAAAACAAAGCCTCTTTACACCTTTGACGGAGTGCCTCCATTTTGTCCGTAGACCCCGAACAAAGACAGAAAAGGAAGAAAGAACTGCGCGCGTCAGACGCACAATTGCAGCGCGTAAATAAAATATCCCGGTCCAGAAACGAGAGCAGGACGGAGGGATTTAAAAAAAAATAAAGAAAGAGGGAAAATGGAAAGAAGAAAAATGGCGCAACGATGTGTGCAGGTAGCCGAGGCCGCGTTGTAAGGCAATTCTCAAACGTAGGCGCGCGACCGCGTGAAGTGCATAAACTTCCGGTGACGCTTGCGCGTGGCGAGGAGCGAAGGTACAAAACCGGCGGGCAAGTTGGGCGCGATATAAAACGCCTTTGTCTTGCAAAAACCCGCAGACGTATATCATGCGAGGCCAGGGCAACGGGCATTGTTTCGTTCTCGCATAATTATCGCGAGTCACGTTTTAAAGTTGAATTTCACCTAAATAAAGCTTAATGTTATTATCGCGGCCAGCGGCGACCCGCTGCCGCCATTATGAACTGGTTACAGTCTCAAACGTCATTGTACCACGAAACGATCGTTTCCAACGATATTAAGGCGAAACGTCGACGTTCTTTTTCCATAGGGATTTTTACCCCGTGCCGCGATCGACGTTAATTAGATGCACGCGTCGTTGCGACCTCCACCGCTTATTTTCGCTACCCCTTTTGCATTTTTTCGGCCGTTATGATATTGTACCGCCGCAATAGGGTCTTTTCAATACTTTTACCGTAGGTTACTTTTATTTTGACAAGCTTTGGCTTTTATTTATATTCACCCGTATCACTCTTTACTCTGATATTACCCGTGGGCGGTCACATTGTCAGATTGTATTATTTTAAATAAATTTTTACTTAAATAATACAAAGTTATTCGTTACAAAATTATTATAGTTTATTTCTTTCTCGTTTAGAGAGGAGCAAAATGCGACTCTTCCTATAGGGGTCTCTGCTCAATAAAGTGAATACTAGCTGTTCTGAAAAAGCTATTTGTCATACTTAATCAATAAACACCTACTGTTAGAGATTAATTTGTATTGACAGTAACTCATATATTTTCAGATAGAACACGACACAATCATTCTATTCTTAAATTCACTCCTCAAGCACATTACACGAAATTGTTAAAGTGACGTTCGATTAGCAAACATTGAAAAAGACGAAAATACATTGAAATATTTTCGAGACCGATAGCACACGTCTGCATCTTGGTCCTCAAAATTCTGAACGTGGCTCGTGAAGAATGCTTACATAATTATTTGCCTGGCAAGTGTATCAACCATGAAACGGTCCGTTCAAGTTGCCACGCACATGTCTTTCGTAGCGTCGTTTGGGCTCGATCCAATCAATTTCGCGTCACTCGCCCGAAGAAACTCACCAGCCAGAAAGTCGGGATGGGCGTAGGGGGGCTATTTAAATTCAGTTACAGCGAAATCGCTTCAACTCGCCGGGAATAATTAATCGTCGAACAAAAAGATCCCTGTTCCATAAATTAAGATAAATTCCTGCGACACGTCGATTCGCTCGGTCAGGATCGTTGCCAAACATCGGTGCAGTTTTTCTCCACGGCGAAATAGGAAAAAACAGAAAAAGAAGGAGGGGGGAAGAGTCCATCGGCAGCCGTATTCCCCCAACGAATCTGTCACGCTCCCTTTAGCCGGCTTGTAGAACCGAAGCTGACGCGTGCGCTCGCACGCACACCGTCATCCCCTTTCTCGTGAGCACTCGTACCAACGGGGAAAACGGCAACCGATACATCCGCGATTCCGGCTACTAACAAACCCAATAAAAATAATGCACTTTCGCGCATTTGCAAATGAACGTTGTCATTTTATTTCGACAGGAATGAGTCACGTGGCGCGCTGGGGCTGCCAACAGCTTCCGCCGCTGATAATAATTATGGATATTGAGAATGGTTATCGCTGACTACCCGCGTATTAATGACGCGATCGCTCGGATGCCGATAAACAAATTTCCTGTGTGCCAATGCTGTCTAATTTTTTTTCACCGAATAATAAAATGCACGCGGAGACAATTAGAAAGTAGAATATTTGGGTGGGTTATCTAAAGGTTGCCTTGATCAATGTATATGGTTCGATTTTAGTCATAATTCAATTTTTATATGTCGGTTATAATCAAATTTAGAGAAATTTAATTTCTGAAGTGTGGAGATAAATGAGAGTGCAGATAAATATTACTATAAGTATCAGAATTAAACTGAAGGTTCTTGCCTATCAAAATATCTACTGAATAATTACATTAGTTGCAAATGTAACTTCCATCTATGTACTGATATTTTCATACAAACCTTCCTACATACAAAAAGCAAAGTTATTAAAAATTTATAACCCTGCACCCGATTACAATTCAGTAAATATATCAATAAATAATATTTCTAGAACATCATGTTGATAGAAATAAAAATATTTTTCCAACGTATTAACCATCAATTACGTCGCAGATGAAAGTCGAAGTTACAACCATTTCGAATTTTATTTTCCAATGTCCCACGCTTCAATCTCACCTACACGTTGTAATTTCAAGCACCGCTTCGATCAATTCTGGTGAAGTTAAGTCATCGCAAAAATTCCGATACGCCAGGCAAGAATGAACGTTTCACGCCATGAACATTTTTTTATTCTTCCACGGGAGGGTGGATAGGTGGCGGACACATAACGTGTAATTACTGTCCATGGAACGGTGGAAGCAACGTTTATGCGCCGGTCGTGTAACGTCCAGTTATACACGGTTCTCGATAGTCGTCATTTACAGGAACGTCGCGTTGGATACGGGCGTGTACGCGTGTGGCTGTTTATGAATTGACACCGCATTAGGGATATTGCTTAACAATAGCAACGCTGTGAGCTCGTCGAGGGCTGGCGTGAAAAGCTGTTATTTTGAAATGCGTTATCGCTGCAAGTAGTAATTGCGTGATTGCAAGGGACGTTATGAAATACCACTCCTGTGCAGCTACTTTGTGCTCAGATGTAACGAAAGACATTCTTGAGAACCACTTTCTGATATCAGCAGTTTCAGAATCCTGCCACTATTTTTTTTGGCAAAACGAGTAGTTTCATTTTCAACCCAGACATCCTTTCTCTTTTCAAAGATAAGGTTATTTTTATGTTCGTCGATTGATAAATATGTATGTAAAAGAGTGTCCCGATAATTATACGTTGCTGATACATCGAATGAAATAACCTCCTAAGAAGGTATTAAATTTGGAACTCGATATTCAACTTACTCATCTACAGAAATTAATGCAAACGCGCGATTTCGTTCCACTGAACTTTCACCACATCGGAGCAATTTTTCACGCTTCTTTCTCGGTTCAAAAATTCATCCAATCGTGTCTTATTAATTTCTCTGGTAAAACCTCGTAAGTTCGTTCAAGTAACCGCAAAACTTGCGCGTTTATATTCCGTAATTAATTAACGTGGCTCATAGTCGAGCAGAAAGAAAACTTTTGTATAAACATCGTTGTAATTAAATTCGTAGCCGCGTTTTCATTAAAAAAAATAAAAACGAAAGAGAAGAAAAGAGCAAGTGAAAGGAGAAACGAGAAATAATAAAGAAGAGGGTTACATAATTTCTGAAACGTTCTTTGTGACTTCTGCGAGACGCCTTCCAATAGAATCGTAACACTCGAATTCGTAATTATAAAAGCGAAATGGCAAAGCGACCGCCAGGCCACCGAAGAAAGCGAATTTTTTTTTTAAACACAATAAGGCGAAACACGGGGTTAAACGCGGTTTTCTCGCCTTGTTACGTCGATACTTCGCAACCCCCTCATTACCTTTCAAAGTAATTCCGCGTGCAGAATTAATACTATTAAAACTATCGCGCCGGACACTTTGCTTGGCTTCGGCGTTCCCTTTGCTCCGCTATTTTTTTAACGCGTATCTCATTCAGTGACTGTATCGTTAGCAACGACTTTTTCCAAATAATGTGCTATGTAAACTCTATTTAACGTGTTTAACCTGTATATTGTTACGTGTTTAACTCACAAACCGAGCTTCAGCTGTTCCTTTTTCGTGCGTACCTTTTATTCATTTCCTTTGCAATTATACGTTTTAATTAAAGATGCAGAGAAAAACAATCCGGGCATTTTTGTGATTCGATGCATTTAATTTTTAACGAAATAATTTACGACACTTCCATTAAGAAATCGAAAGATCCGTATCTGAGATTCGATACGATCTCCCTGATACGAGATATAATTATATTTTACATCATTATTTAGCGTGACGCGATAGAAACTGCTCAAATTAGATTTTCTCTTTACTTTCCTTAATTGCGCTCGTGTTGCGTTCCTCATCGGTGGCCGTCGCATCAATTAACGCATTAATTGAACTTGTCTCGCGATACAACTTGCGTTTCGCTAATCAGAAGCGATATTCGGTGGACGACGACGCTCGATGTGTCCGCGTAATTAAAAATTCGCTCGACTGCTTGACTCGCCGCAGCCTCGCGTTCCACCCCCGCGTAGGGGGTTAATAAACGCAGAGCGGCGCTGGAACGCGGCAAAAAACCGCGTGTCGCACCACCTGCACGCATCTCCGCGTGTACACGCGCGTTCTCGCGACCGGCTGCTTTAGGAGGCACAGTTTCGAGGAATCCGCTGGTTTTTGCGGATTATCCTGGCCGACACGGCTCGACGGTTAGGTTGCCTGCGCGAGCGAGAGAGAGAGAGTAGAAAAAAGGGAGGAAATCAGCGTAGCAGCCGCCACTTTTCAGCTCTGGCTATGCAAATCGCGTTTCGCCGCGTAACGCGGCGATTACGCTCGGTTTTGGCGCGCGAGTCGCGCGTGCAGCAAACCGTCGTCGTCGAAAAAAGGAGTGGAAAAGGAAACAAAAAAGGTGGTTCGGCTGGCTGGCCAACAGTAGGGGTGGCAGGTGTCGGTGGGTTGGGGTACGCGCGGAAAAAAGTCGCGAATGTTGTAAAAATCCGGGACCGCCAATCGGCTGCATTGTGTCCAGCCGGCGAACAATACCGACGGCGTTCGGGTGACTGGCGCATTTTCCTGCGAATTGGCCGGTATTGTTGGATTTTTCAAATTGTATTTTTAGCTTACGCAGGGACAAAAATTGCCTGTCGTCGGTGAGTCCTTTCGGACCACCCTTCGCTGCCGCTAACGTTTTCTGTGCCTTTTTTTTACGCCGCAGGAGTTGTTGCCTACCAATGCTGCGGATGCATCTGTGCAAATTTCCGGATTCGCTGCTGACATGCCGGATAATCCATAGTTATTCTGACTACAAGCGTGGCTATATTTGTCTAAAACAGTTGATAGTTACATTGACTACTGAACATCAAAGAAGAAATTAGATGTAAATTAATATTTTAACTACTGAAATTTGTAAATGACCCCTTAACGATTTCTCGACGAGGTATTTCTGAAACTGTTAAAAGGAATTGTTCGATTCAGGTTAATTTTGCGAAAGAAGTACAAATCCTGTTGCGATATCAGCTTGATAAATTATTGTCTTTCTTCTGGCAGCAAGAAGAAGCACCGAAATAACTGATCAGCTGTTCAACGATTCCAGCGAGTAACGAGGTAGAGGATAAAAGGTAGAATAAAACATAGCATCATTTCCTGTTTACGCGAAGCAAGAGTGTACCGCGAGCACGAAAGAAGCCCGACAAGAAAACCACCCTCGCTGTTCGCTCTCGAATGACAGTCAAACGCTACAACAGACCCATCCCCGATACAAGGAGTCGCGGTACAGCCGCTTGTCTGCACCGGGCATTCCTAGAACAGTAATCTTATTAAATTTACATATTAATCAACGGATTTTAATTATCCCCAACCCCCGTCGAGAGAGGAGAGGCTTGCCGAAAGAACGGGACGGAGGGTGGTAGTCGGAGCGAAAGACAGAGAACGCGGAGGAACGATAAGGGGTTGAACAGGGTGAACAAAGACGGAGAAACTGTCAGAGAAAGCTGAAGAGAGAAAGAGACAATGGCGGAGGGAGAAAGTTGTGGCTAGTTGAAATGAGAGGAGCAGATAAAGGGGGCAGAGAGACAGACAAAGAGAGAGGGAGGAAGAGAGACAACTCCACCCTTGTGCGGCGGTAGCGGTAGCGGTGGCGGAGACCGAGCCAGCTCTCGTAATTTACATTAATCCAATAATTGCATGGAGGTTTCCTAATTAGAAATTCAAATGAGGTGGTGGCAGGCAGGCACAGCCAGCCAGGGCTACCAACTCAGCAGTGGGAGAACACCATCGCCAGCGAGCAAAGTCCGTGCACATCGGGCGATCGTACGTCGACTGGCCCTGGCCTAACACGAGTTTCGACGATGCCAGGATGGGCGTTAAAAGCTACCGGAATTCTCGAAATTCAGATCCAATGGTTACCGTGTTACGTATACCGAACCTAATACCGCTTGTAGACGATGCTCTTGTCATTTAATCATTCCTTCATATAATATATTAACACGTTTACTATCACTGTAAAAATAATCATCTGCAGCATCACGCGTTACAATTATCCTCAATAAAATCTCTTTATTTCTCAAATTCTTCTTCCATTTAAATACGCGAGTAGCTCTTTACTTCCGTTATTCAATAATAAAATAAACCTAATATGTCAATGTATAATTTTGTAAATTTAAAAATTTAGAAACACCGAACTTAAATTTACACTGACACAAAATTATAAATTTATAAGTTATGTAGGTTAGAAATTTAATCCTTTTGTACTCGGCGAGTTTTGACATATAAAATGTCTCGTTAGACAGTCGAGTAATACGTCTGAATCCGATTCGAATTGCACGTTAAGAGAATTTGATCGAATCCATAAAAGAAGTAAAAATTTTCAATTTAGAACGGAAAGCAGCCACACCATCGGTTACCTCCGCGAAAGAATTGAAAAGAGGGAGGAAAGATTGAGGCGAGCCGTCGCGTCGGCCGAGGGCAATTTCAGCGCAATATAACGTTGTCCATTGGTACGTCCCGGTGCGTGTGGTCCTTTTGTTGTCCCCGGAGGGATCCCTCGGCAAACCTAACACGTCCCTAATATCGTCACAGGTTCGTCCCTCGGCCGTCAGGCCGAGCATATCGTAGCCCACGGTCGAACCGTTCCTGATAGTCCCAACGTGGCCGATTAGCGAATGTGTCAACCTGTGAGCGTGATGCGTGCATATTATTTGCACTAGTTCTCGCTTAAACTTCCCCTACGTTGTGACCAACGATTCGTATCTCTTCGGGATCTCTTTTCCAACCCTTGCGCGAGGAAACCAATTCATGAAGAGCTACACTGAGGGACAGCTTGCACAGATAGAATGAAAATAACCAGTCAAGGAGAGATTACAGTTAGCTAAGTTCTTGCGCTACGATTTTAATCAGCATAATTATAAAATGTAACGATCTATGGGTGGTAATAGAGGCGTATCACTTTTACGAGCGATGGGGGAACCGCTATTATGGAAGACTTTGCAACTTTATTTGCCGTGATAAAGGAATGCCTATCTAGTGCAGTGGTTCTCACGTGCAAATCTAGGTGGTAATCATATATTCCACATCACTGTATTTCTAGATACAATATCTGATTCTTATGGCTCCACATCTCTATTCCTTTATATTTCTAACTCACAAGATTCCTTCGAAAGCAAAGTGTCTACATTGTCGGATCCCAAGCGCGAAATTTGTGTAACATCAGAAAGTTACATCGCTAGACTCCTACACCTTGAAATCCCTATGTCCCTGTACACCTATATGACTATGTCTATGTATGCTTAGATCTCTATATCTTTAGTCATTCGATGCTACAGAGTTTATGCTGATCCTCGCATAGAAATTGTCTGATTCTTACCGATCAGAGACAAAAGATAAAAAGGATGACAAATGTTCAGCTTCCGAAGAAACGCGAGAAGGAAGAGGGAAAGATCTCGCTGAAACTGGCGCGCAGTGATTCCGGGTCACCGAAGAGATCATCGTCTATTCCCATTGCGACAGGTCAGCCGTGCTTCGTCGAAGGAACTCCACGTGCAATTATGATAATGGCGAGCGTAGTTGAGGCGCCTAACCCGTGCTAACTCCGTACGTTAGTTCTGGTAGTTCTGATATCGTCTGTGTTTAAACAGCCAGGCGGTGCTGCGGCAACCGTCGTCGTCGTCGTCGTCGTCGTCGTGGAAGGGGTCTCGGAATAGCGAAGGTAACCGGGAAGACAGGCGGGGGTAGATGGTGGTGTTGGGGGTAGGAGGACAAGGAGAGGAACGGGTTGAACACGAGGAGAGAAAGGGGGCTGGCAAGCTGGATGGCGGGGTACGAGGCTACGACGGCAAATCTACATAATATAACCAACTATTGTTCAAATAGACGGCGCTCCGCAGATTCAATTACCATTGTGATACAATTAATGTTGGGAATTTCATCAATTCGAGTGCCGGGCACGGCTCTTACATATGCATAGCAGAATCGAACGTGGGCACGGATTTCGCGGCCGCGAAGAAAGTCGTCGACAAATATTATTCAAGCGGCTTTGGTGTCTAATCAGCTACCGGGATGTACGGGGATCGTTTCTGGGATTGGGTCTCTTAATATCGTCCTTGGGATCACTCTGACACCTGCACGGAAATTCTCTATGTATCTTCAGCAACGAGTTGTCTATGATTTCGAAATTATCTTTCAAAGATCGCTGTTTAGAAATTCTACCGAAATTGTTGGGATCATCTTTCGCATCTACACTCTTCCACATGGTCTTTAAATTTAATAACATGACAGTCCTGTTGAATCTGTATCTCTATCTTCAACATGTCTCTCATCTTTCTCTTCAAAGTTAACGATGCGAATTAACACACTTTCTGCGGAATGATGTCACTTTGAAGACATAGTATGTTGTTTATGAAGAAGACTGTTTGAAGATTGGGGTATAAAAGAGATAGTAACGAAAGCGTACCATCGGTAAAATGGATTGTATACAGTAATAAGAATAAGGCTTCGGTATTCAAGCGGCTTTACCGTCTGATCAGTTACTGGAACATAGGGGATCATTTCTGGAATTGAATCCCTTGATATCACAATTCGAATCAGTATGGTATCGTATGGACAATATAGATGGATTTTGTCTATGTATATTGTGCAAAGAGTTGCTAATGATCTTGGAATGGAATTATGTTGAATAGTCATTAAATCCTATCTATGTCAAAATGAAATGAAAATGAGATGGAAATATAAAAACAAATGGCAGCAAATACGAGTAACATTTGGATACGAGAAAATTAAAGGTTTAAAAGGAAAAGTCGGTAGAGTGGATTGCGTACAAACACAAGAATTAAATTTCATTTGACCACGTGAATGTTTAAATCGGCCATGAAACACCGTTAGCCGCGCAACATCCCGAGCTAATTCCCCGGAAAAATAGGAAACGAAACCAAAACTTCCAATTCATTGGTCAAACAGCAGAAAACTGTTGAATCCAACTTCGATACCGTGCAACGGAATTCCCCAAGCGTGGTTCCTTGAAACATTAATCCACGGTACGTTCCACGATCGACCCTCTCGCCCTGTCGTCGGGCTATATTCGACAATTATCGTTTCACCGAGCACCGGCATATTCCATGGCCGAAATCACGATCAAGGTCTACCCCCATCGTTAATACGCAAAAATGATAACGACGCGTTATTCAATTAGATTATTTTCATGGGACGCGTAGTAATTTCATTGCGTGCGACGGGCAAAGCGGGTGGAAAAGGGTGGAACGATAGGGTGTCATGCAAGGGGGGCAGGTGGTTCAGGTTGGGTGGCAAAAGGGGGTGGTTTTGAGTGAATTGGAGAGCTGGACGCCAGAGGCGGGGCGATGTAGGCGCCGCATCATTGCCGGACGTTAATCGCTGATATCGTTGGCCGAATTAAGCGGTATATCGAGAGCTTTTAGAATTAATCGTAAACCAACCGCGGCCCCGAAAACAGATCGTTCGCATCACGAGGCTCATTTCCAGCGTCGAAATTGAGAGCCACTGGTTGGCTCGCGTGCACGGATCCATATAAATTCTAATTCCGCAATCAGCGGTATCCAAGATAGTTCTAGGCCGATCCTAGCCGGCTAATTCCAACTACCTAACACACACTGCTCGCGCCCTACCTACCAACCTTCTTATATTTGCCCGACAGTTTATAATAGCCATAATCAACGGTTATACCAATCCCACGATAATAATTACCGAAGCTGAAACTTTCAGCTTTCGGCCCGACGGCCATGCAACCTCTCCCGTATATGTATACACACAACCCGATTGTACGTGTGAATTCTCGTGTCTCGTGCGGCTAATTCGCCGGCACACGCGTCGTCGTCGTTGCATCTAACTCCTTCGGTGATTAAATTTCATTTTCGTCGCGAAAGAAAACACACGAAAGGCGATGGGGACGCGATACTAACAATCGTGTCGTCGTGAACGATCAATCGATTCAGCGGGGGCTTACTGTCGTCGCTTCGCGGATATCTTCACTAGTCTATAGATGCTGAGATTGCCGGCCTGGTAATCTGGCGAATCATTAAATACAATTAAGACCGTCCAGCGAGGCAGACAGACGGGCTACGAAACTCTGCGAGACAATCGTGACTGGCAATTCGCCACGAACACCCGTGAAAAAAGAAGACATTTCGTGTTATATAGAATAGGGTCCACCTTGCACATTTCGGTGACCTTCATGTTATGAAGTTCAATATCCTTCAAAATTTTATATACTTATATACTAGAGAAATATTTAGCTAACAAAAATATTCTGAATATATTCTATTACGAATTTCTTTGAAACCCAATACTAATCAAGTAAAAAAAATGCTGTCTACATATTATCTATATATGTCCTTACATATTATCTATAGATATATGCATGCATCTATCTCTGTGCCTCAAACATCTGACACTATTACTTACAATAGTGATATTCAATAGAGGTAATGAAAATTTAATTGGCAATTAGGTCATATTGCAGACCATCAAACGCTGTAACACACACGAATTAACATAAACCATGAATGATGGTGTGATAAAGAGACAAAACTACGATGTAAAGATTCGTATGGTGTACATACGTCTTGTGTCGAATGGGGGGACCTTGAATTACTGGAAATAGGATGGATCGATTCGAGTCGAAGCCAACCAAGTTTACTAGACACTGGGTAGGGGAAGAAGGGAGCAATTTTCAACCCCTGTTGGTCTCCTAGAATAATCGATCGTATAATTATCGTGATGTACCTGCTAATGCCGCGAAAATCAGCCCCTCGCAACGTCCGCCGTGCCGTGCAGACGGCGGGTTAAGCGTCGGTAGTAGGAGCACATGGTAATTATATCACCGACTAATGGATATAGTTAATTGCTAATTATGAGGCCTGCCGAATGATCGATAGTACCGTGAGGCATCGCGGTACCCCCCTCGATCGTTGGTTGGAAACGACAGGCAAGGGTCGGGGGATTACCAAGAATGTCATTCTGGCCTACCCTAAGCCAACACTGTTCGTTCTCCCTCTGTAAATTAGGCTGCGTTCGCCGGAGATCGATAATTCGAATTGATAAACGAGTCTGTGCCTTTCGAAATTCCAGAAAACTTCGCTTATCGTATTTTTCTTATGTCCTCGTCGTCACATTCTGTTGTAGAATGTAATTTGCTGCTGAAGATTTACAAATATCTCCAAAAATATATTTAAAGATACCAGTTGAGGAAATATATGTTGCTTAGACCATGTAACGAGAACCTGTAGTTCTCCACATTTTATCGTCGAACGAGGATCGTGTGACGTGTATGCAAGGAATTAAAAATGAAACACACGAAGACTGGCGCGATAGGTGAACGTTAACCTTTGGTCTCAACAGAATAGCATGAGTCTTTGCTAAGCGAGTTGCCGCTGACTTAGGTGAAAACGTCAAAGAGCAGAATAATGTTAGAGCCTCGATCCAAGGGAAGGAACTTTATTAGATCGACAAAGTCCTCGTTGACAAAGTGACTTCTACGTCGAAATTCAACCGACGGGCGAGAAAACTGCGATGGAGGTGCAAATAGCGTCTGGCAAGGGTAAAGTTCACGTACGAAGTCAACATTCTCCTGCTTACCAAAAATCAAAGAGATGGAGATTAAAGCAAATTAGCGTAGCTCTAAGTCTTAAATATTTGTTATATCATATATTAATAATGTTTGAGGTGGTTATATGTCTAGATGAGTATCTGATATAACAGATAATATTATAAATGTACATGACAAACAAAAGTCTCTATGTATCTACTTGTTCTACTGTATGAAATACATCTTTCAATCACACGTTTGGGTCGCAATTAATCCGTGTATAATAATAGGACAGCCTATACAGAATGTAAAATCTGAAGCTAGTTTGTATCTATCAATCATAACGTCACCGTCTCGCAATTTAAAAATTCATCGATCAAACCTTCTAAGCAAACGATGGATTCCTTTTTGGTCATTAAACATTTGACTCCGTAATGATGTTTGGCTCGCGCCACAGGAAGCCCGAGCACTCGGTAATTCGTATAAGGAATAACATTATTCCAAGAAGGCTTATTATACACGGCGACCGATTTCCGAGCAGTCCTTGAGTTACACAATCCTGAGCCAAGTAAGATCATTAGCAGATGCCTCGGTGTTAATGAGCGTAATTCTAGATGTTCCAACGATACTACCAGCCGTACTCGCGGTTCTCTGCTAAGACGATTATTCCAGCTATGTTCTCCGACAGTAAAGCAAGGAGTACGGTCATAAGTAGGTAGTATCTGTTGGTCAATATAGTCCGCGAGGAAAAAGGTTAATCGGTACCGAGGTTTCTCTCCATTATCATCGTCAAGGCTGTGAAACGTGACTATCAATGTCGAATCAATTTTCCGTCGGCGTTCAAGGCGACGAATCGTTGCGGGACGAAGACGAATTAACTCGCTCGCGAGTTTTCATTGTGCCGCAACGCGTAACGGCTTGTTGCTAATAATGTTCCGTTTTCTCTTCGCGGCCGATCCTTATCGGAAATTGACGCTCAAAATTACGCTTGCCACGATGCCGTTTCCTCCACGCTCCCTCCTCCCACGATAACGAGTCTGCGTGTGCATGCAATTTAACCGTCTTCTCCTTGGGGAGTTCACTTATTTGCGCCAGCATTTTAACCGGAGGCGTGTTAAAACGTATCGATTAATTAATGTTCTCGCCTTTCCTCCTAATTGATTTTACATTGTTCTGGATGAATTTCAACGCACGTTCGTGGAAACATTTATTCTTATATTTCATAGTCCCATGGGGCTATTTGAAATGTTTGTTTATAAACGTCATTTGTCAAATGTTATTAAATGTTTATGTATATCAATAAATGAATTATAATGAGTTACATAGATTAGCGGAAAGACAGAACACATTTTTTTAAACAAACTGTTAGTTGTTATAATTTTTATAATTGACAAATGGACTAAGAGATAGATTGAAACAGTTAGAAAATTGGAACCGTATAACCCTGTAGACATGAAAATCTTTCTCCAACTTTGATCTCTGACACGAGTATCATCCAACTCATCATCGTCCCTTGTTCATCCAGCTGCTAATTGCTCTTCAGCGTACATTAATTAATCCTAATTCCATTCGTAAATTGACAACTCATTTCACCCAATTGAATCAACTCATTGGCTTACTATCTTCATCTAACTTCCCAGAACCTCCACCAAATTCTTCGCATACATACCGCCGTGCACAGGTCGTGAGATTGCTAGAATAATTTGGAATGTGTAAAAATAACGTGGAGAGCTGAAATTTATGCTGTGACCCGAATTGTTGAATATCTCCTGGAGAAGCTGTGAGATGAACTACAGAGAACTATTCAAATCCTGGATAGACAGAAATGCTAACAAATTACTATAAAATTAATTCGTACGAACACGTCTCGTCGAAACTTTCAAGCAAATGAAGTTTGCCAAACGAAAATTTCTTCTTACAGTGAATCTCTTTAATTAGTATTAATTTGAAGAAAAAACTGAAACTGAGCGGCAAGTGACTCATGAAGAGGCATCCTAATCTCGAAAGAATCACACTTTGATGAGCGCAGTTCAAAGCCAAGGATTCCTCGTAAAAATTCCAGCCAACAAGATCAACGACGTCCTCCAACTCGGTGTAGCTCCCGTTTAACTTGAACTTGCGATTCAGCGAATGAAGACGCCATTATTAAAGGAAATGTCAAGTGTCGGAACACCGAGTGCGCGGATTAACGCACTCCCATGCATCTCTATTGCGCCGATTGGCGGCATTCGTCGTCATCTAGTCGCTTTCGAGTCTCTCCGCGAGATTGACCGGATTTACCAGGGTAATAATAATTCATTCCTCCGGCTCTTTCCCCCACTAGCTACGACAAGTGGATCTGATCGCTTAACATGTGCTGAACGTTGGTTCGCGCTGATGACTTCTGGGAAGCATCTTCACCGCGGTACACTTAGAGACGTTACCGAGGAAAACGTCAGCACATAATTACCGCAACAACTGCGATACTCGACGAGGCAACAATACTCTGGTCCTGGCCAACACGTTCGTTCACCCCTTCTGTTCCCGTAATTCGACTCTCCACTTTGTCGCCTTATTTCGATACAAAACCATTTACCAATTTCAAACTTATATTATAAAAATATGTTGAAATATTCTGAAATTGGTAAATTCTTTAGATCTGGATACCCTCGATATGTTCTCAAATTTATGTGTTTCTACACATAAATCTTTTCTGTGCGTAAAAGTAATCTTGATGTAATAAACGAATGCAGATTTGATATCGAATAACAAACGAAGGTATAAAGAATGCAGATTTATCGGAAGAACTATCGTGTAACACATTGTTATAACGTACGGACTGAAAAGTAACATGACTTTGTAATTACGAATCAAGATGGCGTTAACACAGGTAGCGGCTATTAACATAACTATGAACCGTGACAGATGCCTAAGACCCCAAGTATAGAACGAGTAATGACAGGGAACGGGTTCTGATATTATGTTTGCACTGTTAACCATGTTTAATTGCAATTGTGTGGAATTTTCCATAACGCTTATGGCGAGAAGCGGTTACGCGAATAAACAGAAAACGTCTAGATCCGGTTGTTGGCTATGCACTCTTCTTCTTGAATCTACACTTCTTCGAACGTGATTTATACAATAAACGAAGTTAACTACTTATTACATCAACCTCGTGTTTATTATGTATAGTATGTGAACCAATAGACAATAAATTCCTGTATTGAAATTTGAAAGTGTTAGGTTATGTCACAGAAATCTATTTCGGGATACACCTGTACCCCTGACGAACGGGGGTTAATAAAGCAGGAAGCGAAGGATGGTAGGTCGCGAAAGGGACGAATCGCGTGAGTAAGCGAAAAAGGAAAGAACGGAGGGAGCGAAAAAGAAAAAAAAGGGAGCAACGGACCAGGAGAGCTCGACACTTCGTACAGGACCGAGGCCACGGTCGGTTTAATTAAGTTGCTCGAGCCTGGCAGAAGTTTCGTCGGGTTTGTTTCGAGGCGGTAGAGATGGCAGTGTACAGCGACACAAATAAATTTTCCCGGAATGGCATTGTCTTTGAGGTCGACACATTTGCGGAATAATACTCGATAACTCCGGGGGCCGAGGAGAAGTTATATTAGGACGGCTTAATTAACCCCCTACCATGCCCTCCTCCCCCCACCAATTCTATCACCCGGCATTCTACACCCCTTTCGTATCCCCACCAAAACGTAGACCCTCTTTCTCCCCTTCAACGTGTAACCGGCGTCTCTCCTTCGGGATACCCTTCAACGAACGACGATATAGATGTCTGCTTCGACTCATTATGGATTCCTTATTACGGGGATAGATTAACGGATTAAATCTTAACCGACGACAGACGGTACCGCTTGTACGGTGCTTCATTAATCATTAATTTATCCTTTGTTTAATTATTATTTAAACTTTGTTCCTTATACAACTTTGTATATGATTCGATTTTATTTGAGGCAATTATATATTTAGTTAAATTGTAAACTCGGTTTTATCTGATTATAAGATCAGATTACGGCGATGACATTATCATATGATTATCATATGATCATCTTATATGTGGAGCATTATCATATTACATGTTATATGTGGCGTAATATCGTATTATTACATGTAATATGTGGGGTGCTATATTATTACATATTATACGTAGGGAATTATCACATTATCAGATATATGAAGAATATTAAAAAAAAAAAAAAAAATGGTGAAACATGGCAGACTAGACATTTTAATTAGAGAGAACAATTCTGATCTTGATTCTGTTGCAAGTCAAAATATGTCGTGTATATTACGAGCAGCAATTGCTCATAAATCACCGGACCTTGAAATATTAACTGAACATCTTCATTTTTTGATATCGTGTACTTTTATGCTTGAGTCATTTTAAGATCTGTCAGAGATTTCTTAGTAAGTTGTCCAATTTTAAACAATTACATGAACTTCTTACTGAAATCAGTATCCCCTTATCATCCCCTAATTTTATACAGATATTTTCCTGTTCGTTCGTTACCTCAATGAAACGTGTTTTAAAACAGAGTTGTTGAAATTGTTTTCTTTTCATTGACTGATAACATACTTTTCCAGGTGTAAAAAAACAAATTGACTCTGAAATAACAGTCTGAAATAACGTCTCAAATAAGACATTGAAAAACACCATGAAACAGGGAAGATAGAAAAATGGAGAAGTTTCTTAACGAGATATAAAACGCTTTGAAAGAAGGTTCTCATAAATCGTAGGAATGTTGACGTATTACTAGGAACGGCGGGAAAATTAATACGTTCGAACAGTTAGCCGTAGCATCGTAACAGTTTGCCGATCGCGGCAGGTCCCTCCTTTGACCTCGTAAAGTCGGATCGGTAATACGGAACACTATTTATTCCCGAAGTTTCGAAGGCTCGGGTGAGCCGAAAGCAGCTCACTTCGAGGTAATTACGAGGATTCGCCGTCTTTCTCGTCGTCGACGGCGCACCGTCTATCGGCGTCTCTCTTTCCTCGCCCGTGCAAAGTATACAACTGTCTCGCTCCCGCCCGCCGATTCTATCGGGCATAATTACCTTTCGCTGTCCCTCTCGGATAATCATTGTAACACCTAAGCACCCTACCTAACCTACCAGAGAGCCTAGCCAGCGTTTCCAGCGTTATTCGCCATCGATCGACCGCCCTGACGACGATTTCCGTGCTACGACGTGGTCATTGCTGCCGTACGACTAGATCGTTTCGTTAACGATTACAGTGTCACTCGGCCAATCTAGGATTATCGCTATTTCGGTCCGGCATGCGACCAAACTCGCGCGGATAACTATCGATATCTCTGCCCCCTTTGCGCTTCGCACAAACCACCCCTAGTTTCCTCCCCTTACCTTTTCGCCTCCGACGAGATCTTAAAATCGCTTGGTAAATTCGGCAATTACAAAATTCTTGTGAGCTTACAGGATTTTGAGAAACTACCCTAAACAAACTTCCCAAAATGGTAAAAGGGTTGAAACGTGACACAGCGAAACTTCAAGCGACAAAGTCACCTTGATTAAAAATGAGTTGTAACAAAAAATGAAAGTACGTTTTATCAAACGTAACTTATGCCAACAAAAGGTTCCTCGTTTGAACCTTAAACATTTCGCAGTTTTATTATTAATAACGAGATATTAAAAAAATGTAATTAGTACAGGAAAAGCGTTCTAATTTCATCGTACTTTTTAAAGTACGTTCCTACGTGTACGCGTGTATACACAGAACTTTAGAGAAAATATGAAAATAGTCCGTAAATGTAAAATTGTTCGCATACTTCATTAATGTACTGTATCGAAACGTTTCTAAAAAGTATTCGTTGCAATTTCGTTGACCTACTGTCTTCAAATAGAGAATATCGCAAGCGGAGGATCGATGACTTTTCACGATGAACGCATCGATCCCGGCTTCAGTTTTATCGATCGCTATTCAATGAGGATACGTGCAACCCGCGCGACGCATTAAATCATTGAAATTTATGCAGCCGGGCCCACTGCGCGCAGTATCTTTCACTTTTCATTACGGGATCATTTGTCATGCGTCCGTAGATCCCTTATCACTGGCCGATCATAAACAACCGAGGCATAAATTTCAACTTTCGCGCATAACCTGACGGGAAGCATCGACCGGCCAGCCGAGAAATTTATTACTTCAAAATCTACCGATCGGCACACGTTTTGACCCGGATCAACAACTTTTTCTGTTTCCGACTTTCTTTTTCTATTTTCTAATTCTTTCGCGGATGGTGGGAGTGTGGAGAAAGTTGGGGTAGGTTCTCAAACTGACGAGAGTTTTATTCTTGTTATTCCCGTTAAGAATAGTGTATGCGCCCGAAATTGATATTTTTGCAAGATACAGTCAGATATAAATCCAAAATAGTAGTATTTAATTTGATCTGAGATTCGATAACGACGAAATCTGGACGGACGACGATAAATAATTAAACGAATGAATAAATAAATATCCATCGATCAAAGTAGCCTTGTCGAATTTTGATCACGGTTAAATATGAAAACTTTTTATCGGCGTTTTACGTGTAACAAGACGAGGCTCGTAAAACTTAATATAATTAAACATAAAAATATCGTGACCGGCTAGCTAGCTGAACGAGGCAAAGTGAATAAAAAGTGCTCTTTATTACAATGAGCTTTAATTAACGCGCTCGCGCGCTGTACGCTACGACTGCTAGTTCGCGTAGCACACTTTCTCAACTTTAATTTACAACGTCTAAAAGCGCACCGGGTCGCGTTCGTTACATCGTTGCCATAAAGCATAGACACATAATTATGCGACAGCGGGTGAACGAACCCGGTACTCTGATTCGTCCACGATACATTAAATCCTTTCGTGAAACATCGGGGACTGCGCCTACGAAACTGCGGTTTCGTAAATGATGGATTCGCGTGTGGTTCCGTGTTCTGTCTGTCGATGTTCGAGAGGTTAGAGATGTTAGAGGCATCGATGAAATTCGATGGGTCGATGTGATTTGGGGTTGAGATGCAACGGAGGGGGATTACTATGTTTCAAAATTATTTTGTAGAAATATTTGTGGACTTCTATATGAATCTATATTTTCGATAATTTTTCAGATTTCTATACTCTAGATCCCACTTCCAGATATTTCGTATAATTCCACATGACCTCTGATTACTATAGTTGCTATAACTTCATTCAATTACTCCACATTCCTACAATCCCAAATTCCTATAATTGATCCCTGTAACTCTAGATTTCTATATCTCCAAATGTCTACGTTCTCAGATCAAGATTATCTATCTAGATCACTATATCATCGAATCTCTATTTTCCCTCTATCTCAAACTCCTCCTTCAAATCCTATATTTTCGCCTTAGTTACGTTTGAGTAATCGGTACATGTTCAACAACGAACAGTGTTAAGTTTATCCATCTACCTATGAAGGTTCTATGAAAATACCGCTCCTATCCATTTACTCCCTAAGAGGACCAGTTTGATTTTTGAGTCGAAATCGAATCGGTATCAAGATTTGTACGGTTAAGGTACAGGTTGCGTTGTAAGCTGCGGATCTCGGGTGCCTCTCCCTTCCGCTTCCTATAGCTGTCTCGCTCTCTCGTGGCACCGAGAGATATCAATTAGCACTACGTCCTGGGGAATTAATCTCGGGAATTAATATCGCGACGTTGCCAATTAATTTTCGTTAATTTCGAATCAGCAGTTTCCAGAGCAGTGCCAGTGCGGCCCCCTAACACAAATCCCTATCGCTTGGTCTACCGGTGTTCGGGAGCGAGCCGAGCAAACCAGACAGAGACACGGGACAGGAAGTAAGACGAGGAAACGAGAAAGAGACACGTACGAACAGACAGAGAGGCAGAACGACGCTGTGTAGACACTTCCATGAAAGTTTCGCGAACAACCTGGCTGACTCGTCGACCGTTTTCTTGCTGCTAGCCGGATCGTGTGCGTCGCGTGTGGCGTTGATCAAAACACACGTTTAATTATGCCCCGCGTGTCGCCATCGGCGTCGAAAGTGGCCGCCGACTAGCACGGCTTTTGCAAAAATCCCGCCCTCGGATTATTCTAGGAAGTTCGAACCAGATATTGACCGTACGAGGCTCGATATTGGGTGCTGAGGTTTCGAACAGGTTTTCACCGGTCACTATTTGCTTCCCGTTTAGAGCGCAGGAATTTGGTACGTGGAATGACCTCTTTTGGAAAATAACGAGGTGGTCACTGCTGACCTAACTTCATCTTGTTCAAATAGTTGTGCAGTGGGGATGAAACGATCGTATCTTTTGTGAGAAGATATTTTTGGTAATATACTGGTACGATTGATGACCGATTGATGCTTTTCAGTGTGATTTGGTGTTGAGGATTATTATTGCAGAAAGAGTTGAATTGTTGAGACGTACTCATATTTCTGAACTTCTAGATTCTTGTATTACTAGACTTCTACATATCATTTCTATCTCCGCCGATCTCTACATATCTAAATTCCTATCTCTCCAGATCTTTACATCCCCACACCCCAAGACGCAACACACCCACACCATGTCCATATCTCATAACAATATGTCTGTTATTTCTCCGCAACAAAATAGCAACCATAAACAAAGTTTGAAAGTACAGAAAATTTCACCCACGCTCAGTAATAATATTAATCATGGTTATAATCTTAAACTTCCTCCACAGCCGTTTATAGTTTAACAAATTATAATTAAATGAAATTATGTAACACATACTTTGGATGATGAGGTCGGAAAGGAAATTTTCCAACGTGATGTCGTGCTCGAAGTTATGCCGTAAATACCGAAGAGGACACTCGCATCACAAAGCATGAAGATGCAAATGAGATGTATTGTTTTTGATTCCGACTGTCCCATAAAACAGAGTATAAGTCCACAATTATGTTACCCATCTCACAATTACAAAATTACATCAGTGTCAATATCGTAATATATTTTTACCGTATTTTCATGTTTGATTAATATTCTTTTACTCGTGATTGATGCTGTCATATTGATTAATGTGCTTTTACACGGTACAGAATAAAATGTACAACGTGTTAACGAGAAAGTCTTATTGTTTTTAAAATCTTCTCACTTTTCAATCTAAAGTTATCACTCCTTTAAAGTTCTCATTTCTTATAAGAATTGAGAAGGTTCTGTCGATATTTCGTCCGAGAGAAATAAGCTGAGAAAACATGTCTTCGTAATTGGTGTTCTGAAATCTAGCATTCGCAAACTATGTTGCCCAGTTTCCCAATTAACTGCGGGCCCGTAAATGGCACAGTTTTCGTCGACCGCGAGCCAGCCCCGAATTTCGAATGTTCGCGGTCGCATTCCTGTGTTTTTAAAAGCTCAGCAAGGGCGCGGGAAACAAAAGGCAAGTTGCAGCGACCCGCAACTTGCGTCCCGTACGTACGTGGCGGAAACGAGCGAGCAAAAAAAAGGAAGAAAAGAGAGAAAAGCGGGGATGAGAAAAAAGGGAGAGAAGAAGGAGGAGGAAGGGATTCGTTGAACCCGCGGCACCAACGAGCTAACGCTTTTATTATCCGTCGCTTTAATTTAAGCGGCTCTAGTCGGTCCGTCACGGTTCCAGGTGTGAATTAAGCGCGGAATAAGCGAGCACCGGGTATCCACTTTCGGCGCCCGCGGCGATGCACGGAATAATTAAATGTGTGTTTTGATAAACGCAAACGAAACGGTCCTCGGCCACCCTCGGCGAGATCGCGCAAGAAACACGCGATTTCCTGCACGCTTTCGCACACTTTTCCGCCAAAATTTCACGGGCCAACCAAGGACAGTCGTTTTTCATGCACCAGCGGCAAATTTTTATGCTAATATCCGCCGTGTATTTTATCGCCGGCTACCGACATTATCGAGGGTATCCCGTTTTTATTTTTTCAACCTGTATAGGTTCCGCGCGCAGATACGCTTCCATTTTGCGGAATAAAAGTGATTCATTGTTATTCGTTCAATTTGTAAATGAAGGAGTGGCGGCGCGAGGGGCGCGCCAGTAATATTTCATGAGATATCGAGTGCTTAATGTTTTTTATTCGCGGCCGTTTTAAGAATGATGGTCTCCGACCAGGTGAGCAAATTTTTTGGGCAAAATCGGCGGACGGTGCCCGACGATCCGTTGGGGCAGTCTGCACGTGACGCGCAGGGATTAATATCCCAAATTTGAGGTTTTCAGAAATTTCATCATTTTCCAATTTTTACTTGTAGACGTTCAAGAATTTGAAACTTAACAAATTTGATAATATATGAAAATTAAAAAATGTCAAGGTACAAAATCTGAATATTTAGAAACACACGAACAACGCACCCCTAAAGTTTTCAAACTACAAACTCAAAATTTCTCAAACTCCTAACTCTACCCCTTAATAAGAGTTCTACAATAAATATCACGATTCCAAAAGACACAATCAAAAAACATAATTCCAGCGACACATCCGCGAATAGGGAAGAAACGAAACAATTTAAAGTAGAAATTTCGCAGAAACTGGAGGTGTGACTTGAAAATGAAATACGGGAAGAGAATATGTGACCATGGAGTATGAAGGAGATTACGCGGTGGTTACACCGGGTGAAACGGTTTAAGCACGCACACGCGTGTGTCTCGGTTCGCGCGAATTCACGCGTGCGCGCGCTCCTCGCAGCCAGTTAATGAGACACATTCACAAAGTTTGCCCTACGCCGAGACGAGTCGATTGTACGACGAGAATTAGCTTTTCAATTCAGCTGGTCCCGGGCCCCGGCGAACTTACGGCTCCAAAGTTTGACTGAATTTAAATACGTCGTCTGGATAAGTCGTGCAACATGTTCACGACCCTCGTCCATGTCGTTCACGTCTCTTTCGAAGGGCTGCTTTTCAACGCGGATTCGCGAATCGAAGATTTTCCTTGAATTAAATGCGTTCTGATGTTTAACAGTACTTTTATTTTCAACACATATTTTTGTATTTGAACAATTAATTTTTATTTTTGGACTGTTGGAAATTATGCTGAGATGTATATTAGAAATTGGATCCCTAGATCACAAGATTCTTAGATCTCTGGATCTCTGGATTCCTAAATTTCTATATCTCCAAATTCTACCCCAAGTCTCTACACCCCCTAATTACCTATGTTCCAAAATTCTCGTGTAGTAAAATCTCTACATATTTAATTCCATATCCCAAATCTATATGCTGGAATCCTCACATCCCCAAGTTCCTGTAATCCCTACATCCCCAAATCTATAATCTCCAAATTTCTATTTGCGTAAACCTGTGTTAAATCCTAAATGTCCACATTCCTATATGTATATTCAAATCCCACATCTCTAATCACCCTATGTTCTCACATGTACATATAATTCATATGTCCTTATATTCTTCAGTCTCTCTACATTCCCTACATCTCCAGTTTTGTACAAAAAACAAGTTGGACAGTTGTATAATTTCACCTCTCCGATTTCCCTGAAAACATTGGGGTCACGCAAATTACGAGCACCCCTCGTCCGTAAATTCTGATTAACATGCGAAAATGAGATCGAAGAGGGGGCAGTTTCGATTAGCCGGATCCTCTCGTTACTAAATTCAAAACAATAAAGGACAGATGAAAGGGAAAAAAGGAAGAAAGAACGAAAGAGAGTAAGAGGAGGAACGGGCGAGTTTCAGCCGCGCCCGGTAATGGAACTTGGGCCGCTTTTATAAAACGCGGGGGTCGGTCTTTCTTAAATAATGAGATACATTTAATCAGAGGATTAATGAACGCCAAAGAAGTGGAATGAATTATGAATGATATTTATTCGTCGAGCACCGAACCGACTTGGGAAAATGATAATGCGAATCTTCGTCACGATCGTAATAATAATAGCAACAACAACAACGATGGCGACAGGCCACGGTAAGAAGGAGGAACAGAGACGAAGGGGGAAAAAGAAGAAGGATAAAGAAGGACGATAATAAAGGAGTAGACGAGGCACGGGAACAATAAGAAACGTGTTCGGGAAAGCCAGAGTTAAAAGAGGGTTGGAGGGTCGAAAGGGGAACGCGAAACTTCGTCTCTCGCCTCTATTTGCATAAAATCGTCGTAGTCGACGCCTTCGAAGATAATGAAATGAAACTAAACAAATAACGCGGATGCTAAACATTAATTACATTCGCCGTGGAACGCGGAGGAGGATGTCGGGGGTTTCGTGAAATTAAGAGACGTCGAGAGAACCGGCACGGAAAAGGGTTGCTCGACCGGTTCAAGGGCTGGCGGAAACATGACCGAAAACGCTCGAGAAGGGTGAACCCTACCGAGTGGCGAATTAAGAAATCGTTTAAGAACTTTATATCGGGCACGCTGCCAGAAAGAAAGGGTCGAACCGCCCACTTTGCAAAAGATACTGCATTTTAAGTAACGTTCCTACGGCAACGCGAGAACCACCCCTCGCCGATGTGTTCGTAAATTCTGATTGATAAATTTCATTTGCCCTGACTTAAAGGCTACACGGATTTCGAGAAGAAAATTTATTTTCGCGGTGAGGTATTAAACGTTCAGCTGGGAATGGGAACGTTTAATTAGTGTGGCAATGGTGTTCCGTGATGCGAAACCTCGATGCCGTAATAATATGGGAAACTGCCTTACGAATCAACATATGGCGCTATCGAGGGGAAATAAGTGGAACTTCTTGAAATAATAATTTTGCATACGCAGTTTTTCTCTGTGACGTAAGGTTCTAGTCACAAGTTATGAAATTCAGATTTAAATCATTTTTCTGAACAAGCAATAATATACGTATTATAAGCATTGACTAAATATTTCCGTAGCGACTTGTACCACAATTAACGAAGAAGGAACTGAATAATCCAGCAATCGAATTAGTTATCTGTCCGATTTTGTATCGGGAGCAAACGCGCGCTCGTTATTTTGGAAAAAGTTTATCGAAAGAGCAGGAGGGTTGCACTAAATCGCCGGCAAAAATACGCTGGAAGAATCCGCGGCGAGTCCCCTTCGCATTTCTGCAAACGATAAACCGCGCGATGTACAGTCGTATATACACATAAGCAGAAACGGTTGGCCACGTCTCTCCGGGGTAAAAGAGGACGAGTTATGCGATGCACAGATCCTCACGTACGGATGTATGATAGCCACTGACCGTTGCATTTCGTTGGGTATGCATTTACGAGCATGTTGGACCTCTTTCGCGGAGACATTGATGGACAAGCGCAGCTTATATGGCTACTTCAAGAGAGAGAGGCCTCGTCGTGGCCGTTTACATATTTATGTTATGACTCCGGTTCACTCGACTTAATTGACGGAATTGCCATAAATTTGCGAATATCGCGTGGACGAAGACGACGACGGGTACGAGGTGGATGGCGACTCGCGCACATATATTTATTTATATAGGTACGTGCACGTACGTGCACGCGTGCGGGTATCTGGGAACAGAAACGAATTCCAATGAATACCGATTAGGAGAGGACGATCGTCGACGTTCGTTTCGTATCAGAGGGTTAGGTGGGAATTCCAAAAGACGTGGCTGTAATTGACGGAATTCCGGCGAGTTTTGACGAACGTCCAGCTTTTACCGTGATCGATACGACCGGCCGTTGTTTTGTCCTGCCACTGGAAACGATTCGTCCGAGGGATGTTTCGTCCGAGTTTTCGACGACTCGAAGAACGCTAGAGATTCGTGAAGAATGATGACGCTCGGATGGTTGTTAGTCCGCCGAGGAATTGGGAAGATTATCGGCGAACCATTGAACTTTCAGTTATGCGTGAAAGTATGATCGCGGTTCGTGTTTCCACGAAGACTATTTTCTTCGTTATTTTGTCGGTCGTAGTGTCATACTTTGTACACGGCCATAACTGTTTTGTACAGTTGAAATAAGTCGGTAGAGACGCTAGTGTAGATCTTTCTGGGGAATACGATGCAGTCGACTTAGAAGAGTTAGTGGTGAATTTGAGGATATGAAGATTTAGAAATTGGGGATTAGACAACTGATAATTTAGAAGTTCACACATCTATAGACCTAAACATCTGCCCTTAAATAAATTGAGGTGAACAAGTAACAAGTGAAGATAAAGTTACACAACAAGAAAATACTGACTAAGGTAATACAAGGTAGTAATGTAGTAATGTATGCATACGCAACTTCGGGTAATACCGGAAAATAAAATATTGCGTTTCAGCGTAGCAATTAAGGGTTAAAGTTCACCGTGAAACATTCTTGTAGAGGTAACGAACAATCCTCGGGATCCCTGCGTTTATACGATTCGTCATTGTACAGCGATTACTTAGCCTCTGTTGAGCGGTATAGCGTGCGCTTGAGATGCATTCCAATGTATACCGATTAAGAGAGCCAGAGAACGTCGTCTGGTATCCGAGCGTCCGTCGACTCGATGGGAATTCGAAAAAGTCGCCGGTTTATCGTATAGGTTTAACGGGATTCGCCGGGAATAACTCACGTATTCGGATCCCCGGCCAGCCAGCATGCGATCCAGCGTTTCTCTTTAATTGAATCGGATCTACATATCCGGATGGCTCCATTCGTCCGCGCGCTACACACGGAGATCCCGTAACGAAGGCGGACACAGGGTCGCGCGTGAAAAAAATGGACATTTGCCAAAGCGTTTATCTTCGTACGATCTAGCTTTTAAATTTGCCCGCGATCATTGCTTGCTTCCAATTTTATCGTCCCGACTTTTATTGAAACATTATCGATTCTGTTGCGTTGTTAATCATCCGACCGTGCTGCAACGTATAAATTTCTCCTCCAACTTTAACGCTATACCCTCTGTTTATTCAATACTCCGTGTTTTTTGAAGTACTCTATGTGCTTGTAGCTGAATAGCGTCAAGTTTATGGCCTTTGCAATTTGGTGCGGACATGACGAGTGCTTTTTGTAATTGATTTTTCCATTCTAGTTGTTAATCACTATTTTGAATTTTAGCAATTCGGTATCAAACATATCTTCTTTCGTCTGTAGTGAAGAGGATTGTTTAGAAGAGAACGCTTGAAAGAAAAGTGCTTCAAGATGGCTGCTGTCATATGCTGTCATGTGTGTGACACGTGTTTACGTAACTGTGTAACATATCATTTTTTATCGCATTTCTCATTGTTGTATTACGCAATTGGAAATCTGCTAACTTTGTAATGTATGTGCATATACTGAAGTTTCTATGCACGTTTAATATTGTTCGAGGCTAGTTCAGTTAACAGTTAAGTGCATAGAACTATAAAAGCTTCAAGACAATCTCCCAGACAATATTTTCCTTGTAATCTCTCTTCCAATACAAAAGGAAGTATAACATTACAAGAACCAACTGAAATTCAGTTCCTGAATCCTTGTACAGACCTACAAAAAGATAACACATTCACGGCCCATAAATTCTATCGAAGCACCCTAGCTTGTAAAAATCACCTAACCTCTAAAAGTCACATCGAAACATTCTTAGATCACGAATTCCAAACCTCGTATGCATTTTGTTGCAAAGTTCGCGAAAATTTTACATAGTAACCCAGCGATATTATCCATTAAGTCTTCAATTACGTGCGCGGCATTAAAGTTCGATTTCGACTAAAAATAATGGTGGTTTCGTATCACGTGGACAGATTGCCGCTGCGAAGACGCGATAGTGACGTTTCCCGAATGATGTAGACGGGCATAAAGTGGACAAACTAGGGTCATTTGTCTGCTATCCTGGGAGCCTGCACTCTCTACGATGCCGGAACATCGAGAGGGCAGCGAGACAAGGAACCAGGCACTGGTTTATTTCAGGGATAATCCAAACAAATGTACTCGGTGGCTCGCGAGTAAATAACATGCAAATGCCGTAATGCTGGTTGACCGATGGTTTCAATCGTCTCCGGCCTTGGACGTGCCTCGCGAAAACCTTTGTCCCTCGTGCTGTTGCTTTTATTTCATTCTTTTTCAGAAATTCCTTTCTTCCTCGGTCAGTGATGGACCTCTTGTGGAACTTTCGATGAACCATCAAATGGATGGGGACAGATTATCGGTCGGGATGGGCAATTTTTTCAAGGCAAAGTCATATTTTAAGGAATATTGTATTTTTGTGGAAAATATTTATAGATGTTTTGATTCCTGTATTAGTAGATTACTAGGTCTATTCCCAGATTTCTAGATTTGTAAATTTCTAAACTCCAATATCTCGAGTCCAAATCTCTATATTTCTGTATCTCTATGTTCCCAAATTCCTATATTTTCAAATTTCTATTTCCCCAAATCTCTACATCCCCAAATTTCTATATCTCCAAACTCACATACCCGAAAATTCTTACATCATCAAGCTCCATCACCTCAAACCCTATACATCGTCCAATCTTTATATTTTCAAATTTGCACGTCCACAAAATTCCTAAACCACCCCTACGTTCATATCCCTATGTTCGTATATAACTAAATGTAACAACTGGGAAGCAAAAATTAAAATTAAGTGTTCGTTATATCGCTGCACTTTCCACGAAATAGAACAAAAAAATTGTTTATCTCAGATTATTTTATAAATTGGAAGAGAATTCGCGAAAAAGTTGATACGGAGGTAGGAAAAATCGAGTTAATTAAAATGTGTAAACGGACACGAATTCTGGGAAGCGGGCGATTTTTTTTGTTGTTTTTATGAAAGCAGCGTCACGAACGAATATAAATATTATAAAATTTCTCCCTCGAATATAACATCGCGATTTTTATTTTTTTCCAACCACGCTCCAGCGTCGAAGGAGACTGATAATTTAATGCGCTACGCACGGATCGCGTGTGTTTACCTATTCGTATTATGTTGAAAAGCAGCATCGATTTCCATAAAAATTTTTATTCATTTCATAATGGGACTTTTATTTCATGGAAACGCGGGCTCGCGTTTTGTTTTCGTTGCTGATTAATAAAACGAATGCCCGGCAAGGGAATTTTGCATTTTAATTCGAACACGCTGGTAAGTCGCATTTCCAATGTGCCGGGTCTTCATCAATTACAAACGCGCGTTTTTATTATGATTCGTATTTTATGCACGATCTTTCTCGTTCAGGTATAAACGATGCGCATCTTAAAAAAGATCGTTGGTACTTCGTTCATTTCAACTAATGAATATAAGTTTAATTACATGCATAATCCAATATTTTATAGTTACAAATTATCTTAACATATTTAACCTTCCCGTTTGATATCTGTTTAACAAAATTACCAAACATCGGATTTTAAAGTATTTACATTCTATTAAAGTAAAACATTTACCTCGAACTGATGGTATTATAATTAAACTTCTACTCTGACTGTTTTCCTTTTAAATATCAAAAATCGACGTCGATCGCGGAGTGAGTTAAGTCCAGAAAAGTTCAGACAACAATTTCCGTTCAGAAACCTACATTCACAAGTGTGGACGAATCAAACACCGTTCGCTTCTGGTCACAAATTTTCCCTCGAGTCAGCTTCCTTCGTGAGAAGACATTATTTAATCGGAAACAGAATGCCCGCGAGACAGCGGAAAATACCCAGGACAGCACATAATTCCGGAAGTCTTTCGAGCATTAACAATTGTCCCGATCACACAGAGGGATGCGTTACGTAGTTCCCCGGCTCGTCTCATTCGACTCTAACGGGGGTTGAACAGATAACCTGGTTTCGAAAGGGGCAGCAGATGGGGTGTTGGCCACTGGCTATCTCAGACTTCCCTCATCTTGTGCCGGTCTGCCCTCGTGCCCACCTCACCACCCCTTACGACGAGGAACTACCCTGCTTTATCCGCCCGCTCACCATCCACCCCCATAGTTTCCTGGGAGATCGATTGTTATGCATAGCCTGTATTTGCCCGGCCAGCTCTGTAACCGGCCCTGGAGTCTGGAAACTCGGGGAGTCTGCAAGAAGCGACCGTCGGCCGACACGACCGATTGACCATCGTCCAGAAGGGACCCGAAGAAAGCAATTTCGAATGGACAGGCAAATTAGAACCCTCCCATTTTTAAGCTCTACGATCTAATTGTCTTCATCGGTATTTCAACTGTGCACTTCTTGTATTATTGATTTGCAAATTTAGCTGAAATTGGAAATTTGGAGATGGGGTTGGAAGAAGTTGGAGAATTTAGGAAATTGTACTTGTGGAAATTTAATAGCTGGGGGTAGGGAATGGAAGATTGATTGTTTGGAGATTTGGGAATTTGAGAAATTAAAATTCTAGAATTCTTTGGCAATTTAGGAATATGAGGATTCAGAAATTGAAGAACGTAGAATTTGGAAAAATTGGATCTATTAAAAATTTGTAAATTTTGGCAGACTATTTCCAACACCATAATGAAATGCAGCAAACGGGTTGTTATTAAAAGATTTACATCCGACCTGTTCCTCAAGAATTATTGACCCGTGTGAACCACAAATTCAGACTTGAAGAATTCGTTCGAAATCTCAATCTACATTTCCGCACAGATTAAGAAATCAAAATTCCGTTATCCTAATTTTGAGAGTGATGGACGCGAACAAAAGGACCCCCTTCTAGAATGTTTATTCTCGTGTGGACCGGTCTACTTCGGGCATACAACGAAATGCAAATTAAGATTATTCTGGGCTGCACTAGCTGTTAACCAGAATTATTCGAGTCTTAATGATAGCTTAAGAATCATCCCACTGATCTGAGGGATTAAAACCGGAATATTGCCAAGGCTAATGAACATCGTCCTCGTGTGCGTACATACCACGAAAAACTCCGGTTAACAAACTGTATTTATAATCTTTAAAACGGGATGATTTCTAAAAAAAATTCCACTTGGAAAAGCAGCTTTTGTGGTTTCTTGTTTGTGGAAGTCAAACTGTAGAATAAATTGAAGACCCGGCTATCAATTTATATGCGACTTATTTTGAACAGATTATAAATAGAGGATCAACTTTCTTAATAACTGAAATGAAAATTATATTAAAGGTAAGAAAGATGTATCGGAGATCCAATAAAGTCTATTCTTTCCAAGGATGTGCGATGTACTATGCATGGAAACGTATTAACAGGAAATAAAATAATTTGATGAAACGATTTTCCAATTATTTCGAGCATCGGAGTTTTGCTGACATTTAATTCTGTTAATTTCCAGCGATGAAGAGTAATGCATTCGTCACTTGGCTGTCCAAGTTTCGTTTTAGATCCGAGCAAATATTTTTCCTGAGACGAAGAAATAAGAAGGCATATGCAAATTATGTATATTGTTACGAAGTTAGGTTTAGGATATAGGTTTGAGGTTATGTTCCATTAAGCTATGTTATATCAAGCTGTAATTAAGTTTGTACTATATTACATTTGGTAGAATATAAAACTATGTTTCGTGAAAGACAGAAATTGCATAGTATTTTTAATTGCATTTTACGTAGCATAACGAAAGGCCAGCATTCTTTTAAAACTTTACTTCAAGAGGCAAGAAAAAGTACGCTAATATATAAATCAGTTAGCTTCTGTAAAAAAGGTCCTGATATACAAAATTATTGAGAAAATGTTGGTCTGAAATCGTGGAACGATAATGATCATCGGACGACTCGCCACTGGGTTGCACACTATACCGTACGCATCCGGTGTGCATCACGAAGGGGTTGGAAAACCACGATATGAGATATAGAGGTGTTGCACGAACAATGGATACGGAATGCGGTTAACTGAAGAAAGCTGAAACGGGAGCCGGAATAAACCGAGGAACAATAAAGTGGAATGGTCGAGTAAATAGGTAACGACGTTTGAATCGTCGAGGTCGGGATAGAACCCGAGGGAACGAACGGTGTCATCCACGGTGAAAGTGTTCGCGCGGATTTCTTTTTTCCCCAACGGACACCTTCATCCACCCTCAAGTTTCCAATGGAACGTTTAATCTTTCTTTCTTTCTCTCCCTCGCGTGCACACGCTCGTAGGAGAGGTCTCGGATGTCCCGAAGCGTTTGAGCGTAAATAAAAGTCGAAGGATCGCTTTGAGATACTCGCCTCGTAGAAGCAAGCGATACGTCGAGAGAGGATGAGGCGAAAAGGAAGTGGAAGAGAGTTTGGCGCACGATGCCTGCTGGAGAAGGGTGCTAAGGGGGTGGCGAGAGCGAACGAGGGTGTTTTTCCACCACCAGTTGCTCGCGGCATCCGCAAACCCCTCTCGATGCTGCTGCACGAAAAGAGAGAGAGAGAAAGAAGGTGAACTGGCAAACCATAAAAGTCCCAAACTCTCGTCCACTTGCTCCTCCACTTCTTGACGTTCGACCTCTTCGACCCTGATACACACACATGCTCTTTGACGAGCGCACGAAAAAAGGTTCTGTTACGGTTCAATGCATCCTGCCTGTAGGTCACGATGGAGAATCTGATGGTGCAGAGGGAATTTAGATTAATGGGTTTCGAGCTGAAACTTCTGTGTTGATTTTTCTCACCCTTTACTCACCATCATTATCTCTTGGTACTTTTCACGTATTACATATTTTCACGTAGAAGTTACTAATTGTTCATATCTCATTGATACACACATGTGGATATATTAATAACTATGTACTTGATGGAATATCTTTTAAGTATGGTTGACAATGGTGCTGAAACAGTGTTCATATAACCATAATCTTTCTTATTCAAATTTGCTCACATTTGAAGTTCAAAATGGCAGCCTACATAACATACTTTTATTTATATAATTGTCTAAACTGTTGCATGAAACTGAATATACGTTATACGACATACGGATTCATTAAAGATCTAATTGTTTATGTGTTAATATAAGCACCAGTTTCTTCAGCAATTGATTTCTCGAAAGAAAAGAGAGAAAATAACATTATCGGAATAATTGTACATTTTCACACGACGAAACAAAGTAACAAGAGAATGACGAGGTGTAGAGGACGGTTTCGGATAGCCGTTGTCAACGCGTAATCGTAAACCGATAAAAACGAACGCGAAGATTTCGAAGAAGCTGGTCGGAGGGGTGGTTTTTTTTTCCAGCCACCAGTTGCTGCTAGAGCAGAAAACCCCACTCGAATCGACGCTGCATTACCGTAAAAGTCTGAAGCTCTCGGTTACCGCCGTGGTCGGGGTGGTCCTCTTCTTTTTCCCTTTTCCTCTCTCCCACCACGGCTTCAGACTCTCTTCGGCCACGAAACTGGGTTAGAGAATAAAACGGGGAAATACCAGCCGATTGCTGGCAAGGGGAACGAAACGAGACGCGTTCGTCCGTGATCCCGCACGATTTCCCCCCATTTCACGACTAAAATTGAGCAAAAGCACAGAAACTCGGTTTCTTTAACCGGATAAAACCGTCGAAATGATCTAAAGCGTTTCACGCGTTTTTACCCGATTCAAAATTCCCTTTAAACCTTGTCAAAATCTCTGCGTATCAATTTTAAAGAATTCATCCCTCATAACGAGCTAAGTCTCAATATACTTATCACCAATCAAGTAACTAAATTTTACGCTTTCGATTTAACAATAAATTACTCGAGAATATGTAGATTAAAATGAAATATTTTTAACAAATATTGTAGCACGTGCATCTTCTAAGGTGTATTTTACCGAGATTGCTTTTACATTCAGCCATCCTTAAAATTTGTGTAGGGTAATGTAATGAAGAAGAAAGAAGGAGTTGTTTATTTGCTTACAACATCAACCACATCGATTTGAAGGTAGTTGGTAAAGAGGAAAAGCTAAACATGCCGAGAGCGAGACTCATTCGCGGAAAAGCTTCAGCTTCCGGCGGCGGTTTCATGTTTAACCTCGACGTTGATAAGACGTCTTGAATATATTTAAACCCGTTGCCTGACCGAAGCTTACGGAGGGTCTTGTATTTATTTCGAGTCGGCTGCACCTTGGCAGAAAATTAATTTGCTCAATTATGCGGTTTTTAGCGTACACCGCTTAAGAAACATCTACCAGCGATCGCGAGTCGTGCATTATGCTCGGCCGTACGAAACGTGCACCCTACAGCAGTCTCTGCTTACATTAGCCGCCCTTATGCAAATTAATACGAAACAAAGTACGTCGATGCGATCCTTCAACCCTCGGCCGGGCAAAAGATATACCGCTGTCCCTTGTCTACTGTCCCTGTTCGCAACCTTACGTGCGTCACCCTCGTAACTCTTGAAATTATAACACGTAAAGTATCGTGTATCTGTCCTCGTGATCGCACACTCTTATACTGATTTCAGTTTGTTCGTGTATTTCTTCATTAATTAGACGTTTCATAATTATTCGGTGACTCGTTATTCTACGTATCTGATTTCTTTGAAATCTTACTCGAAGATTGTTATGATGGGTGGAGAGTAATTTTTTACACCGCGCAAGCAGAAATTGAAATTTTATTACTGTTCTTCATTTTCTCTTTTTAAATTCTGTAGTACTTCAACTCAGGAATTATCAGAGTATTGTAACGGGTTTCATTTGGAAACTCTTGAACTTTTCAGTTTTGAGATTTTAGGAATTTGAGACTTTGGAATTCGCTCTTCGGGAATGTCTCAGACAAAAGAAGTTATTAATGTATTTATGATCAAATGTTGCAAAACGGAAATTTGCATCCCATCTTCAATTAAAAATTTCATTCGAGTAAAAGGAATAACAATTCGGAGCTTATAAGGGAAGAATAAAGCGGTCGACAGATGCGTAAATTACGAAGATGTGTAATGTAAGGAATACACGTAACGGCGAGCATCTTGTGACAAAAGGCAAAAAAGGCAATTGCAACAGACATTAGATAGTTCTCGGTAAGTAGTGGAGAAGGTAGCTGGCCGGTGGTAGAATGAGGGATGGGCCGAGTGTCCAGGTTGGAGGGTCGTTTATTGATCTCTCAAGTCCGAACCTCGCCTCGTGTACAAGAGGGACCTAACCCCATCCCATACGCCCTCGTGACTGGCCACAACCACCCCAGTGGCCGCACGCCGAGACACTGGACACAACGACTCCCTCCTCAGTCTCTCCTTCCACCTTATTCCACCCTCTTGGGAAAATAGGTTCCCAACCAGAGTCCTTTGCTTGTTGCAGTGTAACATCGAATCGTTGTACATTCACCGATAGCCAACTAAAGAATCAGTTTCCTCCAACTGTTCCAACTTCCGCCGTATCGATACAACTCGGCAAACAATACTCTGCATTCAATTACGCAAACGTGCTTTTATTTTTTTTCTCGACGATTCCCGGTAATTATTTAACTTTGATCAAAATTACTGGCGTTGATCGAAATTACTAATGTTTGATAGACAATGTCGAATTTGATCGGGACTGTAGCGTCGTTCCAGGGAACAGGACAATAGGAGTGAGATGTACCCGCTTGAGAACCGTCCACTTAGCCGAAGGGTTGCTAGTTGCAGATAACTTATTCCAGCTTCGCCCGCTACCCACCCTCCGATGGAACCCTCTCTCGCAGATCTTGGCTGGCGAGCAAGCGGTCATCTTGTCTGCCTGGTCCCTCGTAATATGGATCGTACTGTGCGAGCCATTTCCACAAGGTCTTAACAACACCGTCGGTACAGGTTGTCGATAAATCGAGAACCGTCCAGTTCCCTCTGACACGCCTCTGCGAGCCGAGAGACGTCCGACATCTGCTCAGGACCTACTTCCTGCCCAGCATCGGACAGTTGCTCGACTACCGGGGGTTAAGAGTGTCGAAGAAACGGCGCACTCGCGGAATCATTCGGCCGGAACGATTCGTTGAAAGGGGATGATTCTTTGACGCGTGTTGAGCCTTCAACCCCTTGTTCTACGCTAAGCAAGCACCGAGGGATTTGCGGAAAGAAAAGACACGTCGGGTGGATTCAAATCACTCCGATGTTCGAGTGAATCAACGCTTCTCTTTGTTGCTCGAGCACTTTAGAACGAGCTACTATAAGGATTAGGGTGTGCTATCTTCGACAGTGGAGAGTCGAAATGTTTCGAGGGCAAGATACAATGAAAACGAATATCATGTTTGGAAAACAGAATGTTTCAGGATGAGATTTTTGGATAAGAACGTTTTTTTTTACAAAATTATACTTTTTAATCCTGTCTTATGTATGATGAAATCGCAGGTTCGAAGTGTATCTGTTTAAGGCAATTTGTTCAAAAGTTATTTCATGATGACTGAGAATTTTAATTATTTATATCCACCCTTCGAATCTATTTGAAGAAAAGGGCAAAGATCACGAGACTTCTCCTAAAAGTTTTATCGATGCATTCTCGAATTAAAACGACGGATGTAACGGAAATTGGAACGACGGGACGTCGTGAAAAGCATCGTATGGGTGCCGCACACCGACCCACCAGCTCACGATGAAAGAGGAATAATTAAATCGATGATATCCTTTCTGGCCACTCGATGATCGGAATTAAAAGATACACTCGAAGCAACGCGAGCCGCGAAGATGAACACCCACGTACCGAATATAAAACGGGTCATTAATAGGACGATTAAATTAATATATTCGTTCGGTTGGTCGGTGGCTGCCGCCCCCGCGTTCGGCCCGTTCTCAAAATCGTTTCACGCACGCACACTCGAGCTGCAATTGACCGCGTACATCGAGGTGCAAACGTTAAGATAAAACGAATTACCGGGATATTTACGGTTCCGACGATTAAACGCGAGCGGCTCATGATCCCAACCGCCATGGACGTTTATTTAAATGCGTCAATGAAACGGCCTCGAGGCGAGCGAGGGGGGCAGGGGGGACGTAATTAAGTCGGAGATTTCAGCGGTCGCAAATTAAAAACAGTCGTTCCAAGTTGCCGTGAGAAGACGTTATTAACGGCGCCAGAACGATTTCGATCTTTATTCCGCCTCTTTGCATGTGGAAGCAGAAAAAATAACGAATTTAACACGAAAGTAAATTTGAAAGGCTCGATGATCCTCTCTGGTCATAGGGAATATTGTTTATTGGGTGTCAGAATTATAAATTCACTCTTGTTGGATATAAGTAAGTGGAATATTTTGATCCGATGATTTTCTTGCCGAATGATTATTATATCGACTGGGACGTTTTGCTCGTTGGATTACTGCTTGTCGACGCGTTATATCTTTATGAAACAGTTGCTAAAGTCTCGATGTCAAATCTTCTGCAGCGATTATATGCTATGTATTTTATATTAGACTTCTGCCCGCTTACAAGTCTTTTAATTAAGTTGACTCGAATGTACTCGTACACAGTTACGAAGTTCAAAACTATGTTCAGGTTTAAAATCTGTCTCCGTTCTCTTGTTCCGTTAGGATCATAATCGCAGTAGGAAATAAGAGAATATCCGAGCAATAAGCTGAATGTGTTCGCGGTACACGAAGAGGTCGGGTTCAAGCTTAACGAGACGGTCGTACACGCGCATCATCGTCGCTCGCGGGTGCTGGCCGCGACGCTTCGCAATTCGACGCCGCGTCGGCTCGTGTGCGTGACGCACACGGCCGCGAAAACCGACTGGTGGCGAGCTAAAGGCCAATAAAACTTAACTCCTAATTAAGAAGCGTGAAGGATGAATCTATTATCCGGTAGGGGCCTTGCCAACGCAAATACGCCGGCAGTAATGTCGCCGTTGGTACAAACATACCTACGGACACGACCGGGCATACGTGTTCATTAGGCGTATTTGCTGTTTAGCATTTCAAATTCGGCGAGAGCGCCAGCGCGATACCGCAACCCCGCCACCGGGTATACCGCCAAGCTGCCAGACCCTTTTGGCAATCAAATATTTTAATTTAATTGTCCTGCTAATGATCCGTCTTACATTCTGCTCGTGGGTGCTCCCGTTTCGACCTACCTTCACATTTTGGATACCTCTCAATTCCTCCTCCAAAATCAACCACTTAATTGTTTTATCCTGTTCGACGTCTCTTAACATTCTGTGAAGGTGCTGACTTTCTATTAAATATGAGCTTAAAATTTGGTTCTTATTTACTGATGTATACAATTTGATAAGCTTGAATGGTGGGACAATATTTGGATATCTATCCCGATTAGTATGTCTTTAAAGAAATTGCTTGTTGATGCACGATAGAACTCACACATATCACTGTTGTATGCTAGACATACATAATCTAATTAACGAACGGACGACTCACGCTTATGAGAAATGCATACTTTGTGACTGATCCTCCTTTAATGCTCCTGGAAGTTAGAGGGGTATAATCGTGCATTAAGGTGCATGTGCTGCATTTGTGGGGTAACTAATAAGTGTTAAAGTTGATGCAGGAGGACATTGAGGTTGAACGAGATAGAAAATAATGGTAAGTCGCGAAGGAAATATAATTGTTCACGCGTTCCAATAAAACGTGTAATAACGGGAGAAAACAAGAGGGAGGATCGAGACCATCCAGAGACGTTATCGTTTGGATCCCCTAGCTCTCTCAGCTCTTGGTTCCTTCCCGGAACGCTTTGCATTCCGTTCGCCTCGTTCGGCGTTTCGTTTTTGCAGGAAGCATCAATATTTATATTGCATAATGCATTCGTAATTGCCGCGTGTACACTCTATTTGTTCCGATTTTGTAATGCCATGAAAATGTATGAAGCGATAGCTATTATTAGAAGCGGGATGCAAAACTCAAGTCGGTGCCCTGTGTTGGGTTAACTAGGTGTAGACAGGCAGGGAAAGGAAAGTAAATGAACCAGAGAATGAGATTGCAGAATTATCAAAGAACTTTCTTGCGTGTGAACTTCGCCTCTCGCTCCCGCCTTCCTTCCTTTCTTTCTCTAGTTCCATTTTTTTTCCATCGTTTTCGTTTCCTTTTCCCTTCATTACGTGTCGTCCGATACCAACACGACGACGAATCGTTTGTGATGAATGAGAACGCGGCCATCTTCGATGCACAACGTAATATCCATGATATCAACCGTGTCAAAGGATTGCGTTCATCGAAAACACCGTTTCCCGCTTTTTCCTTTACGCTGGATGCAGTTTGTTGTACCCCGTGGTTTGAACAAAGAGATGCGATCTAACGAGGGAACGTTTTTTTTTGCCGTTACACTGTTTTATAATCCCCTTTATCTTCTATCAAAAGTAAAACATCATGGATGCATGTATTTTCATTTAGCTCGAGCCAGAGAGCGTCTCGAACTACACCTACAAAAATCGTATGAACGCTGCACGCGACGGTATTAAAAAACTGACACCAAGATATATACGACATCGTTAAGTGGGTTCAAGCGAAGGCTGAAGAAATACACGAACCTAACCGTCGACAAACTTCCGTTGATCAGCTCAAACCTTAAAAGCTTCAACTTTCTCGAGCGTGTCAGGAAGACGAATTCAAAGAAACCTCTCATTGAATGGATCCTCGTCGAACGTGTTATTTTCACCGTGGCTCACCCTTCATGGTCTCGCTTCTTGGCTCTAATTTGTATTTAATTAAGCGAGCCCGGTTCGTCTCTCCGTTGGCCAGGAGTTCGCCCGGTTTGATCTGCGCGTTAGGGTTCATTAGGTTATTGAAACCTTAGACAATGTAACTAGTGACTACTGCCGGGTACAGTGCTCCAGGGGCTTCGTAATGCCCGCTACCTCGAGTGCTCGACATTTTGCATCTCTGGCCACTCCCACGACGAAACGGGTGGGTTTACGACCGTCAGCTACTTCGTGAACGACCGTCCACGACCGCCAGTCCTTACGATCCGTTGAACGCCGCGGGCAGCCAGCACGTCCTCAGGAACGACGCGAGTTTATATGCTAATAAGCCACATTAATTAAACGGGCCGCGTATGTCCGGCCACCTTTCAGCCGTGCGGCTCTCTAACTCCGCTTCGAAATGGGAAAAAACTTTCTGATGTTAGGCTGTTTCTCGTCAAATGACAGGGATAGCCTTCGAAAATTAACCACGATGACGTATTTGATGTCTTCGCGGAAACGATCTTCTTGGACTGATAAGCTTTCGAGTGGTCTGATTGACGGGACGACGGAAGAGACGCATACTCGATGCATAATTTATGGCACGGTACACCGTGTTCTTTGCTTCCTAAGTGTCGTGAAATGAGCAGGCCAGATATGTTGATTGAATTCTGGGAAACTCTTGGGTTACTGATGATGTGATGATAGTTACTCAAATCATAATTACAGAACACTCTGATTTCAGATCTTCATCTTCTAGATCATATCTTCAAGTCTCAACATCTTCAAATTTTTGTATCTCCAGTTACCTCTATGTCCAAATTCCTATATCTTCCACATCTCTGCCAACTCTCTACATCCAGAGATTTTTAAATCCGAAAGATCCTAGATGCACGTCTCACCTTATATCCATGTCTGCTTGAATATCCTTAGATCCTTATACCTCGGTTTAATTTATAAATTATCGAATATGTTAAATATCTGAATCCGTCACGCTTCGTTGCCACATAAAGGTCCTCTATTTTCCTTCTAGACGATAAATCCCACGGTTAACGAATAATTAAGATCAGGTCTTAACGAAAGTGTATCCGAAGTGTCCGATAACAAGTTGAAGATATCATCGAGGGGGAAACGTGATCGTATGCAGCCTCCGATAAGCATTTCGATAGCAGTAGGCTGACGAGGAAGTTCCAAGAACGACCCGCATGAAATCTGTCTCGGAGACGACTCGTCGAACGGATATGCGGGTCGAACCGGGGATTTATTTAAGAATCGTTCGCGTTTTTCCTGCCAGCGGAAACCGAAACAAGCCGGACAGCGGAATCACGGATGAACAAGGGACGGGGAGGCGCCATCTCGGACGAGCACACGACGCGGCGTCTGCTTCTTTTTCATTTCCATGGGCAAAATTTAATTTGGAACGCGTCCAGTTGCACCTTTTCGCTCGCCTGACTGGTACGAGGAAACGAAGCCCCGGAAGATCACACGAAAAACGTACGTGCTTCGCGGGCCGGGCTACGTCTGGCCGACAGAGATCTGGAACGACGTCGACGAATTAGGAATTTTACTAACTCGGATAGTCGCATTTAATTTTAAGCCGGAAACCATACGAGTCATTACTGTCTCCATTTTCGTGCGTATATTAAATTACAGGCACGGGGATCGCGAGACGATTCGACGGGCTGCCGGTGAACAGCCAGCCAGGACATATTACTGGAAGAGTACATGCACTCGAGGATTAGCCAAAGTCGTTCTGCCGCAGCTGGATAATTCACGTGTCCTTCGTCGCGCGAGCCTCGAACAATCGGATACCTTGTCTCCATTCTGAGCAACCGAATTGGTTATACGATATTTTAAATACCGAACAATTCTTATCGAACTGATTCTGACAAATATTTTCTGAAGCTCTTTCACCACTTAATTGCCTTGTCAAAATTTGGACCATGAAAGCTACAATTTATATTTAAACTATCTCGAGAAGGTTCTTAGCGTATAATATTTGTACAAAATTGAAGGTATGCGGAAATAGTTAAATATTATCAGGATAATTTTTGTCTAAAATTGAAATCTTCTTGCTGTATTCAAATGATAGGTATCGCGATACTGACATCAGTGCACCACAGAATTTGTTGTGAAATTTATACATGCGTGTAAAAAAATATTCTGTAACATACAAAATAATGGAGTATTCCAAGTGATAAAGTTACACGGGATAGCCACGTCTTTTCCCGGTGAAAAACGCGAGCAGCTCGTATAATTAAACATAAGGGAAGAAAATTAGCAGTGGATGGAGAGATAAATATCGCGCCGTGCAACATTATACATTTTTTAAGGTCCGTGCAACGTTTACCCACAACGATAGCGCGTACACATTTCGTGTTACTTAGTCTCGCTTGTACTTCTTTTTCGCGCATCCGCTTTCTGGCCGGGGCATATTTAAATATAACTTCTCTCATGAGAGGCCGCACAAGAGTTGAAAACGTACGAAAATTAATGAAAGAGTGGTGCTCGCTCGTGCTCCAGCGTTGCTCTTCTCCCTTTTCCCGCTACCGCGTTACGACCAATAATTTATTTGACTTTCAGTGCGCGTGACATCATCATGGACGCATTAACCGCGTTTACTATGTAACGCGATGATAAACATTATGCACTCGTACAACGTCAGCGAAGTTAACGTTAAATTAGCTTCCTGCGAGCTTAATAGTGTCGGCCGTGCATTGCATTTGGCAAAAAACTCGAGAGAAATTCGAAAACGGTTACCAGGAAGCGTTGGCGCTGGGAAAAATCTCTGCTCCGGGAATAGGGAGTTTAATATTAATTAAGGTATGGAAACCTCCGATCTCAAAAAATTTGTAGATCTAGCGATTTGAGTACCTAGAGAGATCCACCTATCTAGAGGTTCAGAGATATAGGAATATAAAAATGTAGGAAACAGTGCAAGTATGTGAATACTCATGAAGTAAATGTATGAAACTTGAAGAATATGCGCCCTTGTGTAGTTACCACGTTTAATCAGAATACCAAAATAAAAAGATGTTCACAGTCTCATTTCCTGAAATGATCACGATACAGAACACGCAAGATCGTCACATCCCAAGCTACGACTTAATTACTCAAAGGTTATCCATCCGGCAAGTGAACATCGACACGAAGCGTCGACGTGATCCAAGGATCCAGACGCGACCCACAGCAATTATTAATTTATAACCGCGAATGGAAGCGGGCTTGGATTGGAGAAACGAGTACCTTCGTTAATTAGGTTCTTCAATCGGCAGTTATTGTTTCGTGGCGGCCCTAATTTGGCAACCGACAGCTGCCACTGTTAGCGGAGGCGCTAATTAAAACACCTAATTGTGGCCATTAACGCGAAATGCGACGTAGCGATGCGTTGCATGGCGCGCGGTTCACACCGATCCAGGCTCGTTTATGCCCGCGCTATAAATATACGATCTAATTAGCATTTCTCGGTGTCTCGATTGAAATTAAGCGGCCCGCGGGCCAACACGAGCAGAAAGATCGAGGAATCTGTCGCCTGTTTAAACTCCGCTCGTCAATTTCCACTCCTCTTCGTTTAACGGCCACTTAAATAGTCGATCACCGAGCTCGCGGTTTGTAATTTTATTTATTTATCGAAACAAAAAAATGAGAAAAAATTAAAGGAGAAAGTGTACTGTTCTTCTAATAACGACGAGCGTTTTTATCCAACCACTGACGCGTTTCAGCGTTCGCGTCGTCATGACGACGTCTGTTTTGCGTATTCAAGCTTTTTAGATACGTCCGGCTGATAAATTTAATTATAACGTGGATCGTAGACGGTCTGTCCCATTTTAATCTATAAATGAACGTATCTGGGAAAAACGTGCCGTTAGGGCAGCAACATCATTAGAATATCAAGGTGGAAAATCTACTGTGTAGGCGTTTAAGATGTTACAAGATTATTTTCGTTTTGGCCAATGCAATCCACATTGACAAAACGGTATGGAGATTGTACGGATTTATTTCAATACTTGTAAGATTCTGACAATTCGGTTAACACGTTAAGTGACAGAATGAAGTGTCGTTAAATAACATCTGCGGTGTCGAAGGAAACAAGTTTTACCTTCTTTCAGAAATTCACAAAAGGCGACACGGAGACTGCAGCTAAAGGTTTTTACGGTTGTACTCGAAATTTTCGCTTCCTGTTCGCGTGAATCGCGGAATCACTCATTTACACACCGAGAATCGTGACCCATTCACAGATATATTTATAAGATTTCGCTTGGAAACCGAAGAACACATTCATCAACAGGAAGAGACCACTTAGCTCGGACTCGATAAACGAATTTCCTCTTATCGCGTTAAATAATTGAACATGTTAATTACTGGAACTTAAAAGCAGCATCAATCGTACGTCAATTATATTCTAAAAGCATTACCCGCAACTTTCACGGATTTCTTTATATCGTGGTGCAATTGAGATTTTAACGCTCAATGAATGGTGTTTAAAAATTCCCGGAGATCAACTAACATTTCAAGGACCTTACAATTATACTAATACTAAATTTAATTTTAATTTTTATCAATTCCGAAAATTATTAAGTGCTGGTTTGTGTATTAATTATTTATTTGAATTTATAATTTTCTTTCGATTTAAGTATAATTATTATTCCTGAAGTATGTGAAACTGTATGTGAAACTCTACGGAAATAAGATTGTAATTTATTCCCCTGGAATATAATTAATTACCAGATTCCCTAATATACATATATTCCATGCTCGATACGCAAATACTGACACAATTTCACGGCACCTGCATCTTATTTTAGTCCTAATCTAATTTTCAAATGTTTGCGATCGATACATCATTGATTGTGAGATAACTATTTTAAGTGACACAGATTACTCTCTGCAATTCTTAATCAAGTTTCAGTTAATTGCGTTAAGATAAGATGATATCTTAATACCAGTATATAGTGAATCAATAAAATCTTCGTCACATTTACCGCTGAATTATTTGTATCAATTAAAGACTTTTGATTTGTGTTAGAATTTGGTATAATAAAATTTTATGGAGAAATCACTGTCGTAGGTTATAATTATTGGTTAATTATAAGGAGATTGTAGTGCATTTTGAAAGTTTTAAATTAGATTTGGATCATTAAATTTCTAAAATTCCAACGTCCCAAGATTTGAACACCCCACGTTGCAAAACATCCCCAAATACCCATGATTTCAAAATCTAAAAAGTTCCGTAATTCCAAAATGTCGACCAGCAATATCCCAAAGTCCCAAAAATTCCATAATTTCAACGCCCCATCAAATTCCAAAGTCGTTTCAAGTTCAACGTCCCCATGCATCGCCGGCAATAGCCCTTCAGTACCCATAGGGAAAACATAACCTAAATTAATCCTTCTACACAATTTTCCCAGGCCGAAATTGTAGCAGCAGCAGAAACCCCATCATCCCAAAAGGAGAAACTCGTGCGAGAACGCTATCTGTTTCTCCTTATCGCTCTACGTTCGAATTACCGTGTTCGTGACGTCACGGGACTCTAATTATCCCGCAGCGGGAGCGCGATTATTCGCAGTCCGCATGGACAGTGTGCGTATTCATAGAAACGCAACAAACGTCAGTATCGGGCGTGGCATGCTCGCGCGTCCGTTACACGCTTCGCAAATGCTCGTAGCCAGAGGTCCCAGGAGCGAGCAACAACGCCGAGTGTCAAGTCGCTGGCAACACACAATGACGTTATAACGACTAATGATCATATCATTTAATTAACATCGCGCCTAACTAGCCCAGGCTTCATTAGCCTGCCGCGGCCTTAGATGGACACGTACAACGCCACGCTTATTATGTATCTATCGGCCGGCGATTGTCCGCGGCGCGTGTTAAAGCCGCCATCGCGTTGTACCTGGCCGACACGGTTTCCTCGGTGTGCCGCTAAATTTCCACGTTGTACGCTCTGATGTTCTGCAACAACGCCGCGCAACAACGATCCGTTTCCCTGCCGTGCTGGGGAAAAGGAAAGACGATCGATCGTTTGACCAGTAGATCACCTTCGAGACTGCTATAGCTGCGATACTGATAGGTATTGAGGGAGTTGTATCGTTGCCAGACGCGGTGTCGGTCATGTTCGTTAGATGATACGTTCCAGGTAATTATAATATCTGTGAAAGGGGATGATTAGAAGGCGGTGACGATGTTCAAACTGATCTATACCACATTCGGGTTCACCGTTGTTCTTGCTCAGAAGTAATATATTAAAATTAGATTTTGTATTTAACCACAACGTAAAATTCTGTAACGTTGTCCTTGATCTCTTCGGTGCATTTGATGCATTTAATATGCCCACGTAGGGTTGCAACATATGCTACGTCAGTTGTATTATCAGTGACTCGTACTATGATAATTGGAAGCGAATGATTAATTGCTGATCAATAGTTAACTCTGACACTGACATCAACATAGAACATCTCTAAAAGAGTCTTGTAAAACGGAATAATTAGAAGATGATCAAGAAATGTTCAATAGAACACTCCTGATTACTACTACAATTACAATTTCTAACAGACTTATATGATCAAAATCATTCAACCAACTTTACAATTAAAAAGTAAACCCAGAATTAAAATCTGAATATTATTCCCGAATGAAAAATATCATAACTGTCTCAATCAATGTAGCCACACAAATTCTTCATCCAATCGCATCTAACAGCGTCGATTTTCCGTTAACCAATATCAGTTTCCAAACTTGAGCAGATTGCGCAACATTACAGCAGCACCTGAGTGTAACTCAATATTACGGCGAGATTCAGATAATAATATCATCGATACTTATTGATTACTATTGTGCACAATTTACAGCAGGAATATTATTCGTCGATAACATCGAATAACTATCTATAATCTACGTCATTGCTGGATATATTACGATCCATCAAATTCACTAATTACGTGCCGGGATCCTGCCTAACGTTAGTTCATTTGGCAAAGTCAGCGAAGATTTAAAGTATGTCACTCGTTATATTGCCACCCTGGAGTTCGTAGACTTAAATTTCTCTGGTATGTGCATATGTGATATGTGCAAAACTTTTCTCTACCTTTGTGACGATATGAGGTCTTGCTGTACACATATGTTATAATATTTATGACGGTTGTCCTTTTACTGATCTCAAGGCCTCAGACTACTCGACTTAGTCAGCTAACTTCTTTATTTAAAAGGACGTATCAGCATAAACTTCTCTAATGACCTGTTAAGAGGATGAAGCATTCCTAGTAATCCTCATGAAAGATTCCATAAACTCTCGTCCAAAAGACGGTACCGAGAAGTAAAAACTCGCTGGAGAACATCTCGAGGAGCAAACGATAGAAACTCGCGACTGGACGCAAAACGTTGGTGGATCTTTAACGCGTCGATAAACGAAGGAACAGGAGCATGGTCATCGGCGGCGTAGGAAAAATCGCGACAAATTGAGACGCGAATTCGACGCGAAGGTGAGTCGGCCGTAGAGTGGGTTAAGGTTACTCGGCTCATTAGCGTGGTTGAGCGTGTGTTCACGCGGCTCGCGTCGCGACGAACGCCGTCGGTCCGGCAATCATCGGTAATTGTGACGATCGATCTTGATCGAAATGCTCATTTCCTGTTTGCCAGGCCGCTAGAAACGGGGGAGGGATTAGAGGGAATGGGTTATACGTACGCGTTAGCGCGAGGGAGAGGATCGAGAGGCTGCCTAGCCGGCGCATCATTAACGTGATTAATGTTGAAATAAATCAGGAGCTTCGAAACGGTAGTCGATAAATCCAATAATTGCGGTATAATCATAAGTAAACAGGTAACGCGGCTCGCTTTAGCATATCGCTCGCGGCGATCGACGCTAGGCACGTCCCATTACATATGCATTGACTTTTCATTCCGACTAGTGACTTTTCGCGTTTTCCAGCCTGACACCCAACAAATCCGTCGGCTTATCGATCCGGATCCGTAGCTACCAGCACCCCGTCCGAGGAGCGTAATTATTCAGCGTAAATGAGTTATTAATTACGGCTCTGGTTTAATTATATGCTGATGCATGATTTATGGACCCGGGACGAGCAAACCGCGTCTTCGTTGCCGCTTTCCTTTCGAGGAACACAACGGTGAAAAGATCGATGAAGCTCCAGGTATTCGATCGGCTACGAACTATCGGATAAGGACTTTTCGATACTACGATCAGAAATGGAAACTGATAATCGATTACTGTAATTCGTTATGAGAAGAGATATTTCGGATTTGCGGAGTTTGGAAATCTTACAATTGAGATTTTGATATTTTGAAACTTTGGAATTTTTGAACTTCTAGATCCCAAGATCCATTGGTCCCTAAATCTCGAAATATCTAAATAACTCCCCGATCCTTAAGATCTAAATCCCAAAATCGTCAGATCCCTAGACGGTTCTCTATATGTCAAGATCCCTATATCCTTAGAACTGCAAATCCCTTGATCTCTATGTTCCTCAATCTCCCTATCCTTCGATCTCTAATATACCTCGATCACTACACTCCCAGATCCATAGATCCACATCTCACGTATTAATACCCATAAATCTTCAAACCCTACAATATCACGAAAGAAAATATCGATACAGTCTAAAAATAAGGACTGCAAAGATTCGAAGAATGAACGGATCGTTATAAATCTTTGCCAATCTTTGTCGATACCTCGACGCTGCCTGGTAACCGTCGATTAAGAATTAGATAATTAATTACAGCCGGACATGATGTAGCAATGCTGCGACGATATTATCGGCGCATATATTTGGCTACAGGTCAGGACATACCGGCCAGGGTGCGAGTGTTGAGTTGATGTTTGCCAGCTGATTGATGATGTAACATCATCCCGGTTACCCTCCCACCGATTTCCGCCCTTTCAGCCAACCCCCTAACCTCCCTATCCGCCGATCCCCACTCACTTTCTATCCTTCCGTGTTACATGCGCGCTTACCTGATGCTAAACAGACCGATTTGCTGTGTTAAATACATTTCCATGTTCTAATTAAGGTATTAACTAATTGGTTTCAACGATTAGGTTGTAACGTGAGAGCTTCATGTTTCGCTGGAAATTTTTCGGTAATGGTTTGATTGATAATGAGCGCAAGCGATAAGGGGATATGGTGATTGATTATTGATCCTCAAGAGATGTCAAATTTTTTTAAAAACAGTCGTAATTAATGGTAGAATTTAAATTAGCATTGGTAGTATACTTATTGCTCTGATTAATTTGTTTCTTTAATTGCGACCATTTTACTGTTCTTTGAACTAGTGGAGCATTTAAACATTAAGCGATGATTATGTACATACCCAGATAAGAATGTGATAATTTCAACGGCAAATAGACAGATAATTTGTCAATTATCGCAAATTATACGACGGCTTAGCATCCACAAAGTAATCTCAATTCGCAGAATCTCCTGCAACGTATGAATATTAATCGCCCTCTCGATTATGCTGTTTCGATCGTTTTGCGTATCGAACTCGGTCGGATATCTAATAAGCACGGATAGTCCTGTCTCAAAGGAGGATTATTATAAATTGGAACGAAAGTATCGTGTCAAGGAAAAAGGAAGAGAAATGGGTGAAGGCTGCACGAATCGTTATTTTCATCCCCCTGACTCTTTAAAGAAAAAATTAATCTTAACTACATGTTACGACGCTGTCGAAACAACTTCATAAAGTATGTATATTATATGCAAATAGACGCGTAATGATAGATTTAAGAATTGTATTTAAATAAAAAGTCAATTAATAAGGCTTGTAATGAAAATTATTGGGTCACGATGTACCGATGAAAATAAATTTACATATATTTAGAAATCGATACAATCTTAATAATAATTGCTGAAAGTTGATAACTGTCTTTATCGACATTTTATATGGCGTAGGTTATTAATACATAATATTGATACCCATATCAGATAATTAAAATTGTAACCCGAACCTTAATTAACCTGGGGTATAATATCATTTTCATTTCCAACCGATCGGTTACGTCTTTATTTGAAATTTTAATATCCGATCACTAAAAATCTTAGCTATTTCAGGATATTTTAAGATATAATATAATTTTCATTTCCAATCCATCACGTATATCTTCATCAGTAATTTCAAATCACCCACTAAAACTCGATTCGCCATTTCGCTTCGTCGGATCGATATCATAAAGTAATTGCCATTATTGCTATTTTAAACTTCGTTATCAATTTTTACTTGGACATAAAATTACACATGATAGTGTACTTTCATTTTGAACGGTCAAATTATATGTGGAACTTCGATGATCATGCTCATTATGTTTCAACGATATTCAAAGAATTCAGGAGATGCAAGTTAAAATTGTTTGTAATAATAGGTATTTATCTTGTAGCAAGTGTTCTCAGAACCGCATTCTTTTCGTTATGCGATTCGGTTTATACACATAAAAAATGATCGGAATGTCAGAGCGTACAAACCGTAATTACTATCGGATACAATAAATGAAAGAAATTAAACATCGCGAACGCATAACGACGACAGTCAAAGTGTTAAAATAAGACAATTACACGAACGGCCAGTGCAATTAAAAACCGCAATTATTTTTGCATCAACCAGCCGCATTACCCCCAGTACCAGCAGACATCCGCCATTATATCAATCAACCCCGACAGGTTTTTCAGAAATCCTAATCAGTACAACCCAGTCGAACTTTCACAAAAGCTGAAACTCTTTTTTCCCGTGGCTCGTTTCATCGACGTTTACCCCTGTGGGTGGCACGGATGGGGTGGTCGTCGGGGGGATACGGGGCTGTAGGTGGCCTCCACCTACGATAATCTACCCCCGTGGCCCCCATAATGCGCATCCCTCCGGCCGCAATAATGATGATTTATTTCAGAGCTAAAAATTGCGCGAACGCCGAGGCATGAGTAATGTACCGATGTGGCCCCACCCTTCGGTACTTTGGCCAGCCAGCTTTTTTTTTTATCCGCGCAAACGTTATGAATTCCATTGACCCGTTCGCGGTGGTAGGGGTTCCGCGGCGTCGAGGGCTGGTCCTCCAGATAATGGCGGATCCCTATTTATTTATCCGAGCATGCGAACAGACACGACTGATCGTCTTCCATTCATCGAAGGGCTTTTTGATTCCGCAAATGTCGGGGGCTTTAACCGCAGCCTCGGGATCGTTGCTGATACGTGAGGGTTTCTGGCGGCATAACAACCCTGGGAGGGTGAGATCCCACTGTATTTCGGACGTTTGGCTTGATAATTGTGGCGATCGGTTATAATTTGTGCGTCTGCATACGTGGTTTTGCGACCGCACACCGCCGACTACGAAACTCGCGGCACGTCGATACCGATTTGTTCTTGGATAAATGGAACTTAACGTGAATTGTATTAAGGTGCGGTAATGCAACAAAAATATATGGAGACCGCAGAGATACGTTTTTAGGCAACATCCAGTAAGAATACTGTTGGTGTACATCACTTGTTTGACGCATACAGCACTTGTTATTACTTCAGTGCCAATTCTGAACCTATAAGCCCAACGTATCAACCCATAAGCTCCACTCCTACTTAACAGTTCCATTGGTTTAGACTGTACAAGTCTTAAGAGTGTGTTTGATTACGCAAATAGGTACCTAGAAACAGTAGAGATTGCCTGTCAGTTCTAGTTCCTAGTTTTTTACTTGCTCAGAGTCTTGTTGAAACCCTAAAAGCATTCGTTCGGGTTCGTTTAGCGTGGTCGAGCGTCGAACAACCTAAACAGCTGAGAACAGACAAATATAGAATCCAAGAGTCTGAATGATCAGTAGAGAGAATTGAAGCAGGTCGAATCGAATCGTGTCGGGTATCGAGCAGAATTCCGTGGAATTGAATCGGTTCGAATTAAGTTGAATCGCGTCAAGTCGAGTGGCGTTGGGTCGAGTCGTAGAGAATTGAATCGCGATAAATCGATTCGCGTCGAATTGAATTCCCACGAGGTGGATCGCATCCGATGCCATTGAATTCCGGCTGATTTGAAACGAGTTTAATCGAAGCGAAAGAAGCCGAAACTTAATGGGATCAAAGAAGAATTTATATTCGATGGCATAGTCGGTTGTATATCGGCAGTGACAGGACGGGTGGAAGCCGACGACGCAGCAAACAGCATCGAGATGCGCAAAAATCGGTCCTTTCAGCTTAAAATTACGGTTGTCGCGTGGGTGGCGGAATAGCTGATGGGGTGGTATTGTACGGGGGTGGCGTAGACGGGAGCAGACCCGGCTGTTCGGGGTGGGTAGAAGAGCAAAAGGTAGGGAGCGGGTGCAAAGGGGGAGGGTGTGTGTCCCGGAAAAAAATCCATACAATCCGATCAGGACAATGTATTCGTGTGAAACGCTCGATTGTCTGGGTGTTCACGTGTGTTCGGACATTGATACGGAAGCCAGATCTGAGCGTGCACTGATAAATGTGAAAAAATCCCCCATTTTTAAAACCAGCGACGCCTGCCGGCGCGTGATGCTGCTGCGTGAACGTGCGGGCGAACGTGTGTTGCCCGAAGAATCGGCCCTCCTACTCTTCGCCAGCCACCGGCTCCTCTAACCCTCTCTTCGTTTCTCTCTTTCCTCGCAACTTCGTCTCTCTTCCGCACCTCTACCGATTCTGCCTGTTTTTTTCCCCTCCCTGATCTCGTTTTCTCTCTGTCGGCCGTCGCCACCCCCTTTCGACGAGCGGTATTGTCGAAACAACGAGAGCGGCTTTGTCCTTTGGTCCCCGCTGTGAAATCCTGGGCGTATTTTAAATTCGCGGCATTTTATCGCATTCGCTATTTATCGACGGGCTGCACGTCCAAAGGACGTCGTTCTCTCTCCCTGCGAGCGGCAAATAAAACACCCGCTGCTCCGAACGCGATATCGCCGGACGATCATCGCCGGCATGATCTTTGTTGGCCGCCAGAAATTGTCGGTGATGCGCGAATCGACGAATCGCGTAGGCTTCCGGTACAGATTTCGGAGATCTCTCTTTTCGATACATCCTCTCTCACCCCCTCGGCCCTTTTTCGCGTCGATTTAATTGGACCATTTCCCTTTTGTCCTTCTTCTTTCTCGTCCCGCTCCTTCCGCTACTTCTTCATCGTTTAATTATCCCGCTACGTCGCTGGCAATCTCTCGTTGCGATAAATTTATCGTCAAAGCAACGGATCCGCGAATTTCCACCCCCACCCCTCGTCGCCTCTATTGGACGGCTTCGAGTTGCAGGGTTCCGTGGCGGGGATGGATTATCGAGGATAGCTTAAGCAGATGCGAAGAATGGTTTTAATTAGTAAGAGGCACGAGTGGCCAGGTCTTCGTTGAAATAAAATATTCATGTAATTATGATGGTATAATAAATTCTCGGGAAGAGTTAGAAAGGGTGGGGGTTGCATCGCGGGCACTGAAATTCGTAATTAGTTATGCAACGCCGGTGAAAGTAATTGGACGTACGGAATTAAGAATAAATTAATATAGAGTCTCTCTTTCTCTCTCTCCCACTCTCTCTCCCTTTCTCTCTCTCTTTATTCTGCAGTTCGGTTTTTTTCTTTCTCCTTTTTTTTTATTTCGACATACCTGAATCACGATGTTTCGTTTCGCTTGCTTTCCACCGACCAATTACATTTGCTCCCTGTAAATTGCGCGCCCCCATTCACCCGACGATAATTATACTTCGTCAAAAGAAATAATACGCTCGCGATATAAAAGTGTGCTAAAAGCGCGAATTTTTGACTTATGACCGCCATTAAAACACGATTATCGTTCGTGGCAATATTCATCGTTTAATCGATGGGTCTTACTCGATTTTCGAATTGGATCAGTACCTTTATTTGTACAAATTTTCTTCCCTTATATCTTATATTTTTCATTCTCATTTTTCTCTTCTAAATTTTACACTATTAGATGTTTTAGAGAATATTGAAGTTCACAGGTGATCTATTTCTAGCATTTCAGGGTTAATAGGCATAATTTGCGTGGGAATTAGGATTGTTAATAACAAAGTAGGTTACTAGTAGAATCGTTCAATCGTAGTATTATCGAGATTATCAAATGCTTCCATGTCAAAGTAAAAATTAAATGCAATCTATTAGCATCAATTGCCTTCAACAATTATTGGTTATGTATAACATGAACCACTCGTTTAACTGATATTGATTATAACAACTATAAGTGGTCAATAAGAATCTCAGTCAAAGACTATCTTATATAGGATTAGTATTCAAGTGCTCTGAACAACCATAACTTATTCTTATATAAATAGCAAGAATTTCAACGACTAGTTCTTTCAATGTCATGTATAAATTAAAATTACAATTAACTTGCATATTAATTAAATAAACTACTCCGGTATACTCTGATGCAAAAAATTCCCGATCTTATTAACTAAAACTGATGTCCCAGTAAAAAATTATAATTTATGTCTATGTAAATACTTTAAAGATTTCGTACATTAATATTGTACCTAACAGTAAGTCCAATAGTAGACGAAGACAAATAAGTCAAGCTCATCAGATACCCATTGACAAAACTACCCCGTCATATTCGAATACAAGAAATCCCAATATCTCGCACTAGTACAAGTAATCAAATAAGTTAAATATAATAATTTACACTTAAAGATAAGATAAGAATTTCCACGATTCGGCAGCTTAAGAATGAAATAGATAATTTATATACGATGCAACGTATTGGTTAAACAAACTTCTATTCTCGCAGACACAAAGAATCCCCATTGTCCTATCAATCAATTTTCACGTCGATTTCCATGAAAAAGCACCCCATCAAAATCGTCCCCAGTCGAGGGACTGCAGTCTCAGCGACCTCGATTCTCCGGTAAAAGGCACGTCGACGAACGATTTCATCCCCGTTCAGTCGTCCGTTTCTCCACGCACCGGGAATGCGCGTCGCCAGAACACAGGCTGGACGAAAGTGTTCCAACGGCACTTCCGGTCGGACCGTGCCGCGAGTCGCATCAGCAGGTACCGTCCTAATGGGATAACGACGTGTTCCAGATTTCGTTATACGAACGGGCAGATCACGAGTCTACGGTGCAAGCCAGTTTCGAGCATTGCTCCGATAGAATAGCATAGACCAGGGGCGTCGAACACGATCAAGAGGGGGATGAGGCTCAGCAGCAACGGCAGCAACGGCAGCAGCAGCAGCAGCAGCAAAGCAGTAGGTGGAGAGGGTGCGCCGGGTTATAACGCAAGGGGTGAAGATGAGGACACGAATAGTCGGATTCGTTGATAGCGAGTAGGTGTACGTTCGGCTACCAATCAAGCGGCCCCGAAACCTCATCGGTTTTTTCCTCCTGTTCGATCCCCCTTCCACCCTTTTTTTTTTCCACCCGCTCCCGAACCGATCGTCCGTTCAATCCACCCCTCCACCTTTCTTTCACTGTCCCTCTCCACCGTGTTTCTCGCTCTCGGTCTTGCTCGGCGCCTCCTCATACTCCCGGTGGGCCACCGAACCGGTGCACCAACCCACATACCCCGGCAATGTTCCATTTTTTCGCCCGGCTATCCCGCAACTCGAACTCGCGATGCAATTATAATCCAGCTTTATGAAAAAAGAGGAAGGAAAAAAAATGCATCGCAAATGTGATTGAGCACCGATACGGTAGCGAGATTGGTCGATGGAAGGGGGTTAGGGCGCGATGGGTATCGAAAGCGGGGGGCGGTGAATGGCCAGGGAGGAGGAGAGGAACGAATTCGTGGCACAGAGGGGCAGGAGGGTTCAACGGGGTGCAGAATCGGGGTACGTACAGGTACAGGAGGGGCGAGGGTTGCCGAGAGGCGAGTTATATAGGGGCTGGAGGGGGTTGAGGGATTGGTCAAAGCGCTTGGTTGCCGGTGCTGATAAAAAATTACACCCGAAAAAAGTATCGCCGTCACCCCTCACCCCCGCAATGCCCACCGCCACCACCCCCAACGTTACACTCGTCCACCGTTGTTCTCTTTTTCTCTCGCACCATGCCGTTACCGTCCCTCTCTCTCTTTTACTGTCTGTTTCTCTTCACCCCTTGTCCTCTGAACTGCTGCTCCACGGCTCGACAAGCCAGCCAAACCTCGGGTATACATTATTCCTGGCGGCCAACCCTCTTTGGACGGCGGAACACTGAAAATTGTTCGGAAACAAATTCGTCTACCTCCCCCTTCAGCTTCCACTCGTAGACGTGCTTCATACGCGACCGCGCGAAACGACGCGTCGCGACGCTTCCATCCTGACCGGAAACGGCGCAGCTTTTTCACGCTCTTCAAGGACCGAATCGAGTCTTGAACCGCGCGGCATTTTCGGACGACCAGATTGTTCGCTCTCGGAGTTTGCGTGAAAAGCCGCGGTTTCGCTTGACATCATTTAGCGGTTAATTGAACGCACCGCGGCGCCGACTATCGCCCGCTCGCATACCATTTACGCGGATATTCGAGGAAATTAAAATCTCGCTCGGTGTCGTTTGGCATTGAAATAATATTGAACCGCATTTGACACCGGCTCGCCGCGTTCAGAGAGATTAACCCCGACGTGATTTGGTCAAATTTCAAAATTGATTGATTTCTTTAAATAGAGTCGAGTAGAAGTATATTGTGCGTGGCAATTATCGGATCAATGCGCTTTTAATAAAGGTAGTATGGTAGATTAATATGCTCGCGCATAGTATGCTGTGCTGTGATAACGGTTATTAACCGTATTAATGTTCGTAGATAAAAATATAAAGTCCGTACAAAAAAAAATAGAAAACAATATACGTCTCGTACGATACTCGTTGCAATTGTAGTCGAATTCATCAAGTTTCGAAGTAGGGATGTTTACAAGCTTCATTTGCAAACGTTGAAAGTCTGACACGATAACATAAAAAGTTCGTTTCCTGAAATTAATAAATAAATCAGTAGCTATTAATAATTGATCCGTCGCTGACCAACACGAGCTCCTTCGAATTCATTAAATTCATTATCCCGTCCATTCAACTGTCTTAATTAGATTCACTTCATTCACGTCTGCTAATATCATTTCCGGAGGTAAACCGCGCAATTGTACCGAATGCATTTGTTGCAATTTGATCAATATTACTTCATTCTTAATAATAACAATCTAGACATCCGATGTCACTTTACATTTACAGAATGAAATGTTTCCGGAGGCGATATAATTAGAATTTGCATTATCGCTTATAAATATGCATCCCCGTCTAAATAAATTATAATACTATTTAAACGATCGTCGGATGAAAGAGGAGGAATTACTCGCGAGTGTCTAGGGCTCCATAAACATCCGTCGTGTGTCGTTTTATCGACGATTCATCGGCGGAAACTCGAGCGTCAGGAATCGACACGAATGGCGGGAAACGAAATAAACTTTTCCTCGACGAGGATCGATGGAAATTTGCATAGTCGAAGCGAGATAACGGCGAGACTGTTGTCGGTTAATAGACCGAACGGCGACGGCCTTCATAATTTTTTTTTCCTCTCTTCTCCTCTTTCTCTCCCCCCAGGAGCTGGCAAAATTTGAATTAGCGGTATCAATCGCGCAACTAATGCCGGGAATACGGGTAGAAAATTGCGAACGAGGATTGCGACCACGTCGTCCGAACGATTGGAAGCAAATTTGGCACGAAATCGCGTCCCCACCGTGGCGGTGATTCGTTTAAAAATTCATACGACGCTCTCTGTAAACCTTTTATCGTTCGGCTATCGTCGTGCTCGTGCTCCATCGATCGATTTCTCTTCCTTGATTGTTTGTCTTGACGCGAGCCTCGAAAATGCAATCCATTAAACATTTAACAAGCACCCGATCTTTGTTCGTCGCGAAATGGACAACGGACCTACATTTTTAATTAATTTTCACAAGTTCATGCTGAATTTCGCGATCTTACAATTTGGCTTATCTATTAAAAATTGCTTATTAAATTGCATTCGTTATCAAGGTATGAGAGTTAAGTGTATGTCTTTATAGAACTGCTTTTAGCAGATAAAAGTTGAATAGAATAGAATATTGTTTGTCAAATGTGAAATTAACCGTGTTGCAAGTAAACTATAAATACTTGGTGCATTGACTTCTCCGAAATAAAATTGATCAATTATACACATGTCTACAGCACCGAACTATCAAGACAAGTTAAATGAAGAACACATTCCCAAGAGAACGGGTGTTATTTTTGCGCCGAACGTTAAAGAAATTAATTGAAAACGGAAAAACATTTCTCCGGTGGCCGAATAATTACAAAACAGATTAAATCGAGCCAACAACGAGGCTCTTTCTTGACCATCTAGCTTTCTGCGCTTTAACACGAACCGATCAATTGATTTTAATTTCGTTTGTTGATCTCGCGGCCTGGGTTAGAGGGGCTTCGAGGGGGGAGGGGGATGTTCGTTAAAATTTTATATCGCCGTGAAAATTCGAACGAAAGCCGAACACTTTTTAAATTAAATTTAATTATATCGCTGCTCTCTTTCTCTCCGGCTGTGTTAATGTCTGGCCAGCGTCGAACACACGGCCAGCCGATACGAAGTATCATCCGGACAAAGTCATTAAACGGAATTAATATAATTACAAATTTAAAAAAAAAAGAGAGGAAAAAAATGAACGAATAGCAACGGTTTGGCCCGAGGCACGTAGAGATTGCACGTTGTAACGTATTGTGCAATATTTTCCCCGGGGTGGCAACGGCATTATCTCGAGCTGTTTCATTTACTAATTAGTAACGCGATATCATGAGCGTTTTTTACAGACCTAAATGAGAAAGGAAATGAGCACGGGTCCCAAGACCTTTGCCGTGTTTTATTTCGAACGCGCAATTATCGCATTGCCGGGAATTTTTCCGACGTTTTCATCGTCACCCCGGCGAACGTCGCTTAACCGTGTTCCTTTGATTACAATTTCGCGGGGGAAAAAAAAGAGGTGAAAAAAAGAACACGAAATTCGCGGTACAACGTGCATCTTCGACAATGGCCACGGCGCAGGCAACGATCGTGCCCGCAAAACGCAGCGAAGAAAAGCATCGTGCTTTTTTTCGTCGGAGCTCGTACGTAGAACGATTAAATTCAGCACGCGGCTGTCCTCGGGGCAATAGCAAGCGGTGATTAAACGCAACAAGTAAAATTCGATACTCTACGAGATGAGCTGCACGGCTAATTGGAGCGTAGTAAATAAATTATGTTCACTCGTAATGCGGCGGGATTATGTGGCGACTGATTACGGGTATTTTCACGCTGAAAGCACGGATCCCAGAAACCGAGAGCCCGTAAGATCCGCCTCTGCATACCGATCTTCCGATAGATTCTACAGGACGTCGTGGTAAAATATTTTTGAGAATATCAAAACATCTGTTGGGAAAATTAATTAAAATCGTGGGATCAATTTTTGGATCATTTAGTGTTCTCGTTTTTTAATTTCAAGTATTCATCATCACACACAACTTCATAGTATTCTTCAGAATTTGCCAAGACTTTGTACACTACACAAGCTAGAATTTTTTGAAATTCCCTAGAATCCTCCAGAATCCAGCTACGATTCTTGAAGATACGTAAATGTTAATTTGAGTTTGATTACATCTTACTACCAATTTAAAATGATTTCCAAGCAAAGCGACATCTTCGTTCAATCAATTATGAAAAGTTGCAAAGAAAGCTCCTCTTGAGTCAATTAGAGAAAAGCTTATGTTACGTGTAAATTAAAGCCACGAGGCGCGATTCCAAGAATTCTCCAGGACCAAATGGCTTCGATTACGTGTGCATATAATAGAATTATAATTGACCCGGTTGCGTGAGGATAATTACTCGTGACGAATAGAACTGGGAACATCGCATTAACGCCTGTTTCCGATTTCTATCTACTTTGGATTTTACCATTTTTATGATGTATCGTTTGCTCCGGGCTAAAAAAAACTAAATTCTAGAATTCAATCTTACATCTAGGTACGTCGGAATGATGGATGTTTAATTAATTCGCGTTGTTTAGTTAATGAGCATAGTGATCTTGATGGAGAATTTGTGTTTCTGTCTCGGAATGATAAATGAAATGTTTAATGCTCGAGGAATTTGGCATAATCTAATAATATTTCGAAACGTGTTATTATCGAAAGCAGGAAATTTTCTGTTTTTACGTAATGTAAATTCAAATCGCTACCGAACACTTAGCTAACTGGAAATTATGCCGTGGCCGTTCGGATTTCTTTGTAATTAACCGGAGAAAAAAAGATTTGCGCAGTGGGGGAATTGATTGACCAATTAACTCATTCAAATTAAATGAAATGACTGTATAGATTGGACAACAGGTAATTACGTCGATGAACAATCTCTTGATAGTGTCTTGAAACAAAGTTGCTTCTGGTGGAGCTTAATATACAGCAGACGTTATAATTACACGTGACTGCACGCAACGCGTAGCGGAAAATTTTATTCCTGCCCTTTTCGAATTATATTAATCTCCATATTAAAGCTGGGAAACATTCATCACGTAATCTTTTTAGCGCAATTTCTATCGCGACAGTGAAACTTCATAAAACCGAATCAACTGTATCTGCTATCGATCCATCTACTTTCCAGTCCTTCCATTTAACTTCAAATTCGAAGTTCAACAACTTCAAAAAACTTTGCAAGGGTCTCCAAATTCGTTGGCAAACTTCGCCCAAAACGATCAAATAGTAGGAAATGAGCGGTATTCAATGATTCAGAAGAAAATACCGTATTCGGACAAACGTAAAGTGAATTAAAAATCTCATTATCAGAAATGGATTTCCTGAAAGTTCGGGGTAGAAGTTTAGGGAGAATGTAGGGGACGGTTAATGGGTCAGAGGATCTCTACGTTTTAGGATTTCTACTGGAGTTTCTAGATTCAAGGATTCATAGATTGTAGAATTTCGAAATTCGGAAATCTTTAAACTCTAGAATTCCTGAAGTACGTAGATACCTAAATGCTAGGATCTCGAAATCCAAGTATTTTTTGATCCTAGAATTCCTAAACCCTAGGACTCCTATACCCCTGGTTTTAAAATGTTAAGTTTCCTGAATTGTAGAAGTCTAAAATCCTAGAATTCCAAGTTCTGAAATTCCCAAATCCTAGAATTCTGAAACCTTAAATTTTCTACACCCTAGAAATCTAAACCAGAAGTCTTCAATTCTAGAATTGAAATCCTACAAAAATTCGAATGAGAAACTAAACTGTTGCTGTTTTTCTTACTTGAAAGCAGTATATGTATACGCGAGATCTTAATCAGCCAGCTGCGTGAACATAATTTTGCATTACGAATGCAGTTGACCCCATGAACGAATAGCAGTGACATAACCTATAAAATTGTATCAGGACGAGTCCGGTTAACTCGCTGGAAAGCTGTTTACTTTTATTTGCGGCCGGACATTGCGTAAGAGGGCACGCGAAAACGTCACGCGCCTTTTTGTCGTACGTCCTTGTTCGTTCACGTCGCGTTTCCGCAAATTAGTCGGAGTAATTTGTCGAAAGGCTTGAGCAACCGAGAGGATGTCACGATCGTCGAGTATTTTTGAGGATTTAATCATAATTGATGGTACCATCGTTATGGAGATGGCTTTCGTATATTGGATTCGCACGTCGAAAGCTTTCTTCGTCATTTCCTTCGTTCCGATGAATGTTGGTCATTTCTGAAAGTTTGGATGCTCGTATTATTTTATCGGTTCGTTGAAACGGTTCGGGTCGAATAATATTAATAAGAAAATTTAATTAGATACGTCCTTTTTGATGACGTTACACTTGTTCCTGACGTTCGAGTAAATTATTCCATCGGAGATTAAAACGTCCAATTAATTTTATTTATTTATTACGTGGCCCAGAATTGAAGAACTTACAAAAAGACACATAGGTAAATACGGTGGTAATCGAGTTAAGTTACGGCACATAACATGGAGACATTAATTAACTTCTCTTTTAAGGTCAACAAGTTGCCATGATAAAAGTCAATATACATATATAAGTTCGACAGTTTCGTGACTTTAATAATCGTAAGAAATTCTCGAACGAAATCATCCGATACCTCATTAGCAATTCTCAATAAAACTTTTACCTTCTCTTCGAATCCTTGCATTATTCGCCTGGGTTTCTTATGGTGCCAATAATTTAAATTTTGGATCTGATAGGTGTCCACGTTCAAATATTCTCAAACATCCAATAATTCCTTCGGTCCATTATACGCGAACAATAATTAAACGAGCAAATTATTGTACAGTTTGATCAGGCCAAAACGCGTACACATTTCTCAGAGCCACAGAAGCTACCGACCATGCAAACACCGGTTCACGGTAATTGTAATAATTGTTATTATTCGGTGTATAATTAACGCCACAGGTCGAGCTACCGCGAGCTCGGGGTCTCCGACGAAAAGTTTAAGCACGCTGCTCGCCGGCCATTTGCATAATTAATTAAAGAAGGAATCGAGTTTTCAACAGATTTTCATGCCTCGCCCTCACCTCTACGTCCAGACGAGAACCTTCTTCCAGATCCTTCTTTGCCTCATCCTTCAGCCTCCAACGATTCAACTGGAATTCAGTTTCAACCGTAATATTCTTATTTTTTACCACCATCGAGAGAAAAAACTTGACCGTTTCTTCAACCCTTTTCACCCTCCGTTCGACTGCATTGTCAATCTATCAAGGTTGTACCAAAAAGTATACTGATAACTTTATATACTTTAGATATTTTTCATACATTTCTATTACTTTGTTATACACTTTCATAAATTATTAAGTTTGAATGTCGTCAATTTCACGTTGAATTGAAATGTGTCGAGTCGAGTCGAATTGAATCGTGTCAAATTGGATCATGCGAAGTTGGATAGCGTAGAATTACATCACATCGAGTTGGATTGCGACGAATTGAGTCGCATGAAGTTGGATCGTGACGAATTGCATTACGTCGAGTTGGATCGCACCGAATTGAATCGCGTCATATTGGAATAGCGTCAAATTGCATTGTAACAAATTGAATTGCGTCAAGTTAGATCGTCTTCAATTGCAAGTTGGATCACGCTGAATCACGCCGATTTGGATCGCATCAAGTTGGATCACAAATTAAATTGCATTGAATTGAATCTCAACTTGAGTAGCATCAAACTCTCGTCGTGAAAGGCTGATCATAAATCACAACATGGAACAATTATAAAACCTAGTAAACATTCTTGCAATAAGATATACGGATCCATTACATCTGAAATGAAGTACGCCAAGCCTAATCCTATATTTTTCCATTGATTCGTCCAGTGTTCGTATCAGGATCGAGGGCGGCAGTCTGGGAGGGGTGAGATGTGGAGTGAAACCGGGGTCTGAAGGGACCAAGGGGCAAATGTAATTAATTATCCCGGTAATGACTCTGACTGATGAGCGGCCGGACAAGTCCAGCCAGGTCGAAATAGCGTGGAAGTGGTGACGGCCTCGAACTACCACCTCGGCCGACTTATTTGCTCCTACGCTTTTTGCTCGATGTACTTGCCGACCGGTTTCTAACAGTACTCTATACAGCAGCCACTTTAGACTCGATACACGCTCGCTACACGTCCTGATGCAACCGTGTTCCTTTTCTCTTCTTTCTCCCGCATTTTTTGCGCTCTACACGATGATACGTTGTTAGATGATTAACTCTGAACGAGTCGGCTCGAGATGTTGATGGTTTTTCTATTTGACTTTGAATAGTTGCTTACTTCTGCTATGTCGTGTATCTGAATTTCACATTCTTATTGATCTACTTCACTTTTATGCGGTATTTCAGTTTATTCGAAAGTTTGATAGAAAGTTATTTGTTAAGTGTTAGATCATATTCGATTTCTAGAATACCAAGTTCCTCTATTTTCAGATCTCTTCGTCATCGAATCCTTATATTTCTGGGTTTCAGATTTCTATTTTCTCAGATTACTGTATCCTCAAATTACTGTATTCTTAGGTATATTCCTAATATTCCACACTTCCTCTGGTAGGTACCTTGAATGTGGATTCCCAAATCCCTGAATCTGCAGATCGTCGGATCTTCATACTACTTTAAAACATTATTACAATGCGCAATTGTGAGTCAATAAATAGAAGGTTGTCAGAGTATCATCCTTACCACGGTAGAAATGACGTTAAAGAATCGTCATTGCATTAGACGCAATGTATCATTATTTATACATCATCTACTCAACTGGTACAATTGCTAACGAAGGTCAAAAAATTTACCACGAGAGAATTCAACGAATCTATATCCATCGTGGAGTCGCGTCTTGCGAAATCTGTTTGTACGCAGAAATTTAGCGGCAAAGTTGCAGCGTGTAATAATCAAATTTCCGAAAGGTTATCGACCAATAATTTGTAATTACCACGGCGAGGAGAAAGATGAAAGAAAGGGCCGTGGTTCTTCGGGGCAAAGAAAGCCGGAACGAATTGTTCCATCGATCGATCGAACGTGTTCAAGGACCGTTCATACCTGTTCCTGAAACACCACGGCTCCGAGAGACAACGAGAGAGTCACGGAGAGGGGCTGTGCATGACAAGGTAGATTTATTTTTTTTCACACCCCACGCCAGGACTCACCAGGGGCTGGACGAGGTGTTTTAATATTTTAATAGGACGCCGGAATGGCCGGTTTCGTGACTTGGCGTTTTATAATGATATTCTCCCCGCGTTTCGTTCGTCGTAACAGGAGAAAATCAACGGCTCGGAATAACCTATTTCGCCCCGGCTACAAACTCGCTTCGTTCTATTCGCCTAAAATAACAACGGCCGGACTGTTTAATTTAATGCTTTGTGCCGATCGATCCTGTTAGAGACGTACCTCCTTTGGCTTAACGTCGTTTACATCGACGTTATCGTGCGCCACGCGCGTTACCAGAACAAGGATTATAAATTTCCATTCGATCGACAACCGACCTCTTCGACAGGAGCACGAGACGAGCGAATGATTGCTCTCTGATCGACTGAAAATACCCGATGACTCATCCGACTATCCGATGCTTTCTTACGTTTCTTTCACTCTACACGCGATAATGTAAATTTGCGTGATTCCTTTCTTCCTTTCGTTCTTTATGGCAACGTTGTAAAGCTGAGCTGAATTTTTAGGTTATGTAATGACCCTACTAAATATGGCAATCTGACGAACTGTAGGGGTTTATTGTATTTTCAGTAATTTTTATGAAACGGTCAATTATATAATAGATTATAATACATTACATCTAAAGGAGGCTACCCTTTTCATGTAAAATTATAGTTCTTCATATACTCATCTCATAAATTAAAAAAATTATAGCTCTTCATATTTGAAAATTCTAAATTGCTAAATCTAATACATTCGAATGCTTCTAACAAATCGCGTAGAGTCATAATTATTTTTATCGCAATTACCATTCTCATTAATTTTTCAATTATAATGAACAAACATGAAAAATATACTTCGTTGAAAACATGTTTCGTATTCTATACTCGGTTTTACTAAATATTGAAATGTGAAATGAAAATGCATTCGATAGTTATGTACTTCAACAATTGAAATAATTAATCACCGACTCTCAAAATAAATGTTTATTTTCTTTTTAATGAATGTAATGAAGACTCGGTGTATATAAATGTAAATTTCGCAAATGAATAAAACATTTAAGACGTAATTATCATCGTGCATCAAGTATTCCAAAATGGAGTGTTTTATGAATTAATAACATCATGGCTACTTTTTTAGACGGTATTACTTTATCGTTTACATAGAAAAACACTGAAAATATCATCAATACTGTCTTTCTTAAATGTGTAAATATTAAAAACAGAAATGTAAGCATAAATAGAAGCGTTGTATAAAGTGGAAAATGGTTTTTTTTTGAGCTGACCTTAAATATGTTCCAATGTCTCGAGATGCTTAGGGTGAATTTATAGAGTTAGTTATTTTTACCTGTTTATCTCGGATCAATAAATCTATATTAAACTGGTAGGACGTGGCGAATACTTTCTCGGTGTTCGATTACTTTCACAGGTGAAACAGTCTACTCTAATACAAGAAGATGGTATCGTTATTTCGATAGACGAGCCGAGCTGAGTCACTCCACATCATCGTTCGTGTTCTTCTTTTGAATTCGTCCTCGGACACCTTTCCGTCCCTCATTTCCCCGTTTCAATCAATCGTCGAGTCCAATTTCATTTCTTCCATTATCATCTCGCTGCGAAGTCGATTGAGATGGGACAGTTAAGATCTAATTACCTTTCGTCAAATTAACTGCACGTCCGTTCCTGCACATGTACTTTGCAACGTGAGAAACAAAGCTGATCGTGAACGATAAAAGGCTCGATTACGGTTTTCAACCGCGCGCAAATTAATTAAAAATGTGGTAGGAAGAAAATTTACATTAGACGGCGGAGAAAGTATCGTTAAACTTTTGCTGATTAGAGATTATTACGTTAATTCGTAACAACAACGGCGTAATTAGATGTCAGAATTATTCTGGTTTTTTATGTAATCTTCGAATCGTTTTTCGTCATTTCATTTCCTTTAATTTCCCTACTTTTCCTTGAAACGCCGGGGCTTAATGACTCGCCAGATATTCAGGATAACAGAGCACGGTATAATTTGAAATTTTATGACCGCCTGATACGTGTAGCAGTGAAATGAGATTATAATACACCGGCAGTCTAATTTCTTGAAATATTTCTATAAATCTAATTAAATATTCCGACGTGGCTTGCAAATGTAATTGCGGGCACTTATACAACACGTTTTGGTGTAGGAAAAATTCAACTTTCCATATAATTAGCAACGTTATGGCATAGAAAAACAGTTACTTCTATTACAAAACTTTCTATTAGAAAATTAGAAAGTCGATAGGATCTTTTTATTAGGAAAATTTATTTATCTTTGATCGCTGAAAATAAGTAGAACATAAATCAAAGTTGTTATTGCAAAAACGAGCAGTTCGGTTGCATAATTTAATGTTTAAGGTAGATAAATTCGAAGCTTAAGTTTCGGTTCAAATTTTCATCATGTACGGATTTCAGATTCACTATTCGGTTCTCGGATGTGCTTCATTATGGGAGAAGATATTCGATATTTTTCAAGATACTCCTGTTCAATATGACATCGAGTATTCTTTTTCCTTTTATCATCATCTGATAATTCTACACTACTTTCTCAACTGTAATTACACTTCGATAGCAGATTGAAATATCCATTTCGAGAAGTATTGGATTATAAGGGAGTCGCAAGGACGAAATTCATCAGTGTTTAAAGTATCAAGGAAATCGATGACCGAGATCAGCCTCTCTTCTTAAGTATCGTCTATTTGAAAACGTCCAATTGTTTGCTACGAGGTAGCAATTCTTTTATACTAAAAATAATAAAGAAATGTTTACACTGCTGTCTTCATTCAATCTCAAACTTCAAATTTTCATAAGTACCTTTATAAACCACGTCTGATTTTACATGTATCAAAACTGGTCATTGTTTACTACAACTGACAATCTTTTAATCTTCTATTAAAATTATTCATGAAATTCTTATGTAGTCATTGTGAGCAGACTTTAAACTTCAAATTGGTTTAATCTATTTTATGAGACTTTTATGTCATCAAACTATGTATCACTTTATTGTCATTGCAATAACTTCAACCATTTCGCAGAATTTTGCTGAAACCTCAATGTCATGAAATCATGTGAGGCTCTATAAAAACTGTAGTAGTATAGATTCTATAATCGAAGAATACTAATCAATTTACAAGTTAATTATTGGATAAATCAGAATTCCTGAGAATTCCGTCGAATCAACCCCAGACGAGTCCAACCCTCCGAATATGAAAAGATTTCGTCGAAGCATCGAGTTATGGCGATCGTCGTGGATATTTCCCCGACAGCGAGCAATTCGAGATTGATGCGTTAGGTAAATAGCGTAGGCGCGTCCTCGTTTGTAGCGGCGGACACGACGGCTCGCAATTAATTGCAGGTAGGATCGTTAATGCCGCCTAATTTCGCGGAAGGACAGAAACGCTCGGGGGCCGAGAGAATCACGATTCGTTAGAGCGAGCCAGCAATTTTTTTTTTTTTTACGTCCACCCGGTCCGCCTACCGGTTCGCCGGCTGTCACCGTGTATTCGGAAATATAACTAGATTTACGTCGCTCTATTATCTCTATCGCGAGGCTGGGTCCCAGCGTCCTAACGGCGGCCAAAAATTCGCCGGCCAGCGAAATTTCCGATTCGATTTTTTACATCGACAACGAACGAACCCAGCCTGACCCGTGGTCGGAGAACAGAGAGGGGTAAAAAAAAAACGGCAACAACTTACGATTTATAATGCACGAGATAAAACGAATTAAAAGCGGCGCGAAAAAAATCCGGACGCGCCACGGCATCGAAATAAAACTGCGAAACGAACGCCGGTCCGAGGGAACAGCGAGATTTTTCACGTATTTTCGGCCAACGTATGAAATTCACGATTATTGGAACTTGAGCGTGAGAGATGAGTTTAAACCCCTTTCTGGTGTAAGGGCGACACGGTTCACCTATGTACAGGCGTTTACCCTGCGATATAACTACCGTACGATATTTTTAGTTGACAGATAAAAATCATCTCGTGGATAGAAGAATGTTGAATGGTCATGTTGGTCATGGACTCTTACAAACGATATATTTTTAAGGGAAAAGTTTTACGTGTTGACATAGTAGCACGTAAGAGCAATATTTTCAGGTTTGTTATTGACAGAAATTTTGGGGTGTAAGAATTTGAAAATGAATTTGGAAAAATGAAGAATTTTAGAAGATGAAAGATAAATTTTTTAATTTGGCAATTTAGAGATTAGGAAATTCGAAAGTTTGGAAATGTAGAAGTTGGATTCCTGAGTCTTCGGAAAATATAAAAATTGTAAACTTTAGGAATGAAAGAATGTAGTAATTAAAAAATTTGTAAAACTTGAACCATAACTCCAATCGCACAGTGTATGCAATTTTGTTTGTTCACCCGCCCCCAATTTCTTTCCCTTCGATGTTTCATTCGAATGTGTACACACGCCAGCAACACGCTCGTATTGGTATTATTTAAAAAAAGAGCAAGGAACGTACAGAAAGGAGAAAACAGAGGGGAAGAAAAAATGAAAACGAACGATCCGCTGTTCCCGTGCATTCCAATCCAGAGAGGTTAATAATATCGAAAATATTGCTCTCCCATCGGTAATTTAAATAAAAATACGTTTTTTCGTTACACGTCCGGGCTGATGCGCGATCGTTACTCGCCGGGGGAGTAAAATAAAAAAGCAGGGAATTTAAAGGGACAGTAATTTCTGAGCCGGAATCAACACTTATTATGCTCGTGTCTATGGCGTCTGATATAAACGAACGGTCGGAAAGAGAGGGTTGGGAATATTGCGACCGGGCTTGAGCTCCGATCATAACGAACGATTATTTTTCATACGCTTTTTTCGTACGGAATATTCTGATCGGGGGAAAAAATTCGCTGGAAAATTTTGCGCGCCGCTTTGCAACGGGATCGATTCTTTCTTGCTTTTTTTTTTATTTCCTTCGTAGATGAACGCGACACGAAATTGCTGCGACTTCGCTTCCGAACAGGATTTGCTATTTGTTCGACGATTTGTTTGCAAAGAGCGAAAAATGGAGATAAATTTTTCTTTCCCTCTTTCGCTAAACGAAACTTTCGAAAAACAAAATCTTCAGGTTATGTCCTCTATTCGTCCATTTATTACACATTCTCTGTCAACGATAAAAAAAAATTAGAACCGTTTGTCTTTTGGATGAAATAAATCTAAAAATTTGCCGTCGTGGAATATCAATTTTTAAACGGTACCTGTTTACGTAAACTAGATAGAAAGTGTACTATTTATGAAATTTTATGTACTTTACAACACGTGATAATTTTCGTTATGCCAGTGAACACGTTAACTATTCAATTGTATTTAATCTAGACGATAATCAGTATGCTAAACGTAATTGTATAATGTTGCAAAGAAATATTTACGCATCTGATAACAAAAGTTATGTATATGCACAGTGCAAACAGATGGACGTTGATTTCGAAGGTCAACGAAAAAGGAAAAAAGGGGTAGTGTATTCCGGAAGCCGGTGTTCACTTTATGCGAGACTTCCCGGAGAACCAGTTCCATTACTTTGTATAAACGATAATATCATGCCCATTGAAAATCACACGTTGCTGCAACGATATTATGTAAAGAAACGACGGAAAAAATGAAAGAAACGTCGACAAGCTACGAGAAAATTAATAGTCGTGTTCATGTCACGCATTCCGATTATAATTAGATCGGCTCATTCATTAGCATTGAATATTTATGTACTCGCGTACACACACGAATCGTATTAGAAACTTTCATAATATTGTTCGGCGGGACTTTAATTATCACGGGTATATAAATTTCCTCGATTTCTTCTGTTTATCTTCTGTTTCGTTGCATTAACTGGCGATTTTAATTATGATCAAGTGGACTGAAATATTAACGACCATAATAACAACACCGCATAACGCGAAACTCGTTAATATTTTTATGGAAGATGCAATATGTACCTACGGTATTTACCTTTGACACTTTCACTACGATAACTCGTGTTATTATAAGTTACACGTTCAATGTAATATACAACACGTCTAAATCTTTACCCTTGTAATTATTGACTAAGAGGAAAGTTTGATTTACAATCAAATATTGCGACAATAACATCGTTTTTATTTACGTTGTGTTAAACGAGTTACAAGTTACGATTCCAAATAGAACAACAAATTAGCGATTAATCCCTAAACGAGCACGGCCAACAAAATTGCCGCAATCATAAAAGGAAAGTTGAAAGCATCGCAATATGCTTAATAGATCCGCAATAGCGGCAGCGAAAAAAAAAATACGTCCACTTTTGCCAAACTGACAAAACATTCCGCCATTTCAGAGGGTTAATTCGCGACCATAAATTTGCTTCGTCGACGTTGGCGTGTTCAGCATCGCGCAAAAAGCATAAGAATTGATGGGACAGTTGCAACGATCTCTCACATCCCGTTCATTCTGTTCGTCTACCTTCTGGATCGATCTTCATCGCGATCCCCCTCGAAGGGCGCGAAAATAATAACACCGGTCCGCCGTTCATCCCCCATCGCGTCGAGTAAGTTTGGTCAGCCGTTTTGTTTCACCGTCCGACTGATTTTCGCAGTTACTCATTTAAAAACGTGGACGAACCAGACGGGAGTAGGGTCATCAGGTTCACAAAAGCCGACGTGGCCGTTCCACGTATTTTTATCGGAGTTCCACACTCGCGCGGCTCGATTAACACGTTCGCTAGCAACAATAAAAACGTGCGTTGTACGCTGTATTTTGATAAGAATTATCACACGCTTTTATTAAAGTATTAATTGTATTTAGAATACTCTTAATTCTTTCGTTTTATTGTTGTTTCGCGAAATCCTTTGACGACAATGGAATAGTAGCGAAATTGGATGCACTGCTGACAAGTGGCGATATAACGCGAGATTATGTAATGCGTGAGATTCAACTGACGACTTAATGTGTGATAATACTGTGTGTGGAAATACGAGTGATTGTGTGGTAGTATGACACGTGGTAGTACAACGTGGTAGTTCAATTCGTAGTAATACGATGAGTAATAATTCAGTATGTGGTGATTCGACGCGTGGAAATACGGCGCGTGGAGATAGAACGCGTGGAAATACGGCGCGTGGAAATACGACGCATAATAGTTCAACGCGTAGAAATACATTGCGTGATAGTTCAACGCGTGTAAATACAATGTGTGCTAATTGAACGCTCGGTAATTCAACGCGTGGTAATTCAACATGAGATGACGCAACGCATAACAGAACGGGTGGTCATACAACAAATACTAATATAACACACGGTGATATAACTCATAGTTATACATGTAACAGTACAACACAAATCAGTAACCCCCATAAACCATCAAGACAACCCTTTCGTAACACTACACATAAATAATTCAGCAACTATCATCCTAAAAAATATAAAAATTGAACTTATCAATTGTACGCAATGGCAGAGTAATTTTAGCGTTCGAATTAATAACTGAATTATTACTTCAAGTTCTTGAAAAAAAAGAATGACAAAATGTATTCATAAATAATTTCTTAGCACATATCAGGCGTTAGAGAATTATATATCGTACACGATAAGTACGATAAGCGAAAACGTGCGATTTCACATCGGCACTTTTCCCGTTAGCGATTCAGGTGCAGCACCGTGACGATTTTATTTTCAACGTTCTACTTAAAACGCTCGACGAAAGGAACAACACCGGCGGTTCGCGAGTCTCGTACGCTCGCTAGTCGTATCGTAACTTTAAATTACGCCATTTTGCAACTCGTTTCATAACTAGCATCAATTATTTCGGGCGAAACGGGTGACAAGGAGAGTTCCAAACGAGTGGTTTCCCGTACGACGAAAAGTCCACCGTCCAACTGTCCCGCATTTTGCTGCCTCTCAGTCGTTGTTGTTGCTCCTCTTTTTTTCTCTCGGTTCTTTAATCTCTTTCGTTTCACCTGTCCCCGCCTGTTCGTCTTGCTATCCCTCATACTCTGTCGTTCCCTCGTTAGCCGATCAATGTTCTCTTGCTCGTCCCTCGGGGCCAAACAGTTTATATCATTTTTTTCATTCACTTTCCTCGCTTGAAAGCTCTGCTTTTCACCTTCTTCTTTTTCGACAGTGCAACGACTTATCGTTTCAGTTCTTATTATAGTCAAATGTGAACTCATTCTTTTGCACTATTAAACTTAATTTATTAATTTTAAGATTTCCAAATCACCCTTCTTAAATTCTTCAAATCCAACATCCCCAAAATTCCCAAGATATTTTTAAACCCCAAACTCCAGATGTAGTGTCATGTATATAAAATTGTTACGGGCAGCCTATCAAGAAAGGTCCCACTTACGTCATGATATATGAAATATTTTACACTGTGCATAAACTTTAACGATGGACACATGCCAATTTTACGAGAATCGAAAAAATTCTAAGTATACGTGTTTGAAGCTAATTCTCGTTATAATTCTCGATGTTATCACACTTACGAGCTTTTCAAACGGCCCAATAAATATTCATCGCTGTTAACATAAACGCATTATGAAACTTCCTGTAGAGCACGTACGTCAACGTTCTAAATCATTAAGACACCGCTTTATTACCGTACTCATTCACATTTTAAGTGGTAACATTTTTTAATCGAACACGCTTCGCGATTTAATCTGCGTGTCCGACGCGAAACTAGTTCCACGGTTTGCCGTCTTCGATAACGTTCACTATAATTGTGATGCAATTTATGAAAAGGAATATCATGGTAACGGGGAATAGACCGAGGAAAATCTAGCGAAAATAATAGGGAGCACGACGATGTGACGTTTAACCCAGTGACTCGACTGGCCGTGGTTCACCGTGACGACGACGCCGGATGAAAGGAGCGTCGCGATGCTAGAAATAGGCGGGCTTTCGCTCTCGACGGCTAAGGCGGCGACGGTTCCAACAAGAAAACTTTTTAGTTGGCGGCCAAGTTCAAGTTGCTGCCATTCAATGGCGAATGCCTTGCACTCTTGAAAGTGTGATCCCGATTTGCATTGCGTGCCACCGTCGACGACGGAATTTCCTACTCGTCGACGCTCTCGTTCGCACGTGCTAAAATAATTACTGATTAACGACCTCTCTCTTTTCACACTCGAACGCTAAAATATACAAGTATATTCCATATACTTCTCTGCTATACTTAAATATAAAGATAGGACCACCCTTTATTCACGAATAATGAAGGTATTTAAATATCAGTGAAATTTGTAATGAAATGATTAACCCAAGATTCATGTGCAATATCAAATATCTTCTTTAAGTAGATTTTTTATTACAATGCAAGAATGTCTCGAACTTTCTCAAAAATACTAGGTTACATGATTATAAAATATGCAAAGTAATAGAAACTCGCTTCGCATTCCTACGGTTTGGTATTTGAGGAAGAATCGTAACAAATGTTTTCGAATATTGTTTTATAAAATGTTTGACGTACATTTGTTATCAACATGTACCTACAGGATGAATGTATATACTGAATATAAATCGTTTATTGAATGCGATTAAAAATCATATTCAAATTGCCTTCATTACTTTTGACTTTTGTTTAATCAACGTCAGAAGCAATAGAAATTAATTGTCGACAACGGCTCCATTAAATGTTAATTAAAATATGACTGAAATCTATGTCACAGTTTCTTAATCTAACTGATGAAATAGAATATTGATCAAAGTTAAGCACGGTATTAATGAAGATTCAAAATAGCAGTGTGCTGCTCGTTGCTCCTGATGAATGGCTAATGAACGCAAGATTGGCAGCGCCTAATTTAGAATCTTTCCAGAATTTCAGGTCAATCGAATGAATCAATGAAACACTTCCTAAATGCGACCATCTTAATAAACATTTTACCGCTGGTTATAAAACATTCTTTATTACCGATGGCCCTCATTATTTATTTCAAGCAGTCGCTTAATTAACTGCGAAAAAGATGTCATTCTACAGGGTAATGTTCTCTCGTTTATTCGAATAACCTTTTATTAATTAATCAGATTATATATTCAAACATTTAATTAAATTAATTAGTTGATATTCTTGCATTAGTCAGTTTATATATTCAAATATTCTTATATCAATTAATCAGTTCATTAAAATATTCTTTGATTAATTCAGGTATACTTTCATTGACTTAATTCATTTATCAAAATATTCTAATACCAAGTAGCAACTGCAGTTAGATTTAAATTGTAAATTAGTTGTCGGTACAAGGTCTACAAATTATTCTAACGACAAATTATGATACAATTTCGAAGTGAAATAAAAATGTTCGAATATCAATGAAATAAAAAAAGATCGAAAACACGATTCGCGTAAATTGTCGGTGAAATTCGCCGGTTTCCTGCGTTGCGGCACGCATGCACAGACGAAGAAAGAGGAAAGATGAAATTTCACACGATAAACGCACACATGTTGGCCTCGTTATGAATATGCAATTTTCCTACGTTAAGTATGTAGAGATTGCGTCACGATACAGAAGCTGGCCGTTCATTACTGTCGCTAGCAGCTATTCACCATCGTGGCCCGCGGTAGCTTCTGCAAATTCGTAGACCGCCCGAAATTACTGATCCGCGTCAATTGCAATCGCGACAATGATACCTAGCTCGTGAAACGCTACGAATTAACCTGTACCGTGCACCATTTAATTATGTTCAAATCGTATTTTAATTCTGTAAGAGCTAAATATGTACTTTCATCTGCCACGTGCTGCACCCAGAAGAACAACGTCCACAACCATTAAATGAACGCAAATTAAATTTGCAGTAAATTATCAAAATTACAGTCATGAATATTAATGTTCATTACTCCAACGTTTATATTTAACATTAACATTCAAACTTTGTACTGGGGCACCCGACATTTTAGGTTGTGTCAGCCTGAACTTTAGAAACCTACGCGATACATAACGAATTTGATACATACAATTTATCATATAACCAATCAAAATGAAATGTAAATGTTATTATCGAGAGTGTAATTTCGTATAGTTACTGCATAGGAATGTAGCATAATAAATGTCAAATATCCATGAATTTGATCAGTTTTCCAGAAATAATAATATTTGACATATTTTCGAAAGAAACAGTAGGCGTACGAAGTGTCGAAATTCAAAAGGGTGTTGTTACTTGATTCCAAACGGTTGCCCTCGGCAGTCAGTCCCTTCTGCTCCGAGTAAACCCTTCCGCGATCCCTGAGCGTAAATAGGAGCGAAAGAGGAGCATGGAAAGAGAGTGGGAGCGTGCTTACGGTTCTCTTGTTTGTAATTATTCATGAACAAAGGCCCTGATAATTGCGCTGCTTGATTGCACACTCGTGTACCGATGAGCGGCAAAGACTTCTGCAACGTATGGAAATGAATGCCGGTGTTTTTATTGTCGTAGCGCGTGTGCCCCTTCTCCACCCCCTTTATCTCGTTCGATATAATTCGAGAAATGTGCCCGAGGGTTTCCTCGATGCGACTCCGTGCACGAAAAAAGTCCTCTTCCTTTTCCCTTTCTCCTTTGACGACGGAGCGCCTCTACTCGATATCGCATTGCAAATTGTATTTCGCAATGCCGTTGATTTATCAACAAATTAACCAGAAGTATTTACGAACGCTTTGAGAGCTGTGCACAACCGTACGATCGACTTCCTTTTTCTTGTAATTCCTTTCTTTTTTAGAAAGCGAACCTCGCAACTCGAATTCCTTTACCAATCGTATTACACGTATCGATGGTCGTTTAGCGCGGAATTAATTGGTATGAAAAAAAAACGCGATGAAACTTTATGAGATCGTTTGATAAGGAGGTATTGTTGCTAACGAAGCATTTTTATTTTATGACTGAATTAAATATTAGCAGATTTCATTTGAAACTCCGGGTACGTGATTCAATACGAATAAAATTACAAATTCTTATAATTCAGTATTTAATAATAAAATCATAAAATTCTTATTAAAATTACAAGAACGAAATTGTAGTAACTCATTGAAAATATCCAACGATTACGAAAAATCAAGAATATAATAAATACTTAATGTCAACAGATGTGCAACATTAGCAATCTTGTGTTAATCCAAAACGAAACAGTTGAGCAACTTCCTATAATAAATTTAAACTCGACTACCCCTTTCCTTTCGACGCATTCAACGACTCGACTATCAAGAGCATCTGATCGTTAAACAGGGAGACCCTCGCGCATCAGTAGTCGATGACGATCGTCGATAAATTCAAAACGATCATCTTTGAACACTTGCACACACCTCGTTTGTATCCAGCGTGAATCTTGTACCCTCGCACTCTTCCCGCTTCCTTTCCGGAGGGTAGGTATATCGAGCACCAATCACCACGCATAATCTGCGTGCTCATTATTACTAGGACTGCAAGGGGACGAGCATGCATGTCCCTCTAGCCACGTTCATTATGGAGACGATATGGAGCATTGTTTGCAGAACGAGAGGGTGAGCGCCACGACAAGCCCTCCCCGGCGTCTCCAATCCCCTCTGACAGCCCCCTTAATGCGATACCCAGGCCTCTCCGTCTCGTTCTCTTTTTCCACCCTCATCCCCCTAACGGTCTCTTTTCGCGTGTCTCGCTGACGAGTCTCGAGCATTCTTCTTCTCGTGCACTCGCGCTTCCTGAGCACCGTTCTGCGGCGACACGCGTACAACTAAACTACTTATCTCGGTTCGAGCGTGCGTTTTTCATTCCTGTCGCCGGAAAGATTTTCACGTCACGTCCAACAGACCCGACCATCCCCCTTCCATCGTCGACGACGCAGCGGGCGGTGGTCGTCGCCGATGACAAAAGACTCGCAAATTGCTCCAAGTAATTAGAGCACGTGTGCGGATACTTATTCACCGGGAGATGCTATCGCATTCCGATAGCGATCGCTGTGATCGCTTCATTTTTTACGCGATTTATCCTCACAATTGTTTTAAAGCTCTCTAACTTTTTCTCTCTAACTTCGCGTGTTTTTAACAGGTTTCATCATTTCATTGTACTGTATCAAAAAATACACTACAGTTATTTAAAGATTTAATTGGTAATAATAATTAAAATTGTTCTCCTAATTTTGTAGTATTAGTAAGACACTTTCTCAGAAATTAACATTCCTCCAGAACAATCTCGAATTTCTTTCGTTCCAAACTGTTTCCACACTCCGCACATCTGTGTCTTCCACATATTTCACCGAGAGTGAGTCACAACCGGTTACATACCGCGTTCGAAGAAAGAAGTCGACAGCTTACTAGCTCCGATCGAACAGTGTGTGGAAATTGTCAAAAATGTATTTGCCCCGATTTAATGGAATTTCGCGGGGTTTCAAGGCGCTGGGTCGCGCCCGGTAGATTCCAGTCGCGTTCGAAAAGCAATTTCAACTTTAATTACCGCGACCCGGCTAACGAAGAATTTCGATCCTGAAGATACGTACATGATTATCGGCATAATTCAAATTGGTTCCGTCGAGTCCATGGTACGACGTTCACGGATACACGGACGGACGAAAATCGAATTGGTACATACAGATTGCAACCGGAATACACGGCCAACACCAGCGTGAATGCACCAATTAGAGTATCGAAGGATTCCACCGCTACCCGCCGAAACTCCAGGGATTCCTGAAGGACCTCGACGAAGGTATTTGTCCAGCATCGTGCTTGCGGTGTTCGTTCGAGTAACGATTCGATTCGGGGGGGCTACGACTCCGAATTCGTATCTGTCGCGTTGCATTGTCTGTTACGCCTGTTTACACATTTGACCCGGATTTTCAGTCTGAACTTCGTACGCGTTCACTCTCCCTTGCCTCCGACGCCGTTCGGATGCAATCGAACTTCAATTAAGGACGTCGAAATTAACTTCGTATCCTTGCGCGCCACCGACCTGCCTCTGCCACTTCCAAGTCTACCCAACAATGAAAATTTCAATTTTTGTTCACTTATCTTCCACATCTTCTGCAAGCTGGTGATTTTGCGCCGATACTGTGAACATTTGGAAACTGCAACTTTCTACTGCACATTTGTGATTAACCTGCTAACTGGAGAACTGATGCACCACGTACCCTGCGTATGTCTCTCTACCGAACTTTATAGAGACGAGTTGAGGAGGTACTGAAGAGTGTAGAACTAGATGAAGTTTTTGAATTTTTCCGTAGGCAAAACGAAATTGTTTGATACTTTCTGAGAATATCATCACTTGATTTCACCATTCATTATGTCACTATTTTATACAGCAATCTAAAATGACACCCATCAATTTCAAGTTCAGTACATTCGACCTTTCAAATCACGCATTTTATGGATCAAAGCGACTCTAAATCTCCATCGTCGAAAAAGTCGCGAATCAATTTGAAAAAAAAAGTGCGCGAACAAAAAGTGGTTGTTCGGCAAACCGCGACAGGAACAATGCCAACAGTGGTGTATGACGGCGAAAAGCGAGGCGGCAATTCTCAGAAAATAATTTACGGTTTGGGAAAAAAGGAACGAACGAACGAACAGGGTGGAGAAGCGAAGCTGCCGCTATCAAAAAGTCACGCGTCTCCATTCACACGGTCGAGCCGGGCGATTTTTCGAAATATAAATTCCGAGGCCGCGTTACGCACACCATTTACTCGTCGGTGTCTCCTCCGCGGCGCGAGACGCCGCTTAAACAACCGGCTCTGTGGTGCCACCGGGTTTTTTTTCGCATTATAAATTCTCTGCTTCGGACAGCAGCCAGCCTGTGCACCCTCTTCGACCCCTCGCGTCACCCTCTCACCCTCCTCGACTCCGCGACACACGGACGGACAACCGCGCGCACCTATATACACAGTCGATACGTTTTTGTTCCGACTCCTGCTACTACGTTTGCGATTGTAATTAAAATTTTGGCACTTGAAATTTAGAATTTTTGTTCTTGTCTCGTGTGGTAATTGTACTATTCGTGGCCGAGTAACATTTTGGGAAGATAGGAATGTAATTTTTTATACAGAAGGCAAATGTGAAAATCACCCGGTTAAAGAGTTGGACACCTTGAACATACATGTCCAAAATTTTATGTTTGTATAGGAAATTATTTTATTTAATATTATCTTGGCCAAGCAAAGGTTTAGTTAATCATTGTAACAGGGTAAATTTAACTGGTTGTAAATCAAGCAAAGTCTCTCTCTTGGATGAAATTCTTACGCAACGTGAAACTCACTGACCAAGACTCGAGCGAGTACGAGCGCGTGCAAGCTGACGAGAGAGTACAGAAACGTGTTTGTTTTACCAGCAAACACTCGTTCGCACGTATCGTACCTTGGTGAGTCTCCGGTCTCTCTCTATCGGTCTCAATTCCGCCCTGTACACTTCTCTGTTTCACCAACACGAGCACACGTTTCAACTGTGACCACGTGTGTTACTCGTACGATCTCGCGTATACGGCGAAGAGTGGCCAGCCTTTCATTTCCCACCCCACTTGGAAAACGGCCGCCGACCAATCGGACCTCACCCCGCGTAAAAACATTGAACTGCACCGTACCGGGGCGTAGGGGTGCGCGCGAAGGGCTCGTCACGGACGATCGGGGGTTGGGGTGGAAAAAAAATCGTTCGAAATTAAAACAGTGAAGCAGACAAATAATCAGATTTCCGCGTATATTATTAACGAAGAGCCGCGGGGGGTGGAGCCGCGGCGGAAATATCGACGGCGATCCACCCCCTCGGTACGCTAGTGATTGGAACCTTGGAATGCAGGTGTATTGCAATACCTGGGGTAGAAAAATGTTAGCTGAAATGATCACGTAAATTTTCATGCTGTAATAACGCTAAATTGTCGTTTCTTTAATTTTTCATTATCCCACCGATTCTACTGATAATTTGAGATTACATGAGGGTTGCTTTTGCCCGTGACACTGTGCAAAATATGCTAGCCATGGTATTTCTATTAAATACTTAAGATTGAAATTAAATTTTATTCGGTTCGATTGTTTGTCAGTCGAGAACGGCGAAGTACGATAATCGTGTATATTTGTCGAATAAATGAAGTTTCTATTAAAAATTCGCGATAAATCGTCGGTTCTATAAATTCGTAATCTGGCGGGCGCTGGTTTGCTACCAACAAGATGTAACATTTTCAGCAGTTCCTATTTTAAATAATAAGTTGCAATCTGTTTGCTGATGATGTACGTTCTAAATTTTTGTCTGCAGAGTTGGCGTTGGTAGATAATTGTTCTGTGCACTAATTGTGCAATATTTACAAGGAAATGAGGTCTTAACTTTACGAAGTCTGGCGTGTGCCTAAGCTTGTCAAGAGCAACGTAAAGTAGTACCTTGAGATAGTAAGCATATTGATTTAAAACTCCAACTTCAGAGTCTTCGGTTTGAATTTGCAGGACCAAATCGGAACTGAAATTTCGATTCGGGAGAAAAATTTTGCCGGTGCACCGTTTGGCCGGAAGTCAATACACGTTGGCCGGCTCGGAATTAATTAAAAATCGAGCGATCTGCCGCGTCTCTCGCTTAGCTACAATGAAAATATTATCGAATATTTGCGCAAGAAGAGAGAACGTGAGGTCAGCTGATTTTTTCTGTCGATTAATTGAAAAATCGCGCGCGAACCGTGTCCCGGAAGTTGTTGGAATCGGTTCGAACTCGGTTCCGGGGTGAAACGGATCTTTGAGAATCGTCGGTAGGAGAAAAAAGAGCACGGTAGGGAACAATCGGTTAATCGTGTCGAAGGTATTCGATTGGACAGGACGAACGCTTATGAACGCTTCGCGTGCATACCTACCCTCTCGACAGTGCATCGCGAGTGCGGAGCGTAGCCTTTTACATTTTTACCAGGGACGCGCGAGAACTCGATATTCCGACAAACACCGATTGGAAATGTTAAAAGATCGAAAGAATTTTAATGAAAACCCCCGACCACCGTCCGGCCCGGCCGAACGTGCCTTTTAATAGTTCATCCGCGTTCGTTCCTTTTTTTTTCCGTCACCCCTCCGCCACTTCCACCCCCCGACGGTTTTTTTCATTCGCTACGTTTCGGTTCGCGAGCGGTCCGGACACAGAAAATATATATCTGTTGAAAAAGTAAAGCGACCGACCGCCGTACGTTCGCCACCATTCCGGATGGACGGATGGACGGACAGACGGACAGACAAATGGAAGGGTGGTAGGAGATCGCGGACGAGGGTAGCTCGACTGCTTGCATCGGGCTAAAAAAAATAAAGAGGGTGAAACGATGAAGAGTGAGAGAGAGACAAGAGAACACACGGAATTATCTTTACTCGCGCGTGTTTATTTTTTGCGTGATTACAAACCAAGTTAATCTGAATCGAACGAAATTAATTTTATTGTCCGCGGAAAAATGGACCGTTCTATGTCCTTCTCGTGTCTCGGTTAGGTATTACGCTGACCACCGGTACTTTTAGCCACTTGCTGGGCTTCTGACTCTTCTCGACTGATGATGGCTCTAACGGACGTGTAATCCGAGGCAATTATCAGGAAGAAATTGCGAGAGGAGGGGTGGAATGAGAAGCGGAATGAAAGTTGAGGGTGAATGTGCATGGCACGCTTGTGATGATCAGACGAAACGGGAATTGTGATTCGTTGTAAACTTCATGATTATTAGATCAATTTTTGATGGAATCTTTTAGAACAGGGGAAATACTGTTGTAGAATTTATAATCGCTGGCCAGAGAGTTGTGAATGAAAATGAATTTCGGTTAAAATTTTCATCTCGATTATATTTTCCTTAAAATTGTTAATAATATACTTAAATCTTGTAGCTCAAAATTGAGTATCATAAATTTTTTTATTTAAATGGTAGAAACTGTAGAAGTTGAAAATATAGCAACTAGAGATGAACCTGTTTCTCCAACGTCGCCATTTTCCCTAGGCAACCAACTTAACCACCGTGTTACATAAACTGGTTATCAAATATCGATGGAAAAATCTCGTTTGAAAAATGCAAAGAAAGTTAGAAAAAGCGAAAAAGAACGATGTAGGAGCACTCGATCGACACCATGGTAATTTCAAAAATGGAATAGATGCAGCTCGTAACACGACGCCGTATTAAGTGGTTGATAATCGATAATTGGCAATTAAAAGTGTGCTCCCTATCGCGGTCGAAGGCCGTGAAATTAAAATAGCGAAACTAGAGACGCGATGGCTGGATCGATCGATGGGATGCAATGATCATCGAGCAAAACCGCGGCCGTGATAAACAATCGTGCCAGGTGAAAAATGATAATCGATTAATGAACGAGAGAGAGAATATAAATGCACGTGTATGTATTGTACAAACAAGCGCCGCGGCGGTGAGATCGCTCGCAATGTTGACAAAGAAATTATTATTTTCGATTGGTAACACGAGCCGCTGAACGATGACCCGAAATAGTCATCGAGAAAGTGATGAACTCGAATTCCAACCTGATTACTCAGCCCCGCTCCATTAACTCGAATTTCGTGTGAACCAATCGACCGTGCTATATAGTCATCGCACGGGGGGGTGGCCACCCCTTCGAATAGCAAGTTTCTCCACGAATTACAGACTCGCGATTTAAGCGTCAGTTTATACGGCCATTGGTCAGGGGAAATTTTTCAATACTTTTCGTTTCCAATTTTTTTCTACCGTTTCGACCATTTTTGATTTATGTTTGATGAACTACAATCGTTTTATAGTGCAATTGCGAATACAGCGTTGTATATAAATTGGGGAAATTTTGGTTCAAAAAATTGCTGAGAATGAAAACTAAACTAGCTAAACTGTCCGAGTAAAAATAAACCATCGAAATAGAGTTATGTGCAAGTAGAATCTGATGCAGAAGCTTCGTATAGCTGAATGCGTTGAATTACCAAATTTAACACTCGGGACTTTGATTCCCGTTAAAAATTGATGGCATTTGTTGTCGACAACGAGTCGCGATGTTACGCGATAGCGAGGTTCACCACCCGCGTTCTGAGAAGTCGTTAAGGATCGTTCGGTGATAGACAGACGAGCTAAATTCGTTCCATGTTCCCGGAACGAAGGGACCAGTTTAGCACCATGAACGTTAATGTAGCTGCTTAGAGACAGTTATAATTAGCACGCTTAATGCCTAATGATTTATACGGCCGTTCGCACGATTTGGGTTAAACGGTGTAGCACGTGCACGCTTAACCCCCGCGCAAACACGCTCGCCGGCTTCGTAATTGCGGAGAAGCTTGATGGCTTGGCATTCGCGATCTTCTCTCCTTGGATCTCATTGTTCTTGTTCGTTGCTCGGGCGTTTTCGAAATGGGAACGCTTGCCACCAGAAATTTGCGACTGTTATTCCCCGGTTATTCTTAGGCTGTCATTAGATATTTAGTGCGTCAGGTTTTATTCGTGACAAATTACCGAAGGCGGAAATTCAATTTCCCGGAAAATTTGCTGAATTAAATATTTAACAAATGTTCACTATTTTGGGAATAAATAGTTCATTCAAATTTGCATTAATCTTTCAGAGACTTTTATTTGCTGACAGAACAATAGCGATGCGATTATCATTTTACGTAACAAATTACATAAACGGCGCAAACTTTATGCAGAAATTATGCGATACAATTATAAGATGAAGTATTTCATCGAAAACTATCCTTCTATTATCAAATGCATACAAAATTTAATTGATCCAAGGATTCAAAAATTTTCAAATTTACATATTTGACCTTTGAAAACCTTTCCCTACGCTCGTTCGTATCCGAATGTACATTGTTCAGCTCCGGTACAAACTATACATTTCATCGAAATAAAGACTCAAAAGCGAGATTAATCTTAGCAAACCAGGCCACGAAGGTGTTAAAACTCTCGTTCATTCTTCGCGAGTCAATAATCGCGAGTTACACGCATAGGGTGTAAAACGTGGTGCGGCTCGTGAGAGGGTGAGAAGCGAGAGAAGTAGATTGCGTTTCATACGATGGTACGAAACACGTATGTTCATATACGCGCGTTAAACGAGCCCATAACCGCGGGCGGTTCTCTGAAACGCGACTCACGGACCGCGCTTCTTTTCAACCTAATGTCGTGCAATGAATCATTATTTATTTTCGTGGATTTCATACGGTGTCGAGTGTTTCGTCGACAGTAATTCGATGGAAGGGGATAATGTTACTTTGACTTGCAAGAAAGATTGCCAATGTTCATGTAATTGGAGTGGTTGTGCAAGGTGGGGCTTTTGACAATTATTTTTTGGACCTCAGGATGGGAGGATTTTTGGGGTCTACGAGAAAGTTGAAACTTGAGGATTTAGGGACTTGATGTAAGGATTTGAGAATTTGGAAATATGAAAATAATACAATATAGCAATATGGAGAATTTTAGGATTTAAAACCTTGACAAATACGGGAATATAAAAATTGATGAATTTTGAAAACTCGTAACTTTAAAAGTGTAATTTTTAATACGATATGGGGAACATCGTACAACCTATTCAGAGGATATTTGGAGGGTGCGAGATCCACCCCTGGTCGTGAGCTATTTACTCAAATGACAGCACCTCGAGGAAGCTGACGAACGCAGACAGAACGAAAAATGGTAGGAAGAGATACACCAAGGGGATGAAAAGAGCGGGGTGAAAAAGTCATAGAGGGAGGAGGATGCTTCGGCGAGCGTCGCTCGAGTAATTATTACGGATTTTCCGGATCTAATTCTCCGGACGGTAACACGACACAATTCACTCACGCAGATTGCGCACGAGAGGATGTAAATTCCTGTCAGTCGGACGGTCCATTTCATCTCCTCTTTTTCGTCGGCTCCTAACCGACACCGAGGTCGACGCTGGACGATTATTCGGTTTTCCACTTTCTCTTCGCTGCTATCCTCTCTCTTTTACTTTCTATCTCTGTCCGTCCGCCGTATCTCGCACCCTTTTCTCGCCTCTCTTTTTCCACCCGTTCCAACCCCTGTTCCACGCTCGTTCTCACCGTAGCCACGGTCGTTTCCACCCCCAACCCCCGTCCCGGTTCGGTTCTCGGCTTTTAACCGCGATTACGGGGATCTCGAGTAGGCCTCTCGAGATCGAAGTAAAGGTGATTCGTGTTTCCTCGTCCCGCTGATTTCCTTCGTGCTCGGAATTCAAGGTTAACGCGGCGAGCCTCTCTATATTACCTGAATTTCCGCTTAATAGAATTTCGGTCTTCATCAACGGCTCTCTTTCTATCGTTTCTTTTTCTACCGTTCCTCCTTTCTCTGTCTCGCTCGCTGACTTTAATCGCTTCTTTCATTTGCCCCAACCCCCTTTTCATTTCGATCGTTTCGCTCGGTCTTTTGAGCACCGGAATAAAGGAACAGATTCCGTGGCAGTTTTTTTCACCGATCCATCGGTATCAATTCGTACCAATTTTTTACCCTGTCCTTGATATCGAGAGAAGTTATTTAAATATTTCAAATATTACAGTCTCGTAAACTTCGATGTAATCGGTGGTTAGTTATCAATATCGAGGGGATGAATATACCTCTCAGCAGTTAAACGTATTTGAATACAGACAGAGTTAAAAATATGAAGAGTATTTTTCACGTATGTGACAAATTAATTTAAGTTTTGAACATAGCAAAGAGTTTTCTACCATTTTCAGTAAATGTTATAGCGGTTTAATCGGTTTCTGAGAGTAACGCTTTCTTCGAAATCTTTTCATTGAAATCTATCCAAGCTCATGGAAACGAGGAATCAACGAGTAAATATACGCTGCCACTTGATCTATCATTATGGAATACCAGGAACGGCTAATCACTAGTTGGGCCAATTTCTCTGAAGCCTGCCACTCTCTTCATCCTCTGGTGTCAAAACGATTTCTGATCCGTACTAACGCATCCTGTGTATTTAGCGCTTCATACTTGCGCGAAACTTTGAATTTCTCTTCAGAATTTGTAGGCGATAATTGCGGACATATTAGCAACTTTGTTTTCACTTCACCGAGTACTTTTAATACAATTTTAAATATACTTTCAAATTCATTTTCAATCTCATGTATTTTAAATCATCGTTTCATGATTGATTGATTTTTGAATATCTTAGATCAAACCTTTCAATATCTTCAAATTTAGTAAGATCCTCAAACTTTTACGAATTTGATACCTTTCCTTCTAATGCAGGTTCTAAATTTTTCAGGATTACTGAATTTTGATGTGCTTCAATCTTTCCTAGTTTTTCATAATTTAAGACTTGCAAGGATTTGCTAAGTTCCTTTAAATCGAACTTTCCAAATTTGCATATGTGGCATAATAATTTTGGAAGTCTCAGTATGACTGACCTCCAGACGAAAGTGACACATAAATTGTATTCTACGAAAGAAAGCTGCCTGAAGATTCTGTCTAACTCCGTTCGAGGTAGAACTAATCAGCTCCGTGTACTCCTTTAAATTCATTTCGCTTTAATCACGTTAATAACGCTTGTACCGCGAATCGCGTCCTGTCAAAAAGAAGGTAACAACAGGGTCGTTCCGTGCGATAACTCGCGTGACGCCTAATTAAACGTTCTCCGCTGAAAATATCGTATTCAGCTAGGTAGAACGATCTAGATATCAGGCAGCGTGTCATCGTGGATGCGACGTGGCACACGCACACGAACGTGCAAGGTCAGGACGGTGTGAGTGGTCATTAAGGATGCCGGGGGCCACTAATCGTCATCAGAGACGTATTCACCGACGACTACGGTACGCAGAAAATATAAAATTGCCCAGCACGACGGTCAATAGGCATAATGATTATTTTCCGTGCTATAATGAGCGCTAGTCACTCCCACCGTGTGCTCGCGGATTACGTCTGCACGTCTGTTCGGGGGATAATAAAGGATCCGGGTCAATAGCGTTGTAATGAGGTATCTGGACATCGTCGTCAAGATTCCCTTGGCTAACTCGACATTTTGCGACCCGGCCTTTGCCACCGGGGAAAAGACAAACGCTCATAGATGCTCTTGTTTGCATTATTTCTGAACAGCCAACATTTCCACTCTTGGCATTCGTTCAACAATTCCGAGATCGCGATGGTGGGTTTACAGTGAAAGTACGGAGTTGCTGATGTAGGTTTTACCGGGGAATTGAAATTAATCGATCTAGGAATGTGAAATATCTATCTCAGTTTCCTTTGTATTCACTGTGTCTTTTCGCTAATACCTGAGTGTGCGTTACACATTTTATCACTTGACTATTTTCTTCCCATAAAACATTTTCGTGTTACTTTTCTTGCTCGTATACGTTACAGTTTTACTTCCAACTTTCATCTCTGCTGGTATAATCATCATTAATTTCACTTGGAGTAGTATTCTTTTTGCATACTTGCAGATCATGTTCACATGCTATCTACTCGTATATTTGTCATCATTGAATGTTTCAAGATCAGAATTTGTATATTAAAATAATTCATAAAACTGAACCTGCTCTAAATTTTAAGAAAATCTACTCATGAGGATAGTTTGCTAACAGTCGTGTGCTAACAGGGTTGAAAGAATAGGAGTGTTTATTCCAGCGGTAAGTCCCTTTGCTTGGAAAAGCAAAGAAGGAACTTTATCGTATGCGATAATTTGGGGAGGTTGCAAGGTTCATATTTTCTGGAATTGCAACAGTTTGCAATTTTTATGATGTTACGAAACAACTCATAAAATGGCCGCTTTAAAGGGGGTGAGCTGCCTCGAAATGATAAGTAACAGTGGTTTTCTTGAAAAGTATAATAGGTATACTCTTACAGAAGTTTATGAAGGAAACACTAACCTAAAAATCTGTTTAAGAGACAAAGAACCATTTTGAAGATCTTAAAATTAGTGTATGTTGTATTAAGTTTTCATTCAATATTGAGGAACTATATTTCTGTGTGGTACAAAATGGTGATTTTATGAAAACGTAATCAGAGTTCGTAGGAAAAAGGAAACAGTTCGAGTTAAACAGAAGCTATGAGGTAGTGAAAAGAAATTAGTCCCGTGGCAAGTTTTAATGATACCGCGAGAATTCGTGTAACGAAATTTCCGGAAATTAGCCGCGGCTAAGTAACAGCAGTCGTCATTTCGTATAATTTACTCGCATAATGCCGGGGCCCGCGAAATTGAATCGTTAGGACCTAACCGCATCGAAATAAATGGCGAGGTCGCAATTTAATAAGGACCAGTCACCATCTTCCGGTGATTAATTCTTGCTAAAAAGTTCCAGCAACTTTACAGACTCCTTTCTCATGGATCCTAACTTCTCGGAGTCATTCTCACCGACCGCCAACCCCCACCTCACCCCTCGTCCAACGGCGAAGTAAACTTTCCAACCCCTTCCAGCGAACTTTCTTTCCCGTAAAACAGCCGGCAACGACAACCCCGCTGTATCTAAGACCATCGACACCTAATGTATTTAATTTCCAATTAGCCACGGCATAATTCGATCGATATTTATGGGTATTCTGTCTGCGAACCGTTTTCCTTCGCCCTCTCTTCTTTTTCTCGCAGTAAAACTCTCCGCTATCGTTACCTTTCTTTTTCAACAGAATACGCAATTTTATTCACAAAACCTTTATCAATTATTATTTTCTACATTATTAAAATCAAGTAGCGAGTGTAAAAAATATTCTCCCAGGATCATTTTCTTTATTTATCAAAATTCGAAGAAATTGTATTTGTGCTACCGTACGATATTTAATAGTTATTTAATAGCAACAATCTTTCGGAAGATATCTTATAATAGAAAGCACAGTTTATTAAAGCTGTCGTCGAAGGGATGCTCCACTTTCCCCGAAGGAAGAGCTAGATCGCCTTAGATTGAAATAAGTTGCCAACAACTTGGGCAATTACGACCATAATTGCGACATACATTATGCTAATGCTGTACGTTCGCTTATTTCAGCTCAGTCTTTATTCGTGGAACTTTCAGAGTGCAGGGGAGAAGAAGTTTTTGAAAGAGTGCCACATCAGGGAGATCTATCTAACAATTTTCCCTGTATCGGTATGATAGAGTACACCACTCTAAATTACTCCTCTTTGAAACTAAAATTTTAACAATTCACAATGTGCACGATTGTTAATAATTTAACTTTCAAAAATTATAAAATGGTAAATTTGCAATTTGCATTTTTGTGATCTTGCAGAGCCAGATTCGACTAACCTTTTCCAACCCTCGTAATATCCTGAATTTTTGAAAGTAAACGTTTTCTCGTAAAATCAAATCGATCTGTTCTCGAACTGCAAAAGGAGCACAGGAAATGAACTCAAGAGCGATAAACACAGTCTGAAACATCGAACTCGCTCAAAAACGGCAAGAATACGAGGAGAACGTTCGAATCGGCTCGCGGGTATATTGCTTAATGTTTCATTCGACAACGCGAACGCGAGAGCTTTAATAAAATACGTCGAATGAAAAACGAGAATCGTAAAAACGGAGTCCCAGGGCCTTTCGATATATATATTGTACATATATATATATATATATTTTTTTTTTTTTAACAGGGGTAGGGGATACAAGTTATTACGCGACGCTTGGCTCAGACCCGTTTGAAATCCCCGAAGCCATTAAAATAGAAATGGGAAACTCGGCCCTCCCAATTTCAGCATAATATTGTGATTACGATATGCAGAGACGCTTATATATTCGCACGGGTCCGGACGGATGCCCCTTGCCCAGTATACACCCCCCCAATACCAGTATCGCCCTTCTCCACGTTTCCACCATACATTTATTCCCGCATAATCGAGCTCTCACGTCATTTATTCCTCCAACGCCTAAATGTATATTTTAATAATACATTTCCTGCCGGACGCGCAATCTGCTTTTGTCTTGACTTCATCTCGTTGGAAGTCCCTTTTACTTTTTTGCGATAGGGGTGGGACTTGTTATTACTCTTCAAGTATTTTTATACTCTTTCATTTTCAATTTTGATGAGGACCTCTTTTCTTCTGCAGGATAGAAAAGTGCTTTTCTGTTAGGAAACATACTATAAGACTATCGACAAAAGTTTGACCCTTCGATGATGGATCATAGGATCGTAAATCTGCTTGAGTTTCAATTTTACTTCCTCAAGTTTTTTTGTAACTATATTATCTGTACATAGAGTAATAGAATAAGATATTTTTTCGTAATGAAGCGTATTAATAGATGCAAGGAGGATTACCTAGAAAATGCTAGAACAATATTGAAGAACGATCAAGGAGTTGGAGTCAGAGCGTCGGACGGTAAAAAAAAATGGCGAGTACCTAGAAAACAGAACTATCGCGCCACTTCCGTGGCATCACCATAAATCCCAAGTGTACGGCTACGTGGGTCGTATTCGCGCGTGAGATAGTGCCGCGAGTGGAGAATGTATCAAAATCAGGCGCGAGGTTGCTTTATGGACGGGAACGCTCGTAAATACGCACTTCTGGTACTCCTACTCGGTTGCGGAACGCTCGGGACCCGGAGAGAAACTGCCTGGATAGGTTGGCCGATAGAGAAAGGGCCACGAAATAGCTTCTACGGGATGCTAATAAAAGATAGAACCGGCTAGATAGAGACTCGAGGCCATGATATCGCCTCGCCCTTCCTGTCTCTCGATCCCATTGTTTCGCAGATCGTCTTGTCGTTTTGCGACCAACGACGCCGATGGAACAACAATTGATCGCTCGAATTCAAGAATGCAACTCGCCATTGCGTGTCTGCGACACTGTTACAAAATGGAGGACGATTAGGAAAAAGGTCCAACTACTACTCTCAACTATACTACCTATCTGGGAATTAAACTGTGAATTAGGATTCTATAATCTATTTTCTAGAGCTTGGTCAAGAAATTTCGTTAGTGAAACAGTTGATACGATAGTGAAGCGATTGGTAGAATAATAAAGTTAATATGATATAAGATCCGGGGACGTGTGTGGAACTTGAAATAATATGTCTTGTCTCCTGTTCACAAAGTGGCAGAAATAAAAAAATTTCAAAAATTTTTAAATTGTCAAACCTGTAGTTCCAGTCTACACATTTGATAAATAATATACGAGAATCGATTGTGATAAGTTTTCTATTTGGTTGTTAGAGATGAATGATCGTGAGGGAACAAGGGGAAGAATCCTGTTATACGGAGAAAACGATCTTCCCAATGCCCCAGAGGACAATCATCCGTAAGGTGTGCTCGAGTCAAGGGAACATTAACGTTTCTCTGAAACGTTTCCCACCCGTTTCAAGCCAGGAATTCCCTTACGAGCAGTAGAAACAGTTATATCCTCTCGCTGGAGAGCACTGATCGATATGCAACGATCGAAGTTCATTTCCCGCTGTGCATTGCTTCACGAATTTTCGACTGATGCACCTGTTTCTGTCTTTACGATTTACTGATTTTGTCCAACTGCTCGACGTAAACTAACACCAGGTTGCTTAATTGGGTCAAAATGAATAGTTTGTAACTGAAGGTGTACAAACACTTCCGACAGTGTCCTAAGGGCGAGATCATGAAATACTAACAGCGACAATTTATTTATGATTTATCGCCGTTGCAAACATTTTTGTTATATCATCAATAATATTTCACCAATTCAGGATTTTTAATTGGAATTCTTTCATTCATTATTAATTTCTAGTTTTGACTTAATTCGTAATTAAAAGTTTCCTGTTTTGCTCACAATTCCAGTCACGATTTTAAATTATCACGGACTCTAATTTTGCATTATTGGAAAGTACAAATAGTTACGTAATTTTAACAACAAGGAATTAAACATGTTCTTACATAACATTTTCTAAGCTGATTTTGTATATGTATTATATTACGCGGCGTATAAGGTAAACTTGGGTCAACTTAATCCCAACCAAGTAGCAAATCTAATTATGCGACTGCACCCGGGTTAATGCCAGATTAACTAGTTACGAAGCTACGAATTGTAAAGTTTCCGCAAGAGCCAACCAAATATGTCGTTCTGAACAGAATATCATTATCAAGCCCAGAATTATTAACGACAAATGCGTACCGACCAACTACGATCACATTTACATATACAACAAATTACCTTTCGCATAAAATGCATCGTTATCAATTCGAACAATCATTCGTGGAACAAACAAGCACATTCTCTAGAGAATCAATTCTACAAGATACTTTTCAACATCGAACTTTATGCATACTTATCGGTACATCCATGAATATAGATATCTAAAAATTTAAGTCTCATACCTCAAATACATATGATAATACTAGTATCATATGATTATACACATATGTTAATACAACATATGTTCTCAATTGTAGATAACTGTTTCTTTTTTGTTAGTATTTAATATTCATTGTCTCAGTTAAGCACGTTAAAAATGCGAGTAGAAAATGTTCGATAAAATTTCAAAGTCGAAAGGCAAAAGCTTTATCGTGGAGAATAACACACGGGTATAATTAATGCAGGATACGGTGACGAAATATTAATAAAAAATTCATCGCGTAGAAACAAAAGGGAGAGGAAAAAAAAATGGTAGGTTGGAAGTTCCTGTTTCGCACGGAACAGTCGGCTTGTCACAAGGACAGAAAGCAGGCGGCATGAAAGCGGGGAGCAAGGTGTTAGTCCGCACGGAATTTCCTACGCTTGATGCCGGATACGAGGCTTAATTGCACCGCCACACAATGTAAATATTCCGCGTCAGTTAACCACTGTCCACGTACACGCACGCGTGCGAATGAAACCGGCCCACTCTGTCATCTACGGTAACGCCAGTGTGTCATCGCACGCTACCGCGTTATCGTCCACAATGAATCCTTGCAAACCGGCCTTTTTATTCCCACCCTCGGAACGTATCTGAGCAAACAGCGTAATATAGATGATTGCACGGCCGCCGATGACAAACGTTAAAAATACCATGATTTAGGGCCAGTGCGAGCTGATAAGCTAGCCAGGGGGACGGGCAAGATCGGAGTATTGCATATTTCACGTGGCGTTGAACGCCATGCGTTAGCTACCGCTTCGAATCGGGATTCTCTAATAAATTGCCCTTCGTTTCGTGATTATAGATCGGCCAGATTGCTTTGGAACTGGCATGGTCATGAAACATTCATCTATCGGCAAAGGAATTTTGAAAGATAGAACTTGAAATTATTTCGGGATTTTTACCGTGAATTAACTGTGCTGAATTTCTAACGAGTTATGCGCTGGTCTATTTTAATATTTATCAATGTAATTCTTATATACAAAGATAGAAATCGAAAGAGGTTAACCACAGTCTATCCTAAATTATAAATTGATACTGCAAACTTAATACCACGTCAAATATTTCACTAACTATTTTTCCCATGGGATAAATTTCCCAACGAAAAGAAAAAAGATACCCAGTTATTTCTATCAGAAATAAAGTTGCATCTATATGAGAACTTTTAATAATTGTGTCAGAGAGTGTTCGGCTAGTTATACTGCACATTTCTAATAACTAAATAAAAATTTTAGAAATTAAGCGAAGGTAACGTTTGATTGTTTAGAACGTGTTGTTTCACCTGGAGATCTTCGAGCCAACACGGATTTGGAAGCAGCGAACTACGAATTTCTCTTTTCCTTCCACCATATATACCGATAGGAAAGCGCAAACAGTGTGCACAGTGACCCAACCGAAGGAAGTTTCTAATCCCTGTGGCCGGCTAACGTTCAAATCCGTGAGCCCGCCGAGCAGATAGTTACACCGTCGCGCAGAGATACAGGTAATACCAGTTTACAGATATCGGGGCAAACATTAATACAAAGTAGATATCGTACACCTTAGAGGATTACGTTATTCTTAGGTCTAAAATGATTTAAATGGTGCGTTTGATAGTGACCGTGTTAGATATCTACGCGTTGGACAGTTACGCGCTGACTACTGGCACGTTCGATAGCGGGCTGTTAGATAGTGGGGCGTTAGATACACGCGCGTCAGATAGTGGAGCGTTAGATACACGCGCGTTAGATAGCAGAGTGTTGAATAGTATTGCGTTAAATATTGGCGCGTTGGATATCAACGTTCAATAATGGCGTGTTCGAAAACAATCACGTTAGATAACAACACGTTGAATAGTAACGCGTTGCAAATGCTTTTGGTACCAACACGTTACATAGTGAAATGTAATCTCAACGTTGTTATGATTGTACAACGACCCCGTTAGCTAGTTAGGCGTTAAATAATGACGTGATATAACATCACACGTTGTATAACAATACGTTAAATAGCAATAACTGCACATTACAAAGTCCTGCGTGGTACAACCAACTTAACGTTGCTATACATTGTATGGCAATATGTTGGATATATTTTAAAAATATTAAAATTATCACTTGTATAATAAAACGTTATGTCGCTACATCACGATATGACATAAATATTTGCAAAATGTGAAGTTATACTCAATGTCCAAATTGAGAAATAAAATTCCAGAAATTGTAACGGAGAAAGCAATTTCTTACCACTGAATTTTAACCCTCGAAGCGAGGTTGAGGATCAGGGATGAAGGATCGGTGCTTGCGGTCATCAAGGTGGAAAACGGGTGGGTGGTGCCGGCACACACGTACAGTATCATCCCTTTCAACCCCGTACTTAGGGTGACCATCTCATTTATATAGTAAAACAGAGTCGCGCAATGGCGAAGCAGGGACGGGAGTTGAGTTTGTTTGTCGAGCAAACGTTTGCCGACGACACCGCTGGACACTGGTGCCTAGCTAGCTCTGGTCCTTGGTACAAGTCTGTCCGAACCACTGAAGGTTGGTCCGGCAAGGGTGGCGGTGGCAAAGAGGGAGGGGAGGGATTTAATACCATCTCCCAGGATGAACAGTGGTGGTCAAATAACTTCGCCAAGTGATTCCCTGCGACGGTATTAATGTGTCCAGTCCCTTCGGGCTTCTGCTTCATCTCGGAATGTCGATAATCCGAAGGCGGTGTTCGTGCAACGTCGCTCGAGTCCGTCCGGGCAAATTATTTCGTCTTCGTGCAACGTGGCTATGCTCTTGAAAAATTCCAGGGCAACCGATACTTTAAACGATTCGCCGGTTAGTTTTAATTAGGCAACTTCGTTTACACGGTCCAATAAAGGCGCGAGCAACGTGGATTAAATTCACCGTGCAAAAAGTCCACAGTCACCGGTCGCAATCAGTATTAATTGAAAATTCTCATCGAGCACGGACGGAGGTGGATGCTCGGACGGAGAGAATGGAAGGCGACGAGGTCTGACGTCAATTCGCAGAAACAAACAACTCATCCCGGCGACGAAGGACAACGTAAACGAAGATTAAACACGAGTGACGCTCGCGATTTCAAGATTCCATTCGTCTTACTCCAAGATCTAAACATCAAGGTCGTAAATCCATCAATAAATCCCGGCGCCCTCCTCGCGGTGACCACATTTGCTTAGGGATAAGAAGCAAAGACAAGCAAGCACAGGGGGGTGGCAGGGCGGAGGTGTAAGTCTGTAGGGCAGTGAGGAATGGCTCGGTCTAGCGAGCCTTTAGCCCCGGCTTAGCATGTACTGGAAACACCATCCCCTATCCTTCGTGTCGGGGCCAAGTTATACCCGCAAACAGTCGTACATTAGTGCCTGCAGGAGTCCTGCAGGATTTATAAGGGGCGCCCGCGGGCGCACAAGAGGCTATGCGGCCGTCTCTCGATGGTTAAAACTAGAAGAGACCAAGGGATAGGGCGAGAGATCGTTTGTGTGCGCAAGTGTTACGAGAACGACGTGGCCAAGGTGTATGTGTAAAGCGAGATCAATCGATTCCCAAATCAAAATAGATTCGGTTAAAATTCGGTTAAAATAAATATGCGCGCTGTTATTTCGATATTGTTTATTTGACTTCGTGCAGGAAGTTTTAACAGTTGACTGTAAATATGAATTTGATTGCAAGGTAACGTTCACTGGTCGAAATAGACTCCATTATAAACGACCATCTTCTTCCATCACGTAATAAGGTCATAGGTTTCGCATAAAACTGTGTCAGCTTTTGACAGATAATTTGAGAACTCTCTCGGGGTCGAAATTTAATTTCTATTACTAGTATTGAACCATGAATTGTGAATGAGATATAGGACGTCAAAGATGAAATTTTAGAATGGAGACCTGTCGAGATATTGAAGACTATCTGTGACCACGATAGTGTTACTTATGCTTTGGTCTACGTAAATTAAGGCCCAATCCAGAAATCCATTTCTGATCTCTATAAATGATCTAATTCCAATTCTGACCCAGAAACTTATAACCTATTAATACGTTAAACTATAAAGGGGACTGAATATATCCAATACTATTTATGTATACTTTGCGGACTTTGATTAATCACAAATGAATATCCGCGATCTAATAATGATTCAACTTGCTATTTTAAATTAGGGTGAAGGTTAGATGAAGTGGAGTAATATTCCATTCTCTAATTCTCTAAAGAAGACCCTTTGATATTTAAGATATAAAACAGAGTAAAACAACATTATTTTTGCAAAGAAAGATATAAAGGTGAAGAGAAGTTTCAGGAAGGCAAATGAAAATGTATACATATCCCAGCTCGGGTCAATAAACTCTGTATGAAAGGATGATCTTCAGTTTCCAGATTCTTGGAACGCGAGAATATTTACGCGCGTGTCCGACTGGTCAGTTTATGCTACGTTGAATTTTCCTTTGGAGCTACGGTACTAAACCGAATTTCTCTGCAATCTCGAAGGGTTAGCGCAAACATCAGACGCGTTACAAGCTAAGGGTTGCATTGGTGGAGACTGAACGTCGCCGCGTGTAATCGTGTCCCGTTATGAAACAAGAAAACGCTTTCACCGTTCATTATGAGGAAGGATAATGCATCCCATGGAGCATCATGGCCGATCCTCGAATTCGTTTCGAACTCGGTTCGAAACTGCAGCTCGTTGCCGGGCTTTAACGAGCAATTGGCAGCGAGTAGAAACGGGCTAAACATCAGGGACGAGGTTCAACTCGGAGTCTCTAAGAGTTCAGTTCGGTACGTGAGCACGTCGCCAGAGGGTTGGATCGGCCGCGGAAACAAGATGGGGGCTCGGTCAAGGGGGTTGGTCAGGTTGAAGGGTGGTGGGTGGTGGTAGCCAGTGGTCAGCACACTTGGCCGACCCTACTTCGCTAACTAGTTTAATGATATATGTTGAGCTACAAGCGCCTTGATTAATCGTTAACTAATGTTGGACCTCGTAGTGCACCACCACCACCATCACCCTAACCCGCCACTATCACCAAGCAGAGCAACACCGTGCCACGACGAGAGAGACGGGTTGGTAGCTACCACGAGAAAGAGAGGGCGGAGGAAGGTCCACGCTACCACAGCAGTCCTTACCCTCGTCGAATCCACGGGACCCAAACTCGAACGTGGCCAAACAGAAATCTAATCTCACTCAGCGTGTAATTTGATTTATGACTCGCGGCCGTTCGACCGGAAACCGGTAGAAAAAAGACGCCGGAGGATCGACGGAAGGAAGGACCCAAGGAAAGAACGATCACGGGCTAGAGTCATCGATGCAATTTGCCAGAGTGTCCATCGTCCGTGGGGAATAACGGGCAAGGCAGAGGGGGCATAGGAGGCACAGTCGTACGCAAATTTACGTCTCGCGAGAGACATCCCAAAACCCCTTCAGCCTTCCTCGAATTGAATTAACTCGGCGTCTTCCCCCGGCTCTATTCCTGAGCTCCGCACGTGGAACATTGGTCATCCCTAATTCGCTTATGGCCCTCGATCAATTAAGTCGTCGGCCATTCGCGCAAATCCCGGTGACCCTTCCAGACGTCGCCCACTCGTGGACGAAGACACCGTGTTGCTTTAACGTTACCCTTCCCCTAACCAACGCTCCGTGAAACGGTGAAATTTTCTGATATACAAACCATTTTCGACACAGACGTTCACATTCGCACCCTAACTTGACTAATATCTTTTCGTGACTCTTCCAATTCGGGGATGGAAATTTTGTGCTAAGTTGCTATTTCATTATTGATCATGAAATTTTGAAATTTTTATATGCTCAAACGAATTGTGAGGATATTGTTAAAACTTGTATCCAGATTTAATTAACGTCCATGATGCAATTATACAATGTTGACTACATGTAGCATTGAAATCGTATTAATTTTATGTTCTTGTTTCCTGATTTAATCATCAACTTTGTTGTTAAGATTCGACTGATATATTTCCAAGAAACCGAACAATTTTCTGTTAATAACGGCAAGAAATGTAATTTACAGGTAATGTCTGTTATTAGGCGAAGCATTGTGTCATACATTAGACTTGAAACTGATTGTTTTCTGTGCTAATGGATCTTACATCAACGATGGAGTATCCTTGAGTTAATATGCGAATGATTCCCATTCTACACTAACACGTTAGAAAACACCCACATTCTTCAGTCTACTATTATAACGTTCTGATACTCTACATTCCATATCGGTTTTACTGCAAATCCAAATATGTCCTTTGAGGCAAATGGCTGAAGACGGTCCACAGAAAAATTCAAGTAAACATCTCCACTCGAAGGATTCGATGAAAACAGTATAAAAATAGAAGAACAAGTTAATTACTTAATGAAAGTTCAATAAACCGCTGACGATACAATACCAATTTCATGAAATATAAAAAATCCTCCTGTTACGCCTTCCAATAATAACTCAATATCTTTCCACCCTGTTCGCTATGAAAAATGGCTTTCAGGTTCATAAATTAGACCACCTCTCAAAATCACAATGAAGTACTCTAATCACCTTATCTTCCCTCGACCATACGCGCAAAACAAGAATGCACCGAGTAACAATATGACCTTCCCGTTAAGGATAGAGCCAGACAATGTTCCGAGACGCATATATCAAACGAGAAAATGAAGATGTCTTACCGGAAAGGTAAAGAGCGGCATTCGATTAATGCATCGAATGCCGATCATAATGCGAGACTGGCGTACGAATATTGGCGAACATATCACATCCGAAGAGAGACAGAGACAACGAAAGAGAGAGAGAGAGGGAGAGAAGCAGGGTGAGGGTTGCAATAGGGAGTGCCAGAGGGGGTGGCTCAGGGATGCAAGACACCGTGAAATTACCAGCAGAGTCTCCCATCCCAGCGGGGGTGGCTGGGTGGAACGGACTTTGTCCACTCCGCGCCCTTGGACCACCGTCCACCCGGGTATTTGTCTTGTCTCCTTGTTTATGAGATTCAACATTGTTATTTGGCACCGCACCGGAGAGTTTCTAGGTACCGTGCGGCCGCTAGTTTCCGGCGAGTTTCCTACTTTAAAAGGCTGTGTCCTGGTGCGCGATTGCGCTGGTGACTTATCCGCGGTTCGTCCTGCGCCACGATTGTCCTTAATCAACCTGGAAGAACGGCACACGGAAGGATACTAAAATTTAGACGTGGACTAAACGTCCAACGACGACGCGAATATCTTAGGATGTTAGATATCGGACGGAAACAGAATGGGGGAAGAGAACGAGGTTTTCAGACCACCTGTGCTGGTTTCATGAGTTTAAGCGATGACGTCTTTGCTGAATTGTGGGTGTTTTGAATAGCTGGAATGTGAATTTGCCGGAGCACTTTGGATTCGGAAGTTGATACATTGATGACGTTTTAATAATTATAATCTTCAATTCTTTGACATGATAAGTCACATTTACAATTCGTTACAGAAGCAGACGTCCGTGTAATCTTTGTTCCTGTAAATTACTTAATAATAACCGTGTTACCGTGAAACTTCTGTTGGCCAGCATTATCATTAAGGCGGTCCAGCGTTTTCAATTAAATATATCTGCCGCAATCGCGACGCCTTATCGTGAGCGTAATACGTTCTCGATTGCACAGCGAACATCGAACTGGTTCGGACAATGGTTCCATATACGGCCGGGCGAATTGCAATCACGTTTCCCGCGGTGCTTAGCGTTACTCCTCGCAAGATACCGTTTTAAATCAGTCGAGATAATGTTATCCGGCTTATGTTCCGCCTAATCGTCGCATTATCTCCCGACTGGCTCTCGGCTAAGCTCGCCTGGAACGAGCTTCTTTTTCTGCGCAGATATTCGCGCGGAATTAGAATAAACAAAGGGAGCAGCGATAAAAAGAGCCGATACGGGAAAATGGAAAAAGCTGTGACAAAAATTACTTCGTCGCAAATGTGGATTTGAAGTCAGTAAATTTTATTTGTTGGCAAATAATGTTCTTTGTATTTGAGTTCTCTGTAATTTTATTCCCGTGTGGATGACTTACTAGACTAGAAATTATATGGAGTACTTTAAATGATGTAAAATTAGGTGTATGGTGGAAATGGATATCGTAAAGATAGATAAGAGTGTAAATATTATCGACTGTCCGGAAAGCTTCGATATCGAAAATGGAAAAAAATTCTCACGAGAATCTTGAAATATATTTATGCGAGTACATAATTGATTGGAGTCTTGCAGCTAATCGTCTGACACGTTCGAGGGGATCGGCTTTTTAATAAACATTTTCCAAATGGATTCCTGGAATCTCGTTAAGAAACGATCTGTTGAAGATTAAATAAGTACTGGTTCGTACACGCGCATCTACTTGACTGATTGTGGCAAATTGTTGTAAATTTATGATGAATTATGTAGCATGATTGGAAGACTTTTAAAATCTACATGAAATTGTGTCGGACATGAGAAGAACTTAGTACGATGTTGCTAAGTAATTTACTGAATGATCATTCGTGTTTGCCTTCGATGTAAAATCCAAACATTATCAAACAAACACGGCTAATTATCAAACACAGATAGCAATATTACCTCACACATTTTAATTTCATGATCGACGTTTACTTAGCACTCGGTTCTTTCAAATTTGCGTAAACTCTGTTTTACGATTCTGAAATTGCAGTTTCTTCCTCGTTATTTAAGAAATAATGAAATTGATAATGATAATTATGCAGAATGAGTATGAAGTATCTAAGTGTTATATAAATATAGCCAATCACACCGAATGAAGAAGTTAAAAGTGCTGGATAAATTTGAAGAAAAAGTTCGATTAATAATACTAGTTAAAGTGTAGCGAGATCATAGAATAGCAAATAAATTGCAAAAGTAATCATACATATATAACATATGTTACAAAGCGTGATGCAACTAAAGAGACAGCACATCGAATAAACACCAAATCGATAAAAGAAATTCCCGATAAAACATAAGAAGCGCATTCGATTACCGATAAAATCATTTGATAGATATCGATCTGATGGACATCAAAATGTGATGACTGATCAAAAACTGTCTACGAGCACCAAATTCATGTTCATCAAGCCGAATAACAAAAGTAGCCAAACGATAACAGCAAGAAATGAAATCTCGTCGAGGCGAAATGACACGAGATGAATTAAAACACGAAAATCATCGACAACCAGAGAGTAGAGTGTTCGGTGGAATCAGCGAGCATCGAGCGGAATCGCATCAGCGGTTGGATCGAGCCGAATGACAGGAAACGTTAGTGAATTTCCGTGATCGGGCTATCGCGCCTCTCCGCGATGGCGACGCGACGCGACGCGACGCGACGGGAGCGTCGCCCTCAAAGAGCGTCGGCAATTAATTTTACAAGGGCGCAAAAAGGAAGCAAAAAGCGAGAGGAAGCGGCCCGTGGCCGAGTAGACTCCGGTCCTCGCGACGATGGGTTTTTATCTGCGCGAGTTGTCAGGCCAACGAGTTCTCCGCCTCGTTGCCTGACCACTGGCGTATAATGTCCACCGTCAATATAAGCTGTCGGATGCTTTTTCCTAAATTGACAGATTTTCAATTTAATCAAGTTCCAATCTAATGGAAAAATGCCCGATCTATCGGCCGGCTCGGTGTATGTACGCCGCGCTATATACGATCGTACCGATGGCCGCCGTTCTGGATGTACGGCAAACGACGGAGGGGCCAGATTGAAATAATACTTTTATGTTTAATCACAATCGAGGAGTACGATCCAACGATTGTGCGGAGCCGCACGCCGATCTCCGAGATTAATCTATTGATAAACATTCCATCACTCCGCGAATAGCAAGCGAGAGAAATAGACGAGCCGTCGACCGACGGGATATCACCCTTCTCGCCCACTCCCTCATCCCTTTTACCATTCCCCCTGCAACCCCTTCACGCAATCACCCTTTTTATCTGTCCCACTCCTCCTATACGAATCCATACTTTTTTCTTCTTTGCGGATTCTCGTTCTGGCTGCCTTGCTCGGCGACAATCGTCGAACGCTTACCTTTTCTTCCTCTCATCTTTTTCATCGCTTTAACCTCTTTTAATTATCGGTGATTCATTTTTGGATGCGATGGTTTCGTAGTTTTGGCTTTTGGGGTATTGGTTCTTTTGTAGGTTCATAGTCCTCTTTGGAATGTGTGGTGCTGGGAGTATATTATTTATGTTATTGGTATCGGTTCAAAGTCTCCAAGTTCCGAAATAGTGAAACTTGAAAGGGAAGATGTGCTCGGTGCTGCCCGGGAATTTTAGGTTCGGGCTAGGGGCCACTAGATGGCTCGCGAGATGGCTTTCTCGCTAGTGCACCATTGAGAGCAAGTTGTAATATATAGAACCTTCGAAGCGTAATAAACCAAGCGTGCCTGAGGCAGGGATCCTCAGTCGCAGGCGCCATTTATGACGATTCAATCTTCTTTCTTTAACACTAGTCAAAGATCTAATATTTTGAAAATCCCTTCCGAGAAATTTTATAAATCCCAAAATTTTCAAAGACTCGAAATTTCACAGTGTATCACATGAACTGCCATAAATCCTAAAATTCCAAAAAATCCTTGGAAGTTTTTTCAACATCCTTGGAATTCAAGGTTCTCAAAGTTTATAAATCTCCAAATTTTTCAGATTTCAAGTCCCAAACTTTCGAATATCAATTTCAAATTTGAGAAACTTAAAGTTTGAAAGAATTCAAAGCCCCGAAATTCTCTCAACAAATTCAATCCTAAAATTCTAAGAGCTCCGAACTTCAAGACGAACTTAATTCCCAAAACACCTACAAATTACGAATTTCGACCGATTTTCCCAAATTCTCTCCCCACCCCACCATACAAATTTCCCGAAAAGCAATATGGAAACTTCAACTAAGCCAACGATATGAAATTAAATTAAAAAATATAGAAATGTAACCTTGACCAAGGTAGACATACCAAATCGCCTGTCGCAATAATTGTGAAATTCGATCGAAACCCGATTGACTGGGTAAAATGAAGCAGGCTAGGTAATGAGATCCGAGTGCGAACCCGGGGCCGGTTTGCTGCGCCAGCATCCCTCGTTTACCTTCAATCACTTTCTTGACAGATGCATTTACGGTCCAGGTCTGCTGGCCATCAAGGTGGAATGCGCCTTAAGGCCCTCCTCTGTGTTAGCCTATCGATCCATCGAGTGCCTCGTGAATCCACGATTCTAACGCGAAACCTTGTCGAGTGGTGCGCCTAGGCTGACGCTTTTCTGGCAAAAGTCACGAGGAATCGACTTCTGAAAACCTCTTCTCCTCGTGTATTCTCGTCGAGAGATCGTTGAAGGATCGAGGCAACGGCATTCGTGACGATGCATCTATCCACTGTTTGAGCGACTCTGATTCGTAGATTGGTATCGAAGCGACGAGCCGATCGTTGCAGTTCTTTCGAGACTCGAAAGTACTCGATGCATCTCCCGTCTCTATTTATTTTAACTCGTTCGATGCGCTCGCGGGGCTTCACGAGTGGATAGAAATTGGATTTCTACGATACTAATCGGTTTAGATGAATTTTTATAGATATCTATTGTTCTTCCTCCTGTTTTTTCTTCGGTTCGGGTTGATGGGAATACTCGGTCGCGGGTGATTTCGATGCTTCTCCACCAGCGGAAAGGTGGTTATGCCAGACAAGAAAATTAGTTGAAATTGTGAAATATGAGAATTTTTTTCCTACGAACTTTTGTTTTAGTGCAAAACTTTTCTATAGCACCAATACACTATTGAAAATGATATCTTCTCGTGATTCGGTCATGTGTAAATCTTCGACTGTCGAATACTCGAAGTGCCGAAAGTAAAACTTCGAAACAAATAGTTTTAGAATTATGACGTCCCAAAAATTCCAAAAGTCACAGATGAGTATAAATTGACATGGGTCGAACCTGTGAATAATTGTAGAATACTAATCGAGGAACAATGTTTCAGCGAAACAATGAGGAATATTAAGACACGATGACCATGAGAAAACCATGACCGATAGCGATGAATACAATCTATCAGCCGTAGCGATTGCTCGTTCTCGCCGGGTTTTTATGGTTTCTAATTGTGGATCATGGTGTGTACGAGTCCGTCGGAGTCTTTTCAATCGAGAGAGAGACACGTTTAGAATGGCCTCGTGTGCCCAACGAAATCCTTGAAGGACTGTCATGCTTTTGTGTTCGCGTACTTATTACCGTTGCTGGACATCCATTATTCTCGCCAGAAGAAGATATTCCGCAATTAAGAGGAACTAATGGCACCGAGAGATCGTTAAGAATGCGCTGTTCAAATAATTTATGATCATTGGAGTTCGATCAATCGACCGATCGGAGTCCATAGAACTACGTGGACAAAATTCTTCTTACAATCTCTTCCAACGCAATAACGTTACAAAATAGAAACGCCTCATAAAAGGTACTCGATAAATCTGACCCTTGTGAAGGTACCAAAAAGCTCCAGCATTAATAAAAATTCTAAACGCCGAAATAAAACGTAAAATTCTCAAAGACCAAGTATTTTCAAGCATCAAAGTTACTAAAAGGAAGAGGAGAGGCCAGTTACAAGCATCTTTGACATGCTAATACCGATAAATAAGAAAGATCGCAGGTCAGCGTAGTACGATCACAATTTTTCCCTCAGCTTTTCATATTTCACCTACCTAACCCACCCACCCGCCACGAGGAAACACCGACGACATTATTATGTATGCTGTAGCCCTGTTAAGCAGAGGCATTTCTTTTTGTAGCCTCCGCTATGAAACATCGTAGAGTTCTTTTGCGCGTAAATTGCATGCTCCCTCCTCAGACACGGCTAGCCCAGGCATTAAGTCCATGCGTGGAGTCCGGTCCAGGATGGATCCTGTGTTTGCTGAGGGGATAATAGTGTAATGGATGGACAGGAACAGCGTACCAACGGATGAGACTGCTGTTTTCGAGACTCTAGTCTCCAGGCTGCCGCCTCGCCTCTCTTCTAGTACACTATTATTCTCTTTTGTCGGGTAATTGGCATCATTGTTGTGCATTGTCGGACGGTCGAATTGTTCGTTCCTGATGCGCGAATCAACCGCGCCACGCGGAACACGGAGAGGATGAGAAACAAAAAAAATGACTACCTTTTGTCGAACTTTAATAATACAGCCGCGTGAATGCTCGAACGATTAAGATTACTGGCGACATTAACGCTCTTCTGCTGACCATCGCGCTCGGTTATTTCGGTCTTTTCAACAAAATTCGCTGGGGAACTGGAACTGGACCATCGCGGTTAGTTGTTTTTCGGATTTTGTACGGAGGATCGTTAGGAGTGGGCCTGGCATCAACAATTTTTTTCAGGGATGTTGGAGAATCTACGTGCTTCATATGGAAATGTGAAAAATTTCAAGTATCTTTATCTCTAGACCCAAAGTTCTGAATGTTTTTAAATTTCAAGTTTCCAAATCATTCTCAAATCCTCAAATTTTTAAATTACCAAATTCCCAAATCCCCGTACTCAGGTACCAAATTGTCAAATAACTAAATTTTTAAATCTTCAAATTTCCAAACTCCAATTTCTCAAATCACCAAATTCTCTAATGTCCAAGTTTCAAATTCCATCAGTCGCTAAAGAAAAGGGAACGCCTCGAATTTGCCTATCAATAGGAATTATATTCGTAGCGATTACAATCAACGCCTAAATAATTCCTCGTTTACGGTCCGAACAAAAGAGCTCGTTAACAGACCTCCCATAAATACTAATTTCGCGCTTAACACGCGAGCTACTTCCTTCGCTCCAACATACGGAACATCTAGCTGATCTAGATCCATGCAATAGTCGTTGCAACCGTACTTTTACTTTCTCACCTTACGATTACAATGAGCAATCATCATCACAATATTAAATCTGTAAATGAATCCAGTACATTTTCTTTACTGGCAGTGAAAAGATAAGGGACCTACTTACTTCCTTCTTAAATCTCCTTCTCCTATCTTAACCCTTTAGTAATGATAAGGATAACATGTTACTTCAGAGACTGACGTGTTTATCATATTTAAAAAGTATTTTCTCATTCGTTGAATGCTGTTGATACGAATAAATGTTTTATTTATACCTCCTTTATAGTTCACTTTTGAGATATTTTCTATGAAACAGACTGAATATTGCAACATAAAACCGTTCAAATTTAGCTGTCTGTATAAAGCTAGTACAGTAAAAAGAACTATACTCGATGATCTTTCATAACTGTCTATCAATTATTAGTATTAATACAAAATGGCGTCTAATGACTTCACTGTACAGTATTCTGATTAACCTGAATATCGAAATATGAAGCAATTAGGAAAAGTTACTACTGGTGTTCAACTATGACACTAATAAAATGCAAATATTGAATTACGGCTCCTAAAAGTGACTCCTGCTGTTCATTAACACAGAAGCAATACAGATAACGTGCCGATAACTAATCTTCCAAATCATCTCGACGTAGGGGTCACATGTATACTGTGATTAGAGTTTACTCCACAGTTGGAACGCGGAAGCGTTCCGAGCAAACGCTTAGGCAAATGTCGTGTGTACGCGCGTACAAGTCGCATACCAGCGTGCAACCCGTTAGAAACTTTGACATTCTATCTGTACAATTTTCCCACGACTACCGATCCGCTAACGGGAGCAGCCTTTTCTGGCAGTTTCTGGTAAGAAGGCGTGCGCCGCGAGTGCCTCTCGCTTAAAACGCTCCAACGACCATGCACCAAGTATGGAGATTAGATTGCCACAACGGCCACTTACGTGTTCCCGATAACGCCGCTTTGTCCTTTTTTTCCCGCGCAAATCGCTGATATCGAACGTAGAAAGTCGATTGGAGTCTAATGAAATCACGCCTGATCTATGATTCGCTATTATGCAACCGATTCCGTTAAGTTTACGAAAATCGTCGATCACTTATAGCCACTTTCGTGCCTTTTAACCACTTTGCGTGTGCAAACTTGCATATTGATTGTTTCGCCAGTTAATTCCACTATATTTTATTTTCCCGGATGGATTACGAGTGTACAACGTTTACCGTAGGATTTGAACAATCTTTAGTACTATTTCCCTAGAAATTCTTTTTCGTCCAAAGACCGAGTTCTTTGATACTTTTGTTAATTTTATAAGCTTGCATAACTCGTCAAAAGTACGTTGTAAGCTTGTTGCAGCTCATAAAAAATTTAACCATGTAACCGAGTTAATCGCTAATTAAAAGTAATTGTATCCACGAGAGGAAGGAGTCAACTGCAATGTTGTGCTAAAACGTGAATTTTAAGCCCCTTATCGATAAGATAATATATAATTACAAAATTTGTTGGTTGACCTACTAAAAAACTTGAATGCACGGTGTTATGCATAGTGTTGTGTTATAGTGGCATACGAGCAACGCGTTTGAAGAAAGAATATTAACTGTACATTGACCCCATCGTCCATATGGAAGTGATTCGACACGCTTTGTTTTCTACGTTAATCGTATACAGGTCAGAGAGAGACCATTGGCCGAATTAGGCTTGGACGCGACGCAGCAGCTACTTAAGCGGACAATTGGTTGTCATTGACACACAAAACCGTTGCTAACGAGTGTGACAATCGTTTCGACAGAGGGGCTTTCTTATTAATCGTTTGGATCGACGCGCATTTACGAAGGGTCCAACAACGATTTGGTACCCTTGATCGTGGAAAAGACCAGACATTTCACTCATAAACAATCCAAATATTATTAAACAGTATTATTAACCACGGTATTCTATTGCAATTGTTTAAAATATTTCAGATAAATAAAAGTAAACAAAGAACTTTTCAATAATTGCACTGTATATTTTAAACATACATTTTACTATAAATTAACAAATATCAAGTCACCCTTGGTTAACATGTAGATGAATGAAGAATTGTGCTGATATCAAGTTTTTACTAAAATTAAAGAAAATCTTGTACGAGTAAGAACATCCGTCAAATTAAGGAGCACTAATTGAGTCGAAGTATCAATCGGTTCCTACGGATAGATTTCGAGACGTAATTAAAATTTGCAGAAAATGGAAGATCGATCAGTTTCCACGACCGAAGGGTCACCAAGAATCTGTCGGTTTCATCGTCTAATTAACGAACACGGGGTCGAACGATGAAGCGGCTGTATCCGGCCGATTAGAACGATTCTTAATCGATCGGTGCATTAGTCCATAGAGATTCATTGACTTACCTCGCTCTTCAGATTCAATGGCACGTCGCAGGGCGCGTCCAACTCGGCTTCCATGTTCACCTGATGAGACAGCATGCTGTGGCTGTGCCTGGGCGGTACGGCGGTCGCCAACGTGTTGGGATGCTGCAGATGCTGAAGACGAGGTTGGAGATGGGACTGGTGGTGATAAGGCGGCAACAATTGGGTGTTCAGAGTGCGAAGATCAGCTGGCGGGGAAGCGGATGCAGCGGTACTGCTCTGTTCCTCTTCGGGTGAACCCTCCGCCATGTCAACCTTGCATCCAGGGGATTCGTAATCTGCAAATCGACCAAAACTCTCTGAGGACCGATCTAATAGTTGAAATCGCCGCGTGCCAACCCTACAGCACGACACAATTCCATAATGGGTTGAATACAATTTGTGTATGTGGATTGAACGATGACGTGCTATGTCGTCAAACGACAGTCAAATTTTATTTACTTAATTACTTCTTCTTCTACTTATCTATTAATTTCATGGGATTACATAACTAGGATCTGGATGTACTCGACATACAACATAATTCAGAATATAAAAACTGTAACCTGATAATTTGAAGTTGAGTTGTCAACTTTTCTATCCGATCTCGATTAAATACAATAGGTTGCAGTAATGATTAAGCCTAACCTTAATTGTTAAAGCTAAGGAATTTGAAAACTTGAAGAGTTAGAAATTTCTCGAGATCCAGAAGATCGATAGTATTTTAAATTGTCCCCGACATAAGGTCCGAGGGTAACATGAAAGGGCAAAGCGACACGCATAAACACGATACTAATTAAACGCGTTTCTCCCGTCGGCCGTATCGAAGCGTGCTGCGTGCAGCTGTTAAGAATGCAGACAGTGGAAATTAGAAGGAAGCCCCCGTTCATCTTCCGACTTCAAAGCAAAAACATTTGGCCGATGGCATCGAGTCAGAGCAAGTAAGATAGTGGTGAGAGACCAAGAATCCCGTTGCTTCAAGAATAAAACAGGGCGCCACCTACAGACACCTCGCATTTATCAGGCTAATTATTTTTATCTGTGTGGACGGTTAGGAAGAATTCAAGGGCAACCGAGTTACCCTGCCATGGCATCTTTCTGACTGTGATACTTTTAGAATCTTTTTGTTTTGCTTGCTACTAATACTCGTGTGTTAAGTGAGTCATTGATGTAGTTATAGGTTAGATGTTTCATTGATGGAGATCTATTATCACATTCTTATATTTCTATGTTATGTTGGAAAATTTTCGAGTTTCTTAATTTCACAGTTCTTGATTTCGTAAATTATTAAACTTCACAATTCTAAAGTTCTATTCACAGTCTTCTACATTCTCAACTTTCAAAACTCCCAACATTCTAAATCCACAATTACCAAAATTTCCGAATTATTCCTGAATCTGTTTTCAAACTTTCAAAGTTCCAAACAGTCAAGTCCCAACGTTCCACAACTCGGAAATCTAACTTGAAAATTTGTAAATCAAAATATTTTGAAATCTTAAAAGCGTGAAAGTGCTTGTCTAGCGCGGTAGCATGATCGTAATAGTCCGCCATTGATCCAAAGTGATTTTGAAACGTTCTAACTGGAGCATAATAAATTTGCAACCTTACTATAAAAGCGGGTCTCCTGGTGTCCAGTTATTAACACAAGGTCGAGTTACCCTATCTACTTCTTCTAACTCTTCTCGATCAAGCTTTCATCCTCTCGGTTTCTTTTTTTTCCTCCGGGCCAGAGGTCGGCGAGATCCATCGTCGAAGCTCGCGGTTCGTGTACTTGCTGAACGCAACTAACAACATCTGCTTCTATTTTTGCGCTGGCCCGAGTCCAGCGCTTCACTTTTTTAAAAGCCGTACGCCTATGACGAACGGCTGGATGGATCATCGAGCGGAAGCCTGGGTTAGAGGAAGAGAAAGAGAGAGAGAGAGAGCAGCCGGTTATTCTGGACAAATTATTGTCAAAGGGCGCACCGTCAGCCCACCAACTACTTTGTTCCTCGTGAAAGGCGTTTTATAATGGTCGCCCTCTAAATATTAGGGTTTTTGCAAAAAATAAAAAATCGTCGCTCATGATAAAGCTTATACGGGTTTGCAACGACCTACGGTCGAGCTTGGATCGCGATCATCGAGATTCACCGTTAGGAAGCGTATAGGGCCTCGACACGATATTCCAGCCTACGTAACCGTGTAATTACAGCAGTTTTGCGTCTCGTTATCGAGCGGAATTAGCGGGTATTGCATCGTTCGTGAGAATTCCTGGAAATCTATCGGTGTTAGTTAATTAGCTACGAGGGACGCGCGATTTGATGACGGTTCCGTCGAGGAATTGTTCTGAAAGACTTGCTGTAACTCTTACGCTAAGAAATTCGCGATACAAACGTAACGAGGTAAATGTTATTACACGATAGTAATTTCTTTTATTAACAATTGCAAGTTTAGCATTGTTGGTCAGCGACATTGAACTTATACATGTTATACTTGAGAATTTATTTATTTTTTAAAAGTAGGGATTTATTAATATATGTTGTTCAAGGATATGACAGTGTGGTTATTAATATCGTTGCAACGAACGCAGAAAATGTTGAATGACCTTGATTGCGTCCTTGACCATTAAGCATATGCGCACTCGATGACTGAAAATAATAATCGCAATAAAGTGTATACAATAAGTGCACTTAAATAAAGTGTAACAGCTTCACTGCGCATAATTATTATGTACGGCTTACGACTGCGCATATATCTTATGTTCAAGATCATTTCAGAAGCGCTTCTATGGAAAATACTATAATTAAAAATATATACACCGTTTAAATTTCATACGTCTGATAACGTTAACATTGAAACTATTTAAAACCCGGCTTGTATTCACTGTCACGAAAGTTGGTCTTTTTCTATTTTTCGTTTGATTGCAGAAAATTAGAGGCATCGATCAGCGCGTTAGCCGGCGTGTTAATCACCGATGGAAAAATCTAAAAAACTTGGAATTACCGCTGATGGAACGAAAGAAAGTGGTCGGTTACAACGTGTAGAGTTGAAGTAACAAGCAAAGCAAGCGAACAGTTAACGCGTACGCTTTAAAGGAAGTAAATTGCTCGCGTCTTAAGCGATCCTCTCATTTCGAAGGACTGCTTGTCGACGATCGAGTGGCCAGTCGAGCCTCGAACGAACGAGCCTCCCTTTTTTCCGTTTGCGGTCGTTAATTTCCGTTGGAATCATATTAATCGCTCTAGGGCTGCGCCCGTGAAATTACTAGACGCTTTAACCACCGGCTGTCCGGGGCCGAATTCGTCCGCAACGATTATTATATCGCATCCTGAGGTATAATGCTGGGTATTCCGAAAGCTAGCCAATTAGTATCGTCGATTTGGATGCTTTAATGAGAGCGCGGTTTCATTAGCGTATCGCATCGTCCCTCTCTTCCGATCGTGATACGTGAAACGGAAGGAGAATCCCTCCAACGAGGCCGAAGAAATCGGCAATGATTATAACCGTGATCGTTCAAGTGTCATTGGGGCTTAATATTTGAAAATTGCTACCCTCCACCGTCTGTTCGAGAGGCGTTTCGTTTCTACCTCGGCTTTGGGAATGGATTAATCATCGTCGAATCCGATAACCTTCCATTTTACCGATTACACGTGTCAATTCGTTTTGCGCGTAATTGCACGTTCGGTTTGTATCATGATAATTGATAGGGATTAGCTGGATGCTTCGGGAAAATAAATCTTTTGACGAGGGTTAGAATTTTGGATGTGTTTGCAGATTTTCTGGGAATTATGACGGTGATCAGAAATTTCTCTTCTATTTGACAATACTTTTTTAGATAAATTAACATTACCTTGATTTCCGCATTGAAGTCAGTATTTTTAACAAATCAATTATTTCTTATGTCACCTCAAAAACTAGGTTCCGAAACTTATTCACTCTTACTTACTTATTATTTTCTTTATTACTTAGAGATAGCCTCACCTCAGCACCCCTTATTCAGAAACAGACCAGTTGCGATTTAAACTGATCTTATTTTAAACGAAGGGTAAAAATTACGTATTGTCCCAAGAATAAAGATCCAAAAAATCAATGATCCAAACAGATGTCTCATCTGAACCAACACGCGAGAAACGGAAGTCCGTCGGTCAATTTTCTCGGGGAAAATCGAGGCTCGCGGTTCTTTTCATCGAGAAACGAGTATCCGCTTTCACCGAGTGCATCCTAGCATGTCTCCACGAGCGATAATTGCTGACGGGATCAGCCGGTGAAAGTCCACGTAATCGAATATGCAATTAAAACACACCGGGACCATTGATACGAGGATCGTTCGAGTGTCTAGGGAGGCAATTAAAACGCGTGCATTATGCGACGAGCCGTCACGAGACTCTCCTCCTCTCCCTCCCTCTCTCCGTCTCCCATTCTATCCGCATTTCCGTCGATCGGAGACGTTTAACCACTAAAAGCCACCCTCGGGGTGATTTCGTAGCGACTGCCACACCACGTGTCCTGCTCGACTTTCGTCTCGATCGGTTCCTCTCCTCCTTTCTTCGATATTTCTTCTTCTCGCTTCGGGGCCGAGTATCGTGCTTTCGCATTATCATCGTGCCTGGTTTATACCCGTGCTCGACTTGCCGAAGAAGGAGGAAGAAGAAAGGAGGCGGAGGATGAACTGAGAAGAGAGGCAACGCAGCGTCAGCGACGCCGCCAGCAGCAGCGTACAATTAAGGGGGTTGATTGATGTTAATTCAAAGGGTAATTAAGAATGTTGCGCATAAAAATCCGGTAATTTATGGTCATTGGGGATAATTATATGTTGACCAGCTTGTAATTGCAAGCGTTCCGTGGCCTACAACACCGCGTATAAGCGTCCGGGAATTGCGGGTAGCTCCTTCTCTTCGAATGGCCGACCTGCTGTTACTGATGTATGTGTGCCTTTATGTACAGGGTGCTCGTGTTAACTTTGAACACCCCTTCCTCGACATCTTTTACATTCGTTCCTTCATAAACAGTGCGTAAACCCCACTCTTTTTATATCATTTGTCAAAGTACGAAGTCCAACTTCGTTTATTTAATTAGAACTCAAGAAAGTTGCACCCTTGGTCCCAACTATACTTTCAAACACACTCAAACAAACTTTGAAAGACAGTAAAATTCTTGAAACACAACAGTATAAATATCATGATACTAACAGGTGGTATGAACCTTACGAATGTAGAAATAAAAATTCGTACCCGTTTCTCACCCTGTATGTGTCCGCGCGTTGGAGTGGGCTTCTTCCCGAGTTTGTTCGTGTGTGTGCGGGTGGGATATACGGTCTCAGATCGCAGCTTATTATAGGGGCTAGTAGATAAGGTGGGTTTAGAAACAACCGTACGCCTCTGGCCAGCAGCTAGTTTCCACATAGTCCTGGCTGTTTCTCTTTCCTTCTTGTTCGTGTACGAGATGTCTCTGCTTCTCTCTCTTTCCCTCTCACTCTCTCTCTTGCCTTGTTCGCCGCCTCGGGCAACACCGAGGTGCGCGTAAACCGCCCAAAGTCCGGGGCATCGATTTATGAGGCCGATTCCCGTTGCCGGCAAGACTTGCACGCGGCGGTTTTAGAATTTTAGGCTCGGTCCAGTTAGCCGCGAAAACGAAGCCGAATGCCGCGTTGCTCTTGCAACGGGACGCTATAAATAACCGGGCCGCGGATAATCGCCATATGGCACCACCATGCCCCGACTACCCGCTTCTTCGTAGACGTTGGCCCATTTTATACGAGACTTCGATTTCGTGGTATTGCGTGTCACCCGTCAGCTTCCGAACGAAAGGAAACATGGGTTATTTGGAGACTTGGGACATGAAAGCGAGATGGGTTTCCACTGTGACGATCAGGGTAATTTGATCTTTTTGGTGGTATTCTTGGGGCGGAATAAATGATCCTCGAGTTCGAGTAAGAAGACAAAACGATCGAGAGTAATCTCTAGAATACTTGAATAAAGCTTTGTAAGGTGCCATTTTACAGAATGCAGTCACATCTGGTAAAATGTAGATGTGTGTGAAAAAGAGACATTTTTAATAAAACGAAAGAAAGATATATAATGACCTTAGAAAGAGAGTATAAACATATAAATCTGAGTTGTGCAGAAAAAATTATTCGTACAAAGTTTATTCGGTGAAATGTTAAAAAGTGATCACATCTAACTCTGATACTGTGTTCGAGAAGGAAAATCGCCATTTTCAGAGTTTCGCAAAAAGTCAGTTTGGCGAAACTAAAACAACAAATTGAACATTCAATCGCTCCAGTTCCCACGAGCTCAACAGAAATTAAACATCGCTCTCACTTTCCGGCCAAGACAGCAATTTCAGCGTTACCTGCAGGATACAGAGCAAAATGAACGCCAAAATCTTTGGACAGTTGAAAATAGGGGTTCGAAACGTTGGACGAAGGTACAAGGCCGTCTGCGAGGGGGTAGAAGAAAAAGAAAAGGTTGAAGAGAGAAGAGGAGAGAAAGCAGAAGACAGCAATGGGTAGCCCTCCTACTTGAAACACGGCCAATAAAATGATCCCAGCGGGACCAGTTGGCAACCGCCCATCGCGACATTGTCCTTGCCGGCTCCTTTTTTTTTCACGATCCCGTAATCAATCGACCGGTCTAATGGCAACGCATAATCGCGGCTTTGTGGCGCCTAACCGTGCTCATAATGCTAAAGAGAACGAGCAGAAAGCAAGCTGGAACGCGCGAATCACTCGAGCTCACTCCACACCAGAATTAACAAAAGCCGCTGCCAAATTCTCGGGAGTTCGCTGTTATACTCTTGTATGATCAATACGAGTCTTTTGCGTGTGTTTTGTTAATGTTGAAAGGAGGGTGAAATATTCATCCTTTTCGAGAGAACTTGCCATTCAGTTTACGAGATAATTTGTTTTTCCTGACCGTGAGATACTTAGCTGGTGGATTATCTGTTTTGATACCTACTGTCAGATTTTAATAAAATTTACAATTCTCAATCGAGAACTTGTGATCGTGTACACGCGAAGATTGGTAAAGAGGAAGAGGAATCTAGATTGCACTCTTCCTAAATTACTCTTCTTTCTAGAGTAAGAGTCCTAAGTTCCCTATGTTCTTCATAAGCTACCATTAGGCTCTCTGCAGCTCCTTTAGATTTATTCAGTTTTTGCTTAAATTCCCGCTAGGTTCTTTCTAGGTTCTCCATGGAGTCCCTCGGCGTCTACCTATGAAGACATTCTAAAACTTCCTGCTGATTTGTACGTACATTGAAAATTGTCCCTCATTGGTTAACTGTAGTCTAAGAAAGTTCTTCCTGTACAAAAGTACATATGTATCGAGCGATTCGAATTAATCTTTAACGACGAATGTACGTAAGCATGGCGGCTAAGTGCCGGGCCAGGTAATGGTCGTTTCGTGCGATACGATTCCGTTAGAAATCCGAGGGGCTTTGTCCCGAGTCACGAAACGCAAGGATTAAACTGAACAGCGGCCCGTTAATGCAACTGTGCGAACGCCTCGTCGAAGATACGGACCCGTGCGTTACGCAACGCACCTTTGATTTTGTCGTCCATGAATCGACACCTGAACATCGGTATTTTTGGTCCAAGATTCACCAGTTACAAGAACAATATATAAAAGTGCGACAGATACGCTATTGTCCGCGATATTAATTCACTTTATGTGTTTAAGCACCAAATCATATATTCCTGAAGAAAATTGTATATAGAATTTTGGTTGTTTGGACGAATGAAACAGAGTACTGTCCTTTATAAAATTCGTGCTGACACGAAACAGGATCATCGAGGGGCGTAAAATTTTGGCACAAAGAACGGAAAAGGCGATGGTATACGCGAAAACGCGTAGGCGAACAGAGGGCATTCTCGTAGGCGCAGGAAGAATATTTCATGTTTTACGGCGCCAGCGTCGTTGGGGTTGCGCCGGACAAAAAAAGTGTCAGCCCGCCGGCTAAATCAGAGCGTGAGTGCATTAAACTCCGAATTACCACAAATAGAACCTTAACCGCACATGCCCATTATAATGGTACCCCCTGCTGAAGATGTATTTACGTACTAAACCGCCTTCGCGGCTCACGCTGAGTCGTTTGGTATTAACATCTGGCCCAAAGACGAGTTGCTCCCGGTTCATTGGACCCCATTTTCTTTTTTATCCCTCGTGTAACGGGATTAACCGTTGTACTTGAATAAAACTGGCACTTATCGGTCGATCGAACCGGAAAATGCTCGAATTCGATGCGTTAAATAGCCGTATGTCCCTTTTTTGTCCGCCGGACCATGTAACCAGTCGAGTAGCTTCGAATTTCGTACACCATGCAAATTATTCGCCTCTTTTTCATTATCAAAAGGTTGATTGATGTTGGGTTACTTTTGTCGGTTTTTCATTTTTTTATTTAGCTTCTTTTTGAAGATGTTATTTGGTCATGGTTAATATTTCTAAAGAACTTCTCCATAATACATTAAAATTATACTATACACAACTAAGAAGCTTCATTCTTTTGGAATTTTGACTTGGATCACTTTCATAATCGGCACATACACATATAGTAATAAAATCTTGATAACAAGCAATATAACTCGATCTTCTGATTGTTTTTATGCGAGAAAAGTATACTGATCTTTTATAGACTCAATACGAAATGAATGCATGAGAGCAAATAGCAAAGTGCAAAGAAAGGCTTAGCGTTGGTTGCACCGCGAACAAGCCAAAAGCACAATTAAGGTAGCAGGAGAATCGAGAGCGAAAGAAACCAAGGACAATTAAATACAAGGGTCAGAAATATAAGTCAAGCATTATCTAGCTCACGAAACGATTCTATTATCCCAGAAGAGGAGGTAAGAGCAAAGCGAACAAGAGAGAGAAAGGGTGGCGTAAAATATGTGCGGAGCACCGGACCATTCTTCGGAGAATTTAAATTCTTCTTGGGACCCTTTTCCCGGCGAGAAGAAGTCCTCAATAGGGCGACGAGGCACGGAAATCTCGGGAGTGCTTTTACACGCAAATTAGGTCTATTAGGAGCATCGAGCGTACAAAAACACTCGTGCCGTAGCATCGGTCTGTCCCTCGATGCGTAATCCTCCCCGCCCCGTTAACGCACGTGCGTGCTTCTTTATGAATTATTAGAATTAATGACACCGCACGCATCGCCTCGCGCTATGGGGTGTCACGTCGACTCGCGTCCTCCAATTGCGTCGCACAAACACAGATCCGCTTCAATAGGAAAGAGAGATCGAACTCCCTTTACGTTTCTTATCCTTTTCCTTCGCTCGGCCATTCAAACAACCACTTGCGCGAAACGTGTAATTGTACTTACGTGCTGGCACAATGTCACGTGCAATTGTGTCTGAATCGTTCCTTCAATGCGACAATGTACTTCGAGGATCCCTTTTTATGTTTCGCCAACCTTTGCAACCTTATGGTTAGGGAAGTTCTGTTCGTTACCCGCTGATGAGATGATAAACGTATGTACTTTTTCTATTTATTGTGATGTAAATGGAAGTGTGATGCAAAAGTATAAAGCGAGTAACGTAAAAGTACAGAGCGTGTAAATGTGGAAGGCGAGCGATGGCGTAGGATTACGATTGAATTAAGTCTCTAGTCAATGATGGAGTTATATTTAGCAAAAGTATTTTAATTGTTAACACCGTGTTATTTTCATCGGATGATTTGTACCTTGGCTTACTACAGATTGGATTTTCAATCACTTTGTCTGCAACGATAGAATTTTTATCGAGCAAAAGCTGGTTCGAGATTTAAAATTTTAAAAACTTAAAATTAGTGTATCGACAATCGATGGAAGCTTTTTTCTGGCGTCCACGTACCGATCTAAAAATACTTATAAGAGCATCTGTCGCATCTATGAAATCTTAAGGTTAAATCGAAATAATCGTGCATAAAAGAATAACAATTACGCAACTATCGTTAATGATTCCGCAACAGAAAATGAATTTCTGCAGGTTCTCAGAATTGAAGATTATGAAGGAAGTAAAGAAAGAAGGAAATCGACGATATCGTTAAACGGATAGATAGAATCGAGAGGAATTAGTTAATCGGATACAAGGAGAGACATGTGTCGCCGATTAATACGCGATATCGCGTTCGAGCACGAAACGGTGGCAAGCACTTCTCGATTCACATTTGACGCTCGAAGACGGCGGCGTAACTTGCTTAACGGCGGTGATTCGTGAGTCGATAATCGATGGAAGGGCGCCGGATGGAAAATAGAGAAGCAAGGCTACAAAGCGAGCTGGAAGTGGGTAAGTTGTCGAGCGAAATGTTATCGCGCGCCGGATCGTCGGCAGGGGTTGAATCGGGTAAAAGGGAGCTGAATGGGGCTGCAAACGGGGGTTGACGAGCTTCGAGGGAGAAGGAGAACAGAGACAGACGATAAACGTGGAGAAACGAGGAGAAATGTGGAAGGATTTAAGAAGGGGAAAGCATCGATTACTTTTCTTGACCTGGACAATATCCCTGTTCCCTGCTACCTATTATCCACCAATGCACCGCGAAACCGTACGTTTATTTGCACTTTTCCGATTCTTTTCAACGGGACCGGAATATTTCTGTATACTGCCATGCGGACATGAATATGTATTTATTGACCGAGGTGTCTCGTTTCCCTTCTTTTCTACTTTTTTTTACTTTTACATTTTCTTTTCGACCGAAAGAACGATATTTAGTGACAAACGAAACATTACTGCCAATTAAATCTACAATCGCTTTCGCGTATTAACTTCATAATTATTCAAACTTTATTATATGCATTCGAATCATTGCTAAAAGTATAGTAAACTATTATTGAGTCGAATGACTTAAGATGTCTTGTAAAATGGATTATGAATGTCCTTAGACTGAATACGATTTATGTTCAATGATCAGATGGCAAGTTAGTACTTTCAACATCTTCAGCTTTTTAACCTGATCAAAACTTCTCTATCGAGAGGGTTGGACGTGTATTATAATAAAAGAATGCATCATCATATCAAACATATGAACAAGTTGATGTCAAGTAGTTTAGAAAATAATTAGAAAAATTGCCAGATAACATTAAGAATGAATCTTTCGAGTATAAGACAGCATGAAGACGCGTTGCTATTTAATAAAATCCAATGAAAACAGAATCGAATCCGAATGTCGCGATTGTCATTTAAGATGTATTAAACCGATTGGCTAATATACATACCAAAAAGGTATGACCTATAGGACCAAAAGGAATTGACGATCCCGAAGAAAAGCCGGGGTTTTCTTTCAGAGGGACGCTCGAAACGAGCGTCCCGACGATACCTCGAGTCGAGTGCTTCCTTTGGGATTTTCCGCCTTCGACTCTCCATCAACCGCCACTTTTCTCCTCTCTTTCTCTGTTCCACGTCCCGTAAAGCGACGGCCTCTCTCTCCGCGTCCTCCTCTTTCAACCAACCCTCTCTTTCACCATAGTCCCGAGGTGGCAAGCAAAGAACTCTCCTACCCTCTGGTTGCTCGCACTGATTTTCTACCCTCTGCTACTCTTCCCTCTCCGCACACCTCCTCCTCGCGCTGCTATCCGCCCTCGACCCCGCAGCGTCACTCGTAGTCACGCTGCCAACACGTGCTCCTGTTTACCTCTCCAATCACATGGTCCGGGTCGTGGCGTAGTTCACTGACGGTGTCATTTCATCGAAAATATCTGACGCGCGTGTGCGAGCCGGTTAATTGGATTCATGACGAGTGCATGCGTGTTCGACACGCACTTCGAGCCTGTACGCCCGCTCGAAGGGGATGATTCCGCTGATGACTCCGATCGGAACGTATCTGCGGTTCTTTTCGAGAGATCCCAGTTGTTCGCCGCGTTTCGAGCTGAAACGTGCGGGGGATAACTTGCTCTTTCATACATTTTCCTGCGGCGCGAATTTGCGTTTGCGATGTTTATTTTTTTCAGCGAGGATTTTACAGATTATTTACAACGATTTTGACCATTGTTTTGCGTGCGACGCTTTTACATGCTTATGGATTAAATATATTTGCGTGGTTGTTCGGTATAGTTTTATTGCGGCGAGAGGATTGTTCGAGTTTTGGAGATTTTTGTGATTGTTCACAATTATTGTTAAATGTGCGAGTTGGAAATGTTTGTGTGACAGAAATGATTATCCGGTGGTTTTGAACGTCTTTGAGGTTATTGAAAATTTGTATGGATTCAAACGGACTAATATACACTGATATGTATTAAATATGTTGATAACAGTGAATATATGATTCTCCAGGGAAAAATCTCTCTTCTAGAGAATACTAAACTATATTACCCTATTTGTATTATTTAAAGTACAAAAGTCCATATGAAGCATTGACAGCTATTGATGATAAATAGTTCCCTCGAGGAGGAATGCAATGACTACAGTGTATCGAATCGATTAATTTTATATATCAATTTATAGCAACTGTCTGCACACCTTGTCTACTTGAAGATCTACACGAATTTTACTAGAACGAAAAGAAGAGACGAATACGTGACACTTGTGAACCGTATAAAAATATTCAACTGACACAAAACTTAACCAGAACATATAAGAAACCTAGTAAAAGTACATATCATAAAAATTCAATATTTTGATCAGTAATACTCCGTGTCCTCCACATTCATTTTCCTCTATACTGATATTCAATAAATGACAGGTCATACCGACATAATTCATCACCCAATTCTTTCTAAATGTATCAATATAAACAGGTGTTAATGCAGAAACAATTAACATAACATGAAAGTTACATTTTTGTTCGCGTTGAAAGTCGATTCGTAAGAACACGGTAGAAACGTGAACGCACTGAGAAAGATCGGTGATCACGTTGCAGTTACTTGCACGATCCTTCAATTAGCATTTTCAGGTCACACTGGACGCGGACACGTTCGCGATCGCGCATAATTATCACCCTAATTATTGGAACGCAGCTAAGTAGCCGCAGGGAATTATCGCCCAGCTTCGGGCGAACCTTTCGCATGGAACCCAACGCCTGTTTCAATCTCTCGCTAGGCAACATTCCCGCGTGGCCAGGCCCCGGAGTAACTTTCTTAATTACAGAGATTAACTTCATGCTATCGGGGCAACGATTATCGCTCGCGAGCCTCGCAATTGCCAGCCAGATATAAATACACGCCGCTGCGGCGTACCGAATTTTGATGGAAACACTTCTTCCCTTTTCTAACAACGCACCGACAATCTACAATTTATCCTAGACATCTACCGACAAACTTCATCTTGATATCAAACTTCCTATCTTTCCTTAACAAACGTAATAGCATTATTCTACTTGGATGCGCTTAATAAATTTCTTATACACAGATTTATATTCTGTAATACTAGTTATTATCAAAGGTTACTTTTTAAATTTAACCCCTTGTCTTTTCTTTGTCAGGTGTCGAAATCACAGTCATAATATTAAGACAGAAAAAACAGTTGGAATGTTTTGTATTCAGCAATTTTTCGCTATGAAAAACTTAGAATTGAAGCGTGTTAAAAATTCGTGTAAGATTTGTCACAGTTGAAGCGTGAGTGCGTCACGTGTGGGAGATATTGTAAGGCAACAGGTTAACCATTTCGAAATGGACATATGCGACATTGGGCGGTGTAATTGTAATTTTTTAAAATGCAATCGTTTTATTTTACATTTTTAATCTTCTACTCGATCTTTTGCGAAATTAACCCTTAATCAGATAAGAGTTTATGAACAATTTGATAAATGCTACACTTATTCAAGTTTACGATGTGTCTGATAACATATGTCCATTTTCACAGTCAATAAGATTATTCTGCAGTTCTAACGAAACAGAAAGAAGTTTTCAACACATTTCATAAATCGAACGGGTGGAAATAAATGAAATTCTGAACTGCATCACGAATACTGATTGAGTACTTGTTTCGTGACATGTCACAAATTTTTAACCCTTCCGACAGTTTGATATAGTATACTATTTATTTTAAAGCAGTCATACGTTCTGATTTAAATACATTTAGTAACATTTTAATGACATGATACATCAGTTATGAAATACAATACTAATCACATAACGTGACAAAGCAAAAGCTAGAATTGAGGAATTATGTACTCGTTTTCCTAATAATCAGTTATAGCGTGTCTGACTACGCATGTCCGTTTCTACTGCCCCATACAACCCTCTAATAAAACCTATGTGTCCACGTACATTTAACACGTTTGCGTCACAAACTTAATAATGACTAAATTTAGAGAAGAAGAAGTTTCGCATTACCTACACATTAAAAAAGACATATATAGACACGGCACAATTATAATCATTCAAAGTTCTTTTGCTCTATTTTGTAATTTATCACTTGATACCTCAGGAAATTATATCTACATAGAATATTTTTTAATTCTTCGCTCCTAAGTTTGTGATATGTTCCTTAATACCTCGGAGTTCATCGTGTTAATAAATAACTGTGTCTGACGACATACGTCCGTTGTCACCGTGACAGTCAACCCGTCAGGATAATCTCGACTAATTGTCAAACTTTCACGAGTTTCATTCCAAAGACACGGTTCACTCGAATATGTTTAAACGACCTAATCAAGAGTAACTTATGGATGAAAATAAAAATTGACAATCGACATTACTCACCTGAGGCGACTTGCGTCTGACGTGCGTGGGACTTCGTCTTGACGTAGGTTTTGTCGACTGCCGTTTAATTATTCAGCTCAATGCCACTAGCTGTTCGATCGAACCGAAATTCGTGTTCCTCGGTGTCGGCGAATAGTCTGTTCTCGACAGTTGTCGGTAGCCACGTAACGATCACGATCGCGTCGTCTCTGTACCAAGTTCCAAGCACTTTCGCGTGTTTCTCCGCCTTTCTTTTCCACGATCACCAGGCAATTTTCTAGCGACCGGTTACGACGACAACGAACAGTCCGGATGGTGACGGTGAGCCGATATCGACGGACAAACGATTCACAAATACATCGACCGCCGGTGACATCAGCCTACCATAATTACGCCGGGTAATTGCGAGTAATTAGGAGCGATTAAGCAGCAAACTGTTAATTGCTCGAGACCCGATAATACGTCACTCGATTCTTCGATCGCTCTCGTCGGATGTGCACCCGGAAGGGAATGTCAAAATCGTTCCTGACGAGCACCGAACGACGAAAAAACACAGCGTTTCACCGGTTCGTCAAACGTAAGCGTTCCTCTTGCACACTCGGTCACCTACGAGATAACGCGCGGCGAACGTGAACGCGACGTGGTCGTGTTTAATGCGATTTTAATTATTCTATTTGTCAACGATGTGCTCGCTGTTCGTGCTTATCGCCTCGATTCCACGCCGAAGAATACAACGGCGATCACCCGTCGTAATTATCCGCGACGATAATTAGGAGCTTATTAAAGTCCGAGTCCTTGCGAATCCGCGATGCCAAGTCGTTACACACGATACAGTCGCTCGTACCGGCACCGGTGAACGTTGATCAATCTTTCGCAGAATGTCTACGCTTATTGCCGTGCAATTAACTCGGCCACCACCTGTCCGTAGCACCTGCCACGCGTTTAATTGCCTCCCGCACGTGGCCCTCGTGATAATGTACTTTCGACAGTCTTCGGCCGGCCGAAACCGACAACGTAGAACGCGACTGCGAACGAGTCCCTCGAAACGATCCGAACGACGAGTCCGATCGGCTCCGGTCGGGCAGACGAGTAGACGATGCGCGTATCGGTCAGACGATTCTCGGACGATCCACTTATCCCAGCGGATCCCGTCAGTTCACCAGTAGACGTGTCCACAAAACAAACAGTCAAGCGTACGTGTACGTGTGTCCCTGTCCACGTGCCGACTGAACGAGTCGGCGCACGCACCTCTACGCTCTGATTCCCTGATCACTCTCGAAGCACACCCTGGCTGATCACCAACGTATCACAAACTTCCTCCACTTGCGAACTTCTCTTCCTCCGGTCCACCACCTTCTTGACCAGACGTCCCACCGGGCTAGGCCGACGACGGTCGTCCTCCGGGTGAAATTTCCTCGAATCCCTCGAAAACACCTCGGCTGGACTCGGTGCACCGCGAACGACGAGAGGGGGCTGGCGTCGATCAAGGAGGATCGATCGATCCCGGTTCGCTGCTGGCGGATCACACGCTCCGTAGATTCTCGTGCTCGATGGCAGCGTGGTATACACGTTGCGCGGTCGATGCTCGGCGCGAAAACTTGGACCTGAATCCTGACGGTTCGCAGTCTGGCTGCGTAGTGGCCCCGCTGTTCAACCGAGGGAAGGCAAACCCGCCGTGGCTTCTCTCCCGCCTAGCTGCCGACCAATGCTAGCTTCGGCTGGAAGGGGTATCGTGGGCGGTCCCGGGGGCGGTCCTGATGCGCGGAGGTGGTCCGCGAGTTACTCGCGGGATCCCGTTGTTATGATTGTTATGAGTGTCCGAGCTGCCTCCTGCGAGGTGCCTTTGGGGGTGGAACGCGGACGCGCGAGAGGGACCCTCGTCTGTCCCCCTTTTTCCATCCCGCTACTGTCTCTCTCCTGCTCTGTAATATAACCACCACGAGCTCGAACGAGCTCGTAACCGTGATGCAAATCAGCCTGACGGGGCTGAAGAGTACTTCGCCGGGGAAACCCGGGAGGAGCGATTGCGGCCAAGGACCGATCTCGCGGATCTGCTGGCTCTTCCAGGAGGGACACCGGCTACGGAACCCGCCACACCGTGGCTTTTAACGATGTGATTTTAAGGGCTGATCGGACCATCGGAGACACCCTTTCGAGGGTTCCACTGACTTCTCGGACGAAGAATCGGTAAGTAGGGGGCTGCCGGTCCTACGACCTCGTGGACCGTCCTCCGGTTCGTTTCTGCGAGTTTTTCTTACCGATTCCGAACTGCTGCTTCAGTCTGGGATGGGTCAGTCGGTGGCTACGCTGTGCAAACGGAATAAGTTTGGACGATTAAGATGGGGTGCGTTCTTGGGGCTCAGTCTCGATCCGATGTGTGCTTAAGGGTAGGTAGTGCTGCTTTTTTAGCTAATCATGAAAAAATATTTAATACGCTAGTATGATAACTATTTACAAAATTTGGATGTCGGTGAAGAATTCTTAGAGCGAAAAATATTTGCAAGGCTCTTAAGGGTTGGTTATACCTTCCTAGATGAGGCAAGGTTACATCTGTTTCGAGTAATTTCCTAAAAGTACATATTAAGATTATGTATCAAACTGTGCGTCTATTTGGTTTTTTAATATGGTAACCTTTCATTCTTTGAAAATTCAGTGTTTGAACTTAATTATTATTTAAATCAGTCTCTTCTGACATTTTTCGATTAACCTTCTCTACCGCTTGAGATACCGATCTTGAAATATTTTATTAATCTTGCGAGGTAAAATGAAATTCAGATAGTGACACAAGCTACCTATGTCTGACTACATGTCTGTCACTACCACTGTTAACATCATAGTATCGAAAAGATAAGTGTCAAAAATATGTCACTTAATTTTAACAAGTTTTACCTTCCTTAAGAAATGTGATTTTGACATTTAAATAGTTACAAAATGAACACACTTGAACAATTCAATAATTCCAAAAGGTTCCACAAAATAATTTCAATCACCACTTCAGAAATCCTAACACTAACAGGGATCGTATATCGAAATAAAAGTCACCTACTTCTTCGTATTCTGTCACGTTGAAATTTCCCCGAATTGTGTAGTTAATTCACGTTCCTTAAGCATACATCCTATCAATTGCAAGTTACAGAATGCACTCCAATTACCTACACGGTGAGCCTGGTAGGCCTCGCGGTCATTAATTTTGATAAATCGTCGTACACAGAAGTCGGAATTCGTCGACGTTGATCCACTGTCTCATTTATCTTCAGGGGCGCGATGAACCCCCGACTGGTAATTGCAAAGCTACCAGCCGATAGCCAGCCATTTTCGTTTCGTTCTGTCGGCGAATTCGATCGAAACGATGACAATGTTCGTCGGACGTGCAAGACGAATGATAAGCGGTTCGGTGGTACGTTAATGGGGTGAGGGTGACAGGTGCGTGGCGCAAATTCACGTCTTATCATATAATTAACGTGTGCTCCAGATCTTATCAGCCAAGTCATTAAGGTTAACGGTAAAATCAAAATGGCGGTCGAAGACTTCCAGCTCGGTCGGAACGTACGAGAGTTTGATTGCGAATCATTCGAGAAATGTGAAACGAAATCATTTTTTTGGCGCGCTCTGACGAGTGAAATAACGCGAGATGGAAAATTTCATCCAGCTCGGGGAACGAGCGAAGTTAGGAAGAAATATGCCGGTTATAAACGATATGTATTAAAATGCGCCAATCTGCTGGGCGAATCTGAAGCATTACGCCTGCTATGGCGTATATATCCCTCTACATTTTTTGCCGCATCAAGTGGTCAGGCTACTTTGTCTCGGAATATATCGTGAACGGTTTTTGCATCGTATCTTTGACTCAGCACACTTTGCATACTTACAAATTAATTATTTCCGTCATCTGTAATGCAGATTCGAACCATGACTCTTCGAACGTGCTCACGACTTTATTTTTTAACGAAAGCAAATAAATGGTTTACTTATCAAATTATACTTAATATATTTCTTAAATGTCTGAAATTTATTTATGAAGATTTTGTACATTTATCTGCGTGTAAAGCGAGTAAGCATTCGAGTTGTTTGTGCATATTACCGTGCGTCAAAGAGTTAATCAGCAACGCACTTCCGGATCAGCAGCATGAAAATGTTCTCAAACAGAGAATTTCGCATGAATATAAGTACGTGTTTCGTTACTACGCAGCCAGTCTTTATTAAGTCCAAATTTTACCCCTTTTGAGCGACGAGCTACCCTCGTCGGCGCCACTATTACTGTCCGCACCCTCGGTGTTTTAATGTTCTCCCCTCAATTTCTCCGACATCGACCTCGACAATATTCTGTCGTGATTCGACCCTAAGAGGCGCGTCCTCCGTTACAAATACATTCGTTCCGACTGAAACACGTCGCTCGAAGACGAAGATTCTTTGCACTTTTATTGTTACCTGCCATCGTACTCGTCACACCAGTCGACAGCAAATTATTGCATTTATTTTCGTGCCATTATACGCTTCCTTCAGCGACGTTCTTATCGATCGTGCTGGTCATGAAACCATTGATTACATTTGATGGTTTTGAAGGAGACCATTTTGAATTAACCATTGAAAATATTTTTGTGGTACGCGTGTGGTGATTTTAGCTGACAGTAATATTCAGGATGTGGTGATTTTAATTAACGGTAATCTGCAGTATGCGAGATTTTAGTTGACGATAATATTCAGTATGTGGGGATTTTTGTTGACGGTAATGTTCAGTATGTGGACATTTTAGTTGGAAATATTCAGTACGAGACGACATTAGTTGACAGTAATAACCGGTTTTAGGATACAAGCGACAGCGAAGTAGAACTCCCGTTTGGTGACATTTTAGATGAAGTTGTAATATTCTCTTGAAATTTGAATTGTTACTAAGTATAAGTAATACTCAAATATTCGTATCTCAAATCTATGAGAATTGGACATTCAAATTTTCAAGTACTCAAATATACGAAAATTGAAAATATTCCCCAAATTATTATACCTTGCCAAAATCAGTCTTTGAGTCTTCCACATTGAACAATGTAAAACACGCGTTAAATTTCACGATACTTAACAAGTATCTTCTTAACAAAATACCTCAAAAAGTACTTCAAGACTGTATAAAAAAAGAAAGCGTCGAAGAAGTGAAATAAATGTCACCTACCGATAGAAATGACTATTTGACCCAACGTAAGCCTCTCTAAAGTTTCCCATAAAATGTCGAATCGAATTCCCGAAATAAAGTCGGACCGTTCACCTGTTCCACGGACCCCCGGTGACCGTTGACGAAAGTAGCGACAGATCTTTTCCACGAAGCACACGAGGAAATGAATGAATCCGCTCGTCCTTCTTTCTCTCGAAGGTCCACGTGCTTTTCACATATAACTCGCCCCCGTAGAGGTGTAGCCAGCTGGTGGTTGAAGTTGTAGGAGTCGGCAGGATGTGGGTCTCTGCTCTCCCTCTCTGTTTCTCCGATATTCCTATCGTCTTCGTCGCTCCGACGTCACCTTGTCCCTCGCACCGAACCACAGAACCGTTTCGTCCTTCTTGCACCCGCGTCTCCTCTCGCGTTCCTCTCAGTCGGTCCGCTCGGCTTCCCTCACTCTCCTTTGCCGCACATGCCGACTCACCCTCCGCTCGGGGTGCTCCGTCTTTCTCCCCCGTCCCACCGGATCGATTAAAACTACAAAGTGTTGCCTCTCCATCCGTTGCTACGCTCATTCGTGGTCGACTACATTGCTCCGGCACTCTCCTGGCGGCACTGGGTTACCAACTCTTTCCCAACTCCCGCTTTCTGTCTCTCTTCCGCTCGGATTTCTCGCCTGCCGACGCCGCACCGTTCCCTCTTGCTCCCTGCTACCTGCTACCGCTTTCTTCCTCTTTTTTCGTCCTTTTATCGGAGGATCTCCGTATTCATGGGCGTCCGCTCCGCTTCCTGATAATCTCCGCGTAAAACTTCGCCGTACCGACGCGACGGGATTGCCTTCGCGCGCCCACGGGACCTTCCTCTGTTTTCCCTGTGGCCTGCCACCACCTCCTCTCGATTCCGATCAACCGATGCTAATCGCACTCCTTCTGACTTTGCTGTACCGCTGCTTTTTTACTACTTTCGGGGGGATGTTTTGGTTAGAACAGTTAGACACTTCTTGACTGTTTCAAACGATTTAGTTATCACAATGAGGTTAGCTACTATAACTGGGCAACCTCATCTGATATTTAGTACTTCTGTCTTTCTTGGTCCATTCAGTCTATCCAGTCTTGTGCGACACACAGGTGCTACCGATGTCATATGTGGACATTTACTGATTATGGAAATTTATATAAAAATTCCAATGGACGAATACAAGTAGTCATAGTAAAGTCCACAGACCACATAATAGCCATAGACTCCACACCTGAACGAGTATAATGTTCTTGAAATTTTGTATCCCTACCTTCTGACATATCTACAGTCTCTAAGTCTCACAGTGATACTTTTCGAGAAACACTTAGCTCGATCGCTTAATCTGGCCAGCAAAATAGTTGCAGAAAGGAGGTCCTTTAATTCGGAGGCAGTATTTTGCGAACGTCTGTTCACGTAGTCAGCCACGGAAGATTAGTGGTATCGGGTGAAAGACTGCGTGGTGAGACGCGATTATATCCCGAGGCCTGTCGTGGACCCTCCTTCGGGGTCCTCCTCGCCTTTCTCTAATAACAGAGGCAGCGAAAGCCAAGCAGTCTTTACGAGCATCTTCCCAGAAGTATAAACGACGGGTCCATGGTGTGTTGCGAGTGTGCATACCACGGTGTTAATTAACGCGATCGACGATATCGCGTGATCGTGGTCGCGAGTTGTCGATCGTCGGTGCAGTTCCGATGAAAGGTCCGAGAAAACAATGAGACGAGAAACAGCTGTACAGAAGGGAAGCCGATAATGGGGGTTAACGGAAGAAATTGTGAAAGAAACGACAGCATTGAAAGACACGATTCTGACGTTGATACAGTATTACTTCCACGTATCAGTCGGGCAGGAGGAAACCACACAGGGTCCCGTTTAAAAGAGAGACTCGGGGCGAGAAACGAAACACTTTGATGATCGCGTGATCGAGTCACGAGGCTGTTTCAGACACGTTGAAAATTCGCTTCTTACCGAGGCATTCAGACATATTTCCCGAGCCAAGGGAGACTAAAAGGGAGAGAGAGCAGGTGGTTGATGAAGATAATACCGCGAGGATGTACCACGATGTCGTGTCCGGGCAAGGATGTTCGAAACAAAGTAATCTGAGGGAGCATCTCTTTGTATCAAGCTTCCATTGATCGATAATTTCGCGCATCATTGTTTGCCGTAATAACCGCTTCCCGATACATTCTGCGCCGCCACCCGGATAAGGGGGCCTTTTTATATTCCGCCGGAAGATCAGACAATGCTTTAATTTCCGCGAACCGCGTTCTTCAGATGACTCCTTCGCCCGAAAACTTTTGCCATGACGGAACTAACTAATGACACGGACCCGCAGACATTTTATTGCGTTTTCTGTCGATCATTCTTTACTTTTCAAAACGGTCCTTTCCTTAATTGATACGTATTGCCGATTGTCGTCTTCCTGGGAGGATGTAGCCAATTGCTTTTATTTGTCCAAACTTTATATTTCTTTTACTGGGTATTTTGTATTCAACACTCTAATATCTTCGTCACCTTTGTTCACAAAAATTTACCGGGAAGTTCGGTATGACATGTGTATACAGAAATTCGGTTCAAACTTACTGTATCACTGTGATGTGTGATTTTGTTCATTGACACTTTTGTTCTTATACAATCAAACCTGATGAAGAGTATAATAATTTGAAGGAAATTGGGAACATTTATGAAATATTCCTGATAATACGAAACAGTTCAAATAGCTGAGTTATAAGCTTGAATCAAAAAATGAATGTCAAAATTGAGGTAAAACGAAGATTTTTCCAAAAAGTCAAGCCAGAAAACAACTTATAAAATTGTTCTATAAATAGACTGACATTATCCCTCTTGACACCATCATTCGTTACAATCGTACGCATTTCTCCCCTAGAAAATGTAACAAAACAACGATCCCCAGGATCGCGACGACAGTTACCGTCCCCCTTTCTCGCCTTTTATGACTGAGTAATATACCGTCTTGTCTTCTGTCGTTGTTTATTGCACAATTTATACGCCGATAATAAAACAGATCTTTGTCCCTTCCGGCGTTTAGATTCGTTAGTGACGCTTTGCGTACCACGTTCCTAGCCCCGCCATACCGTTCCATCGCTAGTACACATATATATACGCACACTGTATTTAAATGAAACCGCCTGGTTCTTGCGTACAAGCGTAATTAACAATTATCGTCGTCAGCTAGTCCCCAAGATTTACGGTCTTTTCATGCCGCGAGTATATCGCTTAGGGTGATACAGTGTTGCTGCAAAGCGTTGCAAATAAGTTTACAATTTGCACGTTCTAACCGGATCTCACGGTGACGATGTACCGCTAAACGTGACAAGGTGTGTCTTACCAAACGACCAACGAACTTGATATTTCACCCGCATCATCCTCTCTTTGGAAAGATTGCGCCTTGTATATCCCACGTTCTCGGCGTGATCCAGTAACAAGAAACTCTTTGCTCTTGTTTGAATCCCTTCAATATAATGGGCCTTTGAGTTCCGAAAACATCATTAGTTTCCTTGATGTATAATTCCAGATTTTTCATTAACATTATACAGGAATTTGCGGATATAGGAATTTGCAACATTGGAGTTGAGATGTGAGATTTTAGAGATAGGTTATAGGAATATATGAACATAGCGAAGGGTATGAGGATGTTGAGAGATACTGGGAATGTTGGAATGTAGAAATAATGAGGTATGGGAATACTTTGATCTACTGATATCCAAAAAAATAATTATTTCAAAAATTACATAAATGACACATGAGCCAGATTAATGCAACCCTGAAATGCAAAAAGTTTCAAGTAAATGATGCCACAACAGGTATCCACTTTCTAACAGGAAAATCAGTAATATCGATATCGCGATAAACGATCTGGCTGGAAACGGCAGTGATTCCAGGAACGTTCGACGCTTTAAACAGGTGTCAATTATTGGCATCGCTAATGCACTTACCTCGCGTGATTCCATCCGCTGGAAGAGTTGATTTTGTCTGCAGCGGGTAACATCGAGACGGGTTTTTGCGGTCGTTTACGGACGTTTTCTCACGGATTTCCGTGGTTCTTCGAGGAATGGAAAACACCGACAGCATGCAGTCACGAATGTATCGGTCAATAGTTGCCAGCCGAGCGGAGACGAGCCAGCCTGTGCCTTCACACCATTTCCGGACAATATTTAACCGCGTTTCCCAACCCGGTAGCCCCCGATCATTAAACGTGCGTATATAGCCTCATAATATTGCAATCCGCGGCCATAATTTACGTCGTTTTATAGTTCAAACTGCAACCTACGGTAGGCAACGCCGCTCGAGCCTTTAGAACGTGCTATTCCCGTTCAACTTGTACTGGGTGATCATAAAGTTCGCCGACTATTCCCCTTAGGTGCCACGGACAAACTCGACCCGCGATACCTAACTCTCTTACAGACACTGTTTCATTACTCGAGACGTTTGGTTATTGTGGTTCACTTTAGTTTCGCTTTATCTGAAGCTTCTTTCGATATTTGGAAATTGGGGAATTTGGACATTTGGAGATTTGGACATTTGGAGATTTGGAATTTTGGGAATTGGATGCTGCAGATATTTGAGAGTTGGGAACTTGGGAATTTTGGGACTTGAGGGTTTGAGAAATTGGGGATTTGGGATCTTGAGGATTTGGGAACTGGAGGACTAGGGGACTTGAGGATTTGGGAGTTTGAGGATTTGGGGGTTTGAGAATATGGGAGTTTGAGAATTTGCGAACTTGAGGATTTGGGAGGTTGAAAATCTCGGAGTTTGTGGATTTGGGAACCTGAGGATTTAGGGGATTGAGGATTTTCATAGGAATTTCGAAATTTGAGATTTGAGTGTCATAAAATTCAGGAACATGTGAACCAGCAAATGTGAGATTTAACCATCCAGAAATTTATAAACTTAAACATTTGCAAACATGTAGTTTCAGCATCCGAAGATATAGAAACCCGTGTACTTCAGAATACAGAGATATCTTAGCTGGCCATTCTTCAACCGTTAAAAAAGACCAATTGAACAGAAACCTGAGAACGCCTTTGAGGTACAGCAGTTGTATTCACAAGAGCATCGAAGAGTGAGTGTCCATAGCACGTCAATTGAGATATACAGTTTTATAGAGAATGATCCAAACACAGAATGGCGATGGTCTTTTATGAAGTTACCACGAAGGCGCAGCCGTTCAAAGAACAGTTTGCAGCGAGTGTTGGATATCGTGGCGGTATCCTTCTCCGAGAGTAAGCTATTACTGAAATTACTGACGATCCGGCGCTCACAAATCAAAATTCACCGTTCTCTTCGACGGGCATTCTACATTGTTACAATTTATTGCCGGCTAAACGCCGCGATTCCGCCAAAGAAACGCGACGGCTTCCCTTTTGCTCTCGATTCAAGGGCGACCGTTAGCGGACTTCAGCAAGGCAAACAAGTGTGAAGGTAATCGAAGAAAGGAATGATAATTAGCGCGGTGCTCGTGAAATCGTTGTTCCTTTTGCGAAAAAGGAACAGCTTACAAGATTTGCTCTCAACAGATGTCGAATTGTGATGCGAATCGCTGTAACACTGGATTTGCGTGTAATTTCGAGGAGTTTCATTGTGGAGGCGCAGAAACGCATTCACGAAGATGAAGTTGTAGCTTTTGTGAGGTGCAGAGATAAACGTATTACTCGTGATGATTCCTTTTATTGTTGGAGGGAAATTGTTCCTTTTTTCGGTCCGCTTTGACTTCGTGTTCGTGTACCTTTTGTCTCGTTCTCATTCTGCAACTTATTTCTTGAAGAAGTGTTAGCACAACGATTACTTCGATTTTCTTTTACTGTGCTCTCATTATCGATAATCACTTGCTGAGTTCGTACATTCTTTGACATAATGGGTGAAGAAATTTCCCTCTCGTTAGGTTTAGTTTGTGTCAGACTTTTAGGTTATGTTCTTTTTTCAGACATTTTATTGGAATTTCTGTGCAACGTAGGACACTCATACTAGATTTATATTTGAAAGAATTATGCTGATGAATTAGAGAACTGGATTTCAACTTGCAACCAATATCATTTTGTCACATCGAAAATATGGCGGAGCTCGTAGTCCAGAGAATTTGACACGAAACAAAAATGTAGTATTATAAATGAAGTCCAGTTCGATTTTTGAAAGCAAGTAAAAAACGTGGGAGTGTAAGAGTCCCCTGTAACCAATAACGAGTTACAAACATTCCTCAATTGATTACCTGCCGAAGGAACTACGCAGTCTATAAATTAAGAAGAATCTAATTTATATCGCCAAGTGTGTAATTTACATGATTCTCCGATACTTTCAATTTTAAACTTAAACCTCGTGGCAATAAAGTACGAGGAGAAAAATTGATACAATGTTATAAATCGCCGTGCACAAGAGGTTCACGTTGCTTCGATAAATATTTCAGCATCGAAACGATCTATTACACCGTGAAGCTTGTAATACACTGTTAAAAACTCAATCTGAGCTTAACACGTTCTTGCGTGTGTATCAGAACCAAACGAAAACGTCGTAATTTTGCTTTCGACTCCGTTTTATCGGATGTATCGCGCTACGAAGATTGGGGGTCCGGTCGAAGCAAAGCGGCTGACCTAATTTACATACATATAAAGCGCATTCGATGTGTTTTAGGGGCCGTAAATCGACGCAGCTACGGGAATCGTTAAACCCTTCCTTGCCGCAACACCCCAGCAATGCGTGCACGACACACACACGAACGTGCCGATGCATATAACACACGGACACCGATCCGGATACTTTGTCTTCTTCGGGTCGTTTCGTGAATTTTCGCATTGTCAGTTTATACGCTTCAAATTTACGTATTTCCCGATTTCGTTGCTCGGGAATTTTGGAGATTTTGAGATTTGGAATTTGTGGGGTTTTAGATTCGGTCAGTTGGAAATTTGGAAATTAGGGATTTGGGGATGTGAGAATTCGGGGTTTGGGAATGTGGGATATAGGACTTTGGGGGTATGGGAATTTGAGGATATGGAAATTTGGGAATATGGGAACTTGGGGATATAGGAATTTGGGGCCGTTGGAATTTGGTAATTTAGAATTTTGGAAAGTAGGGATTCGGGGATTGAAATTTGGGGATATGGAAATTTGGAGATATGGGAACTTGGGGATATAGGAATTTGGGGACGTTGGAATTTGGTAATTTAGAAATTTGGGATATGGAGATTTGGAGATATGGGAATTTTGGAGTATGGAAACTTGCAGACATAGGAATTTGATAATTTAGAAATTTAGAAATTGAGAATTTGGGAATGTAAGAACTCAGTAGTTTGAGACTTTACAAATTTATAGATATAAGAATTTGAAAGAACAAAAATTTGTGAATACAGCAATTTGAGAACGATATCTCAACGACTAAATCAGCGCCTTAAAGAATTAAAAAACGCGATATGGTAAAATTACCCTCGAGCAGCGCATTTAACGTTTCTTTGTAAGCAAAAAGCGATAAAACAAGACAGCACAAAAGAAGAATCTCCCACCTCTCAGTATCTCCCGAGGACCATAAAACGTCCCTCCGCAAGCAGAAGTCCGAAGAAGTTACCGCGAACCTCCTCCCTGCCAAATTCAGGCTCCTCTCGTTCTCCCTATATGTTGCAGTCGCGATTTTTCTAATTATAGGTAATTAATTTTTACGAGTGCACCGTAAAGCATCGCAGACAGGTGTTTCCCGAGGGCGAATAAAGGGACGCGGATACGCGTAGCGGTTCCTTGGCAGTTCGCAGGAAGGTTTTGGATACCGGAGGTCGTTTTCGGTAGTGGTAACAATGATTGTAGCGTCGGTGTCGGTGGTGGTGCCGATAAAGTTAAAGCCACTGGCGAACGATGCAGGGGCCGCGTAATGACAACGCAGCGCGTCGTAAACGCGTTTATGTCCAGAGTTGCATTATAGTAATATCTGCCAGCACCCAACGGATGTTCACTGCCTCCTCGACGTTACCATGGCCGACCGTTTCGCTAGTGACCCCTGTTTTCTTTCCCTGTAACGTCTATTTCTCACCATTACTCTGTCACTAGCAGAGACTTCGATGACCAAACGCTACGTCACTCTACATCTTCTTTTATCTTTCTACATTCTGCAATTTTTTAATATTGGTATTTTAGAATTTTTGTAAGGTCGCAACTTTGGAATGTAGAAACTCTTGAGTCTTGCAGTTTTGGAATCATAAAATTTTGGAATTTCAGAATTTTTAGATTTTGCCAACAATGAGTAGTGAAGTTGTAAAAATGAACAACTCCATTAATTTCTTGCATAGGTAATAAGAATTTCTAGCGAAACCATAACGGCAAACCTAATTATTTCAAGCACAGTACTTAGCTCTGGATGGTCATGAATTTTTTAACTGTTGCACTTTGTTACACGTAGCTACTTTCAGATTATCCGGCACAGTAATTATTTAGAGCTTCGATATTCTAATTTACAGCGACGATAAAAAAGGAACGTCGCAGTTAAGTATCAATTTGCCGTGGAATCTGTATTAAAAAGCGTATCACGTGAATTTATACGTTCATAAAGGGTTGCACTTTTTATTCGTGAGCGTTCTTCGAGGAAGGGTTACGTTGATATCGATCAGCTTACAAGGTGCTTCGAATTACGACTCAATTAAGGTCGCGCAAGGTGCAGAATCCTTGGAATATCCGGAAGGTACAGGTATCAGACGTGCACCTGCTAACTGAAATCTAATTCATTGTGGTCTTTATAATGTAATAATTACGACTGTTAAATATCACATATTTATTATCTTACTAGTCGTAAATTAATGCTCGTGTCTCAGATCCTCTATTAAGTCTCGATTAATAAACCAGAGGGAAGACTTTGAAATCGATACGATATAGCGAACTCAGAGATGTTCGTTAGTAACCAGTGAAATATTAATCGATCTTAAGCTGTAATAATTGCAAAATTAAATAATCATTTTTTGGGAAAACATAGGTACAATCTTGCTGTAGTGAATAATAAATCGAAGTTAATGCAGTTTGAAATTTAGTTGGTTACAGTTTATTAATTCATTTTTTATAATGCATTCAGTGCATGTCTGATGCATGTCCAATAATAAATGCAATTTATTACATTTTTAGACTGTGGTGAAGATACCATGACAGATAATTACGAATATACAAATACATACAGTAAATCAATAAATTGCATGTAGAATAATTATTGTACATTCTTAACAAAAGTCTTTTTACACTTTGGTACAAGTCAGTTGCAACGGATTTAAAAAATTGCTCAAAAATATAAATAAAATATCAACCGAATTACTATTTTTTACATAATTTATGTGTATATTTTACTACTTCAAAATCAGAATCTGATTGATCTTCAATTTCAATCTTTGACTAACGTTCAATAGAATTGAAAATCTAATAATATTTAATAACTAGATAAGAATATTTAAACTTAGAATAATTTTTTATGAAAGAAAATCGAATCGCAGAGATATCCGGTGCACGTAAGTTCCGGAATATCGAAAGGGCTGGAACGATAAAGATTAACTCTTCAAGCTGTGTCGCGAGCTCGCGTAATCAGCAAGGCGGGCATAACGGAGCGGAGTTATCAAATTGATCAAGCCAAAATAATCTGTGCGAACGACCAGGCCGGTTATGCGCCATAAACGCAGTGTATGAGCAATACCGCGTGCCACCTAACCATGTATAGAGCTAGGTACAAAGCAACGTCCACGAGCTCGGTGTTCACGGGATCGCCAACACAGGCGCGGAGAACATAACATAACCTGGTGTCACGCGCAGGACTTTACAACTCTGCCATCTCGTCGTTGCCCCTCGCTCGCGTTTGCCCCTCCACGCCCTTACGTTCTTCCCTTCCGAATACTCCCTTCTCGTCTACACCCTACTAACATCGCTTCTAAGTGCGCACCAGATTTGCGAGTCTACCTTAAACGACGTGATTTGCTGCTATCCAGATTCGCCTAACATTCTCAACCCCGAGAATACTTCTCTTTCTTTTTACAATCTTTCGAGAATTTCGGGACTTGAATAATTTTTGGATTTGGAAGGATGTAGGAAATTTAGATTTTGGAATTTATAGGAATGGGAATTTGGAAATTGAGGGATGTGACATGGAAGGTTGGAAATTGAGAGATGTGAAATGATGGAAAATTGGAATTCGAGGGATTTGGTACATTTGAGAATTGAGTAAAATTTGGGAACTTGAGAATTGGGGATGTAGGAAGCTTACATGTAAGAGAACTTGAGGACCTTGAACACTTGTAAATTGGTATCTGAGAAATATGTCAATCTTCGTTTCGTGAGCAAACCTCTATATAAAAGTATCCATAGATCTGAGATTTGATATCCGGCGCAATCAGCAATTAAATTTTGAAAATTTTCAATTATGATTCCCCGAGCGATTGCCCCTAAAAACTCCTTAAAAGCAGATCATAAAATTTGTTCACAAAGTTAAAGAAATTAATATTCCGTCTGATAATTCGCGTAATTTACCCGGAGATCATCGGTATCAGAAAACAGGCTCATCAATATCAAAATCACCGTAATTAATCGATACACGAAGCGGGCAGCACCTGGTTCTTGAAATCCAATCCTGGCACCCCTCGATAATAATTACTCAATATATCAAGCGGTGTGCTACTTCGGCGAGTCCCAAAAACTGTACTCAGTCCTGTAAATTATCCGTGGAACGCGATCCGCTAATTTGCCATGCAGCCCGATGAAACGAGCACGGTCGGGGCAAAGATTTTAGGCGAGCATAATCGCGCCCGAGCCGAACTTGCGCGTAATTTCACGAAAGTTTCGACAGGCGTGCAGGGTCCGAAGGGACAGTAAAATTAAGAGGGGCAACGCACGAATGAGGGACGTGCCGGATAATTATGCGCACTGCCTCGTTTCGGAAGGCCGTTCCGACTTTTTTACGAGGGATGAAGTCGGCCGTACGAGGTCGTAACTTAGCCACGAATACGGACTATCAGTTACGACCCGATGCCTCTCCAGTACCTTTAACCTCTTCGAAGAAACGTTGCCGGGGTAAAGATATCGGTATAAATTAGGCTAACTGCACGGTTTACTTCTTCCGCGAAGCTGACACCTGAACAACAACTTTCGAGCCATTGCATTTTTTATGCACAAGGCCTCGGAATTTACGTTCGCCGCTCGTAATTACCTGTCTCACAATCGAACGAAATTATCATTCGGTGGTTTAGAGTGGTCTTCAACTAAGTTGTTCCTCGGGATGAACACCTGCTGAGAAAGAGAATGTTAAAAGCACGAATTTAGATGGCAATGTCTTCATAATTTGATATTAAGTGCGGGCACTTATCAGATTTTGCAGATTGTATAGCCTCAAGCTCTTTGGTTCGCGTATATTGGCATTTGGGATTTTATAGATTAAAATTTGGGGATTTGAGGATTTGGTGTGGGGAGAATTTGGGGTTTAGAGATTTGGGAATTGGAAAACTAGAAAATTTACAGATTTGACGCTTGAGGAGTTAGGAAAGTGAGGATTTGAGGATTTGGGTATTTTAGAATTTGGGAATTTGGGAATATGAAGACTTGGTGATATGGGGTTTAGGATTTAAAAATTTTAGGAATTTGGAAACTTGGACATATCGAAACTTAAACATTCAGAAATTTGGGATTTTAAGAATTTGAAAGAAACTCCCTTACAAGATTCCACATCTTCCTCACAGAATCTTAAATTCACATTCCGTATCATTTCCACAGCGGTTAAAATGTCTTTGTTACGCCATGAATTGTTCTGTATGGTCGCAAAAAAGTGTGAAAGACAAATTTATTAGCTGTGAATCGTATCGAGGTAAAACGAACGCGGTCCAACAACGAGCGATTTTATTTCACGAAGAATTTTATTAGGCGCTCGCAAAATCAGCCATAACTAATATTTTACTATTGCTCGGGAGTGGAGCAAGGGAAGGACGGGTCTGGTGTACAAAATAAAATGTTGCACGCGTTTATGCAACTGCCGGGCCACTCGTTTCGGAAGTGAGACGGTGTAAATTTTACAGTGCGCGGACGATAAACGTGTGCGCCAGATGAAACATGGTCTCGACCATTTTTCTTCGCCATCCATTTGCGCGTAAGTCACCGTTGCGTCGGGAATCCCTTTTTTTTTTGTTCAACTGGATCGTTATCCTCGGATCATAATCGTTTGCTACCCTCCAGATACCTGTAAACGTCCGCCGGACACGTATTCGAAACGTTTCCCGAAAACAGGTCTTCGACTGGCGGGCAATTTTACTATTGACTGGGATGGGATGTTAGCTACAGTATTATCAATCATGGTAACAAGAAAATTCGCTTCGATACTAACTGTCGGCATAACTTCACTCAGCTTTTACGTTTCCAACGATACATCTTTGGTATAGATATCTTTTTCCTTTTTTACTTTGTATACGGTTTTACCGTTGCGTATATAAACGGTGTAGTTTGTTTATTAAACTGCACGTTTTGTAGATTGTCTTTCGTACAGGTTGTTTAAATTATTTTTGTTAGAATGGTTCTGTGTGAAATCCTGCAGAGGTTGCCTATAAACGTCTATCTTATTACATTAGGTTATTTTAATATTGTCTCTACACACTTTATAATGTACATGCATGATATTTATCTTGAGAATCATATAATAATACGTATGTAATATACATATAATGAGACTCAGACCTAACATTGTACACGAGCGTGCTCATTCAACAATACAGCTAATGAAAGTATCAGACGTAACTGAAGTAGCAAGGAATATATTCTACATCTACATACTGTATTATCTTAGCAAAGTACATATCTAACATAAAATTGAATTAACTTGAACTTGAATTATCTAAACTTAAACAAAGAGTAACAGCGTAAAAGTTCCGAAGAAAATCGTGCATCGCTCATCCAGAAAATCCAACAGTTCCCAGTAATAAGCTTCTAATTACGTCTTCCTCCAATTAGGCTCACTTAAGGAACATTCTCTTAATAACCTGAAACGATTACCGTAAGTAGCGTGGCGCACGTGGTGAATCGAATACGAAGACAGTAACACAAGTCGACTAGATCTAATTCCATCAATTAAATGCATCGCTGATAATTATTGTAGTGGTCGTCGAAGTCGCCGGGCGACGCCATCGTTGCAGCGGCAATGGAGAACGCCGACGGCTACGTCGAATGGCACGGAGCAAAGTATTATGTGACATCAGTAAACCTTTCGTGCCCTATAAAAATATGTTTCAAACCCTCGGGTCAATCTGTGCCGAGTGGTAGACGGAAAAATTTTCGAAAAACACTGGCTCGTTCGTCGAAACCTCCTATGACGAGTCGTATTTTTTCGCGCATTTACGCCCGTTACGAGAATGTATTTATTCCTTTTTTTCACCCTTTCCCGTTCGAATCTGTCGTTTCATCCGGACGAGGGGGGTGGCCCGGGGAAAAAAGCACGAGAGCAACATTTTCGGCTAAAACGAGACACGGCCTTTTCAGGGTCTCTTCGACACCGCGGCGACGAGCTACGGAAACGTTTCATCGCGTTCGATACGACGGTAAAAAACGCCCACGGATCGGACAGTAAAAAATGTAACTGGTAATTTAGTTAGCCGTTGCGAACCGGACGCCGTTGGCCCGACCGGGTGTTGGTGGACAGTAATAGGGCGTATCTCGTATCTGTCCAGGGCTGACGGGTTTTTATGGGTTCGCGATGCGCGGATTCATCATTCGATATATTACAGCAGGCAACCAGGCTGGCTACCTCCGATGTCACCGCGTTAACCTAACGACCCTTCAAGGCGGAATTTTAGAATTCAGAGCGTTGACAGGTGCACGGGACCGACTCCTGTTCCATCGGTTTCAACGCATTGTAAATGGCGAACCGGGGGTCGATTTGCGAACGCTTTTTCGATGATAGATGCTGGTTCACTCTTTTCCACGACGGATTTAAGATAACTGAATATAATTATTTTGTGAAACGGCTCGACAAACTGACGAATTTGGAGAGTTCCTTCTATAACCAATTGGCGAATCGGTGATATAGTTGCTAGGTTGCATAATTATTCATCGAATAAACTTGTATCATAGACGTTTACGAAGCAACGTTATAAACGCTCGAATTTTGACTTGCATCCTTTTCATGTTATTAAATTTTGAAGAGATCATAACATGCATATTTCGAAAGTGTTTACATTTAACGGTGCTTGAATTTTTATACAGTTTACGCGATGCTGCTAACGAGCCGCATTCATACAAGCTTGTATTTCTAAAGAGCGCGGATTCATTTCGAGCCTTTAATCCCTTTCAAAATTTTATACAGCTTTGTAAAAATATCTCCGCACCGCCCTTAAACCACATTATAATTCCCAGTTTTCCATGTGCACCGTTCAAAAGCAGTCGAAGTGAATTTTTTCAATCGCCTGGAACCGTCAGCGTATTCAATCAGCTCCGTACCAAAGTTACCGAAAATAGATTTCCCAGCTTACGTCGAGGGGGTGGACCGATCGTTTCAAAAAAACCGGCGAATTAATGCCTCGACACCGGGAATATCTAATGGATATTGACCTGGACCTCCACAAAATTCCCCGCATAGGGATTTATCGTGCTGCAACTTGCGGATGCGTATTTTTCGAGCCAACGAACATCCCTAATGACTGACGGACATTGGCGTAACTAGATGGGGCAAGAATAAGGACAGAACCGAGAAAGGTTCTCTGAGGGGAGTAAGGGAATTTGGAACTGTAATTCACGAAACTGGTGTGTAGACAATTGGGGAAGTGTGGAGGTTTGGGATCTTGAGAGTTACGGGTTTTGAAAATTTGGGAACTCTAGGTTTTCAAGGATTCGGTAGTTTTGGGAGTTTAGAAATTCCAGATTTGGAAGTTTGGAAACTCGAAGGTTATGGAATTTAAGGATTTGGTGCTTTAGGGGTTTGGAGGTTGAGGGATTCGGATATTTAGAAAATTAGGGATTTGGAAATTTAGAAGTTCTGGTAATTTAATAATCTTGGTATTCAAGAATTTGTAAGTTCGACAATTTCAGAATTTCTAAATGTCTAACATCTGCTAATTTGCAAAACCCTCTTCCAACAGATAACCACCGTAGTCGGTACATCAATACGTGTTTCCTCTCCACGCTGTAACCTTCCCTCAGGAAAACTATCGCGTTTCACAATATACTAGTCTTTCTTCCCTTACGTTACAATTTCCCCTAGATAAGTCTTGATACTGTACTCAACGAGAGAAAAGTATACGTGGTCCACCCCGAACAAAAATCCTAGTAACGTCAATGCTATCCATCGTGCAACACCCATCTATTTCCTTTTTTCTCTCCCCACGTACTCAGGATCTGCTAACGATTAGTCCAGCGCGAATACCTGTTTTCGTCAGATACGAAACAAAAAAAAAAAACAAAAACAAAATAAAAAATATTTGATCAGGCCCACGAGCTCGTTGGCTAGCTCGCTGGAAGAGGAGACTCTCGACGGTATCCAATTCAGTTGATATTCAAGTGGCGCGCGCGTGTTTCTACATTTTGATTTCTATGTTACAGCCGCCGGGATAGCGGCTATGCCGCCAGTGTGTTTGCTGTCTGGAAAGACAACAAATATTGTTTCGAAATCGTTTATTCCCATCAGCAGGAATTCTATCCGTGGCAATCGTGTTACGGGGCGAAAATGGAACGACAACCAGGCAGATAGAGACAAGAGTGGGGGGGGGCAGGGTGTTGGTAGCGAGGGAAACGGGCAAAAAAATCCAGCTACGAAACGAGAATAAATGAAAATAATCGCTGGTCACGACTTTCGAAATGTCCGGCTGGAATCCTTTCCTGGCCGGTTACGGCAGGGGTCTCCAACCCCAACGGCACACAGCCACGGTATCTGCGATTCGCTAATCGTCCCGCGTGACAAGATAAGCTCCGACCGAGCCGAACCGAGCGGAGCCGAGCGGTGCCAAACTTTGCTCGTAACGGGGCTCGCTCGGTGCAAGGCACAGGGCTTTCGTTTGCCAACGAGGAGGACCGCGATTGTCAGGAAGAGTCGCATGGAAATCCGATGCGCCGGTGCATCGACGATGCAATTCAGACGGGTGGGTAACCACCCCTTTTTTTCAACCCCCTCTCTGTTCGTGGGCGCCTCTTTCGCGTCCGTTCTCTTTCCCTGTCTCTCCCGTCGCGCGTTACGCTCCTCCTCCTCTCGTGTTTCTGTCCCTCCTCCGCCTCCTCCTCCTCCTCCGCTCGTATATGCTCGAGCGCGCGCGAAAGTGTGCCAAAAACCCTTTTGTAGCGATCGGAAGAATGGGACGCATTGTTTGCTCACTTGTGAATCGGCTCTAATGGCAAAAGTATGTGAAATCATTGTGAATCGAGATTACATACGCGAAAACAACGCGGCCGGGTCCTACGTGCTCGCCTCTGTCTACGGCTTCCCTCTGCGCGGGTACGTGTCTACGTCTATCCGCCCCGGCGTCGTTGTGTACACGCGTTGTTGGTGTCCGCGCCCGCGTCCCGTCTCGTTTCATCCCGTTCAACGGGTTCACGCACACGCGTGAAAAAAAAGCTCGCGCGCGAGCGAGCGAGCAAGCGACCGATTCGAGCTGAGCGTACCGGGAGGACGTAGATATTTTTTTTACGTGCAACTAGAGAGAGAGTGCAGGGAGAGACATGCATTCGACTGGCCAGGGCGCAGGGGAACGAGGGGAGACCGATGGGTGGTCGTGGATGCTGGTAGAAGGGGGCCAGAGAGGGGGTGGCATGGGTGGTCCACCCTTTGCCGTCGATTTTTCGGGGCTTTTTTTTTACAGGCGACGGCCCTCGCTTGCCTGGATGGACGAACACGGGGAGGAACATCAATAATCTACAATCAAACTGCAGATAAAGCTACGATCGCCCTTTTGTGTATGTTTCAATAAGAACCGACGTGACGAACAACTTCCTGTCGGTCGACGTGCCTCTTATGCAGCCTCTTTCTCGGAACAGACCTCGAAATGTCTTTGCGTTTTCCACCACGCTTTCTCCACGATACTCGAATCTTCAGGATTCTAAAATCACCGACGTCGATTTAAATTCATACACGTATAATACGCGAATGATAAACGGTATATGTTAGATCTCGATCGATGTACGCAAGCATGTGCTGCATATTCCTGAATTTCCAGCATACCCTCTTGACTGTACCTATTATCAGTTTTGTAAGAAAAAAAACATATCCATATTACCAAATCTCAAGTGTTCATCACACGCTACTAATTTCGTATAAATACAATATTCAATATACCCCATATAATTGTCCTGTGTAAAACAAAATAACGTGTACAATAACGATCTAACATTATACCTATCATAACGTCCGTCCCAACGTCCGTCACATCGTTCGTGCGACTAGCCTAAGGGTAGAATGACACGCGCGTTAAAATGACAGGCATACCGACGAACATAACATCGATTCGATTTGATGTACAGCGACGATTGTTATATAGCCTAAACGCTATAAAGTACACGCAATGATTTTGATCAACGTCATTCGACACGTTCGCGTGTCCTAAAGTCGAAGGAAATCGACTCGGAGAACGGTTGTGGTGTTGCGAGTACACGATAAAAACGAAGGGATAGTTATACGAAGCGGGAGTTTAAAAATGGAGGATGTTGCCGTACCGGGTGACAAAGTGCATTATTTATTATTTAGCCGCGTTGCAAAGTAAATTTGGATGAACGATGCACCGTGCTGCGTTTTACGACTAGTCTTCGCCCTCTCGACTGCTCGCCGCCGGAGCTGACGGTTACCCGCCAGTGAAATAATCACACGGGACAATTAGTAATGGCCCGACAATTTTTACTACGCGCTAAAGGGAATGAATCTTCTTTCCGGATAAATTCTCGTGAACGTTTTATCGCTTGAAATTAATCGAATGTTTTTAGCTTCCAGAGGAAATTGCGCTGCGTTCCGTTTTCCGTGTTCGGAGTTTTTTTTTAAGTGCCCCGAAACTGGGGTCAATTTTCGGGAATAATCTTTCGCTCGTATACTTTTATGGCTGAAGAAAATTACGTTATCAATTATATATTTTAATTCCTTTTTTTCATTTCTGTTAATGCAATATTTAATTCTTCGAACGAAGATAGAAGCATTAGAATGATAAACGTATGTGTCCTTTTGAACTAAAAAAAACTTAACTGAAGATAATTTGAATGAAAAGTTAATAAACTATAAAATTTGATAAACTTGTAATTAAAGTATTCTACTAAAGAGTTGCTGAGGTTTATTATTTGTTGAAAATTAATTGCGAACATTAGAAAATGTTCGAAGTTACGAACAGCGTTAGTTTATATCGTCGCTAATCAAGGAGAAAAGAATTCTTCGATTCCCGATGCAGACTACCGTACCTTAATTATCATAGATAATTAGCCAGCACCGTGGGTGTAGTTGATAAGATTCCAATGTTCTTCTCATTACAGTCTCGCGTGGCTAATCCGTTCTCCAACCAGTTGCCACCTTAATGCGAGCCTTCTTATTGGAGATTCGTGCTGCTCGCTCTGGACCGCTTGTAATCGCGCGAACGGCCTTAATGGAAACACGGCCAACTATGTAGCACGGGTCATTTAATCCGCAATGATGCGAGGGACGAAATGATTGCGCGAAGCTTACGCTCTCCACTTTAAACAAGACTGTATTTATCTTATACCCGGTTCTTATGCTTCTCCGTGGTACCCTCAATTGCAACGTATCAAAAATGATGAATATTATTAGGTTGTATCGTTTCAAATGACCCATTTTGTAACCTATTAAATCTGACATGATTTCACGACAGAAATTTATTGCAGAATAGCACTTATGGTATATCAATTTGATGGTGAAGGTTCGAAAAAAATTCCTACGTAGACTTTCGATGCTACTTGTAATACAAAATGGCTGATAGTTTCAGCAATTAATAATCAACTATAGAAGTCTCAAAGACATAAAAATATGGGAGAGTAGCAATTATAATATATCAACTAATGTCGAAAGTTTTAAGATAATTTCTGTATAGACCCTTCTAGTAATACAAAATGGCTGCTGACAGAACATGTAATGACATAACCTATAAATAGTTTACTCATCTGAAGTAAGGTTTCTTACACTGGACCTATATGTGTAGAATGTTCCTAAATAAGATTATAAAAATAACTTCAGGTAACTATCTTAAGCTTCAAATTGATGTGCCATAAGAACAATTTTATATTTTTATGTCATCAAATTAATTCAAACGACGTATCATATAATTCACGTACGATATATTCCATAACCATTTGATGTATTACAAGCAAGTAATAATTATTATTCGGTACAATTATTTCTGAGGTAAAATAATCATAAGATAAGGTTTTCCGTCTACGAGCGACGGCAAATGGTTGAAATAAAGGAAGAAGAAGAACTTGAATACCACGGACCATTTACTTTGCAGCGTTACATAATGAGAGTGAAAAACGACCGCACGGAAATGGTATAAAGTTTTCCTTCGCGAAATTAAATATCTCGCGCTGTGTTTAGCTATGTTAAGCATGTAAATTAAGGAGAATAATGGTCTTCGTTAACGTTCGGAGCAATTTGAGCCGTTGTTGTTCTCTTGATCCTTAATCCTCGAAATGAAACTTGTTAAATAACTCACCGTGTGTTATTTGATCAATCGAATGATGGATGTGGGTCAGTTGTGACCCAAATCTTTAATGTTTCGTACAACACAGAACATTCTGTTCCATAATTATTTTACGCGTTATAAATAATTCTGCTTATCAAAATTTATTATCTACTTTGAAGAATTTTAATTACGTTTAAAATATCAATTTTACTGTACAAGTTTTATGATCAACTATGATCGCATGTAAATTTATACTTGAAATTTTTATTGAAACAAGGTAAATAATGGAAAGATAATAATTGCATTTTCATGTTAGAAGTTAAATGTTTTTTAATACCCTTTTGAGAAACTGAACTTTGCATTCACTGTAAGTGCAACTAAATGGCTAAAGAATCTGTAGGAGACATTCGAGAAAGCAGCCGACTGCATGCTGCGACATTAAGTGCAAGAATATCACTACTAAAATAGGTTGTAAAGTAGATATACCGCCTCCGGTCATCACGCTGCGGGCCAAATTTACATTTCAATATATGGCACGATAAAAACGTCAGATTTTCCGCCGGTCCATAACCGAATCGTTGCCGTACTGAACTTTCGAGTCACGACTGGTCAGAGTTTGCGTCGTATATCAAGAAACTCTCAGACTTTTTACGATTACTCGTGATTTCGCCTAAGAAGACAGTGCACACTGAGAACTCGGCGTAAAATCTCACTTTCTCACTTCGAAAATAGTTTCGGGCTTAAAATAAGACGGCGTCTATGACATCGACTTTCATCGACTGTGTTCTGAAGTCTTCAAGATTTTCAAACTTGTGAAATTCTAATGTACCAATAATGTACTAAGGTTCAAAAACATCACTCGTAAAATATCAGTGTTGAAATTCTAATCTTTCGGAGTCTTCAGAATTTCAAAGTTTCATAGTTCCATTGTCTTGAAATTTCAAATTTTTAACATTCTATCATCCCAAAGTCCCAGAACTCAAAAATTAAAAATTCGAAGTCTGAAAGTACCAAAATTCAGGAACCCCAATTTAAAAATTCTAAAGTTGCAAAATTGCAGAGTATCAGTATCAAATTTCCCAAAATTGCAAAGCGCAAAAGTAGCAAAATTGGAAAAATGAGAGGTAATGGCGAGGAACCGTGACGACCGAAATATAAGAGGACATAGTCGGCGAATTCTTCCGCTTAATAACGAAGCAACGCGACTCGCAATTAAAGTTCGATACGGCGATAAATGAGAAGAAGAGAGAGGTGGTCTGAGCGGCTCGACAAGAAATTCGCATAATAATTATCGATCGACCGTTAATCTCTTCTTTGTTCCCCTGTTCGCGCCGTCCCGCTTTTCTCTGTCGCCGTCCTCCCCGCGCATTTCAACAGAGGAAAACGAGCCGCCACAAAGCGGATCGCTTTAGTCGTCTTATACATCTCGTGGAAGTTAACAAACATTGTGTTCCTTATCTCTCCTCGGCACAATTAATGCCGGGAACCCTTTGGCCCTCTCTTCGTGGCCCGCCTCCCTCTCTCTTTTACCCGCCACTTTCTTCCTCCTCTTCTTCTTCTACTTCTTCGTTTCATCCACCACCTTCGAGACGCCTTTGGTGCTTTCCTTAACGCGGTATTACTTATGTAGATGAGCCTCGCAATTCCTATACATTATTTGCAAAGAGCTCGACCTCGAAGGGCGGCGAAACGGACGGCGGGGTTGAAAGGATCTCGAACTTTCGAGATTACGGGGCGGCGTTGTGCAAATTTCGAATCGTGCCGCGCTCTGAACAAAGGGAAACGACTGACTGTATTGGACCACAGTCGCGGATCCTTTTTGCCAGAGAGGACGCGTGTCCTTAAATGCTGGCTCTGTTTCACCGTGTCTCTCGATACTTCGACCATCTTACTTTCCACTCTGACCTGGACTTCTTAAGTCTTTGCTTATCAGATCGCTTGCGATCGGGATAAGAGATTCATTATAATTGTAAGCTGTTTAAGATCACCGTTATTTGATATCCTCTGAGACCTTAAGGTTTCTTCCTTCTTTTATAGATTAACCTTGGGCATACTGAGATCGCTGAGGGATACGTACTATCTTTTTCTAATTGATTACTAAGAAAAATATGTTTCAAGGTACCTTTCTGTGTACTCTATTATCAGTTATGTAAAGATTGGTTAAAAAAAAGTTGTTGAGATTTGAGAATTTGAGGCTTTGAAAATAGTATAGTAGTGAAACAGTAAAGTAACAAAATGATAAAACGATAGAATAGTGAACAACCCCCAATCAATCCTCGATTTTCTCCGTCACAAAATCAACGCAGAATCGAACCCCATAGATGCTCTTACCCTGCAACAACCCCTCGAGTTTCCTACATCGTAATTAGCCAAGAACTGCGTTGTCTGTTGCCACGAAGTCACATGAAATTGGCCAGTTTTTCAAGGGAAAAACTCTTTGTGAAGTCGTCACGGCCGTGAATCATCATCCTCCGTCTCCTGTCACGCTGTTAACCGAGCGACGATGATGTCTCGTGTTAAGGGGTTGCTAAAGAAATGGGAGGGGGCTGTCAAGGGGTGTCGAGAGGCAGAAGGGAGATGGTGGGTGAATAGAGAAGGAAAGGGACCTATCCCCTATTTATATTCTGGCTCACCCTCCTCATCAACGGCGTTCATCTTTCCTATTAAAGTAGTAATTTAGCAGGAAATTAAGCTACGCACTCGCTTCTCGCGGCCTGGCACTTGCTTCATTCTGTGACCCCCACCCCCTTTCGCCCCTCTTTTCGCTCTTGTTCTTGCGTCTGCCCTAGTGGAACTCGGTTTTAGTCGATCATGAACACATTTTCTTTCTGCTTTTTCAACTTTTCTCCCCCTTTTACTCCTCAATTTTTACTTCTCTCTTTACTTCAATCAGTTTCCTCCTCTTTGTCACTGTACTCCTCTTTATTTCTCCGTCAATTTATGCAATTTTTTGAAGTTTCATATTTGACATTTCAGTCAACCCCTATTACTCCAGAACAATTAGTTCTCGTAAATTTTATTAAATTGATACGTTCCTCGAGTGTCACAAATAAAAATCAGTCGATTTCACATAAGCATACCTTATAAATATATTACTAAACATTAGATTTACATTTTAAGTTCGTCTAATCATTTCAAAATTTGCTAACAAACCAAGATTGACCTTGTATCGACGAAATATAATATTTTTCTGCAACCAACGATTTAAGGGTTGAAATTTACGTGTACATTATTTGAGCATCTTTAATAGAAGAGAATATTTGATTAAGAAACTGTTAAATTATTCATGTAATCGCTCGCTATTCATACAGTGATATCTGCGAAATATCTGTGTACATTAATTAATAAACGGTTTATGTGTTTTCCATCGATTTATTTCAATTATACAAATCACTCCTGAATGGCGACGGTGTCGAGGACACCTTGAGTCATGCAATTTTCTTCTTATTATTCATTTACGTTCGATATTAAATGCAAATTGAATGTAATTATTGCGACCGGCCGGAATGGCTGCTGCAATCGCAGAAACATCGATCACCGTTGTCGAAAAATGCAGATCACATCTGTGCGCGTAATATTCCGAGTAGGTGTGACAATAATAACAGGTGTCATGGTATCAGCATCCTGTAACGCTTTAACGACCCAGACACTCGAAGGAAACGATTAAACCTGCAATACGGGTGGCGGGTGAGTATTTCTTATTTTTCTCGAGTACCTGCATATACTTGGGTAACATTATCACATATTATACGAAGCTTGTGAATTTTATATTTTATCCTCGCTTGAAGAACGTGTTTAAGAATTTAGGTATCATTTCTACGGGTCTGAGGAAATTTGGGGATTTGAGGGGTTGGAAATTTAGAAATTTAGGAACTTGGGGGGTTGAAAATTTGAAGAAGTGAAAATTTACCTTGGGAATTTTAATATTTCAGAATTTGGAAATTTTCAAATTCCGGGGTATGAGAATTTAGAAAGTTATGAAATCGGGCGTTTAAGAATTTAGAAATTTGTGAAGTTGGAAATTACAGTAATTGGAACTATGAAAATTTAGAAATTTGGAGATTTGAAACTCCTCGAATATTCACCCCCAAAAAGTCCAATCTAGGTAATACAAAATTCTCCCTCGACACTCGGTCTTATTCACAGAAAATTTACATCATCAAATATCGAGCACCACCGTAAACCTCAAAGATTCTATCGTTACTTCATTTAGAAAGTTCCAATAATAGTTGTTCTAATAATTATACAGGATAAAGACCGCCTACAGCATATCGATCTTCGAACAAAGATTTATACAACATAAACGCTGGAACCTAAAGTAAACATCGAATCAATTTGCAGGGAAACTTTGACGGAGTCAGATTCAATATGCAACATGAAAAATGGTAAATGTATTCCAATGACGAGCATCTGCATAGCATTACAGGTATGACTGACGATACACGTTAAATTCTCGATGCAACTCTCTTAAATCCATTCTCTGGTGTTTATTAATAGTCGATTGGTAACGATGATAACTGAAGCTGCTGGATAAGAGGTTATCAGACTGCCTCGCCGATAAATCAACCGCTGCATGGAATATTTATGAATCGAACGTATCGAGACGAGTGTGCACGCCTTCTAGTATTACGGGCAATTAAATTGTACACTTTAATTATTTACGCAAACGTCGAAACACGAGTTACTCGTGGCTCGAAGAAAGCCGATCGTCGCATCGATAATGTACGAATCATTGTTAAGAAAAATGGACCGATTTATTGTCTCGTGAAAAATTTACCGATGATTCACGAATATTATTGTAGAGCGCGGTGAAATGTTTAACCGGCAAATAAATAGGAGGAAAAAGAAACGTGGTTCGCTCGAATACGCAGCTGGAGATCTTTTCATCGGCACCAGCTACGATTCTAGAATTTCATATTGATCGTTCATTATCGTTGTGGGAATAAACGGTGGCTAGCACACGGCCGGCTGTAAAGAATATTTTAATTGCCGCTCGACTCGTGAATTTCGTGCTCATATTCGACGTTCGACTGATTTAAGCCGCACAGCAGAGGGGTTGCCGGGCACATTCAGTGAGACAAAGAACAAAGAAGCGTGCAGGGAGGGAGGCACGGGGGTTGGGAACTCGGGTGGATGCACAGGGTGGGTTGATCCTCGTATGAAGGGCTGTCAAAAACCTAATGAGAGGTGTGACTGCACATGTTCACCAGCCTCTACGGTGATTACTCAGATTTTTTAGAAAAATTAAAATTCAAAGACATGACTCATCTGCTCGCGCAAAATTCAGATATTTTTGGAAACGGGAAAACATTTAACTCCTCGTTGCGGAATTTGAACGCTAGAGATCCGCGGTTGTAATTGTTAACACAATTATACAAAATATTTATCTTCTTTAACGTAAATGTAATAATTTCTCATTTTATTTTCGTACGGCTGCGATGTTATTTTATATGAATAAATTTTTGTACAAGAAATATGTTTCTTGTTATTTCCTGTGTTGTTAAATATTCAAAAACCTTCATTTAAACTTTATTAAAATCGTACAACATTGTAAGTACATTTTAAATAATTAAATCTGTTAAAATATTTTCAGGTTTCTCAGTTTAAATTACGGAACTTTCGAAGGTGTCAAAATAAGGGATGTTTCAATTTTCACCCTCTTTCACTTCTCTATTTTATTTTCCGTCGTTAAGAAGGATTTAATTTGATAAATCTCGGTGAGTTGTGCTTTTGGTTCGAGTGTTTAAGACGAACTAGCTTGATTCGAAATATTCAATTTTAAAAGTAAATTCCACAAACGTAGAATTTCACGAAATACACGTGTAACGTCGCGTGAGAGCTTAACTACACCTGCTTGAAAGCCAGACGAGTTTTGTAATTATAGCACAGAGCATGGTGAAAATTGTGCGGCAAGCAGGAAAGCTCGACAAAAAACAGAGTAATTTCTGTGCTGAAGAAATGAGTCAAAATATTGCAATGACGTTCTTCTGCCCGTGGTTCTGCTTTCGAGAGTTCTTCACTATTTAAATACCTTCCGATTTAACAAATTTTATCCCTCCACTATTCTATGAATATTTGAAATTGTCAAATTTAATCATTGTCATTTAATACGTATTCGACAAATTTCACAATTTCATTAAAATTCTCCTAAAATAATAGTTATTTTACCTATTACAATTTTACATGAAAACTCGAACATCCAAAAATTCATAAAACACTGCACAGAACATTTGTTCGAAATTTCAGAACGTTGATAGCAGATTGCTTAACAATATTGTTGAAAATAAAAAAATGAGTTCTATGAAGAGACGCGAAAGGTTCACACGGTGTATCCTGGAAAAATCCTGTTCGCGGTCGGATTCACGGAATCCACGGTCCTATTTTAAATCACAGCACGCCACGCGCCGTGGGGTGTAGTCAGAAGACACAGGCGCAAAGGAGAAGTGGGGTGGAAGCGGGAGGGAGGGATTGGTTCACCCCATAAAACAATGCTCCCACATCTGTCAGCCTCTTCTACTTCCTCTCCCCTAGTAGCCGCCCCTTCAAGTCCCTAATTATACCACCCCCTTCGCCCCCCTCGCACACTACGCCACCACCCTGTGCGTCTGCATTATGCGTTCGGACCACTTGGGCACGCACGGGGCGAAGGGGAGATACCCTTGTAAAACAAGAGCGAACAACGGTCAAGACGCGAATCTGAACTTTTTTTTCCATGACATTTGCAAGGTCTGGCAGTCGACGGTGACGAGGGAACGAGGGGTTGATACCCGAAGACACCCTCGAGACAGCGCCACGACGCGCTGAAGATGTCCGAAATTTTTTTTTCGACAAAATGATACAAACTAACGACGAAACGGCACTCTCACGGTACTTCAGCATTCACGCGGATACATCGTGCGTTAGAAAAAGGTACTATTATTTATTTTATCGAAAATCAAACTGTGTTGAACGGAGGTCCATTTTCGAAATGGCTTCCATAACCTTTGTCATTGCAGCTTGTATAACTTCGAGATGGTGTTATCTTCCGTTGGCGGCAATTCTCATTTTCGGGGACAATCGAAGGGTGAAAATTTGATAGACACTCGATGGTAAGTTCGACTCAACTACCCATTAGAATTTTTGCAGACAACTTTTTTCAGACACTTCTAAAATACGTTGAAATTAACTAATACATTTGGCACTTGTAAAGCTAGATTTAGTCTATATCAGACAATTCTAGTTACGTCAGAATGCTCGAAAGGGTTCATGTAAGTTTCATTAAGTGTAGTAACCTCGTGAACGCCCCATACGATTCTATAAAATCGAATGTAACTCGATTGTCGCAAACGACAGATGTTTTGACGATTAAGAGCAGGTTTCGTAATTGGTGTAACAAAGGTGATTTTGAATAGAAAATTGAAGGATATGTTGTATGGATTTTGCTGCTAAGGGAGGCTGTTTGAAATGAAATTTGTAACATTGTTTAGAAAATACATTTATGAACTACTCTATTATATCAAAGGTTGATTTGCAATCGTTAAGGTAGCTTTATTAATACCTTCGTCCGCAGATTTTCAGTGAAAAATACATTTTATGTTGTAAAAAGGGGAAAAAGAATCGGGACTTCAATTGTACATTCTTGAAGCGCAGCAACCTCTAAATTGGACCACTTTCCATGTAAATATCAGAGTTCCATGAAATCGAGACTTAATCAACTGCACCCATATCCCATGCATTTCCAAAAATCGATCTTGCCGAAAACGAGCCTCGTACCTGCGAAAAAAAAATGTTCCCCTCCATGCTTTCGATTTATTTCCTTTCTTTTTTTTCACAGATCGAATCACTTCGTCCTCGAACTGGCTAATTTAATTGTATGCGTACTCGCGTCGATCCCATCGACACCGAAATTGCGATTTTAAAGAGTGATCTCGACGAGGAAAAAAACGAAGGGGGTTGAATATTACGAATTCATCGACGGCGAGTATCGCGCAAGATGGCAACGCTTAGGCGCAGAATTACAAATCGATTGAATCGAAGGGGTTCCCCGACTTCTCTGCGCGCAGAAATTAACATCGTGTTTTTAATGCCGGGGATAATTGTAAGGGTGGAATTATACCGAGGGCTGGTTGGGTTCCCGTTGAGTAGTCGAACCAGCGGTTCTCACCCGATCTCGGTCACGTACCGCGATAAGAAACCGAAAAATTTACATCGTTCAGGCGTCTGTTGCAAAATGGAAATATTTGCAAGAGAAAGGAGGAAAAAATAGCATCTAACGACCGCGATGGAGAACACGAAGTCGAGAGTCGCACTCGAATGATTACACGCATTGCGGGAATGAACGCATTCGTGAAATAAAATCCAGTCGAACGATTGACACTCCTTGAGATCTCGATTTCAATATTTTTTTTTCTCTCCTTGTTCGTTTCACCCCTGCCCCCCGGCCACTCTCAACCCTTTCGAAGCACCACTGCCGTGTTCTAAGGTGACTCACGACCACTCGCCGGTTCAACTGCGCGTGAACCCTCGATTCAACAGCTCAACCGTGCTCGTTACGTGAACCGCGAAAATCAGTTCCACCATTGTGGCTCGATCCATTGGCGATGGATCAGCGCCGTTTGATAAGTTCAATCCGATGACTTTCTTTCCGTGCGCGAAGCCTCGTCTGTCTGTCTCGTCTGCGTGCCATTTCTCTACCCCTCCGCGCATCTCCTCCCTCCCTTCGTTCCTTTGGCTTTTTTTCTCTGTTTCGATAACCGTACACAACCGTTTCTGTTTTTCCACCGCCCCTCCCCGTTTCCCTAAAACCTCCCACGCACCCTTTTTCGCTCTTTTTTTTCCTCTGGCGTGTCCCAACGATAACAACGCGACGCAAACTCCGTTCCTCGACGTAGTATTTTAACCGGAATTAATCTGCAATTTTATTCACTATGGATCTCGAAAATAACGCTTCTCTCCCCTTCTCTTTTTCTGCCTTTGTCGATGGTATGCGAATGAACGAGCTATAAATAACCGATGACATTACCATGGCGGATCTATCGGAAAGGATTATTATGGGATGCAGCTGCGACGGCGTCCATAGTTGCTGTATGTAAAAAAAAGAGTGAGAGAGGTAGGTGCGCGGAAACAAGCAATCGAATTCGTAATAATAACAAACGGTGTCTAAAGTGTTCGGTGGTGTTTCGGTTCCCGCGGCAAAACTGCACGACAGTCAATGTAAGCCCCGCTGAAACTCGTACGTTCGTTAGGTTGCGGGCTTCAGATTAAGGGGTATGGGCATAAAAAGGGGGACACAACCAGGTGGTAGGGGGTAGTAAATGTAAAAATATTGCTGAATCGGTGCAGATAACGGTTTCATATGGGGGCTCTCTCTAGTACGGCTCACCGGCCACCGCCCTCTCCTCACCCTCACGCACCCGACCGATACGGTGTGCGGGACTTGCTTTGAAAAAAATGTATCTCGACTCCGGCCAGAGCGATACGAAAACGTTTTGCATTTCAGCGAACACGATGGCGAACGAGCTAGCTCGTTCCGTTGGTAACGAATCAAACGAACAACTTTCGACGCGGGAATCGTCCCGCGAAATTACCGTGCTTCCGTGTAAAACCCTCCTGCGATATACGCGGTGGATGGCCAGGACTTCGGTAAACTTCGACCACGCACCGTGTTCACCGTTTATTTTCTAGGGAAATTGTCCTGTGCTAATGGGCAAATTAAGTGCTCACCGAGCCGCGAGGGGTGCAGAGTTACCGGAGTTATTCTTTCGAACTTCTGGCAATCTTTCAATTTACTCTGCGAGTCGGTAAGTTTAGAGAAGGAATACAGTTAGGTGTGGAATATACGATTTCTTGTTGCATTTCAACACCTATATTCTTATCAATTTTTCGAGCACATCGTTCGAGTTTGTGTTAATATTTACCCTGAACGAGGAAGTGTTTCTCGACGCAGGACACTCCTACGACTCGAATAAATGAAATATTATTCGTTAGGATAGCTTGTTGTTTTTCAACGATGGTATCGCCCATGCGATTAAAAACCTCTTCAGATTTTAATCGAAGAAAAATATTCCCTATCAATTGAATACGGTCGATCGATCACCGATGAAAAATATTTCCACTCGATTTGCTTTCGGGTATGCAATTCTTTTCATATAAGATCCTTATTCTCGCAAATATTAAGTTCGCGATATCATCTACGCAAATAATTACGCTAACTTTATATCATTCTTCACACTTCAAGATCAATATCCTTTAATAAATCTGGTAAATGATTGATACCTAGTTCGAGTATTCATGTGTTCAAATTGTTTCTAGCACAGAATCCGGAGGTACAAAAGCAGACGGATAGTCGACGTATCGACGAAGGCAGCGACGAATCGACGCAATGATAAGAGCTTATGAATAATAAACCTCTCGACGGGTCACGCTTCCTCGGCCTTGCTCGCGATTATTTTGTAGCGGCGCACAAATTAAACTTCCGGCCATTAGAGGATTGATCCAGCTCGGAACGGAATGTAATATCACGGAAGGTAGCTACGCTGCCAGTGAAGGAGAACTAGGAAGAGGGTAAAGAGAACGCTACAGGATCTTAATTATAATTCTTGGCCGCGAAGTTCCAACGAAAGCCCGCAAATGAGGTCGGCGCCTGTCTGACACAAACGATATCGTGCACGGCCACGAAAAACCACGTCGGCTTTGTTTCGGAGGCGTAGCTGCACCTTTCAACGCGATTCATATGCACATTTTTCTCTTGAAGATTAACTTTATCGATAGGTGGTTGCAGGATGTGAATTCTTGGTGATAAGTTTTTTTGTCTATCATTAACTCTTTCATACTGTATGAGTACATTGACTGCGATGACTGTATGAGTACACTGACTTTGATGACTGTATGAGTACACTGACTGTGATGACTATATGAGTACATTGAGTATGACTAATGTATGAGAATATTTTTGTAAATTAATTTTTCTCGATCATTAATACCCTTAGTTCATAACGTCCACATACAAAGACATGTTTAAGTAAATATTCAACAACAACCAGTTCTACTAAAGTTCTACTAAAATAACATATTAGGTGATCTTTAACAATAAGGATGTTGTTACATCCCAGCTATTCCTGTTATTTAATCATTGGACGTTAACAATTGTATAATAAATGAAACATCCGTAAAAAGTAATACATAAACCGAAAGGGGTTAAAAGACTTGCGGCGTATTTCTTATGGAATACGATTAAATTTTCACGGACAAAGCGAGAATGTAGCGTTATAGTGGAAGAAGTGGCTTAGTGGCCTTGAAAGACCAAAATCTTGAGCCCCGGCTATAGGCCACTCGTATAGTGGTGCCACTCGATGCAAAGGGGTGGCGCAGAAGGGTAGCATCGCGAGTCACACGGCTACATAAAGGTATGCCAAGGCAAACCCCATTGCTATTCAAAACGTAAAAACCATTTAAAAATGTAATACCCGGCAGCCGGGTAAAAAAAAGTGCGAGCGTGATCCAACGTGTGACTTTGTAAGTAAAATATACTGCCCCCAGTCGGGCAAGCCTCGGCCAAATAATCGTGATTTATCGGCGTAAGGAATTTTCGTCGCGCGAAAAAAAATGCTTTTTCGAACCGCGCACCCCTATGTTTTGCACGGCGCGCTATTTAAACTGGGGAGGGTAATGAGGGGATTCGATCCAGTGATATCGATTTTGGGGTATATAGTGCGTTGACAGTATTTGCTGGAATTTTTGATATTTATTGTACCAAATATGGTGGAAATTGTATTTTGAAAGAGGATTGGTTGCGGTTCAATGTTTTATTGTTATGCGAGTTGTAACATAATAGTCTTTAACTCTTTTCTTACAGTATACTAGTAAATGATAAAAATAAATAATATTTTTCTGTGAAATATTCCTTATCATTTGCAATCTTTCATCCCTTAAAATTGTTTTTAATTATTTGTATTTTGATAACTTTATTCGTATGAAAAGTAATTACTAAAAATTCAATAAATTTAAAATATCAGTAAAAGTTTTAGGTTGATATTTAATTCGTATTCGACTAATGAAGCGTTCATCCCCTATATCGCCATTTTCTTTAGAGAAGTTCACCGCGCTGGAATTTTATATGAAAACGCAGCTGCATATACGAGGATGAACGCAAATGTTATTTATAAAATCAGATTTTAATTTGGCGATGTTTTTATACAAAATTCAGTGTTCTTAAAATACATGCGGTATAATGTTTTCAAATTGTCGAGATACAAGTACGCGGGTGATGCATATGATCAATTAATTTCCATGAGAAATTCATGATTCCCCATTCGTTCGGCGGAGCTGGAGGAATTTTCCAACCACGAGAACTCGCGGGAAATTGAATGGGTGCAAATTTTTCCCGGTTGCTTTTCGCGTGGATTCGTGGCGCGGATCGCACAAAAATCGTTATCCAGTTTCGGTGAAACGAAGATTGAGACCGGCGAAAGAACGTGTACCGGTCGAATTAAAATCGTAAGCGACCGCAACCGCATATTGACCTCATAAACTCGTTGGTGGTATAAAAAAAAGGGGAAGAGGAAAATAAAAAAAAAACGTGGAAAAGGTAGAGGCTTGATGTCCCGGAAAAGAATTACTCTTTCCTAGGCATGAAACGCGGCATAGCCGCAAGTGGAAGTGCGGTATAACGTTAATTGAATATATCGGATTCCTCGAGAATATCGTGGTTGCGGCGATAGGAAATGGATGGAGAAGTAATTGTCGGAAACGTGGGGAACGTGTCGTACCGGTAAGGCCTCGTTTTTACTGCAATTATATTTGTTGAATTTGATACGGTTTCGATTCGAAAGCGGTAATCAATTTCCGCAAGTGTCTCGGCACCGTTCTTGTATTTGAACGATCATACTTTCGTTGTATTATTTTATGGTTAACGGATAACATCCGATTGAAAAGTTTATTGAAATTCTGTACCGTGGAATGAGAAAATTATGGGAAAATTGTAGTGTGGGAAGTTGTACTGTGAAATGAGAAAATTATGGGAATAATGGTTGTCTGGACTCTTCGTATCGGTTATCGATCTAATTTGGAACAATAAGTAAACTTGTTTTAACCTGGAACGTTGATCTTCTCTCAACTTCGATACAGTTGTTATAGTCCTACACAAATTTTCTGCAGCCGATATGACATTGCAGTTTCAATTTTATATCAGGCTCATGAAATGCACTTGTCCTGTTTCAATTAACTGATTGTCGATCAGAAAAATGTGATTCGTCATTATATGATAATGGGTTAATAAATTTCATTCGGAACTTTCTTATCGATATTGTTCCGCGTTGCTATGAACACGGTTATTCACCAAAAAATCATTATTGACGTCTTCTGTCCATGCCACCATAAAAAGGCAATACAAATTAACATCCTTGCCGAACACGAAAATTCTCATTTCTTACAACCATAAGCGGTTGCAATAAATAACTCAAATCAGTCCAATATACAATTAACTTCTTAACGGCGACATTTAGAATTGTAAAGGTCCGGTTCCGTGTCCGGCACAATCCATTAGCATTGTTCAAATGTCCAAGTTCAGTCGAGTACCCAAGGTAACGGTGCGTCATAAAAGCATCTGCGAGCAGCATGTATCGCGCTGACCCGGGTTCTTTCCTACCGCGACGCAACCCTTGATCGGAAAGCCAGGTCATTTTACATTAACAAAATACCCCCTCCGGACGAGAAACGATTCGTTGAACCGGAGGCCAATGAGAAGGCAACAAAATCAAGGTTACCACTGATTGGCTTCTTGGTCGACAGATCCACGGGGCCCACCCACAAACAACGTCTTCTTCGTTGACACCTTGTCAACGAAACGGACACTTCTCATTTCGTATACAAGGGAAAACGTTCTCTTTTCCTTAAAACCACTAACCTTACGTATCAATACCAAACAAGCAAAATCGTATATCAAACCCAACCAACCGTACATCATAAACGTAATCATAAACAAACTAAACCCGTTTCAAATTAAACTCATTTTTACAAACATCAACAGTTGTCTTTTGATTTCAACCATAATAACCCTATATCCTTAATCGGTCGTGGGGTCGTACGCGAATCGTGGCGTCGGTTCACCCGTGTCGAGGATTTACAACCCTCGTTGACTCGGTCTAACATAGTATCGATAGTCTCGTCGCGGACGCGTTCGAAACATTGGTCCTTCGAGCCGGATATCAGTACAGTTCAGTGCTACAGCCAAAAAACTAAGTTCACTAAGTGCCACAGACTGGATTACGTGTCATAGTGAAAAACATGGAATTCGTGTCAAGTGAAACCGAGGCCCACCAGCGGATCTTCTTGACATCATCATCAGTGAGTCATAAACTCACATCGACGCTGTCATCCATTGACATGTCGTCGGTAACCATCTGATCTTCTTCACATCAACATCAGTGAGTCATAAACTCACATCGACGCTGTCATCCATTGAGACGTCGTCGGTCATCATCGGATCTACATCGCATCATCATCAGTGAGTCATAAACTCACATCGACGCTGTCATCCATTGAGACGTCGTCGGTCATCATCGGATCTACATCGCATCATCATCAGTGAGTCATAAACTCACATCGACGCTGTCATCCATTGAGACGTCGTCGGTCATCATTGGATCTCCATCGCATCATCATCAGTGAGTCATAAACTCACATCGACGCTGTCATCCATTGAGACGTCGTCGGTCATCATTGGATCTCCATCGCATCATCATCAGTGAGTCATAAACTCACATCGACGCTGTCATCCATTGAGACGTCGTCGGTCATCATTGGATCTCCATCGCATCATCATCAGTGAGTCATAAACTCACATCGACGCTGTCATCCATTGAGACGTCGTCGGTCATCATCGGATCTACATCACATCATCATCAGTGAGTCATAAACTCACATCGACGCTGTCATCCATTGAGACGTCGTCGGTCATCATTGGATCTCCATCACATCATCATCAGTGAGTCATAAACTCACATCGACGCTGTCATCCATTGAGACGTCGTCGGTCATCATTGGATCTCCATCACATCATCATCAGTGAGTCATAAACTCACATCGACGCTGTCATCCATTGAGACGTCGTCGGTCATCATCGGATCTTCTTCCCATCATCATCAGTGAGTCATAAACTCACATCGACGCTGGCATCCATTGAGACGTCGTCGGTCACCATCGGATTTTATTCACATCATCAACAGTGAGTCATAAACTCAAGTCGACGCTGTCATCCATTGACACGTCGTCGGTCAAGTATAGACCAAAACATCTCAAACTCAAGTCGACGTTGTCATCCATTGACAACGTCGTCGTCACGTATAGACCAAAACACCATACACTCAAGTCGACGTTGTCATCCATTGACAACGTCGTCGGCACGTAGGCCAAAAAACATCCCACACTCAAGTCGGCGTTGTCATCCATTGACAACGTCGTCGGTCACGTAGGCCAAAACACCTCATACTCAAGTCGATGCTGTCATACATTGATTACGTCATCGATCACATTATCGGCAAAAACCATTACTCCACATGCGGAGCCCAATTCGCTTCGTCAGAAGTAAACAGTATTTTAGAACAATTATAGTACATAAAATAATTATTGGAATTTATTTGACACAGGATAATTCAAGGAAAGTAATACAACGAAACAGAAATAGACTCTCACAACGCACAATTACAACTTTCGCCGTGTTAATCTCTTGACTCCTCACACAGCAACACGTACCTCGTTTTGCTCTGAAAACAAGCCATCATTTATTATTTTTCGAATCTCGGGATTAACCTTCACTCTCATATCCGTTCCAAATAAGATTTTAAAACGTGCATCACCAATATTGCGATGAAGGGTTACATTTAGATACTTCTGACATACATCTACGTATATTTACCATTTCTCAGGTCTTGGTGCAGCCAACTTTGTCAACAACAGAATAATTGTCGTATTGACCCTTTCTATCTGACCATTCGCCCGTGGCATACCTGTCGTAATAAGACTGGACTCAATGATTTTCTTCTCGGCAATGTTCCTGAACCTCTACAGAAGTAAAAGCAGTCTCACGATCCGAAACAATCTTCCGAGGACTGCACAAAAGTTGTAGCCTGCTTTCTTCAAACAGTCAATAACTTCAGCAACACTAGTAGATTTGTAGTGTAAAGCCACACAAACTTTGCGAATGTATCTACTACAACCAATAAATGTTTATAATTCTTCCGTGTTGACGGAAGAAATCCCAACTGATCTATAGGCTATACATCTAACTGCACATCTCCCTCGTCAAGGGAATACAATAATCCATCACATTTTCATGATTTTCGCTGATTTAAGACACATACAATACAATTCCGGACCATCTCTTCTACTTTAGTTATTAAACCCTTAAACCAATAGTCTTTCTTAACAAGAATTTCGACTTCACCGCTAGAAAATATCCATTCTCATGCAGCTGTTTTAGTATTTGACTCTGCGTAGCACGTGGCACCACTAAACGAATATCATCGTCAACCACCTTAAACAAAAGTCCACTTTTGTTACATAATCGCTATCACTATTTCGCTTACTACTCACAGCCTCTATCGTTTCGGTTATTTCTTTGTCCTCACGTTACGCCTTTTGCAGTCTCACCAATACCGGAATAGGATTTCGATTTAACGCATCAACATGTCTCATACTGCACCTGGACGATGTACAATAGTATACTTAAACTCCTCTAACAATAATGCCCATCTTACAATTCGCACACACAAATCTTTTTCATCACAGTAAGAGTAAACGCACGACAATCAGTTACTATTCTAAATGGCATTCCTACAAGATAAACTCTAAAATTAGTTAACGCTTTAACTATAGCTAATCTCTCTAATTCATAACTAACGTATCGGGACCCTGCTTACGACGTTTTCCAGCTCGCGTGACATATTAGATGGTAACATTGATCAACATCATTTTTTGCAATAGAATAACACTAAATCCAATGCTCGATGCATCCGCATGCAGATCTGTTTCTGCGCCAACTCGGTATAACTTTAAAACTAGTTCATTAACCAACGCTACTTTCAATTGTTGAAACGCAAGTAACTGTTTTGTCATTTAGATCACATTTAACATCTTTTCTCAGCAAGTTCGACGGAGATTGAGCTATTGTTGAATATTGTGGAATAAACTCAAAAATAACCAGTTCATCCCAAACACTTTGTACATCTTTAATGTTTTAACGAGTGGAAAAGTCGTAACGGTTAATATTGTACATCTCGACGGGAGTACTTAACCATCCTCAATTACACGACCTAAATATTCTACTTTACGCTGAAGAAAATCACACCTTTTCCAATTTATACGCAATTCGTAATCACTCACAATACACAAAAGTTTCCGTAATCTTGATACGGCGTCACTTTCGTCATTCGCTGGAATAATGAAATCTTCTAGTCATGTTAATACGATACCTGTCCTTATCGGATCATAAAATATGCTATTAATATAATTTTGAAATACGTCTGGAGAAGTGCAAAGACCAAAGGGTGTTTTAAGAATTCAAACTGGTCATCAGGCACTAGGCACGCAGTGTATTTATTGCTACTTTCCTCTATTGAAACGTGAAAGAAACCATCTTTTAAATCAAGTACTAAACACAGTAGCATCTTATAAACGACTTAAGTGGTCTTCTGTAAATGGTAATGGATAACGATCTTTGCATATCTTCTTATTGCGCAATCTATAGTCTACACAAAAATACGTTCCACCATCCTTTCTTTACAAGTATAATCGGACTAGCATACCAAAATGGACTTTCGCATAGTCCCTGCTCACATCCAATCATCTAATTGTTTATTCACTATTTCTCTCTAAACCAGTGCTAATCTAAGCAGAGGTTGATACGTACATATATCATCCTTCAATACTATTTCCAATTTAATATTAGAATCTTTAACTCCTTACGACTCATAAGTATTTATAGTGTCTTCTAATTTTTGTACGACGCTATTATGTTTAACATGCTGTAAATCTAGTAAGGACTTAGTCATATTGTTGCTAGACTCATCGAACGTGTCTATGTAAAATATTTCTGAAACATCTCGAGAATGTCATTACTTTCCTTTCACGCTTCAATACTTCAACATTCTACTATCTATAACCGATTTAGCCTCTTCTAATAATTCTGAGCCAATTAAAAAACTACATCTCAAATGTTCATCGGGTACAACGTGGATCAACAATCCGCAAGTATTCTTCTCTATTTGTACGTCTGCATAGAAACTGCCTAAATTAATGACTTCACTCAAACCAAATTCTTTACAAGATATTTCTGTACCGCGTAAGTTTGGACATCCCAATCTAATATATTGTTCGGTTTACATTATATGTAAGTCACAGCCCATATCTAAAAATGCTACTACTTGTTTATCCAACATAGTCAAGATTTGCACGTTGCAGTCTTTGAAGTAGTTGAAATTATTAACGAGTTAATTCGAGCTCTCGTTCCATCAATTGTCTTTCACTTTTGAGAATTTCATTCCCCGTCGTATCCGATTCACACCATCGGATCCTGAAGCATTATCACTTGCGATCTCTTCAATTTCGTCGATTGTATGCACTTTTAACCATTATCTCGTTGGGTCGGCTTCGATCATACGCTGATTCAATGCCGTTTTCACACTAATTGTTGAGAATCCTTTGTCTCACAACTTCCTTTTCAATTCTGCGATACAAGAAATCATTTGGCTTCTTGAATACCGAACTCATTTTATCGGTCACCACAACGATGAAACAGCATGGGCAGGGTACTCAGGACGCATCCCGGTTCCGACGGCATTGTTCGTGTTGTGACCATCAAAACGTCCGCGAACGTGTTAGATCGGAGCGTAAAACGTCTTGTAACACTGCCCTATCAATCCAAGAAGAAGATGACTGAGCGGAGTCAGCATCCACAGAAGGAGCTGATCACATACCAAACGTAACCACATAGTAACATAAACGTTTACATTAATTTACTTCTGTCTTACCTTGTTTCACGTATACACAAGTACACGAGCTATAAATATATTACATAATCATGTATATCCAAATTAACGTAATTCCTTACATATAAGAACACATTTACAAATTGTACACACATCTTGACCGGTACCCGATCAAGGGGGGGGAGGATGTTCCGCGTTGCTATGAACACGGTTATTCACCAAAAAATCATTATTGACGTCTTCTGTCCATGCCACCATAAAAAGGCAATACAAATTAACATCCTTGCCGAACACGAAAATTCTCATTTCTTACAACCATAAGCGGTTGCAATAAATAACTCAAATCAGTCCAATATACAATTAACTTCTTAACGGCGACATTTAGAATTGTAAAGGTCCGGTTCCGTGTCCGGCACAATCCATTAGCATTGTTCAAATGTCCAAGTTCAGTCGAGTACCCAAGGTAACGGTGCGTCATAAAAGCATCTGCGAGCAGCATGTATCGCGCTGACCCGGGTTCTTTCCTACCGCGACGCAACCCTTGATCGGAAAGCCAGGTCATTTTACATTAACAAAATACCCCCTCCGGACGAGAAACGATTCGTTGAACCGGAGGCCAATGAGAAGGCAACAAAATCAAGGTTACCACTGATTGGCTTCTTGGTCGACAGATCCACGGGGCCCACCCACAAACAACGTCTTCTTCGTTGACACCTTGTCAACGAAACGGACACTTCTCATTTCGTATACAAGGGAAAACGTTCTCTTTTCCTTAAAACCACTAACCTTACGTATCAATACCAAACAAGCAAAATCGTATATCAAACCCAACCAACCGTACATCATAAACGTAATCATAAACAAACTAAACCCGTTTCAAATTAAACTCATTTTTACAAACATCAACAGTTGTCTTTTGATTTCAACCATAATAACCCTATATCCTTAATCGGTCGTGGGGTCGTACGCGAATCGTGGCGTCGGTTCACCCGTGTCGAGGATTTACAACCCTCGTTGACTCGGTCTAACATAGTATCGATAGTCTCGTCGCGGACGCGTTCGAAACAGATATAATCATCATAATTTTATGGAATCGGAAGCAATTAACAGAAGTTCATTTCTGCGGATCTTAGCTACTAATTATTATATACATAAAATAAATTACAATTTGGTATGAAAACAATGCAGCATCAAATTTGAAAGTGCAATTATGAAAATTAATTTTATATCCCAATTACATTACCTACAGTAATTGAAATAGCAATAAAATTTCGAGATGTATAATTACATTAAGAACGTACTAATAAGTAATTAACGGAATTCAATCATCACGTGTACCAAGGATATTTAATACTATTTTTAACCCTGGTATCATTCGCACGAGCATAATTGATTCTTTAATTACACATGAACGAAGGATTTTATTTTAATAACAATCCTTATTTTAATAACATAAATTAATCATAAAAATTATCATAAGCTAATGAGTGATACAAATAAAAGTAAATTAATGTAACGTAAACCGAAGCAATTAACGAAGAAAGAGTTCTTTTCATATTGTCTAAATAAGATCAGAAATAGTAATTATGACGTGAGTAATACAAAGTACGATATTATACAGGAGTGAAGCAATTTATTGCAGGCGGTAATAAAATTTCAGAACGTATCATCAAAGTAACAACACGGTAAGTTGATAAGGAATTAACAAGACCCGATGAAAACACGTATCGAGGGCAAACTTTTGCAGCAGACGCTCTGGAAACTAGCTAATTGTATGAAACCTTCGCAAAACTGGGGTTAAACGCTTATCGTGCATCATAGTTCATTTGCAATTACGCGTTCACCACCAAACTACGCGTGCGATCGTTTAACAGCCGTGATAGTTTACCGGAACGAACGTTCGTGTTTTCTTCAAACAGCATCGACCAAAAAATCGAAAAAGAAAATTATCCGCAATGCGACTGAATTTAGTTTATTTTTTATATATTTTTTTTTTTTTTTCGTTTCTTTTTTTCGTAACCGAGCGAATATAATTTGTTTCGGTTGCGCGCTTAAGGACGTTTTAATCGCCGTGATTACCGGCAGCTGCTTTAAATGCGTCTCATTATGAATTTAAGTAAGGCCACGGTAAATTACGAGGTCCATAACTTTCCAGATTATTTCGCTGGCTGCGATACCGCAGTCCATCAATTTTAATTTTAATGCTTTTCCCCTGCGTTAAACACTATTGCCGCGACCATGTTGCGTTTTCACCAACTGAATCGATATAATTTCTTTGTGCAATATTGTGTGCAATGGATTGCGAATTTGGGGATTTATGGGGCAGGAAATTTGGAGATTTCGGCTCTGGGAAATTTGGGAGTTGGGGAATTGGGAAATTGGGAATTCGGAAATCTAAGGAACTAGGGAAATTTAGTAACTAGGAAGCATAGGAAATTTAAGGTCACAGGAACTAGGGAATTTCAAAGTATGGGAACTTACAAATATACACTAGCAAATACAAAAAATTAAAAGTTTAATAACTCGGAAGATTGAAACCTTAAAAGAAAATAAATATTAAATAAAAAAATTTCCAAACTTCCAAAAACTTGAGAATCAAAAACTTTGCAATCTCTTTCCGAATAATTGGCACCAAATTCCCTCCCGGCCATAAAATTACAGCAATTTTGTGCGCAAAAAAAAAAAAACTGAAAAGATTACAAACACAGTATTTCCACGGTATCCCATAAAAAGTGCAATGATTACAGGAATAATTTCCATTGCAAGGTACTTCCATATAACAACCAATTTTGAGGCAATCTATATTCATTCTGCCGTCGCAATGAATGCAATGCACATTACACATCGAGTACGAAAAGAAAAAAAAGGAAAAAACACGGAAGACCAATCGGAAATATTAAAAATGCAAATCTCATCCATTGATTCGACAATTTTTGCCGGGAAACCGGACACAATAGTTTATTGTTCGTCATTACCGGGCTTTAGAGAAACCTTCGAGCGATCAGTTTGTACGTATAAACCCGCACACCGGTGTCTATCGATCGGTAACTTTATTCCAACTCAGCTAATGGAACCCGGGGACGTAATTCGGCGATGTGACATAATGTTAACCAAGCATGCGTATCCTATTGAGTCCGGTGTTTTCGTGACGAGGAGAGGGAAAACGGAGAGAGACAGCCTGACCCGGTAATGAACCGTAATTACGTAAGCCTAAATATTGCTTTAATTATACATCTCACCAGACCGGGCCTTTCAGGATCCACGTCATGCTAGGATAACCTTACCGATTGACCACATCATGAGTAATCCTTTGTAACGAGCCATCGTAATGGATACTTTCCTTTCAAACTAATCCAATCTTCGTAATTTAGCAACCAACAATGGTTACTTTGTGAATACGATGTTAGTACTTTGCCTGCATTTGCACTGGGATTATTTGCAAAATTCGGCATTCGCATATCGATAATTGTACACATTCGTATTGGAATATTCATTTTATTTGTGTGTGACAAATTTTCGTACCAACAACGTACAAATCACACAGAAAGTATTAATAATTGAGTCCAAAGATAATTGCAGCAGATATTTGATGACGAAAAAAGTACAGCACCACCGATCTTCGTGATCATTTCCATTAATCGACATCGCGATTTTAATTAAATGATTAAGCAAGAGAAAAGAAGGATCATAGAGTGTCGTACTAGACATCGCAGTTTCCGCTGTGGTAATCAACGTGTTAAAGGTTCAATAAATCCATTTGCACATCGAATTGCTCGAGGGTAATAATTGCATAAGAATAATTCGAGTGTGCGGCAATTCGAATTATATGGAAAGTCTCATCGAGCCTATTACCGGTTCTTGTCAAGAAGCAGACGGTCATGGAGCTACCAATTAACTCCGGTTAATTGATCGACGACACCAATAATTCAAATCGGTGCAAACAGTGCACTCTTCGAACGACGTGAATTTAAAATAATACAGATTTATCGGGAAGCATTGGATAACTGTGTAAAGTATCTTTGCGCAATGATGGAAGCAAGGGAGACGTATCGAGAATGGGAGAACTTTTTACGGTGAATTAACATTTTTTACTTAACTGATGTCAGCTATTAATTCAAATGTAGTAAGGTTAATGAGACGTGTTGATTTATTCGTGAGGAAGGTTTCTTAAATTTATAGATTGACAACTTTTACAAGATGTCTTTTACAAGACTTTCTAAATTGCCAAAAACATTTCTAATTTCCACAACTCTTCGCGAATATCTTAAAATAATTATGGAAATTCTGAAGTCCCAGAGTCCAAAGCGATGCGTTACCGACAGTCCAAACGAATAATTAAAAGATCTTGGTCACGAAACAGCGCCGAAAACAAATCAATTCGTTACGAAATTCTGTAACAAAATGCACAAGAATCGTCCAGCAGATTGTACAGAATAATTTCAGCCATCGAATCAACGATACAAATGATTCAAAGCATCATCGATTTCGCTGATCAATAAAAGTGAAATTAAAGGCAATAAAATATATCAAGTACAAAAATCTCAGCTATATCGTAACGGCAAGCGGTCATAACGTATGGGGAACACACAGGCAATGGCGCAAAAATGACTTCACAAAACGGTAGAACCAGCAGGTTCCACGGTCGAACGTCAGCTATTTAATCGACAATACCAATAATTCAAGCCGCTGCCGACAACACGTGCTTACGAGAATCAGATTCGCGTTCATCATCAGATATCCGAAATAACAATCTCGGGCACGTACATACATGCCCCTGTCTCTCCCGGGTGTGTATATACGACAATCCGTGTAAGTGGCAAATTACCAAACTCAATAGTCGCGCCTGACTCCCGTTCAATAATTAAGTCGGCTGGTGTTACGTAACGTACCTACGGTGTATAATCGTATCTACGATTGAGAGCCGTTCGTGTGTAATTCGATATGATTATTCATTGGGACAGGTGAATGCGACGGTAATTCCACGGTGATTAAAATAATCAGCACCCGTGACCATACAGCGGCATCGCATTTCTGTTAGTCACCTGATAATAAACGCTTTCATGTGTCGACAGGATGCTGCAAAACCTATAGCGATTTCCAACGAAATTTCGCGCCGATACGATCGTCGCGCGGACCATCTTGTTGAAGTCTCTGCACCGCCGCCATCTTTTTGATCGGAGTCTTAACTCTACGAAATAATAGTCTCGGATTTATTTAATTTAATTCTGAAATATTGGAACGGTGATCATTTTGGTATAGGAATGTGCGGACTGAGAGTTAAATAAGAGGTATGGTTCTTAAAATCTGGAACTTACATGTCTTGAAATATTGCAATTTCTATATTCCCAAATTGCCTATTTTTGAAATTTATACCTTCACAATTTCCAAATCGTATTCGAACTATCGAGGTATCTAAAAAAGAGAAGGAAATTTATCACTAAGAGGAAAAGAAATTGATCGTTAACCAAGAGGTGTAAACAACACGCCCCTGCGATAATACAGCGAGTCGAACTGGCAGAGAATAATTTTGCCGGTGGTTGCGAGCCGTCGCGAGTCCAGGAATACGGTCGGAATAGGACGAGAAAATAAATTGTCTCCTTGGCGAGACAACAGGCGTACCTCCACCCTCGAGGATCGACGTGGCAGCCCTCCCGATCAGGATCCCGTTCATCAAGCATGATCAGCCCTCGCCAGAAACGAAGTGGAAGGTAAGCCCCTGTTGCAAGGTGGCCGGGGGTACGCGAAAGAGTTGGAGAAAACGCGTTTCTCCTGTCGTAATTCGATAAACGAGTGCGTCGATGGTCGTCGTCGTCGTTGTCGGAGGGTCGGAAGGCAGAGGCTGGCAGGCAATTGGCATCGATACTTTCGATAGGTCGACGCGTGCATCGAGTCAGATCCGGTTCGTTTCCCCGAGTGCTCTACGATGCTACGCTTCGACGGAGGACACACGCGTAACGGAGAAAGAGGGTTGAAGCATCGACGGAGGATCAAGGGTGGGACGAAGAGAGAGAGACAACGATGTGGAACGGGGGGTTGAAACAGGGTGGTCGAGAAAGCTGGGAGAAGGGGTTGAAAGAGAGGAGGACAGTCGCGAGAGACGCAGAAGCTGGCGGGGAAGGTTAGCTACTGTAATTAGTGAGAACGTATCGTAATTAGAGAAAATGCCACGTTTAATTGCTAATTGAGTTTCTGGCTGATGCGAGATCTAATTTTAATCACCTAATTACGTGACTACAGGCTGCGGGCTACGGACAGCCACCACCCTCTGCCTCCTCCTGCGGCCGTGCATGGCTACCGTGCCGCTCTGTGACCGTATAAGTACTCGTCTACTCGAATTGTAACGGGTGATACGCTGTCGGTGATGCTTAAACACCGGAACATTTCGTGGAACAGCGCCGGAAGTCGCGTCTCGTACGCTACTTCCATCGCGACGCGTCCTACGCTGCGCGATTATTTCGACGCAACTCCTCAACGCTTGCCGCATGCCTTCTGCGAACGTGCTTATTATTTTATCTTCCTTTTTATTTCATCATTCCTCATATTTTTTATTATTACTCTTCATTAATACTTTATATATCCTTCATTATCATTTCATTTATTTTTCATTATTTTACATATCTTTCATTATCTCACATATTTTTTATTATAAATATTGTTCATATAGCTAGAATTTTATTTTAGTTTACTTTATTTTATATGTATAATCGACGTGCTATTTATTTTGAATCAAAAAGTTTGAATAGGAAAAATATTCAGTATATCTTTCAGTGAATATCAGAAGAGCAAACAGGATGATTATACACTTCTTAATGGAACCCATATCAGGATAACACGCGTATTTAAATGTACTATACGCATCGTGTACATTCATATGTACTTAAATATGTTCATATGTAATATATTTATAAGTTACCTTTACGAGTATCAAAGATTGCAGATATATGAATGAACAATTAATGAAATGTATAATACAATGAATAACAAAGAAGATTAAAGAAATATACAAGTTCGAATGAGTTTTTCCGAGCGTTTTCTACACGAAGTTAGCGGAGTACACGAGTCTCGTAACTTCTAGACCACCTTCGCACATGTACGTACATTTGAAGCGAATACAGGGGGAAATGTGGTTAGAAATTACATGGCTGTCGCTTATATACAGAGCTCAGAGAGCGAGCAGTGGAACACGGGCTCTTATTAACGCGTGTATTAGCTATGCCGACTCACCCCTTCTAATCTATATCCAACCCCGGTGCCACACGATTATTGGTTTCACACGAGGACAGCTATCTACATTATGCCTACAGAGTGACGCTAATTTTGGAAATGCGCATGTTTCTAATCTGCTGGATCCGGGAACCGGTTGATAAATAGGTTGCCACGCTGGACGCGTAATAAGCGAGCCAGGGAACGATCGATCGTTTCAATCGATCGTCTGATAATCGCTTCGCTACTCCTCATTTTCGACTATTAACCATTTTACATCGATTCTAACTCCGGTTGCGTGTAATTCCCGCGTTTTCTATTCGACGCCATTTGCGAAAACAGTCATTTGTAACATTCGAATTCTGCAATTTATTACACCTTCGCGTTTAAGGACTTTGAGATAATTTTGAAAAATACATTATGCAGAGTGCAGTTATGTTGCAGGAGGTCCATAAAAGAAACCTTAAATCCAGCTTTCTGACCCGCTATGACAACGCTTTTTAAATTTTCATTCATGACCCCTATCATCTAGATTTTGCCCCAGATTTAAATATGAAATAAATATTTTCTCATAAATAATTTATTTCCCTGGTAAAAAATATATATGAAAAATCGTTTTAGGATTTTCAGGTATAGAAAAATTAATGTAAAAAAATTGTTTCACTGAGACTGATGTGCTTCTTTAAATTCGTGTATCCGAACACTGCCCCATTTGGGGTCGTGACCCACGGTTTAAGAAACGCTGTGCATATTTTCAATTCGATCACATCTCATGAATATTATCGCAGTAAAAAACGAATACTTCTTGTCACTTGCAAAACCACTAGCACGAAACGGAGGACAAAATTCGCAAGAAAGTTGACGATTAGTCAGAAAGTTTCGTATAGATTTCTTAGGTTCGCGAGTCAGTCTCTTTTTTCCACCCTTATTCTTTTCCCTCGGTTATTACTGTTATCGGAAGTTAGTTCCTCTGGCGTGGAATTTATGATTATCGCGGCGTGGGAACTTGACCCTCGCGTAGCCTCGTATCGATCTTCGAAATTGCCATTTCGTCTCTGTCTGTCTTGAAGGCGTATCGCGAGAGGGTGTACCGTTGCCGAATGGCCTCTCCAGCTGTATACAGGGTCTGGGGTTCTTAGACTGCCGTTACTTTGACATTTTTAATTACTGGCCCTTGTTTCCGGCAGGCTCACTTGTCTCTGCTTTGTGAGCCGTCGACTCCTGCCGGCTTGACCGGCATTAAAAAGCGACTTTGACGGAACGAGTCGAGCACCATGGGTTCAGCTTAAATTAGTAATCGTCTAAGGCTATCCCGACCGCACTTCATACGATTCCCTGCTTCACCAGCCTCCTTTGATGCGAGTTAATTGTATCATGAGCGTGTAATCTTGTCATTTAAGCGTGCGTGCTGCTGGTTTCCTCGATTATCGGTTTTGTAGCTCACTTCGTTTCCTACCTAACATTCTTCATTTCTGATACGCTTCGTGCTGGTATTACGTTTACTCGCATGGAATGACCGATGTACTTCTGTGGCTTGCAACTTATGGCCATTAACTCGTTTCGTTAATTGCAAAATTTCAGAGTTTACAAATTTCTATATTTTCTATATTTATGATTTTCTATGTTCTCAAAATTATATTTATATTCATATAATAAATGAATTATAGTCCCAAACTCGTAATCATAAGAATTTGATATCTCGAAATCTTAAAAAGTAAATTTTGGTATTTCCAAATTTTTAACCTTCGGAACATTTATTACCCAGTCAGATGCTCCAGAGTGCCCAAGAAATTATCTGTTCATAAATATCAAAGAAATCGAAAAAGGAGGAGAGAAAAATGGCTTCCTTCATTTGCCTTGTCCATTTTTGTTAACGCAATTCGACGAGCGGAACTTAATTAGGCGATATTAAATCTTGCCGAGTTTATGAGCGGTGCTCTGATAATGATGTTATTTTTATTGTAAATAAACGAAAAGCAAAGAGGGGTGGTGAACGACCGATGTCCTGCGCTCCCTTTCATCGTCTCTAACGCAATTTTTCAACGTCGTTACCGGGAACGTTTGAGGGAAAGTGGAGGCTTTTAAAGTAAACTAAAATTTCGGTGTTTTTCGCAGATGACAATGCGGCCAAATTCAATTGATTACTTTCCGTCCAGACTTTGATGCCTGTTAATCATTGACGTTGAAATTGCTCGTTTATTTTTGCTTAATACAATTTTTCTTCTCAAACATACGCTTAATGAGATTTAATATGAAATGATGTTTCGTTCATATATTATTCAATCAATTAAATTATATAATCAATCGTGTATAGCTTGGGAACAAGTAGAAAAGTACAATTGTGAAGTGCAGTTGATATGTCTATGATTAATTGAGTCTGATATCGTTATCTAGGACAGTGTGCAATCGACCTAACAAATTTTATAGGAAGAATATTATAAACTTCATAATAACCAATCCATTAGTGATGTCAATGAAACATTGATTACCGATATTACTTCAATTTTAACTGTGTTATCCAATCTATTAGACTTCCAGACTGGAAAAAATAATTAATACGGTTCTATTACGGCACGGATATTAAGAGCATTATTATTAACAAACACTTTTGTGGATCTATTTTTGTGGAAAAATTTTAAGTCCTACAGTCTTAAAATTTTGCATTTTCAACGAAGTCTCCAAGTTTCAGAATCAGAAAATTCCCGACTGCCAAAGTTGCAAAGTTGAAGGGATCACCTCTCCAAGAATCAAGTCACCGGGCTTGTCCCGTTAAAAAAATTCTTTCGTTATACAAAAATCCACCCGAAGGTACAAGATACAGTGCCTGCAATATCTGTTTGCAGAAAAGGAAAAGAACTGTGAAACAGACTAAAAACATGTAGTTTCCTTAGCCCGCTGGACCTGCCTACTTTGCGTCTCCGTCTTCTCTTTTTCTTTATCGTACTCTCACTCCAGCAACCCCTAACAGTCACTCTTTCTCTGTCCCGCCCGTTCACTCGAAGTGAATGTAAAAACAAAAAAGTGGGACGCCTTATTGTGCACCGGTGAGACTGCGACTCAAAGGCTTAGAGCTTTGTACGTAGCTATGCCTATGTGCGGGAACAGCAGTAAGGGGGCGCAAAAGGGGGCGACGGTAACTACCCCGTGTATGGGCCGGCGTGTACGTGCACCCTCGTCAAAGAAGTGGGGGAGAAAAATACACCTAGCTACTACCTCGTTCATTTTTATCCCCTAAAGCAATTTCAGCATTGTTTTAAAATAGTACTTAGCAGGGTCATTGTATTATGCATGCGCCCTCGGTCTAGTGGACTGAGCCAGTGTGTGAGAACACTTGATTCCTCGCGCACGTGAGCCTCGCCCCATTGTTAACTCAGGAGGAGCAGCCGCTGGAGGAGATGGGGAGGAACGGGGTGGTAGAAAAGGAGCCGGATGAGGGAACACGACAGAGACAGACTAACACACGACCAAGGGATTTTCTCGGCCAAGATTTTTTAACACTACCCTTACCTCGGCCGTGAAACGCGTCGCTTGATTTGGAACTATCGATTAGGGACGATCGTTAGGCACCGGAAACTTTTTATCCCGCGCTTGCAACATCGTGCAATTTTATTAATTATTTCTTTACGACAAATTACTATAAAAATTACGAAATTGGGATAATATGGAATCCCTTAGGATATACCCCTAATAAATTTTCAAAGGGCACATTTCAAATTTTTAAGTCACCGTTGCTAATTGTATCATTTTATTATATTATGTCATGTGTTATCGTTAACAGTGATTTAATGCTTCCATGAGCTATGTCATTAATATATCAAGGCGTATTATTGTTATAGCTAGACTGTGGATGCAGCAAAGTAAACATGAATCATTTAATTCATAGGTTGTGGATCTCACGAATTACATGATTTATTTACATTTCGCAGACCTCGATATATCATAAATGCATAAACATCCGCAGTCTAGTCATATCATTTAGAGACTGAATAAACCAGAGCACAAGGGAGATTGTAAATCACATTCTTTTAAAATCCCTTATCAAATAAATTAAATTCACTCATTGAGTGTCGAAATTGAATCTCTCAATTGTAAAATATTCATCATGTACAATTTGTTGAAATTATATGTTGAACTGTATCAGATGTATATGAATATATGAAATTGATGTCAGAAGGTATGGTATAAAAATTTGAACAATGCGCAAGGACTAAAGCGAGGCACGTAACAGGGATAACGATTATGTTCCTGATTTCGAGACATACCTTCTGGCAGTGCCACAACCGTGTTCGGTTAAGTATGAAGTCGAGTGCGATTACTATTGTTTCTGGCCTGGCAGTCGAGCGTCTCGACTGCCTACCGGGTAAAGCAATATTGCATTCGAAAGAGAGCGTACACTCGCCAAGTGTGACGCCCGCGGTAAGGTTTTAAGGGCTCTTCCGTAAGATAAAGGCTTGCATATACTTACTGAGTACATATACTCGTCCAGATTCTTCTGAATCTGGCCGGTGAAATTTTGTCCGACTGCTAATAAGATTCCGTCATGAATCTCACCCTTACTTCAGCTACAAAACATATTCTATTTGCTGCAATTACTCTACTATTTTTTCGCAATAAATTATTTAATATTTATTATTAGTTGTAAGTATGTTCTATATGTAGTATAAATTTGAAGCGCTTTAAAATTCTGATATAGGGGTTGTATCGATGATCACAGAATTGTGAAATATTTATCTATTATTTAAGAAATAATGTTTCTTTATATATCACATAATATTCTAAATTTGTAAGCAACTAAATACGCACAAGATTAACAAAATTTGTTTCAGCGTTTGGTGAAGTGAAAAATTCTTTACTTTTTCATCCCCTTGTAGACTGTTATTTCAGGCTTCCAAAAAATCTGCAAAAATTCTGAAACACTTATCACAGTCTCCATTGAATTATCCAATTGCTAACTACACCAAATGTCTATAACTTTCAAAGATAAAAAATAAAAATTGCAGAGTAAGCAGACTACTTGCCAACAACTATTTATAAGAGTTCATAAGTGATAAATCTCAAAGTGGCGTATGGTGAAAATAGAGACCATAGAGTTTTGCTATTGTATAGAGACAGCAGGCTACTCGAGAGTTTCAGAAACATGTAGGAGAAAAGTACCCGGAAAATTGTACTCGACGACTAAGCTACACGACGTAAGACGCATCAAGAGACAGTGACAATTTCAGAGCTACGACATTAAGTACATGGCCGTAGGCCGTGTGGCCAAAGGCATTGGAACGGCCCTCTCGTGTTCATTGTTCATAGTCAGCGTCCTCCTACCCCTTTGCACCCCCTTCGCACCCCCTTGGCTCGCTTGTCGACCACCGCACACAACGACAGATCCCTCGTCCGACCAACCAGCCGTGCTTCTCGCTCTCATCTCATCTTCTGCCAGCCTAGTGACTTCACGAGGGTCTCATTTTCATTAAGAATTAAAGTTGAAGTCCGCGGGTAGAGGAAAAAAAATGAAAGTTTCCATTCGCCTTTCTCATGCAAATGAGATCGCGCTATCTCGCGCCTTGAAACTATCTCGATCCTGGGCTAACGCAGAACCGCGCGGGATCCGGCAACGACCACGAGATAAAAAGACAAAAAGTCAGGGAAAAAGTGAAAGAAGTTTTATCTCGGAATACCCGGGAGCGAGACTTGAATCATTAGCGAATCACCGTCAACGAGGATTCGTCTAATTTCGAGGATTAACCGGGGAAATGAATTGGGTCGTGCGACGCAGTCAGAAGTTTCGAACTGTTTAATGCGCAGCTTCCTCAAGTTCCACGGGTCAAGACCTACATTCGATAATTATGATTTTAGGCGACCCACTCGTTTCTAATGCAGTATTTTTCTAAGATTCTACCAGAATTTCGAAAGTTTCAATGTTCCCAAATACCTAAAATCACAAAGTCCTAAAGTTCCAAAGTTCTCAAACTCTGAAGTCCCAAAATTCAGAAATTCAAAAATTTATAAAAACAATTTAGTAGATAACTTGCGATACCAATCTTGATACATCCACAGGCACCAATCAGCTATATAAACTTGTCTTTCCTCCTTTTTAAGATATTTTTGACCACAATCGCCGGTAACATCGAATAAACATACGAATTCAAATTTACTGTACCCATTGATGCTTCAACAACGATTTTAATTGGATATGTGTTTACCACCCTATGATATTTACAATAAAAGCAGTGTCAACTAGAATCCGCCTCGATGTTTAATTTACAAACAAGCGTGCAAGGATTTTGCGTGAACATTTGCAAAATTCGCGAAACATATATAATTTTACCATCAATCTTGTTATGAGTCCCAACAGCGTGGCTCGATCGTTAAAATATTTGGCGTGCGAATTAAAGAAATTTTTCTGCCTGGTGTAACAAAGCTAACCGCGGCTGATTGCGGCCGCAACGGATTAAAAAGGAATTAATTCGGAACGTATTATCGGCTACGTTGACCTGTCAAATTACATTGGCCAGTACAGAAACCCTTCAACAATATGTTTCGTCGATATTGTACGTTATATAGATAGGAACTCAGGGTGCATCCGATCGACCGCGCTTTTCCCAGGGGAGAAATATCGCGGATTATTATTTAGTCAGTTTATCGCGCAAATTAGTCATGCGAATAGGGATTCATTAGAGCAGTCGCTTAATTATCGCAGCTACCAACGATACCGAAGTGAGAAACGCACGATGATACGTACGTCCTAGGCGAATTTGATTTCTGCCCGATTGTTTCCTTGCCGTTTGAGTATCGATATCGCGTTGCACCTCGAGTGTGTTAATTAATTTTCACGGTTAATTCCGTTGCTCGAATGGCCTCGACGTTCCGACAGTTTTCAACTTGCGTCAAATAATGAACTCTTCGAGGCTGTTTCTGATAGCACATCACGCTGATCCAATAATTCTTCTACTTTCATCCTTTCTTTTCCAATTTCATTCAATTTATTACCATCGGCTGTTTGACACCAATGAATTTTTCTTTTGTCTTCTCCTTTTTTAAAATTCATTTAAATTATTTGAAGACAGCATCAAATTTCCACATTTATGTCCCGAGTCTCCGAGTTGTTTCCTAATCCGCCATTACCGGTATCAAACAGCCCTTATAATACCTGGTTCCCATAATCCAAAGATACGCAGAAGCGTCTTTCAATCCGGGTCTCAAAAACAATCTCAATCTCGTAGCACCCTAAAGCCGCCCCAGGATTTCGCCTCGGCTACAAAACAAACATACAGCAGGATCGAAATTTCACCGAATGACGCGACACTTCACCGTCGGTATTTTTCGGTCCGCGAATTCCGGCCCGGCAAAACGGCCTCATTCATCCGCTCCATTAACCTTGAGTGCGAGCATATTTTTCGGCGAATTCGGAAAACGCGCAACTCGCGTTGTCCGGCCCGCTCGAAATGAGAGACAGACAGACGTGCACACACACATATACACGCATGATGCTTGCTAGCCATCGATGCGGCGCATTTTGTTAATTGAAATCGTTTCATCGATCACGAACCAACGGACAGTCCCTTAAATGGGTGAACGAAGGGGTGGGTTTTGTAACTGGGTGAGCTGGACGATCAACGAGGAGGGAGCGACAGAACGAAGAAGGGGTGGGGGTAGGTTTAAGCTCGTGACAAATGCTCCGGCGTCACGAATCGTTTTCCTAGGCGTCGTATAAATTAATAATTACTCCGCGTCGCCATTACGGGGATTAATGCCGTCGATATTATGCCGGTTGTTTCAACGATAACTCATCGGTTACATCGAACACCCTCCAGATCGGAAAAAATCGCGAGAGTACGGATCGGATAAATTTTGTCCCCTTCGATGTATCGCGTTTCAAATTTATCTCCACTTTGGTTTCTAATTTTTCCGATCGATATTTCTCCTGGAATCTTTAAAAGTCGCCCAGACTTTTTCGAGGATGTGGAATGGGCTTGTTCGACGGCGTTATCGTTCTCTATTTAATATTCGTCCAACGCGAGGTGTCAATAAAATAACGATCTCCCATCATGGTGTCACGAGAGATGAGATAAATATGGGTATTTGAGCGCGGCAGATAATGCAAACAAACCCACGGTGAGTTATGCTTCCCGCTCTATATATGGTTTGCCCGCAATTGCGATACGCTCCGCGTTAAATTTGCTTTGAATTACCGCCGATAGTGCGACGCGACCTGGATTATTATTAGTCCGTGATTCCCGTACGGTCCATTACCGTGACCTTGCACCCCCGACGTTTCGATCCTTTCCGCGATAAACAGTCGCGAATGCGAAGGAAAATAACCGACCGTCCACCTCTCTTTTTCACCCCTTCAAATCCTCGGGAAATTCACCCTCTGTAATCGGGATACGTTCAATGATTTTCATTTTGTTGATTGTTTCATGTGATTAATACACTTGGTATATCTCCCTTTTCGTATCACCCAAGCATTTTATTTCCACCTACAATTTATAACAATTTGAGGGCCATTTAACACCGATGTTCAAATTGTAATCTTGTAACAATTTCGCGAGGTCAAATTTATTCACAAATTTGAATATGGATATTTTGACAGCAAAGAATATTTAGAAACATTAACGTGGAAATCAGAAAATGCCAGACGGAAATTTGGAGAACTAGTGACTTGTTCGAAAGATATCTCTTTGAGATATTTATCAAGCTCGAAAGTGTTCGCATGAGCTAATCAAAATCAATATTCTCACCTTGGCTGGGATGAAATGCCATAAACACGTAGGCAGTTTGCAGTCGACGTGACAAACGTATCGAGCAGCAGAACGACGTCTTGGAAGGTGGGGATAAAGATAATCTTACGATCCACGATGTCATGTGATTACAGCTATTTTCTGCCACTTGTACTTATTAGGGGTGATACGCTGGTTCAGCCGGCCATTATGAGTGCCATCTGAATCTCGGCCTCTTGAATGCCTCCATTTACCATTAAGCACATTACTATTATCCTATCACGCGTTCGCCCGGCCAAAGGGACTTCTTTGGTTTGCCCGTGATGCACGAAGCCATTTGTGCAAAGTGGCCGTTCATTACTAAATTATGCTGGTTTTATAACATTACATTAAACCCCGGCCTCGGTCGGCCCGATTCGACCGACCTTCGAAAAAGCTTCCATTGGAAGGGATGATGCTCTTCGTCTTCTTCGAACATGATATCCGTGCAGACACGGACCGGTTCAGACAGTCCTCCTATCAGTTCAGTCTTATTTTGTGCCTCGTTAACAGGCATAAACGAAAATATAATAAAATGAGGTAATTCTTTCGTTCCATTCAGAGGAAGAGATTTCGTTATACAACTCATAGCTTTCATACATTTATTTACACATAGTTATAGCAATTTATCAACAAGATTTATTCACACTTAGTTCTTTAGTTAACAGTAGCTAACAGTAAATTTTCAGAAAATCATGCATATGACATGATGTGGTAGCTGGTATGAATATTGTAGGTGTTTTTGTGAATGTAATGTATATAAGAGTTGTGGTTGCCGAGGAATTATAAGAAGCAAAGAAATTCTATAGATATACAATGGTTTGGGAACTAATAGCTGTAACACTGTAACAGACAGTCGTGGCAGTAATGTTCGAATAATTAATGATAATAATGCGGCCAGTGCGAGGGCCACGATGCTATGGCCTGGCTTTTTGTCGGGCCACGGGTCGTAATGAACCGGCAAAGATGTCAGAACCAGTTCTGTATCTGTTGGTTCGGTCGCAACACTTTCGAACGTAACGACGTGCCCGTTGCGATACTGATGCGACCGTTTATCCGCAGTTTAGCCTTGTAATGAATACTATTACCGTCCGTTTCTTCTGCCGGCGAATATTTTATATGAATGTAGATTACCCTTGAAACGAGCACTGGGACGCATCACCGTAACAAAAAACTGCCCCGTCTGGATCTTTCCTTTCTCTGTTCTCCCTAAATGCGTCCATATTCGATTAACTATCTCCCATGACGTTTATAATGTTGCTCTGCCGATGATAGCTACTTCGGTATATTGCTTGTCACTGGAACCTCTTATTGCGATCAACACCTCTTTCACAGAATTTATTGTATTTAGGGGAATGAGATAAGATGGAATTGAGAGGTTTGGGCCTTTAACCGAATTTCTCGGTTGTGGGGTGGAGGTTTGATATCCTTTTTGGTTTAGGCTTGCCAATATTTCAATTGGGTAATACAGAGATTTTTGTATTTACCAGTTGTCACATTGTCAAATTGTTACATTGTCAGATTGTCACATTGTCACATTGTCACATTGTCAGATTGTCACATTGTCACATTGTCACATTTTCAGATTGTCAATTTTTTAATTTCTCAATTTCTTAATTTCTTAATTTCAGAATCTTTCAATCTCTCAATCCTCCAAATTCTCAGATTCTTAAATTAGAGCTACATAAATTTCTAACTCCAAGATACTTCAGCAAAAATGTCCAAACTTCATCCACCTGAACCTTCTTAAAATTTTGTTCCAACAAAATAGTTTCTCCGAATGTAAAATCTCCCGATTCTTGAGCCAGGGGCTATACAACGGCTTTTAATAATATTTCGGAAATTTGTTCGCTCTTTGCGGGATTCATAGACGATTCTCTCTGTGACATTTTTTTTGCTCCTATCATCGTTCGAGAGTCCTGTCCGATAATCCCAAAGTATTGCGCTCTTTTTGAAGGCGATTTGTGAAATATAAATAAACGGGTAGCATCGCGTCGAAATGACTTTTGCCTAGGTGATGCAGCCGGGCCCGGGCATTTTTTATACGGATTTTGCAGCCCGCGAACGCTGTCTTCTTTATACGGTCGCGAGTGTTATGTGTTTAGCCAGTGTGTAGGAGACGCGCGCGAAGGGGGGAGTTGATATGGAAATGAAATGTCAAAAAGAGTAATAACGAACGTTATCGATATGATACCTGGGATAGATAGTTGTTCGTTCTTTGGAGATGGAATCGGCGGCTAGCGTTTCTCTATATCTTTTTTTTTCTAATTTTCCTCTTTTTTATTTCTGCTATCCTGCTCGCTTTTTTTTATCCATCGTTGCTTTTGCTTCTGCTTTTGTTCATCGTAATTATTTTGCTTAGCAGTGCCGGAAAATAAAATGTGATGGGAATATTGGCCGGCTTGTAGGCAATTTCATCGAGAAAATCTATCCCCCTTTCATTTTTTCCACGGGAATATAGGTGTCTTTAATTTCGGTCATAATTGTCTAGCTGGCGATGCAGACACTCAAAAATGCCCCAGGCAATATCAATTCATTTCTGTACATCTTTTGTTAAAAATTAGTGACAGACATAGGAATTTATCCTGAATAAAAATTGTTCTACTTCCGAACTTTAACGATTAAAAATTATTGCAGTAACTGTATATTTCTTTCGAAATTAGCGAATAAATAATCCATGTTAATGCAATCTAAAAACCGAGCGAAAAACGGTATACATTAACTTCGTTTGGAACTGCTGTAACTGGCGAGCATAAAAATCCTCCTGTAATTAACTAGACCGGACAACGAAGAACATGCAATGTAAAAATAAGCGGCTTACCACGAAGCATCGCTGTACTTCATCAAAAACCTTCGCAGGCTCATTACCAATCCCACCGCGGTGCTACAGGAACACTTTCCAACCCATCAACGCGTTCCGAATCTCTGAACAACGGTCCCCTTTGACGACCGTTTGAAATCATTTTCCATTTTTACGCCTTGCAACTCCATTAACATTCGCTGTAATATCGCGGGCGAAATCTCATAAGCAATTCCTTGTTTGGTCGATGCAAAAATTGTTAGCCTTCCCGGACGGGCACGTCCGCTATTGTGCCGGACCACTTCGCGTTCAACGTCGGACCAACGGGAATAATTCAATAATCCGGCAACATTTTTATTCCACGCTCGGATTTAATAAACCGGCAAAATAGATTTTATTATTTGCAATCACCGTTGCGCCCGGCTCTCGTTAGCTAGTTTTAATCCGCGAATTCTGCCGCCCTCGGAATTCTGTAACCAAGTTAAAAAACGCCACTTCGTTCTTACAAGTCGTTATCTCGCCCTCGAGTCGCGTTGTTCGCCTTTAATCGATGTTACGTTTACATGAAATTCCGCCGGAATGGATCGATTTTCCGCCGGCGAATCGATTGTCCGATGCTTGAGTCTTTCAACGAGGTACGGAAGCTTCCAAGTTTTGTTAAGCTGGCAAACACGTGAAGTGTGCGCAAAAGCGTTTAGGAATTCAAGAAATTGATGCAAAAGGAGAGCAATAAAAATGAAGGATTGTTTCAAATTTATTTCTGATGCAATTACGTATTAAAGGTTATTTGATATGATACTTTTAAAATGAGAGATTGAATTTGATTTCTTTTACATTAATTGCAGTATATATATCTAAAAATCACTATGCTGACAAAATCATTATAAATGATCATTTTGAAGTGACGGTGAAAAGAAATATCCATAATATCCCATGAACATAACGTCCGTAAATAAAAGTCCATTTCAATCAAGCCGGAATGCACAATTGAACCGGTGGCGTCGGTATTAAACGCATCGCGCTGAACGTGTCAGTAAAATATTTACACGCGAATCATCGAATACCAAACACGCGTTAAAGATCATCATTTCGATGGAACACAACGGTGAAACAAGCTCGATGCAAGCGGATAACGTTGCGGCCGCGTTTCATCGTGCCGGCCGGGTGTATCAACAGTTGCCACCTTCGATCCCTAATCCCAGTAGCCGCAGGCCAAACTCGACCTACCAAAGCCTCTCGACACGTTTTCCCAAAAAACGATCTTAAAAGGCTTTCCATCAAAGAGCATCCGTTGCTCGGGATTGAAAAGCAATCGCTTAATTATCCGAGTATCCCGCAACGAAAAAAAAAGGAGAGAAGAAAAAAAAAAGAAAGAACCGAACGAGCGAGCCACAGCGGTGAAGGCGTACGTATGATCGCTTCATATCGCTTACAAAGTGAGGCTCTGCGTTCTTATGGTTATTTATCGAGTCGTCGAGTCTGAAAAAGCCGAACAGGAACGGTTCACCGACAAAGGAAGGCGAAACAAAAAGAGAGAGAGGGTAAAAAAAAGGAAGAAGAAGAGAGCATCGCGTATGTGTGGCGCGCGGGGCGTCGCCATTTCTGATTGAATCCAGGCTTCGAGCTTATATTTTGTCATCCATTGGCGCCGTCGGGAGCGTGAGTGCAGCTAAAAGAGTCGAAACGGTGACGAGGGGGTGCAGATTGGGCCGTAGGTGGAGAGAAACCAGCTCTGCCACGGTGACGAGGAGAGGGTTTACGGTGGTGGTCTAGGGGGGTTGGCCAGCTCTACGAATCGAGTGGGGGCTGTTTGCCAACGCGAATTTTAAAATCACGAATTTTTAAAAAGTACCCCGCGGCCAGATTCTCTTCGCTAACGTAGTTACGTAGTCTCGATGCGCGTGCACCTATACGGGGTGTCTCGGTAAGCGTGCTACCATCGGAAACAGCTTACCTCTTCAAAAAATTCATCGAATTCACCTTCTTTAGCTTCCTTTCAGAAACCCGCGTTCAAGAAAAATTTCTAACATTTGTTTTTCATATGTAGTTGCAATGGTACCTTTACAGTTTCAATAAGTGACATGTTTGCTAGTTCCAACAGTTCGAGGTAAGTGTAATTTACAGCTAAGAAAGAATATGTTGTATGAAAGAAATTTACGAACCTAGAAATCGAGTATTTGTAGACATCTTGGATACTAGAAATTTTCAAAGAGAGTTGGGTAGTTGGAAATTCGGGACCTCGAAAATTTAGTAATTAGAGAATTTTACGATTGGGAAATTTTGAAAATCTGAGAATTTGGAAATTCAAGAGGTTGAAAATTCTCAGATTCAGAAATAGGGGATGTGGAAATTGAAAGATGACTTAAGGATTTGAGAATTGAAAAGTGTGGAAATTTGAAAGTTCTTTCCTGATGGAAGTATGATAACCAGGACACCCTGTATACGCGTGTACTCGTAGCAAGGGTGGTAGACACCCTTGTATGCGAGGATGGAACACGTGTGCGTCAGACCCGCGCCGCAGCGGCACTATACGTGTTTATCCTACATATCTATAAATGCATTCAGTTATACTGGTCTCTCCACCGAAAAATTTGATTTTTTTCCCTCTTTTTTTTGGAAGTTCTTTTTCTTTGATTTCGCGTCCCTTTGTTGCAGCAGCAGGCCCGAAATAAACGCTGCAAAACGCCGGTCCGACCGCTTCGATGCATCTTTGAGGCTGTTCCCAACGTTCGCGCTGGTTACGAAACAATTCGTGACCGCTCGATCGAAATTCGATAACTATCGATGACTTTAAGAGCTGTTTGGTCTTTTGAACACTATTCTTTGTTGACTAATTGACTTCATTCTGAAGATTTTTCTATGTAAACTAATTGATTTGATTTTGAACGCCATTCTTCGTAAACTAATTGATTTGGTTTTGAAAACTGTTCGTTGGAAATTAATTTGACTTTGAAGACTGTCTTTTATAAAATAATTGATTGGACTTTGGGAAATATTCATTGGAAATTAATTGACTTGAAGTCTGAATTTTATTTCTGCTTTCTCGTAAAACGGATTTTTAAATTTTAGATGTTGTTGAACGATCAATGTTAGAAGTTTTTTTTAATTGTTGCATTATGGTAATTACTTCTGCAGAATTTTAAATAGGTAAATTAACAGGCAAGATTTTAGGTAATTATATTAATGAGATTTATATGTGATTTTATCTTTTTCATGATTTAATTGCATTATATTTTAATATTATTGTAAATATAAGCGCGTGAAGAATTATAAGTAGAAGCGCAAGTGGTGTGTCTGACCACGTACGATCCGTATCTCCTTACACTAACTCTCCTTGTATGCGAAGTGATATTGCCACAAGTAACGCTCGTTTTTAATAAATAAACACAAAGAGAACTTTGCACATTAATTTTTATGTATCTTACATATTTTACGCATTTGAAATTTGTGGTAATTAAATAAATTTCCAGAAGTATTGACAATATACAAAATGATAATATGCATGTATCAATGTCCTAGAAGAAGTTGCACCACAATCACAGTTCTCGCAATGACTTAATCTCATCCAGAACAGATAAAAAGCTTAATCGAGCAATAAAGCTTGCAGAGGGAAAGAAAAGCAATTTCTGAAGTACTAAAATGATAAAATTAGCAACCTTTGCTTTCAACAACCTGGACCGCCATAAACGCAAACAGCGTCAATTAACCAACAAGAGTTTGAAAGTGCAAAACTCGTACGATTACAAATGGAAGTATTATCTACGTGGATACTCGGCAAATGTCAATTGTCTCCGGTTACACGTAATCGTTTAAAGCATTAAATCGCGTTGCGCCGCTTTATCATCGCCGCTATTCACGCCCGGTGAAAAGGTCGCTCCTCTATATTCTCAAAAATAATTACTGTTCACCAAGTAATTACCGCGTGCACGCGTGTTGCGACCTGCTACGAGCACAGACGAAACAACGCAACGGTTAAAAACAAGAGAGAGAGAGAGAGAGAGAAGAGAGAGGGAGACCGCGCGGATATTTAGCAACAGGCGCTCCGTGGAAATACGCTTCGCGGGCCTCCACTTTATTCACGAGACAGCTCTATTTTTTATTCGCAAATAAATGTGTCCTCCTAAAAATAATATTTAACGTTCGCGTAATGTGGGGAGAGCAAGCGGGCACGGACGCGAGGAAGGTATATTTTGACAGCGTTGTGCCGCGCAATGTTTTCGTTCCCTTCGAGCAACATGGGCTCACGCAGCTGAACTTTGTACCCCCGGACGACGAGGAAATGATTAAAAAGCTCACGTACTATTTACGTTTCCTATGGTGTCGTCCGAATGAAAAATTCAACGGAAATCAAGCGTTTTAATTAAATTCTATTTAGAAACACGGCCAGCTGTTAATTATTCCGCGTGAACGTTTATGTCGTCCAGTTAACGTTGACGAGTGTTCGTTGCCAATTATGTGCACCGCCATTTTTTTCACTCTATTTCAAGCGTACCTTCTCTGCCGCCATATCTGACGTTCCTTATCGGTTCTGCATATACTTTGATAACACTTTATTGTTCTATATCGGAACGTATCTACATATTGAATGGACATTTGTGAATTGTAATAGTATTCTGATAGATGTTGTGTCATTGATGAAGAGAAGAGTAACAATTTTTCGAAGTTCTTGCAAGTTTTTGTAAGTGTGAAGTATTTCATATTGGCGATGCTGATACCTGCATAGAATCATAGATGTGTAGATACATAGATTCTTGGATCCGTAGATCCACAAGTCTGTAAGTCTACAAGTTCATAGGTCCAGGAGTCCGTAGCTCCACAAGTCTGTCGATCCATGGATCCATAGATGTATAGTTCCACAGATCCACAGGTTTGTAGACCCCTACATCCCTACATATGTACATATATCATGATCTCGCTACATTTCTCTACATTTCAATATCCTCAGATTCTTATATCTTTACACCTCTGTCTGCTTAAAGAGTACATGATATAAAAATTAAGAGAGACGAATCTCTATGTCCCCATATCCCTAAATTCCTACATAGATCCCTACATCCTTAACACCAGCAGATCCCTGCATCCCTATAAAATTTGTCGGCTATCTCCGGGAGCCCTTATATGTGAGTAGTGTCCCAGAATGATATCGCAACAATAGTAAAACCGAGGTCGTTCCGAAGAAGTTCAAAACGAATTGATTCGTCAAATCCGAAAGAGCGTATCGACGTAGTATCTCGCGCGCACCGACGCTCTCTAATTTCAGTGAAATTTACGCTCGACTAAAGTTCCGGGACTGCAGCCGAACAGAACGTCAGCGTGGCTCTTTGAGAATCAATGTAGAGGCTGCAGTGATGATCGTCGCACATAAATGTAGCCCGAATTGTCTGGAAGCCTTCCTTTAACGAAGCTGTCGTCCCTCGTGATAGAACTCGAGTATTTCGTCCAGCACCACTAATAAGTGGGAGGGAGAGCCGGACGATTCCTCGAGAAAGGCCAATACCCAGGGTTTGATGTTCCTTTCGAGCGGACCCTTGCGAATTCGAGAACGTCTCATTTCATCACGACCCTTCGAAGACCTTCTTCCTTCTCCCCATCGCCCGGCTGACCAGCTGCATCTTCGACTGCTTCGACCCCTCGTATCCGTGGATATCGATCGATATCTACAGAGCTCCTCAAAACTGGCGCGCAACTCGGAAACCCGTGAATTCCGTGCGGAGAAAATGAATCGAAAATTCCTTTACCATTTTTCGATTTACCACGGAGAAATAGGCAATTGAAAATGGAGCATTCGACTTCCGATGCGCGCGGTTTGCATCGATGTCGTATTGACCCAGTTCGATATTCGCATTGGAAATACATCGACAATAGAGTATGCACGCATATGCGTTTGGAAATACTGGTATTTTGATATTTGGATGGGTAGGTTTGACGAAGTTGAATGTACGTTCACATATTTGGAAATGATATATGGAATTTTTAGATTTTTATATCTGTACATTTTCTGGATTTCAAATTTCTAACATACTAAACTCTCCAACTCCCAGATTTAATTTACAATTACTGACATTTGGAAATGTGATAATTTAGAAGTTTACAAATATAATTTGCAGAGTTTGAAAATTGGAACATGCACAGGTACAGTTATTTTGAAACATGCAGTATATATCGAGTGGTCTAAATGTTGACCGCTTACTAGGGATGTAAAATTCAAAGTAGCCTCATAGGCATTTTTATACGCCGCCTCTTTACCTTAGCTTTCTCCATTTTTCTCGCCCTTTCTCGCGTCCATCGATGGAAACGTATTCCACACCGTCTAATGTATTTATATATGCGGGAGTATGTGCATACGTGGGAATTTCCTTTACCTCCTTTTTTCCTTATTTATGGAAAATCGTGTGCCCAGTAGGGTCTTGGGGATTGTACTTTCAAGGGAAATTGGATTGATTGGAAGAAAATGGATGGTTAAACAGACTCGTAGGGGTTGCTTTGAATTTGATGAGGGTGAAACAGTAATAGGGATGAAATTTCCTGTAACTTGTTCAGTTTTCATACTCAAGTGAACGACTAGTGATTAATTCTGTATTTTGCTATAGGTACTCATATATTTTTACATTTCAAATCAATTTAACGTACATAATGTTACATTGAATCAGTTGTAAATCAGTTACATCAAACTGAAGAATAGATTTTAATAAATTTTTAATAAATTGTAAAAAATAATTGTAAACTATATGTTACGAATAAAAATTGTTTACTTATAAATTCACGTTCCAAGTAAAATTTGTACTTCAAATTAAAAGCCTTAATAAATTCCAATTTCTTGCCGAACTATTTATTCTCCTGTCGGTGTTTGTTTGCCAAATCGATTACGGGGGACCATCGCAAACTGAGCATCACCATACAATCCTTTCCCGCGTTCAACCCGAACATCCCAGGTCAGAAGAAAGCAGCAACGAATAGAAAACCTCGTGGTCTCCAATAATCTCCGGCTGAAAACGCGATTTATACGAAACGGTAAACTTAATAACGCAATTTCGTGAGGACACGCGGCGCTGACGGGTGGGTCGAGCAATTTAAATAAACAAATTATAAATATTCGCCCGCGCGAAACCGTCTCAGCATGAATAATCATTACGTCGTAGATGGGAGGCAAGGCAGCGTCGATTCGATTGATTAAATTTTTAATAATTCATTTGCATTCGACCGCGTACCGTCGCCGCTGGCCTACACCGGGAGACCCTTTTAATATATTTTTAAATTACATTTTTAATTGACGCAACAAATGAATTATCGATTGTTTCGCCCCGATGCGGCTCACTGATGAGCTTATTACCGATATGCTTCTCTTAACTTGGAGCTAAGGTAGCAGAAGGATATTTTAAAATTGGAACGAAAATTTTCTTATATGTAGATCACAAGTTTACACTTGTCATATGTGGTCAGTTTTAGGTTTCTTATCATGTTCTAGTTATGTTACTATTTTATGTTATGTCGTCACATGTTGCATCGCTATTTGATACGAATTGGATAACTACATGTATTGCTATGTGTTACACTGCTACCGGTTGCGTTGGTATGCGTTATATCGGTACTCGTAGTACTGCTACACACCCAATTGCTACATGTATTGCAACGCATTGTATCGCTACGAACCGTATTACTCATAGTGTATCACTCACATGTTGATACGTCCGAAATCGCTATGTATCAGACTGCCACGCATTGTATCGCCACGTGGCAGATCTGTATATGTTAGATTGCAACGCGTTGTACTGTCACACATGGTGTCACTCATGTATTGTGTCACTCACGTATTGTGTTACTCTCGCGCCAAATCTCTACATATTAGAGTGTAACGCGTTGTGTCACTCAGGTGTTGTGTTACTCACGTGTAGTATCACTCAGGCGTTGTGTTACTTACATGTAGTATTACTCACGCGTTGTGTCACTCATATGTAGTGTCACTCATGCGCCAAATCGTTACACATTAGATTGCAACCCGTTGTATTTCCACGCGTTATGTCATTAGACTGCAACGCGTTTTATTGCCATGCGTTGTATCACACACGCAACACGCGAATAAAAAAATTAATATCGCGAAGTAACAACTTGTTTTCAGTACAAGAATAGATACACATCGAATGCAGAGTTATGATCGACAAGTTGTTGAGTTTGAAAAAATCTGTTGGATTTGTAATGTCCTCCAGGTGCTTTTATGATCAGAAAGCTGGTTCCAGCTTTCCCTCGTCGAGTAACGAGCAAAGTTACACTTAGTTAACGTTACTCAGTTGATTGCCTTTCCAATCGGCACGATGTTTGCAATCAGCTAGGTTTGATTAGGTTGGTTACAAACCCACGTTGATCCTGCGTACATCCCCGAAACGTATAAAACTTCTCTTTTTTTCTGCGAATCGTTTCACTGGATTTTCGTGGAAAAATTCTTTCCAAGTACAACAACTCAACGTTTCTACTACTTGCAAAACAGGGAAAATATTCGGACGCGAACTTTCGGAGTTTTGCGTTTAAAAAAAAAAAAAACAACATGTTTGTTCAATGAATTTTTATTTATCAATGCACATTTCAATATTCCACGAAATTCTGTAAGGTTCTGGGAACCAAAATTTTTACTTCGTGTAGAAATAAATTGTAACACATATCAATCTGTTACAAATATCAAAGGTTATTATACATATGGTAATAATTAAAAAGAGAGACGAAAATTATTGGTAAACAGAAGAGTAACTTATCTCAGAACACACTTTGCTTTAGGATTTCAATTAACCTTCAAACTCTCAAGAATAACTTTTCTTTATATTATATTTTTTTCCAAAAGTGTAAGATCCTCAAGCAAATTATCAAAAGAAAATGATCGGAAATTGATGTTCCAAAGACTGAGACAGCGAGCAAGTCAGTATGAAGTCCCAGGATTGATCATTGTCTCGATGACGAAATAATACGTCGCACGATCTCAGAATCGGATTGCAGAGTCCGCTGCAGCGCGTTCGGTCTCAATCTTCTCCAGCATTCTTCGTCAGGTTCCCTTCTTTGGAGCCGATCACGGGGTCGCTTAAATATTCCAGCGAGCTAAATGGTTGGGCTCGTTGAAACGCAAGAAACTCCGTAAGGAAGTTTCCACGTCGATCCATCGTCGTTAACCGCAGCGATCCCAAAGAGAAACGAGCAACGTTCCCCTCTCCCCCGCCTGCCCCCGTCCAGAATGGACATTATTACGAGACGAATCGAGGCAGAGATAAACTTCCGGGGCACGGGATCCAGAAGCAGCGCGGCGGCAATATGAAACTCCTCGATCTAATATGGCTTGAGGCGGCGACGAAGCGTGACGTCACATCCGTCCAGTCGTCCACCGGTCATCTTGAATATTGAGTCGACCGCCGGCGGACCGGAAGTTATGAGATTCGGATTTCGACCCCGATGTCCCGATCCACGTTTATATATCCCGTTCACTTCGTTTCGGCTCGATGAACGTTCCTGAACGTGGCCCGCACCCCCTGTCTACCCCTCTCGCACCCCCCGTTAGTTTCTATCAACCACTGTTTGCGAGACCGTTGGACACCGACAAATGTTGCAATTCATCGAATCTCGACCGGCGGATCGTCGAGTGCAATTAAATTATGCGGCCAAGATACCCGGGCAATAAACCGAGCCGCAGGAAGTGGACGAAATTGGGGCGGGAGAGGGGTTGCCCGACGTTTGACGACTTTGACAACCGGATTGCAGGGCCACCGAATATAACTTGTTGCGATACGGGTTATTAAAGGGGGAAATGCGGTGTTTGGGTGGTCACTTTTGGAGAATATTTTCTTCTCATTTATGTCATTCGGAGATGATCGTTGGATCATATTAATCTTTGCTGCCACACACCCCATCGTATAGATTTAATTTACATTATGTCGCTAGCCCTTCAGTTACACATTACAATTTTCACGAAAATCCTATTGACCCTTAAATAAGGGTTCTAAAATTAGAATGTCTCAAAAATATCCAGTAACTTTTGCAGCAAGTAATAAAGAATTTAGACGGTTGCTTGAAGAACCTGAAGTGTGTCACGTGCCATGTGTACTACATAAAATTTTTATGAGATGCGTACAGTGAGGGTTAGCGTGACAGGAAAATAATGGAATTAAATCTATGTGTTAACGAAACACTGTCTTGATGCTGAGAATAGATCTTCCTGGAATTGTGTTATTGGTGGAAAACCTGATTGAGCACAAAGGGCTTTGAATATTCTATACATAAATGTATTAAAATATACATGATTTCATCCAAATTTAAGTGAGTCCTAATATTGAAATCGTCCTATATTTGTCTTATCTTATGCAACACGAATCAATATTCAATATGTCCTTTGTACTATTTATGTACATTCGATGAGAAAATGGTAACATTGTGCATGAGACAATCGGGGACGGAGACAATTACACAATTGAACAGACGATCAGGAATACGCAGTCTGAAATATTAAGATTAAGACGTCCGTTCCTAATTTCTATAATAATGACGTCAATAAACGTTTATTAATATAATACAACTCGATCTATAGATTTCCAAGTGGACCAAGAAACTGAATTTATCAGGGACATCAGTCAATGCATACTGATTTTCTTTGTAAGTTCCAAATTTCTGACAAATTGCAAAATTTCCTATATATGGAGTTTCCTATAATTACGTATATTTTAATTATGTCTTTCAAAGTACACGTGTTCCTTGATAAGTCGTAAACCACCTTAAGGCTGCGGACTGAAAAGCTTTGGAGGGTATAAGAAGAAAAAAATTGCAGCGTCAGTAGCATCAGGGTGACCGGTTAGCCGCACAGGGGTGTCGCGAGTGTCTGAGAGGGGTTGTTGGTGGTTGCAATATTTGCAGAATCGGGACTCGGGTAACACAAGCCCGGAGGGCATCGAAAATCGCGAGGATACCGATGGGGTCTCTTTTTGTTCGCATCGAGCGCGTCATCTCGCAGCGCAGAGTCGCGTCGCGTCGTCGGGGGGCGGCGGGCCCGGGCACCGGTTTTAAATTCCTTTTGAGTCCGTCGCGCGGGTGTTGCGGTGCAGCGCAGCACGACGGAACAACGATCGACAGAGGATGACGCCGATCGAAAGAGGAAGGAGCAGCCCGCGGAGGACGGTGGGGCACCGGCAAGAGCGGAGGGTAGGTAACGCGAGTGCGCACTCGAAAAAAAAATCATTTGCACGGTAATTCGAAGCCTGGATTTCAGTCGATAAAAGGATGCACACACGCCGCGGCGCATACAGAGGGAAGAAACAAATGAACAAATTCGCGTTTCAGAATAATGCCCGGCAATCCCATCCACCCGCCTGCCTCTCTCGCCGCTTCGCCCCCTTACCCCGCCTCCGCCCCTCGTGGCATGGGCCACCACGTACCCCGTGTACCCGTCCGCGCCCCCCTGGCACCCTTGCCCACCCAGCCACGTCCTACGGCCTCACCCGCCTCACCACTGTCGATGCGCCGTGGCACCCACCCCTCCCGGTACACACCGCTACCCGCGCAACCCCACAACCCTACTTTTTTCATTCCGTCCTATCAATTGATCAGGTTTTAAATTTCCGCGTCCATCCGAGCCGCGCCTCCACCTCTTCCTCCTCCGCCTCCTCCGCCTGTGCCTCCTCCTACCGGCTGCTCCTCCACCCCGTCGTGGTGTCCTCTTCCACCTCTCGTCCATCGTACGCGACCTCATACCCCCTTCGTTCGATCCTCACTCCCCCCGCGGACTGTCCCTCCTCTCTGTTTAATTAAAAGGACACATTAAATTATTTTTTCAATTGAACCCCCCATTGTTACTCGCAGACTGCTGATTCTATCCAATCGTTCTCTCGCTCGCTCGCTCGACTACTCTTCGTTGCCCGCTCGCTAACCCCCGCGCCGAAGCTTCACCGCATCTCGCTCACCCTTTGACAGAACGACTGCTAGTCGTTCTCTTCTAGTCCGGGTTTTTTTTCGCGTTAGAAGCTTTGTACCAGTACGCGTGCGCTTTCGTGTGCGCTTTGTATATATGTGCATGCACGAAAAAGTATATAGACCGGTGGAGATGTGTGGAAGTCTGTCGCTATGTACGGGTGATGTTGTGTATGTGCGTGTGAGAAGTTTGGGTATATGTATGGGGTATGAGTCGATACATGTATGAGTATCAGTAGTTACATGGAGGGATGGTTTAACCATTAAGTGACAGCATATGCTGAGACATCAACAGTAGCGGGTACCAAAAAATCCATTGTCGGATTTACCGTGGATTGTTTCAAGTCTCTAAGGTGTACAATGCTGAAACTCCAAAGTCTGAAAGTCTCAAGGTCTCAGGGTCCCAAAGTCTCAAGGTCTTAGCTTTAGTCTCACAGTTCCAGTTTCAAATCCTTACATTCAACCCCTAAGGTTGGATATCCATTTCATACGAAATAGGGGATTCTACATTGTAAAGATATCACATACTTTTTGCAGAAAAATTGTCCAATAATTCAAGCACTATAACACCAATGCAAAGTATTTTAAATTTTCTGCAAAAACTACACGTGGTCAAACTTTAGTCCATGCATCGTACATTTTCGTGTAAAATTCGAATCCTTCCAGCTTGTATCTCGATCTTCGCCACGAGTTACATGACACCCTGTATATATATAATATCTTTTCGCAATCGCGCTCGCGCGCTTTCCTATTAATTGGGAAATACCGAAATGCGCGGAATATCGAGCACCTTGATGGCTCGACTAGCGGTGCCCCTCCGCAACGTCCGAACTAGAGGACGAAGAGGTGCAGCAAGAGGTGGAGGCAGGGATAGGTAGGTGTGGGTGGCCGGATGGGTGTTAGTGTGGGTGTGGCGACGATTTTTTCGACGACAGGCCTCCACCGTTCGGTCGTTCTCGTTAAACGAATTCGACGGCTTTCGCGAGATTGGGAATGAGAGCTGCGCTCTCTGGCTGCGAGATATTTGGGTTACTTCGAATTTTACCCATGTGAAAAAGGTGATTAGAGGACTGGCCGACGATTGTTCCGCTGCTGAATGTTCATTAGGGGAACGCTCGATGAACGTTCGATGCGCGAGCCTCCTGTGGCGAGCTTCACAGTTCTGCTTTTCATTCAAACCCTGACGAGAATATGCGCTTCGAGCTTAGAGATTGCGAAAAACATTGATAAATTTCGGACAATCGTTGTCTTGCTCGATTTGGCTCGGAGATGATCGCTTAATGTGGGTGCGTGTTGAGGATTCATTTTTGAGGGGATGAGACAGTCATTTGTTGTACTAAAGGATGAGTTATTAACGCATATTATTATAAATGCTATGGAGTAGGATTTTTGTGTAGGACAAGATCACCTGACTTTGCGGTTGACGTTCACATTCTGTGTCTGTAAATAACCAAGTACGCCAGTGACCAAAATTAGAATTGATTACTATTCAAACCTCATAATGAAGAGACCATAATTAGCACACAAATTCTGTGAAAACGAAGCTCAATGTATGTTCTCAACGGTTCGAGCGATTCTAAAGAACCTAATTTAGCCCCGATTAAAGAAACAGAGGGGTGAAATCGATTTCTGGAAATATCCTCATTCAGAAGCATAAACGTGCCGAATATCTAGAGGACATTTACGTAACAGATCGAAGCAATTGGTTTATTAATGGTTGTCTTGAAATCGGATCGATTATATAACGAATGTATCTCTTATTTTAGCTGACCAAAATAAATCGGGTATATTCGCCAATTAGAACAGAAAATCCCAAGATTCCTCGGCCACCCAAAATATCTCATACAATGTCATACCCTCGGCTCGCTTCTAATTACTTCGAATTTCGTTCGAGTGACCGTTCAAAGAGATACTTCTTCGGAAGAAATTACAAATAAAAAAAAAAAGATCGCGCTTATTTACTAATTGAGACGTTTTCATTAAGATTCCCGTAATCAGCAAGTTGGCCATTGTCCAAGATAGGCCACGGTCCAACGAAAAGAAGGGGTCTACAATCCGTGGCTCTCTCTTTGTTCGCCTGGCAAAGAAGTCTGAATCGGGCTCGGCTACATCGGTAATTCAGAAAAGCTAATTAAAAGTTGACTCGTAGGTACGAAGGCCAGCGCATCCTCGCCAGTCGGCCCCTTGAAATGCCCTCGGTCACCAAGCCGACCGCTATGAGGGGTTAAGTGAGGTGAAAACCAACCCCAGAGAGCACAAGTCTCACCTCACTCCACCTCTTATCCTTCTGATCCCGTTCCGCCACTTTTTTCCCAGGATTATTGTCGCATTGTCTTGATGACCACAAACGTTTTCTATACCCCCTCGTACCCTGCACCTCTTTCGCCCAGTTTGCGACGAAACAAGGGTGTTGTTCACCGGACGACGCGTATAATAGGGCCGAGGATATAGGAATAATTTTATGACGCGGGATTGGGCCAAATAATTGTCATCCGATGTCACATAATGCTATGTTTGGGTAGGGTGAACTTGGGAGAATGACGATGTTCAGAGAGAACTTCCATTTTACTTGGAAATTACAATTTAGTTGGAAAGCTTTTAAGTTTGTGAACGGTAAATTTTGACATTTTTAAGTTTAGAATGTTAGAAAATTTGGGAATTTTGCATTCTAAATTTGGAAACTTGAGAATTGGAATATTGGGAAATGTGGGGACTTGAAGATTTGGAAGCTTGGGAGTTTGGGAATTTCAGAATTCGGATCATTGAAAATTGAGATATTTTAGGATTTGGAAATTTAAGAATTTAAGTATTTGGAAGTGTGGACATTTAATTATTTGAATATTTGGACCTGAGAAACTGGAAATTGGAAGACTGACAGCTGATTTTAAAAACTTGACAATTTAGAAATCCCGATATTTAGGGATCAGAAATTATTTTAGACTATAGAGAGTCCTGTAATTTCATCCATATCCATAACAAACTTTCACTATACCCAAGATTATTATTACGCTAAAAAATAGTAAAGATTGACTATTGTTTTTGTTTATCTAGTTATGATCATTTAATACGATTTATGCTCAAATATCCTAAGTGGGTCATATTTCATTGATGTACATTTCTCGTATTGTAAAATCATTGTTTATATATGCATATCGCGTTAACATGTAAACGATGATAATTTATTTACAAATATTTCCAGCGATGTTCCTTGTCGAATATTTAAAATTTGTAGGTGTTGATGTACAGTGTTTGCGGCGAGTTATAGGTCGATTGAATAGGTGTGAGAGTGACGATGCCAATGACACAGAGAATCGATGTGGAATTTTTGAATGACGAGTGCGTGCGTACGTTGGTTTGCGTGTATGTGTATGTTCGTGTGATTGCGTGAAGAGTTAACGGGATATCAGAGTGGAATCAAAGGGTAGTAATTGAAGTTAGAATACTGAACACTGGGCATTATAAATCACGATAATCATTAGGGTTAAAGGAAAATCATCACTAAATATTGCTTTTAAATTTTTATTCTAATTTTTCAATTTATAGACAAATTATTGCTTCTTGTAGCATTTGAAAAATGTTATTAAAATAAAAACCCATTTTAGTTTTATTAAAATCAAAATCCGTTTTAATTTTATTAAACTCAAAATCCATTTCAATTTTACTGAAATCAAAATCCACTTCAATTTTATTAAAATCAAAATCCATTTCAATTTTATTAAAATCAAAATCCATTTCAATTTCATTAAAGTCAAAATCCTTTTTAATTTCATTAAATTCAAAATCATCGTTTGAAATTTTATTCGTGCAATGTCTAACACAATAATATAGAAAGTGGTTCTCGACATAAAAGTTTAGAAAGCTTTGTGATGCAATGTAATAATTTTTTCTTTAATGCGTTTGGGGATGAAAGTGACCCGATCCAAGGGAAAGAGATCCACGGTACTGGGGCAATAACTCTGGAAGCCCCGTCGTCGGGCTCGTACGCGTGCCGAAAGATGCTCCAACAAATTGGCCATCGGATGGCCTTTTTCTCACCCTGTCGCATAAGTGGCCGAACGAACACGGCTCTCGGTGACAGGGTCATCCAGTTCTTGAAGCCACGATCGGCGCACCTGTCGTCCCATCGACTTCCTTTTTTCTCGTCGCCTGTCACCGGAAATCCGTGCAACGACACTACCCGCCATCGTATCTGTCGATCTGCGGTATCGGCGACGAGGGCGATTCATCAAAGTGTTGCCCGCCTCCCTTTCCTCCTGCTGTTTCGCGTGCGCCCGTGGTCCTACGGACTAACGAAATATTACGTCGTCGACGGTGCGAGAACGTCCGTACGTGTACCCGTGGATAGTCTGTGTGTACGTGTACGAATGTACGGTCTCTCCACCGACTAAGCGGATACGCGGAAAACGAGCTCGTAGATGGATAAATACTAAAACGTCAGTAACTCACGATCAGGCTGAACACCCTCTTCTGCCATTTTCCTCCTGCTCCGCTGCTCTCGCGTCCTCCCTTCTTTTTTTTACCTCCCTCATTCTGTTTATTCCTCTCGCTCCTCCTCTGTCCGCGTGCTTTGTGCGCGACGCCTATATACGCATTGTATACATCCTGCAGGATGTACATCTAGATCAATAGCATTGGAAATTATCCAAACAAATTATCGATAGAGCGAAAAAAGCCGAGGCCGAGACCGACCAAGCCGAACCCGAACGAGGCGCTACATCACGCGCGTAGCTCGGCCGGAAGAGAACGAGAGCCCGGATCCGCGGGTGGGACAAAGAGCGGCGACAAAGAGCGACAAGGAGCGTATTAAAAAATAAAAAATTGCCGTACATTTTTCAGGCATTAACGTGTGCGTGGGTGGGTTGGGGTCGTTGCAGGCTGAAGAGTCGGGGGGGATTGGACGCGGGGGAAACGCTTTTTAGGGGCGCGAAAGGGGTTTACCAGCCCCTGCTCTGCTCTGCTCGCGTTTGCACCGGGGGTGAAAAGGTGGAGAGAGGGTACCTACGTGCATGTCTCCTCCCGATTGGCCTGCCAAAGCCCCCCAGAAGCCAATTCACCAGGAGCGTGTTTAGCGCAATTTTTCAAAATTAACTAATGTTCGACAGCCAGCGCCGCGTCGCACGCCTTTCCGCTGCACCGCATCGCGCTCGCTCACACCGTCGCGTAACATTAATCACACTTAATTAAGGGGGCTGGCCAGTCAAAAATCGATTCTCTTTTTTTCAGTTTTAGAAGCTGTTATCCTTACTCGATAACGCGGTTGGTGGTTTAGGTTAAAAGCATAACTATTCGCTAGACGAGGGAATTCATTTTTTTATTTTATTTAACGGTGGAACCCGTTTAAATGACTCCATGTTTATTATTTTAATTAATAACATTTGATACAATTTTATCACACTTAATATGCAATGTCGTGTATGTAGGCGCCATATGTTTATGACATTATGCACTACATTTTGGTATGAATACGTTGTATGTGACTTTACAGAATATCATAAGAAGTTTACATCCTTTATTTGTAGAAAGTAACAATTCTTTTAAATGACCAAACGTGGTAAGAGGTTAGTGGAGTGACGGGCCAAGTCCGACTTTGAGGTCCTCTTGCGGCGAAACTGAGGAACTCCGTCCATCCTTCTTTCTCCTGGATTGCTTTGTACGAGAGCGACAAGGACAGCGATTTCGTTCCAAAAATGCGGGGACAAGCAGCATTTTTTCTTTCTGAAAATATTATTTGTATAATTATACAGGGTACTATGCAATACAATTTTACAATTTCGTTTCATGCTTTCATTTTTCATTCCTTACAAAAGGAAATTTTAAATTCATGAGAAAATTCTTAGGTTACACTTATTTCATTAAAAAACTGGTTAGGTTAGTACCAGTCTACCCAGTACTGCAAATTTAGTTAAATATACCAAATGCCTACCATTGCAAAAATGATACATCACATACGAAAAGAAGTCAAACAATGAAGTGTCTAAGCGTGTCTGACCATATACGTCAACCTCTACTGTGACAACCAACGTGTTGCCTATCCCGATTTGCAAGTGCAAAAATGAGAGAATTACAAATCTGTGTTACAGAGGGTTACCGATAACCAATATGTCAGCGAGCATATAGCTCATATTTCTTTATTTAAACCTTGCACTTATTTCGCAAATAAATCGCGCATGACAAAAAGAATGTTGAATCGGTATAAAAAACTTACATTCGGTAAGAGCGATGTGGTAGAGCGGATGAGCAGGGGTAGAATCTGTGGAAGGGCGTTCAAGAAAGGGTGCGATTTCTCGTTGTTTCATCGAACCAACGCTCGGCAACGCTCGCTTTTCGTCGCGTTTGGCGGCCAGCGTAAAAATTACGTCGACTAGAGTTTATTTGTCCGGAAATGGCGGTGCCCCGGGGGTGGTGCTTGCACGGTTATAGGTGCGGGGCAGAAAAAAAGGGGACTGGCGTAGGTGGTGGCGGAAGTGAGAGATAAAATGCCGGGTGGGAGCGAGAGAAGGTACGTACGTACCTACCTACCGGCGTGGTTGATGTATTGCGTATTATTTGTGTGTTGCGTTCGTTGCTGCATTGCGCGCTTTTTTCTGCTCCCACCGCCTATTATTTATTAGCACTAACGTGCAATTGTATTGATCTGCAATATACCACCCGTCCCGGCCCCACCCACGTCGATGGATTTTTTTCCTCTTTTCGAGGATGTATCCGGACTTGCCGGGGAATGGAAGTTTGCTACGATTGGCCCCGCGTGATGGAACAACCGCTGATGCTACACTTCGTCGTTCCAGCATGTCACGGTTTTACTTTACCTTCTTGTCCGCCGTGATTTAATCCTCCTCGCGTTTAATGATACCCTCGATCATCGAAAATTCCGGAAAATATCTTCTTACATTCGATTTACTCAAACGTCCACTGAAGGCTTGTTGGTTACACTCGCACGGTGAATACAGAGTCATATGTGACCCAATAACAACGACTTTTATGTATTTGTGAAAACTGTTGTTTTATTGAATATTTTGACTTTTGGGATAAAACAATGAAATTTGTTATGTAACTGAAATATTGTTGTATATGTTTTTCATAACAGTGACAACCATTTGGATGTCTGATTTAAATGGAACACCCTGTATACGATGTGTACTATTGTTTTCTAAATTATAATATTATTGACTGAACTTTGTATGAGACAGACTACTTGGCAGACGATTTTTGAATGCGGTTTTCCATCTAGTATATTGAGGTTATTTTATCATAAAATAATTGCAGAACTAAACAGAAAACATTAAATATCCAAATGATAAGAATTTTATTTGTATATTCAGATAAAATGTGTAATTCATTAAGAACGTTGGAAGCTGCCAATAATCCTAAACAAAGACTTCTTCGAAAACATGAGCATTAAGGTAAAGGATATCGAATGTTATAAGGATGTGCGAAAATCATCTCTCAATTCCTTCATCTGCTGACCCACATAGACAAATGAATTCAGTAAATTTTACTGAAGAATTTGTATTTATAATTTTGCTGTTATACTTGTGCAAGGAAGAAAATGAATATTAATTAAATTTAAAATGAATATTAAATTGAAGGCCCAATTCGTCAGAATCCTCCTATGGATTCATCATTCCTCAGCGACGGCGGATACTTTCCACTATTTCTTTCCAATGGATTTGAATGATGCCAAAAGGCTATTGCATTATTCCAATCTTAGAATATTAATATGTTCATAATCTAGGTCAAATACCTTCTTGTACAAGAAAATGCTGTGTTCCATATATGAATCACAGATGTGAACGTATTTATATAAATTTGCTGATAATATTTCAGTAATGGTATGAAATCCATATTGAAGAAATCCATGAAAAATGGAGATCATGAACGAGCATCAACCTTAGGATCTCGGTCATAGGTAGTTACCTAATCTCCCGAGCTAGCATCAGTACTTATTACCATGATTCTGTACATTAGGAGTCTGAAGGTTTTAATCGTGTGTTTATGAACAAAATGTGGATCCAACCTGAGCCCAGTTCTAAACTAGATGTGAAGCCAATAGGGACACGTTCATGAACGAAATGTGGATCTAATTTGAGCCACAAAGGCTTGTAGATTCAGAGTATGGGATTCATTCCCGAAGAGATAGGTGCATCCCAAAAGGAACACGAAGGAGGAAATCTTAAACGCCTCTACTTTCGATGATACCAAAAAGTCCGGCGTCGATGACACGTGAACGCGGTGCAAGCGTTCGTACGCGTCGATGCGCCGCGTCAAAGTGAATCTAGCCGACGAGCATCAGCGGAGCTATTATATCGTCATCATAACGATATAACGCGAAATCAACAGGGTAACGATACACAGAGACCGGGGGGTCCCGCGTGGCGAAACACAATAGCATCCGCGTGCCGACCTGTCCCAAGCCCTCTCTCTGTCTCTCCTCGGCGTTTCTCTGGTCAGCTGGCTCCCCGTGCCCCTCGGCCCGCTCGCGCTCGAAACAGCCGGCAAGCCCGCGAAACTGACCGTGTAGCGGGCAGTCGCGTTGCGTTGCGTTGATGTAACTAAATGATTGGGTAAATGATTCCACAGCGTGCCGCGAGTAATTGAGTGGTGCTGGTGTGGGCGATGACTGCCGGAGAGCGGCGCCACTCGGTTGTATGGGTGGCCGTTGCACGTGTGTACCACGCCATACAGGGATCAGCTCGGGAACGGGCAGTGCATCGTGGTGCTACCGGCTCGCGTCCTCACACTCGTGCAACGGCCGTGTACACACGGGATGAACGATGCCAGAGTGTGGGTGGCACGCGCGCCCCACGGCAATGACGAGTCATCCACGCTAGAACACCTCGCTTCTGCTCGACGTTCTCGCTCGGACCAACGTTCCATCGAGCTTGTTCGCTAACTCCCGGCCTCTGTTACCGTTTGGCCTCTCGCTCGTGCCCTCCGCCAATACCAGCGTCCATCGGTGTCCGCGACACTGTCGCACACATGCGAAGAGGCCCGTAGGCCGCGGCCGTGTCATGATTTCGCGTTTGTTTACGCGCTCTCACCGGTCACTCCCCGTCTCTCTCGTGCTCACCACTGATCGCTACCTCTCTCGTCGAGAGGGCTCTCTCTTTCTCTCTCTGTCTCTCCTCGTTCCTCTCACCTGCGGTCGGGTGTTGGCAAATTTGCGTGGCCGCGGGGATATGTTTTCGTTTCCAATGATTTATGCCGGCAAATGGGTCGCGCGCGCGTGAAAGTGTCATGCACCGTGTTATCGATGACAGCTATCGATGGGAAGGTCGAGTACCGTGCATTCTCGAAAGAATGCGGCTTTGTGGCTGGCCGCGCGATACAAACAAGCGCGCCGACCGGGAGGGGAAATCATCGAACGCACCGCGCGGAAAATCATCCCGGTGATACCGTTGCCGCGGGATGGTTGGGGCTGACCGTGAATCCCGCTAATTATCCTGCCACGTGGATTCTGTTGCACATTCATCGTGTTTATAAAGTTTCAGGGGGATTAAGGAGACACTTGTGGATGTAGAATGCAGTTATTTCTCTTCGGATTTTAGGCTACGTTGCTCCTATGCATCTTCTGGGCAATTTTAACCCTTTCGTTACCAAAAGTGCACCTGTACTCTTCAGATTACTACGAAGCGTATATAAATCATTTTCAAGATGAACTGCTAAGTCTGAGGACCAAACTTATTTTTTCGTTAACCCTTTATTTTAGGACTTCTTTGTATCCGTTAGAGCTAATTATTTGCAGCTACACTGTCCTACGAATAAAATTAATTGAAACGTCATTATACACTGCACTTGAAATTCGCGATCAGTATACATATATTGTTAATACAATATTATTATTCAGTATTCCCAATATTATATTATGTATTATTAATTAATAATATTAGCAATATGGACATATCATTATTAAGGTAGCAAGTTACAATTGAAATGATCGATATGCCCCCATAAGTTAACGTTGTTTCAAAATAAAATTCTTGTGTGCATACATTTACTAGCAACTATATAATTAATGTATTTAAACACACATCACTCTAAGAGTGTCTACTAACAAGAAAAGTCGCTGCTGAAGTAAATCTGACAATATGTGAAATAAAAGAGCGTTGTCGCTCATTGACGACGCCATCTTGCCACATGACATCTTGACCCGAGTAGTTCCAGAAAATGGTGGAGCAACTACGCGTCTACTATCGAGTTACATCAGAAAAATAATCAAATTAAAATCGCATTTAATAACCAATAAAACACAGGTCATTTTTCTTAAAAATCATCGTGCAACCAGAATCAACAATATAGCGATAAATTAACTCGGGCATGGAGTGTCCGAAACGCGTTGCGGCTCGCTGGAAAATATTGTATAATCATATATCAAGACCGCCGCGATACAGGCGTGCAATCGTCAATTTAACGTTTACCTCCATCACGAAATTCGACGCAATATTTCCCTTTCTATGGTATGCCGGAGTAATTCCGTTTTTGCACAAACAATGACAGTGTAGCCGCGGCCGGGGTGTCGTGCAAATTACCCATTAACGTCGCTTGATAGTTCGACCGGCTCGTTTCCCAACGATCATACCCATTATCATTCCCTCGTACGTTTTCTCCGTCGCTAATCCGGCAAAGACAACTTAACGGACCACGCTCGGAAAGAGAATGGATCGCGAGAAGCGTTTCAGGCAAGTGACAGTACCTGGCAAAAAATGAAATCGAATTTTGCTTGACAGAAGTGGGGTTCGTAATTTAAAAAACAATGGACGCTAAGGCACAATGAGGCCAAATGAGATAGGGGATGGCAGAAACGAGGGATGAGAGGGTGTGGGAACGCGGAGGATGGGGGATGAAATCCTATACTGGACAAGGGGAAGGCGATGGTGTGGGTGGTCAGAGGCTGGCTCCTAGCGAAAAGTTCAAACGGTTCCCGAGCTCGAACAGAGAGAACGTCCCTCCGGATTAAGCTTATGCCGCATTAATTAATTTCTATTCTTTTGATTCATAAAGACCTCGGCTGCATTTTTTCGCCCCTTTTTCCTTATTGTGCGCCGCGGAACGACGAGAAAACCCGCCACAAGTGATATTTCATTTAACGTTCCACGGTCTCTTTGAATAAGAATGCTACCGATTAGGTAAATCATACCACGTTGGAAATTTTCGGTACATTCACTTCGACAAATAATTAAATACCCTCTATGATATAATTATATTGCAATTCAACAAATTTATAACCAAAGAAAAAGTTGTATGTTTTAATCCCAATGTTTGAACAGCGCAGGATTTTTGGTTCGAAGAATTTATTCAGTTTGAAACGGGTTCGCGATGGTACGAAAGTGCAAGAACAGGTTCATATTCATCACTAGAAGCTCCTATCGATTGTTGGTCTAATTGTGTTACTGTGAATGTCCGATTCACCCAGCGGACCCCAACGCTGCTCAGAGAGGAACCGAAATACGGCTCCCGTGCTCTGACGGGTAAAAAGGGTGGTTTGCATATTTTTTAACGTCCGCGGAGCATCCTGAAAATTAATGTAACTTTCACCCGTCGAACCGCGACTTTATTCGGTAACAAACGTTCCCGCATACCTACGATAACATCGCGTAAAAAAGGAAAAGGTGAAGTAACCTCGTACTTTTCTTGTCACGCGAGACAATGATCGAATTTATTCGCTGTCCATGGAGAACGTTCAAATTATCTCGTGGCTATTGTAATGAGTAATACGTGCACAGAGTGTTTGCACCTGAAAGATTGCACCTGATGCAAATGTGGGTTTCCAGGTTATTTCAAACAAATTACATGATATATTGAAATGTAAAAAATTGTTCTTTTTAAAAGAGAATCTTTGGAAGAATTATAGAGAACTGTACAGATTTGAAAATGTCCAGATTTTACAAAATTTTGATGGTTGAACTTGATGATAGGTTATAAGAGTAAATATAATATATAGGTTTTAAGACTAAAAGTTATCCGAAGTGTTCGCATGGGCGAGTGTTTTGAAGCACTTTGTACGAAATAATGAAACAAAAAAACGCCGTATCCTGAAAATATGATTGCACGTAATATTTCGCTTTAATTCTTGGCGAATTTAATCCCGCGGTTTTCACCGTTCGTCTCATGCATATTTCAATAATTTCGTGCACCCCTGTTGATACAGTGGACCCGTTGTATCCGCGGAAAATCTGTCGAGTGTCGTGCAAATTAGCGTCGCAGAAACGCGGTTTTCTACTGAAATCTCGGCCAAATCTTCTTTGGTCTCTTATTCCGAGTTCCCCTTTACATGTTCGATAAACGAAAACTGATGAAAGTTTGATGTTCCACATTCGTCTAAAACATTTTACGTCGAGTTGGAATTTGACGCAAAGATCGAGCGTTCGTAGATCGCACGAGTGGACAGAGCAACGGAATTCGCGGTCCACGAGAATTTCATTTCGTTTTAAAACGTAATTACAATAGAAATAGGAGATATTGTTTGTTCCTCCAGCTTGGTGGCGTTTGCGCGTGGACCGCGGATAAAATAGACAAGGTCCTTTTATTTGTTCCTTTGTGGCCGACGAGGTAACTGGATCCCAGCGGTTAAATAATAAAGGAGCCAGAAGTCGAGGCGCTAATTAACAATACCTTTGCGTCCTCGCTAATTGCGCTTCACTTTGTTATATTACGTTTTAAGTGGGACCGTGCTGAGAATTACGCGGCCGCTCATGCGTTGCCACGTTCATTTGCATAATGAACGAAACCTGCCGTTAATTAGACTCATAATCGAACCCGAGAAGAGGCCAGATTGAACGGCTTACGAGATGAAATATTAATACTCCTCGATTTTTTACGTTCAATTTGCTTGTATTACAAATGCTCACACTTTATTGTGAAACTTTTTGCAAATTTTACTGAACACGAATTATAATGACGTTTAAACGTTAATAAAATTTCACGAAGATTAACTGTACCAAAATGGAAGTAATTGTATTTAAAGGCGTGATTGGATTGAAAGTTACGTATTTTGTAATACAATTTTCAAAGTACCTGTGCAAATTGTGTGTATCAAATCTTAAATTTCTGTCGTGATACAAAGCTTGAAACATATTTCTGTAGTACTGATAAAATTATGAAAACACCTGCTTGTTTAAAGATTGATTTAAATATTCAACCACAATTAAACTAACAACTATTTCCGTGTAAAATAGTAACTATTTCCGAAGGCGAATTCACTTAGCTGATCGTAACAATAGCGTATCAATCGTTTTCCAATCACTGTCAATCTCATATGTATAAAATGATGCGTTGAACGATAATGAAAAACGATAGGAAAAAGAATGATGAAAAAACGTATATACATATCCAAGCGGCGCGCGGCCCGTTCGATCGTTTTTTTCCGTGAGAAAAGAAACGTGTGTACGAGCCGTGTGTGCGGGTGCGTTTTCACGCGGCCTTGCCAACTAGTATGCAAAAAAGCCTTGTCGCAATAAAGGTGTGAAGGAAGGCAAAACTTCCGTGAAAATCGCACGCGAGGATAATGTATACCGAGCGTTCTATCGGTTCTGTCCGACGCTATCTTCGGCTGGCCGATGTTACAGAGCCCTATGTGTGTCCTCCTATGGCGGGCGGCGCACAGGCCGGATCTCAAATGACTCACGCAAAAGTAAATTATACATTGAAAGGGTTTAATATAATGAAACGCTCCATATGCATGAGAGAGGCCAGCCTGCCGCTTTGCCACACCACGTTCAACGGTGCCCCGCGTTTTCTCTGCGTGCCACTGACGTATCGTGAGTTCGATGAGCCCAGATCGAACGTCTCTACGAGCAGAATAATGGCGCCTGCACGCCTGTCGATGGCTGCGAACGAAAAAGAAAAAAAAATAAAAGAGGAGAGAGTGGACCGTAATTTAGTCACTATAACCAAAGCGGTCGCAGCGTCCCGATATATTGCCCTTGACGCGATTCCGCCCTTTTTAAATATTTCCCCAAAGCTTTATCGGAAATCTTCCATTTCCCAATTCTTCCTTCCTCATAGATTATGATCCTGATTATCTACGCGACAACGGATCAACGATTTTATCGATCAGCAACAACCACGTCACTGTTTATTTCGCACTACTACATTCCATAATAATTTCACAGCGACACCCTAACAAAAGAGTGAACGCATCCTTCACCAATCTTCTGAACGTAAGAGTGTGAAGAAAGATAGTTAAATTGCATCAAAATGAATCGATAATCGATGCATTGAAAACTGGCCCATGCAGATCGCCTCGAATGGGCCAGCAAAGATAATCTTGGCGGAACGAGCAGAATAGGTATACGAAGGGTTGGAAAAATCCAGTAGGGATACGAAATGAATGCGATATCGACGAAATTATTTTCGATCTCTCGCGCCAGTTCGTCCGGAATCGTTCAACGGAACGGACGTCGAATGGAGCTGACGGTACTTACGGCGAGAAAGGGGTGCGATCGAGAAGAATGGAGTGAGACGGTAAGGGGGTGAGAAAGCGGAATGCAAGCGCAGAGAGCGCCGCGGGCGGTTGCGAGCGATACTACGAGGGCCGAAGCGTGTGCGGGGGTGGCTTAGTTGCACGCTGGGGGGAGAAGAGCGGAAAGCATCAAAAGCAATGTTTGGTGGCGCTATAATGAAATGAATTTATGCAGAGCCGTAATGCCTGAATATTTAGCAACCCTCTTCTGGTTCTGTTCTTGGCCAGACCGTCACCCTAGCCTGCTATACCGTATTCGAATTAAATTCGACCACTGGACCTCCATTACAAGGATTGAAACGACCTCGCTTCTCCTGGTAACGGGATACTTTTGCATGAAATATTTTGAGCCCAACCGTGTCCCGAGTTACGTTATCTTGTTTTCTTTGCTTTTCGCTTCCAAATCTGCCTTCAAGTTCTGTTGTGCTTTTTCCTACTGAATATTGACGATTTAATATTATTGTTCAACATTTTTATTATCTGTACATTTACTGCGACATTGTTTCAGAAAAATTATTCTTGTACGAGTATTATATTATTACATTATTTCTTTGCTTTATACTTGTACTATTTCACTATCCTATAATTCTATTACTCGACCACAATATTAAGCGTTGAACATTATTACGAGCAGGTAAAGAATAAAGAATTTTGTAAGAATATTCTAAGACGCGAATATGGAGACATTTTGTGGAACCCCTAAAGCTTCTAAATTAACAACAATCGTTGCAGGTAATTTTCATGGAATTTACGAAACGGGATATTTGACCAACATCGGTGCAAGGCTAATAGGCGAAAGCACGATTGGCGTAATAAATAAGTCATTATTGGGTGCCGGTCTCGCGAGGATTATTTAATCAACGAAGAAAGGTCTTCCTTGCTTCTGCGATCGGTTCCCTTTTGCATTTCCATATAATCGTCGCCGTTTCCCCTGCCGGGACCACGGTTATATTAATATTCCGAATGCACGCGAGATACCGAAATATTTTAATCATGGCTAATTGGCGAGTAATAATGGAGTTCCACCATGAGAGGGGGAAACGGGGGTGGGTAACTGGCTGCCTCGAGTTCCTTCGGATTCTCACTGAAGGAGCCAAGGAGAAGCTTGTTGTCCACGGTTGCTGTCATTGAATTCGGACCATCCTCGCTCCTTGGGCGTCTGGACACTTGCGGTATTTCCAGTGTGGCGTAATAATTTCAACGCTTTGATTATACGCCTTGAACCGCGTGTCAATGACCGATGAAACGTGTTCACGGATATTTCAATATTCATTAAGAATCACGTTTTCACTTCGATATTCGAATAATTCAACTGCTACAAATTTAAGTATTCTTTATTATACAAGATGACTGAATTACCGGAGATAATACGAAAAACTTCTTACAACTTTTATACAACACGTCTGAATATTTGTGATACATTCCTTTTGCGGTTGCTCGTTAGAACAAGAGGGCGCTGCTTCTTGCCACGAGATGGGCAGCATGAGGTAGATCACCGTCAGACATTAGTTTATAATCAATTTCATCGCGTTAGTATTATGACACTAATATTTTGTACGTAAGTTGAGCAGTGATAATATCAATTTTAGAGTAAATGAGGTTATTTGAACAAATATTTCATCAAATCGAACATGGAATGAAAGCTTATTTCATTTGAAATTCAAATAACGAAACAATCTAAGGAACATTTATCTATTCAAATAAACTAATACATAGTTATCTCAAGTAACATTTAGACGAATAAGATAATATATGTTAATACTTGATTTCCAAGTGTTATACAGTTTTATCAAACCCTGATACATCTCTAGGTTCAAATGATTTAATTTAAAAATTCCTAATGATTCAACTTGAGAGTACTGCATGAAATAGGAATTTAATTGAAAAGTATTTAATAAAATGAACGTCCATTATCGCAGTAACAATCGATGCGTTAATCGCTCATACATTTACGCGGTTAGTTTTACGTGGCCATATTAGTTTGACCGAAAAATAAGGAATATCGGTCGCGATAACCATATAAAATGCATCCTCGCATGCTTCGGGATAATCGTTTCCACTCGCATTATCGTGAAACGCAAGGTTCCATCGTGGAAAATCATTTTTGGGTGGCCGATGAAGAGGATGGGAGATCACCGATACGATGCATCGTCAACCCTCCTCTTCTACCCGCTACTTTCACCGGGCGATAAATTTTATCCGTGAAAACGTTGAAGTTTTCAGAGGCGGTCCAACGGATCGCGAAGAGACTAATTACTTTGCCGCGCGCGTTTCTGTTCGCCCCGTTCGATGGATGGCGACTGTTTATACAAAGAACCGTGAGCAACTCATTGTTTCAATTTAGAAAAGGCGGTTTTTTTACCCGCTCGCACGCGTTCGCGCTATACATATCCTGAAACAAGCTCATGTAACGGCGATTTAACCGTGTGTCAATCTTTTTAATTAGAGGACCTCCGGTTGAAATTGAATTATTAATTAAATTACGATGTTTCCGCCGCTCGTTATCAGACTATCCGCGTTGAAACCAGATATATTTTTTATGAAAATATCACCGTATCTGTGGTCTGATTGCATTTTACCGGGGTTTTAATTATATACCGGTGCCATGCCGGGGAGAATGCGATGCGGCTCGATTGAAATACTCATTAAACGATAACGTGGTCGTTGAGCGTTTTTTAATTTTTTCTCTTTCGTTTTGTTTCGTACGAGCGTGTGTGCGCGAGCGCGTCGTTTTCGCGGAAACAAAAAGGGTATCGTAGAGTGTTCGGAAGAGAGTTGGCTCGTAATGGATTACATCGTTACGATCACACCGATGCACGCGTGTAAATTATGAGAAAATTCGAGCATAGTTTCGAGCCCGAAGAAACTTCTCGGCCGCCCTCAAAATTGCCAGCAGATTCTTCGAACTTTACGTCGACGATAATTCACGAGTTTCACGCGGCTCTTCGCCGGAGCTTCGACTATCGGCTATTTGTCTCTGACGAAACGGCTTTCTTGCAAGAGTCTCTTTCTAATTGGCTATCCACAAACAACGTACTTTGCATATCTTTCAACTGTGATTTCTTTTCTATTCACAAAGGTTCGGCAACTTCAAAGATACAGAGATATTGAAACTATTTCTTCTATGATTCCGTTAATTAATGAAACTGCGGACAAATCTGCTCGACGCATATAATATTTCACCTGAAATTACAAATGTTTCAAACGAGAAGCGTGTAGAGGAATGGTGTAAAATTTAGAAAATAGCTGGTATATATAAAATTTTATATTCGAAAGAGTTCAGATTGCTTCCTTTTTTAATATTTGTACCGTATACATGTGTCTGTATTGTGTTCAATATATTGTTTATAATATCACGAAAATAAAAATTGGTGTACAAACTAATTGGTGATATGTTTGCTTTTAAAAAAAAGATTTTAAATTCGTACTTGCTTTTTTTCCGAACGTATTGATCGCACTATGCGAAATGAAACTCTTTATTCCTACAGTTTCATAACAAATATTGAGCATTTTGTGCTTGGAAAGATGAAACAAGAGTTGTTTATAAATTTTTCATTTTTCTATTACGTGATTGGAAAACAAACTTCGACGCGTTTGAAATATTACTTCAAACATGTTACGTTGCTTTATTATTATTTCATTTCTGAGGTATGATTATGTTAGCTTGTTACAAAAAATAAGTCTGAATACAATCATCTTGGGTGTTCTAATCAAATCGCGATTCCTGTTATACTGTTTATTCTTAAAATAAAATATTTTCTCTTACTTTGACAATATTTTATCGAATACGAAATAACAAAATCCAATTCTTCATCTTCAAAAGCAATAAATATTAAAAATTTAATTATAAATACAGAAGTTTACCGCACGAGATAATAATGTATTGTTCTGGATAAGTTATTTCGATGTATGAATAACGTTTACATAAGCCTATTTGAAGCAAACTTACGTATATCACATTGGTTACATAAGCAACGGAAGTAATGCTCGAGCAATTTGAGAGAGGAATTTTGAAACAATTGAAGATTGTTAAACGAAGATACGAATAGCCTGATACAGTCGTCAACGGTAAATCGTTTAACGAATAGGTTGGCCAAGTCGGTTGCCAAATGACGTAAGATTGAAATGAATAGCGGCTAAGCGAAATCAATAATATCGTTACCGAAATAGCTGCACGGCCCTTATGTAAATTCATAATGAAACATTCATTCGGTGCAGAATTTAACGTTGGGTCATCTAGACGTCTAGTGTGTTCGAAGCTCTTATGCATAAAGCGGCTTATTCGTGGCGCGCTATCCTCCTAAATCTTCCAGAGATAACATAGCTAAGCTTTCTTACACGAGCAGACAGCCACTTCCTTCCTTAATAATTTTCCCGAAATTATGAAGTAATAACCACCCGCGTCGCGTATAATATCTCTATATTTCAAGGCCCATTAGTTTCTAATCAACACGTCCAGCTGGGCCAACGTTAAGAAACTCCGCTATGGCTACGCCCACTCTTTTGAATATTACTATGTCTAAGCACTCAGAAACATGCAACATTTCGTTGCTGAATTTACCAATGTCTTATTGCTCGCGGCATTTTGTTCCAGAACAATATAACTATTCTCGGACACCAAATTGGCATACATTTGAATTTCATGCTATTTTCAGGTTTAAAGGTTAAAGGTCTCGATTACACGAATTTTTGTTCATCGATCGTTCTAGTAACTTTCAGCGGGTGTACTAAATACAGGGTATGGGAACTTCATTTTGAATTTCCATTTCGTATTTTTATTATATGTGATAGTGCAATTTTACTACAAAGTTTCAAAGTCACGCAAAATCCCAAGGTCCTGAAGTTTCAGTCTCCAAGTTCAATGTCTCAAACTCTCAAAATTCCAAAGATTCGAAAGTTCCAAAATTCCATCAGTCCCATATCCCAAACTTTCCAACCTCCAAAATGCCAACCTACCAAAACTCTGAATAGCCAAAGTTTCTTAGCAAAGCTCACCCCAGTAACAATATTAATCAAGTGTGATATCCCTTTTCTCCGCGCATCACCGAAATAACAAGCGGGACGAATCCACAACAATCGCGTTAAATCTCCCATAGAATCGATCGAAAGAGTGGCTATGTATTTGTCCGGAAACCGTGAGTATCCCATACGGCATAACGAGGGCCGTTCCTCGATTGCGGGGTCACTCGAGCCGACCTCGCGGCCGAATTATCGAGGAACTTAATCCCACCCCTTGATCTCGGAGGGAAGAGCATCCGGCAGCACGCACGCGGAAATTCCGAGGTACCATTCCAGTCGCGGGCTGCACATGCACGACCGCTAACAGAGATCCAGGAAGTCCAGGCATAGAAGGGAAACGACGGTGGGGTGTATAGCGTGCACGGGAGGAAGACGAACAACAGGCTCGGCTCGCACGGGAGCGAACGGTCCGACAGATAGACCGAACGAAAGGAAAGAAATAAAGAAAGTGGTCAACAGTGAAAAAAGGATGAATAGAATAGAAAACGTGGCTGGTTCGATCGTTGGAATCGTAGCCAGTTCGTAATGAAAGGTGAACGGAATTGGACCCCCTGGAGCCGGAGAGTCGGAGCGGCGAGTGAATATAATTAGAGGATTGTGGGACAGGGGATGCGAGGGGTATGACGTAATCAAAGGGTGGACACGAACGTAGAGGGGCGACAGGACGAGTTCTAGAGGGGAGGGAGAGGGTGTTGCGATGGTCGGAGGAGGAAAAGGGGGACCCTGGCAAGAGGTGAGGATAGCGTGGAGGTGGACAGAGGAGGAGGAAGAGCGGTTGCAAATTATCATTCGGGCAGCGAGCGAGGGTCCAACTGAACTGGACCGGCAACAACTTGATACCGATGTCCACCGGCTGCCCGATGTGCTACTGTCGGAGCCTGTAGTTTTGTCATTAGCCGATAGCGTCTGCCGATAGACGACGTGGAACAGGGATTATTGGGCTAGGATTGCTAACGGACGCCACTTGGATGCAAATGTGTCCGTTCCCTCCCTCGACCGACGGCCTCTGTTGGCCTGGCTTGCTCGGGGATCTTCAACGACTGGTCGAGACCGCAACGAGAGCTTGTAATAATTTGTGGCTACATTAGGATGCTTGATTAGAACGTTAAGATCTGTAACGACAGGAAACGCATTGCCCACCAGAGAAACTGCCGCTCGACGTTCCAGCAAAATGTTATTCCAGTTGGTGGATCGTCGACGATGGTCGTTTGCGTTCTCCATCCAATTCGACGATTGGTACTTGCGGAGATAGCTTCAAATCATTCATGACGTAATCAAAATTTGGACACTTTCGCGGATAACTAGTCATATACTGCTTATAGTTATATTCAATACATTAATACTTATACCCAATGTGTACTGATTATATACTGGCTACGTAATTATTTTTATCATTAATCGCTTAAAAACCCTGAGGTACTACAAGAAATACCAAAGTTAGTGCAAACGATTGAAATAAGAATGAAAAGACTATACCCAAATTCCAATACTTCTGATATTCTCTTCCTAAAACACCGATCTTCACAGAACTGTTTGAAGCGGGCTTTCTGAATCATATCCCGAAGCATATATTATTTATTCCACATTCGTTCTCAGTTTCTTTGAACCGCGAAAATTTTGACCGCAGGCTTCATCCATCAGCTTTCATCTTCTACTTCATCGCAGATCCTTTAACTATAACATTTATCCACAAATCCTACAACAAATATGCGTTTCAAAAGAAGACAGTCCTATCTGAGGGTAAGGAAATAATTGAGCGTTTCTTCTGATACTATCCATCGAAGAAGCAACCCTCGCAAAACTTTCTCCGTCAGAACTTCTCGAGACGGCGTGAAATTCCTGTGGGAGCGATTTGCAGCGGCGCGAAACACGGCGAAAATACTATTAAAATTCCATTATGATCTATTCCCGGCTCGATTGCACATATTCCTGGATTACATGCTAGGCGTTTACACCTTATGGAACATCGAAGCGCAATTTATGCACATCGGTTATCGGCTGGCCCATCGAAATCATTCCTACCTCTTTCCATAAGTACGGAAGCGTCAGAATTTACGGATGAAAGGTTCAAGTTTGCACGCAAACATATGTCTCGATAGAAAATTTATTAGTATCATGCAGCAGCATATAGTATAGTTACCATACAATAACATACATACATATGATAATACGTAACACACATAAGAATGTAACATGTCAGATATGTTATAATATACATGCTACTGTAATATGACACACACGTACAATAATACAAAACATACATAATACTTGTGACGTACATACATGTTGCGTACATGAATAATAATATGTAGCATACATAATAATGTAACATATGTGTAATAGTATCTAGAAGGCATTGTAAAGAAAACAAAGAGCAGGAGAGCGAGTAACTGGCAAGTTAGAGGAAGAAATATTTGCCAGAAGTTTTCTGAACAAACTTCGTATGTGCAGTTTGTCGGAGAACGTTTTACGTTTGATGCTGAGCAGAGGGTTCGTTGACGCTGGACCGGACCCTGGACTTTGCATACTGATTATGTCGCCGTGATTGCACGAACCGAAAGGGTTCGAATCGACGAGAAGCACGTTGCCACAGGGGAGCAGGGAACGTCTGCGTCCTAATGCTATCGATTTTGGTGCTTAGCATAATCAGGCCGGACGATGCTCGATAACAGGCCTCTCCGATATGCCAGAGAAAGAGCTTCGTTGCAGCGCTCGTAAATTTACTATGGGTTCTGCACGTGTCTTCTGTTATTGCACACGTTCGCGTAGGTTTCTACTCTTGATTATTTTATTCCATGCAAATTAAAGTGCTAGGAAAAATGTTCTGCCGGAGGGGAAAATCTTCAAATTCTTTTGGCGACTCAGTTGTCATTGTGATAATTTGATATTTTGATGATTTGTTATTTCGCATGTAAATGACAAAATGAACAAATAGTCCTCTGTATTTATTACAAATACTGGTCCCTACAATAAATTGAAGAAGCTTCAATCTTTTCCTACGATTACTTTATTTCAGGAACATAGTTTTAAACGTAATTGCACGGTGAATATAGCAATAATTCAATGATCAATTACAAGTATCGCGACGTAGTCGTGTAAATATAATTTCGATGCAAATATCGTCTTGGTCGTATATCGTTTACCATTTCACCTCCTCAATTTTACAAAACATACGAGCGTTAAATGTACAACGTTGATGCAGTATAACTAATCTAGGAGATGCAACGTTCCTCAAGTAATTATTTCGCTGCTTACTATCGGTGTCCCATTCGTTCCAGTTATGGCATACACCGCGGAACGTTCATCCAGACCGATACTATCACGGCCAGAAATTTAATTAATATAATATACCGAGCGTGCAGTGTACTAATATATACTGTTCGGACTAAAGTGCAGCTTGAAATGATTGCCCCCTTATTTAGCATCGCAAACACGCTAAGATTATACGGTGGTGCCTTGATCCAGCGAACGAGGAAATATCATCAGTCATTTACACGTTAAGAAATTATAATCATAGTGTTTTTAAATTGATCACAAGTTTACTGTATGTTAAAAGAAACAACGGTACACAAGGTCATTTATATTTTGTTGCATGAAATTTACGAAGTTGACCGAACTTTCGAGCGAGTCGTTTCGAACAATTTCAGGGTGGATATGTAATTTGAAAACGCGGTCGGTTACTGGTGTGTGTTTAGAAAATTAAAGCGGATCAAAGTGAAAGCGTGTAAGTAGAAACGGATGGTAGTAGGTCAGACACGACTTACTGCTCAGCTGTGCGCAGTTATTTATGGACAATGTATAAACAAACCAGAAACTACTATGATTTAGAAACTTAGGAATTTAGAAATTTGGGAATTTAGAAATTTAGAGATGTAGAAATGTAGAAATGTAGAATTGGAAATGGGTTAAAGAAATAATTTATTACACAGTGAATTGAATTATTTAAAACTTTATTATTCTCACTGCATGAGGAAGATCTGAACTAATAAATTAATACTGAACTGGTTTTAATCTCCGTTTCTTTGCTTAGACACAAACTATTTATACTATGAAGCTATCTCTTATCAAATATCGATTAGTCGATTGGTTTTTATTAAATTTATAAACCAACATGTAGAAATGTAGAAATGTAAAAATGTAAAAATGTAAAAATATAAAAATGTAAAAATGTAAAAATGTAAAAATGTAAAAATGTAAAAATGTAAAAATGTAAAAATGCAAAAATGTAGAAATGCAGAAACTTAAAAACTCAAAAATTTTGTATTTCGAGAGTTTAGGAAATTTGGAAAAATATGTTAAATTTCAGTAATTGAAGTTATTTAATTTTCCAAGTACTAAATTTATAATGATAGCCTACAATAAGCAGTGAATTTATTCGCCTTTCAGAAACACAACACGAAATTAAGAATTTTTCATGGAGAAAACCATTTCGCACGCCATATTTTTGAACGCGAGCAGCTCAAAAGCAGCCCTTCGATCGCGTGTTACTAAATTTCCGCGAAAATAATCGCAATACATTCATCCATGGCGGCGATTGAATCGAAACCAGCGGCATTTAACAGTGTCATTCGCCAGCCTCCGAGAAAGTCGTTCTTTTCCCGGGCATGCATTATCAATTCGTCAAAAATATTCGATATGGCCTCGGTCGACGTCCGAACGAGGGAAAAAAACAACAACAACCGAAAAAAAAGGGAAGAGAGAAACGCTAAATTCATCGGGGCGAAGAGGAGGATGGAAAAGAGAAAGCTGGTGACCAGTGGGAAGGAGCAACGAACAAAAAAAAAAATTCCAGCAGTACACGCTGCGAAGCCGAAATTCAATTTATAATATGACAGCAGCTATTCGATTTTAAAGTCCATTTTTCATTCCCGCTCCGCAGTACGCACACAAGTTCTGACGTGCGCGTGTTTTTCTAAAATTCAACCAAAGTGTCCAACGCGATGAAAATACCGGAGGCACAGGCGTTTAGATCCCTGCTCGAATGTTTCAACCCTCCTTCTGATATGAATATTAAGGGTCGAATTATCGAACGTGCTGTCTCTCGTTTTACTCCACACCGTTCACTTTCTGGTTGCAAGCGAATTAAAATTTTGTACCTTCTTGAAAAATTGCAATTCGCTAAATATTTGATGTTTCCGAAATTTTTCTTCGGCAAATGAGTCTTGGAAATAACGAAATTAGTACCTTCTTTTCATTTCTTGTATTTGAAACAGTCCAGTAGGAATTATGTCAGGTACCAAACCGTTGGTATTATTAAGTCGATAGGAGTTAATAATTAGTAAGCTATTGTTCACTAAAATCACGATATTTCACGATATTAAAAAAGTTTCCTTCAAGAGGTTGACGATTGCAGGCGGCTTTATAATCGTGTAGGAGGCAGGATGAAAAAGGTAGGAGGGGTTAAATTAGCCCCCGATAATTTGCATAACCGTTCGTAGACGTGTGCCTGGCACGATCTAATGACAGGGACACGATTCGAGGCTGTCATTATTAGAAATTATTAGAGGGCGCACTTAAAATCAAGCCTCTTTCATGCGATGAATGTCCAGTGATTAAGACGATGAAATTATTCAGCAAAGATCGCGCGGAGATCATTTTAATTAGTAGAGATCGTGACGTTGAATCAACCCCGCGATTCACTCGCGTCGATGTCTTGCCGTTTTATGAAATGAAAAACCTTCTTATCCGGCCAGAGGCAATCAGACCCCCGTTGTGCCACTTTTCTCCCTTTCAGTTTGCGCTAATTAAATGTTCCCGATTAATTCGTTCAATTATTACCGAGAGGAATCGTTGCTTTTTTTCCGACGGCCCGTATTTTTCCCCTGCATCCCGTAATGAAGCGTTAACGAGCACAGAACGCGACTTGAATGTTGCATTTCCCGGACTGTAAAACGTTTTTCCAGCTCAACACTGTCACGATAGGCTTCAAGTGTTACGGTTCGTTACAGTAAGTGAATTTCCTTCGTCAATTATGCGGGAATTAATTTTCCTGCTGCTACGAAATTAATTGTCGTGTGCAGGTGAAGCTAAAGACCCTTAATCCTAGATTACGAACGCGTGCATTTATTTTAACGAATGTAATCGTATGCAAACTTATTATTACAACTGATATCAGGTGGATTGAAATAATTCACACCAAATTTTTATCTTGGGCGATATCTAAGGTTAATATAAGAGTTATTTTAATTAATTTCTAGTACGATATTTTAATGGAGGTTCACAACTTTCTCCAAGGGGTTGTTTTATTATCTCTTGAATGTTTCTATTACTAGTCTACTCTTGTACATGATAATTTTTATCAAGGTGTCGACAGAATGCAAAGTGTACAGATTGCAACATATTATTGTACAAATAATTTTGAGCACCGATAGAAGTACATTTGATATTCATGAATCTAAATAGTCATCCCGGGCATACGGAGATCAACGTAATTTTTCTACTAAAGTCGTTGATTAAAATACCATGCGGTGACGTTACGAATGCAAACCGCGAAATGAATGCGTTTCGCATTACCGCGTTTCACGGTGTAACGTTCACCTGGAAACAGTCAGAGAGGGCTCCTATTTTTTTATGGCATAAAATTTCGCCGAAATGAGAATTGCTGTTGAAAAATTGATAGACCGGCCCGCGGTGCTCGTGTTTCCCATGCAGAGCGCTACAGATTGAGTTAAGGTTCATTTCTTCCCCATTTTTATTTTTTTTTATTCTGCCCTCACATCCACGTTCCCTCTATCCACGTTGTGCCCACGATGTCCTCGGGCGTTTCGCGACGCAACGCCTCGCAACTTGTACGGAAACAACTCGCTTACAGCACCTCTTAATTCGGACGCGTTCCGCTTCAAAAATGTCGCCTGGCTTCATTTTTACACGAAACGGGCGACGCGATAAAAGGACCATTGCATCTCGCCTTTGTAAAAAATTCAATCTCTACCGGCTCCTCGGTTCGTTTCGCGAAAACTATACGCTTTATAATCTTATATTAACATTGTAGATTGCATGTCGGAATAATACACTGTTTGTAAAAGGAAAGGAACTTTGTTATCCGATTAATAATTTGTCTGTGTGACTTGAAAGAATTATTGCTCTGTGTAATTTATTAATTCTGGTTAGATTGCAATGATAGTTATATTCTCAATAATTATCTGCAAGTATAGTTTTTTAGTATGAAAGTTGAGAATACTTCACATGCAGTGTACGTACATTACTTACTCGAATGCATCAGATCTTGTCCTAAATGCACACGTAAAATGTCACTCGAACATTAGGTCTTATCCTACGCTGCATATGATTTGTCTACGATGATATGTCTTCAGTTGACTGAGAGAACATAGAAAGACATGATGGCGGGGAAAAAAGCTCGTATCGAGACTTAAACGGAGAAAATAAAGAAACATCGGAGCAGTTACAAGCCAATAACACGAAGCTGTCCGCAAGCACCCCGCACATAGCACGCGGGACCGGACGATATTTCACGCGGCGCGTTAACACCGAGCGTAGGATCCCTATCGCCCCGCGGTTTCATTTTACCCGCGTTAAACAAAACTGCCCCCTCCTATCGTACAATTTTCAACGTGCCGGTGTTTTCGTCATCTAATATTCAGGCCGCAAAATCGCTGCAACGAACGTCAGCTAAATATTCGCCGCGAAACGGAAGGAAGGAAGAAGAGGCGAGCAAACGAGGCCGGTCCAAACTATATTCCACGGTGAACGCGCTTAATACTTTCCAACGATATATGGAGCAGCCTACGAGCTGACCCCTATACGTACGTATACATATATACAGCACGTATCCCTTGGTAATCCCGTGCCAACGATCAACGTAGTAGTGCGGAACGAAGTTTGCGATAACTTTATTGTAATAAGATGAGCCTGGCCACGAGGATCGGTCGATGTCACGACTACTGGCCTGTGTACAGGGGCTTTGCGGACGCTTTTCGAGTGTGTCGGTAAGTGAGAAGGGTGCTGGACTCTGGCCTGCTGGTAGAAGATCATTATGAGCTTGAGTTTCCATGGTTACCAACCGACGACCGATCCCGAAAGTGTGAGGGGAAAGCCCCAAAGCGAAACGGTCAGCCAAGTATCGCGTTTGACTTTACAACCGATCCTGTGCACCCCCCCGGTTTCGCGGCTGTTATGCTTATGTCACCCACATGAAAGAGGATGATCGTTCTCGTGCTATACCATCTTCCTTGATAATTATAGTAACGACTGCTGGTACTGTTGATGGGATTCGAATGACTGTTTCTGATTGTTCTTTGAAGGTTGCTGATGTGAAGAGAGCAAGGATTAAGGTCAACGTGTGATAATTATTGCTGTATCGGGATTTCGCAAACTATGGAGATATTCACTTTTGGGAAATACACGAATCACTTGCTGGTAATGGTTTCTGCCAAAGTACACTTCTACGGTTCCATAATTCTAATGTTTAGATTCAAGGTTTCGAGGTTTGAACATTTCGAAGTTCAACTCTCATGGAGTCCTCATATCTGCAAGTCCTAAACTCTTCAGAACCAATTTTATCAAGTTCTAATCTATTTAAGTGTCAAGTTCATCAAGTCTCAATGTATTTCAATTTTAAACTCATCAAATTCATCAAGTTCTAACTTCTATAAGTTTCAACCTTCAAAGGTCTCATCCCTTTAAATCTCAATGTTCCAGTCAAAAGTTGCAGTCCTTCGAAGTCTTTCATAATATTAATCTCCTAAAGTCCCAATGTCCCAATTTTCTCAAAGTCCCAATTAACTAAATTCTTCACTCCTCCATATTTATGGTCATTCCAAGTGACCACATTCGAAAGTCCCAATCTTCCAACATCATTTCCCAAAGTTGTAAAGTTGTCCATCATTAAAAAAGAAAACGAAGTAAAACAATTCGAATACATATTACCTAAACGCAACCACTTCATGCGCCAATTCCGTAAATTTGAACTAAACTAAAGTCCATACTATGGTCGATAAATCAACAGGGCCGTAAACCCTGTACGAAAGCACCCTATTATCTAAGACAGGGTAGAAACAGGAAGCGTAGAGAAACAGAATAGCAGAGAACAGAGGAGAGGAGTGCGGAACAGTAAAATATTTTCCGTGCGAGCATTTCGACGATGTCGGTGGTTGTTGGCGTTGGCGGTAGCGAGCAATAAAATCCCATCTTGCGGTTCTCGCGTGCTAAATACTTTCGTTTTTCTTCGCCAACGATGTACTTGGCCGGCCCCGTTATTCCACAGGTGTTTGGCACTTCCGTAAGCGATAAAAGCCCGGCTCCAGGCCGACTTCCCGCCCTTTTCTCTCCCGCAATCTTTTCGCGCCACTTCGAGCGAGCCACAACGGTTCGTCGACGCACACTGCCCGATCCACCCTCGTGCCGTCTATTTTTTTCTTTTCCTTCTTTTTTTTTCCTTTCCTTTTTTTTCGTCCATTTTATGCCTGGCACGCCACATCGATTCGAGGCCAACGGCCAGAAACGGGAAACAATTCGTGACGACGAAGAATCCACGAATACCGACGGCAACAACAACAACAACGGTTCACGAGATGTAACGACATCATGGTCATTGCACCGTACGGTCGTGGTTCGACAATGTATCGCAGGTGAATCACGCGTAACCAACCTATGACCGATACGCAGATGGTCGATGGGCACGGACCATAAAACTTATTATCCACCTTTTACAGCCCGGTGGTAAATTTAAATTGGTTTTAAAAAATTCGACGGAGAATGGCCACGTCCGAGGGATCGGATTTTCGAAATTGACGACGCGTCTGAAACACGATGGACGATCCATCCTCCTCTGGTCACCCGCCAAGATTAATGTTACCCACGGATCAGTTAGCCTCGAAATATTATCTGGGTTGTGTCTTGCTGAACAACGTGTCACGTGTTTTTCAATATTAATAAATTGATATTTTTACTCATGATCGCGTTTTTGGCTCTGCCCTTTTCTTTCTGGCTTATGAGATTAGGTGTAATCAGATTTGAAGGGAAACGGAGGCAAAATGTATTTCTAAGTCAATGGGCATGAATTCGTTGATAATTATAAAATATTTATTGTAAGATCTTTAAATGTGCAACATGTTTTTGTTTAACATGTACGTGGTCTTTAAATTATACTATTTCCTGTGCTAAACTTGGTAATGGTTTTGCTTTTAATACATCAATTTTTATGTTTTTTGTAATGCATGGATTATTTGGACACGTTTTCGAACATTATAAATGCAATTATTTATAAGTGGATAAGTATCAAAAATGTACATTACCATGCAGTATTATGTAGATGAATGTTAATCTTTGGTTTAATCTTTGATCAACATTTTCAACAATTTTTCGATACTTTTCAGGAATTATGCAGGTTGTGATCATTACGACCAGAAGATTATTCAACATATTAGTCAGAGTGAACAATGAAAATAAAAAACAATGAAGTTGCGGATCTCAGAACCCATCCCACTGACAAAACAAAATGGTAAAAAATGTGCTGGTTGCTTACAAATAAACCACCCCATTATTACACAGCAAACTTCTACACAAAGTTGTAGCAATTCTTATGTAAATTTATGAAATGCATGCAGTCGCTAAAAACTTGAGGTAATAAAATATCTCCGTAATAAAATACCTACTCAAAAATACCATTGAATACGTATACCCTAACAGATATGGCAATTTAACAATCCTACTAACTTCTGCAAGTCTCTCATTATAAATAAATATGTATATCAAGAAATCTTTACAAACAGAAAATATGCACAAGCTATTTCACCCTCAAACCTGCAACCACCCCAAACATTTCCAAGAAGTTTTCAAGAATCTCCAAATGTTAAGAATTGCAGCAAGCGTTGCAAGACGAGATCGTATGATAAGAAAGGTGTCAGAATCCGAAAGACGAAAGAAGGGAAATATCGGTTTTATTATTGGCCGCTTCGGAAGTTTCGCGATGTTCTACCCGGCCAGGAGGGTTGCGTTCGAAAAAGAGGGACGCTCGGTCCAATCTGTATGCTTCTCTATCGATGCTTTGTACGTGGCCGTGTGTGGAGGTGGACATACAGATACACGGCACATCGGGGCAGGGGTCTACGAATCGATAAAAACGCATCCCAGGCAGGCGCCAGCTAGAAGAGGACCGGTGCGGATGAAAAAAATGCGAGCGAGGTTAATGCGCTGATCATGTCATATCGAGGTGCTCGCTAAACAAATACCCCGACGTCGACGGGGACACGACGGATGTACGAATGTGTCGACACTCGCCAATCCTTCGACGATCAACGTAACACCCCCTTCTATTTACGGGGGTTGCGATTTAATCGCCGATTCACTCACGGTTTTCTTTAACTTCTCGCCACCCCTCGATATACACGCACTAAATAGCCCATTGTGAAACATCTTTTCTAAACTTTTTTTGTTTCCGTGTATCGGCAGTAACAGGTTGACTACCACTGACGAAATGAGTGCATATTTTGCTAAGGGTTGTTAACCCTTTCGGGACAAAGTACCAAATTCTGTACGGGTAATATATTTTCAAGGTACATTAACATCTAACTGATGGAATACTAATTAACAGCAATAAACAAATTTACTTTCTTAAAAAAATATAAGGGAAGTGCAAGTTTCTTGACAGACCTGTCATACTTTGATGATGATTACATCGGATAAAAGTTAAATAGCATTGTTTTCCTTCGTGTACACTATGAATTTATGTTTCCATTTATAATTTTTATTCGTACAAAGGTAATGAGCTCTCTTTGAACGTCCATCGTTCGTGAAGCGTTAACACATTCAGTGTCGAGTGAATCACCCTTAATAGACACCAGGAATTTAATTCTTTATAATTTATCCCAAGAGAGACTCGTACACAGTGAATCTGTTTAATTTACAAACCGCGTCATATAAAATGTGTTTGATTCCTCATAAATACGTAATTACAAATTCATTGCATATAACAATATTATCTTTCACGACAATCCAAGAATCGTTAATAACGTTCAATATTAACTCCTACAATCATTGACTTCTTGCGAACATAAAAGGTATAGGCAAAGATCAGAGTTATAGTGAGACGCTTTACCTGCAAAATATTTCATATTTCATACATAATATATGGTGGTCTAAATATACATCTGGATTCTGGAGCTAAAGTGTGTCAAGTTATACTATTCAGATTTCCGAAGAGTGAATGAAAGATTCAAATATCTTAATACAAAATGTAGAGTATTATAACTATTTTCATGTGATTGTATTAATAGTTACGTGCACTTAAAATCAAATAATCACAAGTAATATGTAATATGTGCAAGTAATATGTAACATGTAACATTTATTTTAAAGTTGACTTAATACAAGATGCCTCAGCTGTATAGATACAGATGACAATTTCTTACAAAAATAAAGACAAAATTAAAAATAGTTATCAAGGAAATAAATAAGATTTGAGACTAACGATAAATTGAAATTGTCATTAGTTCGTCTGAATTAGAAATGGAGTACATTATCTGGAAATGAAAAGGAAGAAGCTAAAGACTCGTAAAATTGCGGTATTTAAATTTCAACCATTTGATTGCAGATGTGTATAAAGGAAGCTTAAAAGGAAGAAATCAGGATATTGTAGAAAGTGATAAGAAAAATCATGCAACATCCGTCGCGTGTCCGGCACAGGTTGGAAGCAACCCCCGTTGAGGAGGGTGGTTGCGGGAGGTCCGCAAGAGAGACGGGGCAGCCGGTTGAACGCGCACGTTAAGTCTCGCGAAGGCTTCTCCGATGTAATAATATTTCCATCCAATTCGACCTGAGGCCCACCCCCGGCATCCAACAGCGGCACCCCCTCGATATATGCACCCCCGGTCGGTGGCGGAGCTCGCACTCGACCGCGCGCCCTCTCACCATCGTCTCGCGTGCATCCCCACCCCCAAACGTGCCGGGGGGTGGCACGTCGCTCACTACGTCATCTGTCCCCTCGACCAATCGACGGGCGGCGCGCATTTTTTCCCCGCGTCGAAAAAAAAACGTGGAAGCAAAGAACGAGAGCGACAGAGAGCGAACGAACGACGAGGGACGACGGGACAAGGGGTTGTGCGGATCCGACAGAGACAACCGGTGGCGAAACGGTCGAGAAAGGAGAGCCGAACGGGCAGAGAGCGAAAGAGGATACCGATACACCGGTAGAACAGGGGTTGACGGGGGTAGAAAAAGAGCGCGCGGTTCGGCATTACCCCCGGAGCCCCGTTGCGGACCAATCGCCATACGTAAAGAGGCATTTTTTATGGGTGCCGCTCGGTCGGCCGGTTTGTGTGATAAAAATTGACCTAAGTCCTCTTCTTTTTTTTTCGCCACCCCCGCTGCCCCCGCGCGCGCTCCAACGACAGAGACGCGGCTATACGAACGGGCCGAGGTACGGACGGAGAACGGGCGATAGTGGAGCGCGAAAGAGACACGCTGGCCAGAACGAACGTACCAAGGATAGAGAAAAAGAGACGGAGGAACAGAGAACGGTCGCGTTGCGCACCGGCTATAACTGCCTAACATTAAAAAAGATGGGCTGTGTACGGGGTGGCGGTGGCCGGACGGACGAACGCGCGCGAGAGAGCAGGATAGGAAGGGGTTGCGGAGGAGCAAGCGGAGGAGGTGGTTGCTGGCTGCCACGAGAGGTGGAGAACCAGAGAGGCACAAAGGATGAAGGGAGAGGTCGTCGGGTTGCGAACGACGAGCATGGTGAGATACAACTGCGTTCCACGTATGTGTCGTTTTAAGGGGTGAGAGAACGCGAGGAAGACGGGGTGAGTTGCCGTGGACTCGGGGTTTGGGTCGCAACGGTTCTGGTGGGGGCGCAAAATAATGCGCATAAAATGTAGCGTATTTATCATGGAGATAAAATGATGTGCTTGACTTTCAGGCGACCGACGCTGTTGGCATGCAGGTACAGTCCGGCTTGAAATTCAAGCGAGCCTGCGCCCGTGTGTGGAGGTGTGTGTGTGTGCACGGGGGATGGTACGCCAGGAGAGGGTGGGTCGATCTCTCTTAGAAGGGTGGTGGACGTCGTGCGCCGCGACACGTGTGAAAGTGTCTCGATAACTTCGACTATTAGAGGAAGCGAGGCTGAGGGACCGGAGCGATGTAATTGAAATCGTTTTGCTCCGCTATGAAACGTGTCTTTCGTTGCTTTGAGCGACGAGTAAGTATCGATGTCGGAATAATGTTATGAAACGGGGTATCTTTTATCGACGCCTCGCTCTCTTGTTTACCTCGTAAATCAGTCCTGCGCTATCCTTTGCATTTTGAAAATCTGGGAAAATCGAGCCACAAATTATCGCTTGACGTTCAAACGGGTGTCGAGCGAGAAAAAATATCTATGCTGATGGATACGATGTATGCATTTTTTTTTTTTGTCTTTTGTAACGATGCATCAGATCTGAATTTGAGATCGAGTACTTTTTTTTAAGGGGCAGTCAATCTTCCATAGTCGTTCATCATTTGGCTCATTTCGGGTAAAAAATGTTTAAATGGCTCTTCCATTTCGGCTGCCAAACGAAATTGGCAATAAAATTTAAAATTTAAATAAAATTTTAAAACTTGAACGCGTCAATCAGCGTCGAAGCTTATTGACACCGTTTCACCCTTAATCTCGAGTCCCAACTACGATAAAACCAAGTAATTAATAAATAATTATAACTTCCGAAACATCCAACATGACGATATATCACATCCGTTCGGAGTCGAGTATAAAAATAATAACAATGAACCTAAAAATAAATGGTTCATTACCGGTCTAATTTGAATCAGCAAATTCTGATCAGCTTTTCCAGGCTGTCTACCGCATGAAAATCGCAAAATAGAATTCGCCGATGAAAAAAGGTTAATTATAATGCATTGGTCGAAAGAATTTCAGAAATAATGATCATCGATCGGACGCGAATTCGATAAAATCCATTCGTGATAAAATGCATTATAAACTCCGGAACACGGCCGATAATATCCCATTCATCCTATTCAAAATTCGTTCGTGTTACCACTCGGTCGGTCAATTGTCGGTGTTGTGAAAAAAATATATATATATCCCACAGTTCCTATTCGATCGAGGCAAAGGACTTTCAAATTAAATTTGCTGCGTGCCTTCCATAATATTCATTCCCTCCGAAACCGCGTAATTACGTCCCACCCTTTCGATCCTATCGAATCACCTAAACCACTCGTCCTCGAACCGTTTCGACACGAAGATTTCGTTGAAAACCCTCCGAAGGACCTTCCTTCCAGCGGGACAAGAAGGATCGATCAGGATCGAAGTTGTTGTCAGTCAAACCACGGGATTCATTGGTGGATGCTGATGGATCGCAAACTGCCAATAAAATTATGAAATTGCGTCGAAAGGAAATTGGCATGAATGTCATTCGAATCTTTCAATCTCGGCACCCCTATTCGCACCCTTGCCCTCCCATTTCCGGCCCGTTACCGAAGATCTTGAAGCTGATCGTGCTTCTTCGGTAACTTTCCCCGCTCGATGGGACATTTTCTTTAGCCAACGCGAAATTCAGTTTGGACGATTCATTCGGTCGTGTTCGATGATTTGTATTGGTATTAAGTCTCGAAAAACTTAGGGACGCTCTGGGAGATTTACTTTTGAAAACTAATTATAATTCGTGAGTCATTAGATTATAATGTGTTGCTTTTCACGGAGCTATAGGTTCAAACTTCAGAATCTCCAAAACTTCCAAAAATTTCCAAATTCTAAAGTCCCAAAGTCGTAAAGTACAGAAATTTGAAAAAATTTGAAAAATGCAGATTAAAGAGGAATTTTTGTAAGGGATGAAATGGTTGAAATAAATGGTACCTTGAGGATGTACGTAGGGTATTCTGTGCGAAGTAAACGGCCCGTAAGTAATTGCTAATTATTGACCATATTAATTTCAATTAAATCGCGCACACTCGCACGTCAGCGATTCTCCAATCGATTGTAATAATCAGAACGCGTTCGATGACCACCGAAAACGTGGGCCAAACTTATTTTCTATTTATTCATTTGAATGGACTTTATCATTTGTATTACCGTACGTTTAAAACAGTTGTTTATATCGTATTGTAAATATAAAACCTTTATGCGAAAATGTCAAAATTTCAATGAACATTTTAATCCGTTTGTAAACTATCGATATTTAATAAACTTTTCATCATTACAATTTGAGTCAAATGTAAATTGAACTATTTTAAAAAAAATATAAGATTGTAGAGAAAAATAAAAATTTTCTGAGAAATGAAGATCAGCGAGTAATGATATTAATATAAATTTATTATGAGGAATTTCATTTATTGAGATAGAATAAATAATTGTTCTGACTATGCTCGGTAAACCAGATATTCTAAGTATTTTGCAAACTATGTAGAAAATGAATTGCGCGGTGGTTTGAAATGTGCAAGTTTATGAATGAAGCTCATTAACGCGTTAAATGCCGCAGTGAAAACGGACGTATGTAATTCGGCGCGCTCTAATTATAATTATTCAGAATATAATCGTTTCATTTTCCAATTTAACCTTCCCACTTGCTACCTTACAAAATTGACATGATATATGCATTGCTGGTAATTTTCTTCACACCTCTACTTCCAATTGTTCGATCGCATTAAACTTGTACTGTTAGACTGCTTAAATAATTTGAAATTAAAAAAAAAAATTGTAAGAAGATCGTTTAAGACTCAACACTCAATTGTTGAAATTGTTAATTTCATTTAATTTAATACTTTGTTCAATTCTCTGAAAACAACCCTCTTTTATTCTCTGCCATTTCAGACTGTGATAATGTAACGAAGTTTCTTTTTACCGTCGGATCATGAAGGTTAAATTTTATCAAAATAATTATGTAATTAATTATGAGTTTTATAAAAATTTATCAGTATTTACCAACGATCGAATTTGTCAATAATTATTTTTAAAAAAAATTTGTTACATCATAATTTCGTCTGATACCTGAAGTTTCCAAAAAATGTTGCACAATTCCCTGTCCTGTCCCGTTGTCCATCCCCCTAGAAAGGACCTCATCAATTCCCCCGTTTCCGCGGGAAAGGGCAAAAAATAAACTTAATATGATCCTGACTATATGAAGATGCGGCCGAGCGACGTCCTTTGTTTTAAGCGAGGGTCGTTTGTGGTCCTGCCTATGCATATCTACACACACTTAGGCCACACAACTCGCACACAAGAAACTAGCTACCCTGTGTGTCCACCCTTCGTAATTCTATCAGAAGCCAATCACGTCCGGTGAAGGGTGGTCGTATTCATGCATGCGGAAAATCGTTGAGGCGGAAACGTCGATTCCTGTCCTCGTGTCTTATGAAAATATTGCCCCATCGATGCGTGGGGTGAGAGGGTGGAAAACGTCTGTGAATTTGACTTACCTTCAGCCAGATGTATCTCGATCCTTTTCGAACTAGTTGTCGGGGTGGAGAACGTTCGTAACATTATAAGGGTGCATAGTCTTCAAAAATATGGACTAGGGGTAATAGGGTCGTGGGGTGTAGGGTAACTCAGTTTAGTAATTCTCAAAATGAGCTTTACTGAAATTATGAGTAATCTTCAAATTTTTACAATTATATTGTTATTTGGGAATTTCAAAATTCACACATTCTCAGTTTCCAATTTCCCCGAATTCCAAATGTCCCAATTTCCAAATTTCCCAAATCCCAAATGCCCCGATTTCCAATTTTCCCGAATTCTAAATACCCCAATTCCTAAATTCCCAAATCTCTGAAACCTTGATTCCATCTGATGCGAGCATATAAGGTCCTTGGTCCACCCACCCTATCTGGATGTAAATGAGCGCTATCAGAACACGTACAAAATGTCCGCCAGCGAAATCTCCATAATTTCAGTTAAAAATAGAAGCGATAACGCGCGAAATAGGGGTGTCATTGGGTAAGACACAAGAAGCGTTTCCCACGAAAATCTCCGCAATTACCCTGAAGAAATAACGTTAATTCAAGAGTGGACGACGAAGGGAATGCATACTATCGTCCGACAGCGTAGAAATCAGTTCGCATACATAAGTGTAACATGCCGGGGGGGTGAGTGTACGGTCGGTGTAAGCTTCTTTGCCACCGTCTTATCCTTCGTTATCAAATGTCAGGCACGCTTTCGAGGTGCTTAAATCCTCCCCTATTCCCTGTGTAATATGAGAAAAGTAGCCACGTTACGCGTAGCGGGCCGCGGGCCGCGTAGTGAGAAAAAGTAGCTTAACGGGCTTTAAATTCACGGTATCTTTCGCTCGTACGAGAAAGGTCCACTTACAAAACAACGTCCCGTAAATCCGGCCTGTACTTGCATTATCTTTCACGGAAAAGGAGGCAAACATTGCACGCGTCGCCGAAAGCTTTTCATTTCCGTAATATTTTAAAGTTATCGTGTCCACCGCCCGAATTTATACCCCAATAAAGTTTTTCGACTCTTTCGCGAAGGGCTATCAGGGAGACTTGGTTACCTTCGCTTCACGAATCTTGTTAATTGATCATTATGTTCTTTATTTTTCATTTTTGGTACTTTCTTATCTTCTTTTGTAGTTTTTGGATTGTCAATACAGTTATTTAATAGGGGTAGTTGCAAGGGTTGATTGGAGTGCAGTTTAGAAACGACTTGTGTGGTTGAATATGTAGAAATTATTGAGAAGCATGATGCAAATTTATATCTATAAATTTTCATCTATGGAAAATATGGTACTACAGGATTGCGACTCTGTGAATGCAAAAAGAAATCAGGAAAAGATGTTCATATATGAAAATTTCAGTAATACTCAACTGTGCTTAGTTTATATTAAGTAAAGAATATAGCATGATATATTGATGAGTATGCAAGGAATTAATTTCATAGAAGACCTCGCAAGAAATTAAAGAATCGAAATGTTTATATTTACCCTCTTACAAACATAATGATACTTTTAACATTTGTCCGTAAACAAAATGGAGAAAAGTACTTAAAAAATCAGTGTACCATTAAGCGTTCCACAAGTGAATCGAAGGAACCAGTTGCACAGGTCCCTCGGGTGATAGCGGGGCAACAAGGAGGATGCGAGGCACACACGAGAGACAGGGATGTGTGCGTCGAGGGGTTGAAGGATTTTCTTTTTTAATTGAAGGGTTCAGAGGAAGGTATCCGCGAGGGAAGCGTCGACGCGAGTCGCGATGTGACTCATCTGTCGCGTGTTTTCGTATACATCGATGGCTATAATTAGTCATTGATGGGGGCTCGATTTTCATTGCAACATTTATAGGCGGATAAAGGACCGTTTGGAAATTCAAGTGTCTCCTTTCCGTTCGTTCGGCGCACTCGAGCACAGCGAAAATCGCGAAATCTGGAAACAAAAGTACGTTCCGGTAAGAAGAGGGTATAATATGGATCTCCATTTGAAATAAGCTCACCGCCCGTTCCACCCCTCGATGCCCCGTTCTTCTAGCACCCCCGTGTACCTAGTTTGTTGCGTTTGAATATTCAACGCAAGTTTTTCCCTCCTTCTTTTTTTTTCTTTTCCCGTTACTTTTTTTCCTTTTTCCTTTTTTTTTTTATTAGCCTGTCCGTTCTCTCTCCTTTCCCGCGCGGCCCGCCAACAGACATCTTTATTCATTGCCTTTCCAAAGATATAATTGAGTAATTATTTATAATATATCTAGAATATGCATGCTTCACTTCTCCGACGGAATACATTACCGCTTACTACCCCTAAACGTAACCTCTTGTTACCGTTTGGATTTCTAGCTTGCACAGCGGTTAACACAGTGGCTCTCACCCCGTGCATTCTATCAGATCGCGCCAAACTCCTACTTTTCTTCTTTTCCTTTCTTTTTTTAAATCGTTTCGGTGCTACGAACAAAGGAGAAAGGAAAAATGGAGACTGCGTTTCGTTAAATTTTTAAAGCAACACTGCTAGGTGTACAAAGAGCGTGCGAATGATCGGTAAAGACAAAGCATATGCAAATATTGAAATTGATGCAATTTCGTAAACGGAATTTTTGTTTTATCGTGGATAAAAGTACGGGAAATGCGGAGCTTTCAAATGAAGCTTCGTGTAAGCGTTTTTTTTTCAGTTTCGGAATAATGAAATGGAATTATGTATATTGAAACCGTGACCACAGAGGATGTTATATTTAATTTTTATAGCACGAAAACGAAGGGTTGTAATTGATAAGAATATTAAATGTTTAATATTGACCTAACTACCGTAATCGTAAATTTTTATTCGTTACAACAATTTGAACGTCCTTTTATACCTCGGCAGTATCTCCGTGCAATAATTCATGTCGCAAATAATATCAGTTTCGTTTTATACACAAAACGTACACAAGTTTGATAAAAATAAACGTTGATTACACCCTTTCTGGACGTATCTAAGGTATAAATTAAATGAAAGCTCGCTATCAATCAAACGAGATAATTTTGGTGTCGTTCCGTATAAAAGCAAAGCGAAATTGATCGAGAAATAAGAGAGATAATGAGCAAGGAAATTAATCGTTGGTTTGTCCAAGGCAGCTGTTCGTATTACCTGTTTATGATTACCTCACTGCTTATCGACAAACTTACCGTTCTTCGTGCGTTGGAAAACGGGCGCGAAACATGAAACCCCGTAGAGCGGGAAGCCATAATTTCGCATTAAGCGGTAATCGCAATCGGAGTAAGTAATCGATATATTAGTCGTTCGTTAATTAACGTCCTTGTGATCGCGATATAGACTGGCTGGCTTGTCAACAGTGAAATTTATGAGCTGGGTCCGTGTTAGAAATCAGCACGGGCGTATCCTTTTCGGGTCGCTCGTTCTGATAACTGGTTTATACGAGACGGAGAAAGGTTCGTTTCTTTGCGTATCGCCGATAAAAACCGGTAAATTCGAGCTGAAATTATTGCCTGGTTAATCCTGGAAGCCAACGGTGTGTTTACCTAGTTTCCTGACGAAATAGGTTATTCAAAATCATTTTCCATTATAATTACTTGCATGTACTGTGACACAATTTCTAATTGGTACACGTTGTTTTAAATGGACTTTTAAGATTTTAAGATTTTGGGGTGATAACATTTTTTAATACTGGAAACTTGAAACTTTGGAATGTTTAGACCTTCAGATGTAAGGACTTTGACAGTGAGGTATTTTTGGGGGTTTCAGGATTTTGAAAGTTTGGAACTTCGAAATTTTTGTGACTGCGAATTTCAGGACTTTGACGAACTTTGATATCCCAAAACTTTGAGACGTTAGACAATTTTTCGAATTTTTTACGCCTCTACAAAATTTGTACCATATCACAATTTGAAGACATCTCCAAAATAAAGTAATTCAACTAAATAGTATATTAGTTCTCTAAAAATTATTAAAAAGCGACGACCACTGAATTAATTTCCAATTTACACACCACCAGCATAAAAATGAAGTATGTACCTTCACGGTAACTAAAAATCTGATTACAAAATAAGACGACATTAGTTATAAATCAGCGAAATTACAGTACTGTTGGCATGATTGATAGTCGCTTTAATTCCGCCACAAATTAAGGGCTTTGTTGATTAGAGAGAAACTGCGCAAAGTTTCGTAGAAAGAACGTAGAGAAAAGGAGGTGCTGAAAGTCGACACGTAGCTGTCGACTGCGGGTCTTATTTCATATTTGTAAGAAATTATGGCATGTCTGTCGCGTGTTTGGCTGCAGTTAGGCTGCACCGTTTGACCTAGCCCACGCCTCGTCTCGATCTCTTCTTTTCCTTTCACAACTATCTTTCACAGTCTGTTCAATCCTTTTAGTTTCTAGTAAACACTGTGTAGATATTTCTATACTCCAATGCCTTAAACATCCCAAATCCCAAATTCTCAAACTCAATGTTCCTAAATACTCAAATTCTGATATCTGAAAGATGTTGAGTTCCAAAATTTTCAAGTCCCCAAATCACCAGGTTCCCAAATCCGAAAATTCTCAAGTCTGCAAATTTCCAATGACCTAAATCCCCAAATCCCTACATTTCCAGATTCCCACATCCCAAAATTCCCAAGTCTTCAAATCCCCAAATCCCCAAATTCCCAAGTCCCACAATCCCCAAATACCAAAATTCCCAAATCCCCACAGACCAAAATTCAACAAACGAAGAAATTCTATATTTCGTACAGAGGGTAGAATAATTTAATCGGTGAACGTCTTGAGCCATGTTCATCGATCATTGAAACCCGATCGATGGAAGTTCCCTCGCGATAAAAGGAGGAAAAAACGGAGTGACTCGGGAAGAGGCAGGTCGTAGGAGGAGATACGATATCCCTGAATGGCAAGTTGCCGAAAATGGCGTTGGGAATACATCCCAGCAATTACCATTACGTGGCTGAAGTTGGTCTGCTGCTCGGGTAGCATAATGCTGTATTTAATGGGCAGCACTGCAGGCCGTGTGTGACACGATATACGAGGCCGAGTCAACATATATCCTGTCAGATTTTTAAAATGCCCTGATTTACAATGACCATTGTACTGTCCGCCGCATATCTATTGTCGCGCCGTTGCCAACGGATATCCACGACCACTTCTGCGTCTAACTCCTGGTTATATTCCGTTTGCTAGCTCCGTGTTCTCCACGATTCCGTGCACCTTACGCGAAAGGATTCTCTAACTACGTCACGTGCTCCCTGTTCAAGCCCGTTTCTGAGAAGGGATTTAACGATTAGGGGAGGGTAGTTCGATTCTACTGCTTGGAACTAGACAACCGCGTTACAGACCGCGATTCCATCAGGTACCAAGGGGATGGACGAAAAATGATATTGATTTACAGATATCGATATTTTGGAAGTTCGAGTAAGTGAGAGATTTGGATACTTCGGAATGTGAGCATTTAGGTTTTTGAAGGTTTGAAAGGGTTGAAATGTGGAAATGTGGAGTTTGGAGAATTTAGGGACTTTGAGATCTGAGGATTTGGAAAATTGAGAATTTAGAAATTTAGAAATTTAGAAATTTAGAAATTTAGAAACTTAGAATTATACAACCTCAGAAATTTAGTAATTAAAAGATTCAGTAATTTGAACATTCAAGCGTTGGAAATGCAACAATTATGTATGAACAGTATGTGACCAAAACGGACGATTTCATGATATAATCGCGTTTTTATTTTAGACCATAAAAGGCAACATTTTGGAGTTTATTGTATTCGTATTCAAGGTAACTTTAAACCGCTGAAAAGTGAGGTAACCAGTTAACGAGTATCGGGTCCCGTTCAATATTGGTGTGTAGTCGATTATTGTGGCGCTGATGGAAGATATTATCAGATTAAAGTATTGTTTCTCGTGACTGCCTACAATACAAGATGTCAATGTTCAAATGGACGTCGAATGTTTGCACAAAATCACGAGGTCGCTTGAGAATGGTTAACCCTTGAATGAAAAGACGCAATACTTGTTATGTAATCTGTACTCTATAATTTAAATATTACCTAAACAAACTTTCCTTTATTTTTACCCAAACAATTTCGTGAAACATTTTATAACAATATCTTTAACAATATACTTTGCAATAATATTACCTTAAAAATTCAAGTAAAACTTTTCTGTCATCTTGTGTCGTTACATCAAAAGTGCCTCAATAAACATCTCCCCAGAAACTAAAATTTTCTGTAGTAACCAAATTGGTTTATTAAAATCACATTGACAAAGAGCGATGCCACTCTGAATTAAAATGAAAGAATTCACTTTGAGTTGATAGAAGCACTTTATATATAAAATTAAACCAGCATCCAACGAGAATGTCGAGAAGAATGTTTGTCCTGAACAGGACCGTATCCCTGTCGATGATACGAAATAAGTGCACGAAGAATAGAATAATAACGAAGCAGATTCAACGCGACGGACCTTAACCCCAAGTAAAAAGTTGCATCTGCTACTTGGTTTCCCGTGTACGTGGTCACTATAATTGGTCGATTTTACTCGTCGCAGTCACGCACCAACGACCAGGACGAAGGAGAGAGACGAGTTAATGAAATCGAAGGCGATATAGGTTGCTTTATGATCGAGATTGTTATACGTATTCGTACAATATGGGCCCGCTACCAATTGATTAACCGCGATTCTCGCCGGTCCAACGGGCTTAATTAAGTTATCGATTTATTTTCTGTATTGTGCCATGCAAAGTCTTGCCCCTGCTTCTCTGAATACCTAAGTAAACGTTTATGCAGCTCGTCACGTTCGACCGGCAATATTCGACGATTTACGGAACCATCGGGACACAAATTAGATTCGTGTGATACGTTCAAAGTTACGTTCATCTTCGTTGCTTTGTAATTACACCTTCGTGAGATTCATTTCGAGGGCCGAGTTTTTTCAGTGCAATCAGATTAATTTCTGAAGCGAGAGTGCAATTATGTCAGTACTTCGATACTTTTAAATCTTTTAATTTTTGTGTTGGAAAAATTGAGAGTAAATTATGAAGTTTGAATGCGAAGAAAATGGCGATTGAAAAATTGGGAAATGTAAGTACAAAAAATCATAAAATCTCATAAGGATAAAAATTTCAAAGGAACAAGTTCACATTCTGAGACATCGAGTTTGGTCCTAAATCAATATCATCTATTAGCAGAAAGACATTAATCGCAACAATACCGTAACAATCGCAAGAATATTTGATTCGGCAACGAATGTCTTTTCGCGTAACGCGTATCCCCGTGGTTTATCAAAATCTCGTCTCGCAAATCGTAAATAGCGGAATCCATTAAATTAGGCAGCCGTTCAATCGTAAATTTGGCCGCTAAGTCGAACCGTGATCCCATGGGTTCAAGGTGAGAAGGCGTGCAGTAGCTGGATCGAGAAGAGGACTAGGAGTGAAACGAAAAGGTGGCCGAACGAACGTGGCTGATTGTAAGTTATACGTGACGCGGTTGCTTTATATCTCCGGAGCAACTTTCCGCTCTCGTAAAGCTGCTTCGTTCTCTTTCTCTCTGTCTTCTCTGTCTTGAAAAACGTCCCGTCTTTCGAGGCTTGAACGCATTCGCTGCTTTTTAACGCTGTAGATTACTTGGAATAATTCCTTCTGATCCTACCACCTCAAACAAAACATCGTTAGCGTCAACGTAATTACGGGCCTGTGTAAAGGCACGCCAGTTGAACGGATAATAGGATTCCTTTGGTGCTAACGTGTCACGGAATTTTATTATCAACCATTTTGGTGGGCTGGAATTTTACAACTTTCTCAGATTTTACGAATTTTTGGGATTGTTGACATTTTTCAAGTTTGTGATTCAAGAATTTTTCAACGTTGAAATTTTTGAAATTGGGACTTTGGGAAAATGGGACATTGAGAAATTACAACTTTGGATGATTGGACTTTAGTAGACTGGGATTCTGAAGATTGGGGTTTGAGAGATTGAAACTTCAAGATGTCAGAAGTTAGGAAGATTGGGATTTGGGAGATTAGGAACTTGAGAAATTTGAATTTTGCAAAATTGAAATTTAGATCTTTGAGAAGACCTTGAGAAATTTCAACTTCGCAAAATTGGAATTGGAAGACTGGGATTTAGAAGTTTGGAACTTTGAGAGACAACCTTGTGAAAATTGGAACCTTCAGAATTTAGAACCTTGAAAGATTGAAATTTGGGAAATTGGAACTCTAGAAAATCGAAACCTTGAATTTGCAAAATAAACACATTACCACAATGCATCAAAAGCAACCAGTTAAGAATGTCCACTCTCAATACAGCCTTATCATAGATAAATTTATGAGAATAAATTCCCATATGCACTGAATAGAAAAAGTGAATTCCACATTCTGCAAGCAAAAATAAAGATGCCAAAAATTCTTCTGCGATTGAAACTCGACTTCTCGCAAATAAATCTGCCGGCGAATAGGTGCAATCAGATAATCGACAGAGTCGATAGGAAACGCGAGAGGATCGTGTACATGCACCGAAGAAATTCGTTCCGACGCAGCGGCCAATTTACCAAGCAGTATCACCAAGACATATCGAAGTTCTAAATTCACGATTTGCGTCAAAGTTCGACACTGTTTGTGCAGCATACGCCACGGTTAGTTTGCCGGTGGTCACGCGAGACCAGGTCTCACGTCTTGTACCCTGTACTATAGCTCACATTCTGTTGGCCGGACACTTGGCGACGACCCATCCCTCATCCCTGTCGTAGCTGTCCGAGCTTCTAGGTACTGTCCAGTCACTGAACTCTCGAGCAACTTCTGTTATTATAAGTTAACCCCCTGCCCCTCTCTGCGGGGGCCAACTCCAACGGCAGCCCGCTCAGATTATGGCCATCAGCCAGCGACCCGAGATCTGGGTAACGCCGTACCGAACTTCTCTTCGTTTGTATAAGGAAGTGTTTCAGGTCATCCGAAGAATAACACGTTCGACCTCTTGTACGTCTCTTCAGGGACGTGCCGGTACGGACATCGGAATAAGCTACAAGCATTTTCAACGAAAGTAATCGCTACCGGTTAACTATCGATCGGTATGCTGGCGGGGATCGAATGGAGGCGATTATGAACGATGCTGGGTGTTTACAATGTATCGCTACGACAATATTCTCGGGGGGTTCAAAGATTTTGGGCTGGATTTTGGGTAAATTTAAGGAAATTCGGAACTTTAGTTTGGGGACTTGAGGTATTGGGAAGTCGAGGATTTAGTTTGCGTAATTTGGGAATATGGGAATTCAGGAATTTGGGGATTTGGTAGTTTGAAAAATTGTGATTGTGGGAATTTGGGCATTTGTGGGTAATAATTGGGGTTCGAGGATATGGAGATCTAGAATTGTAGGAACTTGCAAATTTGGACACTTGGACATTTGTACATTTGAACATTCGGACATCTGGACATGTGGACATTTGAACATCTGAACGCACGAACATTAAAATCTGTGAACCCAGAAACATTTGAAAACTGACCAAATTATACCTAGCCTTCAAAAATCTAATCCATAGAACATCTAATCCATCCACCCCCCTAGAACATAACCCCTATCCAACATCCACCCATCTTAAAAACCACAAAAAACCCGAATTAAATTAATAATTGAAATTGAATGAGCCATCCCGCTAGGTAACAGTGATCAAGATCGTATTACCAGCGAGAGAAAGATAAACAGATCGGTAGCATCGTTCGAAAGGATCGAATCGGCTGAGATTTTGAAATAATACATCCGCGGGCTACGAATCGGTTCTGGCTCCTCGATAGCTCGCACCCTGTGTGAGGTAGGTGCTCGTTAGAAAATGTCGAATCGATGTTCGAACATATAGCTTACAAACAGGGAGTTGCTGAGTCATGTTGTTCATAAAGTATCATCGGTAAACAATTAACATTCGTGTTGCGCTGCCCACGCGCTATCGCGTTACGGAGCTACGCATAACGCTTAACACGCTCGTCCGATTGGCCCTAACAATTTGCCCGAGGGCTGTTACCTCGTTAAGTGACAATCGAAGGCGTTGACTTGAATTATCGGGCAATCTTGCTAGATGTCCGTTGCTATTACGTTTGTACTTCAAATGATGTTGGAAGGATGAGAATTATATTGAAAAGTCGATTAGGGTTTGTAAATCGGATAAATGAGGGGCGCAGTTATGAGTGTATCAATCTTAATATTTTACATCGCTTAATTTGGTGAGTTGTAACAATTTGACTCCCTTAGGGAAAATATGACAAATAGGGGATGAAATTTCACAATCGTTGCATTGGGGATCTAAAAATTGTGAAATATAAAAATTGAAAAGTTCAAAAATTGTCAAGATATAACTTATCCGAGAAAAGCTTTCAGTCGAGTACAAAAAAGACAATCTTTCTTGTCAATAAAATCACGGTCCGCCATTAATGAAAACTTATAACTTAATGAAACCGCATAAACTAAAGTGAACGCGTGTACGATAATGAAAGGGCAGCCGCGAAGCGGCGGCAAATATATCAACAAAATAATTTGCAAGAATTAACCGCTGCTTACCAAAATCGCATAAAATGAGAGCTGCGTAACAACCGCGTTGCAACAGCCCAATTATAATACAACGAATTGATTTCCATGAGCAGAGGACGGTTAACCGTCATATCCCGGACACATTCATAAATTGTCGAGTTCATAGTGGCAACTAAATTGCATAATGATACGGTCTGGTATCGATAACGTATCGCGCGGTAATGGTACGCTTAACGGAAAAAAATATCTCGGAGCCCTGATAATGATTAGAGAGAATTTATTTTTCCTGCGTTTCATGCCACGATGCACCCGTTAATTTCGCGTGGAATTAATTCCCCGACAGTGGTTCACGGAGACCGGTAGTTTTCTTTTTTCCCGAGCCAAAGATCACGAGTTATTACTGGCCGGCCATGATCAAACTCTCTCTCTCTCATTACGAAAAGTTAAGTCCAACGAATTATCGAGAATTATTAGCTCTTACCGGACTGGATCACCTCGGCTCGATACCATGATCGGTATCGATACGGATCAATTAGAGGACGAATATTAATGAGTGCCCAAGCAACCGAGACAACGTAACGCTTCTGCTTTCGCACGATCGCCGAACCGAACAGGTATTCGTGAGTATTTGACGAGGGATCTGGAGTTGTCCCAGGATCTGGTGGAAGGGCGACGATAGGGGAAAAAAAAGCAAGAAGTTGATTGAATTTTACCGCGGCAACGTGTACTCGGTGCACGTACGTGTATATAGAAATGCAGACGAGTGTAGCAGTCGTCGGGTACAGGTGTGTATTTACAGTCGGCTGCAGATACTTACGGCGGCCACTTTCGATGTGACGGTGTTATAAATGGGAATTGAATCGAACCACCGTCCACGCCTTCCCAAGGTTATCGTCCGACTGAAATCTATAGGCCAGAGATACAATCTAGTAGACACGCTTCGTAAATTCAATTACGCATTAACAAAAATCCGCCCCGGCTCGAGATCTGCCCATACTGGTGGGGGATAAATTGCCCGGAGATAAGATGAATGGTAACGCAATATTAATTCCGATTTTCAAGCCGCTAGACGGGATCCTTGATGCCATTTTACTACTACCAGATTCTACTTGATCACCACTGTTATGGTATTGATAAAATGTACGTTGCATCTGTAATTAGGAATCTGATTTCTTTTTGGGAGAATCTGGGAAGAATTGTTTAAAAATTATTATTCTTGTCTGTACATTTTTAACATTTATTTAATGGTACCTTCAGAATGTACCCTTCATCGATCACCCGATCCACGCAACACTGATCTATAACCAAAAACAAAGTATCAACAAAAGTATTCATCCGTAATTAAGAAATTATTACACGCAGCATCCCATCACCCGAAGCTGCGCCGCATCGAAGACACCTCTCAATTTACATACTTCGCGAAGCACCGAATACCCACCCTACGCGAAACACTTTAATGCATCACGTCCCGGGCAAAAATTCCCGTTACGACGAGCAATAAAAAATCCTTGCCTTTCCTGATAAATTATGGCGATAAAAGAACGAACATCGAAGCGACTTCGTATTCCATGGCCGTGCAAGGTGAACCAGACTGACGAAAACGAATTAACACGTAGCCGCGCAACGTAATTAACAGGACACTCCGTAAAGGTGCGTTTTCACGAAAAGATCCGACGGTCTTCCGCCGATCGCAGTTTTCACGGTGGCGATATAAATCTTTGTCGTCGTTGCAGTGCCGCGAGGCGTCTTGTGCAGCCGCGAAAGCACTTAATCACAGTTAGCCTTATTGAGCTTACAGATTTATCCACGCCCAGTAGCCTCGGCCCTATCACGCCAAACGGATGATTACCTGGCATCCAAATGATGCGAAAGACCGGCCGGCAACGTGTACGTACAAATAAAATCACCGGAGGGTGCATCATTACGCTTACGTCCTCCTTAAACCATTCAGGTGTCATGTAATAGCGTTATAGCGTGACAAAGCTAAACGCTTCTGTTCGTGAAAATTGTACGTTCGATGTTTCTTCGCATATTATCTCTCTGCAATTCATTGCTGAACGTCGCGCGATGACATTTACTTCTAGATCGTTTCACGTCGGATTTTTGTTGCGAATAAAATATTGCATATTAAGGTGATCTATATATAGAGAGAACACAGAGTGGGTAATGATGATTTCAATTGTTAAATTGCAGAAATATTTGAATAAGTACGATGATTATACAATTATATTATGAAAAATTTGAGTTGCATACAGCTGGTTATATTTAATATCAAATGTGTCTTTAGTACGTGATGTATTCGTCGAGTGCAATAACTACCGTGTTAAACGTGTACCATCTTTCTAGAATTAATGACACGTTTCACAAAGTAATTAAACTTGTAACATAAGTGTACAAGTTGAAAAAAGGCAGCGAGAAAAAGTCATTTCATCGATGCAATAAAAGGACCAAAGGTTGGAAGACTTATATGGCGTCACAGAAATACTTTGCCGCGTCATTAAGGGTACAATTAAAAATGGAGTCGGTAATAAAATCGCGCATTAACGTAACGAATGTTGAGCCATGCTTCATATCGTTCTGTCGCGGCCTGTCGCGGCGTTTATATCGCCGAAGCAATTGGGAACCCGTCCAAGTGAACCATTCCAATGTTACACGAAGAAGGTTTGCGCCGGGCTCGCATAATTAGCACGTCGGAGGAGCTCTTCTTTGTCCGCGTTTGCAAGCTGCAACGATCCTCCACAGTGGATACCATTACCTGACGATGGGGAATTATGCGCACGGGAGTTGCCGGGCAATAAATCATGCTCGTAAACGTAACGCGGAAAGTACGGTCAGCTGTCCTCAGACCACACCTTTAGAAATTCGTTCCGTGTTCATTAATAAATAAAATACTTGGCCGAAGTAGGCCGTGCATGGTTAACTTCCACGGTGTAATTAATTTCCGCGTCCGAGACGTTCCACCGCCTCGTTCATTTTTTCACCGATGTTCACCGTAGTCTGAAACGGTGGCAACAAACGGGATTCTATTAATTTTCAATATTTTCGAAGATCTTTATCGAGGAAAATCAAATATATCAAGGTCATTTTATCTACAATCGGCTTAAAATGCAACGAAAATAATTACTAAGCACTCAAGCAGCAGCAATGCGCGCACGAAGAGTCGCTTATCAGTTCCTGAAGCAGCTATCAAACGTTATCAGCAAGAAACGAGCGGTCGAAACGCTAATCGAACACCGGCCACATTGTCGACATTACCGAGTTAAAGGTTAATAACTACAGCACCGAGAGGACAGCCCCTGCGATTACGGCAATTAGAAGACGTTATCACGTCGAACGATCAGGCCAGACGTCGATGTTTTGCTGGCGCATTAATCGACCGTCCGTGGGATAATTCGAATACAACCCCACACTCCGGCCCCGTCCCATAACGAGCCAGCAATATGAAACGCCACAATGTAACGAATGCCGAATTCGAATCGACTACATTGTTGGCTGATTAGTCGTCGCGTATCCTCTCGTAAACGTCAAATTTGGCGGGGGCAAAAACGCGGGCAATTAAAACGCACCCTGATTACCCGGGGCCGATGGAGTACCGTAAAAAGACCAGATAGATCGTCCGATGACTTAGACGAGCAACGTGAGACGTCCGGCGCGGACGAGCTGGTCGCAACAATGTACGATAATGAAGAATTATCGCCGCATAAGATCCGATGGAAATAGGCACGGGGATACTCGTTAGCGGATCTGGCTCGTAAAAATCATCGCGGTTAAGCGCGAACGGGCATGCACACGGGGTTGTCAGCCAATCGGGCCGAATGCTGTCGCGACGAGACGAGAGGAACCGCTTTGTGGGCCCCACAGGCGAAACTCCGCCCGGAGCTGTCCGAAAGCAGCTCGTTTTGCTCGTCAAGGGGAACTACCCGAGCTTCACGGGACCCACACACCTCTTCCGTAAATCCATAGGAACTTGTTTATCGCGATTGCCCGTCACCTGGACGCGACTAAGTCCTTAACTCCTGCTCGTTGTTAAGGATTATCTGCTGGATCGGCTGACGACGGTCAGCGGCGCTGATGAGTCGGAAATATCGACGTCTTGGATCGTGCTGAATTGCTCGAGTGCCTCTGCAATCATTACTGTACTTCGCAAATTGAAAAAGGAGTTTATACCGTATCCGTTGCATGCTGCTCTTCGACTACTACACCGTATCTGATGTATCTTGTACCCTGGTAACAAGTTGAGCAAGCGGTAGCATCATATTTAACATATTTTGTACTCTGGTATTAAATTGAGCAAACAGTAGCGTCATATCTGACACATCTTGTACTCTGGTATCAAGTTGGGTAAACAGTGGCACTGTTCCTGTCATATTTTGTACTCTGATATTAAGTTGAGCAAACAATGGCTGGATATCTGACATATCTTGTACTCTGGTGCCAAGTTGAGCGAACAGTAATTTGATTAATGTGAGATCATGTTCACGATTAAGAGCACATATTTGACAAATTTCACAAAAAAATTGTGAAATATAATCGGCAATTACATAATCATAAATCGACAAGATAAGGACTGAAATAAGAAAAGGTGGCATAAGAACTGACCTCTTTTAATATATCACATATGAGAGGTTTCTGAGATACATGTAAACCACTATAACAATGATTCAATTTTTTGATGCAATGTTTTACTGTAATAACTGTATAAACAAATTTTCCAGAAATTTATACAACAATGATCCACATAATGCTCTTGGTGAATAAATTTAAAAACACCGTGAATGTTCACATACGTGTAACCCAAAGAGGTTGATCATTATTTACCATCCACGAATCACGAGATAAAGCGTATGATTAAAACGACGAAGAATTCCGTAGCAGAAAGTCTGCAGCAACATTCCATTGTGTCGAATGCAGAGTAAACGAGGCGGCGAAGCAACAAAGTTAAACGGTTTCCGAGTCCCTTAAGTGAACTGTCCGAGATGTTCACGCCGTTTGAAGTGCAGCGTATCGAATGCGATCGTTTCGCGTGTTGCGTGCTAGCCGTTCGAACAGTAGGCTTTAAAGAGTCGAATCGGAGACAGAGCGGCCACCACATACGTATTAGAGGCAATATTTTAGCGGTACTTTTAATTTCGCCGTGATCGTAAACATTTCGACGCGTACGCTCGCGCGTTCGAGCTGGCGCGAGGGGGAAGCAAGGAAACGGAACGGACAAGCCGAGAGCTGTGTATTTGCATATTTTAATGAGGCGCTGGGCGTAGTGTGCCCCGGGAGCTGGACGATGCAACGCGACGGGAGCAGGTAGCCCTCGGTTTACCCTGGCCAACGGCAGCCTCAAATGCCGATGATAATGCGACATGGGGAGCCTAACGGCGAAAATGCCGGTGTCGGTGCCTCAAACAATCGCCCCACTGTTGTTTGACATTTGGAAAATATCCTGCAGCACGTGTCCCTGTTCCATATGTGGAATGAGGAGCTGGTATGATGGAAACGTACACTTTGGGTGAGATATGGTTTTATCATTTGATCTATGTAGTCTTTTCCTCTAGTATATTTATTTTAGCGATATTCAAGCAAATTACCAAGTCCCGAAATTCACTTATCCAAATTCTTAAATCCCCAGATTCTCAATCATCCAAACTCTTAAATCATTAAATTTCCAAATTACGAATTCTTCAAACTCCTGAAGTTCTCAAAAAGGCTCTGAAATTTTCAAATCTATAAATTGCCACATGAGAAATTCCGGAAACTTGAAATAACCCTAAATCTGTAATACCCGATCGTAGTATCGTTGACATCGTTGCTGGTGAGTAGATCGGCGAGCAGTGGATCAGCTCATCGTTGTTATAGAACGAGCCTATATATCAGGACCATAACGTTGATCCCACGAAACAGGATCAAGAATCCATATCAATGATCCAGGATGCACTGGTGGCAACCACGTCGCAGTACCACACTACAATGAATCTCCGAGAGGGCCCGCGGAGGCTGCAAGAGTCCCGTCGACTCGGAGTGCAAATCTGATTGGCTCATGAATATTAAGTTCGGCCCGCAATTATTATCTGCGTTATAAATCGGGCGACCTGCCTCGGCCGGCTTCTCGAGCCCAGGCGTTATTATCCGCATTCACACACTTGAACGAGCAACTACACACGTACACACTCATACACATACAGTAAAACGAATGGCACACACGGTCGACGATGTTGTATCTTCACGCAACGCTTGCGATTACCCCCAAGTGTTAATTACTAATCTCGCCTCTGCTAATTATAATTAACGCCTTTCGGTTTCGCGATGGCCTTCCCAGCCCCGAACATGGACGATGCAAAACAAAAGGACACTTCGAGAAGGTTCGCTAGAATCGACTTTAACGGGTTTCAGATCAACGTTGCAAGTTCTGTGTTACTTATTCAACTCGGGTCGTTCAGAAACTGATATTATTGATTTGCTAATCGATGCCGGATTGAACGAATTAGTTTTTAATATACTCTACGCGAGGGTCATTTATAATTACCGTTGCAATGTGTTGTATCGCAATATAACGAACATAGTATGCTACATGCTCGTTTATCAATTCTGCACCATATCAAAGTGCCATCAAAACCGATGTGTATCAATTGCAAGATGTACCTCGATAAGAAGACACGGTAGAATTGTAAAAAAGGATTAGAGCTTCTGTGGATCGTTTTATAATAAGACACCGGTTTTAAATGGATTGAAAAAGGATCAGAAGGATTCTCCGGTGCGAATGAACAGCAAGTATGCACAGCTTTTGGACCGGTTTTCAACTACCTCGAACGTTTCGTGAGATTTGCGAGTCTGGCTGATACGCGGATTTTCTCGATCAATAAAGGGGTTGTTGATCTAATGTGCATCGTAATTCGATCGGGAAAGTTGTCTGGCCGAAGTGTTTCTTTGATTAAGTGTCCTAAGCCGTTCGACTAAGCGAGTTAATGCATTCCACACAGGATAATGCTTGTCTATATGCATTACAGAATTGTAAGCTGATTTTATTAAGCCCCGTGAAGTGTGATGTTTATGATACTTGGTTAGGCAAAGAGATTTTATTATTATACTTAAACGATATCATTATACTTAACACTCCTACTACAGCTCGAAATTACGCTCTACTTATTTCGTATTGCCATTAACGCTTAGCATTTCATTTGCTACAACGAGGACACAGCTATGGAGACTTTTTGAAAGACGACAGCAACAACTGGTAGCAAAACTGTTATACATTTTTTGAAACATGACAGTAACAACTGGTATCAAAGCAGACGCTTTTTGAAACACGACAGCACAGCTGGCAGCAAAATGTATCTCGCTTCAGGGTGGACACAACTTAAGATTAAATTCAAATTATAGGTCTCCGAACCGATCCATAGGAAAATTACCAATCGCACGAAGCTGAGATACAAATCGAGTTACCATAAAGCGACCACAAACCCAACTTTTGCGAGAGCGTATTATTCTCCCGCGAATCGAAAATCTATCAGCTATTTGAAGCGGTTATTATGTCGGTTGATTGCGTTCGTGGCCGGCAATATTAACAGCGATTCGGAGGTAAGAGTATGGTCATCGATGCACAGTTTCCTGCTGATGAGTCACTTTAACCAAAATACGAACAATGATGGACTCCGGCAGTTAATCCACGATAGTTACACACCGTTCGAATTACAATTGGACGGAGAACACAGGGACACAATAATCGTCGAATACGAATCGAGAGATGGATCACATTCCGGGGGAACGTCGTTAATTTCATTCCAGTCCGACCGCCCTAATGTCTCCGTTTAAGGGCAACTTCGCCGTATATGATTACCGGAAGATGTATCCGCGCACATAAAATTGCGTACGCGCGGTGTACATAAATGTCCGGCCTCGCGACGGTAACATAAGTATAGTTGACTGACGTTAATTGCGCATAATTTTCTGCGTGCCCTTCGCCTGATCCGCTTTAACGAAACGCGTACGTTACGTCTTAGGGCTTTTCGGCCCGCATACGAATGAGTTCGAACTCGATCTCGGAACAAAGGGGACAAACTTTGGATCCTTTCTGGCTCGGTATCCTTATTGTTTAACCAAGCTGTTTTCAGGGGTTATATTGTACCAGATGCTTTTGTTACTTCAATTTACATTCCTTCTTATGACGAAATTTATAGTATTACATCTTTCGGTGGATATCGTCTTCGAAGTATAATATATTCTGCAACGACTCCAGCTCGGTTGTAAATTTACTACTACAACTCTGCTTTCTTATAAATTACTTAGGGTCTGAAATCTAGGATTTTTTTACTTTAACTTAGACTGTGGGACATTTGGGAGATTTTAAAGTTTTATAGGATTTTATGACTTGGGAATTTTATAGGACATACATATGAATATGCAAATCATAGGGCATTGGTATTTTGAACATTTAGTCATTTGAATTGAAAACAATCAACATAACTGTCAACTGCTCACAGTTAAACAATTTTGTTAGAGTTCTTTATGAAAGTATTTCCATTTCTCAATATCTATCTATCAGAATATAATATTATTCGGCAGACAATACAGACGTAGACAATCAGAAAAAGGAACCGTAACATGGACAAGCCTATTAGGTTCTTCTCGGTCGTACCCTGACCCACGCAACACCATGCATCTCGGAAAGCGCTCCCCCGATTCAGGAGCACAGACCGTTCGCCATTCATCTTCCCGGTTTTCCCTTGAACGGGCCGGAAGTGGGGTCGGGTGCGACAATATCCACGCTATGCACCGGTCAGCGCGACGCGGGCTCGAAGAGCGGCATAAGTTGAGCCCATTCGGAACACCGTGCCGTGGCATTTTTTTCCCCCGCGAAATTAATAACAACAATGAAGCGACTGAATTATTCGCGGCCGTGCTCGGCCGCCCACCCTCGAAACCGTCCGCGCGAAAAAAAAGTGTCGTCATTTGCACCGCGCGGATGACGTTTTAATCGCGCCGCTTCAGCTCCTTCAATGTTTCCATCGCGTGCGAGCGAACGGTGGCAACAAAAACCGAAAAACAACGCGTCGGACAGAAAGAAATGGAGCGAAAAAAAAAGGTTACAGGAAAGTCTGAAACAAAAATATGGCCACGATTTTTGTAAGCCGGGCACGAGGCGGGGGAACGATCCGCGTGGCGTTTCGAGCTTCGACGTGGCATAACCAGGGACACGGTCGGCGGAGCAGTTTGGCGGTGGACAGCGCGGTCCGAAATGGCCGGAAGCCCCGGGTGTTTGTAAGTTTCGGCTAATAGAAAAAAATGACGAGGTGCCGGTGTACCCCCCTTCGTGTCCATTTCCAGCCATTATTTTTATTCCGGTGCGTTTTACCGGAATGGCCGCGCTCCGCCAGACCAGGACGTACCCGCCATCTATATATGAGTCCGCGATGGCGTTGTTCCTATCTCTTTCGTACCCATCCCCTTTTCGTTCCTCACCATCGCGGCCGTTCCTCTCTCTTACGGCACTCGTCCACGCTCTGCCTCTCTTTCCACCCCGCCGCCCCCGCGCCATCCCGACGCTCCCCGTCCCGGCGTCCACGGACGGACGATCGCCGCACTTCGATCCGTGTATCTCTGTCTGCCTCGTTCCAGCAGATTTACACACTTTTTTTCGCGGCCAACTGTCTGTCATTAGGCGCAGCACGTGGATCGACGGGGAAGAGTGGCACAATAGCGCGCGCGAACGCGCGACCAGCTCCGCTACGAGAGGGTGGTGGCGGCGGCCAGAGAGCGGCCCGTCGGAGGGGGGTGGTTTCGGGAAATGCATTTAACAAGGACAGATAGTGATTTAATTTTAAAAAATTGACGAAACGGCGCACGGGCGGGGCCGCATCGTTCCGCGTCTCCCTCCTTCCGGCTCGGTCTCTTTCTCCCTCTTGTCGGTTGCCCCGCGCCCCTCGCGGCTCTCTCTGCAACCCGCCACCGGGGCATTGATTAACTTTCGACAATGTCAAATCGCCGGCAACGCCGGCTCTACCGACGCCGGCTACGGCGATGCAACCTGCGTTTTTTAACTCATTTGTCTGCATTTTCGCCGCGCCGCCCGTCGCCTGCAGCCCCCTTGGACATCCAGCGCCGCGAGGGGCGAGAGATAGAGGGCCGGAGGGGGCCAGGGTGGTCGGACGGCCCCATGACCGGTTCGTATAACGCGGACAAATTACTACGACGCTAGTGCATTCGTGGCGTGTCGTGCCTAAGCGATCGTCGTGTTGCGCGATTTTAACCGGCTAACGGCCGGCGATTTTGTAGATTTTTTCGACAAACGATGCGACCCACGTTGTCCCAGCAAAGTTATATGCCGCTCGCTAGGGGAGTATTTTGTTACCGGACCGTTACGCGCTGGCCGGATACGATATTCGCCTATGCCACTGATGCCCATATTGTAACTTGCCATTCGCTTCAAATATTATCTCTCCTTTCTTATTTCACCCTGAAGGGCGCACTTAACCCTCTTATTTAACGTTACTCTCTTATTTAACTTTTATTCCGATGAAGAACAACTACATAAATTTATTTATTTTAGTAGTGTAACTATAGACAACTTTCCTCGAGTTACCCCTAGGTCTCGCTTCTTGCGTTCTACAAGTGACTCTATTGTCTTCGTTGTCGTCTTTGCAGAGACGTGTCCGACTTGATGGATGGCGAGTGTTCAATGGCCGCTGGAGACTCAATTGGCCATCACTGACCTATGGAATACGTTTGGCACGTCCGATAATAACTCGGAAGTTTTCTATAAATTTTCATAGATAGGCGAGGTTGTCTACGTTTCGAAATCATCGATCCACGGGTATATCGATTTATGGATAGTTGAACGGAGCGGAGTCGGCCGACGGTCTAAATATTTATGGAATAAAAAGGCTCCGCTTATTACTTCCACGGTTTACCGATATATCGCCGCGCCTAAATAACATCAAAGAGCGGGGGAGAAAGTAGCGGCTCGTGTGGAGTGTAAATTATTACCGTAGAAAACGGTGCTCGGAGGGGATCGGATCGCTTGAAAAGCCGTGACAGAGGGAATCTAAAAACCGGCCAAGTTTCCGCGAGAACGATGTGTAGCGAGGACTAATGAATTAACGCGCGTGGCGGTGTGTCCGCTTTGAAAAAGTCCGCCGGCAGCTTTCGCGTTGCTGCCACAGCCGCGGAAATAAAGCACAATGTTGAATTATAGGATACCCGGCAGGGTTTCGACTTCGCGACGGCTTTTAATGCTAATTTAATTATTTAAGCTTTTTATAAGTCAATTAGCGGATGGTTCGTATTCTATTACCGCGGTTGGATACCCGACGTACGGAACTTTTCATCTTCCGATGTACGCGAATTACCCTGACCGATTCGAACTCGCTGTTGCATACAAGTACGTGTAATTTTCTGCGAGGGTAACTGCGGCCGCGACAAAGTTTTTAAACGGTCCAGTCCGATCGCTGCACTTCCGTGATGAGGCGGATTTAACCGAGCGAAAAAGGTGAACGCGGAAACTCGAGAGTTGGGTATGATGGAATTGTAAGTGAATTATTATGCTCAATTTAAACGCTGATGGATGAAGGATATTGTTTGTGAAAACAGTCTTTGCCTTTTAATAATAAAAGAACGGCTATGTGAAGCCTTGCTTCTTGTGACAGGGTTACTCAAACTTTTATGGGACAAGACCCACTTTTAGATACAGTTTTTATTCGTTCGTTTGTAATCTGATTATCTTCCGAAGTCTTAATTTTCGAAGCGAAAAGCTGATTGCAATTTTCTGCCACTCGTGGCACCACCAGTGTCCAGACATTTTTATTCTATTCAATTTTACTCGTTATCATAATCCTGAAAAATATTAATAAAAGACTCCCTGTCTATAAATAAATTTCCATGTCTCAAAATTCAACAAGTCCGAAGTGGCAGTATCCAAAAATTCCAGGGACACAAAGTTCCAATTACTGCCCTACAGAAATAGAATCTTAAGCATCACGTGCAAATTCGCTCCCTTTAAAATTCATCATTCCCTAACTGGATAAGCTTTTTTCCAACCCCTCTTTCTCCCGGTTCGACCCCTGCGCTCTTTCCATCCCCCATTTTGTCACTTATTTGTTACAAATCACGGGAACCAGCTTTCGTTCGATTTTTACGTGTCCCTGACTAACGCATTATCCAGTTATCAGGCTACACCATCAATCAATATTAACCCTCGGGTAACGGACGATGCGATCGTACGCGCAGCGAATGCCGGGTCAAACATGGTCCAATAGTAAAATCTTCCTTGTACACATTCGCGAACAAATTTGTATATTGTCTAATTTTGCTGAAAATTTATTGCATTAAGGCAAGAGGGTACCTTATTTAAATAATTACCACTTGTTCAAGACACACCCCCATAATTTACTTGGTATATAGAACCTTTCGATTCGTCAGCCTTTTGCTGCACCCTAAACTGAAATTTCGCGTCGATTCACCATGGAACCTGTCGATTTAGGCTGTCGAAGACGTTGCGTCGAATTATAATAAGTTATTAAGTCCGTCCGGAGGTTGGAGGATGCCACGAACGTGTGTTCGTCGGTTGGCAAAAGGTCGACGAATACGGTGCAGGTTGACGGGGGAGAAGGGTGTTTCGAGGATGATTAAACCTCCCCCCCGAGACGGTAATTTTTCATGTCCGATCATAAATTACCAGGCTGCACTGCCTCCGCATGCGAGGTACCAGTGTGTTGCGAGTTACGAGAAAAATTTCAGCCGGTATTATAATTAGCTATGTTAATTATGCATTAATTTATTATCCAGCGCAGCGCGACGTTTTAATTATAATCTTGCCAGGGCCGCGGGGGCAGCTTGAAAAGTAGTTTGGTAGTTTCGAGCCCAACCACGCTCACCCTTGCACCTACTACTTCTCTTTTCAACTCCCTACTCGTCCGAACTCGTTGATTTTCTTTCTCTCGTCCCTTTCTCGCTGTGTCTGCCTTCTGTTCGTCTTTTTCTTGCCCGCTCGGACCTTTCTGTCCTTCGCACAGTGGCGTGTTCCGCGAAAAAGTGTGAACAGGTACATTTAATATCTGACTCGACGATTTGTACAACGAAAAAGAAATCTTGTCCTTTCGATGACTACTACTTAACATTTAAGAATATATATTTTTTCAATGAGGATTCTTTTTTTTTATAAATATTTATCTGTGAAGTCGATAAAAAAACACCCCTTTAATGATGTAAGATTTCTTTAATAAAGAGCAAAAGTTCCACGTCTGTGTGACTACAATGAAGTGAAAATTGTTCGGCATACAAAAGTTTACGACTATTCTTCAACGCATAATTCCAGCGCAATTTCGACTAATCTTCGGCATCATGAAGAGCAGTGCCGCAATATCCAGAAAATGAATATTCCGTGAAAGCCTTCGAACAATTTTATCGGTTTTTCGACATGCAATTTATTCAGTCGTTTAAACCTCACCAGATATTTTTGCATTACAATTCCAATGTAAATTTCGTGCGGGTAGTTTGATTCGTGGACTGTCACAGTTCCTCGATCGGGGAGATTGCGATGAAAATAATAACGAAACATCATCCACGCGACCGATCGATCGATTAACGAGCACGGTAACGAGCAGATAGCGAACAAGTAGTTGAAGAAAAACACTCGAAAGACTTGGAAGGAGTGGAAACGCATCTTGAGGAGGGATTTCTTGGCCGGAAGTTACGGGCCGTTGACGAAATAAAGGTCCGGCCGGTAATAATACTGCGAACCGAGATCAACGAAGCGGCAAGAGATCTCGAAGAAACCTAATTAACTCGCCGCTTTCGGATGAAACTACTTTTGCGCGATCGCCGTTAAGACGAAGAGAAAGGTGGAGGGCCGTAAAAGAAGATGGAAGAAGCGAACAATGCGATGATGGCGTAGCACGCTGCAATATTTCGAGGTGTACATAAATTATTTGACGCTCTTTATGAAATATTTCTATCCGATAACTCGAAATATGGCACCATTTTGTTGGAAAAATAAGAGAGCAAAATGCCTGAAAATTTTCTATCTGATCGATATAAAACAATAAACAAATGTCGGTATCATTAATGAAAAATTTCAAATGCAATTTGTTAAATAAAAAAAATTCGCCCAGACATATTAATGCGACCATTCCTTTCGTATTCACTTTCAAATTATTTCATTGAATTTGTGATGTCGAACTCTTTCTACTTTCCAACCATATTAATAAAAAATAATCAAGCAATATATTATCGGTCCCGCGATCGGGTATTAACGATCAATTCAGAAAATTCCGTCCAATTTGGTGGCGGCAATGGAGACGATAAAAACGGGGTCAGTGAGCGTTCTTCGAGCGGTTATAAATGGCGAGAAAAATAGCAGTGGACGAGAAACGTTATAATCGGACAGACTTAATAATTATTCAACGAAAAGCTGCCACGATTTCGCAGTTTCTCGCGTTACATCTTGGCATCCAACTGGAATGCTGGAGGACTTTCAATTACGGTAAAACTGGCGATGTCGAGGGGAACGAGGGGACACAGGACGCTCGTGCAAATTGGATTGCAACGTACATAAGTATTCAACAAATGAAAATTGATTTTGATACGGTGCCATTAATAATCGCACGGGCCGCATTGTCGGCGTCATTTAATGAATGCAAGAACGCCGAAACCGCTAGCACCGCCATGGTGTATTTGTCATATTAGAGGAGTCAGGATAGACACAGCCCGTTAAAAGCACTTTACTGTTTCGCTAATTCCATTTATTAATGCAATATTACGACCGGGCCACTATTTAAATTCGGTGGCGGAACGTGGCGGACACGCGCCACCAAGACTTCCGTTCATCGAATTTCCGTGTCACTGTTTTAAAATGTTATTTTTCAAAGTTAACATCGATTTCGATGGGTTACATGAATGTAATCTATGCGCATATAAGGTAACACAAGGCTGTTCCATATGTTTATGAACTGACTTTTTTTCTACATTTAATCTGTAATATTATAATTAAAAAAATTAAGTGTACTTAAATGGTTTCCTCTCATCATTACTTTGTGTAGGTACTAATTTATGTAGTAGGCACATAATATTTATTTAGTATGCAAATTACTATCATTTATTATTTATCACTTCCATAAAAATAAACTATGAGGTCAAATTTTCAATTTTGATGTATAGTAGATAGACAGTAAAGTCTCGTTAACTGTGCGGGTAGATGTCTTCCATAAGTGATCGTTGCTATAAGAAGAATATCTAAGTACAATCTAAGAAAGGTCTAAGAAGAGCCCAGACTTACATTGCACGTGAAAAAAATAAAAATCTGTCCCTGTTCATCCAAAAAGGCGGCTATGTGGAGTAAAAACAGGTGGGTTCAGGAATCCCAGCATCCACGTCCGAAACAATGCGGTCCTTTCCCGGTTTATCAGGTATTTTTCGAGGGAGCAGCAGAGGCACACGATATTTAATTTTCCTGTTCCTGCGTAATAACCGGTTGCGTCGGTGCTCGAAACGACGTGAATCCGATTTGGGCAGCGGAGTATCGCGACAAAGCGCATCCCCAGGGGCAGGGTCGAATCGAGCAGCAGTGACGAGTAGAACTCCGTTGGATAATAACGATTTGAGTAGACGGTGCATAATGCTAATTCGCAATTTGCAATTCTTTTTACGCGTTCCACCACGCTCCAGCCCCTTCGGGTTGTGCTTCAGTCGTGGCTCGGTCCACGGACGGGACGAGGGGCTTCCATGGGATTTCTTACTAACTATAACACCCGTACGACGCCTCTTGATTACAAATTGCTTATTATGCCGTGACGCTGCCACCGGGGGTGCGGGGTGGGTCGAGTTCGTACCGATATTCGGATGGCCTGGCCGTAATTTTCGATGCATAATTTATAGTCGATTTAATGAGCCGCGAAAAAGGAGTAAAGGGCCGCGGGGACTATTTTTAATTATCCGCTGGACGAGAGAGGGGCGGGCAACCGATCAACCCCGTCCACGTACCTTCGATTCTTCCTCCCGTCTTTTTATCCTCGTTGCTGTTGTTTTTTGCGATTTCTTCGATCCCCCTCTCGATCGACCATACTTTATTACTCGATGCTGCTCCTGCTTGGTCGATGAATTTCTTTGATACAAATTGTGCACGATGAAATACACCGTGTTAGCGAATTACACTTGTGCTTTCGGAACCATTCACGTTACACTGCACCGAAATTATTTTCGATATATTCAAATGTTCGTATGATACTTTGGTGTAAAATTGTTACTCGTTGAATTTTATTAAATAATTTTGTTAGCGAAAGGCATGGAGTTCAAATAAATATTCTAATTGTTCCAACACCAATTTTGTATGTGTACATAACTTATCAGTCTATTCATGCGCAATGTATATCTCTGTCAATATAGTCGATCTACCGTTAAAATCCACAATCATTACATAGAATTGTTTTTGTCATTCAATTGGCGAGATCGACAGAATCTTTCCCGCGCGTGCAATGTTTGCACGATCTCGTTGTTGCATTTAAAGTACACGTGATTAAATTCGATCGCGTGATTTGCAAATTTCGTTCACGAGACTTTATGTTTATCCCGACCGAGCCGCCTTAATCCCTTGGGCACCTGGCTGTATTTGACTTCGCATATTCACACAGCAATATTTAAAATTGTCGTTTGCAAGCAAGGTGTATCGAAACAACCTGCACATTAAATTCCCACGTGAATGTTTACTGACTCCACGCTCATCATACAAATTCTCTTCCGAACTTATAAAGTATAAAGCATTCGTTCATCGTTTCAAACTGTTTATACCGGTATAATATTTGATGAAGTTACATCAAATAAATTGAAATTTGCTGTTTCGAAATATCTTCTAATTTTTGTACCAATATTTCGTTACAGCAAATGATACAATTAGTGATAGCGATACAATTATAGTAGCTACTTTTTACAGTGGAGGGCAATAAATTTGAAGTTCAATTTTTGATCGTAAACCTTGAATTTTCAGTAATTAAATTTAACAATTCAAGCTACCGGTGACCTCAATTACAGGATTGATTTACAAGTTGTAATAACCCGAGCCATTACAATGATCATAATTAAATTGTCAGATGATCGTTACCAAAATGCGTCCCAGGGAAAAAAGGCTAGATACACAGCTTTCCATTCGTTCCAACCCTCCATTCTTCCTCGCCCCGTTCTTCCGCAAAAATCCCCACGCAAATGTCTCTAATAACGCACGCACGTTCCATAACTAATAAACTACACCTAATAACTATTTCTGTCTGGTAGAAACCCAGGCTGAATCACAGGAACAGGTAGCTTCAACGACTACCCCTTTACACTCTGCTCGGTTGCCACTATTTTTGCAACTTCTCTCGCTTCCTCTGGCCGCGCAACTTCTCTGTCATCTCCTACGGATACACGAATACAGGCGTGCGTAGCCGCACGCCCGTGTGCTCATACCTATCAATCGTGTTCGGGGAACGCATTTTTTTTCTCCTCCACCACGAGCGGGCCTCCGGAACGTGAGGCGGAATGAAAATAGAAGTGCAGTAACATCGACAAAAAAATGATGGAAACCCCGGACCGTGCAACGGCATTTGGACGACCAGGACGAAGGCTGGTGACGAGGCGAGGACACGTTGCGGGCGTAAACCAAACGCGTAAAAATCTGCGAATGACACTTTCTTCGTTTAACTATTTCATAAACACCTTAATACGTTGATTGGTAGGGATTTATGCATGTGGACATGTGTCGACAGTGGGATATGAAGATACAGAAATGTGAAATAAGGATGGAGGTGCCTTGGAGTATAGGGATCCTAGAAGAATTGGAACTGAGGGAGATAGAGATCTAGGAGTATAAGGATCCTAATGTTTGGACCAAAGAGTACCGGAAACCTAGAAATATTGGAATCTAGTAAATCTAAAGATCAGTGGAGAGTACAGTGATCTGGAAATCAATGTACTAATCCATGAATTATCGTTTCCTAAAACATGTGTTCCATTTAATTTCAACGTCCCCCTTCCAAAAGCGAAAGCAATGCAAAAGAATATGGATCAGCAACGCATAAACAACGCAACAGAAGTTGGACAAAAGACATTACGAGGACGATGCACGGTGCAAACGGAAACGTTTCACCCATGTCCGTTTTCTTTCGCTCAAATTCACACACGCACACATGCGGAGGACTCACCCCCCATGGTGCAACCCTCCGTTCGCTTACACGAGACGGCTGTCGGATGGAGGAATGCCGTTTCCGCGGAACACACGTACCGTCGGAGCTTTTTTTAATGCCAAATGTGTTTGTCCCAATGCATCAACCACTTCTGTCCCGATCCAGGCTGCCCACACCATCGTCCCGTACGTTTCGCGTTCGCTCCTGGTGTCTCTCTGTTCCGCCAGCGTCAACGAGCACAGTATCTTTCTCTGTCTGTTCGTCGACTACTGTGCGTATAGTAGCACAATAGTGGAAGAGGGCCGCATGTCCGGCCACGGAGATGAGAGTAACTGGCATCGGGCTGCATCGTTCCTCCACCTCCTTCGCCTCCACCTACCGTTCTCACCCTCTGGCCAGGTAGTAGCCCACAGTCGAGCTGGTCCGCGTGCTTTTTTAATGCTAAATGTAGCAGCCTTTTGTTTGTGCGGGTGTGTATGGGAGATTCGGGCGAGGCGGTCAGCCGTCGAGGGCTTTTTTCAAATGCTAAACGCGCGCTTCGTGCCCACCCATCCCGTGTGCCACGCTATGTGGCATCTACAGGGTCGCCCTCAACGACAAAGTCGACGGACGACTGTCACCGTGACGCGTCGCGACGCCCGGCCCGGGACCACTGCTCATTCTTTCTATTGTAAGAATAATGTACACCGTGTTTGATAAACATGTTAAACGTACTGATTTTACACTGGGATTATGTCATGGTTTGGTTGTACTTCATTTATTTAGCTAATCGGGGATTATGTCAATAAGGTAGATACTGATAGACAAATATATTTTGCTAAAGTGATTGTAGTTAGGGGTATTCGAGGGATTGATTGGGTAGAAAATTCTGCTGGGATGTACTTTTACTTCTTCTTCTGGGTACAGACTTTAGTTACAAAATCAGTTGGTACATAAATATCTTAAGAAATTATGGAATGATCTCAATAACTCGTACATCGTACAATGTTGCATTCGATCTGTTACCCTTTATAAAGACCACGTATATCCTTCTAAGTATTTAACGTAGAATTTCTACAGTGTTGGATCAAGTTTCTGAGAGTCATTTTGAACTACTAGAAATGTAATACTACTATTACAAACTACTTGTAAACTACTACTACAACTAAAACACTCTGAAACATTATGGTAGCCCAACCCAAATTAGCTGCATAGTTATGGTCCAGTGCTCAGCCACAGAATGATCTTATCATTTAAGAACTGTAATTTCATCAAATTAACCTATTTAATATTAATTCAACTGTTTTTGCAAATATGTGATGTTCAGACTATATTCAATAAACATCAGCAAACATTGAAATGACCCAAATTAGCTATGCAGGTAGTCTCAGAATGATCTTGCAGTTGAAGAATTACGTAGAAGTGTACCCTATGATTTCAGTATACCAGATAACATTCGACTTACCCTAAACACTATCAAATGATATACTACATTTGGTCCAAATCTACTATGTAACATGGTACCTCAACCACAGAATGTTACAATTCTTAAACAACAGAAAGTAGCATCAAATCGATGTACCTGATGTTAATCCTATTGCAAATACTGGTTGCAAGTTCAATGGTCCAAAGAGTATTTCGCAAACACCCTGGTACATTAAGGTAAGCAAATCGTGCGGCAACGAGACAGTAGAACAGCCACAGATTGGCCGGGTATGGTATCGAGAAGCCACCGGGTACGTGAAAAGCTATAATGCCAGCTAGGCATCGTGATCGCCGCTGGTGTGGGTCTGTTTTTCGCACACCGACCGGTCGTTCTTTTGTGCCGCCCGTTATTGGTATTGGTTAGTGCCCGTTTCATCCGCGAGTCGGCGCCAGTGTGTGAGGGTGTAATATTTTTTACTCTTTCCGAACGGCCACCCTTTCGACCCCTTACCCCGTGTACACCGTTACCCAGGTCTCCGTCGAGCCCCTTCGCCCCTTGCCTCCGAAACGGCTCCACGGTATCGTCGCATTCGTATGCGTGGCTTCGATGGGTATTGATATATTATTCCCAATAGTTCGTTCGCCTTCTCTGTTTCTCCGACCGCGTTCAGATTGCCGTTGTCTTCGTCCGTCGTTTCGTCTCGCTTCAACCATCCCGTGCCAGTGCTCACCCCCCTTTTTTTTTGGTCAGCACTCCGCGTTTTTTTCAATTATAATTCTTTTTCGTATCCAATCAATCATTAGTATTTCCATTGTCCTTCGGTATTTTCATTTGGCGTCGCGCTTCGAGCGAGATGGAGCGACGCTCTCGCTGGGGTTGGAGGCCAAAGGGGGTTGTTTCAGCTAGCCCGTTTTCTGCGACTCCCCCACATCGCTCCCGCCGTTCCTCGAGCCACCGTACGCGTACGTTTCTGGTATAACGATGGCGTCGCCAGCGACGATTCGTTAATGCGATTGAATATTAATTCTCACTTTGTCGACGCCTCTCCACTTTCCCCGGCTATTTTTTTTTTTTCGTTCTCCCTTTCTCGGCCCGGTGATCTGCCTCCTTCTCTGTCCCACTGTCTACCCGTCCATCCATCTCCGTTCCTCCTGTCTGGTTATCTGTGCGAAACCCGTGCGGACTCGTCCGCCGCTGGACGAACACCGCGGATGACGTATACCCGTCACCGCTGACACATCTCATTGACGGGTGAAATAATAGATGGCTTGCTTCCTCGGTACGTATAGGTTCGCGTTAACGATGTATGCAATCCTTTTTTGTCTTTCGGACAACGTTAATACCGCTAAGGACCGGGGAAAATGTTTGATACGCTGATCAGAGGAAAGAGGGTGAATCCGGATGAACCGATGGCGCATGAACATCCGCACGCTCCTATTCTTCTTTCTTTTCCTTCCGCTTTTACGCGAACGCAGTGAATTTATAATTTCCGATGAAATATCACTGGAATTTAATTTTAAACAGAACTTTCGACGAGAAGATTTCTTCCATAATTTGCGCGATAATTTAAGGGCAGCTACGAAACACGGATTTGCGTATTTATCAACTTTTATAATGTACACATGTTAAGGGACTATTAATATTCAATGAAAAGAAGCACTAAATGATTTTTCATTGTGTACATAGAATGTATATGGAATTGTACTTTTGTTGTACATAATTATTTAAAAATGAGTCGAATGATAATCGGGCTTGAAGGAATCGTTCGAAAACTGTCCATGCAGGTGATTTGAGCATCACGCGTGTCAGCCGTGAATAAGCCAGGTAGAAGGTCGTAGTAGGGAAAACAGGAAAAATCAAATTTCACCCTCGAAGGCCACGAGGTCGTTATCCGAGGGCGTTAAGTAGAAGTCCGTGGGCGAACGCGAGATGGCAGAAAATAACGAGTCGAAAAGTGTAACGGACTGTTTCAAATGTGGTCTCGCGTTATCAGCGTTCCCTTTAGCACCTGAAAATTGCCTCGCGCTTTTTCCACGCGCGACGCACTTAATAAAACATGCTCGCTCCTCCCTGCTCTTCGGACCTCCCTCAGCGTGCCAGGGACCCCTTACTCGGTTTGCCCTCACCGGCACACGATCACGGATTACACACGGACGCCTTTACACAAATCCAACGCTTACGCTCGCCCGTTCTGTTTTCCTTTTCCCCCCGTCCTCTTCTTTTTCCCTTGGTCACGCTTCAACACCTTCAGCGCCGTCCTCGTTTCTCTCTCGAGTTTTGTACCGCATCGTGAACGAGTCCTTCCATTCTCCGCTCCCCTCTAAGCGACGGGGTTGTTTCTTCCTCGTCTTTTTAACGTTCCCCTACCACTTGCGGGGATAACGTCGATCTTGTTGCCCTCCCTTCGGTAGCGGCACAACTTTCCAACTGGTCCAGCGACAGGCAAATAAATGTCTCTCCTACTACTTGCCCCGACACTTCTCTCTGCCACACTCGGCTAATTCGGCACGCGTGTACACGGTAAAACTTCGTAAACCAGGCCCCGACCGGGGAATGTGTTTGGAGATTGGACAATTGGTTCGGATTTTATTTCCGTTTCTCTTTTGCCTCGTCACACGCTTTGCAGACTGAGGGGTGACTCTTGCCGGTGCTCGGTTAGAAACGCGCGTTCCGGTAATTGAAACTGTTTAAGCGAAATCTGATTTTTCAAATGGAACTTTGTAATTAAAATTTTGATCCGTTCTGATGGCACACGGTAATCTGCAGTTGTTTGAAGAACAGGGGAGACTTGTTCATTAGGTTGTTGAGTATCAGATGGTCCATTTCCAAATGTGGGAAGTCTGATGTGATGACGTGAAAATATTGCATTGTTGAAATGCGATGTACCAGTTTGAAGCTTCTTACGAAAATGACTGTATGAACCTTTCACCAATTTTCTTTTATACAACACGACTGTTTATCAATTAGTGTTAACAATTGGAAACCTGTATAATGAATTTCTTGTCATAAAAATGTGACAAAGTAGAACGTACGATATATCAATTTAAGGCTTGAAGTCTGGTTAGAATGACTATATAAATGTTTCATGAATTTCTTTTGTACAAAATAGCTGATTATCAATTACTCTAACTAGTGACTAATTTCAAGACATACAAGGTACACTGCCATTTAAGGACATGAAAAAGTGGCAAGATAGGATTTATGGTAGATACATTTGAAGCTAAAATTCGAATTTGAAGTTAGCACGTGTATCAATCTGAATGTGATACATCTTCCATCAATTTGGAGATTGAGTTTAGGTTAAAGTGACTGGTTACAATAACCATTCGAGTCGTCAATTAGTCCAGTATACAGAACCCCCAGTTGTTCGCAATTTCCCAAATCACCAGATGCATACCGGTCCCCTAAAAAACTCCAGCGGAGTTTGGTCCGGTGGGGCTGATAAGGGAAGAGTCGGGCCGTTAACGCGCGACAAGACAGTCAATGCCGACATTCCTATTACCCGTATCAAGTTTATTGGATAAAAGCGTTCTCCCTTTCGCTGTCATTGCACTCTTGTGCACGCGACAGTCGCGCACGACCGGTGTCGGACGTGTGTACACACGTGTACGTAGATACCTATAGGTACATAAGCGGCGAAGGAAAGGAAGGGAATACCGCGATCGCTAGGCGCGGGCATAGCGTTGTTCTCTGGCCGATGGGCGTGGACAAACGAGCGGAAAAATGGCGGGGTTTGGAAATGAGATTTGCTGGTAAACCGACAATTTATCGTAGGTATCTGCAAAAGCATCTCTTGACGTTCCTCTGACCAGAGTTATAATTAATACGCTCTCGTCACAGAGCGGCCGACCAATATTCCGTCGCGCCCACACACTCTTCCACACTGACACGAACACGAGAACCGACAACCCTACGTGTACACGTGTATGCACGATCGCTGGGACGAGAAATGAACGCGCGCGCGCGCGCCTGAACCAGCGCGTAACTGGTTGTTGATTAAGTTTGAATGACTGATGCCGCAAAAACACATTAAAACTTGAATGAGTACAGATGAAAATTTAGTCGCTAGGAATCAAGAGACCGCAGAGGCAAATGGCCTGGCAGCCGCACTATACGCGCGGACGAAACCGCTCCTCCTCCTCTCTTGGTCCTGCAGGGTCTACGCGTCTCTGTCGTGCTCGCGATCGGAACCGACCCGAGATATAACAACGCGAAAAACACTCCACGATTGCTATATCCACCGCCCGAGACACTCGCCCTCGGTTGACCACTGTGTAACGGAAACGAGTTGCACCGATGATTTTCACCGGTGATTTCGCCATCCGCTTCAAAATCGATCGCCGCTAGCTACTCTCGTTCGGAGGACGCGTCGACTTGTTTCGAAATCGTGATATTTTTTGGTGTTGCACGACAGATTCAATTATGGATCACGGTGTGTGGTCAGATCGTTCCTTGAGGACGGACCGGCGGTTCGGTTTTGCCTGCTTCTTTTGCGAGGCAGATTTTTGGAATATTGATGGATGTGGTCAACGGCTATCGATTCAAATTTAATATGATCCCGTATAACTCGAATTTTGTGGAGAACCAGCTTTTTCTAACAAATCGCTTGACCAGAAAAATGAAGGTCGAAATAAACATATTTTACCCAGGTCTGCAATTTTAAACTCAGCTAATTAAATTTTAAAATGATTGTTTTAATCGAATCGATTGTATAGATCGATTTTGTAGTATCGAATTGCTATGCATCCACTGTTTCTGACTCAAATAAAAATTTGCAAGAAGCGTGTTCATGAATCTTCAAGACCAACGAAAAACAAGTTTCCCTTGAGAACAAAGCTGGACATCTCATCAATTACTCTGTGAACAAAAATCGCGTATCCCTCGTCTCTAATTGGAGAAACTCACGTAAACTACGACTTCTGAAACTCGTTCGCAGCCTCGTAATCTGCCTTCGTATTCACTAGCGTTCTTCATCCATACATTAACAAAAGTTCATACGAATCAGGCTAAAGTAACAGTTGTACGCAGCAGCATCCAGCTGGTACGTCGCTCTTCTTGTATTGTCATAAAACAATTGACCAATGGAATTATCGGTACGGGAGTGTCGTAAATACATCAAGATCGATCGGGAATCGCAAATCCAGTTTAGCGAACGATCGAGAACGGAATGGGAATGGGCATCCATCAGCGGAGAGGTAATAGTAAAAGGGCAGTGCAAGTGCGGAGCAGAAAAGGCATCGTATGCCCGGAGCCAACGAGATGATCGTTTCCGTAATAAAAATCGTCAACCAGATCGTAGCTCACGTACCGATACGGGGCTTGAGCCACTCCCGATCGACCAATCAGGGCGTCCCGTGCCACTTTAATGTATTCAAATGTAAGCGGTAGCAGTGTTTATGTCTTGACATTGCAAATTGTGCCGGCTAGGCCATAACTTATAGTAATTGCTGCGCGCCAGAGTAATTATTTATACACGTGATATAGAGTATAGATGGCTGCGGCCATGGTTATTCCAGCCACGAGTTCTGTATTCTCTATCTCGACTGTTATAATTGTAAGCGTGAATATCGAAAAGGTCCTCGCGATATTAATCTCGCGACGCGCGCCGACGAATCGGCGACTTCGATGCTTCGCGCTAGACACAAGACGGAATCTACGCCACGAGGAAAAATCTCTCGGACATTCGAATTCGTTCTTCTTCCCTTTACAAATGAATCTTTCTCTGAGAACCTATTTAATCTTTATGCTGGAAGAGAAACGAATCGTGCAATCTTGACAGCTATTAATCGTCATCCGGTTCACTACCATACTGAAAATTGAAGTAGGTGCTCGGACACATTGTAATGCAAATCGTTGACAACTTGTGATTAGTAAGAAAAGGCAAAAAGAACTGAAATAATCGATTAAAAGGTATATAAATCTGAAACCGTGATATTAACATAGTTGCTCGGTTTTATTATATCAGTATTACAGTTTAAGTTACAGTGTATTCTTTTATTAATAATTCAAATATTCCTTGACTTAAAATCACTTTTATCACTACTTATAAAATTACGTATTCGTATCATTTCTACTTCATGGTAAATAAAACACGAATAAGAAACAGACCGATTTTATATTATATTACAAAACATACAGAGTCCAAATTAAAAGTAAACAATGACTTATATGAAACCCCAATCGCTGAATTTAAACGAATACCATTCTCAAATACTACTTTAAAACCTTCTTACATTATCTTTAGAATAAGCGAACAAATATCGAATACAAATACCCACACGAAATATCGAACAATTTGATCAAAAAACCTAAATTTATGATTATAAAAAAGCCTGAATTATAAGCCCTTACAAAAACTTGAACGTCAAGTCAGAAAATTTTCAGGAAGCTTCTAAAACTTCTCCACCATTGTTTCCAAAGCTACCGTGCTGCCATCTAACGAACCACAAAGGAACTTCTAGGGCTAAAAAAAAATGTGTCAATTTTTTCCCAAATAGCTGTACCCGTTCCAACCTGATTAACGTAGAATCAATATTGCTGAAGGATTACGATAAGCCGAAACTAATGAGTGTTTAGACCGGGTGCATGCATAATAATGTGGCGTAGTCGCGATGGATATTGGAGGAAATTACGGTGCTCCATTTTAAGACCATAAATCAACGTCGAAATTAAGAATTTCAACGACTAGAAGGTGAATCGAGCGTCCGTCGAATAACGCTAAGGGCATTCAACAAATTTCACGGTGTCTGTCGATAAATCAGTTTAAGCATTCAGTCGATGAGAAAGGGGGTGGTTTTGCGGTGTAACAGGTGGTTGAAATTCTCATTCGCCGCGCCTTTTTGCTCCTTTATCGGCAAAAAAGGAAAGAATAAGTTCCAGTTTATGAATCGGGGCGCGTTTAACGCTTCTTAAAAGGATAAAGCGGCCCCGACGGCTTTTTTCAGCAAGGGAAATTGCCGAGCCTTTCACGCGACCACGGGACATATCGACAGAGACCACAACCAGGAGATCTTTTTCGCTTTTCTTTTTTCCTCTCCCTCTCTCTTTCAACGAACTTTATACATCCCAACGAGATTCGTTTCCTTACGACAGGCTTTATTGACTTTCGACAAGAAATAAAACAGGTACAACGAAGACTGATCACAATGTCCGTTTCACATTTATTTATCCTAATCGCAAACTGGCAACATCAACTTAACTTACCGACAAAATCACGCCTTTAAGCTACTACGTCTAACCGTACGTTACATTAAATAAGATCGACGATTATTTACAAAATTATTCACAATGGCTAAACTTATTGTACTATGTTAAAGCTTGGAAGTCTTCACATGCGAGGATACTGAGTTGGCCGTTCCAGTTATCGAGGTGGTCGTCGACGGTTCAATTCATTCTTAACACTCTTTCCTAAATGACGGGCAGATTAACTGTCAATCGTAAAATTTCGAAGTTTAGAATTACAGAAGTATCAAATCTTCGAATCTGGAAATATAGCAATTTGCAAATGTAAAAGTTTACAAACGAAAAACTTCAAAATTTTATATTGAAAAATTAACTACCCATTAATTTCCTACCTGACGCAGTCGCTCATCATTGTCCTACACGCTACGCTAATCGATTTACTAAACTTACTCGCTAAGTCCTTACACTAACAATAAATATAACAATACTTATCGTAAAACATGCATCGTATGTAAAATAAAACGAGTTACAATTGTTGCTTGAAGATAACGCACAACATTAAGGCACTATTTTAATCCACGTAAGGAGGTACAATTGGAGACCCTTTTGATTGACAATTTCTTACAATACCAATTTGTGTTAAAATAGCTTAATACATCGTTTTGAAGGAAAGCAATTTAACAAGAACATGGCTCGAATCACCATGGTCTCCACATATCGCCGTTAGCGCCCGAAGGACCCGCCACTGCCGCGAACTTGACAGGATTAGAATTAGAATTTCTATTAGTGGAGCAAGTAGCTCTTCCAGACAGATCCTCCACGGAGATCGCTTGATCTTCAGGTTTCATGCCGTTAGAAGAATGCAGGTGAACCGAGGTGCCAGCGTTGTCCTGGTACCTTGGTCTTTTATCGGAGATTACCAGTAGTCCATCCGAGTTATGCCTCTTGAGAGTCTCCTTCTTGGTTACCAGTGAACTGGCACGATTGTAGGTTTTATCGGTGATCACCGAAAGCGGTTGTCGCAAATTGTGGGTCGACATTCCGTTGCTGTTCAGGGTTTCCGAGGAATCAGCCTCCTTTCTGGACGCATAGTTCGTTTCCGACTTGGGTTCCATGAAGACGGGCATTGGTGATTTCCTGTCGCTGCTGGAGCTGATTTGTGGCTTCTGGGTCTCCGGCGAAGAGGTGAAACTCTTCAAGGAGACAGGACTTTGCTCGGGGATTTTAAACCGTCGTTGCTGACGATTAGGCGAGGCAATCTGTGCATATTGTTCAGACTGATGATTCTCCTCTCCGTAGCTGGAAGTGGACGTAGACGGACTCAACAATGGACTCTGTGATCTATGGACAGACGTGAAAGCTGAAGACTGTCCGATTTTGGAGGTAGACTCTGGAGCCGGTGGAAAGAAAGGAAAATTTGCCGAAATGGCCGCCGACTGGGGTACAAGAAGCGCCAACTCTCCCGTAGGTAGTCTGCTGGGTATCAGCTGAACACCGTTCGGTATCTGTATCCTGGCACTTCCATTATTATTCTCGTCGCCATTCTGGAAATCGCTCTGGAAACCGACCTTCACCTCCGGGTAGAGGCGTTCCGGCATGTAGGGCACGTAGTGGCTGTAGAATGGCGCCATTTGCTGGAGATTGCTAACGCAATTGTTCAAATGTGATACCAGTCGTTGCTTCACAACAGGGTCGACGTTCTCGAGGTGGCTGACGTACCGCGATACTTCGGTGGCACATTCGGAAAATCCGGAACGGAATTTCGTTAGCACCGCCGGGTCGGTAGCGACCGCTGTGCTCAATTGCTGACGCTGTACCGCTTGTAAATGCTTCACCGTCATCTCGAGGATATCAGCTTTCTCGAGTTTAGAATGCCTCGTTGGCTGTAACAGAAAAAGAACCCGTTGATAATTCACTGTTCCAGATATTTTTCGTTTGGAATCAAATCTAGTTTTTGTGTCGAAAATTTGTATAATTCGGTTTTGTAGGACCTTTATCCCGGGGGCAAAACATTTTACGGTCGGTAATATAGAGAGCTGTAACTCGTTTGGTAAGTGATTCCCTACCCTATCGATCAACGGTAAAACAGGGATGCTTTTTTACATCGCCCCAACGGTAAAATCGTTCTCACCTTGTTCAAAGCTCAGTAATCAAATGATGCCCCTAGGATACACTTGAGAATGAAGCATGAATACCGATCGTGCGTTCAAGAAGTCTGTGACGCCTCGGTAACGCCCACGTAATTGGCTTGATACGTTCAGTTACCTTAATAACAGGCCAGCAACTTCGGTAGCTAGTGCGGGCAATTTTATAGTCAGCCTGAGGCTACGCGTGGCATTCTACATGAATTTTTTTACTAATTTCCATTCGTAATTTCTATGAACTAACCGTCGGTTGCATGCAAATTGTTTCTTGGGTAATGACAAGAAGAACCAGCGGAATAATAATTGCTGTAGTCAGAAATGCAGTTCTAAGTAACCCGTGAGACTCACTTGGGTGCAAGTTGCACTACATTTCTGTGACAAGTAGCGAGGATTTTTCTATAAAGTTTATCAATTGGTGGGTGTTTTTCTTTCTAGCGAGGACAGCGATGTGGAAGTCCATCGTTCTCGTGAGTATCCTAATCTCGAAAAAAGTAGCAAGACGAAAAAACGAAAGCAGCCTTCTTCGTGGGAACGGAGTGGATCTCCCGAGTTTCCCTTAGCTTTTTTCGTGTGCTACGTCAGCCCTTTCAATATTCCTTACACTTCCCACAAACCTTTCAGGGATCAATCGCTCAATACAGTTCTAGAGCCTCGAAATCCCATTGTGCTATTTCTACGCTACACTTCTGGTCCCTGGATCAGGCCAGTGCATTTTCATGGTAAATCAGCGGTCACCTTCCAAATAAGCGTGGGAGTCGAAGAAGAGATCGCTTACGCAGGTCATTGAAGCTCTTCTCAACAACATCTCGACGAAGCGAGTGCGTGACAATTCGACGACAAACAAGAACCAAAGGCAGAAACATAGAGTTGTTGTTTTGAAAAGTATCGATGTCGATGGGCAAATACGGGACTAGATGCGGAAATCGATTTTCCCGCGGGGCGAACGCGACACCGAAGAATGGGACACCTGCTGAAGGAGCAACTGAAGAAGGCAAAGGCGTCGGGCATCCTCTTCCTTTTTTTTAGGACGATCGGCGCCGTCCTCGCGAAGCTGGATCCTTAAAGATGATACGGTCAACAAAGGGAGACTGCAACCCGAGATGAGATTCTTTTTTTTCTCCTCGTAATAATTATTTCGAGGTTCCCACGAACGCGGGGGGCGTTTCGTACGGGCGAACGGGACGGACACTGGAACGAGCAGGTAGCGGAAGTCATCTGGACGAGGAGGAGAGAACGGTGAGAGCGACTCGCTTCTCTTGCTACACGCTCTTGCCTGAGAAATCAATCTCGCTGGATCGTATTACGCGATCGGGAGTCCTCTGTCCTCGATCGTTGCGTGAAAATCGCGGGAACGGACATGAAACTCCTCTTTTTCTTTTGAAAAACCTTGTAGGCTTCCAGGCTACTTTGAGATTATATTTTTGATACCTAGTTTTATACTATCATAGACTATATAATTATAGTTACTCTGCAGATGAAAGCTTTGTAACCTTTCCCTAGGGAAAATGTCCTTGTGAAAAATGGCGACAGAGGAAGTCAACACTTATGCAAACTAGCGTTATTAAAAATCTCCAACTTTCAAAGTTTGAAAATGACCAAATCCTTAAATTTCTGAATCCCTAAATCAGATAAGATTTCCAAGTTTCCAAAATGAAGTTAACTCCTAAAATACTCAACTTCCTAAACTTTCAGTAAATAGAAGGTAAATCTTAGCTGGGGTCTGGAATCTAAATCGTTTCCTGCATATCTCAGGATGTACACAAGCGTGCTGTCATCTATGATTTCAGAAATATGAACTAGTCATCAAATTGCTGACATAAGGGAGGTGACAGTGTGAAGTGTTCTATTTTTAGAAAATGCTAGTATACGTTATTTTTAGACTATGATTCAGTGAACTGATAACGAAAACAGAACCTGGTCTTTTAATTCCGTACATTGAAGAATTAGTCAAATACATTAACAGTGTTTCTCAACCTTGTTAACAACTAGAAATGAAATCTTTCCTCAAATGGTACCTAAAACAATTATTGTTGAATGTTTGACGAACTAAAAAATAGACCTTGAGTTTAATAATTGTATTTGTAAAGAACAAAAAGAACCGAAAAACTGTCGACGCGACCGGTCTCGAATACGGTTTGACGAGAAGTGCCGAATGTCGCCTGCATTTGTTTCTTGCAACGGAAAAAATACCGATACGCAATTTCGGCACCTCGGTGCCACTCAAAGAGTCGTCGGCACCTCTTACAAATTAAACTGTAAATGTGGCAAACGTTTTTCTTAAAAAAACGGTATAAGCTTTAACTTCGACAGACCTAATTACCAACTATGAATATATTATTCAAATGTGAGAAATAAAATAGCAAACGATCGATGTAAGATCGAGTTCAGCACAGTTCCAGTATAGATGTGTGAATCTTTAGTCCTCGGTAGAAACTTCCTAACTTAATTGTTAGCTGCGGCAAAAGCTCGTGCAACGAAATGCGATTCATTTGAAAGAGGGATCAAGTGGAATGTGCCCAACACTGGCTTGGCACTCGTTCGGACGAACTGAAGTGCCATTGTAGAGTCTACAGCGGAGATTACGTGTTGGCAGAGGGCTTCCACCATCCGTTCCCACGGCAAGGCATCTAAAACGCTAAAACAAAACCCGTCCACCTCGTGCTACTAGTCCCGATTTTACGGTCGAAAAACAAATCGTGTCGCAGTTGAAGAAGGCGGCGGGCAGAAAAAGGAGACGGTCTGATCAAACGTTTCTAACCTAACCAACATCCGCTCTGTCAGGCTATTCGTATCAGTTTAATTAAAAGATCGACTCTTGACCTTTATACAGTGAGTACCGAAACGATCCGCCATGGCTGATCCATATGGCTCATCCGACGAATTATGATTCCGACCAATTACCGTTTCGATGGCTATCGAATGAACTTGAGTGGAGAAGAATGAAGATATTTGATTGGAACAATTTTTGTTGCGCTATAGCATGATTTTTAAGCTATTTAGATGTGCATTATTGTAGGGTGATGGTCGAGTGGAATTAGAGATGATGTGGGGGATATCTGGGAATTGTGGATCTGAAAATTTAGAGGTAGTTTGGGAATTTCGGGAAAGTTGGGGATTTTGGGACCTGGGAGAGTTGGGAGTTTGGAAACTTTGGAGTTTGAACATTTAGGCATCTAGAAGTTTAGAACTTCATAAAGTTAGAAACTTGGAAATTTAAAAATTTCATGAACCTCCACATCTTGGACCTCCTACAAGTCGTTTGTTTTGAGATTCGTGAACATTGGAATTTCTATATCTGATAAGTGGATGATTTGCAAATTTTGAAGATTTCGACCTAACAATCATCGTCGAAAAGAAGCAACATTCCGCGCGTACGTCATCGAGAAGAAGAACGTAGCTCATTCTTGGAGACTCTTGATGAGAGAGCTTGCGCATATTTTCGCGTTATCTCTCGTAAACTCGGCTCACGTTGCTAGATAAATCGTGCACAGGTCACGTTTTACCATGGCACGTTTCGGGCGCCGGCGACAACGTGGATTCCATGAGTACCGGCCTGAAATCACGCGTATAGGCGCACGCTTCTGCTATCGTCCTCGCGGAGCTTTGCTGATGCGACCGTTCCTCGTCAAGAATTCCTCGTTACACCGTGTCACGCGATTAAGAGATTAAAAACCCGGGGCAATCTGTTCGTCACAATCGAACTGGTCAATCGATCGTCGAAGATCGACCGCTATCACGCGTTCTACCGATAACAGGTTCGACAAGCTTGGATATACTCACGTCTTTTTTCATCGCCTCGAGTATCAGGCTCTTCAATTCGTCCAGACATTGATTTATCCGAGCACGCCTCCGTTTCTCCATGATCGGCTTGTTACTCTACAAGGAAAGAGTTGAATTAATTCAAGGACTTTTGACAAATATTTTTATAGTTCTTTGAATTTTATCTTTTGAGAAATTTTGAGACGTCATCTTCTTGGGATAGAATGGAAATGCAACACGTGGTTCACGATTTCAATGATATAGTCAGTATCAATATTTACATTGATGATTTATTAGGAAGATTATTGATCTCATGTGTAGTCAATGAATATGCCCCTTAGTCAAGGATGAATGAGTTCAGTTTTTCGATTGTTTATGATAATTTATCGTTTGGGATTGTAAAATGTGTTCTGTGATGACCGATGAAATATCATGAACTACATGAAGCACATGTTTTTAAAAATTCAATTGTATTTAAAGAAACAAAGGAAATATCAAGTCTTTGCTATAGAGTGGTGACCACGTGCTTATTTCGCCACCCAACATTCCACTCAAAGATCAAGCCCAAAATGAAAAGAGGTGTAAAGTCCGAAAATTTTGACAAAGACAAATTTCCCGTTAACTACAAATCTCAAACAAAATTACCCTCCGCAATTCAGCCTTGGTCATCCCCGACTGCGAGTGCGACTCCGGTTCCTCCTCGCTGCCTGACATCTTGTAATTATAATAATCCACCATTTATGCACCGATATCGTACCACTGTTATCAAAACCACAACACCTTCGAAATGTTCTTCAAAAACGATCCAAGATCACTGGCACGTGAGCGTAGAATGTCCGCACTGCCGTTCCATGAAATCACACGAATCCTCACGATATTTCCACGTACACCAATGAAATCGAAGAGGGAAATTTCGCTGGCATCGAAAAGGGGATGATCGCCGCTACCGGCGACGTCCCGCTTGGGGTGTGGAGGGTAACTGTTTGACGTTTTCGATTTCGAAGACCGCATGCCGATGCACTCACCGGCTCTGGAGTGGGGTGAAACGTGTCCTGGAGTGGGGCTGCCCGGATACCTTTGGAGAGGGGAGGTCCTCGGTCCTCCTGAGACCTGTTGATGTGTGGGAATTCACGCCGTCCCCCAGGACTCGCCGATATAGTCTGCCTCGAAATTTGAGTCTCTCCTTGTGCCACTCCTTTCGTCGCTTCGCACGCTGTTTTTCTTTCCATTTTCTTTCTCCACGAGGGAACCTTATGAAATTTCATCGATCGAACGTGGGGATGAAAGTCGAACAATTCATTTCCTGTTATACGTAGCTGCTTACACATTAGCTCAAAATTCATGCTCAAGATGTTCCTTGAGGAATTACACCTCTCAAAAGTACAGTTAATAATAAAATTTAAAGAAGTAAATTTTGTAAAGTTAATTGACTGTCCAAGGATGTAAGAATCTTTTCCATAATATATAAAGTAGAAAGAATTCAATGCTATCCCCATTCGAATCTTCAGAAGTACAGAGAATTTTCTCAAACTCAAAAAATAAAATGACTCATTCAGCTGAAATGAATTTTAACGTGATACGAAGGAAAAGTTCAGCATATAATTTTGAGTCAGCATGGAGAAATTCGTAGCGTTCGGTGGTAAAACAACAGCGATAAATATTTCGAGCACGAAAACAAAAGACTGAATATTCCAAAGAGGGTTTGCGAGAAGCAGGCTGATTACACGATCACAGGGAGCCACGTACGACCCCAGCCATACACAGCGAAGGCATACGATAGACGGAGGAGGGCAAACACACCGTGTGCCGGACGTGTGTACGTACGTCATAAGTGTGGCTGGCGCGCGCAACGCGATACGATGCCAACGATGCATACGGGAGGGACGTCAGGGCTTGTGTGAGAATTCTTCTGAAACGTTAAATAGTGTTTACTCGGCACCGCAATGTTCTGCTCGACCGTTTCATCAATGAACTCTTTCTTTTACGCAACGCCGACGAGAAGAAACGAGCCGAACGCACGCAACCCTATGGGAAAATGCGAAACTGATTCGCGAAACCTCCATAAAAACTATTGAACCTTGTTCAAACTTTTTATTATCGTTTGCATTCATTACTTTGCGAAATATCTCATAATTGTTCATTATTCTACTAACACGGCACATAAATCTTTGTATATTGATCAAGATTGGTAACGCTAAATCTTCCACCCCCTAATATTTGAATCCCCACAATTATATCTGTCTTATAAAATTTTTAAAATTATAACTATAAAAAATTTTTAAAAACCCGGAAGTCAAGAACGTAAAGTGAGGTCCGCTTCTTCGAAATTATTACAACTCCTAAAATATAACCCAGTTCGTTGTAAATTATCAATTAATTCTCAATAACTTCTCGCAATAAATCTTGCTCCAAATTTTAACATAATAATTCTTTGACAATTTACAGCATCCAAGAGTAATCATTGACTCTTGAAAGAAATATTCTCGAATTCGAGCGGCACGCTTCTAACACCTTGTCAATAAACGTGTAAAACTATAAAAAATAAAGACGTTTTACGATGTAGTACGTTTACGAAACTGCAGCACGCTATACGCGAGACAATAAATGCTGGACATTTGTTTTGTTGACAAAATCAGTTACAGCCCATTTCAAGAGGCAATGGCGGCCGCAATAAACAGATAAACCTTTATGACCCGTGATTATTGCACCGGACTTTTACTTTTAGGGGACCGTAGCGTGACAGGGCCAGTGTTCCCGACTTTATACTACGTAAACGTCCCTGTTGACCCGTTGATTTATTTCACCGCCTCTGGTCAGGTAATCCTCCATGATTTCGGGACAAACGATAACTATCTCCGTTATGCTGATGGAAATTAATTATTCTTGTCTATTTTCGTTCCGTACAAGGGGTTAATTGGTCTCAACAAGAACTCTCTTCTTTATAATTGATGATTGAAATTATACTTAATGAACGTTTCTGAATATTTTCACTTAAACGTATTTTTTAAAATAAATGATTAATTTCAGTTGACGTTAATGTTAACATCAAATAAAGTTAAAGTTCGTGATCGAAATTGATGTTTATTGGAAAAGTCATAGTATAATGAATAAGGTAGTAAAAATAAAATATGTTTGTCATCAGTGTAACTTTATATTTTGTTATACTCTTGTTTATGTAAAAAACTTTAATACTTGATTAATCTTGAATACTGATCCTCAATAACCAGGAGGTACAAATGAAATGAAACTTAAAATGGAACCCAATACACCAGTACATCGTACTACCCCTAAATCATTATAAACGAATTATCCAAATTAACCCTAGAACAAGTACGTCACGAATGCTCCCCTAAATCAAAATTAACTTAAGAAGTTTCTCAATGAGTTATAAGGTCGTTTATCGCAATTTATCGCGCAACAGCTGAAATAATTTCACGTGGCGTGATTGCGTCACAATGTGACTGGCCTGCGATAGTTTCGCGATAAATCGAGGCTGGAAACAGCTGTGCCTCAAAACTTCCGCGTTAACATTGCTCTCTGGTTGCATTATGTTGACGCATGCAAGGCAGATGCACGTATGCCGACAATCCGAAAGCTCTTACACGTAGTTTCAGCTCGAAAAATCAAGATCCAACCTCGAGCCAGACGATCGAACGAGTAAGGGCAAACGTTTCTTTGAGCAAGGGTAGCTCACCCCTTGTTTCTCACTCTTTCTCTGATCGAGTTGTTCCCGGATTGCTCTTCAGATTGATTCGATAAACGAGTCAAAGGGGAAAACATTGAACTTCTATGGTTTGCAAATTTCGTGGGGTAAGGCTTGTCGGATCGATCGTTATCGAATTGTTTATTGTAATGCGATTAGGCTCGATGAAAGTCGAGTGCGTTTCTGGTTCGCACACGTGAAATCTTTGTGGAGAAAAATTCTGATCAAAGAAGATGTCAATCGCATATTAATTGTAGAGTTCATTTTCTTTTATAGACTTTAATATTCTTACAATTATATTTGTACAGTTAAAATGCAAATATTGCATTTGCTGTTTTTATTCTTCTATTAAACTATGACATATATTTTAATCCTCGATTATCTCAAACTGTACCAATATTGTTTATTGTATACGGAATAAATAAACAGTGGATTCGGTTATTTAAATAAACTACCACCCGATATTGATTCAATTATTTGACAAACTGTGACCGAAGAAGTGAAACAACAAAATGTGTAAAATAAACATTCAGTTGAAAGTTAAATATTTCCAATAACTTTGTTCCCTGTGTTTTGAAAACTAACAGCGATACTTTTCGACGTTTGATCCAACGAGTCCGTTACATTCCTGAAAAAGGATAGGCCCCCGTAAAGCTAGGTACTTTATGATTTTATTTCGGGTACCTACCATCAGTAAATGCATAATGTGCTACGCTAAACTGCAGCTTTGTCCCTGGGACTGGTATATTATTGCGTAGCCATGGAGGACCCCCTGAGCTACAAGAGGGCCGAAGCAAGAGACCTCGAGGCCCCTTCTTGCTTCTGCATCTGTAAAGTTCTGGACTCGGAAGTTCCGAGGGTATAGACTGGACTTCCACAATAAAACAGGCGGCCTTGAATTTTGTTTTTAACTTATCGCCCCTCTTGGCGCACCGACGATCATCGTTCACCGTTAACGTTCTCTATACCTGCGTAGTTTCCACTTATTGCCAGCTTATCTTACTCTTGAAAATAAATGCAATCTTGCAAGCGAAAAGATTTTATAAGTTTGAAGATTAGGTGGGTGGAGTTCGTAATTGCTTCGTGGTGTTTCAAATATTGTTAGAAAGTATGATTTGATCTCTTGTTTTGACGAATTACTGAATTTGAAACTGTCGAGTTATTTCTGAAACTTCGAGTTCTCAAATATCCAAGTTGCATAATTTCAAATTTCCATATCCCTAAATTTTCGAATTTCTGATTTTTTAAATTTCTAAATTTTCAAATTTACAGTTCCCCAAGTTCCGATTTCCCAAATTTTCAAATTTCTAAATCCTCCAATTGTATCTTCAATTTTCTTAGTCTACGAACTAGCAAATGGCTAGCAGCACAAGTATCTTCCAACGACCCAATTTCAGCAATTAACCGCACCAGTGTACCAAAGGCTCATCTAACTGATTAAAAAATTTCTCATCATTCCGTAGCTTCCGAGTTATTCCCATGATCCACAATTTCCCATAAATATTCGAGCTGACTGTCACGACGGAAGGCGTTCGGTCAGATGTCGCGACCTGCTCATTAACCCTGAGAAAACCGAGGGAGCCTCCGTAGAAGGTCGCTTGACCACGAAACTCTCTCTCGTAAGATGAAGAAGGCGAGTCTAAATTTGGAACGCCCACCCTCTGTCGCGGGAATCGATCTTGGGATACACCTGCAGCTCACCATGAGATCCGTCAGACAGGAAGGAAACGCTAACCCCTGAATCTTGAAATCTTCGCTTCCGCTGCATCGCGCTGGCGAGAAGATTTGGTCGATACAGGCTTCCTAGTTTCTCGAGGGAACCTCCTAATCGACTCTTCTCGAGACGGTTCCCTCGGCCTGACTGAAATTAATTTACTCTCGCACGGTTAATGCTGCCCAAACCTATAGTTATCCCGTGATAAATATCGTTCTAATATGAGAGATACGGAGGCGTGAATGGTTTCGAGGTTTGGGGAACTGTAAACGGTGAATGGATGGAAGCTTCGCAAGGAATTAACCTCTTCTGGAACTGGTCTCTTCTTAAGTTAGAAAAAGACTCATTTTTGTATCTCATTATATTTTGCTTATCTTGCATCGACAACAATTAAAGGACTTGCGAAATAGTTAACTATTCAGACAAGGAGGAAAGAATACATATATATTCGACCAAAGATGCATATGTGACTGAAGGTACACGTGGTCGTTTGTTATTGAATTACAAAATACTAGAAGTACATATGTGTCCATACATTGAATTACAAAAATGTAGAAGTACATGTATATGTCGATATCCTTGAAGAGTAGAGTCCAGATCTTGTTAGGTAAAATGAAAGTGTATTAGTAATGCGTTATATAGGAAACATGAATGTATTTTGTTACGACAGAAGAATTTTAGTAACACGGTATAGGGTCAGTCTAAAAAAATGCATGCGTGGGGTCGTTTTTTAGCCGCCATCTGGATTGTCGTCGCAGGGAGGCGCCTGGATTGTAGAATACAGGAAAATGTAACTCGTTTTCGTGGGAGTTCAGTGAAAAAATGTCTCGTTCGCGCAGCAGACGGTGCCATTTATAACCGCGGGCTATTTGTTTCTAGCAGGGGGTAAAATTCCCATGAACTTCCTCATTAAAAAAAATTCTTCCTCCGCATACTCTGGCTCAAGCTTATAAATCCACTTCTTATTCAAAATTCCACATACGTACATATAATAAATAACAAGGACTGCTTCAAATTTTTTGCACTTTGTGAAATACTGCAAGATGTTACATTTGCGAGATGTTTGTTTCGGGATTACATTGTTATTAAGAGCACAGTAAAGATTTTGAGATACCGTTTAGGGGTTCAAAGGAATTGAAGGCGAAGGTTGAACGATAGAAAGTTTATACCTTAGGTAGTCCGATGTGTTGAGAGGTAACTTGAAGATTCCTCGAACGATGCTTCTAAAAACCCCGATCGTAAATTGGAGGTACCCTATTCAGCCAAATTGGGTCAGTGTGCCACTCCGCTGGGAATCGGGTCGTGTGCTGGACACACGTAAGGAAAACGATCACAATGGCGAATACGGCCAGGTAATTCTTGGTAACACTATCTTCGAAATCATTGGAGACGCTGAACACACGTGTCGCGAACACGATTCGTTCTTCATAAATTTATTACTCTAACTGGAGATTTGGGAACTTGGCAATAGCAGGATCTGTAGGTTTGGAAGTTTCAAGATGTGAAAATTTGGGAATTTGATAATTTAAGAATCTGTAGATTTAAATTGTCTGAGAAGGAAACTTCTCTTTGGTTTGAGAAGTTAGGAATGCAACATCAGAAATGTTTAAAGATCTAGAATTTTACTATATACGAATTTGGGAACTTACAAATATAAAAGTTTGCAGATGTACAAAACCTCTAGCTGATAAAGCAGAGCAATTTTATATACATCAATAAATAAATTGTATAATCCCTAAATAACTAAAGATGCAATGCAAGGCTCCGAGGACGAAGGCATCAATCATGCATCTGTTAAAATACCCATTACCCGAACAATAACCCATCGATTCGAACGAGAGGTGGCAACATATCCCGTTGCATGGCAAGTTCCCAACACATGTGTCAAGAAGAAGGCCGATCAAACCCTATCGAGTCCCGTTTGGTCCAGCTCCATCGACGCAGTTGCGTGTACCCCTTTCGAACAAGGTGTACCAAGTAGCCACCCCATTCTTACGGGATCCCCTTCCTTTTCCGGCGAATGCTCAGCTCGGTTGGCTTGGTTAGCTCGCAGAAGTTCGTGTCGGACCTCTTTGCCTGCCTCCTCAGGGTCGCGCAAAAGGATCACCTGGCGACGGTTCCCACGTTTCTGCGATTCGCGTTTCGCTTCACCCTTTCCGTGTCGTGGCCGAAGTTCGTCGTGGTCGTCGGTGGATATTCGGGGCCCATAGTGCCGCACACGATGGAAAAAAGGGTCCGAAAGCGAGAAGGAAAGGAGGCAAGTGGAAAGAAAAGAAAACGAGCCGTGCCTCGTGCATCCATTATGGGGCCCTGACCGCTACGGAGGTGCGCGTGGCTGACACACGAGGGACCCCGCGATAGGGAACCTACGTTTTATTGGCGAGGGAAAAAGAAAACGGGCCCGGTCGGCCCGTGCAGGTACGTATTTGCATAGAAAGCTTGAAATTTTCTATCCACGATACGCTGTTTCCTTTTGAACATCGTGGAAGCTTCTCTGGCTTCCCTTTATACGGTACTGCCTTGCTACGCAGCCCTTTACCTGGTCGCGCTATTACTTCATTTTATTGTTTTATGATTACTGCTGCTTATTTCAGCTCTTTTGGGCCTTGTCCTTCAGCTCTTATACTGCTCAGGATTTGATCCTTCAAATACCAAGACGTTTCTAATACTTTTAATTTTTCCACAGCGTGATGTGAAATTACGAGTAAAATTGGTTTTACTATATCTAAAACAATTAGTAAGTTAAAAATATCTGAAGGTTATAACTATCTGATTTGATAAGATATTAAATACCAAAAAGTTCTAGCTATCTGAATAGTGTGTTTCATATATTTCAATACACAGTTCATCTTCGAATCAAAATTCGTCTTGAATTAATTCACGAAGAGTTTCTCGACTGTTATGGATACAGTAACTCAATCTTTTCGACACATCCGGTAACTGGGTCCACTTGGTTAAGTAGCGAGACGAACGGTATTAAAATCTGTTCACAAGTCCGTTAAAATCATTCGGCGGTCCATCTTTAGGAAACACGATCTGTTTAGTCTTCGGTGCTCCGAAATGAACCCCGGCAGGATTCGGTTCCTTCGTGGGACCATCGATCGTTTGTTTCAGAAACAGAACGGTAATCCATGAGTAATAGGGGCTGGATTGTTTTTGTATTGTCCTCTTAATTGCCTCCGTTTCAAGGAATGCCATGATTTGCTTGTAGCAAAGGGTTTACGTTCACGTGTTGCCTAAATCAGCTTTTCCTGTCGAGGAATGTGTACCGGAAACGGGTTTAAGTCTTTGCTATTTTTAATAGCTTCTCTGCAACCCTTGTCTGCCTGTCAGGCAATTGGATACACATTCTTACGTTTCCTTTAATAATTCCTTACGTTCAGAATATCACCACTATCTTTTATATTTTTAAAACATATATGTAGAAATTTCTGTTAAATTTTGGTCAAGTTTATATTCAATTTCAGTGAAGATTTCAGTAAAATTTATGTAAAATGTGCTTGATGTTAAATCAAGATGGGTGGATATAGAGTAGTTGATTGTTCAATTAAGGGTTGATTCCCTACGTCCTTGACCATTCTCCTCGATAAAGCGATAACAATCATCGAAAACCTTATTCTTCTTGCTTAAGAACATTTCGAGATCTAAGGAAATAGGAAAAGGGTGCATTTCGTTGCGCAAGAGAGGTGACAAAGGGTCACTCGAGAACGTCTCTAGCGATTTCAGGAATCGGTAGCAACGGCAGGTTGCATGGACGTCAGCAACGACCAGGTCGAAGCAGAAGCACGATGTCAAAGCGACGACGAGCAACCTTGCTCGGTAGAGGCGCTCTCCTCGCAGCTAGGCGCCTCGAGAGAGTGCGAGCTGGTGAGAACACTCCGCGCCACGCGTTCCCACCATCCTCCTCGGCCATCTTCGTCCAGCTCTTCGGCCGAGTTCGGCTAGCACTTCGATATCAGCATCAGGCCCAACTCCTCGTGGGCCCATGTGCCCTTTTGTTACCGAAAATTGGCAGCTTGGCCCTGTTTGCAGAAGAGCGCACCGTGGAGAGGTCGAGGTGTCGTAATGAACTTTCGACAGGAACTGTTACCCACTCTTTGATTTTAATTTATGCAGAGGGGTCTTATGGGTCGTTGCATGAATTTGTTTAAGTATGCTGCTCTTTCGAGCGGAATGTTCTAGAGCTAGTGTGAGCTACTAATTATTGGTTTTACCTGGAACCCAACTGTCATTGAACAACTTCTAACATATCGTCAGCGATTTCTAAGAACTTTGGTTTTATGGTTAAGTTTATTAACGGAGTACAATTGAATATGAATACTGCCATTTTAATTTACACGACCCTCACACAATTGGAACGTATCATTAACCCGTAATAACCTGCCCCGCGTTACCTTTCGTGGAAAGCCTTGGCTAACTTTCTCGAAAAGTGATTACGAGGAATTCTAATCCTACCTAATCCAGCAAAAGGAAGTTCGAAATCGGGCGATAGAAAGTCCTAGGTAAGAACGGATTGTGTTTCCTGGTCATTCGACGCGTTTGGAAAGGAAGCGGGCAAACCGGCAATTAAAACGAATGATGTCCACGATCGAACGGTTCCTTGTACGTGCATCTGCCGTTCTCATTGACGTAACACGATGTCCCAACAATGGTGGGTTCTTTCGAACGATCGACATAGTCTCGAAAAACACGTCACAGCTCTATGCAAATATCCAGCGAGGTCCCATTGGGGGAACACCGTGCCTCTCGTGAAATTTGTCACTTCGAACGAGCTACCTTGAGCGAGTAAACCGGCTATTAAGCAGGAAGAAATCGGCTGCTTGTTTCGCAACTAGGAAGGTATTGTCTACCTTTGGTTTAGACGTGAGAAGGCTCGAAGAGGAAAAAGGTGCGGAAGTTATTGATTCGAGCTAGTCGCTTTGTCTATTTTTATTCTCTACTATGTATAGTTTGCAAGAGTCTTTGGGAAATGGTCTTCAACCCTTATCTGGTCAAGGTAAGTCTAGTGAACTCACAGTTGTATTAGAAACGAGGTTGGTTGTCTTTATATTTTATATTTCTTTATGCTTTTATTGCTTTTCAATTAACTTTTCAATTACTCTTCGAGTAACTTTGGAGTGTAATTTCAGAGATAAATTGACATCGCCATCTTTAGAAGTCCTAGCGATCAAAATATATTTCTCAGCTGTAAAAATATAATGCGACATGACTAGGATAAAAGGTTCAGAAATTATATAACAGCGGTCGCAGATTTTCCGTCATCGTGTTTACCTGCGTTTCGAATATTTATTAGTTCTTAGGATTTATTCAAAGATGACATCAATATCGCTTAAAAGGAAATCATGACCTAACGAAAACAGTATGATATTTCCTTATACTTAATTAAAACACAATTTATTACCGCATCGTGACTGGCTAAACGTTTAAACATCGTCTTAAAAGAAATTTCGGAGAATCTTGTCAGTTTGAAGTAGAATTCTGCACTCTTTGTCCAGAAAGACACTCTGTTTGATATGCATTAGCACAGATGACACAATGAAAGAGCACCTTGATACCAAGATCGTTGCATCAGCTGGAGCAAATGTGCTCGTGCTCGGTTTGAAAGTGGGGTGTTGAACAATGAATTGGTCCAGTACGAATCGTAGGGGGCCTTTCTTAAAGCGGTCTTCGATTTTGATGGCCAGAAATAACGGCACGCGCCGAACGTCTGTCTACAACCGATTTATCGATTTGCAGAAAGCAGCTGGTGGCCAGGAGATCGATTGCGTCAAGAACAGAAATATTTCAGCAGCCGTGTATTTTCGAGTAGCTGCGATTTTGGGAATTAAGACAATGGGTATTTGGGAATTTTGGATTTACGGTTTGAGGATTTGGCAATTTGGGAAACTTGAGAACTGCAGAATTTAACAATTTGGGGAATTGGGAAAATTGGAAGATTTGAGAATTTGGGAATTCAGAGATTGAAAACTTGATGTGGAGATCTAGGAACCGGGAGCTCTAGGTATTTGGGGGTCATAAATCTTGGGATTTTAGTAACTTGGGGATCTAGGCACTTGGGGATCTAGGAACTTGGGGATTTAGAAACGTGGGGGTCTAATAAATTGGGTATCTGCAAATCTGGGGTTTCAGGAGCTTGAAAATCTCGAAATTCAGATGTCTAAGAATTTTGGAATCTAGGAGTATCAAAATCTTGAAATTTGGGAGTCTCCCAATTTATGAACCTAGACGAAAACTTGAAAACCTCTAAATTTCTCACTTTAAAATCGCATGAAATAAAAAAAGTTCCCAGCTATCTATAACTCCAAGGTGAAACTTCTGCGAAGGTCAATCGAAGCAGGCCCCTGGTATAATTTCAAGAAGCAGAGGAGATATTATACCCTGGAAGGTTAGATCGGTGGCTCTTATTCTGATCCGAAGGGAAATCCCTTGACGACGTTTGTTGAAGGGTGCCGGCATTCTTGGTGCCTATGTTAAAGGGACCACAAGCCATGAGCAAGGAGGGAAGAAGGACAATGGCTTGCGCAAAATGCTTTTCTTGCCGGTTAAGGAAGGGGAGCTTGGCACGCGACCAACGTCACCTGCCCCGTTCTACGACCCACTGAAGTCCTTGTATCGATTTTCTTGTATGCAGCTGCAATGTCGTGCTTTCTTGCGTCGATCAGCAGACCGAGACACCTTCGTGTCGTTATCTTTGCCGCGACATATGGCAGAAACGTTGAGATTCCTCGTTCTATGCCACTACCCGAGTGATTTCGTGTTAGCTTCGCTTCGAATCGATGGCGTTTCCGTGCACCTGTTACCTGTTTGCTTTCGAACTTACTGCTTTCTGGGTCACCCATATTCCGTCCAAACGTTTTAATGCAATATTTCTTTACCTTACTTTGTTACCTTTTTGCTACCTTCATTTGCTTGATTCAGATTTTTGTTTTCAATCTCAATCTACATGAGATCTTTCTTGCAATCTGGTTCATGTTATTATTTGTGCATTGGAAAGTAGTTTGTAAGTGTTTGATTATTATTCGTTCTATCATTTAGTTAAATAATGAATTAAATAATGAAACTTCAAATGTATGAACACTGACATCCATATACCAATATGTAACAAAAATGAGCAAGTTTCACTTTGTACCCATATTGAAGTTGCCATCTTGAACTTCCAAAGTCTTCATGTAAAATGTTTCAAATTCACACACACAAAATGTTAAAATCAGTCCTAACCTCAAAAGCAGTCCCAACCTTAATGTTCACATTCGTACAAGGAAAACACACTCCCCATATCATCCTTCCCTATTAATTCTGCAGATGCTTCATCAAAATTTCTTCCGCGCCAGAGAAGAAAAAGGACCTATTTTGAATGGGTCCCTCGCGGGCCGTAATCGTTTCTTTGATCGATTCCCGGGGATTTTAGGTCGCCACGCGAAGTCACACGAAGGAATTCCAGCAAGTCGAACGGCGTGCTGATAAATGCCCGAAAAATCCCAGGTGTAAGTGACACCGGGCCAAGAGGGACGCGTGCCGTTTTCCCACGTGTGCACCCCTCTCACATGCGTCCCGCGTAATTCCACTTCATTCTCCTTTGCATCATTCCCCACCACCATTCTTCTTCTTCATCTTTTTCTCCGACTTGGTATACGGAGTGTTCCATAAACCCAGCTACTCTTTGCTTCTACTTATTTTTATACAAACTATCAATTTTTACACTTTACAATCGACTATCTAGAACTTTTTAGTTAAAAAAATTTTAGGATACACTTATTACAAGAAAGAAATTAACTGCTTATGAGATATTATCTTCTGCAAAGTTTTAATCCAAATACGAAGACAGATATGTCGAGTAAGAAAATTAACCCCAAGTTTCATAACACTTTCGTAAATCATTGTAAGATCAAATAGACAACAATATGTGCTTCTCGGTATCATAGAGTCCTTGTGTGAAACGTTTATAAACAAATTTCACGTTAATTTGAGTTAAGTTGTTTTAAGTTATTATTTTTAACACTCCCTGTAGACGATTCCAGTTCCCTCGAGGATCCCTTGGAGCACCCTACAGATGCTTCGCCCAATATTTCGGCCCCCTTGAGGATCGACGTCACGTCTCATGACGTGTGGATCTCGTGACGTCACGAACATGTGCCTCGGGAACCCCCGTGACGTAAAGAAGGGGAAGTTGCACGGGGTAATGATTTCTTCCTTGTCTTTTTTCCCTCTTTTTGTTTCCTTAGGTAAGTCGTCCTGGATGGTCCTGGGGGTCGTGGGATCGTGAAATTTGCAGATGCAACTTTCGACAGATGCAAAAGGAGCACGTGTGTTTCTTGACGAGTGCTTTCCTGGACGTGTGTGCACGAAGGAAGCGTGTGGTATCGAAATATTTAGGGATTTGCGGACGACGGGAAGAACGAATGAAAGAAGAGAACGAGTTTCTTGTTCCTGTTCCCTTTCATCCTTTCCGTGTCTTTTTCTGTATTTTTAGAGACGGGGTAATATGGGGCTCTCGAGTAGTAAGGGTGCGATTATTTTGCGACATAAGTCTGCTAAACGATTTAATGAGACATCAGTTTTTAGAATTTGAAGGTTTAGGAGTTTTGGACCTTCGGGTGATAGAGACTTCTGAAATAAGGAACCTTGGACTTCAGAACTTTCTGATTTTTGGGACTCTGCAAATTTTGGGAGTTTGAGGGTTTTGAACCTTGGGACTTTAGGACTTAGAGGTTGACGACTTTGAATTCATAGAACCTTGAGAGTTTAGGATTTTGGAATTCTTGGTACTTTGTAAATTTTGAGACTTTGAAATCTTGAGACCTTAGGACTTCAGGATCATGGGATGTTGAAAATATTGGAAGTTATATTGGAATCTTAATTTTTTGATACTTTGGGACTTTGAAAATTTAGGACATTGAAACATTATACCGTTCAAGCTTAGAGACATTTTCGAACTTCTCATCCTTGAGACTTTGGAATAAATTGTAAAAAAACTTGTGACTAGAATTATACTTTTCTATGCCAGATAACGATCCACAAAGTTATTAAAAGATTTTATTGTGCTCTGCGTACTCGTTTCTCGAACAATTAAATTGCGGTCAGCTACTTACATGGTTATTGAGGTCTTACCTTGTTCAGCGTGCCCTAGCACTTTTCAAGACTAGGTTAATCTTCCGCAGTGTTCAACATACACACGGCAGCTGTGGCAGCCGACTTGTTATTGTTAAATTTAGGATTATGCAAAATATTCCGGAATGTCCTGCAGTTTGCTTAAGTGGGACATGCATTTGCATCTGAAGACGAGAGGTCTTGTCCTTTGCCTAGTAATTAGAAGATTCTTTGCTCGCAATGAACCATTTCCAAATGTTACCAAAAAGCGGATTCAAATTGAAAATAATAATGACAGGGAAAGATGTGCTTTGCCCGTATGCCATTACATACAGGAATCGATCGCTATGAGAAATGAATTCCAGGTGCTATCCACCGGTATACATGACATGTGCGTGATTACAACGCCATCGTTATGGGAATACCATTCTTGTACACAACGCTTTTGTTTCTGTTATCTGACATGTGCTTTCCAAAAATAAATTGCATCAATTTTATCACCCTCTTTAGAAGATAGGAAATGAACAGTAAAACGAATTGGAAGTAGAATAATTTGATTTGATATGAAGATTTGGGTTGAGGTATATGAGGTGTATGAATTTGGACAATCGACATTTCTATAGGGTATGAAGTTAGCCTAAAAGTTAGCCTAATAGTGAAAATAGTAGTCCTACCTAGTAGTCTAGCAATGTTGTCCTAACTGGTAGTCCTGAAACTCTTAAGTAGTGGTTTAAAACTCCTAATTAAAACTAAAAGTTTGAAGCTCCTATACGAAATATTGAATAAATGTGTAAATAAAAATCTGCAATGTACAGTTACTTGAATCGGTAATTATAAGTAATTGAAGGGTACGAAAAAGATCCGTTTGATGAGCACAGGTGGAACCAGCAGGCTTTTAATTTATGTTTAACGAGAAATAATTACGCATTCACATATGATGTCGTATGTTGGACCACCGTGAGAATGCGTGATGAGTTATCAGCACAATTCCCATGGATGCCTCAACACCTGGCAGAATGCGACCGCAGTAGGAAAAGTTTTGTCCGTGAAAAAGGCAAGATCCGGTCGCAATGCGTGTTGAAACGTCCGTTCTTATAGACAATAATTGTCTGTTAATAACGTCCGGTGGGTCGGTGACGCACATGGCAAATAGTTTAACTCGTTGTGACAGATGTTATTAGAAGCGTGGAGCGTTATTGTTTAATGATATAATGATACGTGAAGTGGGCACAGGTTTTTAATACCTTCGATCATTTTGTATAGGAATTAGATTGTGTTCTGAATAGACCTCTTGTACGAAAAGCAGGATTGATAATTTTCATTATGAGGTGTAGTAGGTAGTTGATAATTTGAATACTTTTATAATACAATGTGGTACAAAAGGGTACTACAAAATTAAATAATGTGAACACTGTATCTTTGTAAAATGTTGAAATCGTACAAGTCTCACAATTTTTTCTTTTATTTCATATTAACGCGCGCTTTTGAAACAATATCAGTAGCGCCATATAGAGGTGAACGATGGAACTAATGAAACAAAAAATTATTTTTGAAGAAAATGCCATTTCCGAATTCGAAATTGATAATACTTTCTTCTTCTTGCTTTCATACTATTACGAAGAGAAAATTATAGTATATAAACTTGATTTAATGCTTCTCATATGGTAAAGAATTCATGAAGCACTAGAGAAGTATGGTTAATTGTGAACGACTATCACTAGATGGCTGTAGTGCATATTTCTTATGGCGGGCTTTTTAAAACAACGAAGAAAAGTCTTCGATATCTACTACTAACGATAAGTTCCTTAATTCTTCAATCTTTGTCATACACACAAATAAATGAAATAATATAAATTAAATCTGTTGTTGATATCTGCTCTACTATCTGTCGATAATTCAGTGTTCTTTCTTATTCAACGAACCTTGCAGAGTACAACTTCTGCAAGCTTGAAGAACACTCCAGTAGATGTCGACTCGAGGTCATACCAGAGATTCTCATTCAGTGTTCACACTTTTATACCTGAAGACGCGTTACAAATCACCTAAGCTAGAAACACGCGAAAATAGAAACTTCCAACTCCGGAAACGTCCCGTTCTTTATAGCTTGCGTAAAGACATGTTCAAAACATGTTACAATTTCCGGGATGCACTTTGAAGCGAAGTCCTGTTATGCAATGCAGTTAGGTTCTTATGAAATCTTCCACCTGCTGTAATCCCCTTAGGAATCGAAATCTATTATATCGTGACATATGTGCAGGAAGTGAACGCTTTTTTCTGAAATTTCGTTCGCTATATTAAATTCTTCCATTGTAGTCTTAAGCGCTATCAACCCCCGTTGGGTCTTTATTAACCAATGATCAAGAAATTACTCGCCCCAAATTTTGAAACTATCCAAAACCTCAAATCTCTAAAATTCTAAAGTCACAAATTTCCTTCGCCCCAAATTTTGAAACTACCCAAAACACCAAAGTCTTCTAAAATCCAAAATTTCTCTCGTCCCAAATTTGCTACATCCCAAAATTCAATCAGGAGAACCCTAAGTACCAGAATTCATAAATTTGTTACAAGGAAAAGAACGCAGCGTTCTCCGCTTAAATATAAAGTCCCCATAATTTTTTTCCACGAAGCATCACGCGAACCACTCGCACCCTGTTCGTTCTCGGAAGCTCAAAGTAAGCGGCACGTGTGTGGTCGGAAATTAAACACATAATAATCTCCATCTACGGTGAATATCCATCGCGTTTAGCCACACTCGTGGTCCCCTTTTTTATAGCGTGCTATGAACAGCCCGCTCGCTTCTCGTTAGCTCAATTTTACGATCTAGCCCCAACAACCGTTATTTTTCGTAATTCCGATGCAATTACGCCACCATGGTTTCGATGCTTTAAAACATCGCCGCTCGGGGTAATTACATTGGTTCCAGGATTTTATGGACTGCGACTATACGAAGCACCGTGCACCCCTAACCGCCCTTTAACCGCGCGATGAAATCAACGAAATTGATTCTAATAACTGAGCAAATTACAAACTGCTTGATATTACGTGTTGTTCGCAAAAGAACTGCCAAAAATTCACCACCACCAACTATACCTGTTACTAGCTTATACATGAATTCTTTTTACTTTTGAATTTTACATCGTCAAGTGTATTTCATGAAGTGTATATCATGAAAATGTAGTAATTTCATTGATTAAGACAACTTTATTTTTCGAGTAGTATTTAACTTGCCATGTCAAAGTTTTTTAAAAAGTACTGTTGTTGCATCTCTGTTATAAATGATTCAAATATAATATGAAATCTGGTTGATGTAAAATTTGTTACCGAGAATAGAAGTTAATTTATGATTGCAGAGAATGTTGTTGGCAAAGTATATATTGGATCTTCGGATTCGAATGATTAATCGAGTAACACATTCACCTGTTCCTGAATATAAAGAAGCTTGTTAGGTCTGACTTACCACCGTTCATTAGTCAAATGGACACGTACGAAATTAATAGACTGCATTGAACCTCTTCAAAAAGAAAACGAGAGGTCGTTAATTGCTTTCAGGAACTTGAAAAATCGCTAGCCTTGCGGTCTGTGATTTGCTCAAAGAATACCTAAGGTAGCATAATTATGCGAAATTTACTATATCACGCAGTTGTTCGAGTGTCTCATATTTTAGGGTTAATTAAATTTATGGCAACTTGTGGATATTGGCAAAGTGGATATTTGCAATATTCATGGATATCAAAGTAGGACGTTTGTATTTATTTCTATGTTTGTAGATTATCAAACCTTAAAGTCCACAAATACCAGGGACCCCAACTTAAACTACACCCAAATTTCAAGTATTCAAATTATTTACCCTATCCTCATATTTCAAGAAATTCAACTCCTTACCCTATCCCCAAGTTCCCAGAACCTCAACTTCTTTCCTTTGCCCCAAATCCCAAGTATCCCAATTTGTTACTCTATCCCCAAATTTCAAGCACCCAACTTTTTACTCTATCCCCAAGTCCGAAGAACCCTACCTTTCTATCTCATCTGCAAATCCCTAATATCACTAGTTGCTGCTCTATCCCCAAATTTCAAGTACCCCAACTTCTTACTCCCAAATTGTCAAATCCTCAAAAATCTCTAAAAATAAAGAAGACCTACGCCCAGCTCGTTTTGTCATACTTTTACTGAAGGAATCCAGATTTGCTATTGACTGTACATCCACCGTCGTCGTTCAAGGATCGCACGGGACGAACGCGTGGGACTCGCTCCGATGGAGCGGAACACGTGGTAGGCATCGGTTCACGAGCAAATCCGAAAGGGACCGAGCTCGAACGAAGAGGGAAGCGCACGATCCACGTGTGGAGAGCGTGCCGCGCGTGAGTACCGGTATTTATTGGTGGGGATACCAGAGATGGGCCCAAATGGTGGGGAGATCCATTTCCCTCCGCCGAACTGGGACTCAACTTCTTCAGGCTCCCTCTGCTGGGATTTGCATAAACTAATCAAGACATTTCGCAACTTTCAGAACAAAAGATTTTACTTATATTGCGAAAACAAGGAAGACGTGCAATGAATAAATATCAAAATTTTTAAACATTCTATAGGAGATTTAATTCTGTCAATAACTTGAGGAATGCACGAAAAGAATTTTATATTATATTTGTTGAAAACATAGTTTGTTATGCAATTAGTGATCCTCATACAGTGATCCTCAAACGAATGCTTTGATCTTGTCAAAAATTTTAGGTGTACATGACACTGTACTATATTTTATAAAAAATTTTTATGAACGTAATAAAAATAGTTAAACAAATAATTGTTCTCTGACCACAATCAGTGGTGTTCATTCTAGTACTTTGATCCTGCCATCATCAGGAGTGTATGAAAGAACTGTATTGAATTTAACAGATAATAATCATGGACTTCTAATTAATATGAACATAAGAAAAGTGTACAGTCATGTAAGTCATAACTGTCATAAAGATCCTTACTGGAATTCGATGATTCTATATTTTTTCAAATAGGCATAAAATTGCTGGAACTTTCACAAACGCCCACTAATGTCCATTCACCCGCAAGTATCGACATAAACGATGAAAAAGGGTTAGCCTCACTGGTTCGTAGGTAGCCGTAACTGGTTCACGGAGGAGGCATGCGGCGCGCAAAATGACCCGGCTCGCTTTTTCCCGCAGTAAAAGTTAATTCGACCTTTTTGTCGGGTCCACGGCGCGGCTCGCTGTGTGTCCGGTATTTTGATGAGCGGGAACAGCGACCGGCCAGGGAATTGCAATTTGAATTAGCCGCGAAAGCCGAGGCTAATGATTCCTAAAGAGCAAAACAGCGGCGTGCACGAGCCGGCGATATTCGTGGTTCCGCAAGAAAGCGCCTCGCCGCTATCCAAAGACCGTGAAAAGAGTAGAAACCCGGCAGCAAAATCGGCCTCGAGTTTTCTTATTGCCAGCACTCGGTATCCCGGTGGTTCGGTCGAAATGCGATAAACGTTGTCGCGTTAATGTTCGAGCTTGTACCGGGCTCCCAAGAAGCAACTAATGAGAATGGTAACGATCGCGATAATTGTGCCAATTACCACGGTTAATGTTATCGTTATGCCTGCCGTCACTGAACATTTGCTTGTTAATGCGAAAATGCGCTGCGAAACGATACTTGGCCCCGATGACGTTTCGATTTCAACGCTCATCCTTTCGCGTTTGTGCCGGCACGATCCGCCATATCGTTCGGTTACCGGTTTACGATACGATTACACCCGCTTCGATTAACTAATTGGGTTAGGTAACTATGTATTCGCGATCGGGATGAAAGCACGAGGCTAATTCCGCTTATTATCGGACAGATAACTTCCGTTGCTTTGCTGGCGTGTTTGCTGTGCGATAAACCGAGTGCCGAAATTATACGAATTACTCGTGGCCAGATCGCGAGATATCGAACACTCATCGAAACCGCAAATTCATGAAATTAATTTTAACATTCTAAAAACCTGAAAACTTTTTACTTTCGAATTTATACCTTTGAGAATATAGAAATCTAATTTTATAATCTAAGTAAAAGATTTGTAAATTCGAGAATTTAAGAACGTAGAAATTTGAAGGTGTATCCATGGGGTCTATAAAAATTCCTGTGCGTACCTAATCGTGCTTCATAATTCCTCCCCTGTCGATGCGTCATTCGATTGCCATTCACGGAAGCCCGGCATCCTCTAAAATACGAGCTCGAATTTAGCAGCAGCCAGGAATAATAAACCGCTCGTTGTCGATGCATTACGAGATCGTCGATCGTTTATGAATATCTACAAGGACGAACGACAACAGCGGCATACGTATACGAAGGCGACTTAGCCGGCGTTTCCCGGCCTCACAGAAACGGTCGGTAAGAGGAGAGAAAAAAGCTGAAGGAACGGTGAAGATCTAATCGCGGACACACCGGTGACGTGAGTTACGTGGGTAACCGTTGTCGGCGAGAGACAAAAGTACGCTGATGCTCGGCTTCAGGAGTCCCATGCCGCACGATCACCATGGCCACCGTATCGTCGGCTTCATCATATTTATACACCTTGCTCGCTGGCCTTGCCTTCTCGTTTCTTTCGCGCCTCTCGACACCACGTCCTACACCGCCGTGGTGGACTCAGAATCTTTGCGGTGTCCGAATTTGCGTTAACGGTTCTCACTTCGAGAATTTTAACTTCTCCTCCATTTGATTTCCAAATTGCCACTTGGGAAAGGTGCCTTTATATGTACTTGTCAACTGAGTTTATTAATAAAAACTACACACGTCTCATGTCCACTTGCATCACATATGGCTTTCATTCCCTGGCGCCATATTAGGCCTATCAACATAACCTATATGACTCACTATGAATGTTTCAACATATCTATGTTACAAACAAGTATCTAGTTTTGTAATTTATGTGAATGACAAAAATGTTACCTTCGTACATTTTTATTAGCTACACGAGAAAGGTGTATATGAACGTTCTTCTTGTTTAATGTACCTAATCCACCAGTGAGATTATGTCCATACATGTATGTATGAAATTATGTTCATATGGGTATATCGTTTTCTGAAATTGCAAAGGTAGAACTTTACAGACTGTGATCCTCAGTTCGGCAGTGTGTAACGTGATCGATGTGCAGTGCACGTATTACCGCCACCATGGAACACTTTCCGCCCCTGGGACTGCACGCGTGAGAATTTCACCGCGGACCGATCGATGGCTATGGATGAATTTCAATCGATCCGCGTTTCGTTTTGCCGGGAAACGCTGCCGGTTGAATGGAAAAACAGGGGCTCGTTCGACATTTGGAAGTATAATGGCGATGGGATGAGTCTCGACCGATCGGCATGCGACGAATATTTAGGAGAGTAACGAGAGGAGGATGACGAGTGGGATTTTTGAACGCGAATTGTGAAACTTTCGTTAATACATGAAAATATTTATTACTGATAGATGAATGTGTTTGAGTAACAGGATTTTCTGATAATATTGGATTATTTGATATATTAATATCAGTTATGATAACTCTTCATATTAACCCTCTGTAACACAACCTTTAATTCATGAACCTGTATACATCTTTATACTCTTGAAATTTTATCTTACATTTTGCCACAATAAAAAATGGCACCAGTAAAAGATGATTAAGAAAAAATTCAATTTGCAGTAACTTCTAAAAAAATGGATATAATTAAACCTGAACGAGTAATTATTTTGTGCAAGCTCGAACATTAGAGAAACCTAGAAAGGGTTACGTCACTTGACGAGCTCCACTAAATTGCACCTGCCCGAGGTCATTTTTCTCCAGGGACTCCAATATTTTTACACTTCTAGCAAAGGGTTAATTACGATCTACGAGGGTCAAAGGGAGTTCAAAGGAGGATAGAGAATAATGGACCAACTCTCTTTTTACTTTCGCCGATTTTAACGGGGAAGATGAATGAGCCAATTACGGAATCGACGAAATTTCACACCGTCCACAAAAATTCATTAGGGAGGTCCGTGAGCATAAATAAATTCGTACATCCTTCCACGCCCATTCGAACGAAGGCAGGTGTCGGCTCGGTTCAGACAGCGATATGCTCCATGATAGATTTAGAATTTCGGGAATCTTTGAAGAGAAAGCCTTTCGTTTACTGGAATCCAGGGAATTCCTTGAAACACTGGTTAACCAGACCGTGGACATTGATACTGTAGCGAGAACAGAGGTAAAAGGGAGAACAAGAGAACGACGTGTAGAGATGTGGCTTTATTCTGATATGAAGATGTTGCTCAGTAACATAATTATTAAAATTTGCAGTATTAGTGTTTCATTTTGTTGACGTAATTTAATCGAGGTGTTAAATGGTGCAACGTGGATAGATGTATTATAGCATTCTGTTACTGTAACAAATTTAGTATGTAGTAAATTTAGTTGAGCAAATCTGCTTTCGGTGTCATGAAGATCATATCTTCAGATTAATTTAAATTGCTGTAATTTAATATGTAGTTCACTTATTCGATATGACGATAGAAAAATAGTTGAAAATATTGGTCGCCACCGGGAGGTATGTTCGCCTCAATCGAATCGGTACTTTTTTCGCAACAAGAGAGAAATAGTGAGAGAGATAGTGAAGGATGCTTTTTATTTCGTATCGAGGCTTCATGAACGGTACACTCGTAAATTCATCTTTTAAACCCTCAGGAACGTCTTCTCGCTGAGTCGGAGACTTCTTAGAGGCCGTCGGGACTCATTTATTATTCAGATTTATAGCCAGACTCGAGCTGACTCCCACAGATCGGCAGGTCTTTGCGAGTCGTGGAGTGGCCGCGAGAGCCCTTCAAGTGGTCAGAGAGAAGCCTGGAAATTCGACGTTTTGCATACGACACGATCTTCGCTTCGATTCGAATGAAAGCGGCGCATAACAAGCGACTCGCCTCGGTAGCATTGTGCCCGCCTCTTGCACGGTACACGCGTCTCTGATCTTTCGGAACAAACGAGCCCAGATATCTCCTACCACGAACACGCTACGTTTCCAGACTTTCGATAATCCCTCGACTAAAACCCGGAGATATTCGAGCATTATGTGGCTTAAACGTTCGATGGAAACCACCCTATCGAACTCGTTAAATCCTCGGGCTCTAATCGCGACGAAACGTTCGAGGCTGAATCCTGCCGGCTCCAATAAAAATAATTAAACAATCGCGAGGAATGGCCGGTGACAACCAGCCTGGAATTCCTGCCGCGGCGTTCACGTAAACGCGGTCTCGGTTTGGGCAGCGAAACAGAGGGAAGAAGAAGAGGAGCAGCCACAAAACGACAGAACGGAGGAAAGAGAAGAGCCAAGCGGCGAATGGATGGACAGACGGACACGAGGCAGACAGTATCGGATTGATCTCACCGAGTGAACCCAATTACCCACCGAACGGCCAGATTTATTGTTCGGACGAGGACCTGACTGAGGGATCCTGATGCCCCTGATGGTGGCAGCCACTCTTTACGATGCTGCTGCTGCTGGTCCTGCAACAACGGAGCGGATCCAGCGGCGCGCTCGAAGGGTGTCGTGTCGCTTTGCTCACCCAATTATCAACGGGCCTGACAACGAGCGTAGCCCTCTGTCCGTTGCTCCCAGAGAAGCGTTTTCTTCGCTATGAGTCCAGCTACCGCAACGATCCGATCGGATCTTGCCTTTTGCTTCGGCGCAAACCTCCGAGCAACGGTGAACGGATCATAAACAATATATAATTGACATGATTTATCGGCTGGCATTGCTATCTTAACGGTCACGCGAGTGATCGACACAGATAGCTTATCTCCGCAGTTTCGCTATGGTCTTGATACCATCCTCCTAGGGAGTTTCTAGCGGTTACTCTGCAGCTCGAGGCTGCGATAGTACATTTTATCGGCAGTGTGCATTGTCGGGTCGGTTCTTTGATTGGTTGTACGATGGATACGCTTTGGAGCAATTGTAATGGACTGGGTATTGTAGTACACGCACTGGGTAGTTATTTATACACTTATCACATGCGGTGTAGATTAATTTCTGAACCCAATTCGACTGCACTTGTTTGATCAGTTCGTTTATTGTTTATGATCAATTAATCGTAACAGCATATTCCTTTAGAACATTACTACGTATAGCTTATGGCAGAAAAGGTGATAGTCTCACACAGAGAACTGTAGGTGTTACATATATATCATAAAGCAATGAACATGTTAAAAATACAATTCCTCCACATTTATGTCATATCTGACCCAAGTACCTCGAATACCTATTTCAGTTAAACTCACATCAGAGTTTGATCCCAAACGTTAAAATTCACTTTCACCAGTCAAACTGAATTCGATACCACCGAAAGATCTCTAGGGTGCAGAAAATCGCAAATACGTCTGGTACCACTTGGACCTGGCCGGTTTTTACGGTACCCTCCCACCCAAGTAACTGGTGTTTCCGCGTCGTCAAAATTGGCGTTTGGCTAGTCGTGACGGGCAAAAGTTATGCAGATCGTCGACAAAGGGTTGCCCGTTTGGAGAACGGCTGCAGCTGGCTGTCAGAGAGGGCGGGCATACTTTAACCAGTTGAGACCAAAGTGGAAGGATCCAAGGGTCTTTGCGAGTCGCCGCCGCGCTGCTGTCTCCGACGCACCGCCGCGATGCTAACTGACGCCTTAGAGGCCACTGATTGAAGTATTTATTGCCGGTAGCCCGGCTGCCTCGCCTTTATGCCCGTGTAATGATCCACTTTTGCATTCGGCCCTTATCTACGCAGCCTCCTGTGTGGCAATCTTCGGCCTCCAACTTGCCCACATTCCCCGTTACGACCGCTTCTTAACCGGTACACTCGTAATAATTATAATTATCTGGATGTTTGGTGCTAAGTGAGAAACGAATTCTAATGTGTACGACACATCTGTGAAGTATATGAAACTTCACGGATGGGATCATACTTTGGTGACCTAATTGTTTACTCTGGATGATGGTAATGAATGGATAGTAAATCTTGACCTTTGACACTGAGTTGAAGTGTTTCACACTTTGGTATCAAATTTGATCTTAGTTGCTCGTAAAATGGAGTTAAGGTGGACCCATCCCAATTGGAAGAAGTGATATCATGTAACTTCGTGTATAAGATCCATCTTCGATTTTAGCTCACCCAGCAATCAAGTTCTTCAGTCACTTGATGATCAATAACTAACCACCCTGTCACGTTCTCCGGGTTCACCCCTCCAATCAGGGGTAATGAAAGAGCCTAGTGATCAGAACAATTACGCGTCTCCAGTTCCGCGCTTATTACACCCTCGTGAAACGTGACGAGCGTTCGTACCCCTTGATAGTCAGTCACCATCGATATGGATATTATTGAAATCCATCGACGAGGCGCGTCGTGAAAAGAACGCCGGCCGTAAATCAAACGCGCTTACGCGAGCCAGGCCGACGCGGCGTTTCGCGTAGACCGAGGCAAGAAGCTGAAACTGAAACGTCGAAAGAGCCTGGCAGTCCTATAATTATATTATTACCCGCTGCGTAGCTCATGACTCTGGAGCCAATTTGTCTTCGACCGCAACGAGTTCGTGCAATTTGTGATTTATCACTGTCCCTCGCTCCTTCTCTCGCCTTTTCTTTTTCTGCCCACCGTGCCGCGCCGCCTGCAAACCGTATAATTTCTACCACGTCGCGGATTCCGCTCGCAGACTACGCTCCGATACGCGCGGCCGTAATCTCTACAAGGAACTTGCCAAAATGAGTTACGCAGACAAATGATCCTCACGGGACTACGATATCGGGCGTGCCTCGAACTTTCGGCGGGGATCAACGGATTTATGTAACTATGGACGTTGGGCAGAAGCGGACCAATTCGGAGAAATTTCTTTGGACAGTTTTTACTTGGAGACCACAGGAGTTGATCTTCTTGCTCGACGTTTCGCAGATGACGTTTCTGGTTGCGTCATTGCTCGACGCGTTTCGGGCTAAGAGTAAATTCGACCGAATGTGATATTAAAATCAATGATAAACTTAGATTTCTGTAGGTCTATATGCTTAGATGCCAGTACTCCTGTAGATCCAGATCCCTATACACTCATACTCCCAGCTCCCTACATCCGCAAATTTTTGAAATTATAGATACCTAGACCTCTAGATCTCTATGTTACTAGATTGCTATATAATACAACTTAATCAAAAAATACAGCTATTGTCACTTGGAAATAAACTCCAGAGCCTGGTGGTCTGACCTCTTAATGGCAGGCGAACCCGCTCGAAGAACGATGGCGTCTGATGTTCAAAACGGATCCGAACGGAATCACACGTTATCCGTAGATGATAAATCACGGCACAGGTCCGATGTTCCACGCGATAATTAAAATCGGTCGATTATAAGTGCATTTGGCCGCGGTAATAACGGGGTTGTTCCGAATTCCTTCAAATAACTATGTCTCAATTAGCGTCCCCCTTGGCCGCGTTTAATTGGCCAGCGTAGTTTTAGCGGAATGCAAAGGGGACCTCGGTGGCTTTCAAGGAACAGAAAAGAGCAATTATCCTGGAATCAGAGCGGGCAATTTTAGTGCGCGAATTACGCGCGAAAGAAACGTCATTCGAGAAGAATGCCAGTTCTGGACTCCTCGGGACGAGTCCTTCGGAGGAAAACGTTAGGAAGTTCGGCAGAAAGCAGCGTCGCACTTTGGATTCTCCAGGTTGAGTCGACTCGATTAACGTTCCCTTGGTGATCGCGGTTCCGTGAATACAGATGGCGAACGAAAGCTTCGTTGCAACATCTGCTGTCCCTTGGGATGGCATTAAATCAATTACGCGTCCATGAGCTTTCACGTTTTACGCTGACTGCGTTATACTCTCCTCACGAACATTTTATATCGGACTGTTATCGGATCCATCTTGCTGTCTGTTGCTTGTTCACTTAATTGCATACGCTGGTTAAAAGAATTAATGCTGCAAAATGATCGACCGATTCTTCTGAAATCATAGTACACCTGATTTGTTTTTATAGAAAGCAACCTGATTATACAATGTGTCTTATTGACGTGAGCGGACATGAAGATTTTTCGTTTTATGACACGTACGTGTGTATAACAGGTAAGTTTTGAAAGGTATTTGTGAATTGACAGATATTGGTCTACTTGATATCTTGGGACATCAGCCCATTTCGAAAACTTGAGAATTCAGATTTGAGAGTCAGCTCTTTGAGACCTTTTCTTTAACACCCGTGCCCATTTAAGGAAGCTTCCTGAATATTCCTGAAGTAGAAGTCGCCATCGCGCAACAATTACCCTTCAACATCGTCTTTTCTCGTTCTCCGCAAATTGAAATTTTTTCTCCCCTCGCAAAACTGGCGGGTAATTACCAACGAATTTTAGAGCCATTATGCAGTCGGGCATTGAGGACTTCACACCGTTCGCGCACGCTTTGATCCGCACCGAAGGAACAAGGCTGAAAAATAATTACAAAGAATCCTCCTCGCCGGGCGGGCCGGAAAGCGGCGGTAAATCGGTCTTCCTCCTGCGTGCCAGCAACGGCTGCGTTTCACTTGCTCGACTCTCTCGCGTTCAGAATCGCCTAATGAATTTAAAATGACCGTACCAAGGGTTTTTCACCCATTGGCCCGGGCCAGCGTTGATAAAAAGCCGGGGTCCCGATTTTTGACGGACGACATCGCGCGTACAGCCGCATAAAAATGCAAATCTCATTCTACCGTTCGCGCGAGCCTCCTGTCTACACGGCTGCCCGCTTTTTCGCCCGTTGCCCCTCCGCGCGGCCCCGCTCGTTTTTTTCGGCTCACACACGCGCCATTATGGTGCTTTTCATTGGACCGGCAATCTCGGCTAAATTCGCTTTTAATGACCGGGGCCAGAGACGGCGTCACGTGAAAATTTAATTTAGACGGACAAAATTGGTAATTCGTCTCGCCTGGACGAATAGGGCAGACGTTAATCCAGACGAAACACCGGGACTTAGAGTGATCGCCGCGCGAAATTAATCCTTCGTGTATGATTACAGGCCTCTGACGTTTCGGTGGCGTTGAGATGAATCGTACGATTTGCAAATCTGTAATATAGAACGGCGCTGGCGATTTCATTTCTTTTACGGCACTGGTGGCGCATTGTGAACGTTTTTGATCTCCCGAGAGGGGTTGCATTAACCCTTTATCAGATTGTAGACTAACGTTCGTTAAATCCCTATAATTAGAAAAAAATCAGATTACACTTACGCATTCGTGTGAAAAAATGAAATATGTAAAATTAAGGTAATGCTTCGAACGAACATATTAAGGGAATACATTAAATTATGTCCGGGAAGAAAATATTTGATTTGCACAAACTTTCGCGGAGTATTATTATTGCATTATGGTGTATATTATATGAATTTGCGAATGCGTAATTTGCTCTTTAGTCGCAATTACGTACCTCGATGCTATTAAGTGGACAACGTAAATGATGTGTGATAATTTTTCAAGAAGTGTACGTAATGAACCTTTGAAAACCATTGTACGGTATAGAGTTATACCATAATAGTATACGAGATCTTACTGCAATAAATTACACATTTTCTTCGTCCGCAAATATACACCTTAATGTCTTTGGATGAAATATGAGCCATTTAAGAAATGTTCAAGAATAATCCTTAATTCTTCTCAAAGATTTTACCAAATATTTAAATCAGTTTGTGTATTAAAATATCAGGAAAAATACTATAATAACATATTAATGTGTAATAGACTTGTGCACAGATTTCTTGAGACATTTTGTTCAAGTTAATTTCGAATGTGTTAACTTTGCTCATCCCTTTAATTTAAATTTACTCTTTTTAATTGAATTTCATTTACTCTTGACATTTCATTTACATTTGAATCTAATTTAGTCTCTTGATTCAAATCGCATTTAGAGTTTCTCCAATTGGTTGAATCGCAATAGATCAATCTTTCGGCCGAAAGCTGAGAATTTCGGACAACCGATTGTAGCATCTAAGTGTCTAACAACACGAGAATACAAAGAATCGGCGGGTTACATCCCGGGCTTAATTAGTTAGTGTAATAAGGGTAAGCAGCGTGTACGTTCGCTTAATTAGGTAATGATCGTACCATTGAAATTGAATACGATTTTCAATCAATCTCCGATCAGCCTAATTATCGCAATCGACCGGCAGATGTAAAGTTATCTTTGGCATCTAAGAATCTTACGATTTACGTATTCGAGGCTGGAACTCCGGGCTTCCTCCAGTTAATTTAATCTGCTGGGAACAGTCCGCGGCCCGAGAGATCCTGCAACGGCAATCGAATCGTCACGGTCGATTTATATCTCTCAGATCGGTATCTACGATATTTACTTTCATCTGTCTCAATCGAAACGGCCCGCTTAATTGTGTTAAAATTGCATTAAGAGGCCCTTAGGGCGCACGTTAATTAAGGCACAGATTCCTGGAACTGGGTCTTCTTTCGCGAATTTATGTTCCGGGAATATTTCATTTTTTTATTGGGGACGCAAAATAATTACTGAGAAATCAGAGTGAGGAAGACAAATTTTTGTTAAATAAACATACGACTTCATATGACATTTATTTCTAATATTAGCGTATTGGTTGTTAAGTCAAATAAGGGTTGGAGGGTGCACTCAATGTTCAAATTTATAAATTTTTATAAAAATAGCTGATACTTAAATATCTCTATGATGAAAGAGTGATCCATTTACCTATTAGTAATGTAATATTCTCAATGGTGAATTATGTACCTATTTGATCTATTACCATGTAAGAATAATTATAAAAATTGTATTAATAATCAATATTTCAACCAGTTTCGTATTTCAAATACACTAAAGTAACGTTCTAGAGGTTCAGAGGATTCCGGAGGTAACAATGCGAGAAAATATGAGCCACGGCGACTTCAATGCTTGGGTATCGAATAAAAGTTTCGAAAATATCGCGCGTTTTATTAACGACCGTTGTATTTGTAGAAAAAGAAACAGATGTATCTGTCGCTACCTACGGGTTTGCCGTCCCCACGAAAAACCTTTGCAACGTAAATTGCTTTCGAGTTTCTTCCCGATGAAGTATCATCTGGCCAAAGGTCTCGTACCTTACAACCACCCTCCTCGTATCTCGTTCCATCTAGCGACGGCCATTCGAAGCTATTTTCCTTGAATTCTCAATCAAACTTATTGGCATTCTACGAATTCATTCGAAAAGCCATAAAATATCAGGACTTGTGAACGAGGGAGATTTTTTTCAGACGAAATTCCATTATATGTTCAGGTATTCTGAAATCAAGAAATATTCAACCCTTATGAAATACACTATGATACTCGGGTTTTAAATATAACTCTGTTTGCAGCGTTTTATTTTCATTTTTGATTAGTATGGTATTAACGTGTCGAAGAGATGTAATATTCTTGTATTTTATCAATTTTTTAAATGTGATTTATTTAAAGTTTATAACTTGGGTTTACTGCCAACGTGCGGAGAGTTTAAAAGTTGTTTAATGAGATAAACCTGTTGCCGGGATTAAGAAATAGTCGAAATCCTTGGTCTCAAGGTTTAGATAAGACGATCTTACAGATTTGCAAACGAGTTTCTTTTATAGTCTAGACACATACTGTCGGATTTCATTTATAATTATAAGGAAGACGTGTCATAAAAACTGGAAGATTAACTGGGTGCTTAAAATGTTTTAGACAAAAACAATTATCAAGGTCACATTAATTTCATTTTTCAAGTAACCAAAATCCCAAACTCCGAAAATTCAGCAAAACCTCAACAGAAACTTCCAACATCAGAAAATGGTAAAAGGACAGTAATCGAGTTTCCTCTCGTTCTATTGCCACCGCTAGACTGTACGATGTGCCCCGTGTATCCTACAGGACCTTCGTCGTTAGAAGGATGTTACAAAAGAGAAAAGAGGATAAGGGAAGAAGGGGATTGCGTTGAGTGTGTGAGAAGGATTGCCGGAGATGGTAGGTTCGCGGTGACCTGTGACCCGCACGGTAACTCACCGCCCACGTTGCACCTGCTTCGCCGGCTATCGCGCTGCTTTATTGGTTTATCTCGACTGGCTCGAGGGGTTTATGAACTCCCACAGGGTGAGACTTTACGTGAACCTCGGCCTCCGTGTACCACCTTCTGAGAACTGGTTATATGTAGGTCTTAATCTTTTTATTCCCTACCCGTTCCACGCCCTTTTCGCGGCTAGCTACGCTCCTCGTTCGTCGATACTCGAAAGCTGAATTACGCTGCTGATAATGACTTCCAGACCACCCATTACAGGGGAAATTTAATCTTTAGCCGGAATTGGTGAAAATCGGAGTTATGGTTCGAGTAGGGATATTTAATGGGTGCTTTTAGGTATTTTACTTGTCTTGAAGATGTTCTGTTTGGTATAATCGATGTTAAATTGCTTTAGGAAGGTTGCATTAGGTGACATGTAAGTGAAAATGATACTCGAATTCTCAAATTTTTAGTAGTCCAAATTTTTACATCCCCTAATTCTCAAATAACTTATAAATCTCTAAATCCCCAAATTCCTAATTTCCCAAAAATGTAAATACCTCCTGTAAAATACCCACACGAAGAAGTATAAAATAAACAGTTCCAGAATCAATACCAAAAGTCCTCTAAGACTTAAAAAGAAAGGAACAAATGAACGAAACAATTTTAATTGGTCTAAATTAACGTACGAGACAATCCACGAGCTACCAAGTTTATACATTAATGTTTAACGGTAATCTACCTTTCGGATCTGGACTTTTTAATCAGCGTACGGTCCGAGGATAATTAATTCCAACGATATCGATAAAATTCGCCGGCCACATTCCGGTTCTATCTAAAAAATTCTCCGGGAGACCGTACCACTAGCGATCCAGCAACATATCGCACGACTAATTACTAATGACTGCAATAATTTAGAAAGTGCTTCGTGTGTGGCACCGTGTAGTTTTAGTTTTTGCCATCTTCCTCTTAAAGTAGAAACTCATTGGCAATAATAGTTCTCGATTGGACGATAAATAAGATAAGTCGAAAATTAAAGTCGGCATCGAATGGACGTTCGACGAAGATACACGAATCGGTAACGTATAAGAAACCGTTTAATAAAGCAGTTAATATCTTGTTTAATTGTAGGTGGACTTTTATGTACCCTTCCAGTCTGTGTATAACTTTCCTAATGACGATAAATGAAAATATATTATGGATTATAAATAAACGAACCTCAGATCCCTTTATGTTCGACTTTATTGTAAATTGATTAAACTACCTTAATTTATTACTTCCACCTGCAGGCAATTAAGAGTATTTCTTCGAGCGTATATTTTTACAATTTTCCACATTTGTATAAATTTGCCAATGTTTCACGACATAAATTAAAGGAAGAAAGTGCACGCAAAATAATGGGGAATTCGAGGTACATGTGTGAGTTTCGTTGAAGGGACAACAGTAATCTTGAGCACGATCGTGATTCGCTTGTCTGATTCCAGTGAAAAATACTTAGCTGCCATTATCGCAACTCTTCTCGTCGTTTCTTTGCTCCAGACGAATCGAAGACTGTTCCTTTCGACGATAACCACGGAGATATCAGCGATCGCTGCAACGTATTTACGCGATTCGTGGCCATACTCTACTGCTTTCGGTCTCGTCTCGATAAGCGAAACACACGCAATGGTACCGTGTACACGAAATCAATTCTTTTGTTACCATTTCGTTCGAATTTCCGATACGAGATGCCCTTTAAAAATCGAACTTTCAGATATCATATCAAGTACGTTTTCAAGCGATGTGTATTTGTCTCTTTATTTATTGCACCATTTCAATGAAATTTTACGCATTCACTCCAGGTTCTCATTCATCATTATCCGGATATTAATTAAATTTTAAATATTCACTCTAGGTTTTCATCACTGATGTTAATTAAATTTTAAGTATTCATTCCAGCTTCTCATTCATCAAATATTAAATTCAAATATTCATTTATCATTGAATCATCCTGACATTATTTAAATTTCGAGTATTTCATTCATCAAGATATTAATTCGTTTGAAACGTTCAAGAAACCTCGTATTATTAGAGTTTAAAATGTTAAATATTGTAAATGTACGAATTCCAGTTCTACACACGAAGGATCATAAAATAATCTCTGTATCATTTCAAGTAATAAATAAATTCAGAAAATTGAATTACAGCGTGTTCAGTCTCGTTTACACGAAGAGCCAATGATTACACGATTCTCGAGCAGATGGGTACGAGAAGTAACAATGTATAACGCAAAATTATCGGAACATTTGCGAAAAATATACAGAGAGGATGGACCACACAAAGGATCATCGAAGTTCAGCTTTTGCACGTAACGTGGCGTCGATCACCCAAGCTCACGGTATAATTCGCAGCTTCCGGGCGAATGATGGACCCCACTGAGTAAGGCATTATCGAATTTCAGATTCGATTCAGCCAACCCTCTACCTGCTCGTTTCGTATAAATATTTAACGGGACGATCATTTTATTCTTCCCTTAAAATATGTTGTATAATTTCTGCAGCCTGAAACGTTAAAAGTGTTCAAAGAATACTTTGAGAATTTTCTTACAAAAACTTGTGTTCAAAATATTTTTAAAATTTCATGATAATAAGTAGTTCGTAGTAACAGCAATTAATTTTACCACTTCAATACGCTATCTTTATTCTGTGCATTTATTACCACATGCAAGAAGTTTGCATACGCGTACATTCATAAGCATCGATCAAACGCGTGTTCATCTTCGCAAAATTAAGTTCGCCATACGCACACCTTCCAAAGGAATGACGCAGGCGTGAAAATGTTTAATATACTGTGCAACATTCTCTTCCCAGCAGGTCGGAGCATGTTGCAATTAACGTGAACGTAGATCAACGAATTTTTAACTCTCGCGAAATAAAGTGATCGAGGATGTAAAGCGGCCACCTTAAAAGAGTGTCCGTTCGTGAAACTGATCGTAATTAACATCGCGGGCTTAATTGAGACAGGGTTTTAATTAACCTGTTATATTAAACTGCCGATCAAGAGGAGGTGACGGTACTGGTTGTACCGCGTCGAAAGTGATTGACCCGTCAAACAGGTGTATGCCGATCATCTCATGGTGTGTCGACATTTTTGCAGACGTTTCTGACCCCGGGCTACACCTTATCTACGATCGACCGAAAGAATTCGGATCGAGCCACCATCACTTCCCGTTACCACGTTTTGGTTCCAGGCATTATTGTCATCATCATCCAATTTTTCGGATAGTATCAGCGTTGTTACATGTTCACCTGTTTCCATGAAACGTAATGAGAGCTTGGGAAGCATCATTTGTGGCAGCACTGGTATTAGTTTAAAATATCATGTGGATTTCACGGTTGATAGCTTAATTGAAAAGTAGTGCAGATGGAGTGCATGTTCGTTTATGGAATCTAGAATGGGGATCAAATATCGTCATGGGGATGATAATGGGGTTGAAATTTGGTTATTAGAATTGTGAGAGATGAGGAAAAGGTCTTAGGGAAAGTCTAAGGGATACATATGGTCTATAGAGAATCTAAGATCTAAAAAATCAACCCCATATCTCCACATATCGAAAGTAATTGTCTAGCAATATGATTGAAATGATTTTCCAACGACGTCCATCACTTCATTAAGCTCCACGATGGATCCAAGATTATCGATTTCGTCCGGTATCGATATCCGTCCATCGTGATCCCTATCGTTCACTGACTCGAAGATCGACCTCCCAAACAGGCCGGCTGTCCGTGCAAGATGAGGCAAAACGACCCGAACATAATGAAATAACCATAAACATGCTTGCACCATTATCGAAGCATCTTCTTCGGTGGCCACCGGCTTCATCCAGCCCACATTATTCCTGCATCGTTTTAATGCGAATTCTAAACAAATTCCTTGCCATTTCTGGCAAGCATATCCTGGACACGAGGCTGGAATCGTTAAAATTCGTGGATCAGCACACGGTTTATCGTATTGGACGGTAGGCTGGAAACGATTATCGATACTGTGGCAGAACGCGTGGGAAACACGAAGGTGGTTCTCGCATGAGGATTCGGAACGAATTGCTTTTTTTAATGAATTGATTTCTGTGCAGCTCTGGGAACGGGTTTTTGGGAGGATGATTTAATGAAATGCTTCATACGAAGCTCTTCAATGATGAACTTTTAGGATTTTTAAAACTTTAGCAAATGTTTAAATAAGATGGATTAAATTCTGAACATCATCTGATCATATTATGTTAAAAAGAAAATTGACTCTGGATGAAACTCTAAATGCCTGAAGACCTTTGTGTGTCAAGAGGTTAAAGTTCTGCGTTTGTAACATTTTCCTAAAGGCAAAATGAATTTCATTTGTCAAGAACCGCTTTGCTGATCTTTATTTGCAGCTCCATCTTAATCTTTTGCAACTTACAGTAAATTTACTCAAACGTAAAGTGAATTTGATTTTCCGTTTCATCATCCGTTTCGTCTCAATCTTTCTCGAGAGTTACTTGTGATCTTTATTTGTAACTCCATCTTAATCTTTTACAACTTACAACTCAAACTTGAAGCGAATCTGATTCTCCATGAATTCTTTGATCTTTCATTTCGACCTCCACTTCATCTCAATCTTTTACACGTTAAACTTTGCCATTCAACTTCATACCTTTAGACTCCTATAAATTCCATGAAACGTTTGGCCCAAATAACTTGCAAATTTACTGCATTTTAATTAGGTAATTTATCGTTAGAATCATTTAGTTCCACAAGGTTATCAAGGTGATTCGTAGTAAATGAATCAAGATCTTAATAGTAAATGAATCAAGATCTTAATAATAAATGAATCAAGATCTCTAGCCAGTAATATGTTAATCAGTTTCCATAAATCCCGTCGAGAATTATGCTAAATCTTCCCGCAGACAAATTTGCGTTCTATTACTATAATCTCCTGCGCGAGTATAATTTGTTCCCTTTTCACCAGACTCCGCAGCATTCAATTCGAACGTTAAACACCAAAACCATTAAATGTCCACGGATGTTTGAATTAAAGGCCGTTTCAAGGTATCTAAATGTTCGAGCATGGTTCAGTTCGATGCAATTAAGGTGGCGAAGCTGAATGGCCGTAGAAATCGCCGCCTCCACACGCAAGCGGAACGACTCTTTCGCCTCGTGGCAACGAAGCGGTAGCTTATAATTGTTTATTCGGCCACGTTGAAATACGAGGGTAATTTCGAATGTCGTTAAAGCCCATTAAACGGAATAAGCACGACGACCAACCAGATATGCATTCTTCCATCTTCCCCGTCGTGCACCGCCGTAAATCTACGTTTATTGCCGTCGAATTCGAGACGCGAATTCTCTCGCTCCGACGATACTTCGAAATTCGCGCCAGCCTTATTGCCTCGCTGGATTTTAATGGCCGGATACGAGTCGGATTATTTGTAAACATAAAACTAAGTACTTGCAAACATGTTATATTGTAAGTTACAAGGTAACTTCCCTTTTTAACCGGTGATGACTTAACGAACGTAAACTCGTAGCTTGACTTGCTTCGATGAAAGAAAATAAAAATTTCTGATTCATTTGATTGTCTATGATGTCTTGCATATCTAAAATTTTAGTTGATGTGTCTTTTTAAGTTGCGTTCAAATTTGACAGAAATTTATGGATAAAACATGCACTTATGAATATTGAACTCGTACTGTTACATAGAAGTAATAAAATTCCCAAAAATGTATCTACATTTGCATAACCATGGTCTGCCCACCAGCTGACACTTGAACAGCCATTCAGCCCTTTTCTGTTGAAGACAGCGTTCTAAATTTCATCCAGCAGTGTCCGTCGAACCATCGAAAATCACGTTCGTCGTGCCTGATTTAACCACCCCGCTACAAAACTTGTCGTATTTCAGCAACATAAATGCTAATGCCTCATGGGTGAGCCGGTGTAGACCGGTCTGGTGATGAATAGCGACACGCGTTCACGGTGTTAGTCGCGGCTTGTTCGCATATTTTTTAAGCCCCGTGAAATTAATTGGAAATTAAGCTGATCGTTGATTCGTTGTTTTCGGAGCCAGCCTTCGTCCCGATGTATATCTCTGATCTACGACAGCTCGTTTCTAGTTATTGGTCGTTCACGGAGATCCCCTTTCGCGCGGATCGCACGGATATAAATCACCGGGACGTGGAAACACGAGCGAAAAGCGCTATTCGCGCCGAAGAACAGTCGAAAATTTTATTACACGTTGTTGCGTCGCTCGCGAGAATATAAATTCAATTAAATCCGAGAACGATCAGCTTGCTACGTGGTTAATGGTTAATGGAGGCAACGGAGCATGAATCTCGATTCTGTTTTCGAGAGACCAATCGCAGTCGACCGTTGCTTGCTTCAAAATTGTGATACACCGCGAATTAATACTTTATTTTAGTAGTTTACGGACGGGAATTTCATGGATGAATTTATGATACTTGATTAGATCCTATCGTGTACAATTATTAGAAACTTTATTAACAATATCTCAGTTCCTTCACATTCAATATAGTAATTGCTGGACAATCATAAAAATACGAAACCACCTATGAATGAAATTATTTATAGTACATGTAATAGTAGTTAACAGTACATTGCTACTTGGCATTTATTTTCAGTCACAAAAAAATTGCGATTAGAACTGATACATTGTATGTTCGAAGTATGATATTAAACAACAGAGTGTATCTACAAGCAGATGCTTGAAAAGATTTATATTCAATCTCCATGGAAAATTAATTAAACGTCTTACCACTGAGTCGCACCTTCAGCAAACTATAAAGTACACGCACAAGTTATTTAACCGAAGTCTTTATTAATTTAACAAAATATCAGAAATTATTAATTACCTCGAGATGGTTTTAATCACCAACGTCGTCCCACAAGATGTAGCTGCATGTTCGATTAAAAACGGAATACGCCTCCAACGATGGGGTGCATTGTAATCGTTTCAGGCAATAATTTTTGAAAATCCTCATTAAGGTTAACGTCTTTAATTTCACGCAAGAGTTGTACTTCTGAAATTACACGCTGCCCCGTCGAGGAAATCCGATTGACGGTTGCTCGTAATAATTCGATCGATTTCTGGACACGGACCTGTTATTAGCGAACTTTATGGATTGCCACGGATTGTAATTTGGTCTTTATCGATGATTATGGCACGCAGATTTTTTATGGTTTTCATTGATCGGATGATTGGATACAGATTGGTAGGTGAACACGGTTTGGGTATAGGTGTTAAATGGTTTCGGTGGTTTATCAGAACGAAATTCGTTGCTATAATTGCTGACCAGCCGAATGAAATATTGCAAGGGCCCAATAAATTAGGAGAGATTATTTTAACTTTGTAAAGCTGATACTGTCGTTAATTACAGTAACTCGCCATTCATCACTGAATAATTTTGCAATACCTCTAAATTAGTAACAGAATTTGATTGTTCGCTGAAAATTTGAAGAATTATAGAACTCTAGTATTAAGACTTCACCGTTCGTTTTTTCCTGAATTTTTAATTCTTATATGACCTTCATGAACTCGTTTACTCTCATATGTCGGAAATGAACAAAATGACATATCACTGCTTAATAACACATATTCAACTTCAACATACAAACGTTTTATTTTATTACAAATATACGAATGTTTGACAAATAAAATCGTAACTGTAAGACGTAATTCAGTGAACAGTAGAAACTACTCGCAAAACCACACTCGAAACTTCTGTATAATGAAAGTAACAGTAGTACTAATTACAAAGTAAAATTACAAATTGCACGTCGGTCCAGTTATTTAACACCAGCTGAAAGAGCAGGTTTAAAAAGTTGGTATTAATTGTAAGGGATCCCCGGAACAAGCCCATCGTTCCCATTCATCGTGACCGCAAATTGATTCCGTATGGTGATATTTCATACCGTGTCGCGTTCTTCATCCGTCATTCTCGCCGTTCTCTCCTCGACATGAATCACGGTTGGTCTGAAAGAGAATCATTTCACCGACAACTTATGACTGCTGCGGACTGCTGCTACTAATGAATGAACGGAAGCTGTACGCGCGGACCGACTATCGCGACGGTCAAGATCGTCAGATAAGATTCATCGCGAGAGGAAAACAGATGTAAATAAAGCTGCTCGATCATCTGGTGTTTTAACATGCGTCTCAAACTTTCGTCCTGTTCGAAGATTTATTTTTTCATCTTCGATCAAGATACCAGTTAAATTTACTAATGGTTCGGGTATTCATTTATCTATTTGGAAATTGCTGCCGGGAATAATTTATTCACGCGTTCACTGAAAATAAGGGTATTCCATTACTTATTGGAACGTAGATCTTTATAAAAAGCTATTTTTGAAAAGCATGCAGTAGGAATTTAATTTACTTCGACCTTTATATTTTACAAAAGATTTTAAACAAGATTTTATAATTAATTTCATATGGTTTTGTGTAGAATTTTATACGCGATTTTATGAAGAATTTTACAGGGAATTTGCTTAATCACAGCAATGACGGTACGAAATGTGTTAAAACGTTGATCAAAAGAAGCAGCATCGGAAACGTCGAATGAAAGAAGCTCGTTTGAAAGAAAGAGGGTGGGGTTGGGGTTTCTTGCTGAAAATCCGAGAATGTCAACGCCACTTGACGTGGTTGAATACATAAATCGCGTTCTTGCCCGGTTTCGCTTCGAGATAACAGGTAAGAGAACAGGTTCTGGTAGGCGACTGTACACGCTGCCGGGCGTTACATAGTGAAGACAGAGATCATCGCTTGATAACACACAACCCTGGTCTTACGTCTCGAAGAACGATTGTAGTAGCTTCGGTTGATGTCCGTAATTTCCGGCAGACGGTGCATCGTTACGGGCAAAAGAAACAACGGAGTCTGTTTTCGAAACAGTCGAACTGGCCGCAAAACAAATTAATCAATAAGTACATGTCGAACCGAAAAACTCGTATCTTGTTAACAGGACGGCTTATCTTTTACATAATTTAGTAACTCATACTTGAAATAAGTTATTGTACTCTTAAAATCAAAAGGTGCATTGGTTACGTTGGTAGTGGCAGAGGTGGAGCTTGATTTTTAGATAAAATATTGTACTGACAATGTTAGAACTTTTTTTCAATTATTAATGTAATTCTTCTTGTGTTAAATATTAGAGTAGACGAAATACATGGTTACTATAAACTGCAGAATTTGGGGTTCAGTTGTTTTCATAGGTAGATCATTGTCTAATCCAGTGATTTCAATGCCTGCATAGAACGTGTCTTTTCTTTCGTCGTTTCGAATTTTATCGATTAAAGAATGTATTTCTTAACATCGATTCTTACCTGTCTATTGCTGTTCAGGAATAAGATTGAGATACAACTTGTCCATACAAGATGAGTGAACATTACATAGTTAATTATAATTGTACAGAAGGTTGCATAATACCATGACTACAAATCGTACGAAAGACCTCCAACGAGGTATCGTATTTCATCAATGAAAATTAATTACGATCAACCAATAGCAGCCATATTACGTCTACATCGAATTAGATATCGGTAAAGAAATAAAGTCGATACAAAGCCTGTTTCTAAACCATGAGTCGGATACTCGTTCAGATGGCGGCGTGGCCCATTTTTCAAAATCGTAATTGCATTTTTTATTTCGCTCGCGGCCTCCAAGGCCTCCGGTGGTTGGCCATCGTGTTCTTTCTGGCGATGCGTTGCTGCCACTTCTGCGGCCCTCGTGGACCCGGCAGGCAGGCATTCATATTCATGCGGAATAAGGTGCAATTAAACTCTGCGAGGTGTCAGCTACGAGGAGGGCATTAATCACCCAACAAAGCCATTTGACGCACTAACCGCCGCGGATACAATTACACACGAACCACATAATAAGCTTGCATTACAACGGAATGATAATTTCACTGTAGGATTGTAACAAGCTGCTTCGTCGCTTGGATTTCTCCTCGTGTTCCCTTTGTACTTCTTTGTCTCATCTTCTTTCGGGGTATTTCAGGGCAATACGTTTGCAAGTAGTAAGAAATTCTTGACAACAGTTGGCTAAGAAATTCGTGGTAAGAGTTCGGGGAAGGGGAAAGTGGTCGAAGAAGTTGGAATGGAGGGTGAAACTCGGTTGGCCAAGATGGAGTTGTCACCTTAATTACAGTTTACAATTTGCGCTAATTTCGTGTGGCGGATGTGGACAAACTTGGGAAAACATATAACCACTTTTCTGCTACTTTCTTATATTTATTAAATTATGGTTAAACTTAAGTCGCTTAAAATAATTACCGAATATGACGGTTGAACAAAATTCTCTAAACTCCTGAATCGACTCAGAGTATGGACACTATTTTAAAAAACACTTCGCCGCGAAAAAAAGAGAGCAGAAGTAACAGGAACAACCTACCATTTTAAGACCTGTTCCATGGTAACAAATGCCTTCACTGTCAAATTTTTTGTCGATGAAAAGAGTAACAAGTTATCAATTACAAGTATAAATAACATCCAATCTTTTTTAAAGTCACATTAACTTAAACCCTCCAGAAATTATGTCCGCGGTACACAAGGAGAAGAAAGTAATCGCTTGGAATTACGAGGACACCGATGGTCCTGTACGTCTCAGTTTTTTACTTGTTCCATGAAAATTTCATAAGGTAATTCAGCCTCGCGTACGTCTGACCGGCCCGTAAAAGCGGGAGCGCGGCGAATTTTTATTTTTCCCGTACGATTCGAACGTAACACGCGTCCGACGTAAAAATACGCCAAATGCATCTTAAACAAATTACATGTACCGCAGGTGGGCCAGCCTGCGCTGGGACGAAAGTAATGTCTACATTTACACGCGAGCATGCAAATTGTCGGTAAATTTATTACTTATAAATGTGAGATTATTCGACGGTGATTCATCTTTATTATAAGGCGTGCGCTCGCCGGGTAGCGGCTTCATTCGTTTTGTGATGTTATTTTTTCGGTCGAGATTGATAATCGGTTCACGGGCACAGAAGCGTGTCGACCGGAATCGATAGTTACCGAAACGAAAATCGGCCAGGATTTACATCCGTGGACCACGGGACCGATTAACCATCGGCAAAACGAGCGGCTGCCTAATCTGCAGCCTTCAAATCAGCCGATGATTTAGGAGAGTTGCAATTAATCTCGGCGCTATCGTTCGTCCAGATCGAAATTGCTCCTGCACTCTCGGACGATCGATTTTGCTTGGTCGTGATGCTGTCCCTTCACGACGTGATCATTTTTCGAAACGAAAACCTTGTTGCGTTCGTTCCAAAAATTTATTCGGTTGACATCTTGATTGAATCTACAATGCTATACTGTTATAATTGCTGTGATATTAAATATCAGAGAAGTGTTATGAATGTTGCCCATGTCAATAACATCTTAGCGAAATTTGTGTACCTACAGAGTAAACCGCAAGAAACATGCATTTCCATGGTTCATTGTGCACCTTTTTAGCAAATTCGCAAAAATGCTCAGACATTGATTAAAGGTGTATAAAAGTCGCTTCTTTTTCCGTAAAGGATGATGCCGCGTTAAAACTTCCAAAGGTTCACCTTTTTCTCTAATCTCAACAAGCTGCAGGAAGAAAGTGCAAATCACGACCCGTCCAGGGCTGAAGCTAGTGAAACGCGTGAAAGCGCCTATGGGGTAATGTTCGTTCGAAAGTCCTGTAGGTGTGATCCCCCATAATGGCGTGTCAACGACGCGAAACGTTACGAATCAATTTGTACGGTTTCAAAGACGTGAAATGCCGAAATGACGTTCCGCGTGGCTTCGAGAGGTGTCTTCGATCGAGCCGGGAGGAGTGACTGCTGAAGAAATTCATCTTCGCCATCCGAGGGGATCGTCGTTCAAAGAATCATCTGTTCTCTCCTTTGCGCACGGCGAAATATCGAACGTCATGATCTGATCGTTTGATGATTCTTTAACTTTTGCGATTTTCGGCAAGTAATGGACGAAATTAGCATGAATGAATTAATAGATGAATCTACCTTTCGGGATTCGTGAATGGGTGTTTCTGGTTAGAAGCTTCTATCATATGATAGATGTAACGATGATGATCTGCGCAATTATTGCCATTAGGCAGATTAATCGGTTACCGACAATTTATGATAAATAGTGAAATTAATTCAATCCAGTCTCTGTAAATACTTACACTGTTTGATTAAACAAAGCTCTGAATGAATAGTTTAATGGCAAATGCAGAATAGGAGACATTTTGTGAGATAGTGAGACATTCTATGAAACATGGTGAAACATTTTGTGAGACATACTGAAACGTTTTGAGGCACAGTGAGATATTTGTTAAGAGGTAGTGAGACATTCTGTGACATAGTAAGACATCGTATGACAGATAGTGAGACATTGTCTGAGACACGTATGAACCATTTTATGAGACATTCTAACATAAATCAACCTATGCTGATGAGAAACCAATTCAGTTGAACGACAACCATTTTATCGAACAAGTAGAAATCTTAGCATACGTACATCAATGTATCGCAATATTTGTGGATAATGGCAGATATTGAAGAAGTAGGTAAATTACAGCAGTTCACAATTCGAAGGAGTAGGAGGAAGGGGTTTGAGGAAGCATCTCCCCGGTCGTAAACAACGAATCCTTTTCAGAAGGGATAAGACCGAGCCCACGCCAAGTGGCGCATCTGCCGGCTCGTTATCTAATGGCGGCTCATGCCGGCAGATAATTGAGCTCGCTGCCACCTGAGGCGAGGCTCGAATAGATGCGGCCTTATTAGGACCGATGCTGCGTTGTCCGCGGTAGCCAAGCCTCGAATCGTTGTTATGTATCGATTCTTGATTAAAACCCACCCTCGGGCTGCCACCTCATTACGCCTTCCAACGAAGAACCTTTCAACCTTCCTTCGATCGTTGGTTAATATGACGTTAGGTGCGAGGTGCAACGAAGTTGATGCTTTCGATACGTTTTTTATGGAAGACTTTTAGAAATTATGTGAATCGAACAGAAACATCTTCATGTATCTTCAAGAATATCTTCAAGACTGTCTTAAAATTCTCTCACAGATGATGTGAGACCATAGTCTTTTTCGTATACTTCCATTTTAATAGTAGAGTATAGTAATTGAAATATTGTCCCTATTCATATGTGGATTGATATGTTTATAAATATCATACGTTATAACCTATATGTTGTACAATAGTTATAGCCGCTTGTTCAGAAACGAATGCATCCAAGGAAAATGTTTGAAGAGTCGTAATACTTGTATAACACAGAATAGTTGCAGTCGAACGATGCTGTTAATTTATCGATCCTTCGATGCTGTCGATGACCGCTTGTTAGCAAGCCCCCAACGTGACTGGTGCAATTGGATAAGCAAATTGTTCCCAGGTCAACGTGTAACCTTATCTATGATACAATTACGATATCAGTGTGCCTGTTCACCGTGACTGCATCCAATGATAGAAACTATCCCATGTCTCTTGAGTTACGGGGTTGTAATTCTACTTCGGAGGAGGCTGAACGCATAGAAAGCGACAGCTGCAATAAATATACGCGTCCGCATTGAATTGCATCGAGAAGGAAACGTTGGCTCACAGCCAGCCTTACACCTTCATACTAGCAGATTTTACCCTTATGAAATCCAAAACGTATATTTTAGCCGTAAATTACAGTGTCGTTTTAGATGACAACGTTGTGCAAAGCGAAAGGTATACGCTGTTATTATACACCGGGAACGTAGTTTAATAGATAAAATGTGTTTGCTGAGAAGGGACAGCGAAAAATTGTTATTTACCGGTGTTTAAAATAGGTGACACCTCGAGCAATTTGTAATGGAAGCTTGTTACATGTTGTACATAATAATTGTATAGTAACACGATACTCATTAATATACCTTTCTAACATTTGTACAATAACTTAAAACTTTTTTCAAATCTTATGAGAATAGTGCTGTTAATTTCGAAGATAATTTAACATCTTGTTATATGACTCTTCTTAATTGGAAAAATATAAAAGGAAAAAGCTTGTTGAAACATAGTTAAGAAGCTTCAGAAGGAAAATTCGTGTAATTAAGTAGAAGCACAAAATACTCATAAATAATATAAAAGATTCCAAGTGATTAAAAATAAAATTCCCACCAGATAGCTCTCACGGGATCCTGAAATAACTGAGTTCACTTTTATGGAAACCGTTTATAGAGTCCCTAAAGCTGTTGAATAAGTCAACGAATGGAAATACAGCCTTTGCGGCAGTAAATAATGCAAAACGAAGAACGGGCGAAAAATTGACGGTCTCTACGTCGTATTCGCCGATTTTTCATACAATATCCCATTTTCAAGAACGACGACGACGCACCTCGTCTGCCTATAAGATGATATCGAGGCGTATGGTTTCTCCACCCTCGGGGGAATCGAGCGGGATCGTGTCAATAAATCGGATGGCGTGCGCGAGAGCAGCCAGAAAAAAGAATCGAAGAGAAATCGAGCATCGGGGAGTGCATCTTGAAAAATCGCCGATGCAAGGTGGCCGGGGGACATGATTGTAACGATCGAAAGCAACCGGTCACGCATTTCGAAGATTTAGTTTCGGCTTTCAGGAAGCATTTTACACCCTTTCTAATCCACTTATAACAGCACTTCGATCGCTGCACTTTCATAACACGTACAATTTTTTTTAGTAGACACACGTACTTCTATTAGTATGTACTATTAATTACATAATATTATAAATAGTTAATATACAAAATGTTTTGTACGAACAGTATTTAGCAATATTTTACAAATTGTGAGCAACTTAACTACTGCATATTTTCATATATTTAAGAGACAGTCTTGATAAAAAAAGTGATTACTTTTTTATTTCTGATTCAGGAGTTAAAAGTACTGAGATGTCGACCAACGGAGAATTAAAATAAGGAGATTCACATATGCACCACATATTCGCTACCAAATCAAGACCTAACAAAGGGGACAAAAACAGGTAGAGCTTTCTGGATAACGATGTCAGTCGATTTTTTTGTTCCCCGTGTACAGCGGGTCATTAGAATGATGCAGCGCGGTTGCAGGGTGAATTTTATCCGCGGTAATAATCTAATAAATCGGCGGGAAAGACGTATGCTCGGCTGCTGTGCGGCAAAATCGAATGCCGTTCGGTTAGCGGGCCACATTCTCGATTCGATGTTTACGAGGCTGACCAGCCGAAATTTATGAAAATTATTCGCGACTACCCCGATTTCGCGTATTCATGCAGCGAAGCCCACACGACATCCGGTCGGACCAACGTACCCATTGTTCTCCTCGCGACATGTCGAAATTTCCATACGCGACGGGGTTATCCAATAAACTCGAATGCAAGGCATTCCGGTGACTCGACTTACCCGGAAGTTGCTTCTTTGCGACCATTCTTTTGTTCCACGATCACATTCTTTGTGTACCACCGTTTTCGGAAATTTTGCATTTTTTGGGGTGTTACATTTTAGAATCCTGGTGGCAATTTTAGGGAAGACATTTTTTTCATTCTTATTTAATTTGGGAATTTGGAGTTGTATAGGAATCATTTTTACGTAAATTGGAAATGTGTATGTACTTTAGGAATTAGGAATTATATGTATATTTTTAGTTATTGTTAGACAGTGGATGATTTTAGGTATACATACATGTATGTTCTTCTATGATACATGAATGTCTGTGCAAATATACATGTGCGTTTTTATAATACATGGATGGTTGTGCAAATATACATATACACTTTTGTGAGACATTTTTTCTCTTCAAGAGATTGTGCATATCTTGCAGATTTTTAATAAATTGTTTTCTTGCATGTTCACCAAATTTTTGCACAATTTTATAAATTATAAATAAACTGCACACATACATTTCCACCTAATAAAAATACACGTTTTACATCCACAATACCTCGCAGACTTCATAAATGCATAAACCCACAGTGCATTAATAATACATAGACATATGCAACCGAGATATTAAAAGAGTAAACGCTGAATAGTACCTGGAATTTTTATACGCAACGTTCACAAAGAAATTCGCTTATAAATAAATTTAATATGCACTCGCATTGAAACGTTGTTTGCTTTTTACGCGAGCCAAGTTAAAATCCGACAAAAACTATAACGTGCTCGCGTTTACTTTCTTTCTGTTTATACATGCATACATTAACCATTCCCATTCGACGAGAAGAAATAAAAGGAAATTCAACTTGGGCAAGTGTGTTTCCATTCGAGATAAATGGCGAGCATTGCGGTGACTATCGTCTCCCTTCACTGGCCATGTTCTTCATATCCCACGGGTCTCGCTGCTATCGGCGTTTCTTCATCCGTGACCGGAAATGTGCTTCTTGAAACGTAAAAAAGAAGGTGTGGAAAGTTGTGTGTTAACCACAGACTCATCTGGCTTATTGTAATCCCATCGGTGCTCGTATGATTTCAGCTGCTCTAATTTCCGTCCTCTTGGTCACCCATTATCTCCAGCAAAAACGCTTTCGTATCAATGTTTCGCTCGCAAAAAACTATTTTAATGTAATAGGAGGTCTGCCTTCTTTTGTATTCTTTGATGAGACTGAAAGAACCGAGATGAACACGGTCCTTATTTAACCTTCGAAGGTTGACTCCATGAATCATGATGTGTATCAACTGAAATTAAGTATATCACGACGTATTGTGTCCATTTTGTGGCTGTATATTGCACTTGTATATTACACAGACATACCTTGATATACACAGCTATATATAATTTAAAAATGAAGCCTCAAATTTTACAAAGGAAAGAGTTGTTCAGAATCACCTTAGGTACAACCCTTTCCAGAAGTTACACCAGTTGTGAGACACCCTGTATACTTAATCGTACATTGCTATAAGTAAAGTTTTACTGAGAAATTTCATAGGTAACTGTTATCGTGAGCGATCCATCGTTTGAAATTCACCGTTGCGTTTAAGTGGCATTTTCAATACCTGAATGCTCGACTCTCCGGTACAGACTACTGCCAGCAGGTGGTTCCTCTTGCAAGATGACTGGATAACCAAGCATCCGGTTAAACGGCGGCACTGGAAGCGCGTAACTTAGCGTACGCCATTAACGTTATCTCGCGAGCGAATAAAAGTGGCTTGCGTCCGAGTGTGAATCGCAAGTCGACTGAAAAACGCGGAAAGAAATGAACCGCTGGTGTTGCTGAGCTGACACTGAAGAAATCGAGTATCTCCTCTGTTCTCTCTTCGTGTCGATACTTTCCAAGAACGTTGACAGCCGGATTCTGAAAGTGGTCGTTTGCCGCTGAATTATCTCTGAACTTAACTCCCTGTCTGTTCGAGTTTCTGGAGTTTCGACGGAACGTGTGAGTCCTCCAGACTCTCGAGCACGCTCTTGAGACCAAGTGATTGGACCAAGTGTGCCGAAGTAATTGACAGTCGGACGTCGCAACTATCTAAGTTTCGTTCCAATGTATCACTTCATTCCCGATATCAAGCTATTTTCTATACCAATTTAATTCTAAATTCTACAAGTTTATTTTAGTCAGTTCTAGTTTCGAATTATCATATGATTTATCATTTATAGATTAACAATGCTTCGAATTTCAAGGCCCCTGAATTGGTAAAATGGTTCTCTAAATCTTCAAATACATACACTTACAAATTTTCAAAGCTCTGAATTTCTAAATTTATGAATTCTCAAATCTCCAAATTTCAAAATATCCAAATCCCACTATCCCCTAATTCTCAGATTAAAAAGTATAAAAAAAATATTCCCCACGACGCAAAGTGGTGATTCAACAGGTCCAACGAATTGCTTCAGCCTCGTTTTCCTTTTGCATTTTGACGATCCCCTGTCCATGTTCAATTGTTCGTAACATCAAGTAGGTCGGTGATTCCTCTTCGAACGTCAATTAAGAACAATTGAAAAGATCGGTGCGCTTCACTTTCCTTCCCCTGTTGCTCGCGAGAGCAGCAATAAATTTGTCCTTTTTACGGTGCTCGCTGTTAACCGTGTTTCGCGAAACGTTGACCAAGCGGATCAAATTTTATTCCCTTTCATTACTTATCCTTTGACGAGCGAGAAGCCAGCTACGCAACGCGCAATCTTCCCTTGTTGACACTAATTGAACGGGCCGGAATAATGCATCGATCTATCGTGATACCGGCAGGATTTTCCCGCGGGAATCAATCAGGAGCGCTCCCTCGCAGGAGGATGGTCCACGTCGATGTCATTGCTTAATGAACGATGCTCGCTGAATGAAGGATACACGACTAATTTGTGGCCTGACATGATCGAATGATCCAATTTTCGTTGTACGGTATCTGGCATTGCCCTGCAATTCCTGGTTCCATTTTAAACTCCTGATGAACAATCGCTTACCATTCATCGATATTACGGTTTCTAGATAAGCATTGGTTCTTTGATTAGGTGTACATGTGTTCGGTAGGTGTACAGATAGGTACATTTAACAAGATTTCATGCAGTTTTTATCAAATTTTCATCATCAGATCTTCATTCATCGGAGACAGTCACTAAAAATGTATTCTCACTCGAGAATTATCATCGAACAAATAAAAAGCTGTCTTACAAATGATAAACCCTGTCGTCTTAGAAATAATAGAACGCAGCAAACATAAATCTTCCTATCCTCTCGTTAATCAAGGAGGGAATCAACTAGCTACACGTTGTGACAATCAGCCTAGGTATCCAGGACATTAATTGTGCGGGCCAGGATAATCCGGAGGACCTCGAATACTTTCCCGCGGGAGCTAATCAAAGGTAGGCCGGACAAAAACACGGATTTATGGCCAGTAGGCGGTACGAGGATCACGAAGAGGGCCAAGAGACCACGAACATGGAAGAGGGAACGTAAGGTGGATAGATAAGAGGGTGGAACGAAGCGAAGAAACAGGGAACGATACGAGAAAAGAGAAAGAAAAGGCGGGGAGAAGAGAAAGGTTTCGAGAAACCGTGGTCGTCGAGGCAGCAGTAATTACTTCGCGGCTGCACCGAGTACGATTTTTTTTGCCGGCGTGCTAAGTGTGTTCCTTAATTGAATTTAAGGTTATTTAATATGCTTTTAGCCCGCTATCTGGGCCCCCCCTTACATACTTCTGGAAACACGAGGCCCGATCGATCGACCAGCTCGTTTCCTTTCCCTCGAGCTTCCATGGTGTTTTCTCTCCTCGTCGGCGGTCCGTCTCGGAGAGACGTCACCCATAAACCTGCTCGGTCCTGAATTATGTCCGGGGCTTATCGAAAATACGGGGCTTAATTTCTGCCCGCCGTCGTTTCGATTACAAAGCGAGAGACTCGACCGACGAGAGAGAGATTTAATTGATGCGAACGGACGACCGATTGTCTCGAAAATCGGGCTGCTGTAAATCCTCGCGAAATTAACGATTCCATCGCCGGTTACCAGGTTAATTTCGACCCATCAAATTTCGCGATTGCCCGCGGGATTTCAATTGGAGTTTCACGATGGATTTTTGAAGTCTCGGAAGTTTCGGAACTTTGGAAGTTAGAAATTGTGGAAGTTCGGTGCGAGTGGTGCGACTGACACGATCCTTGAAGTTACGTGATGTGGTCCTGAAAAGAGAATTCTACATTTTTCTCGAGGCTATCAGAGAATTCTATGGGTGCATCTACTTGTAGTAGTAACTTGAAATTGGAAATTTGGGTCGTAACCAGTCGAGAAAGTATTTGCATACAAGTTTCTCGGTTAACGGCAGCGATAATTATTCACATCGTACATTGTATATAAACGATATTCTTAAGATAATTGCTGACGCAGATGTTTTGTGCACGTTTCGATAGGTCGTTCAATTAAAGCCACGTCGGTGAACAATAATTATTCGTGTTGTTTCTGACAGGCAAATGATACCTGCCATTCTTTCGTAGAACCGACATCACCGGGGAAAATATAATTGCTCGGCGTGTAATTGTTATTCGAAGTAGTAACACGAAATAGTCGGGCACCCCGCTGTGTCGTAATAACTTCTCCACCCAGAAATCTTCCGGCTTGGCAGTTTAAAAGTCTCGCAGGTAGAACGAAATCTAGAAATCTTCGACTGCTCGCTGTCGGAATAAATTAGATTCAACGAGAAATATGATATCTCGGGGGCCGTTCACGTGGTCCGTGTCGAAATTTTCGACTTTTACCTGGATGTTTCGAGCGGATCATAATTTCGATCACGTTTGCTTTCACGTAACAAAATAAATCTCGGTATTATACTTTATTGCAGGAGCTTCGATAAATCCTTCCTTTAGTCCTGAAGCTTAAATTCGTCACTTACAATAACTCACTCTGTGTACGCGTGTACGTCCGTTTACTAAATACTTAATTACGATATTTATGATAGCAGTACTTAGAACGCATGTCGGAAGATTTAGTGGATTTTGTAATCTACGCGCAAGTGATAAGAAATGATGAATTATTAATTTGTATATCTCTGTACTTCACATAATCCAGCAAAAACGTCGAGCTTGAACATTAAAATAACGACACCGATTTTTGGGAGTGTTTAATTAATCCCGATTGTAACCATTTCCCATTTTCGTCCACGTGAAGACAATTGATCGAGCACAAAAGGAACACGTGAACTCGATTTCAAATCGACCCTGCTTATTATTTCGGAGAGATTTCGCTGCAGACTTTTACGTAAGCCGGCACGGTGTCAATCAGTCTGACAAAACCGTGCAGGGCGGCCATAATCGTTAATTCGGCCATAGTCTTTTCAGAAACGAAAAGCAACCTTCGAGTGTTAATTGTTACGATCAGTCTTCTTTTGGTACAGGTATACAAAGGAATTGTCAGACTGTTAGTAAAGGATTTACGGAGGCCCCGAGGGCAGGTACGAGCATTAGGGCCATTTTTGGAAGTGATACATTGTGATTGGAACGAAACACAGCGATGATGTAGAATTTATAATAATTGTACGAGATTGAGAACTGATGAATGTACAGTTAGAACTATATCAATGGATAATATAGTAACAATGCTGTATAGAAATAGTAACTGTCTTACATGTATTTAATGTACAATGTATAGTTATTTGGTGTATAATACCAATCATAAGTGATCCCAATAATTTTCAACGCGTTAAAACTTGAACGCTGTAATTATTAAAGTCAATAATTACCGTGTAAAGTGGTGCTCTTCGGTAACTCGAACCGGTAATGTCTGAAATGATTGACACCGAGTTGATATTTCGTTTAGCGACCGATAGTAATTAGTTCCTAACCAGAACGTTATTTACCAACACTCGGAGGCTGGGTAAATTACATCGGCTATTTACCACCATCCCATAAATCGAGGCGGGATCGCCATTGCTTGTCCCCTTGTGTACACGAAACAGGTATCCTTATTCTGATTTAAGACGCGTATTCACGGAATACTTTGGCGCATGTCGTTTGAATCTCTGTCACGGACAGAGACAGTAATTTACACCCGGTAGCCCGGTCATTTGATATTCAAATTAGTTTTTCAGCAGCCGATTAATTTCGCGGCGGCTTCGTGAAAAATGCCGCCTCGTGAAGTCGATTGAATGTTGGGCGTCCATGTCGTTATGGTGCATTTAAGCGGAAATAATTGCACGACTATTGCCAATTTGTAAACGATTTTTGCCGAGCGTTTACGGGTACTGCTTGCTTTTAACACGTCGTTGCTTGCATGTACTTTATTGAACATTTCATTGAACGTTGAAGAAACACGTTTACGTTTCAAGTGCTTCGTCGTTTAATTACGGCACGCTGTTTAACGTGTTCGAGAAAGGACGTGTAATTTCATCTTTTCAACAATAATTTAACTGATGTACATAAATATTGTAGCAAACGTTGTAATAAGAGTTTGTAGTTTAATTTTTAATTTATTGTACAACAATGTTACTCATGTATTTTACAATGTATTTAACCCGATACAACATTGACATGTTACAATACATCAACGTATTTAATTCATGCATAACAACTATTAAAACAACGAAATAACTAATAAATAATGAAAACGAATAAACACGAATTCTTAATCAAAGTTCCAAAGAATTCCAAAAGACATTCGAAAACGATAATTCCTCGACCCACTCGCATAAAGAAAGGAGCGTTACCTTGATATTTCCAAATACTTAAAACATTAATATTTAATATGCCTTACGGATCAGAATCTATTATGAATTCATAACGAGTTCCCGAAGATCTGATGCAAGACTTCAAAGGCGCGAATAAATAAACTCCAAAGCTGACGAAACGAGTGTTAAACAAAGAAGGTAGAGGTATCGGAAAAAGTGTCGCAAGAATGGCGTATCGTCGATGCAGGACAATAAATCGCATCCTCTTCTCGAGCGCAGGTGGGCAAGAAACAGGCTCGTCGCCGCGTCAACTTTCGGCGATTAATCATCGATGGAAGATGACTATCGCGGTTGAATTATCTACGTGTAAACTAGCCACGTGGCTTGTACCTCTATTGTATAAGCACTCAACCCTTCCATTGTGGTCGATGAGAAATCGGCCGGTTTTCATATCCGTGGGTTTTGTTTTACTGCTTCCACGGGGGACGCGTGCGGACCCCCCGCTTTCTTTTGCCTCACCCGACACGGGGGGAAAAGATATCGTAATGGCGACGCCAGGAAACGCTGCATCGGTGTTTGTCGCTGCATACTAAACGCTCGTAGGAATATCTCGTCTCGAGAAGTCTTTGCAGTCGACGCAGTAAATCGCTCGCAATGAATGGGAGGCCAGCGTGTAACGTGATATTTACATTGTAAATAGTTTTACAGTGGTACTTCGCGTCGCAACGTGACACACCGTTGCTGGAACGATTTTTGCTGTCGGACGACGCTAAATAGAAGTAAACTTGAAATTGGCGAGCCGTTTGTCACACCTTCGAATATAATAAATCAAACGATTGTATTACAAATCTTATATTGAAAAGTTTGAAGATATTTGAAGATGGATGTCTGAGTTAACCCTCGGAGGGACCGAGTGAATCTGCGATACGAAAAAAGGGAAAAAGGTTGGATTTATGTACAAAACGTGACCCAAGCGAGGATTTATTCACTTGCCAAGCGGTCGATAACGAGACAGGAAGCACACGGCATGCCCGTTTCTCGAAATCCTCCGAAACTGATCTCCTTAGGACGTGCCCGGACATCGGTATGAAGTCTTAGCAACGATTCGACGTACGAACTGTCAACAATGAACTCTAATGATCATCTCTGAACGTGTCAATACAGTATTTTGTACACAGACGTCATCGCACAATGACACCCCACGGTGTTCCATAGAAAGAGAAGCGAAAACATGTTACTTCTGCTCCTCGAGCACGCCTGAGCGAGAATGCGAGACGAGGATTATGCGAGGATTCGATGGAACTCGATAAGTCGACATAGAAATCGTTATGGTAATCGCGAAAAATACGTTTATTCGAACACTTTACCATTACACATTATTTATGGTAAATGACTTTCAGATCTGGAAGTAATAAAATTCTGAAGCAATAAAAAGTCGAGAATCTGTTGTCCGATTAGCGGAATTAAATTGAAGTTACGAAGGTAATCGATAAACTACGATACGATGAAATGCGTGATGCAACCGATGCCATAAGAGATAAAAGGGACACAGGAAACCCCTATCGCGAGTAGATGGATGTGTGTCGTGAGTCGAACGAAGAGACGGATGACCAAGAATGACGATACACGCGAGGAATGGTTATGATGAAAAATTGTTTGTACAAGGCAGGTGTTTCACCGTGATGATTCTTAAGGGACATCGTTGTCCTACGACATTCTTCGCTTCCCCGCATCACTCATCTCGGACACCTTAGGACTAGTTAGTTAATTCTGCGTGATGAAGGATAAAAACATTCCGTGACCTTTATTAGTCCGCTTAACCTTCATATTTCTCGTTTCAACTATTTTCTGTCAAAAACCAAAAATACACCAAGAGTCCTAAAATAAATTTCATATTCATAAAAGATTGAACAGCATTGAAATTCAAGTGGACAACTAATAATCTATATATTCACGTAAAAGTTCTTTCGAGTCCATAAAAACAGTCGGCTAATGTTTACGAGCTATTATTCTGAAGAATTATAACACCTGTTAGATACAAATTTTTATAGTTCATCAGTATCGAGATTCAAGTATAACACCATGGAAATGTAATTTATAGCCAATCCTTCTCCAAGGTTTAGTATCGGTATTCATAGCTGGAAGGTGTTTGGAAAAGAGGCATTTATGTCCTTTTTTGATGTTTATCTCCGTTTGGTGGACGGTGTCTGTGATAATTGGTTGCCTAACGTCACGATGTGGACGTTTACGGGTTCCATTCGAAAATTACCAGTGTCACAAAGAACCTGTAGCATCATCCATTTTAACCCTGTGCACCCTTCCTTTGCAGATAACCATCGAGGTTTTCAAATTATTCTACATGCAAACCATAAGTTTTAAATTGAAGCTTAGGGATTTTGGAGATTTAGGGATTTAGAGATCAAGGGATATGGGGATTGTGAATTCAATAATCTAGTAATTCAACCACCTACGATAAGACTTTGACAATTCTGTGTTTCAGAATTTAGATGTTTGAAATTATAAAATTGTGAGAACTTGGAAATTCACAAAATTACGCTTTTCACCAAAATCGTAGACTTCTAAAAACACAACCTGTTGAGTGCCACATACGGTTACAATTTACCTGTTGCTGTAAAGATTTGCCCGTTCGGTTCGGAGGCTTGTAATTAGTCTGGAAACGAAGGCACAGAAATATTCGGATACTCCGTGGAGTTTTAATAATTGGAGACGGTGGAACGCGCTTCGTCCACGTGGACGAACGGCTACGTGAGCGTGGCCGGACGACATGCCTGTAGAGTACTTAAATCTGAAGAAGCCCGAGGAAAGACGAACGAGAAAGGAAGCGAGTTGACTTCGGAAGACTGTGCAATTACAAGCACAGTCTTTTAATGGACCAGTCGGGAAATATTCCGACCGTTTTCGCCGTGCCACGCGTACCAACCTTCTGTTCGGACAAGACAATTAAAATTAATTATCCTTCTTGTCACTGTACGCCGATCACCTGAAAATACTCATACTCATCTTGTTCTCCAGCTGTTCCCTTCGTTCGTCTTTTTTACAGAATTACTGGGATCGCGTTCCTGTCACTCAAACGAAAGGAACTTTCCGTTGACTTCACTTTTTCTTCTTAATTTGCATTTGGTGCTGCTTCTCGCGTTGACATCGCGGCCATCTTTGAATACCTGTCCATTTGCAAGTGGATGGGTTTTTGGTACTTTGAGGAACGTGTATAAATTAAATGCTTACTGTACTTTTTGGAACGTGTATCTTTTATTTCTAGCTGATATTCTTTGGTATTTATACTTTTCTTAATTTTACTATTGGTCCTTTGCTTTTATATTTTACTACACGATATATTACGTTAGTTGATCTGCATGCTTTAATACTTCATAATTTTTTGATTACTTTTAATTCAGAAACCATATGCTTTTAATGACGCTTAAGATTTGCAGTAAGATTTATTTAATACAAAATTTTCTGCATATTTTTAAATTCACATCAGCAGTATTGATTTGGTGGAATTTTAATAGAGAAGTATTTTCAATACTTCGATAATTGCGCTTGTAAACTTAATATTCAGAATATTTTTAAGTGATATACAGGTTCATCGTCTTCGTTGAATTAACATCTTTATTTGAAGACTGAATCGAGTTTCAGGTTACAGAAGAGAGATGTGATCAGTGTTAAACCAATGTCGAATGTTCGATTAAATACATGAAACTGCTTCTACCGAGTGAGTGCTATCAATTCACTTTCTTCGCCAGGAATCGGTGTCGTAATTACGAGCCACTTAATTAAAAGCGAAATTTCCTGATCACCTGTTGATGGCCGGCTTGTTCCGTAACGTGACTAAGGAAATTTACAAAATTCCACGCAGTTTCGACCAATTACGTGAAATGTACTACACTTTCGTAAACCTGCAATATTTACAGACTTATTTTAATCTCCTTTTAACGTTAAGTGAAATTTTATGTAGATAATTAACTTTATTTACAATGTTATTTAAAAAATTCTTAAATTGAATTGTGTACCTTTTTCTTATCAATATGCTAATACAATTTTAAAACTATTTACTGATGAAATAATTTCCTTTTATTGTGGTATACTTATATAACAACATTTTTATTGTTCAACAAACAGTATTTAAATACGAAAAATAAAAACCAAGACTTTCCGCCGCTAAAATCATGTTTCAGAGTTAAAAGAATCGAGTCAGCTCGCAAAACGTTTCTAGATGCAACAGGCTTACGCAATTAAACGATTAACGATCTGAGATCGTCGATCAGGGAGATCATGGGAATCAGAGCACTGGCCCGGCTCCAAGCGTTAAATGCATCTGCATCGAAAGCATCTGCCTCGTAAATTTCCCTGACGATGCTCCTGGAAATTCAATAATGAGGTATCGGACGTTTTTATAAATCGCGAAACGAAGTGTTCGACTACCCTCTGACGCAATTGTATCTCGTATTCCGGCACCGTCGAGCAAACTAGCGGTTTCGATACCATCTTCGCGATAAAATCGGTGAAAGTCTGCGAGCGAAATTTTCATTTATAATTCTGGAAACACTGCTTCGAATTCGACACGTTCGCAATCCAGCTGTCGATATTTTAAATCTCTTAAATTAAATTTAAATCCTTCAAGGCAAATTCCTGTATCCGATAATATTGGCAGATAAAATAAATTACACATAATTTAATTCGCAATTATAATATTTAAAATTGCTTTTTAATTTTTATAATCGTGGAAAAACGTCGAGAACAGTAACTGCGTTTAATGTTACACGAGAAATAATTTACGTAAAAGGTTCGCTAGTGTATTTCGGATCTCCTTCTCTTTAATCATGACGTAAAATCGAAATGGACGGCGAAGTGGCAGCAGAAAAGAGTCCCACGATTTCACCACGAAATTTTGCGATTGATTTGACGGATAAAGGGGCAATCGAGGAGAGGAGTTTGCGTCACCGTAAATCACTGTCAACGTAAGTAGAAGGCGGCAATTGATGTACAGGTGAAACCCGTGGCGCGTTCTATCCGCCAATAAAACGCACGGTAATTGGCCCTTAATAATCTTGTCATGACTTTGAATTGCGGGTTGACCTGCTCGACTACTGCGCTCTGTTATTATCGGTGACGATTTAATTACAAAATTAATGCGTCCTATGAACCGAGTAAACATCGGCAGATACTTCGAAGTCGCACGAGATAGAACAGAATTTTCAATTATTCAAACGGAACTATTTTCAAGCAATTATAAATAATCTTACTCTATAATTATCAAGTACCAAACAAAGAACATATATAGACATGGGTTTAGATGTCTTAACTGCGATGCATCTTCATAATCGAAATTTCGAAGATTAACATATTTCGAGCCAAGGTTCCAAACAGATAAAAATGTTTAAAGTCTTTAGAGAAGCGTTTTATAAGCTCGATCGATTAATTGTTTTAAATAGCAGGTATATCATTATAAAGAGGTCTAACAATTTGTCGGGTATAAAACGGGAGCTTTCAGGTTTCGATCAGCACGCGATATCGAATCAGTGGGAACTCGATAAGTGCACGTTTTGAACAGCTGTTGATGCTCCTGCTGTGCCATCGATTTTAATTAAACGACCGATTTATCTTACCTTGGATTACAGCGTGCCGATTACAAATCAAGGTATCTTCGCGTGCAACGATCGGTTCTGTTCGACGATCGCCATCAAGGATATCGATATATTGATTTTAAATCGACAAGTTAATTGCTTGAGCAAGATTCAGAATCTGTGACGTTTCAATATTTAAATATTGCATCACCATGAAAAAACAATCTAAATCAATATTAATGAATGTAAATTAATTTGAAAATAAGTGTCTCATAAATATTGCCTTAAATAATTGTATCAACTATGAAAACTTGAAATGTCCCTGAATTCCCAAGTTTTGACGTAAAGGTTAAAAGTTCAGCTAACCTGACCAAATAGTCCACGTTTCTAATATAACGTAACTAAATTATAATATGAAAATGATGCAAAGTATTTTTACTCGGAACAATGATCTGAAGAAGAGAAGTAAGACGAAACACGAAATGTTCATGGATATGTCTGTTTCGCGTGTTTTTGAGGTAGGCCACCGGCGGTTGAAATCGCGATTGCACGGACCACCCTGAAAACCGTATTAGGTTTAATACACCACGCGAAATCTCGGTCATAATGACTGGATAGCATCGGTTATTACCATTCGAATGGTACCACGGTGTTTCGTCAGACCAATCGAGCAGTCGGAATTACTGTCGATTGGCCGCATCTTCCTTGATGTCGAAAACGTGTGGAACGCTTTAATATCCTTGGATTTCCATAACTCGTATCCTTTCGTTCGAACCGACGTTATCTTCATCTCTTCTTCCTAATCTGAAGCATGTAGAATCGTCTAACAGTTCAGCCAGCATCTACAATTTCAAACGTCCCAAACAAATCGGGGGATAGTTTCTACGATCGCAGTCCCTTTCCGACAAAGTTAAATTGAGTTTCGAACTAACGACGTTCAGAGAGAGATTATCCTGGAATGATTCAGAAAATTTCGACTCAGCGATTTCGGAAACTTTTACCATTTAGCTGGCAACAACCGATCAATTCGTAGCTGCATTTTCTGCGTCCTTGGTCAAACTTGACAAGTGTGACTTAAACTTTGACGCCAAAATTACCTTTAAAAACCTCCGATATTTTTTCACATCGGTAATGTGACACATGCAATACTGCCATCTTTAATTAAAGTGTCTCATACACCACTTTCTCATTTCTCATTTTTCCGCAAATTGCACGAGCATTAAGCTTTACACAAGACGCGGTTCAACCGTCTCGGCTTGCATCACGCTGTTTCGTAATCAAATCGATTAAGACTGCGGACCTGCTTAAAGGTTCCTTCACACCAGCTTGCACATTGTTTCAACCGCCAGAATCACAAGATTTTCTTTGCATGTCAACGAATAGGGCAGGTGTTTCGTTCGCTTCCTTCACGGTCGTCGCGTGGCAGAAGCAGGGTCGAGGCGAGACCAAAGCGAACTTGAAGCATGACCGGCTCTGTCTTCCCTTTTCTCTCCTTTTTCGTCCTTTTCTGCAGTCACAGATCGGACAAAGAACACCGATACCTCGTCCTTTCTTTCTTCTCTGTGCGAGTCTTTGTCCTTCTTTGTTTCTCTGCCTTGCAACTCCACTGTTCCTCCTTTCGCGTCCACAGCGTTGTTTCTTCTTCAACCTGCGTTGTTTGCGTCGTTCTTTGTCCTGCCCTTGTCCCTCTGGTTCTCCAGAAGAACGAGAACTGCCATTAGAAGCACCCCGTTCCATGTAATTTGACCACGGACAATGTGGACCACACGAAGCGCGAGGCTTACCTACACTGCACAGAGGTTCTCATAATTGATGACAGTCATAGCGATGTTCGTTTTATTTTAAATTGCAACTGCTTTGCAGTGGAATATTCGTAATGGAAATTTGGAGCATGGTCAATTGACAAAATTATCTTTTTCAACATTCCACAATTGACTGATCATTTTAACCTATAAATTCTGATGCATAGTTTGAGGTCTGAAAGATCCTACATAATTTGTATTCTGATTATATAAATTTTTGTCTTCATTAACGTTCTAATGTAGACCTCAAACATACATATATTGTTCATTTTAATATACATGTATTATACTGACAACAACATATAATGTCTTATAGTAGAGTTTTCAATATTTATGGACAGTACTGAATTGACTACACAACTGTATTGACAACATAAAGGCTATTTGAACATTAATTTAAAAATGTAATAATATGAAAATCAGTATTTATAACTGAACACCCTATAAAATGACTAAAAAGTGCATTATACGTCATTATATTAAAATTCTTCGGGCATTATACCATTGATTGCACATGGCGGCCTGTGTGTCCCGGTTATAAAACCGTGAACATTCGAATTATTAATACAGCAGTTAATTTCTGCTACATTAGTGTTGAGCAAATTTCAGCTGCACGCTGTAATCACTTTCGCAGAACTTGATTTCCGTAATAAAAAGCTCTCTCGGATTATTATCGATGATGTCACAGCGGCGAGTCTGTACAACTGTATCGACGGTAGCCGCTGTGACCTGTAATTTCAGCGTCGCATGGAATCGAGATTTTCAGGTATCGAGGCACGGGGTGCAGCACGATAATAATGTATGCGGTGCAACGAGCAATGCATCAACGATAATGCAGTAATAATGTAAGGCATGAAGCGGTCGCGAAACGTTTGATCGAAACACGTTTTATGAGCGTGCACCTGCTTCGAAACGGGACGTGAAAAGAATCCATCCTGTCCTTGCCGTGCAACCGACATGACGTAATTTCGCCGATTTACCGAAGATTTACCGAGGCATTGCCGGTGGTACGTGATCGAGACCGGACAATTAACGAATTTATAACGGACTCCGAACAAATTTACTCAGCCGTTGTGAACAAACGCGATATATTTTACGAGGTTATGACTTCCACTTTACCGCAATTTCTAATTATCTGGTTAAATACAGTTCAGGGTGTGGAATTAAATTCTGCAATTATTTTTAAGCTTAATAAAATTGGACACTTTTGACAGTGTCTTTTTAACAGTGTCACGTTTTATATTACGACGTGTCTTAATTAAAAAATAATAGCAAGAAGAGATTTACTGTTATTATTTTTTTGTCAAGTGAGATTTTTTGTACCTTTTGTATCTGAACATACTGACTGAAGTGTGGTGCAATGTTTGAGGATCACTGACGAGAACAGATGCTACTCCTCCATGCAAAGCAAAATCGCCGTTCTTCGGCGTTCTTCAGGGTTTCATCTTTGAAACTGAGATCCTCGCACGCGCATATAATTATAAAACGATCATCATCGTTCTCCTCATCGTCACCGGAAGGATTTTACCGCTCCTCCCTCCTTCCCGAGAATATTCTAAATCATCCACAAAATTGTCGATTCATTAGATTAGAACGGGGATTATGTCCCGTCACTAATGGATCATAATCCAGCAGTAATCAAGCGGCAGATCATTTGATTTACTAACAGCTTCACCCTTTCTTGTGTCTCTAACCCTTTATTTTTAAGAGTCTTTAGTTTCAGGGAGTTTTACCAATTTCTATCGAATCAGTAAATGCAAATGAACTTGCAGAATTTAGAAGATAATAGGAGATAATATCAATCCCTAAAAATGGTTAATAAACTCTTCTATAATTATAGACGTATCTCTTTCAGAAAGTATGGTTTCACTTTTGTGAACCAAAATCCTGACCCATCATCAATCACCTTCAAAATTTCCATAATACCAGACTCATTTATTATTCAATTCGATTAGGTGTTCGAAGAAGCTGAAAATGGCGCGCCTATATATGGTCCGGAATAAATGAAAATCAGAAAGATCCCTGAATCGATTTTATTTTCATCGTAATTCGAAAGCAGACAGTGAATTGATTTTTTTCACGTAACTGTACAATCTTGTCTTACGAAAAGAATATAAAAGATCGTTAGAGAAAATTCAATTTCGTCGTACCAAAATCAAATTCATTTTTCAACGTGAGTTATTAAATGTCAATCTCTCGGGCATTGGACACGTGATAACACACGAAGTATAATATTTCACGGACCGAGAGATCCCTCCGATTGATACTCTCTCACTTTTTTCTTAGAATTAGCTCGCGAAACAGGTTCCTAATTTCATCAAGGGCGCACATAATGTCAACGTTTGCGAAGCAATCAGGACCTGCCATCTGCTATCACGCGCAATCGTGTTCTCATTAATGGAATCATTTTGCGCACAGTATGGTCACAAAGTCATCAAATGCACCGTCCGTTCCTGGAGGTCCATGTTGCGATTAATGAAGGTAGTGCCGAATCACCGGGCCAAGATAGAAGCTGTTGCACAAACAACAACGCATGACCAGACATGGTAGCCACTTTTGACTGACTTTCAATTAGCCATCTTTGATCGTGACAGAGGTTCTCAAATCATACACACACTATACAGTTACGATAAAGTTGTAACATTTTGTGTAACTTTGCGAAATTTTAATTACGAACATTGTTCAGAGGATGATTCTATTTGTTCACGTTTATTTATTTTTTCGTTGTTTCTATCATTGCAAAGTGCAGGAACCTAAACATAGGATTATAGAAATTAAAAAAATAGTTATAAAATAAATTATCATATATGTCGCAATATCTTAAATTATTAATATCGCAAACATCAATAATTTCTCTCAATAACAAGCACGAGATTAAAATAGCTGATTTGCATATCTCTGACCACCGCCATGATGAAAAATTCTCAAAAGACATCCTCGCTATGCAGTTCCCGTGTGTCCGTCCTTAATTGGAGGAATAAACGTTACATAATTAATTCAAGCGCTAATTGGAATTATAGTGATATCAGATTTGGATAATTAAGGGAGGACACCTGATTACGTTACAAGCTCGCGTTTAAGCAATTAAGCGGAGTCATCGATGCTAACGGTGGAAATTATTGCAGCATTATTATTCAACGTGAACACACGCTTTTGAACGTGTACATTACAAATAAGTAATTGCAATAATTAAGAGTTGCATCTTGGGATACCACTTCGGCTATCGCTCACCTCCGGACAATTTAATGAATCGAATGAACCTGTTTCAGCAGATGATTCTCAATTTTCGAGACATGTGCCTTTGGTTACCTTTGCAATCATTAACTGTTGTTCTTCCTGAATAATTCAATTATGCAGAGCCTAATTATTATTCCGTAGCCAATAATTACTGCGCCTCCTTGCATTTTGCAATTTCATTTGCAATAATATTCTTTCGATTTAACGAAACAATTATGGTTGGATGATTATTATTTGTCCGGAAGGTTAGCAATTAAAACACTGTTGAGATTTCTTTTTCACTCGCGTTGCAAATTATCGTGGGATATTTTTGCATCGAGTTTTCATTAACCGCGAAGATTCTGCGAAACAGTTCCCGAGATGATTCTCGTGAAAAAGAACCGTGAATCGCGAGGACCTTGCACTCGCAGAATCACGTTCGTCCATGGCGAGGTCGGGACCTCTGTTTCCCACAGATTACGACGAGGCATGCTCAGCAGGGAATGCCATTACATTTGCGATCGTCGATCTTTATGATTCCATTCAGCCAAAAAGGTCGGGCCAATTTTAAAACCACCCTACCTTCACCGAAGGCTAAGTCGTGCCACGATCCTGGAACGAACAAACCGAATCGGTGAAAGTTCACTGCATTTGCATAAGTCTATAACAATAATGTGTGGAAGTAAGTATGAACAAGATTACTTTACAAGAACCATATTTCATATACTTATAATAAGTAAGTCTGTATTTTAAATACATTTTGAAATTTTTTAATTCTTTAGTGATTGAAGGGTGACATTTCCCATTACCTAAATTTTCCAACCCCTAAATTTCCCCATTTCTAAAGTCTCCAATTCCGAAGTTCTCCAATTTCGAAATTTTTCAATCCCTAAATTTTTCAATTCCTAAATCCTCCATTTCTCCATTCCAAAATTCTTAATGTCCCAAATTCCCAAGTACAAAAGCTCCTAAATTCCCAAATTTCCAAATGCGTAATTTCAACGATAAAAGCGAACCAAAATAAATAATACAAGAGTACTAATTAATGTCAGCACAGTTATTCGTAGAACGACAGAATCAAATTGCGAAATGTTAAACGTCCCGCAATCTCGATCCAGCATGTCCGAACATAATACGGGCGTTGAAGTCTCCAATCATTGGCCCGACATTTATTTAACCCCCGAAGAAATTCGTTCTCCACGGACGGATATCGTTGTAAAGTCAAAGAAGGTCACACGTTATACGATTCGCTGTTAATTGGGTTTACGGTACGCGAAACAGAGGGAGTTAATCGGGGACGCGTTTACGATCGCAAAAAACTATCGACTGAAATTGGAGACGCACCTATTAGTCCAGTGGCGTGTCTAGCGGCGATAGTTGACGGGATATTGGCGGTGTCCGATCAAAAGCCCGAGAAACGGGGGGATACTTTTTTTATCTCACGAGCCACCGAGCTCGTTGCTGGAATGAGTTTTCAGTATAGGATTCGTCCCGGTGATAATACCCTAACGGCTACTGGTTATTGCTCGACATATAGAAGACTGCACGATGGGTCAAGGTAATCCGATCCTTCGAAGCCACCTTCCATCGTAGATTATGTCATTACCCTGCCCTCCATGGTATTTCTGATCACGTTCCATTGTACCGTCGATAATTTTCTTACATGCAGATGAAGGTGCAGCGTCGAGGTATTAACGAATAAACGTTGTTTATTAAGCGAATTTGTTTTGTTACGTGCTGCAAGTGATGTACAAATTCAAGCTGAAAATATCAGTTGATTCTAGATGAAATTATTTATGTCCTACTTCGTTAAATTTTTAATGAAACAAAAATTGTAAAATTTCTTATCCAATCAAATGTCATAAATTTAGATAAAAAGTAGTTAATACAGATTGTTGTATTAAACCAAAAGATGTGAGTCACCTTTCAAGTGTAGAGGGTTAATATTATTAAATGAAGTGTCCTAATATTTATGTACGAAAGTGTACATGAACGTAAGCCTAGCAAGTGTGAAAAAATTGCTAAAGTCGATCGAAGCAAAGCGAATTCGATCGAGGAGAATTTCCCGCAGCCCAGATGTTACGTGGAAAAAGCAAAGATTTCCGTGGTGCTCGTAACTCGTTTTCGATGCAGGACGGTTGAGTTACGAGTAGGAGCACGGTCCGAGCAACTCGTCGCCCATTGTGCGGTCGGCAACGCCTCGCCACGCTTTAACGCGCATAACACGAGTTCACCATTTCGGTACCCGCCACTTTCCTGGCACATAACTTTTAACCGGCACCGGTTACGCCTATGCCAACTGACTTACGCCCGAAAACTTATGATTTCGGGCGTTGCGGCAGGTATACAGGTCCGTCTCTTCGGGCCGATTAGTTGTCACATAAAGCACAAGAACGCTTTGTTCGCGGCCGTTCTAATTTTCCTGCTGCCGTGAAAACATATCGTTTACGTCACATAACTCACACCATCCACTGCTCGAACTTTATCGCCGTTCCTTTAACAATTGCTAGATTATTGGAAAATAATCCGCGACAGATGGATTGTACGGGCGGGGAAAGTTTGGGTTCTGAGTCGATTTTCCTCCAGAGAAATGGTATTACTTCTTTCTTATGATTCTATGGGATTCTTTATGAGATACCATTGAAGTTTTAGGTGCTGGAAAGTTGTGAAAGTGAGAAATAGGCCAACGAATGGGACCTATTACCAGTTTCATGAAAACTGAAATATGTGGACGTATAGGGTGATATACAGATAGGGGGAGTATTGACATATGTGAAATATAGGGATGTAGAACTATACAGATATGTAGAGATACTAAAGTATATCTGTAAAACTAAAAACTTTTGAATCCAGGTATACAAATCGAAGAATACAGAAATCTAGCAATAAAGAACCATAGAGAAATGAATATACAAATACACTTTCTAAATCTACCCAGATTGCAAAAATATGACGAAAAGTACAAGTTTAAAAATAAAGTTGTACAAAAAATAGTAGAACAATTTGCAGATGATTTGGGAAAAGAGTTAATGGGTCTTCTCGTGTCAAAAGCTCGAGATCATTAAAGGTGATCGTCCCAGGGGGATCCAAGAAGAGAATGGAGATTAAAATCTTGCGCTAAAGCGTGTCTAACGCGAAACAATTCGGCCACCAATTTCCGAAATTAAAAATTCCTGCATCGATGGAGTATTGAAGAGGGGATCGATCGCGCCTGTTCGAAGATAGGTTGCATAAAATGAGCACGAAGAGTGTCAGAGATTGATCTTTAGAGCGAGCAAGATATTGGCCGAAGATCGATCGACTTAAATTAAAGATTCGCGATAAAGTCACCGGTCTAGGCACGAATATCTGATACAACCCGTATCCTTGATTAAAGTGTCACGCTTTGCGCCATAGAAATGTCTTTCAGTCTGACGAAGACAAGCCGTTTCGAAAACTGACGCATTTTTAGGTTAATGAAACGGAGGGAAAAGTGTGCGAATTTAAGATGAACAAAATGAAACGTGAATAATTGCAGCAGTTGTTTCATTCAATTACGATGCTGAATTCAAAGTATAAAACTAGCATTTTCTTTTGTATCAGAAAATATAATTTAACCGGTGAAAACAGTGAGTGCAATGAGGAACATACCCTCTTTATTTTATCAATTGAGCTATGAAGTTTTGAATAGTTCCTGACAGAATGACCGCTATATTAATCACGAGTTAAAAAGTACCTTTTATCGCTTGAAACTGAGCACTTCATTCTCCCGTATAATCAAATCATCTTCCGACAGCAATTAAAATCTTCATTAACCCAAATGAACACGAGACACTTCGATATTAAGCGCAACAAAAGAGTGCAAGATCGATATCTTCCCAGTAGATATAAACATCAATTACACCATCGAAACAGCTTCTTTCCATCAGGATGCACTTCGCACCAACCCCATCAGCTTCAAAATATTACGGCGCACATTCGATCGATTTTATTCCATCTTCCGAGTCCGAACGCGGTCCGTTGATCGATCGATCGAAAAACACGACGCGTCATCACATAATCTCGCTCTAAATGGAATTTTTTGCACGGTTTGTCGGAATCGCGCTAGACAATGTAACGGCGGTTAATAAAGTGGCGAAAAAGGCGAAAGGATTTGGCCGAGTTCATTAATTACACCGCTGACGGGGTCTGTTACACTCGCCCCCGTCCTCGTTCGAATTTCTGATCCATTCGATAGCTATCTAAATTGACCGCGATACGGAACGCGATGCATCGTCGATCGAACGGTTTCACGCTGTTCCCCTCTCTTCTTTTTCAACCCCGTGGATCATTAATTAGTCGGGTGGTATTTTAAATGTTCGCCAAGCGTCAGGTACTTGCGTGCATTTACATTATGTCCATTACTGTCTCTTTTCGATATCATCTATGTTCCAGAATCTCCCCACAGATTCCATTGTGATTCGACATTGACGCGTCCATATTAATGATTCGCTGCAACAAAGTTGTTCCTTCTCGTGTTCGACAAATCAGATTTGAGATAATCACTTTTTCGAATTTCTGATGAGTCACGTAGCTGAGGACTTGATTAACGCTGTAATGGATTCTGATAACGTAAAAGGCGAATCATTGCTGACAAAATGCTTAGAGGATGAAAATGATGGAATTTGCTTTTGCACCTCCTTTTGGGTAATCATATTTTAATATTGGAAATTTCCAGATAAATCCTTTCTATTTAGTGTAGATAAATTAATGACATCAATACATACATTTATTAATAACATTCATTAATCGTTGAAAAAAATTGTATTGCAAAATTTTGCTTCCTATTTTAGCTGTTTTGCTTTCTACCGATCTTAAATCAAACTTGCAATTACCTAATGTACTGTTGTATATATGTCTGGAATGAGCAGAAGAAGCGAGAATTACTCGAGGATGTCCGAGCAAGTTGTCGGTAACAGACAAATCCTTGCAGGACGAACTGGGTGGTGGCAAGCAGACGCATCCAGCTTAATGTATGCCGTCCGAATGGAAACTCCTTAGCGCCTAAAATCGTCTTATCGGCGATCGATAGCTGATCGATATTCCATGGCGAGTAGATGGGATCACAGAGGGCCCGAAAGCGCACAGATCAGAGATCCCATCGCGTCTGGCAAAAGAGAAGGAGATAAAGAGCGGCCCTATTGTTCTTCCGCAGGGCCACGCCTCGTGTCTGTAATTACAGACAGGTCGCTTCGAGGTAGCCCTTTGATGTGCGCGCCCAAATGCCCGCGCCCTTCGTATCAAAGGCATCCATAGGATTTCGTCCAACGATCCTAGACGAACAGCAGGATCAATCCCTCTGAAATTAAGGATTCGCGATAAAGTTAGCGATCTCGACTCGTAGATCACTTCTCGATCATATAGACGTCCATTTTAAACGTCTTACGCTCCAGGTGTCTGCTGCCCATTTTTTACTCTATTTTCATTTCAAACGTTGCTTCGTCAGTTATTTATAACTAAGAACAATCATTTTATCTATTTTGTTGTACGTTAAATGAACAATTTATTTTGTTAGTTGTTCATACATGTTCACACTTGTATACGAATGTAGTGTGCAGTATATGTACAGAATAAGCAAAATGATTATTTTACACTTTCATAAGTTGCTGTTCCTCACTTAAGAGTTCAGAATAAATGATACTTTAATTACTAGCTTATCTTGTTTAAAATGAACAATGCTCATAGATGACCTCGAAGTTAGTAGTTGCATCGAAAGCCTTTTGTTGCATTTAGGGAAATTATCATCATGTAGCGACGTTATTTATGGAGTGACGTAATGTATTCGATAAAATTAACACCGCCAAACTTGCAGTAGGTAACAGCACGGAACAATAGAGTTTGGTGTGCGTCATATATCAAGTTCCCAACTTGCTAACTTCAATTCCCCGAAGGCGAATTAAAGTAAACTTTCCAGCCGGTCGCGGGCCGCTCGTGCCTAATTAAAATTAGCGGAACAATGGTGTTGAAATAAGAAGAATGCCCTTTTATGTTGCAAACCGGACCCCGCCGTTCGAGTTCTGTGAAGTGTTTCAAGGGCGAAAGAGCGAAGTCACGGTTAGAAATTGGCGGGAGTGGAGGAACGAGTTGAAAAAGGAGCCACCGACAATAACTTGGAAACCGTTATCCTGACACACATGAAGACATCCCGCGGCACGATCACGCGTGAAAAATATTAATCCAAGGTGACGTGGAGGTGCCTTAACAGGCGTCCTCTCTGTCAGTCACTTTTGGTCCTGGAGAAAAGACGTATTGCCGTGCCTTCCCTCGCTAATAAGCGGTTATGTCAACCTGGCCACCGGTAGATCGTACGACGATAATATTTTCGCCGGATCCTCTGTCAATTATGCTAAACTAAACCGGAGGACACGGTGCAGCTACCAGGACCGAAACGTGGAACCCGATATCTTAGGGAGGGAATGATTTTTGATCGATTATCAGCAAAGGGATGATGAATGAATGCCAGTCGACACGCCGGATCGATTTCTTCCTTTGATCGATGTCGATCAGGGAGGGTTAGCCACGGTATTGACGTTTTTTTATCCTTTGCGAGGGAATGCGATTAATTCCCTTCATTTTTTGGAGATGGGTTCTAAATGGATGCACACTCCTTTTGGCTTGTTTTGCAAATTAATTTCGCATTCGGTGTTGTCTCTCTCTTGCCTCTTTGATTTAGGGGAGTATATTAAGTATGTAAATTAATACCTAATATGATTGATTGCGGTATCTTAACAGATATGTAAGAGGAATAAATCTTAGGGTTTATTATATAGGGTTTATCAATGTCTTCACTTAGCGAAGGTCTACTTTTATTAAAACAGGAAACAAATGAGGAAGTTTCAGAATTTTCATATCATCACTAAATGTCCTGAGACTTTATAAGTATCAATGGTTATTTTTAGTGGTAATGAAAGTAATTTAAATGTCGGCTGTACATATTTGTATATTTCAAGCTTCCTAAATCTTTGAAATCCATGAGCTATTTGTACATTACTATATGAAACACATCCAAAGGCTCCTCCAATCCTCATCGGGCTACCGTGGGCTGTTTGGTGGCGCGAGCCAGCGCGTCGGGCAAAAAGAATCGGTGGCACGGAATGATCTACCCACGTAGGTAGTTTCGTAATAACGGCTAAGTAGGATCTTTATATTCCTAGCCGTGAGGCAGACAATGTTGGGAGCGACTCAAAGAAGGTGGACGTCGAGACCAAAGGGCAGAAAAGAGACGAAAGTGAAGGAAGGCTAGGATGAAAACGAGACAGAAGGAGATGGATGAAAAGGAACCGAGAGAACGAGCAGCCAAAGTGAGTCTCATTTTAATTAGCATCAGCTGGTGCGACGTGTACTTAACAACTCCGGGCTGGCTGGTTGTGGAGGAGCCACGAGCATCTTCGTCTTTCTTTCTCTTCACCCTCGCCGGTGCCTGGAATTCCTCGCGAGATGTTTTATTCAGGGACACCGCGGGCCTCTGCCAGGGCAGAAACGAGCTGCTGCCCTTCTGCGAGCCGTTTAAATGCGCTGGCTCAAGTAGCCGCTACCGCAATTTGCATACAATCCGTGCTGATTCGGCTTTCGGGAGGAAAGGAGAGGGGCACCCACACGATCCCTCCGCGAACGCCTTCGCCTTCTTTTCGACGCGTGTACCCGCTCGATAATTCCTACTGACGCGTGCTACTTCGATTGTCAGCTCTCGGAAATGTGACGGTGCTTCCTGACTTCTGAATCGTTCACGAAGAGAATGTTTTATCGAACGCTATCTGGAGCGTTTGGTAACCGTATCCGTGTTTGGTAATCCTAGAATTGCATAATGGATCCACTTAGGCAAATCACCCTAACATTTTCCAAATTCGATTTACCAGGATAAAACGATCGATCACTTTCAACTTTGAAAGCTAGCAGTTCAAGGGAACTACCATCGGCACTTGACTTCCGAATCGCACTCGCCTAAGGATGAAGCCCATCGTAGAAAAGCTTCAGTCTCCGTTTCCAGCCTCGAGCTACTCCATTTGCAGTCTGCTACTGTTTCATAATTACAATCGCTCCTACCTCTGGATCTCTAATTTCATTCCCCGGCTAATTCTTCGTCTGGAACCTTTGTTCTCGACGAAACACCCCCGCTGAAGCGGATGCAAGCACCTGAAACATCGCCTCGCTAAGTCTAATCAGTCGACGTCAGTGTGACCCTTGGTGAATGATGAGAAGAGGAGCAGCGCAAGACGTTGCACGCTACTTAATGCATTATTCATCCGCAATGCAGCCCGAAGGGAAGTCGGTCAGAATTGGATTTTGATGAATTTAATCTCGAATTTGCTCAAGGCTCCGTGCAACTTGAGCGCGGGATTAACAAGTTCTTTCGGTTTCGTTGTAACGCCGCTTGACCACGTGTCCATTTTGCTTCGATACTTTCGCACGCACGGATATTATTAAAGTATCATTTAATGTTCCAATGAATAATGTTTCTCCGAGGAGTTCTCGCAACAGCTGTCGCATTTACTTCTGCAAATTATGCACTATGCAAGATTCGTCATCTTTTACGTATACTACTAGCAATATCATTTTTAATACTATCACTTGGCAGAACTACTTGCATGAAAAATTATGGGTATTATTTTAAGTCATAGTTTTTACAGGATACTATTTTACGGAACTGGTGAATGTTTCGGAACGTGATTTCGAATTTATCTGGACGATATCGCGTTGAAGCAGCAATCGCGTTAAAACCCATCGCGTTCCATCATTGTCCAAAAATTCGAGAAACAAATTGCCAGGCTTAGCCAGGTCCGAGATTGATAAAACGTCGATCGGGAAGAGTCGTGCGAGTTAACCCGTTGCGTGGGTGAGCTTTACGAGCGGTTGGCTATCCCAGTGCCGGACATTTGTTGTCTTCGGCGTGGTGCCCTATAACGATCGTGGCTGACCATCCCATAGAATGTTATCGAGGGCCGTTCCATGCAAAAAAGGGGCGCTCAACGAATTGTCCGGCGAACGAAAAAAATTGAACGTTCCGACGCGAGTGTAATTGGGACAGGTATAAATCTCGTTCGGGGACAATAGTTTTTCTGGCCTCGCTGTATTTACAATGCATCTTGGTATCTGCAGCTGCCGCGTACGTCTCATTAATTAAGCCTCTCGGTTCTACCATACCATCGGCTCCCTCGTCTCCCTGTTTCTTTCCACCCCTCTTTCTTCTTCTTAACGTTTCCCCTTGCTATCCCACCGACAGGCGAACAGACTCTCCGCCTACACCGGACCCCTACACTCTTCACCAATACCTTCTCTACCTCGGCCCTTTTAAAGACTGCTTTCGATCGGTCCATAACGCTGTAAGACGGCTCTTCGTACCTTCCACGCGTCCTAACAGCTTTGGGATTAATTAAAAAATTCCTTCAAACTCGCGATAGGTGCACGACAATTATCGGTGTACACTTGTCGGAATTGTTACTGCATGATTGCGAACCTTCTTGTAGTCTTACCAGAAACTTTCTGTTGGAATGACTAGAACTGTAATTTTGATGACTTTCATTGTAACTTTGAGGTATTGAACTTTCTTCGAAACTTCCAGTGTACCATTTTGAAAAAGAGTATCTTAATATTTTGTCAATTTAACTATCTATAATTTCAAGATTCTTAATCAAATTTTTAAATGCTTGTCATACATAAACCTTTTCGCTACATTAGTGAATGTAACAGGTGTTGAACGTGTGACGGTTGTCCCCACCCTTATGTTTGAACGTCACGAAATCGGAGGTTGCGTGCGTGAAACAGCAAGGAGATCGTTCCTTTCGAGGTCAGACTTCTGAGGAACAGACTCGTGGCGTGTCACGAATTCGTCAGTGGATTGAGTATACCAAGAACTGCAATAACTTTTACACCAACACTTGCAAGTCATGTGAACCTTAGAATTAGAAAATGGCAAACTGCATGGATTAATATACTTAAAAGTATAGAATTTCAAATCTTTCATATATGAATTTCACTGAGGACATATTTGGATACGAACATTGCTGCCAAGTGTAATAAATGTTATTAAATATTTAGTTAAATACGTTTTAATGACATCATGAAAAGGTTTATATCATGTAGACCATGGTCACCATGCATCACCATTACAGATGCAATTACTTTTGTCTGACCTGCTATTACTTAAAAATATATAAATTCAGTTGTAGAGTGCACCATATAATTTTACCTTGCATTACTTTTGCGTCCCCAACCCAAAGTGAGTGCTAAGCTATGTCGATGATAGCAAACAAACACCATCTGTTGAATTGGAAAGCTCATACATTGATACAAACCGTAATACCAGTAAATACTATTATTGTGACCCGGTGTACACAGTGGTTGCAATCCATTCCGTAAACGTAACGTGCACGTATAATTACTGTAATTGCATCTCTAAATGCATTCTCTGTTCCACGATACTCTTTGCCAGCCTTATCCACGCATATCTCCGCCACGCCGTGGTTTCGCCTCGGCGAGCACACTTCACCGGGGGATAATTCCACGTCATTTAAGCGGCGTGTTTGAATTGTCCACGACAGCTGTGGTTACGTGCGAACAGGAATTTCGTGAAATGGCAATAATCTCGCCGCGTGTTCGCGGCGGCTGCTGTGCTGTCAGAGAATAATCACGTCTTTAAAAGCGGTAAGCGATATCCCACTGAATACGATAATACCATGGTATTAGCGCGTTCGTGTGACACACGCACGGAAAACGGTTGTTCGTTGATTTTATACCGGGATTTCGAGATGGTCGTGTTATGCATCCTGACACCTATAAATGACACTTCGCTCTTAACAGTACACCAACCGGCAGAAAAAGGTGACTTTTACGCTTGGAAACAAAGCTTGTACCCTTGCTCTTCTGCTGCAAGTGCTTTTAAGGATTTTAAGTTCGTATGTGATCGTTCGTATTTGGGAGAATACTCTTCAATTTTAATAATTTTTCTAATTTGGGATCTTGGAACTTTGACCATCAAATTTTAGAACTTTTTAAATATGTGATGACAGAAAAATCTGAACTATCCACAGTCCATCTAGATGTTAAAGCCTCTGAATGAATCTGCCAATTCGCGTGAGCTAAAATAAACCAAATTAAATACCGATGTTCAACAGCATAAAATAAACCTTCATAACCTGTCATTCCACTAGATGAAAGAGATTTAATCATTCCTCCAGACTTCATGTGCTGCAACTTCAATTCATCTTCCACATAAAACCTTGCTAGTCCATTCAAGAGTGTCCATACAAGTTCGATACAAAACGGAAGATCATTAGATCCTTAAAGGAACGATACAATGATGCAAAGGGTTAAGAACGTAAAAGAACGTTCCCTGGCAAGGGATAACAGGTTCAGCGGATGTCAAACTGTAGGATAAAAAGTCTCGTATTTTATGGCGAGTTATGATTGCTGTTGCAAGAAAATCGAGCTACAATTTATCGGGCCGACCGCGACTGTCGAAGCTAAATCATTTTTGCCCGATCTCGTTTGCTGCCGTTCTTTGCACAGCTGGACGTGAGAACCAGCATGCGGAATCACTGAATATATTCGCGCGGATGCCAAGGATAAATTATGCTCGGCGTCACACTCGTATGTCCTGGCTTATGCTTTATGGTTATCGATTAAGGTAATTTCAATATCAGCTTTCGATGCTTCTCTCTTCTCTGTCGACGTTTCGACAGTCCTCTCTGTTTTTTTCCGTCCGAGATGTAAGAAGATGTGCCTCTGCGCTCTTGTTTATCTTCCCTCTTTGGAAAGTACGAATTATACTTGTTGACAAACAGGAGATACATTTTATGTAGGCGTATGTTTATGATGCTATTATTATGTCCACTTGTGTGAAAAGTTATTGCAAATTGTGCGGCTGCAAATTTGATAGAGTTCAATTTATGGAAGAAGTGTTGATCTTCGCAATTTACATGGAATTTGCAAGTAAATTGCTCACATTTTTAATTTCGACTTTTGATAGAATTAATTATCAACGTTTAACTGATAACCGATTGACTTACTTATTGCAATTTATTATACATTCAATTAACCCGTCCACGTGTGCGAAATTATATATTAAAATTGAATAACTAGCAATTTTCGATTCGGGCGAGCACTGTATTAATTTCTATATTCTCTTATTATCATATATATATACTAAATGAAACATTGTAGCTGCCAGAACAAAATTGAAAAGGACCGCGCTCCTGTAACTTGCTACTCCACAAAATTACACGTCAGTGTAAGCACCCTTTAATAAAATTTAAAGAATACCGTACACCAGAATTAAAGTCGCTCATAAACCGTTGTACTAACGCTATTACAATCATTAAGGACACCGAACGATATTGAAACACCCAATTTTTAATTACTTAGCCGTCAATTTCGTCGTTCGATATTCTGCCGATCTGCATATCTCTCTGATCAAAGGCCAGCACCCCTCAATTTTCCCTCAAACCGATCACATTATTCCCAAATTAATTCCCGTGGCTCAGGATGCATGCATAATCCGATGAACATTACATTGTATAAATAAACCCGCGACGTTTAAATGCACGCTAACTTAGTAGCTAGATCAATTGTCAGATTATCCACTCAAGTGAGGTTAGCATGTCTCGCAGAACATCGGTTAATTGGTGAAAATATAAAAGCATCGCGGCTCGAAACCTGTGGTTACACGGGATTATTATTTACAGCGTCGTCGATGTGATTCCTTGCAAAGTAGAAGCCTCGAAAAAGCAATAGCCAATGGAATGCCAGGCGGAGGAGAGCCGTTCAAGCAGCAGCTGGCCGATGCGCCGCCAAAGTGCTCCCGTTATTGATTTACGTTGATAGCTTCTTGGATCTTCGGTACGCAACTCCTGTTGCCTGCTCGCGCACCGAGGTCAGTGTAAACAGTGTGTAAAATTACTTTTTCACTTGATCTATGGCTGGGGCTTCGGTTAAAGTTATCGTACGAGGCAACTGCTAGAGAAAGACGGACATTTTTCCTCTACAAGATTTATATATCGGTATTATCTTTTTCTTCTATTTAAATAGACTATTTGGGTCTTTTTATAATGAGTTTATGATTTATCTTAGACTAGGCTATATACTGTTATATCGCGTGTTACACACGTTGTATAGCCATGTTTTATGTAGCTATAACGATTGGAATGAAATACCAATATCGCTGCACGTAGAGTGCTGGAACACGCGTTGGCCACACATGCGTTTAGTAGGCGTGAAGGTATCACGCAGGAAATTATCGTGAGGGAAATCACCACGCGTCAAATTCTTACGCGCTGAATCTCTCTACCCTAAATTACCAAGCATCGAATCACTACTCAAGAATTACATTACCACAGACTGAATGATCACGCATTACATATCAGAACGAACCAATACCACCACAGTATTTAAATTCTGTACCATAAGCCTCGAAACAATGTAATAAATCAAATTTATGTGTTAGTACCCGCAGTGAATCGATGTGGTGTTGGAAGGGTTAAAAAAGGAGAGCAGAGAAGGTGGTGGCGTGATTATCGTGATATTTTTATTGAGCTTTTATGTTCGTCGGCTCGAACCGCGCTACGAGCTGGAAGATTACAATGGAGATCTCGAGACGGGCGTTGACTACGTTTTAATTGCTCGCCCTCTGCAATTACGTGGCGAGACTCAGGGCAGGATTTGTATGCCCTGCCAGGGTATAGTTCACGGTTGTTTCTCGACTCATTTTTCTGCTTTCGGTGGCTCGCGAGCTCTTCATTTTCATCTTCGTATTGCGACTCGTGTGCTTTCGCGGGCTTAATCATTTTACGGTTATACTTGATGAAAAAAGTACTTGTAGCATGGACGTGTACGTGCAATACAAATTATTCGACTTAATTACTTCCTATTCTCAGTTATTCTATTGTTACCTTTACTTTGTTAATTCTACTTGCTTCCTGAGAACAGGGTTTGTTCACTGAATTCTACAAAAATTTTCAATTAAAGTGTTTCTTATCTTTATTTTTAATTTTAAATCTTAGTCGTTTATTAATTATCACGAAATTAAATTCCGCTTCTATTATCTTTTATGTACTCCTCAGTTATTTTCTTCGTTACAAAGCAACTCATTATGTTTCATATTTTTTACACGTTGCCGTTCATTGACTACACAGTTTCAAAGGCAGAATCTTCAATTAACCACGATATAATTAAAAAATTCCTTCGTCGTTCTGACTTACAAAGTAAGTTCTCCTTTTCAGTTCATATTTTCAAATTTCGCCGTACCCTTTCTGTATGTTGTCCATTTTATCGTGCTCCTTTGTACATTTTCCATGTATCCACACGCTACCACTGTGAACAATTGCCACCCGGAATACGGAAAGACCAAAGGGATTTCTGCGAATCCCTTTCATCGTCTCGGAGACCATCGATATCAATTTGTACCCAATAATCGAGCACATGGAAACGGCGAAAAAATTCAGCGAACTGGACTTCACCCTGTGTGTCCCGTTGCACCGATCCCAATACGTTTCGCCACGGCGAATCGATACCTTTTTTATTTCGTGGCACACAAACGACGCCCCTGTTACCGGATTTTTCGAGTTCCAGCTAATTACGAGTTGTAAACACGGCCCGGGGAGAATTTATGTAGCTCGTTTGCCACGAGGGGGATGCTGCAGCCCGGTCGGCTCGGGGCAATTACGCAATGTTTCCGGCCTCGTGGCCAACTGGAATGCACGGGTCTCATCCCTTCCTACCCGCGGCCATAGTTACATCTTCATGCTTGAATTTGCCGGGCCAGCCGCAAATTTTCTGAATTAACCGATTCACCGTCCCTTTTGCCCGCCGATTCATGAATTTACCAATTCAATTGAAGCGGCTCGGATACGTGTACCCAGTGTTTACGCGGTACTCGCGACAGGGATGAAAGGGCTCCGACTTATTTCCATACAAAACCAACGACGATCTTCTGTTTCTTGCAACCCTGGAAAAATTACACGTTCGTCGAAATCGTTTGCGAACGTTATATTTGCGTTTATTTGTCGAATTGTGAGACTTTTTCACCTGTCAGGGGGTGAATTTTTTTTGGAAGTAACAAGAAATATTTTTATAGACTCTTTATAGAAATTAATACATCCTAATACAATATCAATGTCAGTAGGAATAATTTTATACATGATTCAAACAAAAGAAATTTGTATGCAAATGAGAAATAACATAAGGGTTAAAAAAATTCATTCACACCTGTAATATCTAATTTATGTTTGAGTTAGTTTGGAAAAAGTTCAAACAGAGTGTTCGGGGACCAAGAAGCCTCGAAGGCGTGGGCAAACGAATGGTAAAGTTTGGTCGGTGCCGAAGCGATGTGAAAAGGCAAGCATCGACCATATATCACGTGGCTTTAAATTAGATCACATAATAAATTCTTTCCTCCCGGCAGCATGGTAGCAGCATTCTGTATGCATAGGGTAGCCAACATCTTGCCAGGTTACTTGTTGCTGCTGCAGGTTCTTGCCCCGGGCACCGACATACCACCTTTGATTCTATGAACAACAACCTGTTTTCCAATATCGAAAACCTTTTGTGAAATCAACGTTCGAAGTGATGATTATGGTTCCCGTGATATATGGGGAATTAGTTAAATTGTAGATATCGGTGCTTAGGAAATTTTATGGCTGTTGCTTTAATATTACGATCATTCAATCTTTTCCACCGTAATCTTTACTCTTTAATCAGAAAATTTTCTCTTTTTATTACACATAGATACAAAATTATTACACGTGAGATTTTTGGGTATGTAGAATATTAAATTAGTCAGGGTAGTCGTTTGTGAATCTTACAAATTTTATATCAATTGAACTTCTGACAGCAATTAGTTATCCTCAAAGCTACTAAAACGCATCAATTTTCGTTTCAGACACGATTCTGCGGATTCGCGTGCGAGTGAGAATTCGTTCGAAAATGGCTGTCGTGCTAGGAGCACAGAATGGGAGCGTCGAAAGCGAGCGAAGAAGGTGCAGCAGGAGACCCATTGTCCGGCAGATACTCGTCGGCTAAAGTGATAATTTGCGGGTCACGATTAAGATGTGGGATTGTAAATCGTGTCGTGGCACGTTCACGGTGCGTGACCAATCGGCCATTAAGGTAACTTACGTATCACGCGAGAGGTGCCGGGTTAATTTGCGATCCGTGCTTCTCTAAAATTATTTCCAAACTACTCCGCGCGCTCGCACGCATGCCACGAACAAGTTCGATTTCTCCCTCGCGGCTAAAATGCATCCGTAACGATTTCCGGAACAAGAAAACGACTCGTGACCCACAACCGAACAAAGAGTTTCGAACAAACGAAATACCTCGTGTACCGGTTGTCAGCTTCGCGCAGGTTGTTTGCATCTTCGGCGGCTTCAAGGTATTCTTGCGAAAATGGATTGCAAAATGGCTGTAAAGTTTCAATCTTAGCTGTAGGAGAATATAAATTCCCGTGAAATGAGTCGAGAAACCTGTTGCACGTGTACAGCTGCTACAACGTTATTTGCAACTTTGTAAATGACCTTTGAAATACTATGATTTACCTGAAGTTTACCTGATTACTTTAGAAACTTGTTTGAGGATCCTGCATGACGCTACACGTTTCACCGCTTATGGCTGTAGTGTACTTCATCCAAGTGTACTTCACCTCGAACATTAGATTTTTTTCTATTCGATATTGAAAAGTTTACGTGCATTAAATTTTATGTTCTTGTTCCTACCACTCGATAAATAGAAGTATATTTATCGCAAATAACCTTCGGACGGTGGAAGGTTTTTGCTACCCCATCTTGATTTGCAGTTCGTGTGTATGTAATTTCGATTTTTTCGCTAACTTCGCTGTTTAAATTTCCTGTGATTTTTGCGGTTTCAGGATTTTGAAAGGCGGAAGGAGTCGATTTCACGCGAGCACGTGCGTGACACGAGAAACACTTGAGGCAAGTTTACATCAAAGTATCGCCGCCTCCTTCGTCCGATCGCCACGTTCTGCCGTGACATCTGGCACACGGCAACCTCGTTTGTCTCGTTATAAATCGGCGAAATTGGATAATCTTTGCAACTTTCGCGCCGCGCCTTGATCTTGCTAAAATTTTACATTCTCCAATTTGCTTTCCTCATCCTCTGGGAGAAAATGAGCCGAACGTAAAAGTGGGCTGCGTGCATTTTTTAACCTCTCCTGCCCGTTTGATATTCTGTTTTTTATTTCTCCACTTTTGTATTTATCTCTTTCCTTTATTTTTTGAAACAGCAGTTTAAGTGTGTATATAAAATATATTTTGTACTTCTATTCCACTGTCTATAGTATATTCATGTCACAATATATTGTCTACTAATCATATCTTACGTCAAGTAGCATGAAGTTAAAATAGATATAATATTAAAAATAAATATGTACGGATTATGTACTATACTTTTGCGTACTAGCACACAGCAGTGTAATTATTATTAACTTATAGGAGGGTGTAGCATATTAACTTCATTCTCTGCGAATACAATACAATTTCTCAACTTGACATCGACCTTCAGCCACAAACATGAACCTCCACTATGCACGGTTTTCGCTAGCGAGCCATGGGGTGAGGCAGAATCCAACACGGCAATTTACGCTTCATTATGCGGGGTTGCACTAACAAGGCATGTTCGAGGAAGGAAGCTGGTTCACGCGAAATTGCGAGCACGTTGGTTAGGATGACTTCGTAAACTGTGGACAGAAAGGGGCGTCCCACGTTCGCGCGAAGATACGGTCGCGTACGCCCGCGATTAATTCGTCAGGTTATGGGGCCCCCTTCACCGCCACGCTCTTCCAGCCGGAGCCGAAATCCCGCGAGGAAGAGTTCACGCTGCGACGAACGACGCTGGTATCCCGAAATTGCTCGACATGCCCGAGCGAAGACAGCTCTTGAGACATTATGGGCACGCAACACGGACTCTGCAAAAAAGAAATCTTGGCTGGTTCGATGGTTCTGGTTCAGGAGGCTCGTAGTTTGGACCTCGTTTGCGGCTACAACCTGTGCTGCACTTTGTTTTATTCCCATTCTGTGTCCACGTGGTCGCGCGCCTCGTAACGCAACCCGTCTGTATATTGAAATTTTAGGGGTGAATATATATTCTCGGGGACGTTGCCGCGCCTCTTTGCCACTTGGGGCACTCGCGGCGGCAATAATATTGCGTGCGGGAACGAGAATGCTGAAGAGAATGACGTTTCGGTGGCCATTCTCGAGAGTCCATTATTCTTCGCGCGGGTTTGTGAACCCAGTAAAGATTTTCGAGCAACGATCTTTCTTACACATACACGCATAGTTTGCCTCCACCGATACATTAACGGTTGCAGTTGATACTTTGACATTTTACACGTTGGAAGAATGATTCCAGGTACTTTATCTCATCCATTAGCAAAATTTTGATATCTCTCGCGAGTTCACGTCCCCGAAACATTTAATACCACATTCATTTCGACATAGCTCGACGTACGACAGAATTCTGCAGGCAATCGCGCGTTCGGTGCTGAACGGGGTCGATTCATTGACCGGCTTGAACTTTTCGCGAGCTTAAAAGTCACGACTCGGTCCGCTGAGCACGAGTGGGCAGCAGTTGGTCCGCATCGCGAACGGGTGGCCTGTGGACGTGACTTTATGCGATGTGGGACTCGCTTGCCGGTGATATAACGCGCAAGGGAGACCGGATACAATAGAGTGCCATCCTCGAGGGCACAAAGGGAACGAGCGTTTCTCCGGCCTGCTGTTCACAATTGATGATCGTGATTCAATTCCAAGAAGATTGCAATGGGACGCGTGGGGGATCTGTTAAACGTGATTGATAATTGCTGTTCATTCGCGGACCTGAGGTATGGTTATGATCGTGGGCTGTTGAAACAGACATTCGAACGCTTCATTGAGTTCCGAACGTACGTGGACAATTGTTGGGCCCACTTTTGTCAGATATTTCACACTCGTTATTTTTTGAGTACTAAGAAGTATTCAGTTAAAATTCTGACAATTTGAAATTCTGAAGCTTTCAATCTTCTAAGATTCAGTTTGTCTAATCAAAGTCATGTATGATGAGCAAAGTGTACGTTTGAGTACAAATATCTTTCTGGAACAGATATCTAAGAGACAATCCGGTAGTCATTTATCTAGCAGACAATCATCCGACAGTCAGCTACCTAGTAACCAATTATCGAGCAGGTACATACATAGCAGTCATAGAAGGCATATATTCTAGGCTGTAAAATATATTCAAAAACATTCTAATAACCAATTCAATGCTGCATGTATAATATACAATGAATAGAATAGAGAATATATGATTATTTTAAATAAAGTGACTCCAAGAAACCAACGTATACAAATACTTTCTACGATGATTATGGTGTGCAACTTTTATGAGTCAATGACAAAACAAAAAGTCGGAGTGTTACAACCACATGGTATACACGGTGAACATGAACCCTACACGGTTCGAACAAATGTTATCAGACCAGATATCATCCAGACCCATTAACAGTCCTAAAGCACCTCGAATCCTCGATTTACGGCTGTAGCTCGTGTTAAGCGTTCTCGGAAGTCAGATCGCCGTTTAAGCGTCCCAATTAAGGGAAGCCACGAGAAGCGGATCGAACGAGAGTTTCGAGACACAGGTCTGGGAATCGCGATTGTCACGGCACAAATGCGCACCGTGACGATCGGCTTTGGTTTACCGATTCGAGGGAACGGAATCATGGTCGAGGACGGCAAGAGAGGACTGTAACAATGCTTGGATTATTTCTCCCACGGTATCAGCACGAGGACCGTGAAAATCGATCGGCGACGCTTCGAATCGATTTAAACAAGCTCGAATAAGGAATCTCGATGATCCTGGAGCGGTCATGCATCGACGCCGGTGAACAAGGCTCATCGCAAGAAAAATTCTCGCCGTTAAACAATGGTGAACGAAGAAGCGTTCAATTGGAACTTTAGTATTGTGCACGGTTAGAAAAGGAAGCAGAAATATAAAGGAAATTGAAACTTTTTTCGGTGTTTAGGGGAGAGCCCTTTTCTTAAGAAATTCCATTCTTACTATTTCATTAATTCTACCGTTTATTTCTTCAGCAGCTTTTTTCGAAGAATTCCGTTCTTCCGCTGTATACCGATAACTTTACGACTCGTTGCCTCGGAGTCAACGAGTTTTATTCGCGCTGAAATTATTTATGAGCGATCGTTGATCGTTGGAATTCGCATCACCGTGAAATTTACTGACGAATTCGCGATCTCCAGTTTCCTACGCCTATCGGCATTTACACCTGCGCCCCATCCTTCTTCGTTTTCCGCGAGGAACACGCGCCTGCAATTCATTCTCGCGCGGCGATCGAATTCTCGCTTTATCGTGGCCTGTATCGCCGTTAATTTATCGTCCGGTTTCCAGCCGCGGCGTTAGAAAAGGAAGAATCACGTACCCCGTGCGGCTACAAATCATCCTGCGGGAGCAACGGTGTTGTCGTTGTCGCGGCTTTAAATGGATCAAACACGGCGGCTTTTCGCGACGACACAAGTAAACGCCGAGTTATATTGCGGCAATAAAATACAGGTGAGCTACGCGTACCAGGTACCCTTGTTGTTCGCGTCGTTAGTTCGAGGATCAGCTCTTTTTGTCTTTTTGATGCTCCCAAGATGATTTACGGGTTTACGTGTGCGACACAGAAGCGGAAACCGATACTTCACTGCATATCGTATATAATTAACACGTTCCGTGTCCTACATTATTTAAAGCTGTCGATAAAATCGCGAAAATCTGTACTACGGAAGACATACCGTGTATTATGAAGAGAACATATTGTTCATACGAGATATCGCTTCTACCATTTCTGATACTTCATTTCACTCAGTGAAATTTTCAATGTTCATAAACTGATTTTTATCTGATTTATATGAATTTAAGTGATTCACTTATTTTTACAAATATGTTACAGATTTAAGAGTCAAGAAGGTTTTTTCTTTTGGTGTTAGGTTAGATAACCAATATTTTATCAAGACTTTGTAACGTGTGCAACAGTATTTTAGTTTCATTTTGAATACACCTCAACGTGAAAGGATATCACTGGTTGTCAGAGGATTTTCTTGCATCCTTTGTTCGTGAGACTAGGACACGAAACTCAAGAGGGCTGAATTTGCCGAAATAAAAAGGGGCACCTGTGAAATCTGAAATTATGCAGATCGCGGCCCGTAACCCGGAATTTTGATGGCTATGTGCTCCAGATTAATATTAATTTAATTCCTCACTCGCGGCTATATAGCCAGCCGGACTTCGCTGTACGTTCCTTCAAAGGAAGGATTCCTCTGTTTCTTTTGCAACCAGGATAATGATTAAGAGAGAAAACGAGCACGGGTATGTCAGAATAGCTCGCTTCTGTTATTAAAGTTTCCTTCGTACGCGATTGTCTTGCCGTTGAAAATATTCCTTTGAGCACGTGAACGTCCTAAGTCGTTATTAAGTTTTACCATGATCCGATTGCATGCTTGTAATCGAAGCGTTTCTTCAAAAACGTTTCTTGTACAAGAATTCACTCGTGGTGTTTATCGAGACAAATTGGGCGCTCATTTTTAATATTCAACATACGTTGTTTCGTGTCGTTCTTAAAATTAGAATCAAAGTGATCGGAGCTATGAATAATTTATTTCCTTCAAACTAAAGAAAAAATTGAGGTGCCAAGGTATTCGTGGCTGATTTTCGAGGAGGTAAAGGTTAAAATAAAATCGCAGAAAAAGAAATAAGTACGTAAGTTTTTAAATCTTCAAACGATCTATTTTATATTGTTCAATTTTGTTATTTTGTTAAATTAAAGAAATTCAATGTGAAACTTCGTCAGAATTGTTTTAATCAATTTTGTAAAATAAATTTTGCGATCATAAGTGATATTAGGTTTGTTAATTTTTGCATATTTAATGCAAGTTATTGACCATTCGTGTAAATTCCTGATAATATTTGAACGTGAAGATTGCGATGCATTTCTTGGGTGCAACGAAGCGCCTGAATGCAGTCCACCCGGTCTTCGCCCTTGTAATTTAGCGAACTTTGACTTTTTCTTTTACGCAATTGCACCCCTAAAATTATTACAAACCGCACATTCGTCAGTATACAAACTTGACAAAATAATAAAATACGTTACTGATTTTACGGTAATAAAAAAAAATTATTCAATATTTAATTTTAAGTAATTAAAAGTTTATATTTGTGTATATGTCATACCAGCACTTTCCTCATTCTTTGTACCAAATTCTTCATATTTGCTTCGTACTGCCTTTGAAACAATCCTCTACTACTGCATAATGCATTATTTATCAACCGAGCAGGTAGATATTTCATTTCGAATCGAATTAATCACGGCTGTTCTTTCACAAGCACGTTCGGTTTGACAGTTTGACACGACGATTTTGTTTCTGAAAAATTAACATATGAAATATTCGTAGCCAACTCGTAACATCTTCGGTTTCACTGCTTGGCACTCGATACGTCATCCCATATCGATTTCCCTTGCAGTCATATTCGTCGGAGCACAATTTCTTAAAAATTAATAAACAAATATTAAGAAACAGGATAACTAAAAGTTATGTATAATACAGTGCACAGAATCATAAATTAATGTCACCCTATCCACATACAATTTTTGCAGAAAAATATTACCCTTAAACCGCCATAAATCACAAATTACAAATAACTTCGTTAAATACTTGAAGCCCCGACCAGTAAAGGGCGCTAAACATCAGAAAAACCGTTGATCAAATTCGTTAAAAATGCAGTTACTAATTGAACATATTCTCCGATCTGCGGTGCACGAAGTTAATCACATAAATCCTTCTTCTTCCATTAATCTTTTATTAATTTCTACTACAGTGTAACACGTAGCATCCATGGCGAAATAAGTATTTCGCAACTGCTAAAACGTCTCAATGGCCAAGCCGCAATTCGATCCTTAATTAAAATCAAAACGATACCCCTTCATTATCCCCAATAATCGGGACGGCTCGGTAATTAAACAAAGCTGCGAGCTCGAATGTTGCAGGATTCGAAGCAACCACCGGTCGAAGTGAATGTAGGAACGCGTGAAAGTGCGTACACGTCGACACGGCGTGATATCCGCAACGTGACAGTGAATGTTCTTTGCTTGACCCCGTGGCACGCACCTGCCTGACCTCCGCCCCACCACGCGTCAGCTACGCGATGCACGCTGCCCACGCGCCTCTACGCAACGCTTATGCAATTCCTGGAATCCCTCGGGAGGGCATGCAAAGGGCGTTGCATCCGGACGATCGTAAAACTCGCGTGGCTTTAAAACGGAATGTGAAAACTCGATGATGCGACGTTGCGACTATATTTGGATGTACTTGATAAGAATACCAAAATTGATAACATTAGAGCCATATATTGATTATTTCGTTTCATTAGGGACTGCTTAATTAGGAATTGTTTTCATGATTTTTTCATTTTTGGGAATTCTTTCTGGGTAGGTGTGATATTAACTGATTGACAAGGGTTTGGTAACTTTTCGATATTAGTTCGGTAGTAGGAGGAATTTGGGGAATTTGAGAGTTTAGAAATTTGGAAAATTTAAGAAATAGGGATTCCAAAATTTGGAACTTTGAAAATTGAGACTGGGGATTTAAGACTTTCTAAATTCGAAAATTTGTAAATACAATAATCCAAAAAATTGACCACCTAATAATTTGTCTACTCAAATAAAAATCAAGTGATTCTCCGGAAAATTTCATTTCTTATTTAGGTCAATGGAGGTGAAAATTACGGTGATCGGGTCAAATTTCCAGAATAGTCGATTTCCATAGATAATATATTCGATTAAATTCGATCGCGATTGGAATTACCCGGATCCTCGTAAAAATCCTGAAAACCAACGACTGGATTCACCGTGTGTGTGGGCAAACACCAAAGTTTATGGTGATTGAAATTTTACGGAACCGGCCTGGGTAGACCCACAGTGTAAATCTCATCGCGATACAATATTACGAAACCTTTTCATAGTAATTAACGTGTGGCGCGGCGGCACGGATTAGGAAATCTTAATTAAAATTTTATGCCTGTTAATTTTCAGGTGGCTGCGCGTGACGTGCATGTAAGAACACGATTTTCTATCTACCACCATGAAATTCTATACGATACACGCTATTCTAACCACTGTAATACAATCTATACAAAGCAGCTGTTCAATTTTTTCACAAAATGCACCTTCATTCTTAACAAAAATAATTTTTATAATTCAAGTACTGGTCCATGAAATAATTGGGCTTAAGTTGATGTTAAAATGATTTGTATGTACAAAGATTCCTTTGTCCGACTAAATACACTTATTGTACCTAATAAATATTGTATACAATAAAGTCATTTTTTGAGAAAAACAAAGTCTCAAAAATCTTATTCCGCAATTTTGATTTGTTGCACAAAGAATCATCCCCCCAGTTGAACCACAATGATACAGGCACACAAATACAAAGATAATCCCGTATTTCACGGTTGCTCCGAACAAGAGGAAAAAGGGTACGGAGAATTTATACCGTGTTTCGTAGCACGATAACATCGGCGAACGGTTTTTTATCCGCCTCTCTAACGGAGCATTACGATTCAATTTGTGATTCATTTTCCCGCTGGACCGCGGCTAAAATGTCGCCCTTTCCCGACTACACGCCACCGGAGCACCTACCAATTCGTGTAATTTTAATACGTACAAGTCCCCGTAAAAATCCTGTACAAGCTCTGTCCGAGTCGTTGCTTGATCCTTCACCTACGTGAAAGCGTGTTTCTAAGTGTGTGCACGTTGTACTTATCGAAAACACGTATCGTAAATTCAGCTTCAAGTGGACAGCATCGATTAAAAGCTTACAACCTGTGCACCTTATCTGGCTGGACACGTGGGTTTAATGGAAGCTGCTGGCTGTTTCTGGTCTTTGAACTCCTATTGCAGTTTCCCTTTCATAACATTTCTTTCGTAGGTTTTTATCCCGAGTGGGTAGGAAATCACCCTTGAAATCTGCAACCGGGTGAACGTGTAAGCATTCGTGCCACATCCGATAGAGATCCTTAGCGTACCATTGTTCGCGATACAAATTTTTAGGGACGTCTGGGACGTCTAGGAATCTCTAGGGAAATTAGAATACAGAGATATAAGGATCTCGGATTATGGGGATATGAGGATTTTCAGATTTGAGACTATAGGAATTAAAATTTGAAATTTGAAGATGTAGAAATTTGACGAGGTGAGATCGGAATATGGGAATATAGGGATATAGGAACCTGGGGATCTAGGAGTTTGGGGATGCAGGAATTATAAAAATATAGAAATCTAGTATTTTGAGATTAGGGAATATAGGGATCAGTGATTGTAATAATCTGAACATATAGAGTTTCCACATAACATTTCCGGACATATAGATCTGGCGATGTAGAAGTCTAGAAATATAGAGATCTGGGTATATCAAAATCTGGAACATAGAAATCTCAAAATATAAAGATCTGGGAATACAAGAATCTGGGTCATAGAAATCTAGAAATATAGAGATCTGGGAGATCTACACGTACCCACGAAATTCGATGAACACAGAAATCTAGAGATGTAGATCGCAGGATAGTTAATGGAAGTTAAACAGCACTATCCATCGCGATATTAATTTTAACCCAGCAGCAATCACCCGGACAATCTCATACCATATAATAGAAAGTTCAAACGAATAACCACAATCCTGATCAACCAGCAAACGTTACACGAGTCTCATTACCGATCGAGCATAGTTCAATCGGTCAGCAATGCATTAAAATACTCGTCCCGTTCGTATCGGGCATTTATATCCATCGATATCCCGGTTTATTACACCACGCATAAATGGCCGTGCAATTTCTGCGGTCTGTACGATTCGGTGGTAAATCCAGCCGACCCACTTCGATGCAACTTCGATTTTTCGTTATTACCACATCCGGACGACGTAACTTAAAGGTGCTTATACACCGAAAGAACATTAACGCATTGATTGGCATGTGGGTCAGTGCGATTCGGTTTTAGTACTTCGATCGCTTTAATTCTCCTGATATCCACATTGAGATTACATAGTATTTGTAAGTAATTACCGGGTATTATTTTATGACACATTACGCAACGGAAGATCAACAAAAAATTTAAACGTTCTCTTTACCTTTCTTGTGAAGAAAACACTTGAAAATTGCTCTCTGAAAATTGCAAAGAAGTGAACAATTCAACACGTATTCATATGATTGTAGGAAGAAAATTAAAAAAATTAAACGATGGTGCATATTGCTCTAAATGCCCCGTTCTAGATATGCAAGTAGAAGCAATAAAAATGTTCCGGTGCGTTTGGGAGCGGCCATAAGTACGATTCGCAGTATTTCGCGATATTTCGAACGAGCCGACGTTTCATCAGACCGTTGCACTTGCGAATTCCGAACATTTCACCTGGCCAGGCGACCCGATGACCCTCCACGTCAAGTACCTGGATCCCAACCCAGCCTCGAACCACGAAAATGAGAGGAAGGCATGATTTATAACGGTGTAATGAGGGCGCGAGATGATACGGCCGTTGTTGTTCAGCCGCCAGGCAATATTGCAATGACTGACCTCGGTTTTACGGACCGATGTAGCTGCGAAATCAGTTAGATGATTCTTGTAAAAGAAAGTCGGCCACCATTGAACGCATAAAACTTGATACATGTGCATACGCATACGAACGTTGCCTGGAGAAATGTACGACAGGGTTCAATTTTATTGTTCAGGGAACATAGATCGGCCTGATGGATGATTGTCTATTAATTTCCTCGATTAACACGTTAGTAAGCTGCTGGCTTTTTAGTGGACTTGTGATTTATTGGTGTATGATACTTTGGTTGTTGGGTGAGATGTTTCAATAATTGAACTATGATAGATTGGTAATATTTAATGTTTCGTAGGGGATTAATGGTTTCGTTGATAATAAGATGTTTTGTTAATTCAACATTTTCAACTTTAGATAGTTTTCTGTGTTCAAATTTTTCACGGGTCACGAAGTTCATGAAGCAACAAATTTTCAATCATGCACTTACCTTGCTAGGACTATACCTAATTTAGTTACATCAAATAATGTGGATGTAGGATTCTACGAAGATGATTGTCGACAAAGATTACTGTCTTAGGTAACATGCAAATGAACTTTCAACGATTGAAAAATCATAACACGCTTCAGAACACATACGAATATCGAGCTTTACGACAACCTCCGTCATTACCGTAATTACGTACTATGTACAATTAAGCGTACTCATCGTGGTGATCATGATCGCGATGATGATCATCACCGTCATCATCATTATCATCGTTCGAGAACGGTGTTCTCTTTCGAGGGTGTATTTAAAAAGCACGTCGCACCGTGGTCTGTAATTTCCCGAATAATTCATAAAATAATACCAGGTTTGATTGAAATAATTTCGTGTGTACTTGCGCGTTTAATAAATTAACCGTTGACTGTAATTTCGACGGGCAAATTGTGCTCGATCTGGGATCGATAAGCCGCATTTCGAACGCCGTCCATGTCGATGGTTATTAAAGAGAATAAATCAATCCACTTCGTGGCAAATCAACGTGCTTCCTCGTCCCTCAAATATATCAATTTCATTTCTCGCTCGTTCGACGGCAATTCGTTTTCTTCGAACTTATGCCTCAATCATTTATTTACAACATTTTTATCTTAGAGACGTACGCTCGTTGTAATACGTGATTGAACGCACTTTGAGGTTATGTTCCTCATACGTCATTCTATTTAGAAAATAATATTATTATGAGAGAACTAGATAGAACTTTATGTATTCATGATCAAGTTATTGTCCTTTTATACACAAATTATTTATACTGCAGTTACTTTATTATTTTTAACACGACATATACAATATGTTAAGCAGGATGTACATTTATGCAATGTATCTCTTGAATTTCTAGTCTAGTTTTCTTTTCTGGTTTTCCTGAAATATTATTGTTCAAAATGTAACATTTTACCTATTTCATACTATGCAACATTTTATACGAGTTCGTATCTTTCAACCATAGAGTTTGAGCAATTTCGAAGCAAAGTAAGCAAAATGATAGCGAATGTAATTGGCAATCTAGTACACGCTGTATCGAATCATAACGTTTAAGGGGTTAACAACAATATCGAGTTCGAAACGGAACTCCGAAGTGTTTCGCATTGCGTTGTAATGATAACGCTTAATTACGATATACGATATCGTTCGACTCGCGAAAGTCGATCGTGTTCCAGTTCGATCGTAACGATCGGTTTGCAGCGAGAAAGGGCAGGATCGATCTCACGGCACCGCGCCTTGTAATTCATTGTCTGCCACCGGTGAATAATTTTCGAACGCTGATATACATTCCCTTTTTTCCCTCGCTTCTGGCTGCGAACATTTCCGACCAAGTAGCACGTGGTCTTACTCCGACTTTTACAACGAAAACCGAACTCGATAAACTTTTATACGAGAGTGAGGTAATGACATACTTGCATTCTATTTCATTCAGTTACTCCCAACAGAAAATTTTCTTAACAATCTTCATTTCAAATTTATAATACACAGTTCTTGAAAAGGTTCTAAGTTTGGGCTGTGATGTAACATAGAAGAATTCCTTTTTAAAATGGGTCTGATCCCTTACATTTATAAAAGTGTTAATATGCTGCACTAGTTGTGAAGATATGTCTTTTGGCAATTTAAGGACTTGGAAATTAAAAAGTTTGACAAATTTAAGAACAGGAAGTGTGAGAAAAATGAACAATTTGTATTTTACCAAATACATATGTGATCACCAAGATCTTCAAAGGCAGCTAACATTGTAGCGAAGTAACCGAACAAAATGGCGAAGCCCTACCGGATTGGCCATCGACGTTTATGGTCAGCCATCTATGGAAAGGATGAAAAAGTAGCCATCTGCGGTTTCGCACCTCAGTCATTCGCGATTCTTGCCTCTTCCAACCGGGTCAGGCGTAAATTTACGCCTGTGCGAACTTATGCGAATGGTGTGCCAGGTCAGACGACTTCCTCATTGCCGTTTCGCGGTGTCGCGCTATGGACATTCGTTGTCGACAGCCGTGGTTCGAAGCCGCACGCGTTATCAACCGTGGTCGTCATTCAACGACAACGATCCGCGTTGACGTGCACGTCGAATAAATTTAATCGCAACGTCGAGTTGCCCGATTTTACGAACGACACGTGTGCGCTTAGCAGTCCGAGTATCATCGAGGGAAGAATGCGCTAAAGTTGTTTCGAAACGAAAGCAGTTGTCCGATTCTTCACGCTCCTTCGTCTCGAGATTTAAACGTTTGTCGATGGCTTCAATTTTTTTTCTCTCAAAAAAATCTTCCCTCGAATCGTCGTACAATGGCGCGACGAGAGGGCACGACATATTTTTGGCCCACCATGATTCATCCAGCCTCGAAATTATGATCTCCGTTTCAAAGGGTCGCTCCGCTAAACGGGACAATAATGGTTATTTATGAAATAGTTGAATGGCGATTCGGGGACCGGTGTCTTCGGCGCGGAACATTGCTCAATATAGCGGAAAGAGGACGCAAAGCTGTGGCCAATGATCTCGAAAAGAAAACTACGCGAGGAATGGAAAATGAAAATTGCAAACTTATGGCTTGCGCGAACCTTTCTCCTTCTTCAATACGGGGATGCTGTTACCTGCACGTTTTCGAACACTGCAGCTGTTTTATGATGACATTTCGTCGAAACGCTGTTACATCTCTGTGTAAATATTCCAAAAAATTCATGAAGTTAATCCGAAGATCTAGTAGCTAGATCTGAGCCAATGTTCAGAGATGCTTATTAAAGACCTTGCACTTTGATATATATCAGCTTATTCTTTATGACTGAAATTATAAGTGTCAATCAAAGAGGTATCCTAAATTTGTAATTCCTGGCAATTTCTAATAATAAAGTAGAAATGCTTGGAGCGTAATTTTCATCTCCTATACTTAAAGTAAGAAAAGGAGTTGAATCCTCTGGAGTACAGGATTATCGTGTCCATGCTAGTCCCATTCTTCAACTGTCTCAGCTTCCCCGCTTCCTTCGATCTCTGTTCGACCCCGATCATTCTCGCAGACCCCACGACAATTTCATTTCCTCCCTATCGTCGATTCCTCTTCTCCGCATTCCTTCGTTCCCTTTCTCCCTATCGGTATTGCACGATACGATAGGATACGTGATTACCAGCAGCCTCCGTAGCAGCAGACATTATCCGGAGGTTAGGGGTCGTCCCGCCTCGACTTACCGGCCAGGCTGCGAGTAATTGCAGTCGACTGCAATCCCGGGAAACCGCATCCTGCCGTTCTTGGACGAAAAATAGCCGGCAACCTGAATGGACGCACTGTTTGGAGCCATACTTTCGCGTGGGTACTAGAAAGTCGTAGCGGAATTCGCCATGTAGAGAATATTATTGCCGTAATTACACGATATCGCGCGTTTTACGAGGAGAAAACCTTCCTCTTCGTTGTCGGATACGAACACTCTTAAAATGACATTATTCGTGAGCGTCGGTTTTAATCAAATTTTTGATTGGGAAAAGCGCTCGGAGGATGCAAAACACCTGCATCACAATGCACCATATTTAGCGCGTATCGGGTGATGGTAAGCTGAAGACCGTTTTACCGAAACCAGTAATTTCCCCTTGGCTAAAACACGATGCAAATCTATTAAAATATCTGGGGTGAATACGGGCACACTTTGTATGCAATAATATCGAAGCTGTGAAAGTTGACCATGTCGTGCATCGTGGTCGTTAACTTTGAATGAGATACTCAATTTTTATTAATCTTTAATGTGTTCATAAATTCTGCGCACTCGGAGATATTATATATTATTAACTTATTACATTATTATGGTACCGGAGATATATAGAAGCGAGTGAAATATCGAAATAGACTTTGCATTGTAATTTCACTGTGAAAATATAGAAAAGAGCTGAAAGTCAATTTAGTCTATTCACTGTATCATAGATTTTTGCATACACCATGTGTTATGAATAATATTACTTCTAAATTTTTCACTTTAATTCGATACCTTTAGTATCTATAAATAGGCAAGTCTACGAGTACTTTACTCCAGAGTACATAAATCCATTGCAGCTAAGTATGCAAACTAGATGAGTCTTGATCACAGGATCGGTAACGAAAGATTGATCCTTTTCAAGCAGGCACAAATATCCCATGAACTCTCGCATTACACTCCTCGCAGCCATACTGAAACTCTAAGCACGCACCTGTCAGCGAATCATCGTTAGCCGGAAATTGATCCGCTCATAATTCACTATAAAACTATGATCAACGCTGAATCAGCGACGATAATGAGTATTAAAGAAAGAGCATTCGATAGATCAGTAGATCTTGTGTTGTAATCAAGTAATTCGCGTGCTACGAATCGCCTAAAGCCACGATGCACCGGTTGCTTTGGTAAAGTTGCCGAAGATTCACCGAGAATATCAAGATATTTCCATGTTATCGATCTTCGATGAATATCTGCCCACGTATACACGATATCCGGTAACGTGCACAGTGTACACTTTGCCCGTAACCCTAATCATTATCGATCGTTTCCGTTAGCTCTGGGTTAAATGGGGTCAGAAGTTAATGCACAATCAACGCCATTTGGAGCTGAGTGTACTTGCTTATTTTCTACGACATGCTCTGTGGATTTTTATAGGCTGCATTATATGACCATTTTTTGCGACTAATTTGGGTGTAATAACGTGTTCTTCTGAGACAATGTTCAGAAAAGTCCCAAATTTCAATACTTTGAGACTGTTATATTCCCAAGACCCCAAAAATTGAAAAATTGAAAAATCACGTCGCGACACAAGCACAGGAACGTAATTGAAAAGGCATCGATGACACGGTATAGAAAATATTTTCAAAATACGCATTGAATATTAAACTTGCAAGGGCGGTTTGTTCCGCGAACGTCGGTTTGTTCCGGACAGATTTCGCTGGCAGAACCTTTTTGATTCGATTGTCCCTGGCGTATTAGAATCGACGCCGACGATGACAATAGCTTTACAAGAATATTTGCAAACGACGTGATTCCATTGTCGGCACCGTAGGCTCGTGAATTCTCCTGGATACATGGAAATCCATGTTTTGAGACGCGTGACGACACTCGTATAATGGTTCGCTAACGACGCGACATCTGTCGTGCAGTTATTCGAGGTAAATGACATCCTGACGCCTCCCTGCAGAGCCAGGATCTATTCGTCTAAACTTTTGAAACTTTCTTCGTCGTTTCGCTGGAGCTTCCTGCCAACTCGATAATGTTCCTCTGTAAATGTACACGATAATTGAAAGCATTACAAAGTCATTTACTAATTCGTTAAAACACGTGCGGTACATATTTTAAACCTTGACTGCATTATAATTTAAGTAGTTTCATTTGTATAATTTATAAATAAACTCAACCACTGGGAGTATTAATTTTTTCTTGAAACTTTTTACAGAAGAAATTTGCCTAGCATACAACGAGCATCTGAGTGATGATTTTTAATATTCGTTCCATATGTTAAACTAAGTAAGTTAATATGTAGCCCGAAGAGGCCATAATGAAGTTTTCCGATCGGATAAATGTTGAAAATGAAATCTCTTCGAGAAGCACGATGGCGTTGAAGGATTCGAAAAAGTATCTTGGCGCTTGAAGAAATATTTTCCACGTCAGAAGAGTACTCAGTAGGTCCATATCTTCCCACGCCACGATAATAACGAAACTGCGAACGTCCATCCGAAGCTCGCCATATTATTCATCGCCCATACAGGAAGACTTGACAAAGTACAGTTACGACCAAAAATAGTGGCACCCCGTCGCACGCCGTATCGTTCCATATTGCCCTGTCAAATACGGTGAAAGCGAGATCGAGCCGTGTTCGCAACGAAAAGCCATTACGGGGCCCATAACGCAAAAAGGAGGTTGGTAAATCGCGATTGATATGCAAATCTGTCGGATCATTAGTGGGCTCGTACGTGCGACGTGCAAAGGAGGAGCAGCGAACGAGGAGGTGTGACCATCGTAAGAAAAGAGGATTCAAAGGGTGAGCTGTCTCTTATTCACTCGGCGAAAGGAACGACGATGGTCATCGGTCGTTAAAGTGAAAAATTATGCTTTCCTACGATCCTCGTTGTCGCCTTGCGTCGGATCCAAATTCAAACGGTTGCATCTGCACGGTGGTCAGCTGCGGGGTCAAGCCAATTAGGGCCACTCTGCTGAGAAAGTGGCGAAGGGTGGGTGAAATGGAATTCTTACGGCTCGATCATGGTGGTACGTAAATGGGTCGTACTGAAAGGGATATTACTCTGAAAGCAGTTCTTTGATGCCACAAACGAGTTTGCTGATACTTCCGACCTGGACTTCTGTTGTGATCAAGTTTTGAGAACACCTGAAACTTTTAAAACACTATTAGTATTCTACTGGAGAAGATCGATATGGAGCTGAGCAGACAGGACGAAAATAAGATCAACTGGTTTCTAGACTTTTAAAACTAATACTACCATTCACTTCATATACTGTTCCGTTTTTGGTCACTATACCCTAATATATTCAAGAAACATTCCATAACTTCAAAAAGACTTCATCCACTTTAATGAACACTACATACAAGTTTGATAACTCTACTGAGAGATGTATTAGTTACAACTGTTTTTGCAAGAAAAACATTTTGTAATTATGTAAATGTTGAGCATCAACATTTGAAAGAAAGCAACACTGTTAGACGTCGAGGTAGCTCATTCACTTTCACGCTTCGCGCAAAGCATTAGCGATAATCCACTCACTATTACGTTCACTTCGAAGCAGAAATTTGTTCACGCAGCACGCAACCAGAAGCCAGATACATAGTTTACAAAGGTGAGCAGGAGTTTCAATCCGGTAGTCGTGTCGTCGTTAACCGATGTCAGAGCCCTTAAATAATTATCACCAGGTTCAACCTCGATTAATATACCTACAGCTTCATCCCGGATCCAAGGCTAGCTAGCATACGAAGAAAAGAACAAACGTACTTCTGGTATTTAGCGTGAAGAATGGCGCACGTCAACTTGATGGATAAACTCGGTTTCCCGGGGTACTTTATCGTAAATGGCCAACAGACTATTGCGGAGGTGAAAACACAGGTGGCCACCACGGTGTGTTACAACGAGAACGTTGACTTTTGAGTAAGTGATCCCGTGGGAACAATTAAGAGGCATTTTTATGTGGAAATTATAAGCACCACGAGAACTATGAATGGGATCAAGTTTAATAAGGAAGATGAACTCTGGCCAGAGGGCACCACCACACATCAAACTAAAATGTCGCCGTTACGACAGAAATAATATTTCTTTATATTATTTCGTTATTTGTTGAGAGATACTTCGTTATAAAATTAAAGTAACAACGAAAGATGAAAATTATGGACATATAACCATTGTCTAACTTAAACGTTGATAGGCGTTTTATTAATATTTTTAAGCGATACATGAATTCACATGCTGATATTATACGTAAAATGCAGAGCTGTAATCTCATTTTTAATGTGAAGTGAGTGGAATAGCAATTTAAATATTTTGCCAGCAGTAATTTATTTGGTGATGGTACATTTAAATACAGTGTTTAAAACCTTTCGAAGTTCATGCCGACATTCTCTGAAACTTTCCACTTGGCATCAAAGCAAATGTATTCCACTTAACTCAACCGTGTATAATTTATGAAAAAATTAGTTGAAACCACCGGATATTTTCGAGACAACGTTTCCGTAAAAATACTTTGCAACTTATTGAAATTCTTTCCTTATCACGTTAGGAGTTTGTTGCTTCGCTATGCAAATTTCCCTCGTAAGCGTATAACGACGCAATCACCGTTTCTTAGTAACAAACTACACGTATCTTTCTTGCTTTACGCCCGAAAGCTGTCGAAGCGATATGCTGCCTGGTATATCAAAACCAGCTGGTTCATATGAGCCAGGATTTAAAGTAGAGAAACGAAAAAAAAAGAGAGTCAGTCATATCTTTCGACGAGTCAAAATGATTCCCTCTATCCCCGCCGTTATGCTAATCCCATCGTATTTTAAATTTCATGTCGACTGCGCGACCTACTTCCTGGAAACCTGTCATTTTCCCGGCGGGTATCCTGACAGGATAATGAGCCATCCTGCTAGCATCCGATTACGCTCGGTGAAATGAGGAAAAACGAGTTGACATCGGTGCAGGGGGAGCTCGTTGAATTCCAACGGGGAATAAATTAAAATTTGATTTCACCGTTCGCATGGAAAAGCGCAGAGGTGGTCGAGTTTTATTCATCGTTAAAAATGTGAGAGTCGATATCGTTGATATTTTAAATAATCGAGTAGATATAAATTGAAGTCCCAAATGTTGAAAATTCTAAAATGTAAAAGTTTGAAAAGTCTCAAGATAATATATTTAACAGGCCCCACCCTAAATCATCTAGCAACTCATCGTTCTTAAAATCACTGCAACTTCCTGTAGTCCCAGCATCATCCTCCGTGTAGAATCGTTTCGCGGAAAAGCGCATCGTGCAAGAAACCAAGGAGGATTCTCAAAGAGAGTAAAAAACGCACAGAATAAGAACGGTGCATAGAAAAGGGAATCATCCGGTATTGAATCAGATCGTCTTTACGATCTCTGACTAGTTCCCCTAACGAACAATGCGAAAAGCCATTGAAGGCATCTCGAAACGATGAATGAATCCGTGAACAGCTCTCGATATCCTTGCACGTCTCGGACGAGGGGTAGTCGAGAGAGGAAAAAAATTAGACAGAAGTGACCGGATGTGGATAATCCCTCCGGTTACCCACGGCTGCCGTGGTAGTAAAAAACGACGAGGAAGAGGAAGAAAAAGATAGAGAAGGAGAGTAAGGACGTCGCTGAAAAATGGACGATGCACGTTTCGCTGGCGAACAGATACGGCAGTGAGATCAGAAGGACGCCTAATCCTGTTTTGAAAACTCGGTCTCGCATGACCGTGACAAACTCGACACCTTCGGATAGTTTATGGCGATGGGCCGATCTTGGACCGTACTGCTATTATCTCGCTGGCCGTCTCGACGTTTCGTCGGTAGAAATGGCCGGACCTTTATCAACGCGGATCTCGCGTCCTTCTTTCGTCCATTAATTGACCGGCTATCTTGCAATCGGATTTCAAGGGCGAACATTCAATAAGACCACGAGATATCGGTCGTCCACTTTTTACACGCCTTTGATTCGACCCCTTATTAATCTTCCTTTGTGCGAACGGTCGGATTTGATAAATACATTGAAGAAAACCGACGGGGATATCTTGATGAAACGCATACCGATACACTGCTGTTGCTTATTCGGTGCGGATAATTAATTAGGGAGAAGGGACTCGCTGGGAATCGATGCATGTGTTTTCTGCATTATCGAGATACAGGTTTGCTTTTCTGGGGACCATATGCATGATTGGATATGAATTCAGAGTTTGATGGTTGGAGGAAAATGTCCATTGTTAATTTATTGATCAGGAGCTATGTAAAGTTTTATCCTTATTTGTAGGAATCATAGAATGATTGATCATTATTGCTACATAAAATTCAATGCGTTTAATTACAAGTGACAGCAGATAATTCAATAGAAAGGTGACTATTAATCAACCAAAGTCCAATTAAGTAATGCAATTCTTAAGCACAACGTTCGTCAACAGAAAATTCATTGTAAAATAATTTGAAGTCGTATGTACGACGTTTTGATGATTCTGTCAACTACAAATGTATTACATAAAAGAGTATATATATGGATACTTTTAGATCTATCAAAGCGGAAACCGTCCTCAACGAGAAAGCTTGTTGACCTCGATTTCCATTAAGCCCTCCAGTCCTGCACTGTCGGAGATTGCATCTTGAAACAGAGTTGCAAAGGGTACAATTGAATCATCGCCAACTGAAGTTCAGTTATTCCGTTTGAAATTGCTTTTACCGCGTTACGCGTCCAAAAGGTGGTCTTCCAAATTGATCCCCGAAATGCGATCGACCGATCACGAACGTGAGGGGCGAACCTTTTTTTTCACGAATTTATTCCCAGCATTAAGCGAATATCTCACTTTTTGCGCCGCGATAAATCCCCTGTAATTTCGATCAGAACGGGGCTGAACGGAATGCGAGCATCCACGTAGCGAATTTTGGTCGTCGTCCCGATCCGTGAGACGTCCAGAAGAAAATTGAATCCGGCTCGTGGAGAAACAAACAGCTGGAGAGCCACGGGATGATTTAATGTGGCCGTCCGTCACGACGCGTATACCTTTGCCCACTCGAGACGGACGTTCCCGCTTCTTCTCGCTTGGAAATCTGTCTAGTCGCGTGGCAACTCGCGGGCGTTGCCCTACGTGCCTTTCAGAGATCCTAACGTCTCGCCTTGACGTCCCCTTCGTAACGTTTTGCCGAGCTAATTAACTTGATGCCGCACGAAACTTGGGAACTTGTCTTCTGTTCCGAGTTGGACAGCCGTTTCGTCGAGATCTTAGAAACGATGATTATAGATTAGCCGTCGTCTCAAGTTCAACAGACTCCTCTGCATTCTTAGGTTTACGTCCTTTGTCCAAGAACCGATTTTACCTCATTAATAACGTATATATTTCTTTTAATCATATGTTAGCTTTCTGATGATTTTGGGGTTAATTTGTTTTGAAGTAGAGTTTATGTACGTTGTCGAGGATATTCACTGAGTAATCTACAGAAAGTTTCAGCTACCTCTGTTGTTCACAATGTGAAGATAATATTCAATAATTCTGAACCCACAAACATAGAAGTCACTTAACATAATCTACCTTAAGGAACTTTTGGAACAAATCAAATTATCCTTTCAAGCTAATTAAACTCAAGGATCAGTTGCAATGCAAACAGTGCAGTGAGTATATCAAACTACAGTATCCGATATCAGCAAAATTGTGTAAAAAGAGGAAGAATTGTAAGTAGGAAGAGTTAAAGTTAGGTTAGCTTAGGGTTAACTATCGTGTTCTCACTATGCCGTGTCACGAACACAGTGACAGGCTTAAAGCCATAAATATCGATGGGGGTTCGTTCTGGTCTATCTAGCCTGCTTGCACAATGTTTCGCGCGCGCGGAATGTTCAATGAAGCGTGCAGATGCGCGTAAATAGCAAGCGTTTCGCGAACGGTTGGTTCAGCGGCGAAATCCAGAGAGAAGGGACGACAAACATGTAGCAGCATGAGGTCACCCGTTCGAACACGACACCATCTTGTCGAAACAGCAGGATCTGGCCTGACACGGCTGCTGGACAAATGGATTCAGGAAGATTCCGCTAACGAATCCGCTGATTTATCGCGTGCTCGGACTAGCCCCGTTTTCTTGGTACCATGTCAGTTTCCACGTACGGGCATCCGAGTAAGAATTATTGCGACTACCGTCCGGTCTGACGGAAATACGAGCGTGGTTTGTTTCTACTGGTGTATGGGTAAATAAGTATTACGATGGGGATAGTAGATACTGTTTTCGGTGTCAAAGAGCTTTATTGACATGTGCAAACGAACGTTCTCCGATCTACACTCTGTAGTTTGTTGCACTACATTAGCGTACGGCAATAACGTTTGTGGAATGGATGCTGAAAGATGATGATGTGTTCAACGGGATTGATTGTCAAGAAGTATATTTATAGAATATTGAACGCCGCATTGATGATGGGCAATTGTAGAATTTTACATTACTTACAATTTTTTAAAATTCTCATCCCCAATATCCTACATCTCCAAATTCTCATATTCCCAAATTCCCATATCCACAAATCTTCACATCCTGAAATTCCAATATCTCCAACTTCCAATATTTCAACGATTACGCTCCCCATACTGCCTCCAACATATTCCCGCCAACTAACTACACGTACTCATAGTAGCGAAAGGGTTAAATTTATCGTTCGACCTTTCAACCGTGCCGACCGTGTTTGAACGTTGTTCCTCCACGCCCCGTCAACGCGAATTCCAGTAATAATAAATTTTTAGATGATTGATTTATCGTTTTACCAGATCGTTGCGTGGGTGTTCAGCGAGCCGGTGATTAACGCCCGATGGACGCGATTAAGCGCATACCGAGAGCGACAGGAATTTCAGGGAGAAGTGGAAACTAGATTGTCATGGTTGAAATGCTTCCATTGCGCTTTGGATCGTGTGCGATGTGGATAAAGTGTGGTAAAGGGTTCGGCGATGATTCCGGAGTTGATTGAACGTTGTAATCGATTAATTGGGTGGAATTTTAGTTGAATGCGGTCGGAGGGTTTGGAAACGTTGAGATAGGTGTGGTACGGGTTCATTCGAAAGATTTATAATCGTACGTTTGGCCGGAACTCGAGTGAGAGAGAGTAGAGTGATTTTAAACGTGTTACCGTTCGATCGCAGCTGCTTATAATTCACCTCGCGGGAAATATAAAAGAGGGTAAATGAAAGCAATGCGGCGATTTTAATCCTGAAGCGATAGTAGGTTGAAGAATTAAGTTCACGAGTTTTAAAAAATTACAAACGAGTTTGCTGTAATGTGATGGTAGAAATCGTGTTTAAAATTCACTCCAGTATATGATTGCATAGCTACATGTGCATAAATGACCTTCAACAGTGAAACAGCCTCTATTATCAACAAAACGAAGACAAGCACCGATCATTTAACTGTAATTTCCTCTGCATTTAACCTCCTGTCTGAGCTTCGTCGGATAAAAATAACACTCCAGTTTTTTAGGTACTGTAGCTTTAATACTTCCATTGCGATTCATTGATCTACAATGAAAAGGTTTAAGTCCGAATCGAATACCGATGTCCCTATAAACGGCACGTTTCACTCGTGTTATAAGGCCAAGGGTCACGCGCTGCGCGATCAACAAGCACGATGTTTTTTTATTTCACCTCCACCCTCGCCTTTTCATCTTCTTTATGCTCCCATGCGTGCACACGTACGCGTGAATGCGATCTACGCATTGGATTTCACGTGAATCGCGCCCCTCGACGAATTACCGGACTGGATTTATCGTCGAAGAAAAAGGCTCACAGGGTATTTCGGTAATCCTTTGGCGTGGACCAAGATGCCGGCACCTTTGATGCGTGGGCGTGGGCCACGCAAATCGAATCGGTTCGTGTCTCATCACGTTTCGTCCAAATCACGGCCATTCCGCGTAACCGAGTTTGATTAGAATTTATGTGTACTTCTTATGCCTTTCTATCGGTGCTTCTGATCAGCAGTTTTGAGCAATCGAGTCGTATTTCAATAATTGCCATTTTATTTGTGGTTGCATGCTACACATTATAGATTCCATATATATTCTATATAAAGCTGAGATACCTGTGTATTGAAAATGTTCAAGATAAACTTTGGCTATTAACTTTATTATAACAGATACTGCACCAAACCTTGAAGACTTACACACCGTTTTCGTGACACAATAAAATTGAATCCTCCACCCCTAATTTCTTTCGTATACCCTTCCCCCGTCGGAACAGCAAGGTGTTCTAGGTTAAAAACATATTCGCCAACCCCTGAGAAGACAGCACATGGTCGTATTGCTTGTACGACCAACAAATTTACGAACATCCTGGACTACCGCTATCTGCCCCCTTTCAGACATGTACCGCATCCAGCACAGACACAAATACGAACATTTCGCTGTCGACACACCACGGGCATGTTTTCTCAGCTGGTGCCCTAACTCTCGATCTCGACGATCCTCCACCTCCCTCGTCTTCTTCTTCTTCCATGCCACGGCAGATCCTGGTGGATCCTTTCAAGACACGGTCGGCTACCCACAAAGGATCTGCCCTTTCATACGCACGTTATTATACTCTTTACAGAATATCGTTCCACCTTCTCTCAGTGAAAGAAAGAACGAGGACTTGGCCCGGTGACGTGAGTGTTGGTGTTACTCGTTCTTATACGTGTGTATCGCCCACGCATTGTGGCTCGAGCCTCCTGGCCAGGGTGGACGTTTCGACGAAAGCCTCGAGATTTTCTCGTTTAATTTGTTGTTATAGCTGCTTGAGATGCGGATCGGGCCATTCGTTCGACCCCAACATCCTCAAACATTCATTATGTTTTTTTGTAACACATCCACCAATGCCGAAACGCGACTGGAATCGCGGCTTTTGCGCGGACCCCTGTTTGCCCTGTACTCGATGGGAGAGATGTGTTTGCACCGATGGTTGCATCCAGCTAACCGTCTCTATTAATCGGGATGAAATAGGGCTGGATTAGGGTGTGTTCGGGAACGGACTGAAATGTGGCCGCAACATGGGTTACCAAACCGAGGGATGATTAAGCTTGTCCTGTTACGCGGCTATCCTTTTGATACCTGGAAAGGGGTACTTCAAAAATTATAACAACCAATAAACTATTTTTCAGATGGTATACACCTCATATACATGTAGAAACCGATGTATAAATTTTTTATATTCTATGATTGAACATAACGCACTTCGGTGATTAGCCCTAAGCCTTTATTTGATACTATTGAAAATACGGAGTCTACATAAAAATTTGAAAGTACAAAGTTTTCATATAAAAGTGTTTATGTAGAGATTTGGAAACGCATATTGCAAGATATCCGGCGAATTTTCTAATCCGAACAAGAATAGAGGTAAGAGTAGCTCGAACAAACACAAATTGCGTTCAGAGAGTTCAATTGAGCAATTTGAACGGTCCCTGCCACGATTACATCACCGATTGCATCTGATGCGATTAGGAGGCGGTATTATCGCGGTCCATTAGCGATTGTTTGGTAAGGAGAAGCAAGTCAATCTTTCTCGTTCGATGAATCGTAAGGAATGCACCTCAGGTTCATCGGCAACCTCGAAAACTTAGTGGAGCGTTCTGGTACCCGGGCCGGATCTCTTCTGACTGATTTGGCACATTTTCCTCCTCCATTTGCAACCAGAAGAGTGCTTCTGGCTTTTCGACAAGAGTTCCCCTTGTGACGAGGTGTCCGTCGAGCGTTACTCGAATTAAACCAAGTGTTTGTACTCTCGTTGGATTATCAGTATCTGCCTAGGTTATTGGTGAAAGTGCTCAAAAAGACATGGCGGGCTTCTGCACTTGGGAAAACAGGGCCAAAGCATTCCAGAAGAAGTGGATTTCGTTCCGTTACCGCTGTTTTGAAGTCCTCTTTGGAAATGGCACCGTCACGGTCCACGTCCATCTTTCTGATTAACAGGTCTATCAAGTCCTAAAATATTTGGATGAACATTTTAGAACTGCTGACAAGAAAACATTTCAAACGATTCTTTACGAAACTGAAGCAAAGTAGGATAGTTATACTTTAACAGCTTCATCAGGGTTCTCGTCGTTTTGCAATTTTATTAGACATCCACGCATCATTGGAAATATTTGATCCTTTTTCAGTTTCTGAGTTCCCATATAGTCATACGCCTGTGAATTCATGATTTTCGTTAATTTCATTCATAAATGAACACTTATAAATCTATTATGAATCTATTTGAATCATTTTCGTTATGAATTTTTAAGGATACAGAAAACTGAAAAATTGATTAAGGTAAATTGTAGAAAAATAACGAAGATGTTGCAACAAATACCTGATAAGCAAAACTTATTCTATCGTTCAAATTCCCACGAAGAATGGTCGACAGACCTTCGACCCACTGATCAAGATGTATCTAAAAGTTTATGTATGAATAATTAATAGTTTCTTTCATCACATTTTCCACATATATAATTACCGTCAAAGCATTGCGTTTGTCAAATACAGAGAATAATCTGTCGATCAGTATGTGACGGATATTTTCCGTGAAGTCAAGACCGGAATGAAAAATATCTCGAAACTTTAATCTATTCATGGGACCCAGTGTCTCGATGCATTTGCGATGAATAATAGCCAAAGCTGCAAAATATGAATAAATTATGCAAAAATGATTAAGCGCACTGTATGAAAAAGGTATAACCTTCAACTTCTCTATAATCGAAACGAGTCTGGCGTGCCAATCGCTTGAATCTGTTAATGTTCTGTGTTCGAAAGACGATCTCTTTCAGGGTATTATTTAACATATCAATCGGCTGTTCGGCAGGCATCTTGAATTATTTTTATACTTGTAAATTTGCAGTTTCCAGAATGTGTTTTTTGGTTATGAAGAACTAGTTAATTTTGAAATAGCAAGTCAATTGTTCTGCTTCTGAATTTTACATTGTACTACAACTTTTGTAATTAATTCGTGATACTTAATGTTTAGAAAGGTTTGTGTAAATGGCCATGGTGGGCCATGTGCGTTTTGTCAAGACGCTTTCACGGTTGCGAGGGAAAGTCCTTTGAGGCCAAACGGGCAATGAATAGTCGTTAAGGGCCGTGATGACGTGTCGTCACAGCCAACGTTATGCCGAGAGGGCATTCTTGTTCTGACTGTGAACATGAAAACACGCCACGGAATAGAAGCAATATTTTTAGATTATCAGTTATTTCATATTATCACGCTCTCACGGTATTTTCCTGACTTTTTGCACTCGAAATATTATATTAATTATTTGATTATAGTGTAAATAAAATTTTGAGGTATCTGGGAATTAGTTTAAAAATAGATATACAAGGTGTATTGTCATTGAAATACCTGTAATTGCTACTGTCTAACATCGGCCCATTAGCTCAGTTGGTTAGAGCGTCGTGCTAATAACGCGAAGGTCGCGGGTTCGATCCCCTCATGGGCCATACTTTTTTTATTTTGCTTTTTTGTGTCTATATACATTACGAAATTCAAGAAAAGTAATCCTAAAAAAGATTTAGATTTTTTAAAGCTGATTTGCATATTGAAATACAACTTTAAACTTCAGCGCGCAGAGTACTATTAGACGGAATTCTGTTTATGTTCTTGCATTCAATTTTGATATTTATTTATAATGTCATATCTTGTATCAAAGTTACACATATTTTACATTGTATAATACACATGTTATATAGTGAGACATATTTCCTACCAATATTTGTAATATTTGCCTTAATATTGTACAGATTGTGTAAAGTATTATATCTGTTCTTATGATGATAAAGAAGTAATTACACATCATTTTACGATAACAGTTCGCGAGTTCGATAATGAGTTCGGTTCGACCTTTCACACTCCACAATCAATATCTCAAAACTTATAAAAAACACAAGCAGAAATATATTTTTGTTGAAATATATTAAAATTCAAAGATACATATAACGAAAGTTAATTGTATTCGTTGGTGATCATTATTGACAAAATGATTATTAACAAAACCTATTAATGTAATGCAATTAATTTACTTCTCAATTGAAATATCCTATTTTTTGCTACTATTCGTGAAAAACTACATCAGTGATCCATGTTAACATGTCAATATAAAATATATAAACTAGTTTTTGAGTGAACTACCCTGACACGACTGATGCTATACAAAGATCACACTTCATCGACCCAGCAATATCTCACCCTCGCCAATAAGCGTTACACGAATCTTCATACAAATTGGACCGAACTTGCTGATGCAATCCCCATTCTCTAGATCCAACCTGATCCCGGTGTCATCTCCAGCGAGAACCCTAATCCCGAACAAAACTCGCAATCCCCTGAAACCATGTTCCCGGAGATCCAACAGAGGAGTCGTACGACTCGTCCCGCATCACATACCGACTTACATTACCGGCGTAGCGTTTCAATGATGTCAGCACGCCAGACCCCTGTCACCGTTAAGCACTCAATCAAGCCGAACAGACGGGAGAAACAATGAGCGAATGAAGTTCCAGTCGCGTGGGTGTTTCGCGCGATAATACGCGGCGAGGACAGACGCGAGCGTGTACGCGCGCTCAAGAAGTTCCTCCGGCACGGTCCCTGTAATCACCGGCTCATTAGTCCTCGCCGGCAGATAAATTACGGCCACGAAGACAGGCAAAAGAGCAGTATAGCATTGTCTCTCGCGGCAGAGGTTACCCGGCTAAGTGTACGGCAAATCGGTTTCGCGAAAGCCGCTACGTGCAATAAGAGAGAGAGACAGCATGAAATTCCTGGTCCTGTTCACAGGGCTTGAAGTCGAACGACCGTAATCTTGGGCTATCTAACGTTGTAAACGCGGCGAGGTGATGATTTGCGACCTCCCTGCAGCGAACGTGGCTTCAGGGAGGAACGCCAGACTCTCTCGACCCTTAGATTCAATTTCGCGGGGCGTCAGACGCTGACGCGACGTCCGCCCACCTTTTGCGAGACGTTGATGTACGATACGGTGCACCGGCCCCGACGCGTGAAACTTCGACGATTCGAGCTTGGATTGTTTTTTCACCTCGTAAAACGCTGCCAACTTTTTCTTCTCTTCCTCGCTCTGTGCACTGCGAATTCGACGATTATTGCGGAGGTCAATTGAATTTTACTTCCGTTGAATAAAATTTAGTTTAGTTAAATGATTCGACGTGTTACATAATAAATTTAAAATGAAGTTATATTTGCACATAAAATCCAAATCTGTAACTTCACATCTGAGTGGGTACACGTAAATGAAGTACTAAATAATAATCTCTTCAAGAACAAATCTGGAACATAGCTCGATGCAATGTGATCCACTTTCCTCTTTCTCCGTGTTCACACAGCATCATACTGGAGTGCAGTACATATTTCGCATTCAGGCACACTACATTTGTCTTCATCCTTATCGTAATATTATACAAAGTGCCTTCGCACAAATCACGTGCATCAAATGAAGTTATACGCGGAATCTTCACGTCTAAGAGAATATACATTGATGTACAGCAATCTCTTCAAGAATAAATTTAGATCCGTATGACCCACTTCCGCATTTTTCAGAGATCATCATAAGGAAATCCACTTACCTAGACATATTACCTTTCTCTTCACAGGTATCTCTACAGACTTCGCACAGAAATATATCAAATAAAGGTAAACAACCTCTGAAGGAATATATAAAATTGCTAATGGAGCAGAAATCTCTTGAAGAACGTACATGTTCATACAGCATGACTCACCATCTTATTTTACCATATTCGCGTGTGAGCACTATAAGGAAGTCGATTGACCCTTCCGTTCTCACAGTCTCGATCGGTGAAGCGTATCGATACCCTTCGAGAAAAACTCTCTCCATCTCGGAGATGTCCGGTTAACCATCGTTCTCGATTAGATGGTATGAAACTGGTGGCAAGTAACGTATACATCAAGGAGTTAATTAAGACACCGGACATCGAGCCAAAGATCCGAACGCGCAATAATTCACGAACGTAAGCTAGTCGAGCCGTGAGAAAGACGCATCCTCGTGCGTGTTACACAATTTACATTTCATAACGTGCACGGGAGCGGATCAGCGCTTGATCGTAAGGACGCGCGTAAATATCCTGGCTGCATCGATGCACGCGATCCAGACGCTTGATTGCACCACGTGAAAGCTACGAAGATCTAGAGATCCTACGGTGAGCCACCGATTATCGAGAGGGTGCCGATCGAAGGTTAGCATGTCGTTACGCAAGCGTCAGGCTTCGACACGCAACTCTTCTCTTGCCTACAGCGCTGATGGACACTGATAGACAGACTATTTCTCAACGTGAAAATTGGGATTTTTTGAATTTACATATTCTGAAATTTTTGGTTTTCAATTAACTAAGTTACCGAATTTCTATACTTCCAAATTCCTAAACTTCCGAATTTCTAAATTTCCGAATTCCTGCATTGCCATATTCCTAAATTTCCGAATTTCTACAACCCCGAATTTTTATTCTTCCGAATTCCTAAGTTTCCGAATCGCTAAATGCCCAAATCTCTAAATTACCAAATCCCAAAAATTACCAAATCCAATACTTCCAAATTTGTTAGCCCCAAATTCCCCATCATCCTACACTTAAAAATTCTAAATTGAAGATTTGAAAACTTGAATCTCCCATATTCCTAAATTTCCTCTGCAACTTTCCAAGTTTCCGAGCAGCCAAAAATGAAATATGGCCGTGCCCGTTTCACGCAACAGTATAAGATATGCACGCGACTGCCCATAAGGTCATCGACGGGCACCAGACTTGCCCATCACGTCCCACACTCTTTGAACGTCGGCTCCGTTCGTGTAGACTTTATACCCGACTTGTCTGAGTTTATGGAAACGATGTAATTAAGAATGTTGCTCGTAATTGGTTCTCAGGATCGTGTTTTAGATCGATGTGGAAAGAGAAGATCTACGGTGGCTGAGATACTGCTTGGGAATGTGTAATCCGATGCTATGCCAGAGAACATGCTACAGCAAATTTTATTTTTGAATGAAACTCGTTTTTGTGTTCCATGTGAAGTTTGGTGTTTTAGAGGCTACAAGGGTCCGTGGAATTTAAATTGCAGATGAAGATAAGGAATGTTTGAAATTTTCTTATGATGTACTTTTCTTTATTAATGAAGGTTCAATGTAGAGGTGAGATATTATCGTAACGATAAATGTAATTATTAGTTTATTCGTCCCTCCCGTAAGTTCTATTAAATTTCAAGACCTGCAATCAGCTACCTTGTGAAATCAAACATGCACGATATTTTAAATGTCTTTTTATGTATCGCAATTTTATTTCAATTTTATTTCAAACACTTTTTGTTATAATTTATTCGAAAGCTCGTTTGCTCTTTTTATCACCAATAAACCTAGATCTGCTTGCATAGGAATTCCATAATTAAGTACCACACGACTTGAACCCATCGCGACAGCTTTCCAGAATTAAAACGAAGATCAAACATAACCTCCTGTTGCCACCATCGAGTATTCAGTTTCTTAGCTTACCAAGGCCTCCCAGAACGGTCATTAACGAGGCGCGGATTAATTAGAATTTCAAATTACTCGGTACCGTGGTCCCATAAACAATTCGAGGCAGACTGGCTCCGAGTGCACGGGCAAGCGTTAATATCCAAAATCGAAGCGTGCACACGCGATGAAGGGCCCAACACTTTTTATGCGAGCATCGGGCGCGATTCATAGTCGGGCTGGTTCTCTACGTCATTTACAAACGGTACAAGTGGTCCATCATAAATTTCGGCTTCCTATCGACGTCTGAGATCGTATTTATCTAACAAATAATTATTCCCGATTATCTGGCGGGTGATGCATGCGTTGGCAAACAGAGATCAAAGATACGACGACCGACATCGAGCCGTGGCCCTTTGTTTAACGCTTAAAAACCAAGCCGAGAGGCACCGGTCAACAATTTTCGTTTTATTTACGACGTGGTGGCGGAGTGGACCGAGCACACCGTCGTCTGCCGTGTGTGGGTGTTGATGCAAGGGTTGAGCACCTATTACCATCGTTGCCTTCGGGGTAGACTACCCCGATGCCTGGCGCATTCAAATTTTAGAGTTATTGCCGTGTGACTGCACGTGGCCCTGTTCTGGCTCCCACAGGAGAGGGCGTTTTCGGAATGGAAATTGTGATCTGGTGTCGTTCGTTGCCTCAAACCCTCCAACGTCCTCTGGATAGTGCATAAATTTATTGAATGTTACGGTGTTCCTGTTTTGACTCATTCTGAAATATATTGACCTCAGAGAAATGTTTAAGTTAGAAAATTTTGCGATATTAGATTAATTTCCTTTAAGTGGTTTAACCTTAAACATTTATATAAATCATAGAGATCTCTATTTCATGAATGATTAACACATTAAAGCTCCTATTTTCAATCATATTAAAATTGGGTTCTTATGAATTATTAATAATAATACATAGTAACTCTGTCTCTGTGACAATAACTTTCTCGAGAACTTTCCCTGGTAAAATAGTTCAAAGTTTTTTCGAGACAAGTGTTGCTTTCGACGTTTCAGAAAAAACGTGAAAATCAAACAAGGATTTCCTCAATGTAGGAGATTGATTAATCGTCTCAGGAAGTAGCCACGAGATGTTTCTTTAGGATGTTCTGTAAAAACAGACCTGTAGCGCGTGTTAAATTCATCAAGGGTGGAGTTCTTAATGATCCACACTTTACTTGTGCGTGGAAAAACGGGAAATGATTGATGATCATCGAAATTTGATTGCTGAAATATCGTTGACGCAGCTGGCTACTGTTTTCACAATTGTCAAACATCCTCCGCTCTATCCGCGTGTATTTATCAGCTTAATTACCCCATTTCCTCCATCCGTGTTTATAGAACATTGCACGTTTTCATGAACGTTCGTTAATGTTACTCGAAAGTTAAACGCAATTGTATTACTGAATTGTTGATTCATTTTAACTTATTAATTTATATAATTATAATGGTCTAACTGTAAAAGGGTTTAACAGTAGAAATATCAAACAGAATATCAAAACTTAATTCTACATATTTCTTCATATAAAATAACAATTGTTCATAGAGTGCAATTGAATGTAAGTTATTCATGAAGCAGATGTTTCAGCAGAAAGCAGTGAATAGACTCGTTGCGGCAAAACAGAATTTATTATCAAACTCACCTAATATCAAACTATCAGAACTAGTATGAAACTATCAACAGAACAGTTCAGCAGGACCAAGATATAATTTTTATGTCTACATCCCATGTCTTGTTAATAACATTATAATACGTCCACAGATGCTGCACGACCATTAGAACCTCCACCCCCAGTGCAAATGAATAGCAGGGAAGCCGAATGTCCACAAAACGCATATCCACGGGTGGTTCGCGTATCGTGAACTCGGAATTGTTGTGTAACAACATTGGAGTAAGTTGTACGACAAATGTCGAACGAAGGCTCGAACTAAGTGAACCGTGAATCGATGGGATCACGGTTAGCAAGCCGTCCAGGATTTCTTTCTCCGTGGCGCGTTTTTCCCTATTGTGAATAGGAACATCTTGGACCTCATACCGTGACATTGTGTAACAAACGAAGAGAAACGTGGCCAGAGGATCGAAGGGTGTGGATATGTACGCAGGATTGAATGCGTGGGTGGCGGAGTCACACGCCGTCAAGGAAAACTTGAAAACCGGTCTAATAAGGCGTCCCAACGTCGCCACACGCCTCGTTAAATTTCCTGATACTGTTTACGCCGTTCCGCGAAAAATATGTTTGCCTCGGCTTCTCTTCGGAAAATATTTGTGGTCTTCCAGAAAAGTATGTTTATAAGTTCTCGAAACGTATGTAAGTCACAAAGTGTATTCTCCAGGTGTATCATCAATACTGGCTGAGTTGTACGAGGTTGCATATTTATTAAACAGGAAATATACACACCTATCAATGTTTTCAACATTCGGGAACTAGAAGTAAATTTTTGAGAGGGGAGTCAAATATTAATTTCATTAAATCTGAAGATCCGAACATATATCAAATTATCCGACGCAGTTTTCCCTTTCATTTAAACACCTGTTTCCCAATCTAGTTAAATTTCATACCACATGGTCGTTCAACCCTAGCCAGGCTACCATAGGCCCGTCATAAATCTCGAGGGTGAACAACAAAACCGCCACCCCCATTAACTTGGATCCATAAAAAGGTGTCGAGAACGCGAATGAACGTCTGGCAATTTCCGGTGTATTTATAACTCGCAGACGTCTTCAACCCTTGTTAATAAATGAGCGCAGGGTGATCGCGACAAATGGGGTGGTTGATGTCTGCAATCTTGAACAACGTCGGACACGTTCCATCGCTCGTCCCACGGCTATCATCCCCTATCAACGTGCGGTAGGACTGAAAAATCGTGTCAGCTTTATCACAAGCTTTTTCGGACGCGACTAAATCAGGCGTGTTCCTTTTAAGCGGTTGGTGGGCGTTGAAATGCAGCTTGTCTCGTTTCGATGGCACGAGGATTGGCTGTCGTCGTGCACCGGAAAAGGAACAGTCCGGATTGAAAGAATAAATTGCCTAAGTCAACGAGAGAAATGAGAAAATTATTCTGAGATCCCTTAACGCGTTTTAGGCGTTGCATCGTGGCTGCTTGCCATTCGTTTATAGGCAAGGTTAATAGTGAACGAAGGAAGGGTGAATTTTGCAGGATTTAGGATTTTCTAGTTAAGAAATTTATACTACTTACAATAACTGTAAGAATACATGGATTTTCGTCGTTCTATTTTGCAGCTCATAAAATATTCGAAAACTGACTAATTAAATTTACTGATTTCATTAGGATTTAAATATTAAAATAGTGTTCGGTACTTGAAACGTAAACTTGATCACCGTGCAGATTCTAATGGGTTAATGTAGAGTAAAAAATCCCTTTTCGGCCATTTTCTTTTTCCGAGGTTCTTTATTTTCACGGACAATAGATCCGTCTGAAAGAATATTCTTTACAAACGGTTACATAATCTACATCTCTCGCAGTTCAGGAGGAGCAGATGTCTCGCGACGAACGGTGGCATAAGAAATATTTAACATACAAGGACTGAAAGGGCCGGCATTCCTAATTTTCAGTCTGGCCGGCATCCAATCTGAGTCGTCGGGATCCACAATGCCGCTCTATTTCCTTGACGCGTATACAATCGCGTCATAGTAATCCTGTTAGGAGACGCTTCGCTGGCCAGAATACACCCCGCTGGGAACAGAAAAAGGGGGTGCCATCTCTCAGTCGGGATCGAGCAATCTCAGCCCACGTTAAAGGCAACTCGATTTATCGCAAAATAGATTCCGCCTCGTCTCCGACGTATATCGGTTCTGTTTCAGCTGACGCGTTGCAAGCTTTTCGTGCAAATTTTATTCAAATCCGATACGCTTGATGCGATTCCCTTCCTAACCATCAGTATTTTTTGTGCTCTTTATCGTCGCACCGATTTTAATTTCAAATTCAGCTTTGTTTCAGACGGTCAGCGTGGAGCAGATACATTTTACACTCTTTAATATTACAGGTAACAAAGAAACCTTTATTAATCAAGTTTTAATTGCGAGGCGGAGTTAGTAATTAGACAAGTTAGATTTTTAATTACAGCTTAATTACACTATTTTGTTCTATTACTTTGATTGATAAATCTTTAGATGAGGTTCACAATGAATAGAGAGATGTTGGTATTTTGTTTTGAAACTTAGGTTGCAATAAATAGTGTAATGCAAGAAGCTTGTGTATCTGTTCAATTATAGTATCATATGTAATTAAAGTTTGCTAACTCAAAAGTTATTTTTCTGTGCCAGATATTTTAATCCGTGCTTAGACACGAGGTACAACGTAGTATTACTATTTTCTGGAGCGATACCCAAGGGAGATGACGAAATTCCGTAACACGGATCATGTTTACCAGGTTCTCGTTCAGTAAACAAAATTCCCGGACCAACAGACCGTCCGTGTACCAAACATCAGAGAGATCCGATCTGCGTGTACCGTCCATAAAGCTTGGGTAGCAGGATCGATACATAGCATCCAAATAATTCGCGCTTTTGTGGACCAGTAAAGAACGAGTTTGGCAGACGTCCCGCGACAAAAGGCGGTTCCCGTGTCCGTTCCTGGCCGGAGAATAATCCTTTCGTAGTAAATTACACTTTAAAGGAGGCTTTCGCGAAGATCGGCCACGAGTCGCATTAAATCCCTTATAGCCGGTATTGTGGAATTTGCTTGTAAACAAGATTTAGGGATTTGTCCCGTAGGCACGAAAATATGATAAGCCGTTCGTTTCTCGGCGTTCTGCATTCTGTCTGGTCCTGTCTCTGCCCCCTCTTGCTCGATCGTGTTCTCCGGACACACCGTCGTGTTTATGAAACGTAAAACCGTGAAAAAGCTCGCAAAGAGGATTTTCGGACTAAACCGTCGCCGGATCCGCGGCGTTAAGGAAGAAGATTGCCGGTAAAAGTCCGGGACAGGTCGTGTCGGGGACCGATGCGATGCGCAACGGTATAATATCGCGGAACATAATATTTTTAATCCACTTTTTTCATCGAATATCAAGCACACGTATTCGGACCGATTCGAGGAAACCTAATATTCGATCGAGGCTCTCGTGTTCCATCGATTCCGTATTATTTCCCGGGCAAGAAGGGATTACCGTGAATGGCTATATACTTTTTAATCCAACGACCGGTAACCGGATAGCAACGATAGATCGAGGTTTATCGATCTTAAATTACCGATACACCGTTGGAACTGGGTCGCGCACACCCACGTGTTTGCCAGCCGCATTAAGGATTACCCCTGGCGACGTGTAATCTCGATTAATCACGGGGCATGAATTCTGATGCGAAAAAACACCCCTCGTCCAACGGCGTTGCCTTCCCTTTTCATTTTTCCCTCTTTTACTTTCGAACTCGTGCGTACACTTTACTCGTGGGAATTCCTCAACGTTACGATACAACCTACCTACTTTATTTTCAGCCTGCGTAATTGGGAAAGTTGGTCAATTCAGAAATAACCGGTAGGGTAAACCGCATTGGCACTGTTGCGCTTGGCAATATTTATTACACTAGATATTGCATCAATTTTTCTTATTCCTACAATTTCTTACTAAATATTCGACTTTAAAAGTCGACTTTTTTAATTCAGTAATGTTAAAGTTTCGAGTTTTAGGGGTTGGTAACTTGGTAATATAATACATAAAGTTCAAATTTGCAAATTTTCAAACTGAGAAATTGTTCCCCGTGAAACAGCGATAATTGCAGTATTTACTACACTTTTTCGTACGCAATCTGTTCCAATAAGAAAAGGGGAATATAGTAAATAATCGATACGAATAAGATGGTTGATGAACATCTACGTTAATCATGTCTGCAAGGATCGATATAAAAGAGTCGTGAAAGTAAGCTAAGGCGATATTCCGGTAATGGAAGGTGATGACCTCGATCAAAATTTGACCTTCGAGATTCGATAATTCGTGTAATTGCAACTTTCGGCCGGAAGCTTGAAATTAATGGTTATTTCAAGATGGTTGGCTGCCAGAGATGAATCGATGCCACAGGTCCAGGACCTTTGCCGTCGGGACTATTCATCAAACGCGATATACGTGACCGAGTCCTTAATTAAAGCTATGCATACAGCACAATTAGAAACGCCACAAATGGACGAACGAAACGGAAGGCGTACGGTGTTCTTCGACGAATAATTTATACGGGACGCGTATTTAGCGGGGCCGACAAATCGTCCTAACGAGAATCGATTTCCCGATAATTAAAGTGGGAATTGATAGCTTGCAAATCGATACACCTTCATTTGCAATATTTCAAACATTATCGGACGGTCCAATCCTGATTATTATGAGCTCCATCAGTTTATCGTTTTTCTTGGACTTTCATATTTTCATTCAAAGTAATAAAATTTCGCTCTTAAAGTTCCAAAGTTCCAAATCCCCAAAAATTCAAATGTAAAAATGAAAGTTGCCAAAGTTGTAGAACTCAAAACTTTCAATATCTGCAAAATCACAAAGTCCTAAGATCGCCAACGTAGCTGAAATTGTCGCTCTATAAATCGAGCAATTTTCATTCTTCCTGTAAAATAATAAACCACATGGAGTATCTTGTAGAACCATCCGTGCATGACATTTCGCTTAGTATACCTTTTTGAAAAGCGGGAAAGGTTAAGCTGTCCGCGTCTCAGATTCGCGTTGGTTGTGGGCGTGCGGAAATACAACGAACGAACGGCTGGATCCATGGTTCGCATTCTTCGAGGCATAAAACCGATACGTGACTTTCTCCTACCTCTTACTTGACACTTTCTATCGATAAAACGATTTGATTAGCAAGAACCGAAGGAAACGGTCACGACGAACGGAGATACTTAACGCGGCTACGTGATCGAAACGCGAATAACCGCGCTCCTTATCAGATACGATACCGTTACAATAGCAACTATCGATATTAACAGAGCAAACAGTCAGCTTTTATCTCATCGAGCCAATTACGGTCGAGTTGAAACGAAATTAAAGATGCATATCGTTCGGACATCTGTTTAACACCTTTGAATTAACACTTTCTCGCGGCGTCAATTAAACGATCATCAGATAACTCGATTCGAGAACTGGAGGCTTACATCCTGGTTTTCCTTCGATTAATCTGAATCCATTCATTAAAATGAGAACGTACTTGATCTTTAGTAACAAGAAATTTGTTCTTTATCAAATTATCTACCGATATTTCGCATACTGTCAAAACTCGATTCGAAATTAGTAACACAGTTGCTGATATCGAGACGTATGATTACTTTTGTATGAACCTATTAATAATTCTGGAACAACTGTTACGATGATATCTACAGGGAGACGCAGAAGGATCCATACCATGGCTATCAAAATTTATTTCATCAACATCAAACTTGAACAAAATTATTGCTGCATCGACAAAGATGCTTAGTAAAAACATATTCGTTTCCATTAAACGTACGACATATATCGACTTCATATAAAGCTACAGAATTGTATTTCAAACAGTCTATGATTTTGTAGTTGAAACGATTTTGTGGCGGTAATAAGGGGTTGAACAACAAATGAAGGGGCTAAAATGACGAAGCACGCGTACAAATAGAACGCGGTAGCGGTTCGAGAAGCAAGATAAAAAGAGACTGTTACATGCGGAGGTAGCCAGGTTATCTCGAACCGGCCACGATCGAAGGTATAATCGAGAGCGTTCATTTTTCCAAGCGGCTAGCACGTTTAATCGCAACACGTGTGCCGGCGCAGCGTCGTTAATTTCGCAATAATTTGCAGTGCATGCCGGATTTACGAGCGTCTCCGCGCCGAAGACGCCGAGCGTATTTATCCGCGGGTCTCAGCCTCGCCGCTTACCTGTTACCTGCACTCTCGGGACACGTGACACACGCGAGTGGCACGCGCGGCGTACGCTCGCCTCTTCCAATGGTAGAACCAGTTCTCCGATCGAATAGAAACAACGCTCTCTTTCCTTGTTCGAAGGGACCCGTGTGGCCACCGATGACCCCGTTAACCCCTAAGGAATCCTAGCCACTTTAATTAAACGAATTTCTTGCTAACGATCGCTATCGTCCTTACTGCTTGGCTATAAACTGAAACATGAAACGAAGGGGCTAACAAAGTAACAATTTGTTGCTTCAACTTACATTTTTTGGCCTTAGTTCAACATCCAACCGCTTGACGCATCTACGTCAAACTCTCATCAACTGTGACACACCAGGTGCGTCATACAAAACTTAACTCTTAGCACTTACAGAAATAAGAATTTTCTTGTTTCAAGTTGCATTTCTGGTATGTAGTTCTGTACACCCCAAAGTGACGCACCAGGTGCGCCATACTGAATGTACTTAACTCTTAGCACTCACTATAAACGGAAAGGGTATGTTATATCAGTTTTAGCGTATGAAGAGCACTGTTTTATAATTTCTCCCTTTATGTATTTGTTAAAATGTTTCTTTCTAAGAAGCCTATCGTTTCTGTAAGTTTTAAAGTACAATGTCAGCATTAGGAGAGAAGCGGTGTGGTCACCAAGTGGCCACCAAAGATCATAAGAACGCGGCGTATTGTTCCCATGGTTTAAAGAAACACAATGGCCATGAATTTCTCAATGGGATATTTTAAAGTACAAAAGAATCGTGCTGTTGGTCATTACGTTTTCCAAACATCGATGCACCATGAAAGAGATTCGCTCGTGGCTCCATTTTGAAAACTGCAAATCTCCTGGCGTTTATCGCCGATCTTTTTCTGGAAAATAACCATCAAGGTTTATGTTCTTTTTTTTTAAACATCGTACGATTTTCTTTTAACACACGAGATGCTTCGATCATTTCCGAATGCTTTTCTTTCGCGAAAGATGTAAGATTGAATTTATTCTGTGTATGTGTACATGTACGATGTTTCGTGATCGATCCTAATTTGAGTTATAGAATGGCCAACAATTTCATCCTGCTATCAACGGAGTCAGCAGAAAAGTAATAATAGTAATCATTGATTTCCTTGATTGATTTTTGATGGATTTTCTGATTGCCTCGAACCGAGATGATTCTTTTTAAACAATTTGTCTTTCGATTGTTGCGAACAACAGTATTTGGGTTAGGAGAATGCAAATAACCCTTATGCAACGCTCATTATGAACCGTATCTCGATATTGCAAATTATTGATCTTGGCTGCAATTCGACATGGTCAATAACGACGAAATTATACTTATTATGCCTCGAACTTTCACCTAACGTTAAAAACATTCGGTCAGGTGAAATAATATGCGTAAGAATTTGCTAGTATAACGATATTACCATGTTTTAATTCGATCACGATCGAAACTACAAATTTATCATTGCAGCAATAAATTTCTTCGTGCAATTACACTTCACTTAATTAACAAATATAACACCACTATATCGATATTCTCAAGATGGCTACACGCTGTCTTCCCTTCGCCTACCAAAACGTAAATGAAAAATAACACTAATGTTAATTAAATATTCAACCTACTTAATTCGTTCCGTATCTATAATGTGCAGATACTGCAAATTCGTATTTCAATTTGCAAATTTTCCCGGAGATACACAGCTCAAAACTTCACGTGTAACATCGACAACCATTTTAGCGCCAACATCGGTAATATTCATAATCCTCTTCTCTCGCATTCGCAATTACTTGATGGAATAAATTCCGAAACCCAGTTAACAAATTGCACTTCTCCCTGAAAATTTACACAAACTGCAACGACGAAAGATAATTTCCCTCAACTTTCATGCTGCGTGAGCATCCCAAGGGACATCGCGATTCATTCTGTAAATTAGAAAAGGGGGTAGAACGTTAGCGACGCGCCGCGCTTAAATCGCGTCGTCCTCTACGCGATCACTTGCCAGAAATTAAGATTACATTGGATGCTGATGGCGGAGTGTCACGCATTCGGTGTGTAGCATACGCATACGCGATGAAATGGGAAACGTTCTCACAATTATTGCCAGTTTTATTGCGTAATCACGTTTCCCTGCGCAGTGTAGGAGCGGCTGCTCGAAGGAATCGCATGAAATTAGCATTTCCAACGGCGTACGCCGCTTCCCACGGTGAGGTGAGCCCGCATACGTACCTATCGGACCTTAGCCAACGTGGAATAATAAGGATCCACGATCGCGTTCCATCCACGGTCAGCAAACGAACGAATCCTGCATCCGTTTCGTGGTTTTGCACACGCACATTTAATGAGTTTAAGTTCGCCGACAGATTAAAGAGCACCGGTCCTCCTTAACGCTCCGTTAAACAATTTCACATTTTCTTCCTTCGGTCTGCTCCGGGTTTCGAAAGTGGAGCTAACTTGTTTGCTCTCAAACGCCAATGTTAAATTATCCTTAATACACCGATTTCTGCATGCAATCGCGGAGTTTATGCGTTCTTAGCATGTCAAATTATACTATGGACAATAAATTATAACCTATGCATCTGGAGGTGCATTTCAACGTCTTATGCGTGCACAAATTTCATTCATTTTTATTGTTTAATGACCTTACAGGAAGAGCGTATGAAGCTCAACCTAACCTTACATGTCTGTAGATACATTTATATTTTCTACATCAAATTCTCCAATTTTACCAACAGTAAAAATTATTACATTTCACCTCGTTTAATGATTGTTATGTAATAAACATAAAGGTGGCATCAAGTACTCATGCTCAAAAGTACTTTCAGTTCTTAAAAATATAAAAAGTCCTAATTCCCACCGCCCTGATCTTTTAAAAATGCGCAAATTCCAAGTCAGAACCAGAAATCTGTTCGAGCAAGGGACCCCAGTATCGCGTTTAATAAATCAACGAGCTTCTGGGAGTATCGCGAAAATTTTTGGCTGATTAATGCCGTTCTGTTTGAATATCACAACGAACGATATTGGACCCGGGGCCGTGTGTTTATTAAAAATAAGGAGTCAGGCTGGTTGGCTCGCCTTTTAAGTTACACGATCGTGATACGGTCTGGAAGGTAGGGCACCACCTTGGACCAGGAGTTTCGTAAAATAAACAGCGAATCGTTCGATGCGCTTCTAAGAATGTTTCCCTGTTTTATGAATATTCATGAGGTCGAGGCAAGAGTCGGCTCATAACGTGTCCCCCGTGGGTCCACGACACTCTTATTTTTCTATAATAATAGCGTCTCCGTGGCAGTAAGGAATCGGTCCGGGGTCCCCGGTGTTCGTCGTCGCTTTAAACATTTTATCGGATCATTTATATCTCATGAACAGCCATAAAGACACGCGCGGAGGGGGGTGTTTTGCATGTGAAGTGGCCGAAAATACATAGGAATTAATTAGGCTGCCATAAATAGCGGTTCTCCCGGTTTTTTATGGGAACGAACCGCGTCGACCGTGGAGGCGTGTTTGTTGAAAGAGGACTTTTGACACTTCGCCGTGTAACGTAACGCGAGCTCCAACATAATTCAGCGCCATAACGAACCAATGAATACATTAACGTTCCTCCCGTGTCGATCCCCTTTCGCGCCGATTTTCACTTTAATTTACAACTTCCACCGCGAACGGGTTTCAAGATTCGCCTGCGAATTTGCATTTCCCTGCGCCGCCTATTAAACAAAGGATCTGGGTTTTATGCTCCTTAAATCATTGTATTGCCGTCGATGAATCCTTTAAGAAACGATTCTGGCTCGTGTTAGGTCGACGTTATTCATTATAGCCGAGACTCTTTCATCGGGTTATCTCTGTCAGTATGTTTGCCTTTACTTGTTTGCGGGTGCAACCAGAGGAACTTCAAGGTCTACCCTTTTAGAATCGAAATTTCGGGTCATCGAGGTTCAATCGATTAGCTTCCAAATTGACGTGATTCGTATGCAATTGGATAGGGAATTTTAAAAGTTTAGAAAGTTTAGAGTGTTTGAGAGTACTTATCATCATACTGGTTACACTGGAATGATATTTCTTTAAATTGCAAATGAGTACTCTCGAAATTTCAAGGTTGAAGTTTACAGATTTCCTAACTTAAACATTTTCACGTCTAGAAACAAGATATTTTCAAGTTTCTTGTATGTTGTATCCAAGGTATATCTCTCCTGACTACCAACAGTCCACAACATTACACCTCAACAAAACCCATTATTCTCCCAAAACAAGACCCAAATCAAACATACTAAAGAGCCAATATCGACGCCATAATCTAAAACGTTGAGTGTTTCTATTTTTAGAGAATCCTGAAACAATCACCATTCTATTACCCCATCAAAGCGCTGGTTTGACGTTTTAATAACCCTGCAAGTGCAACGTATGCGATATAACCCATAATTAAGGGCAACGGCAAATTTCGACAGACTCGTCGCTTTCCCAGAAACAGCCCCGTCACGGTGATCAATAGTATTCAACCCTATTGATCCCATGGAGATGGATCCATCGATCTCATCGTCGATCCAACGCAATAGATGGAAAAGGCTTGGTACGTCAGCCTTTGACTTGGGTCGAACCAGGCGATTCGATGGCTCGATAAGGAAAGTGCTCGAACGGTAGCCTGTAATTAACAACGTTAAGAGAAGAGTTTTCGTTCTACTCGGTCGGAGGGCAGCTGCTTTTGTGGCAGGTTCTCGTGCTTCTTTCCGGCGTACGTGATAAGCTGCAATTAAATTGATTGGCTCGCGGAATTCAGCTGCGGCAAACCCATATGTATGCATTTACACGGGGAGCAAAGGTGACCACCATGGAAATCGCAGGTGGGAGGGACCTTGAACGAAAGCGTGAGTACTTCGACAGTATGAAAAATGCGCTGGAAGGTGATGGAGCACTGAATTCCTCAATTACTTGATGGGCATACGAGTTTACATCGTGCGTGTTTAATTACCAGTGCATCTTTTTGAGCTGCGATCTCAAGATATCTTTGTAGCCAATCGAAGTGGCTCGGCGTTCACATTTATATCTTTAAGGGGACGTGTTCATTAACTGAGATATAATTTGATGATTTATGTGCTTCTGAATTTATTGTGCAAGGGAAACATATGCATGTGTATATCGAGATGTGGATGCTCCAATTTCTAGAACACTGTTTCGTTAGATCATTATCAAAAATTCGATCGTATATTGGTATATAACACAAGATCAGTTCCACAAGTATGCTTCAGGGAAGCATATTTGTATCTTGGTCTAACGTGTGTGTATGATTGTTGTGATTGCTTATGTTGACTTATGTTGACCAATCGCTACATTTTCAAATCTCATCTTATGCTAAGAGAATGAATCTGATATACATTCCCTGAAGCTAACAGTAATGAATCGTCAGAAATATTCAGCCTGAGATTTACACGAAAATTCCTGAACACCTCCAAAAACAAAGAGTGTTTGCGAGGGCTACTATTTCGCCCTAAAATCGATGGCGAAGAAAACTTAGCATGTAAGTATACAGTAGACGCAGGAGCAGTCAAGTTTCTCACGCTGAAGAAGGTGTCCGCCTAAACCGGTGGTTGTCGAGCGATTCTATCCTGCTGCTAAGCAAACGGCGCGTTCCTGGTCTACTTTTTCAACAGGATCCCGGTTGGCCGGCAGCGATCGTGAAACGTGTCATTAGAGAAGCGTAAAAGGGAGCATCGATAAGGAAGGTGTTGAGAGATACGCGCTGTCTCGACGATACCAACGATCGCGAGGTGTTAACCGGGCAGCCACGTTATGAATAGGCGTTCCACACAGAGCCAACGAAACGGTAGGCGTTTGCAACACGCACTTTCCTTTATCGACCAGGTACAAATCATCCTGGGACGTCCGATTCTCTTCAGCATCTCTCGGATCATCTCCTCCGACTATGAAAACTGGTTCGAATACCAATGAATTCCTTTCAAACTGTGGTTATTTCAGTGTCAACGTTCAGGTTATGCGTTGGTTTAGTGGAAGGTGTGGTGTAACGTTAGGTTAGTGCTCTAACGACAGGTAATTCTGTGCGAGATGGAGTTGATTATAATCTGCTTCTAATCTTACGACTGTATATTACATAGTTTTTGCTGGTAGCATATTCTTCCTGGTACATTCTTTTGGAGTGTTAATGTATGTAGTTGATATTAAGCTGGGTACAAATCTGTAAGATGATCCAAAACATTTTTCCTTGGAAAACACATGTCATGTTTTAATGTGGAGTTACCATTATATGATGAAATTGAAAAGGACCACATCATCGATAAAATAATCCTAAAAAAGATCGCATAACCCTGTTCCCACGGATGAATCTGCAGGGTCCCAAAACCTCAAAAATTCGGTCATCAGAAGATGAAAGGTCCAATTTGGCTAGCAAAATTGTTTGCGCACCCCGGAATGGGCGAATCGATTCTTGTGGAACCGATTCGAGCGGGAAGGATCGGCGGGGATCACCCCTGGGGCTTCGTTTTGCGCGGTGTGGAATTAACCGGTGCTTCCCCCTTTTCTAAAACCAACACGTAATTATCTCACCGCCGGTTGTTCGGTAATTTTCATCTTGGCGGGCCTTTTTCCACCGACAGGTACTGGCCACGCCGATAACCGATATTTACATGGCAGGTGATATCAATTATCGTTCGAGAGGCGCCGCTGCCCCGGGGGCCAAAATTGCAGCCGGTCTTTGGACCCGCTTCCCCGCCAATTTACTCGATTCGCGCCTTCGACCGCTTTTTTTGCACGCTTCTCTAGCTTCATCGACCGATGGACCGTTTTGGGTGAATCACGGTCTCCCTTGGCTCGATTCAATGGACGGCGAACAAAAAACGAGGCCCTCGATAGTCATCCTTCGCACCGATTAATTTTTATGACGTCACGCCGCTTCGTTCAGGGGAGGCGATATTTAGAATGCTTTGTAACAGTGTGAAGAGTGCATTGTTTTCGAGGTTGTGTGAAGTTTATGGTAATGTAGGAATTATGGGGAGCTCGCTGGAACATGGAAGATTTGGAAATTTGAAGATTTTGCTAGGTTTATAAACGCTATTATTATATTCCTTCTATCTCTACGTCCCAAAATCCTTACGTCCCAATATCTCTACATTGCATATTTCTGCAATCTCGTATCACTCTACATTCCTATATCTGTACGCCCCTATATCACTATATCCAGATTTCTGAACGTCCCAGATTCCTAAAGTCCTAAATCTCTATGTCTCCATATCCCTACGTCCGCATATCCTTGCGCCCACAAATCTTTGCATCCACAAATCCTTGCACCCGCACACCCCTATGTCATCATATCTCTGAATCCTCCTACATCCCATATTCTTAGAATTCGAGATTTCTTAATGCCTACATCAATTCATCGTTCAGTTGTGCACGCAATAAAATTTAAATTTCGAACTTCCGTTCCGTTGTTCGACAACGTTCCATCAGGAGTAGAGCCGTTCTCAGCACCCACGCATTTTTTTGGCAACAAGACTCTATCTGCTCTTGTTTCATCTCGAAGAGGATTGGGCGTGACGCACCGTTGCAGCTGAGGCGAGCGGTGACTCGATAAGTACCGTGATGGTCGCCCAGGGCAAAAACAAATAATAACTTGGACAGGAGGAGCCCGTTGGTTAGCGGCTACGTCCGGCATCGAAGCAATCTCACCTTATTTTCAGGGCGACTATCGCAATTTTCAGAACGGTTGTCTCACGAGAAGCTTGGTCCTGTCTGGACCCGGTGAATTACAGGGCGCCCACCACCACGTCGTATTACGGTGTTGGTTTTCGAGCCTTTTGCGTTAAAAAGACACGTGTAATCATCGTTTCTCTTCCTGTTGGTCTAGAATACCTCGAAACTGCCGTTTATCCTGGCTGCTCTCATTTCGCCACCCGTACAATTTCTTCCTTCTTCGACCGCCCCTTCATTCTCCGACATAACACTTCGACAGTCACACTATTCCCACCCAGAAGTACATTTCATTTATGCAACTTCGTATGTTCTATTTCTGAATGAACATGTGACTAAAAAAATATCTGGTAGGGTTCTTGAAGAATTCGTGGCTCAGGCGGAACTTCACAATGAAGCCCGTAAATTAAAGCTACAGACTTTTTTGCTACCTGAAGAGGTTCTACCTTGCATGAGAATAGAGCGTGCGTTCCGATAGCAGGTGTCAGGGTGGCTTGTTTGCAAGCGAGCTAAATTGCACCTTGTTCCGTCTGGAGGATCGATCGCGTGACCGAATACTTACTCGATTACGCCTTGTTCATTTAGGGATCATGAACGTAAGCGAATTTGAATGTAACCTGTTACCTGCAATGAGTTTGTCTGGCTTATGGGAAAGCGGAGGTCCATTGGATGAAGGTAATGTAAGGTATTGATGCAAATGATGATTTCGCAACATTAAATCTCGTTGATTAAATCTTGATGCTGATTGCTTCGGACGTATTGGTTTCTTAATTCAAACTCAAATACCCAGGTACAATCCTGGGTATCATTAAATGATCTTGATAACTGTGGTTCATGTTACCTGTTAGGTGAGATAAATGAAGGTTCATGTTGCAATGAGTTCATTATTCGTGCTTAAAGGGTAGTTTGGTAGCTCTTTTAGTTGATCAGTTTATCGCTTTGTCAGCTTACTGTTATTTGATTTGGGGCAATTTGGAGTCTAGGTTCTTTCTGTGATCTTGATCTAGGTTCTTTACCTAGGATTCTGTCATAATCTTTTCCTAGGTTCCCCAATGTCTTTAGGTTCTAAGTTCACCCTAGGTAACTTCTCTTAAGTTGTAGGTCATCTCCAAAATTCCTGGGTCCAAACTCTCCCTGGATCCTAGACTCTCCCTAACCTCCTTTCTAAGCTATCCACAAGTTCTCCCCAGATTCTTCCTCAGTTTCCCTTAAACTGAAAGTAGACAGTACACAAAACAAAGCAAAACTTGTAACAAACATTTGTGAACGGACTATGTATTTTTAATACTGCCTCACAACGCAAGCGTAGCAAATTGCACTTTATCAACTAGAGCACACCCCTCCATCAAATTTACTGCCTCCCAAATGACAACAAGCTAACAAGCTCATAAAATCGCGAAATTTCATACAAAAAGTTCTCTTTTTCCCTTGTTTCGACCCTCGTAGGATTTGCCTGATGATTTATAGGACTCGTCCGTCGATGACGAAGGGTGTCAAAGAAAGAGGGTGTTAAATGTCCCCAGAACTCACCTACGGTACCAACTGTAGCTCGTTCGGGATTGGTCACGCTTTTTTTCCTGTGGTCAAGTATGTTTTTGAAAGATGCGATTTGTTTTTGCCGGGCAAATTGCTTGTCCTCAGGAACGTCTTCCGCGAGTTGCTTCGCGTGCACGCTGTTTGATGCGCGCGTTTTGCAAAGAGAACTGTGGCTCGTTCGTTCGTCGAGAGGAATGAAAAAAAAGGAGAGGACCAGTTCGAAATGGCAAAAAGACACTGGTCCAGGCCGCAAATTCGTTTCTGGACAAAGTGGCAGCTGGATCGCGCTGATCACAGGGCCGTATTAATGGGGACGGGGAGGAACGTGTCATTAGAGAGGGCACCGCCAACAAAAAGGTATTTGTTCATTAATTTTAATGAAATTATCGGAGTCACGAGAGATCGATGTGGCACGATAGACGAACCCGTAGACTTTGATAATTTAATTTTGCCCAACGAGGTTCCCTTATTTCCCCGGTAAATTGTTATGCAAATCGAATCCGACGGGATGAGCGCGGCGGTGAATTTTAATATTAGCGAAATTAACTCTCGATAATAGAGGATTCCTAAATTAATGAAAGATTTTGCATTTTAACGCGGAGATTATTTAGAGTGGTATTAAATTGACGAAGCGATTTAATTAATTTAACGAGAGCCACTTTCGACATGCAATTAATCATTTTGGAGTAAGTTACAGTAACCGGGAAATTCTGGATTTTAATTCACGGTGTTGATTAAAATTCGATATTTACCCCGACGATACCGTCTATTATTCCAAATCCGTACCAGACACGGTATCTAGGCTAATTAAACATCTCGCACGATCGTTTAATTAATCAGAAATTGCCGCGGTTAATTACCATCAAAGGTTCGAAATCTGGTTAACGCAGGCACCGTTTCGCGTTGCTGAGTTACGTAGATAAATGAACCATTAGGATCCCGGCTTATAATTATAAAAATCGCGTAGGCGGTGCTTTGGCGCCGTGAGCCTTCATCAATCATCCATCAATCTACGAAACCCGCATTTCTTCTACATTATCTGATCCTCGAGCTAAGAACCGTGCACTGCAGTTACTAGGAAATGGGTCATCTTTCAACTAACAATTATCTCGTAACATCCGAACGTTCTATCATGGAACTGACACTGACGACTGGTATTTAAAAGTACCAATTACGCGAATTAATCAATTTTTTATTTTCTATTTTGTAAATACATTTCATTATTAACCTTTGATCATTATTGTTCAAGTGGAATTATTATGAAAGTGATATCTTACGTGATACTGTTATGTACTTAATTTTTTATCACAATTTAATGATAATTGTTTGAAACAATTTTTATGATACGTTCCTGAATGATGTTGATGTTACGTGTCTCAAAATGCCTAAGGTTAGACAAAATTCAAATGAAAATGAAGACAAATTATTTTCGATGTCACATCCATAAAGTACCCATAATACAAAATATACTGTCAAACACAGAATTACTTATTTAATGCAGGAAGGATTATTAAGCAGAGAATAATCTGCTTATAAAGTTCAGTGGGAGTTCATAAGTATGCTTGTCGCGATGAGTACGAAACTTAGGACGCTTGTCTCGAACGAGGGGTTTCATCCAGTTTGCGGCAAAACGGATGTTATTTTTGGCCGGCGGTGATGCGCGAGAACGAATCGAGCAGAAGCGGTGCCAGTGTCCAGTCGATTAAAATCTTAGGACGCGTTGGTGCACGAAATCGCGGCAGTAAATCATGAAAAAGAGAAAATCGATCTTCACGCCCATTCTGGGCAAAGGAATCAGCGTGCCGATCGCCGTGGCTAGCCTCACGGCCACGCTCACGGCCAAATTCGTCCGCGATCAAACAACGAGTGCCAGAGCTTAACAATTTTCGCCTGCCGACGCTCTCGTTCTTGCATCACGTTACAGTTTCGGCTATGCAACCTGTTCGAGGGAGAACAAAAAAGCGACGAAAGTGCATGCAGAGCATCGCTGCAGGCCGATTCACCCACGTCGAGACTGCGATATAGTTTCGAAAGCGTTCCATGCCATCTGTATGTACATACGGTGATGTAACTTCATCGACAGAGCGAAAGAATAGTCGGATGTTTCAATGGAAATTATATAAACAGATGTACAGTATGTATGTACGAATGCAGGCATGGATGCAAGGATGCAATGTTAATATGTTGACGATATATTCATCTGAAAATATTAGTTGCGATATCGAGCTGCAATCTGTGATGTGCATAGAGATTCATATATTTGTCTTATCAAAATTGTTGAACTGGGTAAACAAAAACATCTGTGAAAATCAACAAAATTATTATTCTTTCTTACAGATTTTGTTCGATATAGTGACAATAAATAGAGTTAAATAAATCGTTGCAGCACATTTTTATAAATAATAGAGCATAACAAGAAATCCGCAATAAAATACCTTAATTAATAATAGTAACAATTTGCTAGGGAATCGTTAAAAGAAACTTTTAATTAAATATACACGTATAAATAAATCATTGGAGTCAGCTAAATCTTTCACGAACGAATAAAATATACAAATTTAAGATACTGAGATTCTACCGCCATTTTGGTAGAACTTATTAGGGTTCTTTCGTCGCACTTTAAATTCTCGAATGCATGTCGTAATGTTCCTTCTCCAAAAATATTTGATTGCATTAAGTAATAACTTCAATCTACAATATCATCATTTACCATAGATATTAAAATATCTTTCATTAATTATAGATACATCGTAACGTTATCATAATTAATTCCCTACAAATACATTGTACACCGAAGTTATCGTTTAACAAAATAAAATATTTCCAAAAAAGAAAAATATATAACTTTTACAACCCAACTTGTTACTTGTAATCCTGTAATCAGCTTTTTCTTCGCTAAGAAGTTTTCTGAGAGAACAAAAACAAATTTTTACAAATCTTACTAGCAGAAAATTCATCTCTTGCTTTCATTGAGCCTTTCGTTTGTTAGCCAACGCTTTCGGTATCGTGCTTTGCACGTGAGCGTACTTTGGATTTCTCATGGGTTTCATCGGTGACTTTTTGTTGCTCGCTGTTGACAATGTACGATTCGTGGGCGAGATCTTCGGCGTGGTGACGCTTTTACTTCTCGTAGCGTCCTCTTTGTTCACGCTGAGCGTCGTGTTCAGTTTCGAAGACGTGGGTGTTCCTGGAAAACCTGACGAAGATCTTCGAAGTTTCGGCGGTGGATTCGGTCTCAGTGTCGAGGTACGGCCCAATCCCGGAAAATGGCCGACTGAGGAGAGACGTCGAATAGGTTTCGTCGTTTCAGGGAACATTTCCTGTGAAATTGTACCAATCGAGAAGTTTCACGTCATTGTACACCCGGTTTATTTCAAATGTAATCCTCTATCTAACTTTTTGCTGAGATTGGTTACTCTGACCGAAGAATGGTAGACTACGATCAAATCTCCTAGATAGGTGCAGCAGAAAATTGTAGAGGTATTGAAGTTCCTTAACTTAAGAATTCTAAATCTGAATAAAATTGACAATTCATCCCCAGAGAAAGTTAGACTACAGTGAGTCCACATCCAATGTAAGTTACAGTGAGTCCACATTAAACATGGGCTATAATAACTGGAGTTCTTTGAACGTAGAAAATTGCAAAAAGGGACACATAAATTTCTTAATCAGAAAATATGTAAAATTCTTAATTTAAATAAGAACGAATTAAAATATATGTCAGTTGAATTATCCAACCTTTTCCACTTGTTCGATTTCCGATATGACGTTGTAAGCGGATTCCCGAAGCGCATAAATTTTCCTCATGAAGGAGTTGCTCTTCACTTTCTCCTCATTTAAAGTGGCCGTTTTGATTTTTTCGCTAGCTTCGCTCTCGTTTTTATTCGCAACACCGTTCGACTCGTTTTTCTCTGCTTCGCGAACGAACGTGCCGGATCTGCTCACGGAGCTCACGTGAATGGCTGGACTTGACCGTGATATGAACTAAAAGAGAAAGTAAAAAGTCGAACCAATTTAATGGAAGAACTTGAAGTAGATTCAGAACGAATCGGCTGATTACACAAATTATAACATCGTTTTTACTCTCCGATAAATGATGATAATGATGGTACGTTGCAACTATTTGATAAATGCAAGTCCAACTAAAATTGTTCTTATTTTACAACGAATAAACCTTGTACGCCATTAACTATATAGCAATGATTACAAGGTTTATCTTAAGTATACAAGGTTTCTTCGATCATTACCTTCTTCGTTTCAGGCGTGTTTTCACCTTCATCCTTCACGATCTCCAATTTCTCCTGACTTTTCGATATCATCGTTTCATTGCCCGAAATATTTTCCGAGAAAGAAGTTAACGTATCCAGTGATCTGAATCTGAAATGCAAGGATTAAAATAGAAGTTGTGTAAAGGTCACTGGGCGTGTGATTAGTTCAAGTGTCAATAACCTTCCCAGAGAGGTATTGTTTGAGTCCAGATTAATTTTCGGTATGGTGGGAGCATTTGGAGTGCAAACAGCAATTCCTGTGGCTGGTGTTCTCACTGATGAATAATCGGGCACTTGTAATGTTACTCCCAGCATTATTTGAGCTACATCTCGGATAACGCTGATTGCTTGCTGATTGGTCAAAAGTGGACCTTCAACGCCTACTCCCTAAATAAATATCAAAACATTTCCAAAAGTTTCAGTTACTAATACACGTATTCTTTAGTTGTAGAATTATACAAAATTAGACTTCAGATTTTTTATTTTAAACAAGTTTTTGATTATTAATATGCTGCTTTTTGTCGAGATATGTGTTGAAATATATCAAAGTTGATATTAAATTAAAATCATATATTTTTAAATATATATGTTCTTTAAATAGAAAGTGGACAGAGAAATGGAATCTTCTTCATTCAAAATAGAAGATCAATATATTATAAATGAAATGTTTGTCCGTAATAAAATATTCCACAGCCCATACAAAATACAAAGTGTAGTTTGAAAAATGTTAACCGTTAATAATTTATCTAATCACTGGCTCACGGAGAACAAAGTTATCCAAGTTCATATTTTTGTCAATTTGAATATTAGCACTCACTTTCTTGGTCCAACGAGAAATTACTTGAGTTAGTTCTCCTGCAAAATTAACCGCGTTCATTTTGACCAAACCGGCTGTTCAGATGAAAAACCACGACTGAATCGGCTTTGAACATAATCGTTCAGTGACATCGAAAAGTCCTTACCGTACTTATCGTGTTTACGTCAGTGACGTAATCATGACTCTAGGAGCCCCTGTTTATTGTCTCCGAAAGAATTCTCCTGAAATTTGTGCAAATTTTCCGGACACAGAAAATTTCGTGTATGTTCAACTGTATTTGCACGAGCCTGGGTTAAGTTTATTCGCGCTGCTACCGTGTCTTCGCAATTGGCCTTTGTTCCGTCTAATTCTGGGTTATTTGACGAACGGATAGAGCTGCTCTAAGCTAACACAGCCTGTTATTTACGTTCCGAGCGTCTGTACAGCTTAAAGGCGGAAATGGTTAACATTTTATTCGCAAAGTCACACTCGCAATCTGTCACGTTTCCCGAAATAAATTACGAGTATAATTCTCACGATGGTAAAGGCGAACATACATGTGGTATGTGACTTTATAATTGTAATTATTCGACACGTGAATTTATAATTGAAATTATTCTACGTTTGAATTTGAAATTGACATTATTACAATATGACTTTAGAATTGTAATTATTCAAATTATAACACATCTACTTCAACTACAAAATTTATTTTTTTCAATTTTTTGTTTATTCATAATTGCTTGATGAACCTGATATGCTTTTGAATCTGAAGAAATGCTAAATTGTCATAATAATATTTCAGAAGGAATCAGTCGTTTCTGTAAATTTTCGCCTTCCAAGGTAAAAACGTAGAACAAACTTGACGAACGTTTGCTCGAAGCACGAAGTAACCGTGGCCGTTCACTTTAAAGTTGTGTCGCTAAGGAAATTGCAGAAATGCCACGGGAAATGGGTCGATTGTCTCGCATTCTGTGACGGTTGGTGTCAGAAACGAGACTCGCCACGACTCCGAGGAGTCCCGAGTGACTTAATTAACTGTACCGTTTCGCTCTAACGAGAGAAACGATTGCTCGTGCACGATTGAACGGGAGTATCGATTGCTCCTCTTGTCACGGTGCACGGGATACGAATGGAAATCACGTAGAAAGAGGAGACCAAGTAAAACCCAGTTCCAATGAACGATCGTTTGCAATGGTAATGAAGTATCGCGCGGAATAATGCATATTTTATGTACGCAATTATCGCGCTGGAAATTAATATTTCAATCGGGAACGATGTTCCGTGATACTGGCTTGATTGAAGTCTGTAATTTATTCGATTTCGTTTTGATCTTTTGCTTCTTTCCTCCCATCAAATCATTTACGAAACTATTTAAAATCATTCCCTTTTATATCTTCTAATTTATTAATGACGATACCGAGTGTTTCATCAAATTTTCTTTGTATCCCGAAACTATAATTTTAAGTGGCAGTGAATTTAAATTAATATAACAAGAAGATGTGTTGCATGTTCCTGTGCAAAAAGTCCTCTCAGTTCAGTGCCGTGCTCGTATTCCCACATCGATTTCAACGGCGTTCAAGGAACAATGAAGCCGAAGAAGCCGCACATTCAGCCATCCACTTTGCCGATTCGCGACGGCTTTACCGAACAATCTTACACGAGTATTCGTGAACTAAACACGACCACTCCTCGAGCCTGCCAATTATTTCCTGCCACACGTCGGCGTACTGATGGAGTAGTCCGCGAAAGAGGCGTAGGAACGTGATAAATCTCCCTTGGGGAAAAAACTAGCTGCCCAAAAATATATGCAAGCTGTAGATGGATGGGTGGAGTGCAAGGGCGGTGCCTGGTGCCGAACGGTCTCGTCTTAGTTTGTTTCTCGAGACTCCCTTGGCCAGTCTCGCCACCATCACCCTTCGCATCCTTTTTGGTGAATTTTTTGGCGATTGAACGATTAGGACGGGGCGGTGCTCGTCAGTCAAACTGTGAACCCGTTTCTGGCGTATGCAGATGAACGTGCGGTTTCATCGACGTTCGATTTTCATTTTGTAGCGGGTGTCAAATTACGTTGTACAGTGTCAGCTGCGAGTAAGATACGGGAATTAGTATCGGTAATTATGGGAGATTATGAACTTGGAATTTATGGGACGGTTCGATGTACAATATGTGCTGATTCAATAAGTCCACATGTGATCGAACGTTTCGACGATGTGCTGATCAACCGCTTCGATGTACAGTACGTCTATGTAACACATAGTGATATCCAACGTGTAGTAATCCAACGCGTCGGTATACAATACAGAGTAACAGAACAGAGTATATCAAAATCTTTCACGTAGCGAATTCACCAGTTGCAACACCTGCGCACAAACAACTTCCATTTACTTGCAGCAAACAATTTCCCAATTATTCGAAACTCGAGCAACAAGTTCCAGGCAAACCAAAGGGAACTTGCGTTGGCCACAAAGCTTGTCACGAACGACCACCGAAACAGCTCTGCGGCTCGTCGTACAAAAGGGAAAAGAGCAAAAGGAAATTTGGTATCGTTGGTATTTAACGTTATTTACTTTCCTGCAACACGGGGCTACCGTAAAAACGGCGTTCTCTGCATACTTCCGCGAGCGTTACCAGATTGCCCGTTTTACCGGTCGCAATTTCTGTAACAACCAAAACTCGTTCGTTTCGAAAACCTTTTACCGGCGCAAGACAGTTATTATTCCCCGGTAGCACCTGTATTTACGAAGGCCGGCTTATTTCAGGCTCCATCACGGCGCGGTAGTTGACTCGAGTGAATCCTAGTAAAACATTCCTAGGTCTCCCCAGATTCTTTTACGTATCGAGGCGGAAACGTTGTTGGCTCGCGCACCACACTAATTTCGACTTGTCGTTACAAATGAAAGGGTTCGCCGAGTCTGCAACCTTCCGTGGTACAAATATTTGTTATTCCGGTCGCCGGATGTCCTTAAGCCCTCGCCAGGGATATATAGCTTCGTGCAGCGCGATGGCGTCGACTCTCGTGGAAACGCGGCGTTCGTTTGATGTTCGCTGTTTGAACAGCGGTCATTGTCTTGCTTTCGCCTCGTTCCTTTTCTCCTTCGTTCTCCTTTTTTTTCTCTCTCTCTCTGTCTCTCTCTTGTTCGCTCCCGTGTAAGCTACCGCCGCGCCGGGGCAAGAAGGCAGCTCGTTTCAGATAAGGACCGACTTAAAAGCTTCCCTCGGGGCCCTCGCGAAAAGCATTTTTTACTACATCTCCACGGATTAAGGTGTCTTTGCGTCGGCCCGGTTGATTTAAGCGGCAGGAGAAAGGTTTGGAGGATAACTTCCGGTGGTTATGCGGGTTATGAGACTGTATGGCTCTGTTTTTGTCCATGGTATCATGCATTGCAAGATATTCTTCCTTTTAGCAATTTGAACAAGTTATTCGAGTTGCCGACTGTACAGATACTAATTTTTAGAACGAATTATTATGAACATAAAAATGAATGTCAGTGATGCACTTATTAATATATGCACCTATTACATTATTAAAAAAAAACAGAAGGAATTTTATAAATATATCTTCTTAACGAAGTCCTCTTAATAGTAGATTGTGTTTGAAATATTATTTTAAAATTCGAACGATGTAGAATGTACTGTATTTACGAAGACTACGAATTCGATACAAATCCTGTGATTTGATGTACCTGGTCGGTATTTTCTCAGGAATATTGATTTCGTAGTATTCGACTTAAATTGTTCAATTTCGCAAAGTGAATACGAAACGGAGGCCACCCGTGGTTGCCTAAATAGAGGAATCATCTCGAGTATATTTATCCACGTGATCTTCGAACAACAAACGTAGAAATCCTTAAATCCTAAATCAACCTGCCGGCAGCCGAAACTCGAAGGCAGAGTGCAAACAAACGATGGTAGCGACGACGTGAGGGAACCATGGTCCAATCTGGCGAAAGTCAAATATTAGCCAACTAAATAGAACGTGCTTTTGCGGGCCATTTAAGTCATCGCGATTAAACGGAGCTGCGTTTCTTGGCTAATCTCCTCTTATTTCGCGTTAATTCGCAAGAAACAATTCGTACTTCGATGCTTGTACCGATGTTGCAACTTTTACTGAATGAGATTTATTCGAAAGTGGTGTAATTATTTTTCAATTAAAATCTATTCTTTGATCATTACGGATATCTTTTATTGGGGTGCAATTCGTTTTTAAGTTTGCATCGTTAATGACATAATTTTTTATGAAGTTGTAAAGAACGAAAGTTAAAAACTGCAAACTTTACACTTAAACTGATTAAACTTTTCGCTTCTTATCGAGTTCTCGATGCCCTTGCCACGAGTTTACCAATCTCCTTCGTTATTTGAAAAAAATTCGCAGCACGTGTTTGATCTTCAACTTTTCCATCTAGCTCGTTCCGCGAGTACATAATTTCAAACTTTCCCTGCGTATTTCCTTTACCTTTCGACCCTTGGTAATTTTCTGAACAATCGTGTTACAGCGAAAGAAGAAACTTCGAGTAATAAATTGTATGATATAAAAATGTCACGGAATAAACGACGTTAACCACACGCGGCTTACAAAATGAAGTTGAAAAACGTCAATAACCGGTTATTGACAGCATCCTGAAGAAACAGTATTTCTTCCGGGCAAATTGAGACTGCAAAATCGTCCGAGAAACGTGCTCGCCGGTGGGATCTTATGTTTGGATAGTCTTTAACTGACTATTACACTTGAATGGATCGTCCCAAAATGGAAAAAGGCCAGTTTGGCCCTTGATCCGACCGGCCCACTTCCTGTGGAACCCGAATGGGTAGACCCAGAAGACCAACGGTCAATGGTAATAATGACGAATGTTTCTTTCGGCGAAACAGAACGAGATGTCGATTTGCGACTGGTCTTACCTGATACGTGTTCGTCTCTTCCTTGAACAGTTCGAGGATCACTCGAGGAATCAACGAGCTACAGACAAAGGATTCACGCAGGATTTCACCGTCGTCTACCGATCGACCACATTGTGGACGCATTCTGATCCAGAAACGCGTTCTTAATCCTCTTTTCTATGAACTGAATTTACTTTTCTTTTAACAGCTGTAGTTGTGCTTTTATTTTGTAGGTTCAAGCTGTGTTGTGATGTCGTATAAAATTAAAAAGCTAGATATATGTATTAAAAATAAAATTACTAAGTGAAAGCGTTTTCTTGCCCAAGTCGTAATAAACATTATTAAACAAAATTTATGCACAATTATAGCATTCTTATCATGTATTCTTGATAATACTTCATTATTTTCATGATTTATTACCCACCACCTGTACACGTTTATGCAAATATATTTCTTATAGAAAATAGCTAAAGGAACGGCCATTAATTTTGTAATTATACAATTCCAAAGATCTACCTATTAATTAGCATATTTTATGAAATTCCTGTTTCGTAAAGCGCATATTTCATGCATGCCATGTGTACATTTTTTGTGCACATAATTCACGTTCAACTAGCCGATCACTGAATTAAGAATCAGGCGATAAAACGATTGGCAGATAAATTATTCACATCCTCACTTAATTTACATGTACGTGTCGTAAAGAAAATTATTCATCACATTGTTACATAGGTGTGACGTATCCCATACGTTATCGTCAAATACATACTTGTGGTATATTAATTGCGCGAACTGCTATGCAATCCGTGAATAATCGGTGCAAGAAATCTATTCATTAGCTACTTCGTAAATAAAATTAATTCGCGTAATAGCACGAACCACGGTCGGTATAATGACAGTAGTCACGCGAAATAATAAAAAGTAAATTTCAGCGGACCACGTGATGGAACGTGTGTAATTGCGACTCGTTACGCGTCACGATCGTTTTGCACATGCATGAACAGATATAATGTTTTTGCGATTATCGGTTTCAGCAGTTTCTGCAGGAATCCACTTAGGCGGCCAATTTAGTCGTCGGCCGATCCGTGACGATGAAAATACACGTTACGTAATGGAACTTCATGCCGGTTAGCTGAAATCCACTTTTTCACGTTACGTATGATAATCCTCGTAGCCGGTTGATTAACGTTTTTCACTCGCAACGCGTTAACACGATCCACCGTTGGATAGGAAGGCATAATTCAGCGTAATGAAAGCGGAGAACATCGTCCTCGGCTCGTTTTTGTTTCGCACTCTAATGGTCGAAAGGAAGATTGAAGAGTCACGCGTTGCGACTGGAAATCGAAGCCACCAAGAAACGTTTTAACTTCTGTTCGATCTGTAAACGATCATCCTCCGTTATCGATTATCGAGAGCAGGTTCACAAACGAGCTGTGCATATCTGATCACGAATTGAAATTCTCCGTTGATCATCCGAGAGATCGGGAAAAATAAATGGAACATGGAATCTTAAGTCATCGGAGACTTCTATGGGCTGAACATTGCAGCACGAGAGACAACTTTCAATAATTAAAAAAAGATCGCTGAGGCAATTAGATAAAATCATAGTGCAGTTTTAAACCTCGTGCAGGAGTAATTTGAGCGACATAATAAATTCAGGATCTCGTAACAAATAATTAACGATTATATGTCTGACCATAACGACTGTCTAAATCTGACTACTAACATAAGGTTATATAAAACTACAAACATTGAATTTTATACAAATGAAAGCAATCGATATCAAGAAGCAGTTCCATGTGCAAAATATCCAAACACACTTCCGTCAATAACATTTTCCCAAAATATTTTTCACAACTCCGCCATCTACCAAACAAGACTTCGATCCAAACAACGTGGAACAACAACCCAACAAACATCGAGAAATATAAACATGGAATTTTTGCCATAAGTTTGAAAATTTCCAAACGAACAGGGTTCCACAGTCATCGGGTATGCAATAAGTAAATGTATTCTGGAAAGAAGAGGGACAATGATAGGCACGCTTCGCGTGGATCGATTTGTCCCAGATACTCATCCATCATGGCGAACAGCCAAGGGGAGGCTGCAACGCGTCTCCGTGTATTTTGCCCTGGTTCGCGTGCTCCCACGGGATAGCAAAGCAGACAGGTCGTGACATAACAGCGTGTACATTGAAAGGGCACATTCATCCATTGAGGGAAACGGGCGAGGGTGTGCTGCAGAGGTAGCACCTTTTTTCCACCTTCGTCCAGCGAGTCCTTCTTTTCATTTGTGCACCGAACCTGCCGCCCTTTTCGCGACAATACACACGGCATTGTAGCCCGCCTGTTTGCTCGAGGGCTGCCACGACGTGGAGGGGATGCCGGTCGTGTGGCTATGGCTCGTGTTTATTTAGGATCATCCTCGGCGAGCGGCCAACATAATTCCAGAATCCCGTGCAAATCCTGGAAAAGGCCCGATACGGATTAGAGGCCTCCATCGTGGCGATAGTCGGACGTGGTTCCGGTCACGGAAGTCGTCTCGTTTCGAGAAACTACCCTTCGGGGCTTTTCCGCTGGCTGTTTGGATTATTTCCCGGGGATTAATGGGCCTTTGAAACGAGGAACTTTGTTCTTTAACTTTGCCGTATTGTTGGGCTTCCGTTTGAGCTATTTCGGGACGAGTACTAGTCAAATGCAGGAAACTTCGGAGTTTATATGTTTCCATATTCTCAAAGGTCTGTATTTGGTGATTTATGAGTTGGGAAATTTTTGTATTTGAGGGGTTGAAAATTTGGGGCTTTGGGAATTTGGGGATTTGAGAATTTAGCAATTTGCGAATTTTAGCAGTTTAGGCTCTGAAAGTTTTGAGATTCGGGAATTTAGATATCCAGTTACTTAAGGATTTGGGGAATTTATGAATTTGGAAAGTTGGCAATTTGGTAGTTTGCGGATATGAACAGGAGACGTAGGTAATCCAGAGTATTGAGATATAGAATTTCGTTTATACGAGCTATGGGTACAGTAGTTTAAGAAGTTGATAATTTAATAATTTCAAAATATAAAAGTGCAACCTGAAAATTTGTTAATTCATCAATTTAGGAACACGAACATTTGTAAACGTAACGTGCAAGTTTTCCAAATTTCGAAATGCAAAATATTCGGAAAAGCAATGTAACATCACCACGGAATAACCAAGAATGCAACCGGAAGCCAGGTGGGACAAAGCCGCAAGTGGTACTCGAACATTTTTAATGAACCACCGTCGAAGATGATCTGGACAGTGTTTCTGTCGAACGACAGTTGGCGATTTCGAACGGTCGCCGAGGGTAAAAAGGAAGAAATTACAAGGCTGGAAAGGAAAGTTTTCAGGACCGGGTGGTGGTTTACGGTGGTCCTGTTTGCGACTATCTGGCAAACTTCTGGGCAGCAAGTGGGCACCCGTAACGAAACACCGAACCGTTCGGGTTCGACAACAAACAGGAACTGAAAAGGGCGGTCCACTTATCCGGTTACTCGTGCAGCTTTAAGGCCAATAGGTCTGATTTATTGGCGGAAGTCGATTAGAGGCAATCTTACAGTTAATTAACGTACGAGCACCGCGTGACGACGTATCGAAGATCGTTTGCCAGTTTCGTGGGCGTATCCATTGGTTTCGAGAGTGATTTAAGACGACTGTATGCAAACGTGATCGATGAACATACCGAGCCTTTAATTTAAACCCTCTCCAGGAATAAATTTCTATGAGAAATGAACTTTATAGTGTCATGTAAGTAACTTGTCAAAATTCGCATTCGGTTTGAGATTATACATCTTGTATATCTGTAACGTACATGTAGAGTAAATCTTAAAATATCAAGATATTTTAGCTAGATGTTTAAATTCTTAAATTAGTCGAAGTGTGATTTATTTATTTGTGGTCCTCTTACTACCTACTCAAAATAAAATAATTTTATACAAAAAAAAAATTGAAAATGACATAGGTTAGGTACTTGGAGGTGTCTGTAAAAAGAATTTCAACAAATCTTGGGACAGTAGTGAAGGTCTGTTCGCACTCCGTTATCGCTAACATAATTTTCAGAAGCTAACAAAGTACCGAGCACGTGCCATGTCTTTTTCCACTCCCATCGCACATGTTCCCCATGGTAAAAGTCTCGAGTGTCCTTTCTAGAAAATAATATGTCCATTTAACTTCTTACGGTCTGGGGTATCCCATATCCAAGTCGAAAGGGAAGTGGGTGTTGCAGGGTGTGCCCGTTTCTACGATCCTCGAATAGTCGCGATGAAAACCTACACCCCCATAGTTCAATCTAACGCAGAGAAACGTTAACACGTCCTTTTTATGCAATTAACGTTGACATCTTAAGTGGTGTTCCATGAACGTAATCCTCTGTGCTCTTATGTGACTTTCAAGTTACTTAGGAAATTTGTATGAGGAATGGAAAATTTTCAACCCCTTTTTTGGTTTCTGCAGATTAATCCTGCAATGCCTCAATAATATCAGAATTATTAACAAATCTTCTGGCACTAAACTAGAGCTTCAAACATGGTACGCAATACGTCGAAATTCGAGGGTACCGTCTCGAGTACCTGAAGTAATCGTACACGGCTCCACGAGCCACGTTTCTTCTGGCTTTGAAAGCGGTCGATGAAGGGGAAAAAAGATGAAGTAGACGAAGAAGAAGAAGCAGAAAAAGAGAAGGAAAAATTGTACCGGCGAAAGGACGCGTTTGTACGCATCGCATGGCTTCACTGCTAAGGGTAGTTAGACGAGTCGGGAATGCATTCAGTGCCCGGAAGTGGGCGGAACTGCAGCCTGCGCTTCAGCATTGTATACAAGGACTCGGTTTTTCCTTGCTACGTATTATGCGCGAGAAAATCACGGAGACAGAGAAGAGAAGCGCCAGAGAGTACCAAAAGGACATTCGATATCCGTAATACCGTAATAACAAACGATCCTGCGTTTATGGGGGACCATGTTGGCTTATTCTCGAATCCGCTAGAAAATCGAGCATTCCTTACGAAATGACGTAAGCCTCCGTAAGAAGGAAATCGGATGTTCGCGATTTTGACACAGCTAAGTGGCCGACTCAATGGTTTCTCTGCCATTATTATACCACGTGGAGTTTGCGTGCTTTACCGGAAATCTAAACGCAGACCCTTTTGACGACATTCTGCTTTGCACTGTTAACTATTTTCAGTATAGTTAACTATACGATGACAAAATTGGCACAAAACGGTGCTTATACAATGTCAGTTTCATATTCGAAACTTGACAAGAACAACTCTTCATGTTCTTAATACAAAATGGTCGCCGATCATTTACAGAAGACTGATCGATTTCGATGCATAAGTTTGATATTTAACTTAAAGCTCATAATTCGACAAAAACTACATATACTTTTCCTTCGAGTCTTTAATACAAAATGGCTGGTAATAAAAGCAACGCAAAATGGCACTTACACGAGTTTAAAAATTTTTGATTTAAAATACATAAAGAATTTATGAATATTTCCAACACAACTGGTTCTCCACTGAATATTCATTAATATACAATATTAAATTGTAAATTAGCTTACCCATTTTTCTTTCCAACAAACCAGCCATTTTAAATAACATACGTGAAATATTATTGAGAAGAAGTTCTTAATGAAAAGCTGGCTCTTGGCAAGAATAAAGTAAAGCAAGAGTTAATAAATAAAGTTCTCGAATAATTATTACAGTGTTCATTTCAATGTATAGCTACCCACTAATTATACCTGAAAATATCGAATAAAATCAATTTCGAGAGTTTCTCGATACTTTCTGCAATTATTTCAGAGCATGCTGCTTTGTAATAAACACCGTGGTCTATCATTAACGTAAGTGAATCATTCAGTCAGCCGTTTAATTAAACAATTAACTGATTTTAATTAACCTAGTCGATAAAGTACCTGTCGCGGCAGGTTCGCAACGCGTTTGTGCTCTCTAATTAAATAGTAAATATCATTACTACTGATTTATATCATCCATGAATTTTAGATTAAATGCACGCTTATGTAGCCGATATAATTAAGAGAACCATAAACATCTCATCCATTAATAATTCGAGTATCGGACTCGTGTTATTCCGAATCGAAACGCCAATCTCATTGAATAAAATCTTAAATTACAACTTGCAATTATAATGAAGAAATTCATGACTCGTAAATGGAAATATGCAAAGTTTTAGACGGTGTTTGAACAAAAACCAGTTCCTCTTCCCACGAGTAACTCGACTGATCACCGAATCGTGATGAAAGGATAAAAAAAAAAAATTGCCAAACGTCTTCGGCGTTATATTAACCCGCCATAAAAAGCCAATTTGGAGTACAATGGACCTTTGCCGCGGCGAACTGAAGAATCGTCTGCAGTTCGAATCCGCCTGCACGATCGGGCTCCATTAAAAAACGAGATTGCTGCAGCGCGATTTCAACCTCCGAGATTAGACAGAGAGGTATCTTATTTGATTTGCAATTCGATATTTTTATGCCTCCCTCCGACTCTGTTGCACATACGTGGCCCCGTCGTGGTTACTTCCCTTCCTGAACGTTCTTGCGGTTTGAACGATCGATTTTCGGGTTTTAATAATGTTATTACTCGAGATATAATGTATACGTGGTACAGACGTGGATGCGTAAACTTATAACATTCATTTAATCTCTTAATTTTCTCTCTTTATATGATAATTTATTGTACAATATTCTGTGTGTCTTGGAAAGCCTCACATGATTTACTGATATAAATATATCTCAACATAACACTAATGCAATATCAATAATTTTTAATGTAAAGATAAAAATGTCCGAGTGGGTAATGTTTTTCATATAAAATGCTGGATTACCAATTGTAACAAATTAATTTCAGAACATGATATGTTAAACATGACATAACATAAAAGTATATCAAAATGGCATTTGTAATACATCAATGTGAAGCTTAAAGTTTAACAAATATTAATACAGAAATGTTTCGTCAATGATCTAAATATGAAATGACTCCTAGATGTAACAGCAAAAATTCCGAACTTAAATTTCAAGATTCCAAAGTCTCAAAGATATAATAGAAATAAAAAAGTACGAACCGAAAGTGTTAACGATGTTCGAGTAAGGTGAGAAGCATCCCAATACAGGAAAGAGCAATCGTGTCGCGAGTAGAATCTGGCCACGTGTTGTGACAGGGCACAATTGTCCCCGTGACAAAACATGGCCGCCGGCTTATTTTTAATGCTCCGCTAACGACGAGCCAGATAATCTCGAGGACTCATTTCAGACTCGTTTCTTCACGGACGAATTCGTGAATGGTTACCCGCTGAGCGTCTCGTTGCGGCCAGTTCTTGTCGAATTAGAGCGAACATTCAGAGAAAGGATTTGCTCTAATTCGCGCACAGAATCCTTCCGACCGCGTCATTGTTCGCCGACAGGACAATGGCCAGAGAAATGCTCGAGATACGTCTATCGTTTTAAAAATGCACCGTGCAATCTTTTCTTTCGCGCTATCGTTCGCGATCCGGTTTGCAGATTCGACGAAACCTGATCGCTCGTGTACTCGTTTCGGGGTCAGAAGAGAGAACGTTTTCAAAAGGGGTGGTTACCCTCGTCCCTCGGGACTTCACGGTCAATTTCTCTAATCGTTTCTCCAAAACCAAAACTCACGTTCCTTCGTAAATTTTGCGGAGACATGTGGCGCATGGATTTTCGAGTCATTCGAGGCTCATCATGGAAGCGAGGAAACTCAACAAAGTCTCCACCCTTTTCTCGTACTCGAGGAGTCTCCGACGGAATTCGACACGCGCTCCGGTAATTGGTAGACAGCAGTTTTCTAACGACTTTCCTCGCAGTTTCATCGTTTTTTGGCGAAGTTAATGAAAGGCCGCTGCTGGCTGGGAATAAACTAATTGGAAAGGGGCGCCTTCTAATCATCGACTTTAACCTCGCGCCAAAGGTGACGGTCATTGGCGACCGGGGGGCGTGCGTCCACGATAATTAGTCTTCGGAGGTGCTGGCGTAATTATGGTATCTCAACTCGCTTTGTCAGAATGATCGAACTTCCTGTGATCTTCCGTGCCGACGGTGTCGCGCTGCTGACGAGTAAATAACACGATTCACCCCTTAGGGAAACTTGCTCGAAAGGCATCGGTCGGAAGTCAGAAAATCAATTCAACTCTTGTTGTAAATCCATACGGATTATGTAACTAATACATTTCACTTAGCTAACATGCCTCACCTTTCAGTTACCTGATTTTAAACAATTCGAATTCACATTCACATATTTGCGTAATCTTACATAAAATTTGTAATGATGCAAAGTTGAATAAGAGAAAGGTGAACTTGAATGTTCAGTTTGATCATAATCAAACGAAATATTAATTAATCAGAGTAATTTTATGATGTGATAGTACACTTCAGCAACTTAATCATCGTAAAACATTTCCCAAAAGCTGCTTTGCAGGATGCTTCTATCTGACCAATCAACTTGCAAAACAGACAAGAAAATATGAGACAGGTTTGCTTTGAAATTTTAATTTTTTCGAGGAAGATCCCGCGTCGTATTGTTGGGTGCATCAGGAGCGTGAAGCTTGCGGAGCACGTAGAAACCACCGTTACATTAGGCAAACTTTCCTGAAGAGGAGCCTTCAGGGCATAGGGCAACGGAACCCTGCGGCGAAAGGCAAATAAATTCCGCAAGCCCATAAATAATTAATAGATTCGTTACGTGGGCGTGCGTAAATCATCCACGGACACGCGAATCCCTGGTTCTCGGTTTGGTTCGCTCTCGTTGCCGGCGTCCCGTTGCTTCTGGAAGAAAGCAAATCGATGAATTTTGGCCGTAAAAATTCGCCTGTTCGGAGAAACGTTAAATAAACCGGGCAATAAAGTTCTAATCCTCGTAGCCTGAAGTGCTTGAAAATCCTCTCCTGATCTCAAAGAAAACGAATCCTTTTTTTCTCTTCGTAAAATCTTTCTGCCATTAATCAAGTTTTTGACTGGAGATTGTTGTTGGAATATAGATATCTTTGGAATAAGTTAGAAATTGATGAGAAGAAGATTACGAGGTTATTTTACTATGATTGAACGATTGAGCTACTTTCTGTATTAAGCAGTTTGAAATTTCTGAAAGTTAGGTTAAAGAAGAATTTGAATGAAAAGAATAGCTAGTTGTTAGATTCTTTTAGTTCCTGTTTCAATTTCATTATTCTGTTCCTTTTTTCTTTGTCATTGATTCGGTAAATTGAACCAATTTTCGAGTTAAACTGTGATAGACCACACACGATACGGTTTCAACGTTTCTATAAGTCTAGATCCGCCCAAGTCCTTGGAAGTCACCGCGAGGATCTGATCCTGTATCTCCATTGGGCGTCCAGCTTCCGGTTCGCGCCGGATAATGACAGCCCTCGAATCCGAAAACTCGAAAGAAAGGAAGAAAAGAGATTCACTAGTCTTCTATTATGCCACCATTTCGACGCGAAAAAAAATCTGACCTGCGAACATGCAGTAGATCGAAGGGAAATTATGTGGTTCCACAGCAGGATATGCACCTGCTTCATAGGAGACAGGATGCTCCTGTTGGGATACGTATCCTTTATTCTGTGAATGCCGAGTTCGTGATCTTGAAAGCCTATTTCGAGAACGTTTCTTTATTTCACTGTTGATGGGATAATCTCCGAATGTAGGGTGCTACGGTCCTCCAGCTTCGTAGTGAAAGTTTTGAAAATTTGTTGCTGTTCAAGAGAGTGATAGGAAAATTTGAATGTTCAGTGTTGTACTTAGAGTTGATTTTAAGATTAGATTATTGAACTATTTGGGTGTTTGAAGACGGAGTTGTGTTTCGTGTGATGTATTTTGTTACGTTTTGAATAATTAGGTTAGGTTGAAAATAAGAATATGTCTACCTCCATCGAACTTATCAAACTGAACCTCCAACTTAAAATATATTGTAATCATATTAAAATACTTGTACGTTATAATGCTTGAATACGTTCTAATTCTCGAATGTTAGTACAATATATTAAATTAAATTCATATTTGAATACTGAGGGACATCAAATTCCATCCACATGCACATTCACACCTTTTCAAAGTATACAAAAAGCCTCGCAACCGAAATGTCAATTTTCAAACTAAATCAAGCGAAATAACCAATTCAACACTGAATGCAGCAACATTCTGGTCAAATTGTTCTGTGGCCCGATGCATTGTTGGATCGGTCGAAACGAGAATAAAGTAATTACAGTGACCAAGTGAAAAAGCGTGCGGCTTGCAAGGTGGAGTAAAAAGACGCAATAAAATCGAATTTAAGGTCAATTCGTAGCGAAAACTGACGCGAAGTGACGAGGCTCAGGATTCTTGCGGCACGACAAACAATCGCACGCCCCTGCGACGAAAAAGCGTCTTCGAACGTCGGACACAGCGGCTTCACGGAGCGAAACGCGGCTTTTTTTTGCCCCCGCGTTGGCATTTCTGGTGTGTGACACGCCAATTGCCGATGCCAGATGTCCGACGAACCCGCGACATTCCGTTTCAGGGCGACGATTTGACGGCGTCGGTATTTCAAAATTACCCGTTCGTCGCGACGACACTGTTGCACGATGGACATCGTAATTGCCGATTTTATGGTTCTTAATTCGCGCCACTTAAAATCAACGGAGATCAGATCGAAAGCGCGTTAATTTTTACGACCACCTTCCGGCAATTATTACTCTGGTTACGTTTGGACGAAAATGATCCTCGATTCATGATGGTCATCCGATATGGCTCGTTAAAGACATTTATGATCGCATAAGTTTGTTCTTGGATATTGAAATATTTTGTAACAAGATGAGAAGTTTGTTCGGGAGGCTAATTGAAACTTCTGAAGCCGGGATTTATTGGTGAAACTCTCGGTGTACTGTGTTATAAATGTAACATACTATGAAATTTTTTTATTTTGCTCAAACTTAAATGAACAGCAAATTTAATGACTAAATTATTGAAAATATTGTTTGTCTTTTATGATCATTTCTTTGTGCCCTTTCCAACTGCCAGAAATTTGCAATATCGTTTAAACAAATTCTTTCAACAGAAAATACCTATTTACATTTATTTTTCTTATTATTTACGAGTGTTCAAAATTGCTTATTTTTTATTAATGAAGATCGTGTAACTGACTGAAGTTACATTCAACAGATTACAACCTTTGCAATCTTGCAACAGAAATTGTAACAGTAAATTCAAACACACTGTGTTCACAAACGCAAAGTAAATTTCCATTAAATTAACATTAAACAGAACTGATTCTTTGTTTGCCAATGAAATAACCAATAATTCACAAGATACTTAACATTCATCGAACGTTAATTGCGGACAATGAGTACACAGAATTACCTGTGCACGATTACGTGTCATGATTTTGGAAATTATTAAAGCATATTGCGTTTAACAACACGTTCCGATATTCCACCCCTCGAATTTCATCGTATGGTAGAATACGAGGGGTGAATTAATAGGAAATATCTCGTAGAAAATTGTTATAAAAATCGCGAACAGTCGGATTCAGGTCGTTGTTTCTTCAGACCTGAATTACCATGGCACTGATGCCCGAGATACTGGTCGAACAAAAAGTGAAATTGCGGTACTTACGAACGATGACTCGAAACAAGTGACAAGACAGGCTCGCCACTGAAAAACGTGCGGGCCCTGTGATCAAAGGATCGCTTTCGATTATAACCCGACCGTCGCAAAAAACTATGATATTACCTACTTTTTCAGCCTCGCCAAAAGAAATCTTCGATTCGGCCTCGCAATCGCTTCGTATCATTTCGCAATTAGCGACTGGCTATACTTTCCGACTCCGCAATTTTGACTCGTTCCTTGAAATTTATGATTGCTACACGTAGCATTTGGATTTTACGTTAGAAGATCGAAATGTTCAATCTCAGGACAATATTAGTGCGTAAAAATTATAATTTGCACGCGTGATATAGAAAGTGCTGAATACTCTATATGACTGCTTGTTCAAATAGAATAGTAAAATAAGTGGACTTGGAGAATAGTGGTACTAGTATAAGACTAAACGTAGCTGGTAAGATATCCTAAATTAAAGAACATCTGCATCTTTTAGTATGATTATGTGAAAGACTTTATATCGAGCGTGTGTCACGGTGGCAACGGGCTAACCGGTTTCAATAAGACGATGTTAATTAACCGGTCGTTAATACGGTTCGCCTCGTCGCAACGTTTACCTTAAAGCTGGCTACGAGAAAACGAGCAGCAAAATTTCAATTTAACGAAACGTAATTGTCCACAGCCTTATAAGTTGTCGGGTGATGCATCGCACACGGTGATCATTAACACAAGGACGTTTAATAAGGGGCATCATTAATTACCGCCTCAAACCGCAAATTACTCTCAGCGGGTACTCTCGAATCGTCGGGATAAAGATTTTTCTACGCTCGATTTCAGCACCAAGATATCGTAACGCGATTGCATTTATATTTCCGCGTAATTTTCACGCCCGAGCTGGGTCGTTACGATGTTATCCATACCGCAATTTATTTCCTACGACGATGTATGGAAATCGGAACACTGATTTCAGATCCTCGATTTTGATAACGCTAAATTAATTTCGCAATTAATACAAATTCTGTCGTGCTGTTACAGATTAGTCCTGCAATTTTAATTTTGATCACGGTTGAACATCGCTTACTGCTGAATTACCAATTTATTACCTCATACATTTTTGACAATGGAATACAAGTTGTCAAACCGGATTATGCGAAGTTAACATGTTTTCGTTCATACTTTTATTTATAACATTTATTATTATTAAATAAAATCAATCAATATATTCAATCTTCTCAGATCTTTGGTACAATAAACAGATGTACGTATGAAAATATATGACAAAGTACACGTATAAAAAGTATACAAAAGTATATACTAATGTATGCAGAAGAGTATATGAAAGTATACAAGAGAGTATACGTATAAAAGTAGATAAAGGATACGAAGAAAAGTGTATAAAAGAGTATACATATAAAAGTAGGTAAAAAGGTATAAGCATAAAAGCGCATAAAAAGTTATAAAGTTTTGACCGCAAGAAAGATGAGAGTACACGATGCGACATGAAAGCAGATCTTTGGAGGTATTTACCTCGAAGTGCAGTGTCTGATTTGGTGTCCTTAATACGGCGTGACAGGAATGAGTAGGCAGGATATCGGGATGACGGGCAACCGCATTAATTCTAATTAATCGGCGTCCGTTCGCGCATCCCGGTTCGCGTTGGGATTGGTAGCCGGTGTCCGGACAGAATGGGAATCCCAGAGAAAGGGTAGAGTCGACTTTCACGCGCACGCGCTATGGATCGTGCTGCGCGTGCCCCACTCTGTTTCGACGATCTACCGCGCACCTGCGCCCGATTGCGTGACTCGCCCTCTTTGCTCCGCGCCGAATCACGGCGAGCAAGCGAGCGGGCGAGCGAGCGGTGCCGCGATTTAATGCAAGCCTTTACGACTGTCGCTACGGCCGTACGCTACCCGTCGTTACAGTCACGATAACCGTGCTGCGTATATTTATACGTAACGTACGACTCGTGTCCATTATCCGCGTAGTTGAGCGTAATCGCACGTAGGTACCATTAAACGCGGACGTTTCCTTTACTTTATGAACAGTAGGATATCGCGTACGCAAACACGCCTTATCGATGATTTCGAGAAATTTTAACTTCGGCGAGGTTTCACTCCACGAATTTATAATGCTGCTCAACGTTTTGATGGCCCCTGTCACGTGTTAGTTTTCATTCTTTCGTAGAACTTTAACGGTCTGTGAGAATTTTTCGTCTCAACTTTTTATTTCATTATTCATCACCGTTGTTTTATACCCTGTCGCATGCTAATTGCTGTTTCAAAGATTTATGCTGTATAATAATCTTCTTAAGTGTCTATCGATATCTCTTAAGTAGGGAACATGTATGTGTTAGTCAGTATGCGGCCGTCAAGTTGAAATATGGGAAATGGATGGATTTTTATTAATTGGTAGAATGTCAGAATGTTGATATTGTATTACTTGTGTAAAACATAAATATTCAATAAAACGATGAAGTAATATTCATAAATAATATGGACACAAATTCCATGTATGTAGTTATGAACAATGTGGTAGGTTCAGGTACATTGTGCTATTGTGTTTACATTGTTAATTACTTTACACATATAAAATTCTTAATGACATCTTAAAAGAAGAATTAAAATAATAAAGCAAAAATTTCATGAATGTCAAGATTGCTAAAGGATCAACTTTTATATCAACGTTGACAAACATTGAATAAATATTTGAAAGTGCACTTAAAGTACATTAAACAATAAAATAATGCATAGATAAGTACTGAGATCGTTCTTCGAAAAAACATTTTGAGAAACTGCCCGAGGCATGCAATAAACAGCAGCGTAACTTCTTTTCCAACTATAAAACAACTTCCGGAGATCATGAACAGTCTCCATTCCACAGTTTATTTTTTATTCGTACAAAAACCCTACCGACGTAAACGTCAAGACTTCAAGAAGAACGATGGGCGGAGAAAGCAGCAAGCGTAACGAAAGTTCTTTCCCGATTATTTAAACTTTCTTCATCAAGCATGTCGGTTTGTTTTACGTCACATCTCATGCCACCTTTAATGTCTCATGAAAACGTGGCGATTCTCTCGTGTCACGTAAATTTCAAATTTTTCGATTAACCTTTTGATACTTTCACGAACCATCGCGTGATCGTTACGTTGAAAATTATGAAAACGTGATTTATTGAGGGATTGAAAGTTTAGAGAAAATGGGGGATTTTGGGGTGTTAGGACTTTGGACGTTGAAATTTTGATTATTTGAAGTTTTAGGATATTAGGAATTTGGGACTGAGGAATATTTGAACTTTAGTAATTTGGGATTTTGAGGCTTTGAAAAGTTTGAGACTTCGTAATTTTGGAACTTGAAGATTTTGGAACGTTAAAGCTTGGAAATCGTCATATAGAATTCGCTTGCATTAAAGTTGGAAAATCTTCATATATGTAGATATAGTACATCTGGCCATTATATCATCAACCCGTGCCAAACTTTCAACGTTTCGAAATCCTGGCACACAACACGCAACAACCTAATAGAAAGCACGTCAAATCGATTTCCTCGCAGAACAAATACGAATCAACGCCCACCCCCTCTTCGAGGCTTTGAACCGGAGGCCAAGAAGAGAACAGGCAGGTGTGCAGCTCAGGAGATCGTTCTCTCGCGCGTTTATGCTCGCACGTGCTTTATTGCCGCGTCTCCGGGCTGCATCTCGGTGACTCGGGTGCTCGTCAATCAGCGAGAGACGCTCGTTTTCTTTGCCCTCTTCTTCTTCTGTTTCACGTTTCGCGGCTCCACTTTTCCCTCTGTCCCCTACCTTCGGGCTGCTCTCGTACGCAGAAGAGGTCACGGCCCAAGTAGCAGGTGCCCGAAAGCCCGGGATACGTCCGGATGTGCAGCGGGAGAGCTGACACGCATTCAGTCAGCCGTGCATGAGCCGTTACGTAAATCTCTGGTGTACCTCTTTCCTTCTCCGCCTCTGCTTTATTTGCCTCTGCCTTTACGACACGGGATCGTGGCAACTTTCGGGAAATCGATCGACGAGCTTCGACGTGGACCGTGACGAAACGAGCGTGACGAACTGCGACAAGTATTCGGAGGATGCTTTTTATGGTGGGTGTCTGTTACTCGCATATTTTCGAGGAGATTGTCGAAACACTGCAACGAGATCGGGATGAGATACCGAGCAAAATTTAACCTATTTATACAGGAGTCAATGTTTTAAAGAATCTTAAGTACAAGATATTTTCAAATATCTTCTTTTATGATATCATCATTTTTAAGATCCGAATCGTATCAATTTTGTACAATTGCTCGAGATGACAGTCGTATCTGGGTTAAAGTTGCGGATCATTAAGGGTAGAAGGAAAGTTCATCGCACCTCGATATGTCCCTCCTCCCAATTACCAGACGTACTCCAATTTCAATCCCCATTAACACCGCTTCCCGAAGTGTCTCAATCCTCGAGCCACCATGGCGGCTGCACCTTAAGCGGTGGTCGGATGATCGATTACGCTCGGTCTCCATTAAGCAACGTACTCGAAGAACGGGGTTGTCCTAGGCTAGCCATACGACCGAAAGACGTATGATGTTCTGACGGTGAATGAGCATCGGGAACGCTCGAACTGACGTCGGGCACAAGGTTGGTTCGCCCTTTTGTCGCGGACACGCAGACGCGTCCATCACGCGTTTCCCTACAGGGACACAAAAAGCGCGATCTAGTCGAATCGTGTGGGATTCGAACGTCTAGAGCAGGGACCGGTGTTGCGTTTCAACTCGTCAAGATGCACCGAGCATTCACCATTAATCAACGAAGGGGAGTAAATGATTACGCCGATGGCACTCGAGAGCTAGGCCGCGTGACTGGACGACTCTGTCCGACCGATGACGAATGAAGGTTTACCTTGTCGGACCAGAGGATGCTCGGGGACGTGTGTACACTCGCGAGAAAGGCTTGCTTCCCTAGGAAAAATTGCGATGTGGTTCCTGTCATAGGTCTTAGGAGATTTTCAAACTTGCAGGTTTCGGAAATTTTCTATTTAGGAATTGGTGGTTTGAGGAAGGGGACTTGAATTTGGGAAATTTGGGCACTTGAGAATTTAGCAACTTGGGGAATTTAAATACTTGAGAAATTCAGGCACTTGAGAATTTGTGAATTTTTACTTTTTGATACACATGGATTTGGGGGAATATGGATATGAAAATTAAGGGGTTGAAAATTCAATACTTCGAGGATTTGAGAATTTACAACTTAGCAAATTTGGGGTTTGAGAAATTAGAGGATTGTGGAATTAGAAATTTAGGAGTTTACTATAGAAATTTAGAAGTATAAAAATTCAGAATTATAGAATCACAACAATTTCAATATTTGAAGGTTACAAACTGAAAGCTAAAGCAAAGAGCAAAGTGGGAGGCTCCCGCTCCTTATCCAAAGGGAAAGTGCATTGCACTCGAGTGTACATCTGACCAGTTTTCGATCGCGTCCCTATCATTCGGGATGGTCGACTTGTACGCGTTGTTAAGGCAACAACCCTCGTCCCCATTACGTGGTACTTCTGTAATGACCGGGATAGCCTGGCCCGTGGGGCTTGAAGTGGAATACACTGATCGATGATCGGATAAGGATCGATGTTTCTTCGTGGCATACTCGATGGTCGGGATTATGGGCACCGAGAAGGAGCCTGGAAATTGTGGGTGGAATTTATATTCAATTGTTGCGGTTTTGTTATTGGGTTGCTGCATAACGAATGGATGATTTCGAAATATGAAATTTGATGACATAAAAGTAACGTAAAACAGCACCTACGGTGTATCAATTTGAAGGCTAAAATCTATGGAAAGTGACTATATAAAATTACTACGTAAATCATGAAGGTTCTTTATATAAAATGGCTGACACTTCGTTGGATACTCGATAATAGTCGTGAGACATTAAGGGATGAGTCAACCATTCTGTGTTAGGTATATTGATAAAACATTTATGTAGGTACTTTGGTCATACTTCAAGCTATAAGTTGATGTACCATCAGTCCAATTTTGAAATACTTTTATGTCATCAATTTCGTGCAGAATGTCACATGTGACAATTTTCTGGTTCGAATAACACGTTAACAAAAAGACAGTAGTTAAAAGTAGACAAACTTTCTAGTAGATCATAATGTACGTAATAAGTTATGACATGTCATCGTACACATCTATTTTCTTAATGGTAGTGAGCAGGTTAAGAATCCCAAGTCCCACCCCCACAAAGTGCAAATTCAACCGCAAATAGCTCGGACCTTCGAAGACTCTCGTAATATTCAGTCCAGACTCTGAAGAGATCGTACCTCGAAGGGCCATGGGAAAATAACCGGGTAATCAACGTACTACCATAAGCTCCCATCGACGCATCAGCCAGCTCTATCTCGGACGCGAACGGGATCAGAGGTCGTCGCTATAAACCCACCGATGTTATTGCAGGTGTGTGAATCGTGTGCGATGCAAAGGGCGAGTCACGCGCCCTGCTCGGCGCAAACTCGTTTCGCGGGAAATGTATAAAATTATAACTTACGCTACATTGACTCACAAAGCGGCTGCAAATTATTCCTCTTTCTATGCACGACCGCGTGACGCTAGCGCAAACGAACGTCGAGCGATTTTATTATATTTCGCGGCAACAATGAATTTCAAACGAGACTGAAATATAGGACAGGGCACTCATCCATCATTTTCTGCTGCCCAAAAAGCTAAATTATTGCGGCTTTTTAACAATTGCGGACACTGTCGGCTGTCCCTTGTGCAAATGCAAATTGCCGAATAATTCGTAGAACAATTTAACTCGTTCAGTTGCATTTTTTTAGGAACGGTTCAATTCTTCCGTCGAAATGGGTACATTCAACTGGTCATTTTTGACGTAGGTCAAATTTTACGGTTAAATTTTTATATGGAAATAAATTCGACAGTTAAATTTTTATATACAAATGGTTAAACAGTTGAATTTTTAAATAGAACAGTTTGCGTAGGAAAATTGATAAGATGATGAAATATTTTTGATTTGGACCCGCGCTTGTCGGAGCGTATCGAAACATCGGATTAATTAGGATTCACGGTTCTTGAGTATAATGCGAAAAGAATGAAGTTTATATCTACGCCAATGTCCATGGGGTCTCATCTCTCGGCATGCACATTAAGAGGTCACGCTCCGGCAGGTGGTGTACGCGTGATTCACTCGGTCGTTCGCTTCCAGCTAGGTATACCGCTCCTATTCACTCACACCAGCCAGTTAATTGTCGCAGGGACGTTGATTTAAAGCATCACTCGAATGATCCCCCTTGCTGAGATAATGAAAGCAGCTCCAAACGAGTCCTCGCGTGGCTCAGGAAGGAGGGTGCACTCGGAAGAGTGAAAATAATGATTTTAATCTTTTATTAATGGATTGATACGACTTTAAGATTCGGACATTTTGGAACTTTGGTAGTTTGAGACAATAACACTTTGGGACCTAAAGATTTTAAGGACTTTGAGACTTCAGGGATTTAACCTTTGGATATTGTAAAATTTAGGACTTTATGAATTTATGAATTTCAGACATAGTCTCCCCGCAAGATTATCAGAAGACGTTTATCTTAAAAATAACCTTTTCAATGTAAATTGACTTCTAGACCCAGAAAAGGAGCACGAAAAGTCAAACAGAGCCCACGATGTTCCCATTACTTCACATCCTAGATAAGAGAACGCTACCACCGACCTCAAACTCTTATCAGCAACTCATATATCTTCTTAAACATCTTTTCTATCTGTTCATCAGCCGTGCATGTACATGTAGAGTTAAAAACATGCATCGAAACAGCTGCAGATTGCGCGGGAGTGTAATCAGACTTCATCTTGTTGCTGGGTTCTGACCGAATATACATCATGAGGTCGTTCCAACGTGAGGCCGTCACGAGCGACTCATTCATTGTTCCCAACCTCATATAGCCTGCAGGTCAGCTCGTTTTCGCTCTATTTCTTTCGTTTTCTCAAGGACGCTCTGCTTTTTCTTTCTTTCTGTTCGCGCGTCCACGAGCGCCACTTACCTTCGTTAGACCCTTCTATTTTAATGAATGCTGGGCCACAGTTGGGTCGCTACGAGATTACACCTTAATGGGGGGTTAATTCGAAGATGGAGCTAAACAGGTCGTGTTTGAATCTTGAAGGTGACCTGGCCTTTCCATGTAATTTGCCGTGTTTGATAATTTTGAAGTTGATAGATGAGCTTCTCTAAATTAGACTTTCTTGTACAGGTCCTTTTTAACCGACTTCGCGTGTGGGTGATGTTCCTTATGTTTCATATAGGGTCTTGTTTCATACGCTTATACATGAAGGTGAAATTTTGTTGTATGTTGTTAAAAGTCGTGCATGTCATAGTCAGGTGATATCTTCAATCTTACGTGTAAGGTCACTGTGAAAGTGATGAAGGTCAATCTGAGATGTCATATCAAAGTATCATCATATGGTGGGGTCGTGGTTAACTATTCCACATGTTATGAATATATTTTTTACAGTAACATAGTGTGAACTAATTTGCATTAAACGAAAATTATACTATTTTATTACATGTTATAAAGAGAAATGCTGAGCAGACTCGTAATTGAATGACGGTAGCAAATACGAACTTTGCCAATAAAATTAAGTGAAAAACGGTGTTCGATAATTCCCGAAGCGAATCGCTTCTCGAATCTTGAATGTAATTTCGAATAATTTCTGGAGCCTCCTGAAGCGATCTAAAGTATGATCCAGACGATACAAGAAAGTTGTGAAGCAAAACGATTGGAGAACGGCGTCCCGCGAATTCCAGTCAAAGTTGCTCACGTTCCATTAAACCGAGGCGTGATCCCGGGGAATATAAAACGGATGTGACGTTCCGCAGAGGAAGCACGTCCCGACCTTAGCATCGCGATCGTCCGCTCTCGAAACGATACCGGGATGGGTCCTGATCGATCGTAATCGAGGAACGAGCCGCGCCAAGCCGGCGTGCCAAAGGTTAAGGAATCCTCCTTGCGCGGCATTCTCTGCACGTTCCTCGTAAAGTTCTTCGAGATCTCCCTCTTCTCCTTTCACCCTTCCGTTCGAGCACATTTCCAAGGCTACAAGAGTCTGGGTTCTGGGCCCCGGTACACAGAACAACCGGCTGGCTCAATCGAGCGCACGACAGGACACGGTTGCAATTGCTCTTGCTCACGGATCTTCCCTTTCCTTTCCTTTTCGTGTCCTGCTCCTTCGGGCATCCTTATCCTTGTTGCCGTTTATCGTGCCCTGTTCCAACGAGAACGATCGTGCACGAGGAGCTGGACACCGCAGCTGCGCCCAGTCTCGCTTTTTCCCTCGAAAACGATCGCGCCTCCTGCATCGACCTCGTCGAATTTCTTTGACTCGCTGGGGATCACAAAAAATATTTGCACACCTTGCATTCTTGAAACTACTTTATTTTAATGAACCCGATATTATATTGCGCCGCGTTTATATTATATTGCCTACCGGACTGTCGTATGTTACAATAACGCTACGATCCTTAATTACAGTTATCTTAATGAAACTGGGTATGCTGGTATCTACCTTTTTACTACCATGTAGCTTTTTCATTCGTATCACGCGATGTGAAGTTGTTGGAAAGTGGACAGATATTACGGAAAGCAATTTCAAGATTGGAAAGCTTTAAAAATTCAAATTATATCCCGCATCTATCTTATCCGTATATTCGCACTTAACGTCGATTAACGTTTTCGCGTTACTTATGAAGTAAATTGCCACGTCGAGTTCCCTCAACTCATTTCTAGCCTCGAACAATAGGCATGCCACGCGATTCAACGTGCCTTTTCGTTTCACCCGATTTCCAGTTATCTCGGCGCAATTTCCATGAAAGAAAGTTCACATCGACAAGTAAATAAATTCCCTCTCGAAAGGGTAAAACTGAAACGCCTTAATCTTGTCTTGCACGAAAGGTCAGTCCTTGTCGGTCGCGAATCATCAGACGTACGGCGTTTCCATTGTTAGCGAAATCGATGGACGCGGATAAAAAAAGGTGGGAGCTTTCTCAACGAGACCACGCATGACATTCCTATAGCTTTACTCAGCGTGTATCCCGGCTTCGTTCCGAGTTCTTCCATCTTCGATCTCCGTTTCTTCCCTTCGTACGCTCCATTCTCCAGGCTCCCGTTCTCGGAACAATCACGCCGGGGCGTGTGTGCATACGATTGCGCTTCGTTCGTGGCACGAGCAGCGTGTCAGAGACCGCAGCTGTGCCCAGTCTCTTTTCTTTTGCTCCTGAAACCGTGTATATACAGTCTCTTCCCTTTCTTGCGGCTACCGACACCGCTCCGTGCTCGTGCTTCAACCGCCTTTCTCCATCTCTGGATGGCTCATTGTTCGGGATCTTCGGATAATTACACGGACCGAGCTGTTGACAGAATTCTTCGATGTGGATTAAACCATTCAGGTTGAAATGATTTTTCAATAATGAATAACACGATTTTGTGTATAACTTGAAATTATGTTTGAAAGATATACGCAAAGATTTGATTGGGATCGGTCAATCCAGTGGGAAGTGGGTCATAGAATTTCGATTAAATTGTTCAAATAGACTGAAGTTGAAGTTCATTGGAAAAAACATTACGGAAAGTTTGGTTATAGCGAAAGGGGGATGGACTGAAATTGGATTTCGATTGGATTTTTCAAATAGGACGAAGTTGAGGTTGAAAACAAGATTTGGTTACGGTCAATTGAAGACGGACTGTAACAGGTTTTCGATTAGGTTTTCAAATAAGATAGAAGTTCATTGCGGAAAGATTTGAGAACATTTGAAAAGATAGAGTTATAAATTAACACAAGACAGATGGAGAGAATTGATTTCCTACTGGTCTAACGCATTATTATACAACGCCTCAGTATGCAAGTCATAGATATTCGATGCATAGTTATTTAACACGTGGATATCTACCGCGCCGCCATTTAACGCGCTGTAACGAATTAACATCTCTTAACATCCGTTACCTCAAACTTCCTGCCATGCAAAACCTTTTAAAAATGCAGCACAAAATAAATGTAACCTAAATTTCAACATCCGCGATTAATCACTCAAGATCCATATCAAACGGTTAAAGTCAAAGTAATTCAATTGCAACAACACGAACGGTATAATCGTTTCTAATTCCTATTCTGCAATGCAGACGCAATTTAAATTAATTTCGTTCGTGACAATGTTCCCAATGGCAGGGTGTAGTTGGCCAGAGATACCTCGTTACGAATAGACACCGTACCGAGAATGTAAATAGAGGGGTTGTGCAATCTGGTGGCAAGTCCCGACATCGATTACGGATACCAGTATCCGTAAGATGCATACGCGGATAAACGTACACCGATAATAAATCCGTGTTAAATTGCATCGAGGCGTCGGCACCGGCGACGGTAATTATTGCCAACCTACGATTCCGAGCAATAGTCGCGGACAATAAATTTCGCAGGCAACAGTACACGATTATTATATCTGTCCGACACGATGGGCGTATGTAAACGATCGTTTACAAAGATTAATTACGCGTTTCATTGCGTTCGTACAGCGAAACGACCCCATCGACAATGATCCATTGATTTATCCACCGACAAATTGAAGCTTTTATTTCCAATCGTAAATCAGACCCACCGACCAGGTATTTTAATGTCATCCGCGACATTGGAGCCTGCTTCTCCTTAGAATTCAATAAAAATTTCAAAACAGTATAACAATGACTCTCACAGAGTTATTGTCTTTAGCTGCATACAAAATTTTCGTTTTAATCGTACAAATTTAAGTCGTTAAATAGTGAGTCGTTAACAAGAATAAGAGTATCACCTAACTGGTATCTGATACCCTTAGCTCGTACAGACATCCAAATAACAAAAAGTGAGAAAGAAGACTTAGCAGACAAGAGGTTTTTTTCGTGTTACATCCTTGTAAATCGTCCACCCAGAAATATTTGCAAAAGTTCCGATTGTTCAAGGTTGAATTCTGCATGGACCACCAAAGTGGCCGAGCCCCATTGTTGTCACCCACTTGTCACGATCTCCCGCTTCCTATCTTCCTCCTTTCTGTTTCCTTCAAGGTGCATCGCCCCACCATGAAATGGCTAATGCGTCGGGATGGTGTCGCGTATCGTGCACTCCCATCTAAGCCCGACTAACACCTTGGGTGGCGCTTCGTTTAGTGAAGATATCAACGGTAGATCTAGGAACCAAGCGAGACCGAGTATTTTGTCTGCTGTCACGAGGGCCTCCGCTTACGAGCCTGTTATTTATATGCACGCTTGTGGGGTATCGCGATGGAGGCGTGAAAGAGCTCCCACGTGGAAAAATTCTATGGTATCGTGCCCGGTGTTCGGGTGACTTGGAAAAATTCGCGACATATCGTCAGAAAAATCTTGCGAACGGTGAATCTTCCGATCTCTTCAGGGTACACATAAGGAATTTTCGCATTAAAATATTTTCGAATATTTCACTCGGAAAATTTTGCAATATTCGCAAGAAATATCTTTAGCAGGAAAAAACTTCGATAGAGAAATGTTCCAATATTTCATTGAAAAATGATTACGGGGAATATTCCGTTAGTAAAATATTCAATTAATCATAAGGTATAAAATGATGGTTCTAATGCGATTTCAGCTCGGATAAAATGATAGATGAGTTGTTCCAGCAAATGGAGAATCGCACGAAAATTTGCTAGTTCCACGAGCTGTAACTTTAACCGTTCGCCAAACGGACAGTCTGGCGTCTGCTTTTTACGCTGGCTCTTTTTCCCATGGGACGTTTCTTTCAGTCGCGCGAACTCGAATGCGCATTCAGCGGCGTATAATTCTTGGTAGTTCTATATATTCGGCAGAAGACCGGTATTTAAGTCTTTGTAATCCGGTGAAGTTCTGCGGGGGAGCGGACGGTGAGTCATGGCAGGTGCTGCCCGAAGAACGAACCAGAAGACGAGCAGTGAACTCCGTTCTTTCGCGCAGACTCCATTCTCCTTGCTTTTATTTCTCTAAGGGTTATTTAAAAGCCCTTGATCCATCACGAAATTGCGCAATCGTCTTCTGCACGTAATAGACCATTCATAAGTACAAAATAAATCATCAATCTCTTAGAGTTTTCAATCAATCAATTTTTCTCTTGGTTGTAGTTTGATGAAGTACTGTTCGCATTTGAAAGTTGGAACATTTTTTATTACTAAAGTGTTTGCACCTTCAGCTGCACTGAAGGGATTAATTTTTATATATGTACTGCTCTAGTATCCACATTATTCATTTGGATGTGGACGCTGTCCTATCTGTGAAACTTCACATCGAAGTGAATACACATTCAAGTTTCATGAGGCAAAAAAATAAGAGGCAACCGCGTCCCATTATGAAGGTTCAATGGGTTCTAAAAAGTAAACGAGATATTTTTCGCAAAAGCATTGATCGAAAACGAGGAGACTCACCCTCGTCACCGATCAAATTAATTTAAGTGTCTGTCCCAAGTAGAATGTTCCATTAGCCGCAGTCTTTTTCACCTCCGTCGATTCATCCACCCACGCGTTGTTCCCAGAAAACGAGCCAACCACTTCTGCCTGGCGCAGTACCTGTTCCATCTATTTGTATCGATGAGACGAGCGAAAACGGTGGCGATCGATCGCGACATCGACTGGAAACGTTGTTGGAACTCGCGGCACGAGGCGGTAGCAATTATTCTCCGATTTTTTCCCTCATTAGCCGCGTACTCCGTAAAAAGCCGGCGAAGGGAGAGCAAGAACGAAGGCAGCCGAGCGTTCGCCTCGAGGGGATGACGCGAGGATGAGAAAAAGACGAAGAGAACAGGCGCATGACCCCGCCTGTGTATGCAGCATCTTGCTGGCGTTGCTTCTTCTCGCGCGTTGTTGCATTGCTCTATTCTTAGCCTATGATGGGACAGGTGGTAGAGCCAGACAGCCTCACCTCTCTCTCCTCTTTCAGCTTATCTCTAGTTACGTTCCACGGCTAACTCTTTAACCGGCTGCTTCTGCTAATTGCACCGTTTCGACGGATTTGTATTTCTATCTTTTTGCCAGCATGCCATCGAGGAACTTGAAGAAACGCTATTTGCTTCTTGAGTAACTGTATATGGATTAGGTCAGGAGACGTTTATTAATGTCTGTAAAAGGTATAAGGCAACTTTATGCTGGAGATCTCAGAATCTAGAATAAGTGACAGTACACTTGTTCGGTTCTCTGGAAGATTTATTGTAGACTCTCGTAATATTACTTTTGTACGATGAATGTTGACCTGTTGTACTGTTATGTGTTATGCGTTGAGTATCGGTGCGTTGGATATCGATCCGTTGGATATCGATGTGTTGCATCGCCATTACCACCTTTTCATGTCGAAACCAGTTCACTGCCAACTATTAGTTGTTACATCTCCCTCAGTAATATTACAAGTGCACAACCTCATCACTACTATATTTAAACCTATAATACAATAATCGAATACGAAACGACATCTTCTAAAGCAAATCGCAAGGAAATATTCCAACAAAAATGACAGGAAGTCACTAAAATATAATATGCATTCGCATAGACGTAAATAACCTAATATTAGAAATTCCATTTCTTCATTCCAATAACCAGAATATTCACACAAGCAAGACTAAATAATTTCTCTGCCAATCGCGTCTTATTCGAGCAATAAAAATCCCCATTGCAATAAACAGATTCCAGAAACTGAATTTACAACCTTGTTCTACAATTTACCACGTATACGAGCGTGTCACGCCCGACAATTTATGACCAGAAAGAATTCCTGCGATAAAAGAAATATCACCACCTGCTCCTTTTTTGGTAACGCGTAGTTGCTCATAAGCAATATTCTCGTCTAATAGAAGCATACTTTGCAACATGTACGTTGCGACTACTCAGTAGCAACCGTACCACCGTGTAATTTATTTAATAAATCGATCGCGAGTAGAATTAAACACATACCGGCTATCCTTTTCCCTTTATCGTTCTCATTACAGCAAACATATGCTCATAAAGCGCCGTGCACTTCGCAGCGCACGAAGTTACGAGCAGTCAGCCTGTTCGGTTGCTTATGCAAATCTCCTAGCGACGATCTTCATTCCTTTATGCTTGTCTGCGTAGCATTTCCCTAGTGTTTACTAGCGATGGGAACGACCTGGTGCATTTCAACGTGTTCAAACAACTGAATCAAGTGTTTGTTCGGGATTAATTGCACCTGCTCTGAAAGCAAATTAACTAGGCGTGTAACCTAGATATTATCGTTCCACTGTATTTTCATTATACTATCAGGTAGCTGTGTTATACTGAATTGTAAATGTAGGTTATTGTTTGAGCAACATATGAATGGTAAATTTAAATATGATCAGCTTGAATACTTAAAACTAGACTATGTAAGACATATTTTAGGATACTTATACACTTGAGTGCCTATGTATTTTATTTATTAAACTAGTGATCAAATATGTATGCATGTTAGAAATTTCGACTAGTCGTAACAAGTAATTCATAACCAGATGTTTATCATAGAACTAGTACACAACTTCAATAAAAGCAGAAGTTCCGTAGCCGCAATTTCCACCGCGTTTCTAAACCTACCCCTATAATGAACGTTCTATGCACGCCTCATTAAACCCCCCGAAGCGAAGCTAGATCGCACTATTAAATAAAACAAGAGAAAATGAAGAAGCTTTATTGACAAGCGTTTAAGAATCACTTTGTACCGCCTCTTTTTATATCTTGAGCGTTATTTACGCGGTCGAAAGGAAGACTCGATTCGCCGCAGAATATTTATACCTTCCAGACCATTTATTTATAACGTTCGGCCTTATCACGGCTCACTCGGTGAAGATTAATGGTACGCGAGCAACTTTGTTTACAAGACACCTCGTTACGTAAATAGGACAACACCCTCTTCGCATCTCGCGCGCGCTGCCGAGCATTTGTCACTCGCAAAAGTGGACTCGTTAAAGAGAAAGTAGCATCGGAGAAACGGGGGATCCGATGGACCCCGGTAACCTCACCGCCATTGGACATCGGCCAATTCGCAACGATCGTTCGTTCGCGAGCCCGTACGGAAAAAAGTTCCATCCCTCGGTCCAGGTCGTTTGAAATTCAACGGGGGTTCGTCTGGTCTCGTGGGGCGTGATGGGTGGTCGGTCAAATCGTCTCCGGGAAACGTGCAATGTTTCGGGAACTTTGGCACGCGTTTCCAATTCCCGTTGCGACTTTTACGTCGTCCTTCGACCGCCATTGTGAAACGCGCGTCAAAGAAGACATCACGCGGTTACCGCGTTGTCCAGACACGCTCTTCCGCATCCACCCGTCCACAATTAGATTCACGCAGTTGTCCCGAAGTTGGACCAACACTGGGCACAACCATTGTACCAGAAACCCGACAGCTTTTGCCTTCTCGTTGTTCGTGTTTCGACCATTGTCCACGATGTTGGACAACGAACCTCGAACAACCTGGCAAATTGTACCGAACTAGTCGGTTCTCGAGGATCAATGCGGCTAAATTGTGATAAAAAGAGTGCAGAACGCTTCCAGCTGGAAGTAGACGTCAAGATGTTCGCAAAATGGCCATCCTTGGGTTCACTTTTCTAGGAATGGTAATCGGCTTCTTGAGAGAAGTCTTCATTACAGTACACAGGATATATTTTCTTCAAACTGTTACAAAGTTGTGATATACAATTTTGTTCTTATCAGAATATAATAATTTGAAATTTTCAATTTGAGTAATCCTCAGTAAAGGCAATATGAGAAGCATAAAACAACACAAAGCACTTAAAAATCGTATAAGTAGAAAAAATACTACTTTTCATTATACCAAAGTGACATAATATTAAATTTGCTGTGCTATATTTTCATCGCGAAAAGCAAGGGCGACAGAGTTGTTTTAGGACGTTGAAACGCAAAGATAGCCAGCAAGGAAAGTGGCTGACGATGGACTCAGCAAGGATGGTGGAAGTTTGTTTTTATTGGACTACCCACGGAATCTTCATCCGTGCACGATTCCTTTGACGGAGGGTCGTACTGGTGCTCGTTAGAAAAATAATACTGTCCCCTTCGACGACGACGGGAAAGTCAAGCACGGCTTTGCCGTCCAGGAACGTCCAGTTGTCGACGGTCTTTGAGAAAATAATCGTACTTTCCAGTATTTACGAGTATATACCCCTCGAACAGGATATGTCGCGTACACCCTTCATGGAAATCCTGCGAACCTTCGTGGGGTTTCAAAAGTTTATTTTTCGATGAGAAGTCAAGAGGAGCTTGTTCCATCTTGGTTGTCAGGCTCCTTTTCGGCACAGAAATTTCAACTTATCGAATATTCCTTTGAAATACGGAATTTCAGAATATTTTATTCATATAGAACCACAGCTTTGAAGGTTGTATATTTTTGTTATTGCTGTCCTATTTGGAATTTTGGGAGCTTGGGACTACGTCTCGTGATTTTTATATTTGAGACTTTTGGGATTTTGATATTTCAGGACTCTATTTCAGGATTTTGTAGTTTTGGGACTTGATTTTTGGGTTTAACAACCTAAATCGCAGGATTTGGGACTTTATAAATTTGCTACTTTGGGACCTCTAATAACCTTGATTATAAATTTGATATTTCTCCATACTTCACCAATTTGGCCATTCAATCGATGACTATACCAACTTTCAGTAGCGAAAGAGTTAAGCTACTTTCACCTGTCAGTTACAGTTAGGGAACCTAATAGAAAAGGTAAAATCGAAGGACGATTAGAATGGGCAGTGAGTGAAAGAAACAGTAACACTAAAGTAGAGCGGAGTGAATGATGCTGCAGAATCGTCGGTCTTATAACGATCGACCGACGATTGGCCTGTGCAGTGGGGCCAAGATTGTTTCCAACAAATTATCCTCGTTATTAATGATTCCAGTTCAGCCGACACCTGTCTCGCGGAATCGTTTTCTGCAATCCGAAGGCAATCTCCACCCAGGTGCTCTTTATTATTTCCCCGTTGGGAAATAATCGGATATAACGTTTGAAAGGCGAGGCTCGAAGAAGTCATTGTTATCAGAAATCTAAGGAAAGAAAGTTTCATTGTGGAGAACGAATAGCCGTTACCTCGCCGATCTTTTCAAGCTGAAAATGTTAGATTAGAAACCAGATCTAAATTGATACTACAATACGGTAATTAAATGACGATCGAATCGTTAGTTACACCAAATTGAATGTGTCTACAATTTCTCACGCTATCCATTGAACGCCATTTCTTGTTTCGACTTCAAAGGAACAGACATTCTTTTCGGTTCTGTAAAAATGGCCGAGCACCGTGATGTTCTACCCTCATGCCATCATCAATTTTAACCTGTGTGACCAGATATAAGTTTAGTTTTTTCTACATCATCGATTGTGCGCTATCTTTGAAGGTGTTGGTACATTCAGATGGAGAATTCATTTTTATCCTCGGAAGGATTCACAAGGACTCAGCAGGCTATTCTTGGTCAAGGATTTGAACTGAATAGAGATGGGGGATGTCACTTTTGTCGAATAGCATCTCATTTTCCGTTCCTAGATTGCCGATAAATCGATCGGAGATAATTGAGAATTCTTGAAAAGTTAATCGTTTCCTGAAATACTGATAGATTGAAATTTTGACGTTTATATTTCATTTTAGGACATAAGTTAGGCATTGAGCAACAATAGGAGATTGTTCAGATATCTTCAAGGGATTCAAACTTTCAAACCAATTCAATCCCCGTTACAATACTTTTTCGTACTCCTGTACGTGTCAAACTTTGAAGACTGGTTTCATCCCTTAAATTTTCATTTACCACGATTAAAAAGATAAGTTAAAACTACGGAGTTTCGTTCAAGCGATGAAGTCAGAGGATCTCTCCTATAAATATAAAATGTATAATTTTCGAACGGCCGCTTTATTACCAGCAACGTAATTTATCAAAGGGTGGGCGTGAACACGTAGCGAGGCGATTAATCGGGGCCCAAACAGTGACATTTGAATCGCGGCAAGAGCGCAAACCTCCTCGAGAAAGAGCGAAAAAGGCATTAATTCGCGATAACGGGTCCTCGGATGAGGTCGCAGCCTTTATTATGCGTCGGATTTAAAGGAAACGTAGGACGCCGGGGTGAGAGGTTAAGGACCAGGGGATAGCGAAATGACGTCCGTGTGGGAGGATATTCTGTTGGTCGTCAGGACTTCGGGACAACGGTGCTCAGCGTGACTCCGTATTATTTGGTGTTGCGGTCGCGCACGGTGCCCCATGACGCGGCTCCAAGTCGTTAGGCACCATTCAAAATCACCTTAAGTCGCCATCAAGTAGCGACTATTTTGTCCTCCACCTCGCTAGACCCTCGACCACCCCACTGTCACCCTCGTCGTTCCACTCGTTGACCATGGAGGAATTATAATTTGAACGATGAACGACGACACGAGCTGCTGACTCGAGCGACATCGGCTACGGACAGAAAAAGATGTGACAGGCGAAACGAGGCGAACTGTACTTTTCTGCCATTTTGTACTTCAGTTGATGGTAATTGGGAACGCACCGCTTCGGGTGGAGCAGCTGTCCACGTGTACACTTCGATGCAACGTACACCATTGCGAATTTGATTTTAATTTCTCAGATGTATTTGTCTTAGAATTTCTAAATCTCTTAAGTGACATCTCGCAATTGACAAAACTTCCAATTCTTCATTTTTCCGACATAATGTGAACGTCATCTATTCTTGCAATAAATATATCTAAATAGAATTACATGTTACCCTATTGTGGCGATACACAATATTGAACCTAAAAAGGATAGTCCCGATTTAGGCCAGATACGTCGTATCTATTACACTCCATCAAAGTCAGCACCGTTCCGTGTTCATCGCTCACACTTCCGTTGAGCAATTTCCGACGCCATAAGGTACCTCTATTTTTGCCAGATAGCTAGAGTATCGTCCACGCTTGATTAACACTTTCGATAGGAGGACGGTCGGCTGCTTTGTGATGTCCACGGCACAAGTGCAATCGTCCCCGTGCGAAGAGAGGGTTTTACGATCGAGACCACGGGAGATACGTTCCCCGAAATTTAAGGCTTTATCTCGCGGCGGCGGATGGACTACCTTGGCATTCTTTTTCGAAATACGCCTTCGTCGGCTGCTCGTAAAAATCTCTCGCCCTGGGCCCCGGTGTCACGTCGTAAAAACTAAAACTCGCGTCCCGACGCATTTACACTGACGCCGGTATTATGATCTATTATTACGGCTCGAAGATTTCACGGAAAAAGAAACGGTGCCTGTCGCCGAGGAGTCGTTTCCTGTCTTACACGTCAGGTGAAACTCTTCGAGCCGGAGGGTTTACAGTTTCAGACACTACGAAAGCGGTACTGCCATTATTTAATCGATATATTGCTCGTAATGAATTATTCTTTTAGAGAGAAAAGGTCGATATAACTTGAAGTTCCTATATCATTATAATTCAGATTGATTTATGGAGTTTTTGAAAAGTTTGGACTAATTTCACTTCGGAGTCTTCATATTCGCTTGTTCAGAGGTATACAATATGTATATGTACATGAACATATATGTATATTTTATAATTACTCTATAAAATTGCAATAATTCTCCATATGTGAACGAACAGACGTTCAGACCCTTCGTGTTCAAAAAGACATATGATCGTCCACTGATGAAACACACAGATTGACACTTTGTAAACAAATTTTCCTTTCCAATGATCGTTCATTTTCAACCATTCAGTTCGTCTCTCAAACACGTTTCACCGTCATCAGAATCCTCCATTCAGTTTTACATAACACAGCCATTATAGTTTCATTAACACATTCATACGAATGTTCACAGGCACTCTGAATTCCTCTGGCCGAGTCAGAAAATAAAAGATACTCAGAAAGTGGACAACGCAGATCGCAGAATCAAACCTTCCAAGAATCGGAAGATCAGCCTCTACACCGGGTATCAAAAATCTTGGCACACAAAGATGGACGCTGAACATCCTACCAGAGATTCGCTTCCTGTCCTAACCGTCGAATTTCGTACAAAACCGAGCAATGTCCGTTGACGAGCGGAATCTGTGGCGGTCGAAGAATCTCACAAGCGATCCATTCATCGGATGGCTGTCCAAAGGTACAAGACTCGTCATTATCCGTTGATGAAGAGCATCGAGAACGGTGACGGGTCGCATTCGCTAAAACAACGCTGCCTTTCAGGCTGACCCGCCAGCAGCCGAGCGGACAGTCATCGAGCGTTATGATAAAGACAGAGGATCGCGTTGTGGAACAGGCTTAGCTTAGGTTAGGGTTCATCGAAGAGCACGAGTGGTGTTCGAGGGTATCCAACAAGGACAGTCATTATGTCCTTCGATCGAGACAGTCTGGGTCGAAACAGAGCCAGTCCGGCCAGAGATTAGACCTTAGTTCGATTCACCTTCGTTCTTTCTTTTCGTCCAGCTTACTCTTTTGCATCGACGGAATCGCGAACACCTGCCCACGTCCAATCCCATGGACAAACGAGAGAATTGAGCCACTCCCGAAATGGTCCTCCTCCATAGGGGGATACTTATCGTTTCGAACAGGCCGGATCAAATCCAAAATATCGAAGGCTATCGTGACCAATTCTCCCGGATGGGATTCGCTTTTGCAGCTGAAACGGATACAGGATTCGACCGGGACCGTCGTCTTTCTCCCTTAATTGGGAATAAATTGGATCCAATCTAATTCGAATTAAGGCCCGCTCGGTTTTTTCGTGCCAGGGTGTGGCTTTTCTTCGAAAACGAGGCTGAGTGTCGGATTTACTCACGCGACTCTAACTGGAAAGTCGGATAATGGAGTTATTCTTTCAAATTGATATCCCCTTTTTTTGTTTGCTCTCGTTCTTTCTTTTATAATAGATTCGCTTTTCTGTTACTTGAGAAAGGAACACTGTTATCCCCGGGCGATTGCCTCGTCTCTGAAGACTCAAGTTTTTTGAACGGCTGCTAAAATTGCACATGTGATTCAATCTTCTCGTTTAATAACCTGCTATATTATCTTTTTAGCAAATTACAAATGTAGTTTCAATTCAATGCTTCATTCATTAAATCCGAATTAAGTCTTTGATTCTCAATCTGAGAAGACTTTTCTGTGAGGAATCAGATATAACCCATTATTATGGATACCCATTAATTGAATGAACTTTCACATCATGAAAATTAGAAAAGTTAGAACGGCCCATGTTACAACCGTTTCTCCGATTGCAATTGAAGATTCCCACGATTCGAGAATTCAATCGATCCATCACAATATGTGATTGCTTCGAGGAGCCTCGAATCGTCGACAAAAGGAGTCTTCTTTTTCGACTTGAACCATCCGCAGGCAGGTCGAACGATTTTTACTCGGCTCGCTGGACTTCTCATGGGCGGCCTCATGAATCATGGGATTTGTAGATGAATTAAATCCCATCATGTGGACCCCGTTTTCAATTCGAGACTCGGTTACTGCTTCGAAAACGAGCCTTGCACGGTGGTCCTAGCTCGCGTAGTAAAGTACCGGTCATTGTGACCCGCCCTCTCCCTTAACCACCCCTTTCTTTTTTCCTTGCTTCCTAGCTTGCATGGAACCTTTTTGTTAACCGGATTTCAAGATGCACAGGTGGCTGGGACATCGATGACCAAAGGGCTTGACAAACGTCTTCCTTGCGACAGATTAATCCATTAAGGATCAACCAGTGAAATAATGCGATTTTTGTTGACAATTTTTTAACTGTCGTGTCATTGGTATGTGTACGAAATGCAATTTTTAAATTTTGAATCAAATGTCATGAATGAAAAATTCTCCAAAAATGAACATTAATTTTTTAGACACATTCATCGCACAAGATCCATTGAGAAATAAAAATACCTCATAAGCAAACATCGAGTTTCATCATTGCATCGAATTAATCTGACCGGAGCTTTTCAAGACCATGGAATTGATTTTGGCGTACGTCACCCATGTATTAAACGGGGATCAAAAGGCTAACGAGAGAAATCTTTCAATCATGAAAACCGTATTCAAGATTATAGCATCGATAATTCGACCTCATTAACTCGAAGCTCTCCAAACGTGGTAGTCACCGCGAAATCGAAGATTTGCCTTCGCCTTGAACGTCACGGATTCACTTAAACCACGTATGGTGCGAGTCTCCTTGTTATTGAAATTAACCGGTGCGTAATCGTTTTCCAGTCGGGACGCCATAAACGGACGCCGCGAAATCCACCATTTATAGGAGGACGCCAATCCGGCAAGGTGCGAACGCCATATTTGGCGATGACTCGATAAATCTCCGCGGGGCTGAAACGAAACCGACCGGAAATTTTTTCGCCCCCGCTCTTCTCTTCTCCAGAACCTGCTCCAGATTCAGTACCAAGGATTTTATCGTTCTTCCGTGTGACAAAGAAACGAAAGCGACCCGGACGAAGAAAGTACGACCCACGTGTCCGCTAATTACCATCCACTTGATTATTTTTCTGACAAGATCGCGGTAATTTAAGGGCCAGCGTTTTTACTGTGGTTTTTATATCTTCTTGTACATGTCTCCACTTTTATGGGATTGTTCAGTTTTAAGGACACTGTAAAGTGTAGGTTACGAGAGAGACAAAGATCGAGAGTTTATTTGAAGATTTTATGGTGAACCGAGTGTTTTCGGTTTTGTCAGCGACTTTCCATTGAAATAAAAAATTGTTTTCGAGGGAGAATTTTTTAACAGTTACTTCTTGGTTGATGTGTGTTACTATCTTCTTCGTTAAATTCCTAGTCATGCTTTCACTGATATTAGACTCACATTGTTTTTTTATTATTACTTCGTGATTACAAAAGGAAGGATCAAAATCATATTCCTTCTTGTTTCATTTATCGTTCAATTTTATTTGTTTGTTGTAATAGAAGAATATGATGGTTACAAAATCACTGTTCAGCTGCAGATCCTAATTTCTGTTTTTCACAATTAATTGACAAATTAATGAACCTTACACTATGCATAAAATCCACATAAACTGTGAATGTCTTCAGTGAACACGAAAGCGGAAGGGGAAGCCATGGTTTTATTCAAAATTAATTCTCAGAAGATCGCAACACGTGCAAGGATCATGAAGAGCACGTGTTCCTGAAATTACCCGCGATTTGTCGAAGGAGATCGACAATTTCGCAAACGACAAGCTTCGCACGCGTTCCCATGCAACAAGGTTGACACGATTGAAAGCGACGATCCCATTAAAATCGGGATTTTATGTGCTTTTTAATGAGCCCCGAGCCGAAGTTTTACAGCTGGCATAATATCGCCGTGTTCATCGATTCTGTATGCATATGAGGTGGGAGCCGGACTCTCGCTTACGTTCTCGCCTCATTATCAAACTGAAAGTGACGGCATTTCTATCCGGTACAGCTAATTACCACGGCTTCATCAGCCACTCGTTTTTTCGGGACCGTACCTCAGCACGCGCGATTACGCTTGATTAAGCGGCACCTACTTAAAAGAGGAGTCTGTTGACCGAGCAAAAAATGCTCGCAGCAGGCGGTCATTACGCGCGAAATTCACGAGCTGGCTTCCTGTACGCTTCCAGCTTCGCTGAAATCCAACGGGGGACGCGACAGAAACGAACGTGCTAATGAGGGACACTATTCCTCGATCTTGCAAAATGAAACTGGGGGTTGTTTACCGTGCGGACAACTCGCGAGACCACCTACGGCTCAGACCGAACTTTCTTAATCCTTTGGATTTCACAGACGTGAAAATATTAAGACATCTTATAAATAAGTCTTATTATAAATAATAAGAGTTGCAGTAAGAGATAAGTTGATATAACAGTTGTTCCTCTACATTTCAGTGAGTGAATATGTTGCTACCGCATCCACATGTGGTCCGTGAACATTTAATGCTACCTAGCGTAAAATATAATTCTTCTACATCCCAGGTGAATTATTAATTTATCTGCCTCACCCATAATATTATCTCAGAAAAGTGGATGTCGTCAACCTTCGAATAGATGATTGATAGTAATCGTACAATAATTTTCAACCTACGGCAAGAATAATCTGACGAATCGTCGCCACGTAATCTCTGAAGTTCCAAGGTGTACATCAGCAAACATGGACTCAGTGGGTCCTGGTAGGAATCCTTTTCCTTTTGGCAAGGATCAGAGACGATAGGAGGTCGCCAGATGTCTGTGTACAGGTTCGTTACGAGGACGTACACCAGCACCGAAACCGTGTATCATAATCTGAAGCTTTGCTCGGCGCAGCAGCTGGCTAATTTGCTGGCAGCAGACGCGTGCAAACGATGCTCGGTCGAACGAGTAACACGGATGGCCGAGAACGATAAAAGTAGAAAGGCAGAAGGCGTTAAAGGGGAAGAGAGACTTTTAATGGGCCTCCGCGCGTAACTCGGATCACAAGAGGAACCGTCCTCTTTATGCGATAAATCGTTTTATTGTGGCCTTTGGAGAGCGGTTCAACGTGGCGGTAAGTCGGTGTAGCTAGGTGCGAAAAGAGACGGTGTCGTATATACTTCCGTTAAACTGCTTTCCGGGTGAATGATAGGCGAGAAAGGAGGGTTGCGAGGCGGACTGAAGAGATTTTGAGAGCCGAGCATTCAGAAGCGAGATTCTGACGGGTCGTTTGAATAATAGGCGAGAATTTGGAATTTAGAATTTCTGTTAAATGCCAGAACTTGTGGAAGTTTTGAGAGCTTCAACGCTTGGGATCTTTCTATTTGTTAATACATAATGGCACTTATCTCTGCTGTGTAATAGATAGTAGATCCATTTTATTTCTCATGGTATTAAAGTATGGGGATACTTGAAATTTGGGAGTTCTGTGAACGATTCAGTAATATAATATACAGGTGTGCAGACCTAATAATCTACATATCTAACGTAACAATCAGTCTAGATTTGAATACGTGAAAAATTAAAAACAAAGTAACATGAAAAATTTGCATCTCGCTGAAAACTAGTAACAAGAATCTGAAAGTTGATCCATTAGAAAGCTGAAGGCATTGAACGAAGCATCATTCAGCGTTGTGCCATTCTGAGAGTCACGTTCCGAAGCGGTCAGAGTCGATCGTCGTTTCCCAGTAACCAGGAAGTTCCAGGAAAGTTCCTCTCGGAACAATTCTGCCCACCTAGCTGGATTGGCCAGTGTTGCACGATTCAAAGCCATCTCTCTGAACCCTTTTGCTGTGCGTTTCCGATCTATTGGTGGGTCGTGGCCGGATCGCCTCCGGCTACGAGGGCACGTTTCCATTCATGAACTTGTTGCAAAGTACAATGGTCCAGCTAACTTGGCACGCCTATCTGCCGGTGGTTATCTAGGCAAATCCTCTAGTGAAACGCTAGTAGGTTTCATTGAACGAAGCCACCGAGCAATTTCGTGGCGGCATTGACTACGCTAAGGCGACACTTGGCTCGTTGAATTGGCAGGAAGCCCGTGGTCGCTTAACTCCCTCTTTCAATGAGATTATCATCGGCCACTACGGTCCTCTTCCATCCAGGACAACTACGCTCGCATTGTCGGCGAATCCGCGTCGAACGAGTCCTCGACGATTCGTCAAGCGGTGCTCGCTTGCACAGCTCTTTTTCGCGACAAACGTCTCGAGTGGACTGTAACTGGCAGGTGATACTTTGCAAAGAAATCACTTGAAATTTTAAGGTGACTAAACGCTCGGCAGCGTCTGCTTTAAGTGGATCTTCAAACTTTCGGCTGATTCAAGGAACTGCAAATTGGTCTTCGAGGTCAAATTTTAACCCTCTGCATACTTTAACGGGACACTGTAAATAATGATTCACCGTTCAGAGCAAAGTCCTAAAGATTATTGAATCTGCTAAATAATACATTTTTATTCTATTATTGGTGTGGGTCTTATGTTGCATGAACTTGACAGAAATGTATTCAAGCAAGCTCCATAATTGAACACCGTTATTTATTAAACATTAAGAAACTATCTTCAGGATTGTAAACTCCACTTGCCTATCTAACAAATCTTCCTCCGTAGATTCACCAGTCAACAGAGATTAAACCATAAGACTCCCAAGTTCTAACAGCTTCTAATTACCCCAACATTTCGAACAAAAGTACTAACAACTCCTTTGTATCGTAAAACTGGTCAAACATACATAAAACGAGCGATTTGTAATAAATTCTCTGTCTACTGGGTGGGACGATTACACCCGGTGCAATTGATCAAACATCACGGTGCTTCCTGTCTCGTCCAAGATTTGCTCACCGTTTAGCACCACTTTTGAAGGCACCTCGTCTTATTTACATAGGAGGCTCGATACAGAGCTCTAATGGACGACAAAGTCGAAGCAACAGCGACCATTTATCGTCGTCACTCTCTCGGTTAGCGTGTTTAGCACCGGATCGACTGACCGCATAATAATCGTCGTATGAACTGGAATAATCACTGGCTGAAGAAACGCGGCAGAGCTAAGTGAATTAGTGATGCGTGCCTCGTTCTTCGTGTTCTTTTCATCTCGTTTCCGTTATAGTAGCGCAGGCGTACGAATCACGCTACGTTTAAGCACAGTAAGCACGTTGCCCCATGCTTATCGATTTTAACTTACTTTTGAGGCTGTTTGTGTCCATGGGATTATTGTCAGGGTAAACGGAACGTGACCCATGGCCTTTGGATCGATCGATTCGGTTCAAGGTTTTCACGTGCAACCTCGGTTTCTGGTAACTGCTTTCATGTTTACGAAACGCTGAAAGGATGAAAATAGAACGACACTGCGTTATTGGGGTCATTAATGTTGTTTGTTGTTTATGTTTTCTGCTTCATATAGAGTGGCTTGTGATGAATTGCCAGTTTTGGTAAAGTTTTTTAATTTTCTAACTTTAAGACTTTTTAATGTAACCCCAAATCTTGCAGAATTTTGAAAGATAAGAGACTTTACATACAGTGTTTAATAACATTTAGTCCTGGTGGTCTCACTTAAGTTGAGCATCTCAATTATTTTCACTGCTATCGAACTTAGAAAAAATATCTAACGTAAGTTCATATGTCATCAAACTCATTTACCATTATACAAGACCTCCCACCCATATTTTCAGTGTCAACCAATATAATCAAAACATTCGACATAAACGAGACCCTGTATATAAACCTTGCAATTTATCAAAGAAACTTATCAATCCATACATGCACAAATAGATCATAAAAATGCAAAGTGATCAAACCTTGATCTCGGCAACTCCAGGTCCAATTACGGCAGTCCCCAGATACGTTTGCCCGAAACAGTGTATATTTTCGAAAGTCTGAATCGGTCCTTATTGGCTGCGATATCGTTGGACCGCATCTGGACGGGACTCGGGTGCCCGTCTTATCGGTAACGAATGTGGCGTGTCTGTTAGGGATTAATCGATTTAACACGATTCCTCGAAGCGTCGACGGATGTGTTAACGAGCGGAGGCGCGACAGATAACATCACGGTACACGGTTCCGTAGCCGCTCACGAATTATAATTGGTCCGTAATTAATGACACCGTTCGATTATTGACAGCCGGACACCTGAAGCTTGGAAGGAGTTTGGTGAACGCGGCGCGAGTTACGTGCCCATCACCGCGCCCCCTGATACGTTTTCGCAGCCCACTTTGCTTACTTTCGGGGCTTAATTACCTGCGATGTTACGGCATAATCGACAATCGTTGGCCGCGTATCGATCCCGAGATATCGAACAGCGAGCATCCGGGCCACCGAGAGGCCCCCCCCCGTTTACGACGTGAACAAGCAACTCCGCTTTGCTAAACTTCGCTACCTGCTTCCCTTCGCGGTTCACCGATCGAGATTATGGTCGCGAAATTATCCCGGTGGAACGTGGCGAAACGAAATTGCCGGCGAATGGAACACTAAAATATCTGGCCTTTATGGCTTCCGTTTATGCGTTCGATCCTGAGGACTTAATTGGGAGATCCTCGTCACCACGAATTCGCGTATCCTCCTTTTTCTTCGCCCTCCACGCAGATGATTCGTTCCTTTTGGCGCACATGGCTTAACGCTGAGATTCGAGATCTTGATGGTTTTATGGTGTAGGTTAGAAACGGGGAGATTTTAAACCGTTTCGAGGAATCTTACGGCTTGGAGAGGTAGCTGCTTTATGGAGTGGAGAGTTATTTGATTTAATAGATTCATTCTTTTTTCTAGCGTAGACGGTTTCTTTTTTAGGCAAAAACAATGTTGATCTTTTTTAATCAGTAAACGTAAAAGGGTTTGGTTACCTTCTCTAGTGAGGGTGCAATTTAAAAAAAATGTAAAAACTTGAAAATTTGGATAGTAGGAAAATGAGATTCTATTTCTTAGAATGAAGTCGTCTGCATCGGTGTCATGTCATAAATGCTGAATCGTCAGAATGAAGCTCTTACAGTGGCATCATCAGCATTGAATCGTCAACGTCAAGTCGTCAACGTCAAATTGTCAGCATCAAGATCTCACCATCGTGGACAACGTCGAATTGTCGCTAATGAATCGTCAGCGTTGAATCGTCAGCACTTACCATCAAATTATCAGCATCAAGTTATCAGTGTCGATTGACACCTTCGAATGATCAACCTGGAATTATTATTGTCAATTCGCGAAATTAAATTCTGTTCGTATACCAACAAAAAGTGTAACTCGGGAAATTGACATACACACTTAAATATTGTTCGTATCATAATACTTATTATTCACTAATGATACTTGTCCATGACTTGTTGTTCATAAAAATGTACCAGTGTTTAAGAGTGGTTCGTGTACGTGTGTGTATACGGTGTGCTCGATAATGTGTTGATGTTCGATAGTTCGATCGATCGGCAGATCGATATATACATACGGTTCAAATGTATTTCTCTGAACCTTTAAACGCTCGCAAGTAAAAGTTAATTACGAGTAGACAAGGACGGGAATATTGATACGACCGTATATTTTTTTTTTCATCTTGGTATCAAACCGAAGAGAAACACGTATGTTAAATTAACGTATGTACAACGTCGTAACGTTACAATGCTTTCAATGTTTCGATAACAGTTAAAAAACCTATTTTTTTTTCGTTTAATCGATACAATGATTCAACAAACACAGCCTTGCGAGTTCATTGGAAACTTAATCGATTATCAACGGAAGATCGTTTTGTTTGAACGCGGTTCCAAAACGTGTTTTGGACAACGATACTCCCACTTGTGGTACTTAAAATACGTTAACGTATCCTCTACTAATAGGATTTTTTCGAAGAGCTTAAAATACTTTGCGATGTGAGCTAACTACAGTTTTAAAGGAAAAGAAAAAAGGTGCTTTCATCGATGCGATTATCTCTAGATTCAGCGATCGCTATATCTAAAGTACCTTTTACTCTTTTGCAGTCGAAACGGTAACTCGTTTGATTTTTCACTCGTATATATTATTTATGAATTACACTTAGAAGATTTATTCAAGCATCGGAAACAAGAGAAGCAAGAAAATCAACAGGTAACAAACCTTATGAAATATTTTAAACATAATTAAAGATACGATAATTGTCTGTGTTAATCAAATTTAAATATGAAATTATTTCAAGATACAGAAATATTATTTCTCGACACTGTTTTATTTCAATATAATATCGTATTTGGAATTGATCAATTTCTATTTGAAATAGCTTTGATTTCAAAATGGTTTTTGATTTTGATGCTGTAAAAATGGCCACGTGTGACATATTGCATTTTAACAAGAATTATTAAAGATACAATTACGATTTTCAACTTAACCTATTTCTTATTTAAAAAAAATTACTGATACCTCTTTGTTTTGATTATTCATATCAGAATCGTGGGTCGTTTCTGTTTTTTGTGACAGTCACCGAGTTACTTTTTCTATGAATCAAACAACCAAGTGCTATAAACATTAAAATCTTCCAATTTCACGCAATCGTAATAAAAATCGAAAGAACAAATACTATAAACTATTCAATAGTTAAAAACTACTATCTCCACAAAACTTAACAAACAAGAGCACGAGTGCTATAAACATTAAAACCTTCCAATTCCCCAAAACGTTGCCAACAAACGAAATCGCAAATACCGTAAACGTTAAAATTTCGAAGTATATCAGTCTTAAAGGTTGACGATCAAGAATCTCCTGTTTGAATCATCACGAATGTATGATCTCGACTGCACGGGGATTGCCACATCTCTCAACCACCCTCTCAGCTAAAACGACATCGATTAACCATCACGAGGGGTGAACAAAAAATGAAAGATAGAAGAACAACCAGGTCCCGTGACCCGAGCTATCGAGCTCACATCGCGGCGATAAATTGTCGAATAATGAACCCCGTGTTTAAATCGGGTACACCGAGAGACTCGCAATGGAAAAATGGATTTATTCGTCAAAAAAGCGCGATACACGTCTTACAATGCGCATCGACCAGGGACAACGATTACAATCTATCCGTATATGTGCTGTATACTCGCCTAAAAATCGACTTTGATATCGTTAAAGCCAGAATTGTATACTATTCGAATAATTTTTAAACATCGACTTTAACGATGACACTGGAGAATAGTTTTTCGAAGAAAGTTCAAAGGTTCTGTAGTAAATCTTGGTGGACTCTTGATATATTGCCACTTTTGCGACTCGTAAATTTCGTTTCAGGGTTGTTTATGAATTTTTTCATTTAGAAGTTCCCAACTTTCCAATTCTTTAATTCTCTGATTCTCAAATTTCCACCTTATCAAATTTTTAGCGGGAAACTATGTAGAGTCCCACTTAAATGACCCTTTGCACAATTTTCTACAGCCCCGCTCAATATAACAAAAATTTACTGCGTCGCAAAGGTAACGAATAACTTTCAACTCGAACAAACCCGACTAAAAGATCATTCGTTACTTTCAAGATGACTGTAGTAACAGAAATCTGTTTCCTAAATCTCCAAACTCCCTAAAAAGGATTACCCTCGAACACCATCGTTACATTTGAAAATATTACCCGAATAGCATCCAGCTCCGTTTAAAGTGACCTCGTCAAATTCCACTCGGTATCACAACACCAAAAAAAAACATCTCGCTGTCTCCGTTTCACTTGATCTCGTAATCAGCCAGATTACCTTTGCGCCGCCTGTAAACGATCGGTTCGTTGGTGCGATTGCCCAAACCGATCGATCGTTTCACGTTCGTTCGATACTCGTCCTCGTACGCGTTCAGATACAAGTTCTTTAGGAAGATTTGGTTATCCAGCTCGGACAAAGGGAGAAACCGTTTGGATCGGCTCTGTTGTTGTGCCTCGAGTTCCTTGAACGTGAACAGCCTGGTCTTCTCGTCGTCGTAGGCGTTCGATCTCTTGGAGACCTCGTGCATCTCACGCCATGACGACCACGATGATCCATCGTTGTTCTTGTTACCGTTCACCGAGAGCAGCCTCCGCTTCTGTCGCGGAGGACCAACGTCCTCCTCGGCGTTTCGTATTCGCTTGCTGCGGTGCTTTGGCACTCCTTCTTTGGCGGGTATCTCGTTGTCCAGCACCGAGGACTCGTTACTGGGCATCGTCGAGGATCGATTATCGTGAGACTCGATCTCCCGAGGGGTTGGTAGCGTGGTGGTCGTGCTGGCGTTACTCGTCGACGGGCTCGAGATAGTCGTGCTGACGACGAACGACGTCGTGGACAACGGGGACGCGCTCGTGGACGCCTCGGTCGACGTCGTCTCGTCGCTGGCGTTCAGTTTAGCCTCTATGATATGTTTGAAGAACGCGTACATCTCGCCCACGGTGAACGTGGTGCCGTTTCTCACGGTGAACTTGTCGATCTTCATGTTCTTGATCAACTCCTCGGTTGCGTTTCGCGCTTCCAGCATCGACAGCTTCTCCGTCACGTAGCTGTTCACGAACTCGTAGAATCCTTTGTAGTAGTTCTTCCTGTGTTTCTTCTTCTCCTTCGACTTCTTCCCTTTGTCGCCGTGGGATTGACCCTTCTTCTTCGAGTCCTTGCGACTCTGCTTCTCGTTCCAGCGCATCGACTTGTTGTAGAAACGCATGATCCTCTCGAACTCGCGCTTCAACTTGATGAATTCTCGCTGGTTTCTGATCTCGAACTCCGAACGTCCTCTGCCCGTGCCGTTCCTACGGGATTCCGACAGGTCCACGTGGAAGAAGTTTTTGCTCATCGCGTTCAAAAGATCGTGCATGCTGCCATTCGTGGAATTGTTCGATTGTCTCGCGTCGATTCGCTGAAGTTTGCGATAGACCAGTTTCAGGAAGTCGATCATCTTCTCTTCTCGAAGACGGGTCCTGTTCCCGTGTCCCAGGTGCTTTTTCCAGGATAAACTCTCCGTGCTGTTGTCGTGATGAGTCGCGTTGGAATTCTTCGTTTCAGCTTTGTGCTTCGGGTGATCTTTGCCTTTGCTCATCTCGAGGTGCAACAGCTTCTTGCCGATTTTCCGGAAAAACTCGATGAATTTCCTGGAAAATCATTCGAAGTCTCCATTTCAGGGATGGAGTTAGCATATTTTAGGGGACAAAAACATACGAAAGACGTTTTGGTGTGAACCTATGAATGCAACCTTATTGACATTGTACATGGTAATGATGACACTGTAGTTATTGGGACAAGTAATTTTAGTAAGAGTTCATAGAAATTATGTATGCAATATTATTTTCTTAAATATGTACTAATTTTTAACGTAGCATGTTTACACAGAATAAATCTGAAGAGGATATTTAAGAATATAGTAAATGTACAATAATATAGTACATTTATCAATGATACTAAGAACACAATTTTTACTTTGAATTACGTGAAATCGAATGATAACAGTAGCGTGAAGTATGTTGAAAGAGTATAAGTATTCGTCACTCACCTATAACTCAAGGTAAGATCTTCCTCGTTCACGGACCTCCTACGCCTACTCCATCTGAGCCTAGGATGTTGTCCAGGTATGCACTTGGGTAACTCCTTTGGACTCCAATTTCCTCTGATGCAAGTGGCTCCGGTCGGTCCCTCGTCCAGCACATAACCCTTATCGCAATCGTACATGATCTGCTTGTTGTTCACGACCTTCTTAACGTACGGCCTGTAATCGTAGACGCCCATGTTGCCCATCAGAAACACCTTTCCGTTCTCGATGAAGCCCGGAAACGGGCAGAACACTTGGACACAGTGCGGTATATCGCCGATCCAATTTCCATATTGGCACTCGACCGACAGGGAGGCGTTTAATGGACCTCCGCCGACCAGCTCGTAGCCATCCTTGCATTTGAATACCGCCTTCATGCCGTGGTCGGTTTTCGGCGCTATCGCCATCCCATTTTTCGGCGGCTTCGGCATCAGCTTGCACCTGGCCGGCGAACAACTGGGCACTATGGACCACGTGCCATTATTACACATCACCGGTGTGCTGTTAGCCGCGAATTCATAATTCTGCACGCACGAAACCAGCAATCTCTCGCCGTGTTCCACCACGGTCACGTTGTTGATGTGATCTTTGCCGTGGCTCGCCACGGTTATGTGACCGTTCTCTATCTGCGGCACCACACATGGAGCCAGACACTGCGGCAACGGATAACGCCATTTTCCGTCACTCTGACAAACGGACGATGTATTGCCCTCCAGCTTCATATGGTCGTTGCAGCGGAAAATTATGCTCGCCCCCAGACCCGTACCTGGCAGACAAAGAGGTGTTTAAAAGTATACGCTGTTCTACTTACAGTCGATTTACAATTAATTATTGGGGATATTTTTTTAGTCGCTTGTATATGGTTATGGATTAAATTTAAAACAGAAAACATCCGTGTCAGTATCGTCGTAGAGGTTAATGATATTTAAAACGATATTCGTTTAAACTAATAGTCTCGATAGCTGTTATGGGCATATATCAGTTATTAAATTTTCGAACGATTTGACATTTACAGACAATTGCCATTGTAAACATTGTTCTCTATAATTACATGCAATACACAATTGTTCAATAAGGGCATGATCGTTTATTTTTACCACTGGGAACTTATTTATAACGTCGAAGTATTCACCCCCATTTAACTCACCCGCCTCGATATTCTCAATCCAACCGTTGTAGAGAACACCAGGTGAACCGCAATCAATCTCCTGACAGGTAGGTGTCTTTCCAGTCCATTTTCTATCAGCCCCACACCGTCTTGTCGCCGCTCCGACCACCGTGTAACCATAATCGCACTCGTACGACACGATAGAATTGTATGCATACGAGGTATACACCGCCTTCCCGTTCACTGGGTTCTCCGGTTTCGGGCATTGCACCGTTGTAACCTGAACAGAAAACGTTTCCTGGTCGGACGGTCCGCGGAAACAGAGAAATAAAAGGGTCAGAGATGGGGGAATGTTTACGTGCCGCTTACTTGGACGCATTGTGGCGATTCTTTAGGGGTCCATGTGCCGTCAGCCAGACACAGCTTCTCGGCTTTGCCGACCAACTCGAAACCGTTCGCGCAGTGATACGACACGCGACAGTCGTACGTGTAACACTCGCCTAGAAAAACGAATAAATTTACTCGACGGAGAATTTGCAAAGTAAACATTTCGATGAAATTTAGCAGTTCAGAAATGTCAAGGTTGGTAATTATGAATTTGTTCATTTTTGAAATTTCAAATCAGTTCGAAGTTTTAAATTTACATATTTAAACAAGTTTGAAATTAAACAATTTTTAAGCATTCATTTTTGTCAACGGGTTATCGACTTTAGGATTTCAACGACCACATGCAACAGGAAAAGGGAATTTGCATAATATGTTCGACTAGAGCTACCCGAAGTGATACAGCAAAAGCGCGGTATAATTGAAAATAAATACGTACCAGCGTGCCAGCCGTTGGCGATATCCGCCGGAGGGCCGCAGCTCTTTGGTTCGCACGTGATATCAGGTCCGAACCAGCTCGCAACACCTTCCATCAACAGGCACTTTGCCTTCTTCACCCCCGTGGTCACGTATCCGTGGTTGCAGAAGTATTGCACGACTCTGTCGATGTCGAAGGTCGTCTGTTCAACGGGAGCGTTGTGCCTGGCGTTCTTCACTTTCGGCGGTTGTGAACAAAAGGAGCTGCGATCCTTTTTACAGGACGGTGTCGTGCCGGTCCAGTTGCCGTCGGCCCTGCACGTCCTTTCGGTGAGTCCGACGGTAAAGTAATCGGGATCGCAGGTGTAATGGGCTCGATCGCCGAAAAATCTGCCGGTCACCGTCATCACGCCGTTCTGGATCTCCGTGAGCGGCGGGCATTCTCTTTCCGGTTTGATGCAAGACATCCCGCAGGCACCGTCGCATCTGCACTTTTTCTTCTTGCTCTTGCAGTCCTCGTCGGTGGAGCACTTTCTCAGACACTTCTGGCCGAACAGCATCGCCTGTTTCTCGTCCCTAGGACACATAGCCGACGGCGAATTCCTCGGGTTCTTGTAGATGCGTCCATCGTCGTCCACCTCCGTCTTGGACTGATAGGACGCGTCCTCGTCGTCGTCGTCCTCGTCGTCGTCGTCCCAATCGTCTTCATCGTCGTCGTCGTCGTCCACGGCCGCCTGTTGATGTAACTTGGACTCGGTTGCCAGGTAAAAGGTGCACAGGAAGAGCAACAGAAGAACCGCACTAGGTTTCATCCTTGTTATCGCGTATCCTAGTTCGAAACCTCGATGAACGACCACGCGTTTACATGACCGACGTGTTCGATGATTTTAAAGCGATCACTCGAAACGTTTCAGCAGACTACAGTGGTCCATCGACGTCCTCCGTTACGGAAGCTCGGCTTAAAGTACCAGCGTCACTCTCATCCCGGGGAACCGGCGAGGACGACGTCGTTTCTCTCGCGACCGTGACTATTAATCGAGTCTGCCTCTTCGGCGTCCAGGAGGATTAGGACGGTGTCTCTGTCTCCGTCTGGTTGCTCGCCTCTCCGTTCCCCTAACTCCGTGCAATTTTTTTCTTTATTGTGCGGACTGCGGCCCCGTGCTGCCGGGAATTCGCGGATACTCGCGCATCTCTGCACGCGCACTCAGCCTGTTCAATACATCTCCTCACTCGTGCAGCTTCCAGCAGATGGCGAGGGACAGGGGAAATGCTCGGAGTTGCGCAGAAACGCTTTTACCCCCATACTTGCATAGACTTACCCCTCGCGACGCGTTTCACCCGCTTCGCTACACGCCGACGGGGGTGGCTGGCTTCGATACGGTTTATACCGGCAACAATCGGAAACATGATTCATTCACGGTGCGTCTGAAACGTTTCGAATACGCTTCTCTGACGGACAAATCTTCTTTCCTTTTGACGTATGGCCGATTCTACGTTTCAGCAGATACGCCGTATCTTGCTGCGGGGAAGGGTCGTGTACAGTTGCTCTCAAAAATATTGTCCCATATTTCCATTAAACAATTTTCGTCTAATACGTTTAGAAGTTAACTAAATTAAATTCTATTTTTGATATACATTTGATAATTGTCAAGAACATACTCAGAAATTTGTAAAATTATTACAAAGATAAATATTACCAATTGTGCATGTGAATTCACCTCAATGTCCTTATAAATAGTAATTAATAATAATACACTCGTATAGTAAAATTAGTGGAACAGTGAACTAGAATCACATAGTAGAATAAACTAGTAGTATAATAGCTCAGCAGAATTTGTTATGAAGAAACACTTCAGGCGTTCAAGGTAAAAAGATAATTATTAATTCATCAAAGTAACCAGAGTTAAACGCCACTCGTTGCAGCCACTTTACACCTAAATCTTTCATCTCCGACCTCACAAAAAATTGCTTTGATAACACGTTTCGTTTCCCGCTTCCGATCCGGATCATTCTAATAGAAAGTTTTAACCGTGAAGCGAGATCTACTATCCAGAGAGAACCGTTCCCCTATCCCCTTAAACAAGCCTCTCGATTACACACATTTTCGTACAGCTCACGAGGAAACACTCTTACATGATCAAAGTAGAGAAGCGTAGTACGCTCGAAAACGCCTGCTAACGCATCGAGTCACGAAAGCAAGCACCTGCAGCCACTTTCTAACCTGTTAACACGTTATTCGTCGACCAGACAAATTGAGCAAGCTTTTTCCATCTTACTGGTCCATTTACGGACTACCGATCTAACGATAATAACGCAGTAGCTATTTCTTTCAGCAACGGGAGGAAAATTGATGTGCGGATTATAGTGTGGTATAATCAGGAAGTAAATTTTCAGGCTTCCACATTTGAATATTTATGAAGTTACCTTTTCTATATTTTTACATTTCCAAGTTTGGTGAGGTCTAAATTCTCAACTCTCACATCTTCAAATTCTCAAATTTCTAATTTTCTACATTACCAAATTTTCACACCCCAATTCTCAAATTTCTAATTTCCTACGTTCCCAAATTCTCACACCCCCAAATTCTCAAATATTTAATTTTCTACACCCCCAAATTCTCAAGTTTCTAATTCCCTACGTTCTAAAATTCTCACACCCTCAAATTCTCACACCCCCAAATTCTCACACCCCCCAATTCTCACACCCCCAAATTCCACCTGAAATTCCCCAAACCCCAAATTCTGAGCCTTCCAAAAACCAACTATGTCCTACCAGACGCGCTAATAAAGCTAAGTCTGACCCACCTCAATAATCCCAGTTCTTACAACTTGTCAGCTGTGATTCAGACTGCACACGATTCGGTCACGCGACATCAGGTCTCGAAGGCAGCTCGTATGCTTTTCCATTTACCAGACTCGATTTGCATGATAAAGCGGTTGGCCGAAAAATGCCAAAGAAGTCGAGGCGTGGGCAGTAGCCGTAGGATCGACTTTCAACGGACAAAACTCGATCTACGGAGCTTGTTAAGCGTCGCGTAGGCTATCCGAAGTAATCCTCATATCCTAAGTCAGAGCCTCGTCGTTAGGGTAAGCCCGCGTCTGGCCATTGTCTTGGTAACGATCGTAATCAATCGGCACGGTTCGATGCTCTACCACGGCGTTCGGTGATCCTCGCCCCAATCTCAGCTATCAGCTTCATCGTTCTCGCCGTGTGTCTCTCGGATGTCTTCATTTGTCTTATTCAAATGAAATGCCTTGGGGACGACCTTCCAGCCAACCAGCCATCCCTGTAACTCGCCACGAGCACGCTTACCGTGATGTCTCGTGGAAAATTGACGGATCCCTTTGTGCCGATTTCTTGGCTCTCGCCGCTGCCCGACGCTCTGGCAATCGGTTGGAAGGTCCGCAATATTGAATTCTGAACATGCTTCGAAGAATTGTATTATTTATGATCGTGCTGGGCCATGGGAAAATTGATTTATCGGAAATGGAACCCCTTTTCACTATGTTCGATAAGTATTAAATATTTGTGCGCCAGGGATGCGATTAATGGTATTAAATGAGATCGGATAGAGGGAGTTAGCGATAAATATTAAATATTTCTGCATCACTGACGATGTTTGACAGGACCTAAATTTTTTTGATCTGCTCTTGATCAATTTTAAAAAGTTTGTACACTATTTCATTTTTCATTTTTTTAACTTGATGGGTGAATTTCTGTAACTGATTAGCAATGTTTGATCAGGTAAATAGAATGAATTAGATTATAATGTTTTTAGAATATTTTGTTATTTACTAGAATGTGTAGTAATTATTTTATTAATTTTGCGATTGATTTACTATTCTCACTGAATATTGAACTAAAACGTTTTTCATCTAGTCCCTTTTTTATCGACAAGAGTTATCAGGCAATTAACGAACGCCAATATTGACACAAAACTCGGAAAAATATTCTACGCGTATTTATTTTATTGGCAATCGTTCACATTGAAGGAGTGGAAACAATCCTTGAAATTGAAGTTGAAACCCCTATTCAGTGATACATGTATTTCCGGAGCTATTGATCCTACAATTGCGTTGGGTTGGAAGTAAAATATACAAAATATTTGTGTTCCTATTGTTTACAATAATAAAACTTTTCAATAATAAAATACGTAACGTTACAGCTAACGTTCACCAATAAAACTATACCTCACTAATAAAACTAATAAAATTATCCAAATATAATTTATATAACATAAACATTTCCAAACTCCCCTAACAAGAAAGGGAATATCAGCAAACATTGCGTCGACAGTTCACAGAGAGACAGTAGTTAAAACTGTACGAAGTAGATTCTTAGAAGCAATTTCGAGTAAAGATCGCGTTCGCAGTATCACGGATACAAACGATACAACTTTTCCTCTCGGTGACAACGTTGAACAACCTCGCCGGGTTATTCATTGTCAGGAGTGTATCTTCGTTTAGACGGGAACGTCAGGTGAGATTGACAGAGTGGCAGTAACTCGGTAGCTGAAAATGGGAGTGGCTGAAAGACGAGAGGACAGCTCGCTCAACGACATCCCCGTGACGCCTCTTCGCAGATCCTCCAGCTAAGAAGTAAGGACATAAGAAATCAGTGACTCTCAACCCGTCTCCTTAATCCTGTATCTACTGTATCACATTGTGAACGTCACTTATTCACAATGTTATTTTGCCTGTTCACTTATATTTTATCAAATATTATTGATGTGTGAAGAAAATATGGGGAAAATTTAGGGGTTCAGCGAAAGGTTATGGAGATTCAAGAGAGGTGGAATATAAACGCGTAGGGGTTTAACGCGTGGAGTATAAACGCGTAGGGATTTAACACGTGGAAGATCTAATGCGTATAGTATGCAAAGTATAGCAATTTAACGCGTGGAATGCGTGACGCATAGGGAATTAACGCGTAGTAAATCTAACAGTTGGAGTATGCAATGCACAGGGAATTAACGAGTATCCAGCGCATAGGAATTTAACGCGAGTGAAATGTAACGTGTGGAGTACGCAAGCTATAAAAATTGAACGCGTAGAAAATTTGTAACGATGAGTATATAACGCAAAGTGATTTAACGCGTCAATTATGCAACGCAAAGAATATAACGCGTAGACTATGCAAAGTAAAGGGATTTAATGCGTGGGGGCGTAACACGAGGGAAACAAACGCGTGAGAAATTAGCGCGCCGTGAAAGTATACCGTAAATCGCCTCACGAATGATTCCTATGATATTCCATAGAATTACATACAAGTCTAAAAAATTATCCGATGACAGGATAAATAACTTCCAAATCTCTAAACATATGAGAAATAAGAATATCTCACACAACTGAAAATATGAAAGTTATATTTTTCAGCTTAAGTACTTTTATATTAACTCATGAAGATAATTCATATCAAACCTCGTTATATCAAAGCGTTAAACGCAGGTATCAATGTAGTTTTGTTATACCTGTTTCATCAAACGAAGAATGTTCTTTTTGTCTCTCAGTGGGCGGTACGCATGTCTCGGTCTGAAAGAACGATGAGCTCACGATGTCAGCTTGCAACTACGTGCCTACGTTATGTCACGTTATCTCTCATAATTTATCTCCCCGTGATTGAAACAAAATGGTACTGATAATAAACGTAACTTGATCATTTAGTCTTTCTGTTTTTCCAGTGTGGTAACCGATGTCTCGTATCGAGCGATGGATTGGAACAAGTCATTCTGACGTTTGTAAGTCTTCGTAAGAGATAATGCATAACCCCATTTACATTGTAATCTGTAATTGATTCTGACAATGAGGGATTTTATGCGTGAATCGTAAAGTTGACGTCTGATTTATGTTATTCAATTAAAGAGTATTCGTGTTATATGAGATTTTTGTTACTTCTGATGTTTGGGGATTGCTTTTAAAATTATATGTTCAAGTTCAAGTTCAACAATTTTTGAGTTCTTGTATTTCTCTAATTTCTACATCCCCGATTTGTCAGATTTCAAAAATTCTAGGTTCTCCAATTTTCAGATACTACAATTCTTACATTTCTAAATTTCTATGTTACCAAATTTCTAGGTTCCCGAAATTCCTAGATTCCCACTTCCTAAGTCCCCAAATTCCTATATTTCCACTTCCTAAATCCCCGAATTCCTAAATTCCCACTTCCTAAATCCCCAAATTTCCACCTTGAAATTTCGAAATTCTACCGAAACTCCAAAGCTATCAAATTATATGATCAAATAACCATAAGAACGCCAGGTATCCAAATATAGTATCGAATCGAAATATCTGGTATATCGCCGTTTCCCTACCGCAAGCTATCGCACCGTAAATCCTCAGTGGAGATCAACAGTTCCGGTTCGATCGTCCTCGAAGCTCGCAAGCTCGAGTCCAAGCGAAATTCCACTCGAGCCCCGTTCCGTTTAAAGCGATCTCGAGTGCGCTCGAGCAGGCGGCAGCGTGTCGTCACCTACTCGGAAGATCTTTCCACTCTAGCGACGATCACGAGTGCAATTCTGCTTTGTCCGCTCGCTCGCTCGCTCGCCGACTGACGGATGCACTCGCGTCGCGGTCGCCTTTCACGCGTCTTCGTACGTGCTCCGAGCCGATGGTCAGGCTCTTTCGCGACTGCATCCAATTCAGAGCCAATTGAATTCACAATTCCGGCCATTACGAGCGTCAAGAAAGGATTACGGGAGCGGGCTGTGAAGCGTGCGTGCCGCATCTGCATCCGCGCGTACGAGCGCGTAAATCTCCTGGCGAGTAACGGTACGACGATGGGAAATAGTCGAGCGAGATGCTGAACCGAGATTCGCGAGCTGCTTCGTTTTAATGGTCAAGCCTCTGGCTAGGAGGACGCTGCCGGGCAATAATGTCATCGTTATCGAGTTAATTATGGCGGACAAACAACATACTACGGCTGAAAGATGCTCGTTGCTAAGAGATGTTGCGAAGCTTTTCAACGAGTTCACACTTCTTGGCGGAATTGAGTCTTGTACTTGGGATGATTTCATTCTTACTGGAGGGTCAATCGGGGTTCTGATGGGACATTCAGGTTATTGCTGTTGTAGGGTACTTACGCTTTTATGGAGGTTTTCAAATGGTACGAAGCTATTAGGTCCAAGAAATATTGAACGTTTTAAAATCTCAAGATTGTAAGGTACTATGTTTTCAAGTTTCAAAAATTCTCAAGGTCTCAAAATGTCCAACCTACCACCTCAAATTCACAAAATTCTAAATTTCTAGAATTGAAAAAATTGTACAAATGCAAAAGATGTGAAAATTGTCAGTAATAAAACATAAATTTATATAACCGAAATACAGGTGCTGTTCCATATATTAGCTGTGTTATGAAGTATTTATGACTGAAGTAGTGCAAGCAACTGTTTAAGTTTCTGCCGTAATTTCTCACCAGAGCCAGTGCTCTGTTAATTTACTTAGGAAGCCATAAAACGTTTGTCTAAAAACTTTGTATCCTTTAATAGCTCCCAGGATACCATAGGAATGAAACTTTGGCGGAAAGTTTTGCCTCTTAAATTGAAGTTTCCCTGCTGGGAAGTGATATGTGTCCGTTCAATTTATCTTACTGTGTAAATAGTATATCATGTTCCGTATACTTTCTCGTACTTTACAAATACATCATTTATTTTACAAATTTTAGAGGTACCAAGGTTTCTAAATTTCTAAAAGATTTTTAAACTTCCAAATTTCTAAATTAATTTTCGAGTTCTCATCTGTGCACATTTTTCAATTCCTAGATTTCCAATTTTTCAACTTTTCAAATATGTAAATCTCTAAATGTGTACACCTTCAAATTTAAACTTGTCAAATTTTCAAATGTTCAATTACCAAATTTCATGTTCAATTGTCCCAATTTTGTGTTGCCCTAAATTCCATGTTTCCAAATTTCCAAGTCGAAAACTCTGAAAGTTGGTCAATTTGAAATGTCCACATGTCCACATGCGTCACTCCATAAATGAAACACTAAATTTCCTAAATACATAAATTCCCTATAAAACCAAACCAACGTATCATAAAATAAGCGATAGAAGAAAACCTCGGTAATAAAATTTGTATAGACTTCCCATGAAAAATATTCTCACTTATACCTCCAGTTGTGCACCCTGTATCGCTCGATAATGCAGCTAACGGGGGCGTCGTACAAAATGAAGAAAAAATGACGTATGTACATTCCGGAGTATGGTAAAAGTCATGGTAAACGCTTAACGGCTTAATAATTGTATGCGCCGTTGCCCATGTTCTCGGGTGGGCCCACGGGAATCCGTTTTACATGGTGCCGCATAATTACTATGATCCTGCTCTTCACGGTGCTCCAGTTCTCTCGGTGAAGGAGAGACAGGCGGATTCACGTGGCTTCTGACAGAAAACGGCTCAAAAAGCACCGCCATCAAAGAAAACCTACAATCAACGCGTCAAAAAGCAGAACTTTCACCTAACGAACGTTGTTCTGTATCCCCGCTTTGTGCCACGCTCGCTGCCTCGGTTTCTATGAAACTGTGTCTCGCGTTCGAAACAATGCCACATTTTTTTCATCCCCACCGAATCGCACATATTTTTGCATGCCAGCCATTTTTGGCGGTCTATCAACTTTTATTACTCTCCGTTATTTTTTAGTTCAGATAGTTTGTCATCCTTTGTGTATTTTGATGAAATTTCTCGGTTGTGCAACTTTTCACTGGTATGAGTCGCACTTCAGTTGCGATCAATTTTATTGAAATTTTTAATACGCTTTAATTGAAGTCCAATTATTTGCATAGTCAACGATCACATGGTACACAATTGACATAATAACTTTCTTTGTCTGTTTTAATATCATAGCTGTGATTAGTTAACGTGTATTCATAAGCATTGCGATATATATTTTCAGTTTCGCTGAATAATACCGTTGCGAGTAAAACATATCCCGTACGCAAAAGCGGGTATACAAACACGTCATTACCAATCCGACCGCACGATCAATTTGATTAAAGAATCATTATCAAGTGACGAGATTATACAACGGCATAATTTCGGGGCGGTAAAATAACCGTGGTGCGATTATGGAAATTCGAGGCGCGTGACGACAAACGATACATAACGGGTGGCAACTCGGTGAAATTTTGTCGCAGAATATCTCGTCCGGCTGCGCCTTAATTGGACGTCAAATATGAAGAAACGGCCGAGAGTTATGGTCCTTAATGATGGGAATGGGCGTTCGAGTGTTGCCGATCGATTTATAGGTCATTGTTTGCCACCGAGTGCGTGTAATTTTTCACGTTGGCCAACCGACACGATGCTTGTGCAACCTGTGTAACGTTGACAGCAGCTAACGTTTGTAAATCATTCGGTGATATTCTATGAACCTAAATCATTCAACGACAACCGCGATTTAATAGCCGTGAATTGTATTTGAGATTCATTTTTCTGGGAAAAGTATTGGTGAGTGGTCATAGAATTTTATTGCGAATTTGGAACAAAATTATTATTTGAACAAGTTATTTTAGTATTTTGCGTAATTGATAAGAAATCGTGGATATCTTTGTTGATTTCGGAAAAACTTTTAAGGGTAATTTTATCAATTTATGTTAATGATCGACTGTTTGAAAGTATGAAGATTGATGCCATATTAACACGGACCACCGCAGTGGAAATGGACATGGGTGGTCAGACGCTATAATAGCTGTTATTAAAGTAATAAAGGTGCGATAGGTTACTGCTCCACTTTATATTTTCAACTAATTAACGTAATACAATTGTACTGTTGTAATATATTGTCGTAATGCTATCGATTCATTCTATCAACCAATATACAAAGATTAATCTATCATTTAATTCAATTACAGAAAATCATAAATACTAATATTCTTCATAAAATTTTTAAATAAATACCACAAATAATACATGCTATATAAAAAAGAGGGCTACATTTAAAAATGATCATAATTTTGTAAAGTTAATTACGGAACCTACGTGTCTCGTAAGAATACGAACGTACCGGTAATGAAGCTATTAAAACTAATTAATGAAGCTACAATTCTGACTTCACGAGTGAAATTTATTAGTCAGACCAGGAATTTAAAATAATAAATATGCAGGTAGAATTCACAGCATGATTTCAGCTAGTTGCCAAGATCCATAATTCCAGTTGAAGTAAATGTTCGTCGAGATGGAACACAAATTTCCCGCTTTAATATTCCTCTATTAATATTTATCACCTAAGAGGATGAGGAAACTGGGCTAACGCGCTTTTTCACGACAATTACGCGAACCCCGCGGCCTTTCTATCGCGCATCTTAATTAACATCCGGAACCAGAGAAGTCCACCGCGTGTAATTACGATGCGGAAGAGGCGCTCGAAGCCCGGGAACAGTTCCTTCGTCTGCTTCCGGTCTCACCAGTTCCGCATCATTGTCCCTCTAATTAGCCATTCAGGAATTATTTCTTAACAGCAAGGCGTGCGCGCGGATGTGACGTCTTCGATCGTGGCACGTGGACGTCGAACGACGGCTGGCGAAACGTGAATCAACCGAATGAAATGTTATGCTAATGCGATATCAAGGATGCGATCATTTTTATAGTAGGTTTATCACTTGTACATTATGCACAAAAAAGAATTTACAAACGTTATATTTTCAAATTCTAAATTTAAGTTTCTAAATGAAGAAATTGCAGAATACTCAAGATTGCAAATACTCAAATTTTCAAATTCTAAATTCAAGTTTTTAAATTCAAGTTTCTAAATGAAGTAATGTAAGAATTTTCAAGTTTGCAAGTACACAAATTTACAAATTCTGAAATTTCTGATATTCTAAGTTTTTAAGTCCAAATTCTCAAGTCTTCAAATACTCAAACTTTCAAATTTTTAATGGGTCCTAAATCCCCAATTTTCAACCCCCAAATTCCTACATTTGCAACCCTCCAAATTTTCAAATTCTCAATTATTCAAATCCCAAAATTACAAAATACCCAAATTTCCAAATCTATAAATTTCTAGATCCCTAACACCCCAAATTTAAAAATTTCCTAATCCTCAAAAGCCCAAGTTCTCAAGTCCCCAACTCCTCACAACCCCAAATTCTTCAAAAACCCCCAAATCCCTAAATGTCTAAATCCTAAAATCCCTGAATCCCTACATTCCTTCCTCAATTCCCTAAATTCTCAAATCCTGAAATCCCCAAATTCCAAAATCCCAAAATCAATAAATCCCCAAATCCCCAGTACCCCATTACCGAAATACTATATTTCAACCCTCAAATTTTCAAACTCAGAAATTTAGAACTATGAAAGTCAAAAAATATCAAATTTTCAAGCTGACTCAGTAGTCACAGTAGTTCATCTATCTACAGTAGTAGTAGAGCATCACTGTCTCGATGAATAAATCGTGATATTTTTTCACAACGTATGGCGTTATAGAATGAGATTTTTATCACTGTAATTTGGAAATAATTTCTTGATTATCCTTAGTGTTAGTTGATTGAGAAGTTCGTTTCCCTTCGTCATATTTTCTAACACGCGAGAACGCGGCAGGTGGTGGACACCGTCGAAATAAAGAAAAAGAAACGAAGATATTACGGAGAAGACGAGCGTGTAATTAAAACGTAATTACAAGATGCGAGGTGTTATTTAAAATGTTATTTATCGGGCTAATGAGAGGGCGGGTCTCACCGCTATCGTGAAATTTCGAAGCCGGATTACGCTTGAGACACGTGTTTCATGCTTCGAAATAAATTGTAATTGGACGTATGTTTGCTGTTCCACTTCTTTTTCTGGTTATCGGCGAAACTCCAGATTTCTCGCTTTAAAGAAACTTACTCTTACGATTGCCCTAATTAAAACAAATCTCTTTCACATTTGTACATTCGGGATAAACGGTCGTGAACTAATTGCAGTTATAAATAAATGACAATTTTGTTGTATCTCAATTTTAGACTACTATAATAGCCTGCGATATAGTATGCAAAGAAATATGTTCAAGAATCTTTATCAGGTTTTTGAATATTTTCAACCGTTATATATTTCAATACTTCCACATTGCAATATTTTAACAATAATATTAATAGTTAATAAATGAGAAGAACTGATTTAATTAATGCCAAGAAGTAGTGTAATTAATTACCCAACAAAATCAATTTCATATTTAATTGAAATAATTTTGTAATTTAATTAATAATCCAAATTGAGATAATTCGATATCGTAAGTCGAAAATATAATATTTTTTTGTCCAATTTGAAGAGTAACAATTATAGCTTTCTATAATTTGAAAGCATGAAAGCTCCGCTCGCCTAAACATAGAGAAAGTTCTAACTGTTAAATATTTGAAGTAATACATTATTCTCACACGCCTCAGAACATGTCGTGAACGGTGGTTGATTATCATACACCCGAGGCTCGCGTGTTGCATGCCTAACGACCACTGCGAGGGCTGCGTTTTAAGAGCTCGTCTTAGAAACACGCCTTGTATCCATCATAATCTCTTACCCTGCAGCTGAAAGTAGACTAGGGGGATGTCTAAAACGATCCAGTTAATCGTAAGTAATATTCTCGTTCGTTGTTGCTATTATTTCCCTTCTAAAGACTTTCTCCTTGCACTGCGACCATTATTCTTATCTACGATCGACGAATAAAATGATACTTAAACACTGAAACACGCTGGCAAATTTTAGAATTTTAACATTTTTATATTTTAGAATTTTAGAATTTTGGAACTTTGAAATTTGGGGATTTAGGAATTTGTGGATTTAGGAAGTGGGAATCTAAGAATTGGGGAATTTAGGAAGTGGGGATTTAGGAAGTGGGGATTTAGGAATTTGGGGATTTAGGAAGTGGGAATCTAGGAATTTAGGGATTTAGGAAGTTGGAATTTAGGAATTCGAGGATTTAAGAAGTGGGAATTTAGGAATTTGGGAATTTAGGAAGTAGGTATTTAGGAATTTTTTAATTTATGTCATTTTGAATTTTTGAATTTTGAAATTTTTGGAATCTTAAAATTTGACAACCTCAAAATTTTAGAATTTTGTTGCATAGGACCTTCGAAACCTCACAAATATAAAATTACTAAATTTAAAATGACCAGAAAAGAAGATAATAATAAGTTGTAATATACGCCGTGCACACGTGTCCCCATAATTCCATAAAATATTAATAAATTACATTATAATCACTGTAAAAAGGTGTACTGAAAATCTCAAACATACCAGTCATTTTTTTGCATCGAACTCATTACGATATCGTTTATAAGGTTTTATCAGAATCATCGATCTATAGTTATCCGCTTGATGATATACAGTGGATGCGACGTCATTACAGCAACGTTATGGCTCATCAATATTCCACCTAAACGATTTTCCCCGCTATCGAAGGTGCATTTAGCTGACGAAATAAAAGTTTACGACGTAAACGACCCTCGCTATCTGTCGATGGTGCTCCAGAGACGCTATTAAATTGCGTCAGAAGAGCACCGAGAGATGAAAAGGAGCCTTAATTATTCATTTACTGCCAGTCGTAAAGGTAGCCTCGATCAAACTATCAATCTGATGGCAGATTATTCATTGGCGTAACTAGAATTTCTATTAAATTGGACAAATGTCCCTAGATTTATTTTTGATGTTAATTCCTGAAGTGCATGTTAAACTTTTGAGAGGTTGCGAAATTTGGAAATTTAGGGATTTGGGGATTTAGAAATTTGGAAATTTAGAGATTTGGGGATTTAGGAATTTGGTAATTCAGGGATTTGGGGATTTAGGAATTTGGTAATTTAGAAATTTGGAAATTTAGAGTTTTGGTAATTTAGAAATTTGGAAGTTTAGGGATTTGAAGATCCAGGAATTCGGTAATTTTAAAATTAGAATACTTAGAAATTTGTGACATTGGTATTTCCCTAAAGGTCCAGTTCCATCTCAGTCTCTATCTAGTTACGCCAATGAGCGTATACGGAACCGATCCACTTGTCACATCCATTCAACTCCTGTTAGTAGCACGAGTCCGTTGATAGCACGTTCGTAATTTGACCGCCCGAATGATCGATAAAGCAACGATTATATCTTGTTAATGAAAACCGGTATCGTTAAGACGATGCCTAATAATTCCCATTAACACGGAGAGGCTACAATTTCTCTTCATTGTCAAAATTGGCAATAACATTGATTCGGATCAATATTACGGGTTGGTCGGCTCATAAAATGATCAACAAATCATATTTTTATGAAGGTACAAGGAATTAATTATAACCTTCAATTTATTATGTCTTGTAATTTTATATTGATCGATTCATTTCAATTATAAAATTTCAGATTTATGCATGTATTTATTTATTATCGATTTCTTTTACGTGGAATAATAATTAATCAAATGTTAATAAAGACAATGATTTGACTACTTCGTATTTCACTATGTTCAATATGATCCAAAAGTATGTTTCACCCAAAATAAAAATTAATAAACATAAAGTTATTGATTACATCTTTCACGTAACTAATCGTTTCATGCAATGTACATATTACAAAGGAGAAATTAATTCAGTAAAAAGATTGTATGAATAAATGTACTGGAATGTGAAAGCAACGTGTACATCGAGAGTTAACATGTTAATTAATGCAACGTAAGTTTCGTGTTGACGAATTCGAGGCAATAAACGGCGCGATTCCTGAAACATTCCCTCGAATGGCGGTGCTAAGAAGATTCCTTCGCAGAAATGAAGTCATCGTAACTGCAAATTGTAGCCTGGAAGCATATTTAACATCGTCGATTAAATTTCGAGAAGAGGGGCATTAACGGTGAACCAAGTGGTTGTCCGAATTCGATAAGATCGATTTTCGAAACGAAGGTGCCAAGTGCTCGTGAATGAACGGCTAAAGAAGAAAGGTTCATCGAATATTTGAAAATTTTTCGAAGAGGTTCATTGATCGACTTTTTAAAATACTTTTCTAAGAGGTTAAGAATTAACAAACTTAAGAATTTAAGCACTATTGAACCACAATTTTCAGAACATATTTTTCTTTCATTTTATGTATGTTTCGAGTTTAATCCGATAGCACATAATAATTTGAAGAAATGAAGAAATTTATTTGAGTAGTTTCCTCTTTCGACATTGTACTAACTCCAAGAAACTTCAGAATCCACCGAAAAATCTTAATCCAATTCGAGCCATCGAGTTCCATCTCCCATAGCTCCTAACCAATAAAAGTTTACCGCGCAAACTTGCCCCATGAAACTTCAAAAACAACGAAATTTATATCCACGTAGAATTTACAACTCTATCAAACTTTAACTGTAACAATGTATTATTTTACGACCGGCGGAATACTTTCGAAACAGTTTCACTTGCTTCCATCGTTACTCTCATCGATTCACCGGCGATTTTCGAGAATCGAAGGCGACCGTGCGTATTCCTTCTTCTCTCGTCGATTTCTTTTTTTCCTTCTCCGTCATGACAGTACGCGGTTTACGACGCAGATACAGGAGGAACGAGCGGCGGAGATAAGTCTTTTCATTTGTACTACTTAATGTCTGGCAACTGGAAATACGGCGGCGTTAATGTTGGTCCAACGTAATCGAAAAACGACGGGTACTTCGACGGAATTAACAAGTGCGAAAAGCAAATGCAGATTTATTGCGGGCTTACCGTTATGCCGTTAAAAACATTTTCAATTCACGAACATTGTGCAACATGGTCTTTCACTTCTTCTCAAATAATCTCCAAAATTGTATATTTATTACTTAAGATTTCTCACGTACAGATTATTTTATAATTAGCAAATGTTTGTCATGATCAAAGTTTGCAACCATGTATCTAATTTATCATTTATGTGATTCATGCATACTTTACACACTTTCTGTTATTATTCCTTGAATAAATATAATAAATCTTCATTCCTCGTTACACTACGACATACATTTTATTTAAATTCCGAAGAATCGAACGATTAAAATAACCGATGAATTGTTGCGGCAATTTGTTGTCGAAGAGGAATCGTTTAAATTGTGCATTCTACTGGAGCAATCGATCGTTTCTTTTTCCCCGTAGCTAATTACGAAGTAGCCGCGATCAGGTTCACGCCATTACGCTCTGCTAATCCGTGAAAAGCGTGAAGCTTGTTTTTACGCGTGAAATAAGAGACGCGTTCCACCGTTAATTTCGAACGATGATCGAGGCAATAACGAAGGCGAGTCACAACTGCAACTTTATCTACATGTGTCATCTAAACTTCTTGTTCATCCTGCATTTATATGCGCATCATTAGGCCAAGTCCTCGTGCCGGTTGCCGTTCCCACATCGCGTTTCCGCTTCCGCCCAGCACGTGCAACAAACCGATCGACCGTTGCCACTAGAAGTGTTCGGAACATTTGTCGTGACATCTGTATCGGCTGATCGTGTTGATCGGGACATTCGAAAGAGGATTACGTCGTGCGCTCGTCATCCGATGACGTTGACGGACTTGTTCCCCGATTAATTATGGATTTCAAAGCTCATTTGAACACTCTGTTAACCAATTAACGCTCCTTTTCCTTTTAAAGAAATTATCAAAAACAGATCACTTTTTCTATCCAGAGAAAGCTTGATATATGTGATACATACATGGTGTCGGCAAATTAATTATTTAATGGAAACAATATATTATTTCTTTGACTTAAGAAATAAGTCACTATAACTACCCTTGTTTTAGAGATATTAAAAACAATAAAACATTGGGTCCAAGTATGTAAATATCAAAATAAGTTTTTTTTATGCAATCATAACCTGTCCCAAATTTTGTCCTTTCAAAAATGGTGCTCGAAACTAGACTGAATTTATTTAACAATTACTAACCTTGTTGTCCGCCATCGAAGTCCGTCACATTTGTCTAAGTCAAGCTGCGACAACAGACTATGATTGCAATCATAAATATCTAGTTTGAAAGGACAATTAATAATATCGGTTTACATAACATATATCCTTGAATTTATTATCCTTGAATGACATTAAACATACCAAATAAATTGCAGCCAGTGATAAAAACCTGAAAAAAACGAAAGCTCCGCCGGTCCTAAAATAATAAGGCTCATGAAACTCGCGAATGGAAATAAAACCTGCCGAAGCACCGCTGACAAACGACGTTCCATTATAATTCTAAGAACGAGAGCTATCTCGAGAGAAACGAGCAAACCGCCCACTTCTTTGGAGCAAGAAACAGTGAGCGTTGGATTCGTATCCTTCGAACACGGGCTAACGAAGGAAAATTTCCGCGTCCAGTGGTGGTTCCTTTTATGCCTGGGCCACAATGGCGACTCGAGCAATTCCCCATGAGGATAGATGAGTAATGATCTGCCAGTGATACAAATCGTTGCGATTCACCTGCAGCCGATCGACGATTCGGTTTGTGGGTCCAATTAAAGGAACACAGGCACGGGGTCAGCGGGTGACGTCCGTGGCTCCCCATGGGAGTTCTTCGTCGGCCATATTCCACGGTGCGGATCGATACCGCATCCTCGATCTGACGTTATTAGTCACGGGGTCCCGTGAGAGAGGAACAAAAAGAAAAAACGGAACCCGATCGAGTAACTCGTGGCCGGTATAATTACCGTGTACATCGTCGTGCACGACGTAATTAGCGGTAAACGTCCATCCCCGTGGCAGAGATAGTTAATTTGTACCGGTCTTCTTTAAAGCGTCCCGTCCTGATTCTCGCGATACATATACATGTATATACGTTCCACCGCGTTTTATCTGCTCCGCTTCTCGCGAGAACGGGAAATTACGAGCAACCTCGTAACACGGGCAACTTTAGTGGCTAGGCTAAATGAGACGTTAATTAGCGGGCTACAGGGCACACGATTTTTTTTCACCATCGAACCGAGATAACGTTACCGTTGAAATTAAACGTTGTCGCCGATATATTGCGGCTTAAAAGGGTTCCACGATGGAATTGAAAGAAATGGTCGATTGAAATTTAGATAGCGACACCACGTATGGCATGAAATTATTTACAAATACTAGAGATAATGGGAGTTAGGAATGTGCTAAATACTGGGGAGATGGGAATTTTAAAATATAGCGTACGAATTTAGAGATGTAGAGATACATAGGGAGAGATATAGGGATTCAACGATGTAGCAATCTAAGGGTATCTAGGAATATAGGTATCCAAATATATATTCAGTCATATAGAAACCTAAAGATATAAAACTCCAGTAATACAGAGATGCCTACTCTGCATTTCCTCCATCCTGCATTGCCCAAATCCAAGAACCTTACGGCTCAGAATCTTTAAATCGGTTAGACCCTAAAACTTCTTAATCCCAGGATCACTAAACTCCTAAAGAATCCTCGGTTCTAGAATTTCATCTGAATTTTCGGATTAAATTGGAACTGTCTTTAATCCCGATATTCCTTGATCTTACGGTCTTAAGATCCTACGGTCCTGTTCTCGAAGGAGGTCAGCGGAGAAAGAGGTAAAGGACAGCAGCACCGGAAACCAGACGTAGGTGGTTTTTTTAGCTGGGTCAAATCGTCCGTAAGTAACAGTTCGATCGTAAATCGTCGTACACCTTCGCGGCTTTATAATGACACACGTGTGTGTATATAAAAAGAAAGGAAAAAAGAAGAAAGGAGAAGGGGGACGCGTTATGGGAAATGTCCTATCGAGCTGCAGGCAGGTGCACCGGCCATATAAGGTTAAAAGGCCATACGAAGTCGACTCTCACTTCGGGAGTACGATAAACACGGGTCGGGACCGATTCGCTCGTGCCTCGCCCAGCTTCCAGCCCGAGGAGTTATTACGAACGCCTACGCCCTGGGCGACGCCGCAGGAAACCCGAGCCGAACCCTCGGACCACGAGAAAGGGGTTTGTTTTTCGTGGATATCCACAGAAAATTGGACGTGGGCCCCGACGACGTGCCGTTAGCTTGTAAGTCTCCGTTGCTGTACTCTGCTCTTCGATTTCTCCTGTTTCAACCTACGTTCTGTTTCGTCGATGTTCGAGAGTCCGATACGGTGGCTACTACGTGGGCCGGCCTAATTGGAAGAGAGTCGATACAGTTAGCGCTTTCCAGTTGGAAGATGTGGAGAATAGGCTTTTTTATTTCCATGATAAATATCGGACCTTAGGAACCGTAAAATGGGCGAAGGGAATCTGGGGAATCTAGACTTTAAAAATCGTGAGATTCAGGAAACATTGAACCTATGAGACATCAGTTTGAGGAAACTAGGGCAGGTTAAGGAACTGTAGGAGCTGGGGACACTATGATCGAGAAATTAAGGAATTGTAGGATCTATGGACCATAAGTTCGTGATACCATAGAATGATACTCTAGGCTGAAGAAGTCCTTGGATCTAAGGACTTGAATCTGAAGAAATCATACGACCTGTGGACCACAGTACAAACCGTAGTACCTAGGGTTCTCTGGGTTGAACAAATCCATGGACTTAAAAATCCTGGGAACTTCTAAGTCCCTATGAATGCTTGTCCTAGAGTGTATATGTCCGAAAAGCTGTAGAATACCCTAGAGAAGTTACAGAACCACTGGAATTTTTATCATTCGCATCTTCATCTGATCCACCTGACTCCACCTGCCTGTCAGTTAACACGTGTGGATGACCAGTGTCTTTCTAAATTAAATTCCAATTAAAATAATCAGAAAGGCCGTACAATAACGCCGCGGCGAAGGAGAGAACGGTTTCTAATAACCGTCGGTGCTATCTGGATATCTCAAAATTCTCATTAGTCAAGCCTTTCAGACGAGAAACTGTTATCGTTGCTGCTTATCTGCGTTCGTAGGACTCGGGGCCAAAGAGGAACCCAGGGGAAATAGAGAAAGAACCGCGTTGGCGAGTTCGAGAAGGGGAAAAAACGTAGGAGAAAAAAAAAGAGGGGAGAAGTTGGAATTAGGTTGGGTCGCACGCAGGTGCTGGCATAGTACAGGTCACGGTCAGATTAACCCCGATCATGTTACCCTCGGCGTGGGAGTGCTGGCAGGTCCGCGTAATAATAGGATAGCTAGGAGTGCACGAGAGAGCATTGCTACGCAGATAGATCTCGCTTCGTTATAAACGGTTTCATCGGTCCCGTTGATTTATCTCGTGCTTCCAACTCCTTCTTCTCCTTACGCTTACTCTTGGCCGTTTGTTAACGTTCGTCGCGGTGAAACCGAAATGTTCGGTCTTTTCGGGGAAAAAAGAGAAGATAGAGGACCGAGGAGATTGTGGGTTTTGTGTTGCTCTCAAGCGGAAGAGGTTCGATTGAGAATCTCAGATCGATGACAGGTTAGAGGTAGATTTACGGTCTCTTCGCGGACAGATACGGGACACTGGCGTAACTAGATACGAGGGTGGCCTCAGCTGAAACCCAGCTGGCTAAAAATGTTTACAACCCTACTTACAACTAATTTATACGACAATATTTCTATCATTCTCATCGATGTGGCCAATGAATTACAGAAGTTCATAGCACTTTTGCACTAATATCTCTTTACCTATCAGTCCTACGATAACAATAGCTAATATGAAATTTGTAGCTTATGAAATTCTCTATAAAAAAGATTATATAGTATTTTCGATAGTGATAATCGTTTCTGAGATAATAGCTTATTCGTAGCTTGGGCGATATGAGCGTAGCGATTTGGACAAAAATCTTTGTTACGCCAATGGTTTCGTAAGTTGGTGAAACTGGGAAAAACTTGGTCGAATCGAGACTTGTAACTTTAGGTCCCGAAGAGGCCTGTGGACGAATATTGGAAGCTGAAAAGTTCAGAGTTGCGGGATAGGGAATGTCTGAAGAATAATCTTAACAATCTCTTGTAACGGAGAAATTTTACTTCTTGATTTTAATTAGGAAAGTTCCGATTCGACCGGTATGATGGGCTAGTTTCTACTACTTCGATCCTGTTTCAAACTCCTGCTGATCTTGGTTTAATGAGAACCAAGGGGATACGGTGCGAGCTTTAGTCCGGTGAAATATCGGGCAAAATAAGGAACTTTCGTTAAATGAAACGAAAGAGATTTTAATTCTATGCCGCTTAATTCATGGATTTTAAGCTAGTCGAATGTTCACTGTTATTAAACTGGAAATTTAGGAGATTTGGAAGTTTGAAAACTTGAAACTCTGTAATTAAGAACACCCTAAAAAATTTAATCTTTCGCCAAGTAACTGCCATTAATTACTCCGAAATACGTAACAAGAACAGCACCCCCAACGAATCCCAGGAAACAACCCTTAACAAATTCGAATCTCGTCCTGTTCATCAGCCGGTAGCCAAGCCCCCAGAAGCGGTTGTTGAACATTTGGCTAGAGACAAACTTCTCTCTCTGCTCGCAGATTACGTCCTCAAATCGTCGGTGGCTTCTTGCGAGCCCCGAGCAGATTCCTTGGTCGCAAAGCAGGCGCAAGGTGGTTGGTACCGACGACATAGCCTGCGGCTTAATTAAATTCGTGGTAAAGGGGTGAGGGGACACGCAGGACGAACGATAATGAATCCACTACCGTGACCAATGCCGATATCACAAAGGGAGCATTCCCGGGGACAGGGCCGCTAGAATAAGACCGAATTAATTGGGACACCGCAGGGGCCGGCCTGTTGGATTTATTTATTATGAACTAGGACAGAGACGCCGCCGACCCCCGCCGGCTTCTTCAGATTAATTTCATTTTATTCGAAACCAAGGCCGTCTACGACGACCGGTCCCGAAAGCCTGCCACGGCTTCGGTTGCTCGCTTCTCGTTCTGCGTTTCATGTTGTTCTACCTCTGCTTGTGTTTCTTCTTCTTGTTTGCCGGCCTCCCTCTCTTTCGCCCTTTCTGTGAGAACGAAACAGGGACTCGTACGTGAGACCCGTGGACACGGATGAGGTCTTTATTCGGTGCACACCGCCGCTTGATGTGCTCCTTTTGGACTCTCATGAGGGGGGGACAGGTGGTTCTATATGCGTGCAAAGTAGTTTTCAGCAGATTTGCGGCATACCTTTCAACGAAATTCATGGTTATGACAAGTTTGAGGATTCAGGTGCAGTTTGGGAATAATTGGGGTATCAGGTGCAACGATCACGAGGACGAAACTGGTTTAGATACGTTCGAAGATACTGCGTGAATTATTCTTGAAATTAACAAATCCTTGTATAACTAGATACCTGAATAATCATACCCTACATAACCAGATACCTGCATAATCATATTCCTGTCCTACCCGATAACCAGACCTCCATAAATTATGAAGATGAGTTCTCAAATATATAAACAGTTGCTCAACGAAAAAGAAGGCAACAGCGGTCGCAGAAACATAAAGTTGTAGTAGTAATAAATTTCTTCAATTTCTTTCACTTAAACGAATTCAATTTATAGAATTCTCAAAGGGTCACAGCATTTACGACGACGAGGAGAACCTTTGACGTTCCGTCCCACGGTTGTTGGCCAGCGAATCGATGTTGCCCGATGTACATAATTTTTCTCCGTACACGGCCAAGCATATTTGGTGATTCAGGAAAAGTATGTGCACCGCGCGGCGATACGTGGATGGGTTCAGATGGAACTCCCGCCAAGTCTCGCGGGGCAAAGAACCTGAACCGTGAAGCAATACGTACACCTGTTGCCTAGATCTGTGATTTATTTCGAAGACTTCCTTTCTTCTTGTAGCTCACGCCACGCGCAAGTTTCTCTACGCATTGTGCGTGGGTCGCGACTGGAATATTTTTCTGTTCGTCGAGCAACGAGAATACGCGACGTGATATATGTATTCCCGTGTACAGCACGGGAGGATCCATTGATTTTCCACACGCTGCAGCCAAGGACGTGTATCGATATCGTTCCGAGAAGAAAGTAAAATGAGACTTGGCAATCTTCGATGAACAACTGCAGGCTACATCCCTCGGCAATTTGTTTTATGAATAATTATCTGCTAACTGGACATGATAAATTAACATCCTCGGGCTTGGTTTAATATAATCATAATTATGATAATGGCCATATATAATTATAATAACAATGTGGTAATGTACGTTCGGGTGCAAAGGTTTCTTCGATTAAGGGGAAGTGTAGGTACAGTATCTAGTCTGTTTCTCAGTTCTTCCTAAATTTTTCCTAGACACTCTTTAAACTTGCTTTAGATCTGGGACTGTTAGAACATAAGATCAAAATGACTTAGAACTCTAAGGTATCTGGACACAGAATCGAGACAGTATAAGGTCCAACCGTAAAGCTTAGAGGTGTTAGGGTATCTAAGAGCAGTAGGACCTAGGAATTTTACCCAGGGACTAAATTCGAAATGTTAATCTCTTTCGAATAAAATACGTAATTTTCGAGAGCCGAAAGCCTTCACTGTCCGCCACATCTGCTTTCGACAGCTCAATCATTACGCGATCTTCCGCAGCGAACTCGCAGCGTCACTTTCGCGTTTCCTGTTCGCGATTTTCGCGCGAGTTCGTTTCACGATCCCGTTTCTATCGAGCCGCGTAATTATCGCGTACGTGAATCGTTACACGTGTCGAACAAGCAGGTGGAAGAGAGTTTGGTACGGAAAGCGTGATGCAAACGCGATAAATCAAAGTTCGAAACACGGCGCGGCGCGGATCGATAGCCGAGATTGGCAACGTGCCAATTTTCGTTGGCCAGTGAAAGCGAGAAGTTCCGTGGAAGGGCCAGCACGACGGAGGCGCAATGATAGCTGTGATAAATGCAATTATTTACGGTCGATTAAGAGCACACGTACGTACACGCCGCGGGTTTATTGCGAGCGAGTACGCACCGATCGGATCCGTAGATTGAACGCGGCCCCGAATCCGCGCGAACTCTGCTCGAGTTTTAAGCTGATTATCTGCTCCCGAGCCAGCTTGCGAAAGCGAGACTTCGTTACTTCGTAAAGGAACCTACGGGCAGATTCATTTTTTTCTTCATGTTGCACGTTACATGATCATTGCTGTCAAGTTGCGTAACAATACTGTATTTTTCACGTTTTGTTTTTCGACATAATACGAGGGTTCTTCGAGATACGGGATTATCCCATCGAAGATATTCAATCTCCTCTCTGCTATCCTTCCACAACGTGCCACTAACCTTCCATTTCGCTCTCCCTATACTGCACCGTATTCCTCGTACGTTCCATAGTCCTTTTTGTTTCTTCCAGCTCACGGTCCCCACCCGTAGATTATGGGAAACACCACGAGTCGGACGTTTATGGCCGTGGAACTCGCGATGCACGAGGCACTCAATCGCGGATTTGATACAACTTAATCGTAACCCGTGAACACCCTCGCATTCCTCGATGGATCTCGACCCATCCACGTATCATCATTGGCGTAACTGGGTGAGGACCCTGCTTCCCCCAAGATATGATCCACATACCATGTGGAGTGTAGGACGCACCATATAACATGTAGCATGCAGAGTAGAATGTGAGCTGTATAACATGACTATAATACAGTGTATAATATGCAACGAGATATGAAACATAGTCGAAGTGTATGTACATATACAGTACAATACGTCATATGACTACACAGAGTGTAGTTTGGAGCATGTATGAAGTCTTAGTGTATGCTTAGGGCGTGGAACATAGGGCGTATGGGACATAGTGCATGTAACATGAAGAATAAGATTACATGTGAGATATAGTGTATGGAACGTAATATACGATATACGAATTGTACAGTATTTGGATCATGAAATATAAGATGTATGTGGACCAAAGTTTGTAGCACGTGGGACGTAGAACATAGAGTGGCAAATGTATGGCGTATGAGAAGTAGAGTAGGGTGTAGAACATAGAGTATGAGATGCAGTGTAGAACGTATGAGACGTAGCATATAGCACGTGAGACGTAGATAGGGCACGTGAGATAGTGTGGGATGAAGAATACAATGTGCAACACGTAGAATCATGTGTAATGTAGAATATGAAATCAGTGAAATATGAAGCGCAGTAGATCGTAGAATAAAAACACCTGGAATAAAACAATGAAAATGTGACCCCTCATCCAAAAGTCCCAGTTACGCCAATGCAATATCATAAACACAATCGTGGTCCTCTCCGTGTACGGAATTTCGTGGACACTCTGCCGAACCACCTCTCCATCTCGATTCGCCTCTTTCGATATCTGTGCACGTGGCTGCAATTCGCATAAAGATCGAGTGCAATCACCAGCTCGAGGATTATTGCCGGCACTCCAGGTGAGAGGCGTTCGTTCGGCCCGCTTGATCACGGAGGAAACACGAAACGCACTGGTTTTATACGATATTATGGAAATGATGGGCTATTAAGAGACGAGTTATTGTTGCATCGGCGAGATGTGTCAATTAAAGCGTGGATACGTTGTTTGTCAAGCAATTACGGTTCCATTTTGGGGCTGGTCCATGTTAATAGCTCGTGCTTGGTAATGTTGATTTAATAAGTTAGAACATTAGCGGGGTGTGATGGATGCGATGGATGATACACTTTAGGAGAATTTGCAACTGTTTTTACATTGGTCCGGAATTTTGGCCAGGTAGGTTCAGTTTAAGGAATGTCTGAGGTCGGATAGCTTCGGAAGATGGAGGTACCATTACGTACAAATTTGGAATACGTAGGACCTAAGAATTCTATAATAGAACCTAGAGATCCTAGAGTACTAGGTCCAGAAATACTGAGATCTAACCTTGGGACTAAGTAACCATAGAGTCTAGAAATCTCAGATCTAGAGAACCTAGAGCTCCAAGAATCTCCAAGACCCTAGGTCTAGAATCAAAAGAGAACCCTATTGTCTTCAGACGATGGGAATGATAGTAATACCAATGATATGTGTCAATAAAGCATGGATACATTATTTATCGAGTAATTAAGCCTCCCTTTTGGGACTGGTGCATGTTAATGACTCATGGTTGGTAATGCCGGTTTAATAAGTTAGAACATTAGTAAGGTGTGATGGATGGTACACTTTAGAAGAGTTTTGAACCGTTTTTACGTTGGTCCAGAAATTTGGTGAGGTGGGGTTCGGTTTAAGGGGTCTTTGAAGTCAGGTAGCTTGGAGAAATGACGGTACCATTACGTGCCTCAATTATGAACGAATGTTACGTGTTATGGGGCAGCCTCATGCATTTGAAGACATTACGTTGAATATTAATGAGAGGCGTAAGAGCAAATTAAGTGCGAGTTAAGTTGACTGGCCGTGCATCTTCGAATTAAAGTAATTATACACAACGTATACGAGAATATTTAGTTTAATGATTATGACAGCGTTTTATATCTGCTCTGTTTGACATATGCACGCCTCGGAGGACGCGTAAATGGCGCCGGTAATAAGAATGCACGTCTTCATTGATGGGGAAAAATAAAGATGAGGTTGAAATTGTTACCGGAGCAGTTACAGAAAATTTAATTCCATCATCATGTCACCAGTTACATTATTCAGCATTCTTTCGGGTAATTCAGGTATACCAGTCTCTCGTATTCATTCTTTTCTTACATAAATTACAATTTTGACAATTACAAATTTACGAAGATTTCTTTCTCTATTATCAAATTTGTTATGATCATCTCTTTTGTTTTTAGGTATTTTTGTCATGTACTACAATTCGAAGAATTTTAAATGGTACATACATTTAATAAAGTCAGATCGATTTATCCCGAACATCTAATTGCTCCACCATAGTTACCATAGTGTTCATTTATGGAGTCAAGTATCTAACAATTTGTTACGTATAGCATTTTTATCAGGTTGCACCGAATTTTATTCGTACAAAAATTCTGTAAATCTGCATAAACCTTTCTGAACTCGCTATGATCTCTCCTCCAGTTTTTTCCACCAGCTCCTCCCAAAACTCTTTATCCCCCTGTTCCTCTTCGTACGGCTCTCGGTTCCTTCTTCTTCGTTCGAGGATCTTGAAGAGAGATAACCCTTATAAACTGGAGCATTAGTAAGGCGCGGAGCAGCTCCGTGAGAGAGTATCTCTGGATCTACACGCTGCGAGAGGGGCGCAAAGGCGTTCCACAATGAGGTCCGGTATATAAACCATATCTGCATCGCCGGCATCCTTTTCGAGACCTCTCGCCAGCGCCATGGACCACCGCAATGTTATATCGTGCTGCCATGTAGATGAGAGTAACGCCGACCGCTCGAGTAACGTCCGGATATCTTAGCGCGGCCATCTTGCTCGTGGTTCCGTTGCTTGGACTCTCACCGAAATCTATGTAATTATCAATCGGCTGGCCATTCGCGGAAACCAGCCGCGCTGAAACGTTTCTTCGGTGAATTCGTGCTGCAAATGTAACGGGTGCATCGGAAATGAGATAGCCGACTTTGGAAGCCACTTTAATTTGCCCGCGATGGAGGCCATTTTTAGGTTACGTAAAATTAACGACGTCGTTCCTTCTCGTGCCTCGGCCATTTTGCTCTGTTGAGATACTTAATGGAATATTGGAAAGGAAATGTTGCTTTGGATTGGTCGATCTTACGAGATAATGCGTTTAAATGTCTTTAAATTGGATTATGTTCGTAGTGAAACCACAAATTATAGATATTTTTTTTGTGTTATGCTCCATTTTATACTGTTTGAACCTGTAATTAACTGATGGAAAGTAGACAATCGAGCCGTGATTGTTCGATTTCATAAAGGAGTGCGTTTAACGATCTTTCACTTGGGTGACAGGGTATAGCCATTTTAATTGTACAGCGTTTTAATTGGTTATAGCTATTTTAATTGGACAGAGCCACTTTACTCTTAAGCATACTTCACAAATTGTGAACCATTATACCTGCTCTAAAGTAGAGCAACTAATTTAAAAATAAGAAACCAATTAGAATATAAGTTCCCTTAGCAAACCTGCCATTGTTAATTATGAAATCTGCTGAAGATCTCTACAAGAATAGAAATATTCTCATGCATGTCCATACGTTGAGAGTTAATCGATAAATTATAAAATAACCAAGCGGAAGAAAGTGAGCATGAGATCTCAGTGATCAGAACATGGCAAGAGAAGCTCGAACCGCTTTAATGAAAATAGAGAAAAGAAAATCGTGAGAGTATGGGTGCTCCTAGAAATTTCCTGATATTCGTTTTGCGGTCACGGCGCCATGGCGTCGAGGCACAGGAAGTTGGCTCGCGTTATGAGCAGCACAACTGGAAAAAACTATTTCGAGGGAAGACACGATCTTATGGGAAACTCCGTGGGACGCGAGATCGTCGCTTTTTTTTGTCAGTAAATTCCAACGAAGCTGTCTGGACAAGTTAATTCTTCTGGTTGGAAGTCGACTTGACGTGAGAAATCGTTGATCGTTGTCTGCTGTACGTTATTTATTTCGCAGATCCATTTTTCTGAAAACACAAACCTGACCTTTCACATTCCTCCCTTTCGCGATGCTACGAATTCATTTCGGTTTTTAATCTTATGAGGAAAAGCATTTGGAAATTTAGGAATTTTGGGATTTGAAGATATAGGGATTTGGGGTTATGGGAATTAGGGTATTTAGGGATTTAGAATTAGGAGATATGGGGATTGAGGGATACCAAGATTTGGAGATACAGGGATTAGGTGATATGGGGATTTGAGAATATGAGGATTTGGAGATATGAACATTAGAAGATTTGAGGATATGGAAATTGACAAATATGAACATGTGAACATTTAGGATTTTCAATATTTGAGGACTTAGAAGAATAGAAAATTTGGGGACTTATGAGTCCAGAGATTTTTCAATCACGACACGGCGACGCAGTCCACAGCGGCGTACGCCATAAAAATTGAGGTTAGAACCGCGCGGAGCATGTAGGAGAAACGGACGCGCCATCAATAAAAGTTAACGCAAAAATTTCACGCGGAATAATAAGTTGGTCGTTAGTAGACTTGCGAAATTAATAACCTTCCGCGAGCGTGGTACGAGGGTGGAACAGAAAGCGGGTGAAAGTCGGTGTGCACCGACATTATCTCGGGTCACGGTGCTCGAGGTGTTCCACGGCGTGTTTCGAGAGCCTCTTTTTCGAGGTTCGAGCGATAATTCAACGGCTGGTCGGGGACGAGTACCGTGCAACGTGTAATTTCAATTTGCCGAACGAACAAATTAGTCGTCACACCGGCTCGTTACCGGCGCGGTCTCGTGGAAACAACGAATTACTCGTGCCGTTTTTGGCGTGTCTCCAATCAGTCTGGATTGCGGCGACATTCGGCCGAATGAACGTCGCGATTTTATTTGACAACGGTATGGACTTGAACTCCCTTGTCCACACCAGAACTCGCTCAATTTTAATCCTGACATTTTATACAGAATTTATCCTGTTCGGCAGTTTTATAATTGTACTTTGTTTTGTAATTATGAAGTAGGAAATTGTCCTTCTGTTGGGGTCCATTTGGAATATGGTCAACAAGTACTCATTTTGAGTACTTGTAGTAATTTCAGCTGATATACTCTTGTATGATCAAATTCAGCAGCTGTCACATATTGTTCATAACATACAAAGTCTTGATAAGATTAACCTTTTACATTTTGATAAAGAATAATGTTTGTGCACGACTCAAAATATACATTCTTGACACTAGTTTGTAGCAGGGTGCCCAAGAGCCTAGGAACAGCCCTGGTACGAATTCGACAAATTATTTGGACCGAATACTTGTGGATGTAAAAATAATGGGGGAAGTATAAATATTACAACGTATAGCTGATCGCTGTAGGTTTTAATTAGTCTCCAATTTAAAAATGTATAAAAACGAAATTGATAAGATTCAGGACCCCAATGATCCATAAAATACGCAGTCATTTACATAACTACTATAAGAAAAAGAAGGAACGGAATCATGCCATAAGAAAGCTACGAATCGCTTACTTTCCCGTGTATCTCACACTCGATCCTAAAAAGAGCATTGACAGAATTTTTGTTTCCTAATTTAGACAGCGCTGGCAGGCAGAAGCATAACGCGGGTCCGGTTAAGAACATTAGCCGTGCGAGTCCAGTCGAACCTCTTCGTGGTTGGTTTATTTCCAAAACGAAGGTCAGATCGCGGATTTCGTGGCCTCATAAAGACGAGAGACGAGGATCCCCCTCGTTCGGTAGTGGTTACACGACGGTCACGAGTGGACTGCAACCGGTGCCCTTTTAATTACACCTCGGCCTAATTTATTGCGAAATCCGCACCGGTGGCAATGCGATCAGATAAAACCCACGGCCATAAACCACGGCGTCATATAAAACTCCTTTTATTCCTAACCGGCTAAGGATCGGGCCTCTCGACTCGTTTCCTCTCTCTTCTTCTCTCCTTTCTCTTCGTCACGTCCTTTCCCATACGCGGATATATAGAGGAACATTCGCGTTCGTCCTTTTTCCCACCATCTTCTCCCCTCTATCCGTCGTTTATCTTACCTTTCTGTTCCTTTTCTTCTTTCTCCTCTTCTTCTTCACCTCTCGAAGTCCCCTTTTCGATCGCTCTCTCGGCCTCGTGGCATACCACCAGACCTTCTTTCTCTTTCCACGAGACGTGCGTCCTGCCTGCGGCCGCCCACGCGCCGACCCGACGCCCTTCCATACACTCTCGTGCGCTTCTCCCACCATGGAATCCCCCCTTGAACGTATGGTAAACCCATACGTGCACGTACGATCTTTCTCAGGTAGATCCAGACTTCGGACTACGCTGCTGGTGATAGTCCACGACACTCTTCTCACAGCTTTTTCTACTCATTTTGCTTTTCGAAGGGTGCGAATTTTGTGTTCTTTATGGGAAATCGCGGGATACCCCCCTTAATCTTTCAGACCAATTTATAGTACACCTACAACTTCGGTACTTTACAACCTACTTGGGACTTTTTAATTTATAAACTTAGGTATTGCACTTGTTCATTATCAAACTTTGGAACTTTAGCATGTTGAGGTTGAAGCTTTGGATCTTCAGATCTGCGAAACTCGTGATGTTTGGTACTTGAGAATTTTTAAATCTCAGTACCTAACTCTGGCACATTTCTGAAACTAATTGAAAGTTTCAATCTCGTCAACATAGGAAATTTTTTATTTCGTAACGTTTGAATGTTAGAACTTTACCCTGAAACCAGGTTAAAAAACGATACAGTCCTCAACGTACATAATTCCATGAAATAAAACATGAATGTCTGAAAGCTACAGAAATTGACGCAACTGGTGCACCCTCCGTAATGAATGTAACTCATTAAAAAGAAATCGAATAGGAAAAATTGGAAAGCATCTTGGAACGAAGACATCTCACAAAAGAAGGTTAAAGTACCCACGAAACAATAGGGTACACCGGTGTCTGCGGCTCGAATTCACAAGAGAAGAGATAATCTTTGTAAAAGCCTTACCACTCGGAGAGTCTCTCAGACGAGACGTTCATTAAGTTCGATTCATGAAATAAAATCTGTACTCGGAGGTCTCTTTTATCTCACTGTCTGCTCTAAAATGTTCGCGAGGATAATCGATGCGGTTCATCGAAGTAGGTCGATCGAGCGCGCGAAACTCGACCGCCATAGTCGCGTTACGCGACAAACGAGCGATCCGTATTTGTCAGAGTAAATTAGCCATCGATATCGAGATATGGAGCAGTACGATGTCCGTATTTGGAAACAGTAACGCGAAACAACGGTGTTCGGACAAGGTTTCGGTAACAAACTTATTTATGCGAACCATTTCCGCAAAAATTCCAAGCATTTTTCTGGTATACGCTGTAACGAACATAATTGGAAACGGTAGACACAATTTTATGGAGACTTTCTCTGCTCAATTGTTACGCGTGACGAGATTTATGGAGGTTGTGTAAAAGGGTTTTGTTGAATTTTATTTATTTACTCATGTTGAAGTTGTGTATTTGTGGATTCTGGTATTGCTATATAGTGGTATCTCTATATCTTCGTAGTTGCAGATATTTCCAGGATCCTATGTATTCCAAGACCTGTATCTCAGATCCCTATGTCGTAGATCCCTAAATTCTACATCAGCCCACCCCAAGTACCTATATCGTAGATCCCTATTACCCAGATCTCTATACCCCAGATCTATCAACTTTTCAAGAGGAAATAGTTGAAGATAACAAGAACAAGCCCTTAAAAAATCGTTTGCTCCATCGAAAATCTCAAGGTTGTATCGAAAGGAAGAACAAGAACGTGGTCCAGAACGAGCTCTAGGTCTGTTCGTATACAGACCCGGTGGATTTAAATTTAAGCCGTTCGTCTCTGGACGAACGACTTTCGAATCATTAGGATCTCCATAAACGGTGGATGGCCTAACGAAGCTTCCTTAAAATACGGGATGTACGAGTATTACGAGCGGCCGAAAGGGCGAACATGGAGACGGAAGGAGAGAAAGAGTGGAGGGAGACGTATAAAAAGGAAAGGAGAGACCTCTGGAAGAGGAACAGCGATTCTCCTAAAAGTACATCTGCCGCCTAACCGATAAGCGTATTTGTAAATCAAAACACGCGCGAGAGTACCGAAGCTCATAGAAGGATGCAGTGCCTATGGAGAAAGCTGAATTATTAATACGAGTACGCATACTGGGTCCAATCAAGTCCTCCCACCTGGCCACCTGGCCAGTCAATTCTTCGACGATGTTCCTTTGCCCGGGACCGCCATATTTAAAAGCGTTGCCCGCATGATCCTCGACACGATTAAGCTCTTCGGCGTCTCTTAAGGATACGAGCGAATAAAAAAATGAAAAAGAATACGTGAAATCAAAGGACGGACCGGACCGGCCACGGACCCCTGGCCCCTTCTACACGAGAAAGAGCTTCAGGCTAATCTGCCGTTTCGCGTTTGGCCGACGAGAAAGACCCCTAGGTTTTAGACGAGTTGGCCCATCTCCCGTCACCGTTCAAGGAACCGGCTTGATTATAGACTAGAGACAACTTCAAATTGTTCCGTTCAGTTTTAGTCCCAAACAGGAAGCAATATTCGTTTGTTCAGTTGTAAACGACGGAGGAGATGGTTAACACGGGCATGCTAATTATTTAGATTCTGGATGGCTGATTTAAAAGATTGGGGTGAGTAACACTTTTTTGAGTGTGTTGGGTAAGGAACTTTCGGTAATAATTCTAGTTATTAGGTTAAATATGTGGACTCTCTAGTTGTATCGCGGTATGTTGTAATTCCACGTGTTGTAACTCCATGCGGCATAATTTCACGCCCTGTACTTCGCATTGTACCGTGATACGTTGCACTTCGGTACGTTGTATTTCGAGTTACACTTTATTAGACTTTGTTGAACATATGTTTCGAAACATCATATATCAACTATTTATATTTCTACCTACTGTATGACCACACATATCGTCACGCTATACTACGTTTACACATTTCGTTACACGAAGAAACTCTGTACAGGTTACTTCCCCTTCAACAACCCCATAGCAATATAACAGTGCACAATCTTCCAGAGAAAGCTCCTAATTACCCCAATGAATATAATGAAATTAAACATAAGAATAGCAATGTCTGCAAAAACGTGAAAAAACAAACAGGCACTCAAGAAACGTGGTTTAATTATCCCGTAATAAACGCCGGGAGCGTTTAATCAAGAAAGCGTAGCGGTAGCCGAGGCAAGAACCAGGGGCGGCAATTAAATTCATTTGTCAATTATTTGACGAATGCTCATCCCAGCTGTTGCTGGGCGGTCCTTCTCTCCACAACGACCGCTTCAATTCACAATTAGCTCGCATACTTTCGCATCGAATCTCCTAATTGCCACTTCAAGAAGAAGCCCGCTGGCTCGTGTGTGGTCACTTGACAAAAAGCGCGAACATTTTATCGTACCATTATCTGAGACGATGAGTGCAGGTGGATACGGTGACAATGTAAACCATAGTTTTTCTCATATCCTTGAGGTTGACTCATTTTTTTCTTCACCTTGCGTACGTACATCCAGGTGCCGCGTTTTCTGCCTCATCAACGTGACGATAGTTAATTAGCGGAATTTATGCCGCTCCTTTCCCCTCTGACGAGGGAACGCGCGGTCGAACGGGCCGCGGAGCGGCCTTCGGGCAAAAAATGGTGTATATCGGTGATTGGAAATTAATTAAATTAACGAGAACCAGTTGAATCGACGTGGAATTATTACGGTCGATATTTACACGAATGGAACGAGTACGCTTTAGGGTGGAGAATATCTGCTCTGAGAATTGGATCCCCGGATAATCTTTTTGTGATCGGATTTATTGTTCTGAATAAATAATAAAATTATCGATCGATTTCTCTGTGGAGATGAAATAATTGTCCTAGTAAAGATTTCCATCTGCATTATACTGTAAGGCACATTCTCAAACATGCATTATTATTTTGCAATGTGTATTAAATTTATCAATATAGAAACAAAAATTTTCAGTTAAATTTTATTCGTCCATTTGCATTTCTAAATATCCTTGAAACGCTGGGTAGTATTACACGTGCTGCTTAATGAAATCACAATAAGTACTGAATCATGATATAAAAGGCTATGTACCAATAACATTTTCTGTTTAATTCAGCACACAACATAAATTCAGCCCCTATAACGATCTCACATATTCAGCACACACATACGATTCAATAAAATCACAATGAGTAGTGATACGATCGACGAATCCCCTGTGTCATCGTCGATCAAAGAACTCGTTCCTTCCTTACACGAGAACAAAATCAAAAAGATAACCTTGACGAGAGTTGTTTCAGAAAATCGATCCTCAGCTTTCTTTAATGAAGCCAGTGTTTCTCGTGTTCAAGGTTAAACACGTTAATGGCAGCTGCATTTACAGTTCAACGGGATGTGTCAGCGTTCGTTAAAAGCAGGTAACTGCAGATACCGACCGAACTTACCGGTATGAAACTAGATCTCTTTCAAACTTACGATATTTGCTCGGTAATGTCTAAGAGGGAGGAGTCTTTATAGGGTTTTAAAAACGATAATGCTCGATTCGGTCAGATCCTGGCTATTACAATCGAAGGAACAACCAACGGAGATGATCCGTTCACGGTTAAAGATTTTTACAATGGCGCGTCCCATGAGATTTACTGATTGATCGTAAACGTAAAGATGATCGGATTATTACTGGAAGATTTAAAACAACTAACACGAGATCATTTTATTAACGGCTATTAAATACCGGTAAATATTTTTCGGGAGTTTGTTCTGGATTATCGCCTTGCAAGACCGAGCCTTTACAGACGTAAAGACTTAAGAAGATTAAAGTTTGTGAGATACCTCTGTTAAAGATTTCTTGATTTCAGTGGTATTCATTTTTTAAATTAAATACGGTATACAGCGAAGGAGGTATTTATTAAGATAATAATATTTTGGTGATATTTATTGTTGAAAATATGGTGGACTAATCGAATGATGTCTGGTAAAGTGACTGTCAGCTCCAATTATGACTCCTTTATTTAACGAATCACTATTTTACGTTAATAAAATGCAATACAATTTACGGGAACAAAGTACCATTATTCATCCTATTTCTTCCCTGTGCACATATGTTACTTTGCCCACCCACACAAATCCCACAAGATCAAGCATCCTCCAATGAAGCTCCATTAGTTTATTTCTGATTAATTTCATCCAATTTAAAGATCTTCCTGTTTTTTCGAGCCGTTCGAATGATTGCAGACCAAGGTGTCTGCACATCCGAGCTACGGGTGCATATAGCTTCTTCTTCGGCTTCATGGTGCTCTATCACGTTCATCGGTCTTACGGGGGTCGTGTTCAACGGCCACTGCAGAACGCCGCGCATCAGTTGCAACGTGGAATGCTGTTCCAATGTTATACCGAACCACCTGGTCTCACGAGCCGCTGTTCGTGTGCACCATCACTGACGTGGTCATGGCGAAGCACATGGGAACCGTAATAGCTCCAGTAAAGCGATCCTGTGGAAACGAGAGTCACGCTCGCGGTTTCGACGTTATTGCTTTCTGAAGTGGCCCCTCCGAAACGCATCCAGCCACGGACTAATTTCTTAAAATTGACGTCGACGCACGTACGTGGCAATTAGTCCACGTAACAAGTACGTATATCCACGTCCAATATGGGCTGCAGTGATTTTTCATCCCCTATATATCGATCAGCGTTTTCGTACTTCGACGTACACATACTAGATTTCTGTGTTTGTCGGAATGAAGAAATTTAACGTCGTTCTCTTGTAAGGTTAGGTTATGATTATCGGTTAAGTACTTGTTATGGGATATGTATGTTAGTGATCTTACTGAGGTTGATAATTATAACGTGATATATTCAGTCTGTAATAGTGACAAATTTTGTTCATACAAAATGAATCACTTCGAATATGTAACTTTCGGTGACTGTTTGAAATTTACAAGAACGTCTAATTCTACAAGACCAGATGTTAAGGAGAGATCGCGGGTCTAAAATAGAAGAACACCCAACTCAATTTCGCAGTAAACTACAGGTTTCGAAAGTATATATGAAGCCCCTCTTCAATAATACCCACATAAATCTGTACCAAGTAGAATATTACCGGAAGGGTTTAAAACTGCATCCTCGAGCACGCAAACGGCGCCATTTTGAGACCCGTTTCACGGTCGTTCGAAAAGTGCAGATTACGTAAGCACGTAGCGTTTCCCTCGCGGCGGACAGGCTCAAAAAACACCATACAGAAGCAGAGTCTCATCGTGGGGAGATTGGCCGCCACGAAAACCAATAATTGCACACGAGATTGCAGCCGCGAAGCGCGGCGCGACGCCAGGCGTTCGGGCGCGGAAACGGGGGGAGCGAAGAGCGACGGGGTCGAGAAAGAAGGCAGATATAAGTAGGCGGTCGAAAACATTTGGTTTCTTGCTTGGTGGCTCGGCGAGGGGCAATTTGCGGTGTGCTGCGAATGTTTCATTACCGTGAGGCGCTCGTCCGAGCTACCGAATTTCGAATGAGCTACCGCCAGGCCCTGTGCTCGCCTCTGTCAGCCGCTGAAGACTCGTAATTGAAATCCGCTGCCTCCGGGATCCGGGGCTCTCCCGTCCGACCGCAAATCGCGCGAGCAAACACTTTTGTCTTGGACCGCCCGCAATTTGCATCGTTACACTGTGCGTGAGTGAACGCGCGTGTGTAGCGCGACGGGCAAGGGGTTGCCAGGGCGAGACGCGGACGTCTGCTGCACTTTGTGAAGGAAGGGACCGTTTGTCCTATCTTGATATTCTTCTATCATGCCTCAACTGTTTGTTCAGAGTGCACATACCTTTTGGGCAAAATAACTTTATCTTATTGGTTTAATCTATGCTACATGGGAAATTACTGAAGGACTATTTAGTGTTGAGGCACACGGTATGCGATTTTAAATTAAAATTCAGGCATTAATAGGTTCATCAGTGAACATTTACACTATTATGAACATCATGTTATCAATTTATTTGCAAGTACATGTGAGAGGAAGTTAGGGGTTGAGTGGCTAGAGACATCAGCAGGTTGTGACAGTACGGACCTACTCTGATATTCTTGTATCATTCTTTTCGAGGACAATTTCATCTTAATGATTTAATTACGAATGATCCAATATGAAGAATGGTTCGAGGACATTCTGACCCTATGTCCGTATTGAATGGCAGACATTACAATCTTTCCTCAAAGTTAAATTCATAGATTAATATATTCACTAATGAACAGTATTAAAGATTGTGTAATCAATTCATCAATCACATGTAAATGAAGTCAAAGAAAAATGGATGCAAGTAATACAATGAATGCAAGTACAAAAAAATCTTGAGCTGCAAAGTTCTTTTTATATCGTTCCACTTGTACCTTTATCAACTTTTATTATGTTTGACAAGAATTATATTCTTTTATTATCTGCAACTGGAGCTTGTCCTCGTTTTCTGACAATATACACCTGCCCGTTCATTATTGCGCTTCGAGTTTCACAGCTTTGACAATTTCCTTCTCTTTTAATAACCTTGTTAGTTCGTCACTTTCAATGCAATTAGTAATTTGAACAATTTGTCTTTAAAAAAGACAAAATAATTGATTCCAAACCAAAATGAAAATCCTACGTATACAGTTTCTTGCAGTGATTAATCGTTGAGAAGAAGAATAGTTCGTAAGAACGTATCGACGAAAGTTAATATGCGATATTGCGTTATTAATATCGCGTGACACGGCGTGGGCAACCGTGAACGAAACCTTTGGATATTAACGACGTCGCGACGCAGAAAAATCTCCCATTAAGATACACGTAATGAACGTCCAGTCTGTTCGGTGGTGCAATTTAACATGTTGGACGTCGAATGAGTTTCGCACAATCGCAAAGAAGCGAGCTTGCAAAATACAGGTGCGTACAAGTGACTGTCAGCCATCGCTGAGAACGAGTCGAAGCCTTTAATATCCTTCCTGGGTGTCGTACCAAATGAACTCCTCTGAAGGTAGATTGAAATCATTCATAAAAATCTATCTGCTGAAACGAAAGTGGACTAAGGTATTCCTCAGAGAGAAACAAAAATCTTGCCCGGGAGAAACTTTCAATGTTCCTCGTTACGATCATCTGATTTATTTCATTCATTTGAGCCTCACTTGTTACAAATGACTTTCGATATTTAAATTTTTAATAATTTTCCACTTTCTATATAGGTAGCTACGTACTGATAAATTTTATATATTACGTAGATATAACTTCTTTGAAATGTTACAATGGAATTTATATTCAATCTCCAAATGGATAAGTTATGAGTTTATTAAAAAATGTATACTGATTTTGGAATACTCGTTTCCATTATTAAGTTTTTGCCTCCGTTTTCGTACGGGTGTGATTTTGTTACGGAGCCTCGGGTTCAAGGAACCGTCGTAAGTGCACACGTTATCGTTAAATTCTTCTCCGGGCGGTAACGCGAGACGGTACGGAGCGTAATGCCCAAAATCTCGCAGAAAATCCTGCGAAGTCACCAAAACAGCGCCGCCGGAATTATGATATACCGTGATATTGAATATGATACGTGTTCGCTCGAACGAACGGAACCGAAACGCGTGATCCTCTGCCGGCGAATTTTTAGTCCCCGTCGTCCTCGAGTCCCGTAACCTCCTCGTCCGCCAACAGTTTCGCGTTCAACGGAGGGTATTTAAGAAACAGAGGGAGCACGAGACAAGATCGTCGGCTTTCACGGATCAGGTAGGCCGAATTTATGTCACGGGATCACATGCAAAGGACGATTTCGTCGATTCCAATGAATTCGGTGTCCCTGATGCGACTGGCTTACCATTCGCGACGCGAGGATTAACGACGCTCTTTAGTTCCGTCGTCCACCTAATCTCTTCTTGGAAATGGCATCCTGTATTCCTAAAACGATAGATAATCCAGAAACGAAACGGTCAAAATTATCGACGATCATCCGGGATTGCCACGGACTCTCGTGACAATTTCATTTCGGCTGGTTCGTGGAAGGATTTTTGCTCCTGCAGCCGCAATCGTTCCTCGAATTCTTGTAGGAATAAAATTATTGCTGGAGTGGATTAGAATTATTCGAGAGGCTGTTATGAACTTCTCAGTTCACCCTCCACATCTGGAATATAATCCTCAAATGTTCCAGGACATTTGTAACTACTAATTCTCATCTTGTCAATACCGATGTAAATACCGATTAAATGTCGAGTATTCGAAGTGTACAAAATACATTTCATTCTGAACTTATCGCAATAAATCAAATGCGGTAATCTTCACGATTCGTTTGAATAACAATTTGAGTAAAAAATAATTCGGATTTAAAATCTGTTGGTGGACCGAGCAGTACGTAAAGCAGAAACGTAATCCTGACCCGAACCCCCGGAGTTAATCATCGAAATTGCCGTGGCAATAGAGGAAAAAAAGCACGAGGGGAAGAGCTGGAGGTGGGAGGGCAGCTACGTGGATCATTTTCGCCTCGACGATCTCTGTGTTCAAGGGTTAATCCCCGGAGATATCGTTCCGAGAGCACGGTCCGGGGGCGAGCGAATCGGAAGAATTAAAGTTGATGAAAGATCTTCTTGACGGCGATTTATCCCCATGGGGTGATGCGATAGCCCCGTAGCCGACGTCTGCCCGGTGAAATATCGTGGCTTATGGCAGAGTGGAGGCCTCAAGCCTGTACGCGGCAAACGCTTGAATTTGTAATTCGTAAGTTATTGCGGAGTCGCCTTCTTCTAAGGAGACCATTACTTAGTGGCATCCCGTTAAATATCACCGCGATTACGGGGTCGCGGTTATGAATAGAAGCTTCGCGGATTCCCTTCTATTCTCGGAGACACGTCGCGAACACGAAATTGCCGCTCTGACATCGTACCCTGGTAATCTCCTGTTCACCTGTCGCTCCCCAGAGAAGTTTCGCTGTTCTAGATCTTAATTTTCCTCGTGCTCTGTTTCTGCGCTTTTAATTTCGGAAATTTCGCTCAAGGGTTTCTGCTACGGTGAAATCAGCTGGTAGTTTATTAAAAATTATGCTACCCTTTATTAATATCTTCGACATAATTCGAAATCTTACGTATAAATTACGTGTAAATTCGTTCATATTAAATATTCTAACATAACAATTCTACCGAGAATTCAAAAAGCATACCAGTCTGAAAAATTATAAAGAAGTATCTGCAACCGATAACGAACGTTAACTCGAATATGAAATTGTCTTAGTAATTCCACCCAGAAGAAAATTCACGTTTCCTTATCACGTAATGGTTCTAACTCTCCTTATCACGCGATGGTTTTAATTCATCTTATCTCGTAATGGTCTTAGCTCCCCTTATCACGTGATGGTGCCTCACCTCGCTGATTGGTCACGGGTCTACATTTGCATACGCTGCTTTCGTTTATTGTACGAACTTACCGTAGCCGGCCATATAAGGCACGACCGCCGGTTCGCCTTTCAAACTGTCAGCGAGAAGGCTATTGTCAACGACAGATGGACGTCCAATGGGCAACACGTGTTGCATACAACTATACACGAGACGTACGTACATATGTATGCCTACGTATCCGACGGCCCGGAAAAGAAGACCCCGCGAGAGTCCCTTTTGTCTTAACGAGAAGGGGTCCACAAGCCGGCGAAGAATGCATGTGCAACATCTGCATCTCTTTTTTCGCTGTCTCCGTGGAAAATATACCCGACGCCAGAACGTTCGCCAGAAAGTCACCATCGTGACCCGTTTTTTCTTTCTACCTGGCTAAGTTCCTTCGAGGTTTCAATTAAAACGAGAGCGCCTCGGGTGGATGAAGATCGCGCGGATGCGGAATTCTTGTCTTTTTTATGGCGATGATTGTTACCGACAATCTTTTATACCTGTGGTTTTTACACCTCCATATTTGTACTTTTCACACTTCTTTATATCTGTATTTTTTTCCAAGCTTGGAATATTGGTTGATTTTACAGATACAGATTCATGAAATTTTTATAGACAAGTTTTGGCAAGAACTGTTGTTCTACATAAAGTAGTTAAAAAAACTATTTATTCATAGTCTATATTCAGTATAAATGAACATTGTTATTAACAATAAGAAGATAGAAAGATTCACAGTCATTTTGAACTCGAAGTTTTATGATGGTTGAATGATAAATAATTCTATAATTAATTGTTTGAAGACCTGTATAATACAGCACATAAAGAGAACTTTTCTATATTCACAACTTGAATGTCAAAATAACCCTGCCTCTAAATTTCAAGCTAAGGTTCTACATCATTTTTAAAAATCTCAAGCTAGTCTCTTCACGTAGAGCCTGCAGAACGGTCTCCGAATACTTCCTCGAGTCCAAGAAGATACCTCGAGTGACCCCCCGGTCATTTATTTCGGCGGACGCGTGAGAAATTAGGAAATGCACCGGTGGGACGCGATTTCATCCCGAAATTCCGTATCAGGTTGCCGGTCGTCGCATCGCGTTACCAGCTCCTAATTCTTCCTTTAAATTCAACAACAACGATGCAAACGACTCGAACGAGTCCCAACCCTTCTATTATGCTCTTGGACTACTCGGAGTCACGCCAACCGAGCATTCGAGCCTCGTCAAGTCCGATCAGAATCGGAAGAGCCACGTTTATTTCATAATCGGCTAACCTCGACCTGAGGACCCCGAAATAGTCCGGTGTCTCGGGCAATTTGTAAAACGTTTATTAGTGTAGCGCTTTCCGATGGACCTCGTAATTTCGGACTATTACGGCGTACAAACGATACGGTTATGGAAGGTGGAATGCACTCGATGGAGTCAGGGACGGACAATTTGCATGCAGATTGCTATAGCAATGCTTTATGTACTTCACCCCACTCACCCTATTTGCTGAGTACTCTAAAAGATTTGCGACTGTATGCATACTATTTACGGTACCGAAATTAAATGGAATTTAGAGCCGTCCTAAATTCTTGAGAACTTACCGGGAATTTTTCGAAGGTTGCAAGGATCAGTGCGCCCCTGTGTCCTTTCCGGAGCAAATGCGATTCGGACAACGAGATACCAGAACGAGGAATAAAATGTACAGTAATCGTCCGGCACTTAGTACCATTTCACCCGTGCACGAACGGGAATGGAGGCAGGTGGAGGCCGTGTACCACGTTGGACGAGATTCGAATGGGAAGCAGAGAGGCAAGGATCCACGAGGAAGATACATTTTATCGCTCGTCTCCTGGCCGAGCATTTGTCCCTGAGTGCCGTTTATCTCCCGGTCCCCTGGTAATGCCTGTAACCTAACACTGTCCTGGAAGAAACAGATAATAGGACCAGGCGTTGGCGAGGATACCACGAAAACAGGGACGATATCCCAGGGACTATGCGTTCGTATCCTTTACGTAGCAGACGAATACCGAGCTCGTTCGGACCGTGTAATGGATATCAGATGATCCTGCGGAGGTGTGTCAGAAACCTCGGGAAAAACTGGTACCTGTAAACGGTGATCCTTGCTCGTGAAGAAACCCCTGGGTGGTAAATGTTACGTGATTTTTCACTCTCACTTTGGGTGGGTGGTTTTGGGATAGTTCGTTGCTAAGAGGATTCGTACAAATAGATAGTTAAACGTTTGGGACTGATTTGTGTTTACAGGAGTTTTGGTGCTGTCTCGCTATATGGCAGTGGATGGAGGTGTGCGAGTAGAAGGAATTGGAGGAAAGAAGACAATGTCTAGTTGGTAAGTTCATAAGTTCCTAAATTTTTAGATTTCTAGACTTCTAGATTCCTGAATTCCTAAATTCCTAAACTCCTGAATCCATAAATTCCTAAATTTGAAAATTTGAAGAATTCCACGGTCGTCCCACAAGAACCAGCAAGAAAGAGTCATATTTTATATTTGTCCAGAAAATTATTGTGGCCAGGATTGAATCCCAAGATTAACCACGGTGTAACAGATACCAGGATCATGCGGGGATGAACTTATGCGACTCACGAACGCGAGGCGGTCAAATTTAAATGCGTCGTGGCTTGGTTTCTGTATCGAGGAGACAGGTCACGTTCCTCGTCGAGAATCCTTTTTCGAGATTTCGTTCCGTCCTGGATTTAGAACGGATGGGAACGGACGCGAGATGACAGTCTGTATCCGGTGAAGCGGAATAAACGAACTAAAAAATATATAGCAACATTAATCACCCTAAAGGAAAACGTTTGCTGCCGCGAGGACGTTCAACGTTGAAAGCAATGTGTTTTAAATGAAAATACCGATCCTCGGACAATGGACCCTTCTATTTAGTTCTGGAAATGGAAAACGGAACCTACCTATTCAGAATAACTACTGTCGCTTCTTTTCTTCTATAAATACATGGGTATATAGATGTATAAATATATTTATTTATTTAGAGAAAAAATTCAGTATATCTATATTTCTATATTTGTAGATTTTTATGGTAATAGATCTTTTATACTTTTGCGGTCTTGAATTGCAATAGTTCTACGTTTTGGTATGGACTACGTCTCGATATTTCCATGTTCTGATAGCTCCACGTTCCGATATCTCTACGTCCTGATATCTCTACGTTCCGATATCTCCACGTCCCGATATCTCTACGTTCCGATATCTTTTCATCCCGATACCTCTACGCTCCGAAATCTCTATGCTCCTATATCCCTACGATATCCCAAAGTCCCCATCCTTTCCACAGGTGTAACTGTACAAATAATTCCAATGTCTATAATGTCAACGCCTTGACACTCCATTAAAATCCTGCTGACTCGTTTGAAAAGTTTTTTTTCAATCTTAAAATAAAGCTGTCCCGAAAAATCTCGCGTGTCCGTCAATCGAGACAGGGATCTTTGTACGTCGACAAACAGGACATCGATGCGTATTCAGTCGATTATCGAAACGAAGGAGCCGGCAAGAAAACATCGAATATCCGTTATTGTGATACAAAAGTCAACGTCCTTCGGCCGCGTAGCAACCTGTCAATCGGTTCGTTTAAGAGAGCCAATTCTCCACGGAATTTTTCTTGGCCCGTCCTTTTTTTATTCTGTTCATCCTGACTCTCCCGGCGTCGCCGTGTATTTCCAACAGACGCATAAAATTTCCTCTTTACCGGTGGATTCATTAAAAGCTGATGCACAACGTGGAATAACGAACTCGCGACAGGTGCCTTCGGCTTTATACCGACCAGATAAGCTGAAACTTGAGATCCCATGGGGCTTGGTATCAAGGAAGGTTAATACTTGGTCGAATGACGGTGCATGAACCGTGGAATGCAGCACTCCTCTTCGTCCTAATCTTTTCTTGCATGCTGGATTCCATTGAAGGCTTCTTTGCGATCGATTAAGTACCGGTTAAATGATGGATCGCATTTTAATGGACAGAAAACAGACTGTTCACGTTCGAATCATTACTTACATCAGAAATTAGATCATTATTGCTTTATTTAAACGATTTAATTAATATCTTTCATTTGTAATAATTATTTGTAACGATTAACCATTTCAATTGTCTTGTTATTTTTACTGTGTACAATTATTTTATGGTAGAAGTAAAACATTTGGAGCTAGAAATTCATTATATGGCTCTCCTTTGTGAAAAAAGTATATAATATATGTGACATTCACAGGACACATTGGGTTTCGATAATTGGCTACTAGATGTCGCTGCAGGACACATTTCTCGCTAGTACTCAGTAATAATTCCCGAAAGAGATTCACAAATTCTGCAGTTCCAAAGTTTCCAAATTCATAATATTCCAATGTACCAATTCTTAAAATCCAAGAAAAACCCCCCAAAAATCAAACACCACAACATAGTTGCTAGAACTCCACAGAACATATGAAATGCGACGAGTCCAATATCATTAACATACTAATCAAGCATGTGCCGACAAATTTTTTGACTAATCATAATGGGTCAAAGAATTAGTCGACAAATGTTCGCCGCCAGCTGACAATAAATTTCGTTTCCCCGGCAGTTAAATATTCCGATAACAGTTATCGATCGAACGATCGGCTAGACGAGCAGGTTTTACGAGGCTGTACACGGAAAACAGTCTCGTCTTTCTAGCGTAGATGCCGCACTATAAAATCACGGTACAGCGGCGTTGCTATTGGGAAGCAGTAACAATAAAATATTTAAATGAGCTCGGTGCACTTGACGCGGGTTAAACGGTTCGTGCGCGCTGCTTGAAGTCACGCTTCCATGCACGTCACCGACCGGGCCCTTTATATTGTCTTTAATCGATCGTAAAGGGCCCAGCATACGCCACGTATGATTCTGAAAACGGTGTGTAACCTACGACAGTTACGTGCTCGTTAACGATCGATGTCCTGCGTTATGTCGTGGATTCTTTCGGTAAGCGGATTATAAATTATTTGTAGGAATAGTTTAAGTGTTCAGGGTGCCGAGGTTGAATTCCACGGGATATTTGATGACTCTTTTGAATTGTGACTCCTTAAGGGACTTTAACACCCTTCGTGCCAATCATTCCGAAGGCTTTTTCGATAATACTCTTTATGGAGTTTATGTGATGTATGAATGTATTTTTAGATGGGGAGAAGGTAGAATTATAGTTTGTGAAAAATTATTGTTAGAGTTGAATTGGAGTATTGTATTAAATAATTTCCAAGTTTCCGAATTTCCACAACTTCAATATTCAGAATTGACAAAAATATTGCCAATGTTGCAGTACTGTTAATAAATATGAATCTGTAGATCCAGAAATCTAGACTAACATACAAAATCTGCCATTTCAACTTCGATTAGAAAAATGATCTCTACCGTTTCTTTCAAAGCTGTCCTTTTTCAGAAAATTACCTTCTGGTGCCGCTCTTCCGCACCGCGTGTTACCAACGCCCCAGTTTTATCCTCTTCGTCGAAACGTGTTAAAGGAAATACCGAACTGTCCGGAGACAATGAAGTACTCGAAGTGGACAATCTGCAGACACTGTCGGTCCCTTTTCTGTCGTCACAGAAAAGGAAGTACGGCATTTGAGGCAAAACGAGAGAAAGAACTTGCGAAATGTCTCAAGTGGTCACGTGTGGAAGTGCTTGAGAGGCTAACTGCGTCATTACTAGCAGGCAATCAAAGATTTCCGGATACTTGAAAGCCGTGAGGTTCCACGGGAAGGCCATTATCGACTTGACGCACTGCCGAGGGCCGTTTCCGATCTGTCACCACAACCGTGAAGTTAAGAGACTCCTGTGAATCGTTTCGGAACGATTCTGAGCTGCTGGCAGGATGCGGGCTCACGCCGGGTGTGCGGCGATTTTTACGGGTGTCAAGTGTCTGGCCAAAAATTGGTAATCGAGGACTTGGCTCTCTTCCTTTTCCAACTGTAATTCACTACGTAATATACTCTAGAACGTCAAGTTTTTCAAGACGACTGATTTGTTGGACTATCGGTCAAAATGTCTGGCTTCAAATTTGATATTTTATATTACACTTTGTTACCTTACTTCTCTCAAAATGTTTTGTTCAGATAGAGATTGTATATGTTGATGTCATAAAATTTACTTTTCAGCCTGTGCTTTTAATGCCTGTCCCAGTTAAATTTAAATCCACAATTTCTCTCGATGTCTTGTAATTAACTCTAGCTGCTTTAATACTAGGTTCACGGGTGTCCAATATGCTTTCAAAAACAATCTAACAATTCTTATAACGTAAAATAAGGAATTCAAGATGCTTTGGCGTCTGGTGTTAAAACAGTTTCAAGTGTAAAAAAATAAGAATTCTCTGCTCACATCCTTCAGACAAAATCAGCGAGCAACGGTACCGAGCTCATTATAAAATCAATCCTGCCAGGAATATTCAAGTCCGTACAAGTTGGTGATGGAGAAACTTCGTCGATGCGCAAAGTACGAAAACGGCGATCAGCATATTGGTGTCGAAGAAAACGAACAAGATTCCACCCACGTAGAGGCACTTCCTGTTCCCAGCGCAAGGATATTTATCTATTTCTCGAAACCCTTGCCTAAAGCAACACCTAACGCACGAAAAAGGGGCGCCTCCGTAGACAGTGTATCTTCCTGCACATCTACTTGTCTAAATTCAAAACATATCTCTGTCCCGTTTCAACCAAATTGGATGCAGTTTACAAACTACCTGCTCGTCCTGTTCGAAAACGGGGACCCTGACACTCTTTCTAATTCTTATCTCGTGACATCCTCTTCCGAAAGATCCTCCGTTACAACGCAATCGTCTTCACGCTCTCCAAGAGTTATCGACTGTTTCGATTCTTTACCTGGCACGTAGGTGGTGCGATCTAACGGGTAGATTGCTCACTTGACGAATTAGGTGTGTTTGTTTTGTCTTTCTAATCTTGGGATCTGTCTCGGATCGATCGAAGTTTCTGTTTTCGCCAAGTTGGAACCGTGGAAGATTTGTCGCTGTCAGCTGGACAGAATTTGTGAAACTATCGGTTCTAGTGTGCAAAGTTTGCGACGGTGGATTGTTTTCTATTTTCGAAGGAAATGGGAAATAGAATAGTGGTTCTTGAAATACAGAAAATTCTGATACTAAAATTCAAAGTATTAACGAAGTCCCAAAGTCTCAAAGTACCAAAGTGCAAAAGTTAAAAAATTGCAAAATAACGCTGACCCAAAATCTTAAAATACCAAAGATCCAATTTGTTCGATTCACCTTCGCTCCTCTTCATTACATAACCGCTTCTATATCACCATAATCATTAACCACAAGCTTGTTTCGCTGTCAACTACACGTCTTCATCAAAATCCCTATTCTTCCTAAGAACAGATCTCAGAACCAGACATCCTTTGAAATGAAGTAGAAAATATATTCGCTACGTCTTCACGAAGTGTCATTAGTATTCGTCCATACAAGCATCTCTTCGAATTCCTTTCGCTAAATTAAACGCCATTCTCGAAATTTTAATTCGCTCTCCATTCGATTCGCATGTTCATGCTCCCTCCATTACGCAACCACATCAATATCGCCAGAATCATTAAACAGAAGCTGGTTTCATCGTCAAATACATCTTCTTTCATCCGAGACACTATTCTTCCCAAGAACAAAGCACGTAGCCTGGTATCCTTAGAAGCGAAATGATCCAGAAAATAGATCCGGACGTTTATACCATCGCGAATTATTACCGTTATTATTCCACGTCCATCGCGCTGCAAGGAACAACGAGTACGCCGTCTTTTCCAGCCTCTGCCAAGACTTTACGGCCACTGCTTTCCACCCACATGGCCACCATACAATTTTTCCCGTGACGTTATGAAACCAGATCGATTCACGCGAACGTCGTACTGAAGACGAGAGAAAACGGATCCGCGTATTAATGCGAACCGTTTCTACCGTTCTCCCCCTACGTACATGATGGAACGATCATCAGAACGCACCGCGTTCAATCCTTTTCTACACCCGCGAACTTTACGAGCGGATTATTCAAACACCCACGCCGACGTGCTGTCATTCTCTCCCCTGGCTCTCCTATTTTCGTGCGTACACAGATGGCACAGAGCAGTCTCGAGGGTGTACTATCGTTCAGACTTCGCCACGGCTGAGAAACATAGAAACGCGTGCTGCATTAAAATTCCGACTTAAATGGAAGTTCACGTTAGCGAACATTTGTTCGTTACAGCGATGTCTGGTACCATTTACATTCCACCAATTTTGTGTATCGTGTTCAATTTTATACCCTAAAAGAGGTTTCAAATTTTACTTATAAATGGGAGTTTGAATGAAGGTTAATTATTGAAGGAGGTACATGAAATAAAATCTTGTGTAGATTAGGTTAATGATTATACAAAGATGGTATTAGAAATATGTGTGTAAAAATCTCGGTGATATAGTCTGTAGAGTTAGTTGCAAAATACAGGAACAGTACATGCATACCAGTAGTATTCACAGTCAATTAGTCGATGTACTATAAAACAAAGGCCGGGGACAAGAAGTACAAGCAAAACCAATGCTTCACTTTAACAGAACTAGAGCGATAAAGTGTAGTTAGGATACAAAAGTAGATAAATGAAACAAGAGTAAATGTCAACGTGTTAAATTATTCTCGATTTACTCGAGAAATTTGTTCGCTTAAATTTGCCGAGTGTGCGGCAAGTAAACCAGCCATAAAGTTGCTCGTTGCACGCCGAGCCTCACACTTCGCGACCCGCCAATTACAGGCAATAATTGGAATCGGCTGGCAGACCGATCGATCCTAGGTGGCTGGAGTGTACGGTGTCGGTGTCTATTCGAGTCGCACGCAATCGGCTCGCACCATAAAGTTGCACGGGTCCGACACGCCGCGGGACAGCGCCAAGAAGTGTACAATGCTGTGTACCCCGTGTCCATGGAACACGACATGCCCATGCGGTGTCCAACAAATGACGGGACCGTCGTGTGTGGTCCCACCTGCGTGGGTGTCACTCGTTCTCTCTCGTTCTCCCCGTGTACCAACCCCCTTCCTCCTGGGCCCCGTATCACCTCGCCCCACGTGTCCCGAGACAGGCCTATCCGCGTCGTTCCGGTGTGTCTTGACACGGGCATGGATCTCACGGGGATCTTCTCGCCTCCTGACATCCGTCTTGCTACGAAAATAGGAGAGACGAAACGGGAGGGGGACTCGTATCGTCCTGCTCGCGTGGGCCGAGCAGAGATACGGCTGCGAAAGGATCACGAGGACGACCTCCTTGATCTTTCTATTACAGGGATTCGTGGTACGTGTTGCACGATGACGTTGTTCTGAGCTGCTCCGAGCTGGATGGGAACGACCGGTCTGTGGTTATTTCATGATGTCCGGTTGCGTTTTTTCACCGCTGGTTAATTGGCCGACGCTGCGAGAGACTGATGCGTGAGCATCGAGTTCAAGGCGAAAAATGAAGGTCATTGCTGAACTTACCTGTAGGCGGTACTTGCCATTTGGACATTTGAAATTGATCGACGTTTATGCACTTGGGATTTGGGAAATTTGGACTTGTCGAAACTTAGAAATGTTCATATCTATGGGCACGTGAACAATTTAGAAATTTGTAAGTTCGAAGATTACCTTATACTATAAACATCGAGCTTGATGCGCTAATAATAACCGCTATGATTATTCTAAGTGTCTGGCCCCAAATAACACAGTAAACGCACGTATCATCCTCATCAATCTGCCAAACGTACCACGAAAATAAATTGAACGGATGCGAAACAACGAATATACATCTGATCTCCATCGAAACGAATCACGTACGATTCAGCAGAAACGTGAGGACACTCGACTGAAGAGAAGACGATGCTCACAAAGACAGAAGGGGTTCTCGAAAGGAGGATGCTTAAAGATGGATGCGCAGCAACGATCAAGAAAATTCTACATGACCCCCGGGATAGGTTATTGATGGTGCTACACCTGAGAATGGTGACTAGATGGTAATTTTCGATGGGACAAAAAGGTATTCCTTGCGCTTGGATCCCGTAGGTTTGACGTCCTGACACGCGAGGAATGTTGGATCAGCTCTCGATCACCCGAGGGTTCGATTCGTAGCCCTCGATAACGCGAGGTCCACGAACGCGTGACGGTTAAAAAAATGTTAGAGCGAAGAGTAGCGGTTATCGAACGATTTCGATAGGATCGAACGGAAAATAATCGCGCGAATACCTCGAGCAGCTACCGCTACTTGGAAATTAACATTTCCGGCTCGCGAACGAGCCAGCTCGGATTCTTGATAAAACGACCGATTAAATTCAGCCGAATGCAATTAGTTAAAGCGTTCCTCGTTTCTCTTTCCGGACTGCCGTTTCAACGTTTGGGCCTGGATTCCAGCGACAGGCTCTGGACAAGCATGAAAACGGTAGCCTGACCGGCTGGATCGAAGCTCGAGAAAGGAAGACCGGGAGCGATCTTTTGACGGCGCGTGAAGATAAAATCGAGACCGATGCGGGTCTTTAGCGTCTAATGTGCACGAAATTGCGCGGACCGGTATTAAATTAAATGCTGCGCTGCTGAAAAATCGACGATCGATAGCGCATTGCGATTAAAACTCGTTGAATACATGGGGGGAAGCGAATGAAGATTAAGAGATGTTTAAAGTGTTTGCGATCGGAGATTACACCGGTTATCGTTTAAGTTTCATGGCTTGGAAATTGTTTAAATAAAATTCTGTGCAATTTGTCATGCTTTGTAGGAGCAAGATTATATGTGATTCACAAGATGTATCATTGCATTAAACATCACTATCAGTTGGGGTGACATCAAGAGTTTTGTTCTTACAATATTATATTAAATATATTTATTATTACAATAAATATACTAGAGAAAGGAACGTTAAGAATTATCGAACAAACATGAATGCCATTCGATTGCCATCGAATCCTACGACCACCCTTTAGCCGAGGCACCCTTCTCGTCAGAAGCTCACGAAACAGGAAGACATTCGATACCGCGAACGCCGGTGGATATATTTAGTAAATTGGAACATAAATTTCCCCGGTGGCCCTTCAAAATCCATCGGAATTTCAGGGAAGAATGCGGCAGGATTCTCAACATAAAAAGCGTTCCTCGTAAACGGAACGAAAAGGGAGAGAAGCCGAGGAAAGGCGCGGGTCCTCCTCCTCGTCACCATAGAAGCTCGATCAAAGTCGACGGAAGACCAGGAGCGATCGTTCGCCGATGGCACACGGAGATATCCATCTACAATGATGTTAAGGGCCGAAGGACCGGGCATTTGTAATCCTGCGAGAGCTCGCGAGCCACGGGAGGGAGGTAGCGGCAACCCAATTTATATATTGCGTCCCCAAGACGTCGCCGATTAATCCTGCGGGAGTCGCGAGACCACCCAGGTGAAACTAACACCGTTTCACCCTTCTGCCCTGACACCGGTCGCGCCTCATAAACGTCCTTTCGTCCTACTTTAAAGGTCCGGCTTAACTAAACGGCTGTCGCAGCTGCCCACGAGCTTCTCCTTTTCCTAGGGGACTGAATCGGATTTAATCGACCTCTGGATCATCCTAGTCCCATAGAAACGACGGATTGCTGACTTTAAGTGCTTACGGAGCTACGGATACGTGGGCTGAGTCTGATCCCTGGTGATAAAGACACTGACGAAAGTAGACTTTTTGTCTGGGTTAAATTTAGACTTTCTGCATTAACGTTAATACATTGCATTGGGAATGAGAAATTTAAAATTTAGGTCTGGGTGTTTGGACCATTGAAAATGTGGGGCTGTGAAAATTTTGGGAACCCTTTGGAAATTTGGAGACTGGAGACGTGAAACTTAGGGATTTAATAATTTGGAAGTTTGGAAACTTGATAAATTATAAACTTGAAACTCTTCTACCTTGAAACTTAAAAAGTTTGGGAAGCTATAGCTTTGAAAATGTGTAAAAGTGTCTTGGTAAACATAAAAATTTCTAATGTAAGATATATTAGTATCCCACGCACGAATGAAATTAAAAAAGATGGCAGTAAGAAGATTGAAATTGATACGTCGTGTTCCGCATCGAAGCGTCACTTTTCTCCCCCAGATGTCTTCCACCTACGGTCGAACGTCATTATGATAATATTTCGCGGGCCCACGACCTTTTTCTCATTACGCAGACACGCAGAAAAGGGGGCGAAAGCGAGACCCGTCCGCTAATTTGAATATTGACCTGCGGGGGTGTCGGTAACGGGCAGCTGCACAACTCGCATAAAACATAAAACGTCTCTAGAAGCATTCGCATCTCGGAACGTTACGGAGGAACGTGGGTGCAGTGGTGCTCGAATGCCTACACCAGGAACGAGCACCGAAAAGATCTGCCTGCGAACGACGCCCCGAAGACAAAACGCGCTCGCGTGTCCCGAGCAAATTCCTCGAAGCGAGCCTAAACTCGTTTGCTGCTTTGATGGACGAGAAACAACAGCCAGATGGTCCGAAAGGTCCACACTCCGTGAATTAAGCCTCTTTATATGAAATGAGAAAGTGGGGAGAATTTTTCTGCCAATGGTTTTCGAGTACTGGATCCCTCAAAAATAGCTGGAAGTATTCAAATCGCTCTGTATTCAAAAATATTCAATATATTACACTACAGACGTTGATCAACTTAATAACTCTATGGAATGTTATAGCATTTATAATTTTATTTACAGTATGAACATTCATTTAATTTATAACTTCATACATAGTATTAATGTATACTCTTAAACGTTTCAGAGAGTAAAGATCACACATGCAGATACACGCCACTCTTACAAATATACGTACACATATGTAGATAATAAAATGTGAAATGTTATTATGTTGTTCGAAAAGTTCCCAACGAAATTGAAAGGCAGCAAAAACAAAAAAAGCTTGGCTGTAATAATGAATCGTCTATCATTCTGATCCAACAACAACTCCATTATCTCATTTCAATTTCAAGCGAAACAAGAAAAACCGTGTTCACCTGTTGTTCAGACCATCTAACAGCCTCAACGAGACGTCGAAAGATGGCGTGCAAACAAAGCCCGGTATGATCACACTCTAGAGGAGACTCATAGACACCAGGAACGAAGGTAAGGAACGAGGCACCTAAATCACAGGCAACGTCAACGGCCACAACAATGGCCGTCACTGGCATCCATCTTATTAACGGATGTTAATCATGTCTTCAGCAACGCGTCGTCCAAGCATTACCTTCGCGACCACCACGGTCGTGCATTGTTCGTGCGGGTTCAACCGAACGGAGCGCAACCCACCCCCCTCGGTTCTCCTTGTAATAAGATACTCGCCATCTTCGTATGTAAATGCTGGCCATTCATTACGTTCTGGGCTGAATGATTGGGCCCTTTGTGGGAATCCTTTCACGACAAGAGCCGTATCATCGTTTAGGGAGGCCGCGGACAACCGGCCGGAATAATATTTGCGAGGGCTTACCGGAATCGAGGTCGATTCAGGGAATAATCTGCGGTTGGTCCGCCATTTTCATTCATCCCGAGCTCCTACCGAGAAATTGTCGTATTACAGCCCCTTCGAGACATCTAATTAACACTTTGATTGCTTCGGAGAAGTTTATTGCGAAACATATTCTTCTTTTACTTAACGGTAGACTATATATTGCTATGGACCTCCAATAATTGAATGTATTAACTATTATATTAATAGTAGCATGGTTGTAGTAGACTTAGAGGAATAATAAGATGGAATAGAACAACAGTGTAGATATATTGAAGTAGCAGAATAATAAAACACAAGACTTTTCAATCTCCAAACTATTGAAATGAACAATAGTTTGTGACCCTGTCAATAAACATTTTAACCTTTGAACTTTCTTCCCAAACTAATCGGCTAAAGATTATTTTGGACCTCACAAGCCGTACTCAAACGACATCTTAAGAGCAGCCTGAAGAGACACCGATTGATAGCATTAATATTAATAGACTTTCGACCAAGCTGCCGGCAGATAAGGAGACCAGTTTTGCTTTTATACCGCTGATTGACGCGTGTCCTAAATTGCTCGAGGTACATTAGCAGTAGGACCAAAGTGACTTCGAACATTCACCGTGACATTTTTTGACGTACGCTCTAGTAACAACAGGTGTACAAGGCTTAGAAGAATTCTATGGTTAACCGTAAGCCGAACTTCGACCTTCTGACAAGGATAATATCCACATACAGAGTTGCTACGATTGTATGCGTTGATGCTCGAACAGGTTTGATGAGAAGCATTAAACGCGAGAGCTCGAAGGCGTCGATTAGCCACACCTCGTAAAAACGAATGCCAATTTCACTAATCGATGATTCGATTAAGTCTCGATAAAACGAGCGACAATCGTGTCTCCGATAAGGACGAACGCGGCGCACTCGAGACGAACACTCTTGCAGTTCGTGTTATTTAAATGGAGTGCAGACTTGTTAAAATTAAATAAACTGTACGGTCTGGCATCTTCAGCAAGATGTTAAAGAGGTTTGATATTATATACCCGTTGGTGAGGTTTCCTTATAGACAGAATGTAAGGTAAAATTACACTTACAGTGCTGGAATCTATTAAATTTTAACATAATGTGTATACATTTATTAAATTATAACAAGGTATCACCTAATAAGGCAACTTGTCATTTTAAAAGCAAATGCAATTCATTATTCTATAGAGATGTATTTCACAATCGTAATAGCTTTGTTTAATAAAAAGGTCGTACTTTAAGATCAAAGTCTCGAGTTCCTCGGCAATGTTCCATCGCGAAATTCGATTCTAACCGAGGGATAGAATTTTCCAACGTTAAAATCCGATACCGCGTGGCGGTCGCATTATCCTGGAAATTGCATCGTCCTTCACAGGCCTGCCAGGAGCAGGCGAGCTATTTCCAAGACGTTTCACTGATGTTCAGAGGTTCACCTTTGCCGACTCGTCTGTGCTGCAATTTTCCCTACAGATATGCAACAGGATTCCGAGCGTGAAACAAAATGGCAGAAGCAGATACAGGAATCAAAGAAGAATACAGGCACCGCGCCAAATAGTTCCCTTCCTGTCACGACACCAGACTTTGGAACATTTATTTCATGGCAGATCATTTATAACTTGTAACTTTCTATAAACGATTATTTATCATCGGTGACATTTTATTCCACATATTTTACAGATGTTACAGGATGTTACAGGATTTGCATATATTTTACATATTTTACACCGAATGTTGTTACTTTGTTCTTTATCGTACGAAGCAAATAGATAAGTTTTGTGTTAAAAAGTTTATCGACTATCTCTTCTCTTACTTTATTTCTGCTTGTTTTTATTTATCTTCATATATTTTAAAAACTTTGCTGACATCCAATTTTTTTCTTCCTACCTTACACCTGCACATTTTTATTTATATTTGTATATACGTTTTTGTAAATATTTTTGAAATTCTTTCCTCGTACAGTTGCAAACTGCAGCACTGCGATTTTCCTCAATAACGTATACAAAAGAGCACGCAAAAATTTTCCAACCATAATATTCAAAATGGAATACCAATTTATTTACACAGAAGTTCTGTCAACCACTGATTTATTGCCACAATATTTTTTTCATTGACAAAGTACCGAGACAGAGCGTTTCAATAAAATTTTACCGTGATTCGCATTCGAAATTTGGTGCAATATTGAGACTGTAAAAGAAATATTTTTGTACAAAAGTACTTATCAGTTCATTTCTCAAGAACAAGATACGCACGTAGTTGATCGTAGAAATTCCCAGCTGCACAATTTCCCGTAGAGATAGGCAATAGGTTACCGAGCGTGAAACAAAATGGCAGAAGCAGATACAGGAAGCGGAGAGGAGCGGATGCAGCGCGGCAAGCATGTCCCTTTGGCCATAACGTAGACGGTTTCGCATAATTAACTCCACGGAAAAATCATTGTGCGCCATATGCCGCTCGTGAAGGGTAAACTGCAAAGCGGATAGACGAGTATACGTGTTAGCCTCGGCTTCGAGGTACATTAAACCCTTGCTTGCGCTATCACGCGGCAACAGCTGCTATGCGCAGCTTGCTATCATTGCATCTCGTTGATCCATAGACCTGACGCGAGTATCCGAAGAGAAGTCCGCCCTTGACGTACATTCTCTGCCTTAGAACGACTCGACGTTGGATATATTGCATGAGGAAACGTGTCGAAAGGTGAGCTTTCTGAAAATTGCAATGGTAGAAAATTGATTGCTAATAACTTGGTAGCACATATTTCTCTGACTTAATAGTCCTCATTCACATGTGACATCAGTTGGTACAGTACTTGATACAGTAAATTTGAAATACAACTAGGAAAATTAAATAATTATATCCTTGATTATTGTAACTATAATTGTTGCTATAACCTACTATATGACAACATATAAAGAAAATTGTAACATTATTGACATATAAAAGTTAAGGTAGTGGAAAAAGCAACTAAGGAAAATTATTGTAAAAATTCTTTTACCATTCTAAATATACCAAATTCAGAGAAGTTATGTTTTTGAAGAAGCCATAATGATCGAAGTATTTATAGAAAAAGCAGGAGGATGCAGCATGCGTGGGTTTCAAGAAATCTTCGAAGCAGTAAGATCGGATCGAATCGGTGGATAATTCTGAAGGATTAGACTACATGATGAAGAGATCAAGAGTTTTCTAAATCTCGCGCTTAAGCCTTGCCAGGAGGTCGCGTGCACCAGAGTTTATCAATTTGTATGAATTACTTGACGTGAATGCACCCGCATAAGAGGGGCCCATTACAAAAACTCGCTTGAATGTCCAACGCCCCCATAATGGCCGTGGATGGGGAACGTTGCACCTGGCACAGATCGAAGTTCACGCGTAGACCTCATTCCATTCCCATCGTATATCTACAACCAAAGCGTATTTATTGCGTCTATAAACAACGATTAAATGTACTATTTATTGGTTGCTGCAGGCGAAATATCCTATCGCTTCTGGTAATATATTTTTTTTATTTTCCGGGTAGTATTTACATTACTTTAAATCAGTGGCTTGGGAATTTAAAAAGGAAGAATAAACACCGTAATGTAAAATTCCCAAATTCCCAAATCGATGAAATTGCCTACCATCAATAGCCCTGAGTGCATACTACATGCAAACATTTGACCATACATTGAATCAGCAGAACCACTACCACAAATTGAAATTGCCAATTAAAAGAACCTCTTCGATTCACCGAAATAACCCGAAACACATATCGAATTAATTTAAATTTTTCGACGCGGAAGAAGCTGAGTCTTCCTTATTTTCTCAACCGGCAGCTCGCTCGAATAATTTCATTTCCCGAGTCACGGCGGAAAGAAAGTTCCCGCTGGAACTTTCATTTTAGCGTCGAGAAAATACAGGAAGCTCGCTGGGGATGTTGGTGAAACGCGATGGAGGCATCCCGGCTTCCTTGGAACTCGTATTTACCGCGTCGTATCGTAAGAAAATAAGATATACGAGGCAAACGCAAGCGGTTTCTCTGGAGCCCCGGAGCGGTCTCCGGGTCGGTTAAAACGCTAGCGTTGCCTTCTACGATGGCAGCGAAATAATTGCGACGTCCTCGCTGACAAAGAGAACACGAGCGTGGGTTTCACGCGGAGGATTCTTCCTGCTTCGACGTCCACGCGAAACGGAAGGTATCTCAATAACAGAGACAAAAAGCTACCCGGTCGATACGCGTGCCAGACAGAATATATTCGCGGAGAAAATTGATTTGTTGCGCTTCGCTACCGTTGCTTAAATAGAGATAAAGCTCTAACAGCTTATGAATATGCAGACGACTTGCTAGATCGCCTGACTGCTTGCTGTTAGATTTCTATCTACCGAAGCCCAAACGCTGGTTAACGGTCGTCGAACCGCGGCGGGCTGATAGATGAACCTGTGATTAGAAAGGGTGGCGTTTCGGAAGCGATGGCTCCTCCAGGATGAGAGCAAACGCGATCGTTTGCATTTCTACAAGCGATGAGTTGCTTAGTTATGGGGTGTGAGAAATGGCTGCCTCGTTTGTGGGAAATTATCTTTGCTACCTCACAGTGGATGACTTGGACATTTTTAACCAAATATAAAGATAATTATATTATAATTTCAGTTTGATAAATTTTGTTTATAATTCTCCCACTTCATTCGAAACATCACAATTTTTTGTCTTGCAACATGTTGCAACAGTAACAGTGTTATAATATTGTAAGAATGATCTCGTCATTCTGCCAGCTCGAATGATCGATATGTAGAATACAATACAATTGATTTATTGAACAATTCATTCATCCCTTGAATTCATGACCACATAAGAATATTAAGAATAAAATGATTTTCATCCCCTACGTACTCTTATCAAATCATGAAAATGAGCTAATCAGAACCGTCATTAAAGTGAATATATTGCACCAATAAATCTCCGGTCGCAACGATCTCTTGTTTTCTCATTAATTTTCCACACATGTACACATGTCCAAATTTCTTTCTCTCTGCGCGCTCTTAACGAGGATCCTGAACGAAGAAATTGCGTGAGCAGTCGCAGTCGAGGGACGCAATATCATTGCGCACGAAAGCCATTAAGCAGATTAGCCGGGCAGCCGAGTTACGCACGTGGTCCATGGTGACCATGCAACCGCCTTAATAGAGACGTAAAGTTGTCGCTGCAAAAGGGCCACGATCCCATGGGTACACGGTGGCAAAAAACCCATTCCCGATCCCACCATGGGGAAATTGATTGCACCGTGGGTGGTGGTGGTTGCGATCCGTGGAATCTATGTGGAGCCACGCACCGTTCGCTTGAATTCGTAATTAGCCCGTTAATTGGCTATAACTTGCCGTGTAATAATCACAGACGTTTTGCACCTCGTGTGGACTGCGCTTCTGCTTGAAATCCTCTTAACGAAGCAATTTCTTTTCGCGCGATTTCGGTCGCGGGGGTGAAACCGTATTTCGAAGTCTGCTTGCCACTTTATGTATGCTTGCTTTGGAATTCAGCAGAAATAATGGTAATAATCTTGACGTTTCAATTTCGTCGGGGAAATTATATGGAACTGGTAAAAGTGAATTAATTGCCCGGTTGAAATTGTATACTGGGTGTACCTTTTTGTTTGAATATCTTTGAGGTACCAATGTGGGGTTTATATATTCACTCTGAAGTGAAATTTGGGACCTCTTGTTTATATTGGAAAGAAATATCACTGGAACGGGACGTTTACGTACATAACAAATATGGTGGATACGAGGGTACTTTTAATATTAAGTTGTTACTGTAACTTTATTAACAAAATTGTAAAGGAGGATTAAAATGTTATATACGATTTTGACTTCTTTTGTTACTGTAAGGAGCACGTTCGTTCACTAAAAGTTCGCAAGTGTCAGCCATTCTTATTAGTTCACGAGTTGGTCGCTAGTGTCGCAAGGTAACCTTATACTTCAATACCTCTGTAACATACATGTATTGTAAAAATCAAATCATGAAATAATGAACAAATTAATCACGCAATATAGAGGTACAGGTTCTTCTAAAGCAAAAGTATCCTCGCACAAGTACTATTTTGACTTAAACATTTCCCTACAGACAGAAACAAGAAAGAAAAATACGAAAAGCATCGACAAAACCAACCGAGAATAATTTATCCAAAAACGAACAATTCAAATCAAGATGTTATCGTTAAAACGTCCAATGCTTGTCTCGGTGTTCAAAAATTCTAAAAAATCTTTAATATATTCAGTCTTAACGCCTCGTAATTACCAGGACTTATCGCTAGGTCATCACTGAGCTTGAAACTGAATGATGTAACAGGCTTCGCAGTCTGGAACGTATCGAAGCTATCAGGAGTGATCGAGGGTGTGGCGTTGTTCGAGATGGATAATCTAAAATTGAAATGCTACACGTTGCCCGCGATTTCACCTCTGCTCCATCGTGATTTCCTTTCCTAGCGTGTTTCTTGCCTCGGTTTCTGCGTCCCCGTTCCTCGTCCATTCTCCTCTCGTCTCCGCTGCGCCTTTATCTCTGCCGAAGCTGAAGGCAGCGCGTTCATTGTTTGGATCCCAGCTTTACCCGCCAGGAAACAAATGACCGGGCGCATAAAGTCGGTTTGCAAAAAGCATCGGGTTCCTTCGTTAAAACTAATATATGTCACCATTATTTTTAATAACGCAAAAAAGGCAAGAACCATCTACTGCCGCGTAATGGGAACTTTCCGTGGGTCCCTCCTTAAGGCTTGACCACTCTTGTTACTTTTCGCCTTGCCTTCCTTTTTTTTCTTCCTCCTCTTCTTCTTCTGGTTCATTGTCGACGAAAACCGGCAGATGGTAGCGGCGTTCACCTAACGAGCCTTGACAGACTCGAATCCGAGAACCGTCGTTTTACTTATCACCCGGCTTTTACACATTGTTGTCGTAATTAATGGGTCCGCGATCGCGGAATACGAATTAGAGGTTGCACACGAGACGGGCAGATTTAATTGATACGTGACTCGGCGGGACTCGTTTGTATTCCGTGCAACGGGAACCTTCTCTGCTCCGAAGGGGGCTTGATCAAATGTTCGAGCAACTTTTTTTTTTGTTTTCGAGAGAAGTTCGGGACCTTTATGCTAACGGGAAGGTATAAAAATGATCACAAATCAAAGCTATTGTCCCAACGCGAATGTCTCTCGAAGAACAATTAAACTGTTCAACAGTTTGCCCCGAACGACAATTCCGAACTCTCCGAAGAGTTTTCCCGTCGAAGTTTGCAGACCATACCGAAGGAGCGCCTGAATCGATACCACGAAAAGACACACTCCAACGATGTTCCACGCCCACGAAAGGCTTCAATTACTACCGAACTTCCCCGAAACGGTCCATACATCCAATTAAAACGCACCAGGAGGTAAGACCCGGGCTGGTTCGGTTAACTTTGTCCAACTCTCCGGACAGGGGACAATCGACTTCTAACCGGTGGCTGGCTACCGTGGATCATCCGGAAGGGTTAAGGAATCGCGGGACCATCTTTAATCCCGCAATATTTACAATCCTACTGTCCAAGCAGGGTTCACGGGAATAAGTAAAGGGTTGCTTCTAAGGCCCGGCCAAACAACACGAGCGATTTATAACGTTGCTTGAAACGGAAATAATGCATATCCTTAAGGATTTACCGGCACATTCATTGTTCGCTACCTGTGTCCAGCTACCCAGATTATAACGCCACTCTCGAATCCGTGGAAACCGATGAATTCGCGCGTGAACGTGATTTATTGCCGTAGCAAACGGCGTGTTGGCACGCGCAAACTTGCCTTCGCGATACGTCCACGGGGTATCGTGGTGCAACCGCCATCGGACTTTGATAGAACCCGCGGCAGCCGCATGATTTATGGTGTTTGCGGTAAGGCTTCGTGGTCGACGGATTAACCCCATGGGAGTGCCCAAACTTACCGCTAACTTCCTGGTAAAACTTTCGATGTTTGGACACGGAACGGTGAAGTCCGTACTGTGTAGGGAAATGGCCAAGTAGAAGCTGGATTTACTGGTCCCTGTAGATCGGATTGAAGGAATTGTTTGGCAATTCTGAGACCAACATATTGATATTTAATTAGGGTCGTAACCTTCCAATGTACTCTTGATGGTTCCTGCTGTTATAAGTGTATCAGTAATTTACCTTCTTGATTAAGTTCGACATTTAATTTTTGGAAATCGAAATGTTATCTTGAATGTAACTGTTCTGCAACATTCGATACTATATTTTGAGAAGAACAAGTGGTTTTGCATAAAAAGTTCTGTGTTTTTATTATGGTTCCTATAAGATTGTATAATCTAAATAAAACGTAGTTGTTACATTAACACATTGTTTAATAAACGAATGCATTCTGGTAAAACCCCTTTATCGTATTTTCACCAGTGTGCAACTATAAATTTTCACGCAATAATCGATGATTGTTACAACGATATTCAGGCAGTTTGCATAATATTTATTAATACCAATAAAATGCGAATGAATAGCCGGAACGATTGAAGCACAGGAGAGGAGAAAAATTTTATCGACGCACCCACGTACGGTTTATACGATCGATTTAATCCCACAACGAGATACAAAATACGTCGATTGGATCGAACACTGTATTGGCTGTTATGGTCATTCAATGATACTCGCGGTCTTCTGCATATAGAGACGGCATGTGGGGACGCGTATGGGCGTATATAAGGTGTGTCTTGAATCGTTGATCCTTTCTACTAGTTTGTTCCGTGTGTATATCGTTAGAGTGATCCTAATCATATTTATAATCGTCTTATTGTTTTCATTGTTTAATTATTTGGACATTCCATTTGGAGCATTTGACTTATGCTGAATTTGTCACTGTATACACATATCCTTATATGATCAGGTTCCTATATGAATCCTCATTTTTGGGATTCTAATATCATCAAAAATATACCAAACCAGATACTTATGTAGGTTTCTATGTAATTAAATTTTTGTATAAGTAGATTTTATATTGCCAAATGTATCCCTAAATCTGCACAGCTCAAGATACCTATATTCCCAAATTCCTGTATGTGCAGATCTCTATATTCTCAAATATCAATATCCCTAAATCTGTATGTCTTCAAATTTCTACATCCACAAACTATTATACTTCCAAATCTATACCTCCAGATCTCTACATCCCAGGTCCCTATATCGCATCCCCAGATTCCTAGGCCTGCCTACTAATTAATAGTCCTCGCACACCAAAGAGTTAATCGCAAATCGAAACAAATTAAAGTAACGTATCTGATCGCATTAAGTAAGGAGGAGACGATTTCACTACCGGTCTTGCGACTCATAAAACCTGATTATCCAGCTGCTCGTCTGCACGGAATCGATATTTGATAAATCTATGTAGCCGATCGAAGGAATCGACATTTCCTTTCCGACGCATCCTGTACAGCCGTGTTCGTTCGGTTGCAAGGGCCGTAATGTAAATCGCATGGTAATTTATGCAGGCGCCACGAGGCAATTGCACTCTGGTCACCGAAGCCTTTGGGATCCGTGGCTTTACAGCTTGTTTTATTCGCCGTGGAAAATAAGGTCGCTGAGGTTATTAGCTATAATATCAGATTTATGATTTATACCGAGCAAGCCGAGAAACGGCGGCGATAAAAGGATACCACAGCGCAAAGTATAGTGTGGCGGGTATATTATGCTCGTACCGCGAGAATATTGCTAATATATAGAGAACGAGCTTAATAACGACGAGCTTTTCGCCACTTTTCTCTTTATTAAAGAACATCAACATTTAAATTACAGATGTTCAGGTTCGCTCCGCATGCGAGGAATCGCGGACATCGCCGTTTTACATCTTTATAATTCCGCCATTCCGCGGAACGTTTATGCGGGGAAATTTTTAATCAACAGTTTTTACAACTGCTCGGACGAAAATTCCGGGGTTATAGTACGTGAACGACGCGAGTTTCTCTGGTTATTGCGGTAGATAAATTATTAACAACTCTTGTGGTCATTCTGGTGGATAAATTATTAACAACTTTCGTGGCAATTTTGCTAGCTGAAATATTAACAACTCTTGTGGTAACTCTGTTAGCTGATTCATTAACAATTTTTAAACAAATCTTGTTCCGAATTTACTCAACGAACAATCGAACATTCGTCGCCACAAATATTACAATTCCGAAACATCCCCTAAAATTCGCCAACATCGAGTTTGGAGTGAAACGTCTTCACAGTAGTTTCTCGACCAACCTTATCGTGAAAAGGAACTTTCAGAAGCACTGCCGGGGGTGCACCGCTTAAAAACAACCCCCGAAATCAGCGTGACGGTGTCGGGGCTTCCGGAGAGTACTCGCACGATGATTTTCTCAAGGACGAGGCGACGATTTGCAAGGAGCAAAACCTTAACTTCGATCTTTTCAGCCGGAGAGAGAAGAGAGGGCACGTCTTGTCATATTTTGGCCACGGCTCGGTGTATTTATGGCCAGAAATATGGCCAGAGACGTTAGGAGGTCCACAAACAGACCATAGTCTTGCGTTTTCGCCACAACCGAGACGCTTTTCTTTCTCTCGCTGCCCACTTTCAGAGATCTCGTTAAATATTTTCTAGTATTTTCTAGTCGAGGCGAAGATATACGATGTGGCCAGGTTACGCGAAAATGTACGAAGGTCTTACGGTACCCTCGTAAAGATACTGCACTTTTTTCCTTCGCTCTCTTCCTAATTTTTTCTCCTCACCCAAGATGTCTGCGGATTCATCTCCGAGAGAGGTAGCAATAAAATTGCGCAAAACTTCGGCAAGATATACGGTCACGAACGCGGCTCACAATTGTTTCGACCAATGCCACGGACAATTCGTAATAATGTGGTCGTAGCTGCCCGCACGGAACGGAATTTTTCGACAGCTTTTACGGTTGCTTGTAAAGTAATTTTTCTTGGTCGTAAACTGGTCGACCATGTATTTACGCGAACGATCATCGTAGATGACAGGAATCTCTCCGAGTTCATAGCTTCGCTTTATAAAAAAGATCGATCGTTCGAGGTCTTACGGGTTGTAGCTTTTATTCTGGATCCTAATCTTGCTTCAAGGACTGGAGGATTTGAAATCCTTTCGGTTTTACGATATCGAGAAAATTTTAGGGCAACTGGGAAAAATTTAATGTAAGGGAGATGAGATCGTTTGGAAGGTTGTTCAAATTTAGAGTCTTCGTAGTTTAACTTGAAAGTTTAGAAATATATCAGACAATTAATGTTTAAAACTTAAATTCACTAATTGTCGAACATTCCAATTTTCAAATATAAAAACATAGGAATTTAAGTCACTTTAAAATATAGAACTCTGATAGCTAGATAAAAAGTATGTAGTTCAGAAATGGAAACTTGTCAAGATATATCACTTGCACTCCCGTGCACCCAGGCACATTAGCCCATCACCGTCCACCCCATGAAAAATCACGTTTCTTTAACAAATATCGAGCACAATCCCCTAAAAATCCGTAACCGTAGCATAAAACGAGGGTGAAACGACGGACATTCACGAAACTTTCCGTGGAAACGACTCCCAACTTATTCTCAGTTTCGAAGAGCCATAGACCGTTCGCGGACAAAGCTTAAGGCCGAGTTCACATGTGCCACTCGCAACTTTGTACAAAGACACGCGGTCGACGATGGAAACCGTGAAAAATCGGGAAACCTGGCCGGATCACGAGCGGATCGCATCTGGTAGCGGGCAAAGTCGATTCACGTTTCGAGACATGAAAGAGCTTAAAACCAACTCTCTCTCCGTTGCACTGTTGTTTGCTGTGGCGAAATCACCGTTTCCAAGGTGCGCGGAAATCGGTTGAATGCCGATTCGAGACCCGTGACGGTCCCGGGCATCGTGGATCTCTTTCAAAGCTGACCGAATCTAATCAGCTCGCTCGTCATCTGCTGATCTTTGATGTTGCTTCGGTTTCTTGGGAAAGGACATGTATTCCTTAACTTCTGCTTCTTTGAAAATCTTCGAGGCTATTCCTGAATCTGGATCTTCGAGCTTCTGAACAGTCCAGTTTGAATGGACACTGATTTATGGCTGATAGGTCATTATTCTACTTATCTGTTTAACTATTTCTTGGGATGAAGATTTTTCTTGTCTCTTCAACAAATTATCTATTTCTCCAATATGCATCTTTTGTGATCTGAAGGTTTCTTGTATCTGGTAAGTTGGCAGTCAGAAACAACGCGAACGTCATCGTCCGCCATTTTACCAGACGCGCACAGTAAGCACTCGTAAGTGAAATCACGTTACATGGAAATTCTCACGGCAATCACACGACGTATCGACGCGTCCGTCTCGAAATTTTAATGAAATTCAAGCCGTAGATATTTTTACGAAGCACGACAGCCGCAGCTGCCTCTTCTTAACGAAGGGACATTGTAAAACGCAGGACAGAACGCGGCCTCGTGGGCGGAGAAGTCCGCAAAAGCCGCATCGGTCTCCGTGAAATCGACGATTCGACTCGGCGACGTATTTCTATGCAGGCCTCTGGTCGCGCGACTCTACGAACATGAGGACATGCCTTAAGTAGCCAGAGAATAATTGACCGTCTTCCCATCGGGCGTGTCCCGTACGAAAGGACGAAACTTATGCGATCGTTCGTCGGTCGCCGATTTGATTCGCTCGACCCGCGGCCTTTGACTGCACCGAGTGCACTTTTGTCGCATCCTCTTCGAAATATCGCGCGATCTGCCTCGCGGTAGCACCTACTCGCGAGGGATTTTATGGTGATCGGGAGATTGAAGTCACGGACACGTTTTCCTTCGTATTCTTCAAATGGGGACTGGAAATACTGGTGACTTCAGATGTTTATGAGGTTTTAAGATATTTGAGTCAAAAATGGATATTGAGGTTTTGTAAAAAAAGTATGACTGGCCTTTTTAAATATTTCGCTATAAAAATTTACTCTGTAAAGAAAAAGATAAGATTCTTTTTTATAAGAATACCTTTATTATCTCGGTATTTGAATTATTATTACATTTAACAAAATTAAATAAAAAATGTTGTGCACCTTGATGACAATGAAAAGAGTTAATAACATTTCGATAATTTAATATTTTTTTCCCTACTTGCTGCTTATATGAAGAAACTACATAATTCGATAATATGTCTTATACGATTAATAGCAAACTAGTATATTGTGTTGCAACAAGTAAAATTTAATACACGTGATATATCGGCCACGGTATGCAGGAATTTGAGAGGCAATGTGGAGGGTACACTTCAATGCAGAGTATATAAATTAAAATGAACTGCAGTTGTATCAATCGAGGGATGAATAAATGCGAAATAATTTTGTCGACGAACAATACAGCTCGAAGTGATTAAAAATCATGGAACAAGCATGTTTTAATTGAATTAAAAGGCATGTAATTTAATTAAAGCCGATTTTTGTCGAGTGCTACTCTGGCCAACGAAATTTGGCGCTAACTTTAATTTACGTGGTAGTTCGTTCAAATTTTATTCGTTCCAATTTCAGCTCGATTTTATTGGATCATTATCTTCTACATCGCGCTTTAGATGAAAGTCTATTAAAACTGGCGGAAATTGAAATGTTTTCGCGCTCAGAGAGAGAATTTTTATTAAACCGGAACTGTAATCAAGCACCTTTAACTTCACTATAACGAACCAGTTTTAATATGTACTTCAATCACTTATAAATTGAATTCGTTTAATCATATTTATAGATAAATGTGTCCTTTTGAATAAAGGGACAAAGTATTTAATTGTCAGTGACATCAAAGAAACTTTTTATTTTTAAATAGCGTTCTCCGACTCTTTGATTTGATTGTAATTAAATTTACGTTTGAAATGGCAGCGAAGAAACACGAACGAGCAAACGTTTACGATAAAACAAGAACAAGATATTCGTTTTTCCCTTTTTATCGTCCTTCTCATTCGATATGTTTATCTTTACAGAAAAATTATACAAAGAATAAAGAAGAAACAAAATACTGTATAAGTAAAAAGATATTTCTCATTCTGAAATCAGTTCAACCCTCTACGTCGTAACTCAATTATCACTAAAACATTTATAGGTCCCCGAAATAAAAAATGCATAAAGCAGAAACTGAAGGTATCACGAATTAACAAAAGAAATGAGCTCGTGCTTTATAACCCAAAAATCCATAACTAGAAATCAAATTCCCGGAGGAACAAATCGTAAAATGCTTTCCATAAAGATAACTGCGTCATGAAAACAGGTTACAGTTCATGCATATCACCGAACTCGAGGAATCCCAAAACAACCGTGAAAGAGTCGTATCGACCCACGAATTTAACAGCTTTTACGAAAGTTGTTCTCGAATTATTCTCAGCACGCCCCTCGATTTCATGCCGCGGCCATGAATATTCCCGCATTATTTTCTCTCTGGAGGACTCGGTCACGGTGGTGAGAGCGAGCGAGGCAGCCCCCGTCACAGCCCCCATAATAAAACACCCCTTACGAGCACGACGACACGCGGACAATACCCGGCATTGTATCGAGAAGCGTGGAAAAGCGGCGTCGGTGGCTTCAATTAACTTTTCGCATACTTCGCCGCTCTTTGCTCGGAACTCGGACAGGAACTCCGCCCATCGGACTTGCCGATTGTTGTTAAAAGCTGGTGGGAGTGAAGGCGAACTGTATAATGCCCAAACTACGTTCCAGGTACCAACTGACTGGCAAACGGAAATGTTTATTAAAGTTTCTGGAAAGGAAACGTTAACGTTGGTGACCCGACCGCTTCTTTGGAAGCTTTCTTTCTGGTGATCGTTCGAGGTTTTAGTCAACTTTTGCCGGAAAGAAATTTGGAGGTATATAGGCATTTTAAGTAGGAGTTTTATTCGATGTTTCAGAGTTTTAATATTTCGAAGGTTTAATGTCAGGAAGACATTTTCAGAGTTCTATCTCGGTACTTCATAGACTTAACAATCTGGAGTCCTAATATTCTATAGTTCAGTATTCTGAAGTTCTACGACTCCATAGTTCTGAATATTCCAAAGTCCCACTTGATAGTTCTAATATTCCGAAGTTCCAACTCCAATACTATACCCAATACAACCCCAAACTTCGAAGATCCAACATCACAAAGACCCCAACACTTCAAAGTCCGAACATTTGAAAGTTCCAATATCCCATACTTCAATATCGAAAACTCCCATAGTCCCAAAATCCAAAAAGTTCAAACGTTTCACGATCCTAGCCTCAAATTGCAAAGTTTCACAGTACATATTCGAACTATTTAAATACCAATAATCTTGAACCTAAATAAACAGCAACCTTTGTAATTGAAATAAAATGATTCTACATAAAAATTTCCATATAACAGCACAGATAACCTTGATATCTCTATCCTAACATAAAAATGAACTTTTCTGATGTTAACTAAGAACGTGACCAAGAAGGTAATTGACTCGTTAAGGAACCCGCTAGAATATGAGAGCGATATTTCACAATTATAGAATCGATTCAATTACGAAAGAAATGGAATAGGTTAGAGGGGGAGTTCTGAAGTGTAGGACGCCTACCAGACAACCCTAAGATCCGCCGACAAAGATTCGACAAAAGGTAGCTGCTCAGGACCACTCCTTTCATGGAAAACCTCTTTCAAGTTACCGCCTTTTACAGCCTGTCTGAAGGCAAACGCACGTTCGATCCTGTGTTCTATAAGCAACGGAAGTTTTTGCGATTTCTAACCCCGAGCTATCGAACGAGACGCGTTTTTACCTCACTCGACAACTTGTCCAGCTTCGATGACGGCAATTTCAAATTCCAATAAGGAGTGACTTGCGATTCGTTGAGAAATTTATCGTCGATCTTTTTCTGTGTAATTGTGGTGAAAATAGCAATTCAGCAAATATCTTTTTTATTAGCACATATTATCGAAATTCAGAAGTTCCAACATTCCGTAATTTTTATATTCAACAGAAGATATTATTCTAAGATATTAACTTTCGAAAGTCTCGACACTAAAAAATTTCAATATTTCAAATATCTAATATTCAAAAATACCAATTTTCTAAACTTGTAAAACTAGAGATTCTAAAGAGCCCTAAAGTTATCAAGAAGAAGAGCAATCGCGTGTTATTAAAAACATCTGTAAAGTGGTTGGCATCTAAGGACAGCTTGAAGCTTGTCGCCAGAGAAGCTATCAGCGTTAATCGCTTTCATATTTCCCTAAACGGCGTTCAGCTCGTTTCCTTTTACAATTACACGTCGAACGACGTGATTACAAGCGACACCCACGTGTTCCGCGTAAATTACGCTTCCATGACGAAGTGGAAAGGTGGCCGACACCGGAGAACGGAAGTCGTCGATGTGTCCTAGCGAAGCGCGAACCACGACGATGAAATAATAACGAGAATAGTCGACTCTCTCGTGTGTCGAGTAACACGTAATTGGCCCTCTTCTGTTCCCAATAAATAAGCACGAGCGTCTATTAGATTTCACGAGAGGCAGACATTTTCTGAAAAGCGTCCGCCACGCCGCCGATGACGTTAACACGCAACAGAAGCGTCGAAACACCACCGTGTTCCTTGCTGCATCTGTTTCACATAAAAGGAGCAAAGGTCTACGTTTGGGAAGCCTTCTGTCATCGAAAGGGTGAATAGGCGTTAATGATATTTACGAAAACCAGACCAGGCTACTGTTTAGTCTATCTTTTTGTCGGCGATTCCTGTTTACAATGAAGACTGAAGGGAAACCGATTTCCAATTAGGGACAAGTGCGTTTGACAAACCTCACTGGTTACATTCGACCAGAGTACTCATTTTAATTTCTAGAAATTTATTTATTTTTGAAATAAGAAATTTTTATTTTACCCAAGAAATGATTGTATACAGCAATTTATTCTTCATATGTACATTCTTCTCATTCGTATGCAAGTTAGATATAAACGAGCAACATCTGTTGCACTAATGCTAGCTCCATTTTAGTAATGTGCAAGTAATTCTGGACACGTAATCTATTACGAAACGAGCTGACAAAGGTGATCGAGGAAAAGAGTACAACGTCTCTAAGGATTAGTTTTTAATTACCCGTTTAATTAAGTTCATCGGACAAGAAAACTTGCTGCAGAATCGGTATAATAACTGGTCATGGTCGTAATGACGGGTTCGCAACACCTGTCACGACGAGAAATTACGTCTCATCTCAACTAATTATGGTTCTTTCCCTCTGTAATGGTGAAATTCTGGACGGGGATAAGAAACGAAAACAAACGTATCGAGTGTCGAGATTAATTAGCGCTGTAAGAATTTGTATCGCGAAAAAATTCATTCGACTATGATGGGAACATCGTGAGCAACGTGAACATCTCTTTACTAACATTTATTCTAATCTTAGCTAGATTAGTAATCTTAATGAGAATATGATTGTCTACAAAGTTGTATAATAAAATGAACAAAATACACATAATACTACACTTTAGCACAACCTCACTTTTCTGAAAAAAAAACTGTTGAACTATTAAATCTGAGGGTTCTCAACAAGGATCGATTAAAAATTGAAACGAAGGAAATAACCCTTCTTATTTTAAATAAGCCGAATAAAGAATACGTTTCAAAAGATGCTGAAAATAGTAATATTTAATGGAAGTTGTTTAGATGAAACAGATACACCGCCAGTTCCTCGAATCGTCGAAGGGTAAAGAGTTAAGTGTGCTCCGCAGCATCCGTCATTACGGAAACAATACCTCAAATATTCTCCCCATCTCCTCGCTGGGATTCAAAGAGCATTCGTTAGCGCAATTTATCGGTCGGAAAACTCGAACGGGTGCATGATCCCCAGAGAGGTCGACGATATCCAATTTCCAGAGTTTCCATCCGGCTGTTGAAGTTTTTTTGAAAGGGTTCGTGACACCGTCTCGTCACATCCGTTTCGAGTTTACTGTTTTATACGGTATCGTTCGGTCGGGATGACTCAGGGAACGACCTGACGTCGAGCAAAAGAACAGAGTCAGCACAGCGTGGCGCAGACCCAATAAATCGAGCAACGAGAACACGAAGAGGACGCGTGCCGTGCCACGCTCCACTTAGAGAAGAAAGAAAAAAAAAATTGCTCTAATAATAGTAAAAACTGGAGTGGTCCCAAAAACGAATACACCGCGCGTTGGCACTGTCGTTTCGCCAGGTTTTTGTGTTTTTCGGGAAACGACTTTTACAAGGGAGTCGTCAACCTGGCCACCTTTTGGGCAAAGATCACCGAGAGAATGGGAGGTAAAAATACTTGGATGGTTCCAGGACGAAGGATCCGTGTGACATGGCCCTGATCCTAGGTGCAATATAACATTACGAGCGCGTTTCATTTAAAAATAGCTCGAAGCTGCGTGTTTTTATTTGGGTGACCGTAATAACACGGAAAACTGTACCGAAAAAGGTCCTAAAATAATCTGGGTCCCGCGTTCTGAAACGTTTAAGGTCATCCCGGAGGGAAAAATCGGGTCTGCCCGATCTACAAAAACGTTATGGCACTCCGTAGTTCGTAAACGCTCGGCAAAAATCGTAAAAATCGTTTCTGGAACGGTCCGTTTTTACCATAAACCATAGCCGTGACTGTACAGAAAGAAATACTATGGGTACGTCTCGGTCTGAATTACATTTGCTTGTATTTGTATCGGGGCTGGCGTCGTTATTGGTTTAATGGGGGGGCAACTTCGAGCAGGTCGAACCTTGTTGACCCGTGGAGGACTCGCAAGTTTACTGGACCCAGGTACACTTCACGAACAGAATCATCGGATCGGGACGATTTATATTGTCACCGTTGGGACTGGACTTTATGCATGCGTAATTCGCGACACTTTTGTTGGACGATAATAATACAATCGGGGGTTGTAAAGTATTTGTTGGCACGTGGACAACGTTTTTGTAGCAAATATTTATATGTAGTATTGGGAAAATGGAGAGGAAGCTTTGTGTTTATGGCTGCAGACTTTCTTTTCTATATTATAACTGCAATGAAAATTTCAATTTTCAAATCATACAAATGTATTACTGTGAAAATAACATATAAAATCGGTTAAAAATTGAGAAATGCTTACCGGTAAAGCTTTTAATATATTCAACACGGAAACCAACGCATCAATGAATTTTTATTATTTTAAAATGTGGAATAATGGATAATTCCGTTGGAAATGAAAATATTCCTGAGAATAAATTATTGGAACACACGAAACGGATATTTTTATTGGAAATATGCGTTCAGAAATGAAATACCGTATTATTCCGAAAATATTTTACGATAGACATTTTTGGAACCGATTCGATAAAGCTAATAATTTGAGGGGAAGTTTGGACACGGTGTGGAAAACATTTGTTCATGGCCTTTGGGTGTTAAATGAATTTGTATGGTTTTGTATCAATATTTTACAAATATAGCAACCATCTCTGGCGTGATCCACAATAACCATTTTTCATGTGAATCCGATAAAAAAGCTATTTCAAAAACTAGAGTGTGATATTTTGGTACTGTGCAAAAAAGAAAAAACGAAGATAGAAACATTTGTGTTAAATAAGCAAATTAGCACTCAGCTCCTTTATATTATATTTAATAAAAATTTATAAAAAATTGTAACAAAGTTCTATCAATTATTCTACAAAACCACCCTCCAGTCAAAAATGACTTTTTAGTCATTCTAAATTGCTCGAGTTCAATGAACCTCCTCTGTAATAATAAAGGTAAAAAATTGTCTATTTTTTAACGAACAAAAAAAATGACTTCTAAAGTACGGATGGAAGTCCCATTCAAAAAGTGTCATCTCGACAAGTTGGAAGTCGACGTTCGAGAAATAACAGGGTAACGTTGGAACTTCTGCGATCGGATTTAGCGAACGACCCTGAAGAGAATTGCTCTGGAAAGAGGTAAACTGTCGAACAATGCTCGATATTTACAGTCGCTTCAGCGGAGGGTTTGTTGGGCAACGTGCAGTGCAGCACTTCTTCCGGGAAGCTCTGAAAAATCAACCCTTACCCAGAAGCGTTATTTACAACTGGAGCAGAACTCGGCTGAGAATAATATCCATGGTCCATAAACTTTCTGCCTTCTGCTCATATTTCACGCAAAAGGGTGAAATTTTTAACCCTAACCTACAATTACGTCGTAAAGACAAATTTCCCTGACATAATGGCGAGGCGTGCTCCAGTTGCATAAAATAATAAACTCTCGCAGCGAATGGCCAAGGTTAAACTCGTTTACTCCGGGTCCAACCGTTCCGTTTCCCGTTAAACCGACCCTTTAGGTGTTTCCAGTCTGGAACTGATTCAACTCTTATTTCGAACGAAGGGATGCGCGTATTTCTCTACCTGCTCTACTTAAGTGTCATCCATATTCTACGGTTTGACAGGAAAAAGGGCTACTGGCGAAGCGGTTCAATGCTCTTAGAAACTCTTTTGAGAAAGTTCTGTACTCGGATACCATTTTTGTAAACGAGATTCGTGTGGTTACAGAAAAAATTCGATTTGTAAAAAGCAGGGTTGGAATATTTTTATTTGACAAGAGCGATGAAATCCGATGTTTACCATAAAATTAAACTTGTAATGTATTTTATAAACTAATTATTTAAAAATCTACATGATAGAATTTACCAACCAAAATACACAAATATCGAATATTTTTCTATAGCTAATCGCTTCAAAGCCTAAAATTTTCAACCCTAACATTGAAGGACCATTTGCAACCCTTTACACAAATATTTGTAAGAACTGTAATATTCAAAAATACACAATATACATTTCAAGTTGCTTGCTATCCTCTATAGTTTCCTAGATATCTAGAAAAATGTTTTCACCCCTTTGGAAGATTATATCCACCCCTTAAATTTAATTGCTTGCTACCAAAAAAGCCCATGTAAAAAGTCCTGTCGATTATACCGAATTTGTGTTATTATATCGCATAAAAATTGCTTAAATATCGACGAGTATCGAGGAAAAGAATCTGTCGAGAGTAGAAAAGAAGGTCTACCACAGTGGTCATCGGCCATTTTCGGCTTGCGCAAAAACGGTGCCCCAATACCGGTGTGCTCTAGTTGTAAATTTTCCCCGATATTTTAGTGCTTTTAACCCGTTTTGCGGTACAGTTACGGAAAACGGGCCTGTTTTACTGCCACCTCCCTCTCCACGGCATGCCTCGTGTTTCTCGGCGTTCCGCGACCGGGCCCACGAGACGAAAAATAATTTATTGCGACGAACCGTAACACGGAGCGTGGGATCTGTTTCTCTTTGCTGTTACAGTTTAAATCGGTGCTCTTTGTCGGGGTCGTGAATGGACGCCCGTATTTCCTAATTTACGATTCGACCGGCCACGGGTTGTTTCTGGCCCGCCTCGTGTACGAACTGCGTTACACTTTAGACGAGGTGCTCGTTGTCCAACAAAGAGCCTCGGTATAATTATTTTCGGACTGTCGTCGAACAGTTCTCGGAAAGCTTCGGTGCCACCAGAAATGGTCGACTTGCTCGCAATTCGCCGTTTTCTCTTTCTTTCTCTATTGCTCCGACGCTTTCTCCAAACATCCTTGTCGAGCTACTTCGAGGGAAACCACCATTTTGGCGAGGGCACTTGGACAGCGTGAATCATTTTCAACGTTCATGGAATCACTATTTTCATCAAACGCGTGAAAGTTTCGTTGCTCATCTTGGTTGTACAAATCTTGTTTGAATTATTGTTGTAGACATTGTTTAGTTCATTTAACAAATATAGATGTACAGTAAGACAAGATGTACCTCAGTACACTTTACATCTTCCACCAATTTAGATACAGTAATATATTCAATATAATAAACACCTACATATTTGACAGGTAACTATATGTGTCATTTAAATAATGTTATAGAAGTTTTATGTAAGTCAAAAGCAAGTACTTATTTTCATAGAAGATAATCTTTCAAACTAAACATCTATAAAATTGATACTAATACAAGGGTTAGTTTTTGAGTGTAAAAATGATACATGAATAACGACCAATAGACTATCAGCTACTGAGACAGGTATTCTAAACCCCTCATTTTATAATAAAGAAAATTTTTATAATCCAAATGAGATAAGAGTTGAGGTAGTCCAAATGAGATATTGAGGTTCTAATAAAAAAATTGAAATATATTGATTACCTCCTAAAACCCAGCTTCTAAAACGTCAGTAGACCCGGTACAAGAAGTGTACAAAATTTCCCACCCAGTTTTTTCCTCTAAAATTCCAGAAACCGACAAACCCCGACAGGAGTCGTATCTCAAGCAAATACGATAGGTATCGAAGCCTGGTACCGTTCGCAGTACCCGTTACGTGGAAAAAATATGTCAACGTGGAATCCAGTTAACTTTACAGTTAAAAGGTCAATTTTTTCTATCATTTTTTCTGCAACCGACAGCCTAGTTCCTTTGTACGTTTGCAATCCGTAGACTCGAGACACGGTCAACGTACAGAAGGTAAATAATAAAACCAACGGTACATGCATCGTTGAAAAGAAGAAGAATAAAAAAAACGAACGAAGAAAATATTTTGAAAGAGGCGAAAGTGTTCGATGGTATATTTTACGACTGGTTTCCGTAGATGCGCCTAACTGTAACCCTTTCGGGTGTTTATGGAATTCCAGTAAAACACTAAAGTTAACTGCAAAACGGCGAAGTCAAGCCTTATCCTGCAGGCAGCGCTGTTTTTTCTGGCTGCTTTAACCCGTTCCTTACAGGGGAACCCTTTTCCGCCATAGAATTGGGGGTAGCACCTCAATAAAGCAATATTTTGACGCGGTCCTGCTGTACCGTAACCCTTCCGCCAGAAGGATTTTGTAAGGGTTAAAAATTCCTCCGGTGCTCGCCTCGTAAAAACGACTGACTTTATATTTTTACCACGTCTTACCCCTTTTCGAAGGAAAACGACACGGGAGAAAAAAACGCAAATACCGTATTCCAGCTCGAGGAAACGACTGGCCGCAGCCGGTAAACACATAAATCTTTATTTTCCGGTCCACGGATATCCGACAATAAGGGTAGCAGGAACAACGAGGAAAAAAATAACTACCGTATTTTAACCCAAAAGTCTAAATTTTGGAAACAGACGGACCGCGTGACTAAATCGTTTGTCCGTCACTGAAAATATTCGAGTACGAGCGTTACCGGAAGTGGACGCTATAATCAATTAGTATGGTCACTTTTGAAGCTGCAGGCTGGAAGGTCTTCACGCTCAGCTGTTGCGAACTTGGATAATCTTTTAGTGGATATTGTTGAAAAGTGGACAACAAAGAGCACGGTAGGATTCGTCTGCAGAAAATGGAGATGTAGAAGGTATAGATTCGAGTACGGTAGCAGGTATGGACGACATAAAAGGACATTAGTTATGAAAAATAGTGGATCGTGGAGAACTAAAAGTTTGAATTATAAATTTTCAAGTTTGATGCAATCAGTTTTTGAAGTTAACTAAATATTTCCCGTCTATATACTGTATGAAAAATTCGATAAAGACAGTGTTAAATAAAAAACCGTTTTTTGATTCAGTAACGTTACTACAGCAAACGAACCTTCAAAAATATGAGTCCCAGCAATTTCGCAGTTGCCGAACCTTTTGACACAGAGGCAACTCAATCATAGGTGGAAAATTTGCCACAACACCAGCAGAATTTCGACACAAAAAAAACATGGGAAACAAGTTCGCAACGATTTCAATATCACAAATCACTTTGACAGGTGGCAAAGTTCTGCATGATTAAAGGTGCTAGCAATTCGACGAAAACTCTTTCGCGATAAACATCGAGCACAGGGAAAAGGAACGGAAGAAAAGGAGAGGCGCGTAATTGTGTATAGGTGAGGTTGAGGTCAACCACGCTCGTTAGACATCTGAATCGGTGTGTTCCAGCGATTCTCGCGGGCTCATAATTACTCTGGCGGGCTCAAAGAGCGAACCGACGGTCCCGGCCGCCAAGAAGCCACTGATTGCAAAGGTGTAGCTTGTTATCCGCGCTAACGAGCACACACGTGCGCCAGTTTTGTTCGTTATCGTAAAAAAGGACCGGAATCGCGTTCTTCCCTGTCCGCCCGGCAACGGAAGCCGTCTCTTCGACGAGCCGTTTCGCTCGTTTCCCCTCTTTCCCTTTTATCGTCATTCTTTTTTCCACTCGGCAGCCTGCTTTCTGTTTCAGCGTCGTGTCCGGTGGTGGCCGGCGATGATTACGCATATAAAAATGTAATTTCTCACCAGTGCGCGAGACAGCGCGATGCGTGTGGTCTGGCGTGTGTGGCCGGGCCCGAAATTTACGATTAAAAATCGACGACACGGTGGCCAGGGTCGTAAACCCCGATGGTTGGCCACCGAGCCTCTTACAAAGCGATCGATTTGTCATTACGAAACGTTTCCACGAGCATAACTTCCAGCCGAGATTCCAGTATTTTCTTCAACGCTCCGTTGATTTACGAGGCTCGATTCGGATACGTTTGCCCAGATTCTGGGAGCCACTTCATCATTTCACCGGGTGGTTACCCTTTAATCGAACAACTTCCGGACGGAGGTATGATTATCGGATTTCTTCTTAATCGGACCCGATTTCCTGCATTAATTTACTTTGGAATGTTTGTAGATAGAATACTGCTTGATTACGAGGTAATGAAAGATGTGAATAAATTTGCCTCGGTAATGAGAAATATCTCGATGTTAGATATGGGCGTAACTACGCGGTCAGTGAGGAAGAAAATTTGCCTGCTATGATAAATTTCATCGTTTTACTTACAAGGAGACACGGTCGTGCCGATTTTAATCGAAAATGGACCTACAGCAGAAATTTATTATACTGTTTTATTTGTTGATATCCTTACCAGTTTCTTCCTTTACTTTTTTCATTTACTATAATCGTGTTTATTTACAGTATATATAACAGTCCATATCGTAGGAGTAACATTGCACCGCATGTATCACCCTGTACACTGTAAATAATACGAATGATCATAAGTCATTTATCATTTCCATAGATTGAAGACTCAAATAAGACTCCATGTAATGAATATTAAAAACTACCCAATTTTGTTCTGGATTCGTCAGAAAAATTTGTACAAACATCGACGAGAATTCTGGAAGTATAGAAAGTAGATCCGTTCATCGATGAAATTCCAAGTTGGACAGTTAAAGGACACACGGCGATAAAAATCACGTCTTTGCCAGCATAAGACGATAAATCACCTCATCCTCGTTTTCCCAGCGGATAAAAATTAATCGGACAATTCAACACCAAACAAGCTACAACTCCTCCACCTCTCCGGCTCGCGAAAGGAAAGGGGGTCACAGAGGCAATCGCCGATGGAACTACAAGAATTTCCCCCTCGGAGCGGCGCATTACGGTAAACTTTCCATCGATCTTAGCTATTGAATCGCGCCGCCCACGGGTCGCGCGAAATAATAGGCATCGTTCAATTCCCCATTTCAATTTCTAACGAGCGGAACGCGGAGTGATACCTCTCTCGAAAGGCGTGAATCTCCACTTTCACGGTGTGTGTCGGCACCCTGAAGGCCACGGAAATGAAGAATCCGCCAAGATTCTCACGTCTGCTTGACCTTCGACCCGTCGAACAGTCGCGTGGGCCGTCACTCGTTAAAGTTAATACGAACTTGCGACAGTGTGTACAGTTCGTGTGCCTTCTCGTCTCTTTTCTTCTCTCTATTACCGACTCCCTCTTCGCCTTCCTTCTCTGTTTGCCTAGAGACCCTGGCTCCTCCGTCCTCGCCTCTCTATCCGTCACCTTTATCCCGGCTCGAAAACGACACCATCATCCTGTCCGTTTCGTTTTGGATACCTCTCGTTTTTTTCGCCAGCAAGAATTATTCCTTCTTCCCCTGATTCCGTATGCATCGAATTCATACGGCGCGCGAGAGTTAACGTTCCTTTGACAAATGCCTCCTCTCGTCCTCGAAAACATCCTCGAATTCATACGCTCGTTACTGCGCTGTTGTCGATATCCATCATCGTGTCCACCTAATCGAAATTGCGGGTTCCTGTTCCTCCTTGCGCTCATCTCGCTATTTCACCTATCATGAGTCTCTTGGATCGCTAGTTATTAATTGCACGCACGATAAGATACTCAGGCTGATTTATATTTTGACTATTCCGAGTTATAGAAACTCCATGGTGATGATGGTAAAGTATTATGTACCTGATGTTTGCGTAAATTGTGTGAATTCTGTATATGATGACCTACGTTAATTTGTCAACAATTTTAAATTTAAACAGTTTCTTTTTTATTTTTATATGTCTACATTTCTATGATCGCATAACTTTATTCCTACATTATATCGTGAAAGTTTCCATATCAGTGAATTTCATCCAATTAATTATCAGATACTGAATGATGGTAAATATCATTCATAAGCGTAGAATTTATTGGGTGCCAGAGGAATCGAAACATGAAACTTTGAAGGTATAGGTCCAATATAGAGCTGCTCGGATCAAACTTTAAATGAGATGCAATCGAGTGCACTCAAAGTCAAAGAGGAAGTATTGATTGAACATCCTGGCTGAAGAGACCAGAGTCCACTTTGGGTCATCGATATTCGAATTAATTCCGTCGATGAAATTAAATTGAATTTGAAGAGAACTAAATTCTACTTCCTCGATGATGATACGTACAATGAAATACTGTTTTCACTGAATCTACAGATTCATTATGAAGGATTCTGAATGTGATGAATAATTCAATGGTCATTGATTTTAGTTGGCACAAAACATTGTTATTTTAACTGAATAACAAGGATTTAATTAATACTAAAAATATTAATAGGTGTATACAAATCTCACCCTTTGCTAGTATTAATTACCAATTTAATCAGCCAGAACGAGTACAAAGAGTATCGCCAGTTCGAGGCATAAAATTGAACGGTTCCCAAAAACGTGCACGATACACGGTGCTAATTAGCAGGGTCCAAAGATTAATACCCATTTTTTTCGTCTCCTTTTTTCGAATTCGTGCTGGCAACCGGGGGTCTACGAGCCGAAGGCAAACAAGGGAAAAAGGGATACATAATTAAACGCTCTGTGTGTCTCCACGGGGGCGAGGGCAACGTCTAGCTTAGCAATTAAAAGCGAACGACTCGTGTTTATTTTCAGCCTGCTCTAATTAGAAGGGCGCCCGGGAATGAACGGAACGACTCATTGCAGTATACCGGAACAGGCTGACTCACATGCCGGCATTCCGATTTACGAGCCTCTCCTTTCGCGCGGTTTCTTTATTCGTGTCTTAGAATGACGTCACACGATGCCGTCATCCTCGTCATCGTGGCTGCTTTAGTTCCCACACTCGATGACCTTACTAACCCTACGAGTCGAATGAAGCGGTGCCCTGCGGGTCCATGCCTCGTGCAGACGCTGCCTCTGAGCAGTTTGTTCACTGGCTAAAGAGAAGTCTTTTATCCGGGAAGTCTGATAAAAATGTCTCAGTTTCCTGGAACTGTAGCTGCTTCTTCTTTGGGAACGTGGTCTTGAATGGTAACTATTTTGCGAAACACATGGATATGTTCTATTGGAAATATTTGTTGCATTACAATTTGTACAGGTATCTGTTCAGAAGTTCTAGAGTATAAGTTACCAATTACTGTTTTGTTGAATAGAATAGAATACCAAGAACAATATAAATGAATCCACTTGCTAGTAGGAAAGTCTTCGACAGTAAATCACTGGACCTAAAAAAGTCTAAAACTATGAAATCATACTGGGAATATCCAATGAGCCCGTCATTTGGCCCATGACAAAGATGAATTTTCAATCTTACTCCGTCGTAAGTAGCGGTTAACTGTATACAGATGAGAGGCAGCCCGAGGCACGTAAACTCAATTAAGAAAGAACGACAGCATTCGGCGAAAAATTTCCGAAACATTCTATGTAATATTGATGTAGAAATTCGAAGGGGCGTCCTGTCAAAGAATTCCAGGCATCGCAATTACAGGAACGCACGAGGCACCCTTAGAGGGAGGCGTCTCAGGAGCGCGACGCCGACGGCTGTGGTCTCCGGTTATAAATATCAATTATACACTTGGTAATTCCTCGTATTAGCATAATTCGCGAGCGGGAAAGAGGGAATTTATGCCGACCACCCAGTAGCAGTCCGTTGGACGCCGATCGCGGCTCGTTCGATCCTGAGGAAGGACTCGAAACGGCGGTGGACCAGGACTAAAAATTGCCGAAAGAAGATTGCGAGGCGGTGATCGTTAAAAACGTTTAAACGGGAAGATTACACGATTTAAGGATGCAAATTGCGGTGTCACCACGTGGACGTGGACGTATGACCCGTCACCAGGACCCACCCGTGATCTGCATAATCGTTTGGTAGCCACGGTTGATTGTAGGTGGTGGACGCGCCGAAAGGAACAGGTGGCGAACAGATCGATTTCTCACCAGGCCGGCTACCGTGCCAGAACGATCATTACGATCCGAGATAGCCTCTATGGGCCGCCATGATGCAATCAACAACGTAGACTGGCCACGGGCGACGAATAGCTTTCCATCAGCGAAAACAGACGGAGAGAGTTGGCAAAAGTGTATGCGCGCATTTGGCCACGGTGTAATTTTCGACGTTTACATTCTGTTGTCCGTGAAATTTGATTATCGACGGACGTTTCAACATTACACGCCGTTTTCTCGATCGCATCGCTGCTAGTACGGCACACGGAATGTTTTTGTTGCGCCGGCCGAGTCAACATCACCGACGAAATCAATTTACGACAATTATTTTCTTACGACAGCGCTTCGATTAATTCATGGTACGGTAATGTGGAGCGATTCACTTCTGGCCGATTTACGGTGTTGCTGAAATTGATACTCGGTTTTTGCTCCGGGCGATAGTGATATACGATTAAAGCCGATCTTCGAGACAGTCTTCTTGTGGTGTTTTATGTACGTAGGGATTGAAAGCGTTCGGACAGCTGTCGGCGCAAATTTTTGAAAGGTCTTATGCAAATTCATCTTTGATATGGTCCGTAAATAATGGTAGACATTTTGTAATACAAAGATTTGCATGTAATTGAAACAGTTTCTATTTATTTATTTTTACAGATTCATCTCTGTAACCATCGAATATTTCAAGCAGGATCCCCGCCACCCTCCAAAGTCTCGTCAAGATGGAAGACCAACTTGACCCAACATTTCCAACGACTTCTGTTGCAGGCAGTAACGTACCAACATTCCAGCTTCTTTCCAGACAATTAGCATCTACGGCCCGCGGCTGAGACCACCCCTTGCGCCAATATTTACACGGCAGAATAATCAACCCCCGGCCGAAATCTCTTCTGCCGCTTTTTTCCGGCGGCGTACCGGCGAGACGCGACCCTTTCCCTCGAATTACCATATTATTTCTATTAGACAGCTCGCTACCCACAATTAACGCGGACGTATCACGAAATCAACGAACCAAAACCACCAGAACGAAGGGAGACGAGGGGTAAGCGAACGAAGAAGAATCGAAAGGCTTTTTTTTCCAGGAGAATCTCGCAAAGGGAACCTGTTCCTTTCGATACAGGGTGAGAATCAAAGGGTGTACATAGAAGAAAGGTAGAAAAAAGAAATAGGATGAGTAATCCACGTGTGTTATCCGAAGGGCTGGACAAAACGTCGGTGAAACTTCTTACGAACAATTTTTTTGCCGGCACCAGAAGGATCTCGCTAATTAATGCAGTACGTAGGTCCGTAGGTAATTGGAATTGTGTGAAAATGACTCTGTATAAGAAAGATCAACTGGGGGATGAAGAAAGACAAAGGGAAGGACACGTTGTCGCTCAAGTAACCGATGTAATTGACGATCCCCCGAGAAACCCTGATGGGGTTAATTGAATTCAAGGGTTCTTTCCTTTTTTTTGGACGAATGCCATGGACCGTTGGGCGAATTAAAGGCCTGATGACGAAAAAAATTGTTCGCAGAGGTACGTGCCGTTCGGTGATTAATTAACGAGTTTGTGGCTGACACGCCATTTGTTACGCGGTTCTTTCTTTCTTATTTGTTTATTCAAATATGTACGGGAAAGGGAAATTAACTGGAGAGATTCAGACAATATTCTTGATATTGAGTTAAAAGGATTCAAAGATTGATTCATTAAAATATTTAAAATTTTGCAAGCATATGGAAATATAAAACAAAACGAATTAATACAATATTGTTGTACGTAGTGTTAATTTGAGAAATGTACACTAGCTTCATACTCGTACTATTTATAGAAATTTAATGTGCATGGAATTATTTATTGTTTAATAAGAAGTATGAAATGTATTGTTGGTACTAATGCACGAAGATGGTATTTCACGGTGTTTCATTTCGCAGGAGTGTTCTCTAACACGATATACGAATTTCGGGTGAACATTTAGGAAGTTCGACGTTAAGGATGGTACAAGTTTGAAAGTGAAAAGCAAGAGTTTCTTAAGAGTTTCTCGCTGTTAATTAACCCAATTTGGGAAAGTTTGAAGGGAGCTTTGAAACTGTGCACCTTCGATTCCTCTATAAATGTGTTCCTTAGAATGTATCACTTTAGTTCTTTTCTAGAACTATAATGGAGTTCTTAGCTAAAATTACTCGGAAATTTAAGCTGTAATTGTAGCAGACAGCTTGATAATGAAAATGAACACTAATTAATGAAGATAAATGAAGACGCTGTAGTAAAGGGAAGGAAGTGAACATGATTATCCTTTGCGATGAAACCTCGTTTGACAGTGGAGTGAGGCGTAATATTAATTACTTGCACTTCAGCTATGCTTGGAATTAATTGTGTCATATGAATTTTCATAGGAATATTAATCACAACAAAATTCATGACAAATTGGGATGGTCAATTTGATTCATTTATTTTCATCTTTGCGTATAACACCCAACATGTCAGATAAAAAATTAGAACCCCAGATCTCAGCAACCATTTGTCACCTTAAACTTCTCAAACCCAAAATGTCCCAAAGCATAAAACTAAAAACACATCATTCTAGCAGTCGTCACCTTTCAACCAGCAATACATTTTCACAACATTGGTCCTCTCTTTCGCTCGCGTGAGACAATTTGGCTTACCACTATGGTTTCACGATGGGTCTAATCGTGATCTATAGAGTTCCTCTTATTTCCTTCAGCGTCGGTCGCGTATACACGGGCCGTTAGCATAATCGATCAATTTCCATTCGGGGGCCGACCACTGCTATCGGACACACCTGTAACACCGATCCGGCCACGAGTGTAACTCTCACGCGGATCGTACAGTGCGGCGTTTTCACGCCGAGATAAATTCTCCGGTTCCGGCATACTGTAAAGCGCCGCAATAAAATTTACATAACCGTGCCGTCGATTAGATACGTCCCGACGTGTGTATACGTACACCGCCTCGCCCTGCGCCATCAACTGCTTCTGCAGGGTGAAACGCCAGCGTCTCCCAACTTCGTGGGTTACCGTGCGACACATATTTTTCTGGTAATCTGAAAATCAATTTAGGAGATTCATACAATTCGGTGGTGAATATATTTCACGGGTATAACGGAGTGAAATTGTTGGCTGAAGAATTGCACCGAGGGGATGAAATACGAGCTGTTGAGGGCAGCTTTAAAGAACGAGATTTTTCAGGTGTCGAGGCGGAACGCGGAAAATTATTGTTCTGTGGATGTAATACAAATTTTCCGCTTTCAACACGATATTGTTGAAACAGTAAACATAATGGGACATAATTATAGTTACCTTAATAATGCACATAATGAATAAACGTAATAAACAAGAACACATGTGTTAATATTTAATATGTACATAAAGAATGTATATATGAATTCTGTCACATTCTTTCAACGAAATATTTTGAATGTACATATTTAAAGTTTATAGACATTTTCCTAAATTTTATGGAATGTTGCTCGTTTCAAGAAGCGAATGTTTGTCACGTTTCGTAGAAGAATATTTTTTGTAAGGGTCGATATAGAAGTTGGGAAACACTGTTCGAGAAAATGATGTGTCATTTATGGAAACAACCCAGCCGTTTTTGGTTTGCACGAGGCGTGTGAAACGTGTGTAATGTTGCCGGTTGTCGTGTGATATTACGCTTTGACGATCGGTCTGGAGAACACGAAGAACTCGTGTACGTCTCGTATTTACGTGAAAGAAACGTTTCCGCGATACGCTTCTGGTAAATCGCAGGATCGTGTAAAGAATGTGCGAGCAGAAAGTTCTTCTCGATGGTTATCCGACCGTCGATATTATACAAATGATCACGTCCCAAACACATGTAACGCTATTCCTGAATATCGCATTACTGATATTTTCTACGAACTCGGAATCAGGAAAACGACGCTTTATCGATCAATATCTTCTAAACAATTCGACGTAATTCTTACCTATATGTAAATATATTAACCAAAATCTTAGAAAATTGCACATTTCCTTCTGGGAAATTCTGGATGTATGTAAAAGTTCTTATGTAAGTAAACTTATTGTAAGAGGTTCTTTAATTGGAAGCACTTTGTATCTGAACGAGTCTCCTGTGCTTTTAAAAGTAGAATCAAGGAAACGGTTCTATTTAGAAGAAATCAGATTAATTAAACCAACTGTTCGAAGTACTACTTAACGGTTATTCCCTACTATAAAATTAAATGAAACTGAGAATTCTTCCCATTTTATTCCGCTTTCCACTTCAGCCTGCTTTACTTAAAATTCTAGCAATATCCTGTATAATCAGGTTTCGAGCTTATTCTAATATCCTTATGTCTCATACAGTTTCATTCTGCATATCCAGATATGTACATATTGCTGAGTACTAACATTTTTCCTCTTGTACTAAATTTGTTCATTTTTAAATTATCTGGTTGCTGAGCTTTTATATTTCTGAGGTACCAAACTTTTAAGATATCAAATTTTTAAATTTTCAAATTACTATGGCACCAAGTCTCTAAGATACCCTTCTAAATTTCTAAGCTTCTAAATTTCCAAGTTCCAAATATTTAAATTTCTAATTTCGCAACACTCCACGTTATGAAGCTTCCGCGATCCTGAATACCGACTGCACTTCTCACTCAGCAGGAACGCAGAATTCCAGCTAATATCCTTACTCGGAAACGTCCTTAACATTGTCTCACCGAGAGAAAGTAATATAATCCGTTGAAATTCAGGCGAAACGCCTCGAATATTTTCGACACTTTTCAAGGATCAGCACGAAGCGGAGAAAAGTGTCCCCTTACCGAACCCTCCCTTTCAGATAAATTCAAATCCCGCTCGCTAGTTTCTCCCACGAATTAAAAAGCGGCTCGGCCCGTCGGTTCCCCCTGGCCGGAGAAGAAATCCTTGCCGTAGCTAGACGGTCTTTCATAGCCAGTCTGAATAAAATTATTATGATAAGACCTCGATTAATTTCAGCCGGTGGAACTCCGGTAGTCGCGCGTAAGCCAGCCCCGTTGAATAGGCTTTCAGCCGACCGAGGGGATACCGCGGTTCTTCTCCTCCTTCTAAAAAGGAACGCGAGATCCTTGAATCGTGAGCCGACCTCGAGACGGAGGCAGAATCGACGGTCATTAATATTGTCGGATTAAACGGCCGTGCGCATTAATCCGGCAAACGAAGACGAAATCCTATTTCACGTCTCGGCGCTGCGCGTCGCCTCGCGTCGCGTCGTCGCGCGAACAACTTCAAGGGATGAGGGAGATACTCCTTCTTGTTTCGGAATGTCAGTTTCATTAGCGCGGCTGCTGATCGACAAAACGATCGAAACGACATGGACGATGAATGACAGCCAACGTATCAAAGGGTTTAATTATTTCCGAACAGTCGTTCATCATTTTTTCTCTCACATCTGCTCCCCTACGTGATTTGATATAATGATTTTATATGTTATGAATATGGTACACTTTGGTACACTTATTCATATAAAACATATGAATATACTTATAAATATTAGACTAAATTTTATAACACCAAGTGATAAACAGATTTGATATAAACCACTCCGTATAAAATATCATATATCAAAATAACACAAAGAGCTGTCACACAGCAATTTTATGAAGGCGCGCGCACTGGAAGCATAAATTATTAAACGCGTTGCAGCAGCGCTCGGAGTAAGCTGTTCGAGACTTTCTTTTTCTACCTGACAGCGACTCTCATTGTCAGTCGTCATTCGAGTAGTAAAATTAATTCCGTAAACAGTTTATTGTTCAGCGCCGCTTTATAGCAGGACGTGCGAATTACGTTTTACAACAGGGGACTGTCGACCATGTCGGACAACAAGTTAGGTCCGTGTGTCGCGCGACCGACCGCGTTTCTTATTGCACGATCTATCCCGTTACTTCCTTGAAAACATTTCACGGTTTCGTTTTCTTGTTAGCCAGGAAAACAAGAGTTATCTCCTACAAACAAATGGAAAAAGAAAAAGATACATGCTTCGGTGAGCGTCGAGATAGTAAAAGTAGATATCATTTTTACGGAACAAGCGAGAGAGTAGTTTATAAAAAATAAACGGTGAGAGTAAGAACGAATATTAAATAGCAAGTGATAAGGGTTTTTAAAAAGTAAGAGGAGATATAATTTTGAGAAAATAATGGTAAAAATAATTTTTGAAGAATAACCAGTAAGAATAAATAGTGAAATTAAGTATAATTCAATACGTGAGCAGAAAGAGAGTTATTAATATTACACGATCAATACACCCCGCATAAAAATGATATAAAATACAGCACCAGACTCCTAGCATATCTTCTTTGTGATCGAAAAATTCCAAGCCGATCAACGTTTCAATCTCTATTATCTCCGAACACGTTTTCAATCGTAGATTTTTTCAGAAGCACCAGTCCCGAGGGTTCTATTCATCCATTTCGAAGATATTTCTCAATTTAACCGGCACAGGAGGAAGCTATCCAATTAATCATCGAACCATATTTTTATTAAGTCACGCGTGGGAGCACGTAATGACGTTGTTGCGTAGCTCGGTTCGCGTTCCCATGAAGAGATCGTGATTACGTATGGATATCGTAGCTAAGGGATACCTCGTACACCATAGAAAGGAGCCCACACTTTCTAACTTTAATCTTTCTACCCGTCTTCCACTGTTACAAAGAAAGTTATGCTATAAATAATAATACCTGCGTCTGAAGATAACAATAACTTGTCGATATTTACAACCGCGTCTAATAATGTGTTCATCGGTTAGAATGCAACGGAATATTTTAATACGGGTCGAACAATCGGGTAATTAAATGTTTACGGACATGGGTGGTGAACTATGAAATGTCATGAATTCGTGACGAGATGTTTAGTATACGGTGATTACTCGCGAAAGGTCGCGTAATGGAATTTATGATGGGTTGGAAAATTTACGAATTTCTGATTTGGGGATTTGGACATTTGGGAATTTAGGGAATTGGCGATTTGCAAGTTTGGACATTTTGAAATTTTTATGTTTTGGATTTTTGAAAGGTGAGAATTTGCAGGTTTGGAAATTTGGGTAGTTAGAGATTTTGGGAATTTAAAAATGTCAGAATTTGCACCCTTGAGAGTTTGGAAATCTAGAAATTTGAATATTTAGAAATTCAGGAATTGAATAACCCAGGTGTTCCAAAATTAAAGAATGTGGAATTTCTAAAATTTATAAATATGGAAATCAGCCGTCAATTAAAGTCAAAGATCAGACAGTTTCCACGAATTTCTTTTTTATACTAATAGATGCAAAAATGTTAACGTGTTAGCAAATCAAAATTACTGAGACAACCTTTTTTTCGAGCTCACGTGAGTGCATCGAAAATAACTTATAAAGACTGTTATGACTTTGTGATGTCCAAAGGAATTTAAGGACATCCTGACATGACGTAGCTTGCTTCGGATCGCATGTTTTGATACGAATTCTCCTTACTGCTACTTTTATCATGGTGCAATTTCATCGAGATTCTTCAGCTTCCTTTGTGGAGAAATGACATCACGCGGAGCATAACCTCTCGTTGTTCGAACACAACGAAGTTTACGAATTCCAATAATCCAGCGCATTAAAATATCCTTTAAAAAATTCTACTTTTCATCTTTGTGTTACGTCAGCTTCTTCAAGTATTTCATAAAAGATGAGTGGCGCGGGTACCATAACCAAATATTTAATATTGAAGGACATAATGCACTGAAAGTGAATTTTACTGAATTCGGTGTTTTAAACGATAGGAATCTTTCTATGTTAATTAGTATCTTGTTATATTTGTTGTTTTCATCTTTTCAGTAAACTCGAATCTTTCAACGTCAATCGAATTCCTCAACTTCCTTCCTCGTACAAAACGTTACTAGGACAACCTTCCTAGTATTCATACTAAAATAATCTCTATCGTCTTTCTTGAACTTATAAAATTTCCTCAACGTTTATTTTCACATATCTGCCAGATTTTTTAATTATTTCCCCATAGCAATTAACTTCTCAGAGAACTTTCCAATGCACTCCGGACATTCGTTAAGAATTACCAATTCCACTATCTTTCAAAAACCGCTTTCCTCTTCAGTAAACCCAGATGAAAATTTTCTTTCATCGTTTATCCTCGTTCAGGTTTCTCAAGCCATAAGACCCTACTGACGTCAGCGCGGTCATACCCGCGGTATAATTGGCATCGCGCGAACACGTTCATTAAAACATACGAATTCCAAAGTTTCTCGGAACCGAATCTGTTCTCGATCGTGAAAATTATCCTAAAAACTTCTCAGCGGCAACCTGGTATGGACCAGATTCTGTTTTCCCATAGAATTCCATCGACATCGCAGAGAAGGCGTCTGTTCGGCGTTCAATTAACGTCATCGAGTCAAGGCTAGGGAATTCTTATATCTCTTATTAGCCGCATTCAGGTTTACCAGTGTAACGTTGATCACGCGGGACAGGCATCGCAAGCGGTTATCCGATTGCGAAAAAATCCGGCCATGGTTCTCACAGGGGATCCCTGGGTCGTCGTTGTTGCGTGTGCGCGTGCCAAAAAAAGAGGGCAACCCGATCTGAAGCAAATGAAGTGCAAATTGAGCAGACCGCGCCGCGAGAGGGCAAAAATCCGCTCGACCAGCTTGCTCCACGTGAGCAAACTCGTTCGGACGTGAGGCGCAACGTGATACTCCTGCGGCGTGGAACAGTGTCGTGCCCAAGTTCTTCTTCTTCTTCGACATCCTCCGAAAATCGAACACATTGGTCTCGTGTGGACTCGCGTGACTTCGTACAACGATTTTAGCTAAGGAAACCATGGGAACCAGAATGGCGGGCTGATGGATTGAGAAGTAATTTGGCGTGCTAGATGGTGGGGAATGACTTTGAGATTGTTTAAATTTGATTTGCAGGTAAAGTTCGGAGACCTGGGTTTCGAGTCGATGTACAGCTTTGGAGATGTGTTGTAGTCTCTGAAGAAGTTCAAATAGTTTGTAAAAAGGTTCAAATTCACGTTATAATCTCTCAGGAATAAATAATAACTAGTACGATACTAAAAGTAGTGTTATTGTTAAAATGACGAGTGAAGTCAATTAAGTCAAGAGTAACTTAAACAGAGATAAACTTGAACAACAAAATTATATCAGTATAACAATTTTATTAGAAACCTTCAAATTTGAGTAACAGTAAGATAAATAAGATAAATTATAATGATAAAGGGAAGGTATGCATTCAAAGAAAGAAAACAATCAATTGAAAGAAGATATTTCCAAAGAAATAATGCGATGTCACATGAGGACAGAATAAATGCGTCGTTGAAAGATAAATCATGAAAGAACGATTCAACGTAAAATGGAAAATAGATGTCCATAGTAACGAGGAAACGATGGTAAATCTGTGGCGTAACATATTGAGGAAATCTTTTTGTAATTTGGATGATGAATCGATAATTGATCCAACATTTGTAACATTTATGTCGTTTTCAAAGTATACATGGTGTCCCACGAAAATGTACTTTAAGAATTTTTATAAAATTCTTGTTTGAGACAAAAATTCAACTTTTACCCTAAAATGCTAGCATGAAATTTCACGTCGCATAAAGTAACTCACGTCACTATCAAAGCAAATAATTTTTATATTTATTTGATATATTAAATAATTCGTTGTCTTCGTTCTAAATTAAAAAAAAGGTTAATACAGTAAAATTTTACACACGATGTTAATGTAATTGCTTTAAATGATAATGTTTAAGAGTTAAATCTGTATAATACTCAGAATTTTTTATAAAACATATGTGCAATCTCCATCTTGTCCACAGGTGGCAATATTTCGTTTACTTTGAACTTCAATAGCTACATACGTGATGCAAAAGAAAGCTCGACGTACAAAAACATCAACACGCCTTCTGCAATGCTGCGATGTATCAAAACACAGGAGAAACAAAAACTTCGAACTTCTGAAACATCGAATAAAAGGAATACGAATAAAAAAATGTTGATTTTAAATATTTTCCCAGGTCCAATTTTTCTGCGACAAAATTTTTTATAAAATATATAAAATGTCCAAAAATTTGACAGCCTGTGGTGAAGATACAGCCATCCACGTTAACAGAAGAGATTTTACGGAAAAATCGAGGCAGTGATATTCAGATCATTTGACATAAATTATTTGCATTTAAAACAAGAGGAAAGTACACAAGTTCGAAAAATAAATCGCGCGTGGATCGTGCAGCCAGTTTCGTTTCGGATACACAAATTGGGTGGCGTTTATCTTTATTCACGGTCGATAAACGTTGTGTATTTACATCGGAATTACGGTACAATTTCGCAACAGAAAAAAGAAAGAAACAGTGTCGCTCGTGTGCTCATTAAAAAAGTACAATATACATAAAAAATTCCCACTGGCAGCGCGAATCCTCGCTGAAAATGATCGTGAAAGTGCGCGCTCGTTGAAATTCCGGGCCGCGTTTTTCGTCCGAACGAGGCTATAAAAATAAAACGGTCCGGGACGGAATTTACAATCAATGCAGCGGAAATAATATCTCGATCGACGTCGCGACAATGTTTCGTGGAATAATGTGCGTCCACGGAATAAAAACGAGAAGTAACAGAGAGACCGCGAGACGATTTAACGACGATTTAATTCGGCTTCGACAAATTTCTCTCGAACGAAAATGCGATTCGCGACAGTATTACTCTCTCGACCTCGTTTTTTTCGATATTCCTTTCTGGAACGCTTTCACGGATATCAAAACCATACGAAAAAAAAAAAAATGGATGGAATTCGATACCGTCGATGAAAGAAGCGAATTCAATCAGTCATGATTTAACAGACATCAAGTTGGATAAAAGGTTTCCTTTTTTTCAAAGGTACATTTATGGCTTTCTGAATTTCTTGTTGGGACGTTTTTATTCGGAGAAAGTTCCGATTTTAAATCAGTATTATGAAGGGTTGTCAGGTTATTAAACATTAAATGATTGATCTGGGGCCATAAAAAGTCCGATACGATTTGACGACATAAAATTATCGTAAAACAACGCGAACTTTTATGACACGAAAGTGCAATAAAAGGGTGTTTACTCCGTGCCAATCTGAAGTTTATAGTTTGATGGAAATTGATGCACCAAGATTTCATTAAAGTTTTCATGGCAAGCAATGGCGCAGATTGACATGCGTGAAATATTTTATTACAAAAGTCGGAATCAATTTTCAAAGAAAAAGTAATATTGAGTTTCCTATACATATTTAACATGTCACTTTGTAAGGTAGTTAATTTAGCTAATATTTAATAGTCATATAGAATTTAACAATTAATACAATTTCCCATGAACAAATAACAATCTTATCAAAACACACGTTACATGAATATGTTATACCCAAAGTGTTAAATACATATTGGAGTGTAACCGCCATTATAGAATTCACCGAATAATTAGTGAATATTATTCATGCAAATTAGAACAAATATGGTATACGTGAATTGGAAACACGAAATCGATCAGAATTAATAAACATAATGTGTGATGATCATACACTTTTGATCAGAGATCTTGATTTAATAAGCGTGACAATCTCTTGCAACATTTTTCATTGTATAATTCACTCGACAACTCCTTTTCAATAACAGGAATGCAAATTAGACCGAAAAAATTGGTCTCGATTAACATAATGTATCACGATTATTACGATCAAAAGATCTTGATTCAATGGGTATGAAAATCTCGTGCAATTTTATTTGCCACCAAAAGACTCTACGACGTTGATCCAATAATTAATGATCCCCCTCCAATAACAGTATCAAAGATGCAAATTAGAGCCATAAAATTGACCACATAATGTATCACGATCATTATGTTCGTTCCGATCCGTTCAAAGAGTCTGCAAACCCCCTGCAATTTAAGTTGCCATCGAAAGGATAATGTGGCAGGACACGCGACGGCGCGTGCCGATGTCCTGTAGCTTTTTAAACGGTGGACAGAGAGGGTAACCCCTTGAAAAATACAACACGCCACAAAAAAAGGTGTATCCGAGCGGGTTAAGTAGAAAGGATCGCTGATCACCAATAAAAGGGTTCAGAGACGCCGGCAATTGCGTTCCTGCAATCCTTTTTAACCCAGCCACCGCGAGTTAAGCTCTTTCGATTGTCGATGAAAGGGTGAACAGATATTTGCAACCCTTTTACAACCCCGGAGACAACGAACGGTTCCAGAAACGTGCTACGAAACGAAAGTCGTAAGGGACAAGAAAAAAGGAAGCCTCGCGACCAGCTTGGTCTCAGAATCGTTTTACGATCGCGAAGGTGGTAAAAAGTGCAGTTAAAAAAGTACCCTTGAGGCTCGGTCCTGTGAGAAGGGTTTACGATATCTCGTCCTCGCGATTTTTAAGCTTTACGAGAAGGATTTTCCCTTTGAACACACCTACACCCCTTTTACAATACTTACGAAACGGCTTGACCCTTGCCGCCAGGCTTAAGACTTTTTATGGGTTTATTACCGTCACCGGTACGACGTGGTGCACCCTCCAACCCCTTGAACCGTGGAAGGGGAAACTACGTTCCGGAAGAAATATGGTAGTTCCAAAGAATCTTGTGGTTTACGAAGATATTGCTATACGAACTCACCCCGACAGACTACCCTTCGAAGCTTCCCATTTTTTCGTACACGAGCCAAACGAGCGGCTTTTTATGGTGGCCAAATTTTCCCCCTTCGGAATACGCCGTCGTCATGGACAAACGTATTTGTTGACGAACGTTTACCTGATCTCTAATGTCGAGATGGTAGAAAACATTCTTTATGGGGACTAGTCATGTTCTTTCAACTTTTTACGTTTACACTTTTTGATCAGCCTCTTTTGTTACTTACAGCTTTTACGATACATGCTAAGGCAAATTGTTTTAGTGCCTTTTGCAAACTTTTGCTTTATTTTTATTTACGAAATTAAACACTTAAGGATCCTTCTATTTTGAAAACTGTAAAATTATTTTCAATTGTTGGGCTGTTTTTTAGTAGATACTTTATATTTTTAGTATTACATTTTGTTATCTTTCTATTCAGAAATCTACAGTACCTGTACACGTTAATTAAAATTAATTGACTCATTTTCAGTTCCAATAAAAACAACACGTGTCTAAATATATGTAGATAAGCATAGAAACATGATTTCAGTGAGGGTTGTGTGAAGTTCGTCATGAAATCAAGTCCAGATATTTAGCCATGGACGAGAGTGACCATAAAGGGTATGGACAGGCATACCCTTCCTCATCCATCAACTTTACGACCGCTATTTGCAAATTTTCCCTTTCGCAAAGGCTTCAGGATGTACCAAGGACGGCCGTCTGCGTTTTACGATTTAACCCTAATTAAAGAGGTAAGCGGCCGACCGTGGCCTCCGTTAGTTTCTATAAGTACAATATTTGACAAACATCGATGCCTATCGTGGACACGTCGATTCACAATGAAAGGATTTTCGACCACCGATCTTCGGTTTCCAGAAACTTTCACGAATCGGGGATGATACAATAATGGGCAATTGCTATAGTGAAGATGCAATTTCTAAGTTGCCGAATTAGACTACTAGGGTTCCAAATTTTCAAAGACCCAAATTTAAAAATTTTCAAGTTGTCAAATTTATAAATTGCTAAATCCTAACATTCTGAAATTTACGAATTTTCAAATGACCAAATCCTCAAATCCCCTAATTTCTAAATTTCTAAATTCTCAACTCCCCAAATCCCAAAATTCCCAAATCCCCTTCAAGAATTTTCAAATTTAAAATCATCATGGACCATGAATTTTCCACATCGCAATTTTCCCCCGCGATAATCAAACGAACTAAAATCACGGGTTTAACTCACAATTATAAAGCAAACACCATGCAACCCGCGCAAGCGTAATTACGAATTTAAATTGAAATAAATGGCAGAGACGTAATTTTCGCAGAGTGCTCGAGGAGTAATTCGTTTCTTTATTTTCGTGAGAAATCCGTGCTTATTTTTCCTCGTTTGCACAACGAAGCAGAAAACTGTAGGAACGTGAAAGGAATGGTAAATACTCCCATCGCACGTACGATTTAAAATTTCTTCGAAACTTTCGAGGGAACACTTGGTTTAATGTAAAGTTCCTTCTGTTTGCATAATGCTTCTCGTTTGCATGATCGAAACGATGCCCGATTGCGAAAGAAATTCCTGCCTTCAGATCACGTCTGACACGGCTACAATTGAGAATGATTCTCTTAATGAGCAGACGCAAGTGGCACGTAATAAACGAAATAATTGACTCGATTATTGCACGTAATAATTTCACCCGAGGGAAAATGCCACACGCCTTACAACCCTTTCATTTTGCCCGGTTGGCCCGTTAGCAAGAAAAGGTGCAACCCTTTTGAATATCCGGTTTTCCGTAATGATCACCATGGTTAGGATAAACCCTTTCTGTTAGGATTACGGGGATCTAATGTTCCTGAATGGTAATTTACTATTTGTACTTCTCATATTTTCAAGTATAACAATTGTTACTATTCCATAGGGCACTCTGTCCTCAATTAACCAACATTACCATAATTACATAAAAATAATTCGAATATGTAATTAACATTCCAACTCAAGGTAATCTTTATTTCCATTACAGTGACAGTTCTGGTTCGATCTCTTCCATTACAGTGAAACGTCCATTAATCTTCCTTTCAGAATATCTTTTCAATTCCTCTCAAAATTGAATTATCTTAGTCTTTCTTATGATTTTAAACATTTTTACGACTATTCATTCAACACTCTCAAAACAATCTTTCATTATTCGAAGACTTCAGTTATTTTTCCTTATCGTGAAAAGTCCATTACTGTTTTTACTTCATTTCAGCGATTCATTTCTAAATTTGACAATTATCCGCACAAAAATCATGCTTTTGTTCTCGCCTTAATGGAACGCAACCGAACACGGTTCTTTTTCTTCCATTTTGCTCAAACGAAGAAACGCGTTGATTCAAGGAGCAGATTAAAAGCAACGCTTCTACCACCATTTTTCAAACCAGTCAGGAAAGGAAAAAGCGCGGCAGAGAGGTCAAAAGGAAAAAAAACGACTGGACACCATTTTTCAGTAGCGAACAAACGTTTTGGCTCGTCGAGTCACGGTATGATCGTGTTTACGGTGGGTAAGTAACGAGGGTGCTCGTATTTCTCTATGTCGTCTAGGGAAAACGAACGTCGAAAAACTACTTCTGCAACCGTGTCCGGAAAAAAGTTCGTTTTTCCATTTTTTTTTTTTTATTACTAACGAAACGCGTCGCGTAAAAAAATCAACGGCTCAATAAACGGGCATCCGTCTGTAAAAAAAAACATGTTGGTTTCGAGAGCAAAAAAATATTTGCTGTTTTTTTTCGATTGAAAACGACGGCTGATAGAAAAAAAACTTTCCTCCTCGATGAAAAAATCGACCTACCCGATAGACCGTCATTAGGTGCACGGAAGGGTTACCGACCCTTCGTCTGGCGAATTTTAGAATTTTTGAAACGTTGCTTTGTGAAATATCTGCTGAGAAGTATTATATCGTTACGGCGAATTTGTATTATATTTGAAGGGGTTGGTGACATTTTTAGTAAAATGTACAGTAGCAGAAAGTAAAATGGTACGATCGCAGAATAAACAGTAAAATAGCAAGAAGTAGGATAAAAATGCAATATTAGAAAGTGGGATACATAAATAATGAAATAGTAGAAAGCAGGAGAATAGTAAAAAGTTCGATGGTAAAATAGCAAAAGAGTAGTATGTAAACAAACGAAAATTCGTCAAATTGTAGCAACCCCTAAAATGAGTGTAAGGAAAATCGTTCTTGGAACGATACAAAACAGATTTCCAGTTAATCGAAGTCCAACAACGGGGTGGAAGAAGGAGGAAGGAAAAAGAATTATCCATCGTTTAAATTGAATCAGAGTTCCCAATTTCATCGGGGCGACGTGCTCGTTCGCAATTTCACTCGATTGACGACAGGCGTCCTTATCAACGCACGCTATCCGAGCAGAGTTTCTCTACGAAACGTCAGTATCGATTGCTCGTTGAAACGTGACGTTCTGGTTTCGGTGCGGGTTCGCCCGAAAAATCGAGCAGCGAAAATTGCACGTGCCATTCCGATCCTATCGTCGTATATTTCGAACTGTTCGATTGGCAGCCCCGGGCGGGTCATAAAATTGCCACGAATCGTGCACTTGATTCGCCCGTGTGTGTTCGTGGTTGTTCCGTGTGATTGACAGCCCAACAATTTCGCCCTATTATCGGTTAAGCAAATAAAGGGACCTAGTCCACCTGATACACAGTACATGTTCCACCAAATTCGACTTCGGGCTGAATACGCTAAATTTTGTATACATGTTCCGACTCTAATATGCATACGCTCGAATGTCATTCATTTTCTCTAGCTCCATGATGCGGTACAATTTATTTCATCGATTTATGCATTTTAAACGAAATATTCAGAAAACTCGCGAATTTATCTGCCAACTTAGTATATAAATCACCAATTCCGAAGTTTTTGAAGAATATTTATACGTTCCGCTGAATTCGACTTCGGGATGAACGCGATAAATATTGTATACACGACTCTAATATGCATATACTCGAATGTCATCCATTTTGTCTAGAAAAATATTTCGGCAAAAAATCATTCGATCCAGTAAGTAAAATATGAAGTATTGCAAGTTGTTTCTTTGGCGAAAAATAAATCTCGGTATAATTTCGTACAATTACAAACGAGTCCCCTCGAAAGTCGTCTCGCGTTTTCGTCGTTCTTAGATTCAATAAAGGAAATTGGCTACGAATCGTGCACGGAATTGCCGCGCGTAATGATTGGCATAAAAAGTGGCTGGCTGTTGAAATGTTGCTCACGGAACCAAGGTGCAATTTTATGGAACAAGGTTTTGTCCGACGCTTAGCAACGCGTTTAGGATGCATTTTGGTTCGGTGAATGTCGTCGTGTGCGGCAGCCTGCACCGAAAATTCGATAATGATGCAAAAAGATGAGAAACACAGCGAGACTGATCGTTCGACGAAGAAAGGATACGGTTTACTTTTCAGTCCTGCGGCGAACAATTTACTGAAACGAGAATTCTATTACATTCGCGTGTTCAGAAATTGATTGGGCTATGTTAACCCCGTTTTTGATGGACGTGAAAGATTTGTGAATGGTTTATAGCTTGCAGGGAGGAAACGTTTGTTAACGACTGTACATAATTCCCGCAGTGGTGGTTTGTACACAAATTTTTCTGACGGAGTTACTTTTTTTTACATAAAAATACAACTCGTGATAAAATTCGGTACTGGAGTTGAATTATATTCATAATTCGTTCAGTGATTGAATGTTTATTAAGTTTTAATAAGATTTGTGATCTTTTACTTTTGTTAAACTTTTAGACCTCGGTATGATTTGTAGAGAACGAATAAAAAAAAATGTATCTGTTAGATAATGTAATTTCTTAATTTAATAAATGAGTGTTTGATAGACAGAATTTATTTTCCGTAAATAATTAGCTCGATGAGTAAGGCGAACGTAAACAGTATAAAAGAGTGGAGTAATTAATCCAGAAACGGCCATTTATGAAATTAAAGCAAATATTTGTCAGAAAGTGGTAAACTACGTGAAATTATGTTACACGGAAATTCTCTTCCAGTTATTTAATTTAATTTCAGAATTATTGCACGCTTTATTCGCTTTTATTGGAACAGTTCCGTTTTACAGAGATACATTATTTTTATTACGACTTTGATGCATTTTATTCCTTTAAACATCGAAAATACATGCAAAAAAGCGGGCTTTATATCATGGCGAGGTATTCACAGCGACACAAATGAAAATGTCTACCAACAACAAAGAGAACAATTTTATCAAAATGAAGGAAGAAAAACTGCGAAAGCTCGCCTATATTGGAACACTCCCGGCGTTATTTTCACACCCTACCTTTAACTACAATAAATTGCCATGAAACAACGACCAACCCTGCGATACGGGAACGTTTTATCGAAAACGAGAATCGAGGTTGTTCCATTTTCAGCATTCTCCACTTCAATGCGCGATTACCACCCTACACCGAAATACGTGGGGTGTAGATAGAGGGTGAGATTATTATTGCCACGCATCTTAAATTCCACAACTTTTTTTAGTATAAGACATACATTAACATTACATACAACCACTGCACAATAATTTACCATATAATCGCACATGAGCCTGTTTGACCAATTCAATCATTTTCAACCCCAAAAATGTTCTATTACTACAAGGTCATTTATCATACAATAATCTATCTAACAAAACTTCAAGCGTAAAGTGACTAGCTTTCATAGTTAAAATAAAAATGAGGTATAAAATATTAGAACATCTAAATGTATTTGTAAAGCTTGCAGCAATTTTAAAAGCTATAATTTGAACTGTACATAAAAATGTATTGTATGGAACGAAGAAGTTAACTAAGTAATAACGAGAAAAGAAGAGAAACATCCCTTATCAAAATATACTTACAGCAGAAACAATCGCTAAGAACAGACACAAAACACGGTGTTTTCACAAAATCAAATTACTTAGAAATATGATGCAACCTCATAAACATCTGCTTGTTCGCCACTTTTATTTCTTGGGCGGTGTGTAATAAAGCTCAGGGTGGAAAAATGAACGCCAGACACCCAAAGCTGATACTTCGACGCGAGGGAAGCGGATATTAATGTCAGTTTGCTGCGAGCAAAGCGGATGCCGCTTCGCGAACGCTTTTATCCGACCACCAGCCGAGACGCACGTAATCCACCGGCACCCCATAAAGTTAATGAGTCATACCGGCTTCATGGGGCTTGAAGACGGTCGCTACGTCAGGTATAAGTCTGCACTAAGTCGCTCTAATAAGTTTCATGGAACTTTGGTACGAAAAGCACGGTTATTATCTAGGCGAACGCGTTTCGGCTTCTAATTGTTATCGTTAAGTCCTAGGGTATTTTGCGGGGAAAGGATCGTTTCGAATCACCCCGAAACCATCGGGAATTAAACGTTTCGTGGAAAGGGTATATCGTGGCGCCGTTGCGTGTCGCGTTTCTGATCCCTTTTATCGAGACACTGTATTAAAACACGTGACGTGTTGTACACTCGATCGCGATAACTCGAATTCGGTCACGAATCGAACTCGGACGTGGTTCGTGTGACTTGCGATTAGATCGGTGGATAAGAATGATCGGTAGCACTTTCGCCGAAAAATTGGTCGATGTGAACGTGTACCGTTCCTACTTAAATTAACATGTTAACTGTGTCTGCTAATTTTAAAGTTGCACTTAATTATATCTGATGATACGTCAATTACTTCTGTCATGAACGTATTTTATGTGCGATCGTTTAAGAAGATCTTTTTAAATTAACTCGCGCGGTGTACGAGGCTCGAACTTCTTCCTTTGAGCAGCCTGTACAAAAATCAATAGTTGCAGAACAGTTGAGAGAATGAAATAACGCGAGAATGAAAATTTCGCAATCGGTGGGAAAATTTTAGCTACCTTTCATCGACACGTACCGGTAACGACCGTCGATAGTGTGTTTTACATTTTCATGTAAATGCGAATGGAAATGTTGAAAATTAATATGACAAACGCTGATTGTGCGTCGAGCACTCGGAGTTATTTCAATGTGGTCCGTGTAACATGGTAAAATTTATAGGGAGATTAACACCCACCATGCGTAATATCAAAGTATTACGATCCTTATCTGTGAAACGTTTAGACGTACCTGTGACTCATACCGACGCGAGAGAATATTGAACGGTCGATCGGAAAAATGATACAGGAATCGTGATACATTCTATTTACATATTTACGTCATATTTAAATTTGAAACAAGTATTCGTTTCGTGTAATGGTTCGCTGCGAGAAATTGTAATTTTCATGAAAATCGATAAGAATTCTTTGTTCGTATTTCGAGCAACGAATTAACCATTCGAGTTCAGAAGTGAGTTTTACGAGATACTCGAAATGGAGAACGATTACGGTGAATAAAAATAATTTGAATAAATTTATCGAAGTGTTTCGATGGTTGTGTAGAGATTGAGTGTGCCAGAGATTCAGCGAAAAAACCTACCACTTCTGCCGACAGATGGTAGCACACTATCGGTGCATCTCCCCGACTCCACTATACCTAACATTTTCTATAATCCTTACCATCCTAATCTTTTATACAATCATATTCTTATCAAATCATTTGGAGCAAATTATTATTTAATAAAATGATCGAAACGAAATGGGAAAGTGTCGCAACTGATTTCAAACGTTTGCGAACAACGTTTAATTGTTTCGCGAACAATTAGATGTCGCGAGTAGAAACGTTTATCATTGATCAGACATCGCCCATTCGAATCTCTCGCTCTGATACAGTGCGTATCGAAGAATTAGACGCATCCTAATATTCATCAAACAGCACGCTGTGAGTTTAATGGACTTTTAATTGGATTTTGATGGTGAGTGATTAAATACGTTTCAGATGTTTCGGAGTAATAAAAGTATGGGGTTCATGAATTTAGATCATATTGATTTAGATCCTATTAAGATGAAAATTTGATTGTGATTTATTTATGATGTCGGATAACTTTAAAGCATTCAGAGTTTGTTCATAAATGAACATTGCTAGTTATTAATCTAAGGACGATTGATTATAGGTGTGGATTAAAATATTTAGTACAATGTTACTTAAAAAGTTTATTATAAAGTAACTTCATCTTACTGGTAATAGTAAAGTAATTGACAAATCTTAAACATCTATAAAATGTATGTAGTCCAAGATTCAATTAGACATATGGAATGTATGATTCTCTTTTCCATCTTTCGAATACACCTCGAACTGCATTCTACAGTTCTAAGAAGTACGCACGGCATCCCATGATTCAGTTCCCGCCAAATTCACTAAGTGAGTCCTAAACCGCTATAAAATATACCCAGACTAACATCACCATCCAAAAGTCGCTTCAAAAGTGCCGCCCCTTACTCCACCCACCGAATGCACCTCCAAATGCATTGTAAATTTCTAGGAAGTTCTCAAGGTATTTCAGTCATGACTCAGTTCCCGTCAAATTCGCTAAGTGGACCTTTCAAAGAAGCATTTCGAATGTGCCGTTTCTATTTGCACCTTTACTGCGCACTCGCCACAAGATGAGCTCTAGGAATTGAAGCAGGAAAGTCTACTTTCCTTATTTTCGATCTAATCGATGTGAATGATCTGTGACCAACCGTGACTGGTACAACTGTGATTTCCCATCCGTGTCAAAAGACTATATCAAACGGGGAATATGTTTTTCTTTTTAATTAGAACGTACGCTACACAAAGTACCCAAGGTACTTCAGGTAAGCCAAATTCACTAAACGAATCCCAAACCGCAATGAGATGCAGTCTAACATCGTCGCCAAAAAAACACCTCGAAGGTCCCTTTCTCCACCCATCGAGTGCACCGAATGCATTCCACAGTTCCAGGAAGTACCCGAAGCACTTCAGGCACGACTCAATTCCCGGAGACTGTCTAGTGCACTCCAATTACATGTTCGATACATGTACGTTTCGAACGCGTCGTCGATTCGGCGTCGAGAGGCGAGTGCAGCGACGGGCGCGCATCCGATTTTCCACGAGCGCCCGATGCACTCGGGAGAGCGTATTCGGTGTTAGGGAGGCTACAGGTATTCGCCTCCCCGTCACGCCACACACTTTTTCTCCCCCACGCATTCCATCGGATCGAGTGGCCCCGGAGCCCCGGAGGGCCACGACCCACGCGCCGCGACGCCGCCGCGCCGCTTTGCCGCTCAAAGTCGAATGACGATCGCGCCCCCACCACCCACGCAACCGTCGCGCGCGGCACGCTCGTCCTCGGCTCGAGCGAGTGGTGGGGGTAGCGGCCAACCAATGGGCGCGCGTTCGTCGTACGCCGCGTCGAATCTCGGTCACGTGATTGGCGGCCGCCGATTCTTCGTCTCGCTCGCGACTGTAGTCGAGCAGCATCGTTCTTTGAGGTTATGTCGCCTCTCTCCTCGCTACGTTGCTCTCTCTTGCTTCTCCCTTCGCGACATTGTCTCCCTGCGTCTTTTGCCGATCCGACTCCCACCCTTTTCGCTCCCTACCTCGCCTTTTTTCCTCGTCTCGCTCTCTCGCGCACGCCGAGATGCCACGAGGATCCTCGTCCGTCGAGCTTCTACGAACTTCTGGGCTTTCTCCCTTCGTCCTCCCGTTTCCTACCCTTTGTAGGGCGGCGGAGTTCAGCCGCTGAAATACTTGGCTGGCTTCGCTCGGCGCCGGAACCATCCACGCGGCACCGCTGATTATCTTTCCACGAGCCTTTGACACGTCTGTGCTCTCAGCTAGAGATACTGCCTAGATACGGAGGGAGTACCGATCGAAGTAACGCCGCGACGTGAATCGTCGGTGAACGAACGGGTATTTTCGCAGCCGGGGAAAATCGAATGGAGAGTCGGGAATTTGCGACGGGACACTCCTTAGGGAGGGAAAACCTTGTCTCGCTGATAACATCGGTTCTTCGAACGGAGCGCGGTTGGAACTCTCGGGTGTATCTCTACTTACAGAAATAAGATTGTACGAATGAGATTCTAGCGAACGTTAGTCAGGCGGTTGTTGATTATTTACAACGTCGTGTGGATGGAATGCGAAGCTTGCGACAGTATTTCGAATTTGCTTAAACGGACGAATGGAAATGCAGTATGGTACTCTGTCGAAACGCATAATCAGAATTCCGGTTGCCTTAAATCAGCGAGCACGAGACCGCGAGTGCACGATAAGCACCGGTTCTATCCAATCGGGTATCAATTACGGAGCGGTTGCACGGTATCCGAGGAATACGTATCCGCGTTTCGTGCCGGGCATACGTGCACGTATGCGCGAGATAAATGCCGCGGCGTGCGTTTAATCGGTCGCACAAGTAGAAAGAGTAATTTCGAAAGAGCCGGGGAGGGAGTAGGAGGCACGTGCCAGTGGTGCGCGCGTGCGTGCGTCAGTCCGCGCTCTCGACACACGGTGGCACTCGGCTATTTTCGAAGAACGTGATATAAGCCTCGATGACGTTCGCGCTCGGCCCCGTACATGTGTCCCCGTCTAGAAATTACCATCACCACTTCGATCGCTACGCGAACCAGCCAGCCGGTTCTAATGACCTTTCGACGCGCGATACGCGTCACGAGACTAATCGCCTCTCTCGAGGAAAACGTTGCACGGTATTGTTCCTAATCGCGTGTCCGTCAATGAATGCACGATTTTCAACTGGATTCGACTTCTATTCCGACCCATTTTCTATTTCAGTTTCACACCCTCTTTCATTCGTTACGTCATTAACTGCATTATCGTCACCGGAACTTCGTCTGAATTGTTAAACGAGCGTATCACTGAAAACTCCGGAAAGTCATACGTTGGATTTCCACACAAATTACCGACAATTATGAATGAACCATCAAAAATTCCTAATCGTTTAGTCACGGTTAGGAATTTTTTTCTAGCGATCGGCGATATTCGTACGACGCGATACGTTTTTCCAAAAATTACCCCCGATGGCACTTGACGAAAAATCCGATCGATTCGGAGGAGTCCAGAAAAGAGGTATGGTGGGGGTTCGCGCGAGGCAACCCGCCACGGTCGACGGTTCCGAGGTGTAGAGAGGGGTTAGACCCAGAAGTGGGGGGGCTCTTAAAGGCAACCGGGTGCCGTCCGACCGTCGGAATTTGGTGGTGGAGGGAAGTCCAGGTTAAACCGTCACGCGCTATCCCCTCCACGTGGCTCGTCGGTTTTCCCCCCACCCTTAAGGTGGCAGCGCCTCCACCGGGCATTCCATCGGGTGGCACGCTTCGACGGGACGACAGAAGACGTTCGTCGTTCGTTCAGTCAGTCGTGCTCTGACACCCGTCCCAAGTGGTCGTCAGAGTTCAGTGAATTCATAGCGAAGCGAGAGCAAGTTAGCCAGACTAGCAAGGGACACGGTTCTCTTACTACGTTCTCGGCCGAATATTCGTACACAGAGACGTATACTTTTGCGTCCTCGTTCTGTCAGTCACGCTTGGATTACACGCTGGCCATCTCTGGTCAGACATCAGTGAGAACGCACCAGCCAACTTGGATTACCAGTGCAGTGCTACGCGGCAAATTGTGCCTACGATTTGTCGGTCGCTTTTCATTCTGTGATACACAAAGAGTTGAAGCACGATGGTGACCGGAGTGGGTGCCACGATGCCAACAGGCGGTGTCACCGTTGGTGCCACACCGCCGGCGCAACACGTGCCCCAAGAGGCTGGACAGCCCACTGCGCAAACCACCACCACGACTACAACCACCAGAAGATCAGGGGAGAATCGACGGGTTAGTGTCTTTGACAGAGACATAGCTTCTTTTTGGAGCGGTTTCGTTCGTTGTCACGAGACCACCGATCTCGTGATGTCCGTTCGATCGAGAATCCACAAACAGTATCAGTTTCATGATTCGGAATCAAATATTCGATAGCAGGATCAACGACGCGATTGCACGATTTTACGTATCCGGAATTGTCTTTGGAATTGAACCGATAGATCGAGTAGAGTTTTCGGGGAAATGTATATTGTTGTGCATGAATGTGGAACGCGTCCATTCTGAACGACATTCAATAGAACTAGCTATTCCTTTCCCGAAACAGCGACAACAGAACATTGTACTCGGCTCGGACTGTTGTCCCGGGTTCATTATGATCCTTTAGAAATAGAACACCGGACTGAAGTAGCTTAACAGTGTGTTTGACCTGGCGATTTCTTTTCTGTTACAGAGTAATAAACCGATTATGGAAAAGCGGCGACGAGCCCGCATTAACAACTGTCTAAACGACCTGAAGACCTTGATACTGGATGCCATGAAAAAAGACGTAAGTATCCTAGCATCGTACATTTCGAATTTTCGTGCCTCGATAATTCTCGACAGTTGTCCGCTCGTAAACTAGTCTCGGCTGTCACGATTTTTCACCGGGAATTCGAGCCAACTTCTAACATCCGAGCCCTTACATAATCGTCGAATTCTCTTTCTGATTACAGCCAGCGAGACACTCGAAACTGGAGAAGGCGGACATCCTGGAGATGACGGTGAAACACCTGGAAACGCTCCAGCGTCAACAAGTTGCGCTAGCCGCCGCGACAGATCCGACCGTGTTGAACAAATTCCGAGCTGGATTCACGGAATGCGCCGGTGAGGTTGGCAGGTTTCCCGGTCTGGACGCCTCTGTGAAGAGACGTTTGATGGCCCACTTGGCCTCATGCCTCGGACCGGTCGACGCTAGCAACAACAACACCCAGAATCAACAGCCTGTCCAACCGGCGCCACCGACCACGCAGCTCCAAGTGCACATTCTACCTCAAGTGGACGCGACACCGAGGATCCAGGTTCAACAATCGAACGGGATCTTCTTCACGAACGCGAACGGCACCGGTCTGCAGCTAGTGCCGACCAGGTTGCCGAACGGCGACATCGCTCTGGTTCTTCCAGCCGGGGCAAAAGCGACCCCGGTCACGTCCCCGGCATCGTCTCCAGCCCCAACATCGCCTCTGCCGACTCTGATCCCGATTCCTCAGAGAACGGCGAGCACGGCGTCGGCATCCTCCTCGTCCTCCTCTGCCAGCTCGACGTCCACGTCGGCGGAGAGTCCTGTCGGCTTCGAAGGAGCTCCAGCAGCGTTTCGCGAGCAACCCATCCCGTACAGCACCGGAAACAGCCACAGGGACGTTGCAACATCCCCGGCTAACGGGTACACCAGCGATCCGGAGTTCGACCCCCGCGTCTACAGCCCACCTCTTCAGAAACCTCTCGCTCTGGTGATGAGGAAGAGCGTGGTACCGGAGATCGAGGACAAACCATGGAGGCCGTGGTAAAAAGTACGTCGACCTACAACTGGTCGCGGGTGATAAAGACAGTCTCGAGTGATAAATACGTTTCGAACGACGACGAAGACACGTGGGTTAAGTTCGTCGTTCGTCGAGCCGCGAGAAATACCGCGGAACACGGATCATTGTTCCTTACACGTATCGCATTAGGAGTCAGGAGTGCGGTTAGGATAGAAGATGTCCTGCGAGCTAGGAGATCTTGTCCGAGAGCCGTGAGTTCAGTAATTCCCGAGTGTGTGCAGTCGGCCAGTAGCCTATGAGGCAGTGCCTTATACAGTGCCTTGTAAATAATAATTCTATGATCGTTGAATCGAGTTCGTCGTAACAGCCGGAAGAATGTAAGGATCCTTCGCGTCGTGTACCTTTTTATTCGTTACGCCTTTATCGTTTCATTTCGTTCACGCGTTCCATCCCTTTACTTCGTCCCTGTTTTTCGCATTCATTTTCGCTCCTTTCTTTCTCTCCTTCGTTTGTACATATTGTTAGACGGATATTGTATTTTAAGTGCCTTACGCAACAAGAATCACCGAGGTCTTCCATTCTGTTTCTTGTACGTAAAACGCCAAGCGTGTGTGTTGTACCGTGTTGTAAGTACGAGGAACCCTTGTAACTAACGCGAAACACCTAGTTTGTAGTTTAGTTAAGTCCAGACGCGAAAGAGTGTGTGTGCGCGTGCGTGTGCGTGTATGTGTGGGTACTGCGTGCGTTATGATCGTCTTAATTTATATTTATATGAGTGCAGAGAAATGAAATTTATAATTCCTCTCTATTGTGAGAATAGAAAAGATCGACGCTTATCACTGCAAGAGCATCAAATAAATATTGATCTCTTTGTGAAAACTTAACTATGGTCTCATTATTCGACTACTTTCTCTCAACTTGCCTCGTAATCCTAGTAACTATCCTTTTACGTACATAAGTTCCTCGATTCCTGATAACTCTTTCAATCACACCTTAAAAAAATATTTCAAACATAATTGACTATTCATGTGGACTCGGTTCATTATCGTGACTGTAGTTCTGCTATTATTTTAGTTAATACTATTTCTGTTAAATTATTGGCCTCAAAGTTATCTTAGAAGATATTTAGGTAATTACTCGAGTAATTACCTAAGTAATCTAACCGTGAAACGTCATTGTCGATATTCTTTCCATCTTTAGTTTTAAAATTGTAGGTCATTCATAAACATAACTTTCATACGGCATTTTAAGAAATCTACAAGTTCAGACAATTCAGAAGCGTTTGTCTACCACATCCACGCTGCTGCAGCTCAGAATCCGAACTAAGCGAAGGTACAGAGCCTTCTCCGTCGAGGTGCTGCCACCTAAAGGCGGAAATCGCAGGTTCCCCCAAGTTGAACCGGTCGCAAGACCCCTTTCCAGGCCCCGGCGCCCAAAGGGGCCCAAAATCCACCCCCACTCTGAGTCAGGCCAAAAGCAAGCGTGCCCAAGATTCTGCTGCCCTCTGCTGTCTATCGCTCGAACACCATAAGACCCTTAAATCCACCGATTTCTCGCCCTTTTCCCTCTCGCGCGATAACAGAGGGCGCCTCGCGACCGATTCACATGGTGTACGTGATCATTTTTCGGTCAACTCGAATCGACGATGAAATGAACGAGGATGGATTAAAGATTATCAAGCAACACGAGAATCTAATCTCGAGACTGGCTCCCCTGTCGCGATAACCGATTATCACCTCCGGCTTTCTGTAGCAATCGTTTATGAGTAATTTTCCAGCGAACAATCCAAGTCCTTCGGTTCACTTCCGGCTCGAGGAAAATTCTTGAAAGCGAGCGTCGGACTGGCTAAAAATATGTGTAATCTACCGGTGAAAGCACAACACTTCCAAGAAGCTAAATTTATTGCCACCTCCACGACCGTTCTTCAGGGTCTACCGCATCCGACGTCCCGTCGTTGAAATTTCAGAAATCTGTCAAACATCCGTTTAAGATTTGTTTCCTGGATGCTCGGCATTCGACGCAGACAGTGTGTCTTTTACAGCCAGCACGCATTATCATAACGCTACTCTCTTTCGCGGCATAATATTGCGACGCAGCCACGAACGCAACACCTTATCGTGTTTGATCGTGAACTCAGGCCACGGGTCAAAGTAAATAGCGCCGTGGAGTTGTAGTTCACCTTTTCTTCGAACAGAAATCGCACGATTTCCATTTTTCCGTCCTAGATTGCGATACAACGACCTCCCCGGTTGCCATCTGACCCCGTAACCACGGGTTTCCACAGACGGCTATGAAAAATTCTGATTTTATGCCGTCTCGTGAATTGCATAAGAGCCGCGCACAGGAGCTAGAACTCCTAGTTATCTGCGCGCCGTCGAGCCGGTTATCTTTCGTTACGTAAAATCTTCAGACAAACAGGTCTCACGAGATATAACCACGAGGTCTGATCGGATTCTCCTCGACTAACCTCTCACGTACGATCTTCGAAACCATTTTAGACCGGTACCAGGCACGGTTGCTTCCCTTGTATCGGGACTAACTTTTATGAGCTGCTTTCAATATGGTAATTCTTCGCGATTTATTTGCATTACTTTTCAAAGCCACAAATAAATTCCACAGTCTTAAAGTCGTAAGTTGAAACATTCCAAAGTTCTGGAGTCTCAAAGTACGAATGGTAACTTTGTGTGCTCGAATATTTCTGAAAGTGGGTTCAAAAGTTTCTGTGTTCCAAAGTACAAAATTTGGAATCCTAATATTCAGCAGCTTCAAAGTTCTAAATTTTCAACAATATGACGTTCTAGTATAACAAAGTGCTAAAATTCTGAAAACCCTATATCTCGAAGTTTTGAAGTTCCCTGTCATTAAATACTTATAATGCATAAAGTATCCACAAATAAGTATAAGTAGACAAGTGACGAGACCTCGTTGATCACCATTTTCTAGGAAAACGCGAAACCGTTATTACGCTTTAGTCGTCGGTCCGTTCAGCGAGTGGTTCGGTGAAACGTTCTTTATTTATTAGCCTCGACCCGGGCTGACTTTAATGGTCATTAGGATGATAATCGGGCCGCATAATTTAGTAGGTAATTTAATTAAATCGCGTGACTGTTCGTGTCGCCGGCCATTATCCGCGCGGTGACAAAAAGAAAGAAAATGAAAAAAGACTGTCCTCCGTTGCCTGGAACAGAGCGGAATCCTTTCTCCTCTTTTGTCCGCGCGAGCAGATCTTTTGTTCTGACCGTGGAGGCAGCCTTTGCTTCTAAAATTGACAATGCCTTCCGTTCGCGTCTCGTCGTAACGAAAAACACGTCGGCTGCGCAAAAAAGCAGGCAACGTGTTCTCTGATTCATAAACACACTCACGAGTCTGTACTGTTCGGTTAGGACTCGCTGATAATTATTCAAATGGGACAATTAATACGCAAATTTCAAGATTTCGATCAGTCTTCGCGATTTCTTGCTTGGACAGGTGGACGAGTCTCACTTGTATAAATTTAAAACCTTTAGAAGCAGAGGGACAGTGGTGGAAAGGGGAATTTGCGAGGTTATGGGAAGATACGGATGAAATGTTTTATTGCGTTGTTCATGTCCTACTAAATTAATCGAGAAACTTCAACTTCCTGTACAGATAATACAATTTATTGATATGCTTCAGGAAAACGTGATACAAATGATTGTGCTGCGGAGGGATGTTAGTTTAGTTGGCATCGGTTTGTCTGCCAACTTAGACACGCATAGTACTTTCAGAAACTTATGAAACGGTTTTGTAGCCTTCCAGTTCACTCTTCAATTGGTAAACACTTGATTATGCATATAAAGCTTTATGACTCATACACTGTATAGCTTCTTGAAGAACTTCCTTCAAGTACGACTGATCAAATTATTGGAGCCTCAAAAGAGATATTGTATGATCTTGCCTTTTATATTGTCGAGTGTATGATTGTAATGTTCAAAGATGTGTACCTCGAAGGATATAATAAAAATTCTGTCAAACTTCTTATTGAAAAATTAATTATTTTGATGTAAAATAGTCAGGTCATACAGGTGGTTGCTATAATTTGATCATCCACTGTATCCCAGAAAAATCACAACTACTTGTAAGGTAAAAATACTTGTAAACTAAAATTCAGTTTAACATGGCTCTCGCTAACAGATTGACTGTTTCAATGAAAAATCATCAATCCGTGCAGGTAGTTCCACTAATTCACCTGTAGCACCTGAAAAACCAAAGACCAACAACGTATGATAAAACGCTCGATTATACTAATCCAAAGGATGTGTATGACCTCATAACGAGTTACTCATCACAAAGTAATTAGAATATTATTGTCACAAATCACCGTAAACGCAAGAAAGATTCCAAATGAACAAGGATTTTCCTGCGAGTAGCATAGAAAAAAGTCCCTGAGTAATTCACGATGATGAATTCGTCACAGTGTAAATTATCCGGAGTCCATTCACGCGACGAACGATGAAAATCCGATCGGAAGCGAGGAGTCTTTAAGAATTCCCCTTTTGTCGGGCAATCAGCTGATTCCTAGAACCGTGCGAGCGTCTACTAGTTCGCCGCATCGACTTGGCTCGTTGTACGGTCGCGGTCGCGTGGTTTCAAGGACAAGGCAAGGTTGACACGCGCCGCCACTCGCAAACAGCAAGTGGGGGGTCTCTCACTCGATCTCATTCTCTCCCTCTTCGTTTTCTTCTCTCTTGTTCACAGCATCTCTCTATGCTCCGCTGCGTATCCCCCACGCTCGCGAGCCGCGCGCGCTGCTCGCTGTAGTACAGTCAGCAGCAAATCTGGCTTCCCTAGGGAAAATGCAACCCACGAGGACTTGCTCACTATTCACGAATTTTTTGCAAATTTTAAAATTTTTAATGGGCTATGAATTTGAAGATTTTGGGAATTTGGGGTTTGAAGAGTCAAGTCTAAAAATTTGGAGCCACATCCGGTGACTTTGTAATTTGAGGACATAAATATTCGGAAGCCTTGTAATTTCTTAACCTTGAAATGTCGGGGTCCTCAAAATATATCTAGGACCTTGAACAAATTTAAAAGTCTTATGAAATAAAAATTTGAAAATATAAAAAATATGATATAAAATTAAGAAATGTAGAAGAGCTTTGAAGTCTTGAAAATTCGAGAACTCATAAAATCTGGGAAAGTTAAAAAATTTGAAAGTACAATAATAAAAAAGTGAGAAGATTGCGTGCGTGGTCTAATCAAAAGAAATCCAACGTTGCACCCGAGTGTACTCGAGCCTCGAGCCTCGCCTCGCTTCGCCTCGTCAATCTCGCGTTGATAAGTGCTATCCGGTGACACGGTGCCGGAGCACACGATTATTATCTCTATCCCGCGGAAAAATGCTGCGATGCCTTCTGGCTTCCTACGATTCTGTTCCGCTGCCTGGAACGAGAGGAACATAGTGAGACTCCAGTAGTAAGTACACGGGAAGGAGGAGTGGAAGCGTCGTTACGTAGCGAAACGATGTTTGATCGTTCTTGATGTTAGACACGATCAAGACATGCAGTTTTGGTCGCCAGAAGATAAGCCTTGGGCTACGGTGGCAGGAATGGTAACATAATTAACGAGAGTTGACTACCCTATCTACTTGTGATCTTTCTTGCTCTCCTTCTGCGATTATGTTCACTGCATTTATTCAGTATTCTATGTCTAATGTAAATATGCATTTATATGTCTCACAAAAATATGTGGACTTGCTGTGTTTTATTGCTTTGATACTTTCAGACACAGTTTTTATGTTAGTTTTATTTATATTGGATTTCTACTGCTTTATCATTTATGTTTGTATATTGTTTCTTTCATTTACATATGGTTATTAATTTCTTATTTATAATTTAAATACAGCTATAAGGCTCTTGTACACTTTAAATTCAAAATTAATATTAAAAGAACAGGAAGAAATTTTAAACCACGTTTTTTACGTGTCAATATCAAGGCGATAATATCAAGACGCTAGAAGTCTTCGTTTCATGGAAGCGTGTCTGTCTACTGACGGTCTGATCACCACAGTCCTATTCTACTTACGCTGCGCACCGCGAAACTTCGTGCAAATCAGACAAATCCTTGATCAATTTAATCAATCATTTTCCACCATCTTTATACTATATACTACACAATAAACGAATTACCATGCAACACGTAACTCATCGAATTTACCTCATTACTTTCTATTATTCATTTTAAAATTGCTTTTGAAAATAATTATGAATAATTATAATTACTAAATGTTGTCTACACTACAATACATAAATTGTCCGAATTCTGAAATATTAAATCAGAATCCTATTTGACCACCCAAATATGTAAATCCGAATATTCCAATATCAGAATACCCGATTCCACATTACAGTCCCGCACCGATCGTATAAGGGATACCATGATCCCGTGAATAAATCATCCTTGGAGTTCGAACGCCATAAGCGTCACGAAGGGCCACGGAACGGGTGCACCCGTTCGAAGATTAGCCGTTTGTCCTGCCTCTCACGTACACGATCGTCTTGGAAGTTTTTTCCAAGGCACCGTTTATCGTGCAGCCGTTCGCGAAACGCGAGACGATGCGATCGAACGTGGCCCTTCGACGCGAAGCAAAAGAAGCCGAGCATTTTCGTGCGTTCCACGTGCCACAGGAATGGGTTGTTCGGGTTTCTTTGGGTCTCGATTTTTGGCCAGCATGCTCGTTGCCCCAAACACGAGCCGAATGCCGCGGAGCTTTTGGCTGACGGGCAACTGAGCCCTCGACGAACGTAAAATATCGTTCTGCCGATAAGAAGCGCATTCTATGCTATTGCTTTGCATGGATCCTACTGGGGAATGGTCCATCAAAGAACCTTTCTTCTATATCTCTCATATGTTACTTTTATCACATTCTGAAACCTTTGAAAAAATCTTTAGCTTTGTTTTTTCGTAAAATTCTATTCAAAGATATTACTTCGAGACTGAGAAGATAAAGATACGTTAAAATAAAAGAAATGTGTACAGTTTTGGGAAGGACAATATTTATCTAAATTTGAAGAGATATAGCTCAGAAAATTGTAAAATTTCTATGTAGACCACCAGAGTACACAATCTAGCATAACTATAGCTCTGAAGTTTAATGGTCGAAAACTCGCAATGTCACTTATTCGAAAATCACAATGAACCAGAATAAAGTAGAAAGATGATGAAATTGACAGTTAGTCAACATCTGAAATTCTTCAAATTGTAATACAGGAGAATTTAATAGAATATAAAACGGTTATTGAATTAACTTATCAGGACATAGCTCTCCACATCCATTAAACTCGAGCTGACAGTCTGATCGCTAAATAAACCGGAGAAGAAACTGGCGTTGTTCATCGAAAGGCAAATTCTGTCGAAGTACAGGCTTCACAATGACGCAGCGAAACGACGAACGGAATAATAATAGCGAGCCAATTAATCGTGCAATTAATCGAAAAGCAGCTGACACTTTCTGACGGGTGGTTCTGAAAGGAGTCAGTGTTGGAGCACGATTCCGATTCAATGCATACGCAATACGCCGACGTCGTGGCCGTTCGTTCTATCGATGTTTCCTTTCTCTGAATGGCGGTTTTGTATTTCGAGAATGTTAATATGACGAAGCGTCTGCTAACGGCTGCCAGACGCTGAATAATCAAACGGAATACCTAAGCAGCTCAAATTTCTTCGGCTGTTCGGAAGTGAACGATGTTTATTTCGAGGAACGACGAAGTTGGCAACTTTTTCGAAGCGTAATCAGCGAGTCTCGAATCGATCAATTTCACTTTGTTCCGCTTACGAACGAATTTTTGGGTAGGGCTCGTTTTTAGTGGATCCAGGCATTCGTCGCGAAACTCCGTTAATTTCTCTTCAGATCATTAATAAATTTTTAGATTGGCAATTTTTAGTTGTAACGCATCCTTGCAAACGAAATTCGTAAGTTTTACAATTTAATAGCAATCATGTTGTAAAAAGTGACTTATACCCTCAATTTTTGTTTAATAGCAGCAGTACCATTAATCTTCATTGTTTGAACGAAGTTATAAATAAACCAACAATAACCAGATTGATCTTCGGTTATGTGATTGTATTAAAAGGCCTATTAATAGACTTCCGACAAACAAAGAATGAAATCGTTGTTCAAACATATGACGTTTAAGACGTATTGGTCATTTAAAAAACCCTGGGAGTATGTTTGTATTGGATGTATTCCCCGATTGCGAACGGGACACAGATTTTTCGGATTCAACACGAAACACGTTGTCGTGCTATTCTTAGGACAGATCAAGCTCACTTACAACGTCTACATTTACATAGGTCGCAGATCTATCGTATCGATCTACGCTAGTCACGATCGACCATTGTTCTGAAAGCTCTCTCTCTTTCATGACACTTCGGAAACCTTGCTCGCCCAGTGTAATCCTGTATTTACATATTTCCGAATGCCCATCTACGAATGGAGCTAAACCGTAGCTTCTGTAGCGGTATAATACAATAGAACTACTATAGTACAGTGATTACTAAAACTAGTATAAGAGGAGTACCTGTATTTGATCCCTAACCGAATAAGCAAAGTATTAAAATCAAGTAATTATCCGTAAATTATACATAATATTAAAACAGAAGGAATGTGACAATTTATCAAAAGAATTATTAGAGAAGTATTATAATTTTCTACAAAGCTTCGTTCGGAGCACTCTAATATCCCTTACTGTAAGAGCGAATCACCAAGAGAAATTTCAACAAAGGATAATCCTGCTGGTCTCAAGTTCCGCCCTTCAATCATCCCGCATGTAGACAGACAATCGAACAAAGAGGAACACGTGACTTGATCCACGAATGATCCAATTCCCGTAGAATTATCGAAGTAGCTCGCGTGGGACTAAGGACGTGCGAGAACACGAGCACGGTAATTTAGGTTAATAACGTTCGTCCAAAGGGAAAGAGACGAACGCGTGACGACATCATCTTCATCCTCGTGTCTCAGGATTATTACGATTATCATCGGTCCACGTACGTGGCGCGGAGGTAGCCGTCCTGCGTGATATGCGTGTGTGGGTCGAGGAACCTGAAGTTATTTATGAAGCGTACCACGAACAGTCCGTGTGACCGACTATCTGATGCTCTTATTTCGTTGTTTGCTTCCGTACGCGTAATGCTCTCGGAGCTAGAAAACCGCGACACGTGCGCACGCCACGTGGGTGAGCTCAGGGAAACGTGGACTCCTGCTACCGACGGTGAATCGTGCCGAACAATGCGATCTTGTTCTCCGCTTCGGGCTTGAAAGCGATGCTGAATTCCTGAGCGACGTCTGGATGAGGAAGAATTTCAACGGAGCATGCGGAGATTCGAGGGAGAGCGATTCTTGCCGGATGGTGCGCTGATAATCTTGAGATACGGTGGAATCGTAAGTGATGAAATTTGAAAATTTGGGAATTGGGAGAGGGAAGAAGGGGGGAATTTGGGGATTGATGGGGTGGGAAGTGAAGAATATGGGAAATTTGGGGAAATTGGGAATTTGGGAAATTGGGAATTGGAGAAGTTGGGAATTGGGGAAATTAGAATTGGGGAAATTGGGAAGTGGGAAAATCGGGAATTGAGGAAATTAGAATTGGGGAATGTGGGAATTGCGAAAATTGGGAATTGGGGAAATTGGGAAATTGAGGAATTGGGAATTGGGAAATTAGGAAATTGAGGAATTGGGAATTGGGAAATTAGGAAATTGAGACACTGGAACATTAGGAAATTGGGAAACTAAAATGTAGGAAATTTGAAATAATTAGAGAACTGAACAAATTTTAAATTGAACTTTAAAAACGCAAGAAGCAAATTAGAAAATAGGAAGCTACGAAATTTGATAGTCTGCAAATTGAAAACGTGGAATTTCAATAACAGATCGATAAATTGTCAGATTAAAATATAAGAAACAAGGTATTATACGAATCTATAAAATCCAAGATTCTTATTTTCCATTTTCAATTTCTTTGAATCTAAAAATAGTAGCAAAATTGTAACTCGAGCGATCGATCCTTAAAATGCGTCGCGCTAATAATCAACGTGAAAAGCCGCGTGTTCAACGCCAAATAAGCCGAAAGCACGCCATTAGCGTATGTAAATATCTCGTTCGGACAGGAATCAATTACCCTGGTCGTCCTCCTGCAATGCCCGCGTCGTTCCATGCATAGCAATGAAGTGGAGGCACGAATGGGTACAAAAACAGCCCAACAGCGAGGAGAAGCCACTTAAGACGTAATTGCGCGTAAAGCGCTCGATGATTCCGCGAACCTCGGTGCCGAAGGTGTGAACGCGAGAATTTTAATGCGCTCGAGTTTAAATGAAACGCGAACCTGCTCCGAAATCAGCTCGTTCTGATGAACAAATTTAATTAAAAATTTTCGTTGATAGGATGCGCGTTCAAATTCGACCGAAGATATATGAACTTGAATCTCCACCTTCTTCCTTTTACGAGACAAAGTAAATTGATATGGTTCGGGAACTTGTTACAGAGCAAATTAATTGTCATTGAATAAGTAAATGTTGGTATGGAACAATTTTTTGATTATACGTTTCTTTAATCAGAGGATTATGGAGATTTGGGGTGCTTGAAGGTATATTTGGGGAAAGGTAGGTAGAAATTTTGTGGGAAGGTGGCGAATCTTGTTATATTGACATTTTTATTATTTTGAGGAAGATCGTTTGGTTGCGATACAAAATATTATGGTGAATATTAGATTGTCATGATTTATGGATACTTGTTCGATTACTGAACATTATAATCCCACGCGTTGGATCATTACGATTTGTATACGTGTTAGATCACCACGTATTGTATCGATAGGATCACAACATCTGAGAATGTTATGCATTAGATTTCTATGTGTTAAATCGTTATTGCGCTACCACGCGTCACTTCACTATAAGTTAGATCATCATGCGTTAGATCACCACAAGGTAGAGTATCACACGTTAGATCGTCGTAAATTAGAACACTATAACTTAAATCGTCGTTAATTAGATCACAACGTGCTATTGTCACGTGTAGTATTATCGCGCGCTGTAGGGTCACGCGCCGCAGTGTCACGCTTCGAATTGTCACGCGCCGTAGTGTCACGCTTCGTATTGTCACGCGCCGTATAATCACGCGTCGCATTCACGTGCTATATAATTTTTCAATCAACTCACAAATTCCGAGAATTCTTCACTTCTATATTTAACAAGAATCAATTTTCACAATTTCTCAACTGTTTAACCCACCAATTCTTTTCTTAACCTACCTGTAAACTTACCTATTAATTTCTCAATACAAAATCAACTTAGCTTCTTCCAAATCCAAAATAACACACACACCACAGTTTTATAAATCCCACACACAAAATATATCCCTGAAATTATTCTACGTTTCGAAAAAGAAAAATTTCGCAATTTTAAACGTCCCATATGTTAATGAATTTGAACATTAACGAACTCACAACGACAATCGATATTTCTGTGTAACAGTTATGACAGTCAGTGGTTCAAGGGGGGTTATTAATAACGCAGAAACGAAAGTTTTATCACTTTTCGCGAGCAAAGATGAGCGTTACAGCGAGATTTTGATTAACGTAGAGTGCAGATTTTACGATGCAAGCCGTCAAATGCAACGGTAATCGAGGACGATGCTTATTGAACCAGGTGCGAATTATGTTCTGAAATTGCCCTCGAACGTAGCCTCTTTCGTCGCAAAATTTGCGACGTTTTTACGATCCGTTAAACAGCAACGAGGTTATTTATTCTTTGCTCCGGCGAGCACCAGTTACCGCCAACAAGGACAACGAAAATATTCTGCAAGGAGACTTCAAGCTCTACTTTTTTCTCCTGAGAGTAACAATTTCGGTCTCTGTAAAATTGACTAAACACAAAATTAAATCTTTCGTTTAATCTCAGCGAGATCAGAATTTTATTTTAACAATTCGTAACATTTCAAACAGTTACTTTCCATCGATAATAAATGCTTGTTGAAACTTTTAAACGTGTTTCAAGTACGTGTTAAACTTTGAATAACTTTCTTAATATTTTATACTCAGCTTCAATTATTCTGCCCTTAAACTGTAGTTACAGTAATGTCAGCAATATTATCTGTATTATCTTAATTCGTCCTTCGTATCGCCGGTAATTAAACTCGATGACAGTGATAAACTGTTGATTACGACATGCTGTAATAAAAATCGATTATGAACGCCGGTCACCTATAGCACGACTTTTATGCCGACACCGCGTCACGCATGACTTTGGATTAGCATGATTTTCACCAAGCAATAAAACAGTAGTTAAGACGCTGGCCAGGTCGGTAAAAAGTACACACAACGTGTTATCACGAACAAGAAAGAAATTCTATCTTTTTGCCGAATAATCGTTTCGTTGCTGATTAAACCTGAATCGCACGTGATCGTAAGTCACGAGTCCGCAAAAGCGGTTTTAGCTAGAACAACCTGCGTCGCAACGCTTTTTTCATCGAAAAAGAATTTCAATTACGTGTTTCGGAAAAAATTATGAAATTGAAAGGTCATTGGTACTTAGATACGAAAGTTGAGAGTTTGGAAATTTGGGGATTTGGGGATTTAGGGGGGTGGATATGTGGAGATTTGGGGATGTAAGGATTTGGGGACTTAGGGATTTGGGGATGTAAGGATTTGGGGATGTAGGGATTTGGGAATGTAGAGATTTGGGGATGTAGGGATTTGGATATGTGGAGATTTGGGGATGTAGGGATTTGGATATGTGGAGATTTGGGAATGTGAGGATTTGGATATGTGGGGAGTTGGGAATGTGAGGATTTGGGGATTTAGGGATTTGGATATGTGGAGATTTGGGATTGTAGAGATTTGGGGATGTAGGGATTTGGGATTGTAGAGATTTGGGGATGTAGGGATTTGGGAGTGTAGGGATTTGGGGATGTAGCGATTTGGGAGTGTATGGATTTGCATATGTGGAGATTTGGGAATGTAGGAATTTGGAACTATAGAAATTTGGAAAAGTAGGAATTCGAAAAAGAACTTAAAAATTTGAAAACTGGCACCTTAAAAAATGTAAATATATAAGATCAAAGTTTGACGGCAAATGCTATAATGAGACCACCTAACTTAATTTTTAGGCAAAGAGAGCCTAAGTACCCAAGTGTAAAGCGAGACCATGACACGTTAGTTTTCGAGCGAGGAAAACACATTCCCGTGAACAGTTCCCTTTCTCTTAGCCTTTACATTTTTTTTCCTTCATGTCGAAGGCTACACGTTGCTCCAGAAAATGTACTGGAACAGAAGCATAATTGCGCTGATTGCCCTTGCACGCTGGAACGGCTCGCGCGTTCCACAGGAACGATCATTTCTCTGGCTCCCATAATGATTCCTTTCGTGCAATAAACACGATGGCAGAAACCAATGACTGTGTTTAAAGGCAAAATTAAAATTCTTAAGAGTTGCGTTTCGAACCGGTTCAATGACTGTTTGCGTCGATACCTTCGCGATTTAAATCGTTCTTGTGTCATTGGTAACGCTAGCTCTGTCGAAATCCTTGTTAAATCACTGATTTTACTTTTAATAAATCTCGTTTTATTACTTTGGTGATATTTAACCGGAGGAACTTAATTCGTTTGTGTATTAATGATCGTACTAAATCTTCGTTTATTAATGGAATTCTTTATAAGTGGCTAATTAAAATCTTGATCAAATGAATTAATAAGTTCCTTCGAAAAAATTTACAGGATACCGAAATATGGACGATGTGGCAATCGAACAGTTAATATAAATGGTTCCAATATTTTATCATTCAACAGTAAAATCACGAATTTCTTAATCCGTTAAAAGGAATTCCATTCCTGCCGTTTATAGTCAATTAGAAAGGTTGTTCCCCTAAACAAAAAATGTAAAAATTTGCAGTCTATGAATAGCAAACTTATTCAAAATAAAAACATTCCATTATTCATGATTGATTACAAACCGCAGACTCCAGTTGTCCTTCCCAACATTTCTTTTTTAACGCGATATTAATAACTTCGATAATGTTCATTTCTTTTGAAATTGATGACGCTTTACGTAGCCAATCAAAACAACGTTCGTGCTTTATAACTTATGCGGGCTACATCGATTTATGATCCCGCTGGACCAATTACTAGCATCGTAACCGTTGCAATCTTGTTACGACTATTTTTTCCATACGCTTTTTATATATCATTAACATGCTTCGAATCCAATTAACGCACCGCACGAAAGTCCACGAGCAAACAGTTCACATTTGCCCCACGGTGATGATTGAATATGTACATTAAGTGAAATCACGGAATTTTCCGTAATTTACTCATAGTTCATGGTTATTGAAAAAAGGACGGACGTCACTTCAGGTGGAACATAGTCTTACTTATCGCACTAGCATAATCTTAAGTACAGTTTACGTGTTCAGTGATCAAAGATTGTTTGCAGATCCCCAGATTCCTATATCCATAGATCCCTACATTTCCAAATGTCCAAAACCTTGTATACCTAAACCTCCACATATCCATGTCCCTATTTCTTAACGTGATTCCTATATTCCTAAACCGTAACTGATCTTCAAAGAAGTTTCCATTGGTGACATCACCCCACACATCAAGTTCCGAATTCACCTAACAAAGTAAAACAAGCTAACCGACCGTGTCCCCAATAAATATCGGACTCCCAAAGATTCCTACGAAATCGTAGTGCCAAACCGTGAGACGCAGCAAGCGTCCGAGGGTGATCCAAAAAGGGAGCAAAAATGTGAGGCCGGGGCAAAACATCAAAAGGAGCGATAGGATAGATGTTGTGGATGCGGATCTTGCATCCGATTCCGATCGACGGTCGATTCCTCTGGGCTCGAGGGATCTCCGATGTCAATCTTCCCTATCTCGACGAGATCCAGCCGTCTGCGTTTCACGTTCCTCCGGACTGGCTAATCCAGAGGCCACGTAACCGGGACACGAAATACGATCGCAAGATCGCGCGGTGCGCTCGTACGTTGTTGCGAGGAGAACAACAGAAACGAATTCGTGGCAGAGCACCGGAGATAAACATCGGATCAGGCTGATGTCGCGAAACAGAGAGGCAGACCTCTTTCCACGTCCGTCAATCACGCGGCGGATCCGACGACAAACACGCTACGCAAGAAGCTGTCTCTTTCCGCCCGGTCAACCCTCCTGGATCCACGGACCGACTCACCGACGAACAAACAGACGATTACGAGGGAAACATTCGGAATACATTCCCGTGGAGCGGCGACCAGCTTGTTCTTCGGGTTCCCCTCCAGCGTGTGCTCGCAGCGCGTGGCCCTTTGGCTGACTCAGCTGCGGGATATTTTGACTCCAACGCGCGGGAACGTTAATCCGTTTGCTCCAAGAAAGTCATTTCACGCAGGAAAATATGCCTGTTATGATGCGTGTGTTTGCCTTGGAAATTTAGATGTTTTGCTTTCCACACTGATGTTCTTATGGGGGAGATGTTGAACGAGTATGAACCAATTACCTTGCTTCATCGAACATGTAGTATGTGTCTATAAATTCATATTGTAATGAGTCTGGTCGATTAAAAAATTCATACATAATACACGAAGAGTTCTAAAATAAAAATGTGCAGCAGAATTGAACTTCAATCTTTTAAGTCTACGATCATACGTGTCCAACAGTCTCCATAAACGTACCTACTATATCTTACAGAATTTATAATTTTATTTCACTTTGAAATCCTTCTCGAGAAAGAAAAGAATATTAAAATTGTACATTCGCAAAATTTTTTGCAACAAACACTGGATAGGAGTTTCTAACATTCCGTAGACCATGATGAAACGAATACCTTGGTATCGAGATTGCAATTTAAAATTTCAGATTAGACAGTCGAAAAATCCAAAGAATCCGGAGCTATAACTATTCCCCCAGGTCACGAAACGTTTCGCCTCCGGTCCGCCGCGATAATTCATTCGCCGGCAAAAACCTGATGAAAATGTGGCTTCGCCAGCGGACATATTTGGCTCGTTCCCCGTTGGACCGCGGCGTCCCACGGTTTGCCAGAACATCAAAAAACCGAATCTAGATGCGATCCTGAAAGCGGGGTCCTTGTATCTCGAGGAGCGTCTTCCCCAAAGAAGGTTGTTCCCTTTCCAGCTCTAAGAATCTCACTCCGAAAGACGATCAAAAAATCGAGCAGCCTTCGATTCTCATTTCGAACGTACCTATACTCTTCATACCTGAAGGATGAGCAATGTTCTTCGTGGATGAACAATCTTCTTCCCGCGATAAACTTGAGAAAAAAGGCAATTATCCAGGTTGAAGATACACGATCGTGATCGAAACTCGAAGAACTCGATCTGGGAACATCTGTCAATCGCTAAGCTGCGTACGAGTTCAAACGAACAGTGTCATCTTATTAATATCTACCCCTTTTTTCGTGGCTTCGGGGTCCACGAAGCGCCACGAACTTCGAGCACATCCCGAATCGGTATCCCGGCGTTGACGTTTGATCGTGGACCTTCGTCCGATATGCCAAGCACCAATAAAAAGCGGGAAGAATGCCGCAGCTCGATCGGAAAAGGGATGGGACGTCACCCATCCCGAAACTGGTCAGAGGACAACAGCGGGACCACTGTATTAAATATTGACTCGATCGTGCAGGCAGCTGCTGCTTCTTCGCGGATCGATCGTGTTACGTTCGCTCGGCTTGCTTTCGAACTGGACGACCAGCTCCTTTTCGGGACATCATTTCCGCTTGGACACGTGTACTTTCAGGAATCGAACGCCTTAACACTTTGACATCCGATCGAATGTATACGCGACTTCCATGTACAGGTTGCATCATAATGTGTGCGCATAAGTATTGGAAGATCAAAAAGTGGCTTGTGAATTGATACGTATGGAGGTAACGGAATATCTGTATCCGCGGGTGGTACATTTCGAATGCTACACATGGATGCAATTTTACTTTGAATAAGAATGACTGTAAGGAAGCAATTACATTTACTGCCCAATTTGGAGTACATGTGTAATCATTTGTGGTAGTAATACAAATATGTTCTATCTTTATGATTATACTGTTTATAGTAAATAATAGTGTTTATTATAATATGGTTTATGTCTACTATGATGTAATGTATCAGACATCACTGCATATCACTCTTCAGCTTAAACGATCGTTAGAAAATAAATGTGAGAAAGTGTTGTAGTATGTCAGTTCCAATAGATTTGACGATTGGACCCCACATATTCGTGTTTTTTTATCTGCACGATATTCGAGAATGTGGTACTATGAAGTCCCTATAAAGGGTCGAATCTAACACCCCAGAGTGCCACGCGCCATCCGGCAGATGTACTTTAAAGGTACAAGGGTCGTCTTTGATAAATTTTTATCAAAAACGATGAATTGTAACGGTCGCATTATTCACAGATTACATTTCTGCTGATCATCAGGATTTTTCATTGTCAATAACGTCTTTCATAAGACTGAACTATTAACTATGAGCTAAAGAATAATTCATAATTCAATGAATTTCTAACATAGTGTCAACCCTAACCTGAAACCCACTCATAACGTTGCTAACAGGCAAAAATTATTCATAAGTCGTCACTTTTCCAAATCACTAACAATTATCGAGTTACCTCAATATGGTTGTTATTGTCTTCAGAACATTCACTGAAGACTTCAATGCACAATTGCCTCTTCCAATGGCTTCACCTAACAAACAAGCAATTCTAACCTCAAATCTCGCCACACTGTCTACAAGAAAATACAGTATTCATCCACAGATTGGCAATTTACGAAGTCATTTATAATACCCATCAAATTATCCCACAATTGCGGAGTTGCCATTTGTTGTCTTCGGTACGCCCACAGGGGACTACAATTTGCTCCTCCATTTAACCACCTCGATCAATACTGGAACCGCGGTCTTAAATCTACACGTACCAAAATAAAGGAATCATTCATAAGTCGGTGGGATGGTTGTAAGAGCCATCAATAATTCCCATGGCCGAAGCATCTGAAATGCTAAGAGCACTCTTTGCAGCAGTCATCACCGGAGCCGACTATGCGACCCGCGCCTAACAAGTCCCTTGTTCCTGCAACGATTAATATCCCGTAGCCCACGTGACGCGACACGCTGATCATCCACGGGCAGTATTCACTGCACCGCGACGCATAAGGAGCAGGAGGAACGCGGGACGCCTAATTAGACCTTCGTTCGTAGGCAGGTCATTCTTAGCGCCTACCCTTGTCCTTTCGATCGCGCGCTCATACATCTCCGGAGTATTTGAGTTCAAGTGGGCCGACCTAACCGCGTAGGTTTAAAGTAGAGACTCCCTGTCCTCTCCTTCTTCGTCGTATATATATAAACCCGCTCGTGGTAACCCTGCTCGCCTTAATAAGCTCGTGGCGTGCGTGGGTGACGCTTCTGGCCATCAACGTTTTTCGATCGTGACCTTTGGGTCGCCCCCATCGACAGCCACCGCATTTGAACAGGTGTCAACCGGGCCGTTACGACACGACGTGCTTTTTCCGAGAGATCCTCCTCGTCGTCGCGAGTTAAGCTGCCGATGTTTGCGCACGTTTCAGACGCGATAGCTTGTTTGCCGTGCAAACGCGATTTTGTTCTGGAGGCGGTCGAGGAGCTGGTGGGCTTTCGTTTGCGTTCTGTGTACACGTGGGAATTTTTTCTGAAGGTTTCTTCGATGATTGGATAGACTCGAGAGCTTCGACTTCGTGCGTTGTCACGTGGTTTTTTGAAGTGGAGATTTTAGTTGCGTTTGGGTTGGACATTCATCGTTTGGATGTCTGGATTCACGTATCATCTGTGATTTCTAAATACTTAGGTTCCTACGTCACTTGGTACCTAGATCCCTGGGTTTCTTAATAGGGTACTGGGATTTTTAGGTTTCATTTCCAGATTCCTTGATTTCTAGATTTCTAGATTCGTAGATTACCAGATTTCTAGATTCATGGATATTTAGGTGTCTAGATTTCCGGATCCCTGGAGTCTTCGGTCTCTAGTTTCTCAGATTCTTATACACCCAGATCTCTATTATAATCAATTGTCTACACATCCAAATTTTCCAGCTACCCAGATCCCTACATCTTCATCTATCAGAGATCCCAATATAACCAGATTCCTATCTCAACTCTATCTCACCAAAACTCTATATTCAGATCTCAATATATTCACTAGCTATCCACATAGATCACTTCAACTTCATATAGCTCTCTGTACACCTACACAGATCCCTATAAGTATATTTAAATTCATGAATGCCCAGACCCCTATAAGTCTAGTATTCGCTTTCTATATCCGTGGCATTATCACCATTATTGTGGAGGTAGATCAGTCAGTTTCATTGGGTGACGTTAGTTGTCCGTGTCGAATGAACTTATTGTCAGATGAACCACGCGGTTAGCCAGTCACCAAGCCAATCACGTGCCATTTCAATTGCTTCTGACGGCGTAGCGGCGAGCACGAGCGCGACAGGCTTCAAGATTAAAGAAGATAACTTTCTATTAACCTCTTCAGCAAGTAGCACGTCGCCGAAGCTCGCGTGACGAGCGTCGCTATCGACCTTGTCAAATTAAACTGTAACGGTACCTCGTGTACCCGACGTCAGGTGCAGTAGCGTCGATTTTAAATTTTCAGTTCTTCTAACATACTGGTTGTTACACAAAGCTACTGGATTGTGAGCTACGATATAAAGTATCCTGACATTTTGCTCGTAGTATACTTTGTTGAACTAAGAGTTGAGACATATTGATGTCTGTTTTCATTGCGATACTTAACACGTTTTATGATGAAACATTTTATGATCTATTTAGAATATCATGTAGAACGTGAATTTAGATGATCGATCTCTTTTTGTACTCAATAAGAAATGTTATACTTGTATGATTATAATCATTCATTCGTAATACATTTGTGCCTTCCATTTTTAAGAACTTTTTTTACGCAAAGAGCAAATAGTGTCAAATACGACCTCGGCTTGTTTGCTCAATAACCTTTCAGACTACACTAATTTATTACATAATATTTTTACTCGGAATTCTCCTTATAAAAAGCAAGTAGAACTTTCGCACACACCTCGTAAATAACACGATTTATCGGGGACGAAAGCTCATTAATTGACTGCAGATATTTATGTAACGAAGAAGAATCAATTATACGAAGAATTATGCAGGACGCGCAAAAACGACAAATGGATTTTGAAGATTCTCATCACGAAATGAGAGTTCAGGAAGATTAATTTGGACTAAAATAAATCGTTCGTACCGCAAATCGTAATTTAAACGACAGGTATAAATATTCAAATATCGTAAATTATTAACGCGAAAATATGCGACATCGTGCTAATCGATAAATAACATCAAAACCGATACCATCAGGAAAATACGCGTATGCAAAATAAGTTCCAAATATATGTTTATTAATCTGCGGTTCAACATGTTTATAGCCTGCGGTGTTGCAAAAATATGCATTAACATAATCTTGTGTCTAAATCGGAAATGTCACTTCCATGATTGTTCATATTCATGAACCAACGAACGTTATCCTCGTTCTTCCAGTTTCTTCCTCTCCAACAGAAAACACAACCACAACGAAGCAATTCAATCTGATCGATTCCCTCGGCGTAAAACATATCCGCTCCGCGGAGGAAGCCGCCACCACATCGCCGTTGCATTAGCAATTTTATTGGACCGCGAACGAAACGGTTTCAGCAAGAAACAGACTTGGCCGATTAATTTCCGAGTATCGCTTTCGCCAAGTACGATCCTCGAGATGCCGGGTAGGCTGGACGAGCCCACACGACCGTTTTCTGCCGTGGTATCGCCAAATACGACTGCTTAAAGGCGGCCGAACCCACACTTCACCGAGCCCACACGTAGCTGCGTTTCTGCATTGTCGTCCTGCGATCTTGCACGGGCCACCAGCCGCGATCTAGTAACGAAAAATTCAGACGACTCTGATGGGCGCAGCCCTGAACATTCTCAAACCTTGTTCTCGCTATGAAAATTCAAATCGATTCTTGTCGGTGTGCGGTGATTGTAACTGGGTTATCTTTACCTTCGTGCTATTTTTACGCGATAACTTTCTCATACTTTGTTGCAACTTCAACATTCAAAGTTTCTTGCTAAGAATATCGGAGATCTTTGATATCTTCAAGCAAGGACTCTGATCATCAGGGGATATACATTTGTATGAGCTTCGCCTTTGGGACTTTTTTTGTAATCCATTGCTTTTTACAATTGCAAAGTCCTAAATTTGTTGACTGAATATCTGCACATCTCAAACATTCGAGGTGAAGAATTTTTCAAATGGCAGACTTTATGTATGTGTTAGGTTCTAAAGGAGCAAGGTTTAAACTTCCTTCAACTTTGCAGTCTTATTTCCACAGTTCAATCCACGGTGAACTTTTAAGGTACCTTAAGATACCAAGATCTCAAACTTCTAAATCTTCACAATCCTAATTAGATTCTAAAATCTCCAAGTTCAAATCTTGTTTCGTGGTAAACTTCTGGTGTACCAAACTTGCAAAGTTTCAAATTAGCAAAATTCCAATGTACCAAGATCCCAAACTTGCAATGTTCTAAACTTGCAAGGCCCTACATTTCAAATTTCTAAATCTCCAAAATCTTAAATTACTTAGGTCCTAATATATGGAAGTCCCAAAATTGTTACGTAGTGAAATTCCAAGGTATCAAATTAGCGAGTCCCCAATTAGTAAGATCCTAAATCATAAAATCATAAAATCCCATAGTCCCAGATATCCAAAACAGCTCCAAAACGTTCTAAAATTCCTGAAAGATCAAAGTATCAGCAAGGCAATGAATGTTCGCTCTTCAACAAAGCAAATTTCACTTCTTCGAGTAGTAGTTCAAATAGGATAGTGCAACGATTCGAGTAGGTATGATAATCGACCTCTTCTATTCTACCGTTTTCTCCTCGACTTTTTTTCCACCCAGGCCTGATGCAAATAGTGTTGGCGAGCACTCTGGCACGGAGGTGTTAACGATCGACAATTCGTCCGGCGTGACCATTTTAGTCACGCGCCAGTCGTAATTTGTCCAAGCCGTTATAACTAAGACTTCCCTGGCTGACCGCGTCGTATTTCATCGAGCACCGTTGTAAAGAGTTTAGCAAACGTAACATCGAGATCTCGAGATGCTGCATGTGCACGACGACTACGAGTTTCTCGAGATGATAATGACAAGGGAGAAAGACAAAGAGATGTTTCTTTTATGACGCTTCAACCGGCGGATTCGAGTTTTATTCGTGTCTTAAATTTAACTACCTTTCTCTTACAACTGCCATTAATAAATAATTGAGACAGAATGATGCTTTAAATCATCGATATTTTTAGTAAAATATGGCTCCGCTTTTGCTTTAGTTCGAAAACTGATTATTATGTAAAGTACTGTTTTTAGTAGATGTTAATGCATGTATGAAATAATTATTATGATAAGCATAAATAGCTGCTCGTTCGCGAATACACTCAATACGTGGAACTTTTTTTTAGATACAAGGTGCAATTATAAAATGGTTGCTGAAGTTCAGATAAGTAGAAAAACACGTTCGTTATGGTACATTATAGTGAAAGAGTATGAACTTGTCATAACATGATGAAGCAATAAGATTTGTAAGAAACTGGTATTATTCACTGTTAATATAAAAGTCTCTAAATCAAACAAACATATATATATGTATATTCCTTATCGTTTAAGAAAAATACATCCCAACTATACAAGTCTGATTTTCTCGTTTGCTGTATTTTAATGACACCTACAAGATTTTTGCCGCCACATGTTTCGTTCTTTTGCTAACAGTCATGTTACGAAATTAAGAGAATATAATTACCCGTCAGATTTTCGAGACGTACAGACAGGTCATAAACACCGGTAGCAACGGACGGTCATGTAGCAGAATAAAAACGCGTATCGCAATAAATCGTGCGTGACCAGCGAAGATGCTCGATCGGACGCGTTGATCCCGGACTAAATTTTCGATCATTAAGCTTCGTTCTGTCGAACGACGGTCCTGTTCGACATCGACCGACTAAATTTATCGAGCTGGTTGACGGGGCGTCGATGTCGACAAGAGCAGCGTTTCGTGTCCGTGTCGCAACGAGATACGCAAAAAGAAACGAGAAGGTGCAAAGCAGACAGCGGGCAAACATGAACGTAAAAAAAATTAAATTGCGAGCAGAAAGGACACGTACGGTTTAAAAACGATGCATTAAAACTTGATCGTCATGCAGCGCTAAAATCCTTCAATCATCCATAATTGGTGCGAAAAGATTCTGTTGAAAGCACTGACAGAAGACATTTTGTTAGTTGAATATTTTTCAGTTCTTTATATTATTATGATGAAGGTTGACATATGACTCGCTAATTTTGAAACTGATATTTTAATATTGAGGAATAAACCCAGCTTTATCTACAGACTGATCTCTTGTATGACACAGTTAAAAATGAACGTAACTGATTAATAAAATACTTGACCAAAATTTCGCTATTATTATATATAAGCAATACAAGTGCCTCTACATTGAAGTACGCATTTTCAGAAAGCGTAACGTGTTTTCTAAAAGTGACATCACATCTTCACATGTCACCATATGACATAATTTGGACGACTCGATTTCGATGCACATCTGGTTGAATCGTCCGCAGCAAAGAGCGAGGAGAGATTCCGCGCAAGAAAGTAGAAAAGAGACGGTCGAAAATGAAATAACGAGAGGTACGAAGGCACGAGATAGGAGTTGAAGCAAACAGCCCGAGACTCCCACACGTCACGTCGTTATAGAACGCGTCACGACGACGGCGTCGGTGGTGGTGGACGCACACGACGTCTCGGTATCTGGGTAACGACCTGGACCCGGCGATCTGCACGCACACCACAATGATCCCACGCGGATGGCGCACCGACGCACGACGTCGTCCCACGTTCGTTCCGGACGACCCACCACCCCCTCCTCCACCTAACTTTTGATCTTGTTAGCTACGGCTTGTTCCTGTACCTTCCGCAACGGGCCTCGATAAGCATTTCAATTTATTGATTCGTGGAACGCCGCCTTCCATCTATGAATATCATTGATTGCGAAAATGTTGGCATTGCCGATCCTCGAACGCGCGTTCGCCTCCGTTATGGCTCCGCAACTTACGTGCATTCTGCATTACATGATTCGAATACGCGTACACCTATCGGGGATCACCTTTTATTGATATTCGTTTGAAAATTTAATTAATTGAACTGCTATATGCGGAGAATACGATCTTAAGGAGGTGGAACATTTTATTAACCTTAAGAGGCGTCGAATAAATTGTATTTCATGGTAATAATTTAGTCTATACGATGTAAGAAACGCTTTGAATTTTTCTGGAAAATTTATTTGTAAATCGGATAAAAAATATCGTACATGATTCTTTGAAAAGTATAACTAGTTCAAAACAATTTGTATTTCTGTTTCACTTTCGATCTCCATTTCTCTAAATCCTTTGAGAGGAACCGGCTGAATTATTAATCTTTTCGCGTGCACTAATTCGATTATCTGCATACGCAGTTTCTCGTGTTAAGCGATAATTAACAAACCGTTGAACCGCATACGGAGCTAATAGAACGCGCGGAACGCACAGGAACCGGACCGAATATGTTCACATCGTAAATCTCAAAAAGTAAAGCGACCAGCAAACTGCTAATTAAGCAGTATATCTATATTAAACCGGTCCGCTTATTCTCTCTGTACCTGTCTAGCTGTCCACGTTCGAAGCTAAATGTACGGTTACGAAGGCAAGAGAGCACCACGAAACGCCAGCTCGTCTGAAATAACTCGACCCAGACTGGGCGTCGTCGGCTGTCCAGCGCGAAATGAGCTACGTTTCTCTACACTTTTTCCTCTTTTTTTCACCTTCTTCCTGTTCAATGTATTCCCGGTACCGACATCGTCTATTGTGTTCGACACGAGACGATTCTCGGGGTACCAGAAATGGCCCGGTGCCATTAAACGCGAGGACAGCTTGACGTTTCTCCGCTTTCGAACGGTGTCTCGCCGGAACGCAATTTAAATATTTTAAATTTCGATCTTTTCCTTCTTAATTCATTTTGGACCCGTATCACGTGTGACAATTAATCGTTTGAACGCATATAATTATTGTAATTTTTTGGCGAAAGCGAGGCGAATGTCATTTTGGGCATCGTATTAATATACAAATTAAAGAGAAGATTGTGATGATGAAAAATGCGATGATAATATAAATTACAAGTTCGAAATTGTATGGCGATCTTATTAAATGTTTAATATAATATATGAAATAAATAGTGAATTATATTATAGAAGAGTAGTGTTAAAAAGTGTTGAAAGATTGCATACACCGTTTGAACTCGACGGAAGAAATTGACATAGACAGACTAATGGCAAAGAACGATGCTAATAAAAATGATACACGTTTTGTCACAACGACCTCGTGATGAGATCTTGGCTATCTTGTACGGTGTTTGCTAAGAAATTTCGCATACTACGCGTCACTACAAACAATGGAACTTTTTTCTTCTAGAACAATCAATCATCGGCTCCGGTAAAATTCTGCTATCGCGCAGAGTAAAGATAGGATCTTCGGTAATTTTATGGTATTAACTCGAGATCGCAATGTATCTTTTACACTTTGTCTGGCATGAATTGGAAAACATTCGTCCGCGATTATTTCCTCACTGCAATCATTCGTTTAAAAATACTCACGGAGTTAATCAAATTAGCTACCGTCCGGTTATCACGATTACCAAATTTTTATAGAATCGAGATATCGTGTCGCAATCGTTATCGCGCAACCCTCGTTTGTAAGCGTGATCGATTAGAAGCTCGCGCGAAAACCGCGTCCTTGCCCAGCACGCGTAGAGATCCCTGTTCAAGGTGAACGAGCCGTCCAATTAAGACATCAACCGCCTTAAATGAAACGAAGATTGCCGCGAGAGACCGCACGCGAGCCGAGCAGAGGCAGAGCAAAGCGTATCGTAGCAAAGACGATCGAGAAGAAAGGTTCTGAAAAGAAGGAGAACGAGGATCGTGGTCAGACCCCGATCAAAGTTAGAGCGAGAAGGTGGAAGGGACCAAACTTGGACTACACAGCTGCCGTTCAGATTTGCCGGCGGATAATTGCGTGGCTTTTCCACAAATGGCATCCGGGGACGAATGCGACCGTATTGTCGGCCCGACGGGAAAAAATGCGAGATTTATAATTTCATGCGACATGCGTGAGCGGAATTCTCGTACGCTCGATCGTCTACGCTTTCGTAACCTTTTACTTTTTCTACATTGATAATATTCTTCAAAATATTCGCACTCTTTGTGGAATAATTATCAAGCACAATCAGGGAGATTGATCATGGATAAGATTGGTCGCTTTTGAAAAATGTTAGCTGTACAAGGTTGTATGTGATGAACATTGGAGCTAGGTCGAATCATTTGAAATGTATAGATACAATTTTGATTCTGATATAAAACATAGAACTTAAAGAAGGCATTATATGTTACATCATACGTCAAAGAGACACTACCAGAGTGTATAGACAGTTTTATATAGATTTCAATTATTTTTTAGCACCAGATATTATTTGCTTAGCACCAATAAAGGTATGTGTTTAAATTTAATACTAGTTATTTTGTATCATAGTTTAAACTTCCAAGTTCATCTTCGTTCCAAAATGAAATTGAAGGTACTGGTTCCAGAGGAAGTGTACTTACAGTACCAGTCACAAATAGTTAAGCTGGTACGACGTTGAATAAATAAAAAAGGAAGAGGTCCCGCAATTTTAACCCGCAGTCAGAATTTTCCCTTGGGCGTTATCAAGTTACCGAACCGTTACCATCGAAACGACACGCTCCACACACATCATCCTCCCACAGCCAATAATCCTCGGCGAGGCAAAGGATCGAAGCGAGTTCTGCTCGTCACGGGTCGCGTTAATTCGAAGCAATCGGTTCGAAGGCTCCCCTCATCCATCAATGACTACACGTGTCCATCAGCTCGTGGTACCCTTTAACGAGCATTTTCATTCGACAGAATGAGAGACATACGAGAAGGAGGAGCTCGTTTCGAGGAGGTCCTGCGTTTCAAGGAACAAAGGAACCGTGGTAAACGCAACGCCGTGCGTCACAAAGAGTTACAAACTTTGCGCCGGGTTAATCCCCGATTTGAATCCGATTTTGGCGGGAACCGGTCGCCGAACGAGCCGGCAAAAAAAGCTGCCGTGATTGAAGGCTTGTATCAGCGGGGAACGACGAGGGAGAGACAAAAGATCAACGGTATGCGTGAATGGGATCGCGTTTCTCTCTTGGAATGCTCGAAATATGGCCAATTACGTGCTACATATATGGAAATGGCACGAATGCGCTGGGATTTCATGGTGATGCGCTTGGAAATTTCGGATGCTGGGAAATTTGGAAATTTTGGAATTTTAAGATTTCAGCTATTGGAACACCAGTACATCTAAACACTCCCTTACTGAAAAATTTAGAAATTCCCAAATCCAAGAATATAATAATCTAAAATTAAAATTTGAAAGTACCCGAAGCGAATATCAGAATATTAAAAAATTGTCGAATTAAGGATTAAAAGCAAAATCTCCCAAAACAATATTTAGCTGAAAAGCTGTCGTTCGTTCGCAGCGGCGCAACCAGATCCTGGTGGTTCACGATAGCCAGGATCGATGGAACGTAAATTTGAAAAAAGCTCGCAGCATGGTGGCCGGAAAAGGCACTTTATCACGGCCGAGCAGGAAGCCAGGCAAATATTTTCGTTACGTCACGGTCGAGCGTTGACTCGGTTTCGTGGTCGCGAAAATATTGGTCGTAATCGCGACGGCAAACACCGAACCACGAGACGCGTACGAAAGCTACGCGCTCTGCTCGACTCGCTCTCGCGAAGGCCACTTCGCTGAACGAAGCACAATGGCTAAACTAATATTGAAATATTGCCGGCCGATTGGGCCCCGGTAGGCATTTTTCAACGTCGCTGCCGAAGCGCGGCCGCTAACAAATGCGGCTGATTTACGAGCCTCGGCAAACCCATTGAACCGCCAATTGTTAATACGAAATCATTTATTTACACGGATCGCCGCGTTTACTTGCTGGATCCCAAGAAATGCTGGAAATTCGATCATTTTTACCCTCAGCACTTTCATTCATTACTATTATCATTTGAGAACATTATTCTCTTTGTTGGTAATTTGTTATTACCCGTACTTTCAATACAATTTAAATCTGAATTTAATCTGAATTCAAAGAAAATCTGTATTATTAATTTATTTATATTTTCACCTTTGCCATCTGTAAGATAATGCGATAAAATAAGAATTTCGATTTTATTTGTGTTGTGATTTCGTCTATGTTTCACACTATGAGCGTGTTACTAGGCAGAATCTAAAACGGCCCTCACAGCGAGAAGCACTTTCCGCCTCCTCTCGCGAGGCGGATTGCATCGCGACGCCGTCAGCGACGAGTTTATTCCCTCTCGGAATTGTAATTTGATCGGCGGGGATAAATTGAAAACGGTCTCGGTACGGTCGCGACAGCCAGCCGTCCATTGATTGTGAAATATACCGAGGGGTATATTTTTTCGTTCGTCCATTTTTTTTTTCCTTTTTTAAACGACGCATCGCAACGCACCGCGCAGATAACGAAAGGCGCTCTTGTTTTTGCGCCGTCACGTGCCACCACGACCCAACAGATAAAGCGACGACACCGACGGCACCGGAGTGTTTGCGCGATCCGGTGATAACCGTTATCGCACACTGCCTAGGTGTCGCCGTTCTTCGCTGATTGATACCCGACCGATTTTCTGAAACGTTTGCTCACGTTTCGCGGAATTTTAAAACGATGCATGCATGTTACGCCCGCGTGAATGTAGATTTCACATGGCGTTGATTTCGATCGTGTACAGTTTCCGGAACAGGGTCTAGGGAAATAGAATTCTTTTGGTTCAAATTTTGGCTGTAATAGTTTACGTACTTTAGTGTATAGGGATATGAATGATATGCAACACTGGGCCAATAGTAGAACAATATTTACTAATAACGTAAAGGGAAATAGAACTATAGAACGTGTAGTCACACGAGGTTGTCAGATTGCATTTCAATAATTCAATATTAATATCATTGACTTCTGTTGAATTCATGATGACTGGACCAGATACTTTATCTAGTTTTCGCACATTTAGTATGTTATAAATATATAAAAGTCCTCTGTCACACGAGTACATAATAAATTTCTATTCACTAATATTACAACGTGTAACTACTTAAAACTGTTACGAACAAGTGTGCGCCATCGAGCAGCGTGTCTTACCACTCATGTCCATTTTCACTGCGCCAGTGATCGTATTAACACTTTGGCTGCCATCGTAGTCGTCGATGACTCAAATGTTAAATCATCAAATGTGCATCGAATGTTAAGTCGTCGTATAATTAAAAATGAAGTAAACTTGCATATATCAAGTGACGTGAGCATCATTTATAATATACATATAATTGCTTAGTACATACAACTGTACTATAACATAATTAATACATACAATTGTATCGCAATACCATGAGTACACAATTGTACTACAATTAATACACACAATTTGTACTATAATGAAATTAGAACATAGAACTGTAATATAACATACATACAATTGAACTATAATAAAATTAATAAACAAAATAGCACTATAGTATAATATACATACAATGTAATAAATATTCAGTATAAAATTCGAGGGTTAAATAAGGAGATCGATGGCAGTCTCGCAACGCTACCAGGAGCGTCCATTTTCAGAGCGGCAGCGAACGTGTTAAGAAACGCGGTCGCGCGCAGGCAACGACACTCGTGCGGCTGTTATCGTGCTGGGAAATCGATAATAAATCATACGAGCCCGGCGACGTCTCTTTGTGTCACCGACCGCGTCCGTTTCACCGCTCAAGGCTGGCTCGCGGCCGCTATTTCCTGCGGGGATGCGCCCACGCACGCGTGGCGCGAATCTGATTCAAAATTCCACGCCGCGTGTATATTGATTCAGCTGAATTAACACTTAACACGTTCGCGCGGCGTGGCGGCGGCCACGCACGTAACTTCGTGGAACGGACGTTTCTGAACCGCGATTTCTCGAGGCCGACCGGTGTTTAGAAGTCCCGGATGGAAGCGTAAGACAATGAGCGTTAGGCGTGCGCCGATTCGAAAACGAGGATATTAGGGAAAAGGTTGATTTAAATGGAGTACCGGAGCACGTACGAGCCTTGAACCTTTCGGGAGTAACGAACTCGTACGCGTTCTTAATTAATTTCGCATTGCGAAAAATAGTTTTTCCCTCCTTTGTAAGCTTCTGTTTCATTTTTGTATCCTTCTGTAAAATTAACTTTTAGACCCGGGACATACGAGTTTTTTCTATACGGTTTTGTTAAGTCTTGTTAAGTCATATGCAGGAAAAATTGATGTGATCTAATGTATATTATTAAGTCATTCGCAACGGATGACTGTATCAAACGAATAAATCTATAACAATGAAGCAGGAAATAAAAACGTGATTATGGTTCAAGTCAATAAGAATAAAAATATACTTGTATTATGGGCTTGTGCATATGAAACTATCGTTAAGGATGACTTAAGAGTATGAACAGTTAATTTTTCAACTTCAATTTTTAATTCGTTCATATATATCACTGACTCAATATTGAATGTACTCAGCAAGTACTTTTGTTTGTTTTTTATTTGAATAATTAATTTAGCTGAGTTTGTAGCGCCAGTCATGGCAGCTGCCGACCACCATGACAGTCAACGAATTAAATATGGACGTATGGAATCACAACCTGCTTCACCTTTCTGATTCATAAGATTTTATATCATAAGACTCACTCGTTATTAATTGATATAACTAACACGTATACATTGGTTTTTATACCCTCCTGGTTGCATAAATATTTATATTAACAGTAAGTAATTTTATAATTGAACTTGAATATGATCTTTCTCAGATATTTAAAAATGACAATATTAGTAGCCTTTTGTCGTAAGTCAAAAAGACCAAATACAAAATTGTAAATAACGCAAGATATTCATGGAACAAGCTCCAGAAAGTCGAGGTTTATGACAATCTGACATTTGCGTAGACTAAACTACATAAAAGTATGCTCATAAAGAATCAAATATTCAAGAAAATAAAGTAATACCGACGGCCTTGCAATTGTTTAAACAGCCCGAAACGAATTTAGCACTTAAAACAACATCTGCAGTGGGTGAATAAACTCCGCATTGTGAATTTCAAAATATAATAATCCCTTCAAAAGTTTTATTACGTAACTCTCTCAATTACGTCGAAATAATTCAAGTTTCCCTATGCACAAGTACTTTGAAATAACAACACTATTGTAATGATTTTATTTTAATTGTTGAAGATGATACACGATACATGTACAGGGTGACCTAACAGAATACAGGTTTTTACTGTTAATGTAAAACGATATACGTACATTATATGGTGGTCACATGACAAATTTGCGACCTGAAGATAACCGATACGCATATCAACTTAATCTCTATGATCACATTTTAAATTATACATATCACGTGCGTAGATAAAAATTCTACCAGGACGTCCTAAAGTTTGTGAAATATCAGAAAACGTGATTTCTCGATGTTATCAAACTCCCCGCGTAGATTCCATTTTGGCGAACCGACACGTGTAAGTTTTTTATCTGCCGAAAACGAGCTTAAGCATCGAAAATCGTCGCGTCGGGATCGCCAGGTGCTCGAAAACGATCGATCGTCGAAATAAAAGAAAATGATCGTTCGATCCGGTTGAACGAAATCGAGCGTGCCCCGCGATTCATTCTTTCGCGATTGATCGACAGGCTGGCCTCTCCGTTACATCGATCCGGACGATCCATCGTGGTGACTGTGGAGAAAACGTTGAAGCGTGGTAAAGCGAATTCCAGCCGGTAGCCTTTGATGCAACCGTGCCGACATGCGAACCATGCCGAACGCGACCTTAATTGGCGCGTTTACCTTAACTTTCCATTTAAATGCTTGACGAGGTTAAGGCACCGTCGCGACGCATAAACCACGCGACCTTACGATCGTTTCCCACCGTGTACTTTTCCCTTTCTCTCCGTCAACGCGACGCCATGGGAGGATACGAAGCCGGCCTGTTCATTTCCACTCTCCCACGAGCCACTTAAAACGTTCACGTTTATTCTTCTTCTTTTTTCTCGCGTTGCTTTGCATTAATTCGAAGCGCGAGTCAGTTTCTGGTACTGTCGCGGTTGCGTGAGCCTCGAGTGTCACACACGCGTGGACACATCGTGGGTTTTCAGGAAACGTGGGCTCTCCTTTTCGCGCGATCCTCGAATTGGGTAACGCTTCTTCTGTGGGAACTCGGTGTTTAGGGTGTGTTCGAGATTTGGTGATTTTCGTGGGATTGGGTGTGGGATGTTTGCCAGAGATTTACGGGGAGTGATTACTTTTGAGGAAAGGGAAATTTTTAGTATTGTGCAAATACTTGGCTGTGATTACTGAAAACTTGATACTTCTGTACCTACTGAATTTCCAAATCACCGAATCAGAGTTTATGTACGTTTATGAAGTTATTTGTACTTTTATAAAATGTGAAACCTTCATCGAAGATAAATGCTTTGAAGGTTGGATCGCTGTAACACGGAACCCATCATCAAGTTATATGGTTTACTTCCTCGTGTCATTTTCAGTACGGATGTTTAATATTTTTACCGTTCTTATTACAGACATTTGCGATCACGATTGTAATTCGTCTTTATTCGACAATCTTATATATTATCACTTCAATCTTATCGGCGTACGCAGATTTCTGATCATGATCCATCGTGTGATCGATTGTATCTGATTTATGTTCCATTGTGCTTCCAAGAAAGACTACGGCAGAAACGATGATCTATCTTTGCGATCTATTCAAGCAAAATGAGTTTTCGATTCTTCCAGTCAAATCTTCATTGAACATAAATCCTGTACACTATTGGTGCGTATCAGTGTGAAGATCATTTTGAAAACACCTACATCTAGTGATGGATATACGAAACTCCTTCCTGCAAGTTTTTAATCAGGCTCGGGCATCAAGTCGCTTTGCATTTCATGCGAATTCAAATTCAAGTCTTGAAACAAGTGTTCAAGATTATTATTCAAATCAGAGTACTCTTATTTAACGCGAAAGAGAATTATATACAATTTAAGTGATGGTAGAGATGAATGAATTTTAGTGATCAAATTTTGCAACTGGTTAGGTAACTTCAGTTAGACTTGTTTGAGCAAGAATGAATACAATTTTACAATTATCTTCAATGAAGGTCTCAGACGATCTCAGGATATGTACAATGAATATATTGCCAATATAATATTGTTATAGCGTTGTCAATAAATGAGAACCCCAAAGAAATTGTCAATAACTGAATAAAATTTTCATGAATATAACCATATATCATGAATACAAACACATTTTTTTTGTGTCCATATACATAATTAAATTTATAATTGCAAACGAAAGATCAAAATTATATGTACCATTCAGAGCTGAATATAACGTAGCTCATCTTATTCCCACCTTCAGAGCCGTGATGCAAGTAATTACGACAATCAATAATAATTCGATCGACAGTGCACGTGTGGCTATACATCGCAGAGTCATGGAGGCTACTAATCAGATCCACGTGCAATCTTTCCAGCTCTGGGCAGTACGTTGCTCAACAGAGGTCTCCATTACTTTCTAGTCATTATCTTAAACGATGCTATCCATTTATCGTTAACTATCGATAAGAAAGAGATACGTAAAAATTGAGTGGCATAATAAAAAGATGAAAAAGCAAAGAGCTCACACCGGTGTGTCGTTATCAGAGAGATCGATCCGAAAGAATTAACATCTCTGTCGCGTTCCTGGCGCAATAGCGATCGATAAGGGAACGGCACGCTCGCAATCCGACTTATCCTCGATTTCGCTATCAATCCCCGACAAAGGGCGACGCGACGACGCGACGCTGAGCGACGCGGTGCGGCGCGACGCGCGTCGGCCACGAGGAGCCACGAGCCGTCGCGTGGGACTGAGCTGTTGAACCTCTTTCTCTCTTTCTCTCCCACCTCCTCTTTCTCCTTCTCTTCCTACTCATCCACCTTCGTCGACCGTGTCCCACGGCACTCCACGCTCTCTCGTTCCCCGACGTCTGCTCGCACACGCTCGAGCTGGCACGCACACGCGCGCCGGACACGCACTCGAGGCCCACACGCGCTCGTAGGAGCGCGCCTACGCTCGTGCACGCGCGGGCACCGCTAGGCGCGGTTTGCTCGCTCCGCTAATGATCGATGCATTTATTTATTTTGTCGCTTTCAATTTGAGATTACGAAACGACGCCGCGACGCGTTGCCAAGCCGTTTGAAGTCGATTCACCGTTTGTTTTCTTTTTATCAGACGCTGGCTGCCGGGCTCGAAAGCACACGAGTGCACTCTCGTGTACGACTTGTGCTCGCGGACCGAGTTCTTTTTTAATTGCCCGCCGAGCGGGAAAATATTTGTCGAATGCGCTTTGATGCTGGATGAATCGCACGAGAGATCGGGGAACGTTTATTTTCTCGAGATGCTCTTGCGAGACTTATGCGAATCGCAAGATGTATGGTCGACGTCAAACGGTAGTATTTTTCTTGTAAGTGATGTAGGAGCTTCGGGAACATTGCCGCTCTTTCGCGAACACTTTTTGGAACTAATGAAAAATGAAAAGTATTCGAAGGATTATTTCAAAGATTTCAATTATTTTGTCCGGTTACAAATGCTTTGAACGATTCACATATTGATCATCTGCAAGAAGCATGATCCCACGACGAATAATGTAGATTAAGCATATTCATTTTTTTCGACCCGAGGCTGTGATTTCGCAACCCGGAATTAAAGTTCAATAACAAACTAAGAATACTAACTAATTAAGTGCATCATAACAGCATACAAAAATAGTACAATAACAAAGTAACAAAACGCTCATATAAGACTACGTGTTCAAAAATAATTATAGTAACCTTCCGAAGTGGGGTCAATACGACCCACAGCAATATATAATCGTGAAGCGGAAACATTTTAATTGCAAAAATCGTGTCGTTTAACGAGCCCCGTCTCGTTCGTTTCAGCACGGACGGGCGCGCCTTGCGGATCCGATGCGACGCGTTTCACACACTCGCTCGGATAATTTGCGAAACAGGAAGAGCGTGGATCTGTTGGGTAGCGCACGCTCACGATTCGAGCGTAGCCCGAGCAGAGACTATTTATACGAATTCGTCATGGGAAACGTTCACGAAGGCGATGCATCAGTCGGTGGCGCGTTTCGTGCCGGCTCAAAGCGGCTTTCACCCCGAAAGAGAGTGACGATCGCCGGTTATTATTGGCGCCAGAAGGCGCCCACGCACGTGCGTAAGTGAGTGCAAGCCGCCACGCGATGTTTGGCACCGGTACCCGGGGCTAATTCGTTTTTCTGCGTAGAGAGAGGCACCGTGGCGAGCGTGGCCGCAAACGTACGACTTTGGCGGACGCCCAAACGAATGAATTATAATGGAGGTCGCGGGAACTCTTGGCTCGGCTATACACACCTAAAGATCTGACGCGAGGCGGTATAAATTCTCGCGACGCTTAACGCGACCGAGAGACCGATAAGTCCACGGAATTGTTGGACACGATAAAAACGTATCGTACGTGCCAAGGATTTGCTGCCCGTTCTCTTCGTCGTGCTTTCGTTTATAATATACTATTTTCGAGAGGGTGGAAAAGAGAGACCAACTCTTGAATTACGGCGCGCAGAAAATATGGTGCATGGAATTAGAGAGCGTAGAATACACCGCGCGAAATTACGGCGCGTGGACTTATGGGATGTAGAAGTTTGGTGCGTAGGGATGCAACGCGCAGCATTACTGGGAGCGGTATTATGGAAAGTACAACGCGTTAAATTACAGAGCGTAGAATGATGACGCGTAGATATACGATACGTGGAATTACTGCGCGTGGAATTGCGACGTGTAGAATTACGGGTCGTAGAAATTCGACGCGTACCTACGCAGCGCATAGCATTATAATGCATAGAATTATAGTGCGTAGAAATACAATCCGTAAAGTTATGGAGCGTGGAATTACGACGCGTAGAATTACGTCGCGTGGAATTACGGGACGTAGAATTGCAGCGCGTGGAATTTCGGGACATAGAATTGCAGCGCGTGGAATTATTTCGCGTAAGAATACAAAGCGCCGCAATGCGTCGAATTATACCGGGTGGAATTATGATGTCTGAAATTACAAACCATAAAATTCCGATCTCTAATAATATCTAGTAATAAAATGCCAAATCTTAGAATCAATGAATCCCAAATCAGACGTTAAAAATCTAACTACCTCATAAACAACATTTTTATCTTTCATCTGCCGGTGTTAATCTCCATCACTATAATCAGCGATGCAAGTAGGACTCCTCTACTGTAGTAATTTTTCGGTGGCTCGAATCCCTGCCGGATAATCACCGGTTAGTTCGTGACGAACAGTAGGCTAATCCACGTATTCGCACCATGGGAACCTACGACCAGTCTAGGCCAATTTAAATTTTCAGACAGATCTGTCTCTCTAGCCGCTATACTATTCTCGGACATGGGTCCTGATTATACGTCTGGATGCATCGATTTCTTGAACGAGAGTCGAATTTTTATTAGTTCCATAGCGTTCCATGCTATGCATAGGACGAGGCTGTCGTTATAGGACGAGGATCTACATTAGAGACGGGTTTCGAAAAATCTTGAAAAATATTTCGATTAAAATGCATATGAGGACACGGATGCAATATGATCCTCGGAGATTAGGGTTGCTCCTCGATCGAGAACTAAGGTGGCTCGATGATAGAACGAATCGATTAACAACGTCCAGAAACATTGGTGAAATTTATGTAGCCGATTCGTATGGCTAAGATGATATCTTGATATTCTTTTGGCCTGTTGCTTGCGATTTAAACCCGTCCTCGTAATTAAAACACGCCTCTTGTAGAACATAACCGTGTAATAACGATCAGGGTGAGACAATGATCTATCTCCGTGGAAAATAGCTTGTTATGGCGTTGTGCTGAAGGGTGAGTGGATAAAGATTGAGGAATTAATCACTGTACTTGAAGAGTTTGTGCGTCTGAAATATCTTTTTATTCGGCGATGTTGCGCAGTAGTATTTCTGGAGAGGGTTCTTTCATTCGATAATATTAAGGCGTTGCATATTATATGATAGATTTCGAAATATTTCGAACGTGGCAGAAATTAATGACACATTAATAGTACCAGTACGTACACTATATTGCATCGAAGCGTTTCATAAAAAATTCCAAGCATTTTTGTTTGATGCGAGTATTAGTCAACCGTTTTATGTAAAAAGTACCGATGAATCGATATATAAGTTCATTTATTATTATAATCAGCGTCACAATAAAAAAATTGATAAATAATTTATAATAAGCATTCTCAAATTAACTTCGTAAGAGTGCCATTTTCAAATTGGTCATTTATTACGTGACAGCCTAATAAAGTCATGCAGAGAACAATTTCTTGACAAATGCAGCCATTGGCTAAAATGAGTCTAACTGAAAATTACACGCTGCTCGAAGCCCTAAGATACAATCAACGATTATGATCCTCTTAGAAACCAATCTGTCGTTGCCATCGCTTTTCATTATTTCTCGATTATTCCAGCTATTATTCACCGTTGTCCGAGATACGCCGAAATCGACCGATCGCTCCTCCGTGCAAGCGACACACAAAAAGTTAATTAAAAACGCGATTGTGGGTCGTGTGGACCGTTTGCCGATTAACAGGCTCGCCATGTCCAATCCGATAATTAGATATCCTATGCCACTGAAACAGCAATTTTGATCGACGATCAAGCAACGGTCAACCGATTGCTTCGACAAGTAATTACGTTGCCGTTGCGAAGAAGAAAAAAATGAGGGGAGACAAGACGGATCCTCGAAATAGGCAAGTCAAAAATTATCGATCACCGAAAAATCCTGTTGGACAGGAAACCGTCGATTTTTATCGCGGGATGCGCCATGAATATTTATATGTCCCTCTTCTCTGCGCTGTGCCGTGCCAAATATTTTATGGCGCGAGACCTCGCGCCACGATCGCTGTCCGACTGCAACTGGAATCCCTGTCAAAATCGACCCGATAAATTCGTCTGTCTGGCTAGTCAATTACGGCTGCTAGACGCTGCTGCTGTTGGTGCTGCTGCTGCTGTGACCGCAGAACACGATGATTTATCGACAACTTCTGCTTCGAGACTTTATGATTCGATCGGTCTGTATGCCTCGTATTCCAGCGTTTTGAAGACCGATAAAGGCAACGAGGGGCGAAACATTATAAACGAGTGGGTCGCGAGAAATGACTGCACCGTTGGACTTTCGAATTTTGCGATTTTAGTCCTTTGGAATTTCGAAATTGTTTGAGTTTTGGAATATGGGCGTTCTAGGAGACTTGGTCCTAGTGTCCAGAAAACGTTGCATACCTTTCTCTTCTGAATTGACCAATAACCTCCTACAAAACAATAATACATAAGCAAATATGAAACAAAACTTTCGTTTCTAAATCAGTACATAAAAGTATCATGAATAAATGAATATGATATGTTATAAATATTATGACTCTATAAGTCCTACTTCAAGTTCGGTTACAGTAAGCTAAGAATCGATACTCTACATGTATCAAAATATTTCAATTTTCACTTGAACCAATTAAATTTCACTTTCACCGTTGATCATAATTACGATACAAAGTGATCGATAAATCTGAACACCGTCTCGTTCTCCGCGGGAATCCCTCGCAAGAAATCGCTCTCACCGGACGTATATCGAGAACAGGGTCGAATAAACGACGAAGAAATCCCGTACGCGAGTCGGAGAGCCCTCGAAACACAGAAGGAACACGCGAGCAGTAATCCCTGCAACATTCGCGAGACCAAATTTGGTGGCATTGTCAGACACAGGCCGGTTAGGAGGACAGCTGTTTCCCAGGGTCGTGGCCGACAGAAGCATCGAGGAACAACAAGACAATTCCGTATGATTTATATTTATGAGCGTACTGCCATTTAATAGCTGCCGCGCGGCATTGCGTTCACTGAGTCATCGGGAGAAGCGTGCAACCGCTCGGCGACTTGTCTTTTCAAACGGAGGACTTTGAATCATTCGACCAGCTCGAAACAAAAGCAACTGGCTTTAAAGCTTGCTACCAGTCGAACAACGTGGACGATTAATTAATTGTCATCCGATGAAACATTTAAGCACGATCAATAAACTGCAGAAAAGGGCTTGGTCATTCGAGTACTTCGCGAGGGATGTGCACCTGCTTTTGAGAGGTTCTGAAATATTGCTCCATTTTACGTTTAGATTATATTTCATTAATCACACGAGTGGTAGAAGCTGTGAAATTAGAATACTTAAACAAATCAGGGGAGCATTTGCAGAATAAAATTTGAAAATTATACAATTCGTAGATTCATGACAGATGATATTTTATGAATTATTTATGTTATTGTTCTTATTTAGTTTGTTAGAACAGCCTGAAGATCAAGGTGATTATATTTTTAGTCAAAATGCAAATCGAGATGATTATTGTATTTTTAATGAAGAGAGTTTGTACACTTCCTTCGGCATTCATGAAGTACAATGTTAAATATTTGAACCGCAGTCGAATTAAACCTCGAAGCTTAAGGAGCTTCCTACACCGTCTTCTAGGATATAGAAACACTGCTCGACGTTGTACTTCACGCGAGAAATACGTACTAATGAATATGTATTTATGAATCTGATTACTTGCGAGAACGTGTTGATTTTTCTAACAGTGGAAACATAAGAGCATCCATCATATGGACGTGACCTAACGCCTTACTGAATTAAATACACGTAAATTATCTGAGAGAACCTTAAATAAACGGAGCCTCAAATTCTCACCGTTTCCCCAAATTTTCCCCAGATCTCGTTATAAAAAATCCGATCGAACAAAAGCAGCAGAACGCATTAGCGAAAAAGTTCTTAGGGAACTTAATGGGCTAAGGGAAGAAAAGCAGGGTGCAGCATCCGGATGGGTCCTCATTATGCACGGTGACCCCGGCACGACCTCATTCCCTTCGACGGAAATTGGTTTTATAATTTAAAGCAGCCAAGGTAATCGAGCCCCGGGCAAAGTACACCGAGTATTCGATTTCCCAATGTGGTATTCACCGCAACACCATCGAGCAACCGTCTTTTGAAATCACTTTCCCTGATTGACGCTGAATGCTGCCCTCGAACTTGTCCCGCTCGATTCGATCCTGCTCGTTCGTTTATTATATCGAACGTCCTCGTGTACCCCTTAGAGATGTCTATCTAATGGTTCGTGCCTTTATCGGGGCCACTGATCGAGGTCCTCCTCCGATCTTCGTACTTTCTCTCTCTCTTTCTCCCGTTTTCTTCGTGTGCTCCTTTTTCCGTCGCAGGACGGATGACGAGGAGGTACCATGCTCACGTGGGAAGACGGCAGGTGTATCCAGAAGAGAATAACGCAGTGCGATAGGCGGCTTACACCACTCATCTTGTTGCCTTCCTCCATGTGGATCCGTACGCTGGAAGCTGACTGCCTAACAGAAACAGAGGAATCAATTATAATCGAATTTGCATCGCAAATTATACAGCGACACGGATTTGGACACTTCTATTCTTAGCTGATGGGGGCTACGTTTTTTTAGCTCAGTTTGGGATACGTGGGACGGGGTCATTAGGAAGATCACTTGTGTTCGAAGTTTAACAGATTTCCATATTACGACGGTAATTTGACTTCGTGTGACATACTTAGTATAATGTAGACTCTTGTTATAGTGGCACATTTACATGATTATGATGATGTGCTGAAAGTACCGCATCATCATAGGGCACTGTAACGTAGGGACATTGTTGCAGTATTAAAGAAAGTATGTATGTAAGTATGCAGTATGTAGACCAAATTGCTACAATCATATTATTATCAAATTTCTACATTAGCTAGTTACTCAATTTACAAATAAATGACCTGAAAGCGTTAATCAGTTTGGACGATAATTAAGACCCAACGAGACCACACGCGCACAGTTGCGGCAGACTTCATGGACCGTGAAAGGGACTTCCTGGGACAGATGTCCGATTGAAACGAAATTGATTGACGGCTGGCCTAATAACGTCTCACTCTTTCTGGAGCCGTCATGGGCCATTTCACGACAGTTTCAGCAAATTAGTATGTTCAGAATAGATTCGAATCTAATACGATGGTCTTCGTCTCTTCCTTCGCCTAATAGCTACCTGTTTTTTCCTTGCGGTTCTTGGTAAAAACCTGTCCCCAGGCTAATTGAGTCCTTTCCAGGATATGGAAAATGGCTAACTATTATTACTACTCTGTGAATTTTTACTGTTATATACGAAAATTATTAGATTGAATGTACCTTTTTTAGAGTGAAAGTTATTTTTTCATGTCAAGATTTTCTTCGTATCTTCTGTGGAACGAGGATCTCTCTTGATGATGTTCTCGAGTCAACGCTGCCTCGCAAACGAGCGTACCATGTGCCGGGTAAAATACGTCTATTTTCTTAGAGCAGCCCGGTAACATGGAACAAATGTTCGACTCGAATACAGGCTTTCAGCAACGTTTTATGATGCCTCGCATACGCGCGGATATTTTCACAGTTTGTTCAGTAGGACTATCTGCCGTTTGAGGAACGGAATCGGGGCCACACTATCTACACAGGACACGGTTAAGAACCCGTCCACCGAACTAATTAAACAATAAACTCGAAACTTGAACCGGGAATGTCGTAACTTTGCCGGCTATATGCCATTAAAAATCCATTTTTCACCGTAAACGAGCAACTGTGTAAATAGCCTGGGCCCTTGGTACTTTTTGTATTGGGAACTGTTTTAGATTATATTGTTCGCTGTTGTTTCATATTTTTATACACACATTATGGTACACACTATATTATTTATTGTGGAAGTTATATTTGAAAGTATGAGAGCAAAATTATAAGTGTAGTAGAAGGTAAGAGTTGCGAAAGTAAAATATATTTCAATTGGTGTTAGCAAAGTAGTGATATGAAACATTTATTACTATGTATGAACTATATGATATAACGTAATTTCACTATGTTCTAACAAAAATAAAGACACGATAATTGTTAAACATCTGTACCCGAAAAATTTTCCAAAGAATTAAAGTCGAAGAGTCCTCCCTTCTGTAGAGCACATGGTCGGGGTGGTTCCGGTTTTTTTCATTCTTCGACGGGAAAACTGAGCCCCGGCAATTTTCACCGAAACGGCGTCGTTTGAAAGGACGTCACCGCCCTGTCTGCAACTCTTCCAACGACTGGAAGGAAGTGTTTTCGGGGCCGGGTGCTTCAGGGTAGGAAAAGGAAAGGAATCGCGGCAGTGTGGTCCTGTGTTCTGCCGGACGTCCGCCCCACACGATCCAGATATCGATCTTCTCGCATTGTTCCCCTCGAGCTTGTTATTAACTGTCATAGATCTCACGAAATGCCGACCTGTCCGCCATGCTTCCCGCCACGGCTGCTCGTGTAAATTAATTTATCACGATTCCATTAGGTACTCCCCTAAAGTACATTAGTGAAATTAGACGGAATTTTTATTGCCCCACTATCTCATCTTTTAACGGATTATACAAATTTTATAGATTTTAAATTATTGTATTTTGATTCTCTGTTGTGAAATTTTTATTCTGTACACGCTTTGATGTAACGTAAGATTTATTTCAAGTATAACCATTTTTTTCTAGTCATTGTCAAATGATTATTATTTTAAAAATTCATTAGGTAATACTAGTGCAACAAATAGAATTATCTCCTCTATTAAATGTATCTAATATCATGTGTATTTTCATATACTTCCCCACGTATAAAGTTTAATCAAAGATAACTTTTGCATCTGTCTCCCTAAAGATCAATGTACAACTTTGAACTTATAATTTTAACTAATACACAGAATTGTAGCAGGCGGTAATAAAGAGAACAAATAAGTTGTCTGTCAGAACAATCCTAACGAGCGGAGGATCCTGGAGCAAATAAAAACGTTTCTGGAAAATTCAGACGGAAATGGAAGCGGTTCAAAGGCAAGACCGCCCTCGACGCAGCAACTCTCTCAGCCACCCCCAGAGGCCAAACAGGGCAGCAGACTGCAGTTTCTCGGATCCAGAAGCCCGGGGGTAGAACGAAATACGCGAGTGTGGTCTTCCATTCCGGCAAATGTCCGCCCCACGCGACCTCAATTTATTCGACACCTCCCCTTGCCTTCAGCGCTTCAAAACTGCTCCGAATATCTGGACGAGCGAAGGGCAGCGCTTCAATTCGACGGGATAAAGCGGTACACGAGCGAGCGTACATTCCGGCAACGTAAAAGAGTTATTATGCTAATGAACAGTGCAAGCCTAATTACTTACCCCGAGAAACGGAAATATCTTATCCGATTATCTCTCCTCGAGCCACGGGTTAGGATCCGCATCGATAAGGGAGGATCATCGAGATATATTATCGACGCGTTAAATTACTACGCTTTTGAACAAATGTGTGTAATATCTTAATTTTAGTAGTTTTTTCGCGTTTATCGTTTGTTTTTCTGAAGTGCTTTGATGGTCGGTTTTACGGTCGTTATGTGCATCGAATGTGTAAAGAGACGTTTTAAGCGAGGGTCGAAACACAGATATTAAGTGTTTGTACGTTAATTCCACTTATTACTATGTTCCTGAGCTGACAAAATAACTGTTGACTAAATTAAATTTCCATATTTCTTAGTCCCTAACTTTCTGACCTCCTGAATTTCTAAGTTTAAAAATTTGAATATACGAGAATATGAAAATTTAGAAATCCCGGTGATGTCCAATATTTAGACTCCTGCAGCGAACACAGTGGCTATCAGTGAAACCATAAACAGCTAGAAAATAGCTTATAACTTACTCAAACCTGAAGACTTGAAAAATCGTTCCGAGAATCACACGATCCGAGTAAACGACCGTCGTTAACGAGCAACAGTGTCATTAAAACGATTAAATCCACCGAGAAAAAGGTTGACTCTGTCTGAAGCAGGGAATCCACGGAATCCCACGTAGAAGAACATAAAGTTTCCCCCAAAAGATCAAGTGTACGCAGAAGCGAGGGGTCCTTGACAGTCGACCTCTTCGGATCGTGGCACCATCAGAAGTCTGGACATGAGCCAGTGTTGCGAAAGTCTGTAACACGTGTTCCAGGACCGTTGGCACGTGTTGGTGGTCCGAGCAGACCCGTAAACGTCGCGACTCCACGGAGGCGGACGCCGACAAAGGGCACCTCCGGTTCTCTTCTATTGTCGAGAATTTAAGTCCATGGAAACGGGGCGCATTGTCGTGCCTGCTTCTCCTTGGACACGCACGTTCTCAGATTTATCCCCGAAAACGGAGGGAAAAAAGGGGACTGACTCCTTGCTACTGACCGCTCTTGAATTCCCTACGTCTGCGTTTTCTTCTTCGGAAGTACTTTATTGTTCCACGTCTTTGCACTGATTGGTTTTGTTTGATGTGCACTTCGTATATTTAACGGATAATATATGAATTATTAATATTTTTATAATGTTAGAAATGTGATTTTGAATTTACAGGTACTCTATTCTGTTTTTAATTTGTGGATGCTATAGAACTGTTATTGAACACTGAGGACTTCTATATACATAATAAACATTTCTAACGTAATTCAGATTAAGATTGAGGGTAGATATCAAGGATTAGATAAGATCTGCAAAATTTATTGTGAATTCATAGGAAGATTTTACGGAATCTAACATTTATAAATTGATTTTATGAAGTAAAGAACAAGTATATATAAAACTTGCTCTACTTCTCAGAAGGTTCTTTGTACCTGCATAAGAAATGTGAACCCTTTCAAAACGCTATTACAATAGATGCATAATCATCACCCTTACCAACCTGTTCCCGTTACAATCTTCAATGTCCTCAACCCAATTACAAGCACCTGTATTCAATGCACCCCATAGAAAGTGAACAATAAACTCCCCACTAACCTGCAGACCTGAGTCATTCAAACTTAACGTACCCACACTCTTGTATTAACCCTTTGAAGTCTGTGTTTATGCAAGTAAGAATACTTGTGTAATTATGCTTCGGTTGCAGGTGCGCTGTGAACTTTGGAAAATACGCAAGTTTTCACACGTAAAGCACGTAAATTCTATAATATCCATACCTGCAAATTCCCAAAGTTGCAAATTGAACATCTTTAAAATGTTTAAACTTCTAAACATTTCTTCAAAAAACCATACTCAATCTGGAATATATCGAAACTATTCATCCATTGCCCAAAAATCCCAAGTGCTATACAATTTGGCTTGTGTCGGCGTTGCTTCGCTGTCCATTTGCAACTGACTAAACCGTTGAGGATCAATCGGAAGCCATTAGAGGTGCACGCGAAAGCATCAAAATGGTGGACGCAGCCGCACCTGCAACGCAGCCTGGCGCTTTTATCTATGCTGGCCGTCGAAAAAACGGGCGCTGTATCCAAGAAGCGTGGCCGTCTTGGGAGGTCGCGAACGCGCCACCGGGGGATCCGCATGCTCTCCTAAATATGTTATTAGTTCGGTCGTATAACTGCTTCATTTCGAGCGTGTAGCCCGAAGGCGATCATCTACCTTCGCGAACGAGCGAGACGGAACCGAGGCGGATTTCGCGACTAGACGCACGAGGCAACGCGACTCGCCCTCCCAGAAGTTCGACCAGGGAGGCCTAGATTGTTTAATCGTTCCCCCCCTAATCAATGCCGTGGCACCCTGTAATTTCGCCAAATTGCGGTAGAGACTGTTCTACGAGACATTGGGGTCGAAATAGGCAGCAGCCTATTCAGGTAGGTCTTAATTTAGCCGGCTATAAAGCGACCCAAAATCGACGTCTCATGCTCTCGCGTCATTTTATGACTTTTCATCGATCTTTATGGCCAGACACGATCGCGTGAAATAAAGAGAAAAAGGGGTGAAATTCGAGGGTTACGCGAGCTTATAGCGAGCCGATTAGAGTGCTTACTTTTGGGCGGGGTGGACTAATGCGTGGTATTAAGTGCATGGTCTACGGGGGCTCCTGTGATCGCTGCGAGTTCTACGGTGAACGTTGCCCGTGAGCGAAGCTTAATGACCCCGTAGATTTGCAGTATTAATCCGACGGGAATTCCTGGCGAGCCTCAAGGGATGAAAATCTCGGGAATGAAGGCAACGACGTCGTAAAGTACCGCTATTATTGAGTACGCTTGTCGTTAAGCTTGCTTCCAGTGATGCATGTGATTTCGCGGGATAATGGGGAGAATTTGCTTGAAAAAGTATGTCGATAATGCACGGTGGGAGTTGTGCCAGAATAATGTTTTTTATCCTTCATTTGCTGTATTATCTCTGCCCTTTAATTCATTTGCAGAAATTGTTTACAATCGCCACTAGAAAGAATTTACGAAATGAAATAAATCTTGAGCATTCATGTGAATAGTAGGGTATTTTGCTGGATAATCTGTTTTACTTATCAGGTGTTCGAAATAAAATTCATTTTATTAGCGTGTAATTTTGAAGTAACCGGTTTTCAGTCGAGATAATGCAATCTTTAATTTTCTCTTCATGTTGCAGTCCGACATTAGTCGATAAAAATCCAGCACTGCATGAATTTTGGTTCTTTTAGTCGCAGTTCATTGCATACTCCAATTAATCATCTAATTACAGGTGCACCCTTCGTAACTGGACCATCGTGGACCACACCATAATTGCTGTGTTAGCGATATAATTACTTTATTTTAGATACCACATGAAAAGAAGTTGAAGATCTCAATCTTCTAATTGTTGCAGACATTTTTACAAAAAAGATACATTCATGTTATAATTGCCAAAATTCAATAACTGCCCAAATTTAGTTCAAAGGAATCGAAAAATTGGCAGAAATTTGACAAAAAGTTATTAAATCCGAAGAGTGTCTAAATTAAAATTTAGAATAAAAGTTCATTTTCAAGGAGTTGAACGGTGAGTCGAATACGCCATTGCAAAATTATAACCGAGATGAAATGCGGTGTAATAAAGAATTTTCATACAGCAGGTTGCCAGTTATCCCATAAAAATTTAATTCGTTCTTAAGTCCGATCGAATTCCTGATCGATTAAATTATAGGATCAATCGAGCATGGTTCGATTTGCTTCTTGGGTGGCGAGACGGTTAAAGCCTGATCGTTCTAATTCCAATTTTATCGCCTAAGATCCGGCCTTAATATTCGCGAGTGCATACGGCAGGTCGATTCCTCTCGCTGGAATTTCAAGCTGATCGAGTTGGAACAAAATCAAACTGCGAGCAATATGAAGTTTCTGCTTTTGCTATTTAAAAAAAAAGGAGGGAGAAAATACAAAATGTCGAACACAGTTGATAATAATTTGCATGTTTATACAAAGGATATTCAATAAATTTGCATAAAAGGGTAGAACAGCTAAGATATGGTCGCCATTTTGTCGTCCATTGATAAGTATTGAAAGGACCGATATATGCAGATAAATTAGTTAGACTGCTTTTAATACAAAAATTATTCAAATTAGTTTTCAATATTCTCCGCCCCTTCCATTCTCCAAAAGCACCCTCAAATTATTTAATCCAAGGATGAAAATGGTTCGAAACAATTTACATGAAATTCTTAATCGAAATAAACGCCTAATTATAACATACATATAGATAGGATTAAAGAAGCTATCAATTGCAGGATTACGTGTATCAAGTCAAAAGACGACTACATTGAAAAATAAAAATTAGTCCTTCCAATAAGTTTCCTTTATTTTTGCAAGGATTTGTCGAACACTCGTAATATATTTAACCGAGGCAACATTGTTACCTAAAGATGCCTCTTCGGTTCCGAACGAGCAGGTGCACCCATGGCGACGTATTTCACCGATTATTAAACCCGAGACCACCCTTCGTGTCTCGGAATGGAGATTTGGTAGGCGGAAAAATTACTATTATATTGTTTTACATGGGTCTGGGGGATTTGGTAGCTCAACTTTTTTTCCTGCTTTCAAATATGGTAATGCAAAAATGCGGAACAATTATACAATTCCTTCGAAGTTGTATAAAAAGTTCTGTATCTTATCTTGAAGTGACATAGCGTATATCAATTTCATATATTAATGTCATAGCGTATAGTTATTTATACAAACAAGTTGATTAGCAAATTTCTCAAATTTCGTATTGTAGACTGTTAACATAACCTTTCCTAAACTAGACTTCATAATCTGAGCTCTTAACTTTTCCTGAACTAACCTTAAACTAGACTTCCCGATCTAAACTCTTAATATATCTTTTCCTGAAGCAAAACACATAGCGTTATGTCTCCCCATAAGTCCCCTGATGTTCACATCTACCGATTCACGGATCGTACCAATTAGAGTGAAAAGCTGAACGGTGCCGAGTACATGGAGGAATCCAGATAACGAACCGCAATGATTCGAAGAAGAGAAAAAGGAATAAAGAACGAACCATCAGAGTGTAGATAATAAACAGGCAACCGATCGGTTGGTGTCCGGTACTTTGCCACGGTACGTGTACCAAATGCAAAGGGCCACCGAAGACCAAAATTAGCCAAGCACGCGGCGGCAGACCGACTAATTAGTTCGCGGCCCAATCGACTTTCCATTACCCATGGCGAAACGCATGCTTTTGTCGTTCGAGAGCGATAATCAGACTGGCAAAGGAATCTGACGTGTTCCGACATATTTATTAACTCGTGTCGTTTATCGGAGCCGAATCGTTTATTCGGGACTGCGTAAACCGAGGCGAATCGAGCGAGCAACCTGCACTCCGGCGGACCGCCCATGTCGAGAAACCAGCGAAATCGTATTATAAAGGTTTTATCGAACCGGACCGCGAAGAGTGGCGAAATCGCGAGTACCGAAAGCGCTAATTGCGAACCGCTCTTTCCACGGCACACACGTGGCCCGCGATATGTACGTCTCGTTAAGGAGAGCCTTAACAACATCCACGAGAAATCTTGCCCTCTCAGGAATTCCGCGTGAACATGCTGCCTGCCCCGAGAGTACACTCGGGTTAGGCTTTCGTTCGATATGGTCACATTTTTAAACGAATTTTTAAATTTGCAAATTTTCCGTATTCCCGAAGTTGTCAAGTTTAATTCTTAAGTTATCATCTGAACAAACAGGAAAAGAGATAAAGTGGCACGTGCTTGAATAGAGTGTTCAACTATGTCACCATTCGCAGAATTGTGGAGGTGCATGTGCCATGCAAGAACAGGGATTCTCCCGGTTTTCCACAACACGGAAACACGAGTGTTTCCACTTATGATAACATTCCGAAATACGTAAATACTCTCGAGTGACGTAGTCCACTGCTGTAGGTCCTTGTAGAGGATGGTCGTGTTTGACCCAATGACGGGATATAGTCACTCTGGATACTTCAGCGTCTCAAGAATCGTCTGGACACCAGACTACTTCTTCGTCAGTTGGTAGACACGTTGTGTAACATCAACTAATTACATTTTATGAATAGAAATATTTTTTGTGTCATACTCGTGACGCACCTTATGATTCATGACAACATAATATTTGACTTGCCGAAAACATCATAACTTAATAGATTCGTCGTTCAAAATATCAAAGTAATGAAAGAAGTGTCTTCCAAATATACTGACAGTGATCAGAAAACATCGAAATTGAATTGGAACGAGTAACAGGATTCTTGGACGCATTTCCGGAAGTATGAAAAAGTATCTGGTGAAAGAGGAAATTTGTTCGCGTAGATTGGCCGAAATCTCAGGGCCGAAGATTCGAATATCGCGTGCGGAACGGTCGTTCGCATAATTCGTGGAGTAGTGGGCGTGCATTTTTGTGTGGCCCGCGGCGAACCGAGACGAGGAAACGCGGAGCGGATTCATCGTTACGTGCCACCACCCGCTAGCGGTGAGATCTGAAACGCGCTTTTGATCGCGGCGAGCAGTCGAAAGGCAGCTAACGATCCGGTAGCTCGCCGAAGCATCCGTCGACGACGTGACTCGTTTGCGAAAGCTTCCTTTGAAGGCCTTTGCTTCTTTCACGTGGCTCCGGTGTCACGTGAAAACTACCCAGACCATCCTAATGCCGCGCCAAAAAACCTAATTCCTACTGATTATCCTTTGATCGCGTCTTCTGATCCTTCTGGCTTTTTCAGAGAATACTTTCGACGGATGGATCCTTTGTTGATGCTGCGGTGGGTGATTTTAGGGTTAAAGATATTGTCGCAGGAAATGTGGATGTTAGAGGATATTTGACGTTTATTGGAGATATTTGATTTTGCTGGGTTTAGGTATTGATACATTTTTTTGTTGTGGAATATGTCTTGTAATACAGAATTATCAACTTACATAAATTTTAATTTACAGAATTTCTAATTTACCAAATTTCTACTTTATCAAATTTTAAATTTACCTAATTTGAAACTTAGCTAATTTACAATTCTCCAAATTTCTAAATTCCCAACTTTCTTAATTTCGAAATATCAGAACGTCTAAATTTGGGAGATGGACAATAAGTTCGTGGCTAAAATCGAGTGGCAACAGCCGTCAGTAAACTGCAGATTCTGCCGAGCGGAAGTAAGTTACACGGATCACGAACAAAGGACCACCCGAACGCCAACAGCACCCATGATTCTGTATCTTTTTCGGACGTTCCGTGAAACGAACCCCATAGAAATTGCAACAAATTTCACGACTGGCAAATACATCTATGTTGCATTCTTCTATTATTTCGTAATTATCCCCTGAACTCGAAAATACGCTTGCTCATCGCTCGACCACCGCCGTGTTTAACGAGAAATCGAAAACAATGAGCGTTTTGAGGATACTTCCTGTCATGGATTTTAGGAAACCATGGTCTTGTATATTGGTTTTCGAAGATCTTGATTATTCGATATTCCTCGAAGGAAACGTCAATTATTCTTGGAAAAGTTCTGGTAATTATGATCGCTTTCAAATTACATTTTTTCAAATTAAATTTTTAGCAATCGATTAATTACGTTTATTGGTCATTGACATTATAATACGACTATATTTTACAGTAATCCTGATCACGTCAATGGACAAAGCACTCAAAATTAATGTTAACTAAATTCATCTCTACTGACGGAAATATTTGCTTCGAAATCACTCAATTATTATAATGAACTTCAGAGATCTAAATATTTATGCAAATACATACACGTTCTCGTAAAATATTTCCTCTGCAATTACCATATTCTGAATATTCTATTTGATTTCATTATTGCGTAAATAATACACCTTATGGTCCCATTAAAAATACTTTTCGATGCTGTATACTTTCTTAATAGACAGCAATCTCTACTTACCGAAAGCGTCCAAAATTTCGCCTTCAAATTGAAATTCACCGAACATCCTCTTCTCGTAAATTTCTCGAGATTTGACGGTCAATTAGCCTAATTAGCGTAATTCCAAAGCTCTCCGCGGCGAAACGCGCAAATTGTATCCTTGATTTTTTCACGCTATAGACAACACCTGTTATTCCCGAGAAAATTATATTCCGAATAATTGCAGTATACTGAAATAGCGAATGGTAAGGAATGTTTCGCCGCGAAGAATATTCCCGTTGGCAATTCCCGAATTCCTCGCGGTCCGTTTGCATAAATTCTTGTTCTCGTTAGCAGGATCCACCTAAATTACGTCAAACACCGTAAACACCGGACAGGACATTCGGGGAGGTCCTACTGGCTTAATTAAGCCCGAACAAGACAGCATCTCAAGCGTTTAACGAGCACTTTTGAGACACGTCGCGTTCGACGACTGCAAACAAAAATTAAGTAATTACCTCCTATATTAAGGAAATTACTCGTGAACGATGGCAACCCGGTCCCATAGTGATTTTCACGAGTAGTTTTCGTCCGCCTTGTCGAGTCAGATTTGTCTCGAACAGGTTTGTTTCAGGAATTTTCGTCGGTCCTTGGACACGATGATCTGTCGCTATGGTTCGTCTGACCGCATCAAAATCCTCGATGGAACGAAAGATAAATGCCGGAAGATGGACCTCCTTTTGGAAGAGAAATTGTGAGTGTCATCGTTGACAAATTGTTAGTCGATAATGCGTGGCTGAGTCAAGGGATGAACGATTTCGTGCTTCAGTTTGCTTCGAAGAAACGAACAAGACATTCAGTGATGACAAATTTTTAGGACGTTTTAAAATTATTTTAAAATAAGAGTATTGGTTATAGTACAACGATTTGATACTGATCCTCAAAGCCTACACTTCTTTTTCATACATATTATTAGCGCATTTGAAACTATTTTATTTTTAATTCTTCGTTTGTTCAGTTTCTGTGTATTTAAAATATAACCACATTACAAGAAGCCACCACATCGTTTCCCTTTCTAACTTAATAGAAATCATCCCCGAAAATATTCCCCTATTTTTCATTCTGCAAAGCCTCGTTTCATTACTGTTCAAATTTCCATGTCCACCCCTAAATGCTCCTCTTTAAACGTCTGCGTCTCCACCTGGCCTCATTACACCTCCGCCAGAAAATCCTTCTGTAACCCATCCAAAATCCCTGGAAAGCGATTCCCGCGGTACGAAGAACGTAACGAGGATAAATATTTACCCGGGGGAAAAAGAGCGGGTCCCGTAAGTCCTGAATGAGGGGATGAAAACGACGCGAGAGATACAGATCTCACCACGGGTGAAACTACCTGTCCAGGCTCGTTGATACGTTCGAATCCTCGGAAAGAACCGGACGGGTTTCACCTAATACCGTGGATTAGGGTTTAAACAGCCCCTGCTTTGGCCATTCAGTTCGACGGGACAATAAATACGTCTGCTATTCACGGGGATATTCATCGACGACACCGTGCGTGCACGCATTGCACCGGCAGGTACAATAATCTGTCGTAATAGGGCCGGAAGTGACGCGGACGGACAGGGTGCAGAAGAAAGGAACGAAATCTGGGTCAGTTCTGTGAACGACATCCCTTTGAAAGAGTTGTTGCGTGTTCCGAGATTTCCTGCGGTTAGGGTTATGTATCTTTATTGTGGATCGACTTTGTCATATTAACCCGTTATCCAGGTAAAATTGCGGTATTGTATCACAGGTACAAATATGAGAGTGTAAATCAATGTCACATTACAAATCATTATCAATACAAATCATTTAAAGGGTCGCCATTTTGGTCCAAACGTTGGAGAACAAAGAATGAGGGGGTTGATTTAGCTCCACTATAAACCACCATCGTTGGCAGCATCCAACATTCTGCTGGCTAAGACCCTCTTTCTAGCCAAGAAAACAGACTTTCCGTGTTTCTGACCATTTGTATACAAGGAGGTTGCACTTTAACGTCAACCCTTAATCGATGACCCTCTTCCTCAAACGAACCACACACACGGCATTTGAATTAGTGTGGAGAGGCGCCCGTTGGGGTAGATGTTACTAGTCTCTCGACTCCGGTACGGTCATTCCGGAGGTGTTTTGTTAGGTCCCGGGTATTATTTCAGAGACTCGCCACCCAGAACGCGTAACAATTGCCCCGGGCTGTCTGAGGTTACAAGTAGGATGGTGTTGCAAGGGAAGAGGAACGAACAGACGTTGCAGTCTCGCCTGGCTAAGAACAATGAACGACTTCCAGCAGGAAAAACTAGCATATGCTAGTTTGAAGTCCAGTTCACTCTAGGAACATCCGCCATTTTTTTGGCATTTGCAATAACTTCATGAAAAGATTTCAGGGACGATACCTCGGTTTTGCCTGTGTACGTATATTGGTTTTTGTAGAAAAGACTTTATGACCTTCACGTTGACCCCATGACCTTGAATTCAGAAATTTTTGTTGGACTTATAATGTACTTACATAATAAATTTATCAGTCTCAGTCTGACTTTGAGTATCTTGATTTCAGTAAAATAATTTATCATCAATTTTGTTAATCAAACTTGAAGACCTAAATTCAAGATCCATCTGAAGTTTTAATGTATGCTCTAGCTTTTTTTTTTGAAAGGTTACAGCATAGGTTGTTTTTAAATTAGCGAGAATGTAGGTCTTTTTCTTGTAAAGATATTACAAAATGGCAAAATTATTCGCTAATTCCGAATAAATTGGAAAGTGAAACGTCTCGTGAGCGGACGTTGCATAACCGCGTCGATTAACTTGTCATTAAACGATGTAAATTAGTTCGAAGCTTTCAATCTCCCCGGCTAAAAACGATCGAACGCACGATTTTCATCGGGCATTCGCCAAATTACACCAGGTGCAATCGTGACGATAAGCAATTTCGTTTCGCTGACAGGTATCGGAATCGGGTCCGACCAGAGACACTCGATTATTCAACGGACGACATTAAATGCCTGCAATTTCCATACATTGTGGCAAACCGCGGCTTTCTCTTCCGTCAGATTTTGCGGAACGAATCGAGCATCCTGGACATGTGATCCCGGAGAGTCGGTCAGCTTTTGTTACCAATCGGCATGTGCAACTCGTGTCACCAAGGACACGATATTTGAGAAGGTGCAGCCCCCGAAAATTTAACATGACACTCCAACTTTACATGTATTCACTAGATCCTCTAACCTCGGTAAAACTGAAACAATCCCTGTATAATCTTCATGTAACCATGAGTAGTTCATCTAATCTAGGGTAACAATCTAATTATATAACAGTATAAAATTGCAAATAAATTACAGTATGAATGATTAAGAATGAGTACTCCTTTACCCCTAAGCAACCAATACCATCGGCTCTCCGTCATTAATTAAAAAGAGCATACTTCTCCACCAACCATCAAAACCACACGCTTCCCCCATCCAGACAGCTTTCCATTCACAGCACGAACCAGATCGCTATAAATTATCGCGCAACATCTACTACCCGGAATGATCAACCATTCCACCCTCTCGCTCTCTCCTGCGAGCTTCCCTTTTACTACCACGTGTTTTACGAACACGAGCGTTCCATTCAATGAAATCGTATTTCACCTGGCCACTCGAATATTCATTACTGGCCTGAACGCAGGTCACGACGTTGTGAAAAAGAGAAGAGGGGTGTGAGAGGGGAAACTGGAGGGGGAATATCGACAAAGGGCGTAGACGACACAGGGTTCGCCCGTGGCGCCCGCAATCAATATACAGGGTGGCGTCTATCTGCACGAGCAGTTTTGTTCCTTTTAAAAATTCAGCAACTTCCAAATTTGGGGTGGATAAATAATTATCGACTGTCACATGCACATCATTTTAAATATATGCGCAACTTATTTATTCTTGCATCTAGTGATGTCGATGTTAAACTTGCTGTAGTGAAATGAAAAATTGCTCAACGAATCTTTCAGATGAATTTTACCTAAAAACAAAAAAATTCGTTTCTTCAATAAAACATTTTCATTATAAAATGTACCTTGGTACGAGGAACCGTTTTCCTCTAGCAAGGACTCCAGCGATTTAGGTCAGAAAGAAAGTTCGGAATGAATCCTTTCACAAGTTCATTAATGCCCTGGGTTATTAATAGTAGTCTGAAATAAAAGGATCGTAAATACGAAGCTATACATACGTGGGTGGGTGTTCGGTGGCCGCCCATGTCGATTGGCGTGCGGTCCGCCCGAAGTAACAATTTAATTACACCACGAACCTCGATATGTATAGCAGCCACCCACGGTAAATTGATTTTGCCACGGTATTAAGCCACGGAGCGCGGACCGCGATTTATTGGAGGCCCGCCAGTGTCGAACGGTAGTCGTCGACGAATAGAGCACACGGACGCTTTGTAATTAAGAAGTTTCTGCGAGACGATTCTGGCCGCTGGTGCTGCATAAAAATGAACAAAAGAAACGGCTAGATGATTTATAAGTGGGATAATAGTTTGCTAGACGCGATGGTTGTTCTTGGTTGCTATATTTCCAGGTTCATATCCCAACTTTCTTAACTCTACACTCTATACCTTCAGATTCTTGTATCTCCACCGTTCTTCTATTATCATTCCAACTATACAATTATCCTTCATATTCACATCATGTCTGCTCCATACTATCTTTGCTCTATCAATTATCCCAATATCCTGAATACTTGAATCCGGTCGACCTTCCAGGAACAAATTCGTACCACTGAATCGTCGAACCGTCTACAAATAAATTCTCCTCGGACTAGATTCGAGCTTTAATTCGTCGCAAGGACACCAGTCAGTTAGCTCCGTTGTTCGCTGTCAAGATTTCGATCAATTCGTGACAGAACGTGGCCCCTGTGTCGAGGACACGTTCCGTGGCTCCATTAGCAACGGTAAAACGGTTCGTGAGTTTCGCGCCGAGGGAATCGCACGTGTCATAAATATACATGCGAGATCAGCAAGAGGGTTCTCGTGCCGTGAGACACCGGTGCTGACCGCTCTCTTGCTTTTAGCCTTATCTACAGGCCGGCCACCCTGGACCCGGCTACCTTGTAAGAGGGTTTCGAGTGTCTTCGCCGGCCATGATAATTGGAAAGGGTGCGTTAGTCCTTTTGGCATTTGTTTGGACGACCATTATGTAAATAGAGCCCTACCGACTACTTCACAGGCGCCATCAATGTTCACCAGACGTGACGTTTCTACCTGCTACGCGAAACTCAGCTATTAAATGTTTAGAATGCGCTTAACCTGTCTGCTGACTTTTTTTATCCTGAGATTTATAGGGAAAGTCCGCCTGCTTTTGGAGAATGGGCTGAGATACATGGAACTTTCGTTATGTAACTTTTGGAGTAGAGGTTATTGATTTTTTGAGAGTGGTGGATGATTAGGGATGTATTTTCAAATTTATAGATTTTCAGATTTTTACACTCTCATGTTTCTTTGAAATTACTATAGTTTTCTGATCATCAGATTTTCTTAATTATCCTATTGTCCTATAAGGTTTTCCTAATTCTCCAAACTCTATATCCGCAATTCTCAATTTCTGCATAAAAAATTAAAAATATCCACATATAGGGGTTCACAAGTTACAAAATTCCTAACCTTAAAAATGTTTAATTTGAGTGTTAATTTGGAAAAAGTTCCAAATTTTCCAATTTTTTATAATAATCCTCCGACATCGTTCTATGTACAGTAAAATTTCGAAAAAAGTTCTCGCGAATCGGAGTTATATACACGTTGTGCAATTTGTTTGGCGTAAAAATGGCGGTCAGCGTGCACCGTTCTCTCGACCCATGCATTCTCACGCAACGCTGCGGGCAATTAAGCCGAAGGCTGAACGCGAACTCCCGCTTGACGATCGAATAAAACAACAGATGCCTTCGTATTAATAACGATCATCGAGGGGACGATCAAACGTTAGTCTCGGTGTCCGGTTTAATGACTCGTTAATTGCATGCGGGCTTTTTCACCCCCTTTACCGGAGATACCGAGGACCAACGCCACTGTTCGATCCTTATGAGATTCTTGCTTTAATGAGAGCGCGATTTTTCTACCGATAACTTATGAGACACGGGTCGAGACTGACTAAGAATTCTGCGTATCTTGGATTTTAATAATGTTCAAGGAATTTCACGATATGCTGGAGTTTTCGAGTGACTTGACTCGCTTCTCTATTTTTAGTCGGGTATACAGTTTGTTAATGTTATTCATGATTTTAACGTATCTTCTCCGAATGTTGCAGTACGTCTTGGTATGCTTAGCGGAAGTAAATATTTGACTAGATTTATGTAGTTAGTCGGTGCCTCGTAGGAACCATAATTTGAGGGCTGAACTCTCTCATACAATCGTATGTGAACATTTTTATGCAAATTGCTTCTCATACTCTTTATCAATAATATTCTCATATAAGGACTTACATTCTTAAGTTTAGAACTGCTTGCATCAACAGTTTGTACTGAAAATGTACCATAATTTCAAAATTACCGACAGATCTTCGCTTCGAACTTCAATATCTTTGTACGACTGTAATAACAACTTGAAAGATGTACAGAAGTTGAAAACAGCTGCGAAAGCTGTGTTCAGACATGCAGAAGACCACACAAAGTTTCCACGATAAACCATAACTGCAGAGGGCTAATTGGCAAGTTATCGAACGTTGCAGCGCCGTTCATTTTCCGGCAATAAATCTTATTACGAGGCGAACAAAGAATTTCATCCCCTGTATCGAGCTACCGTATAATTTCTTATTACGGTAAAAGGTTTCTTAAAAAACCTTTAAAAGGCGCCTCAAAGGTAACCCCCTTCAATTTATTTGTCGTAAAGCAACATTGTGATGGAGCAGGACACGTACACGTTCGCACACGCGCTCCTGCGTAACGGTTAAAAGCAATTAAGCTTCCTTTCATCTCCCGAATGGCCGAGGTGGCTCGCGAGCCGCAATTTCGCCCGGTTGGACAAATAATTGACGGGGAACAACGGGAGCCGAGCAAAACGACAGATGACTCCCAGGAAGCGGCCAGACAAATTGGACGCAGCTCGTCCCTGACAGATAGAGCGTAACGAAACGGAAGCGAGCACGCCACGCGTTGTTTGAATTAAACGCGGGACCGTGTTGTGAAAACTCTCGGACGGGTTGCGGCCATCGCGAATGTTGAATATTTGAGGACGCTGCCCGCAATGCGCGCAACTTCTGTTTGAGCTTCATCTGAAATCAACCAGATAGACGGTTTAACTGCGTTCGGATGGCCACGTTGAATTGTGGGAGTTCGTGGTTTTTTTCGAACGATAATTGCTTGGGTCATAGTTTATTTGGTACATTGGGTTGGAGTTTGCTGAATATAGTATTATAATAACATTCGAAAATTTTGTTACTTCATTTCTAGTTTTCTAAATTTCATGGTTCTTCATTTGCAACAGCGATGGAGTTTAAGTTAGAATCAACCCACCTTATATTACACACTAGTTTGATAAGAGTAGATACTTCATGATTGTTCATAGATTAAGTAACGACTTGAAAGATATGAAGAAGTATATGAGTAATGATCTTAAAATTAAAATAGAATGCAACGTGTTCTATTTCAAGTTCAATGACTTTCTACTCTCCCCGAGGATATCTTAACGATGCTGTCGTTAAGTATCAATAAGCAATCGATAAGATATCGATAATGGATAGTCACACCTCCGGTTAGGTCCAAAAATGGCCTCTCGAAACTATAAATTCAAGTACATAATCCTTGGGCTCGACAATCAGAATTCAAGCCGTTTTATCTTGCAACTCACGCTTTCGTCCCGACAAAAGTTGCCCGCTCACGACTTTCACAACCGATATCTCAATCGAAGGAGCGTACACCTCCGGTCAGAAGCGAGAGACCGCGCTTCCGGCCTGCCACGACGTCGCGAACAGTGAACTTTTGATATCGGCGTGTTACCTCTCTATATTCCCCGCGAATCCGTTAGCGGCTATTCCTTCGATTTGACACAGTTTCAGCCGTGAAGACAGCTTAAAAGACACCGCGTGAGTTACGACCGCCTCTGGCCGGTTATCTGCCGCAGCTGGCACAATAAAATTGAAATCGCATTGTGGCAGCGCGCGTTTGCTCCGGAGGCGCAGCAATCAACGTTACTTTTATCGTTCAGAGAAACGCCGTGCCTGACTCCGCTACCAACAACGGCCGTGCTTTATCTCGCTGGACTCGACTTTTTAAATTGTGTAACCTCGTTCCATCCTCGTCCACCGTCGGCGATAATTAATGACGTTCGAATACCGCACGAAACGAAGACGTGGAAAGGTGTCGTTGAACCGTGCGAAAACTGTGGCGCCGTTTACTATCGCTCGCGGGCATAATTGTTCAACGTGCATGGAAACAACGCCGCTATCGAACTTTCTCGCTTCAAACATTCTTCGACTTTCATTATTTATTTATCTATTTTTTTGTTTAGTTATATTATTGCGTCAGATATGCAATATTTTTCAGATATTCGTGCTTGATGTATCATGATAACATTGTATCATATTAATAAGAATGATGAAATTGAAACATTGCAAATATTATAACATAAGGAACTTTTATAAAATTGTGTATTAATCATGTTCTAAATTTTAAATCATCTGACAAACATTCTATGTCTGTACTTACGAATAATATGTACTATATGTATATGCAATTATACAAAATATGTGAATACGAATAATGTTCATGATAACAGGGTATACATGTAGTATCAATAACAGCAAGGTATCTGTACATAAAATAACAAGGTTAATCAGTATTTTATGTCACATGTTACACAATGAAGTAAATTGTTTCATACACCGTTTAAAAAATAAAGTCTTAAATGAGGAACAACAGAATCTCATAGAAAGTTTATCAAACCCTAGATCGCTCGAAAACAGCAATCTAAACTTTCCCATTAACACTCGTGTCCCCACATAAAACAGCGTCCATTAGCAACGGCAAGGACCAACTTCCGGTAGATATCGAGTACTAATTAAAGCACGGTCCTTCGTTGGAACTTCGAGGGGTTGTTTTGAAGGGTACAGAATAGCAGCATTGTGCAGGGGTGTTTTTAGGACAGTGTGAATTCCTGAAAGGATTGACCAGCGTCGGTGCCCTTCAGATCCTGGATAACACGCCGGCAAAGGAATTAAGAACCCGTAAAATGGTGCAACAGGCAATAAATGCCTTTTTGCCAGCTGCCTGTTTCACCTTTACCCCGCTCGTCCGTTCTCTACCGTTCTTATCCGGGATTTAAGAAGCGCATTTACCTGCGTTACATCACCGTAACTTTCATCGTTTTCGGTCGAGCACGCGAGGAGTAAAGCAAACAGGAACCGTAGTCGGTGTACGCCCCTGGATAATTGAAGATCGTTATCCCGTGCTCGACGGATCCGCAGGAAATTCTCTCGATAAGATTTCTTGGAGAGAATCGAATTTAAGGGTCTATGCTCGACTTTGAAGCACGAAATCTTTAATATCTAGAATATTCTGGCGAAATTTTGTTCGACTTCCTGACAATCTTTAAAATTACCTGTCATTGAAAAGTTTATTACTTGTCGCTTTTTTGATCAATTATTTCTCGACATGTTACTTTGCACTTTGAAACAGAACCTCCAAAATTCAATTTTACTTGAATTAATCAAAGAAACATCAAGTTAAATAAGTACCTGCTACCCAAACAAACCCGCAATATTTTTCATCGCGCTGTAATGGTGATCATTAGTTATTCCCTCTTGACATTAAATCAACCTACATTTCAGCACAGGAATTAATATTCCGCGTTAAATTCAATCAGCATTGATATAATTACATCGAGCAACGTGCACAGTTATAAATATTAATTCGAGACTCCTTTGCTCTCTGATCTACAGGTGTCCGTCATTTAAGGAACGAAAAAAAAGAAACCGACAGAATGTTCCAATGTAATCGCGGCAGAATAATATCCAGCTTTCGCCGGTGAATAAGTTCACGAAGTGACGAAACGAAAATGCTCGGTTTGCACGGTCCCGACAGGTAATTTCGGGGCGAAAGTTCGCAAAAAACCGGCATGAATTAGTTAGCGCGCGAGTCGTCGACTGGATTAACTTTGCCATTACAGAGTGTCCGCGGATAATTGCGACTCATCAGCGAACGTTCGCGATTTGTCTGCAAGAACAAATTTCATTTAATGCGTAATGACACTCGAACGTTCTGCGTGCCTGTCCGTTCACGAAAAAATTATTCAAACGGGACCTCCGCAACTTTTTCACGGGATCGAGATGGATCGGTTCAACCGAAATTCTTCACTCCGCTTTCACGTCGCAGTTAAACCACTTCGTCGAATTCTTAAACGCACAAAAAATTGTAAAATTGAATTTTTTCACGCTCCTCGAATTTAAGATGTTTCGGCACAGCTACTTCGCTAAATAGGTGAAAGTTCCACGGAATTGATTCGGAAAATTTTTCTTTATTTCCTTATTGAAGGCTTGACATTTTCTTCCATTTGTTCATTTGATTTTCATTTGAACTTCCGTTGGCGATTTTGTAGACGAACATGATTTGTAGATGAAACAAACAGTTCATTCTCTAAAGTTGGTTATTCTCTAAGTAGCTGTTATTGCTATTACACAACCAACTCCATTAATTACAAGTACCTTACAACACAAGAAGTGGAAGAGACTAACATATTAATTCAAGTGAACTGACATGAATCCTGTCAATCGAAACCAGCCTGAAGTCAGATAAAATCAAAGATTGATATGCATCTGCTCTCCTATTATAAATGCACCCCTAAGTTTCCAAATACCCAAATAACATCTTCGAGTAATGTATCAAATCTAACTACAAGATGACATCAGATACTAACAAAGTGTATAACTTATGAGAATACTTAATAAAGTGGACAGTTAAAACCAGAATATCCTGTAGAATTACAGGTTCACCCGAGACGTTTGGCAAAGCGGTATTACGTCTGACCCACGGGAGCGTTTAAGTCCGAGGGGCACGAAATACGTGCAGCAACCCTCGTTCGAGTCGGACCCGCAGGCACCCTGATCCTGGCTAGATTAAATTACACGAAGCTGCAGGGCGAACGAATCTTTCTGGACGGAGAAAGACGATGGGGGAAGAAGGAAAGCATGGCTAATTAATTGCAACGCGATGGAAGGAGACAGGATGACATGCGGGAGGCTGGAAGTGGACGCTCGGTAGCTCGTTAAATTTTAGGGGCGTGTAGATCGGAAGCCCCATACGATTACGCTTAAACGAGCACACAGCTTGGCTGCCGGTAGGTACGAGACTGATTGAAATCTATCAGCAAGAGCCTAATTTAATTAGGCATGTTTTGCTCGTGGCAAGGGAACCGTACGCTTTGGTGGCGCGCTCTGAAACGCTTCCGTGTCAGATGATAATTGCGCTTCATGGCTGATGCTTTCGTCTTGGAAAAGTGCTGGGTAATTTTCTCGGGAGTGATCTTTCCGGGGAGAAATGGGTGGAGATTACTTTATTGGTTTAGTAGGTGGGACATTTTTTGAAGGGGTGTAGTCTTTATGGTGATATTTCTGGCTTCTAGTTGAGAGTTCTTCAGAGATTTGGTGATTTGGTAATTTAGGATTTAGTAACTTGGTAATTTGGTCAATTCATCATTGGATCATTTAGGATTTGGTAATTTGACAACTTGGCAAATGCTGAAACTTGGTTCCAGAAATGCTAGGATTAAACTTAGCTCTAATCCCAGGTCCAAACCTCAGATCCTAATAATCTTCCCAGTCTCCCTAAATTCTCCAACACCTTAACCCCTATAAGTCAATAAAACCGCAATCAAAATCCCCAAATCCTCCACATCCCAAATTTCCAATCACCCCAAATGAACAAAACACGAATCCTCGGAGCAAACGAAATCGCAGAAATTTCATATCCTTTGTTTGAACCGTTCACCCAGTTCGTTATCTCGATCCACGCGGTCATCCAGCTCGTTTATCCCGCGCTCGTAAAAGGCTTAGGGAGGGAGGAGATCGTGGTTCCGGTTGTACTCGTTCCTTTGCTCGCGTGCTCGTGCACGCAGAGCAGCCAGGCCGTGCAGCCGGTACCGTGTCACACCGAAATCCTTTTCCCCGAGATATGATTCATTGTTATACGCTCTCGATGGACCACCCAGTGTATCATGCTCTGAAACGCTCGTCGAAGAATCTCGGATCGATACAACGAGGCTGCGCCCACGCTCTTTGTGCCTTCGCGCGAGCTGATGCACCGTCAGGGGCGGATTGACCCACTGTGAACGACAGCCGATATTTTTTCCATCTCGACCCAATTGATAGAGCCTTGTACTTACTTCGTGAGCTATTTCTCACGGGAAACGTACAAATCCTTTGTACGGGAAGTCGGCCAAACGAGGCGAGGCCAATTAATGAGCCTGCTCGAACGGGATTGAGATCTTTCGTGATGTTGATTATTGATTGAGATGGTAGAAACGGTGCTTCCAACTGTTGTGCCTGATTAATTGCAGTGATCTCGAAGAAGCGACTGTTGAATACCGTACTGAGGAAATGGGGATCGATAAACTGGGTCGGCTTTTGATAATTCTTTTCTTAGATGGACAGTTGTGAAAAGTGTTGTGCATATTTGAAAACCATAAAGTTCTTCAGTAGCGTTTAGAGAAAGAGTACTTTTGATCCGTTACAGAGGTCAATGTTGATCTGAGCAATTATTTCCTTCTGAGGCTCCAGTAATTTTGAAATTTTAATGAAACGAAGCCAATATGCACAAAATGAAATGTTATTAGGTATTCCAAACTTAAAGTTCCAAATTATCAAGTAGTAAAATTGGCTACCCTGATGGTTACCTTGATGGGCACCGATGGACCGGTGGACGCAGCTTGCTCATTCATGGACTTGTTGCCCATTTTTAATCACTATGATTACATCGTAATTATCGTCCCTAGTATCTAACAGATAATTCAAATACGATGAAATGAGTTTTCTATTGATCCGCCCCTGTACACGGTACGATATATAAAACAGCAGGGCCCACCTGGGAGCAATCGATACGAAAGATATCGGGATAATCTCACGGCGCCGGCCGAATTAGAGGTCTAGCGAGTCTTTAATTGAACCCCTGAATAATGATCGTCGATCCAGTGATAGGACAATCCCGTCACGGGGGCGGCCGTCCTTCGTTTCTAGCCGACTTTTCAGATCGCTATCCGACCCCCGTCTACCTACATGAACCGTTCACAGACAGAAAATGAATCTGATAGTCAGCATCGAGCCATTCGAATAGAATTTATCACGATGAAACGCCGAGCACTGTTTGAATTATTAATTAGCGACGCGACGCGTGGGTGAAACGGTGCTTCCTCGTCGTGTAATTGTGTTGGGGAGATACACGGCCCGATTTATCGGTCGAATTATCGTTCGGAGGGAGCAACAACGATGGTTCCTTTGCTTTATTGGACTACGTGATTTATGATTTTTTAATGGCCGGAGATACGGAGTAAGAACACATAGTAATTGTTTTCACTCTTGAAAGATGCATCTTATGTCGGAAATAGCACTGAAGTCTTGCACAACTGGACAATTATTTAATTTAAGGATTGTCATATATTTTCAATAATAACTCGATTTGTAGTTCAAGTTTTCTTCATATAGAATAAGGCATTTAAAGCCACCTGCATAACTTGACTACTATTGGTGATAGGAAAAAATGCATCAGGCAAAATTATTTTCAGCTCCTCGAGACCTAAACAAAACCTGATGTATGTTTTCCGATCACCAATAGTAGCCAAGTTATTCAGGTGGCTTTAAATGTTGCACCCTGTATATTGTCTCATATAATTTATCTGTCTCAAATTATCAGCACCTTCATTTACTATCTTATACAATTACTGGATAAATGAATTATCATCACCTGTTACAATTTTCGTCCAAATCAGCTCCACATCCATCATGCTTCCCAATTACGTCATACCTCCAAGTATCTAAAACCATCAATCAGAATTGTGAAACGAAAGAAATCCTCATCCAAAGTAATTTCATCCCTGAGTCAAATATCACTTAGGTCATGAAATTAGTTCACCAACCAGATAAGTCAAGAACGGAATACCACGTGTTCAGCCATAGCAACGTGTACCATACACATCAGATGTACAAAGAGAAACCATGAAGAGATAGAACCATCGAAATATTTTTCCTGGAAGGTAACGAGTGCTCAGGCCGTTCCTCGACCTGGTGGATCGCGTTTTAACGACCAACCCGCTATGAGTAATTGCAATCTAGCCTGAAATAATTAACCTGCCCACTATCCCCTCCCACCGGAACTCGGCTGAGCTCTCTGAAACAGGAACACTCACTTATCTACGAGCTGAAGGGACTCGGAGTCGATTCGTAGCTCGAAAACTCGCTGCTATTCGAGCGGATTATCGTCGGGACAAGCGGAGGTTCCAAGCGTAATTAACGAAAGAGGTGCACAAATGGGAGCTCAGGGTGGCCCGCTCTTTTTCCTCAGACACGCTCCATGCAATCTTCGCTGCAATCTTTCGACGACTATCAAATTAGAAGCAACGTGTTCGGATAAAAACGTGTTGGCAATTATTCGAGATACGGGTGGCTGTAACGAAAACGATGTTTCCTCCTTTTTCTTCATGTTCGATACGCGGGAAGTGTTGTTTTTAATTATGTGGGGTTTTGGGTGTGCGGAGATAAACTGGATAAGGTGATAAGGAATGTGTCGTTCGATAGGGAAGAAACTGTTCGATTTAACGAGGTGTCGCGAACAGTGAATAAAGGAAAGGACGTACCAGTTTTCCTGCGATGAAATTAATTTTTCGTAATATCATTTGCATAGAAGTTTGAAAGCATTTTTGATGCATGAATCGAAGGTGTTGAAGTATTAAACGAGAACATATTCACCTTATCTTGTGTTAATAAAGAAGGTAATTTATTTTCGAAGAATTTGAAAATAATTTATTCTTGAAATGCGGTGTTCCAGAAACTGGTTGCGGGCCTTGAATGTACCTGCAAAGATTCTATTACGCGAGGAACAGAAATCTCGAGTGGTGTAATATCAAGATCGAAAGGTACACGTTACGCTGTTCGATGTTGATAAATCATTAGAGGCGAGTGGAGGCAACGAGAGTTGGCTAGATCAACGTGCCTAAATCATTTATCGAGGATGATGATGATGATGATGATGATGGTGGTGGCCCGTTTGATATCTCGGTTCACTGTACTGGAATTACACGAGCAGATAAATGCTTCCACTTTCCTCGTAAATTCATCACCGTCCTATAATATAATTGATAGCGCCGTACTCGTTGATAGCGTTAAGATTCCGATGGCGTGTTATCGACAGACTAATTTATCGATGTGGCGATTGCGAGAAAATACTTGCGGGCGAAGGAAAATTTTTATGAAGAAACATGGAACGCTGATTTGTTTTTACCTTAACTTAAGTGAATTGTAGTAAAAATCTTACGTTGGTACATCATAAAATTTAATTCCATTCAATTTAATAACAAATTCATATGAAATTTTTGATAATTTTTCGTAACAAATTTTTAATGGGGAATGAAAATGGTTTGAAAGTATAGAAGTTTAAAACGATCGAAACGAAGTGTTCACCGTTTTCTCTGATCCAGATTTAGAGAGCCTTCGCTCTTAAATGTGTTAAAGGTGTTCAAAGAATTTCATGAGATAGGAGAAGAGACCGTCTGTCGGTTGAATGAAGAACGGGAATTTTCACGGTGATTGAACGCGGCTTTCGCAAAAACCGGAAGCTCCGCTAACCTTGATTCCTTCGTAACCAGCCGGTTAACCTGTACTAGGTGACCGTTAAGTTAGATCAAGCAATTGGATAAATAATCCAGTTCAATCATTGCAATTATGTAATTAAGAGAACAGTAATTTGTTTGTAACAGTAAATTATTCGTAGGTATAGGCAAACTCTAATTTCTAAATTTTTAATTCACAAAGTTCACAAATTTTTCGCATTCCTAAATTTTCAAATCTTTAAATGTTCAAACATCCACATTCTCGAATATGTAAAAATTCTGAAATTTTCATATTTCAAGCAAGAATATCTGAAATTCCGAAAATTGTCGAATGCAGAAATATCCAGTAGATATTCCCGATGTTCCGGTTACATTTTCGCATTTGGGACAGCGGCAATTATTGCCCCGTTTATTCCGTTTCAGCGAATCTCTCCGCATCGTGGACCGGTGAAATATGATTTCACAGCCACTGATTTGGCGCCTCTTGACGAGCACAAGAGACGAAATCGTGCGTCTGCGTTTCTGCTTCGTGCTCATTACCATCTGGCGCAATTTCGGCGATAATTTATATCCCGACCCGTGCCGAGCGCCCCGCTGCGCCCTTAATTCCAAAATTAATCCTCGACGCTGTGCATCCGATTAATCTGCGATCGAAAGCGCGCTACCGATGGTAAACGATTACGCAAAAACTTCGTCGCATAAATAAAAAGCTTCGTCGACGAATCGCGCTCGATAAGAAAGTAAGATAAATGATGCTACTAAGGAAGCACCGCTATGTTCGGTAACAACGACATACACGATTGCTTTTATGGATCATACTTCGTTGCTGTTTGCAACAGCAATTTTTCATTCTCTTCGATGTCGTATAGATAATACCAGTGTTGCAAAAAATATTTCATTATTACACTTCGTAGCCACATTTATTTCTGGATTATATCTTACTGATTTTATAACGGGTGAAAGAAATCGGTGTTTGCAAAGATATTACAGCAGTTACGAAACTTTAATCTTTGTACTTGATGTATGGTTTTGGAAAGTGTGGGTGTTAAAGTAGCAATTTTTTGGGTGCTGTTGCATAAGTTGCTGGTTCATAAATTCCTGGGTCCACAATTCTTCAGATCATCAAATTTATAGGTCCACAAATTCCTAGATCGCTAAGTCTGGGTTCCCAAGTTTGAAGGTCCTAAAATACCCATGTCCTCAAACTAAGGATCCAAATTCCTAGATCTTCAAATCCCAACTCAAATCCTAAACCCACTCCCAACTTTCCAAAATCCCAAAACTTCCTATGAATACATGATTGATTCTCCTCTTCCCCCCTGAGTACCATATTTTCTACAAAAATCAGACTTGGAAGCAATAATTTCATTTTTCACATATTATCGCAAACGAAATCGTTTGCACAGTACGTTTCTGCGAACGCGCGGTATCACGATGGAGGTTCACATGTCGTGACGCAAGCTCATAACGAGAAGCTTAAATCAAAGTTCAACGAGAAACGAAAGTCGCGTGTTCACCGTAAGCACCATGACGGCTCGACACATGGGAGACCCTTAATTTCGAAGCGATTCGTTATGCGCGAGCACGACCGAGTCGAGATTCGCGGCTGTCTCGTCGCAATCGTCGTCGTCGACGACGACCTGGCACCGCCTGACGCCAGATAAGCCGCGGATGCAAATAGAGATTTCCAGCTGCGAAAGATGGATGATGCGACCGGTGATAAATGGTCGTCGCGATATTCATCCGGTGACGCGGCTCTGAATTTCTTTCGCGCACCACGTTTTACGCTCACCACCTACTAGATTTCACTTTTTTTTTTCTTACGCTCTCCTTTTTCTTTCAGACGAGGGCTCCGGCCCTTTCGCCAACGGTAAACCTCGAATTTTCGGTGGCACGCTTTCACGGAACATCGTGATAAATCACCTTAATTTGAAGGTAAGTGAAAAATGAAATTGGGGGATTGAATTTTTAGCTGCTCCCTCCGGCTGTTGCGAAAACTGTCGAATCTTTTCAATTTCAGAAAATTTTCCTGGCAACTTGCAGAAGATTGTCATTGTATGATTTGATGTTCTTATGACTTTCAGTTAACCTTGTTTTTTATGGTCTTGATTTAACCTTGCTTTTTGATGATTTTCATTAAATCTTATTTTTTTATAGTTTTGATCTAACCTTGTTATCTGATGGTTTTCAATTAACCTTGCTTTTTGATCGTTTTTATTCGATCTTCTTTTTTGCTGGTTTTGATTAACATTGTTTTCTGACGGTTTTGATTTAATCCTGTTTTTTCGATGATTTTCGTTTAACTTTGTTTTTCGATGGTTCCGATTTAACTTTGTTGTCTGATGCTTTTGATCTAACCTTGTGTTTCGATGACTCTGAATCAATTTTTTTTCCGGTGGTTTTAATTTAACTTTGTTTTTTGATGTTCTTTAACCTTGTCTTTTGATGCGTTTGATTTATCCTTGTTCTTTGATGCTTTTCATTTAACCTTGTTTTTTGATGCCTCTGATTTATCCTTGTTCTTTGATGCTTCGGATTTAAAATACCTTTTTTATTTGACAAAATGATGAGTTTAAGCTAGCATATGATCCTTGAATTTTTAAATCGTGATGAATTGAATGACAGTTGATAAAACTGTATTTATAAAGTACCTCAAATATGAAGATACTACATGTGTTCTATTAATTTCTTTTCATTATTCTTCATCTTATAAATTGAAAACGTGATATATTCATATAGCTCGAAAAATATACGAGCTCTCCGGAGTTTATTGGAAAAGAGCCACTGAAATATTAAATGTCTTATACCCTGCGATTTATCAAAAATAAAGTTGGACGATTTTTAACAGGTCCATAAAATCAATGAAACACTATCAAATATACCAAACAAACGAAATCGAACATGAAAGTAAAATTTGTCAATTTCTCTTCGCAAAGAAACATTAATGACCAGTCAAACTTATCGAAATTGAAACATGGGTGTCCTCGATTTTCTCCAAAAGTATCAGAGAATGCAGCGAACAGAGCCGTTTTAAAAAATGCCCCTTTGAAAATGAAGGATCGTCTCTCTATCCGCGACGATTTCTCGACCGTGCGGCGGTCGTTCACGAGAAATAAGAAACTTTCGTTCGAACGTAACACCCCAAATCAGCTAAGATTCATGTCGCCTCGAGACGGTTATTTTTCAAAAGCGATCGCGGATAAAATCAAAGGGAACCGGTCGGACACGAGCGAAAGTCGTCCCTCGCGATCTCTTCATACCGAGTTCTGCGAGATTAACTCGTAATTGCGTTCATTATCGTAGAATTTGATTCGAGAATGAAAAGCACCGTGTAGAGTCAGATTCTTGGACGTACGAAATTTTGTATGCCACGATTTTATCCGCAGATAGAAATAAAGATCGAAAACGAGACCAGGTGCAATTCGATCAAGAGCTTGCGAAAACGAAATTCATTTGGATGAATTGTACTTTGCTTGGATGAAATTAATGAGATCGTCATGGACAGGTTCTTTAATTTTGCTGCGATCATTCTGCTATTTGTGCTGTGTGTTTAAGGATCTCGGGATAAGGATCTCAGCTTTGCATATTAATTATCGCCAGCAGTGACTGTACAGGCTGCAGCATAGGTTCTTTTAGATTAGTAATAGTAGGGGAGGTGATTGCTATTTGAATTCGATTTTGAAGCGAAATTAGTGAACAAATATTTTCAGGTAATTGCAAAATTTTCAAGTTTATATATGTCAGATTCCTAGTTCCCAAATAATCATATATTACATATCCTAATTGCTCAGACTTCAAGTCTTCAAATTCCAATCCCTCAAATCCCAATTTCTGAAATACCAAATCCTTATTTCTGAAATTTCTCATACCCCAAATTCTCAAATTTCAAGTCCTCGAATGTCAAGCTCTCGAATTCCAATTTCTCAAACTACCAAATCCTCAAACCCCAATACCTCACACCCCAAGTCCTTAAATTCCAATTCCTTAATTTATAATCTTTGATACCCCAAACCCTCAAATCCCAATTTCTCAAATTTCAAGTTCTCAAACCCCAAGTCCTCAAGTTTCAATTTCTCGAACCCCAACCCTTCAAATTCCAATTTCTAAAAACTTAATCCTTCAAGTCCCACATCTTCAAGTTCAACAAATCCCCAAATCCTGAAACCCCAAATCCCCAAATTTCCAAATATAAAAATCCCAAAATTACCATCCCCAAATAAATAACCCAAACAGAATTAGAGAAAGGTAAAAATTGAATGAACCCATAATAAGATAGGTGTCATTAATTTCCGTAAAGGGATGATCCAGAACGTCCCCGCAATCGATCCGTCTCGAGTTGCCCTTCCGTTCGAGCGGCAATAAAAGATAGTCAAGTGGAGTGACATGGTCGAGGGAACGATAACTCACGAAGATACGCGGCCACGGGTGACCCCGCCTTAATATTAATGGCTACTCCTCGACCCTGCGAAGATTAATAGAGGCTCGCGACGGAACGTTCCTCTCCTAGGACGAGCTAGCACGATGCACGGAATGCAAAGTGACCCACGCAACCTCCTGTTTGATCGTTGGTCATTTCAGAATGGCCGCGAACCCGTTTCGCTTTCGTACAGCTTCATCGATTAACCCGTTGCGTGTCTACGATTCTCGGATGTTAACGAGCATCCCCTCCTACGATGTCTATTGTGATCGTGAATTTACTTGTCATTTGTACACGTCTTCATCTGGGCCTCAACTTTCACGGATTCGATTAGTATTTTAATTGATGATATACCTTTGACTTGTACTTTCGAGTGGGTGTAGATGTTGGTAAATTATGACAGATGTACAAAACCTAGGATATTCTTGGTATGTTGGGTATGTTCAATTCCTAGTAATTTCGGTTAATTTGTAATCAATTACCTGAAGGAGTCCACGGAGTCAAAGAAGTCTATTGATGAGGTGTACAAGTTGATATGATACTCCTGTTGTTCCCTTTGCCTTAATCGATCAGTGTTCTACTACACACAGTATCGCTTGTTCGATCTCGATGCATAATTACTACATGAAATTTCGACTACGCCCAATTCCGAACGATTTTAATTATAGCCCTCCTACAGAAAAATGTTGAATAACGTCCATATTAAACCATGCATCGAGATTGTTGAACTAAGAGCATTTGAACTGATTAGTCATTTGCTATATCTCGTTCATACATCAGCTTTCGTCATATCAATCAGAGCGCTAATAATGTTTACAGTCCCTGTTTATGCGAATCGAATTCCTGGTCCCCGGCGATGATTTTGAAAAATCATAGTCCGCGTCCGACTATCGACAAGATCGAAGCTGCCGGTCGAAATACTGACCGGTGCAATTATTCAAGGACAAAAGGAGCCGGCAGGTGATCCCCGGCTCGTGAAACGTATTAGCAGATATCCTGATTTCTTTCGAGCCGCTTGTGAGACGGACAAAAAGTGTGGACTAGTAAGATGCCTAGGAAGCCCTCGATGTTCGCTCGACGCCTGCCCATTGCCCCTTCGTCCCACCTCCGCCATTTGCGGCAGGTGAAACGGAATATCGCGAAACGCCGAAGGGAAGAAAAAGGATTCATTCGGCTGCTCGGTGAAGCGAGACCGGCCAATGGGAGGCGGCTAGTTCCGAGCAAACCACAGCTCGAAATCGATCCTCACCATTTTCGTTATTACTAGCCTCCGATGTCTATGGTGTTGGAATTCTGGTCGGGGAAATTTGAGATTAGATGGGTCACCTGCTAGGGGTTCAATCTTACGAACAAGAAACAAGGTTGCTACACAGTTTCATCTTCTATCGTACAGTAATCTTGTTTCATTTTTATTACTTGTCGAAAAGTAGAGAAATGAAGATCGATAAAAATCACAAAGAAATTTTGGAACGTCAGGTACAGAATTGTTACTTGCATTTGCAGACAAGATTTTTGATACTTAATTGAGGAGTAACGTCTTTTTCATTATACATGAATTTTGATATAATGTAGTAAGGTTCTGTCAAAAGATAGTCCCAAATAATTTTATGATATTTCAGAGTACAAATTAAATCACGAAAATGATTAATTAAAGTCTTTAAGTTTTCGCCTATGTTGAAATCCGTTACCTCTTTTGCCACAGTAAAATGTACCAGAAAGAGGCGGTTGAAGGGCTATTAAAATTGTCCTGCAGACTATTTGATCTCCGCAGCGCAGATACAAAGGTACAATTAAATAGAGGCAATTTGCAGAGGAGGAAGGGAGCATTTATTCAAATTGTCAAATAACAAAAAACTGAAGCGCGTTTCAATATTCCTTCCGTTATATCGGCTGTCCGGGGGCCATAAAAGGACACGAAAGAGTCTTATACGCGATTCGCCATAAAATTTACATTCCATCAGCTTCCTCGACATCTTTCTTTCCCCCAAGTCGATCGAACTACCAGTTCCAGATCCTCGTTCACCGCAAGATCTCTCTACTAGCAGCAACTCGCAGCTTCCTTAGGCAGGCAAGAATAATATCACGGTGGCAGGTGGACCATTAAACAATTTGTGAAACTAGTTTGAAGCTTGTTGCGTGCTCGTTCCCGGCTGTGTTTGCAGATAGCGCGAGTTCTCCCGAGCAAGACATTCGTTTCGCTCACTCGAAGGTCTTCCTAGTCTCGCTGGTCAAAACCTTTTTCCCTGTTTTTTTTTTTTTCATTTTGAATATTTCAGCCTCGCACCTGCCACCCGACCGACGAGTTCCGACCTCGAGGACTAGGAATAGCCATGATTTTTTTGCGGCCACCGCTAATTCGTTTCGCAGGCTCGTAAGTGTCACTCGAAGCGAGGCTCGATTCGTTAGCGTGTCCAGATCGACCTTTTCAGGGGGAACGAATGATCGACCGGCGATCGTCTTTGGCAACTACCACTTTTTCTTGGCTACCGCATTTTCTTCGACGTCCTTTTGCTTCGTTCGCATCTCGCCGCGATGACGTTCCTCGTTTGATCGCCGTCCGCTCGAATCGTTTCGTGAAATATCCCTCGATTCAGTCGTACCTTTTAATGGCTGTGTTATTCCGTTGGATTCAGCTGAAGATCTTAATGAGCCGAGCCAGCTACCCGACGATGTATGCCCGGTACTCGTTTCACTCGGTTCGTAGGATTTGAGGAATTTCTGTTTTTTCGAACGCTCTCAAGGTTGCTCTTCGGTTACTCGGATAATTAAAGATATTCCGAGGTTGTGCAATTGTAGCAATTATGTATGATCAAACAAGAATGTTACTCACTTCTCAATCTTACTTCGAAGGAATTACCCACTAAAAAATATGACAAGTTCTTCACTTGGTATCATCAACTCTTCGTTCAATCTATTTTCTGATGTACGTTTTACTAACAAGGTAAACCGTACAGTTTTTATTCTAACCTAGATCAGCCTTCTTAAACAGACACGCAAAGATGACATACATTTTCCTAATTGACCGAACAATAAACTGTGTTGATCAAAGGTGAGAATGGTCGAAGCTCCTCTGATCTGACTGCCAACTTTTCAACCTCGATCATAAAATCCACATAAAATTTGCAAATGTATAATAAAATCACTCCAACATCGCTGAAGGAACTAGGTCTATTATCTAAACACCCTTCTAGGAGCTTCTGAACTTTCTCCAAATGTCCAGGCGTTTCGATCGAGCGGTCGTATTACAAATTTATTTTCACGAAGACAAAGAAAGACGCGAAACTAAGAGGACACGAAGGACAATGGTCGTCTGGCCTCACACGTGGCTAATTGCGCAAAGTCACGCGGCGTCCCGAGCTTAGGGTCTATTCATAGGCGAACTGCGCACGAAAATACGAGAGCTAAGAAAGAGGAAGACAAAACGGCACGTGGGAACCGGATAGAGGCACGTGCCTCAAGTTTCGACAACTCCTGGCGAGCGGACGAACTATTTCCGCGTCACGAGGAAATTGTTCTTCGGCGTCCCGACGCCGCGGGAGACGCCGAGGATTCGTCGCACCCTCCCAGCGGGTGTTTGCCATCGCGGTGGCTAGCCGTTTGTATTTCTTGCATTAGCCTCGAACGAGCTTCCCCTAAATTCCGTTCGGAGATGATTATCTCGCGAGTTGCGAAGAAAAATGATTCACCGGTTTGTGCCTGCCTACGAAACGAGGGATTCGAAGATGGGCAAACGAATTTATTTGAAAGCTTGACCAGGGAAAAATTATAATAGCAGGTAGGAGAGGGAAAGGTATCATCGACATTTTTCGGCTGATGTATTCGGGCTGGAGAGCTGGAATATATTATGTTACTTTACTGATAAGATGTGGAGGGGTGTTTGGAGCTTTCGGAATTGGGGGCTTGGAATTTGGAAATTCATAGAATTAGAAATTAAGAAGATTGTTAAATGTCTAAAACTAGAAATGTTGAAATTTCGAAACTCAGTAAACACATAAATTATCCTACATCCGACCATGCTTTATTCATCTACATCCCTTGATGTTATAGCACTATCTACACTCGATCCAAACGCGAAATTTTTGTCCGAAAATGTTAAATGGGAGACATATTAAAAAACAGCAAAGCCCAGACGACCAGACCCTCGATCATCCTTATTTCTCAACCGCGTGTACAAATCATGGCCGAAACATGCGCAAGTCCCACGAATTCTAAAGGTTTCCCGCTGGAACGCGTAATTAAAAGGCCAGTCACGGTACGAAACGCGAAAAGATCTTCGATACGGGGGAATTTTTATCTGGCGACTCGCAATCTCGAGAAGGACGCGAATTTTTCGGATGCCATCGTTACAAAACGTTCGCCGTCAAAAGGAACGAGCCGCTGTAGGATGTTAATTTCAGGCCGAACTGAACGTTGCACAATCGGAATTCATATGGTACATCATACGGGGGTAAGACGAAGCACAATCGTGGCCACAGCATGTTGTTAATAAAACGTATAATTGCCGACGATTATGTAAGTTCAACGGGGTCCCGTCGATCCCTTATTATTCATTTGCCTTTCTTGAATGTCCATCTTGATGGTAGACCGGCAATCATAATTGCTGCACCGTAAATTCGATTCAAATAAGGAGCGCATGAGCCGGCTGTATGAAGACCGCACAGAGATTCGGTGCTTAAGATCGTGAGCGATATCGGGGATAAAAAATCGAGCATCACTTTAATTAGCACGATAAGTACACCGTGAGTATGTTCGGAGTACCAGCGGAAAGTTCGCGTTACACGCTGATGGGAAACTGACGATGCCTTTAAACGATTTTTCGATCCTTCTTTCTTTTTTCTTCTTCGTTGCTTGCCGGTTGCATGAGATGGTTATTAAAGATGTCATAGATTAACATCTGTGAAAGTGCTTATGGGAGAAATTATGTCGTTATTATGTTTTGCGAGATACTTCGGAACGTGTTTATATGCGATTCAATGCGATATGGCACATGTGATTTGATTAATGGAGCAACATTATCTTTTTTATGAACAGAAGTTCTTTGGTACAAATCAAGGCTGTCTACAGATTTGAATAATATATATAAAATACGTAATCACTTCAAATAATTTATAACTGTGTATAAACATATATTTTACCAGTGCTCTCATTTTAACGTTAAGTCAAACATCGTTCTATAATTTATTCAAAGTTGCTCCCCTTTCGAGGACCTCAATTCTAATAAAACAGTCCTATATTTTCTCGATAAAAAACAATTTATCCAACTTATTTAATTTCCACCTAATTCTATTAAAATAACAGGCAAGACTAGAACGAAACTAAAAAGAAATTCGATTTAATTAAGAAATTTCAGCAAAATGAGTGCAATAAAGTATTCTGCCACAAAGCAGCCGACTACCGTGCGGTTCTTCCCTTAATTAATTCTATTAAGAGCAGAAGCATTAACAACCCCTTAGACGCTGTGTCTTGCCGACGTGTGTCTGTTCGATTTACCACACACGTTTTACCCTAACCTCATCCCCTCGTGGTTTAACGTTTACACGCGTGCCCCAATTTACTCGGATCCGCCCGAGATTACTTGAAGCTCCATCGGGGACCTCGCCCCGTCGTTTAAACGACTCCTTTTTACTGTCTCAGAGCACACCGCTGCATTCACCTGCGGATCACAATCTATTACGAAGAGGCGTTCCCCATGGATTCCTCTTCGACCACCATATGTCTGAGAGCTCTCCTCGCGAGAGTTTAACCTCGAGTGCGTCTAACAGGGGTTCTCAAATTTTCTTCGTGGGAATTCAACCCCTCGTCTGACGTTCGAGAGACACTTTCCACCCCCGCTTTCATTTCGAATTAAATGAAAGAGTCTAAGTAGCGTTACTTTCGATGGAATTAAAACGTGGAAGTACGCGGATTGCGATTTTATTGTATTGTGGGAAATGTGGGTTTTTTAATTTTTGTGGAAGGAAGGGGTTTTAGTATATCGATCATTTTATACTCTTAGAATTTTACTGTCTTTACAGTCTTACAATTTTACAGTCATACAACATTACAACCTCAAAATGTCTTCAGAAACAGGTAATTTCGCAACCATGTTTGTACTACAATTAAAAATTAATTTGCCAGTGATTTCATCGTACTCGACCATTTCGTAAGATGGTTATTAATTTAACGTTTAAGTATTTTTTCCCTTTGTACAACTGAAAATCAACATATGTGGTAATGTTAACCCATAATTTCTGACAGGAAGAATGTTTCAGTTATTAAATAAAATTCTGTGAGTGAAAAATGGCACTTGACAAAGTCGCAATTAGCGTTTTATTAGACAAAAATTGCTGATTGCAGCGAAGTAGCGTAACTGTTTTTCAGGCATAAAATAATCATAAAATAAGATAATGGTATTTAAAGGGGATATTCTCTGTGGCGTACCAATCGAATACGTAAGTCGAAAGTGATTGTGCGGTTTCGTTCGCAACGATTCTTGGTAGGCATTATAAGTACATTTATTGACCTGTCCCCCCATTCAATTTCTGACTTTCAATGGGTTATTAACGAAAGTAGGTTGAACGAGAAACTTCAAAGGATTTCTCGCACTGATCACACAAACGCATCGGGGAAATCGATTTGAGAATCACGGTCTTGGTGCAATTTAATAATACACGTCGAACAAATTTAATAATAATAAAATTCGAATATCTGAACAATCACATATAACACGTTAATTAATTATTACTCGAATACTGACAAATTTGCAAATTTGATAGTTTGGGTTTTTGATACAAATTTCACTTTAAAAGTCTGCAACTGCACAAAGGTAGTTGTGTGTACTAATTTTCTAGAAATAACGAATCAATATTGAATTCAATAACGAACCAAGAGTTACCAAGAATTAACAGGTGTTCCTACATATGAAAATTTTTATAATTTCATGAACCTTAAATAATTTCGGTAACTTCGACATGAATGAATCTTCCCCACTTTTAGTACAGCGATGAACAATTAAGTTCCAGAAGTAACCCACCATCCCGTAATATTTATGATCCACTCAACGGAGTATTCGCAAGAAGGAATTTATGGGGGCCCCGTTTCAAACAAAGATAAACTTGATGGAAAAAGAAGAAAAAACGGAGCATCTCCAATCGAATTTCGACAGCATTCGCGACACCTGCGCGAACGTTACAAGGGAACGAGTAAAAAGTTACAAGCTTTTGGAGCGTGGATGGCCGTTAGGTCCGGGTTAAAATCCTGGAACAAGGGCAGGTACCGTTATCTCGCAGCGTGAGAGGCGCGTGCCCGGCGTCAGCACGCTTTCGGTTACCACCTTCGATCCCAACCTACACAAAAATGCATCCAACGACAATGACGAAAAATTTTGCCGCTGCGTGTTCGACCACGATCGAACCGCAGAAGCGTCCAATATTACGTTTCACTACTTGTTCGAAGAAAAACGATGCTCGTAACATCCTGCACTCTTCTGCAACCAGCTTTAGAAGATTTTGGAAGATTTAGGAAAAATGGGTATTTTGTTTCTATTATTCTTCTTCGACTATCCCAAAAATTCTTAAATGTAAAAGTTACAAACCGCAATTATAATACATTAGACTACAAATGTTGAAAATCCTGAAGTCACAAAGATCTTAAAATCCAAGAATTTCGAACCTCTAAACTTCCCATGTCCCGAGTCTGAAAGTTGCAGCACGAATTCCAATATCGTATCCCAAAATTGAAACATGCACCAGAGAAAATCTGAAGTTTGCAGAGTTCCGCAATTGCAAAGTGTCGTTATCGAGTCCGACAGGGATCAATATCCATCAAGACACGAGTTTGTCTCGGTATATCTCCGCTCTAAAAGCATCGAGCACCGTCTGTCGCTATAAAACTGAAACAGCAATCTGCTGCGGAGCCGGGTGATCGTCGTCGGGTGAAGTAAAGGTCCATCGAAATTGCTCGGCGGAGAAAGAGAAAGATTCAGTCGCGACTTGATTTCTGACCGGTCGATCGCTTCGAGTGCTCGCTCGGTCGGCGAAGTAATGGCCAGGGTAACAACTCGAGTAATCTGCCTACGCAATTTTACTGGATCAGCTCGAGGCGGCCTCCGCTCGTGTTCCGTGCACACGTTTCATTCGCACGAACGCTCGTGGCGGCAATGCGAGTTTGCGCGTGCAAAAGTCAGCGTGAAGTCGTAACGACCGGGTCGCCGTGGACACGCACGTTCTGGCTCCGGGTTCACCCACACGTGCTGCGATAGGGCCGAACCGGTACTGGCAATTTTCAGGGTAATTTGCCGACGAAACCCGGCGAAAAAAATACTGACAGATAGGTCAGCGTGCAAAGCGGTTCTGCCTAGAGAGACTTCTATCTGGGTTTCTTGCTCTCGATACCGTGTTACTCTTCGCTCGAGATGTAGTTCACTTCCTTTCAACCGGTTAACGACGTGTAGGTACTCTGATACAATCGTGTACAGTAAAAAATTTCAGTAAGAAATAAGAAACATTTGGTAGTATGTTGAAGAATGGTTTCAGAACTGGAAGAGAGAGGAGATTTGAGAATAACATTCGTTGATGATTTACATATATTTATTCTTCATATAAAGTAATATAACTTGATTAATAGAAATCGTTTAAGTTGAAGTTTAGATTAGCCGATTCATGTAGATGAGTCCAGAATACATCCTCCGATTGTTATGTCGAAGATGTGGTGTTCCAGACAATTTTTTTCTACTGGTTTTCCATGCTCGCATTCATAATACTTATGTTTGTCACTATGGGGCTTTTTCTCCTCTGGTTCGATGGAACAGTCTGGTTCCGGAAAATCGTGTTGGTCACTTGGCGTCGGCTCCGGAAAATCGTGTTGGTCACTTGGCGTCGACTCCGGAAAATCGTGTTGGTCACTTGGCGTCGGCTCCGATGAACTTACAGCGTACGGTGTAGGAGTTTGTGTAGTAGACCATGTACTCGCTGTAGAATTGTCTGAAGTTTCGCCCTCACAATTACTACCCCCTTCCCAATCGCAAACTTGCAATTCCATATTGAAGAACAACTTAATGCCCTTCAAAGTCGGGCAATCCATTTCGAAGCCGTATGGTCCTAAACATTTGTAAAACTTGGTGCAATCCGTTTCGTGAGGCACATTGAACGTTCGTTGAAAGCTGTTCTTGCCGCTGCACGCTGTCAGAGGTTTGCCAGTTGTTTCGGAAAATGGAACGAATGCCGCTGTCGCCGCGGTGACGAACATTACAAACAGTAAACCTGAAATTTACAAACGTAAATGTGATTCAGCAATCTTTATTCTGTGATACGCAATTTTGGTTCGATTGAATATTAATTATATGAAACAGATTCGTTAGTTGACACTGAAACTATCAGAGCGATTTACAGAAAGTTTTTCAAGTTAGAAAATGTAAGATGATTTTATTGCTCTTTCAGCTGCATTTTTAATTTTAAAGTTATACTCTGGTAGATTTAAGTTAGGTTTTCTGTATTTTGTGACAATTGAATAATGTGGATTTTGGACACTGCGTGGAAATTATAGTGATGGGTTGGTTGGTTTTTAATATTGTAATTCTACAGGTATGAAATTTTATGTTCCTAATTTATATCACTATATTGATCGTGTATGTGGGATTGTAGGGTGTAACATGGAATGTTTCAACAATTTTAACCTGATGATTTAAGATCAGATTTTGAAAAGACTTAGACACAGTATCAAACAGGGTTTTATGTCTAAAGTTCCGCAATTAATTAACCACGATATTGTGAATGGATAAAAATGATATTGTGATAAAGTATCGTAAGTAATTATCGTAAGTATAACAGAATATTTATAAATGAAGAATTTACAAGCGAAAAGCTTAAAGTTACTTACACTTCATGATGGATGTCTCGTATTTCTTGTAACAACTTCTAGCGAAATAGCTGACGATTTTGCAGCAAATCTAGTTACTGATACCTTTGCACCGTGTAGATCGACTTTTATAGTCGATCGATTGTTGTCATTATCTCAAAATGAATGCTATCGCGCTCATTACGCATGTAGCTATGCTTAACATCTGTACAGTATTCAGTACGAAATTTTCTATAGAATTATTTCGAAACACTTATTTGTAGTAGTGCGAATGTTGACGCTCCTTTTATTCGCTAACGATCTTATTGAATTCGACACTTTTGGACGATTTCATCATCGAGCAAACATTAACCGCGAAATCTGATCAATACGGGTTCAAATATTCGTACCAATCGTTCAAGAGAAGAATGTATTACTTTTTGATTATTTTTAAATTTATTATCAAGAGTTATTAAAGGATTCTTCGAAAAATAATGAAAATACCACATCAAAGTATTCAATTTTTCCACTTGAATGATAAATAAATAAAAAATAAGTGGAACCTCGATCTGCGTGCAGGAGGAAATGAATTTTCTAGAAAGTGAAGGTTTCCATGTTTTACGCTTCGTGTATTATTAAAGTGCCATAACAGTTTCTCCATGCCGATCAATAAAATACCGAAATTCATTGATATCGTTTAAGAACACAGTTTTCCTTGAAGCCCGTCTGTAAATGGCACCCGTAAGATAAACGGATGCTCGTTAAACGATTTGAGTCATTATTAGCAGCTATAAATCGGCATTAGAAGAGCCTTGCGTTAACCAACAGCATCATCATCCACTTGCTTTATGAATTTCGAGGCGTAATTAAGGTTTCTTTTAACGGAGCTGTAAAAGATCACGCTTCCGAGATTGAAATCGGTTCGGAATAAAAATAAAATACGGCTGAAGTATATGGCTCCTGCTTCCCGTTGACTTTATTTATGCTAACATGTGCAAGAGTAACGTGCACCTGCGTCCACTTTCTAAAATAACGCTTCGCCTAATTCTTCGAGAACTAAATCGAGAACCATTCAGATACTCCAAAATCGCTATCGATTTGAAGTACATTAAGAGAATTCGAGTTTGATGTCTTCACATAGGAACAAATTTTCAGCGAAAAAAAAATTAGCGGTAAACGCGTGTGCCAGGCGTCACGTGTAAATTTCGATTTTTATTCGAACGTCATCGCAAATTCTTGCGCGCACACAAAATTGGCCGCCAATTAGACACGTCCAATTACTTGTCGGCACGCGGACCAACTACCGACCGAATCCACCGGAATAAGAAGCATTCGCGGGGACCCGGTTGTCCTTTTTACGCCCCAAGACGATAATTCGCTCCGACGAGTGGCTGCGAAGCGACGCGGAATCTGTCGCTAACGAACCGGTAAGACAACGAGGCGAACCATAACGTCGCTATGTAAAGTCGAATGGAAACGAAGGATCGTAAAGTTTCCAACTGACAACGGCATTAAAGTCAAAGGACCGTACATTAGCACGAGGGTAATGATCGTTCCCCGACCGCGGACATCGTAGAACGGTAAGTTGCATTCGACTTTACTCCCGACAAAACGTGCTGGATTCGAAACGACCATAAATCACATCATTTTTTCTTCTTATTCGACAGCGCTATGTGTATAACGTCTAACTAGCGAAAATTTTACGCGTTCACTGACAAGACACTGAAAATTTCATTATCTACTTCTATTGTCCGATTTATACTTTTCGAGAGACCTTATAAAATGTCAGACAAAATATGTCTGGATAAGTTGAATACATTCACGTGTTGACTGCTAGGGCATATGTGAACTGAGATGTAAATTCATTAAGTTAATAGGTGAAGCAAACGAACTTATTGAGACAATGATATGTTTGAAGAATAAAGATGAAATTGAAAGATTACGTTCAGATAATAAGGCCAAATTGAAAGGTAAGTATCCTTGTTCTTAGTAATCTGTTATAGTGCGTTTGACGAATATCAGTTTTCACTGTGGGGGTCAACGTAACACTGTAAGTACCAGAATTAAACTTACTTCTAAATTGAAATTCAAGTGCAAAAATAAATAAGTAAATACTGAAGCATGACAGAAGCACAGCACAACTTTGTGACATGAAGTGAATTCTGAGACCTAAACCCAGCCATTTTGGTCTGGTGCTAATGTTAAACTATATTTGTGAACTCGCAGCCTCGAGGTCCAGGGTTGAAGTTAAATATTCGATGTTGTTCACAGTAATACAACATGAGAAAATAGTATTTACGAAGTGACTAATAGTTGCACGCAATCTTTCTAAAGAACCACCCACGACTTCACCCCCAAATGGCAAGGGTGCAAAAGAGAATAGAAAAATTGGATCAAAATTGCCCCTGGGGGCGTTCTTTTCAGCGATAAACCGCGGCAAATGATTAATCGATTCATTGTCTGCTCGCGAACAATCGGTAGTCACGATCGTGGCGTGTAAACGTGCCTTGAAGTGCGGGTGGGGATGTCGAAGCGTGGCGGAGCGTGCTGCTCGCTCGCCAAGCGGATGCTCGAATCGCCCGAGGCGAACGATTACCTTTCCTGGTGCATCAACCAACTCGAGATTTGCTCGCACACCATAAACCATAGAATACTTTCTTCTGCCCCCATATTTTCAGCATCGAGACCTAAATTCTCCGTCATTAGAGTGGCCGGTCGTGGTTGCTGAGACGGTCTCTGATCTTTCCGTAAATGTCTATCATTGCTCGCGTGAAACGTGGAAACTCGACGCGTACTTTTTGTAATTTCGGGGTTTGGAAATGAAGTTCATGTAAATGTACCTGCATGAGTAGCTGCAACAAGATACAGAAGCAATTCTATCGTCCAGAAATTGCAATCTACTGAATTATCTTCGAGTAAAATAATGACGGGGGAAAATATAGATTGCTACGATAAAATGTTCACTTCATTGTCGTGCAATTGAGCAAAATGATCGGAGATTGGTACGATACAAGGTAACAACTTCTCAAAGTGATCATCGACATCTTACATTTATTTTTATATACCTTCAACAATGTACTACTTGAACATATTTTTATAATGTATCATTTAAAGATTTTGTATCATATTATTTAAAATTTATATTATACATATTTTTAACAATGCACCATTTGTTTTAACTCTGAAAAGCATATTTGTCTTAATATATTTAAAAACTATTGTTTATATCAGTTTTATATGTACGCACACTATCCGCCATTTTACCCGTGCGGAATAAATCGATGCACGTGACCATTATACGAAATGAGGCGATGTTCCACATCGTGCTTGCGAGTCATAAAGTGAAAAAGTTGCAAATACAGGCCTACGGTGTAATCCTAAAATTCCTTTATATCAGTAAAGTGTAACATTGCACCGTCAAATCACGAGGGAGTGCTTTCATTTCCCCGAAATCCAATTTCTTTCATCCTTCGGAGCAATTACCTTGGACCGAGGTCAAATATATAGCAACTCGGTCCCGTCGATATAGGAAGGAAGTCCCTACCCAAGGGACCTATTAAAAGAAATAGGCTCTGATTATACTCGAGCGAGAGCGCAGGGGTGCAGCTGCAACGCGAAGAGAAAAGTGAGGGCCGCATCGAGGACAATCCTCTTTCATGGATGCACTTCACAAAATATAAGCAGCACTCATTATCTTGGCCGGGAATTTGGATTACACGAAGCAAGCACGTGAGAAAGATTACTCTGTAATCTTGTACGGATATCGACGTCGTAATTTCCGTTGCTACAAATACACGGTGTCCCACTATCCTCCGGCTAAACTTTATTATCCATACATTTTGCTGAAGGTCGAGCAAATACTTTATCGTGTAAATACGAGCATGCCTTAAAAATCTCTACCGTATTTACGATTTTATGCTACGTTATTACAATACTGTATACTTAATTATTATCTGATCGTCGTTTCATTAAAAAAATGTGTAAATTGCAACTTCTTCGAGTTTCACATAAATAAGAAAAGAAATTTAATCTGCGTAGTTGAGTCATTTTCAGTCTTGAAGAAAACATATCCTTTCAACAAAATATCCTCTCAATTTTTTGTTGTTTTTTTGCCGAAGTACAGGAAGTAAATTTCAACGATATGATTGAAACCTGAACACCCCAAAAAAGCAGCAATGATTAAATGCCTCAAGGAAATGTCCTAAATTCACCAACTTTGTAGCAAAATATATCTTGCCATAGCCTAAAGCTGTCGATACTGAACAACTTGTCGTTAGTTTTGGCAAATTGAGCATCAAGCAGCAAACGTAAGCCTGTTATTACCGTCGTTGGCTCTTTCGTGAATGGCGGATGTCTTATTACCTTTAAATTATTGCCAGAGTCATTTGCAATTCAAAATCTGCGAAAGAGCTTCGGAGAACGTGTTAAGGTTAGGGTATCGAAGCTCCGAGCGTTGTTTTGACTTATGAATTCTTATTAATCAGGCCGTAATAAATTTCTGGACACTTTATGTGCTGTCATGGTGCTTTAAATATGTATATCGCTACCCTGTAGCAAATTGTAATACTTGCACGCAACATTGCAGCAAGCGTATAATCAATTACCATTTAAAAAGTTGTATTTTTTGAAACTAGAAAAGATACTACCGAAAATAAATATATTTTTAATATAATTTTAGAAGGAATATTTTGTTTGAATCAAGGGTTGTTTTAACCTCGAACTGTTTAGAAACTGATACGATATTAGAAAATTTGTTCCGAGGATAAAAAAAACGCGGAACTTGTTGCTAAAGTGAGAAACATTTTGACGGAAGAGAGAAATGTTCCGTGGTATTTCTATTTCTGCGTATAGCGTTCGTTTCTGGTCACGGACAGTTTTCGATGATGACGGTGATGGTGCACGGTATTTTTGCGTGCCCGATACGTTACGGTGCTGTATTATCTTCGGGAAAAAAATTAGTACCTCTGGCGAGAAACACCCTGGCTCCGGTCAATGCCAGTTTCATACACGTATTCTGGTTTCGTCGTGTGCTTTCACGGAAGACTCCTTTCTGACTTAAAGGGTGTACTCAAACCTAACATTTAATCTTTTTCTTAGTTTACATCATTTCCGATACAAAACTATTTTATGCAATTTCATAAACGACAATGTTATTGTATTTTAAAAAACTATTATTAGTACTTGATTACAAATTTTTATTAAAATTCGATGGTATAATAAATTCACCCTGTTATAAATTCAAGGAACGTTTTAAGGACTTGAATTAATTTTTGATACTTGAAGTTTATTTATAGTAGATGATTCAACATTACACTTGAATTTATTGGTTTATCTTAACATTTATTGCAAAATATGATATCCTTTAGGTACCTGTTCATACAGAGTAGCAATATTTTCGGTTATTTATCACCATGAAGGTTTCATGGTCGAAAAAAGAAGGGTAGCCGACCCTTTGCCAAAACATCGACGCACCCTGTTGCTAGTAAAACCTGCGTGCACTTTTAAATGCCCAATTTGGCAGCCATAAAAACAACATTTATTTATGGTGGTTCGACCGTCGAGGAAAAAACCGGTGCACCAGAAAATTATGCTGCTCGAAGAAACAGCGTTACCCACAGACTTCGATTTTCTCTTTTTCTAAGGGCGGCTGTTTTGCAAATGCAGATTGTTTAACTCAAAATTACTGCAACGTATGTCCTGAGTTCTAGAAATGAAAAATCAAGTCAATAGGAAGAATCTTTACTTGCAGTTTTAAGACAAAAATATAATAATTGTAAAATGTAGTGCTTTTAAAATTCCGAATAGTACTTCAAATTAAAGTGTTCTTTCTGACATTTTGCATTTTAAGTTTCAATTTTTAGATGTTTGTGAATAATAAATAATTGGGGATGCTATTTAGAGTTAGTCTCATTTTTATGATCAAGTGGTGGTTTTTTTTTAGATTTGAGTATGTTTCATTAAAATATTGCTCCTGAATTTTGATTAGAATTTTCAAATTTAACATGTACCTAGGCAGCAACGATGCATTTCTTTATAAACATCTAAATTATCAACTCTTTTCCAAATACTCGTTAAATCTTCATTAATATTCTCAATCTCTTACGATAACCAGACAGTGATGTTTTTTGAAATACCGAATGACACCTTCCGTCCAAAAGTTCTTAAAATCCTCATAAATGTCCAACTCAGAACTCAACACCTCGAGTATCTCCAAACAACGGAGTACCAGTCCTGCACGAATTTCATCACAGCCAACTGGAACCGATCTGACCCCATGATCGATCTAGCAGCACCCCCGCATTTCCTCCCATTAACCATTCCCCCACAGCATATCTCTGCGGTATCAAACGCACTGTCTACCGTAACACACCCGACGTATCTCCAAGTTTCTCCTCTATTTACGAGCACTTATCGTCGTCGATAACCTTTGCTCCCCAACGCCAAGGGTTTCCTCTCTCTCTCCCTCGCCACGCGATTAGATTCCCTCCCGAAGCAAAGCAACGTCGGTTGCGTGGCCATAATTATTACCGCAATTAGATGAGCGATAATTAATCGGTCCCTGGGAATTATGCACACGCGAAATCCGCCGGCGGTGGCCACGAAAGGGACGCTTCGTGGGAAAGGACGATTCGTTTGGTCGGATTCCGGGATAATGCGTTGCCGTATAGAAACGAGTGTTCCAGGACCCCGGGGAATATCGCGTGACCGTTCGTGGGATGTTTGGAATGTTACTCGAGCACTCGGATAACCAACGGTTATGCCGTGCGCAACCTTCGTTCCGTATCGTTAGAGGCTTGTACACCAAAATCGTGGAAGCTGTAACCCCGCGAGCACACGCTTATCCTCGCCGCGTAATTTGTCGAATTAATTCCGTTTGGCGTCGGGTCGCGGTCTCAAAGGCACCTCCACGAGGATTCCATCGCGACACGTGTACCCACCTTCTACAGGACCTTTCTCCCCAAAGTTCACTGCGTACGCTCCCATCGAGGACACGCACCTGAAGGCGACAATTTTTTTCATTCGCACGTATTCAACTTTTCTCACGTTCATATATTTTCTGGGTTTCTGATATTCGTATATTTTCAAGGTTGCTGATATTCATATATTTTTGAATACTCGTATATTTTCAATACTTGAATACCTACTTGAAAAATCATCCCTCTAGACCCTCTCTAGACATCCCTCTGATAAAAGTTGCAAAAAATTGCTCATATAAGGTTACAAAATTTGTACGTGGCTCTTCTCTAAAATCAGGACTACATTGTTCCGCAGTAAAGGTTAATGTTCCAAGACTCCTGGTTAGCGTTATCGGTTCAGCAGTTCCTATCGAATATTCGAATCGTGCCCAAGCGGTTGAATGCATAACCGCACACTACACTATGGTCGATCTACAAACGATTAATCACTTGCATTTACGATAATGACTTTATTGCGGTTACGATAGTATCGAGCATCGATAAAGCGCATGCACGGAAGCAATTCGAAACGTGACGAACATCAAAATTAATGTTCGTTGAACTAGTGGGTTTCGCATAACCCACGTTATCTTGGTTATGTGCGATTTTTACGTTCGACGTAAGCTACTTTTAACTAAAGTATATGTTGCGAGCATCAGGGTTCTGTGATATCATCTACTTCCTGAACTCTTTCGTGAATAACCAATCGCTTCTTGAATATGCAGAGATACCTTTTGTTAGAGTTGAGGGAAATTGGAGTTCGTGGATACTTCATGGTCGCAATTATGAATCATGGTTTTGATCTTTGAACCGGTGAAACGTGAACTTTGTATTTGAAACGTTTGTACTTTAGTATAGGGATCTGAAAACTAGTCATTTAGACATATGATAATACAAAGAGTTCCATACTTCGAAAACTGAAATATTCCAAAGTTCCAAAAATTAAAAAATTTAAATGGATCGAAAAATTCTGGAATAGTATCTCTATCACATACAGGTGACATACTCGAATTTAATCTATCTCGTTTCATCTTACACGAAATCGTTGCATGTAGTTCTCGTGCATGTTTGCAAACGTGCCGCGTTCACGGTGGCAAAACAAAACGGCATGCCAGTTAAGTAAAGGCATAATACCCGCAGTGAAACGGTGTGACGGTCGTGGCCCGATGAGGGACCCTTTTAAGACGGTGTCGATTAAATACGACGGTTGTAAATTCTGTCGCGGTGTTTATGCGCGATATTAAAGGTACAACTTTTAATGCCTCTGCTCTTAGCCGAGGCGAACGGAGATTCGCCGGCACAGGTAAATCGTCAGATTAAATTTTTGGATCGCGTAGTATGAATTTTTTGCGCGTACAAGTATTAACTGGCCGGTGTATTGAAGACGGCTGTTCAGAACTTTTAGAACGCGGGAATTAAAAACGACGAGTGAATTAAATGAGCTTCGCTCGAATATTTAATTGGAGTTTGCGTGTGCTCAGGTGGAATATGAAGAATCGAGGTCTGAATTTTTGTTCTTTTACGTATCGCGTGTGGCGTTATCGCGGTACTTTTACATCGATTTTATTGACAGTTTTCTAATTTCCATTCTCGTATTTCTCAATCGGTTCAGGAATGCGGACGTTTACAAGTTCCAATAGTTTCCACACTTGTAACAGACCGAATTGCTAAACACCCAAATTAGCAAATATTGTAATTTCTCAAATCTTTCAATTCCACAATTTCTAAATTTCTTGATTCTTCAAATTTTATAATGTCCTGATTTCAAAATCCTAAGTTCCAGAATTGTCAAATAACCCGATACCTAAATTCTCAAGTTCCCAAATCGCCAAATTCTCAAAGTCCCAAATATCCCAACTTTCACCTTAATAAATTAGAAAACATGTAACATCTCCAAGTTTGAATCCGTGTCAAATTAACCGAAGTCGTCATTTTCATCTACAGAAGAACAGAAAGCATAAAACATAAGCTATCATACAATAAATGTCTTCTCATCTGTCTTCCGAGCGTCCCTCGAAATATTTCAAACAAAATAAACGATGGTTCGAGTAACAAAAGCGGTATTTTTATTGAAAAAGAATGAAAGTACCTTATGGTCTCTCATAACCGGTGGTGCCGCCGTGTCGTAAATCAAAAGCCGGTCGATAATAAAGCTCAGCACACGGGAATTAAAACAATGTACGATAATTAACATGCATTACCGATCACCAAACATGGCAGCAAGGAGTCTCCGGGCTTTGTAAGGTAATACACACATTGCAGCCGCGCAGGCAGCAGTAAATCACGCTGCATTACTATCAAGGGGTAACCGCGGGAAAGTTACGGCTACCATGTTTGGTAATGTATTATGCAAATTTTTGGGAGCTTTATTAGCAACGTAAATCGCGGGACCGGTACAAATCGTGATCACGAGATGCTTGTTTTTCAACGATCCGACCAATTGCTGTTACGAAAATTATTCTTCGGGATAAAATATTTAACGATGACAGGCTTGAATTTTAAACACTTTTCTCTTCGAAAATTTGAATGTACTGGTAACTGCTAACCTCAAAATTTTTACTACAGAAATATTTATTAAGATACAGAAATGTAAATATGAAATAAAAGTTATATGAAAAATTGTGTGAATAAAATAAATTGTCGAATTGGTATTTCGTGTTGCTTTCGAAATACCGTGTCGTTTTATGATTGGAAAGAGAAAGCATAATTGGTGAAACAATCAGGAAAACACGCGTTACTTGTATCGTCGCTAACAACGAACAAATTTACCGAAACACCCGACGATGACCGTCGATCCCGGAGGTCTTTCGTCGCCCCCTTGAATATCCTAATTAAACGCGGTCCTAATTAAAATCAGGGACGAACACGACTGGTGTAACTCGTCGAACAGCGAGTTAACGTTCGCGGAATGTAACTGTTATTTTACGGCGAGACAGTAAAAATACATTTCGGCAGATTACGGGAGTGTTGCCCGGTTGAGATATATCTCTCGGACGCTCTTAAATTATAGATTTAATGGATTTGCCGGATACTTTGCAAACATTCTGCTTAAATGCCCCACGCCCGAGCTTCAAGTCGTTTGCAGCTGCGATCGTAAAAATCCCGACTCTGCCCCGACATTTTTCAAATGCTTCCCTCGGTCATCCGGTAAATCTCCCAGAGCCGAAATAAAAAAAAGGCTTTTGATGAACTTCGCGTTGTTTCAACCTTGAAATCAACGAAGTACCGTTTACAAACGATAATGAAAGCGGTGATTTAACAAGTACAAGTATTTCGTTAACTGCTTCCCTTCGTAAGTGATCGTATCTTCTATAACTGATCGATTTTCCATAACCGAATCTATTATTCAACGTATTACTGAAAAGGTGATATAAAGGTAGTATTCTAAGATTATTAGTCCTAAATAAATTCTAAGATTGTTAGTCCTGTAATTAATGGACTAGTGCAAATTTTGATAGGGCCGTTACCACGGTGTAATTTATGCAACGGTTAGTTCCTTGTTCATCAGAAAGTATATTTTTCAGTGGACGGAGACGACGTGTATTCATTAGCATCCTTTTACGTCCTACTTTCGGTCATGAAAACGGTACGTCACCATATGGTCCTCTCATCGAGGAACTACCGTGTTACGTGCACCTGCCGTCTTATCCTCATTTTACGTGTGCTCAACCAGTGTTCGTCATCGAGCTGTGCAAAGGTCACGGTACGTAAATCAACGTCGAAAGTCGGTTTCTTTTTTCTTCGGCTCTTTGCAAACCGTGAAAATTTCACCGTAAAATAATTATCATCCTCTAACGTTAATAAATCATTCAATATATTATACCAAATAATATTCTAAAAAATGCTTGTATTTTGCAAACTTTATAATTAGTGAGATTATTGAAAACATTTCATATCTTTCTGACTTGTGTACAATTTTTGTGATTCGCAAAATGTATCTAATTTACAATATTATTTTTCTTTCAGCAAATTTCTTTAATGAGAAATATTTATTTACAGTTATTCTAAACTTTCTATTATTTCAAACTGATTTTGACCCAAGATTTTGGCTTCTATTAAATAAACTTCAAATTCTTGTCAATCTCCTTTCCGCCCTTTCATTGCTGTTCAATTTTCGAACATCTCAACCAATTACCAAAAGCATTTAAAGAACCATCGACAGATTGCAAATTAGCGATTTCGCTTACGTCGATAGAGGACGTACCGGATTCGACGGGAAATCGAAAACAGAAAACGGTGCCGCCCGTTCGCACAAGGGGGCAGAGGGGGCAATCGAGGAATTCACGAAGGAAGCCCGGAATTTATCGTCGTCGGAATATTTACAGCCGGGTCCGTATGAATATTCAGTCGGCTTTATTTTACGCGCTCGCCGCTTCCTTATACCCGCTCGTACGCCGCTGCCGGGTCAAGGGTTAATGAAACTTGGTGAAAAAAACGCAAATAAGTCGAGAGAGCGGCGATCTCGTAGTGTACTTAGTGTACAAGCATTGGAGGACGATAAAAATATCTTGCGAACGCAAATTAGAGTCTCGAACGGCCAATATCGGTCCGGGAATTCAAACACTCAGGTTATGAGATACCTGTGCATGTTGGTAAACAAGGCTACAGCTGTTTACAGAAATAAAATTTTTGCAGTTAAAACATGATTTTCTTATTTCATATACATTGTAACTTATTATATTTCTGAGAAATGGTAGGTTATAAGACAAAAGGCAACTTTTCAAATTCACAATTTCTCATCTAATCAATTGTCAGTAATCCACATTTCCATATTACCAATTAACACTGCAACCGCAACAAAATTTACAATATACTTATCGTTTGTAACCTCCATTCTATAACCCATTAAATCAAGCAGATACACGGTCACAGCGTTTCCAATCGACGATCATAAAAAAAAAATTACATCTTCTGATTCGACCATGTCCGAGACCCGAGAAAGTTTCGTTTCTCCTTGTCGGTGCTGTATTCGGAGCGAGGTGAAATTAAAGGGTCGGTCCAACCCTTTCTCGTGGCTCGTGAACACACCCCCGCACGTTGCTCGTTCTCGATACAGGTGCATTGCCGGCTAATGGACGAAACGAGTTCCCGAGATACTGCCGCATCATTATAAAACGTTTATTTCAGCATAAAAGTCAAAGTGCAACGTGGTGGAGCGGATGACTCGCGAGTAAAATACTTGTTCTTTGTAGCTGTTTTATCTATCCTTGGTCACCGTTCAACCTATTAGAGTTTTTATACTTTTTCAGGAGTCACATTCGAGGGACACGTGTCCACATATTTAGGGGACACTCGTATGCATATTTAGGAGACACACACATACACGTTGAGTAAACAATATACGTACACATATACGTTCACATATGGTACAGCCACGTAGGTACATATATTGTACAGGACACTTCTCATAGACTGTATACGTAGACATTATCATATTGGACATACGCACTTACTGAAGAAGCACACATACTGAAAGAACATGTACGGAGTTACACACACACACGACGAGCCGAACAGACGCATATACACATTGTGGAGTAGAATGTGTTTGAACAGGACGGATTTTTCATCGTAATAAAACCAAGGGTATCTCGAGGGTACTCTATTTCGAAAGGGAGGCTTCAGATAACTGGAAGACTAATCTAAAAAGGGGACCGGTAATTATTCGAGGCTTAGAGTCGTCCAACTTGGACGCAGGCCGTCTTGTGACGCTTCCACTGATGCAATTTGGAGTTTACTGCGGGAGTTGAGTTGCTTTATGGCGGTGTCTGGTTTTCGTGGCGATAGGGGGGAAACTGATGAAGATGGATGTACCACGCTGGAGAACTTTGAATGCACTGAAGGGCTTGGTCCTCTTGAAACGCCCGTCGAGAATGTACGTTTCGGTTGTGGAGGTTTATGAAACGTTTTTGAATCCTTGTTTGGTCAAGGCCTGGCGGACTCACATCTACTTCTTTATTTTATTCTGAATATGTTCAATAGAATTTTAAATAGAATTCTTACCACAGAGTATTCAATTTTCTGAGTATTTTTAAAAATTTATTTTGTACGAAACTTTATCGAAAGTAGTAATTGTGTATTTTATGAAATTGGTATTTTTGTAGATCGACATGTTACTTTTTTATGAATTTACTCCATTAGCTACATTAATTTACGTTCATTATGCTAGTTTATGTATTTCGTTATCTTTTTAATTGAATATCTTCTAGATTGAATAATTTCTTCCAGATAGCTAATTAAGTACCAGCTGTTTCGTTACATAATATTCGAAATTGTGTAACATACGACGCTTAAAAGTTTCGAAATTATAAATCAAACGTGGTGGACTTGGCAGTCTTGTTTCATATATGGTACTCTGCAGATTTTATACAGGGTCTCTTCAGATTCTACACAGAGCCGAAAAACGGCTTTCATCGATCACAAAGCAATAATCCAGGATCAATCTGCGAAAGGATGTTATTTCGAGTCCCGTTTTAATATCTCTCCAGATTCCTTTTATTCCTATCAACCCCACGTTCTACCGAAAGAGTACCGTACTTCGAGGTACATCGAGTCGATCGCACAATTAAGGGGCAAAAGTTGTTCGACGAAGAAAGGATTTTTACGATCCACCTCTTTATACGCGTTCGTTCGAAACGAACATGAATTGGCTGCTTCCTTCGACCCGTTCCACCGACCGGTTGCATTTTCTTCAAAACGAAGAAGCGTATGAACAGGTGGCATCGATTATCGTGGCATGCGTTCAGAAACTTCCGCGATTTTTTGGCCCCGCGGCCATAATGAAGGCGTACGCGTGTACAAACGTTAAATACAGGGTATCTGTTAACATGTGGGAAGAACTGATGAGTACGAGATCCGAGAACGACGAAAAAGATTCGTACGATATTACGTGATGTTCTTGTTTTCAACTTACTACTCGTTTTTCTGTATTGTAATTCTTTCGAGATATTGGAAGACGTTTATAAATGTTTATAAATTAAATGTCTCAACGAACAGCACTTTTGGTACAAAGTAATGTATTTATTGCTAATAAATCTCAACATAAGTTGAACCCTGTCATTATTTAATACATGTTAAGTGAAAATTTGTATTTTAAAAATTCATTTATACTGTTTCTATATATAAAATATGAAATAAACTTGTGTAGTAATGCAAGGGATGATTAATGAATCTTTTGAGATGGGTCAAAATTAACGTCATCTCCAAGAAAGCCTAACATGGTCAACAATGTGCAAAATCTTAATTAAATCAGTGTTGTAAAGATTGTACACGTTCTTTATCGCAAACCAAAAGAACAGTATGGAGAATCTATCAGGGTTACTAAACTACATCCTACTCTGAAAAGGACCAACGAAACGTCACCTCTCATCCTTTAAAAGCAACCAAAAAGTCGTGCTGTTGTACAGAAAGGAAGCTGGACGGCGCTTTAATAACACGAGTAAAGAAACCGTAGGGATGATAAGGGCAAGGGGGAAGGATAAAACAGGGGAACCCGTTCCTTGGATCTCGACGCAGGGGGGACCACCTGTAGGCACAACACCAGCGGGGCAAACCGCTAGCAAACCGCAAGACGCGATAATTACGCCGAAGGCCTAAAAGTAAAGGCGCGTTTGCAGCGGCGAACAGGGACGAGCGAGGAAAAAGAGCAGGAAGAAGGTGAAACGAGCGAAGCAAAGACGGGGAAGAATGAACGCGGAGGAAACAACCGTTGCGAGAAAGAAAGACAGAGATAAAGGAAATCGAAACAAAACGGCGAAACCGCACAAAAAGGCACTTAAAGGGGAAGTTTCGAGAGGACCAAAAGCGGCATGGGGCTTTAAAAAAATCGCACGACCGAGAACTTGGGTTCCATCTTAGATTGTTGAGAATAAGGTTCGTGATTACAAAGTATTTACTATTCTTTATTATTTAAGATTGGGAGTTTGGATATTTAGGGGTTAGGAATTTGGAAATTTGGGATGTCGAAGGTAAGAGGTTGGACATTGAGATTTTAGGAAATGTGAGTTTGGGAATTTGTAGATTCGAGATTTGAGAATTGGGGGTGTGAGAGTTTGGGCATTTAAGAATTTGGAGACGTAAAAATCTGGAACTTGAGAATTTGCTAATTTGAAGATTTTTTAGAAACTTAGAAAATGTTAAGTAATATAAAAATGATGAAATTTCTTATCTTGCTACCGCCAGCGCTAATACACCTAATAAATAATCCCTCAAATGGGTACCATTAAGTGACCGAGGTGACTCAGCAAAAAATGATAAAAACTTAGTGATTTTGTCGCAGTTAAACGGCTGTTTTAAAACACGGTGGATGGCGCAGGAAGAGGAAGAAAAGTGGTGAACCGAGGAGGAGAAGAAGAAGAAGAAGAAGAGGAAGAGTTGCGGGCACGGGTGCAGCAAGCGTGACAGTGGGTGCACGAGCACCTGCCCATTCTTGGAGAGTGCTGCCGTCCGGTGATTTATGGAAACAAAGGGTAGGTGGAACGGGAAACACGTACCACAGCATCCCCGTAGTCCAACGTTTCGCTGAAACAGGGATACTGAAGAGTGAAGGAGGTCGTTCGAGGGTTTGGAGAATATTTGGAAGTCGAATACGCTGCTTCAACCCGGGTTTCCTTTACGACTTCTGAACGGTGAGTGTCTGAGTTGTGGATGGGTACTTCAGGAGGCTTTTTGTGGATCGATAGACTCTTTCTTATTAAACATATAATCAGTAAATTATATTATGAATTGTTGAAAATATTTCTTTATACATGGTCATTTTATAATGAGTTTCATAGGTACACATGTTCAGTTTTATTTTAAGAGGTTATAATAATCGCCATATTAGACAAGTTTCCAAGTATGTATTTAGCAGAACAATTAATAATCGATTAAATAAGATCACTTCTATTAGAATAGTTGAAAAATTGTCGATAAATTGAATTTACCTTTAAAGAATCACCTACTGTTCTTATAATGCTAGTTGCACGATACGTATAATTTACGTACGTGAAAGGCGCACGTAAAAAATCGAGCCATAAACGCTAGGCGCAACAACTGTCTTCAATGATTTATGCCCGATCCTTGGGTCTGTAAGATATTAAAATATTAATACGCAGCTATTTATAGGCCAGCCGCGAAAGAACGAAAGACGGAGCTGGTATTCACGGGCATAGGTCACGAGGGTTCGAATTAGTTAAAATTTATAATCGACGCGTAGTCACGTGTACGCCACGGAAAATCGTCCAATGAATCTTCCAGCGGGAGCTGATCGATTATCGTTACCAGATATCGACCCACTTCCTCTCGATTTCCACGTGATTTACGGAGAATAAATCTCGAGTAATGATTGCCTGTTAATTTTGCGCGGATGCTCTCGACGATGCATCGATCGCTGCCGATCCGACTTGCCTCCTTTCTTTCTCTCTTCTCAATCCTTTATTTTTTCTCTGGTTTTTTAATCGACCAACATCATCCCCCGACGTAATAACCGTTAATAAGCGCCTTTGCCGCCGTTAAGTATCGGCGCGTGGGCGATCACGAGGAAACTTGAAACGGCCCACGGCAGGTTGTTGCATCGGTTCGCCTGTTTTTCGGCCAGGTGGACCGTGAACGTAGATTTACGGCTTTTCTTCTCCTTACTTCGACCTGGTAGACACGAAAAAGTTCCGAGTTTCTCTTTTTTGCTTCATTCAGAATATGTATATGTTACACCGCTATTACTATTCTGCTAATTCGATAAAAAATTTTATGAACATCCTTATTTAATTGGTGAGTAATTACGTCTATAAATTCTGGAGAAACGCTTTTTCGATCAAGGATCTTCTCTTAAATGGTACGATATTTTTGTACGGAGACTTATGTATACTAATTTAGTAATGTTTTAGTTGGCAAAATTTTTTGTTTCATTGCAATCCAAATTGTAACTGGAATGAGGTTGTGTGGTACAATAGTTGTATAGTACAACTTCATTCGTACATATCGTACAATCAAATTTTGTACAATTTCTAAGTCACGAAGTACACCTGCGTCACGTTTGGTATATTTCTGAAGAGGGTACAAATTCTCTAATTTAAATCCAAGTCGAAATTTTCCAACCATGTAGGAGGTTAACTAACACATGTAACACTGTTATCAGTAATATTATTATTCGTAAAGAAACAACTGCATTCGGAAAAAACAGATGTACTTGAAAGGAACGAGACTCGAATGGAATATCCCGAAAATGGTTAGACAGAGGGCGATCGGCAGATTTGGAGAAGGAGGCAGAGTAATCGGTAAATGGAGATGGCCCCGAAGTTCTGTGCATCGTCCCGCTCTCGCCCACGCGGCCAGACAGAATAAAACTACTCGGGGACGGTCGTAAGTACCGAGGAAGTACTTCGCTCGTGCTGCTCTCGAAGAGAAACGAGCATGGACGGGAATACGAGGAGGGAAGGAGAGCACGGAGGGAAAAGGGAGCCGTGACGATAGCCCCGGAGCGTCACGACGTCGTCCACGTGCAACCGGGGGATGAAGAGGAGGAATGAAGAAGACGAAGCGAACGCCACGTAACATCGTTTTACGGTCTCCACCGGTCCAGTTCGACCGCTAATGTTTTCGAACTTTCCGTGTGGGCGTGCCCCGGAGATCCAAGGACCCCGTGACACGGACATTATTTCACGTGGCGTACGACGATTGCCACGGGGAACACGATAGATAGCTTCCTCGACGAGGATGAATCATTGGGCGAAAAAGCCTCTCATGACCGCCACGGGGAATTAGAGCACACGTGGATTTGATCGATCGACACGATCATCGCTGCTGGAACTTTCCAAATTGTACGTCGTCGCTCGTATGGGTCCATAAGACGCTTTCCTGCTTGCTGGGGGTCCGTGAAAAGTATCCACTGTGGATATCTTCGATCGATCAAAGTGATCGTTTCATTCAACGTTCACGTAACATGGTACTTGTGATTTTATTATGTTGTACATTGCGTGTGAAAGAAAACATCACACCACCTGATGACGTAGGTGCATTGGAAAATAACACTTACGTTTTAATATGAAGCTGACGGAAACATCTAAACGTTTTATTAAACCGGTTTGATATTATCCATCAGGAAGTGTTCTACGAATCAGCCATTTTGTATTGAGAATATTCATGAAACATTTTAATAGTCATTTTCATTGAAACTTACGCTTCAAATTGATATACTATAACCATTTTACAATAATATTTTAATATTTTAAAAATTATTTTTTCTCATTAACACAATGAAAGATAAAAATTCTGTAAATGAAAATTAAAGAAAAAATTGTAGAATTTGGAAATAATGTTGAAGAGCCCATCGCAAGAAAGATGTGTCTCCGCCTCTGCACCAGCATTCCCTTCTCGTTTCTCATTCTCTCTTCTTCGAGCCGCAACCCTCTTTCGTCCTCGTCGTCGATTCGATACCGCAAACTCGCCTGCGGTACGCTCTCGAACTCCACGTCGAAACGGCTCGAGAAATTGAAGGTTTCGCTCGTGGGGACGACGACGAAAGTCGGACGAGTAAATCCCGTCTTTACTGAAATTGCTCGACAGGAATTTATCCGGTCGCCAGGGCGACGAGCACGCGCCAGCTCTTCCAGAAAAACACCCTTCTCCCTCGTGCTTCGTGGGATGAGATCCCGAATCGATTTCACTGCGAACCCGAGTTTGTTTCGTGGAAGAAAGTGATCGAATTTTGAAACAATTTAAGAGGAAGATTGAACATTATTAATCCTAATTGCAGTCATTTTAATTCCACGATAATTTCAACACTTTTTAACTTGGAAAGATAAGATCACGGTAAATTGTTATTTCGGTAAGAATTTGGTAATTATTTAGCTATTTGGTTGGGTTGAAATCCCCACATAGATTTGTATATTGTACGTTCATAAATTACTGCATTTCTAGATTCTTACCAAATCGTTACATTCTTAAATCACGTTCCTACGTTACCAAATTCCTAGATTTCGATATTGATATCGATATTCCTAAATATATGTCTAACAATTTCAAAGTTACCCATATTATTAGTATTATAGTTAATAAGCAAATATCTGTCTACCATTCCCACGGCTACTCCTAGCGCCGTCACTTTCACCCTCGTCACGGAACGACCGCGGTTGATTTGTAGTAGAAAAGCGTGAAACTTGTCCAAGAAGCGGCGGGTCAACATGAAAGGGAAAAGTCTGATTGCGTCCCGAGAGCATCGCGCGAAGGAAATGATCTCATCTGAGGATTCGCCACGGACCGACGCTCCACTCGGTGTGTTAACATGTAACAACTTGTGGATGCGTACAACCTTGCGTTATTATGATATAAGACACGCGTGGACTGCATTAACCATAAAACCACTGTTTCACCTGGCTAATGTGGGGCCGAGAGCGTTTGTCTGAACGTATGATGCCACGTTAGAGTCTGCACGTGGCTCGCATCTTCTTTTCGCGTCTTCAGCTAGAGCTAATTCGAAGAATATGGTTAAAGGAACCTAATGACTTATCTTCGATATTTCAATCGAATAAATGTACAATAATAGGTTAATATTTTACCTTTGGATATTATAATCTGATAGACTGATTAGAAGGCACGTCATATGTTGTCAGTGTTAAAATTGTTAATTTGATTAAATAAGTAAATTAATTTTCTTCATTTTCACTTTGAACTTGTTATAACATTACAAATGTTCACCATATCAGGAACTCTTTAGGATCCGTGTTTTGAGTTATGGATCCATCAACATTCTATGAGTTATACCAGGAAGTTTTGTTTCTGTAATTCTGGTTACCTAACAACAACGCACCAATTAAAACGTGTATTTTCTCCTAGCTGTCGTGCTATATCAACAACATAGCTCGCTTCCTATTTCCTTCGAACGACATTTACACCCCAAAGACATTCGAAAGTACACCAGCCAGATAATTATACCCGGCCAAAGAAGGCGTTAGAACCGTACCCACACCTAAAGGGTCACTCGTGTTCCGCATAATTTCCCGTGAAGTTTCATTATCGACGATCTAAGAAAAGTCGTTCCAGCTTCTAATGTAATGTGTTCTCCGGTTCGACGAACTCCTAGTAAGATTGTCTTGAATATCGATTAGTCTGGCTCGTGAGCACGGTGCTACTGGATGAAGGGAAAAGATAAATGACCCTGGGTTACATTGTGCCGGCTTATTATTTCTTGAACATTCCTCGTCGATCGACTTTCACCGAGATAGATTCAAATTTATCACACCGGGTACAGTTTCGGGCTACGTTTTTTCTCCAAGCGCTAAAACCAGCTAATTTGAAATTAATCATGTAGTTTAGACCGACTGTTAATTTACAAGGAGTGGCTTGCTGATTGGTGTAGCGCCATTAGAAGCTCGAAGCTGTCGAGCTGTATTCATGGACTCAATTAACTACAGCAATTTTAATAAATTCCCTTCTCTATTACAGTAACACGATTCGTTCCTAAATTATCTTGTAATTCTTCCACGAAAAGTTATGAGTATTTTATCGCCTCGTGTTATGTGCGATGTCAAACATGCCTAATGTGTCTCTTAAAACACCTGAAGTTAAATGTGCTTCGTGTCGAATTACTAAATTACATACAAGTTGCCTTACAACTCGGATGTGAATCATCCGCACCTCGTCGATATCCATTTCTCTGCACTTTGTTCAGCTCTTTTCGTGACTTCCAAAACGAGAGAGGGAAAGGTTAAGAAACTTTTTAAGGGCTCGTTGAACGTCTCTTGAGTCGTCGGTCGCGCGTTATTTTTTTGTCGCTCGGTTCCGGGCCAGACAAAGGTGGGTTCGAAAACGAACGACAGAGAGGAAGAGCACTTTAACTCGCGTAGGCCCGGAGGCGAGGCACCAGCTTGGTTTTTGGCCGCGTGGAGGTAACCGGAGTGTGCCCCCACGGAGGTTTCAAGGGCCACCTGCCCTACCAGAGACCCCCTTTTACGTCCACTTTATTAGCTATTATTATACGCGTGCTTTGGCTCTCCGTTCACAAAGAGAAAGAGAGAAAGAGAACTGGTCCCGCCCGCGCCTGTTTAGAAATATTTCACCAGAACGTTCTTCGACTTAGCCCGTCGTGCACCGAGTTCGTTAATCCTTCGACGTAGCCTAAACAACATGGAACCACGAAACCTCGTGAGAACACCGATGCCGGAGATCAACGACTTTCGCCAGTTTATTGTGCAATATTTCGTTTGGAAAGCAATGTTGAGTCTTCGACCGGAGTTCGTGATGTTTCGAAAATTTTAGGGAACTATGTAGAAGGAACTTTTCTTTCTTACTTTTCAATATAATCACAACGATAGTTTCAATTATAATTGCTAGGAATGTAAGGATATTGAGATACATCTAGGGATGTGGATCTAACGATGTGGAGGTCTTCACTTGTATGAATTTGGAGATATAGAGATTTGGGCACACTGGGATTTAGAATGTAGAAATCTGGACATGAAACTTGAGGAATGATGAATTTGGGGATATACGTGTCTACATACATAGGAATCTACATATACAAGGATATAGGGATCTGGGTATTTTGGAACGTGATCTAAATATTTAAGGGTACAGGTATCCAGAAGCACAGGAGTTCTATAAGTGTGGAAATATAGGAGTATAATTTTCTTATTACACGATGAAAAAGTCTGCAAATTAATATAATTCAGAAATTACATACTATTTCCCAGTTGTAGAGCGATCGAAACAAATTTGTTGCAATGAAGATAGGTTAGGTGGAACGATGTCACGGGTGGCACCGGCGCCAAATGGTAATAAACTGCCGATCGACTATCGGAAACCGCGAAGGCGTGCAATTTGTCGCGGTTATCTGCGTCCTCGAGCACGGCCCCTGTTCGTGGATAATCAATATTGGCAGCAACCAGTCTCTGATAAGGTTGCTGGTTCACCTACCAAGTGGTACCACTTCTCTCGTCGAAGAAAGTGTAACGGAATGCCTCACATGTCTGATAAAACGGTGCCTTTGGAGGTGTTCAAGGTTGTTAATCATATATACCCCAAAATGGTCGTGTTTGACAGGTATAATTTCCATTGAAAGCTGCAGTAATCGATGGTTAATTTTAACGTTTTGTAGCCTCATTTTGTACCGACGAAGCGTGTAATTTATTATTTGCTGAAGGCGTTTGTCAATTTTTATTGCGAAATTGGATATCATTGTCAAAAGAAAATTGGTGCTACTGTTGGATTATTTATCTCGTGTTATTAAAGTTCAGATGAGTCTATAATTATGTGAAGGAAGATACAGTTGCTTATAAAAAATACAAATTTTGTTCTTCGTTCAAGATGAAATTTTTCAACAATTATTTCAAATAGACATATTTGTTGACAAGCAAAATTATCGTAATGAAAGTTTGCAGAAATTAAAGTAGATCATGAAATTAGTAGATACTGTTGATACCCACGCAAAAGTATTCGCACGCTGGCCGGATATTTATAGAAGGCAGGAATCTGAAAATATCAAAGTGTTGCTCTCACCTCGGGGCAACAATGCCGCGATAAATTCAAGAACGCTTTAAAAATATCTCTTTGCAGCGGGAATATTTTCACGTAGCCCGCGTGTTCGCGGCTCCAATTTCGCGGGCCTAAAAACGAGCTCGAGCGAACGCGTCCCCGTAAAAAATAGGGGCGATTTATCGCGAGTGCTCGCCATATCGGTGCACAAAGGAAGAAAAGGGAATCGGCGAAATTTTTGCCCGAGGTATCCCGTGGCTCGTGCATACTTAGCATATCCCACTTTTCAAAGTAAACGCGCCACGACCGACTTTCCTGCGCACGTGCGTACATCCCTAATCAAAAAACAAGAAAATGGACGACAGAAGAGGCCCCATGATCAAGAAAGGAATCTAATGATGAACATTATGTAGTAGAAAATCGATACACCATTAGATATATTATAATACAACATATTAATGTTGTGTTAATAAATACAAATAAATAACGTAGAATAATTGATGTATCACAACGTACTCATGTGGTAGTCACACTGTTGCAACGAGTTAATGATAATTGTATGTTAGGTTAATTTTTGCAAATCAGTTCCAAACAAAATGATTATGTAGAAGGTATTCTACTAACAGTTTCTGTGCCGTATATGGCTGCACTTTACAGTACCGATGCGGATTACGATGCAGAAAGAACCGCTTGGTCCAAACCGACACTTTGATGGCACTCCACTTAATCTTGACTGACACTGAATGGGCCTCACGTCCGTTTCGCCATCGATACCGAATTTTCGAATCGCGACGAGTAATGGAGCACCGACGTAGAAAGTTAACGGCCTGTGAAAGCGAAAAAGAAGCTCGTACGACAAAAAGAGCACAAGATGGCGGACATCAACTTTGTAGGTTCGATACTTTGCCACGTTGGGAGTTTGCAATCACTTTGGGACTTCTGTTACTTAAAATTTTGGAATTTTTGAATATATTGGGACTTTTATATTTTACAAGTTTAGAGTTTTAGCAATTGGGAAGATTTGGAGCTCAGGAATATACTTGAGAACATATTTGAAATTTAGGACTTTGACACACTGGCACAGTGGCAATTAGGTATTTCAGAACTTCGGTGCTGTAGAACTTTGGAACCAAGTTCCGAAACTTCGTGAATTTATGTCAGAACTTTGGTGCCGTAGAACTTTGAGACCTTGAAACTTTGTGACTTAGCTAAAAAATGACTGCTTCACGAATCAAATATTAACCCATTAATGTTTAAGAAACTCCACGACTATTATATAAATTACAAAAGAAACAATTGTTCATCGCTTCCGAAATGAATACAAAAATTTTCCTGCTACGAAAGACCTTACGCCAAAAAATAAAAGTACATGTAATCGGTAGCCATTGAATATCGCGTCCGAAGGTGTTTATCTTGAAGAGCGTTCATTCAGTATTCAAACAGACGCTTCTGCGCCATCAGTGTTACGAAACTGCGTGTTAATTATCAATTAAGCTAAAAGTGCTTCTCTGTTCCCCTGATCAGTGATTTACAAGCGGTTGCTCAACGATTCACCGAAATTCACGTGATTTCTGTAACTGGAACTCTTATCGTGCCGTGCACGCGTCACAATGCCGGCACGCTCTCGTTTCTGTTCAGCTGTTTTAAAGGAAAGAGGAAACTGCAATCTTGGACCACGACAGGGTGCCGAGATAGAGGCAATCTGCAAACACGAATTGGCCATTTGGCGGGCGTGGCGTTGCGCATGAGCGTCGCATAATTTGCTTTGGATTCGTGACTGCAATTCTTTTTCTCTTCTTTCTTCGTGGCCGGCTCGCCTCTCTTCTCCACCATGCAACACGTGCTGTCGTCGTTCTCTTTCGCTAACTTACAAACGCGACCATTAACTCCGAAACGAAAAAAGACACCTTTAGCGGCCCCTGTCTGCGTCGCCTTCTTTGAAAATCGATTTTCTACGTTTCTACACTTCTCACAAAATTTGTTATTCCTTTCAGATTTCTGTTTTTGTTCCGATTTTTTTACACATTTTGTCAAATGATTTACATAATGTCATATACATACTTTTGTGAAATAATTGATTTTATACAAATGTGTATATGAATGTATACAGGGTGTTCCACCGTCATTGTAATCATAGGTAGACTAAAATTACCCGATGAAAGTTCGATGTGGTTTTTAAATATGCTAAACCTGTATAACCTCTTATGTATTTGATACTTGTAATGAAGATAATTTATGCGTCCAACATAAACGAAACACCCTGTACATAATACTCATACATGTTAGACACATGTCATAATATAAATGCAGTATAATAAATTATATTCTATAATATGACAGAAGATTCCAAAGAGTTACTCTCCAATTTGAAAATGGATGATTTAAATGGCACCGTCAAAGAACAGAAAAGGAGCAAAGCCGAAAGTCATTAAAACCGCAAAATGAAAAGAATCAAAGTTCAGTCTAAAATTCTAAGGTAACATACGCGTCTACGGTGGTTTGCATATAAGGGAACTCGAAAAGGGGCCGAAGGGCCTCTTAAAACTGCCTTAACTTTTGAGACTGGCAATTATACTGGTATTTACTGCCGCAGCCTCTCCCGAAACGCCATTGTGCTCGCGCCAACATTTGCATCCCTTGTAAGCGCGACTGTCGATTGTTTTAATGGCCGCTCCCGCAGGCCTTAGCCCATAAACTTCATTGTTTAGGCACGCCTTTTTAGGTGCACGCTCACGACGCTAAAATCGCATAACGAGGGAGAATGTATAGACTAAGATGCAGGAGCCTTCTTTCGAAATCTTCTGCGTTTTACGTGCCGTTGAATTTCTGCTGAAGTTTTAATGATTTCATTGGAAAGATCAGACGGCGATGCTTTTTACGGTGAATTTTTAACGTTTGATTACTTCATTTTATTTTGCGAGAGTTTTACAGCTGGCAACTTTCGATTTTATTTATATAAGTACATATTTCAAGATCTTTTAGATCTTTTACAACTTCATGTATCGTTGTAGAAATACTTTTTGTGGAGCCAGAAAATTTTCTATTATTTTAAGCTACTTCGAATTGCCATGTGGTATGGTCACGCATATAGGTGTAATTAAATTATTCTGCAAGGATTCTGCAGGTTTAGAAATTAAAAAATCAACAAATCTGAATCTGTTGATTTTGACAAAGATCACTTCCAACAAAATATTCCTCGATCTAATTAATGACCCTATTCGTTTCCTCCTCTAAATGTTTTGGTTCCCAAAACTATGCAACAGCATCCCAAACACCCGAATGCATTCTCGATCTCGAGATGGAAATTCGAGGGTGTGTCCATTGAGTCGAAATAAATTTGAAAAGGTTTCTGGAGTCGCGAGGAGAACTTTTCGACCACCCCGCTGCGAAAAGTCCTGCGACTTCGCGTGACGAATTTCCATTCGTTACATCGTGGTGATCGTCGACATGACGCCAACATTAATTTCAACTGGACCAAGTGTCATATTAATCACCACGCGTGTCAAGTATTATTACAAATCAATGGAATACACATGAACACCATGTAAGATTTAAACGAAGAAAGGGCTACTTTTAATAATTTCCAGCTGGGTGGTCCGTTGATATCGTTCATGAAATATTGTCCAATTATCGTAGGCATTTCCATCTGCTATTAATTAAATCACGCGAGCGGTGTGAGTGATACTGCATTTTAATTGCCGCCCTTTGCTATCGCGTCGAAAAATATAAATACAACATACTATAAACATATTCAACATACTAAATCATTTGTTTTCATTAATCCTTGCACTTGCTGCTTTGTGTAAGTAATTTATCTTTAATCTCATGTACAAACACTTAACTACTTCTTTCGGTTCGAATACAAGTTAGACTTCAAAAAGAAACGGAGAAACAAAAAGAATGATAACTAAAATTTGATATTCCGTGCAGGTTCCCTGTTCCTAGATTAAACGGAGTAATTAAATGGCTGCGCATAAGAGCTTCTCCGGTCACGCCAGAGGCTGCTAATTATTCAAGGGTTTTAACCAGGGGCCCCGAGTATAATCAAAGCGATTTGGGAAGGGAGCAACGCGACAGGGTGCCGGGTGCCCCCCGTTGAGGCGGCCCTGGACAACGGTGCTATCCTAAAACCCGTGCTGAGCATCGTGCCACGTCCTTTTGAACGAGCAACCACCACCGACTGCGATTCACCTGCTCCAGGAACCGGACAGAAGTCCTCGGTTCTTCGTGAAAGGAACGAGACCAGTGAGAAAAATGCCGCCGAAACTGACGAATCTAATGAGTACTGTACATCCTGTCGATTTGATCGATGACCCACCACGAGAACATCCTTATCTGCCAAGGAAGGGGAGAACCCTTTCTTCTGGATGGTCGTTAAGCGGTGCTTTGAACCGTGAATGCTGATAGGCAGGCAAGAAATAACGGATGCTTCACGTTTTTCAACCGATACAGTTTCCACTGTCTTCGAAACACGGATTTCAGTGACGTACATGCTGCCGGAATGCTGGACAGGTCGAAGTGTGGATGACCATTTTTGGGGATTTTAAGGGCACTGCGATGTTTGATGGTAGAAGTTTTATAGTTGGTAGATAGTAGTCAAAGGGAATTTGGGGAGTATGAATTTGAGGATTTGCAAATTTCTAAATAATTAGATTTGAGGATGTGAGTATTGGGGGATGTAGGTGTGTGGGGAATAGGGATTCAGAGATGTATGGATTTGGGGGATGTGGGATTTGAGGACTTTGGGATTTCGAAACATGTGAATTTCCTAGTAAGGACTTGGAGATATACAAATTTGAAGAGTAGAGATTTAGGAATGTCAGAATTTGGAAACACGAAAAGTTGGATATATAGAAGCTTGAAAATAAAAATCCAGAAAATCTCCTTTAAGATTATAAGTTTAGATTAAAATAACGAGTCAAATATTCGAAGTGAAGTCGATGGTTCAACCAAATCCATAAATTGAAGCAACAAAAAAAGGGACAAGCTTCATCCACCTCTGTAGGGTTCCAAAATCCGTTCTCCAAAGCTCAGCGCGTGATCTGACAAAAAATAAAAACATATTTCTTCGCGTCGCTCATTAACCTGAAGCAGTCTGATGAGGTGTTCTGTCCGAACAGGGTGATGCATTGTCTCGTGAATTAGTCGGATGCGTGCGTGTTCGCTCACGAAAATCAACGATCACCCCTGCGGATCTACCTTCTTTCATTTTCTATACAAAGATGCCCGCAGTCGATCACTTTAATCGATTTCGCCCGGTCTGCCGCAAGAACCGAACGGATCGTTAGATCGGCTTGATGAATGGCTGAATTATCGACGCCAATGAATATCGTTAATGAGGGTGGCAAGTTCTGGGGGTGGTCGCATAAATTTATCCCCCTTTGCACACCGTCCGAACGGAGTTCTTCATCGAAATTTAATTATTCGCGGCCGGGTCCTGAGGTTCCTCTTTCTTTCCTTCGAATGATCGATCGAGTTGCGCTTTGCATTTGCGAGCGGGGCATTTATTAATTCGTTCGTTACTAGGGATATAGGGATTTAAGGATATAAAAATATAGGAATTTATGTATATAGGAATTTACGAATTATTTACGAATATTTGTGGAGATTTAAGGAACTGTATTCCTTAAGGGTATATATTTTTTTGTTATTTTTTGTTATTTAACAAATTGTTACACTTTACCATATAATATTCATTGCATGGACTTCACTCCGCATATGTTCAATATTCAAGGTTTTAGTCAAGGTCACAGACAAGGTCACAGCCAAGGTCATTACTAAATTCTTTGCATTTGCAATTAACAGCAATGAAATATACAATGATCATATAGCATATTTTAAAGTGCTCCATAACCAAACTTAAATCTTCAATTTTAATAAATTATTCATCACATACGTGAGCTGTGCCACAAGTAACTGTACCAAAACATAATTTTACTTCCAATAGAAAAGTTCCTATCAACGATCAATTATATATAGGATGGAAAAGTTAGAAATTATCGTCAGCCATATGGAGGTCAGGTACCCCCTAACAAACCGAGAGCCATTGTGGTTTGTTCTCGCTGGTTGAAAGAAAGAATTCGGCAGTTTCGGAAAGCATCCATTTCCCAGGATTTTCTAATCGAACCTCATTGTTTCAGCAGCAGCGCGAAAACGCTCGTTGCAGGCGCATCGGATCCTCGTTAATCGAGCGTGAAACTAAGACAATAGGCAGAAAAAGTAGTGGAAGTGTCGGTCGCTTTCGGCGAGAACACGCTTTTTTTCCGGCTAGCCTCTCGATTCGTCGGGGTGGCTGAACAGAAGTTACGAGATTCGGTTAATCGGCGCTGAAATGCTATTTAACGAGGCGATCTACCTCGAGCCGATCGTGCGTGTCTTAGATGGTGAAACAATGGGAACCGTGAAGGCAGAGATAGACCTAAGACAATGCAGCTGCCCGAAAGTGGACGGACCATGATGAATGGATGTCCCGGCTACTTTTTCTTTGGAACGCTTTGAAAAATCGGGTAAAGAGGAAGACGTTCCCCGTAATTAGAACAGGGATGAAGCCTGCGTTTCCGAGATCAAGTATACACCTAGCACCTGTTGTAACCAGAATTTTTGCACGTTATAGGTTATGTGTAGACTGTTCATGTTAAACTGATTTGGACGGTTCATGTTAACCTAAATGGTTCATGTTAACATAAGACGGTGCACTTTATTTTTAAATTCAGTAATCAAAGATCACGTATGTGGACAGTACCGTTTTGTATCATTTCTCTGTCTAACCTCAAGTCATCCCATGAAGAGATTAATGAAGAATGTGAACTATTCCCTTACTCTTATACATTTTATACACTTTGTAACTTGATACATTGTATAAAATAATGTGAAATAACAGTAGCAAGTTTTTAATAACATATCAGAAGAATTAGAATATATTTTGAATGGTGCTTTCAATGTGGTTTTAATTTATTCAAGTAACTAAAATGATAATTTCCAACAATTATGATTAAAAAGTTAGAATAAATGAAAAAATGGTTTCCTAGCACAGCAGGAAGATTCGATGATTGGACGTCCGGGTAAAAACGTGGCCCTCGGTTCTCGGGGCACCAAAGGGTCTGAAAATAGCCCATTTAATCCATGGGACTCCTCCCACTCGGCGCTATTAGCCTTTCGCATTTTTACCCTATGAATTCATCTCCGAAAATTAACAACCCAATTAAAGCGGCCATTAACGTCTCGGTATCTCATTAGACGGGGATCGTTTGCAACTTTTAATGGAAGGGGGCACCCGGTTTTTGTGAAACGCACAAACGGTCGGTTTCGAACGGATTCTCATTAGGCAGAGACCGCTTTATGATGCTTTCTTATCGCCGTTATAAGATTCGAACAGGACCGAATCTTGAACCGGATAATTTATAAATATAATATCGCTGTTTCTTCGCGTGTTTACAAGCGGTTAACACATTTCACTTGGTCGTTAATATTTAATATTGCCATTTTTGGTTGACACGTGAAAGCAGTTTATGAGATTTGCTGGGGTATTGAGGTTAGAGGTTTATTTTTAGATTTTAGATGTTCAGGAATTTCCTAGGTTTACAATTTCTCACGTCATCAAATTCTCGAACCCCACATTCTTAAATTTCCAATTTCTCAAATCCCTAAATTTTCAAACCCCACTCCTCAAATCTCCAAATTCTCCAGTTTCCACATTCCAAAATTTCCAAATTCCCCGACTTCCAACTTCCATCACCCAAATACCAAAAGTTCCACAACTCCACCATGGCCATATAACAAACATCTACAACCTTGTGCCACATTTTCTGCAATTTCAACTACAGTTACCAGTCCAATTACCAATCCAATAATTCTAAATAACCAGAATAGAATGTAGAATTAACTTCACGATCGTTTCACCAAGGAATTATGAAGAGAAATTCAAGGAAGGAAGAACATGGAAGAACGATGCTGAAGGCGACGATTTGCGGTCGTCGTTCATCGATCTCTCCGTGGAATTCCTCGACTGCAACAAAGATTGAAAACAGCATTGCTGGCAGCGGTCGTTCCACAAAATTTAACGCTAAATATTTCGTAATTAATAACGCTGAGTCGCCGGTGGGAACCGGAGGTTGCGGTTTGGTACTCGCTTGACCCATCGTCCGCGAACAGTTCCATTAAGAATTTACCGGAGTCGAGTTCGTTCGATCGTGAAACCGCGAAACGTCCCTTCCTTTTTTTTCTTTCTCCCGCTATTTCATTCTCTTTTTACCCTGCACAACCACCGAAGAAACTTCATGCTTCCTCGAATGTGAAATCGATACTTTGGGACGTTTAGGAATTGCTCGATCGTGAACGCGTGAATTGGGAAAAGAAACTTGGAATGTTTTGCAAAAAATACTGCAAATTTGCACCAGTTTTTATGTGATACCCTTCTTTTCTTTTACTATTAAGTTCTAAGTTTTTGTGACTTGTTTGCTGCTGCTGTGTGAATCGCCATTTTTGTAGCTTATTGTCTGATCGAATGTACAATACTCTCTTTTCTAGCTTAAAACGAATGCTACTATTTTTAATAATTTGCAAATTAATGCAAGATATTAAGATGTTAAATTGTGTTTTTATAGAACGTCCACTCTTATTTCATAAAAAAATTTTAAATACAGTAGACATGTATAAGGTACAATAAATCTAATTATTTAAAGATTGCATAAGTGATCTGATACATATATATGTATATGTATTAAATGTTCAACACGTAGATACGTATTTTCAAAATCTTTTATTTTTCTCTATAAACTTTTTACATCACCCAAACGAGTACATGGTTCTCTTTACCCAATCAATCATCTTCAACAAGAAGAATTACGAGTATCTAGCATTCTCCATTTCACAGTCCATCGATCAAACCGACATACCTATCACAATAAACTTTCCAAAACAGCAGTCCCCGATTCGCAGCCGGTACTCTCGGCTCTTTCTAGCAATCATCGAGGAACTGGAAACGAACGGTACCAGAAGTGTTCATCTGCATAATTCTGAATCGAAGAATTCTCGTATTGGTTAGCACGATTGATCAACGATCACGCCACGCCACGAGAATCACAGCCCGAGGCTGTCGAAACGTCGAAACGGCTAACGATAACCACCACCGTGTTTCCTCTTTGCGCTTCGAGAGAAGCTGGCTACCGTGAAGTGTTCCAGTTACTAGCGAACTATAATTACACCTAAATCAGTAGGAGTTTCGATGTAATTGGTCGAATTCTTTGCGTACGGAAAATAGAAACGCTTCACGATTTCGTGGTGCAAGATGATCGGATTCTCTATGATTTAGAAATCGTATGTTACATTGCCACGCGTTAATTTGCTGAGGCTCAAATATTATATGTTGTGTCGTTAGAGGGCAAGGGGGAAGACTACTGAATGTTAGACAGCTGTGCGTTATGTATATGTGCGTTAGGGTACTGAGCGCTAGATAAGTGAGCGTTCGATCGCTACACGCCAGGTTACGGGACGTTAGATTACTACGCGTTGGATTACCACGTGTTAGATTACCACACGTTGAATTACCACTCATTGTATCTTCCACACATAGTGTCCTCCACGCATTGTATTCTCAACACACTATATTTTCCATGCATTGAATCCCTCACGTGCTGTACATCCTTGACCATTCCCATAAATTCTATTTCCCACGCGCCATATTCTCCATAGATTGTCCTCACTATTCTCTTGTATTGTCACGCGATATAATTTCCACCGTCGTGATCAACCAATGATAGTACTTAGAAGATGATGAAAAACGATTTACACCGAGATTCGTCAGTGTCTCCCCCGAACGAAAATCAGACAAGACATCTCACAGATGAATGATTATTCGGCGTGACTTCTAGGTTGTCGTTTCACGCCTTTCGTGGTGAAAAAAGGAGAGGTTGCGAGCGTGATTCTGTGCTTAAGCCGCTCCTTAATGATCCTCGGTAATTATACCACGGACAACGCCCATAAAAGATACTTTTAATGGGAATTCGTTACATAGTGATGCACGGTGTAGATGAGCCTGACTGGCACTGCTAGATTAGCTTGATTTATTGTTTATTTACAGTGCTGTTCAACAGTCGGATCGTTAAAGTATAATTAATCGAATGAATATATGAGTGATGATGGTAAACATCTATACTTTACTTCACGGTCTACGTAGAGTCTCTTATCCTTCGTTTCAAAGAATACGTAATGTCTCTTCTATTTCAAGGAATACTCATATTTTAGCATACGTTCTCTCATTCTTCATTTCAAGGAATTTTACAAAACTGAAATGATTGTGGCAACAATTTCTGAGTCACAATTGCTAAATAAAATACGAGGTAAAAATTTCACTTTCAATTTTACAAGTCTTATCAGTAAAAAGTCCTCGGGAGTGGAACAAGTGTAAACCGTGGTATACGAGAAAATGGACGTTCTCGTCCCGAAATTTGTCGTATCCGGTGTTTGACCTTCCACATTATCAACAGCCCACGTATCGACGTGGGTGTGTCACGAGGAAGCTATTGAAGTTAGATAAGAGACACGTTGATAAGAGTGCTTAGCGTGTGGAGTTGGTTGCGTAATAGGTGCGTCGCGACGATCGTCGCGTGGCCAAAGACACTTGAAATTAGCCTTCCAATCAGGCTGCAGGTGAACATATGTATGTACATAGAATGCAGGTGCATGATGCACGAGACTGCAACGAAGAGTACCCTTGCGTAACGTCGGCGGCAATCTGCTCGCGTGCTCGCGACTGATTATTTAACGACTCGACGATTTAACAGTGAACTCGATTCGCTTTTTGCTTAAGCGACATGTTGATTCGTGGCTCGATTGAAATATGATGAATCGGCGTTACGGTGGACGGGAAAAAATTAATTACACCTTCGACGAGAGTCTTCGTGCCAGTTCTTTTTATGTCGTTTCTTATTTTTCTTCGTTTGGTTTGCAAATCGGCGCCTTCATTTGTGTCACTGTATTTAATACAAAGTTTTTTGCCATCCTGTGTGCAACGCGCTGTGCATTGTGGTCGTTCGATTTTTAATTACCAATTTGGTTGGATTATTGATTACTTTGTTGTTTCATTGCTTTCATCATTTTTTTCATGATTTTTCTTACTTTTTCGATTGTCTTGAGAAGTTTGACTTGAGAATTTGGGATTTTGACAACTCGACAATTTTAAAATTTGGGGATTTGAGAAGTTAGGACTTTGGGAATGTGAAAAGGGAACTGTAGAAACAAGTCTGAAAATTGGGAAAATTTCAAAAATTTACAAATTCCAATTAGAAACTCCAATTAGAATTGCAAATGGTGGTTTCAACAACCACGTCTCAACAATTTCCCTCTTATCGTTCTCTTTCAAGCTTTACGTCATTTAATCGTTCCCCGTTACAAAAACCAAATAGTTTCAAAGAAACAAGGCAAATCGCTTCGTATTTCGGCAACGAAACCACCGGATTTCGTTAGCCGCAGACGAGAATCGACGCACTCGACGCGGCTCGTTACCATTCGGGTTAATTGCCCGAGAGCAGTTGGGCATGAGTGGGTGCAGCCGTAGTTACACCCACACAATCCCACCATCCACACAAACTGGCATATTTGTCTCTGTGTTGTTACTCGGGCTGCAATTATTCGCCGTAGTTTCGCGTTCCGCTTAATGTCACGCTAACGCTCCGCTTATGCTCGATGCATTTCGTTAGTCTTCGTCTGTTTCTCCCCTAAAAATTCAACCGGGTTTAACATACAGTGTTTAAGACAACTTGTTCCACCTTTTGCTTTTGTGTCCATATTGTTACTTCTTCATATTATTCAGAATGTATACAAATTTAAATCTTCTTCATATGTGAAATGAAATTTTGGTCATATGTGAAATGAAGTCTTGTTCATATGTAAAATTAAGTCTTGCTAATTGCTCATATTATTCAGAATGTCTTATTGTAAAAATATTAAATCTTGTTCATATGTAAAATGAAGTTTTGTTCATATGTAAAATGAAGTCTTGTTCATATGTAACATTAAGTCTTGCTCACATGAAAATTAAATATTGTTCATACATAAAACTAAATCCAATTTCCAAGTAGAACTCCTGTTCGTATAAAGAATTGCATGTACGTATCAAAATTTTTAGCAGGCTGTGTACATGAGATACGTTTACGTTGCATCTTTATTTTCCGCATCCCCGTGATAGTTGAAGGCAGTAACGAGCGCGAGGCTGTTCGACTGAAAATTAGGAGGGCATTACCTTCTCGGTTTCCTTTTTCGTGCGTTCCTTTGCATAACATCGCCGAACAAAGGAGTCACTCGAGCGGCCACTTTCGAGTCGAAATTTTCGGCCCGGAGATCCTCTGCACCGTGACGACGCAGAGGAAGCGCTAGGGGGTTATCCTGGTCGGTTTCGAGGAACGACGGCCTCTCGTAAACGTCATGATCGCGTCGCTGATTTTTCGCGGTGCCACGGTGCACAGAGATGATTGGGGGAGATATTTTCGCGCGGCTACCGGTGCTGTCAGGTGTTGAGACGCGAAACAAACGCTTCTCTGAGCTTCTTATTCGCTGCTTTCGATATTTACCCTCTTTATTTCGATAACAACTTATTTGCTTTTTATTTTCATTTCGCTCATTCTGATGAAGGTAGTCCTTCAACGATGAAGATACACCTTTAATAATGAAACATATCAAATATTTTGTGATCATGCATTTTTACATAAAACTGGTGCTTTATAGGAATTTTAAAAATCTTCTGACTTTTATTGTTTATTGGATGTATTGATTGTATTGATTATATTGATAAGTTCTTTCAACAATTTCTTGAAGAGCATTTCTTTTTCATGTTCGTTTTTGAATTTTCATTTTGCATTTGTCCTATTTTACTTGAAACGATGTCGAACAGGATCCGGATTTAATATTCTGTGCGAAACGAATGTAAAATTTGAATTGAAAGATAAAGAGAATGAGATATCGCAGAAGAAAGAATAGTCAGTCATGTTCGTCACGATCGTCCGTTTCGAAGGATCGTGGGTGCGCCATTGCCGGTATCGACGATCGGGCTTCGCCTTCCGGAACCCGACGATTCGCTCGGCTAGCTCCTCTAATCGAAAAACAGGAGAGAGAAGCGAAAAAAGAAGACAAGAGAGTGGGATGGCGCGAAAGAAAATCGTTCGGAATCACGAAGTCGAGAGGTCGGAACCGGGTCGACTGCCACGTGCTTTATACGATGTGGAACGGAGCATCGCGATCCGTTATTTTCCGACAGTTTCCTTTTTTTCTATCGATTGATTGCACGAAGGGAGAACTCTTGTTAGGATCGAACTCCGTTCGATCTATCTTGGATTTTAACCAAGTGTCCTAACTTTCTTTCAAATTATAGTGGTTAATTCAGTATACCGTAATTGGTATATATTCCTACCAATTTAACACTTTCGCTATTGTGTTCAATTTTTTGCTCCATCAAGGCTCATTGTAATTTGTACATTGGTAATTTTATGACATAGATTGAAATAACTGTTAAATGCAATTTTGTATGAGCGATCTTTTTTCTTTGTATCGTTTGGATCATATGAAAATTGACTAATAAGTATGCTCATGTCATTTGGATCATCTAAAACTGGTCTACTTAATAGACACACATCATTTGTATAATTTAAAAATTGACCTACAAATATATTCACATGTTCACTTAAAAACAACCTAATTAATATCATCATATAATTTAGATCTTCATGAAAGAAGTAATAAATATATGCATATGTGAGTCGTTAAAGAGTTGGCTAATGTTCAAGTATAAAGTAAGGAAGATTGTATAGGAGTAACAGTAAATAAGATTGCAAGAGAAGGTGAGCGTGGAAATTGAGTGAAAACGCAAGCAAAAGTGATCTTCACTTTCAGAAAGCACTTTCAGTAGCTCGTTCCAACTACTGCGTCCATCCGACGTGCCTAGCTGCTTAAAATTCACGCCTCGAAGTTCATCCTACCGTGGTAGTTTTCCCAGACCTAGCTGTCCTGCCTATTTGCTTCTCTTGCCACGGAACAGCTATATCTTTTGGTCGGTGACGAGGATGGATTGAAGAGGAGCGTGATAGGATTCACGCCATGGTTTTGTGTACACGGTGAAAAATCTCACACGCTGTGAAAACACTTTTCCTATCTAACTATCTACAGGTGTCCTGGAGAAACAGAAACGCATTCAATTTGGGAAATTGGAAATTTGGGGGTCGGGGTTTGGTCTGTTGGGAATTTAGGGGCTTGGGAAAATTGAAAATTTGCATACTTATTTAGGAATTAAGAAATTTGTCTATTTAAAAAATCTAGTTTAGACACATGAAACTCTACAACATCGTATACCTATAAAGTTTGAACATTCCATATCTAAAAATTAAATTTGCCTACTCAAGAATTTGGAAACGTAGAATTTAAGAATTGAAGAACACAGTAATTTGAAGCAAGGTACAAAAAGCGTTGAGAAAAGAAGGGAAAGAAAAAGTATAAAATATGGACACCAAAAGGGAACTGCGCACCACTAGCCGGAACCGTCCATGGTGCAGTCATCGCGACCATCTCTCGTGTCTATCGTATCTGCATACGTGAGTGACGACCCCAAACTTGTCTGTGTGCTGCACGCGTGCTCGTACGCATAGGCATGCACGATCTGTGCACGGTCTTAGGGCTAGGAAGCATAGATCTTGCATACGTGGATCGAGTGGTCTGTTGATGCCTACCGAGCATACGAAGATGGATAGATCTTAACACTTTGATGGTCGCTGTCACGTATTCGTGACTTTGATAAGTAGCTTTATACGTTATCAACCTTTAGTCCGTTGTACGTACCTATTACCAATTGAGATTTAAACGTGGTTAAAAACTTGGTTGGATGGTCTTTTGGAATCTTTGTATTTTAGTTCAAAGTTGGACGTGTTCTATATTTTATGAATTGTTAGATGATGAAAGTTACAGAGGTTTAAATTTTCAGATACCAACATTCTCACATACTCACATTCTCACAACCCAAATTCTTACATCTACAAATTATTAGACTCCCAAATATTCAGTTTCCCAAATTCTCACATCCCCCAAATTCTTGGACTCCCAATTACTCAGATCCCCAAATTCTCACATCCCCAAATTCTTGGACTCCCAAATACTTACATCCCCAAACCCTCAACTCTCAAATCTCCAAATTCTCAAATCCTCCAAACCCACAAACTCTGCTATCCCCAATTTCTCATCCCCAAATTCTGAAATCCCAAAGTCCTCAATCTCTCCCAAATTCCAAAATTCACAGAGGTGCCAATTGAAAATCCCATCGGTTGGCACATTTCCCTAAGGAAGGCAGATTTGCCGTTGACTGTACACGGTTGCGTATATACTCGCACGGAGGTATCGCAAGTATCCGTAGTTGCACGTGTGCCGGTATATACACGAGGCTACAAAGCGTGCCACGTTCCGGCGGGTGTGCTTCCTCCGGGTGTCCGCTCCAGTGGGCCAAACGAACCGGCCAGCCCCAACCAGCTCCAACCAGCCGGTCTGACGACCATTCAGATTACACTCTCTCTCTTTCTCTTCAACCGGCTCGACCTCGGCTCCCTCTAACTCTCGCTTTTCTTTTTCCCTTAAATGTCACGCCGTCGAGATGGGTCGCTTCGATTGTTGGCCGAGAGGCGATTTATTAATTTTACCTGAGCACCGGACAATGAGAGGGGAACCGATTCGATGATTACGCTGACTGCCGCTCCAGGCCCACCATCGACTTATTTTTACTCTTCCTTTTTCGACAACGCTTCGATCGGCTTGTAGTTCTGTCGGTAGACACGATTGGTTTTGCTGCATCGTGTTCTGCTCGATTAAGAAACGATCATAAACGATTCCCCGGTAGATAAGACCCCTCATGGGGTTAGCTTTGATACTCATGGGGTACTCTTTCAAGTGCGAGCGGGTTTAGGTTGAAAAAAGCTGGAACGCGTTTTTGGAGATTATAGGTATTGATGATGGAAAGGTATGAGGAGAATCGATGTTGTGATATGTGCTGAGTGAAGTTAGGGTAGAATGATTAGGGTCAATGGCAAATATGCAGCGATATTGATACAACATCCAAAGTATGAAAGGAAATATGTATCAATGCGTCTCTTTATACATTACATGCAGACTTTATTTGTACATTGCATGTGGATTTTATTTATAACATGTGGCTTATAGGACTCTGATATTAAGTTAGAGGGTGACGTAAGATCGTTATTATCTTCTATAAGAAACATCAAGTTTAGCGATTTCCGACATATGACTAATTTTCAAGCATGACTAACCTACCTACACAACATACTTTAACCTTCTTGAAATTTCGCTACTGTCTAGATATTATCAGATATAGTCTTCAAATTCTGAACATACCTCATAGCTAATGTATGTTTGTGATACTCAAGATCTCTTATAACTCTATTCTCAAAGTAAGCGACTGAATACACCCTGTCCCTACATCCCTCTCGTTTCAATCGAAACATCCACGAAACGATTCCACATGATAAAAATGAAATTTTTCTTTGTTCGGCGAACAAATAGCCTCGCATCGGTTCCTCGGGCGGTGGTATCGTATCAGTCAATCATAAACGAGATAGAATCGCGTGTCTGCTAATGATGAATCGAGTGGTCAGGCCGAAGGCTGACGTAAGCGGATTAGCAGCGTTTCGATTAGGCTCTAATCAGCAGCGGTGCCAAAAACTGGTAAGACCGGTATATTTACCTGCGACTTAATCGATCAGAAGAATACACGAGATAGCAATGAGACTAAGGATCGAAGATGAACACGTATCTATCGAATACGTGATTGTCACTGGGCTACGAGCAAACAGCTTCTGTGGATTATCGAGCGAGTTTCCATTATCGTCGCGTTTATCGGAGCCGCGAGACTTTGCGTTATCTGGCCACGATTGTCCCTTTTCTCGAGTTTTCCTCCTTGTGGACAATTTAAGGAGAGCCGTGAGTCACCGTTACACGTGGAAATTTTCGAGTGTGAAACCTTGTGAAAAGTGACGAAACGATGATAAAGCTTTTAGGATTTTGGAACGACGAAACGTTGACAATGAAGGTGAAAATAATAATTTGGCTTTAAAGGGAACAGTATAATGAATATGATTCGCATCGGATATGAATGTTTTAGAGGTCTTTAAGGTCTTGAAATTTGCAAATCGGAGGTCACATTTGAAATCGATGACTCCCGTATAATGAAAGAAATACTTATTTCAACACGAGACTTTCCTTTCATTGTCTTCGACTCTCACACTGGCTTAATTAAAATTACATTAAAACTGCATAGCGAAGTATAGTAAAATTATAGATACCAAAGTTTTACTATAACGATCAGATCAAAAGTGACAATAGATTCATACTAGATTATACATTACTAGTTGTTCACTTCGTCAAAAATTAAATGAAAACTTGTCCTAACACGCAATAGAATGGGCAGATGGTATTAGGTGTTATTTCATTTCAAAGGTCTTATAGGACCTTTTCTCTAATTGCATTCCATCAATAAGAATTTGAAAGGACAAAGATGAAGCGATAGTCGGTGTTTCGATATAGTGGTCTGAAATGAAAGCGCCTCGTTCCCATCGCTAGGCGGCAGTGACGGTTCTGGTCGGGTCACGAAGATGACCCCTCGCGGTGACCCCGACGGAAGGATAGCCGCGATGCCCCCTGCGCGCACGCGATAACACGCGCGCCCGTAACGCCGTGTTTTTCGAGCCTCTCTCGCTCGCCCGGAGAAATAAGGAGCCGAGGCGAGGGTCGTAGGTCGAAGATACCGGCGCACGCAAGCCGGCTTTTGTGCGCTGCCGAACGGACACGAGCTCGACGGAGAAAAATGAACGAACCACGCGAGGAAACGGCCGGGGGACGCGGGTAGAAGCGAGTAAACGTGTCTACGGGACCAGACAAAGAGCAAGGTGAGATACTTGGATCTGCGGGATTCACGGAATTGCTGCGCAACCACGCTGCCAACCCTAACGAGATGTTACACGCTGTTATATATGGCGTCGCAGATGCATTTCTGTAAATTTATCATTTACGTTTACTGCACTTGTGCATACTTCTACGTATATTCAGCTGATTCGGGATTTATGTATTTATAAGCATACATTTAATGTTTATACTTACATGTTCATTTAATCTGTGGATCTGTATATTCAATCTGTAGATATACATTAAATTTGTGGATTTATGTATAAATTTAATTTATATACTTATACATATATTCATTTAATTTGTAGATTTATTTAGGCACTTAGTAGTAGATTTATATTTAATAAAGCAGATGTATATCTTTATATATGTATCTATTTCATCTGTATATTTATACATTTATATTCGTTCAACGAGTATCTTTATACATTATTCATTTGATTTGTTGATTTGTATACTTGGGGGCATAGAAAGCTGCATATGATTTGACGATACAAAAGTATCTCAATATAGCACATCTGAAATATGAATTTCAGAACTGAGAGTTTGAGAAAAGATTATGTAATTGTATGAATATTATATGTGAACATAAAATAGTTGCTAAATGAAGATAAAATTGTAGGCTACTACATCAAAGAATAGTCAATTTTAGAACACACGTGGTCAGTCTAACCTCATCCGAGCACAAGAAAGTGTATTAAAATAGTACTCATATCAATGTAAAGTTAGACAAAAATGAGTACATAAATATTTCATCAATGTTTCCAATGTAAAATGACTAATTACCAACTGTAGGAAAGACTGAGTAATTTTAGAACATGTCAGACCTGACGTGCTGACATAATATCTCAAAATGGCACCCGTAGCACATGAACCTATAATGCCTACACAAACACGATGGTACACAAATTTTTCACCCACCACAAGTAAGGATCGAAAATAAAGTCACTCGAAATTCGTTAAAGGGGAGATAGGAATATAAATAACAAAGAGGAAGAGTATAAATAAAAGTCGCGAGGAACGATGTAAAAGAGGAAGAATAGGAAGAGAATCGATACGGTATCGAAAGGAACAAAGGAAAGAAGAACAAAGAGAGTAATAAAAGAGCGGTAGTTCTAGCGATGATCGAACGACGAACGAGGAGAATCGACTTTTATCGTGGACGATTCTTACGAGCTACTCGCACGCGCCGATAACACCGCGCGGAGGTCGCGGGAAAGAATACCTTTTAGCCTCTTTTATCGGGCTAAAGTTGTGCGTCAATGGCGGCGGTGGCTTCTTCCATGGAGATAATGCCGACTTGGCCGGTTCAAGAAGGCCGGTATAATCGTTTCTGTGAGACACGAGCATGCCCCGGCAGTGTGCTCCGTTTTGCACACGCGATTCCCTACACGTGCTTTACGATTCTCGATGCCAATTTACGCGTGTGTACTTTATACTTGCCTTTGTACTTGGCTTTATCTTGCGACGTGTCAGAAAATTCGCGAATCACTCTCCAAAGAATTCAAATGCATCGATAATTCTTCGCCTCTTCGTTTTATTTAGAGAATATTTTTGCGAATTCTTTTACTGGTAAAATTAGAAGTGCTCTGGTCGTAACGATCACATCTATAAATTGAGACGAATCTTTTTAGGAGTTCGTTTGTAACAACAGGTTATTCGGGATTTTTTGAGACACGTAATTTCACGAGTTCGGAAAGGCCAGTAGTTCTTTCTCCACACGCGATTATAAAATCACTGAGTACACGGTGATTCACAATGGAAAGTCCGCAATGAAGTCATTTGCAGTCGTTTAAAACTTTGGACATTTTAAACAAATATAAAAGGTTATTACAAGTATAAATAGCATGAGTAAATCAGACGAAAGAATAATTATTTTAATCCATTAACTTTGTACCTGCATGTCTCCCTGACAATTTTGTTAGGTTAAGTAACAATTCCTGGTTTAAAATATTGCAAATTTGGAACACTATCAATTACATAAGTTTACTCTTCGTGAAAATAGAAATTGATGTAACCTAAGTTACAAATTGTTCATATTTGTGTCGAATGAATTTTATCTGATGTTGAATGATATCTGTGATATCGAGAAAAGAGCGTATCTTAAAAGGAAAAACATCGAAGAATGTAAACGTAACACGATAATAAATACGCGAAAAGCGTATAGCTCGTTGAAATTTATCGTCGGTGGGCGTCGCGGGAAAAATAAATTGAAGACGATAAACGTCCGACGTGGCCAGGTGAGGCCGCATTAATAGTTCACGTACAATATTAATATATACGCTGACTTTACGATTATTTGTATCTGCGCTGAAGTGGAGCCGAGGGTAATTAAGTATTCGTGAAATACAGCGTACTAACGAAGCGCTTTCCAGCTCGTTTCAGCAGTTAACGTTCCTCGTGTGGCTTGTTAAATACGTCGGTCATAAGCGAAACACCGAAACAAAGGTATTTACATACTCGTCTAATTCGAATGAATCATGGGTTCAGACGGTATTTGGCTAAAAGTAATTTTAAAAACTTTAACTTTTTACATATTTCACCCTTTTAGTGGACTGGAAGAATTGTACCTTAAAGAATTGCAAGAATATGTATGCAATAGTGAAGTTTGAAACCTAAAGGGATTATCAAAATTCAGTTAACCCTAGAAAAAGTTGCATACCTATACAAGTTTTGATAAAAAACTCAATAATCTTTGCACTTCTCTTCACAAAGGAAAGAACAGTCCGAGAAAATCTTAGAATTCTGTCGAACGTGAAGTCATTGCAAAACGTCGTATCGAATATCGATTTCACGTTCTTGCGAACGATTACAAGTGGAATATCCGAAAAAAAGAGGATTAAAGACGGCGGAAATTATCGAAATAGAACGCTCTCGAGAGTTAATCTAATCTCAGGAAGGAAAACTCCGAAGCTATATCAACTGTGATAACCCCTGATGATCGTACATGCAATCTAAACCTTTCTAAAGACGGTTCACGATCTGGCATTTGTAGTAGTTGAAAAAAGAGAATCCACGCAATGTTATCACAGAAGTTAATTAATCGCTTGTAATTTCGAGAAGATCGAAAAAAAAGAGAATTGAAGAGGTTAAATAGATACGCCTCGTGAAAGAGGCATGAGAAATTTCGAATTTCGTATCGCTGCATGATTCAATCTGAAATAAAAAAAGAATTTTACTACGTCGTACGACGGGACAGAGTTTCATGATTATGGTACGTGCGTTCTTTTCTTGTTTCCTCGGATTTTTTTGACCGACTGTTTTGCATAAGAGCGTCGCGTGAACTTCTGGTAAACAAGTTTTAACGTTGTTACTGCGCAAAATAGTGTTCGTCTTTCGAGACTAGCTTGCTTTGTGTTAACTAGTAGGTCTCACATGATTAATATATTGTATTGTTCGTAGTTTGATATTGTCAGATTTCTCAAGTTTTGGAATTTTAAAATTTTTGAAATTCTAAATCGCTGAGTTACCAAATTTTCAAGTTTCTACGTTTATAGGTTTCTACGTGTCCAAGTTTCTACGTCTCTGAGTTTCTACGTTTCCACCTTTCTACATTTCTACTATTCTACGTTTCCAAGTATCCAAATTTCTCCATTTCTCAAATAATAAACTGTGAAACACATCCATAAGCTTCGAAATCTCCAAGATGCCAAATTCCCATAAAATCACATCGGTTACGAAATGACCACCCAGCGACCAAAGTCGAACGTTTGAAACGAAGCTGTACTTTCTCAGAAGTCCCGTGATCGATCCAGCAATCGTCGCATAAAAAAGAGCAACTCGGTATCGCAGAAGCAGCCAGACTCAACAACGTCAAACGTCAACCGCACAAAGCTGTAAGAGTTGAAAATGTTCGGCAATCGTTCAGCCTAAGGCAGGGACGCGATATCGTGCAGACATTTGGAGCCGACCTCGGGTTCACGAGGACTTTATTGACAAGGGAACAGCAGTCGATCAATGCATCATAGCGGCGTATCGTGAATTGCCGATAACGATTGAAGCTCGTGCGCTTCTGCACGCAGCACCGAGGCTCGTACTAGAAAGTTATCGCAGCCCCACACGAAGCAGGCGTTCGCGATTTATCTTCCGGCGACACGTAAACACTTATTAACGGGCGCACACTCGTTAGTCGAGTGAATCGAGACTGAAGCCGCGTGCAAAGGTTATCGCGTGGCAAAAGAGCCGCACTACAACGTGGAATTCTCGCCTCGAGCTCGCTTTTCAACGGAATTATGATTCTAGTGCTGAACAGTTTCTACTTTTGAGAGTGGGAGTCTTTGGGAACGTGGGATTTTGAGGTTAGGACTTCGGGTTTTTAGGGATTTTATTATTTGGGGACTTTGGATTTGAAGGATTATGACTTTAGGAATCTTTGGGACTTTGGGATTTTAGGGTGAAGATTTCGAGATTTTGGGAATTTTACTGTTTTGGGATTTTGAGGACTTAGGGTTTGAAGATTATCACCTCAAGAATTTTTGGGTCTCTAGGACTTTGGGATTTTGGGACTGGGACTTTGGAATTTTGGAGCTGGAACTTTAGGATGTGGAGAATTCTGTTATTCTGGGATTTTAGAAGTACTTAGGGGATGCAGAGTATAGAACCTTAATATTTTAGAATTAATAGACAGTATATTCCACATAACACTTTGATTGCCATGTCACCTATATGTGGGTGGCACTTCAATTACCACACAGATCTACCACCTATGAAAATACTCGTATTAACTGCTTGTAACTATGAAAAATATAAGGAGACATTGTAAAACTATTTGGTAAGATTCACTATAAATAAAAATACTACCTAATACAATCTTCAGCTGTTTCAGTGTGGCATATTTCCAGCTTTGATAATTTGGCAAATAAAATTAAATAACCCAAAGTGATAATCATACGAATATTACACTACATAATTAACGTATCCACTCATTGATACGTCTAATATCAAATGAAAGTGACACAATAATTTTATATTTTGCTTGATATGCCCCCTTCGAGATACGCTTTATTCGAGAGTTATTTTTATATAAGAAAGTAATAAATCAGAAGTGTATCGTACGAAATTGTTTCGCTTATCCTGCTACGAATGACGCAAGAAAGATAAACTTTCATTCATCGGTTTTGCACGATGGGATTTCACTTAACGAACACCTTGCATATAATTATACACCTTCCATAAAGCTGCACGTGTAGTTCATAATTATCCACTGTTATGTTCTTTACACCTTTAGTTCTTCATTATCCATAAATCAGAAAGTTTGTTGCAATAAATTTATTTGGCACCTTTGCTGCTTTAACATTTGTATATTCCATCGGAACAACCTATTCAATGTTAATAATTATTGAATATTCATCATCTTTGACAGGTTATAATTTAGCGTGTTATAATTGGTGTTTAAATTAAATACTGTACTTAAACCGATGTCACAGCTGGATTGTAACGTCATTTTTATACTGTTACCAAAAATTATATTCGTAAAAATTATTCTAGTGACATAATTTAACTGCACTTTTAAAGTTTAGATAAATTAAATAACTTATAAGAATATGTCCCAAATAATGTTAGTAAAATATTGAATTTTTGAACCACCCACAATGATAAATGCTTCGATGGCAAACATGACCACCATCACAATTTACCGATGTTTGAAGCAAGTAAACCAACACGCTTAATCTTTCGCATCTCCCGTGCTTTCCTCGAAAAAAGATTAAGAAGAAGAAATTGGGACACCCGTACCGAGCAATTACCCGTTGATTTATTAACAAGGTGTCGAAAGTTGCGTGTCAAGCAAAGGGCTAAGCACCGATCGAGTCATTTGTAAACCGATCTTTCGCAACCGGCCAAACGAACCGGGCTCTCTGTTAGCGTCCATTTACAGCCGAATAAATCATAATTAAATCGGTATGACCGACAATCGTTCGTATAGGTTTTTGTCCTCTAACAGCAGCTGCGTTTATCGATCAAGTCGACGAGATGCGCTTTCGATCGCGATTTACACCGACGTTAAACCAGTTCTCCGTTGCGCGTTCGCAACGGTAATGCGATTTCTCGAAGCAATTCTTGGATTCTTACATAATTTATCTTAATCTTTCCGCGCCGATCGATTTGCACGATTCATTATGTCATTTGTCATTGTTCGAGGCAGCGAGACTCGGTCCCTGATCATCCGACCACCGATTCGATTTATGCCGCCTTTTTGCGAGGTGTCGAGCTGCAGCTGCCGACAAAACTCGCCTTGTAACGCACGAGTTATCCTTGACATTACGCGTACATTAACCGAATGATCCTCTTGCGAAATCTCGACAACTTTGCATTTTTACCGGTGGGTTTCTTCAAATACGAGGACTTTCGATAGGGTTTCGTTTTCGTGAAAATTGATTGCGATTTTCTTGTACTTGTGGAGGAAGAGTTAGGGAGAGACAGGGAAAGTCTAGAGAGAGGGGATGGGAGACTTTGTCAGAAATTTGGGGATTTACACATTTGGAAATATGGGAATTTTAGAGCCTTGCGTTTGGGGAACTTGAGGATTTCGTAAGGTGGAAATATAGGGGTGTAGGATTTTGCAAGTATGAGAATTTGGGGGTGAGAGAATTTGGGGACATGAGAATTAGAAAATTTGAGAAATTGGAAATGTGAGGATTTGGAAATATAGAGAATGGGGATGTGGGAATTGGTAAATATAGAAATTGGGGATGTGGGAATTGGTAAATTTTTTTGGGGGGTGTGAGAATTGGTATATTTGAGAATTAGGCAATGTGAGTATTTGAGAACGTAGGTATTTGGAAATTTGAGAATATGGAAATGTGAGAATTTGGAAATATAGAAATTGGGAACGTGAGAATTGGCAAATTTGAGAATTTGGGGGTGTGGAAATTGATAAATCTGACAATTTGACAATGTGAGTATTTGTGAACGTAGAAATTCAAAAATCTGAGAGCTTTACCCGCAATTACCAGTCTTCAAAAAGACCAATAAATTCCAGTAAACCCCCCATCCCCCGATTTTCGCTCCCAATCATTAGACGTTCAAAAGCAATAAGCACGAAAATATTCAGAGTCAAAACGGTCAAAGCAAAATAAAGAACGAAAGGATGTATTTGCCGGTGATCCATTATTACGGATCCGCTTACGTAACCGCTGGGAGGCTTTCCAGCAGTGGTTTATTAAATGAAACCTGTTGCTGGAAATCGGTGCTCGCTTGCATATGCGCCTCCAGATTTAATTCGAGGCAGATGCAGCTGTGCGTAATAGCAGGACCTGTTTCCTTCCGCGGAAGTGCGGCTGTTTTGCAACAGGAAGGGATATGCACGCGCAAATTTCTCTTCCATCTTCTTTCTTCTTTTTTCCCCTGTTTTGCGGTTGGAAATAGCGAAGCATGCAACTGTAGATGGATATGTGTACTGTTAGGTATTCGTTCGCGGTTGGCAAATCTGTGTCACTGGATTATGTTCTTTGGTTCATTGGATCTTTCGTGTTGGAATAAACAGATTTTTCGGAAGAAATATTTTTTCAAGTATTCCATCAAGATCGTGGTATTTTACATTCTCAGGTTTATATTTGGTATTTTGACAAGGTTCAATTACAAGTCGGAAATCGTTTCATTTTATTATGCAGAAGACTGCTAAAAATAAAGGTAACCCGTATCGTACTATATAATTATATTCTGAATTACAAAATAGACGAATGTGGTCTATTTTAAGTGAAAAATATATGCAAGATAGGTAAAATAGATACTTGCTAATACCATAATTATGCTAATACTACAAACATAATACTTCGAGTAAATGAAAAAATTAACTATACAAAAGAACGTGAACATCTTGCAATGTACATGTAAACACGCTTTATGTTTCCAGAAAGATATAAAAATATAAAAAATTACCTTCTGCACAAGGTCTTCCATTAAAAAGTAAACTAAAACTCTGATTCTAAAAGTTAATTACAGCCTTCATATTACACCAGTATCAAAAAACTCGATCTGAAAGATTCAACGAAACGGTTAAAGTTTGCACGTGCACAAGGAATCACATTTACAAATTAGGTTATGTCCGGACGTTGGATTGAAACAGATGCACCTGTTTATATTTCATCGTTATACAACAACGGAACCTGACACGGAAGCGCAGGAAGCATAACAGGAAGGGATGTTCCCCGGTTTCTAACCCTCTAAAACTCATCGGGCCGAGGTTTCCTGTCGCAGGAAACGTTAAAAGTTAAAAGGGGGCGGCCCTGTCGAAGCGTGACCGCCATTTCGACAGGTAACACACGCTCACCTTCGGTTAAATCCTTGTTGGTTTTGCTAGGGTTCAAACATTTTCCTGCTTTTGCTATCGGGCTAAATTGCTTCAACCTTTTTGCACCTCACGCTCCATTTCGTTTTATATTTACCGTCAACCCTCGTTTTAGTAAACAGGAAGTTGCGATGAGGAACATTTAACACGTTTAGTATTTTTTGGAGATTTATTATTTGGGATAAATTTTTTGCAGACTTGTTGGAGAAAGGAAGATTTGTAATATTTTTTAATAATATTGTAAGAAAATTTTGCAAATTCTCGGTCATGGACATTCAAGGTTTCGAGGGTTGAAGGATTCAATCAAATTCCTATGGTTCAGTGTTACAGAGTTTCAAATATTGAAACGTAAGAGTTCTTTTAAAATTGAGATTTAGAAAATCTTGTGTTTCAAAGTTCCACAGTTCTAAAATTCAAACGTCAGTAAATGTTTTGTAACATTTCATAGAATAAACCTTGCTCAAAAACGAACGAGAAGGCTTCACATATATTTAAAACGTGGTTAACATTGTTTTCACGTGTAGAACGCCCTTGAAATTCGTCCGCAAGCGTGGCTAATTATCGAATTTCCTGTTGCGTCGCGATGCGCGACAAGTGCAGCACGCATCGAATGCAAATCTGAAGGGAAAGCCGGGTCAAAAGCGGAAATAACCGATGGCCAAGCGGGAGACTCCTACGGCCACCTGTCCTCCGATACAGAAATCAAAAGCGGAAGTCTGCCACGGCCCAGGAAGCATCGAACCGTGTCAGTAGCCTCTTGTCAGCCTCGACGCTTCCTTCTTCGTGGAATCAGCTTCACGATAGGAACCGGCTCGCGAGCTTTGGAAAGTAGAAACTTCAAACGTGTCCAACGAATCGCGGAAGTCGACGCTTATGGACTGCGAGTTCATCATGTGTGAACGAATACCATTTTCATAGCTAATTTATCGTTACGAACGTGTTCGAGTATTCGGTAAATATTACTGTCTTGAAACATATATGTTATTTACCATTACTATGATTTGACAGATCAGGCAGGAACTAGTTACTGTCTAGTTACTAGCGACAACTAGTTACTATAATCTTGAGACAACGAATGAAAGTTACAATGTCATGTCTTGCATTTTGCCATGTTTAAATTGCAAGTGGACTTAAATTCGAAAATACTGAAAATAGATTATAATACGTAAGGAGTTAGGTCAATCAATTTGTATATGTAAATCTTGAATTTGATTCCCTGCAACTTTTGCAAATAATCTGTTGAACGTGTCCTACTCTCAGTTTTCCACTGTTTACGCAACGTTGTATTATGTATAAAAATTGCATTACACCGTCATTTGATCGTTAATAACTTAACCCGATAAAACTCATTTCCATTCATCTTTTATTATCCATTCCAATCTGTCCGAATGGGGAACTGACTCAATTAACGGCTTAATAATTCGATCGTAAATCAGTCACACTTTTTCGCCGATGCAAAAAATGGTCGTCGGAGCTCGTCGACTCGGCGGCCTCACTTTCTCACTAACGTCGCTAAATACTCCCAGGAGCACGAACTTGATTTTAATCGACTTCAGTCCTCGCCCGTCGGCCAGAAGCGATGATCGATCGACATAATCGCGAGATCGTGTCGATCGTGCGACGTCACGGGGGAAATTGCATTTAGGCGGTTGGCAGAGGCGCGTCCCGGGAATATTAATGAGGCCATCGATGGGGACTAATTGTCGGGCGTATATAAGGCCGCTAATGCGCAAATTAAAAGTCGGCTCAATGGGGATCAGCGTGGACGATTTTTGGGGATGAACGATCATCAAGGAACATCCAGGATCCTGGGTACCGTAGGAAGATTGAGCAATCAGCCAACCGATTATTTTCGTCGTGCCGCGAATAATTACCACACTTTGATCCTATCCATCGTAAGTCATCGATAAATTCTCCCAACCTATAAGCCTAATGACCGATACAAAATTATTGGAAGATCGTGCGAACGGACCAATCGCCTTCTTGCTTGATTAACGATAATCATAATAATTCATCGGATTAACCGAGCTTCCTTCACGCCACGCTAACGAGCTCTGGGAGATCCTTGGGTTGCCAAGTCCTTGGCTGACTTTTTTGCTGAATGGGGGTGGGTACAGGATGGAAGCTGCAACTGCAATGGACTACTGACGATGATGGACAATTCTCAATTATTTAAGGTTATTTAATAATCTGTACGTTTACAATTCTTCCGATATAATATAAAATTCCACTTTAATTTATAATAATGAAATACGAAAAATTGTTCAAGAACTTTTATCGTACAATGTACAAATAAAAATTGCTAAAAATTCTTGGGGTATAATATAAAATTTTACTTCGATTCATTAAAATAAAATACGAAAATATGATGACCAAAACGAAGAAAATTGAAACTTATGGGAAATACAAAAGACAGAGGTACAATATGTTCGAACGTAAGTGCACCGTAGGGAACCGGTATTGTAACGAGCTGCAACGATATTGCATTACATATATTTCATATTTCCATACAATTATCATTAACGGTACGAATTAATGAGCGACTCCCTCCTAAGGGAACCAGCTGAACGTCCGCTGTCTTTCGTCGTAAGTTGTTAGGTGCTACTATCGTCTGGTACCAGAGCTTATTTAAGAGCCGACGAAAAAATGTAATTCCTCGGAAACGATAATAAATATCGGATACAGCGTTTCGCGAAACTCGTTCCTTCGGATTCTCGCGACGGGATTACTTCGAACCAAGAGTTTCTCTTTGCGAAATTATCCGGTGGTAATTGAAAATTGAGCTACACTGTTTTTTGTGAAAATTCGATATCGTGACTCGATTCGAAAGTTATCATTTTTTAACATAGTTGAACTAAATAGTTTGAACTTTTCTCTTTATTAAAATTACGAACAAGGATGTTAATTTCAGATGATTTATAATAATTCAATATGACCCGTAATAATAATTTCGGACGATATTGTTCGTCAGGAAGAGGAGCAGCAAATAAATTAAAGATTCTTTATTCGATTGGAGGTTTTCTTTTGAGTCAGCAACAATAGCTCAATCCTTCTGGTCGTGGCGGTTCGAAAGCTCGAGAAATTCATTTCTCAGCGCGTGTCCAATAAGAAACCCGTCGAATCATGGCATTTCCAATGAGAGCAACAAAAGTTCCACGGCGGGAGCCACGCGCTTCAAACCACCCCGTGAAAGTCCGTGTGTCGATTCTAAGCCGTGATTCATGGTGATTGCTCGCGGCGCAGAAAGGACGAAGAAGAAGAAGAAGAAGTGAAAAAGGAAAGGTTCGAGACACCACGCGACCGCCTAACCTCGGCTTCCACCTCTCTTTGGTCCCCCATATAAATATTCCCTCTAACATTCCTTCCAGGCTGTACGCTCGAAGCGACCTACAACTACCCTGGGGATTTTAATTACCCTCGAGGTGGTTATCGAGCCAAATCATACTTCCAACCTTATTTATGAACACTCTCGAATCACCGCGACGAGTTCGACAATTTATGCTCGTCTATGCGGCCAATTAATATTTGTCGCCATTTATGCCCACGTGACACGTTCTATCTCTCGAGGATCATCTTACGAGAGAGGCCGAGGTGATGATTGCTCGTTTCCTTGTCACATAAATTCTCAAATTTAGTTCCTAAATATTTAATTAGAGGAGTCTTCAGATTTTGTGAATATGAATTTTCATTTTTTTAAATTTTCAAGTTCTAATACTAGGGTAGCAAATTTGAGAATTCTTAAATTGCGAGTTCCCACATTTCTAAATTCATGAATTCTCAAATTTCCAACTCCCCCGATTCCCAAAACTCCCATCTCCTAACCCCTGAAGCTCTGAAATCTTCAACTTCCTCAATTCCCAAATCTCCAGATTGTAAAACTTTCCAATTTCAAAATCCTCAGATCCACAAATTCTAAATATGCAAAATACCACAGAAACACGTGTCATTTCTCATCGTTGGATCATTCTCGATGCGTCAATGACGCGGTTGTTCCGTAATGACGCATGAAACCGTGCGGTTGGTGATTAAGTCATTAAGCCCGCACGTTGTTCGTCGACGAACGCGTATCGTTCGATTCCCTTTCCTGTATGTAAAAACGCCTCCTTCATACTGTTTATTTATGGACGAGTTTTAAAAAGCGAACCGTGGAATCGGGATTTCCTCTGTGGTCTTGGAATAATTGGCGGATAAGTGTAAAACCACTTTCCGCTTTAATCTTTCCACGGGTGGTACGAAACTGGCAGGGAATCGAAAAGAGATGTTTTGCGGTTTGTTTGTATTTGTAAATTACTTTCTTTCAGTATAGAATTGCTTCGTCAGATTTGACCTGCGATCGTGATCGAATCTGTAAATACTGTTTGTATTAAGATGTCGATAAACACAAGAGTAAATTGTCGAAATTCAAACCAATGAAATCACTTGGTGTTACAAGAGTATACAATATAATATATTATAGCTATCTTATGCAAAAAAGGATTGAATAAAAAATGTCAGTGAATTGAGCAACCTTCAGATTTGCAAGTTTGAATTAAAAATTTAGTCTTGCATTCCTTCAGTTAATCAGAATTCCTCGACTGAAAGATATTCGAACACTTCATTATTAATGGGGTTAAATGAAAGCATCTCTGAAGAGAGAATCTAGAATTCATCTAACAGCAGGATCAGATTTTCCTCGTCTCGGGAAATCATGATGGAAATGACCGCAGGCGAGTTGCTCGACGAGCGTCTCAAACGGCTTTCTGAACATTAAGAAAGGAATTCGCATTGAAAGTACCGTAAATACGGCACGTAGGTATAAGTATCTGTTACGACGGAAACGGAGAAGAGGTAAAAAATTCGCATACTCGGATCTAGTGTCGCCTCTAATGCGGCCGATTGCCGCTACCGCCAGGATACTCATGTTTCAGAACGTAGAAACGCGTGGGCTACGACCGGCTGTTCCTGCCGCGTTAACTTTGAATTTTATGGACGGCCACCGTAATCCGTTAGAAAGATTCGATTTCAGCCGCGTTTTATCGCGTGCACGCGCAATTTCCGCTCGAATGTTACGCCGAATTGTCGTTCGCTCCTGTTCGTGCCTCGGTTGTTCAACGAGCAAGATCGTTCGACCAGATTTGAAATATTGTACACCGTTAAAAAATATCTCAGTATATGGTTATAGCGAAGGATAGACATTTAAGGATTCAGAATTTGGTTAGTCGTATGTTGGTTTACTGAAATTGTCCAAACGATATCACGGTGATTTGTTGATTAGATGGGAGCTCTGAGAAAATTTAAATAATTTGCAGATTTTTGTGGTTTTGCGTTTTGAGGATTATTTTTAAGTTCTCAGATTTATGAAAACTTACGATTTAGATCTAAAACGAGAGTCAAAATAACCATCTTTCCATCACCAAATTAACCCAACATCACTTCTGCATCAAGCGAAACTATGAACTTCATGATGTCATTATTCTAACAATTTGAATTCTCCGAATTGATCATCCGAGTAATGTACGAATCACGTCCGATCGACTGTCCGTACCAGTCAAATTAATCAGACAAAAAAGGTAAAAGAAGAGAGGAAGGATTACCTCGAGTTGTATGAAAATGATTAAGTACAACACAGCGAAAGAGGAATACCGTGGCGCGACCTTACTCGCGACTCGACGTGGCGGCAGCACACAGCGGCGTGATACTTATCGGAATGATTTACATCGCAGTTAAAACCGTTGACACGCCACGACTTTCCGTCCGTGCCGCGGAATTACCGCGCTTATCCGCGCAATTAGACGCTGACGACCTCTGAGCTTCGTCTGACAACGATCACAGCTCAATCAAGGACGTTCCAGGATTTTCGTCGGCCTGATGAATCGATGATACGTGCCGACGCGACGACAATCGGTAAATACGACTTCGACGATAATCAGCTGTAGACGAAAATTCAATATTGGCGCTGGAGATGCTTGATTGTGAATTATGACTTTGGAGACGAGGAATATTGCGATCTGAGCAACAAAGTTCTCAAAAGCTGAACATTTATTTAAGATTTTGGTTTTTGGTGTCGACTATTTTAATTTGAAGTTTGCCGTCAATGCACCTGTTCAAATACTTCAATCATCAATCCTCAATCTTCAAAGCTCCAACCACTTCGACTGATCAAATTAAGAAACCCACAATCGACGAAAAAAAGTGAAACCACGGTGCTCAATCTCGAATGAAAATGAACCAACTCTATCCCCCGAGCCATCTTTGATGAAACTACGAGCTTAGCTGGAACCGAAAGTCGTTAATGTTTCCTTTGACCTAGCTCTACTAATTGCGAGAGGCAGCAAAGAGCCTGAAGATGGTCTCACGAAACTGTTGGTAACACTGTCAGAGATCCTGGCCCTAGGGTGCTGCTAACGCCCCAGGGCGGGCAATTAAACGTGATTATCCTTCATTAAGGACGAATTCGAAGGCCAGGGCACAGGAACGGTTGCTTAATTGTGGGAATGAATCGTCGGTGTCTTCTCTGGCTCTCGTGTCCTTATTTATTTCATCTCTGCCAGCTGTTTGTCCTCCTCTTTGGCGATGGAGCCTCGAGATTCTCGCGTGCACCCACACTGAAAGTCGTTTCCGAATTCCCTGCGGGTAGAACTTTCGTGAACGGGGCTGATTGCACCACTGTTGGAAAAATTCGACGTTTCGGAGATTTGGAAACACGAACATTTTGATAAGTTCAATCCTCAAGGTTTGGAAACTAACAAACATTTGGATAATGTTATCCATGAAGTACACATCTACGTTTCGGTTACTAACGTGGTCATGTGTGAATATTTTATTGGGACACTGTGTTACACAAACAACCATGAAATATTCACCTCTTCAAGTTCAAATTCAAGAAATCTACAAATGAAGTTTAGAGACTAAACATCAACCTATGTGATTCGTTAAAATATTTGATAAGTGTGCATATATAAGATGAACGTTTTATTGAGACCTTTGATGTTACAACGCTTCAAGATGAATTTCAAAGATTCCCAAAATGTCTTGCAGGCAGGCAACTTCTCGAGTTGAATCAAATGCTACCAATATATTTTGTCCGCCCAATAGCATGCACTTTTATCTGGCGTTATCCGGTGTATCATTATCGCGACAGGTTGTTTGTCTTGCGAGGCGAAGGGGAAGTGTTCCTACCAAATGTATGCCGCAAGTCAACACTTGGTGCGCGTGGTTGTTTGACTGTTTGACTTTCCCAGAGCAGAGAGGAGCGGTTCTGGACGTGTATATCTACCTGCGCTCAGGTTCTAAGTTTCCTCAAATGTTGTCTCAGCCGGGTTAGATACCATACGTCGCGCAGTTTCAACCCTAGATAACAGCGTTCTTCTTCGAGATTAAGTTTCTCGTCCATCAAGGTGTTCCAACGCGTTGATGGAGCCATTTAGAGAAAAAAAAATTCCGCCGCGTTCTTAACTCCAACGACTACCTTTTATCTGTACCGATGACGTGGAACAGAACACAGGAAACATAGCTTTCGCGTTCTTCCGTACGTCAAACTTTCGTTCTAACGATGCCTCGTAAAGCTTCGAGTTGAAACGATGGTATTTCTGAACGTTTTATGACCGCGTATGAGTTGTTCGACGAATGTGGATATTGAAATTTGGAAATGGGGATTCAGATTGTGAGAGTTTGTCAATTACTATTTTCATATCTGTAACTGTAGTTTTCAGGTAACTAAGTTTCGTAATACTTACATTTTTTAATATATGAATTGACAAATCTTCAAGTTCTGAAGACTGAAATATCCAGATATCTGAATCATTTCAAAGTTTCAAAATGTCTAAGTTCCTAAATTTCCAAAATCCTTAATAACCAAATCTCTACATTGTCAACTTCTACAAATCCCAAACTTCCATATTTTCTAATTTCTAAATTTCCAAATCCCTAAAATTCATCAACCATCTACAATCTTAACATTTTACACAAAGTGTCAAATTCCATCCGAAAATCGTGCTAAATTCTATAAAATTCTACCGAACACCGATGACGTGCAAATGCATGAAGCATTAATGCATTCGATCGAATGCACACAATCACGTGCATTTTCATATACCGGTTGAACGTGTGTCTCTTGTAAAGTTCCGCGAAAGAAAAAGAAGAATACGATCGCCAGTGAACTCACGTATCGGAGAACGCGTGCATTTAATCGCTAATCGATCGTGACAGATGTACGTACGTGTTTCTGCACACGTAACGCAAAACTATGGGCGTACCGTTCGCTGACGTTTTCATCTCACCTTCGGTTTAATCTGACGACGGTGTTCCGAGAGCACGTTTCTGCTCGTTTATCAACGAACATACGGTCCTCTTGCTAAAAAATTTGCCTCACGTTAACGGCTACCTACGTTTTATCGGGCACGTGTCGTGAAAAATGGAACGCGAAGGAGTGGAGGACATTTTACATTCAAATGGGAACTAGACACGATATTGCTATTGTTTGCAACACGAGAGGAAAGTCAGGGAAAGTAAGATTAAACGAAAGAGAAGCTCTGTTACTTGGTGTTTTAATGAGAGGATGTTTTGTCGGATTATGGAACGAATAGTGTTGAGGTTATGTTGGGGCTTTGTAGTTTAGATATTCTATAATTATGAAGTTTATAATTTTTCAAATTTCTGAGTTCTCACATTTCCAAATTTGTAATCTCTGTAATTTCCAAGTCTTCAAATCCCTAAATCCTTAAATTCCCTAATTTCTGTATCTACCCCCAAAATTCCTACATTTTCAAATCCCTATATTCCTCAATCCCCAAATTCCCAACTAGTCATACCGAAACTACCAATGCATCAACCAGCGGAAATCACCAGAGAACATTGAAAGAAACATGCGGGTTTCCCAGCGATCTGGAGACGTTCGCATTTAATAAGGTGCAGCCGCTGACCCTATTTTAACAGATACGCGGGTATTTGATCAAGTCAACCGTCGACCGCGATATTTGTTTTACGTGCCGTTCGTGTGCCTGTCGTGAGACAACTTAACGAATCGTAGAAAGACCTGACGTCGCACCGCGTGTGCACTTGAACACGTTTTCCAGGAGAGCGTGCTGCGACGACCGGGGACACGTTTCTTCTTCCTTTTTTCTCTTCTTTCCTTGCCGTTTACTTAGAAGCAGATGCATTAGAAAACTCGTATGACGAGCCTTGACGCGGTACGCCTCGACGAGAAGACGATGCTGCTGCCGACTTCTACCGGGAAGTGATGAAAAAAAAACAACGATGCCGAGAACGCGAGGTTTCTTCCGTTTTACGCATCATTTAATTACCCTTTGTTTAAAAGTCTCTTCTGCGTTTGGTCTTTACCTTCAGATATATTTGGATGTTCGAACAATTCTTTGCGGAAGAATAACAACTTTTGTTCGAACGGAATATACTTGTTCTTTGACATACAATATGTGTACGTAAATTAATTATTATATATTTTTATTCGATTATACCTGGTGGTACGTGATGATGGTGTAATTATAGCATGTACGGGGTTATGTGGTAATAAGGATATGATAGTAAAATGTGCTAGCAGAAATCCGATAGAATACGTCATTCAATGATCAGCATAGGGAGAGTGTACTATAACTGTGGCACATGAATATGATGTTATCACATGTACACATATCACATGAACACAGACAGTATACACAGTCACAAAACATGGTAGCAGTACACGTCTATATTTTCTATCACAATTTCCAATAAACGATAATAATTTTCCGGAAAATTTCGAAAACACCATGCAAACCTCGTATCGAAACTTGCACCGGAATTGATGGAGGTTCGCTGTATTCGGTTGGCCTGCACGCCAACACCTCCCGTGGCATGAATCAATTTTAAAATTCAGATACCGGAATAAATACATTCCCTAGGTTCCGGCCATTTGCCCCGAGGCATTTGAATAAATTTCCAATTCGAACGAACGACAGACAAAAAGCAAGCAGACCACGTCGAAGGTACAAGTCGAAGGGTGACCAATCAGCGTGGCCGCGAATCAACCCGCAAATCTCACGAAATATATTTTGCCCGCTGTTGCAAAGCGACTATCTAATCTCACCGGGCCAAATAAAGAGCACAGAAGTGGCCGGTATCGGCCGCTTCTTATTCACGCGATGTCCCGTATACGATCCGTATCGATTTCCGATACGAAGAGGTGCGCCTCGTCGTTCACCTTTCGAGATCGTGCCGCAGGAATTCCCGATCCCGTTTGTCCACCTAACAGATAAGGAAAGACTTGGCTGCTTGACCACCCAGTTTCAAGCACTGTGCGTGCCTCACGAGATGGCGCAGGGTCCGGAGTATTTCGCGTACGTTACATCACCGTTTAGTTTCACGCGAGGTTAATTAGCGAGTGTGACAGTTACGTGTGCAATAGTTCTAATAGCGGTGTAGTCATTAACTGTATTTGGGAATTTAGAAAGTTGGAGATTTAGGGATTTGAGAATTTGAGGTTTGAAAATTTAGAGACTTGATAGTTTAGAAACTTGAGAACTAGATATAGAAATTTACAACTTCAGAAGTATAAATTTGTCAATGTAAGAACTTAGTAACACGCTGTGAACAATTTATCTCAATACAGAATATATCGCCGCACCTTTTCCCTTCATTTTATCCAACTAAAAAAAAAATGGCGCCGAGTGTTGCAGTCATGTCCACGAGCAATTGGGACGTTTTATGACACGTTGCAATTCAACCACGGGTTATCCTGACCACATAACACTCGACTTTAGATAAACGTCTTTTATACCGCGCGTCCCTCGTCCTCGTCGACGTTCATTTTTGCTCACGTCGTCAGACGAGCGTCGCCATTACGCCGCACGAGATAAGCTAATCGACGCTGTAAAAAGCATGGTTCACGGATGACACCATCGTTTCGACGATATTCTCGGCTATATCGCCACCTCGCGGAACCACGATAACGCGATATGACCCGGAAACCTCCGATACACCTGTTACGAGCCTTTGCTTCAACGATTGTCCATCGGTGGGTTGTAAAACTCCATTGAGTTTCAAAGATTGCTTTCCCACGGAGCGTTGGTCGTACAAAAGTTGATGTGTGTGACGGATAGATTGCCATTTAGAGAAAATAAGTTGGAAATTGTGGTTCTGATAAGGGTGGTACATGTTTGAGGTTTACTGCTGAAATGTGGATATTTGCAACTTGGAGATTTTGGGGTTTGGGAACTTGGGAATTTGGGGGTATTTCAAAAATTAGGGATTTGGGGACTTGGGAACTTCCCAACTTGAGAAATCTATAAATGAAACTTGAAAATTTCCTATACAGGCAATTGAAAATTATGTTCCAACAAATCTGCAAATTAGAAATTTCATACTTCAAGAGTACTAAAACTGTGCCCTCACAGATGAATTTAAAAAATGTTCCGTAACTTCCCCAATATTAAAAACGAATACTGTTCCTCTGTCCATTCTAACCCAGAGTAACCTGCATTGCACCCAACTCCCGTCAAGCCATCCCGCCGTCACGTAATTTCACAAGGTCCACACAATTTCTTCATCCCTCCGACAGGATGAAATACGTGCATGGTGGCCCATTATACATCCTCTGCAATGACAGCAGATTATCCTTTGATCCTTGAGGCGGCGGGGTTTTCGTCGTCCGCCATCGTCCCTAATTTCCTTTTAACCGGACAGTTGTTATCAGCCCAAACTCACTCTCTACACGGTCATTTGTCGAGGTGGACAGGTGGCGAAATGAAGGACCACACCGTTCGCTCGGTTCCCTGGATACGCATGCATCAGGATTTTCGTACGTGCACCCGGATGCAAGGATGGATGAGCACCGAGTATTCCGTAATTATGACAATTGGTCAGCGATTACGTTTTTACCTGGGCCGGACTGATGGTCCCAGGACGACGAGTCCATCGCGATGGTAAGAGGTCCTCTTTTTTCGGGAATCCAGCAGACATGAATGGACCAACGGCTTCATTTAATCAACCTTTTTTCTGTGCGTGTACATGCGCGCAGGGTAAATTGAATTTCGAGATTGAGGGCTACCGTACACCGGGATAACACGTTTCGTGACTTGTTGCTCGCAGGGGACCGCATGTAATGAGCTTCGTAAGCGTTGGGTTTGGTTCATGGGGACGATGGGTGACATAATTTGGGGACCTTTCGAACTACCTGCTCGCTTTGGCTTCTCGTGTCTTATGTAAAATTAGTAGTTCACTCGGGAATGCACCTGGTGATCAACATTATATTAACTCAAAGTGCGCTGATGATTAAGGTGGTACGATATGAATTTTATAGTCATTCGTTAGGGTTTGAGTAATGTAAAATAACAGTTAGGGTTAGTACACAGTTTATTAAAATATTTAGAAAAATTTGTAATTCCATAATTTCATCTTCCGATATATCTCTAAACATATTTCACCCCTACTTGAGATAAAATCTATTCTTCCATAACGAAATAATGACACAAAACAGCGAGACAAGCAATTACACGAATAAATATTTCCACAATCAAATTGCACTGTACCAGCAAATTTCAGGTTCAAAATGTTTAATCACCGTATTAAGCACTTCCCCTAAGTCCCATATAATTTCAAACCAGGGAAGCGGTCTCGGAGGTTCAAATTTGTAGAGACACGTTTCTACAAATTCGTATAATTCCCGTATAAATTCTACGGTGCGTCTACGGACCACCCTGATGGAATCGGTGATTTCGACGAAATTGCAACCGTTCTCGGGCTTTTTAGGTCGGCGGCGACTGCAATCTACAATCGCTAGATGTTTCGGTTTAGCGCAAAAAAAAAAACAAAATAACCCAACAAAAAATCAATATTCCGTACGACGAATTGAGATACAAGGCAGTTGACGGCGATTAGAGCCATCCGGGTGGTCCGATTCGTGAGTGTGGCTAATCTGTAATTGTACAGAAGCTCCAACCGGCGAGACACCATGCGAGATTTTGCACTCTAAATCCTGGTCCTGCTACCTGAAACTTCCAATGCTATTTTCTTATCTTTTATATTCAATTTACCTATAGTGCAGCTTAATATTTGCACAAATCTTCCACTTGTTCTGATAAACTTTTTATCGATTTTGCAAACTCCTACCGTAATTTGAACATCTTTGGGTGAAAGTCTTTAAATGAGGGTCTCTGAAGAGTTTTAAATGAAGATCTTTATATGAGAATCTTTATATTTGTCACGTCAAACAACGAACTTTGGTAAAAATTGAGTTCAGTAAAAAATGATTTCTTGCTTAACCCCAGGTGAAATCCTGATGAGTCAAAATGGCATTCACTATGAAATAATAAACATGCGACAATAAACTAATAAACCATAAGTGAGGTACCTAACAATTTAACCAAGTATTCTCTTCACGCATCAACCAAAACATCCATCGTTCCTTAAAAATGAAGTTACCAAGTCCTATGTCCCTCCAACATTCTTAAAGCAAAACAACAATGAGACGTGAAGAGATTTACGAAGTGACCCGATCGTTTTCTCCGTTCGATCTCCGGCGGTGTCGAAAAGTCTATAACGGACTTCGAGGAGTAAAATGGCCGCCGTGGCAAAGAGGAACGGCAGGATGGACCTTCATCCTGACAAATGATGCAAGCTGTCGGCGTGCCGGAATAATTATGCGGAGTCTGGAAACACGGGAAGCGGACGGGAGCAAGAAAAACAGCGACGATCATGGGTAGTCGTGGCAAAGCTTGAAAAATTAAAGTCGAGTGTCGCGTCCGAGCGGCGTCGAATCGTCGAGCTTAAGGAGATCCCTTGACAAATGAACGACCAGGAGGAATATCGAGGTGGAAACGAGCCGTTCACGACCTTAACCGAAAGTCCATGCCGCGAAACGACTGACACTGTCAAAGGAATTGTGCGTGTACACTAAATTATGAAGCGAGCAATCAACGCGTTTTTGCGCCGCGCCGACGGTCACTTCGTCAGGGCTACGGATGGAAACGTGAAAAATGAACGAGTCGGGAAATCGTTCTGGCCTTGTTGATAGCGGAAGTTATAGTCGTTTCGGTAACACATTTCTTACGAATGTTCTTATCGCAAATTTAGAGAGCGCGTTATGGTCGACTCAGTACTGTGTCCACTTTGAAAATTAAGTTAACTTTTTAATCTGTTTTACTTTTTCAAGGTTGGTCATTCTATTTGCACTTTGAGAATGTCTTATGACATTTACGTACTCGGATGAGTAAATATTTCGACAAGTATTTATTCGTTGTTGCAAAGGTAGACCTCGAGTCATTAAGGTTGATGGTTTCAGTACCGTATCCACTTTTGGCAATTAAGGCAACTTTTCAACCTGCCTTTTTTCTTCATACTGTTTACACTTGCAGAATGTTTTTCAATACTTACCCAGATAAGCAAAAATTTTAACAGTTTTGTTCCCTGTTCAAATTTGGAGTTAGAGAGCTACATCATTAAGGTTGATGGTTTCTGTGTCCATCTTGGTAATTAAGGCAACCTGCTTTTCAAGGTGCTGTTTATGCTTGCAGAATATTTTACGATACTTATAAATAAAGATTGGTAAAATTTTCAACTTGCACTTTTGTTTCGAAGTTCGAGAGCTGGAGTCATTAAGGTTGACAGTTTGTACGATCCATTTTGTAAATTAATGTACCAGCTCCAAGATGGTTTGTGCTACTTGCATTTTGAGTATATTTTACCATAATCGCTTGAGGAGTGAAAATTCCAGATGATCGATTAAATGGATATTGCAAATTGAAGTGATATTTTGCCGTTGTAAGTTTTGAAGTTATTAAGGTTGATGATGGGTATGCACTTTCTAAATTAACTACATCTTGCTTCTTCGGGATGATTCATAACATCCTCACTTTGCAAACTGTTAATATTTGCAAATACGGAGCGATACTTTGTAAAGATGATTGGTTAAATAAATATTGCAGACTGAGATAATTGAACGGCTCTCGTTCAAAAATATCACCTCTTCCTCCGCAACGTTAAAGTCATACATTACAGTAAATAAAAGTTGCAGCGCTGATCTTCGTCGATTTTTCAGAGGATACACGTCAGATTAAAAATCAGAGCAATCGATGCACACGCGTATATCGAACAATTGGTAGCTCGTTTGGGCAGGCAATTTGGTCAGTTTTCGGCCGTTCCCAATAATCATGGACCGTGGTCGGTATCGCAAATAAATCGGCGCTGTCATGAATAAACAGGTGCGTTTTATTGCTCGTAATTCCTGGCTATGAAATCGCTGTATCGAGGACGAGAACGTGGAAAAAAGAGAGGGGAGAAAAAAGAGGTGAACAGAGAAGAATCGATTACTGTCTGCCGCCTCGTATTAATTATCGAAGTTACCGGTGCCAACCCTCGTGGCTTCATCCGGTTCGAGTTACGCCACGCGTTCTCATTAACAATAGTTTGCAGACCCTTCTTTCCACTCTGTGCTTGCAGCTACTACTCTTTTGTCTCTTCGTTGTTTAACCTCTTCAGCTACTACTGGCGTACACCTGTAGATTTACCTTGTCTTCCAACCGAAATGCAAATGTACTCTGTGCTGTGTGAGCGTATGTGTGTGTATATCGAGACGCATAGCTACTCTTAAATTACTAGATACATGGATACCTAGGTGTATAGATACTTAGATTCATTGGTAACTGGATACATAGAGATCTAGATCCATAGGTAGCTAGATCCAGAGATACCTAGATCCATAGATACCTACTTAGGTCCACAGATACCTACATCCCCACATATCCAAATGCACACCCTTATTCTGATATACCTAGATCACCACTTATCTATTTAGCAAAATTCGTCTTTCAGAGATTAAAATCCGCCTGTGGCTTCCAGAACTTTTTCGGCATCCGGTTAATTTCATTAAGAATTTATTAGCTCCTCGAGCTCCCTCGTTTCTGGAACATTTGAGCCGAGCTTGAATTTCGTTAGGTTTTTGAAACATATCCGATGTTCGCATCTCTGATCCGACGATACGAGATTCGAGCTGCATTATGCATTCACTTTAATAACAGTGCCGTGAGGGCAAATTGTAAATCGTAACATGCTGGTGTTAAAGAAGTTTCAACTTTCTTAACGAGGAACCACTAGTGTATTTCCAGTGATGTACAGGGTGTTTCAATTTTATGTGACCATCTCCAGAACTACGTGATTCTATGAAAAGTATTTGAATCATTATGGACACGTGGCATAGCTAGAGATATTTTATAAATTGAATATGTCCAATGTGAAAATTGAAAAACAAGGTATAAGGTATAAAATTAAATAAAAATATGTAGTACAAAATTGAATATATTTAAAGAAGAAGTCAGCTTGCTCGAATAATCATCAAAAGATACAATATTCCAATTATTTTGATAATAATTTATCGCCACATAATAAAAGTGTAGTGTTCGTATAATTACTTCAAAGATGTCTGAAGCTACTTGCTCGTATAAACAGGAACATAATAATAGTATTTCATAAAATAATGTACACGTCGTTTAGCAGAGCAACGATATTAAAGAAATGTCAGTTATTAAGTTTTCGTTGCGTGATGCAGTGCTAACTTCATTATCACCGTCGCGAACACTCGGTCAATTCCACGTGTGTATTTTCAATGATGAAAAATAACACGCGACCGGCTACTATTTTCAAAACGCGCGCGGTTAATTGCCCGCCATCCGGCATATTAACGCGTCCTTCTCCGTCTTCTTCCTGTTGCTTGGGTGGCGTGCTAAATAAAGAGGCTGAAATTAAGGAACGAGACTAATCGTCTGTTGGTTAACGTGCACCGTCTGCCTCCACCGTTCCTGTTACCGTTTGACTGATGATTCGGGAAAACGACGGAAATTCTTGGTGTTAAGTGGATGAACGCAGTTGGCGGTTAAGGAAATTGTCCTTCAGTGTCTCTCGAAAGAAAAATTGTACGGACCTGGGTCTGCAGAATAAACTTGGGGTTTTGTATTTTTAGAATTTTTGGTAATTAATCGGAAAAAAATTTGTTCATTTATCAATTGACATTTATTCTTTAACTATTTGTCAATTATTAAATTCGATAATTACTGAAAATGTTTAATAATGATAGACACGTAATTTGATAGGTACATCAATAACAAATATTCTGAAATTACAAATAGCTTAATTTTTCGTTCAAGTCATACTACTATCTATTCCCATAAAAGTAATAAATGCAACCTATGAATAATCCTAGACATTTATAAATTAGTTAATTATACAGTTGTGTGTTATCAACAGATAAATGTAGATGCAATATAATACACATGTTACAACACATGTTTTAATTTATCCAGACGCTAATTTTATTCATTCTCTGTAATAGCTGCAGATTTAATCAGGATCATAAAAAGTGCAGGTACAAAATGGCTGGTTATTTATGTATGAACTGTACTCCCTCGCATGTTGTATTCTTAGATTGGTTGTATCACACTGTAGTCTATGAAATAACTGACAGAGATACCAAATAAATTTTCATTCATAATGTACACTTCTGATATTCCTTTTGCGGCATCATTTTCCTTTGGTTAACCGGAAATGCCATGCATTCTCAACATTTCTGAGAATTTATTTTTGTAAACTCATACTAAAATATCTCTGAATTGTTCAGATTTTAGAAGCATGGGAAATTGGTGAATTTGAGGACCTGACAATTTGGGAGTTTGAGAAATTTAAGATGGATTTGGAAGTTTAGAAACTTGAAAACTTAAACTGGACACCTCCAAGTGAACATATTTTGCCCTAACTAGTTCTTACCCAAAGGAAGCCTCCATCACTGAAATATACATTCCGCTTTCGATTTGCTGCGATCAACCCATCAACTTCCTCTCTTCCATTCACTTGTCACACTCCTGCGCAAACAGCTTATCATTCGACTGGCTTCCAATAATGAGCCATCAGGATGCCCCTCGGTCTGGGCACCGGTGTCCCCTAAACTGGCCGTTAACTGGTCTGAAAGGGTTAACGCGTCGGGGCATTATTTTTAGCAGGGAAACGAGGCAGGGAGGTAATAGCGCAGTGACAGGGGAGGCAGGGAGAGTTAGAGTGTTCCTTTCAGCCCTGTCCACGGCAGCATAATCCAGAAATCAGATTAAATGTCGGATATCCTGCACAGGGGACGTCTCCCTTCCCGTGCAGTTTGTGAACAGCAGGAAGCTTCAGTCATTACCTCGCTCGGCAGACCCCTCGCGCATCCTCCGCGACACACTCCGATTCACACATTCAAAAAGTCACAGTATGCTGCACACGCACACCCTCACGTCCCTGTGCATCCACCATGCAAAACACCGGAGAAAGAGAGCAACGAGCGGCAAACACATGCAAACATATGGCTGCAATGACTATGCACCGTGTCGTGGAATTTTCGTACGCGGTGGATGATTTTCGACTTGCCCACTTTCGTTTCGCACCTTCCACAGCTTTTGTTTTCGCCGAGAGCTTTCCATCTTCAATGGCTGAGAGCTTTTGTTTCGCATCTTTCAGAACTCAGAGCTTTGGAGAACTGAAAACCTTCGAGAGCTGGCAAGTTTCGCAACTTCTAGAGCTGAATATCTTTCGTTTCACACCTTCAACAACTGAAATCGAATCTGATAGTTTTCTAACAAGATTCGGGGATGATTCAGTTGAAACATACCTGCTCTTACTATACAAGTACACAATTATTTCACTATCAGACTATTGCGATTCACAACTCGTGAGAATTACAAATTTTTAAATGGAGATTTACGAAGTTACTGATATATGTAAAATATAAATATAATTTTTTTCATACCATTACTTGGTCCTATAATTAAACTTGCTATTTGTGTCTTTTATCGAATCCATATCAGACACGCGCAATTTGCACAAAAAAGAGTTTACTACATATCAGAAGGCAAGATATTATATCTTACGATACACGACTCTTTGGCACTTTCAAAAAGCCGACAACGCGAAGAAGCTTGATAGCACACGCAACATTTTCTGTTAATTTTGAACGTAAAATGAAAGCTAAGGTCATCGAAACTCGAGGGAGAAGAAAAATGTAAATACAAAAAATTTTCCACTAATAATCTGAGGACGTTCAAAAGCAAAAGCCGCGAGTTTATCGTGAAAGGTTCGCCGATTACAGGACCTCGGGTCTTCCGGTTTCACGACAACGTCGCCTCCTCGTTTCGACCGTGGGAGATCGTGCAATCTCCCCGGCGTTTCTTCACGTACTCGTACCGTGGTTAATTGGTAGCCAGCAGAAGAAACGCGGAGGCAAACGCTTTAATCGCCGTTATATCAGCGCAAAATAACACTATCTCGCGGCTGAGCAGAGAAACGGGTAGGTGCATCGACTTTTGTATCGCGTAAGCGCGTATAACGTTGCAGTAAAACGACACGGTGCCCGTTAATTCACGCGACCGGGTGTCCGGGTCACTTTTGTTCCCGTACCTCGAATCACATTTCCAACCGAGAGCTGTGAAAGTTTCTTCGGGTTCCGCCCATATTTCAATCTCAAAAGACAGTACAGTTTCTCTAAAAATATTTATGGAGAAAATTAAGTTATACAAAATTGAAGTCGGTTAATCGATGAGAAATTGTATCAAGTATTTATTAGTTTGAAGTGACAGGAAGGTGTTAGATATGTTGTGAACAGAACTTAAGAGGCACGGGTCGTCGCGTACAGCCACGTGGATTATGGTGGGGATTGGCGTGTGTCGACTTCTCCCATGAGGAGCCGGCGTGAGTCTCCTTATACAGTCTCCCCATTACCGTGCTTATTCCTGGAACTTCGTTAACAATGTTCTTAAATCAAAATAGGGTCTTCTAATTAACGAACGCGCGGATAAAAGTAAATTTATGATCGCTTCTTTTACCACCGTCCCGGTTCGCTAATAGGCGATTGACCTATATGTGGAAAAGAACGACCATCTCATGTATGACGACTCTTGAAGAATTTAATAGGAACTCATTATTATGGATATTATGTATCGACTTACGTGCATGTGAAATTAATTGAATTAATCAGATGCCTGAGAGGAAAGTAATCAAGGATTTGTTAATTAACATTAATGTTAAATACTCGAAATAGCTAGCGAGAAGTTTAATATAAAGGAACAGTTCCACTGTGTTAATGAGGAGTAGTCTGATCAAGATAAGTAGAATAGGAATTGACTGATCAGACTGTTCACCCAAAACCACTATTACTCAAGTTACCTATGATTCGATATACATATGATTAGGTATATGATTAAGTATAATTCATTGTGATAATTGATATTTATAACGACGTACAGTTGCATAATAATAATTCTAAAAGTACAATACATTTAATTCACATTTAAAAAACATAGGTTACATTTGGGCTAATGAGATTCAAAGCTAACATAGAATTATGCAAAATGTTTACAATGCTTGATTAAGAATATAAGAACTATTGAACTTCAGAAAACAGAAAAATGTTCAGTATCTAACTTACATAACAGTGACGGTATTTTTTCGTTGATCGAATAACATTGGTGGCTCCAGGCATCGACATGCACTCATCGCGTAGATTTTTTTTCAAAACACAGTGCAAAGTCCGTTTATCTTTCAGTTTGCTCGTGTATAGTGTCGAATTCGATTCACGATGCAGAATGATTTATACGTTCCGGTCAACGTCCCGTGAGCTCGGATTCGCGATGCAAGTATACGCTGCATGCCCGTGACACGTTCACATGACCCTTTTCTGCGGCGTCACAGTTCTCATGAAACAATATACGAGTATATGTGAATGGGAGACATGTCGTTACGATACTTCCGGCGGACAGTCAGCCGTCACGAATAACATTAAAATATAAATAACACGTACTGTGGCTTTCGGATAGATCGCAAGAAAATTTATTTCTGATATTATATTTCAATCCATTCACTTTTGTGCAACACGCTTGATATCACTTTAAGCTGCTTTTGATGCTTCTCTCTGTTGAAGATATGCGATGGAAGCTAGAATTACTGCTGCGCTGCACTTTTGTCCAACGTAAACTGTGTCAGATGTTAGGACAAAAATAGATGGGTCCGAGAAAACGTTCTATGCTCGAAATTGTAATAAGAGGTTAAGTTACAATAGTAGTTCATAGTAAGTTATATTGCGAAACAGATACGTCAAGTTTCTTTGCATTAATATCTGTAGTAGATATCTCAACTTTTCAAGAAATATCATGATGGACGTTTTGACTAAATAGAATGGTCATTATTTATTACTACATTTTATTACGTAAAGAAGAAATAAATGTGCACATTACAAATTTGTACGTCAACTTGTAATTTGAATAGTGAAACCGTTTCTTTTATTTCACATGGGACATGTACTATGTTAGTCCTAACCTAACCGAGTGTCTTCGATAAGTGCCCATCTATATCCCCACCACATATCAACACTATAAATATCAGATACACGTAAGTTTTGTTAGCAATAGAGGTTCTGTTCTAACGAAAACAATGCTATCAAAATTACCGAGAAGATCAGCGTAATCAAAGAGTATCGTGATATTTCACGAAATCAAAACGTTCTGATCGTCGTTCGTCAAGGATGATTAAAGATGAAAGAGAAGCCGTGGCTAACAAGAGAACTGAGCTCGCGGAAGCGAGTGCGTGGGAGTACGTAGCGAGTCGAATCGTCGTGACGGATATTACCCGGTAATAAGAGTAAGAGTCACGCGAGCACCCATGAGAAGGAAAATTTACGAGGTCATTACGCCAAGGCGCACGCGTTACTTGACTTTCGCGTCTCGCAAGCTGCCGTCACCACGAAACTAAAGTCACGCGTGTCTTCCGCGAAATCGGCCGAGATCAGTGAATTCCACGAACGTTATTGGCAAGCCGGCCGCGAAACAGGAAACCATAACCTAGCACACGAAACTACGTATTCCGCGTGCAAGCTCGTAATCGGCCTCGTGACTCGCGCGTCACCGCGCGCGATCGATTTCCTTACGCCAAGGACGACTTTCGATTCGACGAAGAATGCCGACGATAACGTGGCGCCTTTAAGTACAGTCGCTACAACAAGTCACCACGTGCTTTTTAACTTCTACTGTTTCACGAACTTCACTTACTAATAGTTTTGTCGATTATAATGATTAATCTTATTTGTTATTTTTATAGTTTGTAATATTATTCATCATTTCATGTATCTGAATACTTGTAATTAGATAAATGAAGTTTCTGATGGAAAGGGTAACAGCATGAGTGGTTACGCTTCATCCATATGTGGGTGATGTGATAGCCAAGGTGTTAACTCTGATGATTGGTGATATCATGTGGGTTTTCACGTCAACATTTTTGGATGATGTACAGTCAAGGTGATAATTTTGATAATAGCTGAATTTATCATACGGGTTTTCACAACCTAGTGTTGCTATATTATTATGTATATTCGCTAACGAATGATTGCCAGTATTTGAACATTTTTACAGACAATTCTTAATATATTGTGAACACTACACTTCCGACATTTCAGTATTAATAAATATTGAAAACCCTGAGACATTAACAATAATCGTCTGAGACGTTCATAACTTTCCTACAAAGCAACCTACTCGAAGATTACCGTCATCAGCAGTCTCCGTGTCTATTTAATAGTTCTGTTGTTCAGTTCTGTTTCGTAACAGGCAATGAAACCATACGCACGTAACAAGAAATTAATGACTACATTTACAATATTTCGAAGAATAATATCAATCCAATTTACTCATTTATAATAATTCCAAAGCACAAGTGAGAATAATAAATGAAATTCCTCGTTCCTCGATTCTTCCTTAAAAGCGCGTGGAACAAAGAGATCGGAATCCATCGAGCGTCGATCATTCCTCGAACGAGAAAATGACCGTTCGATCGCGTCGTTCGAGTTACTTCTCCCTCCATTTTTGCTCCGCGACAAGAAACGAATAGCTACTTGACCCGTTCCGAGTCGGTGTCTCGAGATTAATAATTGATAAGGTTTTTCTCGCGGTCGCGGAATCAATGGAAATTTCTGTCTGCCGTTTTTATCGGAGAACCAGACGACGCTCGTCGACGTCCAGCAAGTGGCAGGTAACGAGGCGCCTCGCATCCGAGAAATGGCGTACGATAACGGTGCTCCAGAAACGATAACCAGTTCGAACCGTCTGACTCGTCGACGAATCGGGATCACTGACATCGCTTATCAAACCGCCAATTCCCAGATGTCTACTTTCGTGCCGCGAATTTCGCAAATATTTTGCGCGACCACAGCTGATCGAGATTTTTTCGAATCTGCGTCGAAATTGGAACGCGTCCTTCGTTTCGTCGTTTTGTTCACTTCGGTTCTTGTTTACGGACCGTAAAATACGCTTGTTGATGCTACTGTTAGACCCGGGTTTTAAAATGTTTTGGAACGATGAAGGTTTCGAATGTTTGAGAAGTTTAAACTGTCGGGCGACGGTAAAAGATATCAATTTCGGAGAAATTCACGGAATTTAAGTGTACGCCAAACGAGATGACACCGAATTCAACTAAACATATGTTTATAGCTTCTGCATTTTTTTATTGTGTTACATAAACCTTTCTTTCCGTATTTTATACGCTGGTAAGATTTGCATGCAATTAAGATAAAGTATATGTTCATTGATAATGAAATGACTATTTATTTGACACGACATGTACACTTGCATGAATTCAGTTAGATAGTAGAAGTACTCAAGTACGTATGTAAACTTGGCGAATATAAAAATCGGTAAATTTACAAGTATTAAAAAGTATAAAAATTGTATTTAAAAATTTCGAAATTGTCAATACGAGTTGCATTAGCTGTTACATCTATCGTGCTACACGAAGACTAGTATTTGAAGGGTAAATGACTGTCCATTTTTGTTTCTACCATACACCGATAAAAGCCTGAAATTTCTAAGATTCTCCGAATGTTCCCATGAAAGTTACTGAACGCAGAGGTAACAGTAATAGTAGTAACTAGGGCAGGAGGAAGGAAAATCACGTGAAATCGTTTCCATCCGCCATCTGTTCATTATCCGGGACAATGAACAGCTGTTCGATGGTCGCGCGCGGCTTTCAAAAATAATCCCCGGCACGCTTGGCCACGTGCCCGCGAACGTGATCGTCCAGCGACGAGGAAGATCGGCGTCGGCGTCGACGTCGTGTTCTATTCCCGGAAACGTATGACGCACGGGTAGTACGTCTCGCGGTTTCTTCGCACCGTCGCGTCGCGATAAATCGTTTCCATGAAAGGAAATCTGGCGTCTCGTGATCCTCGTCCAAGTTCCACGGCCCTGGCGACCTCTTGCGACAGAATTCACAGGGGAGGAGATGATCGCGGCAATTAAATCGATAGCGAAGAACTCGTCTCCGGACGACGGAAGGCGTCGTCTGCGCTATCGTTTATCGGACGATTCGTCCGGGAGTCGGCACGTGACACCCTCCACGGACTTTGAACGCCTCGTTAAGATTGTTTACGAGGAAACTTCATTAACGACGGGTGTATCGCGTCCCTCGTGCTGCATCCACGTTTTCCGTGATTTATCGACGAATGTCGGTGCAACGACGTACGTGATAATCGTGGCACCCAGACGGATACAGCGTCTGCGGAACGTCGAGACGCCGCCTATCTATTTCGCGGATAAGTGCGAACATATTGTTTTCCTCGTGTATTCTTATTTCGTCATTCAGCATATTATGCTCGTTTAGGTAGTATGGGATTTGATCAATTATTTCGAAAATTAATTTGTTTGAGGCAGGGGATTGTAACATAAATTACAATTTTAGACTCATGTGAGAAGTTGCAAGTTTCAACATGCAACAAATTAGTGCATCTGAGAAGTACATTTAGTGCATCAGAACCTGTCACTTCATCAAAAGCTACTAACTGTTATTATACATACATGTATACGTGAATAAAGGAAATAATGTTCATGAATCCTGAACAACATATTTATGATCATCTACATATATTTGCTTAAATGTACTATTCTATTTGACAACTACGGACCACCTTCAAAATAATCGCTTGAACTTCAATTAATATTAGTCACAATTAAAAAATTTTTGTTCCGAGTTGCGGATGCATATCCTAATCTCGTCAGGTTATTAAATGATAACGGATTGGTAGGTTATCGTCGAACTAATAAAGCCGGCATTACACGGTACCGCGATAAGGAAGCTCGTTTTATTTCCCTTGGTTCTCGATCTTCGTCGTAAACGTGCGTAACACGCAAACCCGTCGAGAAATCGAGATAAGACATGCAGATATATCGGTAAGCCGACGCGTACCTCGTCAAAGATTGCGCTAATAAGCGACAACTCAGGTGACCAGCTGATACGCTGGTTACGATGACTCAAAGCCGCGAGGAACGTTATTTCTCCTTACTCGCGACTTCGCGATAACCGCGTGAAAAAATACGCGATCGGATCTTGGAAAATGATCGTCCGATTGGAATATGACTTGCAGTTTACGACGAGATTGATGTAACTTACGTGCGTAAGGGGACAGTTGATAAAAATGGGAGATTGATTCTGAGAAGTCATGTGCAATCGTGAAATGTGATAGTTACTTAGATATTGCAATAAGTGTATCCAGATCACAATTGTAATTAGCAACAATTAATTGTTGCGAGACTTCCCGGAAGATTATATAATGGTAATTGTTACACATAATGAAAAGTCATTAACTTAATAACACATCATTGACAATTAACTGTGGTCTCTATTACTCCTTCCATTATTTTCCTTTCCTCTTTCCGATAGAATTTCGCAGAAAATATTGATGATGTCAAATGTTAATGTTAATGTTAATGTTACCGATTAAAAAGAGAAAAGTGCTAACAGATTCCCGGGGGAGCGTAACAACGTTCCTAATCACTTTTGAAAACACCATGAACGCATTGTGGCCGAGCTTCCAAGCACGTGTCCACGTCAATCGCGTCGAAATATGGCGACTCTCTCTCTCGTTTCGGCCAACTCGTTTAGGTCTGTTTTCTATCGTCGTTGCCACTAACCGGCGTGCATATTTAGTTTACTCCGTGGACGGGTAATAATGACTAGGGCAAACGAACGAGCGGCGTGCAATCGCAGAATGCGCGCGTTGAGAAGCGGTACGCGCGTGACCAGACTAAGCAAATTTACTTTGGCCGCTTTCGGCCACGAAGGATTCAACGAGTGTCCAATGTAAATTAACGACCGACCCGGCCTCGAGGGAACACGTAAGCGGCCATCTTGGAAATCCCGAGAAAAATCCGGCTCGTGCTGCCCCGAAAGTGCCCGGGGAAATTAGCGCCTTTTAAAATCAATTAGTGGACACCGGTGGAAACAGAAGCTCTGTGTCTTTTCGGATATTTTGGGAATGGCTTGTGGGACGTGACGGTTTTTTGGCGCATTCTAGAGGTTAGGGAATGGCAGTTATGTTACTAGATTCCTTTGTTTTTAAATTTATTCATTTTATAGGTTCTAAATTTTACGAGTTTCTTTGTATAATTTCTAGCTTCTACATTTTCAAATTTTACAGTTTCTAGATTCATAGATTTCCTAATTTCTAAGTTCACAAATTTCTATATTTTTCAGGTTCTAAATTTTCAGGTTTCCACACTTCCCAATTTCTAAATTCTTCAACTTCCAAATCTCCCACTTTCTAGATTCCCAAATTATCACGTACACAAGTGTCCATAACTCTCTTAGGATCACCAAATCTGCCCCTGTTAAGAACACAACCCCCAAATGCACACAATCAAAAAACAAAAATCAATCTACCTAAAAAAGATCCACAGTATTAGTCCAAAATTATACCAATAATGGCAACTTAACTCTCGCGTAACTATTTCAAAATGGCAATCACGTGGATCCGTACCGTCCACGTACAATCTCGCAGGGGTTGGTACACGAAAATCCGAACTACACAGTGATCATGAAGAAGTCACGGTCTGTGTCTGTGTTAAACGACACTTTGTCGGTGTTACGCCGCTCGGAACACAGATGCTAATTGGATAATTATATACAACATCTATTAAGCCGTGTAGGACGCGACGTGTTCACGTGTATAATGTCCAGGTTCATTTTGCTCTGGCGAACTCTGGCGAAAAATGAGAAAGAAGAAAAGGAAAAACAGCGAGGACGAAGCGATCGCTTAATAACGCCAGACATCGCGGCGAAACCGTAGCCTGTTATAAAATATAATATTCCCTCGGTATTATTTAGTCAGCCAGGCGGACGTTAACTGGATAATTATACGCAGGCCCCGTCGTGCATTAATTTAGATATTATTCAAACTCGGCAGGCCTGTCGTGACGCGAAACGCAGCTGGAGAAAATTCCACGGCGGGAAGAGAATCGAAAGAGAAAAAAGGGGGATGGTTGAGAAAGAACACTTATTATAGTCTCCTGCGACATACTCTGTTCGAAATAATTGCACGGTCGACTATTCAAATGATTCTCTTTCGCGCTCAAACTGTCACATTCGTCATGGCTTATTTGTGTTGTAAGCCGCAGGGTAAATGTACATGACACTACTTGTTTCTCCTTTAGTATCGTAATCTTCATTCCTCAAATAAGTTTTGTAGAATTGGTTCTACATTTATTTTCGAACGAATTGAACTTATTAATATTAATAAATGTAGTTGCCACATTAAGTTTTGTTATTTTAATTTAATTTTTCATCCCTTAAGCATCCCTTAAAGAATTATTGAGCTAAATGTATTTAAAATAGTGTTTACGTACCACATAAAATTTTAGGTGAATACGTATTTTAATTGTGGAATGTATCATACAACTCTGACAAGCTTAAAAACAGGAAAGTACATTACACACATAAACATCGATATTCTCTGAAAACAGCAGACCATTTACAACGATGTCCTCTTTTCTGCTTTTACGACAGGCAACGTTCCTCGCAGAGGCGTGCACACGCAGTAAAGAGTAAAATTTAATTACCAAATAATAATTAGACGAGGCAAAAGTCGCGGCTCGACGTAATTTACGATATTCTAGCTTGCCTCCTACCGGCGATAATAATTTCCATAAAAATTACGAGCGTCCCTAAGAGAGCCACACATTCTGTCGCTTGCTAACGACGATATCCTTCTCTTTCTTGGCTACTTAATTTGCACGCTGCTTTATGGGATACCCACGGCGATAATTTACCCTACACCGGAGACGAACACCATACTCGTGACGAGAGACACGAATGTTTGCCTGAGTCATTTTACTATCTTTCTATGGTGTAATGCCGCGCGTTATATTGCCACTTGTAAGTGTGGTTGCATTGGTACATATTGATGGAAATCTTCCAGGTCTTATTTTTAGGTTCTTATGTCAGATCCCTATATTCCACATCCTTATTTTCCAAATCTCTGTTTCCAAAATATTAATATTCTGAATTCGTATTTCCCGAGTTGGAATAGGTGGAATCCCTATGTTCAGAGTCCCTATCTTCCGAATTCTTATTTCCCAAATTCCTATGTCCCGAACACCTATGTCCCGAATCCCTATATTCCGAATCCCTATGTCTCGAATACCTATGTCCCGAATACCTATGTGCCGAATACCTATGTTCCAAATACCTATGTGCCGAATACCTATGTCCCGAATACCTATGTGCCGAATCCCTATATCCTGAATACCTATGTCCCGAATACCTATGTCCCGAATCCCTATATTCCAACTCCCTATATTTGAAAAGTAAAGCTGGTGAAGAATTGATTTTGTAATTGATTATCGAGTTCACAGTGGAATTTCATGTTTCTTCAGCAAAAGAAATTGATTACACAATTACCGCTCGGTACACCATGCAGCATAATGATTAATTATACTACTGGCCGCGCCTCGACAGCGAATTAACCGCGTAATTAATAGCTGGCTGAATAATTAAATATCAAGTTTTGCGTTGATGAACACAACTCAGGGACGAAGGAAAGCGGAATATTACCGTTTAACAAACGTTTCACTCCGCCGATTTTTAATCGGGACGAGTTAATGAGATATTAATCAAATTTCCTGATCGAAGAAATTGGAAATTCCTGCAATAACAAACGCATGATTACCGATCACAAAAACATTGCTTTTTTATCTCGACGCAGGCGAAAACGAGGTACGTGAAATTCCCAAACATCATTCGTCGTTCTATAAAAATTCATTCCGGTTTGTTTTTTATCGCCGTTCGGCGTTTTATTTTTGTTCAAGAACATGCGCGAGAGGTTAATACATCTTTCCCGTGAGAGAATCTTAATGAGTTCTTCCTGAATTGATGATCCTGAATTCACTTTCGAGGTACCCGTGCAACGGCGTTCAACTTTCGCTGTATAATTAATAAACGATTCGCTAATTGTTGATCAATTAATTCGATGGAAGTTTAATACAACGACTTGTGACCGTCGGTTGTTGGTTAGCGATTTCACGTCCGCAGAATTGATTATGAACAAAGAGGTAGTCGAAAGTATGCGTGAAACCTTGTTAAATCTTTGCATTAATATTTACCAGCGTAGCGGATAATAACATTGTAGTCGGTGAATTATTGCCGCTTGAGAATCGACACTCTTTCTTTTCCACCGTTCCTCTAACCTGATTTATAATGATTGAAATTATTCATATGCGAACGTGTTTTCCCCTTAATACTTCATAAATTCATTTTATTAATTACTTGTATGCAGAGGAAGAACATTGTTTCTCTTTTGTGGAGGTCAAACTTTTCATTGGCTAATTTTTAGGTTATGTAAAATAGCTAGGATATTTCATTTAGTTGTTAAAATTTAGATAATTAAACGTTACTGCAATAACTGAGATATGAAATATCTAAAATGTTTTCTAAAATTAAAGTAAGAGTTCGAAAATATAAATACAACATAAATACACGAAAGTAAAATACTATACCCATAAAAACTTGTATTATATTTGAAGTTAAATGTATTGTATAAACTAGTACCTCAATTATATATTTGAATGCATTCAATTTATCTCCACTACGTAGAAGGATTGAGTTTCAAAGTCCTTTGAAAATCGACAGCGTCGGCAACAAAGAAAAATATACATCCTCCGGAGTTAAAAGGAAAGGGTAAAATAAAAATTCCAAGCGGTAAAAATGGTGAAAAGGAACATTGTCCGTGAAGAAACGGGAGGGTTCCACTTGACTATCTTCCCAGGAGAGTCCTTTGTGAAACCGAGGAGTCGCTGGCTGCTCGTCTCCGTGGTTTTTTGCGTCAGCTTAATTCTCATCCTTCGGTGTTGTCTCGAAAGAGAACTACGGATAATTTTAGCGAGTCACCGTGTGATGATACTCGTCCGTGTTTCTCACATACTTACCAACTCTGATGATAGCACCACGTGGTGGTCATTAAAGCTTCGCGAAAGACGCGGAACGCGAGGACAGCCTCCTCTGCAACGAGAAATATAATCCCGCGTCTTGTTGCTGATGCTCCTTTGAAATAACGAGACACGAACCCTCCGCGATAATTCCATCAAATAGAAAATTATCGCAAATCGCCGTGCTTCCACGAACAGATTACGGTAATTGCGTCACGAAAGAAATTCGATTCAGCAATTTCTAAATCTTCGAATTTGCACATCTCTGGTAAAATTATTACAGAAATTTAAGGAGAGAAATAATTCGGAAGCTAGAAAGAGGTTATCACAAAATAAACTGTTCTAAATAAACGTTCATCCGTGAAATTACACTGAACTGTTCGGCAGCTAATCAAAGAAATTTCCACTTCGCAAGTAAAAAGGAAATGACAAGGTGTCCAAAAGAGGAGGCGGAGGCGGCAAAGAAACGAACGACGGAACGGTGTCCAGTACCGTCTTTCTGGGCCCGTAATGAGGCCCCTTACGTACTTGTAAGAATGCTACCAGACGCGTTTCGCGCATCGGCGAACGCGTTAAACACGCCAACTGCCGGTGTCGTTCGTGCACGGCCTCTTCTTACTTTTATTCTCCTCTCTTTAGCTCCTTTTCCCGCGTCATTGTTCGTACTGCGTAGTATTGTTCCTTGCATGGAAGCTTCTCGTTTCTGGTCGCTCGCCCATGGCGAATTTTTCAAGCGGGCTTCAGCGGCTGTGACTTAAAGAGTGCTGCCTTTGCATCGTATTTGCATAAACTGATGCATGACTCCATGCTGAATTGCAATCGTGTTCCTTTGCATACGGATGCTGTTCGATACGTGTTCCACGGATCGTGCCGGTACTTTCCACAATCGCTACCAGAAGGACAACACCTACTACCACTTCCTTGCGAATCCTGTGGCTCGCATACGTCTCCTTTGATGCTAATGTGGAGGATGCGAAATGTGCTGCGAGACGTGAGCAATGATTGCTTAGATATCTCGGCATTTAAGTGTTGCTCTACTTTCTTCTAACCTTTATGATTTTCAACTTGTTTGATTGTGAAATGAATTTGATTTACATTTATGTTACTATCTGGATGATGATGCAAGGAAACGTAAGACATAAATAATAAGAATTGTATACTTCAGACAATTCTTTTAGCAATAACAATGATTATCACTGTCTCCTCATCTCCTAACTTCTAGTAATTTCAACCTATTTGACCATGCAATGGATTTGATTAATATTCATGTTCCTAACATTACTACCTAGAGGTGCAACAAAATGTGTTGAGAGACATAAATTCTCAGACCTTTTCTTTCGTAATAATAACAATGATCACTATTGTCTCCTCTCCTAACCTTTATCTACAACTTTGATCATGTAGTAGATTAATATTTGTGTTTGTAAATCTGAGCACCCAAAATGTAAGGTGAAACATAATGTAGAGGTATAGAACTGAAAAATAAGGTTACGTTACGAATAACCATAATTACAGCGTGTCTCACACACCGCCAAAACGAGCAGACGCATTCATTTCCTTCACAAACAGATTAAACAAAAATGTCTACCAAAGTGTCATTGTCCAGATTCCAAGAAGAGCTCCATTGACACCAACGCCAAACGTATTTCAACAGAAACCACGAACCGAAAATTGTTTCATGGGCACCGTGACAGAAAACCAGTGACACATTCCGCGAAGAACTCGCGCGAACCCTGCTACGTGCTCGTCACACACAAAAGGGCAACGAGGGAAAATATAAGCGGCACTTTTTATCAGTCCAAGTCAGCTTTGTGCTCGTATCGTTCTCTGTACACGTTATTGTTTCGCGACAAGCGTGCTTTCATGCGACACGCGCGTGTACCTGTGTACCAGCAACGACGGTGGCAATATGCATATGCGAGCGGAGTATGTTAACGACGTTCGAATAGCCTCACAGTACTCGGCTACCATCACTGATTTGAATAATACCCGCTGAAATTATTCGTGAACCTTGTTTACTAAGGATGAGTATCCGAGGAGCTTGTAATCGAACGAATTGTCTCGTAAACTTTTTGACTCGGGACCTTTCTCGACCAACTTACTCAAAGTAGACTATATTACTATATTACATTTCATTTATTTTTGCTGAGTATACCGAGGATATCGATAGCTTTTCATATTTTCTAGTATCATGTTAGTATTTAGTAGCTTTTTTAGATACTTGCATTTAGTGCTTCAAATTGTACGAATCCATTTATGAAGTCTTACCAAAGTAGAATAAGAGACCGTTGATCAGACTTCCTATGTGAATGATAGATTCCAGACTAGAGGACTAAAAGAGAGACTAATCTTCAAGATTTATTTTTGCAAGTAAAATCAATACATTAATTTTTAAATAATCTAACATCAAGTAGAGTAACGTTAGATATTAACAGAATTATTACACATAAATCTGCAGAGGTTCAATATTCAAAGAAAATAAGAATATACGAAGCAAGAGGTCGCTAAAGGAAAGGTGGGTTCGCAATCAGATCGAAGCAGCGACATTACTTTTAAACACGTGCCTCGAACGAGGCTGGTAATCAGCCGGGATGTTATTACTCGTTAGCGGATGCAGCGTGTGCCACGAAAAAGAGAACGAAATACTGTTCGGAGGACATCGATTTCATCCGTTTGCATGGCCGTCGAACATTATCATCTTCACGATTTTATCCGACGAGACATCGTCGTGTAATTTTCGAGCGCAGATTACATAGGGTGGTCGGATCCGATTCCGATCTCACGCCGCGAGACATGCTTTTTAACTTGCTAAATCGTTTTTCTCTCTGGCAATTGTAATTTTCGTTGTTCCGTCGAATACGCGACGCTTGTCGTGCGTTCCGAGACATCGAACGATTCGCCGCCCTCGAATTACCCGCTTGTCGAAGTCGACTCGGGAGAAAAACAGACGCCCGATAAAAACCCATAAAAAACGACCACTTGATGGAGAATCTCTGCTGGCTATCAAAGAGCAATGGATGTAATTGCATTCGATCGATTTGCTTCGGAGAATGCTGTCGATTCTTGTCTGAAGCTGTCGCACGGTATCGTGAATCGCAGTAGAAATCACCGTGTATAGAACGACCGATTATTACTACAGCTGTTGAGAACACATTTTTATTTTTTTGTTTACACAGAAAATTGTTGCAATTAGTTTTGTTTATTTCAATTCAGACTGGCATTACAATGGAGTTATATACCTCTAGATGTTGAAAAGGATTGTTCATCAGGACATTAATGTTTCTATTTAAAAACTTGAAGAGTAATAAATTTCTAAGTTTAAAAATTGAACCAAGTCAATCTTAATCTTCCAACAAATTTTAAGAATCCACATAATGGACCTGTCCAGATAACCTCAACAAGCCTCCAACCTTCACAAAACGTCTATCAAAGAACCAACAAAAGTTTGAAAACGATCTTGAAAGCTGGAATAATCCAGATGAAAAGAAGTATTTGCATCGAAGATTTCGAAGGAAGCCAGGAAGAAAGGAAGTTCGCAAGCTCCACAGGGTGGGACGTTTTGGACGGGCAAAAACGGACGGGTCCGAGTTATTTATTGGCCCGATCCGGGGATGAGAGAGAGGGTATGGTGGACAGGGGCATCGGTGCCCTGGACCGTAGATATCTTATCTGAGACACAGAGTGTACGCGAGGGTACGCGGCGCGTATACTTACATCCTCGCCGTGGGCCTGATACCAGTCGTTGATAACGTACGCCTAGTATCTGATGTACGGGCAAAAACAAAAGGCACCGTGCAGCCCCCTCTGTACAGCCACGTTGGACCGTCTACGGTAACGAGGATCGATCTCGTTGCACGCTCGATTTATATCGGAGGCGAATGTTTTATGTCGCCTGGGATATTCGAGAAAGCCGTGGAACACGTGCAGCGGGCGCGTCGCGTTATCGGCTTGAAAAGGGAGGAGAACTCTCGCATGCACCTCGCATGGGGACCACCTCGAAGGAATATCGCGATCGATCGCAGGTGCTGTTTGCATCCGGGGTATGAAGTTATAGCGAGCCGGAGGTTATGTAATGCGACCGTTCTACGCTCCTCAACCGAGGTGCTGAACATACCAACGTTCAATTTATTCTATTCAAACAATAATAACCGATACGTGTAATGTGGAGCTGTTGATCTACGTATCGAACACCGATATAGAACACTGATACCTTGATGTGATATTCACACAGCATCTTCAGACCCTCGAATGCATGTCCATTATCATTTCTCTCTTAGGGTTTATAGTTACCTGATTATTGATCATAAACTGTGCAGCTGCTGTCAACAAACGGTCGACGTGCATTCCTCCTCTGTTTAATGCGTGCTATAATTTTACAAATTGATTGTCTATATGGTCTTCTATGAGTGTGTTAAATTTGGATCAAATCTGGAGTGCCAAGTTCATCCCCTCCACGTGAGTGGCACTCTAGTATTACTATAAATGCTTACCATCTATGAATACTTACTCTAGTTTATCATGAACATACTACCTATGAATACTATCTACGAATATAGTGTATAGTTACGAGTATAGGTTTCTATCTATGAATAACATTTGTGAACATTATCCATGAATACTATTTGCGAACGTCGAAAAATGTCAAATACGTGGAATGTGTAAAAAAGTAAAGTTAATGGTTTCTGAACTGAAATCGGAAGTTGTCCAAGGGTCAAAAGGAAGGGAACGAGTGCATTAACCTCGAGGGGAGAAAGGGTGATAAATTAAGCGAGCTTATCGAGGATCGTTCGCGCGGGTATAAGCTTCGCCCAGAAGCTCGAAGCTGCCCGGCGTCCTCCCGCTGGCGCGAGAAGAGCAGCAGGACGAGCACACTTACGGCGTGCGCTGCTCACGGGTTTTGTTTGCTGCATAAAAAGCGGACATATTGGTTTTACGTTCCCTTATTTACGAGACCATAAACTCGTAGGTAGGATTCGCCAAGTGCGTCGCCCCTGCAGGCGGAGGGGCAACGCGTATTTTTTTGTTTTCGGAGAGTTGTTTATAATGGACAGAACGGAGAATACGAGAGCAGGGGCGTTAATAAATTTCCCAGAGAGCTATTCGCGTGACGATGTCGAATGGATCCGGAGATTTATGGGGACCTCGCTGTCTGATACGCCGTCGATATATCTGTGAAATCTGATGATTGGTGGCGTAATAACATTTTGAGTTCCTTGATTTTATATCAGTCGTAAACCGTTATTTTAATTTTGGGAATTTTTAATTGGGCGAATGGGTTTGGAGACTGTTCGGTTATGGGGATTTTAATGGACCGCTATATGTTTTAAGTCCCTGTCCGTGGTTATATTTAATTTGATTGCAATCTTTAATCCGTTTATTTCCATTTTACAAAAATTTCGATATTTTAATATTTTTACGTTCTACTTGTACCGCAATGCCTGCGTTTTTATGCGTTTTACCATACACTTTAATATTCTAGATTGGCCAGTATCCGTGACTACTTTCTGAGTCATTAATTTTATGCCCGAGTAATGAAATATATCCATAAATTTATCAATCGTATTCGAGTTATGCGAAGAAACGAACGACTCCGTCCATGTGAAAGAAACTTTAAATGTGTAATTAATTTGTCAAATGTTTTAGATAATATCTCTCGTACTAGGAAAATACTTTCGTAAGTGTTTCTGATGAAAGAAGAATGTTTATCGACAGATAAGATCTTCCGAGAAGATTATGAACATTTTTGAGTGGAAACCAGTTTGGGGAATTCGCGGGTTGACTAAAAATTCGCGAAAAGGCAATTCCGATATCTCTGCTCGTGTACGAGGTGTTTGCTCTGGGCGAGACTATCAGCGACATTCAGTTTTTTCACGATAATCGACGCCGAGGAGTGTCACCGTTATCGAATCGTGAACTTCTACGACTTTAGATAACAAAAGCTAACTCTTTGGCGACGCGTACCAAATCCTACGTACACTTTCTTAGAAGGCTATCGAACAGTTTACTTCGCTCGATATTTCCTGATAATTTATACATACCTTCATGATCTTTGCAATTCTTAATTATTCAGACGGCAGTATGTACAATAGTTTTTTATTATATCGTTTGTTGGTATTTTTGGTATATTGAGTAGTGAGGGAGAGGAACTTTTGTGATGTGGAGACTTTAGGAAGTTTTGGATATTGGGACTTTGTCACGTTGGGACATTGGAACGTAGAAATATTGGGGGGTAGAGATATTGAAGCTTTGATACTTTGGGACTTTGGAATACTGAGACGTAGGAATATTCGGACGTAGAGATATTGAGACATAAGGTCTTTGGGATATTAGAACTAAGGCATTGGTTATGAATTTTGGGATTAACTGTAATGTAAAATTCACGTTCTGTATTATTCACATTGCCCAAAATCCACAACCCAAATTGCAAATCTGCAAATGAGACTATAACAAAAGTCTCCTATAACAAAAATCTTCCAAATACGTGTCCGCTAACGAACACGCAGAGAACATACATAATTGCCTTCCGCAATTAAAGAGTTAATGACGTAAAAATGGAAACGGTCGGTAAACGAACGAATCAGTTTTTCTACACACCGTTGATGTCGGCTCGCCACGAACGAATGACGCTTCGTCCTCGTCAATACGCTCCCTTCGTCCCACGGCTTCGTGCAGCGGATTTACACGCGTAACGAGCTTTTTACGCGCCGCGACACGCGGCCACGATAACACGCTACACGCGCTGCAAACGTAACACGTGTGCCGCCGCGAGTTTATTCGCGATACGCGTCCAGGATCTTTGGAGCCGACTCGCGATTTACTGCATCGCGTGTTCAACGCGATCCTAACTAGACATGTAACACGCCACCGCGACGGAAACAAGAAGCGGATTCTCGCGTTTGTTTCGTTAATAAAACATCCTTCTTCTGAGGTGCCAGCCATTTGTGGCGTGATCATCATCATCATCGTGGACGATTAGGTTCAGCCAAGTTTTTGGCTACGAGCTTGCCGTTGTTCTGATGTATGGCCGAAAGATTGCTGCGTTTTGCGCGATACAAAGAGGAGGACGATTTATGAGCATGTCTGAATTACGTGCACTCTGCGTTATTATAGTTCTGAGCCGAATTTTTTAAGTTTAGGTTGTAGATAGGATTTGAAGCAGTTTTGAGGATGATGATTCATGTTTTTGGTATGATGTTAATTCTTTGTGGGAAAGTCTGAATCGTGTATGTTGTACATCGTCATAGTCTTGAGTTGAATCTCTTTAGATGAAGTAGTTTTGAAGATGATGGGAGTTGAAGTAGTTTTGTGGTTATATTTTTGTTGCATTCTGGGATCATGTGCACTGTTGGTTATTCTAGTTTTGTGTCTTACATTTTATGCTTCTTAATATATTGAGTATATTATTATCCCTTTTGTAAAAGCGGTCTCTTTCGAAGACGACAGATGTGATTCATGTGACAACATTATAATACCCGAACATTTAATTAAATCTGTATAAAATCAATCTCATCATTCATTTTAATAAAAATACTGAGTAATCGCATAGCACTTCATTTGTCATAAAAGCTCCATGAAAATCAAGGTTAATAAACTACCCTACAAAAAGATCAATAAATTAACAAACCCAAAATGATCTCCCTTATTATCCCTCATAAACATACAAAAAGTTACATCAGCAAACACCCAAGTAACCGAATGTTTTTTCGTGCTCCAGAAACCGAACAACCAAAAAAGAGAAACAAAAAATCCTCTTAAACCTCGCATGTTGCAAGAAATGTTTTCTGTTATACTCGAAATTCTCGGATTCGTTCCGCTAATCGTTTAAGGCGTATTTAACTTAATTAGCTCGGCGATTAGCATAATTCCACGACAGTCCCTCAGGCTGACCACCGAGCGAGGGAATCAATTTTTATGCCCGCGTTGCTGTTAAAAGAAACCGAGCAATACCTTGTTTCCTTTTTCTTCCTTTCGTCGGTCCACGTGGGCCAGGAAAGTGCCAGTAAAAGTTTCGGGGCGTGGACAGTAATTTACGATACCGTGCGGTAACTATCCGTAAGTACCGGCGAGAGCAACGCTAATATGTTCGTCCTTACGCGAGAGAGACGAGGAGGAACAAAGGGGATGCAAAGGACGTCGAACAGAACGTCCGCCTTTACTACGCATAAATCTGCGGTCTTGCCTGACCTCGGCTTGCTTTATTGCCGTTCCACGAAAACCCACACCCCGAAACGTTCGTTGCAACCGACGGAACAACAATATAGGTCTCTGTGTATTCGGGTTGCAAATGGACACACTCGTTAAGCGAAACTTGTACTGAGTTCCAGAGAAATACTTGATGTTTTGGATGTCTTTCTAGGTTCACTATTACCATCTCATATGGACTGCATAAGGTCGGCATGGACCTGAGACTTCAAGGTTTCAGAGTTTGCAATATTTGGACTTAGTTGAAGGTTTTGGTAAATTAGACTCAGGGATTTGGGAATGTTGGAAATATGGGATAGAGTTTTATTTGAAAATTTGAACCAAGGTTCAAATATCCAGATTTGATATCTCAAATATAAATATTTCAAGATTCTGAAAGTTCTCAGACTTCCAATAAATTAAAATACTTGAAAATACCAAGATCGTAATATATGAAAATCGTAAAGTTCCAATGTTCTAAGCCTAGAAGCTAAATTGCAAGATACTAATAGTTCCGAGCAAAATTACTAAAAATCATGTAAAAGCATAGCAAGAACTCTTCCCTTCCTCGAAGTCCATTTACTGAAAGTAAACGTTGCATGCTAATTAAATAAAACGTCGAAGAGAAATCCGAGTTGGCAAGGATAAAAACGAACTTCATTAAAAGTGACCGTTTCCAGGCTGTTCGTTCCGCTCGAACGTGTCCTTACTCTTACACGTAGGCGAGTTATTAAAGAGATCCGGATCTTTACACCTCGGTACGAAGCCCCGTTCAAGATACGCGAAATAATAAACGTCATCGGGATATTAAATCACGTCGTTTAAGCGGTTTAAATTGCTACAACCGTTGATACGTTAAAGAGGACCCGGCACGCCGGCTAATTTCTCGATTGGATCTTTTGTACGTTGCTGATCACGGTACACTTAATCCGAAGAGATTCTGCCTTAATCAATAAGATAAGCCGCCGGATGGGCAATTAATATAGTAATTAGGACGCGTGGCGTTTACATGCCACACAACTCCACCCATTTCTTTGCCACACGGTTCGTTACGTATTCGAGCGATGCACACGCCTCGTGTACGCACTTATGCAACGTCAACGTCGAATAAAACCAACCGAACGGGAATAAAAGCTCGACGGGGGCTTCCTGACCCAACCGAGATGCTTGTTACGATCGATCTACATAAGGACATTACGAACACGGCTATCGATTCTGCGGGACATACAAATATTTCCATCCCAAATACAGCGAATGCGTTGCGACGCGGCTCGTGTAAATTGGAACTTGCTTGTACAAATTTCTTTTGATTAAATAATTTGAAAAATGCTGGACAAGGGACACGTCGAGTACCAAAAGTATGTAACAGATGTTCGGAAGGGAAAATTGATTTCTGAGGTTACTACCACGTGTAGCTACTTGTCTGACTAGCTATGGATATTTCTACTGTCGAAAGCACTGACAGTTAACAGATTGATTGCTATCGTGAAAGCAAACGTGTCATGTTAAATTTCAAACAAGTATAATAATAATATTATATCACATTAATATACATTTTTCTTTATTTCGGTATTTGTGTCACATTTAAGTAATTAAGAGACAGTGGTTTTAAATTTAGTCTCAATTTTTTTTGTGTTTCAAAAATTTAGTTTAGAGTGGACATTTTTTAGAAAAGACTACGTGTACGTAAATCTATTTATTCACTCTGCACGGGTAAATCTATTTTAATTCGTGAAATACGTAAAGTATGAATATTTCAATTCAGAATACAATTCATTTATGAAATATTTTACCCCGTCACTGATTAAACGGAACAGCATTCTTCTTCGTAGAAATACTCGCAGCGTATTTTGCACATGTCAATGCATCCCGATAGCAAGTGCACGGAAAATTGCATTGGAACAAGTGCAATCGGAAGTGAAATCAAATTAATTCCACAACGACAGATAAGGTTCGAACAAGTGGAAAGCAGCTGGCAGATACGCAAAGCAGTTGGAATCCGGATCAATATCAATCGGGTAGCAAGTGAATCCAGAAACTTGTAACCAGACGCTTCCCATCCAACCAGTCGACGTGAGAATCTTCCAGTTCCCATACGCGATGTGGAAAGTGGGAAATTGTGCAACCTTCGTATTATCAGCCGTAAAGAACTCCTCGATGTGTATGGGAAAACTCACTTTTATGTCGAACGCTTGCGTTAAAACTGCTATCTGATAATTCCAGGAAGATGTATGCTGATTTATTCAACACAGAAGACATAAAACGCCTTCAAACTGTTACGTTCTTTTATAAACTCATTTTCGATGATAAATTTATACATTTTTTTTTCATTTTATGGTGTGGTGTACTATGTAATAGTACACATTTTTTATTAATCAGTATATTACTCACTTCGAAATAGAAAGATACAAAAACCCTATAATTTCCACATTTCAAAACTAGTGTCCACTTATTCTCAAATCTTAAATTCTTTTCTGGGACCACTTTAATTAACATCAAGTTTGAAGCTGTTTTTCAGCATTGTCTCAGTTATTTTCAAATGCAAAATCAGTGAGTTCCAATAGACTCGTTCAAAATCTGCAACTTGTAACCAGGTTTCTAAACGATCAGCCCAAATCTGATATCTGAAGGAAGTTTGCAAATGCTGTCTCCCAGCAGTCGTTTCACAAGAGGTAACTTTAACAAACGTTACAATTTCGAGAACGTTGTATCTGAGCATAACACGTATATCGATAGGGATCTTGGTCGAGGAGGCACGTTCAGCGTCTTCCCCGTCGATTAATCGACGAAAGTTCCAGCGAAATCCTTACCAGGTAATACGACAAGCTTCCCGGGGCCCGTAACAAAAGATCGAAGGGCAGGAGGGGCATCTAAGGGAGTGCAGGGATGGCTCAGAGTAGCAGGAGAAAGAGTGGCTGCTGGCCACGTGGGATCAGCGGCGATCGTTAAAGAAATATCGACGTCGTATGCGGCTCCTTGCCAACGATCCACGGAATAGTATCTGTAATGCGATCGCTTTGGCACTGTATGGCGATAGCATCATTAACCCTCCGTGAGCCGAACACTGAATAAGATCTTGTTACGCGATATCCGAGCGAGGAGGGCCCGCGGTCGCCCCCGACTCCCTCACGCTGCACAATACTCGCTAATTAAACGAGCTGGCCTGCCCGCCACCGCAGATACCAGAGCGCGATTGCTTTGTTTTCGTACACGGGACCACGCCACGCTTCCACGGCCAAATTAATTGGAGACGCGATAATAAATAGGGAAGCGCGACGGTTTTCGCAGACAAGCGGCTACGACTCTCACCGCGAGACACGACAATGCGAACGAGACAAGTTGCGAAAACCCGATGCATGACTTCGGAAGCCTTCTGAACGAGCGTTCACTTGCAATTTTTGGTGATACGCGCGAAATTCAATCTTTAGATTACCACATCCTTAAATTCCCCAATCCCTAAATTCCCAAGTCCCTAGATCCTCGTATACCCAAATTCCCAAATGCCCAGATTCTCAAATCTCTGGACCCCGAATCCCTAGATCCCCAGTGTAGATCTCTAGATCCCAAAATCACGAAATCCCCAGTACCCTAAATCCCCACGTTCCTAGATCCCAAAATCCTACATCCCCAGATTTCTAAATCCCCAAATCCTAAATCCTCAGCATTCTAGATCCCCAGATTCCTAAATTCCCAGATCCCTAGATTCCCAAGTCCTTAAATCCCAAGATGTCTAAATTCCCAAGTCCCTAGATCCCCAAATTCTCAAATCCCCGTACCTGCATCTAACATTTCTATTATCATCTTTGTTTGGTATTAGCAATCAACGTATACACATGTCCCTTCGACAACTCTCGGAGATATACCCCTCTGAATTTATCGCCCGACAATAAATCATGAGAAAAGTCATTCGTACCACGAATCGATCGATTGTCGTGTCAATCGTGTTCCATTTTCGATCAGAAGCAACCCGAAAATATAAACGGTATTATTAAACGGCGATGGCGCGACGCGATTCTTGTCCGCATTCCAACGCTCGAAACGACGCGACGCGACGGTGACAACGTCGGATTCGTGCATCCCGGTGCTTAAATTTCACGGCGAGCACGGACGTGCTAATCGCGGCAATCCCGAGGGCAAGCATCGCTGGAATGAAAACATTTCCAGCTGTGACTGCCAGTCTGTCCGCGAAAGGAGCCTTAACTGGCGATAAATCGTCGTTCGATCGCGACGAAGGCGAGCTTAATTGGCGATATCGGCACGACTCGTTCGCTCAAAGAGTCGTGAAAATCCACCTCGATGCCTGTCGACGAACGACTCCACGCACGTGTCATTTTTTACCCTTTTATACCGGACCGAACGAGCTGCCAGGAATCTCGCGAATAGAGCCCGTAGAACGACCCTGTTGCGATCCGCCTTCAACGCGATCGAACGAACGACTTTTTTCGATGGAGACGAGAGGGGTCCAAATTGACCGGATAAAAAAAAACCTTCGAGCCGTGTCACGTTTAATCGTCTAATGTTTAGCTAGAAATGTATCCTTCCCGCTGAATTCCTTCTTTCGAACAGACCTGTTTCGAGGATCGTTTCAAATATTCTCGGATCTTGTTTCATATCTTTGATCACCGGTATATTGCCACGGCCTTTTGATATTTTGTTGCACTTTTGCGAAAAGCTTTAGTTCTATGGCCGTTGGCTTTTGATAGATGCAAATATTTCAGGTTTAAGATACAATGATGGATTGTTCTGTTTATTTGAATATACAGGAAGTTCTTATAACTATATTTTTACCTGTATATTTATTTATAAATTTGTTGTATTTATATTTATTTTACAAAACATTCAATATGTTATACTTGAAATTTAATACAAGTTATTATGAACTTTATTTAAATGTTACTAATGTTTTCACTCCACAATGGAATAATACTGAAACATTTTTATATGACTCCATCACAATTACATTACTGATTTTCTATTCTTTAAATTTTACCTTTGGATTTTTGTAACTTTAAAACACTTCGGATGGCATTTTTCTAACCTTAAAACACATTCATCCTCGAAATTCAGTTACTGAGAAATCTGTGCAGCTGGATTTAACAAGATGCACCTTTTGTCGTCAGAAGGCAACTCATCGGTCGAAATTAGTGTGATTTCACAGACCGGTTGACCATGTAGATAATTAAAAATAGGCGCGGCTGAATTCCAAATCAGCGAACGGCCAAACAGGTGTGGCTGCCACAGGAGACTATGTAGGACCCTCACGAACGAATATTTGAAAACAGGTGTTCGATCGTGGATGTGCGAATCGAAGGTGATGGAGAAAGGTGTGCTGGCACCATTAGATACGCAAATGCCGTCATAATCTGATTAATCTGACACGTTTTGGCGACGCGGTGTCTGGAATATTCAAAGGATGTGTTAGTGACTTCGAATGAAGTCATTAGCCTTGAATTTCGAGAGCACTCGTCTTACAGGTCCATACATTTTGCAAATGGCCGAAATTCTGAAGGCCTATAATTCATTGAGATTCCAAGGTCCAGCAGTCACTCTTGAGGTTCGAAGATTTTTATACTCCAAGTTCCAGAATTTTAGTTTCTAAATCCTGAAATATTCTTATTTCCTCAAGTTCTAGAATACAAGAATTATTTATAGAGTACAAATATTCAAGGTCCTACAATCTCAAAATTCCACAGTCTCAAGATTTTGAAATTTCAAAGTTGCAAATTCTGAGAGACCCAAAGTTAAAAATTCCGAAGTCCACAGATTAAAAATTTGGAAATCTAGATTTCTCTAAAACCCGAAATATTAAAATCCCGAAGTCTTAAACTTCCAAAGTCTTCAAATCCCCAAATCCTAAACTTTTCAAATTTCAGAATTTCAGAATATCCAAAAAATTGCAGCGAATATGATTCCAAAAAAATTTCAGTGAATTCTCCGTGAAAGTGTATAAAATTGAACACCTCAACCATACTTTCTACTTCCACTAGATTGAACCTGAGAAAAAGAAGGCAATCATTTTTCCGGCGACGCATGTAACAGAACTTCCTGTAGAAAGGATCAGTTAAAATGTAATAGAATACGAAAGTGTATCATTAATGCGATTCCAATTATCGTCTAAAAGACTCATAAACATAGATCGAGTTCACGATTACAGCGCGCAAGAAATTTCACGAACAATCTTTCACTAGGAGGAAATCGTACGAAATCTCCACGGAATACATGCTCGTTCACCAGGAAACTGTCGTTTGTTATTCCAACGTACTGTATCACGATTTGAAATTGTAATTTGAAAATTCTGCTAATGCACACGTGTGCTACGCGATTACTTTTAACCTTTATCCGCTATTCGAAACGCTCGAAGCTTTTCTACGAAACGTTTTAGCTAAAAAGAACCGATCTCATCTGCATGAAAAACCGGTGCTCGGTCATCGAATAATTAATTAACAAGACTCGTCTTGTTTAATGTCTCGAAGCAGTTGCTGACAGGTAGCCAATCTGGCGATGAACACATAAAACACGTGTCGCCCGGTTTATTGATCGATGAGCCGTTTTGGAGGAATTATTCCAGACTTTTTCTCCGCATTGCTCTTTAGCCGTCTGACACGTACACCTTTCGAAAACGATCGAGGATGAAGATTTGATAAGCCGAATTTTTGTAATACTTCGCATTTCATTATACATTTTGTTAAGAACGTTATACATATTTATAGGTTTGACAAGTCGAGTCAATTTTTACCATGAACGTTGAGGAATTTTGTTTTTGGTAGCTAAAAGGTCATACATGGTTCCAATTCTACTGTGATTGTCAATTATCTTTTCTTCATCACGTTGACTATGGTAGAAACTGTAAATAGTCAGACACAAACACAAATATTAAGACTATGAGGTTAATCAATTTTACACGTTCTCTAAAAAGTATTCATCAATAAATAATATAATATAACTCTTGCCATAACTTGCAATAACTTTGCCAAATCTACAAATTCAGGTTGTGCAACGAAAAAGGTTAATTTATGGACAACTTTCGTCGAAGAAATCAAGAGAATGCAATCGCAGGAAGCTTGATGGTTTCAGAAGAAATGTACGTGACAGCCCGAGCAACGAAGGAAAGGATGTTATAAAAGTGTTGAATAAACCACTTGACAGCCGTTTGATCACCGAGCGAAAATCTGCAGGTTTACTTTGCCTCGTGTGGAGTCGATGAACATGTAAACGCAGCTGCAGGGCTTAAAGGTCCGCTCTCGAACACGAGCAGCAATCATTGACGATGCAATCGCGGGGGACGCAACGATCCGCGAACGAAGGCTCGATCGAAGCCTGTACTTTGGTCGTACGACCAAACGCACCCTCGAGGATTCGCCATTGTGATAGTAATTGCGAGCCTTCACCTTCGATGGGACCAGAAACCGGATCAACCGTTCGATCCAGATCGAAGATCATGGTCACCTAACAGTCCGTTCGATCATTCCCATGGTCACCTTCGGAATCTTCACAAACTGGAGAATCTAGCTTAAAAGTGCCTAAAAGTTCTGGACACCGAAACGATGTATGAAACGTTGGAGTCGAAGTCCTTCATTCTTACCAATAAATGCACTGCAACTTTCAAGATTTCATTAGATGTTCATTTGTAAGTATGGATGTGCACTTGTGACGTGTAATTCTGCAAAGCGTAGGTAACGCGTATGTAATTCACAAGATCGGTAGATTACATAATTTGTTTATACTTTGTAAACCTTGACGTATGGAAAATGCATGCACATCCGCAGTGTATAAATGTCATCAACAAACAGTATCAAACGGCTGATCATATACAGAATCTGAGGAATTAATTGAGGTATACAACGTGATTAAAAACATGAAGGATACTCGACGTACGTAATGTGGACCTTGATCGTAGCCACAATTACTACCTAACTGTAACTAATTATAAATGTCAATGATTTTGTGGCATCAGTTTTACAACCGTTAATGATCGCTTCACATGATTGAAGCAATAAAGTCTCACGAACAGGTTCAGAAAATAAAAAGCGCTTTACAGGAAGACAATTCTATGTCCCAGAAAGGACAAGATAGTTAAGCAGTTAATAGAGGAAATTCCTGGCGTGTTACGGGAGATTATAAAATCTAAATTGAACATAGTAGAGTAAGGTACAGCTAGTAATAAAACGAGCGGCACACGTAATCGTTATATGGTCGTATATAAAAAAGTAATATTCTTTCTTAGGGATAAAAAGGGGACCTTTGAACTATCTGGGAAACCGTGCATGAGAAGCACTGAATTTCCATAAAACATTAATGATGCACGTTGGAGGAGTGATATGAAAGTTTGCTAACTCAACTTCAAAGCTAGGTATAACTTGACTTCTAACTTTCAAGTTGGGGAATTGGACATAAGTTTAATTGATCAACTTCCAACTTTGGGGATTCAGCTTGGGTTTAATTACTCAGCTACCAAGTTGAAGGATTCAGCTTAATTTCACTGTTTGTTTAACAATAAGGAAGTGATCAAAGCGTAAATGTGACCTTAAAAGGAAGCTGAATAACGACAGGCCATTTTAGGCAGTCCCGTTTTGTGAACGGCTCAATCGTGAAGCGATCATTTTTTCGCAGAGCCGAGTTTTTTCCTCGCGGGTACCTTTTTCTGCGGGATCGCGAAAAAACAAGATAAATGGCAGCGCGAGCAGAATCGCCAACGGCGTGCAATCAGCCGGCACAATACGCTGGAATACGTCACAGTTAATGGTCCACCTTGAACCCGTTATCCCGAGGACTCGTTCGGCCGACGGAAAAGAGGAAACGTGTCGTGTCGAGAGCCGCATCCACGTTCGGTTTCAAGGGTGCAGTGGATATACGCGGTTGCAGGTTGCTGGCAAAGGTCGTCGGGAGGCTTCGAGGTGAGGAGTTCCCACACTTCGAAGCTGCCTCTAGCGATAGAAGCGCACGGGTCAGACGCTTGTGGCCGCCTCGAGCGGCGATCGTGATCCGAGTAATGTTACACGAGACGAAATCATGACATTACACATTTTTCCAATCTTTTGGCACATTCAACAGTACTCGTTTTTATGCAATTGCTTATCTACCTTCGAGGAAGTTTTGGTAATTTTGGATTGAATATGATTAGATTAGTGGTGAGCAAGTTTCACTAGGGTGCATATCTGAGAATATTTATAGATTAGTCATTTTTCGTCCTAGAAATTTTTGTATGAACAAGTATCAAAGTTACAAGGTCTTAATTGTCCAAATCCTTACAATTCCTAGATAACCAACTTTGTATGTTCTGGGTCCTCAAACTCTGCAGAATCCATCATTTCCAAATATCCAAATCTCCACATTGTTAAATTACTAATATTCAGATTCCCGAATATCCCAATTTCCCTACTTCTAAATACCCAAATTCCCAGATTCTCTGTGTTCACCAAATTTCCTAAATTCCCCAAATCCTCCCAAAAAATTCCCAAATTCCCTACACCTCCCAGTGAATCCCCTTCAGTCACAAATAACAGATCAAAATCCCAAGGAAAAGCCGTAGGGAAAAACGCACGAACAATTTTTAATCTGTCACCAACAGGAAGAGGAGGTACACACACGACGGTCGCTTGTTTAGGAACTCGAGTATCGAGTTCGCTCGCGGAACCAACTTTCCGACATAAAAACGTACTTTACGCGTCCGGAAGTCGAGGAAAGGAGAGCCGGTGCCTCGTGTAACAGCGTCTGAAAGTGGCTCGGGGCACGGCGCGTGCAGCACGTGATTGTGTCGCCGCTCTTCCCTCTTTCTTCGTTCTCCATCAACCGCCATCTTTCCGTCCTCCTCTGCCACCACCTCTCACGTTCATCCCCTTCCACGCAGACCTCGTACCTTTTCGCCGTTCGACTGCTTTTTGCTTCTCTTTCACCACGATGGAGAGGACGGGCTCCCACCGCCTCCGCTCGACTATACAGCCTCGGCTCGTGCTGCTTTTGCTGCTTTTCTTGTACCTAGCAGACTACCATTGACGTAGGTAGCCGACATTTCAACATAGCCACAACTTTCTAGGATTTTCACTCAGCTCTTTTCACACCTCGTATCTGGCTACCTCGTTTTGGAACTCTTATTTTTCATATCTCTTTGTTTTCTTTTACGGTGATCTATTTTTGGAATTGCATCTTTTGAAGATAAGATTGGAGATGGAGGAAGTTTGTACAATTGTGTAGAAGTGATTTTTGGAAATGGAGAACGAAATTTCCTGTAATTCATTCTTTTATGGTATTCAACTTTGTCAATGATAAACTTTGGAGTACTTTATTTTTTTATTATTATACTCAAGTTTTGAGTGGACAAAATATGTTCCCTAAAAATGAATTATAACAGTGTGAAATGAAGAGAATAAATGCACATATAATATTATCATGTATTCATAACAATTTAACATATGCAATACACCATCCCAAAAATGAAGATATAAGATCCAGTCACCCAAAAAATCAAGTTTAATCTGAATTTTTCACGACTACAAAAAATTCAGCGAAATGAATTTTATTTAAATTCGCATTACCGTGAAAGTCCGCACAACAAGAATCAAATCTACCACTCGGAGGAACAAAAACGAATCGGATCATAATTTTTCCTGGTAGAGAATCCTTCGTAAGAAATCGCGTGGCCTTTGTTCGAGCGAAAGAATCCGCAAGAAAACGCCGCAAGTACCGTTTCCAATTCCGAGCGTCGAAGCCACAGAAGCAATTCACCGAGTTACATCCGGTGACAATAGATCACCGGTAGTGGTATTTCACGAGCGATTGCCCGGTAATGGTGATCGTGGTGAAATCGGGGTGTTGTTATCGAGGGGCGTGAATGGGTTCTTGACAAATCGTCCCGTTTAAGATCGGTAGTTACGCCAGTGTTCCTAGGCAAGGCGCGTGGCTGGAATGCGGCGCGGCCGTGCTGCCGCTCGCGACTGAAACGCGGCCTGGCCAATAGGAGAACGAGATTGAGAAGCGAGCAAGGTTTCCAAATGACGACTAGCTGGCGTCAAATCTGGCGACTTTTCTTTTTATTTCTTCCTCGCCGGGTTTTTTGTTTAACGTGTTCATCGACGGGGACCGGTCCAGACTCGTAACTCCGTCATTAGCATATACATTGCCAGTCGAAAATTTCAGAACGCTGTCCTCTGACACTTCGGATTATTATTTTTATTAAATTCCGGTAATTATAAAGTATTCTCTTTATCGTTCACGCGATTACTGCGCTGATAGTAAACGACTGGAATGGGTAATGAAAGTTTATTGCACTGATATATTTGGATGTTAGGATGAGGGGTTTTTCACATTTTTTGTCGTAGGGTAACTATGGTAGTAAATAGGGAAAGGTTTTAGGTTATCAATATTCTTAAGTTCACAAAGTTCCAAATTCTCAAACTTTCAAATGCAGCTTCACTGAGTTCCAAATAATTTCCAAAACTCTTATGCCACCAAATCTTCGAATCTTCAAATTCTTCAAGTGCTCAAAATTCCCAATACCTCAATTTCCTATAAATCCAAATCCCCAAATCCTCGAACTCTCCCACATCCTCAACTCGCAGACACCCAATTCCCAATCCACCGTCGATTACCGTATATTACAAGAACCGATTACTCATCCATTATTCAAATGACTCAACGCAAGTAACCTCGTTCGACAACCGTATCAGACAGAACATTTATTCGAAAACGATTTCGCCGATATCCACCCCCGCTCGACGAGTGGGCGTACAGCGCCGTCGTAGCTCTAAAGTAGCGTAAACGGCAGCGGTCATATATCGTGATGGCGCCAGAATCGCAGGATCCGTGGCCTTAGACATTAACGTTCATTAGGTGGGTCGTTAAGACGGGGAGAAACGACGAGCACCGGAATTTCTGCGACTCGAAATAATATTTCTGCCATGCCCAGGATGGCGGCTTGCGTGTGTCCCTGAAAGCGTGCACAGAGAAACAGTCCGTGAGACAAGGAGAGAGCAGTTCCCGTGGTTTATTCGTAAGAGACGGCAGAGAAAGAGGCTGAGTATGCAAATCGAGGCTTTAGATTCGATATAGAGAACCAAGGTGCACGATTCGAAGGGACTGGCCTCCACCATTCGCCATATATCCTCGTAATTAAGTCGGTCCCTCTTATTAAGCACCGCTAGCTATAGTATCGTTGATTAAAGGGGAGAGACTATGGTGACGATGTTCTCTGCATCCGTGAGCTTTATTTCCTCAAGTTCGTTCCTGGTACTTGGACAAAATTATTTACCTTTTAACATTTTTACTATTTTGGTATTTTGATATTCTTTTGCTGTTTTTACCATTTTGACTCCACTGGTTCAGTATTCTACCATTTTATTATTCTGGCAATGTACTGTTTTATTATTCTGTTACCCTACTGTACTACTATTTCAATATTCCATTCTGTCACTGTACCATTATATTGCTAAACTTTATTTATTATACTTTATAATTGACTCATATAGTCACATGTACAGTTACTCTACTCATGTGTGACTATGTTTTGCTTTTTTAATGTTCTACAATTTACAGTATACTTTTACGTTGCAATATACTTTATGCAAACTCAAAATCCCTATATCCCTGGATCTTTTATTAAAATAATATTAATGCACCTCTTTATTCAACACATTGTCAGTCTTCAAATACGTGTCTAATACCAAAAGAAAATAAATACAAAAAAAGTGTTACAAAAAGTAAACGACCAAAATTCTGACACGCAGGACATCGTCGAAAATATCGAACGGAAACGAATTCATCGATACCAAAAGGAAAAAGAAGATGAAAAGGGAGGGCGAGAAGAATTTCGGTGCGACACCTACCTGGCGAAGCAAAGCAAAAGGCAGCAAGGGCATCGATGCACAGCACGGATCATGATTTATGTAGTGGTACCAGGCTATATGGCCTAGAGTATATCATTGTTGCCATCACAATGGCACGAAATGCAATACTCGTACTCTATCGGGTGCGCTTTCGCATAATGTGTCATAAATAGGCGGCACACAGCGCCGCATGCATACCGTGCTGAAACAATAACCATTGTGGTGGATGGTGGTGGGCACTACCTATAGGGCTCACCATCGTACCGGCCACGAGAAGCGCAAGATTTTTATCTGAAAAGGGCCTTGACGCGCAGGTGGTCTTATCAGCTCGTCCAGAAACACCTCTCTGGTCACCATAAGCTTGGGAATTCATTCAATACTTTTCATTCATACTCTTTCTCTTGTACATCTGTATTTCACTCTATTACATCTAATAATTTTACATGCAAAATGAAATTGTTCTATCAACCCAACATATTCAAACACCTAACCAACATTTCTATAGATCGTTCAAAACTTGATAACGAATGTATCGTTTCCTGGTGAGTATCACGTCTCTGCACCGGTAAGATCCGAACGGTCCGATGGTTGAACATTAAAAATTCCTTCGATGTTCAAGCACACATGTTTGATTTGCTCCATCAGTGGGTACAGCGGACGGGAAACGCGGCAGCTTGCATTGCTGCACCTGCATGTTATTGCACGCCGATTAGAAGCACCGATGCAGACTAGCAGCAAGAACTCTGCTGCGTGATGCAAGAAACGCGAAATGATCGCGACTGCAATCGCGATAGTACGAGATGCGTGATCGTAAAGAGAATTTGTGTACACACGGCTGCGGCTACTAAGTGGAAATTAGCCGCGAAAAGGTCTTCAACTTTTTAGACCCGTGGTTTTGCGATAACTTGCCAACCTGTCGGACGATTTTATCTTCGTCGTATCTCTTCTAAATGCCTTTACGGGTTTATGTTCCGATGCCGCTGCGGAATATTTCACAAATAAAATACGTTCGACCGATCCTTACTTCCATGTTACTCGAAATGAAAAACAAGTATACGCAAGTTACTGATCGTTGCACTCGAGTTACTTTGCTAGAAAATCATTTTACATTAACATTATCATAAGTGGAGGATTTTTGTTGCCACGCATTTATAAATACCCTTCAACTTTTTCTGTAATATGTATGATTACTGCGTCATTCTATTACCTTACATTTTGAAAGAATGGTTGAGTTACAACCTGTGGTTTCTGTGAAACTTTCTATGCTCTGCACAAGTACTACATGATAAGATAATAAACACGTTTGAACCTTAGGCTCAAGGTCAGTCAATTTTAGGATAACCTTCCTCATCGATCTTTAGTGTTTCAAATGTAAAAGATCACAGTGCATCTCTTCAAAGCATTTCAGCCTCAGGATCTCCACAATTTCTTGCCCAACACGAAAGAACTTGCCGAATAATAAAAGTGTCTAACACCAGGGAAAAAACGAGGAAACGGTGTTACAATGTCGACGGTTGTAGCGCGATCTTGTGGGCTAATGAAATTGAAAATTGAACGGCCGCGGCTCGGCCGATAAAGCAATAAGGGTTCTGGGCAAAAACTGTGGTACAAGGTTGCGGTCCGAGGCGGCTCGTCGGGGTTGGAAAAAGTCGTGAAATAATCGAGGTTTTGCTATACACCGTCCAGCGAATTCCTGTTCTACTTGTACGCATCTCGTGTCCGTTGGCTGGACAGGAAAGTTCACGCGCCACTAGTTCCTAACCGCAAACACGATTGTCATCCAAAAAGCTGGATCGCCGGCAAAACTAAGCGACTGACCGCACTCTTACCGTTAAATGGAACTTCCAGTCCTGCTGCATTTCATTTTCTGTAGTATACGACCTCGGCTGGCATACCGAGCTAGAACTGAACTACAAAAACCTTTCACGATTTTCCATTTTCTTCTCTTTCATTGCATATCGAAATAGTTTAACATCTGCAACGAGTGTCATTCAAGATACTCAATGTTAAATGGATACATAGATATCATGGATAGTAACATGGATGCATAGGTGTAGCATTGCATATATAAATAATTTTTCGAATATTTGAAACATGTTTCATTCTTAGAACCTTGTACCAATTTAAGTACCCGATTGTTTCAAAAGTGTTACGATTTATACAAAAGTGGAGTTGTGTCCGGTTGTACGAGCACATTGTCCTCCTCTGCAAATAGTGTCTGATCCACAAAAAGGCGACGGAGACAGGAAAGATCCTCCCACAAGACACGTCATTAACACATTTTCGTACAAGAACATGGTCGAAAAGCATGACGTTACCGGGAGGTGAATGCATTTCAAGGAACATCGAGACGTAGACATTGTGCGGATTCTCTTTCCCTAAGCTCCGTCTACATCCTGAATAATCCTTTTCAGCGTTCCCAGTCGCTGGCGGGCCGTAATCCTTGCAACCTCATCCTCGTTTCCAACTTCTACATCCGCGATGTGGGAGTCGACTGGTGGCCGACTGCTGCGGCTCTCGGCCGTGGGTGTTGGAATCCTTTCACGGATGTTGAAGATGGTTTACGGTCTTGCGAGGCCTCCGACCTTGTTCATCGCGGCTAAAGGTCGAAACACGAGCGTGGGGAATATTAGATGTTATCGTGGACCTCGTACGATACGTACGTACATGTCGTCTTGCCCCAACTCTGGGTTGAAATGATTATAAAACCACCATTGGCAGGATATTTGCATCTACCATGTACGTCTCGTGTCCTTCGGATCTCTTATTATTGATATTATTGAAAAATCCTTAGACTAATTTATAACTGCAATTGCCTGAAGAGCGGACAAAGATGTGACATTAATTCATTTCTTCAAATATGTACGAACTTTGAATTGGTGAAGCAATTTGTGATTGCAGAGAACTATCGATGTATCATTGTAAACTTCAAGAACTTCTGAATCAGTTAAAATTGATTCACAATGATGTTTGGAAATATGAAGAAAATTCTACGCATTCACGAATGATGAATTATTTTTGTGGGAGTATCATTCTGAGAATAGTATGCGAAAGTGTGACGCATTCACCTGAATGAAATTTAAGCTGTTCATTCTTTGAAATCGCACAAGACTGATTCACACTGCGCCAATGAAAGAAATCAAGATTTTCTTGGTTCATCTTCTGGACGTTCAAATGACGTACGGTCTTTTTATATATGTGATAAAGATATCAGTATCATGAAACGTATATCAACTTTCTATAACTCGAACTATTCGTATTGCAGTTCTAAATGTAGATACTAATAGGAGAAACAACTGCAATAACGTAGGGAAAATAACAATTGCAGTGATGAAGAACTGCACTTTCAGTTCTAGGTACGAAACTCCGAAATAAATTTCTTAGCGTTTCACAGTCATAAATTTCGAAAGCTTCAGCAGATACGCAAACAGGTTTAACAGTGTCTTAGATAATCACTAATGAGGTTTTCTACTGACCCCAGAGCTAATGGCCACCAGCGATAGTGCTATGGTAATAACCTTCTGAATAATCACACGATAAATATACGATAACAAATTCGCCTGTAACTTTTGCAAAGGAAATGAACGATATACACATTCATTCAAGGAAGCAGTGAAAGTTGGCTATAGTTAGAAATGGAAATTTATCGCTTCACGTAAAGGATGCCCAGCAAACAGAAACCACAATTTATAAACTTCATTTCAGTCAAAAAAAGTCGATTAACCTAATCATCTGACCACAAACAACGCATTAGCGAAGGAAGATAAATGCAACCACAAAATTCCTCTTATATTTCGATAAAAACCAATCGGCGAGCAGTGTCACGAAACCAGAAATACCAAAATTAGAAAAAAGCGATGACATGCAGGATTTTACTTTTAAAGTTTGACGTCAAAAAATAAATAGTAAAAAGTAAAAAATTGTTTGTGTCGGTTCTTCCAAAGGTGTCTTTCCTGCTTCGATATGTGGACGCTCGATAAGTAAACTAATCGACGGTACTCGTATGCAACTAGCCGAGGTGTCCATAAACGAGGGCATGACTCAAACATAGTGTCACCAACAAACCTGCTGGCGTCATCGCGTTGTTGCACGGATTGACTCATGTACGTGGGCTAAAGTATGAGAAATGCGTACGACGATCGTGCGAGAAACGACACGTTGTTCCCGCGCTTTGTGGGACGACAATAAATCCGCGTGTGTGCCGATAGAACGCGCCGATGACGACAATGCCGCTATCGGTGACAGCGCCGCAAGCTAACGCAGAATAGAGCGACAGAAAGAATTGTGTCGAACGCTGAATCGTAATTCGATATCGCATTCATAACTACCACTCAACTTATGACAGCCAATTCTATACTTGCCAGTATGATCTTTGAACTTTTCGTCCGGAGAAATTTGGTTATTGTGACAAACTTTCAAATTCGCAGATTTTTTAATATTGACACTTTCGTGTTTTTAAATTTTTATATCTTGCAATTTTTAAATTTTCTAATTTTTAGATGTTCAAATTGTCAAATTTTTAAATTTCATTCATGTTTAACCAAAAAACAAAATGTCCGGATATGTACCAATATGCTTTCAGAAATTAAAATAAATTGTCTATAGCTTTCAATAAATAAATTACCAATTTCAAGATGACTACCTCTTCCAAACTTGCCGAATGAAAAATGAATTATAAAATAATTGAAATAAGCATATAACCGAAAACTATGTTACTTAACAATTCTCCCTTTACCTAACTTTTCAGCTCTGATTAAAATTTTCTAAAGACAAAAGTATGTAACAAACTCCATCTTAACTTTGCGATAACTTTTAAGTAAAGTGAATTTTTCGGAGGAAAAATAAGTGTTACTCGAAAGGTAAGCGTATCTCGACTGACACGCAAGGTGGGTTGCAGAACGCCAGGCGCGAAATAATCTCTCGATCGAGGCTGCAATTTTTCCGTGGTGTAAAGTTATGCCATTCTTAAATTGTACGAGATCGATTCACGAGCGTCGAAATATGCAAATCGCGTATGGAAATGGTTCGATTTTCGAGTTGAGCTACGAGTGAGTCATAAGAGAAATGGGAATTCAATTTGAAGGCTGCACAGTCCCGCGAGTTCTGCGCCAATTTATAACGGCGGCCGTTTTGAGACCGTGGGTGTGAGCAATTCTCCAGTTCATCTAACAATTCCTCAGACTCCCACGCGAATTCTGGACGACGACGACGTGACTCCGGGCGTCGACGTCTGTTCCCTTTGTGTTTGACCAGCCAGCGTAACCGAGAAACGCGCACTGACTTTATCTTCACGCGACACGGCAATTCTCCCCTTGACCCGTGTCGATCAATTAATCTCCCTGTCCAACCTAATCCGAAAAATGAATCGTGACACGCAAATTTATGTCCACCAATTGCGTCTAGTTCAATAAATTCCTTTGATCACTCGGAATTTTCTTGTTCCTGCTGCTGCGTTCATTTTTTGATGCATTTAATTTCGTTTCATATATGCTACATTTTATTTCATGGTTGTATCTTGTATTTATATTATATTATATCTTGTATTTGTATTGTGAATTATAATCTGTAGTGAAATTTTAGTAATTGAACGGTTGAATCATAGTAATTTTCTGAAGGAATCCATGCACATATACAGCTTATATGAGATTCTTAAAGTGTATCCTTAAATGGAAGCAACCACGTGCGAAATTGTTGCACGACCGCAAGTCGACCTAATGCAACTTCTAGATTCCGCAAATTAGACTTTCTCTCTTAGAAAACAACTTTCCCACGGTTAGATACTGGTGTTATTAATAATCATTTATAAACACATTTTAAAGCAGCAATCTTAACTGCGATTATGTATAAGACCATGACGATCCTAATGATTAACTTTCTTTAGTCATTAGTATCACTTTCTCTATATGCTTCTTATTTGTTTTAAATCCACTTTAAGTGTATTGAATTAAATTATTTGTGAGGGTTATTTGAGTCGCAGGATGAATATTCATTTTTATTTCACGAAACCAAGAAAATCCTTTCAAAAATAATTACAGCTGATTTCAATTGAAATAACAAATAAATAAAGAATAACGTTCAATTGAAATACACCTGTAAAAAAAATACAGTTACACCCCTTATCGATCATCTAATTAAAAATACTCATTAATAACACGTTCCCTCTATTCTGTCTTTAATATCGATTCAAATCATTCATTTTCCCAGTAATTATATCGCAACACTATTTTCATTAATCTAACAGGAACGATTTAACATATCCCAAACATCGTTTACTTCGAATTTATTCAATTTATTTATCACTTTTATCATCGCATCGTTTATTATCGCTTATTCAATTAAACCGGTACACAGAACCGGGGGAACTTTAATTCTTCGAGGAGAGGATTAATGATCCAGACACGATGTCTGTGACCACATTTCACGCGTGTCTCCGATAATTTCGCGGAATTCGGGCCACGGCGATAAATCAGACCGATGTAGATGAAGTTCGTCCATGGGAAACCTGTTCGTGCAAGGCCAATGGAGACCATGATTTGTCATAGGTATGCTGCACGGCCTAATTGTACCGCGACCGTACAATTATCCGGTGCTTACGACTAATTTAGCCGATTGAGATCGCATAATCGACGCCGGCTCGACGCTTGCTTAGAAATCATTCGCCTTTCTTCGTCCTCTTCTAACAGTCTTCGCACGTCATCTACGTGGTTTATAGTTATTCCATCAGAACATATTTATGAGATGCGAAAGCGTTACGCGAAATTTCTACCCTGCTCAACGACTTCCTTCTCGCGAAACCGTGAGAAACGCGTTTCCATGTATTCCGGGAAAGTTGATAAATGTTTCTTCTGCCGTTTGTATGTAACTTGTCTGCGCGAAATTTTAATGTCTTCGATGTCCGACACGTTGGGTTCTTTGGGAGAAATGTTGGATGAGAAATGAAGTGGACGAGAAAGTATCTGGATAAATTCATTTAGATCATAAGTACACTTTACTGGAATATTTAAAGTTGTATACCTGTAAATTTAAAGGTGTATACTGGTGCAAAAATTCCAGTTACGCCAATGGTACCGTATTTATCAAATTTCAGCAGTGCAACACGGATCGAATAATCTTTTGGTGTATCGCGATCAAACTCAAGGATTAATAATGGGAGCGTACCTGTCGGGTCAAGATCGAAAGCATCGATCGTCCACACAACACAGACACATTCGAAACAATGTAGCCACGATTCGATTACGATTCCACAGTTCATCTCTCATTGCCGCCTACAGGAAACGCGTTGGGTGGAGAGGGTTGTCTGAAATTGCCAGCTGCGGCTTCAGATTTATAAAGGACCGGTCGTTCGCTCGGTTCGAGAGTCCAGCCTCCGCGATCCGATCTTGTCGATCCGCCAACTTCCTCGGGAGATTGTGTGTGTCAATCGAGTCACCGTTACTATATCACTGTGTTACAGTCCCTAAAAAGTCCACGCGGTTCCCATGAAGCCACTGTCGGCAAACTGCAAAAGACTGGATCTCTCTCATTGGTATTCTGCACCATTCCCTCCGATGGAGTGCTCTATTTTAGGAGCGACTCTATATGATGCAGACAAATTGGCCAGTCTCGAGAATTCGGCGTGAAAACGTTTCTCAGGGTTTTTGTATCAGGACGTGGCGATAGATGAATTTTAAACACTTCTTCTTGTTAATCGACCAGATTTTTATCGTTCTTCATTTTTTTTTATTGTACGGCTTTCGATTATGTAATTTTGGAATTTAATGAGTAGTGATTCGGATTTTGGGAACTGGGATAGGGGAATTGCAAATTTTGGGATTTCTTAATTTGGAAACTTAAAAATTTAGAAATTTGGAAATTTGGGAGTTTGGGGATTTGGAAACTGGGATAGGGGAATTGAAAATTTGGGAATTTGAGGATTTGGGGATTTAGGAATTTGGGGATTTAGGAATTTGGAGGATTGGGGATTTGGAGATTTCCTCCACTCCCACACAATGCACCCTCAATCGTCCATCTTGTATCCCCCCATAAAACGACTAAACCATAATCTCTACCCACATATCCCCATCATTAAGATTGTGACTATCAAACTATACCAAAGTTGGTTCAATCACCATAGTATTTGTCCTTAAATGGACAGTAACATGGAAAGTATGTGATCGTTGCGTAGGATGTCTCGTTTTCCCGCTGAAATACACGCGTGTTGGCGACCCACGGTGGTTTAATTAAAGCGTGGCGCAAAGTTAATTTATGGGAAAAGTAGCGGCCCATGAAGAAAGCAACGGAAGCCAATTAGGCCAGAGCCACTTCATCGGCAGCAGCGCCTTCGCTTATCGGTTAGCTCGTTTTTTCTTTCTTTCTTTCGTTCTTTCTTTTTCTTCGTTCGTTCTATCGAGGAAGGCTCGTTTGTCCGTTGCACCGCCCTTTCTTTTGTCGCTGCCTCGTTACGATCCTTGAGAATGCCATGGAAACACGGCTTCAGCACGATAGAGTACGCGACGCCTCCGATAATTAAGACTTCTAATTACTTTCAACGAGCTACCTTAACAACCTCCGCTATCTTATATCGCTGTGTCGCGACGTTGTGACACAGTTGTCATGTGTCCTTTTCAACTGTCTTTTATTTCACGTTATTCACTTTTATTTCACTTTTATTTGAGGATGTTTCTACTGAGATTTTGTTGAAATTGTTTGTGGAATATTTTGGATAGCGTTGAAATTTAAGATTCGGGGTCGTGTTTGGAAATTTGGGAGTTTGGGAGGTTGGATAGTAGGGGAGGTGGAAGTTTGGAGGTTTAGGAGTTTGTAGATGTAGACAATTTGAGCAGTTGTAAATTTGGGGTTTTTAGAAATTGGAGGGTTGAGAATTTAGGGGTTTGTAAATTTGTGGCTTTGAGAATTTAGAATCATCGCAGATTTCTACCGGTTTCTAAATCCTCAAATTTCCTAATCTCAAGTTTCCCCAATTCCCCAGTTCCCAAATCCTGAAACCTAAACAAAGCATTCCTAAAAAGCACATCTGATCCACCCAAACAAAATTTTCCTCTGAAACAAAATCTTCCTATGAACCTCTACAAGTAACAGTATCGAAATCTGATATATTAATTATTAACTCATCAAGGGGAGCACATCAACGAAGGTAAATCACTTTCATCAATCAAAGCCGAACACTTAATGAAACCTTTAGCCCGGAAATTTCCAAAGTTGGTCGAACGAAAAAAAAGTTGGAACGCCAGAATGGATTAGCATTCGACGTATGATGAATTTATCTTGGTCGTCGGCGTAAATTGAGAGTTTCTTAAGGACGGAAGACATCGCAAGGTTAGACGAGCGTGTCAGCTGGTGCCCGCGAGGAACAGTGCTCTACGGAAGGTCCTACATCACGTGTGTATAGAATTCCTTGTCGTATACTAAATTAACTTGGACGAGCTACTTTCGGTCTACCCTGTATCGAGTTCCACGCTACCGGTATACACCCGGGGTCATTCGATCCCAAGTTTCACCAATCTGGCCACCTGTCATCAGCACACGCCTAATCCGACGATGTAACGTGATAGAAAACAACGTGATCGCAAAATCACTGACAAAAAACAGTTTTGTCTATTTTGATGTGCTTATTGAATATTGACATAAATACTGGGGTAAGAAAAATTTTTGTGAATGTGATGATGTGTGAGAAAAATTAGTGAATGTGAGGATGGAGAATTGATTGTATATAAAATTTGAAATTTTGAAATGTTCGTATTCACAAATTCTTAAGTTCTTAAATTCACGAATTCAAAATATTTTTCCTAAGAAAGTGACATTTACTCTTCACCGCCCTATGCTCTCCGCCGCACGTACACCATAAATTAATCTCATTGCAAGAATACTAAACGTCACCTTCTCTAAGGTTACCGTTTTCCTGAAATAACCTAACCCAACATCCAGCGTTCCAAAAAACCGTATTTCCAGGAGAATCCTTTATCTCACGCTCATCCTCTCGCACTTATCGAGCCACCCCGGTGGAGCGCGTTTACAAGTCAGCGATGACTGCCTGTTCGAGCCCGCTTTTATCCGAAAATCAGACGCACCCGCGCACAGCGTGCATCAACGGCGAGATAAACGCTCGAAAAACGAGCAGGAAGAGGATACGCGGGTCTGTGAAGGGTTAAAGAAGGACGTGACGACGGATCCAGCCGAAAACGAAGCGGAGATCGGGGCAAGATGGTGGAAAAAAGTGGGGAAGAAGGAAGAAAGGTACGTTGGCTACTACCGTCCTACAGCTACCGGCGATAGCGGACCAACATGGGGCCCAATTAAGGGTCCTCGAGGTACTATCTATTCAGAAGAGACACCACGAGTCCCGTGGAACAGACTCGAAAATGTCAAGCGGGCGGACGTGTCGTTAGATCGTTAAAATACCGACCGTGAAACTACCGAAAACTGGAGGCATTCTAACGGCTGGGATCTTGTTTTCATGACGGTGCGTCGATACTCTCTATCTTAGATGTTCACGATAAGAAAATTAATTTCCCGACACTCCGACTTGGTGTCTTGTCTTTACCAGCACGCGATCGCAACCAGTAATGCGAGACGAATCGGAGTTAACGCGAAGGGACTATGTACTAAACATGTCGTGGAATTTCACTTTGTCGCCTCAAAACCTTGTGGACTGGTTAGGTTGAGGGATTCAAGTACTATTATTTGAATTTTATTAGTTAGAGTATTTGTGTTTGATTGGTTGTAATTCATGAGTTCGAGAAAGGACAATTACTGACAGCTGAGAAAATGGCAGCTGGGCAACTGCATTAAGTTTGCTTGTATTATTCAACCTCCTTTTTGATGTCATTTGTTACACCAACTTATTTTTTGATCATATAAGGAAATTATTTATATTTAGTCTTCCGGAACTCATTTTGCAAAATAATAGGTTAGGTTCCCTTTTCAAAGGACAGGATATAGGAAATGAAATTAGTTTTTCACGATAATTATAATTTATTAAAACATCAGAATGATTTAATGTACCAGTTTTTATCTAAACGAAGCGTAAAAACGACGTTCGTGTTAAAATGCTATAACCGCGTGAATTTGCTTGACTCCATGTGTAGTTAGTAGCAAATGAACTCCCCAAGACATTATCTTGCAAATAATCATTTAGCATGATTATTTTCGATGCGATTTAGATACGCACCATTTCTTGGTAATGAGTTTCGCAATCAATGAAGTTGATTACAAATTCCATAGCAATTCTTACGGACTGCAAATTAACCACGTTATTAATTCATGATTCTTTTAAACATTACCTCAAAACTCATTCTTATAAAGAAACGTATTACTAAATCTTAATGTTATAACCAATTTATGATCCTTTCAAATACAAGTTCCAAACTTGTTCTCATAAAGAAGCTCACATGTTCCAAACTTCCAGTACTTAAATCACAATGAAATTACAATCAGTTCGTAATCGTTTCAAACATAGCCCAACTTTGTCTCATAAAGAAGCACACATTAAAGTACCACTATACCAAATCCTGATCAAATTACAATCAGTTTATAATCTCTTCGAGCATAACCTGCAAATTTATTCCCACTGCAAACTGAATCCCATAAAGAAACTCGCGCATTCGAAAGCACCAATGTACCAAATCACGATCAAATTACATTCAGTTCATAATCTCCTCGACCATAACCAAATTTATTCCCGCAAGGATACTCCAAAAGTAGCAACGTTAAAAACCAAGTATTAACCGTAGAACAGCGGTGTATTAAATATTCCCCGAATTGAAAATTCCCACCACGATCATCCCACATGCTCCATCTCTCCGAGCATAGAGCACGAATGATCCTTTCAGAAAGTATTAAAGTTGCTTAAAGTCGGCTCAATGCTTTCATGTATAAAATATCTCCCCCCGGGCCGGGTCGTGGCGATGTTCCCGAAATCCCGGGATCTTCGAAACCGCGGTTATTTATTATGCAAAGCGTGGCCAAGCCGGGCCTAGGGTCCTATGCTCTCTCAAATTGAAATTCTGGGTAGCCCTTCCGCGGAACCTTTACGGTACGAGGAACTATTAGAGGGTAATGAGTTTCTCCGGAGCTATCCTATCTCTATGTTGCATGGTAGCACGGTAGTGGCTCCTCTTATCTTAGCTCAGATCCAGTTCAGCCACTCCTTTCTCTAGTATCCTTCAGGCGTCTTTTGATCCCTTGCGAGGACTCCAGCCACGTAGGACCGTACACAATTCTGTCCCGACAATTTAAGGCGGCCATTCCGAGCGTGTTGTTCGTTCTCTAGGAACGGCCAAATATCACGTATTTCGTCTACAATAAATTCCTCGACCCTCTTTGTCGGCGCTCGACCGCCTTTGGCTTCTGCATTAAGGACGATAATCTCCCGATGTGTCCGGTCAATGTTTCGAATAGCTTTTTCGTGTTACTTCCACCATCGGCCCGGTGTTGACTTACTAATTTCCAGACATTCTGATCGGTTACAGATTTCTGATACTCCCTTACCTCTACCGATCCAATATCCTCTTCGCGTTTTACTCTGACAATTTACAAGAGAGTAAGAATATCATAGAACTCTAAATCCTCTCATTACCCTGCAACGATCTCAATCCAAAACACCCTTACAAACAAATCATTGAATCGTTCTCACAAGCCCCGTCCGATAACGGCTGGTTCGAAAATGACTAAACAAAGGAACCGCTCATCGATTCTTAACCGTAGCCTGTTCATCAAGCAGGCAACAGTCCTGAGTCACCCTTTAGGGCGATGAGTCCCGGCGATAACAGCACGTGTCCAAACCAATTGGCAAGTGGGCATTGCGACCGGATCGGCGTCGATCGTGGGTCGATCGAGTTAAGTCGTATCTCGAAGGTACAGGTGGCTGTGTGATCGGAGGGCGAGGCTACCCGAGGGCCAGCGGGATTAATATTTCGGGCACGCTCGCGCAAATACAATGACTCGCGTAAAAAGGTCCAGGTGAGGCACCGTTGGCAAAGATTGCCGACAACTGTGACTGCGAAACAGTTGGACAAGGGAACGAGAGGGGGAGGGTAGCTGGGATCGCTGAGAACGCGGCGTGCAAGATTGTACCAGTTTTTCGATCGGCTATTGATACCATTCAAGAGGTCCCTCCCTTCCCTGTATATGCATGAGCTTGCGAATTTCTTTCGTGGCCGCACGCCCTTCGTGCCCGTAAAACGAATCGCCGTCTACGTACGGCTTTATGCGCGTTTTTCGACGATTCCACGTCAAGCTGTCCCGCCAAGATGGCCGTGGAACGAGAAAAAAAAGGACACGGAGCGAGAACAGATACCATCTCGTGGCCGGTGGCTGTTGCGCGATGAAATTTAAATGTCTCCGCGCGGACGGCAATATTTGTTCGACTTAAATGTTGGAACGGCTCCCCCTTTTTCTCGGTTTTTTGCGTTTTCCAGACTCGGGACGACCGAGCGAGCAGGAGGAGCGTGATTGAATGCGCGATTAAAGGACCAGTGTGGGCCACGAGTTATGGCTGCCATGGGTCGAAGGATGTTATGGACTACGAGGAATATTTTGAGAACTTACTCTTCCCATTGAGCACTAATAGGTACCATTAGGTTTGCAAAATTTATGAATTTGACAAATTTTCACTTTGATAATCAAAGTGGATGATACTGTGGATGGATGCATGGTGTCAAGAGTTAAATTATGTTGCAAGTGGAGTTAACATTATCATTTGAATTTGGTTGATTAAAATAAATCGAACAATTAATCTTGAATTATTTTCATAGTGCACCATGTGTCCCTTACTCCTGCGTCAAGTATGGCTACATCACATTTCTTGCAACATCTACATACAAAATTATACTATTTCTAAAATAATTTAAAAACAAGTTTCCAAGTACTTTGTAACAAACTTCTTGCTTATTTTTATTCAAAAGTTTCTTCCTTTTTGATTTTGTAAATGGCTTAGAGTCGGTAGACGAGCAAAAAAGTTAAGTAGTTAAGCAAACCAGTATGCGACTTTTTCCGTGTTTAATAGTCCCCCAGGGCCATACAACGCGACTCCGTACCGATACCTCAAACAACTCGTTTTCGCTCCTAATCAAGAATCAAACTCTCTCGAACTCGTCGTTTCCCGGAAATCACCAAGGTGACCAGTTTCTGGATCGCTTCTATTAGGCTGCTTAGCACGTAAACACGTAAGCAAGATCTCGTTCGGAGACAACTTGAACGGTATTTCCTCGTTTGATCGTGCAACCTCCTCCCCAAACCGCTCGAAACCGCCTCACGGACCGCTTCCATCGAAGATTGTCGGCAATTAGGCCGTTTCTCGGGAACATAATTAACACGACCGGTGTTAATGAGGCCGGGAAGGTGTCGAATGCAGTTGTACGGCTTCTTCGCCGACTCGACGAAGATCCAGAGATGCGAACTCGCGCCGGACAAGTTCGGAGTCGAGGAACACAGGTAACACGATCTTATATTCGCGACCACGAGTAAATAATTAAGTCGGCTTTCGTCGAACATTTGGAGATTTATGTTATCCCTATGTTAGACAAACCTTAATTCCTTGCTGAAGGGGTTCTTCGATAAAACCTTAGGCTTAGAATCTCTGTCAGATTTTTTAGGTTTTGTCAGGTTTGAAATACATTTTCCAGATAATTATTTGTTTTAGTATGGTTCATGAAAATTATTTTTATTTAATTTGTTTATGTATTCTACCTTCAATTTGAGTGAATTATTAGTTGAACCAATAATATTTTGCTTCTCCTGTTGTAAAGTCTGATCGATTTGAAAATAAATTGTGTAAGGATTTGTATGAAGAGTTGTACACGTAAAGGTTAGAAGCAGGTTGGTTTACATTAATCATTAATGAAAATGTCACGGTTTAGTCTTGATCGTAAAACTATTTCACACGTGTCGAGCAACACGTTTTCTCACGGCGAAAGACGGTCGAATGTGAGAAAATGGAGAAACATCGCCATTGTTATTGCTGTACATATGTATCCTGTCTATTATCATAGAAATTCTATGTGAGCTTGAAACACCTAGTTTGTCCAATTGCTCATTTTATAAGATACCATAGTCATTCTACGTCAATACTTTTTCTAATTTTCATATAACTTACAATAAATTGCATTTCGATTATATTCAGCAATGGCGTGTCTTTGTGAGCTTAACCTCAATACCAATTTAAAATTTATAGCCCAAAGATTCGAACACATTAATTTTCTATCGACGAAAGATTTCCAGCCGAATAAAGCACGAATACTTTGTTCGATGTTTTCGTTTTTCATCGACGAATACCGATCGGTATCGATACAAAAACCTCGTTTCAACCTTTCAATCGATCTCTATCTATGATTTGACACGCGCCACGTGCATCATATTTCGCGGGCTAACCTCAATGAATTAAAGATACAGCGCAGGTGTCGATGGATCCTCTCTACAACGTGAATCTTGATTTGTTGGTCACGTTGCATCGCGTGTGCTTTTACTGGAATGCATAAAACATGTACGAGTTATTTTCAGTAAAAGAAAATAGAAATTTAAATTCATGCGATAAACCGCAGTTTATGTTATGATTGTAATCGTCATATTACTATTATAGTACTAATACCATTTTAATAGCAGCAGAATACTAACAAGAACAGTAATAACAATAATAGCAGCAATAGGTGCTAATCTTTGAGAACCACTGCAGCGACGTGCATAAACGTATCAAAAATCGCCGGCTGCGTTAAGAATTAATAGAAATGTTCGTACAAGACCGTCAGCAGATAACTCAAGTGTATTTTTATCAAGAATCAAGAACGTAAAAGGCGATAAGAGCCAAAAAGAAAAGCGAATCCCGCCATATTCCCCCGGTGAAAAAGTGTCCTTTTCGCCTCGGCTAACTTCTTCCAGCTGAAATAGGAGATACCGGTGCATTTATTGGCTGTCTTTAAACCGACGAATCCTGGAGGGAATTTGGCGAGAACTCGGCTCGTTTCGTGCTCTCTTCCGAGCGTAACGGCGCACTTCGAATTCATTAGGACGCTCCAGAATGAATTCCTCCTGGCTCGAATCCGCTTCACGGCCGTCGCTCGTGCAATTTCCGCGTCCCAATTAAAGCGAGCAGACAGTTTAACCCCTCTTACCTAAATCTGTCAACGATAGGAATCGACAACGTGGATACGCGCCGATTCCACCGACCATTCTTGACTTTTATTGTTCCGATTCTTCTATCGCGTCTTGTCACTTCGTTTCCACGCTCGATCCAATTTCTTGCCTCGTCGTTGTTTTTACACTTTTTTCGAAATTCAAATTGTCGTTGAATAAGAAAATACTTATTAAAATTCTTTAAAATTTTAATTGAAAAATACTCGAATTATTTCATCATTATGGACTTGATCATGTATATTTTGTTACTCGTGTTGATGTCCAATTAAGATGATGTCGATTTGCAAGTAAAATCCTAAAACCGAAAGTGTTAAATAGCAGCAGAAAATGGCAGTAAATTATCTAAAAATGGAGTTACTTCAAATCACCGAAGCAATTTCTCTCACAAAAGACGTTCCCCGAACTATGCAGCTGCTAACACGCTATTATGCCACTTTTGTGAAAGAAATGTACCTAAGGAGTTTCACAGCAAATAAAAAAGAGTCTAGAAGATGTCGAACACGCGGAGAACCGATGACTTGCATAGAAAGACATACGAGCGTTCCCATTGAAATCACAATTATCGAGAGCTCGGAATAAAACATAACCGATCTCGAAAGACGGTTTTCTAGTTCGAAAGAACGTGGTTGCGGCAGCTGTTAGGTCGATTTAGAAAATTATCGGTGATGCCGAAGCGCCTCTGTGCACGTAACGTGGCGTGACTATCGCACGCGACCACAGCCGCACAATGGCCAACCATAATCGTTTACCTCGAAAAAAGGAAGCCGTTCGTGGCCCCGAGGTCTCTTTATTATAATAGGAGGAACGATCTTGACAGGCTCGAGGTCTGACGCGAGCCACACGACGATTCTACTTCGACAAAGAAATGGTTCGTGTTTCCTAACCTTCGTCGTAAACCTATTTTTCTTTTCCTTTTTATATTAATCAACTCTTGGTTCAGAATTACGCAAGTGACATGTTACATATGAGCGTGACGATAGTATTATACACCTGTATATAATTAGGATCATTAAACTCTTGAACTATTAGGTGCGTCAGTCTACAATATTAAAACAGACAAAGAAAATTGAAATTGTATGCCCATTTGGTATTCAATCGTCCCCATATCTAAATCTCCTTATCCTCACATCCCAATATCCCAAACTTCCTCACACCAGCAAAATACTAAATAAGGAGAATAAAAACGAAACTGATACAATGCACAAAACATCCGTGCTGAAAAGAACGGAACTAGCGATCTTCGCCAAGCTGGTACGCTGTCAGCCACGGTTATGGGAGGTAGTTTCTTAGTTTATGCCTGCACTTGCTCGGTCAGATAGCCGTGTTTAAAGCAGCGGTGTCTTGGGCGGAGTACAATTGCCAGGATTCGTGGGGCAGTGCGGTTGTTCTTTACACCTCGTTGTTTCTCGCAAATTCTCATGCTCGGCAGTGCTAAATCACCGGAGCAGACAGTCGTCGAGTTATAAAGCTTGCCAGTTGGCTAACCGGCGTACGTACCGAACCAGAAGCCCCCTTTGCGCTGATGGAAGGATGCACCGTGTAAAAAGCGTAAGAAAGTATCCAGGAAAAATACTGATACTCGAGAAAGTCTGTAGCCTTACGACTTCCAACGTAGGGGTTAGGTTAACCTCGTGTTAATGAGCTGGATATACACCAACCTCTGGTTTTTTCTTTCGCTCTCGTTATCCCGCTTGTGGCATTAATTTGGGTCGAAAGGAATTTGCTTTTTTTGATCGTGTTGCTTACATTTTTATGGAGAAGATAATTGTAGGTGAAGATCTTGATCAATTATATCAATCACTTTAGGTATACAAATAATTTTTGTATTAAATGTCTTCTTAGTTATCCTATTTTAATTGTATAGGATGTTATAAAATATATGTATAATTTTTAGAATTTATTTTTATATTAAAAACGTATTGTACTACCTTTACAATCCTGTAGCAAAGAAGACTTGAACATGATAAAAATGAATTTTTGAAATACTTGAATTTAACCAAACGATCCTAAGAATAAAATTGAAATTCAACGTATATTACAGTCATAATGTACCCGTAGTTTGAACAAAGAAATTGTTTCGTTCGTGTGTTTCGATTTTCAGTGTAACAAGGTATTTAAAATGAAACGAGCACTTTACATAGTGATTTGCCTCGGTTTTGTCGCGATACGGTGTCATTAAGTGATAACCAGTTTGTGGCAGGATGCATAATGACGCGAGAAGGGCGAACACCTAAGATAATAGAGCAAAGAAAATTAAAGGCCAAAATAATTTGAAGCTTCGAGCCATTTATTACGGGATTCCGACTGTTGGACTCTGGTTCGAGTGCAGGTGATGAATACCTGAGAAATGTTTAGTAACGAGGGTATCAAAATTACTCTTCACCATTCAGTTTCACCTGCCCTCCGGTCCACATTTCAAGCTTATCATTTGCAACGTTAATATTCACATCTTTTTTTCCGTATACACGAAATTTCTTCAAATTCTCCTGAACCTACTATTATTCAAAGTGTGGCCAAACTTGTAATTCAATTTTATTTCGGTAAGTATGCGTAAATGGTCCATAATACGTCTCCATTATGAGCTAAATGAATAATATAAGATTTAATACCTTTTAAACTGTTATCTTTTCAGTTTCTTTGATACATTGACGAATTTATTAGAGAGTCAGATATTTTACATGATACATTCATACAATTATTAATTATGATAGATTCAAAACTTTGAACTATGAACAAAACCTTGAATTCTTCAAACAGATCTGTAAATAAAATCTTATAAACTTATGAACACTATAAAAAAGACTAAAGTAAGAAGTGTGTTATAATACAAAGAATACAGAAATACAAATTATGCTAATAATTCAAGAATCCCATACAAGAAACCAAAGTGAACCATTTATGAATGAACCTGCAGCCACATGTGCAATCGCAGAATCTACCGACACATTCGTCACCGCACTACCAAATTAACTCGTAACACGGCGCATTACAAACCCACAAATTAAACAACGTCTTCAAACGGAACATTGTATTCTTCTCTGCAACAAGCAGAATTAATCCTTGTACCCGTTCACCCATACACGCGACCGGCGAGTAATAACCTACTTTCTTAATGAGCGTTTTTGCTGTCCAAGATGGTCAAGCGTTCCCTTTAATCCTGTCCCAAAAGCGCAGATATTCTACGGCATCTATTCACGATTCGTTCAGCGCTGGTTGATCGATAACAGTGATCGAGAATCATCAAGAAATCGCGTAATTGATGCGGTCAGATCCTCGATATTAAAATTGATCAATTAACCGTCTTCAGCGAAGGCTGTTGGCTCGAGGCGCTGCACGTGAGCCGCACACTTCATCCTCGTATAAGTATTCGAATCAATGCTGGTAATAGCGCCGAGATTCGTGGATAATGCGTTTATTAGCCGGCAATTCGCTCGGGAGTGATACGTAGGAAGAACTCGACGAAGAAATACATTTAGGCGTGATTGCCGCTGACCAAAGTGATTTTAAACGGAGATCTGGTATTATGGGGCTGTACTTGTATTATCGCTAATGGTATTGGCTCGTTTTTACAGTTACACTCATTTTTATCAATCGTGCGGGGCTATTTTGGGAAGCTCTGTATTTTGGGACTTTGGCATTTTGCGAGTTTAGAACTTTGGAGGTTTGGAGTTTTTGGAATTTTTGGAGATTTGTCAGTTTGGGATTTTGACACTTTTCAAGCTTAAGGATTAGGGAGTTTAGAACTTCAGAATTTCGGTACTTTAAAATTTTTGAATTTTGGAAACCTTGAAATCTTGGACTTCTAAAGTTCTCAGATTCTTCGAGTTTGGGATTTTAGCACGTTGCAAACTTGGAGATTTGGGAATTTGGAACTTTGAAATTTTCCATGCTTAAAAGTCTTGGTACTGTGGAACTTTGGGTCTTTATTTATAATTTTGCAAATTTGGGGTTTGCTATTTTGGAATTTCGTAAATTCTGGGACTTTGGATCCTCAAGAATCCTTAAATCCATGAAATTCGAAAGAACCATGTACAACTGAAATATCAGTACTTCCAGAACGTTGCAATTTTAATTTCTTGCCCTCCTGATAAACTACCAGATTCCAACTTATATACTCTTATCCCCATCTTTGCAATTCCTTGAAGCAGCATCTGAATTACATACACAACGTTCCTCTACCGCAATTCTGAACCGAGACTTGAAACATTGACTGCTAAAAGGCACCGATGACACGTACGTCGAAAATGAGATACCCGCTAACAAGGGTAGCTCCGGTGAAAACGCATCAGCGTTGATTCGCTCGCTAAGTAGCCGAGCCCAGAGGGCCGATATGCAAACGGGCGTTTCGACGGGCCCGAAAATCGCATTCATACCCTCGCCCGTTACTTCCTCCATCTTCTATCCATCCTTCGCTATTCGCTCTCTGGCTGCAATCATCCGACTGGATTCTGAGAGGAGCTATCATTCGCACATTTGCAAACCCAACTGGCCGAACGGTGTGAAAATTACAGGCACGAGGACTGCCTCGCTGAACAAGCCTGTCCGCTGGGCACAGCCCTAGAACTGCGGGATGATTGCGTTGAGATGAATACCGTTCGAGGCACGCGTGTACGCGAGAACTTGGTATTCTTTCTTCGGGAAAAGGAAGAGGAGAAAATTCAAGGATAGGTTTATAGCATGGAGGATGATTATTGGGAAGGATTTTATAGGGAACTTCGAGGGGGATAAGATTTTTTGAAGTTTGAGTATGGAAATTTATTCCTGGAAATTTAATTTGGAAACTATTAGAGAACTCTGGAGAGCAAGGTGGATTGTTTTAGGGTTGGGGATTTATGTTTCAAAATTCAAAAATATTGCATATATAAAAATGTTAATCGCTCCTCATCCTTAATATTTCTCCAATACTAAAACCGATATGTTTTTCTAAATCTTCTTTTACAATAGAAACAAGCTCAGTACCAAAGTACACCTCGTAATTTCTTCTAACAATCTGCAGTCTGTTCTTACCAGACGCTACAAAAGCAGCGCTAGTTTTTGAAGTGAAGCATCGTACAGGTTCGGTTAGAACTTCGCTAGATTAGCCACCATTAGCTAGTACCTACATACCACTTATCCTGATTGTTCCTCCAGAGTGAATGACTGTTTAGAAACTCGCGTTGGTCCAATCGGTTCGCGTGCGAAGATGCGATATTGCAGGCTGTTTCATGTTTTGCACCTTTGCGTTTGTTTTATACGCTCTTAATTAGGGTGGTAAACACGCCTAATGCCATAAATTAAAATCGTGCGTGCGTGCAGACGAAGCCTTGCAAGAAATTGCATGGGATTTACGCGCGATTTAATGTCCAACAATTTGTCATGTGTTCCTTGGAATCTTCTTAATTTTGCGTTAACGTTCGTTCGATATTGAAATAAATTGTAAGGTGAAATTTGGAGTGGAGGGAGGATCTCATCATTTACTTTCAATGTTGCGTGATTATACAAGATATTATAGATATTCAATGTATTTGTATTAATAATTAATAATTTTCAAGTTTGTATATTTCTAAATTTTCAGAACACATATTTACAAATTTTGAAAATTTGAAATCTTTTATTTCTTAGAACTCTATATCACCAAATTCCTCAAATTCCCAAATCTCCAATTTCTTAAATTCCCAATTTCTCAAATCCCCAAATTCTCAAATCTCCAAATTCTCAAACCCCTAAATGCTCAACTCTCCAAATTCTCAAACCCTCAAATTCTCAACTCTCCAATTTCTCAAACCCCACATTCACAAATCTCCAAATTCTCAAATCCCTGATTTCTCAAATCCCCAAATTCTCAAACTCCACATCCTCAAATCCCCAAATTCCCAAATTTGGAAATCTCCAAATCTCCAGTTCCAAAAATCCCCTCTCCACATTCCCTAAACCTCAGAATCCCTAAAATTTCGCAATCTTCCCTATAAAGTGCAGTCCAACCCCAGTGACCGTAATTTCTCAGCAAACTCATATCTTCCCACAGTTTCATAAGAAATATAAGCACTCGACACGTTAATTTCGCTATAATTTCGTCAAACTCATCGGTGAAAGCAACGAGTACAAAGTTGTCTGTACGTCGTAAAACAGCAGAATATTGCAGATGCTGGAACTGGTTCGTACCAGGTATGCAAATACGTAGTATAAGTTGCCTTAGTAATTTATTACGTAAATTATATAAATTACATTAGCGAGCAGCGTCATAAATTATCGTCCACTGTAATTTTCCTGCTCGAGTACGATCGTTTCATTGCTGTTCGATCGGTCGTACTAGAAAATTTATCAATGTTCAAGTTTTCGGCTGAAGTATCGTCAAACAACGTCCTGTCGTGCTCGAACTTTATGGCAAACATGACTCTTTCGAGTGTATACAACCCTGTAACTAATAACAGCTCATCGTCCACTTTTTAAGAGCTTACCCTCCACTTATCAAATTCTGAACTTTTTGAATTCTTGAACTTTTATTTGGAAATTTTAGAAGTTTGGATCTGTTGGAACATTTACATATTGAGATTTTAGCATTTTTGATTATATTAGACTTCAATTTTTTAAGTTTGAAATGGTTCATTTCTTTGCAATTCAAATGGTGGAAGGGTGAAAATATGTCATTTTATAAAACTCACTCAAGGTTCAATTCAAAAGTAAAAATCTGTCTTTCCTAAAAATAAGAATATACCTAAATTCCTAAAAATAAAAATAAAGAATACAGTACAATAGTACGTGAAATATTTTAAATAACTGGCCAATGCCAAAGTAGGGTATTAACCCCTGCACCCATCGCTCGAAGGATCTCTCAAAAAGATCGATGCCACGATGACTCGTATCCAAAGGCGTTCGAAGGAAGATCACGTCCCGTATTTCAGCAATGACGTTTTAAGACCATGCGAATCCCGTAGAGGATCCTCTTCCTCGTTTCCCTGCATTGTTTGACGTACAAAGGGAAATACGGCAAGCTCGCCACGAAGCGTGGCCAAGGACAATACTACCTGCCAGGATTGGCAATCGACAATGGCGAAAGAAAAGCCGGGAAGAGGTTTCGTTGAATAGGACCTGCTGTTTTCCTTTCGCCTCGAAAAAGTCCTCCCGCAGGATGAATGGGATCATTAGTCCGCGAGGAGTCACTGATCGAGATCTATTATTCTCCGGTATATTTTCGTAGGATCGAGGACGGAAAGGGATCCTTCGATCCTGTCAGAAAGCACCGAGGTTGTCTGTCGCTGACAAATTGTCTTCGTCTCGTCATTGGCTCCTTGCAGACGCTCTCGCTTCGTCTGATCTTTGCGGGACATCTAGCTACAAGATGAAAGTGTGCCTCGTTTGGCTGTTGGAATGTTCGTTATGGCTTTTTGGCTACTTTGTATCTTTTGGACATTGGTTTTGCAAGTTTTGTTGAGGTTACGTTAGGGGACGTTTATCGGTTGCATTATATATATTTATCACAATCCATCATTCAGGACCTGCACTCTAAAGATCCTCTACATATTGTTAGTACACCTGTTGTATTACATAAAATGAAGTTCGAATCTCGAATTTGCCAGTGATATATTCGGCAGGAATAAAAAAAAGGGGCAGACACATGATGTTCAGCAGAAGAATCGTGTATAAAAGCAACCGAGAACGATTTCCTTTTAAACCGATACCGAACCAGTCTGAACGCACACGTGTATAACGGTGATCCATTTTGTGCTCGTTAAGAAGGCGTATTGAAGCCACGGTGAAAGAAAGATTAATCTCGTTGTAATTACTCCCTCTTGGTCAGTTTCTGCTCGCACCTTCATGATTTTTCATTTGTAATCGCCGGTAATATTCCGTTCTGAACCGTTAGGACCGTTTCGACTTTCTAAACCGGAGGCAATGCGCCTTGAAAAAATATGTACTCGAATATATAAACGCACGACACGAACGGGTGTATATTATTGATACGTTGTTGGATCAAGAGTGTCGTTCATTAGCATGCTTCCGGGCGCTGAAAAGGAACAGGGAATAGTTACGACGAGTACATGCCATTTGTTATGCTTTCTTCATGAAGACGTCCCAAAAGATACGTTGATGCGTTGAAACGTGATAAACATTAAGGTATACTAATTGTTACATGCGTGAATATTTAAAATTCGTGACGACATTTTACTGGTAATACTTATGGGGGACTTTAACATCTTGAACTACAAAATTGTAATAAATAATAGTGAAATGTTATGTACTTATTTGAAAGATAATGGCATATATCATACACTGTATCAGATTGTATCTCATATAAGTATTCCTTAAGTAAATTTTTAAACATGTATAAATATATTACAATTGTTTTAAAATTTAAAGAAAGCCATGTCAAAATTATATAATGGGTATCAATATTTTAGTATATAATAAAAATCATGTCAACCATGAATATCGATACCATTCTTGATCAGTTACTACCTAACTTTCAACCTAACCTAACTTTCGACCGATAAGTCACCGAATTTCCAACGAGGCGATTAAACTCGTGCAGAATGAAACGCACGTAGCGGTTGATGAGAGGCAAAAAGTTGGCGATGCATCACGGTCGTAATAAGTCGATAATAAGGATAATGGGGGCGATAAGAGGGGCCCTAAACGCCCCTAAACGAGGTCTAATTGCAGCGGGTGAGCTCGAAGCATGTGATAGCGAAACCGGCCGAAAATTGAAGCGAAAGAGAAAGCCAACTCGAACAAGCCTCGGCCTCGAAGATTTCACGGGACCGGTGTGTCATTAATTTGAACACCTTCCGCTAAATCGCGACGGAGAAACCTAACCGCGACAGAGCAGCGGAACGAGAAGCGTCTCGATCCGATATACCAAACGAGGAACGGATCTGTTGCTGCACGTCGTTGCCCCTCGAGAAGATAATCTGTGGCCCTAAGTGGCGGGTATAACCACTTAACGGAGTACAGGTGGCAGTCTCGCATTAAGGACAAAGTGGGCAAGGGACGTATTTTTAATAAAGATTATCACCGCCTCGAGACCATCACCGATATGATGTAAATGCTTTCTGAGCCGAATGGCCTCGATTTGTCTTGTCTCCTACTCCTTCACCTTTGACAGACCAAATGGACGAACAGCGGAGTTTTATTTGGCTGATTTTAAATTATAAACTGGTCAATTTTATGTTTGTGTAGAGTTATTGGGAGGATTACATTTTTGTACTTGATGTGAGGATTGGAAGGTATTGTGGACTAATGTGGAGTGAACTGGGTGTAGAATGATGGACACTCCCCTACGACTATCTTTATGTTCAATATGTTCTCATATGATGTTAGCATGTTCAAGTGTTCCTACGTTTCAACAACCATATGTTCTAATATTCCTACGTTCTAATATCCCTTATGTCCCAACATCCCTACCTCCTAATGACCTTACACCCCAATATCCCTATGTCCCAATATTCCTGCATCCCACTATCCCTACATCCTAATATCTCTACGTCCCAATATACCTACGTTCTGAATATCGTAATATCCCAAAATCTCTATGTCCCACAGTATTAATGCCTTAAAACCCCAATATTCAAAAACCCTCAAATCCCAAATTCCCAAAGTCCCAGAATCCTAAAATACCAAAATCCTGAAGTTCTAAAATCCCAAAGTCCCAATACCCCAAAATTCAAAAATTCCAAAGTTCTAAAAGTCCAATAGCTCGTTAAAAAAATGGAAAGTTGAAAAGAAGGAAACAAAAATGGAACATGAAATGATAATTTAAAGCAACTGCGATAAAAATCTTGAAACTCAGCGACATTGTTGGGCGTGACTCTTCGAGGGAGCATTTTCTATAGGACTGACCCTGTTCACCTGCCAACAGCACGACCAGAAGAGACAATGAGACTTTGACGAAATAAAGGCGAGAAGGTGCAGCCTCGTGGATCAAGAACAGTCCGAAAGACCTTTGTTAGACGAACAATAAGGGTCGGGAAGAAAGTGCAGGGGGTGTGATGCAAGGTGCCACGAGCGGCATTGTTTCATTGCAGGTGGACAATGCTGGTCGTTCGCGTGACATAAAATGTCTCGAACATCGATAACTATGACCTTAAAACTGGAAAGAGAATTTCGTGATAATTTCAACTTTTAACCTTTGCAAATATTCTAAACGGTCGTGCATCAATATGAAAGTAACCTCCGTTGTAAGTTTACAATATTGTATATTTCTTTAGTGTTCTTTATTTCTGTTTATTACTTTCTTATTTTTCCTGCAATTTCTCGTGCAATTTTTTGTCAGAAGTACGGACACCATACAGGTAAGGTGAATAACGATACAAATTGCGTGCGTAAATTGATAACGGGTCCATGGTGTGTCGCACAAGCGTCGACAGGTGCATTGAATTTACATGAAGCGGTTCGAGACGGCTCTTAAGTGAGCCGATCGCGATCGATTCGATCGTTTAAGGGCAAATATGCGATAATGCACGATAATCGTCGATAATGAAGATACGCGAACTGGTAGATCGATTCCAAGTAGCTGTACACTCGTGTATGTATCTTCCATATATGTACTTTTCTTCGTGATCCAATTTGTTTGAATCGGCTGCCCGATCCTTCTTTTTTAACCCCGCACCGATTTATTATAATTCGACAGGTTTCCGCTGGCCTCGTACATAATCAATGGTATTCAAATTTCTCCTTCGATACGGCTTTTCATAAATTAATCAATCTTGCACGTATACTAGTCCGTCTACCCCCTGTAATGATCGATGTATTAATTATGTCATCGCGAGCCGATTATTATTATTAACGATCAGATTTCGTCGTCGATAATTTCAGAGGTTGCTTTTCTATGTCTCAGAAATTCTTAAAGAGATGGTAAATATTTTATGTTATAGGTTCGGTATCTCCAGGTAATACTGTTAATGGCCGATTGTGAATGATGCTCGAGGAAATTGATGCTATAGTTATAATCTGCAAGCTTATTTTATCGTAAATGGATCTACTCGAGTTGCAATCAGAATTTTATTGGACTCGAAATTGATGTACGCAAAATCGATTACATCTTAATATCAGAAAGTGTTATGTTACGAGCCTATACCAGATCAAACGTAAGAAACTTTTACTTTGAAATTGCGCATTCCCTCTAACAACGATAAATATGAATGTCTTCTTAAAGGATCCACAAAAATCACCTAACTCATTAAGAGATCAAGAAAAGTAAAGTAAATTACTTCTTTAATCGTACAATTAAAAAATATAAAATATTTTGCAAATAATGCAAAAAGTGTAGCTTCTTGCACAACCAGTTCAAAGAAGAAACAGCGAGGTTTCGCGTCGAAAAAAGAAGTAGGACGTTAAGGAGCGTTCGTAGTTCGCGCGCCCTTTGAATCCAGTTACGATGCCGATCAATGGCGACCAGAGGGCCCCGCTAAATAATAGCCACTGATTAGAAGGCCAGAAGGCGATAATAATTCAGAAGGTGGTAGTTACGTGGCCCCGTTGCTCCCGTTACCTGTTCCTTCTCGCGTTTGGTCATCCTTAGCCTCGTTAAGAACACCTTCGGACCTGATCTCGATAGAAATTAATATTTCGGCGAGATGAAACGGCCGTCCTAGGGCGATGTCAAAGGACCAACGTTAGCCGCCAATGAATACGATCTTTGTAATTAACGCGGGCCCCAACTAATGACCAACCGATCCACCTGTAACGGCGGCTACGACTCGAATCAAAGGCGATTCGAGGATATTAAGCCGAATGACTCGCGCCTAGACTCCACCGTGACCCCCTACGGTAGTCTTCGACGGTTAATATCTAATTATTTCGAGCATGCTTGCTCCCGCGTCGAAGATCATTCCGGAATAATCATTGGGATTTGGGATGATATCACAAAAAATGAAACAACCTGTGGTCATTAGTGGGGGAAAATCGTCGAGAGGGTTTCTTTGTTTCGACGTTTCTGGAACAAGTGGAGGTGTTCTCATTGTGCTATCTCTTTTATGGGAATAATTGGTGAGTATTCTTTCTAGCGAGGTGAAACATCAACGTAGTATATTGTGTTACTTTGTTATACTACTTCTGTCTTTTGAGGTGTAAGCAGGTGAGTGTTAGAAATATTTTATGTATCGGGTTTTAGGTACATAATTTATTTAATATTTTTATTTTTGCATGTGTTCTTGTACATGTTCAGATTATCTTATTGATAGACTTATTAATTTCTTCATCATATTTCTCCTTTTCTCGTACATGTTTAAAGTGTCTTACAAGAAATAGCATAAAATGCCCACATTTCTCCAGAACCCGTCGACAAAGAATCCCCGTGCATCCCACGAGGAGGCATTATAAATCCAAACTACAAATCAAGCAGCAACCCTCATCGCAGCGACAGGAATAGGGGGATGTAACCCGAAAAAAGGAAATCCCCGACAAAGGCTCGCGAACGCGAACGAATTCGTCTCATTGTGACGAAGATGTCAGGGTGGTGAGGTTGGCCGACGCCCCGACGTTCCTGCCCGAACGAATTTGCTGCAAGTGCGGTTTATTGTAAACTGTCTAGGTCCACCAGCTGCCCGTAATCCGCCACCCCCTCCTCGGGGAGCACGTCAGAGGTCTCCTCGCGGTGAAAAGAGGGGTTGTTATCGCGGTCCTATCTGCGATCGGTCGGCACGATATTTCTAACAGGGCCCATGGGTCCTAGTCCGTGGCCCATAGATCTCGGCAGATAAGGTGTGCGGTGTTCGCGGGGCCCACCAGGGGGCCACACGGCCTGTCCATTGTGTTCCGTGTCTTCTACGTCCTCCGCAGGGATCGTACAGCACGGCCGACACTCGTACCTCTTTCCACCTGGATCACCGCTGATTGCTCGCGTGCAATTACACGTCTCTCGGATCGTACTGTCTGCCATTCGTATCGGATTCCATTCCTTTTGTTCCGTTCACGTCGCTTTCAGACTTCGTTTAGGAGAGTTTAGTCTCGCGTGATTGGTGTTTCGTTTCGAGGTACATGAGAAGTGAATATGGACGCTCGCGTGCTACGTAGACGTTTGGGTGACATACGCGAACTTGACAGTTTAGAAAATTGGCAAACTTTCGTATTTAGTTCATCTTCAAATTTTCTAGTTGATACAGCTCAAATTTCTGGATTATAATTCTGAAGTTTTCTATGAAATTTTCCCGTATACTTAGATCAAATCTGAAAGTCATCCTAATCTCATCCAAACCTCAAGATTTCCAAATACCTGTATCCTCCCGCATCTCAAAATTCCTAAATCTCCTAAAATTTTATGAACTCCAAATTTCTACACCAAAGTCCTAAATCCCTAAATGTCCAACTCCCAAGATACCTATATCCTGAAATTCCACCGTCCCTAAATCCTTGAAGCCGTATAACTCTACTCCACTTTCTGTCCCCTTTGTAGATCGCCAAATTGCTTCCCACATACCCGAAATCCGAAGGTCCCAGACTATATAGGTACATTCCCTTCAAGTTTACGATCATGTCTCACGAAGATACTCAAGATAAAGATAACAACCGCTAACGGAGTATACAGTCTTCGGCCGACGGCTTCGAAAAGATCGACATCAGCACCATCGATCGAAACGATCACGGACAGATTTTGCGGTGCTCTCTTGGTGCAAATATAACAGTATCTAACAGATAACGAAAGGTGTCTAAAGCGTACAGATCCAGGGATGCTTTGGGCCCCTATTGCTGGCTATCTGAGATCGCAATCTGGGGAACGTGGGTGTTTCAATGATGCGACCGGTCACGACGCCGATGATCAGATACCGTTCATGACACTGCGACAGTTCTTGAGTGGCAACTTATTGACGAAACGCAATTCTCGTTTTTGCACCGCCTCTTTCGAAACGCTGCATTTAAAAGCAAACTTCTCTTAATGTTAATTTGTGGTGACACGAAGTGCCACGAAATTTTGTGACTTTTGGCTACCTACAATTTTCAGTCCACAATTCTGCAATTTATTCAGAGAAGATGCAACTTCCTCAAGAATAAAGTTAGAAATTAATGAATATACATATACTTGATTTATTGTAAGAAATGAAATAAAGAAGAAACTTTACGAATTGATATATAACTTTGTTCGGGATACAAAGTTAAATGAAAATTTGATTAATTTTGAAAAGTGAACATTTGTAAACTTGATCATTTGTAAGTGGATTTGACGTTGATCTTCGAAACTACCGTGCACACCCGGTCTGCCCACGAGTTCAAAATACAAAAAAAAAGGATCATCTCTAATATGAACATGTCACCGATCACAGAACGTATTAGATTTCGACAGGACGTAACGATCGTGGTCCCGTTTCTGGAGTTACTCGACTGTGTCCGCCCTTTCACGGATAATTTGATCTCGTTGACGATAAAGACGTACAATGCCGGGCCCATTCGCCCCTCGACGATCAGATATCTCGTCGGATAACGAGCGGATTGTACGAAGACTAATTGGTAAAGTGGCGAGACGATGCCGCGTGTTTCGCATTTCGAACGCGGAAGCAAACTGAAGAACAGGGAAGTCGTTTCGCCTTGGCTTCGTTCGACGGAGGTCGAAACAATCTTCGGACTCCTTTATTTCGACGAACCGTGATCAGTGAAAGGGGAACTCGGTAAAACACGACCGGATTGTAATTCATTGAACACCGATTCCGATTTTAGCCTTTGGAAATCGTTCTCGAGATCAATGCGGAGAGATTATTCTTTCAAATCGAACATGATTTACCGTTATACAGGATTGCATATTATTAAATTCACTTGTTGATACGATTTTTTGGAAAATGACCATCATATTACAAACCTTTCGTTTAATAAAATGATATGATTGTTTTAAAGAACATTTTCCAATTTCTTTATGACTGAACAGTTTTCAGTGATACTCAAGTGAAAACCCTGCTGATTATATAATAGTACAAAAGAAAATGTCCGTTTATTTCATTTTGTCAGACAAGATACTTATAAAATATTATAAGACATTTACATAACACATGACCTTATTAACTTGTTAACAGAACTTAACCTAACAGAAAACTAACCTAAAATTAGGCGCAACCATTATGATAAACACTCAGTGTGTAAAATAGAAAAGTCAGTATATAAAACCAGGAAGATATTAAAATTCATAAAAATAGTAAAACAAGTAACATAAAGTGGAACGAATTGACGGTTTCTAACTGGCATGGATCGTTAACTTTCGTAGAACGAGTTCCGAGGGAACATTAATCGGCCCAGATGGTAACGCCCAAAGGACAGACGACCTCGAGGTGTGTCGCTTCCTTGGAAGTGCAATTAAAACTGAAAATCCCGCCACGTACGTGTCGTAAAACGAAAAGAGCGTCCCGAAAGCTTAGAAACTTGAACGCGGGAATAAAACCGACGATTCCGAGAGAGTTTCCCTCGTCCAGGAAATTTAAATCTTCTTCGAGGCGGGCACGTGCCTTTACGGTCGGCTATAAAAATCTTTTTCGACGGCTGGAATATCGCGTAAAATACGAATATGATCTGGTTAACGGGGTTTGCGTAACGACTCTCACGATTCCATTTCCTGTGAAATATCGCGAAACTAGATTCCTCTATAGGACGCTTCAAAAGTGGCTGCGAGGTTCGAAAGGTATCGCGTATTTCAAAAGTGCTGGCAAGTTTTGAAGCACTTTATAGGACGTTGCAAGTTTTGGAACATTAAGTACATTTGTAAAATCAGTTTTGGAAAATGTTGACAAAGTAGGACTCAGATAAATGATGTTGATCTTGTCATATATTGTTAACGTCATGATCATTTATTTTCTTTTTGAACATCCCCAAATGTATCCCACACTGATAACTGCACCATAAATACTTATATATTTTTAACAATCTTCAAACACACATAAAAATGAAGATCATTTGTGACGACGCAATTTTATTTTATTTTGATTTAATACCAAGAAGAAAGGAAATTGATAAAGAATAAATCAGACACAGTCGTTGATTAAGAGAGCATCCAAACAGGCAAGTTCGACTTTTAGAGTTGAACTTTATCGTCGAATCTGCAAGCAGTTCGCGATTTTCTCTTTTGTATGCTCTGAGGCCTCGACTTTGACCGGGGAGCAGCTGGTGAAGTAGTTGGGTCTATCTGGAGCGATCTGGTGCCCGGAGATCCGAGGGCAGGATCAAGATCGAGCGAAGATACCGCAGGAAACCCCGTGGATTATGCCTGTACGTCGTGCTTGTCGTACGAACGCGTTAAAAGTTCTTCATTGTCCTGGTTATTGTGTCGCTTGTCGTCGATTCTATTCAACAGGAAATATTTAGCCTCTATTTCTCACAACATTCGCCACTTTTCTATGCCTGTATTTAACGACCGACGTCGTAAATGGAAATTTTTCGTCGACCATGTTCAAGTTTCTGAAATATAATATGTATTTTTGTTGTGATAGGGATTGTTCAATTTTAAGGGCTGGTTTTCTGATATAACATAGAATTTGGGGAAAGAAGGGTGTAGGAACCAGGAATATAAAAACTTGAAAATATTTGCAAATACTTACATGCTCAAATTTCTATGCTTTGAACTCTCTGACTCTTAAATTTCCAAATTTTCAAACTCTCCAATTCTTAGATTTGCAAATCCTCAAATTCTGTAATTTCTAATTTCTAAAATTCCCAAAGTACCTCCGACCAAAATCCAAACTGTACAAAAATATTAAACAAAATTGCAGAATTTAATCTGGTGTAATTCGGTGCTGAAATTTAACATAAACATTCGTGTTCCTAGTAGCAGAAAGTTGACCACGGTTCTCAAAGGTCTCGCGATGATCGGAGTGGTCCCTTTTCCCTTCCCTTTTTTTTACCCTTTCCCTCTAACAAGAGGAACAACCGAGCAGGTCTCTGTTCGCGTGTACGTCGGGCGCATTACGCGAGATTTAAGGTCGCCCTTAGCCATCGACAGCGCCCAAGGGTCCGAACAATGGCTGACCATTTTAAGAGAGAACCTCCTGGAGGAACATTTTATTCGTCCAGGGGCGTAACGAGCGATGCACGCGAAACGGGGCTCCACTCGAATCGAATCGAGTTCTTGAAACGCCACGAATTCCGCGATCGGATTCGTGAGACGAAAATAAAACGATCGAACTGGGTTCCGGCTGGAATTTGAATTCGACCCACCGCCGGTTCGATGCGGTTCTGAATTATACGGAGACGGGAATCGGAACAAAGGGCTCGATATGCAAACAAACGTTTCAATTATTCAAGTCTGCCGGGCGTCGTTTATTCGATTCCTTAAAATTACCCCGATTACAGACCGGGGTAACACAATGTGTCCTCTGTGACCCGGACCGCGACCGATTTTAAAGGGAACGCCGCGATTCGTGAGATATTTGCATAATTAGGGACGAATCCCGAGGAAACGACATTGTCCTGGAATTTTTCGTAAATCTATTCAATTCAGGAGACACTCGTACCGCGGTTAAACTGGCAGACTCCGAATACGTGTTTCTACAACACTTTTGTCTCAGCTACGGAATAAAATATACTTTATGTGATCAAATTGTAACAAAAGGACATTTGTATTCAATTTTATCAAACTATCATATTGTGAATGACATAACCTAAAATTTCTTCAACCATGTACAACTACAATATAAGGATATTAAAACATAAAAATCAGTAACGTTTAATAATGTAATCAAAACATTTTACTTTTGACTGACGCAATCTTCAAAATCTCGATTCATCAAATTTCTGTCGCTAAAAGTCTAAAAGTCCCAAGTTATTCGGATCCCGGAGCTCTTCACGTTCGCAATCAGATAGGGTAAGAGGTTGAAAAAGTAGTCAGGATTATCCATCGCAATCAGATTCGACGATCTTTTGCCGAGCAACGAGCAGACGAGATCGGAAATCTCTGACGCAAGTGTCGCGAAAAATCTGATGCTCTTCGAAAGTACTAGACGCAGATACGAATCCGAGCAACCTTTCTAGAACCTAATCGTTAACTTTCGACGTTCGGTGAACGCTATCGATCGACATCTGAATCGGTAAACGATCACGCTTTTCCTGTTGAGACGGTGATAAGAGAATAGCTGTTGAAAAGAAGACGAAAGTGATGAAAAAGTTGTTCAAGTTCTGTTCATATAAACGACTTGTTATAAATTATAAGTTATGAATTTCTAGGTTCTCAAATTTTCAGATTTTTGGATTATGGAATTTCTTTGTCACAACACAAATTATTATTACAATCTAATATCAACCACAAGAAACATGATCCGTCCTGAATTAAATCACCGAAATTTCTTCGAAAAGGTACAATCATCATTTTCCCTAACCTATCGAACGCTGACGAAACTCATTCAACATGGAAAGTAGTCGGAACTAGAATAAAGGATCTGATATCCGCCGCTAATTCGAAGAAATTACACCAAAATTGGGATAAAATGAAACGTTGCACCTGTTTGGAAAGCAGGAAATTGATACCCCTTTGTCGAATCAAGCAAGATGGCGCTCCGAGGCGTCCGATCCTCGCTCGTTGTCAATCGTTTAGACGTCATCAAAGATTTAAACTACCCGGAATCACCGATATCACCAGGAATACTGATTAAGGCGCGTATCGATCGATTCGCGAGTTTCTGCCGTTTTGCAGGTCCTGACTACTTTGCGGCTTCGTTTTCAACACCTTCGTTGCGAGAATGTATGACATTAGCTCTCGGAATTACGTGAATCGAATAACGGGCTACGTAACCGGTCACCTTGATGCCGGTAATTTATGCTAATGGCCGAGCAGAAAATTTTCGGGCCCTTACGAATTTGGCACCGGCTCTTCGCTGAATGATGATTGTTAGATCTGGTTTCGATCCCTCGATATAATGATGCCACAGAAAACTGTACGATACTTCAAGCTGCTTTAAAATATTCTGTATTTGATGACTATGCGTTGTGCATTGGCCACTCTTAACACCCAATTTCAGATCTTAAATTTTAATATGCTTCAATGTTGCTTATTTCGACTTTTGTACGGATGTCGATAAAAGGACACTTTATAGGATTATTGAGATTATTGCTTATTATTGAGTAATAGTTACTATTCGTAATTAACAAATAGGCTGACGAAGGTAGTTGAATCAACAGTCAACAATAAGGTGGTTGATAATAAACATTAAAGACATCAATCAACTACCAACATAGATCTGATCGATTTGAACAAACCTCAAATAAAATGTATCAAGATATAAATACAACTTTATTATTTCTGCTAGAAAATTTGCTGCGACAGTCCAATATAAACCTATTCAATACGAGTTAATTCTTTAGAATTAACTTAAGTATTGAAGCAAAAGTGTGTACGTTCTATGTCATAGAATAACAGCATCCTAAATACAGAATGTAACATATTAAATTACAGTGATACGTCCGTCAATAAAAATTATTCAATTGCACCTCAACAAAACTTTAGACCAAAAGGAGCAAAGATACATGGAACTGCAACAAACCCCTCAATCATCCAAAAAGCAATGTTGCAAAGCGTGGTAATTGATTCTGATAGAGTATCGAAGGCTAGGAGGGTCCAGTTTACCCGCAGCAAGGTATGGTAAACGGTCGGAAAGTTACAGGGTCGTCCCCATAAAACGAGCAGAAAAAGGATCAGTCAGTGTATGAAATTCATAATGGACGTCGGCCCTTTTGAGGGACGTCGAGCCCAGCGTGATCTTCCCTCTCTTTCGCTCCGCCATTCTAGAGTATACCCGAACACCGACGAATTTATGTGAAGAAAAATGGAATCTATCGTAATCGAGCAGCGGACCAGGCTCATTAAATAAATTCCAAAATTACGCTTGCAAATTTCGAAATGCAAATGACGATTGGACGGATAGGGGTAGGAGCGAAGAGGATTTAGGGGGTGGGTTAGAGGGAGACGCGTCTACGCTTTTTGCGACTATAAATTTCCGCTTTAATTGGATCGGATTATTGTAATTCCGGTGGGGCTTATTTATGAGGCCGTTTCGGCCTTTAAACTCGTTCCTTCTCTGCTCTCGTCGCGGTCCACTCTCAAAACTAAAGGCCGAATCGGTTATTAAATTATGGTTAAAGCTTCGATCTCGTTTTTGTCGGCAGGTGAGCACACGGTTGTGCCCTCTTTATGCATACCGTGGACCGGAGCTTTGTTAAAGGCCAATTTATGGAGGAGCCAAGGAACGAGGGGATTAAATCGCGTTCTGATGCCGTCGTGAATCAGGATCGCTCTCGTGTCGATGGCTGATTTTCGAATCCTGACACGTCCATCTTTACCGAGCCGATACACACGCTATCATCGTCGACGCCATTCTCCTCAATTTATGATCTACACGGCTGCTTTAAGAGGTGAGACCTAACGACACGACAACGCGATTGACACCTTCGTAAAATGATACCATCGTTCAAGCAATTTATTCCCGCTGCTTCTTCAATACCTTATATGCTCTAACCACGCGACTGAGAACGAAATTTATCAAACTATGTTGTATTTTGTCATTTTGCCATTTTGCAATTATTGTCGATTTAATGGCAACTTTAGAATTATTTGAAATTGACACCGATTTGATGTCATATAATTTAAAAGCTATGTTTATTCTACAAGTATCTTCCACAACCGTTTTCACGTTCGTACATTAATGGTCCGAAGGTTTTACTGCCCAGGGTAAAAAGCGAACACGGTATCGAAACATTGTCCTCGCATAGCGTTCTGCATGACTAAACGCGGTAACAAAATAGCGGAACCCTTTTACAAGCCATCAATCAATAAATGAGGGAAAAGGTTGATCGTTGAACCGGTCGAAGTGCACTTAGGTGTCTTCCCATGCTGACTTGCACTAATAAACCCCATTTATCCGTTAGGGCGAAGAACTGCGGAGGAAAATTTTTAATGGCGCCATTTCAGTCGTTTAAACACAATAAACGTCGACAGATCGGGTTGTGCGCCCTTCTTACCGATTCTTTTCTACTGTATATTTTTTTTTTTTCGCGAGTCATTATGATTCGGTCGCGCGAAGGAGCATCTGGCCGGAGGCGTCGAAATCTTACGGAACCCCCTTTTACAGCGGGCAGATATTCAAATGCGCGAAAATTATAATGGCACGGTGATATTGGAGTTTCGTTGAATCGTTCTAATGACGCTTCCGTGGAAAAGGGGTTGCTTCGATGAAATATTAAAATTCATGAATGCCGCGAAGAGGTGCACGGAATGAATCGAACCGTCTGTTCGAGATTTTTAATGGATTTTCGTTTTCTCCCTTTTTTTTCAACGGACGGTGTTGCATCTGCATGTCGTGATTTATGCAGATGTTCGATTTCGTGAATCATCGTGTTCCATTAATTGAATCATTCGCATATCATGCGTTGGTTGGGATTCAGGTACTCGAAGTTAATGTTACTTTTTGACTTCCTGATATATTCCTCAGTATACGATTTAACATTTTATTTTAAATTTAAATTTGTACTCGTTTTCGTAAAGATCCATGGAGACTACATTAAGTTTGGAGATTTAGAAATATTGAAATTTAGAAAGGAAGAAGTTTCAAATTTTGAAATTCATAAATTTACAAACTTACCTATTTACAAATGCATATACAAATTACAAATTTATAAACTTACAAATTTCACAGACTTACAAATTAAATTTTAAGAACAGAAATTTCAAACGTTTAAATCGAAAAATTGCTAATCAGCAATAAGCTATTAAAAATATTAATTGTATGTCCATCACGGTATAAATCACGAGCGACCAACATGGCAGAATACGTTGAAAGACAGGAATAACGAATATAAAAACAGCGTTGGTATTCTAGGAGAATCTTCGTGCCTGTACATAGTAAAATATGAACGTCACGCGTTGAAAGAAAGAAAAACGTTGAGAGATTATGCGGCTCAACTGGACTCGTGCCAACTCGGAAATGGAAAGTAGACGGAGAAGCAAAAGGGGAAACGGTTACATAAGAAAGACTTCGTTGACTGCATTTTGTTGCGTCTACTGCATAGCACAGATTATCCTGCTGGTGTTTTACACGGGTCGGTGCATCGATTAACCTGCATTACGAGGGGTACGTCGCTAGTCATGCAGGCTGCATCGGTAAATCACGGGTACAATGTGTATGGCAGTGAAACGGAGAAAAAGCATACCATTGCATCTACAGGGTGTCGATAATTTCAAATATTGTTATAAAACAGACAAATTCCAAAAATTTCGAATTCTTATGATACGTGGTGATTCAACAGGTAATTTAAAGAATGATATATGTTGTAATTCTATGGGGAATTTAATTTATGGTGTTACAACGCGTGGTAATTTAACGAATGGTCATTTAACACATGATAATTGAATGTATCAGTAATTCAGCGCGTGAGAATGTAATGTGTGGTAATTCAACTCTTGGTGTTTGAACGCGTGATGACTTGACACGTGGCGATATAACACATGGTAATTGAACATATGATAACTCAAAGTACAGTAATTTACCACGTGGTAATTCAACATATGATAATTCGACGCACAGTAAATCCACGGCGATACAACGCGTGTGAATTCAACTCGTGGAATTCAAACGCGTGATGATCCGGCACGTGGCAATTTAACGCGACTATCTAGCATGTGACAATCTAAGCAGCGATATAACGCTTGGTATCTTCGATCAAAACAGAGTGATTAATGCTTTTGAATGAAATAAGGTACGTTGTACTTTATATAATCGTTAGTAATAATCGATCGACGGATCAGTATGTAGTGTCTTGATCGAACGGCGATATTCGAGGTTGTTAGCCTATCCCACGATTGCATAGAAGCAATATAGAGAATGTTACTACGACGTGATTCAAGTCGAGTCCAAGGTGTTCGGGTTCAGCTGACTCATAACAGGTGAACACGCGTGTCTTCGATCACCCTAAGCAGCAAACTGGCACGGGAGTTTTAAAATTGTCCAGAAAACGAGTCTCAACCACGCTGACAGGAACGAGACGCGTTTGCTTCCGCGGACAATTATTTCGCCGGCTGTTTTAATGAGCATAAGACGTTTTAGAGAGTGAGAGGACGTTTTGTATCTGAATGGCACGTGGAAGCGCGAATAATAACAGCATTGATGCGCATAGGAAGCTGTTCGCCATATTTCTTCTTGCATATTTAAAGTTTCAACATTTTTAACGTAATTTCGATGCGAGATAGCAATGTAAAGTGGCGAGAAGGTTTTAAATGATTTTGCACTTTGGTTTTTTGCCTGTTCCTCAAATAGCTCGTGATGGAAGTTTAATAATAACTTCCATTTTTTTACGCTGCTGAAAGGAAAATTTTAATAGTGCTCGACCGCCAGTTGCGTAAGGAACAGGTTTTTGTTTCTTTTCGAAAATAGCACGTGTCAGAAGTTTAGTCATTTTTTGGACAGAAAATGTACAAGGTATATAATTTACAGAAAATGAATTTACACTTTGAATATCTCAATCAATAACAGGGAAACAATTTGTACAATAATTACAAAAAGTCCTGAAGGTCGATGGACATTAGATCAGAGTAATTTTTGTTAACTAATAATGTAGTGATGTATTATATAATCTTAGGTGAAAGAACCACGAATCCGACAAAGGACGAACCGAAAGGAACGCTTAATTTATATGTGATTTCTCGGTCGTCCGCATTCTCACAAAGCTTCCAGAAGACCTTCCTCGTACAGGGAACTGATTTCGATGCAGCTATTTCATGGTTGGTGTAGGAGACCCAACGGGCAGCTCCGACTTTTTTTCTCTCGATCCAAGTACGCCTCCGATGCTAATAGACCCGATTTCTGGACTATTTCGCTAGCTTCGACGAAATCGAAGGGAAGAACACGATAGAGAGATATGCCTGGAACCACCGGGGTCGCGGACGAAATACCAGGAAGGCAGATGTCGGAACTCTATATGTCTCCTAGGAACATATGGAATTTATGTCCGAGGACCTTCCACTTTGTTCCGAGACCTTACGATCGATCCCCGTTGTATCTAACAAGGTTTATAGGGAGAATACGCTCGTGCAATGGTTCGTCGAGCACCGATTGTGAGGATCTAGTGAAATAGAATTCGAACGGGTGGGTGTAAACGAGCTGTTGCACAACTTTAGTGACTGTTAAAATACTAGTTGTCGCCATAAGAATAACTTCGACATGTAATTTCTAATGTTCACACCGCCATTTTGCATAACTCTCAATTCATCTTGTGTTTCCATTCATTTCAATTCATTTTATGATCCAAGTTTAGTGACCGTTAACGTTAGTTGAGACCATAGGAATATGCAATGTCTAACGTTCACATTGCTGCTTTGCATATTATTTCAATTTTATTATATGTTTCAGAGTGCCATTTGTTCAAGTGGTGTCTATTTCATTTATATTTATGTATCTTTTAATATTTTACTCGTTTTCGAATGTTTTCCTCCACGTACCCCCTTTTTTCTATATAGGATTTTATAAACGATATTCATTCCATGTACAATATACCACGTTAAACTTTAACTTCTACTATTCCCAATCCCAGTCACATTTCAACTCTGTCCAGGATACGTCTTTCAAATACATTATTCAACCACGATCTATTGACTCCAAACCGTCAACGTAGACCGTCGAACTAATTGAACTTCGTTGTCTCGTTCTTACAGTGTCACAATTTTATCGGTACAATCAAAAGTTGAACAACAATTTCCCAATGTCTGATCTAGCGCTTTCCACGAGGCCGGGTTAAGTCGGTTAAATGAATCGTTAAATCCCGCTCAATATTATGACGCGTCATAATACTGGGTCTGCATTTACATAACAGTTCGTTAGCTGGCACAAAAGATAAACCGTCTAATGGACGAATATTATTATTCAAATGTCTACCGCTCGTCGCGATAACCAGCCGATGATATATCGTATATTAATGATGGGACGAATATTATATGCAGATCGGATTATAGATTAGACAGGGTGTTAAATGCTGACCTACCTGATGAAATTAATGAGAAACTCGGTATCCTTGGCTGGAGACTAATCGATCCGTCGTATCAGTCTCTCTTGCACGAAAAGCTCCGATGGACTGATAAATCATTTCGAATTCACGGGGAATTAGGACGATTCTATGAGTCTTCTAAGAGGATTTCGTTTTGATGGTAATCCTATTGCCATCGAGACCATCCGGCACTTTGAATTATCTTCTGAGTTATTGTGGGAATTGCTATTGTTCGCTGTCCGCATAATGGAGAACGGTGGAGGCTAGATAAATGAACGTTTGGTAGATAGAGTGGGTGTACCGATGGAAGATTGTGATAAAGTAGTACTAAATTCCTATATCTTCATTTTCAAAAACGTCTACTACCCTACATCCCCATATTTCAATGCCCTCAAAACCTCATACTCCAAAATTTTAATGTCCCCAATACCACACATCCCCAAATATCAAAGTTCCCAAAACTCCACACCCCAAAATGTCTCCAAAACCTACATCCCTAAAAATCAAAGTCCCAAATACACCTCAAACCCCAAAATCCTCAAAGTCGTTCAATCCCGAATACGAGAACACAACGCGTTTTGGTACATCTCCCTATAAAATTCATACGTCTACCACCATAAACCCGCGCAGCAGCGCTAGCATATTTACCAGACCAGAACAAAATCTGAGCATATAAATCTCAACGGCGTTTTTTTACGACACAGCCCCGGCACACCTAAGCGATCCAGCTTGAAAAACGAAAGGGTGACACCATAAAAATCCCCCGTGTCACGGCACACGTGTCACGACCGCTTCGTTGCCAGCTTTTTTTCCCGCTCGTCATACATTTGCCTCACCTGCCGCGTATTTTTTGTCACGCCGCCTAAAACGATCGTCGGATTCGTTTAATTAGCCAAATAACGCGAGTATCGTGACGCTTTCTTCTTTTTTATCGCTCCTTATTCAAGTTTCGCATATGTTAGCGATCTATGTGTACATTCGGCTACGCCCACTGTTTCCATGCACTTGCGAGTGAATTTTTTGCTTTATCACACGAAACGGTTGATCGATCGCACGTGTACGTCTTTTTTTTAGTTGTTCATTTGCATCCGGTCTCGCTTTATAGTTTCTACTTTATTTGCCATCTACCTGGACCGAGATGAACGAGATCAGGGTTCAGCGAAAGGCAATCTGGCGTACAGGTATGCGTGGCGGTCGGCTCGGATCCAGGAGCTTTGTGCGATATCTTTCATTTTTTTATGTCGTGGGTAAATTAACGAACTTTGACAAAGAATTACTTGGGTCAGTTCGAAATTTCAGATTCCTATTTTCAGAGCTTTCAAATATGTGACATAGAAAATTTCTGTGGTAAGAATCTCTTCGCTGTAATATAAATACCTGGCAACCAATAGTTGTTTGAAATAAAATCGTACAGATGTTGAATTTACAAAAATTGAAAATTGAATATTATGTGTCAAAATTTGTTGCTCTTGAATTAATTTGAAATAATGTGTCAAGCACGAAGGGCCGCCCACTAAAGCGACCCATTTTCGATTTCGATTTCTTTTCGAAAGTTTCGTTGCCGTTTGGCATGCACGTTCGCGAGAGAACTCGTTCGAATGGCATTGTATCAGAGGACCAAATAAACTTCGGGATTTACGAGCGTTTGATGTCGTTTCTGGGGCAGAATCGTGTCGTAAGATTCATTTCATTGCTCGATCGTGGAGGCGGTTGGATCATCGACGATCGGAGAGTCCGAGTTTCTCGGGAACTCATTTATAATACAAACTTTGCGCGATTTTATAAGAATCGTGAACGATAGGGCGCGTCATTAGCGTCATTAATGGACCTCCATTTTGCGGGCCATTTTGTACGGACAGGCTAGAATTATCTGGATGTTCGTGGCTTCGGTCCTTGTGATGCGAAATAAACGTGGAAGGGCAGATTGCTCGATAATTTCGTTAAGTATCCCTTAACGGAGGTCGACCAGAAAATGGCCTCCAATTAATTTTTCACGGAACTGCCAGGGACATGTTACGCTTCTCTGGTTTCTTGAAAAGTGGACAAATTTAGCACATGGGGATAACGGACTGCGTAATTTACCGGTAAATTGTCGTCATTTTGACAGCGGTGTTTATTATGGGTTAATTGTTGCTCTGTAGGTGATTGCAGAGACTGTTTTTACCGTTAAATATATTTATTAAGTATATTTTATTTTCCAACTTATACGAATTATTCAGAACAAATTCAAAAACAGATGACAAGTGCAACTAATTTATTTAAGAAGTTTGTACCAAGATTTGAGAAGAGTATTCAATTTATATCCATTTGAACCATGGACGTATAGTTAAGAATGGGCGTTGATTTACGTTTATCTAATTGTTATATTTAGAAGAAAACCCGTCAATTAATAGGATATAGCTCATTCCTGGTCTATCATTGGCTGCCACGTTGTCAGAGATGGTAGATAGAGTCGGTGTACGAGTGTTTTTCTCTTCCGAATAAAGGCTCTCTACATGGGACAAGACACATCGTGGCTTTTCTAGAAGTCTGTCTAATGGGAGGTGCACAAACTACGTAATTGCTTGGGATTACAGGCCTCGGAGACCTCCTTCGTGAAGCCACGATCTTCCTGTCCGGTAGTTAAGTTGCCTTTTCCATCGTTGGACCGTAATTACCGCAAGGTGCAAACTCGGAAAATTTTTCTCCTTCGCATCGTTCCGTGTAATGCCAGGGTATATGCGCTGTTTAATGGGATGTTAGTCAGCCGATGCTGCTTTCCAACAGGCTAGACGTTTAAATCTAACGCGAGATTGAACGATTAAGGCGACCGTCGCAGCGTGATAAAACGTGTGACCATCGGATATTACTTTGTGGAATATTAGATTTTTCATAGGTATGCAGATTTTTCGGCATTTTTCTGTCGACATCCCACTCTAACTTTATAGATATTACCCCGCAGTTATGGCCAGCTGTGAAAGTGCAATATTCATTATGTTCGCGGCGAAAGGCATTTTCTGATTAACATGTTGATTGGTACGATGAAAAATGGCCTCGTCTTCCATGGCGGATTATGGTAATGGTTATTAACTGGGTAATAATTTAATTTTCCACTCAGCATTTTGCAATTGCTACCTTACGTGCAGTAATGTTCGACAAGATAAAATTTCAAGTTTATATATTAATGTTTATTATCTAACTTATTAAGGATGTTCAGAAATTATAATTATAGTGAATGTTTAACTCCACTAGTCAAGACATCAAGTGCTCTAAGTAGCTCTAACCGATGCAACATTATTTCAAACGATACCCCGTTTATTGATTAAAATTCTTGGTGATCGATTGGGAAGCAATGAAACCATACAAATCTTTCATGAATGGTTTAGGCACGAAGTAACGAGAATATGAATGATCCGTTGCGTCTGCACGAGACCGGAATTTCATTAAGGAACCCAAACAAACCCCTTGCTACCCTCTCAGGGGTGCCATGCGTCTAGACTTGATTACGAACGTCCGTTCGGTACGTAGCCATGGAGGCGCCAAAAGTCTCATTTTTAAGCTAATCAGCAGATACGTAAGGACGTCTCGTCGACACGCTTGAATAACGTAAAACGCGAGGAAACGCAGGCGTCAGCTTACATATTGAAACAGGTATAGGGGACTGTCGTTACCGCTTTCCTGCTCGATCAATATGCTGTTCGTCGCGTTTTGGAGATTCGAATCGCTTAAAATCCACTAGTTGGACAACTTTACGTACGTTTCTGACACTTTAGCAATTTCTGCCATCTTTGAGATGACAGGAATGATCTGAAACGGGAAACCGACTCTTTTCAGGGTAGTTGAAGTTCGTCTAAAGGATACTTATATGTTCAATTTTGGCAAATAAAATATTTTACAATGTGAATATCATATCAACTTGTTGACTGACAAGTTTATGAAAAATTCAAGCTCAGTGTCAGCATGTTAGCGTGTAAATGTCCGGTATAATTTATTTAAATGAATCCGAAAATGTCGAATTCATGAAATTTTATGGATTCATAATTTCGTCAATCTAAAACGATAAAAGCGGGCCGATGATCGGAATTTCCTAGTAACCACGCGATTAAAGCAATTTAAAATTAGTCACCGGGACACAATCGCGTCTTAAACGTATGTAATTAGGGCTCGATCGGGCGGAAAGAATTTCCGGAGGGATACGCATGGTTACTACAAAGAGGGAAAGAGGTTATCGAGGAAGAATTTCTGAACAGACAGCTGCCACTTACGATGGCGTCACGACTTTCGGAAACGTCCGCAGTCAGCCCTCGGGACCGTTTCTAGGGACTTCTTTTTCCCACCCTGTAATTTCCGCGTCCCATGAAACGGGATATTTTCTAAAATTGCACATTTTCGATCGCCATCCTGCAGGCGTCGCGTCCACGCAAAGATCGGCTCTCGATCGATATGGCTTTTTAAACCGTTAAATTAACGTACACGCTTTAGCTTTTTATTCTCTGTACTTCTTCTCTCGAAACACCGGAAAAATTATTCAGACAACGTGTTATTGACCCATTTTTCTGAAAATCTTTTGAATGTAACGATATGGAGATTTCATTCTTCAAATTATTGTGGATAATCATCTTTAGAATAAGTTTTGATTAAATATAATGTTTAAGTAGTTTAAATGAAGCTTAGGTAATATACACATTATACCTAATTTTCTATTAAATATTCCTATAAGCACATAAAGATGAGAGTTTTCAATAAACACATAAAGATGAAGTTTGAACAAATGCGAGTTTAATTACAATGAAAGTTGCCCCGAAAACTGACGTGGAATAGTAAAGTAAAGTTTATTAAGAATGAAAAATATTTCTCTCGACCATCCACAGACCAATGCACCACAATGCCAGGTCACATTAACTCAACACGTCCGAAACAATTCGACCTGCTCGCAGTCTCCTCTTTCCATTGTTCGATCCTGCGTTCCTGACAACACTCCTGGAACGTGTACATCCCAGAACCACCCGGTAGTGGTGCCTCGTTACAATCCCATTGGAAAATATTGGATTACAAGCTTTGACGTTCACCGACCGATCCTGACTGCTCCGAGCCACGAACGTGCTGTTCTAGCTTGAAATTTGTTGTCAGAACTCTTGAGACTTACCTCGTTAATCTTACAAACTACACTTAACAAACCAAACTGAACAGTTAATCAAAAACTACTTACAGAACATTGATTTGTGTATGATGTTAGCACTGTGATATGTGGATATCTGGTGATTATGTACATATGTAGAGATCTAAGAATGTAGGAATCTCAACATCCAGAAATCTGAAGATCCACATTTCTAAAACTGTAAAATGTCCCAAAGCCAAAATCTACACAAACCACATATTAACTCCGTTGACGTACATTTCCATGATCCAAACACTTTTTTAAAGTCGTCGAGTCGAAATAAAAAGATGATACGCGCATACAGCCGACACGCAAGATTTATGGTACTAAAGCGAACGATTTACACCAGCGAACAAGAACACTTTAGCAGTAGGACACTCTCTGGCGCCTGGTTCGTGTTCCGGGTCCTCCACGGCCACAATAATTTCGATTGAAGTCACGAGAGTCAGGTTTCCTTTTTCCGTGATTCATGACCCTGACACGTGACTGTTGCTTCCTGGCGCCCACAACGTATCCCACGCCTGTTTGTCCTGCCAGGATGTCCAGAAGCCGACAGATATTACCGCGACGCGTGTCTCGACGATGATCGCTCGGCCGATTCGTATTCAACCTGATCCCCCGTCAACCGATTCATTAATAAATGGTTTATTGCGCGGTTACTTGTGTTCCTGCTTGGGAACATCGATGAGACAGAGATTCGACGCTCGAGGAAGTCGTGTTTTACAGGGGTCGTAGCTCAGGCTACCGCTTCATGGCTCGACTCGAAGATTAGTCTCTGATTTGAATTTTTAACGAACTTCGAATAGGCTTCTACGATTAGGACAGGCGTGATTAGAAACTGGCAGGAGGTAAATACTCATAGGTATTTATTAATCATATATAGTATACTCTTCAAGGCATGTTAGGAAAAGGGTTGAGGTAATTTTTTAGTATACTGCTTATTTCAAATTGACTAAGAATCGTTAATAATAAAGGTGAATGTGTACACATGTGACCAATGACTACCGAATTTAAAAAGTTGATACACGTTGAAGAGTATCCTGAGAGAGTTTCTTTATCGTTCTCAAAGAGACCGTCTATGAGTCCAGCGGACAACTTCCTTTTTGCACGCTTTTCAGGAGCCGAGCACACGAGAACAACGTTGTTGGCCAAGCCGAGCGTCTAGTTATAAATATTCTTTTACAACTTCCTATCGTCTTCCTATAAATCTCGTCGGCAACGGCCTCCATGAAACCTATCCTACCACCATCTTCGCGTTTCCAACGAGCAGGGTCCTATATCGACCAGCCATTTACCCGGTGTAAACGTCTCTGGTCTGGAAGGGCCGCAGGGCAGGGTCGAGACGGGGGAAGGAAAGGTGCGAGAGGCAGCCAGGCACGGTGGGAAAGGGGCGTAAAAGGGTCCCGGGGGCGAAGGGAGCGCCCGCGGGTGCGGGTGTCATTGTTGATATACAACGCGGTAAGTACGCGATAAGTAGACCCCATAAATTCAACCAATCAGACGAGCCGCCTCGCGCCGTGCCTTTACCACCCTCTATTCCCTCTGCCCTCGAACGCTTCCCCCGTTGCCACACGTGGCAGCCGCGTTACTTATGTGCGGGCAGCCGTGTCTACAGGTCGGTCCACATTACGCGTGCACCACGACCACGTGCGTGCATTCGATTTAACTCCCACGCGATACGTGCTCTACCTTCGACGATTATTCATCTCGTTACACGGTCACGGTTTCTATGCCGTAGCCGGTTTGCCCTATACAGTGGTAGCCGTTCGTGTGTCTCTTTAGCGATTATTTCAACCGATGCACTTCTGCGTATTATTAGACAAGTTCAGGTTAGGTCTTACACTTTTAGCACTGTTACAAGGTTGTATAGAATAATCGCAAGTTTTGACATTCACACGTTAGGCCTCCCATGGTCATTCATCAGACTCAGAGCATGTACGTACACTTCCTAAACTTGGAGATATTTATTATATTTTTGTAAGATATTTTGCTTTACTGTCTCTTTATATGTTTATATTACATATACATATATATATGCATATGCTACATACATATGTTTGCTGTACGTTTCTATACATTGTTCTTTGCAACATGTTAGTATGTGTTGAATTCCGAAAGATGTTTCTGAATATTGGTTTTTACACTATGTTTTTGTATATTTTCTTTCTAAGTATGTTTCTAGATGTGTTCTGTAAAAAAATGTTATTTCATATTATTTTTTACAATATGTCTTCATATGCTATTTCTTAGGAAATGTGCCTTCATATATCGTTTCATACAACCTATCTTTACATACTGTATTTTTTTATATGTTTTTATATATTGTCTTTAACATGTTTCTGTATATTGATTTTTGTGATATGTTTTCATATGTTGTTTTTGACAATATGTTTTTGTAAATTGTTTATGTCAATATTCCTTTACGTATTATGTTTTTATACATAGCTTCTTGCAATACATTTTTAAATATAGTTTGTACATGCTGCAAGTGCTCGAACGTGTTATCGTCGTCCAAACAAATTCCAGGTTTTCTTTATCTCAAAAACGAGCGTATTTGCAAACATTATCGTTCGGAGGGCGATCAGTGTTCCAACAGGTGCGAGTAAACGTTCGGGCCAGGCACGATTGTGAATACGGTCCTGTCACGAATTCGATTCGCCTTATCCGAAATAATTTGCGACGAGCATTCCGTGGCACGTAATTAACGCGGCTCCGATACGGTGCACATTATGGTGCACGTTGTGCACGCGCGAATTGCATCTCGAGGGCCAAATAGTCGGCGAAATACCTTGTGCAAAGATGCGCCGCGAAGATGAACACGATATAATGGATCAACGTGGCCCAGGCTCACCGAGGATTTACTTAATTGCAATTAATGAGAAGAGATATTACAACGTTGGATGAGCGTGATTCAGGGGTAACTAATACGCGGACGGGATTAACGATGCTGAGTTATCGTCATTGCGAGGCCCAAGTATCGAATCTTTTCGAGCCACCTCTGCCCTCGATTGCTTTAATCAAAGGATAAGATGTTGTATGGGCTGTCTTGATGATTGTGAAAGAGGATGAAAGAAGTTTTTGGTAATGAGATAAGAATGCTCCATTTAAATTGCTCGATGAAATGTCTGCGGTGAAATTGAAGATGAGATTTTATGTAACGATTTCGTACGATATAAAGAAGAGAATGAATGGCGCAATAAATTACGCGGTTTATTGCAAGTTGGTCCATTTTGATTGCTGGGTAATTTGAGTGGAGTACTTTGGTTGGAGGAAAAAGTTAGGGCTGGGTTTGAGAAGGCTGTTTTAAATTACTGAACTTATAAAATAGAAAAATTATATTATATGATTTATTAAATATTTATTGACATTTATTGTGAACAGTTATTGATTGAAATAAATTTTTGATTTATTTTTTTGGTGGTGATAATAAATGATCAGAATCTTGTTCCTTTCAAATCTGAAAATTTATGGGGGTGCAATATACTGCGGTTGGGGATTAACGAAGTGGAAAAACAAACGACGTAAAAAAAGGGCACGTGTAATTATCTATTGACAGATTTGCATTTCCCAAATATTTGCACAGCACCAGGTGTACGAAGCAATCTGCGTTTTCAAGGCATATCTAAATACAACTAGAATAATACTAAATTTCTATCCGGATTATCCACCGCGATTATCGAAAATACCTTCCACGAGATATCGAACCAACTTTCCCGATTTCGCTAAAATATTTACCAACCGATATCGATCACAGGTAGGAAAGAAAAAACTTGCGCGTTTGATTTATCCGTAAAACATTCGAGGCTCGATAAGAAACGCAAATAAATTCGATTATTTCAACACTCGTCCGTGCATCGATTTAATACGCTGATTAATCGAGTGTGCTCGAAGCGAAAACGTTTCTTTTTTATTCAGCCAGCTAATTGCTCGCCTTCAGAACCACGATTTCCCTTCTGTCTGCATTCTGTTGGGCTGACATTGAAAAAGGGTCCGTTCACAGCCAGTTAAAATGCACTCGATCAACGTGCCCTCCTAACAATAAGTTATATAAGACAGTGGCTCCGAGCGATCGGGAAACAAATGAAGAATGAAAAATCGCGAGGATCCTTTCACATAACGATCCTATGGAAACGCGGCCGATGGTGAGGAAACGGGGATGAGAAACCTGATCGAGAACACTGCGAACACGAGACTTCTATACATTTCGTTGCTGAAAAGTTAGGAAACCCAGAAAGTAGAAAATTAGAAAACCACACATTTAAAAATGAAAAAATTTGCAAATCGAGTAAATGAAAAATTTGGAAGAAGGCAACCTAGGAAATTTAAGGCGATAAAATATGAAAACGTCCCCGAAGCATAAAAAGAAATAGGAGGAAAAAAGAGCATTTCCGAGGCTAATGGGTTAATTCCTCAGACTGTGGTCAGGTAATGGATTACGCGGTGCAGTTATCGGGCTGTCGTTGAGCGTATCGAGTGTCCCGATGGCCTTACCTGTCACCCCGTGCATAGAAGTTGCGTGCAACGCTTGGTAATCTACGGGCCATTAGCCACGATCCTCTATAAGCGGCACACGCGATACACGTTCGGAATATCGAGTGTCTCAGGGCGAAGCGGAACGCAATCGGGACACACGAGACACTTCCTCGTGCGAGCGGCGAGTCGCATCCTTTCATCACCCTTTCCTTTCCTTCTTTTTAACTCGAAAAATCCTCCTCGATGTTCTTTCTCTGCCTGCCAGAAGGGGAGAGAACGGGACCAGTCGAGGGACGAGCTGCATGTGACAGCTGTGACGGCACCGCGTCACGTGGCGCACGTGCAAGTGCAACGAGAGCTAAAAGGGAATCGGGGCTGAAACGAGAGATCATTCGATAAATCGTTCGGGATAACTTCAATATTATCAACCAGGAAACAAATTTTAACCGTGTAATTAGCGATCGTTACGTGATACCCTCTTCTGTTGCGATGTTCAATTATACATTTCGTTCGAATTATGGAAAACGGTCCTCGAATAAATTCCTCTTTTATTCGGCTATAATTAAAGCACTAACAGAAAATATCTGGATTATAGTAAAACTCGAATCATCAGAAACGTTCAAAAAATATTTCGTTAAGTAACATTGTAAGATTGTAAATTCTAAAATTGTCAAATTAGTTGTTACTATCAAAACGTACATTTATTTCACTTAAAATTAAAAAACATGAAACCTATGACTCCATGTGACAAAACCTACTGTGACATGCTAACAAACTTATCAAGACATACTTGTCATAAACTGATGTGTTTCTCTAATTGAAAAGTGTCGAGTCTGAATATTAATTAAATATCCAAGAATCCTAAATCACACCGACAAAAAGAAGCCTAAGTCTCGAAAAGCATTTGGAAACAAATTCGCTGCGTTTTACAAGCTACAGTGCCAGCACTCCACGGATCCGAGGGAATACATCAGCGTCTCGAAAGAATTTCTATCATCTTCGAGGCAATGTTTCGCGTCTCACCCCAGCAGCCTACGTGGCTCTGCCACTTTTCCCCCCGTCATCCCCGCCGGTCGAAATATATAAATTAACGCACTTATGTAGCACCCTCCAGGCCTTAGGCCGTTACCCTGCTACACCTGCGTTTGGGGCGCTGAGCGCTGACAATTACCTGGCGATCGATGTATGGCCCCGGGGGTGAAGCTCGGCATCAAAAACCGCCACGAAAACGAGGAACAGCCGAGCTATTGTCGGTGGAACGCGAGAGGGAGGCCACGGACTCGGTATATATGGCAAATTGCAGGTAATTGCCGGCCATTTGTTTGCAAGACTGCATAGTCCTCTATGTCCCCCTTTTTTGTTTCATCTTTTTTCTTACGAAGGTATTTCGGGTGCATCTGTGTCCATAATACTGTGATGTATTAGCAGGAATTACAATGAGGTTTATATTAATAATGTATTAGCAGATTTAAGGGATGAAAAACATAAAAAAATTGTGTAGTGACATAGTACATTTTACCCCTTGATAAAATAACAGATAGTGACAGTACTGTAGTGAAAGGTACCCACTTTATTCGGTATGTTTTCCTACGTACATACACGAGAATGTGGACCAATTATTTGCGATTAGCCCTCTGAATACTTGTGCAACTTTCTCGAGCAGGATACTGGCACGTTCGAGTTCGGTAATAGGTCGCCGACACTTGTAACTCCTTTTTCTGTAAGCAAATTGCTGGCCAGTCTACACCCGGCCAAAAATGGAACAAGAACGTTCGGTTCTATTTCTTTTGTAGCAAAAAATTCCTCTCGTTGCTAACACTTTACCGGGCGGAAGCTTGTTAGCGTTGATTGGTGAACATATTTTGCTACATCTTTGGACAGCAGGAAAAATGTTAATCTTTGGAGAAATATTTTTGTTCATATCAAAATATCATGAATGATACATATTTTATATTATATTATGTTGTTAAAAAATGTGAAAGATATATTTATGTCGTTATATAGTTAGAGAATATAATATCATACTGACTTAATGTGTAGTGATGAACTTATGTGTAGAGATACTTTAAGTGCAGCGATAAACAGTAAACCAAGTGAAATATAAATCATGTATAGATGCTAAAATCTGGATTACATAAGCTATCGTTTGTCGTTCCCGGACACGTCTTTGCACTCGGTAGGGCGTGAACTTGAGGAATCACTTAAGAGGTCCTTTCGAAGCGTACGCTTTGCATATTACATTGTAATATCTCTCCTCGCGAGGTGTAAGGAGAACGTAAATGGTCAAGGTAAGAGAAGAAAAGTAAAAAAGGGACTCGGTTGAAGATCGAATTTCTGCCGGGAGATCGTCGTCCGGACGATATTTTAACCCTTATCCGAGGCAAAGCGACAGGAGCGAATCGACCGTGACTTTATTATCGTCGCGTGGGTGTACCTGGTCATCCCGACAACTATTCGCGTGCACGCGAACAAATGCAGCGTGGGTTACACGACTTCTAGAGGATTCGATTCGAATAAGCTGTAACAACGTCTAAATTGGCTCGTTCTCCTCTGATTATCGATTTAACAGGAAACCACGCTTGCAGATATTATATTCATTCTTCGTACTCTGACTCTTCAACCCCTCTGCTGATAAATACAAACTTAATAATAACACTATTTACGACAATTTTCTTGTAATACAAAAATGATACAAATTTAAAGTTAAAGATATAGTAAGACGTCAGTGTTGCATTGACAATAAAATGCCAATAATTAATTGTTTCAAAAAGTATGCTAATAAAAGCTTAATAAAATAATAACGACGCTCTTCGTTCAAATTCTCCAGAGGTGTCCGCGAGTAGCATGGCCCCGTGGGGTGCGTATATCTGCCAGAGCCACCGCAGGAATGAGAAAGAAGAAAAAAATAGGGGAGAAGTAACCGGAGAAGGGGGATGATGTGGTTCCCCCCGCAGAAACAAAGTACCAAATATATTGTGCGTTTTCCCTTTCGTAAATTCGCGACGAACGAAGAGTTCTCCCGGGCTGCGTGGCAGCAGGACGATTTACAAAGCTGGACGCGTGTCTTTTCGGCGAGCAACCGAGCGTGGATTTGGTCGCAGCCCATTGGGCAGACTGGAACGACGGTGCCCACGCAACGGGCATCCATCAACGGCCCAAACGGCAGAGGACTTTGTCGAGTAATGGCGAGTCTACAAAAAGTTCGAAAAGCAAAGGGAGAAAACGCGTGGACGAGAGAGCGCGAGAGAGATGGCCGACCGAGGAGAAAGACGAAAGGGACCTGGGACCATTCTTAAGGGCCTCATAAAACCGGCAAAGTGCCACACCGCCACCCACGTGCCTTCTCGAGAAGCGAGAAAATACGTCCGAGCTACGGGCTCAGACGAGGCAGCTGGTGTATCGAGTGTGCCAGTCTATTTGACTTTTTTAATTCCGAGCATACCTTTGTGGTACTGACTATTTCAAAATTGAAGAATAATTGCGTGTTAACTTGGTTGCAATGCTGGGTATCTTTGGACACTTTTCTATATTTGAATTCTTCAATTTTCCGATTTTTACATTTTTGAGCTTCTCAAATTTCTAAACTTCTAAAGCTCAAATTTTTAAACTTCCCGTAGTCCCCAAGTTTTCACATTTGCTATGACTACACATCTTCTAGGTTTCCATACTTTCTAAACTTTCATATTTCACATGATGCTGTATCTCCTAAGACCGCATATTCCCTAAGTGTACTCACCAAGTCACCATATCTCCTAAGTCCCCATATTCATCACACTCACATCCCCTTTTTCCAACTCCTCCAATCCTCCAAACCCCCAAACTCTCCCAAAATAATTTCCAAATTTCCCAAATGTCCAAAATAAATTTTGAAAGTAATACCCATCACTTCAAATTAGGGATAAATTTGACGCTCGTTGAGAACAGCTCGCAACCTTCGGTTCCCATCCCCGTCTAACCTCGAGAAACTCATTGTGCTCTATCTTCTATTTGTCACCTGAAATGAATCGTTTGAACGGGCCAACCATATCGTCGAGTAGTTCGCAAGAAAGCAGCGGGGCGCGTTAAATCTTCAGAAAATGGTGAATGAATTGCCACTACAAAAGTCACTCCAAGAAACCGTCTGAGTTTCACCCACTTCGTTTCAAATGTCCCTCGAGGTCCATTGATGACCCAACATCCTGAATGAGTTCCGCGTTTTGCAAAGTACTATGCACTTTTTGTACGATTGAAGAAAAACTGTCGAAAGTGTAAGAGCTGAAGCTTGAAACGATTATGCACGGTCAGATGCGGAAGCTACTGCTTTTCGTTGAATATATTTAAAATATTCATAAATGAAAGGATAATTGAAATAAAATTGTTATGGAAATATATTCGACACGTTCCTTTGACATACGTGTCACAAGAGTGAAAATAACCCTTAAATAATTGTCCTTGAGTATAATGAACATACAGTATATAAAATATTTTAAAAATGAAATTAAAGATGTATATTTTCTTCTACGAGCGATTGTCTTTGATGTCTCCGAACTTTACAATTTCTTAAACATTTTCCCTGAAATGTTACAAATTTGAAAAGCGAACAGTAAACGCAGAAGTGCCTTGGATCTCGGCTAGCCAGGAGGACTTTGAAAAGGATATCAATGAAAACAGCAATAACCTTCGCCTATTTCTCGAAAAGCCACAAAACGGAAGAGGTCAATTCCAGGGTACTAGGCCCGACAATTACTTAGCTAATAAAAGCACGATGGGTGTCGATTCACCTCGAATGGTCGTACAATGTGTCCGTCACGGATAAGAGTTTCGTTTGCTCGCAACCAGAATACAACAAAGTAGCTGGCTGCAGATGTGCCATTCGTCAAAAATGAACTTCAAGCATCAATGAACTCGATACCCGAAAAGCGAGTCTTAACCTGAACGACTTTTCATTCAGTACTCCTGGTCTATTACAGGCAAAACGATTCTCAATTTTTACAAAATGGAGTTCATTTGAAATCAACTTCTATTTGCAATATATTGATGTATCGTTTAGGAAACATGAAAGTTTTTCAAAAAACTTGATACGTTTTACTTGTGTAATCTTATATTTTCGAAAGCTAACGTATAAAAATAAAAATCTTGAAATTTGTTTGAACAAGTATGGCTGTTCTAGTGTTCTTTAACAATGTTCTTTACCAATTAGCAATATTTAATATTTATTATCAATTAGCATTATTTTATATTTTGAGAATATTTGCTGTTTTTAAAGAACACAAAAATATTCCTCGAAGTAGAGCTTCTCAAGAGGCACAATAGAGAACCACTGGTATCGAAGGGTGCAATAGGAAGATCGGAAAGAATAATGTCTTTTGTGACACCAAGCAATTTGAAAATGCGACAATGGGTGGACCCGAAACGCCTTCTCGACTTCGCTGAAATTCGAGTACACTCAACTTCGAGTTTCATGACAATGCAAAAGCTATATGACGCTGGTAAAACCGTCGTTTACTATACAAGCTATACAACACATTTAAATTCTCCCACTCTTTGTACTCTTCGGTTCAAAGAACCTTGTGTGGGCTCCATAAAATTAAATTGATGTTGATACTGAATGAAATCAATTTTTGGATTCTCAAATTTTCAGATTCCCACATTTCCATATTTCCACATACTCACATTTGTACATTTTCATAGTCCTATGTTTCCACATTTTCAAATTTCTATGTTCCCAAATTCTCAAAATTCCAAAATTTCAACTCCTAAACTCTCCCCAATCCACTTCGAATCAAAATCCCAACGACACCAACATTCACCGCAAAGCCACATCATCGAATAAAGAATTATCCCCAAAAATGGTTAAATCATGGAAAGTATAAAAGAAGAATCGCGTATACCGTTCGACAAAAGCGTTCGCAGGAGGAGAGGGCAGTAGCGAAAACAATGGCTCGATTTCTGCGAGCGGCGTTCAGTGAGAAAGGGTTAAAGGAAAAAAAGATTTGTATTCTCTTATACCGAGTCTCCCCTAGCGAAGATGTTTGGCATATTTGTCACATTCGAGTAATTCCACGGTGGTGTGCACCTGCCGCGGCACGAAAAGCAACAGGACACCACGAGGATTCATGGTGAACGTAGAGAATAGGTAGCCCCGGCCACGCTTGTTCTTATTTGTTTGTTTCGGCCTCGTATCTTCGGGCCTAATCGCTCGGAACCAAAAACTCGCCGAATCTTGCCGGAATTTTTGGGGCAGAAGTGGAGCCTGATAAAAATCATCCGGTCGTGTCTGCTCAAACCCTTCGTTTGTTCACGAAAGCTGACGAAAATACTGAACACTGATATTCGTGATGATCGCTTATGAAGAATATTTCATTTATACGTACGATTAACATTTATTCCGAGTACTCCGACATTTATTTAAATTTTCTTCACAAGTTTCTAATATTAGAAGATTACGAGACTACATATGAGAAGAATTGTCATAAGATAGTATAAATGTTTTATACTTTATGTTAGAAATTTTGGTTAGGTAAAAGTCTGGTTCGCAAAAAATTTCATGAATTTGTCTACATATCGTTTACATACATATGTATTATTTTTGAGCCTATTACAGGTGTCTCAATAATTGTCCATGATTCTAATTCTTAAGATACCAAAAATGTGAAATACGAAGTTGAGGATAAAAATTTAAAAACCGCCTCTTCCACGCTCACGTTAAAAGCTTTCAACCAAAATGGTTCCAACTAAGCATCAACGTTTCACAAAATGCTGAACCATTTCTCAGCGTGGTTTCTTATCAGAAATCGCTGGAAAAAGCAGAGAGAAGACACTCGGTCTCGCAGGGTGACGCGCCGCAAAAGAGGCTGCGCAGCACGACAGGAATTCGCAGGCCGGCCATTTAAGGACGTCGATTAGTCTCGTTGGCCTAATAGCTCCTGACGCGCGCAAAAGTAAAATAATTGCCGGTTGATGAATGTGTGGCGAGCACGTGGAATCCTCTGACCGCCAATGTCAGCGTCGATTACCGCGGGCGCGCTTGTTTTATCGCGACAAAATACTCCCGGTGAGATCTCGAGGAGAAGACACCCGGTATTATGGGGCCTAAATCCTCGCCAACAACCGAAGCAAATTATTCGGAATTCCCCGAGAGCTGAGATGCCCGCGAAGATATACGCGTTGGCTTCGCTGGCCGCCGCATTCGGCGCGGCCGATAAATGCATTTGCAGTCGCATTGTGCGATAACATACTATGCATACGTGATGCCGGTTGCTTTGGCAAAAAAAGAGCTCGTGATTCAACGGGCAGAAAGGCCGATCCGAGGGAAGGAGAAAGTCGCGACGACGTTAAAATACGCGGTAAATTTTCGGCTTTCGAGAGGGAACGAAATTTCGCGCGATTCGCCTCCATTTTGTGCAGGGTGCTGCCTCGAACACGCACCTGGATAACCCACTAACCTACCACATCCCGCACTTTTACGACTCGAGATTCACTTTCAAAAAGGTGTATGTTATTTTTTAGGACTTTCTGTTGCGTCACTTTTTGGAAGGTCCTATATTCTTGGCACTTGTGAAACTTTGTACAGGATTATTTTTTTTTCAATAGAGTTATTGTAACAATTGCACTCCGGTGGTCGCAACAGGTTCCTTCGCAATTGTACAAAACACGATTTAATCGCAACGTGTGGTTGCACAAATAACATTGTCTCTCAGATGTCACGAGGATACGGTGATTAGACCCGTTCTAAGAATACCAGAATCAGTTCTTGAACTTATACAGTTTCAAAAATTTGGTAGTTCTGAATGTGACAATAATAATTTTTCTAAACTTCTGTACTCTAAGTTCAAACATCCAAAAGGCTAATCTTCACACTTCAACAATTTCCAACATCCTAGTCCCAAATTCCAAAATTTCTATTCAGTTCGACTAATACAAAATCGATCAGAATAAAAGCCATATCAGCCTTCTAATTTAACGCCACCTAAATAAAAAAAAGTACGATTCACCTCCCGCAGGGTTCTGCCTAACAGACATCGAAAGGAGCAAAAGAATCACGGGATGATTCCCGAGTATCGTTCGATCCCGTCTTCTAACCCGGTAGGTCCTTAATGACTTGTACAAATGAAGTTTTGGTAAAAAGGAAAGCGAACAGTTGTGGCGCCCACAGTGAAAACGGCAGCCACTTATCACGAACATGATGGAGCCTCCGGGAAGAATGAAGGTGGACTGAAATCCAACATCGTTTCCATCTACCCGGCTCCATTTCACGGTATAACAACATGCATCCTACGGTAGAATAAAAGCAACTCCACCTAACGAGATGGCTTTGTTTATTTTCTCATTTAGAGCGCCATTGATACTCGCAAGGTTCGACGTGCTCCTGATGAAGACCTTAACTTCGGTTGTCTCATTACGAGGTGGTCTTGAGAAATCGGATTTGTATTTTTTATGTTATTTATTGTTTTACCGGTTTTAACTCCTTGTTTATTTTTCACTTTTGTGGATCTTGGTCAATGTTAATTTCGCTTTTTGTTTACTAGCTTCCTTTGGTAGTGAGTAGTAATTCATTAAATAAAATAATAACAATCTGAAGAATCAACAAAATACTTCTTATGTTCACGTTACCGATTCGTTAAGGTTAAACCACCGAAACTGTAAATATGGGTATAGATTTTGCGTCGAAAACCGCAAGAATCGAAGCGCCGTGACATGTGTCTACAAGATCGGACATCTTCATAAACTTGAATCTCTTCTTTGCGAGTCGACTGGTTTACCGAAAAACTCACGGGTCCCCCTGTGCGCGTTAATCCAATACTAGTTTTTACCAGGTCCAAGTTTCAGCGACGCGAACGATCGCTCATTGTAAATCGATAGCTTGCTCGCCGATGAATCGCGGTTGGAGGCAAAAACCGTATCTGCCTCCTTTCTACAGAGAAACCAAACCGCCGAAATAAATGTTTCCCAGGCTGCTCTGATATTACGGAATTCGGGAGGACAACATCATTCGTGCAGGTGCTCGATCTTGGAATCGAAACTTGGAACAAATTTCATCTGGTACGTGGTTAGTGATGGCGTCGAGCTTCGTACAAATAAGATATGAACTTTTATTTTTAATTATCTTGGTAAATCGAGTGTACAGTTAGAAATAGGTAGATTAGCTTCTTAGTTCAAGTTGTTTTATTTCATTTTGTATAAATTAATCCAAATAAGATACTATGAACTTCATCTATCTACTTTCACTAACATATGTACCTCTTCTTTATTTATATGAGTGTACAATTTGTTATTACAATTTAATGGTTTGAACAATGTTACAATGACTAAAATCATTTTGATTATAATGTCCATGTGAAAATTCCTACGCTGGTTAAACTGTTAGTGGACATAGTTCAACTTGAACAAACAATAAATCTCGCGATACGTTCAAACCCATCACTAGAATAAATCCACGTTTTCTCCGCAGATTTATGGACATTCCGGTAAATTTAAGGACTACCATGATCAATGCAAAGACCAAGTCCAATTATTATCTCTAACGATTATAGTCGAACAGTATATTTTTAAAAGAAGTATAACCTTCTTATACACGTTGAAAAATTGGAACGATCCATTTCACAGTCCCCCGTTCCTTTCTTTCGTTTCCGTTTCACCTTAAAAATGACATCCTCCCCTATTTCGCGTGTCAGCCTAAACGACGATATAATATAGCTCGAGCTTGAAAGATAGAACATGTAGGGAGGGTCCTCGATCCAGAACCGCAAGCGAGCAATTCGTATACAAATGCGATACTTAAGTGGCGACACTTCATAACAAGGCGATTCGAAAACTGGTCCGGAAGCGAGCTCCCCTGCTTCATCTTCCCCCAAATGGTGCACAGACTGACAACTGGAGGACGCGCTGTTTTTCTTTTATTTCTTTTCTTCTCTTTCGTGTTACCACCAACAGCAAGTGTAACGGATTCAGAAACCATCGGGGGGTTCTATTATTCAGCGAAATGTTCTATGCTTGTTTCGCCGTCAACGAAGAGGAAATTACAGTTATTTACAATAATTGTAAAATAGATCAACATTTTATGGAACAGTTTTGCATATTCTTTTAAAAAATGTAATACAAGAATATCCATCGATAAAGAAAGTTTAAAAATAATCAACTATTTGAGGCAATCGGATGAGGAAGAATATTGACTATATTTGAAAATTTTATATTCAGACTCATAGAATTGTCATCAGTATTAAATCGTCAAAAAATATTAACAACTATTTGTAAACGAATAAAATGAGCAATTAACAATATTATTAATCGATAATATATTTTCTTCATTTTAGTTCAGAGTTAAAAGAGCAACTCCTCAACTCGCCATCTCTGTCGAGTACAAACGAAAGGAAAGTGAGAAGTATTCAAATAAAACGTCAGGGTATATTATTCGAAAAAAAACTCTCTTGTATTTTACACACTGGTCACAGCACGTTTGTGAAGTGAGAATTGTCACGTGTTCCGTAAAAGAAGATTACCCCACTCGAAGAACGAGTTTCGTCCAGGTAATTTCACGTTTGATAAATGATTCGCGTATTCAAATCATTTCAACCCCAATTGAACCAGCTGCCTGCTATTTACCGCCTCTCTTTTTTTACATTTTTTTAAACAAGTGTAACGGACGTGAACACATCGACTATATTTCCTTTCGTCAGGAACGTCACGTGCGTGAACTCGTAGAACTCATGCTATTATTTTCTTTGACTTCGAGCATTTATTATTTTATGTAAGCTCATTTTCAAAATTAGAATCCTTAAATGACAGAAACTCCACGCGGAAACATTCTCCTGAATAGTATGAGAAAGTTGCATCGCGAATGCAGTACGAATTAAGCAAATAAACCTATTCGCAATATTAATCGCAATAGCGAAGCTCATTTCTGCGTAGGACACCTTCTCCGCAACCTTTACCGCGAAACGCTGAAAAATGACCTTGCGGCGTCGGCGTCATTAAGCTTCATTTACAATCCACACCTCATTATAATACAGCCACAGGAACGCTGGAGGGGATACCCGTTGGGATTAGTTCGGAAAAAGCAGCTAACGACTGGCGGCGTCGACGACACCGAGAAAAAATTGCTTTGCCAGGCAGCAGCGGCTTAAAGGAACCAAGAGATGCGTGCTGCCGCTCCAACCCGGGCAATCGCTCATGATTTCGTTGGTTTTTGCTCATCAATTCAAACTACGCTGCTCCTTTTCCAACCCTCCTTTACCGTCTCTTCCAACGATAGACGCTAACAGCGCTCACCGACAAGATTCGAAACACTTTTTACCAGACATCGCTTCAACTCTGATGTACGCGATCGATATCTTGCCAGCGTGGTATCGATCGCAATTATTCAGATGATCGGGAGATTATGTGTTTGTATACTTGGTGATCAGTTACATGTTTACATGGACTTGAATATAGACTCAGGGGTTCGAAGTCAGGAAGTTGCAACATTATGGAGTTACAAGGTTCCTGTGTCTCAAAGTTCACGAGTTCCAGAGATCTTTGATTACGAAATTCTTACAAAATGCTAGGTCCACAAGTTGCTAGTCCACGAGGTACTAGGTGCCAAAATTCCTACCCTCAAATTTATTAAATCCTGAAGCTGTTAGATTCCAAAGTTCCAAAACTAGATTTTAATGTTCCTACAAATCATAATATTAATCCAAGGAAGTTAACCTAAAAATCAAAATATTAATCTAAATCTAAAAATCTTGATCTAAAAAGACGTAACCTAAAGAGTTCTTAATATAGCCTAACCTAAAAATGAAAATATTAAGCTTTCTATCAAAATTTACGAACGGTAAAAATTATGATGCAGAAGAATATAAAGAATATCTCGAACGTTGAGAAACAAAACGCTCGAAACTCTTTCAAGGTTCGACAACCTTTCTCTTCGCGATAATGTTACTGCATTCACGAACACCTGATCGCGCGAACCTGCACAATCTTTTTACTCTGCAGAACGAATAAAAGTGCAATGCAACGAATGCGTTACGTAACGAAGAGCGGACAACAACCCCACCCGACGAACTCAGGTGGCTGAAGCGATTGTCGGACTGGGACTTTCACACCCCGAAGGAACCTTCGAGGATATTCATAAGTTCCCTGGACATGTGTCCTTTCTCACGACACCACGAGGCAATCACCCTATCCTGATTTCTTATTCAGATACATCGTTGTCCCTCGGTGCACCGGTTATGGCCCCCCGTCGATTCGGATAAACCCGTTTAATTGGGATCATCTTTACGCGTCAAACAGACGATCTTCGGTTGGATTGAAAGACGGAAAAGAGAGATGACGTGTGGAGAAAATGCCTGAATGATTACAGGTATTAACTACGGAAATGAAATACTGTTGCTTCACGTATTTGTTGAATTTTTATACTCAGCTGTAGGATAACTTTTAAAAAGAAAAAACATTCTAAGTCAAAAATTGTAACGAACAAATTTATTTTACTAGCTTAAATTTGAAAGTGGATATAGCATTTGATCGCTGTTACCCAATGATGAAGTAACATACAGCATCAAAGCCTCACTTCCTCAAGTTCGCATACAAGATCGCGTCACGTATCCATCTTTCCTCCTTTCACGAGGCTGACACTATACTCCTCGCAGGCTCGGATCGAAATAAACACATCGAAGCGTACGAATGGCATGTCACGTAGGATCGTATCATTCTTAAATGACGTAGTGAAAGAGCAAGCGAAATTGAAGATGTCAGCCACGTCTAGACGCTGTCTCGTCAAACTACCCGCACCGACACTTTATCCAATTGGCAATAATAAGTGTCATTGCCGCTGTCAGCGACGGAAATGCATATTATCCTACAACAAACCCTTATGTATAATATTTCATGCGTGAAAGAAGTTATGTGAACTCGCATCATCGTTAAACTTTGCATGGTCACAAAGTTCGAACATTTCAAGGTTTCAAAGTTGAACAATTCTAATATTTCAGAATTTTATTATTTAAGAATTGGGGAATCTCAAAGTTTTAATATTTCAGAATTTTGAAGTTCCATGATTCTAGCGTCCCAGAGTGCTATAGGACCCAAAGTCTCACATGTCCCAAAGTGACGTATAATCCAAAAGTCCACATGTACCAATGTCATACGTTTCGAAATCCTACATGTCCCAAAATTATATGTGCCCTAAATTCTTATCGTCCCAAATTCCTAATGATCTAAATTTCTAACGTCCTAAAATTCTGAAGTCCAAAGTACCAAAAGTTCCATATCTAACCCCTGACTAAGACCACCCTAAGTCCTCCCAAAATCGACAGCAAATAATAAAAGACGCCACCTTTCCCATTAACCGAAAGAAACCTGCCTTTCATTCGAGCGTGCAAAGCGTCGTTTCCCAGTCGTTCCCATGCGTTCCCATGTTTTTTATTTTTCGATGAAGACATAATGGAAAAATAACGATCTCTTCCTACGCGTAATTCCCGGCTTAATAAATAGCCGCGGGTAACAGGTTGTGCGACGATCAAGTGCACGCGAGCGGGAATTCACCGTACCGCGGAACAACGCGTGTAACCCGCGAGTTTCACGACCGCCGGCTGAAAATAAATAAAGGAAGACGAATCATCGATCCCTCGCCCAAAAAAAAAGAAAAAAAAATCCGACGATTTTATCACCGTGTTTGGACCAGCGCGCGGTATACGGATCCTGACATTTTTTCAATGATATCTTCTTACTCCTCCCAATTTGTAATGCAAGTCTTAATAAATAAAGTCCTCCGGACACCGTGGTCCTCCGCTTGTAAGCCGAGAAGATACCCGGACTAAGATTAACAGAAGCGGAAGAGGGAAAGAGGAGAGCATCGGTGATGGAAGAGGGACGCGTTGAAAGAGGAGAAGATATGAGCCGCTCAGAAGCTAAACTGATCAACTACGAGGTATGGAAAGTAAAGATACACGAGATAGATTTACGTCGGAGTTTGCCAACAATCACACTGTTAATTATCTGCAACGTGTAACTCACGTAACTATATTCGTTACTTAGTTTGATATTTTACATGCAAATGAATTTGTATGAAATTTAAAAAAATTCTTAATAGGTATAAAAAATAAGAAAAGTAATAAATGACTTTGTAAAGGTATCAGCACATATTAAAACATAAATTAAAGCTAAAAAACAGTTGTGATGTCATGATAGCCCCTTATGAGCATCTACGAAGGAGGGTTAAAATCAGAATAATATTAAATAAATCAATCAGTTAAATAGAAACTACAGAACAGAACAAACTGCATCAATGGTCAGTTTATTCAATATCAAAATGATAGTACATCAAGTTCGACATAGCGGCTCCGTTCAGCATCCAGATTTCATCGATAAAAGTTATTCGCCCTTGTACTCGATTTTTGAACAATCGATGAAGGTAACGAAATTAAATTGATTAAGAAAGGAGTTGATCAGTTGGCTTCCGAGCAGCTCGTATCCCGGTTCCGAGGACGAAGACGAAACCGGCAACGAGGAAGAGCAGAGAGCGAAGAGAACATTCGCGTAATCTACGTTTCCATCTCGTGGCGCGCGCGTGTCCGTCGAGATTCTCATCCTCGCCAGAGCCATGGATGGGGGCCCCATGAGACGGGGCCACCTGCCGGCTAAGGCCCCCGTCACCCTTCTCCCTCCACTCTCTTTCCCTTGGTCTTCTACCGCTCGACTCTTCGCTTATGGTGGGGATCACGGGGCCTCCAGGGAACCGTCTCAACCCCTTTACTGGAGAACGCACCGCTACAGCATTCTCGCGTTATGCTTCTCAACTCTGGTGATCCTCGCGAATGATTACGCGGTCTGAATTTTTGCTGCACCCAACGGGAATCTCCTGGAACGTCCCCTGGACAGCGGACACTATTGCGAACTTTTGCGATCGTTCGATCGTTGAGGGTGATTTCGGATGGCTGTGGAATTTAGGTAAAGAATGATTGCCTTGTCTGATTGGGTTGGTCAAGAGTTGAGTGATGAAGTTATTTTCTGATCAATTAGATTCTCTAGAAATTTATGCAGGTACTATAGATAAGTCCCAAACATTCAAGAGGGGACACTTAACAATCCCAAAGGAAAACTAATAATATACTTTCCTGTTAACTATAGTATAATGTTAAACCACCAAAGGCACATCGCGCATACTAGTCAAATTGCAGCAGTTTCCCAACTCTGGGAGTAAAGATCCTTCGAATAAAGCGGTCTACGAGACACGTTCGGTAGCTCGATTTCACAAAGTGCCCCACGGAAAGGGCAGCGATGTATCTCTCGCAGATCGGTTGAACGGTAACGATCAATTTACTAATACAGACGCATGGAAGACAGGCTGATATAGAATGAACCGTAGCAGACCACCAATTACATCCCTCGGTAATACCCCGATAATTTGCGCGGGTAATTTCCTGGCACGGGTGATAATCTCCCATGGCGATAATCCGCGAGGACGTGACACGAGGCTTACACGGTCTATCCGCCTCGCTTGGAAGCTGTACTCTCGCTTTCGAAGACCCGTTGAAAATAAGAGGGTGTCCGAGAGGAAAGGGGGTCAACAAAAGCGTGCTCGTGGCAGGAGAACCCCCGCTAGGGTGACCTCGGGCACCCGACGCAGTAAATCCCCTCGGTGGTTGGAGAAACGCGAGACCCGTAAATTACGTACTTTTCTCATGCAGAAAGGATCGCGTTCAGGTGCAGAGGTCAGCAGAAATAATGACGGCGTGCCCGTGGAGATGATCTATCCCGTAATATCTTATGGCGTAGCTCGCGGTCATCACGTGGCGCTCAACCCGCGCGCTCGCTGCTCGTCCCGCGAGTTTCTTTAAACGAGCTTCCTGTCTTTTCGTAGGTTCATGCAAACGAACGTGTCCGATCGAACGACGCCAAGGTGAACGAACTCGATGGGAACGTTTCGAGCAGACGTTTGTCAACCATGGCGATGCTGGAATTGATTGGATGAATGAAGACGCGGGGCCGAGGTAATTTTCTGGATGATGGAGACTGATGAGAAATAAGAAGAACTCGCGGATAATTGTGGGATACGGCTGCTATTACGAAAAATGCCGATGTTTCTGGTACTCGAGTGATTCACCGCTTACTTCTATGCACCTCGGTTGACCCTTAGGATCTTATTATAACTTGCAAGATTCAGGTGTTGAAATTTATTGTCATTTTTATCGAAACAAATATACAGGGTGTCTCGAAATTGATGTTGACAGAAATTGTGCTGTGTACATATTTAACCCTCTTCCTCAGAGTTTCGTCCGAAAATTCATACTGACTGCTTCTTTTTCGAGCTGTCCACATTTCACCGAAAACGATCCGAGTAAAACAGAAAGTAATTACAGGTAGTGTTTAGATGAATGTAGAATATGATCGATGAAAAATGTCGCGAGAACGTATGCGGAGATTCGTGGCGCCTGGCCGACACCGTTGTAATCGAATTGTAAATACACGACAAAACGAGCAATTCGCACGGCATCCGTCCGTGTCGTGGCTGAACGTCGTGTCTCGACGTTCTATAAATATTTACGCGATTTCATTCATTCGTGCCGCGTCGAAGAGGGAGCCGCGTGTGAATGCACTCGGTTCTCGCGGTGCATCGTTGCGACTGCACCGCTGCGGACCCACGCGACAGGAAGTAATGTCGTTTTGTTGAAACGACGTGTGCCTGGTTCTCTCGTTGCCAACCAGAAGAACCCGTGAAATAGTCTGGCTCGCATTCGAGTCACGAAAACCGGCTATTCGTTCATCGAATATCGCCGAACTCGCCTGATGAATGGACGTACACATCCCTCCATAACTCATCCGACATTTGCATACTAGAGTTTTACATAGAAACCAGAAATACAAGAATCCACGTACCCAAAGATCTAGGGATACATTTACAAATGGATTGGGTCTGAATTATTGAGACACGTGGAATAAGATGAGGGGTCACTGGTATCCATGGGTATTGGGTACAACTGATTGTGAGATCTAGAGATATCAAGATTTACCGAAGTAGAGGAATTATTGATACAAAAGGACACAAGGATTATTAGGACACAAGGGATCTAAAGATATTCAGACCTGAATACTGAAATGTAAGGAAGTCTAGTCACATTCAGATACAGTAGTATTATGACACACTAAAGATCTACAGATACTGAAATGTACAAGTCGAATGCAAAGATTGTTGAGGATATCGAAATCTTAGTAGTATAAAAATCTAGGAACACTGGACATTATGCATCCAAAAGACATTAGAATCCACAAATATTGAGGTTCAATGAGATTTAGGAAGAATGTAGAGACGATCAAGGGATATTGAAATTTGAATGTCCCACATGCAAACGTGTGACAACAACTTTCCATGTCTACGAAACCCGACATTTAATAATAAGGCAAAAGAGAACTGGCAGTTTGAGGCCAGTTTCTTTCGGTATCTCTCCTGTTACCGAGCCAGGCTAACAGTTCGTTCGCGTGAACATTTTTTTCCTTCAACCAAGCCTCGTGCCTCATCTGATGACGTGACATCGTGATTACATGGGAAGAAGGGCACCATAGGTGATCACGAAGCTTATTTCTCATGAAACGTGCACCAGCATACATAGATGCAACCATAACGTCGTTCGAAGAATTTCGCATGACTAACGTGCAGATTTCATCGATCAATTTGTTATTTAGATCTATTCGTGTACATTCAGTTGGTTAGGAAATTTATAGATTATTCAAAGTTAACCAGCTGGGTCATAAATGTCTCCTTTCAACATTCGTTACAATTTATAAACACTTTAAAATTCATATATCAAACGTATCGTCAAACATTAAATCCCACTATCAAAAATTCAATTCTTGAACTTTCTCAAATTTCAATTTTCCAAATCAAGTGTCACATCTACGAGTAAAGAAATTTTCCTTGTTAATTTAATTCACTCTCCAAGGAAGATAAAAACTATTTGCACTTTCCTGAAAGGTTTCCGTGTTCAAACATTTACTCCTTGACGCTCGTTACGAATAGGTTCCCGAAGGGATGGTAAGAAAATATGTAAATCCCTTTTCGAGAAAAAAAGAAACCTATCCTAATCCTTCCGCCACTGACTGATTGGCGTATGCAAATTCCTTAATGACGGATCAGCCGGAATACTGCTGTGACGTGTGACGTCATGCTGCGCCGAGTAGGTATCAAAATGATTTTGATAAATTCGAACGTTAGATCCCCCTTTTTCGTAGCATCGTGATGGCTGCGGCTCATCTATCAATATTATACGAGCCGTGGGAAGACGACGCGGGATAACTCTTTTATTTGCACCTATAATCGATTCGAGCCGTATAGACGGACCTCCTTTAGCCGAGAGACAGTCGATGACACTCGACATTTGCAGTTCGAATATTCATTAACTCAACATGCTACGTGTTTCAAAACGGAAATTGACGGATCGCAATGAAACTCTGAATATCCTTTAACTTGCCTTCCTCTTCGCTGATTGTGACCGACGAAATTGCATTTATATATTCATGACGTATGAAAGTACAGAGACTACTGGAAATTTTTATGTAACAATCAGAATACAAACATTTACCATGTGGAAGATAAAATTATACTAATGAAGTTACTATAACGACACTTAAAATTAAGTCACAATCTTCTCTTTCAATGAATTCTTCTATTTTCTTACTTGTATTGTGAGGGTTTAAAAATGCATCTTTTTACAAATTAAAAAAAATTGTACAACGAAAGGTCAGTGTCTTGAAAAAGGTTAATATAGACGAAAGATTTTAGATATGTAAATAAAGTCATTACTGTACTCCTACATAATATCAAGAATATTAAAGTATAATACAGTATAAAAGCAATCGATTATTTAACGTAAAAATTTTGGTTGTGCATCCATGACAGATCACGTGCATTCGAATTGATCGAGAAATGGAGGGAGCGGCAAGAGAAACGTGGCCACGTGGATGAACGATTCGTCTCTCGGTTTTTATCCCCCTGAAAACAGTATAAACACCGTTCTCGTTTGCATGCAGGGTGAGGGATCGATCGTGAAGGATCGACACGATATTCCACGGACCCTCGTAGGTGACAGTGATTTACATTTGAATGAATCCGCTTGTCCCGCGGCCGATTCACCGAGGAAAAACCTGGTATAAGCAAAGGGTTAAACGTAGGGAAAGAAAGGGACGGAAAGAAGAGAAGCAACCGATCGTTTCAAAGTCATCGCAAACTAATAGACGTCTGATTGCGGTAACCGCGAGTTTTGACTCGTCAGTACAAATATTTATCTTCATCCCTGCGTGCATTCACGCACAGCGTGCGACGCTCTAAGGCGCCGATCCTGCTATCGATGCATATAAATGCATTAATCTTGATCGGTAAACCTTCCAGGTTGTTCCGTTGCGGCGCACGTACGTATTCATTCCGCGTACCGTCGTGTACGCGGGGGGCTGAGTCAATATTTAAATTATTGATATTGACCCGGGCTGATTAATGGATGCACAAGCCAAGGAAAACCTGGAATCTAGAGTTTCTATACCGGTTTTAAGATTACTGGCATCGTGCATCATGTAAGGGAGCTTTAAAGAAACTGAAGAGTTAAGTAAAATGAACTACAAGAAGTTCTGAAATGATTTAGACCGGATAAGTGAACTATCGGTAAGTGACCGTTAAGTAATCAGTGCTTTCGTTCAGTTAGACAGATGAAACTACAAATGTAGCTGATTTTAATCACACCTATGATTACGAAACTTCGTAATCTATTTCGGCACTTTATCGACCGCTGATACAAAACCGACAAGAAACGACAAAAGGATATGGCGACAAAATATTTAAAATAATTCTACAGACATTAGCATTTAACGAAAAGGGGGAAAAAACGTCTCTTAACCGATATGCACGTCCGTCCTCGATTTTCGCCAGCATCCTCGACACAATGAGCATACCTTTCTCCCCGGCGAGCACGCCGATAAAACGCGTCACGTAATCAAACCGCGCATTTCAGATTACGGTGTCAGCTGCCTCCTCGCCAGCAACGGGGACGAAATATTTCTATAAAGCCACCCACGCGAATATTTCACTCCGGCAAATATCGCGTGGATCTTAATGCGGTCAGAAACAATCGTCCGATGCGATATGCCCGACGCAATATTCCGAGAAAGCGTACGGTGGCGAGGAGGCTTTCGTGATCGTATATCTGCAACTGTTCCAGACGAAGCCTCCACGGCGAACACGGAACTTTATCGTGGCCATACAGGACCCGCTCTCGCCGTGGTATGCTTATAGATGTATAGCGGGCAACTTTTTTATTTTCTCCTTTAGTTTTTTGCCGTTTCTTTTTTTTTTTTCTTCACAACGAACCAGCACGAGAGCGTATTCGAACCCACGTGTATGCATACAAGAGGCATGTTACACGGTAGCAAGCGAGGGCCATGTCCGGGTCAATGTTGCATACACGTAGGATGCACGCCGATGCACATGTATGCACCGTCGCGTTGCTCTCGCTACTTGCGCTGCCTAGGAGAACAGGATCGCCAGGATGCACCGGGAAATTTACCCGTTTATAGATTATAACCGTACCTTATTGTATCCTGGTTAGTGCCATGTGGTTAGTGTCCGTGCCTTGCCGGTTCTACTACTTTATTCCAAACTGGTGTAGGTTACGTGAATTATTCCTGCTTTCGTTGTTTAAATTTCGATTAAGACCTGGATACAATGTTTTATTTAACTTTCGGTGAAGGGGAATATGGCGTTTCATGTTTTATAAACAATTTTATTTTGCATTTCATGGTAATGTATACACTCGATGTTTGCTCGAGAACTTTTTAAGTAAACATGTACATGTTTCGAGGTTATTTTATAGGATCTATTAGACTGTACTCATTTTTGAGATAATAAATTTCGTTCCTTATCAGATTCGAAAATGTAATGTTCGAACCTTCTCTCCCATGTCTAATACATTTCCCATGGGCTCTCCGAACATCCATCACCATGTTTATACCAGAGTATCCAAATATTAAATCGAACCACTGCACACCATTGCCTTCTTTAAAATTTAAAAACATCGGGCCAAACAATCGAGGTCCACCTCGAGAGAAACCATTCCGTACGAGATCCAGAGCGTGTGTTGGAGCGGAGTGTATCGTCGTCCCTTGGGAATTCAGGGAGATCTTTGAAAATCAGCTGCGGAAGAGAGGAGACGTCGCAGCTCGAATCGAAGGATCGTCGACGGTGAAGTGAAGAAAAAGCATGCATTGTCGATGGGCTCAGGGGACCGTGGACCCTGTCAGCCATAACAAATTGTGACTTCGGTAGCTGGACGGCGGTGTTGTGGCTGCGCCACGGTCACGTGATTAATTGTAACGTCCTGGCAGCATGGTCGGTCGATTTTTTCCACGAATTATTTGCATGTCAAGCCGGATTGATGGAAACGTAGGTATGGTAGCGAAGCGACCAGGAACGGACACGCGGTTCAATGTAACGCGCTGACCACGCGTCGGTGTGCACATGTACGGTGAATCACACGGGCGCGCGGAATGGCAAGAAACTCTCATCCTGGTCGAATGAATTTTACTTTCAAATGCGCCGACGATCAAACGCGCCACGACACGCGGATGTACTCTCCAAGAAAGATTTTTCGAGAGCGCATAATTTTCGCTTGAAATGCGAATTTTCGTGATATGGGTGCTTGATATGCGCTGCAACCTCCACTCGATATTATACCGGACTGCGGTCGCGAATTAATCGGCAGGAAGTTGGCTTCCCATACGCTGTTGCAGAATTCGTTGGAATTATTTTCATCCAAGCATCGTTGAAGCAATTAATGTGATATTTGGGACTAAAATTTAGGGGTGCGATAACTTATAAATTTTATAATAGATTGAAATTCCAAAATTTCCAAATCCGTTAATTTAGGAATTTGAGATAAGTGATTGTTAACAGTACTAAAATATCCAAGTATCTAAAATCCCCTATGCACCGTTACACGATATACGATCCATCACCAAAAGTCTACCATTGCTATAATTATTATTAAATTGTTGCGTTGTTAAATCCTTGACAATTTACATGAGATAAGTAAAAGACATACCGTAGCAACTTAATAAGCGACGAAAGAGTTATGAAAGCAGTGCAGCATTGAAGTTGGTCCACATCTAAACGAAGAAAGGATCCACACTGTCCCTGGGTTGCCCTTCGATTTCTTGCGCTATTGGCGCACAACCGAAGATTCGGGGCCCATAAAGAACGGCCGGAAGACAATGCAACGACACAACTCACAAAGAGACAAAGCCCCCAACTGGCGGTCGGCCACGAAGATGATATCACATGCTTTACGATCGTTCCACGGATACTTTATGCCCCTCTCCGCCCCCTCGAACTCTTCGACGTGTGCGCCGTTTTCTTTGGTTTTCGAGTCGCCACTGCTTGATATAGGAATATGCAGATGTCGCGTGATGAAATATCTTCGCCAGTGGCCCTTCTTTCTTCCTTCGTTTGCCCTTACTTCGCCGACTTCTTACTTCTTTCGCCCTTTCTTCCACCGCGACAGAAGGGGCAGTTACGCCCCCCTTTCTACCGTCCCCCCCCGAACATCTTGACGTTTCTATTTATAAGGGACAAGTTTAAACTTGGTCCATCTTGATTTACGAATATCGTTGATCCTTACGCAATTATTTCGATGTGAAATGTGGAGGAGAGGAATGATGGAGACGTCTGATTATTCATCTCTTGGGAGATATTGAACATCGATAAATGCAGATCTATGTTTATAGGAGGACCGGAATGAAAAATGTTTGTTCCTTCTTTTACGATGGTTGTTGGAATAAATATGAGTATTGTATGTATAATTTTTTGCCAAGTGGAGGTTCGTCCTCAAATTTTTTATCAATGGAAAATATGTTTCTTTTGTCCTTTTTGAAAATTATTTTTATACAAATCTTGTTTGTATAAAATATCCGAGTGATAACGGCAGAAATAATGAATTTTTGAAACGAAAGAGAGAACCACTGGCCCGAGCTGCCATCTTCCATCCCTCCATCATTGTCTTCTGCATCAAACGTTTCGAACAATGACAGTAACGATGAATTCCATCACGAATCTTATTCCCAAGCGCTCCGTGTCTGGACAGCTTACAATAGACAGCAGCAACAGCAGCAGCAGCAGCAGCAACCTCGAAAGGACGTTCGACATCTTGCCATAGTACTCGCAGGACGTATGACAATCACGTAACTCATTTCCTACACGATAACGTCACCGTGGAATTTCATTATTGAAGAATCGATTGAGGGATCGCGGAGCCGCGAATCTTTCTGTCGGGGACATGAACGGCGACCGTCAAAGAACCGATGTGAATCATCCTACGCACCACCGCCGGTGTGCGAATTAATACGCACGGTGCTACGTCCAACTACGTCATTCTCGATTTTTATCGTTTTAGCCGTGATGATATTTTCAATGGAAACCAATTTTTACCCATTACGCCTTACATTGTTTTCTACGATTCTTGTTCTTAATGAAACATGTGAAGTTTTCAACAATGAAGAATCACGATACTTTTTGATGTACGGGTCAGATTTGGTTCTGTCAAAATTATGCACTGGTATAACTTAAAAATACAGTAAACAATTAAATACGTATGAAAATTTCATTGACATGTACAAAAATGTTACCATCGCATTTTAGCATAAATACAAATTGTTCGAACCAATCTCTTCCAAATCAAAAATTAAAAAAGTAAAATCAAAATATGTAAATCCTGAAACGAGCTATGTCTACTAATTTTGTGGATTAAGAATTTTAATGTAAGAATATTAAACGGAGTCTAAAAAATAATGAGCGCAGTATGTGGTCCGATGCACCAATCATATCCAGCAACGTCCTCTCCAAACAACTTGTTTCTAAATAGCATGTCAGAAGATAAAGAACCAATTTAGACGAACATCGTACAGAAAAATTGAAACCCATCATTAACAATTAACGATCAAGTGAAAGAGTCATTATATCTATCATCACGAGATAGTGGACGATACACGTATCATCTTCTAAATCATTCTTCCCCCGAAGTCAATATTTCGAGGTCGGCTTTCTAAACAGCAGGTGATATCTCAGTGATAGTTAGTAAAAAAAAGAAGTCGAGAAGAAGAAGAAGGTGATTCTCGACGTGAGGGGTCGAGGTTAAAGAAAGCCTGGCCATCTTCACGTCCATCAAACGTATATCGAATCACAAGGGAGAACGATGAGGATCCATTGTTGCTGAACCTTCGAGAGGCCTCCTTTTTTCTCCTTGCACTCGAAGAACAAGCGCAGCCTCGATTATTCGTTAAATGGATCCTTCCGAGTGGATGATACTTCGAACCAAAGAAAATGTTTGTTATCTTTGCTGGAGAAGGCAAAGAGTTACGTGACAGAGTTGATTGTTCTGTCATTTTGGGCATCGGAAGTCTCAATTACACTGTCTTTCGGGTACAAGGGTGTTTTCTAGCAAAATACTATGACATGGCATTTATATTGTAAGGGGTACTAGAAGGGTAAGAACGATTATGGGTAAGATGCGAGGTTCATACACAATGCAAACGTAGGTTCAGAGTATCAAGAGATAGAGGTGTAGTTTGCGGTACCTTTACAAATTTATTGTGGACATCAAGTATACAAAATTTTAAGTACTCAAGTCCAAAATTCTTCAAACCCCTAATGTCCCAAAGTTCCAAATACATAAAATTCTGAATGTTCTAAATTTCAAGTATGTCAAATCCCAATTATTCCAAATCTCAAATGTCTCAAAACTCATATGTCCCAAAATTCCAAGTGTCATAGACTTCCAGATATTCCAAACGTTCAAATGTCCCTAGTTCCAAATATCCCAAATCCCAAATATTCGAAAGCCTAAATATCCCAAAATTCCAAGTGCCCCAAAGTCCCAAGTACCCCACATCCCAAATATCCAGAACCACACTCAGCAGCAAACAGTCCACATCAACTAACGCATAAACTTTCGCGACAAAAATAACCTTAGAAAACGGTCACGTGTCATTAATTTTCAGGAACGAAGCAAGTTCGACGTCTCCCGATTGAGTCATACAAGCGCGTCCCAAGGAGGCAGCTTCCGGTTACAGAAACGAATCGAAATACGCTCGTAACTCAAGCGAAGAGCTGGCGCTGTCGCGCGTCGTCCACTCTTGAATTTATTAAACTACTCCTTAATGCAGTGTGCCTAGTAACGCGGAATAAACGACCGTGACCAGCTACTCGATACTCGTTCGTACACCCACGCGACCGTTGCTGTTGCTTACTCGAACCGAACCGTGAAGTCGACTTCGTAGCATCCGTAACAAGACCAAGTGAGATATCTAAGATAGCTCGTGCAGGATCGGGTCGCCATCATCATTCTTTTAACCGTAAATGGCGCGATGCAACTGCGGCCAGGAAATACAGAAGCTGTCCCGGTTAAGTAGTTCGCCCACGTTGCCTTAATTTAAATATATCAGGTACCATCGGGAGAGTTCTGATCGATTTCTCAGCGTGTCTCGAATAACTAAGTCATTTGGAAAACGTGAAGTTAATCTTCCGAAACGGAATTGATATTTTATGGGGTTAGTGAAAAAGTCTGGTAGTGCTTGGGACATGACTTTTCGTGTTGGGTTTCATTTCTGAATAATTGATTCAAGATAGAACCTTTATCTTCTGTGTATGCAAGCATAAGATCTAAGGAGTGTAATCGATCTAAGATCAATATTATGTGCTATATTATATCATGTGTTCAATATTAAATAAAATGATGTACTCATTTTTGCAACATGTCAAACTTAATAGTTACATAGTTATTTATTATGGAAAAATGTAAAATTTATTTGGTACTTTCGAAGTTAATAATCCCATGATTTTTTAATTTTTCTAGCTATTATAATTTCGTAACAATGTTATTTCGTAACAAGTGATGAAAGTCTGAGAGTAAATAGTTATTAAAGACATGCTTCACAATTATGGTGAAAGCTATTTCTACATAAAATCGCGGATCGAATATCGAATAATTGAATCAGGAAAGTGTAGTAACTAGGAAAATTAATAAATCACATTCGCTACGATATTTATCGATAATTACTTTAATTATTCGATGTGGTTCATTGAACAGAAGGTACCTTCCGCGATGCATGTTTCATAACCTCAATTATAAGCCGATTATTCAAGAACTTAACTGACAGAAAGCAACTATGTTGTTATTACCATTATTATATGTAATTTCCCTAATGATTTCCAAGTAGCGCAGCTCCATTCCGAAGATGGAGATAAATTATAGTAGTCTGTGCACGCGATAGAAAGCCCGATAAGACTGCAAGAAACCGAGTCCATTGTCACTGTTTGTATGCATGAATACATTTTGGAAGCGAGAGAATCGAGACACAAGGACCAAATGTGAGGTCGATCGATAAGAGGACGTCAATATGCGATGCAGAGGAACGAAAGTGTCCCTTTTGTCCAATGGCCGAACTAAAAGAGTATCAGCAAAAACGTTCGGGGCCATTAAATGCAGAAGATCTTATCTCATCTACTGTTTCTTGCAGGAAGTAGTCTCTCTGACGATTTCATCGATTCTACCATATTGAATATTGAAATCGACCAGAAGCTTTTAAACGTTTATCAGCATCCATTTTGATGGGGAAGCAGGCACAAAATATGAGAATTCGGAGACTTGAATACTTATGAACATAAAAATTTAGGGATTTCAGAATTTGAAAATTCTTTTTCTTCACAAAATCCCACTTTTCCCTCAACAACAACTGACGTAAAAATTAATATTTCTCGTGCAAACACAAATTATCACCAGCCTTTCGATAACGCAGCGATGAGAAATGGGTCAAATAAAGCATACCGACGTTAAACAAACGAACGAACGATGTTCAAAGTGGTCCGGAAGGCAGCAGTCGCAAACGAGCTAACGAGAAAAACAGAGGAAGAGGAGGAAGCGTGTAAAAGAGAGACTTGAGTGTCGCCGAAAGGGCATAAATCCCCGTTTACAATGCTGGCTTAGTGGCACACGTGTCCATGCGAGTGAAGTTTGCCGCGTGGATGAATGAAACTCTTTGACGAACACGTTCTGCTCGCTTGGCAGGCTTTTGCTCGGCTTCCCGTTCTCTGTTATCGTAGTGCTGCCAGTTGTCGACGTTGGTGTTCCATCTTGTTACGTCGGAAACCATCGATGAACTTGCCACTAGAATTTAATAAATTCTGCGAATTCAACTTTACTCGCTTTACATACTTTGTGTATGTACACTGTAGTGATATATTCATAAAGAAAATATATGCTTAAATATCTATCAAATCTATATTATTTATTAACTTGTGTATAGTTACAATATGTATGTGTATATCATATACAATATAGTACTAATTTAATGACTTCTCCTTTAATGCACGACGATCGTCTTCGCAGCACGTAATATCCACCCAGTGAAAGGACAACTTACGAGAACCGCATTAAGCTTGCATTAACACAATTTGCCGATTATATTGTCATTAAAAACAAGGAAAAAGCATTTCGTCCTTCTCTTACCATCCCAGTTTCCTAAGTGAAAGAACATATTCAGTACCCAGTATAACGCGACATTCTCCAAGTTTATCAGCTTATCTCGATTCCAGCAAACAGTTTAGCAGCTCGAAGGGAAACGGTCTTTCATTAAGCTTCATTACGCTAAACGGCCGCTTTATAGGGGCTCTGTTTCACCGGGACATCGAGGCACGACGAGAAATTATGCATTCGTATTATGTGCCGAAGCATCGGGTCGCCCACGTGTCTCCCCTTATCCCTTTTTCTTTCTCTCTCCATCTGTCGCGTTTACCGCTTAAATTCCATCCTCTGCTAGCTCTCCAAAGGCCAAGAACGTTAATGAGTAAGCGATGCTGCCCGCTCAGCATCTTTTATTCATTTCACGAGCAGAAGCGAAACCACGGACGCCGCGCGTTACGCTAAGCCTGCTGCGAGTAGCTGGCGCTACTACACGCGTACACTCCAATGCAACTTCTTTTCGATTAGGACACATTACACTTCGCAATTTTTATATTCGTCAATTTTCACCTTGACAATTTTATGAAACCTTTGCACATTGTCCGTCTCTTTTCTACATCTTCAAACTCTGTTCCCTAAAATCCATTGATGTGTGGGAGACTACATATGGTTGATACCATGTGGAGGATAATTAATCAGTATGGTGATGAATGACTATGACATCCATATTTGGGACACTCTGAGGGGCAAATATGAATGTCTCCACATTTCTACATCTCCAATCACTTATGTCTCCAAAGTGGACCTCAAAATTCCTAGATTCTAATACCACAAGTCATTTAAGTTCCAAGATCCCCAACCCCAAAGTTCCAAACCACCAAAAAAGTATAGAAATAAACGAGCATACGTGCTTCTTTTACTTGATAGTCATATTTATCCCAAAGAAGTCAGATTTGCTCACGACTGTACGCAACTGCCCACGTGCGCCGGCCATATTGCATTTCCGATTCGTGAAATGTTATAAAGTTGGCGGTGTGCTCGCTGCTATCCCCACGGCTATCGCGATTTCCTGTCTGTGATCTGTTGCGAGTAGCCGGTCCGCTCGTTTCTACAAAGCCGCTTCCCCTGCTCTATCGGATTCTAGTATCGTAAATTTTTGCGGGTCCCCGATACAGCAACGATTTAAAGATCCAGTCGGCGCCGATACGCGGTGTCGTTGGAATTTCAATCGCGAAGATGCCTCGAATGCCGCGGATATTGGAATATCGGTACTCGCGGTTACCCAATTGGGCTTACGGCACGAGTGCCTGGTGGCCTCCGCGGGTTTTTCGATCAAATTCGGGTCGAGTTGTGCACGTGGACAATTTGAGGAATGATCGATGCTACTGGATGACTATTTTGTGACTTTTGAGTGGGAGATCAGAGTTTAGATATTAGAAAAAATAGAATACAAATATTCTCAAATTCTCATATCCCAAAATCCCCACATCCCTAAATACTCACATCTTCAAATTCTCAAGTTTCTGAATCCTGTAATTCCCAAATCACCTAATTCCCGAATTCCAAAATCCCCAAATCTCCGAATCATTGGATCCTCAAATACTGAGTCCCCAAATCTGCAAATTCCCAAATCCCCCAACTATCCAAGTCCCCAACTCCCCAATTCCCCAGCACCCCAACTCCTCAAATCCCTAAATCCCCATATCCCCAAATCCTAAAATCCCCAATTCCCCAGCACCCCAACTCCTCAAATCCCTAAATCCCCAAATCCCCAAATCCTCCAATAAAATAAAAATTTGTAAAATCCTCATTCACCCCAAACAACTCTATCATCTTTGAATTTCAGAAATATTTGAAAAAAATTTCCTCCCACTTGCAACTATAGATAAAACTTTTTTCTCCACTCGCACTAGCAACGTTTTCTCTTTTTCCCCGTCGGTATCACAAAAACGGGGTAGTACGAGGAAAAGGTGAAAAAAAGTTCCGGTGAATGGCTGCTACGATGATTCTCTCACAAAAGGTTTAACCTCTTCACGAGTGTGTCCGATTTTCGGACGTTTTACGAGAAATCGGTGCACCGTATAGGGGTCGTCGAGGGAAAGAAAAAAAAAAAAATTGTCCGGTTCAATCGAACGGATGGGATAAGTCCGTGGACAAAAGCCTCATTGTATCCCGAATTTTTATAAGGACTCTCGAGACGCTCCATTGTGCGAAAATTGGGGGTTTACGTTAGACGAGAATTGCGGGGGCGGAAAGGGATAGCGAAACGAGTCCCTCAACCGTAAAAATCTAAAAAAAAGTTGATCTCGCGTCCACGTTCGATCGCCAACAATGAACTTCGTAAAAATTACGGTCATTTTTATATAGAGTACACTAGCAAAGTTTCTATGGTAAAAGCTATCCGAACTATTCATGTTTTATGATTTCAAACTGATTTCAACAAATTAATTTTTTAATTAATTTTATTAATACATTTAATACATGTAATATTATTACACTACGTATACGTTTTATTGGCATTGACGTGAACAGTGTTTATGTCAGAGTGTTTTTTAAGTTAATTTTTCTTTCTACTAATATACAAAAAGCTTTGAATTTCCAAACTGTACATTCAACACTAATGAGTAATTGAATAATAGGACATAAGGTCTGTATTTCAAAATTTGCTAATTACAACCCCCGAAATTCGATCAAAGGGTACCAATTTTTAAACCGATCAAAGGCAATCAATATTTAGACCGATCAAGATCAAACAACGGATCAATATTTCCAAATAATCGGGAACAAGGAGCTCAACTTTCCAACCCTATTTTCGTAGGATCCGATCAAGAAAGGGGGAAAATCCTTTCGAAACTCGACAATGGCGTCCGTACGTGGTCCCCGTGTCACTCCGTACACGACAAAGCGGCATTGACGAGATGATATAGAATTTCCAGAAATCTGGATTCTTCGCGAGAAAGGAGGATCCAGATTGGGGTTTCTTAAGGGTTCGTTGCGTTTCTTGGTGAAATAAAGGGGAGGTTATACTCACGCACCACCTGCGAGGAAGATGTTTCGGAAGATCGACGTTACGTGAACTTTCTCACGAAAAAGCATCACCTGCCTTTTGTATCAACCCTTATCGAAGGCATTATGTACACTTAAAAGAAAATCTGGTTTTCCACCGAAAAAATGGCGACGTTGAATCTTTCACTTTCCTGCTGAGTCAATCCACTTTCTAATGATCTGCTTATTAATTGTACGCCTGCTAACGCCCGCTGTCTAATAGACCGCTCGCTAACTACCCTCCTTCCGATATTTTTAACTTTAAATAAAGTTGTGATTCTTACTAAAGGTAATATTGAACAATTTATAGAATAATATTAATGTATAAAATGTCTAACAAAGAACCCTCTCATGGCTGCTTTTATATTAATAATTTCTAGTAATGAAAATAATCCGCTTTCTATTGAATAATGAGCTGGAAAACTTGAAGTTGAAAACATTAAATTTGTCGTTTATTTCAAAATCACCCTATACAGTTTTCATTGTCGAACATTAAAACGGAGGATAAAAAGCTACATGAAAACGTTGACGATGTATTCTATGGGAACGTATAAAGCAACTCGAGATTCTTCGTTGTGCAGACTTAGGGGTTTCATTTTGAGATGCTGCAATAAAAATTAATCCCTGATCGTTAAGAACCGCCATAACTGTCAAAATATATGACCCTCTACACTGGTTGAGTGAAATCCTTCCGCTAAGCGAAACAACCTTAAACGATGAGACGGATCCGATACGTTTTCATGATTCACCGACCGGTTAAATAGAAATTGTTTTATTTGAAAACACGTTTTCATTACTGGTCTGTTTTAACGCTGATAAAGAGATATCAGTGAAGAAAAGTTTCGACTGCTAATTAAAGTTTTTCTAGAAAGGGCAAATTAAGCAAAGAGAGCAAAAGCTACAGGCTTGATTTTTATCTGTGAAACAAGCTTGCAAAGTTTGAAGTTAATCGATCCAGGGTTTTTAGAGATGCTTTGATAAAAAGTACGCATTTACTGCGAGCGTGCTTCGAGCACGTTTAAAACTCTTGTAACTTCGTCGGCTTAGCTCGAATTAATATAAAATTTTCAGGGAATATTTTCAAAATGAAAATGTGGAAAGTTGCTGATTGAAAGTTTTCAAACTTTTGAGTACAACCCCAACATTTGAGGTTAGAATAAGGATCCAATCTTCCAGTTATTTTGTAGCAGGAGCAACAAAACATATTCGTCACGTACAACGAGCCAGTAAAAGCTTAACCTGCCATGAATCTCGACTTATCTCCATTCATCTCGCACGAATTAAATCGATTTAACCCACACGTTAGCAGCAAAGACCGTCGTTAGAGCACAGACCACAAAACGGAGGAATAAACCCGCGGGGTTATAAAGAGCCGGCAAAAGCCGGATTCATTCGATGAAGGCCTCACACGCGCCATAAACTACCCTCCGTGCAACGAATTTGTAACATTTTATTAGCGGTCCTAGCATCAATGTCCGCGAAAGATCTCGCAAAAGCTACTTTGTCGAGGAGAGAACGATTTTAATGGCCAGACTTTGTTCTCATGGGGCCCTGTTAGGCGGTTATGCCCTGCCGGTTGCATTCATCCAGACGGGAGATTTATGCTCGTACGAGAGGAAGGATACGGGAACGACATTTTTATGATCGGTTCTGTTACAAAGTTGACTCTTTATGTCGGCTGGAGGACTGCGAGATTTTGGGGATGGGGATGAAAGAAAAAGTCCTTTAACTCGAAATGTTCGTGAGATGGTTTAGAATGTGAACAGGATGAGGATGAGAGCTAAGATGAGAGAATTGATACTATTTGATATCCAGATATTCGCTTGTTCAAATCCACACTATCTCAAATGTTCACATCCTTGAATCATCACATCCCAAGATCCTCACATATCAAAATCCTCACCTCTTCAAATCTTCACAATCCCAAATACCTACATCCCCAAATTGTCACATCCTCAGATCCCCACATCCCCAACTTGTCATATCCTTAAACCTCCACACCCCCAAATTCCCAAATCACATCAAGTTCCCAAATTCCAAAAATGGAATATACTGCTATCTCAGGTTTCACTACGGAAAACATGGACGTATACCCCCCAGGTAACAGACAATTTAATAAATGAAGGTGGGTAGCAAACGTGTTAATTTAAATCGACTAGATTTCTAGGGGCAATACATCTCTCGTTAACGTTCCGTCGGCAAAGATGGAAATGCGTCGTTAATCAGATAAGGTAACCGAGAACAGCTAGGGTGTATCTTTGTAATATCTCATCAAAACCGGTCACGTAGGACGTCGGTGAAAAAGGGTGGCACAGATCCGCGAATCAACGTCTGATTTACGAAGGCGCGAATTAGCCTGTAATTGCCACTAAACGGATCGCGCGTTAATATATATCGAAGCTGCCCTCTCCGGTGTACGACTTTATCGCGCGTAAATCGACCATTAACCGCGATTCCGTTCCACGCCCTCCTGTTACTTTTTAACGACCGCTGCACGATGGAATCGAGAGAAATTACCTGGCAAAATGACGTGTAACTGATTATACTTCGATTCTTCAATCTTTCAAAAACGATGTCCGGTGTTCGCGACTTTCCGTGCGTTCTTACCTCGTCATCGTTCAGCTCGTTTATGTTTTCTTTTAGGCATCACGTATCGCTTTATATTCACCTGCTAAATATTTATGAATAATGTTTATTAACTTGTTGACGGGGAGAGTTGTTTTTAATAGGGGAACGAATTAATCGAAAATTTATTATTGCAATATTTTATGCAGAATGTTTTAAAGTCAACGTAAAATCTCATGAAGATGAATTTAATGTACGTGTAACATCTGTCGTGTACAGACAAGCGATCATTTGCAGCAAGTAGTAGGGACGCTCTCTTATCGAGCGGTCAGTTAACCAGACTTCACTATAGTAGATCGACTAACGCAAGCAATAGTATTGTCAGTTAATTTGTGTAAATCAATATGCTACTTATAGATGCATACTGCAAAGTTCTCGATATTCTTACAGAATCTATAACTACTTCGATCAAGCAAAAGTATTAAACAATTTTTCGTTCATTTTTCCTTTAATGTCTAAGAGAATGATCAGTAGAAGAGCAACACGTAAAGTACCACAAATAACATTTATTTGCATAAACACTCTACTTATCTCGAGATTCATCGGAGCCACGAAAACTCGCGACCAAACTGGCCAAACAAAACGCCCTTAGAAAAAGAACCCTTAATTAACCCCGTAGTACCTTCTACCGTATGGGCTTGCAAAAAACCGTTTAACAGGCGGCCTCTGAGCAGGTCCGCTCGTTTCATTGCATCCTTGTTAACGTTTGCCAAAGCAGCGTCTCAATAAGCGGCGCGATGCAGCCCGATCGTAAAGTTCGATTGCAGAAAGGAATTCCTTCTGCTGACCAATAATTTATGATAACCCGTGCGCGGAGGAACGAGCTCGTGTCAAGTCGTAACCGGATATCGGCTCGCTGCCGGTGTAATTATTTCTCAGCCGAAACAGAAGGAGCAAAAAGGAGCTTATAGGCATTGGCGTAACTAGGACTTTTATTTTGGGGAGAGGGGTGTTTTAGATCTTCACTATATAGCCACGCGATGGATACTCTTTATACGATAACATGATGGAATACTATGCGTTTGATCGCCACGTTAAATATTCGACGAGTAAAATACTCAGCGTGATGTCTCACGTGCCAGATATCTGACGAGTTATCGGACGCGTTAAATATCCGGGGTGCTAAATACTCGACGCGCTAAATACCCCACGTCAAATATCTCACGCGATAAATACCTGATGCGTTAAACCCGACGCGCTAAGTACTCGATGCGTTATATACCCACGTGCCAAATATTTTGCGCTATATTCTCTATGCGTTGAATTTCTAAGCGATGTATTCTCTACGCGTTGAGTTCCCTACGCGTTGAGTTCCCTACGCGCTGTATTCTCTACGCGTTGAGTTCCCTACGCGTTGTACTATCTACGCGCTGAATTCCCTACGCGTTGTATTCTCTACGCGTTGAGTTCCCTATACGTTGAGTTCCCTACGCGTTGTATTCTCTACATATTGAATTTGCTACACGTATCTTCTACGCGTTAAATCCGCCACGCACCACATTCCTCACGCATTTACTCCTTACTTCCTTATGCCTAGTCGCATTCCATATACCCATGAATCTAATCCCAACCTACTTACGCCATTGCGAGCAGTGAAAGAGAACAACGCACAAACGGACTAAAAAGAGCAACGAAAAAGTTAAAGAGAAAAACAGTAAGGTGAGAAGCGAAACTTAAGTTGCTCGCGCGAGATTTCGCGCTTTAACCCATAATTACGCGATGCTGGGAATTCATTAGCGCGTTAACCAGGTGCGAGCATCAGGCGCCTGATAATCGAGAAAGAGGTCTCGCCTCGAGTCGGCCCCAGGAACAAAATTAATCCCATCAGATTAACCGCACCATTATAATTACGAGCGAAGCGTTAACGCGGCCACCGCTTTTACCGGCCCAGAGGGCGGATGGGTTCAAATCTTGACTCGAATTCGCGTTACCAGGACTCTCGCGATACGCTCGGATTAATTAGGTTCCTCGTTTATCGAGACCCTCCGAGAGGAATCGCCTATCGAACGTATATTTCAATCGAGCGAGCATTAAAATAATCTCACGCCTGTTTCTCGCGCACCGTGTGTATCGGCCCACGGGATAAAACGTTAATTTATGATCGTTGAAAGTTGGACGGAGTTAATAGGATTTCGTCGTTGCCTCGACCTTTGCCGGAACGGGGTCTGAGGAGGCTTGATAGGATGAGCTCGAAAGAAATTTTTTGGAGATAATACGTGGGGTGGGTGTTGGAAATTTAACGAGGGACATGATTGTAAATCTGATTGTCTTCATTTTTTCTTGCCAGATCTTTTTCAGTTTTTAGAAAGAACACTCAGGGATAAGAAGAAAGTAACAAGGATATTTTCTAATGATTTTCTTAATCATGACATTTACTATTCGTTCATATTTCACGTAAAAATTTCATAGTATATTGTAGAAATATTTTTAGTATAACATATCTGTGCACTCTTTTAAGACGAATGTCCTTGTCTGTCTCGTAAATACCGACCCATTACCCTTTAGTTATAATTTCATCTTTGGGGGAAGTATTGCGAGTTCGGATACAACAACAGATCCAATTATATTCTTTTTCAGTTTCAAGACGGCCAACAAAAAATGTCGACGTCATGAATTAAGTATTCCGAAGTCTGATCGTCGACATTAAACGCCTCGGTCGGGGCTCATAAAAATTTTATGTCTGTATCCCGATTCGGCGAATCGACCGATAATTGTCCAGACGCGAAAATCGATCCCCAATAAAAGTTCACGTCGACAGCCATTACGAACAGTCGAGCTCTCAATTTAAACTTTTCATTTCCTTTTTCCATGGCAATTTTCATTATGCATGATTAAGTGCTTGCCGATACAAATTTATATTTTATAGTTTCGAAACCTGATTTCTGTTAATCACTTATGATTTTTATTCGAAGATTAAGCGGCGGTAACATTTACTTCTTTATTCCGCTGAGGATAAGTGCTGATATTTATGTAATGAGCTAGTATTTCTTGTATTCTTTGATATTCTCTTGCTCAACCCTTGTAGTCTAAAACGAGATGTTTGAATAGGATATTATTTTGACGAGAAATGTGTAATCAACAATTTTTGTTAACCATATTTATTAGGTCGAGTTAAATGTGGTATATAAATAGATAATGTGTGCACATGATTAAAACTTATAATGGATCTGTGATTTTCTTTTAACTCTTCAGATATTACACTTTGAGTACAGCACAGTACATCAATTCTTGTCACAACATACGAAAAATATGCGATTATTCGATAAATGTCATCAGTCGAATAACACCTCTTCATTAAACGAAACATTACTTAAATTCTGACCGCCCTAAAAACCATCGGATTTCTTTTAACCCTACTTGCAGCAAAGTAACCGTACATACGTAACTACATAACTCACTCTCACTTCTATAAATCACCCTTAAATCGCGTGTAATAACCTCTAGTACCCTTACACGACGAGTGATTTGTAAAGAGAGGAAGAAGCATATAAATTTTCAAAAGTTCCATTAAAAATCGAGGATCTGGTCCGCAAGATGATCAACGGCATTACTTACGAGCTCGATTAAATACGATCGATATATCAAGCAACATCCATCCGGCGCAGTCGACGCGTATACCAATAAGAAACTTTATATCGCGATATCCGAACTCGTAAATCCGAATCTCCCTGAACCGAAGGACCCATCCTCCCTGGTTTCGTTCGGCCGAGCTTTTCAGCGGCGGAATAAAGAGTTTAGCGATCGATTGGCTTTTTATCGTGCGATTGGGAAGCTGCTCGCGCGAGCACGCCGACCAAACAGCACAAGCCAAAGCCAGCCAGCCAACCAGGGAACACGACCAACGATTTATGCCCGCCGACTTATTTGGCAGCATTGTTTACGGGCCAGGAAGCAGTTTGTCCCGGACACTCGGCTCCTTTTTTGCGATATAATTGCAGATTCTGCGCGTCCACGCAGCCAGGGCGGTCCTTTTTTGCGGCGGATCTTTTCTGTCCCACCGCGCCATAAGAAACTGCGATCGGCGCGACCGTGCTCTCACCCCTTCCCTCTCACGAATACATCCCCCCTTTATCTTCTTGCCGTATACAGTAGCCTCAAAAGCCGCATTTCGTACAGAAATCGATTATCGATACACTATCGATGTCTTATTGATATTTCGAACCCTTATTCTGGAACTACTCTACGTCCATCTTACTCTCGAGATGTTCACAAGATGGCGTTCGCTATCTGTATTCGATTATTCTTGCTTTATTCGTGCCTCCATATTTTTCGGTATTCATTCATTACTTCTGAGGATTCATAAATAACTTCTGAGAATTATCTGTAACCACATATGTCTTCTTTAAATCTTGTGACTCTTAGCATTTATAAGAGTAGGAAATTAGTTACCTAAATTTTCACCATATTTTAATCTACTTCTATTAATACATAGGATACTTCTGCTAATAGATTTCCTAGTCATTAATCAACATTATAAACATTACTCAGTTGTTTAATTTCAATACCTATTTATTTATTCTTGTGTATATTTGTCAAGTTGAAATTGAGTATATTTAACTTCATTTTGAATACTGCATCCATTCCGTATATTATTTTGATTCAGACAATTCAGTACATTTCAACATTTTTATTCTTTTTGCTTGATGCAACATAATAGTTTTATAAGAGGATTCGATTTTGGTGAGAATTTACCGTTTACTTATTGTGTGCATTTTATCACGAGGCTCTCCTGCCAGCTACCATGTTCGACCCGTTCGCTTTTACGGTAGCCCGATCCGACGTGTCCCGATTTTTTTCACCCTTCCCTTGCTCCAACCCCTCCTCTGCTTCCCCCCTTTCACTCTGATTCGATCGGTAAACGTGCGACGGGACAAAGCGTGGAGAAAGTATACATGTACCGTGGAGGAAATCGAAGATCTTTCGAGCCTTAATAGCCGCCCGCCAAGGACATCGTAATAAAGAACTGAAACTGATTGCAGATTTAAAGAGATGAGTCGCTTCCGCAACGCGATTCATTAAGTCATTGGTTCCGTGAATCAAGTTGCGCTGTTTTTTGCTGCTGCTCGACCGTCTTCCTGTAGACGATGATGATCACGAATCGTAAACTGTTTTATGATTTTGGAATAAATCTTCTTCCAATTCTTCGACATAAATATTTGAAAATTTATTAAGGGTAAAATTATAATTACAACATAAAATAATGCATCGATAAATATCCGACAGATAATTGAACAGTCAATTATCGAATCGACAACTTTGATGTTTCTAAAATTCCAAATCTTAAAAGGTTCGAAAGAAAAATTGACTACGTCCACAAGTAGCATCTCTCCTCTTTATTTCTCATGCAAATCGCATGTTTTAATTTATTATTCGAACGCTCGAGTGCGTGAGTCGGTGATCATCAAGTCGAAATAAATCTATATTGCATGCGACTGCACTAACGAGGATACCATCTTGAGAAAGCATACCGAAATGACGTTATCTGATATATGGTCGGTTCTCAAATGACGAGACGATCTAACATTACGCTAATTAAGGAGTACAATCTGCGAAGATGACATACGGTCTACACTGCATAGAAGCAGAATGCATTTGTATAATGGAACCCATCATCTTCTCGCCCGCCGTTCAAAGGACTCGATCGACTCGATGATAATTGATACGCGTTTAATAATGAAAGATACATGAGGTAATTAAGAACATGCTCGCGAATTTATCAAGATCATTCGAGACATGCTATTAATGTCCGTACGTCTCGTGTCAAGATACTGCAGATTGCGCTATTAACGATGATTGTGGACAAACGAACTGATCCTTCATTGAATTAATTTAGTACAATCTGAATAAATTGATGGAACGGTTTAAAAAACACGTCCAGATTTTTCCATTGTCAGAAATCAATTGCTACGATATTCTGTACAAAATTTACCGCAACTAATTTGTTATCGAACTGATTCCTTTATTTTTGAAAGGACTTTTCATACTGATCAATTGAATGTCTAAAATAGTAATTATTTGTGCAATACAATGAAGTTAAGACCAAGAGAGATATAACACAAGTTGATGAATTTGACTTTTGGGAGGCTCGTATGTTACTCTTACCACAGGCCGATACGAGCAAAAGGAGCAAAGAATTCGAATTGATAAGATAAAAGAGATTCCAAACATTTCACGAGCGCGAACTGGTTAGCGGGCCCAAGGAGCGTTCTGGTTGTATGGAAACCTCGAGGGAGGACAGATAATCGATGAGGGGAACCAAGTGTCTTGACCATAGCGAGGAATTGACAGACAAGGCGCTATCCTAAAGGGAATTCTCGGCGAGAGATCGTGCTCTCCCGCCTGTGCCAGGAAGCGAAGCAATAAATTCGCGGATACGTTGCCGACAGAAGGATCTGATAGCGGCGAAACTTGCTCGCACAAAACCCTTTTTTTCGCCGTCCACCGAATATGGAAACGCACGACCCTTCGTTAAAACGATTCGAATAACCGTGACCGTGACAACAGTGTTTTTAACATTCCTTTTTCTTCGGCGAAAAAACCATTTGCGCCGAAGTGAATTTACTAATCACTTCTGCTTTATCGCTATTTGTTATCTTTGTCTTACGGGTACACTTGAAACACGCGTGAGAAACTCAACAGCCTTTTTGACGAATGGACCAAATGTTTAATGACAACATCGCTCCTTAGACTTTACCTAGGCTCTTTTTAACTATCTTTAAATTGTCCCTAAATTCTTCATAAGGGTTCCCTAGGCTATACCTAAGATGTTCTTAAAGTCTCCATAAATACTTCACAGGTTTTCCCTAAGGTTCTGCCTAAGCTCTAAACTCTCTGTAGACACTCGTCAAGTTCTCCCTAAATTGTTCTTACATTTTTCTGAAACTTTCCCTCAGAGCTCTAAAATTTTAATTATGATAGTCTTGTGATCTACAAATGATAGAAATGGATGTATAGTAGCCTGACATCTATTAACATTTAGTGGCAGCAGAATGCACAAGCAGAAAATGCAATCTATATTACCCAAAGTGAATAAGGATTTCTACCTTATTGCACCTCCAGCGAGACCTGAAGAACCGACTGAATAGTATCTCATTAATGTTCTCACCTATGCCCAAATCTCAGTCGGTATAGTAGTATGTGAGACGCAGAAATTCGTAATGTAAAATGTCTCTTATATTTTGTCTATGGTGATATTATGTGGAACTGGTAGTATAACGTACACAATTACAGATGTGACTCTATATAATCCACGTATGTCCACGAGGTGGCTGAAGTAAATACAGGAGAAAACTATCACGATGGAAAAATATGTAAAGCCACTCACGAATCACAATGTGGATTCGCAATTGATGGGCATATTAGCTGCTGTAATTGCGATTGTACTAACCATAGGTAATCAAATACAATACTTATAGGTTATAATTTCCTTATGCTTATATACATATGTCCAAGTCAGTGATTTCATGTTTTATGTATTAAAAATTTCATCGTACTTTGTAGTAGTGCCTAATTGAAACAACAAATTGTATTTTCTGCTTATTTATTATCACGTTATTCAAAATAACATCACAGTTCTTTTTTGTACTTAGCACAACTAAAAATATGTTTAGCTAAAGTTACCAATAAATTACACATTTAATTATATATACAACATGAGATTTATAGACATCATTTGGACAATTAGAGACATTCTTAGATGTGCTTGTACAGATTTTTGAGAATATTGTTTGTCATTTTAATGATATCTATGAATCTCATACACAGTCTCAGTACCATTTGTAAAGTCCTATAAACATCGAGTTGTTTATTTAAAATAAATTTATGTCATAATATCTGCAGTAATTATGAAACAATATACAAATTGTTACTAAGAATGAAACAAACATAATATTATGATTATATATGTAATACAAAAATAGATGCATTCTTGTATGAAAGTTTGTTCAAGCCACAATTCCAATATCCATACATTTAACTCTGCAGTGCAATTTTTTTGGTACTAATGATTTATATGTAGGCATTGCTATATTGTTTATAAATTGTCATTTTATTTCTTTCTTCAGTTTTGTTTGCCATATGGCGTAAGAAAAGATCCGTAGGAAACAGTATACTATTAACTGGTCTCAGTGATGCTGGCAAAACACTGATATATGCACGTCTGCTGTGTTCCAAATTTGTTAAAACGCACACATCTGTAAAAGAAAATGTAGGGGACATTGTGGTCAATAATGTAAGTCTTTGTGAATATATTTTTGGCACAACATAAATCTTTACATACCAGAAGCATAGGCCATTAAATTTGGTTAAATATTCAGCGCTTCCTGAAGATTATTGATATACCTGGTCATGAACGTTTGCGCTATAAATATTTTGATCAGTTTAAATTATCTGCAAAAGGACTTGTCTATGTGATTGACTCTGTGACTTTCCAAAAGGAGATCCGAGATGTAGCAGAGTAAGTATCCATAAGTGATACTTCATTACATTCTGTAACAGAGATAATAAGAATTCTGATTTTTAGGTTTTTATATAATTTATTGTCTGATCCTGTTATACAGAAGAAGTCTGTGCTTATTTTATGCAATAAACAAGATCAGACTATGGCAAAAGGTTCTGTTGTCATAAAAGCTTTATTAGAAAAAGAAATGAATTTGTTACGTATGACAAAAACAAGTCAACTAGAAGCTACAGATGCATCATCGACAAATTTCTTTCTTGGAAAACAGGGGAAAGATTTTGAATTTTCCCTCCTAGATACAAGTATTGAATTTGCAGAGTGCAGTGCATTTAACAAAGATTCTGACACTTCTGCTGATATCGACCAATTAAATAGTTGGTTAAAGAGAATTGCATAAAAATGTATATTTTATTGTTCCAAATAAATTATTTGTTTGTACTTTTTTAAAATATTTCATTACTGTATACACAAATATATAAAAATCGCTTTTATGTCCCCTAATAAAAATAGGGTTTATATCGCCCTATCAAAAATCTCGAAATATCTTGTCTAACATTGTTTACAAATCTTACACTATTTGGTCTAACCTAGCAAAACTATCGTTTGCTGTAGAGTACAATATTAATCATATAATTCGTTCATTTTGTTCACTTATAGCAATCAGATTTAAACATTATTCTCGTTTCATAAACATTTAACACGAATGACATATATAACTTGTGTTTATTTCTAAAAACTATTCCAAGGGTGAAGTGGGGCAAACTGAAGACCTCGTACGGCAAAACTGGAAAACTACGGCGATCCTTGTTTCCTCAGAATTGTTTTGTACAGAAGAAACAAGGATAGCAAAAATTTGTTGTGTAGAATTCTGGAAAGAAAAAGCAATATTTTGACAGTCATCTTTCCTACACAGAGGACACCAGGAAAAACAAGATTTGTTAAAATTTCTCATTTCGCCGCATGAAGTCTTAAAACTTAAAACACCCCTTAGATGATTAACTACCCTGATGTAACGGCACAAAACCAAGAAGTTTTTCATTACTTAACGCGAAAAAATATACATATATGTATTATTTTAATTGCAACTATATAAATATGAATAATACTCGAAACAAATTTTTATCATTTTGACAAGAAGTATAAACCATATTTTAATTTATCAACACCAGTTATATAAGTATTTTGTTTTTACTATGAACTATTTGTATTCTCGTATTGCTGATAAACATATTTCGAAATAATTGTTGCATTTCTTATGTTATGATAAATATTGTTTCGGAACTAATGACGTTAGAACATTGTAAAATATTTTAATGTTTTCGACAGCTTATTCAAAATTATACTAAATTATAAAAGAAGTACGTGAATTAAGTGAAGACATTAGATATAAAAGAGATAAAAATTACGTAAGAGTGAATTAATATCTTAAGATTATTGATTCGCATCATATTACAGTGTTGTGTTGCAACGGCGTAATAAGTATTCTTCAAATTTCAATTTTACAAGCAGCAGGCAATGTATACGAAGTTGTTAATTAAAATAATAACATTTTACATGATATTGTAAATAGGATGAGACGTAATTTATACACAAATTGGATGGCTGAAAAACGCACAAATACATTAAATAAAAGTGACCAAATATAGAGAAATATGATGTAAAAGTGTTGCGTCTTACTACACTGTGCGCCATCTTTCACGCAAGAGGAACAGGGATAACCTCTAATCATACCAAAGGAATTGCGTTATACAAATAACGCCACTAAAGTATAGTATAGTAAAGGTGCTATATATACTCATTTTTATCAATTTACGTTTAAATGAGCTTCCTCATTCTCGCACTCTGTGTCAGTGACATTCAGTCTCACCCTTCCATTCAACATCAGCTGTTTGTCTGTCAAACGATCGAACAGGATACCGCATAATGTTATCCGCAAAACCTACCACCCAAGAGACAAACTACAACATTGACATCGGAGGTAACGTTGACTTTATAATTATGTTTTCATAATTATTGTTCTTGTAAAGAAAGAACCTATTCCATAACGCAATTCCAAGAATCGGTTATATGCACGTGCTGTCTTTTTCTAAGTTAACTTGTATTCGTCTTCGAATGTTTGACACGGTAATCAATGAGACAATTGTTACCTGTAATCTCTTTAATTTAGACTTCGGTTTTATGCCTGGGACAGTCGCACAAATGAAATTTCAGCGCAAAAGGTGCTTCTGAAGTTACCATTGGCACCTCTGTTATCGAACACCAAGGCGTGGTAGCAGGTGTTATATTCTACCGCAAGAATGCGTTGATAACTATTTCGATTTGATTGTTAATACCGGTAATTTTGTGCAAAATGGTATATATACATACGTATATAATGCGTGCAAACGTAACACGTGGGAATATAACACAAACATTAAAGGCAATTCAAAATTTATACCACGAAAGCAAAGTTTCGTAAATTCTTATTTTTCTAGATCGCAATATCCCTATATACCTATCCCTAGATTTTAATTAACAAACGATGAAATATTTGTGAATTTTCCTTACAGGTATGAGACTTAAATACAAAGACAAAAGTGAAACTTTTACCGAGGACCATCTTGCGAGCAAGGAACCTATTGGCCAATTCAAAGCATGGTTCGAGGAGGCTTGTAAAACGCCGCAAATTTTTGAAGCAAATGCCATGTTTCTTGGCACAGCTACCAAGTAATAGAAACTGAACGATGTATTTGTACGTTATTCGACACGTATTTATAAAAACATTGCTTTCTACAGAGATGGTATTCCATCGGTTCGAGCAGTATTACTTAAGGGTTATGGTACAGATGGTTTCAAATTCTATTCAAATTACGAGAGCAGAAAGGGTCGCGAACTAGTGAGTTTGTTGAATTTATGTGAAAATGAATTTCTCACGTTCGATGCAAATGATTTACTGAACTGTTTTAGGCTGAGAATCCGAACGCTGCTTTAACATTTTATTGGGAACCTTTGAGACGAGGCGTAAGAACCGATATCGATTTATGGTACTGTAGGGAGAGATTGAATCGATTGTTTGGATGTTTATATTATCCTATTAGAATTCGAATTTGAGATTATTCGTTTACTTATATTCCTCAGCATTTTTTAATTAATTTATTTTCTCGGTATAATGTTACAATGTCATTTTTTTGTTAGGTACGTGTCGAAGGCAAAGTGAAGAAAACATCGGCCGAAGATTCGGATCACTATTTTAACAGTCGGCCATATCCAAGTCAGATAGGGTCAATGGCTAGCAAGCAAAGCACCGTGATAGCAAGCAGACAAACGCTCATGGTAAAAGAAAGAGAATTAACAGCCCAGTTTCCGGAAGGACAAGTTAAAAGGCCGGAATGGTGGTAATTAATTCGGCAATATAATTGAAAATTGCACAAATATTTTATGACGATTTGATATTATCGAAGAAACGATATTCCAGGGGCGGTTATATCGTAGTTCCACACTCTGTGGAATTCTGGCAGGGCCAGAGCGATCGTTTACACGATAGAATTCGTTTCCGACGACCGCAACCAAAGGAAAAAATTGATAATGTACTCGTTCATCAGGGAGATAATGGATGGGTTTATGAAAGACTATCTCCATAGAAATTAGCTGAATTACAAATATTTATTTTATATAAATGTAAAATGTACAATGGTTCTCTGTCAGGTGAACAGATAATAGCAACAGGTGGTGGATAAGACTACAACCATTATATCCTTGTTATCTTCAAAATTTCTCTTTGCAATCCTAGAATATGTATACAATTTTTGTTTGAAACACTTAGGAAAATATATTTATTTTGTAGCAAATACAACTAATTACCCTCTTGACTTTTCCATACTATTTCAGTATTAAAAATACCATCTTCGTTTATGAGATTTTGAAATTGCCTCATTCCTCCCCCAACACCAAAATAGTAACTTTTACCACCAATATACCTGAAGATATTATATGACACAATATTGTCTTCATTTCCTATACAAACCTAATCATTCATGACCTAATAATAATACTTGCCCAATGCCATTTTGATTCAACCTTTGTTTGAAAACCTCATACAATTTCCTATGATTGTCAGGATTATAAATTGTTTCACTGGTAAAGATCAGATCATATTTTTCAGACTCTAATTTTGTAAATGACTCCCAGTCACCACTAAAGAACTTACATCTCTTCAATACACTTCCCCGATCCTCAAAATTTAATAAAACATTTGGAACTGTTATGGATTTAATTACTTCTACATTCTGTAATAATATTTATTTGTATTCATAATTTTATAAAAAGTTCATGGTATATAGTAAAAGAGGGACACTAACATAATCTTGAAAGTGAACAGTGGAATTTTTTAGAAGAGCAATAAGACCAATAATACCAGCACCACATCCTAAATCCAATACAAGCTTATCTTGGAATTGTATATTATTATCAAATATATAATGACTCAGATCGTAACTGCATTCCCAGATTTTTAAACCACCTTGATATAAGAGTTTAAATGATTTATTGCTAACAATGACAAAACAAGTGGATTAAGAACTGGAGCCTTAATCAAATAAAATTTTTTTATCTAAATATGCATGAACTACCTTCGTATTGAGCTGGAATAAGATCAGAGTGTTGTAACTCTGCCTCTATAATATTCCTACAATTTTCTGCTGTTAAATTTTGTAATACTTTTTCAGAACGAATCAATTTTAATTTACAACCCGGATATACGAGATTCTCGGTGTAATCGTTTGATTCATAATTCGTTTCAATTTCTGATTTCAATACCTCTATCACCGAGGCCGGTAGCCAATTAACTGATAATTTTTTAGCATCGACATCTTTTTCTGAAATAATTAACCTAATAAAATTCTTAGAATTCTATATGAATATTAGAGAGATTTATATAATAAATCTAAAAATAGCTGATGCGCAGAAGCGAGACAGAGTAAACATAACCACAAAATTGAATTTCCAATGCACATTTGTGTTAATTAGTTAAAAATAAATGAAAATACCTTCTGCTTCGCTGTCTTTTGAAAATCCAAATTTGAACATCTTGATTCCGACGCTATAAATTATATTCACGTTACGACAAAACGAATTGCGGAAAGAACTCCACTACAGATAAGTTAGATTTCTACTGAAGCCAATATTCGTACTGCAGCGACCTCTATCGATTAATCAATACACAATATTTAAAATACGCGCCAAAATACTAGATCATTAACGTGTTCAATTCACTTTTAATATTACTTTTCTCTTAGAATATATTATATATCCATTTCACGATCAAATATTAATTTCAGATTAATATTTGAGGTTGTTTTATATTTAATAGTTCATAAATGGTGGTGCAACAAATAAATAGATCAAGTATAATGTATTTTAAATGTTCCAATGTTTTCAGTCGAATAGTTTTTAAATATTTTTGACATAACTAATTTCCTGGAATATTGGATGTTAATTAATTTTTGTTAATAAATGATATATTAAATAATTATTCTCTCTGATGAGGGCCCCTGTCATAGATCAAAACGTCGGAACAACGAAAAGTTAACACCTTCACATATAAAGTTTGAAATCACTACAGAACAGTTCTTTCTAGTAGTTATTATCATTTAGATTACTTAATCTAATCTTTTAACAGTAACAAAAAGAAGACTTGAACGCACATGGTCATATCGACGATAGCTTTTTGATGACTATCATGATAACGTAATTATTTTTATTTGTAGGTCACAATCGCTCACATTGCCCGCAGCTTACATCCATATTCTCAGAATCGACCAGTTTTGCACAGAGCGTACAAAAATTGTTTTCAAATTAAATTTTATCTGACCCCAAAACAACCAAACAAACTGGTAGTAATGAATTCCGATAAATGGCTCCAAAAGTAACATAACAGAACTTCACTTAGCATTTTACTAAACCGATAATTATATTATCGCAACTCAACCGTAATTGTCTACAATACAGTTCGCCATTGAATCCTTCTCTATAAATGATTAAAGCAGTTCCCCGTACATGATCATCGAAATTCTGATAATACATTTATACACACCAAGGAGAAAGCATTCGTATCATCGGTATCGATTACGTCACACGATAGCGATTTGAAAAATTCAAATTTTTTTTAATAAACTTGAAAAAAAGAAACACTCACGAATGAAATCCATTTTCTCGCTCGATGTATTTGTTGTTTAATGCGCATTTCTATTTGATACAATCAAGTATTGTTATCGTTGCAGTGTTTCGCAATACTTTGCATTGTTATAGATTGCAAATAATTTTTTTTTCGATTCACGATATTCGTAGGGTCAGAACAGATTATCGACTGGCGACTCGCGAATTCGTCAGTAGGTTTATTCTTGTTTTCGTAATACAACGATCTAAAGAGCGGGGAGGGTTAACATACCCAACGTGAGTTTCTGAGGGACTTCCCGGTCACGTTCGATTTTTCGTTTAAAAGCCGCCGTCCTTTCTTCGTTCCCATTCAGTTATACTTTTAACTACGAATTGCAAGTTCCTGAGAATTATGGGGTCGCATATGATCTTTTTTTGTGTCGTGTACACTGCTATTGTGCTCCTGTCATTAATAACCATTGCTATCGCGATACCGATCAGTTGGATGAACTTCGAAAATGATACCGGTAATGTATTCTTTTTATAAATAAATTAAATTCGTAAACAAACACGTGCAACAATGACCAGCAACTTTATCCATGATTACATGAGGTGTTAGTCATGTATTACAATGCATTGTGTACAAGGAAGAATTTGTCAACGCGGAAGCAATCATTCCATTCATTAATATTATAAATCTTCAATTTTTTTATTTTTATTATTTTTTTTCCGACGTTCCACTTTAAGACTTTTATTTTTATTGGTATTAAAAAGTGTACGACTGTACAATGCACTAATGGCTTCGACAGGTGTCTCGAAATTTTTTTAGAAATTATAAACGTCTAAGACAGTTTGCCTATAACACGTGAACAAACACGATCGCCTACGCAGGATTGATGCTAACAGAAGTTAGTGTCAACGATTTATGTTTCTTTTTTATCCAGAGTTGCCAAGGATTGTGAGTAGAGAAGAATGGGGAGCCAGAGAGGCATTGGGTCACGAATTGATGGAGGTAACACCAACACCGTATGTGGTGGTCCACCATGGAGGTATCCCTTGTTACTGTGACACTCAAGAGACGTGCTCTGCGATCGTCAGGAACTATCAAAATCTGCATATAGACGACAGAGGGTGGTTCGACATTGGTTACAATTTCGTTATTGGTGAAGATGGAAACGCTTACGAGGGTCGAGGATGGAATTACACTGGCGCTCATGCACCTGGATACAACAACCAGAGCATTGGAATATGTATAATTGGTGATTTTAGTGGTAGGTGTTTCAGAAATATTAGAATATTAGTGCAGTTAGATCTTTCAGACTGTGAAAAAAGTAAGATCTCGAAGTGACTTTAATATTTCAACATCGGAAGACTCTAAATGATTTCAGACTTTTTATTATACTTGTTTATTTTTTATTCTAAATTCAATCGTATATTTAACCTTAACTAAGTGTTTGAATAATTAAAATACACAAACCTCACTAGTTAAGGTCGTAAAAATTGAATTTATTCGAACGTGCAGTAATGGAAATTATTGACTTGAACATATCTTGTTTTACGTAGATTTCCTGCCGGATAACGCCGCTCTAAGAACTCTAAATTCTCTTATCGATTACGGAGTGTCACTTGGCAAAATAGACAAAGATTATCGCGTCATAGGACATCGACAAGTTAGAGACACCGAGTGTCCAGGAGAAGAATTGTACAAGTATGTTCAAACGCATCCTCGATGGACAGCAAAGCCGGTACCGAAGTATTCGAGAGCTGTGACAAAATTGGCGGAAATAATTCCTATTGTGCATGATTATACCGGGTGTATTTCGAAAGATAAGCGAGCTCTAATGAACACTCGTTAATCATTTACCTGTCGGAAACCGATTTGTCACGAATCGGCAACATATACGAACAGTATCAGGGTTAACATAAACATGATAACGTCTGTTAGGAAAATTATACGAAACACAGTTCATAATCATTGTATAGTTAGATAAGAACTGTTATGTAGATATATGTGTAATAAATATTTTACATTCGTTTGTGTACGATATTGATACACATTTTGAAGAAAACTGTTAACGATACGTTCGTGAAAAATTTGTTGTACAGAATTTTTGCCCCGGGCTCCGCAAACTCTAATTACGGCATTGGTTTGTTGTAATCTTAAGGTATGTTCACATGTTAGATTCCCCAGTGAAAACAGCTGTATATGGCATACTAACACAATTACCGAGAGTATTATCTTTTCTCTTTTCAATTTGAACTTTCTATTTGATACTTTATGTAAGGAACATAGTGTTACATAAAATTTTTGTTTGATTATTTATTATCTTATTTGATTACTTATGGCTAGTCGCCGATGACCCCCTACCCCCTCCGGGCATAAAACGTATTCTACAAAGTTTGCATCACGTTTTTCATCGATGTTATAAGCTTTGGTGATATTGCACTTAACACCACGTCTTCTGACCTCTGAGGCTAATTGCAATGCTGGCGAAATATCGAGAATAGTTCCGTGTCGGACACGGCTTACAACAGTTATTAGCTATAATAGCTGTAACAAATCGGAGAGTTTTAAAATTGTAATTCAGGTATGTTTTCACGTGACAGTAAATTGCTACTTTTACTTATGTTGTCATACTATCGAGTTTTTGCTACAATAGAAACGGACACGCGTAGTCGGTCATCTTAGAATGTTACTGTAAGGTACATTATATTATTAGTACAGTATTAATGTTATTAAAAAGTGATCCTTCTAATAATTCGATTATGTAACATAAAATTTGAGATGCGGACTACCACTGATTCCCACGGCATTCAACGTATTAATAACAAACGGATGTACTTACACATATGTATTCTTTTACGTAGATATCTCATTTCCAGTCAGTAGATAAATTATCCTATTTATCCGCTTATTAATGATCGTAGTATTTGTAATAGATTAAGATCTCCGATGATCAATGCAAAGTTCCTAATTTAGATAAGTGTGAACCGAACGAAAATAAAGGATATTTCTTTAACTATTCGTCAATTAATATCCCTTGATCCCTTCATCAAAGTTGATCAATTTTTTTGATATTGTCACTATGATACAATTCAATAATTAAAATTAGAGAACTATTTTATAAAACTTACTTATGTTTCTTTCATTTATATGTTATTTATGTACAGCATCAATACTCCCTAAATCTTTAAACTTGTTATCAATAGATTTCTAGATTCTTAGATCTTTAGACCTTCAAATCTTTAGATATCTTGCTTCTTAGATTTTTTGATACGTAGATCTCTTGACCTCTATGTTTTCACATCCCAATATCCTCTGATGTTTATCTGCAGATTTCGAAATAACTGAATTCGTAGATACTCGAATATTTTGATCATCAGGTACCTAGATCTCTAGACTCCTAGATTGTCTAATATGTAGAACCCTAGATACCTAGATTCTTAGAACCTTAAATACCTAGAACCCTAGATACCTGGATCCCCAGATATCTAGATCCCCAGATACCTATATCCCCAGATACCTATATTTCCAGATACCTATATTTCCAGATACCTATATCGCCAGATACGTAAATTCTCAGATACCTATATCCCCAAATTCCTAAATCCCCAGATACCTATAAACCCATATACCTATATCCCCAGACACCTATATCCCCAGATACCTAAATCCCCTCGTACTTAGATTAATTTCCACTGATCCCTAAATCCCCAGATACAGATTTTCAAATCCTTAACCTCCAAATCTCCTCATCTCCATACTCCTATATTCCCAATATTCAGAGCACAAGAATATGGTAAACAATTTCATTCATGTTTTTATAATTTCACTTAAAGCAAACATACAACCCTGTTTTTATAAGAGAATGAAACAGATTTTCCTCGTAAATCGGTATCACACAAATCAATCAATATCTAACTTTAACGTTTCAAACCAGGATGAATCTAAATTGAACGCAAGTAGTGCGTACAGGCCTGGTCTCTCATGATCAAAGATCAAGAAATGGGTTACGTGTACGCTATATATTAATGTTGCTTGAAGTTTCAGTGTCAGTTTATTGCGAACGACGAAAATGGCGAAATTGGCAATTACGCTTCTGTTAGCAGCACTTTGTCAGCTGGTGGTTTGTGCTCAGATCGAGACTATTGGTAATAAAACTTCCACGTATTTCACGAAAAAAAGCTATCCCAGTGATTGAACGTCATGAATCGCTTATGAAAATAGTGCAAACTCCGACCAGTGTTTTCTTTTTTTTTTCTCTCGTTCGCTATCTGTCGGTCCAATGGAGAATGCGGATTTCGCTGAAGATGATCATTGTAAATAATATTGCATTGTTTTTAATGGATGTTGTACGTGTTTGTTGCGAACGTCAAGTTTTCAACGACGCTTTAATTTGCATGAAATTCTCGGAACGATCGATTCACTGGACAGATTGGATGCTTCTTGAATCGAGCCACTTGAAAACTTGATAATTAACGTCGCGATAGTACGATGACACTGTTTACATAATCATTCACGACCACACATTCATCCAAGCTTAATTACACGCGGGAACCGATCTTTCAGAGGAAATCATTATTTTCTTGTTTACAAGTTGAAACTTGTCGCCATGTTTGTCACATCTATCGAAAGATGTTTTTTACGAAATAACTTACTCGTAATCTCCTTTGACGTAAATTATAATATTTCTAACATATTGCTACTTAAATATTATTACTTCAGTACTTCACCTGAATTTTAGGAGCATATTTTGTTTCCTGCATTTAGGTTAGGGTTTCAGGAGCTTTTGTGTTTTACTTTTTACTTTTGAACACAGTGTGAAATTCAAATATTTTGTTATTAAATCTAAAAGATATATTTGCTGCATACAAATTACATTTTCAAAGTATCACGTTAAATAAAAATGTTTTGTACCACTTGTGTATTAACGTGGATCTGTAAGATCAGTGACACAAACAATTAAGATTACGGTCAGAAACGTGTGACAAATGATAACAATTGAACCTAAAATCAGAAAACACTCGAGAATCGATTAATCTCTTAAGTACTTAATAGTTTTCTTAAAACGTTTTCGTGTTTTTAACTCTTATAAACGATATCGATAAAGTTTATTTAGGGAAGCAATTCTGAATTCCTCCAGCTAAGCTAAATATAATACCGAGAGCAGAATGGGGTGCAAAACCGCCAACGAAACCTGCAAATAATTTTCCACGCACACCATCGTACGTTGTCATTCATCACTCAGCGACTGATAGTTGCACCACCGAAGCCATTTGCAAAGCCAGACTTAGAAGTTTCCAGGTAAAGTTTTAAGTAAAAGTTTCAAAGCTTCAATGTTTCAAAGTTTGAAAGTCTCCATGTTTCATAATTCTACGCTCACGAAGCCCCACAGTTGGAAAATTATACAACTCCAACGTTTCAAAGTTTAAAAATTTCAAAATTTCAAAATCCCAAAGTTCGAAAGTTCAATATGTCCAAAATTCCAAAGTTGAAAAATTTCAAAATCTCGTGATCCCAAAATTCCAAAGTGCCAAACCACAAAAGTTCACGAATCTCGAAATCTCAATGAATTTACGCATTTCCAAAATTCCTGATTTCATCTAATTTCACGGTTACGTTGCAGGATTACCACATGAACAAAAACAAGTGGAACGATATAGGTTATAATTTTATAGTCGGCCAAGATGGAAACATATACGAAGGAGTAGGATGGAAAGTTGGTACACATACGTATAATTTCAACTCGAAGAGTATTGGAATTTGTGTAATCGGCAATTTTATGAGTGAGTTTACAGACATTTCCAATAATTGATACCAAACTTTAGCTTTCGAGGTCTTTCAATCACTGATTTTGTCGAGATTTTCTCAAAACGTACATTGACTCTTATAGACATAGAAAGTAATTGTTTATACTAATTTTTGAAATTATGTTAACGTATTTACAGATCACGATCCAAATACAGCAGCAATAAACGCAGTGAAGAATTTGATATCGCACGGTGTGGACATCGGCAAAATAAGTTCAGACTACAAGTTGGTTGGACATCGACAAATGAAACAAACGCAGTGCCCAGGGGACAGTTTCTACAGGACGATTCAAACCTGGCCTAACTGGACTGCAAATCCATAATTAAAATAAAAATTATTTTGAACAATGTTTCTGTATTTTCAACATTGTATCTTCTTTCAGTTTCTTAATAAATCGTACTTTATGTTGAATGTTATATTCTGGTACCTGTTTGAATTAAAATTACTTTCCTTCCTTATCATCATATTGTCTATTATTTTGTTCCCTAAATCTTGGTTCGATGGTCTCTAAGACATTGATTCTTTAGCTAGACGAAAGTTGACATACATTTTTACAAAAATTTCTTAATAAATTTTGTTATTTAAAATAAGAGTCAAAATGAAGGGTTCCGTAAATTTAGTGTTGTAATCTTTCCTCTAGATATAAATCGAAAAGATGAATCGAAATCTTTTATCAAAATCGTATCGCACGAATGAATCAGTCAATATCAGTGTCCAATTATTAAGACTTCAAGCACAAACATGAATTGCTCTCAAATAAATCGGGGAACCCCACTCTCGCGACATCAAACATGGAGAAATGAGATACATCTGTAATATAAATTGGTGCTAATCGAAGTTTCGGAGTCAGTTAATTACAAGCAACGAAAATGGTGAAATTAACAATTACGCTTCTTGTGGCCGCAGTTTGTCTGCTGACGGTTTCTGCTGATATTCATGTTTTTGGTAAAGTACCTTCCATATTCTTTTTTAAAAACTATTATACTGATCTAACGTCATAAGTTAAATTTAATTGTAAACTGCTAAAGAATTTAAAATTTCGCGGCTCAATATTAATTAATATATTAACTTTTAGTTTTCGTGAAACATTGAGTTTAGAATACTTTGTTATATTAAATTTAAATAGTCTTTGCATTATGCTTTTTCCACGCGTGTCTCCATTACCACCTTCTTTAAATATATTCGAATGTCATGTAAAAGATATTGATAATTTTCTCAAAGTAGAAAAATAATTTCTCGTTTTTACAATTTTTTAGCTCGCCCAAATATAGTATCTAGAGCAGAATGGGGAGCAAGGTCGGCGAACGGACCTGTAACTACCATGACAAGAACACCATCATACGTAATCATTCATCATTCTGCGGGTGCTCCGTGCACGTCTAAATCGGCTTGTTCAACCCAAGTGAAAAATTACCAGGTATTCTTTTCTGTTTTTCATGAAATTCTAAAAATCTACAAGTTTTCGTGGATGGACATATTCTAGGATTTAATTCTAGAAAGACAAAAACTATAAAATACTCTCCGCTCTTCTGTACAAATGAGATTTATGTATCCCTTAAATTATTACTATTTCTCGTTTCTAATTAATTTAATGCATCGCAGAATCAACATATCAACACTAACCACTGGTCCGACATTGGCTACAACTTCTTGGTGGGAGAGGATGGAAACGTATACGAAGGAAGAGGCTGGGGCAAAGTTGGTGCACACGCGCCTAATTACAACTCCAAGAGCATAGGAATTTGCGTTATGGGCAATTATATGAGTAAGTTTACTTCTCATTACTATAATGCAATGTCGATTACAATTCTTTCCACTCCAATGTGACTTGATATTTCTTTTGGATCTTATAAATAATTCAGATACTAGTAAAATCTGGTTTCCAGTATGAAAATTTTGTGTACCATAACAATGTCGTTTCTTCCCATCGTCATTAACCTTACGTTAAAGACCACAATTGCGTAAATTCACAGTTGGAAATATATTTTCAGATCGCAATCCGAATGCAGCAGCGATCAGTGCTGTTAAGAATTTGATACAATACGGTGTGGACCTCGGGAAAATAAGTTCAACCTACAAACTGCTTGGACATCGACAAACGAAAGCAACTTCTTGCCCTGGTGACACCTTATACAGACTGATTCAATCCTGGCCTCATTGGTCCTCGTCCGCGTAATTTAATTCCCGAAGATCTTCAAATTCTTCGAGTTTTTATTGTAACTGTATTGTTTATTATGTATGAAGTATTATGTACTGTGTGCTAAGTCAGCTTTCTGACAATTATTTCAAATAAAATTAGTGTTCTTTCTGTAGCAACGTTGTATATTATTTTATTCCCGATTTATTGATAGAAGAACCTGGGGTACTTAGGAATCTTTGTATGAACAGCGGGTTGATAGACCAATTGAATATAAGAGAAAAGGAAAAATTCAGTTAGTATTTTGGACCTTGAAAATTGTGTAATTTTGAAATTGTGTAAGGTTTGATAGAAAGATTTTTACATTCAATAAGTACAACGTACGATTACACATAAAGCGACACGACGCCATTTACGGAATGATCGTAAGTGTCCTCTTCGGTTCTTACGCAAATATCCACGTGAGAGAAGTCTGGTAATTTAGATTTAACGTCGCCATAGTGACTTCTGTCCCTGACCTGAAAAATATAACGTATTATTCGTACGATATATAAGAAATATATTATTGAAGGATATATTGATGCATTAATGAGAACACGTTAAAAATTAAAAGAAAATTGAATTTTATATGATTGATGATTAAATTTTTGGAACATGTGTTAATGATAATTGTACCTCAAGCGGAATTCGACGTTGAAATTTTACATTCAATTCAGGAATGCACACTTTTGTTCCATACGGTATCCCCGAATCGAGATCCATTGAAACGGTCACGAATTCATTCCGTCCATCAAGAAAGTCCTACGATTAAAACAGATTTGTCATTAATAATGACAATTCAGATTTTACTAATTAAAGAATATTTAATAAACAAACCTGCAAAGTTCTCAGTTTCTTAGATCTAGCATCCAAGTAATCAGATTCATTGTCACTATCAAACACAGGATAATACGCAGTCATAGTTACATTATAGTAAACACGACCTCTGCAATTAAAGTCTGATGTGTTCAGACTCCTTTCTAAAATTAACAATTACAGTAAAAATCAAGTAAGAGTATAAACTATAGTGAAATATAATTATAATTACCGCTTGATGCAAGTGATATGATAAATAATATAAGCGAAGCAATTAATACTTTTTTCTCCATTTCTTTACGATGTTGATCACGAAAAGATATTGGAATACTGACTGACAAATTTCAATGTTGCAACTCGTCAAATGAGTTAATTGCTGATCTCAGCGTGACACACATTGGAATTTGTCAACCTTTCAGGCTGGCAATCGAAAGAACTATTGTTTTCATTTCTTGTAAGATACTGAGGTTAACAATTTTTTAAGTTCCCAACGTTCTAAAATTCGAAAATTCAAAAATTCCAAAAGTCCAGAGTCTTAGAGTCCCAGAATTTCAACTCCTCAAAATTCTAATGTTCCAGAATTCTAAAACTCCACAATTTTAAAGTCCTGTAATTGCAACTCCCCAAAAATTAAAAATTCTAGAATTCCAAAGCATCGAAATTTAAAAAGTCCAGGGCCTTATAGTCCCAGAATTTCAACTCCCCAAAATTTTAAAGTTCCAGAATTCCAAAACTCCAAATACCAAAAGTTCAAAGTCTTAAAGCCCCAAAATTCAAAAATTCCAACTCCTCAAAATTACAAAAGTCCAAAGTCTCAAATCTAAAAATCGCTAAAGTCCGAACATTTCAAAATTCCAAAACCCCATAATTCCAGGATGAAAAATTCCCAATATTCCATTTCAAAACGCAACAATTTGAATTTGCATGCACGAAACGTTCGATATCGATGAGATGAACTCGATTAAACGACGATCAAACGTTGGTTCCGTCACATTGATTGACAGAATCTTGCTACCGTCTTCAGTGTGACTGTAAGACGTAAATGCCAGTATGCTATACTCTCTATAAATAATAAAAATCATGCCTGACTAGGACACGTGGAAAACTACGCATCGTCAGTCGAACGAAAAACACCGTGGCATTCGTACGTGTTTCATCGTGAAAATCATGGCTACCGATTTTCATGAACCGAAACGACTATGAAATTCCAAAAGCATCTTTGAAAATGGTATAACTCCAAGAACGCAAAAATGGTTTGTTAACTTCTGCATTTACACTTTTGCTATTACGCTTGAACATTTCTTTCGCACAATTTGTACTGTTATTTATATATTTATGTATACATTTATTCTTTGCTGTATATATTTTAGTCTAGCAATTAAATTCTTAAAATTCTTCGCTACAAAATGTAAGGTTAAAATGGAGATTTTAAAAATGAATCTTATAAAATTATTATCAAATTTAACTAAAAACTTGTACTTGCTGAATGTTAATAAATAGAAAAGTAACGAGTAACGGCGAATTAAATTGCAAGATCTATTCGCAAAAATGATAATCGATTATCCAACGTTCTACGTATTCGCGACAATATCGATGCTTAATCATTGTTATTCGGTATTAAAATAGTAACATATGTCATCCACTGAAATGCATAGTTCTCAAGCGTTAATTGCAAGGAAAAGTGGCGACATTTATCAAGTCTTGTAGACAGGATATTTCATAGATGCCATCTAGTACATTTTACACATTACTTCTATTATTGCATCAATAAAATGTAGATCGACATAAAGATACAAGCTATTTATGATAATTATATGGCAACATCCATGAACTATTTGATACAATTTCAAGGATAATCACCACGTTTAATAAACGTAGAAAATTGAACGTAACAAAAATGAAACATTCTTTTTATTTTCAAGAGTTATTATACAAATATGATATAACAGTGTATCCGATTACATAAATCTTGATGTTATCGTGAATTTAATAAACAATTTAAAACACGGAAAAATAGTGTTATCGGTCACACGGTTCTACAAATAAGATACAAAAGATTTATTATTGACTGATTATTGGTAAACCGATAGTATCGAAAGATAAAATATTTCGGGCGATCTGATTTCGGTAATCACGTTTCGAACGAATGAAATATTAATCTAGTGCATCGAATTTTTAACACGTGTCAACGATTATAATGTTTAATGATCTCGTATCTTGATCATTAGGGGACACGATACACGCGTGATCGATGTGTCATTGCACCAAAGAATATCGATCCGACTTACAGGCCTGCAAGTTAAATAAGTAAACGAGGTAAACGACTAGCGAACGAGCAAAACAATCGGCCGTGGCATCGCAAGTCGAATATAAAAGTCGATAATAGTTTGGATGGCAGCCTTTCGATTAATGGCGACGTCGCTGATGAATAAGAGATACCTATCGTTCCAACATTTAATATTTTACTTGCACTGATATTCAAACATAGTATCATACTCCATCTGCAGAAACTTATGTAGGTGCAAGAGGTTTATGATTTTGAAAAAGTTTAATGGAGATTTTTTAGGATCAATAGTAAATTTCGAAATTTCTGAATTTAATTCTGATGTCACCAAATTCTCTAGTTAGCAAATTCAATTTCCAATTTCCTAAACTTTTAGTTTTAAAAATACATCGATAATTCTGAGGACAGCTTGATCTAAGGGTACCTTGATGTTTCAGCGTCCATTTTGTAACGTTGATGGATTTTGAATCGCAGATGCATTCATACACGTGGAAATTATACTTGACTGAGCCTTGTGAAGGTCAGACTGATCAATTCCATTTCTTATAAAACTTGTGGAGTTGTAACAAAATGAATTACTACATAATTAATGATTGAGAGGCTCAGTAGTTATTTTGCATTGCGAATAACAGTCTGTTTTACTGATCTTCAGTGTAGATTATGGTCTAAATGAAATTGTAATCTTTATTTCTGCTGACAAAGTCAAGTTATGGGTAGATTTTTCGAATCCTTATAAACGAAATCCATAGAAAGTAACTCGATAGAACATTTCTCTAATTCGCGAATAAAGAAAATTGAAAGAAAAAATACTAGTCGAAAGTTCATGTACTTTGAACAGTTACATAAACAAAGCAGACATCTGCGATTAGTCATGTTTTTCAAGAGGAATCACATAGGCTATTAAAACATCACGAATCCTTGATTTCCCCTCACTTCGACTAGTAAGAAGTTTCTTATAAGAACGTTGCACGAGGCCAACTCGTTGGTGAAGTCCCCTCAAATCGAACTATTTACACTGAACGAGGAATTGTAAATCGTACGATAATTCTACCGGAGGATATTATGGAAATGCTTGCACAACACGTGTACATACTAGTCGCTCGATAAAGATATTTTGTTAAACCAAATACTATAATAGGAGTTCGAGGAATGATAGCAACGAGGAAAGTTGGTAACGAATGTCGCTTATCTTGCGATTCATTTTTTTAAACGCGTTACAGAAATGGGAAAGTCAATTGCGATGTTCATTTAGAAATTTAGGAATTTGTTGTAACGGCGAATTGGGAAATTGGGGACTTCTTGCGGTGCAAAGTTAGGAACTTGAGGATTTGTTATATTGGGAGTTTGGGGATTTTGGAATTTGGGAATTTGAGAGTTTGGAAATTTGGGAGTTTGGGGGATTCGTAATTTGGGAATTTGGGGAGTTGGGAACTTGGGAGCTTGGGAATTTGAGAATTTGAGGGTTTGAGGGATTGGAAATTGTTAAGTTTAGGAATTTGGGGAGTTTGGAAGATTCTTAATTTGGAAATTTGAGAAGTTGAGGACCTGGGAGTTTGGGGGATTAATTTGGGAATTTGAGAAGTTGGGGACTTGGGAACTTAGGAATATGAGAATTTGAGGGTTTGCGAGTTTGGAAATTTAAGAGTTTACGAATTTGTGAGTTTGGGAATTTGAAACCTTAGAACTTTGGAAAGTTGGTAATTTGAAAATTCATAAATGTCGAACTTTAAAAAATTGAGAATTTATAATTTTGCGAATGTGAACAAAAATTTGAAATTAAATTAGAAATGACTTAAGCTATCAAGCAGCGTACCCTAAACTATCTAAGAAATATTTAAAAGCCCCGCAAACACACGATCGATTTTGCCAGTCGAACAGGAAGAAGAATGGGTGTGTTTGATGCTCGTTTCCTAGTTCGTTTCCCGCAAGAAACGAATGTCCAGTCTCGATGACCCTAAATCTATGGAAACGAGTTCGCAGGTGGCGTCGCGACGCCTACTATCCGCTTCATTTGCCGCGCGACGCTTCCTCGCATCGCACCGTTCCTTTTTCAAAGCCGCGATTTCTTCGATCGTTCGTGAGAAAATTACGACATGCTGCGAACTATCATTTCGACATGACGAGTTCGCTGTGATCCGATGACCATCAGGTAATTACGCGTTTCAAGGACGATTATGGTGAACAATTGACAAGATCAGATCGATAGGCGTCGATAGCGCACTATTCACATGCTTTGTTGTAAATGGTTTTTCACGGAATGCTTTTTATTTGTTGATCGCAATCACTGCTGTTGCAATCTCTGCACTCGTTGTTTGTTCGGTTTCTTCTTTTATATTTCACACGTTTACTGCCACAAAAGAACTATTATAACTGATAATGTGGATTATCAAGTTTGTTAGTTCTCTGTAATGACTAGGTTTCTTACTTGAAATTATTCTTTTTCTATTTTACAGTATTTTAGCTTCAATGTATTCTGTATTTTAGTCTCTTAATTACATTATTGAGGTTTTACATTATTATAGTAATTCTATTTTAATTTTTCTTTTTCTTTCGTTTACTGAATTATTCCATTATACCCATTGATGTTAAAATTTGTACTCATTGATTTTTAATTTAATAATGACAATTCAGAATTGTCTGTCCACCTTTCTCTTTTTTACTTGTTTGATTAAATTAAACCTATAAAGTCTGTCATCAATGTCAATTTTTAAAAACCTATCAATTTGCAAATTCACTTACTGCAACTATTCAATTATAATAAATGTGTGATATATTCAGACTCACGCATTATTGATTAATCGCTAGACTGAATGAATTTACGCGAATTACAATTCAGCTAATGTGCTCGAAGAGTTGCACAATTTCCATACTCAATGCTTTCTTGCAACTTTTCTTAATAGATAATCGACAAATATTTCCATTGAAAAAAAAACGACGTCATTCAAGTTACTATTAGTCACGTAGCTAGGCTGCAATTAGTTTCGATCAACTCGACGTCTTATCGTCGTGAAAATTAACCACCTATTTTGCCGCCACGTGCTCTAAACTGTAAAATTAAAACAAAAAGAGTTTCTTGGAATTCAGTAAATGCTTCCTGTGACTTATTAATGTCTTCCTTTTGACACGTGCGCTACCTAAATCAATGATCAATCATGTACACGCAATTTTTATTTAGAAAGGTGCTCTAGTAAACAATATCAAACACATCAATATTGGAATTATTAAAAAATTATTTAAACTTAAAATTTACTTAAAATTATTTAAAAATATTAAAATAAATGAAAGATACAATCAAAATAATTATATCATAATTTTTCAAATCGTTGGAAAAGAAATTCAATAGAGATTGTAATTAACAGTAAGCAAATTGAATTTTGTGTCTAATTTTTGAGACATTTTAATAAAAATTGTGAACAGAAAATTTGTCTAGGTTTTTGATGAACAATTGAATACTCTGAAGAAATTGTCTCCGTAAGTGAATATCTCGACGCAAATAAAGCATGCGATTGCGTTATTCGTGCCACATTTAGCTTCACATGTGACCCACAAATCATGGGATTTCCCGACCCGTCTTTTACAAGATGAACATCAAATGCGCCATATTAATTTGTTTCTCCCTCAATCATTAATACTTATTTATTTGACCCCTCAATACGATATGATTCATTATTATCTCGTTTTAATTAATTAATGTCTGATGCATGTACAATGCAAATAAATATAATAACAACGATAACTTTGAAGTATTACTAAGTTTCATGGGTATTTCCAAATGATAGCAGAATAAAATTAAGCAATAGAATTGTGATCAATTTAATGTTAATGTGTGCCAGCTTTTATGACATTAGTCAAATTTTCATTTTGCAAATTGTTTTTATGAATGACTATGTGTCAGGTAATATGTGTTCGATATTACTGAAACGAGGAACTTAGATGTGCTTTCGATTTCCTAAGGCTGATGGAGAATCAATAACGAATGTTACAAGACTCGTGATTCGTGACGTTTGTGGAATATTGACGGATTATGTCGTATTTTTAGGAAAAAAATACAGTTCTTTTAATAACGACTTTCTGTCACCTTTATTTTTCTATTTTTATAACTTACCAAGGCTTCGAACCTTCTTGGAATTACGAAATATTTACCTAAGTTTTAAACCAGCGAACAACCCCATACGACCTTACAGACCTCTCTGAATATTTTCAACCAAAACAAGTCTAACTTTAATTTAATTGTACGACTGTCACTATAAATTTCAGTCACACATGAATCCAACAACGCTGAAGTCCTGGCTGCTACGTGGCGAAGTAGAAAAATTAGAACATGTCGTGCTGGAGGGACGTGGGGCTCGTCTGTTAGGTGAACATTCTCCAGATCTGAAAACTCGAGTCTTCCTGAAAGGACTCCCAAACTACTTGGTAAACTCCGAGAAATATTTACTCTGAGAAAAATGTACAAGAAGGAGTCTACTACATTTCCTTTTGCAGACGAAAATATCTCAGGTGCATGAAGCAGTTGTGCGTGGTTCCTTGGCAGAGACACAAAGACTCATATTGGAGGAGCCCAAAAAGAAGTTGGCCATCGCGAAGGATCCTTCTGGCATCCCTTTGCTTCACAAAGCGGTTTACTACGATCGGTTGGACATTGTCGACTGGCTCGTGCAAAATTATCCCATCACTGTCCAACAGAAAGATAAAGTATATCAATTTTTAATATTAATACGTTTATCTCTAACTCTTCATTCAGCAGAATTTCATACATTTTAAATTTCATAGATCAAGTTTGCAAAATATTACGTAAGAACCATTGCAATTTTTTATTACTATGTAATATATATAATACCCCAAAAAATGTACCCTTGCTAAAAATAAGAACTTGATAAAGATTGTTGGAAAATATAGAAGCGATATGAATCAATCGCGAGATCATTCAGTAGTATCGTGACCAGGATGTTTGAGCAAGACATTCGACTCGTGAATAATCGAAAAGTCATTTTTCGTAACGACGATCGCGTGCAAGGGCTAATAACGAAGTGTAAACCACCTGTTCTTCCCTGCAGTCATCTAACATTGCGTCCCGGTACACGCAGAGCCTGAAATATGCCAAACGCTAACTTTTCACCCCTTTTTCCACCCCCGATCACAATTCAACCCTCACACATTCTCCGTTTAACTGTCGTCGACTTGGAGTTTACACCACCATTCTCCTGGAATACTTCTTCTTTAATAGTGGCAATATTTCTTGCTCCTCTTTTTCCCACTGTGCCAGCAACTTTCAGAGAGAAAGACTTTGATGAGCCACTGGGGTAGTTCGCTTCTGCACACATTTTGTTCCTCAACTGTATTACTTTACAGAGAAATATTGTAAAATTGTTATATGGTTTTTGGTGGAACTGCGTTTAAGAAATTGTGTAAATTGATTACTTTTTTCTTTTTTATGAACTTTAGATGCTTTAGGTAATTTGCAATTTTTTTGAATTTTTATGCTTCTCAAATTGTAGAAGTTTGCAAGCTAAATTTTTGAACTTTTCAGGAATTTTATTTGAATAAAATTATGAATGTACAAGGTAGATGATATTTTCTTGTAAATTTTCAGGAAGGTAGAACAGCTTTGCATTACTGTGCCGGTTGCAAAGATCCTGGAACCATTTGGGATGTTCTCATAGAAAACGAGTGTGACGCAAGTATTTGCGATAAGAAAGGCAACCCTGCGTCTTATTACCTAGATCACAAATCAGAAATTGAATTGTCGCAAGTGGAAATCATGTCTCGAAGAAAAGCAAGCAGCTCCAGAGAATGTAAGTAATTTTAACCAGGTATTATCTACAAACCTCATACATATGTTAACATAACAGTAAAAAAGAATTAACAGATAATTCAGTTCTAATCGTCAGCACATTTCATAGTTATATAGTACCTACACTAAATTGGTCATTCAGTTTGAAAGTATCGATGTTTAAAAAATATTGGTATAATTTATTTCTGAATTTGCTTGAAATAGAATATGAACAATATATAGAATATGAACACCCTCATTCTACCTCGAATCGTTCTCACAAAATAATAACGCACCCAGAGTGGTCAAGCTTAAATACAGGAATTAATGTCAACCTTGTAAAATCAATGGATGTAGATTCCTTGACATATACCCTACAGAATCTTCTTGGTAATGACCTGGCAGGATCGATAGAACTTAAATGTGTAAGGCAAGGAAAATTGCCAGGATCGATAAGATAACATGTTCTGGACGATCGAGCAACGAATTATTTAAAAGATGTTCAAAAACTATAATTTTTTAAACGTCTCATTAGTATTATGACGACGTAACGAAATGATTTTTGAAATTCATAATGGCACTTTGTTAACACAAACATTTCACGTTAAAAATCATTCATCGACAGTTAAAAGTTGGCTAGGCACTTTGCTATGGTATTTTGATTCGTCATTCAGGAATTAAATATTAAACTGTTCCGGGAAAATGTGAATAATAGTTTAGAAAAGCGGAAGGTGAATTTTCGCGATAAATCAATGATGACTATACCATTCCATGACGTAACGATTCGGTGAAGTGGAAATAAATGTCATTACTTCTGCATTTTAATTTGTACAAATGGTAGAAAATGAAATTTCTTGTCATCGTATGTAAATAGTACATGATTTACTCGTCTTAAACTTGGTGTTTAATATGTAGTTAAACAGTTTTGACATTTCACGAACTTTTTCAGAGACCTATAATTCTTCGTTGTTCTTCAGTTAAAGTTTTATTAACCATACAGTGAACACGTGTACACAAATCGGATTAGTGTACACGTCAGGCTTGGTACATTTGTTATTTCAGGTTAGAGATTGAGGATTTGGGAATTTAGTATAGGGGTTGGGAAGCACAAGAATTGAGATTTAGGGATTTGGGGATTTGGGGATTTGGGAACTTGGGAGATTGGGAATTTGGGAATTTAATAATTTGGAAATCGGTCAACTTGAGAGTAGGGCAACTTGGGAATAGGACAATTTGGGAATAGGACAACTTGGGAATTTGTAAATCCATGAATCCAAGAATCTGAGCACATGAAAATTTCGAGACTTGTAGACTTGTATTATTAACATAGTTGGCACAACACATGTTAAGTCACACGACGTCGGTATCTATAAGGTGTACCAGCATTTCCGGGCTGGTTGATTGATCTATTTAACAAGAAAACAAGTGAGGTAGGTACGGTGTAAACGTGTCAGTGAGTGACGAGGTCCGTGCACTCGGCTGGCTTTTCAAAAATTTATTAATCCACCGTGGAACACGCAATTCAGGTCAAAACGGTACGCTCTAGCTGACGTACCTTCTTATAATTTAAATGAAATGAAACACGCGCATGTGATTTTCACATGCTCTTAGAATCGACAACATTGATAATATTAAACTGAAAATGCTTTTGTAAAGCTTGTATTAAACTTTATTCTTCTATATTTCGTTTTATTTAATTTATGTAATTTTAATACTAGCGTTAAAACATCATGTGAACACGTGAACATTAACGGATTATTAAAGTTGTCTAAAAATCGATTTGATTGCTTCACATTTCCATATTTAATCGGAGTATGATTGATTTCTTTAGCTACACTGAGAAGCCGAACGTTGAATGTTTTCCAGTTTAATGTACTTGACGCAATATGTAAAAGGGTTCTAGAAAGGATTAAAAATTGGTATCTTTCTATTTCTGTTGTCAGAACAATAACAATGTTGAACGCAAAATCGATACTCGCTGGCCAGAGGATTCCCTCGAGTGCCTAAAATATTAATCACGATGTTCTAACATGCGATGTGAACTTGTAAATGTTACTACTCGTCAATTTTTAATAACCGAAATACGTATACCCAGAAGACTATACGACACTTAGAAAAATTATGGAACAATAATCTTTCAATTAATTCATATTACTATCAATTATTTAATACGTGGACGTGGACCTTTGGAGTTGAAGGACATATGATATTTTCAATTTAATTAACTCAGTTAATTCTATCATTCAACTTCAATTGCTGTTTTCTTAATTAACGTTTTGAAGACGTAATACTTATTTCAGCTCTGGATATCAAACCTTCTACCATAAGAATATGGATCCACAATCGAGATCTTGGGAAGTTGCAGCAAGTCTTATGGGAAGGACACGGAAACAAGTTGCGAATGGAAACCAGCAACAATCCTCGTGTAAAAAGGTTTCTGGAAGCTGTACCCTTTATAATGGTTCGTATCAAACTATAATTTTGCATTTCTTATTACCATTACTTATTTTATATCACGCTTACAGGGTACCGTAAAAGATGTCCATGCAGCTACAATAAACAACAATTTAGAAGAACTCAGGAACAAAATCGATTCCACGTCACCCATCGTTCTTTGCGCCAAAGACAGCAACGGTTTAAACGTTCTGCACAAAGTATATAACTAATAAATACTAGACGTAATTCTGAAAGTATTATTTGAACGTTAATTAATTTTTTATTTAAATAGGCTGCCGGATTGGGGCACACGGAAATTGCACGAGAGATTCTTACGAAATATCCGTCGACTGTCGAAGCGCAAGACAATGATGGAAAGACGCCATTGCATTATGCCGCTGCAGCGAAAGACGATGGAGTTTTGTATGATTTATTAACGGAGCATGGGGCTGATGAGAGCAAATTAGACAATGTACGTAAACTATATTTTAAAATTTTTAAACAGTATCAATTTTTAAATTAATCACAAAGAGCACCAAACATATGGAATAATATAATTGTGGAGCGGATACTAAAAATTACAAAGTATTAATAAATTAGGTACTAGCTTTAACACGATTAAAAATTGTTTCTAAACAAGATGCAAATGTACCACGTAAAAATGTGAATATGTCGTATAAGATACGAATATGTCACTTAAAGATATGAATATGTCATCTAATGTGAATCTGATTAATGATTAAATTACAGAAGCAATCAGAAATCAATCAATCAGTGACAATTCCGTTGCACCTATTTATATTTAATGATGCTTTTATTTATATTTAACATCGAGTCGAATATAAATTGTTTATTGATCTGCCAATTAGAAACACAAGGCGGCGGCCTTCTACAAGAACAGACCGTCGGATATAGACCAATCGCTGTTGAACGTGATACCGGAAGCACCGAGGGTTGCTAGCACGTCGTATCCGAAACACTGGGACTGGAGGATTCTGGAAGTGGAGGAAGCCATGTCGAGAGGAATGAGAAAAGTTAACAGTGCGGATATTGACAGTGCGTTTGGCAGCGCTGAGTCTGCTACGAAAAGCTTGAGCAAGTCTATGGAACAGGTAGGCTTGTTTAAATTTTCTATAAAGAAATATTGTGTTTTCTAGGAAGAATTGTTGCTCAATTTTTGTTTTATCATTGTTTTATTACACTTCAATCTTTGTGAACTAATACAAATTTTAAAGGTTAAGAAATCAAATTTTATTTGAGGAAGACAATTACTAATTACATCTTATAAGTTCATCTCACAAGTTTTGTAACAAAAAATATTACATCCTCCCACATCTTGAAATATCAAAATATTTATTGCTTGCCTCTTCGTCTTCTTCAAGAACGACCCCAAACAACCCCCCTTCCTTTCAAACAACCCCAAATTCACACAATTAACTGCTTGAAATACTTTAGATAAAAAACATGGAGGAAGAGTCCCCAAAAGAAGAGCACCAAGAAGAAGCAGAAAACGCAGAAACCCCAGAGAACGCAGAAGCCGATGCAAACGCAGAGGGTACAGAAAATGCAGAGGACTCAAAAGAGACAGAAACTGAGGAGAAAGAAGAAGAGCAAAGCACGGAGGAGATTAAACACGAGGATGCAGAAGAAAGGTCCTCGGATGATGACGTGGTGACAGGCACAGTGACGCAAGAGGCTGAAGAAGACGCAAAGGCAGAGGACGAGGAAGGAGAAGCAGAAGCTGAACCGGAAGCAGAACCAGAAGCAGAACCAGAAGCAGAACCAGAAGCAGAACCTGAAGCAGAACCTGAAGCAGAACCGGATAAAGAAGAAGAAAATGAAACCGAGGAGAATAAAGAATCAAACACTCCAGATACCGCGAAAGAAGAAAAGGAGGAAGAAAAGGGGGAACAAGAAGAGAGAAACGAGCCAAGCACAGGTGATTCTGGTGTTGATGATCCGGGAAACGACGAAGACCAGGTACAGTCACACCATAACATTTAGACGAATCCGATTTTCAAGAATCCTCTAGCACAGACGTAAATGTGAGACTTATGAGTGAGAAATATATATATATAAATCTATGAAACAAGCGATATTCTAATGTGACTAGTATGAGTGATGAAACACGTAGGTATGTAGGGTCGTTCGTTCGTGCGTAGTTACAGTGACTCTCGTTATATTGCCGTGGACGGGAGAACGGGTTCATCGATTTCAAAAATCCGAATTTGTAAGTTAAATTCTCAGGCTTTTGAATTTTTAAACCCCCCAAATCACTAAATCTCCAAATCCCTAATCTTCCAAATGCCTAACCCCCCAAATCACTAAATGTTCAACTCCCTAATCTTCCAAATGCCTAACACCCCAAATCACTAAATCCACACATCCCTAATCTGCCAAATGCCTAACCCCACAAATCACCAAATGCCCAAATCACTAAATCTCCAAATCTTCAAATTCCTAAGCCCCCACATCCATAAATCCCCAAATCCCAAAATTCCCAAACTCTGAAATCCCCAAATTCCTAAATCCCTAAATTTCTAAATCTCCAAATCTCCAAATCCTCAAATCCCTAAACCCCTAAATGCATAAATCCCCAAATCCCAAAATTCTCAAACTCTGAAATTCCCAAATTCCTAAAACCCCAAATCTCTAAATAAAATGTCCAAATTACTAAAATTCAAACTTTCCAAATTCTCAGACTCGAATTTAAAAAAAAAAATTGCCCAACTGGCAATATAACAAAAGCCAACTGTATTTAGTTAGTTGTAGCAACATAGAACATACAACAGTTGCAAATGGCAGAATACTATTAGGGTATCGTGTGTATTGAAATTATAAAACGATCGATATCAAAGTATTATGCAGTATGATTTTTGTCACGCACAATTATACCAATAAATAAATAATTGAGCAAAGAACTTCTGTTGTGTAACTTCCGAATGCAACAGACCCATAAAAAACTTGATGACAATCTTTTAACGATCGTCTCTGTTCATTCTTTTGTTTATCGTTTGTCGCGGATTGAATTATATTATATGAACCAAGTTATATAATAGCTTCAAAATGATAAAAGATTAAAAAATACTTTATTAGGTAAAATCAAATGGTTGCGGATGAAGTGTCATTGAGAACAAGCTGATTCGATAGAAATTGACAGAGTTGACAAATGAATCAAGAACTCATGGTTTCGACAAAATCGAGTTCAGAGTTCGACTTTGTGGTGTTTTGATAATGAAAAATTAACTCATATTATTACACACAATTTATTATTTTCCGAGTGTATTTCATCAGCACATTATTGATCGGTTATTTTGATGTAATTGAACTAAAAGCACCAAATCAAGATAAATTTGAATAGCTTTATTGATAATTATTTTATTTACAAGATCATCCAACACAATAGACAGTATTATAACTTACATAATTTTATATTTTAGTAATTGTATAAATTGATGAGTCAATTTCAATTGAATTTTCAATGAAAATTCCCTACCTTCTTTTAACATAATACCATCTACTCTTTCATAACCTTCAAATCTACCCTCAAATCACAGCCCTCCATACAAAATCACTGTTACATAATTCATGAAAATTTTGTTTACTTTCTTCCAATAAAACTGTCATCTAATCGCAGAGACTGTTTGCTCCATGATAAAAAATCACAGAATTATGCAAGAAACGTAGCAAGGGACATGTCTCGCCATCGGTCATGAAAAAAATACAGCGAATCGTGTACGCAGCTGCACGCAATCGAAAGTTGAAATGAAAACAGCTCGCGATCGATTCACGTGTAGATTGCCAAGTATGATTAATATTTTCCCCTATCGATCGGCATCTGTCGTGTGTGCGCATGGTTTTCCACCAAAGCATGATTAGCAGGTGATCGTCGGTGAACACGAGGAACTGCCGGACACAGAAGTGAACGAGGCCAGCATGACGGCGGATCCAGAAATCGAAAAACTGTTGGAGAACGGGAACATGGAGCAATTGGCGGGATTGGTTTTGAACGGGGAAGGCAGAAGATTGGTTGGTCGACGTTCGGGGAATCCTGAACTCCAGGCGTTCATCGATCGAGTCCCTTCTTACATGGTATTACGCAAAATTTTCACAAAAACAAATTATTTTTTCTGCTTATCGAACGACCTTGTTTTGTCCTTGTTCCCCGACGTGCAAATTACTGTCTCTTTTTCTAGATCCATTAAGTAATTGAGCGGACGAGTCGGTGGCCGAGGATTTCGATTAAATTGATTCGATTTATGAGATACTCCTGGAAGACACGCTCTTTCGTGTATTAAAAATGTTTCAAGATTCTTTTTATACCTCGATAATTGTTTACTATTTCTGTCATGGTATTTACCTGCAAAGGAAAATTGAGAACAGAACTTTATCTAGTAAAGTTCTATATTTTATGATAAGATATGTTTTAAAAATACCTTAAAATTTTCGTAACAACTTTTTAGACTTCGTTAAGTACTTTGTTTACTGTTCCAATGAAAATAATGAGTAATTGCTACTATTTGCAGGAAAAAGTTGGAAATAGTGGTCTTGTTTGTAAATATTGATTAGTTATTCTATTGTCGTGACCTTATTTCAATGATTATGTTTTTTTTTTTAAATAATGGTATTATTTTCAGGGGAAAATTCATGCTGTGCACATGGCAGCGCGGGAAGGAAACTTAAGGGATTTGCAAAGTGCACTCGATCGTCGCAAATTTGCTATTGCGAGGGATGGTTCATCCCCCCATGGTGCAACGCCACTTCACGTAGCAGTTGTATTTGGAAACACAACTATTATCAGGTAACTTAAATTATAAAATTCAATTTCTGATTTATATCAAATTTATATAAAATAAGATAGGTAAATCATATGTTCAAAATCAAGATGATACTGTAATTTTTCTTCGAGTCTAAAAATATATAAATCAATAACGATGGTAACAGAAATGCACCTGTTTCATGAGTCACTGAATCTATGTCCAATACAATTTCTTAAAAGAGCCAAAAGACAATATCCTCCAAATATAATTTAGTATAATAAATGCATAAAATTGCAGCCTTATTCGATTTCACATTGAAGTTACGTAACATACAATTTGTAACAACTTCGTCTTGATATAAGCTACAAACTTCGAACCGTTTATTTTCTGCCGTTAAGATAAAAATTGTACAGTTTTAGAATTTATTACCAAATAATTACATATTTCGTGTCACGAAAGTTATTATCCAACTTAAAACAATTCAAACGAGGTCAAATATAACAAAACCAAAAGTTTAGAGAATAGTAAAAAGGAGTATTTCCTGTAGAACTTGTTAGTGATTTACGAATACGTTGCCGTGTTGTAATTAAGTTTTATTGATTCCTATCGACTGTCCCATTAATCATGTATTGTTCCACTTAGATATCTTGCAGGTAGGTTTCCAGAAACCGCGCATGCAATCGATTTGGATGGTCGAACACCCTTGCACTATGCAGCCACTCTCGCAGACAACGGCCATTACTACAATCTTCTGCTTCATCTGGGTGCCAATCCTTTAGTTCAAGACAACGTAAGTTATTTTCTCTATAATAAATTATTTTAAGTCACATTCAACGTGATTCTTACAATCATTTCAAATTAACATTCAATCATTATGTAACTATTCAGGGACTTTTGTGAACCCGTTACACTATGGTGCAATAATGACTAACTTCTTTCTAAACATATTCTTAGTTAAAAGAAGTCGACATTGTATCTGAATGTACATGTTTTCATTACTTGAGTTCATTACTTGATCCTAGTATAAATGATAAAAAATCGACATTTGTTTTCATGCATCATAGTTTGGACAAAAGGCAGATTACTACAAGCAAAATCAATCAGAATTCTCTCACAAGTCGCTCCTCCGCGATTTCGGTGCGAACGAGAAGCTCGCCGACGAGATGTTGACCGACAAAGGTATTTCATTCGACCGAAACACACTCGCAAGCACCATCGATCACACTAAAACGAAACTGTACGAACGTCCAGAGCACCGTCGGACATATATCACGTTTTTATTTTTGCTAACAGTTCGAAACTACATTCCAGATAATACTATCGCGTGAATATCATAGTTTTTCAACCATCACGATGCTTTTTTCACGAGTCTTAGTTCTATCATAACGTCATTAAATCACAGATTCACCAAACTCAAACAATGACTAAAACATATACAGCAGAACTAAAGATGATACTCAACGTTTAGATTCCCTATAGAACCCAAAAATATTCACAGTATACACAATCTAATCGAAATAATCAAATTCTCCATCACAACTAACGGCTCTGCGAAATTTCCCGTATTCTGGACATCCCCGGTGAAACAGTTCCTGGAGGCGACACGTATTCCGCGCGTCGTGACATAACCGAACCGGAGACCCTAGCTACCCTGGAGAGGTGTTTCCGTCTTCTGGCGGGCACAAGGCACGGTGTGACCATGAAATCGGCTGGCAACTCTGGTACACTGATCGGCCGTTGCCTGAAACGGCCCATATTCGATCGTATCAAGCACCGTGTGACTCGCATGGACCACAATCTCTTTGATGTGATCTGGCCCGCTTTAAAGAAATACGGTAACTCGACTAGCAACAGCAAGGCGAGTAGCGCATACTCGTCCGTCAGCAACGTAGCAGAAGAGGACGACCCCGTGTCGGTCGTCGCGCCAGATTACGAGAGCTACGTCGTGTTCTCCGAGTTCTTCGATCCTCTGATCAGAGACATTCACTGCGTGACCGCGAGTGGCGACCTTCCCGATCATCCTCCGCCCAGATTCTTCTACGACGAAGATGGCGAAGGAGAAGAGAACCCGGATATCCTCGACGAGGTGACCATCGCCACCATTGAGGGCTACGACCTCGATCCTCCAGCCAAGTACGTTCAAGCAGCGGTGATCGAGTGTTGCAGGAACCTCGAGAGATATACGTTCCCCTTGACCTTGACGGTGAACCAGCTGGAGGAGGTCGAACGAGTGATCACCAGCGAGCTGATGAGTCAGGAGATCTCAGGGATGATGGCAGAAGGTAGCAGCGAGGACGAGCCGGGGACTTATTTCACGCTTAACGAGATAATGGACCAACCGAGTCCCATTAGGGCCCAGTTGGCTGCTGCTGGTCTGTTGTTACCCATCGCAGAGACGGATACTCACGATGATCGACGTCTTCATGGTAGACACTGGCCGTACGGACGAGGAGTGTACGTGTCCTCCGCAGGAGACCTCGCTGCCTGGGTGAACGTTCAGGATCATCTGAGGGTTATATGTAGAACCAACGACAGTAGACCCGGTCTGATCGGTCGTACCTACGTGAGACTGGCCAAGGTGATGGTGATACTCGACGAGAGGCTGGAGTTCAAACGGGACAAGAAGCTGGGCTTCCTTAGCGCCAGACCCCACGCCATCGGCAATACTCTTAGATTTAATGTCATCGTTAAGTTTCCGGAACTCTCGAAGAAGTTTGATCATTTGAAACACTTGTGCGTGGTTCGTGGACTGAGTGTACGAGAAACGGCTAGACAGGACACGGTACGAATCGGCAATCAACAGTCGTTGAGCATCAGCGAGCTGCAAACACTTCAAGACTTCTCCAGGGCTGTGTTGAACATCCTGGCGTTGGAGAAGGAGCTGGCGATAAATAATTCGCTGAAAATCGCCAATCTACTGGCGGGACTGTTTCGCAAACGCAACAGCGCGAAACGGTTTCAGACTTAATGGACGTGAACGGAACAATTTTGTTCTTTCGTTGTTTATATATTAACGGAGATTTTTATTCTTATCGATTCTTTCTTTTTATCGCTTATTCTCTTTTTCGTGGACCAATACGCTTACACGTGGAAACTTTCTGTGATAATTCATGAGCCAATACGATCGACTGCCAATTAAACCTCGTAGACTGAAACTGTAGGGAGAAGAATTGTTGGAAAGACGTGTGTGAACGTTATTCTCTGTCCCTCGTGCATCGAATTTGAACGAAAAATTGGAAGGGAAGGCTGCATTGGTTGCCATTAGGTTAGTAGAAACGAACGTTGTTGCTACATGTTGTCGCACGACACCATGCTTACGTACGTTCGTCAGGTGTGTATATGTGTACCTCGGAGGAGACGATTCGACCAAAATTGCCTGAAGGAAAATTTTGTAGAAATCGACCAAACGAACCTTTACCAAGAGCTTCTTTATGTGTCACGCACGAGTTCGATGTTCACACGAAACCAGAAATGGCGGAGCACATGTCTTTCCAACTTTGGTGTACTCTACAGCGAACGGTGTATATGAATGATCGACTTATATGTAAATAATTATGTATTAAAAGGAACCCTTCACTTATTACTTCTTCTAACGAGGCATGTTGTGACATTTTTCGCAATTTCCTGTAAATGTGCTTCTGTATTTTCCGTTTTACGTTTAATCCTATTCTATATGTGACGTGCACACGAGTTTCGAAGTGAAATACATTCTGCTTCTCACCATGCATTATTCGCTAGAAATTTGTATAATTACTGTTAAAATACGGAGACTCGATGTTATAAACAACGCATTGCGCTCCTTTGAAATGTATAATAAATTTTATGGATTACGTAGCTGAAAGTTGACTATGTTACAAGTTGAACGAGTGCAATGCGTTTTCGTGTACTGTTTAATTTGCGGAAAATGAAATTATTTTCTTTTCCAGACGACAACCAGATGGACATACCGATATTTCAAGAGGAGGAGGGTCGTTATTTAGCATCGTGTAAGTTGAGATTAAAATGTGTACTCCCTTTATATTGCCGATTGAACAAGTGTAGGAACAGCGCTGCAATATGAAAGATTTTAAAAAAATTGTGTTCACAGCCCTTGGTGATCCACTGATCAAAGGCTTGACAGAAGTGGCGAACAACCGACCAAACGATCCCGTCACTTATTTGGCCACTTATTTATACAATTTTGCTAATAGAAGCAAACAAGAACAGGTAAATTCTATACATATTAAAATATTCAAATCAATCGTTCAATAAAAACTTGAAAATATTTTAGCAACCTAATGTGTTGATCATTCCCGACCGTGCTGAGGAAAACATCGAAAATATTGAAAATGAAAACGAGGATGCAGGTTATCCACAAAGTCCAGGATCTGATATACCAGAATCAGCTTTCAGCAGTCCAAACAGAGTACACATTGCTTATTAATATATTAACACTAGAACTACTAAGTGGGTCCAAATAACCTTCCCAAGACTCTTATTTTAAATTAAAGAACTTATCAACATTTTTTGAAATGTATATTATGCTTTATCGAAATAAAGAGTGAATGTATGCACTTTATGCTTCATTCTTCATCTATCCCTTTATATTCGTTAATTTATTTTGATACGTCGGTAGTTCTAGTGTTAAAAGTATACCTATACTGATTAAATATATTAATTTTATTTCTCCAGGATGAACACGGACAAACAGTAATTCATTTCGCTGCAATTCGATCTTACGCAAAAGATGGATTATTTCACTTGCTCCAAGAGAGTCAAGTGAATGTTGGTTTCAGAGATGAATTGTACAGGACAGCTAGAGACGTTGCAGACTTAGCTAACATCAGGGAAAACGTTGATGAAATTGATCGTTACGTAGCTTACTTAGCAGCGAGAGGTAAAATATTAATATTAACCATTGAAATAATTTACAAAGTTTCAACATTTTATCTCTTAATTCCTAAATCTTGCAAGGCGAGACAGAGAAATTGGTAGAACTACTGTTAGAAGGATACGACCATATTTTGGACGTGAAAGACGAGGGTGTGAACATCGTGGACATCGCTGCGGAAAGAGGACGACAAGCAACAGTACAATTCTTACAATCCATTCCAAATTACGTGGTAAGATAAAAACAATATCTAAAATGTACAAATTGTTACGGAGATTTTTTACAGACGCAACGAGAAGAGGTACATCATGAGATCAGAATGGGTAACGCACCGAAAGTGAAGGAATTATTGAATAAAAACAACGGAGGAGGAAAATTGTTGGCGATGGGGAAGAACTCTTTGGGCAGGTGTGCTCTTCACATTGCAGTACTTCACGAAAATAAGGAACTGACCGAGTATGTTGCAAAAACATATCCAGAAACCTTACGCATTGGCGACAACGTGAGTCATTACATAGGTTTGTGGTAAATAGAGAGATGAATGAAAGAGAATTTTTAATTTTAGTTGGAAAGAACAGCTTTACACTACGCAATGGGATTACCTTCTGTCGAGGAACTAAGCAACATCCTCATTAAAGCTGGTGCAAAACGTATCACCAAAGATTTAGTAAGTAATTTATGCAACGCCTCGAAACCAGTTAACGAATAAAATAACTGACGCAATATGTTTCCAGAAATCACGACAACCATCCTACTATTTCATGAACAAGTCGGACATCGAGAGGCTCCAGGAAGAAGAGGAAACTCTAGTCAAGTAGATCCGTTGAATGATGTTCTAATCGTGCAATCGTTTACTTTTGAATATTTATACAAATGCGATATACGTCGAGAAAGATTTCAATAATGTGCATTCAGTAGGAATAAAAGAAACCATGTGCCACTTTGTACGTTCTGTCAAGATTACTAGTCCTTGGTATTGTTTTTCTCAAGGTACGTCTGAGATAACGAATGAGTAGCAAGCACTTTCCTATTCCCGTGTAAAAATTATGATCATGTAATGAATTGACGTTATGTAATATACAGTACAGTATCAATAGTACAAATAATAAGAATATTCAGCTTTTCCATACATGTTTCTTTTAATTGCCTTTGCGTAAGTATATTTCATTCCCTTTTTTACAACCTCTCAAGAAACGTCGAGCAAGGATTCTTGTTTCCTTCCTTTCACTTTTATCTAAATTAGCGACGGACAGATCAAGTGGCCGTCACTGATTTAAATAACGATCAGAGATTTCAATGATCAAAGCTATTATCTTCAAAGATACGTTAGTATTCATACACTAAGATTGTAAAACGTAAGATAAAAAAAAATATCTACTACGAAATAAAGTTATTTATCTAATTATGCGATATATCCTGCATTCCGGTCTAAGACAACCTCGATAAACTAGTGTATAATTTAAAATATAAGGTTTCCGATCTACTCTACTGTCCAGATTAAAAGAATCGAATCGTATTATCGTTCTTCAAATCAAATTCTCTTGACGATTGGCATTCTTAATCAATCATAAGATATAGGTTGTCTTCTGGTGCTAATCTTCGCCTGACTTTGCGTTTTCCTGCAGTTTGATCCATTTTCTTCACTCTCTTCGGTGTCCTCTACAATTCGCTGCCAAGGAGTGGGATTCACGTATGCTGGCTTTGCTTTTTGATGAGCTGATAAGCAAACATTTATCATAAATGAATATTCATTTATGCTTTGTTAAATTCATTCAAGACCGTATCTGACTGGAATTTTTAAATATTGATCTTATTTTTTGAGTACTGATTGACATAAGATTTTGCACACGGTGAGTCAGCGGTCTCGAATGTGTTAAGAAGACAGTAAATTAACTAACGTAGAAGTCCCTGCGTAGCTGGTCTCGGTTTATTCTTTGCCGTTTTTTGCCAATTCTCATACGCCTTCCTGCTCTCCTCTAATCTCTTCTTCTTCTCTTCTTCTAGCTGCTTCTGCTTCATTTCCTCTTTCATTCGACGTGCTACACAAACATTAAGTGTAAGGTACCTTTACCTCTAATTTTATTTATCAATTTACCTCTCTCTTGTTCTTTCTTCTTACGATTCCACTGAAGAAGATGCAGACTCTTGACAACAGCCGTTTCATCTTCGAACTCTTTTAACTGTTTCTGCAAACTCAGCTCTTTCTCGACCATGGCCTTCTTCCTCTCCTCTTCTCGTTTCTTCTTCTCGGTCCATTTTAAAAAATTCTCTCGCTCCCGGGATTCTTTCTCTTCCTTTTCCCGAGCCAATTTCTCCGCCTCCATTTGTTTCCTCCTCTCAGCTTGTTCTTCTTCCTCCTTTTTTCGTCGAATCGTTTCCTGTTTCCTTCGAATCCACTCGCTGTAGGTGATCTTCTTCAGGTACTCGCTGTCGTTTAATCTGCTCTCGGAGATTCTGATGCTGGACAACGATGTTGTGGACACCCGATGTCCGTTCACAATGTACCTGCGGATATATTACAACTTTCCTTTTAGAACTTAAGAAAACGTAGGATTCTTTTACTAAAGATAAACGTAGGAAGAGAAGCCTCCTATCATTTAAACTCCATAGTCAAGATAAACATTGATCACACATGATTATTCAGAAAATACCTCTCCTCTCCCGAGTTGATTTGCCTAGCAGAACACATCCGATCATCATTATCCGCCATGTCAACGATTTTGCAGCGTCTCTCCGTACGGGTGGTGGGTCTGCAGGAAGTTACAGACTTGGAACGCATGACTTCAGATTTATAGGATGCAGTTGGAGAATTCAAGGAATAACAGCGATATGTTTCCTGAGCTGAATTTTGGTCACCGGAATGATCCCCGAAGGAGGTAGCCATATCATTATTGATGGACAGCGTGGTCATCATGTCGGTCATTTGCGTGAAGTCACCATGATTACCGATCTGACCGTCTTTCTTCGAGCTGACCTTCACTCGAATCTCAACCTCTTGCTCCTCGTCCTCATCATTGTTTATAGTTTCGGCGTATATCGCCGGATTGATGAATCGAACTTCCGAACCCAATTTAGAACCGGTAGAAACCGGATCGCAGCGAATTAATCCGTTACTCGAGGAAGTTTCCCTTAGGTGAATATTGGACTCCGAGTGATTTAAAGGACCAGAATTGGTCAACCGTACACCGTTCGTGGCATAAGCATTCGTCCCGGTGCAGGTATTATTAATATCATCTCCTCGTTTCCATCTGTACCAACTGTCAACGTCGCTGTCAAACATGGTCAAGTAACCCAAATCAGATAATGTGATGAAGATTACAGAAGATGAAAGTATATCGAATTTCAAGAACTCTTCACATATCGTTGGTCTGCGCGACTGTCTTTTAATTAGTTAGAAGTCCAGACGGAACTTGGATAATTGTGTTCGTCCATGATTTACGTAACATTACGTTCTTCGTTTGCAAACAATGACGAATCCTTTTTGGTACAGTCGAAAAGACGCTTCAACTTGGAGCTCTTACGAAGTAAATTTATGTAAGTTACGTCCACGTAGTTTCGTGTACGGATTTTGAATTTGGAGATGTCGCCTTCAATCTGGAACACCCTCCATCAAAGGAGTCCTAATAACAAGTCTGATATTCGATAGTGTAATTGACTTCCTATTCCAACAATTGCCCAAAAAGAAAAACAGATCACGCTCGACGTTTCTCGATATTTTACTATATTTAATTATATTCATAATGAATAGCGAAAATTATATAAAAGTAGACAAATTAAATAAATAAATTAAAAAACGGTTTGGATTATTTGTCGAAGATATTAAAACACAGTTTCTTGATTGAAGTCTTTATTTGTTCCTTAACTTATTAGTTATGCTTATATTAACTTGTGCTTGATCGACGTATCACTTAGTTCTTGATTTTAAATAGAGATCTCAGAAAAGTTAACGTTCGTTTGATATGATGTTTCTTAAGTTTGACTCGGTCGCATTGTTCTGTCTCGTAATTAGAAGATACTCTTCCGTAATTTCTTCGGGTTGGATTTTATTAAAGTACGTTTCTCGTTCTTGATGAACATAGTACGTATCGTCAAAATTGAAATGCAATCCGAGTACGATATTCAGTGCAGAAGCGTCATACGCGTGACAACCGGAATACCGATATTGTGGTTTCTTATTAAATCGACAACCTGCTGATTGAGCTCCTACAATGATTAAAAAAGAAATTATTATTATACGCTTTAAATAATAACAAGGACTGAATGAATAAATATAGTAATGAAGTCAATATTAACATACATACCAATGGGACAAATACAATCTCTTGTCAGCGCGCATTGCACCCATGGCAACATTACTTTTTCCCTAATTTCTTTAATATTCCTAATTACTAAATGTGACGCTCTTATTAAAGGCAGAAAGAAAAAACTTTCAGCGGAAACGTGAAAATATTCATACATCTTTGGATGCGTTAAAGAGCTAATTGCGTGCCTTGTAGGCCAAGCCAAAATTCCAGATTTTGGTAAAAGATACTTTGCAATTTCAGACGAATTCAAACGGATATTTGAGTCCATATACAATATGTTTCCCAATGTGTTTAAAGCTGTCTGTAACATACGAAAAGAATATCTAAGTTCTAAAACATTGCATTATCGTATGTTAACTGTATTTAAATATTAAATACTTACTTACCTGAATAACTAAAGGTCTATAAACATGCAGTCTATCATCTTCAACGTGAGTTGGAAACTGACTTATATCAAAATGAATCACATTGCATTTTGTAGAATTACAAGCTGTTCTAATATTTTGCAAAGAATCATCGTTTAATCCAACACTATAAATGATAATACTATTATTTGGCAAAAAATGATTGACGTTTCTCACAAAGCCATAAATATTCTGTTCACTTCCAGGCCTTATAAGAGATACAACAGTCACATTTTGAGACTTATAACTAAAAGGTGTTGTGCTAGTTTGTCCATCCAGACCAAGCATCGCAAGATACTTAGAATCTGTTACCAAACGCTTCTCCTCCACATCTTTTAAGTTTTCCTATAAATTCAGAACTAATTATTTCTATACATATCAGTCATAAAATTGGATTAAATACAGAGTTATAAATACATTTACCTGGAAGCTTCGCAATTGCTTGTGTGTCTCTGTAACCAGAGTTTGAATGGAAGGTCGTTGATTACTGAAAGCAATAAAAATAATGCTGCTGCCTGCTATGCAGATGAGCAACAATAGCAGACCTTTGGTACGCATCTCTCATCATTTAATCAGTTGGTTGTTTAATTCTCAAACGATAATTATGTTGAGTTGTTACGTTAGAAACATCATACGTAGGTTATACGTTCTTCGTGACATGACTATCGTTATACTTCGTTTAACATTTTATGTGGAATAGATAGATAGTATATGAACATTGACAAGGTACATTGATTAGGGTTTGATCAATGAATCAGTATCGGTAAAAAATGCTTTAAATCTGATAGCAGGTCAGATTAAATTCCTCCTTTCTCTTGATAACAAAACACTGTCAGTGCTCTAGCAGACGCCGCATTTCTAGAAACTTTTTATTCGATTGGTAGTAGTGTTGTTATATAGAGGGAAAATGAATACAGAGGGAATTTATTCTTCTCATTAGGAATTTCCTCATTTTATTATGAATTTGTTCTTATAGTATGACCTACAGAATTTTTATTAGAATATGTAACTCTAGGCGATATCAATCTTTTTTTTATCAGAAAATTCTGGCAATTCTGATTGATAGTTTTGTAACAAAAAATTACTATCGCGTTATCATATTTGAAAATTGCAAAGACATTTTAAAGTTTATACTGATAAATTATTCCTTTATAAATCATTGTGATATCATTTAATCATATTGATAATATGATAAATCTGTCTGAGATACTCCTATATAGATTGGCAATTCTTGTCTTTCCTGGATTACCCCTCACAGAAAAGACAAGGACAGCAAGAAGGAGTCTCTCAAAGATTTTGAAGATTTTTATCATGCTTTCTTTTTTTTCAACATTCTTTATATAATTATACAAGGTGTATAATACAATAGAATAAAATCCGATTCTGTAATTTAGCTTTTAAAATTTTGTAGAAAATACATCTACGTATACTTTCGTTTTTTTATGTACTGTACTTATTTTTGTTATTGTTGCAACTTTGTAAAATATTATGTTTAACCTTTTCTTGTAAATATCAGTACTTTGTATAATTGAATATAAATTTATCATTATCGTATCAAATTCCAGGAAACACACGCAATTGATACATATGCTACTGATATTGATCGTATAAGAGAAGCTTATGGCTAGTAACATTCTTCTGTAAAACAAATACGTGTTACCAAAATTTTGTGAAATAAAGTATACTGAAAATCTTGTTGAGTTTGACGTTAATTTTTATCCCCCGCGTTTAGTGTTAATATTTACTTTAATTATTAAATCAAAGATAAAAATTTAAGTACATTTCATGTACTCAACATCAACACAAGATTTTATTCAGAGAAAGATAGGTCTTATACAATTGGTCTGAAATAAAGTAGGACTTTGTATTTGTAAAAAATCATTACACATAAACAATACACATTGATGATTTATTTGTATAACAATAATTGTCTGGTACATTTTAAAGAAATATTTCATATTCAGTGAAGACTGACAGTAAGTTATTTGCTTCAATGAATACATTTATAAAATAACTGCTTATGCTCATAACTTATATATTACAGTTAAATTTATTATTAAAAGAGTAATGGGTTAAAAATGAAGCTTTTCAAGTTAATAGTACATCAGAAAACTTTTAGCGAAGAGGATTTAATAATTAACCCAAAAGATCACCCTGGTATAAAGACTGGAGATGTTGTTGAAATTTATCACCCAGAAGTTGAATTTAGTCGACTTCTTCTTCAAGTCACGTCCTTCAAAGAGGATTTACAAGGACGTGAAACAATTAGTGTGGAAAACAATGTAGCAACAATGTTCCAATTAAGAACATTTGGAGATGTTTATATGAATGTTGTAAATCCAGATGATGTTGCTTTGGATTCTGTCGAACTTACCTTTAAAGATCAATATTTGGGCCGTAGTGAAATGTGGAGACTTAAAAATAGCTTGGTAGAATATATTTATATTTAGAATATATTTATTATAGAGTACAATTCAATGATTTATAGTAAATACTTTTTTTTATCAGGTTAATACTTGTGTATATATGAACAAAAAGATTGAATTTTGTGGAGGCAGTATAAGATGTCAAGTCTATGAAATGTGGTCACAGGGTGACAGAGTTGCTTGTGGTGTTATAACTAATGATACTAAGGTTTATATTTAAATATAATGCAAGAATACATATACAAAACAATTCTTTAAGAATATAACTTTTAGGTTGTATTTCGTTCTTCGACAAGCATGGTGTATCTTTTTATTCAAATGAGTTCTGAAATGTGGGATTTTGACATTCATGGTGATTTATATTTTGAAAAAGCTGTTAATGGATTTTTAGCTGACTTGTTTCAAAAATGGAAAAAGAATGGTAGCAATCATGAAGTAACAATAGTTTTATTCTCAAGAACATTTCATAATGCTACTAGTTTGGAAGAATTTCCAAACCATATGCGTGAATGTTTACAACATGACTATAGGGGAAGATTTTATGAAGATTTCTATAGAGTAGTAGTACAAAATGAAAGATTTGAAGATTGGAGTAATGTGTTGGTACAATTACGAAAGCTCTTCACAGATTATCAAAAAATTGTATTGGAATATCATCAAAAACCAGGTATTACTATACCAAAAGCAGTGAATTCAACAGCTGCACAAGGCAACTTTTTAGAAGTTTTAAATATGTCCTTAAATGGTAATAATTATTTACATACAATCCAATGCTTAATAAAATATACCTCTTTTAATACATTTTTATTATAGTTTTTGAGAAACATTATTTAGATCGTAGTTTTGATAGAACTGGTCAATTATCAGTGGTAATTACACCTGGTGTAGGTGTATTTGAAGTTGATAGAGAATTAACAAATGTAACAAAACAAAGAATCATTGATAATGGTGTTGGCAGTGATTTAGTGTGTGTTGGAGAACAGCCATTACATGCAGTTCCTTTATTAAAGGTATTAAATAACAGCATAATAATTCGAAATATACATATTAATATTTATATCGTTTCAGTTTCATAACAAAGATAAATCTATAAATGCACCTGATGATTATAGTATGCCACATTGGATAAATCTTAGTTTTTATTCAACAAACAAAAAGATTCCTTATTCAACGTTTATACCTCGTATAAAACTTCCTCAGAGAGTATCAAAACAACCAGTAGAAAATGGAAAATTACAATGTAAAAATAAACTTTTACAAGAAGATCCAAGAGAATGTTTACACAATACCTTGTTTGATTATGATGCATACGATGCACAAGTTTTTCAGTTACCTTCAGTCCATACCTCGAGGTAAATTTGTTATTGAATACGTAAATTACTAAGAATCTAAAACTAAAGATTTGAATTTCAAAATTTTATGTAAGTAGTTTACAACGGGTTACAACGAGAACCAAAAAGACGAGTGTTGCAAGTATGGAAACATACAATACTGCACACATATTAAAACTAAAAAGAAAGATGTCAGATCCTGACATTCATCATCCACCACCTGAATCACATTCACCTCCAGCTACTATCAGAAGTGCAGCAATTTCGATACCTCATAGAACAGATGATACTGTCACCAGTGAATCTAATGGAGAAATCAATGGCATGTATTTGGAGGAATTTATAGATCACAAACTTAATTTGTAAATTATAAATCTTAGAAAATAATCTTTTATTATGCAGAATCAAGGACGTCAGTGAAAAGTGACTTAACAGATTCTGAAATATCTCCACCATTTAGACCAGTTGTTGGCAGTGCTGGAAGTCCAACAAATACAATATCCCAACCATCAAGTATTAGACCTAGTAGAGCACTTATCAATCCTTTTGATCCATCTCATGTTACAATTAAACTTACTAGTAACAGACGAAGATGGACACATATTTTTCCTAAAGGTGAATATTATCAAAGAAATCGAGATCATACATTAAATTCAATTAACATTACAGGACCAACAGGTGTGCTTATACAGCAGCACCATTATCAAGCTGTGCCAACACAAATGTGTTCAGGGTCACAATCTGATGCTACTTCCACTTTAAGTGGATCTCCCATGGAACATAATGATATCTCTAATTCAAATCAATTTCAAGATCGTTAGTATTTTATATGAAGTACGCGTGCTATATATTATCATAGCACAATCACAACTATGTCTATTTTTTTTTAGATACAAAAGGTAAATCCCAACGGTTAAATCTTTCACTATCAAGTGGCGATAAGAGCGGACATCCAGTGTCTTCTACCGGAAATAAGTCATTGACATTATTGTGGGGTGCTACTGGTGAACAAGAATGGACACCAGCACTTACAACAGGTTTGCATACATTCTGATAAGGAAATTAGAGGGAATATTTATAATATAGACTATTTAACTACTGGCAAATAATATATTATAACATATCCAAATAACAATATTAGTCACGTTATTTTCACAAATGATCATAAAATGAGTTTACAGTTTGAAGAAAAGATTTTAATTAAATTTTAATTAAACAAATAATAATTTTTATGATGTCTAAATATTAACTGCATATTATTTATGAAATATAATGCTTCTTGGCTGTTTTTCAGGAACAGTAAAAGCATTGATAATATGTAGGTGTAATATTGCAAATTAATTGATTAATATAGATTCATGTGAAAAAAACTTTCACTCATGATTTATACCAAGAAGGATTAATGGATGAAAACATGTATTTTTAAAGAATGAAAATAGATAGTGTATATTCAGAATATGCATATTGTTTCCCATGTAGATTGAATGAAAGTTTGATACACAATCACACAATCATCATGCATAAGAAATATTTTCATTCTTGGACATACTCATATTTATTTTTGAAATTCATTGATCATTTAAATAAATAATATTATTACATTTATTTCCATGCTATGGTTCGTCTTATTGGGATGCAACGCTGGACGCATTGACGCGTGTGTGATGTACAACTATGATGTCACATTAAACAGCAATCATAGGTTAGCGCTATACGTTATTGGGGGTTGATTCGGTTATGGTATACATTTATTTTTAAAGCATTAAATTTAGAGTAACTTTTGTTTTTCACAGTTCTATCTTTTATGATTCTTCAATGCATGTACGTTCTCTATTGCAAATAAGTAATTCTAATTTCAACATAATCTCTTCGGATAAAATCTATTAAATCTATTAAATAATTAGTAGTATTTATGATTTATACACCTACATAAAGACTTGTTAGTGTTTCTTTTTATTTCTTATATGAAAAGTTTACATTCTGTAAACATTTACTTTTATTTTAAATGATTTCATATGTATACACTATAATTCACTTTTTGTGATTCACAAATTCTTCAAACATTTTCTCATCTGCTTTATATTCCTTTTACTTTATCGCTTTACTCTAACCACTATATTTCCTTGTACTGTCAGCTAGAAATGGAATGTAGTATTTGGTAGAATCTCTTACTAATATACAGCAACATAATACTGTGAAAGCTTAATAGTAGTTTCTTTGTAATTCTTCTTAATGTCATAATAATTTACTTTACACCAGCAAATATCTGGACACATGCATATTTATTCAACATTACTTTTGCAAATTACATTATAATGCATGTTTAAATATTTGACCACATTCATTTTTGGACTTCATACACTAGAAACACATAACACTGATATGATCACTTTTTCAATTGGGGTACATAAACTATATAATACATATTTGCATTATTGAAATGATTTTATAAAAACTTCTTTCACATAGCATACCTATGTATTTTTGTATTAACTGCTACAAATACTTTAGTATTTATGTAGTAACAGAATTAATAATATACATCAAATGGACTACTTGTTCTTTACTCCTCGTAATTTTGAAATGTATTTAATGTTTTGCCTGCCTGTATTTTGTATCATATTTTCTTTTAGGTGTAGATTGGAAGTCCTTGACCATTCCGGCATGTTTGCCAATTACCACAGATTATTTCCCAGATAAAAGAAGTCTCCAAAACGATTATGTTGTATCAGATTATAATCTTTTACCTGACGATGTTAACACTGATTTTGCACAACAACGAGCTATCTATAAAAAGCCTTTAACAACTGCAGAAGTATTTAAAGAGCTTGTGTCACAACGATTAGCACAGGTATTACATCACAAAACAAATTTATCTTAAAAATTAAAATTAAAATTCTTTCATGACAGTATATTACATATCTTTTGATAAGGGTTTTCAATTAATTATCCTGCCACAAAATAATAGAAATCAAAGCAATACACCAGGTAGCAATGCTATTCCAGCAATAAGTTCTGTCATGCGTGGCCGGCAAACGGAATCAGAACCTAAAGAAGAATATTTGTTAAGCATTGGGAGGATATTCCATAAAATATCCTTGTTTGATAACTGTATAACAGTTACTAGATATCGACCACGGTAAATAATTATAATACATTCTGTTTCATCACGAGTCAAAGGAATGCAAAAAAATGTATAATGTGTGATTCTTGTAGACATCCTTATCCTCCATTTAATATTCATTACCTGTATCGATTTCATGCACCACATCATGACACATATGAAGTTTCTTGGGTATCTTTTACAACAGAAAAGCTTGAAAATTATAATTGGAATTATTTAGATCATTATATTTGCACTAGAGGTCATACTGATTTTGCTTTGGTAGAGGTAAGATTTAAACTAAATGCAATATGCAGAGATATGCACTATTTGTGCAGTAGTAATTTGTTGAAGTTTATATAATTTTTGTAGGCACTTAAATATTGGAGATTTCGAGTTTTTCTACTACCCTTACACAATTCAGCAACTCGAAAGTTTTCAGAGGGATCAACAAGATGTGACATATACACACCTCTTACTACTTCCGAACAAGTTTCCCTTATGGACGGGTTTCTGCGATTTATTGAACTGTGGCCGAATAAAATACGACGACCGAATCCGAGCAAAAATTGGGTAATTTTTTTAATAACAACTTTGCCAGGCAATATATAACTAATTTTTCCATTAATAGAAATTTATAAATGGCTATAAGGCGGATGTTTTACACAGGTTGAAACATGAAAAAGAAATTTTTCCAGATAGAATTATATACGTGGAATTTAATATTATCCTTTTTGTTTAACCCAAATTTTAAACGATTTTGGTTTAACAATTAAGTTTGTTTATACATATTATGCTATACTATTGCACTGTAGAATTGAATGTCGCATGCCTGATGTACGATGCCTTAATAATGCAATTCATTTCGGTGCTTCGATTAGTTTTGAGAATTTATTATTTTATTATCTTATTTAATATCAGAAATTGTACGTTATTTTTAATTTACGTTATGCAAGATTTTGTATGCAGTGTCACTGCAATATTTAATGTTGTGTGGTACCCTACATATTTGGAACGTAATAGGCAATAACATGAGGGCTAGTTTCAACTGAACAGAGCACGATTTGTCCACAAGCTTCCTTGGTATTTAAATAATCGATGGCTATAATATTTTTGAAATGGCAATGTAAGAACTAATTTTTCTTACAACGTACAGTATAGTCCAGTGGCTGACCAATACTAGCAACACATACAAGATCAATTTGACAATCAATATACCAGGTGAAACCATTTTTTGCCACCTTTTTTTAAGCGAGACATCTGTAACTGAGTGCGGGGAAATTTCCACCATGTTCAATTACAGAAGTTTCACTTCTAATGCATCTGACGACCACGCACATGATATATTTGTTCGAATAATAATATAAATATTAAAATTTTTGTCTTGCGGCATCCTTGCAAAGTGGTGTCGCTTAGCCCGTATATTTCGCTGACGCTGCACACACACATATACACAGTTACATAATATATACACATGTAACTATAGGGAGAAATAGATTAGTGGAGGGGTATTTAGCATGATATGTTTCAGAATCCTTCGACTCTAGGTGGTGTACCACAGAGAGATCCCGCCTCTCACTTGACCAGACGCAGGCACAGCACGAGCCTGATTTTCCTCACTAACCAGGTATATCCTCGCATCCTGTAGCCTCGATATGCTGATCCAGATGTTAATGAAATCATTATCATGTTTAGCCCTCACTCTCTATACATATATCTTGTTTTCTTTATGATTAGGAACAACTTCCAAGTTTCGATACTTTTGTGCCTTTATATACATACAATATTTACATTTTACTCTTCAGTAATGTTGGTCTTTAATCAAATAATTATGTAGAATGTTCAGACAGCTTGTACAACTTATTACACAATGAATGCAGCCATGCTTGACATTTGCCTCGAATGCGCACATGACTTAGCAAGCTTTCGTATAATGCAAAAACGCCGACATTTTATTTATTCCCATTTCTTTTCATGATGTAATAATGCTCTCTAAATATGATGTTAATAATGATGCGATTACAGTCAGACAAACCAGAGATATACTTCTTCATGATCATCAGCTTACTCATGACATTTACAGTTACCCATACTCTTCTCATCATGCTTTTCAGACCAGTCTAGTTGGCAATTCTCCCTTCAGGGAGCGACTTGGAAGCAATCGCCTACCAGAGAAACCCAGACCAAGGTTTGAACAAGCTTAGATTGATGATTTCAGCATTGTTGCTTTGTGCAAATGTAATGGTATTGCTTGCAGCCTATTCATTTTGTGATGGCAGGTCATTGGAGTTTGATGTTTGATGGTTTTTTTCATTTTATTTCTTGCTTCACGCTATACGTATGTTTTATTATTAATGCATAATAATTCAAGACTAAATACTCTACAGATAAACACACATTAAAATTATTCTTTGAACTCAGGTTTGCAGAAATTATGATACAAAATTATGCCATTCTGAAACTGAATGAAAAAGTATCCTCCAGGCTATTATATGTAACTTAAAAATTTAAAGGCATTACAAATTTCTGTTTAATAAATTGTTCTTTATTTCGAGCAACGTACATTTTCTCAACATGATTTACTTCAATATAAATTTCACACATAATTTCTGATAAACTACAAACGTGCATGTTTTATAAGAACATAACATTAATTGCTACTCTTTATGCTTTACTTAATGTTTATGTTGCACCATAATAAGCTTAATCTTAAAAAAAATTTTAACTTCCTTAAAAACATTACATGCTTCTATTCTGGTGATGAATATGAAGGTACTTTTAATGCATCCTATTTCTGGAAAGGTGTTCACGAAGTGAAAGAGAATTGTACACATATTGAGAATATCTTTGTACATATACAGGCTATTCTATACTTTTCAGCTGCTTTCATTTTTTCCATCATTTAGTAAATCCGAAATGCAGAGCATTCGTATCATTTGCAACATGCTTTAAAATTTAAAGCCAGTGTTGTACAGAATTTGCCAATATGTAATTATAAACTTGTACGAATGCTCTGTATCATAGAAAATATTGGTAGTGAGTGAGGGAGTGACGGGGTTCTCTGTACAGGAGAGGCATGTAGTGAATACCGCTGCGACTGCCCGCACGTGCCTCGACACTCCTCGTCACGTGCCAAACAGGTTGGTTGCTCCTTTAAATTTCTCCATTCAGCAATAAGCTTAAATATCCGTTATCAGTGACAAAATATGTATGTACATGTTGAAATCCCACTGTTGAAGCAATCGATGCGAAGTTCCAACATTCCAAAGTTTCAAAGCTTTACAGTTCCAACATTTCAAAGTCCCAAAGTTTTATAGTTCCAACATTTTAAAGTCCCAAAGCTTCACAGTTCCAACATTCCAGTCTTGAAACTTCACAATTCATTGTGATGTACATACATATAAGTTCAAGATATAATTTCCATGATTGTTTGAAATAAATGCAAATGGTACTATGTATATGCAAACAAATTTTGTGGCTTTCCATATTGCAGTCTTAGATATTCTTTAAATTTCCATTCGCTACCTGTTACTTCGCTATGCAGCATTGTAGTAGCTTGAACTTTACGTAATCGTTGTTTTATCCAACTTTATCAGGTCAGGTTCTAAAGTGATGGACAGAGGTAGAGTCTCGCCAGCGAGTGAAGCCGTGTTACCACTCTCACTTGAGCAACAACAAGATCATTTTGATTCTAACGAAGACAAGTAAATTGAATACCAAATTATACGAAGTTGTTTAAAAGAATCCTGGATTAATGTTAAAACTTCATTCGTAGTGCAAATATGGAACTGACAAAATTGAAAAACACTGCGCCAAATAATGAAATTCTAGAGGCTATGAAACATCCACAGACTGGTGTAGGGTTCCTTACACACCATCCATCTCTACCAAGTCAGACATTTGTTAGTGCAGATGCTGTGCAGTGGTTAAATAATCACATAGAAGGAGGAGTAACTGTAGAAGGTGCTATTAACATCATGAATGTAAGAATAATTTTCTAGTATATTAAAAAGTGATTGATTACACTGTAATAACATACTTTCATTCAGGGTATGATACAAGACAAATTAATATGCCATGCATCAGGTGATTTTTCCAAACCGTTTATTTTAGGATTTTATTTATATCACATAGTGCAAGATAAAGAGAACCAAAGAGGTAAGATCAAATAGTTTTTATTAACTTTAAAAACTATTTATAAATAAATTTATAATTGATTGTTTGGGTCATCTTTAAATAGGAGATTATTTTTCGCCTCTGGGCGATTTACAAAGTTTTGAGAACGAATGGGTGGAAGTCGAAATCAAGGCGCCAAAAGGGTGGTGTGAGCCTACTTCGTCAGGAACGTTTTCGTCGGTGTCTTCGCCTATGACTATACCTAGCTGTGACACTATTGATGAATCAAATGTACCATCATTTCTTAAAGATGATCTAGACTTCATAAATTGTGAGGATGACAGGGACTGGCAAGGTAATCTTATACTATAAATTATAGTCTTACTATATGCCTCACATTTCCAAATTTGCAAACTTTATAATCTAGGTTATTTTATTATCTAGTTCCGTCATATAAGCATACTCATTTAGATATCGACATAAATAATAGAAGTGACAGAATTGAATGGGGTCATTTAAGGTACCAATCTATATATAAAGTGGATCATTCATATGAACTTGTAGTGCAATGGGTAGCATCGTCTGGTAGCATAGTTGCTGATCTCGTAAGTATATCATTTCTTTAGAATGTTCTAAAACGATATTATTTTTGAAAATGTTATCATACTTGGGTTTTATTTCCAAAAGATATTTGTGTGGCAACGTAAAGCTCAAATGTGTGGAATTCAAATGGTACCTATTCCCAGCGACCTATTAGCACTACCGTTCACTTTGAAGAGCGATCCTCTACGGGGACCTATTTTTATACCATTAAACACGGAATGTCTCATTCAACTTCACTCAAAACAGCATCTTTTTGAAGGTTTCTTACTAATTTAACACTAATCCGTAACTGGTAAAATAGGATTCATTAACTCGCAGCAATTTTTATTCCTTTAAAAGATACAATCTGATTCGTTTTTAATTATCTGGAAATATTTCAATATTCCTAAGCGATCCTAGGCGTCCATTTATACCAGCTACGGTTCATTATCTTTCAATTTTACAAGGTGAAAGGATTGTAATTATTTGTAATTACTTGTAGAATTTCAAGAAGAAACTCACGCACAAAGACTTCACCTACTTCAAGAAGCAATCGTACAACGATTTGGCTTCGTTCCTTGTTTAATAGAAAGTACAGAGAACGGTCATCAGTACGTTCACATGACTGGCAATGCATTTATACTCATTCCTTCTACGGCAAATACAAAATCACGTCCACGAAGTGCTACAAATATTGTAAGACGGAATACAGGACAGAAAGGATATCCAATTCATTCCGAACAGCCTAGTCCCCATGAAGCTTATATTACGAGGCATGTTAGCGGAAAAAATAAAGATGATTACGCTAAAGATAAAAGGGTAAGTATTTGTAATTGATTTTAGAAAGCAGTTAGACAAATACTTTTTCTTTGTTTAGATTGGATTTCTTTGGTCATGGAATCATATGGTCAGTCGGAAATGGAAATCATCATCAACCTTAGCCGGTGATGAATTATTTCAGAAAAAGCTTATTCAAGATTTTAGACACTTTTGTTCGAACGGCGATAATAGATTGGTACAGTTTTGGGAATCTTGTTGGGAAATAAAAGAAAAATCGTGCATGAAAACAACATAAGACGTTTAAATGAAAAATATCATAACAATAAGGTACTGTTTTATAAGCTTGCAATTTAATTGTAATAATCAAGAAATTTAGTTCGCCATAATTAAAGTGAGTACCTCGTTTTTTGTAATTAAAAGATCATTTAAAATGTATGAACTTGTGATACGATTATTATTATGATAACGAAGATATGTACAAATTAAAGATATTTTTTAACGCTTGAAAGATATGATGTAAATGGATTTAAAAAGGTAATGTTTGTAATATATATTTCGAGTTTACTTAGTTTGCATAAGGCGTATATTGTTTTTACAAAACTAGTAATAATAAATTTATAATTTTTGTTACAAATACATGTACTTTACCATAAAAAAAGAAAGAACGAAATTGCATTGAAGTATGTCTGCACATTTACCTGACCGAAAAGTTTTTAACGCGTTATAAACAAAAGCCATTGCATTTGTACACACATAAATATGCAATGTCAATTTTTAAATATACAATTATATTTTAGTCTCAATTCAGAAAAATATTGAGATTCTATTATCATCATTTGTTTACATGTACAAAATCATTATTAATAAGCATTTAATATATTATATTATTAACATTTTAATTCCTTTAACGTCTAATATTGTACTTTGAATAATCGAACGGTACATACGGTGTTTTATATTATGCAACTATTTCCATCAAGATATTACGAATTTTCTATCAGAATATCTAAACATTATGTTGAACATCAGAAAAAATTAAATGATTCATATTGAAATTATTGATAAAACAGTGGACAATTATTTATTTCTTAACGTAAATATAATTAAAGTACATACCTATCTTCTTTAGAAACCTATTCTAGAAGGAGGAGTTGCAAAATATTTCTTGTTTCTCCTCATGAATGTTCGACTGTAACAAACAAAATAAAGTATGATCATTTTAAAATGATGAAGAAAGATTTCACTATATGAAGAACAATAGTAAAATACAAACCTAGAAGCAAGTGGAGTATTAAAGAAGCCACGAGAAGTGCTACGTTTCAGCAAAGATTCTGTGGACGGGGTATGCCTTAATTCTCCCGTTCTATGAGAACCGATGTTATTTAGGTTTTCAGGATTGACGAAATTCGCCCAGTAATCCGAAGGAATTTTCAATAAACTTTCTACTATCTGTAACCAACAATTTAATATATTAATAACCATTTGCCAAGAAAAAGAAGAAACCGTCTGGACATATTGCATTGTTATAATACTTACAGCAGCTTGGTTCCTCGTTTCGGTAAGTAAAGAAGTGGGAGATGGTTCCTGACAGCTGTAACCCACCAATGTAGGGCCAAAAACTTTAGCCAGATTGCTTATCGGCATTTTACATTCAGGACTACTTGACACTCTTTGCAAGTGTAATATTAGGAAAGCAAGTGTATCTCTGTTGGGTTGAGGTAGTTCTGAAATCGCTTGATACAAAGCTGCATCTGCATCTTGTTTATCGGTAATAGTAGTGGCACGTACAAAATCTGCCCATAATCCAACGGTAATTAACGGTTCTCGTAACGATCTATAGAAAGCGACAAAAAATATAAGTTAGTCCTTTTTACACGTGAGAGCAAAGTCTTAGACAGACATACCTGAGAAAATCTTTAAGAGTAGAACATATGGTGGCTATATCAACATCCGAGAGATTTGGAGCTCCTTTACCTTTAAGAAACTTTTCTTTTAGACATTTCACTTCATTTGAACCACCATTTACCCTATACAATCCTTGTTCACTCATTCCCCTCAATTCTACTTCATTGATACAATGAACAACTAACGATGGAACCATTGGCGGGATCATAGGTGTATAGTCTGCTATAGTTCCCTAAAGACATACAGTATGATAAATCTATTTGTGAAATATGAAAATATAAAACACTTACAGATGTTCCACGTAATGTAGGTGTATTTCCTGTGGGTATACATGGTAGTGGTACTAGGTCTTTACATTCTGTATGAGCTGTAGCTCTACAGTCTTTACATTTTAAAGCTACTTTTCCAAATCGAATTCTGAAATATTATATATGCAATTGTTTAAAATGTCATGAATCATTTAGACAAATGTTTATACCTCTTATCACAGGGTGTACAAATCTCTGGTTTAATTACTGTCTTTGCTACAAAACTATGACCTCTTGCAGATTTTGTGTTCAAAGTGTATCCACCTATATTTGGACTAGGTTTGAAAATTCCTTCAGAATCTGATCCTGAAGTAATATTATCTGCTTTTGGTGCAGAAGGCTGTAATATAAATTTTTCAAATTAAAATTATCGAAGAAATATTTTGTATATATATAGACTTACCGCTGTATCAACTTGTATTTCATTTGTGTCAATTGGTGTCAATTTCGATTTACTGCGATCACCGCTTTTACGTCGTTTACGTGCACTATGTAAAGGACCCTGTGGATCTGTATTTTCATCTCTGGGTACAGTCTCAATGACAGAGGATGCAGTAATGTTGCCTTCTTTAGGCACTACTACTGTGGTTGTAGCTACTATTCTATCAGAAGTGTTTAATTCCGTAATTTTTTGTGCTGCACTGTGACGTTTCCTTGTAGAATACTCTCCACTGGGTCTGTGCTCTTTCCATTCACGTCTTTTCTGCTGTTGTTGTAGAATTACACTAGCATCTAAGTCATCTTCCGACTTTGAAAAGCAACTTAAGTCACTTAAAATTGAGCCAGTGGAGTCCAGCTCCGCTATAGTATTTAATCTGAAACAATAATTAGTTAATATTATCTGAAACAAAAAATGTTTCTTTACAAAACGGAACTTACTTATCATTTTGTAAGTCTTTAATGTGTATATTACTATGACGACCATTTAATGTAGTGTTATTCAAAAATTGTAACTTTTCTCGTGTTTCATCATTAATGTTTTTTCCACCATCATTGAACAGAAGATCCCTCACCATAGCGATCTGTCTCTCCTGTAAATATATAAGTGATGAGAGAAATAAAATTTTTAAAGTTCTTTACACATGTTGGTAAACACATATAACACCTACCAATGAGTTTCTTTGTTCTTCAACGGTTCTTCTCTTTCGTTTTTCTTCATCTAAAAGTCTTCTAGCATGACTTAATTTTCTATCCAAGTCTGCTGCTTCGTGATGAGCTTTCTCTAATGCAGAGTGAAGACGCTGACATTCTTGTACAGAAGCCAGCCATTTCTGTCTCATTTCCTCTTGATTTATTGCAAACTGCAAGAATTCTGTGTGGAATATAATATGCCATTAGTACATTATTGAATAAAGGAAATATTGCAGAGGGTAAAAAATGTCTGATATCAAACCTTCTTCGCACGCTCCATTTATGAGAACGTCCGAGCAACGCACCACTTCATCGTGGCTTGCTAATAAAGATAATGAAGCAGTCATTTTGCATATAATATAGAATCTGTTTGAATGGAACTGTTAATAATCTTATCGAGTACGAAGTCACGCAACAGGTTTACGACAACTTTCTTCGGATGTTAGAGTACTTTTATCGTTGATAATATCAATTTGCTGAACCTCCAGTTACAAACTTAACCGTAATTCGTGCGTAAGACATTTCTACTTTATATTTTTGCGAATATTCAGTGAAAACTGATATTTTAACATATGCACGCAATATCGCGCCACAAATCCGTTGACATCACACTTCTCAACTCAACAACCGCTTTTTTTCCGATTTAAAATTGACCAATCGAAAGAACACGTTTCCGAGAAGTTTGCTACTTTTCCGCTAGGTGTTCACATTCCTCTTCAAGCGCGAAATAGTTTTGCGTGTTCTGAAATTAACATTTTTGAAGGAAATACTTCCTGAAGAACTTTGGAAGTGTTTTTGGTAAGTACAATGATTATTTCACTACACGGAAATTTCCAATTTATATAATAATATTATGAAATATTCATTTTTGTAATATTCATATTCGATGCATCAAAGTTCGTTGAGAGTCAATTTTTGTCTTTCTTAATAAGAACGATATAACTGATTTGGTATATCATTCAAGAAAAATGGATTTAATTTTCCAAAAATGTAGTTTAAATTTTATTTTGATGTCTTTGAACTTAAATTAAATACGCGCTTGGGGGGAGAGCTTACGCTATCTAGCGGTAAGGGGTAAGGTAAATAAAATAGAAAGATGATAATTTCAACAAAATAAGCGATTATTAAATTTTATTGAGATAAGAAGAACGGTATACGGCCTTAAACTATCGTAGTTAAAAGTCTCTTTCAAAGAATTAGAGTCGATAATTAAAATTTGGTGAGACAATGTTCGAATTGACTTTGAGGGCCTCATGCGGTGAAACTGGGAACCTCGGGAGATCCTTGTCTCTCCCGGACTGCTCGTACAAGAGGGACAAGGACAACAGCAATTTACATTATACGATCATATAATTAATAATAAAACACTTTTCAATTTATTAACTCTACATTACATCTCTTTAAAACTATTCTATCTTCACCTTCTGCAACCGAAAGAAATAAAATATGCATAACATTATCAGCATAATTAGTAAATATCCTTTTACATATTAAAACATAGAATTGTAAAACATCTGAATGCTTATGAAATCACATAGGTAAGGTAAAAGAGCAATAAAAGTGACAAAGCTACTAATTGTTTTTTAGGAGTTGAAGAGTTATATTGACATTGTTTCGGGGTTTTAATTGAATGTCTGACCGAGTTGAAATAGACGGGTCAAAACCGAGAGTCGTTTTAAAAGTCCAATAATCATAGACGCTTTAGGAATATCGACATATGGTCAGAGAGGAAGAATATAGATAATAGCCGGGAGGAGAAACCTCACTCCCACGCGAGCGATTTATTTCGTTGATAAGGAAGCAGCAACTTCCGAAACCACTATTCCGTATGTGTCAATTCTTCCTGTTTCGCCGATTGCATAGTAAACCATTTCCGAGTTTCTATCTTGATATGTCTATTCGGAACATTGTAACTTTTAAAGTATCTTTTGTACTTTATCGCGTTCACGTATTTAAATAATGTAAAATACGTACTTATATAAAATAATACACTTTTGGGTCTTTTACCCATATTATTTTATGAGACAGAAAATGAGAAGATATAAAAATTGTAATATTGATTACTATACTTTTATTTTGAAGGGAACATCTGAACAGTACGATTTGTTAACATAATAGTATAAAAATGTGGGAGTAGAAAATGAAAATCTGTAGATCAATTTTGCTCCAAATAACTATTAGATCCACAAGAGTTGACTTAATTGAAAGTAAAAATTTGAGTATAAAAGATGACGTAAAGAATGTAGTTGTCAATGCAATAATTTGCGACTTCGCTGCAGTTTTATTGTTTATACCTTGAATGTTTTAGGATCACGTTCGACCTATTAAGCAACTCGATCGGCGGTGCACTTCCGTTAAGTCAACTAAAATGATGTCCAAGTATCGCGAACATCGGTAGAAGTTTCAGTCTGGAATTTCTCGGTTATTCCCAAGACAGATCCCGATTCCAATGGATATCGAGACCCGGAGGAATCAAGGCGGAAGTAGCGAGAGAACAAGGAGAGGGTGAGTGGCTAAGCATTATCGTCGGTTACGTAGCTATATCCTGCAACGCACGAACGACTCTAAAATTGCGCTCGGCTCTTGCACCCTTCCGCTTCTACGTTCTCGAGTACTCGAGCATCGTGAACCATTCAATCTTAAACCATCGTCTGCACCGTCCTTTTTCAGACAGCCCTTTCATAGAATACAACGGCAATTTCTGTTTGACAAATCTGTAAAGCCCGTAAAATCTGGATTATCCCTTGCCATAGGAACAGGTTGTAAGTTGCAGGAGGTTTCGTTTAGAAATTCCTCAGGGTTGAATATTTTCGTTTATCGTCCACGCTTATCCGCTTACGATAATTATATCCGTGTATACGATTCTTTTAACGTTACTTGTATTCATTAGATGCCTGACGAAATTTAAGATCAAAGAAATGTGTCATTTATCGAGTATTAATTTTAAAAGTCTCAAAATATGGAGTGTAAATAAAAGTACCTATTTTGCTCATTCTATTACAATATTGACTTTGTGAACTTAACATAAAAAAATTTATAATCGAATTGTAATAAGAGGTTGAGACAAATTTGAAGATCAATTTAGATTGGTTCTCCAGTCGAATATTTTCTTCATTCTCTGTCATCTTTATGCCAGAACGAGCTGAGAAGTACGTTTTAAGACTGCTCGGTTTCGCAGAAACGCAGAAAAATAGAAGGGAAAAGTTTTCGGAACAGCAACGAAGAGGTCACGAGGTAATATTTCCGTGAAAAATCGAATCGATGATCCGTGAACGTATTTCGTTCCTCGTGAAACGGAATAGGGGTAAAGAAAGATAGAGGAAGGGACACTCGGGGGATCGAAAAAGCCCGTAGAAATCGCGTAGTCAGGGGTTTCTATACTGATGCATAAATATTGAATGGTACGCTTCGTTGAGTTTTCAAAAACTCGCAGTTATCCTCCTCGGTGAATTCTGCGAACTTTATCATTCGAAATAAAAGGATAATCATGGCTTAACTTCCGCGCGATTCGTCTTTAAATTTGTAGCTCGCGATAACGTTATCTTCAGAATTATAGCGTCAAATAAACGGCGGAATTATATGAAGATGTCCGATTCAACGAATTAAATTTAGAAAATAGTCAAATGTATTCAAGCATTAAAAATTATGTTAAAACATAACCTATGCGTATACAGAGTTTTTGAGACTTTGACATTAATTATTTATAAAAGAGCAATGAAATAGGAAAATAGTAAAATAATAAAATCCAGCATCCACCATGTATTTCTCATAAACTATGTCAAGTTGAAACAGTTGATATATAATCTCGTTAAAACAACCAGTACGGAAATGAGTCCTCATCTATCATTATCTCCCTTTTCCTGGTGTCCCACGATATCTCTGTTAAGAAACTTTATATCCGGTTGTGATTTCTGTTACGTCCACTGTTATTGAAAATGGAAGCAATAAAACGCTTAGAACCCAGCAACAAGGAGCACGGTCGTAGCTCAGCGCACGAGAGCCAATTCAGAACGTCGCGCAAAATCGTCGTGTATTTTCCGTTAACAGTAGATTCCACGATAAAACAGTCGAATCTCTAATCTCGGTGGTATCCGGGTGAAAATATTGGGTCGGTGAAAACAGAGGTAGGCACCGATAAAAATATTTTATGATGGTGCGTTTCGTTTTACTGCTCCGAATGGAAACGGACTTTTTATCGTGAACTTTTAATTTTCGCCATGCTGATTTTAAACCTTTTTCATCGCGTGTTCGATCTGTCGAGTTCTCGTTCCACGATATGCAAAATTTACTTTCACGAACAACTATAATCCTTTTAGTGCACATTGACAGAGGGCAATTATCAAGATGGTTAACGGTAAAAGTAAGCATTTTGACGTTAGGCTGACGGTATCTGCGATGGCATTCAAATTAGATGCACTTCGGCTATGATACAGCCAGCAGGAAACCTTTGAGAGACAGAGACAGATAGGAGTTGCAAGAGAGAGAGAGGGTAGTAAGCAGACAAGAGGGAGAGAGGTAAATAAACCCCGTTAAGCCTATGAATGCTCGCCGAACGCCGATAACAGAATTACTGCTAAGGGCTGTTTACACCAGGGCTACTGCAGCCGCGTCAGGCGCAGCTAATTGTTTTAACCGGCCGTACTTAACTAACGTGGCTCAATAAGTCCCGGATTTATGTAGCCACCTATGAGGGTCGTGACACAATCACGGTTTTAACGAACCTGTCATGATAACGCTGGACAATTTCACAAATAAAAGTTGTACCTTCTGTACGAGCTTTACTATATTTCGTAGAGTACATTGGTTTACTATATTTGATATAGCAAGTTCGAAAATTACAGAATTACAGAATTACAGAATCTGGAACTCCCCAAATCCTGAAAAACTAAAGTTTAAAAGTGAACAAACTCTGAGACCCTAAAGTCCTAAGACTCCAAAGTCCTGAAGTCCCAAAGTACTTTGAAGTTTCAAATTTGTGAAGTCTCACAGGTCCATGTCCCAAAACAATTTGAAAATTGTAAAATTGCTGAATCTGAACATTTTAAAGTCCCAAAATCTTACAATCCCAAAATTCCCAAATCTGAAAATTCTGTGATCTCAAGGTCCTACAGTCAAAAATCCTAAAATCCCAAAGTCCCCAAATTCTAAAGTCTCAAAACCCCCAACCTCCCAAAGTCCTACAACCTGAAGATCCCAAAATCCCCAAATCCCTAGAGTCTTACAATCCCAAAATCTTAAAGGCCTAAAGTCCAAGAGTTTCAAGATTCTAGAATCAAAAAATTGCGAAATTTAAGAGTTCGAACATACCAAAGTTCCCAGATATCTTAGATATCGTGTAATTTACAGTGATCATTAGTCCCCGCATCGTAATCTTACAAACGTGCATGTGTACGAGTGAACAATCTCGTTCACGTCGCCCGTCTGAATTAATGACGTCGTTAATGCGCAATTCAACAATAAAGTGCATCGATCGTCGTAGAAATGCAATTACACAGAGTGGTAGCAAGGCAGGTGCCAAGTAATCGGAGTGCGACTACCGATGAGTTGAAAAACGCACAGGAAAGATTGGATCTACATAGACGTGCCTCCGTGAGCTGCTCGATCGTAACTTGTATTCAACGGGACGAATAAAAATCGCATAATCGATCGCTCCGGCTATAAATCGCGACGAGGTATTTGGTAAATAATGAACGGCACATTTGCCAGTTGCTGGCATCCTTTTACTCCTTTACATCCTTATTTCCTGAGCTTTCCAATTAAGGTAGTATTTCAGTCGCGTCTTGTAGAATATTAATTTATCCAGACAAATGGAAATGACCGGGATGTGGATTATTATATTATAAATTGACGTTCATTTATAAATAGGAAAAGTTTAGTTCGATACTTTTCATTAAAATTTCATTATTTATGTCAGTCGTTGATGTCATAAAATGGGGTAATTAAAAATTAATAGAATCAAGATTTTTCATATGGAGCTATTTTGAAATTGGTCTTGAATATTTTATACTTTTCTATATGATGGGTTTAAACTGTTGGAAAGTAGAAAATTGGAAGAAATATGATCTAGATTAATTATGAGGGATTAATAAATTGAATCTTCATTCTCCAGATATATTTGGATTCGATTATCGCTATAGATTTATTATTTATAGTTTTATGGACAACCCATTATTTTATTAGGATAACGTCCATCAATTTGGTTAGGGTACGTCACCATATCAGTTTCTTGATTTTGAGGTTCCCAGTAAACGCTGACGTAGCTACTAGAGTAGCTTTAACTTTGAGAGCCTTCGATATCGCAATGGTGGGTCTTTGATTACGGAAGCAGTCTAGCAAATACTTCTGTCTTTCTCTGTTCTCCTTCGCTAACGTTGCGTCTTCCTCCCGTGTAGCCTGTATATCTACTTTGAAAGACCACATCATAGGTGGCCAGGTCTCGAGGTTCGGCTTAATCACGACCCTGCAGCACGAGGTTATCCTAATTTCGTAGTGATTAAACGTTGCTGGCTTGTACCGCCACCAGAGGACGCGATATCCTCGAAAATTGAAGTTTCTTCTAAAACTCCAACTTGGAATTTTCCTAAATTACATCACGACCCTTTCAGCGATAGCATACGGAATAACCCGCCATATTATACATTTATGCATTCCGGATTTACCCGTTAGACTCTGCTGGCTGGCAATTTCATTTTCACAAAATATTGTTCTCTTAATAATTTATTAAATAGCATAGACATTTTTAAGAATCATAATTTCTAGTGCAGATTGAGAGTTTAATTTTATATCTCTTAAAACGTATGATTAATTCTACTTAACACGTTAAAGATTCTTGCTGTGTAAATAACAATTCTATGTAATCAACGATATTAAAAAATGAAACGAATTATTGGCAATGCAGAAAACAGTCGCACAAAACACCCTCCAGAAAAAGTGCATAATTACATGACTAATTAGCAGTAACATGGGTTCTACATCGAAAATGAAGTATTTGCTCGACGCATGAAATTTCTCATTAAAAATTGATTCTACCTCGTCGAATGTCTATCCGCTATTCAGTTGTCGTGAAAAAGTATTCTTCCAGAAATCTAATTGATACCGAACCACGAACTGGAGTATATTCTCGAGCGGATCGTATATTATTCAAGCTGGTTATTGCAATTCGAGTTCTCTTCAGGCGAACGAAGAAACGAAAGCTCGTCGTAGAACGAGCGAATCGATCTTCCAGCGGGGTCAGAGCACGCCTCGATATACCCCTTACGTTGGAAGTCACGCCGTCAGAACGTGTACCTAATTAAAAGTTCGTACTACTTCCCTAGAACCTGGTGGCACGGTGTTACCTCTATCGGCTGTCGTGTTCAAACTAGTTCGCGAGAAGAATTGTCATTCCTCTTGCATTTCGAATTATTCTTCATATACTTTGAAATATTCTTCACGGAAGAACAGCGATAACTTTCGGGAATTTGTGGATGAGATGGGGACAAGTTAATTTCAGAATTTCAAAAATTATCAAAAGAAATGAGTCACATATAACAATAAAGGGGCAGGAATTGACGAGAAGTCACTAAAGAACATTGTCCTTGCGTAATATAAAAATTACAGGGTTAGAAATATAGGTCACGTATTCAGTGTCGTGTTAAGGCTATTCAGAGTGTTTCGTTTTTTCTCGATTTTATGTAGGACGTTATTCCGGGCCGGAATAATACCGAGAACGTAACGAAGCAGTTGGCCACGAAATGCGAGAGTCGTGCTCTTTTGAAAAATTGAAGGGTAATACTTTATAAGGTAACAGCCAATGCATTTGTCCCCTCTTATCCCCTTTGCTTACTCCTTTCTTCATCCCTGTAGACTCTGAAAATCGGGTTTGCAATACAATGAGGGCTTTCAGGGGGTAGCGCGCAATGTTGGCACTTGCCAACCGAACGATAAAGTTTCCTCTGAATTTCCCGCAACGCCCCTGGCAGGAGACGAGTTTACGTGGATTTGCTCCAATCAGAGTTTGTTACGTACACACACGGCACATAGTTACCAATGAAAACACTGACAACGATGACATTTTCTGTGACACGGACGATGCCGATACATCCCCTTCCTTTCTTGACTTTCCTCGGAACTTCTACAGATTTTCTGAGATATTACTTTTCTGACCAACAATCGTAATAATACATCGTGTTGGACATGTCTTTTTGTTCTATTTTTTAACACACCCTCGACTGAAAATAGAGGGTGATTCTATGTTCCAAATTATTCTACTATGACTATTCTCATGAATATAGATATACATACACATGTGAATATACTGATAATTAAAAAAGAATAAAAGAAAGGATAATTCCAAGTATTGATGGTCTGAGATTGCTTAAATTAAAACTTTAAATAATAGCATCTTTAATAAACATTTTCAGTATACATTCACATCAATTCAGTACGAGTATATTTATTAACTCAATAGACAGAGTCAAAGGTTTAAAGATTTCATGCCTATTTCGTACCCTATTTGAACAGGCTGTATTAGTTCCACGAAAGACAATGCACGGATTTCATAGCTGTACGATATCGCCAGTCCAGTTGTTCAAACAACAAATCCGATAAAATACCGAGTGAGAGGATTATACATAGTACGCTCACTCATTCATTTGCATATGAATAACATTTGTAAACGATACACAACTGCTCTGAGTATAATGAAGTTTACTATTCTAATCTGACGTATAGATTGGAATTGCATAATTTTGCACGATGATGTTGGTTATGTATTGCGTTGGTCAACAAGCTTTTAATTTGCGGTGATACGGTATGTAGTAATATAATATATCAATATATTATTGTGTTGATATTGTGCAATACATCAGTAGTAATTATTGTAATAATACTATAATGAACGATTAGAAATATAAGCATAGTATCGTAATGCAATTCGTGATAATATAACACTTGGTAATACAATGCGTGATAATACTGTGCGTGGAAATATAACGTGTGAAAATACATCGCGCGGAAATGTAATATGTGGAAATACAACGGGTGGAACTATAACACGTGGAAGTATAACGCGTGGAAATACAATGCGTGGAAATACAACGCGTGAAAATACAACGCGAGGAAATATAACATAAAAACAGTGAAACGATTCAAAAACCTGTCCAATCAGCACGAGCAATAATTCCAGTAGCAATTTCAGGGAGGAAAGTTCCAAAAAAGAATAAAAATCTTTATTCTCGTCGTGACAAGTTTGTAAAACTGTTTCTCGAAGCTATTACGGCACCTCCCAGCAAATTTCCCATGGAACTCAAAGAGCCGTGCCCTTCTGCCCGTCGATTTCGTTCGCAATCGGCGAACTTCTTCCGGCCGCGGAATTAAATCACGAATCGTTCTGGACTGCAGTTGGAACAGAAAGTTCGAAGACCGGAAGAAATAACCAGGAAGTGTAGCTTCGCCGCGTAATGTTAGCTGCGAACGATGCGGAAACTTGTACACCCTCGGCCTCGGGGCTTTCCTTTGAATTTCAATGTCCGATCCTCTGAGAATCACAAACGTTTCTTCGAAGACTAAGCACCAAGACCGACATTTTCATTTTCCCAAGGGACACCCGTTCCATTCAAATCCTTCACCCTTTCTACGCGTGATCCTTTGAATACGTGTGAAAACGATGCGTGATTCGTTGGCTGCGTCGAAGAAAAGGGCTTGAAAGCTTCTGATTCAAGCGCATGTCTTTCAGAAGCACGAATTGTTGCGATAAATCTTGGTGTCATGTCTTGAAAAGTTTTTATGGTTATATTCAATTCTTTCAGTTTTGACGCACCTTATGCGTCTTATGTTGTTCGTATGTAATTAACGACGCACCAGGTGTGTCTCGTAAAGAAACTGCAGGAATAAGAGTATAATTATAATACAAAATTTAAATAAAAGGAAGAATAGGAATTAATTTGTAAAAAGTGTTGATGCATAACATTTTTATTAATCATCAAAGCGCTACATATAGTAATACATGTTTCATAAAACGTTTTGTATCGGAGAACAATTACTATTAGAATAACTTTCGTCACGAATTGCTCGCGTAATTATAGAATTTACTTAGCTGCACGGGTTGGTCCCAACGGATTTGAATATCTCACTCAGCGTTCCTTTCGTTCTAATAATCCCCTTCCTCAGTTTGTGTAAGAAAATAAGAAACCAAAGGCAAAATTGAAGGCAACCGGTCGATCGATAGAGCTCAAATTGGACGTAATATTCGTGCGTATACTTGAGTAACATGTATAATAGGGTAAACTATACAATTGACACCTCGAACCCTTAGTTTCCATTCAATAAATATAAAAATTCATTTATAACAATGAAACAAGAGGACGGATTAATCATTTTGATTAAAGATTTTTGATAGTACGATATATTGTAAAAAAAATACAAAAGATTTATGAATCATATTCGATTTAAAATTATCAAAATATTGATCGTTTAATAGAATCTTAATGTATGGAAGATGAAATATTAATTATTCTGACGAAGTTTGATAAAATTTATAATTCACTTTTCCGAAAAGGACTAGTTTAAATAATTTAGTTGGCACATTTTGTATGGCACTATTTTTATTACTTCTTCCATTTAAATTATTAATAATTGATAGACTTAAAGTTATTAAGACAGGTTTTCTATTTTTTTTAATAACTTAAATGATATCGAATACTTGAACCTACGTTAAAAAATAAGTGATTCTAATCGTTACTAAAGTTGGGACAATTAGCACAGTGTCAAAGTCAGTATAGTGTACCCTATATCTGTAAAGAACAATTTACTTTCGATAAATCGTTTCGGACGTTTCCTTCGATCCGTTATAGACACCGTTAAGGAACATCAAAGTTGCACGTATAATTAAGCAAGGCCCTTTCTAATTACGTGTACGATCAAGAATCTAATTCTTCCTCTTTTCGGACGAATTGAATTTATACACACGATACATAGGCGAATACGGTGTGACTTCTCCGTCACTGTCACCCTCGTCTCCCGTGGGATCGTCTCTGTCCGGTTTCGAGGATCGATATATTTGACTTTTCTCGTACAACGGCACTGGAAGAAACGCGAAGTTTATTTTCGTCGGTTCGAGTGAAATTTCCTGGTAAATAAACGCGAAGCATTATTGGATTGCAGTACACGAAGCATACACCAGAAATAAAGGATACCATCCGCGTCCTTTTATTCTTCGTCATTTTGTTCTATATTATTTGTTAACATTCCGGCAATAAAATCGTTTGAATAGTTTCGAGGGCAACTGTGCGAAAAACAAAATGGTCACTTCGTGTATTACGGTCCAACAGCTTTAACTGGAACGTGAGCGAAACTGTTGATTACAGAAGACACGTAGAATAGCGTGGCAGAGCTTTCTAACTGTCCAGGAATATTTACATTCTCGAACGGGAGAATAATGTAAACCGTCGACTGGTACTTTCCGCAAATACCGGTAATTAACATGTAGCAACATGGCTTTATACGTACGGGACAAACTCGGTTTCGCAGTTTCCTCTCTGTCGACGTTTTTCGACGAAGACATGTCGCTGGCGTACTCATCCGCAGCCACGGTACACAATGCTTGAAACGGCAAACCCTCCGTCACGTCGTCCGTTTTTTGTGGAATCTCGTAATTTTGGAGCGGTATCGTGCCGATTACTATACTCGTTCGTAGCTTCAGGTTCTTTTGGAACATTCTGTAGTACCACTCACTCACGTCTACGCAGGCTTCGACCTTTCGGAAAACACAAGATTTTTATAGACCGCGTTGGACTAAAATAACATCTACAACCCCTCATCATCGCATTAGGGTCACTTCTTTTAAACACTTTTCATTTTTTCTTATCTGTAGTGAAATCAAATGATAGTCTTGTTTTTAGTTATTGCATAATTATTGCAGAATCACAATATGAAATTGTGAGGTTAGGTTACTCTAATTCACTGTTTACTCTTATGTTTGAACGTGATCCTAATTCGATGCCTAAGAGCTGTAATGATTTTACAATTCAATTAATAAAAGTGTGAAGATGGTGGATCATTGTAAAAGTCTTGTTCATGTTCTTCAATCCAATACTCGATTTAGACTTTGCAGATATGTGAATATAAAATGTATTAAATTTTACAGGTTGATTCGAAAGAGGTCATATTTCTCTCCTTTAATAGAATCAGAAAAGTTGTTCAACTTGCATCAATCGCCCTGTATATTAATTTAGTTTTAATCAAATATTGTGTATTTTGTCAATATTTAAAAAAAAGTGTCTTAATTGTTTTCTAAGATTTTTGAAGTAAGATTTTTACAATTACCAAGATAGCGATTTATTAAGAACGAAAAGGGTGCATCAGTAAAGAATATAGGACGTGTGCAGGTCAGAAGAAGTATTGATTTTTGCTATCTAGGATAATAAAGTACAAACGGAGATGTACAAAGGGATTCAAGCAACATTAATTATAATTTATGGAGGTCCTCGAGTGCAGCTAAATTTAAGACAGTCTCACTTTAAGCGTGTACAGAACGTCGATGATGTTGCAGTGGATCATCCCTGTGGGTGGTACTGCAGGAACGTCAAACGTGACGTCGTACGTGTCAGAATTTTTATTAACAGGCTGATCTACTTCAACTACGATCTCTTTGTGCTTACGAGATTTTTCCGTGGAATGATAAGTCACCACCTAAGAAAATACGGACCATTTAGAGTGACCGATAACGGTGAAACAGAGATTCGGTAAAAAGGAACGTATCGGGAGCATGACCCAGAAAGTTTTACTGCATCACGCTACTACATCTCGCAAAAAATTCCAAGAGATTATGAGGTCTCATTTTCGCTAAAGTTACTGTAACAGTTTAGGATCATTGGCGTAATTAGGATTTTTATTTCAGGCGCTTCAATGTATACATACTTATTACAGTAAATTGCTTCTTTTTCTATAGAATTATTTACATTATTAAAATTCAACAACTTTCAGTTAAAGTATGTACAATTAGTGTTAAAGGAAAAATATTTTTCTTTGCTTCACTAATTTAATACTCTAACTTAGTTCCAATATGGTTGACATTCTAATTGAATTAACTCTAATCTAGTTAACATTCTAATCTACTTAACTGAACCTAGTTACACCAATGTTAACATGCTAGTAAAAATCATGCAAGCTCTCTATGACAGAAACAGTGTTACTTTTTTCAAAACGATTCTGATTTTCTTAAGCGCCACCGTAGAAGGGTTGTTCATGTCAATCGTTATGGGTATAGTCTGTCCAGGAACGTAACCATGAACCGGAAGGGACATGGATACACTGAGCGGTTCCGTTTGGCCCATGTACACTTTGGACTGTTGAACGCTTATAGGCAACTGAAACGTTATCGTAGAAATATCATTTAACATTAAAAAGGTCGGAGAAGTTAAAATTGAAAGGAACGAAATCACGCCATGAAAGCAATATCGTTGTTAGATTTCTACTCACAGGAGCGAGAGGATCTCGATTAAGGTCAAGAATAGGAGCGACCGTGAATGGAATAATATTGGTGGAAAACCGATAAATGGTCGTTACGTCCAACAATGCCCTAATCGAGTACCGTACACGTCCGTATCGGCCCTCGAAACTGCACGGTAGGTTCTCCGGAAGCGTCAGGCTGAACGGGTAGACGCCACCAGTTATCATAGACTTTTCTTTACCATCTATCCGTGACGGGAATATCTGTTAATCCGACATCCGAGTTTCGTGTAGCAATCACGACCAGCCGTGTGTACTCACCGCCTACGAGATAAGTTTCCACGTGGAGGTAATTCTCGAATGCTGAAAACTTGCGACGTATGCCCGCTGATCGATCCGTGAAATACACTTGAGCCTCACCTTTGCATTTCAGTTTGATCCCTGCGTACCAAAACGACTGCCATTTCACACCCTTTCCTATATACTTCTCCATAACTCATGGGACATTTACTAATTTTAAATATTGATCGATTCTACGTATGTCCATAAATCTTCTGATACAGAGTTTCTTCAAATACATCTACGTTCTAAAATTCTACACATCTAAAATTTCTCAATGGAGTTAAGATCCACTGACTGGGAATTTTTATATAAAATTATCAATACAGAGTGTGAAAGAAATAACTCTGTAATTCAGTTCTGAAGTTATAACATAGTCCCATGATATCCCACGTTTTATAGAGATACAGTCTTAAGTTGAAATTTAAATTCTAATTTGGATCCATCAAACGAAATGCGATATAGTACATAGCTTACAATATTCCTTTCAGAAGAATTTCATTTACAAGACCTGAATACTAGATACCCAGATATAAAGATTTTTAGATTTCATTTCCAATTTAATTAAGTTTTGAAAATCAAATTAGAATTCATATTTCTGCTCGAAGACATGGTTGATTGAACAAGCACTACGGACACATTAATTCGATTGCTATTTGTACTACAAGCGTCCCTGCAATACCAGTATCACGTTGTATATGGTCTTATTGCGTGTGCACGGCGATAATAAACTTTTTAGGTCACCCGTTATGTAACGCGATCGATGGTACGTTTGGCAGGCGTTCGACTCGAACAGGAGAGAGATTTTTGTGATTGCGAAGCGACAACAAGGGTAAACAACGCGAGAATAAATATAAAGTTGGTCGTGCCTCGTTACAACAAGCCAATCGAATATCTTCTCGTTTTTCCGCGTCGACGTTGCTCTCGATATATCGAAGTCGAGAGATAGCAGCGTACACCACCCTCTGATTGTGAGGGAGTGAAACTTAAAACCAATTGTCTCGTTTCGTGGCAAATTTATATGGCTGTTGAGTCCGTGCTTTTGTTGATCAATTTCTTGTGTCTTTTTTAGATACATTTATTATTATCTTTATTTGTTTATAACTTTATGACTGCTGTTGTTTACAAATGTTACATTAATTCTCTGTACCGCGATTTCAAACAATTTAAAATAACTGTAAATCAGTGGTGAAATTTTTTATTGTAATTTTATATTGCAATAATTTTGCTTACTTCAGAAGTTACTGAAGATAGGGTTAACAGTATTTTATTGTCTATGAATTCTGGTTATGTAATGTGTTATTAATATTTAAATTGAGAGATCTTACCTAGAGCGCTCACAGGTTCGTCCACATCTAGGTGAACATTGCCTGAAATCTTTTGTCCACTGTAGTACACCTGCTGAGTATGATCGAACGCGATGTCGATACGTCGGAAGCCAATGCTAATAGTAACAAAACGTATTGGTAAAAAGGTTCTATCGCTGTTGATTGATGGAAAAATAATTGCGATTTGTATCCATCAGTTCCGATGTTTTCTATATTGAATCTACCAAAATACATTCATCTCTGTTATTCTACATTTTTCAATTTTCAATCTTTTCAAATTTCTGAATCTTTACGTTTCCAAATATTCAAATCCTACAGTTCAAAATTTGTTATTTTTTATACTTCAATTTGAAAGCTAATAATTGACCTATGAAATACTAACAAATGATTGGTCCTCCCGTACGTCACGATTCTCCCTAGGGAGACCATGCTCGGCATACATACAAGTACACAATTAACTAAAAGCATCAAAAGTACAAAAAACCGCAATTACTTTTGCATTATCCTAACTTCATATACCTTTTAGACAACGTAGCAACGATGGACTGGTCAGCCTCCGTTTGATCCGTCTCCTCCATCCTGACACGTGTACAACCCCTTAACTATTTCGTATTCATCCAAAAATCCAACCGAATTTAAAAGTACACTTACGTAGGCACAATAATAGTCGGAAAATAATTTACAGATCTAAATCACTCATTTTTACACGAGGACACCTTCGAACACTATCTGTCCACGAACTTCCGATATCACGTCACGTCACATCCAAGACAATCTTCATCCCCGGGCGAGTTTTCAGAATTCTCGAAACGCAATTCGGGGCCGCACGTGAAACCGTGATCCAGGAAGAAGTGAAGCGTACATGCCCAGTTATCTTGCCCGGACGAAGTGAGATGTTTGTTGACAAGATACCAAAATTGCAGCGAGTCCTGGAGCGATGGCGACGCATGCGTCAGTCGGTTCGCCAATATCGTGGCGACATTCTGACGCGTTAGTGGAGAACAACCTTTGCTCTTTCACCTCCTCTGGCCCGGATAATCGAAGGACTCTCGTTCGGACTGCAACCTCTTCCTCACAGGTGGATGCATGCCGCAGTGGCGTAACTCTGAATTAAGGACGGGCAGCGGGTAATAAGGGCACCCGTATCGACCAATTGAGGATCACCAACGGTGACTTGCAGCGTTTAAATTTTGCCGCATCGCTGACACTTTTGTGCTGTCTCTGATGCGCTCCTGTGTTCCGCGTGAGGACACCGCACGAAAATCACCTGAGTGTCAGCAACTTTTAACCCCATTTCGCTTCGATGCTTTCTCATTGAAACGTTCATAGATTTCATTGATGAAGGCTATTTTGTTGCTTTTAGGTTTCTTTGTATTTGTGGAGCTTGTGTTGTTAGTATTGTTGATGTTCTGGCAGATGTTTGGACTAGTCAAGGGATGATCAGTGACAGACGTGAGGACATGTAGTCATAAAAGTTCCTGAAAATTGAGCGTGTACTAGTACACATTGACGTTATGAAAAGAGATATTTTTATTGATATGACGTGGAAGGGTATTCGAAGAGTTTGTTAAAAATGGCGACACGAAGTGAATTTATGATACGACCACGACCCATTCGTTGAATTTCACATTAAGAATTTACATATTCTTCTGTCTCCTTATTTCAACGTAATTCTCCTCACACTCCCTTTCGGCGTTAGTTTTACATAAATGGGAGAAATTTCAAATTCCAACACGAGAGCCAGAAGACATCGCTGAAAATCCCTTTGACTTCCTTCCCTCTCGGTCCTAATTAATGCATCGTAAATTCAAACGAACTTAGTACCTTTGGACAAGGATTATGATATTGCGGTACCATTTTCTAAATTAAGAACGCGTGCAGTGCGTCTGCGTTGCATGCTCGCATGTCGAATGCAGCGAATTTGAGCGCGTCGCGTTGAAAATTCAAGAAACCGACCAAAAGATCTCATTAACCTTCTCTCTACGTTTTCGTAGATCCTTAAAAAACATCGAAAGGTAGAATTATGATTTTATGATTCGGTATGCCTTTGAACCAATAGATCCTTCAAATTTTAAAGCTGGATTTTTCAAGCTCTTCAGGATCATCTTTTTTCTCTTTTAATTGCAGTTGGGAAATTTTCAAATTTGCGAACGTAGAATCGAATTTTCCCTAAAATGATATGTACTAAACGATGCTAAATCAAATAGTCCTTGATGCGAAATGAGATACTCCATTTATGTAACCTGCTTCAGGTCTAACCCAACGCGCAATGATTCTCAGGTATCGAGGTGAATGGTAAAACCTTCTCTTCCCACGTCGTCTTTTCCCCTAGGGACGGTCAGGATATTCCGCATCGTATAACTACACAAATGAATGATTTCGATGAAATGTCTCCGCGCCAGATATCCACATTCGCTCTTCTAGCGAAAGTAACAAGAGTGACGTTGCATAACTGACTGTGCATTTTAAACAGGAAATTAAACCACAACTTCTAATTACGAAACACGTGAACTATATAGCATAATTATCGGTTTACTCTCGCGGTAACTGTTAACCAACATGCAATCAATACAACTTCCATGTGCGAGACTCTTTTATAGACAGAACAGAAACTAATTAAAAATGAGTCACGATAAACTGCAGCATAATATAAGCATATAATAAACAGAATAATTTAAGCATAATTGAGTATATCTTCAAAAAGAACGTAGCAGAAGCTTATGAAGAACTTAAAGAATTAAGTCAAACTAAAATTTGTGATACAGGAATTTCTTGACAATCCACGTGTTAATCCGTTGTTTACTCCGTCGATATAAACCGTGTATAAAGGTTGCTATTAAAAAGGGAAAAGGGACAAAAGGTGGAGGTTCGATGTAAATTCACGTCGTTACGCACGAATAACCCTGTAACGTCATCGAGTACCTTCTTGGGCACGGTATCAGGCTTGTATCTGTGTAGCATGGTAACCAGATATTGGCCAGAATTAATTACATGCGCTCTGGCAACGAGCGTTGTAGCCGTGATAGAGGCGACTTTAATTAGTGATCTCGCTCTCGACGGTTCTTCTCGAAGACGGTAAATCAGCCGGCTCCTCGTCTTACACGTAACAAGAAAATTTCACAATAATGCACTGCCATCGATCGTCGGTTCTATCATTTGAATGGATCGTAAAAGGGTTAGGGGCGGAGGGGGTAGCACCATTGGCCGGCGTATCGTACACATCGCAATAACTCTTCCACTTTCTGCTTCGCTCATTGTGCACCGTTAAAGAAACCGCGGTGAACGAGTGCACTCGGGATTCTAGATCGAATTTCAAGCAGCTTACGTACACGTACGTTGATTTAATGCGAGTGCGAATCCCAGGAATTCGATACACAGGCTATCGTATACCCTGCTGTTACGTTAAATTATCGTTTTATGTTTCGCGTTGCGTACATTCGCGCGTCACCGAGAACGAATCATATTCTGCGAAATGTTGCTGAAGAGGAATTTGGAATAGGAAGATTTAGGAGTATAACGATCTAGGAATGTGGGGACACGGCAACATACATTGGTAATCCATATTTAATTTATTTATTTCAATAATTTATTTTGAACTTAAATCCAGTATTAACTATTCGTTTAAATATTTTAATAGATTTAATATTCGGTCACAGAATACCGGCGCTATTTCATCCGACAAAAATCCCTTTAACGCTAAAGCTCGTTACATATTCGCTTTGTATTCGATGAATCCTTTCAAATGTCCTTTATCAACTGATACCAGAGAAAGATGATGTTAATCCTGGCTAATAATGCCTAGTCTTGTCGCGATAGATATTTCAGTCTAAGGGAAAAGCTCCCATCTCGTATTATTAATGCCGACATGATGGTCAAAGTACTGGCAGTAGAAATTCTCGTTAGATACGTCTTCATCGGATTAAATTAAATACTCCTTCCTTTACTAACGATTTATCTCGTACCATCGATAAAACGTGCATGAAATATTTCAACAAACAAATTTAATCCTCTTTTAATAGGACCAAAACGTATTTAGTATTATCCTGACATATTATTTATGTCCCATTGCGATACGAGTATTCAGTAATTTTCTTTGAACACATAAATTTTCAACGGGTTGTTTTCGAAAATTTATTGCAGTTTAGTCATATTCGCGTTTCGATTGGGTAATATTCAGCGTATAAAGCTAGACGGGTACATAGAACTCGTTTCGAGTAGGTGGATGATTAATCGATTATGACAGTCTGTTCACTTCGTATATTTTATTCCATCTTTCTTCTAGTTTGGACGACATCCAAAGAAGTGACATTTTTATCATTTACTCGCTTCTATAGCACTTCTGGCTTTATGACTTGGCTTACTTTCCAGAAAGAGATCAACCTATTCTTGCTTTACTAGATCCTGAAGAAACAATGTACTTTGTTTTGTCGACTAAGGGTTGGAGTTTGATAAGTGCCTTCGAAAAACAAGTAGGAAGCTGGGACGATTGATTGTCTTACGAACCAGATCTCCAACAAAAACTGAACCAATAGATTCTCGCGGAAGAGACCATTAACCGCAAAAATACCTAACTGTTTGTGTTTGATGGAAACAGTATCAGCAAAACATCTAATTTAACGAAAATAATAATCGGAGCAAAATCACTTTAATAATATTGTGAATACTTACAAGATGAATGGAGAGCATTCTGATATGAATTAATTTTTTATAGTCGATAATAAATAATTTCTTGAAACCCATACATCACCGCAGAGCAAATTGCAATACGCATTATAACTTGCTCGTTAAATCCATCCCTCTAATCATTTAATCCGACCCGAAGAAAAACGTCCGTACAATTACGAACAGCAAAACGGTCGGTGTTCATTTTGATACACGTTGGTACGCAAGGACAAAAATGATGCTACAACGCAGGCATAAGGCTTGTCAGAGAAAGAGGTGCGGTAATTATTATCATTGGAATTTATGGTGACACCGGGATTACCCTTTCTCCGTGTCCAGTGTCGCGGAACTGCAAGAAACTATTATTACCCTAGCTCGTGTTTCTTATTTTACCGTGCCTCCTATCCCGAAGGACCTCTTTCCGGTCTGAAGTCATAAATCACCTCTTTGCCGCCGCTATACTCGATCCATGGTGTCCAAGGAGCGTTCAGTCCAAAAAAGGGGAAAAAGATTAACAGAATCGAACGATACAGGTGGACGTAAGAAAATTGAAGCAGCAACTTGATATCACGCGTGATGTCGGTAGACAGGACCTCGATCGTCTTACCGTGCAAAATGATTCATAGGAAAGTGGTGGCTATCGTGATCGATGTGTAGGGCCCTTCTAATTCCTCGTCGAGTTGATATAAAATTGAAATGTTCGATACTAGAAATACTAATAAATTTCATAAACACCGATATACCTACGTCATATCATATGTGTATCTATAATGACACATGTCTGTCGTATGACTCCGTAGAATTGAATGAATATTTTATGGATCGTACATTTGAAGCTCAGAATTTGAGTGTAAAATTTTTATCTATGTTATTAAAGTGATTTAAAATGACAAAGCGCATAATTCACTATTTTGCCAAGTGACAACTTTCGTAGGAGTTGAACATGGAATAAAGGGGAGTACGTTTGCCGGAAAATTAACAAGGCTATACGACTTCTGACGGACTCCGAAGTGGCACTTAGGTGTAATTTCCAGACGATCGCTGCAGTTGGTTGCTGCAACCCTTTATCTCCGTCTAACGAAGCTGCGGTCCGAGATTGCGGCACGTGGAACATCAGGAACTCGTTAGTGCGTGAAGCATCCAGGTATTCCGGAAACTAACTCCATTTACCAGCTGTACCGCGAACCTCGGCGCAGAGCAGAGAGGCCTGACCGAATTAGAACGTTCGTCCCTTCGAAACGTAATTTACGTTTCCGCCAGGATGCATTGATTTGTGGTGGTTCCGCAGCTACGAGCATCCGAATCAAAAACGGTCGCAATTTCATGCGATTCGTGCTACTTTTCAAACTAAACTACCCGTTGAATGACCGAAGTTAGATTTATCTTTCGAATTTTATTCGCATCGATTTGCTTTGTATTCGTTAGCGAGCAAACATTGCCGTTCTTTTTTTTTACGAGCTAGTTGATTTCGTTTATAAATAAAATAATTCTTCCTGCGGATCACCTATATGTAGAATTCAGTATTTAGGTGAATATTCGTCACTCTTCTCGACCTAGTTCAATCCGCTTGTGTTTAATTCATGTTATATAGCTTGCTTACCGATATACCCAGGTTCAGATTGAAGTGGGTCGTTTTGCATTATTATTATCCCTACGTTGACCCTATACTCGGTTGAAAGAAATATTGATCACGTTAAAAAAAGAAAATGCAAAACTTTTTATAAAATTACATATGTACTTCTCTATTGTCTGTTAATTATCCCCAATGATCACTCAAAGAATATTAATTTTATTATTTAAAAAGAAATACAACTTTGTTCAAATCATTTCAAGCTGGAAGTATTTCAACCCTCAAGTTTCAAAACTGATCATATTTGATCGATTAGTTCAAACACACGAAGCTCGATAAGATATACCCACTCATTTCATCCTCATTAAATATGGAAGTTAATGTAACAAGTTCCACAGGTGCCCCGTGAAAATCGTTCGATACATTTATCGAATAGCGACGTATAATTGTTCATTCTGAATGTATTACTAGTACACGGAGATTACGCGCTATTGTCTCGGTCTAATAGCTGCATGTTGACATAATTAATAATACGTCACCCGTGCTAGAACGTGTTGGGTAGCTGTCAGCAATATTCCACGGTGCATCGGTTGCCTGGTTATCATGTAAACTACATTACCCGATTAAACTAAAGATCGGCGTACGAGCTCTGTAACAGCTTAAGATTTAATACCATGTTTGTGATTACATTAAAATTTGTAACATCATGACAGTGAAGTTTTTCTTCGTTATATTCATTCTACCTTTCATTCATGATTTATAAAGATTTTAAATAGAATTTCTATATTTTATGTATAATTCACCTGTAAATCGATCGAATACCGGTGTAATGCGTAGTAAATTTCAATTAACCTCAAGCTTCAAATTCATGTACCATAAGTGATATGTGGAGGTACATTTATGTCATCGAAAGCATATAATATTCTGTGTGCTTTCACATTATTGCTCTACTTGTCGATCTATGTTACGTTAAGAAAATTAGAGAAAAGTTTATGAAGATGTACTCGAAGCTTCAAATCCATCGTAAGTGCTACTACAAGATTGCCATGTGAAATTGATCATTCGTTAATTGTCAGTCAGCTATTATACAAAAGATAAATGAATAACACGTTTATCGAATTTGAAGCATCATATCATGAGTGCAACTGCAAGATTTATGTAATGAAATTTGATACGAAACGACTTAATACAGTGATTGCAGCAACAATATTTCATTAGATCCGTTAAAAGCCAATAACACACGAAACGGTTCCACGCGTGTCTGACACTAATGGCGGACGATCAAGGCAGTTTATCCGAACGCACGCGTAACGAGAGAGAAAGCGATGGAGAATTTATGCACCATCTATACGGAATTGTAACGTTGGAAGTGGTGCTCAAGAGATGGCAAATAAATTTCATGCCGAGGAGAGAAGCGCGAATACAAAGTTGGCCGGTACTAGTTTCACGGTACGATAGTTCCGCGAGTAAAAGCATGTCGTATTTAAGGGATATATACGTATATAGACGGGACTCTGTGTCCACAACGAAACCATCAGAAACTCGGTCAAGAAGCATCGAGGAAAACACTCGGTTACGCTCGCGTTGTGAAACGAGCTTGAGTAGGAGAGAAGTGGGTACTTTAGACTCGTTTAGGTTCCTCAACGTTGCTCCCTTGCTCGTAATATCCCCCGTCGCGTTGTGCGGATATCCACACGAAGTCGTAACGCGAAGCTTTCGACCAAGTGCCATCTTATTTTTCGACCATGATCGTACGCTTCATTAAATTTATTCGAGTATTCCGCCGGATTACGAAACAATTTTTTTGAATTTCGCGCGACCATCTTTTAAAACGATAACACGCTGTCGTGGACAGAGTAACAAAGAATAACTGGATTTATAACATTAATATGTTCGTCATGAGTTGATGAAAATTAACTTAAGATTCCATAAAAGAATATCAAAATTAGATTGTTAAATAAATTTCTTGTGAGGAGAACCTTTTCATCCGATCAGAAGGTCATAATAATACGTAAATTAATATTCAACCATTTCCATTTGCCACGTCTGCCAGTGCAGAAAGGACATTTTCAACTTCGACCACATTATTCTACAAACACACGAAGTACACAGAACATCATACACGTTACAATTGTCCCAAGTAATTATCTCGTTCCATTCGTGTGCCAACGAGCGAGGGTGTACACGGGGTCGGGGTGTTAACGAACCGGACAATGAGTAGTCACGGTTCGTTAGATACTCAACAACCAAATAATTAGCAAGTCTATTTGGAGCCCCATGTGTCTGGATTTTGGACATCACGTAGCACCTTTGCCAGGCGTCATTTTACGTAATCAACCTTTGGCTATTCCTTGTCTTATCGAGCTTTCACATTGTCCCTTTACGTGACCATTTTATACGGCAGAGAAAATGCTTGTATCTGTCCTTCCTTCGTGTATATTGGTCAAGAGATACGGTTGACTGGCATTGTGTTCCAGAATAGATGTATTGACAACTGTGTAACATTCACGCAACAATAGGCACACCACGAGTGAGAAGAATGATAATAGTTTGTAGAAATACAATAGTGCGACGTATACAATAAAATTGATATAACTCTTCTAGCGTTCTGATCTGATGATTATGCTGAACATAGTTTTTGCAAATTTTGCAATTTAGATGGAATTTCATTTCTTAGGTGAGAAATATGATGGGTTTATTTTACAAATCTGGAACATCTGGAAGCTTGAAGAATTGAACATAATACGGGAATAAAGCTGTACAATCTTGATAATGGAAAAATTGTTGAAGAACGTAGTTAACAGAAGTTTGGAACATCGTTTGCCCGCGAGTTATAAAGTGTTTAAAATAGAGGTATTAAACAAAATGCTGACGTGTCGAGAAAGTGACGTACACTCGCAGGCAGAAGATTCGAGGATGAAGGAGAAGCAGGTGTGGGTTTATGCAAGACAAGCATTTCGCTGCATAATTTCAGTCTTAAAGTGCACTTTATTAAAATAACAACCACGGAAAACAAAGTTAAGTCAACCGGAACTAGTTGATCCGAAAGCTCTTCGTTGATTACAAAGATACATACTTTCCTCTCATTTTTTTAATAAAATATAAATATTTATATGTAGGAACTTTTCAATCCCTAAGTTTACCATTATTATTTATTTTATAACGTATAGCTTGACGTTTGTTTTGATATAAATTATATCACACTCGTTCACTGTTTAACAGTTATCTTTGGCATGAGTAAATACTGATTATCTCCTGAAACATAAAAATATAGAAAATTGAATCAATTCTTGTCGAATGTTGTATGCGATATTTTATAAATTATGAAGTGTACAGTTCTCAATTTTAAAATTCAAAAATGTAAGATTGAAAGATTGAATTTGTAAATTTCTAAATATGAGAACTTATAATTTTTGAATTTTAGAACTTACAAATTTACAAATGTAAGTACTCCATAAATTTGAACCCCAATTGTCTCTTTTGCTCGACCCTAAATGATACAAAAACTTACCTTCGAATATTGCTCGCTGCGGAATCCCTCCACTTTCAAAATATTCTATAATTATCAAAATCAATAGCACCCAAAAAATCTCGGTGCAATTGAGTAACTACAGGTACCGTGATATCCTTATCCAACTTGATATTCAACTGCTCTTCCAAATTGAGCGAAAATTTTGGAACGTTCTCTTTGTTCACCCTGTTACGTCTCTTGTACTTTTTCGCTCGTGTTTGCAGCACCGAATTCTCCTCCGTTTGTTTCTCTGCAAAATTCACCTGTCTACTGCAATTATTATTCTGTTCTCGCAAAGGAACTTCGTATTTCTCCACCACATTACTTCTAAATCGATGTAAGATGAGTTTCTTCGTCGGCAATATGGGAGAGCTTGAAAATTTCGAAATTTCTGTTCGATGATTATTCGTATCTTCAGACAAGTTTCTTTCTACCCTTTCCTCGGACGAGACTTCAATTTTAACCTTGCCTTCTTTCGTTAATTTTTTCCTCGATTCGTTTAACAAGTTCACAGGTAATTCTGAACAGGTCCTATTCAGGTAGGATTTTAGTTTTCGATCCGTAAAGAAGTTTATTAGAGGTACATTTTCAATGTCCAGGTTGCTGTAAGAGAACAGATACTCCACACTCATTGTTGTTTTTAATTGTCTCTTTAATATTTGGTCCTTGATGCAAGTCTTTTCTAAAAATTGCTGCTCGAAATGCAATTCGCACGAATTGGTTATTTGTGTAGAAGGCGTGTGATCGATCGATTGTTTGGTCATTTTGTATTTGGTTCTTGATGTGATTGTGTGTAACCTCGTTTCAGGATGTGTTACCTCGCAGTGCACGTAATAATCACCTTTGTTGTAAAATTGCGTTCCTGAAATAACATTTAAAAATTTCATTTTTGTTTGGTACAGGGTGTTACAAGATTATATAGAATATATTTTGCTCAGAATTTAATATTTAAATTGTCAAAACACTTTGCTATAGGGACATCATGTATATACTATAATGCATGTTTACATTAAATAAAATCACAAGTTAGATACAAATGTCACGTGTATATCTAAACAAAAGATTATATGTAAAATGGCGCGATACATTGTACACCCTTCGAGTCGCAAAATACTCTACTCATGTGTCGCGTGTGGGGTCGAAGATAATCAATCCATCAGATGAAAAGAAATGGCGCGAGGATATTGACAGAAGAACACCAGGGCTATTATTGCACAATGCTCCAAAAAGAAAGAGTCGAGCCTTTTATCTTACGAAACAGACAAACAATGATTCCAGAACCTTTGGATCTTGATGGCTCGGTTTGTTTGGGTATAGTGGAGACTATTGAACACTCTCCGAAAATAAAAGACCTTCTTCACGCTTTAGAAATACAAAATCGTGGCAAGAATTGCGGGTACGACGAATATTATTATTAGACTTTGTTTTTATAAAAATTAAGTCCTACAATTATTATTAGAACGCAACGTAAATTTAAGATACCATTTTACAACATAGAATTTGTGTCCTAATAAAACAAGAAAAATAATGAATAATTACCGCAACAAACGTATAGTTTCTTGTTCAAATGGATCCTCTGTTGATGACGTTCCACGTTAAATCGTCGATTGCTTTCGTATTTGCAATCGGAGCAGCTGTAAATCTTCTCCTCTTTTGGGACGCATCCTTTTGGTACGAAGTTGCCATTTTTACTGAAATTGCGTATCAATTACTTGGTTATGCGCTACACTTCCGTGGAAGATTCGAGGACCTCGCAACAACGCAAAACTGAACAATTCACGAATTGGCAAAAATATCGCACAAGAATTCACAGGAACATCAAACATTTGACGTGGTCTTCGTTGACAAAGATTCTTCGTTTATGGAAAAATACCGACTCCATTATTTTATACCACGAACATTTGCAAACACGATTTGAAATACGATTTTTCAGATACAATCTCAAATATGATTTTTCAAACACGATTTGAAATACGATTTTCCGGATACAATCTCAAATATCATTTTTCAAATACGATCACAACGATCTTCCAGATACAACCACAATATTTTTCAAATATGTCAAATTACATTTTTCACGCACAATTTTTTCAACGCAATTTTAAATAAAATTTCTAACGACCGATTTTTCGAACACTTCAAACAAAATTACTCAGGAATAATATCTCGAATACGAAATGCGATTAATGCAGCAATTTTCTAAGACAACAGCCGGTTCAATTTGCTATTGTTCGCGAAGGGTAGAAGTATGACGGTCCTTACATGTTCTGACTCCCTTTGTAAACTCTCATTGTTCGTCAAAGCAGCTCAAAGTATGCAAATTTATAAGGATCTGTAGGTTATATTGTCAGTCGAAATTTCGACGATGTTCTCCGCACGCGTAGCGATGACTAACTGAGGCGGTGGTGAGAAAGTTCAAAGGGAAGGATCACGTTTGACACTATCGAAACCGAACGCACGTGCGGTCAAAAAGACGAGATCCACGATTTCTTTCCATGGTCGGCAAGCTTTGTTCTACTTGCATCAAAATAAAGTTGTATCGACAGTCCGCTGTTTTGTATCACCGGCATAATAAACAAACTTTTGTAAGGAGACTTTTACTGCCTTTTATTTTCATATTCTGTCCTTGATACTTTCTGACTGTCTTGTTTTTACAATATACATTGCAAATTTAATTAACATTATAAATTACAATATGCCTAAACTGTATTAACCTTGCAATATCGTGTCACTCGTGACGCACAATGCTGTTCATATGACGTATTCTCACTGCAATTTAATATTGGCTTCAATTCTGATTATAATCTGTATGATCAAGGATCGCTGAAGGCAACATATACATAATGTCTCTGTAGTATATTTATTTTCACTTGATAAAATAATTAAAAATAAATGTTAACTATGTTTAATAAGTGGTTCAGTAACAGATACTTGATATTAACGGTTCGAAATGGAACACTGTTCGATTTATAATTAAATCGTACGATAAACGTGTCCGACTAATTTTCTATCTGCATTCTCGGTAATACTACATTTTCTATATATCCGAAATGCGCATCCCTGAAACACTTTCAGTGTCGTTCAACCAGGAGACGCCATGCATTTTAAGCGGTGTCTATTTGGCGGGAAGTCGCGAGGAACGAATTTCGATAGGTCAACACGATCCTTGAATAATAAACAGCGTTAATTGTAGACGTGCATGCTGCTCCTCCGGTCTGTATAAGGTGCTTACCATCTTTCTGGTCTATTTCTTGAAAATCGTAAACGAATCCAGTTCACCCTTACTGTATTTTAAACTTCGGTAGGAAATGTCTTTTCGATCTTACGGAAATTGTATTTTCTTCTTAGGCGAATGCAAACGATCTCTCTGTACTCGACTAATTTAACACGATCGACTCACTTAACGAAACTGATTACAAATCGCATTCCACGATTTCTATTCTTCATTTAGTAATTTTACAAACTTTACAAATTGTATCTTTTAATCTGTCAGTGGAAGGGGGTGTGGGGATATAGGGATTTGGGGACGTAGGGATTAGGGGACATAGGGACTTGATATATAATTTTGGATGTAAGGATTTGGAGATATATGGATTCGGGGTTATAGAAATTCAACGATATAGGGATTTGAGGATACAGAAATTCGGCGTTACAGAGATTTCTCAAATTTCCCAAATTTAAACTTCCCAACCAAATCTCAAAATTCCCGGATCCGAAACCGGGAACCGAAACGAATCTAATTTCCTACCTAGTTACGCCAATAACAATCGGAAGCGTCTAAAAAATCTGTAACACTCCGGATAACGGTGCATTAAGAACACGATCGAGATTAAAGTAATCCGATAACAGTTTGGTCGCGTGTTAAATTGACCCATTGCGCGTGGTACATTTTCGCGATTAAAAGGCAACGGACAATGTTACAGAACCGAGTACAAGTCGAAGAAGGCATAGTTGCATTACACGGTGTATGCAATACCTGTACAAGCATTATACCGTGACTCGTAGCCGAGTTGCTCGTGCAAAAAAAGTGCACTGTTCGATCTCGAGAGAAATACGTAGTTCTGTGCAAGAGAAGCCTGCTACCGGCCACTGAACTCACGACCTCGAGAGTCAAATACTTCTCGAAGACGAGATACAAGTCGTCGAGATATATCCTCGTAAAAACTGGACCCTGAAGCAACCTTGCTAGCCTCAACGTAGCCTTGCATGGTAACTTGCAATCGTACCGATCTTGCAAAATTTAAACCGCTGGTTCCGTACTCACGGCGTACGCTCGATTTCATGAATTCGCGATCTTACCTTTCGCATTGTGATCTTTCGTAGTTACTTTGTTCGGAACAATGGCAGAGCTAATTACACTGTTACATTCACGGTTAGTACATTTATGGTTACAATTGTTTTCGAAAGTTTCATCCGATTCGTTTGGGTTTTGTTTTGTCGGCTGCTCTTTGATATTTTGTCGGTAATTTTTAGTGATATGTTTTTACTTAAGGTTTTTAACGAGGTTAAATTATTGTGCAGTGGGTTACAAGTAATGATCAGAATTCTATAAAAATACTTCTTTTCCATCTCAACCTTCAATTTTACTTTTTCACCTGAACTGTAATTCTGAATCTTGAAATGTTCGACGAATTTGTACTTATAAATAATTTATTTACTCTGAAAGTACGTGCCCGAGAAAGCGAGTATAAACGTAAAGGCAAAAGATGAGAATAACCAGGATGTTAGTATTCTGTAACGTTTCCTCGCGGTTTCACAGAAAAGAATTTTCTTACCAGTCGATGCGGTACAATTATCTGCAGCCTTTTCCGTCTAACATTTATCAAGTGGCCAACGTGAAGCGTCTGATTTCCCAGGTGAGTTTACGGTATCTGGAAACGAGTACAGATGTGCAGATATATTGCAGGTACCCTTGAAAATATACTTCTCTTTGGTGGGCAATCGATACCATTGTTGCATACTCGCTTCTTGGTGATAGTTCTTGGTTAGGTTCCTGCTTCCATGGGACTTCTAATGGGTCTGGGAACGTACTAGCTTTTTAGGTTAATAGTTAATACATAAATTCGAGTTCGTACCCACGTGTTGCAGGGTTACATGGGACTTTAGGTACAGCTTACATTAACTGCAGGCATTACATCACATACAACATTAATATTTTTGTTAATGTAATCAACATAGAATACCAACAAGAATGATATAATGATGTCTCTTTATATTATTTGTACGTGTATGCTTTGCATTACTCTTCTGTCCAAATGATGTCGATTTTGTTTAACTGAAATAATTCAGTCATTTTTTATTAAATACGTATATTAAATGTGTAAGATAATGTACATGTGCTAGAATGAGGTGATATAGCAAAAGATTATGTTCCACGGTTTGAAACATGTAAACTTCGTTTAAAAATATTTAAATAACCCACGTTTGTTTTCTTTATCCCGAATGAAAAAATACGTTCCTAACGCAAACATACATTTGCAAATAAATGAACGTACCAGCAGAAAAATGTTTACGATTAATTTCATGTGCCGCTTTTTCGTAGACGAAAGTAAATAGAAAATCAATTACGTATGTATTTTTTGTGTACTGTTTACATCATTTAATGTACAGGTAGTTCTATCGTTGCACGTCTACAAAATTCTTTAATTTTAATATGAGTTCATCATGTTGATAGTGGTTGATGTTATCAATGTTTTAAAACAATTCTTGAAACATAAATGGAAATTGCAGGAACGAAAGGAATCCTTTATAAGATATTCAGTATCTACCTTTTTATCGTACTTCATAGAAGAAGAAAATGTAAAAACGCGAGCTTGTGGGTTGGTAACGAAATATAATGGTACTTTCATGACCATATTTTAGAATTAAAATCTCCCCCATATCTCTTAGGGATATATCCACGCTTCTAGAACTTCCATCCTTGTTTCGAACCCTTGGGATTACACTGCAAAACCTTCTACTGCTCTCCAGAAGAACCTACTTACAAAGCCCTTACTATGAATTATTAATTACGTCGTGTTAATAATTCAATTCTTGCGACTATGAACTACCTTGTTCCTACAAAAATTGCAACGGAGATTCTTCTGCACGTTGCGTCACTCATGTTTGCTTTTTATTTTAATATTTTTCTGAGATGGTAAATTTCAAAATCTTCACATTTCTAAATTTTCAAGCTTTCAAATTTTAAAACTTTTAAAAAATCACTTAATCTTAAATTACTTATTCCCAAATTTTCTCACTACTAAATCTCTAAGTCCACAAATATGTTTCCAAATTCCAAAGTCCCCAAACCTTAAGGTCTCCACATCTGAAGATGTCCAAATTCCCAAAGTCCCAACTTCTCAACCCCAAATTTTCAAATCTCTCAAAGTCCCTACAAATCATAGAATCTCGAACGGATAAAGCTTATTCCTCAGATTTGTCCTTGACTGTACGTCAAATCGGTTTAACATGCGGATAGAAGTGAAATCCAAACTTCCCGTAAAGTTGACGTCGAAACGGGCGATAGAAACGGAAACAAATAATTGAAAAAGTGAAATGTATCTGGGAAGATTACTCTTCTGGTTGGGGGTATGGGAGTTGGAAGTTAGACGGGATATTCATTGGGGCACGCAAATCGTTCCTGCTCATTTTCCCTGACCGAGTAGCGCAGGGACGGCAGCGGACTAATCGCGGGAAAGGCAAGAGGAAAAGAATTATTATGCGAAAAGTTCGTGCTCCTCGTTTCTTCCCTGATGGACGATTAAAACTTCCAGCGTCGAATTTACAAATTCCTTCGGGGGCTTCGCTGGCGGAGGCATTAGTTCGCCTCGTCTCGCCTAGCGAACTTAACCGAGTCCTACCATTACCGACCCCGAATTAGAATTTAAATCTGCGGAACGGCTCGCTCGTAATGGCTCGATTTCTTTCGTCACGGTTACACGACTGGTTAACCGCCCCGGGACACTCCGGCGAAACGCCTGCTCTTCCTTGAAAAACCGTGTACCTATCGGAAAATTGCAAATTTAAATCCACCGGTAATTGCATAGGAACCACGCGTTAATCCAGAAACGACAGCCACTGAATATTTGTAAAATTTCGCGACACAGACTGCGAAACGTATGAACGTGTAAATATTTAAGCGGATTACGGTTCAACCGGTTTTCACGCCGGTAATTGGTTTATCCGGAAGATTAATAGCGGTCGAGGCGAGAGATTCTGGCACTGGAAGAAACAAGGTCAGGTATTGTATAATCCTGCTTGTTTTGTATTAGCACACACATCTATGCTGGCACTAGGGCGAATTTGTCAACGACGAGCTTACGGTTCAATCATTTGCTTAAAGTTTCAGGCTGTCTGAATCCACCCTCAAATAGAGCGCAAAAGATTACCTTTTGCATTACCAAATTTCTAAATTTCTAAATCTTTTCATTTTAAAATGTCCAAATTTCCAAACATTAGAAACACGATTTATTTGAGAACAGAAGGGGATTTAAATTATTTTGGCACAGGGGACGTTAACGCCAACTGGCTGCTAATTGTGGAAAGTGTCCAAACTGACGACGAATTACAACGGAGCGCAGATTATTTTTTGACATAAAAATTATATAAAATTACAACGTTATTTGAAAACAATTTTGATGTGCCTATTGCTCTGTACAAGTGGCTCTTGTTATTATACACAAAGTTTCAACAAAAAATAACACTTTAATATACTTTAATCGCTATTCACAGTATTACTATATAATTAAACCTCGTTCAAATCCACGAAACAAGAATTGCAACCTCTGTTATCGCAAGCAAGAAATAAGTTCAAATTGCTTTCACAACCGCAACTGCACAAAGCGCGTGTCACAAAAGGAAGGTAATAAAAACGATCAGCGTCGAGTTATGCCTAGCAAGAAAATAATTCGCATTATTTTCAAGTGTGCCTGTTAAATAGGCGATGACTTGTAGATCAACTGCATGTTTCTAAACGAAAAAATTTCATTCGGTCACGAAAGGGTTACAAGGCGTTCGAAATGAAATTCGCGGTGCGAATTCATTTGGCGCGCGATCACCGTCGGGCGCATGCGCGCTGCGGTGCTCGGCGGCGTTCGCGAGGGTTCGTGCATTGTCGTTCGGTCGGGTGAGGGATGGTGGGGATACGTCGGTCGAAAGGGGAGAGATAGAGTAGTCGCGGTCCGATGGAGGAGCCGTGAGGAGGGACGAAGAGGGTGCGGAGTCCGCGTGTCGTTGACAGTAGCGGCTAGCTGACCGAATCAGGCGTCGCTCGACAGTCGAAGCCGGTCTGTCGGCGTGCGAGTATCGAAAGTATCGCGAGGGGTCGTTTCTCGCTACGTGAACTTGTCATCTGTCAACGAGTTCTCGTATGTATGCACATACGTTCAGCCAGTTCGCTCGCGTTACCGTGCCGTTTTCCGTGTGTCGTGCTAACGAGCACCAAAGCTCACCCTGTTGTGCGTTCGTTCGTGTCGTGCTCGTTCGCCAACGACGTTTCCGCTCGCGTGTGTCCAGTGTGCAGAGTGTGTTGGATGCCACGGCGGAAGCGTTGCCGTCGAGATTGCAGCGAGGACGTTCCCCTTGGCCGATTACTTCTTAGGTAAGTCGATTTCTGCTTTTTACCGTCGTTAATGCATTATTCTTACTATTCTACGAAGACTTAATTTGCACCCTTGGAACGTGACACTACTCCGAAAAGCTCTCCTTATCGAATCCGTACATGTTTACATGTTATTAATTCTTCCTTGCATGATTTTTTCAATTCTAACAGGAAATACTTTATTGAACTTTCATGAATAATACCAATTAGAAGTAACAACAAATATTTTCTATTACTTTATTTAAAGAATGATATAATGTACATTCGTTACAATTTCAGAGGGTGTATTTTAATTAGGGATGAGAAATGTCTTCTACAATTTTATGAAATTTGTCATTCATGTTATGTTTGATAAAATACGAGGTATTCGTATCAGGAAGAACACACTAATTGCTTATCGGTCAAATGAAGATAAATAAATAAGGTCTCCATAATTAGCCGATAAGTGTCTTTGCAACGTTTGTGATAACTCGAAAGTCATATTTGAGTTGTGTCACTTTCGTTATGAGGGTGCGATTTATATCATGCACTTGCATGTGTTCCCCTGTTTCATTAGAATGCACTTTATGTTATTTTACTTTTTATTTCTGCTGAGATTCATTTGGAGAATTTTTGAAGTGAACTGGTTGCATAGGTTAATCCTTAACTTTATGACACCGGGTCATACTCGTGGTATACGTTTTGGAGCAACACGAGTCGCACTCGTGCCCGTAGCTTACAACTTACTGTTTAGATACTTTTATCATTTCAGCTTATATTCAAATTTGTATTTTATGTAAATGAAATGTACTCGAGTCGTAGATATACTAGTAGTAGATATCCTGAATGTATTATATTATTTTGAACGTTGTACAGTATTGAATTTATGATATGTACTGGTATAATACAACTTGAAATTTGGAAATTAACTATATCTATTCTTATATCAGAAATTCATAAATTTTCAGTTATGAATTCCCAAATTTCCAAAAGTCCAAATTTTCTGATTATCAAATACATAAATGCCCAAGTTGTCAAATCCCTAAACTCCTCTGCTTTCCCAATTTCTCAATATTTTTCAACTCTCCAACTTGTCGAATCCCTCTTCCCGAATTCTCCAAATCAAAAATTTGCAAACTGGGACACTCCCACCATTGGGACACTAAAGACCTACCCCAAGCAAAAACGCTACAACAAAATATTTCAGTCTTCGTGTCAATTCTTGAATTTCGATCATTTTCCACGTGGTCAGTCTTCGTGCAAATACTTCATAATTTCCCGGTGAACGCTTATCTGGTGGGTCCATGGACAATGTGACCGCGGTTATCATCGTGCAGCGATTTGTTTGTGTCTGGCGTGTATCAGTCGCGTGTGTGGTTACATGCACACGAGAACAGAGTAAGATAGCCGTGGCGTGCAGTATCGTTAGACACGCAGAACATTACACGTACACAATCTCTTCGGCAAGGTTATGGTCTAGCTGATCGAGACCAAGTTTCCTCGTAGCTGATGAACCGTAGCTTTTCCTCGCCGCATCGCGAGTTCACTCGTGACCACGCTCTGCCGTTTCGTTTGATTAAAAGCTCTGCCTGCTTGATCAACTTCAACGAATCACCCATGTGTCTGGCGAATAACCCAGTTACCACTTGAACGACGAAGCACGCTACGCGCGACCTACATAAACAGGTGCACTTGCAAGAAGATGTCACGACTTTGATCTCAGCTTTTTGAATGGGACTCCGCCTCGATTGGTGGGGGATGTACAAACACCGCTGCAGAATATTAGCAACTGGTCACTCGTTTTTTGTATGCACTGGTTATAGTTATTACAATTTTTGCGGACCAGCTATGCATATATTGTGCAGTGGTTTTCAATCTTTGCGTGGACCACTTGTGGTTGACGAAGAACAGTTGTGGATGATTTGTGCTGTGTAACAATTTCAGTCTTAATGGTCATGGATCATTTGTCGTATCCACACTTGAGTTGCCCACATTTGAGCTAATTTGTACTTGTAATTTATATTTGAGAAAATTTGTAAGTTTATAAATTCTAATTTAAAGATCACGAATGTTTGAACCCTCAAATCGTTAGATCTCCACGTTTACCAATATTCCCAAATTTATAGATCTCCAAACGTAACGATCCGCAAATTCTAACGCGTAAATGACGCACCATTGACAGATGCTAGTCAACATATTCCCTAGTTCCTTCTGTCCATTTTCGATTTTCAATGCGATATGCACAGGCTGCAGCTTCCGTTCGGGTAAAAATCGATACGCAATCTTTGCTTTCATCTCTGGTCGCACGATGGTCGTCCCGATAACAGCTGGAAATTCGAATGGATCGAACGAACGTTTCTGGTATCCGGTGACAAACGGTGGATCGTTCGAATGTAAGCGAAGAGCCCGGTGATTACACGGGTATCCTGTAACGAGCTACCGTAGCCGGGGTCACTGTTGGTCCCCGTTGATATTCCCGCCATGGTTCGTTTTAGCATTTTAAACGCGTCGCGCCACGAAATTCGCACTCGTCCCGCGAGATTTCAGACTTGCTAATACGGCTTCGATAAAGGCGATTAAAAGCAGCCGGGTAATCGCCGGGAAATGATATTCCGCTCGCTTTATGACCCGTCTGCTGCTCGACCATCGGCTCTTTACTCTCTTCTGTTGATATAACGTTGCTACACGCCGTTCGACCGTGTTATTTGCTTGACGATTTGAATTCATTTCGCGTCAAGTCGCGGACGTGATCGGAGAGTGTATTAGACCGTGTCTGCCGGACTCCGTGTGTTTCCACACTTGTTTCTTTCTCTTATTTCCATGGGCTTTGTTCGCCTTTGTTGGCGGAGCTGAAAGATAGATGTGTTGGGACATTTGCTACCTTCGTTATGTGACAATTTCACAGGCGGAAAACAAGACCCGTGAAATGTCTCACTCTAATTTCGTACAATTACAGCCGATGTTGAAGGGAATTATTTTGCAAAGTTATAGAACACTATATTCAACACTTTGTTTATATTCAACCGAGTGACGGTCAGGTTAGGTTGTCGATTTTAATAAAACCTTTTTTGACGAATCTACAAAAGTAAACAAACCTATTTCATTGCTTTTGTTAGTACTTAATATTTAGGAAGATATTTAACATTTCATTATTTCTATTAATAATAGCATCTGATGCAATGAATGATTTAAAAATATACCAGTGACATTGCTAAGAGTCTCAAAGTCAACTGTCTCTCAAACTTAACACCAGAGAATATTACAAACAGAACAGTCCGCCTACAGGGTCTCTCGATCGCTATCGACCGCCCTGTCCACGTACCCCATCGAACGCGACGATATAAATAGTAGCGTACGTGAAAAAGCAGCGAACCCGGTGATATAAAAAGAAACGGGAATAACAGAGCGTTTAGATAACAGTACACAGTGTGGCGCTCAGTTGATAGGAATTCGGATGATAGCCCCGGTATCGCGGACAAAACGTTTTCATGCACGTTGGTCACGCAGTTAAAATCGTGTTGAATTGTACTAAGCTCGCTGCTCGATTACTCTATGCCGTTGCGCTCTCTCTGCTATAATCAAATCGGCACGGTGCTTGCGTTTCAAAAAATACAGGTAACACCGTACTAGAAGAAGGATCATTCGGTTAATGATACATTCAGCCAGCCTGTACGATAGAAATTTTGGATAATGACCGTATTATCGTGCAACGTTTTAAGTTGCTTTAATTCGCCGATTAAACGCCAATCAAGCGATAACTGGTTAGCCCCGAGCAAAATGCGAACGCGTTTTCCGGTGTCTATCGGCCGAGTCTGATTCAATGGGAAATTATGAACGAGTCGTTTTTTACTGTCGAGAACAAATTTGGACGACGTGCAAAAATATGGCGAACGAGGAAAACGCTCGTTAATTTTTAGGAGCTTTTTATGGATTTCAATTTTTTAGATTGGAGGATTTGGCGGTATTGGAAGTTGGAGATTTAGGGATTTTTAGGGACTTTGGGGGTTGCAGATTTTGGTATTTCAAGATTTTGGGATTTGGGACTTTAGGATTTGAAGGTTTAAGGATTTGGGGATTTTGGAATTGGGAGACTAGAATTTGGAGACTATGGGATTTAAGGGTTTATGAATATGGAAATTCATGGAATTGGTCCTATAGGAAGTTGGGGCAGTAGAAGTGTGTTGACATAGGATTTGAAGTTTAGGAATTTGCAATTTAAAAATTTGGGGATCTAGTATTTTAAACTTAAGGATTCGGGGTCTATAATTTAGGGTTTTGAAGTAGAATTAGAAAATTGAGGAATTAAACAATTTTTAAGATCTCATGTGTAGACTATAAATTCGTATAGCGATTACACGCACGTAAAATTGATACGCGTACGCGTGAGTACGTGCACGTGACACTTACACGTATAACATATATATTATTATCAATATAAAAAGTCTCCTCGATCTTTCTTTTTTTCATTCCATTAATTACAAAAGTTTGCCTGTTAACCGGTCGTAGTTCTTTTCGCAGCATGCAACGACATCGTAATTATATGGTAATTTATCCTCGTATTTTACTCTCGTTCTTTTGCTTTTTTCTTCCTATTATTCTTTTGCTTTTGTCGGGTACATGGCAGGGTGAACAGCGAGCTGAGGAAATATCTGCGCATTCTGCTTCCTTGACGTCATCTGGTTTGGAAGAAACGTGCATTGTTAGTCAAAATCAGTCTGAGGAATGTTACTTATTTTTATTTTTTCCTATTATTTATTTAGGTATACACGAGGATATACAGATACGAGAATTCAGGGATTGAGAATTTTGGAGTTTGAAAATTTGCTGTTTGAGAATTATGAAAATTTGAGAAATTGGTGGTGTAAGAATTTGGAATTTTATTTATATACCAAATGTAGTTGTAACCGTATTATCCGCGTTTTTTCGCGGCATTAACGAGTTTTTATTAACGCGGAAGGTTTTAATTGACGGGGCTTAAACTTTCGATAAATATACAATTGAAATTCGTTGATGATTTCATCGGAACGCTCCGTTAGCGATTTTCCACGGTCGAATTTTTTTCCACCGGAGAGCAAACATTCGTCAGGCATTTCGGAACAAAAAAAAAAAAAGAGAAAAGAAATAAAAATATTTGAAACGAATGGATTCGGTTCGCGATAAAATATGACACGGTTGAATAATCTCTGCCCGACTGTTTGTCCGTCTGGCCTGGGCTCTGCATATGATTCTTTCTTTGGCTGCATTCAAATGGACCATGCGACCATTTAATTAATTCAAGTGGATCTGTCCGCGTTACGGGCTTAAAAGAATCGCGAATATCGTTGAAAGCTCACGCATTTCACCGATGATAAATGTATCCGGCCACGTTTATCGAATTAGTTTTTGATGTATCGGACTACCCTGACATTTCTGACGTGATTTTTATTGACGTTCTGTACCGTGTGCAATTGATAGGTTGTTGCATCTCGAATGCCAAATTTTCAACCATAGAACATTTTATATCATTTGATTTTATAAAGGTGTTGCTTATGACCTGACAATTGCTTAGATTGGTTAATTGTTTATTTTTAAGAAATGTGTAGGCTTGATGTTTTTCAACTCCTTTGGATAATGAGTACAATGGATATGGGGTAGTCTGGTCCTCAGGTACAGAATTGAACCACTCCATTACTCTTCAGTCCATCATTTCACACCATTTATTTCAGAATCAGACATCAATATTCACTTTAAAAAATCATTCAATTAACGATGACACTCCAATTCCTAAAGAAGTAGAATTTACTTACGAATTGAATATCAACCGTTCAACCGAGCGTGCAAGTAAATAAAAGATGGTAGCATTCGAGGAAATAGCTTCCACCGATAAAGTAAACGGTGGAATAACAATTGGGTGAGGCAAGTAGCCGATAAATGAGACATCGCAAAAAGTTCAATTAATATTTCGATCGACGTATGAATCGAAAGGAACGGTTTGTTTGGTCGTGCAAAAAAAGAAACGGTCCCGATGTAATCAAGGAGGCAGGCAGACTCGAGCCAGCGAGTTCCATTCAACTTTCGAAATGAGCTTCGATGCATCTTTAATTAAATCTCTGCTACGTTTGCGTTCGAAATTTATTCCACTTCGTGTCGCATGTAGCTCGATTGTGTTCTATTCCGTTTTCTTTCGCTACGATCCCCTCTTTTTTTTATCACGTTCCTCGTTTTGCACGTCTTTGGATTTTTTCCAAGCTCGTGCTACAAATTCTAAGCGACCGTCGAGATTTCGAAGCTCTTGCGAGGTGTAGTCACCTCGTTTCCCCTTATTTTCCTCTCTACGTGTCCACCTGGGTCGTTGCAGTTTGTCCTGATACAGAACCCGAGGTTTCTACGAATTCCTTCCTCTTTTTTCGACGACGTCTAACGATTTTCTGTTGCGTTGAAATGTTAGTCTGTGATATTTCTCAATAAAGTCAAGGTCAATGTTTTGGTACCATTTGCTTTTTAATTCATAAAACTAGTTTATATTGAAACAATGTCAAGATGACCTTGAGATGAACTTGAAATGACCTTGAAATCTTGAGGTGATCTTGAGTTGAGCTTGAACTCGAAAACATGGGTTATAACATAATTATAGATTTGATTTATTCTGTTCATATGTGCCTTTTTTCATGACTAGAATTATATCATAACGCAATATACAATAAAGTCTTTGTGACGGTATAAGCGAGCGTGACGAACCGTGCCGCTTTGAAACGATTTTTGTACCGCGAGAAATATGGTGGCCAGCGGGAAAGAGCATCGGTAATATATAGAGTGCGGCGGGCAGATTTAAATTTTAAATGGGCATACCGTAAATACGTACCGTTGCATGTGCACACGTTTGTGTCATTCGGTTTGGGTCGGATAGCTGTAATTCGCTGTTTCCCCACGTCTCTTGATCGAACCGTCCTTTTTACCGTCCGATCGAATCACTAGATATTTGCCCAACCAGACATTTCGCCCTGTTTCGACGTCCCCTCTGGATATATTGCTCATGGAATTATTAGAAGTCTGAACGAAACGGTCGGTTATAGGAAGCTCCATTTACTTGCCTCGCTACCTTTTTCCTCCCTTTTTCCCCCCCGATATTAAAAAAGAATACCGTGATTCCGTTCGAGAGAGCAATATCGGAATGTATGTACAAGGACTGTGATTCGAAAAACGATTTTAAATCTGATTTATCCGCGGGCTATTTGCGCGGGGATTAGAGACACGGTTGGACTCTGTTTAATGCATCTGTGCGAGGAAATCGCTGCTTGTAGAGTTTATTGATTTAATCGAATTGTATAATGGTGACGTAAAGTATTTTTATTGAAAAGGTGGTTAAAACACAGCTATTGGATTATAGTGTTTTATGTGGACTTCTTTTACCACTGCTTAATTTGTAATCTTTAATTATAACTTTTCAAGCTCCCAAATTTTTGCGTATCAGCGTACTCGCGAGATGTTTTATCGGTACAGGGAATAACGTGAGGATAAATTCAGCCGGCAGAATTGTTCGGTTGTAACTCGAAGAAATAAAACGGTAGGAATAAAAAACACTCGCTAATTGGAAAGCTTCGAGCGGTGGGTAAACAACTTTACATTCTAAACAGGGAGAAACAGGAATGCCGCAGAAAGTTTAATTAAAAAAAATTAATAAAGAGGATAATGAAGGCTAACCACGGCCGTACGATATTTCGTTAAAGTGGCAATATTTCGGATAGAAAGATATAATCTTTCGTTTATGAGTAATCTCGTATTCCACCCGCAAGAATTCATCCGCGAAACAAGGGAATAATTAAACAGTAAAATTGAACGAACCTTTCACTTTGTCCCGTATCACCAACGCGCATTGTATTCAAATTAGCTTAACAGGGCGCATCGATCAAATGACAAACCCTAATTACGGATATCGCGATCGCTGTCGGGCAAAAATTTCAATCTCGATTATCTGGATTCATTGCACTCGCACGGCCATCTGCGTCGGTTACGACGGGCCATTAATTAACGTAAATGCAACACAGTGGACACAGGGCCCCTTTGTCCGCGGTTTCTGGCTCCATCAGCTTCGGATCGATCCTCAGGATAAGACCTGCTTTAGACCAAGATCCTTAACGCTTACCATCTAACCCTTTCATCCCGATTTCGGTGAAACGTTATAGGCTTACGGACCAACCGTAACCGACAATGGACTTTGCGTTTTCATTCAAACTTCCTACAATAATGGAGCACACCGAAAGCAACGACTTTGCGAAACCGCAGCGCGCAACTTTTCGAAATAAGGGAGAAAATTGTATTTAAAGTACTTATGTATTCAACTGTTTGGGAACCGTGTAAAATGAGAAATATGCTAGAATCCGCCAGTTTCAAACTTTGCAGTTGTACAATTTTTTTCATTTTCTTCTTTAGCTTTACGACTTAAGATACAAATACTTTTAATTGTAACGGGAAAAATTAAATAGGGCTTTACTTAAATTTTCTCGTTAAAAGTAGTCTCATTAAAAGTTCATGCAGTTCGTTCATATCTGACAGAAAGAATTGCATTTTATGCAATATATAACACGATGAATTAATGGGTTAGGTTTGTAATTTCAGAATGTTATAATTTACCTAACCTAAAAAGGAGCTTAACACGTTTATTCTATGAAATTCACGGGAAATTAACTAGTAAATCCCATGAAACTCACCGGAATTTACCAAGTTTATCCCGTTAAAGTCACAGGAATTTAACAGGATTACCGTGAAAATCAGGAGTCGAAAATGCAAGCGATTGAAAGATGTCGCGGTGAGATTTAGCGATTCACAGCAGGCTGCGACTCGGATTAGACAAATTGCCGGAGCGAGTCGCACTTCTGAACCGGGCCTAAGCATCGCTTTCCACGAAGGTACGTCAGTGGTGATCGATTTGTTCTTCGGTGTAAATGCGGCTTAACGGAGGTTGCTTACGGTTCTGAGCGAACCCCATCCGGTTGCATAGCGACTTGCAGGCAAACATGTGGTTAGACCGGTTGACTCAGACAGGTCGGTTAGCTTCTCTTCATTGGCCCTTTCTCTGTTCTCCTTTGCCTTCTCCTGCTGCAATCGCTTCTTCCTCTCTTTATGGTGAATCTATCCGGTGTGTGCCGTCGGCATCCTCCCGCGGCGTTATGACTTCGCATATATTCGATCATGCTTGCAACTGCGCGTGGGGTGCAACCGTGAGAACACAAAGTGAACATGCGAACGATAACTATCTATCGCGTCTGTTTCCTCGTATACTCCTGGTTAATTTGTTTATTCACTTATCTCAAATACTTATACTCGCATTCGTTTTTTTCATAGGGAATTTGGAGATTTAGGGATTTAGGTATTTAGGAATTTGGGTGGGGGTGGTTGAGAAATTGAGAATTTGGGGATTAAACTATTTGGAGGTTTGAGAAATTGGGTATTTGGGAACTAGGGAATTTGGACATTTGGGAATTTATAAATTTAAAAATATAGTGAAGTTAATGTAGTTAGATCGTGTGAATCAAGACAAACTGCAATTTCTGATCTTCCCGAGCGGCTATTAAATGAAATTCATTTGGCGCATTCAAGTTTTGCCGTCTATGCAATTATGTACCGGAGAAATGCAGTTACATGTTCTTGATTTTATTCTTCACACGATCATCTATTTTAAAATTTATACCGTTTCTTGTGATACTTTGCTGCAGCAAATGAAGTCGATAAAGTTTAATTTAATTCAGTGTAATTAAATTTAATGAAGGCCGGTTTAATGAAATGCAGTTTTGTGCATCCACAAAAGTTGTAATAGTTTCTGTACATTTTTTCGCGATATCGTGATGCTCACATTGTAACGTCGAAGGCCGATGCCTCGATTGAATATCCGACGTTTCGAGAAAACCAACCAACATGGATGCTCTTGGGACAGAAACATCCACAAGGGGTTATGGAAATGTGGAAATGCACGCATATCGAATGCGACCGCGGTGAAATCGAAAAGCCGAGGCTGTCGAGTGGACGCCGCTTTCGCGAGAACCGCAAGGGAATATTTTTGCGATTTCTTCCCTTTAACCGCACCACTCTCGATTCACGTGTTAATAATTGAGAGGGAAATCCTTCTAGAGTTGCTGAGAGCTTTTTAGCGCGGTTAGCGTGGTTACCCTGAGATGTTATGCGAGTTCTTATCCCAGCACGGGTAAATTTGCGGTTGAAATATTATGGATACGTATGGGTTTCTTATTATTTATCCAATATCCCTATGGATATCTTTTGTGAACTGGCATTTGTAGATATATTATATCGATGTGTTATACAGATGTCAACCCACGAGTTCAATATGCAGCAGTTAATAGACTACGATGTAAAAAAATTAACAATTTAAAAAATATTTAAAATTGTGGATGTATCTCATTGCTCTACATCAGACAGCTACGATATTAAAATTCATAAAATATTTAAAATTGTATATCATGTATCTCACTGTCCAACATAAATCAGACAGTCTCTGATGTTAAAAAGTGACAAATTTATAAAATATATAAAATTGTGTATAAAGTACCTGATCGTCCATAAAGCAGACATTATGTACAATATAGTCCTCGTACGAAGAACATTTTATTATGAAATGTCAAATTATCGTTCATAATAAAACAATCGCGAATTATGCAAGATAAGGATGTGCAATCACGAGAGCATTTATCGTGCGCTGAATATCGAAACGAACGGAAGTACGGTATTAGGTGGATGTTACCGAGGATTTGCCAGTTAATGTAATGGTAATTTTGCCTCGTTTCGTTCGGATATGTACGATAGAAATAAAAATCATGCGAACGCAGAACTGGATCCATGGAAAAGGGAAAGGAATAGGTTTATCGGTGAGAAGTTCGTGATCGTAAACGTCACGTGATGCCACGTATAATTTCACGTTGCGTTGAAATTCATTCGGGTCGGTGTAAAACGGGTGCGTGAAAAGGAGTGAATAGTGGCTATGGTCACATGTAAAACGCAATCTCTGACACGAAGGAAATAAAGCCACCGGCAGAAAAGTAAAACCAGTCACGTAATATCTGACTACGACTTGTTTACCCAGCGTTTTTCGCGTTACGTTCCACGTATTCCGTGTCCATCGAGACGATTTCCGTGAAATTTTTCTGTGAAACTTATCCTTTATCTGACCGGGTCATTCGGAAAGCTTTCATCTCGTCGCGTGTGCAAAAATTAATACGATCTTTTATCTTTCAATTTGAATTTGCATTTACTCGTGGCGATAGGACGTGTGTAGAACGTGTGGTGGCGCAATTTTTAACGTCAAGTTGAATTTTTTAATTTTGGAACTTTGAGAGTTTGTGATTTTAGAACTTTTGATCTTTGGAGTTTTTGTGAGCTTCAAACTTTAGGACTTTGGAATTTTTATATTTTCGAAAATTTAAGACTAAGATTTTGAATACAGATACAATATGTTATCTGTATAATAGTGGCAATAGAACACGTGGTAATATAACAACGTAGGAAGAGAACGTGTTAAGATGCAACCTATCACAATAGACCGTCGTCACACAATATATGGTACTATTTCGCATAATCATACAATACATTGCAATAAACTGCATGACAATATACCGCGTGGCAGTTGAATGCATTGCAATATAACTCGTGGGAATTTAACGTTGAACGTTCAGCGAAAGATAGCGATCACATTCAGCGACCAGAAGAAAAATGAATCCTCATAAATCTACATAATATTGAAGCGCCCATTAGTCCATGAATCTCTTTGTACAGGGTGGTAATATAACGAGAGTTGACTCTATCTTATCTCCTAAATATTCGGTCGTATTAAATTTATGGTATCGGTGACTCTCGCACCATTAAACGTTAACAGTAAAACTACCAAAGCGATCAAATTTTACAAGTTTTCTTTACAATGTGTAATCTTAACAATGTCTTTGTTATTGATATTTGAACGTGCGTCGAAAGTACAAAAACTCTTCAAAGAACGAAACCTCGACATCACTCGAGACATCGACCGATCAAAATCACCGTCTCGTAATTGTTTCAGAGATTTCGACGCAGTTAACGTCCCGTGCAGATATCAGTGAACAAATTGTCCGTACTTCGCATTTTCGACGTGCGCAACGTGTAACGAGCGAGTACCTCATGATTACACGCATCGCGACTCCGTTTTGTAATTGTGACCGCGTCGTTTTAGCGCGAGGGGGTGAAAGCACCCTGTCCACATATTTGTTCCCGTATGAATTTCATTCGACGTCAGCACCGCGGAATAAAATCCGGCACGGTCGAGGGGATTTATTATCGAGATTTTCGGCGTCGATAATATAATAGTCGCGCGGCATGCACGCGTCCCTCGTTAAACAATATTGCTGGCTCGATGAAACACCGGCTCGATACATCCGGACGAGTTTTTACGTTTTTAATGACGCTCCGTCGCGAGTGCTCCGGGAATATCGTGTTTCTGGATAATTCAGGGGAACGAGGATGCGTGTGCGGGACGAGTGGCGCATATTTAATGAGGAGATACTTTCAGTGGATGTCTGAACCGCATCGCGAATGAAAGTGATAAGATACCTGGTGTATCGCGCGATTTAAAGAGGACTCTTTCTTTCGGGATGGAATATCTTCGTTTTAAAGCTGAGATTGCTGTTTCTGGGCTGTCGTGTAATTTTTTGGCGATAATTAAATCGTTGGGTGATGGAGATATTGTGGATATTGCAGATTTTTTTGCGATTTATGGGTATCTTGGGATTTGGGAAATTTGGAACTTGAGGAATTTGGCACGTGGGAAGTTTGGGATTTAGAGTGATTGGAATTTGGGGAATTTGGAACTTGAAGAGATAGGAATTTGGTTAAAAGGAAATAATTCAGAACTCGTGAAAATTTGGAACTCGATGGAATCGAAATTTGGGAAATTTCAATCTCGTAGAACTTGAAACTTGTTGAATCTACAATTTGAGAAATTTGGAATTTGGACCTCGACCAATTTGAAATCAGCTGCAGTAACCTCCACTATCTGAAAACAAGAAAAATTTGTTTGTTTCGCACCGAAGTCGTTAAAATAATTGCCCGATGGTTATCGCACATGTTTGATATATAGAAACGTTATGATGAATATACTGTTTGAGTCTCTACGTGGTATGAATCGAATCTGTTTTACGAGTTGGCGTTACGCTTCCGTAAGTGGGTTATCGACCGTATCGACTATAAAGATACAGTTTTCAACGTGTTTTAGCTCACCTCCACGGCAATTTTCGTTTAAACGTAAATTGAGAACATTATTACAATGATAATCCCTTTTATACATCTGCACATTTGCAACGTGGTGTTTAGAGAATTTATTTTAACACTTTGACGGTCATTTCCAGGTATTGTTTACTATTGCGACTGAAATTTCAAGCTATACTTTCTTTTATCTACTGTAGCTTGTAGTAGATGCAATTTATAACGTATATCAAATGAAATTCTTGAAAACAGCTCTTGATACACCTCCTACTTTCTCAGAATCATTTCGTTCATAATAAATTAACCATTCATTACGAAATATGAAGTGCATTTTATTAAACATGAGTTATGTATTTTATTGTTACTAAAAGTTGGAAACAATTTCTGTCTTACGATCACAATTTTTTGCTTCATTTTCTCCTAAATTATTTCAAGATTGTGAATATTTAGAGTATCATAATTTTTCTTCAAACAAATATTCACAACTTCATATAAAATATTTGCATCATTCACAGACACGGTTTCGCTTATGAGACTCCCTTTGAACCGTATTATCACTAGATTCTAATGATATATTACAATTCAGAGAGGGAAAATAATTTGGTCTAGCTATCAGTTTGTCCGCAATAATTCGTATTTGCGGACAAACAAGAAGGTAAACCGTTTTAACGTTATCGATGTTAATATTTGCCCGGCACACAAATATCGTTTATACGTATAACTGCAGTGGTTAATATCGTATCCTGGCAGAGAAACTTGTTAAAAAGGTTTTATCGAAATTAACAGGCTAATTAGCAACTTTCGTGTACTCGTGATACAAGTAAACGTTCATAATACGCTGGATTAATGCAAATCAGTTCTTGATGCAGAATCAACGCAAATAGGAAAAACATTTCTGCTGAAATTGTTCAATCAATTTCAGAATAAAATCATTGAAGTAAGATATTCGACTGGTGGAATTAAATATTAATTATTTAGTTGTTGTTTTTATCTAGAAAGTTGAAATTAGCTATTCATTATTTGTTCCTTATACAGAGAATTAAAAATTTTGTACCATAATTGATATCATCTTCATTACATATACATGTAATATCCTAGATGTACATATGTGAAATACTTATTTTAACAAGATATTGTATAATATTATACATTCATTTTATGTACATGCTCATTTACTTATCTCAAATAGACCTGATTGACTTTCACCCAAAATTATTAATAAACAATACAGTACTTAATATTAACCTAAAAACACGATACCAATTTTGGAAACCTTACCATATTTGTAGAGAATAATGTACAAAAAGTGCAGATATCTGCATAAACATACGCAAGGTACTCATTAGCGATTAATCCTGTCGTGGTACGAAACAAAGATGTAATCGTTTGCAAAGATGGTGAATTTTATGCAACCGGACAGCATTCTTTGGCCGCTAAGTGTGTCGTATGTCAGGTTCCGTGTAATTTGTGTTCGTGTATTGGTGCGATGCCCGCAACAGCATCCGTCCGAGTACAAGTATCCATATAAGTTTTACCAGAACCAAATGGAATACACGTACTCTGGTTCGCGAGGATTTACCGGTTGCGATGGAAATGTTAGAGGGATCCAAACAAGGCGGAGAAACCTTTGGCAAGGCAAGCCATTAGAACCGCATTCGGGATTTTCTGCGACTGCTCTTCCAGCTTTTGCTGTTTCCTTCCTTGATGTATTTAATTGATTTCAAAGCCGATTATTTATACCACCGGATTTGTTCATTCACTTCTTCAGAGGATTAAGTGCACGGTTTTGAAACGTACTCTACATGATTTTTTAATGGTTGCATCACGAAATGATGCTTGTATGAAGCCGGAGATTTTAAGAAAACGCATGCGTTTCATCGATGTTTTCAATACAAAATGGCTGACAGTTAACCATAGCAAATAATGGTTGACTTAGAAACATCAAGAGTCTGATAATATTTCATGACATAATAGAAAATGACTACGTAATTTCATAATTAATGGTAATTAATTATTTTATACTTAATCCACGATAATTTATTAATGATATCTATGCGTGCTTATCTTGGCGGAAGAAAATTAGGTTCATGTACTTTGAATGATTGAGTATACGTGTAATTTATTCATGAAGTATGATAAGCTGAGGTCTCTCAAGCCATATTAAAGACATAAACACAGCAATAACTATAGTTATTAAAACAGTAATTTGCGGTTATACCATTCAGTTTTATTTATCCTTGCTCATGTTCTAATTTTTAATTTTACTTTGTTATCTCGTCACAGCTGTCGTATGATGAGATGTTAATCTACTGTGACATTTATTATAACAATTTATATAAAACTATAGGTAATACATCGTGTTTGAGAATATGATATAACATACTTTTGAGAACATTCTTATAGACATTCGAAAAATGTATAAGAGGTAGAAAGATGATGTACATCGAATAAAATTTTATACAATTTCATTCAGATGTAAAACTTGATATTCCTCGATAAGAAATCTTTTCATTCCACTAAATTAAATTCCTTGATAGAATGATTTTAAAACCCAGTGACAGTGAACTCGTTAGACATATCTCGTTCTCTTGTTTCAACTCGAAAAGAGTGATTTCGCAGAAAGGTCGATGGCCTGCGGTGTGTAGGAGTGATGATACCTCTTCACCCACTGCTCTCTCAGCCTCTAATGATCATTGTCCGCTTCCCGTTACCAATATCCTTATTATCGGTCAACCACTTCTCTATCCACAACGCGTTGTACACACGGCCATACCAAATCCCATTATAATTACTAATGTGCTTGGTCGCAACCGACTTTAATTGCCAGGTTGCTCTTCGATAGCGCCGTTTATCTCCGCGATCGCGATTACGTGTGTTCGATGAACCTTCCGCGTGCGTTCATGCACGTTAATGTAACGTTTCTCTTTAGAAAACCGATCATTGTACCACTTTCTGCGTTATCAACCGTGTACATGAGATCGAATAAATATGAACATTTATTTCTACATCTGTAGCCTTCTCAATATTCTTAGTTTACTATATTTATACATTTACTCAATTCTAAATAACCCTAAATTTATACATTCTCAAATTTTTACATTACCTCTACATCCCCACATTCATATGTTCTCAAATCTTTACATTCCCAAATCTCTACGTCCCCAAATCGGAGCATTCCCGAATCCCTACACTCCCAAATCTCTACGTCCCCACTTCGGAGAATCCCCAAATTCCTATACTCCCAAATCTCTACGTCCCCAATTCGGAACACCCCAAATCTTTACGTCCCCAAATCGGTATATCCCCAAATCTCTACATCCCCAAATTCCTACATCCCTGTATCTCTACTTATTTAAATCCCCACATTACCGAATCCCTACATCCCCAAATTCTTACATGTCCGAATCCCTACACTCCCAAATCGGAACATCCCCAAATTTTCACACCCCCAAATCTCTACGTCCCCAAATCGGTACATCCCCGTATCTCTACTTATTTAAATCTCCACATTCCCGAATCCCTACACCCCCAAATCGGAACACCCCCAAATTTTCACATCCCCAAATCCCTACATCAAATTAGTACATTACCAAATCTCTACGTTAAATCTATGTTCTAAAATCTCTGTATCCTCAAATATCATGAGATACCTACATTGCTAATCACACTGTAATCGACTTGAGTCCAACAAAAAACAGAAAGAAAGATTATGAAATCGCTTTTATGGATAATGGTAGCTTGATGACCCAACGAAACAAGGCTTCCTTGAGATTCGCAGAACTCAAAACTGCGAAATGCTGCAGGCATATTCGAGCAGAATGGCAGGGTGAAAAGAGGGCTGTTGGGAGTGGGTTGGTTGTTGAAAATTAGCTCGTTGCTGTGCGTTGCAACATACTTTCCAGGGTGAACTTGGTAGAGTCGGCTTAATGACCGTGCCACGATTTTCTGCAGTCGTATTCCTAATTGACGTGTAATTAATTCGAAGTTGGTAACGCGTGCCATGAACGAAACCGACGTTATTTTCTTCTTTGCAGACGGAACTTTTTCGATCTCGTCGCGTTTAATGGAACCGGACTGTTCTTCGCGTGAAAATGCTTTTTTCGTTTATCCCTTTTATGCGTTCGTAACTGCTTCCTTCAACACTTTGGGGTGCCATTGGGGTGCAGTTGAAAGATCTGCTTTAAATACACCGTGATAGACAAAAAAGATGTTTTTTGTGGTAAAAAGTGTGATTAAGCAAATAGGGAGACATGTTACTGTTGTCTGTCAGGTGATATATGATTTTAGGTTTCATATTGTTGTTTCGTGATACTAGAATGTTAGAATGTTAGAATATTAGAATGTTGGAATGTTAGAATATGAAAATACAATTTATTTTACGTATATGTATCTCGTGACAACACGTGATTTTAGTAATGATAGTAACGTGTTTCTGCCTTTAGCAACGCTTGGTCGCACATAAGATCATTGGAGCGTTAATTGATTATACCGCAGCGTTGAGGTTAGACTTAATTAGGATTCGAACATTTGACTTTTCAATTTCGCCCGCAACTGGTACGGCGGCCATATTGAAATCAAGAACTAGTAACTACAAATCTAAAACATAAAATGTCAGATATATAAAATTCTATACTAATTCAGATACTAAAAATAATAAATTTCAGAATAATTTCGAAGAGACTAAAACATGAATATAATTATAAATCTTCAATGTATTAATATTATACAGGATTTTTCAAGATGCCATCTGAAATTTCTCTCTGTTGTGAAAATAAGTGTCAATTACGGAGAGAGGTGCCTTACATTTGATAACAAAGGACAAGAGGAAACGTAGGAAAAGAGCATACACAAAGGAAAGAAATTGTATTTACCATAGAATTTTTCTGTTTCACACGTTGTTGAACAGGGATCAACGTTTACACACGAAACGTAGGAACGGTGTAAACGGTTCTCAAATAGAACGGGAATAATCGTGGAGAAGAGCCACGGTTCTTTGTAGACGTCGTTGTTGTTGGCACACTCGTTGTTAATGCGGGAAATCCAATTTTCTCGCTGCAGAAAGCCGAGTTTGTAGCCTTCCAACTTTTCTTTTTTCCCTTCGATCGTTCTTTTCGTAAGGCGTTCCGTCGCTCGAATTCAATTCCGAACCGTTAAACTTTTGTCATTGCTGGAGGGCGAGAGTTAATCGTTCTTGAAGAGATCGGGATTACGATTGATTCGATCACGGTTAGATCTTTCTCGATTTTACGTGCTGCTACGTTGATCCATTCCTCTTTTTTTTTATGCACCCTTTCTTTTTCATTAACTTTTTTGTTTTACTTGATTTGTTTAAATTTTATTTAGTTGATTTTGTACCTGTTTATGGCTCACACAAGTTTTGAGCCAAATTCACAAATTCCTAATTTCATCATAGAGTTTCTGGTGACCTATACAAATCAACCCAAGTTTATAAATAATTTTATCACAGAGTACATTTTACTAAGAAAAGTAGCGTTACCTTGTTTACATCCATGGAATTGTTTGTTCAACGATTAGGGCACACAGTCACCAAGGTTTTCGAGATAAAAGAATCCACATCGCTGTGTAACCTGTGTTACGTTAATTCTACACATGTGGGTTTACACAAGCGTCCATTTTTTCACCCAAATAGTTCACGACTATATACACAAGTGTAAGATAGCATGTTCTAATAGGCGTGTTAACAATTGTTCAAACAGGTGTATACAGTGATAACTATTATAAACGATTACCGTAATATCTCACACTTGACGAACGCAAATATACGCCTACTACTAAAATCGCAACATGTGCTAATAAATATTTCGACAAAAATGAAATGTCAAATACACATAGCTATGTGTATAGAGAATTTCGAAATGAGTACCTATATTCACTACATATATGACTACATATATTCACACATAAGATATGTGTCCAAACAACTATAACACCTGAGTCCACATATGAATTACATACATCACTCTTTAATTTCTCCCTTCATCGTTTATTTCTTCCTACTGGCACAGTTGTACAAGATACTCTGTTCTGCAACACTTCGAAAATTCCACATCATTCTTCGAAGAAAAGTAAACCGAAGAATCGATAATAACGTCATTATACCTGGTTATACAAGGGTACAGGCGATGTAGCGTGTTCGATGCAAAATTTCAGGTTTCGTCGCCGGTGAGAGAGTTACAGAGGAAGACAGGAAGTGTGAGCGGAGCAGAAGAGGAGTGAATTCACATTCCATCTACGTCTCTCGTTTCCTGTCCCTGTCCGAACTCAGAAAGTTTTCCCGTTGTAACAGCTGCGACTCGGCGGAGAGAAGCGGTTTTAATTGGGTCCGTAGAATTCGCACGTAGGAACGGTACCTTAAGGTACACGTCTGTAATTGCTGCGAAATGGACCTCCTGGCCCGTTTCGAACAGACGGGACTTCGTGAATGGTTATCTGGTTTCATTGGTTCCTAATGAAAAATCTTTGCCACTAGATTTTCTTCGTTTAATTGACGGAAGACTTGGGGACCTTCGAGACGTATTGGGATTTGTGGACTTGAGGGACACTTTGGAATGCTGGGATTTTTTGGGGTAGAGATTTTGGGATGTGGGAATTTTGGGGTATGAGGAGTTGGGGTGTGGGGATTTGGGATATGGGGATTTGGGATGTGGAGATTTAGGATGTAGGTATTTGGGGGACGTAGGTACTTGGGGGACGTAGGAATTAGGGACGTAGGGATTTAGGACCTAGGAATTTAGGATGTAGAGATTTGGGGTATAGGGATTGGGGATATAGATATTTGTAACATAGGGATTTGAGATATACGTATTTGGGATGTAGGGATATGGAATGTAGGTATTTGGGATGTAGCCTTTTGGAATGTAAACAGTTGAGATGTAGAAAGTTAGGATGTAGGGAAATGGAATATAAAGATCTGTGGACATATGGATGTCCGTATATAATGGTATTAGGTCATATAATTGTGATCTATTTTGAAATGTAAAAATTTTTGAATCTACATACTTCTCTAACTCCAGTACCTCTTGAATGTAAAAAAGTTTGGGACAATTACCTTGATCCTGTTAAATCGATAAACTCGTTAGATGCTAATCAGAATGAAGAAATAGCATAATTGCCGGGAGCTACAGAGAAAGGTTCGAAACTATCGAGATTCCACGTTTGACCGGAATCCACAATCCAGGTTAATCGATCTTGTCCTTGTTCTTCAGCGTCCTGTTCGAACAGCCGCGCGTACACACGATTGCAACGCGAAAAATAAGTGTTACATTATGTTACAGTTGCAATTCATTACCGCGAAGAAGCTTCGCCGTTGAAAGTAATGTTCGACTTCCGCGGTTCCTGTATTCTATCTGGCAAGATTATGTTTCTGGAAACGCTCGCCACAACTTTCCCTGATATAAATCATCGTTGCTCGCACATATGCTACCAGAATACTACTTACTGCACGGAAAACTTTCTACTGTTAATTATCCTTGCCTTGCTATCGTTTGTATGGTCACAAATATGTATTCCGTTATGTGAGCCAACCGGGAAGCTAATTGTACATGCTCTTCTGTTGATTCTTTAGTCGAGTTCAGTTTCTCCGGATTCTTTTAAACGAATGACTCAGATACGATTTCGATAACGTATCAGTAAAGAAGATATCTGTAGTACAGTTATGTATATAGGAAACGTTTAGAAGATAGTGCAATATTTAGGTTGTATAAATCTAATATGAAAGTTGCTTTTATAATATGCACCTGAATATATCAAACTTATTACATGTATCAGCTCGTAATTCTATCGTGTAAAACATCTTTTCTACCGGTCAAATATTTCAGGTTGCGTATCTGAACCTAAACGTTCTAATAGAAATCGAATCGCAACTTCCGATATTTTAATGACGGAGATATTGTCTATAATAATCGGTTTCGCAGCTTCCTGTCCCAGATTCCGTGTTTCGCTGATCACTTTAATAGCAGCCACTTGTACCAGCTGGCGACACAGCTTGGAATTAAGAGCATCTATTAACCTGATTAATTACCATTATCGTATGGTACCGGATTGCATCGTATCAGCGCGAAAGCAGAAACGTGTTTGCCCCTTACATGGCGATGGCCTCGCACCTGGATAGAAATCGCTATTGCCGTGAACGATGGCGCGAAGAACGATTCGCGGAATCCAGTGATTTTTTTAGCCGATGAAATGAGGATGCTCGCAATGTCATTAATGGATTTAGACATTTTGATTTGAACAATTGGGTACTGAAGACTTGACGGATTTAGAAATTTAAATATGTGGGTGTGTGGAGATTTGAAGGTGTGAATATTGAAGATTTGAAGATTTGAAGATTTGGACATGTGAGAATTTGAGGATGTGGATATGTAGAAGTGTGGAGATCTGGACATGTGGACATGTGGAAGTTTGAGAATTTGAACATGTGAGAATTTTGGACGTGTAAGAATTTGGGGATTTGAGGATTTGGATATGTGGAATTTTTGAGTATGTGGACATGTGGACGTTGGGAGATTTGGAGATGAGGACATGTTGACATGTGGATATATGGAAGTTTGATGATTTTACCATTTGTACAATTTCCAATAGAACATAGAAAACACGATTGAGAAAGAAGGTTTCAACTTCATACAAGACAACTTCAGAATTGCAAAATAGCATTAATCTCGAAGCACGAATCGTTCCGTCGATATTGGCGATGTTCACATCGGACAATCATACGCAATGATCCTCGAGTTCTCCACTTTATCGAAGGGTGCAGATGAACGCGTTCGCTCTCCCTTTGAACGTGATGCATTCTGTGCCCCGATGTTACGTGACGAACGTCATATTGCACAGGTTAATATTCCCTCGTTCTCGTTCCCTCTTGCTCGCCATATTTCCTGTGTAATGCTACGATGATCGATGGTCATTTTGTTCTGACAAGTTCGATCGAGTTTCGGCTCGTAGGCGTAATCATGAACGAAGTTAATTGAGCCACATCGACGAGCATCGTTCGCTGTATCATGTTACGTTAGCCCCTTATCGTGTGCCACATATGAAACTTTCATTTATTTTTTCTGTCATACGCATGTGGGATACAGTGCCATGATTGACACCTCTGGTTGAAGTTCCACTTCAACTTGTGGACCTAGTGAGCTCATGTTTTGCATTTATAAAAGATCTGCAGAGACAGAGGTATTTCAATTGACATTTATACCTACTGAAGTCACGCTGAATTTGATCTAATAATATTCATCTTGTGCAAGAGATTAATTGTTCGCTTCTGGGTTTCTGAATGAAATTCTTATTTTCTATGGTCTGAATAAAACAGTAGTTTGAAGTCGTTTGATGCAGACAAGTAGAAAGTTTGTTGAAAATTTATTAGGTGGTTATTGGTACATTCTAAGTGTGCAAAGGTTGGCAAAATTTAATGCTTACGGTAAAAATTGAAAACCGGTTATGCAAGTTATGTTGTTTACCGCGACAGAAAATTGGGTTCATATTATTTTATGTCTTCTGTCTTCTTATTATTTTATACTTTCACTAAAAGAAATTTCATTCTTTCATCAAAATTTCTTGACGTCCGTGCATAATATTCAAAATGAAAATTTTTCATCCATTCCTTGTCTCACTTTTTCTACAAAAGTGAATATTGTAGCTCTGGTAGGAAACTTTCTTACATTCTATACGTAATGTTTAAAATGAAAATTTTACGCTCCATATTTCTTCATTATTCTACCCTTTTTAGAAGATAAGTATAATTCCGCAGAAAATTTCTTCAGGTCTCTTCAGAATATACAAAATGAACACCGTAATTCTTCTCAGATTATACAAAATGAAAAATGTAGTTCTTCTCAGAATATAAAAACTAAAAATTCTGTTCTCATCACAATATAAAACACAAAAGATCGAAGTTCAAATTATCCAATTTCACCTGAATAAACACACGTAATTCGTTCATAAAACAGCATCATACAAAAAGAAAACTTTGCAATTTCTGCGTAATGTATTATAATATCTCAGCAAAGTTCCTCGTGTTCCATTATGCATCCATACCCGTATTGTCGAAAGATGTCAAGCATTGGCATGATGCAGCAATAGCATGAACTGCTGACATTTCTACAATAGTGGGTGAAAGGTTAACGTGAAAAGGTGCACCAAATGGTATTCGCTCTTACTGTCGTCTCCTCTTAATCTTCTTCAAACATTCCGAACCTCTTCCTTGATGCATTCCGTTTCATTGCATTTACATGAGCAAACAAGTGTCTACAAGTTATTGGAAAGTTAATTGAAATTACACGCACGTTGTTCATCAAAACTTTCACCGTTTGAAATGTTACGAAATTATGCGCATCATTAGAACAGAACATCTTATCCGATTGTCTGCCGGATAATTAATGTTCGATCAAAGAATTTCATTTGAATTCTAAATATTCAGGAGGAAATGATTTCTAATTTTCATTCACTAACAACGGCATACAAGAAGGATGTTCGAACGAAGCTGTAGGCAATTTTCAATTGCGTGTTTCCATGTTTCGGTATCTGCGATCGTTGATACGACGATAAGAACGAGTTTCTTAGTTACTTCATACTTAGTTTCTATAACCTAATTTTTTACGTCTGAAAGTGGAGAGTGGCCTACATTATAAACTTACACCAATTTCACTTAATTATAAACAACATGGAATTTTGTCACTTCTAATACGACATACATATCTGTGACATACATATATGTACATTAGAGTTAAAAATAGATTCATACTCCATACCTAAAACAAAATTAATTATGACTTAATTCTTAAAAAGTCTTTGAAATATTTCCAATAAATTACTTCAATTAACTGAACAATTATACAGACCAGAAAAATCATTACAAGATATACGATCATAAAAATGAACCATTTTTAATACATCATTTTTAACAAATTTTTAAGAAAAGAATAATTCGAATAGACGAAAAGGAAATTAATTATGAAATTGCTTAACAAAAGAAAGGAAGAATGTAACAGGAAAAGCGATCTGGACACAGGTAAATTCAACCAGAAGCATAATTTCAATCGATCTACATGACGATTTGTACCCACGTTAATTACGGAGTTAATTGCTTCCTGGTAACGGTTAAAAATAGCGTTTCCGTGGTGTTTTATCAAAACGCGACGGAACCGCCGTATCAATTACTTTTTCTAGGTCGTACAGGGTGAGCTGCTTCATTCATATGCAAAGATAAAGAGCGTGTAAGTTCACGCGACAACCTGAGAGAGCTGGTCGATGGCCTACGAAGGCCGCCTACTTACCTTTTGATTCTTACCTAGCCAAACCGATTACGTGCTCGACCGAACCGTGCATTTACTCGCATAATTTGCTTCACCGACGTGCAGATACTTTTGCCGCTTCTTTTTTTTTCTTTCCGAGCGACTCCACGGGAATGAGAAGGGTAAAGCAGAAAGGTCGCGTCGATTAACCCATTTGTGGTCTCGTTAGATGGTTCTTGGAAGAGAGAGAACTGAAACTCTGCGACTTTATGATATTCGAATACTGTTATTTTGAGACTTAGGGATTTTGGGCTGTATGCACTTTTGGGATATTGGGCTGTGGGGATTTTATAAATTTTAGATACTGGAGAGGGAGGTATTGGGATGTAAGGATTTTGGAATTTTGGGATATTGAAGTGAAGGGATGGGATATAGGAATTTTGGGATGTAGGGTTATTGGTACGTAGGGATATTGGGACGTAAGAATATTGGGACGTGGGGATTCCGGGACGTGGGAACACTGGGACGTAGGGATATTGGAGCGTAGAGAAATCTGTGCGCGGAGAATTCGAAGCGTAGAAATACGGGACGTAGGAATATCAAATCCTAGAGATATCGGACCGTAGGAATACTGCAATGTAATCACAGCGTAGAGATATCAGAACGTGGAGTTATCGGGGTGTAGAGATACGGAGCGTGGAGTTATCGGGATGTAGAGATATGGAGCGTGGAGTTATCAGGGCGTGAGATACCGGAAAGTAGGGATATTAGGTAGTAGAAGTGAACCTAGTAATATCTCTACTATTATTATTATCATCTTATGAACCTTATCTCTAGTTGTGAGTCACCCTGTATTCACAAAGTTCTGTCACAAAATAGCCATCTATTTCTCATTCAAAAGTTCTATTAAACGACTCATCCTACAAAGTTCTGATGTTTTAAAAATGTATAAACTGGTAGAGAATGGAAGACGAAGAGGGGTAGGAAATGTCTAGGTAGAACGCTGGTTAGAAAGCCCGGGTCAGGCAGATACGATCTGGTCGATCCTCGAAGCACGCTACGGTCGAAACCTTGAAACCTTCAGCTGCTGTAGCTTTTCGTGAATTAGTCAAAGATTTCTGTTGAGCGTCCACATTAAAGTTGATTTTCGACGAAGAAGTTCGTCGACTCGCCTGATTTATGGCATCTCTTATTGAATGCAACGTTGGGAGGTTGTCGAATCTAAATGAAAAATGAGCTACGAAGAAGTTTTTAAATTTTTCCGGCAAGTTTCGAGCAAACTGGAGAGTATTTAGCAAGATTTACCGGGAATAATGTACGACCTACGAATGACACGTTCTGCTCTTTTTATCGGATTTACACGGTAGATGTTTATTTATACGAGAGGAAAATTTGTGATCGAAATAGAAATGGAACGTAGATGTGGGTTAATTTAATTAAACCTCGTACAAAATTTAAAATATCTTAAAACCGTATCAGGGAAACGTTTTTAAATACCTTTTCTCAATTATGTATTGCAAATGACGTACGTCTAAAGTTTAATTCTATGATAACGAAGTTGCAGCTACAATTTTTAATTGCGAAATATTCTTTCATGGGAATGTAAAAGAAAATGCCACATTTGATTAAAAATTTCAGTATTCACTTTCAATTACATGAAGTCTACGTTCATACTTTGAGATGGTAATTTGATTACCATTATGGAATTTTTCTCGTATCAACACGGAAGATAGTTAAATGGACTATTTTATGTGAACCACTTTGTACGATACCGAAACTCCATTTTAGAAGAACGTAGAATCAGCGTTGAATTCATAGTTCGATGCAGTGATTTGTCGTCACTTATTCCTTGTCCTCCGGCTCCTCTTCTTTTTTTATTCAATTCTCCTTGATCGGTTCGCGTTCAGCAAACTTCTCTCGTTAGGACGAGGATCAGTCGATTAAGGATCACAGTTCAACAGGCTGAAACTTCATTTCAAGGTTATTAGGCCGATATTGCCATTGGCGTAACTCGAACTTTTGTCTGCGGTAGGTTCAATACCACAGATTTAACAAAAGTATTGTTCAATTTTAATACAATTTTATTTGTAATTTTAATTCGATACGAACATTATTGTATGCTTAATCTTTCGATTGTGGTAAAATTTTAGGAGTTTTGGGATTTGAGGATTTAGTTTGGAAGATTGAAAATTTGGAGATTTAAGGATTTGGGGATTTTGAAAGATTTAATTTTGTACATTCTAATTTTTATAAAAAATAAAATTACACGCCTTAGTTAGCAAATGTTTTTTCTTTCAATAATTTGAAAGGTTCAATGTGCATTTAGAGGGCACCTAGTTACGGCACTGGATGCACCGAGTAGGTACGTCCCTGTCCAAGCCTGTTCTCGTCTTCTTATTCTCGGGAATGAACCGTGCTTTGTGTTCGAAGAAAGATTTAAGGTCTTCCTTGGAATTCTTGCCTTACTTGGGTGCTTGTGTTGGTGGGATCTCAGGTCGATCTTGTGGGTCCTAGCGGTGGGACCAAACTCCCAATGCATTACAATTTGACAAGATTCTTTAAGATTATAGAATTGTTCTACAAATAATGAATTTCTAAAGATGAATATATACTTTTGTGTTACTAATGTTCATAAGTGCATTTTGTTACAATTGTTAAAAGTACATGTGGACGTTTTAAAGGTAACTTGATACTGTGCAAGTGATTCATTATTTTACAACATATGACCTAACAATATTTACCAAGTACATTACTAATAAATAATACAGCCCATACCTGTGAATTAAAATTAGTCGATGAGAATTAACTTAACAATATTCCAGCACCCGTACAGTGGTATCATTACAATTCATAAATCTATCGCAGAATGTTTCAATTGATCACTGCTCATTGGTGTACATTGGATTTATAGCCATCGCTACTAAGACCTGTCTGAGAATTGCGCAGTTCCCATACACGAGTACTGCGTCTGGAAATGCACTGAGAAGGGGGACGAAACGTTAGCTGTTTAATAAGGGTTATTATCATCAATATTATTCATGGATTGCTTCTTGCTGGACGCGTTAATTGCACGTCGAAAGGTTAGCACGAAACGTTAGTTTCCATTACAAGTTGTACAGTTTCTGCTTGGCTGTACGTAGCCTTTAGTCTGTCCTCATGTCGCATGAAGGATGCTTATTAAATGTTTGCGCTTTTTAGAACTTGCCCGTAATGAATGGTTGGCGTTACGTAAACGTGCGATGTACCTCTATGGTTGTTGCGTTATTTTGATTTTTCCTCGCCGTTTTCACGACGCTTCTGAAATTAGCATTCTTCTAACTTATTCTAATCGACCAATTTCGCGAAAGATTATATTCAACCAAAAAAATAAGAGTACAAGTCCGACTTCCTGTTATCTTGCCGTAATTGAAAGAAAATTAATGAAAGGCTTTGTTAAACGTTCGAAGAGGCAGTTCGACGTTTTACGGTCGTCTTAAAATGGAAATAATTGCGCGACGTTATCCTACATCGTACGTGTTGTGCAAAAAAGTGAAAATCTCTGCGCGACGTTATGTGGCAAGAAAAATAAGAACGGGAATTGTTGGACGTTAAAGTTTTACGCTGTCGACGATCATTAAAACCATCCCCTAAATCCGAAGCCATCGTAAAACTGACGAGGATAATTACAAGTTTCGGCAGTAATTGGTAGGTAAATGAAACTAGGCGGAGGGTAAATGGAAAGTTGAGAACTTTCCTGCCGTAACAAATTCTACGTTTTCGCGAAAACACCATGAACAGAATAGCTGACGCTCTTTCCTTTATTATCAATTAGAGCGTAGATAATGTTTTAATTAATCGCCCGATATTACTGTTTATTTTTTATCTGGACAGTTTCGTTATTACACGAGGCACTTATACTCTCGTTGGGATTTGGGTATTTTCAAAATTTGAGAATTGTGGATTTTGAGAGTTTGAGAACTAGGAAGTTTGAGGAATTAGGAATTTGGAAATTTGGGAACTTGGGAATTTGGAACTTGGGGAATTTGGAACTAGGGAATTTTGGCATTTGGGAATTTGGGAACTTGGGAACTTGGGAATTTGGAAACTAGGGAAATTTAGGCAGTTGGGAATTTGGGAACTTGGGAATTTGGAAACTAGGGAAATTGGGTATTGAGGAATTTGGAAATTAGGAAATTTTGGCATTTGGGAATTTGGGGACTAGGGAATCTGCAAACTAGAGAATTTGGGAATTTGAGAATTTGAAATTTTAAGACTTTCTTAAGAATCTGTTTTCTCTCCTTTTAACAAAAGAATTCATATAAATTCCGCAAATGACGAAGCTTCGCCAATTAATTATCAGTCTATAGAAGATATCGATAAATATCGCCGCATTTTTTCTCGCGTTCGATTTCATGAACCGCACAATTGCGTTCGAAGCGACCAGCGGTTTATATACGACGTGTCAAATGAAATCGAGAAAAATTAGCCCCGATCGTCGCGGTTGAAAGAAACGGGACGAGAGTTTATGTTATCGAGGATGAGAGCGCGTATAATAAATCGAGGGGGATTTCAATGGTTTAACGATCTCGCGAGTTCCAGCGTTAGAAGCGGTGGGAAATCGAAGAATTTATGTCGACGGCGCGAGTCGCGTCGCTGAATTTCGGATACGACTTTACGACTCCGTCGAAATGGGATCGCTGGAAGAATCGTTCGCGTGGAAAGGGACGTCGACTCGAATTATCAAGGATTTACACGATTTTTCTTTATATCTCGTTTCATTCTTAGCCACTCAAAGGCTTGGTCTCGATTCAACCGATGTCCATCGCTTTGTACCAATTTGCGCGACGCTTCTTGCCAGGAATTTATGGACGATGTTCTTTGACGGATCTTTATTCACCCTGCGGGGGAAAGGGTTCGTCAAAAAGCGTGCACTGGTTTTTTCCCCCCGGATAATCGAGTTACTTGTGTCGCGAAATGGACCCTTTAATTTTCAACCTTCAGCGTGAATTATAAAGGGCGCGTCTAAATTGATTTCACTTGGGTTGCTTCGAAATTGCTGAGGATTTTATAGTCTCTGTATGAATGCAGGAAGCTTTTCATTTACGAATGCAAATCCTAACGGGATTTAGATCACAGCATAGCACACAGTTCATACTTGATATGTTCATAGTCCACAGTGTACCAAACAGTTCATACTTGATACGTCCATATTCCACAACATATTAAGCACTTCATACTAGATACGTTCATAGTTCACAACATAGCAAACAGTTGATACTTGATATGTCCATACTTCAATAGTCCATACGTTGTCATACATTTCACATCATACATTTTACATGTAAATTATAAATAAGTAAAAAATAGAGTCATTTAACTTCTTCGGTTAGTTAACAATAATTTAAGTGAAAATTTGACTAGGACATCAGCAATTGATTTCCTAAGGTGGCAGACGAGGTAACAGCAACGCAGGTAAATTGCCGGTCGTGAATTATGTGTGAGGCGTTTAAACTGTTCACCCCCTGCATTCGGTAACGCACACCATAGACGTTTACGCATGCATACGATGATTCGCCCTCAAAGCGTTCCGTTTCTTTTCAACGAAAACGAGAGAAAGGCTCGGGAAAAGTAGGAGATTCGAGCGCAGGAACTGGTTGGAAAGGAGCGCAAAGCGCGGAGAATGCGAGATTGAGACACCGGAAACGGAAACCATTAATGGCGTTCGCGGCGAGTACCCGTGAAGTGGATGAAGCTAGATAGATGCACCGGGAGCGAACGAGAGAGAGAAAATGAGAGTGAAGGAAAAATGAGCGGGTGTACAGGATATGAAACGAAAGAGAAAGAAAGGGAGGAAGACAGAGAGAGGAGGGTGGTCGTAGGAGAAAATCGCGAGTCAAGGGAGGAAAGGAGAGGTTGCACAATGCCATTGTGAATTCGTAACCATGCTTTCTGCCCTTCCTCTCTGCACTCCTGCATCGCCGAGCCGTCATTCTACCCACCTGACCAACTCTGCTGAACACCGGAAAGACCCTTAACGCGTGTCGACTCGCACGTATTTAACGTTTTTAATTCTTCGAGCACGGGCCACTCTACATCGGCCACTTCTCACTTTTGTGCCCTCGAGCTTCGAACACTTTTCAAAAGACCGGTATCGTGGGGTTAGACTGGGGACATTTCGGGTTTAATTCTTAAGAAGATTTTTTATGATTCCGATAGGTACTTGTATAGATACTTCTGACACTAGTGCATCATATTTTGGACATCATAAAACCTCGACTTTTTAGAGATTCATGAAATAAGACAATTCATAAATTTCCTCCGCGAAGGAAAGAAAAGAAGATGGAATTAGCCTGTTAGCGACCATCTTTCGTTATCAATGATTAAGTACACGTTAACAAGTTCAATTCACAAGCGTGAATTGGCATCATAAATTCCGCTTTACGAGTCGATCTATTTATAGCCATGTCACATATAAAGCAGCAAAAACGATGACTTGGATGTCATTAAACGTTATTGAAGTGCAACAAGTGTGCATATCGCGTGCACAGATTTTTCTCCCTTTTTTTTATAGCATTCCACTTTGTCGAAACTCTGCGAGTCTTCAACCGGTATTCGTTTACTTTTTTATGGTGTTTCAGACGCACTTTAACCCCTCGCGATAAACTCGTATACCCGTTCGAATAAACTTATCGCATGCACTTACGGACCGGTGCAATAAGTAAGTTGAACGCATGTTCCCTTGTGCTCTTAATGCGAAGCAGAAATTATAAATGTTCGCGTTATAAATTAGTAATACACGCTTCGGAGGAAAGAAATATTCTGTGCATTCACGACGTCGTGTTTAGAGTGCTGCCTCTCGTCAAAGGGTTAAATTGCTCGTTCGCGTTTAGAACGTGACCGATTTGCATATTCCGGAACGAAATGTGCATTTCCTCGGTTTGGTCTTGTTGGTATTGCTAATGCCGACGATAACCGCTTCGAACATTAGCTTTAGGTACCAGAGACACGGAATAGCGTAATAAAAGGGGTAGTTTTTTCTCATTTTACATATTTCTCTTAGATCGTTCTTATCTTCTCATTTTTCTACTTTTTTTAATTTTAATTTTATTGTCTTGACCGTGTGCATAGGAAACAGATTTTACTGTCAACTTTAGTTATCACAAAATATTTCGTTTTTCATTCATCGCAATGTTCTTTTAATTATAGCTTAATTGGACGACGAAGAAAATACGCTGAACAGTAAATAAGGTTAAAAATCTGTATGCGATGTTTGAATGCAAATCTTCTTCAGGAATAGCGGTGCAGGTTAATCGTATGATACACTGAATTATCTCGTGGTATGCAAATTTCAAGTTCACGTATCCGATGCAACGTTCGCTTATGCAGTACATTGGCCGATTTAATCGGTCGGTGTTAATGTTCCCAGGCAAACCCTACGTCGAACAAGCATCGCGTTGGTCAGACGCGTTCAGCATCGCGAAATCGCTTAATCCTAGTTCCTCCATTTCCATGCTTTATCTATTTCGATCTCTTTGGAGCATCGAGAGAATTGAGCGCAATTCCGCATCGTTTCAAAGAGCGTTCAGGGGCTATAATGGCGCCTCTGTGCAATCGTTGCGGCGTTACGATTTAGTGGACGTCACTGTATTTTCATTAGGGCTTATCAAAGATATGCTAATTTTTCGTTTGCAGGGGATATTCGTACGCTGGCGATACGTTTTTAGGAATGGCGGGGATCGCACATTTTTTAATTTTTATTTGATGTCGGAACTTTGGGAATTTGGCGATTTCCGGGGTGCTTTTGGTACTTTAGGGAGTTGGGAATTTGAGAGATGGGAAGTTTGGGGATTTTGGAATTTTCAGAATTCGGAGGATGTTTGGGAATTTGGGGAAGAGAGAATTCGGGAGAGTTGAGAATTTTAGAAGTAGAGAATTTGAGGGGTTGAAAATCTGAAGAGTGAGGAATTTGGAGAACCTAATATTAAGAGAGTAATTATTTGAGAAACTTAAAAATTCATTAATAAATAAATCTGCAAATTTCCAAATTTTCGATTTTTAACCTTCAGAAAAGTTATAATACATGAACTTTAAGAACTCTAAAATCACATAATTAAAAAATTTGAAAATTTCTACAGCTTCGTGAAAATAACTGATTTCATAATATAAAAACTAAAAATATGTATTTATCGTTAATGCTTCTGCAATCTTTAAAAGAACTTTTGAAGACGTAATATCCTACAGTTTACATTTAAACTCAAGAGAAGTTTAATTAGTTCGAGATTAACGAAGCATGCACGTATATCGAATTTCTATAAAAATCTCCGAGTGGGTGTTGAAATTAACTTTGGCGATTCCATTGGATGCCGAAGCCGCTTGGTGGGGTGGAGAATAGTGGAAATAAAACGGAACGACTATGAAACGGAAATGGAGTCCTTTATACGCCACTTTTCTCGCTTTCTTTCCTCCCTCTTCGCCGTTGACCCACCTCTTTTCGACTCGGTCGTTGTATTTTCTCGAAGAAGCGTGTTATCCGTTCAACTTTACTCGTTCGCTACACTTACTCGGATGATAAAGCGATCCTGGACGCAGGATCTGATATCCTGTTGGATATTGGTCCATGTTGCCTCTCGTTTTAACTAGAAGCGCGTGCAGAAAAATCTTGTGGCATTATCGTTTTCGAGGAAAGAAATTGTGTTTTCATGAGTTTCGTTCGACGAAGTTGTTCCATTGTCGATGAGATTATTTCTCTAGGTTTCTCTTATACCGACGCCGTTTGCTGTTTTATATTCTATCATGGCTGACCTTTTCTAGAATAAACGACTTAACCTATTCTCTATCAAATTATTAGTATATTGTCCTGTTTTCTTAAACATTAAACCTATGTAATAATTGACAGTATATTGTCAAATAATAGTTAAGTGAGATGTGCACTGAATTTTGTTCATGCAATTTATTATTGCACTATATTACATATTCAAATGAATTGCATTTATCACTTTATTATTTTGTACCATTTAACATACTGTTAATAAGTTATTTGTCACTTGCTTTATGATCTAAATTCCGTCGAAAATGTATGAAATATGCGAAAAATATGCAACGTATTACCCAAAATGTCCGAAATTAAAGAGATACTTTCACGAATGTTAATCGACGAAATTAATTTCTGTCTGTCTGCGAAATCATGCATTAACATATAAAATACAAATCGTCAGTTTATAATTCGCGCTCAAAGCAATTGAACTTCGAAATCAAAGTTTAGTATTAAAAAATATTTGATTTGTTGAATTCTATAATAATGGCACAGTATTATTATAACAATAATACCATTTTTAAAAAGATACAATGCAAGAAGAAAAATGAGAAATTATTTCCTTGATTAATGAACAGAGGAGATAATTGAAATTGATTAGCAATGTGTAATCAGTGATATAAAAAGTACATATTCGTGAAAAATGAATTTCCGTAGAAATCTGCTAATTAAAGGATACGCAGGTTCTGCTTCTACCACTTTTTTACATTCGTTAATTCATCCTTTATTCAGAAAGCCATAAAATATTACGAGTATCTACCTCTGGCGATGGTCGGATTCAATTTTTGCCTATCAGCCCACCGTTCCTCTTCGTACATATTTGATCAGGCTGAAATTCGCGCAGAGTAGCCAACGTATCGTTTCTACGTTTCGATCAACAGCTATGAAAATCACTAGGGACGTTCCAATCATCCCTATTTTGTGTCTCGTCCATTCGCAATTATTAGATTGTTAGTCTAACGCTATAATTGTCACATTCAATTTCGGGTGTCTGTAATTTGGAAATTTATTACGTTGGAAATTTGGGGATTTGGGCAGATGGGAATTTAGGTAATTGAATATTTGAGGAGTAGAAAAATTTCAGGTTTAGAGGATTTGGAACTTGGAAGTTGACAATTTAGGAATTAGGATATTTAGAAAATAGAAAATTTGGAAAATAATATAATATACAATATAATTCTTAAAATTATTACTTCCGTCCAGTCAACCCCTAACAAAAGTAGTAAAAAAATTTAAACGACACGTAAATAAAATGCATAGCGTATTCCGTTTGGTTGATCAATAGGAAATGGCACGAGTAGGAAATCTCGGCGTTTCCATAGCACGCTCGCGATACACTTACACGCTCGGCTGGTTTCTTGGCTACCGGAAATATAGTCCGTGTGTATCGTCGTATAAGGGTGCGCTTCTCGCGGCTCTCACGGTGCGAATGACAGGAGAGGGATGCTTTTCGCGCATTCGATGCATTTTGGTCGGGATAGATCTTTCGACTAAGAAACGGCAATGGAGAACGGGGGCCGTTCTATTCAGCTGTGTGCTCCTTCGTGATCTCGGCAACTCTCCATCGTACCCCTCTCATCCTTTCCCACCCTTCTTTTCTTCCTCGCACCCTCCCGTTTTCATTCCTTTTCTTCCGGTACATCGCTGCAATTTATGGACTGCTTCAGGAAGGCGGCAAAGATAGAGAGGACAGGGAGGGCCAACCCGATAAATCGGTGCTCGTAAAACGCGCGGAGATCGCGAGCGACGCTTCAATCTTTTCCTCGACGAGGGTTGGAAACTGTACATTATTTTCCACGATGCTGTTCCTGTATTTATAGCGAGAACATTTTTTTCCGTCTCTTTTCTTTGTTTATTTCCGTCACGGGTTACCTATCATTCGCACGAGCAACAAGCTATACTCGTTTCTAAATTTTACTCTTTGATATTGGGGTTGAAAGTATTATTTGCAACGCTGATTCGTATTACCGGGAAGTTATAATTTTATCAACAAAGATTTTTGCGTAAATTCAAAATATATCTAACAGTACATTCTTACTTATTTATCTTAACATTGCTGCTCTGACTAACCAGCCAAAGTTAAGGGGTTAAATCAGAGAATCAGATAAATATAAAAAGTAATTTAAGTTCATCAATCACGGAACAGAAATCAATTTCCTAGGAACATCTTCACATACTAAATCGCTGTACCCTCATAAACGGACCTTTCCTTTGAATTTTTCTCTCATCTTGATTTTGCATTTTGTCCGATGGCAGCTGGGCCAACGTTTCATTTCTATAGGTCAAGTGAATAGGGGTAGATGATTCATGACCCAGGAATGATTTTATTAGTTTATTACGTCCGTACTGCTGGATATGAAAAATTACACAATTCCCAGATATTTTTCTTATCTATTTTGTGATCGATATTTTTATTCATTTAATTTTATATTTTATAAATTTAGAGAACATGTTATTATACTGTTATATTGTTACTGACCATCACAGAATTATTTTCTTATTTCAATTTTTAGTGAAATTATTATATTTGTCTTGAGTTAAAGATTCGAAAGTCACTCTTCAATTTCAATATTTGCAAAATATAATTTAATATGTTGTAAACCAAGAAACATAACCTCATCTCTAACCTTAAGATTTCCACACAACAAATGTACTAACATATTGCACTATACAAGTGCACAATCGCATTAAAATACCAAGCAGACGGTACAAATATATGAATTGACCTGACACTCGATCAACCGGTGAACGTCTTGACAGGTTTGGAAACGATGCACATCAAGGTCGGTTCTGAAGGCAATCGGGAAATGTGCAGTACAACACCAATCATCCTTTCACAGGCTGGAGGTGGAAGGTTAAGTTTGACTCACCGGTATTTCAAGTCATTTACTTAGGCGATGGTAGTTGACATAAACTATCCTGCCTTCACCTGTACATCTTCCTTTTATCGCGGTTAATTGCGATCCTGTAGAAAGATAGACGTTGCGCACTTGCGATTACCTGTCGATCCACAAGCCTTTCGTGTTACAAGGTTCTGTAATCTACAATTAATTGATGTACTGTGCAGAACGATTTCATGGTGGTTACTTAACACTTTACCTGGCAAACTTTACCTTGTCCTGTGAAATTATGTTACTGGAGAAGGTGGGAATATTCTGTTTTATCTTTGAAATTTTTCATATTTGGAATGGTGAAGTAGTATTTCAAAATATAAAATGGCAATTTCAATCGTATCATATCCGAATTAGTAGTTATAAATTTTCAAAATAAAGTGACCACATCGGCAACATAAGCTATTAAAAAATATATTCCTAAAGAGCATCGATGAAATAGCTGTTGAATCGCGTGATCCGTGAAATGAATCCGATCAGTGACCGTCGAAAAATGCTGTCGGAAAGCACGTTAACAAATCGATCGCAAACGGTATCGAAGGACCAAAGACAAACCGGACAATTTTTTTTCGCGAGCGACACGATCAATTACGCCGATATACGAATTCCAGCGATCGGTGCACGGATAAATAAATTCGCAAATGGTGACTGTTTAGTGACGGATAAACGATGAAAGTTGCTCGATAAACCATCAACGTTGCAGTGGTGTTCGCGTAGCGGGAAACCGGGCGAGGATCGATGGCACGAAACGATTTTCAACGAGCTATTGGCTCTATCGGCGAGTAGATCCGATCGATTCATCTGGAGGTACGGGCTGGTGGATGAGGATAGCTTTCAATTGAGCAGCCAACATCGCCACGGCAAACCGTATCAAAAGCACTGGTAATTTTCAAGCACGACTCGATGAAAACGGGAAAATCCGACGAACGGGATCGTTGCGATCCTTCATTCGATGAACCACAACCCCGTTCAAAGATCCGGCTACCGAGTAACCACGGCTGAAGGATGATTCAACGATAATTGCGCTGCCTTCGCGCTGGATTTTTAAAAGTGGAAGATCCATCCATAAACGAAGTCAAGGGTTATTGCACTCTTCGATACGATTTCTCGATAATAGCATTCGCGGTCAAATATTCGATCGAACGTCCCACTTTTTTATCACTTCGATATTTCGTTTTAACGGCAATAAATCAGGTGACGTATCATTCTTTTGTCAAGTACCTGTATAGTACTCTCGCGGTATATTGCCATCTTCACAATGGACAGGTGACTCTTTTCTGCAGACCTTGTAATTACATGTCTGTTTTCATTTTGATTGAGATAACAAAGACACAAGATGACTTTGTCGTATGATTTTTTGTTAAATAAATGTGTAGTGCACTCGCGGTATATTGCCACCTGAAGACGATGAGTGACTTCTTTCTGATCCCTTTGCAATTATATATGTCTGCCTTCATTTTAATTAAAAAAGCAAAGAAAGACACATGACAGAACCGCACACAGAAATGTCCATCAGGTCTACACGAATTTTAGACTCTTGTTATATTGCCTTTGCACAAGGTTTCCCAATTAGCAAGTGATGTTATCCCAATATCAATACAAAGATTTGAAAATTAAGAAATTTATAGAATTGAGGAATGTAACTAGTAAATTGTTAATGTGTAATTGTGATATATTATGGGTAACATCGACACAGAGGTGGAGATTGTTCCTGTCCCATAACTTTGTCTTTAACAGATCCAACATGCCGGTTACGGTGTCGCGCCGCTCAATTATTGGGTTATTCGATTCGGATGTGTTCATTAATTAGGATCTGTCGTTGGTAATGATTGTGTGTGGCGTAGCTGGGGGTCATATTGCCATATCTGAATCAAATTTAGGTGGCTGCGTCTAATACTGTTTCGAACGGAGAATCAAGATTGATTTTCTCTATTGCAAGTCGTTACCTAGATTCCATTGATTAACACATTTATTATTGTATTTACGAATTTTTACATTCAGTCATATGACTTGAGGTCAATGAAGGTCATATAACCTTCATCGAAATTTAAAATAGTGCAAGGTTAATTGCCTCACAAATTTCCTACAATGCATGTAGGAACGACACTAGACAGATCCAGTTAAAAGATACCGATTTGAAATCGGTGGAATTGAACCGAGCGGTGACCCCTGGCAAAGGGTTGAAATTGTACAAACTTTGTACCGTGTCATATGTTTATTCAGTTTCGAGCCAGTGCGTCGAGCGAGTGTGACTGATAGGTCAATCGGGGTCCAAAGACGCGAATTGACTCGACGAAAATTATTCAACGTGGCGGACGTTCGACTATCACGGTGTGGACATTGTTCGACAAACACAGGCGTGTCCTTTTGTTGATACGCCACTGGTGGCGCACTCGTGGAGTCTAGGATAACTCTAGAATTCAGATTAGTTCACAAAGTGGCCCCGTGCATCGAATAATCCTCGGCCCTTTATTCGGGATTTAAGTCACATCCGGAAATGGAGAACACGCGATCCCCTTTCTCTTTTACCGGGCTTGTTCAGTTTAGCATTTCAGCCGGCGTTGAATATCGATCTCGTTTATTTCTGATCGGGCTTGTGTGACGGAAATTCCATTGCACGATCTGGATAACGAACATGATATTATTTCCGATGACAGATAACGACAAAATTGTATACATATATTTTAATCAGTTCAATGTTATCGAAGGGAGCATTGAACTTCTTTAATTATCTGTTGGAAATTCTTGTCTGTTTCAAGTATGAATTCTCTGATGTTGAACATTATTTCGACCCCCTGTACAAATTCCTCGGCATCAACCAAACAATCTAACCCACGCAAAAATACTTGATAACCCGATTGTCTGTAAAATTGCCAGCCCTATTAGATATAACAAGAGGTTAACATGAAATTAAATATGATAATCGGTTATCGTCGATAGTCCCACGTGACCGATTGTAATTGAAGGAACTCTTTGGTTGATATCAGGAATGCCTGACGGGCAAATATTGATCGAACAATTTGCCGGTTATCCAGCGTTTAATCCAGATCCGCGTGCGTGTACCAGCTCACGAGAACCTATTGTTTGATTATTCAGGCTAACGGATTCTCTGGAGGCACTGCGACAGGTGTCAGTGTTTCAGAGTTTGCGATCCCTGTTAGGTTCGAGATAGAGTCAGGTTAGGCCTTGGTTAAGATTAGGTCAAATCTGGGGGCCGGGTACAACACGCGACAGAGGATATTGCCACGTTCGTCTCTATCGCTTAGCATAACTTCACAGCTCGTTGCTTCTTGTCCCTCTGTGCATGTTCTCTATGGGGTATTTTACCGGCGAGTGCCTCAAATTGATACGCTTCCTTCGCACTTTATCTATTATCGTGAATTCTGCTATAACACTATTACTCTGCTATAATTTCATACGGTTAGCTTGTTAAATGGGTCACTGATTCATGTACCTGCGTTTAAGTGTCATCTTATAGTAATCTATTTCATATAGTTATATTTAATTTATTAATCATAGTTATAATTTCTTGTCATACTACAATCGAAAATAATTTTTCACGTATTGAGATGTTTCAAGTCTAAAAATGAGATACTACATACAATAATGTAAAATATGCAATGAATCGATCTCCGCGAAATAAAATATACGATTGCTTCCAGAATGCAGAAATGTAAATGTATTTTTATTCAAATTGAAGACAACTTGCGAGCGTTTTCGGTGAAAATGGATGTTTAAACGTGGTTTTCTAGAAACCAACTTTTCCGACAGTGTTTTCCAATACCGCGGTTTCCGAGGAAACTACTGGTCTAATTTTTGTTTTATACAGCATTTTTAGAACAGCTGTTGCTATCGGACCATTATTTTCAATAACTTCAACCTTTTTGGCAGGGGAAAGTTAGATAAACTGTAGGAGAAAATTTATTTTTTAATTTGGGGATTTGAGGATTTAGAAATTTGAGAATTGGAGTTTTGTAGATATTGATGTCTAGAAATTGTAGAATTTGGGCATTTGTGAATTCAGGAACCTAGAGGTTATAAAATTCGAGAATTTGGTAATTCAAAAATCTAAAAAATGTGTAAGTCATTTGAAGGAATTGGAAGTTGAATTTGAATAAAATTTTTTGAATTAAACTATGCTTTCAACCACGTCCAAAAACTTGATCTAACTACTCCAAAATGAACAACCTAAATAAAAATTGGTATAAATTTCCAAAATTATAATTGATACTCAATTTGAGTACAACACCTCAAAATGAATAACGTCAGCACTCGTGTTGACCAACGCTGAAAGGTCAGTCTGTCTACGAGGGGTTAGCATGAATCAGCGAGCAAAGTGCGGTGTACAGGGAGTAGCTTTAGCTTAGTCAGTTCTTGATGTATGAGAGTTGGCGAATACGGGATGGCGGGTTTCTATTGTTCGAACGGTTAGTCCAAGTGACAGAGACTCGAGGAGCTACGACAGGTGTCAGTGGGCTGTGCACGCGGGACTGCAAATACAAGGACCACGACGGCGGTTGTTTTGACGCGGCTATCTGTCAAACAATCGTGGTTCACCATAGTTCTGTCACATGGTCCACACAGGGAATCCTCTGGTCCCACGGTTGATGATTAACCACGCTTAACCACGTTCTATGACGCGGTTTACGATTAATCATTGCTTCAACCGGGTAACATTTGTTCCCTAGCTGACGATCCGTGCCAGACTAATGTGTATAAATGGCGGTTGCTTGTTTCGCGTGTCCCGTGTTGTTCGGAAATCTTGTATCAGTGTTGACGGTAAATCGATAAGTCACAGTTCATTTGATTCCAATAGACGGGACCGTGTTAGACACTTGGCCCAGTTGATCGCGCGATTGTGTACGGAGTCGGCTTGATGCTGGCGTCTGAAATAACTTTCCTTTTGTTGCTGGACTAAATTCGACCTGCAGGTAATATCGAATTTCGAATACTCTTATATTTTCATTTTTCAAGCTCTTTTAATTTACCTTGAAATTTTAGTATTGAAAAGTATTGTGTTCTAAATAGTTTATTTGAAAAACGTAAGAGTTCAAGAATGTGAACCTAAGTCCTAAGCTCCAAAATTTTAAGGCTTTATTTCTATATCCCAAAATCCCTACATCCCGAAGTGATCATCCATAAAATACCCATATCCCAAAATCCCCACATCCTCAAATCGCAATACCCAGCGGTCACCCATCAGAAATACTAATTACTCCTCGACCCACATGTCGGTAACGTAAAAAAAGGTGCACAGCAAATGCAATTACGCGGAATATTATTAGCAGGATATGCTTCCCTAATGTACACGTTCTAACAGGATCTAATTATCGCGTCAGGGAACAAGTACACGTTTAATGCATTCACTGTCGGCGGTGGCAGTTCCCGCGGGGATCAATACCCCGAACCCGGGACTCGTTATTAAATCGCGGACATTACGAGCTGACGTTACAAGCGTGACAACTCGGCGCATCGCTCGAATGTCCGTACACCACGTGCACACCGGGAGAAATACGAGCGCTCGAAATTGCACTCGATACAGATTGCACCGGTAAGTGGTTACACATACACGGTTGACACCTACTCTTCGGCCACTCGAATCGAAACAGTTCACGATTCGTTCTCCTTTATTTCCTGCTGGACGTTCCGTGACCTTTCGGACGGACCTAACGTCGGATTGTAAAACGACGGCTGAACTTTATGGCCAGGAGAAGGATTCTCCGATCGTTAACGGGGAGCGTGTTCCAGATGGGGGACATAGTTTCGTCGTTTGAATTTCTTGGCGTGCGGTGAACCCTCCTGGTTCGCAAGTTTCCGAAAGCAACTTTTACTTGGGCCACGTTGCATGACGGAATTTGCGGTTGCATTTTCTGTTCGACGTTCTTTCGTTATCTATTGATTTATTCGATCTATACTTTTCAGAATAGTGCAGGTTTATAACCTATCATTTTTAAATACAAAATTTAGTGTACAAGACCTAGCTACTCTAGATCTAAAATATCCTTGATATATAATACTACACTACTGTACACTCGTGATTTGGTCCTTCAGTTTAATAAATTAATCAAATTCAAGATTGGAATAAATTAAACCCCTGGCTCACGAGTCAGACTTGTGACATTACAGTTCAAACATGATGAACCTGAATCGTATTTGGACAAGATTAAATTTTCAGTTCAGTATTGATTGCAACCTGTACAAAGGTTGCTAAATGCAAACTGTACTTAATATTTCACCTTCTCTTTCACTTTAACATTGCAGTCATAATTAGCTATGCCTGATGCTGGTTAAGTAGGTTAAGGGGTTAATAAAATATATTTCAGATCGTACTTCCAAATTTTGTCACAAAACTTGTACTTTAAAAATTTGATACTGTCAACGAGACGACACATTGTTTCACATGATACATTGTTCAAACATGCAGTCTTTCCAATAATCACTTTTCGTTCAATAATCTCAAGGTAAATTACTAAAATATGAATGTGGATTCAAAATATTCGCAAGCTCCATGTGTACAAATTCTTAAAACTATAAAATTCATAGTATCTTGATATGAAGATAACATCGCATACATTCTAAAACATGTTGTAATGTCATAATAAAAAACCTTTCAGTATCGATTGCACATTTATCGACGTATTAAAATCACCGTCATAATTTTTTCACAACCGCTTAAAACTTTACGAGACATATAATTTCAGGCAGCCTCTTAGTTCATAGCTACAGAGTTGTTCCATACTTTATTTTTATGTCAAGTTGTAAGTGAAGTTGGGACCTATTTGGTGACAGCTATAATTTGTACAAAAGTCTTGAAAGCTGCTGATTAATATTTTCTAACGTTCTAGAATCTGATGAAGGTTTTTTCGGAGTTAGTTTTTATTTATGTTGTATAAAATCTTGAAAGATATTGAAAAATAATAATTATTTGATGTATCTACTGTATATTATCAAATAATCTTTAAGGATAATAATCTGATACATTCTTTGGTATATTTTGTACCTATTCAATCTTGAAAGATATCAAGAAACAATAGGTTGCAGCATTTTAAATCTTGATGAAGATTCTCAGAAAAAATAATGGTATACATTACTTGATGTGTACTGTTTCTATTGTATATTGTAAAATAATGTTCAGGGATCTGATACATTGTTTGGTATATTTTGCACCTATTGTATTCAATCTTGAAAGATATGAACAAAAGGATGAAAATGATGAAGGTCTTCATCAAGGATAGTTTGACACATCGTGTACTATGTCTATTATATGCTAAACAATAGAACTTTGTTAGATATTAATAAAGTTAACTATGGTCGATTTATCTTTATCTCGCGAGATAGTCAAGCGTATTAAAAATACTATTAAAATTGCTGACAGCTGAAGTACGAGTGCGTCATAAATCAAATTCGTCAAACGAGGAGTTAAACGTGAATTTAGTATTAAGTGTAACATTCAGCATGCAGCCTCCCGCGATTGTTCTCCGCCCCATATCGATTCGGCCGATGCCGGCAGTATTTCTTGGAATAACACATAGCATTTTGTACACGTTCCCCATGCCCCGACTCGTATTCTTTACTATCGGGCCGCCGTAAAAGAACTATTTTCCGTTTTGCCCTCGATTGGATTACATTCCGTGGAGGGTTGCAGCTGCAACCCCATCGAACCAGAGATAACCGTTGGCGGGGAAAAGGCGAAACAAGAGGAAAAAAGAAAAATAGAATGATGTGGATCGATTCTCGGAGGGTCGAAGTGACTTCTGGGAGTGGTATCCGCGGCAACACTCAAGGGCATTCCTCAGGGCTGAAGGTTTAAAGCCACGCCAGACACGGCCGATCGGTCATCCTTCAAGGCCGGATTCTTGTGTCGCGAGATTGCTCGTTTCGTTTGTGAAAATCCGATACACGGCTCCCAGGGGCTGCGCGGGCATCCTCCCTCGTCCTTGGATATCCCTTTTCCCTCGGATCAAACCACCCTGACACTGTACACAACGTCGATGTAAAGTATTCCCCGGGAGAAACTGTTATTGCTCTCTTCGTGGCCTACATAAAAGCGCCGGCTCCCTTTTCTGTGTCCGACTTCAATTTCCACAGTGGTTCAACGACGAAACCCCGACTCACGGATCCTTTACGGTTGTTCCCTTTTTTTCTATTTCCTTTCGAGACGCCGCAAATTTGATTACTGCTGCTTCTTTCTTTTATCCTTTGCTCGTGCGTGCATTGATGATTAAATGGATTTGGGTTACAGATTTGTCGCTTTGAAATTTTAACTTTGATTCAATATCTCTGTGTATGTTTATTTTCATTCTGAGTTAATATCTGTATGTTTGTTCTCGTTCTGATTTAATATCTGTATGTTTATTAATTCTGATTTAATATTTGTATGTACCTGTACTTCAATCGAATTTTCACTTTAATTTACAGTTTCGGGTATATGTACGTTTGCATTTGTTTTTCAATCAAATTTTAATCTTGATTTAATGTATCAAGTATGTATTTTATCTGTCAATTCTGTGTGTTATAATTTGTTTACTGCGAAATTGTTTTGATGAATACAACAGGATTTATTTTGTTTGCAGGTATGGAGACTTGCTATGAGCAGATTTGTCGTTGCAACTCACTGTGAGTTATATTATATATGTATACATATAAAATACAATACATTTCGCATAGGAATAGTTGAATTATTATATTTATAATAGAGTAATCATTAAATTTGATCTTGAAAAAGATTTAAGCATTAAACATAGAATACGAGTTTTTGAAAACAGCATTATGGGTAGACATGAATTTAACATTTCATAAATTATAATTTATTTTTAACTTCCTCTTATTTAACCAAACAAAAAACAACTGTTTGTTCTGTTTCCAAGGAAGAAGATTGTGTAATCATTTCATACAATACTCCCTGTTTTGTTTTTGAAAAAGTAGTTCATGTAGTCACTTCATACGCCTTTTGTTCCATTCCGGAATGTATGTGTAATCATTTCACAATACGTCGCAACTTCGAATCACATAAGTACTGACTAACCTTTACGTTTCAAACTTTAAGTAGGTAAATAGCATTTGTTGATATCAACACAGTTATTGGCAGACATTCCTGACAGAATCAGGTCTGTGAAACTTTTATCAGCGATTACCAACCTGCACCTTCATAAATACTATAATACATTAACTAGCAGGTGGTTTAACATACACGAAGCATAGTCACGTCGGACCTTGACAACTCACTATACGAATTGAATCGAACGGAATCACGGTTAGCATCTCGTTAATCGATAGCTATCGTCCGGAGAAAAATGAGGCTATTTGCGAACACGATCCTTGATACTCGAGGGATAAGTCTCGAATCGATACGTAAACTCGTTACGTCGGCTAGGGTCATTCGTTCGGTTGCCGGGCCACAAATTGAGCGGTTTGTCTCGTGCGGATGAGCCACCGGAAAAACTCGCGAGCCTCAGAAAACGAGTTCCGCGATGCTCCGCGATTTGTCAAGCCGTACAAGAAATTTCGTTAGACAGCCCGGGCAACTTTTCCCCGGGCAAAATGTTGCGATCGCAGTTGCAACTTCTGAGCCGGCTAAGTCGTCGCTGATCCTACCGCGTCGAAGTTTCTTGTATCGAGGGGAAAAACTTGCTTTCCGTTCGTTCCGATCTGCGAATTGCTTGGCCCTCGCTGATCGAAACGTTGATTCCACTCGAACAACTTGAAGTTTTTGTGTTGCAAATGAGTCCGCTACATTTGAATTTTTATCATTCACTTGATTGAATATTCACGGACTTGCGATTTTGCAAAGAATGTTGAGAGATATTTTGTTGATGGGTTCTGAATTTTGTTTTATATTGAGGGGACATAGGAATAGGGGCATGGAGATATAGGAACATAGGGATATAAGCATGTATGGATATAGGAACAGAGGGACATAGAGGTACAGGAATCTAGGGAAGTAGAGATACAGTAGTTGAAGACTTCTGAGATTTAGGGAAATATGGATACGGGAATCCTCAAATTCTTGGACGTTTAAATGTCTAAACCTACAAATCTTCAAATCTCAAAACTTCTAAATTTTCAAATCCCAAAACATAAACTAAAAATTTGCAATTTTCCTAATCCGGCAACATTCCACGCTCCGGTATTTTCCGTGGCAAATTCAATATCCGAGCAGATGCAGTTAAAACACGAGCGTTTACACGTTCCATTGAGTTGTCGCGCGAGATACGCGCGGCCGTTGTATGATAAACGATCGTTCAACCAATCCGCATAATCTCTCGATTATCCGGGACAACGTGACTTCCGTTTAACCGACATCACCGAAACCGAGATGGCGCGTCGCAGTTTCTCCGCGTTGAAAATGAAACGACACACAACGTAACGCGGTGTCGCGCTGGCTGAACGTGATCCATCTGTCGGTATAATCTCGAGCGTGCAATCAGTCGGTTTCACGGTCGGTTAGAGTCCGCCCAAAGGCATCGATTCCGGCTGGATCTCGAAACAGCCGTTCCCGGTGTTAATTCCGTTCGTAGGTAGCTGAAAAGTCGACAACCAATTCCGACGATGCTGGCCGGCCAAACGGGCTCGGAACGAGTGCTAGATGCAAGGATTAAGTCGAGAGGGCACATCGTAAATCAGAAGCTCAGCCAGCTATGTCTGCGGCGTCGGAGATAATAACCATTTTGCGCTTCCATAGGCTCCGTTCCGCCCCTGTCGTTATAAGCGATCTTACGACAACGGTGCAATATATAGAGAGGGAGACAGAGAAGCCATTCAATTAACTTCGTAAAACGTAAATCGAGACGCTTCTACCTCTACTGTGTGCACATCCCTTGCTCCCTTATCCTCTATCGTTTTCCTATCATTGCTCTTTCTCCCGCACCCTCTCGAAACCTCGACTCCTTAATTTCCTCGGTTCTAGTTCACGTAGTGAACTTCCCAACTTCGGCCCAGGCTTATTGTTTCATTTGCATATTCGAAGCGGAGCGGTTACGTTCGGTGCGTTACACAGATAGATTGCGTACCCAGTTTTTAGTTACTCGGGGTGGCAATGCTCCATTAAGATCTTTAGGGGACTTTGCGATTAAGGTGATGTCAGGTCTTTATAGGAATTTGAGAATTTGGTGAATTTAGATCTTGGGATATTTATTTAGTATTTGGAAAGTGGAGAATTTCAATACTTAAGACTTTGCACTTGAAAATATAAGAATTTAGGAACACGAAAAATTTCTGTGAAATTTTCCCCTTTGCCCGATTCCCCAAGCAAATGCTCAATTTACTTATTGATTAATCCAGCACTGGGTTACAAGATGGTCTGAGGGTGAGCTTTGGTTTCGGTTTGTTTAGGTTCGGAGGGTTGTTTAATGTGATTGAGAGGGTAAACCAGGTCAACCATTTTTCGAAGGGTTACATTGATCGATAAACGATGTTGCCAATTTCTATTTATACTGAGCTTAAAAATATTCAAAATAATAACATTTGTTCAAACTAAGCGAATTTAATCTGCAAAATTTTCGACAAATCTCATATTTTTCCTCCCGTTCATTTTATATTCCGTTTAATAATAAATTCGCTGGTAAAAAGTTTAAAATCCGATGAAACGAAAATCTATCAAAGACACGTGTCAAAGAGAAAATTAATTAAATTCATACATATTAATCTGCATATGTGACGTGTTCCATTTTTCCTGCCACCGCTACAAAATTCTACAGAATTTTAATCTGCAAAAAGACATTTTCAAGGCTTGCAATTTTTAAATGAATTCCTTTCAATGATCTCGTGTCGTATGACCATTATACATTCCAGAGGTAGAACGATTACAATTGAAACATTAAAAAGCTATTACACACGTGTAATTATGCATGCGTTACTGCCATCAGTCACAAAATTATTAGCGAGCCATACTTGAGCTCAGGAGTTATACATCGATATTTCAACGATGTATAATCACTGTCCAACACATGGAAATGCGAGAGTTCGACAAACTCGCGCCAAATGCGTGACCTTAAGGCAGAGTTCGCGGAACCTGGCGTGGACGGAGGCTCGTTTGGTATTCAAACCATGTCCGTTGGCTAGCTATGTGTTTCCTTCTTGATTCCGACCATGGTATCGAAAATGCGATACGGACCAACCGATGCATCATGTACCATAAATTTTTGTGTTCCTGTATTACCTACTGTTGTGCCTTGGAATCTTTGTATTCGATACATTGCTCGATACAAACGTATTTCTCGTTGATGCTATTTGAGTATCGGGGATTTGATTGGAAATTGCAAAGCATTTGTAGAACAAATGGTAAACTAGGTTATATTTTTAAAGGGATGTTGAATATAAATATATAGGTTGATGTATTGACCTGATTGTGAAGTTATAGTAATTATTGAACTTAACCCTTTGCACAAAGGTGACTCACGATAGTCGCATCCAGATCTGACACAGTGGAACACAAACCGGGTGACCCAGTCTGGAGTCCACTTGCGCTCGAAGCGGACGTATAAAAAGAAACGAGGTGGAACGCAATCTTGTAAACCGGCAATATACCACGAGTTGTCCAGGACTAGAACGTGTTAATCTCGGTAGCCAAATGAAGGGCGTACGGTGTCCATGCATAGTTTGCGGTAATTCCGCTGGCCGTGCTCGGTCGACACGGGTCCTGTAGGATCCGGTGCTCGCATATCAAGCAGCTCCAGACACGTTGGAAGATTAATGCAAGCTCGTCCCGATGGTCGTTACGGAGCTAAGACGATTACATCCTGCTTAAGTTCAGGAGTCGTCGTCTGTGCCATCTTAATCGTTGGGTCACGTCGGATGTACGCCATTCTAATTAGTTAATCTACCTTCGGCCACGATCGCGGCAGCGTGTAGCTACCGGTTGCGAACGCTGGAACAGATGTTAACACGATACAGCTTACCAATTAGAGGCGGTAAGCTCGTATCCGCTTGACGAATCCTACCGTAGGCGGTTACATGCGTTTTGATACGCGTCCAATATGCTTAACCAGTTACGCGCGTATCCACTAATTAAGGGACTGCGATCGGTTCACCTTATTACGGGGAGCATTATCGCGTAAGGGATGCCGCAATCCGTAATACTATTAGCATTAATTGGAATCGAGTAATTAACCTTTGGCGGCTCGTGCTTGCCTCCACGACGCAGATAGCGACGAGTAATATAGTGGTCGGGTGCGCGTATCTACAGCTCCCGGCTGTTTCCCTTCTCTATCTACTATCTTCTTATTGTTTTTCGAAATGGGCTCGACGTGTGCGGCTACTAGTGAGCACACAGTATTTAAATAGGCACACATGCGAACTTGAAAACTTAGTGTCCTAATTCGAATTCTCAGACTCCTTCCAGTTATCTGAAATCTTCAGATTTTCAAATCTTTCTTCAGTTTCGAAAGAAACATTCGAGTTCCCTTTATACATCTCATGGATGTCATATTATCACTAGAGAAATTAGGTTTATTCTTGACTGTGATTGAAATTTATGAACATTCGAATTTAGAAATTTTCAGTTTTACAAATTTTTATAAAACAAGAAATTAAAAAGTGGTAGTTGCAAGTTTTATTTTTCTATACAAATTTCATGTGCAAGTAACAGTAATATAACAAAATAGAGGATGAATCACGTAGCAAACACGAAGTTACAAATTGCAGTGATAATTTGTTGATTGCACTTGGAGATGAAATATTACATGTGTACGTTTGTCAGGAAACAAAGTAGGTGATATTAAAATTCTGACGTAGGAAGTTAGGCGATAAAACATGACGAATGGTCCGAGATATGGTCAGTCGGATTTCACTTGCAAAGCAACCTGACAACGATAGCTTCTGCTCGTATGCTGTAACTCTCAGTTCAATTACAAATTTTTGTTCCCCTTGGGACCATGGTGGTTCAGTTCCATTTTACAGGACCACTGTAATTTACCAGTCTAAAAATTTGTAAGAGTGGTACACTTTTCTTTTGGAAATGCTATTTTTAGGGAATGAATGTGACAAGATCAGTTCATCAATATTTTAAGGTTTTCTAATATTCAAATTCTTACATTTTTTAAATTTCAACATAAATTTTTAAATTTACATATTCTCATATTTTCAGCTCACCCAAATTTTCACATTTCCAAATCTCTAGGTTTCCACATTTCTACATTAAATTGCTATGTTTCTAAACCCTCCGTATAAAAAATAACATTTTCTTCCTACTAAAGTTTGCAAGTGATTCGAAGTTCAATCGCTGCAGGGAATTGTTTCGAACGTTCGGAATTTTCGTTCGACGTAATATTAATCGCAAGAGTGTCGCGATTCGATGATTTTCCAGTCGACGTACGTTTCGTCAACGTCTTACGGATAACGCCCTGTCGTCGTGTAACACCCTTTGTTTCGCTCGAACTCCCTCACAGAATGCGTCGCGATACAAGCTGGAACGGAGTTTCGTATCCGACAAGGGATGCGTGCCGTGACTATCAAGCAAATTACGTATTACTTCGTCGAGCGAAAGGATGACAGGAATACGTGTGCAAATTGAACTCGCTCGCGATACGTTCACCCATCCCACGGTTAATATAAAGTGAACGTCACTGTGCCGCCTTGCTGCATGGTACACCATGAGTCCTGCCAACGAAAATGATGAAACTTTGAGCCGCGAGATTAGAAACGACGAAGACAATTTACCTTCCAAACTGTTCAACTTAACCGATTGACAATTGAAATACAAATAAAGTTTAGGTCTCTTATTTTTTATTTAGCTCATTCGGTCTTTGAGATAGGTTTTTTAGGAGGAATACTTTTATTACACTATAAGATCTTGTAATATATCTTGTCATCGAATATTTTGATAAATGAAGAGTGATTTTTCTCCGAAATATGTAACTGTGGTACGATAGTTTGATTTATTTCCACTGTTCGATTGGTATGAACATTGTTTGTAGACGCTGCTGGCAGAACTCCATTTTGATGGATGGTACACATACTTTGTCGTCGTTTAACGGAAATGTCGATTATGCGAAGTATAGGAGTCCCTGAGTAGTTGAACTATGTAACAGTGTTTACATTTTGAAACTTTAATGGCGCCTTCTTGTTTTAAGTGGCTGAATTTAGTGGTTTGTCTAAGTTTAAGGTGTGTAACTACCGGTTGAGTGTGCGAACATAATTTTGGAACTTGGGGTATGGGGTATTTTAGAAATTTAGAAACTTGACAATTTGAAATTGCAGAGTTAAAAATTTCCATATTACAAACTTAATACAGAGCTACAAAAATATTGAAATCCACAATGACAAAAATTTGTAAATCTAAAAACTGTAAATTTTCGTAGCTACGTTACGTAATTGACCCTCAGAGCGAATATTCAGAGAGTTCCTCGGAAAATCCACGAGCGAATATTCATAAACGACTTTCTCTAAGATTTCCACGTCTTGGCAAAATTTTTTCACGCCGTGTACAGCAAGTTTTCACCGGCTGTTCCGGCTTAAAACATCAAGCCGCTTCGTACTTCATATTCATCACTCGTCCCATTCATTTCCGGGATATTCTAACGTAGCCTGGGTTTCATTCGTCTTGTTCCGTATCTCGTCGCTCGTTTTTGTTATTTCCCCTTCTCGTTGCGTCTCGTTCATTTGTTACGCTTATTTTTCCATTTCAACCTGGCCACCATTGAGAGAGAAAAATCGTAGCAGATACATGGACAAATTCAAGCCAACGGTCGAAATGTTTCACTCGTTTACTCTTCATTAACGAGGTAGCCGGCTTCGAGTCGTTACGTACAGACTTTCCGAGTTAATTTAATACTTCCTCGTACGTTGCTTTATTTCTGATTACGTTCCTCAAATACCATTGTTACTCTCTTACTGCGAATGTTTTATTATTTTACAGGCAGATTTTACGAACTTCTGTTTAAGATTAAACAGCTGTACGGTGTTCTTAATTCATCTTTTGGATCTGCTTCAGAACTTATTTTTGGTTAGAGTAATTCTGGTTCAAGAATGTAGAAGGTTTGTTGAGAAAGTTTGGCAAGTAGAATTGTTGATGACACATTTAAACTGTAATTGATTATGATGTTAATTGTTATTGTTGCTTTTTTGGTATTGTAATTTGATATGGGTTTTTGGGAATTGAGGTTAGAGAGTTGGAATTTTGGGAATTTAAAAATGAGTAAATTCTTCTTTACGTCAACCTCTGCTATGTATAACAATTTTCCCTTAAACGTACACATTTTCCAAGAACCTTCTGGCCATTATAAAACAAATTGATGATGGCACCCAATTTTCTCCTAAACACTGTAAAATACAAGCTATACACGAGGATATGAGATACTCCAGTAAAATCGTATTTCAACTCGTTTTGTGAGCATGGATGAGCTCTTACTTTTCTTCCTTCATGGTACTAAGACGATGTCTTATCCTCGCTATTTTCCTACTTTATGGCTGTAAGTACGCCATACAGATTCTTACAAAATTGTAAGTTAAGAATTTTCCCTTTCGTAATTACGCAGACCTTATTGCAACAGTTTATTTTCTCCGTCTTGTCGAGCTTTTAATTAATTTTTCCTCCTCGTTTTTTTTCTCAGTTAATGAAATTTCAATTTGTCTGTGTCGTGAAATTTATGCTTTCTGTTGTGAGGAAAATTACTTGATTTTTTACTGCACCAACCAACACCTCTAAAGTAGCCATAAACATACTATCAACTCCATTTTACAAAACTAAATAAATTTTCATATTTCAAACAATGAAAATATCGTATACCATCGAAAAATGATACCAACATTACAAAAAAGATTAAAATGCTCTTTACGTGTCAGAATTTTCATTAGACTTTTAATCACTCGATACACTCGTTTCAATATTTCGTCTCGTGTAGATGCATCAATTTCGCGGTGCGAACTAATGCATCGTTGAAAGCATTTCCATGCAACTGTTCATTATTTACAATGCACATTTGTCAGAAAAAGGTTGTCGATGCGTAAATACAATAACGCGATCTTTAATTATTTATTTCCATCTGACAGCCGGTTGGTTATAAATGAGGCAATAATTCGATCTGTTTTATTCCCTGTTTTCCAATATCGCGATATTAAATTAGAATTCGGCAAGGACGAAGCACGATTATAGGATGCATAATTGAAAGAAATATTGACTGAACGTATCAGTTTCACAAGTGCCTTTCGAATGGTGATTCGACGTCGCCTTTATCCGTGCAACTGATGCATGGTTGCATACAGCCACCCCGATACAGGATTAATTTCATTTAACCCTCTGCTTCACTCTACGCTCCGGCAATTTGATTGTCCTTCCGGTCGCTGCCACTCAAGCACCGTGCATCCATGCTATTAATACATCGGTATTACAAAGCCATCGACAACTATGATTGTTCGTACTCCCAATGACCATGTAAATCGCCGTTACAAATACATTCAAATTACAACCCTTTGTATCACTTCGCAATGTTATTTTCAATGTTGTTTCATCAAAAATATTTTCACTATGAAATTTTTTATCTTGACGTTTCTTGGTGAAATCTAATAATTATCGTAAATTGTCTGATTTGTTATTCATAATCTGATTACATGTCTAACAATTGTAACTGATGGGTAAAATAATGAAATTAATCCCAATATAATCAGAGTCACTAAAGATTGCAACAATGTGTCCTTCCATCAAATCCGATATGAGTTACTAAAGATTGTTTAATTTTTCAGTTTAAAATTTGTACCTGAGTCTTATTAAAAAGTATACTCCAAAATTTGTCAATGTACAATAACTCGTATACCAAAGTTAATTATGAAGACTGTGTGTAAACTGATTGAGTAAGTCGTGATTCAAGTGAGCATTACAGAATACAAATTGTATACGTGTCTTAAAGCGATTCAAGCGATGTAAATACATATGACGATTAAAAAGAGACATGAAGACTCAGATGAAGATAACTTAATCGACGCTTCAATTGCAAGCTTATCAATTTGATTGGCCGTATAACGACTCTATCTACGTAACGAGAACAGCTTGTGTGCCATTATTCGTTGCCGACATTATCGATTCATTACCTCGTGAACGCGTAATTCGACGACCTTTGTTGTGGCTCGCTGAAAATCTATCAACTAACAAAGCACCTCTTTTCAAAATTTATCGATAGGTAGAATGTAATGATTCATCTCGTTATGCTACCCTGCTTTAATGATGGACTTTCTTACTTTTTTATTCTTTTTACAGAAAATTTTTAACAAGTTTTGGAATTTTTTAATTTTGTACTTTTCAAGGTTTTATATTTTGAAAGTTTCTGATCCTCAAATTTTTAAGTTTATACATCTTCAACTTGTCCAGTTTTTGAATTTGTAAACTTTCCAATTCTCAAATTTCTAAATTCTCCCATTTCCAAACAATCAAATTCCTATACTTCCTAAGTTCTCATCCCCTGATCTCCAAAGTTGAGAATAACCTCACAAACTCTCAAATTTCAAACTTTACAAATCTGAAGTACTACCAGAAATTTGATACTTCCAATACGAATGCCAAGTCGAAAAACTGACCATCCTAAATTAATCACAAAAGGTTCCTAACTTTGCTCTACCCAAAAACAATCCCAAACCAAAAACAATAAAATGCTCGAACGTCGAAACACGAATCACAAAGCTATTACAAACAATTTCACTGATAATGATCGAAAAAGTGTTACTCCATATAGGAAAGTACACATGTGAAATACACGTTGAATAAAATCGTTGAAACAGGATGCAAAAGAGGTTCGTACGATTACCTCGATTGTTCGTCCCGTTATGGTTAACAGCATATTGACCGTGTACACGGTACACCATAGCCGGTATCCCATTTGGGGAGGTGAAATAAACGGACAAGCCATTTCAGCGATGATTTCTATGATACCAACACACGTTATTTGCGTAACAATGCAACAAGAGCGTGAAAGTCGAGGTTGCAATGTTTAATGGCCGTTCCGACAACAACGATATGTCATTTCAGTCGGTGGCAAATATTGGCACAACTCCGGAGACCCGTCGGCTGAAAATAGAGTCGGTTAAAGGCGACGTTTTCTCGAGATAACTTACACATTTTCATTACTGTGTGATTTGTTTGTTTGCGCAACACATTTTCTCCTTTTGTTTTCAAATATTTACCTGTTGGGAGAAATTAGAATGTTAGAGTGATATGTGGTATATCGCCACGCGTTAGATGATTGTGTACTGGTGTGATCTATTGTGATGTCTTTTATCACGCGATGTATTAGATTGCCAAGTATTTGATTATATGTTGTCACTATGTATTACCACGCGTATGGCAATCTTGGAATTGTTGTTTAGTTATCAGATCTTTGCATTTGCAGTTTCTTTGATTTTCAAATATGGAAACTTTTGAAGTGTTGGATTTTAGAGACAAGATTTCTAAATTCTAATTTGCAAATTTTGTTATTAATAAATTCTCAAACCTATAGATTCTCAATTGTCCAAATTCTCAAAACCCTAAATTGTTAACCCCTAAATACTCAAGTCCCTAAATTCTCAAATATCTAAATTCACAATTTCCTATATTATCAACTTCCCAAATTCTCACAACCCTAAATTCTTACACCTCTAAATTCTTACACCCCTAAATTCTCACAACCCTAAATTCTCACACCCCTAAATTCTCAAAGCCCTAAGTTCTCAAATTCCTAAATTCTCAAACCCCTAAATTCTTAAATCCCTAAATTCTCGCACCCACAAATTCTCACACCCCTAAATTGCCAACCCGTAAATTCTCACACCCTTAAATTCTCAAATACTCAAATTCCCAATTGCTTAAATTCCCTCCCAAAATTCGTGTACCTACTTACTAATAATTGTACCAATAATTGTCCCCATATTTTGTAAATCAAAGCTGTGGAAAGTTGTTTGTCAGTGGTTTGTGTGAAAAAACACCGGTCAGAGAGGAAAGTGTATCGCATAGGTATAACACGGTCGGCGGACTAACAAGGTAATCCACTCATCTCGCTAAAAGACTCGACGTGCCTTTCAGGTTAATTGTTTCCAGGACCAAGAGGCTCTGGCGTGCTAATACTATTAGCTCCTTATAGTTCCAGCAATTAGAGGACGGCTTCGTTGAAACGACAAGGGTGCAAGATTCCCCGTGGAAAATTATAGTCTTTGTAATCTTTCGAAGAGAAGTTTATTTTCATGGATCATAGATGGGAGATTGGACGAGGTTATGCAATATTCCATTGATTTGCAAATTTAGTTGTGTTCATGTACGTGTCGTTTAAAGTGGATTATTAATTATGCGGATGTAATGTCAAATTGTATATTTTGTGACTGAACATGAAACTTCAGAAATGTTGAAAAGTAAACTTTGATATTTATTGTCAGTCGTTTGGCGCCAAATTTCGGTAGGAGATTGACAGATGTGTTCTCGTTATTTATTTGCCATACGTTTGTTACAATTTATAATTTTTATCAAGTTTTATATATAGATATAAAAACGAAGAGTATTATTATTCCCCTTATCAAATTGCATTCGTAATGATCCAACATAAAATTAGTTAAACACAACAGATTAGAATTATTCCTTTTTTACAGTTTTGCATTATGCATTTCAAGTAGCGTGAATGTGAACAATCGTTAAAAGAAAAGGATACATGCAACCGTTTAGGTGTTAACGAGAGGTGCAAAAATCTATTCATTAATTAAAAGGAACGGAATCGTTATGCTTATTTAACCGATACATATTCATAATCGATAATATCGCCATGCGTTACAAATGCAAATTAAAAATCTGCGTGTTCTCCAGCCACTAAATCTGGTAGCACGGCAAAGAAAGGTGCAAGAAGTTAGATAAAAAATGTGCACGTACATACATCGATTCGTATGCAATCTGTTCGAACGAGGCCGCCAGTGTTTTATTCACATTTTTACACCATTCTAACATTCTTTCCTTCAATTCAATTATTTCTCTTTTAGCATTTAATCTGATTCCACGAAATTTTATGCAAAACTGTACAAGTGGTTAAGTTTAATACCTAAGTTAAACTATATTCCTAAATTCTCAAATCCCCAATAGTTCAAGTTCCCAAAAATTATTAAACACCCGAAACTTGCAACTCGTAAAACGTCTCCATCTCCAAATATAAACATCCCAAAACCAGTTCCCAAACTCCAGTACCCTCAAATTCCCGACAATTTAAATGTGCACCCCTTAAATGCCCACATTCACAAATCTAAAAATAAAAAATGACGATATATCTCCTCACACCGGCACGTTTCCCGCGCACCTGTGCCCCGCGTTCCCTGCGGGCATCCGATCCGTTCCTGTTAAAATCGATCGGTTTGTCATTCACCGAGTTCCGCACAGACACAAAACGAACAATCAGCCGTTTCAGCTAACCTGTTCTTAATACAGCCGATCTTTTCAGGGCCGTTTAATGCACCGTTGACGACTTTAGCCTCATAATAGGGTCACGTTTCGTCGAAGACGAGCCACGAGGTGGCCACACGTACACACACGGTGCTCGTGCACTGGAACGTGTCCAGTTTTGAGCCGCTGTTCAGAGGTAGCCTGATTGTTCCCCAGACCCATTAACGGGCCAGAACCGGATGCCACACGGTCGAAATATCTCGCTGGAACTCGAACCGTTTCGTTGGCCGCGGGAGGCTGCTTAATCCGTGATTGCCGCGCGGAATATTAGCGAGATTCTTGAAGCAGAAACAAACGTCCGGCATACGAATTAATTACCAGGAATCCTTCTTAATTAGCCCGGCTCTACCGGGACTTGAAACTTCTCCAACTACCGCTTATATTTCAAGTTTCTGCTGCTCTATGCCCTTGCCGTTCGAACAATTGATGCAAATCTACCGACCACTGCTTCCTCCATTCTACGGATGATTCTGCGCCATTTCATTATTCCGAAATTTACCCTAGGACAGATGTATTTTATTCGCCTTACAAATTCCGTACCCTTAACTAATTTACCATATTTTCATATCGGACTGTTACGAGTATAATTCTGTAAAATAAAGTATGAAATATGTGCGAAATAAGTTGTATTAAATGTGAAATATGAAACGAGATTTATTTTGAGCATTAATGCGAGAGGTTTATTTTGTACGTTAATGCGAGATGAGTTTATTTTACACGTTAATATGGGAGGATATTTATTTTGTACATTACATGTTGGTTATGATTATTACGCTTATTATTGCGATTTATTCAAGTTTAACTTGTGAGAAGTTTCGATCATTATGCACCGAATTCATAACCTTTCTCAATGTTTTTATATGTATTAATATACAGTGTTATTTTAGCTGACTATTTTGTGAGTAAGATACAGATAAAATGTCTGCTGTTAAATTTATTGGTTTGCACAACACATGTACAACACATGTGTACATTTCATATGATATGTAAAACACGATATTGTCTGTACACTATATTTTATCTCCATAGAATATAAATTATACCATCATTTAAATTTAGATCTGTTTTCGAAAATTAATCCGAGGAGTTGATCAGAGGTTGAAAGAAATTACCGAAGGAACATCGGAATTAAAATAATATTTGCTGAGGTCAAAGGGAATTTGAAGTTGGAGTAATTTCCGTGGGGTACCTTTGAGGGCTAATCGGGCGATTCAGCTTCAGATGAACAGCCATCGAGCACTCGTTATTAATTTATGCGGACAAGGCGAGCTTCTAATCTGTCTCCGCGCCGTCGCACGTTTATAGCCTAGATTTAATCTGCATTCGGTTTAATTAAAATCAAGCAGCCCCACGGTGGTACGACCTCGTTGACAATTGCATGCAGATTGGATTAAGCTTTGGAATTAGAAGGGGAGTTGAATTCGTGCTCCCCGCGTATCTTCTGCCCGTTTGTCCACATTAATATTCGAATTTCTGGAAATAGAGCGATCGGTGATGAGAGAGCACACAATGCTCGATACCGATAACGAGGGAATTATCTGTGACGAGATCGAACCTTGTTAACGTTACGGAACACTCGTCGGTTTAATCGGCAATTCTTCGAATTCTCTTCCCTACACTTTTAGAGCGGAATAACGCGGTCGAAATTGTGTCGATGCAACTTTTTTTTTAGTTTCTAATTGAGGAATTGACGAGTATGTTGGGGAATCGAGGTATATTTCAATTGGGGAATTTAAAAATTTTAGAATCAGAGATGGACTATTGGAAGTTTTGGATTAGAGGGTTGGATGAAACCTAAAAATTTTCAATAACAGCAATTGTCCCCCAAATATCTTACATCAAACCCTCTTACACCTGCACAATATTTTGGCCACATATTTAATTTGAAAATACGTCGAGTAACCTAAAAATACCACGTACGAGTACAAGCCCAGACTCCTCGGGTGGATGACAGTAATGAAAGACCAAAGTTTGCGGATCCAAGGGCAATATAGAGAATCAGGATGGATTACCTGGCAAGAGAACGACGTTGCCTTCCGTGTGCTCAGTAAAGAAGCACGGAAAATATGCGGGAGGATGTGAAAAGTTCTGTGTGAAGAAAAGGGGATGGGAGGCTGGTCGCTCTTGTAAGCACGAAGAAGAATCGATGTTCGCCAACAAAGTGGTAATACTATTCAGCAGATATCATCGGCCAACCAGTCGAGCGGAATGGGACCGCAGAAGAGGAAGAAACAACAAACTCTAATGAATTCTGATGTACAGTGTGTGTCCTTTGTCTGAATCCGATAAAAGGAAAATCGATTTCCTACTGTTCCGCGTTTCAGAACTTTACGATTCGAGTAATCTATGTCTACTTATCGTTTTTGTGAGGAAAATTTGCTTGAACATCTTCAAATTGGGTTAGAGTCTATGATGACTTATGTTGTAGGTTATGTGTAGATAAATTTACATGTTATGTTGATTACTAATTTATTGACTTTTATAACTGATGTTTATTTACAACCACTAAATAAACTATTGTCGTCACCTACAATAATTCTTCATTTGAACTACATACTTCTTTAAAGATAAAAAATATATGCAAAGTGATATGTAAAAGAGACAAATCTGACCGTTTCATTGAGTTGAAGTTCCAACGAATTTGAAGCTCTCCATTATTAGGGGTGACCAGAGTTTCGGTTATCCGGTTTTCCTGGATTTTCCGACCTGGTCATCCGCTGCGGCCACGATAAGCCGATTGTAACTTTCTCCTCTTGACCTACGCGGTCACATTTGTCTTCCGTTTTGACCCAATTTCCATATCCGGTCAGATAGATTTCCGAGCTGTAAGAACACGTTTGTTCACGCGCTGTTTGCTAATTCGAGAATGTTCCCGATGGCCAATTGGAATTCATTCCTCTCCGCCATTTCCTGGCTGGATATCATTCTCGCTTTATGGCTGAACATTTCGCCAGGTTTATCGTCGTTCGGGTTTCACAGGATGGTAATTGCGGTATAACGATTGCAAGGGATTCTCTTTAGGATCTGTGAATATTAAGCGTGACTTGAACTTTCCAATAATTTATGTGTTACGTATCTGGTGTAATTTTATTGGAAAGAGGAAGTGTATATTACAGGAGTATAAAACACTACATTTTTGTTAAAACAGTTATAGGAACACTTTAGACATTTAATATAATATAATATAATATAATTATATAACGATATAAATACCATGTTTATATTTACAGTATCTTTATTTTTACCAGCCTGTTATTTATTAACGAAAGAATGAATATCCATTGATATTTTCACTTCTAGATCATTCATTACCAAGTCTTCTCTTTTCCTTGAATTAGCTAATCATAAAGTAAACATTGCATTTCTATCTACATTATGTAAAAGATTTCAAGTAAGGTGTTACAGCTGAATGTTATTTAAGTGCATTATAAATAGAAAACGAGTTCGTTAAGCCATGCACTAATGCGTCCAGCTAATTTACATAAAACAAAATTACACGCACGCGAGGATATAAATAGAAAAACAAACTTGAAACGCAATTAACGATTCATTAATTATTTCTCACTTCAGAATTTATAAAATTTGTATCGGTTGGGTGCGGCAACAGTGCCCATTAGATTAAATTGCATCATATTTCTGTCTATTAATAACACGGTATTATTTTATTTATTAATGTTACAGTGATTACAGAGATACATTCTAGATTATATTGAGTGAAAATTATACTGTTATTAGAGGTTATGGTGCATGAAAAGATGATACTCTTTGCTTTTTTGTAATTGTTTTATTTATAGAAATGAAGGTTGCAATATTTTTTTATAGACTGCAATAATTTACTATATGATTGTAAAAGAAAAATAAATTTGTCGATCAGTGCACGAATTAATAATCTTCAATTAACCATAGAACTTAATCGAAAATGATCATAATTAAAATTATGATAATTGTTAATTTAGTAAGTTCGGTTAAATATGAAACAACAAATCCTAATTACAAAATGTCTCAGTTATCGAACCGAATTTAATTCTTCGCAGAAATTTAATTACGCGTTAAACGCCAGTTGTTAATCAATGCTCATCCGAGGAGTTAATTAATGTGAAACCTTCTGACAACATATAACGTGTTTTGCTACACGTTCACCGTGGAAGTCGAGGATTTGCTCTACTCTGGAAATTGTAGTTACACTAATATCATCAATATCAATTAATTTCGTTTCTCGATCCAATTACAAATATCATCTAAACCATCCTCCGTTGCTGTAATGTAATTCTCGGTTATTCGTCAAAATTCGCCTTGGATTCCCATCGAGCTATTAAATTCTCCGCGCAATTTCCAACGAGGTATGATTAGAAGCTACCCTTGGAACGACTTAACGAACCTTTCCTCCGGGACATGACATCGACGAAATGACACACGACGAAAGTGGATCGAGGAAATCTGACGGACAGCTTTAATTACGATCACTGTCATATACGTATATATGTATATCGGTGTACAGACACGTGTACACACACGCGTAGATCGACACGTCGGGTTTGTACACGAAAGTGCTGCGCCGTCGAAGAAATTAGCATAACGATCCTTCCGGCTACATGCATTTTTCATACGTTCGTCCGTTGGTAACGACTGCAGGAATTCTTTTTTTTTTTTTCGTTACGTTGGAAAAAAACGAAAGCTCAGAGCTAGACTGCTACCACGGTAAAATAATTTGCGAGAATAAAAGTGAGCCCCGTGTTCACACTTTTCGCGTATCGGCTCGCGTTGTTTTCGCAAACATTTGCATACCTTTGTGCGAGGGATGGCGATATTTAACGGGACTTTTAATATTAAATGACTCTAAGGAACTTCGGCACCTTCACAATCATTCGAACATGTCGGATACAACTTGTGGGCTTTGAATTGATTTTGTAAATTATTAGGATACATAATTCAAGCATATTTAAATTTGATTAGTGTCCTAATATACGTCAGTAACATATCGAAATAAGAATTGAAGAGAATTTTGCGAAACTGCAAGATGCAAATTTTACGAGTGCCTGATACATAGAACGTATACAGCGTATTTAGGGTGAATAATTCAATGGAACCAGTTTTGCGCCGAAATGCAAATTTTACGAGTATCCTGATACTTATGGACGACGGTGTATACAGGATATTTGTTTGTTAGCCGAGGGTGTCTCGAGGCAAAGACAAACTCACGGTAATTACGCGCTTCAACGGCACTGCGAAATGCATTGTAACGCGAGACTCGCCCCTCACGTGGCATTAATTATACGGCCGAGTTGTGTCGCGTTTAACGTACGATTATTGCATTCCACGCAGAAACGCCGACAAGAATTAAGACGTTAACCAGCGAAACGATCGATAGTTTCTCTAATTCAGAGCCCGTCTTTGAAGATTCTGCACTTCATTTCCGTTCCTCTACTGTACTCTTAATCGCGAGTAGAGTTATTTTACCGGTCGAGACTAACGACCCTTTAATTATTCGCTTCTAATTGCCGGAGCTCTCCTTATTACTGATACGCATGCATTATGCGCGTTACGCGTATCACGCTTGCCTGCTTAATTCTTATAATTTGCCTGTTCACGCGCGGTCTTGTCTAACGTGCAACCGTTACTTTCGATATAATCGATATCGTCGCATCAGCATAATTGAAGAAGCAAACACGTTCAAAATATAGTATACGCAACCGTCGCCAACCCGCAACATTTCACAAATTATCCTTTCCTACAAACTAAAAAAAGTAATTAAACATACACACCGGGAATGCAAATATTTTTTAAACGATAAATTTCCCAGATTTTCCAGCTTTTAATCCGTAAAATAGGAACGAGCGAAGTTCATACAGATTCAGAAGATATATTTTTAATACCCGGCCGTTGTAAAGCCCGCATATAGATGTCCATCAGTGTAAAATTCCAGCAGACAATGCAGCTTTTTGGCGAGCAAAAATGCACGATAATTGGCTGGCGCTATCGATGTTCGTTTACGACGGGATTTCATTATAACCATGATGGAGTTGATTTTACGATGCCACCGTTATCAGCGAATAGGGTTCCGGATACCGTGAACGGTGATTAAATTTATTCGATGTGCTGGCAGCTACGAGCTAATTGATTTTCGACTCGCGCCATCATTTGTCGGCTCGCGACGAAAATTGAGGATCCTGTTAGTTCTGATTGCGTGCGATGGAAAACATATTTCTATATTTTTGGCAATTTTTTTTTTGTTCAATTGTTTTTTTTTTTTTTTAATTTATTATAGCAAGTTATATATTATTTAATATATTGGATATCAGTATTATCAACTTCAGTAAGGTGGATGAAGTCTCATATTTTTACATTCTCAAGTATTCAAAGTTGTGCATTCTGAGATTTTCAGGTTTTTATATATTTTTTGTTGTTAAAAAATGGTTAACTTCACTCACAGGCAAAATTCACTTCTATATAATTTTATACAATTTTTAAATTCTGAGATGTTTAGATTTTTATATGTTTGTTGCTTATGAAAAAAGGTTACCCACTCGCCGACAAGGAAAATACAGTTCTATACAATTCTAAAGAAGAAATTATGTTTTACATTTGTGAAAGAAATAAGGAAGTACAGAGCGCGTGAGAGTTTGTTAAATGTAAAATATTGATTTACGCTTCTCGACACTTTAGCAGGACTACGTTTACGTTTCTTCTCTCGCTTTCTCTCTTTTTTCTGTCTTTCTGGCCGTTTTCCGCACACTACATATAATGTCACGCGCGCACATAATAGCTGCTTTAATAATCGTGCAACGTGTTCCTCGCGTACACGCTCGGCCAGCTTATTTACATGTAGCTTGTAAAGCGTGATGGCTGCGGCTTGCTGGGAACACGACGGAGTTTCGTGGCAAACTACGAAGGGCGAATAGTGAAAATTTCAGGGGTAAAACGTTGGGGAAAAATTGTGTAGCCACGAGACGGAGGTGTCGACGCGTGTTGCCAGGAGAATTCCCGGTGAAATGTAATAGAAAGCGTGAGACAGTCGTTGGGAAACGTAACCGAAGGGTTCATGGAAAACCTGATACCGACAGTGAAAAATTCAAGGGAGTGAAAAACATCTCGACAAGCGAGAAAATGGGGCGTTATCTTTTTTTCGAGAACGCTCGCAGGTTAATAGAGTCCTACAGGAATTTCAAACTCCATGAAACTATGCAGATGAAATTGTGTATGCAACAGAAAAGTGTGAAATCAACAGAATATTATCTATTTAACCAAGCAAAATTTCAGGTTTCACAATTTTATATTAAATTTTGCGCTTTTGTCGAAATGGGTGTATACTTATTTTGAGAGTGTGTTAATTTTTCGAACGAATTATGGAAATTTAATTCTGAGTGGTTACTGGGAATCTATGAAACAGTAAATTAGAAAATTTGATAGTAAAATAATGTGAAGTTGAAAGATGTCAAAAATGATCGAAATGATTTTATGCGAAACCGTTTAATTATGGTAGGTGACGGACGAAACGGTGAAATAGAAAGAGTCGTAATAAATGGTACGAAACTAATCACACAGACGAACGATCCAGTGTCCACTGTTCGCACATTTCAGTGATGCAGCCCGATTAAACGCGATTTCGCGGAAAAGCGCTTCGTTGACTCGATATTAATTGTAACGTAACGTTAATTGCAGCTGCAATGGAGCCATTTGTCCGTGGCCATTACCGTGCTACACACGCCTCAGAATTCGTGATTGCACCGACGAGGCTGGTCGCAATTAAAAATGATATTTGACGAGAACGGTCGATCGATTGGCGTCAGGGAATCGACGTTGCTTGATCGCGTGTCGTCGATTATTTTTCGAGTGTGAAAAGCGATGAAAACGGCTCTGCTTAATTATTGTGCCGGTCGCGTAAGGTCACGAGAGCAATTAATTTTTATCGAAAGTTATCGTTGCGACGATCGACCACTTCCTACCGATTAAAACGCGATAAGTCCTATTGAAATGTTTGTGCCATTTAATTGGATCGTCTATTGCAGAGGGAAAACAGATTCTATTGCTAGCGGTTATGGCTTTTGCGTAATGTTCGTTTACCAAGTTCGCTGAAATTGCGGAGATCTGGCGAACGATGGGATTGTAGAGAAAGTTGGAATTAAATTTTGGAGCGCACTAATATTGAATACTCAAGATTCGGTAAGTTTTTACTGGAAAATCTTGTAAGGTATTTGTCGGAGTATAAAAGTTGATTTCTTTTTAATAGACGATTGTTCACCGTAATCAGATTTATATGAAACAGGATTGTAACAGCTGTCTTTCACAGCTTTCACCCTGCTGAAACTAATTTATTATCGGATAATTAATTTCTTGTGTAATGACGCGTTTCATCAATTGTAAAATAATTAATTACTTCTGCACTTCCTTTATGATATTGTAGATTCGTGGCTGATTCCCGATACAGAAATTAATCTACTCGCCAGATCCTAATTACTTCGGCATAATTAATTTCTGGCGTAATGTTTTATCAAATATAGAATGCTTCCTTCATTCTAATCATTCTAATACGTAGTTTATTTCCGCCATGGACTCAGATAATTTTCTTAGATTCGTAATTAAATTTCCGTACTATTGCACCATTCAAATGTTAGATTCAAACATTTTTTGTTAAAAGATGCAAGTCAGTGTACATTGTCAGGACGGAAAGATAATTGAATTAGCATTATAGGAAGAGGTCGTGTTCGAAAGTTTGCTAATTTGAAAACTTTTAAATTTGCAAGTTTCCCAATTTGGAAATAGACAATACAGGTGCATTTATGCATTATGGGAAATGTACGATCATGTAAAATGAAACGGTGAAGGATTAAACGACAAGTAGCACATGCATACTTACCACGGACGTATACAATCGTTCATCTTCTAACACCTTGAATTTCTGCCGATACGTTTACACGGAATTATTTTTCATTTACAGTGATCGAAACGAATCGTTCGGACGTTTAAACGCGTTCGCTCGGCAAACACGGCCGAGAACGAAAATCGATGCGTGAAAGTTTTATATTGTCACGGAAACATTTTGCGCTAACACGAACGAATAATCAATTATTCGTGGGTGGCGAAACACGGCAGGTAGTATGGAGCAGGATTTATTGGGAAAAATTACGAATTGCGCCGCCCATTCGCGATCAGAAATGATCCGGACATCAAAACGTATTTCACAGGGCACGCTGAAATTTGTCAGACGGGTGTGAAACACGAGTTTCCTCGTTCCTGCGCATAAATTATTCCCATACGTTCCGAAATAAAAAGAGAATCTCTGAAAAACACGATGAGTATATTCGATATTATTTTCCATTTATTTCTCGCTATTTATAAGTATACAAGTTTATCGAATGAAATTTATTGTGATTACCATTTTTCAAACTTTTTATAATTGACTTTGGTTCAATGTTTAGAACTGATTCTTATAGAACCCCATAACCTCAAAAATTACTATAGAGCCCCAATTCCAACATAACCAAAGACCCCCACACAACTATAAAGATCCCTACAGAACCTTAAAGATCTCTATAAAGTCCCAGAGATCCCTACAAAATTTCCTGTCGAACTTTATAGAAATCGTACAACTCCTATAACCCTCACAGAAATCAATAACCCTACAAAATTTCATAAAACATAAAAATCCAAAAAGGTATAAAAGAATTTGTAAGTGAATGTATGCTAAATTTTTCTTATTCTCTCAAGTTTGAGTGTAAAACGGCGAATCAAAAGTACAGCTATGAAATTTTAAAAGCTTCCTCGGTGCAGGCTTTTAAAGTATTACGTACGGTTTATTGTTTTTAATCTGTTTTACCGCAAAAAATTGATTCCACCCCGCAAGAAAAAGAAGGAAGAAAATTGTGTAGACAAAAGTGGGTCACTTTATAAACCTCTTCAGTATCTGTAGCTGTAACATACGATCGACGATCTCTCCCCGAACCTTCTAGAATCTAGATAACGTCGACAGCTGTCGATAATAATCGATTCTCGTTATTTCCAGGCACGGAGAACGATGTTTGCTCTTCCGTGTGCGCCTTGAAAAATATTTTTGTCTGTCTGCGCTCTCAATTACAGTTTTTTAATTGAGTTTTCATCGTGACATATTGTTCGATGATATCGACTCGTACTACTGTTCGGTTATTCTTCTCTCTTTTTTTGTTCATGGATTTTAGAGGAATACAATTCTTGCCGTTTTCGAAACAAATTTTTCAATTAACGGAACAAAGAGAGTTTTGTTTCTATCGGTGACGTTTGGAGAACAGATTTGTACAGAATTTGTGATACGTTTCGATCTGGAAATTTGTTCTGAAAAGGTTAATGCAGAATGCTTAGTGATCGCGAAAGACCATCGGTAAATATTTAATTTAATAAAATGGGGTATTATCGAGACGAGAGGGAACAGGAGATTCTGAGTGCCATTAACACGTTGAGTGCTATAGTGAAAATGAAGATTAAAAGGCGCATTAATGCACCAATTACGAAGGACGCGATCAGTTAATTTTCAAACCTGTACTTCCAGTTTGCTCTCTTTCATTAAAAATGTAGGTTGATCATCTCTTTTCCATTATCTTGTACTAATCGTTTAATTCAATCTCATTTTGTTCGTTTAATTCGGTATAATTTTCTTCGGCAATTTTATATTTTATTATTCGTTCGGATTTTTGGAACTTTTAGATTTTGGGGCTTTTATTAGCACCAATTTCATTATTCATTATTTGGAGATTTTATTTCAATCACCATACAAGAATGAATACAAAGATAAAAATTAATATTTCGTTTGAAATTACAAAATTCACAAATGCAAGGTCCAAGAACGATCTCCTCAGAAGGGTTGGTACTTCCGACAGTATTTCCGGGGCGTCAGTATAATACATTTCTTTGTCAGTACCAAATAGAAAAAAAGGTTGGGAGTATAAAAGACGAATGAAAGTTTTTGTGAAGAGCGAAAGGCGTCGAATTCTCAAGAATAAAAAGGGGGATGGAACGATCGTCCCCAGAGTGCTCGAAGGTCAGAGGGTGCTTTTTCTTCGCTGCAGCCGAATTTCCAAGTTCCATTCTTGTTTCGACCCTCATCGTCTGCTTTTCACTGCCATTGAATTTTTAACGTAACACCAGCCATTGTACACGGAAAGATACTTGCATCACCCTAGACAATACTGTCCGATAATTTTGATAAAATTTCGAATCTTATTGGACTAATTGATTCTTTTTTGTTTGCAGAGTTGGAGAAGCTTCGTCGAAGGAAGTTCTGTTCTGGCTGCAAAACGGTGAGTACAAAAATAATTCATTCTTGTAGAGGGTATCGATGAGACATTCTTTTTTTACTGTGTTGACAAGTTGAAAGTTATGATATAAATTAATAAAATAATTATGGGGAAACACAGGATGAAGGATCAGATACAAACGTTGAATATTAATCTTGAAGACATTTTTAACAGAATATGTTAGATGTCTATGTTAGTCTCTTTAAACATTTATAGCAGTCTTATACCTTACATCAAGAAACAAGATACATTAATGAACATGTTCAAGAATGTATCCTTTCGTTTAAACAGATGAGGTCGACTCTTTCAATAAGCAGCTATTTTGGAAGTTAATTGTAAATCATGCACCCTGTACAGATGAATAACGGTTCCATAAAAATCCTTGTAAGTCCAGCATTGAGGCGAATATTTTGGGATTACCCAAATTTGTAATTCTCACCCTGGCAAGATAATCACCGAGCCATAGCAGTGTCACCCTGTTCTTTCTTGGAGAAAAGGGTCGGATGCAAATGGACCGTTCCAGGAAAGATCTTCGAGACGGTTTTCAGTTCGTTAAGCGCTCTTGTGCTTCCAGGGTCAAGAGAACAGGGGTGAAGTATTATATTTCGCTCTGATAGTTGCTCGTGCACAACGACCTCGATAACACGACGCTGTGTTCTTCAGCATCGTTTCATCCCCCGTCTCATCCCCCTACTCCTTTATCATTTATTCCAAGCTACAGGATTTATTCCACGATACCTTCGTATCTTCTTGGGTTCATTATCAAGTCCCCTCCAGTGACCATTCCAGCCTTCCTCGGGAGTAACATTCATTGTTCCTTTGTCCAAGAAGTAGAGATCCCGTTGCTCGATTTATGAAAGCTGGGGTAAGCTCGTTGCTTGTTCGTCTCTTGAGAGTTATAATAGCTGGTTTACTCCACCGGCGAATAAGTGCTTTCTGCTAAATAACGTTCTTCGGAAGAACGCTACGACCTGAAGAGCGAAATTGAGGGATTTGACAGAGAAAAATGGGTCAATGGTACTTGTCGCGTACTTGAACCCTTTGTCGTTGGGGCATTTATAAAAGTTTCTATGATCTCTCGTTAGACATTTCATACGAAAATTATGCAATTTGAACATTTTGATGGATAGTTCAAGTATTAGAAACATATTTAACTTAATAAATCATGTGATATTGTACAAACAGCAACATTCATGTTACAACTTTTAGACAGATATATGCTCTCACTATATGCTCCTCATATATGTACATATATTTATAACTTTATCTGTCATAGTCAATGGTTGTAATTAATATCTATATTAGATGAATATTAAATTGTAGCTAAAAGACATCAAAAACTATTCTAAAATTAATGTATAAAATTTTGTGAGATCCTAACCTAAAAATCAGAGAATATTCCCAAAGATCATTTGTTACATAATTTAATACAAATTTCGAGATGAATTAAGAAATGTAAGTGTAAACGAGTTATGAAATGCCATTATAAAAAAATGATAGGTAAGCGTGTTGGAAGCAACTTTGAGCCGCGTTATTTGAACATTGTTGGTGCGTCGTAGAAGACTAACCTATGAACCGGTATTGTCATGGTAATTCGGATCAATTTGCATAAAAATCGCCCGTAAATCCTGAGCTCACAGTATCCCGTCCATCAAACGCGAAGCATCGAAATCACCCTGCTCCTTTTTCTACGTACAACGCTGATCGAGGAGCCTGTAAATGCTATTCGTCTCTTCGTGCAAAAAAAAATTGATGCGCAAAGTACGCGAAAAAGGCGCAATATGCGTGTTTTATACGCGGAGTATGAATATTAATGATACATAGAGAGTGGATTTTGGTTTACAATCATTTGCATCCCGTATAATTTGCTCAAATATCACGGTGCTTCATATGATTTATCGATTTTTATTTCGCAATGGAGATGCGAGTGCAATGCATTTATGATACGGATATAAATTAAGCACTCTGTTTTATCATAGCGAAAAGTAGTTATTGTATATTAATTTACAGTTGATTTTACATTTCACATTTCTTTGTAAATTTTTATACATTGTATTAAAAGTTGCATATTTGTTCACTGACATAACTGTAACTGAGCCCCTTTGCTTATTCTAACAAGGTAGCCATTTTGTGTTAAGAATATTGAAGTGTTTACACAGTCATTTCTTATGCTTCAGCTTTCAAATTGCTTTTTCATGTCATTGAATTGTGACTTTCTATATTTCTAAGTTACTGTTCGCTATAGCTCGGTCATTTTGTATTACAAACATGCATAATACCTTTATGCAACAATGTCCACTAACTGTTAAGCTTCATATTAGTATATTACAAGTGGTATTTTGTAACGGTTTTATGTCATCAATTGTCTTAGACTTTCTATGTTTCATAATGAACTGTTTGCTATAACGCCATTTTGAATTATGAACATTCATACGATTACACAGTTATTTTCAGTAACACTTATTGGTATAAATAAGTGGTATATCATAAGTGTTATTTTGTACCATTATCATGAACAATTTCAAGATCAAACCTAACCTAAAAACTGCATGAATCTTAAATTTCAAAGAAATGTATTAAAAATCGCAAGATCGAGGAAACAATGATATTTCAGAATCGCATGGGTAGCTGTAAAAGTATCCGTGGGGTGAAAAATCCGGGTAAAAGTTGTCGTAAGTTTGAGTTAAAAATCGACGGGCCATTTAATAACGTTCTTGCAGTGGCTCCCGGAAACAGGTTTCATTTTGCGAGCATAAATCTGCATGATGGCGCGAATTTTTGTAGCGAGTTCCGGGAGAAACGGGCGGATAAGAGTGATAGAGCCCCGCCAGTCGTCGAGTTCATTAGAGTTCTCCCCGTATCGTCTACCATAGAACGTGGGCGGTTAAAAGGGGCTGTAAAACCCTGGCCAGGTATGATCGATCGCGAACATTACTTGTCGTTATAGAAGACACATCGAGCCGCTCGTGGAAGAAATTGACGATTTGTATTCGTGAAGGGAGGACGATTAAACATCGTTATCTTTTACCGATTGCGTGCACTCCCCGCATAAAGTTCGATGGAACTCGGCTCATTTCGTATCGTTTCCCTTTGTCTACCGAGAAAATTGGAAATTTATTCACTGATGGAACGATACTGATACATAAAAATGTCAGACAGTTGCAATATGGAGCAACATCAGATCGTGTAAGGGTAGTACAAAATTAATGTAGATGCACAATTTTATTGTACCAGTCTATTTTTTATTTTAACTGACTAATATTTAATTTTAACGTTTCAATTGGACCTCGTCTAGTATTTATTTAGATGTGATTGACTGCAGAGCTCATTTTAGTACTAAAATGATTGCCATTCTTTTTTTTAAATTATATGTATTAGTTTCATTAATCAATGCTAAATCATGATGCGTTGGTAATCCTCCACATATGTTACAACGCAATAAAAAGATATTAGGAGATTGGAAATAGAATATGATAAAAATTGCATTTACCCGACAAAAGAAGTTACTTCTACCATATCCAGCTGACAAAAGATGAATCATTCCCGTTGAAAAATTCACCTGTCCCAGAGTGATCTCAATGAATAAGATGTCACGTGTAATGAACGACTCCGGGTTAAAAAGAAACGGAGAACGGAAGGGCGATAAAAGCTACGGGGCTCATCAGTCATGTAGTATCGCGGTTATGACTATCGAGGGCACACCCATCTTCGTTTTTTTCTCAGCGCTGATAATATTTCAATGACGAGTTAGAAAGAACAGGAAGTCTGGCTGATTGCTTATAGTGATCGTCCGGATATTTGGGAACGAATTGCCTGAAAGATTAATCGATCAGAAGCGACACGTTTCGGAAGCCCTGAAAGATCATGAATTACTTGACTTGCCTCGTCTGTCATTAATTAATTGAACACCGTTCTGAAATTATTTCGTAAATTGGTTATTCGTTACCTTCGACGAATGGTTTTATTGAAATTATACCAAATTTTATTAAAATGAATTATTAAAATTTTAACAATATTATTCAAACAGATTTATTTATTATATTTATACTTTATTTTTTCTTCTACAAAAGGATTGTACATACTTGCATCGATTTCACCTCTAATTTTAATTAAAGTGAAAATACGATCTCGGTACATCACGTATTTTTTCTTTGCCCATAGTAGAATTGATAATGGAGTAAATAAAATAAAAGTTGGAACAATAATTATTGTTCGTTTATTGCGTTTTAATATTTCTCGTCTCTTTAGCAGAACACGGTACCACCTAATAATGGAATGAATGTAAAACAAAGTTCGCGATATTGTACTGCACTTTTATCACAAAGAGAAAAAGAAATGTAGTCCGAGTTTAAATATATGAAAAAAGATCCTTTCGCCCCTTGATCCATTGCATTTTTATTTTACCGCTGTCCGTTGCAAAGCTTTGCGCTAATGAACTTCAAATGTTTTTACGTAACGTAGCGTGTCATTCTCTCCCTTTCATACCTTGTGTACATTTTTAACATTTTAATTAACCTTTCTTCATTGTAAATATCCGCTTTTGTGTCTGATACAATTCTATTGTTTACATAGAGGAAGGGTCTTTATTGTCCTTTGCTTTTGTACTGGACTTTGTAGTTTTGTGATAAATTTGAGGTTTCGAAATTTTCAGTTTCGGAACTTTATATGTTTAGGACTGAAACTTTTGTAAGAATTTTAATTGTCAGATTATCGTATTTCAAAGAGAACTCAAATCCCACAGTACCCAAATTTGACAGTCATCAACTTTCAAAATCACCAAATCCATAAATACCCAAATTTCACAGTAATCGAATCACAAGATCCCCAAATGCTACAACATGTAAATACTGAAGTACCTAAATTTCAAAGTACCCAAATCCTCAAATCCCCAAATTCTCGAATCTTAAAAAATTCTCAGATTACTCCCAGCAAAATTGCAGCGTAGAAAAGAGTAATAGTTCGCGACCCATTCCAGAAGTCCGAGAACGCGACATACATCTTCCTCGATCGAAATAGCCCGACACGTACGAGACAGCGAAATAAGCTTCATCCCGAGCGTAAGAATTACGATGTCTGAAGATTCTTGGACAAATGTAACGATCACAGTTCCTCGTGACAAGCAAATTCGCCAGATACCCAGAGGAGCAGCAGCCGTGCTTCATTTTTCTCTTTCCCGCCTCATGAAAGGCTTTCGCCACGCGCTGTCATAGAACCACCGATCGAACAAGCCCCAGGCTCTTACATCACTTTTATACTCGCCATATTTCATACTGGCCAAACGTTCCGACGAATGATGCATTATTTAGAACGCAATTCGGGGGAGAGCCTGGCCGGGACCCGGTGAAACAAATGCGCGCGAAATGGGCCAAGAGCATCCGGCAGAATGTCGTTCCTCTTCCGGACGATCGATCGACCTACAAACTTAATTTCGCTCGGCAATTTTTCAAACTACTTTCCGGAAACTTAGAAGACATTTGGGGTCCTAGGAATTTGGGGTGAGACTTTGGAAGGTTGGGAATTTGTAGGTTAAGGAATTTCGGGGTTGGATGTTTGGGAAGCTTGGAATTTGGGGAGATGAGAATTTGGGAGGGTGGACATTTGGGGAGGTAGAAGTTTGGGAATCTTGGAATTGGGGAATTTGGGAATTTGGGGAGTTTAGAATTTTGGGAAGCTTGGAATTTGGGGAGTTGAGAATTTGGGAGGGTGGACATTTGGGGAGTTTGGATTTTGGGCATCTTGGAATTGGGGAATTTGGGAATTTGGGGAGTTCAGAAGTTGGGGATCTTGGAATTGGGGAATTTGGAAATTTGGGGAGTTTAGAATTTTGGGAAGCTTGGAATTTGGGGAGTTGAGAATTTGGGAGGGTGGACATTTGGGGAGTTAGGAATTTGGGGATCTTGGAATTGGGGAATTTGGGAATTTGGGGGATTGAGAAGTTGGGGCGTTTGGAACTTGTGGAGTTGGGAATTTGGGGAGTTTGGAATTTGGGGAGTTTGGAATTTGGGGATCTTGGAATCGGGGAATTTGGGAATTTGGGGAGCTGAGAAGTTGGGGCACTTGGAACTTGGGGTGTTGGGAATTTGGAGAGTTCAGAATTTGGGTTGCTGAGAATTTGGATAAGTGGTATCTTTAGCGTTGGAACTTGGGGAATTTGGAATTGGGAAGCAATTGTTGAAGTTGTGAATTTGTGTGTTGGGAATCAGGAGCTAGAAATAATTGCAAGCACGTTAATAATTTTCTATATCTAACCTTGAAAATTTAATAACCTATAAATTGTTGAATTTACTAATTCAACAAATGGACAACCTAGGAACCTAAAAATTTGGTAATCTCTATAAAGGTGAACTAAAAATTCATGGAAAGTAGATAACGTCGATAGGTAAACAGTGAAACGCAGCGCGTAAGTAGAAAGTTTTTAACCTAAACAAAATGGAAGTGCAACGTTACATGGTTTCGTGCAACTTCACTTCCCGTGGTTTCTTTTGTTCCATAAAGGTACGTTTATTCACATTCATTTGTCTTCCATTGTTCTCGCAGCCCTCTCAATTATGACAGTGATTTAAGAGGCCTTGTTACTCGATCGTAAAGTTAGAACAGGCAAAACCATCCATCCCGGTTCTGTTGTCTACCATAAATCTTACAAGATGACGCTGTTATCCCTTATTTCACTCGTTGACAAGCACCCTTATGGCCTTATTCGATCGTCGATACAATGGTATTTTCATAGTACACGTATCGGCACACGATATTCACTGTTCGGTGGGGTGGGTATCGAAGGGTTGACACCGTTGTCGATACGGCCCGTCGAATATTCCTATAGCAATTGAACAAGTCCGATTTTCCGTCGATGCCGCGGCCAGTCATGATCATTTATTTAAACAATTTTCATGGTTCGATGTCCATTTTCTGCCGGCGGTGAACGCGAAACGCGGAAAAAAGGGATTCATGTAGATTTGTCCGGATTCTGTTTTTTTTTTCTTCTTTTTTTTTTTGGTCGTGGGAAATGTTGCAAATGTGTTCGTGATTTTGTTGCGTGTTCCGTTCTGTTTTATCGTAGCGGAATATTCTGTGTACGTGTCTCGGTAGCTGTCGACAGTTTTCGAGATTTTTGTGAAATTCATTGATTTTGAAGTTTGTTTAAAATTTTGATACAAACTTTTTTCGTGTGATAGATGGTTAATGTTATATTGTATAAACAATTATTCGGTTGAACCTTCATGGTTCTATCTTGTATATTTTATTTAAAAGTTCATTATAAAATACATGTACATGTTTAAAATTTTAATACAAACTTTTTTGTTATGATATTTTTATGATAGGTAGTTAATATTATATTGTTTAAACAATTATTCGGTTGAACCTTCGTGGTTTTATCGTGTATGTTTTATTTAAAAGTTCATTGTAAGACGCACGTCCTACACGGTCTTCAAACCTGTTAATTAGCACCAGCTTATGGTCAGAAGAATTCCAAGACTGCGATGTCGAAATGTCCTTCGATCATTTCTTGCGAAGAAAGCAAGCGAGCAGGACAAAGATAGAAACACGAAGAAGTATCCGGATAATTGTGTAAAGTTCAAGAGTGAACAGAGAAAGTGAAATCTTGAATGGCGATTAAATAAACATCTCGTAATAGGTAAATGAAACTCGCGTTAAAGGTGCTTCTACTAATAAATCAAAATAATAATCTGACGTATCTTTAATATCGTAAAATCTTTCGAACGTGAGAATGGCTCAGATAGAATGTAACGCATAATTTATTAAAGATACAAAAATGTTAATTTAAATATGAAGTTCATACGAGTCCACAAATATCTGTCCTTCAGAACAAGACTGTAAAGATAAATTGAAATCTTTGCAGAACTATTCATCCGATTTATTAATTATCCCATAAAAACGATCCGGATATGCAATCAATTATGAAACTCATCAGCACCAAGAAGAAATACACCAGGATGAAGCTGTTTGCTAGATAAATTGTGAATACATTAATCTTGTCGTCTTAACTACCGAAAGAATTTTTTCTTCTGCGGAACAAATGAAATTTATGAAACAATCTCCATTTATGTGTAATCCTATCAATTTGTGATACATGGAATGTGCGAACATTTAACCAGAAGACGAGTGATGTCATGGCTGTTGTGAAAGACTATATTGTCTTTGGTTAATCAATTACTGATGCGAATGTAATACCAGTTGCAGACTATGACGTTGTTTTCTTGAAATCCTGTTAGTAGTTTCGTTAGCGACATTAATAGCAATTGTGTTGCGTGGCTATTATCGGAAAATCAGAGACGTTCTATTATGTAATTGATTTAATAATGTTGTGATTAGTCTTATGGTAGGTATTACCCAGGTGTTTGATCGATAGCTTCTTTGTAATTTCGAATCAATGAAAGCTTGTGTGCGGTTTCATTAAGCTTGTAACAAATGTTTAGTGTAGGCTATTTTAGAATACGCTATTATAGTATGCTAGGCTTTCTAGGGAATGCAGTTTGCAGTTTTTTTAGAATAATTTTATCGCTTTTGAGATTTTTAGATTTATGGAGTTTCGAATTCTTAAATTTGCCGAAACCTAAATTCACGAATTTCCAAATTTCTATATTTTGGAATTCCTACATTCCCAAATTTCTAGATCCCCAAATTCTCTAATTTTCCAAATTTCCCACATTACCAAATTTATAAATTTCCAAATTCTCACATCCCCAAGTTTGCAAATCTAATCCTGATATTTCCAAATTCTCAAATCCCCAAATTCCTGAATTAAAAATTCTCAATGCCCCTAATTCCTAAATTTGAAATTCTCTGAATCAATCTCTTGAGTCTCTGAATCAATTTGATAATCAAGTATCTCAAATACAAATTACCCGAAGACGTCTAAAATATCGCTACGTGTTACAAGCATTTAACGCTGTCTATCACGAAAGTTTACGTATCAATTTTTCTTCTTTTAATCACACAACAAACTCGCAGTTCCTGTCCATTCCAATCCACGTATCAAATACACGAAACTTTTGCACGATAGGAAAGTCTTAAATTGGCAAACAGAAAGGATCTCGGTCCAGTCGATTCGAACCGTTCGATCTTCGAGTTGTTGGAGAAGGAACCCAGAAAACTTTTCTCCGGTTGCTTCGAGACCGAACGATAGGGGTCCAACTCTCCTCTCCGTTCGTAGATTGCGTTTAATCAGAATTAAGGATGTACTTGTGGAGCATCGATGGCACGAACGGTCGATGATCTTCGTCTCATTTGCCCGATTCGAGAGAGTTTAATCTGTAGAAGGACTTCTTGAACGACTCGTTCCTCCAGCTGAGCTTAAATTTTCACCGGTCGATATCAACTTCCGCGAGGAACACGATTTACCTCGAGTATAATGTCCCTTCGATATTCCGTCTATGTATTTTCCCGATAAAAGCTTCGTCGTAAACATGACGGTGAATAACGTGAAAACGACGGAAAGTAAGAAGGGAACGTTTGAATCTGTTCTTCTTTTATTTTTTGAACGTCTCCTTTCTGCCATGGTGAGGACCTTGCGATTATCTATCTATATTTTTCTCTGATTTCACTATTTCTTTCATTATCTTCAGGAATGCTTCTTTCAGACGATTCTTTTAAACTGGTAACTGACAGAAATAATTGCAAATGCTATAATATTATATTCTCTGTCAATTCATGTCTGAAGTTCTAACACTTCAAGTCTGGTACAAATAGTCCAAGTCTGAGCTGAACTTTTGACCGAATTTTAATCACAGTGTAGATTTCCTACCCATGTGTATAAGTTAAGAACTCGAGATTGTTAGACTGAACAAATTCTTCTGTCACCTATTAACTAAATATCAACATCTTGGATATGACCTAATAATGTCAGCATCACAACGAACACAATTGTACCTTGGAAATCCTGCATATTTTACTTCGCTTATTTTTATCGTTCGTACTCTTCGTTAATTTTACAGACGAAATCTTCGTTCAGATGAAAAGTAATTTCGTTCAGGTATAGAAATAATCTCTTATCGATTTTCGTTCAGGTAAAAGATCCGATTATTTCATTCATTCATTGTTGCATTCAAAATGTTTCTTCTGGAAAGAAGAAATTGGCTATAAAATTCCGGTGTTTCTTTGCAAGTCGAATCTTTCGAGTTTTATCGTTTCTATTTGTGCTTGTATTTCGTACGGGTTAAATTCTTCCCGCGAGTTTCGATAACTTACGATTCCTGACTAGGTTGGCCAGTGAATTCCGGCCGACGAATTCCCGTAGGTGGACCGATATTTATGGTATCCGCAATTCGAAAACCGTATGGAAGGAAGCAATTTGTTCCCTGGTCGATACAATACACCGGGCTCACGGTAATGAAACAGGGAATCGTTTTCTACCTGCAGCAAGCAGCATCGATATTTTGCTCGTTGCTGCTTCCTCTTCTGCTCTGTCATCATATGGATATTTTCACATTTTTCTCGTTCAAACTTGTTACTTCGAAATTTCAACAACAACTTGTACTTCAAAAATGAAACAATCACTATATACTTTAAAAATGAGACATGTACTTGTACCTTAAAATTGAAGCAATGACATATATTTTAAAAATAAAACAACGACTTGTACATCAAAAATGAAACAGCAACTTATACTTTAAAAAAAAGTGGAACATACACTTTAAAAGTGCAACACGAGTAAAAAAGTTTTGTACCGAATCGATCAAAAGACAGGAATTAAATGGGAGAATTAAAATTGAATTTCTAAAAGGCTGAACATTAATGATGTTCTGGAGGAAGGCATTTTCTGCCAATAAGAAGATGAATTTCCCAAGCGGAGACAGGTAGTTTGTCCAAAGTTGGTGAATCGCATTCTTATTCATTCGTTCGTGGTGTATTATCAAGACTGTCGTGAAATGTTCGAAGAAACGCTTCTTCTTCTTCATCGTCAAAGTTTGTCGTAACAGTGAAGTTCGTTGTTTCGAGGCTGACTCGTCCTAAGATAAATTATCTGCTGGCTGTACCTTCAACAGGTGGAACCGTGACGGTTTACGGTTTAATTCCGGAAAACGTCGAGAATTCACGATGGTTTCTTCAGTGTTATTGGTAAGATTGCTGGTTCGTAAGGTCTTCGACTTTCGTGCAAAGGTCATCGGGAACGTTGCATTTCCCCCTCGGAGAACAGGTTTGCATATTTTGTTCGCGCTTCGTTGATGATACTTTTCGTATTATTTTCAGAACGAGTTTCTCTCGTTTGTCTTCTATGCCCTTGCTTTATAGATAGCGCTAAAAGAATTCTGTCGTGAATTATTTCAACGTTAATTCTCTTAAATAACGTACATAAAAAGAAACTGAAAATATGTGTTTCGATACAGCAGTTTTAACCAAGCTTTTTTAACCTTGTAATTCATAGAACATTTTATAAACTATATTTTCAAATTTTGTACTTTTATAAATTACAATTCAAGATTACATAAAGTAATATAAAATTGTGTAAGTGATGTCTTTAAAGTAGAATTTAGAAATCTGAAATAGTATGAAATAGTTAATCAATCACTGCCAGAGCTCATGATTGCAATCTCGAGCAGATTAGATACTGAATCATCCTCCAGATAATTAATACGAAGATTAAAGTAGTGAACTGAAAATTAAGTTATCACAATATCGTAATCTCAAAATTGTTATCGCATCAGTAATTGAAGTAATCACATTAAGTGATCATAAGATGATATTATACAATTGTATACACAATAAGAAATCAATTGGCCGAAAATTGCGGTGTACTGTTTCTCCACTCATTTTCGAGCAGCTGTTCACGTATCGTTCATCGCGATAAACATATTTGCCACGTAAAGGTCACGGGTCTGTCGGTGTCTTCTCCTTCTCCTCAGCTTCTCCTACCTACGATTCTTCATGGTACACAGGTGTAGCCGGTGTTCTTCGTCCGCCATACGCTTTCAGTAAACGCCTGGTCGTCGCCAGGTATGCCGGTTCGTGCTTCTAGTCTTCCGTGGTTCCTTTGTTTCGATCGTGTGTCGACCTCGTGGTCAGTGAATCCGCGAGTTTTGTGAGTGATTTTAACGCGTGGACGAACAAACTATTCGTGGGTGTTCGAGTTCGGATTCGCCCATTTTCTTCAACACATGTGAGTAACCGTTTGTTTATTTCGAATACCTTACACTTTACAAATTTTTTAAAAATTCTCTGAAGGTTCTTGTTTTCTGAACCTTTCTTTCTAATGGTATCAATCTTCACTTCACAGTATTATTATTTATACAGTGTTAGAAATTATTAATACAAATTTTCATATTGGGACATTATGACTGTTTTGAATTATATGAAATAAAGTAGTTAACAGTATAGTGTACTTATTCATATTCTACAGTAAGAACTCTTCTATTCTTAATTTATTTTTGTAAATGAAATTTTTAAGCTGAGGTAACATTGACAAGCAGTAAAATTTGTTAAGAAAAATAACGTAATTCTATTTTCATTTAATAGCTCTGAATTTCTCCCACAAACCTATGAAAATTTCATTTAGAAGATACAGATTATTTTTAATATTATTTCAATAATTCTGCAACAAACCTTGCTACCAACCCATTTGAAGAATTTATTTTATTTACAAAGTATCAGCAGTGTTCACAATATGTTTTTCCCGTTTAAGGCCGTTTGTCATACTTAAGATACAAGGTTTATTTGCTACAATTTTTATAGTAGCTGATTTTTGACTAAGGCTTGCTTTTGATATCGCATGACGTCATTTTGATGTTTAATGTTATTACACTGGAATGTTGTTGATTTAAAGCTAGCTTTCGCTGGTTAAGATGCCATCTTGAAGGAGATGGATTTTATTTTCGATGCTTGCCTGGAGAAATTGCTTCCTTGTCTGGAATTTATTTACCGAGCCTTTGTTTTGACGTTGATCATTTGTACGTCTCGATTTTGGGTTTTAACAATATTGGGACAGGGATTTGTGATTTATTACTGTGTTTATTCGCAAAAGTCAAGAATATGTAAATTATAACGTGGATCATTTTTTGATCTTCAGATTTCGAAAATATATTGCGGTTTGACATGAAACCTGACAAATTAATTCTATAATTTGGGAGGAATTAAGACGGTTAATTCGTTTGAAATTGAATTTGAAGTATTAGTTTATTATCACAAAAAAATGAGGAACGAAGAAATATATAGAAAATATTGAAAATGTAGAAAATGTAGAAAATGTAGAAAATGTAGAAAATATAGGAAAATATGAAAAATATGAAAAATGTAGAAGAATAAAAACTGGAACAGAACGGAACAAAGAGACAAAAACGAAACAGTGAAAGGAAATGATTCGACCAAGGTAGGAAAAAACGAAAAGTAATAGTAATAGTGATTTCTGCGTTTTCAATAGTGATTTCATTGACGTCTCTATGAGCCGTAAACGGCCTATCCGGTTCAATTATTCCATAGACGAGCCGTTTGAATGTGTCAAGGTTCCCGTAGTCGATCACTGGCTTTCCTCGATTCGACACAGGTTTACGACAGGTTTATTTACATACCTAATAGAATATTTCGTTAATTCGTTACCTCGAATCCTAGTTACAACGATGGTTTTCCCTTTTTAATAAGCTTCTTATTGGTGTCGATTGGAAGCTGAGTCAGCCATTGTGAAAGCAATTGAGTCGAACGTTCTCTTGAACATGTGAACAAATCGTTAATATTTTAAGAATAACTCAATTAAGAAATAATTTTGCTTTCGTTATAATTGCTATGCTATCTGGTATCACAAAAATAATTTGAGTGTCCGTTTAAAATATATGTGAATTAAAAATAGACTGTAAATTTTTCAAAAACCGTAGCAAAAGTTAAGATCGTCGAATTATCAAAATATTAAGGTCAGTTCGTAGAAGTTCTGAAGGATTGTTTATTCGAGGATGAAGAATGTATCGTTCACTTATCAAGCATTATCTTTTGCAAGATCACCGTGTTGCAATTTTGAAACAGTTTTATCGTTTCTTGAAATTTCAGTTACAACTGTTTGATCGTTCCTTATCAATCGTGATATTCTGTTTGCAAACGATTCAAGATGATATAATTAGCACGGAGATCTGAGAATCGCGTTGAATTCAGGGTAATGCATAAATGAATCTAAGCACAGCGTAATTAATGGAACAAGTGAAATGTAAATTGAAATGAACAAGAGATAACATTGAACTCATTAATTATTGCGTAGCATGAGATAGTTTCTTGCAAGGGACAGGTTTTCTTCGATGCATTTAAAAATAATTATTAATTTAAATTGTTAATCTCTATCGTTGCCTCTGTAAACTAGGTCACCTTCTTCCCCGATCATTAGAATCTACATCTGTTTCTTTTATTTTTCTTTGTTCAGAATTTCGTGGGCTACGAAATGATTTCACTCTGATTATATATAATTCTGGTTTTCATTATCTGAATTGCAAAACGTGATGTGAAATATGTTGTGGAAAGGCTACGAACACTTTCGTATATTGTGTGTAATGAGTTTTGCATCGATTCATGAGGAATGTTATTTATTAATATCACGTACTTTCACGTTATATCTTTTTCGATTGTTTGAAATCGTTTTACTGATCGATACGAGTAATTGCAAGGTCTCACGTTTCGAAAGTGTGACAATTGTTCAAAATTGAGGACAAATGTTTTGTATGAAAATTCATTATCGAAGTTCCTGTTTATGGGATAATTATCGAAGAATATCATGATTTTCAGTATAATTGACATTGTGAAAATATACATATGAACATTTTATATATTTAACAGTACGTTCATGTTTTTACAAAATTGTGAAAGTATAGAATGAATTTACATATCTAACTTCTTACATTTATTTAAGTCATTAATCAAAACTATTTCATTTCTCTGACAAAGTTACAATTGTGTGAATCATACACGTAATTTCATCAGCTGTTCCATTTATACTTACGACAAATTAAGAATGACCATTTTAACCTAACCTATCCCAAACCTTGAAAAATTTCCGTAAAAAAATGGAGCGTTGAAAATATTATCACGACGAGTTAATACGCAGCCGGTTTATATCGCGGAATATTTAGAATCTCGCAGTTTCACCGGGAAGCAACAGAAATATGTAATTATCGCATCAAAGCGTTAAGAACTTCTCTTCCGTTTAACGAGTTTCGTGTCTCTTCATTCTGGCGTCTTCATCAAGAGAAGATCTCCTGTTTCCGCGCGATGACTGCTTCGGAATACGGTGTAAATTCGAATGCTCGCGTGTCTGGAATGTAATCGTCGAAAAACCGAATGGGGAACGCTCGACGGTCTCGTCGTCGACACCTTCCTCCTCGGGATTCACGCCAGAACGAAGCGTTTTCAGGCGTGTTGATTGCGATGCACTCGCGAATCCTCGTCGCCGCAGCGATAAATAAGCCGCTTATGCCGTAATCTAATCCCGAGGAGCTTCTTTGGCAAATTCGTCGCGAAATCGTGTACTCGCACGATGAAGATCGCGCCGATAAGGACGTCAACGTGACGACTCGCTGAAGGATGAAGCGCACTTTCCTGAATCTGCCCTCTAATGATCCTCCTACGTTATGCTTGAATAATATTTTCTGCGAGGCTGTTTTCGAGATAAATAGCACGTGATATCTGTCACATTACAAACGAAATTTTTGCAAATTATTTTTATTTATGCAGCATCCTCAGGCATATGGTTAGGTTATACTAGATGTATAGGTTTTATCAATTTTTTAAAAATTCATGAAATTAAATGATGGACGAGATGGTCATATATGTGCACATGTATGAGACGCATCTAAATATTTTATAACCCAAAAAGCTTTTATATTTGTGAACATAGGCATACTTCAATATAAAATGGAGATACGTACATGTTAATATTATATTGTGTATATATGTACATATTAATGCTACTTTATTATTGTACGTACATATTGAAACTACATTACTAATGCATGCACATATACATATATTACATTGTTAATATACGTACATATTAATGCTACTTCATTATTGTACGTACATACTAAAACTACATTATTAATGCATGTGCATATACATATATTACATTGTTAATATACGCACACATCCATATTACATTATTAATATACATACATGTCAGTGACGATAAAAAGTTGTATAATGGAAAATTTGTTTACCAAGATTCAATCAGGTCATTAAATTCGATCAAACTGAAAAGAGGCAGTGGAATAATTTAGTGAAAATATAGATTTATTCACGAGCAAATTATTGCGATGCATAATCAGTTTAAATATTTGATCAGCTTATCCCGAACATTTGACCAAACTTTAATCTCCCCTGATATGACTTGACAAAACGAGAACTCGATAAAGTCATTTCACGAAAATTCACGAGAAAACACGAATTCCGTTATTATCTTCGACGAACCAGAAGTAAATTAAACTAGTTTTACCCCGTTAATTCTACGATTGCTTCGTGAAACGCGTAATTATCCACTAAACAAACTTCCACTTTCGTGAAATAATAAAAAGCGTAAAACGGAAATAGCATTCCATGAGAAGTAATTTGACGGAGGCAAACAGGGTGAAACATCGCGTTAGATTTATTCCCTGAATTATTCGTCGGGGTAAATTAAGCAAACTTTAGTGACCCAGGTATCTTTGATTTCTCGGACTAAAATCGATCGTTTTGTACGTAGATTGCTTTTAACGGTTCTCTATACTGTTCGGCTAATTGGAATTCGTCCAATTAAAACAATATTCGTGAATACAAGGGCTCTGTACAGGATACAGACAATACGTACATATTTTACTCAGTGATTCGAATATCTTGTGAGATATTTGATACAGAGATATCGGGTGATCTTTAGTTTGTATTGTATTGATGTAGTGATAGTTTGATAATTCACTGCTTTCGGGGCTGTGGAGGTGGACCTACATTACTTAAACTCCTTACCTTTTAATTTTTACATAACAAATTTCTACATTACCAAATTCCTAGGATTCCAAATTACCAAATTACCAAATTACCAAATTCCCAAATTCCTAAATTCCAACACCAAAATATCTAAAAATGAAAAATGTCCACATCACCCAACACCAAGACACAACACAATGCAATGAAAACATGCATCTTAATTCAAACCAGTAACTACCTTTACAACCAAACAGAACGTCGAAAAAACAGAAGCGACCAATTCGCCGCGTTGAAAACAAATGGAAGTAGAATTGTAAACAGGCCAGTTACAGTGTCGGCATTGAAATTCATTTGTGCTCGGAATCGGCTACGTTGGCCAAACCCACCACGTGAAACGATCGTCCGATTTCAACTTGGCCAAACGATATCTCTTGTCCAAGCACAAGTAGATAATTGATGTTGACGCAGTGCGGCTTGTCTTATCACTCGGTTTTCCGTTTATCGTATCGATTCTCGGACACAACTACGACTGGACTACCGGCTCGTGAATACTGCCAACGGATTTTCGTTCTGTGAAAACTCCGCTCTCGATTGTTACCATCGATGGTGAATCCAGAAAATTTTGGCACTCTGTCATATAACGCGACGTTTGGATACCGTGATACGTAACGCTTCCGATTGATTGGCTACGGCAAGCTACATTGTTCCTGATTACTTTCAGTTATTGTGAGTATTGCTGCGAATATTGTTTTCGGTGTTTTGCATGTGGTTTTGTGCGGAGTGGGTTAACTAATATTTTAGTAATGTATGTTGCATGTGTGGATTAGGGATTTTTGCAAAGTTAGATAGAGAGTTGGGTATGGGTGATGGGAGGTGGAAATTTAGGAATTGGAGGTGTGGAAATTTGGCGGTTTAGGGATTTGGACATTTAGGTATCGGGGTGTAGAAATTTGAAAATTTAGAGATTTGGAAATAGAGACCTTGGGAACTCCCAAATTGGGAATTTGAGAATTTGGGATTTTAGGGATCTGAGTTCAGAAATTTCGGAACAAGCGAATTCGGGATTTTGAGAATTTCGGAATTTGAGGAATTCGATATATAGCGAATTAGAAAAAGTAGAAATTTGGAAATTTGCAAATTTGAAGCGTGAAAATTTCTGAACTTCATACCTCTTCTCATTCTACCATTAATTTCTTCTTTAAATTTCAATAACAAGTAAGTGTATTTATGCAACGAATACCTGTCCGACATGTCATAATTCCCGATTATAAATATTGCAAACCGGTATTGGGAATAAAACCGTTATCGCAGCTGCAGTTATTTGTTGCCAGTAATCGTACTTTAATCCGCACCAGACAAACATATGTTCGATATTTTCAATTTAAAGCACCATCACGTTACAGCATGAAAGTGACATTACACAAGCTGTATTTAATTTCAAATTACTTTTTCTTCCATTACATTCGTTTTTCCTTCGAAAGTACGATCGACCATGCGAGTTCACTGTATTCGTACGTGTTTGCATGCACAAGTTTATGCCAACTACCTGAACTTAAATTTCTGGCGTCATTTACAATCACGATGTTGCTATCGGTGCAATCTTACGACATTATCGTCACGTACGGTACAAGCGTGCAATGAAAAGGGAGTTTATCGTTGTCCTATTGCCCTTATTACTGCATGATATCGGCCAAAATTTAGTTACCTTGCTCCTTAATACTTCTCTGTTATTTTCACTCTTTTCATGTTTCACTTCTGACATTATTCTTATTACACCACTCAATATTTATCGTTACATTATTATTAATGTGTTTATCTGTCATTTTTATGAGAGAACACGTTTTTTAATATCGAACATATTTAGTGAATGTCGAACATATTTTCTTCAGAAAAGACTATTTATTTAAGACTCTATATTTTAAACATTTTATTTGACCTTCATATGTCTCACCTCTAAGGAATTTCTTCCTTATTCACTAAAAATGTATACATTTTTAATAATAGAATTAAACAGTGACAAAAAAGTAACAACAAGTTAATTTTCATTAGGTCATTGTTACAAAACGTAGACGTTAATAAAACATAATGTCAGTGAAATGTTAAAATGTACCAACATAAACCCTCCATTTTCTTACTTGATAAAATACATTAACCTACATACGTGGCCATGTCGCTGCAATGAAAATAAACGGGTTAATTAGTCGATAAAACATCTCTCCGCTTAACAGTATTTATTTACACGCTTTTAGTGTACCATTTACATTACATTTTGAAACGATACCAAAATTTCAATTACCATTAAAAATATCTCTTCATCACATCAGCTTCGTGCAAAACATGAAATCGCAAGGTAACTGTCCATTGAACAGATGTCCATAACTGTACCATAATAACGCATAAGCCGAAGAAAGTTATCAGGTAAAGCGTCAAGCCAAAACAGTCTTTAGCTTTTATCCTTTCAATAGACGTTTCTGATCGCTATCAGTCCATCAAACGCCACTAATTGCGTTTCAATGACGAGCTTTTAAGACCGGCATCCGAATGCATCCCATAGAATTTCTGGTAGCTCGACCGTGGCTTAATTTGCTCGCGTAGGAACCAGGATTATGATCTTAATTCCCTTTCAAATTGCTTCTGACTGCAGGCTTGACTCTCGGATTTGTGTGTGCACGCTCGCGAATGTGCATTTCAATCGATACGAGGAGGCGTTGCGATGTACATTTCAATGGGCCTCGAAATCTGTTCGCGATCGAGTTTACGTTCGAATAACGTTTTCATCTAATGTATCCTCTCTGTAAAGACTCTAAGTCGGAAATAATAGAGGTATGGTAGTTATGATCAGATTTTATATTCACATTTTGTTGATTTATGAGTGCTCTCGACGTGTCATGTGCGCGGAAGTGTCCTTGCGAGCTCTAATGGGTTAAGATTAGCCACTACTTCAAAGTTAGGAATAATAGGAGACATAGGAATTTTGTACTTAGAATTGCATCCACAAGTTTATTTATATAGTATTCCAGTATTTTTAACGTTTCATTTTCTACTTTTGTGTGAACGGTGTCCTTGGAAGCTCAAGCAGGTACATTAGACAGTTCTTTAAAGTTAGGAATAATAGAATACACGGATTTGTAATTGGAATTAGCATCATATTATAGAATGTTCAACGTCCTATTTGATACTTTCCAGAAGTGTCCATACAAGCACCTTAAGATATACTAAATGTCTTTTCAAAGTTAGGAATAATAACAGAGGTGAAGAACTTGTAATTAGAACTTGCATCCACGATTTTACTTATACATTTACATACCTTCAACGTTCTATCTGTTGCTCCTGCACGAACGTGTCCTTGCAAGCTCGAACGGGTTAAGGTATATTAGAAAGTTCTCGAAAGTTAGGAATAATAGGATACGTAGAGACTTTGTAATTAGAATTTGCATCCGCAAGTTTATTTACATGATATTTTAGTGCCATTAACGTTTTACTTGTTACTTTTGTACGAAAGTGTTCTTGCAAGCTGAAACAGGTTAAAAGGTATACTAAAAAGCTCTTCAGAGTTTTGCTGCGATTCAATGAAACCGAGTTCAGAAGTGCTCTTTGCTGCAATGTTGTGAGTTACGAATTGTAAATGAATTTTGAAGGTTCAAGTGACTTTTCTCGATTTTGTAAAAAGAAGCGGTTTACAAACAAACGACTTCGTTCAAATATTTAAATGTTTCCTGGTCGTGTATTTAAAAACTGTAGCATACCAATGATTTTGTAATGGAGTCTCATATAATCAATATACATTCACGTATGGACACAAACAACATATATTGACATGTGGTCACAAACAGTTATATTGACATGTAAATATAAATAGTATACATAGGGCATGTAGTTAAAAAGAATTTATACTAACTTGCACTTAGAAACAATATATATTGACACATAGTCGCAAACGATATGCATATGTGGACATGTGCATTTGTATATGCATATGTGTATAGTCATAAACAACATATATTGACAGATAGTCACAAACAGTCTCTGTTAACATGTAGTCACAAACAATTATATAGAACATGTTATTGCAAACAACATATATTAACATGTCATCAAAAATATATATATAGACAGGTAGTTACAAACAATTAATATCGACATGTAGTCACAAACAGCACATATAGACATTTACTCAGAAACACTATATGTTGACATATAACCGCAAACAATAAATATCGACATGTATTCAGAAATTATAAAAGAAACGACCGATAGAACAACAAATGAACATCAATATTTCGTTCCGACAAAAAATAAAGTGAAAAATTATCGCGTATGCACGAGTATCCGTTTTCAAAGTTACACGATACCGGACAGGGTAGTGATACACCGATAGGAATGAAAAACGGTATTATCGTTTCGTATGGTCGTTGCAGCATTTCCGAAAATTCCATTTTCCCGTTGAGAAAGTCCTCTTTGAGCTGCGGCTGGCGACTCCGCAGTATCCGGTTCCGAACCGGAAGGGGACAGTCATCCCGAGCGGGGCCGCAGTTTTTCGCAGTGCGCGAGTCCTTTGAAACATCCGACTCCACTGCAGAGTTTTCCTACGGTCGTTCCAGTTTCTGGCGGATATCCAAAAAGCCTAGCCCTTTGCTAACTTTCTCCCACCGTCGCGACGCGTCGCGTCGCTTCGTGTCGTCCTTCTGTTATTCCCGCCGCTCGTTCGTGACATCGAGTGGCCGGATTTATATCCGGCATCGTGTCTCTGTTCGCGTTCCAGTTGTTTGTTCCGACGTTCCCCAGACGGTTCACCGAGCTCCCGGGGTTTACTGCGGCGATTCTTTCTTGATTAGTTCTCCAACTTACTTTTATTCCCCAGCAGACTGAAACTTTCTGCGACAAAACGTTCGAGATATTTGAATTTAAAGAGTTTTGCTGCATCCTTCTCCTCTTTTAATCCCGTTAACGCCTTTATTGCTCTTTATAGTGTTAACCCTATATTTTCTAGGGATTTTTGCATTTAGTGGTATTTGAGTATTTAGCATGATCAGGAGATTGGTACTTATATTGGAATTTGATGTTGAAATATAATATTGTTGCCACGTGGAATTGCTGAGATCTAAACTTTTAAGCACAACTTTATCTAGGTGTATAAAGATATAGATTTGAGAATATAGATAATTACAGCTCTACAAATATAAGTTTAATTTATTAATTTAAGCTTTTGATGCGCTATATACATCTGATATACATCGGTGTGAAAATGATCAAGATATTTCTATTCGATTGTTATGTTTATTTGATCAAGATATCATCAATTACCGGGATGTAATTAATTTTAATTGCCAGTTACCACCGTAAAAGCCAGCGTGTCAGTATAATTTTTATCGGCGAGTACTTATATCGATCGTTTCCGACATAAAACAGCCATTACGTCTGCTGATTTATTTCCCATTCCTAATCAACGAACGTTCTTATTTTTAATCAGAGTTTCTTTTCCATCGGTTTTACGAACATTTCCGGGAATAACCGTCGAGTAATAAGCACGTGAAATTTTTACTACAGATAAACGGTCGATCATTTAAATCGGGCCATGTTGCGCGATGATTACCGCAGTGGTCCTGCTAATTGCATCGCGCGGTGAAAACACGGCACGGGAAAGATTGCTTCGCGAGGCTCGAAATTCCCTGGCGAAATTTCGCCGCTAATAAACGCCGTGATCCGTTGCGATGCAACCCGCAGTTCGCGTGTAATCCCAATAATTGGCAGAAATTCGAGGCTGCCTCTCTCGTGTTCGCTTCAGACTTCTGACACTTTCGCGACGTGTACTTCTCCGAACGCACACTAAATGTCACGTGCCACGTTACGGAATCGTACACAGAAATTTGGCCGTATCTACTCAAAATTTTATACAATTCCAACACATCTACGCGATAAAATTTATCATAGTTCTCACGAAAACTACAAATTGGATGATACTATCTAATGCTTTCGATTACGCGAATGATAATCTCCGTCAAGTGGGTGCACCGTAGAATGGGAGTTCTGTATTGCGATATCTACTTGAAGTAGTCTATTGTTCTTACAGCCGAGCAAGCAGAAAATCAATTTCGTTGATCTGAATGATCCTATCCATCCTGTCTCGAGGTCTTTAGATATTCTCGATTCGATTAGGACGTGCGATAGTAATCGAGCAGTTGCAGTCATTTCACACGGTACACGCGTGAGCCTTTACTGATCAACTTTGTGATAGTAAAAGTGATACTCTGTATATTTTTGTTACAATCTTTAGTTAATAATTGTTGGAGTTTCTTCTTCCTTCAAAAGTTCTGTCTTATTGTAGTCGCGGTATTATATAAGGGTGAGTCGAACGCGTGTATCTTGTCGAACAGCATAGAATTCCAGTGTTCGAATACTTTGGTGAGCAACTGTATGTTTACAGCTGCGTTCTCGAAATATAGGAAAGAGAAATTGCACAATCGAAGCGTCTCGATGCTGTCGACATTCCTCAGGACTTTCTTCGTGGACGAACGCTTCCTCGTAAAATATCGCGAGATACGATAGGTCGAGTGTTGAACTATGTGTGTCACGTGGCGAAGAGGATACCAGAGGTCTGCACGAGAGACCTCCGTCGCCATTGGGAAAGTGTGCCATCGAAAGGTCAACGTTTACTCGTTCCCCAGTAGAAGGAAACGTTTTCTTCTTCTTTCGTCAGGATCGAAAGATCTTTCTACTACCCGTTCTCGTTTCTAGTATGCTTTTGTGGACATTTACCCGTGTGTATGCGCAAACACAGAGGGTGCTTTCGATTCCTCGATGGACTGTTTTTACTGTCAGGTATCCGTTGTTCCGTTCGATGATTCCTTATTTGTTTGCCTCGTTCTGTCTATCGAACACGGATCGATGGAAATTTCAAACTGCCAAACAATTTCTCTCGTATTATCCTCCTTTTATGGCTCTTAGAATACACGTGACTGAATGATTGTAAAAGACGTTTACCGTTTACATTCGTTTACGGTATAAAATTTAATGTGAACTTTAGCAGCTTTTACTAATCTTCTTTCTCTCGTTCCATAAATATTTCGTTTGAAACTGAAATCTTCTTATAGAATAATCCTCGGTAATTGAAAGTTCTTTTCCAGTTATCGTAACAGTTGCGAACTTCGCATTTTTAAATACTTATTACGAATTAATGTTGATATTTCTGCCCTGTTAGTGTTTACTGGTTATGCAAATTGCATCGTTCGTTACTCAAGATAAATGGGATATTAGACACATACGGTGCGTCATCAATCTCTTCGCCGAACGCTTAGGTTGCGTTGTTGTGTTACATAAAACACACCAGGTGTGTCACTAACCTCTTTACAAGATATTATTAATAGTATGTCGTCGGTTTCTTCACGAGACATGTAACGTTAGTTATACGTAACAGAAGAACTATAGGAATGTAGAGAGTGCATCGTTAATCTCTTCACTAGTCGTCTATAAGGTTCACTGTCTACTTGTTTACAAGACGCATAAGATGTGTCATCCATATATGTACAAGATGCACGAGGTTTATTGTCAACCTATTTATAAGGCGCATAAGGTGCGTCATTCATATATTTACAAGATGCATAAGATTTATTGTCCATCTCTTTGCAACACGCATAAGGTGCGTCATCTATATCTTTACAAGATACACAATCTTTTTATAAAATGCATGAGATTGTGAACATCTTCACGAGACGCACATGGTGTGTCATTTATTTCTTTGCAAGAAACATAAGGAACGCAATCGGTCTTTTTATAGTTGGGATAAGGTCGTTTCCATGAGATACGTGAGGATCATTGTTGATCTGATGAGATGACGCATAAGGTGCGTCATGTCCTACGAAGAGCAAATAAGACCCACAGGATGCATCGTTCAATCTGAAACGTGATATCGAGAGGTAAGGAAACGAGAATCGACCCAAAGAGAATACGAAAGACGAAAGAGAGAGATGGTCGATGCAGAGATGAAGGATGGCAGAGGTCTCCCGTAATTACCGTGATCCACGATGCTGGAAGTGATCTGTTCTCGAAAACTGGTCACGTATCTTTAGCCGGACACTCGATCGGTCTGTACCTCTGCCGTGTCCTCCTCCCTTCTTGTCCATTTCTTTCATGGATCAGGAGCAGGATTAGAGGAAGAGTCCATTAAGGGAGCTACAGCTGCAAAGCCACTCGAGCGTGATCGTGATTGGCGATCGGCCAAGAATCCGCGAGTAGGCTCGCGATATTCTACGCCGATTTGTCCGTGTGCCCGGTACATCGGGACATTAATAAAGGTTTGTCGATATCGAAGGCGAGTTTGACGGGTTCACGAGCTCGTTTCACGGCGTTTTCCAACGGCACGTTCCAACCGCTGTTTCGATTTTAGATGTCCGATAAGGTGCTACGTGAGCTCCGCCGAACTTCCTCCTGGTTACTGGGATTCTTGCGGCTCGTGGACGTTTTTTAACTATTTTGACCACCGATTTAATTCGAGAACATTTTTCTATATCGGTCTAATTCAGCTTCCGCGTGTTCTAATACGTCACGTTCGAAAATAAATCTCGTCTATCGATTTTTTCTATTTCTATAAAATTTATTTATTTCGGTACACATTCATCTAAAACGTATTTATTTATTTTCGTGATTTGCACGATTTATTACTTTGCAAAATAAATTTGCATTTGTTTGCTTTTATCGACATATGTTCGCGTAAAATTCGGCATAGAAGTTACGGTAGTTTGTGATTTATCTGTTCGCGAGGCATAATTTCTGATCGAAATCGGTAGTAAATTTATAAAGTAACGTTGCTTAGTAACATTGGCGAGCAACATTTGGTTGCAAAGCGTCGTTTCACGAGTTGGTGATTAGCGTAACGATGTATGCACGCGTGCATGGTACGTGCATTACAAGCAGATTGCGCATATTGCGGACTTGTCCGAATTACATTCTGAAATTATTTCGATGCACTCGATTAGTGCTGCAAATCAATAGCGATAATTTCATGGAAGGATTGTAATGGCCAGTGTTCTGCTAATCTCTATTTGCTTTGCTTGTTATGTCAACTCGATACTCGACGATTTCTGATATACGAAGGTTGATTTAACTCTTTAAATTTAATCTTCAGCTGCAGTTCTAATTTCCATAATTATTCTACAAATTGCTGTGACATTAAAATTAACATTTAAAAGGTAGCTGAATGTACATAAATAATATAAAAATAAACAATATTGTACAATGTAGTATATAACAAATATAATTAATCCTACAAACTGCCATGACATTAAAAATAAAAAGGAACGTAAAATGTATCGATATCTGCTTGATTAATTCTGTGCAAATTTTCCTGCCTTTTTACTTTCATGAAATAACGTTCTTTGTTTGCGAAAATAAATTATCGACCAGAAGGGTGATAGATTCAGCGCTTAACCTCGATTCCAAACAGAATCTTCTTAATTTAATTTAATCACGAACTATTCCAACCAGCTTCAAGCAATCCGTGAAATCAGATTATCCGTAGATCCTCGTAATTCGATGCTATTTTTCGCTTCCCTGTCACAAATTAAGTAATCTTTGCGTTAAAATGTTTGCCTGACACTTCCGACTTTCTCCAATGTTATGCACATTCTCTCGGTTTCTGTGATGATGGATTATAAATGTACCAACTGTTAATTATTTTTACATTAAGGATTCTCGACGCTGCTATTGTAATTAATATCTTTTTTGATCGGTAGTCTTTTTAACTCGAAATTACATTGACTCGTAGCGGTATATTAGTGCTATTAATGTAATGTCTTTCATTTTTAGCATCAAAGTACCGGAAACATTACGTTTTCTTCTATTATCTTTTGTAATACTGAAATAATTAATATACCAATTATTAGATCGTTGATGTTCATTTGTACTCGTCTATTAATATTAAATAGCGATTACTAACAAAAAGTATATCATAATGAAACAAAACATTTTTATTATCAAATACACTTCACTCTTAAATAAAAAATACTTAGTACTTAATTTTAAATTTTCCATTTTTAGTATCATTAGATATGACCAAAGAAAATTGTCTGACACTGTTCAAAGAGAGACGCGGTTATTACGCATTACACAGAATGGAGTGCTATCAACCGCCGACTCATTGTTACAGTACAACGAACGGCAAGAAACATTCATAAAGATCCGATGTCACCAGAAGCTAATTAACTTTAACCGGCAATCAACTCAGCCGTAAAAAATTTGCGATGAGGAAACCCCGTAATACGATCGCTCTGTTGTCATATTCCTTCATTTTCCTCTCGGGAACGAAGCGTTTACGAGATGAACGACGAATCACAAGCACCCACTTTCCTCGCGATATGACGACAAATTTCACGATCTCATCAAGTTTTTTATATCCCCTATTGCAAATTTTCATTTCGAATATATGCATAGTTTATCAGTCGTTCATTTCTGGGGGAAATTTGGAGATTTGGGGATATAGGAATTTGCAAAGGTAGCGATTTGGGAATTCAGGGATTTAGGAATTTATGGGTCAGGACGTTAGGAAGCCAGGAATTTAGTTAGTGGGGAATTTAGGCATTTGGAATGTAAAAATTTGGGAATATAGAAATTCTCAAATTTCCTGATTTGAAACTACACTAATTTGAAAACAAGAATTTGAAAATTAAAAAATTCAGAAATATACACATTAAAAGATAATGTTTTTTTTCATCACGTATTTGCTGTTAATTAAAAGTTTGATTAACGACCTTCCATAATAACGAGTTTCCATTTTCCACAAAATGTCGGTTATGTTTCCCATCGAATCGATACAAGATTAAGTTTGAACACGGTAGTGTAACTTATTGCAACTGATGTAATATCCATTGTTCTCGCAGCAATTGTAGCTTGTCGTGAAAGTTCATTAGATCCCTTATTTCTATCCCTTGCTCGCACCTTGTTTCGTTATCGGGCCATGTAATTAATGCATCGATATACCAGCTTTAATTAAAACGTGAAGTGGAGAATAAATTCCAATTGTCAAGTCGACCGTTATGCGATATTGATATCGAACGATATTTATTAATATTTAATCAACGTAATTTGAATTTTGTAATAAATTTATTAATATTCATGGATCAATGTTTGCTTAAAATTAGATTACATCAATTATGTTAAGAAGCTTTATATTAAACATTAAATATTATACATCGCATAATTTATTATGATTCATGCAATTATGAAACGTATGGTATGTGCAATTTCATTTCATAAATTACCCTATGAACAAACGTAAAATCAGAAATCAAATGTGCAACACATACACGTACATATGTCAACCCATAAGTTGGATGGACATCATACACATTCGTATTCCAATAACATCCATTTATTTTATATACGTTGCTCATTATGGTATTTCCACGTACCATAAGAGTAAACTTTATTACATCTCTCGTTATATCGCCACCTTTCCCCAACGACATTTCCTTACCGTTATAAATCACGAGGATCCACAGGGACCGCTATAATATTAAAGCAGAGAACTTTTTCAGTATATCAGTATAACACATCGGTATATCGCTAACTTCAACAATTCCCCGGCACCGTTCGTGGCGATATAACAAGCGTCTATGTCTCCTTTTGTTCGCACGCCGGTCGGGTGTCTAATTTATTCGATCGATAGAATAAATTGCTACGACGCTTCTATAGCATCGAACTACAAGCTCGTTCGTCTTCCCGCGTCCTTTATAGCGCGATATTTCTCCCAACGAAGAAGAAGAGGAAGCTTCCTAATACGGGCAGAATCTCCGATCCTCGGGTGTTGTTTCGCGGAAATAAGATGATCTCGGCGTTTTACCTTCTTCGGTTCGTGTCTGGCTTCTTTCGACGAAATTTATCGTTCCTCATCCCCACGTTCCGCTGTTAGGAAATTCTCGCCGCGAAGATAAAAGCAAAGTTTCGTGGGGTCTCTGAGCGGCTAGAGTTTCTGCACTACGTCCCTTACGTACACGCATAAATCTGGGGATTATCGCGGTTTCATATGATACCGCGTTGAGGTTAAACCGAAGAAAGACGGTTTCCATGGTGAACCGTAGCCCCGTTGTTCGGGGATTGTTAATCCGAGACCGTTCGTCCGACAACACTTGCCGGACAAAAAGAAAACACACCACCTTTTTCTACATATATGTCGAAATAAATTTTTTAGTTTACGTATTAACAAGAATGATTCACAGTTCTCAATGCATTGTTTGTAGTCTTGTTATACAGGGTGGCACTTGAATTTCATATGTGAAATGTGGATTTACATCCCTTATGTGAAGATTGATAATTACTTTTCTTTATGAGTTACCATCTTTAAAATGCTCCATCTAATCTAAAAATATAGTAATATACTCGATATAATTAGAACATAATCAGAAGCGTGTCCTTATCCTGAACCTGACTGATGCAACTAAAAAGAAATCACCACGCGTCACCAAAAACGTCCCTGATCCCAGAAGCAACCAGTATCCGGTAAGTCCCGACAAACGAGACGTAAACCTGACTGTAGGTCTCCTCAGGGTCCTGAAAGGAGTCCCGGAAGTTTTCGCGAGCAACGTCTTTATCCTCGGCCCGCCGTTTGCTATCGTAATATAGCCATAACTCAAGCGAGCATAGAAAGAGCGAAGAGATTAGGGTCCGTTTCCACGTGAACGTCTCAGAGGGTTGGTCGGTTGATGCATTTCTAGCTCGCAGAGCCAATTTCTTTCGCGAGGCACGAACAAACCGCCCCATAAAATTAGCATTTTAATGGCGATATCTCTCACCATGGCAAAGTATACACACACCGCGTAGTCCGACGGTGTTTGTACGAGGATGACGGCATTGTTGGGTCTCGAGAGAAGCGGTCGACTTATTGCGAGAACAAGGAGGAGGCCGTTTCCGGTATCTGGCGCGGTGCAATGATCCGTGTGATTACGTTATTGTGCAACAAGTTCGTCGGCCATCGACTTTTTTGCCTCCACGGATTTGAATATCGCTGGGAAACCGACTCTGCTTCCGGTCTTCTAATTTGTTTCTCAACCGGAGATTACGGGCAACTGTTGCGTCCGGTTTTTGGTTGGGTAATAATAGCTTTCTTCGAGGATTTTCCGCCGTTTGTTTCCTATGCTCCAGTGAGACTCTTACAGGTTTCTTAATTTAAGTTGCACGCTACTAGGAAATTAATTACGCGCGGTTTCGGTGGCCAAGGTGGGAGCTGTTAGTATACTTATATTCGGAAGCCAGAATTTATAAGCGAATTTTTTTATGTCCAAATTCCCTCATTCCCAAATCGCTACATTCTCAAATACCTACATTTCCATATCTCTAAATTTCCACATTCCCAGATCCTCAAATTTCTAATTCAAATTTTTACATCTTCAACTCTTCAAATCTTTTTCGGAACCTTCAATGATCTAAATCACAAATTTCCAAATTTCTAAACTTTCAATTTCCCAAATCTCCAAATCCCTAATTTTGCAAATCCCCAAATCCCTAAACTGCCGACTGTTCCCACGTACAGAGCGTACGTTACTCCCCTAATTAGCCACTTTAGCAATTCAATGGAAATTGAATGATCTCTGTTAACCCTATCTTACATCCCTTTTCTCGCATGAAATCGAAACTGGAGATGAATAGAGTCGGTCGTATTTTGAATTGTCAGTGGCTCCTTTCTCTCGCGAAAATATAAAAGGAAAAAAGACACACCCCCTATTCAATGACAGTAGAAGCTTCGTGCATTAAGGTGGGGCACGTTAGCCCGAGAAACGTAGATCATAGAATGAGATGCACCCTCGAATGAGCCTCCCTGATTTTCATTTTGCGTGTTCACCAACCGTAGGGTCGTCGTTTCACGAAGGTCCTTCACCCTCTTTAACCATCCCTTAAACGTGATGTGGCTAATTACCGGCGTGATTGTGACCTGGCCAGACCGGGAGACTGAAATTAAAGGAAGCCAAGTGAAAACCCTGTTCTTGCTTCAATTATTTTACTTCTTTCTTTTTTTGTTTTTCTTTTGAACTTGCTCGCCGAATCGCGCCATGCTCGTTTGATAACTTTCGACGCATCGATGAATCCTTTCTCGCTAATGAATTTTCTCCTCTGAGAATCTTCTGATTATTTCTTTTTTTTAATATACTCGATTGCAGGTGTTACTTGGAACTTTGATCAATTACAGTGCTTGGTTGTAACGGAATATCTTGTTATTTATGCTTTTTATTCTTTGTAGATTAGATCAATAGTCTTCTGTTAAAAATTGCATGACTCTTCCACATCCCTTATCCTGACTACGTGATCCAACACAAAAAAAATTCCGTTATTTAATCAGCTGGCCACAGGATTCGAGCCCGAACCACCGAGAGACACTCTGAAAACCCAAAATTAATCTCTTCACCGTGGAAAAAAGGACGTGGACGTCCATCCTGTTTGTTCTTTCACCTCGGTGCAAAAACTTGCCCTCTTCTGCCCGACCTTCATTTTCTCGCGTACGTTGGCCCACGATCGAAGCTAATTCCTCGGCCAGTTCTCCGGCGAAACCGCGACAAACGCTCGGGCAACCCTTTAAAAAACAGCTTCGAGGGGTGAAATGTAGTTAGCAAGTTCCGTGGCCAGGCCAGAGGGGCGGACAAGTCTTAATTAACTCGCTTCACTGGTAGCGAGTACGAGCAAAGGCCTTTCATCCCTCTCGGCCGACGTTTCCCCTTGGTCTCATAAATCCCTCTTACGTGGATAGTTTTGTAATCGCCCGCCATCCTGGGAAATGGACCATTATTCACGAAAAATTAAGATGAAATGTTTGAATTATATATTTCTCTATTTTTTTTTTAAATAAATTTCTGACGACAAATTTTAGAGAATTTAAAAAATTCAGAAAATTTGTAGAATTTGTAAAATTTAGAGAACTTGAAAAATTTGTGGAATTTAGAGAATTTACAGAATGTACAGTATTCCCAGAATTAACGGAATTAAATTATTTAATTCCGACAACCCTGAAATCCCCAAATGATCCTCTCTACCGAAACTATCAGCCTTACGGAGGACGTGTAGCAAGTCGGTTTTCTCTTCGCCATGAATGTTACGGCAAACAAAGATTCGTCTAGCTTTCGGTTGAATCGTTAAATCCATTAACCCGAGGGTGCAGAGGGTTGTAGATATCGGCGAAAGCGGAAGAAGGAGACTCGCACGTGCATCGCGTGCCAAGTTAGGAAAGAAACTTCGTTATGAGAAAGCTCATCGTTGTACGACAATCGTGGTTGCACGATGGTTGGGGGTGTAGTTTTCCATTCGAACATCTCCCGTTCTCCTTTCGATGAAACTGTTTCCCTGTTACTTGTCATCCCCCTTGCCCTTTACTCCTTCTCCTTCGCGATTCTCATTTCCAGGGAATTTGCATTGATCGCGAGTATTGCGTTTCTTCAATTCGTTCGTTTCATTCGTGCTTTCTTGCTCGCGTACTGGCTCCGCGCTGTACGCAGAGATCTTACGGAGTTTATGGCTCCCCCGTACACTTGCCAGGGGATCGATTATTCGATTTCGAGGGAACAACTTTCGTGATCGTTCGCTGGGGAGTGCGAAAGGAAATTGAAGAAATTGGCAAATATTTGCTTGCTATACGCTCGTTCCTGACATTCATATACTATAAATGTCTTCTCTTCTGTTATCGCTGATTTATAACTTGTTGATGAATTATTATACTTGTAACTTTTTTTTGCAACTCATAAATTGTACTTAAAGTACTATGTTGTAGGTTGTACTAAATTTGTACTTAAATATAAATACAAGAATATAATTTATATTATTTACAATCGATTCTAAGAGTCCAGCTCTTTTTTCTTATAATTCTACCCTTACCTATAAATCTAACCTAAGTACACGTTCCGATAAAATACACCTAGTCTTTTTCTTTATAACACGGTAACAGAAATATTGCGGAGTATTTATGTGAAAAAATGGAAAAATACAATTACGGTTACACGTAGGATCGTTTATGCTTTTTCAGAATTTATTGAAATTTCCGGAGTTTCGTTTTAAGCCGGGATTATAGACGAGTGCAGGGGATAGGAGAGACTAGGTTATATATTTCGTAGGAAAGAACCGGCTGCTTGAGACATGCTGGAAGTTATGGGTTTAATCTGTAGTAAGCTTGCCCTAAATTTGTTGTTTCATTGTTAATCGCTGCACAGGTTATTTCTTAGATTGGATACATTGCGAAATTGTGTGTCAGTTTCAATGAAATCGATGCAGGAATTGTAATGCACCGATAACTTATCAGTCTCTGATAAAATGACGTCTAATGTTCGTAATTGCACAATTTATGATACCTGCAAAGCTAGGTCGTGCTTTATTTCTAACAAGCATAATTTATTTTATCTTTATTACGTATTCTTGCAGCCTTCCACTGTAGTTATTTACAAAGCCATTAATATTTTTGCAAATACTACGGACACTACGAGAACTTTTGGTCGATGTTTCGCTGAAATACTTGCATAAACATCCGCAGTCCAATAATCCCAGACGATATTTACATGAAGCTATTGAAAGCCCGATTCTTTGTTAGCCTTAATTCGCTCGAGGAATCGCATCCCTCAAAGTACCGAAACATCGTTCGCAGCACAATAAGTATCATTTCAGGTCTGGCGAAGGGAGAACAACAGATCCAACCGTTCATAATTTTCCGTTGTATCTAATTTTGCTCCACCCTTCGAGGCAGAAAGGGAGGGTTTTTACAGCCCCTTTACCTTCTAGCATCCAACAAATATTCCAGGCACGCGTCCATTTCAGACAACTGTCCCGTAATTACAAGGTCGTAAAACAAGTCCGCTGTGCGAACAAAGAAAGAGGAAAACAGGGGTGCAACGGGTGGAAAAGGGATGAAGGAAAAGTGGCGAAGAGAGGATCCGCAAACGGTAGTGAGAATTTTCCGGCGCGCACAGGCTCGACAATGGCGGTCTCTGTAAAACGAGATCCCGTTTCCCCTTTTCTCCTTCGTTTTTTTCCATCGTTCTCTTTCACCGACTTCTTCTTCATCTTCCTCGTCGTCTTTTTGTCCACGTTTTTCTCGAACGGGACCAACTCTCGCACCCCAGTCATTCGAACGATGTAATCTGGCTTCTTTCGCGACCACGCGAAATTAACCTTTCACCCTCTAGAATCCATCTAGATACTGGTCAGGGTTTGAAGGGTCACCTTTCCAGCACGCTGAAGGGCGCAAAAGGACTGCGTTTGGATACGAATGTGTAATTAAGGTTCTCGGGAATTATGCTTGAAAAATTAATATGGGTCCATGTTTGATTATGTAGGAAAAATTATATTTCATTTCTGATTACTAAATTTCAGAACCTATGTGACGCTGGAAATTTGGGAACTTGAAAACTTTGAATATCTAAATTTGATTCAAATTTAAAAAAAATAGTGTAGATCAGCAGATATAGAAAAATTAAAATTTGGTTAGTATAACAAAATTTGTTACGCTCTTCGGTATAATTAGTTTGAAATGAATAATTACGACCGGATTGGAAGTTTACGGGCGAAAGCTTTTAAACAGCAGAAGTGGACGACAAGAATGCAAATTAAGGAACACTTTTCGAAGCGGAAAGTCATTATTGTTGCAGCTTGAAGCTGGAAAATTCTCAGTACGGTTTGTAGCACTCTTCTGAATATTTTCTAGCCGTCTTTTTTTCCCTTCACGGACGTCGTTTCGGGTTGCTTCACAACGTTGTAATTGTACGTTCGTCGTCTGGAACACGTGCCTTGAATGCTTCCGCGAGATAGAGGCTTTAGAACCTTTATTCCGCGTTAGATGAAAATGGTTCTCGAAGCGTTTTAAAAAAAAGGGCGTTTGCGTCTGTCGTAAAAGAGTTTCAGACAATTCGGAAAACCGTAACGAGAAAATGTCGAGTTACATGTTCTACGATTAATAACGCTCGCGCCTTATGCATTTTCAAATCGATGAAGGTTTGATCAACGATTGAAAATTAATCATTGATCGCTAATCAAAGTTAACTGTTGATCTTCAATTTGGCGAGTTTGAATTAGAAATTAACTTAGAGAGTTGTTCAAACAGGTCTATAATCTAATTTCTAATTCAAGGAAATTTAATTACGAATTGTACGTTAATTGTTAAGCAGTGCCGGAATAAATCAAAAACGTAATGAATTATTTAAAAGTTTATTTCGGATTCTCAATTTCCAGGAACTTCCGTAAACAGATCATTTTATCTCAAAATCCACTTGAACCCCTTAACCTATAATATTTCCAGCAGTTCTATCTGTTAATACTCATTATTATTGCATGATTACGAGATATAGGAATATGGAAAACTGAATATAGACAGCTGAAATGTCAGATATTGTAATCTTGTCTGTATATGAATAGAATTGACTTATCAATTTTCATAGACATAAAAATACTAGGACCTAATAAAAATGCTAAGTATTAAAAGTACTGCATACACAACCGAAACTATTAAGATATAAAACTGTTCAGAAAAGAAAAATTCTGAAATGCAAAAATACTGAGAACCACGAGGGCACGTCAGGGGTGTGATGCATTAGTAAAACAGGTCTCCTCGCAATATCGTTTTCCGCATCGCACGTCTCGATTTTTCGTCCGAAAAACTGTCGAGAGATCCATCCGTAACATATTCCGGGGATCCTGGCGCCATTCGTCTCAGGATCGGCGTAGAATCGCAAACACAGGGTGGCAAGATCGAGCGTGTGTCGCGTAACGATCGAACGTTCTACGCCAAGTCCTGTGGCCGGCTTTCAGGACCTTTCCCAGCGAGGGGATCCTTGTAAGACGAAGGAAGGGTGTACAGTGAAAAACGACGTTACCTGTTCTCGGAATCCAGCCACTCTAATCGATCGAGTTGGCTCGATGTAACCGGTAACGCGTGGACAAAAGCGGAGTTTCCGGGTGCCGGGAACGATCAAGCATTCCCGCTTGAAGGCTGAAAGGAGAAAACGGGAAACGACGCCGGAAAGGGACGTCGTGAAAAAGAGGGGCACCGGATGAAAATAGAGCGGAAAACGCGGTGAAAGGAGACGTAGTCTGGTCGTGCATTTTTCAACGGGCACAATGCCGAATTTACATTGTCGAGATACTTGATAGCGAACTGGAGACGAGCAAGCGAAGGAAAACGCTTCGTTCGTCAATTTTCAATCTGGACGTTTGCTTATTCGGGCGTGATGGCGCCTTTGTTGGCGGGAAACTTTTGAACCGTTCGAAAATGCGCGGTTACGGCGGGTAATTGGCTGCATTCGAGTTTTTCGGGTAAGAATTACTCATTTATTAAATTATAGATTTTCTTTTCATTCTAGATTTAGTAATCTTTCAAAAGTTTTCATGCTTAACAATTTTTTACTTTTGAAATCTTCAATTTTGTAACGTAATAAATGCAAAATCTCCATTTGCAAGTATGTTACCATCACCACAAAATATCATGGAATTACATGCATCTCGGATGTGGAAAGTCGGTAACAACCGAGTCGGCAAATGCATCGAAGGTATCGATTTCAAACGTTTGATTCAAGAGACGCGCAATTGACTGACTGAAACTACTAAGTTGTAGCAACTGCTAAGTAGTTGCGATTTTGCTGTTAATGACGAAACGTTGAGGAAATTGGTGCCTGCGTCGTTCTCGACGTTGCATCAAGACGTTATCTTGTCAATTACCGAGGGAGCAAGATTTCAATCTTCTCGAAATGTCCCTTCTTGATCCTCAACCCTTCCGCTTCCATCTTAAACCACTGACAGGAATATTGGAACGTAAAGTCTCTTTTGAGGCGGGACATTCTTAATTTCATTACTAATACATTCTTAAGTTGATTCTTACTAGAGACATTTTTAACCTTATTCTTAATAGAGACATTCTTAATTTGATCCTTAATAGACACATTCTGAGTTTGATTCTTATGGAGACATTTTTAATTTTATTCTTAATGGAGACATTCTTAAAATGATCCTCAGTAGACACTTTTTTAATTTGGTTCTTAATAGAGAAATTCTATTTAGAAGAAGACTGGATATGTTTTACAGAAGTGCAAGTATTAAACATTAAATGTTAGAAAATATTTAAGAACACATGACACTTATGAAAACATATGAATGCTTATTTTTCATCGGACTTAAATTGTTATAATATATATTTTATTATAAACCTCCAGAACCTAAGTGTTATTAAATGAAAATATTCAACGGGAGCACCTCGAGATCCTCAAAAATATCTGTCACAATTGTAGTAAAGTTTGTAAACATATATAAAGTTGTTAAATATGGGAGATTAAGTCTTTTTGTAAATTCGTGGTCGCAGAAATAAATAGATGTAGGTAAATCTGCAAGGATTAACGAATGTCCCACAGGAGAACGAGAATCTAGAGGATTTCGAGAGGAGACCACTTGGCAGGCTTCTATTTTTGAGAGCAGCTTCGCTGTTCGCCGAGTTTTCGTCGCTCGTGTTGCGGCTGACCGCAAACGGTCTTGCCGAAGCTTACGAGCAAACACGAATCTCTTGAGCCAAAGTAGTACTTTCATTGCAGCTGTCGAAGTTCCCTCTGCGTGTTGCATCCACCCTGAATTCTCAAATCTCGAGGCGTTGCCTCGGATTAAGATTTAAATCGTTCCTCGCCGTTCAACCTCCTCCGACGCCTCTAAACATTTACAAACTCGATGGGATAAGAGATCTGTGTCTACAGTCACTTTACCCATTGTTTCGGTGGAGGAATCCACTTTGCTTTAGTCTGCTTCATTTCATTCTTTCGCTTCAGTTCGCTTCATTGGAGTCTACTTTGTTACGTTTGACTTCGTTTGAATGGCTAGGATACACAAGGTCACGCTTTGATACCGAACCAATGTATAATACACACTTAACACATACAAATTTTGTAACTTAAAATGAGAAACTTATGAAATGGTCTTTTGACCAGGTTGATAGTTTGAATTTTAAATGTTAGAAAAATATTTATGTAGAAGATTATTCTGAATTATCCATGTATTCTTCTTGTCATATTTATAAAATATTCCTACAAGAGTTAGTACTGAATTAGAAAATGTACAATCCCTAGTGCAATCTACTTAGGCTAGTTCAGGTTTCTCAAGCTTTCTTTACAGCTCCCTTTTGCATATCACCATTTTTCTCGCTTCGCTCTTTTTTTATGATCGCAACAGAATTTGAATTTATATGAAATGCACGTAGATATTTTCTACTCTTATTTATGTGGCCCTAGAGAGCTATATAGCCACGTTGGGGAATTTGATCTAGTTTTGTATCGATATCCAGTTAATCTTCGATGTTGTTAGTTACAATTCCATAAAATTCTCAAGTCTAAACTTCTAAAATAAATATAACAAATGTAATGTACAAAATAATAAAGTGTGATGTTAGAAACTTGGTTAGAACTTATGTACACAGAACGGAAACGTTATAAATAATTCAGATAAACAATCCGTTTGAACACATCAATTTAGATTGATTGAACGGAAACGCAATCAGTCAAAACTGATTGAAACTGGATAGAACTATCAGTGAGATATCTGTTATACTCGAAGTCAAACTTCCTCCCTATCTTGTCCGTCGTCCTTCCGGTTCATGAGAGCAGAAAGCACCAGGCTTGTTGCTCTGTGTCGCCATTGTGTTAATATTTGAAGAACCGAGTCTGACGTTGCTTGCTTTTCTTGATGGATGACTTTCTCTTCTGCGTTCGATCACTATTTCCATTCGCCATTCACAAACAAAATTAATCATGTCGAAGACGAATTGCAAGTTTACCGTCGAGGTGTCAGTTTCCTCTCTCAATATTTCCACACTTTTGATTCGGAGATTAAAATCCTTGGAGAGTTTGAATATTTCGTAATAAAGAAAATATATTTTTATCCTTAATACCTGAATACAAATTAATTACACCTAAAATTTATATTCAACGTTACTTTCCCTCCGAACAAAATACATAAATCTTGTATTTAACCATCACGTATAAAAAATAATTTCATTCCGAAATAAAGGAAGTTCATAAAACAACGCCGAGGTGAAAATGATACGAAATAAATTAAAATACAAAACCAAGTGTCGTTCCAGATTATCTGCAACGATTAATCCGCGTTCAAACAAAGTCAGCAAGCAGAACGATTTCATTTCCGTCTATAATCGCCCCTGTAAAGTTAATAAATCTCGTATTCACGGACTATCAATTAATTCCTGAACGTCACCGATCCGCATAAAGTAAAAGTATCGATGAAAATCAGATATTACAATCGGACAATAATTAATAATCTCGAAGGTAATAATACCTTGTCCACGGAATTTCCATTTTCTCATAACTCGATTAATTTTCCCTTAATTCCATTTACCACAAATAATTACATGTAATTTTTGTTATTTCTTTCCGTTCCGTAAGACGTATAGCGATTGTTACAATAATGATCATCGTGAGAGGGTGCAGTGACTCGGAACGTTCATTGACTCTGTGCTCTTAATGAAATTATAACAACCATGGAAGGTCTGGATGATAGGTAATTATTAATAGTTTCGAGATAGACATCGAATAAAATGGCTGACCTCTTGCGCCATTTTACGTGCAAGATGACGTTCCATGACTGAAAACTGCCTGCATCAGCTTACAACTGCTACAAGACTGTAAAGTGCCGCCCGAATCTCATTACACGCACACACGTTCGCATTACATATTCAAGTCACACGTTTTCTCGTAGTAAAACTTCATATGCGCTACTAAAAATTATTCGCACCGTTCCCTACCTTTCTGCACATTATTATCCCCTTTCTACACTTTCGCAGCTTCAACTTTGTGGCTGACACGGAAGGTAATTTAAATGCGGAATACGTACACCTACTGATTACAGTGTTATTAATAAGTTACGTAGATGAGGTGTAGAGTTGGATAAAAGTCAGGCAATGAGGGGCTAATTTAGGGACTTTGGGAATTTTAGAAATTGCTAATTGGAAAATTGGGAACTTGGGAGTTTAGTGGCTTGAAAGTTTGATAATTTGGGAATTTGAGAAATTGGGGGTTGAGAAGTTGGGGACGTGGTAATTTGAAAATTTGGAGATTTGGGGATTTAGGAATTGGGAGATTTAGATTTGGGGATTTTGGAATTTGAGAACTTAAGAATTTGGAAATTAGGAATTTTGGGATTTGTAGAAATCGAAATTTAAGGATTTGGTAATATGAAAATTTACAAATGTACAAAGTTAGAAATTTGAAAATTCAAAATTTCAGAATTTGAAAATTTAGCCATAAGTATAACTGTCTTGTTTGATCTCTAAAGGCAGATTATTATTATAATTAACTTTGTGATTCGGGTGTTCGTTGTCTCACGTTATCCGAAACACATTTTCTGGAGATCTGTAAACCACTGACGTTTCCACGAACAACAGCCACGGTTTGTAAGCGACGTGATTGCATCGTGCTCGTTTCCAAGTTTTCTATACATTTTCAGGGGTATTATTCAAAGAACAGTACCAAGAACTCGTTTCATTTGCAAGAAAGCATTTGAATGCTTCTTCGACAGTAATATTCTCATTTTTACCACTGCAAAAGCTCGTTTAATTAAACTGTAGTCATTATCGTTCCTTTTCAAGTAAACTGTAAATAATAAGCGAGATACATTCTTCTATGTACGAAAGTATGAAAGGAGAAGTTAAATGGTATACATTGTCAAACAATTTTCCAGCCTAATTTCAGTGTTTTGTGACTGAGAACGAACAAAGGCTTCTGTACACCGTAAAATTAGACCATTATCATGTTTCTATAGATTCTTACGTTAGGTTATCTACTTTCAAATAAATTTTATTGTCAGACACTTAATTAACTCTTGCAGATATGAATGGAGTTAAAGATACAACTTTCTGTCTTTAAAAAAACATGTTTCAAGAGATAGGTGTATTCATTGTGTTCTTTCATTTGTTTTCACTGCGTTATTCTTACAGTATCATTTTAATATTAAATCTAATCAATTCTCAAACTCATCAGTCCTCGAAATTTGTTATTGTTTAAAACTGTTACTCAGTCATTTTACATTACATATAATAATAAATCGTTCATGTAATTATTTTCTTCAAATTTCAAGCTTCAAATTGACATGACATAAGCATGATATTACAATGCTTTTATGTCATCAGAATCATATCAAACTTCATGTGTTTCAAAATTGGTTACTGAAGAATAATCAAACATTTTTGCAGTTATTTTCTGCAAACTTCAACCTAAAATTAATATACCGGACACGTCACTGTGAAGTACCTTCATATCCTCTAATCATGTCAATTTTCATACACTTCAAAATTAGCTGATGTTTACGGAACCTGGCCGTCAGCCATTTTGTATTGAAAAGAATGTTCAAACATTTCTGTAAACTTCAAACTTTAAATTGATGTGCCAAGAGCGTTATTTTGAAGTACTTCTATGTCATCAAATCATGTCAATCCTTATAGACTTCATAATTGACTGCTGTTTACAAAAACTGATCGCCAGCCATGTTGAATAGAGAACAATGGCGACGACATTTAGTCAGTTATCTTCTGCAGACTTCAAGCTTTAAATTGATATACCAAGAGTGTTATTTTGTCGTACTTTTAAGTCATGAAATAATACCCTTAAGTCTGACATTCAGCAAGAATTTCCTGTTGGTGTAATTGAAATGAAAATTCAAGCGAAAAGTGACGTCGGAACTATTAAACCTTCGTTAATAGAATTGTTACTTTATCTGTGCAGTCAGCAGTGACCCCATCATTTTTGTTCTTGTTATCGTAGATCGCGGACCAACGCTACCGTAATTATTATCTTCTTTCTTCCCCTTCGACCAAGAGCTTTTTTCATCTCTTTCCTTTTATCCTCTTTACTAGCCGGTATCACTAACAGCTCAATGAAAAGAATTTGATTTCTCCTCTTTTTCTTCATTACGGAGTCCCCTTTGCTTTCTTCTCCGCGTTGCTTCTTTTGCTCCCGTTTCTTCCCGCATCTCGCGTCACGTTTTCTTTATGAAAAGAATCGCTCGAGTTAAATGTTCTATGCTCTGTACGACATACGACTGCCGTAATTACTGTGACACCTTATCTTACCTTTGTAACGCGCTGAAATTACTGCGAATTCTTTCTTATGCAATTTAAGCAGCTACCTGTAATTATTCAATTACTTCCTTTTGGTGTTTAATTCAAAGTTAATTGTGTTCAGAATTTAATCTTTTTGAGATTGATATATTTATTAAAATCTCGACCCTCGTTAAAATCATTAAAAACGAATACAGTTTCTCTCGTTATTCCAGCGAGATATAAACAAATACAGTTTCTCTCGTTAGAAAGAATAGCGAGTATAATCGCGGCGGAGTTTTGCTCACGAAGAATCGTTCTTTTACTTTCAGCGGCATCGAGGCGTGAGTGTCTACGCGAGTAACAGTTTTCCGGCTCGATTCCCAAAACTTTCACGGTTATTCGCTTGAACCCGACGACTTCGTGAGAGATTGTCTTCTGCCGTAGAAAACGAGAGCTGATGAATAGCGAACGGAAGTCGATCATCTAGGCGAATCGGAAGCTGTGAACCGAGGACGTTCTCACGGCTCGAAGGTAAGTTTCACTCTTTTTGAATTCTTTGCTTATCATCGTCTTCGGTTGCGTCCTTCTTTCGTGCTTTGTATGCAGGACAATTCGTCGAGAATATCTCGTTCGTACTGCATCGCAAGCAGCTTTGCTAACTGTGTCATCGGAATGTATAATACAAATATTTTCCTTCAACATATTATACTGAGTTGTCACTGGGAATTGAAAGAAAATTTAAATTTTTATGGGTTTTTACTTTTAATCGTAATTGGGGTCGGGGGTTATTTGGGTTATAAGAATATGGGGATGTGGGGATTTGTATTAGAAAGATATGGTGATAGGGGACGTAGGGTTACAAGGGTATATAGGGATACAGGGATTTAGGAATACAGGGTGTAGAGATTTGGGGATGTAGAGATCTGGGAATTTAGAGATTTGGGGATTTAGAGATCTGAAAGTCTAGAAATTTGGAGATGTAGAGATCTGGAAATCTAGAATTCTGGGATCGTAGAAATTCGGGTGTGTAGAGATCTGGGAGTGTAGAAATTTGGGGATGTAGAGATTTGGTATGTGAGGAATCTGAGACTTAGAAATCTTAGAAAATAGTGATGTAATTGGAACCTGGGCAAATAGTGATGTGATGATAAAGAGATCTGGAAATCTAGAGATACGAGGGTGTAGAAATCTGTGAATCCAGAAAATAGATCTGGGTATCCAGAAATGTCGAACTCTAAAAAAGTATTGATCCAAGGAAGTAAACCTTGAAATCTAGATATGTAAAGTCACCCATATATTTGTATCAACTGATTTCCCAATTCGCTGCAACAATGAGGCAATTACCGGTATCTGATCAGTCGAACGAATTTCGTGATTAATTACAGCCGGTGCCTCCTTTATTCGAGTAAGAAACATTGTGCTTCCGTAGTCGATCGAGAACTCGTTTAATTAACCTGTTAAATCGCTTGATAGCGGAGCACAGGGTGCTTTGACAACCTTCCTCACCGATAATTCCTCTAGCATCGTCGATTTACGTATCTTAAAGTAATAGGTCACTGCTTACGTAAGTGCATCAAGATGCACTTTCGACTAAGCGGAAACGTGCTTCTCCTAATTGCATTGCCTTCGATTTAACGATCATCGTTTGTCATTTCATTCGAGCGGCGTCGTGGATTGTACGAGACGTTGAAGAGTTGCGATTTGTGGGGGTTGCAAACGTTTTGAGCAAGCTGGTTCGTGATTCACGATTAGCAATTTAATTATGTAAAGGCACACAAATTTGAATTATATAACGTACCGTTAATTTTCTTGTTAGCTTCGCGATGTTTTTATGAATTTTAATTTCGAGAAGAGAGCCGGGTACGTTAATTCTTAATACATCGCTGCTGGTTCCATTTTCGTACCTAAATTGAATTTATTACTAATTACGCGGAGTTTATTTTATATGCAATCTTTTTTGTTAATTTAATTGCTTCACTGCTGCGATACAATTTTCATGCAAAACTGAGTGTATACAATTTTTCATTAGGTGCTACTGGTCCAATTTACGTACATTGAATTTAATATTAATTTTATAAGTAATGTTATTTCTTCCTATTTTAATTTTTCGTTATGAACTGCGATGCAATTACTGCTCCACTTTATTTTTCATTACATTTAAAATCACTTCCTGCATTTTTTAACGTAAATTGCATTTAATGTTCACTTTATTGAATTTGTATTGTATGTAATTTATTTTTGTTAGTTCAACTCTTCAGTTGGATATCACAGGATTTTATAGGGTTGTGTTAACTGAGCTATATATGTAAACCAAATACAATAGATAGTGCTTGTCAAGTAACTTTATTTAGCAAATTAATTTGCGTAATGAGGTTTCCCCGGTTCATTATGTGTCAAATATGTGCACTTTGATGACGCTAATCTCGATTATACCATTTACACTCATGCGCAGAAATAATAGCTTGGTTGCACTGATGCATTCAGGTGCATGTTCAAGAGTGTGTTTGTATCCATTAGTAAATTCGTATTAGTCACACTCTGTTGTAAAATGGCATATCAAAGCCACTAGTTTGTTTTCATCTAATCCGTGCACACTGAAATCTCTATCAATTGTTCCGAGTACAAAGTGTATGCAGTTGCATGTAACAGAAAAGTGTAATTGCGTCTATACGCTTTGTAATGTAACTGTGCACACAAAACAATCTTCATCATTGAATAGTAAAAAAATCTGTAGAAGAAGTGTGTAAAATATCATTTTAAGAAAGAGTAAACCCCGATACATTTTGACTCTAAAGTTCAGAAGTATATTTATCAAATATACAGCGGTTACTTATATGTACTCCATACATGATCTCTACCGCAACGTAGCTGTGCGGGATGTCATTAATAAACAGTAATGCAGTGTTTTCTAAGTAATTCATGAACAAAGTAGCAGGGGAACAGAGCATATTTCTAACCGTATTCTATACACGTAAGTCTCGGTTCACAAAGGGGATCAAGAACAGCTCGTCGTCGTCGGAGGTAAACCATCGCGAGGACCGAATCTCTGCAACAGACTGCACAGCTTATTAAAGCTAATTAGCGCGAGTTGCGAGCAAAGAGAACGGCAAAATGATTAGCATCAAGTTGGCCGCGGTTTCCGAGCACTCCCAAAAGAAAATTATACCCAAGCTAGGATCTAGCCGTTCGTGCGTTTCTTGTCGGTTTTTCAACACGGCCAATGCTAGAATTTTCCTTTCCAAGAACGAAATTCTTTCTATGATGCTGAGACCTTCTTCTGGAAAAAACCTTTGTCCCGAGTGCACAAAGGGTCGTGTACGAGGACACATTAGCATAATTTGCGTGGAATTGGTGATCTAATTGTGTAGGTGATATTAATTCGCTGTTGTACGAGTGGATATGTGACTGTGCTTGCAAGTTGAAAAATTCAATATGCTTTCTTTGTACAATCAGTTGAAGGGAATTTGATTTATACGGAAGGAAAAAATTCAGTTTATGCTTTATACTTTAATCATATATTTTGCTCCCATGTGTTATGCTGTAAAGATATTTAGTCTGGAAGTTTCTAAATTTGATAATCTGGTCACTTCGAACTTTGGAAAACTCTGAACTGAAGACTAAGTCCACAAATTCGAAGGTTTAAAAAGTTGCAAGTTTGGAAACTGAGATTTCTAAACTTTTAAATTGGGAATTTTATGAAGTAGACAAAAATGAAAAAATTCATCGAGTCAACTTTATGTACCAAATACTGAATGGCGTCATTCGATGAGGGTGAAATCGTTATACCGTTGTCATATTCCTGTTAAAAAATTGTTCGAAATATGGTGTCTGTCAAGATCGCAGGTTGTAGCCAGATCTTGGCAATCATAAGCAGCCTGATCCTCTTAAAACGTGAAGAATGGTATCATCCTTTCTCTCGAGGCGTCGTCTTCAAACACGCTGAGTCGTCGACGATGAAAAAGCGCCCTTAGCATAGGTTAACCGTCTCCGTTAAGGTCGCGATGGCGATTATCGTGTCTGAGGCTTGCAAGATATCTTGATGCACAAACTTCCGCAAAAAATCTGTCCATGGCTTGCCTCTTGCCTCGACGGTATATCATTTTAACGATTGAATAATTACGTCGTCAAATGAATCCCTAATTTCATCCCTTTTTATAGCGTCTTTTTTATCGTCGTGTACACTTTGCATGTGTCTGGGTTGCAATATATCAATTACTAGGCGCTTCTTGATGAATGTATTCTTCAGAAGAAGGTTATCCTTTCTTCTAACGTCTGTTGGTCTATTTATGATCTTCATCTTTAGTCATTTTTGACGTGATTGCTATTTTTGTTAATATGTGATTTTACAAATTTCTTTCATAATTGTGACCTATTTATGAAACGAGAAGATTTTTATTCTTCGAACGAAAAATAATCTGAAACAGAGGTTCAGTTTAATCGGCACAGTTGATCAGTCAGACAGAACACATTTTCCGACCGTCTCGTTCTTCCGGCCACGTTGGTCGAGATTCGAAAGCGAGAGCGGTTTGTCAACTTCCTGGACGGTAATTTCGATGACGCATTCCTCGGGATGCATGCAACCGATTGCATCGAATGCAACCTCGAAGCCACGGTGCATACCTGTGGACGCTTCAGGACGCCACATGTGGGCGTCGAGCACGTGCAAAGCCGCATACCAACGACACAGTATCCACGTGTGTTTCTGTATATGTGGCTGTTTGTGTCGTGAAAGTCCACATTCCAAACTGGTGGGCGGATTGTCGCGGATCTGCGCAAGGTCGCCTGATATTCCTACCGTGAATTGTGACAATTTAATGGATCACTCGTTCGGGTATGTTGCACAATCTTCTTTTCACTGATTTACACCGTTTATTCACCTTTGTAATAAAATACATTGTGCACTGCTTAAGTAGCTTATTTAATTAATTGTACAATATTGCAAATCGACATCGTTGGGAAAGGGTGAAATGAAATTATAAGGCAATTTAACTTGCTAATATTTTAAATATTAAATTAATTCAATCAAAAGCACGTCCTTTTTCTGCAAATAAGAGAGAATCCGACTATCGATGGCTCGTCGATAATCGTTAGCTGCAATATAAATGCAGCGATCGGGGCGCCGGAACTTTAAATCGCTTCGCCATCGTTTCCGGTGTAACGCACTCGGTTTTCCCCGGAATTATATTTCCATAACTTTCTTCGACCGCGATACGCAGCGTATTCAATACTCGCGCAATCTGCATTCGAAATTAATCGAATTGCACTTTTAACCTTTGCCGAACGGGGATGAAATTCAAGCGAATTTTTTCGCCGTCGATTTTACCACTGCGAAAATTATCGATGGACGGCCGCGATGGAATGCTAATTATCCATCGAACGTATAACAATTATCGGGTTTAAGCGGTTTCTGGGGTGTTCCAATTATTCATTATTCCCCGATGCAGCGATGTGCGTCCACATCTAGGACAATCAACGTTCTATGCTTTTTATTAGGCTGCATTGCACCATACCTTTTGTTTCCCATTTTTTTCACTGCGATGATTTTAATCATTCCACCGTGTTTTTGTTCTTTGCCATTCTTTATTTTCATTTTTGCGCTTTGCATTTTATCGCGGGCTGATTTTTTGACCTGGCTATTGTTCTATAGATATTTTTTATTATTTTCGTAAAAATACACCGTGTTGATTTATATATATTACGTATAAACATGTCTGTTCTTATACACATATATTCTCGAGCTTCTATGAACATTGTATATCTCACCACAGAAAAATAATATATACGAAAGTATGTAAAAATTCATACAGAGTCAATTAATTAAAAAATATATTATACGTCGTAAGTATAGTACTTGATTAATCTTCAACATTCCCTATTAGTAAAAAAATTTTCCCATTAGAAGCACGCGAAGTTCAAGTAGCATTTTCCTCGCAGTTCTCCTCAGAATTGCTTTTAATAACAAAATTCTGCTCGTGCCGTTCGACGGTTAAAGAATTTTTCATATACTTCTCGGTTCTCGAGGGGGATTTCGTCTTATTTGAAGATCGAACAACGTTGCAGGATTTAATTTAAACTCGCAGCTAAACCTCGGACCACACCATGCATTATTCAAGGAGAATAATCGATCAGATATCAAAGTTCAATTATCCCTAGACACGTTTCGTTTCTTTCGTGGCCGAGGAAATTTTCTTGCCAATAAATCCATCTTCAAGTAACTGGTTTCGTTACAGGATGAATTCGTTCATTAACGTGTTACGATAATTATCTTTATTGTGCCGTTCGCATCACCTTCACGTTTCATTTATCATCGAGGTTCGGCTTAATGAGAAAAACCATCGTGAACATGACTTTCACGCTGCTGTGAATTCTGTACAACGTTGGTTTCTTGTGATCGTTGATGCTCAGGCATGCAGAAAAAGATTACTTATTTATTTTTGGCGGTATAACGTTGTAACAACTTTTGGATACTGTTACTACATTAATTTCCTGTGGAACGTCTTTCTTCGTTTTCTGAGACTGTTATGAGAGTCTTTCAAGTTCTTTTAAATTCTTAACTTATATTTTAAATAATAGAATTACATATTAAATAATAAAAATACTTGAACTATGTATACAGACTTTTAAAAGTAATATAAGATTATAACAGTTTTGTTAACAAATAATGTTAAGATATTCATAATTGAAAAATCAGCATAATCTAATACAATTACGGGATACAGAAGTTTGTTCGTTCGAGTATGTAATAGAGGTGAACGTTTATTATCAAAATGAATAGAGAACTCGGAGTTATCTGAAAAACTAGCCTCACGTTAACATCCCGAGATACCGCGTTTTATGACGAAACTTCTCAAGCGTAACGATTAACTGTAACTTTTATCTCCGACAATTATCATCTACGAGACTGTTGTCCAGAGTATTTTTATTGCGCTGGAACACGAGCGCACCACAAAAACCTTCGTGCTCGTTCAATCGTTTTAATCAACCCGATCGTTAACAGTACATTGTCATCGCAAGAATGGTTGCTGACGGACAAACTGCTCTGGAATCCGTCTTGAAACGGAAGAACGGTACACTTTTCTATCCTTGAATACATTGAAATTTGATATTTTTCAAATTTACATCCAGTTGTAAATTTTGCAAATTTATTCCTTTTCCAATTATTTCCAAACTCTCGGTTTTGCAAATTTGCAGATTTATGAAGACTAAAAATCTGAATTATCAAAATTCGTCGTAGCACAGATTGTTTAACCTCGCCACAAAATTAATCGTCTCGCGGAGAACAGGATTCGACAGAGTCAATCGATTGGCTTAAGACTCGAAGGATGAAGAGAACGATTTGCAAGCGAAAATAGAGCCTTTTGACGGTAGGATCGAAAGTTTTCTCGCGTCTTAATCCGACAGGAATTCTGTCGGATTATTGAAAGCGATTCACCTTCACCTCTGACCTTCCTGGCGGCAACATTCCTGTTTCTCGGATCCTCGGCTCTCCAAACTCCTCCTCAAGGATCTCTTCTCTCTCCTCAGAATCGAAATGGCTGCCTGGTCCACGATTCTTCCCTTTCGAGAATATATTACGCGAGATGAAAGCACTTTTATCTGAATTTCTAGTGGCCCAGGGATCGCGCCGGATGAGAAATTCTGATGACGTCTGGGACCTACACGGTTACCGAACAAACGCCGCGATGAACTTCTCCATAGAATATATATTTATTAATAATTTTCCGCCTGGCAGTTTATTCCTACCTGTATTAGACGTGTTGGCTACGATAAATTGTGTGGCGGAACCGCGTGCAGTTTCGTAAACGATTTTTCTTCGGTATCTCGGTTGCAAGGTTCTAGTCTCGGTTTAGAATGATTTTATCTCATTTGTGGAATTTCTTATTATATTTTCAAGTATTTATTGCGTATTTTATTTAAATTTATTTAGTCTTATTATTTTTGGTGATTTGTTAAAATATTAGAGGTTATATACCTTTAACTCGGTTGCAAGATTGAAGTCACAGTTCAAGAACCTTCTTATCCTATTTCTTGAATTTGTTATTATATTATCAAATATTAACAACGTATTCTATTTAAATTTACTCATTTTAAGCTGCTTATTACTTCTGTCGCTGTATTCAAATATTAGAGGTTATGTACCTTTAACCCAGCTCCAAAATTGAAGTCTCAGTTCAGAATGTTTGAACTTCATTTATTAAAGATATGTTATCAACTATTTATTTCATATTCAATTTAAACTCATTGCTTTTGAATCTCATTCAACTTGATAATTATTCATACTCTGACAGCCATTTTAAAATCATACTTTCTTAACGAATATAATGAATTCGTTTCATTTTGCAAAATATTTTGCATAACAAAGCTCGACATAAACATATCCTCTATAATTTTGAAATAATTAGTAAGAAATACTTTTGAAAAATATTTCATCGTCAATATTCGCAGGGTGAGTCATAGAAGAAAATGAATGAAAGCCCAGATAGAATTCACGAGGATTATTTTCGTGAAAGTTTCGCGGGAGCAAAATACAGGTCAAATCGAGCTTCCGGTGTGGAAGTGAGATGGCAAGTGGACTCATTTGCGTCAGAACGAATTTAAATCTCGTATCGGCCGCAGGATTTGATTGAAAACTGTTCTCGGACCGAGAAAATACGCGGGGACGTTCGTGCATCGAACGTAAATTTCGAAAGTTCCATTTATTTTTATCGATTCCTCTCTTTTTCTCCTTTAACGAACTAAATCTGAAAGAAATTTCGTTGTCCTGTGTCGTAGTTGTGATACTTGGTTCAATATATTAATTATATTTAATATTACAATAATGATTTTGTGGGTGGTGATAACTGAATGTTTATTCATCTGCTTCTTTAAAAATTAATAATAATATTATTAGGTATTTTTATTTTTGGTTCTCTTCAAATTTTGTGGGTGATTTGACAGATTTGTTCATTTGCTTCTTTCATTTATTTCCCACCACTCAATTTTGTTTTCATAAAATTTCCACGATTCTTGTTCAACACCAATGTTAAGTGAGACCAAAAGTAACATTCAGTATCGAAACAGAATTGTTTTCGTTCCATTGTTATATTACAATACGTTTGTTTATGTTTTTATATGTATCCTCAAAATATCATCACCGTTCCCGTCAAATCGTCGTAAATATTTAAAACCAATTTCCCAACACGATTCCCGATGTTTGTAATTTTACCTTCCAATATTTTGAAAATATTATGCGCCTTTATCGAAACGCGAACAATTCAGACAACAATCAAAAGCCATCAAATCATGTTCCCGCAGTCATTTTCATAGTTCCTAAAAACAAAAATTTATTCCGTATATCTTGATGAAATTTAAATTTAAAAGCCTCGGTGATCGATGAAAAAAAAGTCGATCTTTGCTCGCGTTATTTTATATCAATGACGAAATGGAACAAAGGAACGCGGTTGAAACGTTCGATTCGAAACGGAAACTCAATCTACGGTTATTATTGTACCAAATAAACTTTATATCGACAATTTTTGCTTGTGATTTTCCGCAGATTCGATTCTATATTTATACGTATTGAACATTTTGTTTGCATGATGCAGACTTCGTTATAATTAACGAAAATAGAAATTTGGTAAATAATTTAGAATTGTAGAAGATACAATATTTGAGAATTGAATTTAGCAATTTCGACAAATTTTCAAGCAGACAAAACTTCAACCTACTTCAATCATAAATCCAGAAAAAATTTCAAACTATTAGAACGTTCATATCGTGATATCGTAATTAGTTTCTAATTAAACCAAAAACTGTCCTGTAACATTTACGTCACAATTGCGTACAATGTTTGACCGGAAGAATTCAATAGATTTCGCAATTAACATCGAAAATGTGATTGCATTGATTTTGCAAATGAAATTCACGTTTCCTGCAGAAAATCATACACAAATTCGTTTGATCGAAAATGCAAATACTCGCAAACGTCATCGTAGCAAAACCGAATTTATTATACCCGCCGAAGCTCAATTGTAATTTCCGGTCTAATAAGCCGCGCTGTAAATCCGACGAATTTCGTTAAATCGTTGGATAACGAGATTGCAACGGGATCCACCTACCGTTGTATTACAATTAATGCAAAGAAATAATGGTCTCTCGTTATTCCCGTTTAAAACGCGACGTTGTGTCATTAACGGGCGAAATAGTGCCAATAATCGGTTGTTCTAATAATCTTGTTGTAAACCATTAGGTACGTTATTTCACCGTAATGCTGCGTGTGTAACATCATGCCGGGTAACGGTAAATGAAAAATAACGATACTCTCTGCACACTACATTTACGTAATTTGCATATAAATAGTCGTGGAATTCTATGTTAAGGTCAAGTGAAAAATTCTTTGATTCATTGTTTGTCACTGAAGGCAAATTTATTCATAGAGTCATTAGGAATAAATTTAATTTTATACTTAAAATTAGTTACCTAATTCAACACTTTGACTGCTCCATTATGGATGACCTTTAAATTTCCATACGAATCCATCAGCTGTATTAATAAAAATTTCAGATTGTAGATTGGGATTTACACGTTAATTTGACTTTTAATTTTGATTGCAACAAGCGGAAACACAAGGGTCAGTAGCCTGGTGTTGCAACGAACTCGCTGGCCTCGCAAACTGGTTTCAAGCGCGTCAAGATCTAGATCGCGACCTTCTGCGAGCGACACGCTGCGACCTCGGAACGCAATTCTCCGGAAAACCGGAGGTCGAGTTAAAGAAATCGAAAGTGAGTGATTCTATCGAGTTCCGATTGGAAGAATAGTGAGAGTACGTTGCTTCATGAACGTGTACTTTATTGTTATAAGACGATCTATGTCGAAGCAAGGGTGCAATTTTATGTTAGTAAAGTTTCTAAATTCCTAAATTTTCCAATCTTTAACTAGCTCTCTCAGTTTCCAAATAATTAAATTTCTGAATCTCCAAGTTTCCAATTCCTCAAATTTCTAAATCACCAAACATCCAGACCCAGAATTTCCAAGTGTTCGAATATCCACCACCTGAATTTCAACCCCTGTCGCCACAGAAATTATTGCGATATTTTTATGGAACCGCCGCAAATATTTATTATACCCGAATCAACCGTAAAATTGAAAACAGTTTTACCCCGAACGAATCTCCCCATCGGATCTAACATAAAACGAAAGAACATAAAGCGTTTCCATCATACGTGTTTTCACTGGCGATCCATCCTCTCTGGCACCGCAAAAATTTACCCAATCCGATCGCCCATGATAATTTCCATCCATAAAATCCGCAAATACGAGCCACAGAGCTAACCGTAAAATTCCAGGAAAATAAATATCATAAGGGGAATTATCGGCCATCGAAGAGCCATAAAATATCAATCCCTGTAGGGTCAAACCTTCCACGTCTCGCGATCTTTAATCAACAAATGTGTCGGTTAATGCAAGCGACATGCATTATCGATTCCGTGTGTGCTCACGGCTATGAAACGAATCCGGCATTTCGTTGAACGACTAAATAATCCTTATCGAAATAATTCGTACGATTGTAAACGTCACGTTTGCCAATTTTCCTAGCGATTTCCGTCTCCCTGGAGAGGCAGATTCGACGATACACCTTCGAAATGTTCATTTTCTGCGGTTTTATTGTCCGATAGCATGCAATCAAAATACACTGTCAGTTTGGGTAATTTCTGATCCTCTTCACCGAACGTGTATTCGTGGTTTATGCGAAATTTTCCTCTTCTGGACATTGGTTTGAGGTTTTCTATGATAAATTATTTCGACTAATTACTGAGAAATAAAGATTTTTGTTAACCCCATGGGAGTAGGTACTAATACACGATATTGGAAACATTTGAAACTTTCTAAAAAAGTAAATTATCAAAGTTATAGTATATCATGTCTTTGGGAAAATTTATAATTTAATCATTTTCGTTCCAATGTACTCTAAGAGAGCAGCATTGTCACACATTGTAGTGCTGTTTACACGTAATTCGCGTCGAACTCTACAGTACAGAGAAGCAATACGTGAAGTTCCGTCTTGCCTAAGAGGTTAAGTTTTGATTGCTAGATGTTCCTCACAAATAGAATTGTGTTTATTTCTCGACTTGTCACAAAAATTGCATTTGAAAATCTGGAGAAATCTGGCGACACTATATCGCGACAATTTTTCCGTAGCCCCACCGAGAACCCTCGAAATTCAAGTATTTCCAATTGGAAATCAAACTGCAACGCCTGAGCAAGCATCCCCTATCTTCCGTCGTATTCAAACCGCCCAGGCATCGCGCTCGAATTCCATACTAACAAATTCCCGGAATATGGAAATCCCAGAAACTGTCTTATCCTCGAGCCGGTCTATATATTCGTCTCTGATCCGCGAGAAACCAGGAATCCGAATCCCTGTAATTGCCGGAACGAAGGTGGTCGGCAATTGACTAGGGTTATGCGATTAGAAGACACTTAGGCGCCGTGTGTCGGTAGTGGTGCCTGTTACGGGAACAAGATCCCATTATCCTGGATTTTCGAACGGGACCTGCGGGCTTACCTTTTCATTCTGTGCTTCGTGAACAGGGTTGAAGTCGTTAAAAAGTCCCTCTACCAATCTCACGGCCTCGCGAACAGGGACCAACTGGGACGACGCGGATGAAAAAGATAAATGAAGAATGAGGGAACGAGCGTGGGATGCGAAGGGTTCCAGGGAAAGTAATTTGGGAAAATAACAGCGGAGGAAGCGTGAAATGTTTTTAATATTTGATGATATTAAGGAGTGTGTCCAACGTTCGGATTAATCAGGAACTTTTGAAAAACTGCGCCTGGGTAACAGGACATTTTTGTATCTAAGCTGCGTGCTTATACTTGACCCGAAATCCTCTGCAATGTAATAAATAACTGATAGTACAATTGAAACGATAAATTTATATGATTAACAATAAATTCAAACAATAGACTTATACAGATTAAACAACGAATGTATACAATTCTAACAATAAATTTATACAGTTTAATCAACGAATGTATACATCGCGATAAATTTATTACAATCAAGCGATGAATTTATATAACTTGAACAATGAACCCTATATTTCGTTATAATCTCGCAACGGATTGCGCATTTCAACAGAAACAGTGAATTCAACATTTCATTATAAAATTCAGTAATTCATGTAATCGAATCAATATTCTACAAGAGTCCATTATAATGAAGTACAAAACAATGGATAATACCTTTCCTTTTTATTGTAAAGGTAATTTTGAACGTAAGAGTTCCAATAATTTCACAAACGCAAGGATCAAACGATTCGTCAAGGATTGTAATGTCAGCGTACCTTGAACAAAATGTCCGCCATTCTCTTTTCCCCAGTGCCAGCAAACCGGCGAGATCCGTGAGAGAGCAGCAGAAAGAGCCATCAAATAAAATGTAGGATCGTGCAGACGCGATCGAAATCACTCATAACATCGGTGCAAAGATAGAGAAAGAGAGACGTCTACCTAGCACGATCGTGAGCAATTTGAGCACCGTTAAGTCCCGCGAGAGAGTCCATTTCGCGTGCCCTCACGACATCTCTAAAAGACACCTCGCATGCTGTTGGATCGTCTTTCCACGCGATATGTTCCCGTGTTTCTGTCGAGAGTTCGATGCCCGATACTGTTCTTCCATTTATTCTTGTCTGACCCTTTCAAATTTTGTAAGGTACACCCCTCATATGGGGTGAAAAGTTCGTCTGTCATTTTTTATGTAGTTTTTAAGATGAAGTGGGAAGTTACAAACATAAAAATTGGAGATATTCAAATTTAGCAGTGTTGTAGCAATTTAGGACCCAATATATCAAGGGAAAATTTAGGAATATACTAAATATTGTATATTACAGTATAATCTAAATTAAAATCTAGATAGGTATGCATTATCGTTCGGTTGAGCACACAATATTAATATATTCTAACAAATTACCGCCATTAGGCTCATTCCGAATAGCAACTGTCCGTTTGTTCCTTAATTAGGGTCGTGAAGATTTCTCAGCAAGAATTTGTTAATTGAAGCCGTGTCTTTCGCGAGAAGGGTTGGTCGAATTAGATGAAGGGTGCGAAGGTGCGCCTCTTATTAGGCAGCACCATCTGGTGCCGCTTATTGTACCGTGATTCGTCCCGGGATATTGCGACTGAATGCGAAATTTAAATGCGATTAAGCCGACGCTTTATCATCGGAAACTTTTTTTAACCGGCTGAATTTTCATTAAGCAATTACTCGGAACCCTGTCACGGACAAATGTCATGAAATAAGTTTTACGGAATTTCGTATGGCACTTGTAAAACGCTTTGGATGGCACGATGAAAACGTGCCCGTGTCTTTATAGCGTTTTGAGGTACTTGCGGACTTTGTGATGGCGGAGCCAAGATTGTAGATCGACGTTATGAGCGAGATTTTGTAACGGGCAGATCCTTGGGTTAATATCGTTAGCTTTACGAGTTTAATGGAACGGTTTTTGCGCTGAACGATCATTTGATGATAATATAAGATTACGGTATTAGATACGAGATATTTCGAGGCATCATCTACTGTGATTATTTTGCGGACGCAGATTTTAGGTAATAAAGTTGTTTATTTATTTTTATTGTGAGGATAAAATTTTTGTTGGGATAACAGTAATAATAAAATTGGTATCTTTGATGAACAGCTTAGAACAGTTTATACTTACTGTTACCTGTAAAATGTAAATGAGATCAGTTTGTAATAAGGAAAAATAGTACGTTACCGAACTCAGTCTAGAATTACATACTTAGAAACTTCCTAGCCATCCAGAATTTAATCCTATAGGATTCAGGATTACATGAACCCTACAGGGATCACATATTTCCCGAAGAAGGTGAGCTCGGAAGCAGTTTTGTTGAGATTAGTATCGAATTTCAAGGTGAGTCTTGAATAAGATCATCTATTACACAAGAGGATAGTAATTTCAATCTTACCCTCCAGCACTGGCTAATAAACTTATCGAACCTGTCTGGTGGCAACTTCACACTCGCGTTACAGAGTTTACATAACCTCCATCAACACTTGCAATAACTTAGATACAACAATTATGTTGGCAGGATGAATGTTGTGCTAATGATCAAAGGATATGGGAACAGAGACAGTTGTACATTTTGGAGAACCGAATTCAGAAACACGTTGGAGGATTCGAGAATTCATTTTATGCATAAAATTATTTGTTTAATTTATTAATTTTTTGTTCAATGTCTTATGTGTAAGCACATATGAACAGAATTTAAATCTCAATCGATTTAACAACAAAATTCAATGACTTTGAAGATAACTTTAAATAAACAAATCTTAATTTTCTATCAAACATCGCTTCAAAGATTCATACAATCACGAAAACAAATGGATCCAGGAATATCATCCTCCAATTTTCCTGAAGCATCAATCACTTGTTTCAACTCTCGAATTTTCCGAATCCACTCGATTCAGCGTTTCGAGTAGAATCAGCGTCGATAACGGGTGCGATAATCAATCAAACGTCAATATTCCTGAGAGTCTAGCTCGAAAAAAAAGTCTGCGTTTTTCCGCGAGGATTCAAGAAGCAGCGGGTCGTTTAACTCACTAAAGAAATCGATATCGCGGTGACGAACAACGGGCAATAGACATGTTCGTTCAGATTTTAACGAAGCTGCTGACAATTCTCCCTTCGTGTGTACTAACAATTCATGATTCAATTTAATAATTTAGAAATTTATGGATTCACAGATTAACATATTCAGAGATCAAAGGTTGAAGGATTTAGAGATTCAAAAATTTGAAAATTTCACAATTCAAAGAGTTAATAATTGAGAGATGCAATTTTTCAAAATTTCAACAGTTCAAAGGTTCAACAACTAACAAATTCAGCATCTCAAAGAAAACCCCAAAAATCCTAAAGTCCCAAATGCCAAGCTGAACCATCTCCAAAATCTGAAAGTTCCTCCACCTCAGAATTTCTTTGGACTTCGATTTCCCAACCCATCGTCCACTTCAATCTGCTCACACCCTATACACAAGATTACCAAAAGTCCCACCTTTTCTCGACAATTGGACTTTCCTCAGCTTCTTTTCCGTGATTAGTACGCAAGCGCGGTATCATCCGTGTACAGAAGATAATGATGTTAAGCCGGTATGTACAGTATCGATTCCTGAGGCTTACGCACGAATCCGCGTGTTTCTGCTCGATCCGCGAATTCCCGTGGCGTGCCTTCGACATGTGGAGCGTGAAGATGCCGGCGGTGTCACGCAAACATGTCGTCCGTCGACTGAAATTAGACGGTCAGACCGCAATGTCTAAGCTACGGATGCTTGGCTGGCGAGTATTTAACGAGTTTCGCGTGGTAATAGTTCAATAAAGTTCGTCACGGACGGCTCAGGATATCCCCTGTTCTCTCTGTTGCTCTTCGAAAGTTACTTTTCACGCGCGGACATCTTGCGTCGCCTATCTTCGTCGCGTGGTCACGTTGCTTGGCTGACAGCGTGGGACAGTATGGTAATTCGCGGTCGTGAAAGCTCACCGTGAATGAGAGATGAATATTTCTCTCGTTTGTTTGTGAACCTTTGGGTTAGGTGTTATATCCGTATGCTGATGGATGTTAATGAAGAGCGAAGAAGGGCTGACGCCACGACAACAAGTCCATTGAATCATTGATAATGCTCTGGAGACTTTTTACCGGACATTTTAAAAACTGGCATTATGAAAATTTCAGAAGGGAATTAACGGAATTAATTTTAGCTAGAATTGAGATTACCTTTAGACAGAAGTACTTTCAGAGTTATCTTTGTATAATTATCTTCTTATCAACATTTTAAAACGTAGGTAATTTTCTGACATTTCAAGAATTAACAAAAGGTTTCTAAAGCATTCAGCACCTTAAGGTGACAGTAAATTGTCTCGAGAATGGCACTACTGTTCAGCAAAGTCCGTTAACACAGAAAATCCGATTACCGTTTTTATGCAGCTAAGAAAACGCTTGCATTTACTCACAGCGTTCGGAGATAAGGAGTTCTCTTATATCAGAAAGGGAAATCAAAGAAAAGTTGCTTAGCCCGAGAAAGTCACTTGGAATAATCTTCCTTAAAGAGTCAAAAGAGAGGCATTTATGGACTTTCGTTATCACGTTTGCACTCTTCATTATCGAGATAAAATATGTTCCTTTAATTATACGCGTCGTTGCAGAAACTTCTTCCAGGAAACTGAAATGATTCATCTCGGATATCAACCGGAGATTTCTTTATTTCTATCTGTTCTTGTGAACGGGGAGTGAGATGTTTTCAGCTGTTCCGTAATTAGTCTTTGCGTTATTTATAAATTCGCGATGATAGCACGAGTCATCCATCTCTTAGCAGATTAATCATGTATACTACTTCAGGAACATTTTTACTTGTACATCAGAATTAACGTTGATATGAACAATGATGGAGATTATGATAGCATTTTAATTACGATCTTGATAAATTCATCATTTATCTTTGTAACCGTAAATAATTTGTTATACTCGAGAAATAAATACGATGATGTTATTAAAAGGGGTGATCAATTTTGACGTTAATTTTCTGTTGACACGTGTGTTTTCGTGTATTGTATTTTATAATAATAACCATAGTAATATTAACTGTAGCAAGATTAACTAGTGACGTAATTACGGCAACAGATGCGATCAAAATTTAACGGTTATCCATGATCGATACAGTAAATAGATGCCTCGTCGTTAAATTTGCCTTTTCCCGGAAACCGGAAGTTCGGATCTATCCTGTACACGCTCTATCGGTGTTTCACGGGAATATAACTGCAAACCGTTTTTGTCTAGTTACTTGCTCACCGTTGAAATCGATACCAACGTGAAGTACTATAATGTTCGAGGATGAAGAGACAGAATAAAAAGTCTTCGGACGAGTTGGAGAGCTTTCTATTTTTTCAAAGTCTTAGAGTGTTCGCGATTCAACGAAGCTTCCGTTCAGTTATATTGCGAAATCGCGTACAATAACTGACACTCGAAGTTCTGTTATTTAATACTATTTTTATTGAAAATTTTATATTTGGAGAATGGTGATGTAGATTTTCCTCGATTCGTATTTTCCTTTCTTTTTGTGTTGGAAAAGTTAAGTGCAATAGGAGGTTCTATTTTATTACAGATATGGGAAATTATAATATTTAATGTATTGATAATTATTAATATTATAAAATGTGGGTGTATTCATATTTTTTTTTCTGCGTTTCTATATTTAGAGATCTTTATATTCCTAAATTTTTACTTTCCTAGATTTCTATTTTCCTAGATCATATCGTCGTATCTCTAGATTTCTGAATTCCTATATTCCCAGATCCGAATATTCCCAAGATCGAATATTCTCAGTAACAAATATTTTCAGATCTGAATACTCTCAGGAATATCCCTAGATTTAAATGTCGACGTGGTCTAATATCCCCTGGTCCAAGTGCTAAGGTCGAATATTTCCAAACCCAGAAATCACTGAATCCCAATATAAGTCCCAAATTAATATCAGTGTCAAACAGCACATGTCCATCGATCAGTATTAGACTTGAACGAGAAGTGTGCAAAATTTTTACGCTTCTTAAGATATAACTTATCACCGCGAAGTTGTTAATTCGCCACGAAGCAGATCAGCACGTCACGATTTCCGGCTTTTCGTCGACGGTTCAGCGAAAGCCCCGAAGGATCATCCTTCCTGCTGGGTCCTTCGACGCCATAAATCGCGAACGATATCGATGACGGCCAGACACCCGGGATGCTTTTTGCTCGTAATTCAGCTCGACGATCGAGACCTCGTAGAAATTGCATCCGGCGCTTTCCATTCGATTTTCTCGGTCTCCACTTTTCGCGCAGAGCTCCGGGCTAGGCTAACGGTGCACAGTTAACACGAAACACCGCATCAAAGCGATAACGAAGTTCCTTTTTTCGCAGCTCGTTTTCACAGGGACAAAGCGGCAGCTTCGCCAATCAAGTTTTATCAGGAAAACAATTTTTTTTTTTCTTTTATTGCGTTTCTGTGCCGGTGCTTCTTTTTTAGAATGCCCTGGTGTTTACCACCAACCTTTCGCTGCGAACTATGAACACTTCGTGGTTACATTATTATTACACCTTGTGCAGTTTTATCAATAATTTTGTTGTAAACTTTCTCTGTAGTTTCATTGATAAAGTCTGTATAAAGTTTGATTTTTAATTGTTAATAAACCGCGTACAAAGAACAGTTTTGTTAAGAAATTTTATCTTGCTGTTGCATACAAACTGTAAGAGTAGCTATAGCACAAAACTGTATCATAGTAACCACATTTTTTGTATGTACTTTGAATGACAATTTATTAGTGTGCAATCATAGACATGGTACATTTTCCATTTTATATATTCGTGTACAAAATTGAAGAATTCATTTGCCTATATTGCCCATACGTGTCTGTTAATCAATTTTCATTGAATTTAACTAAAATTATATTGCTGTGCATCTATTTACAGAGAGACATTTAGTAATAAATTGGTAGTTTCGTTGAAAAGGAAATACTGAAAAGGTAGCTATAATTAATCAGCGAAATCAGTTTAAAGATCCCAAGGGATGTTTCCTCTCCCCTTTGCACCGTCAATGGAACAACGTTGAAAACGATCGACGTCCGTTAGCGAGGGGTCGAAGGAAAGAAAAAAGCTAGAGAAAAAAAAATCGTTTCCACGTATTCCGCCAACAATTATCGGACGTCGCAGCAGTTTATCTGATCGAGGAAACGTCTGAAGTTCGTAATTAATACGAGAAAAGGGAATTACCCGAGGGGTCCGTGATTGCTTTCCCAGCCACTAAACAATTTCACCCACCCACTCTCGCTAACCCCCTCTTTTTTTTGTCGCGACGAGTAGATCCACGGGTAAATTGCATCCCGATCGACCCAGTTTTTATTTCAATTTGTCGTGAATTTATGTGCAAATTATCGGCATGGCGAGGTGAAAACGGTGGCCGTAGGTAGGGGAGGAAGAAAGAGGCTCGTCGTAAGAGAAGGAAGAGATTTCCTCTCGTTAACTACTATTCAATTTGCATTTCACCCGATAAATCCGTCGAGTCACACTCGACGACCTGTTCTACCGTCGAATTCTTTCTCCTTCGGATCACGGAATTCGAATAATCCCCGTACTTATGGCGTCGCGTCTTTAAACGTTATTCTCGTACTATGTGTTGTCAACGAAACAACGTATACAAGTCAAAACTTTTCTAGTTTAATAATTTTATGAACAATTGTAACGGACATAAATTTTAGTTTGTGTTTTTTGTTACTCTCATTCTAACTTATGTTTATTGTAGGAACTATAGTGACAGACATCGTATGAACACTTCATTCTGTTATCAGTGAACATTTCAAAATGAACGTTTCTCCTTAAGCTAACGAAGTCTTCATACATTAATAAATAGTACATGAAGTTTAATAAAACACTTTTAACATAGATGTTCCCTAATGACCTTTATTGGTAAAATTTAATGAAATGACATGAATTGATGGTTAATGATGTACAGGTTTAAGATTAGAATTTAGGAAGCCATAAATTGGTATCGTAAGATATTTTAGAGGATGATCGGTTTTGCCAGCTCAGCCGAAAGGGGCCAGGACGGCAAAAAGGCTGGCAGGTTCTTCCGCTTGAACGAAGCATCGAAACGCGATCCTGAAACATCCAGGATGTGCGTGGCTTTTCTCAGAGCCACGATTTTCATGAGATTTCGCTTTGATTTTATCGTAGTTCCCTTCGTGGAAAGGATCACGCGGCGTTATCGATGTCAGAACGGATCACGAACTTTCCGCCTCTTTGCTCCGCTTAAAATGGTTGTCGGATTCTTTGTTGCACACTCGATCGATCTTTTCGTTAATTGTTTACCCTCCGTTATCATCAGATTGTTCTTCGTCAATTTTTAACTTTTTGGGGATCTTAGGAAAATTTATGACTAGCAACCGATACGATTTTTTATTATTTTTTTATCATTTCCTTCATGTCAAGCAGAGGCTTGCAAAGTTTGATTTCTTAGATATTTTTACATTTGTAAACAGAAGTTTGTTATAACTCCAAAATACAGATTTTAGGTATTAAAACTCCCCAATCCAGGAATGTTAAATATTGTAACTTAGAAAAATGTCATATTGAATATTGAAGCTTTGCAAAAGTCCGTATTGAATATTGAAGCTTCCCAATGGACCGTATAGAATATTGAAGTTTTCCAAACTAAAAATTTTAAATATTAAAACTTCGCGTAGTGCGAGTTCGAACATCAAAGCTTCCTAAAATAAAAATTTCACATATTGAAGCTTCAACTCCATCGCTTTAAAATAGTTAAATCACTTACAATTAATTTGTATATCCCCTTGCTTCTATCTACCATCACCTCTAAACTTCTAACCTTAAAATAACCACCCTCCACAATTTACTTTTCAATATCAGTCTGAAAATTCCTATATTTGTCCAAAGCACGTGTTTCTATAAAAGAATCGGGTGATTTACGAAATTGCACGTTTTTATTCTGCTCTATTGAAAGTTTCTCAAATTAATTGTCGATAAAATCGGTTTTTGAAAGCATGATTACACGATACGCTACGGACTTTGTATCATTACGTGAGTATTAGATCGAACGAAACTTATGTTCGATGCTATCGTTGCACGAACGTCGAGTAATAATTTCTACATTTGGTTAAATTGGCATGTTCCGTACGTTACTTTGATGAACGTAACTTTGTAATAATTTAAACGCGAACAGGTTATCCACTTTGCTATTAATATCGGGGTTGCAGGATGCAATGAGCGTTTCAGTTTCTGACAAGTTGTATGAAGTTTCACTTCGTGGTCCACTGTTACCAATATTTTGTCATATTGTATTGCTAATTTGAAATGTTACAGATCTGTCATTTATCATTATTAAGTACGAAAATTGTTCAAAGCAAAATATTTAGAAAATCCTTTATGGGCTATGCAATTGATTTGCTGTGTTTTCAAAGGACATTTTTTAATTCTTAAGTAATGGTCAAGTTACGTTTTCTTATTAAGAATAAGAAAGTAGTAGATTTCTATTCAAATTCGTGTGAAAATGATTCGATAATATAGAAAACAAGCCGGTTCAGATATTAGGATGTTTTTAGCCGATCTTCGTTCGGTTAAAATGCAAAACACATTGTATCGGAGGTTATACCGCGCATATTGGAATCGTTGCAAGAATTCCCAGTTGATTCCCGAACGATCATCCCCGGGTTCCACCGTGGTGCATTTTAAATCGACTTTTCCAGCCAAACGAGCCACTCACCCGCTCATCGTCGCATTTCGATTCTAATCCGTTGGCTCGTCACGGAAACGACGGGCGGCGCGATAAAAATCGCTCGATGCGCGAACAAACGCATTTATCCGCGCGATCGTGCGTTTACATTCCGTTACGATAAACGTCACCGTTGGGACGTAACGATATTGCGTTTCATCGGCAATCTCGTTGCACGGATGACGAGCCATTTCTTGTCCCGCTTTTTCCATAACTACTCTGCCATGAAACGAGACGCAACACAACATGGTAATCGCCAATATGGAACTAACCTACTGCAAATCGTGTTTTCGCTCTTGCAAGAAAAGGACCTAGATCCACTTCGATTTTAATCCACTTATTGAATGTTGTGAACCTTTCAGTTTTATCTTTCACATTGTTTGTGGCTTTAGTTCATTTTTATGGTTATTCGTTTCGTGTGTAACGTTGAAAGGAGGAAGCAAATGAACTTTATGTATAAAATAAAAATTCTAGTTTTATGTACATACATTTATAACATCAAAAAAATGAATGTACCTCTATAACATCAAAGAAGGAGAAAGAAAAATTCATTCATTAAGCAACATGCTAACTTGCAACCAAGTACTTCTTCAATTTTTATGAACATATATTTACATCAAGAAGGAGAAGGAAGAAGACAAATTCATTAAGCAACATGCTAACTTGCAACCAAGTACTTCTACAATTTTTATGAACATATATTTATGACATCAAAAAGAAGAAGCATGAAAATGAGTTCATTAGACTACACTTGCAGAGAACGTTTATAATTAATTTTTAACAAAGAAGAAAGAAGGAGGAAACAAGATGGCCAGCAGAAGATAACCTCAAATGTGAAATCAGATTGAAGACAAACAGATTTCCCCAGTTTCCATGAAATTTTCGCGCCGTTTAAATAACCGTCATAAAGCCGGTATATATAAAAAAAAAAAGGTATGAAATTGCCGAATCTCACGTTCGTGAAGGTCGAAGCTTCACACGCGCCAAAGCGTTTCTCGTTTCATTTTGCGAGCGTCGAAACGATTTTCGTTGCAGTTCGTGCAAAAATTCATAACTCCTGAGCCCGGAAGTGTAACGTTTGAACGTCGAATCGACGTGTTTGCAAATGTTCGACGCGCTGCTCCGACGGCTCGATCCGCAGAGAAAAATTGCCCGTTTCGTTGTCCACCATTTTTCTACGTGGAAAAAAAACCGTCCCTCTGCCTCTCGTACAGTGAATGTTCCAATTGCTGTTCTTGCTGTTGCACGAGCAGACGCGATTCTTTTCCTAGTCAGTGCTCGACTTGTTTAATTTGCGATGAAATTTTCCACCGACGCCAATTTTACCCGCCTTTTGGACACGTTGCCACGGTGACCGCTTTACTCTTTCGGGTAACTAATTGATTTTTGAATACGCTGCTCTTTTAACGTGAATCTTTCATCACAGTGATATTGATTTTTTCATATTTCGCAGTGATTTGCGTTCTTTCTCTGCTGTGATCAATGCTCTTTTGTTACTGCGAACGGGGCGAAACGGATCAGCGACTTTTCGCGCGAAAATTTGAAATGTCGTTTCTGGATTTACGAGTTTTTATAGTTGGAAGTTTGTGAGCTTGGAAATTTGATATTTTTCGGGTTGTAAATTTACGATTGTACTATTTTTCTAGTGTCTAAATGTTCAAGTGATCAGATTTATAAATTTTGGGATTTGAAACTTCCATATTTCTATGTTTATACATTTCTAAATTTGTAAAGTAAATATCTAAATTAAAAAATTCCTCAACTACTAAATATATCAGTTCGAGAATTTTCCACTTTCAAATTTCTATATTACCAAACTTGATACTTCCAATACTTGAATATTGTACAATCAAAAATTTCGTTAACCAAAAATTTGCATTTCACCAACACAATTTCTCCCCAAAAATAAATAAAACAATGTTGACAATACTGTCCACATTTTTTATCAATTGCGAATAACTTAAAGCTCGAGGCGTGGAACAAGCTTGTTTCCAAAGAACCTTTACCATAAATTCAGTGTTTCGTAAATTAAGTATTGCAAAATTTACCATTTGATCTTGCAATTGATGCAAATCGAACCACTTTAAATACCATTCCACTTTTACGGCGGATATCGACGAGCAATTTCTGTTTCTCTTCTCTACGTGCATTGCTGGTTCTTTCGTTTTTTATAGGACCCATAAAAACGAAGGTAATAGCCTGTCAATTTATTGCTGGCTTGTTTTGACGTGCACGTAAAACTTTGGATAAACAACGCGAGGTTTATTAATTTAATACAGATGCGATTGATTAAAATCAAACTTATAAAGGTTTTAAAGCAGCGTTTTTATAACGCAGTCGTAAGTGTACCTTTTAATTTATTATTCACGATAAATTCTATTTTCTATACGTGTTCGGTATAATGTTTTATACATGGCAATTTCGACTCGATTCAAGATTAATTTAGGCAAACGTGTAAATTGCAATTAATTTAGCGTTCACGAAATAATGTGGTAGTATCTTTTGTTAATTAATAATTTCAGTTATGTTCGTAAAATTCGGTATTTATTTATTCGGTTGATCAAATTTATTGCACTGAATGAGTAATTAAACCAGCAACGAGGTGATGAATGATTGTTAATTAAACTAGCAATTAATGTATATTGTAATCAATGTTTAATCAACATGTACATTCTATTTTGTACACGTTCCAGTCAATTTTCGTTGGTTAGGTTAGGTCGAATCTCAAAGTCCACCTTTCCAAATTCCCCAAAGCACCAAAATCTTAAAATCCAAAACACCAAATTCGTAAAATGCATTAAAAAATAATTTCAATAATTAAACATTCAAAGACAATTAATCTCATTTTAAAAGCTATTAAACAGCGAAATATCTTAATTTACTGCACGAAAGTTAAATTTTACCGCAAAGCGCACCACAACAACGTTTTATCGCAATTTCGAATTTCCTCGTTATCTGGTTCTTTATGGCAGTGACTGGAAAATAAGTTGTTCTCGTCGGGATAACAGCGATTAGAAACTTTCTCCGGAAGTTGTGTTAGCATTCCGAGCGCGGGGCATCTCTGGAAATAAAACGAATTAAGTTCTGCGACGTCGAAAGAACAACGAGCAAGATCGTCGATGCAAATTCTACCCTTGGGTCGAGGCTAACTTTGGCTGCTTTATTCCGCTGGATCATCCGTCTTTTCCATGCTTTCCCCTCCCTTTGCTTCATCTTCCCACGATCCACCGAGATATCTTCAAGATTTATCCGTCAAGTTTCTAACCACGGTACAAGATAAACGTGTTTGTCATTTCCTATTAGTTAGCCTCGTTTGTTTACGCTCTGCTTTCATTTTGTTGCGTGTAATTCTACTGCCATATCGAGTTTGTGATATGGAGGTAATAATAGAACATAGGTTGATTCATTGCGTTTTATTAGAATTGTAACAGATTCATTTTGGGATACAGAATTGGTAAATAATTTATGAAGTTTTAATGGTCGATTTTTTAATTTGATTAGAATCTTTATTTAAATCTTTAATCTTTATTTAAAATGTTCATTTTCCATCGACATTTTGTATAATACATATGTACTTACTGTACTTTGTTAAGTACATGCTTTATATCGAGTTGTAAATGACATTTAATTTTAGCATAATTCGATTATCATCACTTGACTGACCGAGGGGCTTTTAATGGACTTTTTGATGTCAGTAATTACCTATTGATTGAGGACTAATTAATAAGCCTTTGATCGCTAATAATTCCCTCATAAATCAACGAACATAGCCAAGTGTAGATACACTACAGTAATTAAGGGAGCTTTAACAGTATTGATTATGCTTTCAGATTTTTGTAATATTTATTGATTTTATGCACTGGTGATAATTTTGGAGTAGAAGAATCAGGAGGAAAGCAAAATAATTTTGTGGAAAATAATTCAATAATTATTTTATTTCGATAGTAGTACTTTCATAATTCAGATCCCTGCAATCCAACTAATAATTAAATTGCAAAGTATAAACTTCGTCTCTGCCACATAACCGCAGTCAGAAATCACTCATATCAACCGTTAGAGCGTAAAAGGCGATCTGTATAGTCATACCGCAAACCAAAAACAAATATTGTCTGCGAATGAAAGGGATGACATTGTCATAGGAATGTCGCAGACGTACAGAAACAATGAGTATACGGGTCCTGTGTAACGATACAACGTCGTTACGGCCGCTTACCTTCGAGACAATGAAGTTTATGCGTCGACGACTACCGTTATCTTCCAACGTCGCGTAGGATTAAGTTTCAAGCACCGAGCTTCCACATCTTCGCTGTGCTTGCAGCGAATGCGCAGAAGCGTGCTCAGGGTATTTCGACGACCACCTTGCGTTTCTGCATATCGCCGCGACGATAAGACCTGATATTCCGTGTTTCTTCCGTCATTTCATCCCTGCTTTCTTATTTCTGATAACCGGTCGGCCATTTTGGAATCTTCCTGCGGAAGATCTGATTCCGGCTTAAGCGGTATTTTTATGTTGATCCGAGTGCATACCGTTTTGAATCGAACACTGGAAATATATTATAGTTCTCGTCGGGAATTTCGAACCGGATATCGAGATTGAAATCTGCCTTTAAATACGATTTGTGAATTTAGAATTGGAACTTCTAAACGTAGATATATTGGTGATCGAACTGTCTCATTTAAATTGCGATTGAAATCTATTAGATTATGAGATGCTTATTTTGAAACGTGGTTCTAACATGATTGGCTTGTATCACAAAATGGCGCTGATGTCAATTTGGAACTTGATATTCAATCAAAATAACTATGTTTTGGTGTCTATACTTTTCATTGCTATTCTTAATATGATTGGTTATTTGCACAGGTGATATTGAAGTTTGACAAAAGTGACTTCATCGTTCAAATAAGATGTTCAAATTGTTAATATACTACAATGCAAAATGAACTACAGTAAACAGTATATTTAACAAGATGGTAATATTTGTAATATTATTTAACAATTTTGAAACACGCTTCACCTCTCCATCCAAAAATCCGAAGAAAGGAGAACAAAGAAGAAAATGTAGAAAAAAAATAGCACGTCAAAAATGATTCGAGACAATCGCCATACGATTCGATTTTTTCTTCTCACTCTTTCTTTCGATTCTGACACATCACAATTCTCCACCTCTTGTCCGCACACGTTTCAAAGCTGATCCGCAGAGGGTGACGGTGCTATCGAACGTGATCCTAGCAATTTGTAGCATTCATCGTTGCAAATCAAACCGATTAAGAGTTGACCATGGAGACCGATGACTCCACCTATCAAACTCGGTTCACACTGATCGTGTAAAGCTCTGACTTTTTTTTACGGACGGATCGTCGGAGATTTCCGTGAAAAGACCGAAGAAAAATAAAGGGAGGCGGATATTTGAATTTCTTCTCTGACGAAAGGAGAGCGACCGATCGACCATAGAAAATCCTCTTTTCTCCTCCTTCCGAATCATTTCGCTAATACTGTTTGAGGGTTTGTCGATCTAACATTTGTTGCTTCCTTAGGAATAGGGATAATCGTTTATAATTTTTAATTATTCGTGTTTGGAAAGTTTGTGAATTAATAAATTTTTATGTTGAAGTTTCTGAATTTTCAAATTTTCAAATTCCTAAATTCCTAAATTCTCAAATTCCCAAAGTTCTATACCTCAAATTCTCAAATTTTCTAATTTTTAATCTCCCAAATTCACAAATTTCTAAATTCTCAATTTCCAAATTTCTATACCCCAAATTCCTAAATTCCTAAATTCTCAAATTCCCAAAGTTCTACACCCCAAATTCTAAAATTTCTCAATTACCAAACTTCCATATTCTCAAATCTCCCAACTCCTTAAATTTCAACTCCTTAAAGCCAAATCTGAAATTTCCAAATTCAAAAAATTCCGATATTCTCAAGTCCCCCAAATCTGAAGAATTCCAAATTTCAATCTACCATCAGCAAAATATCCGTGCAACATTTTCACCTTAATCTCGTTTGTCAACAAAGTATTTAGCGGACGAAACAAAGGAACAAACTCATTATGCGATCTTTGTTATAGACATTTTGGCTCGCAATTCTTAGGATACAAAGTGTATCACGGTTAAAAGAAGCTTTTTAAGCGGTATTGTAAGCGCTTAAAGAGTTTCTCTTCATCGGAACAAAGATGGGAATTTAAGCTCTCGCTAAAGCTTTCCCTGTGTCATGCAATTACTTTGAAATTTTTCGTTTCCATGAAAGCGACTTCAAACGAAGCCGAAACGCATTCCTTTTCAACCAATTTAGAAATCGTTTGATAGTTCAATTTTCTTTTTACGCGTGCACTTGTTACGTTTGTCTTTTTAATACACTGCTCATTATTCCTTGTCGAGAATTCAACTTCCGTAGTCTTTCTTTCTTCGGGCTTGTTAATTTGTTACGAAGAGTTGAGCTTCTGTGTCAGAATTCGTAAGCCCTTCGTTAGAATCGTTACATTGTTTCATTAACTCGAAGCTGCTGTTTATTAATTTTAATTAGCTTGGAAATATAAAGGACTGGAATAGGTCTTTGGAAATCTTAAGATTGATAATTGTACTATATTACTGCTCCTTTATTCCGTAAAATGGTTTCATTTTAAAAATGTGTAAATTTCGATCGTTGATTTTATATTTAATTAAAAATATTTTAATCATAAAATGGTTGCAAGCTGACAGAATGCAAATATAACAGAAACAGAAGGAATGTTGTATAATTTTGTTCCACATATTTTTTCTCAAATATTTGACAATTATTTCTTGCGTAAAATTTTGTTATAAGCCTACAACAATTTCTAAGCACTTTATTTCGATGGAATATAGAAATACAGGTTGCAAATGGTTTCACAAACCGCTGGAACGCCGAAAAAGCAAACGAGTGGATCTTTTAATCAAACTCGAACGTAAATTGCCGTCTCTTTACGTGTATTTCAGCTGCATTATTAACGTTCCAGGGGTTGTACGGTTGTTTGCACGCAGAAAAAAAAACGATTCGTTTGATAGCCATCCGCTGTAATTTCCGTACAAGTAGTCATTCCAACCGTAATCCTACTCGTTGTTTATCGTTACTCTAAATTGAAAATTGGTGAATTGAATTCAATCGGAAGCGAACGAATTTCTGGTCTGGTCGACGCTTAAAAAATATTGTTTCGTTCAACGTTTCGCCCTTTGCATTGTGTACTCGATAAAATCACGAAAATGAAGTGAAATTGCGGTTTAATCAGCGAAACATTTTAATATCGCGAAAGAGAAGAATTACAAGTATGCTTTGATAAGCATACTCATTTTCGTGTTCAGTGGAGGGTGTTCTACGTTTATCTAGAGAATATGACGATGTAGGAGAATGTGTGTATTGTTTTATCAGTACAAGTACACTAAATTTTCTACAAAATACAATAACGTTTCTATTATTTTGCAAATAAATTCCGCTACAACTGTAAAAATCCTTTTTCCCTAAAACTATCGCCATAAAATATTTTGACTATTCGATCGAGACGTATGGTCACAGCAGGCAAAAGCGTTTACTGGCCAAAAAATGCAGTTGCCTCGGCTCTCGAGCTGGATTTACAAGCGGGATTAACCTAATGGGTTAACCGTGTAAACGCGGATTCGAGTCAGGAGAGAGGAAGATCGACGATAAACCGAATGTGTCGTGTTCTAGTAGACTCGCGTATATATCCTCAGGGATAAAAGATCGTTTTCAGCTTTGGTAAAATGTATCGGTGCTCTATTAACCCTCATAGAATTCTGCAGATTACAGCTGCACCCAACGATATATTTTTCCTCTCTTTTCTATGAAACTGGTCAAATAAAATATTTATCTCTATTTTTATTTCCGTCAACTGTATTTTGTAGTAAAGTCAAATTGGAAATCAAATTGTTCTACATAGTTAAATTAAAAAATATTAAAAGCATACGAAACTCGTAAACTTGAAAACTTACCACCAAAAATTACGATACTTCGCGTGTCTGAAATCTCGAAAGTTTATAACTTTATTAGCCCAAATTAAAAAATTTCAATTCTAACCCCTCGAAACTATCGTTCTATCTTTAGCAGCGAATAACAATTTGCAGTCATAACCTTATTTAACCCAGCATATCTTTCCATGCCTCGTATCGTTAAAATTAATCTCTTTACGGGGTCGCCAACAAAGAATGGCGATATAACGTGCACGTATACAAGATCAATGAAACGATTGCACGTCGATAAGGAGACACAGCGACGAAACTGTGTCATTATTAAATAAGGCGTGGCGAAAGAAACGAAGCAGATAGTCGTTGGTTATCTCAGAATGGGCAAGGAAGAGGAATCATGCATAATTCAGCGAAAACTTGAGTTCCCTGCTGGGATACCAGATGAACGAACGACCATGATATCGGTGCATCGTGTTTCACGGAGAATAACGGCACTCTTTCCTTTGCTTCTCGTCACGAACTGCTCTCCGTAATCTTTACCCAGCCATTAACGTCGAACAACTTTTTATGATGCATAGGGAACATCATACCCTTCGAAGAATCAACTTCGGCTGCATTTAGAACCATCATTGACCTTCGTTTTAACCTTTGGGTCAACTGGGATCATCATAGATGATATGTCATTTTGCAAAAATTATTTCTCTTTTTTAAATTTTTTAAATTTTCTTATTTAAGATATCCACATTCACCATATAAAAAAATACCCTCACTATTCACAAATTTAACTGAAATTACACGTAAGTGTCTCTATCCACATAACCATCTAGAAGTGGTCCACATGAGTATGTAGAAGTGATCCACATGAGTACCTAGAAGTCATCCACATGAGTATCTAGAAGTCATCCACATGAGTATCTAGAAGTGATCCACATGAGTACCTAGAAGTTATCCACATAAGTTCCTAGAAATCTACATATGTCTGCCAAAAACTTGAACAAATCCCTAGCGAAATCCCCTTTTCTGATGCACCATATCAAGGTACATAAAACCCTTCCGATTAATGCAAAATATAGCATAATCAATGTCCGTGTCATAAGCACGATATTCATAACTCGATGTTCAACGACGCGCTCAGATGCGCCAATTCTCGTAGCCAGCCGTTATTTTCGAGGTAGCCAGCGGCTTCTTCTCCAGCGTGAAATTATAAGCGTCGGCGTGCGGGTGCATTTTATACAAGCCAGTGCGAAACTACGCTTACTTCGTCGAGCTTACTTAAGGGATGGAACATGGCGTGGTCGCAATTTTTCATTACGCAGAAGCAAAAAAAAAAATAAAGAGTGAGATAGAACGAGAGAGGGAAACATTCCAGGAAATCAAGAAGGCCACGGTTGGCAGAATTGCTTCCGCTTGTCGCGCAAGCATAATTTCGATGCGTCTCGCCGCTTCTCTCGTTGCTTTTTGTTGTTATTACTTTCCAGGTTTCGAGTTTTCGCCAGCAACACCGTTTAATATCCGTAGGTTGTGCATTCAAAGGCCTCTTTTCAGGGTGAACGACCACCATTGTTCACCTCCCACCCTGTTCAACTCAAAGCGTTCCTTTAAGGTGGCGCAAGATTTATGCGGTTTAAAATTAATATTAGCTTGTTGCGGATTTAATGGCCGATTTATTCCGGCTACTTTCGTTACTGTGCCGTTGCATAACTGTTTTTTGGACCTTTTTCACTCCCTCGTGTCACATTTTTAATTGTTACTGTTTTACTGTGTAATATTTACAATGGCAGAAGATTGTAGGTTTTTCTTCATCTTAAGTAAAATGTCTAAGATGAAATATAGGTTGGGAAGAATAAATTTGAAGTAGTGTCTCAGGTAACATCTTGTAATCTAGGAAGAATTCAAATTAGTGTCCGAGATCTTGTAATTTAGAGAGAATATATTTTAAGTAGCGTCTAATGATCTAGTGTCTAGTGCCAAATTTGAAGAAGCCACAAAAACACTTCCCTTACATCCCCCAACTACAAAAACTCACATTGTACATAGGCGTATTAATAAATTATCCTCATTGATCATGATCCTCGAACTTTTGACTCTAAACGTTTCATTAATCACGTATAGAGTGTTAGAAACTGTAACAGAAGGCGGGCAGTAAAGCATTCGTGAGACACGTGAATGATCGTCACTCACGATTAAGTGCTCGCATGCTCGCAAACGCAAGATCACAGGGCAATGCTGCGTATTCCGTATGCCGGTTGCACCGGAACATATTTTATCTGCGATAGCTTATAACCGCTTAAATCTTAAGAACGAAATAGAGCATGACGTTTTGTACCTCCATCGTGGATAAGAATATTTTATTTTCCAATCTCGAACCACGTTTTCTACAATAATATCTACATATCTGCTGTTACCGACACGCGTTTCTTCTAAGTGATTTATCGTGAAGATATTTTACGAATATAAGATTGCACGATTTCGAACTTTCATGATATGATATTTGTGAGAAGTATAATGGGAATTTCTTTTTTGTTTCAGATTAGGAATTTTATCATCGGGACAATAATCTTGGAGATAGTTTGACGAAGAGTTTTGGATACAGTAATTGGTGAGTGTACACATTTTAAATTTGTATGGTTTCTGGTACTTTAGGTTTGGATTGTTGCTATTTTTCTAATTGGACACTTTCACATATCAATTATTGAAACGACTTATATATGGGGCTATTTACTTTGAGCATATTGTGGTACAATTTATCTTAACAAGAAGCAATTATTCAGATCGGTAACAGGAGCTAAATCGTAGATCTAAAACGTATTTCAGTCTTCCACTTCCCAAACGATTTCACAATGTGCTTTTCCGCCATTAGCCGCAAGAGATCGACGATCCAAACAAATGGTCCGTTAATTTCCTTATAACCGGGTAACCCGCGTAACCCGCTTTTAACATTAGCATTCAGGCGTTAACCCTTGAAAAAGGCCGGGAAGGTGAATGGGGCTGATAACAAAACTCGTCTGGACGAGGGATATTAATGCTAGCGCGAAGACGGCTTTAATAAGTCCGCGACGTAATGAAAACCATTCATATAAAAGTTTTCACCGCGAGGTGACGCTTTAATTGAACGCGGACCACGAAGAGGTCTCCCTCTGCCTTCTTTCTTATGCCGAGCTGTAACAAGATGTCAGAGATTACCCTGGCTCGCTTTCCCTCCTGCCATCGCTTTCTTTCTATCTTTCTTTCTCCCGGCGTCGCTTTTCTTTTCTCCGCGAATTCACCATTACTCTCTTCCGTTGGCTCGCCCTCCCTACGGCTGTGATTTTCATTAAAAATTTTCTGTTGGTCGAGCCGATGGAGAGAGAGTCACTTCCTCTGTAACGTTTCAACTGATATCGAGCGTGCCATTCAATCGGGAACAAAGAGGAGGGAATCGTGGCCGGGGACTTCATCGACGAAATCGGGCCGAGGGTTTTTCTTCTCTGACTGCGAGGTATTAAAGGATCCCTCTGATTGAAGGTGTAAATGCAGCCTCGATGGGAAATTTTCTGACGATCTACGAATTCGCTGCATAATCCCCCTGTTAGTTTTCTGTTAATGGACGCCATTCTGTTCGTGTACTTTCATACATTTCGAACTTTCGCGTTTCTTTCTTCAATACAATGTTTTGTGAAGGAGAACTTCAACTTTTGTGAAGGACAACTTCCATTGTAGAGAAGCTGTATTGTGACTGCCTTCATAGGGAGTTATGTTAAAGAATGATAAAATAGTTTTTATTTATAATTGCATCATGGATATTCAGGTTTAAACCACTTCAACATATGACCTCACAGGACGCAACAATAAAATGTACATACACATATTTATTAATTAATTCTCCCTGATTTATTCTCTACCCTAACTCTAAAAGAATACAGCAATTTGTATTTAATTTTATACTTTTCCGATACTTCGTCTTTTTGTAATAATTCATTTTCATCTTTTTCAAGGGAATTTCTTCGTCCCGATGTTTCAGTTTCACGTTAATTAATTAATTTCACACACACACAGATTTTTCCACGTTTTTCACTGGAACATCCTCTCGCTTCTCCATTTCCGCAGCTTCATTCCAGTGTCTCCTCGATTTTCCACGGTTGGATCATTAATTTTTCATCGGTCGGTCCGCGTGCGAAATGAACGAGGTTTACCGATTTTTACGTCCTCCGTGCCGTTCGCTCTCGTTTAATGAGCTCGATTTAATTACGTGCTTTTGAGATGGTTCACTGGACGAATTTCTACGTTTCAGTTTTATTTGCGATGTTCTTGCTGGCTTGAATCGCTCAGATGCCTGTTCCTGCATTAGTTGTGACACATAATTGCCTCGTTTTATGCCAGTTAATTGCCTGCTGAGAAAATAATGTTTCACTGCGGTGTTAGTTAAACAAACTTGTTCAACATTCTCCTCTTAATACTTCTTACATATCTTTTATAAATATTGCTTTTATGAATAGAACTTAATTCATGAGTAATATTAATTTAATTGTATAAATAGAATTCAACTTTCATTAGGTCTTAAATGTCAGTGTATTAACAATATTTATTTGTAAAAGTATCGTTTTATTAAATAATTTAATACTTCCAAAAATTTAATGCATTAAATCTCACATGTGTGATTATTAACACTCACATGATATTCATACATTTTTCATATGTTACACATACTCAATAATTTATTTCTTACATATCATACAATTTGCATATCGTTTCTTCACAAGTATAACATGATTGGCAAAATAATATATCAATGTTGACAGTCACGTATCGATAAATCAATAAAACTCCACATCAGAAAATGGAGTCTAAACGAATGTAGTTTGAGTGAAAACACGTTAAGTTCCATCGCAAATTTAAGAATCGAGTTGCAACGTCAGGACTAGGTATACGAATTTGCATAAAGTTGTTGCGTGCAACGGTAATCGTTTGTATTCGTGTGTGTACTTTGATAGCCTCCGATCAGTCGTGTGTTCCGAGAGATACGTACACGATACGCCCACCATAGAGTATTGGTGTTTACCGGTGACACGTGTTATTCCCTATGGGACGTTTGCTGGCCTGTGTGCCATCGTGTGTGCGACGCGTTCGAAATTGACAATGCACCAGCTCGAACATTTCCTTCATTGAATTACTCTTGTGACTTGAATGCTTCAACGTAGAATTATCGTGTGCCGCTATGTAGGACCTTTGGATCTTGCGAATTATTTCATTATTAACACTTTCTTACTAAATTCTCAAGTTTGGGAATTTTTTTTATTTTAGAAGGGGTGTTGAAAATTTTTAATAATGAATTGGGGAATTTGGGATTTGGGGAATTTGGGATTTGGGGAATTTGGGATTTGGGGAATTTGGGATTTGGGGAATTTGGGATTTGGGGAATTTGGGATTTGGGGAATTTGGGATTTGGGGAATTTAGGACTTGGGGAATGTGGGATTTGGGGAATGTGGGATTTGGGGATTTGGGAATTTGGGAATTTAGGGATTGGAAAATGTAGAGATTCGGGCGATTAGGAATTTGGGGATTTAGTAATTTGGGGAGATGGGAATTTGGGAATTTAGGGATTGGAAAATGTAGAGATTTGGGAAATTAGGATTTGGGAAATTTTGGATTTTGGATTAGAAAATTAAGAATTTCAAGAAATTATAAAATGCAGAAGTTTCCAAATCTTCCCACTAAAAAGTAACAAAACAACTGTACACGAAAACATCTTATCATACGATATGCAAAGATTTTTAAAAACATGTTTTCGCAAAAGTATTTTTTTATATTCTCAATGTTTCCCCCAACGGTGCAATTTCGACGTCAATACAGTGAGAGTGTCACACACGGCTAATTTGTGGTAATTATTCTTCGTCCACAGGGATGGCTCGTATTTCAAGCGTAAAAAAGTTCCACCGTAGACAGTTGCGGTTGCATTTTCGCGAACTCGTGTTTCGCAACAAAGAAGTGCCAGGAAAAATAATATTAAAAACGTGCCAGGGAACATGGTTAAACGCATAGTTCACACTCATGTCATCTTTCTTCATTAAAAGACAGGGGTTAATTAAATTGTCCGAGCGTACATTTCATTAGAATGTCAAATAATAGTCTGGACGTTTCTGAGCCTTTTGTTGAATTCCAAAGACGCGTATACACGTGCTGACTGCTTTTTATTTTATAAAAAGAAACTCTTGTAACCTGAGGAAAACTTCTGATCAGTAGTTGACAGAGGGATTAGGATTATGACGTGGACGTGACTTGTTCCGTATTTTTCGGATATAGATTGATGATAATCCTCTTTCCTTGGTAAATTGTTTGCTTGGTTTACTCTGCGGATAAGAATTTAGGGTTGGATCGAAACAAAAAATTCAGTACATTTTTTTTTCATTTTGGTGTTCACTTTGAGAAAAATAAATTTGTGATTTTATTTGTTTCGGTGGAAATGCTTGAGTTGTTTAATATTGCTTGTAATTGACCACTTTGTTAAATTCTAAATATTTATTAATAAATATTTTTTATTAACCTCACATTTTTATTAACTCCTACAATATCGTGTCACACTCGTGACGCACAAGTTGGAGTGTGATAAACCGAATGTTTTATTTAGTACATAATGTTTGTATATTAATTTAATTGTTGCAGCTCGTACAATTTATGTTTCTGTAAATATTTTCCAGTCATAACATTTTGTTTCTCGTTCAAATATCGTCCAGATAGCAGCATCTGGACGAAGGAACAATCAAAGCTGTATAAAAATTACTAACGAACGTTTTAAATTAATTTCCAGCAAATGGATCGTACAAATCTCGCACATATGAGAAAAAAAGCGGAACAGGGAGAATTGTAAAAATCCAATGAGTAATTAAATTTATTCATCAACAGAAACAGGGTTTCGGGGAAAAGCGATATAGGTTATTCCGAGGAATATTGTAAAGCAAAATTAGATTACTTTGTACGAATTCCGTCCTATTTGGCTTCGTTTGCACAATTTTACAAAGTTCAAAAAAGAACAGTTTCGATACAGAAATTAATCGACGCTATTTGCTGTAGATTTTTAATATTCAATATTAAAAAAATTGTGATGACGATGTCGATAACATAGCATGGTTTCAGTGAATACAGAAGGGTGAAATACGTGACAAAATTTTAATAAACCGCCAAAACATTTTTGCTGCTAAATGAATTGCATTTCGCAGAATAGTACTGTCGAACGCAGGTGCAATCAAAGCACTGACATAATTTCCTCATTTTCAAGTCCTCAAACTGCAAAATTTACAACCCTTTAAATTTCAAGACTGAAAAACTTCTAATTTCGTAAATTTTCATAGCTGAAAATTATCAGTAGTGGAAGTACTGAATTCTTAAGTTTCCAAATTTCCGAATTCTCAAGTTTCTAAATTCTAAAATCCCTAAACCCCCGAATCTAAATCCCCAAATTCATCCTCCAAAGTCGCTCAACCTCACCGTCCACACAGGTTCACATCCACTTCCATAATATTCACAATTTGTCACCGCATCACCGAAAAGAGTCAAGCTCGTAACAGTGAGCGAACTTCAAAGGTGTTGATAAGGCGTTAGATAAACCGGTCGATGGAATTCGAGGACGAATCGTGTCGAATCGTTTGGTGGAAAAAGACGGGGCAGGTTTTCCGCGCGGAAATGGAAAAGTTCCGAACTGCCTCGCTCCGGCTGGTATCTCGTGTTTATTCGAAAAGTTTTCGAACTTTATGCAAATCCGGCGCATCCGAGGACGGCCAACGGGACTGCTGGTGCTGCCACTACTGTTGGCGTGCTTCGTTACCGAGAATCGTCGAGATATTCCCACCTCCGTCCGCCGCCTCCTCTCGAGGGTACACTCGCAATCTCCATTGTTTCGCGAAGGAAACAGGGGTCAGAGAGCCGGGAACGTGCTGGAACTTCTTCGACATACTTTCATCCGGATTAATTAATTGCCTCTTCCGTTTTACTCGCTCCACCGCTGCTCCTGAGGGCTCTCTTCAAACTGGCGGGGAGCTGATCTCCGGATCGTTGAAAACGTATCGGCCTAGACTTCATTTAATTCCCTACCTCCTTTTCGATTCGTTTCATTCCGTTCTCTCCTCTCTTTTTTCGCGGGAGTTAACAATTTTTAAACGAGAGGTAGCTTCATGTTTTTTTTCCTTCGTATGGTAACATCTTGAAGCCGCCGCCGGTTAATGAGCTACCCGTCCGGGGGGAGTTTAATTAAAACCGACGATTAAGAGTATCGCGAAATTTCGATTATCGTCTATTGATGGTCGAGCTAATTAAGCGGAAAATTGAATCGAATCGCTGCTGGCCATAATTGCATGATTGTATGAATTATTCAAAAGGGAGGGAAATTTCGCGGAACGAATTTCGAGATTCTCGTCAGGCGAAAAAATGTTGAACGGAAATTCTCGTTTTTGTCTATTTTTCAGCAGGGAATTAGAACGTTTATTGGGTGATTAACGAACCATCAATTTTATCGAATTTCTTTTTTATTCGCTTATGGGAATTTTTCGTAAAAATGGGACACGTAAATGCTGCGGTAGAGAAACGTTTGGCTTCGTGAATTTAGTTATGCAAAGCCACCGGGCAAATTTGACTTTTAATTTTATCGTGCTTTGTTCTTTTGAAATTCGTCGGCGATTCGTTGTAGATTTTGTTGACGGTGCAGTGTGATTTAGGCTGAAATGGTTTTAAAATAGTTTTAATCTTTCTCAAATTGTTGACTGTAGAAAAAAAATAAATTAAACAACCTATATATTATTATTTCAGGAGTGATTTAAATTCGTGTGTAATTACAAATGAAAGTATTATTACAAAGTTATTGATGAAGTACTAAAAATAGCATCGAAAATGAATAATGTTACGTCAAGTACTAAAGGAAGATGAACGAATTTTGAAACAGAAATGTCATTCTGAGACATCCTTTTTGTTTCATTTCATAAATAGCTGCTGTCTGCCGTATCCATCTGCAGACTACTGCGAAAAGTGTAGCCCTCTAGAATAGTACAATGTAACCAGCGAGGTGTAACTCCTAGTGAGACGAATATTGCTCGTTCAGGCTGTTTCGCTTCCACCATTTTTCCAACCCCTACCTTCATCTGCGCTATTATCCTTCGGGATTAAAAAAGGTCCTTTGCTCCCAGTCAACGCAAGTCATTGTAATCAGCCAACAAATGAAAATGTTCATGGAAGCTTATTGTTGAAATGGTTGACCGGTTCAGGTAAAATTTTTATCGACGTTTTAGATTTTTTTTCTCTTGTTAACAAGTTGTATTAGTGCTCACCATTTCATATTTGTGTATCATATATATTTGCGATTCACATTTCTGTTCTAAAGTTTTGTTTCTGAGAAAAACTTTAACAAAACAATTTTGTTGTACAAACTCAATGAATTTGTCTCAAGTGAAATAAATTTGATATCACTGAATGGGACACGTTCCTCGCGTAGAATAAATTATAGAACAAGAATACGTTGAAGCACGGAATAAACACAAGGGACAGGACATAGTTCGAATGGGTTGAATTCGGCTTTCATCAGAGCAATGGTTCACACGAAGACGACCGAATCCGCGTGCAGTTTCCGCTCCGCAAAGTGACCGAAGTCGAGTGCAGGGCAAAGCCAGCTGAGTGCAAGAACGTCGCGGGATATTTGGCCGACTTGGAGTGCAGTTTAGAACTCGAGTCAACTTACTGTGTGCCGGTTGCTTCGGCAAACTGTACTATTGCGCGTGTACTTTTCGCCAATTCGAACGGATGCTTCGCTAAATTTATCTTATCTCCTCCTCCCTTTCAAATTATCCAGAAATTAGAGTGTGCAATTTTGGTTTACTTGCCAACAAGACGAAACACTCGCTAACGAGACGAAAATACTTCTCGAAAATCCTACATAAGTTTGCTAATTAGATTCAGCAAATTTTGCATTTTGTTTATGGAACGTTCATATTTAACGAAGTTATGTACTATCAAATTTCAGATGACATTCATAAATTACGTTTCATCTATAACCTAATTTTATATTATGTATGAGGTCTATAACCTAACATAACCTCATATCACACATGAGGTCTATAACCTAACATAACCTGATGTCATAAGGTCTCATATGAGGTCAGGTTATAGATGTATGACTACTCATGTAGGACATGAGGTTATGTATCAAATAATACGTAGTTAAGTCGTACATATTGAGAACGTTATGAATTTGGTTGAAGTGTTCGAAGAATTCATTTGGATGTCACCACAAGACCACTTGATGCCGACGAACATAATATGAATCTGTAACTCGTTTGACTTGCATGGACGAGTTTGTCGCGAAGAAAATTCAAGGATGACGACACGCGAAGACAGGTGCCGTAAATTCGGTGAATTCGATTGCGAGTTCGAATCACGTTTGGGACCGATAGTCTCGCGAGTAATCAAAACGCTCGACGTTGAGCGAACGATGCACGCCGTTCTGTCGTGAACGCGATTCTTATTCGATTTTCTCGTGTTTTCCGGCAAATCGGGAACTCGACTGACACCGTCATCAAATTTCTCTCGCGGAATACGATTTTCGTTTCGCGAACGTCGATGAGATCTTGACGCGCACGTCACGCGCGGAAAATTACCGGCGGCTGCTTGATGGAAAAGAAATACCGCGAAAAGCCTTTGAGCGTCGGGCTTCTCCGTTTCAATGGTTAAGGGATGAAACGCGAAAACGGTGTCAGTTTCTGTTTCGGGGACGTGAATTGTAATATTGGGATTGTAAGATGGAGAGTCACATTTCAATTTCATTTTTATTAGGTGATGTACCTGTTTAAGTTCTCAGTCACAGCTTTCAGTTAGATAATATTGGTAAATTTTTTTTTAGCAAGTTGAAATTTATGAATTAAAGTATACATCAAGCTTATGTACATTACTAAAAGTATAGAATTTTTGCATTAATTCAATCTATAATTGCATTTTAAATTCAAAATGCAGTATAGCAGCCGAAATTCGAAATACAATATCAGTGTAAGCCATCCCCATCAAACAGAATGCAGTAAATTGATGTGAATGTGCGAGGCCTGTCGAACATAAACGTCTCCCGTCATTATCATCGACCAATATCGTGGCAGTAGGTGCCATTAATTGCACGAGGCCAATAAATGCACGTGGTGCATCCTTTGGGATGGAATTGCATCCGCGAGGGCTCCTTTGCCGCTCGATTCACGCTCGCTCCGTGTTAATTTAACGAAAATTCATTAACGGCGAGATGCAACCTCTTCGAGAAGTCTACGATGCCCGGGCACAGGGTGTTGGCAGCCTGTGAAGGTCGGGCACGAATACGTCCTCTGGGCGAAAATTTGATTATACGCCTCGTATCGTCGCGATTGCAGTCAGATTGTTTGAACGAGTTTCCATCGGAACGAGAAATTTCAAGGGTTAACGCGTTGAGTATCGATAATGCGTTAGGTTTCGTTTCAATTCTCTTTTGCTTTACAATTTAGGCGGTGAATTTTGTGCTTAATTATCTCTTGTTGAAAAATTTTGTAACGTTGTTCAATATATTTTTGTACCAAAGTTTCAAGCAGTTCAAAATAAAGTTTTAAGCAGTATTAACATATTTTGCATTAGAAAAATTAATTTAACGAGACTACTCGACGGGGAAAAATTCCAAATTATTTCCTCTCGCTTCGAAGCATAATTTTCCATATAAAATATTTTAACAGCCGTAATATCGTTTCATTATCCGAATATAATTCAATTGCCTTTCTTAAACAAATATTTCTGCACAATTTATTCCATCGCTGAGTAAATCCATAAAATTTGAACAGCTCATTATTTTCACGAGTATAAAAACCTCACCTGGGATCTTGATCATCGAATTATCAAGTAATTTCATTCGCTGGAAACCCGTAGGTCCATTACCAAGATAAAGAATCCAACAGCCACAGTTGGAAATAATAAAATTATCTCACGTTTTACCGGTCTCTACGTGAACACGCGGAAAACGTGTTAGAGCAATCGAACGTTCTTTCTTTAAAACGATCGCGATTAGACGTGGAATTTCCGGGATCGAAGCAAAACGAGAGGAACGTGTCGACAACCGGGTTTAAAGTTCTCAAGTCACGTAAAGACTTCTTGTCGTTGGGTTCACAATGGTCCCGTGACCTCTGACCTGCCTTCTGAGCATGTCACTTCTCACGCACCTTCATTTTACTTTGAATTTTCACGTCGTCGCGAACTGCTTAAAAATCGACCACGATGGGTAAACATTTGTCGTCCAATTTTAAACTTTTTCACATTAAAATGCTATGTTGAAGTTCAATGTATGTTGAATGTGAGATATAATACATTTTTTATTGGGATATTAGAAAAAGTTATTAACCGAGTTAATAGTTATACGTCTTCTGTTTTAATAAATATCTGTAAAAAGAATACCTGTTTTATTAGAAAAATATAAAAAATGTGCCACCCAAATTGACAACGCAGTTCAGTGAAATTAGCAATGCAACTCATGGATTCTCGCCGCCAATACAACAAATTCAGTAGGTTGAAGGGTGTAAGGTAGATTAGGAGGGGCGTAAAGGGGTTGGAAAAAGCCGGTCGGATATATTGGATGGAAAGTACGTATTTGGCGATGGTCCAGCCGCTGTCTGCACGCTTGGCGTGTCCATTATTCCATTAGCGGTTACCGTGTTAACTCTTTATTGCCAGTCGGTATATGAGCCACTGTTTTTCATCCTCGCCGAGAGGACGTTTAATGTCCACATTTTCCTGGGATTACCGTAAAACCGTTCCTGTACTGGCAACACCGCTATACGGATAGGGTTGTTCCTTTAGCATCCCCCTCTTACGTTTTCACGCGCGATAAATGTGGGAACTGAAATTTCTTCAATAAACCACACTCCATGTTATAACATCTTTATGGTTAGCAAAATTCGTTCAAATTTCTATCGATACTTGATAATCATAATGACGAAATTCTTGTTATAATAATTGCAACACTGAAAGAATTAATATTCTCAATTGTGCAATGAAATAATTGATGATCTCGCAATATTTCGCACACAATTCGCAGTTCGATCGAAGATTTTGAAATTCGGAAGCTTTTATGGCTTTTTCGAGTATCACAGCGGAAGCGCAGCGGAACACAGTGATTTTATTGCCGTGGAAAACGAATTCGATGTCAGCAAAATTGAGGTCCTCTTTGTGCTCGCAGAAAGCACGAATTTTTCGGGCCAATTTACTTTTTATTACAAATTACGGACGCTCCATACATACGCGTGATTCCGAAAGGCAAAGCGAAATCACTACGTTGATTAAATGGCTGCTGCACGTTTTTCAGCCGAAGGAAACGCGAAGTTAACCCAGCTCGTCGCAAAAAGTGTACGGGTCTAAATGAAAAATTCATTACGACTGAAGATCCGGCGAATATACGCTTTGAAAATTTACGCGGAACTCTTTGGGCAGAGCGCAAAGTTATAGACTGCAGCAAAATGCCTTTGTTAGGTCTTTTAGTTTGGTTCAAACGCAACTTTATAAATAAGCGTGTTTTACCTGATTTAAACTAATTAGACCTGAAATGAACCTGGTGAACATATTTTTATTCTGATTACTTCTGAAATTTCGAATTGATTTTACAAATTTTAATTTATGAAGGCGAAAGAAAATTTTATATAAAATTTGTTTGAATTGCTAATACAGTAAAATGTAAAATTGTTAATATAAAAGATGTGGTACACGTCAAACAGGAACAAAGAGATACGAATTCTTTTATTCCCAGGTATGTAATTTTGAAATATTATTCAACAACGAACGCGCATGAAACTTCTATAAATCATAATTAAATAGCTTTTGTCGATGCTTATTAAACATAACTCGTGCGCCTACGGTAAACGGATAATATAATAAAAGCACCATTTTTCAGCTGCGTTTTTTGTCAAAACTCAAGAGAATAAAGTTTCCACGGTCGAACGTTTTGATAGGTATAAACACCAAACAATAATTCTTCATTAATCAACTTTCCATTGTCGAAGTGAAACTTTGTGCACTTTTTTTCTCTCGTACCAGATGAATTACGTTCGCACCAGTAAAAAACATCGCAGCAATTTTTTTTCCATAATTTCCACTTCTCATTTTACCTTCTGAAAAAAAACGTCGGAATATTTTACAAACTTTGAAATATGTTGCAAGATTTACGGATGCAATTTCAAATAAACCTTCGTATTTGTATAAATCTCTTTGACGTTTAATATTTGTTGCATTTGATTCGTAATACAAGCAGATTATTGAATTAATCAATCATCGATTATAATAAGCTGCTAGAATAATCGTTTTCAATCATTTTCGTACTATTTCATTATGTATTGCTAATAAAATGTTTGGCATTATTAATGTCGGTAGCAGACTCGTTGAAATTAATTGCGATAATTAACAATATTAAATTAGAAATATGATCATAATTGTATCTACTGTCCAATGGAGGAGTAGCCTCGGGCTGGTTTTCTGTGTCATATGATCCAATTTTAGTTTGATTTCGTGTTAATTATACTAATTAATTCGGTACCTTGCTTATTTTATTTGCAATTTCTTAAATTATTCAATTTTGAAATTTGAAAGTTGTGAATCTTCAAACATTCAAATTTCCAAATTCCTACATTCCCAATTCCTATATTCCCAAATCCCTACATATCCAAATCCCTAAATTTCCAAATCTCTACATTCTCAAACTCCTCAAATCCCCAACACCTAAATCCCCAACTACCTCACACGTCCATACGTCCTCGCGGACATAATTGCCCATCATTTCAGATCGCTCTAAAATAACCAGCAGTCTTCGATCTTCGAAGCATCCTTTCTATAAGAGCAAATGGCGGTACCCTGATTGTCGCCATCGTTCAGCGACTCATCACGCGTTCGCTCGACCAATTCGCTCGAACGACCGAATAAAACTCAATTTACAAGGAACTGGCCAAGTATCGGGGCTACATAAGAGCCGACACAATGCTCGGCGAGGGAAGTGCAAGCGATTGCACTTCGCCGCAGATTATTACATTTCTGACAATCGAACCAGACAATTTCTCCTCGCAAGCCAACACTGCCTTCCTTCCACCACTATGAACACTCTATTTCCAGGATAATGGAAGAACTACTGTATCCAGTAGCCACACGTGTTCGCATGAAATTGCTGGAAATACTGACAAAACCGTACGGGGTGCACTTGTTTCTTAATGACATTTTTCAATACTGTTTAGTGCTTTATTTCGACTCACGACTTTGTCATTGATCTTATACGTTTCTAATTTGTGGGGAGAAATTATTGTCCAACCTGACACTTACACATATGTATAGTATGTCTATACTCACACATGTACTTACATATATATTTAGTTAAAGTTCATCGACCAAATGTTACACGTGGATTAGTATTGTTTATGTACATTGTGATTTCGTCTAGGAGTAAGTGTAATTACAGAAATAGAATGAAGATAGAGGTTGATTCAAAAAATGGAGATTTAGCTTCCCTTAAAATAATTCCTGAAGGTTAATACCTTATTAAGACGTCTTTGTACATAATAACTTTAATGTACAATTTAGTATATTACTTTTGTCGTAGCTTACTCAAGGAGTCTAATAAATATTTAACGAAGCTAATAATAGTTGACTGGTGAAACTGAAAATCACTAAGATGATCACCCAATTTTCTATGCCAGCTCAATTGTTTTCAGAAAATAAAACAATGCTTGTACAGCACGAAGGAAAGCACCGGTTTCGAACACCATCAAATTTTCAATTTCCATCCCCCGTTCTCAGCCAGCATCCGAAAAGTCTCATGCAATCGAACGAGTTTCCATTCAGTTTCGCAGGATACCCTTGCAACACTCCCGAAGAGAAACCATGAATAAATTCCGGCGCATGTTCCCTATTTCTGATCCCTGTAATTCGTTGAATGTCGATGGAAGTTGGCCGAGAATTCTCGCGACGAAAATCGTGCGCGAACAGACGGTGAAATTCGAAAACGAAACTGCTCGAACCGCAGGGTGTCTGCCCGTTAGGGGTGGCTCTGTAACGAGGGTAGGAAACTCTTGCTTGAAAATGGAAGGCGAGTCGAATAAACAGGACACGCAACCGAGATGTTATCCCGGGTGTGGCGGTGTAACGTAACTTTGCGAAACACGAAAGCTACAACGTTCGGTGGAAGAAAAACAGAGTTGAGGAAAAGTTCTGGAAAATTTGACAGAAAGAATCCTTTTGATCGCGTGACTTCCGTGATTCGTATCTGCATGCATACGGTTTAATTGATTCAAACGAGAATTAATAATTTTAGGTTATGTCTTTCAATGTCGGTTTGTGGAATGTAATTGTGGTTTCTTTGGATGTTCTGAACTTTATTAACAAAGGAACTACAAATATATTCAATAAAATAATTGTAACAACATTGATAACTAGTACATTTGGAAACCTATGAAATCGGATTTACACGCGAACAAAAGTTCTTTCGCGCGGTAAAGTTTATCATAAAATTTCATCGAGAGAAAGCGTCCCTTAATGCTCTCAAGGACTTAAATAAAAATCCTCTTTGAAAACGAACCATCCACGGGAACAAAAACTTTTGAAACTTGAAATTCTGCATTGGAGAAACGAAACGAGACACCGTGGTCGACGAAAACGAGAAAACGCAGATCGACGAACAACCGTGTCGCGACTAAGAAAATAAGCCGACTGTCTTCGAGGGTGCGAAAGGAGAACAGGGTGAAAGATCTTGAATCTGCCTGAGAGCCAACCTCGATGTAAGAAAGATTGAAAAAACAATCGGGAGAGAGATTCGTGCATAAAATGCGTGTTCAGTGCCGAAAGATTTTTCTTTTTTCGACGAAACCCGCTTGGGTTCTATGTATTCGAAGCTTTAAGCTTCCTCTCTGTGCTCCGTTTCTTCTGTTTCCCGTTCTTTCCATCCCCGTAATTCGAGGGAAGTTCGCGAAACAAGGGTCAATATTTTTCTTTCGAACGCGTGCTTGCTGCTCCTTCTTTTGCTTGATTTGGCGAACGAGGCTACTTGCGTACCTCTTTCCAAATAATTCAGTTAATGAACGTAAATGTTTTTAGAGTAACGGACTCTTGATGTCGGACATTGTGTACCGTTTTTCTTTATGACATTTCCGACATGATGGGACTTCTTTCAAGTTTAGTTGCTTTAAGGAGCAATTTATTGGAATTGAGAATTTGGGGGTTGGAAATTACCGGATTTCCTATAATTTGTATAGGAATTATTTGATGTAAAGATTTGAGGAAATGTTATCAGAAATTACTGTAATGTGCCGTACTGTTCGTGACAATTAGAATAGCGACGCTCAAAGTGTTAATGCAAGACGTTACAGTTGTCTGACCACCTACTGTCCTCAATCTACTTACCACGGGCATACCTTCTTTTACTTTGACTCGACCTCGCCTCGTGGTTTGACATCTGTCCCATTATCAATCCCCATGTCTCGAAAAAAAAATTTGCAATATCGATAAAAGCTCGAAAGAATATATTCGTAGCGATAAAGAGTGAACGCCACAAAGAGTCAAGCAGCGTTAACTACACGAATTATCGCGGAATCGTCTTGGACTGAAATGGCGTTTGCAATGCAACAACGTAGATATCCGTTTCATCCCGCGGAGAGCAATTTCAACGGAGAGTAATCGCTTCCACGAAGTCATATCGCGACACGAATCGGAATTGTTCGCGGTAAGTAGGTGTACAAGCCGCTTGTTCGCGGCTCACCGGGAAAACTTTCGTCGCGCACGCAATCTCGACAATTGTCTAAACTTGTCGTCTACCGTATATCGAGAAGTCGAGCGGCGCATTCGGGACAGGCTGAAATATCTAGAAAGACTCCCGATACGAAAGCTCGGCGAAAAGCTCGCTCGAGAACGCCACTCAGAGTTCCACGAGTGCCCGCCTGCGCACGTTTCATCGTTTCGCTTCGACTACTTCTGCACGGATTTCGCGAAAGACAATCACCTTTCTCCTACCACGCGGATCATGCTGAAATTCAAAATGCTCTTAGAGGCTGTTCTACAACTTATACTTTGAAATTTTTACATTTTTTAGTTTATTTATTTCTTTCATTTTTTTAACCCTTGGCACTCCATGATTTATATTGCCTCAACTCTTTAATTTATAAAATAGATTTATTAAAAATTAAAAATTAAATTTGAGAAGATAGAGCCGTGTGGTAGAAATAATCTCACGAATATTGAATGCAAGATGCATCGTATCCGATTGAAGGGGATTCATTTCTATTTAACGCGTAACTGCTGCGTATATTGATTTCAGCATGTATCTCACGAACGTGTATGTAGGTCATCCGCTAATGTATCGGTGTATTCTAATATTTCGCAGGTGAACGCTAAATCAAGTATCGATTAGAACGATCCACCTTCGGTGGAACACGCTTTCCTATCGCCTCGTTCTAATTAAATCGTCCCATATGGTATTACGTTCGAAACGCAATCAACTCGAGATACGTACCTCGAAAGTAATGGAATTTCTTTTTTACCGTGTCCACTGTGAGCATGAATTAATCTCCTCTGGGATATTTTGGTTTCATTCCCGGAGAATCGCTTCTCTTATGTTTAACTTCGTTCGGTATTGAGGATTCGCGCCTCCGAATCGAATCTACATTATCGTGATTCATTCGCAGCCTTTCGCGTGCGGGTTAATTAAATTTTGCGACGAATACCGTGAATGCCATCTGAACGGCAGTTCATAGCGTGTTTTAACGCGTGGAGAAATAATTAAGATGGAATCGTTAATGACGTCCTGGTATTTTACTAATTGAAAACCTGGCTTCTAAATCGATTTTAGATATTCCAGTTTATTGGTTTTTGTATTAATACATATTTTAGATGCAATTGTACAAATATTTCGTCAATCGATTATTTATTTTTAGTAGAAATTGCTACGTGATGATTCTGTTTTTCAATTTATTTATTCTCTAAATAAATTTCTCTGAATTTATGGTTAATGTTTGCTTTTAAGTTTTAAATGATTGATGGATTCTTGTTAAATGAGCTCGTCAATGTTGAATTGATAGTGTTCTATAAAGTTTCTAATCAGCTTAGTAATTTCGCTGATAAGCACTATCGATTCTGTCAAATATAATTTATAGCTTCGGAAACTTCACAAATTATTCAGCATTCGCCAAACGTGCTTCAAAATTAGCTTAATACGTTTAAAATATTTAAAAATCCTTTCCATCACTGAATAACACTAATTACAAAAAGTATCGTTTTAAAAAAGAATGAAAAAAATATCGCCGTAAAATTCACGCATTATCACTGATCTTTAATACGGCATTTCACAGTGCTTTCATGATATCAAATTATGTCAGACCTCGGTTTCTCTCGAAATAAACCATTTTGATATTCATCCATGTAACGCATACCGAGTTTCATAATTTCTGTTGTAAATGCACGTCTACCATCATACAACGAATGAATTAATTCACAAAATCTCGTCCAGCTGGTTACATTTCACGAACATCCCCCCGTAAGACGCTTCAGAAACAACCTGCTCAATTATAAACATGAAATTCCCCACAATTTCACGTACGACCGTGCGTACGCTCGTAACGACCAGCTTGTACGCTTGAAAGTTTAACAATCTTGTTAACGTCGCTGGTGCGCTCGGCTTCTCACGGATTCTGTTACGAATTCGAATTCCTCCATGATTTCGCTGGTTTGTTTAACTGAAATACGTCAAAATTCCACGTTTCGCGCATCTTACTTCCAGCTTGAAATATCTTGTATACTGTTCATTTCTATAACGCTGTATTTTAATTGCTTCGCACAGCACAAGAAATCAACGTGCACAGGAATATTGTTCTGTCTGAAAAAAATGCATGTTAAAGTCGTATAAATTTCTTAGGCTAAACAAGAACAATTTATAGCACATTATTTCATCATACTGAATTTTTATGGAAAAAACGAGATGATGTATTCATTTATACATTAAAATTGATCATCTCGCATAATCACTTCATAACAGTCACTAAAAGTTCAGATCCATCATAATCGCTTTCCTCAGAATCTCTATATAACAGGTATCTTTAAAATAGTTTCAGCTGCAAGTTAAATTAAACCAACCAGTGAATTGTTAATAGTTAAACAGTTACAAAAAATGAATTTACAGATTAAAATTGCTCACAGTTACATAACCTTAAAATTCAGATCCACCATAATCGTTTCAACTCCAAGTAAAACTGAGAAGCGGACTAGCCACTAAAAGCGTATTGTGAACAAAGTAATCCGCGTAAAGATTTTCGAAATTGAAAATACTTACAGAAGGTGAAGTTTCACAGCAGGTAACGACGAGGAGAGCGTAGAAATTTTTGGAATGCAGCCGGTCGCATCGAATGAAACGTAATCTTCTCTCGGTAACGGTACACGATGCGCACGTTGAATACGCGTGCAGCTAGTATCTTTTATTTTCCAATGCCGAACGTGGGCATTTTAATGTCGGATTACGAACGAAGATTGCGCACCGCTCGTTCCTCTTTCGTCCCCGCCTTTTTTCTCCTGTTCGCAATTCACGTAATGTTTCGCCGCTCCCGACACCATTAGCACGTTCCACGCTTACGTTGTTCCTGTCTTCGGCCATGGTACGTGCTCTACCTTTATTAATGAACGGTTCAATATGTAATTTCAAGTCGTACCCGCGATACAACGATAATGAGTATTAGCACGTATCGTTTAGTACACATGCCAAGCATGTGTGGCCATTTTAGGGGTATTTATGCTTGGAGAAGGTGAGGGTTGATTTTTTATAGTGATTTTAGGATTTAGGGGTTTTGGGGATATTGGGGGTATCGGAGATTTTGGGGATTTGGAAATTCGGAGATATAGGGATTTGGGGATATAGGGATTTGAAAATTTTGGGATTTGGGGATGTGAGAATTTGGGGATATAGGAATTTGGGGATATAGAGATTTATGTATGTAGGGATTTGGGGATGTAGAGATTTTGGGATGTACGGATTTGGGGATGTAGGGATTTGGGGATGCAGAGATTTGGGGATGTTCGGATTTGGAAATTTAGCTATTTAGAAATTATTGGAGTTGGAAATTTAGGGATTTGGGGATGAACGTACTTGGGAATGTAGGAATTAGAGAATCTAGGAATTTGCAAATTTAGGGATTTGAACATTTGCCGAATTTGAAAATTAGTGAATCTAGAAATTTGCAAATGATCACAATACAATTTTGTACCACCTAATATTTCCACTCCTGATATCGTCACGAATTATACTACTTCACATGCTACTGTTTTCCAGTCTAAAAATAATAGTTTCAAAAGAATAGTGTCTCCTTAAAGTGCTCCTACATATACAACGAAAAGTTTCACCATAAACGAAATATCTTCGTATGATTTATTTTGGTTAATGAAATCCCGGCCATGATCTATTGCTCAATTACTTCGCGTAAGTTAATTTATGGCTGTATCTTCCATGCAGCTTGGTACACGCAACCGCAAACATCCCCCGATACGTGTACCATCAACCCCCATTATTATTCTTCTTTGTAATCTAACGTTATCGTGTAACCAGCAAAAATGAGTGATTTCTGAATTGATTAAAGTTCGAAGTTTGTTAGAGTGTAAGTTTCTTCATCAGCCAGATTTTAACTGGATTAATAAAACTTTTGACGGTGCTAGTCGACTGATTAATCGAGTTTCATAGTTCTTATCGTGTTCCGACTGCACGGTCGTGTTTCAACTACGTTTTATCAACCTCCGTGAATAAGAAACTTGATCTTTCAACAGTACATCCTTGCTACATTGCTCGCGATTGAAATTCGGAAGTTTGTGCAGATTCGTTTTCGAATTGCAACTTGCTTTGGTGATTAAACTTTGCAACACTGGTGTTTGCTTGGTTCTCTGTGAACAAAATGTAGACATTGTGCAGATTCGTGTAAGAAATCGTTGAATATAGTAATTAGTGTAATACGATGTAGACATGCGATGCGATTTGAGTAGGTGCTTTAGCAGCGGTTCACAACTTCCTCAAATGCATTCCGTCATATATTTCTAAATTCCTACATTCTCAAATTCCTATATTCAAAAATTCTCACATACATAAATCGCTATATTCCCCAATTCCTACATTTCCGAATCCGCTAATTAAAACCCGAGTTTTGTTACGCATCAATTTTTTAATATAAAAAGTTAAAGTTGTTATATTGAACTGGTTGAGAAGCACTGCTTTGTAGAAATTCATAACGACGTAAACATAGTTTGTCGATGATTAAAATAGTTGATGGAGTAATTAAAGTAGTTTGATCCGAAATAAAGTTGGTGCACGAAAAGTTTCATTACATCGGTTGGTTTATTGACTCGGAAAGTTGTTTATCGGATGTTTTCATTGATAAATCGGCGGACTGCGGGCACAGAAGATTAAATAATTAATTAAACGATTGAAAGTTTATAAACCGAACAGGTGTATCGAATGTTCGAATGTTGCGATAACTTTTCAAGAGAATTTCTAATATAATATTCGCATCGTTACGGGGAAATAATTAATATCGTTTATCGATAACGATCGGATACGTCGGGGTTTGGTTCTCGCATTGAAATACAACTTCAGAGGATCCGTTTGCAGTAAACAGAAAATTATGATCAGTACTGAAATTACAGACGGCGCATTAATAATTGAATTCATTTAAATACCACGGTAGAACGTTTGGATAAGTGAAACGATTAACAAAATAATTATTTGTTAAACGATTTGTGAAATATTTTGTAGAATATGTAAGAGAGAATGGAAAGGGTGTTGATATTTAGGGATTTGGGGAATTTGGGATTTGGGGTATTTGGGATTTGGGGTATTTGGGATTTGGGGTATTTGGGATTTGGGGTATTTGGGATTTGGGATGTGGGGAATTTGGGATTTGGGAAATTTGGGATTTGGGAAATTTGGGATTTGGGGAATTTGGGATTTGGAGAATTTGGAGCATTCGGGAATTTAGGAATTTGGGGATTTGGGATTTTGGGACTCGGGAATTTGGGAATTTAGGGATTCGATAATTTGACCACCTAGGAATTAGGGATTTGGAAATTTGGGGATTATGGAATTTGGGAATTTGATGATTTGATCATCTAGAATCTCTTGTATTCCTACCATTCCCAAATAATTTCAACATCCAAATTCGCCAATAAAATACTTCAATCTAACGAACTCTAATAATCTCACACAACTCTCTAATCAGCATTCTAAAACTCACCAACCAATCTTGTCTGTTGCAGGTCCAATGCGGTGATACTCGCAGAACCCATCCAAGGAATACATATCAGTTCATATCACTTCGGTCCATACTTGAACCTACAAATCCCTCTGACCAATTGAACATATCGATCATCTGCTAGTTGCATATCAGCTAAAATGCATGACCAACGATGATCCATCGTCCCCGAACGGTTCGTATCGGATGTCGATCTCGCGTGATCGGCAAGCTGTCCAACAGTGTCTCGTAACCGGATCGTTTGTACCCGTGAGTTTCGTTCAGGATTTCGAGGTACGTCGCGAAAAGGGGAACCGGTGTACATAGTTTGGTGGAAGTTGGAGGCGAAAGAGGAGTAGCAGGACGAAAGGAGAGGATGTCGCTGAGGTAACGCGATCTCTCGAGCCGGCTGAAGAACGATCGTGAATCGAACCGTGCTCGAAAGGGGAATATCGGGTGAAGAAGAGCCGTGGGTTGCCTTAGCGTGCAATCGAAAATGGGTTTCCCCAGAAGGAGATCGTTGTGGTTGAAGGTGGCCGTGGTGGCCGCCGCGGTGTGGATCACCGTGTGCTTTTTGCTTTACACGGAGGATCGAGCGAACGCGGCCGTGCAGGGATTGGCGCCGTCCGGCGTCGCGGCGCCTCAGATGGCCAATGGATTTGTTCCGGTTGCGGCACCTCTCAGAAAAGAGACGCCACTCAGTGCGCAGGCGAAGGCCAAGGTGATGCAGGCAGGACCAGAACAAGGTAAATTATTATTTATTGGAATATTTAGAGATTCAGACTTGGGTCTTTGGAAATTTGAATATCAGAGATTTGGGAAACTTGAGACATTAGGGATAGACATGTCTGGGAACTTGAGGATTTGGCAGTTTCAGGAATTGAGGAATTTGAGAATGTAGAAACCAGAGAACTTCATAATTTGAGCTTTCTGTAACATAGGAATGTAGGAATTGCATATTAGGTATTAGGTAATTTATAAATTTGTGGCGTTATGAAACCTGAAAATTTGCAAACATAAATAATTAAAAACATAAATGCGGACATAAATAGTTAAAAATCATGAAATTAGTATAATTGAAGAATTCAAGAATTTGAAGACTGTAGCTAAATATATTCCTAGAATATTAAGATCTTAAAAGCCCTCGAGTAACTTGATGATAGTGATCTCTTAAGTCAAAAAAGATGCATGGTTGAACCATAGCAGAGGGTGCAGTCAGAATTTCGAAAGAGGAAGGCCAGCAGTGGGTGGCGTGGGTGATACACGACCCGAGTTTCACCGCGGCGAAGTTCGCAACGACCCGGTCGGCACTAAAGCAATTTGTCGTGCTCTTTATTGCCGTATCGCGTTCACACACACACGTGTACCGTAGAACAACTTCGTCGACCGGGATAAAATTATTTTCAAGGCGAGCCAACATGCCGAGAAAAGTGGGTGAACTCGCGGCAACCAGCCATTTTGTAACGTGTCCACTTACCCCTCCTGGTATTACCTATGGCTTGCCAATATGGCGACAGGGAATAAAACTGCAGTTTATACGAAAAGACTCTAGAAAAGTAGACGGACATTGCTGCGTACGAGAATGTTGAAAATTCAGTTCCTTCTTTGACTATCATCACCCTCGTTTCTTATTTTTGTTTGCGAAGAGAGAATTGCTTGAAGAGCATTTTATTAGAACTTCGATTGCTTTCAATAAGGTGTGAACGAATTTGAGAAAAATTTACCTGTGTAGCTAACTTAGAAATCAGTCTGAATATTTAAATGAAAATTGTGTAATCTGGGACATTTATTTTTTTGCACAAAATAATTCAAGTATAGAAAACAATTACTTTTTATTGTTCAATTAATTTCATTGACACAGAACATGAAATACATATAAAAACATAGCCTATTCATAAAAAAGTATAACAGAATGCTAAAAATGCAGTCTATTCACAAAAAAGTGTAACAGGACGCCAAAAATGCAGCCTATTCATAAAAAAGTGTAACAAAATTCTGAAAACATACTCCGTTCATGAAAAAAGTATAACAGAATTCTAAAAGTGCGTCCTATTCACTAAAAAGTATGAAAGAATTTAAAAAATATATGAAACTTGCAAAATATCATAATGAAGCAGATATGTAATATGTCGTACGAAATATTTCAACGGAGAAAATGTTTTGAAGGAATTTTTTTCTGCAACAAAGGATACGTTCTATATAGATTTGCGAATTTAACGTAACAAGTTGCGTTGAATGGGCTCAGAAAGTCGTTGTATTGAAATAATTTTTTTTTTTTTTCATTTTTTTTTACCACAGGCGGTGGTGTACTCGTTGCTCCTCGCGAACAGGACTCGAGTGCTCCTGGTGAAATGGGGAGACCTGTGATTCTGCCGACAAATTTGACTGCTGAAACTAAAAAACTCGTCGACGATGGATGGCTAAACAACGCGTTCAATCAGTACGTCAGCGACCTGATTTCTGTTCATAGAACACTGCCTGACCCGCGCGATCCATGGTAAGTTTTTCAGATATTTTTATTAATGTTTGTACGCTTGACGAGTTTTAATTAACCCTGTTATATAAATTTTATAATGTTATAGTTTGCAAATGGGGTTGATATTGAGATAGGTTAGGATTTATAAATTCACGAAGAATGTGTGATAATTTAGGTTAGGTTACTTTAAGAATATGTGATAATTCAAATTTTGACATTGTCTATATATTTAACAGAAAGGCGTTATGTAAATATGTTAACAAAGCATTCAGTCATTTTCTTCAAACTTTCAGCTTCTAATAGATGTAAGTGCTACTTAACGATACTTTTGTTATCAAATCAAGATTATCTATGTCTCACAATCAGCCATATAATAAAATAGAACATACCATAAAAAGTGTAGTAGAGTGAACTTCGATAACAGAGCGTATTTCAACATTTTTACTCGAGCCACCGGTGTCTTCATATTCCCACAGACGTTCAAATTCCCCTTACTCCGATGAGATCCGTGGCACTCGAGGATCTCGAAAAACACGAGATAATTTCGAGCAGCAGCCGGTATTCCGTTTAAAATTGGAGTTCCTCCTTTGTTATTATTTAATTAAATCATCAGAGGGTATATATTTAGTTTGAGTTACATAGAGACACCGTATCTCGCCGTGAAATAAAATTCTTCTCTCTATTGGGACACGATGTGAAATAGGAAAAGGATTCTTCACCGGGTTCTCGTCACATAATGCACACAGGGAAAACACATATTCGCGTTTTATTCCCGTTTCGACGTTCCGCGAGCTTCAAAGAGCAAAGAACGAAACGTAGCCGCATTCCGGGATACCCCGCGGGTAATAGGACTTTATTGCACTTTCTTGTTAACAAATTGCCTGAATTACTTTTCGTTGACGCGAAGAAAGCAATTTCGCCGAATACGAAACGCCGGACACGTTGCACGGTTTAATCAATTGCATCGCGACTAATTTGCCGCGCGGCAACTTTGTAACGAGTTTGGAATGAAGACGAACGGCGATGCGATTCGGTGATTTAATTAGTCACAATTCCCTGTCGAATGTTGCACCTTTTGCACCTTACAGAATTAGTCAGAATCTTTAATGATAATTTCCAGAAATACGCCACTGACATTAAACTTTCATTATATCTTTAACCCTGATATCAAGCTTTATCTTTAACACTGGCAAACTTTAGTCATATACAACATTGACAATTAACTTTATATCTTACATCTACACTTAACCTTAATTACTTCTCTAATATTAAACTCACCTGTACACTGCATTTTTAATTTCGAAGGAAAATTTTCTTATGTCCCTTAATGTATAGTATATGTCACAAACTTTAATATACATCGTGTTTTTATGTGCCTCATTATCATGTAGCTTGACTGAGTTTAGCTGCAATGAATCAGTGTTTTAATGTGGCTGGAGACTCGTTTAGGGTATCTCGGTAACTGATCGTCTACCGTTCACGCTATCCGTTCTACTCGAATCAGATAATACCGAGTTAATTATATAATTCTAACAATACTTCCGAAAAAGTTCTCGAAATAAAAATCCCGAATATGCAGAAGAATTAACAGAGTTTACGAACGTAGCGTTCGGAATAAAAAAAATGTCACAAATATCAAGCTGCCACAAACATCACAGCCATAACTCAAAGTCGGAACAAAAAAATGAACGGACAAAGCATCATTTGTACAAAAGCGTAGTATATTTCGCATGTATCAAGCTGTCGATCGAAGAGCAGAAAATGTCGAGATCCGGCAAACACCGGCGGATGAGTTGAAAATCCCTGTCGGGATCGTTCGACGAAATATCAAAAACCATGCTCGATTTATCGCCTGTAAGGTAGAGCCCATCCATTTCTCGCGAGATCGTTCTTCATAATTCAGCGATAAATCTCTGGTGGTTGCCTTACGACTGGCGATTTATTTCTACGACGAATCGCGGGGCCCAGGTACGTAGTTATATCTGGGCGACGATCAAGACCCCACGTACCGAAATATGTTTCCCCGGTATGATCGTAAATTCTCCGTAAAACTTCAGCGCACCCGGCGAATTAACCCCATGAATATTAATTACAATTTACATAATATTAAGCGACATTATCAGTACAGCTGGCTGAACTTCATGAACACGAGACACCAACGGTCTCTAGCTGCTGGTGCTCGATTTAAACGATTTAAAGGGCGAGACAACAGGGTGCACAGGTGTCCGCGAACAGGTGGCTCTGATTTACAGCCTCTCGACACTGTTCAACGGGTCCAATCGGTGGTCACGCTAATGTCCTGGCTCGATTAACGAGTCGCTGAAAGTTTTAGCGATCGCTACTGGGAGTTCTATGCTAGACCTGCCAGCCAGAGGATTTCGGGAATTTGTGGACATTGGTCCGTGGACCTCATCAAACCTTCATTCTGATGTGATCTACTTCCGAAAGCGGGAAACCTTCCAATCATTTATAATGCATTAGTTTTCAAAGTTGCAGAACTACATTTCATAGTCAGTTTCAAAATAGTCAAAGTATCAAAATTGTCAGCATTCCATAATTTCATTGTAACAAAATTCCTTAAATCCCCAATTTCTAAGGATCCAGAACCTTGAAAACCTCAAAGTGTTAATACCTCTCAAAAAATTCGCAAATTCCTAAAATCAAAAAGTCTCTACACCCCCAAAATCCTCGAACCCCCCAAAGTTCCAAAATCCCAAAACATCCAAACTTGCAAATTTACAAAATTCCCAAACCCAAAAAATCTCAGAACCACAAAAATATCCCCAACATCGGAACAGAATTTCTCTAATTAATGTAAGAACGTGGGAGTATAAAAGTAATTTGCTTTGATCAATGAATTTGCTAATTAAATTAATTCAACCAGCGACGTTAATTAATGAGCAAATTCACCATAAAGTATCCCGTCTGAACGGCACCGTGATTCTTGAATATTCAATCAGTCGGTCCCCGACATATTCATTAAGTCGCAGGAAGAGAAAGTTTATCCGTAACAGATCGTTTAATTGATTTCACGGCTCGGCGACCGTTCAAAGACGATTCCTTGCTTCGCCATTGGGACACGAGTTTATCGTCGCTCCTAGGGGAATCCCTTCAATTATGTAAAGCAAACTCCACGGAGTCTTCTCTCGGAAAAGAAACGCAGACAGGTGTCGCAAAATCGATACTGACAATTTCTATTTCGATAATTCACTCCTATATCTTTCTCTGTTTATGTTCAAGGGTGGTTTTGACATATTTAGAAGTGGAGGATCAAGAAAAAAATTTATATTTATATCTCTAAAAAAAATTAGTATTATTACTGTACAAAGCAGCAAATATTTGTATAACATGTTCTGAAATCAACAAACACGCAGTAGATGCACGCGTTTGCTCGCCAAAGAACCTCGAGCGCTTAATTGAAATTGCATCATGATATAATTAACTCGTAACCGTGCTTAATTTAATCAGCTGTTTTCTTCAAAACTTTTGCCTGTTAATGAGATCATAACTGATAGGAGATAAGTTGTCGAAGTTCGAGCTTTCATGAAATTAGTTTCTTTCGCGTTAGAACGAACAAAGTTGCAATCTGTTTGTTCTTTTAGAACGTTAAGAGTTTACAATTATCGATCAGGTGTTGAACGATGCTTGTCTCAGTTGTACGTTGTTATGAAGAACAACTTGCTTCGACTTCAAAAGTTCTCGGGTATCTGTACATTTAATGGACGTTGAGAAGTGATGATTTGATTCAGGTATGCAATTGTTACTTTGGAACTGTAGGTTTACTGATTTTTGAATTTTGAGAATTTGAGTACTTTAAAAGCTTGACAATATAACATTTTCAAGACTCCATGAAACAATAAAAGCGTCTACATCATAAATTTTTGAAATTGCATTTCACCATAAAAATATTTATTACCCCATCTGTTTTAATATCGAATCATAAAAATATACATCAACAGGAAGAAACGTACACAACGGTCATAACAATGGAGGATTATTCAACGCAAAGTGTGCATAATTGTGGTAAAAAGAAGTTCAGCTTGGCTGCATGATAATTGAAAAATATTGTTTCGTCTGCGTTGTAAAAACCGAAATCAGCCGGTCTCATATTTTTTCATTACACGTTCTTCGTGTTTTCGCCCAGTCCTCGCGTCTTGGCCAGACTAAATTACGGCGTGAAGTTGCCTCGTTCCCAGAACAAAAGGAGGATCTCCCGAATGGTTGGACGCCGGTGCAAAGGTAGAAATAAATAATTGAGTAGGTTATTTAAGAGGGACCCTACGTTGCCAGGTGAGGCTGCCCTTTTTCACGAGTCGATAGGAGAAAAACTAAATCTACTGCCGAACCAACTGGTTGATCCTAATACGGTTCATTTCTCTTTTCGAAACTTTTATTTAGGAACTTGTTTTCGTTCGATTTTATCGCGCAACTTGTTTTCGCCAAATTTTATTTCGGGAACTTTTTAAAATACGTGGAAACATTTTTGTGGACGTATAAAAACCGGTTGTGTCAGGTACTTCAATTTAAGTACTGGGATATTAGGTTATAAAATTCTTTAGATTATCATTTTATAATAAAACCTTCTGTGTATAAAACATAATTTTACAATAAAGAACAATTTTTCACAACAATTTGAACTCTCTAATACTTCATTTTGTAAACAAAAAAATGTGTCAAAATATAAAATCACCAAATTAATGTAGTGTTATTTTCATAAATAAATGATCAAACAGCTTATTTTCTGTGCAGCTTAAAATTACACGGATTCATCTCTAAAACGAACAAATGTTTCGATTAAATATATCCTTCAATCTTCTCCGATTACACACGTCCATTTCTAATTTATCCCGATCCACGTAAAAAGATATAAAAAATAAAAATTGACTGATTACGATTGAACGTTTGATTAAAATACTTGATTCATGTTTAAAGCTTATCGCTACTTTGAAGCACTACTCGATAAACACGCTAGTTTAATCCAGCTCGAAAAGGTATGCCTTTGCTCGTAGCAACGAAAGGGAGAAATGTGTAATGAGTTGCTGGGAAAATAGAAAAGCAATTTTGACTCTCAGCTATTCTGAAAGGAAGGGAGGACTGCTTTCATTGAGAAACATCCAATGATCGGAAGAAATAAGTTGGCGAAGAAGCGAAATTGCTTTCGCATGCAAAGCGATAGATCGAAAATCGTTCACCACCTGATTGCCTGTCATTTAACGTATCGATGTTTTTCAACACGTTCTGACTTTTCCTCTTTAGTTTCCTTTTACACGTTTTATCTATTTCTTTTTTTGAACCATTTTACTGAAACTTATATGAATTTTGTACATATATAAATTTCCAAATTTGTATGTAGAGATCGTAAACGTATCGAAGGCGTTGAAATCGATAAATTTCTCGGATGGTTTCAGTCGGCAAGAAATGTAATTTTTCTCCATATTTTAATAATCGAAACGAATGAATAAACGATCGAGGAAAATCCTTGCGGGAATACGCTGACGAAGATGAAACGCGTCTCTGAGGGCGATCGTAAACGAGAATCCAAACGGAGGCGATCTTGAATAAAGCAAGCCGAAACGCTGGAACTGCAGAATTATTTGCGAACAGCAATTTCGGCCTCGGCTTTCAATCAAGACGCACGGCTGGCCGAGTTCAAACAGAAACGATATCAAAATATAAGAGAATACCTTGAGCATTGACCCGCGGCTATATAATTTCATCGAAATATCAGCTATAATTAAATCTCCGAACGAGATCATATCTCCGATAAATTTTTAAACGAAACCGGTCTAGCGAAGTCGAATAATGCAACTTAATTTTCGTTTCTGGTCCCATTTTTCACTTGGGAACAATATCGAACCAGTTTTGCGGTTTGATTTACTCGTTTCCTACTTTGCAATTAAAAGAAAAAGAATCGAATTTATCGTCGGTGGAATGAACAGCACGGTAATGGAATTCATCATCTGCCAGATAATTGGAAATGATTTACTGATTCGTTGAGTAAATTATATTTTATCGACGTTTCGTTGTTCATTTCCTGTTGTTTTGTTTGATCTATCGTCGCAGTAAATTGTATTTTGGTGCTCTTGTAATTGAATGGGACGCGGTGCTTCGACGATCGCGCAAAATTGCATTAGGGAAATGATAATGCGGTGTAATTCGTTTTTCAAATATATTGGTTATCGGTTTGTAAGGCAGAATAATGTTATGAATCCTTTTAGGTTATCGGGTTCGAATTTTATTGATGTTTGGTCACTGTTTTATTATTGTACTATTTAGTATTTTGCTTTTTTGCTTTTTTGCTATTTTGCAATTTTTGCTAGTTTGTCAATTTGCTAGTTTGCACTTTTGCTAGTTTGTCAGTTTGTTAGTTTGCAATTTTGCAAGTTTGCTATTTTACTAGTTTGGTATTTTGCTAGTCTGTCATTTTGCTACTTTGCTATTTTACTAGTTTACAATTTTTCTAGTTTGCTATTTTACTGGTTTGCAATTTTGCTAGTGTGCTATTTTACTAGTTTGCAATTTTATCACATTACTATTCTACTATTCTGCTACCGTACAGTTCTGTAATTCTGCTATTCTACTATTCTACTTTCTCCACTATTCCAAAACTCCACACTCCAATTCTATCTCCCAATAATAAAATATGTACACATCCCATACCGAACGAATGGCTCCTTGAACAGAGTACGGGTGACAAAATGATTACCCTGCATTAATAATAAAATCATAGTACTTCACCGGGTGTTATACTCATGCGAGTAATTTCATTCGAGGAGTGGAATCTTCTGGCTGGTAGAGGCTTTCGAACGGTTCGTGGCCGGAAGAAATAAGTTGGCATGGCGGCCAAATCGCGTCGCGAATGCATAACGATCGTCTGGTGTACCATTGTGTGCTTGGAAATCCATTCGCGGGGTCCTATTGTGGTGCACTCAGCTTCCTCCGGGTCCTGGTCCCTTCCGTTGAGGTGTTACCAGCAGAACTGGAAATGGCTAGCGCCACAAATGTGTTCCGGAGCTGTGAGGATACTCGTCCTGGAGTAGACCACGCGAGAAAGTACACGATTCTACATAGTACGAAACCGGTAGTTTATGTCCTCGGCTTCGCCGTCTCTGAATACTCTTTCTACGTTAAAAGTGACGTTTACGTGTTGTCTCGTTACATTCTGGAAATTATTATGGATATTCGCGAGTTTACACTGCACGTCCATGTGTGGGCTATATTATCTTATGTGCCCATAATCAATTTTTAAGGCCACTTATTTATTTCTACAGTATTCGATTTCAGTAAATTATCTTATGTGCTCATAGTCAATTTTTAGGGTTATTTTACTCATTCTACAGCATTTCAGTAAATTATGGATACACATGATGTAGCGAAGTTGCAGGAAGTTTGTCTTCCACATGTAGTCTTTTTATTTGTATAATGATTCTACATGGTGCATCAGATGTTCAGGATTATTTTACTTATATTATTTTATTTACCAGAGTATCATTCGACTAAATTATTCATCTGTATGCTTACATCTGAATCACTTTGTTTACATGTTGTTAATACAAAGCATGACAAAGCACATATCGTGTAGTAATGAATATGTTGTATAATCTGACAGATAATTCAAACACATTAGCAGGCATAAACTAACAGTTACAAATTAACAGCCATAAACTAACATTAGCAATTGCTTATAACAAACATTTAGTTTGTTGAAGTTTGCACTTCCACTTCAGTAGCCAGTAACAATGAATAAGTAATGAAACATTGTATAACACTTCAAAATGTATAGAATCTATTGTTACAAAGTTAACATTAAAAACTTGACGTTTAAAATGCAAAATATCAATCTTGTGTCTCGATGTCCGAAGTTTCCGTAGTTCGAAATTTGAATTGGAGATTGGAATTTGAAGTTCGGAATACAGAATTAGTCTGAGGAATTTGGATCGCGGAATCTATAAACCGAAATGTATTGCTTTGATTATAAACTTAAGAGCAATAGTTGTTTATTTATTCAGATATGCGTATATAGAGAAAATACTCCCGTTATCTGTTAATTTGTGCGAATACATAAATAAAAATTCTGAACGGATTAAATACTTAGCAGACCTATCTATTCTGGTAATTGGATCTGAAGATAAGGTATTAATTAAAGGTTGTAATGAAGAAGAGCGGAAAATCGTATAATGTTCACCAAGAAATATTAAATTTAATTAGTTCCAAGACATTCGAGGCATTTATATTATCTTGCATGATATCAGTTAAGAATATAATAATAATCTTTTTTATTTCGTTCGTGAGAGACTTACTTGTACATTAACGAATTGCTAAAACATGTTATCGAAATACAGAACAAGAAAATATTTTACATTTTGTTGGATATCCATATTTAAATCCAGTAATTTACAATTTAAAAACTGTATTTTCGTACCACAATTTAAAGAACAGATACCTTAAATTTAAAAAGATGTGTCCTCCACAATTTCGTCGACTACAAATAAGTCAACACTGCTGCGAGGCGCAAACTTTTAAGTTTACGACCTAAATTTTGAATCTCTTTTAAAGTACACACGCGAGCGCACAGAATGTTAAGTTCGAATATGAGGTATTCGTGGTTATCTGCACACAGCACAAACTATAACTGGGTCACATTAGTAAAAGCCGGGAATCTTCGATGGCGCACAGTTGGCAATTCCTCGGTAGAGCCACTTATCTTTTTGTTGTCGGTGCAGTGTACAAGCTACGTATTAATTACACCAGTTTTGCGCGTCTTGCGAAATGATACAGTTAACAACTTAGGAAACTTGTGTCTGTGACCACTGTTCGCAGTTAGATACGTAGCTTTCAAGTGAAGCTGAAACATTAAGCCCCGGTGTGCATTGGTATTTGCGTAGCTTTTATCGACTCACCGCCGAAGCTTGATTTTGCTCTGCTTAAAAGCCAGAGCAAAGTCACTTACGAACATCAATGACCTCTTTGGTCTCCACTTTGTTCGTTACTTGGAGATGTAGACAGGTTAATGAACAAACTCGAATCGTTTTGAGACTTGGTTTTTCATATTTTGGAATATTATTTTCTTCATTGTAATTTAAAATGATAAAATACAAGAATCACAAAATACGATAAATTTAATTTCATAAATTTGTTAATTTATGAAATAACATGGGACTGTTTGAACCGATTTTAAAAAGAAGAGCCACAGTTTTCAATTTAGCAATCAGGAGTAGAAGTAAAGTTTTATTCAGTTCTTAGACTTAAAATATGTCCACTCCAACAACTTGACATAGCAATCTTTCTTTTCGTAAAGAGAGGAAGTAAGATCGTTAAAAGTTGTTTATTCTGATAAAGTTTTTACTTCAATTAATCCCGCGCTGAATTTTATTACCGGAAATTGAATTTCCAATAAGACGGGAAGTTTGTCAAGGGAATGAAAACTATTCAGCATCGATTTTATTACGTGCTTTCCGCTGACCAAAGAGATTTCTCGGACTGAATCTTATTATTATCGGGAAACTGTTATCTGACCGATTTTTTTGTTGTCAAATTACATCTATTTATTAATTACATAATGTTGCGTTATTTTTGTATTAAACAGTAATCTAACAAATTTAATTTGATAGAAAGTAATTTTCACATGAAAAAATTCACGTAATTTAATCGCAGCCCATAATTTCCCCGGAAACAAGGTAATTTCTTTCACAAAAGTTCCATCGTCTCGCATTTATAAATTCATTCGGTTGAAAAATTGCCAGCAACAAGAACGCTAAGCAGTCTCGGCGTAAAGTCTTCCTTTGTTTCCACGAAACAAACCACCATTCCCGATCATGAAGCAAAGTGGACTCGTTCCAGCCCTTCCACGAGTTACGAACGCGTACGCGAGCCAACAACATGAAAATTAGCCTGCAGTTAGGCGAACGTAAAACTCGCAGAGACGACGAGTGCAGGCTGGTGTTGTTCCGAAAACCGCATTGTTCTTGCAATTTTCATCCGAAACAATTGCTGTCTCCGCCATGCTTAAAAATACTTGAAGAGAATCGTGATACACTTCTCAGAACATTACACGTATATGTGGTGATTTGTGGATATGTGGATATATGGACATGTGTGATTATGTGGATATGTGGATATGGGGGTGTAGAGATATGGGGATGTGGAGATATGGAGATATAGGGATATTTATGTATTAAGAAATAAGGATGTGGTGAACTAGGGTTATTGGGATCTAGGGATATAGGAATTTAGGGATATTGGAATCGGGGGATTTGGAGATCTCAGGATGTAGGTATCTGGCGATTTAGGGATCTGAGGATGTAGAGATCTCTGGATATAGGGATCTAGGTATGTAGGTATCTAGGTATCTAGGGTTCTAGGGATTTAGGATTCCAAAAATCTAGAAATCCAAGAGTCCAGAAATCCAGAAATCTGGAAATCTGGAAATCTAAGAATCTAGGAATCTAGGAATCTAGGAATCCAAGAATCTAGAAATCTAGAAATCTAGAAATATATAATTTATATAATTTATATGGTCCGATAAAATTTTCACAAAATTCTTGCCAGTCCCTCTGAATTTTGCACCGTGAAAGGATTAAACGCGTTTCACATGCACACGTTTTATCGATGATTATCCGCTGAAGATACCAGTCGGCTACTCCTTTAATCTTCGTTTCAAAACGGCCACATTAATTTGCCTTGTAACTGGAAAGAGAACACGGTGTAGTCATTCAGTAGAACTCGCGCAGTGACGAGCTTCATTTGCCGGTCTCTCTTGCAGAGGCCATTTCCACTTTGCGTAGTTTCCGGCGAAGTCGATCTAGACCCACTACCTTTTTACATCTGGCTGAATTACTTTGCCGAAGCGACTTCTGTTGCGACCCGTTTCCTCGTTACCCTTACCATAAGTTTGCCAGCTTTTTGCAACCGAGTTGTCCGCTAGTTACTTTCTGATTTATCCGCGACGAATCGCTGATGTAAATCACGCGATGATAAATTCTTTGCGGAAATGATAAATTCTTTATGGAGAGGATCCAATGAACCTCTGAAAAAGATATTAATGATATCATTAAGAATGGTCATCGCAATTAATTACTAATTATAGTCGATTTCATGATTCATTAATGTTACAATTGATTTTATTGACCTAATAGTACAATCACAATTGATTTCATTGATTTAATAGCACGAACGTAATTTCCTTGATCTGAAATCACTATAACCGATACCATCGATTTAGTTGATAAGATATAATGGATTCGATTGATTAAGCTGAAGTTCTGAATCAGTTTCCGAATGCACGATGCATTCGATCCGTTCAAAATCTTCTTCAATGGAGCAGCAGTAACCTTTAATAAACCAGTTCACCTTAATACCCGTTAGCGACGTGGATTAAGTTAAGTGAAAGCATCTTATCACCTTAACGATGATCGACGTCCTGAATCTCAGGTCTGGATCGCTAAGTAAGGTCCTGTGTACGGTTCGCTGCTATCCTCGGTCCTTTACGAAGTGTCACCGGTGACTGCCACTTAACTATCGAGATTGTTCAGTCACTCCGCAAAAAAGTTTCATATTCTACGAAAGACTTATAGGAGAACCGTTATAGACAGTCTCATGAAAATGGAAATTGGTGACACTAACTTCGGAAATAATATCTCGTAAATATTATTGACATTTATTTTTCTACGTTGAAGAGCAATTGTCACAGTTAAATTGACAGATTTGGTTTTAAATAATCTTTCAATTCGGTTTTAAATAAATTGTGTAGCATATGATTGCGAATTGGATTTCGGATTTAAAAGAAATATAAACCTTTTTTATTTGGTAATACGTTATGTTTGATTGTGTTCGAAATGAATTTGAAAGGCAATATGTACATTAATAAAAACTGAAATTTATCCAAACGTACTCTGCCAGTGAAATAAATGTATAAAAATCGTTCATAAATATTCGTTTAATAGTGTTTAAAGATGGTTTCGATATGCGTCCGAATAATAAAACAAAACTTGTTCCTGTCCAAAAGCAAATATTTGGAGAAAGCTTTTTGGGCTATTAAAAACAGATGAGTTGTGTTTGGGAAACAAAAGCGTTGCCGTAGAGGACAACGCTCTTTCATTCTACAGTTTTTATTCGGTTTTCACAGTTTCCATTTATTCCTAAATGAATTTTTTTTGTTTATGAATTGAGTTTACATTTAGATGAATGAAGTGAACATAGTGCACGTGTATCTTGTTTTTTACTTGTCTGGTTTAAATTTGTGTCACTGCGAAGTTGTCAAACTTTTAGATTTCAATATGTGAATATTTATATAAATTTCTGAAGTTTCATACTGTGCAATTTTCAATTTTTCAATTCTTCAATTTTACTATTTATAAATCTTCAAATTTTTATGTTCTCACCTCCCCATATTTCCAAATCCCCACACATATGTAGGAAGTGCCTCCCGAATTATTTCTCCCTCATCAATTCCTCCATCATTCAAAGCCCGTTTCTCGAATTTCGTGGTAAATCTTGCGTCATCCCCCAGCATCCCTTCGAATACCTCCATCAGAAAAGATGGCCGCGAAAGTGTGACAAATCAAACTTCTATATTCATTCCCTTCCTTTCCTCGTGCTCCTCTGGCATACGCCATTCGGAATCCTTGATGTAATTGGATCTAGGTACGATGCTAGGAATCTTCTTCCTTGCCGAAGGGAGAAGCATCCTGACTTGTGTGCTCGGGGATACCTCGAAATCGATGGTCCACGTCGAGATGAGAATCCTCGCGAGACAGGAAAGGACGAGGATACAGCCAGGGGTGGGAATCTGTCAATCGAAGGGGTAGGAGAGACTACTGACGAGGGTAGTTCGTATCGTAATGATCGAACACCTCGACGTTTCCGAAGGAAGATTTGTGGACGACGAAATTGAGCCACTTAAGGGAGTAAAATATTGCCCTCCTGTTCCTGCGCCATTCTCCCCTACATTCTATGGGGGCGACTTTTACGTGAGAGGGTGGTTGTTGCCTTCAAGCGTCTTTATTTCTGCTCTATTTCCGCAACGATATTCCACTGGATCCAGTCAAATTCTAGCAGTCTGGATATTTTATTCGGTGAGAGAGATTTGATACAAAGACTTAATAATAACTCAATGATAAGTTTTGAATAACAAATATCAAACTACTATAAAAAACAATTATTACAAGAACATATACTTGAACATTTTCTATGTTCATACATGACTTCACTAATTAGCAAATCTTTTAGTACGCAATTTTAGCTGTGACTATGAAATAATGTTAGTATAATATTGTTGTTATATATAGTAATGCATGATAACAACTGTTAAAAGCAACATAGGTACAGGTTTGATAGTGTTAATAATTGGGTCGGTGTTGCGTATCGATTACCCGCTCGATGTTCGCCAAGCACATGTTAATTTGTTTAATTATCTAAGCTGTGGATCGAGTGCACGCTGCACAAAGACTTTGTTAATTGAATCAGCAAGAGTAATTCAGTTTGCAAGACTCCTGTAATTCCATTCCTCGTACACCAGCTATCTCAGACAGGAGAATAGTCCTATCAGAGAGGTGAAAAACTAACGGGGCTGCATGAATAAGGTGCAAACTGGTTTCGTTTACGAGTTACGGATGAGACTATTTCCTGTTGTTGCTGAGAAAGCTCATTTAAGAATGTCTGTTTCAAATAAACTTATCAACTTATTCAAAAAAAAACAGCAACTTCTTTAAATTATATTTAATAGGTATATTTCAAGTTTGGAACATAATTTATTTCTGTTCAAATTTCTCTGTAGCTAAATTCACTGCAACATTTTTGTTCAACATCTTCCATAGTTAATTTGTGTCAGCAATTTTTTTTTAAGATTCCACTCTTATAAAATCTGAAATTTCCAAAATTAACCTGTTTACGATAAACGTGCAAACATAATTGAACAAGTGTATAGGAGTATTAAGTTCACCTTGTATCTAAAGAATCTAATTAAACTCTAATGCCTTAGCTATCCTGAAGATTTACAATAAGCACCAAGTTAATTAAGAAAACAGGAAGAATGGAATTAGGCGATAAGTTCAAATATTATGGTACCGTATCGAATATCTCGCGGATCGTGGAACCACACGGTTCGGCCAGGAAGTAAAGTTGCGTTCCCATCGAAAACTCCTCACATTATCAATGTAATGCGGCTTTTCGGCGTTCTGCTCTCGCGGAATTAACCCAACGTCGCCTAATTAGGATTATCTGTAGCCGTCCCGTGAATTTACACTGCGAAACGTCCAATTAAGGCGGCACGATAGACAATGGGATTGCATAGTCGCGAAATTACGTTGCCAAGGACGGTCCCATGCAAATAGCCTTACGTATTCCCAACGACGACGTACGTACGTAGTCGCGAACGAGTACGAGAGAGGGCAACACGCGCTTCGCTCGTTTGAAATTGGAAAAAGGGTAGGGTGAAACGTCTTGGTTGAAGGATTGGACAAGAGGGTCGATGTAGGGCCGGTCGTTGTTCGCCGGAAAGCAGAAGAATGGCGTGGAATTCATGATAATGCAAGCACGAAAACTCCTTCGCCTCGTAGGATTTGTCCGCTTCAAAGCCTCGGTGCGAGCGATAACATCTCGATGCTGATGTTAATTGCATGATTTATTGCTCGGTTATTCACGCTGAATTCATTCGCCCACTTTCTACCTTTCGATTAATCGTTCGATTAGACTTCTTTATTTTATTGGGACACTGGAATGGGAACGCTTGATACCGATCTGCCATTTTTTTTTTCTTATTAATATACGTTTCTTATCTGCTTACATTTCTGCGCATACATGGTACTTTCTTCTATTCATTTTTAATTTGAAACTTTGATGATTCAAGACATTTGGTGATTTTGATATTTTGATGTTTTAAAATTTAATATCTCGTTTCGCTGTAAATAATGTTAGTCAATTTACATAAAAAATGACCGACGATAAAATACAGTTCTTAATAAACGTAGCATGGTAAAATGTGCAAAATGAAGCAATCTGAATGTGAAAACTTATTTCCAGCCGAGTAGAGCAAAAGAAAATAAAATGTATGGCGGAAACAACGTTGCGGATTGTAAGACACACGAAATTCTGCATGAAAATATTCCTTACTACATCTCTGTCACTGTTGCCCTATTTCCCCCAAACAAATAACCCATTTTGCTAAATAGACAGGGCCATCAGTCACTTTCTTTCGTTTCTTCTTACAATTTTTACTTTAATGATCTGCACCTGCGTTTTCTTGACAAGAATATATAAGGCCGCTGTCAAAAATACGGATATAATAAATGTGGAAGATATGGAAGTACAGTAATACCTACGATCAATTACACTTTACAAACATGAAGAATTTAGATCCATTTGCAGTTGAAAATTATATATTTATACAGTGCTGTACTTAGGGGAAGAATTGAGGGGTTGTAGGATCCTTAAGACTTCAAAGAAGAACAAGAAAACACTAGAAAATTTTCCAACAATAAATAACTGTTAGAGTTCTTTTCAAAATTTTTTATAAACGAAAGTTTACTATTCAAACTTGTTCTTCCGCAAACTTCCTGCAAAAACTGATTTCCTGCACTTTCAGCTAAGATATCGAATGTTTAGTTAAAGCGGAGCAGCTTTAGTCAGCTTCCGCTGAGCGCAGAATTTTTGCCCGAGAATGTAAACATGGCTCCCGCGCGTTCTACCTCCTCGCAATCTTTCGATCTAGCCATTATTTTCGATCATATCAATCAGCTAATGGTGGGAGACTCGCAATTTTCATTTTTGTGTGCGAAGCCATCGTCGAAGTAGCAATTCTCCGTGGGCGCACTAGTAATTTATCACCGTAAATCTAACTCCAGCAGCCAAATCGTGTGCTGCGCGGAGCCCAAAAATGGTTCGCATCTGTATCAGCAGAGAAACAACGGTGTACGATGGTCGAGTGAAACATTGTTCCCTCTTGTCGTTGATACCGGTAAATGAACATTGCAGCAGGAATTGATTTTGTTGGAAAAGTCGAGGTGCGTTTGGTAAACGGTGAAAATTGCTCCGGAAAATGTAGGCGTCAAATATTGTTCTCCTACCGATCGCACGTAGAGGATCGTAAATTGAAATGCTGATTTATTCCGTTTTTTTAATCTGCTGCAAATCATATTTTATTTTGTTTCAGCAGTTTGATAGTCTTTTATGTTCGAAAGAATTTTTAACTGTTTGTGAAATAGAGCCGGTTCAAATTAGGTTCCAGTTAGAGTTGGATCTAGATACAATTTCATACAAATAATATAAATATATCATCTAACTTAGAGTAACAGTTACATCTAGATAAGAATCATCATCATCGTCTTGATGATTCTTTTTAAGAACCCTCTTAATTATTTAATACCTAAACGAATACCAAATGACTGCAATGAGTTTCATGAACAAAAAATCTTATTATCAGTGATGTTCGAGGAAATTGAATTTTCAAGTATCAATGAACGATACCCGGTCTGATAAATTACCTTTAAACGACTCGAAGAAGCAGCAACTTGCTCGCGAAAGAGTACAAGCTCGTCTTCCTTTACATAATTTCCCGCTTTCTTACCTGACTGCACTTTTTCCACCGGTTTCTTTCTGTTTTCCCGAAAGTTTTCCTCCGCGAAGCATCGGAAAAAGCTGGAGGCGTGGCCCCGTTTCATTTCTTAATGGCCTTGTCGTCCAATCTCTTGCCAGGTCGATCAAATCGGTAAGAAACTTGGCTGGCTAGAAGTTTTTCTCCATTTTTAATAATGTACCTCGAAACACGAGCCGTGTGTGTATGTTTCCAGTGGTTTGTCGAAAAAAAAAGTAACCGACGGGAGATAAAAAAGTTTGGAAATATTGTAGATGAAGTTTGAAAAGTTTTCTTCGTTAAAAGGAATAGCAGACTTCCGTCAGATTGCCAGCCATGGAATTATAGGAGTAGATGTTTGAGATTGGTAATATAGAGACAGTACTTTTTATCCAGCGTTTGGATATTCAAGTTATGATATTAGTAATGTTTTTATGCGAATTTTAGTGGTATAATGTACGAAGATTTTGTGTCGATGTAATAGAACGAGTGCTAATTTGATGAGAGGTAATCAAACATGTGGCGATCTAATGTGCGGTAATCGAACGCGTAGTAATATAACGCGGGATAACGCAACGGGTCGTAATGTAACACGCGGTTATCTAGCACGTGGTAATCCAATACGTGGTAATTAAACGGGTGGATACCTGATACGTGGTAATTAAACGCGTGGTAATGTAACGAGTGGTCATTTATCAGGTAAATATGTGGTTAACTGACGTGTAGAAATCTAATGTGTGGTAATCGAACGCATGGTAATTTAACGTGTAATCGTAGTAATCCGATAAGTAACAATTGAATGCGTCGTAATCTGGTGCGTATTAATTTAACGTGTAATAATATAGGGCTTAATAATCTACTGTGCAGTAATCTACCGTGTAGTAATCTAACGTGTTGTAATCGAACGCGTAGAAAGCTAAAGAGTAGTAATGTAACATGTGGTAATGTCATGCATAGTAATCTAATACTTAGAAATTTGACGTGTGGTAATTTAACATTTAGAACGTTAAAGAATGTGAGGTAATCGAACGCGTATTAATCTAACGGGTAGTAATGCAGCACGTAAGAACTATAAATTCACTACAATTTACTGCGTCATTATTTCATACTTTAAGGTAAAATATCAACTAAATTGCAAACCTTGTTCTTATCACAACCCTTTCGTATAAAATATCTACTTAAAACGTAAACAGGCAACGTAAGACCTAATTACATAAAATACTGCTAAACGGTCGTAACACGCTTACAACATGTTTCCATACAACGTGTAAGCGAAGCAATTCGATTTTTCCTTTCGAAAAAACATATCGTTGTGGAAGTTTTTCCACAGAAAGCGGTTTCCCTCGCATTTTCCATGAAATCTTCCTCTTCCTTCTGGCTTTTACGAGGCATTTGCAGTTTCTCGAAGCGTAACCATGGGTACTATCGTTTTACTTGCACATGACGTGAACGCCTCGTAAAACTCAATCGGGAAGAACGTCTTTGCACCGATGTCCTCACTCTATTTATCCACAAATTCAACAAGGACAATCTACTTTTTGCTCGGCAGGATCCATTTCTTTCCCTTGTTTCCGGTGTAATCGCACAGTTTCCGTAATCGTTGGGAAGTATCCTCGGTATGAAAGTTCCGATTTCTTTCACTTCGCTGCATGCAATCTCTTATCGAAATTAATGTTGTGCTCGTAGTATTATTACTAGCCAAGTATTAGTAGATGTGAAACAAGCGGGATTCTTTGGTACTTTTAATATTTGCAACTGATTCGAAAATTTGAATTTGGGAATTTGAAAGGTACTGTACTTTTTATTTCAAATTTCAAAATCTCTAGTTAATTAAAAATATTGTACACTCCGATGACTTTGAATGATCGATCGCTGGGTTTTGAGGCAATAATTTTTCAATTCCCATCCGTTCTCTCGCGTTCTCGCGAAAATACGAAGCCCTCGTCGCGGGTGAATGAATCGAAGCGCAGTTCGCACTCTTAATTAGCTAATTACGCGACTCACGTGGAGAAGCTGTGCCATTCTCGTCTTCGCGACGCTCGGTGCACACAGCACGTACATCGAGGTCCCATTACAGATCGGAAAACGACGAATTAATTTCAAACTCGTGACCCTTTTCCACGTGATAAGTTGCGTGGAAGTTTTGCCGGTGTCGAGAAACCGTGCACTCGAACTCGTGTAAACGTCATCCTGACGGCTGTTCCCAGCGAGAAATTATTCGAAAGTTTATTTCAATGTCTGCGGACAAATTATTTGGGAATTTGCATCTCGTGTACCGTGTACCGAAATCTGTCTCTCTTCAAAAAGAATTTGATCCGTACGTGTGTTATTTCGTGTCTCTCGTTTTTTTTCGTTTAGCACGCTTGCATGTTTTTTACAGACATTTTTTAACGTGTTTAATGTGGATTTAAAATGAAAGACAGCTTGCGCTGTTTTCTATGAAAATGAAATATGAATTTCCGTGAATTTATGAGAATGCGATATAAGTTGGCTTAATGTTATAATGGCAGGTGAAATTGAAGGTAAAACAAAATGATACAGTTTATTTTAATAAAAGGCAAAGAGTGAAATTATTGTAAAAGTCAGTGATGAAGATCAATTCAGTTTAATTATTGTGTTTAAAAATATTTTACAAAAATTTATACATAATCCTCGAACCTCTGCTAGAAAAAGTTGCAACACAATTGCACGATAAGTAGTCTCTAGCACGAATCTCGAAAACAATATGTATTTATTTGTACCTCAACATCGCGGTAATAATACGGCCACGGTGTTCTGATTGCGTTTAAATTGTTGGTAAATTTGGTGGGCGAAGCTCATAAAGAAAACATGGAATAATGATTAACCATTTCGTGCTTCCATGTCTTCATACTTCATTAGAAGTTACGCGAAATAACTGGTACTTGTTTCTATTCATGAAACCGTGTAATTGAAATCTGCATCTTGAGAAAAAGTTTTTGCCTCTTGGCAATTACTTTCCCGGGAAAAGGATCTTTCCAGTGGATGGTAAACTGTGACGAAGGGAAATAAATCAATAATTTTAATGAATAAAATTTTGGAGTAGCCGCCGGTATCGGTAATTGCGATGGATTTAAATTGCAGCGGTAACAATATTGCATTGAACGGAAAATTGATGTAACAATCGTTGCAACGATTGCAATCAACGTAAATTGGAAATAATAATAGTAACAGCGCTTGTAACGAATTCGAATCATGGGGAACAATGGTGGTGGTAATTGCATTTTACGTTGATGTAAAGTAAAAACAATTTACGTTCTATACTCGGTGTGTTTCACATTTGTGCTGATTTCTATTAATGTTACTGATATTAATTAATTAATACGCAAAACCAAATATGAGTAACTTCTGGAATAAAATCTTTTCCATAAAACAGACATCAAATCTGTTACGTGTATCAAAATAAACGACAAATTAATTCAGTTTGAAATATAATTCTTCAACTTTATGCTAATGTGATGTAACTTATTTTATGTCCGCTGCGTAAACTCGCACTCTGCCGCATAAAGAATGCACTGCACACAAAATGACGAACTGCTGCAGAAATATTTCTCGGGAATATTATTCATAAAAATGCGGCAATAACAACGCGGCAGAGGAACTCGGTCTCGATGTAATCCAGCCCGTAAAAAGCATTATCGCGGGCAAAGAGTATTTTCGCGTTACGGCCCTCCACCGACCTGTATCTTCGTAATCTTATACAATTTTCCATGGCTGAATGGCAAGAAATACATTTCGTTGACTGTAACTGGAAGTCAGACGAATATGGTTCTCACGATGGAACGTAAAAGCGATATTGAAGTTAGGTTGCGAGAGAAGATGGTAAGAAATTGTTGAACTATTGATCGTTTCCATTCACTTTTCATGAGATGCTCGAGTGAGAGGGTTTTGATTTTAATTGAATTTTGCTTTCTATTTTCACAATGGGAAAACATTGATTGCGGTTCAATTGATTGGGAAAGAAAATAGATTATCAATTATACCATTTTGCAAATTTTTTGTTATTAGATTGCTCGTTATAATATTTCACAAATTTTCAATTTTTAGATTACTAGTTACGCTATTTCATTATCTTCTATCATTGCAAGTATTGTCCAATAGTTTTAATTTATTTAATAAACTCACCATTGCTTACCCTTTCACTAACTCAACACCAATGTTCAGAAATAAATACAGCTCTCATTACCACGTTTCGTTATAAAATATTTCAGAACACTATCTGCCTTTTCATGCGTCTGAAATATTAGAAAGGAGGTATTTTTTATATTTTCCTCTGATCAAACGCTTCGCAGGTCGAGGAAGATCAGAAGAACAGATATTCTTTCCCGATCGTATTTCCCTTATTTCCCGTGAAAGAAGCGGAGGAATCATTTCGAAAGCAGATCGAGTATCTTCCATTTTTCATTTCTTTTCTCTCTCTTTTGTCGTTAGCGAATATTAGAGGTGAATAGGTTCCCCCGGATTTTCGAGGAAACGTAGCTGCACAAAGGATTAATAACTGTATAACTCCGGTAAAGGAAATACATATGAAAATGGATCCTTTACTGCGGAATACTTTGAGGGGCAATGTATCGTGCACGTTTTACTATTCATACCTTTCCGTTGCGTGTTTGAGTACATCAGTTACGAAATCCAGAAGAAACCTACCCCTATTTACTCAATACTTTATGCGAATGTTAATAATTAAATATATTGTGTCACAAATGCAGGGACTTTTTAGTCATTAAAGGTCAAGGTTAGGGGTTGAAAACAGTTGAACGATACATTAATGCAACGGAAGTAGATAGATAAAAATTAACCCTCCTTCGAAGGTATTTTTCACACGATTCACTAAAAAAATATTTAAATTGTTTTAATGTCACCCTTCGGTAAAGACTTCCTCCATATGGACATAGGGTGGAGTTAATTTGGGGTTGCTGCGAATTTTGGTGCATTTACGAGCGAAAAAAGAGTATCGACGCGTCGGAACAACAATGAAGCAACCGGTGCAAGCCCGAACTTGTGAAATTCCTCGATAAAGGGGTGAACTATGGCGTCGCGACGGATTTTACACGTCGACGAGGGTCGTCGCCGTCCCTTTGAGCACGTCTCGCTCTAATTACGCGATGTAACTACATCCATATGTATACTAAACTCAGGCACAGACATCGAGGAAAGAGAAAGAGACCCTGAAGGGGTTGGATGGGGTGTTCACGGCGTTGCAGTGTCGAATGGTAGGGGCAAAGGGTGCTCTCTTCTTGCACGCCGTGTGTGCAAGTGGGTGGTGCTGCTCCTCGAGTGGATACACCGGGTACAATCGACTGCAGAAGTTCGCTCTCGTAAAAGTAACGCTACCGTTAAGTATCTGGCCAGGTTTAGAGGGTAACTTGAAAAACGCTCGAGTGGTGAATCAGGAGCAACGCTGCTTTATTACCGGTTCCAGGTTTACGATGCTGACGAGTTAATTAGAGATAAATCTTGATACGGCCGTTCACTTTTTAGAGCTAACGTTGGTATTTTCAGACAATATTTTGCATCGTTGTGGCAATTTTTACCTTCTGCTATTGTGGAGATTGTTGATAATTTTACTGTTTATTTTAATTATTTTAACTGTATTCATATTATATTAATTATTGCCAGTGAAATACTGCGTGCTTACGGGACAGGTAATTGAAATTGAAAATTTATTGAATCTGTCCCCAAACCACCCCCATATTGTTTTATATTTCTACGCTGACAATTTCAGGATGATTTATAGATCAATTGTAAATGCAAAATATGACTTCGATTGTGATCTTACGTATTTGACTGTGATCGAATATTGAACATTTCCGTCGATAAATAATAATAAATCTATACAGTAAACTTCACATAATAGCAAGGTTTGCAAAATGTTATCATGTGCAAGTGTGTATGTTTCATACCGCAAATCGTTTGGAAAAATTTAATAAAAAAGTAATAAAAGTATTAAACGTTACTATGTAAAATATATTTGGCTTTCAAATTTTGCACACATCATCCGACGTACAATTTATAAAACGCACGTTACAATCAGCACGGAGATATCGTACCATGCAGTATGATTAATGTTGAAACCGCATTCTCGACCGGGATTGAAATGCTTAATAATTCTCGGTAGAGTTTCGCGATTATTGTTGAATCATTTAACGCGTGCGACGCGAAATTAAGTAACTCGAAAACAGTCGCGGACCAAGGTTGAATTTCAACTTTAATTACTGGAGATTGCACGCTCCAGCATGCCAGAATTCCTGCTGCATTTGGTAGCTTTTTATTATTTTTTAGATTTTCTGTTTTTTTTTTTTTTCGTCGTAACGTGCAGTTTCTGCTGTGTAATTGTAACGAACTAGAGGTTCGTTTGTACATGAAATTGATAACGATCCGTTGAACTATTCAACATCGCGTAACTGGTTTTGCGAGAACGTTACACTCGCTCGTGAAATATTTGTTACTGTGTTTGACATTGTACGGTGAAAAATTTGATCCGCACATAACTGAGGTTTAATGAACTTTCTGATGCGTACCTTAACAATTTCTTGTTTTTTAAAGCAAGAGTACTTTATTAAAAGTAATTCGTTAAGCAACAGATGATTAACAATTACAAGGAGCAGTAACAAGGGTAAAATTGTCGATAAACATTTATGATACAAACTATTAATCCAACATTAATGTCCAGCTCTCATAATGTGTCATAGTAATAGACCTCAATCGAAAATCGATAATTACTGTAGTGCAAAATGCGATTAGTGTAATGATATGCGAGTGCATCTTGTTATTACAGATATGTAGTTCACAATATATTCCCAAAAATACTATTTATAATATTCACACAAAAATGCAGTTTAAAATATTTTCATAAAAATGCAACTCAAAATATTTGCACAAAAATGCAGCTCACAATATTTGTACAAAAATGCAATCCGCAATATTTGTTCAAAAATGCAACTCTCAATGCACGTCGAAAAATTTAATTAATATTTCCACAAGAGTACAGTTGAAAAGAAATATATAAAATAAATGTAATAGACAATATTTTCGCAGTAAACACGTTCGCACTGTCATAGAGCAACTCTATCCACCCTGATGGAGACACTATAGTCCCACACCGTGAAAGATCATAGCATTCGCTCTCGTATCTCACCCCCTTCACTATCCCATCCCTCGTTGCATCTTTGTGATGTCACGATGTACACGTCGGTATCCAGACACCGGTGGTGGATGCAAGTGCAGATCCACTTGTCTAGAAGCACTCAGGTGTGCGCTCATTAGACACCGGGTCAATGAGGCGGTGAATCTTCACCCTTCGTCGAACGAAAGAGTCTACGTGAGAGAAAGTGGAGAAAGAAAGATGGTAGCAAAGCATTCGAGAGGGATCAGCCACTCTTCTTTCTCGGATCTTGCTTCTCTTGTTAAGGAATTTCGCGTAAAGAAAAGTGCTGTGTCGCTCTGGATCACGGTTCCGGTGTTAAGACGCTGGAAATTGCTTCGAACGCAAAAAATATCGATCACTTCGCTTCGAAACGTGGCTTTCTGCGATTAATTATTACTTCTTTTCATTCTTTTCTCAGGGTTACATTTATTTGCTATTCATTTTGGGAGATTTGGGATTTTAGGATTGTTTGAGGGGCTTCTTGGTATTTTTACATTTCTAAATTTTGTGTATCTATGATTCTGAGATACGGGGGTTTTAGACTTTTAGCTCTTCCACGCTCTACATTCCTAAAAACATTTCTTAATAAAAAAATTTGAAATCTCCACGGATTTCTAATATCTCATCATCGTATGACCATTCGTAGTTCCTCTGATGCAAAGAAAAGCACTAATTATATTCTCTAATCCCAGTTCTAATTATATTCTAATTACCGATAAAAATCTACTTCCTTCGTGAGTTAACGAAGTCCGATTTTCATCCGAACGATCCTGGCAAGTTTCCCAATTTGCAGATTAGATTCGACGGGAAGAAACTTCCCTTTCAATGGGTCGCCGGAAACGGCGTGTTACGAAACTTTCGGAATCGAACCGGGATCAATGTTTAACGTGAGATCGTGTGATATTAATATCGGCGGAAGTTTCACCCAGTCTGTTTCGAGCTGTTCTTGCCGGATAATTAAGCGCACTTCCGAATTTTTTTTTATCCCGGGAAACAGGCCGCCAGAGTTTAATCAAACTGCCGCGGAAACGAGCTTCGACCCCACCGGAAATTTCAATCCGCGCGTGTCGGGATTTACGCGGCGGGGATATAACGATACGAGATGAGGGGAGTTATTGTTTCCAAGGGTTGCCAACACGGTATTACATCTTTATATGTATGAGCTAGAAGAAAATGCGAGTTCTAATGAAATATTATAATCTTCTACATCTTTTCTTAATGAGAAACATTTTACTCTCTATTTTATATTTTATATTTTTATGGTGCTTTTGGCAAATTTTATTTAATTTTTCTGTTTAATTATCTAATTTTATTTCATTTAATTTTTCTTGTAGTACATCTTTCAGTTGGTATAATTTACAATTTGATGGTTATCACAGTAAATGACAGACAGTTGCAATTTTTGACATAGTAGAAGACAGACAATTTAATTTTTGTCATAATGAATGGATGACAATTTAATTTTTATCATACTGAAAGAGAGTCTAAATCAATTTACAAGATACTCTGACAAGAATTTACACTTCCCAAACACATTTACAGCAGAAATAAAAGCTGACAGAATACTTTTCAGTGCAACTGACTTTAACACCCTTCCAAAGTCTTTGTCCAGACTTCAACCATCTTCCTAACAATAAAACAGAAACGTTGACCGATGTAAAGTGAAAACAGGGTGAAATAATCGAATGAACACTGTATGTACCGTGCATCGTTGAAGAGAGGTATCGAAGAGAGTGATTGATATCGAACACAATCGACTATATTCTGATGATCCAACACAACGATTCAGAGGACTCGTATGTTTTTACGTTTGCCACCACCTGTACGCTTTACTGCCACTGTGGTTCTCGTGTGGCTGAACGTTTCGGTGGTGATATCGCGAAAAAGTTCACCTGGAAAAAGTTCTATGGGTTTGTTAAACGATATTTTGTTCTTTGAGATCGGACACGCTCGATTGAAGCTCGGTTTCATTGCGTTAGACGATTTTTGAAACGTGACTGAAAACGGTAAAGGAACTGGAAAATGTTTGATCGGAAGTTGTGCTTCTATTTTTATTTATTTAGTCCTCGGTTTTTTCACGATTGAACTTTTGTCGTGTTTGAATTGTTTCTGTATTTTTAGTACTGATTTTGGTAGTTTTTATTTGTTATTAATAATTGTTTTAATTATTGTTGAAATCTTGTGGATTTATGGAGTTGGAAAATATTTAGATTTCCATATTTGTAAATTTTTATAGTGGAATCTATAATTTTAGTAGTTGCAGTTTTGCTACATTTTCAAATTTTGAAATTTTTTAACTAACCAAATTTGGAGATTTATAAATTTCCACGTCCCTAAATTTCTACGTCAAATCTCAAATTACCGAAACTCTACTTGAAAATTTCTACTTGTGCACGTACCGTGTTTCGATTCTTGCCGGAGGATCGAGAGAGGATAGAGTACTGTACGGAATGCACAACCGGTGCTTTACGTTCAGTTATGAAATAACTGCCCGAAGCAATCGCTTGTCACAAACAGTTAAGCCATGACTCTCAAAAGGCAACAGCCACATGGTGGAGATTCATGCAGCAGAAGAACAGTGACTATCTGTTGCTTTTAACAGATGGTGGAGTGTGACGAATGTCAAATCGAAGCTAAATGTCAAACGGTTGCGTTGTGAAATTACTGAGGAAGAGATGGACGATTCGAAGAAGGGATGTTAATTGACAAAGTGGAAAAATTGAAAAATTGAAGAATTGAAGAATTGAAGAATTGAAGAATTGAAGAATTGAAAAATTGAAAAATTGAGAAATCTATGAATATGGAAGTCTAACAATGTAGAAACTTAGAAATTTAAAAACTTAAAAATCTAGAAATCTGGAAGCCGAGAGATATAAAAATTTAGAAATCTAAAAGTGTAGTAATCTAGAAACTTAAAAATTTAGAAATTTAGAAATCTAAAAATCCAGAAATGTGGAAACTTAGAAACTAGAAAATTTGCAGCCGAGGATCCTTAAAAATATACAGGTCCTTATTTGTCCTTATCAAAGGGAGAGCACATTGAACTGTAGTGTACACAGAAGAAATGGAGAATGAAAAGAGGATCGCCAGGGGGCATGGAAAAAAGAGGCGGGGGCAGGGTACAGTGCATAAATACTGACAGAAGCTTGGGGGGGTTCGTGCAAGCGACAGTCACTTTGAGGTTAATCCTGGAACAATGGAAACCTTTGGTACGCGAGTACAGTTTTTCTTTGCGCTTTGGGACGTACCGTTTGCTTCTTTTCGGTCTTGAGAAACTTTTCTCCCTGCAAATTCCCGTCTGCTAAGTGACCCTTATTTGTCCACTCGACTACTCTCGAATTTCGCTCGATAGAAAGGCGATCCATCGATTTTCTATCATATTTGAATTCTACTGATTTTGTTACTTCTAGTCTTCTTCGCTCTCTTTTTGAAATGGGACACTTGTACATTCTCGGCTACTTGAACTTTCGGTACGGAAAATAATTTCGTTTAATTTCCATCGATTCACATTTCGGTTCAGTTTCAATTTAATTTCAATTTCGTTTCATTTCATTAATATACGGGTGATGTCTTTTGAAGTTTCGAATATATTGCAATAACATTATTACTAGGGAAACAGAGATGACATTTGTACAAAATTGGTCATTATTGAAGTATTTTTTTTCTTACTAGTTATTTATACTAGTCCATTTATTTATATTAGTTTGATCTTAATAATTATTGATTCTTTCTTCATTTCTTATTAATCTGATCATCCTGAAATAACGTAGTTTCTTCTACGAAATTGACGTGGATTAATTTTAGTTAGATGCATAATGCGATTATCAAATCATATTTAACCAAGACTGCATTCATTCAGTTCAAGTATTATACTATAAAAAGTTAGAGATATTTTCAGGAGAGATATTTCAGTCCCTGATTGATTTTGATGGATGATATCTCGTTTCAGGATCAGATTGCACAACTGAATTTGTCTGCGAATGTCTGACAAATGGGGAAAAATATTTTCGACAAATATTGAACAGTTCCATGCGTCGGCGAAATTGGAATTTAGAAATGTTGAAATTTTGGGGATTTACGGTATTTGAGAATTTAGGGATTTGGGGATGAGAAATTTGGGGATTTAGGGATTTGGGGATGAAGAAATTTGGAGGTTTAAGGATTTGGGGGATTAAAGAATTTGGGGATTTTGGGATGAAGAAATTTGGGGATATAATGTATTTGGTGATGTAGGAATTTGGGTGAAAAAGAATATTAAAAATATTGTGATTGATATGTAGGAATATGTATCACAGGAATCATCAACGAAATCAAGTCCTTCCTCTGTAACACATACTCACATGCTTATATTTCAACATATAACATATGCTTATATGTTCATACTCATATATTCATATACTGAAACAATTTAGCCAAGCAACAAAATCACGAGCTGTACGTTGTACCACAAAGATTTGCCTGTCGCAAGTTCACTTTGTCCCCGTTTTCTTGTCTCTTGACGCGGCTCCATCTTTGAAGTTTCGCTCTCAAGTCCACGGTATAGTTTTCCAACTCCTACCCCTTCCGAAAGCTCTGTTCCCGTAACCGACACCCAGCTCTGTGAAATGAAGTTCATTATCATAACTCGATGTTCTAATGGTTTCTCAACTGAACCGTGAAATGCGCTCTTGAAGTTACATTAACTCTGGCCAAAGTTCCCAGTGACGTTAACCGATCAAGATCGAAACGTTATAAATGAAAGAAACTGGGATTACGCGGACGGGAGACGAATGTGTTTTTAATTTGCTTCGATTTAACGTTGTCCATCGATCTTTCATGAATTGTCCTAGTTGGCCTCAACTGAGGAATTTTTCATTTTACTCGGTATAGGGGTGCAGTTTTGTATTTTGATTGTGCAAAATGACATTTTCTAGGATTTTGACATTCATTCTTCAAATATTATATTGGTACGTAAATAATTTATATATCCAATTTCTCAATTCACCCTCAGAGAAAATGATTAATCACTCAATAAAAACAGTACCCAGAGAAAGATAGCCATGAAAGCATTCTCGTAAATATTTATCGAATTTCAGAATAGACCAATCTGTTTTCCGAACAGTTCGTTCACAGCCATGAATTATGAAACCGTTATTAAATCGATGTGAAACCTTGAATTTTCGCGGTTCGTTGACCGTTCACCATGGGAATCATCGAGTTCCTCTTCTATTTCAGAAAATCGATAGTTTCACCCCTACACACGCATTCTGACGGATACCCTGTTCGTAGAGGCTTTTACCTCCTTTTTTTTTTTCAAAAAATCGTACTGCCTGACTATAGTAGCACCCCTCGACTGATGTTTGTGGTCATCGGGCAGTCCACTTTTTCCCGAGAAATCGATAGCTTCCATTTCACCACGCGCACACCATGGAGAGCTTCGGTTTCCCTTTGAAAACCCACCGGTTTCGGGAATTGGGAACCGACAATTGGATCATTTGGGTCTTTAGTTATTTGGTGCGGTGGGAATTTTGGAAAATTTGAGAATTCGGGGTGTTTAGGATATTTGAGAATTTGGGAATTTGGAAAGGTAGAAGTTGGGGAGGTTGGGACTATGGAAATTTAGGAATTTGGAAATGTAAAGATTTGGGGAATTTGAGAATTTGAAAGCGTAGAAATTTAAGAAATTTGAGAATTTAGAAATGTAGAAATTTGGGAAATTTAATCACTCATCACTAAATACCTCTTACCACAATATAAAATCAGACACTTCTTCAAAACCACAAGTATCTTGATTTTCCAAATCTACTCGAAGGTAGAATCTACTCGTATTCCAACACTCAATCCACAGTTTCTACGTTTAATTACGTATAACTTCATTAAAGACACCAGTTAACGTTCGAACTAATCGCAACTCGCAAATGGAGCTTTCTCTCGTCTTACAGCCACGCTTCCGCCGGTCTTATAACCACGTTTCCGCTTGTCTTCTTATCTTGAAGAATCGTGTCGAGCGGTAAAATCGAAGGGTTGTTGATCGAGTTCCTCCGGCGAAAACCCATCTTAAAGCCATTACCAAAGTTCGGGAACAATTCGAGGGTTGGAAGTTGCACGGCAGAATGTAAAGCGAGATTAAAATTAAGTCGTGGAAAGGTAATGTGAATAGGGATGAATTACAAAGGCCAACGAATCGGCTCCTAACGCAAGATTAATCGGATAATTAAATGAATTATGCAAAAAGCAATCGGCTAAAAGCTTATCTCGACAATATACCGAGTAATTCATAAATAAGATGAACCGCGTTGCTTTCTTTATTCGATCTTTTCTACTGTTATTTACTTCCGCCTCGTTTCTTTCCGTGTTTCAAGTTTTATTCGATGCCTTGGAAGGATTTTCTTTCGCGATACGCCAGTGTCGAGCACTGTTTCTTGAAAATTTGATGAACATCCTCCTTTCTCTCATCTTTTCGTTTCGGTTTTTGAGAGAGTTTATGCAAGATTGCTGAGTCGTTGTGGAGATTTAAAGATTTATGGACTTTTGGGGATTTGGAATTTTACAATTTTAGAATATTTTTACTTTGCTCGTGGACTTAGGGATTTTAGGATTTTAGGACTTCGAAACTTGGGTTCAGATTTTAGAATTGTAAGACTTGGGGAGTTTTAGATTTTGTCCCTTAGGTTGTAAATTTTAAACTTAGGGGCTTCAAGACCCAGGAATTTTTGAACATTGTGACTAGGTTTAGATTTTGAGACTTTGGGGTTGTGAAGACTTGAAGATTTCAAGATTTCCATAATTACACTTAAAATTACCTATCAAACCAAATACATCAATGTTATATAATAATAAATAAGTACAAGTATTTATTTAATAAGATTGAACCAGTGACATCAATCTGACGTTTAAAGTCGTGCAAGACCGCCATTTTGTCCTTCAGCGCCTAACCTATTTCCGCTTTCTTAAATGAACGTTTTTAGAACGTTTAAGTGCTCTCGCTTTTCAGCATATGTTTAAAAGTAACAAAAATATAATAGAAGTCGAGTTAATGCGACTCGCAGGGAAACAATTAAGAGTTAAAAGCTTTTCCTCGCCTTTTCTGATTCCGAATTTATGCCTGTTACCGCTTCATTACGTGATCCCTTTCTCCATTTACGTAAATTTCACACGGTTCTGCGGATTATCGCCGATTCGAACCGCACGGGAATGCGTTCTCCGTGGAAACGTAATCCGATCATCGATTATCTACCGTTTAGAATGATACGGTTTATCCTCGATCGCACACTGCTGACGTTTTTCGAGCATAGAACCGATTGTTCAGAAGCAAGTTGCTGTTCAACGGGACCAAGCAGCTTCCGCCGAGTTTCCGTACTATTCGAGCTTTCAATTTACAAGCATTAACGCGTTCGAGCAGTTTCGTGTTCGCAAACTTGATATTCGCTCATAAAACGAACTGCTCTTTCAGGTGGTACGAGATATTAAAATATTTCGCTGATTCGTAAATAAAAATTGAACCAAACGAAATTTTGAGGGATTAAAGCTTTCTAGTGAAATATTCTTTTCCATGGTTAAACGAGTTAAAATTTGTTGAAGGATCTGGTTAAATATTTAACTCGCTTTCGATGTTCACTTTTCGTTGAAATAGATTTTCATCACGGTTTTGTTGAACTTCGGATGAAAAATTCTGTGGAAAAAGAACGGGAAAGAGATTTTAGGAAAGCGTTCGATTTTTTTGGCGCAACTGCACAATTCTTTTAGATAGCTCGATTCTTTTGGAACATTCATACAGTTCAATAAACAGCGAAATATTTGAAACTTTTATATGAAAAATATTTTACTTATGAATTTTTAATCATTTTATTTTGAACTGTTCGCATGGGATACTTCGAAAATGAAGTATACAAGAGATGACGTTCCCTTTAAAAAATATAGTTAAACATCAATGCATTCTATTGATCATGTGACAAATGGTATTATCTAATGATGGCAATAAAGCATTGATAATATCTAAACATTATGTATCTAAACACGAATGATTGGATTATCAGCCTTAACCCACATTTACATGCAGCGTAGATCGAATAAAATAGAGACAACGTAAAATCGCGCAAATCGAAGGTTTAGCATTCCCTTTGAGGCAGGATCAAAAGATAACGGTATATCGATATGATAATAAGCGTAGGCTGTAAAGATTGTACAAAGGTGAGCGGAGGTTCGTGAAACGAATGCGAAAGTCAAAGAGAGGCAAATGATATTTTTCATTCCTTTTGACTGGCGGTCCCATTGACTGGGTGCTCGCACCCACGGTGAGAAAAAGGGAAGTTATCCCATCGATCGAACCGGTGTTGTTACCTCTTTCTCCCGTCGGTCCCTTTGCCTTTGTAAAGGCAGACAAAATTCTGCGGTATTTTTTCGTACGTGCCTTAAATTGCAGCGAACCACTCTGCGCAAAGTGTTCTAGCACGGTGGCTGCGCGTACGTGAGTTATTTTTCCACTTTTATTGGTTTTTCTTTTGTCGTGCGCCTGCTCTCCTACGGGGTTTGCTTTATATATTTCATGGGAGCCGGGAAATGCAGCCGCGAAGTCTACTGAAAGCTCGGACTTCCTGACTTTTCGGGCTACCTGCAAAATTCAACTTATTTTCGTCTCACGGCCACGTTCTTTCTCGCATCCGATGATCGATTGTTTCGTGAAACACTCTCGTGTGATGTATGCGATTTACGCTGTACCTCGATCTTATGTAAATTTTTGAAAACAACCTCAAAATAATCTTTAAACGTTGTAAAATTAAAACCATGGTACTTTAATTATACCATTAATAATAAGTATAGAAAGCATTTAATTTTGCAAACAATAAGACACAGAATTCAATTATCATATTGATCAAACTTTGTCAATCGATGAAAAAATGTCTAGCGTCTGACTTATGCTCTACGTGTACAGGAAGGACGATAGAATTTCGCGCAAACATGAGAAATGTTTGGTGGAATCCGAAATTCGAGCTTCCGGTTCTGATAAGGGAGACCGTTTTTCATTACCCGCATTACCGATTCGATCACTCGTGCATGCGGACCACGCGACCGATTTTGCTGAGTCTGGTCGACGTCGTTGGTGAATTTGTTCGAATAGGAAGTGACTCAAACTACAATCCTTTTCTCGGCTACTCATCCCTGGCACACGGCTTATTTTTCGATGATTCGACGGATTCCATTTTTACCGGTTCATTCGAAGCTTCTCTGGAGAATTTGTACGTCGATCTCGTCGAATGGCTCTCGTTTTTTATCTGATTTTCAGCTATGTTCACTCGGACAGGAAAAGAATCATTTACAAAATTTTAAATCCAGAGAATGTTCATTTTATTGAAAGTTCGCAACGAAAAATTCATAAATTCACGGAACAGTTTTTTCATTTCCAGTAAAATATACTGTCGGAGCACAACAGAAGAGACTGAAGGTACTTTGCATAATTTTTTAAGCTGAAAAGAGATCAACTCGTAACTTCAAGCTTAATACATCGAATAAAGCATCGTTGAAAGTTTTTGAAACATTACGTGCGAACTGAGCTCTCGAGCAACAACAACAATATAAGTTTGAAGATTCAGGTCGCGAGCTCGAAGAATAATCGTAGCCATTCAAACGTAGCAGGGCAAGAACTAATAAAAACTCATGGCATCTTTTTCTCCTGCTGTTATTTCTTCATTGGGGCGGAAGAGGCGTCGCGATGCCACTGGACACGTTCCATAGCCTCCAGCAACCGATATTTCACAGCGACATTTTCGATAACAAAAGACGGTGGTATATTCGTACTTTCATAACAGCGACGTCATTTTATTTCCATCGATACCACGAGCTCTGTCACGTTTATTAAACGTCTTCGATGACGTACGTTTGAAAATACCCTGCCAATTTCTCTCTTATAACTGCTCACTCTTCAGAATACGCATTTTAATATTAAAATTTATTTACCGATTTACAAATGATTTGTAAATGCATCAGTTTCTCCTGAAATGTGCCATAAACGCGGAATTTTGTAATAGAGTTGCACAGAAAGGAAATGAACACTTTGGTCGAGGTTCCTGTCCGTGACGTTAGAACATTTCGCATCCTTTCATCTCTTAATCTGGATGCGCAAGCTTTTACATAGGATAGTTGGAAACAATAGCTGGAAACGCAGGTATCGATTGCGCCACCGGATGCTACCGGCGTTATTTATTTTTCCGTCTACCCAGGAATTAATTACTTGGTAGACGTTGATTTACTGCCACTCTACCGCTATTCCATGGATGCTGGGATATATGCAAAAGGAGAAAAACGTTGGGTAAACTTCTTTCCTGTAAGATGAGTACCTATTCCGCTTCTTTCAGGTACACGGGAAACTTTCATTCTTTTAAGTAACATCACGCTCTTCTACTACTTCCTTTTGCGCGCGAGACTATCTACTTACTGTAATTAAGACACTTTCAATGTAACTTTTCATGTTTTTTTAATGTGGTAAATACGTGGTGATATAATTATCGTTATCAAGGTATTACGGGAAGACATATGACATAATATGACATGTTTATGATCAATATTTAGAAACAGTTGAGAAATGAAGTTGATAAATAAAAATACGATAAAGTAAATTCAAATAGAGAACGAAGAATTATTTCGTGCAATAACCTTTCTATAATTTTTTGATAATTGCCTCCGCAAATATATTTCCATCGTAACTAAAAATACGATTAATTGCGTGTAGAACGTTCAGCCATTAATTGCATCCATAATCGTCTAAATATATATCGCGTTAAAAATACGAACTACGTGAAAATCAGTGAGCTATTAAATAATTGTAGCAGCGGTTCGCCTGGCGAAATCCGTTTACCATCAAAGAAGTTCGAAGCTGACGTTCTCGTGCGCAGTTTGCGACACGTAACGGTTCGAGTAACAAACACCATGGAGATACGGTGAAATTTAAATGTGACCGCACGTTGCCACTCGACTTTAAATTCATGGCTGTGCAAGTTGGTCGAGCATGGTGTTCGCGCGTGAACGCGCTAAGTAGACGCTACCGGCACCAGTCAGACGAGCGTAAATAATTTTACGCCTGCGGTGTAGTTGGTGGCCGAGACGCCTCGCGTCGCGTATTAACCTGCTTTTCATCTATTTGCTTGGCCGCCTAACATGCGCCAGCCAATTTTCTCCACGAAATTAACGGCACGCCGAAAATTTCGACCCCCAAACCCCCAAACAGTTTGCGCTCTCGACGCTTATTATCGAACCTGGAAAGCTTCACTTGTCGGAAATTCTCCCTGTTTAACGTTGCACTTTATTCTTTACTTGTGTTATTGTGTAGAGGACTAATATTTGCATGTTGTTTACAATCAAAAAATATTTATTTCGACTATTAGAATTGACTGTAAGTTTAGAAAGAATTGTGGAAATTTAGAAGATTTTTACTTCGATATTTGTTTCCAAGTTGTAATGCGTGAAGCATTAAAGAATCAGTGAATGGGATCGAAATTCCAGGAAACGCCGTGACCTACTCTTTTCGGAGTTACGTATGTCTCTTTTAACAGTAGTAAGAAAAACAACCGCTGATTCAGCGCCTGTTACGAGTACAACACGTGCGCAGTGGTTGAGGCAGGTCGGCGAGCAGGTGCGAGCGAGAGGAGAATAGTAAAACATTCAAAATTATGCTTTATGCTAAAGTAATGCTATTTTGAAGATTGAGAATTTGCAAATTTTCTGCTACTTGAGTACCTGCAAATTCATGAATTATATTCCTATTTTTATATTTTCAATGCAAGAAATTATCAAAATCCAACATATTCACATCATGAACGACCACAATCAAATCTTTCAAACTATACATCTCCGAAATGAAATCGTCCTACACACATCAATTACCGAGATTAATTTCATAACGAGAAAAGAAGCTTAATCAAACACAAAAGATCAACAAATTTGTACGCAAAATTTCGTTCTAGCCGTTCGAAGGAATTCCTGATTTCTTTGCTCGCTCGCACACGCGCGCAGCACGGATATGCATCGCGGTATTTCAACCACGGTGTGTACACAGTTTGCAAAGCGTGATATCCAGTGATTAGCCGTCGGCGTAACGCACGCAGGCCGAGTAAATAATTCCGCGTTCCGAACGTTCGTCGTTCTTCGGCCGATGACGTTCCACGTCCGTTGTGGAACTCGCGGCGTCGTTTAATTAACGTATGGATTATGCCGTCGCGGCCGAACGACGCGTGTTTCCAGCCAGAAGCATCGTATTAATCATAAACAGTGACCAGCTCGTAATTCGCGGGGTGAATTGCAACGGCGACCTCCGTGTACGAGCGTGTGTTGGTAGGCGCCGTGCGAAATTCATCGGCGCACTTAAACGCGCGACCGCATGCATGATCGAGTTTAATGTAGACCGAAACGGAAGTGCATAAACGACACAGCGATGCCCGCGAGACATGCTTTATTGTGCAAAGCTGTGGACCAAGCGGATTACGGAAAGTTTCGCGACAACGTGCTGTTTGCACGGATCAGTGATCGGTGACATGACACCGCCCTCGTTATTCCGATCTGAGTCTTAGCGCGAAGTTAGGTTATCGATGTCGACCCACGAGGTGGCGCGTGAAGAGCCTGATGTGTTTAGAAGAGTTCTAAACATTGGAAGTGTTCACGGTATAGCTTCTTTTATTTTGGGTCGATCTCACGCGCCAACTCGTGGACATCTGTACCTTCATCATGTTTGGTATCATTTTCAACGTATGTAAAAATTGTACTACATATTTCAAATACGATTTTTATTCATATTTTTAGTAGGACGTACATGTATCATTGGTATGCGACTTTTGGTGTTTGTTGTTTCTTGTAAATATGCTTAATTTATACGGAGGTACAGGTGTAATTGGTTGTGACTGTTGGAAATGTAAACATAACCAGCGACACTAGCGATTAGTATGTGTACTAATAAACATGGCCGACAAAAGTCATAAATGGTACAAACTTCTGGCGCTTTATGCACAATCATTGTAGTTATTTCTAATGATTAAAGAGCGTTTTTAATTCTATATAACAGTCTGATTTTTCTTAGAAACTTCATAGGGTTTCTTAATAAAAGATTTTGACCAGTCATTTGAGACCTTGAAGAATTTGAAACTTTGTGAAGTAAAAAATTAAAACCTTAATTGTCAAGTGGTTTCCATACAATTTGATATAATTCCGAATAATTGCTAACGTAAAATAGTAAGAATTTATAAAAATTGAGTGCAATGGAATTTAGCAATTTTAATTTCGATTCCGACATTTTTGCACGGTTTCTCGTTTACGTAATTAAGGTCAGAACGTGTCGAATTCTTGGCAGAGCTGGTCCGGAATTCGTATCGTGGTCGTTTCATTATATTCCACATTCTAATTCCAGAGCTGTTCCTTTTCTTCTTCTCCATAAAATGGCGTTAATTACTTCTTAAGCTGTCTTCCGCAAATGGTTCTCGTTTCCTTTGGAATTTACTGGGGATATATTGAATACCAGCCACCACGTAATTTCGAATGCATTAGCCAAACGATTCTCTCATAACTTTCAACCTTTTATGTACCTTTTAGAAGCACAATCGATATATTCCGTTTACCTCACGAAAATGTAAGCGATTCATTTAAATGTAAAACATACCAAATCAAATATCTGAAAATATTCTACAATATTAATATTCTTCGAATAAATATTAAAATTTCATATGTTTTGGAACAATAGTCAACTTGATATTTGTTACCAATTCTATGAACAACTAATTTTATTTACTAAATTATATGGTTGATTAAACGTATAGTGTACGTTTTATCGGAACACTCTGTACGTACCTGGTTTAATCCAAACATTACATGCCTGCTGTCACTATAACTGAGATTAATAGCTCCGATTAGAAATAAATGAACTGCTATCATGTGTGAACATTGTTAAGAAGCATGTACTTGTGATTTGCAGACGCATAATTAATCACGTGACAGAAACATAATGAATTGCAGTTTAATTGCATTGTAATCAAGGTAACGGCTGGTTTAAAAATACACAGACCACTAAAAGCTAGAAACCTTAATTTTCAATATTTTGACTACTTTGAAAATATAATTTAATTCTTAAAACGTAGAACTTTCATAAATTTTTGCAGAGTAAATGAATTTGATGAATGAGAAATATTTCAGTAAATACACATTGAAAAAGTATTTAAAAGCATTGGTACTCTTACGATGTCGAGGACATTTAAATTTTCCAGCAGAATTATTTATTTTCGAATCGAATAATTCACCATTGGGTTAAAAAAAGTGCAGAGGCCGGTGCATCTGACAATTCACGAAATACGTGAAAATATAGGAATTTATTCCATGGAGACGTACCATCGTCGTATTAAAACTCCTATTCCGACTGGTCTTGTTCGTCCCTCGTCTCTCTTCCCTCTCTGTTCATTATTAATCTTTCGTACGAAAGTTGGCAACCCTGGCATATTAATCATGCCCGGGCATCGCGGTAATTCCGTGGGACCTACTAATCACGGACCAGGACCAATTAATTCGTGGCGACGTGCAAGAGGGTTGCAGCGGGTGGCTAAAGGGTGCAATGGACAGGGAAATGGCAACGTTACGTGCGTGTATTTTGTTGTGTTCTCTCTTGCGAATATATTACTAGAAAGGCTTGACCCTTCTCTTTCATTCAATTATATATCGTATAATTATTTAGTCATAAAGTTATCCCTTTATTATCATATTTTAACACAAACTTCATTATAATTAATCAAAATGACTGATTTCACATTTCATATTTTATATTACAAAATTTTATTGCTGTCGAAATAAAATTCTGTTGAGATGAAAGATGGTTGTATATTAGTTGTGTTATGCATATTAATTACTTCAGTATTTACATATTGATTTTTCAACTGCATGTTATAATAAGATAAAAAGAACAATGTTACTTTGATGCTACTTGAATGAAGTTACTTCAAAACAAGTATTAAAAATGACCATCAAGAAGATGAGGGTCTATTATTTTAGTTACCGTTTTAATATCCATTTATGAATATATTCACTATTACTTGTGCACATTTTTCCGAAATATTTCGCTATTTTAAAATTCCATCCCGTATTCGCAAGTTTCGTATTAAAGTTAAGCATACTTTGTCCCTGAACTTCGACTCTGTAGAAGCTTACGAGCTTCAAGATCCCCAGTCGCCGAAGCAGACTGGTATCTCACGTTTCAAATAATTTATTCAAAAAGTAGCCGAGCCCGATGGAAGCTCGAATTAAACTAGAGGATTCGCAATTTTCCTGAATTTCAAACGGAAAAGGTTACAGTGCTTTCGTCAATCACGTACGTCTGGCGCGGTCTTTTTCGTGCGCGGCGGCAAAAGACAGAGGGTTTTGAGGGCTCACGTCGAAATTCCCTCGATCCCATAAACGTCTCTGTGTTCCAAGAAGCTCTAGTTTGCTTCGTTCGAAGATTCCGGTTGACGTGCACACTGGAGAGCAGCTCGATGTCGGCGTGTGTCTGTTGCTCAAGGTCCATTAGTCGGAAATCTGCTGCGGTTCCAGAAAACCGTCCGACCCCGATGGCTGTTCGATGTCGTCGAAATGACGTTAGCAGAAGAAGACGAAGAAGGAGAAAAGGGACAGAAGAAGAACCGAAGGAGAAGAGAAAAGAGAGACACGGGTCGGTCTTCCAATAAGCAGCTGGAAACTTGGACCAGTTCCAGACAGGAAGTAATACCGGCTTCCACGAGGCCTGCCAGCGTCTTCGACAAACTGTGCACTGTCTCCAGCAATAGTTTCGTGCTGGCTAACGAACACCATTGTCTAGAGATGCCGACAATTATGTTACCCCCATCCTGCACCCTGACAATCCTGGACATGAGTAACGAGGGTCTTCTTCGTCATCGGTTCGGATGTCAGCCCATTTGAAATCGATTCTTCCATCGATCACATTTACTGGCTGGGCTTAAAACATGTTATCGTCTGAGAAGTTCTTTTCAATGTGTTCAGGCATTTTTATATCTTCTTTGTCGAGGTTTATTGATTCAGATTCAGAGATTGGACTGTTTGGGAACTTTTGTTACTGGTAATTTGACAATTTTTAAATTTCGGGGTTTGGGGTTTAAGAATTGGGGAGTTATGAAGTTGGGGACTTGAGAATTTGGGATCTTTTGAGTTTGAAAATTTGAGGATCTTGACATATAAAAAATTCAGGAAACTAGGATTTGAAAATTTAGATTCGTGGCAGGTTAATTTGGAAATGTGAGAACTTTGGAATTTAATTTTTCAGAAGTTCATAAATTTGAAAATTCCGAAATTTAAAGAAACTCGAATATTCTAAACCTTGAAAAAATCTGAAAATAAAATTATTAATAATTTAATAATAGTGAAAATATCAACGAAGCCGCAACGTTAAATTTACGCCATCCCTAATATAAGCTTTAATTAACCAAAGCGTGAACTCACCATAATGTACATATTTTAAGTCTACGACCATATTTCTGGAAGTATTAAATCTTTGCCCACAGGTGGGACCAGGATCTCGAAAATAAAATATGGAGCCCTTAAAACATTATCTTTAAAAGCATTTGCTAGGCTCTCAGTAATATTTATGTTTCCGGTGGTCTACAAAGTAAGCGATAGTCGAAAAACACGCAAGAAAACATTCAGACAAAGGAGTTGAAAAATTTATTAGCGTTTTCGCGTGAACTTTACGATATCACGCTATCGGCTTAACAAAAATTTCTTCCTAAAATTTTTTATTATATTTGCATTCGTATTTTCGCGATAAACAGAGGTACCGTAATGTTAAATACTTGTTTGGTATTTTGCCTGAATTACGTTCGGATATTTTCGTCGAAAGAGAAAAATTCGGGGAATATTAAATTAAATTCTCTTTTATCGACAAACATACATTTTTTAAATATTCCAATGGAAGAACTTAACATTGGTTTATTAGTACACGCTTTTATAAATATTTTTTTAATAAACTTTTCTAACAATTTTTAAAAATTCTGCGTTGTACAGATTTTACTGCAGCACGTAATGAATACGTTTGAAAATTTATTCCCTGCAGGCAAATATATTATGTGCACTGTTAAATCTTGCAGATAAAATCTTTTCGGAGATGGATATTCCAGCTGATTGTAGCAACATCAGAAATTCAGATCATGAGCAAGCAGAACGATTTTCCCGAACGCTAGCAGATGTGAACAGTGGAATCAATTTTGAGGCCTGGTTCTAATTTTATTTCAAAAGCCAGAAATGCACGCATACAAATATATTTACTAAAATTAAAAGATAACTTTATTTTCTGCAAATTATTTGACATTAGAAATTGATTTTTTAGTTAATTTATATTACATTTTTAGAAACGATGTTTGTAACATATCAGAATTTAAAGAACAAATCAACTTCTATGAATAACAATACTTTTATATGCTGTTTATATTGTAGTAGCTGTTTTATTCGACTGAATAATTTTACGACATTCCAGAAGAAAAGTACACTTTTATCGCTAATAATCTGAGTTACTACTTTATTGCTCGACGGGGTTAGCAAAAGTTAAAACTCTCGAAGCCAGTTAGGCTAGTAGTTAAAGTGCAAACGATTCCAGATGAAATTTTAGTGATAAAGTCGAAAATTGCGTTGATCGTAGAAAAGGGTCGCAATAAAAACTCTGGAAATAAAGTCGTAACCATTTTGTTACTTTCGGGTCAGCCATATTGTTCAGGTATAACTGAAATATCAAATGTATCAAGTATGTTGGAATTTTTAGAAAATTATGGGGATATAGGGATATAGTTAAGTGAAATATAAAAATTGAAGTATAAAACAAACTGTTAAGTGAAATCGAAAATTGAAACTTCCGAAAGCAATTAGTCAGGCACTTAGCAAAGGTTGAAAGGCGAAGTTGTAACCGTGAGAACGTTAAAAATTGCATCGCTCGCAAATATCTGTGACACGTTACGAGAATGCAATAAACGGCCAATAAATTGCTCTATCAGATTGTGTTTTCCGGTGACAATTCATTGAAACCGGCGCGATTCTATTGATTTTAATCAATGCGATTCAGCCAATCGTGTCCTGGCAATTCGAACGAATTGCTGAAAGTGTATTAGTTACGGCAAATATTTATGGCTGTTCTCATCATATCTGGTTATTTATTGAATATCCTGGTGACAGTGAAATTAACAGCAGTTTGACTTTCGTGAAATTTATAGTACTCCACAATCTTGCGATCTTTGAAACGTTCAGGAAATCAAAGTGGAAAATACAAAAATGGTGCATTCATAATTAATTCTGTAATTATTTCAATGTATTATTTCAAATTTCAACAACTTTTACGTTTTCTTTGAAGCTTTCTTAAATTATTGACTGTATTCTGAACTGAAAATACCTAGTCAAAGGTCAACACTCGATCCCCAAGTGTAACCAACATCAATAATTTCCTCAAGCAAAAATACGGTTTGGTTGCCAATTTCGTACGAAGTACTTTTATAAAAATTTCAGTCGTCTAGACTCGTGTTTTTGTGGGGGATAATTTATTAATGCTCATCTGACAAGCGATGCTGCTTCCAAAAACTGTCACTATTACGTCAACCCTTAGGTTATTATATATTTACGATACGGTCAGTGGATGTGGTATTTCACCGTGAATCTTTAACACGTTGGGGTACTAATGACCCTTGTTATTCCTCACGAACAACATTAACACGTTGACTGCTAATAAACTACCACGGGTAATAAGACATTGTATAATTATAATTATTCACGATGTCAGTGCTTCATTTTATTTTTCAAGATCGTTGCTGTTGTGTATGTGATAATTATTACCTGCAAGAAAATAAATTTAAAAAATGAGACGAGTAAAAAGAAAAAAAAATTTATTTTTATAAAAATATCTATTGTATTTCTACCAGTGTACTTTTACTAACATTTTTGCAACTCGTGTATTCTTCGCGAATCCAATTTTTATTCAACCTTTCTAGTTCTTGTTTGCTATTAAGAATCTCCTATTTCCATATATAATTTAATTAACGCCACGCACCAGAATCAGCAGCAATCCCGTATTTTATACCGGGTTACTTCTTCCCGGCAGACGTTCACGAAAATCTCCATAAAATTACATTAGCACGCTCACGGGCAGAAATTACATTGCAGTAAACAGGGAACAGAAGCGTCGGCGAGATATCCCGTTAAATTTCATAAGACACGAGACAGGCGGCCCGTAATCGAGTTTCGAAAGCAAAATCTCGTTCGTCGTCGAAAAAGAATGAGAGTAAAAAAAAAGAGGGGAAGGGATTTCCAATCTCAAAGAGGCAACTTCATCTGCCCCCTGCCAGCTGGTCGACGTTCAACGCGAGCTTAACAACATTAATCCACAATCACAGAGTTGAAATTCCTCGGGAGATTCGACGGTGAACCTCCTCGAAAGTCCTGCTGGCAAACGTCGCTCTCTAATTTTCCAGCGTGCCGGCGTGAAAATCGCGAGAATTTCCTCGGGAAAGCTGGCTACACGCCGAACCATCGATACACTCCATCGAGCTTCGGGAACGTGAGAAACAGAGAACGGAATCCGGGTTTCGATACTATCTGACCACAGGTTGGAGATTATTTTTACGTGGAAATAAATTGAACGAATAAACAAATTTAATACACTGAAGAAATTAACTCCCAATTAATTTTGTTAAAAAAAGGGAAATATATAAAAAACGATAGCAGGTGTAATATGTTAAAAAATATTTGATGTTCCGGTTAAATTTTGCAATTAACGATAAAAGTTGGAGGGTAATTTATCCTGATTAGAGTACGAGTTAAAACGTGACCGAGGAACTTTCTGTTTCGCTGCAATTCCATGATTCAGTAGTAGGTATCAATGTACGGTCAGACAACTTCTGACTTATCGTTAGCGTGACTACTGGAAACGAGCAAATAATACAAAATGCGCTCTAGTTACCATCTGCATGAATTTACCACTAATTTTATCTTCCATTAATTTATCATTAAATTTCAATGATTTATTATTCTTACTTGCTAGTATGTAGAATATCGTGTAAACAATTATGTAACTTTCTTTCATTTATACAAATCAATTTTATACTTTTTGCAAAACATCATGGAACCAATACATTTCTTAAAAACAATTGCTTTCGTTATTCTATAATTGATACTATATTCGAACATTAAATTAACGTTCAATTGTTATCAACAATAATTCATTTAGAGAAGCAGTAATAAAGAAGAAATAGTAAATGATAGTTTGAGGAATCCATTTTCTCGAGTGCACATATAGAAAATAAGCACAGCGATGCACGCAAGCACCGGAAACGGAGAGTTTATTGTTTACAGAGCTTATTATCCGCATTAGCTTTATTAACCGATAGTGCGGTACGTAAATCGAACGCTCTTAGAATCTTGGCCTGCAGGGACCTCAGAAATGTGTGTACACCTTCCGATCGTTTATTCTGCCAACATAGTGGTTTCTAATCGCATTACCGTATTTTGACCCCCTCCTATTGTACCGTGGGTATCTCTTGCTCGTAATCCGCATTTTCCGAACGATGATGGGATTAAGGTATTAACGCGACTGATTCGAATTTATGGCTGATCGGAATACTTATATACAACGACGGTAAAACGTTTATATCAGCGGAAACACGATCGATTCTCACCGTTTCTACAATTTCGTGCAAATATTTTATGCGTGTTATTCAATTTTGAGACATGTACACTGTACATTTATAAATATTGACGGAGAAGTATGATATATGAAAGCTCGACTAAATTTTGAGACACGTATACTTGTATTTTGAAATATTGACAAAAGCGATGTATGAATATTTTATTTAGACACGTTGATAAAGAAATGTGATATATGAAGGTTTAGTTCATTTTTGACAAAAATGAATAAACGAACGAAAATTTATACACAAACGTTGTAGAGATTAAATTATCCCGATGTTAGAAGTTTCTGACATATTTTGTTCTGCTTTCTGTTACAGGTGTAAAGAACCTGGAAGATATTTGAAAGAGCTTCCACCCACAGCAGTGATCATTTGCTTTCATAACGAGGCCTGGTCAGTATTGCTGAGGACAGTTCATTCTGTTTTAGACAGATCACCGGAACACTTGATACAAGAAATCATCTTGGTCGATGATTTCTCTGACATGCGTGAGTAAATTAATTTTGTTTCTTGATAACATATGAACAATTTGAAAGTCTCTATACGTACACCAGTATCATTCTTTCTATTACTGGAAAGACATTATAATTCATTATTTGTACAGAATTATTATTACAAAAATTTGCACAAAATTTCTAGTCAACATACAACACATAATATTTCTATTAAATGTACATACACATGTATTCGTAAACAATTTTCAATCGATTCTCTATTTACGTGAACCCTGAGTATAGTGACCAGAAACAGCTTCGAATAGATCAAAGGAGCAAAACTAATACAAATCGAACGCGTGCAAATCGCAACATGGCGTTAAGTTGAATGCATAAAGCTTTCAGTAGCTTTTGAATCGCGAGAAACTTGTCCAGCTCATCGTAGAGGAACCGATGAACGTTGGGGTGGTTCAAATAGAAACTGTGGTTCGTTATGTAGCGCTACTTGTTCGACCGAGCAAGCATATCCCTATTCAGCTCGGTGATTCGTTATCGTCAGTGTTCCGTCGTTCCACGATAGATCGATTAATCGCGATCCATTTCTCGTGAGCACACTGTAACGAGATCGGGTCAGCCTGAATGGTATACTTGAAAGATCCTGATAGGGGTGATTCAGGTCAGCTCGCTGCTATTTTCTGCGAGATTTTATTTCCTTTAGGGAATTTTGCGATACTATATTATCTTAATCATGCATTATTTTAATGTTTAACCAATTTTTTTATCTCTGAAGATGGAAACTTTCTATGCAAGAGTTTTACATTTCTTTAGTCTCAAAATTATTAAGTTTCTCAATTTTTAAATTTTTAAATTTTCAAATGTCTGACGTGACAGGACTTAATTAGACATATTTAATGAAAGCTTCATTAGCTATTTACAGAGTTTTATATCTTCTCAGGCATTTTAAATTTTCAGATTTATACATTTTTAAATCTCTGACATGACAGGAATGTTTTCAGATATCTATAATAGAAGTTTGATTAGCTATTTGCAAATAAATAAATTTCTGAATATCTTTGCAAATATCTAAATTCTCAACTTCGCCCGATAAACAGATTCTTCAATATTTCAGTGCAGCCATTCATACATCAAGCTTTCAAGGAAGTATAACCAACATCAGCCGTTATCACTCACTTTTCACATGTTCCGCAATATTTCTCCTGCTTATCAGTATTAAAAATTCCGACCCCGTTACAAGCTTGCCAACTTCATCCTGAAACCTCATAAAACACCAAGATCACCCCCAGTTTATCTCTCACATTACTGCCCTTCACCCTAATCTTTCGACCTGCGTTAATTATTAATCAAACAGCGTTTATTACACTGGCGTTATGTTCCGACAGATAAACGACGAAGCAAAACAATCAACCGGATTGTAATGGGACATGCCGTGTGCCCTTCATAGGGTCTGCCGTGTTTATGAGCCTCACTTCCGGCCGGTAGCGAAGCTTATCTGGAGGCTTTTAAAGGGGCTTGCACGGGTTCCGAGCTCTATCGTTTCCACCACGTTGCGCTTCCCTAACCCCCCTGTCAAGGGTTAATCTCCAAAGCTTCTACACCCTCACGATTTTTACTTCCTTTCCCCTTTGTCGTGTGTGGTTTCCGTTCCTTATCCTTTCGTTTCACCTCTGACGCGCTAACACGATTTTAACATCTTCGATGATAAGGCACTTCTGTGGCTCCTTCAACCACCCGCGATAAGAAACTACAACGCGTAACGTGATCTTGCTCGGGTTTTACACGTTGTCACCGTGACAACTTATGGCGAACATGTTTGTGGGGCAACTTGTTGAGAATGTCAGGTTTTTAATTTTATGAGCTGGTTTTAAATTCACTAGTACGGTGAACAGTGATGTGAACATGTTTCTGGTCAGACATGTTTTGATATAAATTATTAAGAACAAGGGTACTCTTTCAATTTTATCTTTTAATTTATTAGTGTATCATGAAGGTCCATTGAAAATTCCCATTAAATGTATTTATGTCATTAGTGACATATGATCGTATCAGTGAAAACTGACGTTTGGTCAGACACACCCTAATATAAATTTTTAAGGAAAAGGGTACTTAATCTGTCAACTTCATCTTATAATATGTTAGTGTATATCACAGTCTCAATATTAAGAGCCCTCAAAAGTACCTGTCATCTGATTTTCCCGTAAATAATTATTTTAAGTGAATTTAGTCAATCACATATGACTACCTAAATCAATTTTTGACAATTTTTGACTTCCATATTTCTAATCTTACTAAATGTACTTCCAAAGTATCCATAATATTGTACAATTCCCAAAACTGCAGTGCAGATTAAAAACTGGTAGAAAGATTTGCAGAGACCGGTTAATGAAAAATAATTTCCCGTCGAAACTGAACTCGACAGGTGGTTTACATTTATTAATCTGAAATTCACGTTAGCAGCAGTCGAGCAAAATGAAGTTTAAACGCAGTGAAAATGACATAGCGGCATAACGTGAACTGTCAGTACACTTTTAAATTTATAAACGCAAGGAGCGACGCATCGGGGTCACTTTTAATACGGAATACTCGATTACAGGTTTTTAACGGATTCCTATATTAAATGGAAATTCGAGCGCGGATCGAATGAATAAAGATATACGAACAGGTGGAAATATTTCGACCGGTTAGCAAATACGTTTGAATAATTCATTCGTTTCGGGTATAAACTCGGAAATAATCATTAGCCTCGCGCGAACTGCCCTGCTCCTTGAAATCCCTGTATATTATTTGCAGTTAAACCAAGCTCGGTAACCGAACGTTCGCGAGTTAGGGTTCTCTCCTGAAGCCGTTTTAACGAAGAATAAATCACGAATGTCTGCTAATTGCTATCCCTGGCTGGACCTTAACACTGTAATACATCATCACTCGTAAATCTGAATTTCATGCCTCTAAATCTTCACGGTTGAAACCTATGGCGAACAAAATCTTGAATTAATCCACGGATAATAACATAATCAAATTACCCTTGTGTACCAGATTCTAATTATTTAAATGTGTGTGCAGGAGGAGCGCGAATGATATATTGATGAAAGGTTAGGTTATAGGTCATAGGTTAGATAAAAATAATTATTCAAAGTGAAAAGATTTGGAAATTTAGTAATAATGGAGTTTGAGGGTTTGGGATTTGTAAATTTAAAAATTCATGAAAAATCTTAAAATCTACAATTTGAGCATCATTATTTAGTCCCATTAATTAAAAGTATACCAATTCTCCAGTAATTCAAATGACTTTCATGCATCGCAGCCCATCTCCAACGTCAACTGGAAGACTACATGATGAACTACCCTAAAGTGCAAATCATTAGGGCGCAAAAACGAGAGGGTCTTATTAGAGCACGCTTACTCGGGGCTGCAGCCGCGAAGGCACCTGTTCTCACATACTTGGACAGCCATTGCGAATGTACCGAGGGTTGGTTGGAACCACTTCTCGATCGGATTGCTCGTGATCCAACGACTGTCGTTTGCCCGGTGATCGATGTTATCGACGACACCACACTGGAATATCACTGGCGAGATTCCGGTGGCGTGAATGTCGGCGGTTTCGATTGGAATCTTCAGGTAAGACGACATTCCTTTCGTTGTTTGCCTCGGTCATTATGAAAATGCGTCTGCTGTACATCCTCCAGCAATAATCTACCATTTCGATGAAATTATAGGTCCTTGTATTTAAAATGTACTTAGAGTTTTTTGTTGAACTTTTGGAATAAAATTAGTCAGTATTAAATTTTAGGGTTTGAAATTCTTGACTACATGTATCACGAATAAAATTTTCTATGTATACACATGATGCTACTATAGCTTGGTGAATAGAATGTGAGTTACTTTTATTTGAGAGAAAAGAATAAATCAAACAGATGTGTTACACGAAAGGACCAGAAGGATCGTTCAGTTTTATGGTTGTCAAAATACCGCAGGAGCATTTTCTTGACTTTAGTACGAGGTTCTCGAGAGTTCTCGATTTCATCGTTGGATTGTCAAGAATTCTTTCTGTATTTCTGCATCAGTTCAACTGGCACGCGGTTCCTGAAAGGGAGAAAAAGAGGCACAAGAATCCCGCAGAGCCTGTATGGTCACCGACGATGGCTGGCGGCCTCTTCTCGATAGATCGAGCCTTCTTCGAACGCCTTGGCACGTACGACAGTGGCTTTGATATTTGGGGTGGCGAAAATCTCGAGCTTTCTTTCAAAACCTGGATGTGTGGAGGTACGTTCAATTTCATATAAAAATTTGCTCAAAGGATTCGTATTAATATCGCGTCCGTAATAATTCATCGTGTAAATTAAACCGAATAAATTAAATAAAATGAATTAAATAACATGAATTGAATAAAATGAATTAAATAGGATAAATGCAGTAAGATAAATTAAATAAGACGAATGAAATATTGAATATCAGGTAAATGCATTAAAATAAATTCAATATTGAATGAGATGAATTAAATGAAATATTAAATAAATGAAACAAAAATGAATTAAATATTGAAATAAAGGTATTGAAGTATGTATGACATATACCAAGTAACGTATGTATAATAACTACATAATATACATAAAAGTATATACATTATATGGTACATGTTTGCTTAATTATTTCAGACAAGTCTTTTTATCCTGTTAAATAATATTCCTAATCATACAGCGCTCTTGAAAACCTGTCTAAACTATTCCCATTAAATAATGATAATAATTATAATGCAAGCTCGATGAGTTATATTTTGTAACTGATTTTGAATACAAGTTGAAAAATCAGAAATGACAAAGAAACAAAGCTATCGTGACCCCATCTCTCAGAAATCCCGTCAACTTTCAAAGCCCATAATTCAAAATATCCAACCCCATCCTAAGCCATAACTCTGGCCCGACGCAAATCTCCCGGAAGCAGAATCCGAAAAAAGTAACGAAGCCAGCAGAAACGTCGAAACGTTTGAATTTCCTTTGCATAATAATCACCGTGGCAGCGAGTCGAGCCATCCAATCAACATAACACGGGATCCGTCCGGAGTAAACGTGCAATTCCTCTCGATATCTCGTCTCGATTTCTGCTCGGTGGTCCCAGATTTTTCACGAAACCGACACCGAACGAGATCGAGACGACACATTTCATTCGTCGAAATAAACTTGTTTCACCGCAATCAGCCGTATCCTGGTGGATGAAATTTCGAGACCGGTGTTACAGGCACCCTGGAAATCGTGCCGTGCTCGCACGTGGGCCACATCTTCCGGAAACGTTCGCCGTACAAGTGGCGTAGCGGCGTGAACGTGCTCAAGAGGAACAGCATACGGCTGAGCGAAGTATGGCTGGACGAGTACGCCAAGTACTATTACCAGAGGATAGGTCACGACAAGGTGAGCACTCGCTACTTAGCCGGTTGAGTTCTACCTTTGACACGGAACCCGACCGTTCAACCGACGCGACGCTCAACCGACCCGGCTCGCTCCGCCATCTCGATTTCTCGTCCGTTTTTTATTTCGCTTTCATTCGATTCCGAATCGACGGATCGTGCTACGCTGCGTCTCGAGAAACTCGCGGAGCTTGAAAATAATAATGAACGGAGGGAAAGTCGAGTGGAACGCTGGGGTATTGAGGATTTCTTTCTTTACCGGAGTGCGGGAACAGTTTCGTGCAGCTGGGTTTATATTCATCTAAGGATGTTGTTACTTGGATTTTCTTGGACGGTGAGAGCTTACGCGGTTTTTAATAGTTACGCGAATTTTTATGGTTAGTTTGAAAGTTACTGTATCTTGCATCGATAGGTATAGGGTTAGAATAGTACTCATTTACAGATGCAGTGTTTGTGTGGTTATTTGGTATAGCGAAGAGGATTTGAATATTTAGGGCTCTGAATTTAACAGAACCAAAGTTTGCAATTTATGAATTGATTTCATTTGATCTGAAGTTCACAAAAATTCCTCGAACCTTCGAATCGAATATCACAGAAGTACTCAATCGTACCCAGTTTCAAATATAGATCCAGATTCAAACCTGTACTAGCATCGTTAACAACAGCACCGTTCATGTTTATAGCATTGCAATCGCAGGAGCGTTAAAACCACTTGTAAACGTGTTTTTCCATTTGCGTGCGATTTTATTGGTTGCGTCAGAGTGTGCCCGGGCACAGTGGTTGGAATAGTTACGATAAGGGATGACGATAACCAAGCCCGATGATGGAGAGTACCGTCGACCGAGACTCGTCGTAAAAAGGGGCTATAAACGTGGCAAACACTCTTAAGGATCGCTCGCGTGTCCTAGCGTGTCCCTTGAAGACGCTCCTTTTATTCTTCACCGTAACGATCTATCCTTTATCCTGGCAGCTTGTCCCTTCGTTTCGTGGCGAGATCCGATCGAGCGAGTGCTATGATGGGATAAAAATAAATCGTTTCCAGACACGTTCGCTTACCAGGGCCGTAGAAACCGGCTGTATCCTTCGTGTCACCTTTGTGTATCCTTTGTGGAACATGTGATTGCGTATAACTTACGTCTTTTGTATGCAGTGTTGAACGGTGATTCAAAATAAATCAATAGGGGATTGCGTAACTTGTGTTTTCATCGAGAATTATTTAGTATTCTTGCATCTGGGGATATTGGGAGTTGGAGATATTTGGAATATATTTATGTGTTTTTATGTTTTTGAATGATGAGTCGAAATAGAGTAGTAGGGGATTCTGTAATTTCTATTTTTGTGGAGAATTTTGAGAGCTTGGGTTACATGTAGAGATTTGGACACTTAGGGATCTAGGAATATGAGAAGTGGGACATGGAGGAATTTGAGGATATAAAATTATAGGAATATAGGGATCTGGATTTGAAGGAATATAGGAGTCTAGGGATGTAAGGATTCGAAAAAACTTAGAGTTGTATATGCCCAGTTCTTTCATACGAATACATCAATAAACAATAATTGTATTCCTAAAACAATTTCATTGATTCAATTTTACGCATTTATCAGCATACGTATCTTAAAATTATTTCCACATTCGCATTGAAACGTTATTTAACCATATTTAAACAACAGATGCATTAAAAACTCGTATCCCGTATTGATGTTATTGAAAGGCGAATGTTGTACAGCGAAAAATTTGTAATTTTTCGAGCACCATACCTCGATAATCCGCGCTTTTTATCCCATTGTTTTGTATAATAGGATTATTTATAAGCTCGACGGTTTATTCGGGGGCTATTCGGAACTGTTTTGCAGTTATTGAAAACGTTTCACCGTTTGAGTATAATTTATCACGATACGTGCTTCAAGCTTCCGTTTTCAATGCGCGAAATACGGGTTTTATCGATGTTTAAAAAAAAAAAACTGTCGGAATGTGACTGCGGAAAACATTAAACGTTAAATGAGAACGGAGTCGCAGATAAAATTCAATTTCGATATTTCAAAATATTTGTGTGGGTGAATGAGATACATTAAACATTAAACGGGGACATAATTTCGTATGAAATTCAACTCCAACGGAGTGTTAAAGTTTTTAAATACATTTAGCAGCTTATTATCTGTCTCTTTAATAGAAGTTTGGGACAATTCTGCATGAATTTCCGGTAAACAGCTTCCGTACGTATCAGATTTTAAGTAGTATAGGTCAATCGTTTATCTAACTTTTTATAGATATGAGAAGATCGACACTTTAGAAGACTTTGAAAAAACATTTATATAATAGTTTTGACTGAACGTTTGTGTATTTCAAACTGTCTCGCTATTTAAATTTTTTATATATTTAACGTGATATCGGTTTTCAAGTGACACAAGTCAACCGTATCATCCACTGTCCACATTCATCGTTTTCACATTTCTTTGATAACGGCAGTTGTGATATGGAAGTTATTAATCAATAAATTTTAATACCTATCAGTTCATCCGAATCGAATTTCATGCATTTATACTGATTCGTGACAACTGATGAACTTAATTTCCTTTGTACCGATCATGTTCCAAGTAGATCAGATCAACCATTTCTCCTCTTTTATTCAAATTATTCGTTGGATTTCGACAACATATTATTTATAGTACATGAACAATCAACACTATACTAAATAAGTAATATTCCCCACTCACACTTACTCAAAAGTCAATTTGATCCCCATAGCTACTTTACCCCCACAAGCTGCCATAGTCTCAAACTCTAAACCCAGCTCCATAAGGCGTCCCGTATATTTCTCGTCCCTTATTTCCTCCACCCTTTTCCTCCTCCCCCTTTTGACGGTTATATCTCTTATCCCCGTTCGCGTCTTTGAATCTGTGCTCTCTTAAACGACGTTGCTCTATCAAACAGCCAAGCAACCCCTCGTAGGCAAAATTTCTGGACTTATGGTTCGCAATTTATAGGGCAACTACGGGGACGTGTCGGATCGGAAGACCCTCAGGAAGAAACTCGGCTGCAAATCGTTCAAATGGTATCTCGACAACGTTTATCCGGAACTGTTCATACCTGGAGAAGCTGTGGCTTCCGGCGAGGTAAGAGTTTACGTATATCTCGTAGTATTTCTTGTTCTCAGGTGCGGAAACGACGGAGGGCGCCACTCTACGTTCCTTTAACGACGCTGCCGCCATTTTGATACAACGTCGCGGGTTAACAGACTCGGAGGCTATTCTGGAGGAACAAAGTGAAGGTGCGAAGTTTCGCTTTTGATGTTTGTGAGAGGAAGTTTGGAGGACGTGAAGTTTGATGCAGTTGGATAGTGGAGGAATTGTGGTATTAATTTGGGGTTATTGAAGTACTAAACTTTGAATAGTTGAGAATGTCAAAATATGGGACCCCACAAATATCCAATTTCTCAAATTTCACATATTCTTACTGCCCCAAATTCCCAACTCTCCAAATACCGAAATATTCCCTTCCCAAAATTCCCGCACCCCCAAACAGAAACCCCAGAATCGTACACTGTCCCCACAAATTTCCATCAACCAGCCCGTGTTAACCCCTCGCATCCACTTCAGATATCAAATAAACCCGTCTGGCTAACAATAATGAACGATGCTCGGAAAAAGTGGACAAACACGAAAGCGATATACGGCAATTGCGTGCTGCCTTTGAAGAATTTAATTTTTACGCAAACGCGCAAGGGGTTGCTGGAAGCAAACAGTCAGCGGTAATAGCCTTCGGGCGCGAATCGTTTTAACTTCGGAATCGAAATCAAACGGGACAATACACGGCTGTACACCTTTCCAGAGGGGTTGCCCGCCCCTTGGTTAGGGGAAACGTCTTCGCCCCGGGCGATGTTTGATTCGCCTCCATTATCTGTGCCGACTACCGCGATTTCGGTGCAGTAAGCCAAGAATTCAACAAGCCGATCGAGACGAATCGATTTCCGATCGGATGTCGCGCGGAGCCTTTGCTTGTGATCCGATTGAGATTGCCTCGACCGCGGCTGCATTGTTTCTCGATCGAAGGCATTGTTTTCTATGTCGCAGCCTCGTTGACATCAATCATTGTCTCCGCCATCGACAATTGAACTTCCCGTGTCCGTACAGACACTGCTCTGCGCACGTGTGCGCAGGACGTGTGTTGCCAGCACCGAATACATTTTGATTTACGTAAACACTCGCCAAACGAAATTTTTCACGGTACACATAAACGAAATCCGGCGTTCCGTTTTTTACCGTTTTGACGGACGTTTTTTATTTTTCGATTTAACAACTGTAGGGCAAACCGGGCACCAAATATTTTAGGTATTTTGTACTTCTTTGCTCGTTTCGGAAAAAGATTTTTTATTTTTGAGACAATTTAATAATTGCTAAAAGATGAACTTATAATTGCTGTCTTGATAGATATGAACAAGATAGACGTTCTTTTTGAAGTTACAAAAAAGAATGAATTAATTGAATTTAATTTTAATCGAAACATGAATATGTCCACATATGTGAACATATGCTGAACCAGAAATCAAGTGGCTGTTTCTTCTATCTGTATCGCCATTTTTGCAACAGCAACTCTACTGTACATCATCATTCATTAAATGCAAAGTAAACAAGTCCGATGCAAAGAAATAAAAGCAAAGCCGGCACGATGTAAGTTTCCGGGTAATTTGAAGTTTCGAGGAAGCATTACTCAGAACTGTTTCATTTTCCACGTTTGCTTTCGAAATGAGTTTTTAAGTTCACCGGAATAAGCACGCGACCTTATTGCTGATGCAGCTGTGACGTGGCTGAAAATTGAAATAGAGAAATCCCGTTTAACGAAGAAGGTCGAGGCACGTAGGAAAAAGAAGAAACGATGAAAGATCTCGTGTTCCGTTGTCGAGTAATTATTGCGACGGGGTATTCTCCGATCGAACTATTGACAATGGTACTCGTTAGGAGAAAATTTGTAGCTACCTCCGCTTTAATTCACGGGAAGGTCGGTGAAGGAAAACAGGGAGGAAAGGATGAAGGAAAGCATGAAATATCCAAGTTGCGTGACACTGCAATTTACGTGGAAGTAGGAAGCCTTTAATCCGCTGTTAGATATTGTAACTTTATCACGAATCTACGGACATACATTAAGAAAGGCTCTGTGGCTTTTGACAACGTTCGCCATCATGAAAACCATGGGGATGATTTTTTTCCATGCACACGTGTGGATACGGGCTACTCAATTTTTAGCTCGTTTGTATGAATTGTTTGTTTTAGACAATTTTGGAAATTTTAGGTAAATTGAATTGCTCTCAGTTACTCTCAGATGCTCTCAAGTACTCTCAGCCACTCTCAAGTAGCTCATCAATTCATCAATTAAAAAAGTACCGATCACATTTATCACCTCGAAATGTCCCGAAACAAAAAAGATGTAAAAGATGAATAGTGAACTAGATGAAACTCGTGAAATTTAAACGCGATCCGTCACTGACCACGCCGAGGTTTGAATACAGCGCTCGTATTAAACCTCGGGACCAAAAATGAATCAAAAAAAGAGGAAGATGAGAACGAAATAGAAAAGCGATCGTAAAGTTGCCCGGTGAAAATAAATCGAAGAAAAATACGAGGAAGCCCGGTTACCGGTTCAATAACAACGGAACGCGCTAGGCGCGAGACACATCGATCAAATGCACCGTACACGGCTCGAGAATGTAATGACCCGTAGGAGAACTGCAGCCACGGGCCACGAGATTATCGACGACAAGCGCGACAAGCTCGACAATCATTTCGCAATTACGAATGCAGTGAAACAGAGGGCCAAGAGACGAACGGACGCGAGCCGTTGCAACACGACGGAAATAAATCGATCCGTGATTGATCGCAGCCACCCGCGAATCTTGCATAGAAACGAAATTAATGCACTGTCAATCGCGTGAACGGTAAAGCGGATAGCCCGCCGCAGCGATTTCCATTTTCCACGCTGAATCATTAATTTTAGTTAGCGGAATTAAAGGATATCTTGCATTTTAATCGGATAACACTGTTGATGTGTTACTTCGGTAATAGCGGCCTTTTAGTTATATTTTTTTATTGTATGGAATTATAGTGTTGGATCGAGTTATTCTTTTTTCTGATTTTTTTTGGGGGAGAATGACGGCGTTGGAATTTTGAAATTAGGGAAGTTTTGATGAAGTTTGGAAACTTGTAGGGAGAATTTGGGAATTTAGGGATTTGGGGGTTGAAAAATTCAGAATTGAGGGGGTGGAAAATAAAAAATTTGAGAATTTGAATATTTGTAATTCTATCTTGAAAACATCTAAGAGCGCCATAAATTCAGTCCTTTGTTTCGTTTTCCACAGACGGACCTACCATGATTTAATACGCACCCCTGCCACGAAAAAAGCGTGACAAAAGAAGAAGAGTCCGAAAGGACAAAAACATAAGCTTCCAACCGACAAACTGTTCTCTGTACTGTTGAAATTGTTATTTCGCATGCAACGCGAACCGCATTCCGAAGTGCTCGCAGCGTGAAATGCTTCTTCGCGAAAATGTCCGGCCATCCTTTATTCTCTCACTCCCTTTTTACCCGGCGCCCTTTTTCCACTATTTACTCGAGGGTTGGGAAGCAAACACGGGGAGAACGTTGGTGTCAGCCAGGGAGAAGAAAAAATATGGCAAAACGCATTCCGTTTCGGTCGAACGGGGGTGAAAAGTGCGCAGGATATCCGCGAGGGTGGAAAACGATTGATCGATACGATATCTATGGCATAGAGGCTGACACTTGATTCTTTTCCGATTCTATGAAACTAGATGAAGGATATTGCTGCCTCCTCATATTTTATTTCCTTCCGTTTGCTGGGAACCTCCGGTTATACCCTCCTTTATCGCGTTAGTTGATTGCTTCTCTTAAATATTCTCCATATAGTGGTATAGTTTGTAATTCAAAAATTATTTCTATCTCTCCAAATTCTCAAATTTCAATATCCCCAAATCCTTAAATGCCGAACTCCACAAACTGCTGCCCCTAAAAAATTAATAAAAATTTCATAAAACCTTCAAGAGTCCCATTTCGATCGTACAAATTCAAAGAAAAATTTGCTGTACTTTAAGAAATTAGTTCCATCGGAAGCCTCCGAGTCTGTTAAAGCTGACGAACAGGATCAAGTCAACGGACCTTTCATAATTTTATCGAAGGTCAGCTTCGACGATAAATCACTAGTTTTTATTCTAGCCACCCTACGACGACTGGAGGAGGATGAAAGGGATGAAGATGCTCACATTGAAACTGCAACGACCACAGAATTCTTGCATCCAGCAAAATCAGGACTGCTGACCGAGCTCCGTGACTGAATGCACCCGTTGCATGAAAACCTGCGCACACGTACATACGTACACAATGTATATACACTGTACACATACATAATGTACACGTGCACAGGGCCTCGGTATGCTTTTCGCGAACAAAACAGGAGCTCGGCTCATTTTCGATTTGTTGCCGTCCGTCTAAAAAATGGCAGAACATTGCTCTGTTACGGCGTCGATCTCTTTGTTTCGTGGCAACTGTTCTGTGGTCGGAAATTTGACGAGAAACTTGGAAATGGAGGAAGCAGACGGGAAAGATCGGAGACTCGTCGATAAGATGATGGGATTCTTGGTTGAATGGCTTGATTAGGGGTTACTTGGAAAAGAAACTGTTAGACTTGGTGGTATTAGATTCATGGTTTTTTAATCATTCTTTTTCTTAGTAAGTTGTTTTATGTATTAACAATTTATGGTCATTTATGTTTGATGGAGGCCCTTGCGGTCTTTGATGAATAAGTAAGATTCATAGTAAAGAAGATTCATTAATAAGGAAGGAATTTCGAATTTGATAAAAATTATTGTAGATTCATAGTCAAGTCCTTCTTAACCAAGAACCCGCCATTTTGTGAACAACTTCAGAAAAAGTGTTTAACAGATTTCATTCGATGTCTCATTCATTATGTTTCAATTGATTTATGCATTTTTCCAGATATAGCAGAACGAGCATTTTGTTGCTGTAAATATATCCGCAAACACCGAGGAAAATAATGAAATGTGCTTTCCCGTCGCGGAACACTAAAACACGGGAAAATACGCACGATAATTCTGTTTCTCTTATTGCAACGCGGTACCTTGGTAACAGAACTGGAACAAAAATAACGCATATATCATATTTTAATTTTCTCTAATTCTGATAATATTTCATAAATAATATTTCTTCGTTCAATTTTAATTTTGATATACTATAGCCTCTTTGATTAATACAGATGAAATGTATATGTTTATTTTCGGAAATATGTTCAGTTTCTAATAATTTTTTTATCTCTAGTAACGTTTGTTAAACATTGATATCAAATATTTGTTTGATATTGACTCTTTCATATGTTTGTTAAATATTGACTTCGTCAAATATTTGTTCCATATTGATTTCGATAAAGTGTTCAGTCAGTCGTGTAATTTATTTTGCTCGGTGTTCACGAATGCTTCGATTAATAGAAATATTAAGGTGTACTAACGTGTCAGTCTAACGAACACTCATCCACGAATGATTATACTAACTAATGAACAGGTACGTAATCTCGGAGAGGGAGGTAACACCTGTCTGGATTCGCCAGCACGCAAGGCAGACTTGCACAAACCGGCTGGGCTCTACCCCTGCCATCGACAGGGTGGAAATCAGGTACAAATTGACGTGTGGAAGCTGAACGAATCTCGTGCCAGACATATTTTAGCCCCGTCAAGCCGTTTGTTTCTCTGTCAGTTCGTTTTCACGCTCGAAACGAAAACTCGACTTTCCTATTCGGATTCCCTTCTTTTTCTCCTTTCTTCGACAATTCGCGCGAAATCGCTGCGATCCAATACACCATACATTTATGTGCCTGCACATAAAGTACTCTATTGTTTTCTTTATCATCACGGAATGGTGAAATTTCTTTCACCATGAATTGTCTTTCCTCTGCAAAATTTGATTTTAACTATTGGTTGCTACTGTGCTGAGGAAGAGCATTGTAATTGTAAAATAGAAACATATTTTTTTATATTTTTTATTAGGTTATGAAATTAAAGAAAATCTGATATAAATGTACTACGTTTGCATACGTAATTTTTAAAATTTATTAACGTTCCTTAAATTTTAGTGTAATTGTTTCACAAGTATTGTTAATGTAAACGATGTTGAAAACTTCACTTCATTTTGAAAATGTCCATGAAATTCTTCGAGCAATTACTTACACCAAAAGTCGATTTTTCGTTTCACGAAGTGCACTAACCCTTTAACGCTTGGCTCACGCTTGCATGCTACACAATTCTGCATGCGAATTATGCGTCTGTGTGTTTATTGTGTGGTTTCGTATTTCCATTTAGGGACCGAAGATAGGAAATAGTTTACGTAAGATCACCGATACTGAATATCAATATTGAATTGTCCCTACTGGGTCGTAAGTTGGTTAGTAACCGTTTGCAAATGTGTTGAATTTCGCTACAGATCAGGCATCTGGTTAGCAGCATATGCATAGACTCACCAGGGAAACCTGAAGATTTGCACCAGCCAGTGGGTTTATATCCCTGTCACCGCCAGGGCGGCAATCAGGTACACGAATTCGAGATTCGAATGCAATGAGAAATGTTTAAATAAACGGTTTACAATAATTGTGGGGCACGCGGTGATCTAATTTCGCTTTTTTTTACCCAATTTTTGTCTACGAAGTCTAGGTCCTTGATGGTGATGGGATATTCCAAAATCTACTTGCTCGTGGCTTGTTAAATATACGGTAATATAAGTTTGTATACAAAAGTTGTGTCCTGACAAATCTTGTTGAGCTATATGGAGTAGAAGCTTCTGTATGTTATACATACGTCATTGCTATTTTACGATATTAACATTACTGTAAATATTTGCTGTTCAAAAGACTTCTAAGTGATACAATTATAATTATATTCTTCTATGAAGAAGAATTAATCTTGCAATTTTGAGGTTATGATTATTCTTTTATGAACTGATGCATCTGGCAATCATCCAGCAAACACCTCATATGTTTACATATTTGCCTTGAATGTTTATATAATAATCTACCATGGTTTGTATCTTAATTTGCCTCGAGCGTTCATCTCGTATGTTCATATATTAATCTACCTCGTGCGTTTATATTAATCAGCCTCGTACGTCCACATATTAATCAGCCCCGTACGTCCACATATTAATCAGCCCCGTACGTCCACATATTAATCAACCCCGTACGTTAATATATCAATCTCCGTACGTTTCTAAATCAATCTACCTCAAGTACTTTTTCCGCGAAAGCCAGAAGCAGTAGTTTTCCGTGTTAACGTACGTCATCAAAGTCTCATTAAAATTCCTGAAAACTATTTGCACACGTGGCCCGTCGTTCCCGGTCGACGATTACTTACGATAATCACTTCGGTAGAAGAAAACAGGTGCATTAACCGACGACACATTTAGCCGGCACGCTAACTCGCCGCTAAGCTCTGAGTCGTTTCGGTGCAATTAGTAAGCTCGCTAATCTGGCTCGGTCGGTCATCAATCGTCACGGCAGGTTTTTCGCGATACGATGACCCCGGGGGCTACTCATCCTCTCGCCGCGGCTATCTGTTCCTTGTCGTCATTTTTAGTTTCGTGCCATTGTGTGCGAATTAATCTTCCTGCCTTGTGGGAACCACCACACCTGGCTGGAAAATTATTGGTGCGGGTGTAACTGCGCGCTAAGGCCGAAATAATGTTCGCTCGGCTGGCTATGATGTATCTTTCAACGGCTATTGATAGCAGGCATATAGAGCTGCTGATAAATCGATCCTTTGGCCCCGTGTCGTAGACTTTTACCACCTTTTAACGCTTTTGCTGCGGCGATAAATTTGTTTGAAATTCCTGTACGCTCACAGTTTCGTCGCGGCTGTTCTCGATTATTCTCGCGTAATTTGTTGTGAACACTGGGCAACGTGATATATTCGTGATAAATTAAATTCGTAGTTTTAGGTTATTAGTACGTGCCTTTTAAATCGTTATTTTAGTGATATTCTTTTTAGGTATTTTAACAATTTTTAATGTACGTTTACAGTATGTTCACATTACAGTAAGCTTTATATTTATATTACATTTGTAGTATAATAAGCTTCATGTTCACATTACGTCAATTTATAAGTACATAACATGTGACACTTTTTAGTACATTTTGTTAACCTGACTTTTTCATTAATATAATTTTACTTCTCCTTTTAAATGACAACTTTAATGAAATATATGATATTTATAATTAATTAAGATTGTTTTCACCGAACTAGGTCAGACGTTATAAAGATTTATACATTAAATATGATACAGCACTCGAAAGTGTTGAATAAATAAAATAGTATTCTTGAGAGAATTTTTCTTGGCTTGTCAAACTGGATAACACATTCTACATTTTAACATTTCGATATGCAATAATAAACACGTGATTGACACATACTAAACAAAATTCTTCATATCGTAGAAAATATATTTGGAAGCGAATAAGTAGAACAAGTCAACAGCAGGTCAGACAAGTGAAACAGCGATAACAAATAGCTGTGTAAGTGGAATAGGAACATGTAGTCGGACAAAGTGTTCGATTTACAGTGGACGAAAACTGTAGCCGATGCATATTCAATTTACGTTTATCGATTTGTTTTACTTGTTATTCGTTGGATTTCAGTTCGTGACTACGCACAATCAATCTATTTCGGACAGTATGCATATCGTTCAATTTTCAACAAAACGTTCTATCCTAGTTCTGTATAGCAATGTTTCTAGTCGAATCTGTGAAAACAGTTTTTTGTGTTTCAAATTTTTGCGATGATGTTCTTTGCGGAGATTAGGTTCTTTTTAAAATTGATAGTCTTTGGGTTGTACCTGAGGTTAATTTTGTTGCTGTCGATTCAAATTTCAATATCACCAAATTACCAAATTTTCAAATTCTTATAAACCAATTTCCACATCTTCAAATTTATAAATTTCCAAATCCACAAATTCCAACTTCTCACCCTGCACAGTTCACCAATTTAATACTCGCTCGAACACAGTGAACCGGCACTAAACATTTATCACCAAATAAGCATTCACCACTTTGACTTCCTGCCCCAAAAATGCATCCATTAATCCGCAGCAGCATTGAGAGGACCAGAACCGAACCGCGTTATTCGGACGAATCGAACCGAAAGTCCTTCAGGTATATAGCCATTCTCAATCCATCAGTCATACAATAACCGGACGCATTCGCACGAATCGTTCGTTTGGTCCATGAATGGACACCGATAGAAACTCGATGACCAGGACTTGATCAGGGCAGAGGCAAAGCTCGTGGCAGCGGCTTAATTACCGTGAAACCGTGGCTTAATTGCTAGGGCAAATAGCTAAATTAAAGCGACGCTTTACGGACCCGAGCGAGCGGCGACTGATTGTGTTTTTGGTTGTAACTGGTTGTCACGGTTGTTAAACCGAGTCAGAACCTGGGGGAATGTCGGGCTTTTGTGAACCGTCGCGACCTGGGATTCGTCGTCTGCGTGATTTTAATGACGAGACGAGTGGCCGGTTATGAGGCTAACCTTTCCAACACGGACTTCGACGTGACAGTGCATGTCTCGCACGTTAACGAGCTCCACCTTCGTTTCTTCCTTTTTTCTCCGCCCCGTTTTGTGTTTCTCGACGCGCACCAAATTTTTACCTTTCGCTGTTTCTTGCCTTTCAAACATCACCAGAGAGTTACACGCGAGAAATGGGGTAATGAAGTTGGAAACCAGCTCGATTTTCATGCTACGGATTCTTCAAATTTTATGTTCATTCTTCACGGTTCCTTTTCTTGTCACGCTTTCTCTTAAGGCTGCTCTAAATGATCCCGTTAGCGGATGTTGTAGAATGTAATTGTTTAAAAATATTAAAAAATTAATTTATCTGATTTCACGAAGCACAGAAATGTGGAAACATTGCAGTGGAAGTTTTCGAGGATATCCCTCGGCAAATGTAATTTTAATTTGAGAGGTAAAATTGTTCTCCAGAGTTAAATCTCTGTGATGGTATTTTAAGCACTGTTTAAGACATATTTTGTAATCCGTTATGAGGGAAGTACAGCTACTTTCATCTCATTCATCTTTGATATCAGGTATTTCAATAAACATGGAAAGTTGCAATGTTTCGTGGAATTTTTGATATTCCATGAACTGCTTATACCGGAAGATACTGAAATTAATAAGAAAATAGCAATAAACGTATACCTTAGAAATTTACATACAAAATTTTTACTTTAGAAATTTAATTATAGAACCATCACATATTTGCAACATTACATAAAAATAGAACGAGATTAAAAAGAGAGAAGATTTTAATAATTTCATTTAAAATACAAGTTTATGATTTTCGTAATTTGCAACTGATGCTGTTAGCGTACAAAAGGATTATAGACAGAATGTAGAGTCAGTGTAAATAGTAATGATCATCGATTAATGCTAGTTAGCGCCAGCAATGTCAACGACGCTCGCTAATTGACATCTCGGTGATTGAGGGTTTATAGACGATGGACAGATTGTAATTAGACCGGACAAGATTAGTAACGGGTAATTATTGATAGTTAGATAACCGATAGCATAACGATTGATTGACAGAAGTAGCTTCTGTTTAGACAAAGGTAGATTATGGGTATAATTATTGGATCACTGGTCTATGCATGAATTATTGGACATAGATCCTCGTGTTCAACGGTGTCTGTAATTATATAATCACTGTTATGACCGTATCGATTCATAACACTGAATCAGCTTGTAACAATCATTACATGTAAACAAGCTCTGGAGATAAGCACGAGAGAATGTTCATTTTATCCTTTAATTACCATTTCTTGCTTGATATGCTTTTGCACTCTTTTCTAGTAATTTAAGATAGTGAATTATGTCGAACAACTTATGCAATTTCTTATTCAACTGTTGTTAATGTAAATACGTATTTTTGTTGAAAATATCAGCCTATGTCTAGGCAGAAATGTGGTAATCGATTTGACATAATTTTGAATAAAATGTATGTTTTTATTGTATACATATTTCACGAGTATTTGCCTGTCCTCATTGTTCAGAATTAGGTTATGTTTCGATAAATCAACACATCCATAAATGTACATATTAACATCAGGGAAAATATTAAACATTTATTTGCAATAATCGAAGACAATTTATTACAAAGAATCGACAGAACATAGATACATAAAAATCAATTCATTCGTTTCGATTTTCCTGTAACCTGACAGAAATTCAATTTCAGCCGTGAATAATAAAAGCGTAGGAAAAAGATCATTAAAAAACGGTGAGAAAACAGGTGTCGTTGATTTTCGAGCATCAGGAGGGCAAATTACCTTACGACAGGCTGATATTTTTCCGAAACGGAAGTTGTTCGCATAATTACCGTCATTTTCTTACTGAACATGCTTTATGGCGGTTTGATGTATTCCCCTGGCGACAAAATCGATATAGATAGTAATGCTTGGTTGTTAACATGCGGTAACTCGTGCATGGCGTTAATACCCGCTTTTCATTATCCAGAATCCTGCTGCTTTTGGGTCTACAAGTTGCACGACAGCGGCTGAAAACCTTGAAATTTTCAACCTGGATGGTTCTGATAGCGTGATGGCATACGTGTTACAATTTGAATAAATACAAGCCACTGTTGGTCCTCGGACGCTTGTTATTTATCGCAATGAGTTCCTTGCTCTCTTATGCGAATATACAAATTGAAATTTTATAGCGAGTTGTCAGTGGTTTTTTGAAAATTGAAGTAGATTTAAAATTTGAGACAGCCATTAGAATTTGTGCTATTTTTAATTTAAAATATGGCAATTAAAATTTATAACCTATGTCCCAAATTTCTTAAGGTCCGAATTTTCTATCGATTTTTCTCGCTTAGTTGTAAATATCTGTAGTTACATTCTGCGTAAATTATTTTTCAATCACCCCGAAGGCAATTTTCTTCTAAAGAGTCACGCAGACTTTCCAAAGAGTTTAAAGTATTAACGGACCATTACACGCGCAAATTCGAAACAGCTATATTGTCATAGTAATTACGAACACGAAGTCGTCTTGTGTTTGCGTTAAAAAGTTTAATGACTTTCGACGTAGAATAAAAGTTCTAAGGTCTTGGAAGATTTTTATAGCTTTAATAAAGAAACTTCTTTTCGATTAAGAAAATCATTCTCTCCGTAGACTTAATCGTAATTCGTGGCATAACTTGTTATCAAATTTTTAATAAACAAAAGTACAAACCTCTAAAAACTTCCTAAATCCAATTTTAATCGCTTCATACTTAATTCATATATCTCCAAATTCACCGAACATTTGAAACATTATGTAAATCAATTACGGAAGAATTCATTAACAAATATTCGCGAATCGGCCAGAATCGTCGACAGTTTTGAATTCACGATTCGAGGAATTCCGAATATTTTTCGTACGCGATGTTTCGAACGAATCGGAGCGGAAAACACGTTTTTATCATTCACGCGTTTCCGGGATTCTTTCTGTAAACGCGCACGTAGGTACACGGCTGTCAGAACCATCGGTCATAGGCAAACGTTGGAGGTCAAAATCCGTGAGCATTAATCTTGATCGTTTGTCACAGTACTGGATGTTGAGCAAGACCGGGGAGATCCGTCGAGACGAGTCGTGCTTGGATTACAGCGGCACCGATGTCATCCTCTATCCATGTCACGGTAGCAAGGGTAATCAACAATGGATTTATAATCCTCAGGTATGCTATCCTCACATTTAACCCAACTACATCAGGGCTTAAATAATTGTCATCTGCCCATTGTGATTTTGCCCTTTGTCCACCATCTTCTATTTCACAAATTATGCTACTAAATTTCATATTTTCTTTTTTACTTCACTTGCATATTTATTTAAAAGTATATACTGCAAATTGGTTAAAATAATAGTACTCTTTTATGAAAATATACTATACTATATTTTATGAACATGTATTATACTTACATGTATGAACATGTGGACCTTTATCTCTAAATAAAAACAGTTAAGATAATTTCTGAAAATACACCATAGGGATCGATCATTACATCACGATTTTGTTTTCAGACGAAGCAGATCAGACACGGCAGCAGTGACAAATGTCTAGCGATCACGGAGAGCAAACAGCGTCTGATCATGGAGGAGTGTTCTCCGACTGCAGCGAGACAGAGGTGGTCCTTCGAGAATTACGATCCAACGAAGCTGTGATATCGCGCCTTTTCGCGTCGTCAATCGAAGGATCTAGTCCGGAAGTTCGATCATCCGGGTTCCTGGGTGTCTGTTCAACGTTACTCCGTCGCTAGAACCCGTTTCGGAAGATAGGCGGCGTGGTTTCGGGGCTTGAACGTCCCGAAACGTCATCGATCAGACACTCGAGATCCATCGCGAGAATACCACGCAAAATCTCCGTGATAACACGCGCTAATGTAACAAGCATCGAAGAGAGAATGATCCAACGGCCGATACGGCGACTGTAATTTTCTAAGTTGTAAGACAGAAGTGCAATAGAAACGTCGTTTGAAGGGTGATCGAGGAGAAAACTGTCCCTTCGATATATATGCTGTAATCGATGTACAATGAAAGACCCCCGGGACACTTTGTGAGTGATCGAGAGTCGATTGTGGCTCGAGGAATGCTTTCGCTGGCATTGAAGGATTGAAAGCTTCCCTGAGGAGCGTGAAACGGTAAATAGTTGGGTGTAGGATTTCAATCTTCTTCTTCTTCGTCTTCTTTAAGAGCTCGTCGAGAAGGGGATGTTCTTTTAATTTTATTCCTTGTTAACGAGTGCTTTTTGTCAGTTGGACGGTGTTGCTCGTAATTGTCGTTTTTATTCTTTAACGAGTTTATTGGGAAAATAATGTGACACGTAGCGACACCTAATCAGAACTATCGTTGATAGCTATTTTTATTCTTTTACGAGTTTATTTGCAAGCTCGTTCAAAAAATATGAACATGTAATACTGCAAATTATAGCAATACTATCATTAGTAGTTTTTATTTAACAAATTTGTTGAATACGACAAATTTTAATAACACATTTTCAAAGCGAATATCAAATTTATTTTAGAAATTTTTAAACACTAGGTTACATAAGTGAATTTTTAACTATACACAGTTGTCTTATATTGCCTACAATGTTGTAGCAAATAACATGAAAATCAATATAAAAGGAGGACATCTAAAATTTCTGCATTCAAATAAACCTAATGAATCAAATCAACACAAGATTAATTACGAGTGACACTGCGTATTTCCACGGATAGTTTATGAAGTTGAATCGTTGCGTTTAAAAAGTTTGATAAGTTGAATGTTAAATAATGGAGTTACATAGCTTTGCACAAGTACTTATCCATCGAATCAACGTGTTGTTCGATAAATATATAATTTAGGTTAATAATGAGATTACGAAGAGCGGATCAATGCATCAATGACAGCGAAAAGCGTGTCAAAAGTGAATAATTCGTTCATTTTATTGAGATTGATAAACGAACGCGATTGCATCGATCTTCGATCGTCGCTTTTGTTCGTAGATCATTGTTTTAAAGATCGAGCGATTTTTGTAAGCTGCTCACGACGAGTGCCATCTCAGAGACGATTTGGTGATTCTGTTTCATTCGTAAACGAATCGTTGATTATAAGAGGTATTACTTCAGAGAGTTCTTTCGTTAAATAACTACGAATGTTTTACCATTAATTATTAAAATTTTATATTTAAAAGTTTGATGTAAACGATTGAGATTCCACATTTAATTTATTAGTCTAAACATTTTGTTATAAAATTCACAATTTTGTATATATAAAAACAAAGTCATGTTTTTACATTTGTATGTTAAAAAATTGTAATAGTATAAATTCTATTTCATTGACATTCAGTATATCACTTTCAAGAACAAGTATCAATAGAATGAAAAATTCAGTGAACTTTTGTGTGAAGTAAATTTTCATTGCATCCTGATTAAATTTTAGTAACATAGAGTAAAATTAATTATAAAAAAGGAATATTATGGAAATGTATAAAATTGACGATTCGTTGTGCACCATTCGTCTCTCTGCCACGTCCTCAGCTCTTACAATAGCGTCTAACATTCCAATCGTTGAGCAAGAATGATCGCCAACAATTTGTAATTCTGCCACGACGACGGAGAAATATTGTTTTCTAATTAATTTAGCTCGTACGTAGTGCGTAGGGACGAAACGAACGAAGTTAAGGTACACATTCCGATTACGGTGTAGGAAGACTTTTGTACATTCATGTAAAGTATCTCGATGCCAGTTTAGATACCGCCTAATGTAAGTTTTCCGAGTGTATGTGCGAAAATAATTAAGTTGCAGAGTGAGTTCCCTTTGAGCTACGGGTTCATCGAGAATTCGTGCGATCCTTTGCTGTCTGACATTTTTTAAAATTAGCGAAACTATGCTGAGAAAAAAATTAATGTATAGTTGAAATGTTAGATTCGTGGAGACTTGAGTTGTAGGAAGATTTTGTTGCTATTGAACAGTAGAAATTGTTTTACATTTATTTTTAAGACTGTAATAGCATATTCATCTAAGTTACAGTACAAGTAGTCAACATTTATTAATAGTAACGTAGAACGATCAATGTTCAGTAGTTTGAGTCAGCCAGTGGTCAGACTACTTGTTGATTCCTTCATTTCACTTTCATAAAACGTAATGTATTGTTTGTGCAGTTACATACTGATTTATTTTTATGTACTTTTAAATAACTGAACAAATCTCATTGTCTTTCATACAGAATGCAGCAGAAAAATTATTTAAGACTAAAATATATGACAGTAGTCAATATTTTATCCTGACAAATTATTTTATGTATTCACTTCTCCAATGAATATAATAATTTTGAACCTATCTGAAAAAATAATACTCTAACAATATATAATACTTTAACACACAAGTAAAAGTGAAGACAGCAAAGGGTTAAAAAAGATTAAGATTCCGCTAAATAACATAATCTGCAGGTGTCTGTGCGTGCCAACGAAATTGTGAATGCCTCTGCCCGTGTGTGGAACATTGTACAATATTTCGATTAATCTCGACCGTCATTGATTGCGTCAAAATCATTATTGTACACTAATTTTCGCCACCCTCGACATACGTGACTCGATCATCAGAAATTCATCGTCAGACACAAGCAAGCTCGAAGCGTCCTTTTCTTTTAAACATCTTCAAACTTCGAGACAATATAGAACGATCATAATTAACGATTATCAGTTAATGATAAAGCTCGTGTTTGTCCATAGTTCCATTGTTTGTGCTTAGTGATTCGAAAAGCGAGTACATTGGATGATTGCGATCATTCAGAGGGAACACTGCGATTTGTGAAGGATTTTAATGATAATTCAACACGTTCTGTGCTGTGTGGGTCAATAGTGAACCATGTTATGAATCGTATTTGTTAGGAAGGCAATTTTTGTTAAATAGACGATTGGAAGTATTTTTTGACCAGTGATAAGCATTTTGAGTATGCTGGAATGAAAAGTGAAACAAACATGAAGCTGAATATCCATAACATATCCTACGTCAGCACTCGTATCATGTTCAGAACAATATTTCGCCATCTTGAAAGATAAGATAAAGTATCAGAGTATAGTTTATAGTTTAAATTAAATTTTGGTACAATTTATTCATACAACCTGAAGTAGAGTTTTCAATTTCTAACATATCTTAAATTGAACTGTCAAGTGTTCAACCTGCAGCAAATTATAACGTAACATAAAAGTTTGAAGCTGTCAACATATCATATTGCATATTAAACTTTTGACTATCCATAGCATAATCTGTATCGAATACTCATAGCATGATATAAATTAATCCTTGAGCGACCATATCAAATTTATAACGAAGAGAACCCATTACTGAGCAATGTTCTCCAGTATCGATAGTTTACAAAGAACCACGAAGTCGAAAACATTGTTCTGTAAATAAAATTTGTACAAGTTCCATCATTGAATACATCACAGAACGTGTTGCTGTAAATCGATCGAATATCAAAATTTTAATTCCGGAACGAAAGTTCTTGCCGTTTTGTGGCGTGGTATTAATTAAGACACCGTGGAGATGTTCCCGAAAACTAGGAAAGTGTGAATAATCGAGACGAGAAGGAAGTATATATAAATATATACATATAAATATAGGTTTAAGATGGTGTAAAGGATTCTTCGAAGGATGTCGATGAACGGACGAATGAAATTCAACGAGAACGTTTATACAGATAGATATAGATATATATATATTATATATATATGACATTTTCTACATTTGGTAAGGATGTTGCATATCGTGCGAGATGAAGATACGATGATGATAAATGATGTAATGGACACAGCCGAGCGACGACTGGTCGCACGTTAATTAATGTAATATCGAACGTGCCTTATTTCCTGTATATATACACATATGAATATTATTATCATTATTATCATTACTACGAACCTCTATCGTAACGTGCAAGTATTTGTGTTGAATAAATCGATGTTGTTTTACGTTAACATTATGGGGACCGATTATTCCTACCATTATCATTCGCGTTCCGTGATTTATTGAATCGATAAACAAATTATAGGATTTCTGGGTCGGTTAGGGGATGCGCTGACTATTTACACTCGAGTGTTTGCAAAATAAACGTTTATTCGCGTACAAAAACAAAATGACGGAGGATTAAACGTTCGCTTTAAAACAGGTTGATATTTCATTGTTTACGAGTATTTGTTTGCGACGAGAGATTGTGTCTTTTGTGCTTAATGAAAGACAAATAAACGGGGACGGTTGTTTGAACCAGGGCACTCGGGGACACTGAGGGTAGGGGACATTTTTGAGAATTTAGGTTATCTTTTCTAAGCTTTTGATATTTTTAGATTCCTAAATTTCTAAATTCTTAAAGTGGAAGATTTCTGAATGATCTGTGTCTCTTATTAGCTACGTTTCGAACTCTCTACGTCCCATATTCTAGACACCCCGAATTCACTACATCTTGAATTTCTTACTCATCGAATTCTGTAGGTTCCGAATTGACTACGCTCTGAATTTTCTACGTCCCGAATTCTCTACACCCCGAATTTCCTACGACCCGAAATTCCTACGTCCCGAATTCTCTACACCCCTTATTTTCTACGTCCCGAATTCTCTACACCCCGAAATCTCTACGTTCCGAATGGCCTACACCCCAAATTCTCTACACCCCGAAATCTCTACACCCCAAATTCTCTGTACTCCGAAATCCCTACGTCCCGAATTCCCTACACCCGAATTCCCTACTACAAATTCTCTACCACATTACCTTATTTCTAAATTAAAAAATTAAAAAATGTGATCAGTGCTTCAACAGCATCAACAAGTATCTCCTTTTATTTTCAGCCTCGATGTCTCCTAAGTACACAGCTTATTTCCCTTTGAGCTTGCACTCATTGTTAGTGCAACGTGAATTCCTTTGACGCGCCCACGCTGCATAATTGCACATGATATTGAATCAGGAGTTCACCATGGAACTCGGTCATGACACAGTTCTGATCAACCTTGAACTATTTTGGTTTGATCATAAATCCGTTTGCAGTATCGTCACGCTCCGTCCCTGCACCTAATTAGTAACAAATCGTTAAACATTTCGACGCAATATTCCTTCATTACTGATCATCGTTTCCATAAAAATCTGTAATTAAATGTTGCCTCTAATTACTTAACAGATAACGAGGTTAATTAATAAAAATCAATATCGAAATTTTAATGATCAGTCGCGGAATAAATTTTTGTTAATTAATCATAAGATTAAGAGGCGTTGCGTGTGCTTATCGAACCGTTTACCAATTATCGAGGGCTGCCACGGACACTAAAATGAAATCGTTCGTTATTCTCGCGCAGGCGTCGTCGACGTCGCGACGTCCGTCGTTCACAGGACACGCATATGTTTCAATCGTTCGAAAATATTTACAAAAATTCTTCTTTATACGAACTTCAAATCATACTGAATTAACATTACAAGAATTTTTCCTGCAATAAACATAACCTAAATTTATAATATTTCATTCTTTTTGTAACAAAGAGCAATGACATAGTTTATATAATTACATAAAAAGAATCTCAGGACACAAATTTTTTTACTATTTCAAGGTTTCTCAATAAATATAATTTCATAAACTATTTTAAAATATATAAGATTTAACGATAAGTTACGTTTTTATTTTTTATTTTGAAGAAGGAATTTAATGGAGTCATGATTGTATAGATGTTGTGAAAAATAATTTTTTTTTTACCGAAATGGATATTTGTTGATTCTCGTTCTTTTCCCCATCTTTCGGCCGGGATAGCTACTTGTTGCGGGGTTGGATGTTATTGATTAGTAGAAAAGGACGGTAGCTGCCAGAGGGAGACGAAAGTTCCTCCACAGACATGAATGGCTGTGGTCCACAGAGCCAGATTTTGAGCTTGACCCGGATTCGTCACGGTGGAGTTCACGTTACCTTCACTTTCGTTGCTCGCGTTGTAAGCCAGAGTGAAAAATCGAGAGTGAACTCTAACGTCTCTAAAGCTTTCCGTCAAATCGAACGATAAACAACTATTTACAAATTGTACAATCTTGGTATAAACCTGCACAATCTAATCACTGAGCGTTAGAATCCTTTCAGAGAAACAAGCCTTCATTTTTTGTACATTTCTTACAATTTTATCTGAGGACTTCACTCTTGGATTGCAGACATGACGTAGTAGAGTTGCAAATTAGGGATCATTCAATTTTTTTTAAATGGTCGCATCTGGCTCCTTTTAACATCTTGAAAATATTCGCTATTGAAAATGTCATATAACAAACGTTGCTGCGAATCTAAACAGAAGAGCAACATCCTAATGCTACTATTTCTGCCATCGCCATACGAAGTCCATTCCCCTCACAACCTTGTGGCACACAAGTAGTCTCCATCTCGCTTCACCCCCATTATACAAGATTTCTCTTCCTGTTATTCTCACGTTTATTTTCAGAGTGGTATTCTAAACGTGTAGTATTTTGTGAACCTTCTTAAAGGCATAGATTCAATGGTTTCATGCCCTAACGCTTTGGGGCGGCGAGATGTGAAAAGGTTCATGATCGCTTAATTTTAGACTCAAGGACATTTAGTATTATTTGTGTTTCAGAATTTGGATAGTTGAATTTAAATGGAGTTCATAATTTGAGGCTTTCATTAATCTCTTCAGTATTGATCTTTTTAAAAAATTGATAAAATCTGAAGAGGTTTTATTATACTCTTCAAAAGACTAAATCTCTGTGTATACACTGATATGTTTAAGCATATCAGTAAGTTCAATATAGATTTAAATCTTCAATACAGATTTAAATATATAGATTTAAATCTATAGATTTAATCTATATATTTAATTAAATCTATATTGACCTTAGCACCCGAAGATCATACACGTGTACATTTTTCAATATCAATTCTTACGCATTTTGTCCTATTTAATTTTTGAATTCTTGCACAACTTGTCCTATGGAATCACCGGTTACTAAGTAAAACAATTGCACAAAAAGGGAAATCAACCTTCAGTCCCCGAAGAGATTAATTGATACATTTCGCAAAGAACTCCGCGTGAAAACGAAATTAACCCCCATCCGAAACGAAATCAATAGTGTCGGGTTACCGAGAGGATACCGGTATCCGGGGTGACATTTAAAAGTCCGTGGACGGAAGAAAGGAGGACGGAAGAGGTCCTTCGTAGGAGCAGCGGGTCGCACAGGCGCAGCGGGCATTTCACCCTCGGCGAATTCGGCCGCGAGTGCGCAGTAAGGGTGGTCTAACCCGAGGGAGTGTAGCTCGTCGGCGCAGTCGAGTGACACATCGTGGTCGAAGCCAGCCTCGATTTCGAGTTTCGTACGTTCATTCACGAAAGTGACAGTGTTCGAACACCGCCACCCCCTCGTGCACCTCTGGGGAAAGGGTCGAAGCGTGTTCGAGCGGTTTCGTAGGGGGTGAGAGACGAAAAATCGTACAACGACGTCAGCGTCACGGGGTAGCTACTGACAGGCGTGTCTCTGGAACGATCCCTGGATATTCTGGCCCTGAAAACGACCCTCGAGTGCAAAGGGGTGGCTGGTTGGGAAGGTTCATTCTCGATTATTGCTTGTAAGGGTGGTTTTTTTTCTCTTGTCTGCTGTTCGAATGTGAGAGGACTCGAGATGCTGTAAACCTGATTCTCGTGGATATATCGTGAACGTGACGTGTGGTGGATTATGCGTGATCGTAGAACAGAGGAAGTGAGGTAAAAGTGTTTTCTCGGGGCAAAAGCGACCCGGCGAGCGAGAGGGCCCCGGGATTCGAGCAACAGGTAATTTTACGCTTCCGCGACACCTCGGTTTTGTCGCTTTAAGAGTCTGACATTGACTTTCGCTGGTGCTTCAGATGATTATTGTGATGTACGAATATTTAGTATCGGTTACTCCGAAAAAATTTCTCTTACAGATCTTTCGACTTTTTTATATTAATTTTACTTTAGTTGGAACTTCGAATTTTTTTGTAATTTTATATACTTGATAATCGAACATTTACAACAATGTAGTAAGTTGGTACAAAAGTGTTTGTGTTCATCACAATTTGTTCTTATTCAAAATACAATCTGGTATACATATGTTCGTCCTATGTTACAAAAGTATTTAATATTTGTCTACCAATGGATTATGAAAGATGTTAATAAATAATCGGAGAAATATTTTTCTAAATTTCTGTAAGCTTCAAAATTATTTACCTCTCCTTTAATATTTTTTCATTCAACCTCAATGTTAATTATTAAATACTTTCTCAGATGAAAGTATTAATAAATATTATTTGTGAATATATGTACGTATAATACATTTTCTGATGCAAGTCCAAACTTTTCATATGCTATTTAATTTATATATCAATGTCAAGAAAGTGATCCCTAACTAACCTGTAAATACTATGAAAATAAAATTTGTATAACCTCAAAATTGAAATTTTTTCTTAAGCAAATAATGCACAGTCACAAACTATATCATGCTATCAAGTGAAGAACTAAAAATTCCCATATGCCCTGTATACTAAGCTTAGTTCTCCGAGCCTAAATTGAAACGTTTTAAATAATTCGTGTTTTCTAAAGGTCAAACTTAAATGAAGGTTTATCGTTGCTAAGAACGTAGATTAAAGGGGTCTACTATGGCAAGTGGGTTAACTGCATCGTAGATAACAAAGCTCGTTACAGATAAGGGTGGTTAAGCCTTTCGTCCGGGGTTGATTTATCGATGGACTTGCAAAGCAAAGTGCATTTCGTCCATTAAAGCGTGCTTTCGCCTCATTTTTTCTTCGGCAACTCTTAAACCGTTCGGTTCGATAGATGCATTAAACTCGATCATGCAAGGAATTGTTTTTTCTCAAATAACTTTTTTTTTATAGTTTACTACCGGTAATGTGAAGGGACGGACAAGCTACCCTTAAAAAGTTATATGCAGGAAAAATAAATGATCACATGTTTACGTGCAGAGTTTAATCTTACATTCATAATGAGATTATTCAGATACGTTGCCTTGCAATAATTTGTTGAAAAAAATGAATGATACATTAATCTGTACGCTGTTTCAATAATCATTAATATACTCATTAATTTCTGAATCGATTGTAAAATTAATCTTGTGTCGTGTGCAAAAGTACATTTGCCTTTCGGTTCACCTGAAATTTATTTTTGTCCTTTAATGAGTTCAGAAAGTTTTCTCCGTTGATATATATTATAATAATATATCGTACATTATACCGGTATCATGATGGTGGTTTAATGGAACGGAATGTGACTCTAGCGTTCGTGTCGTTAATTTGTAGAAAGAAATCCACCGTTCCTATAGTACTTTACGTAAGTGCCGTTTCTCGTGTTACTCCAACATTACGGTGATCAATGATGAGGTTGGAACCTCGATCTTGAAAGTCGTAATTCCTGAATGTAGTATATATATCATTTATACTGTATCCATCACTTTTTGTAAAAGAATTCCTTTTAAAATATTTAATTTGAAAATGGTGTATTAGACTTTAGACTCGTGATTAGAATTTGGTAATTATTATGCGTACATATTCTAGTAATGTTAGACTGTGATATTGCAACTTTTACCTTTCGCAACTTTTTTTAGTCAGTTAACAAGAAATTGTGGTATTTTGTAGTTTAGGTTTGTGCAATTCTCTTTATAGGAAAATACCAGCACGATGCCGGAGGCTTCAGGGTCGGGGGTGGCCGACGAGTCGGATTATTCTACATTCGAGAATAAGACCGGCCTGGCCGAAGACATGAAGTTTCTGGCTAGTATGCCAGAACTATGCGACGTAACATTCCTCGTGGGTGACACCAGGGAACCCGTTTGTGCTGTGAGGGCTGTTTTAGCAGCAAGAAGTAGGTTCGTATTAATTTTCCACACGAACACATGTCAATCCATGAGTTAAGAGAAATATCTCTTAATCTGACGATCTTTCAGAGATTATATTCTAATCCCACTTCGTATTATAGTCTTTCTATATTTCCTATTTCGCGTGGTTTGAACATTTCACTTGTTTCGTGTCAACAAAAACAAACAACAAAGGGGAACATTGTTTATCGAGTGAACGCGTTAAAAACATGGATGACGTCAATGGTGTTGAAATTTCAAAAAGTTTGACTTTTTAACAAATTTTTGTTTGTCATATTTTCTTCTCCGCACCGAATTATGTTTGTTACCTTTGACATTTTTCGTTTGCAAAAACAAGTGACGTATTTCATGTGTTTCACAAAACACCCTATATAAGTTTCTGTATAAACATTATTGGTGCGTTCTGCAGTTAAAAATAATGTTACACACGTCATGCGTGTTTTGCTGAACAGTTGCAAGTTTAAAGGGTGTACAGAACAGTAGAAGCTCCGGTAAACTAATTATTTAGTAACAAATTCGATTTGATACCAAAAAGCTTTCTCTGCAGGAAAGGTAGTTGAATTCAATTAGACTAAAGTCTTTAAACAGAAAAGGAGATAATTCGCTAATTATCTTTCAAGAAAATGTACTCGAACAATTTTATTAATAATAAAATTGATTGTTTTACAGAGTGTTTTACAAAATGCTTTACCAAGCACCGAGTCCACAGCGCAAGAAAGATCCACCTCCTCGGGAAAACAAGATCCGTTTGTTCCTGAAAAGAAGCTCGGAACCGCTGTTAAATCTGCAGAATGCTGCGCAACAGGTAATTGCGAAAAGCTCATTTCCGTGCAATCTTCCCCTCTGAAGTATATTTCACTATTACACGTACAATAGTCACAGATCTACTTTACCGGGAAGTAGAACCATGGAGATTAAAAGAAACATTGAAAACTTTTGTGCAAATAATATGTTATTAAGCATATGTGGATTAAAATCATCTTATACTATTAAGCATATGTGTATTAATATGTGTATTATGTTATTAAGCATATGTGGATTAGCACCATACTTTAAAAATCCTTCATGTGTTTCCATCTTGAAAATTTCTAAAATGTAAATACATATGTTTAATAAAAATACATATATATCATGAAAATACACATCGTATGATATCAGCTTCATACGGTAATTAACCATAATTAGCAAATAAGTTGAAAAGTAATTTCCGTTGACAATATTCAATGTGACATCGGCACGCGTTCGAACACGATCGATCGAATGATAGAAATAGTAAGTGTGCGTTTTTTGATTGTGTCGTGTAGCGGTCAGGGTTCACGCAGCAGTTGGCCCCCATACAAGAGGTATTATCAACGTAACTCTATAGCATTTTGCATCTAAAAAGTCTTTGCTCTTCGATCTTTTTTCCTTGCCCTCTTTGTCACTCTGCTCATGAAACGTCTCTCTGTTTCTCTACACCTTCTTAAACTCTTTCGGTAGCTAGAAGAGAAATGAGAGTCCTCGATTTAATTTCCAACTCCGAACGTTTCAATTTAGAGAAGTTAGATAGATCGGATTGAACCGTTTCTTTCTCAAACTGTTTCACTGTGTGATTCCTAGAGGACACCCTGACGAGAATCGATCTACTCTATCGTACATATGATTGCATGATGTAGATGAAATTGTCCCATTGATGTTGTGAAATTATTTAGAAAGTTCGCCATTGATAAATGGTTCAACAGTTCTATTTCTTATTTCTTCCCAAGAATTGTTGAATCAATTATTGTCTGGAACATTGGAATAATTTTGTGAAATGCCTCATTTATTCAATTTCTTGGACAGGAAAAAACAGGTTAAATGTAGAAAGATTTTTATAAAATGACATGATGTGATTGTTGTAAATAATTTGTAAATGATTTTCACAATATCAGTGTGTCAGATTTTTTCACTGAAAGATATAGAAACATTTTATCATTTAGAAATTATGTCATTATATTTTATTGATACAAAGATATTCAACTGTAATTCTAGTTCGTGTCCAAAATCATCTTTCAAGAAAGCTACAAACAAATCAATTTTTTATAAAATATTTAAAATCGTTCAACAACAAACAGTTAAAGTCAGTCACTGTAATTAGACAATATTTAAAATCATTCAATATAAGATAGTTAAAGTCAGTCAATGTAGTGAGTCAATATTTAAAATCATTCAAAATAAAATACTAAAATATTTTAGCTAAAAAAGTGACAATAAAGTATACGTACATTACAGTCTAATATTAAAACAAATTACACGAATTTTCTGAAGAACCAGCTTGATTGTAGGAAATTATAATGTATCATTCACGAAGCAATTTGTGCACTTTAACGAGATATTCAATGGTGTCAATCTATCTCTTTCAGTTGGCATGCAGTTTTTAAATTGAATATGCAGTCTCAATGATAGCTAATTTAGGTAGACATATCGAATTTGCAATATAGTTGTAGAGTGGCACGATCAAGAGCATCATCCACGATAAAAAAAAGAACGGCACAATTTGATTCTGCAATTCTGCATCTCACAGTCTTCGTAAAAGTAGTGATGGAGTTAGTGATGGTGTTAGAAGCACAGTAGTTTGCCTATGAGAATTTGCACCTACGCCACGTGTGTCGCGAACGTTCCGCGACACGAGAGCGTTTCTGTAAATTTTTACCAATGCTTAAGCGAATGGTGATGAATTTTTATATTTTACGTTTGAAACATTCATGAAATGTTGAAATGAGAGTTATATACTAATGAGAGTTATATAATAAACTTATGCTAATCCTTTTTTATAAATAACATATCAAGTTCATCACTAAATGCATCGAGCAAGTCGCTTAGCATGGACCTTCAACTTGAACAACCTCGTTCATTCTTTTTTGTTCTTACGAATATTTGAATTCACAGCCGAATCAGCATCATACTTTAATCATCGAGGAATTTGAACCGGATGTGTTCCGTCAGCTAATCGAGTATACTCACACCGGATGTGTGACACTGCAACCAAGAACACTGTTGGGTAAATAACTCTCTCATACATTATTAATATTAAATTTTTGAAACTGACAAAACTTGATAATCTTCTTATTTCGCAGGTGTAATGAACGCTGCTGATTATTACGTGTTGGACGAGCTTAGAAGAGCTTGCGCTGGCTTCGTTCAATACTGCATAACAGTGGACACAGTTTGTGCTTTACTAGCATCGGCAGAGCGATATATTCAGTACAAATGTACAAAATCCATAGTTCAAAAGGTAATATAACTTAATTTTGCACGATAACACATCTCCCATCTTAGACAATTAAGTAACCAATTAATAAATTACACAATTAACGTACTCGTTGATAAGATAAAAAATGTTATTAGTGGCTTCAAAAATTGGCGCACGTTCACTGATAACGAAACGAATGTAAACATTTACTTAACTCATTTATTTGTTCAATTTGATTCAAAGCGATATGAGATGATAATCAACAGCACTGATTTCAATATCGAAGTAGATTCCCCACAGAGCATCAGAAGCGTTATATTGATTAAATTTCTGATAAGATTGTTGTATTTTTAATTTCTGACCACGAGGTCTTATTTACAGTTTCACGTGACTCAATTGTGAAGTTGTTTATATCTAAAGATTTCGAACAAACTTCTGTTACTGATGAATTTGATGTTCTTTCTTTAAGGTATTGGAGTTTGTTGACGAACATGGCAACGAAGTGTTGAATTTAGGATCCTTTACCCTTCTTCCTCAACACGTAGTTCGTTTAATCCTGGTAAGGGAAGAGTTACGTGCTGACGAATTCACTAAATTCCAAGTAAGTACCAGTATGAGATTCTCCACTAAATTAGGGAGGGTTGAAAATGTATAGTCGCTCGATAATTCGCTGCTCTCCGGGCTTTGGAGGCGGGTCTTTGGCGGGGACGCGTCAAACTTTAATCGCGTCGAATTCGAAGTGTACCAACATTTAATCATTCTAAATTCGAATTGCGTCGAATTCGAACCACGCCAAATTTGAATCGTGCTAAATTTGAAATGTGTCGAATTTCAAGCGCGCCAAATTTGAATCGTTGCAAACTCGAACTGCTTCGAATTCGAACTGCTCTTAATCGAAAAAAAATTCGAACTAGGTCTAATAGAATCCAGTAATTGTACATAATCGTTCATTTTGTGATCACTAGGCGGCCTTGATGTGGAGCAAGAAGTACTGCGACAGCAACCAGAACGCAGTTTTGAAGGACGTGATTGGCAATTTTCTGGAGTACATTCAATTTCACAAAATTCCTGCAATCGTGTTGATGAAGGAGATTAACCCCCTAAACCTGGTTCCCACACCGATATTAGTGAACGCACTGGCCTATCAGGTGCGTGTTACTTCGAAAATAACACTCGAGCTAATCACAGTTTCTATCGATTTTTTCTTTTCTTTTGCATTCATTCTCATGATCTCAAACTGCTTATCAGAGCGTTGTTTTCTTTCTGTTTCGAATCGAAAACGCTATCTGAACGCTTTTGGATCTTTATCTCACGAAGTGAATTGTGCTTCGCAGAGATGACTACCAAAATATCTGTTCGAAACATACGAAACGAAGTTACGATCGTGATTAATTTCGAAACATACACTGTTACAAGCAGCACTTTTAGTGTAGGCTCCAGGATTGTAGTTTGTGCGTTTCTAGCAAAATGAACTAAAATGTGTAACAGTCACACCCATGAAGGTAATGGTAGCTCGTTAAGCTAAACAGTCACCAATGTACGTGTTCCTTCGGTTACAACAGTGTAATTCCGTTTGAATATACAAATTCGTCCCACGTGATGATACATGATCGTCAGAATATTCAATTTGTATATCTGTGGATCTCGTACCCCTTTGCTTTTTGTTTGTACTTCTCTTGAAGCATGCAGAGATCGATCCTCGCGTTACAAAAGAAGATTAATTGCGTGAAATTGTCTTTTTTACATAAGACATTTTATATTTTGCGTTAATTGAAAATCATAGGGTTATTAAGTTGTGGACTTTTGTGGTTTTCTCGTTTTTAATTTCTTACATTCTCCTGCGACCAAACTTCACTTATAGCATTCGATAAGTGGTTCCTGATCCCTGTTTAGTGTTCATGTCTCATTGTTTAGAAATGTACATTTTATGTTAGAACTTTTTACACTGCTCAAAATATTTTCTAACTTATTTTTTAGTAAATGTTAATTAAATTTGATCAATATAATACTGTGTGAACAACACCGTTTCATTAAAAATCTAAGTCTTTTGAGCAGTGTAAGTGTATAAAGACATTTTACTCGTGTACACTTTATTACAATTAACTGACACTTTTATTATACATTAATATTACGTGTTGTGTATATGTTAAAGAAATTATCTACCTAAGTATATTTATCGTCACTTTCATCCTTTTAGCAAATGTTCATTTCCTCTCCATTTTATTTTAAACTTCATCTTCTGAGACAATGTCTGTCAAATATAATAAATTCGTATAAATACATTATAAAATCGACGAAAAATTCCACAATTATCTTTTTCGCCCTTAAATTGTAGATTCAATATTTAGTTGCTATGTAAAATAACATTTCAAATTTATTAATTACTGAGAGGTATAATCTTTACAATGCAAATTCTCGAATCGTCCTAAATCTTCGTCATTAAACCCTTCAGAACTTTGGGACATTTTCACCAATGGAACAGAGAAATTCTTATTTCAAAATATGTGGAGACCCTAATTGTCTAATTTGTTTGTTTCAAACAACAAAACGTAAAATCTTCTATGTTCCTTTGATGAATACAGACCTAAATATTTTACTGTACCTATAACTCGATATTCACCACCTCCCTTGGTACTATACAGAGCTAGAAAGATATGCTAAAAGATGATCTTCAAGTTCGACCTTCAGATTCAGAATAATACACTAATATAGTACTAGAGTCCTTGTATCAACAGGTGATATATCCTAACAGCTATCATAAATATAGGACATTTAAAAGTATCCATGAGTTAAAATGTACATAGTAAGAATACTTCATGGATGCTGTTGTGACTTCTGAATGAAATATCAAGGTTTCTAATATAATACAGAGACCACAGAAACGATATATGGGGCTGCTGATTTTTTCATTCTAAGGATAACAGTATTATTACTAGGTAATGATAGCCTCACATATGAGACAGAAAGCATTTATCTTCACAGAGCATTAAAAGCTCGTTTGAAGTAATCGAATAGCACGTCTCTAGACAAGTATCTAAAGATGTTTCTCTATAATTACAGACAGTAAAAAATATATAAGATAACGTATGAAATAATACAGGACGTAAGATGATATAGAAGTAGATTATGCAATGAGGCCCAGCATGATAACTTTCCAGCTCTGCACAGTGCACACCGTAGAGAGAACTGGTTCCAATATGTCTCGTCTGAATCCCGAAAGTGACCTGACCAGTGAATTTGTTGCAGGCAGACCCAACCAGTGTCGACCCCGGCAAATTGTCACCCCACAGAGTGAGGCACCAGGACCGTAGTCTGTCGGTGCAGTCATCTCTGCAGGACCCGTACGGTAGCAACATGTCACTGAGCTCGACAGGGTCCGACGAGGGCTCCGATGAGAAGCAGCATTCAGGTAGCAACTAAGTAACTAACTTCAGGTAGCCGTACTGACCGCGGCCGTTACGGACCAGCCTCGACCCGAGGAAATTCCTATTAACAATGCGGTCTCGCACCCACTTGAAGGTAAAAACGGCACAGCTGAGCAGCAACACTGGCAGAAGCAGGACGAAGAGGATTCGCAGCAACGAATCGACGTGAGACGGGAACAGGAAGAACAGAGGCAACTGGAGGAGAGGAAGCAGCAAGAGGACCAGGAGAGAAAGAAGCAACAGCAACGTGAGGAAGAGTCGAAGAAGCAGCAGCTGGAAGAAGAGTTGAAGAAACAACGCGAGAAGGAACTGGAACAGAAGAAAGAGCAAGAGGACTCGAACAAACAGAAGGACGAGCAGCATCAAGAAGAGAAACTGAAACAAGAAGAGAAACTACAGAAGCAAGAAGAGAAACTTTTGAAACAAGAAGAGAACCAAAAATTGAAGCAACAGCAGGAACAGGAGCAACAGCAAATACCGAAGGACGAAGTACAACAGCAAGAAGAAGATGCGAAGAAGAAAGAGGCAGAAGTCACGTTGAAACAGGAACAGGAGCAAGAAGATCAGCGACGAACTCGTGAGAAGAAACGACTGCAGCTGCAGTTGGAGGAGTTGAAGGTGCACTGGGCTCTTCAGCAGGACCTGATACTGCAGCAACAGGAGGAAGCTCTTCAACGACAGATACAGGAGAGGCGTTACGAGGAACAGTTCGAGTGTCCTCAATTCCAGCAACTGCAGATGTATCTGGAGGGTCGGAAACCGGAAACGGAGAAGAGGATCGAGCAGGTGGCCGAGCAGAAGAAGAGGAAGAGGGAACATGATAAAGTGGAGATTCGTGTGCACGAACCGGAACCGCAGAAACAGGAACAGCAATTGGAGCAATCTGGTTTCTACATTAAGTTGGTGGTGAGACAGGAGGGTCGTGCGAATCTGGTCTGGCTGTTCAAAACGCACAAATTCTGAATCATTTCGGGTCTTGGTTGTCGTTGGTAAAATTCCTAGTCCTATTGACTTCGGTTTACGTAGAGACAATTAGTGTCGTAATGTTACTTTTAATAGGGATGTTTAGTGTCCTAATATTAATTTATATAGAGACATTTAGTGTTGTAATGTTACTTTAAGTAGAGACATTTAGTGTTCTAATGTTACTTTGAATAGGGACAATTGTATACAATACCGGGCCGAAGGTTTCCCTAGGGAAAATGGGAAATTCATTGATGTTTAATGGTTACCACACACTGCGTTTAGTTTGCATGTAGCTGGGTCACTTGTCAGAGAAAGAAATGGTGATTTGGAGTTTTTCTTTGGGGGAAATAACGATGTAGTATCTTGCTTAAGGTAAGCACTGGACTTTCATTGGGAAACTCTACTTTTCTAGATAGAATTTACTTTTTTTGAGAAAACTAGTAATATGGAACTTGAGGAAATTGAAAATGGTGCCATAGCATCTAGACAAAATGTCCTCCTTCATGGTAAATGGTGAACATAGCACCTTTCCTACGTAGAATCTTCCACTATAAAAATTTGCACAAAGATGGAGCTACCTTCCCCCATATCGCCATTTTTCCCAGGGAAACTAGTGTGCTCCGGTGACGAATCGTTGTGTTTAAAAATTGTTTAAGTTTCTGTTTAAATCGTCAGCAATCTTGTACAGATATTCGTGCGATGTTTAAAAGTGTTTGACGTTGTTGAGAATCAAGAAGTGCTCACTCTGTTTCAGAATAATTTCATGGAAGTCAGTGTAACAGGCTGTGCTAACATGGTTGTGTTTCAACATTATCCTTGTGTTGTTTTAAGTTGAATAATTCTATGATTGAACATAGAATTATGCAGTGTACTGCTCAAAGTAATTAACGCTTGAAGCTCTGTTATGAAAGAAACATTGGACAATACCTTATACACGTTTCACGCTTAGCTTTAGTTCTCTGTAATCATAGTTTAATTATTTTGAGCAGTAGTTTTATTTTCTTAGGAACTGTTTCGTACAATGACAGCAGGAACACAATTTTCTCACATCGATATTCATTGAACTCAATCTTTCACAATCACTTTTCTACTATCTTTATAGTGTCACTATGAAGAAACTATCGATTCTTTTTATCGAGTATCTCGTACATTTTATTGGATGAACGTTGGTTGGTTTTTATTTTTTAAGGAAATTAATCTATTTTATACCTTAACGCACACATTTCACAAGTGTACAGTATAATTAAAAGAGAAACGGTGAAAAGAAAAATATAGATGTATATTGACGATGTTATTGCTAAAACACTTTTATTATACATACGCGACATATCCATCGATTATCATGAATTATGTCAAAGAGAAATGCAAAGACTAACTATATGCGTACATATATTATATACATACACACATGTATATATACATACAGTATCGTTCAAAAGTATTTACGACTGCAGTCATAAAATTTTATCGATTATCATTTCTATTTACATCTCTTAACCAACAAGAATTATATAAAAATTCTCTAAAAAAAAATGGCGTCGTTTAAATCGTTTTTAGCGATACTGTGTATATCTATATTTGATACTGTACTAAAGAGAAACCAGAGTATATTATACGCTCGTGTTGCTTCCGAGTGAAGTGTTCGAGAGGCACAATCGATAATTTGATAGTAACGATTCATCGAAATCTCGACAAGTTCTTTTGCTTATCGAAATTTTATTTTACAAATCGATTAGAACTGAAATTAAGTAGTTCTTCGAAAGAAAATACGAATTATAGATGTTCAATAGTAATTATAAATAGAGCTATAAATTTTTAAATTATTATTTAGTAAATTGTTCTAATGCCTCAGATTTTCTACACATTTGCATATTTGTTACGTTGATAAAACTGTAATTTAAGTTTTCGTTTGCAAGTTAAATTATTATGGATTAGCAGGAATTATTATAGATCTTTATTATTGTTGGCATATCGATGGTATAAACAATTTTCATATGATAGAGTAGGAACTCTTGAATCGTGCTGGCGATTCGTATCCACTTGCATTCTTGCAACGAGAAAGTGTTTATGAAACTGTGAATATACGTATAGTAATTATAATAGTTAAGTAATTAACCTGCGACACGAGGAAGAATGTTTATAACGAGGATCTTCGATTTCAGACCTTTCAATACTACAATTGTCAGAAATGGTTTCATCATTTTTTATGATATTCCTCTTGCATTTAAATGAACTATTCATGTATTTTTGTGACAAACTTGTGCTATAATAAATAAAATTACAAATAATCTTGTTCCGAAATAAAATTGCAAATAATCACCATAGAGAGTCTTCTCGATTTCTCGTTATGAACATTTTTTCCGAACTGTCGATCCTAAACTAATGTAAGCAGAGTACCTATACACATTGTTGATCGATGTAACATTCAACATTGGTACAAAAGCGAAACAACAAATCCCTGATTCGCCGTGTGCTGATCTCTTGGTTCACGCAATGAGTAAATATTATACAAAGTAATAGAGGATCTAGAGCGGAGGGAATCGATAAACATCGATGTAATTTCGTTCGTAGTTAAATGCTTCGAAATCGAAAAATCTTTGTCGACTTAGTTGCTACCGATTCACGAAACAACGCGAAATCCACGTGTAAGAATGGATGTATAAATAAACGATGTACTTATTGTTAATTAAATCGCGAATTGCTGTCTTGTGCGATCGCAAAGATTCCTCGAAATGAGCAAATCTTATCAAACGTATACTTATTCCATGAAGCTTCGAAACATTAAAATTACTGAATTATTTTGTCATTTAATATTTTTTAAAAAGTTATAACTTGATGGAAATTTATTATATTTTAACATGTTATACATATTTGTTATGATATACATAATTGTTTTTCTTGAAGTCATTGTCTTTCTTGAAGTCACAATTGTTTATCTAAATATTTTAGACGTTCAATTATTTTTTGAAAAATGAAATGTTAATATCGTATGACTTATAACCGGTAGTGCACCTTCTCTACGATTTAACTGATCGTAAACGAAATACCTGACACCGTTGGTACAAAATAATACAAAGGAATTCTTGCGATTCTTATGTGTATCTGTTGTGTACAGCGCTTCAAACGATTTAACGTGAAAAGCATGCTTGAAAAGTCGAAGAGTAGAAAGAAACAAAACGTCGCCTTATGGTTATAATTGTAAATCTACACTTTTCCGCAAAATTAGAGATCAGATTTAGTTCGCTATAAAGAAATATTTTCTTCGGCAACTTCGAACCTCGCAGGCTACTTTTCTTTCGTAGAGAAATGTTTAGAAGCGAGTCTTGTGACAAAGTATTGTTATCGTGAACTTTTCCGTAATAGTATCAGAGGTAGTGTGATTATTAAACAAAAGAGAGTATAGAGACAGAAACAGAATTGTTGTATGCTTTGAATTCTTTGTTCTCCTTTTGTACAGCGTTGATACCTCCATCTGATAAATGAATAATAAATTTCAATAATTCTCACAAAATTTACACAATTCTACGATGTGTATGTTTTAAATTTGTTGAAGATAAAAAATATTTCAGTTATCTCATTAACTGTTGAGAAACCAAAATTGAAATTTAATTAACACTACAAAATAGAAATGATAGATGGAATATAGATTTTAAAGGTACCCATGAATAATATGTATGTAGAGTAAGAAATCTGAGATCCGTCACTGACAGATCATTGTTTCGTTAGTTAATCATTTCCTTTGTTCTACGAGTTAAATATGTGAAACCTCGTCAAAAATTTAAAAAGTACCTGCAGTTTAAATGAACGCAATTGTTATTGCGACGAAATATATTATGGAAGAGATACGACGTCGATGACTGTACACAAAAAGGAGAATAACGAGAGCAAGTATGAAATCACGAAGATAAAATCCGTCACTGTCGGAGATTGTATTTTATTATCGTCACGTTGTATGCAGCTCTGTTGCATAAGTATCAAGAGTATATTTATGAATGTGGAAGTACCCACTTAATCTGTGTATCGTTGTCTGTCTGTGAGCATCGTTACTTCTGCTGTTTTGTACGTCAAGTGTGCGTAATTAATAAACAATGATATGTCGTTGAGCAGCCTAATGGCGCTAACTACTCGTTACGGTGTTAACACCGATCTCGCTGACGAATTTTATCGATTGAATCGAATCCCCATTTTCAATTTTTTACTATTCAAATTTAATTAAAGTGGTTGGAAATTGAATTGCGTTAGAAAAATATGTAGGGAAAGATTATTTTAGTTATAAGTTGACATGTATAAAGAATTTGAGAATAAGCAAAATTATTTCAAAAGACATTCCAGTAATTAAAATTTAAAAATCTTCCTCTGAATAGAAAAGAGGTTTACAAATATGTAAAAATGATTAAAAAATTTTCAAATAAAGTTTGTTGTACAATTTGGTGTTTCGACTTGGTCGACATGTTCTGCAGCGATCGGTGCAATTCTATCTAAAGTTCGATCTCTATCATGTTGTGATATTCTGTAGCCAAATGAGTTGAAATAAAGAGAGAAGAAGCGTGATGTCAAGGATGGACGAAGATATCTTTTCAGTTTACCTAAAACACGACCCTTCAGATATTTAAATTAACCTCTTTATATGTGAATTTAATATTGAAGTGTTTATGAGATTTTTTCCATAATTCGACTTTGAAACCTTGTATTTAAATATAGGTTAGTATAAAATATTTAAAAGATCAACATCGTGGTTAGGTTAGGAACAGTTTAGGGAGAGCCTAGATATTCTATATAACAATGATAAGACAATGATCAAACAGTATATAACAAATACCACATAAGTAAACAAAGTATCCATGATGGTTAACGAGCAAGATAATTCGCGATTGGTAAAAAATAATCGTAGTAAATTAAAACTGCTGCCGTTGAAGTGGCATTCCAGGACAGAAATATGCAAATGAGACATAAAGGCATGAAAGCATCGGCAAATGGGGCGGAGAACGTAGACGGTAGTCGAAGACTGATGACGTTTGGCATTAAAACAAGCGAGTTGCGTGGCTGTGCATCGACGTTGTGGCTGGACTCGTCTTGTAGCATTAATAAATGAGGAACATCAGCTTTTAATTACGCGCCTCGCTCGTAATTGTAACCCGCAGCGAAATCGTACGCTCGCAGGCTGCTTCTCCTTTGCAAGCCAAACAGCAATATACTCCGGCCACGTTGCCTGTTGTTGCTGGGCTGATCTGTTGTTAAACCGATTAACGATCGCTCGTAATTATATTGAATGGACGCGTTGATGTTCCTTTACCGAGCCCTTTGACCCTTTAGTCGAGAATAACTCTTGTTGAAACAGCATCCATGAAGTGTAGCTCCAAATGAGACTCGTATACATTGGAACTTTAATTCCAGTTAATTTACAATCCTTTTTGCGACTCTGCAATTTGGTTATAAAATTATACTATTTCCTTATTGTAATCGTTCTCTTTAGGACTTTTTATCATTGAATACTCTTTATCATATCTCCTTTGGTTATTTTTTGTTTATTCCTATTTGGTACTTTTATCATAACGTCATAAATAATTATGGAGCTGATCGTTATGTGTCGTAATTTAAGAAAGAAACTGTATCTAATTTTGTGATTGCACAAACTGTGACTTTTAATACAAATTAAATACATTTTTTATTTAATGAAAATTCAATAAATTAAGATTTAAAATAGAAGTACAACTATAATCGTAAAAATCGTAATTGAAATGGGACTAAAATGTCCTGGTAAAATTGTTTCTCTAATATTAATCTCCACGGTAATTTATTTCAAGTAATAAATGTCAACAATCCTTTTAATCCTACTTACAATTAATATGATTCTTAATTACAGTATAAGTTAACACTTCGTAATTATTAGATAGCATAATCAATCACATGATTAGATTAAGATTTGGCAAGTACTGATATGTTCGGTAAAAACAATGTCCAAGCGATATGACGAACAACAACATACTTGAACACTTGTTTATGGCAACAACAGAGCGTGTCGTTATTTACAGATCTAATTAGGTCGATTAAAAGAAGTGGATAATTGGAACCGAGTATATTTCCCCACTTAACTGTCTCCTGCAATCTAGGAAATCACAAATGATATAATGTGAAAGGGAAAAAGGAAATTGATACTACAGAAAGTAGCTTTTTCACTTTCTTCTAAGATCTATGTCAAGTTACACAATATTAGCAAATGAATTTATAATGTCCAACTGTTTCCTTCAAAATTTGATTCCAAAATACTTAACAAAAACCTTAAATTAAAAACTCATTCTACTCGATAGAACTATCAATATCCGAGTAACTTGCGTAAACTTCGTTCTACTCTTTCACGAAAATAACTGATCCATCGATATCACCTAAACAAACACAGTAAAGTTTAACAATCATAAATCTGTTGATCAGCCAATCGGATATGAAACATTCGATGATGAATGTTTGTTTCTTTTCGTCTTGATGCTGCAATGATAAGGTTAACTTGGAGATCATGTACGGCACGGAATATGATTTCATGGAGGAGATAACATGTGATGAGCAGCGGAGGGGTACTGACCTTTGGATGGGTGACAAAGAGGAGTTACGTAAGGGGAAACAGTTTATATACCGTGAGATTCTTCATTTAGTCACAGAAACTGTGTCCATGATGCTGTTCACGCCGTTATTCTTTGCTCTCCTCTCGTTGGCAGCTTGCCGAGCTGCCTATAATGAGCCTCATTATGCATCTGGACGCGAAACTATCGTGCACCTTTTCGAATGGAAGTGGAAGGACATCGCGAGGGAGTGCGAGCAATTCCTTGGACCTAAGGGCTTTGGTGGTGTGCAGGTAGAAGTTCAACTCTTTTTTTATTTTTGGATTGGGTGTATTTCCAAATTTCTTTCGTTGCTATTTCTAAATTAATTCTACATTAAAGTTGTGGAAGTTTGACAATTTCTAATTCTATATTTGATACATTTCTAGGTCCCTAAATCTCAAAATTTAGGTTTCAAATTTTTACATGTCAAGTTTTATAAATTTCAAAATTTCCTAATTACCAACTTTTCAAATTTGCAGTGATCCAAAGTTCCAAAGTTCCAAATTCAAAGGTCCAAATTTCCACATACAAAAATTTCCAAATTCGAAAATTGGAAGTCTCACAAATTCACAATCCTCACAATGTCTAATTTTCCAAACTAAATCACAGAATATCACAATTAAAAATTTCTCAACTCCTAAACTAGTATATTAAAATCTCCCAAATCACCACTTTAAAAAACACCCCTTATCTTCCGCCATAAATCACCCCACTAGCAGAATTAATTAACCTAAAATAATTTTTTTTTTAATAAAATTGAATGGTATTAAATCTGCACCAGGTGTCACCCATTCAAGAAAACCTGGTAGCCAAAAACAGGCCATGGTGGGAGCGTTATCAACCCATGTCGTACCTGTTAATCACTCGATCAGGCACAAGAGAGGAATTCGCCAACATGGTAGAAAGATGCAACAGAGTAGGCGTCAGAATTTACGTGGACGCTGTTGTGAATCACATGACAGGCAATTATGCGGACGCTGTTGGCACCGCAAATTCCAGAGCGGACACGTACAACCGGGAATATTATCAACCACCGTACCATGCCGAGCATTTCCATCCGACTTGTGCAATCAGGGATTACAGAGACGCGTCGAACGTGAGAAACTGTGAATTGACTGGTCTGCACGACTTGAATCAGGGCCTTGAGTATGTTCGAGAGAAGATTGTGAACTTCATGAACGAAGCTATTGATATTGGCGTTGCTGGATTCAGGTTTGTATCAACATTTCTGTTGTGATGGTAGTGAAAGTTTGCTGAGAGACATAATTGTTTGAAATTTTGTAATTTGCTAGTTTCTTGGTGATTAGGCGAAGGGTAACGAGTTGCGACGATTGAAACGAGAATGCAAAATTGTGTAATTGTAATTTGAGGGAGATTCGTAAATTGTAGAGTTGGATTCAATTTAATATTGAACTGTAATGCATATGTCGTATGTGTGACTTGAATTGTTTGTACAATAGACGAACAATTATTTGTACAGAATTGACGCTGCGAAGCACATGTGGCCAGCAGACTTAAGCATCATCTACTCGAGGTTGAAAAATCTGAACACGAAACACGGTTTTCCACAAGGTGCCCGGCCATACATTTATCAAGAAGTGATCGATTATGGTGGCGAAGCGATCACCAAGCAAGATTACAACAAATTGGGGGCGGTGGTTGAGTTCAAGTATGCCAAAGAGCTTTCGAATGCCTTCCTAGGAAACAATCTTCTGAAATGGTTCGTGAACTGGGGACAAGCATGGGGTCTTCTACCCTCGCAGGACTCGCTGGTTTTTGTTGACAACCATGACACTCAACGTGACTCTAATGTACTCACATATAAATTGTCCAAACAGTACAAGGTATGTTGAACATCGAGTTAATATTTTAGAAACTTATGAACAGTATACTACCAGTATACAAACATTGAAACAGTATGCTCAGAGTAAATCTTATTAATCAAAACACGAGGATTTAGAGTCGAGTATATAGTTTCAAAATTGACACCGTGGTGAACCATAAAAATTGCACTTTGTATTTGTTATACAGTAATTATTAACAATGTTTTTTTATAATAATATAGTAACATTTTGAATGGAAACGTGTCAAGTACCAACGATTAGGTATCAACTAGTAGAACAAGTCAGTGTATGATCAGACATCACAGCTTCACTTTTCGTTTCATCGAAGTCATTTTCATTCTAACAAACTTGTAAACCATAAATCAAACAGATACTGTATCTTCAATTATTTCAACAAGTACATTACTTACAATTTAACTGTTCCTCAAAAGCACAGAAGATAATATTACTTGGTTGTGAATGATAACTGATAATATACATACTTCACAAATTACATAGGTTCAACATGAGATGTAACTTCGATTTAAAATTTAATCACCCATTTTCAGATGGCAGTGGCGTTCATGTTGGCTCACCCATTCGGTACAACCCGCGTGATGAGTTCATACGACTTCCAAGACCGCGATCAGGGTCCTCCTCAAGATGGCAGCGGCAACCTCGTGTCCCCGAAAATCAACCCAGACAATAGCTGCGGTAATGGTTGGGTCTGTGAACACCGTTGGCGACAAATCTACAACATGGTGCGATTCCGCAACGTCGTCAGAGGAACGAACGTCGTTAACTGGTGGGACAATAACGGGAACCAAATCGCGTTCTGTCGTGGAAATGCCGGTTTCATAGCGATCAATGGCGATCGGTCGGACCTGAGAGCTACGCTCAATACCTGTCTCCCAGCTGGACAGTACTGTGACGTCATTTCCGGAGATCTAGTCAATGGAAGGTGCACCGGAAAAGTTGTCAACGTGCAGTCTAATGGTCAGGCTCAAATTGAAATTCTGCAAGGAGAGAGCGATGGTGTTCTGGCTATTCACAGAGAGGTAAGCAAAGATTCTTAATAATATGATAAATAATGAATGTTACGAAATGTATTTAAATATAAATTTTTGTTTTCAGTCTAAAGTATAAAACGCTGGACTATCAACGTAACCTTTGGAAGCAACGGAGATTATGTAGCCGCTATTCTTGATGTTGTATGTGTGTCATATTCTACAGTATTATAAGTTGTACATATGTTTGACGTATTCAGAAACGTCGATTCATTTTGTAAGTAAATAAAGAAGGGTTGGAGCAAATTCTGCTGGCAGAATCTAAAATTGTTTTTTTATATCACACTAATCAGATGTAAAAAATTGTAAAAAATTGGAATATTGTACAGAATATTTTGAAAATTTATAACTACTATAACGAAGCAGCGTACATAAAGAATTTGAAACAAACGGTAGTTTATAACTTTCAGATTAATTTGTACAGTGTGAATATTTTCAAGAGTTCGATATAATTTAACTATATTAGTTTGTAAATGTTTACGAGGATAATGAAAGTAACAAAATAATTCAGCTACAGGTATTTTTCAACAATGTTTATTTTAACAGAAACAATGTACTGTTCTTGTTCTCTTTTCACCATTAGTCTCTACTATACATAATATGACAGCTAATCGTAGAATAATACACGACAGAATCGCGATGAAGAAATAAAAAAGTGGGTGCCGAAGGGATGAGTGGGAGGAGATAAGTTGGACATGATTGCAGAAATTAATCGTGAAAGGAAACGAAGGAGGATGGAAAATGGTTGGAGAGAAAAAAAAACATCAAAGTATCACAAGATTGCCTTATCGCTTGCTTCTTTCACCCTCTTCTTCTTCTTCGAACTCTGTATAATAATTCCTATGATACTTTCTCTTAAATAATCTCACAACTCTATATTTCTCAGCTCTTCGCACTTCTTCTTTTCTTCTAACATTTCTGTACACACGCATTCAATGTTTTCTCCCTCTAATTTTATACGAACGAACCTGCTCTATCCGACAATGATCTCGTGCTACGCAGTTATGATGTACGCGAACCCCGGCTACGAAACTAAATAAAATACTACGGGTCCTTTCGTAAAAGCACGGTATAAATAAATGCTTAAGCATTATGTACAAAGTGATCTCGGTTTAAGTAAAAGCCGCTAGCTCGGTTAATGTCCGTTCGTGCTTTCCACACTTTCTTTTCTAACTTTCTTAAAAATCAAAAAAGGTTGAAGTAAATTTAGATACATATTTAACCCTCTTGCCGTGTAAGTTTTTCTGAAACGGGACGTTGATTTATTTTAATTTATATCTTGTTTAAAGGTTCGAGTATAGCAATATTTACTTGTATTTATAGAGTAATGTATGTAGCTATGTCTACAATAGCATCACATGATAAATAACAGTGTTATGATACTTGTTAGAAAAATAGGAAGATGCCATATAACGTGATGTATGATTCTTCGTACAGCAGATTATATTATCCATGAGTTGAGTGAAATTTGAAGAAAGTTATAAACGTTTGCTATATCATGTACCAATTCAGAATGATTGTTTTGATCACTTATGATGTTTTTATATAACACAATTTTATTGCGTTGTATAGTGTGAAATGTTAAACTTCAACAAGTTGTAACTTGCTGTATAACAAGAATGTATAAAAATTTGTTATAATAATATAATTTGTTTTGCTAGATAGTACTTAGAGTACCACAGTAATATATTATTGCAAAAGGATTAAAATCTGAAATAAAGTGATTTACAATCATAAGAAGTGAATAATGAATTTTTCAGGAGATTATAAAAAAGTGGAAGCACGAACAGGTGTGCGCGCGTTAGCACGCGTGTAAGTGTATGTATGCATAATATTTATAAATGTATATAGTCTGCAGTAAATTCAGGCTAATGTAAATCTAAAAATACTGCTCGTCGTACGAACTCTCATCAACTCTCGTTCAAAAACACTGTCATCTCACCCTTTACGACTAAATTGTTATTACATGAATACAATAAGGCAACGGTTTAATCCTAAATAAATAAACGTTAAACGTTGTAAATAAAAGAAGAAGACAAATTAATTTACAGTTCTCTCGTATTCTATCGTTAATGGGTCGCTCGTTAATCTATACGTCGTTTCCTATGCTTTGTCGCATTTCATTTTTTTTCATTTTAATTCATTCGTGTGTATACAATATACCTGTGTGTGTGTAATCCGCGTACACGCGTGTGCTTCGTGCGTGGATCCGTTCGTGTTGCACGTGGAACGTTAGCAAAAATATAATTTAGTATACTTTATCATTATAATTCATTCATATAAAAACTTCGTTAAAATATATAAAAGAAACAACGATTTGAGCAAATACGTGTCCGCCTATCATATACAGTTAAAAGTATCGCGTCGAAACGTTCCTTCTCGTCCTTTATTGCACATAGATTTCGGCTAATTAACTGTTGTCCCTTTTTCAATCTTGCACTCGATCGTTCTTTCACTCGTATTTTACACATTCTCACCGACAACAATTAGTATTCGTGTTACTGTTTTTATTTTATGCATATTCTAGTACGTATTCACGTATACCTTCCTCTCTTGGTTTCTTCTTCCATTTTGTTTCTTCGTTCGGAAACGAAGATGGCGATCGTCGCGCGGCACTTCGGTTTATATCTGTCGGATTCGTGAGATTATTCGAATTCATCGTGATTCAATTCGTTACCGATATAATTTTAATAGTCAACACGTTTCGTATCGATGACTATAAATTTAATTGACTCAAAGCTTTAAGACTTATATTAACACTGTATTGACAGATTTAATATTATGCTATAAGTGATGTAGAATTACAAACTTAAATTGGAAAAGTAGTCTTCACTGTGATAGTTAACGTGTCAATTATTGATTATATCTGAACAAAATTATGCATTTTCTTTTAAATCGACTAAACATTTTCTTTGTCAATTTTAAACTTACAGTTTGAATTCGTTAAAAAAGATCCATTATGAAAGCAATTTAGTTTGGGTTTATTAAATGAGCTTTCATCAAAATTAACGCTTATGAATCAGCCAGAATGGACTCAAAATGAAAATGCAATATTTATAACTTTTCAATAAAATATCTGCTCATGTGCAATTCACTGATTTTTATTAGAGGCACTGAAAGTATAATCATCTCTTTCATGAACAGAAGCAAAATAAAAATTGAAACAGTGCAGAAAAATATGAAACACCAAATATTCGTAATTTGATACGAGAAGTACCTTATACTTGTCACAAATAAATTCGAACAATGTCATCTTCTTCGACGAAGAAATTCAGACATCAGGTAACGGGATATAACAATCGTTTAACAACAGCAATCTGAACGAATCAGATACATCAGAAAACTGATGTTCAATCTAAGGCCAGCCTTTGGAAGACTAATTTTTGTGTTCGACATAGGCACTCGTTTCGTTGATCCTCTCGATTTTGCACTTCGAATCGCAACCAACCTACGTTCGGCTCAGTTTTCGATCTCCCGTCTCGATTAGCGTCTCATTCGTGCTATAATTATTCCAACGTTCATTTCCATTTATCCTTAGCCGGGTCTATTCAATGTTACATTCAACACGCTAATTACTCTCGAAGAATCGAACATGTAATTCCGGTTAGCTCGTACAGACGCATCGCTAATTAATTCGATTATCTAGTAGTCATCTTCTTCCTGTTCATCGCGTGTCTATTTCTAATTTATGCGCGTTAACGAGATTAATGCTCGTTAGTTATCCTTCGTTTCTTCCTAGATGAAGAAAAAGGAAGCTTAACCCGTGCTGAACGTGTCTCTCTTCATAATTTCACATTTTCTTCTCGATTATTTGAAAAACTATGTTTAGTTACGATTGTAGTTACTTTTTTGAACGTCCAGACATTTTTCAACGAAATAGAAATTCTGCCTAAGGCACAAGTACTCTCATTTCAGGCACTGAGTATGTTGCACAGTAAATCTACAATGTTATTCAGAAATCTTGGACATAGTGAGAAACTTCGTTAACGTTATAATAGGAAAGCAATAGTACTTTCAAGTGTAAAGGTTAAGTACAGACGGAAAATTTGCAGAGAATGTTTGAAAAAATTCTTAATTTTTTTTTGGTTCATTTCAAAAATAATTTTGTGCCGATGAACCATAAAAATAGGAAGCATCAAGTTCCAAAAATCTTGGAAATTAATAACCAATCTGTAAAATAACTTTGTCCTATGTATAACTCATGTATACAGTTGTATATAATAAAGTAAATAATACTTGAATTCTTAGCAAATTTTCCGTCCATACTTCGTACTCGTTGACGAGTCGACTGTTTCAAATAATCCGGGTACGTGATCTGTTCCCAACCTAACCGCACCCACTCACACCGAAATCACGCTCTCGGCACGAAATGTCTTAAAAAATACCCAGATACATCTAAGTACAACGCACCAAAGTCAATATCTCCAGTCGTTTTGAGCGATTTCTCCAGGTACTCGATAAACGAACACTTAAACAACAGGCGGAGCCTCCAAAACACCAGGGTCCACGGTGAAACATCTCCGTGTCACTGTTTGATGGGCTTCTTGAAGACCACTTCCGGCTTGCGTACAGGACGAGATACGCGCCGTTCTATCCTGAGGGCCCTATTCGGGTCCGGCGAGGGCGTTACAGTGCCCTCGGAGCCCAAAGGAGTCTCCGCCATTGTTTGTCAGTTCCCCGTGCTGCTTGGCCGTCTGCCAGGCACCTGTTGTTGCTGTTGTTGCTGCTGCTGAGACGTGGCTGCCGCGGCTGCGGCCGCGTTCAACGCTGGCAGAGGTGTCTGGTGACAGTGCGCACAGTGCAGACACACCGTGCAAGCTCCGAGCTTTCGGGCTAGTAGGGCACGAAGCTTCAGGGCGGGACCTAACTTCATACCCATCGGACCTGTCAGGTGGTCCTCCGACAGGAGGGGCAATGCTGCTCCGTCGATTCGATGCTCGCGGAAGTTCTGTAACAGAAAATTATTGTTTTCTTAATTTCAGGGATCGAGTATTTGAGAATTGTTACTCTGTTGTAATAATTGATAAGTTGTTAATACAACTGCGGTAGTCGGATGGATAGTTACTTTTAAATTGAAGAAGTGAGAAAATAAAATTTGCCTAATACATAATACTTGATAACATATGCAATAAGTAATAGTATATGTGATATGACATGTGTATAATGTTTGTATGAATAATATCTAAGTATAGAGATGCATAAATAGTTTAGTTATAAGTGTAAAGATATACATAGATAAATGCTGTACTTATAAATATAAAGGTATTTATAATTGTGTAATAAATTTGTATATTGTTATTATGATATCGTTACAGAAAAATGAATGTTATTTTAATTACTGTCACTTTCATTTCCTCCCACTTAACTTTCTACAGGATTGCAACACCAACAGACACCTTCAATTCATCAATTAAACCCCTGCTATCTACATCTTCGTCTCCACCTCGTTCACCCAAACAACGACACCCACGCACCCATATCTCTGAATCAGCAACCCACGCGTACCAGCAAACCTTCGACCCCCGACCTCAACGAACGTAGACGAAATAATACATCACAGAGATACATGGATATAAATTTAAACGAGGAAATTTCCTGTCAAGGAGAAAGAAAAGGCGTATGTTAGACCAAGTAGATTTTCATTTACGTATCGGTAATAGCCTGAACTCCTAGAAACAAATTACAATATGTTAATGTGAAAGTCATTTGTCAAACTTACAAACGTATGCTGTTAATGTGCCACTATTTGTATCGTTAGTAATAGTATTTTTATTCGTGAAGCAGATATGAAAATTAACGAATGAAACTCATACAACCCTACCCACATGTTATACATATGTATGACATACCCACATGTATATATCCCTCCGCAGTTTACTAAACAAATATAACTCGATCCACATCAGCAAACAATCTGAAAGCATCATTCGACCTTCGACCTCGGCAACAACGCGTCCGAAGGTCGAAGCACGTTAAAATTCAGCGAGGTCGCGCGTCGCGAAGCGCAACAAGGTGCATCCTCAACGACGCGTAACGCCACGGCGCTAGCTCATTAAACGTCCGTTCCGCAAAAAGTCGGTCGAGCTGGCCGGCACGGATCGAATCGCGAAGCCGAAGAGGAAAGCGGGAGGAAGGATAAGCAGGTGGAACGAGAGGAAGAGGAGGAAAAAAGGGACGGACGTTTCATTCACGGAATCGTGGGGGCCACGTACGTAATTGCAGCTGCAACTGCTGCAACTTACCCCCAGCTGCATTGCACGCTTTTGCGGCCACTCACACCGTACTATGATCGTTCGCCTCATGGAATACGCTGATACGCTTATGAATGAAATATTCACCGCTCTAATGCGACTCGTACACGCAAAGGCAGACCAGTCTTCTTCTTCTTCTTCTTCTTCTTCTTCGTGCATTCCAACAGCAGATCGAGATCAGCGTAGATCGAGGTCGTGCTAAGAGTCCTTGGGTTTCATGCAGGAATTCGTAAGAGTCCTTTTTACCCTTCTTTTTATTGCGTGCGAATGTTTTTCAGATCTAGATAAATAAAGATACGTGTGACTGCTGCGTGTGATTAGTGCCGATACGATCGCATTCTAGTTTCAGTTATGCTATTTACAGAAATAGGGTAATATGTTTCTTGGTTTCTTAGGGCAATTGGTTTCTTAGTAGACTCTTCATGTACTGTGATATAGTGGCGTTTCTTCGTTTGCTTCTTTGCAACTGATGTCTACATCTCCATTCATTGTTCCATCAAAAACTGGTTCACTGTATTTATGCTAACTTCGTTGAATGCAAGATCTGGTATGCCTCAAGAAATAATAAATTATAATTCATATCTCTACATACACGACTCCTCAAACATCAGTTACTGTAACATCAGTGCACTTCAAATCAATGGACACTTCAGTCCATTACAGCTACATCCACAACATATAGAAATAAAGAAGAGAGTTATAGAAAAGACTCAAAGAGCCAGACGATAATTTGAAAAATAAGAATGGAAGGAACTACCGTGCAATTTGCCGTATCGCAAGTCGAAAAGCTGAAACGTTTCACTCGAAAATTCATCCATCGTCCTCGCAACCGTAAGAAGCTAACGAAGCAAAGCTCAGCAACCTCTTTGGCCGGCGACTAATTACAAAAAAGGAAGAGTCATGAAGCAACGGGGCTCCCACAAATTAGCCCGTGCCGCGTCTCGCTTTACAAGCCGTTTACTCGCTTCCACCAGCTTGGCGTACACCTAATTATCCCGTTCTCCCTTACGCGCGCGTGCGATGCAGCTGACATCGCCGCTAAACGAGCGTCTTCGTGCCAGAAACGACGAGGAACAACGGCCATCTATCACCCGCGACACGCTCGACATTGTTCGTTTCAAATTTCCGATAACGCTCGACGACTCTAACGGGACCGCGAGCGTAAGAATGGCTGGACGAGGTCGGCTAGCGCGAACGCTAATTAACTAAAAGTCGTTCTGCCAACTGGAAATTGAGGAGAGGGGGTGAATCAGGGCCAGGGGACCGTTATTAGACGCGGATAATGGGTCAGTTTCGAGCAATTTGACCGAGTGTTACGGTTTAATGCTTTGCAGGAAAGTGCATCGAAAACGGTCAAGCCTTCTTCGCGAAATATTTTGAAATTTTTCTTGCAAATTTTACAGAATTTATTCTGAAAATACTTGCATATAATTTTAGTCTGCATATTGCAAAGTGAATTAATACTACCTGATTGGTTTAATAAAGTTCGATTAATTCTTGAGGGAAGACAGTAAATTCTTACATTGTGAGGTCATGTAATTTTTGAAGCTGACCTTAAAGAAGAAAGATTTAGCTTCTTTTTAAAAAATCAATAAGACAACTTTATCGAGCAATACTTAAAATTTCTTCAAAAAATAAAATAAATATTGGTTCTTACGATCAGTCGCCAGAGCAGGAAATAAAATGTGCACCTGTCCCAGATTTTTCGACTTTGCTGCAGTTACCACAAATTACCACGTTCTACTTTCCTGCTTCCAAAACCGAATGACACCAACGTGAAAATATTACTTCTCAATTTACGAGTGGAAGTTAAAAACTCAACCAAAACCCACGAAGTTTTGTAGTTTTCTGAATATTATTAACCTAAGTACTTGACTCTCCAAATAAAGCGTCATGCTGTAAGACACTGATTAACACACATGCACTTGTGACAAAAATATCCTTCAAGCTTAGAACCTGAATCGTTTGCCGAACGACTATTCTAATACTAGACTAATAATTTCATGGATTTACAATCTACAGGAAACTTATCCTTTCTTCGCAACGGCTGAACGTAAAACCTGCCATTTTATAGTTTCGGTATTTTGCACCACGTATCGCGATACAAATATATTTCCTATCGATGGTATCTCGGTTTCCTCAAATACTACTTGTAACATTGTTCTAACGTAAAAATGTGGGTACCATTTACTGTCGAACGAATAGCACAGGAAATTTGAGATTTCTGTAATTTTTAAAAATTGCAATCTTCATGACTTGATAATTTGCTAAATTTTTGTGTTTCATTATTCACTAAATAACAAACCTAGAGCTACTTTGTACTGATCATAAACATTGAAAGTAATTTAAATCCCTGTACCAATAATTTTATTGTAAAAGCCCACGTACAAAATATCAGCATGTGTGTAACGCACTCTTTTCAGACCGAAGAAATGTAAATTGTATATTTTTTTCATTGTGTGCAACATTCGAGGAATTATCTAGGTGTATCAAGCCACAGCCTACAAGAAAAAGGCGTTCTTTTATTAGATTAAATTACCGTTCGGAATAGAATGTTGCTACGGAAGGTAGGCTCTGCTCGCGATCTCTTAGCTGATTATTATGAATTACAGAGCTGAAATCAGGGTATCAATTATGCTTGCGAGCTGTGGCGCCCGCAAGTAGCACGAAATTATAGTGCACGATGTCCCCTCGTTGAACGAACCGCGGCTTTTTGCTGCGTGGTACTTCGCCGGGAGATTGTCGAGGCTGTATCAAAGAGAAACACGGACGTCCTGTTTCATTAAAATGTATTTAGAGCAAACTGATGCCCTCGGGAGACCGATTTTTCTGTTTTTAGACTGATGACCATGAAACAAAACGAACGATTTTAGCATTCTAGCGAGCGCACCGTAGATTAGAGTCGCTAAATTATACAGGAGGTTCATTTAGTCCTGCTACTTGTTGCTATTAACGTTTCATTTGGAAGTATGTACGTTCATTTGCAATTTGTGTGATGTACATTTGGTGAATATATAAAGTGACAGGTTGGGAAATTTGAGATTTGTAATGGGATTGTGGAATTTTAGAATTTGGGAATTTAAGGGGTTGACGATTTCAAAAGAATGAAATTTGGGCATTTGGGATTGGGAAGTTAGGTAATTTAAAGACTTGGGAATTTGGTATGTGGGAATTGGGGAATGTGGGAATTGGGGAATGTGGGAATTAGGGAATGTGGGAATTGGGAAATATGGGAATTGGGGAATCTTGGAATTGGGGGATGCAGGAATTGGGGAATGTTGAAATTTCGAAATATGAGAAGTGGGAAATGTTGGAATTGGGAAAAGTGAATTTAGGAACATGAGAATTGGGGAAACTGAGAGTTCTAAAAAATAGGAATTGAAGTATGTGGGAATTGGGGAAACATGCCCAATGCATCCCCAAATCTAATCAACCTATTACCACTATCATCCTAATCCCAAATAAATTTCACAATAATCGCAAAAGCACCTCTCAACACAAAATTAATAAAACATGATACACACAAAGTTCACGAAATAACAAAGTGTAACGTGAGACCGCAAATTAAATCGTTGAAACACGAGGATTATCAAATGGCCAGTATAGTAGGTACAGCATAGTTAGGCACGGCTAATTCCGATGGCGGCGAACGTGTTGACCGGCGCGCGCTTGAATTTCGCGCGAGATAAGAGTGCGTTTGTGGAAGGTATAATTGATGCTGGACTCGGACCAGGATCGCGTTTGCCCTTAAGAGTTTGGAACTGGGTGGAGAAAATATAGGTTGTCTTCGTGGCTGGGCCTTTGGAGGGCCGCGGTCGCCCGCGGTGCAACACGAGGATGATATATTCGCTGCAACTGCAGCTGCACACCACACGGACAACACGGCTGGCCTCGTGCTTTCGTGAGATTATGAAACTTCTGCTTATATTTCTGCTCGAAGACAATCAGATGTATGCGTTCGGCTCAGATACCCTCCCTATGTCTTGTTCTTAAATCTTGGGAACCTACTCAAATTTGTGTGACTTATTAACATTTGCTGAGCATGTGTGTCCGAGCTCTTGGATATTAAAGGATGAATAACATTTGATACATGGTATATAGAATTACTGAAAGAAGAATAATACTTGAATGACAACAAATCATTATATACTTAAGTTATTTTTTTGTTTGATCTTCAGGAGTTCAAATTATTTGGATATGTGAGATGCCTTCTATAAGAAGGGTATCTTTTGCTGTTATTTTAGTGCTACAAATTAAAAATTAATGAATATGTTGTCGTGAACATTATGTTGTGTTAATATCTTTTATGACCATATTTTTGTAAAATTTAAACAAGAACTTCAAAAATGTATAGTATTGCATAGCAGTGGAAATATTTTGAATTGTATAGTACTGTTAAGCCCGTATTTTATAGTATTTTACGGATGTTTTTAGACCAAAGAATTTTAGCACGGAGACTTTTTCGCAGTTCAGGAGCAGCGAAGAGTAGCCTGAGCGTGAAAAGGATCGGAGATCCTCGAAAAATAACGGCCTGGTTCTTACCGAGTTCGAATTCCTGACCCCGAAGGAACTCGAAGCGGTTATAACCTCGGAAGAGCACCGACTTGGAACATCGTCACGTTAGCTGCAACGAAGCCAAGGAATCTTGGTTCATCGATTTCTCTATCGAGAAAAACTTTCGATGGAAACAGCCTCTTTGCTGCAACACGCAATCGCGGTCTGCGGAAACGAACTTTCAATGGGATTGTCAATTTCAGGCACCATATTTCTTGTTTCGTTCGTTAATTTTAGTCGTTTTCGTTCATCTTGAATAATAATCTTGAAGTCATAATCTTGAATAATAAATTAGCTCCACAATTCATTAAAAAATAATAAAAAAGGTGATATAATGAATTCTCAAATTTGCATAATAATTTTCGTGAATACATCGAGTCATACAGTGACTCATTAGATCAGTTCCCCAGTTTTAACGAGTTATAAAACACTTTTCGTAATTATTCGATGGTTTTAAATCACCTTGCATCAGGTGTGTGGAGCCATCAGAAACAGGTCTGCAATAAAAGTCTGTCGTCCCTGACATCGGGGAGCCTCGTCATTACAGCTGTTGTGCAACCAGTTGACGAGTTAATGAGAATAACGTTTTACGATATGTGAAAAAATGTTCGACCGATTAGTTGGTGACAAGCGACATTGACCCTGGTAAATGACCCATCGAGTATTAGCAGAACGAGGATTTAATATTCTTCGTAGTGTAATTGAATATGAATCACTGTGCTCGGAAGACGTCGGACATTTTATTGATCCATTACGCGTGGTATCGCGATCAAACTTTCCTACTTCAAAAATTAACTGCTGGGAGAATATCCAGACTCGACAAAAGGAGAGAACAATTCGAATCTGTTAAGTATAATCCCTTTGATGTCCTTCCATTTGAAAATGTAAAAATTCCATAAACCGAGCATGCTTTCTAAGAAGCTTCCTCAATTACGGAAGTGGAAGCCAGGTAAAACGTTAAGGAAAGAATTAAGCAACGAGCAGTATCTTCGTTTTTACAATCTGCAGTGTACAGTAGTGTAGAACCTGACAGCCGGTCATAAACGTAAATTCCGAGCATCGGTTCATCCTAGTTCATCCAACGTCATGTTTTGCATGCTGGCAACACCATATAAGGTAGTACCATGAGCGGATAACAGCCCGAGGCGAATGCAGCAGCTGGATGCAATAGCGTTAACAAAAGTTATGACAACCGTACCGATGTTTTTTCCCGTCGTTTGTCCTACATTCGGGATTCAACTCGATTTACGTGTACTTTGTTCCTCGTGTCGAATAACCGTTTTATGATTCGATGCAAATATCGGTGGGATCTATGAGTTATAGGATAGAGTTTGATCGTACATGTAGTTAGACGAGATTATGTTGTGTTACATGATAGAGAGTTAGGATGTTACTTGTGTACATTGTGGAACAAATGTGAGAAGAGGGTAATTAGGAAAATGGAGGTAGGCTTGAGGCTATGAATATTTGGTGACTGAATGAAATAGATGATAACTTGTGGATTGGAAAATTTGAGAATTCGGAGAAATAGAAATCTGGGAGGTTTGGGAACATCAAGATCTCCAAATTGAAAAATTTAACAATTAAGGAACTTGAGAATTTAAGAACATAAATATTTAAAAATCTATAAATTAAAAAACTTGAATATCAATTTCCAAACTTCCACTCAACAAAATTCCACAAATTCTAAATTTCTAAACCTGAAATGTTCCTAAAATGTAAATTCTCGGACGTAATCAATAACTGCACGATTCAAAACTACATGAAACAATTAATCAATTGTCTAATAACCAAAAGAGGAAGATAAATGGTCCGTTGATCGATTACGGTGTCAGATAAAATATTTTCGCAGAGAGAACTTCGCTGACAATTTGTCGACGTTATCTCGGGGCATAGTTCTCGAAGTTCGTGTTAGTTTTATATGAAAGATTCCACGCGTGCAGGGAAACCGTAAATTCGCGAGGAATTCCTTTATGTAACGATGTACCAGACTAAGTTGAACCGATGCCCGGAATTTGTGTCGAACAGGTATCTGAAATTCCGGTCACCTTCCACCTTTCGTTAATCGCGACCTTTATCTCTTAAGGTAAGTTCGCAGTAGGGGAACCTTTACGTTTCCTGACCTTTGTTAATATTCAACGTTTCGGTGGAAAATATCTTGCCTGTATATTCCTCGTATGTAAAAGTCGATTGATCTTTCGAATACTGAATGAAATTGATTTATTATTCTTCGTTTGGAGAGGTGCGTGATAAATATTGAACTTTGAAACGTTAATATCCGTGAAGAATCGGAGGATCCATCATTAATACGTTGATTGCATGGTTATCTGTGACGTGACACCATAAATTAAATATAATACAATAATTAATCGTCAGCACAGAAAATTGACATATGTTTGTATATTATTGCTGTACTGACGTAGGAAATGGACAGTTTGAATTGGAAAAATAAATGTTTTGATCTTTAGTAACTGTTCTTATATTATACACACATATTTATTATGATGTTCAATATGTCAGGCCTTCAGATTTTGAATAAAAAATAAAGTTAACTATATTAGCTATCATTTTTATCTTTGATATATTATTAAACACTTGACATGTACGTATTATTAGAACACCCTGTATATTTAAGATCAATGTCTAACGCAATAGAGAATTTGAACAATTCATCTTGATTATCCAGCTGTAACCACACAAGGGAATCCAGTTCAGGACTTTCATATCTTTAAAAGTTCCCATTAAACAATGACCTCTCGATAATTGCAGATTTTACCAATTACAAGTATTCTTGAAGTCAATGTCTCCACTTCGACCGAGTACATAAATTACTCTCTACATCAATTAAAGCACAATAAACAGTCCGTAAAAAGTATCCCAAAAAGATAATATCTAGCATCTAAAAAAACATCTCAATTAAACCAGCAGCCGCAGAATTATATTCTTCACAAAAATCATAAATGATCACACCTTTCAAATGCTTTCCTGAAGAAACCGTATGAAACAATATTTCACAAAAAAAACGAATGCATCATTCGATTCTGGCCACAAGCATCTACCTGTGTCATCCATTAATTTTCCCCGTGCACGGTCGACATTTATTCATCGTGGCTCGCGATCGGCAAAAGTATGTCGAGTTAAGAGAACATCGTTTACGACGCTGGTGATCGTGCAAGAAATTCCTGCAGGTAAATCGAATCGGTGGCTACGCCACTGTGCAACAAGAACCGGTGACCTGCCACGCCCTGTCGAGGTCGTCGCGCGCGCCTCTCGCCGACGACCGGCGTACCGACGTCGACCGCCGTGTACCGACGACCGTTGCCCACCAGCCTAACCAGATCAACATCGTCCTCCCTGCTTCCCGCTACGCTCTATCTCCTCCGGTGCTTCCGTCTCCTCCTTTCTTTCCCCTCTTTCACTCCCTGCTACCTTTGCTCTTGTATCTGCTGCTACCCGCGACCACGGCCTTTCATTTCCTCGCGGTACACGCGTTGTTTACTTTCGACTTTTCTAGGCGACTTTGTTTCTCCAATGCGATCAGATTCTTTCAGTTATATGTGACGGGATATGGGAATATGAGGATGTGGATATGTGGAGATAGAGGAATCTGGAGATGGAGGGATTGGAGGATATAGAAATTTGAGGATGGAGCTGTAGGATGTAGAAATTTGGAGGTAGAGGAATTTGAAGATGGAGGGATTTGAGGATCTAGAAATTTGAGGAGGGAGGTGTCTGAGGATGTAGGAATCTGGAGGGAGAGAAACTTGACGATCTAGAACTTTGAGAATATAGGGATCTGGAGATGGAGGACTCTGAGGGTGTAGGAATTTAAGGATATAGGAGTTTGAGAACGTAGGAATTTGAGGATGTGAGAATTTGAGGATGTGGGAATTTGTGAATGTGGGGGAACTTGGGGATGTGGGAATTTAAGGATGTGGGAATTTGGAAATATAAGAATTTGGGAATATAGGAATCTGAGGATGTAGGAATTGGGGTCTAGCAATTTGGGAATGTAGGAATGTGGAGATGGAGGAATCTGAGGATGTGAAAATTTGAATGTGTAGAAATTTGGCAATATAGGAATTGGGGTCTAGGAATTTGGGTATATAGAAATTTGGGAATATAGGAATCTGAGGATATAAGAATATGCAGATGGAGGAATCTCAGGATGTGAAAATTTGAATGTGCTGAAATTCGTCAATATAGGAATCTGAGGATGTAGGGATTTATGAAAGAACCAACGGACCTAGGATTTCGGGAGTATAGGAATCTGGGGATATAGGGATTTGTAGATGCAGGAATCTCAGGACCTTGAAGAATAAAAATTTCAGAATATAAGAATCTGGTTCTCCGATTGTGCATAATTCAATACTTTCATCTTCATGCCTATGTTAAACAACCATATAAAGTAGCAAAATAACAAGATCCGTATCTATACCACCAATTTAACATGAACCAACATACCAATTAACAAACGGAAGACTAGCAAATGCGTCCATTTTCCTACGGATTAACACATCAAATAAAAATGATCAGGATGTAGCTAGATCGATTTCGTACATCACCAGCAAATCTCCATAGCTTCATCTCCATCCGGTATGCAACGAACACCACGGAAACTCGGCACGTAACGAGCCTCTAAATTCCCATTAAACCAGGACAGCGTGAAAAAAGGCTCGCAGGACGAGAAAGCTCGATCCTGAACATCATTGCGTACGACGCTGCTGTCGCCGTGTAATTGAGAGACATTCAGAGTGCATTAGCACCGGTGGCCAACGGGCAGGCAGGCGTATTAATTGCTCATCAACAGTAATGAAGGGTTTGTAAGCCGATATTAGCATAACTAACAGGTTTCCCGGTAATGAAGCCACGCTCACGGTCACGATGCCACCGGTCCTTTATGTCTTTAGACCCTCTGGCGAACGAGATGGTACAGAGAAGCTCACATTCAACGGATATACTCTTTTTTTACTCTTATTCTACGAGTTAAGATATCTAGAACCTTCAATTCTTAACGATAATTGAATACCTTTCGTTGTAATGATAACTCTTCAAATGTGAGTCGTACCTCCCTTATTGCAAACGGCTTCTTATCTCGGTAATATGTCTGGATAGGTGTATAGATGCAGTATCAACAGTAACGGAGTTTGATAAGGCACTTAATTTTAATTCACTCTCTTTTTATTGCGTGCATTTGCAAGATTGCTACTTCCGTCGATAATTTTCAATATTTTGTTAGTTTCAATATTGGAAATATCTTTTATTGAAAAGTACCACTTTAATATTGGAGCGATACCACAGATATGGGAATTTCCAATATTGGAGGAAATTATTAAAAATATTCCTATAACTTTTATTAAAAGTTACTTCTATTGGACATTACAAGTTGTATCGAAAAATTACAACATTAGAGTTGCACTAAAAACTTCCAATATTATAAACAACTCTCATCGCAAACGTCTATAAAAAGCTTCCAAAATTACAGTCAACCATAATTCGACCATAAAATATCGCAACTATTACCAATAACTTATCAATACCTATCAGTCCAATATTTCAAATATCTCCCACAATAAATTCTCAAAATTATAACACCCCTAATAAATTTAACACGGAAACGAGAATTGAATGAAAATTTCCGATACCAGAGGCAACATACAAATTATGATTATAGCAGAGTTTCCGTGCAGTTATTGCAACTTGATTGCAGAATTTTAAAACGGTGCATAAATGCAAATCGATGATTTCGAGGACCGGATTCTTGTATACGGAAAGCTGAACGATAAGCTCAGCCGCTTTCGACTTGGAGTAGGAATGCAGGCTGAACTTGTGTTTCTCGATTTTACGTTCTCGCTGCGAGGTAGCGTTCGTTGATAGCTAACTCTTAATTAGCGGGACGTGTTTTCGAGACGGTAGCGAGTCCGAGCGTTTTTGCGGTGGTCTTCACGCGAGGAATGCGCGCGCTGCAGTTTAGACTAATGTCCGTTGAAATTGCTTAATGTTCGCGGTGGATCACTGTGATTTCAAGCCGTCTGGTTGCTTGATGTTTGCTTAATGGTATTATACAGCCAACAGCCAACTACACGACGCGAGGGGTATCAGTTGATTGGTTAAAAAAAAGGTAATAGATTGCAGTCGTAATAATGAAATGGTACCATTATAAAGAAGCAAATATTTAATATAGGTAGGTAATAATCTTTAATGCTTTGTATAAAAAATGTAAATGTACCAGTCGATACAAATTACGTTTAACTCTCGTATTTTTCACGTTTACTCTTCATGATCGTATCTCGTATGTTTTAATATTTTGATGGATAAATACTCTCAAGAATATTACGTTTTATGTGACGAACGTCAGATATACATAAGAAAAGTAATACTACGTTATAAGTATTTAATTACATGTATAAATAATAACTGAAAAATGAAAGATGACAGAAATGTGTTATAACACATGAATTACGATCATGACCAAGATATGTAAAATTACAACAGTTTAATTAGCGTCGTTTCACAGTCATGATACAAATGTGACAAGAATTTGAACGATGCACAGAGATATCAAGCATAAAAGTTCTCCGTTTCCAAATACAGAAGCAATCAGAACGTGATGGTACAAGGTCTGTCAACAAATCGTTGCAATTGATCGTGGATGTGCAGCAAGTCGCATCCGTCCATGAAAATCTACATGCAGATCACGCTAATCTGGATCTTCGTTCTCGAACCATAAACTGCTATCTCCAGGAGGCCCAGTATGCACGACGCGAAAAAATAAATACCGTTAGTCAACGTTAACTGCAGGAAGCAAAAGTCTTGCAAATGTTTTCAAAAAAAAAGAAACCACAAAAGACTTGATGGAGATTCCATCTACTAATTGCAACGTTCTTCGGCGATAAAATGGTTGTATTTGTATTTGAAGAGGAAGGTGATCCCGTTTGTGTGTGATGTAGTCAATTCTGAACATAATAAGAAGATAGTAGAACGTTTAGGAGATGTTGCCACCGTAACCTACAGCGTAATTCCCCGCGCTCGGGGCTCCAAGCCTCGGAGACCACTGCAATACAAATGCAATAACAAATTGTTTAACGTGACAAAAATACACGAAACTCGTTATTATCAGTGGCACAGGCAATTCTGAAAAAATATATTTTTTCAGTGGTGACCATTAAGAAGATTTTTTATACGGGCACGGTTATCGCGGTGCCGTTATCGTTCGACCTTTCGTACATTTTTCCTCCGGGTCTCGATACTTTCTCCGATTGTTCGCTCTCGTAACAATTTATTCCGCTCACGTGGCATGGCTTATCGATATCTCGGAACGACCTGTATACGGTGCCTGATATAGCCCCGGGTGATCCGAAATCTTGCCCCGAGACACGATCCGAGGCGGGAATCGCCGGGTCCCCGGCAATTTTCTTCGCGGTGGACGGTAATAGCGTCGTGGCGCCATTCAGCTCCACGACTCGGCTGATAGCCGACCAGATCGGTGGCAATTTAAATTCTAAACACGCTTCTTTTTGCTCGTCTCGGACATGGAGATAAGGGCGCGGTTTATCGTGCGACACTCTCTTTGCTGGCTGAATTTCGAAGGGATCGAATATTGGAGCCACTTGAATCTCTCTATTGAAGGAAATTAAGATCCAACTCACAGTATACAAAATATACAAAGCAATACAAGTTTATAATAAAAGAGATTCCTATCGAAGAACTGATAAAAAAAAGTGGTACCATTTCACACGAGAATAGATAAATGACAGTTTGGTTAGTGACACGCGACTCGTAGTGCGATAAGGGATAATCGTGGCAATATTTCACGGTGGATCTAACGGATATCATGGGAACCGTATCGATCAACACGTTACTTATTTTAATACGTCGCGAATGTGGGAACTCGCACGATATGCCGACGAAAACGTGCAAACTCGCCGCTTCACGTGTTTTAGCCAGCAGCTACACACAGCCGGGCAAACTTAACGTTGTTTCTGTTACGGTGATCGATAACACACGAACCATAAGGTTGTAGACACAACACATACGCCCACGATTCTACGGCCAAACTAGCTTCGGGCGTGTTGTCATCGATCAGACGATGTCGATGATTAAGTTCACGATGTACTATCATTCGCGAACGGAACACATGGATATTACTCACCTCGTGTATTTTAATTTTCTAACGACAAACATTTTTTTGCTGGGGATACCCTTGATTCATCTTTCGACTGACTTTGCGATGAATTAATATGAAAATATCTCGTGTAATAATTCATGCTTTGTTTATAATAACACATATTACTGTCTGGTTTATATTTTGAAAGGTCTCCCCTAAGAAATTTACATTTCGTTGTGTCGTAACACAATTATTAAATATGATATAAATCATGAACATCGTGAAGCTAGTACTGAAAGAAAAAAGAAAAATAATGCGTGATAAATCTTTACAACAGAAAGTAGTTAAAGAAAAAACTCATCAAACACATGTTATTTGAATGTAAAAAGGAATGTTAGTATCAGAGCCTTCATGTGATAAATTATTGATCAGGTGATCTTCGTTGTAAGATAATGTATTTCGTGATATGTTGAACTTAAATGAATTTAAATCTAGTCTTTTTCGAACCTGTCGATCGAAGATTGACCATCAATCATGGGTCAATGATTTATTAACTTGACAAGCTACTAATGTGTACGACGTTCCACAGAAATTTGATAAATATTATAGAATGTTATACTCAATCGAAATCTCGATTTCACATTTGATTGATCAAGATTGATGAATTGTTTGAAGCGGTAGGCAATTGCGTAACTAGGATTTTTATCTGGGAGATAGACATCGTAGATTCACTATAATAGTATTACCTCTTTATTTAGTTAGTGTTATCTCTTTCGTAAGGTAGTGGTATCTTTTTAATTTAGGTATCTCTTTAGGTGAGGATGGTGGGTCTTGTACATTTAGGGATCTGGAGATTTTGAAATTTCGACGATATTGAACTTTGGGGAATTGGTTGCATTTGAAAATTCAGGAATATAGTATGGCAACTTAAACGTTTGAATAATTGAAACCGTGAAGAATTGAAGAATTGAAAAATGGAAAAATTGAAAAATTGAAAAATTGACCAACAGAGAAGTAGATGAATTGAAAAATGAAATCGTCAATGCTGAATAAGTTGCATAACTCCATTTCCTGGGTATAGCTACCGGTGTGAAAATAAATTCGCAGAAGGAACATAATGGAAACAGGCAGCGTAGCAAATTACGAGGTTGCTTTTCCTTTCACAGTAGCCTTTTGCGCATCGAAAATTCCGATCAACTCGATTTCCCCGCTTTGGCCGCGAGCTATCATTTCCCTCGATCTACGAGCGGCTTTCCACGTTGCTTTTCGTCGTGTACACGCACCAGCTCGCAGCAAGTTGACCCTGAACTTTCTAAGCTAATTTAAATTCTCGAACGGTGCTGGTAGGCGCGTTCAGACCTTTGGTCTCGACCTCGACCGTCTTTACTTCCGGTGAAAACCCCAGGTGCACGGCTGTTCAGCTTCAATCTGAACCGATTATCAAAATCGGCAATTTGTCTAACAAGTAATAGCATCGATAACAAAAATATCCAAACAATAACGACGGAGCGAAAACTACGAAGTACGAAGGACTATGTATAGAAATTGAAAGTCAGGATTTTATTAATTGCATAAAATGTAATTTGTTTTAAGCAGTTATCATGATGTAAGTTCAGCTTGCGAGATAGTTTAGGATACAACAAAAGAATGTAGAATAGTAAATATTAAATAATAAATTCCTAGCACTAAAATTTCTTCGAATTTTACGACACATCTAGAAAAGAATTCGCAGTATCTATATAACATCTTACTCACTGCTCTTTCGACGTGCACGCGTCCTTATCAACCCCATAAAATTACATACGTTCATAAATTTCGAACCAGCGGCCTATGCTAAATACGTCAATCTCGACGTTAACCAAACAATTCACATCCCCATAAATTTATGACACAGGACATAAATATTCTCTATAATCTCTATAAAATTCAACGAATTCCCTGCAAATACCGAGGCCAGATCTACGCGGACCATTCGCAAAAATTCATCGAATATTTTCAATCGACATTTTATTGTAATCCGCGGTTGGTATTTAGACCGAAGCTTATCGTTCGAAATTCAAACGTCCATCGAATAAATTTCAGCTATGTACCCGGCCACGAGTCAACGAGTCTCTTTGTCCTTTCATTTTTATCGACGGTCAACCACGAACTCCTGACCAATAAATCACGACGATAATTTACATTTCATACATTATACCGTTTTAACTGTACACCGTGTCGATAGGATCGCACGTTCTCTATGGGACTGCGACTTTGAAAACGTCTAAACATCGGTTCACCATGAATTTCGCGGATAATATATGCTTGTATAGCCACGTCCAAGCTCGAGAATAAGACGTCAAACTGTTAATTTGTCTCCAAAATGGGCATAAATCAACCTGTGGCTCGATTTTCCCTCGGGGGATGGAGAACGCGAAGGCGTGAAATTAAATTGGTCATTTAACAAGGCACTTTATTCTTGAATTATTCGACGCTGTCACATTGATAACGTAGCTGAGCAAACTGGACAAGAGATGTAATCTCCGTGACATATTGGCCAATTTGCAAATTTTTAAATACGTAACTTTTTCTACATATCTACATTCTGAAATCTCTAGATCCTTAGACCTCTAGATCTCCAGATCTGTAATACATTCTCCAAATCTCTGGGTGCCTACATCTCGTAGACTAATAGATACCTAGTATCTAACTTGTAAAACCCTTGCTTTCTAGATTCCTGGATCCTCAAATCCTTGGATTTGCAGTTTTCTAGATTTCTAAACCCATCAGATACCTGAATCTCAAGATCCCCACATCGTGATATCTCTACACCCCCGTGTCCCTATATCTCCACATCGCTATATCCCTAAGCTCCCATATCTCCATATCGCGATACCTCGATATCCCTGTATCTTCATATCTCTATTGCAACTCCCGACAAAAATATAGACCTCGTAAAGCATCGAACGTCCCCTAGAAAATGTTCCGCACCCCTCGAGCAAGCAGTCACAGTGTGCCAGCAGCAACCCGCGTAAGGTCGAGCTGAAAGCGCATCGACCTCATGGTCGGCTTCACCTTCAACCTCGAAGCTCCCTCGTTGCAACACTCGAAAGAGCATAGCAGGGTGATCAAACGGGGAAAGTGGTCGCCCGGAGCAGAGGCTCGGCTCTTCGAGGCGGTCTCTTCGAAAGGCAACCTTGCAATGACCTCAGCTGAACCCGGGTACTAGCCGCTCGCAGCCGGCCAACTGCGACAGACAAGGATAGAGGAAGAAAGAGAGGCTATATTATACAGCCATAACCGTGGCTCTCACACACGCACAGCAGCCGAGCCCAGAGAGGGAGGAGGGCACCTATGGCCACCGGCGGACCTCCGTGCGGTCGCCGGTTATCTGCAGGAAATCTACTCTTGTAGGCATGCCAGCAGATCTGGGCGGGGGCAGAGGGTGCAGCAAGGAGCTAGTGGCCCCACGACGCCCTGGTGTCCCCCTCGGAACCGCCACTGGCATCCGCGGAGAGGCGGAGAGGCGAATGGCAGCGCCGCGGATAGAGTAGAACAGCGTGCTACCAGCGGGGGATCGCGGCCCCGATACAAGATACTGCCACGTGTTACACGCTGTTCGCCACCAGAAGAAACGCTCGATCCGCCATCCCTTTTCCCTCCGTCCTCGTGTCCTTTCGGTGGTAGCCCGGATGTCCTGGCCGCCGGCCGTGCCGGTTGACCACCTCGAACAATGCGCTCGCAGACTCTTCCGGGTGTTTGAATAATAGCCGCTGGGACACTCGCTGGGTCGCGTGTGGCGATTCCGATCCTGGACTACAGCCTGCCTACTACGATTCTGACGCACGACCAACTTTTCGAACGCTGAAAGAATTTTCTGATGGAAGCTGCGCGGGTTAATCTACTGGATCGGTAAATGACTTGTTTCTTAAGACGGTGGTCTACTGGATCAGTAGATAGGTGTTTTGTCCAGACAACGTTGCCTCGAACTACTGCATCGGTAGGCTTGTTTGTTCAGACTCGGATAGCTGGATCTACTGGATCATATGGCTTGATTGTTCAGACAAGGATGCGTCTACTCTATCGCTACATAGATTACTTGATCAGACAAGGGTGGCTGGATCTACTTGATCAGTATATCAATCAGTGGATCAATAGGTGGCTTGTTTGTTCAATCCAAGTGGGTTCGATAAGTGGATGACTTCTCTTCATGTGGAAATGTGTCTTTTAATAAGTAATTTCATTGAGAATATTTTTGCGTACAAGACTGAAGCAGGACAATAGTTACATACACAGACAAAATTTATTCCAAATATTGACCTTGGTAGTATATTTCGAGGTCATCGACTCGGTGACGTGTGCCGGCAGATAATGAAGAAATAACGCCTCTAGCAAACTGATAATAGAACAGCTTTCAGATGCTTGAAAAAAAGCGTACAACATCAGAATCCAACTGAATTAACCACTTAATCTAATAATCACCTCGATTTTCTTAAAATAGTCCATAACGAGTAAGATTATACCGGGGCTAAACACGAATTTATCACTGTACTTAATAGTCGTTCAGATAGAATAGATTGGATTGGATTGAAAACGATGCAAATGAGGATGAAGGTAGCATCGAGGAGTAAAACGGGACTAATAATCGTGTCCGTATGACAGCGTTGCCGCGGGTTAATTTGCATGCTCGATACACAGCCACCTAATTGGTAGATACAGATTATACTGAAAGCGCTCATTTATCGGCGTGCTGGCCGCGGTTCCGCCAATAAAGAAAGGGCCCGCTGTCGCCTTGAGCCGTCCCCGCTTCTTGCGAACGTCTCAATTTCTTGGCCGCGGACTTTTCAAAAGTCGCCGCCTCGCATTTGCATAATCTTTGAATTGGCGTTTGCGTTCGTACGGACACAATATGAACCGATCGGGAGACGATAACGCCGTGATTCGCGACGGGGAAACGAAGCTCGGGATAAACGGCAGATAAAGCGAGCGGGGCGACGAATTAACGACAACTCGCCAGAACGCGGAGAGGAGAAAGCTGAACGCCTCGACGGTTGCTCGGTGGTAGCCGTTCATCTGACCCCTCGCGTGTCGAATGGCCGCGTAATGACTCGGTACGCCGATATTAGCACGCCTCTACATCTTTTTTCTGCTCACCAGGAACTGGCTATCCCGTATGTTCCCCGAAATTCCGTTTACGTAAACGACTTAATGCCTCCGTAGCATACAATCATGATGAGATGAACAGGTGTGCTCCTTTGAGGAGGAAACGATTCGTGCGTTCAGAACGGGTGCGCGAATTTCGGTTGTTGGATTTGGGGGTTTGTTTGGGTAGATAGGCTTCAAAGATACGCGATTGTTAGAGCAGTTGGAATTGCACGATATTTATTGTACATTCGCAAGAAGGTGATATAGGAAGACATAAAACAGAGTTATGTGTTTGGATTAGATTACATAGCACTGCTACGTGCATACTAGGAAATATATTTTATAACTATATTTTTTACACAAATGTGTAAGTCTAAATACATATGAGATATTACAGTTATGAAAAATGGGTACACAGATTGCGAAGAACCTGTTATAGGATATTATAATCTTAACACATTAAGATGTGGATTATTATGTTTGCAGAGTAATATACGATACCAATGTAACGAAGCTTTATCTCTATCTCCGATTTGTAAGTGAACTCTTAATAATTACGTGTGAATCAATGTGAATTGAAATTTATTACATCGACTTCCTCGTACACATCCAGTAATCCTATAATACATATTTTAATGTATCAAGAACGCTGATTATCATAATCTATTTCAGTCTTAAGCAATTTCCTAATACACCTCAAACATTTCATCTACTTCAATATTTTTTAGCATTACCATGACGTAAAACTATGTCGTTGAACCGATGATTTCAGTTAGCGACGAAATCGAGTCCATTAAATGGCTAAGTTTGATCTACCCGTAAATCCCGCGATACCGATTGGACAGTTAATATCTCACTTCAGTAGCTTAGCTGTTTGCATGTCTACTGTATCGCGGTGCAATAAGGATTGGAAAGGTGGCTTTATATATTCATTTCTCGCGAGTCCCGCGTGATGTATGAACGTACACTATCGGCCAAAAGTTTCGATATCACTTGTCCGCGGTTATTTACACGTATTCTTCTATCAGTTAGACTTTTGCTGTCATCAGAACTTACTCAAACTTTACACAGGTTTATAGTCTGATACAAGTTTCCTAGGTACTTATGTAATATATGATGATAGTTCGATTACGATTACTTTGAATGCAATTCGTGCTGTCATTTGAAAATTAGTTTGAGTTACTGCATTTCTCAATTTCAGTTCTTAAATTTCAAAATTCATTATGCAACAATATTATACATAAATAATTTTCACAGATTTGAATATTACATTCAAAGAGTTAGAATTTTTGTCAAAGGAGTTGAAATAATTGTCTAAATATAATGAGAAAAATGTAGTCGATTTCTCTTTCGCCATAGAGTCAAGATAGAGTTCGCCGGATTAAGAGAGAAGTTATATGGCAAAAGGTGTCTGTGGAGCAAGGTGACAGCAACGTGTCAGCGTGTTCGAGGAGATACAAGGCAATATCAGCACGCTAATGAGACAGCTGCTCTTTTCGCGAGCGAATCGCCCATTTCGCGGGTAATAAAGCCTACGCTGTATCACGGTGTTAACCGCGTCATAAGATGCGTACAACACTGGAAGAAATTCCTCAGAGATAATGACATTGTAAATTATCTTGATTCCCAGCGTGTCTCGCGCAAAAAACTGCAATTATAGGAGCTGTGCCTGATCGAAGAATCATTAGTTCACTCCTTATTTCTGCAATCGATCTTTTCCCTTTCCCTTGCAGCTGTATTATAGAATACAATGGATAAATTCTTGTGTAACAAGTTGACATTTTTACGCTTTTTTCACTTTTGTTAATTTGAAAATTTAGCAGTTTTTAAGGTTGATCGTTTAGAAGTTTAAACGTTTAGAAATAATGAATTTTAAGTTTAGAAATTTGTAAAGTTGGATATTCTCATATTTAAATTTCGAACATCCCAAATTCTCATCTTAGAAATTTTTATGATGTAAATTCCAGCAAGTGGCAATATATCAAATCCACTACATCCATCAGCACCCGTCCACAAAAGTGATTTCTTTCCAAATAATTTTACAATTGCAAATCATTTTTATACCATATTATTAAATTCCAAAATGCCGCTTCAAACACTTTTTGCATCCAAACGAGTCTGCGTATGAGGCAGTTTAACGTTCACTGCGCAGACGTACGACCACGCAACTTTGAAAGGTCAGATCCCATAGTTTAAACTAAAATGACCACTTTCTGAGGTTTATGGTGCATTCGTCCGTGCATTCCTAAACCATGGAATGCAGCGAAAGATCGTTCTTTCTCGTTGTTTCGCTGCGAAGTCGAAGCCTCTCTTCCTCGAGAAAAAGGAAGAGAATTCTCGCTTCGACAGTGTATGCGTAATTCAGCAGTATGCTACTCGGAAAAAAATTATAGTTGCAGTTACTGCGTGTATCCTAACTGCATCGTTATTACCGACCACGTTGCGCTGCACATTCAGTGCGTCTACGATTTCAAAGAATCATTGCAGCCAAACGATCTCGGTGATATATCTGTGGTTACAATGTAACTACAAGGAAGAAATTTTATTGCTGTCAATAACGTTTAGGATTACGGTTAATGATAAAGAAAATGTTACAGTTGGTCTAAACGGAGGATAAGATCAAATTGATGGCGTTTATTTATCTGGATTTCAAATCGCGGCACTGAAACGAGACTGTAGATATTCAAATTTAGTTCCTTGTGCAATTGTACGAATTGATGTACGATGATAAAATGTTCATGATGATATTAGTCGATTGTTATCGCGCAAGTTTTCATAAAATATTTTCTCCTCGGAGGAATTGAGAGTATTTTAATAATTTTATATAGTTTACAGGGAAAGCTGAAACTTTGGAAACTTGTAGATTGTCAAATTTGGAATTTGGGCTGTAGAGATTTGGGACTCAGTGGAGCTGAAATTTCGAATTCAGAGTAATTAGAAAAGGGATATCTGATCTTGAAAATTTGTATGTTTTAAAATTTTCAAATTTGATAACCTTGAAAGTTTCAAAATTTTTAGTACCACATGTATTCTATGATTAACACACAACACATAGAGGGTCAATATTTAGGGTGACATTCATCTCCTCCACATGTAGTTATACCACAGCCCACATAATCCCACAACTCAAGCTAATATCAACTAATAAATAATCTAATCAGCCATAAATATTTGAACATCTCATCATGTCTCATGACGAATCGGCCATAAAGAATCTACATCCCGACATGGTGCACCCTTTCCCATATTGCGCTACTCCTTATCTTAATTATCTCCGCGACGATTTCCTCCCTCCATTCTTTGTTCTCCCTCTCCGTCGTTCGCATAGGTTACACCGTGTCGCTCGGAGCCGAAGTTGTAAATTCGCCCGTGGTTCGGTTGCGTGCCCTTTATAGGCGATCCTCTTAAGGGGCCACGTCCAAGTTTTAAGGTCCGTGGGACTGTTGGATCGCGGACATGATTGCATTTGCATTATACACGCGGCGGCGTGCACGCAGATTTATCTGCCCCTGGGGTTTATTTATCTGGAGTTATGGCAAACACTGACCGGCCCGAAGCCGGCCAATAACGTATGGTAATGGAGGTATCCGATTGACTTTTTCACCCTCCCTCTCTGTTTATCTCCGGCTCGCCATCTTTCTCCATCTCCGCTGATGTATTTCTCTCTTGGCTGGTTGCCTACTCTTTCTCCTCCCTCCTTCTCTTTCTGTGTCTATCATTCATTTTATCCCCCTTCTGCCTCCTTTCCACCCTTCTCCGATCCCGTGTAACTCCCTCCATTTCTACGGGATCACCCCTCTCCCTTTCTCTCTTCGTGTCTTGTTTTTCCTCTTCTCCCTCCATCGAGTGCTTTTATTGGGCCCGCGGCCTATCATAACACGAACGATCGGTGAACCTTCGACCCTTGGTATCCTCCTACTTTAATTCTCTTTCCTTGTCCGCACTGCTTGTTCTAGCGTTGTTGTCTCTTTGCCGAACAACTTTTCCTGTTCCTCTTCATCGGCACGTTTTCTGCGAACACCCCCCAGGGCCCCGTTCCGTCTCGAACATTTGTACCCCATTCTTTTTCGCGGTCGAGCCCTTTAATGGATGCAGTGCTTGTTCGCCGAAGGTATATGGACACTTGTAGGGGCTCTGAATAATTCGACGGGTGAAATTTGTTCGGGGGATACGTGGGAGTTCGCCGGGGGAGCTGCAGTAGGGGAGGTGCTTGTCAGACGGGAATTATCGGACTTGACGTTATTTGGACTAAATCCATTACTTATTACTTATTTAAAATTCTGAGAGAAATTTATGAAGAGAATCTTTAAAGAATCTAAGATAGTCGCTTGTTAAAAATATTTAAAAATTGTTGTTAAAGTTTCAATGTCAATTTTAATTTTTTCAATCATAGCATCTGTGACCTTGCTCACTGTTAAATTAACTGAGCACGTTAATGAATATAAATATATTTAATTCAATAGACAAATAACAATCGATTCCAGGTAATTAGAACAGTAAATAACAACCGATTTCAGATAACTTATGCAATAAATACCATTTATTTAGTTAACATTTAGATAACATTCCATTTGAGATAACGAAATAAATAAGCTAATGAAACGAACGAAGATTGTACCTTCGGTAAATAAATAAGGAGCTATTACGAATAATTAAAAAAGAGAAAGAGATTGAATGGAGGAGTAAGAATTCGCCATTTGCACTTATCGCGAAATCGTATTTACCGGAGTTACACGAAACGTGGAATTGAGAGAAGAAGGAGAACGTACACGCGACCGGTATCTCTCGATCGTATCGATCGATGAAACGATTTATGGGTAATTATCGGTTGGACAGATTTGACTGGGACACCGCATTCGATTATGCAACAGTTCGATTACCGGAGTCACGAATCTGCTAGCCAGCAAAAAACCTCACGTTTCTTAATTGTGCCCCTTCTCCGTTAATCGGCTCGAAATCGTGGATGAAAATCGAAACGATGCGTTCGATGTCGTGAGAATAAAGGAAACCACGAACTGCCACAGTGAACGTGACATTTATCTAGATAACATAAGGAGAAACTGTCTACTGTACGTTTTTGTTTCGGTTGCATGAAGGATACTGTGCTTTGTATTCAATGGAATGGATGGTAATGTTTGTACGCAACGAAGAAAATATGGGAGAGTTTCTCCCCGGTCTAAGTAATTAGATTCTTCGTTTATAATTTCTAAACATTACTCTGCACATTGCAAATTAGTTCACAAAATAGATCTCAATGTTTAGGTAGCTCGGTCACACGAAAATATCTCATTGTGTAATTACTGCAATATTATTCGTCTAACATATTTAAACAAAATAATATAATTAAATTTGATGAGAGTGGTTTAATTTTTAGAGAAACAAGTTTGATCGCAAGGTAAATTGATTACAAAAGTAAATTATATAAAATCTGACTATAAATTTATTAATTTCGTCCTTCAACTAACGAGATGATCAGTATCTCGTTACCTTCGCATCTTAAGCTTCTGTGTGATTCACTTTTTGATAAACCAGCATTCCTTCAGCAAGTTAGATTAATTACTTTTATCGATTAAACAGTTTGCCACGTAATCTGAGGTTACATCTAACGTGTCAATCTTCGTATTCTTCTAACAATATTAATTTGTAAATGATTTTTCTGATGACCTCGTGTGAGATCGAACGATTAAGTTCCATCCTTAAGATTAATGGTTCAAAGCTTCCTTATATAACGTAACACCAGTTATATAAATGGCTGGTCACATTGTAATACAATCGGGTTACGCGTGTAGAAATGATACAATTAAGAAAAGAAACTTCCTTTGTATTATTATTTTACGACTTGACAAGTCAAATTCAGTAAATGACGGAACAAATGATTTTGTGAAAGATTCTATAATTTTTCTATAATTGAGTAAAGATTAATTATTTTAGATCTTCAGATCTTTATATTGTTAGATGTATATGTCACTAGATTTCTACATATCGAGATACCTACGATCCTAGATACCTACATCCCCAAATACCTATGTTCCTAGATACTTATGAACCCAGATACCTACGTCCCTAGATACCTACGTCTCCACATACCTACGTTTCCATATCCCCAAATTATGTCCCCAGATTCGTGTGTCCCCAACTTCTTATATCTTCTACTTCTTGTATTCCTAAATTCTTATCCCTCAATGTGTCTCCCCACATTTTCACATCCTCAGTATCTCACACGATAATGTTATTAAGTTTGAATATCTACAGTACCCTATGTTCTTAGATCTGAAAATCCCTCGACTGCTATACACATAAGTCTATGCAAGTATATCAGAATTTCTGACTTACAATAAAAAAAACAAATATAGATTTGTTCCGAATACATCAACGAATGTTCACTTTCTCGATCTAAGATCACAGGTCGATTCCACAATTAAAACAAATACCATCGATCGATTGATTTATCGTAGTCATTGTTGAAAATGTACGCTCCTACAAGGCTGTCTGGTCGGTGGTATATTAATGACGATCTTCCGCGAAGCTACAACATGCTCGAACGTTATGTACACCATAATAACGAGAATGATGATCGCACTAATGCACATAATTAAGGCCGGCCAACGATTCCATGCATGTCTGTGATAACATGTCGTTCGTGCATTAGATTCTCAGCACGTTCGATCTGGCTGTGTACCAGGAATCGATATAAACGATCGAGAGAGATCATTCTTCAGGTACGTACGCCGATGAACATCGAGCGATAACAGCTACGTGTAAAGCTGTTTATCAGTCGTTGCGACACTTTTTCGTCTGTCTTTGAAAATGAGCTTTATCTATGCGTTTCCATTAAACTTTACCAGCTTATCGGATACGGTGATGACCGAACTAAATCTACGTAGTGGGTCTCGTTTATTTTTTATCGCGTGGCACATTTATAATTATTTATGCACGGTGATTTGCATCGTGATAGACGAACGATTGTAGCAGCGCTTGCTTAAAGTAGCAAACTTGTTTGGGGGAGATTAGGTACCGAAGAGATTAGGACAAATGCAGGTAGAAATTTAGGGATTTGGGGATTTTCAGAAGGTAGTTTTGGAATTTGGAATTTTGAGAAGTTGGGATCGGGGAAATTTGGGAATTTGGGGGTTGCAAAGTTTGGGGCGTGCATTTGAGAATTTAGGAATTTGGAATTTTGAGTATTTGAGAGATTTGAAAATTGGGGTTGCAAGATTGGGGGTGTGGATTTGAGAATTTGGGAATTTGGAACTTTGAGAATTTGGGAGCAGAAAAATTGAGAAATATAGGAATTTTGGGTTATGTAAATTTTGTAAAAATGTCCAAATGTAAGCACACATTTTCAAGATATAAAAATTCGGAAATACCCGAATGAAAAATTTGTGTAAATAAGTATATAATCATTAATCAAGAAAGTGTGTAATAACACATTAACAATGTAGACTCGATGAAACAGCTGTGAGTAAGGTCAAGAGAGAGTAAGAATAAGGTGCTTCATCATTAAACCGAGGCCCGAAGCAAGATGATAATTACATTATGTCTGATAAGATCACGAATCGACATCAGCCGTCATTAACGCTACAAGAAGAGTTAATTTTACGATTTGCTAACACCCTCTGTCGTCGTGACGATCGATCCAGCTTTCACTAAATTCATTTTTGCCACTGTCAAACGCGTAAATGGCATTCTCCCACGTTTCTCTGTTCCACGTGACTCGTAAACGTATTTTCTTGCAACAAAGTTCTTGTAAATGGATCACAAAAATTGTTATAATTCATACCTTGTACACGGGGGTTTGAATAGCAAGTGGAAGTTATGCAGAAGCAATTATTCAATTGCATATCTTACCTGCAACAAAAAAGGATAATACTTTATTAGACGCAAAGGACGAAGGAGAAAAAAAATAGAAAATTTCATCTGACTACCAAAAATTGTGCTGAACGGAAAATATCTGTTAGATAGCAAGAAAAGAATAAAATTGAAGGATCTTACAAATTCTAGGACGGATTCTTTGACGATCGATGCATCTGAACGCGGAGAATTTTCCATCGCAATTACTTCGACAATTCGGATTTAACAATTTCATGAAAAATTCCTGTGGGAGCAAGAATGCTAGCGTTGGGAAATTCCGTACAACGTCATTCTTTGCGCATAGCGAAGAATGCATTCTTCGGATCTAAAAAATTTCCGATTACTCGCTCACTTAATGCGGACAGATAATCGTTAACTTAATTATTCAACGATTCTCTTTAAACGTTCCAATATGTGCTGTGATAATTGTTAATGTAGCTCATTAATGAATGCAGTTAGATAATTTATGTTCAATATTTATATTCAATCAATTTATGTTCATTTTATATTTCAATTGAGCTCTGTTGCAGTCATAATATGTAAGACAAGGGGTAACCTTTGTGTATTTTAATTGATACAAACATATTCAGGCTGCATCTAAATTAGAGTACAATAAATCCTACGTAAGAAGGAGTGGCAAAGAATGGCAGAGTTACGATGCAACTGTCAATTAAAATTGCACAATGCGTGCATCTAGGTGCCCATTCTTTGCCACCATTTTTAACTGAATGTCTCCATACCAAGAAGCTATTTTCAAACATTAAATTTTCTATTTTTCTAAACGAAACAATAACATGTAGAATGCATTGTTCATTTTCAGGAGGTGCTGTCTAATTTTGTGGAGGGTAATTTGCACCCCTAATGTACTAACAGATTCTTTAAAGAATTTCTACGTATAACAAAAATATTAGGAGTTTGTTATTTACATCAATATGTTTCAAGCTGAATTAAAAATTAAACCAAAAAAAAAAGATAAATGATTGCTGTTTATACTGTTGCAACATCTGTAGCTTAGTATTGCACAGTTGTAATAAATACTGGGTTTCTATAACATTCTAAACTACAAAGCCAGTTTTCTTAATTACACCTCTTTCATCAAACAAAACAACGTTCCACTTTTTTCCATGGAAGAAGCAATCTATCCCTTTCAGAGTTGCAAGATCCTTTCCCATTTAAATCGCACGAAAATTATTACGTGAGAACGGGTTAAGTTAGCCACTTAATCACGAAAATAGACGTTACTGGTACAGCTTAGACTAAATAGGGAATACGATCGTTTGCTCAATCAGCGAGCACTACCCCTAATATTCTTGAGTTCATTCGTCAAGGTTTAAAATTCAGGGATTGAACATTTTTGAATTGAGTGATTTTGAGAATTTGGAGATTTGGGGTTTTTGAGGATTTGAAAAGGGAAAATGAGGACTTGTACATTTAGAAATCTCGAGATTTACAAATCAGAAACGACGCAAATCTAAAAAATAAAAAAATCCACAAAACCTCGACTTTGCAATTCCTTCCTCGAGTGCATATCTCCTATCTTGTCCAACCTAACCAATTCCAAAAGATATCAATTTAAAAGGACGTGCTCCCGTGGCGACACGATTTCCGAGCAACCCCATGCGTTTCGTTTCGAAAATCGAATAATTCGAAGTCGAGTACCGATTAATTTCTCCCGGCGAAACATTCTAAAACCGATGTAACGATATTTCGAGAACCATTAGGAGAGGAGCTCTCTTCACGAGCGTATCGCGAGGAGATAAACGAGGTACACGGTCGCAGCGAGACAGAGACAGCGAGAAAGGGAACCGTGCAACATTAAATTGGGATTAGCCGTCGGTAGAGATGGCTGTAAGTACAGGGACGTTGGAGATCAGCACGGCGACAAAGCCATGAGCCTTCGGTAACCCCTGATGGCCACTGCGGCACCCGTGGACGTGAAACAGAAGACAACGAGTATCAAGATCGCGACGTGTGTGGCCGCCTTTAAGGATGCCTCGAAACGCGCCACGTTCTGATCATCGGTGCTCAAACCGGGACCACAATTCTAACAAACGCTAAACCACTCCTTTTTAACCATCGAAGTATTCTCAGAACACTGTTTATGCCTATTAATAATTTCTTTAGCTTAAAGAAATACAAATATTGAAAATGGTCATCATAATCGACGATATTCATCATTAGCAAATATCATCAACAGTGATCAGCAACAATATACAATAACAAATAAATCCAAAGTACAAGTTTGCAAAATTCTTAATACATGTTTGCAAAATATTAACAATACTTCAAATGTACAACAATGCAACCAAAGTATACAATTAAAGTGTTCATATAATTATAAACACACGAAGGAGATGAGAAAGTGCATCGAACATCCAATACCATATCTCAGCACCTCGCATCATTCAATTGCATCCTTTCAAAAGTAACCAACATCCCTTATCATTCAATTTCATCCTCAACGGAGAACCAGCCCCCATACGGGACCCAAAAACTCTTCAACTCGGTTCGAAACCATCATCTCATTCTGCCTCATCGCTCACTCGATAACCGGTTTCCGTTTACCAATCGGTAACAATCGATACACGCTTGCTCCACGGTCGAAGGGCCCGGACGCTTCCATTTTGCCGGTACCGATTTATAAAACGACCTCTCCATCGCGTCAAATCTTCTCATCGGACTTCCGAGATCGTGTACACTCGGGTGCAACGTAGTTTTTAATTTGAAAACTCCCAAATTTACATTCCCCTATGAACTGAAAATCTCAAGTTCCCCAAATATCTAAATTCGCAAATTCTCACGTCCTCAAATTTCTGGATCCCCAAATCCCAAATTGCCCAAATCCTAAGGTCCCAAATACCTATCTCCCTAAATACCAATAATCACAAACTCCTATATCTCCCCAAATTCTTAAACCTCCAAGTCTCCACATACTCATAGACCACCACATAAGATCGCCATCTCCCAAAGTCAAATTCCTCCGCCATCACTTAACCCACCTCCAAATTTCCATATCCCCAAAAATCAAGTATGCCTCTTCACTCTCCATATTCAGTAGGGAAATTTGCCATCGACTGTACCCGTATTCCAAAAACCGATCCCCATAAGTACCCAAAGACCGTCAGCCACGATATTTCATCCGGTAAGAATTGAAAGCCGGGACAGAACGGTAAAGACGGGCATCTCAACATTAATGCAGATCGTTGAGGATCGTTGTAGCACCAAGTATAACGATAACCGAGGATACAGAGCCCCTGGCGCGATTAATGCCGATTAAAAAGGCAAAAGTCCCGCCTCTGATCATTACGCCGAAGGTACCAGGGCGCTGAGCAATTCCGTGCCCGATGTAAGGTAGCCGTCGCGAAACATTTTTTATCTTTTCCTCTTTCACCTCTTTCTGTCTTTCGTTTCAGCTTCTCTTCATCCTGCGTGGCTATTTCGTTCCCTCTTTTTTTTTTCTTTTCACGTGATCCCGAGGTCGCTGCCGTTCTGGGGCCCCTCGAGGGGCCAAAGTAATTACTTCTAGTCCGGCGCTGAGCTTCGCCGGCGGTTCGATAGCCAAACTTATAATTTAATGGTTAATTATATAAGGAGTCGCCCGCGATTCGGCGGAGCCACTGGGCGGACACGGTGACGTGCAGGAATGCTCTCGATCAACCGTACACGGGACTCGTTTGCCCGCACCCCTGTCTCCTTGCCCTACGGACCGGTGTTTCGACCTTACGGTTACTTTTTAATTATCGACCTCTTTGGATTTCGGATCTTACGCCCGGCTGTGACTTGTACCTTCTGGAAAACTTCGAACATGATACACGGATCAGACCCTGTATTTCTGAACACGTAAAATAATAGTAATCTATAATTATGTATAAGTTAAATTTAAACTTTAATTTATAAACTATAACTATATGTTTCTATTTGTATATTTTGAGAGTGTTAAGCAGTGTCGGTAAGTTAGAGTTACCCCTTAACCGACAATTTTCTACACAGTCATAATTATTGTTGCAATGTCCAAACAAGTAGAGAAAGTTAAAATGTCAGACACAGTTTGCATTCAGAGTTGCTTGATCATATAATTCGAATTGAAAAAAAAATACGATTGTGGTGAAAATACAAATTTTGTCACGTTCTAACTGTAACATGCGTCACAAGTGTGACATGACATTGTAGAGCAAGAAGTTGAACAACTAAAAATTCGTCCCCCATAATTAAACAAAATTGAATATCCTCAAACTACGTACTCGGATACTTGTTACTGATTCGCAACAGTGTATTCAATCAAAAACCGAATTCGAAACACTCACCGAGTAAAATTATCTCCTAAAAAGTAACCATTAAACGAGTTTTCGATCACCGGCAAAATGCAAAGAAGAATACATATGCATGGTTGTTTGAAACCATAGCTTGTTCGGGGCAGCAAAAAACTCGACCACTTGCACCTCCTTCAAAATAAACGCTCGAAGCAGGATTACGAACTACCGAGGCAGAAATTGCTGATGGAGTCATCTTTTTCTCTCTCTTTCTCGTTTCGCCGAGGAATGCCGCACGAAAATTATCTAAAATCGGTGGCGAGCAATCAGTCTGGACAAATTTGGTCATCGCAAAATGGTGTACCAGTACACGGTCAGTAATCTGGACAGCCTCGTTTCTGAATCGGCCATGGTTGATTGATACGTATAACGTGGACAACGTGTACACGTTATGAATATTGATAAGCTGCCACGAGTGCCTAACCTAACACACGACCCACGTCCTGATCGCATTCCACGGCCTCCAACACCTTTCCACCAATATTTATTCTCATTCTATTTAGTCATTCCGGTCCTGTTTTTACCAGTATTTGTCTTACTACGTTTACCGAGTAATAGATAGTTTAAATAGATTAGCAATTTCTAATAGATATATTTTTAATAGATTCTTGAAAAAGATATGCATGTATCTTTGCATATGTGTACATGCATCTATGTATGCATATGTATATTGTGATGTTTATTCGTGATATTACAGTAATATTTTCTGAGAACTTTTATTATGAACTTTCAACAATATTTTTCCATTAATATTTGTCTAAATACATGTTTGAGGGGAGACTTATCTTCGGATTCAGAAAAACTAACAATTTAACTAAATCATCTTTCCCCAATAACGTTGTTACTTTCACATTAACGAGTCTTTAGAATCCAATTAACATCAATCACACAAACGATCGACAATTTTACGACCCATTTAATGTATCTTGTATTCAATAATTTATAAAGCAGTCTTCTATCTAATTGAGCAGAATCTTACAAATCGAAGCAATAAGCAGAGCATAGAGTAACGGTACCTGAAGGGATCCCATTACAATTATCGGAGAAACAGGGTCCAAAGTAGAGCAAATCGATTACCATGGATCGAAGCCTAGCTGATACGCATCTGTCCACTGGACAACGTAATGAGTATGCCAACAAAAGAGGATCAAGATGGCCATCTCGAAGAGAAAAGGTGTCCGACGACAGTCTCGAAAGATTCCACGATGAACCTGCAAGCCGTTCCGCGTCCTCGCACATCAGGCGTGTCTCTTCTTGGTCCAAAGACGCCTCGAGCGATCATCGAACGAACTTACTCGATTTCTGTTCATCCCGACTGTCCATCAAAGCGTGTCCGTGCGATAGATTCCTCGTCACGGTTCGAATCGATCTATTCCCTGTCCGTTTGCGTGGCATTAATTTGGGGAGGAGTACTGGAAGATGCTTCTGGTCGATGAAATTCTCTTGATGTAGTTGGTGAAATTAATTTTTGTCAAATTTTAATTTAGAATGACAGATTAGTCATATTTTCAAGTACCCATATCCTGAAATGTCCCCATATGTCCCATACTCATATGAAATACCCATATCCCGAAATTTTCATCACCCGAAATATTCATATTCTTGCATTTCTACATTTCCGAATACCTATATCCCCAAGTCCCTATGTCCCGAAATTCTCATAACCTGAAATCTCTACATTTCCGAATATCTATATCCCGAAATCCCTACGTCCCAAAATTCTTATATCCCAAAATCTGTACATTCCCTTACCTCTAAATTTCCAAATACCTAGTCTCCAAATCCTTATGTCCCGAAATTCTTATATTCCAAAATTTCTATATCCCCGTCACTATACCCGAAATCCCCATAACCGTGGATCCGTATAATTCTACATCCTACCCCTATATTAGCGCTAATACTGGTTATTCAAGGAAACAATCTGATTTATAGCAATGGATTAGCCATAAGTAACTTTCAAGAACTACTGTACGCTCTCCCCGATTCTATCACGGTTCCCGTTGACAACAGGTTCCATTCTCATCGTGGACTTCGAGTAACCACTCATGGAACACTGGATCCCGCGACGATATCATCGTTTCATGTAACTGCTGCTGCATGAGAAATCGAAACAGAAAAGAACTCGACTCGATCCACGCAACCACCATGGGAACGACTAATCAGCATATAGTCCTCGTCACTCCGCCAATAATTACGGTGACTCTGTATGGTGTGCGCGGAGTCTTCAATTGCCTAAGCACTTTCGAATTTTCAATATTTTTATAAATGTCACGAGAGAAATTATAAAGTATCTGAATAACTAACAATCCTGGGTCGTAAAATAGTTCACTTTATTTTGCCATGGAAAATATTTATTTTATTTTACTGTACACAGTAATATACACAATTTTGTACCTTATATAATCTTGTAAGAAATATATATTTTGTACTGTTTATTTATTTTATTTATACAGAATAATACAAAAAATTCCGTATATCGTAGAAGTACATATGGCTGCTTTGAGTCAGTGAATTAATATCGATTTACGAACCGAGAACGAATGAATTTGATAAGATCAGAAATGATTTATTGAAATTCCGCAAATGTCACACATTGAAATCCAATAAATTAGCTCAGCTTTTCTCTCGAAGCTCCGCTCGCGATTTACGAAGCTTCCTGCGCTTTCTCCGCGCTGTTACGTAAGCCTACGTGGTAAAAAGGGGATAAACTAGTCTGGGAATTCTCCGTTGCTATTGGAATTCCACTTTTTGCGTGGTCGCTGCTCGATTGAACACAGCAGAGGATTTCAGTTGAAAGGAAGGGGTGAATGAATTGCGAGTGTATCGTTGTGCGAAGAACATAAATGCATTTTGCTAGTTCCGCGAGAAATTAATTACTGTCTATGCTCGGGTTTTTCGCTCTCGTTATATAACTTGTTTTGTACAAAGTATGCGTATACAAAAATTTATCTGCTTTTTGTCTCCGTTTATTTGAAGTTTCGTAACTTTCGAGGTGTGGATAATTCTAATTAGTTCGAGGTATTGGTAATTATGGACATTTTCTATATGTAGATATTTTATAGTGTCAGAATTGAACTGTTCAAATTGATTATTCAGTGTTAATGGAAGTAAACGAATTTAATTACACAAATGCACTTTTTTTGGACGGAAACAGTTGTATCTGAGAGAAGCTACCCCTTGTGGAAATCAGTCGACTCACCGTGTTATTTCTGCATTATGAATAATGCATTCGCGATTGGCACCGCTGATACAAAACGACTGCATATAATTACACTAGACCGTGATAATTACACGGAACGCAAAGACGAACTCTGTGATTTGGGCTTGAGCAACGTTTCGATGCTCTTAACATTTCTACCGATGACCAGAACCACAAGTATTTTTTAAACACCAGTTTCATTCAGAAATTAATAATAAGCTGCTTCGATAAATATATTAAAAAAAATAATGTACATTTATTTAAGGCGAAAAAAGTTATACCGTGAAACTTTTCACTGTTACAATTTATAATCTAAAAGATAAACTTTGTACACTAATTTCATCTGACTGAAGAAATTAAAAATCTCCACCTCGCTAAAGAGTTACACGTCGTACCGCATAATAAATTGATTAAACTCCATCAACATCAGATAAAATTTTTCAGAATTACAGATAGTAATTTCTAAAATTTTTCTCCGAAGAAGAGCAATTAATTTAACGCGAAAGTTCAACGAGAATTCCGCGAAGAGGATATAATTGCCACGAATTTTCAGCGCGATTCACCCATCGTTTTACTAGTAATAATCGTACTGGCAAATTTTCCCATACATAATTCACGCCGACGAACGATTGTTCGTAACTGAAATTCGAGGAACGGGTTTGCGAGCGTGGCAACAATAGAGAAAACCAGCACAGATAATTAACACGATCGGAGTTTCCATAAATTCACAAGGAGAAGATCGCTACGTTCCCCAAACGGACAAGACGTACGTACAGACAATTGCATAATTCATAATCGTCGGCCAACATCGTGGAATCAGATAACACCGTCACGAAATCGCATTCCACTGTTGCGGAGATATTCACGGAATGCCAGTAAGAGAACTTGACTAATTTACTTGGGCGAGGAACGTGTAATTTGTAACAGATCGAATGACCGATTTTCTGCTGTTCGAACCTTCTAAATAGCATAATTGCACGCACGTGTTGCCGGACGCTTCACTTCCAGTGGCTGAAATTAGCTGTCTTTCAATTTCTGTTTGATAACCTATAATAATACCTATACACCTTTCGAAACGGCTAAAATTAAACACTTTGTGCCGAATTACCTCTCGTGTTCAACGAACAGTTCTTAGTCAGAGAGGTTAGGTTGATTTGGTTAGTTAAACATCTTTAGGAGGTTAAAAGATATATGGGCAATATTTATATTCTAGTTATATTTACGTTCTAGCAGACTATTTAATGTAAATATAGTTCGCGATGTAAATATACGTGCTATGGTTCTACAACATCGAACAAGATAAAATACGTAAATTCTGAATACGTGAATTCTTAACTAGTTTCGATACGTTAAAAATAAAACTATACAACGATATCGTAAATAATTCTGAAAGTCTTTCAGTGAGGTCTAATGAAAGTTGCCGGATCGGCGCCGTGAGTCCACGGGCGATCGTAAAAAGATAATGAAGAACGACCGCGGGTGTATCCGAATAAATCGAGGGGCCGTTAAATGGGAAGCCGAAATGCCCTAATTGTCGATACAGAGACCCCCTATTGGCCCCGTGGTACGTATAATTACACGAGAATGACTCGGCGCGACGTAGAAAGATCCTTTCGGCTCTTATCGTCCCTCCTTCGATCCGGTCAAAGTCATTTAATCCCGTGATGACGATACCAGGTTCTGACCTTCGGCTTTCGTTACTCGTATAAGAGCCATTTTGCGGGTCATACTCGTTCCCTTTGTCGCTTTAACCCTTTCAATTCTTGCGCACGGCATTACCAGAGCAGAGACCACCTCCATTTAGAGAGCGGGTCATTTCTTTCGGAATTTAATTGCGTTATTTTTGTTTCCTGAAGCGTTCGGTTTAATTTTATTGCAGATAAGAGACTGAGATTGGGGAAAGTCGTTTCGGGATCGTGCAGAGCGTTTTATTGTTCGGAGGTGGAATTTGGAAGTTGGGCTTCGGGGATTTCGAGATGTGGACACTTTTGGGTACTTGGGGATCTGGAAATTTAGGATTTGGGATTTGGGGATTTGAGAGCTTGAGGATTGTCAAATGAAAAAATATCAAAACTCAAGATACTTGAATATTTTGGAAAATTAAGAACGCTAAACTTTGGAAAACTAGAAACTCGAGCGGCAACCTCGAAGATTAAACCTAAACTAAATGCACACATCACTGCATTGATTACTAACAATCATTGAAAATAAATCTTCAAGAATTGAAAATGAATCTACATCGATCTTTTAGGTTCACATTTCCATCGAAGATAAAAGAACGGCATCAATTGGCATAAACGCGAGGATAGGTCGGCTAAGGCGTACACCAAAGCCACGTGGCGTGCGCGCTTCTGTGATTGCAGAGTTCGCCCCGTCATTACGTGACCTCAGCGTGACCTTTTCACGAGAGGACTTCGAGGTTCATGCCGGCCATGTACGTGCATGTACACAGCTGCACCGACCCACGTGATATCCTGGAGATACTGGAACGCGTGTTCCAAATCGTGCATTGATACAGGCTTGCACGTGGTCTGCTTGCTAAATGCGGTAACACGTGAACGAATATTATGCGACCCGAATATTGTTGTACGAGGACAGTTTGGAATTTTTGGTAATGTTTTTAATTCTTAATATTCACTTCCTAAGTTTAGTTAAGATTTAAAATATAAAAACACATCCATATATTAGGGATCATATGTGTTCTTTTGTGGATTCGCTATTTTGGGGATGAAATCATTTTGATATTAACATGAAGTTCAATTAGTTAATATTTTTTAATATGTACAATTAATTAAATGACAGTTCTTTTTGAAGGAACATACACATGTATGTACATGTACATATATGATGTTCTCATCACACTCAAAGGTTTAATGCGATATAAACATAGACATATATATATATGAATTTAATATGAAGAATGTACAAGCTTAATGAACGTTCAAAGAACTATATTATATGATTTAGGTTAATCAAGATAGTCATAAAAAATGTCAAAAGAATTAAGAACACAGAATACACATAAGAAACGATAATCCTTGTTCTCAGAAACGTGATTAATGAATTCACAAATTAGTATCGTCGCGACAAACAGTTCTATGAAAGCCACAACACGAGCAAAAAAGAAAAAAAGGAGACAGAAAAAAGGTTAGCCATTTTCATCGACAACGTAACCGACAGTCAAAGTCCGCCATTACCATAAGATCGTCAAAATATGCAAGACAACGACTGGACCTTCGAAAGAAGCGTGTATCCTAATTAAAGAAAATTATGCAACCGGCGATCAAACGGTGGTACATTAATTCCCGCTAAACGCTGCCGTTGATTATAATTTTAAATCAGCGACCGTAAATTTCGCCGAGCGACCAGGCCGCCTCATAAATCACAATCGGATACAAATTGACCGCATCCGCGGGACCCAGCTACCCCTTTAATCACCCCATATATACGAAGATAATTTCAATGCAGTTCGTTCGAGATGTTGCAACTTATTTTTTATTCAGAAATAAATTATGTGGAAATTTTTTATTTTTCAGATTTTCAGATTTTTGAGTTTGTTAAGTGGGAGAATTGGAGTTTGTGGGAGTTAGGGATTGGGAAATTTGGGAACATTGGATTTGAGGATTTGAGGAAATTGAGTATTATGATATTTGAGAGATTTAAGTATTTAGAATTTGGGAATGTGAGAATTTGCAAATTACCTGAAAGTAACAAACTAACAAATTTTCGACTGAGAAAAGAAAGAGAACCATTAAATCACCAACTGTTCAAATCTCTCCCGTTATATAGCCAATTCCTCCCACTGCACCCTCATTACTATTGAACAAACTAACGAACCCAAGCACGCAATTTCTACATGTTAAATAACAAAGAGCTATAAGAAGCGTGTATCTCGAGACTAGAGTAGCAGAGGTCGATAAAAGGTGGAAGTAAGAAAAAAGGGGACCAGGGGTACGGCACGACTACCGCATCGGGACTCGAGTGCATTTGTTTGCCGTTTCCATGAGTTTCGAGCTTAAAAGCGTGCCGACGAAACCGAGTTCGCGGATATCCTATCTCGCGATGCGATCTCTCGGCGAAGATTTTTGCCGCAGTGACCGCCTGCGCCAGCAGGAATGCGTTTACGCGCTCCTGCCTCCGAGTAAATCTCGTTAAAGGCTTCCCGACGATCAAGGCCCGAGAGCGGGAGAAGAAAAAGTGTCTATAGGCGTATAGCGGTAGGTATATGCATAACAATTTCGCAGGAGGTTTCATGGGCCCAGCTGAAAGAGAAATTCACCCGAGGGAGATGGTAATCTGATGTTGCGTTATCGGGGGAATGCTGTGAACAGAGGGAATTATCTGACCTCTCACTCGCTCCGTCTTTCTCTACTCGCTGTAATTTAGTGTGTAACAGTCGCTGATATACGCGAAGAATAGTCGGTTGCATGTTAGGTATGATGATTAAACAGATACGTTTATGTGTGTGGACAGTTCAGGTGGCAGATACGATATTTTTGATGAGAGGTAGCTGAATTACTAGCAGGATTACTTGGGTTACATTGTGAAATGTGTGGAGTTGTTAGAGGTACAGTTCGAAATTAGTATCTTCAGAATATTGAAGTCACTAATGCTCTATATTCTTATGATACAAGGGTATACTAATCCTTGTGTCTCCAAATCTCCAAATCTCCAAATCCTCACGTTCCCACGTCTCTAGATCCCAGATACCCACATTCCCAAATTCTAACGTCCCCAGATTTCCACTTTCCCAGATACCTACGTCTCGAGGTCCCTGCGTCCCCAAATCCTTATATCCTGAGATCGTCACATCCCCAGATCTCTACGTCCCCAGATACCTACGTCCCCAGGTCCCTACGTCCCCAGATCACTACATCCCCAGATCCCTACGTCCCCAGACTCTACATTCCCAGATCGTCACGTCCCCTAATACTCACGTCCCCAAATCCCCACGTCCCATAATACTCACGTCCCGAAATCCCTACATTCCCAAATCTCCACGTCCCCAAATCTCTACGTCTCCAAATACTCACGTCTCCAAATTCCTGCATCCCCAAATACCCACGTCCCCAAATCTCCTACGTCCGCAAATTCCTACATCCTCATACTCCCATATCCGTATATCCCTTAGACCCCCATAACACTAATGGTGCCAAGAACAACCATAAATAACCTTATGAGTTACGATCATTTCGAACATCCGACCAACCGTTCATCCGATCAACGCGCAGTCTAAATTCCTCAATTATCCAGCGATAATTAGACTTTATATCTCTGTAAATTGCGCCACGGTGGCGACCAGCCGCGAACCGAGAGAGTCAGCCGAAAGACAATGGGGTTCTCGGGGAACAATGGCTGTCTCGTAGTCGGTGCACGGTTCAGCGCTATAAACAATACCGTAGAGAGGCCCGGCTGATAGGGTCAGAGGGTCAGCCCCTGTGGGAGCTCATGACTCTCTTTACTCCTCTTCATCCACCTCTTTCAGGGACCCACCTCCGCCTCCGCTCTGGCAGGTTCTTCCTGAACGAGGTCACGAAATTAATTTTTCCTTTCTCACATAAGAGGGACGACCACTTCGCGATGCTCTACGGGCATCGTTCGCCCGTTTGCTACCATGTTGTGCCTCGGTCTGCGATTGCGCTTGCATGTTGCGGGTGTAATTATAATTGTAGCGATCCATGCTGCACGTCACGGTGTGCTTAACAGTTGGAAAGTACTCGTGGCTCACGGTTTTCGTTCCTTCGGGGGAATTATGTGTACGATGCCTGTTGTATGAAGATGAATCGCGAATTTTATGTTTGGTCAAGGTCTTTGGGGTCCACGTGTGGACATGGTTCAGATGTTTCCATAATTTTTAATGGAACATTTATGGATATTTCATTGTACATTAATTTTATTCACTTATCACATGTGTAGGTTTGCTCTCTTTTAGATTCAGTAGCTGATATATGTGGATTTGCTTGCAACAATATTTGTGCAATTTATTTTGTTCGAAATAAATTCAACTTGAAGTTGTTCAATAAGTTCAATCAATTCAATGTAGGTAAAGTAGAGTTACAAAAAGAATTTTTATAAGTGTATAAACGTCATCCCCAAATGTACGATATTAAACTGTCAGTGTACGCGTTTATTTTGAAAGGGGAATGTATCAATTTGAAGCTGAAAGAGAAATTCCTGGAAGAGTACGGCATCGGGCAAGCAATCAATATAAACAGAGGAAACCCTCTCCCTGCTTCCCGTCCGTAATAAAAGGCTTGTTCGCGGAGCGGAAAAATAGGGTAGCGTGCAAAGCGAGGAAGACAGCGTAAAAGTCTTCGTACATACATTGGCACAACCGCATCGACGACATAATCACAGTGATCGACGTAACGTCGGCAAAAGTAGAGACTCCGGTGTTCCTCGAGGACAAATCCCATCCTTCTTCAACTTTCATCCCTCTCGGATAAATTTCTCCCCTTTATAAATGCGCGTATGTGTGTGTGTGTCGTGTTTTTCTTCTCGGCGTTCTATCGTGCAGCTGCGCGAGAACGTATTTCTGGTGCGAGGCGATGTTCCACCGACGAGTTTGAAAAGCGGCGTCGCGGCCTACCTCTAATGACAATGTAGATGTGAATCAACGTAATGATAATGCGTGGCTAGGCCGACACGCTGCACAAGATACACGGCCCGCGAGCGCATCCGTGCGTAAATCGCGGCCCGAGTGACGGCCAACCTGTTGACGTGTCACGAGATGCGTTTCGGACCTTCGATTTCCTGTAATCATCCACTTCGTCTTTCATCCTCGTCCCAGCGAGTTCTTCTTTGCTCCCCTTTTCTTCGAATCCCGATCGTTTCGTGCTTCTTCGTATCCACCTTGAATCGTGAGGGACCGTCGTTTGGATCAAACGATTTTTCTGACCGTTTTATGTTTGCTTTTAGTTTGCGAACGCTGTATCTTGCAATTACGGGCAAATCGTGTGCCCGCAGCGGTTAAGGATAGTGCTATGAAGATAGCAATAAAGATTCTTGGGGATTTGAAGACTTTATTCCTGGAGAATTCACGAATACGGTTTACAGTTTATACCATTTAGATTACGGAACTTTTAGGTTAGTAGGGTACATGTTTCAGAATTTGAGGATTTGGGTCGCTGAGAATTTGGAAAGGAATTAACTTGAGTAGTTGAAGACTAAGAATTTTGGAAATCAGGTAATTTGAGGTATTTGGGGATTTGAGGATTTGTGAGGATTTAGGTATTTGAGACATAGGTCGATTTGGCAATTTTGATTTCTGGATTTAAAAGCTAGGAGATGCGTGGAATTACATGTTGATCTAATTTGTAAAATATAGCCATCCACCACAACCAAAATTAATATATCACACTCAAGACATATCGTTTCTAATTATAGTCAGCCGCGCACGAAATGTGAGCTAGATCATAAAGCCGTGAAAAGGACGAGACGAATCTGAATTTCAACGCGTGAGGTCGTTGCATCGCAACGATCACGAATCGCTGGTTGCATAACAGTTGGAATCAATCAATTTAAACTGGTGAAGATGCAACGCGTCTTCGATCCAGTTTTCATGCGATTCGCTGGCGGAATTTCATGTTGCGTCAACGCTTCGCGACCCCACGTAGCGAGCCATTAACCCTAGTCCCTAGTAGGAACGTACACCGTTTGAAATTGCGCCTTTAGTTTAATTATAGTGAAAGTTCAGCGGCGCGTGTGTACGCAATAATCTTGTCTCTGTTACGGAGAAGACCACGTGTCTTTGTTACCACGCGACTTCGTTCCTTTTCTTTTAATTGCAAACGTTCCAATTACCAGACGTGTTTTCTTAACGTTCATCTAGCGAAATTCGCGGAATCCGTCGTTCCGTTGAAAACGATCGGGACATTCCATGATCGTTGGCACAGGTGATTTTATACGGTCGTAAAGGGACTTTGCTTGAAGTAATTATAGAAACGTAATTGAAAATCGCTGTACTTTCGTTGTCAGTTTTTTAGGTTAGGTAGCTAAGTATTTTATATATTTTTGGTATTCGATGTTCAAAAATTTGATAAATAATAATGTTACATATTAACAAGGTTGCAAGAGAAAGATTTGTAAATTGATAAATTGACAAACTTACAGATCGACGAATTAATTTAAATGTCTAAATTTAAAAATTTAATTGTCTTCAAATTTAGACACGTGAAATTCTTATATTTCCTAGTTCGTAGAGTATCTCTATATCAAAAAAATTCCCAATTTAAGAACCTGAAATGTAGAAATCTCTTTCCATCAACTGATCCTAACGTAAAAACCTCGTATGCGCAAACGTGGCTAAAAACATTTGAAACCAGTAATAAACACTCGAATAAAATAATGATCCCGTGCAAAATAATAATCAAGGACTAACGATCCGCATAAATAAGAAATCCTCGCCTCGGAATCATCAGTAACGCTAACAAAACGATCAGTATAAATCAGCAAAGAGACTCTAATTCATAACCAAGAGAAAGCTTGGACGATCAAGCGCAAGTTTTCTTGTTTCGCGCGGCAACGACGGTTCTTGACATATGCAGTGAAATAAACCACGGACATGTTGCGATCGCGAAGCGTAACAGATCATGACATTAATCGCGGATCATATTCTCGAAGCTCATGCAACTCCCTTATTATCCATTAAGATCAATCATTGTTTTTACCAGCACGGTTGATAGACAGTGTTAGCCGGTAGTTGGCGAACAGCGACAAGAGGATGACCGATCCGCGACTTTCATCCGACGTTGTTCAATATCCTTCTTGCACTTTCTACATTCCAGCATCGCCGGTTCACGCGCATCGTCGATTACGCGGCAATAAACCGAGCTACACGCTTTTTGCTGCCGTGGATCCGGCTTGATTAAGTTTTTCGCGTTATGTAAACAGTCGGAGGTGGATACATTGCACGGTAGCAGGGCGAATTTTTTGTTCGTAAACGCGAAGATGAGTTATACCGTCGGCTGACACGGAGGATGAGGATGAAAGCATCCTGGTAATAGCTGTGAGAATTTCTGAGCCTTGTAATGTGAATCAAACGAAGTCCGCTTCGATACTCGAGCGTTTTGAATAGTCGTTTTTGTGGCGTGCTAAGAGGTTTGATAATTAAGGTGCCTTGGTGTGAGCCAGCGAACAATTTTTCAGTAAGGGTACTTTACATAAGGATCGTGGAATGGTAATTGCCGGGGGATTTCTACGATAGTGATTTACTTATTTTTCAGATGTGAGCATTCCAAATTTCCAAGGTTCCAACATCCCAAAGTCCAACTTTCCTAAGTTACATCACCCCATCATCTCATCGGTACCAGACCTCCATCCAAAACCCTCAGACTAGTAACACTGCAAAAATTCGACACTCAAGTATTCAGAAAATAATGAGTACCCAGTCCACAACCCCAATTTTGAATCCACACGAAGTTGACCTTTCGCAGTCCCAGAATCCTACAAGGTCCTATATCCTACCCGTCATCGCCAGAAATCTCGCAAGGTGAAAAGTCTCCGAGAATCAAGGTAACTGATCAGCGAGCACCCAACCAAATCTGATCAACGATTACGCCTAAGCGAGCGATGGAACGCGCATGCCCATCAAATCGGTTCTTGAAATCCGTTCCCCGGTAATAACCACCTTTTTCAAGGATCGTGGATCCTTGAGAGCCACCTGGTACACGCCGATTTACCATCCTTCTATTCTCGCGACGAGCACCGGGTCCGGGCATTCTAACGTCTTCGTCGGGGCCCAGGCGTGCCCCGGCGTCGGAGCGGATGCTTCGACTCCGAGATATCTCTCGAAAATGGCCCGAGGCGGTGTTCCAGGAAAGGTGAAACTGGGAGGATTTTACAGGAGGATGGTCGAGAGCGACGCACGCGCCGGGGGCAACCAGAGGCTCGCGCTCTGTAATCACTTTTCCCTCTTTCTCTTCGTCTTCCTCTTCGACCCATCTTCTTCCCGCGTGCACAATGCACACGTGTGCTCGCGAAGAGGGGGCTGTCCACACTAGCGCACGGGGCTCCTCGTGTGCTGCATGCTAATTCCGGACAGGAGCATACGGATACGGATGCGTGCGCGTGTGTTCACGCACGCGTGAGCGGGATCGAGGGAAGATGCACGACACGCTCACGCGTACCGTTCTGCCAGCCACACATCTGCGTAATTGTCCCCGCCGGCAGCATCCGACCGTTCTGTCGGACATGCTCTTATCGTACAGGCTCGCTCAAAAGTGCACCATTTTCGGGCGATTTCTGGGTAATCGATGAGCCCCGTACTCGAGTTTTCACACTTCGACAGAGGCGCTTTACATGTGCACGGAAAACAGATACCTCACGTGTCTATCTGTGTGCACGTGCACATATGTAGAAATTTAGAAATTCAGAATTTGGGACTTTGGTAATTTGAACAGTTTAGAACTTGGGAAGTGAGAAGTGTAATAGTATAAAAATTTAGAAGTGTCGAAATTTGGAAGTTTGTATATATGCAAGTATATATAGAATATACAGCAACATGTAATGTGTGTAATTTAATGAAGTATGTAATGTAACATATAATATAATATACAAAAAACATAATAAATAAAAATATATACATAATATATAAAACTGATGTTACATATATTACGATGAATATTTCAAAATTACTAATAGCGATGCACTTAAACTTTCAAAATCTTAATAAATGATTATCGGATTGATTTATCGACGGTAATTGAGTTATAAATAGACAGGGAACAATTCAAAAAATCATCTTCCTTCAGTCTGACAGACTTGATAGAATCTTTGATCTATTAAATCTGGCATTGTCATAAATTCAATGAAACTCATGTAGGAGTGGTTGTATCGTATTCAAAGCGCAGTGGAATCTGTTGCGGAAGATTTATCAGGTTGTTATGGCAGCATTTATCTAACAGGATAGTGGATAATTTAGTCCTACGTACGGAGGTGTAATATTCTGATTACATATTGTGATCCAGAGCGTAGGTCGATTTGTGGGATGTATCTAATTGATAGTTTCAAACAAATTTACAGGCTACCGAGTGAATTGGAAATCGCAGGAGGTAAGCGAACGAGATAAAGCAAGGATCTGAATGTTAAATAATCAACTCTGCTATAATATACGATCATAAATCTGCCTTCTAAAACGCTAATTGTCGTTGAACACACTTGAACGAACCAATTAAATCTCAAGAATGTTAAACTTGCGAACGATTAGATAATTGAATTGGTGATCTGTAACATCGGAAAATATAAAAAAATATTTATCTTCGAAATCATAAAAATAGATCCAAGTAGCAGCTAATAATTAAATAAATTTGTGGGAACAATCTGGTTCCTCAAGATTCACTACCCCTAAATAATGTTGATTATCGCAGTTACACAAATCATTCAGAAACCCTCATCCACATGACACCTTGCCCTTCCGATAATGCTAATACTCATTCAAAATAAAAGATTCTTATCACATCGATAACAGGTATGATAGTCAGGCAATAATTTTCAGCAGACTACCTAAATGATCCATGGTCATCGAAAACCGCCCCCGCCTGATTTAAAAGCTTCCGCAGGACCAAAGCACGTTATCGAGCCCCAGGTATTCTAAACGAGTTTTAGATTCTCGTGAGTATTCCTAAGTATCCGATGGGTTGGGTAACTACCAGCTAACACTGTCTGCATAATTCCTTCGAGCTAAGTTAGCCCTTCTTGTGGGTCCTTTCGATCGCCCCTGGCCAGGACACAGAACCTTAACGATCGCCGTTGCGTGATTTATTTTTGGAAATCGCCCAGTCGACGCGCCTTTAGATAAGAACACAACGATGATGATCCCAGAAGATCGATCCTGAGACCCGTGCCCGGAAGCAGTGTCTAGGATACTTTTACAAGGTTTAACTGCTCATCAGGAGAATCTTCTTCTACCTCTTCTGGGATTTACGGCAGGAAGGGAAATTGTCGGCTGTTTTTTGGATATTTAGTGTGGGATGTAGGAGAACGTTGTTTTCATGGTTTCCAGTTGTAGAATTTGGAAATGTTGAAATCTGAGAATTTTGAGGATTTGAAATTTTTTCAATTGCAAATTTAGGAATGTTCAAATTTCTGGATCATTCAATTTTGCTATTTGTTAGTCCTTATATTTATAAATCTCCAACTTCCCAAATTTCTAACAGTCAAATTTTTCTCCTAATTTCTAACCCCTCTTCCCCAAATTCCTAAATCTCCAAACTTTCAGATCTAATCTGAAATCTCCTAATCCCCTCAATGAATCCCTGACTCCTGTAACATAGAATCCCCTATTACTAAATCCGCTGAGAATGATCCTGTATCATTCTCCCCGTTCCACAGCGTTGCCCACGTCCCCGCGAGTTAATCCGCGAGCACTAGATGTGGCCATCACCTCCATAAACCTACTGCAAGTGCCAATAAACATATTTCGAGTCGCGTTCGCAATCCCGGTAGTGGTATCAAGCTTTACACATTGTCTTCCATCGTAGAGCATAATCCGTGCCATTTCGAACGACAAACGCAACACCGTACGCCGTTAATCAAGCAAACCCATAAACGGCCGCTCGATCGAGAGAGAAAGAGAGAGACACGTACCGGCAATAATCTCGCCCCGTAGACGGTATAAATTTTCCATAAAACGCGGCGCCTAATTGAAAAATCTCCGATAGCGATGCATCATCCTCGCTTTCTAAATTATCCTAGCCAACTCTGGCAGCCAGCTCCGCGAACGTGTGCACGAGAAATGACGCATTAACAGGCTGAGACAGCATGATCACGAGCTCACGATCGCGGACCCAAGAAGAGATACAAGGCTGACTTATGCGCTGAGACAAACTGCACACGTTTCTGGGCGGCCGCGAGCATCCTTCTTTCCACTCCACGGCTTCTTCCTTTTCTTTTCACCGTGGCAACATGTGTTACGATTTCGACATTGCCGGGGGCCCGGCGATCTCTGCCGCGTTTCTAAATCACGGCGTCGCCGTATTCGTCGCCGTTGCTCCCATATATCCACGGAAATCGAGCCAGGTCGCCGTCACGATTACCTCATTGTGTTCATACTAATGGGAGATCGATACGCCGATCGGCTGCTCACCGTGTGCCCGGGCTGCAGGTTGCCTCGATAGTCACCAATGAGATTTTTTTCGGCAGCCTGTATTGTGATGCAAACTCACGAGATGTCTGATGCTGTGATGGAAGGTTAGAAGATTTGTTAGCTTACCTTTAGCTTCTCTACTACCTTTACAATCTTCATCTATTCTCCATGATAATTTGTTAGGTTAGGTTTTGTTGGTACTTTTATAATCTTCATCTATTCTTGATGGTAATTTGATAGAAAAGTTTGTCTATGACGTATCTTCAACTAATGTTATGTCATATTTATATTGACGAGTCTTTTATATTTGTCTTGAACACGTTCAAACTTCAGCAAACTTTAATTCCTACCATACAATAGCATGCAAATACAAACAATAAACTGCCAAAGATGGCGTGACTATAACAAAAATGAAACTCAACCTTAAACGTTAACAAACTTGCCCTACAATTTCTGCCTATCACAGACACAATACCAAGCAGATACAATGAAAACAGAGCAAGATACCAAAGATGGAGCTAGGAGAATAATATACAAAATGAAATGCAGCCTTAAACACGTCCAAACCTTAACAAACTTGCCTAGCAGCGCTTCCCGCCTACCATAGGTGCACAATGGCGAATAGATACAATGAAAACACACATAGGTGCCAAAGATGGCGCGAGAAGCGGAATGCACAAGATGAAGCGTAGCGTTAAACACACTAAAACCTGAAGAAAATAGCCCTGCAGGCACTCTCGCCTACTCTAGGCACACAATGGCGAATAGATACAAAGAAGATATACATAGGTGGCAGAAATGTCGAGGAAAGGGGAGCGGGTAAGATGAAACGCAGAGCACCTAGCGGTCTGGTTACGTCTGCCAGGGAAAGTCTGCAACTCTCTGGTCGACACATCGAGCAGGTAATAAATCTTCGGCACACTCGGAGGTGGAGAGCTCGTCTATTCGGTCCGCGGTTCCGCTTCGTCTCTACGCTCGCTTATGACAATCTGTTCTCTCAGACCGGTGAACACGGTTTCTGTGATCGTCGCTTGTCGCGCGGATCGCGCTCGCGTGCGATCCTATTATTGCGACAGACACTCCAGGGTGAAACAGGGATGGTATAATACGATTGTGAGCTGAACAATTTGTTAACCCCGTGCACTCCCGTCACTCTTTTTACACTTCAGCCGGTAATGAACGAGATTTATTGTCCCCGTCGATTAAGCTGCTTCTACCACGAGAGGCTTAGGAAACTTGCGGTTTCTTCATCGGGATTTATATCTGGAGCTATGTCCGGATACTTCAAAGCCTCAGACTACATTTTTGCAGAGGAAATAGTTGTTCAGAATGTTACACTACTTGTGAGACGACCTGTATGACCCATCCCTTACTTGTAACCACGTGGTCAAACGAGCTTACTAGACTTAGTTTATATTATGGGAAAATTAAAATAAGATTCGTACAAAGCATGGACAAATGATACAAAACGTCTAACATAATTTTTGTAATACAATTAAATTAATGTCACGAAATTCAGGCAATGGGATTGTAATCAAGAGGTAAGACGAAAGACAGAAATTGCGGTTCAAGCAAATTTCACGTAATTACGATACAGTCCGGAGGTTCGTTCAGCGGACTAATTCGATCCCACAGTATAATGACTTCATTCAAACGCGTTCGTCAGAATTAATCGGTGAACTAATCACGCAAGCTTCGTTTGTCGCGTTCGTGTTGCAGCGTGCATTTATGCAATCGATGCATTCAGATGATGAAAGATAAAGCGAGCGAAAGAACGCGAAACGAACGCGTCACGATCTTGATGAAATTCTCCGTATCAAGGTAATACACCTTCGGCTTTTACTTAACACCGTGGAAAGTCCAGTTAAGGGGATTTTATTGAAAAATAGAAACAGAACAAGGAATTTCGTTTAATTGCAACACTGTGTTCGGCAACGTTAGAAGTTCAAAAGGTGAGTCCGAGTTAATAAAAGTGTTGCGTCACTTGCTAGCCAGCCTGAAAGGATCTATTGTTTCCGTTCTGCGTTCTTAACAAAAATTCGCTTGTGCCTTTGTAATTGCATGTCCGATGCGAATTCAGCGTTTACCGGACCACGTTATTTCTTCATGGTCCGAACTGCTGACTCGGGCGACCATTACGAATTAAATTTTCCTTGATGGAGCCAGATAAAAGTTATGGATGGAGGAATGATGATTTTTATTTTTGCGCGGTATTTGATTTAAAATGAACCTTTACATGAATGAAATATTCTCAAATAAAGGATGGTTAATTAAATGCCTATTTTTAAAGTTGGATTAAGTTAGATCGTGTAATTTGCAATTGCTCCCAAATTGTTAATGGACTTTTCACTTCCTTTTGATATAAAGTTGAAATCTGTTTCTATTGATTTTTTTATGGGACACATTTTTAATACAATAAAAATTACTGTATTTTGTAACTTCATAAATTAAAGTTAACTACAGGTCAGAAAATGATGACAATTTTTACAATTTTAATAGAAGTATCCAATCTAGCGAAATGAGGATTGAAGTGATTATTTTCACTATTTACGAGAATGGTTAAAGAAGCGAGTAATTGTAAAGTACGTGAGAATAGAATGAAGCACATTTACGCGATGACAAGATGTTTATCTGAGCAGCGTCTTACTTGCTAAAACTGGTTGGAACAAGAAGAAATACATCCCCTTACAAAGGCAAGAGAAGGCTATCTTGTTTGCATTCAACCAGCCAACTAATCAGATGGATCTTCTCCGCGAAATGCTCGCCTTGGCTATTCTTTGAATCGTTCTATCTAATAAAACTCCAATAAACTGAAGATCAGATCCTCTACGATCATCAAATATTGCTCACTGCAAATTGATATCAATTTTTAATTATTTGCGTTGTTAACAATTTAAAGGTTAAAAATAACCTTTTTGAAGTTTCTGAATATTCTTATCGTTCTTTTTATGCTTTTTTGACAAATCTTTCACGTGACAGTCAATGTAATGAACAACCTAAAATGTGACAAACGATCATGTAGCTGACAGTTCATGTGTATATTAAAGAAGCTATAGTTAGTAGACAGTTGTGTACGAAAGTTGCAACGGAACACCCTGTATACTCCAAAGAAGAGAAGCAGTAATTCATGTGTTAAATGATATAGTTCAATACACAGTTGCAAGTAAAGTTTGAATTGAGACATCCTGTACACCCTGAAGAAAAGAAGTAACACTCCACTAAACTATAGCTACACAATTGCATAGAAAAGTCACAACACCCTGTATATCCTAAAAGGCAGAAGCGACAACCATGTTTCAGAGCTATAGCTGAACAGTGAAGTTCGAAATGAGACCTGTGTATCCTAAGGAGATACTGCACGTGTTAAACTATCTACAGTTTGCTAAACGATTGCGCGTGAATATTGAAAGAGAACACCCTGTATACCCGGAGGAAGAGAAGTGGGTCGTGGCACGGGCGCGGTAGCCAGTCACGGCGAAGGTGAAGTTAGGTGGGGTACACACGATCCCATTCCTTCCAGCAGGGTAATGATAATTAATCCAACAGGGACCGCTCCTTTCAGCCGGACCTCTCTGGTCAACGTCGGAGGCGGCTGAGGTCAGCCACGAGACTCTTTCTTCTTCCTGTTTCTCGTCCAGCGGCCTCCCCTTCTTCTTCGGCTTCTTCTTTTTCTTCCCATTAACCAATTAATAACGTCACCTACTATGGCGTTACCGTTCCGGTTCTCCTCCCTGTGTTGACCCTGGCGAACGGTACCTGCAGAGAGACTCGGGTTCGAAGAACCCTACCGTTCGGTCCAGCTAGCTGATTATAACCCTACGGGACACGGTCACCGATGCAATTTCACCAGGTTCCCTACTTGCTCCGGTTCTTTAATGAGCGGACTTAGCCGTTGCTTAATTTGCGAAACCGTTCTTTACCTCCAGCTGGTCTTTCGTAGCTTAAGGTAGATCGGTCACTGTGATCTACTCTGTCACGTTGTTTTCAGACATTTTCAGAGACTTTGGGGATATTTGCGATTTTCTATATTTAGAAATATGATAATTTGGGTTCATGGAGATTTAGAACTTTCGACAGTTAGAGTACAACATCTGAAAGTTTGCCATGAAGTTTAAAGGATCAGAAGTCCCGCTAAAAATGAAGAAAGAAGACTACCCATCCAAAGTGCTCTCCCTTCAAAAACATCACGTATCAAGACCCGATATGAATCAACCATGAAGCAAGTTAGCAACTCATGTATCAAAGCACAAGACACGAATAAGCCTCGCAAGCCTTATCTCAAAATGAAGATCCTGATGCTTCCAATTCAGCTGCACGTCTATTGAGGCCCATAGCTCCTCTTCAGTGTCCATCGAAAGAGAAACCTCCGCATAAGTTCAGAATCGCATCTGGATTGACCTGGCCTGTTACCAGGGTCCATTTGATGGACCCTTCGGTTCCCGTGCGACAAGCAAAAAATCCGAGGGAGCATTAAAGAAGAAAGGGGGGACCAAGAGGCTTTCTCGAGCGGATCTCGTTTCCATCATCGTCTCGTTAAAAGCCATCGATCCACCGCGGTAGCGTCGTCCGGTGACGCGTTGGAAATGCGGTAAACGAAGAGCCGCTGCCTTTAAAGGGTCTGTTGGTACCCGTATTGCCCCCTTTTCTTCATCGTCTGGCCACGTAGCTGCACGTCGCTCGTCCCTGTCGTATCGGAAGGTATCTGTGGATCCCTTTGGAGGCACGTTTCAGGCCGGCTTTAAAGTCGGACGTCATAGACAGCTGGTATCTTTATCGAATCGATTCGGCTGACAAACTGGAGGATACCGCAAGACGAATAGCCGATCTGCATGAGCTATGGAGTCGTGTGCATTGCGATTAGTCAGGGAGACTCGAAGTCCTCGTGCTCTAATGGGCATCGTTAGCCGTTCACGTAAAGCGGAGGAGCGTGTCGGTACGCGGCCGAAGAGGCAGCCGGTATCTCTGCTTCTAACTTGGACAACGCAACGAGCCACCGCAGTTCTTGATGAACGAACAGAAGCAGACACGTCCCGATCAGGCCAGAACGCGTGTACCTTCGTGCCGATCTACGTGTTCGGGGTGTCCTCGCTAATCGACCGATCGTCATCTTTACCTACACCGGTTACTGGAAACTGAGGATATAGCGATAGAATGCTACTTTCTACCGGTTCTTGAACCAACAATTTTTTGGGGGGGAGACAATTTTTATGATTATAGAATAATAAGGGATTTTTTAATGTGAGAGGGGTAGCTCAAGAGTTGGTTCTATTGATGGTCATCTTTGTGGATACTTTTGGAGCTAAAGATATGGGAATGGTAGATTCACTTGAGGATTTTTATCGAGTTCTGTTAAATAGGTGATTAATGAGGACTATAGTCAAAGATAGGATATGGAGTTGTAATCGATGGAATGGTACAATATTAACGTTTGTATAAGATGGTAAGAATTTGAGAATTTAGAAAATGTGTTAAAAATTGAAAACGAAGAGACAGTTCTTGAATTCCAGATCTTAATTTCGCACGATCGTTCACATCAGAAACTTTTCTCCAGTGGCACGCGATAGACACACCTGTGCCAATTTCCTTCGAATAGACTGCTCGGTTAGATATCTCGTTATCATTTAAGTGTGATTACGAAACCCGGTTAGAACTCGTTCGGCGAATGATTGCGCGATGATGAGGCCTGAAATCACGAAACGACGTGGTTGTTTTAGACGCTAGACCCATTTCTTGATCCCTTCTTCTGCTTTTCAATCTGTTCAACGATATTTCTGCGAGCCGTTCTACTCTTTAGTTAGACTGTAGATGTATTCTCTGTTCGAGTTACGGACCTGATGAATGGCCAGCTATCGTGTTCCTTCTTTTCCTTTTAGTCTGAGTACACCAAAGATCCTCCCTCGTCTTGTGGGTGACAGATCTGGGTTGCCAACTTACGTCACCCACGTTTTTCTTCTTGTATATCGCTTTTATATTTTCCTTCGGTGTTTGTGCATGAAAGGGTTTCGGGCGAATGTGTTTGTGGCCTTTTGTTGGGAAGCTTGGTACAGAAATTTAATGTTCGAAGTATGCGGAATTGTCGAGAAGTTATGGGTCGAGAATTGGGTATAATCAGGATTGTTAGGTTTGTTAAAATTTTTGATGTAAATACTTTTAAATTGTACTATATTAAGAAGTCTTGTTAATAATATCTGAATAGTACTAAAGTACCAAATGCAAAATTTATAAAAAAGTGTCCTAATACACATTATCATAACACTTCAGTAATTTCAAAGTAAATAAACTAAAATTATAATAATAGTAAACTGAAGAAATAAAAGACAGCTAAATATAATTGCAGCACATCAGTAGAATATATAGGCACCGCAGAAATTACAGAAAGCAAACAAACTTCCATAGGAACAATTATCCTTATTAAGAATCCTTCGGGATAAAAAGAGGATGAAAAATAGACAATATCCAAGAAGCAATTAACTCGATACCAAAATGAGCAAAGAAAATTAAATTGCTCCGTGAATAGGTATCGAAACTCGGATGTGCTCGTTCTCGTTGAAACCCAATTAAAGCCGAGGCTAATTGTAAGAAGAAGCTCGTGCCATTTAAAAGAACGATGGCTAATGATCGTGTTGCAAGTGTAACAAGGAGAAAGGCGAAAACAGTTTACGAAGGATCAACGAATAGCTCTACTTCCTTGATGATCTACGTCGATCATCGTCAACCCGGGACGGTAGAATGAAAATGCCGCATGGTAGTAACGCCCCCGCAGGCAACGCACGTTTTCTATGTACCACGATGATGGGGGTCCATCTTTGAACAAACTATGCTGGACTTTCGTGTCATGCTCGAACACCTAACCAATTATTAATGAATACGTAGTACGTCGAGTAATGTAAGCAAAACAGCCTCGGAACGGAAGCACGTTTTATGGGGTAAATTGACTTCTTCAATCATGGGAATTACTCGGACAAGGTGTTGTTGTTGATGGGATAGTTAGTTAACACCTGCGGACTGTTTTGTACTTGATACTTCAAGTTTTGCTGGTGATTCTTTTTGCTCACACTCATCATGTCAGGTTGACTTTCTCTGAATTTTTGAACTTTTTAGGTTTTGTACAGTTTGAAATATTTAAAATTTCGTATTCTCTCATTCTCAAATTCCACTTTTCCCAACTTCCTATTTCCCCAAATCCCACTTTCCCCAACTTCCACTTTCCCAACTTCCTATTTCCCCAAATTCCACTCTCCCCAATTTTCTATTTCCCCAAATTCCATTTTCCCCAACTTCCTATTTCCCCAAATTCCACTCACCCCAACGCCCTACTTCCCCAAATCCCACTTTCCCCAAATTTCACTTTCCCCAACTTCCTATTTCCCCAAATCCCACTTTCCCCAACTTTCTATTTCCCCTAACCCTCACTCCACCCCCAAATTTCCAAATTCTCAAAAGTTCCATAAATCACTTTTCCTCCCTTAATTACCAAAATTTCCCTAGATTCGCCATCTTCGCCCTTGACTTTACTAATCCAGCGCACCTGGAGAACATTTCACGAGACCTTGTTACGATAGAACATTCTTCTTCGTCGAAATAATAGCGAGAATAGTAAAAAAGCACAAAGATCTAAGCATTCAGAGTTACATCTAAACGGAGATACAGATATCTGTGGCGCTATTTCAAGTAAGCATCGGCAGTAACTTAATCTGTGGCATGCACCAACAACGGCAACTACTGCTGGAAAGATGGGACTGGAAGATGTTTAGGGTAGAGAACCGCAACGAAGAATTTCATGAAAGCAAGAGCGTGCATCTGTGCGCTACCGTGCAATGCAAGGACGTTCCTTTTAAGGATGGAGCCACTGTTTTATGCACATGTTTCTACAATGGTGCACTAGTTTAATGCTGATACCGCGATGCACTCACTTCCTACTGCAAACTGCACCCGGGGATTGTTCTCTAAACACGTGTCGTGCAATATTATCGAGTCGTGGGTCTGCACATGTTTATTTGCCGGACAAAGGAAAACACGTTTTCCGACCTGGAAAACTTGAACGCGATTATTTTTATTATTGTACATCTGTCACGTATTGCACACACTCGATTATTTATTTTCTTAGACTTTGAAGACTTCAAAAAATTGATTGTATCAAAATGTACCAATTAGCACGATAAGTCCTTTAATGAAAACAAATTGCACATAAATTTTCCATGAAATGAAGTTAAAAATCAAAGTGTTATTTACTTAACATATGTTCAATTAACTATCACGATAAAGTCTCATAATTATAATAGCCCATACATAAATTTTCCATAAAATGACGTTTGAAAAGTTTTATTAACTTAACATGTACCCAATTAATTAGCACGGTACCTTTAATTAAAACCTGCATACAAATTTCCCATAAAGTTGAAAGATTTTTTGGTTCAACATGTTTTCACTTAATTAGCAAACGGGTCCCATAATTAAGCATCTCGTATACAAATTTTCCATAAACCAAAGTTAAAAATCGGAGATTTTTTTATCGGACACGTACTCACTTAATTAGCGCGATAAACAGGTTCCATAATTAAAGTATCCTGTATATAAATTTCCCATGGAACGGCGTTAAAAATCCGAGATTTTTTTGTTCTAACATGTCACTCTCTTAATTAGCGCGATAAATAGATCGTTTAATTAAAACACCCTGTATACAAATTGTTCATAAATCGAAGTTAAAAATGAAAGTTTCAATCGTTCAACAGGTACGTAATTAATTAGCGTGATTTTTACGGGGGCACAATGGCGAGGCATTCGATCGAGTAATTTTCGCGCAGTAATTAATTGAAAATTACCTAACAAAGTGTTTAATCGATTAATCGCTTAGGTTCATTTGCCGTAACGGAAGCCGCTTTCTATTTATCGTTTGTCTACCAGAATGCTACACCGATCGCAGAAACGTAATTACAGTGGAACTTAACAGAACGACAGATCTACCGACACCTAACTAGGAGAACCAGTGAATTCAGCGGCACGATTCGTGACACCGCGATGGAAAAGGTTAACAGGCTCCGCCGCATATTCGGTTCAGAAGTTATGGTAAAATCGAACCAGTCCACGGCAAGAACCTGTTGCCGTGTCTAAAGATCGAGAGGTCGATAACACTCGAAAGAGCGGTGGTGGAATCTCGCCCGCGGTGTAATTAAGCATTGACCTATAACAACCTATAATTAGTTATGTTCCATCCAGCTGGATAGGGATCGATAAATCGCTCGATATCGGTTGGACACCCAAGCTTTCGTCGCTACAAATTTCTGACAAGTACCGACTTTCTCCATGATCGTCGTATCAAGAAGATAACAACTGAATTATAACATTTTCACTGCCACGTCACCCACATACGAGTGACGCTGAAAGTTCCATACAAATCTATTATCTGCATTATTAAGAATTTGTCCACTAAGATAATTCAAAATATTCGCATTAACTATTTGAAACTAACAAAATATTGTGTGTCCAATATATAACCGCCCGATAAATGACCAGATTACCGATCCCACCAATTGTGAAGTATAACTTTAAATTAATGATCCTAAACGACAGCAGATTAATCGAGCTCGTGACCCCCACAATTTTTCAATCACAACTACCAACAAACGAAAGAAGTTGGTAAAGTCAAAGTACAAGAACGATTAGAATAAACCATACCGAAGCTTGACGACAACTGTAAGAAAAACCAGTTCAGAAGGCGAGCACACCAATCGATCATCTGAGAAACGAACAGTGAATCTGATAACAGGGTTACGGTTTTCAGTGAGTCCTACTAAAAGGATAAAAATGCATGGCCGAAGATGTGAGACGGTGTAATTCAGTTTGTCGTACCTTAATGATGTATTAGCGCGATGGATCTGATACCATGTGATTAATCGTTTCTACAAAGCTCATTGAAGCTTTGGAACGGTCTTCGATCACTCGTTTAACGAACATAAAATTTAATTATGGTTGCGTGGATTATTCGTGTTAGATGAATTTAAGAAAAGCTTCTAAACTGAAGTTCAGACGAAGAGGTCCAAATATGAAATACTGTTAGATTGATCTAAAGAGAAATATACATGTTCAGGCTGTACATTGAAAAATATAAGCACACGTATTTAAAAATATGTTTAAAATGCTTATAAAGCAAACGTAAATAATAATTGTTAAGTTTACAATGGTCAGGAATGTAGTATTTATTTTTGAACAACTGCACAAGGATTGTCTGGATGTAAAATAAAAACGTATTTGTTCAAAACTCTTTTCGTTCCTACTCTTTCTTCTGTTAAATATACTTTGGAGTAGCTTAGGGATCTTGACATGTATCACAAGTGTTATAATTCATGGAAGAAGGATAATCAAGTGATAAATTATGGAACTATGTGTATAGTCCTTACTTGCACCTCAAGGACGCTCGGAACAGTAACAGTCACCACTACACGATGAAATTCATCATCTAACTTATGACAAAATACTTTAATCTCAAGAAACAAGTAAAACTGCACATTCTACCAGACAGTCACATAAACTGTAACATCAGTACTACCTGATCGACATCGGTTCTTCCTGAATCCTCTGTTCTATTCCAATTAAGGTGAGACACTACCCTTAATACGTATAGAACTAGGCCATATTTAGGGTAGTAGTAATAATTAATAAAAGTATGGTCATAGAATGAAGTTTGTCACCGCGAACGACCGCGCTAACGAGTAACCGGTGGATCGACGGTAGCCGGAAGAAGTGCTCACCGGTGTTAGCCGAAGAAGGGCAACGAGAATTATAGGCAAAGACAGCCAGTGGAACCAATAAGACGTTGATTGCGCCTCGGCTCCAGCAACCGGCTGTCGATATGGCGAACGCGCGTGTGCCTCGTATACACGTACGTGTCACGACCCTGGGCTCTTTCTCTTCCCTCCTATCCCCCCTTTCACTCCGGCAACGTTTCTACCTCTTTCTTCTTCGCCTTGTTTTGTTGCCGGCCAAAGCCGTAGGATATCGGCTTAAGCCTTAACTAGTCGGGAATATGTGGTAACCCGACGTTTAAGTCGAGGGCTTATTGAACCGCCACGTAGGAAACGTGAGTGATGGCTCGGGACTGGATCATATCGATCGTCGAAGAACAGGGAAACCGGCACGAAAACGCGGATACGTGGCTTCGAAACGGGTGGACGGTAATTGAAACTATCCGACGGAAACTGATGGTTTGTTTTTCTCTTGTTAATTGCCGGCGAGATGCCCCGCCGTTGTATCTACCTAACCTTCTATGCAACTTATAACGATTTCGCATGCCTTATTAAGAGATCCACGTGGCTATTCACCAGTTTGGTAGCGAAATTGCTGCAAGATTTTAAACTTAACGTGTTCACTCTCTTGCTGTCCACAAACTCTTCCTTCGATAAAATGCCTTACATTGAGTATTCTTTGTAACCTTAAGTTGCAAGTGACAGAGTTTGCTTTTGTAAATCAGAGGGACATATCAATATTGCTATGTACATTTAGATATTTGCTTCCCTAAATCAAAGATGTGGGACACGTTGATATTTATTACACTGATGCAACATATTAAGAAAAATCAATATGTCCAGTCTTTATTTAAAAAACAAACACTATGTATCTATTTTCAATGCAATAGACTCGCAGTTGATGTGAAGGTTCAACGATCTTGAAAAGCCTTAAAAAAATATTTTGAAGGATCAAGTCCACCGAGGTCCCCACGTAGTTACCCTATTAATTCTGGCCACAACAGGTAGTTAATTAAACATTAACGTATGTTAAAAGTTAACGAGATACAATTGCAAGATCGTTATTCTAACCCGTTACATTAACCAAACCCATTAACAACCTTCTTCTCCATCAGTGAACTCTCTCACCTGACAAACGTAGAAAAAATTCATGATCAAGTACCCGACAGTGTCTAACTATCTCCTCACCACCAAATACCATTCATTATCACCTGTCCCTGTCTCTCGCAAACGGGTTTTCGCGTGGTCTCGTGAAAAATGCGTCGTTTGAAACGCGTTATCACCTCGGTCCATTCGACACACGACACCTTCGTGTCCGAAGAAAAACTCGATGTTCCCCGATTCGAGTGTCTCTCATTATCGTAATGAGTCCGCGTTGAGCAGTCCTCGGTTAATGTCCCCCTAATTACACCTACGTTCAATTAACATATCAAGAGACATTTTCATCTGGAAATGACAGGACACGAAACGCTACTGAAAGCTATATCCTGGCTTTTATCGCGGTACACGTTTCTAAACGAACGGTAGCGATCTGTCAGTCGAAGAAAAACGGTCTGGCTCGAGCAACGTACATATCGCCTTACATACATCTACCTACGTGCTTATGTATGAATTTCTCTCTAGACTACCTGTTTACGTATACCTACGTTCCTGTGTAAATCGGAACAGAAACACGATGTTCACCCGACTTGTTCTCAACGCCAACCTGAAGACTCGACCTGATGAAGCTCTTATAGTTCTAACATAACAGAATAAGTCCCATAAATAATATAATTTATGATGAAGGCAATAGTTAAAATGAGTTGCACATGAAAAAGAGCAATCTTTGAATTATTCATATTAAACGAATGCAGATTTCATAACAGTACTTAAAACCGTTAAATTAAAGATTGAGTCACTAATTAAAATTGTACAACAAAGAATATATACATTAAAATAAAAAACCTCGAAGATGGTATTTATCAGGTTCTACAGGCAATAATGATTCATGAAATTTAAAAAGTGCAGAATGCTTACACAATTTCAACGAAAGGGTAGTATACGTACATTATTACGTAAGAAAATGAAGACCACCCAGACATAAATGTATGTATCTGATAAAAGTATCAAGACAAAGTTTAAACTACCATTAAATACAAATTCGTTTTATAGAACTAATAAATCATTAATTTCAGTCTGAATTCTTCCTTGTTCCTTGATGTTATCCGACCGATTCAGTAATTCAATAAAGATATAACAGTAATAGTAATGTAACCCATGTAGGAAGTTGGTGAAAACGTTATTTGTAATAGTACTAATTGAGAAGTATTATTCCCGTGGCTATGAGCGGTACACATCAGCAGTAACCCCGGTGTCGGTGTAATTACACGCACGCATCGTCGAGGAGAAAGCGCGCACGTGGCTCCGTCGGTTAATTAGCTTTCTGACGATCGACTAGACACGTGGCCGGCCATTAAACCGATCCTGAAATCGCGGGGATTCCATGAAAACGTTCCAGCTGCAGGGTGAACGCTACTTTCTAGCCGTGATTTGCATCAACCGTGGCGAATCTTGTCCGGCTTATCGCCGGGATAGAGTCGTACGTTTCGCAAACGATCGAATAACCGTTTCTATCGGTACACGACTGCCTTGAATTTTGATAAGGAACTCGGTGTCCCTTATCGGACCAATGGACCAGCTGTATTTTTCTGTACGAACAAGATGCACTTATCAGAGTTGGAACTCTAAGACGGAGGAAGAGGAACTTGTGTCGCCTTTGAAATATGTGGGCTGTTCTTGGCGATTATAGGACTTCTCAACATTTCTGATAGTCGAGACAGGATGATTCTAAATTATGGGATAGAGTTTAAATTAAATTCTAGATTTTATATTCAATTGAATCTTCTTTGGGAGAAATATTTACATGCATAGATTTTTAATTCATGTAGTATATTGAATTAGGTAGGTTCGGTGGAAGTTAGGAATGTGGGAAATTGGAAAATTGAAAAACTGGGCTGATTGGAGAAGTGAAAAATTGCAATTGGAAATCAGGGAAGTGATCAATGGGATAAATTCGAAATTGATGAATTGGACAAATAGATGTTGGGGAAATGGGAATTTGAGGAAATAGAAAATTGGACAAGTGGAAAATTGGCTAAATGGAAAATTGGGGAAATAGGAAACTGGGAATTAGAAAATTGTAATCTACGATCCCAGTTCCTCCAAGAAGTGGCTAATAACCATAAATATTACCATGGAAGTTAGATAAAATTTCCTAACGAATTAAAACGCGATTGAACACCTTTCCAAAGAAAAAATATGATAATCGATAGTTAGAATCGTGTTGGAAAAAGGAAAGACAGATCGTTAGAGGTATTCAGAGCGGACTTTCTAACGATTCGGTGCGGAGCGTGATACGACCCGTCTCGACCTCTCGTTCACGAAGCAGAACCAACGTGTGTGTGCAGAGCATCGCGCACGTAAACAGCTGTTCAACATCGGTCAATTAATCATTAATAGGCGATAATATTCATCGAGGATCGCGTCGATCGAGAAGCGTGTCGAATGATCCGTCGATCCTCGACGCGTCAGAATCGTTCCAGATTCGTACCGCCTGGCCTAACGCTTCGTGCAAAAGAAATCGATCCCAGAATTCCTTTCGTTGCACATCGATCGAACGATTTACGAGGAATAAGCTAGCGGTCGTAACACGACTCGTCGGTAATTGCACGCCACGGACGCAGATGTGCCTGACGGTTCGACATTTTTGGAGCGGAATCGGTGATGAATGATTTGCATGTTGGGCGATACGCGGAGGATGCTGCTTTCTATCTCGATCCGCTCTTTAAATAGATCTGCGTAACACCCTTTCCTTCTCTTCACTTTTACGTTTATTAGTTTTGCTAAATTGCTGGAACGTTTATAGCTTGGACACGCATTTTGCTTTTCTTTTTCAAAATTATTTTCTTCGACACTGTTATATTTTCAGATTACAATTTTTGCTTTGAACTATCGTTGTGAAAATATTTTTGTATCAAAATATCATATTTAATCCTATGATGATACCTATGAGATGATTTATCTTCAACATTTCTGCTGCTCAAAAGTGTTATATAAAATTGAAGCTTCCTTGTAAAAAAAATTATGAATAAGATAAATTTAACGTCCTGTATAGAAAATTTGTATGAATAAATAAAAATTATAATTCTTAAGTAAATTGAAATAAAGAAACAATCTTCATGTCAACACACTGAACTGTAACGTGTACCATAATTTATTAGATAAATTATTTCAATTGTATCTTTACAATTGTATCCTAATAATGATGTCCTTAATAATTGAATCCTTATAACCTCTCTCAAAAAGAAGTAACTAAATCCTTCATAGAAAAAAAAATATTTCCTGTTCCATACAGTACTTAAGTCTTCCATTCATGTTCGAAAGTCGAATAAAAAGTGTCAAGTACACACGCAATTGATATAAGACAAAGGCACTCGAGGGTCATTTTGTGCGTGGTTAAAAGAATCCTGGCAGTTTGCCCATTCGATCAGGAACAAAGCCCGATAAAGACGCGGAATGGCCGTCGAGCACGAAGCCGATAAAACGCGAGCAAGAACGATGGAGGAGTTTGCATGAAGAGCATGCGTGGGACGTGAAGACACGATATCTTCTTGTGTGCCACATCAAGAAAGACGTACGAACCGATTCGATTCACATTCATGACTTTCTAACGACTTGGGACCCAAGTGTCGCGAACACACACACGAAAACACATTAGCGGGAACGTCACTTTCAGATGTGGTCACTTGAGACCCCTCGTTCCAAAATATATGAAGCTCTTCGCGAGTGCTATATGTCCTTCTTGAATGTCTCTTGTTAGCGTAAATTGCGGGTAGTTGCTTACGCAACATATTCTTGCGATTTTAATAATAAAGTGGAATATATTGCGTCGTGGGAAGAGTGCTGTTGAAAATGAAGTTATAGAAGAATGAAATATAAGACTGTCTGGGTTTTAAATAGTTTGATATAGGGTTCATGAAATGTCTCTGAAGCATGTTCTCTTAGGATGTATTTGAGAACTCTATAGTCACTTAAAGAAGTAGTATACACTTTAATATTGTTTAATTTTTAATTTGATATTATAGAAACGTAGGAATTCAATGCATTAGAAAATAACACGTAGGAATTCAACGCGTCAGAATACAACTCTTTATAACATTTCCAATTTCACCAAATTATTCGCTGCTGCAATTCCTCACTCACGGCAATATAACGAGAGTCCAATTGGATACTCAACGACACCAGTAACAGCCCCATAAGTGATTTGTTCATTACATAAGGTATAAAAGGGAAGTTTTCAGCGCCTTATAAAGTGAGTATGTTATATAATCATTAATTAATTGAGATGATACGGATAGTGTAGCGTTGGGCAGTAAATCGATGCTGCCAAAAGGGCCGCGATAATTAGCTACGCGTTCGTCGCGGCAATTATTTACATTTTCTCGCCGCGTACGTTGATTTCAAAGGAAAGTGAGCGTACGTATCGTGCCGCTATTCTCGATCCAGATAAGGATCGATGCTATAATTCCAGCGGGATCTACCGGAGGATCGCTCTCACCGTTGATCAGCACTCGCGGTATCCTTTATAAGATAATCTGGCGATGCAGCGACGCGGCTCGCTATTTACGAACCTGTACAATCCTGTAAATCCTATCCTCGTGCTTCTCCTATCTACTATTCGTCACGAGATGTAGCACGCCTCTGTCTTAGATCACCGGTGAACTTTGAGTTCCAACGGGGGGGAACACTTAACGAAAGCAAACGCTTTTCCAACGGGGCACGATCGATCACGTTCGGTTTCTGATTCAGACGGGATAAGCTTACTTGATTCAGCATCTGTGAAAATCGCTCTTCAGCAGGTTATTCTATCGATAAATGACGGGTTTGTGGATCTTTCGTTACGATACGGTCTTCTTGAAAATACCGTCATCTTCAACTGCCTTGTAATTTTGTTAACGGAGGAAATTGTAAGATTTAACTTTTTACTTGGTACATTTTGTGTGAAGATATGTGAGGCGACATGAAAGACGTATGAAGAGGAATGTACAAAGATCTGTAAAAAAAAAGATATGGGGAAATAGACATGAAAAGATGTATTAAGATGTATAAAGACACATGAAGGCATGTAAAGACATATAAAGACATTATAGACATGTGAAGACATATAAAGTCATGAAGATACCTAAAGACATGTAAGGATGTATCAAAACGTGCAAAGTCACATGGAGACTTATTCTACACATTGTCAAGAAGAAAAACAAATACTTAATAACCAGACACTGTTGTAAAAAAATATTTCACTCTCAATTATACGTACATTTCTCATTTACTGTTTTTGATATCAAGTCAACAATTTTATACATTTTCTCCAACTTGCTCAAAATGAACAAAGATAAAATTGCACCCCTTTGCAAGATCCTCACCTACCAAAATACCCAAAAATAGTAAAAAAATTATACCTCTGTAACAACAAACAATTTAAAATCTCTGCAACAGTCTAAATATATTTAACTTTGAATCGACCAATAAATGCAAATTTAAGCCGTACTAAGTCTCGTATACTTCAGACCCCCTTTCTGGAATCGCACATTCGTGAAGCATGAAAGCGCACAAAAGTGTACATAGTTAGGAGAAAATCGTACAAGAGGTTGATTTATTCGGTCGTAAACGAATCGTAAAGAGAGGGAACCTTGATTCCAGCAATAACAATTCGCGTTTGGCTGACTCGTCATTGTACGATGTTTTATCGGAAATACCCCTTGCTCGCGGTTCGAGGGTCCATGAATATGCATGACTAGGAAGGTGCCCCCGCAAAAATTTACGGTCCTGACAGGCTGACGTCTCGAGGAGCGCAAACGAGGGCCCAACGATAGTCTGGATATAATCGGACCTGACAGTCCTCGAGGAACCACGTTACGCTTCGAAATGGCCCGAAAGGTGTTTTCAGAACGTCACGAAGGTGTTCCGAGTGGGTCTCTTGTTCTTGTTGCTATCGAATGTGTTATCGAAAGGGGCGCCACGGGAATAGATAAACAGCTCTTGCTTTGGGATCTTTTAAAAGTGTTTTGAGGTCTACGATGTTGAGACTGCTCTTGTTTTTAATGAAAATAGAAACGGAGAGATAGGGTATGGGTTATGATAGGAAGAAATGACGGTGTTATGGTGGAGTGTGTTGAGGTAGCGATATAACGGGTGGGAATGTGATATTTGGAAATTTGTATTTAGAGATTCGGGAATTTAAGAACTTGGGGGAGTAAAAATTTGGGGAGTGAGAATTTGGGAATGTGAGAATTGGGGGAATGAGAATTTGGGGGAGTGAGAATTTGGAAATGTGAGAATTAGGGGAGTGAGAATTTGGAAATGTGAGAATTAGGGGAGTGAGAATTTGGGGGAGTGAGAATTTGGGAGAGTGAGAATTTGGAAATGTGAGAATTTGGGAATGTGAGTATTTAGGTGTATGAGAATTTGGGAGAGTGAGAATTGCTAAATTTAGAAATTAGGGGTTTCATGTGTTTGGAAATTTAGAAATTGGGAAATTAGAATACTTAAAACCTTCAAAACTTAATAATTAAAAAAACAAATTACACTTCTAAAATAGTCTTTATGAGCCCTTTATGAAGAAAATGGTCGTATGCCTCACATGTGCACATGATTTAATAAAAATGTACAATCGAACGTTTTCACAATAATACAAAAGGTCCAAACAAAACCCCGACGAATAATAGGTAGATTTGCATAATCCGTTTGTCCTCGAGGAAACGAGAATGCCAAAGAGAAAACGATCGGCAGAGAAACGAGTATCTTTTGTGCTAAGGACGAGCAGCGATCGCGTCAGAAAGATTCAGAATCCTTGTGCGTTGTCTGACAACCGTGAATGACCAATGTGACAGGATAATAACTTGAAGTAGAAAAGAAGAAAAAGGACGGACCGAAGAAATTGAAGAAACTTAGAAACTCGTGACAACGTGGACGTTGTTGAAGGAAATAAAGAATACGTACGACTTGGCACGGTAAGTAATTGGCAACGTTTAATTGCCTGAAATTAATTTACTCGGATCGCTATCGGGCTCATAATTACGGCCTCGGTTTCAAGCTCTAATTATAAAACAATTTATCGTGTCTCTGACGATGATGGAACTGGGGGAGGGGTTTCCAGCGAATAAATCGCTTGTCGAGAAAATGTAATTTAAATAAAAAAATTAATAATTAATATTTCGTGTGGTTTATTTTCTTTCGGTTTGCTGTTTGCTATTGCTGGAAGGATTGTGCTTGAACATGGCGATATAACACGAATAATTATGCTATCTCTTATCTGATAGCTGTACAAGGCACGGTAATATAAATTGTAATTGTATCATTTCGAGTGATCTAAAATGGAGGAATATAGTGTATGGCGATATAACGTGTGCCGGTATTTTGTATTAGTACGCTTTGCGTGATTATTTAATCCCTATACAACGCAAAAGAATACAACACACTGGAATATAACGCGTAAGAATATATTGTGGGAATTTTATTTATTAGAATACAACGCGTTGCAATGTAACACGTGAGGTTACAGCGCGTAGGAATTTAACGCATAGGAATATAACGCGTAGGAATTTAACGCGCAGGAATTTAACGCAACATATTGCAATACAATTCATATGGGGTTACAGCACGCAGAAACTTGATATACCACCTATATGATATATTACCATGAGACGTAAATATACTACGCATGACTACACAACTCGTGTCTATACAGCTCATGTCTATACAACTCGTGTCTACAGCGTGTGTATAAAGCATGGCATAATAAAACCCTCCCCGAGCAAAAATCCGCTCCTTCACGAATCGTCCTTCAGCACCCATATTCACCTCAACAAATTACGAACTAGTCGTGCTTCCATAAAAGACGACTTTTCCCTTTTCATCGAATCGTTCGTCGAAAAGACGATGAAAAACGCGTCGAGTCTAAGCGATTACGAATAGCTTCACGTTCGCCAAGGAATTTCGCCCGCGGTTAGAAAAGAGACGGAGTTTGCGAACAGCGAACGGGAAAAAGGGAGAGGAGAAGAGAAAGTGTGGACACGAGGATCGAGAGGGATGGAGGGTCGATTCTAGCTTCGAGGGGTCATTATAGAACTCTTCTAACCGTCTCCACTAGCTGATGCCAGACTGTCTGGATTGACTGATGTCAGGTCATTCGAAGCTTCCTAGACCTCTTCTGGTTGCCTCACCAGCTACGTGGAAGTCGAGAACAGGCTCAACAGTTCTAAAGATATTGCCTGACGAATCTCGATACGCCTCGTTACGCGAACGACTTTCAAAAGCAATTAAAACTGGCACGCTCGAACTTATTTGCTCTGTCTGATACCTACGCTCGTTCCTTTTGGCTTTTAGACTCCTGACGCAACTGCCTTTTTTCTGCGTCATTCTTTATGGGTTCTTTGTTTGATCTCGGATGTGTTTGTTAAGCTCTGTTTGAAGAACGTTTGTTTGGCAATACAATGGAAATAAATTTTGTATTTGAAGCCGAGTTAATTGTGATTCGACGATTATAATTGCTTTATGTCTGTTGTTTTGGTTATGAATAGATTGGTCTGATCTACTCGTAGATTGATTGCTTTTGATTGCGTTGGTTTAGTTATGGCTGAACTGGATTTTTAGTTATGGTTCTGGTTGCGTTTTTAGTTACCATAGGCTCTCAAGACCATAAATGTTACTTCAAAGTGTGAAATGATTAGAAACATTGAAATATTCCCAACATAAAATTGCAATAAAATAAGATAGTACTTAATATACGTCTTTCTGTAGGCAATAAAAATTATGTACGCATTACCTAACCGTCATAACATCACTTTCTACTCATCCGATACTACGATCGTTTCTCGCATTATAAATTCATTTTACGGGAATAAGAATGTAATGAAATAAAGTATTTCTACTTACCTGTGCGTACTCGGCGCAGATATCGATCGACGAGACGTAATTAACGACGTCCTCGATGGTCCACCGGTTAACCGCCTGTCCATCACCACAGGGCATGTGACCACACAGGGATGGACATCTTATCGGGGGTGGTGTGGTGGGTCGAGGGGTTGGTTTAGGTTTCGGGGAAACACTTCCCGATCTCCTGGTTTCCGTCTTCTGCCTCTTTCGGGGTGCGAATCCTCCTGGACTCGAGAGGTCCAAGGGACTCGTCACTCCGGCGTCTCTTTTATTCGCACCTGGTCAGAAAAATTATCCCTGTTACCAAAACGTTGCTTCATATCGTTAACATGTTAAATTTTTGCAAATACAAATATTTATTTGCAAACATTTCTACGAAGTTAAAAATCTAAATTATATCTATAACTACCAACTACTTCAGACTTTCAATCTAAAATTTATTTTTAATAATTGTTTCAAAGTACTTTCATAAAAATTGAGAAAGATGAATAATTGTAGACACTATTTTATTCTTTATTTATGTATTTTCTATATGTTGGTTTTGCTACACTTGTGCTACGTATTAGACCTGATGCAACATTATTGCTTGTTTTATGTTACACCGGCCGATATACCGCGCACAATAATTTTTCACCTTCCAGGAAACCGTTGAACTCAATTTCTAACGATGCAATTAACAAGTAACGGTTGTTACGGATTTCGATGTTAAACTTATCCCGCACGTTATTTACGACTCAATTAATATTCATTTCGTTATGTTTCGAAAAATTCAAAGTTCACAGGAAGTGTAATAAAGTTAGGAGACAAGATAATTTTATGCTAATCCAACGTTTCAACGACTACATTTTCTGACACAGAAGTTTTAATTGGAAAATACAAAATTGGGATCGAAATTGCATTTCTTTCTAAGTTCAGAGAGTTTATACACTCGTGCTGTATCTTAATTAGAAATTTTAATATACGCAGTTAACTTACCTTTCAGATACGTTTCCAACTCCGCTGCATTCTGAGCTGCATTCGCAGTCCTCACCATATGTAACAGTGCTTGCGTCGACGACATGTCCAACATTGGTGGAAACACGGGGTTACCAAACAGACTCTCCTGCTTTTGTTCTTTCGGGTCCTTGTTTGAAAGGGGTGAGGTGGTGGGCACGGTAGGTGGTTGGGGTGCACCCAAGGGTGCCATTAAACCAACGAAAGGTGTCGCAGCGGTTTTGAACGCTGGAAACCTTGGGTCTAAACCCGGAGGATAACCGTTTCTAGGTGAACTGAAGTAGCTGTAAATTGAAAATGAAATTGTCCTTATAAAAACTTTTATGATAAAAGATCACATCTTCAAGAAGAAAGATTTTCTGATAAGCATATCTTTGGGGAGCAAAATTATTTACTGGGTAATTAAGTCATTTTAGAAAGAGGGTGAATATGAAATGTAATTTTATTAAGAATATATAGAAAATTAGAATAAAATTTCTCCAGGGTTTTAACAGCCGTCCAAACGCAGCGACATTCAAATCCACTTGTCGCTGAAAGCCATGAAACCCGTCGCGCTTGCACACAGCGTGTCAGGTGCCAACACATCCTGCTTGTGCGTGGAAGGACACGGACATATTTATTCAGCGAATTGGAACGACGAACAAGGCACTTTCTCCTCGAAATGCCATGGATCGCAAGCACCGCGTGCGCTTCCAGCGTCCTCGTCACGCGGATCTATGCTCGGTACTTGACCGATCCGAGTATAGTCGCGTTAACTGATCGCAAAATCCCTTCGTAAACGCTCGCAGCCGACTCGAAAATCGATTTTCTAAATGAGATGTAACTTATGTCTAATAAGTAACAAGTCCGATTAAGTATTAGTTGCCTGATGTCCCCTAGACAAGTCGACCCGAAAGATGAACCCGACCTATGTTACAAATTTGTGGACCAATGCTGTAATTACATATGTGTGTATACCTGACGCTCTTAGGTGGCACCCCAACCCTCTGTCCCTGCATAGTAATACTACCACCCCTATTCAGCCACAATTCAAAAATATACACGTATAAAGTATAACACAGCACACAAATAGTCCTGAGCTGCAGCTACATCGATCACAATCGCTGCACGATGTTTCTTTGTTTTCGTCGACCGTTCGAAGCAGCTTTCACGGTAACCGATCGCGACCGGGCCCGACCGGCGATCGGTTAACGCGACTTTACTGTATACCCTTTAACTCGACCCGTGTGCCGGAAGCTACACGGTTGAAAGCCTTAGGCACTTGCAAAACGACAACCGGTTTCGCGTGACAATATTGCGCGAGCAATGCAGCCAACCACTCTTGTCCACTGTACGGGCATCAATATTTCGAGACATGTTACAAGACGATCAATATTTTCACTCGGTTGCCTGGTAGCAGCGTCCATGCTTCGAGGATCATACTCGATTGGAAATGTTCCCACGTATGCACACGGAACACGGAGATCGCATGAAGAATGTCAAGGCAAGCGTCACGACCATCAAGGTCCTGTGCTCTTTAACAGATTATCTACGAGTTCTGGCGAATTATGCATCCCATTATGGAGTGGAGAGTGAATCTGATGATTTATGAGGTGGTGAGGGTACTTTGCTGATATTTTAATTTAATTGCAAGGAATTGGTGTTTCAAGGGTACCATATTGAGGGTACAAAATTTGGAAACCATAAAATTTAGGAACGATGAAGTTTGGGAAGAGACACCCCTAATGTAAGTTTGCAAATGTACTCACTCATTCGGATTGACGTTATTGTACTTGGCAGCGAGGCTTCTCATGATATCGCTGTAATTCCGTCCCATCATCTGCTCCATGTGTTTGAGGTGATGGGGTGGTGGTGGGCCCTCGGGTCCACCCAAAGGGGTAGCATTTGGCGGCGTTCCTGGATGGCTGGACGACGATGGCGTCACGCTCCTCGACGAAGTTGAATTATTGTCTGGGGTGAGTCGTTCAGTTTTAACCTATAACAAACACCAAATATCCCACATTTTAATCAATAATTAAAATAATTCATTTTATATGTATTCTTACAAATTTTTAATTGTTGCATTTGATGACAAATTATGACATTAACATGACATAGTCTTTCTGTCGTTTACAAACTGAAATAATTTATTCAATCAAATAATTCTATTTAAAGCACCTTGTACCCCTAATACCGATTACCAAAAATCTGTGTCCTCGAACACGTTCCTGGATTTGGTACCGCTAAAGGAAAATAAGAATAACGACAGAACCACTAAATCTTCCATGAAAGGGAGAGGAAATGAAAGCAAGGAGCACCCTCCGTGTCCATGGTCATTGAAAATGTCACCGTGAGCCACTTCGGGGTGGAACAGAGCGAGCAAGCAGGAAATATCTACGAGCATTAATTCCCGGGAACAGATTGCATCCGAGATATGGTAATGAAGGCAACGCGTGGCGTAAGAGTTGACTCCTCTTCGAGAACGGTCGCGACGTGACACCAAGAAGAACGAGACTCGATTGGCGTAGAATAGGGTCCCTGAGGAGAGACCGAGCAGCCTCACCAAGAGGCCACGTAAATCTCTTTCTCGCCTCGAGACACCTCTTCCTGACAAGGGGCCGACTCTGGTCAACGTAGACACGATCCAACGTGTACACGTTTTCGAACGGGCCTCGTCCATTCGGTCTGTCAGCTTCTTGCGAAAGAAAAGCATCGATGGGGGCCTTAGCGCCTGATCAATTACCCGTTCGGCATAATACACTTCCTTCTAACCTCCTTCGATATTTCTGACGAATACATCTCATGTTTACCAGGAAACATTTCCTGGGTCATCGATTTTGGTCAAACTTCTTCCGATGGATTTAGAGCAAATTGAACCATGGTTGGCTGTTTTAGTTAATGGTCATTATATGAGAAGATATTCAAAGTTTCTTGATTACATGTAATGCTAAAATGTTCTTTATTTTTGAGTACGTTGCTTATTGATTGCGCTACTTACTTAATGTGCACTTGACTATCTCTGACTGATATTTTAAATGCTCAAACTACCTCTACATACAGAATACATTTTGAATTATGCAACTTCTGAATTAAATATGTACATTCTTTTTTACATATTTAACAAAATCCCTAAATATTCTCGACATGTCGTCCATTAGCCACATAAAATCCTCTTCGTTCACAAGCAGCGAAAAAGACGTTGCTGACCCTGTTTGACTTACAAGGAATTCCCTAAAAATTGACGAGTGTTTGATCACTCGATGAAAGAAAAGCTAGTGGTTTGAAGCGGTAGCGTGTACAGGTGAACACGAGTCCCGTTCAAAGTCATCCCGACCGGTGTTCTATGACAGCGATGTCAAGCAAAGCCGCAGTGTCATTCCACTGCTGACATCCGTATGGACGCTGGACGCTTCTGTAAACGTGGCAGTAGGGACCAGGAAAAAAAAACAAACAGCCCGATGGTTGGGATATATTATCGATGGTCATCGTTCGGAAAGAATGCCCGTCGAATGACACGTGGAAATCATGCTTGGCTACCATGTACACGTCTTTCGTTGTGGATGAAGATGTGCGGTGGAGAGATTCGATGTCAGATTGTTGCATGGTAAATGAGGGATTTTGATTCATTGGAAGTCTGACGTGATTCGATAATAGGAAACATAAATTGTGTACAATGTAATGGTAAAAATTATTTTTCTCGTGTTATTTGCGAAATGAAAGTAATATAATTTTTGCTAGCAAGGATGTTCCCAGACTGTGGGTCGCTCAAGTGCAAAACTAGTGGTATAGGGAATGTATATAAAAATAGTTCATTCTTCTCAACAGTAAGCTGTGTAAGTAGATTTTTGAACTTACTTGAGTAGTATCGAGACCATTCTGATTCTGCCGCCTTCTACCCCTAGGCGGCCTAGGGGTGGCCGCACCGGAAAGGTGGGCACCCTGGGGGCTTCCGCCCCTCGCGTCGACCGCTGTGTTCGCGGCCAGGGTGGCCCCGTCGTTGTTTTCCGTGTGTGTGCCTAAATCAGTCGCTTCTCCACGATCGCCGCCACGTGGTCCAGCACTTGCGGACACGTTTTCACCTGATACCTCACCTATTCAACAAAAAATATTCCCTTCGTCAATTTTGGAAACAGATTTCTAGATTTCTAGATTTTTAGATTCATAGATTCATAGATTTCTACATTCATAGATCGCTGGATTTCTAGATCTCTACATATGTACCTCAATCCCTATATTTTGAGATCTCTACATCCCAAAGTCTCTGTATCTCAAGACTTCTACATTGCCAAATTCCCATAGGTACTTCTGGATGTGTATACTTCTGAACCCCGTATATCCTAAGATTCTTGGATCATTAAATTCCTATATCCCTATATCCTGAGATTCATATATCTCCATCTCTCTATCTCTCTATCTCTCTATCTCCCTATCACTACACCTAGGTCTCCACATTTCCAAATACAGGTCTCCATATCTCTCCATAACTCCACAGCCCCAGATTCCTATATTCCTCCACTTCTGTATTGGTATATCCCCCACTGCATCCGTACAGATGTCCCCATATCCCAGTAACTCAATCTAAAATGTGAAGATCATTTCGTATAGATCACAGAAACGTTAGTCTAGCAGCAAGAGGCTCGTTTTCAAGTTAACGCGACCTGCCCTTTAAAAGGCACGTTTCTCGTTGGCTTTGCTTTACCGCGAATAATCCGCTCGTATTTTGGCGCATCGTCTGCCCGATAAATCCGCGACTCGACTCATACGTTTTCCCTCGGCAAGAGCAGGCAACTCGAACCTCTAACAGCGGTTTCGTAACGAGGCGGTAGCCGCCTCGTAAAGCTTCCTTAACGTCGGCCCCGTGTAAACGGTGTCTTTCGACACCAGGAATTTCGATGAAATACAGTTAAGGGGGATAAACGATTACACGGTGGCTGAAAGCGGCGCTAGCCGCACACACGAAATTTACGCCTAATAAATGAACCTGTCCCGACGTTATTATCTCCCTGCTCGATCACGAGCTTGTATCAGCTTTGGATTATACATTGCCGGCCATAAGCATTAGGACAGTTACAATTTTCTACGTTCAAGATCAAACGATACGGATGATCTGCAGATTTTTGGCGATCCTTCTTTTTATATTAATTTGCCTTTCAATTAATACGCTGTTTTGTGCATGAGTGTACTTTCAACCTTACATTTCAATGTAGAACATTAACCTCAAATCTTAACCATACATTTTAACCTTACATCTGAACCTTATACATTAACCTTAAATCTTAACCTCAAACATCAGCCTTACATTTCAACGTAAAACTTTAACCTTAAATATTTACCATACATTTTAACCTCACACCTTAATCCTAAATCTTAACCTCAAACATGAACCTTATATTTCAATTAAATTTTAAATCGCAACCTTAAACCTCCTTAACCTCAATCTAAAATCATCGAGTGACCAAGGAATAAAAGGTGCACATGTTACAAAATTCAATTGCACTTTAATTGAGAACCATGGTGAAAATTTGAACGCGAATGTGTTAAATATCTATCAGATGTAGAAGAGTAAGAAGATGAACGAAAGGGAGGATCGCAAGAGATGTAAGAAGAAAGAGATGGCGGAGGGTAGAAGATAGAGGTCAGTGGCCACATTAGCCACCAGGAGTATCCAATAAATTCTTGCCATCGTTAAATGGTCGGAATTTTATGGCGGTTGTAACTCGTGCACATGGCCGAATTTGTTGGACGATACGATCGACTGCGGGTTGAGATCGTTGCATGCGATGCGAGATCCTGGATATTGCCTTGATTTCACCATCGATGCACACGTGCGTTCATGGTAGCTTCGAGGCCATTCTTCCCTGAATTTATTTAGTTAATGTGCCAACAAGGGTGAACGTTTAGGCACTTGACAGGAAGATAAGATACAGTAAAGATGTTCGACAGAACGTGTTTTAAATTCCATCAATTTTTTTAGTACTCAAGTTGATCTTGCTCGTTTTGGGAATTTATTGAGCGTTGACCTTGGTTCTTGTATGGATAGCTTTATGGGAGGCTTTTGGAACTTTCATGCGTCGAAATTAGATTTGGCAAGTTTGGGATTGGAATATTTTAGAAAATTTGGAATTTTGAAGGTTGGAAAATTTGGGAGATGGAGAATTTGTGAACTGGAGAACTTGAAAGTTTGAAAATTTGAAACACAAAAGAATTATCTCATCGAAATAGCAAACCCCAGATATTTTCATGTGCACTTTCTAATTGACCCTATTTCATTCTACCCAAAATAAAAGCAAATAGCATCGAATTTTACGATACACCATGATTATGTCGATCGAAGCGTGAAAATATACATTAGTCTGATTTTACAACTTCTACGAAGCGGAATCTGGTATCCTGAAATTAGCAGGCTCACAACACGTTCAAGGAAAGAAAAAAAGGATTGGAAAATTGATCGTAAAAGCCACTCCTATGACAGTCATTATCCAATGACTTCATCGTTTTCGAGCACAATATTTACGGCTTCCCATCAAAATTCTATTAGGTGCTGGTTTTTAATAGGAAATCAATTCATTTTCTTCTACTTTGTACATTCTCTTAACTTATGGCTCTGTTTTTATAAAAGTTCAAGGTTGACTGGAGAAATTCGGTAATTTCCACTTCTTAAATTTTCGATTTCTCAAATTCCTATTATCCCAAATTCTCAAACTTCCCAAAACCCCAAATTTCCAAATTCCACCCCAAACTTAGCTCCATAATTTCCTCATCAAATCCTAATCGCTAAAAGTTCCCAAACGGCCCAAAGGAAAATGGCGACGCGATGCAGTCACTAAACTGCCCGCCCCGTATATGACCGCACCGAGGAATCCTAGCATGCTTACCAGCGTGACAGCGTAAAATCGTAAAAGCATTCGGCTGATTATTTCGAACAACGTATTATTATCGTCGCAGACTACACTCGGTACGTGGCGAAGACAAACGTTCGAAGTGAAGCTGCCGGCGATTTAGAAGCAATTTACAAGCTGACTCGTAGTTTTCGTCGGCATCGACGAGCGTAACAGCAAACGATTTTCCGCTGGTACGCAAATAACCGGCGGGCAACGTAAGAAACGATCTGCAAACAATAGTTCGGTGCATCGGCAGTTCCGGAATTCGAGTTATGATATTTGTCGTACGTGACTTGGCCGTGCTACCGCGTGCACATAAAAGTTGCGGGTCCAATGTGTATCCTCTAATGGGGACGTGAGGGAATGCGATGGAAACGGTTAGATAGAATTTTACGAGCTTTCCTTACGACGGCTGTAAATCAAACGTCGACTCCAGCCGCGATAGAAAGTTTTAATTAAGGACGCTCGAGTTTGCGTTCACGATTGTACTCTTGTTTTTTCACCGTTCTAAGTATCGTTGTTTATGGACTCCCTGTTTGCATTTTTCACTGACTGAGTGAATTCTCCGCTTGATGTTCGGTTGCTTAATGTTGATTTTAATTACGATAGAAGGGTGTAATTAAGCGGATTGTCGCGGGAGAAACATATGTTGCGTGATATGCTGGATTATCGTTGAGGACATTGATCGTTTTTTAATCTTCTACTTTGTAATATTACTAGTATAATAATTGTTGATATTACTCTATAATATTATATAAAATATTGTATTTGTTGGTTGCGTTGTTATTATTATTTTTTATCATGTTGTTAAATATGTATCATTATATCTTTTTATTGTGTCATTACGTTCCTTGAACAAATTTAAAGTAGGTAATTTTTTGAAGTGAATAAATTGGAACCTAACCACTTACCAATTGGTTTGAATCAGTGCTGCATGATTCAATGAAATTTATGGACTGACTTTAAGCACCTATAGGTAGTGTTATAGACACACAACTTGAAACAAAACTGACTAATGTGACTTCAAACAAGTAAGGTCCCACAGTGGATAAGTTGAACTTCAAGGTGCGACGACACGCTATTGTTAGCTGGAATTAACACGTCGTTACGATATTTCGCACCAAGAGTACGCATTGTTTTCAGGATAAATAGAACACTCTTCTACTATGTACACGAATCTGTAAACCTCTTACAAATGACACTGTACACTTTCTTACAATTTATATTATTCGAACGTTTAATTTTTAATGCAAATTAGTTTAACAAACTGAAGAATATAATTTAATGACGTTTAATTAATTAACGTTTGATAAACACGATTAATTGTTTTATTTAAAAGAACGAACACGACAAAGTGTGATTCAGAGACAACACTATAAAATCAAAGAACCAGAAGAAATAAATGAACTGCATGGAAATTAAGGCTAAAAAAAAGTGACTGATTAAGAAGCACGGTAAGTCGACACGCAGTGACTCATATCTATGTTCACGTGCTGTTGAATTTTAAAACGAACATTAATATCATTTTCACTGCCGTATTTGCAATTACTGCTTCAATACGTGCGCATTAAAATTCAGTTCATTAATCATGTCATTGATCTTACTAGTAGTCACGTTGTCACAATATTACACATTATATAATATAGTCATACAGTATACAGTTTCACGCTCTAATTTTATTTTCAACTAAGTTATACAAATTTAAATTATCGCATAATTAAACAGTCACTCAAGTGTCAGCCGAAATTTCAAGATCCGGGTCCTGAACGACCCAGCATCCATCATCGGAGGATTATGCATCGATTATCATGTTCTCGGTGAAAATGCATCTGAAACCCGAGGAAGAAAAGCGAAGAACACCCGGAACTCCCAGATGGGTGCTGAGCATAAATTATTTCGCGAGACTGCTGTTAAAACGAACTGACCCTAGAGGTCAAGAATAGAGCGGTTCGCGACAGGAATAAAGATGGCAGCTTAGCTTTCAGTCTAAGTTAATTATTCCAGCCTCGAGAACGTTTTTCGACGAATTACTTGCAAACGTTTAGCACGAAGTCTCTGTTAAGTATACTCGAGCGAACAAGATGATGAAAACCTGACAGCTTCAAGAGGATCACCGCCATTTTGTTTTCCACAATATTCCTTCACGATGATATCATCGAACGGTCAGAACAGTTATCTTTGCTATTATTTTCATCACGTTATCGTTCTAAGATGCAAATTTTATTAACAAACTGTAATTTTATTTTTGCGTTTATATTCATATACTGTAATATGTATCAATATGCTGTACAATTTATGTATTGTAGTATGTTTATGGTGCAGTATATTCATAAATATAAAATAAATATGTATTAACTAAATTCAAAAAATGAAATGTAAGTCAAATGTAAATAAAACATGAAGTTTATTAAACAAGTTATGCAATTAATTAAACCAGAAAGATATTTTGAGGTGAAGTTCTAAAAATAAAAGTTTCGATTTATCGCCGAGTGAAGTTTAAACATTCAATAAACATTGAAAACCATAATGCAAACTGCTGAATTATTCATAAATTGGCAAAGCGCGCGTTACGTATTGGAATAAAAAAAAAGAACGACTCGTGGGTGATTTGTTCAGTTACAGATTTTGAGAAGTCGAATTGCGTTAATAAGATCAGAAATTTATGTTTCGAGTAAAATCTATCGTGTATCTAGTTAACATACTCGTTATCGATTCGAACAAATTAAATTAACCCGGTTCTCGAAGCCCACTGAATTTTGCAATGAATAATCGAAACGCGTAGGTCGAGCGATATATTTTCCAGTCGATCCCGAGTGACCACCGACGTATTCAATTTGCCGTGAAACGGGAAAAAATCGAGGCTACTTCTTGCAACGCTACGAAACAAACAGTGGCACGATTTCTTAATACCCCGATCGCAAACAACGCAACCGTCGATACTCTATGTATGAACAAATTAAGCATGAAAGTCAGCTCAGATTTCCAATGTTACGGTAATTTCCATATCTCGCGGTATAATCGAATTACGGAAAATCTATATTATCGTTGCTCGCATATTTCGATTGAGATCGGTATAAAGATACGGATTAAAAGTTATTAGACACGGTTCTTGCATATGTTATACTACCACACCCAATTCGCATTTGCATTCGACATCTTCCCCCAGTGCACTTCCGTTGCGCAATACGCTGATCTCTTTTCCTCCTACTAGATTTCACTGATTTTCATTTGAAAACGAGAAAACTTCAATCAAAACATTGATGATCGACGTGATTATGCGCTGAGATATTTCCATGAAACTGGTCGTTCTTCAATTAATCTCCACGATAATTTTGTTATTCACGGAAACCTATTTCACCTTCAAAACGTGTTCGATAACATTGGAGAGGTATAGTGGAAAAATTGGAAAATTTTGAAAATTGATGGGAAAAATTGATGTTGGAAAAAATTGGGAAATAGAGAATTTGGCAATTTTGAAAATTGAAAAATTGAAGAATTGAAAAATTGAAAAATTGAAAAATTGAAAAATTGAAGAATTGAAAAATTGAAGAATTGAAAAATTGAAAATATATAAATTCCAGAATTAGTATAATAAAATATCTCACATCCTGGCAAACAAAGCTTGTAACATTGAAAACGTAAACTGGTAAGTTTGCAATTTAGTCCATTTGAATTACCCCTTCATAATAATCTTATTCGGTGATGATCATTTCTACTCCCTGATGCGAGGGACGTTAGAGTAGAGAAACTCGTGCGTTCAAAGAATAATAGCTCGTCACGTTGGGGATTTATAATGACTGGCTGCACGCAGGCGAGCCGCCTTTATCGTTCATTAAGTAGCATGCTAACCCCGGATGCGGATATATGTATACGGGGAAGGTGCGTGCACGCGTGCAGCACGCGTGCAAACACTTCTTCGCCGGCTATCCACCGGTTTTTCAACCGGCTACTTTTACAGAGCCCGCAAATGGAGGAAATGACCACTTCCGCTCTCGCGTTTTAACCTTTAACACTACTGAATGACTAGGTTACTTCTTCAGGATAATAGAAAAAAACTTTCAAACACTTCTCTTTTGCATGTTACACTTTTTATCTTTTAATTTTAATCTCATTGAAATTTAAAATGTAAATTGAATCAAAATTATTGAGTATTTTAATGCACTAACACATAGGTCGCCATATTAGAAACAGTCATGATTAGCATATACTGTAATATTGTTTATAATAAAAAATTTCAAATGTTACCTGATAATACCACTTACAAGAACTATAAAAATTTCGTTTCAAATCCACCACACAAAACGTACAACCGATCCATTCAGAATGTCTGAATAATATGAATGAAAGTTTTTCAAGGTTCACTAAAAATTTTAACATTTCAAACGGTGCACACAAGTTTTTTTTTAAAGTTCAGCTTAAAGTTCAGTCGAATGTTTAACAAATAAACTACACGCCTACTCTGTGGTTAGAATGATTAAAATACTTTCTTGAACTTTGACCAGCTGCTTCACCCTCCATATATGGCTCTCTGATTCACAACGACCATTTCGTTGAAACCCACGCACGCATTCATAGACCTGAAAAGGTTAACCCTTAACATACAAAGTAGTATTCCCCGGCAACTGCGATACATGTTTTCTTAACACTATTCGTTAACTGTCAGATATATGAAGACGTAAAATAAACTAACTGCAAATGTAAATAAAAATCTTTTTATAGAAACGAGGTAATATAAAAATTCCGTGTGGTTTCTTACTTTATAGTTTATATTTTCTTATTGGGGAATATAGCGATTCGGGACTGTAGCGATTTAGGTATGTAAGAATTTTGGAATATACGAATTTGTGAATGGAGTAGATCTTCTAAACATAGCCTCTTCACGCACCAACTCGTAAAAATTTGAACCAAAAATAATTGCCGATATCAGTATTAAAAGAGCTTAACAGAAGGTTTTATAACGCGACCTAGCATGACAATAAAAATGCCATAGGGTCCCATAGGCGTGGCAAAGAATGGCACTGGTATGCCACGGATTAAACTGGATTGGATCGAAATCAGCGAGCATAGCTAACCAACGACAATAATTGCGAGCGTAACGACCTTTAAAGGCCGGTATATTCAGGCAGGGTCAAAAGAAATACGAACGTAGGAAGAAGGAAAGAGATTAGTGTCACAGCGTTAACACGATCAGCGGCGTCAGCGAGCGGTGTTAACTTACACATAAGTTACCGGCGTGAGTTATGCGCGAGCAGGAGGGCCGGCCGTGCCATTAAAGCGGGTTATGCCCGTTTCAAGTGGAAAATCATAAGCACCGCAGATACGCCGTTATTACTATAGACGCGCCACGAGAACGCCACTTACTTTGTAATCATGACTAATGCATAATGCAGTAGCCGGTATAGTTGTGGCTGTGCGTGTGTCATACGATTCTATGTGGGTGCGTGCCTGCGTGATTGGTGCGTTCAATAGCTCCGTGTGTGTTCGGGTTTAAATACAACGGACGCACGTGCGAGTGGACAATGGATTTAGAGAATGTTCGGAATCATTAGGTATTCTAACAATTTGAGGAGCTGCGAACTAAGTCATCAAGTATAAAAATTTTCTACGTTTCTGGATTTTGGAATTTTATATTTTTGATCCTCAGGTTCAGTATACAGATTCCGAAATTGGGAACTTTAAGTCCCCCTCCACAAAACTCCAAATAACCCAATTCATAAATTTCTAACTTCCTGAATCCCCAAATCTTCAGATCCCCAAATTCCTAAATTCCTAACTTCCTGATTCTCCACATCTCCAGATCTCCAAACTCTCAAATCCTTGAATCCTTAGATCCTCAAATCCTCAAATCCCCAAAACCCCAAATCCTCAAATCCCCAAATTTCCAAATTTCTAAATCTTCAAATCCCGAAATTCAAAAATTCCCAAATCCCCAATTATATTAAAAAATCTCGAAATTCAGAGATCACACCTCAAAGCCTACAAATAATAAACGTTTGAAATACATGCCGTATGTTCTACAGTGTCAAAACATTTGCAACAAGCATAGTCATTCCGAGAGCACGAGAATCAATAAAGGAGCAAAATTATACAGACGGTAACAGGAGTGAACGTAGGAGTCGTACGGTTAATACGAATCGCTATTCCTGTTAAGTAGGTGAAGGCACGCGAACGAGCATCCCGAGGGAGAGAACGTCGCGACGCTACTATGCAGAACGAGATCCCGCCGCGTGAAATATGGCCGCGATGAGGTTGGCGTTACGCGACGATCAAAAAAGGTTAAATTACCGGCGTTCTGGAATGCTCGAATATCGTCTCGTTTGTAAGCTTCGAGCACAATCCGCTAGCCACAGATGACGCCTATAAATTCCTTCGAAAGATTGTCCGGCAATCGGCACAACTTAGATGACTCTGCGTTTTAGCGAACTCGTCGATCAATGCCATCCGATAGGTGTTACCTTTGGTACAATAAATGTACCAAATACAAGAATATCAGACACTGTTTAATAAATAAATTCAGAGAAAGGCTCACTTTGTCATCGATTAACCAAAGTTGAAATGTTATGTAAATTTGGTATCAATAGTTGACTATAATAGAACTCCAAATTGAAGGGTATTAAGAATTCGAGTAAAATAGAAGAGTGCGTGACTCGTGAAAATAGTGCAAGGGGTTAATAGGTATTGTTTGTCCCGTTTTCATCGTATATTTCGCTAATCAACAAATGCACGATCTGATCGGGTGCTGAATCGCACAATGAAGCCACGTCATTCTTCTGGCGGAGTCATAACCTTGGTCCTGTGGAGAATGGTAGAATCAGCTGTTTCTAGATAGAAGGTCTGGTGCACAATGGACTGTCTCGTGACTTGCAAGCATTTGCACGCGAGAAGAGGAAACGAGTGGAAAAAGGAGGGAATTTATGACGGTTCTTTATAATTAACACCTTGGGTTTAATGTGACCATTTGCAATTTCATTTGAAAAAATTTGCAAGCTGTATTTGACTTTTATCTTGTCCAGGTGTCCATACGTTACAATTCAACGATTTTGCATTTAAAAATAAGTTTTAGCCATTTTAGAGTGAAAAATAAGTTCCTCCGTTCTTTTTCATTTTAGAGTAATTATAAAATATGAACGTACCAGTGAAAACATGAACTAATAAAAAGTTATTGTTACCGTAAGCAAATTCTGTGGATATGGTACCTTTCACCTATAGCTGAAAGGGAATTCCTGCAAATTACCAGATACGAATGCACATAAAATTAATAAACGATCTCTAAATTGACAAGTTCGTACATCATTCGTGGCAGCACTATAATTACGATGTCATTAACGTGGTGCTTAAGAAAACGGAGATAATCGTATAAATGGTGGATCTTTGCAATATACGCTGAATTAATTATAAAAACCGATCGAATGTATATTTATTGGTAACGTGTTCATTTAAAACATATAATCTCATTAATATCGTGTAATGTGGACGTAATAATCATGTACATTTGATAATTCACGTCGAATATGGAATATGCAAACAGATGTCAAATGCAGATGAAGCTACTAATAGTTTGTACATGTACATTCATTATATAATAATTTGTTTTTTTCTTCTAAACTTTGTAATTCGTTTTTTCTTTTCTGCTGTCGATATCACTCTTCTGTCGGTCATCAGATACGCATCAACGCGGAAAATGAACCAATTACAATGAAAATAGCAGTGTTTCTTTACACCGTTTTTAACGTCGCAATATTGTTCTGTTTGCATTAGAAACTGATCCTGTATTATGTTAATAATTTCATGATAATTATCATCATAATTTTTATTATTGTTCAACACTGTATTTAATTCGATTTATTTGAGAAATAAAAATAGTAAGTAACAATGAACTATTGTATTGTTAACAATTTTTCACAATAATTGTTCGACATATACATATCTAGCGTTCTGTCTTGAAAGATATGTTTTGTTCTGTCACGTTTTTTCAGCCTCATTAACCAGGAAGCAGTGTTTGAGATAGGTCAGAGGTAACTGTTGGAATTTTTTGTGAAAAGAACTTTTTCATTCCTTTGAATTTACATATAATTACCTGTTTCCGGAGCAGTATCTTTAATACCGCGAATAAACAACCGACATACATATATTATCGTAAAACGATTGCCAAAAAAACGCATTACTAACCATATAATTCATTTAGAAGTATAATTCTAGAAGCCGATTAGTTAAGTGATTTTATGCATTGATTACGACGGAAGAAAATATTCTCTTTTTTAGCTGTGCGCGCCTACAACTTTTTATCGCAATGTTGATGAACATGTTTGCCTTATCTAAACACACTTTTTTATACCAAGATAATGTTTTTCTTTTATTTAAATTTAACCCTTTCAAATCATTTGCAATTTAAAATTAAAAGTTTTAAAATGAATTCTAGGATGGATGGATATATGGAAGCTTGTACACTCTCAGGATATAATAGTGTATATTTTTATTCATCCTGAGGTTATTGTGGACATTTCAAGATCGTTTCGTTGTAAAAGTGATGTAGGCATTCAACTTCACCGAAACACCCTGTAGATTACCTCTATACCTCCATCGAAATAGCTTGTATATGACCCCTATTGAGACAACCTGTATATGACCTTCACACCTCCATAAAAATACCCTGTATATGACCTCTATTCAACCAGCGAAATGACCTGTATATAACCTCTATTGAAACGACCTGTACATGACCTCCATTCCTCCATAAATAAATTCCTCACAATGCAACTTCCTATTTTGCTTATTTTCTCGTAAAAGGTCAAACATTTCACCCAGCAGAGGATTAACCCCGGTAAAAAAATCTCTCCAACCTCCGTGCACCGAGCAAACACTCCAACCACCGAACGGACGCACCCCATCCATCATGCCTGAAGACCAGCCACTTCTATCCAGAAGAAGACTCGAAAACCCCTTCCACCTGTCCAGTAACGTTCCAGGTGGACCAGACACAAAGGCTCTAGGAACAGAAACGGTCTGTTCACCGTTTGTTTCCCCAGTGGCAGACAGCGTACGGTGACCTTTACGCGAAAAGAGCAGAGGACTTCTCGGGACATGGTGGCAAGGGGACGAGGAAAGAAGAGGAAAGGTGCGTGCCTGCGTGACGTAGCTTTCGCAGGCCATCACGCATATGTTACCCTCCCCTGAAGGGGGGAGGGGAAGACCTCGTACGCGCTTACAATGCGATCCGCGGGGTCATTCCACCTCGACCACCTTCTTCGGCTTCTTCGTATTCGTCTGCGTCTCTTCCGCCGTATCTGGCCTGCGAGTGAACTTTGTTCCGACGGGACGTAGGTGTCCGAGGTGGTTTATGACGAGGGTAAATCCTTTCTTCAGGGTCGACGGAAGGACGTAGGTGTCAACGCTGGGCGTGACTCGCGTGTCACCGCGACCCGGATGAAAATCGACGATATCTTCCTGAGATAACAGTTAAATGCAGGAAGTTATAACACCTATTTGTCCTTGTGTGGTCTTGGCTGAGGGATGCGATACGTTGCAAAAATATCAGCTCGATTATACTTTTGGAATAATTTATGTTTGTCAGGGTATACTTAACAGTTTGATCTTTGATAGAGGATGCTTTATTTGTTTTTGCCGTATAAAGAAGATTAATTATAGCGATGTCAGTCATATGCTAATTATTTCTTGGAGAAGGGAGAGGTTAGGTCAAACTACTTTGTACTACTTTGTGTTACTAGGTAAACTAACAGAAGATTGATATCTACGTTGTGTTACTCTGAATGAACAGTTGTATGAGCTGTTCATTATCAAAGTGGGACAATTCTCTTCGCGATCGTACACTGATTGTAAAATAAAGTTTTATATTCTGAAGCATGCTGTTTTAGTTCTGAAGCATGTATCTAAAGTATGTCATATAATGTAAAATCAAATTCTTTTAGCTCCATTTGCTCACATATGAAGTTGAATACGATGCAAGTAAAGGTAAGTAAAACAATTCAAGCAAAATGATTAAAGAATATTGTGTCAGAAAGGTTAATTACAAAATAGTAAATAAATTGTAAATGTAAGAAACAAAATGTAGGAATAAACGAACAAATGTAGTATACAGAGAACAAGAAATCGCCAGCCAGGATTGAACAAGAAGATGTTGACAAAACATAGATCAGTTATCTCATAAAATCAATTATTTATATTCCACTGTGCAATGACAAGTAATGATAAATCATGTTTCTTATTATACGTTTGTTACATAAGCAGAAAAAAGAACGGATATTTGTATAATAAAAAAGATTCGATGTAAAGGCAGCAATAGTTACGTCATAAATAGCAAATACAATTTACCAGAATATAAACTCATGAACAATAGAGAAACAGAAGTACAATTAAAAGTTAGTGGTGGAATCAAAATACAAGTGGGGTTTGTTAATCAAAATTGAGTTAGTGACGTACTACCTGTAGCTGTCTTCATGGTGTCGAAGCACCATAGAGATATGAACAAAAATAACTAAATAGTATTCATATAATACTAATGTTGCTTAAAATTAAAATTGAAAAATGTAGCTAGGATATTTTAAATAAATACTATTAATTCTAATATGATATATGCAATCGTTTACAATTTATTCGATCTTTTAAACTTGATAAAATTTACAAATTACATTAATTTCAATACCAACGTGTTCAATATTAAGTCCGATACCAATGAATACAAATGATCAGGAAATGATTGTAAATCAGCACCGAAAGAAAAGTAACCGCGCTCACCCACATATCCGCCATTTGACGTCACAATATCGAATTGAAAATGTTTGCAGCATTTACGTAAACACGTATCAGAAGAACATCGCGATAAAAACGATCAGCGACTGAAGAACCAAGAAAATCGCACGACAGGCGAGAATAACAAGCAACTCCCACGACTCGGTAGCTCGTTTCACCGTCCGTACGATATTCCTCGGTAAATCGTGTTACGCAATCATTTTATCACGGCCAAAGGAGACCATTCTCTAAAGGGCAGAAAAAATCTACACCTCTCCGATCGATCAGTCTCCCGTAATTCCGTCTTTAACATACGGCGACACTCGGAAAATCGTTCCAGCAACGCATAAAAGCGTTTAGCATCGTGCGAAGATAAAGCCGATTAGATATGCATCTAAACAGGTTAATAAACCACCCACACGTCGCTACACACCGCACATTGGAACGTTTCCACACGCAGCTCTGACGGAATCTAACACGTCCTGGCACCGTTTTCTCTTTCCATCTTTCAGTTTCTGTCTTTGTTCGACTCTCTGTCACCCTCGAACGACTCGCGAGAAGTCGAGTTACGAGCCGATGACAAACAAAGGACGATCAGCGACGATAAAAGCGAATGATTCTTTCACCTGTCGTTTAGGATGCTCGCGTGCTAGATCGCCACGCGTTTGATCACCGCAGATTATAGAGTCACGCATCTTATCGACACGCGTTGGATAGACACACGATAACCACGCGTTAACTCGCTGTGGATTATATTACGTTATATAGCCACGTGCTGGATCGTGATATGTTAGATCATCACACGTTGTATAGTCACGAGTTGAATAGGCATGCGTTAGACCGTTAGACTTTAAAACATCACGCGACAGACTGGCACGCATTATATCGCCATATGTTAGATCACGTGTTGGAGCGTTATGCATTAAATTGTCTTCGTAGATTGTTACGCTCTTCAGAGTTCCGGAGTTTCAAACATTCGTCGTACCACTGTTTTCAAATTCTTGCGTTCAAAATTTTTAAATCTGATATCATTAACATCTTAAATTCTAAAAATCATAAATCTTCATGATCTAAGTTTCACAACTTCAATGTTTTAAAGACCTCAAGGTTTGAAGTTCCAAAATTAAAAATTCCGAAAGTCTCCTTTCCAAAAATTCCAAATAGTTCTAAACCTCCTCAAACTTCCTAAAAATTCCCAAAATTCTCAAAGGACCCAAAACTCTAAAAATGCTAAAAAAGTCCCCAAAATTCTCAGGATAGCAATGTCTGAAGTTCGCACTATTTGTCCCAAGAATATCATTATTTGTCGCGTATAAAGCTTCATAGGTATAAGTTGAAGGGCTGTATCGTTGTCAGCGAAGGAATTCAGCCATGGTCGACAAAGAGCAAGGTGGGTTCGTGCGCGAGAAACGATTAGCACCGACAATCCTCGTTGGTCCTGTTGCTGGAGGGAACAAGAGACGTTGCAGGAGGAGTGGAAGTCAGGTACGTGGGTCGAGCAGGGGTCAAAGTCGGACCACGACGAGTCACCTGCGGTGTGACCGATGCGAGCAGCCAACGAACGCGCTCGCTATCATCTCGCCCGAGTCCCTGGCCTTCTTCGTCATCCTGGCTAATGCTAACTGCTTTTGCCTGCTGGTGTACAGTCGTTTGCAAAACTCGCGTCTACTTGCTCTCGACGTATCGATACTCCGCATGTTTCGAAATAAAATAATTTATAAAAGTAAATAAAAATGTTTTAATCGCAGTTATAAATATTTACCCAGCAAGTGAATCGATTGCATCGTCCAACATTGCGAAAATTTGTCAATAGCAGTATTATGAAATAATAACCGAACGACATTAATTACCAAGGCCATTTATCCCATCGTCACGAACACAAATAGCATAGGAATCAATAGTTCCCACAATTAGTCGCGCAACCAATCAGACCGCATTGTTCAATATTCATCGACGAACATCGAGCCAGGTTACGCCACGTATGGCGTGTCAAGGAGTTCGTCAATAATTATTCCAACGACAAGAGCCACGTTAACGAACGCAATTAGTGTATGGAATGGAATGTCATTGATCAACTCGTGCTTCAGAAGGTCATAGAGGTACCTCGACTGAATTTTTTATTCTTGCCTCTTTGTGTCTGCGTTTAAATACTTGTATCGAGATTCAATCATTTCGATAGCAATTTTCCTTTCAATTATTGTATACATATGTAGTTTCATATTCGATTGGTGATTATGATTCTGTGAAATGTATTTCGACTGAAGTTTATGGTATGGTTGGTATATTTGTGTATAGCGTTCACTGGGGATAATCGTTATATTATGGGTAACGATACAAGGTATTTAAAGTGTGGGGATGTAAAGCGTTGGAAATTAACGCGCAGGTATACAGCGCGTAGTGTTCTAACGCGTAGGAAATTAACGCGTGATGGTACTATGCGTAGTGATCTAATGCGTAGAAAATTAACGCGTGGTGATCTACCATGTAGAAATGTAACGTGTGGTAATCCAACGCGTGGTAATCTAACGCGTAGTAATCTATCGTGTAGTATTCTAACGAGTAGTAATCTACCATATAGTAATCAATAACACGACAATTTAACACATGGTCATCTAACACATAGTGATCTAAATAATCACTAACCACGTTTATTCCTAAAAAATCAAAAACTAATTTTTTACAAAAACATTAACCGATTGGTCAGTACGCATTTATTTCACAGATATCATTTCGAATGATATATCATCGGCGAGTGTCATCAGGAAACGGTTATGTGACCCTCGATGACTGCCTATGGCCAAGGACTTGGTCACCTTTTCTACGTCTGTATTTTACTCGACTATCGGTTATCCGCTCCTCGTACATGTGACGTTTCACAGTAATTGATGCTGGCTTAGCAGTAATTACCGACGTAATATATTGCCATCCTAAGAGTAAGCATCCTGCTTCTTGCGCGAATAAAACGTAGCTAGAGTCAGCTACTCCGTGTTTGACTAATGAGTGTCTTTCGTGCTGTTCGAATGGGCCCTTGATCGTACGACCGCAAAATGGCTGGTGGATTTAAAAAATTGCATTTGATGGACACTTACTTGAAAAGTTCGATGGATAAGTGTATAATAATACAGAATTTACTACCTACGAATTTAATATGAACGTTTACTGCGCAGAATGGAACATTGGACGTGTGAGAAAATCTAACAAAATCGTTAATACATTATTTAAAACTTCATGAACCTGTGTTAATTTTAATAAACCACATATTAAGGTACATTACTACGATCACTAAAATTGCAATAAACCTGCAAATCAAATTTTAAAATTGCAAATATACTAAAAAGTTGTTGAATCAATGCAACAATTTTGAATGCACAATGAAACATGCTAGTGCAGGAGAGCAATCAGTAAGATCGACATTGGAATCGCATGGTCATGGCTAAAAACGTGACCGATCACGTCGATTACAGTTTGGCGATATCGTTCGTTTGCTAATTAATCGCGAGCATGTCGCAGTATTCGATCGAGAAGGGGAACAAGATGGAGGACATATCGCAGTGTCGTATAGAAGGACACCGTGCGATGGGCCACCCACGACAGGCCCTCACGGTATCCTCTACAAACGTAAATTAGCGACTTATCGTATCGAGTTGGTCGTTAAGCGGTTCGATCGGCGCGAAATTCGAAGACATTCTCGTGACTCGGTCATGCAATATACACTAATCCTTATTCGCTTTTTTAGGTTAGAATGCAACAATTATTTTCGATTTTAGATCACGTTTGGAGATGGAGATTTTTCATTTTTTAAGTTATCTACATTTTTTGATTGTTGAACTTCTCAATTTCTACATTTCTAAATTTTTAAATTACCACAGTCCCCACTTCCCAAATTCATAAATCCTTCAATCTCAAAAAATTCCCAAATTCTCAAATTCTCAAATTCTCAAATTCTCAAATTCTTAAATTTCCAAATTCCTAGATTCCTAGATTCCCAAATTCCCAAATTCTCATACGTCCCAATTTAAAAATGCAAAAATTTCTCAATATTAAAATTCCCAAATTTCCAAATTCCAAACTCCCCAAATCTTCACAATCCCCCAACCCCAAAAATTCCCATATTCCCAAACCCCAATAACATAAAAATTTCCTAAACTCACTTTGATTCGTAAAAACGTACTCCATTCTTCGGAAGAATTTGCTAAAAAATAATGAAGATATAAAAGCAGTAAAGAATATAATGCGCAAAATCCATAAATGCAGTGACAATACGGTTTTATTAAATGCATAAGCAAAGAAAGGTGGAATTGCTGAGTTGTTCATTATCTAACTCGACTTCAGATAAATGGTTGAACGTTCAATTAAATGGCTAATCGATGGTTTACCTCAGCTTAATCGCTATGCAACAGCTATACAGTGTAATCAATTGTTGAATTAAAACACAAGCCAGCTGAATGTTAGCCTTTAAGCTATTATGGTACGTTCATCGTGAATGTCACCGTAATAAAGATATCGTTATATACCTACTAATTAAGCACCTATTAAGATAACGATCTTCAGGTAAAATACCCTCAGACAATATGCACTTCTTCAAAAGCTTCTAATTTCATTACACGTACTTTATTGCTGTGTGTATAAAATTCATGCAATTTTGGAAAATTAATTGGAAATAAACAATTTTGAGATGCATTATTAATGATGCATTGTTAAATGAAAATAATAATAAAACTATGTGTTAAATCGAAAGAAACGCTGTTATTAACATCTTAAATTCTTAAAATCTCAGTCTCACAATTTCAATGTTTTAACGTCCTTAAGGTGAAGTCCCAAAAATAAAAGTTCCGGAAGTCTTTCTAAAATTCCTACAAGTCCAAAAATTCCAAACCTCTTAAAATTCGTGCAAGTGTAAAAATTGGAATGCGTTAAATCGCAAGAAACGCGATCGATCGAAAGTAACAGTGTACCGATACCAGGTCCCATAAGCGTCCTAACCGTCCCATAACGAACAGTGCGTCCGACTGCGTCGCAGATTACGAACGTCCGGTGATTGCATTCTTCCGCGATATCAAGCCGCACGAATCCCGTAATAGTCGCGTTAGTAGGTGGTAACAGCAATCAGAATCTGCATTATCGTAAAGACACCGTGGTCTGACGCGTTTTATGGGACTCTTTCAATGGCCCCGCGTCCGAGGAGGCCCAAGTCCGTCGGGGTTAAAGTTTACCGTTCCGAACAACCCATTAACGGCCCCGGAGAGCTTTTATTGACTCGTCCTGAACGGTAATTGCGAAAACTTTACGCAAGATCGTCTAATCTCTTGGAGTGTGTAGCATCGAAACGGATGAAAGGATTTCCCATAGTCCTCGAGATATCGACCTGCTGGCAACTTGTTCGGACGGAGTCACTGGCTGGCCTTTGACCGTTCGATTGCTTTTTAAGACGTTTTGCCGGTCGAAAACGACCCAACCGAGAGAGAACTTTCGACTGCATGGTGTTTCCCTGTCCATCGGTAAATAGACGGGACGGACGAGAGCGGAGGGTTCATTAGCGAGGTATATCAGCGGCCAGCATTCCTCGCCTGTCGACCTTTGGACCCTTCTCCGGGTCAAATGAGACGGCCGAAGGTTTCCAGCTATTCTTTTTCCTAACGGGTGATTCGAAAAATTTACTATCTTCTAGGTAGGATTATGGGCTTAGGCACCTTTATGGGTTTCGAAGGTACGAGGAATTTTAGTGGGTCAGGGAACATAAACCATTATTTGGTACTTAATTTTATGATAGGTGTTTATATGACCCTTCGGTATACAGCAATTTTCATCATGATGTACAAACCTAGAAACATCTAGAAATCTAAGAATTCAGAAATTTGGAAGCTCAGCAATTTGCAAGAACAGAAATTCTTAAATCCATAAATCTACGAGCGTGAAAGTATAACCGATTGCGTCGGAAAGACCAGTAACACCCACGTTGATAAACATTCTCGATCAAACAGATGTAGTATACAAGCAAAAACAGATCTAAACATTCCTCAACTCCCAAACTATACATTTTCCGACACCGTTCCTTTCACAATCATGGAATTCTAATAATCGTTCTCCGAGCGATGCGATTACCAATAGATAATTGCCGAGCAGATTTTCGTGCGTTGAGCAACTCTCGAGATTCGTCGATAAAAATTCCATTAACCATTACTTTTAATTGCAAGGACGTCGTGATCACGTCGATCACGCCTCCGGATCAGATCGATCGATAAGCTAATCGCGATCGGGTATCGGGGTTGTGATACAAGGGGAATGTGGCCCGACCCGATTGCTCCTACGACCAACTTCGCGTTTGATCGGTTTCAGTTCCGTTTGACGATTTTTTAATTGCCGCCGCGAGAAACGTGCTGTATTGGTACTACACCAATTAGCGGTAAGACCTCTTCATCGATATACTATCGATCGCCATTTGTACGTGTCAAGGTGTCGAGACCCTCTTGTTGCTCGGTTCTCATGCATAAACATCGCTGTGACAATGAGAATTATCGGCGAACGGCACGCAAGTAAATGGAAACGAGACGGTGTTTTCTTTTTAACCGAGGACGATTAATTCCGCCTGATTTCTGTGCTCGCAACTGAATCGTGAACTTTACTGTTTTCGCTTTAGATCTCAACTTGTCGATTACCTTAGAATGTTACTATTTTTCTTACTGTTATTCACGACTTTGGACACTGTTTTTTGGGACCATTTTCGAGTCCTTTTTTAGCTTCTTTATGAAGTTTATTGAGTTATAGATATTTAGGAGTGTTTTAATTATTACTGTTATTGTTATTCAAAGCATCATACGTGTTACACTTTAGCTTCAGTGCACAGATACATGACTTCATTTCAAAGTCGAATAGTTCTCCCTCGTGTTTCGCGAAATTAACATTTAAAAACACCCCAGTTTCAATTTTCTCCCAGCAACATAAATTGCATAGCCTCCGAAAGTTCTACAAATAGAAAAGAGATAAAAGCCCTGAAACCGCTATTCAATTTACCTTTCTGTACCCAACAAAGTGACCTTTCTCAAACTTCAGCCAGACAAAGACAAGAAATGTAGAGAGTAGAAGAAGCAAGAAGAGGAAGAAGGAGAAGAAAGGGACAGAGAGTAATAGAGAAGCATCCCGATATGGTCATGCTCTCCCAATGCAAATGAGAGGCGAGAAGAGTGTTGCTTCAGCGGTAGGCGAATGAAAGCTCGAGCAATTAAATTCTCATTGGAAGGCAGACACGTGTTACCGCGTGTCTGACGAGACGGTCATGGCGATCGCGACCTCGAGATCCACGATATCTCGCGTTACGCGACAAATCGTCGGCCCTGCTTCCTGTCTACCTAACGACAGATTCATTGGTTAACCTATACTCGTCTACGATGATCGATAAAGGCATACGTCCATTTCATAACCTTCAGTTCTCAAATTTTCATATTTTTCGTCATACTGCAAATTTCCAACTGTCTCAATTTATGTTTCCATATATTTATATCTTCAAATTTGATGATTTTCAAGTTTGTAAATTATCAAACTTTGAAATTCGCACATTTCTAGATTGTTATCAAAAAAGTTCACAAAAACTGAGTATGTCATTTCTGGATGTCCAACTAATATGTAAACCTAAAAGCACATAACCTTGACAAATAAAAAGAGTACATATCCTGAACGAAGAGAGATACATGTTATCATATTTTTTCTAGGGAAGTCAAATTTGTTTCCGAAGACTGTGGTTAGGTAGATTTTTAATCGATGACCGATAATTACTCGATTTTTAGCGACCTCGTTGCAACGGCTACCACGATTACACGAGCCAAGAACGCTAACGCGTTTGATGGGTGTTATTAGAGAAACGGCTCGTAATGTATTCCTTTCCCGTTCCCCAAATGTCTTGTAATTGCCGCTTGTAATGAAAGAGAAACAGCCTCGAAGGAAAATGAGTTCGCGAATGCCACCTTGGGTGGCATAAAGTGTTCGGTTCTTAATGCGCCCGAGAGATGCTGGAGTTGTTTCGTTTAAAATTGTAATTGCTGGGTGGTCGTCGCGATACGATGAATCTGAAGCAACTTATGAAGAGAAAGTAACGGGGATTATTGCACCGCTGTATTGTATATTGATCGTTGGGGCTGTAGTTTTCGTTGTAGATTTTGTTGATATTCTTTGGGATGGTTTTTAAACTCATATGCTTACAAATTTTTAATCGGGTTTACAAGATTTCACATTTTCAAGTTTTCAAAGTTAAAAATTTGATAAAATTTCTTTCTTCAAACTCATTCGGTTTTTGCGCCAACCAGAATATCAAAAATCAATTTGCCTGTGCACCGTTAATTTCTCAAAGAAAAATCTACGATAGTGTACCAATCAATAATCCCTAACAACATCCTCAGAAAAAGACAACCTTATTCTTAGATCTCCACATCATTAAACAACTCCGTCGAATATCGATCAAATCCAGTCCTCCTTCGACATCTTCCGCCAGCGAACTTTGAAATATGTACTTCCTGCAATCACTACGTTACGTTAATCTCATCGAATGATTAAATATCTCCGTCGGTGACATTCTACAGCCTACCTGCATCAACAAACCTCGTGTCTCTAATGGTGCGCGAGGCAATCGCCATAATTCAAAATCCGCCGGTCCCTTATCGAGCTGTCTCGCAAAACTTCGCCTAGACAAATCACCGTACACTCGGCTGCAACGTATACTCCCTTTCTATAAGGACTAATGTACACTCTTGCATTTAAAAATTTTCAAATTTCCAAACTCTCAAATCCTGAAATTTATGGATTTGTGAATTAAACTTTTTAAGTGAATTTTTAAATTTCCAAAGTTACAAGTTTCAATTCTTTGAATTCGCTAAAATTTCATGTTTGCAAATCTTCAAATTTTTAGATCTTCAAAGTTCTAAATTAGTGATTTTCTATGTCACTAAATTTCTAAATTTTTATTTTCTCAAATTTTCGTAATTCTCAATTCACGAAATTCCTAGATTTCTAAATATCCAAGTCCCCAAATTTCTTCATTTCCAAATCCCTAGATTTTCAAATTTCTAGATTCCCCTATTCCTACATCCCTAAATTCCTAGATTTCCATATTCCTACATCCCCAAATACCTAGGTTTCCAAATTCCTAGAATCCCACATCCCTAAATCCCCAAATTGTTAGGCGCCCAAATATCTAGTTCCCCAAATACCTAAATCCCGAAGTTATCTCCCCTAATTCTTGACCTCCCAAATTCCTAAACCCACCAATTTCTATACCCCCAAATTTCCTAGTCTTCAAATTTCCAAATCACCAAATTCTCAAATGTCCAATAGTCCAAATCCTATATCTCCATATTCCCGATATTCCCTAAACTTCCCAAAACCACCCCTAAATTTTCAATCTCCAAAATTCTAAAATTTCCCCGTGGCAATTTTCCAAATCCCAAAATTCCCTATAATGGTACACTCGCGCGGTCCGGCACAGTTTCCCTAGGCAAGCGATACTTGCCGGCGACTGTACATCGAGCATAAGTCGTTATCATTCCGCTCGGCCCTCGAAGTCGGCAGCCGTCCATCGAGCGGACGCTAAACGAAATAATTAGCAGCGTCGAATGCAGCGTTCCGGCGCGTATCGCCGGCGACCCGTTCGCGTACAGCTCGTACAGCCGCGTGTCGTTTAAAGGAATTATCACGACGTCCGTCCGACGTGGACGATTAATCTTCGGCCGGTGTAAAGCGGCCTTTTCGTCGTGCCAGCTTCCACGGCGTGGCAACGAGCGCGGGAGGAGGCTGCCGATCGAGAGGAGGAACGTTTTCGCCTCGGCTTTTATCTCGTCACGACGATCTGCCGACAGATACATCGCGCTCCTTGACACGTAACAATGCATGCATGAATTAATAGCAGCCGCTGCCGTGCTCGTACTTCTCCTCGCTTACAGCCAGATTTACATCTTTATCGTGGCCTGGGAGGTGTCGCTCGAACTCTCCTTCAGCCCCGGTTACACTCCCTGGATACTTTTTTTTTTATCCCCCAGACGACGCGCGCGCGGTTTTTCATGCGCCACCTGTGTGTCTCGCGGATTTATCGCCCGATGCATGGGAACTCGTCACGATTGCGCGCGGACACCTTTCTCGGAAGGATACCAGGTTTCGCTTGGGGTTATGGAACGAAATTCTGACACGAATATGCAGTCTTTTATTTAACACTGGATTTATGGATGGTCACATATTTGAACTAAAGTAGAAAAATAAATTGGGGATGATATGTGAACTGCCTAGGACATTCTTTAGCTTGACAAAAGTTGACATACATTTTAACAAAAATTTCTTTGTAAGTTTTGTCATTTAAATTAACAGATATAATTGCAATTTCATCTATTTCTGAATTAATTTATAAATCGCCAATCATATTTTGTTATGATAATTTTATGTACCTACAAATATATCCATCACTTCCTTTTTAAATTGAATCGTAAAAATACAATAGAGATTTTTAACAAATTAAATAGGCTAAGTTAAATTATACGCAAGTATAATAGTAGTTCCTCCATTTTGTCCTAACTCCTTTTCTCTTACGCAAAGTAAACCGAAATTCTCGAGAAGGTCTGCAATCTTGACCTTAGATGCGATCTACAGGTCTTAACATACAGCAGATTGTATCAGCAACACTGCCCTTCGATAATTAAAATTAGTAATTCGCACAATTAATTGAATCAGCAATTAATTAAACGAGACAGCGGAGTTTATCGATACTCATCAAGATCCATTAAACGCGCATCGTTTAAGAGATATTAACAATCGATCGAGTGATAGAGAAGCCGTAGATGCTTGTGCATGATAATCTATGTATCAATTAAACGACGTACATTTTTTAGAGAAATCAAATAATCATCTATTATAATTGATACCTTAAGACCCTTTTATGATATGACTTTCCATTTCCAAAAGAATCTTATATTATCTAAATAGATTATAGTTCTACTACATAACTAGACTATATGTAGTATTGTGAATATAATCGCATGTTCTTTTCGTATCTCCCGTGCAATACACAGTGTATAAATATTTATTACGCTACGTAAGTTAGGCGTATTTTGTGAGCAAATTACTGTCTGAATACTACCATGTACCCACGTATATCGATTTCACAGGTGTGGTTCAGAGATAGTTACCTAATTATCGCATGCTAATCACGGCAAAATTTCGTTCAACGACCGTCTCGGATTCTTTCCTTCTGTCTAGTCATTTTTTATTGTTTTAATTACCATCATCCGTTGGGTCGAATGTAAATCACGCCTGGCTCTGTTATTATTCCGGTTCATAGTTTTTTATGCGCCTGCTTATTTCAGGCATCGTCAATTTTCGACCGTGATCTTTCAAATTTTGTTTCATTGTCGTAGGCAATTTTATAAATAATTGTAGAAATGCGAAAAATAATTGTACGAGTTGATTTTTTATTGAAAGAAAAGTTGAAATTCAACCGCTTCAAAATATTAAATAAAAATTAAACATGTTTTACTGGTATTGAATGTACTTCACCGAAGGTTTTTTAACGAAATTCAATTAGCAGAATGTTAAACTCGAAATAAATTAAATACCGAATTATAAATCTTATGATCCTTGAAATATATGTTTCCAGTTGAAGTTTCTCGGAACAGTGTTAAAAAGATTGTAAATATCAAAGAAGCATGATTTGGTAGCTCAGAAATACTCGAAGTCGCTTCGATACAAAAGGTTAAAACTTTCATAAATCTGTCTGCCTACGTTTCTTTAGGCAATCTGACTTACTCGATTCTTCCGCTGTTTTCCTGCGATCAATCATACGAAAGTGTGAGAATACCTCGTGGTACGATAGACACCTTTATTTAAAACAAAAGCTAATCGAAAAATTATCCCGCTCAATTATATACTTGAAATAAATTTCCATGTATATATACCTTTCGCACGAGTCCCACTCAAGTTATAAGTACAGTTTTGTGGAGGTTGCTATCCTGTAAGTTCTGCTTACCTGTAACAGAAAAAAGTTCGATTCATTAAAAACAGTGCAAATATTCATAGCAGAATATAAGTATTCTTACAACAAAAAAACTTGAACCGTGTTTTTAGGGTATTTCGGCGATATTAATTCTTTTCGATAAACTGTACTCATAAATAAAACTATAACAGGGGTAGTTAAACATTAAATATTACTTATTAACGAGTACCGAATATATGAAATGTTTATATGGAGTATAACAAGCTTCCACGGTAAAAAGAATTTACGCAGTTGATGTTGGCCACAATTCGTGCTAATTAACTTCCACGGCTGGTCCTTTATCTGTAATTAGCCAGTACCACGTTCCAGAAATAACCGGCAGAAAAAAAGTATGAAAAGTTTCCCCGCAATTCGACTTCGAACGGTTTACACGCGCCGAGGGTTCCGATGGTCAGGCGAGATTTATGAAATAACGGGGTGCTTTAGTATTGAACTTAGCGTATTCCATGGCTGTCTGTGCCAATAGAAAGTTTCGGATTCAAAGGTCACAGCCTTCGTTACAACTTGCTCGGTCAAACGTGCATCGTGTAATTCATCAAGATTATAATTGGCGGCTACGTAACCGTATGCATAAATTATGAGCCGATAAATTGAATCCGACGCAGTTTTGTAACACTCCAGCATGCATTACAATGTTTGCCCGTGGCACTCGTAATCGATCATCGAATCGATAAGATTGAAAAACACCGAGGAACGTGCTTGATTTATTCATTCAAATTTGTCTTTCAATTGATACCATTCGAAAATTATATCGAGCTTTTTAATAGATGGGTACGTTCCGACTCAATTTATTCGACATAAGTCATCAAGTTTGACATTCGCAAATACTTATTTATTTCAATGTTCAAGTCCATAAAATTGTTTATCTAGTTCATAAATTAAATTGCAAAATTCTCAAATTTCTACGTCTTCAGATCACCAAATGTTTCCAAATCCCCAAATTCTCATCCCCAAAACACCCAATTTTCCAAAACGACGAATCGTTTCGCAACCGTTAAAAACCCGATCCTGAAACACGTCTGAAAAGGTCATTCGCCTCCACAACGTGCAGGACACCAGATCCCCAGTTGCTACATTTGAAACGGTGTTCGTTCAAGCTTCTTCTTGAAAAGAGTTTCAATCGAATGCAACCCAACAACCGGCACCTCGGTCCCGTGCCATTATCACAACTCGTTACCAACACACTCTTACATCCACATACACACACACACACACACACACACGTTTATCCGCGTTTCTACCGCGGTGGAAGGATTCATGGGGCAAACGTTGACACGAATGACGACTCGTACGACGGTCACGTGGGCAGGACACAATGCAGGGTGCGGCCTCACCTCTGACACGTCGAGGTCCCGACCTATTCCCGTGTACACGGGCCAAGATGTACCATTGTGTGGGGGGCTCAACGTGGTGCCCAACCCACGTGCAACGCCAACACGCGACGAAGCTCTAAGCTGAGCCTCCTTGGAATTTCACCGCTCCAGGAATACGACGGCGACCAGCTCTAAAACCTTTGGGTTAGGTGTACGTGGCGAGATACCGGCTGGGTATCCGCTGTAACAGGATTCGACGAAACGGAAGAATCGGACACTTCTATGGAGAATGTTCCAACCGACTGTGGGTGGAAGTCGAGGTTGTCGAGGCGGGGGATGGAACTGTGGGCCTCCACGCACGTGTCCTCACAGGAAATCGGTTAACAGGCCCGTATACGGGGTCGTTCTGGCCCAGTTTCGATAATAAAATATCCTAAATTTGCGACATCTGCATACTCGTGCACGTCATATAAATAATATGACTCGAATAAGGAAACCGCATATATCGAACTTCAAAATGTTAAAATTCTACATACTCGTATTGTGTGAATAACACAACTCTGTAAAATTGTAACAAGTAAGGAGGCACCACATATCCACAGATTTGAATCGAGTTTCAAGCAAAATTTATACAGTGTGTTAATACTTCAACCCTATGAAATTGTAACGAATAAGGACACCTAGGACCCAGAGAAGAAACAAAGACCCATAGAAAAGTTAGGCCTGGAAAAAATCTAACTCGATCCAAAAATATTGTACTTGACTTTAAAATTAATCTTATTAAATATGGTTCCTGTAATATACAAAAATGTGGAAGCTGAACTGTCTCAGTATTCCTGGAAGTTTGAGTCAGAATCGAGCAGGGACCCGCTACTCGTTCAACAATTCACTGTCAATGTTTCCGGCCGTAATCGTCCAGGCGAATCCTCGAATCGCACAAAATAGAACCATTAACGTCAAAAATTTCATACAAGGAACAAACGCGAGTTAAGGCAACGCGAGAGGAGAAAATTTATTCCGGCAACAGGCATCAACAGCGACCAAGAAGTACTCTGCCGATTGCCATCGCGAACGTGTCCAGCTGAACATGCTCGTCCTAACGGATTATTACGGGACGTATTACTATGGTATCCCGAGGCTCCCGTAGGAGAGGGGTCGTTTGAAACCCGATTATCTCCGCGATATTCCGCGGCCACGGAGGCTCGTTTGACATCTTTCTTCCCGGTTTCCTCTTCACCTTCACCTCCGCTTCTTTCCGCGGAGGTTAATGCGACCGAAAGCGGTGTCCACGCGAGCCGTGGACGCCCACGGCATCCTCATATCTTACGGATGAAGACATTTACGAGGATCCTCGCACGGGGCACCCCACCCACCTCTCCTCCAACCGTGGCACAAAGCCTTCTGATGTCACTGTTCTCCTCCCGTTGCTCCTCTTTTGAATTCCACCTTCTATTCACGGCGATTCCGTGTCTCACGGTTCAACGTCACATTACCACGATATACCAGATGAGGAAATGGCGTTTACCAGCTGATCTTACGAGAATACAACTTTGTGCTGCTAGACCTAACATTCTTAACCTATGCCTCTGGGGAATCTGAATCTCTTAACGGAGAGTTTGTGGACATTTACAGAAAGAGTTGTGAACATTTAACTGTTATAAACTGTTACGATCGTCATGGGAAGTATGAACACCTCGGACTTTATCTTGGGTAGAGTATTGGTCAGAGGTAGCCCCTAAGACTCCTCACCCTGTCTGCTACTTCATGACGTTAAAACCTGAAGATACCGTATAAGACACTAAATTATTATACATAGATCAAAAGATCATCATGAAGATTCCCTAAAAATTGGTTGACTATGTTGAATATGATATAAATAATTGAAAAGAATTCCGTGTCCCGTAAATTAAAACTATGTTAATTATTCAGAAATGTACACCTCCAAGTTCCAAGCCCACCATAATCTTCGTGAAAGTTCGCCAACAAAGAAAACGGAATTCGAATTAAGATAACACGAAGTGGAAACTCGTGTACCGTGCAGACTTTTCTTTTGTTTTATCTGTGATTTTTCCGTTAATAAACGTCAGGCAACGATCATCGGATATTTCTAATACGAAAGAAAACAGAATGAAATTTACGAAACGAACGTGCTTCGCGGACGTACTTTCACTGGCCGCACAATAAGTAATAAATGCCATGCACATAATGAAACGGATAATGTATCAAACGCTGATCAACCATTCTGACGCAACACACCTTTTTCGGGATTCGTAAAAATATTAATCCACGGCTTTCTAATATGTTAATAACGAAGCGAGCGTCACGACGCGACCGGTATCAGGCATTTCACGATCGAATAATGAACACTTGTTTTCAGACGTCGAATTAAAGGACAACGCTTTTACGAGCCATGTTCTGTGGCTACCATCGATCCCTGTCTCGCGATTATGATAATCCTTTACGACTTCACAGTTTTAATTTAATTGGCTGGACCTCTTGACGCTTGTATCGTTGGAGGATTCAGGCTAATCTGGCTTTGAAGACGTTGCAAAACTTGATGACTGTGTAATTGCATGGCTGGGAGTCACTAAAAAGTTGGCATTCGTAATTTATAGCTTTTGATTAGTATGAATGAACGAATTTATGCGTGCCAGGGTAGTTATAGGAGTTTCTTGTGCTCTCTTTTGAATGTCTAATCGTTCGGACGTTTTGGTGATGCGTGAAATTGGCAATTTATTATGTTGATCAAATTTCCGAGTATTTTATGTGCCGTAGGACATAAATGCGGAGACATAAATCGTGGAAAAGTGATGCGTAAAGTTATGGTACGTGGAGTTAAAACGCGTGGAGATACTGGCGTGGGGAAATATGGCACGTGGAAATAGAGCGCGTGGAAATACAGCAACGTAGAGATACAGCACGTGAACATACGGTGTATGAGGCACAGTACAACGCATGGCGATATAACACGTGGCCATATTACATCAAATCTAGTAAAAGCAACAAGAAATCTTGCCAACGCAATGAACATACAATGACACCAACTGAAAGCAAGCTCTTCAAGATTTCACAGCTCGCCATCAAAAGCCTGTGTGACGGCAAAGACATAACAGCAAGAACGCTTAATAATAAACTCCATTCATTCGCTATGCTACATCATTCAAAGACCTCTTAGACTTCTCAAAACGAACGGTCGGAAAACAATACATAATTCTCCGAGTTTCAAAAACAATCTTTAAACAGTTAATCCTAATTCACACGACGTGATCCAACAAAAAACCCAGTCATGATCTCGGTTCTTAAGAATCAACGAGATTCAAAATGGCGAACGTCTCTCTCGGTAATTCATTTTCTTCCGACTTGTTCGCCAAAAGGTCGGCCCACCTGACCCCTAGGCGTAATTACACAAAGGTCGACGATTTAATGACTTGGCCTACGCAATTGTTCCCGACAATGCAGCCTGCGTAAATAAGTAACGACTCGACCCTGGATGAGACAAGCTCTTCTTGTTCGCCGAACACGCCGGTTGGTCTCAGGCTGCCTCATAGAACGACCGGCCACGAGGTTCCGCTTCTAGTTTCAGTCGTACGTATTCCACGAGCCACTCGATAGAATACTCGACGATCCTTTTTGTAAAATGCAAATCCTTCCGCATGAGCATGAACGTTGCGCCGTGTGAACGAGATCTCCGAGCGGTTCGGGGTCGAGGCGTATACATCCTGGCGACATTGTTCCGGTCGGCACGTTTTTCTGCCTCTACTCGCTTCAGAGAATTTTGTCGGTACTTCTTATATTGCCGCTTGGATGTATGCAATTGTTAACGGATCATCTTTTGTATATTTTCATTGGAAGCAATATGTTTACACTGGGAGCATAAATTTACTCGCGAAACTGGTGGTCAACGCGTGAACTAATCAAAATGGCCGACAAGTGGACGTGTACTTATTTATAGTAATAAAAGATGTAAAAATGTTTCCAACAAGATTATGTAACAGTGTAATTGTCCCTTTTCTTGATAAACTTTCAGTATCAAATGTTATTCGCTTGCATTCATTTGTTTTGTATATTAGTAATTCCAGGTTCAGTTGCCTTTTACGAAATTGCTCTATTTGCAGCTCTACTAAGTAATATTCATTAGCTAAATCGAGTTCCTTAAAAGCAATGAACACGTCAGCTGTCTAAACCAGGGCCTCCAGTTCAGATAAAACAGTAGGCTCTCGTTATATTGCAACACATATGAGTCTGTTCCTAAAGGGTTAATGACGATATCAAGAGTTTCGCAAATAATCTCGAAGAACCGAAGAAAGAGCAGAGATTCGAAAGGGCAAAGGGGACAGAATCTCAAGAACCGAGAGTTTTCAGACAGACAAAGTTACGTGCCTGGTCGTAGATATGCAACGGTGCAGATTAGGCCGTTTCAGGGAACGTGACCGCGGACGTGCGAGCACGTTGCTGCACGTCGCAAAAGTCAGAGGTGACGTGTCACCGAAGGTGACGAAGACTCGACACGACGTTGTTGTGCAACAACAGCGAAATAACGGCTGCCGTTGCACGCGAACCAACAAATGCATATGCTTAATGAAAGTGTTCGACTCCATTTCGATCAATCAATGAACATTCGATAAACTTTCATCGAAATAAAAAGTTATAAGTATTATAAAATAAATGTGAACATAAGTTAAATATAAAGCGTAGTTAGTTATGCAAAGATTTTATTAATATTCTAATTCATTCAAAGATTTCACCGCAATTAGCTGCATTGTGGTCACTAATGTCGTGTAATTACTATAAGTGCACAAGTTAATGAATGGCCCTCACCGTGACCTTGAAGACTAAACACATGCGCAGTTGATAACTGAGAGTAATAAATGTGCGCAGTAGAGTTAATACAATAAATACGCTAAAACACACTGTAACAACTTTATTGCACATAATCATTATTTACGGATAACGACTGCGTATATGTTTTACGTTCATGGTCATTTGAAAAGTGATTTTCTAAAAATAAGCATTATTTAAAATGTACTTCCTTTCTAAACTGTATATACATGACAACGTTAGTATTAGTATTGGTATTTGCATGTATTGTTCTCATGGGAATATTTCATGGGTACTGTGACATGAATTAAACTTGATTTTACTTGTTTTCTGTACGAACTTAATACTAGTACATTTATAAATTGTTTGATCTTTCGGTGTGTATATGACAGTTGCAACCAATTGTTTGCGGCATCCATTTTATACTTTGGGAGCTCATCTTGTTGCGTGCGAACTATACTAATGTACCAATGTTCTAATGATCTAATGTACTGATGTACCAATGTACTGATATACATTTCCCAATACACATTGTCATCAAACAAGATAATTAAAGAACCTGTATGATAAATCCCCGTGCACGATCGCAGACAAGCGGACAAATGTTAAAACGTTAACGTATCGGTTGAATACATAAAAGGTGGAGTCGCAACGACAAATAGGCGTAGTCCAAGGTTGAGAACCCGTTGAGGACCCGCATAGAATGAACGCAAGGCGGACCGGTTCGGGTCACGGAGGATCCTTCGATCCTTGCTCGTGTCCTCCTGGAACGAACCTCCCTCTTCAGCCCTGTTCGCGTGACACGCGCTGTTCGTGCGTGCGCCTCTGGACGCCCAGGCTTCCTCGAAGATTGAAAAAACGACACGAGACGACACTCCCAGAGGAGCGTGCATCATTGGTGGAAAAAAAAAGGAATAAAGGAGAACGAGAAGGATGCAGCCGCGATACAACGATATCGTCGATCGATGTCCTCCTGGATGTCAGCCCAGCGAGATTTCAACGAGCCGATAGCGGCGGACTCGTGTCCTGCCTCCCATAAACTGACACGCGGCCAGATCGCGAGAGGACGCCTTGTAAAGCGATATTAAAGGATTAGTGTCTCGCTCGCAGAGCCTTGAAGAGCTTTCGACCGGTTCGTGGCAGGCTGCTCGCGATATTGCCCGATCGCACCGAGAAAGATCGATGGTCGCTTATTTTTGGGGACAGAAGACTCTGAACTCGTTTTCGGTGGATCTAGTGATGGGATTGAATTTGACGACCCGTGGATTGTATACGGGTACGCCGTAATGTATGGGACATGCTGATGGATTTAGGACGGGCTATAAAAGAGAAACGTGTGTACGTTATAATACGATTTATGTACATTTTTTAATTTAGATGTTCTTGGATCCCTATTTGTCCTCTAGATCTCCCTAGATATCGCAAGATGTCTAAATCCTGTACCCGCATGTCTCCTTATACCTCCACATATCCAAAATTAAGTTACGCACAAGTGAAAAGTATTTCTACACGCAATTTTGTTAATGATTAACGGCTAATCTCATACTCCTGTAAGAGAGAAAGTGGACGATTAATCTTTCTCGAAACAAGGTTCATTTTTTGTCTCCACCGGCTAATAATAACCGATAATGAACAGCGGTTAAAAAAAAACCTGTGATATATCGTTAAAATAAATCATCGTGATAGCCGTTACTGTTTTGGAGATAATGTCTAGTTTCAAGAAACTCGCTATTTATCAAGAATCTTCAGTTATTAAATTATTTCAGGAGGTGAATTATTTGAAGTAATTTGTATTTAAATTTCTGGGTGAAATGCGTTCTTTCTCGTAGACGAACTCTATGCTCCAGGTTACCGATCCCGTCCACAAATTGACGATTAATCATCCCTTTGAAATCATTTTTAAACCGAGTGTTGATAGCGGTTAATAGCAATTACGTTAGCTTTTTTTCTGAAGAGAAAACGACCGGTGATTTATTACTCTTCTGCCGCGAAGAGACACTAAAAGCCTCGAGGTTATTTTATTTCGGATCCTAACGTACGATCTTGTACACATTCACAAGTAGCGCGCTATTGATCTAACAGCTACTTTGACAATTTGAACGGAACTTTTTCTCTCGAAATATTGCACCATCCTGTGAATGCACGAGAAGAAAACGTCGTTCGATGTCTGCTGTACGTCCTCGTATATTATCCAGGAATATTCTGGACACACCCAGAACCTTATTCTGTTGCATCACGATTTCTTTAACCCAGTTGGTGGTCATTCCCTCTTTTTTGTTCAGATGGGAACAGGATGTGACATCACTTTGCACGGTGTAGAGTTGAGCTGGCCAAAGGTAAAAAATTCGGTTCTCGGAAATTGTGAAAGATATGAAAGCAAAATTTGAGTCAGGAATGGGGACCTAGAAATTTGGAATTATAGAAGTGAGGATTTGAGGACCCAGAATTTGGAGACCTTGGGATATGGGGATCTAGGAATTTGGGAATTTTTGTATCTACGAAATTTGAGAAAAAAAAAATTTCCATACTTGAGAATTTGGAAATGTTCAAATTAAAAAGATTCATGAAGGTTGTAAAATTTGAAGATTCATGAATGTACAGAGATTCAATATTTTGGAGTATATGTACATTGCCGGTAAGTGTAGCTATGAATATCGTGCGAGGTAATCTCCAGAAAACGGTCTCGATTTCCCGAAATAACGATTACTCAAGATCGGTACCCAACTAAGCCGGGTCAATTGATTCCTGGTGGCTGGTCATCTTTCGTAACGGCGCTGGAAGGGAGCGGGCATGGCGTGCCAATCAAAAAGCCCACGGGGGCGCTTCAGGGCCGATCGTTAAACCGATTTCGAGAGCGTGGAGATCGTTGGCCGGCGGGCAGGTTCGCGTCTCGAGCCCACGTAGAAGAGCCTCGAGCATCCTGGCAGCCTGTTTCTCTTTCTTTTCGAGCGAGGTCGGGTGACCCCGAAGAGTAGACGCGACCGCAGGCTTCCAGGTTCAAACCCGGTGCACGTGTGTGCGTGTCTCGAACATGCGTGTGGACGCCTCGTAAGGCGATGGAATGCGCCCGTCCCCGGCTCTTCTCGGATGGATGGCTTTGTCTTCGTGATCTGACGGCTCGCTCTGAAAGCCACTCGACTGGCAAACGTGCGCATCGTCGGCCCTGTTCATCCTGGCGACCGCAGGATCCGCATCGACAGGACACCCTTTGCGCCACCCTTTCTCTCCTCTAATCTACCGTAATCGAATTCTTCGGGGATTGTCTTCGTTGTTTCGTTGATGAAGATATTGTTGCGGGATTCTTCGCCATCTACCTTGCCTCCATGCACCATGGGATTTGCGATGATGAGACTGATTTTCTTTGTGGTTCAACAGCGTCGGTTATTAAGCCTCCAGGTCTAAGGTGGTGGAGTTCAGCTAACTTACGATGTGGAGATTTACGGTAAGGTGTTTGTAACTTTTCGTTTCGTGTATAATTCTTCGTGACTTTTTGATGTACTAAGATCCGACAGGTTCTTTAGGGTTGAGTTCTATGTACATCTGTATTGAGTTCATCATGATTCAACTTCTTCATTTAGTTAAGTAACAGCTGTTTTATAGTGCAATATGAAGATTTGCAGTGGTGGTACACCTTCATGAGTCCTCTTCACCATCCTCATCTGTATTGATTGAGTTCATCATGGTTTAGTTAACTAGCACTTGTTTTACGGTGCAATATAAGGATTTGCAAGGATAGAACTCCTTTATGGGTCCCCTTCACCAACCTCATCTATATCAATTGCCTCTATCGTGATTTAACTTCTGGATTTAGTTAATTAAAGCTTGTTTTATGTACGATAAGAAGATTTGCAACGATATCTCTGTAGGTTCTCTCCACAGGTCTGCATCGATTGAATCGTGGTTTAACTTGTCGGCTTAGTTAATCATGCGATCAGACCGACTTAAGTAATCAAAGCAGATAAAAACGTCGAGTGTATCGAATAAAATATAACGAATGCTATCGGCTCGTAATGATTCTATCCAAGTAAACATTTATCGCGTATCACGTCGCGGTTGAATATTCATAAGCTCGTTCGACTGAATAATCTTCTGGCCGAAATGCCTTAAATCTCGTGGCGCCGTTCTCGCAACACATGGGACTCGTTAACCCTGGGTCAATCGTTTCATCTTCGATGGCCTGTTAGAAAGTCGACGACAAAATACGCGGACATGAATATGCAGCAGAAGCACATAGAATTTCAATGAAAGCAGACCTATGATCGTGCGATGCTGGGACAAACTTGAGACATTTACGTCTCTAGTCAGGTATATGTCTCTAGTTCCTCATTCCTTTTTTTGCTAGTTCATGCGGTAATTTCTAAATTTCTGTGGGCTACATTTTTGAAATTGCTAGATTGACGTGTTTTTAAATTTTTAGATTGATAAATTTTACCAGTACATTTTTAAATTTCTACATCCCCAAATTCCTTACATCCCTAAATCCTCACATCTCCAAATCTCTAAATATGAAAATTCAAAACCTCCATCTTCTCTAATTACAATGAGAATTAAAGCGAACATAAAAAGTAGAATAATCAAGAATGAACTAAGCAAAACAACTTTTACGACCCAAACACTTTTGTGGCCCACGGTTTCCTCTACCGCAAAGCCAATTAATTATGAAGTCAATTAACGTTACGCATGCCTCTAACAAGCAATAAAGAAATCTAATGGTTGTTTCGTATTTAGAGAACAGCTACAGGAAAATTATCAAGCTTTACTCTGGTGAGATATTAAATAATAAATGTCATAAGCAGTATTTCTAAAATTGCTTTCGAACTGTCGACGTGAATAGCCAACGCTGACGGTGTAATTATACCGGTATCAATATTCGATTGGGTTGCCATTAATATTCAGTAATTTGTAACGTTAACCCAGACCTTAGACTCTCTCGATATGTAATTATGTTAATGACCACTCGGATACGGTGTTTCGTCAAAATTATTTCACGTGTCATAGAAACGTTATTTGAATGGATGTCACAGTGAAATTATACACGCGGAGCGATATAAAAAAAAAGACCGCTCTCCCGACATGTTTATTCAATTTTAATGCAGAGTCACGGAAATTATGATTTTTAAGGAGAATATTCAACGGAAAACGGCTATCTAGGAACGTAATCGAAACATATCATTCCACGACGTGAAAGCGTAAAATGTTTCAAAAAGCAAATATATTATTCACGCTTTTCGTTCAACATTTCAAACGATAATGATGCTGTAAATTAAACTTTCATGCTATTAAGCTGTGGTATTTTAATAATTCCTGGGATGAGGATACTTCCATAACTACCGTGCAAAATAAATACAGTCATGTTATTGAATTAAAGCAAGATTGTAGTAACATAATAATCTTGAAACGTTGGTCAAAGTATTTACAATGTTTATAATATTTATTGTAATTTTTGTCACAACGTCATAAATAATTGTAACGTTTACAAACTTCATGTTTATTAACATGAAATGAAAGTAACATAATAATGTAGAAATTTACAAACGTTACTTTTACAATTATTAATAACAACGTTATGAGAAAAATTACATTTACAATTATTATTCATTTATTCATGAATAAATTGGCAATATTACAATTATTGCTATTCGTACAAAGAATAATAAATAAATTACAAGAAGGTTCAAAAACCGTGTCCCGTCATCACACCAGAATTTTAACGACATCATCAAGAAACGCAGTCATCAATTCGTGTTCTGTCATCGATTCGACCCTGGATCTCTTCACAAAACGATCGTTTCGTCTTTTTCATTGCAGAAAAACGGGCCGTGTACAGTTCCCGCAAGAAATTGATTGATTTTCTGCATACAGTGGCGGGCCACGAGGCAGCCTGGCTGTAATTAATGGATTGTTCGCACCTCGCCCACGCTATTTGTCTCTGTTCCTCTCTTTCTGAGCAGCTCATCCTTCCATGGAGAGTTTGCACGGATCGTTCGATAATTAATCACCCGGTGGCGATCACCGGCTGCCAGAGTCCATTAACGAACCGATCGTCTTCGCTTTCCTATTATACGAACAGTCTTGCTGTTCGGCGCTTCGCTTCTTCCAGACATCGAACATTCATTGAATCACCACTGATCTACATATTCAACCTACAGTTTGATCTATTTTCAAGCGGAAATGGAAATTCAATGTTGTTTTATATGCGCTTTAATGTATCTCTACTTTTTGTTGGATGCTATAATTTAAATATAGGTTTTACAGACTTTGTAATTTTGTAATTTTCAAAATTCCAAATTATTAATACAGGCTTTGGAAATTTTGGAACTGTTAAGTTTATAGGCTTCAAGATTTGAAAATTCGTGAGTTTTCAAATTTTAATATTTTCAGATCTTCGAATTTTTGAATCAAATTCCCAATCTTCCAAATCCTCTAATTTCCAAATTTCTAAACTTCAAAATTGCTAATTCTCCAAATTCCAAAATTCCCAAATTCTCAAATGCCTAAATCCTCAAATCCCAAAATCGCAACTTCGTAAATCCCCAACTTCCAAATCTCCATATCTACAATCTTCCAAACCTTGAAATCCCCGAATTCCTAAATGTCCAAGATTTAAAACTTGCACCTTCCGAAATGGCCACGTATCCAAATCACCTTCTTGCACCGTGTCGAAAGAAACAAAGCTTCCAGCACAAAGACAACCATGAAAACACAGCCAAGGTTCATCGACAAGGATGCTAATAGATCACCCAGCAAGAACCGGCCACGACCATGTCGAGTGGATCCCAGGAAATCGCGCGACGAATTAATTGTCCTCGTGAATTTTTTCGTTTTCTCCACGATCTGCAGGGTCTTACGTGTCGTGGAAAAAGAATCGATCGCAGCAGGTCGATAATGCATGCGCATATTCGTCCGAGAATGGAAGCTGGCGCAATGATTAACATTGCGAAAATCGTGGCGTGTGTCGTTCGTGAAACAGCAACGTGACTCTATTCAGAAACGGAATAGCAACGAGACACGTCTGCCCTTTTCTCCAAGCTGTCACTCTGCTACCAATGTTACCCGGCAAATTTGTCCGTTATTGATTTCGATCGATTTTCTGTTTTAGAGGTATTATTCTCAAGTATTGTACATTCAAACATTACTTATTTTCTAGGAGAGTTTTCAAAGAGAATTCAGGAAAAGGTTGGTAGTTTTTTACTGCTGTTTATGGAGCCCCCAGCGCAGGGAATTATAGAATGTTAGAACCTTGAAGTACTTTGGAAAATAGAACTTTCCAAATGGATGACTAAATATCACTATTTCTCCCTGTTGAAATTAAGTTTTCCCTACATACAGTAAATTAATGTATTTGCAGCGTCAATACATAAAATGTTACATTGATCAGTATAACGTAAACTTTGCTCCTTTCAAAAGATCACGTATGTAGAGTAATAAATACATGATTGGCTAACAAATCCATTAGCGAGGTATTGAAACAGTGAAATATTCGATCATAAATTAAACGGTGAAATATTATTGCTGAAAGCAGCAGCAATATAAATGACAGATGCGAACGAACGGAAACGTTTAAAATAATTATCACCGTGTGACATTTCCAGCGGAATAAAAATGAGCATTTGCTAGGAAATTGCAGTTCGATCGACAGTTAAATGAAAGTGTCTAGTGGGTGGCATATAAAGTTGGAATTTCGTCCTTGGTTCTTAATGTTTAATGTAATATTTGTGCCGATATTTAACATTCAACCTTTACTCGCGTGACGTTGATCGCTAATCTCAGTGTCAGTCTTGGAATTTTGTTACGCACAGGTGTTTACAAATTCCGATATATCGAGCTCGTAATTAATTCATTGCCGATTAAGTTTCTTTCGTTATTGATTATTGATCAGCGATAACGTCAGACCTAACCAATAACACTAATTATGCTTTGTAATTTGTTATTATTTCGAATTTGTTCACGTTTTTGTTAAAATATATAAAACGATAATTGTCATACCGAAATTCATGTACACGTGTCCCGAGATCTCAAAGTCCCAAACTTCCACATTTTCGATATCTCAAAGTCCCAAATTTGCAAAATTCAAAACTCCAAATTTCCATAATCTCAAAACCCATAATCCTAAATCCAACTCTCCAAATGCCCCAAGATCAAACTCTCACCTCCTGAAACTCGCAAACCTGAAAATTTCCAAATCCAAAATCCTACCACAAGAAATCCCCGAAATCCCAAAATATCGTCCTACCATGCATCGAAGTTAATTAACCGACTCGCGGCGCGCATAAAAGCGCGAGTAAAATCTGGGGAGGGGTTGTCTGAAAGGGGGACATAGAGGGGGTAAGTCGGTGGTGCCGGTTCGATTCGAGTCGCGTTTATGCTCGCCCGCGGAATAGTAATCAGCCACGACAACGCTTTTACTCATTGTCAGCGGTGGCTTCGTAGAAAAGCGCGTGACTGCCCTGACAAATTGGCCTACTACTCCCAATGGAGGAGGCTCCGCTCCGCGGGATCTACGGCCCTCGATCGCTCAAAGTAATTAATTATCGGGCCGGCCTCTGCCTCCTAGGAGATCGTGCCGATCCTCGGTGTCCGCGAAAGAGAGAGACAAACGGCGTGGGCGAGGTGCGAACGGTCCATTCATTATACAACATCGGCGAGCTCTTGCCTTTCAGCGACTCGTCGATGATGCTCTTTCGTTATTGTCACGCCGTGGACGTCGCTTGTCCTCTTGACAACGATTAACGGACCAAGGATAAATTGCTCCTTCGGAACCCAAGGACACTTCTTTCACCACGGTGGTTGTCGTCGATCATCGAATTCCAACAATTTAGTGTTCTAATTTCATAAGGTCCATTTTGGAGTTTCAATTTTTTAATGATTTATCGACTCCTTCATTCATGTTCGTTTATGATGCACATATATAGAGTATGTATAGATATGACATTACAGACATGACATTATAGAGTATGTACAGACGTGTCAAAATGTTGATTTTTGAAACGGTGATCATGTTAAGTATGTCATGCCTACTGTTTAAACATACCATACCATGTCATTTAATATGAAAAAAGAATGGTTCCAAATTACTCAGACTACATGTCCAGATAATTGCAAGGCAGTTAATTAAGCTACTGCAGGTTTAATTGAAAAGTAATTGAAAGAGATCTACACCCTATCTGAAGCTCGTGGGGCAAAACCCAATAACCAAGTGGCAGCGATGCATGGAACTCGTTACAGAGCTCATTAACGAACACCTCCGAATCTTTTCATTTGGTCCGCGAGGAAGCAGCGCTTTCGCAACTGTCGGTTGCCGCGAGATCTCCGTGTCGTTCGATTATTCCGAAGAATGCGTTTCCCGAGATCGATGGTCGAGACACACGATTCGACTCGGCCACGATCTCACGGACGTTTTCGGAGGCGTCACGTAGCCGGGTGGCCCTGTGCCAAGAGGCCAGGCTGCCGCTGCACCTGCCAGGTCATTAGGGTACAAACGCCAGGTAGAGATCGACTTGGACGCTGAAGACGAAGGGACAGACCGACCTCTCGGCAACCGTCGAGAGGGGAAACAAAAACTAGTGGGTGGAAAAAACGGTGTGCAACAGGGGGCCCGAGATTGAACGACGTTGTTGCATCGGAAGAAGCTGGATGCTGCAGGGGAACGTTTCACGGTGAATTTGTTGCTTCGTTGTCTCGCGAAAGAGTTACTTTAATTACGGGGATTATTAGCTGTTGCATTACTAGTTTGCACCTTGTATTAATAGACTAACCTTTCTTTATAATCAGCCATACATGAATTTTTTAATTATAACTGGTTCAAAATAGTATTAAACATCACAATCATAAAGTGTCTCACTTTAAAGAAAGTTTATGTTCTTATGGAGAACAGTAGGAGCAATGGATGCTGTAAGAATTATTAATTTACCTATGTGTGATCACTCGATATGAGGCATATGTGACCGCTCCATAAGTGATCACTCTATACGTGACCACCCCACAAGTGATCATCTCATAAGTGGTCATGTTATATGTGATCAGGCACAAAAAGACTAAAATATAAGTAAAAAGGTGTTACTATTATAAAATAGAGTACACGAACTATATATAATAATTATTTAATAAAATAAAGTGAAACCTTCCTTGAAATGACAATGTCAACAACATTCATTCAGAAGTCAATATATCGTACAAAATGCCTGCCAGTTACATAACAATCCACTAACACTGCTGCACAATACTACTTCCATTTTTAGTGAATCAAAAATTCCAAATCATCGTCGTACATGTGGCACCGAGTACCAGGAAATTAACGAACGGCGTAAGAAAAAAAGAACCTTCGTTTCAAGATTCGCTTCGCTCGAGTCCTGTCGCGATTTTTATCGCGAATTTATTACGTCGATCTATTGAGAATTGTGCGGTCGCGTTGCGTAATTCGTTATAAAATTGCAGCCAATTGAAACCACATAGCTTCGTCTCGGTGTGTATCGACAAGTTTAAAGTTATTCGTCGACGCGCTCACCTACCAGACTCATTACGTCTGGTGTCTTTTAACGATTCAGTTTCTCTGTTTTATTACATCATTTTATTGTTGCCTTCGTTTTCGTGCCTTCGTGGTTAATTGCACGTGTTGTCTTCCTGTATGGCTGGATCCTGTCTGATCACGTAACGTGTAACCATCGCTTTGAATCGACCACATTTCTTCGTAATACTCGGATGATTCTATCCAGTCATTATAGAAATTGTTGTTGCACTTTGTATGATTGATTGTTAATAGATTTACGTACATTTAATTCAAATTTATGGAATTTGTGGAATATTGTTATTCCTACAAGCTGAATTCTCACGTCTCGAAATTCATTATTAAATTCCTATGTCCTAAAATTCCTGGCTTCAAATCCCTATGTTTCTGAAGTTCCACCTTCTCAAATAACATGTTTCGAAATTACTACGTTCACTAATTCCTATGTTCCCAATTTCCTACGTCTTTCAATCCTCACATTCTCAAATCCCTATGTCCCTAAATTTCTACGTCTCTAAATCTCTATGTCCCCAAATCCCTACTCCCCGAATCTCTATGTCCCCAAATCTCTATTTTCCCAATTCCTATGTCCCCAAATCCCTACTCCCCGAGTACCAACCTTCTCAAACTCTTAAATCCCCAAATTTCTACGTCTCCAAATCTCTATGTGTACCAATTTCCTACGTCTCCAAATACCTATGTCCCAAAATTGCTAGGTCCCCAAATCCTTACATCTCCAAATCCTACGTTTCCAAATTCCCACCTTCCCAAATTCCTACGTTCCCAAATTTCTACATTACCAAATTCCCATCTGCCCAATCTCTATGCTTCCAAATTTCCACGTCCCCAAATTTCTACGCAAATCCTGAAATTCCCAAATTTCCAAATTGCCAAATACTCCCCAAACCCAAATACCACTTCCAAACACCACAATTTCCCAGATTCGATAGATTTTAGGAAAAATTGCTTACGTTGCACGAGCAAACAACACGCGTCTGGAATCGAGCAGAGATCCATTGGATCTTCGAGAGGATCAAGATCTTAAGGACGCCCGGAGGTTGCCTCGAGGTCGAGGAAACAACGTGCAGGACAGACAGCAGCATCAGCAGCAACAGCAGCGCACAGCAGGCTGCAGGAGCAATCTCCCGGACAATTAGCCCGCAGTTCGTGACGGGCACCTCCTTCTTGGTCCTCTCTTGGATGCGGCTTTCTCCTTCTTCTTTCTTTCCTCTTCTACGCCGTCGCTCGCTCTCTGCGCTAGAGCCAACCGCAATTCCCTTCCCCTGCATTATTTCTTTCTTGCACCGCTCTACCACCGCGTATCCTGGTTCCGTTTCCATCTTATTCGAACCCTTTTTATTTTACCCTTTGCGATTCCGTGCTGTTTTGTCGTCTCTTAGCTACGTCCCCCTGTGTCTTGCTTGCTTTTGAGAAATTAGTCGACTCGAGGTGCTCGTATGTTTCTCTCCTCCTGCCTTTCTTTGGGTGCTTTCGACTTTTGTGTACCCGCGATTTTGCTCGTTCTCGTTTCTTTGCGCCTTGCGCGAAATTTATTGCCCTCAATGTGGTAGCAGCAATCTTTGCTCGGGTATGAATGTTGCCATTTTTTTTACTCTTAGCTGGATTATTAATAATTTTGATACACTACTGTTCTACCAGTTTTGTTTGATTTTTTTATTTTATTCCTTCACTATCTCAATTTATTGTTCTTCTGATTTACTGTTTTGTTTGTTAGTTTATATTCATGCTGTTCTAGCATTTTAATCAATTTTATCTGGTTAATATTTGATCATACTACTGTTTCTATTTTGGTATTTCATTATTCAGGAATTATTTCCTAGTTCATTCTTCTATGAAGACTATTTTATTTGAACGAACAGACTGCTGCATTTTCACCTGTGTGACTACAAATAGCTTCACCATCATACAAGATGTACCTCACAAAATTCGATCGTGTAAAACATTTTATCGATATTTCATAATCAACATCCATATTTATACCAAAAACCTGCGAAATATCTCGAAGAATCTTTTATAAAACAATGAGGCAATAAATTTTCTCCTGTCCATAAATTTTCTCTTTCAACATCAATCTCAACGCAACATTGTCTCAATCGCCGGCTCAGAATGATCAAACATCATTTCTCAATTATCTTCCGGATGGGCAAACAATCCAAAGCAAAATACGTAAAAAGTCAGTAGAAAAACCAGTTGAGTAACAATGCAGCGGTAACTTCTCCATTAACTTTCTCCGTCAACAGCCACTCGAAATGCAACAACGTTACTCCAGCAGCGAGTTAACAAAGTCGAACCAAATTTCTCAATTAACCTCAGCGGAGGAAAACACGAGCGAGCAATCTGAAACAGCAGCTGAACGTGGCTCCAAACGGTTGATCTCTAAGTTGCATTATTGAGATACAATCGCACTTTCTTGCAGAACATACCGGTCTTAGATGCAACACAGACGTTGCTCCAAAAGCTGCAGCCCGCTATAAATCGCCGTGAACAAAGGGAGATCGAAAGAGAAAGAATCTTCGGCCCGTAACCAACAAGCTAATTATTCTACACGTATTCCCTTTGGCCGTCCGTACATGCAAGTCGGACAGAAGCGAACGATCCTAAAGGCTCCGTTAATATTCCCGAAGAAATTTATGCGGCCCGTAGCGAGCTCAGCTCCGCCATAAGTTACGTAATTCAGCGCATGGTAGCACGTACATACTAGCCGAAGTAGCAGCGACGATAAATCTTCGAAACGCGGTAACTCACGATGTTTCTCGCCCTGGAGAACCCAGACACGAGAGCTTCGTTTTCAACGGAGAAAAGGTCGAAGAGACGGAAAGAATCGGACTCTGGATGATGACGGCTGATGGTAATCGTTTTGATCGCTGTTAAAACTGAAATAAGTTTAAAGGTCCGTTGCTAAAGTTTGCACGGTAATTAGTGTATTTAGCCTGGGTGCAGTTTGAGTGTATAAATGAAGGACGAGTCGGTCTTTAGGTTTGCGGAACAATTAGATGCTACGAAAACGGAGAATGATTCAGGTGGAGGTATTAAGATTATTTTTTGTTTCAGAAGATATTGAGAGGTGTTCTTTGTTAGGATATAGGACATGGAAAGATCTCTTAAAATAATTATCGAGTTTAGAAATTTATCACTTCTGAAATTTTATAGTTATTGGCTTAAAAATTTACTTCAAAATTTAGTTCCAACATTTCGCCATAAAAAATTTCAAATTTCCCGCGTGAGATCATACACGCTACGAAAGTTTGCATAACCTTTTCCACAATATCTGCGGCTCGCTCCAGGGCAATATAACAAGATTCCACGGTAAATCAATAGTTTACAATGTACCCTACACGTTATTCAGTGCATTTGAAGAGAGAAACAAAGGAAGATGAAGCAAAAGAGGGATAAAGATGGCATCGTGCGCCAAGAAGGCAACTGTTGTGAGCTAGATCGAAAGACGTCGATCGATCGCACGACGCTGCCAGCGATATAGAGAAATTTCTTGCCGCGGCACGTTTCTCCTTGTTTTACAGAATGACACGACGTTCTAGTCGACCCAGCATCGCTGGTATTAGTTGTGCACTCGTTCTTGCGATCGTTCTTGCCTTTACCCGGAAATATCGCCGATTATTCGTCCTAGTCTAACATCGGTGATTTACTAATCGACTGTTTGATCTTTTACCAATGTTTTGCAACGGACTGTGCACTGTACGGGGTTGGGAGGGCTTGTTTTTTACAATGACTGTTACAATTTCAAACTGAAGTATTTACTAGATGTACTCGTGGATATTTTTTATTATTATTGGGCAATATACATTTGTATGAACATATACATACTCCTATATGTACACAATGTATATGCATAAGCAATAAATGAAAACATATATAATATATGTATATACATTTTATTGAAACACTCTGTATACTACTGTTTACTTCACCATTGATAACGATCACTGATAATGGTCACTGATAACATCCTACCTTTTCAACATGTGTAACATGTTACACATATGCCTTGTGTAACATGTATAACCAACAAACGTGCCTTAAAACTTCTCCAAAAGTAAAAAATTATATCCAGAGGTTAACAAAGAAGCAATATTTATTTATACAATTTACAAAGTAGTTTTTGAAAGTCCCCAAGAAATTGTACAAATTATTACAGTAATTATAACAGAAAACTAAGAAGAATGTGAACGAGACGTCAAAAGAAGAGATGCTTATCGAATTTGTAAAATGACCACACAATATCCGAGTGAAAGAATCAAGAACGATGGTCTGATAACGAGCAACGAGGTCCGATAAACTTCTAGAAATAATCCAACTTCTTCAATTATCAGCGACGTCGAGCACAGGGAGAACGCCACGTCTACACCGGTTATTTCACGTGCACGATAACGTTGAATCGTGATCGGCTACCGAACAGCGCGGATACGAACACGAGAAGTATCGCGTGTAGAACACGAAACACGCTCGTGTTCGTTGGTAACGCGTAGGACGGCTGCACGTATGTTACATACGTGTGTATATACGTATCTAACGAAAGTATACGATGCGTGATACGAGCCACCACTTTCCGTACGTGAAACCGGAATTTCTTCTAAACAAATCAAACGAGTATTTTTCGCCGGACGTACACGTGCAATACCATGCCGTTGCATGGCCAGCCAGAATGGTTTTTGGTAAGGCAGGCTGTGGGCGTGCGGCGTATCTCGTTCACTTTGGAACGAGATTATATTGTTGAGAAAGTATTAAGCTGTCGCTAACAAAGTGGCTGATTGCTGTTTAGATCTGAACTCAATGGAAAATGCAATTTTGTATCTGGACGTTTTGGATATACGTTTGTAAAAATGGTAACAAATGTGGAGGTAATTGAATCCAAATCCCCACATGTCAAAGTTCTCATATTTCAATATCCACATATCATAAGATCTCCACATCCCCAAGACTGAACATGTTCGAGTCTCCACATACCCAAATTCTTATATTCTCAAATCCCTACGTCACCAAATTCCTACATTCCCATATTCGACGTCATAAAAATTCTATATGCTCGTCTCCACATATCCAGATTCTCATATTTCAAATCCCTACATCCTTACATCTCTATATCCTCAAATTCCAAGGTCTTCAAATCTCTATACCCCCTAATCTTCACATGTCCAAATTCTCACATTCCCAACTCGCTACGTTCCCTATACCTATATCTCTAAATCTCCACATCCCAAAATCTCTACATACCCAAATTCTCACATTCCTAAATCCCTATGTCCCCAAATCCTCACATTCACAAATACCTACATTCTTAAACTACCACATCCCAAAATCTTGACATCCACAAATTCTCACATCTCCGAATCCTCACATCCCCAAAATCCCACATTCCCAATTTCCAAATCTGCCCACCAAATCCCCTCAAACCCCCAAATCCACATCTCCCACATTCCAAAATTATGAATCGTCAAAGTTGCGAAATTTCATCGTGTGGTTTTAATTGGAACGGTCCATTTACCGTACGAAGGTTAAAGAGTCTTGAGTAACGGACGGACTAGAGACACGGTACACGAAGACACGCGTGGACACGGATCGTACAGAGAAAGATACACGTCAGATCATCGGTGGTACGATGGGTGCAGAGCAACATACGCGTAGCAGGAGCTCGACCCAATGATGGAGCTCACGGCCAGTCAGCCAGTACTAATTAACCGAGGAATGCTGTATCTAGATTGAAATCTGGGTGACCCGACGCCCTGGGGCCACCACCTCGCCTCAACCTCCAGGCTCCGTTCTCGAGTCGAGTTCACCGGCTTCGTGGTCACTACTGACGGCCATTCGATATCCTCTTTTCTACTATTTTCCCAACAGAATATTCCGTTCCAATTTCAAGAAATATTTTTTAACGCGGAGTTTTTAATGCTAACCGTACGGGGATGCACATATGTTGAAATTAAAAATAAACGAACATAATTGAATATACATGTTAATTCCTTATCTTGATAAAAAGACTGGTTTCAAGAAAATCTGATCAAATTTTGTAGTCCGAAATAAACCTGTGAACCGGTCATATTACCGGTTTTGTAGTTTCAGTTTTAATAGACTGTAGTGAATTTGAAAGACACTTCGTGAAGTGATTTTGAAACTGACATGGATTAATGATGCGAAATTATCACTATTGCATGATGTATATCAGTTTGAAGCAACTGTAACTGTGTCAATTTAGCGAATGCAACTAATTTTTTTTTACAAAATGGCTGACAGGTGCAGCAAGTAAGGATTTTTAAACGGCAAATGATTTGGTGACACAAACTTGAATACCATTTCAGAATATTTTCTGACATCAAATTGCGTCATAAACATATTTCAGAATCAAACATTTCTTACATTACGCAATGAGCATGGTCAAGATTTCTCCTTAAAATAAGCACTTTCTGAATAGAATAAAATGAAATAGCTTGTGAATCAGCTGTTTTTAACATAAAATGTCTGGATCCGAATGAGCCGCACGAATTAGATACTCGTTCACGTGCTACTTTCGTACGAGACACTCTCTGCACGCGACCGTATGTACAGTGACACGGCGTTTATTCAATTGCTGGACAGACGGGTCACATCTGTTTCCCGATATTCTTTGATTTATGTTCCCATACCGATGGCTTGACATTTTGAATCGTGTCCAATTTGAACGCTCGCGCGCAGATGTCACTTTCTATCTGTGGCTGCTCGAAACGAGCGGTTTCTATTTTTAAATTGCTATGAACTCGTGCAACTTTGAAGTAATATATCACATTTCTTTTATCAATTCTGAACTTTCTTTCTCACCCTTTGCACCTGCCGTTGCAACTTACGTCGTAATTTCAGAAATTTTAGATTTGCAAATTTTGGGAAAATTTAGATTACATATGTTTAATATTTGCAAATTTAAATTTGTATGTTTGCACTTCTCTAATTCTGACAGTTCCAAATCCTTGTCTTGTTAAATTCTCACATCCCCAAATCAGTACATTCTTAAATCACTACGTACCCAAATTTTCTCGTCTCCAAATCGTCACATGTCCAAATCCTCACATACCCAAATCCTCACATCCCTAAATCTTCACATCCCCAAATCAATACATTCCCAAATCCACACATGTATAAATTCTCACATCCCTAAATCATCACATCCTCAAATCCTCACATCCTCAAATCCTCACATCCCCAAATCCTCACATCCCCAAATCCTCACATCCCTAAATCACTACATACAAAAATTCCCCCGCCTCCAAATCCATTTCCAAATTTCAACATCCACCGCATGCTTTCAAGATGATGCATTCGGTGACTCGAGAAACTGCAGCGAATTCAAAGGAAATCGCTTCGTGGAAATCTAGAGCGGTCGTGAAATGCGAACATTGTGAAAAGTCACGGATAATGAAAGCGTCTTTTTTTTCAACCAGCTCACGGAAAACAATGAATTTCAGGTCGTGGAACGAGACGATTGCGTAAGACGAGGCGGTTCACGATCGATGCAGACTGATAATTCGGTTTGCATCGGATACGCAAAAAATGTCGGAGCGAACTGCACCCCGCGAACATTATACCCGTATCACACAACCGATCGCAAAAGGTCACAACGATATTTTACCCTTTGCCTATCTGCTGCCTAACCTTTACGATCGATATCAGTGATCTCATTAGGAGTTAACAATAAAATGTCGTGCTGCATCGACCTATCGCCATTATTATTGAATTCGTATGAAATCGTTGCCTTGATTGTGGACTTACCGAGAGATATTTTTTGATTTGGGGAAAGATTTAGGGATATCGATTATGGGTATTGTCTGTGGGTAAGGGTAATTAACACTTAACTGCAGTGTAATTCAAGTTTGTTACTAGGATAAGGTTGTGGGGCAAAGATTGTGGTTTAAGAAGGAAGTGAGTTTAAGTTAATAGAAGCTAGGTGTGGTGGAGTTTAGGGGAAGTTCAGAATATATAGAACTGAAAATACACAAAATCCTAGATATCGAAATTTTAAGAGTCCAAGACTGTTCTACTTTCCGAAATCCACAAATACCAAAATGCACAAGTGTCAAATTCCACAAATCTCAAGTTTTACAAATTTTAAAACTCACAAATCTCATATTGCACAAGTTCCAAATTCCATAAATACAAAATCCACAAAACTCAAATTCTATAAATTTCAAATTTCACAAATGCCAAAATTCCCAAATCTCAATATCTACATGTCCCGAAATCCACAAATCTCCAAACTTCCACACCCCAAAATCCCCATATCCCATAGTCCGAGCATTCGAAGCTGACCACTCGATCGGTTGTTTGTGACGCTTAGCGGACCGTGGCGATGTTGCGAACGCTATTAATCCGTCGTCTGTGATATAATGAAGCCTTTTTATCGCGTTGGCTTGCGGTACCGCAGCTGGCAAAAGTGCAGAGGTTGGTGTCCGAGGTGAAGCCGTGTACCGGCATTTTTTCCATTCATGCGTCGTCGGCCACGGGATCAAAGGTCGATGGACAGATCGTGGAATTCAACGATCGTCGGAAACCGCACAACTTGCGGACCGTGTCTGGTACTCTATCCTGCCATGCGAGATCTAATTCATCATCCGGCGATTCTACACTGCCAACCAAAGAGACCGGTAATCGCGTGCCCGCGATAACGACACGATTCGCGGCGGCGCATCAATCTGATCGGTAATAATCGGCTGCCAGCTGCCCGGAAATCCATTACCCGGAGACTACGAATGATTTACCTTGGAACGTGGACGCCGTCCACGTTTCACATTTTATTTATCTCGGGTTCAAGGAAATCTCTTGCAAATAATAGAAACGTTACCGGTTCAATCTGGACTTACTGATCTTTTCATACTTGACCCCTATCGGCTACTTATGTAATTTATGTGGACACTCGGATTTAGGTGCGGTGGTGTATCAATCAGGTGCATATAAAGCAGATGCACAATTATATGAATGCAATTGTAACATATGAAGTACTGAGACGTAATGACAAAGAATAAGTGTAACATAATTTTGGGATCAATTTGTAATAAGTACTGTTTGAGAAATTGACTGGATTATATTCACAATTAAATGAATGGAAATTGTGAGTTCATTGTGGCATTTTAACTTATGAAGTTAAAGTGAAGTTCACTTTGCAGTTATAAGATAACGTCGATAATGAGTATGACCAATTTGTAACGAGACATTATTTCGATGTTATCTGTCAGTTTCTCAGACAGTCTGCAGATATCGATATTCCTACGTCATAAATGTATAAATATCGTTTGTTCGAATATAATAATCTTGTAGACAGATACAAATTGTTTGTCACTCGTAATTGTGTACCTTTAAGGTCAAATGACTGGATGTTTTTAACGATACGTCTTAATCATGACTAAACATGTTACTTTAACAATATGAAGCAGCGAAAAAGATGAATTATTTTATAATAGAATAAATCTTTTGTATTGATTATTCATTTTTTTAATTTACGTCAAATAATTCTCCTATTTGTGTAATTTACGTGTACACCTTTACAAGTTGCAATAGTTTTATCATAAAGAAAAGAGTTTATCAGTACCAATATGTAACCTGTAAAAATTGAATAATACTATAAACTAAATTATACGAGTATCAAACATCAAGTAAACGTGCTATTAATCTTAAATTCCCTTCGTAAATATGCACACAGTTCACCGACTTTCATAAATCAGCTCGTTTTATTACACAACTAATAATCCTCCCTAATGACACAAGTTGACGTTTTAATGGCTGGACATGCTTGGCTAATTTTATCATTTAGTCGAAACGAACAGGTTGTTCCTGAACCTCCTGTATTTACTTGTCAATGTTTCAGATTCGTGAAATAACCACGATCAATCTGTTTCTGCTTTCGATACGCGTGTATCGCATAATATCTGTCCTTCACGGTTCGCGAAACTGCGACCGCTCGGTCTGCAAAAAGGATTTTAAGCAGATCGGTCGTTTCCTGTAAAAGTCGCCCGCATTAATCTGTTTACGGTTGGCTCTTAAGGAAAAGGGATTTGCGAAAGTATATTTTAATCCCTTAATACTTCTATTTTGCTTTATGAGACTACGGAGATTTGTTGCAAAAATAATCATCTTTTTTGGGAGGTTAATTATTTGTATTTATGGAGTTTTGGATTTTAGTATTTTCAAATTTTTTAGATTTCGAAATTAAATTTTCAATTTGTTAGTAATAAATGTTAGAATTATTAAATTTGCTAAATTTACAAGTTTGCAAATATCCAAATTTTCCAAATTCTCCAAACCTCCAAATTTTCCAAATCCCCAAATCCTCAGATCTCCAAATCCCTAAATCCCCAAATTCTTCAAAATCCCTAAATTCAAAAATCCCCAAATCCTCAGATCATCAAATCCCTTAATCCCCAAATTCTTCAAACTCCCCAATTCCCTAAATTCCCAAGTACCCACACATTCCTCAGTCCACACCTGATCTTCCCACTGCCCTAGATCCACTAATTCACATAAAAATATAAAATAGAAAAGTCAACCATATGAAATTACAATCTGAGTTATGAGAATTGGACGGTTAAAAACAGTCTTTCCCGGACGGTTATCGCGCTTGTTCAACCTGGCCCGATCAGCTCGACGCTTCGACACGCTCGTAAAGCCGGATCCACGGGTTAAGTTGTCACCGTGGCCGGTCGGTAGAGAGGCTGAACTCGAGGCTTGGCATTAAACGTGGAATCATCCTGAAATACGGTCAGATAAAAACAGCAGGCTACGAGTTGCGGGACTTGGTCAGGTCGGGTTACGCATCGGCTTTACGAACGACTGACCTCCGGCCTGTCTGGTTCGTAGGAGGCTAAAGGTTGATTCACAACATACTTTACGTTATATTCAGCCTCCAGAGACATTTAACGTCCTGAACTTTTCGATCGGCCGGCAAATAACACTTGCCTGGACACTTTTATCTGTTTTGATAGGTTGCATTTGAGTTCTGCTGCTATAAATCCAAGCTTGTTTTCAGTGGTATTAACGATAGGTTTATGGAAACCGTAAACATGTCGGATTTCTTAATTTTAATTATTCAGGGAAATTATTAAGGAGATTTTATCTAAGTGTCTGTTAACCTCCAGCAAGATATAGAATCATTGTATGTGACCATTAAAAGATTTATGTTTTTTAAATTATTTTATGTCAAATTATTTTACGCGAATGACAAAGAATGTCGAGAGATCGGTTCGAATTTTCGACCAACGTCGAGTGTTACCGTGAATCGACCATAGGAACACGAAATGAAAAGAGTCCACAATCAAAAGAGCTAACCAAACATAAATCTTGCTTAATTTCGCTCCAGACTTGCGAATGTACAAACAGTTACGTTTTGCGGCTTGCAACGAACACGTAACACTGCGAATTTATTAGCGAAGTAGGCATTCATCATGGCTAATTTTATCGGGAATACTAAAAGCATTTCATAATTGATACTTATATAAGTGAGTCGATACCGAAAATGCTCTAATCGAGAATATTTCAAAACGTATTATACTATTTACTAATAGATGCGATGTAGATGAGTTTCGGAACTTGTTTCTTTGGGATGGAATATAATGTTAAAATAATAGAATGAATGATATATAACATTATTCCTTTTTTTGAAATAATATTGTTTGTAATATGATTTCAGTCAACACACATGTTTATCCAATGTATATTAAACTTATCCTCTGCGATGCAGTAGTACCTTGAAAACTGAGCGCGACACGTGACCGATTGCGATCAGTTACGAAGGGAGGTAGTTGTTTCAAAAACTCTAAAGCGTATACTCCTTTATTTAATACAAGTGAGAAACGACATTCAACAAGTGGTACTACGCGATATCCGTATATTAATCATGAGTTTATGTACCCTTACATCAGACTTTATCTCCAAACATAAGTGTCACATTACACTTATATGCTATCAAACAATAGATCTTATATATCATCAAAGATAAACTTGAGTGTCTATTCCAAAATCTAGTATTTCACGTGCACGAATCTGACAATTTACTACATTATACGCCAATATTCAGATAGTAGACGTAGATTGTAACCAAGTTATATAACCTAACTACAAAAACACGTGTTTCACGAAATGTTAGCGTTTTTCTCGCACATTAGCGATGTAAAGGAACAAAAAGCATGCTAATGAGTGAAGTAAAAGAACTTTGCAGTGTCACGCGTCGCCAATGCACCATCAATAATGACATCAGCTATCATTCAACGACTTAACCTAAATGATTACACGAAGATGACCCTGTCTGCTAAAATAAAGGTGTGTCCACAACTTCGAAAACACAACCTATAGATACGACCGTCTTTCCAGTGCTCACAACTAACCGTAGAACTATAAAATGGCGGATAATTTATTCGCGTTCGAAACAGAAAAGCACCGAGCACAATGGTGTAACAGCACACCAGGCTGTAAATCATCGCGTCGAATGAATCGAAGCTGTCACCTTGCCGTTGTCATCGTGTTTCTCGATGATCGGGATCAGCATCGGAGGCAGTAAACCGTACGCGAGGATTATCTGGCCGCGGATGCAGCCCTCTCCATAAAATCGCTCCATTTCCGCGGCGAGAGCAAGGTCAAGCCCGTTTCCATCGAGAGCGGAATAACGCTCAGCGGGCGTACATGTACGCGGCTATTCGCGGGCAGAGGATACGAAACGAGCGTGTAAACGTCGCGTATTTCACGCCAATGAAAACCGCACGGATCATTACGGCCGATCGCGGTCGGACGAGGAAATTCTCGGCTGCGGTCGACGCTGCGTATACTGGGTGTCGTGTAACGAACGATGAAAGCGGAAACCTACTGATCCTCCGCAATGGAATATTCTCGGAAATGCACGGGGGTCAGTGTGGTATTCTCCGGGAAGAAGCAGGGATAAGGTTGTTGGGGTTTGGGTAGTCAACTTTAGAATATGGAGTTGGGAGATTTGGGAAATCGAGAATTAAGGATTTAGAGATATGGTAGATTTGGAGAATTAAGAATTTGAGGAATTGGAATCACGAATAGGACATCTGACGAATTGGGGAAAAGAGATTGTTGGGAATCATTTGTGGAAATTTGGGGAAACCTGTAGAACTAATTTGGAAATTTGACTCAGGTTTCGAGTTTCTAAAAAGTTGAGTCTTTGAAACTTTTCCAAATTTCAAACTCTGGGTAACAATGTACTCTCCAAGTACCTAATCTAACCTAACCCAGCCATCCAGTGTATCTCAAAAGTTTGAGAAAGCAAACACATAACATAACCAAGATAAAGTACCAAATCCTATCCTCAATTTCGAGTGAAACATAATTGTTTAAAAAGTTGAATCAAGTGCAACAACCCTTTATTCCATTTGTCTCCGTCCCGGAAGCGAGGAGAGTCACGTCGTTAATAAAAGGTCGGTGAGTGAGCAAGGGGCAGCACTCTTTAGCCAAAGATACGTGACGTTTATGGCGGGGGACGGTATCGTAAAGGTATAATACCCATACGGATTTCAAATGTCTCTCTCTACCTTTTCTCCCGATGGTGTCGTTCCTGCTACGATTCGGTGGGCGTAAACGTAACGCCGCTTCCTTCTCAACTTCTTCTTTCGCCGGCTGAAAGCTCTTTTCCATTTGCTCCATTTTGTTGCTTGTTTTATCAAGCTGTCCTTTAATCTGACCGCGATTCGTTCCTTTTCGCTTGCTCTCGTTCGCCTTCGTTTTTTCGCCGATGCACTTCGTTGGACGTTAATTCCAACTCCACCCTTACTACCTCCTTTTAATATTACCTCCCGTTTTAATTCCGATTAATTCTTCGTTGAGGTGAATACTGATTTGGATACGTTTTAAGATTTTGCTAGGATTTTTAGATAGTGAAGTCCTAATGTTTAGATTAGAATATTGATTGGAAGTTCTAATGTTCCAAATACTAAATACCCAAAATCCTAAAATCCCAAAATTTCAAGGACCTAGAATTCCAAAAGCCAAAGTCCCAAAGCTAATAAAAATTCAAAGTCCCATTCCCTATAGCCATTTGCGTATAATCAGAAATAACTATACAATAACGTAAGCTTTAAACATTAATCGGTAATCGAAGACTTGAAGATTTTATAAACACGAGCTATAAAACGCTGTAAAATCATATTTAACGTTTATACAGATCCCCGTAATAATATTAAGAATTTTCACTCTTAGTTGTAATTAAAGAGTTCAGATAGCATCGACTTAATTAACGTAATCGGATTAAAACCCCCTTATTTCGATAATCTTCACTTCTGATATCTTACTTGAGAAAATTAAATGCAAAACTTTATAGTGGCTAATAAACAGATTCGAAATGATATCGTATAACTTTTTACCTCTTCACATGTGTAGCTCTTACAGTCGCATGTGTAGCGCTAAGTTCAGTGTTTTCTCAAATTAAACGATCTCATATATGAATATTATATACATGTTATTCGTAATTGATCACATGTATCCTTTCAGAATTCTTCAAACTTAACCACCGATTTGAATCAAGTAATTACGTAGGAAAATATTCGACATTTTTTCCCGCCCCAGAAGAGATTAACCTCCTAATCACGAGCAACCCCTTGAAAATCCGCAGAATTTCATCCGCTTAAATAAATACCGAACTTCCTCCAGCTGTAAGGTATCAGATTGCCTAAAACCCCGAACACCCGCGACTGGACAGGAGGAATCGAAATCCCTAGCTGACAATCGACACCCTAATCCGATTAAACGTCTCCGGGTCCGCTCGTAGCTATCTCGACGAGCCGCAATTCCTCGATCCGAAATATCGACGTAAAATCGTGGTCCAACGATTTCTCTCGTGGAGAGAAGATGGTAGAGGCAGAGGCAAGAGAAGGGAGGGTCCCAGCAGCCCGGTGTCTCCGATTAAGAGCGAGCTTGCGTTCCAAGGCGGTCGTAACGTTGCTCTAAAAGCCCGTACCTGTCCACGAGCGGGTAATACCTGAAAACATGTCTCTATCACGAAGGGGAATCTCCCTCGTCCGGTAACGCCTTCGCATAAAACCGACGTTTTATCCCGTCTCCGGCGTCCGCGACGTGTTTACGGCGTTTCTATAGTCGACGGTGCAATAACCAACGTCCCTCTCGCCTCGTTCACGGCGGCCAGAAGAGGGACAGGTAGGGAAAGGGGTGCAGAAGGGAGGGGAGACAGAGAATATTTTCACGGGGCGGCGTCTAAATTAAGAGACCGAAGGAAGCGTAAGGTGGCGCCGTCGAGTATCGGCTTTTTCTGCCCTTTTCCGGTTTCGCCGCACGGCTACCAATACCGTGATTCAAGCAGGGATACACGACCAGACTTAAGTGCCTCCCTCTTTCTTCTTCTTGTTTTTCATCTTGGTCCCCGCAATCTCTTTCCTTCTTTCGCTGGATGTCCTTGTCTTTGGTGTACGCTTCCATCGGACTTCTCCTTTTGCTCGTCTGCCCCTCTGCCAACTCCACGATCACGTTTCAAGCAAACTGGCCCCGAAGCCTGATCGATGCAGTTGTCCGATTCGATATCAATTAATAGACCGGCTAATTATGGAACGTACTCGCTTCATATAAGCTTATGTTAAAATTATATTATTTATTTGCTGACAAGTTGCCTGGTTACGAGCGAATGATTATTTTGAGTGTCTTTGTTCAGAAATAGGTGAATGCAACTGGAGGCTGTTAAATATTGGTCATGAAGTTTCTAGTTCTGTTGAATAAATTTTAATTTCAATGATGATCTGTCAAGTTATTTTGCTAGATGACAAATTATCTAGTGAAGAGCACATAATTATTTTAAGGAGTTGACTGAGTGTCTTTGTTCAGAAATAGCTCATTACAGCTGGACTTCGATTGCTAAATATTGATCATGAAGTTTGTGCTTATATCCTTTGATGAATATTGAAGATCTGTCGACAGTAGAATTTTGTACCATTCAATGTCAAGTAATATGTACAGTAATGAATTATTATTTCAACAAAGTTGAACACTTCAATTATATCTGAGTATATCTCTGCTAAAGTTGCATGATACTGAAGTTAATGAAGTTTTTGATTGATGAATTACAGTATTGGAGATCATGTACACAGTATCCATTACCTCATGCAAATTAGCTGAATAGTAAATGATCATTTCAAGTGATTAACTCAACATTTTGCCTCTATAATGTTTGATAAAAATTGTGTTTCGCTTGCAACGTGTAAACATTTTAAAATATTCCATTCCTTTCAATGTCGGGCAAATTCTATCAGCAACTTTTAATTACATATCTAACAGTCGAGCCATAACAAAAAACTTCAAAACGTTGAATAAATTAGTTGCAGGTAAAATTGTTTCAAGGAAGAAGTCTTAGCTCCGGGCCCCAAAAACGTATCGGTAAAAAATAAGTACTTTAGATCTGGTTTTTATACGCGATAATAGGGTCGTTTGCATATTTAACAAGGCTTTACACCGCGATATTTCATCCTCGGAATGATTTCACTGTTCTGGCACGCGGTTGGTCGAATTCTCGCGCGCGTTCGAGTAGATCGCAGCGACTTTAACGAGTAGAATAAGATGCGTGAAATGTGTCGAAGCGCGTGCAGATAGCTCCCGGTGCACGGTGCCGATCTAACGAGCCGTGAACTACACCTCGAGGCCCTATGAAAATGCAAATGACTCGGACCCTCCGACAGATAACGATTTTTACAAGCGACGCTTGCTCGCAATCCGCCGACGAATCTCGATCGAGCACACGTTGTGTCGATCCGGCGGAAGTCGATCTTTAATCGTCAGATCATTGTCACGATCGAAAGATCGATACGGGTTCCACCAGCATTTTTATCGACCCACTTATAAGTTCAGGATAGCGCAGATCGAGATCGCTATCGGAGACTCGAGACAAAATTTCAACCACTGCTTTTTAGCGATGGTGATAGTAATATACGATATTACATTCTATTATTACATTACAAAAACTACAATCATAAGCAGATTAAGAAACTAAAACTGTTTCCTTAAATTCGAAGTGAATAAACAACAAAATGAAAAATGTACCATTTCCAAGGGATATAAATCTGGACAGCAGATCAGAGATGTCTTTTCGCGTTTCCATACAATGCGGTGAATTAAAAGTCGAAGGCAGAGATCGAACGTGAACGCGCGATTGAATTTCAGGAGGGAAGGCAAGACCGACAGAGGTGTTCGAAAAATACAATTCACACGGTAAAAGAAAAACGGTGAACGACAACGACGATGCGGCTTCTGTTATACCCGTTCGCAAGAAGGACAACGTTTTCGTATTCCATCGGCGTGTCGTCTGGGTTGTCATACCGACACGCCAGCAACGAAGCAACGTCTTCGTACGTAGTTGGTAGGCAGACGTGCCAACCCGACGGCTAAATATGCTCAAAGTCACGGATCCACCGATCCACTCGTTCGACGAGTTGTGCACGCACCTGTGCTTTTGTTTCCTCGACAATTGCCTTTCAATTCCTCTTTTTTCTCCTCTCTGCCCGATTGCGAAATTAAATGTCAATGGAACTCGCAATTAGTTATGCTTTATTCTAAACAGGGATTCTGATGCAATTTCTCTTTGACGGATAATGCAACAAAATTCCAGATAAATGTTAGAAATCAAAATCAATGCTGCTGTGTTGAAATTATAATGCTATTTGCTAGTTTTATTTAGGTACCGTTTTTGAAACATGGCAGGTGCATGCCAGCGCCATGGGTGGCAAAAAGCTTCCCCATTCAGAAGGCAAGACTACTTGAACTCTTATGAAATATCTACTGTTCAACTGAGCAGACTCATTTGTCAACTACTAAACGATTCAACATTGACACGTTAACACCAAATTGATACAGCATTAAAATTCTGTAGACTTCTCTGAAACTTTTGAATGATTGTATGCAAATGTAAGACAAAGATATTGTGTGCAAAACATTTCACATAATTTTTATATTATTTCATATAATCATTTATAAAATATTTATATATGATACAAGCGTTTCCATTTTCGAACAACACAGAAATGTGTATGAATAATCCATAACCCACAATAGTATTCAAAGAGAGGAATAACAATTAGCAAAAACAAACAGTAACGATGGTAAAGTTTCCAGTGTCCCGATTGAAAAATCGACTTTCCAAGACGATACATTTCACGGAGCGTCACAGCATCGCCATTTCCCGGGCAATTAACATCGATCTACCTGCAAGAAACCCGCAGAAGTTTCCAAGTATCCAGTAGCAATTATACTCGCGCGAGAAAGCCTCGCCAGCTGGTACCCGCTTCGATTTTTCTCGATCGGAGTCTCGTTTTATCGAGAGCTGAATGTTCTCTGGTTCTGATTGCTCGTTATCGACAGTCCCTGTTGGCCAGCAGGTAGGTAATGGCGCCAGGTAGACGAAACGTTTCCTTTCCACGCGTTTCCCGAAAGATAAATGCTTATGGCGATGCGCACAGAAGCTATTCAATGATTCGTGGGGCAATTAAGTGACGTGACTTCGCTCGATTCACAGTATGAAAACGTCATGACGCGATTAAGGACTTCCCTCGTCACCTGGCGGGACAAGGTGCCAGCAACCGTTTGCATCCCGCGTGTTTCCTCCGGATCAGTTAGTTCTTTCTTCTATCGATTCCTTTGGGAACGATTTAACTGCTCTCCGATTCGTTCCGATGAATACCGGGGCCACCGTTTGATTTAGATGACCACAAATGTGTCTGATCGTCTGACCGTGAAAGATTGTTTGCTTTGGAAGATGACGAGTCTCCATGCTATTCGATTCACTGTATTTCACACCTTCAATACGCTGGAGCTTCCTGCACTTTGATGGATCATTTTTTCATCGGATTGCAACATTAAACGTAACAATTGTATAATGTCTTCTGTACAATTCTTATTGAAATGTATTTGAATTTAATGTTTCTTACAACATGTAGCCTACATTCCAATCACAATCTTTAATTATAGATTTGTTACATTTAAAAATAACATCTAATGAGCTAGCTTAAAACACTTCTGATGAAAAGAGGAAAATTTGGATTAATTCTAAAAGAAAGTGAATGAAGAAGAATGAGATATTAGAGAGCCATAGTCAGCTTCAACTTCGATCAAGATGAGTACTAGAAGCATCTTCTCCATCCTATTATTTGAATTCAAAAATTAGAGACATTTCTGATATTAAACATATATGAATTTATTAGAAGCGAAGATATTAACGGTAAACCGAGTTAAATATATCTGGCCGTAAAGTGTAAAATGTCAGTTGATAATTAACTTAGCACCAAAGAATGATTAAAAAGCGAGAAAAAGATGAAAGAGGGTGAAACGAGAAAAAGTGGCAGACAGCTCGAAGTTGCTTCGAGGTGGGAACAAAAGCCACCTCCTTTTCTTCTTCTTCTTCTTCTACCACGTCCAAGAAGGCTTTTGGCTCGCCACGTAGATGGATCACTCGTTCACCATTGTGACTTCTTGCACGTATGAAAAACCACAAACCACCAACGTTATTTCGCGGCTGCGAACACGAAGGGTCTCCCTTTCCACGAAGCCCAAACCGCGTAATACCCTGGACCCGTTTCGTCCCTTCTCCCAGTTACTTTGTCCCTTTGATCCGGCTATTTCTGTCTCTCCTTTCTCTCTCTCTCTGTCTGCCCATTACCAAGATACTGAATCAGTTTCTCGTTTGATCGACAGTCGTGGATACGTTCGTGTATCATTATTGTGTCGCTGGACGAGAAAACGTGGTCGGTAGAAAAGATTGCGTGGATTTTACCGGCCACGAAAGCTTCGAGAACTCGATAATGACTCGACGCCATTGCTGGAAGAAGAAACGTAACGACGAAGCCTGGCGTGTTTTAGACTCCGGCGAATCGTTTCTAACACCCTAATCTGACACGGAATGGTCACTATTTCACAGAACTCTTTCCCAAATCTCATATTTCATAAAACTATATTAAACATAACCTAGTATTAAATGAAGGTAAACTTAATATTGAACATAACTGACCCTAAAATTACGACGAACTGTAGTAATTTTAAGAACGATCGAACTGTTACAGTAAAAAGTACATGAAAATTCCAGTTGAATTCGATTGGAAAAACTTTACGAGTAGATCGATGGTCGTCACCTTCGGTCCGAAGTTTACTACGCTCTGCTCCATTTCGAACAAAACTGATTCATAGTCAAAGGCAAGTAATCGCAGAAAATCGCGGTCGATGTTGACATTAATCGTGGCCGACGATCGCGTGTCCCGCGACAAACTATCGAATCATACGTCGGCCGGTTGTCAGTCCGTGGACAAATTAAACATGACAAGGTGGCGGCGATACGTGGGCGAGATCACTCGTAGTTAGAGGCTCGCTTTATGTACTGTCAGCCACAATGGAGGCGAAACGATTCCTTCGACCACACGCCCGATCCATTCAGCGAGCTCCTCTCTGAAAGGCCGAGAAAACTTGTCCCGCCGGTCGACGCGTTCGCGGCCACTTTGGAAACTCAACTCTTTCGACGAAGGCAACTACGTTTTTCTCGATTTCTGGAAACGCTCGTCCGGTTCGTCCACGAGAATACCATTTTTCTTCGCGGAGATTGTGTAACCGAACGAGACGAAGATGACGGCGTGATTGATTGTCGGACAACTCTCGAAGAGGTGATAGAAACGTAGGACTTGATAACAACGTTGCTAGAAAGTTAATTTAGTTTAAGTGAAAACTTCAATTTAGAAATTAGACCAGAAATTGAGAGACTAACTGTTAGTACTATAACTATGAAATAAATCTTCTAACAAATAAAATCTTTACCTTTACTTTCCTCAACTTATCTTTGTACATAACGATTTTAAATAATTAGACCAAATCGGTAAAATACGATAATAAAATTAGAGAACACGCGAACTCGAAGCAGCACAGATTCTATACAGAGGTAAGCGTCAGTGACGCGTGGGCGGTGCGTGTAACTCAGCTCGTGTGCCGTCAGAAACAATGAAAATGAGACGACGCTTGCTCATTCATCGCCACGAGCATCAGATTTTCTTTGTAGCCCATAAACAAGTCAATCGACAATTGTTAGCCGTTCGTATTTTGAACGACAGCCGATATTTAACCGAGTCTTGTTTCACGACGTTGAGCTCGAGGATCGTCAGCCTTGCGTGTACGAGATTTCCGCTCGAAGACCCTACATGGTGCGACGATACACGGATACTCAGGGGATGGATCGTGATTCTTGGAAGCTTTTCTTCACTTGGTATCAACTGTGACTGCGAATGATTTAGAGGGCAAAAATTTAGGTTTACACTTTGAATGCTAGGTCCATAGTTGAGGAGTTCAACGATCAAGTTTAACGAGTACAACGTCAAATTTAATATTTGAAGTTATCTGCCTTACAAGTTTATTGTAATATTAGGCACCTGTGTGTAACAAAAATTTATAACAAATATATAATGAAGAAAAGAATAATGAATGACCGTCACATAACCTATAAATCTCACAAAATGAAAGAAATATTATAACTCGTCTTTTGTATATATACTTAATAAAACCTTGACTTAAATCAAAAGTGCTCCATGATGATATTAATGTCTGTAAATATTAGTGTATAATAATATTAATATAAAATATTAATTTTCAAGTCATCCATTACCTAACTATTGGTAAATGTATCTGCAGGGGCTGATATTTGATAAATTTTATCAAAATTTCACTATCTATCGATAAGATAATCCCTTGAAAAAACAGGAAATTATTCCAGTTCTGATAAATTCAAGATCAGCCGATGATTTTTGAATTGAACGATTTCTATGAAACATCATTCGTCAAGGACGTTCGAGACGGGAGTCTCGATTAATCATCGAGCCGAGCAACGAGGCAAGAATCGAGAAATTGTGTCCACGATCAAATTAATCCCATCAGTTGTCGCCTGCAGCACACGGTACAACCATTACCTCGTCGTTATATTACAAATTCGTTTCGCGAGATTCAAGCTGTCACCGAACTCACGGGGCACGGGTTAACGAAGACGCGTGAAACGGTTCGAAAGTTAACGCGTTTCCCGTGAAAAAGCCACTGATTACTGTGTCCATTGTGCGCTGATGTGGACACACTGATGGGGGACGTGTACAAACGGGCCTGTGCATTTTCTCGTTATTTTGGATATATCTGTTTAACTACGAATTTACGTATTTAAAAGGCTTGATAAAAATTAATTAGTAGCTTCAAGTGTTAAAATAATACTTGCAAAAATTTAGGGGTAAGTCAGGACAAGTACACATAAAAATAAAATTAATATCATTCAAATGTCAACTTAATAATTACTGTCAATACTACTACCAATATAAAAAATAAATATTCAAAAGACAGAAGCTGCGGAAACCTATGAGAAAATTAACTGAGTAGATACAGCTATGAAATTCTGGATAATCTCTGGTAATCAAAAATTACTAAGAGAAAAGGTCCGATTAGAAGCGATCGAATTGTCGGTAGGATAGTTGTCGAGGGGATAATTCCTTCGAAAGAAAGAGAGCAAAGAAAAAAATCAGCGGAGGCCCTCTTAATTAGAAGAACCCGACGAATAACCGAGCCCGATTCGCCGAGATAAGGCTGCTGGGAATTTCGGCAGCTAAGTGGGAGCCTATTCGCTACCGACAGCTTCCAACGGCTCCTAATTGTCAAGATCGAGAACCGTAATTACACACTTCGACATTAGTTCCTCTGTCTCGCTCCACGCACCCTTTTAAGGTTCTGGGGGATCTTTTTTATGGCGAGGGGCACCGAAAATATCATCACGCTCCTCCGTTTTCATCGAACTTCGCCGAACAACGTCGATGAGCACGGATAAAGGGGACATTTATGAAGAAATAATGGCCAACAGAATGGTATACGCTGTTTCACGTGAAAATGCTTTGGATTGCCTTTTAATTCTATGTTAAACGAAACTTTTATATATCACTAAATATCTACATTTTTAGATCTTTATTGTCTTGCATTTTAAGGTCTCTGATCTCTACACATCAAAATTACTATTAGCTCTAGATGCTCTAGATTTCTACATTATTGAATTCCCATATCTCTATATCCCCTTATCCCCAGTTCCCTCTTGATCTCTATATTTGACCGATAGGTGAGCATATTAACACGTTGATCCTATCACATTTGGATGACATCCACACCTGACCACCGCACGAAACATTTTTACCTGTCAACGACACATTATTAAATACTTAAAAGTATATGATAAATATGCACTAAGTGTACTGAAAGTCCCTAAATATTGTCAAAGAGTAATTAGGTCCGATCTACGTAAAATCACTGTCTTTTCGACGAATCTTGGACGTTCAAAGATCTCTCGCGAGTCATTAACGCGTTAATTCGATCGGAGATTTTGTGGGCAACGAATGGAGAAACGACCTCGATTACCAAACGGCAATCGAACGTTGTTCCCGTTCCGCGTTATGTAATTCGAAATGATCTTAAAACATAATTCGAGATCCCCTTATCGACGATCGTGTTTGTTTCTCGTACGTCAGCCGTGAACGGTGGACGGGATATGTATGTATATCGAGCGCGAATTCCAACAGCGGTGAGCAGCGAGCAACGCCTACCTTTTTGCACATGTGTTGTTTCGTTGCTTTACGCAACTCGTCACCGCGAATGGCATCCTGTTACAACGTGCTTGATATCATTTTGTCCACTATCAACACGTACCGCCGATACAGCTGTCGACTCATGAGAATCGATTCGCGAACTTAACACTTTAACGACCTGGCGGAATATCAGCGGATTACTTTCGATACTGACGATTGGCGAACCGCGAAACGGCTTGGCACGTTGAATGTCACGTTTCTGACGGTAACTGTACTGTCATTCGATCGAACTATTGAAGAATAGTTCAAATACCACGTTTTTATTTGAACTTCTGTCATTCACGCCTTGTAGCATTTATAGACAAATATTTAATAGTTAAATATGGCAATTCTGGAAATGGTAATTCTAGCTATGGTAATTTTGGGAAGTGTTCATGTAGGTCTATGGTCAAATATTTTTCACATGTTTTGCAATAACCGAAACAACTGGAGAGAAGTGACACTAGATATATTTAACAAATGAACAGAGGGAAAATCAAGAAACTGTCATTTGATTTCCCTACACTTTTCTACACTATTGCTTCTAGAAAAATATACAGTACTGAAGTAGCAGTACATCACAACTCACTCCTACTGGGTTTGATAAGCGAATCAATCGCTTCTTTATTTTTCAAACGCTCTTATCAGACGTGTCAACAGCACTTGGAAGATTTTATTTTATTATAAAATATCGTACGACTTTTTCAAAGGAAAAAGATATAGGATTATGTTCGGAACACTTCACTTCATTAGTTTTCTTCTTGTAGCGTAATCCTTCGTTATTAATCATTAATCAATTTCAATTATAGGCCGTAGATCTTTAATCAGTACTCTATTTATGTCACGTTTGAATACGTATTGAATTTAATAATAATTTCACAATCAAATAGGATGACTTTGAAATAATTATTACTTCATCAATTTCTCATCCACATCATAGTTTTATGTAAAATCAAGAGCTGTATTAGCAAATTGATGGTACATTATAGCACCACCAATAATCTTCATAACTTTAAACAACATGGTTTTTAAACAGTTACAATGATTCACCTTTCCATTCACATAATCTCTCAGATAAAATCAACAGAAATAAATGATGACAACAAATTGATACATCTATCAGTGCTTCACTTATGTCACCCGTACGCGTTCAAGTCAAATAGCAACTTCACAATCTGAAACTTAATAGCCTCAACCTTATTGTTAAACAATCGTAACGTTTTACAATTTCCCATTCACACGAAAGTCAACGGAATTGTACGTTCAAGGGACTGTTAAATTTCACTAGTTCGATATCCATAGAACATAATGAACTCACCAGTATAACACCAGGCTGGCCAGACAACAGGGCTCTCGGTGTCCAGCTCCCTCATTCTCTCAGCGACCCGCGGACATCTCCACTCCGTACGTCCCGACGTTGCGGTGAGTATGTCCAGTTTGACCTCTGTCACAAGATAGTCCTTCGGGAATCAATCATCGATCGACGTGCCGCAGAAGGAAGCAACCGATGCAATAACTGTCACAGTCTCGTGCAGAACTCCGTTCGCGCGGGATCTGGTGCACCCTCGATCTCGAGCCACCTGTTGAACGTCAAATCTGATCCACGCGCGAACGCACAAGTCCAGCAAGAATCATATAGCAGCGCGCGAAGGACACGTACGACGAACGAGGACACCAGGAATCGAGGGTTTTCGCGTTGGTTCGGTTTCGTCGAGTCGCACGTCCGGCGGCGATTCCAGCGGGCAGATAAGCACAGATAAGGGACCGTCCGCGGTGATAAGGCACGGGGTATCCGTCATCGACTCCGATACACCTCTGGCCTTGCGACTTTCTCGACCGTGTCGTCGGCCACGGGGACAATCTCTCACTGTCGCGTCACACGAAAATCGCGGACACCAAAATGTCACGGAAATGTCAATGAGCAAGTCGCGAATCGTTTGACACCTTCACTGTCCCCTCTTCCGTAACTGCGTCCCGGGGACCAGTCTCTTGTTCGAACCGGTGCACTGATCCCCTCGACGAGGATCCCACTGACACTCGCGATACACCTAGGCGATCCCGAAAACGGGACGACCGAGCTACTCGGGGCTCGCGTAAACACTGCGGTCAGTTATCGAATCCGTGCGACTGTTTACGCGCGGCGGCCGTCAGAGGAGGGTGCCGCAAGGACGCGTAGGCTGAACCTGGCCAACGTTGTCCCGTGGGTCACCAGAGGACCCGGTAGCGACGGAATCGTTGTGGTATACGCGGTCGATCGTTGCCTCCACCGTTCGGGAGGATCGTTGACGTAGCGCAGGATGACACGACACTACAACACCGCACTGCTGCGTGAAGCGACGTCGAAGGAGACAGACGGAGACAGAGGGAGAAGGACGAAGCCGGGTAGGGGGTGAAAAAGATGAGAGACAGAGAGAGACAGAGAAAGAGAGAGAGATAGAGTGTGTGTGTGTGACAGGAGGAGGAGGAAGAGGAAAAAAAGAAAGAGAAAGAAAGAGGAAGAGAGAGAGGGAAGAACCTGACCACCGGACACACTTGGCTTGGTAGGCACGACACACAGGTAAGCGGAGTGGCACTTAGGTTGGTGCACCTGCCGCGAGAGTCCGCGTCGTAATGGGAGCGGGGCAACGGGCGGCAGGTAGGCAGGCCCACCGCTCGTCAACCTTAGGAGAAGGGGAATCAGTCACATGGCGAGGTGCCCCGCACTACCTGCGAACAAGGAGGTGGTAGCTGAAACCAGTGGTGGTGGATAAAGGTCCATGGTGGTGGTGGCCAACTGTACGACGGTGGTGGTGGCCGACAGAAAGGAGTAGGAATCGAACAGGACCTCAAGAACGGAGCAGACGGTGTCGGAGTAACCTGTCGCCGACCTCTTTCTGACTGCCTCCGTGGCCCACGGTGATGATATTTTCTTTATGGAACCGAGCTGCCTCCGGTACGAATTCGACCAAAAGGTGCGAGAGTTTCGTTTGATATTAGTGACGCTACGACATCGACACTATAATCTGAACATATTCGAAAGGCGATATATTCGACCGAAGTACCCTGACGAAACTATCTGTACCACCGTACAGATAACATGGATATACATCCAAACAGAATTATAGATAAAACAGACATATATTTCACTTTAGATAATATTTAATCCTTTAACCAATGTTCAATCCTACTTCGATAATAAGCAGTATTACTTATGAAATTGCTTTTAACTTTCCTTCTCTCCGTTCAATCATCATATTTCATTGCAGAAACTAATTACAGTTTACAAATCTTTCAACGAAACGTTCAAAATATTAATTTCGTATTTGTACAGTATTAACAACGAATGATTAAGTATGAGTATTAATGTAATGCATAATACGGCATAATGTTATACATATTTTTTGAAGTAACATAATTATATCATGGTTTAGATAACCGAAAGAGGAAAGTGAGTCGTTCATTTAGGTATCATTGGTGTTCGAACAAAAGGCGCACGCGGTACTTTCGTGTTTCCAGTGCCGGCTATGGCTTCCTACAAAGGTCGTTGCTGAGTTCCATATTTGGATCCCCCCAAGGAACAGAAGGGTATTGAATTCCAGGCGTTTCCACCGATCCATGCTACAACCCGATGGCAGATTGTCTCCTGACTCGTCGTCCAAGAACGTCGTATCCTGTCTAACTACGTCTTTCTTTACGTCTCTAGCTAAGCAGAGTTACGTTTCGTCTAGGTGGACAGTATATCGATAAAACACGACAAGAATGCCTTGTTCTTGCAGAACCGTGGATATGGATACGGTTTACGAACAATTGCTTGTAACTCCAAACACATGGGTCAATGATTCTACTACTTTATATTAATCAGAAGAGGCATAAATATCGTTACTTATTTCCACTTGACTGGTTTTTCATTTGATTGTGGATGGAACATTTGAAGACGGTTGAGTTTTCACATCTGGGTTTTAAAAATTTTTGTTAGATTTGACGTTAAGGAGAATGTTCAGACATAAAAATGTTTTAGAAAAGAAAGACGAAAAACAAGATCAGGCAGTCCGTTCCAATCAGTTCGATACACAGGCATGAAATTGTTACGGACACAAAGGGTTAATACCAGTTGTAACCCCGCGGTCCCACGGCTTGGCTAGCGTATGTCGCAACATCGTTATCGCAAGAGAATATCGGTATACAGCAATGTCCTGGAAGTGTTGCCCTAGGCGTCTCAGCGTGGCGACCAGGCCAGGACGGAGAGAGTGGAACGAGCTGCAACCGTGCACCACGGTAGGGTACCGGCACGCCGAAGCGGATGAGAGCTTGTTAGGTTAACCATCACATTGTTTCACGAGGGCGTGGTGGCGTGTTGTTTGCAACGAGTGCGTGGAGGAAAGCTTCTTCCTCGACTATCTTCTCTAAACGAGCCGAAGATCGGACGGTGCCCGTACCATCGAGGGCGATATATTGCGGCCGATATATATCACTTGCCGGCCACTCCGCTTCCATACGTCCGCTCGAGCGTACATATGTACGCGTGCATCGCCTCGAGGCTGGCTTCAAGGTCCTCGTTTAGATATCCGTTCGCTTCGAGATTATTCGAGACAACGACGACGAGTCGCCTGTTCGATACGTCCAGGGCGTTGCATCCTATCTGGCCTGATCGCTTAGCTTCCGGAGCTAACCATTACCACCTCGGCCATCTTCTTTCGCGGCCTCTCGTGATTAAACGGTCCGTCGACCCTCTCTGTCTCTGATCGCTTATACGACAGATTAGCGTCAATCGGACTTTGGATTCTTCTGTGCCGCAGGGGAACCCGATACCCGATTAGCCATGGTTAGCCTACGACTTATATGGCTGAATCGGGAACACGGCAACTTTTGCGATATTTCCTCGACCCGTTAACTTAATGGTATAATACCACGGAATACTCTGCCCATACCTCGAAACGGAGTAACCATGTCTATGATTACGCTTTGAAATATGACACAAATACGACACCCTCGATTCACGGGTATCGTGAAATACGTTTCTCGTTATCGGAACAACCGTGGATAGTTCCAACACTTGTAGTCGTGCTTCATTTGAATACACGCCGAGGAACCCGACATTTACCGAAACAGTTAGTTCGCGTTCGAGAAAAACGCTCGAAGCGACCAAACTGCCCGAACCCGCTCTATATTTCAAGAAACATCCAGCCAGGACGAGTGGTTGGCAAACGGAAGAGAGGATCGCCTCGGAATCGACACGTTAAAGCGTCCTCGGTGAAGTGGAAGCCACGGCTAGCCATAGCTCATCTTTGAGGCTGAAGTAACCAGTGGCGTTCATGAATACGTGTTCATTATTTATGAGCAACGCCTCTCCGCATCAACTGGACCAGCCTCCCTATCCTACCGGTAGGCACGAAGAGAGGCAACCGGATAACGTATTACGTCTTCATATTTTTTCCCCTGATGCACGCCCGGTAATTAAAGGTGCCCCGCCAAGGACTCGGATGATTTATCGGCGGTGCCGGTTCGGCCTGATAAGATGGGATCAGCTGATAACGAGCTGCCTTTTGTACATCGAGGCCAGACCCGTGATCGAACTCGACTCTCTCCTCTCTTTTCTCCTGCACTGACAGGGACCCGTGTTATTCGAGCTCCGCCGCCTAACTGAACGACTCTTCAACGTTCAACGGCCTGTTTATGCTGACTTCGTTTAAACTCTTGGTGTCATGATTCGACGGCGTGTTATAAATTTTTTGGTACATGTTTCGATATGTCTGGTCATTGTGGATACTTGGCAGAACCTGAAGAGTTCTTCTGTACTCGATTAATCGTCTTGCATCCATTTTTGAAACAATTTGAAGTTTTCTCTCATATTACGGTACAGTTTTGCAGCTCATTCCCTTGCATACAGTGAAATGAGTAGCTCGGTGTACATCGTGGACTTCAGATGTGTAATTAATAGACTGAGGATGTTTGTGCATTCATAATATATCGAGGTCTCAAAGTGTACACAAATCATGCAACCTGTAAAATCTTCAGTCCATAAATTACGCGAGTCATGTTTGCAGAGTTCGGTATATCATAAATACACAGACATCCGCTGTCTAGTAATTAATATAATAAGAAGATTACAAATTGAAGGTTGTTGAGTGAGAACCTAAGATTTACTTGTACTGAACTGTGGGTCCAAAATGAAGATGCGAAATATGTTCATTACTTAAACATCTTGCAGCTTCATACCTTGTAGCAATTACTAATTTTTAAGCGGTTTTCGACAAGCTAATTCTTCCTTCAGAGGTGTATATCGTTATCGTGCGTACATTTTATTAGTGACTTATTTGAACAATGACTATAAACAAAAATGAGAGAACAGCCAACACATGTTCAAACGAAAGAATATCCCGAAAGACTATATTGAAAGAGCACCTGTGTTTCCAAATAACGCCTCTTTTCCACAAAGATCCCCCATAAATGACCACTCTCTTTCAAATCAATCCTAATTCATGCTTTCGACTTCAATCATCGTATTTGCCTGCGAAGATTACAGCACGCTGAAACACTATAATCCACGTACCATCTGAGCATCCGTGGTCTAAACAAACTGCTTCGAAAAGGTTGCATGTCCTTTCTTGTTACTGCTACCACGCAACCTCGAGGTGGTATCATCGTACAAGGTTGAGGTATTGAAAACTCAGGAAATAAATTCTGAAAAGATTTAGTTTCTGATTGTGAAGAACATGCGAAGCTGCACAATTATCCATTGACTAGTGCAAATTGACATAATTGCATTTCAACATTCAACACCTTTGAATACATAGTAAGGCAAATTCTTCCATCTTTGCAAATAAACAAAAAATTCTCCATTTCGAAAGAAAAGTGCAAACCGAGGGAGTAGGGAACAGCATTTTGGAGACGGTCAAAGAAGATTCTCGCTGATGATTCCAAAGATTTAATTGAGACATTCAGCAGGTAGTAAAAAACACTACGGAACATCCGAAGTATCATCCTCGTCGTGGCGAGAGGATGTTCCATCGAGAGGATTTTTCAGACCGTTTCGAAGGACGTTTTATTGGCGGTCTGATTTACGAGGAGCCACGTAGACCGCGTAATTTGTTGCGCCGTATTTAATTTACCTTAAAAGCCGAAGCAACGGAGAGACAGGAAGGGGACACAGGGCCAATGGACTCTGGAAGGCGCGCAAGGCGTAAAAACGATAACGGGGCAGCTGTTTTACGGATTTTTTATTATGATATACGTGGTAAACATGCGACGCACCGCAGCCTTAATGAACCATGAAGAGAGCCAGGATATGGACGAACCTGATAGGGCTCGGGCGGTTTGATTCGCTCGTTTGTGATAGCGGATTCGACTACTTCAGGAAGCGTGATAAGCTTTCGGTCTTGAATATTAGATATGGTTTCTTCGTTTTCTCATTATTTACCGTCTCAGGATTATTAAATATTTATAGAATACCCCTAAACAACGTCCTTACATTTTCACTATCCCATGTCCTTATATTCCTAAATCCCAATAGTTCTAAACTTTTATTTCCTTAAATTTCTATAGTCCTATATTTTCTAACTCTTTGCACCACTAAATTCCTATATCCTTATATCCCTAAATCTCTACATATCCAAATCCCTACATCTCCAGTATTTACACCAATAATTACGCATAATACCATGTGGTCTTTACACCTACCCAGGATCAGCTCAACGTAGACATTTGTAAGAAAGTCCGCGTTGATCAACAGAAATGAACATGTTATCAGATTACCTTAATGGCCACCTTTCAGAAATGATTGAATAATAAAATAATGTTTATGTTTAATACCCACTACCGTCTAACGACGCATTCAATTAGCTAAAATTCGCAAACATTACTCGGCCCGATCTCTTCCTGCGCGTTCAACGCTCGACCAGAACATTCCCGTAAATTGCATCGAAATTAACCGTACGTTACGAAAGCAGCCTCGTTTCTCTCTGTACCGAAAAAAAACACTCGCGTGGTTCTGCGAGGTTTGGTTTAAAGGCCATGAAACTTTTTCGTCGGAACTTTATGCTCTTGAACGGAGAAACGCTCTTCGACACTTGCTATCTTGTTAATGAATTTTACTTGACATTGCTGAATACACTTCTTGAAGACGATGTTAAATCCCTTGTAACACGTTGTAGTGTGTTCTGCCACTATAAAATTGCAATTACCTGTGTTACATTTGCTACATGATTATTTTATGCTTCTGCATAAATTCAGTTGTATGAGCAGTTCACATGAAGTTCATATAATAAATAGTTTTTATCTTCCTGGTACAAACTCGCGTTATATTAAATATATTCTAAGTGATCAAAAATAGTCCATCTATTGGAGATATTTTATTTCGGCCACACGAAATGGAGGCCAGAGCACAAAATGGTTGAAACACGTGAACGAAAGAAAGGATAAAATTGCAAAATATTTTGAGGTTAAGTAACATGTGAGTTAAGATGATTTGAACGTCCTGTTTGTTGGTCATCCGGGAAATGTAACAGGTGTCACTTGTAACCTACAGAAAATCAAAGAACCGGAAGCTGAAGACAGGAAACGATCGAAGTTTCTTTCCGTTCGAAATCCGGACAGAGCCGTGTTCGCGCCGATTAACATCGCGCCTCGTGCGAAACGATAAATAGGATGATAAATGCGAACACGCACGATTATAACAGCCGAGGTAGCAGCGTCAGATGCCGATGAATCAGCGGAGGTAAAGGTCAGAGGGATAAACGTGCACTTGAAAGGTCAAGGAAACGGTCAGACGTCCAATGGGAGCCACGTAAAAATAGATACGTGGTTCGCGTTTTAATTATCCAGCCTTTTTGTCCCCTCCCTCCTGTGGATCCCTTTTAAAAAGATACATTCGCTCGCCTTACACGTCTCTTACGCAACGTGCCCGTTTCAGGAACTCGTTAATTATATCGCTCTTGACCGGTGTCTGCTAGAGCAATCGACGTGTAATTGAAACGGACAGGCCACGCGTCCGACGTGCGATCCATTTATACGCATAATAAAATTAACCCCTCTATTGTACTTTTATGTCCTGTGACCCCGTCACATTTTATGCTCCTACTTTGCACAGTAAATTACTTTGTGTCTTTGTAATTCACTTGGATATTTCATGATTTGGAAATAGACGTTATTCTCTTGAGTTTTAGTCTTGAGTTCTGAGAAACTTCCCTTCCTTCCTAGGAAGAGTATATGCGCTAATGAAATGGCCTGCTTCGACTGTTCGATTTCTAATTTTCTAACAAGTATCTGTTACGTTAACAAATATTTGAGGCACGTGCTGCGACACTCGAGAAGTGATCGATAAACATCGAACAGTTGAACGTCCCCTATCCGGAAGCCCTCGGTAGCACGTGGATCCACGTTCGATAAAAATATTCGCCATTCCACACGTCGTTTCTGTTAATTATTGCCACTTCTAGCGATACGTTAATACTTAACGTCTCGATCTGAAATTTATGCTCTCTGTTTTTTTACGTCTCTCAATCGTCGAATTAGAAAACGCCGATACAAGGAAAATAACGACTACAATTCGTAGAAAAGATAATAAACGAACGTGCCGTACGGATTTCGTTTGAAACTGTAAAGCGTAATTATATAAATTAAGTATGGAGACGTTCGGTGACACCTCCGAGATGTCGAACGATTCACGGTTAATTAAGAGCCCCTTGTTTATTGGTAAAACCGTCAACGCCGGCCTGTAATAAATTGGTCGATGATCCGTTTCGTTCTGGAAGAGGTGCGTGGCGCGGTTGAGTCCTTTGTAAATTATTGCTCGTAAAGCGTCGATTTTATACAGTGACGCCGGATCGATGACAAGTGGCACGCTGTTGGATGATGTTCGAAGAGGAATAATGGCTGCTTGATTGCATGCGTTGATTGGAATGGCTCGAATAGCCGAGGGTTCCTGTTTGAGTACGGCTCCAGCATTCTTAGGGGGAATAGATTAATTTGTTGCTGATAGGAAGCTTTAATTGCCGCGGTGATTCGAGGTGTACGCTGTTTTGAACGGCTGAGGGCTCGCGTGACGTGGATGTCCTGATTCGTAGGCGAAATAAATTAACTTCTTATTGATAATTTACTAGGAATTCAGTTGTGGAACATTCAGTACATTTTAAATTAGTTTCACGAAAATATTTGCTTTTAGTTGTTGGGGTTGTTTGTGTGAAAATTTAGAAACATGGAGACTTGGAGAAATCTAAGAAAAATCTAACAACCTAACGATCTAACATTACAGCAATCTATTTGCGAATTTCAAAACACAAAAATTTGAAGATTCGAAAATTCACAAATTTAATATGAAAACGTAAAATCGAAGAATGTAAAAATTTTCAAACTTCCTTTCCCTAAAGTCGTCCACGTTTCACCGGAGTGTACCACTTGTTCAATAACGAGCGTTTCTGATTAAAGTTTATTGCCAGCCCGCTGTATCAGATAAAGCTTCCGTGTTTCTCGTCGGAGATGACGCAAGTATCGTAGAAGAAACGGTTCCCTCGTCCTAGACCTCGAATAAAGATTTTATAGGCTGCCTTGACCAGCGTGTCTCGCCTCCCGAGACGCATCAACCCCCTCGACAGTGAAACTTCTTCCTCCTCGCTATCTTCTTGCGCCCTCGTTTTCACGGTGGATGGTTCATTCGAGTATTGAATTGTTTATGGCCGCTAAATAAGTGACCCTCCGGTTCCCAAACAATTTGCCCTGGCCACGGATTGCTCGTAAATAAAGATAATCTATTCTACCCGGAAGATAAAAATCGCCTCGCCGAGAAGTCTGATGGTGCAACTTTGGATGAAACGGGACGAGGATTTTGGTGGAAGAGAGACAAGACGAGAGGCGTGTATCGTGTGCTCTCCAACGGGTGAACGATCCTTCAGTTATTCATTTTTACACCGTTCATTGGTCGGATTTTACGAGGCAAAAATGGCGAAATTGCACTTTGTGCACCGTGCGTGCCCTCCTCTGCTCCTTTTCCCTTTCTTTCCCTTATTCTTACGACCGACTTCTACTTGCTCCGGTAAACCCGATCATGGGAAAAAGGATTTCTCGCGGTGATTTACTTGCTTCGTGGGTCTTCCAAAGGATTTGATCGCGAAAGGCCACGAAAGATTGTTACAAGAATTGTTCAACAAGATTTGGGTGGATAGAAATTGTCGGACAAAAAAATTTAATTTTGTGGTTTCGTTAATTCAACTAATTCCAAGTCTAGGACTATTAATAGAACCATTAAAGTATAATAATTGCAATACTTAAATCGTACGTTTCCCTACTTTACCCGACCAGATTAACACGATATCCAGCCATCAGTGACCCCATGAAAATCAACATGTTAACAACGCAGGAGATTAATCTTTGTGCGTAATGCATCAATTTGTTACGTAGAATTGCCAGTAGAATTCAGCCGGTGTTCAGAAGCTTCATTTATCCGGGACCCCCATGGCAGTCGGGCAGTTAAGTAACTTCGCATAAAGCGTTAGCAAACGAAATACAATCAAGGAAACGAGATAGAGGCGGAACGCCATAAAACGTGTGAAATGTTACATATCGAGTCTCGCTAGCCTCATCGGTGATCAATAATGGCAGCGAAGCAGCAACGGCCAGAAGAAGAGGAAGAAGAAGAAGAAGCCGAAGAGTAACCAGAAGGTTCCAGTAGAGGAAGAAGAGGCGAAAGAAGAAGTAGGAGAAGAGCAACGATGAAGAAGAGCAACAAAAGGCGCAGCCTCGGGTGCCGGGCGGGGCTCAGATGTTTATCCCGGTCGACCTCTTCCCCTAGCTCTCTTCAGACCCCTCTTCGTGGTCTCTAACGTGCCCCCTTCACCTCGCTTCTTGCGGAGAAGCGCGCCCTCGGCGATACAGAGCTATAGAACGTTGCATCTACGTTATATGCGTGCTTTTGTGGCTCGAATACGATCGCAGTGGCGTCGCACTCTCGCTTTTTCATTTTATTACAAATTTGCACGAATTTGGGAGCGAAATTTCAGGGGGACATAGTGTGGTTGGAAGGAGAGATGAGGTGTAATTTAGTTTGGAGGTATTTGGATGCAATGTTGCTTTGGATGTGGACAAGTGCAAGAGTACTTTCCAAATACTCAAAGTCCCAAATCATCAAATTGACTGATATTCCAAAATTGCAGTTCCCATGTACTCGAGTTGTCAAACCTACAAATCTGCAATATTGTCCAGTTATCAAATCTATAAATCCCCAAATTCCAGAATCACCAAAGTATCAAATCCTCAAGTTTCCAAGTCTCCAAATTGTCAAATCCCAAGTTTTCAAGTGCCCAAATTGCCAATTCCCCAAATTCCAACGTGCCAAGTGCTCGCATTCCCAAATCTTCAAATTCTGCAATCCTCAAATGCCAAATTCTGACATTTCCAAATTGTCAAGTCCCCAAAATCTTAATTTTGGTACCAGTAAATCCCTAAATTATTAAATCCCCAAATTCTCACGTCCCTGAATTGTCAAATCCCCAAATTATCACATCGCAAACTGTCAAATCCTCAGATCTCCAAATCCTCAAACTTCCAAATCCCCAATTCCACAGATCCTCAAATCTCCAAATCCCTAAACCCTTGAATCCCCAAATCCCCAAATCCGCAAATCCACAAATCCCCAAATCCTCAAATCCCATAAAACGAATCTACCTAACGATTCGCAAGCAAGAAAAATGTCACTAGCACGTGACGAACAAATAACACGATATCACCGATTACGCGAAATAATATACTCAGATAACATAGCAAAGTTCTCGAACGCAAGAGAAGGTTGTTGTTCGGCCTAATAGCGATATTCGCTGATAATATAGCCGACCGGAAAGGAAGCAAAGTGGACGAGGTCGTCGGCACGTGACGAGCCGTTGGACGCTCGGTACCGGTAAAAAAGCAACGTTAATCAGACACTTCGCATCGCCTCTATTCAGCTCCCGGCGAGCTGTAGTGATCTAGCTCGCAGCAGGTTCTCCAGGGCAAAAAATCGATGAATGAACCTTCCCTGGGGCGGAGGCTCGCGTTTCTCTTCTTGCTCGACCGAATTCTCCTTTCGTTGCTCGAAGAATTCGCGAATTGTTCCGCGTGATTAACTGCGTTCGTCAGAGATCGACCAACAATTAATGGATACCTACGCTTTGTGACTCGAACAAGGTTTTATGTACGAGATAAAACGATGATTGCCTTTCGGTTCAATGGATGGACGATCAATTCTGCTACGTTTCATACGGAAATTCATGTTGCGGTGCGTTTAATTCACATTTGATGGGAAATTGTGTGAACCATTTTTATATGAAACACGTTGTGGACGATGTGCATTATGCAAATGTCAGTTTTAGAAGAACGTGATGTCGTGAGCTGTTAAGCGGAAAGAGTTGTGTCATCGTGAGTAAAGTTGCTTCATAATCAAAAACGAATGGGTGATACGGTAGGTGTGATGTGGACTTTTCTTTGGGACGATTATGAAAGACATTTGAAAAACCCTGTTCTTAGTCATCGTTACTACTTATGTGGACCTGTTTTTCTCTATTTTATCAACGCATATGTATTCACATGTAACGTCTAAATTATACTACACGGATATGATCATACAGATAGAAACTGATAGTTCATTCTGATACGAATAAAACAGCTCGTATGAAATAATTCTTCGTGTAATGATAATTCTTGCGATAACTCCAGTATGTTACAACTCCTTGCTTTTCAATTTTCATTATCCTTTTCAGAATTTGTTGTCCAGCATAGTTTCGGTAGAAATAAATGGAAAAGGGCAAAAGGTGAAAGGAGGAGAGAGTCGAAGCCCCGATTGCGAAACAAAGGGGTCCTGGATGGTCAGGATCGTTAGCGACGAGCACGTATCCCGCTGATGACGCACTTCCGGCCGAGTGAACCCCCATGGTGGCCCTGTGATAATTCCGGGGGATCGAGAAACAGCTCGAGATCCATCCACCGTGACTCCGTGGCCCCGTGACGACCCCGAAGAGAAAATGTTTGCTCTTGTTGCGGTGCGCGCACCGGAGAGCACAGAGACGGGCAACGATAAAAGGGAGACGAGGAAAGAGCGAGCCGAGAGAAGGTAGGATAAAAAACATGAAAAGAAGAAGGAGGATGAGGATGCTCGATCCGACGCCTAGCCTCCGAAGGAGCTACGCGGAGTGCCGGCCAAGTCGATGGTAGCGGTTCGCTCATCATTGTAATTACTTCGCGAGGATGTACCAGTATATTGGATCATTATCGACCGCTCCATATCTACCACCTAGCCCATAAGTATAGACTTATGCTCCTGGCTGCCCCCTAACAGCCCACCATACGCCTCCGCCGAACGCGCGTATATCTTCCAACTCGACGAGGGGAATCTTCGGTTATATTGCCACACTCGTACACACGCTCGGGAAATAACTATTGCCACTCGGAATGTTACTTGCCGCTTCGTTATCCCGGGACGATCGAAACGCTCGATGGTGTGAAACCGATACCATACATGCTTTGATGAATTCGATCGCTATCGATGGATATTGTATTTTCATTTCACTTTTCGACTAGTTCAAATCTTACTGCTCATCAGTTTCTTCCTTGATTCATGACTAGCTTTTACTTTCGTGAACGATTGTTTCTTTTAGATAGGTGAGGTTTTATATTTTCTGTTAGATGTTGGGTCTTGTGAATGACGTGTTTGATATTTTGTTAGGTTAGGTTTTATGAGTGATATTTGATGTTTTCTTTTATTACTTCACTATTATACTTTTTCTCTGTACAACAATTTTACTGCAATTTTATTTTATTACTGAATTATTTAGTTGTGTCAATATAGTCTTATATTTCCGTTGTTCAATTTCATTACACGACACTTTCACCACCGTGAAAGAGTTCCAAGGTCCGACAAATTTATATCGTAATCATGGAAAACTGCCTTTCATAAAGTGTCCATAACACCACAATTAATCAACAAATAGCTGCACGCACAAATAGTTAATTAAAAGGCACGAAAAGATGGTCCCCAGTAAACACCATAAAACGGACAAACGAGCACCACGCCCATCTTCAATAATCTCTAGATTGGTTCGCGTTAAATCTGGAAAACGAGAAAAATTCTCGCGAACGTCTACGTGCCATAACTCCGTTTCCAATTACTATGTCGCGGTGTAAATCACCGGAGGAAAAAAAGCCTCATGCAAATTGGTATCAATGAACACCCCGGGCTCGATTCGTCCGTCGAACATGTGGCCGAGTTATTTGAAGTGGCAACGGTTATTACCTCACCCTATATATCGAAGGGAATATATACCCTGACACAGAGATGGGATCACGTGTGTCCAGGATACGGGAGCTTGCACGATTGTGTTGGTGTCCACACACCGGACGAATCTCGATCTTGGCACGTACCGGCTAACGACTCGTTCGTACGAGTCTCTCTGATCAAATAACCACGACCCGAACAACTTTCTCGGGGATCTGCATCGGTGTCGAAAAGGCACGTTCTCGAAGAGATTGGAACCGTGGATCGCGGAAGCTCGGACGCCTAACGATGGCTGACATTAGACGTGTAATTACGCCACCAGGCTCAGCCACTTGCTGGAACTTGCTTCGCGTTTGATTCGTTAATGAACAGACCCGCTGTTAATTATCGACAGCCGCTGATTTATGAAGCGCGAGTAATGCCTGCGGTGGGTTTTCTTAACGAGCAATTTGCATCGTGAACTCATTCTTTTTCCGGTGGTATAACGTTCTCCTTTTCTGATTGACAGAGTGCTGTGTCATGATTGAACATTTTTGGGGCTGATCGCGCTGATTGATATCTGTAATTGTTACGCGGTGGTGTAGCATGTAAAAGTCATGGAACAATTATTAACGCTTCATGAAGGTCTGATAAGGTAATTGAAATTGAAGTGATCGGCACTTTGTTCTAAAGTGATGTGTTTCATTCGGCTTGGATATAACATAACACGTGGATTCAAGATAATTACCCATTACTATGTACATAATACAGACATTAATATAACACAGCTGAGAAAGGAATATGAGAATTATTTATTAATCCAAATGTTTTTGATATGTTCAAAGTCTAATACGAGACTGGAAATTGTTGTACGTCGTAGAAACTGGCCCTTGGAATGCTGTAGAAATTTGATCGGAAACTTGTCAACCCGGTCGATGTGACCGCGAAAAGAGAGATCGCTTTCGCTCGAACGATAATCATCGATACATCTCGACACATCTCGAAGGATACCGCCTTCTTTGTCTGCAAGTGTCGTATAGTGTTCCTGAAGGTATGGTATCCTCATAAGTGGCTGATGATATTTGTCATTCTGTCATACATATCGTTATCATAGTATAATACATGATCAAACTGTGACCAAGTATTAAAGAAACCCCAACAAAATAACCTATTAAGAAAGGGTAACTTCGGTCCAAAATAAATTAGACCTATTATAGGCCTGAGCCATGGGGAAGTAAATTAAACCCAAATGTGATCTGAATCCCGAAGAAGCAATTTGCAATGCTGTTAAAATATGAAGCGAATCAAAAATGCAATACAACGGAGTCATATTTTGTACCAAAAATTCTCGGTCTACAAATGAGATGGATCTCAAGAACAAATCTCTGACAAAACATCCTCGTGGTATCAGAGCAGCAGCCATCAAGAAAATTGTTCACGAAAAGACCGAGGAATCAGTGTTCTCTCGCGGAGATCTGTAGATTTCCAAGTGGCAGATAAGTCGAGGCAGTTGGCTCGAAGTAGCGGGCAGGACACTCGAGCAGGATCGATCCAGGACGTACAACGGGAGCCGTTGAGGCAACGGGAGCGTATCGAAAGATGCGCCGTCGATAATCCTTCAGGGTAGGTCGGCGTGCATCGTGCACGGCCCTATCAAGCCGATGCACAAGTTCAGCCGAGGCAGCTGCTCGCTCAGGATCAGAAGCAGCAGCAGCAGCAACGGCAGCAACATCAGAGAAGAAAGAGGGGAACGAGAAGTTATCCGGTCTCTTTCTCCATCCTTTCCTTAACCTCTGGTTCGCTTCCTCAACCGCCTCCGACCTACGTGTAGATGCTCAGGTGTAAAACCGTTGATTGCCACGGCAGTATTTTCTCTTTGCACGGCACGATGGGTAGCAGCGGTGGGCGTGCCGGCCACGACCGAAGGTAGACGGCCAAGGCCTCCTCTCATCGTGCTACCGCGATTATGTTTATTATACTTTGGCACACGCGTGTGCGTACGTGCGAGTACTTACATCTGGCCTCGCCTATGCAACGAACGTGATGTCTCGACCTGCTGCTATACTCCTCGCGATATCGTCTACAATACTTCAAGAGCTAAATCTGATTACAGTTTGAGGAAGCTTCAAACTTATCGCATTTAGGACCTTGCTGTTTAGGCTGCGTTTAGTTTCGATCACACTGTAGTTTCATTTTAATGGAATGTAGAGAATTATGAATGAAATATGTGTATGGTACTGGGATGGTGTGATCACTTCTTCAAGGTTTCAGGTACAATTTCATTATGTAGTAAAAGTGATTTCAGTTCAATTTTAAGAATGTGATACTAATTGCGGTACAGCCCCAAGTGCTGTAACATCACTCAAAATCATCTTCGCAAATCATGATCCTAAAAACATGATCCTAGCACACGTTTCAAAGTATATCATTCAAAATTACTTCTCGAAGATTTAACCTACAATTTTGTTACGTGATAGAGGCGATTTTAATGGAACCCCGAGAATGTGGTCCTGAACGCAGTACATGATCCCGAGTACCGTGATATTACTCAAAATAGCTTCCTTAAGGTTTAAGTTACAACCTCATTATATCCTGCGGGCATCATGGAACCTTAAGAATATAGTCCTAAACGTGGTATATAATTGTAGGCACCGTGGTATCACTCAAAATAGCTTCTTAAAGGTTTAAGTTACAATCTCATTATATGATGCAGGCGATTATACTCAAGCTTCTATGGGTTACTATGGGTTCACTATCGACGTCTGATAATTCGCAGGATCATGGTGAAGAAAGATGATTGGGATAGATTAAAATTTTAATGGGGTTTCTAGTGGGGCTTTTCGATGAACGTCTAGATATTAATTACAGAGGTTGATGAGAACTTGGGTTCTTGTTAAAGTCTTCGTTTCTTCTCGGAGAAAGGGTTCTTAGTTCGAATGCAAGTTGACGGAAAATTTTCAGACAGCATTCGAAAGTTAGATGATAATATATAGATAAAAAGATTTCGATTCATGGAATGAAATACTTGAAAAATAATGCACGTTAAAAGTTCCTTTACCCACGAGAAGCGTACTACCGTCTCAATTACTAGAAATTGATACGTTCTTGGTCCCAGGAGAAGCAGATCGAATCGATATTCTCATGGAAGACCGCTCGGTGCATCATTATCAATGACGCTGGTATCACGACTACGCATGTATCAGGTTCGGACGTCGAACGTCGTCGAGGAGGATGAGGCTAGCTTAGAATTCCATCGAGGTGGAGCCTTGACATTTCGTGGCCTGGAATCGACCGGCATAATTGATCGGCCTCTGCGGCTCCCATTCGACGAACGACCATGCTATTCCATTGCATCTGGTACGGTTACGACCAAGTCTATGTTCGACCTCGCCAAATGATGGAACGCGACCGAGTTGACTTCGCGAATTGGATACCACGCAACCTCGGTGGGGATCAACTGTCCGTCATCTTTCATGAATATTGCAGATCTCCGTGTATTCGATCGGTTTCAAATCTCTCATGTTTGGGTTCGTTTGAAATATCAGAATAATGAAAGTTTCAAACTGTTATATGATTCTCACGATGATGTCCTAAATAAACTTTGAGGACACCTGTCGTTCTCGTGCTCTATGTCCACACGTATGTCTACAACTAAGCAACTTTAAGTGAAGTATATTTGTGATCTTACCATTCACCCTCTAAACGAGCGCTGTAATTTGGAGATTCGAAATGAATCTTCAGTGTCAGAAATTGCAGCTCGACTCCAAAAACGTACAGTTATGGTTTCAGTTATCGATAGCCGGTCGCAGGGTCATTGTGATTTTTCAGGAGTGCCCGAGGGAAAGCGCAGAGTCAGGAAAAAAGTCACGCGACACGAAGAGGTTCGACGATACCTGTCATTACCGGCGAACGGTCGTGCAATTCGTTCTGGTTAAACGGACGTACGGTCGAGTAGGACAAACAAACGACGGTACGGTTGCAATTTCGCGTCGTTAACGAGCAGAAAGCGTCGAGGTTGAGAGGCGCGTGTGTGAACGACCAATAACGTGGCTCGGGGCGTACTAAAAATTTTATAGACGTCCGCGGGGACAGAGCGGTGGCGAGACCCTGTTTAACAAAGTAATGACTACAATTATTCTGCGTTACATCCGCCACGCGGATACCGGGATACCTCAGCGAAGCCACCACGGTGCAATTTACCGGAGATAATCGTCGATCAACAGGAGTTACTACCGCTGGATATTGTCAGCTACTCGTTTACATTGAAACGATATCCGAGCTGAGCCCCGGTGCTACGGAGATCGCATAAACAAATGGTTTATTAAGCAGAACTTGCGATCTTCTTTTCGTGCGGCGTCGCCCGGAGCCAACCGGGGATTTGAACGCGCGGCAAAGACGGTCATTTTCTGGAGACTATATAATGATAGACATTATGGCGGCAGAAGTTGTATGAAGATTGGTATTTTTTTTCTGGAGACGGTGACCTCGTTGTTTTCTTTCCCTTTCGAAGGAAATTGTGATTCTGATAAAATGAAAAGTTCGCGGAAAATTGGCGCTATCAACGAGTACTTCTCTGTTTTTACTATAGACAGTTACGCAAACGAGAGGTTCTTTTCATGGCGGTAATACAGTAGGAGGATAACTTGCATTTCAAAAGTGACTTGGAGAGATACATAGATTTACAGAAGACCGATAATTTGAGTAAAAAGTCAGTTATACTACAAATATCAATTTTCTGTGCGATGTATAATATTAAAAGTGTACTGAAAAACTTGATGCTGTAATAAAACCCACAATATTTTACATTGAGGATACTACAGTATAAGACAATATTTTCAACGGAACCGATAATCATCGAAAACTATGAAACAATAGAAGTACAGCATTTCTAATTAATAATAATTAAAATAATTTGAAACTATCCAAAACATCTTTAATTCTTGAAAACTATAGAACAAGCCATAATATTCCTAACGAAACAATTCAATTAGGAGAATTTGGAGTATCGAAAGGATCGACAGGATGCATCAAGGATCCAGTGGCAATGAGGCTTGCGTGCAGCAAGAATATCGTCTTCCTCGTGAGATAACAAAGCGTTCTAACCCTTGGTCGGCATGGGGCTCGAGTGTATAGGAAAAGTTGCTCGCGTGGTTCGTGTCGTGGCTCGTTCAATTTACATAAACACGTACTCATTGATTGCCGGGACCAGATTGCCAAGCGTTATTACTTCTACGACCGGTTAACTTCGCCGTAGGACCGCGAATAATCGTTCAACCCTAATCGTTTCGCTACGCATCAACCGGGGCTACGCCTCGAGATCGATACGCCATTATTCTACACTGTCCTGGCCACTTTATTTCGGATACGTGAATCGGTTACGCGCAATTACCCTTGTCAATTCGGTTTCATTGTCTTTTAATGATTACTTGATCGCTTAACATGTTGCTACTTTTGTACTGTTATCAGCATCTCCTTAGAGTTATGTACACGAAGAGACTTTTTTTTGTACATAAATATAATGTCTATTAGTTAACAATGTGTATAAGGAAGCAAATAATTATGTACTGTTCTTGCTACTATTGGTCTGTATTATTTAACAGTATCAAATTCATGAGCAGATATATTTCTGACATCTTAATCAAACTGTACTTAAATATTAGAGCAGCTGTTCGTGATTTTCACAAATGAAAATAATTAGCAGTTTCAGAAAAATGTTACATTTTGCAAAGAATATTACAAAATATCATATACTCCCAATAGAAAAAAATTCTGGAGAGAATAAAAGTAAGAAAATGATAAGAAAAACTCACCAAATTGAAACCAGAAGGAAGCACCAGCATCGGGTAATCCGTTCTTCTCCGAACCTGAAAGAAGCCGAGGGTATCGTAAGATCGAGGAATCGATAGTGAACCGATAAAGAGTAGAATGGAAGAAATGCAGATGCAAGCACCACCCACGACGTAACTCTTTCCACGTATTGTCATTAAAGGGACCGCCCTAGATGTCGGATCGAAGGATTCGAATGATCTCAATGGGAAGATGTTAATCGAATCGATCGAGGATTCAAACCCTCGAGATCTACGTTTCATTGTCTAACATCGATGCGATGAGTAAACGCGTGTTCTGAAAGATTGTATGGGTATTGAACTACGTTGATTGATCAAGCATAATGGAATCGATCAATTATGTAACGAATAAATGTTGTAATACAGCAACATTTACGTATTGCCAGTCTGACTAATGCTGGAGAAACAGATTACGTAACATCTTTCGCGATTTTTATCGAGTTTCGTGATTTATATAACTTGATACAAGTTTGGTGAAATAGGTAAACGCTGTTGGATTTGTTACTTCTTGATTAAACTTTTTGTCGTGTGATATTTATAGCGTGGTAAGGTTTTTAAGCGGGGGAAAGCGAAGATTTGGGGTTAAGAGAATGTGGTGCATTTTTATTTATCTTTTAATAATTGTGGGATTTGGAAATTTGAGGATTTGCGAATTTAAGGATTTGAAGATTTGGTGATTTAGGAAATTAAAGATTCGGGTTGTCAAGAAAATTTACAAATTCTAAATTCTCAAAAATTTCAAAAATGTACAAAAGATTCTTTAACTTCAATATTTGAATATCTGTAATTTATAAATTCTTAAATTCAATCAAATACCTTCAACACAATCTTTAAATCTCACAAACGCTTTACCAACAAAGCAAAGACCATATCAAGTAATCTCCAAAGAAATATGTTACCCAATAATTTGCATAAATAAGATAAAATCACGGGAGAAACAATAGGTTATTGTAAATCAGAACATCGTACATAAGTGAAAGATGAAAGTTAGAGGTTGCGTTCATCCGTTCCGACAATGTGGAACGCGTGAGAGGGGGTAGCAATTCCAATCACTCAGGGATGGAACGCGTATCGATCGATCGATCGACGAATACCACGTGCTCGGCAACTGCAGCTGTAGGTGGTAGTCGGGAGCACCACCCACGAAGTGGCTACTTAGCATGCAAGACCAACTAGAAGGCAGCTACCTACCTATCTGACAAGGTTAACTAATACTTTTCTTCTCGTTGCACTCGTCACCTGATTACGAGTATGTTAATAAACAAAATGAGATTATTAACTTGAGAGTTTGAACATTTGGAAATGTGAAGCGTTGTAAACTTGTAATCTTGTAAACTAGAAAAATTGTAAAATTGCATGTTTGTGAATTTGTGAATTTAGAGATATAAAGATAGGAAAGTAGGCAAATAGAAAAATACAAAAATGCAAAAATAAATAAATTCGAAAAGTACAGAAAAAGTTCATAAATTCCGATATAATTGAAGAGCACTGAAACTGACAAATTAGCATACTAGTTATCTAGCTGTATTAATGGAAGTGTACGACGCATCGTAAGTTAATTAAATCAAATGTAATCAAGCAACAGAAGCGAGCTGTCGTGGTGGATCGATTTAATTGGTCTCCAGTCGGAAAGCATGCATTATTCCGCGGGACGGTAGACAGGTAGGACGTAGCGACGTCAAAACGTTCAAAACGAGAAAAGTTCGCAGCGGGACACCTGCTACCGAGCTTTCCTGGCTTTGCCGCGACTTTTTCTTCGTCCACGGCGCTATGGTGGATTGGAAGCCGTTGCCTCAACGGATTCCCAGCATGGGGTTGCTCCTCGCGAGCACCATGCCAATGGAATTGCGCGATTACCCGTTTTCTTGGTGCTTCAACGTCCACTAACATCGGAAGACAAGAGTATTAAGTCATAAATTCGAGATTAAAGGCTGCCGGTTTCCTGTCCGCGACTTCTTTATTGCTTGAAATTAATACGATCGTGGAAAATGGTGGCTCGTTAACGGGAGAATCGATCCACTTTATTTTTTGCTCTTACAACGGATCTTTTATGACTTCAAATTTAGGTATTTGCGGATTATATAGACTGTGTTATTGCTGATATGCATCCTGTAGTCCCGCAAAAAATATTCAAGAAAGTATACTTTCATTTCAAATGTGCTCACCTATGATCACATACGTACAATATACATGCGTGTAATATATTACAAGTCACAAGTTCTAAATTTGTCTTCCATCTTGTGATGTTACTCTACAATGGATCTTTCACTAAAAGAGAAATAGAGTCTTACCTGTATCTGTTTGTGGCATGAAACGGAATGCACAATCGAAGCTGAACATCTCGATGATTCTTCTTCATTGATTCCTTGGTAACACACATTTGTGTACAGTTTGAGTAACACTGATACTTTATGGTCCACTGTCAATTGTTCATACTCACTGTGTCTGTTGTATATTTAATAAACCAAGTGAAGTCACATGGAATTGTCTGATTTGAAAGTTTTCAAAAGTATTCAAGTTTCTCAAAATTCTAGATAAAATTTGAAAAAAAATAAAGTTTGTTAAAAATGGAACGAAAGATCCAGTCGATCTATCATTACTCCACAAACATATCCTCTCCATCGACAACAGTAACTCGATACGTGAACCCAGAATTAGTGTACGAAATTAAAAGCAAAGCTTTAGAAAGTAGAAAGCGCTAGAACGTTCCCGATCGTGTTTTCCCGTAAAAAATGTGTCCGAGTAACATTCCGCGCTGCCTCTCGTAGATGAACAGCCTGAAGCGTGAAACAAACGATTCGCGCGCATTTCTCTATACCGTTTGACCATGAAGAAATAAATCGCGCGACCGCTTCGCCGATCGTTCGTTCTTCATCCTTTTTAAAAGTATGACTCACAGAAAGGCTGGTGCTGTACAGTTACAGAGGCGTAACGTAACAGTTTCTGAAACGAGAAAAACCGTGGAATTCCTAGAGAAGCCATGCAAAATAGCCGGCAACACCCGAAGAAACGTGAACCCTGCCACATCGTCGGGCAACAATGAATTCCAGGCTAAATCGATTCGCGTCTGTCGAACCGTGACTCGATACGGCATAATTGCGATAATTGGAATCGAGGAAAAAGCTGATGTTCCAAGTCCATGACAACCTGCGCCGCTTTTTGCTCCTTTCGGGTTTCTAACGACCAATGGGATTCCATCGCCGGGGAACACCGGTTGCAGATTTCTATCATCTTTCTAAGGAACGTTCGAATCATTTAACGTTCGCTTCACGACCAACGGAAAGAAGATTGAAATGGACGGAAATGATATATCTTGTCGAGTAATTGCTACCTTGAATTACATCTAGTCTGAGTAATTCGATGAAATCTGATCGAATGATACTGGTAAGGTACTGCCACTGGTAATTTTATTCCTGTTTAAATACAGTATGCGTACTGGTCGCTTTTATTGATGATGAACAGGTGCACCGGGATAGAGCATCGACGAAGAAAATTTCACGTTCTTTTGTTTGGAATTTGCAAGTTTGGGAAATTTGGGGATGTGGAGTTTGGAAATTTGGGAACTTGAGAATTTGGGGATGTGGAGTCCGGAAATCTAGGAAATCTGAAAATGTGGAGTTCCGAAGTTTAGGGAATTTGAAAGCTTAGAAATTTGGAAATCTAGAGAATTTGGAAATGTGGAATTTGGCAATCTAGGGAATTCGGAAATGTGGAGTTCTGAAGTCTAGGGAATTCGAAAATGCCGAATTCGGAAATCTAGGGAATTAAAAAATGCGGAATTCGGAAATCTAGGGAATTGGAAAATGTAGAACTCGGAAATCTAAGAATCCCAAAATGTGGAATTTGGAAATCTAGAGAATTTGGAAATTTATATCTAAATGACATAACAGATGTAATAGAATCTACAGGTAAATGAGATTTCTAAACAGAGTGTGAAGTGCATGAAATTAAACGAGCCATATTTCGTGCGTAAATTAATTCGTTTATCTGTTGAATTCATAACCGTGTTTGATTAAAGCCTTGATCTCGTTCCTCGCGAAATTAGCTTTCGATTAATGTTTCCTCAGGTAGATACATATCAGAATCTGGTTTAATGGCATATCCGAGATTGCATTTGATGACTAAAACACAAATAAATTTCTCGCTACGTATCGTTTATATTACTTTTTTCATTCCCATTGAATAAAATAAAATGTGTTATGCGATCGTAATACAAACGAAGAAATAAATTGAATATATTTCATTAATTTTTTAGAATCATTTTATCTTAAATATACCATTTCGTTTTTCTAAATGTCTATTTATTGAATTTCAATTAATTTGAAAATAAAATATGTCACAGTGATCAATTATTATTATAATTATATTTCAACGGATAACTAACAAGAATAATATATATCACTCTTGTAAAGAAGTACACGTATTAATTACATAGTTAACAGAAACCATCAAAAGACTAGAAATCCTCACAGCCTTAACATCATTCGCTCATCGCATCGCATTACTCTAAATGTCAAACGTGAGAAGCACTATAATTCAACTTCAAACCACATCCTCGAGAAAATCAACAGCACACATCTAAAATAACATCGATTATGATTGAACGTGTCAAACTAATTATCCCTTTCATTTCTTGCCTAAAGTTGACGCTCCTTCTGAAGTCGAAGAATACAAATTAATTGGCGGTCAAAGTATAAATTAAATTAGTTACGTTTATCAGAAATGCAACTCTTCTATTTTCTCATCTATCAGGTTGTCTCAATGATTTGCTGAAAATATAAATTAATTTCTAGGTGGAGGCTCTTTTATACCAGTATGTAAAATAGTTCAAATTCATATGGGGTTGGGTTTATTTTGCAACAAATAGACGTGTATTATATATTTTATAATATTTATGATTTATATGCAAGATGGGTGTAGCGTAGCATTACAAACTTAAATAGGTTAATTTATATTGTTAACTTTAGGTACAGAAAATTTGCGAAGTTGGGGTGCTTGAATGACTACAAGAAGGGTTGAAATTTGTTCACATTGCACCACAAATTCAAATTAAATATATGAAATATATTTAACTAATTTTGAGATAACGAGTCGACTATGTACTCTATCATACTCCCTAATAAATCAACTTGAACAAAAATGACAAAAAGTAACATCTGTAAAATATTTATTCTTCTTGAGCGAGTACATAAGGGTTGAAACACGCTATTTAGCTAATTTTCCTCTAACGACTACACACTTCACACTTCCTACCACACTACCGCAAAGCTAACAAAAATTAATCGGAAAATCACCTTTGACCTCCACATACGCACCCCCTTTTTACCCATTCCCGTATATGTATAACCAATTTGCCCATCCCGTTTAAACGACCATAACCGTTCGACCGCTAATTTTTCAGTAAAGCTAATAATCATCTGCCAGTCATTCTCTCAACGGAACAGCACATGGCAGGCCATAGATTACTGTTTTATAACACGATGAAACTAACCGCGGACTAGGCGCGGCCTGCCACTCGAAACGACCCGTACGAACAGAAAAACGGCCGCAGATTTCCCTTCTCGTTCCCTTTTGCGCGGTTTCAGATTGCAGCCACTATTGGTGGTTTCCCTCGGCTGCGTGCCTTTATCACGATGGTTTTGCCACTTTGCCGCTAGAAAGGAACGCGCACTTACACCGCGGATCATAAAACACGTCGTAACCGTACTATTTCGCGCGATCTTTCAGATAGTCCGCTTTGTACGGAGGCCGGCCCGGCTCGCAAACCAGGCGTGTCGTTGTTGCCCGCATGCACAAACTCGCTACTGTTTTTCGCGTCAACGTGATCGAACAGCTTCCTGTTCTATTCCTGCCTACAAGGCTTTCAATAACTATCTGATCAATTTCAAATACCTTTTTTCGATTGCAAAATTTGTGAATTCTTAGGTTCCACATTTGGAAAGTTTTGAGTTCTCAAATTTTTAGGTCCATGAATTATGTCTTGAAATTTTTATATACTAAAAAATTAGTAGGATATGAAATTTTTGAGATCTCAAAATTCCTATTTAACGAAATTCCATGAGCGCCAACTCTCTGGAGTCCCAAATCCCTTTGCCCTGAAATTTCGAGGACCCAAAATTTGTAGACCGCCCCCTCATCGATAGATGATAGAAATTCCTTGATCTCCATGTAAAACGTTCCTAAATTCCTAAGTGGAGAGATTCGAATATACCCTAATTTCTAAATCCCCAAATTCCAAAACTCCAAATCCCCAAATCCCCAAATTTCTAAATCCCTAAATTTCTAGAACTCCAAATTGCTAAACCCCAAAACTCTAGATCCCCAAATTCCTAAACCCCGAATCCATAAATCCCCAAATTCCTAAACCCCAAATCCCTAGATTCCCAACTTCCTACACCCCAAAACTCTAGATTTCCAAATTCCTGAACCCCAATTCTCTAGATCCCCAAATTCCTACACCCCAAAACTCTAGATCCCCAACTTGCTACACCCCAAATCTCTAGATCCCCAAATTCCTAAACCCCAAATCCCTAAATCCCCAAATTCCTGCACGCCAAATCTCTAGATCCCCAAATCCCTATATCCCCACATTCCTAAACTCCAAATCCCTAGATTCCCAACTTCCTACACCCCAAATCTAAATCTTCAAATTCGTATATCCCAAAACTTAAAGATGTAGAAACTTGAAAATTGTAAAAATTTATAATTCAGAAAATTTGAGAAGTTTGAAACTTAAATAAAAATTTAAAATCTGAAAACTGTAAAATTCCTTCCTCCTATTACCCAATTTCCTATTACTGATTTCACTAACATTTGCCACTGATTTATCAAAAGATCGCTGTAATAATTCCCTGAACGATGTAGAATCCGTGAAGCAATCACGGCGCGAATTGTTCGGACAAACGAGACAATAACCGTTCGAAAATATGGTGAATGAAGAACGACTCGTTAGTCGCGATAGTTTGAAGTGATGGATGGAGTATTCGAAGCTTCCTGGTGCATCAAAAGAACAGAGGAGCGTGAAGAACGAGCACGTGGCGTGGGTGTTTGCCGAGATAGAGCGAAGAGAACGAAGGAGCACGCGTTGTGGGCGGATCTCGAGAAGGTGGTGGAGGTTCAAGAGGCGGCATTGGTAGGGGCTACCTCGATATAATCTCAACTACCAAGATACAAATCATTCAAACTTCAAACTTTCTTTACTTCGGTACTAAACTTCCTTCTTTCACCGTTTTCATATTTCGTAATTATTTCTGAACTTCTATGTTGCTTAAGCATTTCGCTTGTCATGTGGACACACATGACACATGTTGCAGTTCAAATACAAATTACATTCGAATTTTCATTGGAACCAAATTTTAAATTCAATCTGAATTATATCTTGCGCTATTTTCTTATTTTTATACTTCATGAATATTTCTGAAGATTTATGTTGATTAACCTGTTGACTTGTAATGTGGACACTCGTGACGCACGTTGGAGTTCAAATGTGACAAACCTGACTCGAGTTTTCACGTTTCCGTGTTTAGTCCTAATTTGCACAATGAATGTTCGGTAAATCTGTGATGTAACTTCGCAATGTAAATAATTTAACTTTATTTCTTCCTTTCAACGAGGCAGCAAACATTCTGACGCAAGTTCAGATCTAACCCAAGTCTAACAATTAATCTAAATAAAACAAATTTGATAGCTGTAATTTATGTAGGTAACAATTTAGTATTCCATCATTATTTAAACATCGAGTAACAAATAGCATAAAAAACAGGCCAATATTCTAGTAGTTATAATAATTATCATAAGTGTACTCGCAACTTTCTACTAACAAATTGCAACATCCCCACTAAAAATGCAACATATGCAAAAGTCAGACATCACGATTCAGCTGCGGGTTCAAAGGTGACTTGCCAAGTTATTTTAAGGATTACATTGCAGAGTCTTTGAATCACCAGCTCCTAAATCCTTGTATATGTACTTTTCATAAAAAGAATAGAATTATCTCCTCAATCATCCTGTCAACGTATCCACGCGATTACCCCGCTCGATAATTATCATTTTCCCGGGAAAATCACGTCGAAGAAGTAACGCAACTCTCTGATCACTTTCTCCTGCCCTTTCGAGGCTGGATTTGCATAAAGCCATGGTTGATTGCTCGTAATTAGCGACGCGTGGCCCTCGCCCACGTCAGGTCAATCTCTTCGAGGTAGACGAGGATGATCCTCGCTAACGAACCGTACTCTAAGGTCGTTCACGAGCCACTCACGCACCTACGCACCCACACACGTCCGTCATAGTGTGTGCCGTTTCACTCGGATAATCAACGTGACGATTCACTCTACGTGGTCAGTGTTTCTTGACCACTTGATGCTGATCCTGTGTGCCGTGATTAGATTCCCGATCTTGGCGCAATGGCTGACGCCGATTTAGCGAAATTATGTGATATGCTGCAAAGATTAATTGATATGAAACGAGCGGAGATTTAGTCGATACGGGATTTTCTTAATTCGATGCGGAATTGAGACTTCCTTGTTTCTGATGCATGATAGTATTATACTTATTTCTGCAGATTAATGAACATGTTTAGCGTGATCCACTCTGTTACAAATTTATTTGATTGGAGATAGGAAAGATAAATGCAGTGAAATCACATATGATAACAGGTTGATACTGTGTTACGAGACTAAATATTTTATAATTGAATTATACGTTTATTCACTTTTAAAAAGTACATAAAAGTAGAAGATATTAAACTGCGTTATCTTTTCAATGATTTTTTAATTACTGAATGTCAATTATCGATATTAAGTATGATTTTCGATATAAAAATATGTAAGTTATTTAAATATATGTTAACAATTTAAGAATATCTTTGACAAAAAAGTGTTGCAACGAAGAAAAAAATGTTATGAGTGTGCATTAAATTAGGTGGAATTTCGAGGTGTAGGATCGAACCGTTAAAATAACGAGAAAATCGCAAAGCATCGTAGAAATTCCAGGCGAAGTAAGAAAAAGGACGTGACAAATGGTGGCCGTATCCCGAGAACGTTTCCTCCATACGTTCGAGTAATTTGTCCGAATAAAAGGTCCGCGAAGAAACGATTTTCAGAGCGGCGAAGTCGATTTCTTTCACGATCGAAGTCTCTTACGTTCCGTTGGTGCCGCGATAAAGCGACTTTACTGCCGATATCCGGAATAATTTATTGTCATTACATTCATCATGCTGACTGTAATGCGCGACACTCGCATTCAGAGAGAAAGCACTGCATCTGGAGTAATGTTACTACGTACTAACGCCGATTTACGAGCGACATTTGTCCATGCGTTTAACGGACACCACCGACGACAATTTCAACGGTAATTTATCCGTCGAATCTAAAGCTAGATATGCAAATATTTGAGTAGATTTCAATTTAACGTTTCTCCGTGGACGAGATGCGATTCGAGAATCTACGAGGAGGCAATTTTAATATCCCGGTAAAACCTGTTGCGGCCAAGTAGTCCGATTTGGATCGATTTTTATGAACATTGCAACTTTACAGGTGTTCGCTAATTTACTGACTATTGTGCACGTTTCATCTGTTTAATATTAAATTGAAATTGTTAGTGCGTTCTTTTATTATGTAAGAGCTTTACGTTTGTGAAATGAAATTTATTTCATAAATGATTGTTCAAACAATTCTCACTGTTGTACACCACGAATAACTACATACAGTTGCAATAAAATATAATAATCCTGACAGCCTAAAATTTCTCTTCGTTCTAATACCTCCACCTAAATTACACCTATGTACCTCATATATCATCCCCTCGTTGTCACCAGAGCAGAGGTTAAAATCTGAACAAGATTACTCGTCTCTATCATCCTCAATTACAACACGCACTGTGACGCTATTAACCCCTTGCCTCATAAAGTCGTGTCCACACGTGACGCACATAACCATTCAATTCCAATAAATCTCGCTCCTATTTTCATCACAATTGAATTTCGAGATAAATTTCAATTCCAACCCCTCCAATGATCCATATCCAAAAAATCCCTAACATTTGAACACTCTGCCTTACCATCACAACAATAATTCTATCCCTCTGACGCACTTGCCAGCAAAAGATAACTCCATTAAAATACATGGAACCCACATATTATCCTTCATAAAATTGACCAACGAATTAACCATAGATGTCATACACGAAGAAGCGAATGCTCGAACATCGACTCGAGGTGTTGTAAAGATCAAATCGATGCGTCGTTACACCTTGTCACGAGGGCTGCACTTTGCTGCACCCAGCACTCGCGCACGTACGAGCGACGCCGGTGTTCACCGAGCGTCGAACCGTGTCAAGGTTTCGAGAATCCGAACACACACACTGTTAACCCTTTTAATTCGGACGTTTCAGCGACGTAAAACGCGCGAGGAGTTTTTCCGCGAGACACGAGACGACACCGCGAGCCACGAAGCGGAGTCGAGCACAAAGTAGAAGCGAGTTCTAGGTACGACTGGTAGGGGTCTGCACGGGGTCTCGGGAACAGCTGGAAGGGGATAAGGTCGAGGGTCAGGGCTATGCCGTACGACCCGTGACCTATGACCCTCTCGATCCCTCCGACCCGGACGACCCTCCCTTCTCCGCCGACTCTTTCTTCTGCGTCCACATCTCTTCGCGGCTTCTTCTTCGTTGCGACGACGACGCAGACGTCGTGTCGACGAGTCGATGCGTTTCTCACCATTTTCTATCTGGACTTTTTTCGATCGTTACATAATTCTTTATTTATAGACTGTATGGGTTAGGTAACGAGTTCTAAGCTATTTCGCGCCTTCGAGTAGATGCATGTGTGCACACGTATCTCTTCGTAAAATCTAATGGTCACATATGGGGATATTATATCCCTATATTTTCTATAGTTTTAATTCTGTATGTTTGGTTAGGTTCTATGTAGGATGTATATAGTGATTACTATACTATACCTACACAATTATATTAGCACATGTGTATGTATGTGTATCTTTCGATAAATTCAACAAATGGTGACTGTACATGTATATGTATATGAGAATGTGATACACTTTGCACATAGCTTTATTAATTCTACCTATTTGTTTGTAAGTTAGGTTAGATTATATGCAAAGTGTATTTCGTAACGATTACTGTTACCTCTCGACGATTAATCAGTGACCATATCTGGAGATATTTTGTTTTTCCTGTACAGGTGTTGTTAATCTTTCTTATCTGTTTATTGGTTAGATTAGATTAAGTTGGGTTAGGTTATACATCAGATATACTTAATAATTTTTACGATACTTTGTTTCTTCAGTGATATTGTTTCCTTCATTGAATTACATCAACGATAATTTTACTGTTGTTATATCGAAGTAATACTAAAATTTACAGGCCGTAAATAACAAATACTTGCTTAGTAATAAATAATAATAAATTAAATAAAATATAAAAAATAATTTAACATAATCTTCGTATATGAAGTATTCCCTTATCATTTAATGAACAATATATCTTTCTAAAGCAGGGAAATGATTTTATACAGAAAAAATTGATAACACTGTTTACAAGTAATTAAGACACGATAACTTACCTCGGTTAATACCGATTGCAAAATAACACGAAATAATTGCAAGCACACGTCGTCAGAGATATAGTTACCGGTAATATTATTAACAGTTGCGATTAATATCTGTATGCTTGTATCGAGTGCATCGCGATATTTTTGTACATAAAATTTTAATGTTCGTATAAGAAATTAGCTCCGAATCTCTCAAGTTGTTCACGAAATGTGATATGCATCTGTATGCAGAGAAAGATATAAATATTGCAAGATGAGCAAAGATATAGTCAAGTTTCTTCCTCTGTTCGTGACTGCACTGCTTTTTTCCATGTGACCATGCTCCGTGAGATTCTTCGCTTCTGGAAAAATGGCAGAACGTGATCTTCGCCGTCTCTGCGAAAAGGTTATGGTCCCTGGATGCTACCTTGCCTCCCTTCCTCCGCGAATAAAGACAAAGAAAACAATGAGCCATTGTGTACGATTTCGAAGCATAATTATTGCGGCTGTTTAATTTCTATTGTAGATTCGCTTTTGATATGACTACCTTTTCATTTAAAGACGATATATGCTAACAACTTAATTATTACGTCTTTGTTATTGCGAATGTCGAATTTGAAACTTCCAAATTTGCAGATTTGCAGATTTAGGGATTTGGGGATGGGGAGATTTGTGGATTAGGAGATTTGGGGATTTGGGGATTTGAGGATGGGGAGATTTGTGGATTAGGAGATTTAGGGATGGGGAGATTTGTGGATTTGGGAATTTGTCGATTTGGGGACTTGTGGATTTGGGAACTTGTAGATTTGGGGATTTGTAGTTTACAGATTTGGAGATTTAGAGATTTGGGAATTTCGGAATTTGAGAATGCAGAGCACTGTAAGTTTGGAGATTTGTGAATTTAGGGATTTGGGGATGTGGAGATTTTGGGATTTAGAAATATGGAGATTTCAGAATTTGGGAATTTAGGAATGTGGCAATTCGGGAATTTAGAAATGTGGAAATTTGGAAAATTGAAAATTCGAAATTTCCAAAATGTAGACATTACCAAATTTCCCATATTCCCAAATCCCCAAATCTCCAATTTATCCAAAAATCCAATTACCAAATTACAGATCTAAAAACACAGAAATATAGAATTATTTTTGACAAAAGATATGTACTACAATACTGCTTCATTTAATCGGTAGTTTAAATGCGAATGACCCCAGGTTCGCGAAATCCGCCACGACAAACGAGCTAATTATTAATAGATTCATTCAGAGTTCGTAGCACATTAACGAGGATTAAACATAAATTTACGAACTAAGAACAAACAAGTGATTGCGCCTTCTCCCCATACGCCGCCATTTTCCCTAATATTCACCACTCGCCACTTGATCGCCGCTCTGACATTTTCAAACAAAAAGTAATACTAAATTATCTCCGTAATCGAACGATTATAATTTCTCTAATTTTCACAGAGAAAAATAAACCAAAGAGGAAAAATAAATGAAATTCCCGTTGCAATGATAGGCGTCCATCAAGCTGAAATGGTAAGCGACGTGATTGAAGCGGGTCGTAAGACGATCGTTTCAATTAAAGATCGTCGAGATACACGCGATCGATTGACTCATTGGTTCGTAATCGATCCGGAGGCCGCGTCAGCCCCCGGGAAAACGAGCTGCGCGGCGTGTGCGTGGACGGTGCATAATTGGCCAGGTTCGGCGATGTAGCGTGAAATTTTTCAACCGTTCGTGCCTGCCCACCGTTGCTGATGATCCCGATGCAGCCCGTGGGTCATGGTTCAGAGGTCTGATGCGGGTCTTCCGCACACATCCATATTAAGTGGCTCACTTTCGTGTACGCCGCATTGAGCGGACACTGAAACGCTCTTAAACGAACGGGTACAAAAGGCGTGCTCGCTTGTCGTCACGCGACACGGCCCTGATCCCGCTTTGATCGCTCTGCAAAAATATCTGATCGTTCCACCAGTAATATCGTTTTCACTTCGGACTTGCATCGCGATGGAAAAAATTATTTTATTATGCGAATTTCAATTTTTTACGCCGTCATCTCTGCCAATTATCATGAATTATAATTCCATTATGATTACTGCGTTTCAATGTATTTGTTCGGCAAAAAAATTTCACACTTTTTTGTCATTTTACACGGTAATTACAATTAATACATTAACATATTAATATACGTTATTCGTGTATTAATAATAAAATAAGGTACAGGATAGGATCATAATTAGTGCACTCAAATAAATTCAAATAATTACACGGTTGTTATGAAAATAAAAATTCTACAGATATCACGCGTTGCTTATAGAAATTAATTGTATATCATTTACTTTATCTTTATAAGTGTCTTTATAACAAGCTTTAAATTTTACCTCTGTAATTTTATTTTCCTTCTTTCTAGCAAATTAACATTGATACAGTGTACAATAAATTTACACAAATTCATAGAAGATTAAAATATTAAACAACATTGTGATGATATAAGCAAAATATAATTGAAAATTGTTTCTCCGATTCTCCATTACAATTTTTATTCTCTTCCGTGACCTTTGTATGAAGCGCCTCCGCTGATTTATCTAATTAAAATATGATTTCTCACGCGCATAATTATCTTTTTTTCTGCTCGACATTTGCGATCATAACGCAACACTTCTTCCTTTTCGTTACGTCAATAGAACGCAATATTTTTCTCCGGTTTATCTGAACAAGCCGCAAGTTTTTCTATGCAATCAGCATAAGTTATCGGATCTCTGCAATTTAAAACGTGCCTCTTCCTTTTTATCGCTGAGCTAAGTGTTTACGTTGTTTCACTTTTTTTGTTGCTGCAAAACATGATCCTAATACTTCTTCGATTTGTCACAAAGAAAAAGATGTCTTCGGGTAAACATTAAAATTCATTCAAATTAATTGATATTTACATATTTGTTACATTTTTAATTTATTATTGTAAAGATTTACAAACTAGGTTACTGCTTGTAAAAGCAGGTTAGAGCTTATAACAATAACGAAATACCATTATTGACCAGATTACGTAAAAACAGTTTACCAGAACCTTTGCCACGTGCAGACTACTTGCTGCCAGAAGCAATAAAGCACCGACTCGTAAACCGATTTGTTTCAGGAATTGGTTCCGGGAGTATAAATTCGTAAGTTTGTTCGTTTATCTTGCAATTGAACGAATTAACCTATACAGATATGTTATCATTCACCGTATGTAATCAGTGTCAACTCTCACAACTTCTATCTTAATCGTTCATAATTTATACATGCACGATAATACTGTTTTTGTTAGACGACGAGTGTACAGAAGGACACTGAGAAAACGACAAATATTGATGTTATCAAAGGGACAAAAGAATCTTTGTCAAATTCCAGTGAGCAATAAATTTTTCCTTGACATTTGGGCATTTATGGGGATCTACAGTTTAGGAATTTGGGAATTTGGGATTTTTTGGGACTTGGGTATTTGGAAAATTAGGGATTTGGGGATGTGAGAATTTTGGGACATGGAAATTTAGGGGTTTGAGATTTGGAAATTTAGAAATGGGGTATGTGAGATTTGGTAGTTGTGGAATTAGGGTTAGTAGGATTTGGGGATTTGAGATTTGGAAATTTAGGAATTGGGTTATGTGAGATTTGAAATTTTAGGAATTGGGGTATGTAGGATTTGGGGATTTGAGATTTGGAAATTTAGGAATTGGGTTATGTGAAATTTGGGGATTTGAGATTTGGAATTTTAGGAATTGGGGTATGTAGGATTTGATGATGTGAGATTTGGAAATTTAGTAATTGTGAGTGCCAAAGGGTATTTGAAATTTTCTAACTCATAAATTGAGAAACGTAAGAATTTTCTAATTTAAAAATCTTAATTCTAATTTAAAAAGCATAAGAATACCTTATAAGAAATGTAAGAACTAAAAACTCATTGTACCCATACGTGCACTCCACATGCCCTCACCCTGCCTCGCTCCGTCGCCCTTACAAGCATCCCTTACATTTCTCATGCAAAATCGAAGGAGTAGCGCAGGTGTACCTGAACACGTGCATACAGAATGTACCTGATGCACGTGCAGCGACAATCTGGCCGCATTTCGCCGAAGGTTTTGGACGGAGGTCATCGTAGCTCACGCATCGTGCCGCTGAGAACTCGCGACGTGACCGATTCGATCGTTCTACGAGCCCGTTCGAGCCGACTCGCGCGACTCTTTCTCTCTCTCGACACAGAAGCGCAGATTGCTTGCGAAGATTAAATTCTGAATAAGCCTTAATCGTGGCTGGCTACCTACGCGGTCGTCGCGGTCTTCAGAAAATCCTGCGGGTCGAATGACTTAATCTTGGGAGGAGAAATCTTCTTTGAAAGAGAAATGTCTTCTTGTACGCACGCGGTGAAAGATAATTTTGATGCGGGGTTCAATATTTCTTGATAACCCTCTTGATACTCTGCTAACTCGCAACTTCAATGTTCTACATATTTTTATTCTCTTTACTGATTTATTGCTTGTTGTTTTTGTAGGGTTATTTTTTAAGTAATTGTTCTTTCATTATTTTGTTAATCTATGTATTTAGCTTTTTCTATTGATTCATGTTTCTTGGTGATTTTCGATTTATTTCTGGATCGCTTCAATTTGTTTATAATTTATTTCTACATTGTTTTAACATATTTTTTAAATCGAAAGAAAGAACATATTAATTGTAAGTTTAAGGATCCTCAAAATGGTTTACATAATTGTTTGAAGGTTATCGCAAATTAAAAGAAACGTCATTCTTTTATAAATAAGAAGGTAGAGTATGGTAAGAATAGTTTAAATTTGTATAAATATGGTTGTATAAAAATGTGACGAGAGAATGTTGTGCTGCGGAAATAAGAAAGTAGTTCGAGTCGGTTCGTGGTCAGACAGATTGGTCGACCGAAGCGTACACTAAACTTTGTATCAACTAACATCATTATCTTCTATCTGTATAGTCTTGAAATTAATTAATTAGTCATTTAAAAGAAAGATGTTCACAAAGAAAATTGAGTAACATTTGTAACATTGAAAATATGTTTCAAGTAAAAGATTAGAATTATTGCTGCAAAATACTGAGTTATGGTAATTTTTCTTTCAAACTTAATTTCAAATTATGTGTATACCATAAATTCCCATATAATAATATTAAAAGTACCTGTCAACATTTTACAAACCATTTATTATGCAAGAGACAAATAAAAAATAAAATATGCACCCACACAGCAAATTAATTAATATTCCATCTCCATTTTCTTGCATAAAACATCATAAATCTTTTAGTTATTAGGCAGCATCACATTTGAATTGGAAATTGAGCAAATTTGTATCCATAACCTACCCCCGGAAACAACTTCATCAATTTACAAAATAATTATAGGTATCCTCGATATTAATTACTTTCATCAAACGTGATTCGCCATAAAGGAGCACATAGTTTAAGAAAAGCAAAAAGTTGATCCGCAACAGGTGGCAATTTTTCAAGCAAAGATTACCTTAAAGGTGGTAGCGATACTTAAGCGTCAAGGTAGTAGACCATAAATCGCAATTACTTAAAAAATTGTCAAGCAGTCCACGCAAAAACGAGCGGTAGGAGAAATTAATTTAACAGCTTCCCGTAAGTACCATTATTAATAGCAGGTGACAAGGGAACGATCGGGACGCGAATTTGCATGCTCTTCTCGAACCTAATTAATTCCCTATAATTAAAACGATACCATATGCGTGCACCTAAGCATCCCCGTTCGATCGTCGAGAACGGAAACAGAAAAATCCGACAATCCCCGTCCCGTAATTATCGAACGAAACCCACCAACACACGAATTCCTATAAATATCGAAACCCGGGAGCCCGGTTCCGAAGAAAATCAATGGACGTCCATAAGTATTTTCCTGGTCGATGGAGAACACGCACGGGCTCACGCAGAGCTGACGATCTCGTGCATCCACCTTGATTTCTCTGCACGAGATTTCGAGCGAAGAAAGAAAAAAAAATAAATAAAAGAACGAGAAACTATGAGAGGTAAGATTGAAAAATCGTATTCGAACAGCTGGATGAAGGATTTCGATAAACAGGTACGACATCGATATTTATCACCAGGCGGCTGGTTTGTACCGCTGAAACGCACGGCAAACTCGTTAATCATACACCGGTGGATAGTACACCGTGGTAAAAACTCTACGAATTGATGGTTCCTAATTAAGGACCGGCGGCGCGATTAATGAGACGCGCACTTTTAATTGCCGCAATCAATAAAGGGACTGCCGCGGGCCACGGTGTCACTCGATAAATGTTTTCGTGCTACCGTATCTGTTTGCGCGTACACGTTGCCGTGTAATCGCGTGTGCATGCGGGTGCGCGTGTGTGCGCGTGTGTGGATCGATTTGAAGCAACGGGTCCAGTATTCGGGCCGCAGGCCACCGGAATTTCTCAAATCGACTTCCGTCCGGGACGCTCGTTAATTATGCCCGCTCTCCGCACTTTTAATCCGACGCTCGCGGAGATCGTGGAGCACGATAAGCGAACGACTTCTTCGGATTCGAAGCGGAGTTTCGGGGAATCGGTTTTTTATTTTTTACTATACATGTTCCGAGATCGAGGTTTGTGAGAAACTTTTGGATGCTGAGTTTTGGGGAAAGGATTCGTAGATACGGAAGTTTGGGTAATTGGCACACTTACGCACGTTTGGGGATTTGGGGGTTCGAAGGTTAGGGGTTTAGGGATTTGGGAATTTTGGGGTTTAGGGATTTTGTAATTTTTTGTGATTTAGTGTAGGGTTTTAGGGACTCGGAAATATGGAGATTTGAGGATGTGGAGATTTGTGGATTTAGTGATTTAGGGACATGGAAATGTGACTACTTTAAGAAATTTTAAAGATTTGAAAATTTAACAAAATAAGTATTTGGAAATCTTTCATTTGACGACAAATTTGCACGGAGATACTGTAAGTGTTGCATATGTTTGAAACTATTAAAAATGCTAAAAATGTCAAAGAAATGAAGCATACATAATTGTAATTTTATTCAAAAGCAGTAATATATGAACCCAATTTTCATATAATTACATTTATCAGAGGATTTTTAACTAAAAATATATTAAAAAGTCATATACAACATACCATAGAAAAATCACCCACCATAACTGTGTAATTAAGATCCGAATATCAGTGATTATTTCTCATTATTCACCCAGAAAATTGGAACTTGCTTGCAATTTTAATCCATAAATCCTTTAAAATCCCTTAATCATCGACACTCTCAGTACCTCTTTGAACGAATCGTTAAAAATGATTAACATTATATTCAATCTCCCCCTTGCAAATTAATTCTACATTATCTTCCCTGCGCCTCGCAATAAATCACCGATATGGACGATCGATTATAACCGTCCACCACCGTGAATACGTAATTACAAGGAAAATAATGAAAGCCCAACTACTGGTAATTGAAATCCATCCCTCGGTTGCTGGCTTTCCGTAAAAATCGGTAATCACGGTATGAAAGTAAGGCAATCAGCGCCGATACAAACGCGAAATAATGACAGAAATAAACGATCGTAAGGGAACACACGTTCATTAAACACGCGAGACCTTAGCGCGTGTAAATCAAAGGTAAAGGAGTGTTGGTATATAGCCGGTGGAACTTCTCAATTTGACTTCCGTTTCAGACGCCTGATAATTGCGGTTCCTTAAACGGCGAGAACGAAGACCTTCCATCCTTAATTGGATCGCGATAGATTGGCCCACAAATGCCAGAGATTAAACAACGCTCGCGAACACGCTTGAAATTGTTTCACGGATACCAATTATTCCCTCTTCTTTACATCGACTACCTCCCTTTGTTTTCATTTATTTTTAAATTCAATTATTTTTTCACATCAATCTACATGTGTAGACAAATCTTTCGTAGGGAATATATGCTGAAGACTGTTGATTTTTAGAGGGAAATTCTACTCTCTGATCCTTGATTTTTAGGGACTTAGGGACTTTAGAGAATTTCAAAATTTGCGAATGGATTGAGTATCATGGTGGTCACATGTGATCGACACTGCAAGTGTGGGTCAATGTATTAACAATTTATGGACAATTTCAAAGTTTTGGGATTTGTGCACACATGCACAGTGTGCATACACTCGAGCTTTTTCAACCAACTGAAGTGGAAGTGCTGCAGGGACCAACAGTAGCATTCGGTAAAATTTGTATACGACTATTTGCATCGTCCAGTAAATAATGGGAAAGGGAATTTCGTGGTTGGCCTTTTGGACTGTTCGTACCAGCTGCGCACGTTTCAGCCGTTTGGCCAGATTGAAGAGCGAGGTTGCTCCTCTCGGCTGAAACGTCGGGTCGTTATTTCGTTCGGGGTTCCAGGAGAGAGGAATACAGATTCGGCGTGTGTGTCCCCTGCGGTAGCCCAACTGAGGCTATTAGGTTCGTATAAGAGCGTTCTCCTTTTGTCGCGAGCGGAATTTATTCGTCTCGATTCGCCGGCTCCCCCTCTCGTCAAAAAAGAAGCCGACCTGTCCCAGCTCCCGAGTTCCAGACGATACCTTTCGGTCTTTCTAGCCTCTAGATCCGCCGACGATTTGAAATTCCCGATTCTCTGCACGCAGGCGACTTGTTGACTCTCGGATGACCGATGTCACGCGTACAGAACTGTTCTGTTCGCGCGAAACCTTGAAATTTTGCATGCGAAATCGCTTAACCCTTTTGGAACTGTGTTGAAGGTGTAACATTGCGTGTGATGCTAGAAGGTACTCAAAGATTTTCATTTGTGTCTACAAACTTTTTGGTCCACAAGTTATTTTGAATTAATGATGAAGTCAGCTGAATTAATGACATTCAGCTGACCCTCATGAACCGGCCAACATAGAACACCATGCTACTAATAGAAAAAACTAATGTTACCCTACGATTAAACAGTATATCTCATAGTTGAAGAGTAGCAAGGTCGCCTTCCACCATAAGATTTCTAAAGATCGAGTCTCCATAGTTTAGGAACGTCACAGACAAGAATGCCCCCGTCGAAAAAACGTGGAGGTAGAATATAAATCAAACACCCTAGAACGGTAGGAAAGGGAGTGGTGAACGGGAGTCCCCTTTCCGTATTCCAATAAATGCCCGGACGTCGGGAAGCATTATTTCCGAGGCTGTCAGCATCTTCAATCAAGCCCAGGGTGACTGGGAGTCTCGTTGGTGCGTCCGTAGCGGGTCCACGGTGTCCTGTGGCCCGATGTAAATGAAAAATGTAAATTGGTCCGATTGCCCTTACCGATCGCGGCCTTTCGGCCCGAGGGACCTCTGTCCGCCAGCGGAAAAAACATCTAAAACGCTTTACGCGGGTCCACTGCCGGGAGGAAGAGAGGCCAGAAGAGAAAAAGAGGGAGGATGCAGCCTTTCGCTAGACTGAAGAGACAATGCCATTGTTTTTAGACTTCAAAGGGACCTGGCCGCTCGCGAACTGGGCCCTTTGCTCTCGCCGTCGCTCCTAAATTCTTCTACGTCAAGCCACACGGTCCCCGTAACCGCGAATCCCTCTCCTCGTCGTTCCCTCTTCTTACTCTCTGCATTATGTACGAATACTGCCCGAAGGGACGTTCGTTAACCCTCGATGGGACGCGTTCTTGCAATACGCACCCTCCCTCCTCCCCTGCGACAATCTTTTCCCTTCATTCTCCTACACTGCAAATCGTGACGCTTAATTGGATACGATAGATACTCGCGGTAATTAACCATTTGAGGAACGGGCGATCTGTAGAATCGATGACTTTAGAGCTAAGGGAATAGATGGAATTTTGAGAGAAGTGAGTTTGTGTTGTATAGGAAATTATTGAATTTCTCAAAGCAATTAGTATTAGGAGTTCACATATGTTCAATCATTAAAATTGGATCTTATGTAATTTTACTCTGGAACGTAGCAATCACCTTAAACTTAGGAAGAACTTAGAAATCACTGTATACCTTAGGAAGAACGTAAGAATCATTCTAAATAGGATTTAGGAAGAAATAAATGATTATTCTGAGCAGAATCCATAGTAGCTGGAAAGAGCTTAGGCAGAATCTAGAATTCAGAAATCACTTGTAGACAGAGCCTTAGAGGTTACCCTAAGTAAAACCTAAAGAGTATGTACAGATCTTAGAATCCATATTATTATTCTTTGGATTTATCTGTGTCGACTGCTATGGTTAGTCCCAGAACCCTGAAATGCCCAATTACATAGAATCGAAACGAAACGCCATGAAATCTATAACCTTGAAAACCGATAAGAAGCAAATTCGAAAACGGGCAAGTTTTCGCGATTTTCAAGGATGGGTATACGTTGAAGTCCGGAGTCTGGGAAGTAAAAGAGGCGAATGTGTAGGAGCCGGTCGCCAGGACATTGTAGGGCTTATATGGCGATCCGGCATAAATCAAAGGGCTAATATACTGCGGGTCCCGGTAATGCAGCCGCCTTAGCGGAGGTCTTTTTATCGGCGGGGTAAGACAATACGCATTTACATACGCGCGAGTCGCTCGTACGCGGCGTGTAGCCACGTTTAGGCCTTCCACGCCACGCCACGCCACACCACGCCACACCACGCCACACCGTGGCCCCATGTACCGCGCCACAAGCCCCTGCAAGAAGCATATGGCATGGCTTATTGGAGCGGAGCCGCGCCAGCGCAGCAATTACCGCGCTTCTGGCCGCCGGCTTCTTCGGATGCGCATCAAAGTGGCTGTCTCTCGGTTCCCTCCCCACATCCCGATCTTCTTCCCTCTTTTTTTACTGCCCTTCTTGGCTCTACCGCTTGTTCTGCTACCGGACCGCCACAACTGAGATGGGGAGATTGCTCTTATAGGGGTGACTCCTCTTTTTGCCGAGATTCTTGTTCGATGTTTCTTTCTTTCCTTCTTTATACTTTTTGCACAGGTGATTCGGGGTCCTGCTGATTCCATTCTGTTTGTTCCAACATTTCTAGACTCAATTCTACTTTCGAACAACGACTCTCTTAATACATTCGTTGCTGCCGAAATTTTCAGTTTCGAATACCGTCATTTTTCTTTATAACTTTTCTCATAACACTAGAACGTATTTTTGCTACTGCTAACAATTCGAAAACTTTATCGTCTACAGTCATGACATAGTTATGTCAAGTATTTTTAACGTGACATTTTGTTCTATTCATTAGATTTATCAAATTTATTGTGGAAACATTAAGATCACCTGAAGATTACTTAAAGATATTTATAGGTACATGAAGGTTAATTTTCTGCAGCATTCTACTAACTTGCTGCTATAAAAAGTGAAAAGTAATTTATCTAAAACCTGTTTTATCTACTTTTCCAACTACCTAATCCTATAAAAAGTTATACAAAAGCACTTAAGCGTCCAACTTCGGACAGCAAAGTGTTCACTTCAATATTTCGCTACTATTCAAATCCACTTCCACATTCTCTCTTAAAACAAAGGCGCTAATAGCAGTAAGATCATAAAGACGAAGACAATACCTCGTTCCCTTAAATGCGACAATAAACCATCATCGCGTTAAGGGTTTCCCAGCGGTAGAGAATAAATTTTCACCAAACGAAAATGTGGCGCATTGTGGCAGCAGCGTGAAACAGCGCCGTTGAAAATACTTTAAAACAAACGCAACATTGAAAAGCGTTATCTCGTGGCGTTCTGCCAGCAACGATTGTCGGCCAAACAGCACGCAACGGATCAGTGCTAAAACTCTTATCTAACTAATTTAAGAGGCTCAGCTTTTCTTTCGGTTCCCGAGGCGGATCTACGCCGCTCTTGGCGTCCAGTATGGTCGTGAACAAGCCGGTGAACAATGCCGGACAATAATGCTCGCCGCTCGATTTGCATGTTCACGGGAATATCAGCGGATTCGCATCGTGCAATTAATAAATTTGTCGGCCTGCTGCATTATTCATTTGCCACGGTGCTCGCCTGCCGTTACCCGCTCCTTCTTGCTTCTCGTCTGTTTTTCTAGCCGACGTGGCGGGAATACGTTGCCAGTTCGTTCTTAGTATCTTCAGATCGCGGAACTTTCGACTGATAATATTTTTCATCGATAGAAAGTACGATTCTTGCAGTAAATTAGGGAGAATGTATGCTCTTTGGTTGAAGAAAACGAAACGGAGAAAGGTAGTTTGGTTAACTATTGAAATTTTACGTGGAGGATTGACCTTTTGTAATTTGACGCTGATGTAATTTAGATGTAATTATGGTTTTGTTTGATGTAGAAGACACCTACTTGGTTGTAGAGATTTAACATAAAGTTGCATTAGAAGTAGGTTGTCTAAACATCTTCATCTACTTAAATTTGTCTTCACCACTTAAAAACTAGTCTAGCAATGTGTGGTGTGTTGAATTAGCCACTATCTTTGGTAAGAGCTGTATCAACACCCCATAAATTGAAATGAGTCCGCAAACACAATACGCGTATCAAATATTAATATCACGAAGGTCCATCGCAGACACACGAAGTCGCCGTCGAGCGTCTGCGTGCAAGAAGAAAGCCGTGCGCGTAAACGCGCGAGGGGCCATAAATCCATCTGGCGAGGTCGCGGTCCTTTCGGCCGTGCCGGCTGCAAAAATTATTGCGTCCCGTCTAACTGCGAAAGGAATCATACACGGGGGCCGTGAGTATGAAAAAAGCCGGGCATATTCAGCGTCCGCAGTCCGAAGCGAAATTTATAACATCGCGCCGTCGAGTAAATCCGGCTGGTCCGGTGCTCCTCCTCCAGGCCGTTGTTGTTCCCGGGTCGTCGGGCAGATCTCGCCGGGCTTTTTCCCTCACGACCCGTGGCCCGCTACGAATAAAGAACGCTGCGCCGTGTCTACAAGTGTGAGACAAGAGGGTCTCGGGATATTGCCGCCTTATAATAAGACAGTATCGCATGAACGGGCCGGCATCGGGCCCGCCACAGAGGGCGGTCCGAACAATGGACTGAATATCCGCGAGCGTGCGGTGGCAAGCGGAGAGAGCAGGCGAACACCGGGCGGGCAAACACGGCGCAACGAGCGTGTGTGTTTGTGTAAGAAGGAGGGCACGCTCGGCGCACAGGCGAGCGAAGAGCAAAGAGAGCGTGCAGGGCGTGGATGGAGGAGCAATGCACGCCATATATCAACATCGTACCGATAACGAGGTCCCCAGGAGGCTACCGGTCCTGGTGGACGCCGAGCAGAGCCGCGCCGCGCCGCGCCGGACCGAGCTGCTAACTTTGGTTGCCGCGAGTCCACCGATCTCGGATCCTGCTGCGGCTTCCGAGGGCGAGTGAAAAAGCGGGGACGCGTTCGACGCTAACTGCAATAATTCACGGCTGGACAGCTCCCTGGAATTCCACGGGATTTCTGCAAGATTTTCAGCAGCAACTAAATCTGACCAGGGGACGTCGCCAACTTACCACCGACTTTCTACGCACTTTGCACGATTGGAGCGAATCTGGATCTCCTGGGGAAATGTAGCACCTTGACGATTATTCTTAAGGATTTTTGAAGACTTAGAAATTTGGGGATGTTGACAGCATAGATTTAGCTTTCATGATAATCTCAAGCAAATATGTACGTGATCAAGCTTGTCATATTAGCCCAAAGTAGTTTGTTCAATTCCTGTAATGCACTCATAAGGGGATCAAAAATAAAGTAGAGTAACAAATAAACAAACGATAGATTGACTATATCATCAATCCCGTACTTGAATCAAAATCAACAGAAAGTTCAAGAAATACTTTGACCGCAAAATCCTTATATAACAAGTGCTTATAATTCAAAATAAAAAAGTTGTGCATCAATCATGTGACCAATTTAATCATCTCAGCGTTCAATCCAATATTTCTATAATAGTCTCAAACCTGAATCCTGCAGTATACAAAAACGAGTAACGAGTCTAAACGCGTAACAAGTCTAAAAGTAAGAAATAAAAAAGGGACGATATAAAATGGAGTAAAGAAAGTGTACAGGAAGCAAGGAAGCAGTGTTTGTTTAGTCGTGGAATCGCAATTGAAATTATGCACGCACGTTGTCCGATTGTTTTCCGCTTTCCTAGGACAACAATCGTGAACGTAGGACGTCCTCCACCCACGCATGGGAACCATGGGAACCAAGGGAAAAAAAGAAATCGAAAAACGAAAACCGGCTCGCGACGTTGGGGGGAGGCCGAGGATGCGTTCAGAGAAAGTAAATGCGCGTACGAGGGGGGCAGGGAACGGCAAAGGGGGGACAGAGAGGGATTCATGAATGAAATTGTAACCTGCTGCGCGGCTCTACGATAATGTCCTCTTACGCAACGCGTCATGATCTTCCTGTCGGTGGGTCAACGACATCCCACGAGGCCTTCCACAGTGAGTGGCAACGCTATGAACACTGGACATTGTTCCGCTCGTCTTTACCGCTTACCATGTTTTTCTATTTCGTACGGTAAAAAATCTCTTCACCTAATTTACGCTTTTTGTCGAACTTCCTGATCGTACGGTACTATTTGATGAACGTGTCTGAACTATTTGTGTCTCGTATGTCGTTCGTTGTGAACTATTGTATTCGTAATTTTGAAAGGCTAGCTTTTTAGCAGTTTGGTACTAGAATTAGTACTACAATTATTATAGTATTGTAACACATGTACATTTTAGTTCGGATTTTATTTTAGTTTGAATATCGTACCACCATTTTGTGACCAGCAATAACTTTAACCTCTCACACTGTACCCCCAAATGGTACCTTACATACTGAATCATATTATAAAAAATATTGAAGCTCCCAAATACGTCATATTCTCCATATGAAGTTCAGCTAAATCCAAATTGCAAAAAAATCGAACTGAAAGAAAAGTTGAATGTAAAGGCGCATACGCGCGCACGTAAATCGTGCGGTGAATGAAGTTAGCCAGAGCTGAATGGAAGAAGAAGCAGAAGAGGAGGAGGAAGAAGAAGAAAGAGCACGAAGGAGAATCATAAGAAGGAGAAGAACAGTTGGTAGCATCATTCGAGTGGTCACATAACGTGACGTGTGAGCGATGCTTACTCTCCCACAACGAGCACCGGTAGTAGATGATGCTATAATGGTTGGGAGTCGGACATGTGAGCGCGGACAGGAAGTCCAGGTTCCTATACCAAGACGCGGAGTCACGCGGATCTTCGCATGGAGGCCTTGCAAACCTCCTACGTGTCACGCAACTCATTCACCGGCTTTTCCACGTTGCATTAAGTCCCATTACGAGTAGTGACCGACGCTAGCATCCGCGAGTCTTGATTCAAAAAATTAATTAACCTGAAACGATATATATACGGTTGCATCAACGAAGCTGGACGCCGTTCGAATGCGTGCCGCTTCGCATCATGTTCTATGAATTACTTATTCCTCTTCCTTCTAACTTTTCTTGCTGAAGGAGCAAGAATTTCAACCGGGGAGGCAAGCACCGATTAACCTTCGAGGTCTGCTGGACAGACGCTGCTTCTTCTCTCATTTTTATTCCTTTTCTTTGTTTGCACTCGGCAACTCGCGTTTGCGTGCATTGAACTTTCATTACTTTTCGATTCAACTTTTCTTTCACTCTGTTGAGAAATATTCGCACGATGTTTTATTTGAAATTATTGCTAGGTGAAATATATAATTTTATAAATAAATTGAAGCCTCGATGTATCACTACAAAAATATATAAGGAAAGCCTATATTTTGCAATAGGTTTATCTCGTGTGTTTGAAGTTTGATCAGCTTCGCAGAATGAGAGGCACTTAGGAAAGCAGCGCAGTATAATTTCGCAGTCCACCGTGGACGTGTAATCGAAATTGTAAATTCAATGAAGGGGAACGTGTACAAGATGGCAGTGAAGACGTTAAACTCTCGATATCGTAACAAAGGACCTTCCTGTCGTATTTCAACCCCTAATCAGATTCGAAAGGCAACTCGAGCCGACAGCTATTTCGCGCGAGTGGCGTTCGCGTTTACGACACGCTCGCGTCACAATTACGTCCAACACGGTGACACGTCGAGCTACAAATTTTATTTTACGATATGTTGACTGGCGACTCGAGCACCGGTCACAATAACACCGTGCTTACAAGCGATTCGAGCTGGATTTATTGGCACCCCGAGTCCTTTATACTTTCTTGTAACGGATCAGCTTCTTCTGTGTCTTTGTAATGATCGAAACACGTGCAGAGAAAGCAATGCGGTATGATTTAACGCGGTGGATCGTAGGAAATTTTATTACAATGTATTCTTTCCCGGTTATTGCTTCGCTTTAGTACACTCCACCTTGATATCTGTGTAATTTCTTCGTCTCGCATTCTACGTCTTCGATGCGTTATTTGCTGTTCGATGTGTTCGTACATCCTGTCCAAGCGCCATTAACTCTTCGTCGTAAGGATTGTAACTGAAGTCTGATATTAAACCTTGATGTCAATAAATCATGTATTTGTTCCTCAAAAGTAGAATATTTATAACGAAATTGAAATACAAATATAAATAAAATAAACTCTAAAACTCTAAATGAGTCAGCTTCGCCACATTTTCAAGGTAGAGTTTCCTGGCATCACGCCTATAGAGTCCCAACCTCAAAGCGATCATGCAAGCAAAAATCTGATAAAAATTCCATCAGAAGTAACCCGAAACGTGTCGCAATCTCGTTCGAGGAAACATTTCCATTCCGTTCATCCAGAAATCGCAGCGTGCCCTCGATCCGTTCTTTCGAAAGGGAATATCTCGGCCGGTGTATAAATTTCCCAGGGATTATGTAAACGTTCGACGGATAGACAAGCAACGTTGGACACGGTGGAAAAAAAAACTGAAGAAACGCAAGTGATGCATGTTAGGGGAACGCATAACGCACCGGACGAGATGCAGCAGGATGGCGGACGTACGCGTTCGAGCGTTGCTTCTCGTCGTACGACACGACGGCGCGGCTCGTTTGTGAAGCTGGATCGTTTCTTACACGGTTAAGCGTTCGTGGGACCCGCCGAGAGAGGAGAACAAAGTTTCATCGATTCAATAAATTCCCATTAGGTCGATCTTGTCGGGATGTAAGGTCTCCGTGGTATCTGCTAACTGGTTTCCACCGTTTGTACGTCGTTACTTCTATTCGCCTTGGCCGAGAGTCCACTCTCGCGATATTATTTGCTAAAGAATCTGTCGCGTCCCGACATTTGTCCGATGCCGATTTACGATTCTTAATTGACGCTGGTCAATTTGACCGTGCCGCCTGAATGGGACGCTGCGTGGCCACCGTGGCCTACTCAATGAAGTGATCGTTCAATGGGATGGTAATATGGAGATTGCGCGTGTTACACTCTGCGAATTAATCTGGACGTACACTTTATTCTCGATATTCTGTATCAGGATTATTCATTTGTACCGTAGTTATTTATATCAACATGTACTACTCGGAGTACAAATAATCGTTTGCAATGATAAATTATTTCTGATGATTTATTACCTTTCTACTAGTATGTATACGAAAATTATATTATTCTAGATTCAATTGAAATAGATTACTCTCTTAAATAAAGTAAATAATTTTGACATAAAAGGTCACTGGACTGCATTATCTTGGGTTCAAACTCTATTCAATAAATTTCGTCAACTTATAGCTTTAATATTATTATCAGCTATTCCTCAACTACTTAAAAAATACCACAATTCTGCAGCTAGACTTTTAACATTTAACAAATTTTGTATAAATTCAATGAAAGAATTATTTTTATATAACTTATATAATTACTAATACAAAACAGAAGATGTAACTGTAAAATCTCGTCAACCCAGATTTAAACTTCTTCAATCTGTCACGAAGGAAAAAAGGACAAGGACGAGGCCATCGATCACAGTGCCTGTCTCTTAATTATTTAACAATTGCCTGGCTAAACGTTGGACCGTGCAATTAAATGTTACTACAGTCTCGATATGGGATATTAATCATCGCTTTTAATTGTCGCGTCAATAATTATCGACTGGAGTTTATCGAATGGTTCGATGTTAGCTGAGGATACAGCGCGGGAGGCAACGTTTCGCGAATGTGTTCACGAAGAAGAGGCCGTGTTATTACACGACAGAGTGTATATCTATGTCGTCGGTGTCGGTGGTAATTAACGAGCTACCGGTTGTGCGACCGTCGCGGCAATTAACAGCGTTCCTCACCTATTTACCGAGGAAGTTGTTAGTGGGCAGCGGTGACGGCCCACGGGCAATCGAAATTGATTATGTTGACAATTTTCATTATTCATCCATTTGTAGGATGTGGTTTTGGAAAATGGATTCTGCGTTTGGAGGTTCTGGAAGTCGAAGATTGGGTTTTAGGGATTTGAAAATGGAGAAGTGAAATGTTGAGGAGGGGGTTGGAGGGTTGGGGAGATGGATATTGCAGAGTTTGGAAATTTGAGGAATTGCAATTTTAGGGAATGAAAAATTTAGGAGATTGATATTCAGAGGGTTGCAAACATGAGAAATTGGAAGTTTGAAGAGATGGATATTTGAGACCTTCACGATCAGTTAGTTGGAATTTTAGAGATTTGCAAATTTGAGAAGTTGGAATTTGAGGTATTAGAAATTCGTCAAGTTTGAATTTACAGTAATAGAAACTTGACAAGTTAGAAATTTGAGTTGTAATCTAAGGAGTTAAAAATTTGAGCCTTTGCAAATATAAGCAATATAAACTCGGCATCACAAAATGGCAAAAATTTGAAATTGTGGTAAGAGGGTATTACACAATATCTTGAAACACCATTGTAAAGCATGACCACCGTCCTTCGTAACATCCTGTAGTTGCCCGAGTACATTTGCCCCGTTCACTTGTTCGCCACTCACATGCCCAGAAGCACACGTTCTACGGCGTGCCGTTGTAGGGTAGAGTACAACAACAGGACACGTTGGTAGATATCGTTGCTTCGGTTTCATTAGTCGTGCGTTATGCGTTGGCATACCATAGAAGGCGGCCAGTTTCTGTCGATCGGCGAGTAACGAAGCGCGTTAATGCCGCGAGCGGCCGCTCATTGTGGGAGCGGCTGAGTTACGGTCAGCCGAGATATCTTTTTACGCGGACACCCTGGCTTGTTAACGATAGAAATCCGTACGATACAATACCATTATTTAGCCGCCATATACGCCTGCTGGCCATTAGCGGCCCGCGTAGCCAGCTCGTTCGACGGCTAATGATTTCATTTCGACCTCTCTAGCACCGGGGATCCCAGCCAGTCTTACCTGCGACGTTTCATCCATTTCAATCGCTTACTATACCGCGTGTATGGCATCGGTAATCCGTGGTCGTCATCGGGGAATTGTCGTTAAATGTACGCTAACCGTGTTGCGAAACGATCGACAAATTGGAACGAGAACACTCCGATGTGGGTTAATCGGGAATTACTTTCGTTAAGCTGTGGTCCTAGAATTTGAACTTTCTGTGATTTCACCCTTCACGTTTTCATACATATAAGTTTTTTGTACTTTTGTGACCGTGCTACATTTTCAAGCCTCCAAGCTTCCTAACCTCTATTACGAATTTTTTATTTCTGTAACTGTGATGTTCTACAACTAAATAAGTTAGAAGTATATTTATTATTCAAAAGCAGTGAATCAATTCTCCAAATACCCTTTCAAATAAAAACAAGAGGTAAACGAAGGAAGAGCAAAGATGAAAATGCTTGAAACTCTGAAGAGACATTCCAGATCTATGTAAGAAATAGAATGACAGTAATTGAGAAGTGCCTCACCAACTGACACTTGAAACAGAGTCTGAATTATCCGTCGACGATTACGGAGTTCGATGATGCCGAAGTGGAACTAGCCCACCAAAGAACGGCATCAGGGAAGTAAGATTCGATGCTAGGCATCTGGTTTATCGCTGCGCTATGAAAGTCGACCCGGAGGGCCGGAAGTGAACGCTTACGAGTCGACTCGTTCCCCGGATAAGACCCAGCTACGTTTCTGACCTTTAATTAGTTACCGCGGGGCTGCCAGCAAAATTAACGGCTTCCTGGCCTGCTAAATAAATAAAAGAAGTCTAGAAGATAGAACTAGACAGCCATACCGGACAACAAGCGTACGAGAAAGAGAGGGAGAGATTACGGAGGCGATCGGTGGAGGAACGCGAGGAGAGGCAGAACATAATCGAGCCTCAAGCCGCTGATTATATGCGAATGCCACGCTCGGTGGCTCAAGCACATCGCGAGCAGATTCGAGTGGAAATTCAAACGCGTCCATGATCCTGCTCCTTCCTTTCGAGCCAATTAATTGGCTCCCGGGTCGCGCTCCACCGAATTTCAACGAGCGCTTTCGATCGGATCTAATGAACTCCATGTATCTCTTTTCGCCAATGATAGAATACATTGTGAATATTCGACTTTTCTACGCTAGCGTTCAATTAATCTGTTTCACTGAGGAGAACATGCCTCGTTAGAGGTACTGCGTACGCCATTTGGAAGTCAGATTATCGCCAGTCGGTTAAAACGAGGTCCTGCGCAATGACGTAGCTAGATGGGGGGAAATGGAGATATTGATGTGTGGAGTGATATGTATGTTGTGTTTTGTTTGAGGGAGTGGGCAATTTTGCAAGTTACTTTTTATTTTTGTAGTGGTGTTCATTTAGATGTTAGAGTTAGAATTATTGTTTGAGAATTTTTTTTTTTCCAATTTCTTCATTCTTGAATTTCTAGATTTGGAATATTTCAATTCCTATAATTTCAGATTTCCAAGTCCTCAATTTCTAAATTTCCAAATTAACAAGTCACCAATTCCTAAATTCCCAAATTTCCAAGTCCACAATTGTTAAATTTTCAAATTTCCAAATCTCCAATTCCTAAATTCCCAATTTTCTAATTCCCCACTTTGCAAATCCCATACTTCTAAATATCCAAATCTCTCAATGATTAAATTTCTAAATTTGATATTCCTAAATATCCAAATGTCCAACACCCCAGTTCCCAAATTTCCAAATCTCAAATTCCTAAATTTCCAATTTGTCAATTCCAAAATTCTTAAATTTCTAAGTCCAAACAGCCAAATCCCACTTAAAATATTAAAATACCAACTGAATTAAAATACCATCCGCAACTAAAATACTAAAATATTTACATTAATAAAACTTATAAAAAAAACAATTCCACCAATAATCTGAAATATAAAAAGAAAATTTCGCAACGTCTATAAAACCTGCCAACAGAATACCACAAAATGCATAGCAACTTGTTAAACGGTAAATAGAAACATTGAACTTTCATTGAACTTTCTTTGCACAACGTTGTTTTAATTCGGAATATTCGTTTAAGTGCGTTGCATTTTTGTCCGTTCGCTCAATTAATTCGTTTCACCAGGGAGATCACGGTTCGTTAAAGGTATCCTGCGAGGTGCATTTGGAATTTAGATTATTGCTCGGCCGTTAGAACGGCATAGTTGTTTTATAATGGCTCAGATAACGTAAACGAATACGATGTTGCATCTGGTTTGAGGGAATAATAATAAAAGAAACCGAGAAAGCAGCGGTGAATCGCGAACGTGTAAAATATTCGTTCATTCACTGGTTTGAAAAGAACACGTGTTCATTCATTTGCTTTGTTTCGTTCGTTTTTTTCAGTTCGAACAAAATCGTACGTGTATTACAAACTAGTTTTGAAAATATTGCTTTTTACTGTTATTATAATCACAATCAATATTTAATATAATTCTTAAGATATGTATTAAATGACAAGCATTTATGTATCAAATTACAGAGGTTCATGTATCAAATTACAATGAATCATGTATCAAATGACAAACATTTATGTATCAAATTACAAAGGTTCATGTATTATATTTCAGAGGTTTATGTATCAAATGACAAACATTTACGTATCGAATTTCAATGGGTTACGTAAACATTCACTTTATATAAGGCATTAAGATGTTTAAGTTCCCTTTGAAATTTCAATTTTAGGATCCATAAAAGGAGAAGAGGATCTTTTAATTCGTCCGAGAGCAGTCCAAATCCAGACCCGTTAATGACTACAATCATTTCAGTTCAATTAAGATCACCGATAAAAGGAAAGTAATTATCTCGTTTCAATTCTGTTCGTTTCTGTGTTCATTAACACTTAACAAGATGTTCAAAGCATTAATCACCAATTTGTTCGCATTTTGCGCTTTAATGACAGGAAGATTATTACTTAGACTCTCGATTAGCAATATCATTGGTCAAAATTGTTAATAATTATCGATTTCCATTTTCAATGTTAATTTAGAGAGGAATGTTCATCTAACTCATGTTTCTTACATTCTATACAATTTACTGTTAAGCTAGAAATGAAAAATAATTCCTTATATCTTTCAACGACGATATTTGGTCGATTTTGACCCAGCTCTACCGACCATAGTCAGTGTTTCACTATTAAAAGAACAATATTTAAAAAAACAAAAATCAGAAAAATAGAAATGAAATAAAATCCAAAATTACTTATTAATCATATTATACCTGATCCATCATAAAAATTAATATTACTCTCGTTATATTGCCACAAATATTCCACAACCAGCAACAGATCCATACAAGAATTATAAAGCGTACATAGCACATAATGAAGAGAAATTTAAATAATTCCCTTCTTTTTATGCATATTACCGTACAGTACCCATTGTGCGTTAAGATAAGATAAAGGAACGGTACATCCGAACAGATATAACTGCGTATCTTAATAAACAAAAAGAAAGAGGAATTAGAAAGATGTAAAGATCGACAACGTCTTCGACATCCTCCTAACATTGCATCCATAATGTTGAAGAAAATGCAGAACGTTCAACTTCCGTGACGATGAGGAAGGCTGCTCGTCTTAATAATGTACACCGACATTTTCTTACCTCCGACTTAGACCTGGCCCATTGCTAACCGTCACGCTGCTGATCCTAATTAAATTGCTTCTAATTAAGAACGACCTTAATGCACGCTCTCGCGAGCTCTAGCGCCTATTATGAATTCGTTTTCAAGAGTACGCCGGGATTTCGCGTTTAACACTGGTTCGTCATTGAACGATTAATTCATTCTCTTTTTCCGAATATACAAATTTTCTAGCTCGCAAGTTTTGAATTTTGCAAGTTTGAAAACTTTTAAATTTGCAATTTCTCAAATTTTCAAGATTCTAAGTTTCCATTTTCCCGAATTTCTAATTTCCCACATTTTCACCTTCCGAAATTTCTAACTCCCCCAATTTCCAATTCCCCAAATTTCCAACTCATTCAATTTTCAATTCCCCAAATTTACTACTCCCAGATTACTAATTCCCCAAATTCTCAGCTCCCCAAATTTCCACCTTCCCAAATCTACAATTTCCCAAATTTTCAGCTCTCCAAATTTTCTACTCCCCCAATTTTCAATTCCCCAAATTTCCAACTCCCCAGATTACTATTCCCCAAATTCTCAGCACCCCAAATTTCCAACTCCCCCAATTTCCACCTTCCCAAGTTTCCAATTTCCCAAATTTCCAACTCCCAGATTACTAATTCCCCAAATTTCCACCCCCAAAATTCCCAACACTCTAAATCACTAATTCCCCAAATTCTCAGCTCCCCAAATTTCCAACTATCCCAACATCCACCACCCAAGAGCCACATCCGATTTATCTTACCATCAAAATGGCGCTCAAAACGTCAAAAACATTCTATTAAACAAATTCCAAATATCGTCGTCAAACTACCCACTAAATTGTACCAAAAACCACAGCTCGCAAAGAGTGGTCAATTGAAAAGCAGAATTAATGAAGTAATTTCAGCCGTGGAAGGAGATTCTTATCATACGGCGAGCCTCAAAATCTTCCGTTCGCGTTTTAATTATTTAAACGTGCAATTGCACGCGATCAAAGGCACGCATGGGCGAAACGATAGAATCGTGAAAACATATCGTTACGGTAAGAGTAACATGTACCCAAGTAAAGTCCCCGCAACGTGCCCCGGATAATTAGATAAAATGATACACGCCGCGGTGCACACGAGCCAGATGAATGCGACCGCTCAGACACGGTCCTGTAAAAGTCTGCTAATTGGACTGTGTCTAATTACGGGCCACCTTGGGGTCAATCTGGCCAGGAATGCGATTCCTTTTTTTTCCTTCAAATCATATTGCACAAACGGCTACCGAGGTGAAGGAGAAATTTCAAAATTCTTTAGGTACGATTTGTTGTACGAGTTCTTGCTGAGGTGAGGTGGTACATGATGTGGTGAAATAATTGTGCTAGTTATAGTATTTTAGATAGGAATAGTATAGACAGTTTTGCATTTGATGTGATTTTGGTTATTGATAACTGTATTGTCATGTGAATATGTCTAAAATGTCGATCACTGTATATGTCTAACGTAGAATATGTTCACCTATGTGGCTAACATAGAATGTGATTCACAATATGTGATTCATATATGTGGTCCACAAAAATTATTCACAAAAGCTCGATTGTAGCAAGAGGTTAAAGTTAGTGCATACAATAACGTTCTCAACGTTCACAAAGTTGTCGGTGTTCCGTATTCGTGACACCGGTAATATTCAGTCAGATAATTAATTACGAAGGTAGAGCGGTGCTCGACCAAACTCGGTATATCTTCCGACATCCGAACCCGTTCTACATTATAACCAACGTTGCGTGGGCGTATCACCAGTGGCTGCCCACAGGGTGGACCACGGAATCATTAATTCACCTTCTCATGAACTTCGCGTGTGTTTTATTAACTCTTCCGGAGGAATGGTCTTTTTTATTGGTATTTTTGTGCGGAAATCTCATCAAGTATGAATGAATGGATCGTTTACGATGCAGTAATTAAATTATTTAAATTGTTTGGTTTTTTGATACTTTATGGGAATGCTTGGTATTAGTCTCCATGTCAGAGTTGGAATTAAGTAAATGTAATCGAGGGAGTATCTAGGTTTCTAAATTTCTGTAACAGATAAGTTTCAAAATGTACTAATTTATAAATACGGTACTCATCAGGGTTTCAAGTGATTTTAATAATTTTCTTCCAAAGCTACATATTCGTAAATCAGTGAATTAGTGAATTTCTAAATTCCAAGTCCTCAGATCTACAAATTGTTAAATTTCCAAATTACCGAATTTTAAAAATTCCAAATACTGGAAGGTACAGATTTGCAAATCCTTAAATTCCGAAAGTTTCAAGTTTCCAAATACATGGAGTTTAATATTATCCAACTTCCAAATTACTAAACTTTCAAACATCCTAATTCCCAAATCCCCAAATCTCCACATCCCTAAATCCTTAAATTTCCAAATCTCCAAATTCCCGAATTCGCACCTAAATCCCCAAATCTCCAAATCCCCCAAATCCCAAATACTCAAACCACAAAGTCCCCAAATCCCAATTTCAAGTGCTCCTACACCCAAATCTCCTAAAGCTTCAAACCTCCCCAAACGCCAAAGTACCAAAATTCCCAACCTCCCACCCACAATAAATCCAAAAATAAATCTCCAACGCAATTTCCTACATCGTCGCAACTAGACCCATACTGCGCCCTCTACCAGCGTCCCTATCTGTCATCCGCTGTGCCCATCCCTCTCCGTCTTCGTCCAGTATCCCAGCATAAACTTCTCTCGCCAAAATACCAAGCATAATTCTAGCCCATACTTTGGTCGGAACATCAGGCATTCAGCGTGGCCATTTAACCGTACACGGTGAAGGGTCGAGGTTCATCGGTGGCCGATTAAAGTGATATAAGGCCCCCGGCGGCGTCGGTGTCGGCTCCGCTCGGCTCGACTTGGCGGCAACAGCAGCAGCGTTTCAGTGGCTGGCATTAAATTAGCTAACGAACGAGTCCGTGCGGGCAGCGCCTAGCTTAATAAAAGAATATTCGAGCACGAGCGGCGGCGCACAGAGGAGCGGGTCTCCGGGTCGACGATGATGCCCTCTCCTCGGTCTCGTGGCGGCGCACAATCAGCGAAGCGTGCTCGTAATGACCATTACCGTCTCCGACTCGCTACTTCGCTACCTTCGGCCACCACGGTAATGGCTCGTGTCTGTTGGCCGCGTGTTCGCCGATACCCCTCGCTTCAGGGACGGATAACCGCTATCTGGTGCCCTCCGCTCGCCGTAACAGCCCGCTTCTTCCTGGTCGACGCCGCATCGGGACAGATAAGCCAGCCGGAGATTAACGCGCGTGCACACCGGCGCGGGAACTTGAAACTCGCCTTGGACTTCATGGAATCGCGTGGGCATATTTTAGACGCGAAAAATCCACGTTTCTAGATAGCCGCGGAGGATGGATACGGGGAACGATCGCTGCTGCCGGAATCCTGAGAGCATGCTAAATGCACCACCTGTAATACAGCGTGAACGCGACAGCTGCTACAGCGTTCCAACTTATATTAATGAACTATTAGAAAAATTCTTTATGAGATATCCTGATACGGAAATACTGGTGGAACAATTTCTTAATTGTATCTTATTTTTAATCGACCGGTATAGTTGATTATACTAGTTGGTTCAACTTGCACATCGAGTTGTAAAGTGGACGTTGGAGGAGGATCTTTCATCATTAGTAATTTAAGTACTGTGAAGGTGTCTATTTTGGATAGTCCTGTATAGAAATCGTTCCTGTAAGAAATCTTTAATCTTCTCAAATACTTCAAATCCTCGAAAATATTCCAAATCTAAATCCTTTAAGTCCTTACATCTTTTAAGTTCCTAAATCTCCAAATTCCGCAACCTTCAATGTCCTTAAATTATCCAAATCCTCAAATCCTTCAAACCTTCAAATCCCCACATCACCAAATCCATAAATTCCCAAATGAACCCTATCGCAAGATCAAAATATCAAAAACGTCAATCAACTAGAATCCATAATGAAATTCAAATGACCAAATTACCTCGACGATTCTCCATCAGCCAGCTAATTGATTAATAAACCTGTAGCAACAACAGCAAAGAGAATGTTCCGTGATATTCGATTGCAAAGGGTCGGCCCTTGCATCCGCAACAAGTTGAAGGTTTCGCAACGGTGCTCGTCGACTTGCTATTAGGACGCAGGCCGGCGCACGTACGTATAATGGCAATCATGTTAATTATTGTAAGTAGAGCCGCGCGCCACCGCCGCAGCCTTACAGAGTCAGCCTTTCCTCTTTTCTTGCAGTGGTAACGGCGTGTGCCACCATTACGAGAAGCGCCTTACCGTGAACGCACGCTATTCATTCCCGTCGTGCCAGAGGGAGAGGCTGCACCGTCGAGGAAGAGGGAGGAGTTGCTTATATAGGAGGAGAAGGAGGGTCGAAAGGAAGGAAGGTCAAACGAGCGAACCTGAAGTGCACATTCGAATCGCTTCATCTCTGTCTCGGGTACCGTAACGCGTGTATCAAACAGGTAGCACTGCTTTTTGAGGATGCTTCGCTCAGGATCGTACATTTATTGTTTCTCTTTTTGCTTTCTATTTTATATGGGAGATTTGTGACTGTCAGATCTCTACGCCTACACTCCAAGATTATATGGCCAGATTTCTCCATTTCGTAATTCCTATATCCAGAGATCACAAATACTGGAAATCCTATGGTCTGAAATTGTTGTGTTCCGAACCCTATACCCCGAGATACCTATATCCCGAAATCCACATATCTCGAAATTCCTATACCCCGAGATCTGTATATCCCAAGACCCCTATATGCTAAAATTCCTATATCCCGAGATCCCTACACCCCGAGACCCCTATGTCCCGAAGTCCACATATCCCGAGATCCTCATATACCGAAATCCACATATCCCGAGATCTCTATATCCCGAAATCCACATATCCCGAGATCTCTACATCCCGAGATCTCTATGTCCCGAGAACCCTATATCCCGAGACCTCTTCATCCCGAGACCCCTATATCCCGAAATCTCTATATCCCAAAATCCACATATCCCGAAATTCCTACACCCGCGATTCCTATATTCCGAAATCTCTATCTGAAGATCCCCACATCCTCAAATTCTACATTTCCATATTCCCGTATCCTACTTTTGTTCAGCGACGCCTCCCTACCAGGCACACACGTGTTCTCTAGCGTCCGCAACAGTCCTCCCGTGTTTCCGTAATTAATCGCGTGCAGATACGAAGGGATGTTCTTGTTCCGCGTCGAACGAAGTTCGCGGCGAACATGCATGATTTATACCGAACAGAATACCGCGAACACGTTTTTAATAAACATAATTTAACGTACACCCGATGCGTTATCGTGGCTAAGCGTATTATAAACGTTCCGATAGACACGATAACGTTATGGTTCTTGTTAAGGTTCGAGCAGGGACGAGCTAAAGGATCGTTGATTAGGGTTGAACGGAGTCATGAATATTTTGATCTACGGCTGATTTTAATAATGCATCACGTCGCAAAGTTAAAGCGAAGAACAAGCCACACGGCTACCGGACAGGCAACTCACGTACGGGTAAAAAAGGAAATCTCGAACGAAGTTGAAATAGCGGAGCTACGGAAAAACGACTGCATTTTATTTGAAACTTTAATGGTTCGAACGATCAAATGAAATGTAATAAATTGTTACGGAAGGAACGCGTACAGTGTGTCGTAGAAAATATTCGTACCCTTTCAATTACTGACTGGTCGTGCGCGATACCTGCTGTGAATCGTGTTGGAAATTCACTTTTTATCAATTTTGTTATCGGAACGCTGTATTCGGATGTTCTGCGCAATCGTTCGTAATTGAGTGCTGGTTGCATTTGGACAGCAATTATCATTTCTAACAAAATGCTAAATCGATACATGGAAATGTTATATCACACCTGACATTATTGTATTTACGCAAATTCTGATATTGTTCCACCTTAACCACATTTATAACTATATAACTATTAATGTACAAATGACTATAAGTCACGGTGAGAAGGTAATCTCATTCCTGCTGAAAAACAATCACCTTTCTGTCAGAACATCTTTCAATTTAAATGTCCACGATATTTAGCAGAACTACTATGTGGTCACACAAGAACTTCCTAATAAATTATTCATTTATAACTCTATCGCTCAAACAAGCTGCAAGACAAATGTGTTCTTCAACATGGTTGACATGTTAATATAGCAATGTGTTCATTAAAATAAAAATATTCACATCCATAAAAATAACATGGGAATAAAGTATCTGAACATCTTAGGCTATAAAATACGATATGCTGACACCCAATAAAATATGATACAATACATCGTGCCACGAAACAACCTGTGACAAGAAAGACCTGCGTTAAAGTGCCTTCTTGTACGCAACAGTGCATATTTACAATTACATATACTTGTTTCTGAAATGTTCTTGAAGACACGTAGCTATCTTTATGTGTTCTAAGCAGCATCAGGTATTGCCTCCACGTGCATCGGTCAGGGCGGGTGCAATGGCAACACAGTGGCGGTTTGCATCGGTATGCACAAGGCGGTCTCGGTGTCCGCGTACTCGCGAAGAAAATCGAAAGTAAGCCGACGGCAAAGAGGCGGCTCCGTTGTGAACGCGGCCACGTTACTGTATGCAAAGCAGCCGTTCGCAGGTAAACCATCCTGCGTATGCGCTACCACCAGCTTACGAAGCACACGATCATGCTCAAGGGTAAACAGTGGCGGCCAATGGGGGTAGTTTTATTGGCCGACGCCGTCACAGAGGATGCCGACGTCCTGGTGAAGCGTAAAAGGGGGAACGAATGGAGGGATACGGGTATGAATGGGACTGCGAATACGTGCATCGATCCTTCTGCCTCTTTCATGGATTTTGCGAGAGCCACTCGAATACTTGCGTTGCGAAATCCTGCTGTATGCCAGATACTGTAATTTATTATTTTACTTTGTTTCATCGAGGTTTTTAGTCTTTTGCACTTGTAGACTTTTGCATTTTTGGTATTTTGGGTGTACAAGCATTTGAATGTGTGGATTTTGGATATTTTCACTTTTGGAATTTTAGACATTTGGTGTTTTTTTTATATGTGAACATTTGGACTGTTGGACCTTTGGACATGTAGACATTTATAAATTTGTATATATATTTATCTGGACATTTGGATATTTGGACTTTTGGACATTTTAGATATATGTTCATTTAGACATTTGGGTAATTGGACAATTGTGCAGTTGGACAGGTGAGCATTTTGGTCATATGAGCATTTGAACATGTGTATATTTACATACTCGAACTTTTTGGACATTTTATATATGTGACCATCTGGACATTTGGCTAATTGGATAATTGTACAGTTGAACAGGTGAGCATTTTGATCATATGAACATTTGAACATGTATTTGAATATCTGGACTTCTGGGCATCTTACGAACTTTTGGACATTTAGATTTTTGAGTATATAGACATGAAACAGTCGAATAGTTAGGCACACAATATATTTCTAAACCAGGAAATTCAGTAAATAAACATCCTCATGACCCCACATCTCTGACACAGTTAAACAAATCACTTCAGCACGTGATCGTAGAATATTTCATGAAGTAATAGTACATTCTCTATGCAGCAAATGCAAGAAAGTATGAAACGGATTAAGCGAGGCGAATACATTATCGCGTCTAAAGTGCGAGGACGAGAGCACGCGCGAGGGGCGCGTGTGCGTGCGATCCGAAGCGGAGGCAGCGCACACGTGTAGTCCAGATTGTGAGATTTCATTCTGCGAACCTGCAATTTGCGAAATTGACGGGGCAATTTGTTTACCGGTAATTGCGATACAATCGGCCACGGGGGGCTCGTTGTAAACGGCTAGAATCGGCGTTACACGTTAACAGCGAGCGGATATTGGGGAGGCGGGATCGTTTCGCGAACTGGCACGCGTGTAAAAGCCCCGACACGGAACGTCCTACACTATACCGTTACCGTTACTGTTCCGTGAACTTAATTTCGGGAATCCTGTCCGATACCTTCGACGCTCGTTATTTTACCCCGTAAATGTCAGATTGATTTAATAGAATGGAGGTGCGAAATGATAGGCTTCGGCTCACCGGTAACGCTCTCGTGTGGGTTTTCGAGCGTGTACGTGGCTCTATCTGACCCGTTAACCGGCAAATACTTATTCGTCATTTCGTACTGGAAAAACTTCAATCTTCATATGCTGCATTAATTCAGATGATTTCAAAATGCCTCATTTGGTGTGCAATTGAAGATTAGTTTATAAAAGATTATAGCAACTGCATCGTTAATATTTTTATTTGTTAGAAACATTTGAAACTTTGTAGGAGAATTTCAATCTGAAGCTCTAACTGAACAGATCTAACACACATGGACAATAGAAAATTATTTCAGAGTGTCTATTAAAAGACACATTAAACAAAGTATGTACTATGTCATAGATAGAAGAATATCACAAATTCTATTAAAGTACATCATTTGGGTGATCGAACATAAACTTCAGAGGTTACTTCGAACATGAAGTTCAACCATGAGGTTACATCAAACATAAAGTTCAAACATGAGGTTACTTCGTACATAAAGTTCGAACATGACGTCCAAGCATAAAAATCGAACATTAAATCACATCGAGCACGAAGTTCGAACGTGAGGTTGCGTGGAGCATGACGTTCGAACATGAGGTTACTTCATGCATGAAATTTGTGCATAGATGTTACTTCAAATATAAAGTTCAGACATTATTCGTAACATCAAGATCAAATTGTTCCTAGATTTTGAAGTACAAAATTGGATGAAGTCCATTGACACACATCATCGCAATCGGCAAGTATATACCAGTTTGCATAGTTGTCAGTGAGTTCCTGCTTCGTGTGCACGAGAGGATCAGAGCAGAAGAATGCCGGCGATCGTTCTCTGGCCGGGGTCATCGTCGAAGTCATCGATCAACCTCGGGCCAGGGTCATACTATGACCCGGCAGCAGCTGTTCCGTCGGCACGGTCAGTCATTGATCTACGGATCCTGGCGTAGATCACTCGCCTCGATATACCTGCCCACCGCAACGGTTTCGAGCGAGATACCAGCCTCCGTGTTGCTTCTACACGTACATACTCTCCATACACATATGAACCACATATCTTGTGTATATCGTACATCAGATCATTTCAATATTATTTCTTCTGTATTTTCGTAAATTTCTATTACTGTTGCAATTACATTAACTTCTCATGTGTTCGACCTAGGGACATGTGAACATATAAGCATATGTTATATATTATATAGCACAAATTGTTTACACAAGTACCAGTAAGTCAGATTGAAATAATACTTGGCACCTTTACTAAATTGCCAAACTACATGAATGATTTCAATCATGAATCTTGAAGAACTACATGTTCACATGTCCCTCACATATCACTAATTTCATCATGAAATTTAACAGTACTATCTAACCCATATGTATACATGTGAATTAATCTTTTTCTGACTAAATTTTCTATTCACAAGATCCATATGCACGTATCAGATCCAGAGATGTTACATACGTGTCAGACGTTAATAAGATTCCGCAAGAACTAATTTCTCGGTAAAAAAGTTGATGGAACCTGTATCTGTGAAGATATTAGTTATCAAGTTGATATAACCGGATGAATTAATATATAAGTCGACGGCAGTATTTGTCGCAGCTATCTCCAGGGAGTTTGTTCATACTTTTCAGAAGGAAATGATGGTGGAAAGCTTTCGAGGAACGTTATCGCTTAGCTGAGATCGTTTATCTGCGACACGAAGCAGACTGGCCGATATATTTTGAATTAACACGTCCCGTTCTGCCAGAAAAGTCTCCGCCCGTTCTGATTTATCGGCTCGCGAGCGTTAATCTACCAACCGCGACCGGGGCAAATGGGCAGTTTCGGGAAAAATGAAGCGTTCTGAGGGAATGAGTCAACGAACAACCGTTTTATCTGCTCCCCTTTCATTTTACGAAACGAACAAGATTAAAAGGAATTCTCTTCAGCGCGCAGGGAAAGAGTTGATCGATCGATTTTCGCGTGTCGAATAACTGGTTTGATGAATTGCGCTATCTGGATCGGATCTAATGTTCTGAACGATTATTGTCCACGGCCAGACTAGTTTCGTGTCTACCTATTCTTTCTTTTGATAGCTCTATGGTTACGCGATAGGGAATAAAAGAAAATTGGTAAGTGTAGATAAGGCTATTTAATACGCGCTCTTGCGCACTGAATTATCTGGGTAATGGGAAAAATTCTTTTTAAAATCTGTTACATTAAACTGTTATAATTCATATCTCAATCGGTTCAGCTATTACCACCGCAATTTAATTGCTTTGTATTTCGTATTGTATGGTAGCCTTAAGTAACTATTAATGTGTCTGTAGCACTTCAGGTTATCTGCGAGTAATAACCCAAAAGAAAACTTAACCTCTTTTCGAACGAGTTTCTACGTAATGCTGTTTATGAACAAGAAGTGTACTTCGGGAAAAATCGGTTCTTATTAACTTCTGCAGGAATAATTTTACAAAAAGGTGTGATCACATTTTGCTTTTAATTATATTTCACTTATTTTAAATACGTAACGAGTATAACAATTTTATAAGCAGTGTTGACATACAAAAAATTATGATATCCACATATGTGGTCTTTGGTTGATGAATGTAAAATAAAACATACATGTACATACATATACATACATATACTCGAAGAGACATTTTCATTAGTATTGTCATATGTGGTCACCAAGCACGAAATTGACACCAATTCTCAAAGGTTAAAACCCCTATTTTTTCTCTAGAATCATAAATAATTTTTTATAATTTCTCAAGTTGTCACAATGACCCAAATCACATATCAATAAAAAAAACGAATATCGTAATCCTTGGAAGATTGAAGAAATTTTTGATCAGATCGGTCGATTCGAAGGATTCGCGAGGTCGAGGTCCTTGCACTCGTAAAAGCAATTTCGTAGCGGCAGGGGTCTTCTGAAAAAAATCACCGTGGTTTTATACCCCGAAACCCGAATTGCGAAGGGCTAATAAACGAGCATCGCGTGTGTCGTCGGGTACTTTTATAATAGCGGATTGTAAAGGTGTAAACGAAGGAACACGCGGGAAAATATAGCACTACTATCTCGAGTGTTCATCACGTCGTCTTATGGCGACCGTTTAACTCCATCATAAAGTCATCCCTTCTGGGTGTCGAAATTTAAGACTGACAGAGTTCGATGACCAGAATTCCTGGTATTATTTTAATGAACGCAAAGATTTGATGACCACGTGTGAAAGCTTCAGGATTTAATGACCACGTATGAAAGCTTCGAGATTCGATAAACACGTGTGAATATCACTTTTTACTACCTATGATCTGAAATTTAAACTCCTCGACATTCAATTTCATATACTGAATGCTGTCATCTTAATAAAAGAGATCGAATTTAAATTTGTGGATTATTGAATGACTTTAATGAAATGGAACACAATTCTTATGGTGAACCTTGAAGTACACCTAAGAAGTTCAGAAGGTATATAATTTTAATAATGATCCTTAAGAATTTGTCCAGTTCTTCAATTGTTAAATTTGCTATAAATTTATGTCGTATACTAGCTGTTTGTAGTTGTCCTTTTATCAATTTGAAATCGTGTTTTTAGTAATATAAAGATTTATCTTATACCCATGGAATATTTCCCTCTCGCAGAATGTATCGCCGAGTTCATGCAGAAATTATGACAACGATAGAGCGTAGAAAGCGTAGCTAAAAGCGGCGACCTAAAGTCGCGATCGTTGTAGAACATTATCTACGAGGATCAGCGATTAGAAGCAACTTTTATCGGTTATGCTAGGCTACGTAGTCATGGAATCCCGGAATTCCATGAGAATTCTTGTAATCCTAGAGGTACGTCCCGTCCTTGAAAAAGGCTGGGCGCCTCTCGCTCAGGCGAGGTTGAGGTCACGAGTCTGCAATCAGAATCAAGGGAATTCGAGGTGTTTAAGCCGCTTCAACGACTCGTCATAGGGAATTTCTACTGATTAGAGATTCAATATTTCCAATTTATATTTTTGCTGTTTGGAATTATGAATTTGTTGATTTTCCACGTTCGCAAATCTGAAGATTTTCATATTTTGCAATTTGTAGATTTCTAGATTTTGAAATTCCAAAATTCCAAAATGCCTAAAATTTCCCAACAAAAATGTCCTCCATAGCTAAAATACCGATATTTCAGCAGAGTGCAACTCCAACAGCAATAGGGACTTTTTTCGAGTACCAAATGCTCAGTTCGCGTGATTCCCGACATACTAATCTTTCACTGCAATCCACTAACAAGCAACACTGGTATTTCGAGGCACTTTATCGACGAAATCCCGGTCGAAACCACCACGGTGTCACCTTCGTTCATCACAGTCGCTGACCGCAGCGTGGTAAATCCTGGTAACTGCTTTTTATGTTGAATTTCCATATAGGGAGAACGCAATACGATGCGACATGGCGGTCCACGATGACTGCAGAAAGGGTTATATACCTAACGTGCAGTCATCGATTCTCGAGCCTCCCTTCGAAGCGAAAAGGAGGATCCGGAGAAACATGAGAGAGGATCCTTTTTTGTGGCTACTGTTCCTTTGTTCCATCAATCTTCTGTTTGTTATTGACAAGCAAAATCGTATATATTTACTCTACACACGTGTGATTGATAAGTACAATTTTTCGACGATGCGAAGGATTTAGGGATGAATTAAGAGTTATTTGGAAACGAATTTTATTTTGTTACATATCAAATGTATTTGGGTATGTGTTATAAAATTCAAGGTACATAAAATTAAAAGTACAAAGTACAGAATATTGCAAAGTACTATAATACATTTTCAAGTGTCAAATTTCCAAAATTCCAGAATACTAAAACCACAACGTCCAAAATTCAGTAAATCCTAAATCCTAGTCCACACGAGTCCATAACCTTCAACCTTCATCATAACCTTCAAGACAACCCTTTTTCGACGTACGTAAAATTTCCTTGTACACAGTCTTATTATTTCTGGAACAGATTACACGTATGTATACACCCTTCATAACGGAAGGGTTAAGCCACCGAGCCAGCTGACTGGTCCAATCCGGTTGCAAACTCGTGAAAGCGTGTATCGCACCGCTGTCTTCATACTTCAACGTGGCGGCGGACATTAAAAGCGTGCATTAACCCGCTCTCGAGAGATCGTGCACGCACGGTGGCCAACGGCTGATATTAATAGGACACGTTCACGGTAGCTGTGACGTCGAACAGGAAACGATTTAGGCATTCCTTGCATCGGTACTTGATACAATACAATGTTACCTTTCTTCGAATTACCGTCTCGATACACTGGTTTGCCAATCTTTTTAGGTTACGGTCACATTTCAACTTACTCGATTAACGCGTTAAACAAATCTGGTCACCGGTTCGTGACAGGCAATCGTTAACGCCATTGTTACAATGACAAATTCTTTGTTTGAAACTGTAACACGATCATGACGGCGAATTTTAATTGAACTTGTACGTGTCGGGTATGACGTTGATGTAGGGTGTTGATTACTTTGCTCTAGTTATTTCGTGTTGGCTCTTGCGAAGAAAATGGAGAACTTATCTTTCTTTTTTTATGCACAGATCGAAACTTGTTTAATTCTTTCTGAAACACTGTGCCTTAACAATACAACTTCTTTGTTATGAATTGTTCTAAGATGCATATACATTAATGTGATATAACGTGATCGTACATTATCATTGTCATGAAAGTTTAATAAACAGGAGGATGATATATTGTGACCTAGAACACAACTCTGATCCAAAAGAAGAAGCGACGTAGAACTATATTTGTGAAAGTGGAGTGTGTTTTGTGAGAAGTGCAGGGTGGTCTAACCCCATAACGAAGGTTAATCGATGATGCAATAAAGCGTTAAAAAAGAGAAGAAGGATGGCAAGAACGTAGCGTTTCTTGGCAATTATCACGAGGTTAAAACACCGGGTCTGTAAAGCGTGTGGGGTGATCGGTCGGGGTAGGTGGTGAAGGGGGGCAGAAAGGGGGTTCGGTTGGAAGGTGTAGCGCGTGCTGGAAATTACGGCGGCCACCGTCGATGACTAATGAGAAATTCACGCGGCCGCTAATGTACCGTATCGTTATCACCTTCCTCGAACGAGCCAGGTCCAGGTATCCGGCTGCGATTTACCTTACTGCCGGCCAGGAAGCGAGCCCCGCTCGAATCACGCCAGGTGAAAAACAGTCGTGGCAAGGTATCGTCTTGCGACCAGAAGGGGCCTCCAAACGAAACGCTGCGCCGACGGCAGCCACCGGCTTCTGCCAGCGAAACGGACAACAAAACACGCGAAGAGGGAAGAGGACGATCGAAAAAGCAACGAGAGGCTCGATTATCCGAGATAGCGTCCAACGGGATTATTTAAAACGGTCATTCGGGATATTTGCGCCGCACAGAATTATTCCGCCGTTTGGACGCGAACCTGCGCCCTGATACCAGCGGGGACCGATTCTTTTATTCATTTATTGGCTGGCTGAGAAGATTATGTTGATATATAAAATGACATGGGAAGTTAAGATGTGCTGGGATTGTTTTGTGACATTGCGGAGATTGGTTATCTTAAAGTGGATTAATTTTGAGTGTTATGGGTTCGGAGATGTGGAGGATTTTCATGTGTGGGGTTCGGATTTAGGAGATTAGATTAGTGGGCATCTTGGGGCTTCAGAATTTAAGGTTATGTAATTTGACATTTTCGGATTTTAGAATTTCTATTCGAACTTCTCGAAATTTAGAAATTGAAATGATGAGAATTCGAATAATTGAGAATCAAAGAATTTGTAGGAGTTAGTAAATTTTCGAATTCGAGGGCTAGGATTTCCTTAATGGAGGACTCGTTGCAACGAGTGCAGGGTGCAAAGGGCACAGCGTGCAATCGGTAATCACGATATATTGTCCGCAGTTATAGGAGAAACGGCGCGTGATCGTGAACAATTCAAATCCCTATCTCGCGTATGAACACGCGGAACCGTGTACACTGCATATTGCTACACGGATTTAATTAATTCGTGATCGGTAGCCCGCGCACTCCGTGGATTCTTTATCTATCCTTCTATGATTGCGACCACCTCGTAATCGTTCTTTTGAGATTCCATCGAGCGTAACTTAAGAGTCCTCTCGTGTGGAATGTGCATTAATTATTCGTTATTTCTCTTGTGTAACGGAACGGATAATCCCGTAATCTCCAAATTTCCTGATTCTCAATTTTGTAAATTTGCAGGTCTTCAAATTTACAAATTCTTAAATTCTCTGATTCCCAAATTGTCAAATTCTCAAATCCTTCTATTCCGAAAATTTGAATCCCATAATTCCTGAATCACCGTTACCTAAATCCCTTATTTCCTAAGTCCCCGTTACCTATATCCCCAATTCCTAAATCCCCACTACCTAAACCCCCATTACTAAAACATTCCCAATTCTAAAATTACCAAACTCGAAAGCTTCCTAAGAAGAAAATGACCATAGTATAATTATCGAAATCCGCAGAATTAGATGAAAAAGCGAAAATTACTTGGAATGAAAAGATATCGAGTGAAATTGTTGCACGAGGCTCGCCGGTTAATTACGAAACACAGTCGCCATTATTCCCGTGGCAAAGTGTTCCGTAGCTCGATCTCGAAACGCGACGTGCACTCCTGGCGAAATGAACTCTATTATGCTGTATTTACTTCTGGATCAGCGAAGTCACGATCAGCCAGCATATTCCGAGGCTGTCATCAAGTCACGGCAGGCGCTCGCCGAACGTTTTCACCGTGTTCGATTTATCACATCCGGTTGGTACACCCGGGACACCTGCATATACATATGTTGCATGCACGATTTCGTCCCGATGCGATGGTAAACGCGGCGCTGATTGTGATCGCGCTCGTGAAAGGAGCAATTTTTTTCATAATTATCGCGGTGAAAGAGAATTAAGATAAGGCCGGTGTCTAACTTCGTTAACACCTCGATTGCCATTCGGGTCGATGTTCATCGTCGTTGCGCATTTAACTTAACTGGATAATTAATTGCTCGAAATGAAAACGATTATACTGTTACATTGTTCGTTATCGTTGGCTATGATATATCTTTTCGCTTTAATTTCATTCGGCCCGCGTTTATCTTTCGGTTCCTCGATATAGGTTCTTTTTACTTTTTTATAATTGGTGCGATTGCTTGCGTTGATTAAAATTTGCCAAGTGTCCCAACATTTTGAACCAACTGATGAGTGTCCTAATACTATCAATAGCCACCATCAATACCTACATCCACAACACTTCAAAGACTATACATCAGCAGTAAAAGTTAATAACATTCCAATCGTATAAACTTAATAAGTTTCCATTAATAAAAATACAGTAGCATTAGTTGTTGGTCTATCAGCCACTTCATTAACTCCCCATTAGCAGTTGAATATTCGAGGTATGTACCGGTGTATATATAAGATATATAGAAGCCGATGATCACTTTCAGAGCAACGAACCACCACCTGCCGTCTCGAAAAGTTTCCTTTCCGGATACGACCGTGAATAGAAGGTGTTCTGGCCTCTTTATGCGGTTCGCTGGACCCCGGCCTCTTCCATCGAATGCATCTGAGATGCTGCCAGCCGATACGCTGCTCTCTGATAAGATTTATCTGACGGTGAACCGTTTTGTCGAGAGGCAACGTGAAAGGAAAACGAGAGAAACAAGAGGAGGGACGAGTTCTTCTTCGCCTGACGACCTTACAGAACCGGCCGAGCGATGGAAAAGCAATGAAAAGGCGAGTGGACGGTGTAATAAAAGGAGGCGGATTAATGGAACACTGGGTAAACTGCTCCCAATTTGAACGGAGCGAAATGAACCAACCATTTTCATTCCATCTTCTTTTTGCACCGTGATACATATTGAATTAATCCTCTATGGATCTCTTCTGCGCGTCTTTTACTGTCGTACCGAGTTTCAGATACATGCACCCACACTTTTTATTGCATACTTTGTGCTCATATATTCTGTTACTGTTATTAATTGATCTGTTGATTGTTTCTTTGTAATTGATAATGGAAAATAAGTAGTTCAAAGCCTGTTTCAAATTTCAGCTTCTAACATCTTCAGGACAAATAAGCTACGTATGTTGCATCTGTCAAGATACTCAAAAATATGACTCCATTCAGAGAAGTCAAGGTTAACTACATTTCCATAGCAAAGACAGCAAACATTTTCTAACATGTGCATCATCCAAGATTCACCAAGATCCTTTAGAAATGATACATATTCAATTTGTCGAGAATACCAAGAAATCATGAAATGTGGCATCGGAGTCCATCGATCAGAAAGTGGCACCCAATGGACACAGCTAGAGCGCCCAAGGGTCCACGAATGGGAGCAGTCTCGCCGCATGGCAGCAAGGATTCCCAGAAATTTCGTGCCTCGATAAGTTTTCGTCAACCGCAAGCAGGATGCGTGTAAGAATGTTCGCCATTGGCTCTCCTCGTTCGTGATCCTCTCTTTCTCTCGGTCTCCCTCTCCCCTTTACCCTGCCTTTTGCTACGGGTTTTGCGGTCGAACTCCGGTCAAGTTACCGGTGCACCGGCAGCTAACCTCTCGCTGGATTAATTCGAGATCGAGACTTGGGTGTGCCCAACGCGTCTCCCATTCTGCACGCAACCCCGAGGTCGCGCTATCGGGCCTCTATCGTCCAAATATTTACGATCCGCTCGCGAGGCCGCTTTATGACGGTAAATTTCATCCGCGACACGCCGTAAACAGCCTAGCCGACCGCCGGCCATTTTGCTCTCTTTGCAATGGTTTATCGCTTTAGCGGACGTGTCAGACTCACCGTAGCTTTGATGGACGTCTATGGGTTTTCTGGGATACGTTGCTCAGAGATTAGGACATCATAATTAGGATTCTACGATGAATGTTGGTATTTGGGTGCTTAACTTTCTCAGATATTTGATGATTTAGGTATTTGGTGAGCTGGAAATTTGGAGATTTAAGAATTTGAGAATTTAAGACATTTACAAATTAACTTTGACAAGGTTAAAATTTGATAATTCAGAAATCTAAGTTCGAAGCTTAATAAGCTGGAAACCTGATAACCCATTTTGAGAAGTTGGAAATTGGATAACTTAGAAATTTAGTAATTTAAAAATTCGGTAACTTGAAATAATTTTAAAAACTTGTGAATAAAATTAAACACCTATCTACCTTGCACCATCAACTACATAAAATATCAAAATAAAGCTCATCCAACGATAATCCGTGTCCGCAACACTTTCACCGAGATTACAGCAGTCGAAAGATTTCATCTATCACTTTCTCCAAAACGAAACAAGACAAGTAGCAACAAGAGTTAAAAATGGTTAAACGAGTACAGCTCACGTGACCAGCGAACATTATCCTATCACATCTTCAATTATCACCTTGTTTCTCGAATTTCGTGTCATTTGCGCGTACAACCAGCTGCATAATGGGTCCGCAAATTGTTTCTCATCCAGCAACATTCACCGGCCAAAGAAAGCAAGATCAATCTTCCTCGAAATTCTCGCGAATCCTACGAGAGATTCAGTAACTACCCAAACTGTGGCCGCTAAATGAAGATTTATAGGGAGACTGTTATTCGCACGCCACACCACACCACACCACTTTCAGTCTCGTGGCACGCAACTCACACACCGGTCGTTAAGCCACAGATACTAGGGACACCGGTGTCCCTTTCGTGAGCATCTAGCGTGTTCGCGATTCGTATGCAGAATGCACGTACAGTCAACAACAAATCTGTCTGCCATACGAATTCTCTATAAAATACATGAGAATTGAAACGTGCTGGCCAAAGAAAATTTTTCTAAATTTTTCGGAAGATTTTCTTACAACTTTTAGGAGTTTATTTGCTGATGGATTAAGAATTGGGGATTCATTTGGGGAAATAGGAATTTGGAGGTATGGAGATTTGGGGGATTCAGGATTTCAAGATATGGGAATTTGGGTGTGTAGAAAGTTGACGATCTAGAAATTTGAAGGTCTAGGAATATAGGGACATAGGGTGCTGAGAACGTAGGAATTTGTAAAAATTGATGAATTCGAAAGCCCTCAAGATTATATAGGAATGTCTTTTAGTAGAAAATGAACGTTGCACGCGAATGTACCGATTACACCGGGCACAGTGAAAAAAATAAAAGGGAATTGGGCGTCCAGGTCGAAAGCACGGTTGCAATTGGTCGCGATTTTGTCGACGATACCGGACCCGATATTTATGAGTGCAGCCCTTTGAGAATCGACCGGGCTACATTCTGGCTGTTCGCAATAATGAATTACGAGCCCGGGTATTATTATAAATTATTATTGGCCCGATACATTGTCTCGAGGGATACGAAATGAAAAATCGTCGGGGATATTGAACTGGATTCGATTGCTGTTGCTGCAGTTTGTTGCTACCGAATGGTAGAGGTTAATTAATGAAGACTACTTTCATTCGTGAGGATCGCTTTTGTGAAAGGTGCATTCCAGTGAAAAAGGTATGTGGTAAAAGTAAATTATGAATTTGCTGTAGGCAGATCTAATAATTACTATAGATAGTTCGAATAATTATTGCAAAGAAGCATATGTGGAAGGAAAACATGTGTGTAAATTTCAAAGGTATACCTAAATTCTTAAATCCCTATATTCCAGTTAGGTTAAAGTTAATCTGTAGAAACATATATTACCTACAGAAAATAAATAACAGTGTACCAAATTATTTTGCACTATTCATTCATTCTTTCATACTATTTTAATTTTATAACCGATATACATTTAATGTTGCGTAAACGTAGAGTTAATAAAATGGCAGAAACAAGGTTATCAATAACACTGAAAGAACAGTATACAGTTTCCTTCAAATTTAAAAGTAGTAACTCGTAAACTTGTATTTTTAAAAGATCAGATTTTATGGTGCGAAAGATTGACACTTCTGGTATCTGGGACAACTTATGTCAAGAACACCCAACATGAAAATGTACGCGAGTAAATACAACGTCTCAGCCAATCATGTATCGTTATTAAGTCACTAAAACCTTGTAAAATATTGAAGCAAGCTAATTCTATTAACATAAACCTTTCTAACACCTTAAGATCAGTATGCTAATGCCATTGATTTATGGGAAAAAGTAGCTGGGACGTGTGATTATTCTACACGCAACGGAAAATTAGTTGGGTCAACTGATTCTATCTACATCTTTCTTGATTGATCGCACAACCACTTACTACTTACACCTGCGTTTTGTTGCAAAATTGTGACAAAGTGACAATTACTATGATGCAACTATACTGTTTTAATCTGTTCAGGTATTCTTTATGAGACGACTTAGAAATATTCAGAAAATGTTTTATCAGTTATAATATTTAATCATTTTTATGTACTTGGACAAATAAGACTTGTGTTAAATAATGATATTAGAAATGTTTTTGAGAAATGTGTGTTGGATTAGGAGAATTTTTCGACGCCAACGGTTAGCGGGTGAACTAATAAAAATGGCCGACGTTTCTAACTCATCAAGTCTTATTTTTTGTCAAAAGGGGAGATTCCTATGTGAATTATATACGAATGAACAATCGGTCGTAGGAGCAGAAAATAATTATTATAGAATAAGCAGTAAACCGTAGGTAAATTCTTACTGAATAACGATAGAAGTTGAAGGAACGATAAAAAAAGTGTCCAGTCAACAGTCGATTACGAACATGGTAAAAATGCTGACCCGAGCACTGAATTATAGTCGTCGATAACCCCCTAGAACACCGACACGTGTCATTAGCCGCTATCGAACGGATATTAGAAATTCACGCAGCATTTCGTAATATTTGTTCCACGAGCCGATAGTTTCGTCGGCATCTTGCCGGACTTTTAGCAACCGTGTAACGTAGTCGGATAGCTCGAAAGTTTGAAATATCGAGTCGGATTGCGGTATTAGATACGGCTAATTGAATAGCTGGGAAGTTTTCACGTAACTCGGGTTACCACGAGTCCCGAGCATTATTTATGATGTACTTAACGCTTTTTCGTGTGATTAATAATATGCGTGCCGGTGTGCACAGTGGTGTGCATTACACTTTGCCCGCCGATGATTTACCGGGTAATATTTATTATTGCGTAAGCCACGTCAGTAGAATTGTAATCCCCGGTTTAAATGATCTTTCATGTAGTCACTGTACCTGACTGTATTTTTCTTTTTTCGTCGCTTTTTATTTACAATGAGCGATTCAGTCATTTTGCGCAATGCGAACTCGATCGTTCAAGATTTATACGATCGTATTTCATTTGGGCTTTTGTACGCAGGCGAATAATAAATTTTGCGCTTCGATTGAATATGAGTTTAATCGTTTTCCTGTAATCGCACTTTTGAAACGTATTAGGAGCCGGTACATGATTCGATGATTATTGCCCTGTTACGTTCGAGAGCTAACTAATTTGCTGTCTACTATACTTGTTACAAAATCTCAATCAAGTTGTATTTTCAACCATTTTCATTGTAGTTTTGTGATCAAATATAATTATCACCGTAATCATAATCATGTTCATTTTTTGAACATCAATGAATTTCTTCGTTTGAACAATTTTTTTATGAAGAAATTTGGAAGTAGCAAACATGAAAATGTAGAAATTAAAAAATCTAACAATCTAACAATCTAAAAATCTAAAAATCTGAAAATGTAGGATCACTGAAAGAATAATGGTGAAATTAACTAACGATGTACCTTCATTCTCTAAGCATCACCGAAGCGATAGGATTAACCTAACCTGTTTAACAAATACCTCACTCATTCTCATCGCTCAAAGCATCGTTCAAGTTTGACGCAGAAGAACACCACACCACAAGTCGTCTTTAATTAGCAATTAAATCCATTACACCGTAGAGTCCGAGCGGAAGCAATCACCGTTCTGTCGAAGCCCAGAGATGAGAAATATCAAGACAAGGGATCATCTCGTTTTCGATCTCGCCGCAACGAGGCCTTGAAGAAGGCCCTCTGTTCGATTTTTCTTTTCGCTCAGCGAGATACGAGGATGCAGCGTAAGCGCTATGACGTATCTACCATCGGTAATTATTGCTGATTAACGACTGGCTGACCCGTTATCTCTCGATCACGAGGTACGAGGTATTCGATAGCTTCGATCAGGCCTGAAATTCGTTTGTACGAACTTGTCAAGCGACACACAATATCTTGAATAGATTCTTTAAGTGACCAGCGACGACAGAAATAAATTTTCAATGGTATTCAATGAATGGATTTTATTGGTACGATTGCTGATCGCAATTATCGATCATTCTGCGGCCCGAGATTACCACGCTCAATGAAATTAAGTGGCTTCAGGGTCAACAGGGATGAAAACATTTATACTGTGCTTGGAACAGAGTTGTGGTAAGATGAATGAATTCAGAATCGTCTTTTCGATGAATTTAAATAAACAAATTCTTTTCTGTTTTAATATCACTTTGTTTTAATCATTCTTCATTTTTGTAGTTACAATTTTTAAAATATTTTAATCCAAGTAAACTTAACTATTTACAATCTTACTGTATATAATATTGTAGTTCTATGTTCTTAAATTTTATTCAGCATCAAATTTCAAATACCTCGAATCACAATGGTAATTCAAAGCATATGCTCCATACTCGAAAACAAAAATAAAGGACACAAACTCAATAAAGGGTCTTACAAACCGAACTCCAGAATAGAATTTAAAAATTCACCTTCGAGCTGCTATCAGAAACCTTCAAGACCGTGACAATTAAAAAATCGCGAGGTCGACAATGGCCACACATCGGCCAATAAAAGAGCATGAACTAGCACAATATATTCTACTTTCCGCAACAAGTACACCATCCATCATTCAAGCGGCGGACATTCACCAACAGATCGAACCTTTGATGGATCAACAGTCAATGTAGACCGTTGAAGGCTAAGAAAGTTATTAAATAATTATGGTAAGCAACGAAGTAGCCGAAGAAATTGCGGTCTGACAGTAATCCTCGTGAAGAACGAGCAACAACGTGGCAGTCTCTTCTCGGTCGTCATCGCCTCCATGATCGATCAGCCTTGACAAACTGGTGTCCGCCTTATAACGGCCCTAATCTCTTTCTATCAGAAGGGTGCACGGGGAGGGGAATTAAAGTGGGCACCTCTCCCCACCTACGTGGATGTAAGTAATCACGTCGGGGCTTGATAGTCGCGAGGAACTCGATGAAGAAGAGGCTGACGAGGCGAGAGGAGGGCAAAAAGAAGAAGCTCGAAGAAATGCGGCCAAGAGAGAGGGCTGGTGAAAAAGGAAAGAGTTGGAGTGTAACTCTTCGTCGACAAAGAGACGGATAGAAATCTGTGATAGAACAAATTTTTTGGGGATTTAGGGAAATACTGTGCTAGGGTGGAAGTATAGGTATCAGAAATCTAATTCTAGTTTAATATGATGACTATTGTAGTATTAGTAATGGTAGTAGTAATACTATTATTGATAGTAGTAATAATAGTAGTAGTATACTATTGTTATGGTAGTAAAATACTACATACTTTACTAAAATTCCACGATAATGGTAGATGTGGTAACCTAACACGTGGTGATACAACGCGTGGCGATATAACCCATACCTATGCAGTACATGGGTATAAACGCGTTATGGTCTAAAACATAGTGACTTAACGCCTGATAATCTAACTCGTGATAACTTAACGCGTGGCAATCTAACAAGTGGCAATTTACCGCGTGTCAATCTAACGACTGGTGATCCAATGCGTGATAATTCAGCACGTAATGTTCTATCACGCGGTAATCTAACGGGTGACCCACAAATCTCTTCACCATGTGGCAATATATAACATGGCGATATAGCACATAGCCAACTTGCACTCCAGTTCGTTTCCCATTAACCGATAAGACCCATCACGTATATAATCACTAAACAAGTCATTAAAAAAGTGTTGTTCGATTGAAAAAAAAATAAAAGATACCATCGCGCGTTTTCCAGACCGGTTTGTACGCACATACCGGATCGTTTGGCAAAGGTGGAACGCATTGGTCCGGATTTTCAAGGATCCCGGCGTTCTTTTACTGCAATTATCGAGATCATTTTCAGCGTAACCGTGCGTGCCATAGAAAACTCGTGAATCCCTCTTGCGCTCCTCGAGCGATCGTTGCCACGAGATTTCCGGTATAATAGTTTCAGAGGAGCGGTTTGATCGTCGTTCGAGAAGACAACTTTTTGCCATATCGGTTTTTCCAGCCGTTTTAGCGAGTGCTGGTAGTTAACTTTCTGCCCAGGTGATCGAGCGACACGGTCCACGTGCCACGTGTTCGGGCTAATGCCTGAAATGCTTCCCGTTGATTGTAAGCCGGCCTGTCGTGTATTCCACGCGGTCGGCTAAGAAAATGCTGCTCGTTTACTGAATCTCCCTGCCTCGTGATAACGGTCTTCACGGTCCAAGATGGAACGCGCGTTCCTGACTTCTGATCATGCTTTTTCAGCGACACGATCACCGTTGATGAAACGTTTCCTAGAATGATTTCGATGCACGCGAGAAACTATTCGAAGATTGATGAATGTTTCTGCTTATTGATTTTTTGTTCTTTGTACGCGTTATATTACCACCCGTTAGACTCCAGTTGTCACGCGTTTCTATATTACTTGTTTACCTATGCGGTGTATCACGCGTGTATAGCCACTCGTTATATTGCTACACTCTGGTCCCAACCTTGTTAGTCACATTTCAATTTTGCAATGTAATCAGATAGTTATAAGCGAATTTTGTCAAGTTTTGTCAGATACTAATAAACAACATTCAATAAGTTTCATGAGATAACAATTTAATAAATTTTATGACATAATAAGTCTTATCAAGTTTTATCAGATGTTCAATAAATTTTACCTAGTTAAATAAGTATTAACAAGTTTCGGCTACTAATAAGAATCTGATAAAAAAAGATGCAAATGAAGTAATAAAAATGCGAAGGAATTGAACACAAGCGAATATATGAAAACTGTGAGAATACCTTGCATAATGCAATATGTATTCGTTAAAAATCCGATGACAACGCCTTTCAATTATCTCCGCAAGATACGAGCACATTGAATGCAAAATGATTGACGCTAATGTGGAGTGCGTTAACATCAGCATGCTCGGGGGAATGAATCTTCAGTTAAGAGAACGTTGCATCACAAAAATATGGTGACATTTAAATGCTATAAAAAATGCCTTTACGACTTATGGAAATGAAATGCTCGTGTAATGGGAGCAACGTGAAACTTTGTTTCGTGGTTTAATTCAGGATTTCGGCGGATCCTGTTTCGACGTCTTCATTCGTTTATTCATGAGATTTTCTGCAATTTAGAACACGCGTACGAGGCTATAAAATTTCCGACTCGTTTTCTTTACGAAGCAGATACGTAAACTTGTATTTTACACGATACAGGAAGAGTTACCGATACTTAGCAAACTTGAGAATGTTGACCTTGAACTTCATGGTCAAACATTTCAAATGTTACATTGTTAATTGTGTTACGATTAAAGTTGTTACAAAATTACAAATCTTCAAAAGTTACAAGACTACAAATATAAATCTTTGATTTTAGTAACAACGTGACAAACAAGAAAAACATTCGCCAAACCGATCTCTAAATACTGTAAATATATATAACAGGATTTTATAGAGCGTGGTGGTTGATAAAGAGTAGATAGTGGTATGAAAGAACAAAGAGTATTCGGGTTGTAGTTCCACGAAAAAAGATCTGGTCGCGGGTCGTTCAACGATCTCGCCTTGCCCCGAAATCGGTAAGGTCTGATCGAGAAGAGAAAGTGTACAAGACGGGCGCAAGGAGATAAGAGGCCACCGGCCAGAACGTTTGACGCGGCGAGCCTAATTGCGATCTCTCGATCGCGACCGTCGCCAAACAAGGAAATCGCCACTGTCTTATTGCCTCCTGATGCCTTTGCCTGACCCTCCAATACATGCGCTTAACACGCGTCACTTGCAGAAAACGATTTCGCGATGCCAATTTCGCACGCTCTTTACGATTGCATGCTTCAGATTTCAACTACAGGCTCGTTCAAAATCGGCATTTACTTTAATACCATCCTATCTAAGTATTTTCTAACACGAATTGGTACATCTGATAATTTTGTGTTTTTCAGGGATTTGAATATCTGAGATGGGTTCAGTATTGGGACTTTGGGATTTGGAGATTTAGGGATACAATTTGAAGATCGAGGGTCAAGGAATTTGGGGAGGTATATATTTGAAGACATATGAACAGACTTAAATATATTTTCCAGCTGTTCATTTACTGCAATCGTGGACCTGTTACTCTGCAATCATACGTGTTAATTGCGTATCAGTCCCATTAAAGCAATTACTCCACATACTCAGCCTAAATCACGTACCCAAAAGCCCTCTAATCATCCGAGACTAATTAGCAATAATCAAGGATCTACCATACAATAGATGCATCCCGCGACGAAGATAAGGGACTCACTCATTGGTCGATAATTGGAGACAATTACCCCAGGGTTCTTAACCGCGATCATATCTTCCGATCGGACAAATGAAAACGCGTAGTCCCCGATCTCGAATTCCCGAAAGCTCTCTGATCGTCCGCGTGGTTGCGCGTAGCCGGGTAATTGCCGGTGTCCGGATAACAAAAGCGTGTCAATAATTAATCGAGCTGGTGAAGCGGAGATTAATCAATTTGGTTAACGCCACGGCGAGCGTGCTGCATCGTCGAGAGGCCACGTCTCGGCTTGTGTGTTAAAAAGAGGCCGAGCTCTCCTCGCCCCCTCCCTCGTTCTATGTCTCGCCTCCGTAAACCTCGGTTCCAGCTCGTGTTAATTAACCCCATTGAGATCCCAGTTAAGATATCATTGTTCCGCGGCGAGTTCGCGTTTCGACGAGAAACAAAATCGTCACGGAGTACCTGTACTCTCCACCTTGTTGCAACGGGGACCGAATAAATCTCGGCCGGCCAAGAGGGGCCGACTAATTTTTAAGATCTAGATTTTCAATTGTAATTGCCGCGCCTGCCGGCCAATAAATCCTCGATCTACCGCTGCTTCCTGTCGGTGAAAACGTGGGTCGACGTCGACTTTGCTTCTTCCTTTTTCGCATTGTGCTCGCGCCAATTCGAAACGGATTTTTGGCTGCTATTGGGGCGTTCAGTTCTTTCCTTAAAATATTTTTAACATTCGCAACAAATTTTGCGACAAATTTCTAAATTGTCACATATTACATAATTACTGGTTACCTGGTATAATTACGCGTTAGATCTCCACGTATGACATAGCTACATGTTATACATACATGTTATATATATATACATGTTATACATAGTTATGTATGACATAGCAACGTATTATATCACCTCGCGTTATATAATCTGTAATATATACCTACACGTTACATCACCATGTCGAAGTTCGCATTAGTTAAATTGTTAAATCGTCACCCATTGACCAAGAAAGAAGAAGAGCAAAATTCATCGGTTTCCCGTAGCGAAGTCAATAAATACAACGAAACAAGCTGCACCCTTTGTCCCGAAATAATTATCCTGCGTGCTCCTCTTTCGGAGGACAGTCCTGCCGGCGTGCGTGTTGCAATATATAAAACAGCGGCGTTTCGTGCAGCGACCAGAGCTCTGGGTGTATGTATGTCTTTGCCGAGCAGAAGAAGAAGAAGAAGCAGCGGGATAAAAAGACAGGCGAAAGGTATAGGAGGGAGAGGAGGAGGCAGAAGAGATGCTGAAGAAGGCACGGGTCATGCAACAACAGGAAGGTTAGTTGCTCGGGGCGGCGACAAGCGAGCGAACACCATCTTGCCACGGCACTTACATACGTAACCGGCTCTCATAATAATTTCAGCGAGCCACGAGGGAGCCAGGACGACGTTAACCCGCGTTTCCTGGAAGCTCGTCCTTTTCGCCCTAAGAGAAAAGCTTTTCGTGACTTTATTATCCGATATCACGAAATGGTACCATACTCGCGGTTAAGGACCGACCGCTTTGGTCAATCTCGTCATCCATCGTTTCTAGGGATCCTAGCTTTCACGATTTTGTTCTTTCGACAATTTTCGACTGTACATTTTAGACATTTTATTCAGTTGTTCTTAGTATAATGTATTGGTTCTTAGTCTAAAGGCATTCGTGTGTAGAATGTTCAAATATATTGTTAGATCAATGTCCCAATATTTCTCCATACCTAGATTTCACTTTCACTATACACCTCTGTCCCTATATCCGTTTATTCCATATTCCTATATACCTAGTTTCTCAAACCCCCAGATCCATTTAATCCTAAATCCCTATATCCTTGCGTATCTCTAGATCCTCATACACTTGTTTCCCCATATCCTTCCATATCTCTGAATCCTCAAACACCTGGACCTCCATATCCCTAGATCCCCGTATCCCTAAATTTCCATGTCTCTAAATCCCCGTAAATTGCCCTATCCCTAGATTTTCATATCTCCAGATCGCTATGTCATATTTCTGTAACCTTGAACGCCCCTAAGCCTAGATCCCTGTACCCCTAATTTGATCTTCCGAAATCGTATCTAAATTTGATGGTATAGTATAGATTTTTCCCCAGAATAAAATATGTATTTTTACACGTCCCCTTTCTTTCTATACACACGGCGTATCATTACTTTAATGCATCGTTGCTGCTCGCAAGCAGAAACGAGAGAATCGAAATCGTGTTGATCGTCGGTGGTAACGGAGTAGGTTACTAATGGTGGGCTTGCTGGGTCGGTGGGTTGGTAGACTGGGTTGGGCTTCTTAGAGGTCCTCCGAGGTCAGCTGTACGAGGAGGATATGGTTGCCCAAGGCACCGATGACATCGACCAGCGAATAACCAGGCTCGAGAGAGCCTCGAACAACCACATCGATCCAGCCCAGCTTCTCTTCAATGAAATATTCCCGAATAACGTGCTGGCGTACACCTCCAATGCGAAGTAATATCTGTTCTTAGCAATTTTCCTTCCTTTTCGAGATCTTTGCTGGATCTCACCTCTACCTCCTTCATTTTCAGTCATTTATTGCATCTTCTTCTTACCTTTTGTCGTATCAGGTTTATTTAATCTTGGGTACTTTCAAGCATTTGTCAAATTCATGCTGTACTTTCTATTTTCTCTTCTTTTGTTCATACTGTTTCTGATTTTAATATTTCAACTAATTTCTACTATTATTTGTCTGCTACTTAATCCAAAGATTCGACAGACGATCTCGAGAAGATAACGAAAGTATAATAATAAAGGATTCCGGTCTGGTGTTTCCAAAATAAGCCAGCCATTCGATTATCTTCCTTCACGAACGCCATTACCGCCAGTCGTAATGGAAAAGCAAAAATACAACACGACCGACCAGGCTACCGGATCGAAATACCAAGTGACGTTCCGTTTCTTCACAAGCAATGCACGTAAACGTATAATTTTGGGAATGATGTGGTCGTTGGTAAAAAATCTCGTTGACAGACGCTTTTTATTTCCTCCAGTTTCTGTCATAAAGGAATTTAATAATTATTTTAATAACCATACTCCGCGATACTGGGTTTACAAGTAATTGTGACATTTTTAGGTTTTCGGAGTTCTCACATTTTTATAATTAGATCGTGAATTTTTCAAATTTTCATGTTTGTAAATTCAGTATCAAGTTTCGTAAATTCAAAAATTCTGAAGGTTCAAAGTGAAATAGTTCACTAAATTCACAGGTTTTCTAGATTCTCTAGTTCCTAAATTCCCAAACCCTCAAATTCCGAAATCTTCAAACAAGAAAGTTTATATATCATCAGATCAATTACCGATCAGAAATCACCGACTAGACTCCACATCCCGCAAATCGTCGTTTTCCCTAGAACTAGACGTACCAAGTTATCGAGCGCAAACTATCCATCATTCCCGCAGAACTATACTATTCAGCGGACGAGATCGATCATCGTTCTGTTCAAGCGTCGAATTAATTAAAACTTGAAGGCATAATTTCCATGAAATGACCGTTTTGTAGTAAGCAAGTGGGTTTTCGTTAATAAACGCAGAAAATATTAATAAATCCAGCGGGTAGAAGATGTCTTAATTATCTATGCAGGAACGGGTGAAAAGGAACTGGTGTCCAAAGAGGCTCGATGGGCGAGAAGTAGTAAAACTTGATTTCACGATTTCGCATAAATTATCGGGAAGGGTATCTCGCGCGAGCAGCTACGTGGCGATGGCAGAGAGAAAGGCCGCGAGAGAAGCCACAGGAAAGGGAAATATTAATAATTCCATTCAAGAGATGTCCGACGTATCTCACGTCTTTATCCGCGCGGAATTTGATAGCTCCGGGGAAGACTACATCTGCGGACATACTTTTTTTCTGCCAGCACTCCAAACAACTTCCCTCGTCCCAACCCTCTTCTTGCAACCATAAGATAATTCTTATCCCTTACATGTCTCTTCTTTATTTTCTTACTTTCCTTTCTACAATTATCAGCGGCGGAACCATTGCGTACACGATTATAGCGGGGAGTCAGTGAGCAAGTGTGCAGTTTGGACTGTTGAAGAGAATTTACGAATTTGGAAATTTGACAATGTGACAATATGACTATATGATAATGTGACTATATGACAATGTGACTATGTGACTATATGACAATGTAACTATGTAACTATATAACAATGTGACAATTTGACATTTTGACAATGTGACATTTTGGTAATTCAGAAATTTGAGTTCCCACAAATCCAAAACCTTAGGTATTCATTATTAGCATATTTAACAATTTGACACTCAAAATTTGTGACAACTTAATAATTTATTTTCACGTTCACCAATCAGCCGTAACACATCCATATTGAACTACCATACCCACATAAACCACATCAATTTAATATCACATAAAATAAAACTCTCAATGATCCAATATTTTGTGATCCAATCTAATCACATACAAAGTACATACTCCCATTAATAAACTTTTCCAATACAATTATCCTCCACCATTTTTCTAACATAACATCTCAGATATAAAGAGTACTTCTAAACATTTACAACAAAATTTATGATTTCGTAAATCCATCAAATCCCTCATACATAAAGCGCATATATTTCCTTATTTATAAACCCCGTACATTTTCTCGAATGATCTTTCGCGATTACCATCAGCAGATAATTCCTCGCAAATCCCTATCCCGGATTTTCTGTAGGCCACTTAAGGCAGATAACAGGATGCAGAATATTAATCATTTCCATTCACCCGATATCCTCAATCGTTTCATTGAAGCTGGCGTGCACGTCCGTTGGTCGATCGAGCCGGTAATAAAATTTTCACGATTCCGTATAAATTATCGAACCCCTGGGGAAGCCGGCCACGGCCTGTATAGGTGTGTCCATTGTGAGAGTGCCGACGACATTATTCGCGTCGTCTTCATTCAGCCGCGTAGTAAAGCGTAATAAAGGGGCCGATAAAACGTGCAGCGTAGGATGCGCGACTGGGCTCAACGGGTCATAAATGCCACAGTTAATAAGCCGGGTTAACGAGCGAAACACAATGAAAGAGTTTGCGAGACTCGTTGGTGTTCTAACTCGATTCTCGGACAATTCGATCCTCCGCGAAATACTTATACTCTTGCAACCTTTCATCCATTAAGATAAATCTCGGATGCCTTAATTAATTGTTAATTATATCGTTAGACGAAAATATGTTGGAACAAGATTGTAACATACGAAGTTATACGATGGATAAATATGGATCCTTCGAATCTTATAGTATGTTTAGGTTATGTTCAAACTTACTTTCCTATGTGATTTGATATTCTTCAATGTTCCAATATGCTACCACAAGCTCGATCAAAATTGTGCATTATAAAATAAAGAATAAATCTGACCAAACCCATTACCCTTCCAAGTTTAGTTATTACCCAAGAAAAATCATACGAGAACTATCGAAGCAAACGGGAAATTAGAAAAGAAATAATAGGCATTTTTCGCGAGCAAAGCGATCAAGTTCCAAGAAACTATTAGAAGCAGCATAGAGCCGAGCGCTATTAGAACGTTAAAACGTCGATTGATCATTGTGGCAACAGTCGTAAAGAACGATCCAGAGTGAAATAATTCCGTTCCCCGGCGAGACTCGATATCTTAATTCCCCGAAGGTGGTGAAGGGGTCACGTTACGAGGCAGAAGAGAGCACGAACGGCGAGTACGCCCGGTTCCTGGTTCTTGATCCAGAAGAGGAGAGGCCGGACGTAACTGACAACGACTAATGGTCGAGCTGAGGCTCACGAAGGGTACCAGATAAAGCTGGACGGACAAGGGTAAGCCAGCTCGTTCCGTTTTCTCGTTTACACGTGGCCCACGAGGGCGTTCTGTGTCGCCAATTGATTGCTACACTAACGCGATGAATTTATTACTTGGCACAATACAATCGTTCGATACCGTACTCAACATCATCGGGTCGCATTTGCATTCGACAAATTTCGTTTGCTCGTGTACTTAACACTTATAGTTTAAGGTTTCTTCAATCGTACTTGAATGTGTAAAGGTACACTTTTTTCATACTCTGACAGCCTTAATGTGGGTGATGCTTAAATTCAGACAGGAATTTGTCATTTGTATTATTAAGAATTTGTATATTTATCTAGCTGGAAATATTCGTGTTAACTGCTTGAAGATATGGATAATAGATATAGCAAGGTACTGTGAGAATATTTGGTAACATTTATTAAAGAATGTAGCAAGGAAGAATATTTATGAATATTTATAAAAATTGTTGCTGTTAGCTCCTATCGTCTGTAATTATTGGGTGAACAAATATTCTTGCTTTTTGTCAACAGGTTAGTCTGATGCTTTATCTGCCGCCATTTTGTAACCACATAACCTGATTTGAAACTAAAATTTCCACGAAGAGAAACGAGTGTGTTCGCGAGTGAAAGCCGCGAATAAAGACATTAATAAAGGTCCAGGCGAAGACGAAGGAACGTAAAACGCAGCCAGAAAGCAGTGGAATACAATACGCAGTCAGACGAGCTGGATAATGGATGCTGCCTCGCGTTGGATGTTGTAACGGATGGTGCTCCAGATGGTGGTGCTATCTTGGGATACTGATGGCTGCTCGGATATACTCGCTATCGGCAAGAGAATCGCGACGATCGAACAAAAACGTTCGTATACCCCGGAAGCTGTGTTCGAGATGACAGGGGGATGTTGTCTTCATACGAAGCGTTATGACTTACACAAAAGAACACTAGTGTTTTTGTTCGGTTAAACAATTGCCACGTGGTGCATCATTGCGTACTGTTGTTCGACTGTTTAGACTGGTGTGATGTTCAACCACTCGTATTGAAATTTCTGTGCTTAGAAACTTTTATATGTTCAAATTATTAGTCACTTAGATCTTTAGATTTGAAAGTGTTACAATTTCTCAATTTCTAAATATATCGCTAACCAAGAAAAATACTTCTACAGTTCCAAGTTTGATATTTACGTACCTCTACATTTTTAAGTTTCTAAATTTCAAAAGTTCCTATAGATTTGAAAGTTGGAAAATTAGGAAATGCAAAGGTTTGTGGGTTTGGACTTTATAAACGCTGTCGCTCCTAAACGAGCGTGAGGTCCACTTGTGTCAATCACAGCGAATTCGCTTTCACCAAGCTAATTGCATTCATCGTCGGCCAACGGGAAGAGGGAACGGTATTGCAGAAGCAAGAATTCGGGAAATTGGATCGCTCGCGTGGGTGGCGACATTAATCAAGCCGACACTACGAGTCGAGGATCCTGCGAGACGTTTTCACGGTGATTTGAAACACGAGACAGTTGAGAAGCAAACGTGGAAGAGCTTTATGGGCACGTTTGCCAAGTGCGATGATGAAAGACCGTGTTTTTTAACTTGGTATGCGCGGAAACTGAAAATTTTCAAAATTCCGAGATGTAACTAGATGTAAATAATTTCACAATCATAATTTCTACTTATCTAACAATAATTTATCCATAATTCATACTCTTTTCTCGCTTCTGGTTAAGTAATATTTGATATTTCATACATAATTTATAAAGCAGATTAGTAAAATATTTTATTCTTCATATTTTTTTGACGAATTTACAAGGATTATACGAATGAAATATTTTGTGTAAGATTCAAACAACTGCACGATTCGTAAAATGTTAATTAGTAAAATTGCTCAACAAATGAATGAAATTTTTGCGTACCCGTGATAATTCACGTGTTAAACTTCCTACTGTGCTGGTGATGCAATATGTACTATGTTTTGTGCAGTGCCTTTGGCAGCAGTAGGAAAGTGCAGAAGGCACGTTCACGAGGCAATCAATGAGCGATTATCGTAATTACGCTCGCGATTAACGGTTCGAGCACGGATTTGCCTCCTTCACACCCGCAACCGTCAGCTCGTCTCCTGTTCACCTTACACCGAGACTTTCTAATACTTTGATCATCTTAATGCTATCAACCGGGGCAATTCTAACGAACGAAAGACAATAAATGTCTGTACATTCTTCAGATACACCAAATATGAAAATAATAAAATGATCTAAACATTAGAAAAATGCGATAGTAAAAATGAAGCTGCAATAAAATAATACAAGTAGCGAAAGTAAGAATAACATAATAAAAATAGCAAACTAAAAATAAAATAGTACAAGTAGAAAAATACGATAGTAAAAAAAAATAATGAAAATAAACATAATCGTATGAAAATGATTTAACATTAAATTTTGGGAATAAATGAAATAATCCCCCGACATAGAATGTCAGTGAACTATAATCTAAAGCAGAAAAGCTGTATGATATAAGTAAAATATATTTTCCCTAAACAATTAATGTATCGGATTTCCCGCGCAAATGATATCAGAAGCTCTTCGTTTATGAATCTCGTTAAATCACCGTTGAATAAGATTTCTCTGAGTGAATGACTGCAAGACCAGACCTGAAACTGTTGCCCAGTCATGTAGCCAGGAAGCCAACCGGTATTAAGCGGTCAAATGGTCCCTGCAGATTCCGCTGTTGTGCAATCGCACTACAACGTAACACGTGTAACATGCAAATTAATATCGCGCGGTGGCAATTAGTATATGCTCGTCGTGTAAGCCGGTGTCAGATCGACGTCCAAAGCCGGTCGATATTCAAGGCGTGATAACAGGAAACCCGAGCGAACCAGAGGGGATGCAACTATTCACTTGTGGCGATAGTAAAAATGTCTACGTATCGCTATAAATAACGACGGTCACCATTGCGACGACTCCTTATTAGCATCGTAACGTCGACATAAGTTATTGCACCTAATGATAGAGGTGTCTGAATATCGCGAACAGCGGGAGAAAAAAAATGAAACCTTGCTGAGGGCAACAGAACCGGAAGATCGATTGTGAGTAAAAAGATTGTGATAAATGGGAGGAAAATATCATATCGTGTATGAATATTCAATACAAACTCCGCTGTAATCGTATCAATCTGTTTAAACTCGAGTTCATCACTCCTTTTGTATTATTATTGTTAATTATTTGATGACTAGCTATTCTTATCGTAGTGCTTAGTTTCAATAATTATTAATAATATGGTGTATAAAAATTGTGATGGTCATTTTTATATTTGTCAAGGTATTATTTAAAATAATACGATCAGTATGCTCTGAGTGCTCTAGATTGGAAATACACCATAATACGTGACCTTACTTTCGAATTCTCAAAACAAGGCAATATTATTACACTATACTATTATACTATATTATGCTATATTGTTATAATTTGCTAAACCCCAAACTTTCACGAAGTACAATTTCGATCTTCCTGAAAATATCAAAGTTCAGGCATTCATCTTAGCAAATCAGGCAGTACATCAGTCGAACATAACTCAGAATTAATTCAGCCATCCAGCAGCCAGAAGGAATCCGAAAACTGAAAGGAGATCGTGGCGCATACTTTCGTTTCACAGCCCGCAGCATAATCTCGTTAGCGTTCGCAATAAATCCATTCCACTCTATATATCGCCAGTAAATTAGCCCGCGAAAGAGTCGTCGTGGCTGCCGGTTCGCGCCTATTTCCGATGCAACAATGCCGATAAAGCCAATTACAATGGCGGCCCGTGGTGTCGGAGTCGGCCGCCGGAAACCGGCGAGTTTCGAGGCCGATTCGAGGCGCACCGCACAGAAATAATGAAAAGCCGAGCGATAAATAATGTATTGGAACCGCGGGAGGCGTATAACTCATTCCGCGAGAATATAGCCCTCGCGTTTTGCCTCGACCGGCCACGAACAGAGCAGAGGGGGTTTCTTCTTCTTCTTCTTCTTCTTGGCCTCTCGCTTCCGCCACGGCACGTACGGTAGATTCTCCAGCTGCCATAAATCCGAGCGCTACCATCCGAGGCTCTAATTGCATTATAAATTGTGCATGCGCCTGCACATCCTGGCGAGCGAGGAGCGCAACGGGCTACCCTTGCCTCCGTGTCGAATCGCCGCTTCCAGGATGCTGCCTGGAGAACCGACCAGGAACGAGAAGTGGCCTACGGCCTCTGCGACCTCGGGAATACGTTTCCACCGCCTTGGAGATTCAATTTCTTGGCATATCGACGTTGCTCGCCGGGGCAAATTTACGCCGGGTGTTAAGCTTGAATGGTGGCCCATCAGTCTGATTGATGCTAGGGGAATATCAAGCTATACCACTTCCGGGTGAAGAAAGTCCGTGGCTAATGGCCGAGGGTGTCGAGGTACACGCTGTTTTATCGTTTCTGTTCCCGGCTTCCTTTTATTCGAGAACTCGGTGAACTGTCATTTTTCATTCAGCAGAATTTTGTGGTTCGCGGAGAATGTATGGCCTTCATACTTTTCGCTGGAAAATTGTTCACATTTCGATGAGGTAGAGATGTGTCTTCAAATTTGGAGATATATGTTAAACTTAAGGTATAAACCAGGTTCATATCAAATATTAAACTTGAAGACAACTGAGTCTTCCTACACTAATTCTTAAGCAACATAAACCTAATCATTCGAATGTCCATATCTTGAAAGCCAGACCACCTAAACCAACATCGCCCTTAAATTCGATCTCTCTCACGAGTTTTAACGAGCTCAGAATAAAAACAAACGCGCACATAACTCCATCAGCGCTACCGCAAACGGTAGTCGTTCGAAACCCTCATATTTTCAACGAAATCGAAACCGTCCGATCTCGAAAGTGCACACCCCATAATCGTTACGCTAAAAAGAGAATTTCTAATCTCCTTTTTCCGTCTGTGATGTGTATTAACGACACTGTATGCTCGTTTTGCGTGGAAACGAGAACTCAAGACCGCTCCTACAGCTGACAGAGCAATACGGATTGAAATCGCCACTAATGACACGCGAATCTATCTCAGTGGATCATCATCAACTCCTTATTAGGAGACGCAGTACTGCGAGCCGTTCTTTTCCAGCTGAAGAAGAAAAGAAGAGCAACGAATGGAATCGTGTAAAGGTGAACTGAAAGTTTATGATGTCATCCGGTACAAAATGACTACAATATAATGATATGTCATCAGCGATGCACCGATTGCGTGTGGAAAGGGTAATCCAGGTCTTAAGTTGAAGTACATGAACTCTTCGTGTAGTAAACTTATTATGTGACTTGACAGCACTTGAATGCTACAATAACTATGTTCATATTTTCATCGAAGTAACATTTTTATCATTATTTAGTATTTGTTTTAATTTGTTCATATGTTCATAAACTAATATAATCTATACATTTGAAATAACTAAATTAAAGATGCTTCATTTGTGAAAGACACGTGTAGGCCATGTTACAAGTTTCACAAAATGTAATATTCATGGAATATTCAATCTCTTAATTATATTGAATTAATTGGTAATTATACCGAATTTTGTAGAACCTGTAAGAGTTCTTCGGAGTACGTTCCGTTACATAACCTGAAAGAGGCAGAAGAAGAGGAAGACTCGGCAAAGAGAGGAAGTTGCAAGCGGCTGCCACAAAATAGACAGATAAAGCAGAAAACAGGCAAGAGTGGAGATTCGAACGTCAATCACGATTACGGGATGAGTTTTCAGCGCGCGTCTCATTAGCCCACGCCCTCATTATTACGTTATCAACGTCCCCGGGCTCGCATAATGGCCTCTGAATATATTTATGAGGGTAATCCCCGCGGTCATACGAAAGCCGCTGCGTAGCCGCTCGGACCGTAACAATAATCCTTATATCCCCCACATAATTGTGCCCGCGGAGGATTTATAGAGCTGGTCCGGCCACCGATCCTATCTAACGATCTGCCCATTGAGTAGGCAGCCTAGAAAGTGCAACAAGGACCAAACCTACCTCGGCAATCGGATTCATTCAAGGACCGATGCAGGTCTCTCTGTTTTCTTCTGTTCCCTTCTGTTTCTGCTCCGCTCGGGTCATCGAGATTCGGTTTGGTGTTCGCCGCTCGTTTCTGGCTGATTGGTTTGTCGACCTTTCGTAAAACCAACTCGCAAAGGTGGACGAGCAATCTCGACGATCCAGCTCGAGCAATTTGGTTGTTCGCGGGCTTATCTGATCCGCGACGATAAATCACCGCCGAGTTTTCTTCCTTTTTTCGCCGCTGGACGAGGTGTTGAAAGAAATTTGTTCGCTATGGGTTTAACCAGTGGACGATAAATGGAATTTGTAATTGGTTTCCGACCGAAGTGCGATTAGATGCCATTGAAGTGATACGAGTGCACGGGTGGTAGCGTGAAATTATAGGAGATTGAAGCTGATTTTACCCAGCTGCTTAAGAATTTAGTTATCTGATGAGGTTATGCAATTTCTTATGGTAACTTATGATTTGGTTCATAACTATGAATTTCAATCGCCTTGGAATTACTGTTATTCATTATTTCAATCTTCGAATTTCAAAATCTGTTTCAATATTATTTCAATATTCGAATGTTCACAATTCACGAAGAACCACCTACCAATTCTTTCCTTAGGTATCCTAGCTTCTAAGTACTAGAGCTACTAGTACAATCTATCAATTCTCTAACAAAGTGCCCTAATTTACTTGAAACCAGTTATTCCGAGTTAATGATCTCCCAACACCGCGGTAGCTGGATGACATTTTGCACCCCTCTTCCTATAATGATAAATCCAGTCTCGCGAGACGATCGAAATGAACTCACTGACGAATCATTAGAAGTAACGAGCACGCCTATACAGCCTAAGAATAATGATCGCAGGTCGTAACGATAATAAATAATCGGTGAAATATCAAGCAACGAAACGCGAAACGATTCGTTCGTCCGATAGCAAAGAGGTTCTCGAGACAGAGAATCACCGAGACTCTGGTGATGTCTTCATCCCAGGTAATTAGAGGCAAGGATACACACAAACAGGACGTTATTCTCGAGCGAAACGGATGTCTCCAGTCTTTTCCATGTTGTGGACGAGGTATCCTCGAGGTAGCGAGCCGAGATACAGGGTGGGAACGAAGATACGATAAAGAGATCTTTGATGGTAAATGGAAAGGAGGATGGGGAGATTGGATTGATGGCCGAACTCCGTGAATATATATTGACTGATGCAATGCAGATGGGAATTTCTCTGCTGGGTACACTTCTATGTAATTAACTGTTCAACTGTTTAACTATAATGGATTAGCTTGTTGCATATCAAACGACAGATTAGGAAAAAACGTCTTGCAAACACAAGTCTGACATATCTTGATATAAAAGTGTCCTTAAATGATGCTTATTATACATCAATTTTATATGTAATGTTTTATACAAACAACCACACAAACTATTTATTAATTGTCTTAGTATAAAATGGCTGACTATCAGCTGTACTAAATGATCATCATTCCTGAAGCATAGCAAGCTTCATAATGTTTGATGATATAAAAATGTTGTCAAATAACACTTATATGTCAGTTTAAAAGTTTTATGAACGTGACTACACAAACCATTTATGAACGTTCTTAGTACAAAATGGCTGACTATAAGGTGTACTAAATGATCACCATTTCTGAAGCATGGCAAGTTTCATACAGTTTGATGATATAAAAACATTACCAAATAGCACTTATCAAAAATTAACCTTCTATGGAACATCTACATTAACCATTCATCGATGCTCTTAGTACAAAATGGTGGACTATCAATTGGACCAAATAATCATCGTCATTGAAACATATTAAGTTTGGCCAAAAAAATGCACATGTGATAAACCACAAAAGAGTACATTTAAATACGTCCTCGGTATTCATTTCCACCGAAAAGTGAATAAATAAATAGAACCTTTGAAAGGCATATAGTGTGCATCAGACTTACCATTGTGAAGTCTGCTTTTGGAGGTGCGTAGGTGTTCGATAATGGAGGTGAGGGGTCTGCGGCCACTACCGCTGCCACCCCCACAACTCCAAGGGGAGTCACGCTCCGAGCCGTCCGCCAGGTTGTCACAGTCCTAGAATGCAGAAAAAAGAGAAAATTAGACGAGGACAACGGAAAGACTGTTTCTACAATTTCCCACGCTTCCTCGTGCTCGTCGAGCGTACGATTCCGGCAATGGCATTCTCATTCAGCGAAATAATGAGAGTGAAATGATAAGCAAGCTTTGTGGAATCGCAATATTGCAACGAAATCAAATTGAAATTCTCTTGTGTTCTTTCTCTTAATCTAGTATTGATTTAATGGCACTATCGTGGTTTATCATGGATGTGGAATAATGAAATGTAAAATAATAAATTACTGTAGAGATTAATTCTTTACCTCGACAGAGATTCCAAGAAGGATCATTATAGTCAAAAGAGCACCTTACTTGAAGAACTACCTTATTTAAAATACCAGGTTGGTTAAAGAACCAGCTTATTTAAAAAACCACCTTATTTAGAAAAGCACCGTACTTAAAGAACCTGACATAAATAAGAAACTTGTTAAACGACCATTTTGACCAGATTGGGAGGTTTAGTGTTAAAATTCCCGCGAATTGTAATTTCCAGCGGGGAGAGTGTTACCAAGAAATCGTTAAGCCTCGTCGTTAAGTCGATTATCCTTAGCCCTCGACGACAAGGATCCTCGCATCGAGTTTCCTTGCTAGGGGTCCCAAGCGTGTTTATCGACTGGCTACGTGTCACGGCTGGAAAGCGTTATCCCGGATCCAATTCTATCGATCGTGTTACGATAAAACGCGTCCCGTCGCGGCGGAACGCGAGCGTTAATCTGTACGCGCCTCGCCATACCTGGGAATTTATGGGGCCGAGCATCGGGAATTTGTCGATCGGTAACGTACGACGAGCGGCGAGAACCTCGTACACGGTGTACCGCATGATTCATGGTGCTCGTTGCTCGCGATCTCGTTCCTTGTTAACAATCAAACGAAAATAACAGGTACACGAACGCTCAAAAATCATTCGACATTTATTAAACGTCACGCAATTGCGGAAAGATTGTACCGATCGTTGTATATTACTCGATGGACACGAGAAATTGCTGTTGCTGATTGCACAGATTGCTGAAGTAGAATTTTTATGGTAGGACATTTTTACAATTGATTATTGTGTATGTACAGTATTCTCTAATTTCAAAGTCTTCAGATATCAAGGTCTCGATTCAAAGTATTAATTTATGTATCCTTCCATTTGTAGATCTTCTAGGTCCACAAGTTCATACAAGTCTAGAGATTATTGTATTTGTACATCCTTAAATCTGAGTCTTCAACTAGGTTCCCAAACAAGACACCCAAATCGCTAGATCCCACAGTTTCAAGATCCCCACATGTTTGGATTCTTATGTTTGAAGATTCCCAAATTTCTGGATCCTCAAGTTTCAACACACCCAAATTTCTTTGTTTCTCGTTCCTGAATTTCTGGGACTCCAAGTCCACAAATCCAACAGTTCAGCAATTACAAAGTCCCTACAGCTCTACATCTACGAATCTCCAAAGCCACAAATTCCCAAATCGTCATGTCATTCATCCGAAACCACCGAAACCGTTATTAAAAATCGACGGTTTCCTGCGCATAAGAGCACGGTATTATGTACACCTTGTCATAAATTTCCGTACAACTACAAGAACCGTCGAAGAGTCGAGAAAAAAAAACGTTGAAAGACGACGCGACGCGTTCATGGTACGAGCTGACGTAGCCTAGCAGCTGTCTCTTGCGTTGCCACTCGAGCTGTAATTGCCGAAGAGAAGTCGTCGTAATCGTCCCCGTCGCGGACGACAAGGGTCAAGCCTTTTTCGAGGAACCTAAGCACCGCATCAGCAGCTCGTTCGAGTGGCGTAGAGTGTCATCAACGGTTTGCAACGGCGACGACAACGGCCGACAGTTTTCGCGAGAGGCTAAAGTCGAGTTCGTGGTCGACGCGGACATGCCGTGTTTGCCATTACAAACCGGCACACTCGACGAACGTTTGTCGAGCTTGTTCCTCGTCCTCTCGAGACATCCTGCCGTTAATAGCCGCGAGGAACCAACGCCACGGAGGTATGTCGAGCGTAGCCACTCGTGAAAATGATAAAGACGCGCGCAGGACGAGCCACCAAAGTGCTTTCCAGGAACGATAAACCCGGCGCGAAAGGTTTCACCTGGTTCTCAACGAATAATCCAGCCGGTTTTAATGTCTTCATATGACGCGACGCGTTAATCGGTCTTTTCACGCTGACTTCGTCAAATCCGTCGCGGTTCCTCAACGACCGACGACTAATCACCGACTATGCTGCTTTGTGACGGTACCGATGCGCATTCCTGGCTAACATGGTTGACAGATCGTTGGCAACGGACCCAGAAACGTCGACAGACTGTTGTATATTCTGTATTGTGGAATTAGTTCGTGTGGAAATTATGTGCTACTTGTGAGATTGCTACGGTTTGAAGGTTTTTTAACTTTGTCGATGGATCTTTGTTCAGCTGTAAACTCGATACTATGGTGATCTATGGATCTAGGTTCCTTTGGATGTGTTGATAGGTGAACTTGATGAATTGTTAACTTATAATTTCTTGGTTTTCATATTTTCTCCAACTTTAAATCACAAGGTCCACTAATTCCTCCACCTTCGAATTACAAGGTCCACAAATTTTTCCACCCTCAAGTTACAAGATCCACTTCCTACGTCCTAAAGTCCAAAGATTGCCAAGTTCCAAATTCCTAGAATTATCAACTCGCCATATTTCTAAGTTTCCAAACTTCAAAAATTTCAAAACCTTGATCAGCTACCATGCACCAAATTTTTCCAGTAGTATAATTCGACCTTTCTCAAACATCGAAACCCTGATAACGAAACGAAACGAACGGTCGCAAGAAATTGATCGTTCCGAAGTCGTGCAACGTTGCATGGAAAAGTACGAAGGGTACGCTTTAACTATCTATCTGTTAGTACGCGTGTTCATAATTCTTTGTACCGCGAGATGCGCGCAACGAAGTTTTTCGTAGCCGTTGAACACGCTGGATCTACTCGTGGTTCGCAGATGTTACCAGCGGGTGTTCTTCAGCCACGTATTTGAAGAACGACCGCTCATTTGAGGCCAGGTTGGCTCCCACTGCGACGAAAATTCAAATGTTCAGATATGTTTTTCACTGCAAAGATCAAAGACTGCTTGCTTCGCTTGTTTGCTTGCTTGGCGCTTGAATTAATCGCGCCCTTTGTTCCCTTCATGAGTTTCCATTTGTTGAAGACGATCATGTTGCGTTTACTTCCCTTTTTTATTGGATGTATTCTCTTTTCGAGGTACTTGGTTCGGTCATTGTTTTGGATATCGCGTCGATATTTCGGTGCTTGATTTTGAAACTCTTTTGAAATATTTTTGGATTCTTTATTTCCTGAAGTCGCTGAAGTGAACATTGAATATCTTTGCCAATAAAGAGTATCGACAAAAACGACCAACTACAGTTCTTCTAAATTCACCACGAAAAATCAACATCGTTGTCCCTACACCTCAATGCAACCAAATATACCTTTTAACTTAACCTAACCATACTATCATTTCAACCCTAAGATTAAAATGAATACTCTCCAGTAATATGCAAAAGTATGCCTTCCGCGTTATATCGCATCGAATGAAATTACACATCATTAATCTTATAACTTCCATTCTCAAAACCCCGTCAATATTCAATAAAGTATTCGAACAAATTGTCGATGCAAACTTATGTCTACCCCATGTACATGCACAGGTATGTACCCAGCTACTAGTTCCATTCGAATCGGCGGTGTCTGTCGCGCAAACTCTAAAAGCCCGAGCGTAACAGTAAGGGGGGCGAAGGTAGGGGAGTCCGAGGACATTAGAGGCACATTAGCGTGCGCCACTCGTCGAGCAGCTGGTAGCCTGGGCCAGCTAATTACATGCCGATTGCAGAGGATCGGCCGCACAATGCCGTGTCGACATACCGACATGGCGGCCCGACGTGCACGGGGGGTCCCCGATACCGATACATCGGTGTACCCCGTCGTCCACGGTTTCGCGGAAAGGTTTCATCGGTTACACGGTGGCTGCGCGAGCCAGCTAATCGCTCGAGAGCCGCTAACACGGCAGCTCGATTCCTGGTGTTCGATTTACTGGCAGCCTCCATCCACCGCGAAACCGTACCGGTGATTGTTTCTTAGTGCGTCGCCGCTTCGTATGGAAACTTGCCCGATACACATTCGATGCTACTGCGCCTTCCACACTTGATGGACCTGTCAGATGGTCGGACTGATCTGGATATATATGCACTAAGTGATAAGGGACAAAGTTGGATGTAGGGACAAGGGTTGTTAAAGTCACATGGAAATATATGTGATAAATAGTTGAGTGCAGGTACTAGATGTAAAGACAACGTGAGGACGCATAGACATACATGTAATGATGGATGTATTATTCCTAACGTATCAAATTCTCACAACTCAAAAATCTCCACATCCCCAAATATCCAAATTTCCGAACCCGTAAATCTGTAAGTCCTCAAATTTCCAAATCCACATATCTGCAAATCCACGAACCTCCGAACCCATAAATCCCCAATTCCATAAACCACCAATTCCACAAACCAGCAAATCTTCAAATCTCCAAATTCCCAAATCCCCAAATCTCCACATCCCTAAATCCCTAAATCCTTAAATCCTCAAATCTCCAAATCTCCAAATCCCCAAAATCTCCAAATTCCCAACTCCACAAACCCCCAAATCTTCAAATCTCCAAATTCCCAAATCCCCAAATCTCCACATCCCTAAATCCCTAAATCCTTAAATCCTCAAATCTCAAAATCTCAAAATCTCAAAATCTCCAAATCCCCAAAATCTCCAAATTCCCACCTCTTACACCTCTCAATCCCAAAATACCAGCAAGTGTACGAACAAAATGACAAATCGCAGATACATCCATTTATCCGATGTCGAAACGCGCGACCACCAGCGTGTAAAACGTATCATTTTTCATCGGGAGATTAGTCCGATGTCTCCGAAAGAGACTATTTAAGCCGTTAAAGAATCCTACGCGTTCTCTCCGAAGATTATGCTAGTTTGCCGGCGTCGCAGGCCTCTATAATGCTGTCAGGGGAAGTTAACAACCAGATGACCCGCAGAGACGATGACGAACGTGATGAGCAAAATAATCGTTCGCATCGATAAACCGGGCAATCCAGAAGGGAGAGGAGGACCTCTGGCAAGGTTAGCTCTCATCAAGGACACATTAGGGAAAGGCTCGACAGACGTCCCGTGGGGAAGGGTGAGAACGTGCGGCTACCGTCGTGGAACAGTAACATCGATCAAGTCCACATTCAGTCTGTCTAAGACTGGTCGCAGAATCCGGTCGGCTTGAATAATTGACAAAAAATCGACGTAATACGTTCTCTGGAACTTCTTTATGGGAGTTCTTGCGGGATACGTAATATGAAGGAACGAGTGGGGTTGAAATAATGGTTGTTGGGGAAGTGTCTCTATTGCTGGGGAAAGGGATGAACGTATTTTTAAGTAACTTCACCCTTTCATTTATTTTATTTCTTTAACTTGGATGCAATTTTGTGGATGGATATTTTAAATACTATTCGAATGTCTATATTGAATTTCAATGCTGGGTTTTAGGTTGAATATTGATGTGGGTAATGTATATGGATGTCAAGAGATGTTAGTAGATGTAGCTTGGATATTTGTAATATCTCGAGGTTGCGTTTGGATTACAAATTCTCAAATTTTCTAATTTTCAAGTCGCCAAATCCTGTATCCCTCAATTACCAAATACTCAAGTCCACAAATTCCCAAATTGCCAAAATTCCCAATATCCCAAATTACCAATATCTCGAATTACAAATACCCAAAATTCCCAATATCCCCAATATCCCCAATATCCCAATATCCCAACATCCCAATATCCCAATATCCCAATATCCCAATATCCCAATATCCCAATATCCCAATATCCCAAATCCCAAATTCCCACTATTCAAATAATACCCCAAACCAAATAACAGAAATGATACTGTCCATAAAATACGTCCATAAAACAATTCGTATCCGAAAGTACCAGTAAAATGTCCGACACGAACACAGACAAACGTAGCAGAAAGGCGGAAGAGATTTTTCAGCTGAACTTTAATGTATTCTAACAAATCGCCGGAGTAGATAGCTAGAATGGTGTATCAAATTTTGCCACGCTTTCACCGCCACTTTCTAGAATGTTGCAGCTTTATCTTGATGGCAACGGAAGACGTGAATGTTGAATGATCGACAGTTATCGACCGGAACAATCGTCAGGAAGTGCACCTGCTCGATTGAGGTCATGGTCGACTGTTCCAGCGAATGGAATTCTACCCTTTCTCTAGAGAATCGAGCTGATTTCCGCTTCCCTCTCTTTGTGCAACCTTTATGTTCAACGCTCCTGAGCCTTCTAGTGAACTGATTCCAATCGATGTTAAAGCAATAGGTAATTATATTAACCATACGAAGATTTTTTTATTAGACTGTACCCTCATAACCGAAACATTCTCATTTTTTTTAAGAAATTATTTACGCAGACATCTTTTAGCTTGGAGTCTTTAATTTAGTCAAATTTAGTGAACAGGGGGGGTGGAATTTACCCTCTTGCTGTGATGTATCCTTGAGAGTGTTTCTTCCTTCAACTTCTATGATATTATTCAATAAATACCTTGATTATCTCCTACGTACACATTGTTCATTTATTGATACATTTTCTAATTTTGAAACTACCCTTTGATACCTGCGAGACAGAAACGTACCAACACAGCGAACTTGTTTAAGAAGAAATGTTCTCCAGCAACAAGTCAGTAATGGAACATTAACTACCGCAAGAAATACCATCATTTTTTGCGACCACCACTTCCTTGTGGTATCATGCAAAGAGATGGTGGTTTTCATGGTTCACCGAATCCCGTAGCGTACCTTGCGGTGTCAAACGCGAAAAAACGTGATCATTACGTAAACACCATAAAGAAATACGAGTATTTTAAGGTACATTATATTTAACCGCCATCGGTTCGACGGTGAATAGAGTCTAATTACCTTTTATTCTCCATCGACGACCTTGCCATTATCTTCTGTGGCTCGCTGGCTTTATGATTTAAGTTCAACAGAGGGTAGACAACGGTAGCCAATCAACGATATGATTGATAGAGCAATCACTGGGTGTAATAATCGATCGTAATCACGAGATTTCAGATAATAAAGAACAATGAAGGATGCGACGATGGAAGAATGGGAAATTGTGCGAGCTGAACGATTGGGTCATAAAGATGGGAGAATGATCGACGCTGTTATGCCCAGCCTCTTAATTGTGGATTTGTTCACAAATTCTGCAATTAAGAATAATTGAGCTGCTGCAACATTTTTATCTGAGAAATTGGGTAATCGTTGCTTGGTAACGGCCTGTAATTACTGCCTTCGAATTAAGCTTTAACTTTAATTGGACACTAATTAACGATTGACGTTTAATTCATAATTACACTCGCATAAATAATTCAAGTATTTATTGCTGATTATAATCATTAATTATCCTTTAACCATATAATCGTTCATGAAATATATATTCACTAAGTTATCCACAAAAAAATTTGTAATCAAATCACGATTGTTATTAAACAATTTTATTATCGAATATTCATGTTCAATTTTTCATTCGAACTTGCTGATACGAAGCATCGAAGTTGATTGTAAAAAAAGAGTTTTTCTACCGAAAAAATCTATCTATCTTGCATATCATTGTCTATATTGTCTGACTATAATTTTATTGTTAATTGTTAATTGAGTAACGTTTCGAGTTATTACAAATTTAAGGATTTAATTATTTGCTATGCAGAAACGTATCTTTCATCACATTCATCAAGACAGCAAATTTAAAATCAAACCTCCATTTTCGTTGCGAGAAAAAAATTCTGAAATTTCACATGGGTTCATGTTGCAAGAGTCCACAATAGTAGAAGAGTTTCGAAATTGGTTCTACAGAAGTTTTCACCTTTATCAAGTGATTCTAACCATAAACAATAATCGTACAATCTCGATAATTTCAATAACGTGCCGGTGATCGATATTTCTCGATCGAACGACAGCTTCGTCGACAAACAACGTCGATTATCTCCGCGTTAATGATCAGATTTTCCCGACTGTGCGCGATTAAACTGGAATTCCAGGAATCAGTTCTTGACATTCAATAGCCAGCGACGTGTACGTTGATGCCAGCTGATTATGCGGCCAGGCAATCGATCACCATCATTATGCATCTCGGTTCTCACCGATACGCGTAACCTTTCGCATTGATGAAGAAAATAGCTTGTGACTAATGGTAAAAAGTGGCGTAACGCGCGATATTAACGAGCGGGGTCATAGTTTAGCCGTGCCCTTTAACACGAGCGTGAATTAAATGGACCCGCGGTGGAAGTTGCGGCAACCTGATGTGGAAAAAAGTGTGAGAATATCGGGAAAAAGGAATACTCCGGTAATTTGCCGTGTAAAAATAGCGTTGAAGAGTTAAGATGAATTAAGGTCTAGCTGAAAGTTCTCCCGGCAATATAGAGGATCGGTCGAGCGAGCGTGATAAATGATTATGCTCTTTTTCTCTGATACCTTTTAGTGTGATGCTTGGCTAAGAAACAGAATGTTCGCGGTAATCAAATTTCGATATAATTATATGCTCGTGATCGCGTGCATAGAGATCGAGAAGTTCTACTTCACTTTCAGAATTTTATCAAGGTAGCAAAAGATTGAATAGTGAATATTAAATATTTAACATAGGCATAAATATTACAACTGAAATTGCAAATACTATAACATACTAAATGTTAGTAGCAAGTATATACGGCATTGTATTCAACAATGAAGATCAACAAAGTTGATTATCACCTCGAAAATCATTTCCAAGAAACACTAATGTTACAAACAAAGGGGAACAATAGAATTACATACAAGATCAAATTCCAACGAAGACAGAATTATCATAATACTTTTCTTTGAAACGTTAAGTCATCGATTACTGATTCAAATGACTTCTTGAGAGGTACGTGCATAATTTATGATACCTGTAATCGAAACAACTTGATTCCGTGATTTCTCAGACACCTCTACTTAATCTATTACAATAATTAACTCGTCATCGAACCTGTTTATATCACAATATTACCTAATCAATCTATTCCATCGATATGCCGATACGTAAGGTACCTTTTAATCAATTTTTCAATAACGCGCGATAAATTATCTTAAACGAACACATTGTGGTTATATTACATTACTTTGTGGTTATAAATTCTCATATATCCAAATTTCCACATCCCTAAATTTCTACATCCCCAAATTTCTACATCCCCAAATTCGTATGTCCCCAAATTCTCATATATCCAAATTTCCACATCTCCAAATTCCCATATTCCCAAATTCCTATGTCCCTAAATTCCTACGTCCCCAAATTCCCATATTCCCAAATTCCTACGTCCCCAAATTACCTACGTCCCCAAATTCCTACGTCCCCAAATTCCTACGTCCCCAAATTCCTACATCCCCAAATTCCCACATACCCAAATTTTCATATATCCAAATTCCTACGTCCCCAAATTCCTACGTCCCCAAATTTCTACGTCCCCAAATTCTCATCTATCCAAATTCCTACGTCCCCAAATTTCCATATTCCCAAATTCCTACGTCCCCAAATTCCTACGTCCCCAAATTCCTACATCCCCAATTTCCCACATCCCCAAACTCCCACATCCCGAAATTCCCACATCCCCAAATTCCCACCTCCCCAATTTCCAATACCCCCAAATCCCCAAATTTCAAAAATGATATATCCAACCACCAATAGCTAATACCAATACACAGAACGTATAACAATAATTTTCTGTACCAGGTAAAAAGTATTTCCACGTGAATCGATGCGAAGTAAAGATAGTGTAAAATAGAGGTGAATTGTTAGCGTTCTGGTACAAGCGATTCAATTGTGTTTTGCGGGGTCAAGTATGTCTTGGCAAGTCGGGTGTGTACGGTTCATAAGTTTCATGGTATTCCAGGCTACATTCAGCCGAGCCTTCGAATACGCTCTCGTGTCAAGAGGTGAAGGTCTAACACGGCCTTGAAGAGCATCGTGTACGTTCTGCAACACGTTCTCCGCCATTTCCTCATTGCAGCTCGTTATTCTCTTCCGCGAACACCAAATCGGTCGCTTCTCCAGCACCAACCTTTCCGTGGATACAGAAATTGCATTCGTGCCGATAATGGCCAGAATAACTTGAAATATTGTATTGTAACCGAGACCAGAATTTTACTTCTTCGATGTCGATCATTCACCATGCATTCGATTTTATTCAGAAACTTTTCTTCATAGAATCAAGTTTAAATTCAATCCATTGTAATTTTCCTTAAATCGATGACCAGTACTTCGAATTAATGATTATGTAAATCAGTTACCATTTTAAACGACAGTATTTATAATCTCATACGCAACGTATTATTCTCGATAATTTTATAATCATACCCGTCAGTCGTCCATTCACGATTGATGACCGTTTCACTATTAAATCGTTAAAATATTTAAACTGGGCTAATAACGTTGCAAGATGGATGTCATCAACAAAGAATTCTCCACAGTATCGCGCTGCCAGTAAACCAGGGTATATTTTGCAACGATATCATTTGTAAACGCGAAGGAAATTGCGCGTGAAGCTTGCCGATCGTACGTGCCCATGACTGGATTAGACCCCGATTACAAGAGAACGTATCATGGATAGATGTATGTCGGCGATCATGGTAATTATCGGACATTTTCCGTGAGCATTCAGCCGTGTTCACTGACATTTTGACGTTAACACGGGAATTGAAAAACAGAAATCGGACACGCTCCGTTCGATATGGTTATGCTTCGTGAAGCAGGTGTTAATGAAATCTTCGTGAGTTTAACTTTCGATTGATGGACAGATCGGTGATTCCCTCATCACGTACCTGTCAAACATCTCGTCTGTACGCTAAGTGGAAATTTTCGGATCGAGGTTACGAATTTGGGGATTTAGCAAGACGGGGACTTAGGAAGATGGGGATTTAGGCAGTTGGAGATTTAGAAATTTGGGGATGTAGGAATTTGAAGATTTAGAAATTTGGAAATATAGGAATTTATGAGTATGATAAATTGTAAATATAAGAATTTAGATCTTTTGGAATTTGAGAGGTTAGGAATTTTCTACCTTAACGAATATAGAAAATATAGGAATTTGTGAATATAAATTTTACCAAATTCCACAAATTCACCAAATTGACCAAACTCACCAGATTAACCAAATTGACCAAAATTATGAAAATATCTCTACTACATAAATCGAATTTCGCGGGCTTCCAATAACTCCTCCCCCCGTAACTTCATTCAGCGGCAAAACTCGACGTGTCCTATAGGATCCGAAACCCGTATGGCAAGATTTACGAGGCTCGTGGGCCGTGTGTCGAATCGATTTCACCGATTTCACGAATAGCCAGGATCCAAGGCATTCTATGCGTACCCTTTCTGTTCCTGTTCTTCTTCTTGGCCGCACGTCAACCGGGACAGAAGAAAATCCCGTGACGTCCCTGACTGCCGTGTGTGCGCCCCGGCAGTGCAAAAAAACGTGGGTTCGGTTCTCTCTCGATAACTACCGTGCACGCCGGTGGTTACACCGACAGAAAGGGAAGTCGTGGGTCAGAAAGAGAATCGCGAAACGAAGAGGAAGCCTGCTGGAAACGCAGAAGGAAAGAGAATATTGGTAAGAGAAAGACGAAATTCAACAGAGAGAGAATCGAAGGGAACAGAGAAGATCCTTCCTCCTAGTTGGTCCACATTAATTAACCTGCTCTCTTAATTGCGCGGCTTGTTTATTGCATGGCCATGGCCATTTGTCGATGGCTGGCTTGCCCTTGCTGCTGCATAGAGGGCTATTATCCAATCTCTACCGTACACTCTCTTTCTCTTTGCTCCATCTGCGTATGTGTAGACGTGTATCGATTCTGGATCCACTTCTGTAATCTACATATGTACATTGTGTTGCGGTGATATATGTCCCAGTCAAATGAATATTTCTTCATCCTTTCTACTCCTCAAAGAACGAAGCCTTTTTATTCCTTTCTACATTTTCAATAATTATTAGGTTACTTCCCATTACTGAATGTATGAAGTTTTATTTGATGTAAAACGTACTTAACATTCATCTCTCCTGAAACCAATATCATTCAACTCTTTGATTAAAATAGAAAGAACAAAAATTTAAAGCTCAGAAGAAATTTAAACTCTCTAAAAATCCTCACCATGAGAAGACCAATAAAATCAGAAATCCTCTGCTACCCGAATCTTCGAAAAACAAGCAGAAGAACGTAATCAGCACACGTTATCACGCAAAACTTCCACGACTGCCAATTAAAAAAAACGAGAAGAATAATTCTGAACCAAGAGAAGGAAGAAAGTGGCGAGCGAGGGTCAGAGAGCGCTGATGAGGCTGCGACGTGAACGCTAATTAAGCCACGATGGCAATTAGTAATTACGGTAGCCTCGATCGACGCCGGCCGCTTCAATCAGAGGGCCAGGCGAGGCCAGTTTCGCTGGATTCGAATCCCGGTGAAGCTTTCAGGCCCACGGTGTTATCATAAGTCGAGTTTTTCATTGACGCCGGTAGCCGCGGGTCGAAACCGGTCCATGGAGGTCGAACCGCAAACACCAAGCAACGACAGAGGAAATACGAAAGAAGGGAGAGATGACAGAGAGGGCTAAGGGCTACCTTGTTGCACGGCGACTACGAGAACCCGTGTGCTGACCAAGGCTCTCCTGACCGCGTCCATAAAATGTTGAAATGCTCGGGGTGGAACGACACGCGATATTCCACGGGAGGAGATTCTTTTCAGTTGGGACCAAACTGGTCGATAAGTCGATTGAATCGAGCCTGAACACGACTTACGGTTCGCGAAACACAGAACTGGTTCGTGGAAAATGTTTGCGAATGGAATTGAACGTTCTGTTATGTTTAGCCATTTATGCTGAAACAATCGGCGTTCGAGGTTTGTTTCTGTCCTTTTTCACGTTTGCAGATTTAGGTTTGTGGACGGAATTTTGGGATAGGTGTGGATGTAACTCCAAATGAATTTGGAGAGTAATATTTGCACGTTTGATCAAATTAGAGGGGATTCGTGGGCAATCTTTGGAGACACAGTGTGTATAAAACACGTGGATGGACAATGTGAGAGGATGTTGTGTAGCGGTATAATTTGTGAACACAACACATCCATCAGGTGTGAAGAACACAATGTACCAAGCATGAAGAATACAATGCGTGGTGAACACAAAGCACTACATATAGCACAATGTGTCATAACTACCAAGCTTGAACAACACGTCGAAGAGTACCAAGCTTGAAGAACACAACCCGTAGAATGCACAGCGGCATTAACATGGAAAACACAATACGTTATGTCGTGCAGACACAACACCCGACAATGAATATTATAAATAATGCTCATAATTTCCAATTTTTTCCCATATCCACAGCAATTCTGAATGCGTTAAGTGCTCGTATCAACAGTCTTAGTGATCTTCAACGACCACATAGGTCCACCATAAATAAACTCGAGCGTCAAATGACATTTGCAGTACATATTCCTAATTTACGACGATGAAGGTGTTGGCACAATGTCTCGCGAAAACAACGAATCGAGACAACGTTCGTGAAACAAACGGCGTCCGATAGCGAAATCCCGTGGATGGGATAAGAATGAAGAAGAAGAGGATTTAGGTGGAAATGGATTGCCCCGAAACAAATACCTTGAAGGTGTACGAGAGGAACGGAGACAAAGAGACGATAGAAAGAGTAAAGAAAAGAGCGAAACGGAAGGAGACAGAGTCGAGTTACGAGAGGCGAACCTATTTTCGGTCCTCGCAAAATGCAAGCAGAACGATAGTCCCGTGATGCATCGCGGCATATGGCGTAAATCAAGCAGCTGCGACGACTGATTCCAGTGGTACCAACCCACGCTCGCATTATATCAGCCGGAGAGGCATATTTATTACCCCAGGCCGCCTAGATTGGAACAAATGCTGCGTGGCGGCGGTTCCATTCGTGCGAGCACACAGATAAGCGGCTGAATTTTGTATTATTCGATCTCCATGGCCTTTCTGTTCTGACTGTGATGCACCGCGTCCTGCTATCTTCGTGACACACGTGTTCAATGGCTAATATCGCTTTTCAAAAGCTTGAAACACTTCAAATACTTCGTTATTAAGAATGGCTTATTGTAATTCAATTTTATTTACTGGATATTATTTTTGTGAAGATATTTTATTCATTGTTGCAGGAAATGAAATTATTATGAACACTTTAGAATTTCTGTGCTTTTAATGATGTTTGATGACGATTTTCAATTGCCTGGTTTAAAAGAAAATGTCTACCTAAATACTTCATTAATGTATACTATAGGCTGACTATCAATTACACTAAACAGTAGTGGATTTTTGAACATAGGAAATTTGATATGATTCGATATCATACTCAAATACTAATTTAATACTAACTGATATCACATCAGTTTAAAGTTTGAAGTTGCATTCAAATCGCTGCATAAGTGCTGCACTAACGTGCACGCTACAAAATGGCCGACTATCAGTTACCGTAAACAGTGATGCGTCCCCAGGCATAGAAAGTCTGATCTAATTTGCTGATATAAAAATATCTCAAAACAGTGTTCATATCAATTTAAAACTTGAAATTGACTGTTCAAACGGAATCCTGATTACACAGATAACTTTCCCTCCACACGACAGATATTAGAAAGATACATAAAAGCGCAGATAATAGAGAGATACATAAAACGTAGACAGCTCCCATAAAATCAAGATGAAAATTTATTATCACATATTTAATCAAACATCGTAAAGCGAACTGCCACTAAACTAAAAATAATCCTTTGAACGATTTCCGAACGGCAGCAGAAAATACACATCAAAAGCGTGATCTATAGTTATCTCGGCTATTACATAAGAAGTTAGAGCGCAAAAAGTGTATGCAAGAAACTTAATTTCCTGCAGAAGAGTATATAGTCTAGGTATAAGAACTGTGCAGCATAAAAATGGCGCGTAAAGCCTACTTCCTTCCAGGCTGGACACGATAAACCGGCGATTCATCGTGTTTCACAAAAAGAAATATGTATCTCGATAGCCGTTCATCGTCATCGATTTATCACGATCCGATACCGAATCTCGGTGCTTTCTCGCAATTCCATCGGTTAAACCGTCACCGCACGCGACCCTCGACGAACAAGTACCAATAACTAACCGAGGAATATTAATAACTAAATCAATATTTATGCTAGCGAACGACCATCCTGCTTTCGCGTTAATAATACGGTCGCTCGAGGAAGCTTTCTATCGAGAGCCTCCGTTTTTTCCTTTTCTGAACGCGGACGACATCAAAGAACGACGGAGAAGAATAGCCGGCTCGTGTAAGTTTCATACACGCGAACTCATATTGATAATAATGCGTACGGACGGCGAATATGCACACGTGCATGCGATAAACCGAAGGCAGCCCGAGGGCACAAGGAAGTCCGGGATTTGTGGTACCAAGAAGCCGTGATTGCAGTGGCCCTCGCTGCCACGTTCATTACCGATCGCGCCATTAATCTGGAACGGTCTGATGGCTCGCAGGCCAGTAAATATCTGGAACGATAACATCTGCGACTTAACATTCGTTCCGTGGATCGCAGAGTGGATGTGCTTCTTGGTCCTCCACTTTTCATACCACCGGCAAACTCATTCAAGTCGGTGATCAACCCGAGGAGAGAGGCATCGGAGAAACGGGATGACTACGTATGCCAACGGGAATCTGTTATTTGACTGATGGAGACCCGATCGCTCGTAATTCGGCCTTCCTGCTGATTTCTGTTGCAGGAATTCAAGCTCGCGTTTTAAATTCGTTCTCGTTCCCGGATAATTTATGACTTCGCCAACGAGAAAACGTTTGCTGCGAATTATCAAAATTTCATGGAGTGAGGCGCACTTTTACGTGGGAACTTGGCGATACACAAAAATGGTCTGAAAGGTTTAATGAGAAAGGTTCAAATTCCTATATCTCGCAGTTCGCATATGTCAAAGTCTCTATATCCCAGAGTCCACATCCCCCAAAGTTCCTATCACTCAGTGTTTCAGTCTATGAAACACCAAACTCCCAAAATCCCGAAATCGGAAAGTTTGAAAGTGCTATTGAAACCTAAGTTAGAGCTCAAGATAGTCGTTAAAAGTGTGAAATGCAGTTTCAGCCGCTAACATCTGTAGGTACAAAGGCGTAGCTTATGTTTCGCTTGCGGTACATCGATCGGTGTTGTTCGGCGAAAATAGGAAACAGCAATGTCGCCGTGGTGTGCGTGAAGGCATTCAGCCTTAGATCGTTCGAGTAATTAGATATCCCTGGAAATACGTTAAGCAGTGACTAGCCAGCCGGATCCCTGTGCGTGTTTATACGAGAGCACGGGAAGCGTTTCGTACTGTTAGGGAATAAGCGATATTGGCTTACGAGATTGGGAAAGTGATAGCCTTGCTGGCGTACTCCCTTGTGGTTGTTCACAAAGCGCGATCGTACACGTACCACTCGTTGTCGCGAGCCAACAATCGCACGCATAATTCATAACACGAAACTGTGCCGTTTTCTTTCCTTGGATTGAGTCGAGACTCGCTTGTTTCTATTTTACGTGTATTGTTTAGTCAAACGGAGATAACGTTGCTTTCATATGGGGATTAGGACATGTTTTGCGTTAATATCTCTATGGTGTACGGCTTCAAGTACGATGTATGCTGGATTTTTGTGAAGGTTTATGAATTTTCTGTTATTAAATATAAGCTTGATACATTGAAGTTTATACATTTTTGAACCCTAAAGAATAATAATGTAAATTTTATCTACATTAACTTATTTAAAGAACGATTGTGTAACACTGCAAACTTGTAACATTATGAAAATCTAAAATGAAAAATGTTTCTGACAGTTTCAATAACCACGAAATGTACAGCTGATTTATGATCAATAAAACACAAGAGTGTATAGTACATTATTTTGTGCAGTGCATTTGTAATATAACGCAATGGGCTATCATAAATGTCAGAATAAAATAAGACACATGATCTATGAAGTACCAAAATTTTGTAGAAAAATTGCATGATTGCATTGCAAAATTTTAGATACCAATTTCAAGACAATAAGAAGTCTATTGTCATTAAATAAACTTTGCGCGGTATTTTTTGAGATTTCTAGTAAACGAGAGGCTAGACTAACAAAAATATCTTCAGGTGACCTTCTTTATACTCCATCAGCGATGTTTGTAGCGGGGTTTTTTTTAGAAGAGTATAGATTTCTTGTACTAAAGAAAGAAGCAGGGTGGCTGCCAACTATAATGTTATTGGTAAATATCAATAACCTATATCGAAGATATTTATGGATAATTAGATTCGTATTAAAGTAGTGATATGAAGAGGAACATATACCAAATGATAGACATCAAATAATGTTCGAATGAATTAGTATGTTGCTGTTTAAATATTCTATAATACATTCTTCGTATTATGTTAAGGTTTAATATTGAATCCTATATGATTAGGAACGCCGTTGTCCTACGATATCATGACGCACTCACGACGCACTCATGACGCACTACTTGCAATTAACTATAACTTGTACAATGAAAGATCGCAACATACAAAATGTACTTAACATTATAATTTCCTCTACCTCGACATTGTAGCAATAATTAACCACGAATAACGCGATTGCCAAGAGAATTGTCGGATAAGCAGATAATTAAAATTAAGATGTATCAAGCATACATTACTCTTATCTCGTAACATGTTTCATATCTAATCTGTAATTACGAAAATCGCGACAAACAATCGATCGAGTACCTAAAACGTCCGCGGCCGTAAGCAAATAGCTTGTTAGCACAAGTAACAGAATGTAAGGTGCGAAGACAGAGCGCGTATAAACGACACCTGACCCGAAACTCGGCGATCGCGAACAGGCAGCCAACGTTGCAACCTCCAGCTATCGGTCGGACAAATATCTCCTACATCAACTTGTAACAGATACCGGTGCTACATGCCAGAGAACAGCGTCGATCCAGCTTTCCACGCCACACGCACCGTGTTTACGGTGTGTCCCCTCCTGTATCCGTGCCTCTCCCCCCGTAAAAGGAACGGGGTATCGCGATACGCGGGCAATTAAATCCCCTGGACAATAATTAACTCCCGGCGTCGTAGGCGCCCGTGATGCACGGGGAATTGGAAAACGGCCTCTCCGCTTCTACGTTCGCTCGATCAGGGCCGTCACGTGAACGATTACGAGCCGGTACGCGAGCAGGGCGACAAGCGGCCGCGACGGCGGAATTATTGGCGAATTTGCATCTTAATGGAACTACCTACCTACCAACCCGTACCATGCGGCCCACGTCATAATTCCTCCACGCTGCTCGCTACCGTACACGCCGAACAAGAGGAAAACGACGCCTATGAAAATCTTTCGGCTATACAGGCTCGCTCAAAAATAAATCCCACGAACTTATACTGTTACTGTATAATACTCTCTTTGTATGCGAGCTTTGTACAATGCATTTGTGCAATATCTTTGCTAGTCTCAGAAATAAATAATACGCTAGACATTCCGTGAGAAATCTTATGATGATACTGTTGCTTATAATACGTTATGGTAATATACTTTTTGTATAATGCAAGTATAATACAAATGCGTACAAGTATAATACAAGTCCTCCATCTTACCAAGTAAAGTTCTGTATATTACCAAAAAAGTGCTGCACATTAGCAAATAAAATTGCATAGAGAAATTTTCTTCCACAAAGGACGAGAGATGATGATGATGACCGGTGAATAGGTTTCCCTATTTTCGAATGAAATACATAGACAGTCTCGAAGAACGAGGAAACGCGTATTCCAGTCTGGCGCGGTTCTTTCGGAGTGTCCCGTGTTGGACGGAGAGGGAAAATTCCGAAATAGAAATGCAGAAGAGACGAGCCAGGGAACGAGAGACTATTTCGGGTGAGGTCAGAGGCTGAGGTCAGTCTATAAGGCCTGGTCAGCCTCCCACGAGATCCTGGAACCCTGCCAAGCACGGCACCCACGCAACGAGCACAGCTAACAGAAACCTGCGGGAACTCGAGCAGCCTGCGTTTCGTGGATCATGATCTACGAGATCCGCGAAACGAGAATTCATCTTGCCGCGAGGCTTTGCTTACCGTGTTCACCTATGCAATTTGTCGGAACGTCCACCGGTATTCTATAAATAATCCCGATCCCGTGCACACACGTACGCGCGTGTATCTCATTAGAAAATAATCTTTTGGTCCCCTCGCGTACAACACCGTATTCTCCCCTTAACGATTACGAATTACAGGGGAAAGTTGAGCGTAACATGTTGCAATTGAAACTCGACACCCGCTGCTGAATCGTTACCGTTTTCCTTTTGTTGCGTGCTGCCCACCATTAATTTTAACCCTCTCGCTGCCGCCATATATTGTGTCATGCTAGCAAATTGATAACTGTCACGGCAATATAAATGTTTGCACTCATTAGACTATGATTTTATATGGAAAATATCCGCGCTGCGAACGTGTGTGCGTGTTCTATTGAGACATACGTCTCTCGATTTATAGATCTCGACATTAGTAGGTTCTTACCCCGGTAGAATAACTACGGAATCATGTATTTAGAGTATCTTGTATATTTACGTCATTAGATCCCTAGATTTCTAGATCCTGATTCATAAACAGATTCGCAGATCTCTAGATTCGCTCTAGAATCGAAATTCTAAGATCTTGTCTATTTATCTTGCCTATTTTCACGAATTTCTATATTCCTAGATTCATGTATCTCCACACTCTTAGGTTCCTATGTATCTTAAAAGAAAATTTTGTTATTCATCCACTATCATTTCAAGAGGCAATTATTTCCACAATTACTTCCAAGTCTTGCTAACTAAATTTAATAACAAAATATTGACCAAACATAACGTATCATGACACTTAACACTTATCTCAAAGTAGTCTAAACGTGTCTGCAAAATTAGAAAATATATAATAGACTGAAAAGTTATTAAGGTACCTTCGACACATGATACCTTAATTGACACGTCCACACGCTACGTCTATTATGAAAGTAACCTAATAACTCCGTTAATGAAGAAACAAGCGATAAATACAGCGAATAAAGCCCTATCGGATTTCTCAATATACGCCGATCAATAAGAACAAGGATTCCAGTAATTTGTTAGATATAGTCGATTGATAGTCAAGGTATTTAGTAGATCAGGATCTACGAAATACCAAGGGGTCCACGAGCAGGTAACGCTCGCGTGTCTATCGCGCCACAGCCACGTGGGAGAGTGCAAAATGTAATGTACAGTCCAGAGCAAATCTGGAATCCCTAGGTTAAATATGGCAAACAAGGAGAAAGACATCTTTCCCTTATCAATTTTTGGGGATTTTTAGATTTTTGAACATTTGCAGATGGGTCAAGAATTTAGGTACAATTTTGGGATTTTAGGATTTAGAGATGTAGAAATTTGTGTAGGTGTTCGGGAGATGTAGGAATTTGGGGTTATTGGGATTTGGGGATGTAAAAGTTTAGGGACATAGGTATTTGGGGCATTAAGTATGTGGGATTCTTGCAATTTGGGGACATAGGTATTTGCGGACGTAGAAATTTTGGGACATATGAATTTGGGGGATTAAGGATGTGGGATTCTTGAAATTCGGGGACATAGGTATTTCGGGAAATAGGAATTTGGGGCATTAAGTATATGAGGTTCTTGCTATTCGAAGGTATAGGTATTTGGGGTCGTAGGAATTTGGAGACATAGATGTTTAGAGACATAGGAATAGATATCTACATTTAGTGACCTATATATCAGAAATCTAGAAATTTGGAGGTCCAGAAATTTGTATCCAAATTCACAAACTCCATTTTGTACTGTGCTTCAAAGTAGAAAATATAAAAGTTATGAATTTAAAAATGGTTCAACTTACATATGTATTCTTCTACGAAGATAGTTTACACCGTATCCAAATGTAGACCGAAGTTTTTCACTTATAAACGCGACGAAAAGTTGAAAGCTAATTGAAACGCCCTGTAACGCTCCCACTGGTACCAAACAATTTATTGCTACGTCTCGATGAAATATGGTAATAGCCGACAACACGGCAGATATTAGCAACGATTACCACTTGCGCCACCGGTCGATGCCGTAGTGAAATTTCTATCGACTTCTTTGGGCAACAGGACGTGAACGATGTCGATATTTCGAGGATACTCCAGAATAAGACAGCGATAATGGTCGTGGAAAGTGTTTGGACAGAGTAAGCATGGGAAAATGGCCCCGGCATCAATCGCTATGGTATTTATATTACCATTGCTGAGACTAGATTGGAGGATTGCTTTGGATTCATCGCTGCAATCATTTCAACTACAATGTTTCTATCGACATTTTCTTCGACACTTAAACTTCTCGATGCTCATTTCAATTTTTTCATTTACCATCGTTATGCGGTCGTTGCGTTACGAAAGTTCTAATTTATTTATAATACTTTCTCTTTTATGTACTTCTCAGCAATTACTTTTCGTTATGCTAAACTTTATTTACTTTAAACTTCGTTTAAAATAAAGTTTATTTATTTTACTATTGATTTTATTTTAATTTCAATTTCGCCGTTAAAATTAATTTATAGGTTCTTTAATAATAATCTTTTTTAGTAACTATTTGTGTGCAAATAAATTGAAATGTTGATTTTACTATGAGGTACACTGAAGGTATTCTTAAAATGACTATAAATCTTCATTAAACCAATTTAATGGTCAGTGTGTTAATTGGAAGCACATGGGTTGTAGCAATTAGGTATAAAAGTTATACTGCTTTCTCTTCAAAAATACAGAACATTGCTCTTTTTATAGACCGTAAATTATTAAAGTATATAAGAAACATTTACCAAGTCATGAATCATAATGCAAGTAAGCAGTTAAGCACAAAATATTGTTGAATATAGTCAAACAATAAATATTACACAGTGCAGTTAAACACAAAATATTAAACAGTAAAATACAAAATATCCACTTAAACTTAATATAATATTTGTAATCATTAAGCAACACTAAACTACACGATCCAAAATAATTACAAGATCAACCCATAAAAATGACAATCCATAATAATGAATATACCTGATACAATTTCGTAAATACCTGTCAATTAAAATCCGATTTCAGGAACATGTAGACGTCAAATGGTCGAAAACGTCGAATAGGGGAACGTAAACGAACGAAGAGAGATTTTCCCGCAAGGTATTATCGAACGCGATTCTACCGGGTTTCGAGCACGAAGACGACGCCATTCGTTGGAATATCGCCAAGAAAAAAAGGGTGGCGTGGGTGACTCGCGTGAGCAAAGCGAGCTGACCCGAACTCGTCGCATGAGATTCGACCTCGCTCCTCTCCTCTCTTCACACCAACTACCTCCTCTGAAAATAACCTCGCTGCCTCGTTTGACGTCACCGACGATCCAAATCAACCACCATCCGCCCCTTCGTCGGTTTCACGACGTGATGAAAGCACAATTAACTCCGTGCATCTTCGAGATTTCCCGAAAATTGCATTTGGAATGGTATTTGTGGGGACACTTTCGCGAGATCGTTCTTTTGTGCGGACAAACGTTTCAAGGATAATATTTCGGGGACGTTGCTGTCGTTTATTTCAGTGGGCGATGACGAACAAGGGGTTGTACATCACTAACTTTAGTGTGTTGTGTATTTGTCTATGGACGTTGATGAGCAATGTATATTGTCGATGTTTATTGTTATACTGCAGTTTTCATGTTCTTGAGGTTTCAAGATTCTAAATATAGGAACCTTTAAACTCACAAGAATCTAATTTGCTGAAATTCCCAGTTCTTTAGAGAATTAGATTGTGATTTCTTTTTAAAATTCTTAGGTTATTACATACAAAAATTTGCAAACCTTCAAATCTTTTGAAGTTCCAAAATTCTTAAGTCCCTAAGTCCCTAACTCCTTGAATCCTCAAATCCTTCAATTCTCAAGTTCCTATGTCTACAATTTCCTAGGTCCATAAAACAATAAATTCTTTAATTTTCAAATCACCAAATCCCCAAACCTGAAATTCATATATTCTCATGAGAGAATATTCTCATATATTCTCATAAATCCCTAAATCCCCAAAATCCCAAGTCCCTAAACCCGCAAATCCCACAGTTCACATTTTCATTAAACCAACGTATCCATATCGTCCCAGATTCAAACGCGTTCCAATTTCTCGTGCAGAAAAGTTTCCAAGAAACTAGTAATGCTATTCCGAGCATAAAACCGTTGTCACTGAGCAAAGTTAACCGAACAAGTCCCGGAAGCGAGAGCCAGCACAATTTCAGCGAGAAAATAGGACACGAACAAGAGGATCGAGGCGACACAGGCGAACATGTATCTATAGGCAGGAGAGAGGAACGAGATCGACACGACGATCGATCCTGTAGCGGGGTCAAACGGATAGTGCAATTTCAACGTAATGTTCCTACACGACCAGGATCACGATCGATACCGATTTGCTGGGGGAAAGATGGCACGAGATACGTGATGGCGCTCTCGGCGAATCGAGCAACACAGAAAGTCGGAGAAAGGAGGAAGAGGAACGTTGAAAGTGTTAAAAGAATCGCCGATGTGAATAGCCACTATAGAAATTGTCTTGGATACTCGATCATTAATTTGTTTCGCGATTTTATTACTAATTCTTTACACTTTCGTACAATTTTATGGTTATATTGTTTTAATTATATTTTTCCGACTTCAAATTTTGGTCCAATTTTCAAACACTCTACCCTCAAGTACTATTTACATTGTTAGACCAAGAAAGTCTATCATTAAACATCCACAAAATTCCAACCTAACACTGTCTATTTTATTCACCCATTTTGAAGAACGACCATTTTACAAACATTCACAAAATTGCAACTTAACCTCAAAAATATTCATCTCCTCTCCATTAAAACCGCCTAAATCCTGAAAGACAACTCTCCAATAATCCTTCGAGATATCCTAAAAATCGCAAGCTACAGAAACAGTATAAAAAAGGGTTAACAAAAGTGAACGCAAGATCATTTCCGATTCCCGCCAGACCGGACGGGTCGTTGAGCACCGCGCAAAAGCCGGCTCTCGCGTTAATGTTTCAGTAATAAATTGCTTGTTCGAGTGGAAGGGGTCGTGCAAAAAGCGGCTCCATTTCGTCGATAGAGACATAGAAAATCCGGTGCAATTATGCGAACAACCAAAGGGAGGGGGGACAAGTGCACGCGAGCAAAGCGGTGCAACGCGTAATTTCCGGAAAAAGCCTCGAAGCAGATTGTTAACGACGGTCGTACACGTTCGTACGTCGTTCGCTCGTCGGTTAGAAGAAGCACGGTCAGCTAAAGTGCTTGCAGAAAAGGTCCGGCAATGCATGCCAATAAATAATTGCTTTACTAGCACGCGGTGATGGCGCTCGAGTTCCGGCCGGTTAATTAACGAGGCGGTTTGCGACGTATATCGCGAACGTCACTAAAACGTACCTTCATTACCGGCCCGCGGCATATCTGAGCGTGATCTGGACCACGTACGACCGGATAAAGTCGATACGTTCGTTGAAAAACCGAGAGGAAAAAATTTGCTTGCTTATATGCCGATCGACGCATGACGCGCGTCTGACGCACGATGGCTGCACTGTGATGCCGTTTTTGGCGGGAAACGCTTTCCGATGTTCTTATATTCTCTTCAATGCTGGAGATTTTTTGGTGCAAGATTCAACTGATAAAATATTTGTCTTTATTATATTTATAATTGTTGGCTTAAAAATTGTAAAATATTTTGAAAGCCTCAAAGATTCCAATGCTCTCCATATTTCACCAGCAATTCCTTTCCTGCAGCATATTCCTTATGAAATCCAACTGTGTTCGATACTTCTGATCGTTTTCTCTAGAGCGCTCGTGCGAGCATAAATCACCAGAAGAATCGTATCATTGCGTACAGAGATGAGGATCCCAATTAGCATCGTTGAAACGGTATATCACCTCGTATTGAGCAACACCGAGCACCACGAGCTCGCAACACGCGACCGTACGAATGAAACATTAAAGATCGACCCGGCGTGTTATTCGCCATCGATTCGATTAATTAAACAAGATCCACTTCTCTAGGATCGATGTATGTATTTCTATCGTTCGAGCAACGACAGCTGATCGACCCGCATGATATGCACGGCCAGCAAGTTCTGGAACAAGAAACCCGCGGGATTTCTACGAACAAATCTTGCCTACGAAATTAGTAGTATTTTACGAACGGTCCCAAGACAAATTGCCAGCGCATGAGGGGCCGCGGTTGCAGGTAGCTTGCCTAATTAATATACCAGAGGGAACATTTTGTCCCGGTTAAGAGTACGTTCTATCACGGCGTAACGGCTCTCGCCACTGAACATTTCAATTAATTAGATAGCAAACGTGACCACCCACCGGCGTATCTAGCTGCGATCTGAATCATTTAAAAGCGTGCATGTGCATCGAGCGACTTGAAAATCAAAGGTCATACGAGAGAAGTGCATACGAGGTGAATTAATGCCGGCCGCGAGTGTATATCGCGGCAGACAAATTGTGCCGCCGCTCTCCGCATCAGATATTCAGCTAATACGGCCAACCGACAATATTTTGCCAATTAAACGATATCGAGAGCCTGTTTCCCGTTCGGCGTTTCCATTAATTCAACTTCAAACGCGACTATCTTAACAAAGTACAAATTTCAAGTGACTCGAACGCTTAGGAAGCTAATAAGTAATACTGCACGTGCATTTATCGGGGCACTTGTAAATATTTCGAAAAATATGCCAGGAAATGTGATGTATGAAATCAAATTGCATGTATGAGTAATCGTAACTATTGTGACAGACATTTTACACGAAAAGTATGTGATTATTTCTTCTACATATGGCAATTCATCACTGCTGTTAAGCACAGTTCTATTTTGCAAAATTATTATGATCTGTCCCATTTATGTCTTGAACTTTCGATCCGCCATTTAACGCTGTCTTAAACTTCCCTTAATCTGACAAATACATAATAGACAAATACTTAATCTGACAAATATAACCAATTATTTAATAAATAAGTTTAACAGCTAATACCACTATAAAATATCGAACGTAATGAAAAATGGAACAGAGACTCCCGCGCCGTGATCCGCCATTTTTCTGGTGTACGGAGAATGCAGTAGTACCAGTCTCGATGGCTAGTGATTTCAGTGTTTCAACCCGTTAGAGTCCTCGCACCGATATCATTGCTCATACAGCCGCGTAATTGCGAGATCGAACGAGTCGATCGTATCGAAAAATCTCGAGTTTTATTAATAATATTCTTGCCTGTCCGGACGTGGCCGACTATAAACGTTACGTTTTTGTCACGGCCAGATCGTTTACACGATTTACGGGCCGGTTACCGTACTTTGTATTCCGCTATTAGTTTTTATACCGTGATAAGATTATCACGGGGCTAGAGCTATAACTACGCGCCGCTACGAATATCCTGTTTCCTCGATACGACCGATGTTATGCACTTGCGATGCAGTTTCTTTCATTGGACCTTTTTATACGCGATATCAAGTGTTATTGCGAGGATTGTGCTGGTCGTGCTCGAGTAAGAGTGATTGCGATCTTGGTACACGTCTATGAAACTTGATTGTATTTTTTTCTACGATTTCTAGTTAACGTGGTTTTGTTAGAAATTGTGGAATTTTATTTTTGTTGCTGTAGGGAAAATACGCTCGATGGATATCACTTTTAAATATCATGGCGATTAATAAAACTGACAAATTGCGTATTTAACCGTTTTCGATGGATAAAAGATTTCATGTATTTATGTCAAAGCAACTCTATCTCGTTTTTAATTAATGCTTAATCGACGTCTGATGGACACGGACACATATGTACAACTTAATTAACCTAAAGGATGCTGACTCACTGTGCCGTCAGCTTCTATTATAGATATTACTTTTTTCTTGTACACTATTAACAAAATAAAATGTTCTATACTTTATAATTGCAATTATAGCCTTAATAAATGTCCTCAGTATCCCATGTAACTGAATAAAAAAAGGATGCAACAAATCGTTGAGAAAATTCTTGGAAAAATGTTGCTCACAGATGCACAATTCATTTCGTTGCTCATCAAAGAGCAAATTGTATCTCTTTATTTCTCGATGTATCGATAAAAGGAAACATGATTCTCGATCGTGACCGCTGATTGAGAGAACGAGAGCGGATTTTTTACCTTGTGCCAATATTACCCATAAAAGGAGTTTCCTATCAATTTGTTACCGCATTCGGCTTCGATTTAGCTTCACCGTGGATTGCACGCAATCGTGCTCGATTTTCTAAGCCGTGTCCAGATGATCAGACCTACCGTCTGCCCATTTATCCCATGGTGGCAGTAATTGGCTATTAAAACGAAATCTGTTATACACAGGAACGACTTGATCCCGAGGTAAAATAGCAAGTTCAATCGCCTAACCGCAACGCTATAAATATAAATCTTTGTTCTCTAAATCCGTATCACAGAAATAAAAGATGAACACGATCGAAGGATGTTAACAAGTCGCCATTTTGAATCACTCTACAATCACCCTTTGAAGACACACGCAAGACTGCCAATAGAATTTTTTTTTCTGCATGCCGGGGGTCTTTTCTACTCTACTTTTAATAAATAGTTAGCGGTAACTCGCGAATCGTTTTTCTCTGACAACAGATCTACCATAGCCATTCGTTACGGCGTTAGAAATAGCTCGTGACTATGAAATTCGTCATAAAATAGTCGTTCGAGCTGTGTTCCCTATATTTCAAATTTTTTACACCCGTCGATAGAATCGATCAACTGATCAAACTACATCGGAATTCGATAACCAAGATACAAACTGGGGTTGAGGGAAAAAAGGATCGTACAAACATCCCGCAGATTGATTTGTTTTCGTGCTTCCTGTCTGATTCGCTACCATAAGAAATCCATTATAATACGTGGTTTCAGTGATATCGGTGGTATGCGAGTTCCGGCACGGATATTTATTCCCCGCGACGAGGAATCATTAATTTTGCGTGCGTTGTTTTCTGTTTGTTACGCGTGCGTACGGATTTCAGTGTGATCATATTACAGTAAAATCGCGTCGATATTTCATGTCACCACTTCGAGTCGCTTGGAAACATCGTTGATAAATAGAAGCCATTTGTCATTTAAGATCGATCCTTTAATTGATGAAACGTTCATGTATACGGCAACTAGTCATTATACGACCATGGTTAATTAGATACAACGAATTCTGTCTGACTCTCTTGTTTCATTGATACAATGTTTACGTCGTTAGGAACTTCAATTAGGAGAGCACTCATTTTATTTGAACGATAACTGCGAGACGTTGAGAAAATGGAGGATGCTCAAAGTGTCCACTTTTAAACATCTTTAAGGACGAACTTGCTGAAGATTTAGGTGAAATGCATCTTTTTGGACATTTAACTCTTTCAATGCAGTTGTACATCTTTATTGGACATTCTACCTTTAAGCATATTTATCCTTTGCTACACGTCTGACTCTTAAATGCAAGATTCCACCAAAATTAATGAAATGTGCAGTTTGTACAAATCAATAAATTAAAAAGAAGTTTGTTACGAAACTTCAACATCATTTTGCAAGGGAATGATTGAGTTGCAGCCCATAGTTCCTTCAAGACTTTCGATCCTCTGGAGGAGTACTACACGGCACGAAGATAAAACATTTGACCTTGAATCTCCATGTCAAGGTCAACACACCAAAAGTGTTCCTTCTCCGCCAATTCAGAGATGTAGAATAGTTACAGAGGTAGTAATACAGTTTTTGAACATTCCGTGCAATACCGTGAACGAGCAGCACTAGACGTCTGGCCGGTACATCGACCCGCGGAGCGACATTCTTCCCCGCGAGCATAATCAAGATCGACGGTCCGTGCAATTAAAAAAGAGAGCCATCGACGGCTCGGTGAACCGTACTCTTAAATCCTGGCTAGCAGGGAGACACGACGAGAAGGAGGAGCAGCATCAGCAGGAGCTCGTGTGCCGTGCGGAGAGGAGGAAAAAGAGCGGGCCGTCCGGATCGCACGGATAAACCGTCTGGCGTGCACAGTGCCGTGAATTAATTATCACCCGTGGGCCTCGTGTTCGTACTTTTAATCGGTCTGCCGGGGCCCCGACCTCGGCCCACCTTGTGCCTCGTTTCCACCTATAAAATGTTCGTCGTGCGGCAGTATTTCACGCCTGCCCACGCGTGCCCTTACGCCACGCCAGCCGAGGTGGACAGCGATCGAGGGCCCTCCTGTCCCCGTACTTCCACGGTGTTGCTTCTCTTGCTGCAGGTGCACCGCATCCACTCACCTTTGCACCGAATTTGTTCGCAATATCCTGGCATTTATTTATTGTACAGGAAGCGGGGCGGGGACATAGAGCAGGGGGCGGTGATTAATGGTACCTCACTGGTGACCCTCTGTGTAGGGTGCCTCCTTTGCTTTTCATTCATTTGGAACTTCGTGCATTCAAGTATAGCTTACTCGATATGTACTTTAAGGTAAACTTGAAGAAAAACTTGTGACGAATTGTTGCATTTTACCACACCATTTACTTATTTTTAATCTTCCTTTAAAACTTAACAATATGATAATGTACACCATAATCATTGAAGAACTTGCATATTCTAATATTTATATATCTGATGATATGCAATTTTTCTCCTAATACATTTACGAGCAAAATGACATGTATGTTTATGTCATATACCATCGAACAAAAATCTGGGGGTACCAAAAAAGCTTCCCTCATAACATCACAAAATGTCTCGATCTGAAGCTCGACTCGGCCATTACGAAGTGCCTTAAATAAGATCCTCCGACGTAATTAAATCCCCAAGTTCTTTCTTGCATGGAGGCCGAAGAAAAGCAGATCAATCACAGCTGGAGTCGGTCTTTCTTCTCGCGTGGAAGACACACGGGGCTCCGGGAGAGCGGCTGACCAAATGCAAACGAGGATTCGTCTCGCCTTGCCAATCGGATTCACCGATTCCTTTTCGCTAATGAAGGAATCGTCGGTTCGACTTTGTAATTAACCCGCCATGGCCACGTCAATGAAACTCTCGTTACCGATATACAGAGTAGGTATACTTGTCCTCGTCTTCCTCGCGTGTCCTGCCCTCCCGATCGCTTCATTTCTATCTCATTCTCATTCTCATTCTCCTTCGTTTCCTACCTCGTCCTGTGCCCCTCGTCGTCCAGTTACAGAGATCGTGGCTCTCCGCTTGGCCACGTCGCACAAAGTAATTACAATAATGAATGTTTATTTTCGCAATCAGCTCGACCGCGGTAGGTAGACTTATACCATTCCGTAAGCGAACTTCTTGACTTCTCTTTCTCAACCCCCGAGGCAAGGTGGTCCCATCCTCACTCTTCGTCTTACCCATCGACGTGACTCTCAAACTGATCACTGCACGCTCGGACGCGGTGGGGACTTTCCTAGGAAAAATGGTGATGTTCGGAAAGAGGCATTGTCCTTTGTTCTTCAGCGGGAAATTTCAAGGTTATTTGCAGACAAGTTTTAAGAGGTTGGCAAAGTAGGAATTTGCGGATTTCATAGTTTGAGAATTTAGGGATTTGAGTATTTAAATATGTCAATTCAGAAATCGGGACATTCTCAAACTTAGGGGATTTGCAAATTTTCAAATGTGGGTGTTTAGGTGTTATCAAATCTTTTAATTCAAAAATTGAAAGATGTGGGTATTTAAAAATTGACAAATTTGAAAAGCAGACAACTTGAACATAACCTCGACAAAACCGTATTCAAATGCATAAGATAAAAGATTATATAATTTCTTGGCGAAAAATTTTCGTGTATCTTCAAAATTAAAGATCCACCATGATCCGTGCGCCATAAAATCTTAACGAAAAATCATCAGAGAATTTGTAGCCGGATGAAGATAGATCGTAAAATGAATTTCATTCATGAAATAACGAAATCACTTTGGCAAACGAACGTCTCCGCCCTTCTTTATTTTATTTCCGAAGGTCTTTTTTTCTGGCCGCCGGAGATTTACGCGATTACTTATCTGCGGCTTCGTCCCGTTCACGGTGTAGAACGACTTCTGGCCATTTATCCCCGCCGATCGTCGACGTATGTAAATTTACGGAGCCGTTAATTGCGGCGAACTTCTTTCGGCCCTTTCGGACCAGAAAAACCGCCGACGTTGCTACAGGCATGCGCCTCCACTTATGCCCCCGTGTACCAAGCGTACACCGCTACACGCGCGCGTATATTTCGACGTGCTCGTGCAACAGGTACGTACCTACCTGTATTCGGTTAGGTTAGGTTAATGGCACACGAGCCGATGTGTTGCGAACAAGGTTTGAAGGAACGCAACAGCCGATATTTCGCTGATTAACACGTTTGAAGAGTACACACACGTGGGTCCTATGGTACTCGTGAACTATGGGTCTTTGGGGACTTCGAGATTTGGGAATTCGGATGTTTGGGTATTTGAGGGTTAGGGAATGTGGGGATTTTGTAATTTGAAAAATTTGAAGACTACGGTCATTTTGAAATATGGGAAATCTTCTGGATCTATAAACCAGCAAATATGAAATATTCCAAATGCAACCTAACAAAAATAATATTTTGAAAATATAGACTAGGAAAACCAAGAACTGCAAGTATAAAAAGAATAAAAAATGGCAGTAATCTATACCCCATTGACTCGAATCTCCCCAATTAAAGTCCATCGATAAAATTCCTCGCGTCAGATCTGGTTTTAAGTATCGTAACCAATACCCCGACCGAAGAATAATTCATTTCGAGCGCAGGCATTCATTATATTCACTACCGGCAGTATTCAAACTAAGCAACGCGCGCAATCGTGTTTCATACACCGCCCACGCCCGTTCCAGAATCGGTATCGACTTTATCGTCCTCATCAACGATCAGCATGCGTGTTTCAAAGTATCCATTACAGATGGTGGTCGTTTTGTCTATCCGGCCCTTTGCAATTGTATCGATAAAACAAAAGCGAGCCTATCGAGCCCACTGTACCCATTAATGGTTACTCGTCCCATTCTTGCTTCTGTTATGCGATAATCCACGGGAGCGACGCTAACCCGACATTATCCTTTTGTATCCATTAGCGGTAGAAGGGTAAACTAAGAAATTGTAGCGGCATCGCAATCAGAAAAGTACCATATGTTTGCTTGGCGCTGCTGCGTAGGGAAATTTATATCGCGGCAGGACAAAGCCCTTTGTTCGAAAATCGTTGCTGGAACTTCAGGAAATCGTATCAGGCAAGATATGAACGTACAATTACTTTGCTCGTTTATCTTCAAATCCTTTGCAACAATTTTTATGATAATCGAGTACGAAGCAAAAGAGGTTTGATAAAAGTGTTGTTTGTTTTAATAGAATAGACAAATACCAGCGTACGCTCGATTAATGCACGCTCGATTGATGCACGCGCGTTTATTGCACGATGAACCGCCTACGTGTTCAAGGCTACATTGTTTAACGTGTCACATTCCACCCATGAATCATGAGAAAATCTGTGTAATTACTCCCGCAATTATCCGTGGTCCGTTGCATTAATCGAACGACACCTTAATTTTATTAGTAACTAAACAACTTCGATACGGAACAGCGATCCTATTGATAAATTCGCTGATAAATATGTAGAGCAGATATAAAAGAAAAGCGACAAGCTTTCCATAATGTTCAGAGGCGTGCCAACATTTCGAGCTAATCGTCGAGCGAGTTGAAAAATGTTAATTCAGACACCTGTTGTAATTAATAGCGGCAGGTGATCCGAATCACGATAAGTGGACGTTGTTTTCAATCATCTTAATCGTCGTGCAGTTATCGACCGCGAATCGAGCGTTAATAAAATTCCGCGGTAAAAAGGTGGCGTTCGATACACGTCGATGGATCGAGTCGTTGGAATTAATCAAGACTCGATCCGCGTTCAGCGAGACTTGAACCGACGCTTTTCCAGGTCAGCGGGTAGTAAATGTCAAAATACGCTCGAGTCGTTCGAAACGGGGTCCAGCGTGCCGCAAGCTCTGTTAAACGTGGAAAGAGGAGGAGGGCTACCAGTAGTGCACCTCTATGCTAGAATATATGCATTTGAACCAGTTGCACCTAGCTGCCGAGGTCGGGGTGAACGGCCAACGCCTTTAAAGAGAGCACGCAGATGCGATACGATGCGCCTCGCCCTGCTTCTTACAGTGCCAAAGGCGTAAGGCTGCGTTTTCAATGGGATAATCTGCTTATCTAACGTTGCTCAAACACGTATCAAATGTACAATGTGTGCTGGACGTAGGATATTGGAAGTTTAGGAATTATTGCATTCGAGTATCTTTAAGATCGAGAATTTGAGAATTTTCCCTAGAACCCCAATTCCATAGTTCCCAAATTCCTATGTTCCCAAGTTTCCAAATACCCAAGTCCCCAAATTTCCAAATTCCCAAACCCCCAAATTCCCAAATCCCCAAATTCTAAATTTTAATACATGAAATTCACTGTTCAGTGATGCACGTAATGATTGATGTAGTACTTCCATTACGTCATAACATAACATAAATGTACGATATGCATATAACATAAACAAGTCGTAGAATTGAATCACAAGTTGATAATCGAGAGCTAAACAGGATGCGTGAACGTCTAAAGGACGAGTCCTACCAGGTTGACGATAATAAAATGAATTATAATGATACACGATGGATCAGGATATTATCAACGCACGTCCACACGTCGTGGATGACTGACCAGTGAGAATGTGCCCTAACATGTTGCATCCAATTCTTCTCGGTCGCTAAAGACGCACACATCCTGCATCAACGTATGTGATTTCAGGTGTGCGCTGCCCTGGTGAGAGATTCATGATTGTATCACCCAAAATGAAATACAGGTATTTCTCTCTATAGTACTTTACAATTATCCTACATTTCCAGCAATTCATATTCAAACTCTCCTCTATCAAGCCAGCTCCTCTGTCACACTGCTGAAACGAAAAGCCATATCCATTTCAGACCCGGTTTCACATCGTTTTTCCCTTTTTCCACGTACCAAACGTTCGCACTCCTTCTCGTTATAGTCAATTGGCCACAGAAACTACAATAGCTCCGGAGCAACGAAGCATAAACATTCTAATCAAGAGGCGACCAACAAATCTCAGATGTGGAGCGCGGAAACCGCAACAGGCATCCATAAGTGCAGACCTCGTTACCGTATCGCGGCGTTGATAAAACCATGTTCTTTGATAACGTTGTGCACGAGTATCGTTCGTTTTGTCGTTGACAGCAAGTGCTGCTCCAACCTAAAAATCATTCGACGGCTCGACAAATATCTTTGGATCGTGCATAGTCGTAAAACCGGAGGAACGTTAAATTCCTGGCTGTTGCATTCTTTCGATCATGATCGTGCCACAAATCATATAATAGCGGAGACATAACACGGGCAAATAACGAATTTATAACATGTTGGAACGATCGCGCAGACCGTTCGTGTTTGCCGTTGAAATTTCAAACAAATTCATTTATTTTCATATTTATGTTTTCTAATGTTTAGGCTGGGTTCAGAATTGATCACTTCAAATGTGGGTCACGGGATTTTATTAATGTTGGCTGATGAAATATGTTTCGTTACGGTGACGTCATCTTTTGTTAGAAGTATATGGTTAGGTCGAAGAGATTTCAATTATGAATCAGGTGTTATGTGATGATTAGGTGGATCTTAGATTTTTAGACTTCTGGATTTTTAGGTTCCCAGGTACCTAGGTATCAAGATTTCTATGATCTCAGATCACTTTCTAGATTGCCAAATCCCTAGATCTTCAGATACCTATATTTCCAGATCCCCAGATTTCCACATACCTCCAGATCTCTAGATCCCTAGATACTCATAATCTCCAAATACCTATACCCACAGATTCCTAAATCTTTGGACTCCTAGATCTCCAAATCTACGACTCCACATTCCTATTGCTTCAGGTAGCTACAGGTCTATCTATCTATCCCTACTTTCCTAGATACCTAACTCTCTTAATTTCTATTGCTCCAGATGTGTACAGCTCCAACTAGTCCCACATCCTTCCACATTACCCAATTACTTCAGTATCCTTCAACGATACCCAACTAGTCCACAATCCTTCCACATTACCCAACATTCTCAAGCCGTATCCAACCATCCAGCATCCACGTCCAAAGAGTAAATTGCTAACAGAGAGATCCACGTAGTACAAGGTAACAAACCTAAAGGACTAACGAACAGCCAGAGAAGATTCACTTTTCAACGTCAACAAACTTTCGTTGGAAGCGCAGCAAGTCCAAGAGGCAGTCGAATCGGCAGAAGCAAAAAGCAGCCCGGTCGAGCTATTTTCTTAAACACGTCTTAAATTCCAGCTAATAATTGAGCAGCTGAACGGTTGGGCGGGGATGCTGGAATTATGCAAATCGCGTCAGATCGGGATCGTGTCCCGAGGGCGCGACGTCCAAGAAGAAGAAGAAGAAGAAGAAGGAGGTGGAGAGAGGTGGTCGAAGAAGAAGCGCATCGGACCAACAAGAAGAGCAAGAAGAAGAAGCGGACCAAGGAGCAACGAGAGCGTACATCACTGGGAGAAGGAGACTCGGCCCATTGTGATTGCTATACCCAAGGGCAGAATGTTTCTCCGGTGTGCCGTCTCATGCCGACCCGCAACCAAACCCGAACGATTCTCATCCTACCGTTCGTTTCTCTCGTCCCAGCAACGAAGCAACAGGTTGCACAACCTTCCACCTGCCCCTCTTGTTTACTGGCCGCCATACGTATACCAGATCCAACACCGTACACTCAGCTGCAACGTACGCTTACTTTGAATAAGTACACACGTGGGTATTGCACAATTTTTTCATTCTCCACCTTTCGCATTTATAGGCTTCTCTCGATTTTCCTTTATTTCGAATTTTTTCGTTCATACATTCTGACAGTGTCAGATATGTTCAATTTCCAAATTCCACTTCTGATTTTCCAAACTAGACTTCTAAATACTTAGACCCTCCTCATCGTCAGATCTCTAGGTTCCCTGAATTCATAGACATCCAAATCCCTGGATTGACATATCTCTACATCTCTAAATCTCTAAATCTGTAAATACCTATTGTCCCCAAATCCACCCCTTGCTGAAGTGTTTCTACCATGATGGCGATATTTTCCCTAGGGAAGTGAGATTTGCCGGTGACTGTACTCTTTGTAGCAGTACCGAACAAGGTTGGGTGACTACCAACCTGAATCTGCTATGTGTAGCACGGTGTACGAAAAGTGTTCGACATGTTCGACGAAAAAAGGACTACTTCTCGAGTCAGTCAGTGTGTGTGTACTAACCGTGATATTAAGCGCCATCGTATGACGGATAATAGGGGGACTACAGAAATATCTTAATGTTGGCCTGGAATTTTAAGCGCTTCTATTAGGTATCGTGTAATGGCCGATTCGTGAACCGAGGTATGTATGTATGTATGTTCATTGAATTTTATCATTTGTGCGATTTTTGGGGAGATATGGAAGATTTCATGCAAGGACTGTTTTAGTGGTAATTGGTAATTGAAGATTTGGGTATTTTGGAGGAAAATTTTGAAATTCTCAAGTTACTAAATTTCTAAATTACCAAATACCTAAATCTCCAAATTCCAAAATTTCCTTAATGCCCCAAATCCTTAAATCGTTGAAATTCTAAAATTTCCACACTCCCATTCCCCAAATTTCCAAACTTGCAAATCCACCATCTCAAAATAAGAATGAAGCGAGATTCCCCCCTCCTCTACATTCTCCCTAGGGGAAACCAGATTTGCTCTCGACTGTACGTCCTCCTCGATCGAGCTTTCTCGCGTATCAATACGCTCGCGATACACGATAGCAGAAGAGTCGTGGAAAAAAGAGAGACAAACGAGCTGGTGCAGGAAAAAAAAGAAAAGAGGAGCAGCTTAGCGCCATTCGAGACAGGATCAAGATACCATTCTCGATTTCCCGACTGGTATCACGCGTTCGTTGCATTTCCTGGAAGGCTTCGATAAGCTCTACTTCTCGATACACGTACGATGCTATCGTGGTAATGACGCACCGGGATAAGCGTCGCGGTCACCGATAAAAAGCTTTTCTGCCTCATGACCACGATTTCCAAGTTTTTCCGTTCGGACTGTGAATTATTTCCATGTCCTCCCCGTTTTATATCGCGTTTTTTTAAAGCTTGTTAACGGTTTCAATATCGCTGCGAAAATGGCCATATACTGGGTGTCTCAACTTCAAAAGTACATCTAATCACCATCTTACTTGTTTGGTATTTCATTCATAGCTTCTTCAAGGTTATATTATCCCAAATTAAATTACTTAAGTCAGTTAAATTAATTATTAAAATTAAGTACATTTATGCTGAAGAAGAATAACAGTGTTAATAATGTTAAACGTAGAGGAGTAACAATCTTACAATACAGTGTTACCCAATAAACAATTCTTGTAGTTGAAGCTATATATAGGGTGTCTCCGTTAATTAAGACCTGCTATATATAATTTTTTCTCGTGTTTTTATAATTACCTCAAGGAAGTATTAAAACATTACACAATCAACAATTCACTTAGAAATCAATACTGAAACTAAGAAGCAAATGTACTTCGACCGAGTATTAAATATAAAAAGTGTTATTTACAATGGCAGTAACTAACCGGCACGCGATAAAGTTTCTATGTATAATAACGTGAAACAACTGAGCACCAAAAGGAATTAACACATCGGAAATCATAGATAACGCCATTGAGCAACTAACGAGAAATCTAATCAAATAATTAAAACATAAATTCGAGACAGCGTAGAAATCAGCCGAGCAGTTCAAGATAGCAAATCGAAGCGTCAGATTAATATTATCGCGTGTCGTACTAGGCGTGGCTGTTCCAGCGGCAGCCAATCTCGACCCGATCCAATAACAATAAATACAAGCTCCGGCACATGTGATCCGAGTAGAAATTTTCCTGAAAAGCTGATATCGTTTTCGAAATAAAATTACAGAGCCGTCGTTGAGGCGGACAAGAAATTGCAACGTGCACCTGTCGCCGACCTGTCGCCTCGGTGAAATCAAAATATCACGTTATCGTGAAAATAACGTACGATCCGCACTCCGGTTACTCCGGCAAAAGAAAGAAAATTCGCGCGGATTGCTCGAGCAGAATTTACTCGGCCGTAAGAAGCGTGCATGACGCGTAGCGGCACCGAAGCGACACGTACCACGCATCCTAGAGGAAAAGTGGAATAAAAAGAAACCGCGGTTATGACGTTCCACCTGAGCAGAGAGGATTTTTTGCGACGCGTCCGAGCACGACGAGGAACGTGAACGGTGACGGAAGTCCTTCCACTAAATAGAAGAGGATGCTCGCGATCGAACGAGATTCACCTTGCAAAAGTAGCGAACGAAGAAGACCTCCGCAAGAACGCAACCACCGTGCCACGCGGACCTCGTGCTTATACCGCGCCCTCTCGATTCAAATACTTTTCTCTTCATCCTTTTTTCCCCTTCTTCGGCTTTATGGCATCTTCGTCCCTCGATGGGGTGAGCAGGAAAGCGACACGCGATGCTCTTCGAGAGATCGACGCGGGTATATGTCGAAGGCGTGGTCCGCGGACAAGATCTTCGGAGACAGCAGTCTCCAATCTTCAGGTTGAATTTGCAAATTTTTACATTATATTTCAAAATTATTGGGGTTGTAATTAAAGTCAGTTGCGAAAATTTCAACTTTTCAAGTTTTACAAATCACCGTTCCTAAATTTCCTCAATTTTTCAAGTATCTTGAATTTCCTCAATTCCTGAGTGCCCCAAATTTAAGTTGCCACATTCCTTCTATTCTCTAATTCTTTCAAATTTGTCAAATTCTCGAAATAATCCAAGTCTTTCATGTTTCCCAATTCTCTTAAGTTCTCCAAATCCTAAATTTCCCAAATGTTCCATTGACAAATTTCCCAGATTTCCAAAATTCTCAAAAGCGTCCAAATTCATCAATTTCCCAAAAGCCCAAAATTCTCCGATATTCCAAAATTGCAATTTCCCCTTCCTGCAGCATCTCACGTTGCTCCTGTTGGTTACTGGAACAAGGAAAAGCACGACACACGCCGGTCTCGAAACGAGATCAACGCAAACTCTCTGTGTACGCGGCGAAGGCGTGGTCGGTGGACAAGATCGCATCTTCGTGCAACGAGGAGAGAAAGAGAGAGAGGGAGAGAGAGCAGGGTGGCTTCATAAGAAACCAGGGGAAAGGTAAGATCTGCATGGCGGGGAATGTGAATAAGGCCGAGATGAGGGAAGAGGTAGGGACGAGGACAGAGAGCCAATCCTGGAAATTGGAACGAGCGAATGTTGGAGGTAGGTGGGTCGTCAGTGTACACTACGGTGTAATGTAGCCTTCCTTTGAATGAGGATCAAACTAAGGGGAGGAGCCTCCCACCTGTTTTCAATTTTACCAATTCATATTTCGAGTTTTGTATTGGACATTTTTTTGGTTTCAGTTGCTATTTAATGTTGACAAATTTTGTAAATTTTATATTCAAGATTTATGATTTTTGGAATTTCTACGTTCAGGCAACTTCTCATAGTTCCCTGTATCCTCAAGCTTGGACATTTGCAAGTTTTTAAATTCTGAAATTTTTCAAATTACTATATCTACAAAATTTTACATCTTCAATTTCCTAAAATCCTGAAGTATCAAAATTTCAAATTCCCAACTATCCCATATTCCTACATTCCCAAATTCCATAATTTCCAAATTCTCCAAACTTCTATACCTCCAACTTTACTCGCAGATACGTGCAGTGTGAGGCTGCATTTCGCAATGCCTATGATCTTATCATGATTGTACCTACTACATCCAATTAAGTATGACCCTAGTTGAACTTCTGCAAATGTCCATAATTCAATCTCAGCCAAATTAGGGTCCCCGGTGTTAGGAAGTTACTATGTAATTAGGTTTCCATCATAAGTAGTTTCTCGTCCCTGTTCTTGCTCATAACCGATAGAAGCCGACGTTGCACCGCGGTGTACAGTCGAGAGCAAATCTGCTTTCTCTGCGGAAAATCTGAGTACTAGGAGGAGGCCTTTCACTCGTTCATTTCTAGGGATTTTTAGAGAATTGCACATCCGATAATTAGACTATTTAGATATTAAAAATTGGAGAATTTGGAAATAGGGAAACTTTGACAATTTGATAATTTGAGGTCGTTGAAATTTGAGGGTTTGGATATTTGAGGATTTGCAAATTTGAGGGTCTGGAAATTTAAGGACTTGAAACTTTAGGGATTTGGAAATTTGAAGACTTAAAAATTAGACGATATCAACGTATAAAAATTCCAAAATTCGTCCATAAGCTCACAAATGAAATATTTCGAACTAATATGGAAATTGGTAACTAAGGGATTTCGAAATGTCAAGTTCGAACGTTCGCCCTTGTTCGAAGGTAGCCCACGTTGCACCGGAGTGTACACCTCTCCGATGTAGACATTACGGCGTAGCCGTGTCGTCGTGAATACAGCCAGACGTCGTTTCGTGTGTTGCGCGATATCAGACGCGCGACGCCGCGGCGTACAGAGCAGAGGTCACCGATAAAAGGCCAAGATAAGAACACCTAGGACGCAGGTGAACCGAGCGTAAGCGAGTCGATAACCGGCCGTTATCTTATCTCCTCGCTCCAACGCGATACACCGTGCTAGCACGATAGAGCAACGGGGCTAGATTCTATGCTTCGACGCTCGTGTCGAGCTATAACGTCGATCGTTGAAAACTTCAACCATCGGTGAAACCCTGCTGAACACGCGGACTCGCACGATCACCTTTTCACGATGTGTCGTTACACGAATCGAATTTAGACGTTTACCATCGAATTTAGGGACTTCAGTTACCACCAAATTTAAGTTAACAGGGAATTTAAGAATTGCTATTGAATGTAGGAGTATAAGTTACCACCGAAGTTAGGTACATAAGCCACCTTCAAATTTAGATATTTGAGTACCATCATCAAATTTTGATGTTTAGCACCGTATTTCGGTGTTTGAGTTATAGAATTTGGGTACTGCAGAAATTGCCAACGCCATTTTGTAACACAATTAGCAGCGCCATCTCATATCTGAAAGTGCACGCTTGAGCATACATGTGAAGATAAGTGACTTATAAAATACAAGGCTGCAGGAATTGATAAAAATAAAGAAAATAAGTAATAGTCTAACAGTAGCCAATTTATAGACTACTGAGAGTGCAAAACGATATAATTTCGACAATTTTGAGGTTAGAAAGAGAAGAGCATCGGCATCCATCTTGTTGACTTTCTTCATTTGCAAGTGTTTGAAATATCATCATATCATAATATTTAAAACATGCACAGTCTAAAAAATGTTAATATTTCATCAACCATCCTAGTATTTTTCAATAATTTCTGAAGAAATGATCTCGATAATTCAAGATGTCTGTCGTCATTTATGGTCATTCATTTTCATAAGAAATTCTGACCTTAAAAGTCTACTTCCTTTCACGACACACCGTATATGATTTAACAAATAGTGGCGATCAACGAGTCCTGTTATACTGTTGGAAGAATGATCGACAATCTTTAAGAAATCTTGTTTTCTGTCGTCGATTTTAACAGATTGACTGGCAAAGTAGATACGGCCATGTCTGATACGATACAGGATATTAACGCGTTCACCGGCGCAGTGGAAATGGACGTGTGTAATAAGACTTATTGAAATTCTAATTTGTTAAGGATACCAATAATTAATTCTTGTACCTAAGCTTTTATTTTGTCACTAGTAATTTCTGATTTTTCTTTGCTCTTCTTTCGTTGGCATCTAACATGTGGACAGTGATATGGCAGATTATTAATATAATTATTTAGAATACATTAAATTTTCCATTTGTTCTCTCACAAAATTAATAAAATTTTTTATGGCGATCTCTGATGACCTACTGGTGTCTGCTTGATAAACATAAGTACTGTTTATGTGTGCAAGCCGTAAGCTAATGTTATATCATATGCGAAGATTCAGCCTGTGTTAGGTTCCTCTTAAAATATTGACCACTAAAGTTTCTTCTAAACAAAATGAAACTGCAAAAAAATTGAAGTACAAAGAAAACCTCTAAATTAACATCGATATACATAAACTGTCATGAGGATGTCAAAAGTGCATACATGTTAAAAAGATGCAAATAAATACAATACTAGAGATATTTGAACAAATGGGTTTTCGTTAAACGTATAAATCATTCGTTATTTATGACATTATGTTAATAGAGATAATGTTAAATGCATTACGATTTCGAATCCCTCCATTTTGAAGCCGGCAAAGAGAAACTCAATTACAAGGTTAAAACAAGCGTGACTAACGCGTCCCAATTTCCATCGCCGAAAAAAAAAGCGTTAGCGTCGCGCGGAAAAAAAGATAATATCGTCTCTCTCGTAACACCGAAATAACTTTTCCACCAGAATGTACGCGAACTGTGTGCGACTACATGTTCACCTCGAGTTCCGCTATCAGCAGCCTGTACTTCCGCCGCCAGCTGCCTCTATCTCTGTGTATCCTTACAGCACACGTTACATAAAGTAACAACACACAGATTTTCCGCGAAACGCCAGCCTAACGATGCTTTTCATCGGCCAATAACGCGTCTCATCAAAATTACGATAAAAATAAAATTATGTACTCGTGAACACGTGTACCGCGGATTCGCGTCACAAAACACGCGTTTAATTAAACCGCTCGTGATTGACATTCATAGGAAAAATGGCGGCGTACGGAATTTTGAGGTTAGACGATTTGGGAAATTTGAAGAACGGTTCCTTGGAAATTTGGGGAATTTTGGGAGTTCATTTTGTTCGGGAATTTGGGGAATTTGAAGGTTTGATAATTGGAAGTTTGGTGAACTGATAATTGAAAATTTAGGGAGCTTGTAAATTTAAGAAGGTGAGAGTTGGGGATTTGGTAAATTGGCAATTGGACGTTTGGGGAATTTGGTGAATTGGCATTTGGAAGTTTGGAAAGTTTGATCATTTGAAATTTGGTAATTGAGAATTTGGGAAATTTATAGACATTGTTATTGAGAATTTGAGAATGTCTAAATATAGAAATGTGAGCTTCAAAAAATATGAGAATATTCATTATCTATAAATTAGAAAGTTAGGTTTCTGAAAATTAGGTAATGTCGCCTTCCATCAATTCTAAAATTTGTGGGTCCACATGTGAGCCCCAAAAGTGACATCCTTCTGCCACATCCTATAGCCAAAGGAAGTCGGCACTGCAGTGGAGTGTATCCGACATTCCTAGCGCAAAGCAAATAAGAATTTCCGCGCGCGCCTGACACAGATATCCACGATCCGAAGGCCGTCGCGTACCTTTCACGCTCCAAAACAATCGCGGCGGCCGTGATTCCGCAAAAACGTTGATCCAAAGAAAGAAGAAAGTAGCCACTCACCAGATCGGATGGTAGTCCGGTGGTGGCTGGACTCGCGTTGTCCCTAGACGCGGTGACTGTCGTCGGATCCTGTCATTTCCTCGGGAAGGTAAGGTCACACACGCGAGCTGTCACACGCAGCGGGTCCGAACTCGACAATGAACCACGTGAGCGGCTCGCACAGGCACGACACACACCGAGACACACGTGTTTGCCAGCTCCGGTTGTTTGCCGTCGGGCGAGCAAGCCAGGAAGCCAGTCGGCTGGCGACGATTACGGCTGCACGCGCGAAACTCTACTGTTACGGCCACGCGACTCGCGATTTCGAAGGTGGCGAACGACAACGCGGCGGGAAAGATGGCACGCGGGGGCGCTCACCCGATCATGGGCCCGTCCCGACTGATAGCGTAAACAAAACGAGCTAGCTTCTGGTGCTCACTAGCTGACGCGACCTCGAGGCCGGGTTACGCACGCTCTTCTACGCGAACGAAGCCGTACGAACACAACCGAACGCCGGAACCGTCGTGCCGCGAATACGTTCAACGTTTCTTTCGACCGTTTGCGCATACCGCACCTCCTCACGCTGATTATCAGCTTAATTGCACGGAGGTTGCTCCTTTCGTGGTGACGGAGTGGGCGTGATATCCCATGACCGAACGCTGGTCAACGTGTCGAGGGTTACCACTTGGAGGTTATTTTTGAACAACGGTAGCATCGCGATGTTCCGGGGAATCGGGATTGACTTTGTTGTCGGTGTGCTTATCTGCTGGACGCTGCCGGGGCTAACGCTGTCTCGACGATGATGATGAAGCAAATGGAGGCACGTCGATATTATCTCGCTTATCGCGAGAATATCGTCTGGTTACGCGTTGGACCGACTCCGACTGTAGATACGCGAAGCTTCCTCCAAGTTCCTCGGAAAACCCGATGTTGTAGGATGATCTATCGATTAGAATTATCTGCTCAACGTCACTTGGCGTATTACACATTCGGACGATACAGCTTCGACTCTAATGAAGCGTGCGCGGACGTGTTGATGCGGAGATGACAGCTTCTTGCTTTTGTATCTGGTATCATCTCCACGCGATTAGACTAATTGATCAAAATGCGAGTATCTATTCTAATCTGGTCTGGAACACGCACGACGCTCTGAGAAATGAAGGCAATCGACAACTTGGACTTCGTTATCTGTCGAACGCTGTCATCTGTTACACCTATTCTGAGCCAGTGCCACATTAGCTGCACGAAGCTTCGGTGATGAAGCGAATGGAGACACGTTGCTTCGAAATTGATATCCTCCCGGTTATCTAGCGAACGTTATCTTGCCTGCTGATCGGTTCGCACTGGTTCTGACCAAACGTCCATTATCGCGTTAGCACGAAGGTCGACGCTGATGGAGGCGCGTGCACAAACGGGTTCAAAGCTGGTGCCCGGTTGAATACACTCGGTCTACCTTTCGACCAATCCGAAAGTTTAATTCGGCGAGGTCGATGGGTAAATACCTCGACAAACTTCGTCAAACTTTATCGAACCTTCTTAAACTTTGTGAAATTTTAGTGAATTTCAGTTGTACCATCGATAGCGCCTATCTGTAGATCAAAATTTTGATACCTCGTGTATCGCACCTGACCTTGCGTCAATGATGCTACGAGCGTAGAACAGAAGGGATTGGAGGTTCAGTAGCTGGGCATGATAAACGGCAACGCGTGTTCCGGACCGAGACTCGTCGATCGTTCACGGTCGATTCGATCCGCGTTTCGAAAGAATGCCGAGCAGAATCGCGATGGTAGAGCGTGGTCGATTAATGAGCGGCTGTCCCGTCGGTATAAACAAAGCGATTCTGTCGCGCTGACTGCCGCGTCGGTTGTATTCGATGTGCGGCTACAGGTCAAACGGGCACACGATGTACCGCTCATACGAAACTTGACGAACTCTTCCGAACACCGGGACACGAGCAGCGTCGCTCCATTTGATTTCGCGCGTAGCCGGGAACCATTGGCGTAAATACCTAGGGACCATGGTCGATCTAGTTACTACAGAATGTGGGTGAAATCTCAAATTACCAAATTATCAAATTTCCAATTTCCTATATCCCAAATTCCAAATTACCAAATTTACCGATCCCTAATTCCCTATATCCCAAATTAATAAATTACCAAATTTTTTCATCCCTAATTCCCTATATCCCGAATTTCAAATTACCAAATTTTCCAATCCCCAATTCCCTATACCCCAAATTCCAAATTACCAAATTTTCCAATCCCCAATTCCCCATATCCCAATCTAAAAACTTCCCAAATTTCCAAATCCCCAATTTTTCATTTCGTAAATTCCCAAATTGCAAAATCCCGAAATTTTAAAACACCATGATCCAGACCCTACAAATCTAGGGAATCCCTCCCTAGAAACATGAAGTTACGCCAATGGTCCGGTGTTCAGCGCCACGCGGCAATTACACTTCGATTTGGCGAGTTAATGGAATTATTCAAGTCAGAGAGAGGGAAACGGGCTTTCGAGTTGTCGGTTCGGAGGGAACCGTTTAGACGGGGTTATTTGTTTGATCGTGCTTTAATTATAGAACGCGAACGCGATATGACGCGTGTGTGCGCGTCGATCCAAGAAACGTCGGACGAGGATTAGAGGCGACGCTCGCGGAAGCGGAACCGCACGAATGCGACCGAACCGAGGCGAAATTATTTTCACATCGCCAGGATTATTTGAACTGTCCAAATAACGGTGATTCATGAATCTGCCGACCTTTGTTATGACTCCTCAACGTCGCGACGCCCCGCGCCGCCGACGCGTTTTCTAGAGTTACGGCACCGAACTATTACACGGATTATTTATTGGATTATGTTGCGTTACGAGAAGCGAACGGTCGCGTTTCGTAATAAAAATTGGCGGGAACGATTCTGTCCGTCAGCCACAAGATGGACGCCGACGGCGAACAAAATGGAGGCGCGGTTTTTTAAAACGAAATGCGTACTTCGCTTCTCGTGTATTTTCTTTTATTTCTTTTACGAATCTGATTTTTTAAAACAATTCATCTTTCTTTTCAACTCAAAATTGTAGCAATTCATGTGTGAAATGTTGCATAGAGTTTAAAGGTCCCGTTTTCAACAGTCATTTGTATTTAGAAGTTAGTCATTTCTTGCATGGTTGAAACAGTCATTTGCGCAGCTTTCTCATGTTTGCTTTTGTTTTAAAACCTTGTAATCAATGAACACATTCATCGTTGCGAAAGATAAAGAAGCGAAGAAGTTAATGAGGCCATAAAATGAATATTAGAGCGTAATCTTAAGGAACCGATAAAATATAATGACATGCAGATAAGTTTTGTTAAGTGTTTTCAATTTTCGTACACCTGCTTAAATTGTTCAGAGTGCATAATATTCCATTAAATCGCTTGTTCAGCGAACAAATAATCTACAATGAGTAAAAGAGTAACATGCTTCGTTATTGAAAAAAAAGATGTGATTGGATACATGATTCGCCAAAACGGCTGTTTAATAAGCGAATCTTAATATCGGTATCAGATCAGCAATTATAGAAAAGGTTAATATGTTTCAAATCATTAATCATCCTCGAAGTAGTAATAACTCCACCTCAAACAAGAAGCAGGCTGTTCTTTTATTTCTTTTCGAGCATGTACCATAACACCAAGAAACTAGAAAAGTGTGGAATGATTTATGAAATACAGACGGGACTAAAACGTTTACGTTTGTCGTATGAAAAATTGAAAAATAGATAATTAACAGTCCCAGAAGGAAATACAAGTTGGCTCGCGGCGATATAACAGAAAAAGGGACGACTTAATGGTTCGAGGAGTGTAAAGGAAGAATACGATTTCAAAGATTGGAATTCAAAAGCAAACAGACAGAGTTTACACGGTCGAAAAGAAAGCAGATCGTCCAATGGTAGATCGAGTATGAAATATATGTGTTGACTATATCGTGATACTGATTAAAGTCATAAAACACATTTGACGCGGTCGCTGATAGCGTGCAAATGGTAAAATGTAGAGCATGTGCAATTTACTAGAGTAAAGCTCGAGCAATAAGTAGAGAGGGAAGTTATAAATTATCGACACGACCGTAACATGTAATTGATTTATCGGATCTACGCAAATAAAGATACTGCTCGGTTTGATATTTCCTGATACGTAACGCACCTCCACGCAAACGTACACACTCTTTAATTCTTTCGAACATGCTAAATAATGTACGAATCCGATCGATCGAGCGTGACCATTACTAGCCAACATCGTTAGGACATCTAAATACTTCATTAAAAACACGATGATTATAGTATCTGTTTAAATATCTTTATGATAGTTATAGCATCTACTATGTTATTTCAAGCAATTATAATATGTAAATAAGAGAAACTCTGAACTAAATGGACCATGACAAATAGTACAATATTCTCGGTGGAGGAAAAGCAGACGAATTGTTAAAATCACTGATTTTGGTAATTAAATAAACGATCATTGAACGATTTAATTAATTTAAGTATGTGAAGAAGTTATTCACTATGAGGACATCCAGTTAATTTTCTTCGTAAACTGACATAGCAAGTAGTTATGACTAGATAATATATACGTATAAAAGCAATTACAGCACGTTTCGAAACGAACAGAAGTAAAAAAAAAGTTGAAGATACCAATGACCAATAACAGTAATAACTGAATGATTTGATTAATTATTTTAATATGAATGTGAGGTAGTTTTGCTCTGTCACCATCAGGACAGTTTATGATCTGTTTAGATCAATACCCTTAATCAAGTACCAGATAATTGCAGCGAACCTTGATGGTGTATTACTACATTAGTATGCATGTATTATATATGCACTCCAATAATAACCATACGTATTATAAGAAATAGTATTTTCCCTAACACCAGTGAATATTATGAATATTTGCAGTGCGATAAATTACGCATTGAAACCCTGGAACGTAGGTAAATAAAAATGAATTGTCTCCATTAACGCCGGTGTTTTCCTTTTTCGATCGATTTCTCAAGTTTCCATCGGCCAATACCAGCCGAGCGGTGTGCTGAATGACTCGATTGAATATTCGAGCGGCAATCTATTGAACGACCATTACCAGTCGTGACTCGGTGCAGCTACCAACTACCGTATCACGTTCCTGACACGACAATCGATGTTCTGCCAGCAATTCCCGATTAACAGCCAGCAATTCACCGGCGAGCATGTCTCGAACACAGGATCGAAATCCAAAATATTCGCGTGGCTCGTTTCGTTCGCGTTCCATCGAGGAGGCGAACATTTGACGCCGAGTGAAAACGGCTGATGAACTCTCTTGACGAGCGTTTTCTGGTGGCACGCACACCTGGTCTACTTGCGATGAAGATTTCTAACAGTCGTGTCAATGATTAATTGATTCTGGCCGGCATTCTTGTAACGAGCACGCGGATAGCAGGAAAAGTACGAGTGAAAAATACCTGAATGCCGTGTAATTTATTGCTGCTATTATGGATTCTCGTCGGTTGCAGCCTCGCGGCTCGAGTTTTACGAGAGCGTTAGGCTTCCGACATTTTTACGTGGCTCAATGGCGATTCAGGCTGCTTGAATTTCATTTTTCGCCACGTTATTTTATGACGGTGATTGCTAACCGTGTCAAGGGTTAGCCGCGATTCAATCGGTGCCTCTAGAAACTCTACCCAAACTGCATACCTGCTGCTAGATGTAGTAAGTGGATTAGATTATCTCTTTTACACTTCGTTGCTGCTTTTTCATACTTAATTAAAAGTAATTGGGTGAGCATATGAGTATACTTGAATTTTTGTATATCAAGTACTATGCATATTTTCATTTGGGAAATAAGTGTAGCTCTTTATAAAAATGAAGGCTGATAATGATTGTCCTACAATTTTACTCCTATTGCAACACGTAAGCATGATACTACATGAACGAATAAAAATACAACTCATGGTCATATATTACAACCGTGGACAACAACAATATGTACGAATTCAATACATACGAACACAATATACAAATACAGTTCGAATACAGTATACAAATATAATACAAGTACAACCAGTAAGGTGAGTATTTCGAAAAACTGGAAGAGGAGGAAGATATACTATATTCTATCAATATTAACGAATTTTTAAACGAAATTCTAAATATTTTTTAATTTTATGTAAATCTTTATGTACATTATTGTGACCTTGGATGGAGAACCATAGAATAAAAAAGTGAAATATTTCGTAATATTCCATGTCACAATAAATTGATAACAAACAAAGATTAATAGAGTCTTTAAAAAAATAAGACAAAAGTGATTTATTGTGATATGGTAGAGAAGTGTGCAATCTGATCACAGCTTAGAACGAGTTGAATTGAGATCTCGCGAAAAGACCGAAATTTCACGCTTGATCCCTAATCTATAATCATCGGTATCAATTAAGTGGCCATACAAAGCGAGCAATTACTCGTCGGTGTCCGACAAGCATTTCGAGATCGCCTTCAACGATTATTACAAATAGTCACGGTTAAATCGTTATCTTACGACTTTCCCTGTGTCCAAACGAACTTTCGATAGAAATTATCTCCTCGTCCTTCGGTCTTATAGAACCGCGCGATTGCAAAAGGACGGAACACAGCAATGCATACAATAGTAGCGCGTTACGATTCAATCTATCGCTACCATCGTTCAGAACGTGAAAACGTGGAAGTCGTTTCTGCCACCATTCCGCATGGCTGCCCATAGCTATGCCACCACTACTATTACCCGATCGACCATTTCGTTCGCGGTTAACGATAGACACCGGACGACTGGAACCAATTCGTATCCATCGTGGAAATTCCTCGGGGAACACTTTGATGGGATTGGAGGAATACCGGAGGTCGATCCACTTGACGATTCCCGTAAAATATCACGGTGTTACAACTATCGATTCTGAGATAACTTTTCTACAAACCAGATAGATCCATTAGATCTGTAATATTTGCATAGTATTTTGGTTCAAGGAAAATGTACGATTTATCTTCGTATTTACACTCCTAGATTGTAACGATATGACAATTATTTTAATAAGTTTATGACTTTTACTTTACTTTTGTTGTTCAACAAATTTTGTAAAGTAAAGGTTGTTTGAAAAGTTCCTTCGAAAAATGTGATGGAGCAAAAATGAAAATAAAAAGCAGGTGTCAATCTCAAAGAAGTATAAAGTAACTGAAACATGCTAATTTTTAATAGTATTACTGTAGTACTGTATTGTATTTAAGAACAATATAGCTTGCAACACAAAGATAAATAAATAAATGATAATGAAGTAATGAACATTCAAATATTTCGACCGAAGTTTACCAGCAGCAGAAACCTACAATAACAGCATATTTCATGTAGTACAAACATACGCGTACAGAAATGCGCAGTTATTTAAACGTTAATGTCTCCATTTTCCTCGGACTTCAAACACGAGTCCAGTCTGCTACAACTATAAATAAACAAATAGTCGCGAAGATGGAACAGACACGTAGCACAAAGAAGAACCCAAGTACAATATTACACGATTCATGCATCAATTTAGTCAAATATTGTGTGAAGTAAGGAGCTGAACAAGCTTGTAGCTCGTTACAGAGTGGCGAATGGACCTCTCGACGACTTTGCACACCGTGTCCTGCTGTGTACACAGAGACAGCGGTAGAATTTGAAAATCATGTACTTTAGCACTTGTCGGTTAGGTTGTTAGGTACAGTCAAGAACAAATGCTGGCTTCCCTTCAGAAAATATTATAACTCGGAGGGTGAAGGTCTTTTACTTGTTCAGTTTTAGGGGTTTTTTTGGAAATCTGAGGATGTTTCAGGAATTTAGGGGGAATTGGGATTTTAGAGTCAAGAAATTTGGGGGTCTAGGGATTTTCACTAGTTTACAAGTTCACAACTAATAAACCTTTCACTAGTTTACAAATCCCTAAATTTCCATATTTCTAAATCCCCAAATACCTACGTCCCCTATATTAATCCAAGTTCCTAGCTCCCCAAATCCAAAAATTCTCAAATCCCAAGATCCCCATATCCAAAAGTCCCAAATCCTAAAGTCGCCAAATTCTAAAATTCCCAAATCCAAAACCCCCAAATTTCAAGATCCCCAATTCCAAAAATCTACAAATTCCTAGATTCCCAACTCCAAAATTCCCAAATCCCAAGATCCCTAACTCCAAAAGTCCCGAATTCGAAAATCCTTAAATTCTAAAATTCCCAAATGCAGAACCCCCCCAAATTCCAAGATCCCCAATTCCAAAAATCCACCAATTCCTAGATCCCCAAGTCCAAAACCCCTGAAATCCCAAAATCCCCAAAACCATAACTCCTAAAATTCCAAGCTCCCCAACTCCAAAGGTCCCAACTCTTACGATCCCCAAATTCTTAACCGACTTCCCATTGTTCAAGTCCTGAAATATCCCCAAAACCCCACGAATAGGAGTCTACCTCCCCGAAAATTGCCATAGTTCCCCTAGGAAACGCAGATTTGCTGTTGACTGTACATGCTAGGCGTAGTCGAGGTGTGATGGCCGATCGCAAGAAAGGACTGTCGTTCGCGCCTCGTAAAATGGCCACGATCGGCATGTAACCGAGGCTAGACCTCCTTTAAAACTGCTTGAATATCGTTATCGACTTCTAACGGTCCCTCCTGCAGCTGCTTTCGAACAGCCACAACGGACGAGAGAATCGGACGCACACGTGTGTATACGAGAGAACAAATAGAACGTGCGATTCGTTCTTTTGCATATATGGACGTCTCTTGTGAAAACCATAGGCAACACGGGACAGATAAGATCTCTACGACGAAAGTATCGGAACAGCTACATCAACGCGTGCCTTGTGTTCAATCTGGACGGTACCTACCCTTTTGTCCATTTTTTATCTTGCTCGTTTGAGAAAGACGTTTGGGAAAGTTCGAAAGGAGAAGGTGCTGCGGACATTCGAAAGGTGCCTTGTAGAGATTTCTGTGAGTTTGTACAGGTTAGATTCGGTGAAATTTATGGAGTGGAGATTGATCGAGAGGGCGCTAGTGGTCAGGGACGCTTTGTGGTAATTGATTATTTGGGAAGTGGTTTTATGGTGTTCACTTTGAGATGTTCTCTGATGGAAGTATAGATTTTTACCATTTGTGATATTCAAAATTGTTATAACGTTTTAAATGTCCGAAAAGTTGCAATGTTTAAACTACCAAAGTTCCCAATGTTCTCTTGAAGTCCCAGTCCATGAACTTCACAAATTTCAATATCCTCAAGTTCCAAGTTCCGAAAATCCCAAATCCCTAAATTCCCAAATTCCTAAATTTCCAAGTTCCTACATTACCAATTCTCTAAATTTCCGAATCCCTAAATTACCAACCCTCACGTTTCGAAATCCCCAAATTACCAACTTCCAAGTCTCCAAATACCTACATTTTCAATTCTCTAAATTCCCGAATTCCTAAATTCCCAAATCCCGAAAATTGCAAATTCCAAAATTCCCAAATCCCTAAATTCCCAAATCTAAAAATTCCCAACTCCTAAATTTCCAACTCCCAACATCCCAATTCCCAAAATTTCCCAATTCTGAAATTCCATAAATCCCAAAAATCCCCAAATCGCAAAACCCATATGTCCCAAGCTCCCAAAACCAATAATTTCCGAAACTCGAAACGTTAAACCACCTGCACTGCTTTTACATAAATTTCTCCGAGAAAAAAAAAGAACGAAAGCTTCGACCTTCGATCAGAATCGAGGAACAGGTTAGGTTGCAAAGGTTGTAAGGCGTATTCTGAAGATATCGTCGAAGCTTTCATAAACGAAGACGAGAAAGAAGGTCCTGCGTCGCCAAACGAGTTTGAAACTGGACGGTTGAGATGCATAAATAAATATTAACCGGAATGGCCGACGGATATGCGTGGATATATCGATTTATCTCGATGTCAATGCTCCTCTGCTTGCTCTGGTTACATTTATTAGGGTCATTAACATCTGATAGACGTGAAAGATTATCAGACCCTTCGTACGACCTGTCAGCTCAGCGCTGGATAAGTCCCTGACATGGGCGCGTATCTTCATCAATCGATATCATTCTACGGTGTATAAAATCGAAATTGATGCTCGTTTAACTGTGATCGAAATTACCAAAATTGCTATAATTTACGTAATTGTCTCAATCAATCCGTATTATATTCTCTCTATTATATGAAGATGTATAAAATTTCTCTAAAGTCCTAATTAATTACTAAATTTACATCGCACACATAATCAACCATAAGCTTCAACGTTCATTCGAATATCTCTCCACAAAATCTTCTCCCCTCATTCATTACCAATCAATAACCCAATAATCAATTACCGATCGAAAATTACAAATTTCGCGATTACCATAAATTAGCATAAAAACCGATGGTAATCAACAATATTCGAGATCTCTTCATTAGCACAGCCTGCAGCAATTTTCTAACCGGAAAAATGGAAGACGAGGAAAAATTCCTCTCCGTTAGAGGCTTAATCAACGAAGATCGCGGAGAAAACTTATCGAACGAATGCGTTCATGGAATCTGGTGGAATTGGAGATTTCCAGTAAGTATTCCGGTGTGCGTGTGCACAAGAGTGGCTCATTTACCGTGGTCGCCCGTAGTCTCCTAATTAAGTTCCTCTCGGTCGAAGCGTTATTAGTGGATCGCGCGATGAGTCGCCGCTAAAAGAGGGTGGTGGACGGTGCACCAGGGGAAGACGGCCACCATTAAAGTCGACGCGTTGCCCCGTGGAAAATATCGCGCGACGTCGCATAAATATCGCGAGCGTAAGAGCCAATAATAAAATCGTAAAAGTGGCTGGAAGTTCAAAAGGGAGGCGCGGCGGAGCCGAGGCCGGTTGAACGGTCGCGCTATTTAAGTCTGGTTCACTTGCTCGCTCGTACTCGCTCGCTAATGGCACAGCGGCAACTTTTACACCGGCGACTCGTTAAGAGTTTGCTTCTACTACAACCTGAGGCCACCTTGTGTACATCGGTAACGATATCTCCATGTGTATGTACACTTGAGTACGTTCAACATGTTTTTTTTTTAATTCGAATGAGTTAAGGAGTAAAGTCTATTTGTACTGGGAGGGCTGATTATGCACATGTTTTAATTTACGAGGTTTCTTTTCGTTTCCAAATCTCTACATTCCTAATTCCCTAAATTCCAAAATTACCAACTCCTAAATATCCAAACTCTTACACTCCCTATTCCCTAAATTCCAAAATTCTTTATCGTCCAAATTCCTACATTTGCAATTCCCTAAATTCCCAAATCTCTAAACCTCCAAATTCTTACATTCCCAAATCCCTAAATTCCCAAATCCTTAAACTTTCAAATACCTAAATCCCCAAATCCCTATATTCCTAATTTCCCAAATCCCTAAATTCCCAAGTCCCAAAATTCCAAATCCCCAACTCCCCAAATCCTTGAATCCTAATTTCCCAACTTCCCAAACTTCCAAATCTCCAAAAGTCCCAAATTCCCCAAAATCGTCTGCCAACAAGAAACAAATCGCGACAAAGAACCGCAAGATCAATAAATACCGTTCCCTTCTAACAGAGATAGGATTGCACGAGGTCACCCTGTATACCCATAAACATCCAGGAAACACGTGTACATAACCATACATAGCGAAACGTGTGTATATCAGTGTGTGTGTGTGCGTTTATGCGACCTCGACCGCTCCAATTCGCCGTTAATTGGGCGACATTTTCGCCGTGCACCTTTTTACGCTCCTGGCCTATCTCAACGAGCTTATATCCTGAGCAGCAGGCATAAATTACGGCGATTACCGCGGCCGCTGAGCTACTCCTCCCAGGAGCCGATTCGGCTCGCTAATTATCGACTCCGTATAAATTTCCATGGTTCTCTTCGCCGGCCATGGCTCGCAGCTTCCAACGGATACCGCCGATAGAGAAATAAATGCCCACGTTATGGTACCGCACTTAAATACGCCCCTGGTGAGACACGGCTTCACGCTCGCGTCGCTTCCTTTGCGACCCTAAACCCGTGTTTCGCTTAAAACCTTAAAATCTACCAACTCTTTCATATCTTCAGCTATTTCATTTTGTTCATTTAGGAGACTTAGAGTTTTGCATTTTATTTCTGTCAGAATTTTGAAATTTTGCGGATTCTAATCTGTGATGATGATCCAAACAAGTAATTAAAACCTAGTACTGTAAAATGCTGAAATAAGTGAACAGATGTATGAACTGACCTTAACTGAACAAGTTCACGCTACAATCAGATAGAATACTATTCTACCACTCGCAAAAGACAAAAATTCCCACAGATTCTAAAATCACGAAATTAATTATAAAAACTAACGAATCACAAAGAAGGATATTAAAAGATCCATTAAAATCACTGTACCTCGTACATCCTCTCCCCCCATTTCCTGCCACCGATAAAGAAGCCTGAAGAGTAATATCTCTAAACAGTAACATGTTTCGTGCGAATAAAGCAAGTCATCGGTAAGAAATTAATACCTTTCGAAAAACGGTTGCCTCATCGTGCAACAAAGTTAATAATTTACAACGTTTCACGGTGCGGTGCAAAACAGAAGCTCGAGAATTATCGAAGCAGCATCTACATTGCGGCAATCGAGTTCGTAGCCCCGAGAACGATGAAAAAACAACGGTGCGTCTCTCATTCAGAAGATCATGCCTGTCTTCTCGCGTAATCATCAGGCGCGATATCATCCACGATGGAAATAAGAGAAAAAGCAAAGGGACTCGACAAGACAGACTCGTCCCGAAGAAAAACGAAGCTACAAAGTATGGAACGATTTCTCGCCAATCGTCGTAGCCGACATAGCTGGTCGCGCGACCATGTTGGAAATTCCTGACGACGGTGTATCTGCCGGTTTCATTGAAAGCTTGATAGATTTTCTGTCGTTCTCTGTTAGGCACACTGTCGACGCGACGCAAAAACGCGCACCGTACACGAGTGGAAGCAGATTCTTGGGATCCAGAAACCGACCAGTTGTTTTTTACGCGAGCACTATGCATACGGCATAAACATGCATCTTCGAAGTACATAAATTTATCGCGGAGGCTGATCGGTGCTAATAAGACCGCGACAGGCACGCGCTGCTGACTTAGGTATCGTTGCTTCGATTAATCAATATGCTAAGTAAGCTTAGGACATCGAGAGAATGGTTAGGTACTCTGAAATGTTCAGAGAACTCGAGGAATTTTTAGATGGTTTTTGTAGCGATTAAGCAATAGGTTTTCAATGTTTAGAATGTAGTGAAATTTTGCATTGTTTTATGGAAGAATAAGGGGAGTGTGACGATAGGGAAACTTTGCTTTAAGTCCACAAGTCCCTAAATCCTCCTATCACCTAATCTCCAAGTCCCCATATTACATAGTGCCTAAATACCCAAACGTACAATTCCCCAAGTTCCAAATGTCTGAATCCCTAAGTCTCTAAAACCTCAAGTTCGCAAATTCCCATATACCTAAACCAACATATCCCCAAATTCCCAAATCTTCAAATGACCAAGTCCCTGTGTCCCAAAATTTTCAAATCCCCAAGTTCCCAAATCTCCAAATCTTCCTACCCCTAAATTCCCAAATCCACATGTTACCAAATTCCTACGTCCACAAGTCCCCAAATCACCACAATTCTACGTCTCCAACTCCACAAATCCCCCAAGTCCACAAATTCCCGAACTTCCGAACCCCAGTGCACAAGCTAAAATATAACAAATGATGTGTCCCTTCCCGCAATGTCGCCATTTTCTCAACGAAATCCAGCCATGTCGCCATTACATTGTACGCGGTCGCTCGTTAGGCTTGTAATTTACATTTGCCTGTCCGGCGTACAACATAGTTGAGTCACCGTCGAATAGAATCGACACTCGCGAAAGACCGAGCTCCGGGTGATTTACGTAAGTCCGACCGCGTCGTTGGAGGCTGGATTCGTTCCAGGCGTATAGAAAGCGATCTCGACTTGTAAAACGGCGTGTCATTATGCAGATACCGAGATGCACGAGCGAACGACGAGAAAAACGCACTCGATCCCCGATGTTGCTTCCCCTCCGAGTCCCGGAATTTACAGTCGACGGGGATCGGAAATCACCGGCCAGGGTACGCATTACCAGTCAGACGCATCGAAGGCGCGAATACGGCTAATTGGCGTAGCACGAGCCGCGTGCAGGTAGCTCAAGGGAATCGCATAGCTGCGAAATTTCTATCCAAACCGTTTATAATAGGGAAGATGGCCGGACGAGTGCCGCGAGGGTTGCAAGAGTCACATCTCGTTCGGAAGAAGGGTAGGCAACGCAATTACGCAAATTGCCGCTCTGTTCTTGCTTACTTTGCTCTTGCTCACCGCGGAAGGGCTGCCTAACGGGCAAGAAGAATGGCGTTCAGAGGAATGCTCATGGTTTACCTGTAGTAGATTTATTTTCTGCTATATATCGAATGCTGCGCTCGGTTGCTAAAATGCCTGATTTGCTGACGCAAAGCGACACTTGTGCTTTATTAATTTGAAGTTTCACGTTTGATGACTATGCACTCATCTTCATGATACAAAATGGCTGCTCATTACAGAAAACGATTCCTTTCAACACATAAAATGCTACGTTTAAAAAATGTCTGAGTGACCCATGATTTTATGTATGTCTGAAATACATATAAAACGACAGAGGTGAGGGCAGATAAATAAAGAAAGAATTATAAGAAATCTGGAGCAGTTTCCTAGTTATGCAACACCTATGAATATCTTATAAACATGCCCTACAGGACGTTGCAGAAAGAGTTCCTTGTTCGAGGAAATCGACTGGAACCGAGGTACTACTGGAACACTTTTCTGAGAAAGTTGCCTGACATTTTCCAGCGGTAACAAGCACACTATGGATACGTAAGTGACTAGGCTTTCACAGATCACGTTACTGATACTATTATGTCAACGGGTTATTAATCCTTCAATACGAAGTGTTTTAAACCTTATGCCATTCAATCTTTGACGAAATTGAAGTACATGTCGAAATCTTAAAACCAGATTCTGTAACCTAACTTGTATTGCATTACAGGTCAATTGTAATTAAACCACATAAATTGTGTGTATTGGTTCACTTTTTCTTTATTTAAACTGTAAGGTACCTTATACTTTAAAAACATTGTGAAATAATAAGGATTTAACCAAGTAATTCACCAGAATGGTACACCATATAACTAATATTTATAGTATAGATGTAAGATATAAAATACAAGTATATGTATCATATAAAGATTTATATTACAAGTGTATAAATATTATTCTTGTGAAACTTCAAAAGATAAATTTGAAATAATATCAAACAAGTAATGTTAATATTATTGTAAAGTTTAAAAAATTAAATATCAAATACCAGCCTAATAATACATCCCAAGGTTTGCATAAGAAACCCAAATACGCAAACACTAAGGATCATACCTAACGTAAAAATCGAGAACCATCGATAAGATACCGATTTCCGTAGCCGGTGATGTAACCATAACCACACAACGATCCACCCATTCCCCGAAAAGGTGCAACACGGCGCGTTGCACGCGATAATCGCGAGATACACCGGCACGGAATCAATCAGAATTACCAAGACAGGGCGACACGAAACCTCAGCCTCTCCGCTAATACCATTCCGCCTTTGCATTTCTACTGCAGGTCGATTATTGAAAATCATTTCTCGGAACGGTCACGAGCACCGTCCGGTCCTTTGTGTATCGCGTGCGTGCATGTGCAGGCTGCAATGCTGCACACGCGAGCACAGGCCCCTGCCCTTCTTCAGTGCATCCCCGTGCGTACACTCGAGGGCAACGTAGATTTCCTTAATCAGTTCAGGGAATGGTTATCACTGTGCTCTTTCTAAATTAGCAACTTGGGGATTTGAGGGACTTTGAAACGAAGAATCTGGAGATTTGGAGATTACAGGGTTAGGATGTTTAGGAACTGGGTAATTTAGAGATTTGGGAATTAGGGATTTAGGGGTTTGGTATTTAAGGATTTAAGAATTTAGGAATGTTGGAATTTAGGATTTGTGGATATAGAGATCTGAGTAGTTTGGGGATGATATGACTCCATAGTCTCCTAGTCTCCTAGGTCTCCCTAAAACGTTTTCAAGGTCCAGCTTCTCCTCAGGCACTCCGTAACCCCTCCTCAATCTCTCCCGAATCGGGCAACCTGCCTAATCGCCGAAAAACCAAAAGCAAGTGATGAAATCCTCCCTCTACTCTTACCCTAAAGTCAACATTGCATGCGACTGTACTCAGGATGCGAGATCAGCAAATCTAAGATCGTGCAACTGGTGTCCAGTGGCGTGTCCGCGGCATACGTTGGCGATGTTCGCCACCGAGGAAGCAACGAAGAGAACCAAAGAGGAGGAAGAAGAAGAAGAAGAAGAGACGGGTCGCAGTTGGATGCGAACGAAAAGTGAAGGATGAAGGGGACCGATTGGCGAAGAAGCGAGAGAAGCAGAAGGAAGGAGGTGGAATGCGCGGTTCTCGAAGGAGGAGCTGTCGGCGGTGAAAAATCACGCACCCCGCCACCATTGCCCAGCATCTGCTCTACATACCCTGGCTCTCAACCTCTTCAGCGCGTGTTTCGCGCAGAACCCGTTCAAACGATCAACCTGAATGCACCTGCGCCTGCGTTCAACGATACGTATCCTCTTGTTCGACATCGTTTTTCGATGTTTGCCCGCCGGCTAATCTCATTATGCCTCTTTCGAAGAACTGGTTTCCCTATCCATCGCGCATCCACCACGGAACGGAACTGGTATTAAGATTAAATTAACGCTCGCGATATACGCCAAACGGATTTCCATGGAGTTCGATATCGCCGGGACTGGTTTCACCGGGGAAATAAACTTTTGCCGGCCGATGAATTAATAATTGCGTCGATTAAGGAATCCAGCCGTCTAATGCATCCTTTCGAACCACCTACTCGATATTACCGGGCGTTATCTGATCGCGTTCCCGAGAATCTTTGGCGCGATCGTTAGATACGAACGGTGATCGATCAATAACGTAATCATTTATTATCACGGTTAAAAAGAAAGGAAGAAAGGTCGAGGGTGAATCGAGCGGAAGAGCGAACGAATTCATCAATGAGAACCTCGAAGAATCAGCGTGCGGTGTAGCAGAGCAAGATATACGTGCTCTGGCTGGGCTACCGGTCGATCGGGTCGGGTCGCTGTTCTTGGTGCTCTCTCTCTCTTTTGCTCCGTTTTCTTTTTTCTCTCTGGCTCCTTTCGCCCTCCTCTTTTCACCTTCCCGGAGTATCCCGCCAGGGCCCTTTCCACCTTCCTCTACCTTTCCTTCTCTCCCGGTGCTACTCTCGCTACACACGGTTGTTGTTCGACTGTTTTATTACTTTTATAAATGCCGCCGCCGATGTGGCTACCACAGCCACATTGACCGCCACCGCCGCCACTGCGGCGGGCATTTCCTTTGTTGGGGCACCACGGCCCATTGTTGCTCGCAGAAAGATGCGAATTTTAATTCGATATTGTCTAATATTATTTATGTATGCACGCGCTAGAGAACTTGCCCATTTCAAAGCGTTCCCTTGCACCCTTTTGCCGCCAGCTACCGCTTCCTCTCCGCCATGCGAAACCGAACCGTTTGTATCACGATGAATCGACTGCTCAGCCGCTTTCGGACTTGCGCACGAACGCCTGCACGTTTCGTCTAAAGACTGTATTTTATGGAGATATATGCGTTGTTTAACCCTGCCGAGGATAAGGGAGAACCAACACACCAACCAAATATTCGAGATACCGTGCAAGCGCATGAATAGAAACTGATTGTAACCTTAACCCTTTGCACTTGAACTCGTTTCTCTTCTAGTAACATGCAAATTTGAAAATATACACATTTTGCAAGTCCCTAAATTTCCAAACCCTAAATGTGTAATTTTCTAAAAACCATTCAAGTAGCACCAGGAACCTGATTAACAGTCTAAATGTTAAACATCTAAACTTTCCACAAATAATAACCTCATATTTTAATAAGCAATCAAATTTTTGTGAAATTGCAAACAGACTGAATAACCAATATCCCTTCAAGAAAATCGATTCTGAGGGATGAAAAGATTGCTTCGAACAGGCAATTAGCTTGAATCGAAGACAAGGGTAGTTCGTGGGCGTTAATTGTTTTAAGCTGAGCTCAATTTAAACGGCGACTAATTACCGCCAAGTGTAGTTTCCTCGTCAGAAGTGGTGAGACTTGCGCGTACGTGGTCGCCCTACCTGGAAATCAATATCAGCCTACATCCAGGTTCACTCGGATCTGCAGTCACAACAGGATGCGCAACAGTTGCGTCCGAGCGAAAGAGAGGGAGGGATATATCGTGGCTAATCTCATTGTTTAACCGACAACAATTGAAAACTTCTAACACTATCAGTGCACGTCTCGAGCAATAATCATGTAAACAAAGGATATCGCGAACAGGATCGAGGGATTCAATATGAACGACCAGAATCGAGGGACTGGGTTGTACGGGATGCAACGCGTATCCAGAAGAAACGTGCTGTGAACAAAGAGATAATTCATCGAGATAACCCTTCAAGATGTCAGAGAAACGAATATCGTTGGGCATCAATGTCAGCATCCTTGTGATTCTAACGATCTTCGGTGTGCTACTGTCTCTGCCGTTGCGTTTGCTGTTGAACACGAATTACGGTCGAAACCAGACTCTCGGTGAAAACGAAGTGATCGAAGCACCGCAGAATGTTACGAGTATCCAGCCGAAAGTGAACCTGTTCGATCACAGAAGACTGAAACGTTGTCCGAAGTTGCAGTACGAAGATCGTTTGATGTCCGTTTTCCATTGCGACTGCGACAGAAACTGTACCTATACTCCAGCTTTTATGGCCGATGATCCGAAGGATAATAAGGGACAAGAGGAAACAGAAGAGCTGGAGAAGTCGTTGAATCAGAAGATCGAGAAGGAAATTGTCGATGAGAATTTGTCGGAGAACGCGGAGGAAAGTGTGAAAGATCATCGAATGAAATCGGTCCCTGTTGCTGGACACATTCTTGTGACGATGCTTCTCATTTCAGCGATCGCTGCTCTCGTTGAAGTGTTGAGAATACGTTTCGCTAGAGACAAGGTATTTCAGCGGAAACTATTCTTCATTTTTTATTGTACTTGCTGGACACGTGATTTTTTATATATTTGTTTGTTGCGAATAAATATTGTTTTTATATATTGTTTTTTGTCGATGGGGATTTATATTCGTTGGGACAGTGGGGGATTGCCATTTTTTAGTTCGAAAAGTTCTTCATATGAGTTGAGAGTTTTTTATTTTTCAATGTTTGGATTTCTGAATTTCCATATTTTTAAATCCTTGTATTCTGAAATTTTATCGTTTTCAAATTGTAAAATTGTTAAGTTGGTACTAAGTTTCCCGAGCCCTACGAGTGTCTAAATTTAAAAAAGTTCTACAAATTGTTCAATTTCTAAATCCTCAAATTCCTTTGTCTGTGAATTCAAGAGTCCCCAAATCTGAAAGTTCCGAAATTCCCAAATTCCTAAATTTCCAAATCTCCAAAACCCCAAATTCTACTTACTCCAAGCATTCCCTAGCAATTACTCCACCGAATCTGTATATTACACTAAATCTCATCTACCAACAAATCAGCAAAAAGTCCACACAACGATGCCCACAGTAACAACGCACAATTTAACAGCTTACATTTTCATACTTACAGTTAAGAAAACCGAAACTATCGTTTCGCAATATAACTAAACCACACAAAAAAGACACTTCTAGAAGTAGAGCCCACATGTTACATTAAACAGTACAACAACAACCCCTCTATTATCAGCCAGAAACATAATCACCACAACAGAACATATGTAATATCGAAAACGTTACACTGATTGACTAGCAAAATAAAACAAAACAAAAACAATACAAAAAAAAAAACGATTTCATTCTATGCCACAAAACAACGACACGAGTATACGAACATGTGCATATATTTTTAAAAAAACGCATAAGGACTCGTCTAAGGCAGGTAGTGCCAGCTCAAGGAAAACGTCCACGGTCGAGCTTCCCGTTCAGAGGCGGTTCATTCCAAGGCAACCAATGAGGAGTCAGAGGTCTTTCGAAATACAAGGCATGCATCGATCCGCTTTACGTCTATTAGGTAGCATATAATTAGATCAGCATGATCGTTTTGTACGAGCAACGCACGTAAAACAGCTGTGAATCGAACCGTAGGTGCGAAACCACCGCCACTTATTCGCCGATCATCGTTCCCAACGCAACCCTCTAAGCAAACCTCTATTAGTGGCACCCCGAACAATCGGATATTACGTCGGCAATCGGCGGAATCCGACGAGGAAAGCGGTTTTCTTATTAGCGCACTTCATCATCGTACACGTCTGATTCGACGGCATTAAGGTAACGAGAACGCTGATTGTCATAGAACATTAGTTGTCTTCAGGCTCGACGAATCACGGGGTTGCAACGAGGATCAAGTATTTTGAACATGAAGTATGCGAATCTTCTGTTCTTAGCTCCGTATGTTTCAAGCTTTACAGGTTTAGAGCTTACAGCATTTTAGGACGCTTCAAGTTTTAACCATTCCAGGTTTTCAATATTTCATGGCTCACATGTTTCAAGTTTGAAGCATTTCAAGATAAAAATGTTACACGTTCGTTCTATGAAGTGCTTCAAATTTGAAGCATTCTATATTTGCAATACTTCAAGTTTAAAGTATTCCACGTTTAAAACGAAGTTTAAAACGTTCACTTGTTAAAAAGTTCATTGTTGCAACGTTCATTGTTAAGTTTGAAACGTTCAAAATTTGATGCATTTCATGTACAAATATTATAAGTTTGAAGTATTTAAAATTTGTGACACCTCAAATTTGAAGCAATTTTTTTAACAACTCGTAATTATAATCGAAATAATAGCCTAACAAATCCTCACATAAGACTATATACTATTTATACTCGTTTCAGTAAGGTCAATCAATCGAATTGTTTGAAAATTAATTCGCATTAGCACTAACAGGGTAACCGTCTTCGACCAACTGGTAAGTAACGTCTATTTGAAATTTTTACATCACCCGCTTTTGCTATAAAGCTTGTTATAAAAGATAATAGACTTTAGAAATTGTTTATTAGGTCTTCCGCATCGCACAACGATCACGTTCACGATCTTCTCAAACAATCTTACTATTTCGTGAGCCCACCATCCAACAGGACTTCCATACAATCATTGTTTCTTCCAGTTCGTATTTTACAACTCTGACAACTTACTAGACACTTAACCTTAACAAAGAACCGTCTAAAAGTTTTCCTGTTACTAACATACGTAATGAGGCTGTACTACGTTTTAACAGCATCCATGATTTTACCGATTCCTATTCTCCGTATAAGGTAATTTTTATTTGTTAATGTTTTTATATTAATTTGCATATCGTGCGAGACAAACCACGTACCTGAAAGTATAATGATTAAAATTATTATGAGAAAGTAATAACACGCATATTATATATTTAAAGTAAAAATCCCCTAAGAAAATAAAGTATTTCACAAAAAGAGATGTAGAGGCACTCTACATATTTGCAAAGATTGTTATGATCGGTTTAATTTTTGTCTGTTTTAGGTAAAACGTCCGTAGAAACTATTTGTCACTAGATACCTGTGAAATTAGCAGCAGCAAACGCAACAACGCTTGCACATCCTTGCTTTTCCATGTTTCTTCCATACTAGACCGTAAATATAATGCAACATAACGATCGTGCGAAAGTATTGATAAAAGAGTGTATTTTCGGAAGAGTTATAAATCCATTGGAGCGTATTTTCATAAAAGTTAACACACCATTTTAAACAGCGAACACTTTAACACTTCTGTGATCATTATCGTATATTACATGATATGTACAACGTTAATTATAACTTGCGAAATATATATGTACATATATCGATGTCCAATAAATAAATTCTTTCAATCTCTACCTAGTTATTTCACGCGACAGTATTCTTAGAATGTATATTCTTAAAGGTGCAAAAAAACATTAAAAATACTGTAGTCTACAAAATAGAATTTTTAAAAATATCTGCCATTTTCCCTGATTCGATATTTAAGAGCTTTAGAATAAAAAAAATCATACAGAAAGAGAGGAAATTGTAAAATCGATCTCTGCTACACGCTGCACCATTGTATAAAGAATATTTTAAAACAGAGAGATTTACTGTTTCTTCGCTTAAAAATATTTGAATAACGAAATTGTTGTTGTCCTCGTCTCTTCATGAAACAGCACAGGAGAGAGAAGAATAGCCAGTTTTGTTCGGAGTTTCTCAATTTTGCCGCATGAGGTCATTAATCCACACCACTAGGGGATTACTCCCACCACGAGAGCTTCCAAACCTGTATATCCAACGATGATTACACTAGACGTAGCGATTTTCACGTCCTTGCAATTGGTAGCATTACAGCTTAACGCGCGAAGTAACAGGTGTCGCCACCTTCAAGGCCGCCATACAACCTTACACGGGAGAAACGCGCAGAAAAGTGGAATCATGAATTAAAGCTATCTCGATAAACGTCTCATTTCATATATCGTGTTAAAAGAGTGTAGTATGTGTTACATTGTCCACGAATTTTAATCCGAAAGATCTTACGGTAACGTGAAAAAGGTGAATATTCGTGGGGAAGTGTTTTGCTTGTTGCACAGTTGCCAAGGCGACACTGAGGTGCGTATATGCGTGTGCGTGCGAGTTAAAAATTGTGCTATGAGAAAATAACGATCATCCGAACGAAGATTGCACGACCGTCTTCGATTCAAAAGCAATTCGATGCTTGGGAAACGAACGGCCTGAAAACGGGATTATGGACTACCCGGTTTTGGGCCACTACGACCCGTCCGTAGAGGCCACGGCTGAGAGCGTTGGTGACGAACAAGAACGGCTTTGTAAGTATTTCCCGTATCTTTATTTAACGTTTCTTCTTTCTTCTAAAGGCATAAGGTATCTCGTTGCATTAAATTGCAATCTCTTCAACTGAAGATTTGAAGGCATGGAAAGGCGCGAAAACCGTTTCGTGACACTCGTTGCCTGAATCATGGTGCGCGATCTGGTGTCCTACTACCCGTTAGTATCACGATATCTTTTGTCTCATTAATTCTTGCCCGGCAATCCAACCGACTGTTATTGGCTACTCCCTCTCTTTCCGTTGTTTTCGAAGCCCGATGTTTTAGTTCTGATCAGCTGTTCGCCAACAACGAACGGCCACGCAAAATTCACGGGTTAGATACGGGATCTAAATCAGCTGTGACGTTGCTACGTGAAATTTCGTCCCCTTTGTTCGAGCGCAAGCACTAGAGTTCTCGTAAACAATAAGAATGGTTGCCGACGTTAATAATCAGTAACCTATATTTGGTATCATCATGTTATCACAAGTTACGTTTAAACATTTCATCGATAACAATATCTGAAAGATTTTTCAATATCAATTTTCTGCATCTTTTATTACAGGGGAAGAATCAGATTATGTCTTTCTTGGCGATGAGTATTTACCTGCAGCTGAACAATTTGGAGAAGATTTTCTGGGAGCTGAGTTTCATGAGACACGTACTTTACTTGCTGATGGGGGGGATAGGTTCGGAGTATCCACTGCCACTTTTGATAATGTCGAGGAACTTATGTGGATGGGGAATCAAGGGGTATTGTGATATTTATTATTACAGGACTTTGTCTAATCCTGTTTATTATTTACTTTAGATCGCTTTGTTAATGCTTATATAATTTTATATATCCAATAAATTTATAATGTTGTGAAAATATTTTAATAAAATACATATCTGGAATTATCAAATTGAAAAATGCATGGATGAAAAATGATGCTTTATAGGGTCACGTAACATCTTATTATGGAGCTGGCTTACAGAAGTATACATCTTTTCAAGTACACGCTACGCAAGAAGTTCGACATATTCACCCATTGGATGAGGGAATTTTAGTTCTAACTCAAAGTTTGTTAAGATGCCAATTGCGACGAGGCATACCAATATTTACGCATATGTATGTTAATATTATGTTGATTGTATCAAATAAGTGGACATTGTATATAAGTAGAAATAATATTATAGGTCATCAAATATGGTGGATATGCAATGCATGCTCCAAATTTCACCAACCAGATTACTTATGGGGGGACATCAGGAAAAAATAATTGATTTTAACCTTACCCGAGGAAAAGAAACTGGTTTAGTAAGTTTCTTTGCATAGTGATAAAGTAATATTCCTGTTTGTACATATATCAGTACCTCTTCTGTACTTATAGGTACATGTGGGAGAAAATGGTTGTGCAATTTTGAGGCAGCATAGTAGGCTTATATGTGCTGGTAATCCTGCAGGAAGAATTGATCTCAGGGATCCAAATACATTATCAATAGAACATACTTTTGATACCCATAGTGGCTCCCTAAGTGATTTTGATGTTCAGGGAAATTACCTTGTTACCTGTGGTTTTAGTAACAGGTGAGGTTTCAGTATTTTTACTTTTCTACATAACATTAAATACCATTACATTTGAATTTTTATTTCTAACTAATTCCATTTATGGATTTAGTCGACAGGGTCTATCAGTAGATCGGTTCTTAATGGCATATGATTTGAGACAAATGAGAGCATTAAGTCCTGTTACAACACTAGTATATCCTCTCCTTTTAAAGTTCCTACCCAGTTATTCCAGTCGTTTAGCTGTTGTATCACCTTTGGGACAAATGCAATTGCTTGATACTATCTATGCTAATGTCCAACCACCTATGACATGCTTGTATCAGGTAAATGTTATGCCTAAAATATGTTTCTAAAAAGTTTCCTTCTACATCATGTACATAAATGTTTTTGTGCTCATAGATTGCTACTGGTGGTGCAATGATATTATCATTTGATGTGTCCTCTACATCTCAGTGTCTTTGTTTTGGAGATTCAGCAGGTTCTATACATCTTATGTCTACAAATACACCTGAGCCTCAGTTCAACACATTTTCTCGGTTAGTAGATAAAACTCGAGAATCAGAACTGTCTAATGTAAAGAATACAGAAATATGATCCTATCTTTATTTATCTAGGCCAACAGAATTTGCAGATCCAGTTGAGTCACTGCAATGTATACCATTTGATGATGATATTACACCATTCAGTTCAATACCAATTATTTACACTGGACATCCATTATTAAGTGATTGGCCAGAAGAGTATCTGAGAAAAGTGTATAGGTAAATATTTGTGGTTTTTAATTTATAACAAAGATATAATACAGTAGCGCCTAATTACCATCTCTAGAGGATAGATGAAACCAATGTTAAAATAAAATGTACATGCTTAATCAGGCGCTACCGTAACGTCATGATTAATGTTAAGTTATTAATGCTAAGATACAAAAATTCTGATGATTTCACAGGAAAACACCAGCAATAGATCCGGAAATTCTGCGCACAATGAAGATGCAAGGAACAATAGGTTATGCCCCAAATCCTCAGGCATTTCGCAGAAATCAAGTGAGGAAACAATATTCTCCCACTCTTCTACAATATACTTCCCCAACTCTCCTAAAACTGTCCTAAAGTCTCCCGTAATTCCTGTTTTATGGTTATGTAAAATAGGTTATGTCGTTCTTCATGTTTAAATTCCTTATTACTAGTTGGAACACAACGAATTGTCACTGCCAAACGTTGTGAATCTCAACATTTATCTTTGAATTATTGAAATCGTTCTTGAAAGACTTGAATTTTTTTTTCGATTTTGTATGAAATGTACAGTTACGTTCGATTTTAATCGTACATTTCATATGTATTAGCACACATAGTGTGTTACCAGTTGAGTGAGCTATACAGAAGATATTTTTTGCCTAAGAGGTATATTTTTATTATTAATTTCATTATAGCTTTCACGATAAAGTATACTCATACCAGTTGATGCAATCAGAGTAATGTATTGTAACGAATAAAGTTCAATATGGTTGGAGCTTTTAATTTCATAGGGAAGCCAAAATACGATGTGATTAAGACTGATAACGTTTCGTGATAAACATTGTAGTCCATAAACAACTTAAGAGATCGTGATATATTTTCATAAACTAGTCCACAGTATTCTAATAATTTCTTTTATGATGATGTATGAAAATCTATACTACACACTGAATGTTTTTCTCTTAACTTTAGTGAACATTTTCAGTGACTGTTTCACTAGTGCTGTGTTTAGAAAAGTGACAGTACACCAACAACGTGATCGGAAATTTTAGACGATTACGTTTGGTTGATCTTGTTACTACTGAAGGTTTAAGAGTGGGTAGCCCCGATATAGATGTTTATAAATTTATTAATTTTTGAATGATTCAAGTTTTTAAAGATTATTCTGACAAATCAAGCATGTTTGTCATGGTGAAGCCTAGCGTGCTCGCCAGTATACATTATCACAACAGAATTAAACTACAGTTGACTTTTATTTTTAAGATTTCATATGATGGCTGTGTAAGTATGCAGTGGTTGTATTTGCCTCAATACTTTCAGAAAGCAATAATTTTTAAACTATCTCTTCATGAACACAGATCAACCATGTGCCTGTGCTCTAGCAGAAGTAATAAATGTGCTCCAACAACGTTGTACATATAACTTCATTGCATAATCTTCAGTATAGTTTAGTTACATGTTTGAACGTGTTAAATAAGTCTGATTCTACTATAATTTGAAATCTACCTTAAGTACAAGGAACAATGAAAATATGTTACAAATAATTGCGGTGCAAATTTTTTAGATCTTTATTAAATTCGAGACTTCGGCTTCCAAATATCAAAAGTCTCGAATTTAAAAGTATAAGAGAAATATGCATGCATATCTTTTTTTCTCTTCTCTGTTTTTTTTTTTTTTTACTTTTTTTTAAATATGCATTTAAACCGTGTTCGTGTGATGAAACTGCGAATAAAGTGTCGTGGATTTATCCGTCGAGAATTGATTACAGATTATTGTCGACTCTTATCCAGCGTGAAAGGAAACATACCATACTGCCTTTAATTTCGTGTTAAAAGTATAATGCGTTTTTGTAATCGATGCATTTCGTTTAATGATTTGTGCTCAATTAATTGATAGTTTTAGTACACCTAATGCCTATATAGAATATATTTCTCTAAAAATGTAATAATCGAAGTTGTATTTGAGTGAAATAAAGGTTGTAAGACATACTACGTAAGCCTAACTTATTGGCTCGGTCCCACGCGTCTTCAATAGGTATTATTTATTTTTTCACGGTACACATTCGCGCTATGCATCGAATTGTAATAATGTCCATTCGCGCCGAGTATAGACCGTCCAATAAAAGTCAAATGTTCGGCAGTTTGAAGAAAAATAAATAATACCTTTTTTGCAGATACCTTACAATTTGGAAAAACGACGTGGCGTAGTCGCAAAGCTTTTCGCGGGGGACTCACGATCTAAAACCGACGACGGCACCTTTGTGGCCATACCTAAACGTTACCGTAAAATCGAGGTGAAATATTCACGTCTCGGTTACGATGAGTTCGATTTTGATCAGTACAATCACACCAGCTTCGGTGGCTTGGAAGCTACACTTCCCAACAGTTATTGCAACGGCATGTTGCAGGTAAGTACAGCACAATCTTCAAAATACTCTTTCAAGATCATCAAGTACTCATTTGTCTCCTGTTTTGCAGTTGCTTTACTATTGCGAGTCTGTGAGGATAGCGTTGCTGTCTCATTCGTGCCAAAGAGAATTCTGCCTCTCCTGCGAATTGGGATTCCTCTTCCACATGTTGGACACATCCCGGGGATTGCCTTGTCAGGCTGCTAATTTTCTTCGAGCCTTTAGAACCGTCCCGGAAGCAGCGGCGTTGGGACTCATACTCAGCGACCTGCATCCTGAAGCAAAGAGGAAGACAAATTTGATCAGACTGATACAGGTAATGGCGTGATAGCGTGCTAGACAGTGTGTAAAGTTGCTGCTGTGTGCAAGGTTGTTGCTCAAAAGTTTCAAGTTTGTTTGGAGAAATGTTATGGAAAGTTTGTTGTACTTCTCTCGGTAAAACAAATATTGTGAAAATGTTTTAAAAATAAGCGAGAATGATTTATAAACAAACTCAAGTTGAATGCATTTGTACTTGTGAACTTGTTCATTCTTGAATGGTTATGTGGACTCTATGATTGTATTTATTGTTAGTAATGAGTGAGGTGTACATGCAGCTAATAATTATGTGTAAAATGTTGTTGGATAACGTGTATTTTATAAATGAAAAATGTATGTGTGTTATATGGAGACGTATATTGTCATTCCAAATCCTTATACTTCCAAATTCATATAATCCTTTGTATCCTTGATATTAAATAAAAACTAAAATAATAATCCTATTTTCCGTCAAAAGTCAAAAATTCCTCGTGGTAAAAGTGTTGTTAGTAATTGCAATTCCCCAACATACGAAATTTCCTTCCAGAGCTGGAATAGATTCATTCTACATCAAATTCATTACGAAATATTGGAGACAAGGAAAAGACAGCAAAAGGAGGAGGAAGCTGCCAGGCTTAAATGCGGTTCTCAGTGTCCACCGTTCGTCTACAATGAACAGGACTTTCCTAGTATCCTGCAGGACATCGGTTCTCGGTACAGGAGTCACGACGAAGAAAGGAAAAAAAGGAGGAAGAAAGAAGGGGATGGTAAATATATGTGGATCACATCGAAAGGTAAACACAATTCATGTGTAACCTTTTCATTGGGCACTCTTTGTGTTTATTTTTCATTTTGTATGTGATTGTTTATCCAATGAATATCGAGAGAAGTTTATAGTTCAGTTTCACTGTTTATTCTTTTTTAATATACAAAAGTATATTATTATTTTGCGGTCGTTAATAGAGTTGTTTGCTTGTTGAAATATTTTTCATGTAAACTGATTTTTTTGTGTTTTTTTTTATAGGAAAGGAGTATTGCTTTTCGCGAATGCATGGCATATTATGTTCAAATTCCGTGAGCATTGGCAATGTTTTAATTTTCAAAAAAAAATCTAAGGAAATATTTCTTGAAAACTATATCTATAGCTTTGTTATAAATCCATTTAGCATTATTTATGAAGAATATTTTGGTAATGACATATTATTTTAAAAAATGTCGATCAATGCATTGCCGATACAAATAAAAATCCTCCGAAACATAGTCCTTTTCTTACCGCAACAATGGTGTACCCCTGTAAAAAAAGTATTATTTTTCTTTTATTGCATAATTTTATACGATTGAACATAAAACCGTAGATGATAATCACTCGATAAAAACTGACACAGCTATTTATCATGGATAGATAAGAACAACAAAAAGTCTATAGAAGAAAACGAAGTACGAGACGAAGAGACAGAGATCAGTCGTCTATTTGGATCCGAACAAATGCACATACATCGCTGTCTCAAATGTGGGCAAGAAGCTACGAAACATTCCATCATGTTGCTGTGTAACTTAGTTTATCCAGAATTAACGCACCCTTGTAAGCCATTCTTCAAGCAATACGTGTAAATATACATACTGGTTACATGTGTCTTTCCTGATTGAAACAAATCAATTTTACCCTTTATAGCAGAGGAGGTTCCGTTTACGAGTGTTCTTGCCCGCAGTTTAAGACCCGAGAAAATTACACCTGCATGGTGTGACAGTTGTCAGAAATTTACACCCACTCTACAATCTCGACAATTAACCAAACTACCTCAAATACTGGCTCTGAACTGTGGCCTAGACACACAGCAGGTACATCAAACACAAATATACATCAAAGTAGCGTTAGAAGCGGTTTTACTTGAAGCGGTCATTCAATGCTATGAAATATATTTAAGAGATCAAAGTATTGTTTATCTACAACAGAATAACAATTATTTCACGACTGCGCCTTGTAAACCGCAAGAACATAAAATAACATCACGTTTTCTAATCACCTCAAATTACCGTCATTTTAGGATAAAGTGTTTTGGCAGACGCAGATGGATATAGTGGTCCAAAAAGTTTTAAACGGGAAGGAAAGTAGCCCATCTACGAGTCCCGTACCTGTAACCGTAAAGCCTTGTCGATATGGTAACAACTGCACCCGAATTGGATGCAGATTCAGACACGTTGGTAGAGATTCAGGTACTGTGATCTATTCACCGTCATATTTCAATTCAACAGTGTTCCAAAACTTGTTCATTTTTCTGTCCAACAGAAACTTCAACGACACCACCGGTTACACCACCCACGGTCTCTTCGACTCCTGTGGCTACACCACCACCTAGTCACCTGTACTACTCTCATTCCTGGATTCCTCATAACATTGAAATTTCTCTGAACAGTAACGGTGAATTATGCGTGGAAAAGATGAACAGTGCAAGGAACGATTACAGTGAAAGTACTAGCAAGCATACCGAGCAGGTCGTGGTAGAAAATGGACAAGGTGATGGTAAAGATCAAGATTTCGAAGTAACCCAACAGAATTCTGAGGCTGAAAATCATGTTATCGCGGGGTCAGATACCGGAGACGCTGAAGGATCAGATATCACCGAGGAGCATTCGGTTAAGAGTAGCAAAATTCAGTATAGTCTTAGTGCTGTTATTTGTTACATCGATGATAAAAACAACGAGGATAGAAGGAACATTGTTGCGCTGCTGAGAGTTGGACCGAGCTATCATGAACGATCTGCTGGCAGCGCAGTATCGCAGTGGTATATTTTCAACGACTTCTGGTACGTGAAACGAATTTGTTTTATCTGCTGATAAATCGTCACATATTTAATACATGTGGTAGCCAGCTATATAAATAAATACACTGAATGTATATATATGTTAACTGCAAAAGTAATATGTTAACGCCTAAAGCATACATCTCTGTTTTTAATTCAGTATATCAGCCGTGACGCCGCAAGAAGCAGTTTGGTTCAATTTGGACTGGAAAGTCCCTTGTGTTCTTCATTATACCGCTGTACCAGCACCCGAGCCAGCCCCTTTCGTCAGTCCCCTTACTTACGACGTATTTGGGGAAGATAAATGTATAGCTCGTAGCGGAGGGACGAGGGGTATCACGTTCACACCGTTGACGTCCGACGAAATGCCTAAAAAAGGTCTCAGTCACTGAAAGACGTTCTCGACAAGCTAATTGAAGTGTGAAATATATATGATAGTTGCTGAAACTTTTATTACAGGGGAACTGGTAGGAATTGATGCGGAGTTCGTTACATTGAATCAAGAAGAGTCTGAGCTACGGAGTGATGGAAAAATGTCCACCATAAAACCGAGCCATATGTCTGTAGCTCGGATAACTTGTATACGAGGGTGTGTAGTACTGATTGATTCAAGTCTTAATTAACTCATTTTCTTCAATCCCCACAGCATGTTTTTAATGTATTTTAAAATAGGCAAGGTCCCTTGGAAGGTACTCCCTTCATAGACGACTACATAAGCACCCAAGAACAAGTGGTCGACTATCTAACAAAATTCAGTGGAATTCAGCCTGGCGATTTGGACGCCAACTTTAGCAGCAAACACTTAACCACCTTGAAGTCAACGTACCAGAAATTGCGGTTTTTGGTCGATAATGGTATCATATTTGTTGGTCATGGTCTAAAAAATGATTTTAGGTGAGGTTCAATACTTATAAGTCCAACATAAAGTGCTGTATCTTTAATATGCTGCTTATAATATAAATAATTAACTTTTGCAGAGTGATAAATTTAGTCGTACCACCTGAACAGATCGTAGACACAGTGCTGCTGTTTCATTTACCTCATCATCGCATGGTGTCACTGCGTTTTCTGACGTGGCATTTTCTAGGAAAGAAGATTCAGTCAGAAACGCATGATTCAACCGAAGATGCTCGAGCTGCGCTCGAATTGTATCGCAAATACAAAGAGCTAGAAAGCTCTGGTAAGTTGGCTGAATCGTTGAAGGAACTTTACAATGTCGGCAGTCAGATGCAGTGGAAGGTAAGGATGACTCGGTTATTTTTAAATACAAAATACTTAAAACAAGAATGCTTTTCTGCAGGTTCCGGATAGCTGATACGAGGATAACTCTCAAGAGGAGGTGCACGATTCGATTGTACTGTGCAACGATAATGAAGCTTAGACGGTGACTTTGAAGTGTTAATTCGATCGCTATACTTCAAAGGACATCCGTTCCCTCGTTTCGCGACAGAATCACGCGTTCCTCCCTTTCGAGCAAGGTTATTCGTGTGTAGAAACTAAGAAAATCCTGAGGGTAAAGTGTGGTGATGTCTTGAGCGTTGAAATGATTACGGGTACAATTGCATTGTCATTTAGCATTCACTTAACTACGACGATACAATAGAACTCCATTCTAGTAAAATGAAATTTTACCAAATATTCGATAATTCGAACGGTAATTATTTAGAAGTTTATCCCGTTCGCCGATTTCGATGCTCTTGAATTATGCTTTCGTATGTTACCGTGATGAGCTAAGTTTAGGTTAGGCTATTTTTGTTTTTATATTTGTCTAACCCAAACCTCGATCAAACCTAACCTATATCAAAGTGAAAATATCAAAAATATTTTTATGAATATCGCGAGAACTAAAACTGAGCGGTTATTTGTATAGAAAAAAATGACTCAGAATGTTAACCTTCGCAACATATTTCAAGGACATGGAAATCAATGGAAGCAAACATCTAAGTAATTATAAAACGTATTATCGAATTTTTATTATCAAAACTATTGTCGAGCATCACTGTAATTATACAAATGTTCATACAAATCAGATATTTTTAAAACATATTACTACGTAACAGAAAATAAAATGAATCTTTGCGGAAACTAATTCAATTTAACTATGAAGGACATGAGCACAGTTCGTTGCTCTTAAAGCATAAAACTATGATTTCATTTTCATCGTAAATATCAGTACTGAGGGTCCACAATTAGCTCGGTGTCAATTGTCGTATTTTCTAACATTATACAAAAGAAAGTAGAGTAAAAGATGCTCGACTTTGGAAATTACTGTTAAACGTAAAATTCAGTCACTACTGAACGTCCGAATTATTTATAAATTCTGAAATGTACAAATACGTGGGGTTCTAATGTACTTGTTCGTCAAAAAAAAACATTCACCGTATAAACGTTAATTATAATTGTTTTAGTTAGACCCCGTGCGACCGATCACTGTAAATTATACGGAAGAAGCTTAATAGGAAACGAAGACTCTCGTTGATCGTGCTTCTTTTTGTTTTTAGAAATGAATTCGCCATGTTTTCAATGGCAATCTTGTACATATTGTCCGATAGCACATTAGCGTTTTTTGAAGAGCAGTGTCGATCCCGAAACTGCCCGTAAGATTACGCATATTTATTTTAATTTCACCATGTATTCCAAACGGCAGATAACACGCGTGATCCATCCTGATCGGTACACCGCGTTAACAGTACATGTACATAATTGATAGTTAGTGTTTCTAGCAATAATTCTGGATGGGGTATTACCTTTGTCAAAGGTTCAAACACATTTCATGGTTTTTCGTTTTATATATGTGTATCTTTTCTATAGGGTATCGTCTTTTGTACCGTCGTTTTAGTCGAGCGACATGTTCGCGAGAACGAGAGACAGAAAACTTAGAAAATAGAACAAAAAAAAAAGAGGAAGGAACATTTTTTAAATAAGATTTACTTCGTCCAATGATGGATTTTCAGTTCTGCTCGCGAGGCCGTTTTATTCATTGATCTGTCGACGAACAAAAAAAAAAAAAAAAATCATTGAGAGAACCAAACATTTTTCTAAACGGTCCTTTTCTACGAGACTCTCAAAACCCAGAAGAGTATTTAATGAAATACGGTAGTATATTTTACAAAACGATTGTATTCATAGATTATTTTTATATATATTTTATCAATGAAAAAAAAAAAGAGAGAAAGTGTGAGGGGAAAAATACCGTCAAAATCTATCGAACGAAAGGAGATTATCGAAGCATATATTTTTTTATATGTGAAACAGTTTTCTTATCATTTGGTGTGTAGCATAAAAACTTATCACGTTGACTACACAATGAAGGGAAAACGCAATTTATACACCTGACGTAAAAATGAATAATGGCACATGTTAATAGTAACCATGCATTTGTTTTATGTCCACTACTGTTGCGTCATTGTGATTTTTTTTAAATAAATGATACCAAGAAAAATTAATCTTCCATTTACTTTGTAGCGACTCCATTCAAAATTATTAATTTGTTTAACTTATGAAATTTATGTTCAGTTCAGAAACAAAACATGATATTCGTATTAATAATATTATATATATATTTCTTTTTTTTAATATTACATCTTAAGTCTGTATATACAAGTCAGTTCTACCTTCCCGTTTTCTCAGGAAATTTTTTTATTCTCTACACAATTATTATTAATATTATTATTCAGCGTTAGCTAGTTCCTCTCTGAACAGTTTTAGTAATACAATTAATAATTTACAAAATTGTACACACATACACACGGGGCAAGCCCCGTTCATGTTACGGCGCTCTATCATACGTTACATATACATATAATAACGTAAAAATTCAATAAATAATCGAAAATTCCCGTTCTCGAGACCGTTTGTATATTTTACAGAAATTAAAGAGAAAACATGAATCGTCTGTCGGCGACGATGATTGAGATCTGTCAACATAAATCGAGTGATTAAACTTTATCTGACATTGATCTAAACGTAAATATTTCACCGAAAATTGCGACAAGAATATCGTTTCTTAAATATTATTTATGGCAGTTTGAAATGTTCCGTAATGAAGCATTTTAAGAGCGAACCCTTCTTCGAATTTCTAAAATCACACTATCTGGCTCACTCCGCTAAAAATTTCTACTTACGTCAATGCCTGCGGCCATTTTGTTTAAGTACTATTTTACCAAAATGGTAACTGGTAAATAGACACCTGATAAAATGACAGAAAATTCTATCAATTTTCAACATTAAAGCATGGTTAATTTATATTTCCATAATTCGAAGAAGAGCTAAATATTTGCGTAAGCTAAAAATTATCACCCAATAATCTTTAATTTCTATATCAAAGCCTCCTACAGAAATTAATTTATCAAAAAGCAAAAATTCAAGCTCCTCTAAAGTTAAAATATGGCCACAAAATTTTTGTTCCTAATTTTCCTAAAATCTCACGCTGGAATTAAATTACAAGGTACAAATTTTAAAAACATCGTCACTGTCGATGAACGGGCGGCTTAAGTAGATATTACAGATAATTAAAAAAAAATTAAAGGAAAAAGAAGACGTCTCCTGACTAGAAACTTGCATGGTCGAGCTGCAGGAGCTGGAAAAGAGTATTCTGTGGCAGTCGAAATAAAAAATAAAAAGATCGCAGAATCGCTTCCACAATTCACCCTATATATAGCAGTTTCTTCGTTCTGGCCTGGAGATCAAGGCACTCGCGAATTGTTAATTGAAATTATGCTTCGTTACTCGCCACGGAAACTATATTACAGTTCGACGAGCGTGATGTGCATACAGGCACAGCCAGTGCATGGTTCCGCTTCCTCGTGAAAGAATAAGGCACTCTCTTGCTCGTTCGTTTCGATTGCTGTCGTTCGACATTTTCTTTATTCGATTTGCGTTCCACTGATCGGACTTTCAGTGGTCGTCTCCTTGCTGAAAGTGGCCATTCCTGTTGAGCGGTTGCCTCTCTGGAGCGTCGGACGGTCTATTTCTCTTGAAGAATCCACACTGTGGAAGAAAAAGGTAATTTGTGCATTTTTACATAGATATTTGGTAAGTATAATACATAGAGATGTAGGAACATAAGACACTATAGACATGGAAATGTGAAGTTCACAAGAATTTAAGGGTAAAAAATCAGGAAATATAGAGATCAAATAAACATCTGAAACAAACCTTGTGAAGAAGGAAAATAAGTAGCAACAAAATGATCGTTCCAGCGCAAGCGGAGAGAACCACAACCCATAGCGGAATGACATCCGGTGCAGATGGCGTGCTGCTTGGTGCAACGTTCGTTTTGATTTCGTGGCTCTTGACCACCTGTTCAGCAGGTGTGCCAATGTACTGTTGCTTGGTGACTTGAGCAACAAGTTTAGTGGAGACCCTCACTTTTTCCTGAGGAGCCGCCTTCTTCAAGGTCCTCGCGTCGACCCTGTATCTAGCTACGAGCCAGACTTCTTCGTCCTTCTTCAAAGGACCCAGCACACACCTCAGCATCACGCATTTCGCGGCGTCGCAAGGACTTCCGGGTTCCTGCGTCTTCATATTATTTTCATAGTCCGTTTTCTCGCCGAACGCGCCATCCATCGCAGGATCTTTCGCCAGGTCTCTCGGACTTCTTTGAAGGCTCTCGAATTTCTTGAAGTCCTTCAACTCCACCATGTCGCTCTCGCGCTTGGACCTGGACCCGTTATCCAAATTTGGAACATCAGTCACGGTGCCATCGATTCCACGATTATCTCTTCCGTAAATTCTACTGGTCACCGTTCTGTCCTCCGTCCTCCTCTCTTCGTGAGTTCTGCGGTATACTTCTTCGTACTGTTTCTCGTATTCAGCGACGCGAGCTCGTTCAGCTTCCTCGTTCCAGGAGGTGCTGTAGCTTTTAGACTCGTACTGGTTCGAACCTGATTGGTACCGTGGGTCGTCCACGCTGATCGTCCGCTCCTCGGTATAGTTGAAGGAGCCTTCGACAGGGAACCTCCGGCCATCTTTAAGAACGATGTACCTCTTCTTACCGGTAGAGTCGATTAACAGTTCACCCTCCACCATAAAGAATCGACTGTCCTTTGGTTCGCTGGACATGTAGCTGGTATTTCCATTCCGATCTTGAAGAGGGAATATGGAGCCGTCCTCGAATTCTATGTACTCCCTCCTATCACCGGAGTTTCTGAACCTGCCCATAAACTGCACGTAATTCCTACGCCGCCCGCTTTGCAGTTCATATACCGCCGATCTCGACAGGGAGCCGAATAATTGTTCCAGTTCTTGTTTGGAGCTAACGTTGCGTAGCTGGAACCCGAATTCTCCTCCTCTGATCGTATCCTCCCGATCTCCCGTGATGAACGTACCCCCAACAGCCCCGTAACTTTCGGAAGTGGTTCTAAAACGGTTCTCCTGTCGGTAACCCTCTTCCTGTCTATTCGTATAGTTCGGACGTTCCTGCACTTCCGGTTGTCGTTGACCAAGTTGCTGCTCTTTCCTTCGCGCATACTGTGTTCGATCTTCCTGACGATGCTCCTGCTGTCTCCACAACTCCTCGCCGTCTGAAGAGGAACCAATATGGCCGCCGTACCGATTCTCGTACGTGGTCTGACTCGTTTGACCACCATAGTGCTCTTCGGGACGTCTTGAATTTAAAACATTGTCCTCGTTTCCGCGGAAAACACCGCCTACAGCTGCACCGGTGCTCCCACTACCGGACTGCGAGTAGAAAATCGCGCCGTTGGTACCGGAAGTCAGGCTTCCCGTGTTCATGGACCCGGTTCCAGAGCTGTTTTGCGTGTATGTTACGTGGACGTTTGGTTGGCCTTCGGAAGACGTTAACTGTATCACCTTAGTCCCGTTGGTGACGACGTTCGACGTTGAGGACGACTGACGCATCTTTTGGATATCCGAACTGTCCCCGGTGTTGATCTCCGTTTCTTCGCGCTGGTTCGACTTGTTTTTGTCGTGTTCGAAGCCGCTTTGCACGTTTATCCCTGATTGCGACTCGTACATGCTCACTCCTGCAGGGTACGAGTGATGGTAGTATATCCTTTTGCGTTCAACCATCTGTAATTTGATAAAAAATTTAAAAAATTGGAAACTTGACGGAAACTTAGAGTATTGTTCAACACTACAGAATGATTCGATCCATCTATACTTCCTAAAACACATACAATGCAACACGTACCTTCAAACTAAGATAATTTGCATTGGCAGGTTCACAATCGATGTGCCCCGAAGTTTCCGGCTGTTCCAGTAGATACAATAATTCATTTCCAGCGAGCGTCTGAGCTGGCCAAATAAGGAAAGCCTCCGCTTCGATCACCTCCGATGGACCCTGATTACGTATAGTGTAATTATGTGTCATGGCTGGTCCAAACTCCGCCTCCGTAGTAGCATTCGTCTCGCTGGTATAATTATCCGGGTTATAGTACAAATCTTTGGGTTTGCTCTCGCCGTCCACTTGTAGATCGGTCTCGATCCAAATCGGGAGCTTCATGATGTACCTATTATCCCCAATCGTCGAATTGTTCTCGGGATTAGTGGTATTAACATCCATCTCGAATTCATAAATCGGTTTCATCCCGTGTGAAGTGACTGGTTGCAGAAGCACCTTGAACTTGACTATTCCCTGCTTCGGCAACGGATTACCGATGTCGCAACGAAGAGTATTATTGTTCCATTGTTTGTTAGGGGCCGAGCACTGCACGGGTATGCCCATAGTCTCGATCTTCTCCACATTGATGTAATCGATACCGTAGGGTAGCCTCAAGTTGTACGTCGATTCGAACGCGTCCTCGCCTATGTTCTGCACCAAGACATCCAACTCCAGCTTCTTGCCGGAGCCTAACAGGTACTTGTGCACGTTCGACGTCACGTACATCTGTAAATCGGGGATGCACACGTTGTCGGAGCCACAGTTCTTTCTGATGGACAGAGAGTCCTTCCTGGACGTCGTCGAGCCGAGGATCGGTCGCAAGGGGAGTCTCGGTTCCCTCGGTCTATTGTCCTCCAGACGCTCCTCTGCTAGACTCATACGCATCTCTGCGTCGAGGGACGTCAGTTTGTCGCGTATGTTCGGTGTTACGTACACCTATGAACAAAGAACCGATTTGTCACGCTTTATACCGGGCTTCCAGAGTCTGCAATATCCCTAGACGTCACAGGGGTATAACTTACCTGAATCACGCTACAGAACTCTCGATCCTGCTCCACCTCGATAGTACGATTCATGACGTTCATGTCTTCCAGTTCCAAAAAGAACAGTCTCGGAGTCTTCATCTTCTTCACGTCCAGTACGTACTGAATGTTGAAACGGTGTCTGGGGAAGACACCCTCGCCACTGTATTTGAAGCAAGCCCTCAAGAGAAGACAGGTGACCCTGGTTCCACTGGATAACGTGCAGTTCCTGTCATCCAACGAGATCAGTTTGGACTGCAAACCGAACGACACGAAGGAATCCATCTTGATGACAGGACGAGATCTGAAGAACATCGCGGTGGCAGACTCGTAGGCGCCGACTACCAGATCCGGATACCGATTCCCGTCGAGATCCAAGCCACCGGACACGGAGAATCCGAAGGTGTCCACGGGCACGTCGAGGTTCTCAGCGTAGATCACCTGGGAATATTTCTCCAGGACGCCGGTTGCTGAACCGTGGTAGATGTACACGGCACCATGACCACGAAGACCACCGTAAGGAGCACCTACCACGAAGTCCCCGTAGCCGTCACGGTCGATGTCCCCCAGAGAGGCCAATGACAAACCGAATCGTCCGCGGTTGCTCTCCCCGTCCCTGGATAACGATAAGTAATTATCGCTAGAGTTCAACGATCTGTGTGGTCCGTTTGATCGCTCAAATATTTCGGAATAGAATTCGCGAATGCTACAGGAGCAAATTTGACTTCTCTAGGAAAGTTTGAAAAATCAAGATGAGAAGGTTTAGAGAACTTACGAAGGTGGAAAGATGGGGATTTAGAAATTTGAGAATTTATGGGGAAGTTGGAGATTCAGAAAGTTGAGGATTAGAAATTTGAGAATTTACGGAGATGGAAAGTTAGAGATTCAGAAATTTGAGCGTTTAGAAAAATAGAAAGGACATTTAGAAATTTGAGAATGTAGAGAGCTGGAGACTCTGAAATTTGAGAATTTAGAGATGTAACGTAGGTTTAAAATTTTGAGAATAGGAACATATGAAACTGAAATTTGAAAAATTTAGTAATGTGGAAATTGGTCATGAAATTTGTAAATGATCATATTTCATAAAATTCTGGTTTTTCAAAGAGTCACCATGTATAAATAACGTTTTGCATAATAATTCATGTAATAAATATTATAATGTAATTTAAAAATAGGAACGACATACCTAGTATCTACTTTGCGGAATTTTTCAGGTCCAGCGCCTTGATAGATAACATACACCCTTCCGGTCTCGATGGTCATTTCCGGGTTATCTGGTATGGTGTACATAGGCGCTCCAACTATAAGATCGTCCAAATGGTCGCCATCGATATCACCGGAAGCGACAGCATAACCGAAATAAGCTCCCATTTGTTCACCAGTGATGTTACGGGGATTCGTCATGTTTGAGGTAAAGAGTATAACCTACAAATACATTCTCTATGAAATAATATTTACTTATTTATTATATCTTCCTATTTATTTAACGTATGAATCAATATTTATATTCTATGCATACGTAAATATTTGTACTCAACGTGTAAATAAATATTCATAACTCAATATGTAAATAAATATTCATACTCAACATGTGGATAAATATTCATATTGAACATATGAATATTCATACTCAACGTGAACTGCATACTTATATTCAGCCTCAAATTAAACATACTCTTAAATTGAAAATGAATAAATAAAACATCTAAAATTTGCAAAATTCTTTACCTCCACAAATCATGCCAGAAATTTGGACAGTAGTACGACAATAAAATTTTGTAACAAAAAACGTGAAGTCTGAAAGAAGCCCCTATGACTATTTGATACTAATAATCATGAATTTAATTGTGGAAGACTTAATGTTTGACTTTATCGAACAAGGAAAATGATAATGACTATTGCTATCAAAGTTTCTCTTAGGGAGAGCAAAGAACGTATTCGCTGGAAGAATGAATTCCGACGGTGGCATTTTCCATTGTCATTTTTTCTCCGGAATTACGTGTTAATATTTCATGAGCATACTTTGCCGAGAAGTTCAGAGCCACGAGGTACGCCAACCGCGGTGCCGCTGTCACCATTTCCAGTAAAGTCACCGGTCGTGACGGAATAACCCATGTAGCTATCGTCTTCTGTTGCTGGTCCCTCCTTCGTGAACATGAGCCTCGAACGACTGTTCAACGGCTGTGAAAATGCTTGGCCTGTAAAATAAGCGGCAATTGATACAGTCTGATCGACCAGAGACTCACGACACATACTTTCCCAAACACAATTTCGTTTCTGACTGCGAAATTCGAAGATATGCTAATTCAAACACTGGTTCAAAAACACACAATGTCAGATATTCAAACTGAGTCGGATATTTCACTCGCAAACTTGTTAACAAACTCGGGAGCAAGTATGGGTTCCTTTGGGTAATGTTTATTGTTGGACATGTTTGAGTTTTTCAAATTTAGAAATTTAGCAATTTTGGGAGTTGTAAATTTGGGGATCGGTTTAAGGTTTTATGGATTTAGGAATACGAGAATTTGGAAAATTTGGAATTTCAGAATTTAGGTATTGGAGATTGTGGAGATTTGGGAATGTAGAATTTGGGGATATAGGAATTTTTGAATGTAGAACCTGGACATATAGAGATTTGGAAAGATGGAATTTGGGCAAGTGGAGATTTGGAAATGTAGAATTTGGTCATATAGAAATTTGGAAATGTAGAATTTGGGCATGTAGGAATTTTGGCATGTAGAGTCTGGTCATATAGGGATTTATAAAAGTGGAATTTTGGTCTATAGAGGTTTGGAAAATTAGGAATGTAGAAATTTGACACATATGGAAATTTAGGAACTTGGGGTTTGGAAATGTAAAAATTTGACATGGTCGGAATTTAGGAATTTAATTAATTATAAATTTAGCAATTTTGAAATTTGTCTATTTACAATACTAAACCTGTGAAATTTCCTAAATTTGCTCTCTCAGAACAAAAAACAAATGGTTGCACATTCCTCCACTCCTTACCCAAGGGAACTCTAAATTGCTCCCGAATGAAATAATCAAACCACACTAAACACACGATTAACACCACGGTAAAATCGCAGTCAGATAACGATTAAAATACTTAGATACACGCTGGTGAAAAAAGTTAAGCCACGTTCTCAATTAATCTAGCTTCTAAGCGCATTTCTATCTGTAGGTGGCTGGTATTATTCCGTTCAGTGCTACTGCCAGGCAACCATAATTAAATAGCGTGGCTCAAACAACAGTTGTTTTTTTTTTTGAGCACTATTAGGTATATTATTCAGACAGGCCTTCGGAATTATTCTGTGGCCGCACAGCGAAGCTGCAAGAAGCAGGCCTGCACCTGTTAAACACTGCCACCCTCGACTCACCTGGCAGTAATTAATAGACAATAGCACACGGTGAATTAATCGTCAATCGGATATTAATCACAGGCGTTTTGTTAATCGCGGTGAGACCGTATGAGGGGAAGCCGGATGAACATGTAATTACTGGAAATTAATCAAGGGCCACTGCCAAGCAAGTGTGAGGAAAGTATACGTCAAATGCGATGGCGATACTGCTCTCCAATTACTTTGGATGTATTTTAAACACCTTCGGGTGGATCGTTCTTTTTTTGTGGGATAAAGCGTCTGAAAAGCTTCTAAACAAGCTTTGATATCATTAAATTAAAAATTTTTTGGAATTTCTGAAATGCTTCAAAGTGTATAAGAAGTATTGTCAAGTATTGTAGAATGAATCTTATGCTTTATTTGTCTGAAATATCCCGTATACTTTTAAAGTCAAATCTGTCGAACTATAATTTCGAGTAGAATTTCTCGAGTAGACAAAGCAACGAAGATATTTGAAGCACGAGAAGAATTCGTTATTAGACGCTTTGGCCCGTCAAGTTTCATAGGCTTTGATGAGGGAGTCTTCGAGCGTGAAGCAACACATGTTAATGGCCGCCGTCGTTAACAAAATGGCAGCTGATTAGAGGTTTGAAATACGGATAGGTACGATGGGACTTGTTAAACGACGTTTCTTATTTTTCGTTTTATTTCTGATGTCTGTTTGATTAACGCCTGCAAGTACGCGGTACCTGATATTTCTGCTTCGGGGGTGAATAGCATCGTCGCTACGAACTTCAACCTCATAGCGGTGCTGATCGAGTATATCTGACCTGCAATCGTTCAACGAAAGTCTCTAAATTCTCTGTAAAAGACCAACGGGGCTCGGGTATGTCGCGATATTGTTCTCTCGTGTTGCTGTTCCATCGCCCAGGCGTTATGAAAGCTCGAATTCCGTTCGTTTTTTTTTTTATTAGCGACCCAGTTTCTCACCAATTAGTGCCGATTTATTTCATCGAATTGCAGTTCTCGCGGAGAATTTTGATAAGCCTGATTTTGCTTTAGGGGAGAGCTTGGCGATTTCGATTGTTGCTTGCGATTGTTACCTTTTGTGGCTGAAGAGAAAATTTAGATCCCAAAGTAGACTGCGAGAATAATATTTTCATTGGACAACTTTCAATTTTAAGAGTGACAATTTATAAAAGTAGAATTCGAACATGGAGTATTTTGTACATTATCTAATTCCATGCAATGTAACGTGTAAATATTTATAATGTATTAATTTAATCATTTTAATCCAAGATTTTATTCGACACTTACTTAAGCACGATTATTTAAAGATTTTATCTTTACAATTATCTCATCAATTTTTATACTCTGCTTGAATTTGTAACTTTAGCAGAAATTTTAAGAAAAAATTTCTATAATAAATTAAACAGACAATAATAAAAATACCAAGATACAAAACCTCCATATTGAACAAAACTTTAATATTCTTCTCACAGTCACTAGCTAGAATTATACAAAAAAGATAAAATAATTGAATATTTGAATTCTCGAATTATCGTAAGATAATTCAACGCTCGAAGAAGCCAATTAAAATTCTTGAACCTCTTCGAACATTGAAAAATCAGACAGAGAGATGTGTATTTACAAGTGTATTATCTTTTTATCACGGTGTCATGTTTCAAGGTAGTATCGATTATGAAATAATCGACCTAAATGGAACCTGGAAGCTAGAAACAAGAAGAAACCTTACCTTGCCAGTACCAACTTCCTGGCGCCCCAATGAAGAGCCTCTCACCGTTCTGAAACGAATAGAAAGGTGCGCCATTAGAGAAATTAATCGACGTCAAATAACTAACGGTGGGAAGCACTTTACCATACTCGTTTTTATCAGTGAAATTTATTCGATTTTCCTTTCGTCTACGTTAAGCTTCTTTATACGCGTTTCTTTCACCTGCCGTCCGATCATTTCAAAAGCGAAGAAACTGAATTTATGAGCTACTCTTTCAAAGATACATATGTTGTATTTTAATGACCGTGTGTTCGACCAAAATTGTAATCGCTTAAATTATCTATGATTTTTTATCTTTTTGGAGCCAAATATTTGATAATAACTTGTTCATAATTTCAAGACTTCGATGTTGATATTTTTATTCCGAGAGAACATTTATTCTATAATTTGTTACGATTACACATGATTCTGTTTGTAATTATAAATAATCATAATCAAATTGTAACATGTTCATTCATAATCAGAAAAATACATGATAATCTGTACACGATAATGTCTCATAATCACGGGTTAAGAATTACGTATTTCAAACTTCATCACTAAATATTTCATTTCAGAAATAAATTATGTTCAAAGCACAAAAGAAGTCCACTACCTTTATAATTTATTACCGCATATTATTACGTAAATATACATCTACCAATCTGGTTTCCGAGTGTGTACAGATCTGATAGACGCTCAAAGAATTTCCAAGACAGAAATGTCCCTAGACCGTTCTCACGTATTCGAAAGTAGAAACGTGTTTGCAGCAGGCGCGCGTGCAGCAAAGCAGCAGAACAACGGCTAGAATTTTTCCCAGCCGCGGGCAGTGCAACGAGGAAACGGACGCACCCACGAAAGTTCAATTTTTCTTTAATTCACAAGATAATGGCGTAGATAAGGGACGGCGAACTCGCGCGAGTTCGAGACGCGATAAATCAGGCGCTCGTACGTATTCTAGTCGCGCGTCTATGTTCAGCTCGCAAATGCGTTCAGCATTTTAAAACCGCTTCGCGAATCTTGCCCTCTGCGATCCACCTCCATTGCTATTCCACGATCCTATTGTGGAAAAACCCTAAATCGCTCGCAAACCTTTACTGAAAAAAAATTATCAAATAATACAGGAACTTTTTATAGATCCCTGATAATTTGCACGTGGTGCATCAAATGGTATTTGAGATCCAACTTAAATGTTTAAAGTGGTTTAATATTTATTAGGTCTTTATTTGAGTTCACTACACAAAAAGTCAACCTAAACTGGCAAACTGAAAAACGAATCTAAAACGCAAGCAATAAAACAGCCATTTTAGGTGCACGATTTTGCACAACGCGCCATCTTTGCAAGTAGTGCAGGGCCGTACGCGTCAGACGGGATTTCGTGAAAAATTCACCGCATGGGAACATACGATACTTTCGGTTGTAATAAAGGTATGTCGATGATTTCGAGTGGCACTCGAGCAACTCATGCACCGATTAAGTGCACGGTCGAGCGTGTGTGAACATGGTCGATGAGTGTTGCTTTATCACGGTGCTGCCTTGCGACAGGTTCTTGAAGTCGATTCAACGTTACAGCCGAGGAATTTATTGGCCTTTGATTGACCGTTCGTCTTGGGCACGTCCGCCTGCTACGACTTTCTGTAGGGTCTGAAATAACCCTGTAACTCGTATATGGTTGCAAACCATAATGTTGCGCAACATTTATAAAGTTCATTTTCAACATTATACACTGATCTAATGCAAATTTTGTTCATCGATGAACATTATTCTATTGTTGTCGTTCTAAAGATTTTTGATAATTTTTTCATACGATTTGGTTTAAAGGGTCAAATGTACTAAATGTACACTTCTAGGTTCTGATGTCTGAAGATTTCAAAGTTGCACATATTTAAAAAGTTATTCGTAACATCTACAAAGTGTACAAGTTATATGAATCACCCTGTATTTATTTCAAATAATTCCTACTGCTACAAGACGGTTCATCAAAGAAACAATATCTCATTTCAAGTTTTACAAAGCAAGTAAAGTTCCCTGAATGAAATTCTAACAAACAATTACATAAGGTACAGAATTACGATGCAATATAAAAGAACGGAGGAAGAATATCAAGCTTCTTACATTCTGTAAATAGTAATTTCGAAAAAAAGCCTGTTTTACCAGCTCGATTCAACGTTAGTCTCATTCATATTGCATGATATTATCGTGAATCGTGCTCGTGCATTCAGCTTCTTGCGATCATTCACGTACCGCGGACCGTTGATTAATATGTATGCAGGACATAATCTCTACCTACTGTTGTATCGCCGTTAGATAAGACTGTAGGAGGTTCACCGTTACAGCCTGTAAAATGTAAACGCATCGTGTGTGCAAGGAACTTGTCTTTACGAAGCCTATTGCTCTTATGTTCCTACGCTGTTGATGAGAGTTGCATTCATCAACGGACGTGTAATGGAATGCTAAGTTTCAATAACCAAGAGGACTTTGATGAAACGGCATAAATTAGTTGCAACTATTGCTGTTATTGATGAAGTAGGAAGTGCAAGATGCAATTTTCAGCTGAATTATATTCGTGCGTTAACGATTAGATCAGCACCTTTTTGTAAAAGTTCTCGTGTGTGATTTGTGTGGTATTTTGCATTCTGAAGATCTTTTATGGTTGTCATGGAAATATTATTTTTTTGCAATAATAGTTTCCTAATTCGGAATTATTCAAATTTCTATGTTCCCAAATTTAGAAATATTCAAATTTGTATATCCCCAAATTCGGATGTTCAAGTTCCTAAATTCCCTAATTCGGAAATAACCAAATTCGGAATTACTGAAATCCAGGTCTCCCAACTCGGACATACCCAAGTTTCCACATTTCCTACCTCCACACTCCCAAATTTGAAAATATCCAAATTCCCATATCCCAAATTTCCAAATCTCCCAATTACTCAACCTAAAAAGTTCCCACATTTAAAACTAGAATAACTCTCCCTACATGTTCACCTGTACAAGTTCTCCATAGGCTACCCCAACTGATCCAATAAATCATATTAACACAAAAATCGAAACACTAATGTCTTCATCCACAAAATCCTCGAAATGTCCCATTTGAACTTGAACAGGTTTGCAATTTGTCTGTTGCTTCCTCAACAAATATCCCTGTCGGATCGAAGCAGCGATCATCTGGAACCAGGCAATAACTTTCCCCTTCGCTCGCGTCCTCCTCTAATCTCTAGCAGCGTTTCCATGTTTCTTGTTGGTTATTTAATCCATGGAATCCGTGTCTTTTATTGCCGCAAAGCGTCGTTCTATGCACCGCGTACACGCGTGGGCGTTGGACTGCACGCTTAGGTGCATCGCAAGAAAGCATGCCAACATTGTACCACGATTAACACTTTGATCTCGGTGATATTTAAGCGGCACGTTGGCCACTTCTCACAGGGTTCAATTTAAGGGACAGTGTCGTAAAAGGTGGAGGTTGATTGTACATGATGCAGTTGGCTCGTTAATTTTTCCTGCATTTTCATCCTTTCAACACTTGGCTCTCAACGATGTGTAATTTAGTATACCAAGAGATGCAGTTGCAGATCTTATAAATTTCGAATCTAACGATTGTGTATGAAACTAAGTTTGTCAGAAATCACCTTTCTGGGATTTTGATAATCTTTCAGAAAGTATGTATTCATGTAAAACATCTTGTACAATTAATCTGTTCAGTATAATTTTAAATGTTGTTGAAGAGTTGAACTTATGGCACGGTACTCTGACATGGTTCCGATGTAACACGGTACAGAATTTGTAACGACACTCCTATAACACGACCTGCACTCTTAGAACACACGTATAACACGACATTATAAGTTTTATGGGCACGACTATATATACAGTTCCCATGTAACACTTGCACAACACATAACACGAGTTTCACACGGACCGAATTAACACGTACCCAATTCACCTAAGCTTCAGACATTACCACACATTTGCAATGCTACAATTATATGTCCCTAAATCATATAAACTTAATGGTCCATAAAAAACAATACTGTCCTCTGAAGACCAACTGCACTACATGCTCGTTTAATGCACGACCGTTCTACCGTGCATTAAGGGAGCATACTTAAGAGGTCGGTACTTGTTAACACACCCTGTATATACACATTGAAATTCAAGTATCGTATCCAGAAAACCGGAAACAAAGCAGCTTAAGGTAAGTAGGTACATTTTCTGCGAAGCATTACGGGGATTCAGATATGGCCGCGGGTGAAACGCGAAAATGTGACGGCACCGAGCGGATTCCCGGTTCCGTTCCGGCGAAAGGGCCGTGTCTAGTTTCGTTTTACTCTGCTTATCATGAGAAACAGCGGCCGTTTATAAAACAATGCAGCCGCTAAGAGGAAGAGGAGGAGCGGCGCGTAGGTGGCCTCCTCGCAACGCTGGCCGACGCTGAACACGGAACACGGTGACAGAACGAAATGTCCGTGCCTTAAATGGCCACCTGAGACTCCCCTGTCGTTGCTATTGCTGCTTGCCGCTGCCGTGTCGCGAGTGCCCTTTTTCCCATCCCCTTTGCCCCGCTCTTTCCACGCGTGTTACCGGCCCCGAACATGCGTGCGACGTCCGGGTGACAAAGGACCCATGAGAATTTTCGCCCAGTCGAGCCAGGTGCGAATCGATCCGTTCTTAATCGACCGGAAGCCTCGTAATCGAACCTTAGATTGCTACGATTAACAGCTCGCAGAAGCTATTTTCACCGGAACACATTTGGATTGGGGTACAAATACTGGGATGGGTTTAGTTGGAAATATCAGCAAATTAAACTTTAGGTTTTGGTCTTGGGGAGGTGGCTTGGAATTTTTTATGGTAGGATGTCGGGACCTTATTTTGGAAGTTTGGGGTCTTGTGGACCTTAGGTCTTTGGAACCTTGAGGTTTTGAGACGTTGGAATGTTGCAACCTTGAGAACTTTCGGACATTGAGGTCTTGAGGTTTTAGAACTTTGGGGCATTGAGACCTTGGGGTTCCAGAACTTTGCGAACTTTGTGACATTGACACTTAGGGGTTCTAAAACTTTGGGAACTTTGGAAGTTTAAGATAATGTAACTGTACAGGGTCTGGAACTTTGAGACCTTACAATTTTGGGACTATATTCTGAACATTGAAACTTTGAATTTTCAACATATCTAAACACTAAGGTACTTTATACAATACACACTAAAAATGACAGTAAATAAAAATAAATCAAATGATTGACTATATTACTATACTATAACACAAATTATGCTATATAAAAGTGAAGAACAAGTGATACATGCACATACGTGATCTTAGGTCACCACATTTGCCGCATATTTGTAAACGTTTCAAGTGCATAAATAACCCCGAACTATTTTTATTATTACGATCTTCTATAACAGTAATCCTATGCATTATCATTCGCAAGAACCACGGAGTCGGTAAAGTACATTGGCCAGGTACGTAAGGAATGTAACGTAAACTCTAGGAAGAATAATAGGAATGCATTTTCACTGCCCTCAGATAAGTAATCTTTGCTCCATTAGAATCCATACGATCCTCGTAACCACTGCTGTGTTACAGACGACAGGGTTCGCACTGTAATTCTGTCGGATCCTAGAGTTTATGTTGTTGAGTCACTGCATTTGCATGGGGTGCTTCCTTCATGTGACTCTTACAATGCACATTTCTATAATTGTACATGAGTACATCGGAAGCAACCTAAGTTTTAAAAAATTACCACAAAATTGGTTGGCGCAAACGTAATGGCTGTTTTTGTAATATCCACAAATAGATCGGAGAAGTTTCGTTCATATCGAACCAAATCTCTAGATGCAAACGAAACTAGGCTTGCGCCGCATACCCCATTAATTTTCCAGGGCAAGCAAAAACGCCAAGCGACTATGACATCCAAGTCCTCGAGGCTATCGGTGGAACATCTCGGTTACGTCAGTGCACAGCGAGTATACATGCAGTCTGTTTATATGCATCGTAGTGGCGCCAGGCCGGTCCACTTTAAGGCCCGCTTTTATTTATTGTCCCACAGAAAATGTTATTATTTGTGGGCAAGCATGCCGATCCATGCGGCGATTCGCACGGTACGCGAACAATGGGCCCCTCTTCGTTGCCCAACAATGTCAAACGTGCGACCAAGTCACGCGTACGCCCAGCGTCCCGATGCAGTCTGCTTCCACGGTGCAATAACCGTGACTTCTGTATTCCGGCGCCATCCGACGACCCATCGAGCCCTTTTCTAACTTACTCGAACGCTATAACTGCTCCCGTTCAAACTAGACTAAATTAAAACCATTCGGATGAAACGGCGTTTACGACCACTCTTCATGGCGGGAAAAAGGGTTGGATGTCATGAAACAAGATAACCTTTTTGAAGGTTGACTTTGAAGGTAGTTTTTTTGTAAGTATTAAGTAACTATAGAATAATTTGTTCTACTTTTATTATAAACATAACCTATACTTCCAGACTTAGGGCACAATAACACATAAACGATATTAGTACAGATTGTTTCCATGAAAATATTGTAAACTGCTGCCCGAATTTCATGTCAAATTTAGATACATACATCCAATTTTATTGAAAGTAACTAAAGTTCAGTCAGAATTAAAAATAAATGAACGACTTATTTCAATGTCCATCTTGATTATACGAATGTGTTAATCTTAGCTGAAGGTACAGGAATATTCATCCAGGTCTAAATCTAGAAGGGCATGTCCGAGAGAAGCTGATACAGCGAAGGCATTAGCGAACCAGGTAGCCAAGCAAATACGTGCATTTGTCGAGCGGACTCGTACGACACGGCCGTACACAGAAGCGGTCTGGAACAGGCTTTATACCGGAGGAGAAACCGACACGATGTACCCCCTATGGAGTAGCGTTGCCTCGATGCTTCTACACGCGAAAAATTTGCAACCGAGACAATGGCGGTCGTATTCTGGCCGGTCTACACGAAACACGAACGGCACGAGTTGTATTCTGGCGCCGATCGCTAAGAGGGGGAGGATACGACCATACGAGATTGAAATATAACCGGTCGCTCAAATATGGATGGGAGCACCCTGATATTTATGCCATCGGTTCCTTGTATTTACGTATGTATGCATGTACACGCACGCATACGCGCCCGGCCAATATGTTTCTCCGACTTTGGAGACTTCTCAAAGAAATCGGCCAGCATTTATGATGATTCGGCATAATGAAAAATAAAGGAACATTCTCTTTGTTGGGCCCTGTTCCGAGTCTCTTGGAAGGAAATTATTTTTTTTTAATTTTTGGCTCGAGAATTTTGTGGAAAGACTCGTCAGATTATTTTGTAGAGGGTGAGATTATACTACAAAGGGTGGTCAGATTATTATACACACCTCAAATATTCAGACATTTAGTCAAGATTACAATTGAAACATACACTTTTTCGTTACAAAATATAACAATCTTCGTGTACAAAAATTATTTTGCTATTATTTATTTGGTGTAACTAAAACTGTTCGTAGACTTTCTATTCGAAACGAGAGTACGATCAACCGTGAAAGATAAATCTCTATCGAAGTGGAATCTAAAATGATTTCTCGAAGCCGGAAATCCCGCAGCAGCATTGAGATTTCACGAGAGGACCTCCCCAGAGTTATTTTCGATCCGACGAACGAGGGATACAGACTCGTCGAACCAGAATCGATGCGCACTCGAAGTCGTATAGATCGGTATCGGTCGGATATCAATCGATCTTGACTAGATCCTCTGTAGATCGGGGGATAACGCGCGGAACCAGGTACAACAGAGGTAGATACCAGAAGCGGCGGTTTAACGCGAAGATCGATGGTCGATTGCATACTCGATGGCGTCGAGGAGGCTTCTAAATCACCGGCCTCGAGATTTAGTGCACGAGACTCACTCGAGGAGTTGCAGTTTGTTGTCTGGGACGATCGGTTTCACGTGAGGGCATTGAAAATGAAATACTTTGTGTCAAGTGAAAACGAAATTTCCCTAATGTCTTTGTTTAAGACTCTTCAAAGATATTAACGCCTTCGTCGGGTTTCTATGATGTTTCTGAAAAGAACACGACAAAATACTGTTCCTTTTATTTCCTGATATAAAGCTGCTCCTCTCTTGTTATGTTCAAATAAATCTTAACAAATGATGCAAAGAAAATTAACATTTAAATCATGATTTATGAAGTGGACAATTTTAATTATAATCATAAACAACTTGACAAAGGTATTTATCTAACATACATTTATACATCTAATTTGTATACCTAACATGATTTTGCAATCAACCTGATTTATACACCTAACTTTATATATCATTCCAATTTCATAACCGACCTCAACAGTAATGAACAAGATGAACGCACATACGTTGCACTTTATAATTTTGCAAAGTTACTACTTTTAACGTGTTCTATAATGACACAAACTTTGAAAGCAATCTACATTTCAGCGGTCGTGAAGTCCCTCCACATATATTGCCGAATGGTAAAAAATCGTCTAATAAAATAACAAGCATTATCATCAGAAAAGATGGTTGTACGTCTTCATCCAGGATTAAACGCCGCATTAAAATTCGCCAGCGGTGGCCAGCTGTTGGACGAGCAAGAAAAATGGAAAAAGGCGGGTAAGGATCGAATTTGCCTAAAATCATTGCGCCAACGTCGTTCCGCGACCGAAACGTGGGTATACAGAGCCGAACGATTGACCGTTCGTTGGATCGCGGGGGTGGGGTATTAACATTGAATGCTGAAGCGAAGTTAGAACCGGCGAACGGACCGCGACATGCATTAAACATCTGCCATATAGCCGGACAATTCTGAATTATACATCCCCGGAGAGATAGCCGGCTGAGTGGCCGCGGAATTGTCCCACTATTTCTTTGCGGGCAATCGAAGCTGTCCCGCTGCACGATAACGCTACTCCCCTGCTCGCGGATTGGTGCCCCGTGAACGGTTCCTTGTGAAGGAGTTTCTTGCACGCCTTCAGATCGGATCGAAGTCTCTGGGTCACGCGGTTCAGGAAAAACGAAACGCAGAAAAGTTTCATGTTAGCTTCAATCTGTAGATTTAGTAGGATGTAAGAAGTTGCAATATAGGAAGAGGTTCCATGCAGAAACTTGCAAATTTGCGTGTTTGGAAATTTAAGTATTTCTCGGTTTGAAGAATTTCAGATTTCTAGATCCCTAAATTCCAGGATTCATATAATACTAGATCTCTAAAGTCCTAGATCCCACTTCCCATGAATCCCCATTTCCCAAATTCGTCCCTAAATTGTCAGATCTCGAAGTGAAAAATGTGTCCACTCTTGCCATATTTTCGCTATGGATTCGTTTACGGTGTCACGTTCGTCCCGGGAACAAGGAGGAAATAAAACAGGGACGTACCAATTTCGAATTCGTCGTACCTATTGGCCCTGATACTTATCGCGACCCAGAGCAAAACAGAGGGCAACGAAGAAGGTATCACTCGAGGATCGCGCAGGTGCATCGAACGTGTTTGCGCCCTTTAGGTGTTTCGCCGTTGGTTGAGATGCATCTCGTGCGGGGGAATCGAGCTGGGGGAAAAAAAGAAGGAGAGAAGGCCGACGCGTACGGTCCGTGGGCCATCGGGCCTCAGGATCTGCCGACGGCCAGAAAATCGAGCTTTCGACAAGACAATCGTATACGAGAGACCGCCGATTGCCTCTTATACCCTCCTATGCACCACGAATACGAATGCGGAGGTGCGTAAGGTAGGAATTCACATTCCTGGCCATATTCGGCTCTCGCCGACCCCTCGTGTCGACTCCTAACTCTTTCAGGACGTGGCAACCGCCACAGGACACGTGGGGTTACCGTATTTATATCCACCCGGGGCCTCTGTTTACTCCACGAGCTTTAAACAGTTAGAACAAACCGAGGGAAAGCTCGTATTTGGCCTCCCTCGTTGACTTCAATAGTTTCGAACGCTGAATTTTAATCCCCTAACACGGACCCTCGAGCGTACCTAGCGTAACCTTTATCGCTACGATCGCAAGATTTGTGCGCTTGGCGTGTGCCGTTCCAACCGGACCCTTTGTGGACTTACAGGCTCAATGAAAATGTTTCCTGCGTGAAGTGCTGGGCCACATATTTTATTTTGACGATGCTGATTTTTTGGTGCAGTTGGGTTAGGTTCATTTGGGATGATGCTAATGATTTTTGGGCAGAATGACGATGATGGGTTTATTCAGAATAATGTTGATGTGGACTTTCATATGGAGTGATGATGATGAGTTCATTCAGAATGACGCTGATGTAAATTTTTATATAAAGTGATGATGATAGTTTCATGATGGTGATTCACTTGAACTGATATTCATGACACGTTCATCCCACCTAATTGCAAATACTTAACTATTTACCCAACAAACTGAACATCAAAATACTACACCTTGCGAATATGCTAATCACAAAGATTTTCAACAAATTCAGTATCGCATTCAAAGCAACGAAGTTTATCATGAAACGTAGAGATCGAAAGGCGTCTATGTATTTAAACTATTTCCCAACAAAATATTTAGACATAATATTTTTTCTTTGGGCTTACCTTGGACATAGAAGCACCCAATCCAGCTTGACACGAACCCTGCCTATGGTATCCCCAGTACCCTGAAACGGAAACACGCAATTATATCGTATCGTCCTTCGCTGTTTCAAACAGAGACATCATATCTCGGTCGTTTCGTCTGAACGGACCCTTGCCCACGTAACGGGTGCCCTCGATAATTGAGAACGGTCTTCGAGTCGACCCTTCGTAACAATTCACGCATAATTGCATTGGGTAAATGAAAAATGATTTCGGGATTTAACCTGTTGACCGAATGTCACGTTCTTTTATCGCTCAACCAGACGTTCAACATTCATTTTACCAGCAGAAAGTAACTTTTAAAAAATAAATTTTTAGGTAGGACTTGGTCTATTTGTTTGAACTATTTTACTGTTTAGTCTATTTTCTAATTGTATAAATGAATGTTTCATTTGAATCACTGTATAAATAATCTTAATTATTTTGCTTTTGAAGTAGTTTTAGGTGATTGTATAGTTTACATCAATTTTAAAATTAACATTGATGTTCATGTAAATTTCTATACAATTTTAACAGTTACCGAGATAAAAGCACACATTTAAACCAGTATTCGTTTCACTGGTGTTAGTATCTGTTCTTGCCACTTTAAAAGAGGCTTGAAACTGAACGCAAGTTCGATTTGTATCAAATCTAAGTATATTGGAGAAACAAGAAGCTCGAGGCGATTTCCTGGAATTCGTACTAGAGTCTCGAACGGTAAGCCGATGGATCGATAGTTCGAATGGTGGAAAACGAATTGCGAATGCGTCACGGTGCAAGATCGATCCAGGATTAATGATGCATACACGTATACCTTACGAACATGTGCAGGAGTGCGTGGCAATAGGCCTTTAAAGCGATGCCTAACTCGACTTCCTAGTCGATAACTCGACATACGACCTCCCGTGTCAGGGTACAAGACGTCTCGCAAATGCGCGCGTTAAATGTTTCACCTTTGCTGACATCGGCGTCAGTTTCCTCTGGAATTCTACCTTTTTTTTTCTCCCAACGATACAATCGCGAATGTTTTATTTCAGATCGCTGAACGTTTCTAGCGGTCGTGATTCGAATAGCTAAATTTCTGAAATGGAATTTCCAGTGTTCGGTACGTACGGGGTTTTCAAGTTTGTGTTAGTAATTTGAACTTGAGAAAAATATCATGTACTTTTGGACGAAGGAACATTTGTAAATAAATATTATACAACATTGACGAATAGACTGATTTTGTAAGATCCCATGTCATCAATTTGACAAAATAATTATAAATCTCAAGCTCTATAAAAGCTCAAATCCCATGCGTCACCGACCCTCCACAATTCTTGACGTTAACAAGAAACACTAATTCAATTTTGCCACAGTTGTACAAACGAAGATGCCAACTTCACAGTACAGAAAAGAACGAAGAATCTAATTATGCGTAAAAAAAAACAGTTCGCATCGAAGAGTACAATTTCATTTTCCACTGGTGTGTTTCTTTCTGCGTGCCAGAGGCAGCCGCTGAAATATTGTTGGTAGCCCGAAGGCGGCTAAGAAACGCGGATATTTCTAGGATTGCAAAAGGGCATTCCTGCAGGCGGAAAGAGCAGATCACGGCGCTGAAGAACGGCTATAATAACCCCTCGTTTTTCTCGATGACACGTAATTGCCGCCGCAGCACGTGAAATAGCGTATCAGTCGCGGATAAAACGGTCTCTGTCAAACTCGTACTCACGTACAAAGGCGTCGAGAGGCTCGAACTGGTTCGGCTGAGTGAAAAACGGGAAATTATAGGAAATCCCGAGCTGGCGGTCGCGAGAAAAATCCTCATCACGGGACAACTAAACGCACGATCGTAAACGACTGAAATTGATAACCGCGGAAAAAAGTCGATCGTCTTCGATGAATTATTTATTGATCGAAGATGGAACACAATGCACTTGGTTGCCGTGACTGTTTTACGGATTAACGCGAACGGGAGAAGAATGGGATGCTTTTATGACAATCTTATTGTCATTAACTTATTTATGACAATTTTATATTAGCAAATATTTTTGTGCACCTTGCTTCCTTAGTATTCGACAACTTGATAGAAAATGATGGATAACGGTTGCGGAGACATTAGTGAAGTGTTAAACGCAGGGTACACTGTGATAAAGTATCAAATAAAAATGAAAAAATAAGAAACACGAGAATCGCATTTAGTTTTACGATAGAGCTGGCGGAAGATATAATATGATCGTAAACCGTTTGAACAGCAGAATGGTAAAATTACGAGGCGAACGTGTCATGTTGGTAATATGGCAGATTTAATTTTAATTTAAACAAATATACGAGGGAAAAATTTTAAAAGTATTACTTGTATACTGTCACATATTTATTACACTTATTACACTTATTCATATTCAGTCACAATTCATTTTATTTTTATTTAAAATTTCTGTTATACTATTTGAAGAGAAAATTGATGAAGGGTACAATCAATAAGTTTGCACATATAAAGAATCTCCGTTTGCTTATATTAATGGACCGATAGATAATAGTAAGGACAAAATGAAGGCTGATACGCAAGGTGGATCACACGATTGCTGCCGGAAAGATTAATCTCGGTCTGACACTTAACATTAGCATCAATAAGCTGCGCACACCCGTCAAAGCTGTGCGAACGTCATCGCAACGAGTTGCTGCCATTAACCGACAATCAGCCATTATCAGTGAGCACGAATAACAAAACCTTCGTTTGCTATTCCACGGTAAATTCGCCATTAGCTCATCAAGATTACGCCTGATAATTACTTCCAATCATTTATTCTAAATGAGGAATCAACGAAAAAGAGATATGAGACAGAATGTGTGATGAAGATTCGAATTATTCAGATTCAGTAGTAAATTATCTATCTATAATTTTTATGAAATTTTTATTGTATAGTGTATAATATTTCACTAATCGTGAGAATTTTAAACATTAAAAATATTAAAAATTTGGATGAACGGTGTACATCAAAATTTGTTATCGAAATGAAATCTGAATTAAAAGAAATTGAAGATAAAAAAGTGTAATGTAGAAAATGATCTAAATAGATTGTAGATGTTAACGAAAAATTGCAGAACATTCCTACTGAATAAAAATTCCATTTCAATGAATTATTCCTCATGAATATTCCAATGAATATTCCTCATCGATGACTATAATTTGCGACTACAAAAATTCCATTTGTAGGTCATTGACATTCAAGTAATTTATCGAAACAATGCAATGTTTTCCGTATTTTCAGCTAAATTTAGTTCAGTTTGTGAATGAATGACCAGTGAATTAAATATTAATTGTTGTTTGGTTACAGCGACAGATTAATCAGGAGTCAGTGAACCTTCGCCTTGTTTTGTTGCCTCTGATTTCCATGGCGAAACACAGTATGCACATTTTATCTTTCAATTGACTGAAAATATTCTTGTGCAATCGTATTAAATAAGTTCAAACGATTTCGTTCAGTGCGTGAATTCGTTCAATTAATTTAGTTTTGATGAATCCATTGTTCAATAATTCGAAAGTTTGAGGTTAAGGATTTGGAAATTTCATTGTTTTATCAGAATATTATTTCAACGTTATAACTTAATACTTTTCAAGTAAAATACTACATAGATACTATTAGATAAATAAAATTGCTATACTATTGTACACTACGTTTTTATTTAAAAAATTTAGTTTGAAGTTCTCCATCCAAAAGAAGATTATCTGTACATTACATGATTTCGATAACTACATATAGTCATATTTTCATATTTACATATCTCAAATTTCCCACATATCTACAAATATTTTATTTCTATCCCCGTATCTCGCAAGTTGGCATGCGAATCTCTGCTACCTCACAGCACAAAATACCGACAAAAGTATTCATGCAACCAAGTATTTCAACCATTCTGATGATTATCATTTCTTTTCCGCAAATCCAGCGAAGAGGTATATATTTAAATTAATTGTGCCCGACAATGCGACCGTTTCTTGTTACCTGAGGCAGCGTTGCACTCTGAAAGACTATTAAAACCGTTGGCAAAGTAGCATAGCGATTCAGCGAGCATCGTTTGAACGGAGTTCGTGAACCGCGAGATCTGTGGTGTGCAAGGCAGTAAGAAAACAACATGTGTATGGGAGAATATCCGGTGGGATCCCCATACAGCAGGACCATGCCTTCTTCTACATGGCCACGTACCACGTACATACGTTATGAGCACGACGAAGGGGCCCTGACGGCCGATCGGTCACTTTGGACGAGCTGCCAGTCACGCAATTACATCAATCGGTCGTTGACGACGATCCAGCCGTGTCGAGCAAGGAAAAAAGGAGTCTCGAAGCCCGCCATCGATCGGCGCCGCCGTTTTCTTCGCGTGCATGCGAATGCGATCTCGACACAAACTTTTTAACACGTCGACTATTCTGGCTGATTTTCCATTCACGTTACGTTCTATGCTAAAATTACTCGATAAGTTTTTGGTAATTTTCTCGCGGGAACGTGGATGGTTCATCTTGAAATGGTAGTTCAGATATAGACAATTATTTTAACTTTGGGGATCCTCAGACTCTCTATACTTTTGGTACTTTTCACCATTTTTTCGGGGGATTTTGACACTAAGAATTATTCTGTGTATCTGGCATAGTTAGGTTTCACCTGTACATTTTTACACAGCAGGTCGAGATGGGGTTTTATACATATTATTTTAACAATTTTGTGGAAGTTGAGTAGTCTTGCTATATGATCTATAGGGGTAGAATAAATGATATGATAGATCTTATGAATAGAACTATTTTCATCGTACGGTTGTTAAATGTGAATTGAAGTATTTTGACAACTCTGTAAATGAAATTCCTAATCTCTTTATACATTCAAAAGTGCCCAAATTCGTAGCTCACAAGGTATATAAAAAATGACTACCGAAATACCTAAATTTCTAAATTTCTAAGCTTGCAAATTCAAAACTGCATAAATATCCACCCTGTTATAAATAAATATACGATGTACGTCTATTTGAAACGCAAGCAGAGTTTGTGATTCGAGGCAGCGTTGTATTTCTGCCTTCGCATCCTTTATTTTTAACAAAAAGGAAAAAACCATAACGTGTGAGACGACAAAGGGCAGGTTCGATTAGATAATATCTTCGTCGATCTATTAATACTCCCTGGTGTCTCGATGCTTTGCAAGGGTGCTATTCTTGTCAGTAAGAGAGTGCTCTGCACTCGAACTTGGATCCGCGACAAGTGCCACCAAAGTGTTTTCGTACAGAAAGTGCTGTTGAAAGTAAGCAAACGAACACTACTTTCAGACCATACAATTACATCCTTCTCTCGACGTACAAACACAATTTGCTTGCAAATTTTAGTTTATTTATGCAAATGTCTTGGAGACTTTCTAAAAGCAGACCTTCTAACCATAAACGTTGTCTGTCAAAACATAGATTCGATTAAAAATATTTTAACACACTATTATGCTTGTTTTATTATTTCATTATTGAAACAGGATAGACAAACTTTAAATAGCTTTAGTATTATATAAAAATGTTTATGGCAATCTTAAGATATTACGATAACTGCAACTAAAATGCATAAAAAAATTTAACAATTTAATACATGTAAAATAGCTCGATATCGTCTATGTTGTAAAATATAAATCGATAAAAAAAAAATATAAATTGATGACAAAAATAAGTCAAAATTACAATTAGAAATTATGTATCATGTATTAGAATATTCACTGAATATGTTATAATATTTCAAACTGAATGTACCGTGCATGTTTGACGACAATTACTGTTGCATGAGATTGAAAGTAATTCTCAATTTGATTTTGGAGAATGAAATTAAAATGGTACGGTGAAAACACTCGTGAAGTGCGTGTGATGCTTAATCGAGTTACACGGAATGAATGGCGCTACTGTAATTCTGATTCCGTGTAAACGTGTGGGAGTGTTGACGTGTGGTATCCTCTCTATCGAAATTATACTTTCGGTGATAAATTCGAACGAATCTGAAAATAATTTTAGAGGTGCCCCAACAACAAGGAAACTGCGTTTCAAGTTTCTAAAGACTGAATAGTATATAGAGACGGAATAAAAAATAAAAAATGGACCTTCACAGGGTCAGGAAAATGTTTCGATGATCCTGAAGAACCTTGTAAGAACGAGGTCGTTGCAGAAGAAATTAAGTTTATCTTGAGCGAGTAATTCCAAGCGTCCGTTGAACGCGTTCGCTGCAATAAAATTGCAATAAGCGTGCATCGTTCTGATTGCGACAAGGAATTCAAGATCTTGTCACCAGCATTCTTGCCCCTAATAATTTGTCCCCGAACAAAACGTTGGTAATTGTTATTGACCCTGCCGAATATTTGGGTGCATCGGCGACGGACTGCTTTGGCCAGTTTTGGAGATCTAGGGACTTTTCGAGATATATTGAAACAGCAATTTGGGAGATTTTTTAGGATATGTTGAAAGTTGATGATGTTGGGATTTTTGGAATTATAATTTGGAGATGTGGAAATTTAGGAAATTTAAAATTTGGAGATTTGAGAGTTTGGAAACTTGGGATTTCGAAGATTAGAAATTTGGAAATATAAGAATTCGGAAACTTGTGAAATTTGGAAAATTTAGAAAGTAGGGAGAGTAGAAATTTGGAGATGTGACAATTTAGGAAATTTAAAAGTTGGAGATTTGAGAGTTTGGAAATTTGGGATTTCGAAGATTGGAAATTTAGAAATATAAAAATTTGAAAACTTGAGAAATTTGAAAAATTTAGAAATTAGAACAGAAAAGATATTGGAATTTGGGGTTTTGAAGATTTGGGAGCTTATGATTTGCTAATTCACTAACCTCGCATTCCACACGAAAGGAACACAAAACGAACGTGAAATTTCGAAACAATCGGTGGTGAGAAGAGATAGAGTAGCAGTTCGGTAACGCGATCGTAATTCAAGCAGGATCAAGTGCTAATTGGCCTTGTTAGAACGGTGCTGAGTTAGTAGCCCGAGGCAATGGCGCCTTCTAATTACAATTTTTTCTCGGTCTCACCGACTACTTTGACGAGTGGGCGGCTTTCATCGAGGAATGCAGTTGCTGCAATTCATTGCCACTTTCACCCAGCGTCAATGTTTCTGCCACTTGTCGCGCATCTCAAATATGCTCTACGTTTATTGTCTGAATGTTGTCTAACTGCTGATGACTCGCGATATTCAGACATCGCCATAACCGAGGAAATATTCTCAGAACTTGAACGAACAATGCTCGTTTACTTTGATAAGGAATTTAACCCGAGGACGACGACTGACAAATTAGAGTTTAATTGTATTCATTGATTTGAAAATAAGACTTTATTCTGGTTTATGGTGCATGCAACTGGATAAGAAAGAGAAGAAGAGAAAAGTTTATGATATGAATCCGTGTAATAGGTAATTCCCTGCGTTTGGGGCTCCATGGGCGGAACACGAAGAGGTTCAAATACTAACTCAGTAGTAAATCTAAAATTTCTTGAAATTCTAAACATTAATACGTAATAATAGTGCAGTGGTGCTGCTACAGAATTATACAGTAGGGAATTAATAAACGACCTAGAGTAAAGAAAAGAGGAAACGATTTTCGATACCAAATTTGGATAAAACCCGTTTATTTAAAAGGGAGCGTTAGAGAACTGGACACCGTAATAACAGACCGATTTCCGTGGAATCGCGATCTCAACAAGGATGGATCAAACACGTTCTACACTGTAATCACTGCCTTAACTCGCTGAAGGAAACGTACACACGAGCATGAATCATAAATGTCGTGCATGCCTCTTGAAGACCTCCACCGTGGCTCTAAAAGCACTTTTTAGTAGCGCTCGAGCGTCCTCGTTTTTTTCTCTCCTTGCAGTATACTTAACACTTTGCAGACCATTAGTCGATCGTTCGATTTTTCTTTACACGATATGTAGCATGAATGTACATGTATCGAACAGAACGTTAATTCCGCTTTGTTCGGTTTTATTGGTTTATGTACGCGTTCAGGTAGCGTTGCGAGAAGAGGAAATATTTTATACTTGAATTGTATATTAATTTAAAATACATAATGTATTACAATTTTTATATTTATGGAGGAAAACATTTTTATGAAAAAGAATTAATAAGTTATTTTTATAAATAAGAATATTAATTTGAAATGTTGAGTATCATATTCAAATATTAAGAAAATGTAATTTTTAGTAATATTAAGTTTGAAATGTTAAGAATTAAACATTTTCTAATATTGAAAGTAGAGTATTGTTGATTTGAATGCAAATTGAAATGTATGACATGTGGGACAATGTCTTTTTGTTCCAATTGACGTGTTTTCTACAACGAACGTTGAAATGTGCACTGTAATTTGTACATTTTGAAACGATACTTATTCAAACCTGTCGCTGTAAAAATGTGGTAATTGCATATTTATGCTGACATAGGTGTTACTGTCAGTACTCCGCGGCAAACGGAAACGTACACGTGAGTAAATGTACAGAAATAAAAATTACGTAGTCTCAGATGTTTGTGAATATCTGTCGTGCAAGTGGAATACGAACGGACAATGGGGCACAGAATATCAGCATTTTTATTTTAGTAGCATTGTTACTATGCACTAGTTACACAATTATAGACGTATCTGTTTACTAAATCTTTCTATTTGCAAATTGTGTAATTTGTCTGTCTACAAACTTTTAATTTATTTCTTTGATAATTTCTAATTTTACAAATTTTTAAGGACTGAAAAAATTTGAAGTCAACATGTATAAACATTTTGTTGTATAATTTAATGTTATAGTAGAGTAAGAATTTAGAACACGTCGATTTGATATTAACTGGATAGAATCTAGTTACACAAGATCTTGATAAATCAAATACCGATTTCCGATCTCATCCTTGAATTCATAACAGAGCTACCTTTGTTCACAGAAGCAATTGAAAATCAATGTGCAATGACGTGGATAGATTGAAAATTTACTCAAGGAAAAAACACTTCATGTGATTTTTCAACATTAGTCTATTTATTAGAAGACGCACCATGTGTGTCTTATGCACTTGTGACACACCGTATGCGTCCTATACACCTGAGACACACTGTGTGTCCTATTTATTTATGACGCACCTTGTGTGTCCTATTCTATGTTATTATCACCTGAGACGCACCGTATGCGTCCTATTCACCTATGACGCACCCTATGTGGCCTATTTATCAATGACACATCATATGCTCTCCCAAAGATACACCACATACGACCTGTGAAAAATTTACCAAAGAAATAAGATGATACGTAAATAAAATAACGAACAAGGTACGTAACGCTTAAAATTGGCAATGTAAAGAAGTAGAAACGAGTCCAATGATATACAGAGGAATAAAAAAAAAAAATTGCAGTTTCCGAGGATGTTCTGGCAATAAGACGACCCTGTCCTCGAATTGGTTAATGGAATGTCCGCAAATAACGCAGCTGCGAGAGTGGACAAGGAGAACGATACCTATGACATTGTGAACGCCGACAAATGGAAGACGAAGACGGACAAGGGAGGACAGAGGAGAAACGAGCGGAGCGATTCTTGGCCAGAAAAGGCAGCGATGGAACAACGAGCGATAGCAAAGAGGAACGACGTAACCGCACGACCACCAAGACGTGATCATAAGCGATCTAACTCTAAAAACGCGCCACTACGATTCTCGAGAAAAGCGACAGCAAAGTGCTCCCCGTTCGCTTCGCTCTTACAAATTGTTTAATTGCTTGCTCTCGACGCGGAATTTCTGGACGATGAGCTCACACGTCCATCATTCTTCACGTATTCGCGTGGATGTCAACATTTTTTCCTTCCTTCTTCGTTTCGTGAATTATCGTCGCGTTGACATTCGTTATTGACAAGCTGTCGTCTCATGGGATTCTGCGTGACTCTGATAAGATATCGGAGGCAAACTTTTTCCTCGTTCCTTTTATTCTAGATTATTTTTAATTATGTGTACTGCGTGTAATATAATGTTGTAGGTATATGTCTCTTATGTCTCATATAGTTCTAGACACTTATAGTATCCTGAAACTCTTATGCTTCTAGGTTGATGGAGTCCTAGATTTATATGTCTATGTTGCTAATATTCATACGGTCCTGACCTATACACTGGTGGCCAAAATTAACGCACCACTTTTTTGGCCCATCGTCATTTCCGTTCTGTTGAAGGTAGGACTTTGAAATTTTGAGGATAGGTGGGCCCATGGGTTATCTCAATACTCCAAGAGTGCCATTGTTGCCTGCCACCCCCTTGCGGTATCGGCGATCCCTTGGATGCTAGCGGGTGGAAAAACCGACAAAAAAGGCTCCAAATTCGACCGAAAAATAGAAAAAATCCGAAGTTTTTTTCCAGAATGAGGTTCTTTAGGTTACGCCCTTTCCGAAAATGCCCGGCTCAGCCCCCTCCGACACCCCCAACCCCCTCCCTAATTCTCCGCCCCTCCCAAAGGGGTGGTTGTTTCGATTATGCTCAAACTTTTACCGAAGCTTCCTCTCGACCCCAGTTATACCTGGTAAAAGTTTGGTCTCGTTTGCACCAACCCCTTGGTCGCTACACGCTGTCAAAAAACCACCCCCTGCTGTTTTTTCACTTTTTTCACAGCTAAAAATTAATTTTGGACCTGCAATACACGGAAAAACTTGTTTCCGTGCCGACGGTATCGTTCCTGTTGATGGTTTGGCCCTGGCGTGAAACCAACCCCCGCTGAGGGGATTGGTACCCCCCAACCCCCTCAATCCACCCCCGGGGGTGGGCGGGTAAATTGAGTGCATACGATCGATTGAGGGATCATTGAAGCATTTCTGTACAAATTTTCAAGTAGATTACTCGAACCGTTCTCGCGCGATAAGCAAAAAAGTGGAAATTTTGAGATTTGCAACCCCCAAGTTCACCCCGCAATTCCTACTGATTGGAGGCAGTTGGCATCCCGCGGATCGGCCTCTGACGAAGTTTGAACCCTCTTCTCTTCGATCTCAGAAGGTGCAATCGCTCACACGATCCGCACAGCCTCCAGCGGCGTCGCGATGATGCCCTGTTACCCTCGTGTCGGCCAAATGTGAACCAAAAGAGTTTGAAAAATTGTCTGTTATGTGTTGACGTGTGGAATGCTGTGATTTTTCGTTGAGTCTTTATGAGTGGCTGGTAGTCCATATCGTTCCGAGCGCTTCCGGTTGATATCCCCGCCGCTCGAAGACGTGCCCGGGGGTTTGCTTGCCACCCGGGCGCGCCCCCGGCGCTCGCCTCGGCCGACACAACGGTGACAGGGTATCTTCGCGGCGCCGCTGGAGGCTGTTCTGATCGTGTGAGCGATTGCATCTTCTGAGATCGAAGAGAGGAGGGTTCAAACTTCGTGGGAGGCCGATCCGCGGGATGCCAACTGCCTCCAATCAGTAGGAATTGCGGGGTGAACTTGGGGGTTGCAAATCTCAAAATTTCCATTTTTTTGCTTATCGCGCGAGAACGGTTCGAGTAATCTACTTGAAAATTTGTACAGAAATGCTTCAATGATCCCTCAATCGATCGCATGCACTCAATTTACCCGCCCACCCCCGGGGGTGGATTGAGGGGGTTGGGGGTACCAAACCCCTCAGCGGGGGTTGGTTTCACGCCAGGGCCAAACCGTCAACAGGAACGATACCGTCGGCACGGAAACAAGTTTTCCGTGTATTGCAGGTCCAAAATTGATTTTTAGCTGTGAAAAAAGTGACAAAACAGCAGGGGGTGGTTTTTGGACAGCGTGTAGCGACCAAGGGGTTGGTGCAAACAAGACCAAACTTTTACCAGGCATAACTGGGGTCGAGAGGAAGCTTCGGTAAAAGTTTGAGCAAAATCGAAACAACCACCCCTTTGGGAGGGGCGGAGAATTAGGGAGGGGGTTGGGGGTGTCGGAGGGGGTTGAGCCGGGCATTTTCGGAAAGGGCGTAACCTAAAGAACCTCATTCTAGAAAAAAACTTCGGATTTTTTCTTTTTTTCGGTCGAATTTGGAGCCTTTTTTGTCGGTTTTTCCACCCGCTAGCATTCAAGGGGTCGCCAATACCGCAAGGGGGTGGCAGGCAACAATGGCACTCCTGGGGTATTGAAATAACCCATGGGCCCACCTATCCTCAAAATTTCAAAGTCCTACCTCCAACAGAACGGAAATGACGATGGGCCAAAAAAGTGGTGCGTTAATTTTGGCCACCAGTGTATGTCAGATCATATAGGTCATATGCACCTATGCACCGATATGTCCACATCTCTACATGGACAGATCCCTATACTTCCAGATACTAATGTTATCGGATCTCTACAGCCCCAAGTCCCTACATTTCCAGATTCTGGTGTTTTAACATCTCTATATGCCCAGATCTCTATGGTCTAATATCCACACATCCCCAGAACCTGTGTTCTAAGATCTCTACATCCTCAGATCTCTACATCCCCAAATCTTTGCAACCCCAAATCTCTATGTCATCAAATCTCTATATGTATCCCCATAATCCTCACATCCCTAGTTCCCTACGTCTCGAAATCTCTACATCCCCATATTCCTTACATCCCTAGTTCCCTATGTCCCGAGATCTCTACATTCCTAATTCCGAATATTCCTAGTCCCCATATATCCACATCTCTTATGTCCTCCTGTACCCCAAAAGTCTCTAAATCTTCACATCCTTACATAATCCTCAAATTCCTATATTTCTATAATTCTAATACCTAGATCTGTAGAACCTTATATCCATATTTCTGCATCATTTGAAACCTCTATCCCTAACTTCAAACTAGTATTGTATAAATATTGTATACACCAACGAATACCGTATCTTTGAACCTTGTTATAAAACAGAAATAAAAGTATCTCCGAAGATAAGTACTTTCCTCGTCTGCTTTCGCAAATATAGAGATATTAAGAATGCTATGAAGATTATTCGGCATAAATAACAGGACTGTGTCATTTAATTTAAAACGTATTTATAGAATTTCATGGAAGCAAGTACAAGATACCTTATACGGTTTCTTTGTAAAAGCTGACAAATACTGTTATCTGGTTTGGGAGAAGAGATTGCAAGGCGATGACGTTATTCTTGAACAATACTGGAATTGGAATTATCCGATACTAATACATAAGAATCGAGCAGTTCTAAATACATTCACAATGTGGTTATGGTGACTAGACCGAATTGTAACTGTGTTAGTTCAACTGCATACTTCATTTTCGTATACTTTTAAATTTATAAAATCCTAAATTTCTATTCCTCAAAACTTTTGATGTAAAAAAGTATTAAGATTCTTGAGTTACTAACTTTATACTCTAATAATATTAGTCCACACTTTATTTTTGGAATAATCAGTCTGAATATACAAATCTATCAATGAACAAATTACATATTTTCAATTTGAAAAACCATCACGTAGTCAGATTATAAAGCTTATAAAATATATGATTTGCTTCTAAAAAATTTTATTTCAATTTGAAAGAGAGTCGCAGCCTGGCCCGGTTGCCAGAATTATTCTGTACATAGCACATCCTTTCGTTCACGAAAGATGATTGACCGGAAAGACTTCCGAAACATCTAAACAACGTGGGAGACACGATACTGTGCCAAGTAAGTAAAAATAACTTCTGAAATCTGCGTTCGGTGATAAGTAACAGATAACAGAAAAGTGCAGTGCATTCCAAAGAAAATTATCTTCGGACATTGATACCAACATTATCGCAAGGAACAGAGGAAAGTGCATTCCTAACGATGCACTTGGACCATAGAGCATTGTCTAGTCATGTTTTAGATAATTTCTTACAAAAAAAATCCATTGAGGAATAGATGAATAATCACTTTTTTAGATTTAGTATCTAATCTGAAGTTCAAAAGTGAAATTTTAGAATTTTTATTTGCTATGAAATTTTGAAATATTTGTTTTGGAGAAAGTATACAGATACTTTGATTATTGATAATTAGAATTCAATAGCTAGAATTGGTGACTTTTCCAAATCATCTCCAAATTCTCAAAATTCCAGATCTCCAAATTCTCAAGTTCTCAAATTTCTAAATCCAAATTTCCTAATCCCCAATTTTCTAAATTATCAAATCCCAAAATTCCTAAGCTTACAACCCTCCAATCTTTTACCCCTCCAACATCTAAAGTCCCCAAATTCTAAATTCGTAAACTTCTCAAATCTCTAAACGGTTCAAATCCAAAAAAAATCTCCACCTTTCATCCCACTTTCAAAATAAACATAACATCCCTCCAAAAAAACATACAAATAAAGCATCCCCGAAGTGAGCCATCATAATTTTCAAGCCCAGAAGCCACCGTATCCTCGCCACTCGAATCGAACCGCGCTTTCGAAATTTATGTAGTGAGCCTCGTGCTCGTTCCCAACTTAGCTCGAGTTTATAAGAAAAAAAAAGATGTCGAGGGAAACACTTTTGTGACTGTGCTCACTCCGCCACTATAAACAGTTATAAACAGCGTCTCGAATCCAAGAACTCGGTGTCTCTTGCGTGTACCCGAAGAGCTCCTTTTCTCGAGAGGTAAATCGTACGTCCTTTGAGAAATCCCACGGGACGAATTTCCTCCAACGAGGACAAGGATCCAAAGCGACATGTGGCCGTGTCCTCGGACTATGGTGACCATAAATACGCTTAGTAACAGGATATTTCCTGTCGTTCGTGCAGCACCGCTCTGGCGTTTTAATGACAAAAGACGTATCGATTTTCGTGCTGCCAGTACACGGTTGCTTGTTTCACGCTGATTTAAACAACGTCTAGTTTCTAGGTTACGTGGATTGGAAAACTGGAAGTGGTAGACTGGGTGGGAAGGGTGGTAGGATACTTTATGTAGGGAATATGAGGGATAGAAGAAGAGATGGCACTCGTTTATCTTTTGTTGAATTTGTTAAATTTGCAAGTTTGTTGCTGACAAAATTTGGGATTTGAAAGGTTGATATTTGAGGACTTCGATATTTGGGTACTTGGATATTTAGGTACTTGGATACGTACTTGGTTATTTGGGTACTTGATTATTTAGGTACTTGGATACGTACTTGGTTATTTGGGTACTTGGTCATTTGAGTACTTGGATATTTAAGTACTTGGTTATTTAGGTACTTAGTCATTTGAGTATTTGGACATTTAAGTACTTGTATATCTTGGTACTTGGATATTTAGATACTTGGTTATTTAGGTACTTGGTCATTTGAGTACTTGAACATTTAAGTACTTGTATATTTTGATATTTGAACTTTAGGGTACTTGGTCATTTACATACTTGAACATTTGAGGACTTGCAAATTCGTGTACTTGGAAGTTTATATACTTATACATTCAGATATCTGAGAATTTGTTAATTTCAAGTTTATACATTCAATAATACTCCCCAACCTGAATAACACAAATTAAAAATGGAACAGCCAATTTATTTTAATTATTTCCAATTTGTTCCTATCCTTACCAACAAAAATCTCTCAAGTAAAATAATTTTATCTGTCATCAGTGAGATACAAAGAGTTGCTGATGACATAGGAATATATAAAATACTCTGACTACATAGAATACATGATACTCACTCGTCCGGCAGGGTGAATATTCTTGTGATTCGTTGAAATTGTTGGTAACAACCCAGCAGGTACCAACGGGTTCTCGTCGATTTCCAACGGTCGATTCCTTGCTCCATCGATTGTCTTCGGTATCGTGCTTTGGCTGGGATACAGAGAACCAGATGTACCTGGGCGCGCACGACTGCAACCATAAAACAGAGAACGTTTAACGTCCACCTCTCATTATCAATGGACTCGTATTGTTAATCACCGTTCCCTCGCAATTAAACCTAACGATCAACTTGGCGACTCGTTAAACGCACTTTACCTCAACCGACGGACTTCTTTACCGATTGAAAGCATGCGCGATCCAAGATTTGTGTCATGGAATATTAAGTTCCAAGCAATTGGAAACTTAGGTTTCTTTTAAAATCAACCTTTTATCTTGAACATGGTTTGCAGATGGTTCAACAAGACATACTGGTGATTTCAATGCTTTTTGCTGCATTTGAATGTTTAGAGAAAAGGCACTTAGCAGTGGGTGCTTCTGGAAAATGTTTTTAGAACATTCAGGGGTTGCATGAATTACTTCCCTTCTACGAATTTCTTGTCTTTCTTTCTTCAAATTTAATTACATTTTTATATTTGTAACTTTTGACTTAAATCTTGACTAATATCCTACTTTTTGTCAATATACTAAATTAATTTTTACCAAAATCGTAAATTAATGTTCAAAAACTTATTATACACTTGTACATATACAAAATTGAAAGTACTTATATAAATTTCTATCTAAAATTATATTACATAAACTAGTTATAAATCATTCACTCAATCTCAAAAATTTGAACAAAAAATTATTTAAGTATCTCAAATATTTCATATCACGAATAAATAATACGTAAAAAACACACTTTATGAATCAAAAATTATAAAATGCAAAATGCCTAATTTTATAGTATGTACCACCCATCCCTGTGATTTCACATTTAAATAAAGAAACACCGTAACGCAAACATTGTGTCATATCTTTTCTCCGAGCAACACGTAACAGTGTTGTTAATTCGTATTTTTGGCAATGGTGTCGCGTTTAGAAGAGTCGCCTCTGGACCCGGGACAAGGTTCTCTCACAATAATCGGCATATTACGTCAATCATCTGTACTTGACCAGGGAAGCAACAGCAGCTGATGACCTTAATAACGCCACATCGTATAAATATACATATGTAACGACGCACTTCGTGTCGCTCATCGAGCAGAATTGCATTGAAAGAATTTCCTCGAAACTCGTTACGTGTTGCTCGTTATAGGGCGTGGTAGAACGTTTCGAGCTGTAAATTAAATTAATTACAGAATATAAGGACATTTTGACGGCGGTGCCGAGATTAGCGGCTCGCTGATCTTCTTAAGATTAAACGTATGGTAATCAACGGTGGCAGTGATCGTTATTTTTACATTAATCATCTTGATTTCTACGCCGTTTCCAGTGAAATATGATGCTCAAGTTTATGACGGGCACGAGGGGTTTTAGGTAAGTGTCGGAAGTGTTGGTGGGTATAATTGGATTTGGCGATTTTTTATTTTAATTTCTGCTTTAAATTTTGGGCTGACATAGGGATCATAAATTTTTTAATTTGGTCATTTGGAAATTTAGGGAAGTGGAAATTGTAGAATTTGAGGATTTAGGAATTTGGAGATGTAGGGATTTGGAGATTTAGGAATTTAGAAATTTAGAACTTGCAAATTTAGAAGTTTAGAAATTAAAAAATCTGCAATCTTCAACACAGAACTTTAGAAACTTAAAAATCCTAAAATCCAGAAATCTCCGAATGCAAAAATTTTAAACAAAAAAAATTGGAAAACTTAAAAATTAAAAAATATGAAACATAATCGTGTAAAATAGAAGCGAATATTTTTCTTCGAGTACAGTTACCCACAAGGCAAAGTTCCGCAGAATTTCATTGAAAACAGTGACAGAGTTGAGCAACCGCTAACTGGTGGTTCCAATTTGAACACAGCTGTAAATCAAAGGCAAAAGAGTACAAGAGGCAAGTTTAACTGCGCGTACATGCAGATTTAAGAGAGAACAAACGCGGAGTAACGTCGCGGACGTGGCCAGGTAACATTTTAATCGGTTTTCAAGGCTCGCTCCGTGTAAACGAGCCCTAACGAGCCGGACGCTGATTCCCCATGCAGGAGGATCTTGTGTTACAGCTCAACCGGTGCACGCAACGTTTTTAATTAATTGCGAGCCAATTAAGCGGCGTTACAACGTTACATGCCTCCACCGTACGAATCGGATGCTAGCCGAACGTTAATCGAAAATTAAACGAGGAAAGTCGATTAAGACGTTCGACTTCAACCAATAAATGTATTCTATTCTTTTAACGCTTCAACGATTCGACTCTTTAATTATATCGTATAAGATTTAATTAACTGGGGAAAATTTAATTTCCCTTGGATAATTTATTTTCTAACGTTATGTCTTTAATTAGAGAATCATGTAACTGTTTATATCTTGTGTGATTAATGATTGTAATTTATGTATGATAGATGCAAAAATTGGTTTAATTCTTTTTAATAGAAAATTTTTGTAATTTTTTGCAATTGTAAATTAATGGTAAATTTTTACAATTCGTTAATTATGTATTTTAAAATTCAGGAGGTCCAAATTATTAACAATACTTTGTTAACAATGTTATTTGTAAGTATATCGTTGATTTAAGTTAATAGGAATGAGAAACATAAAAAAGAAGAGCTAGGTTGATTTGTACCGCAATTTATCTATTGCGCCAGTTTAGCTCAATCGTTCAAGGATCACTGTCTCAAATTACGCGTGCGACTGTTTGAAAAAGGGTTCTGTTGTCGAGTATCGAATTTAACCTAACTGCACCGTTAAATTTACTTACAGTTGAAAACTTGTGGCCATATTGATAGCTTCAATATTAAATTATCAATTAAATCCAACCTCCACTAACCCTTTTGAACTTCTAAAATACATCTCCAAACACCGAAAGCAGATCAACAAAATGGAGGAACTTCTAACCTACAAAACAGAAGTACAACAAACAAAGAAAATGGACGTCCAAACAAACCAGCTGCTAGAGAGATCGTGAGTAGGGGTATAAAAAAATAGTCAGGCGAATAACGTATAATAGAGCTGGACAGCAGTTAAGAAATACAAGAATGAGTTTGGTCATCGGACGTTCGAAATAAAGCGGTGTTCAGTGAACCCCTTTGAATGTGGCTCGTTCAATCGTGCCACTCGTCGAGGAAAAGAGAAGGAGGCGCAAATCAAGAGGGAAGTCTGGATTATCACGGTTACAGCTGCTCGAAGAGCGCCACGAAGAAGAATATCGATCTTCGGCACCTTGACACGAGCTACAGATGTTCGTATCTTGATCACGATACGCGTGGTCGAGAATCGACAGCTGATCGACGCGTGTACGATGATCGGGCACGATGAAAAAGCAGATCACCGAAGAGATTTCGATGAAGGTTTCGCGTCTTTTTTTCGGGGATTAACTACAATGTAAAAGGAAGCTGTTTAAGGGGTGGTTAAAAGACTGTTGATGGAGCACGATGACATTCTGGAAAATATTGCAATTCCTATTCCCAATATATCCCCAATCCCTATATTCCCCAATTCCTATATCCTAAATTCCTATATTCCCAATTCCAATTATCCCCAATTCCTACACCCCCAATTCCTACACCCCCAATTCCAATTATCCCCAATTCCTACATTCCCCAATTCCAATATCCCCAATTCCTACATTCCCCAATTCCTATATCCCCAATTCCTACACCCCCAATTCCTACATCCCCAATTCGAATTATCCCCAATTCCTACATTCCCCAATTCCAATATCCCCAATTCCTATATCCCTAATTCCTACATTCCCCAATTCCTAAATTCCCAAATTTCTAGATTCCCCAATTCCTATATCCCAAATTCCTATATTCCGAATTCCAATTATCCCCAATTCCTACATCCCCAATTCCTACATCCCCAATTCCTACACCCCCAATTCCTACATCCCCAATTCCTATATTCCAATTCCAACATCCCCAATTCCAACATCCCAAATCCCTATACACCCCATATTTGTATCTCCAAAAATCCCTACATTCCAAGAACCATACATATCCGAATCCCTGCATGTCCACATCTCTAAATGTCCTTACCCAATCTGATCCCTACAAATCTTTCGCCTTTTACCTATCTAACACCTTAACCGTCAACTAACATAAAAATTTCGTCATTTAAAGCTGTCATGAAAAAAATGAAAAGCAACAGCGTAGTGAACAATCAGTGCAATTTGCTCGTCATCAGAAAGCCCGGAAGAGTGTTGTACACTTTTAAAGGCGCCTAATGACACGTTTCCAACGCGTTTTCACGAGCAATGGAATCAGCACGGTACGAGCCACCAAAAGCGAGGTCGTCCCCTTTAATTAAGAGAGAAAAGGAAAGCGAAAGAAAGGAATAATAATTCGAACGATGCCCGTGATTCTTCGGGCATGATTGCGCGGACTGTATCTGCGTTCGCTCTTCATTAAAAGGACCACTCGAGAGAAGTTCGAGGCAGACTAATGGCACGGTTCCTTTAATGTCTTCAGCCGGCCACTTCGTGGCCTTTCAACGCCTGCGAGTATGGTACAATTTCGTTTCTTTTTATTCACGGACGCGTTTGGTACCGGTAACGAGTACGGTAATTGAACTTTTATTCTACTTTCGGTCACTGTTATTATGGTCAAAACGTGTCCGGTGATTGGCCAGCTGATAATTATTCCACGGAGCTCTATGGGACACGAAACTTGCTAATTTGATGTTATTAGCTGGTATCTTTCAAACAAATCGAGTGTCGGGGCTGCAATTTTTATATGTCCGTTTTTCTGCACCTTTGGTTCTCTTTATTAACTCTTGAACTACCAAATTAGTCATTTGACACATTCACGAGTTTCCGTTTCTGGACCACAAAAGATTAAGATATTTAAGATATGTGACTTCGAGATACAGTTTGTTTCATCACTTGTTTCTCTATTTTTATATTTTGTTTTCAATTATGTGTGCATTAGAGGTTAGGGGTTGAAGTTTCATCATTTTTCTAAGATACCTTAGTCACAAATTGAAGTATCACTAAATTGCAAATTGCATTTATTAGACACGTGAATTATTCTTACATTAGTCACTTCTAATATCTTTCATGTAATGTCTGTTTATTATAAAAAGCATATTCAATTTCATCGTTTCACAAATTCAAGCAGATAGAAATACGTCAGCACAGAATTAGTGTATCTTAAACACACCATTTTGTACTTTGTACCTCTTTCAAAGCACGAACATCCCATAAAACAGTCATATTTTTACGTTCATCTTTGAAAAACATTATACCCTGTCGCAAGAAAAGAAATAAAACCGTAATTTTATGCTGGGAAAGTACTACCATAGAATACTCAACGATGGTTGCGGACGTTAGGTATTTCGCTCGAGCGTTTTATAAGCGATTAAAGAGAGTTAAGATCTGCTTAAGAACGATAAACTGAGAGGAATGGAAACGAAGAAAACTGAATCCTAGAAAAATCTGCTTACCCCTTTTTAATGAAACGCATCGTTTATACTTATGTAGCATGCTTGCGACATTTAAGGACATTTATGTGACCATCGTCGAATGAATGATGGGTAAAATGCCTACTAAACTGTTTTATGAGACTTTCTATGTTCCATAAATTAGTTCTGATAGAAGGTTTCCTTTAGGAAATGATTTTTATGAATTACTTTTCTGAATACCAAATGAGTAGGGTTTTAAGATGGTGGATACTGCATTTAGGGTTCAATCTCAAAATCGTACTAATTTTATAATATTTAGATATATATAATAGTTTAAAAGAAATAATTATATAATTATAATCATTCAATTATATATAATTATAAATTATTCTAACTTTGTATATTAATTTTTAAAAGTACATAATAGATTTACTAGTAGATGTACTAGTGTAATTTTAACAGCTGAAGATTGATTGTACAATTGAAAGAAATAGCTATTGGGTCATATTTAATCCATGCATAAAACTACCAGCTGTCCAAGGGTCAGTAGTTAAATTTAAGGAACGAGTTTTTTTATAGACTTCATTGTATATCCTTCCACAAATCATTCTAACTATTCCTATCATGGAGAGATAATCTTAATAAGGCGAAGAATTTCAAAAGGTTTATCTGAAAGGGCATAAAGTAGCCTAACTGGCAGCAGGGATGTGATTGTTTCATTCATCGGTAACATTACGTTATATTTGATGATGACTTATAGAACAATCAAGAAATTTAAATATCTGCAGCTTTGAACATTTGAAGATCTGAAAATTCTGAAATACAATTTGCTTCAAGTTTTCGTGCCACGCTCAGCCTAACATTTCGCCCAGCGCTATATTGCGTCCCAGTGTCACCCGAAAAAGAGAGAACTAATTGGTCGAAAACATTTCGCAAACAACGGTACATTATCGTGGGAGGTAGCAAGCTTTTACGATATTCCGAGGAAGTTTACGAGCGGTCGATTGGACGCAGGCCAACAAAAGTGGCCTACCGTAAACCCTTTCCGTGTTTGACCTTTATTGTTCGAAACGTGTAACGCACGTGTGCACGCAGGAAATTCCCGTGCTCTCGCTGACAAGCGCCGCTATTACAAGAGAATCGTATCTTTCACGTGGAAACGGCACCGTAAATTAGAACAATGTACCACTATTTTATCCGTCGCAATATTCCTCGCGATACTTAATGCGTTTCCATTGTAAAGCGGCAGGAAGTACACGGGACCGTTGAAAGCTCGTCGAAGATCGCCGGGAAATTATGAATTCCTTTATCTTGTTCCTCTTTCTTTCTGGCCGACGCATCCTTTTTTCTCTACGCTCTTTTGTATCGGTCGATAAATATTTTTTTCGGGAAAAAACGAGCAACTTCAACGTTTCACGAGAAAACGACCGGGCAAGCGTGAGTTATTTTCGAGCCGCGAATGAGGTCATCTTGGGTCGGCTGCACCCAGACCTAACCAACAGGGATAAATCGGTCGTATTTTCGACCAGTCGATACGGGAACGACTTCCGTGGAATCGACCATGCTTTTCGTGGAACGGTAGCCCCATTTTTCGGGGACATTGATGGAGAATCTGTACTAGGAACGCTCTTCTACATAAATTTTTTGGCACGTTCGTGGATTTATACATCATATTTTACTTGGGCTGAATTATTGTTATACTATTTCTATTTGGCTGGAGGGATATTGCTCTTTTACTATATTTTAATGTGTCTCAAAATTTGTCAAATTTTGGGGGTTGATAAAAGTAATTCGTACATTTGCTCATATAATTAATATTTAATAAATGGTTCTATACAATTTATCATAAAGCTCATTGTCTCTTATAAATTACATTTGATAAACTATTTTATATAATATTCTTAGTTAATACATTTACCTATTTCACTTATACAATTTAAATTTAATAAATGATTTTGTATAATGTATTGCAAACTTTCTTTCGCATAAATGAAATTGAGTAAATGATCTTATATAATTTATACAGTTAACTCATTTATAGAAAGTATCTCTCAATAACTTATTTATTGCTCATTCAGATTGTCACCTCAAGCAGATAAGAATGGACTGCGTCGACTTTCAGGACTTTATCTCTCGAACAGCTGATAATATTTTCCCAGCTTAATCAGTTCCACGGTGTCATGAAAAAGCCCCACTGTTTTATAATATATTAATACAGAAAGGGTAAGCAAGTATTTCTCCGTGACGTTCCGATTTCACGGCAAATTACGGCTTCAAAATGAACGTTTGCTGGATCTTAATCCGATTTGTCATAGCTGTAACGCGTAATTTAACGCGTAATCCTTGCTCGTGGCCATGAGGTGGCAGAGATTCCCGTGAATCGAGAATGTGACACGTGAAAATGTGTCAGGTCACAGGTAGTAATCGGCATGTCATACTTTCTCTGCAGATTTTCACGCATTTCGATTATATGTATACATAATTTTAGTTCAAAATTATTGAAAATGAATAAAATGTTATTTGATAGTTTGCGAAACTTAATACTGACAAAGAGAGTTTTGGAACATTATTAATAATTGGAAATATACGTTATGTTATGAACCAAATGTTGTATGTATGATAACATGAATATTGTGAAATTTTATCTGAATTTTAATTTTAAGTTTAACACCCCATTATTACACCCCAACTGTACCACCCCATGTAACAAAGAAACCCCATATTCTCATTCCTCCACATTTCACCAATTTCCACCCACTTCAACCAACAAACGAAAGTCTCGAACAAACACAAGCCTAGAGAAAAAAAGAAAGAAAAGAAGTGATGGAGCTGTACAAGAATGAAATATCCCCGCTAAATTTGTCGGTGTACACCGGCAATATTTTTCACCTGGCTTCACCCTTTTGCCCACGAACCAGGAGCTCTCTCCTGTGACAGGATAACAAAACGACACCACGGTCGGATATTTACGTCACCAAGGTAGAGACCGAAAGACAGAGTTCTTGCACGGAAGACACGTTTGCTTCAGTTTCGTGGTTGACTCACCTCTTGCACACTGACAATGAGTCACTGCATTATATTTATACCGTGTTATACGAACAACGGTGTGATGCTCTAGTAATATGATACTTTATATGGTGTCAGACTGTACGAAACAAGTTGGAAATTTGCATTTTAGTCGATTTGTAATCGTATGAGAGTTACTGGAGTTCCAGGTGCAACGCCATTGTGTGGAATGTCTTTATGAAATATCAAACTTATGTACATCATCTGATATATTAGTTCTTTGTACAACTTCTAATTTAGGGTACTTTTAGGTTGGAAGCTACATCGTCGTTATCGTGTATTTTTAGGTTAGGTTAACGTGTTTTAAGACACGGTTGGGACTCAAGGTGCTAGATCACATTAAACAGTAAATACTGTGCTCAAAGATTCTGTTCTACACATGTACTTTACTGAAGGAAATTCAATAAAATATTACAGAATTGCAAAACACATTTCTTGTACAAGTGCAATTTTTTGTTTGGGGCTCTTAATGTTATAGATTTGCATCAAGGATACAATTTATTTTTAACTAAGTTTGTAATGTACCTAATATTTCTTTACTGTTATTCTTTCATCACTTCTGAGAATTGCTAAATATTTATACAACATTTAAAAAGCCACACAATAAGTTAAGGATTGTTCTTGAATTTAGACCAAAATTAAACATGAACCACATCTCTGAAGAACAGCAAACAGAAAGAAGTGAAAGCTTTGATAATTAAACTCATAGTCCTCATACAGATTACAAATTTCCCCGTACCAACCACGTCGTTCAAGGTATGTAAATTTCAGCGTACAAGAACAAAACGGTGGAACGCCTTGGCAGAAGAAATAACCAGCATGAACTGAAACACGCCACTTTGTCGCCAGAATTGACCAACAGCTTTTACAAGGCTCCCCATAATGTAGCCCACTGCTCAACCATCAAACTGTACACGCCGCAGCAGGAGAAGTTGCGATAACTCACACCTTTCTTCTCGCGAATCTGAAATATTACCACCAGTATTTCTACTCAACCGACTAACATCGAAACGCATTCAGGAGAGGGTGAAACCTGCTACGAATCTTGCTATGTTAGGCCACTTGACTAATCTGAGATTTTATGGGGCTATGCTCATGCCATTTTTAAACTGATCTTCCTTACTATATTTTGTGGACAATTCATCAACTTCTTTCTTTCATCTTAAATTGATAAAATATTTTTGTATTATAAAAATTTGCATTACCTCATGCAGAACAAAAAATTATTTCAATCATCACTTCTTGTTAACATTTGATATATTTATCATTGTTTTGTACTTATCCTTTTATATTCATTCTTGTTACATTATATACATTCATTTTTGTTAATATTCGATCTACCTTTGTTAATATTCCACAAATCTATTTTTGTCACCATTCATTCCATTCGTTAAAAATATAAATATGACGTCCGGAATTCGTCAGTGTCACGAATCGTACGCAAAGATTTTCGTCAGTGTCACAAATTGTAATTAGAATCAGGTGGAGTAGCCGGTTCATGTGAACGGCCTTAAAAGCTTGAAAGCCCTGCCGCTGGCAAAAAGCGATCGTTTAACGGACATTGCAATTTGTCCCGTCGACAAAACACACGAGCGGAATGCGTATTGTCTACCCATTGGATTATCCTTCTACTTTGGCTTCTTCTTCTTTAAAAAAAAAAACTTGCCACGAGGACAAAGGAATCATTATATAGGGTGTTCCAGTTAACTCTGTTGTCCTTAATTATTCTATTACTTGTACAAATATAGTTAAACTGTAAAATTGTCTTCTTCTTTGATCACGTCAGTTCAGTGATTTTTAGGACATATTTTGAAAAATATAATTTTTTCCACGTCTTATATTTTAAAGTCCTATAATTTTTAATCATATATTATCAAATCCCTACAATCTCAAATTCCTATATCTTCTATTAACTACACTTCCAAATTGCGATATTACTAAAATATTTATATTTAGAAATTCTTATGTCCCAGACCCCTACATCCCCAAATTTCTATATTTCCAAATCCCCAAATCCCCAAATCTCTACACTCCCAAATTCTCCTATCTCCAAATCTTAATAACCCCAAATTACACCTCCCAATTCTCACGTCCCTAAATCTGTACACCCCAAACCTTACACGTCCAAACCCCTACACCGAATCTCCACATTATCAAACTCTTGTATCCTTAAATCATACCCCCTCTTCAGTACCCCCCAAATACCCCGTAATCTCTACATCCTTCAATTGCAAGAATCGTCCGAGCGACGTTCGGCCAAAAAAGTAGCAAGAAAAAAGGAAAACGTGGAATTCGCAAACACCCTCGGAGCCGAGAGACAGAATGATCAACCGTTTCTCACAGTATCTCTCACACGAGCACGAGAATTTCTCAAACATTGTCCCGTCGATTCCCTCTGACAATGGTATTTCCATTCTGCCAGCCGACAAACGTTCGATCTCCCCCATCGATCCTAACCGTTCCGCCATCTCCAGGAGCCAACCTACGGTTCCCAAAATGGGCGATCCGGCTCGAAAAAGGCCCAAGGATGAGCGCGGACGGGAAAGGTCGCGGTCGAAATGGAAAGGGAACGCGAATTTTGTATTTACAAGACTCTGCTCTCAGCTCGGGTCGTCAGGGTCGAGGCTTCAGTTTCGGTTGAAGTAATTTGTATTGCAACTTTTAATTTTTTTGTCTGATTCTTTCGGGAGTGCAAATTATTTGCAGCATTGTAAAGTTTATGCATGGGTATCACACTTTTATTTAAATCCAGTGACCATGTTTTACATCTTTTTTATATTTGTTTATAACTCGTAAGTTTTGCCAGGTCTTTTTCGTAAGTTCATAATTTGCAGTACATGTGATATATTCGAGGTCTCGGGTGGAACTGCATTTGAAACTTCAATTTTGTTGGCATAGTGTGCGAGGACTTCAATATTTTATTAGTTCCTTAAGAAATAGCTAATATAAATTAATACAAAATTATTTTGCAGGAGTGTCAATATCGACTGACAACCCCAAGGGCTAATTTTAGAAAGCAAAACTTTGTTAAGCTGAAGTAATTAATATTAATGCAGTGTCTCAAGGAACAGATTTGTTTCCGAAATTTTAGTGACTTTCAGAGGGCGCCGCGCGAGGAGGGAAACGCCACAGGCAGAGAGACAATGAAAGCGGAGCAAAAAGTCGAAGCCGCAGGAAAGAAAGTCCGAAGAAGGCAAAAACCATGCACGTACACGGTCCATGGGACCGAGGGAACAATCAGCAACAATAAAATACGACTGAGTCCTCGCGATAAAGCCACGTCGTCGCGAATCCTGCCGGAGAATCCTCCGGCAAAAACGCATCGATTAAAAGTTAAAACGTTGACTGACCACTTCACAAAACACAGTCACGGATGTATCTTTCATTTTACATTTTAATAACACAGTTTAGACAGTTCGAGTAATTAACGGGTGTGTAATTAAGTTCTTATCGTATTCGTAGAGTTCTTGATCGCGTTAGGAAAAATTGTATAATTGCGAGTAATATAGTTTAAGGAAAATGGCGATATGGTAGATACAGGTTCTAGCAAAGGTTAATTTTTTTCTAAAAAAGCTCACTGGTTAATATTTTATCGATGAACTTTTTGATACATGAAGTTTTAAAATTTGAAACACCCTATACATTTTACTACGACCATTCTTCAGACTCTACCAAAAGTCCCTATTTTCCCATAGCAATTTATTAAACAAATACCGTATTGTACGTTCATTAGCCGTACTTTCTCTAAGTCTTGTAACAAAGTAGCCTCCATTGCAGGATATCTCTATTGAGATCCATAAAAGAACAATACAGAAACTTTCGTTATGACCCATTGTTTGCTGCAGTGACAATCCGCCATTTAATATTGAGAATATTAATGAAAGGTACAATCGGCCATTTTCATTAAGCGTTGAACTTCGAACCAGTATATCACAACTTTACAATACTTCCATATTATCAAATTATAGTAGTACTATTAACAATTTATGATACAATCGAAATACACCACTCAACAACTAAATGTACAATAATAATAATATTCAACATCCTTGGTATATTAAATCAACCTTGATATAACAAGTTAAGAAATAATTAACAAGAACGTTGGAATAAACAATGTTTTATGATATTCCTTCAATCCTCTCAGTTTAACCGAAATGATTTTGACATGAAAAAAGGCAGGACTCTCTTATTTGGAGAAAGGTCTGAAACATCTGGCAGCAATCAAGTAGCTGTATCTTCGAAATGTCGGCGAATCTCGAAAGAGAGTAGTACTACGATGCCAGAAGAAGAAGATGAAGAAGCATCGGTGAATTGGACAGTAACAAAAAACGATGCAGCGACAGTCCAACAGTGGATGGAAATATGAGAGCAATTTATTTTGCGCGGGAAAGAAAGACAAGGATAACGGAATCGATTCGACTAACTTAACTGTTTTTCTGTCTGTCTGTGTGTAATTCTGCGGAATTGAAACTAAACAAGTAGCGATAAATCACGCGACAAACCGACAAATCTTTCATTTCCAAACTACGCTTCACCACACGTTGTTCCGCTGCAATGAAACTTTATGTCGTTTAAAATTGAATTTTTACAATTTCTGGAACACTAGATTACTAGGTTTTACTAGGTTTATTAGGTTTACTAGGTTTACTAGGTTTACTAGGTTTACTAGGTTTACTATAGATTACTAGGTTTCAAAGTCACTAGGTCCTAAGGTCCCTTGCTTCCTAGGTTTCTAGGTTCCTAGGTCCCTAAGCCATTAAGTTCCTAAATTCCAAGATTTCCTATATTTCTAGATTCCTATATCCCTAGATTCTCATATTCCTAGATCCCACATTTGCCTAGATTCCCATCTCCCCAGATTCCTATATCCCTAGATCCCACATTTGCCTAGATTCCCATCTCCCCAGATTAATATATCCCTAGAGTCCTACATCCCCAGATTCCTATATCCCTAGATTTTGAGATTCCTACCTTCCTACATTTCTAGATTTCTAGATCCCCATATGTCTGAAATTTCCAAATTCTCAAATTCCCAAATTGCAAAATTCATAAATCCCTATATCCCGAAATACCACTATCCCTAAATCACTATACCCTCAAAAGCTTACAACCCTAAATCCCTACATCCCCAAATCTCTATATCCAAAATCCCTACTAAAAGTACAAAATATAATTTCGAAAAAGTGAGTAGTGCAATATAATTTTAATCCGTGAGAGTACCTGTCCGAAAATTGATGTCATAAAGCAAGATAATGCATTTAATGAAGAAATTGGGCGGAAATGCCGAAAGAGAAATTGATCGAGAATTAAATCGCACAAGGCTCGGTTTAATTAATGATCCTGTCCACGGGTTTCTCGGAGGGTTGATCCTTGTCTTTCGGCACACATCAAACTTCCACGTAGACGTCACCTGTACGTGACGGGAATAACTTCTTTCCGCCATATCGTTTTAGCACCATAGACGATGTGTCGAAGCATTCGGCAGGATTACACATGACGCTCACGTAACAACCGCCGCTCGTAAAAGGAGATAGAACGAACCTTCTACTCGGTCACACTTTTAATTAACAAAAACTTGAATCTCTATATAAATAACGTTACCAAAATTACAACTGTAGCAACTTTATGTCGCTAACAAAATTATTGGATAGTTTCCAATTAATTCTATTTACTTTCTTTTTTGGAAAATTCATAATATGTACTTTTGTTCTTAATGTTATTCTTTTAACTTCTGTTATTTTATTTTTAATTCGAGGTACTTCTTTTGTGAATATTATGATGGAGAATGTTTAAATGTGTCTCATGTTTGGAAGAATTTTAGGGAATTTTTGTTTGTGTAAGACAAATAATAGTTCAAGTAAGTTGAAAGTTAAACAATTTCTCCGGATGCAATTATATCTGTAATTTCCAAATCACAGCTGTGAACAGCAGAGAAAGCGAGAAAGACCCAGAATGGAAAAAGCATGGAACGTGTACTCGCATTCTGGAGTAAGTAGATAATTCCCGCATAATGTCGCAGCCATGGGGGATGAGAATGCCGTGGCGACATTTCGCTATGCGAAAATTACGCCAACACGGGAATGATAATCGTTGCTAATACTTCTCTCAGCTTTGGAAAACGGCCGGTTTATAGAAATCGCACGGATTCCAAATTCGAGGAATCGATTCACTGCGTTCAACGGTGTCATTGTGGTGCAACGACTATATTCTTGGGTGAAAGGGACATTTTGTATTCTCAGGGAAACTAGTTATGGAGATTTGTTCAATTTAGTTATTAATGATGATTTGGGTATTTTTCAAAATTGAGTATTTCACGTACCCATTATTTAGTTACTTTAGTTTAGTTTCAGTTTCATTATAAGTCTGTAGGGTTAATTTTTCTTATTTCGTAGAAAAATACAGTTTTGAGCTTGTATTTTAATGTCAGCGCCTTTAGTGTACTTTTACGAATAGAAATTTAAGAATGTCGGTATTTGACAATTTGAAAGTTGTTAAATTTGAAACTGATAAATACCCTTACAATTTTCGTATATTTAGTATATCAAATTCTAGTATTAACCTTGAAGAGTCATCTTGCTGAATAAATTTTCGAATTTTTCTTCCAATTTCGCACAAATTCCATTGAAGCCTGTCCATCTGAAACGCCGCAATCACGCATCACGAGTGTGGTCCGTATATCAATCTAGTGCGAAGATCTTTGCTGTTTCCTAAGGGTCGGTCCCTCTTTTCCTTCAGGATGCGGCTTCTATGATGTACTGCCGCCCTTATCTTTCTGTGCGTTGCACTTGCTCGGATCTATCCTGCACGCACGCGCGGATGCACATCACGCACGGTTGCGGTGTGTCGGCTGAGAAAATTGAACAAACGAGAAAGGGACGATAGCCGCACAGACCACTAACTGCCATTTTTCGTCCAACACTGACTTATTCAAAAAAACTTTTATCGCCGTATAATTTGATTCGATACCATTACATTTTATGGGAACCTTGTATTCTTTATTAGAATTCTTTATTACAGAATGATTCTTCATCTCAACGAAGGTTAACATTTTGTCAAAAGCAATAGTTTAGTGACATAAGAAGTCTAAAATTATTTTGACATGTTTCGTAAAATTGGGTTAAAGAGAATTTATAAAAATATTTGAAAGATGAAGGTATATTAATGTAATTGTTGGAGGAAGATATATTAATGTAATTGTTATAGAGCAAGGTTGCAGGTTAGTAATAGTCGAAAGAGTAGCTACATGCGGTCTAATATAATGGCAAGACGTTTGGACGTCGCAACGGAAACATACAACGAAACGAGAATTGGTTTGTTTTCGATTCCTGAAATAGAAGGTACCGTCTTCTGGGAACATACGCCTGTAATTTCTCACATGACCCCTTCATCTATTCGTAACTACTGCCTTCGTAAAATCCCCAGAACAGAGCCTTTGAAAGAATCGCCTGTCTTTTGCTACCCTCTTTTATTGCACCGTATATCTTTTGTTCTGGGTAAACACTTTTTCTTCCTTATTTTCTAAATTTCACAATATAAACCTAGTTCTTTAAATACCAACACTAGTTCTTTAGACATCTACCTAATTTACCACGACACGTCAAATTTTCATCTAAAACTTAAATGCCCTATGTATATTTCAGAAGTGATCACTAAACACGATTTAATAAATTATTCACCAAGCTGTATCATTTGAAGCTTAAACAATGTAGCTTGTTCAACGAAATAATAAAAGAATAGTAAATTTACTCACCAGTATCGGTCCACCATCCGTCAGCGACGTCGAAACCGTAGCCCCAAACCATTGCAGGGTTTTATTATCGATTTGACTCAAGCCACTCGGTACATTCGGATTTCTGACATGATTGTTCCCTGTAAATGGAAACCATTCTCATCACTCATAGTCACATCAGCGATTACTCTATCCGGCGATGATTAATGTTCGGATAAAAGTACAATACATTCCGTTTATTTATGATTTTCATTACAACGCGAGTACACTGCACTGAATAGAATCATTTAATAATTCTCAAGTTGCAATTTTCGTATCAAGGTTAATATATTTTATCGTATTAATTTGTTTAGTAATACATGTGTGTATGTTCATTTTAACATTCATTAGAAATTCATTATATTTATAATTGATAAAATTATGTTAATATGCATACAACAATTATTATGAAACTAATCTTACTTGTGTTACTGTATATATGAAGTAGCAATATCAAAGTACTTCTATTAGTACTAATTAATAATATTATTATCTCATAATGAGTAGCAGTGTACATTCAAATCAATTTCATATGTTTGTTTTATTACAAACTTTTTATTACACTCGCAAAGTAATTACAATTCTGCGGTCGTGAACGTAGTAACAAATCAGCTGTCTAATACGAACCGGGAAACAAGCATTGGAGAAGAAAAAGACTATGACAAGTGGCTATCTAAATATTCCCAACATACGGTTACGCTCGATTAGTGTAGGAATGCACAGATTTCCACGGACGAGGCTAACTATTTCAAGGAATAACGAATGCCGTCATCCTCTGGAGTCGGTCGTTTAATATCAGAATTAAATTCCGATACCAAAGACCGGTAATAAAGAAATTAAAATTGTCTCATAAACATACTACAAAATATTTTCCAATCGTGAAAGCAATTTTTATTTAATTAAATATATACATATAATTGTATAATTATAAACAATTACATTATTTAATGAACTGAATTAGAGAAATAAATAAAAGTAGTTGAATGTAATAAAAAATAAAAATTGTCTTCTAACTAAAATAATTCTTCAAAGTGTCAGTTCGATATTATACTAAAAAGCAAGGTTCGAACAGGTGTCATTGTAAAGAATTCTCATCGAGTACTGGTTGCATTTTTCTTTCTCGACTTTACGAATGGAATGAACCCGTTAGCCGTATCGGTCTCGCTTAACCCTTAAACGGAAGTTGTCCTTCGCTTCCTACCCCCTTAGCTTGTGAACGTTGCTGGGCACATGGATATATCGATACCAGTAGATCGAGAAAACCTTCGAGTGACTTCACATTGTACAGAGTACAATCAAAATAATCATACTAATCGATTGTATTATACATAACAGTGTTATATAACTAGATTAATATTACTGAACAACATTACACAACAAACAATTTACTATATAAAATTAAATGAAGCAACACAAAATCTTCTCAATTACATAAAGATACTTAAATGACGATCATGATGCTGTCTTTAAACGAATATCAAAAGCTCAAAATTGAAAGAAAAGTAAATAAACGCATCACGTACATCCACATCGCAAATAAGGACTCTGTACTCATTAATATCTATATTTGATATAAAAACATTACATCAGACGTAGAACTATAATGGCCAGTTACACAATTGGTTATCTAAATATAGCGTAACCATGCAGCAAACCGAACGGCTGAGTAATTCAGGTTCGTCAGTGATCCTCGACCTGGCTAATTAAAATCGATGACCAATCGAACGGAAAAGGCCAATCCCGCAATGGGCTCAATTATGATTCGCGTATATCGCGGCCCAATTATTTGCCGGGCAATACGGCTCTCATTAAAGGGACGTCAATTAATCGCGCGTTCGGGAACGAGCGAAACCTGCGTCCGACCTTCCCTGAAGATCCTCAGGTGGCATCTGGCAAGAAATGCCGAACCTTCGTCGGGGCAGGGCCGTAGGTAGAACGACCTTACGGTTTTCTGTATTAGGTAGAGTCGGCTTCTTGCGTTGCACGGTTCCCGGTATCCCGAGACTGCCCGCCACGCCGCTCTGACACTCTGCAGGGTGTACCTGAAGAGTATCCTCCTCGACGAACAGCTCTCGGTCGAGTACCCGAGTGACTGACCTCTAAAACCCGAGATTCGCTTCCTCGTACGCACACGGAATCGAAGATACGGAGATCTATCGATCTGAGGGCATCTAGGACTATGTGACCTTGGTCGTGATGGACTGATTTGTGGGAAAATTTCAACGGGTACTGTACTGATTTTAGTCGATGACCTTGACGTATATTGTCGAGGAACTTTCTTATGTAATTTAATTACAAATACCTCTTACCTTTTTGGGACACCTGTGACCACATGACAAGTTTAAGGTAAAAGGTGAAGTTTAGTTTATATGTTTACCTAAAATGGAAATTTGAGGACCTGGAGAATGTCATGGAACTTTGGGAATCTGGAACTATGGAAAATCTGAATATTTGGAACATTTAGGAATATGGGAATTATGAATATTTCGGCAATCTGGGAAATTAGGTATCTGAATGATCTGGAAATTTGGGATTTTGGGATTTTGGGTATTTGGAAAATTTGGAATTGGGGAAATTGGGAATTGCGAAATTGGGAATTGGGGAAATTGGGAATTGGGGAAATAGGGAATTGGGGAAATTGGGAATTTGGGAAGTTGGAATTCGGAAAATTGAGAATTGGGAAAATTGGGAATTGGGGAAATTGGGAATTGGGGGAATAGAGAGTTGGGGAATGTGGGAATTGGGAAATGTGAGAATTGGGGAAATTGGGAATTGGGGGAATAGGAAATTGGGGGAAAAGGGAATTGGAGAATGTGGGAATTGGGGAATGTGAGAATTGGGGAAATTGGGAATTGGGAAAATAGGGAATTGGGGAAATTAGGAATTGGGGGAATAGGGAATTGGGGAATGTGGGAATTGGGGAATGTGAGAATTGGGGAAATTGAGAATTGGGGAAATTGGGAATTGGGGAAATTGGGAATTGGGGAAATTGGGAATTGGGAAAATTGGGAAATGGAATAAACCACTCCAATGCCCCCATAAACCAATTAAATCACCCAGAATCGATTAAAGCGCAACTACGTACACAAAAAAAAAGATCGACAGCACTTAATTTACTGTAAATCACCGTTAAATTGCTCAAATGAATGAAATAAAATAATTGCAGTAATTTTGCACCTAAAAGGAATAAGAAATTCGATGGAAAATAGTATACTGTCAACGCGTGCTCGTGCAGCAGACGTAATAGATGGCCAAGACTATCGAGTACGACTCTAATTGGACAAGATCGAGGCAAGATCGAGCATACTATCACGCTAATTATCGATCAAAGCGAAGTGTCCGGGCGGGCAGCATTGACTAAGGAAGAGGACCGACTAATTGGACGTAACATGGGACATGATCTTGTGTATGTAGTCTGTGAAAACGTCTCTCTATCAAGCGAGAATACTTATGCAGACACTGCATTCACCACAAGGGAGAAGTAATCCACTGGTTCAGAGTACCTTCTACTTTCGGTGTTACGATGACATTTGTAACTATTTTTTAATTAAATATTTGAAAATTTCTAAATCTTTCGATTCTCAAATTTTTCAAAGTTCGAATTTGTAAATATGTAAGTTTGTACACTTATAAATATGTAGATTTGTAAATTTGTCAACTGCAAAATTTGACAATTTTTCTAATGCATGACACATTGTAAAATAAAAAAAGTTCCAAATCCCTCAAAATCGTCTACAACATCTATTCAATATAGAACTACTGAATTTTCCCCAATTTCACACTAGCACTGAAAAATTAAATCCCTCAAACAGCCCACTAATCTTCCAAAAAGAACCCTAAATTCCACCAATAACCCTGAAACAAGTAACCCACTCTACAAATAAACCCTCCTCAATTACTCCGCCCGATAATCAGTAATAACCCGATACTTGAAAATGAAAACTCCGCTTGTCAGAATCGGCACATTCTGATCTTGCACCTCTCGATCGATCGTCGACTTGGTCCGGTGATTTTCTGCCGATTACTTTCGAGCAGTCGATTACTCTCGCATCGGCAAATTACGGGTCCGGAATCGTGTTCGATCGTTGAGATACGATCGTTACGAGGTGTGTAAGCGCGTCTAATTCGTGCCGGCATCATTCCACTAATTTGCATCGGGACATTAGTGTCGGTTCTCCGCTGAAACGGAAGATCGTATCTTATGGCGAGATTATTAATTCGAATGGCTGTCTGCTTAGAAATTTATACTCTCGTGGCTTCGTTATGCTCGACTGTTCTCCAGCTTTATTGCCGGAATGCATGGAATTGAGTCGTTACCATTTCGTTCCATTGTAATATACTTTTTCTTGGTACTATGATGGACACATCTTTCAACAGATATTTTGCAAATTTTTATTTTGATGATTACTCTATATACTTTATAATATATTGTCTACAAGATATTATTTATAGTACACTCTCTATATTATATATTCTATACTATATTGTTTATAGCATATCGCTTATAGTATCTTGACTATTGTCTGTTGTCTACAATGTATTGTCTGTAGTATACTGTCTACAGTATTTTGTCCATAATATATTGTCTGTAGTATATTGTCCACTGTATGTTATCTATAGTATGTTGTCTGTGATATATTATCTATAGCATATTGTCAATGGTATATTGTCTGTAGCATATTGTTTATAGTATAATGCTTGTAGTATATTGTCTGTAGTACATTGTCTGTAGCATGTTGCTTATAGTATATTGCTTGGAGTATATTGTCTGCAGTATAATGTTTCTAGCATGATGTCTATAATATATTGTTTCCAGTATGTTGTCCATAATATATTGTTTCTAGTATGTTGTCTATAAGATATTGTTTCTAGTATGTTGTCTATAAAATATTGTTTCTAGTATATTGTCCATAATACATTGTTTTTTGTATGTTGTCCATAAGATATTGTTTCTAGTATATTGTTTCAGTATATTGTCTATGATATATTGTTTATGGGAGGATCGAAGAATGTTCAGGGATGATAGGTGATGATAGAAGGGTCAACGACAGGGTGCATGGTAAAGTTGCCCAGAATAGAACGTTGTACAACGTGTCAGTCGTTTGGTTCACGGTTCCTGAGATTACGAAGCTCCTCGAGGGCTATGACAGCGGGTGGAAAGGCAGAATGTGGGTCAACAACTGCGAACAGCCAGTGGAATACGAGATACAAGCTCTCGTTAGCAACACTATGTGTACCGTGCTGCCTTTCAAGCCCACGGCAAGTGCGAGTGCGCAAGTGGAAAAAAGAATGAACCGGAAAACTGATATCGGATTGAGTCTGAAGAAACCCGAAGAGTTAATCCTTGCACGATTTCCGGTGTACGGTGTCTTTTTTGTGGCGAGTGATTCGGTGCAAGCTTCGGATCGGTGTTGAAGTAATTCATCACTTGATCATTGAATTTCACGATCATTTTTAGCGATTCGAAGTGGTAGCAAACGTCGGACATAATAAAAACTTCACCAAATATTCTTTTCACTTAACTTCGTACTTTGCATGATTAATGAAAATAACACGTTTTCTAACAAGCATTAATGCGTGAGAAGCTCTGAACGTCATATTAGGTATTTTATGTTATGTGCATATTAAGAAATATTTTAATTGTGTAATGAACCACTACGTGAAAGTCTTTAAATTTTATTTGACTGATCAATAACAGTACTAATTAAAAATAACACGATAAGGAGGGTATACCTTTGCTATCGAAATTTATTATCTGGCAACGATCGTCTGCAGCGATGTCGCACTTGTAAACTGCACCTCCTCTGAAAACTCCAGCCTGTGGAGTTTCGGCTTCCGGTGCCCCCACGATCGCCCTGTCAACAGAAAACATCATTTGCATAAAAAATAATGAAACCATCTATGAATTAATAACAGGTATATAATAATTAATGGTAATGAGTAGCAGGTAACAGGTCACGACAGGTAATAGGAAACTACGATCGAAGTACATCGTTAATCAGTTCATTGGTGTTAGCAGGTCATCGGTCGATATTCATTATCGCATCTTTAAGGAAAAACGACGATGCGAACGTATTTCCGAGATTGAGGTCAGTGGTCACGAGCTATTTTGAACAGTGGCGCAAGAGTAACTGATCCGACCAACCGACTAGTTATTAAACCAGGTAACACACTTGCTACCGCAATTTTTATCGGTTCGGTGGAATACAACGTTGTGGAACACAATATCATACTTGGAGTACCGAGGATTACATACCTGTATCAGGTGTAATGACACGCCTTTTTAATTTTAATAGTTAACCCAGAACACGACTTTCTGTATAATGTAAAAATATCTAATATTACAAAATTATGTACTAAACTATTTCAGTTTATAAAATATTCAGTATTAAAATAATGAAAAATCGGCACGTTTCATCAAAACGTTCCAGGTGCAAGTAGGCGTGTGCGGGCAATATAAAAATCGTTAGTCATGGTAATAGATCGTATAATTATCTTAAAAGGGTGTGCCTAACCGAGGGTTGTGCCTTGAAATCACCCTGACCTATCGCGTGATTAATATTGACTGCATGCAGATTAAGCATACGCCTTCGGACGTGATACATCGATCACGATCTCAATCCCTTACAAACAATTAACATTGCTTGACACATAGTTGCTATGAAAATAAACTGGTCGGAGTGTTGCACAATATTTTAGTCATCGACCTTGCTATTATATTCCGGTCTACCTTGAATGCTTTTCGTACTCAGATTTTCTCCAGCAACATTTCTGACGATACTTTCATCATGGAAAGTTTTGTTAATTGTTACAGTTACCATTACTGTGAATACAAGATTAAATCAGATTAATAACTGGAAATGTCCGGGAAGATCAGGTTTGTTCAGATTAGATTAGATATTTTTCAGTTTAAACTCTTCATTAGTACAGTAAATGAAAAAAGTATAATAGTACGAATTTTCCAATGCAACGCTGAATATTATTTAAAATTATTACAAATTATTGTAGTAATAGTTAAACCCTTTTCTTGTTGTTTTAAGTATCTCTGGCAATCGTCATGGACAGTCATGTTGAGGTTGCGTCTGAGTCAACATCTGTTCGTAATATTAAACTTTCAAAACGATACGAAACCTAAAGACGTGGGCAAACCCCTGTGTGCAGTAAAAGTTGTACATATTATGGGAAACGGAACCCAGTGACCGCGAACCATGCACACGTGTATGTTCAGCGATGTCTGAAGGTCTACTTCCTGTCAAACGTCTGCTATGAATGCAACGGAAACTGAGGTTTATGAAATCGTTATATTTTTGTCTTGTATGCATGTTATTGAATTGACAATTAAATTCGTGACTTTAACTATGCATTTTGCTACAAAATTTTATCATATACTGTGGAGAAAATCGAAAAGAAGGTAAAAGGTTATTGATTCTATTAGTGGTTACTGTCATTAAAAATTACATAAGCTTAATGAATTGCATACGATATGCGAGTAATTTTGTAACAAGTGATTCACAAACGTGGGTCGAAATCGGCAGCCGCTCCATTTTTTATTCTCGTTTTTTTGGAATCGTGAGGAACAACAATCGCCGATATCTGACGCATACGCCAGAACGGGAATGCAGGGGCGAACCGGTCCACAAACACTAACACCTGTAGGTCTTTTTCTCTTTTCACACTATCATTATCCTTTTCCTTCATTTAATTTTTTGAAACATTTATACTATGTTCTTCGTTTTATAGCTTCTTCGCTATACCTATAAAAGAATAGGTATAGATACGAGATAGGATAGTAGACACCCAGATTTTGATCTGTACTCACATCTTCGACATTAATTGCAAAGATTATCTTTCCATAGTAGTCATAACATCCATTAAATTTTCCAATAGCAATAAATTGCATATCTTCGTTTGTATGTTCCCTTTCTCCATCCCTATACCGTCATAAACTATGCACACTATTCGGTGACAGATCGTTCACGTAGATAGATGTGAATAGTAGTGACAGTAGGCGGCAAAGATGGTTCGTCGCAAGAGACAGGTTGTGCGAGGACAAGCAACCTGACATCGAGGGAAAGTTGAAACCTTGTTGATTTATACAATGCCGGTCCAGTTTGGAGAACAATTTAGATTCCTTTTTTATTTGATCGCTACACGAGACTGCGTGTATCACTGACTATAAAAATGACAAGTTTCTGACGAATCGCTATTTGTGACCATTGATAGAAGTTCCAGATCCATTTCAATCCTTTTTTGTTCGGATAATCGCATTGTGGAAAAGGTAGAAATTTTTGCAGTAAAAAATACATATCCCAAACGAGTAATCGAACTTTCGATAACTTTGCTTTAATTTGCGTATTTCGTTAACAAGTACTCAGTTGTTCCAACGAACCACTCCATCGATAATCTTATCTTATCATCAGCCTCTTAAAATAATATTGCAGAACAAGATTAATTAGTTAAGTGGATAACATATCGTTCTGTATATAATTTTTGTTCTGTATTCATGGTCAGAAATATTTAAACTTGCTCCCTAATTTTCAAACTTTTACGACATGTTGTATATCGTGACACGGAAGTCGCCAATAAAAATTGCATTAGTTAATTAGATAACATATCGTCCTGTATATAATTTGTATTCTATACTCATAATAAAAAATATTTAAACTTGCTCTTTTTAATAATTAACTGATTAATTATTATAAAAGTGATGCATTTTAATCTTGACTTTATGGTCAAGTAAAATTCTAAAAGAATTTTGAAGTTCACTGTAATTTCACTTAACCTAACATCCCGTCCGGAAACGGAAATCCATTTTTCCTTGTTTGCAAATGGCTTACAATAGTTAGTCAGTTACGTTCGAGTGCTTTAGATTTATAGGATGTTGCATCCTTCGAACGTGCTAATGAAGGCTTGCAGCTGCACCTTCCACGTGCAGGTGCAGAGATTTAGCGTGTTCTAAATTAGCTCGAACGATCTGCGACTACGTTACTTGCAAAATTTGTATTCCGTGTTTCAATTCTACATTTGCATTTCAAGTTAAAATATCTTATCTATACCAACTCTGGAAACAGTTGTTACTCTGAACAAGAGTGATATTTTCTGTCATAAAAAGGATTTATAAAGATACTTTATATCGATACAGTTATTACTCTTCTCTTTTTCAATACAAGTTATGTAACTCAGTTAATGTAAATGTATTTAACTTTGAAATTGTATTCAAGAAAATACTATGTAACTCCGTCAAGAAGAAGGCACGTAGAATCATTTCCTCGATAGTTTACTGAAATAACAGCGTCCGACGTTTCACACTTAACCATCATAAACTCGCAAACGACTCAATAACACCATAACGCCATAATTCGATCGGAATTTCAATTACGGTTCAGAAAAAAGCAACAAAACCGTGCAGGTATATCCTCGATAGAAGCGAGTGGTTGAATAAATCAACAGTGAACGTGTAGGCTATGAAAACACCGCATTAGATTACCTGCAGCAATCAGTGTCTGTGAATGCATCAATGGATCGATAAATAAATTCATCACGAGCCTTCGTCGAGATCATCAAGAAAAACATTCAACAAATTACAACCGACTATCCTTTTATGTCGTTCGCATTTATTATGGGGTCTATCAAATGTGTGCTAGTCTTTTTATCGAAAGGATTCTAATAAGAATTTCAACATTTAGTGTGCAGTATGTTGCAAAGATACAAATTGTAATGTTAATGTCTGAAATATAGGTTCCTATTTAATATTGTAGTTATGATTGATTATGGATAATTTTGAAGAATATTTAATTGTTTTCGGGAATGGTTGGAGTTAATGGGACTCTGGCGGTCAAGGTACGAACTAATAAAGATGGCGGACGCTTTTGGCGTTGTAAATGTTATTCTATTTTATTAAAGTTATATGAAACTTTTGTTCTTTTCATTGTAAATCAATATAAAAGTTTAAATTTGTTTTAAATTAAATTTAGTACCAAAATTCTGAAGGTCCAAAGTTGTAAAATCGCAAAGATCTATGGACCGGAAGTTCCAAACTTCTATGAACCCAAAGTTAAAAAATTCTGCAAACCCCAATTTCCAAAGTTCAAAAAACGAAAAAATCCCAAAAATCTACTCGACAAAAATAGATACAAATGAAAGAAAGATAGAATAATCTACCCGTCTTAAGGCCGCGATTGCAACATTTCTTAAGAAAATTCTCTGAGAAACCATTCGCTGTTCAATCACCGTCATCGAAAGCAACAGTCGTCTCCGAATAAATCACTTTTTTTCACGCTCAGCATGCAATCAGCATGGACGAACGCATCAATGGGCCAATAAATAAATCCATGGTGGTATCGTCGGACGAAGAAACATCGTCGGATTATGCGACAGCCTCTGGCCTTTTGCGCGAACGGACAGGCGGAGAGTTTCGCGTATCGCGCGGTGAAAATCGCGCGCAATGAATTAGAGAGCGGCCGATTCAAGCTTCTCTCGGCATATAGCCAGACGAATATCGGCGTCCCTTTATTCTCGGCACGCGAGGACGTCGTATTGACTTATATCGCGACGCGACGCCGGACAGACGCGCATTTGTAAGCCCGTATTTGGCAAAATCGGACGGCTCCATTCGCGGTGAGAATGTTCGGCGAAAACCGGGCTTCGCTGCTGGATTCTTTTGCGTTCGCTCACTGAAATTCGACGAATTTGTACGTGGGAAGTACACTTATAAGTCGTTTATACAAAGATTAAAAGTAGTGGTAGTTTATAAGATTGAAAGTAGTGGACTTTGATTTTGGACAGGCAGTTTAACACCTTGGCTGCAGCGTCATATGTGGTCACACGTGTATATGAATTTATCCTTCATGTTATAAATTTGAATCACCTGTACGAATATTTTATCTCTTTTGTTAAGAATGCACTTAACTGCTCATACTTGGAACTGTGAATAAAAATGATACCACCTAAGAAAATTTTCATCTTCATGTATTAAATTGACCTCCATATACGTATCATAAACTAGTGGTTCTCAATCTTCTTTCAAATGTGTACCATTAGAACCAGAGCTAAAAAATTCTACTACAATCTGACTATATCTAGCACATAGAAATTTCAGAGAAATTATACAAAGTGGTCTAGTAACTGGTATAACCGGAAACAGGATTGTACATGAAAAGATACCTCGAAAATATAGAATAAAATTTTGTTATATAAGTCTTGGTTTTTGAAGAAATTAAAGTAAAAAATTGACCCAAAATCGTTCAGATAAAAGATGAAGACATCTAGCAATATCATGAAAAATAACTAATTTTTTCTAATAGCGAACGAATTAAATCCACAGAAGAGAAATTTTTTATTAATAAATTCTTTAGAAGAGTCTAACATGTTATGGCGCTAGTATTGACCCCCTTGCAGAGCGATTGCAAGATTCATCATAAAAAGTATCATGAGATTTTACCGACTTACGTGACGTGTCGGTTTATACGTAACACTTTCCACGGACGCATAGAAGCTACTTCCCTTTGTAGGGACTTAAAGTGTTACGTGATTTCCGGCTTGAAATACTGAGGCTGCATTACAATCATTCTTTATGCACGTACACGAGTTTCTGCTCGAGTGTGATGGCTGTGTGGCGGAAGTTGGCGAATCTAACCTTACTTTCGTTGCAACATAACGATAAGATTGAAAGAAAGCATGATTCGTTTTGTGTGCTTGTTCGATTCTTTTCTGTTACTGGATACGCGTGTTGCGTTTGTAATTATTGTTTTGAGATTGTAACAAGTACTTGGTGATTCGTTATGGCGACAATTTTGCTGTTTGATGAGAAAGAGCAAATATAATTATAACTTATAGAAATGTTAATGTGTAAATCATTTAGAAATATGAATATATATAGAATATAGAAATATGAGATCTCATATCTCATATAGAAATATGAGATCTCATATCTCATATAGAAATATGAGATCTTTTTGATCCCAGATTTGCAGAGGTTTTAAATTTAGAAATTGAAAATTGTTTATTTTCTATGTCATCAAATTTATTATATTTAATACACAGTATTATTGCAGTAATAAAATACTATAGCAACTACAATTATAATAATACAGTATTATCTACATTTACAATAAAACAGTACATAAAATGTTACCACCAAGTATCATAGACTGAATCATCAATCTGCCAAAAAATCTAATCCCAAGGCACTAAAACCATATCTTTATATCCTCTTTACTAAGAAACAAAATCTCGATAGAATATCAAGCAAAATAAATGTTCGTGGTTCCAGCGAAACATATGTCTACTTCAGCTCCAAGAAATCAATCGACAAATCTGAGAACATGCTAACGGAGGAGAATATGAAAGGGGCAAAGCGATGGAATACGAAATCGTTCGGGACGGTTTCTAATTCCCGATGCATCGATATTTATCAATGGAAAGATCAAACGCAGTTGGGTGCCATCCGTCCGACAGATTTTTGGAGTGAAATTCTCGATTAAGGTGCAGAGTTCAGCGAACCTGGGGTTCCTCTCGGGGAACGCGCGTATGGTAATCAGCTCGTGCGTGCTAGGAAATTTAAAAGCAGGTAGAGCACATCTTCCGCACGATATGCACGCGCAACACGGATGCATTATCACCGGATATAATGAAATTCCTTTAAAATGCATCAAATCTCTGCGAATCATTGTCTCGTACGATCAGTAAGTACATTAGTATCGATTAGGTTAACTCATTTAAAGGTAATTTACAAGAAGATAGTGCTTTTGAAACTGGTACCTCTAACCAATTAAAATAACTGGTTTCAACCTTCACATTTTATATTATAAAATTTGTATTCTTATCGAAATGTCATATTTCAACGAGATGAATAGTTGTACAGTTGATGGTTACTCATTTATTTTTGCACTACATTTTTAATTTAAAAGTACACAACACTGGTAGCCCTAGTGTTGAAGAATGCAATTTTAAAATTAGCTTCAACAATTCAATTAGCGCTGATCTCATTGCTTACATTTATATATTTATGATATGTTAAAGTCTGTAGACTGTATTAAATATATAATTTATCAGATCCACACTGTATGTTTCATAAACTACATGATTTATATCCACAATCTATAGATTGCATGATTTATGCACACTTTGTTACTTTCGTTATATATGTATATTAATATGCATGAACATCCGTAGTATGCTCATTAATTCATGCTGATTGTATAAAAATGCTTTTAACGATACACATTTAGCTCCTCGGTTAATTCGCTCATGCGAATCTTTAACTTCAAGGTGAAAACTGCGAAATACCTTTCTTGTTCAGCACTATAGAAATTATTTATTTATAATGTTCTTTGTGTAAGAATATTATGAACGATGATAAAATAGTATGACAAAATATTTCGCTATATTCAATTCAAGTATATTCAATTCAAGCACGTATGAATTTAATAATATAAACAATTTTATTCCACATTTATTGAAATGAACGTGGCTCGAGATAAATCTCGTTTCTACTTATCCTCGACAGTGGAAAAAATTGTCATCCACGTACTTTCTAAATCAACAGGTTAAGGACATTTCACATAAAAGACGTGAAATGAAAAACGTCAAAAGAGAGATTGGAAATTGTAAAATTGATAAATTAATGAATTGGTGACTTGGTGCATTGACGAATTGAAGAATTGAAGAATTGAAGAATTGAAGAACCAAAGAATTGAAAAATGGAATAATTGAAAAACTGAAAGTCTGAAAACTTGAAGTACTTGTAAATTTAGCAATGTGTGAATCTGAAAATGTAGGAAATTGAAAACCTAATAACAACCCAACTATTAATGCAAGTATCTTGAGTTACATTCCCATCGAAACGAATCTCTAACATCGAGATAAATGACGAAAGAAAAAAATTTCACGAATGTAGCATCCACGTATCGAAGTGCTAACGGATTATTCGAATGTTTCGTTGTGCAACAAGAATTTAAGGGACACGCAATGCGTGTGTCGACGCACGATCAGTCGATGACGCAAGGCGAACGAAGGCGTATCGACATCGAGGCTCTGCTACTTTATAAGGAGCACCTCCTCACAAATACCATTTGCTTTTCGCTCTATAGCAATGCTTCCAAGCGAAATTATACATACAGTGCTGCGTGACAGGTAAACTTAGGCACAATTGTCCTGTTCAACGTGTCGATCCGTGGAATTTCAATGACACCGGAGGGGTGGTGTCCCTCGCCTGTCTACTTAACTAGTTTGCGGTTCTGTACTTGACTTATGAATAGACTCCGGATGCTCGTGCATTTATGATATATCGTAGTCTCCGGGGTAAACATAAATCCCGTAATCTACAGACTGTGGATCTCTTGGATTACCGTGATTTATGCACCTATACTTTGCTGATCTCGATGTATCATAAGTACATATATCTGCAGTCTACTTGAGAACTACCACGGTATATCAGGCATAGTTAACTCGGGTCTTATGAATGTATGAGCTTCAAATGTTATGCTAACATTCAAATGTATGAGCAATGAATATTTTTGAAGTACTTTGACTATTATGCACATTGTGATCAATGCTTTAAAAGTTATATAATAATTAAAAGAGATTTAGAAGAAGTTAACTTATGAACTATTTAAGTATATGAGTCAGGGTAGTGTTTCTGTGGACTAAATTCATGAGTCAAGCAGTCAAACATTATGAGTCAAATTTCTAGGTACTTATGACGTTCTTTGGTACTTTAATTATCATGGAGATCACTTGCAATAATTTCAAATAGCAAATGATCGAATAATTAATAATAGTTCTTACGAAATAATAAAAATCAAAATGTTAAACACGTATAAAATACTCAAGTACTCCGATCATTACTTAAAATATCGAATGAAAAAGAAAAAGCAGTATCATTATCAGATTGATATAATGTGAAGTGACACGCCGAAAGTATAACATTTCGAAAGAGGTAATAACAAGATTGAATGATGTCACGTATCAAGATTTATGTATCACTTAAGAGATTTAAGCAAGCCACAAATTAATCGAAGAGTCGAGAAGGGATATATTGTAAAGTAAAGTCCGACAGGTGACTGATTGTGAATTCATGCGTTGAGAACGTGTAAGTAATATTGAAATTATCGGAACGCATCGCCACGCGCGGATTGTATTCTAATTAACAGCCGACAAAGGCAAGATTTCCGGGTGCACCGTAATTTTTCGACGGTATCGACAGGAAATATCTTCGGGCGAGTCGGCATTTTAATATTCTCCTCGGGACAAAAAAAGAATTTTTAACGTTGCGAGTTCTGTACCTTGACTCGAACTTCGTGGTATTACTGTTCGATTAATTTGATTGATATTCTGTGCTATTTCTAAATCGAGACATTGGTATCACGATCGCAAAGGGTTAATTAGTAAAAATATTTTCTTGGAGGAAAGAGAAAGCTTGCGAGGGCACTCTTGTAAGAGAAAACAGCGATCGTTTAGAACAGTTTATGATTATTGGACTTCAGGCAAGAATCCTGAGAAGGTAATTGTGCTTTGAGTTTTATTCAGCAAGCCGGATTAAACAAGTTGAACGCCGGTTTTAATTCGGAAATCTCTTTGATTCAATTAATTTTATTGTTCGCCAGAAACGAGGTAATGGCTCGGTTTATTACAGAGTGTAATGGGATGTACATTTTTGCGGGGAAACGTTGGTGATTTCAGAGAAATTTGAGGATGTAGAAATATGGGGATATAGAAATTGGGGGTAGTGGAAATTTGGGGATGTAGAAATTGGGGAAGGGGAAATTTGGGTATGTAGAAATTGGGGGATGTAGAGATATGGGGATCTAGAAATTGGGGGATGTAGAGATATGGGGATATAGAAATTTGGGGGATGTAGAAATTTGGGGGCGTAGAGATATGGGGATCTAGAAATTTGGGGGCGTAGAAATTAGGGGACATAGAAATTTGGGGGTGTAGAAATATGGGGATATAGAAATTTGGGGAAGTGGAAATTTGGGGGCGTAGAATTATGGGGACATAGAAATTGGGGGACATAGAAATTTGGGGATATAGAAATTTAGGGATATAGAAATTTGGGGGATGTAGAAATTTGGTGATGTGAGAATTTGGCAAAGAGGTAATTTGGGGAAGTAGAAATTTGGAATGGTGGAAAATAAGATGGTAGAAATTTGAAATGGTGGAAATTAGATAAAAATTATTATTACCCTTATTAGAATAAAAATTGTTCAAGACAAAAATACCTTAAGGTAAAAATTTATTAAGGTACATGTTCAAGTCAGTAAAAATACCTTAATAATACAATTACAGCGTAAAGTGTTTATTTTTCCGAATTACCCCAAGCCTCAAACCACGTGTGGCCACCAATCATCGATACTTCGCTTGAAATGTATCTCACGTTCGTTCGACGGTAACAAGATGTTTGTACTTTCCAGGATCGTATATTCTTCGAGTCTATCTCGGTCAGTAGCAATTATAGACTCAATTGAATATTCCACGAGCGTAATTTACATGCGGCTGGTAGCGTAAGCACAGCCACGCGAGGCGGACCGTATGAGTGTCTCTTTGAATGAATTCAAGGCCATTCAGCGGCTTCGATTAGCCATCAAGATTAACTGTGTACCGTTCTTGTGTGAATTTACAATTCACTCGTGCCGCTCGCGCGGGCAAAAACATAGGCTCGTAGAAAATTTCCTTTCGTTCGTGTAGTAGCCGAGCATCGCGTGCGATTCATCGTAAATAACAATTCATTCGATGACATTGAAACTCTTCAGGCATTACTGCACGTGGCTGGTAAGTTGGCGCTTGAAACAGTAGCGTACGCGTTGTTTCCGGTTGCCAACTTTTTAGACGCGTATACAAGGTCTACCTTCATACATAGATTATTCGTGTCAATATTGTATAAAGTTCAAATTATTTGTATGAAATTTTTATGGTTAGGTTATGTAACAAGTATGTTATGGACGAATGTCAATAGTAATTGCAAGTTAAAATTATTTGTATAAAGTTTGTATAGTTTCAGGTAACAGTACATCATTATGTGTCAGGTCACCAATATAGTTGACTTTAATACAAAATTATACACTTTATATATTTTCATACAAAATACACATCGTACAAAAACGCAGTTTAAAAGCACATTGCACGAAATGTAGAAACTGAAGTAAAAAAAAAGCATGTAGGCGCCGTACAACTTTCGTTTCCAACCTGAGGCATAAGCGACTTTTCTAGACAACCATGAATGGACAGAAGACGTCCATGTGGGCGCCAGACTCGGCGAAACTTGTGAAACGAATGATCGTCGCGTTGGTCCGAGTTGAAACCACGCAAATTTGTATTATTCCCCTGACATTGTCCTTATCAGACAATCGTGTTTACTTGGTTACGTCAACCTTGCTGCTAATAAAAGATCTCTGCGTACGCGGCTGAAATTACTTCCAATTCGTTGTAGTAATATTGAAGCTGATTGTCGTGGATTTTTTACTAATTTTTCGAAAGAGTTGATAGTTGATGTATATTTGTGAATTTTTATATTGGACATTTTGAAGTTTGCAAGCTTGATAATTTTCAAGTTTTAGTATTATTAAACTGCGAGATTCCTAAATTCCCAAGCTCTTTAATTCCCATGTTCCTAAATTCCCATGCTCTCAAATTTCCAAGCTATCAGGTTCCTAAATTACCAAATTCCCAAGCTTCCAAATTCCTAAATTACCAAATTCCCAAACTCCCCAATTCCCAATTTCCCAATTCTGAATTTCCCCAATTCTCAATTTTCCCAATTCCCAATTCCCCAATTCTCAATTTCCCCAATTCCAAATTTCGCCAATTCCCAATTTCCCCAATTCTCAATTTCCCCAATTCCCAATTTCCCCAATTCCCAATTTCCCCAATTCCTAATTTCCCCAATTCTCAATTTTTCGAATTCCAACTTCCCAAATTCCTAAATTTCCAAATTCCCAAGTCCCCAAATTCCTAAACCCCCAATTGTCAAATTTCCAAATTCCTAAACCCCAATTCCCAAATTCCCAAATTCCTAAACCCCCAATCCCCAAATTTTCAAATCCCACTTCCCCCAAAAGTAACCCTTTCAAACCCACCCCTAGATCCACCATAAACATCCTCCTCCACCTCCCAATTACAACCTCCCCTAAATCATTTAATCAAACAGTCAAAAATATCTAAATTTTTACTAAAAATATCTAAATATCTAAAAAATTACCTTACAGCCAACATAAACGCTTACATAAAATTGAATATGTAGATTGACATATTGAGTCATACAATCAAGATACAAGGACCAAGAACAAAGCACATAAAAAGAGTATAAGAATAAAATTAACATCGTGTCATCCAATGAATAAATGACCGCAATATACATGAGCGAGCAACAACGTCAGTCTCGAGATCAATCACGAAAGTAACTGGGTCTTGACGAGCAGATTAATTGGTCGATTTTAATCACATTAATGAAAGAACAAATTAATCAGCATCGTTTCATCTGGGGTTACACGGATGCGATGACCCACTTCTATCTATGTTACGAACAATACAACCATAGTTATACATACACGTATACCATCTTTTATGGTCTTGTTTATCTGCTTTATCAGTCATTCGACCAATTAAACGAATAAACTGTCTCGGTACTTTTGTTATTGATTTCAAAGAAACGATTGCACGTATCCTGTCTAGCGAACGTAATTTCTTTCCGCGTTATTAAACGAGTATTACTGAGATGGTTCTGGGGAACGTTGCAATTTATAATTAAGAAAAATTCGACGAATTTTATAATGGTATATCAAGTTATCTAACCTCCACTGAGAATTTGTTATCCTTTTTTTGGACAGAAAGAAATTGTTTGGCTAGGATTTTTGGACTAAATTGATTTCTTGTATTTCATAGTAATGGGAATCACTAGATAATTTAATAGATACGTTAGTTTTATTTTTGAAGTCTGTAATTCAACTGGAATTCAACATTTTTCAGTCTTAAAATATTTTCATTATTTCATACATTATTTTTATTCTTGCTACTAAAATAATCATATTTAAAAATTTATTTAAAATAGCAGAGTAGTTTTCAACCAAGAATAATGGTTACAAGAGTGAATTCAACTGTACAAGCAATAACTAGCCCAACAGCGCCGCCTAATCAATAATAATAAGAAACAGAGTTCACGAGAGGAACTATAAATCTTAACATGGACGACCATAAAACGTTTTTCCCGGCTTTTGAACCGTGTTATCCCCGTTCATGGTACTCAGCTGCACTCCAACTCCAAGGAAACATGTGTTGAACGAGCTCTGACAGCCTAACAATGCAATTTTGTCAAAGTGAAGCTCGTAGGTAAGCCATTTTGTTGCCATATGGTGGACAGAACTACCGGTACGATGAATTCAGGCAACGGGAAATTTCGAGGGAAAACAAAGAGTGACTTCCGACATTTCCGACATTTATGGCTGGGACATAACCTTCAAAATTTGGAGTCCTTGGGAATTTCCACGAATGGGTACAGACATATGTGTATTATTTAAGGGTATTATTGCAGGGTTTTATGATATTTTCTTTTATACTCATATGTAGACATGTCTATATGTTCCGAAACCCTACAGTACCCAAATCTCTATATGTTCAAAATCTACACATTCTAAAAATCTTTATATGTTCCAAATTTCTACATCCCCCAAATTTCTACAACCCCCAATTCACTACATTTCCCAAATTTCTACACTCCCCTAATCCCTATATCCCCCAAACTTCTACATTCTCCAAATCCCTATATCCCCCAAATCCCTATATTCTCCAAATCTCTACATCCCCAAAATTCCTACATTCCCCAAATTCTCACATTTCCCCAATCCCTACATTTTCCAAACCTCCACAACCCTCAGACCTTTACGTCCCCCAAATCTCCATACACCAAAAATTCCAATATCCTCAAAATTTCTACGTTTTCCCTATAAGGAATTCCTATGCTCCCCATATTCCTATCCACATCTCCATATCAAACTCCATCATATCCACAAGAAGCCCACATCCCCGAAGTCCTCATGTATCCCCAATTCCTATACCCTTGAAGTTCATACATTTCCAATTTCCCTACGTCTCTTTTCATAATAATATACCGTCAACTAATTAAATTGGCACGTTATCTGAAAGGGTTGGACGTTGCAATTATAGTCGGACGGTTCACACGCAGCCACGTGTTCCCGGTCGCGTGTGACCCAAGAAGATGCATCGTCACGATTTTTATATCATTTCGTAGATCAATGACAGGATAGGGACATCGACATGGCTGCTGGTAACACGAAATGACAGAGAGTATCGCGTGTCGGTGTCACGTCCCGCTACCGACTGATTCACGATATGCTCGAGATCACAATTGCGAGTACGTGTGGCGACACGGGAATATCACGGTCGTACGTGTCACGTGCAATAAACACCGTGGACGTATGTAATCGCCGCGTAGGTGTGACCTCACCGTTTCTATCTTCGAAACTTGCTGCGTCTTTCGGTGTTTCAGTGTCATTAACTTGCACAATGTCTGCAGGAAATCTTGTTTCAAGAAACTTCTTAAAATTTTAATGTTAAAATTTTCCTGAAGTAATTAGAATTAATTCTCTAATAATATAATTTAATTGTATAATGCAGTGTAGTAGTTATCAATAGTTATATCATGTGTTCAATATAAATATTTCCTCTACACAATTTATAATGCACATTTAATGCAAATGAACGAAATTATATGAATTTTCTAATCCCACAAAATTACCGTAGATTTACTGAATCTGTTCAGCGATCGACCTAATCGTTAAAACAGAATTATCCAAAAGAAAGCGGAGTAAAAAGGAGCAGTAACACGGCGTAATGGCACCCTTTGAGGTACAGCGTCGGCAAACGCGCTTCTAAATTACTTAACGAGCCGTTTCAATTGCACTCTCACGTTGCCAATGCTTAATGACTTTCGCATACGAGTCATTATGTCACTCACGAAGCTAGGAAACAAGCTACGCTACACGCGTCGCGTAAAAATCACGTAAACATACATCGGCTATCATCTGTTAAGTCACGTTTAACTTAGTACAGTGTCTTGAGAAGTAATTATGGAGCACGGGCAGGCGTCGATTAATTACAGAAATATCTTCTCGAATTAATGGACGAGGTATTTAGTCGAACGGCGCGGGAAATTACAGGAAATGTATCTAGATGTATATTAAAATCTAACAAGTGGAAGTTTGCATAAATATGTATGAATTGCCAGGAACATTATGTAAATTGGGAAAATTGCTGACAGGAAATTATGTAAGTGTATGAAATAAGAAATTTAATATACGAAATAAACAAATTCGAAAATTTTGCTTTGCACTTGTGCAGAGATTATCTACTGAAAAGTATTTATTGATATGTAAATTGTGAAAGTTCTGATAATGAAGTATGCAAGGAGCATGAATTATTGAAAATTTGCAGGATGAAGTAAAATGTGCAAAAGGAGCAAACCACCTTGCAAGAGAGACTTGCACAAAAATTACGTTATGAAACTTAAATAATATTAAACATTGATATATATGTTTATCACAGGAAATAAATTATTTAGAATTTGTAAAACGAGTCAATCAAAAACCTTTAAACAGAGGAAGACCCAAATGACCATCAATCCGTAAAAATGATGACTTGCAAGCTTGATTAAAACAATAATCGACACAGAAGCGACAAAATCGCCGAAAGTAGCAATCAAGATTACCAGCCGCCAAAATGAATCATTAAAATTACACATTTCGAGCGACATCGAAAGAGCAAAAAAATCGCGCCACACAGCACGGAAGAGGCGAGCCAGTAACTCATTTACGAAAGCTTGTTTTTCTTTTCTGTGGCTACCGAACTTGCTACCACCTGGCCCTGTAGCCGGGCATAAACGTGTTCTGCACGTGTGTAAGAGCATTTGCACACGTGTTTGCATGCGTCCAGGTAAAGGTAATAGGCCCGAGGCAGTCGGTCCTCCTCTGGATAATGACACAGGTAGAGCTTCGGGCACGTGCCTCACGCGATCCTCATTATCTTCACTCTCCTTTTCTCCTTTTCTTCTTCCTCCTCGTTGAGGAACATGTGCTGGAATATTCACAAATTTACGCTTCTTATGCCGGTTAAATGCTTCCAACCTAACCTACCACTTTTAGCCAAGTACAAACGTGGATTTATGAAATTCCGTATCGAATGTGGACCTGTCTGGGCTCGTGGTTAAAAGAAGTGCATTGTACAAATGCGTCTTTATTTTATGTCGTGTGCAATTGTTCGTGTAATAATCTTAGAAAAAGTTGGCCATATAGCGAGACATGTAGCAAATTGTACATTAACAAATCTTGTTGACGATTGTTCATATAACATGGCACAGTGAGGTTAAGAAACAAAACCTACAAAGCTTGCTTAAAAAAACATGTGTACCTTATGTAAAATATTCAACAAAGAATAATATAAAATTATGATGTATAAATGTTAAATGAGATATAAATAAAGATTGATTGTAGATACATTGTCGGAGAGTAAAAGTACATAGTCTTTAGCAGACACGAGATAAACCCTGACAACCAAACATATAATCTGATCAAACGTTCCATTCCTCTTCTTGCACCAGCCACAACTCGTTAATTTCATCGTGAAAACAAAGAAGAAGAACCGTGAACCCTTCCCCTCTAAAACCTTGCGATGTAATTAAAAGCGTCCGCGCCGTGTCCGTCGCGGGATCACTTACGAAGTAGAATGAAAATAAAAGAAATCGGCAATCTGCATCGTCAAGATCCATCAGTATCAACGGCGTCTCGACGCGAATCGATAATCGATCGGAAGGTGTGCCAGGCACGCAAAGGTGGGCGGCGAGCACGGGAAGACCGATGAGAGAATAAAAAGCGATGAATAACGCGCTGTCTTAGGAGGATCCTCGCGGTGTTCGCTTCGTTGAAAAGATCACCGTGTTCACGTTCCTGGCTACCGTTTAAATCTTCGTTTGCTCTGCTCTTTCTATCATTTCTCATACGCATTGTTGTTGATCATGATTTTACTCGGATATGGTGGTGTGGATCTTTCTAGGGAGTATTGCGATGTTGGGAGGAATGGTGTTTGAGAATTTGGGGAGTGGGATATTGGGGGTTTCGAAATTTGGGGATTTAGGAATTTAGAGAGTGGGAATTTGGGGAGTGGGAATTTGGGGATTTAGGAATTTGGGGAGTGGGAATTTGGGGAGTGGAAATTTGGGGATTTAGGAATTTGGGGAATGGGAATTTGGGGAGTGGAAATTTGGGGAATGAGAATTTGGGGATTTAGGAATTTGGGGAGTGGGAATTTGGGGATTTAGGAATTGGGGGAGTGAGAATTTGGGGATTTAGGAATTGGGGGAGTGGGAATTTGGGGATTTAGGAATTGGGGGAGTGGGAATTTGGGGATTTAGGAATTTGGGGAGTGGGAATTTAGGGATTTAGGAATTGGGGGAGTGGGAATTTGGGGATTTAGGAATTGGGGGAGTGGGAATTTGGGGATTTAGGAATTGGGGGAGTGAGAATTTGGGGATTTAGGAATTGGGGGAGTGGGAATTTGGGGATTTAGGAATTTGGGGAGTGGGAATTTGGGGATTTAGGAATTGGGGGAGTGGGAATTTGGGGATTTAGGAATTTGGGGAGTGGGAATTTGGGGATTTAGGAATTGGGGGAGTGAGAATTTGGTGATTTAGGAATTTGGGGTGTGGGAATTTGGAAGTTTAGAAATTTGGGGTCTTGGGAATTTGAGAGCTTAGGAATTTGGTAGCCTAGAAAATTGAAAATTTAGAATTTGACAAATCCGAAAATTTTAGCTCCAAAAAAGTACTTATCTAAAACTCAAAATATCAAGAACATTTCACATAAAATAATTGAAGAATGATCCCTAAATTATCAATATTCAACTATCAAGTCATAAATTTCCACAACTGAGAAATAAACTACGATTCACGAAGAGTATCAAGTATGTTATCACATAAAAGCAGTCTCCGATAAGAAACACATGTTTGCCGATAATTTTTAGCGAGAAGTCCATAGAAAGTAAACAGACAAAGAGAAACTAGTTTCACTTCTTAGAATCGTTCGTCAACAAACGTTCGTAATATCTCTTGAATAATTAATTTCGGTAGCAAACAAGACCGTGTTATCAGTAGACTGTCGTTCGTTTCGACGTTTGTAATCGAGGTTTTATCGTTGCGGACCTTCTTCGTCTCGTGAAATAATTTTTATATTTAGCGCGGGCTTCGAGTCGCCGGTTTCGGAGAGAGTAATCGAATCCGAGAAAAGAACGAGTCATCGAGGAGCAGCAATCAGACGTCATACCTCGATTAGTACCTGAATGTTTCATCCTTTCTGAATGTCGATAAAATTTCCTTATTCACGAACATTCACGTTTAACAAATTTTTGTATTGACTCATCCGTTTTTGTGAATTTGATTATTCATTAATTATTGAATTTAAGAATTTGTATATTTGTAGATTGGAATTTAATCATTTCCAGATTTGTCAATTTCTGGATTTAGTTTTGCGCTTTTTTCAAACTTGCAATTCCATAAATTTTTAAAAGATCAAAGTGATGAATTAACGAATCCCTAAATTCAATCCCCAAATCTCTAAATCGCTAAATCTCTAAATACCCAACTACCTAATTTCTTCAATCCACAAATCTCTAAATTCTTCAATTCCCAAATCCCCAAATCCCCAAATAAAATTTCCAAATCCTACTTCCCAATATCCACACTCCACACATTCACCTATAAGTACCATAATTCCAAAATTACCATACCAATACAATAAGTACCATAATTCCACGAAACACGTGTAAGAATAAGAATCGTCACTTTCGCTCTTGTTACGATCGTCCTCCATGGACGAACGAACAGGTCTATGTATAAACCGTTGTAGCGAACACGTTCGACAGATTCAGAGCACGAGGCATGCTGCGATACAGGATGTTAGGTCATCGCGGCTCTGTTACGTGGGCGGCTCTTCTCTCTCGCTCTGCTCTGATTAATATCTCGTTAATCACCGCGTTCGATCTACTATTTACACTACCACAATTCTTCAATGAACCTTCCACCTACGTCCATCCTTCCTGGAATTCGAAATTGTTATACGACCTCCCGCCATTTTCTTCTGCATACCGAGATCTAATCGGACTTGCATATCGATCACGGTGTAATCGTTCCTATATCTGGAGAAAATAAGGATGATACTGTAATAAGGATATTATACTATGAAGATATACTATAGAGATATAACAGATCATGCTATTACATTTTGGAAAATGGCGTACTGTCAGAGGTTAGATAATTACATATTCATAGACGTTATTGATTCTTGTTAGTTATTCTTTTAAACTTCTTTGTTTTACTTGTTGAATGGTTATAAACAAGGGTAAAATTAACCAAACTGGTGAATCTTGTTTGTAAGATTTAAGTTTCTAGGACGGCGTTTAATCTTGTTTGTGAGTTTATACTTCCGTTCACATGATATAAACATTGAAAATGAACGAATTTGCATGGTGGAATAATGTGAATTGAAAGACACGAGCAATCGTACAAATCACTGTTGGATTCTATTTCGAGAAATTAATGCGAGAGCGCACTGGTAACAGTGGCAATCGGGTGCGTTCGCCTCGCATTAGATTAACGAGGACGAACGCTCGTAAAGCTTCCACAAGCTGGCCTAAATATAAGCGCCTACGAAGTTTCTCATAACGAACGGTGTAATCCGGACTTCCTGTGGCTTTAGGTATCGCGGATACGAGTAAGGTTTATCCTGTACTTTACTCGAGGTTGTGGTCAGCTATTGTCTTTTAGGAAAACAATGGAGGCAGTTGATCGTGGAAGCGCAAAGAATTCTGAAAACTGCCCTTGTAATCCTCATTCTCAACAGATAATAACTTGACAATTTTATTATTGTATTATGCAGATTATTGCAAATTGAGTAATTGATTTAACTTGAAAATTTCGTTTTAGATTCTGAGAAACATTATTGACAATACAGCAATTTATTAAGTACCTCAATTTTCTAATTTTAATTAACCACAACACATAAAAGTTACAAAAATCTCAATATACAAACTAGAAATGTTAAACATGACTTTCATTTTGAAAGAGTTAAAACTTGACATTCAGATCCTAATGTAACATCAACATCTTTTTGACATCTTTGTAATCTACCTTTGACTTTAACATCCTACTAACTTAACTTTAACATTGTCCTAACCAAACGTTGACATCTTCCTTACCTAACTTTGACTTTAACATACTAATCTAGTTTCAATATACTTCAAACTCTGATTTGAACCTCCTACCTTTATCATCCTCTTAAGCAAACCTTCCTAACCTAATATTAACTTTAACATCCTACTAGCCTAACTTCAACATCGTCCTAACCAAACATATCCATACCAAACTTTGGATGATGATCCAAACTAGATGATCCAAAACAAACTATATTCCACTAGCCTTATATCCTCTTAACCAAACTTGGACATTAACGTCCTATTAACCTAACTTTAACATCCTACTAACTTATCTCTAACATCCTCCTAACCCAACTTCAACCAAACTAACTTCATCCAAACCAAACCTCTTTGTCCTAATCGATTAATCAAAGCAATCGCTAGATACGTATCACCTCCGAATTATTCAGAATAGATCTGCTCTAAGATTCAACAAAGCAATCCAGCAAACAACACAGAGTCAAGCCAACCCATCACGACTGATGCACGTGTGTATACACAAAAGTTGTAAGGGATCTATTTGAATGTCAAAGCGATCGAACAGGAGTCGGTGGCGTCTTTATCGAGCCGATCCAAACATCTCAACATACGTTAGCTGGAATAAATTATGCGGTTAGACCTTGTCGACCTTTCGCGCAAACTTTTCCGCGGATCGACGGCTACGTAACCGATGCCATTACCCGCGTTTCCTAGTTCTGTCGACATTATTTATATCCGTCGTTGCCGGAGGAGCTGGAGCAGAAACGTTTATTCGTGGCCAGCGTGACTCACGAGAAGCACCTTCTTTCTTTGATGAAAACACTAGCAAGGTGTCCAGGGTTGCAGTAAATTATAATAACACTAGCAAGGTGTCCAGGGTTGCAGTAAATTATAATAACACTAAGGTGTATAGGGTTGTAGTAAATTATGAAAACACTAGGAAGATGTTTGGAGGCTGCAGTAAATTATGGGAACACCAGAAGATGTGCAGGAGTTGAATTTGTTGAAATAGTGGAAGGTATAGAGATTGTAGCAAATTATTGGACATTATGTGTTTAGAGGTTTAAATTGTAGACATATTAAGAAGGTGTGCAGAGACTGCAGGATATTAGAACACTGGGAAGGTGTACAGAGGCTGCAGAAAATGACACTAGGAAGATGTGATGCAATGAGTTATGCAAACACTTTGTTCTGGTTATAAAACTTCCACAGTTCTCAATACTGAAGTTCCAAAATTCCGAAGTACCTAAGTCTCAAAATTGTATCGTTGCTAAATCTCAAACCTTCTAATTTTCAAAGTCCTAAAATCCTAAACCCTTAAACATCAAAACTCTCAAATTTCCAATGTATAACAGTCCAATATCCCAAAATTCCTACATTCTAAAATTCCAACATTCCAAAATCTCGAACTCTTAAAGTTCCAAATTTCCACAGTCCCAAAGTCCCAAATCCCCAGTCCACCAAATTTCCAAAATCCCAAAAATTCCAAAAATCCCAAAAATTCCCAAAATTCCAAGGTTCCAAAACCTCAACCCCCAAAGCTCCAAACGTCCATAAATCCAATGTCCATTCATTCGTAAAATTACAGTGTTTATCTACGTCGCTGGTAAGATAAGGTGCGAACGAAGCGAAGAGTGAGAAAAAGTAAAGACGTGAATAATTGATTGACAGGTCGGAAAGGTAACCGAAGAAAAACGGTGTTCGATCATATTTATCGATGACAGATGAAAGTTTATGATCGCACAGAGAACAGTTGCGATGAAACGGGAGAACCGACTCGCCTTGATTCCGTAGGGAGACATAAAAGGAGAACGGTTCTAAGCTCGTCGAAGCACCTGTCATTAGAACCCGCCTTGGAACGTCCTGTCATGCGAGAAGAAATCGATGAAGAGGATACGTAACCCTTCGGTTAAATGTTCCTCCTTTAACCCCTTACAATGTTAACTTCAAATACTTACGTAATAATTCAAATACGTAATCGGTATTTATATAATTAGCAGCGATTTAAATAACATTTCATTCAAATATATTTTTGTATATCACCGTTGCTTTTTAAATCCACTGAAAGTTATAATTGTATCACCGAATCCGTCCACAAAAAAATAAAAAGGAAATCGTTTCTATTTTCATCCGAAGCTCGCACGATCACCACTGATCTAGAGCTTAATGAAAATCCAAGCTTGACTGAGGAAGAGACGAATGCTTCCGTCAGACGAATCAGTTAGGCGGTCTAATTTATCTGTCAGATAATGCTGATAAAAATTGTTAACCCAGATAATTACATAATTACAGTTCACTGATAGACAGCAGGCAAACAAATATACAGAAAAAACTTGATTGCCTCAATCTCTGTAATTGTACAACAGTTCTGTACATTTTGAGAAAACATTTCTTCTGTAGAATACTTCTTTAAATTCTTACTTCAATCGATCAAACATATTACATATTAACTTTGATACAAAAATTTACACAAATTAACTTTTCTGGGGATTGTTTAAAATTGTTTAAATTATTTTAAAGTATTTAATTTTCATCCGCTTCTTAAATGCAAAATAATTTTAAAGAATATTTTTCCATACACGACCTACCACAAAATGTTAAAAATTTCTGCTAGTATTTAAAATTATTAGCGTACCATTTAAAATTATAACTTTGAGGGGGAAATAAAATTCCAAGAGACGAAAGTTGCCTCTGGGACTTGACTATCCTGTTACTTAAACGCATAATTAATATAACGACGCCTCTAAACGCAGCGAGGCTGCAAGAGCAAATTAACCACAACGACGCTATTATTTCGTGTCACGCGTTCAACAAACACGACTCAATTTAAATCGTAATTTCAACACGAACGCATAGATTTGTAGGTAACCTCCAATTAGTCGCGAGAGTTTGCAAAATAAGAAGAAATTACGGCATTTCACGGTGGTCGTGGGCAAATGAAAGCCGATATTTCATTATCGAAGCGGCAACCAACGCGATGAAACGGTAGAAGCCACTTGCCGTTTACTTTCTGGGACGAGGACTTAAAAGGAGTGCGTGGTCGTCCTAAATCGTAGGTGTACCTGACACTTAGGGATCGACATAAACATACTCGACTCCTAATTCCGAATATTCTGACACATTTTACTCGCAAATTTGGTGATTTGAGAATTTGGGTGGTGGAAGTTCGAGATTTCAGAATTTGGGGGTTGAAAATTGGGGTGTTTGGGGATTGGAAATTTGAGGTTTCGAAGATTTGTAGATTTGGGGATTTGGGGATTTGAGAATTCGGAGATTAGAAATTTGGGAATTTAGGAAGTTGGAAATTTTTAAATTTGGGGAAATTGGAAATTGGGGGTTTGGAAATTTGGGAATTTAAGAAGTTGGAAATTTAAAAATTTGGAGAAATTGGAAATTGGGGGCTTAGAAATTTGGGAATTTAGGGATTTGGAAGCTTGAGAATTTGGGGTTTAGAAATTTGCGAACTTAGGAATTTGGAGACTTACAAACTCGCGAAATAAAAATTTGAAAATTTGAAAATTTGCGAGTGCAGAAATATAAAAATTTCAACTCAGAAATTTAGTAAAACCTAAATTAAAATTTTGAAAATTCAGAAAGCATTCAAAAATTCGTATCTTAAATAATTCTAAACTTCCAACATTCCTTAACAAAATAAATAATAATTCTCCCTATAATGATTGAAGTCATCCTAAATAATGCAAGAACTATACTAATTTTTCGAACGAGAAGTGTATTAAGGTATGTCATGTTGCAATTTGGAGTCATTTTTCCTTTAGCGATGAATAGAGTAAGTAATGTACGCATACGGAAATAAAGCTTACGTAGTTAATTTCTTCCGTCAGCGGATTGCATTTTTTCACGGACGAAAGAGACGCATGACTCAAATAGTGGATTTTGAATAAGGATGATTCAGACCTGTCGATCGTTTGGTAATCACACGTATTATTAGAATTATGTGGGTCACCGCAGACCAAAAAATGAATACCAAGAACGCTTAGTTACTTTGACACCGAATTTCAGACATTCGTCATTCATTTCTTCATTTCCTTCCTTTTTTTTATGAGACATCGACGAAATTTATTTCAAATAAATATTTAAAAATGTTACTCTTTAAACATAGATTTAGAATGTTATTTAAATATAGAATATTTTATGTGTAAATATTTTTATATTATATTTTTCATAAGTACTATTGAAGTTATATGTATAATATTTTCAATGAAAATAGATCGATGATGATATTAAAAAAAACTATAAACGTTATGAAATAAAATGGTTACAGAGGTAAGAATTGTTTATGTAAATAAATTTAATACAGATCTTTTGTATGTTTATAACAACAAATTTCTAACAATATTGACAACAATTGAATATACAGTATTTCTATAACTATTCCACAATTTTAATCAAAGTTTGGTAAAAAATTTATATTGTGGATGGTAGTTCACACCTTCTATTTCCTTGAAATATTATGTCACCAAGTCACAGTATTCTTAAAAAATCGGTGTGTAAAGCTAGTAATCGATAGTGTACTGAGTCATGCAAGATCTACGAGTAGGTCGATAAATTCGTAGTAATCATAGTCATAGAGGTATAATTTTATCTAGGGATTTTATCTAGGGATTTGAAGATTTTGAAATTTGGAGATATAGTGATTTGACAGATTGGAGATTTGAGAATCTTTAATGTCATTAATCAATTTTAAAGACTTAGTACCTGAACATCTGACTTCAGATGTAAAGATTTAAAGAAGATGAAATCTAAAAATTTGACACTTATAAATTACAGCTCAATAGTCTCCAAAAATCAGTGTAAAATAAAAAAGACTCACCATCCCCGTCCAAATCTGTCCCTGTAGACCGAGACCGCGAATCCGAACATGGATCTGCTCTCGGCCCTATAAACCGCGTAATGTTTGGTCTCCACATTGAACGCCTCGGAGAAGTTGTTCGGCGATTCGACGAGGAATATCAGGCCGATTATAGCCAATATAAAATTCGTGATCCACATATTCGCACGTCTTTCCATTATTTCTCACACACTCGTGCGATCGTCCCGATCCACTGTTCACGCGCGATCGAAATCGAAGGGTGGTTTTAGGATGCCGGTAGGGATGCGAGCACGGACGACATGTGGCTAGCACGAGACTCTCGAGACACTGTACGCGAGAGAAACACAAACGGACGACGATGCACAACAGACGACAGGAATAAAATAAGAGGAGGCAAAGAGTCGTAGACGTATGCTTGACGGACGGTCGCGGACAGACTGAGTTGAAGTCCGTTCTTTCGGTTACTCTTCGCTCTCTTGAGTCACGGGGGCTGCAACTCCCACCCACAGCACGCGCTTCCGAACTTGCGCTCCGCTTCGCTCTGCTTCGCTCGGCACGAGTCAGCTCTGAGTGACCGTTTACACTATGATAGTTACTGGTAGCTTTAACGTTAGATCGTCGAATTTTTGTATTTCTTTGCCTGTACCGTGTCTGTTGGAAAAAGAAGGCAAAAAGAAAGAATTTTCTCTTTCATATAACAGACCTGGTACAGTTACTGTATTAATAAACTAGTAATTGGTGCTGGTAGCCTTGACATTAGGTAGTCGAATTTTTGTGTTTCTACATTTGTTTATATCGAGTTTGTCGTAGGAAAAGGAAAGAAATCATTTTATCTTTCCAATGACATTTACTATGCTAGTAGCTAAACTAGTAATTGGTGCTGGTAAGGCTACTAGCCTTATCACACTACCAAGTATTGGCACAGTGTAGACCAATTTTTATCCTGCCATTTTTGCTGCGATCATACGTCCATCTGACTGCTTTCCAGGATAAAGGGATAAGAAGGGCAATATGGTCGTAGCAAAATTGCGAGGAAGATTGATCGGTTGATTATTTGGATTTATGGACGTCGACTGCTGTGGTTACTAGTTGCATTTACTTTCATATTAATATTTAATGAGTTAGAATAATATAAAATATTAACGATTTAACACCCCTCACAGTAACATCTGATGTGCATAACTGAGTTTTTTCCCGCGCAATTCCGAGTGCGATTACTTTCTTTCTTCCACTGCGATTGGGACTTATTGTCAGTGGTGTTAGACCGATAGTACTATAACACTAGTTTTAATACGTTAAAATGACGCATTTTTATATAAAAAATGTTAATTTTACAAGATTTTATAATGTGATTGTGAATTCATGACAAGGTTTTCACTGTTCTATTGCGATTTGGTAGAAAACCTCCAGGTAGTGCATTTGTAATGATAGTTTCAGATAATGTCTGATATGCTTTCAGGAATATTTTGAGGAAAGAAGTACGAGAAATTATTGGAACAAGATTGTTACTATGTTTGTATTCTTTTTATAAAACAATACAGATAAACACAAATCATTCCTCTAACATTTGTAATAACGATATAAGGATATACCTACGGCGCCATCCAGCGTTAAATGGTAAAACTAACGAAGCAGAAAATTACTTTGGAATAATATGTAATTAAACAAAAATTTAATACCGATTCATATGTAAAACTTATTAAAAGTAGTCAATTTTAATAATCAGATCAATAAATTAGGTAGTAAATAATTATAAAAATAAAAATTGTATCGAAATGAAGTTTAAGAATAATAGTTTACAAATATTTTGCATATATCTTTGTCTAAAAGTTATAAAATTAATTAATTGTAATAGACGTAACTATAAAATAAAATATATAAAATAAATTTTCATGTAGTAATTAACAAATATTTTGTAACATGTCCACACGAAAAAGTTGCAAAACTAACAAATTTTGACAAATATAACAACAATTTTGCAATAAACAATTTAAAAAATTAAAATTATTAAGAAAATAAATTATAACATCACAATACACAAGAACAATATAACATATTCCTTAAAAAAAAGGACAAAAACATTAAACTCTAGTACATAAAAAACAACAAATTTGTTATAAACAATTGAAGAATCAAAAACCATAATAAAATAAACTATAATATCACAGTAAACAAATATAATATAACGTATTCCTCAGAAAAACTAACAAAAACAGTAAACTGTAGTACATGACAAAAAACAAAATTGTTATAAACAGTTGAAAAATTCAAAATTATAGTAAAGCAAATCAATATGAAATAATTACAGTACCGGCTCACCATACTTGCACCGTATTGGTTGAATATTTGTTACATGATTGGTTATCAAGAATCACCTATCAGCTGTTTGTACTTGCAAAGTCAAACGAGCTCAGTCTTACTGAAGGTGTCAAGGTGTTCGGATCGACTTTGTCAACTCATACCGGTACGAGTCAACGATTCGATTATTGGATTATGAGTTTATATCAGTGTTACCTAGTGTACTAGTGCAAGTGTTTAGTGTGTTTTATCGACTTTTTATGGATAAATATGGGGGTGTATTATATCGATTTATGGTGTGGTTCCCCATGTGTCAAAGTGTTTATTAAAGTGTTACTACATGTGATTGTGCATACATACTGGGACATATTAGTGTGTTTTATGGTGCGATTATTTATGGTTTTTGGCATAATGCAAGTGTTTTACTGTGATTTATGGTGTGGTTACCTATGTGTTTTGACATATTTATACAAGTGTTTTAATGTGTTTTATGGTGTGGTTACCTATGTGTTTTGACATACTACTGCAAGTGTTTTAATGTGGTTTATGGTGTAGTTATCAATGTATTTATGCACACCTATACAACTGTGTACTGTGTTTCATAAAATAGTTACCCAAGTATTTAACTTGTTTTACGGTGTGGTACAGTGTAGTTAAATAATTATCAACTTCTGTGGTGTAGTTATATCTACGTACTTTTGCATGCATATTTTTGTATCTCCCACTCTGTTACATTTCTCCCATTTGCAAAGTTATAAAAACTTACTGCATGTTTGCATGAAATTTCAATATACTCGAAATGCGAAACAACAGTTTATTTATCGTTGTGTTACTCTTCTGCTTACAGAAGGCCATTTACCAAACTGATGGACAAACCATGGGATCCTGATCGTACCAAAGCAGCCGATACTGGGTCAATTCCTGAGATATGCTGACTGTCAGTGCAGTGGTGAGAATCAGCGATCGGTGAGTCGCATGGTTTACGGTTCCTCCGGTTCCCATCATGTCGTAGGACGAATGGTCCGAAGCGACACGGGAACTGGTTGTATTTTTATATTTTTGAGCGAGCATAGTGACCACGACTGTACGATCGTGTAATATTCGTACAAACTGTTTATAATTTATTAGATCAGGTTAGGGTTTTCTTGTACATCGCGTTTTAACTTTCTTACGAATTAAAATTAGAATTAATACATAGAAGTCGGATGACCCTCCGATTTCGTGCTAGTTCAATTATCGAGTCACTTACATTTTTACGTACGCGTAAACTCTTTTTAAATATACATATGTACAAGAAAATTTCGCGAGAAACAGATTTCGATATCAAAGTTAATTATGAATGTTCTTAGTCATTTAGTAAATTTACTTTGATATTAGAAATCTGTTAAAAATGAAACAATCGATATACTTAGATTTTTGCAAAGTGTTCTTCCATTTTCTTTTTTGAAACTTTAGAGTAAATATTTTTCGGAAGACACTTTATTAGCATGTTATTAATCATGTTTCTTAGCTCAGGATTTTCAGCACACATGAAGAAAACTGGTAGGTGAAAATATTGTTGGCCGTGTTCATTTTTATGCTCTAAACTCATGCGCGTGCTTAGATGCTACTCGCATGAGTTAGGGCAGGTGGGCACGGTTTAGTTTTAAGATGTTTTGGCGATCGACAATTTGACAGTGAATTATACGACACAAGTTACACGTGTGTGTGTGGTTAGGTCGTGGACCTTGTGTCGTTTAAAAACCACATCACTTTTTTATAAAAACAATTTTGCAAAATTTTATTGAAAGATACAAAATGAATAAGATTAGATTACAAAATTATAAAAGTTGAGTTAGAATCAGTAAATGACATTGCATATATTACATTGAATATTCGAAAGAATTAGAAAATTAAATATGTAAATGTTCAATTAATATTCACTGTCGAATGTCGATCGATTTCAGCAAAAAGGTATGAAATTAGAGTGTGAATGTTGTATTGAACTCGGGTGACGGAGACGTCCCGGGACGTACTCCCTAGGAGTAGGCTTTTTTGCACCCGGGTGGAATGTGTGAGAATCGTGGAGTGTGTTTTTGTGAGAATGGACTTTGCAATTTTTTAAATATAGCGTCAGGCAGGCAGGTAGCTTACTTCTGGTGTGATTGAGTTAGTTTTAAGTAGGTAGGGCCAGAGCAAGCTTTCATGTTTCTCTGTCCTCCGTAAAACACACGTGAGATGCTTGCATCTGGGGGGTTAAACACGAAAAATCGAGAAGAGAAAATCTAAATTTGAATTTATTCTATTTAATATTCTCTTGAACTCGATTGTTCGTAAGGCCAAGCCTTTTAGTTTGTAAGTCGTAGTCGTGGTTCTAGACCCGATTGCAAAAATGAAGTATACAGTGAAGTGAAGTGAAGTGCTTTAAATATTTTGCTCGGACATTCTTGTACGGACAGCGCATTCTAAGAATCGCTGGTCGTACCTTTTACTTTCGAGAATTATTTTCCTTTTCTTAAATAAAGAATTTTTGTTTTGTTATATAAAATTTCGATTTCGTTGTTAGCAATCGAAATAAATGGATAGTAGTTCAATTTTATTTTTATAAAACTGTCTGCTATCTGTTTGTGGAGATTGATTGATAGCGAAATTGAGAGTTTATGTAATTTATATAAATGCCAAGAATGTCCGAGTTACCGTAAAATTTCGCGAGTGATTTTTGTGAGGCTGTGCCGAAGAAAGAAGAGGCTATATGCCGAAAAGCCCCGGCTAAATTTGCCAAAGAAGAGGGGAACTATTAATGGCTGTCCATCTTAGGATGGAGAGTCATTTTGTCACTATGCTCGCTATTATTTTTTTGTATTTTATATGTGTTTTTTAAACGGTACGTAAAGTATCGTCAAACGCGTTTTGCTCGAATTTTGACGAGCACACGATCGATTCGCGATTTTATTTCGAATTTTCAGGTTTATTTCTATTGCATTTTCTATTTTTTGCAAGTTTTGTGTGGAATAATTTAATATTTCACTTCTCTTTGCATAATTTTGTATGTTAATAAAGTTTTGTATGTTTCAGTGTTTGATTTTTTAATAAGTTATGTTGTTCTCTTTTCTCAGATTCGCAATTCTCATTGTGTTTTGTATTTTTCAAAATTCTTGTATGAAATAAAGTAAAATTTTGCTTCTCCACCCACAATTTTCTGTGTTAATAAAGTTTTGTATGTTTCAGCTTTTGATTTTTGGTAAGTTGTTGTTGTTCTCTCTTCTCAAATCCGCAATTTTTATTGCGTCTTGTATTTTTCGAATGTTCTGTATGAAATAAAATAAAAATTTACTCCTCCTCCCACAATTTTCTATGTTAATAAAGTTTTGTATGTTTCAGCATTTCATTTTTGGTAAGTTATTATGTATTGTTCTCTCTTCTCAAATCCGCAATTTTCATTGCGTTTTCTGTGTTTCGAATGTTTTGTTACAAATAAAGTAAAATTCTACTCCTTATCCTACAACTTCCTACGTTAATAAGATTTTGTATGTTACAGGATTTGATTTTTGGTAAGTTATTTTTAATGCATTGGTTTTACATTAATTCCGAGCTTGTGGGAGGAAGGGTGGGCTCGGGCGCAAGTTTTTCGTCACAATACGTGGCGAAAAGCTTGCGCAAGTTGTAAGTGCCTTTTGTTCTAACTTGCACTTATTTTCGCGACAATTTTTTAACTTTTTATATATTAAATTGTAGTAATAGTTAGCCATTTTTCTGTCAATTGATCTAAACTTAAAAGAAAGTTCTTCCAACTTTCTACTCTATCCCCTAATTTTTTTTTTTTACAAAGTTTTAAATTATACAAGTGCAATTTTAGAACAAAAGGTACACGTATGCGTGAGTGTATGAATGCAATGTATCCTGTATCCTGTATTCACATTTACATTGCGTGATCATAGGGTCTCTAAAACTTTGTCTAATTTTATTTCTAGCTTCGAAGTGTTCAAGTCTCTTCACTATTTTATTTCTTTCTCTATATTATTTTATTATTTGATTGATTTTTAATACGCGTTGTACTTTCATTTAATATGTGAGTTTTATTTCGAGTCTCCAGGTTTTCGGATCTCTTCCTGATTTTAATTCGGTTTTGAAATTTCCAGCCACTTCAGGATTTCATTTCGGATTCAAAGTTTTCAAAATCTTATTGTGATTTTATTTCGAGTTATAGTTTCTGAATTTTCACGTGGTTTTATTTGGGATTTGAGGTTTTCGAAACCTTATCATGATCTTACTTTGAGGGTTCAGGCTTTCAAATTCGACGATTTCACTTTTCTAAAAGTTCTGTTTCGAATAAAGAAAGATTTCATTCATTCTTCCTCGGCTTCCTACCTTAATCACATTTGTATGTTTCAGCTTTTTATTTCAAGTAAGTAATTCAATGTTTCATATGTGTCTTAATTATATTTGTATGTTTCAGATTTTTATTTCAAGTAAGTAATTCAATGTTTCATATGTGTCTTAATTATTTTTGTATGTTTCAGCTTTTAAATGTTTCATATGTGTCTTAATTATTTTTGTATGTTTCAGATTTTAAATGTTTCATATGCGTCTTAATTATTTTTGTATGTTTCAGCTTTTTATATCAAGTAAGTAATTAAATGTTTCATATGTGTCTTAATTATATTTGTATGTTTCAGGTTTTTATTTTAAGTAAGTAATTAAATATTTCATATGTGTCTTAATTATTTTTGTATGTTTCAGCTTTTTATTTCAAGTAAGTAATTCAATGTTTCATATGTGTCTTAATTATTTTTGTATGTTTCAGCTTTTAAATGTTTCATATGTGTCTTAATTATTTTTGTATGTTTCAGATTTTAAATGTTTCATATGTGTCTTAATTATTTTTGTATGTTTCAGATTTTTATTTCAAGTAAGTAATTCAATGTTTCATATGTGTCTTAATTATTTTTGTATGTTTCAGCTTTTAAATGTTTCATATGTGTCTTAATTATTTTTGTATGTTTCAGCTTTTTATTTCAAGTAAGTAATTCAATGTTTCATATGTGTCTTAATTATATTTGTATGTTTCAGATTTTTATTTCAAGTAAGTAATTCAATGTTTCATATGTGTCTTAATTATTTTTGTATGTTTCAGCTTTTAAATGTTTCATATGTGTCTTAATTATTTTTGTATGTTTCAGATTTTAAATGTTTCATATGTGTCTTAATTATTTTTGTATGTTTCAGCTTTTTATTTCAAGTAAGTAATTCAATATTTCATATGTGTCTTAATTATTTTTGTATGTTTCAGATTTTAAATGTTTCATATGTGTCTTAATTATTTTTGTATGTTTCAGATTTTTATTTCAAGTAAGTAATTCAATGTTTCATATGTGTCTTAATTATATTTGTATGTTTCAGATTTTTATTTCAAGTAAGTAATTCAATGTTTCATATGTGTCTTAATTATTTTTGTATGTTTCAGCTTTTAAATGTTTCATATGTGTCTTAATTATTTTTGTATGTTTCAGATTTTAAATGTTTCATATGTGTCTTAATTATTTTTGTATGTTTCAGCTTTTTATTTCAAGTAAGTAATTCAATATTTCATATGTGTCTTAATTATTTTTGTATGTTTCAGATTTTAAATGTTTCATATGTGTCTTAATTATTTTTGTATGTTTCAGATTTTTATTTCAAGTAAGTAATTCAATGTTTCATATGTGTCTTAATTATTTTTGTATGTTTCAGCTTTTAAATGTTTCATATGTGTCTTAATTATTTTTGTATGTTTCAGCTTTTTATTTCAAGTAAGTAATTCAATGTTTCATATGTGTCTTAATTATATTTGTATGTTTCAGATTTTTATTTCAAGTAAGTAATTCAATGTTTCATATGTGTCTTAATTATTTTTGTATGTTTCAGCTTTTAAATGTTTCATATGTGTCTTAATTATTTTTGTATGTTTCAGATTTTAAATGTTTCATATGTGTCTTAATTATTTTTGTATGTTTCAGCTTTTTATTTCAAGTAAGTAATTCAATATTTCATATGTGTCTTAATTATTTTTGTATGTTTCAGATTTTAAATGTTTCATATGTGTCTTAATTATTTTTGTATGTTTCAGATTTTTATTTCAAGTAAGTAATTCAATGTTTCATATGTGTCTTAATTATATTTGTATGTTTCAGCTTTTAAATGTTTCATATGTGTCTTAATTATTTTTGTATGTTTCAGCTTTTTATTTCAAGTAAGTAATTCAATGTCTCATATGTGTCTTAATTATATTTGTATGTTTCAGCTTTTAAATGTTTCATATGTGTCTTAATTATTTTTGTATGTTTCAGATTTTTATTTCAAGTAAGTAATTAAATGTTACATATGTGTCTTAATTATTTTTGTATGTTTCAGCTTTTTATTTTAAGTATCATGCTTGTCTTAAGTACATTTCTATGTTTCAGATTTAACTTTTAAGTAAGTAATTGAATATTTCAAACATATTTTGTTATTTTATTTGCCTATTTTTATCGAGTCGACTCGAGTTTTATTTAACTTTGGCAATCAATAGGTTAGGTAATCATAGAAGACTGCCTTGGAGGGATTTCATCGGATGCGCTAATTTTAAGTTAATTTTAAGTTGCGTACTGTAATATTGTAGTATGGATGAGTGCATGTGTGAAATGCGTATATACGAAACTTGAAGACATCAATCATCGAGGGATCATCGAGGGAATCATCGCAATATCATCGAGGGATCATCGCGGGAATCATCGCAATATCATCGAGGGATGCGTGCGTTACATTTAAGTTAATTTTAATCTCGTGGGCGGGCGGGTGGGACCTTGTAAGTGCCTCTTATTCTATCTTGCACTCATCTTCACAATTCGTGAACTTTTCTCGCGTTAGATTGTAGTATACCCAGCTATTTTTCGTTAATCGGTCCAGACCCAAGTGGATCATTGGGGGTTGGTAGCGCTGTGAACACGCGGCAGGGTTGAGCTGCAAAGGCTGGTGTAGCGCCAGGGACACATCTTGCGAGGCATTTTGATTGAAGTACCTTCTCGACTTGCCGCCTCACGGCGTGGGTATCCTCTCTGCAGTTAGCCTCCCTTTAAACGGGAGCGGGGAGAAATGGGAAACCCTTCGCGGATGTGTCACTCGTTCTTATCAGTTTTTTCGGTTCAATTCGGTCTCGTGGTTCACGTAAGTCACTATTGACTACCCTTTGACCCATGAGGGCGAGGACTACTTGGCGGAAAATGCTGAACCATTTTTTAGCAGAAAGTTCTTCTAACTTTCTTTCCTTCTAGTAGAAAGTTCTTCTAACTTTCTTCCCTTCTAGTAGAAAGTTCTTCTAACTTTCTTTCCTTCCCTTGCTTTTTTACCTCGTTATAGATCATTCGAGTGCAAGCTTAGAATAAGAGGTACGCGTGCGGCGTTTAGAATAAGTATGTTAAGCGTGCGCGTATGCGAGTACTGTTTAAAATTGCACTTATTTTAATTAGCGAACTTTTTCCGCGTTATATCATAGTATTAGTTCCTCTCTTCCTTTCTTTCTCTCCCGTTTAGCGTCTCATTTTACGTAATGCGAGTGCAATTTTATAACAGAGTGTGTGTGTGGGATCCCACGAAATTAGTATTAAGTTTATAAGTGAGTTGAGCGCTTACAATTCTAACTTGCACCCATTTTCACGATACGTGAATTTTTTGCGCGTTAGAGTGTAGTATTAATCGGTAATTCTCTGTCGATTGGTCCGGACCCAAGTGGATCATTTGGGGTTGGTAGCGCTGTGAACACGCGGCAGTACTGAGCTGCAAATGCTGGTGTAGCGCCAGGGACACATCTCTGCGAGGCATTTTGATTGAAGTACCTTCTCGACTTGCCGCCTCACGGCGTGGGTATCCTCTCTGCAGTTAGCCTCCCTTTAAACGGGAGCGGGGAGAAATGGGAAACCCTTCGCGGATGTGTCACTCGTTCTTGCCAGTCATTTTCGGTTCAATGCGGTCTCGTGGTTCACGTAAGTCACTATTGACTACCATTTGACCCATGAAGGCGAGGTTCACTTGATAGAGAATTGCTCCACCTTTTTGCGAAAGTTCTTCTAACTTTCTTTCCTTTTAGTAGAAAGTTCTTCTAACTTTCTTCCCTTCTCCCTTTGCTTTTTACACCGTTTTAGATAACACGGGTGCAATCTTAGAATGCGAGCGTTAATTGTATGGTGTGCTATAAGTTAGTTTTAAGAAACTTGCGTGCGATACCAGTTCTTTGCTATACTATGGTAAAGAACTTGTATATTTTTGCGAGCTTACGGGCTAAGTAGAGTCAGAACTCATTTATCCTTCCGATAAATGAGCTAATTGCAAATGGTGGGTGGTTGGGACTTGGAGTTAGGGTGGGTCACTGTCGTAGCCACCTCCACGTGGTGTGACCTGGTAATCGATATCGTTTTCTAAATATTTTTCACGAAATGATCTTTAGAAAACGATATCGAGCTAAGAGCTACGAATTACTGTTAAATTATAATTGCATTTATTCCACATTTTCTTTTACGAAAATGTTTTGGACTAAATATATGTGCTCATGTGTGCACACCCATCAAGTATATATTATAAGTTCTGCATTTATCAAAATTTACAAGATTTACAAATTTTATAATAAAAGGCGATACTTCGGAAAACTATCATGCTTCAAATATATAACATATTAATCGATAAAATGAATATTAATTGAATTTTTAGGAAAATTAAATTTTTGGAACTAGTGGCGCCATCTCTCCGGCGAACAGGGTGAACTACACACTTTTGAAACTGCGTTTTCATTAGTTCACACATTCTGCCGCTAGATGGCGCCACGTGTATCCTTCTCGGTTCAATTCAATTAATATAGTTGATTTTATTAGCTTAATTAACTATAATATGAATCTAAATACATTGGAGTGTAAGATCAATTCGAATCGTTTTGACTTTACCACACTATTATAAATTTTTAACCACTTTTAGGATAACCCTACTTACCCTAAGGGTTCCCATGCGCCATCTAGCGGTAGAAGATGCGAACTAATTAAAGTAGAGTTTCAAAAGTGTGTAGTTCACCCTGTTCGCCGGAGAGATGGCGCCACTAGTTATTAATAATTATAATTCTTAATTTTTTTAATTAAAAGGCTTATTCAATTAATGATACTATTACTAGTATTCCTTATGGACTTCAAGACACTTTTTAAGTCATAGTAAAGCACAAAAGTCATTTATTTTTGTGAATAACGTAATTTTTTCTTTCGATAGTTCCATCGTTCACTGTCAGATGACGATAGCAGCACCATTTTAAGTACTAGCATTGATATAAAATGAAAAGTCATACAGAAATCCCACTTGCACATAATTTGCAACATACTTAATTAGTTATTTAGAATGAAATATGATTTTCCTACTTTTTCTCACATTAAGTAGTTGTTACATTTTATTTAAGAAAGAGAGTAATAGTAGTTATTGTAATCAACCCTTGTATCAAACGTTAATAATTAAAAATAAGTAAGAAAGTAACAGTAAACAAATTGTTTGTACATCACAAATTTATTTCAAGTAAAATTACACAAAATTATAAATTTGCAACATTATTTAAATATAAAATAAAGAACTGCATTTGAAAAATGCAAAAGAAAACTCCATAATTTCAATAAGATTTATGAAATTAATTTATATTTTCCCAGACACAAATAATGGCATATTATTTTATACTGCATATTTACAACAGAATGCAGTAAAGTGTTAGATAGCCTAAACGCACAAAGCATTTTAATATTTCACAAAGAAACATCCGTAGAACTTATAGTTCGTAGAAATTAATCAAATATTCATTCGCCGTTCTATTCAAAGAGGAAGTGGATGATTATTATGAAAGTAATAAAGCAGACGCGCGTTCGCGAGTAGAATAAGCCGAATTTCTAGATTTCATTTCGTCTCATCCACTGGCAAATAGAATGATTGGGTGTGCACGAGATGAGAATATGAATCAGGATACGTTTCCATTATTTGCAAACTAGATGCATGTTCATATTGCAGATCTTATACTAATCGAATATCCTACTATCTACTCGAAGTACTGATTCTAAGCGAAATTTAGAAATCTAAATTGTAGAATTTAATTAGGGTAGTGAAATTTAGGAATATGAGCATCTGGAGATTTGATAGTTACGTCAATTTTAAATTATTGTTACAAGAGAAGTTGACAATTTTTGGTACAGAAAATCTGCAAATTAGAATATGAATATCATAAGACATCTGATCACAACGCGTATCAGGATCATACGAAAGTTTCACAAGAATAAAAAGAAATCGACAGGAATAAAAATCGCCATTCTCCACAGAAGGATTCCCGTTTTTCTTACAGAATGGTTTAACGTCCGTGCAAAACGTCCGCTAATGGGACACGGGTCCCGGACACCTTAACGTACGCTCATCTCGAAATTTGTTAGCTCGCATTCCGAGTTATCTCCAGCTTCTTTCGAGCCAAACAGTATGGCACCTACTCTCGAAATCTCGTGGCGAGATTGCGATTCGCCACGGCAGAGCCTCCCTTCGCGAACGCGGTTGTTGCGCCAACAAAATACGCGAGCCCGCTGCCTGAACGAGAAAAGAAATCAGGACCAGTCCGGTCCTCGAGCGCATTGTTACGGCTAGAAACCTCTCGTATATATATAACCGACGAGTTTAACAGTACAATGCACCATAAATCAGCGATCATCGCGTATCCTCGCGAGGCCGATTCACGCGGAACGCGTGGGCGCGTTGCCGCACGCGCGACCCCAATCGCCGAATCGCATACCTTATCGCCGATTTTCCGTTCCTCAGGGCTTGTCCAGATTCTGATTTAACGCGCTTATCGAAAAACTGATGAGATATCACGGTACAGCTTGTACAACGCGAACTTACACCCTTTCGACAAAACGATCCACACATGAACTCTTTCTATTGAAGAAAGATAGTATATGATATTCCCGTAAATTAATCAAGAAAAGTTTCATTGTAAAATAGGAAGAATATTCTCTTAAAACTTGTGTTGTAATTTTCGAAGATTATGACTCAATTTTAGTAAGACATTTCATTCTTTTTATATTTATGGTTCTAGTCAGATATCGTTTTTCATATCCTAGACACTGATATGTAATGCCCTCATGTAGTCAAATGAAGTTCAATTGCAAAATGTTATATAACAATGCTTCTATTATAGATATTATACATCTACACACTCGTTCCCATCCCAATTAACATCTTCTACATTAAAAAAGTACAATAACTAAGCCTAAACACTTCAATTTATGTAGAGAAGTTCGCAAGTGACCCAAAAAACCAATATGGCGGCATTACTAGTGAAAGCTGCGTGCGCATGAATCTACATCACACATGAATCAATATGTTAATATTCCAATTTATTTCTAAATCCGTAAATATATAACCACAAGAAATGTAACCATATTCCAATACACATCACAAGTAGAAATTAAAACGCAGAATCTTAATCGTCCATAAAACAATCTCAGTCGTTATTCGCGTATTCAAAAAAAAAACCCGTAATCGTCCATAAGTACTTATACGAAAGCCGATCCGAGAAGATATAAAAAGCAGTTTACGAACGAATAATTGCGAGCGGAATTAATTGAAGAGCACAGTGATCTCCATTTAAAAAAGAGAAACCACGGAAATTCGTGGTCTGATTGCGGAAAAAGGAGGCCTGGTGCGAGCTCGTGGGCGGATTTTTATGGTGGTTGATTGCTTGATTTATAATCTCGGACCGGCTTCTTGGAGGTAGGCCGCAATCATCAAGGGGTCGTCGCGACGTTCTGCTCGCTAATATCCGTGGATTTTTGCGTGGTTAGGTTGGGATGCTCTCGGCGATCAAAGTTTGATTAAGGAGCGCCGCCATGTTGAATGCTGCTGAATCGCGAACAAAAACTAGGGGACACTACCGTAAACACGCCTCCGTCGTTAAGGCAGGATCTTGAAATTTACTTCTTCGTTCTTCGACGATCTTCTTACCCCTGCGACTGACCCTTTCGGCTAATCAGAGATCGTGGATTTTACGAGCGTCGATGAGATCGTTAAAGGTTCACCGAAATGGCTGCCTCCATCTTGCGGAGATTCCGCTCATCAGCGTCGACGAAGCTTCTGATGTAGCCACAGATAATGAGTAATATTTAAAAATTTTGCAATCTTTCGACTTTGCAATTTTTCAACTTTTATGCACCTTTGAAACTCTCAGTTAGTTTGACTATTAGTTTGGTTATTCATTTTAGAGAATGGTACTGTTTTATAGGTACGCCGTCAAACTGTTCCATATATAGCAACATTCTGCCACCCCGATTTTTGGTCCCTTGGTTGACTAATCGTGAGCAGTGTGCATGTTAGGTCGGAATCGGGTTAACTGGAAATCTATCATTTTTTCGAGAGGCGTGTCGAAGCACGTTTAAGGTCAGAATCTATCGATCGAAGCTGTGGCGAGCGTGGACCACCGCTGAGAACACTGGCGAACAATCTGCCAGTCACCCTCCGGTGATCTTAGCACATTCATCAACTTCGTAGCCTCGTAGCCTCGACCTGCGACGAGGGTATGTACCTTACGGTGTATTTTAACCCCTTCGGGTCTCATTGTACCTTTTTCTTAGAAAATGTACGCAACTTATGCACGCTCCCAAACTTCTACTATCAAACAAAGTCTACGAATAAAAATGTCGTTCTTTTTATTCAATAATGAATAGATACATCAAAAATAACAAACAACTGCAATAATTCAAACTTCCATAATTACTACATTTTGTATTAAAAAGTAAGTTATGGAAGACTAGTTTAAAAAATTCGGCCGGAAGGACTAAAGGATGGTCTCATTGGTGGTCCAATATCATCGGGCGTCGCATCGAAGATCTTAATCGTTTATTTACGTCGATGAATGTACGCCCGTATCGAGCTGTCGTTTCGTGCATTGTACTTGACTTCAGCCGAGAGCGGCGCTGCGAGACGCGTCACGACGTTACAAGTCGATTTTATTTCCTGTTCGTCGTCCCATTACATAATAACGCGCTGCCATCGGTTATCGCGATGGTAGATTATCGCGGATCGATAGACATCTACACCGACAACCGTTGCCTTTCTTCTTCTTCTTCTTCGGGACGTATCGAGCCGCGAGTGGTATCGTTTGGTCTCACCGCCATTGATCTCTTCTGCGGAACGCAACGTTTCCTCCATGTTGGTGTCAGGTGCACGGCTACGACAACCGTGACACGGGGAAAACCTTGGCAGCTGTAAACGTTTATGAACTAGTCGAGGATTCATTGAAATTTGGGAATTTCGTTGGAGATGGGACAATTTTGGGATTTTGTGGATTTACAGGTTTTTGGGATTTGAGATATAGGGATTTGGGAAATAGGGATTTGGGAAATAGGAATTGGGGAAATAGGGATTGGGGAAATAGGGATTTGGGAAATAGGGAATTGGGGATGTCGGAATTGGGGATGTAGGAATTAGGGATGTAGGGATTGGGGATGTAGAGATTTGGGATATAGGAATTTGGGGAATAGGGAATTGGGACATAGGAATTCGAGATGTAGGGATTCGACATATAGGAATTCGGGACATAGGGATTCGGAACATAGGGAATCGGGACATAGGAATTCAGGATGTAGGGATTCGGGACATAGGAATTCGGGAAAGTAGGAATCTGGCACATACGAATTTAGGAGAGCAGAAATTCGGGACATGGGGACTCGACATATAGGAATTCAGGAAAGTAGGAATTATAGGAAATAAGAATCCGGAATATAGAAATTTGTCACACAGCAACTCGTCATATAGACACCCTAATTCATCAAAATAAAAATGAAGGCTCCACATGGAGATTGATACCCAATATCCTACTACCTTTAAAAAACGATCAGAATGTACTAATAATTTGCAGAAAAAAAAATCCAAAGCAGAGTACCAAGAAACTAGATCGATGACAACGAACAGAAAGTTGAATTCTAAAAAAATTCTTCGATTTATCGCGAGAAGTCCAGCGTGGCAATCAGGCTGATTTTTATTACCATCGGGACACAGAGTGGCATAAAACGTACACGTTGCCGCGATAACGAAATCCTCACCCTTTTCGGTGCACCCTAAAGTTTAGCGACCTCTAATGAACTGCTAGTCCGTTAGTTAGTCTAACTTGCCGCGTCTCTCTTTCTCTCGCCACGATTTCGTATACATGCCCGGGTGCGTGTACGTACGTGCATACATATGTACTTTGTTCCATTGGCACACAGAGAACGTTTCGAGCTCTCGAAACGCGGGAGCTGTACGTACACACGGACACAAATAAATCCTGTTAGCCTGGCGCGAGAGCAAAGCCGAATTTTCCTGGCTCCGCATCTGTGAATATTTGCCCGTGGGTAGCGCGTTGCACGCCCTCTGCAACGTCTACGATTCGACATCGAAGCCGAAACAGAACGGTGCAAACATCATTTCTGTTCGCTGCTACTTTGGGGGCTGGAAATTTACATTTTTACGGGATTATGCTCTATTGGGGTAGCATGACCGGTCCTATGGGAGGATTAAGTCTAACCGTTACAACTGTAATAACAACTGCATCGGATGTTTCTGACACGCTGAATCGATAGACATGTATGGACATTTTATTGCGACGAGCACTGTTAAGTGTGTGTAGAGGTTAGGGTAATATGGAACATCTAATGAACATATAGTGTAGATTCTGATCATTTCTGAAAATTATTAGGGCATTAACTACACATCTTTATCTGAAGAAATCTTTCAGTTCGTTCTTGCTAAGGGTGTCTATACAACTTATTCGTATTGGCTGTTTTTCAGAAAATTATTACATTCTGATCGTTTCTAAAAACTACCAGTAAGCCTGATATTTATTAAGTTTCATGGCTAACGAACTAATATGAACCCCCTTTAAAGTTTCACAGGATTAAGAGTTAATCCTCGAGCGAAGTACTCGAACGAGTTCATACGACCGCACAGAACAATTCGACAAAGGGGTGTCAAACGATTGAGAGTCACTCATTCTCTTGTTACTTGTTACGTAAGACACTGGATGTATCGTGGCGGCTGGTAACACATGTCGCATTCTGTGGTACATAGGGGTTGATCATCCCCTAAGAATATTCCTAGGAACAGTTCTAAGAAGCAGTACAACTGTTTGATGCAATACCTTAGATAGAATCATAATTATAGTGTAATGTGAAAAGAATTGTGAAAAGTTTTATCTGCTGTCTAGGAATTAATGAGTTAATTACTAAAGGAGCAACCCTATTTGTTCAAAAATTTAATAAAATATTTTTAAGTTCTTCTTGATCAATACACAAGATCAAGTTTTTTTTGTTGAAATAGTACCCCTAGCAATTATACTTTGTACTTGTGTGTTTTGTAAAAACTTGTAAGACATAAACTATTTTCTTACAAAATTGTAGTTAACGTACCAATTGTATATTTTTCAGTCTGAATAAATTTGAAAAATTGTCCTCAAAAAATGTAATTACCATCAACCACTACATTTTACACTGACAAAAAAACTTTAAAGTCCAATTTCCCTAAAAAGTTGCCACTTCATGACTTAAATATAAAATAATACGCTATGCACTTATTAAAGCTTGCAATTAACCGCGGCCCATTAAATTTTCGCAAAGGCCGCAGCATCGTTAATTAAGATTATCTAAATAAATGAAGTAAGGACGTCTGGCCGGTGATTTTCGAGCGAAGCGGAGGCTGAAATGGAAAAGCGAATTGGATGCAAATTAATGCAAATCATCGTGGCGGGACAATAATTATCGCGGTGGAAAAATGCCAGTCGATACGGTCGGTCGATCATGAATTTCCAGAGTGAATCTGAATAGTAGACGGGGGTTGGAAGGGCATCGTCGATCGAAAGACGAAGCAAGGGGCTGCGAATGGAAATAGCCATAGCGAACAACCCTCTTTTTAGCTTTCTTTTAGTCGTCGCGGCTAATTTGCGGCTACGAGGTTGGTTTGACAGGAAGGAAGGAAACGATCATGAATGAAGGGAGTTTGCTGAAGATAAAGGAAGAAATAAACTCCTTCTTTCCTTGTGATTTGCATGCAATTTCCAATTCCGTCGACGATGCTCTTTGATGTTTTCTACCGATCGCTTCTTGATTAACGTTCCATTACCGTGTGTCCGACGTACCCTTTCTCCTTCGTTTTATGGGGTTCTCCGTACAAAATGTACCTGAGCAACACTTGTCAATGTGCATCGAATGGTGGGTAGTTCGAGTATTTGCACTATTTGGTGTTTTAAAATTTGTGGTTTGAAATGGTAAGGGGTATAATTTTGGAAATTGGGAAATTTGGGAATTTGAAATTTGAGAATTTAGGAATTTGTGCTTCTGAGTACTTGGAGGTTTAGAAATTTGCAGTTTTGAGAATTTGAGGTTTTCGGAATTTGTGATTTTGACAATTTGGGGACTTAGGAATTTGTCTCCTACAAAGACAGAAAGAAGCGAGTACTGCAACGAATTTGTATTTTCCCCATTCGGAGAGTCGAATCAAGAGACGGGTCGTCCATTGTTTTTCGTGAGACTGCAAGAATAAAAGGGGGTAGGTGGACGAGTGCGTAGGTGCGTGGAAGCGTCGTGTTCGATAACAGGATTAAGGAAGGGTGGCTGTGTAGGGGTTGCTACACAGAAGGGTGCCGACAAGTGGACCGAATAATGTTGCATGGTACAGGGAGGTGCAAAGCCAGGACCCACTACAAATCCGGGATCACAGGATATTTGTACAACTCGTGTCCTTATTCATAGTTCACCTAATTTTAATTCACTATGGCTTACGTTCTACTATTCATGAGATAGACTTACTTTGAAACTGTCACTCCTAATTTTAGTAAGAATTTATAAAAATTACATACATGTTGAATATTATACACATGTGTATTTTTTAATATAGTGTTTTAGGTACATACTCATAGTCATCTTTACTCAGTTTACGAAATATTCTTGTATCTACGATAATACATGACTAAAAGTACTACCCCAGTACATCCTTCAGACCCTAATAGAATACAGAAAACGTACTTGATATTATAAAAAAAGTTCACGTCCACGAAGACCCGAAACAATTGTATCCACAAAAGTACCAAATTCCCTCGAACGTACCCCATCTGAGCAAACAATGGTCCGTTTTCACAGTATCAACCCTTTCAACCGTCTCGATTATGGATATTACCCGACGAAAGTGTGGCTCGGAAAGAAAGGTGAGCATTTTCAATGAAAACAGACCGCCCAGACCTTTGAGCACACATGCGCCCTTCTCGCGCCAGTTATAATCATCGACCGAGAGAATTTGCTAACGGAATCGAGTCTCGTTGGCCCTTTGAGCGCAGCGTAACGCGATTCGCAAATCGACCGCCGTGCCGATGACTGAAATTATTGTTCCAGAAATTAGGGGTTTGCAGCCTTCTCCCCTCGATGACCCGCCTGCGCGGATGTAGCCACCCAATCGACCAACGACGAACCGGGGGTGCATAATATTTAGCGAGTGCACCGTCTATATCTACCTGCATATGGATTTTCCCTCATTTCTCTTCGAGTTTCGCCAATTTAACACGTTCGACCGTTCCTTTCTTATCGTGCGATACCTTCGTGCCACGAAATCACTATGAAATACTTTTAACAATCCCGACGCTTGTTTTGATACGACGCACGTATATTCCGAACACGCGCCGAATAAAGCGTCCCTGAGAAATTGTTTGGGATTTTAGGATTTGCGATTCCACGGAGATAAAACAGGGGAGAGATTCTGCGAAACTCGCACAGTCGACGTTATTCCGACGTGTGCTGCCTCTACAGGACGTTTCAAAATTTAATCAATTGGAAATTTATTGGAATTTGGAAACTGTAGAACTTGTGCATTTGATGATCTCAGAATATGAGAACATAAAAACGTAAGAACTTTGACATTTCTTAATTTGACATCTTGACAGTTTATAGGTATAATGATTTATGAACTCGAGACTTTAAAAGGTTACGAACTTTTAAATTTTTTGATCTATCCTTGTAACTTGAGAACCTCATGATTTCAGACTTTGGACATCAATATCGATCTAATTACCATTATAAATTTTGTACCGCAAATTTTCAGCAGACATTTCTCCGCTTTTGAACGGTCCTGTATAGGCGCGTATCGCAAGCAGAAGACAACGCGATACAGGAAGGGCCAGGAAGATCGAGGAGCACGGACGTAGAAGAATGAAATGATCGAGTTATGCCTGATTGCCGCTTGTTGTTCCAGCTCGATAAACCGGACCCGAGCTCGCCGAATTCACCTTGTTCTCCCCAATTTTACCAGTCCACCCTTCGCGGCGTAATCATCCTCCGTTGCAAGACTTTGTCCCGCTGTTCGGTGAGGGATTTCAGCCTTTTAAGTCGTCAGACCGGCGAACGTCTTCGAGTTTACGCCGTTATCGTCGCGAAATCGCGAAATCAGCGTTGGGATCTTTAACGCCTAATCGGATTCGCGACGATTACTCCGCCGGTGCTTGTACACGTCCCTTTGAGGATGATCAACGACGCGCGGACGGGAAACGCTTTGATGTTACACGAAGGCTTTTGAAGTTGCTGACTCCATCCGTGGATGATAATAAATATTTGTTGTCGAGTAGACGTCGGATATTCTGCGTGAAAACGTACGAACGTTCTAGTTTCTCGTTCGTAAAAGTTAAACAAAAGGTGCTCCTTTCAACGAGACGTTCTTCCTTTTGTCAAGGACCATTCTCTTTATTTCAACGACGACGGAGATGGCAGCGACCAGGACGAAGGAACATAAACGGATTAGGAGGGTCCTGCCGGATGACTAAGTTTTAGTCGGGCCAGCGTCGACGCCAAATCCAATTTGATCTTAACGTTAACTCGATCCCGCGTACGGTTACACGCTGAATTAAACGACGTTTCAGAACGGTGAGCTAAGGTCTCAAAAAGTACCCCCGTGGATATCGTGGACACGCACCAACAAGTGGAGCGCCGATTCCCCTCGTTTATCGATACCGGTAATGGTCAAGGTCAATATATCTCTCTTATGATCCTAATAGATCCATAGGGAAATGGATCGTGATAGATATTCTTCAAGACTAGGCTTTTCATTTGCTGTACTAGTCACTTCTACGGTCAGTGCTATTATAAAAGTTAGGATTCATTGAAATCTAGTGCATAAAATGTTTATCTATTTTTATTACAACAGCACATTTTTACAAGAAGTCGAAACATGATAGATATTTTTCAAGAGTCGATACAATTTGTTCCCAGTCCAGTTCGGTCATCATTTTCACCTCGATTGTCCGACACCCCCATTGAAATTACACCACGAAATTATTCCGGATAATAAACAAAAGCTCCTGGTTTTCCATGGAGGATACAAACGAATCCCACGTTGGCCAGGAATCGCGAAGTTTCCCTTTAACAAGCTTTTTCCAAGTTTTTCGCGGAAGAGAACAAGGATTATTTGGCGGAAGCTGAATGCAGTAGGAGGGCGCAACTGGGTCGGGGAAGAACCGAGCGAAACGGAGTTTGTTAGCAGCTCTCGCCTTTTTGTAGGTGCGCCGTTTGTCGACGACAGGGGTAAACTTTCCCGCAGTTTCACGGCGATTCGCGGGGCGTTACAGAGGCGGCTTGCAGCGGCGGACACGCCCAGCGTCGCGACGCTTTTATCGATCAACGACCGTACGCACACCAACGGCCATTTTACTTTTCCGCCGATGGATACGCGAAAACTCATCCGGCCTACCGCCGTTGTCCGGAGGGATTTCCCGTTTCGTGAAAACGCGTCGCGACGCTTACACTCTACTCTCGAGCGAGACGCTTCTGACGGAAGTAACGCCGATTATGGCTCTGACAGATATAGAACTGCCAGATAAAATTTTCCAAGCTATATGGAGGTGACGGAGCTATAGAGATGTGGAGCTGACAGAGAAGGTGCACTGTGCACACGCTACAAGATGAGCTATCGGAATTCGCAAAAGCAAGTACTTGTTTTTCAATCTGACCGATGTGGATGATGTGACCAACTCGAGTCGAAAATTAGTGAGATACACTTTTTCTAACTTCATTACATAATGTCTTCTGATGACAAAGATGAGTCTTGTGGTGGACATAAGATCATATGGATACTATACTAATATTCAGAGCTGTACATGAAGCAAAATCGGTAAGATGTGACGACATATTAAGTGTTATGTGACAACATGGACCACTGATCAGAAACAACCCTAATCAAAACAGGTTATAGAAGGATACTCTGTGTCATGTGACATCATGGACCTAATCTCTGAAACATTGCAAATGTCAGTAGCATGTTAGGTGTGTCCAGCAATTACGTGCACATCTTCCGTCAAAACTTCCCACGGTGAATCGCAGAAAGCATCGATTAACCTTCTAATTAATGAAAGTTAAAGCGTAATCTTGGTTCCATTGATTCGTGCGGGCGTCGTTTTTCCCTTTTGGTTTTGCGCGAGTCGCCGACGAGGAGGATCGAACCGGTAGGTACGCGAAACCGGCTTATAGCCCCGTATATCTCTTTATAGGGCCTTATCATATTTATGGGAGTCGCTGGAAGCGTGCGACATGGAAACCGCATCTATCGGCGCGCATATTTTTAAATACCAATTCAACGAAGCGCGATTGCTTCTCCTCTTGAATCCCGTGCCGATCCCCGATACGCAACGGCTTCGTTATTTATTTTTCCCGCGTGCTCATCCCGATCCGACCAACGGAAAGAGAAGGAACAGCGACCGGGACTCTCCGCGAACGACTCAATCGGCAATGCACCGTAATCGGCCTGTCTCCGCTGATTTAATTGTCGCGACGGAGATTATTTCGCGAGCTTCGCCAATCGTTAGGCTACCTGTTAGGCTGCTGGTGTTCGCGCGTTCGTGTATGTACACTGTAATGTATCTAACGACTGTACGTGCGGGTGAACATGGATAGGTTTTTACGACCTCGCTTTATCCAGACTGTTCAGGTTTGGATACAATTGTAGGTGGCTGGGTCGATTTTTGGCGAGGGTCTTTGATCAACGGCGAGAAGGCTGTTGCGAGATTTGGGAGAGAGGTGGAAATTTGGGGACTGAGGGATTTGGAAATTTTAGGATTTGACGAGTTGGCGATTTGGGAAAGCTTGGGAATTTGGGGATTTGAGGAAATTGGAGATTTCGAGATTTGGGAATTTGGGAATTTGGGAATTTGGGAATTTGGAAATTTGGAATTTAGGGATTTAGGGAATTTGGAAATTTGGGATTTAGAGAATTCGGAAATTTGGAATTTAGGGAATTTAAGGAATTTGGGAATTTGGGAATTTGGAATTTTGGAGATTTGGAGAAGTAAAAATTTAGGAATTTGGGAATTTGGAGATGAGGGAAATTCGGGAAATTTGGAGATTTATGGATATGAGAATTTAAAAATTTGTAAACTAGAAAATTTACTTCGTTAGTTAGTCTTTGCACTAACAGTAACCGCATAACACACGTTAAATTTATTTATCCAATCGATGCATCAGAAAATGTCGTCGCATAGACATGCGTTGGCGCAAACATAAACGTGTAGAGGATCGTCCTACGCACAAAGGAGATCATCGCTAATCCGGAACATAGGCGAGCTCGAATACGACCGCAAGCCTAAGCGCGTTACAACGTACCTCATACTGCACACGTATCTCGTTTCGAATTCGTGGGATCCGTACGATTATACGTCTCGAGGTTAGGAACGCATGCATATACATGCGTGGTGTTTCCTATTCGCACGATTCTATGGGAACCGATCGTTTCCGCGGGGAGTTTAGGCGTCGAGACGTTTGTGGTCGATGATTCAGCTTGATCGAGAGCGACTCGGTGATAATGTTCGCGATAATTAGTCAAGAGAAACCGATAGGATCTCCCGGTGCCGTTATCCAACCGGCTTCGACGTTTATTCTTTTTCTCGTCGTCGACGGATTGACACTTTTCCACGTCGACTCTTACCAGTCACGCTCGAGGATCGCAAAAATCTTCGTAAAAGTCGCACGAACGATTATTATCGCTGATCGTTGTCCCCCATCACCGGATGAATAACACCGTAATTAACAGAGATTAATTAAGATTCGTACCTTTGCCACCGATCAATTTTATATCGACTTTCTCGCGAAGTTCGACTTTAATCATTACGATTTTTTAATTACTTACCGATCTAGTTTCGACATCTTCAGCCAATTACTCAAATTCTTTTTCTGTAATGTAAAGCAAAACGGAGGAGGATTATTTTGGATTTACGTATATACAAAGAATATACTGCTTAATTACTGCATTAAGAATTAAGGTTCATAATGTTCATACAGGTGCATATACATTTTGTATTACTTTTGTGACGTAGCTGATATTGCAGGAGACACTTGACGTTTTTATTAAATATTAAATATATTCATATTTTCCTCGTGATCATTCACAGTCGTCATAAGTCAAATTAAGACATTTGATTGTTTTGAACAGTCAATTGAGCTAAATGCACTTGTCTCTATGAACTCTGAGAGGTCATCCAGTGGGTGCACCACAAGATTAACATAACGAAATTTTTATCTAATATTACACGTAGATCACGCTTGTAAGTTGTGTCTATGACCCAGAGTTCATCTTATGACGATGCACTACAGACACCTAGAGATCGACTGATCGAGACGTAACTTTTTATCTAGCTCGTGTTACGCGTAGGTCGTGGTTGTAAGTGGGCACGCGGACCGGAATGAAACGCGGTGCTCGTTGATTCGAAAGAAATAATCGGATTAAAGGCTGAATACTGGCGCGCACGGGGTTCAGTTCATTGTGAAGGTTGACTCGAGAGGGATGAAACCCACGTAGCCACGCAGAATACGGGCGGTTCTCGCTTCCTTTTTCCTCGAACAATCGACGCCGAGCCTCTGTTCGAGGTCCGATCGAATTTGATTCCGGGGGACTGCCTGCCACGTGGCCCCTATTACATAATATTAGACCTACACCCTCTCGCATCCTCTTATTAGGACCTTCCAGACCCAGCGTTTTGCGACCACGATTTTCCTTCGCGATTCACTCGAGCCGATCCCACGCGGTCACTTCGAGTGTGACGCTATCGATGTTCAATTCGATCAAATCGACTCGGTGGATCTCTTCGGGGTTACACAGTATGAAATTTCAACTTGTTGAACAGCTACCTTCTTGTCAATTTAACAGGAACTTGTTATTCACGTTAGATTTACAGAAGCAAATGATCGTTTAACAAGTTTATGTTACATTTCTTGTTTTATGGTCTTCTTGAAAGTGTTGATTTTGATCCAGATGAAGAACTGTGTCGTTTGACTTCATTTTTAATTTCAAAGTAAATGTGCAGGTTTTGTACAGGTAGGTTTAATGTTAAATACTAGATCCTTTACACATGGTGTCCTATTTAAATCCATCTAGCTAATACCTTAGAGAATATCCGATGATGCAAGAAATATTTTAGACAAAAGTTATATGAATCAGGTGAAAATTGTCTGGTCAAAAGATCTTTCTTCTACATGGACGTATATTTTCCGGTTAGACTATGCTTTCTATTATTTTTGACTAAAATTGAGGATTTATGAAACATAGATTTTCTAACTGCATACAAACAGTGGCGCCACCCATTTAACCTAGTCCTATTCCTAATAACCTAACACACACCCCGTATCGCGAAACATTCCTCACGAAAGGGCGACAGTCTATTGACCGCCACAACAAAAACGAAGAACACGAAAATCGTGGAAAATGTAAAAATGCAAATGAATTCCAGAAAGTTTCCACCCGACGTACCCCGTCCATTCACCAGGCATTTAACACGCTCGAGGATGTTCCAGACTCGCGGTTTCTCTCCAAACATTTCCCGAGCAATTTCCCGGTCTCACCTCCGGCATTATCATGATAAAAGTGTTTCCAAGGGAGTCCACTCCCATCGACGGGCATCCGAATGTTCCGTGGGAGCCCGTGGCTCTATTGTCGCCGAGTCCCTGACGCGACCGTAAAAGAATAGAAATTCGAGAAAGCGAGCTGACATGTCACTCGCCCGCTGTGAAAACCCGCGAACCGTGTTAAACTTTCAATGCCGACGATCGATTTTTCGCTTCGAACATAAATTCCACGATGCAAATAAACCGTTTCGAGTTCGTTAGCCGGGCGTATCGTTAACGTCGCAATCGGATTGTCTGGGCGGACTCAAGGAATTGCCTCACCGCCGGAAATTTCGCGAGATATTTATGCACGCGGTATATACGAGGAGTTGCATCTGGTCTACGCTCGTGTACAGTCAACAGCAAATCTGCATTTACTAGGGAATGAGGGTCGACGAGGTATAGGGTCTTCACTAGTTACTTTTTACAGATATTTAGGAATTGGAGGTCGAAATTATGGGAACATGGAAATTTGGATGAGGATCAAGATTCTAGGAACATTGTTTAGGGGTGGATCAAAAATTTGGAGACATAGTTTAAGGATATAAGTATATGGAAATTTATAAGTGAGATTTGGTAATCTAGAGGATCTAAGAGCTTAGAAATCTAGTACTCTAACAATCCAGAAACTTGAAGAATGTAAAGATATTCACAAAAGTGAACCTTGCAAAACTTCCAAATCCAAAAATTTAAAAACAAAGAATTAAAAAATTGACTAGTATACAGAATTACACTTGTCCAAAGGGAACCTGTGTTGCATCCGAGTGTACAGTCCTGTAATTTCGAGATTTCCACTTTACAGCCGAGCAGAATGTGCGACGAGGACAGAAAACACGCGACAGCTTCCCCAAACGCGTTCTCCGTCTACGTCGCACTACCGGCTTCCTGCTCTGTGATCTCAGCCCGTCTGAGTTTCATCCCTCTTCAAGTTAGCTAACAGCAGGATCCTGCACAATGTAGTCGTGATTGCAAATCCGCTCGTTATCATCAAAACTGCGCCCAACCTAACGAAACCCACCCTCTCGTCGCGACCGAGCCCTCCTTCCTTCCTTCGTCTCCACCGTTCGACGACCTTCGTTTCGCCTTTGCCAGCTGTATCCTTCTGACGCGACAAACGCGACTTCACTCACTAAAGAAATTCTACGACATTTTTCTCCGACCCCGAACTCTTCGAAACTTCCTCCTCGACGTTTGCTAATTCAATCGCCAGCTTCTGCTCCTCATCCGACAGAATTTCTATCGTAATTTGCTCAACTTTTGCAGAAAGATGGTAAACAGTGGAGGACACTGGCTATATTTCTTGTGAATTGTTCTAGAAAATTGTCGTATTTCTTGGGGATTGTAGGATAAGGTTAGGTTAAAGGTTAGTAAGGGTTGGAAAGTTGGATTTAGTGGAGTGGTGGTGGGAAAGTGAGATTTTTGATGAAATGAGGTTCAAGGAAAATATTGTAGATGGGAGATGGTTGTGTGGAATTAGGGACTAGGGAATTTTTAGATTTTACCCTTTGAGTACTACGTTCTTTGACTTCTGTGTTTGATATGTTTGAAAGTATTTAAGTTTGTAAGTATCAATTTTGTAAAGGAGTTTTGTAAAGATAAAATGACAAGGTTGTGAAGTTAGCAAAATGTCAAGTTATCAAATTGTCAAATCCTCGAATTGTCAACTTCTCAAACACCCAAAATGTCAACTCCACAAACTTCGAAATTCCACATCCCTATCCCAAAATAACAATATTTCCCATACAATCACACCTCCAAAGTGTCTTAAAACTCTCTCCATTATTAATTTCCCCATAATAAATTCTCCCATATTTAGACCACATCAATAGAATAAAAGTTGCTGAACTTATAAAAACATTACCGACACTTACAAGAACCATTTCTACGCATGACGCGTTCGTACGAGCACGTTAAGGAAAGTCATAACATTCTCGCTCGATGACGAAATGACCTGTGCTATTGCAGGTGAGTAAGGATCACCGGCATCCGCTATCAAAACGGTTCCTTCATTCTACCTAGCATGATTCTCTTTCTCGAAGATCAATCATTCGATGGACCATTGATTTTGACGTTCCTGTGACCTCGTAGCGTACAATCGGTGCATTGTGTTTCAGTTTACCTTGGACCTTTCAACGGGACATTCAAGTCGGATCAAAATGCTATATCGGTTGAAAAGTATACCTGATGTTGCTCAAAATTTTACTATTCTTTATTTGCTATACTGACAATTGTATATGTTTACCTAACTGAATTGTGGGTTCGACATTAATTGAACATGTACGATTGATGGACAATTTGGTTTAGTACTAAAAATAAATATTTTTTAAACTACACTGCCTTAAATTCCAAAATTCCCTGACAAAAGTTCGTCGAACCTGACAACAAACAGGAAGAATGTTGATATTGCTGTCAGAATCGACTCGTCGATTATACTTGGAAGAGAAAGAAGCATCGATTCTCGATGGTATCGATTAATGCCGTGTGTCGTGGACGTCCCCTTCGGCAGAATCGGCACCATAGGAACCCCGTGGCTCCTTTTTCGAGGATTCTCCTCGTGTCCTCATGAGGTAGGACCTTTGTCCAGCCTCGGTCCCACCAGCGGAATAATTCGACTGCCATTTTTCTCGCTTTATGCCGGGTAAGCGTTACTAATGGCTCGTTCCCCGCCGATCGCAACGACCCTGTTCCTCCGTTGCTCGTTCCTCGCCACCTAAACACGCTTCTGCCCTCCAATACACGCGTGTGCCCGCGAGCCGCTGCACGCGCGTCTACGAGTTTAATAAATTAAACCATACCGCCTGTATCGGGAACGTATAACGCGCATTTGTCTTCGGAACTTTAAAAATCGAGTGGATTTCTTCTTTTTTTTGCTTGCTCGATTTAACCTTTTCGGTAAAGGTTTCTTGAGGCTGAATCAGATTAGTAATGTTACTAGGGTAGGAATATTAGTAGGTGTTAGTATCATTTGGGGTATATTATATTATTATGTATATTACGAGTGTGGGGCATTCAGGAGACTGGGACACTTCGCCTCGGACAATTAGAAGTGTAGGTCATTTAGAGATGTTGGACATTCGGGATATGGGATATTAGGAGTGTGGGACATTCTGGAGTCTGGGACACTTCGCTGGAACACTTCGCTAGGTCTCAGACAATTAGTGGTGTGGGTCATTTAGTAGTGTGGGGTATTCAGGTATCTGGAGCATTACGCTAAGTCTCGGACAATTAGTGATATGCGAATCATTTAAGGATGTGAAGCATTTAGGGTTGTGGGGTATTACGAGTGTACAGTACTTCGTTGGGTCTCGAACAATTAATAGTGTGGGTCATTTAGGGATGTGGAGCATCCAGGAGTATAAGCAAGACTCCTGGGAGGTTGTGAGTCTTTTAGGGTTATAAGAAATTCTCAAATTGCAAAACTCCTAAATTTATAAATTCCTAAGTTCTCAATTCCCCAAATCCTCAAATCCCAAAAATTCCGAATGTTCTCGGAAAATTTGCTCCGGCGTCAGTGATACCCATGGAATTCCCCTAGCTTCCCCCCATTTTCGTCGATCCCTTTTCACGGTGTCAGAGCATAATTCAAGAAACAGTGGATTTCACGGATGCGTGCACACGCGCGCACGGGGTAGCAATAAAAAGTGGTTGGATCGGGACCGAAAACCCGTTTGACAGTTTTCTCGGGGTCCCAAAACGAAAAATTCATATTCATCTTGGGCGTGGGCGTATACGGGTCGCTCTACTAGAGAACAGAAACCGGTGAACGTGTATTTTCGGGCTTGCCTCACACAAAGCCACCTTTCGTTGTGGCTCGGCTCGATAGAGAAAGATACAGGTCGCGAGAAAAGGATAGCGGTGATAAAAGGCGTTAGTCCATTCTCGGATGACTTATGTGTCGGCGCAGCAGAAATACAAACAGGTGCTCGAACCCCCTCGAGAACCTAAACTCATCGAAAATAAAAAGGAAACGACGGAATATAAAATATATACCCACGCGTAAATATGCTGGGAGGGGATGTGGGGGTAAAGGGCTGCTAACCCGTAACTAAACGGACAACCGAGACTCATTTCTTGACCTTACTACGCCGATACTACTTTTCGATCATTTTTAACTTTTCTTACTTGCAATTTTATTCATCACCTATATTTTCATCTTTGATGATGTTCTATTCATTATATTTTCTAATTGTATTATACTTTATCTTTTATACAGGGTGTTTCAATTTTATTCCTCTGAATGGTAACACGACTATTTAACATCTCTTATTTAACACCCTGTATTAACAAAATTCAGGAAAGAGCCCGAAAGCTCGACAATTTCGGTTGCGCTCCGAAAAAGCAACAGCAACGAGACACTCGTAAACGCGAGAAAAAGAAAGGGAACCCGCAGAAACATCGAGCAAACGAAACGAGGAGCTCCGCGTAGCCGAAAAAGAAAGATCGACGAAAGTTACACGGAAACGCGTTCAAGAGCACAGGGAGAGTGGGGGATGATAGAATAAGAAAAGGATCGGCGAAACAAGGTATACATCGCAAGAAAATAGGAAGAACGGACCGCAAGAAGAACATCGTCTCACCCCGCAGAAATTCCGTTCGAGTGTGATTCGTTCTTGGCTAGGGAGAGACTTGCTCCCACCTATGTAACCCCCGGAAACCGTGGTTCTGGCGGCGCATACGAGCACGGAACATGGGCGTGGCCGAAATGGGCGGAGCCTGGATCTTGTTCCGAAAGGGTCTTCGTCCTGAAGAGCCTTCTTGTGCCAACTAGCGCCACCAACAACCCCGAGACAACTCTCGAGTCACGCAACACGGTTCCCCACCAGAACGTTGGCTGGCCTTATAGCGCGACAATTCGTGTTCCTCTTTTAACGCACGAACACTACGACGACAGAGTGTATACGGATCGACAGAGAAACGTTTTAGTTGGTGTGCGTGATCCCAGTCGACGATCGTGGCCGCGTGGTAGGGGCAGAATCGAGGATGCCAGTCTTCCCCGGGCCACGGATCCGGACAGGGTGTTTTCCGATCGTTTTCGATCTTACGCAACAACTTTTTTCACTCGGTCGATTTTCTGTATGATCCAATTACTCGTGGACGTTGTTTCAAGACTACTCAACTATGTTAATCGATACAGTGTTGTGAACAACGTTACTACCGGACCATCTCGTGCACACGTGTGACGGACTGATTCTTCTTTCGGCTGGTTCGTTATGGCAAACACTCGTGGTTAGGTGGTTCGAGGAGGAAAGATGAAGGTGAGTGTGGTTGATAGGTGGTTTATGTGGATTTTTCGGATTTCTGTGGGTGGATTACGTTGTTGGAAACTTGACAGAGGAATTTTTATTCTGGATCGAATTGTTCAGTTAGAAAATGTAATAACATTTTAATATTTATGATTTTCAATTCTCAAATTAACAAGCAACTCTCAATTTTTAAGTTCACAAACTTGTAAGTTGGCGTTTTCAAGTTCCACAATATCTACGTCTTCAAATTTTCGAATGTTCAAGTTTCCAAGTTATCAAATGACCAAATTCACGAATCTCCGATTTCTCTACACTCCGAATTCTTAAATCTCTAATTTCCTAAGTTTCCAAGTCTCTAAATCCCAAAATTGTTGTGTATCCAAATACCTAAATCCCCAAATCTCTAAATTCTCAGATCTGTATATCGCCGAATTCCTATATCTCCAAATCCCTAAATTTCCAAATTCGTATAATCCCAAATTCCTATGTTCCCAAATCCCTAAATATCCAAATCTGTATTTCCCCAAATTTCTGTATCCCTAAATTCTCATATCCTCAAATTCTGGTATCCCTAAATTCATATACCCCCAATTTTTAAACCCCCAAATTCCTATATCCCCAAATCCCCAAATATCCAAATACTAAAATCCCTAGATCCCCAAACCCGCAAACGCCTAACTCCCTTACTGCACCTCGAAATTTAAATTCCAAAATATCCTAAATTTAGTATAGTAACATTTGTAACGTTATAGTATTTAGTAAATATTTAGTGACGTTTGATAAACGAATCGTATCAGATAATTTTTAATAAATGAATCATTTTAAGACAAATAATTCACGATACTTTTCTATTTATCTGCAGTGAAAAATCAAACAAATGACGCGCTATTTTTGTCTATAATTTTACACGCTTCATTAACGATCGATCGATAAAACGTTCGATTATTTGCTGACGAAGATAGTGCGCTTTCGCGAAAATACACGAATTACGCACGAAATGTGTAAACAGGTGTGATCTGTTTGCATCTTAAAAAAATGGAAAATATACGAGAATTTTTAGGTTCTCTTGGTATTTTGTTGATGTATATTAAAAAATGTTCTTGTAGAAGGTCACATTTTCAATTAATGAAGTACAAAAAACAAGAATATCTCAACATTTTTTACTGAACATGTTACAATACACCAATCTCAGTTACTGATTCAAATATAGTTGCATATACATTACATCACAAAAATCTTATTTTATTATACAATTTTAATCATTCGAAACTATAATTTTGAGGTTAAGTGAAACAACACATACACTATAACAGAATACTTGAAAGTGTAAATCGTCACAAGGATTTTAATTATGAAAATAACTTATTAACCAATAGTCTTGTAACAGAAGTCTGAATCGTGACAAAAATTTGAGGGGTTAATCGCAAGGTGCAAATGTTTCCGTCGAAATAAAAAAAAGGACGGTCGGGATAATTTTGAAATATCACGAAAATTATTTACGATGGCCGGTGAAACGTATAAGGGCGATAAATCAGTCGGAATGGTGGTCGCTCGTGCCATTAAACGTCCATCCGTGTAGCCAAGTGACGAATCGGATGTATACGAGGAACTTCGGTATCCGGTAGTCGGCTGGTAAAGCCCGTTTGACCCCTTCACCCGTGCATTTCTTACTTTGTCAGCTCATCTCCGTCGCCCCCGAAGTGTTGACGAATAAAAAATGACTCCTATTATTCTTTCTTAACTACGCGTTGATTGCGTTCTTCGCGGCCGAGAGTCCACCTACGAGCACGTCGACACTTTGAAAAATTCCACCGTTCTTTCGACGGAAATTCGATTGTCTGCTTTAGGAATTCGAAAATTATACGAGGTTCACTGTTTTGATTAAAATTTCACGGGAGGGTTATAAATTCTGCGAGGGGTATAAATGTTCGGAGGTCTTCAATTAGAGGTTAGGGGTTCAATAGGTACTTATGACTTTCTTAGGAAGTCAGACTTATTTCTAGGGTCAATGTTCCATTGAGACAACTTAGAGACACTAAGTGTAGAGAAATTATAATTTTAGCTTTTGATGTGACTTCGAGGTTTTGGAATTTTAATTATTTTGCGGGAGTTTAAGATTTTTGTTAGGTACTTGTGGATTTACGATATTGGAACTTTATTGTGGAATTTAAGAAATATGAAAATTTAATTTATGCATAAAGGTTATGCACTTTTCCCCTCAAGCTTAATTCTTACGAACATGCTCTGTCGATACAAGATTAACTCATCAAGTTTGCAAATTAATCATCGACTTAAAATACCAAAACTTGGCAGGAAGAGGGTTAAACAAATTCCCTTAAAGTTTAATTCATTAGTACCTACGAATATATCACGCGATATTAATTTCGATCCAAGATTATTGGTCACGCTTGAGCAGAGATCTTCCAGCGGTATCGAGCAACGGAACGGCCACAATATGTGCCCAGACACGGTATTAATCGAGTGGCTCGCTTTCCGAGGGAAGATCGAAATGCCAGAAGGTATAAATCACAGGTGGGAAGTTTAAGTTTGCCTTCGGCAGATCATAAATCAATGACCGTCCAGTTAAAGGTGAAATGATTACCGGCCGACGGAAGGTGGCGCGATAAGGAGAGAAAGAACGGCGCGATGAAGACGGAACGAACCACGTCTTCGAAATTGGCTGTCGTCGATGTTGTCTTTCTTGATGCGTCGGTTGTGCAACGGATCTTTCTTTCGACGTTTCTTTCTTTTCACGACCCGTTCTTTCGCCGATTCGTATGTAAATTCATCGGGTTTCACCGCGAACAACTAGCAGCGACGCTGATGAATCGTGGATACTCGACGTTCGGGGGTGAAATTTATGATTGCGAACCTACCGATACTCTTTTTTATGTTTTAGATTGAGCAAGTGTCCCTTCACTTCGTATTTTAATCATTCAGGCAGTCTGCGATCTTTTCACGTAGAAACATAGCTAAGATACTTGTGACAGGAGCCATTTTGTTTAATTTTGCTGAAAGAGTTGTAAGCTCAAAGTACGTACATACATAGTCATTGATTTATAAATTTAAAAAATGAAACTACACATTTGTCAGTATCCTTAAAGAGCAAGTAATTTTACTACTGCCATTACAAATATTCAGCTAAGAACCTACAAGTGTTCAATATTAAGTGCATAAATAATTGAACAATAATATAAGTACTTTAAAATAATAATTGCTAACTCTTTCATACATAACCTCTTTCGCACATCCCACGTTTAACCTCATTTTTTAGACACGTGGTATAATGGCGGGCAATTTAAAAATGTTCGGCGAGTACCCTAATCCAGATTCAGCGTCTTTCTTTGTATTTAAATTTGAAAAATGAAGGTTATGACGATAACCATTTTGTCCCTAGCCCCAAATTCATGACCGCGTGTTGCGTCGAACAATAACCTTTGTGCGTTACCCGTGTACCAATTAATATTATCGAAGCGAAACTGGCCATACTCGCGTGTGCGAATGTACAGGTGTGCGTTAGAGCACGTGTACCGAGACAGCGATAAGAAAAAGTTGCATACAGATCAGATACACGTTATCCTCGAGTTTATCTGTACGCACTCACAATGACTTTCTCTCCCCCTCGTTGTCTTTCTTCCCCTCCGGACATGATCATGGCTGGAAAGAAATCGTGTCGTTGGATTATCAATTAATTAATCGAAATTAGTTGTCCACGATTACGGACAAGTTTATTTTGACTATAATATACGGTAATAAGTACTCGGCCTGTCGTTCTTGATTGTGTTTATTTTACGACTTTGGTTTAATCTTAAGGTTGGGTAACGTTTCACCCTCCTCAAGTTATAGAAAAATTAAAATAATTGCATATTTTATTAAATAATTGTAATAAATAGTTTTTTGTTATACAAGTTCCAAATCCATCTTCCTAAAGATTATTTAACCTAACCCACCCTACCAGTGCATCCAATTAGTTTAATATCCCCACTGCCAATAGTCAAACATACCCACCCACAAAATCATAAAAATCGTTTAAATATAATTTCCAAATTCATATATCACCTACACAAAAAGAAATTTATGGCCTTCATCCATCATTAACAACAGAACTCGCAAAATATTCTTGTAAATATCTTCTCTTTCTTTTTCATCATTTAAAATTGATAATCTTGTTGCAGACCGAAGTGGAGACAGACCCAGAGTGCACGGACAGTATTCTCTGTTCGAACAACAATAACAACAATAATACTACTACCAATAACAACAACAACGTAACTAATAACAAGAAGATCGGTACTGGTATTGGAAACAACGAAGGTCACGATGGAATGGAAATGGATTGCGGTGGTTGCGGCGAAAGCGTTCGCGAACGCACCGTCCTCTGTGTAGGGGGTCGTACCTGGCATTCCAGGTGCCTCAAGTGTTGCGCCTGTGCGAGACCGTTGCACGATCAACATTCGTGTTTCCTTCGAGGGATGAGACTTTATTGCAGGCACGACTACGCCCTGTAAGTATAATAGTACCAGAGATTTCTATTTACAAGGTCGAAACCGATAGCTAGCGCCAGGGTTTAACCTTGGTCATTGAGGAACACCGTAGGCGCCCTAGAGATGTGGCGATATACCAGAAACAAGCGCCACTAGGGGATCTTTTAATTTGGAAAGTTAGATCTCTTTAAATTGAGACGGTTGGAATTTTGCAGAGTTGAGGATTCGGGGGTGTAGGAACTTGTGAAATTGGGAGTTGAGGATTTAGGGATTTGGGGGTGTAGGAACTTGAGAAATTAGGAGTTGAGGATTTAGGGATTTGGACATTTGGGGATTTGAGAATATGGGGATCTGTGAAATTTGGGAATTTAGAGATTGGAGAAGTTTGGGAATTCGAAGATTTGAGAAATTCTGGAGGTTCGTGGATTTGGGAGTATGAAAGTTTAGGGATTTAAGAATTTGGGAATTTGGAAAGGGAATCAGGGGACTTGAGAATCTGTGAACTCCCAAAGTCTCCCAAGTTAAAAATTCTCAAATTTCAAGATATGTTCGCCTCATTCTCAAGGTACTGTCTACCGATCAAAACCTTGATGTCCATATATCTACCCTATCTCATACCACTACGTACCTAAATCATTTAGCGAAGAACTAGTCGATCATAATCGACAGTTGTCTCGATAATCTAAAAGCAACACGAGGGATTATCGATGCGTTCAATGATATTCTGTCGGAGACACCCCACTGGTACGTAACCGGTGAGTAGAGACGAGCTTAAGAGGACGTTTCTCGACTACCACTCGGGAGCTTCTGGAAAGAGCGATCATTTATTCGACTTACGGGACAGTTCTCGCGGAGTACGCTGACACCGGCATAACCGATATCTCGGGACACCCTGTCGAGCAGTCGGTTTCAAAAGATTCTACCCAACATCCCCCTCGGGATCGATTTTGAAACGTATCGATCTGGATTATAACTTCGTGACTCGCTAAAACGCTCCTGGTACCTTTCTTTCCTTTTAGACGAATCGGCTACTTGCTCACGAGTGAAATGTCGCTTCTAGTTCTCTATCCTCAAAGTCCTCAAAAGTGTCTATCATTTGCTTATCTGTAAACAATTAATTTAACTGAACTCGCAGTACCGTTCACATATGAGCACCACAGTAAAAACTGACTTGTAGTCAAACACGCAACTACAAATTATCAAGAACAAGATTACTTAATCTTTCAACGTCATCTTTTAATCTACCGGTGCATATCATTGTCTGAACATTAAGAGTCCTCAAAAGTGTCTACCCTTTAGCTATAAATAAATCCAACAGAAGTTGCAGGTCACATATGACCACACAAAAAGTAGAATATTTAAAACAATCGGCTGTAAGGGGACTCCGTATCGGAGTCACGTGGCTGTCACGAGGGCACAGATATGCCCGCAGATGAACAGATATCCGTACACGCGTAATCGACGTATGGGCTTCGTGTTAGAGATTCGCCAGTGGGTGATTAATGTCTTCCGATGTAGTCTTCTCGGTTCTGTCCCCTCTGCCCTGCGTCCCCTACACCCTCCTCTTCTTCTTCTTCGTCGTCTTCTTCTTGTTTGGACCTCACGTACAGTCGGCTATTCACGTCAACGGACATACGTGTACCATGCATCCTCACGCGTGAGCTGCGAGTCACGTTGCGACGTTGAAGCTGGACCGATGCACGAATAAAGGACATCTCAACTGACTTTTTCTCGCGGTTACGGGTTCTTCGAGAAAAAGAGAGGGATATCCGACCCAACGTTTATGCTTCTTCGATCGACGGGCGCCGCCTTTCGGTACAAACGAAACCGTGCTTTCGAAACGTATACCTTCTTTTTATGGGGCTTTTTTGTTGCCTTCGGGGAAATTGGGAATTCGGTACTTGGGGGTTTTTGGTAATTTGGGTATTTAGGGGTTTGGAAATTTGGAAATTTGGGAATTTGCGTTTTATTGTCATTTGTACATTTGGAACTTAGAAACTTGAGTTTCATATTTTTGAGATTTTGAAGACATGAGTTCAGAAATGTAGAGAACCTCGTCTCTTTTAAACCTTGAAAACTTACAAGTTTAAACATCTTTAAATCTTGAGAATTTTTTACTACAAAAATATTTCAGATTTGATCACCCTCGAAACGTAAAAAATGCGAATGCGCGCCACTTGCACGTCCCTCGATCTCCTCCCGGGCAACTGTGCCCGTCACTAGCTGACTAAGGAATTCGCTTCGTAAGGCCATCAGGCATCTCTCTCGTTCGTCCACCCTCGTACTTTGTGTCGGTTTTCAGGCATGCATGGCTTTTAAATTAATAAATATTCACCGGCTTCTACGATCATTTCCTCGTGCTTCGATGGTAAAAGAGGATGATAAAACGATCCCTGGGTTCAGCAGCGAGTGAACCAGAAATCGCTCTATTAGTCTCGTCCCGGCATCGAAATTCCGGTTCTCTTAATTCAGTGTGGCCGTAGCTCGCGACATTCGAATCCGGTCGCCGCTTTAATCGCGACCTTTATCGTTTCTGTCTTAATGGCACTTAAATGCGAATACCTACACCCGCCGAAAAATGTCTTTGAACCCGACGATTCGCATTTCGTTTACACGACGATTTAGACCATCTTCCCGGATCGTTCACATTACAGTTGTATCAATAGTTGTATTATTTCTGTATAGTTATCTAGTTGTATTTACAGGATCGTTTCCTGGAGTATAAAATACGTCGAGATGATTTATTTCGCTGGTTGTATCTATGCGTGTCTCGAACGATATCGAAGATCGCGATCTCGATCCGCGATTCGAGACGTCGAACAGTCTTTATGGGAGTAAAAGGGATGGTGAATTGTACCGTGCTGAGGTCGGATAGCGCCCAACTTAATCCCCCGTTGACTTATAGGGCCCGCCTATGTGGAAGAACAAATGAATAAATTAGGGCGGGGTCGATTGGTAGCCGATGTACGGCCCTGAAGATTTATTGACACCCAATACCAACCAGTTCTCCGGTGCTTGTTATACGGGGCCTTCTGCAGTCTACCCTTCTCTTTTTCGGTTATCCGATGTAAACGCCGCAGAAGAGGAAAGGGTGGCGCTACTATTTATGCTAATGACACCTCACTGAACATCAACGGGCACCGTTGCTTGTTTCTCTGCTTTTCTTTATTTTTACCAAATTTCTTATGCTGCGGGATTTCAGCTTCCGTTTGCTTACGAAATGGATCAAGTCGGATAAGGAAGCATTTTCAGGTTAGAATACTTCTGCAGTCCCAAAATAACAGTTCCTAAATTAAGTTCTCAAATTCTCAAGATTCCAATTCCTGAAATTACTAAATTCTACTAAATTCCAAATTCCCAAATTGTTAAATTTCAAAACCCCTATATCCCCAAATTCTATAAATATTAAAATCTAACATTAATAATATAAACCTAATAATTTGCAGCACTGAAAGCTTATAACATAATAAATTCACCTAAGAATGAATAAATAGCTTGTTCCATTTCGCCTATAGAATTCTATGGCGTTCGTGTACGTGCTTCTAGGCGTGCCCCGTACACGATCACCATAACCAATAATGCCCGAAAATATCTTCGATGCGACGACGATGACGATGCAATTCGTCGGCAAACTAATCCTTCCGTAGCTTACCATATTTTTCCATACAATAACCAAACCCTTGTTCTGCTTCTTCTTTTTCTTCTGCTTCTCTCATTCTAGAGCGTTCCCTCCTTTTACTTCGTCTTATGGAGCGTTTACACTAGGCAAGTAAGAGCCGGGCAAGTAGGTAGTCGAATTCTTGGGTTTCTTTCTTTGCCTGTACCAGGCCTGTCGTTGGAAAATGAAAATGGTTTCTTTCCTTTCTTGCCGTCCTTCCATCGGGCCCTGCGATAGGTCAGGTACAGGCATAGAAAGAAACCCAAAAATTCGACTACCTACTTGCCCGGCTCTTACTTGCCTAGTGTAAACGCTCCATTACTGTTAGATTTAACATTGAAATTCAATTTCATCGGTTATTTAAGACTCTGTGTAAATCAGCTATTTAGGACTACATTAATTGTAGGAATCGCTGTAAATCACTTATCGTACGACTCGATATATCAATCATTATAGTAATATCAGTTATATGAAGGATTTGATGTGAATCAATTATTATAGAACTCGGTGCAGTATTATATGATCTGACGTAAATGAATTATTTGGAACCCTACGACAGATAGTGTAACTGTACTATACCATTGTACTTGATATTGTAAATAGTCGATTCAAGTATTTAAAAAATTTGTAATAGGTCTATGAGCTAATTCTTACTAGAAAAAATTAAATATAATATTCATACTAAATATAGAATTTGGATTATGAACACTGTGCACCCCTGAACAAGAAGTACCAGAAATGTTCACACACGAGTGCATATCTTCACACAAGTGCACATCAGTGTAATGAGTTTTTCCTATCAAGAAGCTAATTTATTTCATTGAAGATGACTGAAAGTAGATAAAAGCGTCAGATAGCAGTCAGCTACCGTACAGGTAGTCTAATACGGTGGTTCAATATTTGGCCGCGAAACGCGTACAGTTTGCCGTCGGTAGAAAATCAAAGGCCACGAGTCATTTGTAGGCCAAGGGAGAAAGCACAGGACTGAGACGTCGAGATAATCTCGACGTAATCTGTTGGGCGAATCGCGAGAAGCCGATTCCGGTGGTTCGCGCCCCTGATGCGCTCCAAAGGACATCGGCTGCCAGAGTAGTATGTTAATGAGGACAGGACCATTGGATTCTCTTGCACCCACGGAGGTCCTCAATGAACCTGCAGCCCCTCACCAAAATAGCCTCTTGTTTCTTCTTCTTTTTCGTCTCCTTCCTTTTCGAATTCCGATACTAATCCGTTAGTCGACCATTAGTTTCACTGTATTCTAGTTACTTTTATAACGCATATCTCTCGGGGGATGCTTCTGACTTGGACCTTGCGGCTTTCAAGATTTATCACTGCATAGGTCAGAACATTTACATTTATGTACATGCCAAACTACATCACCTGCAAATGGTCCATAAGGACTCTTTCGAACATAATCGAAGAACCGCATCAAGTTTGCTTGTCCTTAACATTGCAGGACGTTCGGAGCAAAGTGTGCAAAGTGTGGACGTAGCGTCGGCGCGGGTGACTGGGTCAGAAGGGCCCGAGAGAGGGTTTATCATTTAGCCTGTTTCGCCTGCGACGCGTGTTCGCGACAATTATCGACGGGGGAGCAATTCGCCCTTCTCGATGCCAGATTGCTCTGCAAGGCTCATTATCTGGATGTCGTGGAAGGGAACAACACTTCGTCCTCGGAGGACTGCGATTCGGAACACGGCGGCAAGGGCAGCAAGACGAAAAGGGTCAGGACGACCTTCACCGAGGAACAACTTTCCGTTTTGCAAGCCAACTTTCAGTTGGACAGCAACCCCGACGGACAGGACCTGGAAAGGATAGCACACGTCACGGGTCTCAGCAAAAGGGTCACGCAAGTCTGGTTTCAGAACTCGAGGGCCAGGCAAAAGAAGCATAGCGGCAAGATTAAAACACAAAGTGAGTAGACTTGGGTCTTTTTGGAGGTTGTTGGACAAAATGGCGTATATCGTCGCTGTAGTTCTTTCATTCTGTCTCTATTCTATTTTCGGGTAATTGGTCAAATGCATTATTTAGATACTTTCCATGTACAATTTTAGTCATATATTATCTTCTTATATTTTTATACCAATGAGACATATGGTGGTTTATGAACTAAGGCAACGATATTACGAAATTAAATTTTGTTTGAATAAATTCAGTGTAGATAAGTGCAATCAAGGGCAAAGCTGGCTTTCTTAAAGATAATTATGGCACTCAAGTGAAGAATATCTACTAATGGATGTTTAAATATTTTTGAAGAATTTTGAAAACTTATAACCTTGAAAAATTTGAGAACTTGAGAACTTGAAGATAACTTTAAATTACAATGTAACTTTATCGAAAGAAAGTCAGCGTTGCACTCGATACAGTCACCGGCCAAGCCGATAATGTTTTAGTATTTTACACGTTGCATATCCCCGTAGATATGTCTTTAAGAAGATTTAATTCCATGCCCAGTGCACCATTCGCCACCGATGCAGCATCATCCAGGAGAGTTTTATCCTTCTGGGGTGAACATGGTGGGCGCCTATTTGGGTGGATATCAGGGTGGTAGCGCTGGAAGCGAAAGTCCCGGAAGTCCGTTGACACCGCTCACCCCTTTAACACCTTTAACCCCCACGACACCGAATCACCTTCAACCCCAGTTCTGTCATCAAACGGGGTAATTTTCATGATCGTCCAAGAACACCGGTGTTTTATTCCGAGTTCACAAAGACTTTTTAACGACACAGTCTTTGAACAATCTTTTCAGACTATGTTGTAACACTCGAAGATAAAAGCAAGATCCTAGATTCTCAGGGAGGAAGCAAATTCATTCATTTACAATGTTAGTTTATTTCATTGTATATTTCTGGAGAATCTCTTTGAATTCTAGGACAAGAGTGCACGGAGAACCGCGAGATGGTTCCCCGTTTTTTTTGTACATACCAAAAATGAACTGTTTGGAAAATAAGGAGCAATGGTGATAATATAAATAGGATAATTTGATTGGTGAGGATTGTAGTTAATGAATAGATGAAGACGGTGATTATTTATTGCGTTTCGATTGTAAGAGTCAGTTTGTGGTCGAAATTCTTTGGACAAAGATGTTTTGCGCGTTTTACGAAAGTGCAATCGATGGACTTTTTTTTTCTTATTATTGATCGTATATTTATTGCGTGGAGAGTGCGTGATCTATAAGAGATAAGCAGTAATTTTGCAAAATTATAGTATACGTATTTAAAAAAGAATTTTTATCCTCGGTTCCTAAATTTTCTTGTCATGTTTCTGAATGTTCAGTTTCCTTAATTACGTATCCTTATATTTCCAAATTTCTCAAATCCCCAAATTCTCAACTTCTGAAATCTCCAAATCCTCAAATTTCAAATTGTGCAATTTTAAATTTAGGCCAGTAACTTTCATCTCAAGATGTTCAACTTACCTGTACATTATAAGACCACCCAAGAACTTTGAACGCAAATAACGTTCCTATTTTTAAGAATTGCGCCCTATAATTTTGCAAAATTGTTACTTTCATGTCCCTCTATAATTGTGTAAAGTTTGAATCTAATCCGTGTCGCCAAAGTCGTGCACTCCCCTCGTTCTCAAACTAAAAGGATAACTAATTTCCAAATTCTTAAACATCCGTTTTAATTTCCATAAATGAAATTGTACATAGACATATCTTGTAGTTTTTGTATATAAATTGTAAGGAAATCGTGCATGAGTATTTGATATCGCCCTTGTATCGTACACTCACTTCCGCAATACTGTAAACCGTACTGTTATTAATAAAAATGTCTTTTACTGTTAAACTCGTATCGTTCTCCATTCAACCTTCGCTCAAACAGCCTCGTACAAAGGTGGGAAAAAATAAATTACCAAGATATGTGCAACATTTTTATATTGTATATATATATATGTATATATGTATATATACTTAGTTTACAATATTTACATCACAGTACACGTATATTAAATAATGAGTCTTTCACGAATACACAGTTACCTAAATACTGTAAAAGATACTTTCATTCGGAACATTGCTTTCGGATGTTCTTCGAGATCTCGAATAGCTTTCATTTCTCGTTCGCGTTAATCTTAACTGATAATATAGTCTGATCACATCGGACTGTTTCGCAAAAATTAACGAAAGCGAGAACACTTCGTGTCCGTTCAAAGAAGGAAAATTACATTTATCGCTTCTTTACGCGAAAGACTTCTGCTTCTTTATACAACGTTGAACTCTTCAGGACTTACCATTGACCCTTTCCAAATTAATTTAAACTGCGCGAAGTTACAATTCTTTTCATATCAAGGTTTAACACAAGGTTTAACACATTCACTGCCAACTACGATATCTCATAGTATTTTTATTACTGTAATCCATTTTAGTATATCTGCAACTAAATATTATATTATGTGAAAGTCTATGTTTTCCTTAAAATAAAATTTGCAATACAAAAGGCTCTTTTGACAAGCAGTGAATGAGTTAATTTCGGTCCCGACTAAAATCTTTTGTTGACAAAAGTACACAAGATACAGAACTAAGATCGTATATGCTAAATTAACGCTGTTTAAAAATTGACTACCTAGACTTAACCTCTTCAAGAATTCAGGTTAGAAAAAGATATATAACAATATTTTCTTGAATTTAAATCTGTGATCATGTAAGTTCAGCAAGAATTATACAAAAATCGTGTCCATATATTTTTGAAATAAAGAAGTATTGAAGAGGTTAAAAATGTTTCGAACGGCTTTTTGTCGTCAAGCAAGCATTTGAAAACCCTGCAGGAAAGGGTCAATCGAGTCAAAACAACGAATCGATCTCCGTCGATTACAAGAAAAAAATGGCGACTCGCAACTCACTGGCATATCGGTGCACGCGGATTTGTTCATGCGTAACATGGAACGTTAAACGTACTCGCTCATTCATAATAAGCTTAACATCGAGCGCGATAAAGCTGTACCGTCAACCAGTCTTAAAATTTGCTGACTCTATGTCCTGCTGGAAATCTTAATTAACAACGTGTTGGGCGGATTTCAAAATCTTACGGTATTCGCTTTAACGACCTCGATTTGTCTTCTCTCCGATCAAACTCGCGAAGGATCGATCTATCAAATAAATACTTGTCGCGCGTTAATCCGAGCGATTAACGTTTCACAAACGTTAGTTTAACTTAAACAACTTAGACCTACGAGAATTAACCGTGGAAGGAATATCCTTCATCTCTTTGTACATGATCCATGCGTTTCGGATTAAGCCGGTTGCATCGGGTCTAATTATTAGACCTCGGTGTATATCGCAGGTCTTAGTACAAGATTTTGTAGTACGTAATAGAGGCAAACAGAAACTTATTGTCATCTGTCTTTCAAAAATTTATGCTTGAACATTTTTCTTAAATTAAAATTTCAAATAATTTATTTATAATTTAAAATTGTACTTCTAACAAAAGTATAATTTTTACAAAGTTCCTGCCTTTTTATACCTTTTCATAATTTAAAAATTATTTTGAAATGTTACTAGTTCACATAATACTTTATGTACGTCATTATTATTGAAATACAGATTTTAAGGGATGTGACACAAGCAGCTTAATCACGAATGCAATTAAACGGGACGGTTCTAACGTGAGAAGAAAATAATTGTGTTCACCGAGAAGGATTCATGATACGGAAACCAAGAAGAAAACCTTAACGCTAAGATGACGAGTATTTACAATACAGCTAATCCAGTAACGACGATTAAACCTCGTTCGGCATCGACAACATCATCGAGTCTTGCGATAGTTCGTCCATCGATTGTTCCGAGCCTGAAGACAGAGTTGACGGAGTTGCGATAGAGAGTAGACCTTTTTAAAGCAAAACTTTGTTTTTTCTTTTTTTTTTCAAAGATTTAATAATTCTATAAATTGAAACTAACTAAATTTAATATTTTGTATACTATAAATTTGATCAATATTAAGTTTGAAATCATCGCTAATTGTAGTTTTAAAAAATTGGCAAAAGACGTTTGATTCTTACCGTGATTATGATAAATCGAAGGTGTGGGACTTTTGCACGCTGGACTTAACTGAGGCTGTTGTTGGTTGTGGTGGTGTTGTTGCTGATGTTGAAACGAATAGGTCAAATGCAAGTTGATGTGCCGACTGAAATCGCCTGTGGACGTCGTCGAGTTCGGGGGTGATTGATGGACTGTAACAGGTAAAAGCATGTTTAATATTTCCCTGTTTCTATTTCCATATTTTCAACTTCTTACATCTATAATTGTTGAAACTTCTATGAATCTAAATTTCCAAATTCTCTAATTTTTTAATATACAAATCTCCAAATTCCTAAATCCCAAATTTACAAATTATTTAATTCCTGAATTCACTAACTCTCAAACCCCATAACCCCATCCAAGAATATTAGGATTGCATTCATAGGTGTAATAAAACGATTAGGAAAAACCCAGGAAAACTAAAGAGTTAGCTAAGCGTATACCTACAAAGGTTGCCTTTTGTATATAACCACATAAGTATTTAACTACTATTAATTTCCTGGTAGTTCAACGAAAGAATCGGTTTAAACGGGTCACATTGTAATATCCAGGTATATGAGTACCACTTTGCACTAAGGATTATCTTATCCACAATTATAAAATCTATCGTGTCCTCGATAAAATGAAAACTCGCTAAAGATTATTGAAATAAACAAACACAAGAAGTACCGTGTTGCCCTTTCGTTTTGCCCGTGTGCAGATGCTTCTTCTGCCTCGCCCTAGAATTCTGGAACCAAACCTGCGTAACTCTTTTGCTGAGTCCCGTCACATGCGCTATCCTCTCCAGATCTTGACCATCCGGATTGCTGTCTAGTTGAAAGTTAGCTTGAAGAACCGAAAGTTGTTCCTCGGTGAATGTGGTTCTCACTCTCTTCGCCTTGTTACCGCTTTTGTGGCCGCTCTCGGAGTCACCGCCTTCTGCGAAAGTACCAATTAGGGGTGCCCCATCCACCGCTACGCCTCCATCTTACCATTCGATTCAGTTATCGGATAGTAAATGGAGACTGCTCTTAAATTTAAACGACCCGGGAAATTACTCGTCATCGACATTCCAACTACTCGGAAATAATTACAAAGTATATATTTGAAATACATCTTGAAAGCCTCACCATCGGAGGAGGTGTTGTTCCCTTCGACGACGTCCAGATAATGAGCCTTGCAGAGCAACCTGGCATCGAGAAGGGCGAATTGCTCCCCCGTCGACAATTGTCGCGAACACGCGTCGCAGGCGAAACAGGCTAAGTGATAAACCCTCTCTCGGGCCCTTCTGACCCAGTCACCCGCGCCGACGCTACGTCCACACTTTGCACACTTTGCTCCGAACGTCCTGCAAGGTTAAGAACAAGCAAACTTGATGAAAAATTGCTGTTTAAGCCACGACTATAAAACCTGTACTAAAGTAAGCTTGCGAATGACTTCTGTACAAGTTCTCAGTAAATAAATTTCACGTTGAAAGACGTTCATATAACCTCCTAGTAGTGTATATCTTAAAAATGTAGCTTCATAAAAATTCACAATGTTCTTTGTCATCAAAAATATTTGCACGTGCAAGCTAAACTGAAAGACATTCACCATGGAACAGGTAACCATTTGCAATTACAGCCGGCTGGATGTTATTGCAGCCAGGCTACCAGTCATAGGAGGCGAGTAAAAATGTCCTTTGTTATATTTTAAGAAAATAACGTAGACCCTCGATATATACGACATCCTCGCGCATGTACGCGTAACTTGTTCACGGCAAAAGGGATAACCGTATCAATAGAAGCCGTGCGTATCGATAAAACTGCACAGTTTTTCCGTCCATAATCTACGTGATTAACGATGCCTTGGCATGCCGGGAAATCCGCGGCGATCGTAAAGAATTCGCAGGCACGCAACACACGCGTGACCACCTGCTGCAATGGCGCCAATAAATTCAACGGTGGAAGCCCGCAGAAGGATTTAGTCTCCACGGCATCCTCTCATCTAACAAATGCGTTCGCAGCGGTCGAGTAAAAAGCCCATTCGACGCTCGTACGCGCATTTAGGTGTCGATAAGCCTCGCCCTGGACGCGGCGGTTTCTCCAAGCGAAACCGTGTAAGTCCCTTGATCCTTGGACGATCAATACGCGGCCATTATCAACGACTTACGAGCCAACAGCGTTTCAAGCTGCGACGTTAATTCGTCGATGTCGCGTTGATTCATCGTAAAGAAACACGTCGAGCCGGCGTTGAAAGACGCGGATGTTTTATACGGAATTACACTTTGATCGCCAGTTTTCGTAAGGCCGTAAAACAAGAAAATCGATCGTGCTACCGAGTGTTGCATTTCGATTTCATGCGGGATGCTCGATTATCGTCGCAATGGCCACGCGAGTGCTCGAAGAAATAGTCGGTGTCGGTGCTCCTCGTGAGAGAGTGCCTCGCCACGCTCTTAGATAACGCCTCGTGCACGAACGAGCGTTTACCTAGAACCAGCCAGCCTGTACCGGTCCTCCCGTGACAAATAAATGAGTCCTGGACCTCGAAGCGCGAGTCGGGGAGCGCGTTTGCGTGTACGTAAACCTGGCGGAAGGGACACAAGGACGAAAGAAGCAAAAGGAGCATCGGTCTGATGTCGGGGTGTAAGAAAAATGAGCACAGAACATTCTTGATTTTCAAACATCCCGTCTGAAACGTGACGGTATATTCCAATCGATGCGACAAATATAAAATATATCTTAAACAATCAACTAGAAAAATACAAGGTACATTTTCAAGTTTCAAAAACCGCGCCAAAAAAGTGGCGGTAAATTCAAACTGCACTGATACGAATAAAATGTTTCACAAAAGAGAAAGTGAAAAATAAAAAGAAGAAGCTAACGAGGAAATACAAACATGGAGCGTGTTCGATGTTGAAAAATCGCGCCAAAAGAGTGGCGGTAAATTCAAATGGCAGAGTTAGAAATAAAATGCTCGCTTGTTTTTCGAGTCTTCTAGTACAAGATCTAATCGAATGCTAAGAAATGAGCCTGTAGGTAGTCTCGGTCTCGGTAGTTCTGTGAAAAAGCTGGGAGTTAGGCCGGTGTAAACGGTAGCCGTGTAACGGCAAGACACGAGCACGCTACACGACGCATGCACGCTCGAGCAGATGAATGGCTGGAGGAACGGTGGGTGTTATGGGTGCAAGGAGAGAGCAACGGTCCCAAGGAGCAAAACCAAGAGGAGCGTCCGTTGCTAAACGACGAGCAGAAGCACGACGCGACGGTGTGCGACTTCACGGCCGGGTCCGGTGTGGTCGGTTGTGCGCTGCTGCGACCGGTAATTAAACAACGACTAGTGGCCATTAGCCCATTATCATATTCATGAACACGGAAAGTGCATCCCGATTCCTCGTCCGGTTCCTACGGCAACGATCCACCTAGCTGTTTATACAGGCTGTGTTTGCAAACCCCTTCGTCCCTCTGCGTCCATAGCCAAGATATCTTATGGGGCCACGCGACTACCCCGGTGGCCCCACCACCCCATACGAAACAGAGAAAGTATCGACTAACAGACGCCTAGATCCACGACTAGCAATACTAGCTGTTCCTTTGCGTTCCGCGACGATTAAGAGGGCATTCCTAGCGAGGAACAGATATTCGCGCCAACTACTTTCAACTGACTAATGGAACTGATTGTCCCGTGTGACTCGCTGGATGCGTACAACTTTGTTCGGAAATTGATATGTAGATTATATGTATCATACTTTGCCTCATTTTTCATTCCTCGAGATTTAATGAACACATTTGCGATGCACTCTCAGGTAATGTGAGAACAAATGTTAGTTGATTTAAGACAAGTGAACTTGGAATTTTCTCAAGTCATTTGACATTCTCAATTTTATAAAACTTCAGAGATTCAACAGTCAACGAATATTTATTTTTCCTGCAGAAACCTATACTCGTTATAAATTCATAAAAGGTAGATAAGGAATGCGTTTTAATCCTATTGTCTCTTAGCAAACTATTAATTCACAACGGTTGCAAGAGGAGTTTTGTCCACTCGCCCACACAGATCTCTAGGAAGGGATTTGAATGTTGAACGACGGACTAGGGGATTCTTTTATTAAAATCGATGTAGATCCCATAGGAGACGTGTCCAAATCAAAAAGAACCGAAACTAATCCCTGCTGAGAGCTTCTTACAGGATTACTCGCAACTTCAGTTTTCTAATAGCCTTAAAACACACAATTCATTCATAGTTAAAGAATTTGAAGAAGCCGTTGTAAGTATCAAATGATATAAGGAAAGTCTTATCTACATAGAAAAAAGCAATAAACATCACGTTTGCAATGAAAGCACAAGCAGTAAATTCTAAAGTTATCAAGCTTGCAATTCTTAATTTAAAATATAAATATGTTCATTGTAAGTAGTCCTGTAGTCTCCGCCATATTGCTTATGCACACGCATGCGCACAGATCGCACAAACATTTACTGCTCATAAACGCATTTGTTCAATTAAACATTTCATTATAAGAAAAAAATAACATAATCCGTATTATGTATAGTATATTAAACTTCATAAAATTCATATTTCCAATGCTGAATATTTTGCTTCTCATGAACCTAATTCTCCCTTTTCTTCAACTAATCCAACAACCTCTTTAACCATTTCGAACCGCGAAGCGCATTAATCTGCCCATCAATGGTATTAATTAGATCACATTGTATCAACGTTTCAATCGAACGAAACGTTTCGGATTGGTGTCCCCGATTCTCGCCGCTTCGGAGGAGTCGCGGTATAGTTTTCTGATCATTTATCACGCGGTCCGAAGCGTAGATCCAAAAAGTGGCTCCGTTTCTTTCCAAGTCGCTTGTCGACGGGTCTACGGTTCATGGATCCTGTCGACCAGGTCATCGTAAGGCAGCATTACGAGGCGAAAAGTACCAGTCAAAAATGTTACACGGCGAATTCCTACGGACCTCCCGCATATACACGACTTTGAGAGACGTTCGGCTCGAAAATGTCCGACCACTATCATCGCTGAGAACCATCATGTCGTTGCGAAATATCTGAATGCTCCACACAATGCTTTAGAAAATGATATAACCTAACCAAGTTTTCTAATCTAACTTTTTGATGTCACTTCAAGAGTGGATATTTCGTTGTTATGTATTTAGTGCAACTGGTTCTTGACTTTCATTATAAAAACATTTTATTACATTACATGGACATGATCGCTATCGAGTGTTACACTTCTGTGATGTCATAAAAGCTACCCATATTGTACTATCACATTGTGATATTAGGTATTAGGTATATTTCTGTATATTTATAAACTTTGATACGTACGATGCTGTATGTCTAAACATATGAACGTGACATATAGTTATGAAGGTTTGGTACTTGAACAGTGAAGGACATTTTAAAATGATGGTAGCAAATGTGTCTACATCGTGATCGTGAGCATGTCCACATCTTAATCATGAATGTCTTCACATAGTGATCGTGAATATGTCCACATCTTGATCATGAATATGTCCACATAGTGACCATGAACATATCCACATCATGACTGTATCGAAGAACTTATTCTTGATTCTTGTAATAATTTGCTAATTGTGATGTGAGCGATATAGAAAGGTATGTCACTTACAAAGCGTAGTCGTGCCTGCAATAGAGTCTCATGCCCTTGAGGAAGCAGGAATGTTGATCGTGAAGAGGTCTAGCACAGGCGAAACACCTTAAACACCTCGAATGCCAGGTTCGACCACCGACGCATAAAACAGTGCGCTCGCGAACTCTTTCTCCACATCCGCCGCATTCCATTCCGCTCGGCGATACTTCCGGTCCTATTAGGCTACCTGTGCCCTCGGCAACGGCCAGATTTGGACCGCTACCTTCGCAGACACCTTCGCTCGTCATGTCCTCCACCTCCGTCTGTAATTATAACAACATTATAATATGACACCTTGTAAAATTAGTGCTATAACTGTATTACAATTTCAATATATGACTCTCAAAAATTTCAATGAAACTAGTTAAGAAAGCTGTGATATAAAAAATGTGTTATCGATCGTTTCACACGCTCGTTTGTTACGCGAGAAAAAGGATTCGGTAATGATTTAACGAAGTGAACGTTTCCCACCCTATTGTCACCCTATCCCACATAGAATTCAACCACCAATCTGTCGGATGTTCTTGACACGAAAGCTGTGGCTTGTTTGATAGATGCGTCTGTTTCGATCAATCTGTTTCGAAGTAGTTTGCTATGCTTGCTATTCACTCTTCCTTTCCTGTGCTTTCAAACTTGTGAACGATTCAGGCAGAAAATATACAATGCCGGATGGTGAATGTCCCTAGGGAAAATGGCGAAGTGTAGGAATACCTTATTCACACGAGTGCAGTTTACTTTTATTGTAATTTGAACTTTTGCAAATTTTGGATTTTAGAGATTTGGGAATTTGCGAATTTGGAAATTTGGGAATAGGAAATTTGAGAGTAGGAAATTAGGGAGTAGGAAATTTGAGAGTAGGAAATTTGGGAGTAGGAAATTAGGGAGTAGGAAATTTGAGAGTAGGAAATTCAAAAACAGGAAATTAACAAATTTTAAAACATAGAATTTAGAAATTCGTCGAAACGTTCCAACACCTTCCAAAACTTCTAACTTACGATACCCATACAAATTCACCCCATAAATTCTCCCCACACAAATTCATAAAACAATAAACATATCGCCCCGATTTCACGAAATCGCTGTTGCATATAACCTAATTCAAGCAGCATCAACAACCGATCGAAGATGAAGTATAAAAGAACAAGGCACCCCTCTCCATCCTCTCTCGCGACGGGAGTTTATTTACCCGACACGCCCCCCTCGTTCGAAAATCATTTAATCCACATCGTGGCAAAGCATGGTCGGTCTAACCGTGGATTCAACACCAGTCACCGTAACAAGGCCGCCGACATAATGACAGAGATGTTCGGAAGCGGCTGGACGCCTTGGATGCCCATTTACTCGCCCCATTGGCGTACACGCTCGTGGAGGAGCCCGTACAGAAGGGATGTTAGGGGTGGGTCGGTCAGGCTACATATATTGCACCGGTGGCCAAGCGGTTAAAGGGCAAGGGCTTGCCAGTACAACAAAGCCATCTGTACAACCGAGACACCGAGATATAACGCGTCACCATTTTAAAAGAGAAGGGGGGTTCGTGGTTACATCGGCAAGCGTGTAACGTTTGGGGTTGCCTTTTTCGCTTGACCAGCTGCCTACCGAATCCCTGCTATACTACGTTTACTGTTTATGATTTTATGGAGGACTGGGATTAGTTGGTGGGGATACACAAATACTCTTATTGAGAAATTTGAGTTTAAGGAATTTTTGGGGAGATCTTAATGGTTCATTTTGATGCTGGGTTATTAAAGAGTACTGAGTGTTATTCGATTTTATAGGTGACTCAAGGCTTGTGAGTAGGGTTGCAAGAGGAGCTTAAGTTTACAATTTTCCAAATTTTCAGCTCATCAAATATCCATCTTTCCAAATTTCCAAACCTCCCAATTTTGCAATTTTCCAGTTCTGCAACACCTCTTTTCCCAACACTCGAATTCCCAAATTTCCAACTACCCTATTTCCAAATTTTCTAATTTTCTAATTTCCACATCTCCCAACTTCCAAAAATTGTCCAATTCTGCAACACCCCATTTCTCAACCCTTAAATTCCAATTTTCCCAATTACTCAAATTTACTAATTTCTTACCACAGAGTCAACTAACTACAAAAATATTCCACCAGTTCTAAAAATAATCTAATACTCCAAACAACATATAAAAATAGTCCACCTATAAAAATAATCCACCAGTCCAAACCGGTTACAAAAACATTAAAATATTTGAAAATGACCCACAGCCAACCGTGCAGTTAATTGTATTCCAAAAGCGATACTCTCCGTATTTGATCCTTGGAACACACAGGAGAGTTGTATACAATACATCCACATATAAGGCAGTAGCCGTCCGTACACGGTTTAGGACGTGCGAACATTTGGTTGGTTATGGTTGGTGGTTAACCATACGTCACAACGAGATCCACAATGGTGGCACACGGGAGTTACATAAAGGCATTGTAACGTAATACCTGCAGACCCGTAGGTGCTGCCTGTATACCTACACCTAATGCACGCGTTGTAAGATCCCGACATGCTGTGCCTATCACCGAGACGCGTCCTCGTCACACGGGACCAGCCCCATGAATTACGTTCAACATCCCCTCCCATTTATACTCACCCCGAACAACCTTTTTGTACTTGCACACCCTGACAGGGGCGTGATTTTTCGGGTTTATTATGAGAATGATATCCGGGGAGCATTTCTGCGGTTTTTTTTTTTGGTGGCAACGGAACGATTTTTAATAGCGTATGTTAACTTTTGTCCGGATGAGTAATTGTGTAAAAGTTTATATTTCGTAACTTAGAATCCTGTTTGATATTTTACGGTTTATTATTGTAATATTTTGATTAAGTATATTCGGGAGATTAGGAATTAGGGATTGGGAAATTGGGAAATTTAAAAATTGGAAAATTGGAAAATTGGGAAATGGGGAAATGGGGAAATGGGGAAATGGGGAAATGGGGAAATGGGGAAATGGGGAAATGGGAAAATGGGGAAATTGGGAAATTAGGAAGTTGGACAATTGGACGATTGGGAAATTGGGAGATTAGAAGATTGGGAAATTGGGAAATTGGGAAATTGGGAAATTGGGAAATTGGGAAAGTGGGAAAGTGGAAAATTGGGAAATGGGAAAATGGGGAAATTGGGAGATTGGGAGATTGGGAGATTGGGAGATTGGGAAATTGGAAAATTGAGGAATTGAACAATCAGGAAATTTGGGAGAAATGAAAATTAGAAGTGCAGTAATTGAGAAACTATAAAACTGAATAATTGCATCATCAAAAAGTCGAAAAATTAAGAACTATAATTCATAAACTAGAAAAACCTCCTATAAAAATGGAAATAAATTCGAAATAAATTCGAGATAAATTCGAAATAAATTCGAAATAAATTCGAAAAGCAGAAAAAGTACAAATAGAATAATAGAGTACAGAATCGATGAATGAAAATGGTATCAATATCCCATTCCCACACGCCTAATCCGATCCACAGAATTGGGAAAAGAGTAATCCCGCTTCCATCGCCTTATTGCCTTATTTACACAAAGGTAAATCGGTGAATGCCCAGCAAAGAGACATCCAGAGAGTAGTCGTACACCGGGTTTGTACACGCCTCTATTCAAGAATGACCATGAGGCCCCATTCCTGCCTTTTCGAGTGGTTTCGGTTTCGATCCCCTTGTCGACGGAAAGGCACCACCGGGGTATGACTTTCAAACTTGAAAGCCTGTCGACGGGAGGTCCTACGGGGGTCTCTCTATGGGGTTTCCTACGGTATTCGCGGCTTCGTGTCACTTTCGGGCCACGACACGGTGTCCATTGAAACCGATACTTCTTCGTTCCCTTCCAACGCCTCTCCTGCCATCGTGCTAACATCGCTTCGGCTAGGTAATAACGATAATGGCGACAAAGAACCTAACTTTTCACGATCTTTTCATTCTACTTCTCTTGTATCCTACCAACAGATTTTCAACTTTTCAAGTAACGCGGTTGAAATTATAATATTCGTTTATTAACTTTCTATTAAACGTTAGCATTCTGTTAAACATTGGTCACATTAACATTTTATTATAAATTTTTGTGTTAACATTCTGTTAGACATTGTTCTGTTCCCATTCTATTAACGTCCTGTGAAACGACACTTTATTAGCAATTTATTAAACATTGTTCTGCTAACATTTTATTAAACCTCGTGTTAATCTTCTGTTAAACGTTCCACTAGTGTTAAGCATAGTTGTGTTAACATTCCATTGAGAATTGTTCTATCAACGTTCTATTAGACGTTCCATCTGGTCGCAGTTTATTTTGACGTTTAATTACTTGGACGTGTTTTATGAACACGAGGTGTTAAATCGTTTGAACCGAGTACAAACACGCGAACCAATTAGAGAGGAACAGTTTGTTGTGGGCTCTCTGTGTTCGAGAAGGACGACATGTAACTAGAGGTGTAACTAGTGACTATCGATTATCGATATCTTATAGATCCCTTGTTTATAGTTCATATTTAACGATATATTCGTTGAACTCTGTTTGAAGTTTAGGGAATTAGGGTTAACATGTTGTGAGGAATTTGGATATTGAGAAATTGGGAAACTGAGAACATGAGAACTTGAAAAATTCAAAAAGAAATTAAAAAATTCGACAAACTAACTTCAAAAATTGCCTAATATTCTTCAAACAATATTTAAAAAATCCACCTCAACTTCCCCGTAACCAAACCAACATCTAAAACCTACCACACCTGAGAAACAAAGACCCCACAAGTTCCATTCCACAAATTTATTACATTACATTCCCTCCGGCTACGCCAATTAAACCGCGTTTAAACGAACTCTATTAATCACCGTAACACTGCGAAAACACAGGCTGCAATCAATTTTTTACTCACAAAAATAAACACTCGACTAATCGAGCGTGTGCGGCAATAATTTCTAAATATTACACACGATATCGCGCTGGTAAGCAAAGGGAGAGGTGCGAGATGGAAGTCGAAGGATCCCCGAAGAAAAAAAAAAGGAACGAAAGAAATAAAGAACGGCATCGAGGAAGAAGAGGAGTCAAGACTTCCTGGTGCGAACAAGAACGAGGCTCGTTCCCTTCTTTCCGAGGGGTCCTTCGTTCGTTTTCTTTCGCGTCTCGTGGTCCCAGGTGACAAGTTGACAAAGTGGCCCGCTACGGGTATCCTTCTTTTAGCCGGCTCTTTCACCAACGAATCGGCCATTCTCGAGAAGGCACCGGGGGACAAGAAATGGGACGCCTCGCGAAAATAATGCCGAGGTTTTTCTGTGTTTCCAGTGGCTTTTCGAGTGGCTGGGACACGAAGGGCACGAGCCTCTTCACGCCTTCGTCTCTACGCGACCCCCTAACACCCCCCCGGAGGATGAAACGATCTCCCGCAGGTACAATGGGACAATCCGTTCGAGAGGTCGACTTTGGCCACTCGAAATCTATTTAGATCGCCATTCGATTTCTTGCTTTTGCCCGACACACAATGTCCGGCCGCTTTTCATCCGAGGCTTCTTCGCCGTTTTGTTAGCGTGAATGGAGCCTGGCTCGCTGACCGGGCACAACGATTCGTCCCGCGATTAGCGGCAAACTTCTTACTAATAACTGCGGTGAAAACGATCGAGGAACCGGGAAATTTCAAGTGGCACCCGAATCAGTGTGGAGATACGTGGACAAGGATCACGGATATACTAGTGGTCAATGTGAATGGGCTGTTTTATATGTTTACAAGCTCAGAATTTAGAATTTATGAATTTATGAATTTTTCTGGTTGGATTGTTAAATTACTAGATTATTAGATTACTTAATGACTAGGTCACTAGATTACTAGATCACTCGATGACGATATAAGTAAATGGCTACATGACTAGATTACGAGATTGCTAAATTATTGGATTACTAGGTTATTAGGTTACTATGTTACATTACTAGATTACAAGACTAAGCTACATTTCTAAATCTTCAAATTCTTCCTGTTCTATCATCAAAGGTAACTGTATCTGAACCATAATGAAAGGTAAAGATAATTGCGGATCTCGTTTTTTCCACATCTAACATACATAGGTGAAAACGTACGAAGTTTTTAAAGATTATTTTCCGATAGTAATAAGAATTTCTTCACAATGAAGGAAGTATTAATTTATTACGTGCTACTTAGAAGCATGATTAAAGTCACTGTGCATCGCAACAACGGCATTTTGTCTGACCCGAATAACACGGAGATAAAATCTTCGCGATTCATCCTCAGTCCGCTACAGTTAACTCTGAAGATTGATCGCATCAATTATAGAAGAGAAACAGCGTATCACCGAAAACGGATTTCATGGCTAATAGTTCAACGCGTATTAGGTGAACGCGATCGATAAAGTAGAATTAACGCAAGGATTTTAGAGAAGATCAGGGAAGATTAATGCCGGTGAAAAAAGCACGCGGATTTAACCCGGTGTCCAACGTAAAACGGATCATCCGGAATTACGATCTATGGGATCAGCGACACCTTCCGATGATCCTTGTCCATCTTTGCTCAAAGACTTTAGGCGCCAAATATTTTTTCGTAGAAGGTTACTTTGTGGATCTAATAGTTTACAATTTGAACGCAAGTTTCAATGATTGGAATTTGCGTTGCAATTTTACGCGTGGAAGTTTGTAGTAATCTAACGGGAGATAATGTAATGTGTGGTTATCAATTTCATTGCAATGCAACACTTTGCAAAATATCGCGTGGAAATTTAATGTGCGGCTATCTTATGTATTGAGATGTAGCATGAAACAAACTAACGCGTTACAATTTAACATGTAAAGATCTAGCGTGTGGAAATCTGACGCGTGGAAGTCTGACGGGTAATAAGCTGACGCGTGGAAATCTAACGTGTAGTAATCTAACGCGTTGCAATCTGATTTGTAGCGACCGAACGCGTAGAAATCTAACATGTGATAATGTAACGGGTGGAAATCTAACACGTGATAATCTAACGGGTGGAAATGTAACACGTGATAATCTAACGGGTGGAAATCTAACGTATAAAAATCCAAGACGAAGAAGTCTATCATGTAGCGATCTAACAAACAACAATCTATCATATGAAGATCCAACACAGCATAGAACGCGTGGCCATACAGCGCACGGCAATATAACACCTCCGCTCTGATTTTCGTCATCCTCGCAACTCACACACTTCGTTTGGATACGAGTTCTTTAAAAACCGAGCCACATAACTCCAGATAAAGCTGATGCGCCATTTTGCGCCTTACACCGACAATTTACTGGACCACACACGCACTGGGTGCCATCTTGAAAAGCTCGTTCGCGTGGGATGTGCCGTGTCTCGAACGTGATTTTACAAGTACATTTTCCCTCATGCATTTCATATAAATCCTCTCAGAACCTAAACTGATAAGTTACTAGAACCAGTACTGTTCAAAGCTAGAAAGAATGCACGTGGTTCCTCCTATTATAGAGATGCAACTAATTATAATTATTTGTATACCTTTGTAACTGTTTTGCTAAATAATTTATCGTAAACTCCACATGTTTCAATCGTATCCGTTACAACCAATCAGATCCACGTGCCTTCTTTCCAGCTGTGAACACCGTGTCGCTCCTCTCTGCGGTTCGAAACATTCGATGAATGAAAGTTCAGAGAGGTGAATGAAGTTCGGTTACTCGAGCATTTAAGGTTTTCGATCCGTGACACGCATCGGTGCGCCGCTAACAATGGAGACCCGGCAGACTACGACGATATTTAGTGACACGCGATAAACAACCGCGGTTTGCTTTATGCGTCTCATGTCGGGAGATTCCGCGACATTCGTTCGCAACGTGTGTGTTTTTGCAGGGGGTCGCGACTTGCCTGTCCACCAACGCTCATCAACCTCATCAAGCCCCGACCGCGACGGATCTAGGGACTTTATGGCGCGAGGAAACAGACTGCGTCGGTTGGGAGTTTTTAATTTCGTGCCGAGAGTTGTTTATTCGTCCTTTCAGTGAGTACGGGAAGTTGCTAGGTAGGGAAAAATTTATAACGTATGTTTAACAATTATTTCCATTGTGTGGATATGAGCAAATTAAAGATGCAGACGGTCGATGTAAATCAGGAAATTAACGCGCTTCTAACCATCGCATGCATGTTACCTCTCCTCACATTTTTTACATTCGCTCATAATTTTAGTAAACTTCCTGAATACTGCTGCTAACTGATTGTTAAATATTTGTGTCTTCCCGGAAAACTCTTGCACTACCAACTACATTTCATTTCAACCTTATATGAGAACGTCGTATTTAATTAACAGTAATTGACAAAAGTCACTTCACATGTTCTGAACATATGAATATTCAGTGCTTTTATTTAAAAAATTCAACAAATGTCTTAGTTCTATATCACACTAGGGAGATACTTTAAACTCATTGGTTAAGATTCCTCCAGATTGTTGGTTTGTAAATGGGAGTTTTTTTAGTCAGCAAGATGTAATGTGTCCTTAAAAAATTTCCCAAAAATTATTTTCAAACCATAGGTCTGCCAAGTAGGAGCTGTCCATTCAAAACGTATAAACAATTTCTAACTGCATAAGCTAAAGACATCAAGTCTAACAAAGATAATAAGGAAGTCAGCAAACATCTCATATTAACTAGTCACAGTATTATAAATACACGTACCTTCATGATTCTCTCGGAACAGCGATCAAGACACTGGTACACCGGTGCGGTTGCGTTAAACGATCTCTGTGTTCCCGGTATCGATCACAGGAGGTTAATTGGCAATCTCAAAGGCATCGTAGAAACCGCGCGGAAAATAAACGCGTTCACGTGAGGCGCGAGCAAGCGATAGCTACGCCCGAGGAGCGCAGCATAGCTCGAATACGGCCGGTGCGCTCGGCGATATAATGCAATTCCCGAGCGAGGCTACGGTACACGGCACACACAGAACTGCGGGTCCGCGAAGACCCGTTTCTATCGTGTCTCGTTCCACGGTGGGCGTGGCCTTAACCGGCCGATGGGCGTGACCGTTGCGCTGTCTCCCATTGGCTGGCTCCCGATCCGCCCAACATCGCGAAATTAAACGCTGCCACGAGGAGCAACGTCGCGCGCACGCGCACAGCGCTCCCCGGCTCTATGAGCAATGCGACTCTTTTTTGATTGGTCGCGTTCCGCGCGCTGGATCATTCTCGAAAATCTTTCTCCCGAGACGCTGCGAGGGATCCTCGAGCACAATCCTCCGGCTTGTTGTGATAGATTGCGATGTGATACGCGTCCACTCGCCGACGATAAATACACCGTTTAATTCTTAATAGACTTCGCCCTTATACGAATAACGGTTATGTACTATTATTTTCGTGCACGCGTCAAAAATTGAGAGAGATGATGCGGAGGGAACGATTTTAACAGTTTCAAAATTTGGAATTTGAAAGTTAAGAATTAGATATTTTGGGAATTCGGAAAATTTGGGGATTTGGAGATTTGGAGATTTGGAGATTTGGAGATTTGGAGATTTGGAGATTTGGAGATTTGGAGATTTGGAGATTTGGAGATTTGGAGATTTGGAGATTTGGAGATTTGGAGATTTGGAGATTTGGAGATTTGGAGATTTGGAGATTTGGAGATTTGGAGATTTGGAGATTTGGAGATTTGGAGATTTGGAGATTTGGAGATTTGGAGATTTGGAGATTTGGAGATTTGGAGATTTGGAGATTTGGAGATTTGGAGATTTGGAGATTTGGAGATTTGGAGATTTGGAGATTTGGAGATTTGGAGATTTGGAGATTTGGAGATTTGGAGATTTGGAGATTTGGAGATTTGGAGATTTGGAGATTTGGAGATTTGGAGATTTGGAGATTTGGAGATTTGGAGATTTGGAGATTTGGAGATTTGGAGATTTGGAGATTTGGAGATTTGGGGACTTGAGAATTTGGGAATTTGGAAGTTTGATATTTCGGGAATTGGGAATTTGGAAACTTAGGAATTTCGGAATTTTAGATTTGGGAATTTAGAAATTTGGGAATCCGGGAATCCCCAAAATTGCAAGTAACATATTCCTACACCTCTCTGACAACCAAAAAACACCCCAAAAATTTGTACATCCCTAGTAGTACGATCGCATGCATAAAACCGTTGAGAGCACAAAGTACCGACGAAAATGGCGTGAAACGAGGTAGCAGTATAAGAGCTACAATATGCAAATGTTGTACAGAGGCAGTATACAAAGTGGTCAGTGAAAAAATGTCGGAGAACGAACGACATTGAGTTCCTGACGCGTTTACCAACGTGGTTTTCGCATTTCCACGGGCGCAACTCTTATTCACGTGCGACGAATATAATAAATAACAATACGAGGCTGCCTACAGGTACAGGGTCTCGCATAACTTCACCCTATACCTGAACTGCCGCGGCGCGTCATTAAAATTATTTATGGGGAAATAAGAATCCGAAGCCTTTAAGTCCAGCTCTCGGAGGTTCGCATGGAAATATCCCTTGATCGTCCACTGCATCTCTTATCCTCGATCCCCTTTAGTCCCGACGCCGTCTCTCCGGGCTTACGGGTTAGTTACCGTTAGTAGATTAAACTCACGCTTCTCGTATGTTCACTGCATAAGTTTTGAACGCGTTTAGCCGGTAACGTATGCGCACACCTGAGTACCAAATCGCTAGATTTGTGGCGCGAGCAGGTTTACGATCAACAAATATACTTACCCGAGGCCGGGCTAGTTTTTCCATGTTTCAACCGTGAAACGAGCAGGTGGATGATGTATGATCTAACTTTCCATTCGAATTTCGTGAAAGGAATCGGTTACCCGTTATAAGTGAATGTTTATTTGGATATTTAGGTTACGGCAAATTTCATTAGTCGACTTGAAATTTGACTGAAAAGATTTTTTACGGTAACTGCTTTCCTTGTATGTTTACATCAAATTCAGCTATGTACAGTTAACAGGAAATCTAAGTTCTTGGGATTTTTTAGGGATTTTAACTTTTGAATAATGGTGAAGAATTTGAGGACAGAGAACACATGGAGTTGGACATATGAAGTTGTGGATTTAAGTATACATATAGAAATATAAGTATTTGAGAGATTAGAATTTTCAGGATCTTAAAATTTGGGAATCTACCAAAAAATGATCAAAGTCCTAAGGCTATTAAAATTCCAATATGTATGTCCTAAGGTAAAAATGAAGTAAAGTAAAATTTGTCAAATGCAACATTTTGAAGGTGAATAATTGTAAGAAACTATATAGTTAATTTGAGTCTCGCAAGACTTAGAAGACGCCATCTGACGGAAAACACAGCGGCAGGAGTAGAGCAAACAGGGTCGCCCCTTGAACGTGTCGATAATCCAATTTACCAGGCGCCTCCGTTTATCCACGTGATTGAGGCAACAGATATTTAGCCTATTGATCGCGTAATTATTCCCGAATCCGTGGGCTGCACGGGTCGGAGGGACCCGTGGCATGCGCACGGCCGAAGATGAAGAGGTAACGCCGTAGGAGGCGAGAAATAAGAAAAAAGGAACTAAGAGCGAGGAAGAAAGAAAAAAAATCCCGTGGAGTGGCTCAGCTGGGGATTATTCCGGGTGAAGCTTTTTCGTCGGTCGAGTTTCCCTATCGACCACCTGGCCGCATAGTTACACCTTGTAAATGACCGGTGTCTACCGATGCTAATAAACAGAAACGGACACGGTCCAGCTCGCGTATTTGCCAGAGATTAATCGACGCGGATTTGTCACGGACGTCGTTACGAGTTCGCTCGGTTCTATTTCAACACGACGACAACAACGAGTCCCTATCAAAAGCAGTTTCCAAAGCTTCGAGAATAGGTCCAGACAGGAAACCGCTGCACACACCGATCGTTTCCGTCAGCTGGAGCTGATTTATCGTACCGTTTACAGCGACCGTACTTTGATAAACGGTAGATTGTTTCAGCCAAAGTAGCTACTCGACAATTTCAATGACGCGCGATTAGTAGAACGTCCACGCTTATGGTAATCCTACAGTTCGAACGATATTGTTAGCCGTAGGGATCGAGCACTCGTTATGCAAACTAACCACGTGATTAGGACATCAAGGGCTGATGGAAGTTTTGTATCGGTGCGTTTATCGTGGATCCTAGGGTCTTTAAGTTCGAGGTATCGGAAGTTCTAAGGTTATTAAGGATCAAATACTATATTACAATTCTAATGTTGCACAAACTCAAAATCTCAATATCATATAGTACCACAGCTCTAATATTCCATAATTCCAATATCCCACAATCTAAACATTTTACAATTACACAATCTCATTGTGTCGCAATCTCAATATCCCTCAAATCTCATAATCCCAATATCCCTAATTCCTACAATCTCTCAAGTCCCACAATACCCAATTCCCAAAATCTCCAATTCCTAAATCCCAAAAATTTCAAAAATCCCAAAATCCAATTAATACACATGTACACACATGTATTTAAAATTTGTTCCCCCCAATATCTCAACGCATCCCTGATTAATCTATTCATCTACCTACAATTTCTATCCACTGATATTCATTTACAGTGTCAGACGTTATTTACTAATACCACATGATCGTCCACGAAGAGAATACGTATTCATCGACGTCTAGTGGGTAGATTTTGGGGAAGATATACGAGGGTGGGTACAGTTGGATCACCCAAATAGACGCTTTTCACCGAGATAAGAACGTCATTCGACCGTGCGACACTCGTCGCCGATAATTTGGCCCTCGATCTCGACGTACCACGCGAAAAATTGTATCGATTGATCGAACAAAGGACCGTTAAACGCTTCGAGGCTCTCCACGAGTACGTACTTCGAAAGCAAACCCTCTTTTGAAAGTCAGCGGGATACTAATTGCGTCATTAACGCGAGAAAACTTGGTGAACTTGAACGGCTATGTTCTTCGTTTCATTCAGGTTCGAAACTTTGTTTTTAATCATTTTGTTACGATGTTTGTACAGAATGCCTCGTAACTTGACACGTTGATACTTTCATTTCAAAATATGTGGGTACATTCTGTATTACTGCAATGAATAAGATTTCAACATCCACTTGTGTGCCGATAGAAAAAATGACTTGAAATCGTTGCATATCATTCCTGTAGAACGCTCAAAGACTTTAGTCAGTGATTTCATGTCACCACAAAGTTACCAAAAACCAAATTAACCAGCCAGAAGTGCTTAACAATCTATGGACCTAACCAGAAGTACTTAAAAAAGGACCTACCCAGAAAACCTACTTATAAGCCAAAGTACCAAAGTACCTAACAGCTGAAAAATGAAACGAAGAAACGAAAAGTGCTTAAGAGGAAAATTAACCAAGAACCGACAACGGTGTATGTACACGACCATTGGATGTCCGCAGAGAAAGCAAGAGATTCTTTCTTGAAGAAAAACGTGGGAGGTTATTACAATCGCGAGTCCACAATTAACGGACTATCGTATCGGTAACGAAGGATTCTACGGTGCTGTCAATTCGTTGTAACGCGCGAAAAGGCGGCCCCGACGTTATTAATGCTCTCTCCACACTCCGGTACTCGAAAGCTAACGATTATTTACCTCGAAATATTTATATCGTATCTCCATACACGCCTATTATCGCGGGTGTATGATAAATGCCCGGTATGAAAAATCGATTTTATTGTTGGAACAAGCCCGTACCGATGCAGGGCCGAGCATTCCATCCGTCCGTCCGTTTGTCCATCCGTCCGTCCGTCGGTGTACGCGCACGTTTCTACCGGGTCGTTTTTAACACACGTCCCAGGTGCGTATGGTGGTCCATCGGTGATGGATACGCCTACTTTTGATATTTCGGTGATCAATAACGTTTCTCGGTGCCATTCGCGGTGAAGGAACATCCATTATTCACCCGCAGTCGCCGGTGAATAAATAATTTACCACGTCATACCAGCACCATCAGTGACTGACTTCGCACCGACGACTGGACCCGACCGTCTAACTCATCCGATGATACGAGATATCCGTGTTCGTTTGTTAAACGCGTGAGCGTGTGTTTAACCCTCTACCTGTCGAACGGCTTCGTGAAAAAGATGCAAACACTAGGTCGTCGTTATTGGACCCAGTCTGGACACTGTAATACGTTACAGCTAATTTGCTTTCTTATGGGAAGGTTGAGAAATTTAGCTATTTGATGATTTGAGAGTCTGCGATGGTGAAGATATGGGGATTTAGGAAGTAGGGAGTTTGGAGGTTTAGAAATAGGGTATGGGAGAATGTGGGGAAATGTGGAGATTATGGGAGTGTAGAGATTTGGGGATGTGAAGATTTAGAAATATAGGGATTTGGAAAATTCTGAGTTTAGGGATGTAAGGTGTTGGGGATAGTAGAGTTTGGGAGTATGGAGAGAATGTGGAGATCTGGAAAGTAGAGAGGGAGATTTCTGAGTTTCGGAATGTAGGGTATTGGGTATGGGATGTGGAGTGTTGGAAATGTGGAGATTTGGGACTATGGGAGCTTAGGGATTTGGGGATGTGAAGATTTGGAAATTTCTGAATTTAGGGATGTAAGGTGTTCAAAATGGAAGAGTCTGAGGATGTGAGGACTTGAAAATATGAGAATGTTATTTTGTGGGAATTATAAGTATTTGAAAATGAGAGGCTTGAATTTGAGAATGACTAGTAGAAAATGCGAATGTGAGTTCCATAATTAGAAAATGTATATGAGAATTTAAAAAATTGAAACATATAATAATTTGAAAGAGCATAACTGTTCGAATCCACCATTGACGAAGTTGGATGAAAAAGTAAGTTTAATTAAAATTGTCGAAGATCGCGATAATTATTGCGAAGTTCCGAGAACGCAAAGATTAGCGCTCGGTCCACTATTTTATGATGACGGTGCACGGGGTCGTATCGGCACGTTCTCGTATCCGAGAAAGGCATTCTTGTCGCGGTGGGCCGACAATGGCGGCCCGTAATAAATTATAAATCGAAAAAAGAACGAGTTACGGCAACAAGAAGCGGCAACCGCGGCGAGTTACGGTTTCGCATTAAATATGAAATACTGCTATCCGCGTCCCGACGATTCACGCACACACTCCGATCAATCTCGTTCATATAGTAACACGGCCATGTATTAAGTGGTCTTTAATATATTTTAATTGCCGTGGTCGGGATATCGGGACACGTCACGGTGTCCGTAATAGTTGTTCCAAGTTCGATTTCATCGCGTAAGTCACGATTGTCTTCGATATTTTACGAGCGAACGAAACGTCTGTTTTGCGTTATATTTCAATATTTACGATTTGATTTTTGTACCGGACCAATGATTTTTTAAACGATAGGTCAGAGAATAGGCAGGAGGGCTACGAAATAGAGATCACCGGTCCATTAGGTGAACCTTATTAATATTGTAAATTCCTTTTTAATACGCGTAAATCTAACATTTCGACAAGGCCACCTTGGAGAACGTTTTATAGTAGTTTCATTTTTATAGCCCTCTTTCCTGAAATTCGATGTGAACGTTGCGTCATGTTCTTACGACTTTTCATGGAATTTGTTGATTAATGAAAGCGGAGATCGACAAATTGCGGATTTAGGGTTTTGCGATTGAGATATTTAGAGATTTAGATATTTTCGAACTACAAATACTCAAATCCACAAATTCCTATATTTCATAAATGAACAGAAAAGTTTCCTAACCGTATTGCTTCATTTTTACCCATTTCTTGCCGATCATTATCCATTTCTCCGTATAAGGAGATCATTATTTCTTCTCAACTGAAAGGGGTAATATTCAGGTAAATACACTCGGAATACTATAATTATCATTAACGGTCATAAGGTTATCGTCTGTAACGTAAGTCGCTCGTGAAACGCCACTGTGTGCTGGTCAGTGTATACGCATAGCCGCTCGTACAGGGTCAGGTTATATTTATCTATCAACGTTACCGGACGTATTTCATCGGCAACGTTTACGAGCAAAAAGCTCTAGCGGCGCCATTATAGATACTGCCATTTTTATTGCGCCAAAGATCGTTTGCATAGCTGATTACGAAACTGTATGCCGGACTCTGCTCGAGGCAGCTCCTTCGAAGATCGGTCACTCCACCGTGACAGCTTCCTGAACGATCCTTGGATCTTCTTCTAAGTTTTCCTTTCGCTGTGGAGAAAATGGCGGAATATGACAGATATTATACAATGTGCTTTCTTGGTATAAATTTTCCAAATCTCAAATTGTACAAATCACAAATTGCCCTAATTCTACATTCCCCAAATCTGAAATCCCCCAAATTGCAAATTGTCCAATTCCCAAATTGTCCAGATCCCAAATTTCCCAAAATCTAAATTCCCCAAATCTCAAATCCCCCAAATTGCAAATTGTCCAATTCCCAAATTGTCCAATTCTCAAATTGTCCAATTCCCAAATTGTCTAATTCCCAAATTGTCCAATTCCCAAATTGTCCAGTTCTCAAATTGTCCAGATCCCAAATTTCCCCAAAACCTAAATTTCCCAAATCCTACATTGCCCAAAATCTTAAATCCTTAATTACCTAAATCTCAACATCACCAAACATCTAAATTACACACCACCAAAATCCCTAAATCACCAAATCCCAATATGGCAATATAACAAACGTCCAGTCCTTAACCCTTAAAAAATGACACATACATCTCCCTAAATAAAATGTACAAAACAACCTAGATAAGTCGCAGAAGTTACTAGAAATGGCATTATAGTTACGTTACACTAAGAGTTACATAAATAACGAAGAACGGGGCTGCATCCTCTCGTCTCGAAAATATCGTTCCCTGAAAGTTCATATATCAAACGCTTAGGAAAGGCGGCGACACATAAATACCTGTACAGGGTATATAAAAGCCACCACCTCCGGGGGATATATCCCACTAGATAAAATATATTAACTCGGTCGGGGCCGCGTGGGTTTCAGGATTTTCGGGGACACTTCTCCTCTTCCCGTATCTTGTTCTCTGTTCGTCCACAGGACTTCTCGTTCGTTTATTTCGTTCTCTTTGCCGGCTCGAATGACTTATGGCCCAGCGGCGTGCTTTAGCTCTTCTCTCCGCGCGACTATCACGGGATTATAGTACCCACGTAACTATAATGATACTCGATGTTTCTTTTCTCTTCTTATTTGCTACGTTCTCGCATTGGCGTAACGATTTTTATCTAGGACTAATCTTGCACCTCTAACGAAACTGCAAAACCGTGGGAACATAAATTTTTACGAAACCTTTTCTGATGAATGTAGAGCACTAATAAACTAATTTGTATTAGAACATTTTTGTGAATAGTTCTTGTTTGGAGAGATATTAAGCTTTCTTTAATTCCCAGACGTCGTATAACTTAATTACTTTATTATGTTAAAATAGGTGCATTAGCAAAGGTGGTTAAGTGATGGGTTCTTAAAATTCTACTTATCATAAGTTCAAATCCCCTCATCATTAATAAAATTTTTTTTTTCAATTGCTACATAGTTTGAACTTTTTTTTGTGTGTTTTTATGTAGGAATGTATTTATACCTTCACATATTTATACATTTTTTACGTTTCAATGTTCTTTATTTTTCTTTTATGAACTGGATAGAGTTGTCTCGATTAATGTAAATCGTATCAGTAACGATTTCCACAGGGATGTTTGGCTAAATTTGGAAAATTGCCGACTCTCCCGTGCCCGAAATTGGATCGTTTGTATCGTTTGTAACGATAACGCCGACAAATGGTACCGCGTGCCGTTATAAGCGCGACAATGAGGCCCTAGTTCGTCAGGGAGCGGCCCAGTGATCGGATTATCCCGGAAACTTCTTGGACAGGGAACATCCACGAACTTCTGCGTGCCGAACTGCCGACATAAGGCATTGTTAGCCTCCCACGGGACAAACTGCGAGATCAAACGCTGTTAGCGCAAACTGTGCCTTCGATTCTCCTCGTTAAGTTCGTTTCGTTGCCATTTGCTCTTTTCCTCTCGATATTTCGTCAGATCTTTCTCGACAAATTCAAAAATCTTTAAATAAATAATATACCTCCAAAAAACTTACATCTTTAATTAATCTTAAAACCTTTAACCATCTTTCAATATTTCTAAAGAAAATTCTCCCTCTCCCTAAGTGACCAACAGAAATGGCCATATGTTTCAGGCTAATAACGAAATATTCATCAATTTACCAAATATACCAACTTGTTTCTATTCTTTCAATCGTACGTATTTAATACATCGCAAGCAATAAATACCGTTCCGAAGTGTCCATAATTTCGTTTCGTTTATTTCTTTCGCCCTGTTACATTCCCGTTTGGGACGAAGAAGCGGGGCCTAAAACTCTCAGAAGCTCAAACCGAACGGGAATAACGAGGCAGAAAAGAAACGGAGGTACCATCGCGTAGCTCGAGGCGGCAATTAAAACCGTTTGTCGTTTCATCGCCGAAGATAAATTCGTAAACGTGTCCGCGGGTGTTGTAGGGCCGTACCACTAGCACACGGTCCCCGGTAGCCGGAGAAGATGAACGGGCAAAGTATCGAGCAGGAGGGCAAAAGATATCGAGAAGATCATACGCGTGTACGCCGATGCGAATGAGTATCCAGACCCGGGCCAAGTGATTTACATATTCGTACGTTCGACGTACTTTCTTTAAGAATCACTATAAATATGTCGAAGGTGGTTTAATATGCGGTAGCCGTGTAATTTATAACAACTTATTAAATAAAGACCCGAGGCGTTTACTCGTGAGCCGTGCAACCACTCGCGTAGTCCATCCTTCGCGATATAAACAACCCCCTCGTATCGGTAGAGGATGCACCGATATATCTAGTTTATTTTTATGGCCTCTTATATTAGCTACTGATCTAAGATTCAGACGTAGTTTCGAAATTTTTATACTAACCTACTCTAAACCTAATGTAACGCCAAATAAACTGTTCTAACCTGTTCTAAACCTAATACGGTATTACGTGAAATCAAAGGTGAGTTTTTTTATCGATTTAAGGGGTTAGGTTAGGGAAACGTGCATGCGTATCGGAAGCGACGATCCGAAAACACCATGTTGCGAACGTGAGAACGTTCCGAATCCCGTTGTCGCTACGGTGCACAATCGTGCACTGCCTGCGGCTATGGGAAACTATTTAATCTCCCTCAGGATTCTTTATCTTGGCGCGTGGCTGCATCTTTTAATGGGTGCATCTCGCTTCGCGAAGCGGACGAAGGCACGCCCTGCGATTTCTACCGTTTTGTTCTTTTTCGTTTCATTCCGTGCGATCGCTTCGAAATTCGAAACTCTATGTAACATTTGATGTACAATATCACAATAAATCATCGATGTACTTATATCATTTAACTGCTTCAATCTCTGTACACTCCATATTTAATTTGCCTCTTGAAACATTGTTAAAGGTTTAAGATTGGAAACATTGAGGTATGAGATAAAAGTGCAATGTGTAGCTTTGTTCAAATTTATTATTTTACGTATTATTACAACTTTCACATTTTATAATGTTTTAAAAGCCAAACTGCAAAGTTGCACCCTGCACCCTTTCTGCATAAATGTACATAGCAAAGAATAATATAATACATGTAATAAATGTCCAAAGAATAACATAAATATATAAATATACAAAGAATGTTTAAAAAGAATTTTCTTTGTTTAAAAATAGTCGACTTCGCACGAGGCCCTCAGAGTCGACTCAAAGATGTCTACTAACTTTACCCACATAAACTTAATTACATTTAAATAATTGCATTTCGCTCTGTTAATAGTTGTCTGTTCGTCCCGTGTAATTGAGAGTGGCGATAAAGATTGAACGTCACTTTAACCGTAAATTAATGCGATTCCAGCTTATTGTGCCAGGCGCACGTGCATCGTAGCTCATCTACCTTGCTCGCGTCGGATATTTCGGGGCAAGTTGCGTCTATCCCGATGCACGTGTCAAACCGGAATGTAGGGCGTGAATTTACGTGTACGTACACCCACGCTCAGGGTATAATGGCATCACCCTCTTAGTTAACATCCTTGTGTACACTGTACACGTACCCTGCACAACGCTCCCCGTGTTTTGACTCGTAATTCTTTACAACGAAGAAACAAATACGTTCAATTAGATTAACGTTATATTTAAAATCATGAGTGGTTGTAAGGTAAAAAATTCCGAACTTATTAGACACCTTTCAGAGGGGTGCAACTACGTCTCAGTAAACAGAGATTAAAAGTAAGAAAACTTGGCAGTCTGAACAAAAATTAAAGATGTTGAGGATACTCTTAAATATTTTTAATGGTATGATCAATCATGTCTGTTGCTGCCCCTCCCTTCAAAGGTCGAAACTACCTGAGAACACTGTTTTATTGCACCTGTCCATCTTTACCACTGTTCAGTTCTACCTAAGAACAGCTTTTTGTGATCTCTTTCAATAAATATACGCTTGAGACAACCTCTAGTACTTCACATTTATTTAGCAAATTAATATTCCACAAAAAATAAGGTAACTTGACAGTCTCACAAGAGACACTAAAAATAAAATACCAGCCTCACAGAACAGTGACTAAAACCAAGAAAGCTTCACAATCTCACCAAAAAAAAATTAAAAACAAGAAAGTCTTACAGTCTCACCGAAAATTAGAAAGTAGGAAAGCTTCACAGCCTCCTAGAACAAAGATCAAAAATAAGAAAAATGAGAGAAGGTAAAATATGTTTGAAGAATAATTTTTTGCAGAAATCGCGGACTATTTGTCGAGTTTAATGAGGCAATATTTGGGCAGATTCGATTATGGGATGATAGAGGGTGCGTGGAGGTCGCCTTTAACGTTAGACACATGTAACCCTCTTTGCACGTGTCATCCCGTAGACTAAGGGCGTGAACTCACGTCCACGGGCGCCCACGCACGAAGGGAAGATAACCGTTGCGAGGTCACTCGACAGGACGAGCTCTCGCACAATTTTCCTCTACCCCTGTTGGAACGGCGATGTGTAACAACCCTTACCGACACGGCTAACCCCTCTCTCTCTCTCTCTCTGTTGGGGTTGCACAATCGCGCCCTGATTGATAATTTATACGGTGCGTGCAGGTTATTTGATTATCTGTCCCCCAGTTGCCTCGCTCTCTTCTCCTTTCCTCCTTTTCCGCTTCTGTTCTACATCATCGACAACTTCTCTGTGTCTTGCTTCGTTTCTTATCAATTTGTTTTGATTCCTCGTAAATTGGTATTTGGGAACTTTAGATGGGAGTTTGGATGCTTGGGAATTTGCAGATTTGGAGATTTGGAATTCGCAGTTTTGGGAATTGGGGAATGCAGAAATCGGAAGTTTGAAATTTGGGAATGTAGAATTCGGAGATTTGAGGTTTGGGAATTTGAGAATTCTAGAATTTTGTAATTTGGAAATTTAGGGATTTGGGGATTTGGAATTCGCAGTTTTGGGAATTGGGGAATGCAGAAATCGGAAGTTTGAAATTTGGGAATGAAGCATTCGGAGATTTGAGGTTTGGGAATTTGAGAATTCTAGAATTTTGCAATTCGGGATATAGGGATTTGGGGAATTGGAAATTCGGGAATTTTGCAATTCGGGATATAGGGATTTGGGGAATTGGAAATTCGGGAATTTAGGAACTTGGAAATTTAGAAATTCGGAAATTTGAGAATTCGGAAATTTAGAAATTCGGAAATTTGAGAATTCGGAAATTTGAAAATTCGGGAATTCAGAAATCTATCAATCATCTCCAAACCTCTAAATCTCCAAATCTCCGAATCTCCAAATCTCCAAATCTCCAAATCTAAAAATCTTCCGTTGACCTCGCATATCCGCTGAGCGGTTAAAGTGTAAGCGAGGACAATTACATATTTTCCTTCAGATTCTGAGACTGCACAAATCCCCCATGGAGATCGCGGTATATTATGGGGCAAAGAACAGGAGGGTGGAAAGACAGGCAGGGGTTGACATGCGGGCGAAATCCGTAACGTTACAGTGAATGAACCTAGTCGGGGGACTACATGGTGCGTTGATGACATAATTGGTATCATTCGGGATCTTCTTTTGAGGTAACCCATGGTGCAGCCCCTTTACGGTCACGGATCTACACGCCTCGTCCATCTGTACGCTCCTGTACACTCGTGATTTTCGAGAGATATGTCAATATAGGCGACATTGAATTAGAAAGCATGTTTTGATTATCTATAATTTTATAATGGTTATCAATTGTTGATTTATTATAATTAATATACATTAATATTATTAATAACAGTTAGTTATTTATTATAAATTTTTTGCCATTCTTATGTCATGTTACAGTATAGTGTGCGAATTGTTCTGAACAAATAATCCACATCTTTGGACTCATGAAATATATTGCAAACAGCATAGAATCAATATTAATGAATATATAGTAAATATATAGCATATTAATCAATAAAATCAATATTAATTGAATTTTTAGGAAAATTAAATTTTTTGAACTAGTGGCGCCATCTCTCCGGCGAACAGGGTGAACTACACACTTTTGAAACTCTACTTTAATTAGTTCCCATCTTCTACCGCTAGATGGCGCACAGGAACCCTTAGGGTAAGTAGGGTTATCCTAAAAATGGTTAAAAATTTATAATAGTGTGGTAAAGTCAAACCGCTCGAATTGATCTTGCACTCCAATGTATTTCGATCCATATTATAGTTAATTAAGCTAATAAAATCAACTATATTAATTAAATTGAACCGAGAAGGATACACGTAGCGCCATCTAGCGGCAGATTGTCAGAACTAATGAAACCGCAGTTTCAAAAGTGTGTAGTTCACCCCGTTCGCCGGAGAGATGGCGCCACTTGTTCGATTTTCGAAAAAAACCTAATTACTACTGAATTTATGGGCTTAATTAACTTTAATATGCATCAAATTACATCGGAGTGCAAGACGAGCCTCCGAATGTTTTAACTTTACCAATCCATTATCAATTTTAAAAATTCTTAGGGTAATAAAGTTTTCTGTTCTGTGTGCTGCCATCTAGCGTCAGAATGTGGGAACTAATGAAACCACAGTTTCAAAAGTGTGTAGTTCACCCTGTTCGCCGGAGAGATGGCGCCACTTGTTCGATTTTCGAAAAAACCTAATTACTACTGAATTTATGGGCTTAATTAACTTTAATATGCATCAAATTACATCGGAGTGCAAGACGAGCCTCCGAATGTTTTAACTTTACCAATCCATTATCAATTTTAAAAATTCTTAGGGTAATAAAGTTTTCCGTTCTGCGTGCTGCCATGTAGCGGTAGAAGATGGGAACTAATGGAACTAAAATTTAAAAGCGCGCGAATTGAAAAAAAATTCAAAAACATACAATGCAAAATAGCTTTACTTTACTAAATCACTTTATCAACTTTACAATAACAATTATAAACAATATTGGTTACTGATGACTCACAGGGTTATGTTTATAACTTACAAAGTACTTTAATTACATTCTAAATCATTAACAGTAAAAAATTGTACACCAAATTGCTAGTTTATCAAATGTCGATAATTTATAATACATAATACATTATAGTTGTTGAAACATTCATTTTTAGATTAAAATTACATTTCTTCGTTCTTCTCCCGTTTCCTTTCTACGTATACAATTACAATTGAATTAAGCATTTGAATCGATATAATTATAATCGAGATTTGATGGCTACAGGTATCCTAGATTGCAAACACCGTGATTTCCCGCAGTCTTTAGTACAATAACCGCTGCAGACGATATTTTCGTCGTCGTGCAAGTGAAGAAAGCAATTATCTTTTAAGCAATTCTTTTGAATATCAATTCTTTTCGACTGGTTACTTTCTTGAGACAGTCTTCTTCCTCGAGGGCTAAGAGTTTCAGTTTTTCTATGATCCCCAGTCATATTCAACGGTTTTGGACTTCCAAATCGCATTTTATTAACGCTACCTCCTAATTTTCCTTCCTTTGCCAATTTCTGATCAGCAGAGTACATTCGTTTATCGATTATGTTATTTTTGATCATATTCTCGTCCCCTTTTTGGTTTCCATCTGAATTACTGTGAATCATTATTTGACTTTAGTATGGGGGACTTGTAAGATTAGAAATTTGGGGATTGGGGGATTTGGGGATGAGGATTTGTAAATTTAAGAATTTATGAACTTAGAAACTTAGGTATTTAGGAATTTGGAAGCTTGGAAAATTGGAAATATGGAATCATGAAAATTTCGTATCACAACATTTTTAAATTTGTAAATTTAGAACTACAAATTCCAAATAAAATATTTGATAACTCAGACTTAAAAATTTGAAAATTAGAAAAGTACAAAAACTACTCTACATATTCAGTAGATATACTAAACGGGTACCCATTATGCTCGTAACTGTTAACTTCAGCAACTTGCTGCACATTTCCCAAGGATTTCGAATACTCCGCAGCTTCCGTACCCTCCACATCCACATTATCCAACAAACTCGATTTCACCTTCGGCTTAGTCCTGGATCTAACCGAAGTCTGGTCCACCCCTACATCCCTGCTATCTTCCTTCGAAACCGCACATGCCTCCACGTTACTCCTCATCCTCGTAGATATCGGATTTTTCAATTTCATACGGCGTCCAATCCTTATCGGCAGTCTAGAATAAGTGAATCCTTCTGACTTGATCTTCTTCTCCGTCGTTGCTGGACAACTTTGACCCACATCGTTCGAAACATCCTCAACCTTCGGTTTCTCGATCTTTCTTTTCAAACACGCTACCGTTTTCTCCATAAAATTCATCGTAGCCTTGTTATCAAACTCTTTCGAAGGCACAGCATCTGTGCTCAATTTCGTTTGATCTTCAGAACTCTTATTATTATTCGTTTCTATAACATCCTCCTCGATCGTACTGATAACAGGACTCTTTTGTTCGTTTCTTCTCTTTATTTTCGCGGTAACACCTGCATTTTGCGTCTGACGTTTCGTTTTCATAGGCCACGTAGGTTTCTGTTTCTCTTGCATCCTTCCGCTTTTCTTGTCATCGTCGTCTTCCAGCGAGATAAACTCCCAGAAACTGTTTCTCGTTTCTTCCTTGGCTATCGGACGCTCGGCCGCCATTTTGGGACTACATTCAGACTTCAAAATGTCGGACAGACTGTCTTTATCGACCGCGCGATCCACGAAACGTTTCAATTTCTCGCTGGAGCGACTAGAATTCGATACTCCTTCGTTACTCTTCAAATTTTCAGGCTCTTGAGAAGCTTGAATGTCGTACTGGCTCTCCGCGTTTTGGTAAAGCGTTTTAGAGATGGGTTTAGTCCTCTTCCGACGATCGGTGGTCGATGAACTCGGTGCGGAACGTATCTTCTCGGCACTTGGTGGTTCGTTTACGTCGCTCGACTTCGCGGAAGATGGTCTTCTAGAATATCTCGAAAAACTGTGGCTCTGATGCGCAATCTCGTCGAAGAGATCATCGTTGTTCCTCTGCCAATGTTCTCTGTGGCTTCTTGGATGTCTCAGTTCTTTGAACTCTTCGGGGTAGTCTTGGTCCACGGATTTCCTTCTTCCTCGATCGCAATACATTTCGTGATCGTAGATTTCTGAAACTGTGGGGTAACTGAAACGAGGGGGTTGTGGACGACCTGCGGTGATTTTTGATTTAAGGAAGGGAGGTTGAAATGGGGAATTGCTTCTGGGTATATTTGGAATACGTTGAGGTACAGCATGGTCGTAGCGGCCATTGTACTCGGGGATCCTGGGAGGTATTCTTTCGGATGCTATTCTTGGTTTCCTTCCATATTCAACCTTTTCGTTGTCGTACGCGGAATATTCTTCCCAATAATTCTGGACATTAGAAGATAATTAAAGATTAATTGTCGTTTGTAGTTAACGTATTGCATTGTGGTAACTGGGACTTTTTTTGGAGTGGGGTATATTTTCTAGGGTTAACAATGTTAATAGTCGACATGAGGTAGAACCAAAAATTTGAGAATATGGAAATTTGGGAAATTAATTTGTGAATTTACAAATTTGAATATTTGGGAATTATAGAACTTGAAAATTTACAACCGACAATTTCTAAATTTCTCAAACAAAATACACGAAATAATATAATCCTAAATAAACCTAGAACCGGGTTCCTAATTCAGCCATTTCTTAAAACTTATAAGTGACCATCCAGAACTACCTGATTTTCAGCCTCCTTAGGTACATAGTATAATTCTTCAGCATCCATCGCATCCTGTTCATATTGTCTTCGTAACCTCTCTTCGAGTGGTACACTCGTATACTTTTTCTCGCAACGCGGTTTCCAATATTCCTTTGATCTCATTTTGGCAGATTCTGAAGAATAATAACGAGTAGCGTTCCGCAGAAGAGTAGATACCGATAACCTAGCGTCACAACCGGTATCCGATAATTCGACGATCCTTCTTGCATTCTTTGACGCGTTAACAGAAGAAATAGGCGGCATATTGTCCACAAAAAAGAAAAGTGGATTATCCGCAAAAGTGTTCATATCGTAGTGAAATGTCAAATTGGAAAACCCAACAATTTCGATCACTATAGCCTCAAATATCAGTAACGTTTATGTAATCATACTGATAAATTTAAAATCTAAGGAAACTCCTATTCATAATTGTGGAGAATTTTCCTGTGGCCAGAATTGCTTAATTTTAAACATTTTACTTGAAATTTTGTATTTGATATTGATTCTAATCAACTGTATTTAATTACCGACATTTTTCTGACCGATCGTCTCATTTTTCTACGGTTCTTGACACAAAGTGAATGTTTTTCAATATTTAATTATAATAATAGGCAGTATTTGTATTTTTCTTATTAGCATAATTAAAGATCAAAGTAGAAGCTCTCATTCTCAAATTTCTATATTTTTAAATTTCAAAAAACCAAATCTTCAAATATCCAAATTCTCCAATTTTTTAATTTTCAAAAACCCAAATTTCTAAGTCTTCAAATACCCAATTTCTAAATTTCTAAAATCCCAAATTTTCTAATTTCTAAATTCTCAAAAGTCGAAGACCTGATTCACCTCAAAGAGAAATCTTAATTACGCTACAGTTTCTAATTACAATTCTTGTTAGAAAAACAAATGCTAAAAGTTTATGAATTAGCTCTACACGTGGCGCTAGTTCCCGAGTCTCTTCACATGTTATACAATTTAGTGACTTTACCATTCGAGAGTTTATATGAAATCATTGTTAATCGCTTTTTATTATTTGTTAACACTTTTAGCTGTAATTTTTTGTACATATTTAAATATAATGACGTTATCGTTTAATCATTTCTGCATTGTTGGTGTGTTATTTCGTTGATTCCTGCTACAGTGAAATCTTACATTTTGTTATGATTTAAATGTAACTCATCGATATACTTGTGATATGTGATATTATTTTATATCGCCAATTTTTATTCCATGACGTGAATGCAATATTGAAGTGCTGCAGTTCTTTTGTAAATCAATTATTCTAGGGATATTTTTTAATAATACATGGTCACCAATGATTTACTTCAACTCAAATGGTAGGGTGGGGTCAAAATGACCCAGCTTAATCTTACAAGTTAGAAAATTTGTTAATAATATCAGCTATTAAACAAGAGCTGTGCATGTTATGACTTTTTGACAATATACAATATATTGTATTCTTAGATAATATTAATATTTCCTTTTGTTTTAGTACTGTCATATATTCAGTAAGTTTAGATACATTATTAATAACTATATGTTTAAATTATTATCATTAAACAAACACGTTACACTGATATTGTCTCAATTTACTTATAGGTAAAATGTTTGAAGAATTAAACATAGAACCAATTGTTGAAATCTTGTATGAATCAAGCGATGATGAAGATGAAACCGAAGTTGACCAAGAATTTGCGATTGAAAGTGAATATGACACTAACAGTGAACAAAGTGCTAGTTCGGATGAAGAAAGTATTGATAACGATAATGACACACTATTTATGTCTAATAAAAATAAACACAAGTGGAATAATAAACCCCTTAAAGATGAATGTACTTTGAAACATAATACAATTAGTTATTCGCCTGAAATTTGTGGACCCGCTAAAGAACATACTGTTCTTAATCCAGAACTTGCCTGGCGTTGCCTCTTTACGGATGAAATACTTTATGTAATTGTGAAATATACCAATCAAGAAATAAACAGAAGAAAGGGTAAATATTTATGCCCGAACGAAGCCTCTTTCTTGAGTGAAACTAATTATCAAGAGATAAGGGCAGTTCTAGGTCTTTTATACTTAGCAGGTGTTTTCAAAACTATACATGAAAGTTTAGAAGATTTGTATGCAAACGATGGTACTGGAAGGGATATATTTCCAGCAACAATGACTTTAAAACGGCTGTTATTTCTACTTTCTTGCCTTAGATTCGATGATAAGAAAACGCGGGAAGAACGAAAAAGGACAAACAAGTTTGCTGCAATATCTGAATTATTTGAACAATTTATTCTTAATTGTCAAACAAATTATAGTTCTAGTGAGTATCTAACAATCGATGAAATGTTGATTGCATTCGAAGGCAAATGTCCATTTAAAATGTACTTACCATCCAAGTTAAACAAATATGGTATTAGAATGATGGTTTTAGCAGATGCAAAAACACATTATTTAATAAATGCCCATGTATATACAGGAAAGCATGATATTTTAAAAAGAAAAAAAAATTTCTCTGTGCCTATGCAACATGCTCTAAAACTTGTACATCCAGTAGAAAAAACAAACAGAAACATAACAGGAAATAATTGGTTTTCATCCATAGAGCTAGCAGATGAACTGAAAAATAGGGGTATTACATATGTGGGAACAATGAAAAAAGATAAGAAGCAGATTCCCCCACAGTTTCTTCCACAAAAGAAAAAAGTTATTGGGTCATCTGTGTTTGGATTCAATGAACAAACCACTCTTGTTTCTTATACTCCTAGAAAAAATAAGTCGGTAATCTTATTATCCACTATGCACCATACGCAAAGCATCGATAACGAAAGTGGAAAACCTGAAATACTTCATTTTTACAACATGACAAAAGATACAGTTGATAAATTGGAGCAGGACATATCAAAATATTCCACTGTGCAAAGTACAAAGTGGTGGCCAATGGTGATGTTTTTCGCGATCATGGACATTGCAGCATTCAACGCTTATATACTTCAAACCAACAAAGAAAATTCGGAATCAATCACTAGACGCGATTTTATAATATCCTTAGGCAAATCTTTAATCCAATCTGAACTTAAAAGGAGAAGCTTAGAAAAGGAACTACCTCGCGAATTAAGACATACAATCGTGAAATTAACAGGTGTTTGTAATCCGCGTAACGAAGCACGAGATGAACCTGTTGACTGGATAGGAAAACGAAGAAGGTGTCAATCGTGTCCACGTGGAAGTGATAGGAAAACTGGTACATACTGTGAAATATGTAAAAAACCTTTATGCGCAGGATGCACTAAAAGAATTTGTCCAGGATGTTTTTGAGTAATATCCGGACATTTGTATTAGAAATATAAACCGTGCATATTATAAAAACAATATTTGAACTCATTATCGAGTTTTTATTAAATTATTAAACAATTTGCAGTTGTAATAGAGTTTACTACTTCGATCATGGAATATTATTTTAAATATGATACGGTTTTAAATTATTGTGATAAAAATAAATTGCTTTTCAGTTATTAACAATTTTTTACATTGTTTTATAATATTTTATAAGGAGACAATCTAACGATAATATAAATTTAAACAAATATTTAATTATATTTAACGGACATTATTTACCTCGTTATAGATCGTACTAATTTCATGTTAATAGGTATAAAAGTATCTAGTCCTTATTTTTTACTTTTAAATGAGAAATGAAAATACTGTTCATCGTTGCAATCATAAAATATGGAAATATAGAATCACGAGGAAGGTCAAATAAGTCAGATAAATATATTTGTTCTCGTATATATACAAATTGTTCTACAATAATATGGAGGAACAATATACTCATTCGATCGATGACTTATAGTTGATCTATTCTCATATCACGAATCATTGCGAGTTTGGTTAAGGCCGCCTTTCGAAATTTGTCGCCCTTGTATTAATTACCACTCTTACAACTCTACCTATCGTTAATTCTGTCGGTATTGTATATACAGCATTCGACAAAATACAATCATTAAAATACACATATAGGCATCTAACATTGTACGATTACTAAAAGAAACAATAATTCTATAATGTCTGCTTTGTACTGAATGGAATGTAATAATTTACCGATGCCTAAAAATACGCATCAATATTTTGTCGTTAGGCAATAGCGTGTGTAACTATTATCGTTCAGCAATAGTTGCAGCTAATTCTCGCGAACATTATTATTGTTGGTTCTGTTTTCATCCTGTGTTATTAATTTTTCTTAATAGTATATTGGCATAACTGTTAAATTTAAAAAATGGAGAAACTTCTATTACCCTTGGTAATGTGTTAAAAATGCATAAAATATGTAATTGTAATGTTATTTACCTACACCGATTTAATAATAACGAAGTAATCACTGATAAGTGATGCAAATTACCTTAAAGGTGTTTTCGATAAATCATAATTAAAAAAAAAAACAGTAAATACGAGAAACTTTAAAATAAAAATTACTGTATAAAGAGATATCAAAATGAAGTTTATACTTATCGGTATAAACTTGAAGCATATGTTTAAAGACATTCGTTGAGTATTTTGCAGTTCAAATTTTTTATCACGATTGCTTAATACTAATGAAGAAAGAAATGACAAAACTATTAGGTAGTTAATAAATATTTCGATGTAAATCGATGAACGAAATTTTTTAAATTTGTATAAATTTACAAAAATTTTTCGTAGTACTTTAAAGTACTGTGAAGTTGTAAAACAGAAATTTTATTACTGTATATAAAAACCGACAGTACAATAATGCGCGTAACTCGGGTTTTTAACCATCAAATAATAGTTACAAAAATATGTATATATTGTACGCAACACACGAGATTCTCGTTTTTTTATCGACTCTTGACGATAAAATTGTCGTCGTCGCAAGTCGTAATAATAAAGCGAGCAGTAAATATTACTGTATGGCGTTAAAGCTTACGGCAGCATCGTTATTCCTAAAGCTGCATTATTTATTTATTCACTAAAGTACCATCTCTTGTGGTGATTTAATAAAACAAGTTAATGCAGCTTTCAACGAAAAAATAATCTCACGGTCTAATTAAAAAAAAATATATAATAATCAAAATGGTTTTGTTGCTATTAGTACCAGCATCGACAAATCATAATGAAATTTATAATTATTGCAAAACCATTTTATAACACGTTGCAATTTTTTTACTTCGTACGAAAAAATAATTTCCAAAATATTACAATCATTGTACAGTGATGTAATTTGTGGCTTTTGTAACCTTTCGTCTGTTTCTCGAAGTTAGGTATGAGTACTTGTAACAACAGGAAGACCTTAAAAGTTTCTACCAGCATGATGTACACATAGTCAACACGTTCCACATCGCGCACCCTTTTGTAACATACTATTTTATAATACAAATTACAAGTTTAAAATTTCAACATTGATATTTACAAAGCGATGCCCCGAAAAGTTGGCCTCTCTTGTACAGAATAAGTTAATCCTTAAACCGATGAACGTGACAACGACATTATTTTTTAGATACAACTTTATGCAAAATACGCGTGTTATAAGGTAACATGGTTTCGCAATTTGAAGTTTCTACGGTACACCAGGAAGCAAATCTAGCTTTCCCTACGGAAAATTTAGGAAAATACATCGCAGAATAAGCAATGTGAACATTCGTCAAGTAAATGGAATAAATTTTAAAATTTTCAAAGTTGAATATTAAAAAATTTTTTAATTTTACACATTTGTGATGGGATGCTTTTCATTCTACATTTATTCCTATCCAAAGGAATTCTAACTTTGCTCTCGAATGTACCTACGTAATGAAACTCGTTAATTTTAAAACCCTTAAATGTTTAATATCGTCTAATTTCATCACTAACTGCGAAAATAGTTTTTTTTTTTACGATAAAACGTTTATAATCGCGACCATGTTTCTTCCCATTAGCGTCGTTCTTTCACTCTTTTTCTACGACCATAAAACGAAAGCAGATAAAAGGGTGACAGACAATACTGACCGTTGGAGAAAAGAAACAAATGGTCAAGACATTCGCTTAAGTCGATACCCCTGTCAATTATACAATCACGGATCCATTAATTTAAACCATGACCACAGTTATCACGGTTTTGTATGATATTTAGTTCCATCCGTAAACAGCGCTAACTTTCCAGCGACTGCAAATGGCACGACCAGCATCAGCCGTAAAAGCACTTTTATTCATCGTTTCCAAACGTGTTCAAAGAACCATCGTTCTCGGAGATAACTTCTAACGATTGTTATTATTCATGAAAATCTACAGAGTTAAAAGTAAACTGAAGCTATTGTTCGACGACAGTGAACATAACGATACAACTATATTGCACTACAGACAGATGATTCTTCTCGCGAAATCATCAAATAAAACATTACCTTGTCGATCGATTGATAAGCGTCTCCGCATCAATAGAAAGAAAATGATTGGAAAAAATCAGAGATGCGCGAGTACTTCAACGGCAGCAACAGGCGGTGTTTGATCGCCGTTCAAAATCACCGGCTCCGATTCGGTCTGAACGATTCTGACCAAATTTGCATCTTTCTTCGAAGGTGCAACATTTGCATGTGTCGTGGCATACGATCTACCACAGTAACTTGGTGGTCTGCTTTCTCTGGTTGTGCCGGGAGTGACGATACTTCCGGCGTTGGATCTGTACGTTGGCGGAGGCGATGATGTCGGCTGCAAACGGTCCAAAAGTAACAGTCGCAATCTGTACTCTTGCATGCTTGCCTGGAGAAGTTGAAAGAATAACATTAATAATTTCTCAATTTGTAAAAGACTTAATATACCAGAATATATTAAGTCACTCTTTAAATTCTAAAGAAAAAACAAATCAAATATTCAAGGATCAGAATATATTATATAAACTTTTTATATTGAATATTAAACAACTTTTTATCATTGGAAAGAGTGAAAAATTTGACACAGAGAATATGGAAAATGTTCTTTCAAAAAAGTGCTTCACTCTGGTTTTAAAGGGTAGATAGCTTGAAAACTTTTTAATTTATTTGTTAACTCTTATAGCATAAATTTAAGAAATGTGGAGTAATGGTCTCTGCATTTATGAAATGTCACCTGATAACTAGGTGGCGGTGTTCTAAATTGAAATTCCGGATAAATCATGGCAGCGTAAGGATGAATTGGCCTCGCCGGTGGAATCCTGCTCGAGATCCCTGTGAAACCAAAGAAACTGCCGCAATTTTCTCGACTGGTCACTCGCCACGCTACAGCGCTCACAGTTACCAGAACCACTCCTATACCTGTAACACAACACGTTTTGTCAGAATGTGAACTCCTTTCAAAAATTAAACAACCAACTCTTTTTCTGTAACCTTATAAAATATCACAAAATTATAATCAAAATTAAGGTTAGATAATAATTAAAAAAGAAATATCTGCAAATTAAAAATATTACCAAACTTAAAAATACAAAAGCATAAGAGCTTGTTTTATTTAATTGTAATTTATAAATTTGAAATATGCAATTATGTGTCTTTTTAAAAGATAATAAAAAGTTTATACAAGACAAAGTGTAATTGAGTAATAATTACAAAAATGAACGTTCGTTCCTGCAGTACTGATTCGATAGGTCATAAATTATTCCAAGAATAAATCTTATACAGAAAAGGCAATGAAAATCGAATGTTCCAGTTACTCGAGCTGGAAACGACATAAACGAGTGAAAAGCCAAGTGAAATGCAGCGGCAGGCGGCTAAAGCACAGATGACGGAATCGTTATTAAGCATTGTCGCTGGTTCTCACGAACTCCAGTATGTGAGAATAGTGAGAGCTAAGAAAACATCCTTCAAGGAAACGAACTAGCTTTCGCGATACACCACACCCATCCTCGCTTCCCTCTCGTCATCCCTCCCTTCCTCCCTCCTTTTCCCACATCTTTCCACTCTTTTCGCTTTAATCTTCGTAATTTCTTAACCGAACCCGACAATCTTCTTTTGCCTCGCTCGACTTATTCTTTACCTCGTACTCGATCCTTCTATTTGCATTTTAAATTTTATTTTACTTTCATTACTTCATTATAATGGACTAGAACTTTTCACTATGATGCGAAGCGTGTCGCGAGGGAGCAATTTGCGTAATTATTCATTTCCTTTTTCCCTTTCCTTTCTTTTACCTCTTTTTTATACAGAATATATATTACATTAATAACAACTAATCGTTATTTCCTTTAATTGCGTAGATCCGGTATGAAATTATTGAAATGCTTGCTGAAGAATATGGCGTAATACACGCGATATTAGACTAAGACGTGTATCTGATCAGATTAATTTTATGATTGAATATTTAATAGCGAAGAATGGTTATTACGATTTCTGTTCCTACTGATTACATTACTGTTCAAAAATTTTATTACATTCATTACAATGCAGTGTAACCGAAGATAATTATAGAAATAATTATAGTCAGATTTTATTTTTCTGGGATATTTGGAGACTATAAATCTTTTGTCACAGTTTGAGGTTCAGGGTCAACTGAAAGTCAGTTTATACTCGTTGAACTTGTTTCATCAGCTACAATGTGATATTAACATAAATTGATGTTGGAATATCTCAAGGCCACCGTGACATTTCAGAAAAAAATACAAAAGATCACACTGCATCCAACGAGTTCCTTAAGATACTGCACATTTTCTTAAAACATACTTCGACTCAATCAATATGTATCAAGTTATAATAGATGTTAGTCCTTGAATCTACTGAGTACTGACTCACTCTGCATGTCTAATCAATTCAATCCTGCATATCGTTCATGTTTTTAGTGCGCGATTCAACTGTTGCAGTACGATCAAACTTATGATAATATATAATATAAACAATGACGTAATTCTAAATTTCAAAATACATATAATTCATCGACTACATCCATTCTCTGTGACAGAATCAAAGAAAGTGAACATCTCGATAATGTGACAGAACCGTGTGAAATTGATTCAACGCTTTCACGGTGAGAAATCTAGGTATGCGCGATTTCGATGTCAACTCATCATACAAATGTCGATTTTCAATGTATCATTTTATATAAAGTTTCTTTTCAAATTGCATTAGGTACAACTGGCCTTTTTGTCTTACACAAAAATAACTAATCAACAAGTACATTTCATTCTCGCATCTCATTAACTGACCACAAAGATGCGTTCTTTAAAATTGGCAAAATATGAAGCTGCTACAAAATATTCAGCATCCAATGTGAAACAGCAAAAGTTTCATAAATACATAACTGTATACATGTGAAGAGACCTAATTACTGGCCTAGGTCAATGCCTCTAAAATTCCAAATTTTCTGCTCTCCGGATCTTACGATCTTTTCACGCGTAGGCGTACGACGTCAGTACCTGTAGGTTAGAGCATTCTCCTATTGTGAGAGGCATTCTATGCGGGTCGCAGGTTACATGCCCACGTTTAGAAAGTAACCGTTGCAAACACAGTCCCCCTCTTTTCGTAGTGCCATGATCGACCAATCTGGCCGTCCAACGAACTTCTTGCCGTTTCTCATTGCTGCTGCTGTTCCCTATTTCATAACTTCTTTCTTGCATCAATACCCCTCGTCCCTTCAACGTTTCTTTTCGATTCTGTCATCCAGGTCTTTAACCATCTCGAAAAGAAAGGATATTTCCATTTGTTGCAGTACAGAGAATCTACAGTTTCTCTACCTAAGAGCACCTTATTATGAGACACCAATTTCTTCCATTTTCATACATACAATAATGCTTTCTTATAATCTGATCTTTCAAGTATAGCTTGAAACTGTAAGTTGTTTATGAGTAATTAATTTTATATGCCTTTAACCCTGAGATACTATACAATGGAACCAGATTTAACCTACATTTTACTCAGAATTGCATAGTGATATATGTTAATATAAAAATGACAAAACAATACTACGTTAAAGAACATAAAATACATTATGTATATTACATCTCTGAATCACAGGTTAAGGGTTACACAAATTGAAGTAAGACTGCATCACAGTAAAGTACTGGAAATGTTACTTTCAGCTGCAATAAAATTCAACAGTGTATTACAGCGACCTTTCACATGGCTGCATCTTGAACTTAAGTTCCTCTAAGCATTCATGTTGCAACAAAAGGTACTTGTACCATAAAGCACTTCATCTTCTTACTAATACAATATGCTGTGTGTATCTTTCATGTCACTTCTCTATCTCATAGTAAGGTCCCCTGTAAGTTACTGAGACACCCTGTATGTGATGAAATATGAAGGAACAATAAAATGAGGAGAAAAAGTTCTCACCGATCATAAGAAGCGCCACAGCAATGTGATCACGACCGGACGCCCTGAGAGCCCCCAGCAGAGCACCAGCACCCGCACAAACAAGACCCACTACGCCGACACCCAGTATGGACCAACGTACAGGAGGGGAACTAAGGCCGCAACACTGCTTCGGCACTGCGTCCCTGCAACACAACGGCTAACCGTTGGAATGACCCACTGACACGTACTCCCGGTAAGTTGGCGTCGCTCGAACACGCTTATCCAGTATTACGCTCGACTTACGGTCAACTATGGCCACAGAATACAGTCAGTTAACGCCACGGTTATTACCAGAAACACTTTTCTTTCCCAAATCTCGTCGCTCGTTTCACGCCACTTTATCTGAACCTAAACTATTCCTCCGCGTCATCGGTCAACTCTACCAGCGATCATGACTATGGATTAAGTTATTTACTTCAGAGTACTTACACTTTTGTGCTTGAATATATTAACCCTTTGTTTAAACTCTTTCTAACACAAACAAGAAGCATGAAAAATTATAATTATGAAAGATATGTTATCAATAACTTCTACAGTTAAGAAATTTATTCTTCATTTATGTTTGATAAAATACAAGAATGGTAGAGTGTCTAGTCTTAATATCCTAGCTGTTGCGACGAAGTGGTAATGAATGTTATTAACTCCATTAGAGCACGTTTATAATCACTGGTACAACCGAAGAGTGAAAATAAGAAAGGCTGTAAGTGCTATTTTATAAAATATCACTTGTTTTTATAAAAAAGATGTTCATATGAAAGCCAATGTCAATGAACTAGTTTCCTAGATTAGACAGAATGAGTCAGCGAGAAATTTATTATTTATCTTCTCCAAGTATTTCTTTTCCTCGGCAATTTAAAAACGTACTATTACTTTCAGCAGTTTATTATATTCGGTCAGAGAAGCTGTCCTGCAAGAAACAAGTTTTTACAAGCATATTTATTTTGATAAACAAGAAATAATTCTTCGCAGAAATTTAGTTTTAGAGCCTCGTTTATTTTCACTGTCCGATTAATCGAAGCGGACGTGTAATCACCTGCCGAAAGCGGAGACGCTCGTAGAGACCGGAAACGGTAGACCAAGACTAAGACCCCTGAGACCCAAATGAGGCGGTGGAGGATGTAAAAATCCCCTTGGGGGAGCAACCAACGGTACTCCGGGTGCTGTAGAGCTAGCCTGACATCCTGGCGATGCTCCAGGATAAGTTGGTGGCATCGAACATGATCTCAAGGCTCGAGGGTGTCTTCGCATCCGTCTCTCCCTTCTACGTGCACCTCGAACACCGTCCATATCCTCGACCGCCTCTGGACCATTTTGAATCGGCAACTCTGTTTGCGCCTCCGTCGAAGTGAAAGAGCGGCCATTCTCTCGTGTTTCCTGGAAAATTTCACGGAAATTAACGATCTCGTTAACTTCTTCGAGGAAAATCGTTTTTCAAGCTGGAAGAAGGAATGATTCAACTTCTTATGTACCTGTATGTTACGTACTTCGTGGTACACAAAGTATTCTTAACTAATTTTCAATTTAAGACCACTGATATTAAAAGTGGCCTATTAATAGATTTACTGTAATATCAAGGATGCAAAGAAGTAGTAAAAGAAAGTCACTCCGAACGATGTCGAACAAATCACTTGGGACATTGCCCAAGGAATTGCAAAAAAAAACCGCGATGGCCAAAACGTAATTTCTCCCAAAACTATACGGTAGATCCTCATCAAGTATTCCACGCCACACGCTGAACGTGCAGGAACGCGGTTTAAAAACCTTACCCGTTCCTTTCGGCTAATCAAGGTATACCCTAATTATTTATCCTTGCAAGACATAAAACTAGAGATTTATAAAATGTATCTGCAGACTCACTGTAAAATTTTTAAATCTGACTGAGATTAATTTTGGAAATATGAAATTTTGTTAATAGAGGACCTTGAGACTTCAGCACGTTGAAACCTTGAGAAATGAACGTCGACCGTAGAAGTTTAGAAATATAAACAAATCAAAGAAGTGCGTTCAATGAAACGAATTAATCAATTGCTTACGAAACCGCATGTTTACGTCATATTGAAAACCGTAACAGGTAGCCGCAACTATAACCGTACTCCTAACTGTAATTATTCTTTCGATTTCGATTTCCTGGACTGGAAGGTTTCAGGAGTAATGCGGTATATATAAGCGCACGTCGCCGCGTTATCGTTCTCCTTACATAATTCCCATTTAACCGCACAATTTCATTTGCATGCATTACCGCCCAAAAGGATTTGTCCACAGTTACTCGTGAAAGCACGGTAGCGGTTTCCAAAAGAACAAATAAATCTATGTACACATACATGTGTGTATATGTTAATGGTTAACAAGTGTGGGTTACCACGGTGGTAACCCAACTTGCAAACGAGTAATATCTACCACGACTGATTACATCATCAAAAAACAAGACCTAACATTTTTAATATCATCTAACCATTCTGTAAGATGCAAGGTGTAACCAGGGCCGGATAAGACCTATAGAGGCCCCAAACATTTGAACGTGTGAAATAATAGTTCAGTTTTTAACTTTAAAGTGGTGGAACTTTGTAACATTTTAGATTTAAGACTTTGAAATTTTTTAATTAAAAAATCTCAAGATTTTGTTACTTAAAAATTTCATAATTTTAGCGCTGTTATATTATGGAATTCTTAAGCTGTAGGACTGAGAAAAATATAGCCCATAATAACTTCGGTAATAGAAGGGAGAAGTTTCTATAAGACGGTCCCTGTTTTAATATCCTGAGCACCTGCTTATTTAACCTAATTGGTAATCCAGCCCTGCGTGTAACGATACCTGTGGTCCGTTGAGTTGGTTGCTTCTAGTGGTATCAACGGTTGCACCATCTACCGCGACGACGCTGACAGGCCTCGGGGCATTCTCGGATAGAGCCCCGGCCATCGTACGACTCTGAACATCGGACTCCAGGATGTAACGCGCCTCCTCTTTTTTTTTCCTTTCTTGCCGTTTAGCTTATCCGAAAATCGTTGCTTTCCGCTTTGTCTTCTTCGGTTTCGCCTCTTCCTTTCTTCCAACCGCTTCCCTTCTCCCGCTGCTGCTCTGCCTTTTCGCGGTACGGCTTTCTCTTTCCTCTGTTTCGATCGAGTACTCTTTTACTACGTATCTTTCTGTTCATTCGTTCTGGTTGAAATGCTTTTTGTCTGGTTGCAGTTTAACGCGATTCTTTCATCTCTTCTGGTTTCAAGTTCGTTCGTCGCATTATTCTTCGCGAAACCGCCTTTGTATCGTGATCTGTTAATCTCTCCAGTCCCTCCCTCCCGCCCGCCCCCCTCTGACCTTATCCAGCGGTAAGGATATAAAATCCCCTCTTGCCACTGCTTCTGTCCTTATTTTCGTTTCATGGACATCTTTTCTATCTTCTTGCATCGGTTACCACTGTCCCTTTTTTCCCGTTTGTTCTTCATTTGCGCTACAACAGAAATATATATTCTCTTTCATTATTGATCCCCGTCATGAATATCAAAGCGCGACTGCTATGCTTTTATCTCTTTGCAACGCGTCAGACGCGATTTTACTTTTTCTCCCTCGAGGATGCTCTTATGTATTTTATGTCGATGCGTTTCCGTTGTGCATTTTTAATACAAAGTTTTCTTGCTACTGGTCTTTTATTCTCTAAAAAGAAACGTTTCAGTTCCGTCATTCATAAGCAATAAAAGTAAACGCTGACTTTTATTTTTATTCGCTATGTACCACTTGTGTACCACTTGTGTACCATAGTACGGAGCACGATAGGCTTCCCTAGGGGAAAATGGCGGTGTAGAGAAAAAGGTTGCTACCATTCTATGGCACTCGAGAAGTATCAATAACTCAGAAATCTGGGAATTTGAAAAGTTGCAAATTTAGGGTTTTGTATATTAGGAACTTGAATGTTTGGACATTTGGAAATTTGTTCAATTTGAAAATTTACGTGTATGCTTATTGCATAGATAACATACGCTATATCTTCTTTCCCTGGCACAAGCCTAAAATGCTGTCGATTAAACACAAACACTTGTTACCGTTCGAGCTATTAAAATGATAAAATTTTACCGCGCAAATTTAACTTTGTGTTAACGCATGCGTACAATAGCGAGCACAGTAGACTCTCTTAAGAAAAATGACAAATATCAAATTTTCAAGTTTACAAACTTCCAAACTTCGAAACATGGAAATTTGTTAATTTGGGATCTGAGAATGTGAGAAACTAGGAATTTGAAGATTTGAATATTTAGAAATTTGATCTTTAGGAAATTTAGGAAGCTGTTGTTTACATTCTCGGTTTACTAAACATGGGAGTTTTATGTTCTATGCACACGAAGCTTACGTTGCACGCGAGTGTACAGATTTCTATTCCTATGTAAACATAACAATGCAATGGTCGATATAATTTGTATACCAAAAGCTAACGAATCTGATCGGTTCTCATTTTCTTCTCGTTCGCGTTAACAGAGCGAGAATCGAATCGACCTCGATAGCATTGACGCTTTGGTAAATTTTCCACGATACCATTTAATATGTATTTTCTCCGCGATGGACATCGACGATGAAACTCGTAACTGACCTGAAACTAACTGTATGCCAACGTTTACGTTGCAAATTATCGTCGCTCTCGCGACCAACCGTTTTGAGAAACGGTACTTCTCGTGTTTGTGTGTTTCTACGTCTCTACACATCGATTCACATGATTCGGCGGTATGACAACTTTGAGTCGAAAGTCGCCACTATCGATAAAAATTTCAAACACCTTTTAAATCTGGCGCGTGCAGGCGTGTCACGCTTTTCTCGACTCTATTCTTATTTATTTATAGCAAATAATTGTGGTAAACAAACCATTTCAAGTATTTAGAGCGTTTCAAATAAGAAAGGAAAACGGCATGAATATTAGTTTACGAATGATACGAAATTGTATTCTATTTCTATTATGAAAAATAATATTTTAAATATCCTTTATGATATCGAAAACAGAGAACTTAAAAGGAGTGTTTCTATGAAGCATTCTTTTCGTGATTTTGTAACGTATGTTGATTATCGATTATCATTCATTTCCTGATACAAATATTGTGTGCAATAATCGACATTTAGATGTTTGATAATTAATAATGAACACGGATACATATATAAATGTGTGTACTTTAAAATACAGTACCTTGACAATTTTGAAATTTTGAAGTTCGATGATTTGAAAATTTAAAAACTTGAAGATATACAAATTTGGCAATTTAAATTGAAATATCTGAGAATCTGAGTGTTTGTCAATTTAAAAATAAGAGAATCTGGTCATTTGGAATCTTAGAAAAATGGGAATTTGGATATTTAGGAATTTGAGAATCTGGGGATTTAAAAATCTGGATATTTGAGAATTTGGAAAGTGGGAAATTTGAATATTTTGAAAATGTAATAATTTTAGAAGTATGAAATATCAGAAATGTTGAAATTCGTGAATTTCGAAAATTTGGAAATTTAGATGTTACGTTTGAGCACAAGTAATACTTTCACAACGGAAACAACAACTAGATCTCCAACTTTTTAACCTGATTTCGAAAATACTGCTAGTCACTGAGAAAGCCTGGGTAATTTATTTAAAAAAAAAGATCCGTACGAAACGATCTCGTGGCAACCAGTAGCAGCTAGTATGGTAGTCGTTCGAGTAGAAAGAAGCCATCCTCTATCTCAAAATCAGGGCCCTTCACTTCTTGCACGAGCTAATTTACCTTTTATCCGAATAAGCCACACTTATTGCATTTAGTTGTTATCATTTTTCACACTTTTACACGAAACATCCACTAATGTCTGTGAAAAATAGGTCGAGACGCGATGTCACAAATTCGAAAGAAATGCACTTGGAACAACCACTCATTCCGGACCGCGACAGCAGCTCCACTGGTACACAAAGCGCACAACTTGCCGTGTGCGGGGCACAAGAATGCTCACGAGCGCACTCTTGTAGCTGAGAATAGAACTTGAGAGAGAAAAAACACCAATCACCTTTTACTCGTATACTCCGTTTGCGACAGGAGATCATATTTACTATTCGACGGATTTTCGTTCGTTTTGCGCACCTTAGCTCTGATTGGTCAAAAAACACTTGGTAACCAAGTTCAATGTACATGCGCATTTCCGAATTTGACATTATTTGTACATACTCGGTGATCTTTTATTTTATGTATTCTTTTGCACCGGTATGACCACTTTGAGAATTCGGAAATTTTAGGAACTTGAAAACTTATACTTTTTCAAGTTTGGGACTTTGGAAATTTTATGGTAACCAAATGTAATTTGCTAGTCACCATCTCATCTTGTTCTACATTATTACCCCTTCTGGTTATTTACATAATTTGGCCACCATATATATGGCAAACGAAATAGGAAGCATTAGTGACGAGCCTGCTGAAGTTAGCCGTGTTGCGCAAATTGAGTACGATCTCTCGTTGAACGAATATTTGAATTTAAAACATATGCGAAAAAAGAACGATAAAAAAAGAAATTCAAATACATTAAAACGATGAGAATTCATTAATCAAAAGACGATGAACATAATTGTTTTACTTTTTTATTTTTACTTTAATAGATGGACCTTTTATCGATATACTTATTCAGAACTTTATCTCATATTGAAGTTGTAAAACAAGTATGACAGGTATGAATTATAAAACAATATATCGATGATGATAATTCGTTCATTGGGAAATGCAGTTACTGTTGCTTAATAATTTTATATTGAAACTGATATATAATTTACACGAACATGGCATACATAACATGGCATATAATCTGCATCTAAATATTTAAAGAAAACTTAACAACTAAGAGTGAGGAATGTAAATATATCAGTATTTTATGGATTTCTTTATTCTCACATAAAAATAATATTACTATATTATCGTTAATGTTTAAAATTAAACATTTCATAGTGGAAAACATTTAACTACTTCTAGTTATAGGATTACGATGAAGCAGCCTTTTTCAGATAAGAAGATCAATCAACTTACTTTCTATATAAGAATATAGAAAAATCATATGTCACTTCCTATATACTAAATATTTTAAATTTTACTTAATTGTTTGCTTATCCCATTTAAAAATTTCCGATATCTAGTGTAATGGAAACATTGTCAAATTAATATAATAAAAATTAATAATGGCTTATTTTGGGTATGCACTAAAAAACATTAAAAATTGAGTCTGTCAATTAGTTTTATTTAATGATTTTCATCATAATTGATAAATAAAATAATGTATTTAACGTGCATTTAAACAAACACAAAAAGTAGGAAGGGCCTCGAGGACTCGTAAAATGCAGTTAGGCGGATATTGAATTCGCTGAACAAAACTGCAGCGACGCATACGTTTTGTACAAAAACTATGACTAAGTGAATACAAATATAAATATAAATACATATGCATACTTATATTTATATTTATATTTATATAATATTTATATATATATATATTTATATATAATATGTATATACCATGTAGAAGCAATGTCTTCAGGAATTCTGAATTAGCTGCCAAAAATCAGCCATCAATTGAATTCTGTTCGTATTGTGATATCACTTAATATTAACTATTTGCTTAAACAAAACTATAAAGACTTAAAAATAGTAAATAGCATATGTTTCATCGATTGAAGGAATGCCACAAACTGCCATGAACGCCACGAATGCATTATTTTAAGTAAACATAGTGTATTTAATCTATAATGACAGTTAATTCGCGTTAAAATGAAAATGTGAATAATACTATCAAAAAATGTTTTCTTCACAAACTTTTGTTCATCTAAAAGCAATAATTATATCATCTTAAGCATTTCTAGTGACGCTATTAAACTACATATATTAATATGTATATGTTACTGTATATAAGTTTCATTATTGCGCGGACCTATATCTTTCATAATAAAATGTTTTACTTAAAATAATACTTTCGAAATACTAATAAAATTATAACATTTTCGATACGCTTAATAATCAAAAATTGATCGTCAAATAAATATTAAATAAATCTATTATAATTATACACATTTGATGTTTCATAATTCTATACAGAGGTTGTTTTGAATTTCTGATTGAACTCTTATTTCTTCATATCGCATTAAATATGAAATTTCAGTCCGAAAATCGACAGTGTGGATTATATTCTATTGTGCTTATCAATTTACATTTATCAAAATTGTCAATTTATATGTTATAAAAACAAATATGGTTATTCGACCATGTAATGTTAGTATAAAATATTTTATTTCCTGCCAACGTTTATTACTTGCAAAATTTCTCATCGTATTAACATTCATACTGTCTAAATACCTGCATCGAAATATCACTGTATAGTTTTCATTTTTTGATGTTAATTATTGTTATATCAATAATTTTTTTTAAAGGAAACGAATTACTTGTATATTTCTTATCGTAAATAGTTGATCTTAAAAATACTCACGTATCTGTATCCAATTTCTAATCTTAACTTTAAAAAGCAATTTATCAATCCGTTGAATAGTAAATGTCTAAACAACTGTTTATAAATATAAAAATCTTATTCGCTTGTTTGCGACATTAAAAATCGTCACCATTGAATTGTATTGCTCAAGTTTTTCTTTAGAAATAACTTAGCGCAAAAGCTTTGTCCGATATTAGCACAAATCTAGTGGTGCAATAATACACTGCAATAAGAATTAAAACATAACTAATAATTAATTTATAAATTTGCAGCACCGCAAAACAGTTTCCCTAAGTACACTGCTTAAAATGATATACGTATATACTATTATATGTATACCTACAGTAGTTAACAAGTCTGCAGGCCACAATAACGTAGCCCCAATGTTTAGTTGATTAACCTAAGTTTTAAGTGTATTTCAAAATCTTGTATATGTCCTACCACATTTTCTTGTGTCGTAATAATAGGGCATAGCTGAATTTAATGATATATAACAAATCATGTATCAAGATTAAAACTAAAATTCATTAAAACAATGATAATATAAATGAAATTCATTATAATTATTTTCTTCACGATTCGGTTGTAAAACTGATTTACACAGATACAACAAGTTTTATATATCTTATGAACGTTTCACTGAAACTATATGTATAAGAATTCTAAATGCTATACATATGAATTAAAAAATGAAACATTTCAATTGTAGTACATACAAACTGGTTTGTTAACAAAGATTGGAGGCAGTTAATGAAGATCACAGACTTCAAAATACTTGAAATCTCAAACCAAACCGAGTACAAACTCAAGTTCAATAATCATTTAGTGTTACCGCGTACAGATGTATATGTATACATGCATTCGCACATACACATAAATTGTTCTAATAAAGTTTACGCCATAAAGTTTTACGCCCAAGTTTTCAATACGTATCAATATCATGTCTGGATGTGGGGGGAACCTGAACACTTTATCAACAACATTCTACTACTATCGTTACTTTGATTTGATACACGTGGATGCTCTGTACGTTCCACATGATTTGTGCACCATATAACAATAGTGAGTTACATACATCACTATATTAGTACGGCTAATAAATATAAAATGTTAATTGGCTTACAGTGCATATGATTCTGTATTAAACTGTATAATCTTGAAATTTAATTGGCAGTCAAATATCTACGTTGGTTTGTTCTCAGTCTTATGAGAACTTCTTTCAAGTTCAAATAATGGAAGATGTAAATTTTTTTTTCATATAAACTATCATAAACTCTTATAGATGTTGTACCACAATATAGTTAAAGGTATAATTATGCTTCGTTATCAAAACAACTTGACTCAATATTTTCCTTTGTCATCATTGGAAGAATCATTTTATTCTGGAAAATGGATACAGAAGTTTACCTCTTTGTATTGTACTAATCTCAAAATGTCTAACAGTTCCAACAGTTATGAAGGTCCCAATCTAACGTGCTATCGTTTTAGCAAAGGACGGAAGTGGAAAAGGAAATATACTACCTGGAATGTATGTATGCTGCCACTAATGAAGTTTCCAGAGAAAAAAGATCAGTCTTTATGCTGTATAAAGCGATGGAATCATTCAGTTTAGGGACCTAGACTACACTGATGTTTTTTACAGTCTTCTTTTCATAAGGCATACGTATCGATTATACTTATCCATTAAGTGTATTTCCATTGTAACGTTTTCTCTTGTACGAGTATATTCCTCATAAAAATGTCGAAGTCCAAACTGTCAAATATTTATAATTTCAATATTATCTTGTACAAATGTAATAAACGTAAGTAAAAATAATGTATAGTAATAAGTACTTTGGAGGAATACAAGGATTAGAAAAATTGTGCAACAAGGTGTCTCTGGAAACTTCATGAGTTCATAATATTTCGATAGAAAAATAAGAAGCTTTGCTCTATAGAAAGAGAGAAGAAAGGAAATAGAACCTGGTAAAATTAAGATTATGGCATGGATGAATATATGATCCACCATACTAACCAATACAATTATAACAGGATATTACTTTGCGTAATACAACTTATCTATAGATCAACGTAACAAAACGTAGTCTAGTAGTTATCCAACTCCGAGCGTTTTCATTTCGAAATAGTAGCTATTTGAATTGAAGAAATTTGAATTTAATCCTGTAACTTATATGCGCTCGTGTTCTACTATATCATACCTTACAGCGTGGGAAGTTTATATTTTTAATATCGGTTGTGTCGCTAAAGATGCTCTTTTTTATACCGTTAATAACTGAAAAGACGGTGCAAACAAAGGCAGCAATTATGAAGTCAAGCCTTGACGCTTTTCCTCTTCGAGCATAGCGTCAAGTTCGTCAGTAAGATTTGCAAGCATATTCCCAATGTCGTTCAACACATCCGCCGGTTCGCTACCACCAGAATGATGGGTTATTCCATGGCTTTGAATATTGTTATTAGAATTACCACTTGCATATTCTTGTGCGCGAGCAGCTCTTTGTTTTATCGTACCAGCATTTTCATTTGCGAAAGGCAGAGAATCTGATTCTGTACTGGAACTTGACTGCAAAAAAACAGCATTGATAAGTAATAACGAATAGTAAAAAATAAAACAAAGTTTCATTAGGCAATATTTTTTTCTTTGAAACTAAGATAAATATTCTATAACAAAATATTCTTTTAATATTACATTTACCTCACTTCCCATTCAAAGAATGTTTTTTGTGACTAAAAATACAGTAAGTAAGAAAAAATACTATTAACATCTAAACACATTATTCCTTGTATCAAAATTGACATGAGGATGTAGCTAGGGAAAAAACGGCAATGCCCAACTTTTGGGGATTTCTCAAACATGAAATTGATAATACATCTAGTCTAACTTTGTAAAAAATGAATAGCAAGTTATTTTAATCTCTTCGGTAGTTCTATTGTTAAGAGGTACTCCCCATCAGCTGTGCATTACCGAACAATAATTAGGTTCTTTAAATATTCGAATACGTAAAACTACGATACCTTAAAACTGGCGTCAGAACCATTACGGTGTTGTAAAGCAAGAGAAGCTATTAACTCGTGTTCTTCGTTCACGTTAACGCTGACGCTACCCCAAGAACGAGACATGGAAGAAGGTGGTCGATTCATTTGCGGTGGTGTGGATGGCGCTGCTGCGGGTGCAGGAGGTGGAGGCGAAGGATGATGAAGCAAGTGATGATGTTGATGATGATGCATGTGATGATCGTCGCAAGAAGCAGTTGGTACTGGTCCGCTGCAATCTATCACGACATCCCCAACTGCCGTTCCTCCAACGCCAACGACACCGGTACCACTCGTATCTCTGGAGCTTTGGCGCCTCGGAGGAGACGGTGGACAACGTTTTGGAAGATGTGGACTGCTCTCAAGACCATAAGTTAATTGATACTTGTTATCAAAGTCTCTTGGCAATGACTTGAATTGCCCTGGAGTCGCGGCGACCTAAAATCAAATGTAAAGATAACTTTCATTAATAAAATCAACTCCATTGACTAAGTCATGTATTACCTTGGCTACAGGTCGTGGACGTACAAGACAATGCCTTGGGCGGGGAAGAGTTCCACCGCCCGCATCTACCATAGAAGCATCATTAGTAGGAGTGAGATCTCCGTCCTCGAAACTACGTGGACGCCATTCAATTTGTTGTGGGTGCGTGGAAGGAGCTGGAGACGGAGGATATCCAAGAGGTGCATCCTCTAAACTCTCTAAAGATTTTCCTCGTGAACCAGCTCGTCCGATGATATTGTAATCAGTTGGCAAAGCGGCATACATGCTTCTCCATGCAGACCCGGACGTAGTATCACTTCCTCCTCTTTGAAAAGATCTTAAAATGGGCGAGGAACAATCCTCGTCGGGAGATGGTAGATCAGGACCACCTCGTTGAATAACTACATCCTATAAGCACGATTAAAATCAGCTAAATGCAAAACATAAATTATATTCTAGTTTTTTTCGTGGCAAATAATAATGCAAAATGACAACTTTACGGAAAGTTACAAAATGATATTTATTTACTTGTGTTTGTCCAGGATGTGGCGGTAGTCGTGCAAGATCCAGCGGCTGAATGCGTTTACCAGCACGAATGTCCTTAACTCTTTTAATTGCTAGCAGCAATTTTTTCTGATGGCCCAAACGCACAATTCCAATATCTTCCAGATCTTCCCAAGTGAGAGTCGTTACGTCCTCCACCGAACGCATACCCTGTTGATGAAGAGCACCAAGATATTCTTCAAGTCGTAAAAGTCTAAGCCACTCTTCTAACGAGCCAGGAATATGCTCTGGTAAGCCATCTCCTATATTTAAATTGTCTATTCCCGCTTTCAAACGTTTCCTGTGATTAGGCTTCTTGATCCCTGCAAGTGAACAGATTATTCGTATTAAGCCGTTGCTTGTTGTGAATCCATTTCACTGAGCACTCTCCATTACCTATTGCTGTTAAATCCTCCGGCGTCATACGCGTTATAGTAGCAAGATCGTAACCGGCAGAAGCAAACAATGGGAAATATTCCTCGAATTGGAGCTCGGTCAACCAAGCATGAACGACGTCAAGATCCGCCGGTCTGTCAGGATGACTGCCAAGCGAGCTAATAGAACACCTGGGAGACGAAGTGAGAGCACCAGGTCCTCTAGGACCTAAATGATATCCCGAGGCTCTTCCTGAATCTAGCGATGCGGTAGAATGCCTGGAACCAGAACCTGATCCTGAACTACCTGGACTATCTCTTCCAGGACTTTGAGTCATGTCGATTCCTACAACAGATTAGACATTCTCGATTATTTTAATTATCGGCATCAGTTCGGATTATAAATGTGTACCATTATCGCGCTAATGCGAATGTAACGGTATAACCATCGCACCTTGATCTTCGGCATGAGCATATTTGCCGACAACCGATGGAAAAGCAAAGCCAGGATGAGTAAAAATAGGTCCCGGACTTTTTCCAGATGGCACTCCGTAAGAACCCTCGTCCGTTGTTCCTCCTGGTCCACTTCCGGGCAGGAAGCAGCTATCTTCGCTGCTCGCATATCCAGCGGATCCAAAAGAGGAACCAGAATGTCGAAATACATCGGGTACAGCTGGTGGTGCCACTTTCTTCGCCTGGGTTACAGCTTTGGACGGCCGGTTCATGCCGCCAACTATACACACAATATAAAGTCCCTTCGTTATTCATCGTTTTAATTCAGATTGACGTGCTTAAGGGAGCACGCCACTTTGATATAGTTTAAATTAACCCTTAACTGATACGATGGGGGTCTATCATCACCAGTAATTTTATTTTTTTTAATACAATTTAAATAATCTCATATTACTTTATCAGTTAAACATTAAGTTCAACAATTTGTTCGCACGAAACTACTTTTCAGAATCGATTTATTTTTTATAGATCCATTGTACTTTAATATGTACAAATATTAATGGTGATACGGTGCATCAAGATCGTTCAAGATTTTATACAAAATTACTGTAGCTGAAATATAAGGTATGTTCTTTAGAAATTTCTAGAAATTCTGCAAAAGAGCAAGAGCATAACTTTTGAAAGGCCCTTAAAGATGTAAGGTAGTATACCTAGCCTAACATAAAAGACTGACTGGATTTATTTTTCTTTTACACAACCTTGGTATAAAGTGCCTTGTAGCTTAAAGGACGTAGTCAAAGGAATTTGTATTTATACTTCCTTAAGAGATTTTCAGAATCTTTGAATGTTTCGTGTTTGGTTAACCACACTACCATCTTTATTCCTTAAGAGAGCCCCTTCTTGCTTAAAAAATTTGTTACAAACAAATGAAGATATACAAAAGTTCGTATGCTACATTTTATTTGGTATCTAAATTTAAGAAAGTAATTCTTTTAATTTTAGATCGCCCGCATCCAAGTTATCTGATCACCCATGGACCCAGACGACCTTCAGCATGATGCAGGTACCATGTTATATTTTTAAATAACATCCTGTAAAGTGAATGAACCACGATTCTTGTAAACGATAAATTCAGAAGTAATTTCGTGTAAAAAATTTGTTGAAGTCGGATTTAATTTAAACTATATCAACAGTCTTCTTTGATATCCTAAAAAGATACTTTTAGTTAGTAATTTAGTTGTTAATAAATCTAGTAAACAATCTTAATCCTCGTCTACTGAACAAGCTTTAATGTATTCAACTTACGCATGATTTAGAATGTAAAATGTCCACTAAAATAAGCGATAAACTCATGTCACCCAGATACAGATCATACGATGTTGAACATGTTAATACATCGATAGAAATTAAATAATTTTCTCAACGATACGATGAAATGATTATACCCATGATTTAATGTAGATGGAATCTTAAGCCATCAACTACTAGCAGAGAAGCACGCGTTATTGCTGGAGAAAAATATCCTTCTCGACGGAATAACTTGATAAACTGTTAAATCTCGGAGAACGTGAGGCACGTTTTCCAGGTAAAAGAGGTAACACGACTTGCGACGTGCCTTAAACGGAAAAAAAAATGTTTGGTAAAGCAATTAATGTCATTCCGTTAAATCGTTCTAGGAATTGAAGTGTACAGAAACGGAAAGGTAGGCGTAGGCGTGAAAGAAGTACCTAGCACGAAATACACAGGGCAAGAAGAAGGGAGATAAGAAGCCGAATAAAAAGGGAGAGAAGGTCAAAGTCAACTAACCGTGTAAATTCGTTAGCCGTGTAAATACGGAAACCCGAAGACCCACAAAGACCGAGGAATCTACTTTCCAGAACGCGTCTTCCCTTTTAGTGAGAAAATTTCTTTTTTTTTTATTTAATATTCACAAACACTACCGATATAAGAACATCTGTATAAACGTGTGGAATCTCGAGGCGGTTATCCAGGACCGAGAACTCCAAACGCATGTGTAAGCACGAGATAATTTTTATCAAGGTCTCGTATGCTGCACATGGCTTACGATGCGTAATCGTTATGCTTCGTGCCTCGCGTTACGATTTCTGTTTATGATTCATGACGGTAATTTAAACTCGGATGACAAAAACATCCAACGAAACAATAACGCGGAACGTTGCTCCTAAAGTAAAAAATCCATATATCATTTTAAATCGTTCAAACGCGAAATTTATCACCGCGATAAATTCCACGTTAACTCTTTCCCTTACTAACACCTGTGCTGTAGAACATAAAAGTTTCAGGTCGAAGCAAATACAACTATTTTTACCTATTTACTTTTTGTCAGACAGTTTGAAGGTCATTTAAACATACTCATTTTTTCGCAGATTTTATTGAAATAAAAGGATTTGAGCTATCGGACTTCATCGTGAAAAGATATTTAACAAGACTCAAAGTAGAGAATAGATGATGAACTGGATGTTTTCAAATGAACATCCTGAGTACAATTACTTGACGACTATCAACTTGGAGTATCGAATATAAGGATGTAAGTGTGCTACAAAATATATAAGAATATAACAATTTTCACGTATTCTATTCGATCGCCTTTTTTAGGGTCACGTGTGCAGCGTGTGAACGCGTTAAGCACGTTTAGCAACAAATTGTCGCAGTAGAAACGTACCATAATCGATCGTATACAAATAGAACTCGTTTGAACGTGGCAATTCTTGGTCGTGGCGTTAAACGACCGATGGAATCGCGGTAGAAAAATGACCCTATCTGGTGGTAATCGTTGTCGACAGACCCGTGAAACTAGGCTCAACTCGCCATAACATTCTAACTCGTGGTTTAGTAACTGGATCGTTGCGTACAGCGTTGCACAAAAGTCTAGCATCGATCGCATTATTTTTCCTCTTTACAATGCGAACTATACGAAACCATTCATAAAAAGAATATTCATTCGCCGTTTTTACTTCGTTTACCTCGAAGAATATACCGCAACGATGCATTTATGTGAATCGTTCACTTCCATAATAACTGTTCTCGTTTCGCGTTACAGTTAAAAATAGAAGACTCCGTTAAAAAAGTACGACTGTTACCAACAACTAGATATTTAGGGGTAATACCAGGTTTGTAGAGGTATAAGGATACAGAGATCTAGGATCTAACGGTCTAGGATTTACACGGATTTGGATATCGTGATCTAGGGTTCTTTATTTTAGTGTCCAAGAATTTCGAGATAATAGTAATTCAGCAACTTCGAGATCTAGGGAGATCTTGTGATCGGTATCTAGGAATCTTGAGATCTAGAGATTTCGCAAGCTAATGGTTCCAGAATTTAGAAATGTCTACTTCTAATTTGTTAGCTAGAAAATTATGACCTGGAGATAAAGAGACTTAAGAATTTAAAAATCTCAATACAAGATATGTTTGTCGCTTAAGTTTAGTAAAGTTGCTAGTTCTAACACGGTTCCGAGTAAAGAGAAAATAAAGCAAATAATTAAACCGTTATAAAAGACTATCAGAAACTAGAACAGAGAAAAATGAAATCTATCATACAAGGATTACACCAGACAGAAGGGGACTATCGACCAGCGATACGATATCATAGAAGATAGATAGCAAGGTCACATTTACACTGAACTACGCTATACATTATGCACCTCAAAATGTACTTTCAACGAATTAAACGAACGTAAAACGTGTCGTTTGCAACGATACTTTTGTACAGGGTTCGATTATCCAACGTACTTCGCAATGGTTTATGGACCCACAAACGATTGGACGGGATTATTGTTCTAATCCCGCTCGTTAAGTTCAACCGTTAGTCGCCATGTGGAGTGGACTTGAAAGTTAGGTATAATACACGCGGGACCCATGCTCGTTAAACGAGATGGTTTCTTTGCACTCGCTTTACCGGCAGGAAAAACCTTGCGGCCCGAACCGAGCTCTTTTCGAATTGAGCTTAAAATACACACGCGTAACAAAAGAAAACTAGAGAATATCAGTCGCAAAGGTGGGAAAGAACATCGATATTCGAAATGTTCATAATTTAGCAACGGTACCTTAAGAATCCTTGGAATTAACACGAGAACAATTTGTACATCGGTTGGGGAATGCCGATACCAGAAATTGTCCAGATACCGCTGTAAAAGCGTCCCATAAAATCTTGCAAATTCTTTCGCATACGCATCGACGCGGTTCAGCTGATTGAACACTCGGTCAGATACGTACATATCTAACAATGTTATCCTAGGGATTTCCAAAGTATACTGCACTGATCGCGAAGCTGATGTTGCGTAAAGTTAACTACCACGTACTATGGTTTTGGTACTATAAGGATTATAACAGGAAGTATTTAAAAGTAGAAAAATTATTGGAATATAATTCCATCGTCTTGGAATATGTATCCTTAGTCTCAGATCATATTATTGTACCGATTGGTTAAGGAAATATCGTGTCCATATCTCAATACCTAAAAAAATAACACATCCCAATCTAACGAAGTAAATGATCGAATTCAAAAGTGGATCTTCGTCCATAGAAGCAAGTACCTAGCCATTTAATCAGGAGTGCACAATCGATGTATTTGGTCACAAAATATTTGCGAAGAAAAAAAGTGCAATGTAATTTTGATGCTTCGTTGCGTTAGAACGTTCCGACCGATTAACCTGTCATATAATTTATTCAATCTATTTTCAAGCCGCACTAGTCAAGCAACATTCTCGGAGCGTTACACTTACGGTGCACGAGATTCTTCCAGCTGCCATAAATCGCCTGGATGCACTTATCGAGAGGAGTAGCGGATAATAGCGCGGTCGTTTTACGTGCACTCAGGTTGCCTTCGGAACAGCTTCTGAACAAATTACCATTGGCTATCGTACAAATCGTGGGGCCACGTTCCCGTCGTTGGAGTCTCGTTTTCGACATTTCGATAACACCGTTCGAGATCCAAGCTTCGACGGCCGGGTCCCTGAAGCTTCTGTAAGTCGAGGACAACTTCTTCGAGGACTTTTGCAGGAAACGTTTGCCAGGCGGTAAGGGCGGAGGACCCAAGCAACTGGTGACGGCTGTGATCGCCATTTATGGTAGTCCTCGCTTTGTTTCAAAATAGACTCTCGATTTATATCTCTAACCCGGCATCAAACTGTTCCATTATCTTAACGAATGATCGTCCATTCATAGATTTATATAACGGCACTAATTATGCAACGATTACCGATGCCTTTTTAGAATTTGCATTTTAATCACCTGTGCAAATCCCGTCACGCCTATATTAAGCGTGATTAAATGAAAACCGTAATTAAAACGCTGGGAGTGTCGCCAGGCTACTTTAAACGACCTGTAACTTCCTGAGACGTATCCGATTTAATATTCTAAAGTGTAACGTCAGAAGAAATACGGACGTTTCCCTATTCAATTATGGTACCAGAGTTATCCGGCCTCGGTTAAACGAACTGTATCACCGTTAAGCGTTTAGAGAGATACGTGGTAAACCGTCTGTTATCGAGAATGGTCACTTTTTGGTCCACGGTTTAAGTAAAACGCACTGATTTTCGGAATGGATCTTTCCAGTGAAATAATACGAAGGAAACGGCTGAGATAACCGGATAAGACTGTCAGAAACGTAGAGCGTTGGATAGAGATTCGAGTTGGCGACACCCAAAGAGTCGTTGGTGTGGCGAATGCAAAGAGGCGAGGTCGAAGGTGGGTGGACAAGTTTCCGGAGAACGGCATAGGCCGTCCCCCGGGTAATGCTTCCACGCGCGTAGGTTTCCAAAAACGCGACACGTGAAACAACTTTCCACGTGGAAACGATGAAAGGACTCGATCGGAGAAATCCATGGAGATTCGAATTATTAGTAAGTACGATGTACGAGAGGGTTTGTTCGCGATAAAATGCCGATATAACGAAAGGCGAATCAATCAGCTACACGAGGGATATCAGGTATTATACCTGGTTTGCAAGAATAATCCCTCTTCGTTATCATTCGGAAATTTGGAACTTTTCACATTTAGTAATATAAGAATTCTAGATGTAGAAAATTTTCAAATTTATAAGTTTGATAATTTGAAGAATCCGATTTCAAATATCCACATTGAAAAATTTATCAGTAAAACTATTATTTTCAATTACAAATTACCATCTTTAAAACTTATGATCTATACTTGAAAAGTAAGTTATAACGCTTTCCTGCATGAAAAAATAAGGCAAAAAATTAAATTTTTATTCCTAACTACATCTGTCAATTAACGATAAAGTTAATCCTTAACCAAAACCACTTTCAATTGAACAAGCTTTTAATCTTGACAAGTTTGAATTAAAAATTAAATTTTAGTTGATAAAATCATTCAATGACCAGTTACAAATTAATTCTATATGGAAGAAAATTCAAGCATGATTAAAGTAAGTTTATTTTGTTAATTGTTAATCAATGCACGATTAAATAAAAAGCGTAATTAATTAACTAAAATACTCTGTGATATTAAGGTTCCCTTGTAAAACGAAAAAATGGATCGAAAACATTTTCATTCATTTTAAAAATTGTGCAAACGTTAAACTCGTTCCCGAGAACAACTGTACTTGGAAACGTAAAAATATAGAATAATGCGTACTTATTTATCGATCGCAGTAATAATATGCGCGTGCTTCACAAAGAAACGCAAACCCGGTGATTACGCTCTAAAAATTCTATATTCCTTTACACTCTGGTCTGCATCGATTATGAGGCGTGGTCCGTTCAAAGCAGTGCTATCAAACCTTAACCTTAAAGGGAATAAAAAGTACATATTTTTTCACATCTTTGTTCCGATCGTTCGAATTCGCTTCTCTTTTCACATTTCGCTCTAATTTTTCTCACGCTTACAACGAACTAAATAATTATGGCGTACCAGCATCGCGCGATAATTTGGAAATTCAGAAATTTAAGAATCTACCATTTTGTAATTTTGGAACTTGAGATTTGGAAATTTATTTGAGGATTGGAAAATTTGGAAATTCATCGATATCGTAATAAGGAAATTTGAAATTTCGCGCCAACTTTTCCGCGCGCTTGCGAATAACGAGCTAAATAATTATAGCGTCCAAGTATCGCGCGATACTTCGCTCGATGATGCGTGAGAAATGGCAACGTAATCGAGAAAAGGGAGCAGAAGAGTTAGATGTTATGGCGGTCCAGAGGCTGCTCGGATAATTACCACCGGTGGCAAAGAACTTCTCCGCTGTCTCTAACGAACAGACGAAACCTTTCACGAGCAAGTGTCGTTACGGAAGATGATGATTCGAAAAAAAAAAGAAAAAAAAAATTAAAAATAATTTCGGCAAGATGGAAGCACCTGCGCTGCCTAAAATGGAGATACGCGAATGATGCGTCGATGCCGTTAGCATGCCACACAGCTTCTCTACAACTTACGTTGTTGTGCGGTCACGAGAAGAGCCAGTTACAAAGCAAAACCAGACGTCGTTCTTGATTACGACATTCACAAAGCGGGGATGGACTGATCAGATCAGACGACAGCTTATTATCCTGAAATAGTGGAAAAAATTGTTCTTTCACCTATTCGTGATTAACGCTAAGCGAATTTATACAATGAGTGCCGGCCAAAATAATACGCCATGATGCAGGAAGCATTTTTATACATAAAATATTGTGAACCCATGTATAAAGTGAAATGAAATCCGTAATAAATGCTGCAGTACGTTTCCATTTGCTACAGTGATTAACCATACAAAATAAAAGGTAGAAAATATGAATAAAATTATATGCAGTGTTTTGTTAATAAAAACTAACATCTATCTCATAACATTACTGGTTGTATCAAAAATCAATCTTAAATGAATGTGTACCATTTTAAGAGACTCATCAAATGGATCCTATTTCATTTTTGTATATCTTGCTTCTTTCGACAACGAGATATTTTGAAATACTATATCCTAGTTCAAGGTCAACTGAAGTTCTTTCACGCTAACCTTGAAAAATCTCAAGGTGATATCTCAGAAAGAATATAATGTAACAAACTCAAATTTTGTTTTATGCAATCACTTAGACAAATGAACGATATATATAAAAACAGAATACATTGCAGTATTTATTCCTAACTTCATTTTTGCTTTATACATGTACTGTGTACGTCTAGTAAGTTGGCAGCTAGAAGTTACACGGACATTGATTCGTATGCCATCTTACTAGTCGTGTACAATACTTACAATAGTTTATAGGCAAAAATGTTTCTCGCACAATGCTGCACAGTTTTATGTGACACTCGCTGCATGTATTATAGCGGCTAATTAAATTCGCGTCGATTCGGATGATTTAACTTTCCTATCGGAGGCGCGAAACTATTAACGGTTTCAATTCTGAGATGCGATCGAATGAACAGCTGACGCACCATTTAAACAACGTATAAAAAACCGTACAAAGTTTCTGGGTCACCTAATGTTTGTTACAACTCGTTAACCAGACACCGTTGCTTTCGTTTACTAGCAGCCACTTCGTTCCCCTTATTCGTTAATTAGATGCACGCTCCGTACTCATTCTTCTTGTGGTTCATTCATACTTCTGCACATTTTGCTTCCTACGCATATTTCAACATTTATCGTAAATAGTACCAGTTCATCGCGACATTATACATTACACTTACCCATAGTATATATTATAATACCAGTATAGTAATAACTGTTCTAGTTACGAGTGCACTGAATACGATTGATTACATATGCAATCGATCAAATGATCAAGATAATGTGACGCTATCATTGCGATTTCGCATTGATTTAAAGTAGACTTTATTTCATTGACGTGCACTGTAGACTTCTGGGGAAGATTGAGATATAAGAGATCTTATTATTGCAATATATTGGTTAAAACATTACATCATTAAGTATGCAATTTGATAAATGTCAGAACGTATATTCATATCGTTATTGGCATTTCGCGCCAATGTTAAATTTGAAAATTTCAAGATTTCTAAATTGGTTAATTTGAATATTTATGTTCTTAAAACTATATCAAATGGTGATTCTTCTCCTCCTACATCGCCATTTTCCCTAAGAAAGTCTACCGTATTCGTCAGTGTACTTTGTAACTGTTCATGGAATAAAAAATTTGCTGGCCATGACTCGTTAGCATCATAGGTATAACAGTGCTAAGAAACCTAATCTCGTAAAGAAGAAATGTCTACAAACGAATGAAATCATTTTTTAATATTCAAAAAATGAATCGTTTAACATGAATCGAAGATGTAAGATCAACACGCAATTCTACGTACAATTCTTCGTTTCTTTATACTCTTCCTTCTTTTCCACTTCTTCCTACTTTTATTCCTTCTATAGTATTATGCTTCACTTCTCCCTCCACCACCTGTCCAACCTTCTCACTCATCCTTCATCATTCTTCTCCTTCAATCCTTTTGTTAAACAGCCGATACTTAAATATAACAAACTCACCGTTAATGTTGTACATCTGGAAAAGAACATTGCGGATAAACGAACTTTTTTCCAGTAATTATGCATAAGCGATGCTTACTTCGAAGAAAAAAACATTTATTCTTATCGTAAGAGAAAGTGTAAAAGAAGAAGAGGAGGTCGAAGCGAGCTTAATTTATTTCCTTTCATTTTGTTCGCCAAAATTTAGAGCCGAATTAAAACCAATTAACCCGGTTAATTTATGATTATAGCCTGTTATAATTACAGTCTATTATTTATTATAAGATTATATGCAGAACTGAACACATACGTAGTCGTCCTCAGATATGTTAATCGACCGATGTTTATTCAGATACGTCCTCGCATACAAATTATACGTTCATTCGGCATCGCATGTTACGAAGACGACAGAGGATCAATTTGTATAATCAGTATTTTTAAATATTTATTGATAATGTAATCGTAAGAATCCTGGAATATTCACACGATACTGATCACCTAAAATATAAGATCTCCATTACGTAAGCGCAAACAATACAAATTGTTAACACGCGAACAATAATGATCGAAAAAGTGGTTTTAAAACCGATTTTAAAAACATAATAACAAACAATCAAACATAATGATAATATTTTAAAAAAATAATTTCTGTACGATTCCGCTTTTGTACCGTGTCCATAAAGAAAAAATTTAAACGATCAGGAGATGGTTAATGACAGTTCTTACTTCAAGAAAGGAATCTTATATTATACTCGACCCTACGAACGAGAAAATATTCAAGCAGCCTCCTTGCAGTAGAAGGGGAAAGGTTCAAACACGTTTGCTAGTTACAAGTAACTCCACTTTCTAGCTTTACTCTTTGCTACGTCGATTCTGTCGTATAAAATCATCAAACATCTTTTTATATTTTACTGTAAACAGTTTTTCCCAACAGATACTCGTGTAATCTACATATACGTATTGAAATCAGTTATCAAACTTTAAAATTTCTGTGATTACTTTTTGCAAAACGTTCTCGGTTGAAACTGAACGGTAATAAAGTGTGCCCACAAAAAGTACAAAAACCAAACGTAGTGTACAAAACAGTGAACATATAATTTAATCTGTGCAAAAAGGAATATAGTTTATAAATGTTAAAAAATTTGCAAAAACAGCTCGAGATACGAACGCGTGCGCAGCCCTGTGGGGAAGTTTAGAATCACGTTCTAATATATATATTTTCTCTTGAAAGCATTCTTTGTAACACCGTTCATCTATCAAACATGAACGCCGCTGTTCATAAAATGCCTCGTGTAATTTTTTCTACAGAATTTTTCTTTGACACCATGAAGAAAATGCATTTAACTCACCGCTAATGCGCCTCATGGCGACTCACGGCACGGGTCGTGTCCAAAAATCGACGAGGCTGGTCAATCCAGCGAGGCACGTAAATCTTCCGACTCGCCGTAAACACCATGCCATATGTATGTACAAACACCGATCATCACCTACGCCATGCACACACCGATTTCAGAACGCGAGGTTCCCGCGCCATTGCCTACCGATGAGGCTTTTCTCGAACAAAGAAGATAACCTGACCCTTCCGCACTGTCTTTTCCTATTACGTTAACACGAGCACCCGAAAAGTTGTTCCGCGAAAAATTGACATGCTGTTTTACAGGATCGCGATCAGGCTTGCGGTTTCTATGAACGATTAGTACACTTCGATAAAGGTGATAGTTTTAGAAGTATTTAAACGCGAATGAGATACGGCGACCAAACAGGGTATAAACTACTCCATCACGACTTCTCACGTAGCACTCTCGTGTCGTAGTAACCAATGCCACCGCTAGAGCGCTCAACCGATCGGTAATGATAAATCTACTTCGTGTATGGATTTAGGTCTCGGGATTCAATTGTCTTGGTTTCTTCGTTTGTACCTACTTGATTGTATATTCATTCAAGCTACTCTTATTCTTTCACTGAGGTTATTGTTATGATCTGCACACACCGGGGCAATGTAAGATTACTTTGGTTGAGCAGTGGGAGAGAGTACTCCCACCAATTGTCTTCGATTTTCAAAATTAAACATGCAAACCTGAAATTTTTCATGTTTAAAATCACATTTTTAAATTTCTAAATTCTAAAACGTTTGAATTTCCATATTTTCAAATTACAAATCTTTAAATTTCCAAATTCTCAAATACCAAATTTGTAAACCAGCAAATTTTCAAGTTTCCAAATTTACGAATCTCTAAATTTTCAAGTAACTAAATTTGCAAATCACTCACATTTCCAAGTAACTAAATTTCTCAAATTTCTGAGTTCCCATGTTTCTCAAATTCGTAGATTCCTAAATTTCTCAAATTCCTGAAGATCTTACATTTCTAAATTTGATAATTTGTAATTTTGAAAAGCTCTAAATTTATAACTTCGTGATTTTGAAATTTTACTAATTAGAAACTAACGAGTAGGTGATTCTCCTTTCCCTACATCGCCATTTCCCCTAGAAATGCCAACTATGCTCTGTGTTGTACATTGCTCTGCATTGACGAATGCTTCAATTTAAACAAAAATAAGCATGCTGAAAATTCAAAAGTAGCCATTCAAAAAAAAAAAAAGGAAAGAAGAAATGTTTTTATTAAGGAATAGACATGTTTGCATTTAATATAATTTCCGACGAACTACCGAAAAATTGTTAATTTTAATATTTCTTATCCATTGTTTTAAGTTTATTGTTAAAGATTACGTTACTTACAGTACAACGTTTGAAAACTAACAATTATCTCGTTGCTCTATATAAAAGCTGATGTGCGGACAACAGAATGATAGACTTAATTATCTTCAATTATCTTACATGCTAAAGCTTACATCAACTTTGTTTTAGTCTGTTAAACAGTGAATCAAATGTATTGTAAGAAAATAATATTTTTACTTATTGTTACATACGCTTATTCATTGTTTATTTTAACCTATTTTCATTAAATTTATATATAACCTGTAAAATACATCTAACATTTATCAATCCTAATAATTTACATAATTACTTTTAATTAATGTTACAATCCATTTGTTGTATGTACTTAATGTAAAATGCGAAGAATAGTGTAATAATTACTAATTTTAAAAAGTAAATGGTTACGAATAAAATTATGTAAGATAAAGATAAAGTATTCGATTGGTTTTATTTCCATTTGTCTTTTATTCCCTAATAAAGTATTATAAAGTTGTTTTTAAAACGATAGAGAAATAGAATCACCACGTGCTTTACAACAAGATTTCGTTGTAAAGAAGTCAATGAGCTGTCGACGTACCACACTCGTAGTATTGGCGAAGTACTACGAGGCTTTAGAATAAGCGCCGTCGAAGTTGGTAATAGGGTGACGCTCTACGGGGTTACTATGGTAACAGACTATAGGCTTTTTCAACCTTCCCCTTTCTAGCCACATTCCCTTCCTCGTTATATCAATCGTTTCTTCTTCCTTTTTGCCTTTCTTTTACCTTTCAACGAAATAAAAAAAGACAACAGAAAAAGTAAATTGATTCATATTGCAGTCTTATACTAGCTTACTTTCTGTTTATTCTATATATTAGTCAATACAAAATGATAGCTAATTGTAATTCGAAATTGATTACAATTTCTGTATTTATAAAATTAAATTTTTTGTATTTAGATAATCACAAAACTGGAATGGTGAATCAACATGATAAACAATTCAAAAGTTTTGCACATGTTATATTCATACATACACTCCATTTAAAAAAATCGTATGATACAGCGGACTATACAAATACAAAGTACAAAATAGTAAAAAAAAGATATAATTAAAAATTATCACTTTGGTCGCTCTGAGTTTATCGTAATTCATACAATGCTGTTTAAATAAAATCTTATAATTAAAAGATCACAACGTTATTAGTTAATGATGTAAAAAACTTGCAATCAAGTGTACTGCGCGTGAAACAAATAACGATAATACTTATAAGTTAACAATTTTCAAATTACACTTACATAAATATTTAAATATTTATCAGTCACCTCACTTTGTAACTTATGTTCGAAATTAAATACTCAAGTAACTACTAAATAGGAATAATGACTTATGCTTAACATTGTTTTCAGTTTCATAATCTTCGTTTAATTATTAAAATTCTGAATACTGGAATTAGATTGCTACACACGTTAAATTGTGTATACAGATTCCATTATGATATGGAAGCATCAAACATTTACGTACATTATATATTCACGTACATTATTATTATTGTTTTATAGTATATAATAATATACTATATTATGTCATATATTTATAGAATAACAGAAAAAAGGAAAATCATATACCATATCAAGAAGAGTAAATGCTACCGTTTTTTCTTCATGCCTTTGCGGTATCCTTTACCAAACCACCCGGGATTTTTAGGCGCTATTGGAGGATCTGCACGAATTACCAATGTTTTTGCATCTTTCATTTGTTTGCTCTCAGCTCCTATTAAACGAGAATTATCGGTATCTCGTTGGTAATAAAGACAAGTAAGCGATCCCTCGTTCTCCATACAGAAGGTACAAGTTGGCTTGGGTTTCGCGATATCTGAAGTCATATTGGGTACTTGTACAAATGGATAATAAAAAAATGGTGTTAATTGAGGACACATGTACATTGGTGGAAATGGTAAACCCATGGACAAAAATGGTAATGCAGTAAAAAATGGCGCTGAATACGTAGACATTGGTTCAGTTACTTTTATGGGCGAAGCACAATCTTCCTCTTTGGTTTCCGATGCAATATCTTCGTGAAAATTGTCAGTAATTTCATCTATTTCCTTGAGAGTCATATTGGCTGGTTCTTCCAGACAGGGTTGACTCGTTGTGTGTTGTTCATTGCTTCGGAGCCGTACAGCGTGGAAAAAAATTGGATCTTTGGTACGATCATATTGCGGTATCTCTAATCCAAGATGAACCATAACTCTTTTCATGACTTCGTCACACTTGCCATTTATTTTTAAAACTGCATTTTCATCTTTTGGAGTCCATTGCAAATTTACAATGTACAACGATGGACGTTTATGAATTGGTCTATCCATTTGCCATAACCATGGATACTTTTTTAACACCTTTAAACTGGAACCTAAACATAATATAACGTCCGCTTGCTTCGCTGCTCTTGTCGCACCATTCCAATTAATTGGCCAAGGAAGATTGCCTCTTTCACCAAAATGAACAATAGAATCTTGCAAAACGGAATTACACCTATGACATAATCTTCCAGTTCCGTGAGAATATCGCGCTGTTCTTTCAGTAACGTCAAATAATCTCCAATATTCCCTGTAAGGTTTACACGTTCTGCAAACTTCTATGTACATGTTGCCATGAACTTCGGATAAAAGTGTACGGGGTACCCCGCTTCGCAAATGGAGCCCATCACAATTTTGAGAAACTATGTGTTTCAAAACTCTTGCCTTGTACAAAGCATAAAGAGCCATATGGGTGACTGTTGGTTCTGCTTGACTAAGATCATGATTTCTGTAAGTATAAAGCAAATTAATATAAATATTACTTAATAGGAAAAAGTAAGTTGTTTGTAATTATTAGACAGTGTAATTATTTATGCATTTATGATATATCAAAGTTTGCAAAGTATACATTTATTTGTACAACACTAGATCTATAGTCCATGGATTTCATGATTTATACATACTTTGCAGACTTTGTTATATCATAAATACATAAATATCCATGGTCTAATAATTAGAACTATTTTAACATTACCCGATATCTTTTCCCTGTTGCAAACGAGTCCAAACACCATTAGTTCCTCTATAGTCTGGGATAGAAGCAGCAGTGCTAATACCTGCACCGGTATAAATAGCGAGTGATGTTGCCCTGCTAATTGCTGCAGCTAATCTTATGCACTTTTCTTCTAATATTTCTGGTGCATCTTCTACTTCTTCTAATCTTGCTTTTACTCTATGTCTTTTCTCTTGTCTAATAAATAATTTTACAGTGAATTCTTTTTATAATACTATTTGGTATGATTATTAAAATTAATATGTGGGAAGTCCCAGTTTTTCTTGCATAATTTTAGCAACATATTCCATATGTAACAATAACTTCCTTGAAATTAAAGAACAAAGGAACATTTACTTTCTCATTAATGCTCACATAGGGACATGTTACCATATATATATCACTTTTAAATTTCTTGTTACTTTAGTATCCACCTAAAACACACATCTGCTGAAAATGCAATAACGATAAGTCTATTAACAGATCCTGACATTAAATAATCTTAACAGATTTTCAAAGAAACCACTATACATATTATACAAATATACGCCCTTAAATGCTTCTTAAAGGTTATAACAAAAATATGAAATAGTAATGAACTGCGTCTTAAGAAACCAGCAAAGAAGAAGTTTATCAAACATAAATTAATATGCGTAGATTTTTGACACATGTCTGCACTTAAAAAAAATAAACCAGAAATTAATAATGGAATAAATTCTATTTTCTATAAATGTCAATTGATAATAACATACATTTTGAAATGAAATTATAACATGACAAATTATTTCTATGTGATATCAAAAAAGAAAGTAGTCCATTGTCATTTTGTACTTTTGTTACAACCTTTTAATACTGTATTTAACAGCTTATGTTTATATAACATCTTTTACTTATTTTTTATTCGCGGAATATGCTGATAAAATTTTTCAGAAAAAACCTGGGACACCCTGTATAATGTCCGTACTCTGTGTTACAACATTAACAACAAAATAATTTGATATGATCATAAATGTGCAATCAATGATTTCCAAAATGGCTATACCTTAAATTAACCTCTTTTACAACATCACTACAAGATACAAGTATTCCCGTTTCTTCTGCGGTTCTATCTGTTTCAGACTTTTGTAAAATTGCTGCTACCTGAAAGGTGCAAAAATGTAAGGTCTTAGCAGTTGTTTACAGCACATCCATGTTAAGAATGATGCCGGGAGATATACATAAATTTTACAAGAAAATTACTATGAAATTATCGTAATTGAATAGGGTATATCGAAAATATACATATGTACTTTTTTAAAAGTTGCTACACGTTCATCTTTGACTTTAAAAGCCTTCAGAGCAGCAGAACGTCTTCTTGACAGAAACTTCTCACTAGCAGCTTCCTCCATGTTTAATCTAAACGACTACCTCAGTACTGTATCAACTAAAATATATTCATATTATAAATAAAAATGTCATACCCATTTAGGGTAAATATTTTCAAACCAATAATACTGTAACATGCATTATTATTATTGACTACTTCCTTATTCTTGAATTATATATCTATAAATATATAAATACATATATGAATTTATAATATAATTGCTCTTCTTAAAAATTAATAATAAATTGTATAATTCTTTATAGTTAATTGTATTTAATTAAGAACAATATCAAAAACTATTATCATTGAATACTAATTTGTCTAACTTTTATCAGTTTGTAAAATTGTACGATATACTCAATTGAATTCTATATATATCGATCATAATATATTTAACTGTACGTTGGAATTATAATAATATATGTATTAAATAAATATATTGAAGTTTTAATAATCAAGATATTAGTTGAATGATAATGATTCTTTTTGTATCGGTTCGCGCCATTTCAAAATTTAAATCTTATCTATACATTTGCGTTTTCTATTGTTGGTGTAAATCGACAACTCTGGCCAAAATAGTGATTATATTTTCGATTTAGATTTTATTTGTTAATACAGAAAATATGAGTTGATGATCCTTATTTAAAATTTGTTAATTACGGTCGAAATAAATGAGGTATTAACGAAAAGATATTGGCGTGAACGGTTTGATAATTAGTCATGCCAGGTTTAGAAGAAAGTATATCACGCGATACTAGTTCACGCATGCACAGCCTAATGTCCGATGGAATCGCCTCCGAACAAGTAAAAAAGTTTTTGTTCACTTCAAGGAAAACTCAAGATAATATACAGTGTAACGAAAGTTTAGAGATTTATATTCCAGAGGTAATAAAGTTTTATACTTCTGAATTGATAAGTTATAATTGTTTATTTTTGGTTATGTACTTTTTTTAGAAATACCTTTTAAATGTATAATTAAAACTCTTGTTACCCTAAATGTTTCTTCGAACAAATATTTTAGATTTTTTTAATGCACTATTACAGATAACGTCACATTTATGACATGAACAAATAAATCAAATATGTTGTAAATAATCAGTTGGATTAACTATTATTAAGTAAAATAAGTACATGTGGGAAAGGGCATCATAGAAATTTATCATTGCTAGATTTACCATTGACCATGTTTTCCAAAGTCCCAGTCTCAATGTATTAAAAGTTCATAATTCTAAAGTTTCAAAATTTCAAATTCCACAGTAGCACAGGGTTTTTGAATTCCAAAATCCCAAAATTCCAAAATTTTAAATGAACAAGCTTATAGTGTTTAAAAATTCCAGTCTCAAAGTTATAAATTTTCATAAAAAATCTATAAAGGTCTTAATAAATAAATAAGGATCTTTATAAATAATTTTCCTTAATGTAATTTTTCTTTCATATCATAATTTTTGTTATAGTTACTTCAAGCCAACTATAGTTTTTATACATGGCCTTCTGCACCAGTGTTAGCTTGGTTTCTTTGGGAACATAAAGAAGAGCTTATCGGAAAAAGAGTTTTGGAGCTTGGATCAGGCACAGCTCTACCAGGAATTTTAGCTAGTAAATGTGGTGCCACTGTTATTTTAAGTGACTCCGCTAGTTTTCCCAGAAGTTTACAACATATAAGAAGAAGTTGTGAATTAAATGGTATTTTATCTCAAGTTCAAATTATTGGTATTACATGGGGATTATTTCTGTCTAGCTTGTTTTCCATTGGACCATTAGATTTAATTCTTGGATCTGATTGCTTTTATGAACCAGCATTGTTTGAAGACATAGTTGTTACAGTAGCATTTTTATTAGAAAGAAATCCAAATGCAAAATTTCTTTGTACCTACCAAGAAAGAAGTGCAGACTGGTCTATAGAACATTTGTTAAATAAATGGAATCTTACATGTACTCATATATCATTAGCTGGTCTTGGTACTGATTCTGATATAAATATACATGATTTGATGCAAGACCATACTATTCACTTATTGAGTATACAACGTGCAACTTAAGAGACTTTTGTCATGAATAGTCATAGATACATTCTCTTTCTGCGTAATATTTCTTGGACTATTTCTAATTGTGATCTTGAAAAATACTTTGCATCATTTGGTGATGTGAAATTAGCAAGAGTAAAATTTAACAACGTGGGAGTAAGCACAGGCAAGGGAGTTGTAGAGTTCTATAATAAAAAAGATATGATGCGTGCACTTCATGCTACCCATACACTAGACGAGCAGCAATTACTGGTTGATAAGGATAGTCATGCGTTAGAATTTGCTAATGACATTATATATCCTAAGTACGGTCGCAAAGATTTTTAAAACGTATACATAACAGTATAATCTATTAATCAGAAATATTTGATAAAGAACATTAATTGTAGTAGAAAGCATTAAAATGAATCTTGAGGATATATTTGATAAAGCAGCTCACCATTTACAATCATTAGCATCAGAATTAAATTCCACAGAACTTTTAAAATTTTATGCTTTATATAAACAAGCAACAATTGGACCTTGTGATACTTCAAAACCTAATTGGTATCAAATAGAAGCTAGACAAAAATGGGAAGCATGGAAGAATCTTAATGATATGAGTCATCATACTGCTATGAATAGTTATATTCAAGAACTAACTAAGTTAGATCCTAATTGGGAAGAGAATATAAATTCTGAGTCAAATAGTTGGGTTGCTGTTAGCTGCTTAATAAATACAGAAGAAGAAATTAACGATGTAGATAAAACGTTTTTGGATTGGGTAAAAGAAGGGCATGAAGGAAAAGTACAAGAACTATTAGATAAGGAACCAAGACTTGTAAATTCAATGGATACAGAAGGTTTATTACCAATACATTGGGCTGCAGATAGGGGGCATCTGAAAATTATAGAACAATTAATCAAGAAAGGAGCAAATATAAATTCTCAAGATGAAGATGGGCAATCACCTTTGCATTATGCAGCTTCTTGTGGACATCTTGATGTTGTAAAATATTTACTTTCTATAGGTGCCCAACTTATAGAAGATAATAATGGTATGACACCCAAAGACATTGCTGACGAACAGTTGAAAGACATATTTAAATATTAGTATGTGTAATCATTTAATATTATACGATTGTATTTCTATTGTACTAGTTAAAATTATTAATGAAAATTAATAAATTGAAATAATGGTTTTCTTATGGAAATCATATTTTATACAATAATTTTACTTTACAAATTTTTATTTATATACAAGAAAATCCTCTAACAGTTTTCATTACATTCACAGCCTAAGCATTCCTTAGGTAAATGCACGATTTATCAAAAAGTCATTCTTTTTTTAATCTTACATAACAATACGATGCTTATTGCAAAACATAAATAATATGTTTTTGTTTTTAACAACAATACGTAGAGAACAGTATATTTTTATTACGAATATGATTTTAAATTAATAAATGTAAAAACATACAAAATTTTTCACTTTCCTTCTAATAACAATTGCACATAAGTTATTCAAAAAATAGACGTATGAAATAATGCATAAATCCTCAGATAACTCAAGTAAACCATACTACATTAAAGGAAATCATAAGAAACTTTTTTTTAATTCTTTTTAAATAACTAACTCAGATGCTTGATGATATAAGTATTATTTAATGTATAATTAGAATTTTATTAAACTAACATAAACAAAAATAATGCAAACAATTTGCAACCTTTTAAACTCTAAGAAAAAAGTTGTGCTTTTCAAATACCTTATTATGTATCCCTCAGGGATTAGAAATCTTACTATATGGATTAATAAACATTTCAGTTATAAAAATATATTTAGAATATAGCTGCATATGCATCAAATTATTTCAAAAATTTTGTATCCATTTATTAAATGGCATGATCTTAATATTTTGAAACATACATATTAATATGTTACAGTAATAACAAGTCTTTTTTGTTTTGTAAGTAATTACATTTACTAAGATGAATAGGCGGAAAAATTTGTATCATCAAGCAATCAGTTACGAGTATCTATACATATAGGACGATTCGATTATTTCCCTTAAGTAATATAATTTATTTAAACTGCCCATTTATGTATCTGTACATTATAAAACCAAAACACAGATATTATTTTTCTGTACATAATTTTCAGCGTGTTTAATAATTCACTTTCAATATACTACTTACCATCTAATGTTATACGAAATTTTAGTTTTTATCAAATTAAAAGAAATGACTAAGTGTTTAAATATATAAAATTCTAAAACGAAATTGAAAACTTTATTGTATTAAAATTGTTAATTTCTTTAATAACAAAATAAAATTTATTTGGATGGTAAATAATATACTATAAAATCGCTTGATCTACTTTTGTTTATAGAGTAAACATTTATGTTGAATACTGACAATTATTTAACATAAATAAAACTTCGATTTGTTGTTCTTATACTTTTTTCTAAGTAATGTAATATATCAGCGTTTACATATTTTGAATTCAATCAAGTTTTCTAAATTGTAATTTAAAGAATTGTAAACAATTTGATGTCGAAAAACGAATATATCTTCCTTAGGTTCTTGTTATATTAAAATAGCTGTTTATTGTATAAAGTTAAAAAATTCAGAATTTTGTAAACCAAAATTGCAAAATAATTTCTTTGTTATTTTATACTTATTCTTAATTTAAAATTTCAGTTATTAAAAAATTTTTTAAAATTAATCGAAATTTTGCTGGTCTGAGATACCAGTTAAAACGAAACTACTAAACTTGAAACAACAGTCGTTTAACATTAAAATAAAAATGCTTACACTATCAAAAACTTTATACAGTAATTTCTTAAATTTCGTATTGTCTTGTAAGAAATATAGCTGTCATTATTAAAAACATTAGTGATTCTTTGAAAGTTCTCTTATAAATGTAATAATTACTTATCGTACGATCAGTCCTAAAGATTAGTACTTTCTTGCTCCGATTTAATTCGCGTTGTGGGTGGAGGCGGTGGCGGAGGTTGAGGCCGTGGAGGCCTCTGATGAAATCTTGGAGAAGCCGGAACTGGTTGTTGCGGTGATTTAAGAACTACTACCGTCTCAGTCTGTGTTTGTACATCGATAATGTTTCCTTCTGATCTGGTTCGCACGTGAGCTTTCGTTTGTTCTGGAGCATTCAACTTCGTAGGCTTCTCCGGTCGTTCACCATACAAGGACATAGATGAAGGTCGACTACCTACACTGGGGCTTCTCTGTAAGTTGGAAGCCGCGTTGCCATTGTTGTTCCCCGAGGTGCAGAACGCATTGCCATTTCCACGCACTTGTATTATACTGACCTGCTGTTTGTCCACTGAATACACATGAGCTCTTTCCAAAGTTAAAGGCTACAGAGGTTATTAAAAGGGGAAAATACATTAATATCTCTGAATAATTACTCTACATCTTTAACATCTTAAAACACAAGAAATCGTTAACATATTTATTTTTCACTTCATTTGTAGCTTACGTTATTGTATTTCAAAATGCAATATCCAGGCAGAGATATTTGTTGAATCCATTGGGAGTAACTACATTTATTTTAAAGAATTATCTTACATATAATACTGAAAATAAAGATAACACCTTGAAGTTCTTAATACTCACCCCTGTCTCAGCATCTAAGTTTTCGTTACTGTGGCGTGGTTGTTGCTTGATAAGACTTGAAGGCCGGATTAATCCAGCCGGTCGTTCCGGTATGGCTGGCTTGCTACTTCTCTCCGGTGTACTTACACACATGGAATTACTGATATCTGGTTTTTTACGCAACTCCACGGTTTCTTTTAAGAAGTACAAGAGTATATTAAATAGTTCGTACTACGTTAATAAATAATAATATTTACCTGTATTATGTACTATATTGTTTATACTTCTTGGAGCGGCTACCGGTCTTCTTCTTTCCAAAGTAGAAGGGTGTGGTTTTTCTGTTGGAATTATTCTTAGCCCATGCGTAGAAGCTTCCGAATTCTCAAGTTCTGCAATGGATTTGTTACATGGTGCATTGTCTGTTTTTTCAGAAACATTTAAAGTTTTTTCATGTTTTTCGATTTCTTGACTATTATTTTCCGTCTCTGTGTCCAGAGAATGTGGTTCATTTTGTATTTCATTAACATGTGTCAAACAAGTATATGATGGAGAATCGATAGCAACATTTATTTCTGTACTCTGCTGTTTGTTTTCGGTTTCTACACTCCCATCTTGCTTTTCTGCATTAGTTTCATGTTTATTCGTCGATTCAGTACTAGCCACTTCTTGTTTTTGAAGCTTACACGTTAAAGGTCTAGGTGGTTTATCAGGTGTAGGCGGTGGTTTATCGTCAGGTTTTTTATCATGTTTATCTGGTGTAGTGTTATTTGGTGGTGTTGGAGCTGGTTTATTTTTCCTACGAACTGCTGGTTTGGGACTACCTTGAGGAGGGCTTTCACCATGATCACTGAGACTACTGTTAGAAATGCAACGACGCATACTTGGAGCTTGATTTTCTGAACCATTTATAATACCAAGTTCTAAATCTCGGTCAAAATCAACGTCTCCAGGAAAAAACCAATCTGCATATGTAATCAACTGATCAACTATAAGACTAGAATTATTAGCTGTACTCATATTCATCCTGAAATAATAAATATAACAGGGATAATAGATATATAGATTATAAATAACAAACAAATTTAGCTTGTGTCAATAAGTTACATTCTATTTTAATTGTCGTTTAAAAAAATTAATTCTTACACCATTGTATTTACATCCTCTTGTGGACTCCAAATTAAATTAGGTGCAATAACAATTGCAATATTTTGAGGCGACATTTTGTTTACATCTTGATTTTTAGTAAGTACAGCCAAAAATTTGATTAGGAACCTTAAATTTTCTAAATTTGCTGGTGGTAATTTATGCAGTACATCCCAAAGAGCTCTTAATCTTGCTTCATTATGTGTTATTTTTGCAGCTGCCATCCATTCGGAATATAATCTTTGAAATAATATATTGAGAAAAATGTATATTTCTCCTCTACATTACTAATAGTAAATGGCAGTAAAAAATATTGTTTCTGTACTTACTTGTAAGTTAAAAGAGGCTCAGGAAGTTCTCGTAAGTAAGATTTCAGTGCACCAGCAATTACATGTGGATCCTTATACTCCAGTGCAGTTGGGAGTGTAAGGCAACAGGCATCTAAACTTAATTTAATACGTCGCGATTTTGATGCAGCACCAGCTATTCTAAAAAGACCCTCTTCCTCCATACCTAATCTCAATAATGCAGATACACATAATTGAATAGGTAATGCTATTTTTCTGTTAGTTACTCTGAGATGTTCTTCAAGTGGATAACCATACACTGGCTTCATTTGATTATCATCTGTAATTATAAAGTGAAATTACTTTCAACAGAAATTTCCAATACAATAAATGACTAAATATCTGTAGTTTTTGAAGAAGGTATTTTTTAAGAGCTGCTAAAATTATTGAGTATTCAAATTATAAGATACAACTAAATATATATAGTCAAATACTTACTAATGTATCTTTCTAATCCAGGAATAAGATCTTCAAGACAATGCAGCGCACTTTCATGATAAGCTCTTTGAAGTTTTACATACTGAATGATAGTATTTGCTAATTCAGTTTCTCGTGACATGAGCTGAAACATTTCTGCAGCCAACTGATCCCTGCACTGTTCAACTTTAGCTTCTGCTTCTTCCAATTCTTCCCTTAGATTATCTATTTTCGTTGCACCCGTTCCTTCAAAATAAGAATTCTACTTAAGGAACTCTACTTAAGAAACCTGCATCTAATTCTTGAAGTACATAAGCTGAAAATATCAAAATGAAAATTTTTATTACCAGCACTATGCTTGCTGGCTTGTTGATATCTTGTTCTCATGCTGTCCATATCTAAGATTAACCTAGCTAAATTTTTCTTATGCTTTAATATATTTGGTACATCTGTATCTAAAATATGTTGAAGGGGTGTTGCAACGTATTGTTCAACTTTTGCTTCATGTTCAATTGTTTCATTAGCTAAATGCATCTGTGCACGGCCACATTCCAAAAGTGTGAAACTCATGAGGCCATCTTCGGGAGCGTTTTCCAACATTGTTTGCCCTAATATAAATTCTGGACATTTTTTCTGGAAAATGTACATTAAAAAATTAAAAATACATGAAAGCTAAAAATGTTGTATGATTACTGATATTACCAATCGTTTTTCTTTAACCACAGAATCTTGTGTTATAATTTGATTTGCTAGAGTACCAAGTCTTTTGTTTAAACCAATGAGAGCTAGTCTAATTTGTTCTACATGTTTATCCGCAGCTTGTAAATCATCCGTGAGAACTTCTGTTTTACCAGCTCTACAAAAATTACAATTGCACTCTTTATAATATTATTATTAAATATTAAAATATGAAATTAATTTTTTGACATATAGATACATATCCTATGAGTATTATTTATATTTCACTTGCTTTTAAATCACTGTTGTTTTTAAAGCATTCACATTAACAAAACAATACTAATAGCTTATGTAAAAATTTAAATCAAAATACAAAATAATTACCTAGAAAATGTTTGATCAGCGAGCTGTTTGACTCTAAAGAATTGTTTCTTCATGATTGATAAGCATTTAACTTGTATTATATAAATAAAATTATATTTTCATTTAATGAACTGTTCATATAATCACTTGTCACTGATTGATTTAATGATATTCATGAATATACATTTTTAATATAATCATACAGCACTAAAAATATACAAACGATAGAAAAAAAAGTTCTTCGTTTTATTCCAAATGCAGCAATTCGTCATAGTGGTTGTACAATGATCTCACACTCTGCTGAGAACGGATAGTACGTTGTGAATAGTATATTGTTCTGTAATGTCAATGAGTTTCCACTCTTAAAGAACGTTTCCAGGCTCGATATTTAAGTTTGTAAACGTGTCTAAACTTCGTAAATAATAATTATGGCATTTTATGTCGTTATTAGCCATTGGTTATTGAACATCTGCAAGAAACTCAGTTTAGGCTATTACGTGACGCATTCTTCTTTTTTATAACTTCAATTAGTTAGCAATTTTATATATTTAAGTAATTTTTAGGCTTGTGTCGAAGTATATGATAACGGAACAACCACAACTTTTTACTGGCCGCAGTCGACCATTTTCATTTCCGATTATGATTCCGTTTACATCGAGAGATCGTTTCAACAGCGGAAAATTCAAAATTACATGTTTTATAAGATCTTAATAAAACCAGTACTGGTTAACGACATTCAGCATATTAAAATTATGTTACGTAAACTATGTTTATTGCGCTTGCAATTAATAGAATATGTAATTAACAATAAAAGTTCAGAATTCTGATACATTTTTATTATTAAACATTTTATATAAGACTATATTCAGGGCAAAATGAGTGGTAATGTCGCTCAGACGCCATCTTTCGGTTGAAAAAAAAAACGAATAAACTAAGTTAAACATTTTATATGTTTGATTTCTCTGCCCATGTATGGAACAAAGTTACAAATAAAATCCTCTTTATATAGCCACAATCTGAATTTAGTATAACACCTGTCGATATATCGATAACAAATTTACGATCGCAACGTGTCATATCGTTGATATTTGAAACAACTTCAAATCATTTCATTCAAGTCATACTGATTGTTTTAAACTATAGGCGTCGACTGCTGCGATTTATTAGCCCACATACATACTATTGGCAAATGCACGTTTAGTTTATTGCTTTACACGTACTGTGATGAATATTAGAACTTGACGTGTAAATAGTTTATGACATTCTTTATTCTTCTGCTTTTCATTTAAAACAATTTAACGTGTTCATCATGACGTTAAACAGAAATTTTTTAAATGTAATAACATTGAGTTGGGGTTTCATGCTGGTGTTTACAGCATTTCAAACAATGGGCAATATTGAGGTGAGTACAAGAACAATGCACACCGTAATTAATTAATTTTTTTTTTGATTTTCTTTAATATTCATTTGTTTTCGCATGCAGTTTGATACACATGTATGTATGTATTATATCTTAAATTTAGGTACTAACGCAATGACAGCTTTAACAATATGTCGCTTTTGTAAATTTGTTGTGACACATATTTTATATGAAAAACATTCCTACCTTTTACGAATACGTACATAAAATACTTTCGTGATTATTTAAATCACATATGGTAAAGATTAAATGACTAACGATTAAACCTGCACGCGCAGCACCTGTCATTGTTTTTTGTCTAAACTTTTTGTAAGTTATTTATATAAAAAGAAATTGTTACACCCGTATAATTATCTAATGTACCTTTTTAAATTTCATAATATAGTTTTCATTCACTTTTCCATATGATGTATTATTTCTTCGATCTCCGAAATAAAAATTGAAGATGGAATATTAAAGAAAACGAGTATTATTTGCTTAAAATGGGTAGCACGTACGGACTGGCTGCGCAACAAGTAATCCTGCAGTTCGCTCTGAACATAGGCACATAAAGTCCCTACGACTTCTTTCATTTTCCGAATTTTAGCTCAAAATTTTTCAATGCGTCATTACATTATTTTATATGTAAATTTTTTTACACAGATTTTAAAAGATTTAAAAATACATATTTTATATTGCATCACATACGTAAATTATTATATATAAAATTTTAGCTTTAATAGTATTCGTTTTATAAAAATTAATTTATTAATATGCAAAACTGCTTTTGTAATAGAATAAAAAATGTATATTTTAGTATGTTTTGTACATTCTGCACTTGTAAGTAATAGTGGGTTATCAGTATTAGATTCATTATAAGATATCCATTGACATTTATATCCTTATCTTGATGAATAAATAATTACCCAACTTATTTTCTCCGATAATCTTATCATGTAATACAACGGATTTACGTATCACTTTCAGTACATATATACTTATCTTCATTCAGTATTAAAGATTTTTTTTAAACCAGAACACACATAACTTATGTATAAGATTTCAGAGTTGTTATTTGTTTTAACAGAATGTACGTTAACGCGTTGTATCATATTAGGTTTATTTTCTGTACAGAAAACCGTGCTGGACAGTATTAACAAGGAAACTCCAAATTTCACTGGTGAAGCCTACACTAGCTTATCGATAATCTATGCAGTCTTAGCCATTTGCAACTGGTTAGCGCCGTCGTACATCTCCATGACAGGGCCAAGAGTTGCTATACTTACCGGTGCTTGCTGCTACGTCTTTTTCATAGCAATCTTCTTCTGGCCACAATATATTTTACTTTATTGCGCGTCAGCTGTCCTAGGCCTTGGAGCTGCTTTAATATGGACAGGACATGGGCAGTATTTAACAGAGAACAGTGACTCTGAAACAATGTCCAGAAATGCAGGAATATTTTGGGCCATATTTCAAACTTCAATGTTCACCGGCAACCTCTTAGTTTATTTTCTATTTGCCGGAACTGAAATTAACGCTTCGACGAGAAAAATTGTATTTAGTGTTCTTACTGTGTTAGCAATCGTTGGTACATGTTTACTTACCACCTTAAGAAAGTCATCGCGAGGACTAATTTTGGGTGAAATTGAGGGTGCAAATAGAGAACTTCAGATACCAGAACCGAGGCGAGAGGAACCATTGTTAGCTGCTTGGCATGCATTGCTAGACGCATTTACGCTTTTCATTACTCCTAAAATGCTTTTATTATCTTTTACATTTGTGTATACTGGAATCGTGTTAACGTTTTACTCTGGGGTTTACTCACCAAGCATTGGATTTACTGAAGCAATCGGTGATTTACGCGTTAGCTTAGTTGGTCTATCTGGTATTTTCGTCGGGATTGGCGAAGTGATCGGCGGAGCTCTGTTTGGTATCTTTGCACCTAAAGTATCTCGTGTTTGCGGCGTATGGACAGTCGTGCTTACGGGATTTTGTGTACATTTGTTTGCCTTCATTACCATTTTTCTGAATCTGCCAAATGACTGCCCCTTCGGGGATACTAGTAATGTAGGATTTATTAATCCTTCACCGATTTTAGCCATGGCCGGAAGTCTTGCTTTAGGCTTTGGAGATGCTTGTTATAACACGCAAGTGTACTCGTTATTAGGAACACTTTTTGCACAAAACAATGCATCAGCATTTGCATTATTTAAATTTTGCCAATCACTTGCAGCTGCAGTGAGCTTTGCTTACAGTAATGTGATCGGCCTTTATATACAACTTCTTATATTAGTGATAAGTATCATTATTGGTACTATTACATTTTGTTTTGTTGAACGTATTGCGAGAATAGAAAATAATAATACACCGTCGGAAACTAATTCAACATTTGTTACACAATAAGTAACATAGATTCATACGTTTGGAAAACAATTATAGAAATATAAATAATGCTCAAGAAACTATTGTATTCCTTACCGAAAAGGAATATTACTTTTAGTTAATAAGCGAATAGTTAATTTTGTACTTGAATATGTATATTTTACACTGTATATATATATATATCGACATTATTGGATAATTCCATTGTTATAATATTATTAAGAAGAAAATAGCATGTTTGCCAAATTATTTTGATATTTTTTAAATGAAGACTTTTAAAATAATTTTCACTGAAAAATTATTTAATGAGTTTTTGTTAATTTGTTTAGAAAGTTCGTATCGCATCGAATGAAATAATTAAACATATCATTATTCATATCGTACAATATCAGCATAATAAGAACGGTAATTAAACATTTATTTATTTACGCATTTCTTATAGATCCTTTAACAATTTTTATGTCATCCACAGGTCTATCATTCTTGTCAGTCTCAACTAAACCAATTCTTTTGACTATTGCCATGCCGGAGTGAATTCTACCTGTTAACGACAAAAACCTATTGAAAATTTGGTAATAAGCTATTTTCGTTTTAAATGACAAAAACGATTTGTTTTGGATATACGGTCTATGCGATCCTCGAAAACGATAGAAACATATTTTTATGTAGGGTGAAATTAAAAATCCTTTCAATTAACATTATTTCATATGATAAGAATCCAAACTACACATACCAAAAATTGTGTGTTTTCCATCGAGCCACTGCGTAGGCGCTAATGTAATAAAAAACTGTGATCCATTGGTGTCTGGTCCAGAATTAGCCATAGATACTACTCCAGCACCTAAATTTAAGATATTAAGTTTAAAAAATGAAGATTTATTAAATATATTAGCATACTCAAGCACTGAAAAATATGAACCTGTATGCTTTAGATCATCATGTATTTCATCATCAAAACATTCCCCATAGATAGATACACCACCTTTTCCTGTTCCTGTGGGATCCCCACCTAGAGCAGTAGCAATAATAAGGTTTAATACAAAATAAATATTAATTCAAGGAGACTTCTTAATATCTTGCCTAAACAATATCTTGCAATCTATAATTAAAATAGTCAAAACGATTTTTTTGATAATCAATTATAAATATTAAACACAGAAATATATAATATATGGCCACATGTGCAATTAATGTAGGAAATATAATTATAAGGACATGATATCCTACAACAATGATACAATACCTTGTATCATAAAATCTCGTATTACTCTATGAAATTTAGTCCCATTGTAATATCCACGGCGTGTAAGTTCTGCAAAATTTCTGCATGTAATTGGTACATGTTTCCAATATAGCTCAATGACAATTTCTCCCATTCTGAAATTTTAATAAAATACTAATAATAAAATTTTGATCTTTCTTTTTATTATTAATTATTTACCAACATACATTTAAACTTCAGAGACAGAGTGTATTAAATCCACTTCTTTTAACAAATGACATTTTACACATTTTTCATATTAAATTCTTTACTCTTCCTAACAATAAAAATTATTTTGTAATAATTCATTGCATATTCAATATAATAATGTAAAAATATCTTCTTATGATAGATCTTCCTTTAAAAGTTAAAAGATATGCCCTAATACATTTTGACTCTGCAGATCATATACATATTTTTTTATGTACGTACGTAGTTTCAAATACAACAAATGGTGGCTGCCAATGTTTATCAGGAATTCCAGATATATTTGCAAGGGCCATGATATATTGTAAGAATGATTTCTTTAAACTTTTTGTATCTTATTTTGCAATAAAATCCAATGGGAATGCTATCGTCTCTAACCTTCAATTCACTACTTCAATATAAGCATGTACGTATTGGTTCTAAATTCGTTTCTAATTCCCATATGTACAATTTATTACGAAGGTTAACAATAACAACAATTAAGCAAAGATGTTTAATTGAATTTACGAAAACAATTCATACAACATTAATTTGTATAAATTAACTCTATAAACACGATAACTCATATTTTCGATTCAGAAGCAAAAGTAGCGGCAGAATGAAGTGTTTGTTCATTCTGCGCATGTGATTGTGAACAATGCGCACGCGCCTTTACAACGGTTCTAACGCCGAGCGTGCACATCCAGTGGTCAAGATAAAAAGTTTTGTACATGTATTTAAATGCATACAAACAGAAAGATTTTCTCTTCCTTTTGTCGTGGTGCTAATGTCAATTTTAGATATTAATTGCTATTGATGCTTAACGATTATCTTTTGAATTCTGAAATGATAAGAAATGGAAAGAATATAAATAGACTACCTTTTAAATATATATAGTAATTTATTTATTAGCAACCAAGTTTTGTAATTTGCAAACATAGAAATCTTGATACTATTATATAATGCATACGCTGGTTTTTACTAGAATTATCGTTATTATTAATATCAATAAAAATGAAGAATATACGGGGCATATTTCCTGGCAAACAACGAACGTACCATCACAACAAAAATTGATTTCTTAAAAATTAACATTACTATACATAAATAATCCGATGCTTATTCACATAATTGAATTTTTCTAAAATTATTATCACAGTAAAACGTGTACATTTTATACATATATTTCATCATATTTTATGCAATTCAATTTTAACATTTACTATCAGAAGAAGGTATCATAAATGATTTGCGTTTATCATAAATTTTACATAGTTAATTTTTTTATTGCAGTACGTTCGTTTCTCGAATATTATTTTGTATAATTTTTGTTCTTTAGAAATACATTTTGTTAAATTTTACATTTAACATAACGCTATCTACTGAAAATTAATCTTGTAACATATATCACAAAGTAAAACAATGATACACTGTCTAATAAACTTTTCAGAATTTCACAAAAGATTAATATAAAATACTATTTAAAAGTGTATAATTATGAAATCCTTCTTACTAGTAATAAACCAGAAAACAAGCAATTCTTAAAAAAATGTAATCGATTTTTTTTGTTTTTTTGTTTAAAATTTGTTGCGTAAAAGAGAAAAGAATGTTTGATCAAAAGTTCCCTTAAACTACAACTTTACAGATTTACAAAAAGAAAGAAATAATTTTTGATTCGGAATACACAAAAGTATAATATCAACTTACTTAAAAAACGAAAATTGGAGAATGATATACGTAGGAGTTACATACTAAGATAACCACGGGCTTGACTTCGTCGACGACCAACCAAATATGCAAATAATACTATAATTACTAATCCTGCTAGTGCGCAACCTACCGCGATCGGAACGGCATCCGGTGTGTCAAAAGCACAGTCTTTAGCTGTAAATTAATTCATAAATAAAATATTAATTTTATTGGTATTCTATAATGCTATTTTGCATAATATTATTCTTTCATTACAGAGAAGTAAGAAGATATAAATATTACAGGTTAAAGAAGATACCCTAAAACTTACCAACGCTAAAGGTGGTAGAATTGTCTGTTCTGAATGCTTGGAATTGAAGATCTGTTATTGTTAAATAACCAGCTGTTTCATTAGTACCATCGTGCTTTAAATAGAGAGTTTGTTGTTTCAAGCATCTGTAGGAACTAGATAATCCAACTGTAATATGGGATGCATTGTGCACCAATATCATCGTTTCATCTGTTAATAATCACATAAATGCACATTTATAAACAATACATAAAATGTGAAATTACATACTTAATAAGTATGAAATATTAGTTACAAAAATATATTTGTAGAAAACGACACTAATTTTCATTATTTTTAAATTACTTCAAAGCAAATGTGAAATCCTTACTTAGAGGCGAATTTTTGAAATCTGCTGCTGGAAGCATAACCTCCAAATGATGGAATGAATAATAACTTTCATTTACATTTTTCAAAAAGTGCATCGTCATGCTACCATTATTAGTTTGGTTTTTGGCAGACCATGCTAGTGTCAAATTTTGTTCAAGTGCACCGCAAGTTCCATTTCCTGTTGTGGTTGCATTATCCACTGGCATGTCAAATGTTTTATAGGAAATCTGAAAAGTTACTTATATTATTGCTTTAACCTTAATTTGATGTTACAACCCTGCAAAGTATTTAAGAATTTGATGGTTTGATTGTTTCATTTTTAACAGATACATAAATTTCTCCATGAATTTAATAATTTTATATGATACTACTGACATATATAATTGTTACTATACCAACCGTATGATTGTTATTCACATAAGAGATATTAAACTCCACAGACATTTGTACCACAATACAAATTTTGTTATCTGTTCCATTAACTATCCATTTGCCAGGCTTAGCAGCAGATAAGGCTGCCACATTTGCAGCATTGACCATCACTGGTGGATTAACTGTTGTAGTTATTGTTTGCTCAGTTACTCTTTCTGTTGTGGTAGTGGGAATAGTTGAAAAATCTGCTGTTGTAACTTCTGAATGAGATTCAGTGGCCATAGAACTTGAAACATTGCTGATGGGAGTAGTTTTTGTTTCATCTGACTTTGTTTTATTTTCATTCGTATCTAAAGAAGTTGATATAGATTCCGCAAGATCTATCGTCTTCTTTGACGATGGTTTTGCTTCAGGATGTGATTCAGTATCGTTTAGTGCAAGTAATCTACTAGGACTGCTGCCATTGTCAATTAAAACCTCTTTTGTATTTTCACCTATTTTGAAATAACAAGAGAGATTAGGTTATTTAATTATTTCAATATAATACATTTATTTCCTACCTAACAATAATGACAACTTTTAAAATCAATTCAAATAATATATATATAGGTAAAAAAAAAAACAAAATTTTTGGTTAAAAGTGAAGTCTAAAATCGGCCATGTTTTATGATTGTCTTTCGCATCCATGTTGACGAGTTGAAGTCCCGTAAATTAATTTTCAAATACAAAACTGTTGATTACAACATTATTTTTTCTACTTTTTGAAAATTTTATAGATTTTTGTCTCAAAAATGAGCTTTTAGTTTTGGAAATTCTGATCGCATAAGTATCTATACTTGTTCTTCATTATTATTTAAGAGTTTCATTTTTTTAATAAGTTTTTCTATAAAAGCTATCAAATACCTTAAATTATTTATTATTCATGTTTAAAATTACTTTAGAATGTATAGAACTACATGTATTTAAATAATTTTTTGTGTAATTTGAAATAAGAAATAAATGCAAAAAATACTGCTACATTACATAAAAAATCGTAAGCTATCATTTAAGGTATTAAATATAATGATAAATATTGAAAAATTCATACCTAAAACGTGGACTGCAGTGAAGCAAAGGAACAATAAAAGCTTCATCATGAAGGATCAGAAATTACTGGAAATGAACAAACTCGATGAAGAATTCAAACGTTTAGAATTATTATAAAAACCAAATCTCAATGTAAATTGAAGAAAATACGTGCAAATGTCTTTAGTACAATATACAACGTAAAAGAATTCAATAGAATTTTTTAGGTTCAAAAACGTTGTTCCCAAACACACATTAGTCGAACTTATTTCTGTTAAAGACACTTCACATCGTTTAGTCGGGTATGTTCACATCGCTTCAAGTTTGGCATGTTCTGTTATCGAGCGGCGGTAAATTAAAAATATCAGTCAGTTTTGTAATCGAAAATGCTGAGATTCAAATTTATTTAAACGTTGAATATTAAATTTAATCCTATGATTTTTCAATAAGAATGTAAAGTTTCTAATTTTCATCGTCTTTATTAACCTTGTAAAAAATATATCTCATCTATGACTTTTCCATATTAATATGAAACCATGTTTCTCTGTAATATGCATATTTTTAAAAATATATTGGTCAACATTTTTGGTATACACAAAATTTCGAATCAAATTCATCTTCTACGTACAAAAAATTGATTTGTAATGGAAGATAAAACACATTTATTACTAATTTTTTATGATCTGTCAATCCATAAATACCTAATTGTAATAAAATTGTAATAAAATTGTTGCATTATAAGTGGAATGTGTTATTTACAAGATCATTCTCTTTTATTTGGTAAGAGATTTTCTGAAAATATAAGCATTGAATAGAATCGAATAATTATGGAATTTGAAAACGGATTACTGTATCAATTGCCTATTCTGCATTGTGACGACATTATCTACATCTGACTATGTGAAAAGTATCCATCTTTTATGACAACGGATGACATAACCTAACCTATGCACTTCAGTATACTCGTGTATTAATATCCCCACTACTTCATAAATAAATGAATACTGGTAGCAAGTTGCTGCGGAAAATTTACAGTAGAAGTTTTGACATCTTCAAATTTTTACGTTACAAGTTTAAGGTAATATTAATTATTCGTTTTTTATTTTTTTTATGCAATTTCACACTGCATATCAACGAATCAGAAATTTTTATTTGGTTACTTTTTATGTCGCAAAATTATTCATAAAAAAACTAACAAAAATTCATTATACAAATATTAACGTCTCATGTTTATCGCTAAAATAAATACAACGTTATATACTTTTCCGCTTTTACGTTTTACATCATTTTGCGTGTTTACGCGCTTCTTGCATTTATACGTGCGTATGACTTTATACTTATAAATTCATGTTGATATAATTTCTCAACTGTCTTTTAACAAATAAGTATTATAGTAATATTTTGGAGAGAATATTGCATCATCTACTGTTGTAAACAAACCACAAAACAAATAAATAAACATTGATTTTATAGCCATTCCTCTATTCTTTTATTGCATTAATGATGATGGTATCCTAAATGCAAGTATTAAAGACACAGTTTACAGATATTAGACATTATCCTATAAAAAGTACTCGAAATTAATGTATGATAGATCTGTTCATGATTGAATGCAACTTATGTAACTTATTTTGCTGAGATGTGGTTTCGAGTTTATTTAATCTTTTAGATTTTCTTTATTTGTTATTAAATTTAAATGTCAAATGAAAGTTTAATATGTATTGATATTTCTGTACAAAAATTTAAAAAAATTATATTTTGCATAAGTAACTTTGTCATATTTATAGTACTGCTACTATGAAGCTCCATTTTCAACTTCTCATATGTATGGATTAGCAAGAAATCAAGTATTTTCAAGAAACTTTTGCAAGAGCATATCAGGACCTAAGGCACTGACATTGTCTTGTAATTTTATGGGAACAATGGCAAATTCTGCAGCAAAGCAGCCATTTGGTCAAGCACCATTGGAACCATTTGTAGAAACATATTATAATTCTAGTAACAATCATGAAATTCCATTCACATTTCAAGAAGGAAATCTAGACTGTGAAAGTAACGTTGAGACAAATACATGTATTGATACATCAATGCTTTTGAAAGATAAATATTTGGAAGATAAACAAAGATATGAAGCAATGAGGCGTTGGAAACAAGTAGTGAAAGGTAAACATAGTATTTGTATTATGAAAGAATTCATATTCATCGTGCAATTTTTACAGAGAAGCTGACCTCTAATTCTGAAGAATATTTTGTCCTGAGAGTACTATCCTTCAACATATTGGCACAGTATCTGCTGGAAACTTATCCATTTCTATACAAGGAACATGACAAACGGGCACTATCTTGGAATATTAGGAGGCAGCTTCTCTTGCAAGAGATTTTAGGAACACAAGCTAATGTTTGTTTACTTTCTATTCATTTTCGTTGCTGATACATTTTTTAAATGTAACCTTATACTAGTTTATATCAAATTAGATATATAGTCTCATATCATTTGCAATCTGCGGTTTCGTTTCCGAGAAATGATAAAAAGTTGAGCGTTCGATTTCCGTGTTGTTTTCATTACAAATGAAATTATTTAGAAGGATTATGGAATTTTTCAGATAATTTGTCTTCAAGAGATGCAACAAGATCATCTGGAAGAATTTTTAGCTCCGTTCAAAAAATTGGGTTATGCTTATTTGTATAAAAAACGAACAAATGATAAAAAAGATGGTTTACTCTTCATGTATCGTTCCGATCAGTTTATTTTAATGGAACACGTAAAGGTTGAACTTTATCAGTCGGGCATAGAACTCTTAAGTAGAGATAACGTGGGGATCGTTGCAAAATTAGCAATTAAAGAAAGTCCACAAACACAATTAGTAATTGCTACAACTCATTTACTTTATAATCCAAAAAGAAACGACGTTCGATTAGGACAGACGCAACTGCTTCTAGCTGAAATTGAAAGAATCGCTTTTTTGGAAAAAACGTCGTAAGTAAATTTCAATTTTAAACGTTATCGCAATGTCCAGTTTGAAATAATGTCTAATACATTTTCCAAATATTAAATAGGGCGGGATGCAAATATCTTCCAGTTATTTTGACGGGTGACTTCAATTTAGAACCGAATTCTGGAGTATACAAATTCATCATGAGGGGATCGTTCGAGTATCGTGGAAAAGGAAGAAATCTTGAGCAAACGGAATATAGAACTCTTTCGAATTCGTTAATTCCCCCTCGTCTTTATATTACCGATAATTGTCAGCATTTTAACGTTTTGAAGCATCGATGGCGTGGCGACGGACCGAGTAGAGTGATGGTATGATTCTCTGATAACGGATAAATTTATTTCTTCAAGCGCTTGCAAACGGAACTATATCATTTATTTAAATTCCTAAATTCATAAGTTTATTATAATCAATTGCTCTTTATTTTTTGTAGTTAGAAAATACCGAAAATTCCGATTCAGAAGAAAATCCTTCAGACGCTTCGTCCAGTTATCGCGAGGTGAATACAGACACAACTGATCTTCAAACGATAGAAATTGCTCGCGATTGTGAGGCGAAGTTCTGCTCTGGTACTTTAACGCATCCGTTCCATTTCCATAGCGTGTACAAGCACCAAAAGCGCAATGGAAAGCGAGAAGCTACAACGAATCAGGACACATGGATCACGGTTGATTATATTTTTTATAGCGATTTAAAACTTATCGAGAAATATACGTTACCGACAGTCACAGAATGCTCCGCATTACCTACAATACCTAATTTTGCGATTGGTAGTGATCATCTTTGTTTAGGAGCTACTTTCAAAGTATACAAGAAAAAAGTTAACAAAGCCCATGTGATATGGAATAATAAAACAAGTTCTTTGTAACTATCGCGTTTAAAGGTTTATATTCGTTGTACAAATTTAAGAAAAACTGGAAAAATAATGGTATACAGTGGTCAAGTTGTTTTAATTTAATAATTCTCGAAACGTTTATTGTTTTTATTTATTTTTATCGGCATATCCGTTTGAAAAAGAAGATGTGCAATCTAATGGTTTATAAGTGAAATATAATGTATTCATACATTGTATAAATCTCAAATATTTATTTAAAGTATGAGGACAAAATACATATAATGAAAAACTATTCTTCTTTAAATACGTTATCGTTACTTATGCGCCGACTTTTCCATGTTTCCTCCTTTTACATTCACTAAAAATATAGGGATATAGGGATCTAAAAATCTGACGATGTAGGGACTTAGGAATATAGAAATATAGGAATTTAGGAGTTTAGATAAATAGTAATGTATTGATCGCGGATATATTTTTTGCTTTTACAGTATAGATTTATCGTATCTGATCTTCCCTTATTTGTTTTAAGTCAAATTCCTGAAAAAAAGTGTCTACTGAAAAATGCTGCGAGTATAGCAAATAACCATGAACAAATGTTTAAAAATGATATTGCAGATCATGATAAAGATAAAAAATATACCGACATTATATTGGCCTAGTTGTTGTACTATTAGAAATAGTGGCAACTCTAATTTATAGTCACTCGTAACGATGTTAAAACTTGGGTCAATGTAGTCTATTACGGTTAACGCTTTGTAAAGTAAGTCGCGCTCCGGGAATGCGGCCAAAATAATGATCGTCGTCTAATAAACCGATTAAGTGGAAATGACGCATATTTGTATCGACGGACAAGTAACAACTCAAAATGATAACAATCAGAAAGAACGACCAGATAAGTTCTCGAACGGATCAGGTTCCTCCTGTACTTGATTCGTATTATTTTAAAGCAAGGATTTGCGAGGATTCAACTGTTCGTACTCTGAAATGCATATTACAGATGGTCTACTGCAGTGATGGACAAATGTACTCGATAGTGGGCATTGATGCGTACTCAGTTTCTTAATGCGAAAATTTAATATTTTAAAATACGGTATTTCTGTATCACGAAAGTTAAATGTTGGAATATTTGATATTTCTATATTTTTTAATTTGTACATTTCCAAATTATCATGTATTTAAATTTGTAAATATAAAATGTGAAATTTTTGCAAATCTGTATGCAGCGTGTACGCCGATGCCTGTTAGCTCTTCATGGGGTACTTGATCTGCCCATGACTGATCTAACGTGTATATCGTACGTGCGTATTAGGACATCGAACATGTGCTCGAGACCGCGTATCACGACAACATGCGATGCAGAGTATTTAATTTATGTTCTAGTTTACGCTTTCGCAATATTCTAGGCACAAACGCTGAATATCAGATAGGCGTTATTAATCTCCTTTCGTAGTTCCAACTACTCCATTAAACGGGGACATTTTCATTGGAATAAAGTATTACGTAGGTTCTATCATTGGAATAAAGTATCGTTTCTGTTCTATTGATATCGATCATCTGTTCTATTCGTTTATTCAGTACCATATTATATTTTATACATTTATATAATTGTATATTCAAAAATATATCTCTTAAATATTTATGTACTTATATATTCAGAAATGTATTTCTTAGATATTTATGTATTTGCATGTTCAGAAATATATTTCTTTACAGATTTGTATATTTATATACTTGCATATTCAAAGATATATCTCTCACATATTTGTACATTTAAAAATATATCTCTTACATATTTGTATATACAGAAACATCTTTCTGAGATGTTTATATACCGTATATTTCAAAATATATTTTTATATATCTGCATAGTCCGGTTGCAATTAAAAAAATGAAAGAGAAGTACAAATTTAACAGTTGCTTAAACCGTTGTTCGATCCAGTTGTTCACAAAATTTCATGGTTATATACCAACGGGTGTAGAAACGCAGAAGGGAGTGGGTAAAGTTAATAACAAGGAATCAGAAGGAAATGGAGTAAAAGAAAATTAATATGGAAAAGAAGGGATCATAGGGAAGGGATGAGGTTGAAGGAAAGCAGTGGGAGGACTGCGTGTACATCGTAAAACGGAGGATGATGACCTCCCCTAAGTTACAAAGCATCTGCTAAATAAATGATACGCTAGTTGTCATAAGTCTAGTTGCCCTCAGCTTCAGATGAAGACGGGTTGGCTCTAGGATCACTTTGCTAGTTGTTCGCCATCGTTCAGCCGTTTCATGGGGCCGAAGGCCCTACGACTGGCCACGGCGTTCGTCGTGTTTCAGTTTCTTTTGCTGCGGGTGGATTCCGTACGCGCGAAATTGAGGAAACAGCGCTCGAAGTCACTGCAAGCTCAAGAACCCGCGAACGGCGACTACAATTACGATTATTACGAGAGTTACGATGACTATGAGGACAGAAACGGTGAGTATTTCGTTTACAATTCTTTTAATATAGAAACTTGATACGATTGAATTACTTTAAATAAAAAGATCATGAACGCATGGTGCTACAAAGTGTTCAAGCATTTTTATTTGTATGCATTTATTTGCAATTTATAGATACGATAAAATAGTAACTAAATTAGTAGAAATTAAGATTAAGAATGTTTTGAAATGTACCCTAAAGAATGACTGCCTTGGAGAAAATTAAGGATATTCTGAGGCAAGAATAGGGATTGTGAATATTGAATTAAACAAATTTTCGAATTTGCAAATATTAAAGTTTTCAAATTTAGAAATTTGAGAATCTGGACTTTACAGATTTATCTTTTGGTAATTTGAAGACTGGAAAATTTCAAAATTTGGAAAGTTCATGCGTGTCTGGTTGGCATGTTAATCAGTAGGATATGAATTGTTTCCAGCTGCAAACTTACATTTTAATTCACTATTCTATATGATTTTATATTAAATTTATATAATAAATAAAAGGTTGTGTATTCCATTTCATTAGATAACAATTAATATAATATATTATATCTGTTACATACTGTAACATTATATAATACAACGGATATAACAATTAATAGAGGACAATATACACAATATTATCAATGTTTTAGTATCATCAATAAATATTGAGAACCCTTAAATATTGTACAGAGATCTCCATAAAGGAAGTGCATATTGCATTACTCGATTACGTAATTAACACCGGAAGAGCAGAATCGGATGCTGCTTTTAGCGCTTTGCTTAATGTAATCAATCAATTGTGTTAATTGATAGAAAGGAACAATTAAAGTTTTTATTATAGCCCATTAAGCGATACGTGGTTCAAGAATACTTACAGGCTAATATTTTCCGGTTGTAATAATTTTATCGACGCTATTAACGACGCCAGGGTCTATACGGATAAGTTCAACAATTGATCATAAACTAATTGTTACTCGTAGTTTATGAAATGTTACATTTTATGCACACACATTATTGTTTAAATAATGTTTTTACGTTCAGAAACTGCAAGCACGACCACACCGTCACCTATCACTTCATATGAATCAAATATTGCGAGTAAGTTTACATTTTTTTAAATAGGATATATTATAATAGAAACAAAAATAAAATACAATTCGTTTTGTAAATTATGCGAAGACAGGGGTGGATTACCTGCGGAGGGATTGCAAACCCTATACAGGGCGTCATTACCTACGGATCCACCAACCCCAACGCCTACTCGATATTTCAATCAAGGTATCACGCGTTATTAATTTTTACTATAAACGCACAACATGTATTTGTTATATCGAGACGTATATTTACATTCCTACTTGTATTTAATACGCCTATTTCCTCACAGAATTACCAAACGAATCGTACACTACCCCTGAACGCGATCACCCGGTAAGTACCACAGAAAATTCGAAATTTTTGCAAATAGATTAATAAACGTAAATATTTATCATTAGCCGCAAACAGAAATTGTACCCGATGAAAGTAATCTGATAAACGCGCTCGCTGTACCTGGGCCAAGGGTAAATATTTCAATGAAAATAATTATTATAATCTAATTCACATTTGTAGAGATGATCAATATATGTTATCAATGACATCATAAAATATTAACGATATATGTACATACACTGATCATGTAATAGTAGGGTCTCATCCGATGTGGAGTAACAACGAAGAATATACATATTAACAAGTTGTAAATTCTGTTTAACGCAATGCAAATTAGGGCGAACCAGGTCGTCCAGGGGATATGGGTCGTCCGGGTGATTCTGGATTCCCAGGGCAGCCAGGTACTCCGGGGATTCCAGGACCTCCAGGACCACCGGGACCTGTACCGGACGTGAGTATTTGTTTATATTCACGTTTATTATTTAATACAAATATACTGATATTAATAGGTATCACTGTACTACCAACAATTGGGCTTATCCCAAGCGAACCAGGATAAAGGGCCAACAGGGGCAGCGGCGCCGTTATACGGTCCAGATGCTTATTTACAAGCTCAAGTAGGTCCCGCTGGTCCACGTGGCCCACCAGGTGATTTTACTTTCATTCCTATGTAGTGATTGCAATCATACGTAACATTTATTGAAAACCTTGCAAATTTTTACGTGAACAACAGGTCCACCCGGTCCACCTGGACCACAGGGTTTTCAAGGAGTGCGAGGAGAATCGGGAGAGTCTGGATCCCCAGGTCCTCCAGGTGCACCCGGCCCACGAGGATTGCCTGGTTTACCCGGGAAAGATGTACGTGTCTGTTCAATCTATATCGTTACTCGGAATCCATCGTTCTTAATTATTCATAATAAATTATTCGATTTAAAGGGCAACATCGGCGAAGATGGAGAACCTGGTCCCCCAGGATCAGTTGGTCCGGTTGGACCCAGAGGACTTCCAGGAATGCCTGGTCTTCCCGGCATGAAAGGACATCGCGGTTTTCCAGGACTGGACGGAGCAAAAGGAGAACAAGGTGTATCCGGGGACAAAGGATCCATGGGTGCGCCTGGACCAATGGGACCCTTAGGTCCCATAGTAAGTATCGTTAGTTAAAACATTCTTCAAATAATTTGCGATGAACTGTGGATATTTGTTGATGTTCTAGGGTCCTGCAGGTCCACGTGGAGAAAGAGGTAGAGAAGGTCCACCTGGACCACCAGGAATTAGAGGAGTGGATGGGATTCCTGGACCTTCTGGACAACCTGTAAGTTCAAAATGCAGATCAGAAATGTGAAAACTAACAGATCGATGTTACCAGTATTATATCCTTTATAGGGTGCGGTAGGTAAACCAGGACCACCTGGTTTCCCGGGAAATCCTGGCGCGAAAGGTGATCAAGGACCTCAAGGATCGAAAGGGAGTCAAGGTTTACAAGGACCTCGAGGTATGATCACTTCTTTAACGTCACTTTACGTATCCACTTAAAGTATGTTCTAATAGCAACGTTTGTTTCACAGGTGAAACTGGTCGCCCTGGACAACCTGGTGAATCAGGACCGCAGGGACCTTCGGGAAGAGATGGAGTACCGGGAGAAAAAGGAAGCATGGGAGCGACTGGTTCGGTTGGACCACCTGGCTTTCCAGGAGCTCGTGGACAACCGGGAATAGCGGGCAACCCTGGTATCCCAGGAACAAAAGGAGCACCTGTAAACATCTGCTTCATATTCTTGTTTAACGATGTTAACGGAATTAATTGATAGTTCCATTTAAGAAGATAATATATCATTGAAACTTATAGGGTTTCCCTGGCGAAAGAGGATTTAAAGGAGACGCAGGGACCAAAGGTGACATGGGTAGTCCAGGACCGCGCGGTCTACCTGGTCCTCCTGGAAATGAAGGGAAACGTGGCAAAAGAGGGATGCGCGGAGCAGTTGGTGCACCCGGTCCTACTGGAGAACGCGGAGGACCAGGAGCGCCAGGTCTTCCAGGAGCAGACGGGCCCATGGGACCGAAAGGTTTATAATTAACATTGATATTAACGTTGTTACATCTATCAGTGAAATTTCGCATTCGAATAAGTTGAAAATTTAAGTCTTATTTTTATATACCACTGGGACCATCTAGTGGTCAAATCTTGAACTACTTATAATCGGGTGCGAGACATTATTGACTCTGTTAGTAAATCCTTAGGGACTTGGGAACTAACTTTGAAATTGAGAAAATATAAGAACTTCAAAAAGTTTTATTGATATAAGAAAAACTGTACAAGGTTTATATTATACATAATAAATAGTGCACCATGTACTCTTTAGGTCAACCTGGAGAACGTGGTCCGGCAGGTCCAACCGGTCCAAAAGGTGCAACAGGAGATCCTGGTCGGTCAGGATCACCTGGTCTTCAGGTTTCTATCATTATAATACCTACTGAATTACTTAATAAATTAAAAATTATATTGTTTCACCAAACAAAATGTTATGTTATAGGGTGCACGAGGTCTAATGGGTCGTCCAGGTGCTCCTGGGAAACCGGGTAATCCAGGAGAGCGAGGAATTCAAGGTGCTGATGGAAAACCTGGTGAACACGGTCCGCCTGGTTCGCAAGGTTTACCTGGTGCAATAGGTCCTCCAGGAGAGAAAGGATATCCGGTAATAAAAATATTTATTCTTTATAAGTACACAATCCTGGGTCAAATTTACTACCGAGAATATTTATTGAAAGGGCGAAGCCGGTAAAGCTGGAGAACCGGGAAATCCTGGGTCACCTGGTCCTAGAGGTGACACAGGAAAAGAAGGACCACCTGGTTTGCAAGGTCCACCTGGTCCATCAGGAGCAGATGGTGAACGAGGACCTCCAGGTCCTTCCGGTCCTAGAGGTTTCCAGGTATGTTTCTTTATACTTCAGTAAAATTGCATTTGTTTATATAAATACAGTAAATAATTCAAGATACAATTTTGTTAAATAATTTGTTATAATTAGGGTTTTCCAGGCGCAACTGGTAATCCAGGTTCTCCGGGAAAAGATGGAGAGCCAGGTATTCAAGGACCATCTGGACCACCAGGTGTACCTGGAAATAGAGGTGAGCGAGGATTTCCTGGTGAAAGGGGTACCCCGGGATCACCAGGATTAACGGGACCAAAAGGAGAAGCAGGTTCACAAGGAGCAGATGGTTTTCCTGTAAGTTACTGCTTCTTAGTATTTGTTTCTTCATCGACTTTCCATTAATCGACATCAATTATTTTTATGAAAATATATACTAGGGACCACCTGGGCCGAAAGGAGATAGAGGAATCCCAGGTCCATCTGGATTGGTAGGATTACCAGGTTCACGAGGTTTCCCAGGTGAAGCAGGTGCAAAAGGAGACAGAGGGTCTGTTGGTCCACCTGGTCCTGAAGGGTCTCCAGGACGTATTGGAGAACGAGGGCCACAAGGTCAGATTGGTCCACCTGGCCCACCTGGTGAACCAGCTGAACGAGGAGATCCCGGATTGCCTGGTCCTCCAGGAGAAGTTGGAGCTCCCGGGAATCCTGGCGAGCGAGGACCTCAAGGATTACAAGGACTGCAAGGCTTTCCAGGTCCACAAGGGCTCATTGGATTGCCAGGATTAAAAGGCGATCGTGGTTATCCGGGTTTAAAAGGAGATCAAGGAAATTCTGGACCACCTGGTACTATTAAATACGTCATTAAAAATATAAGAAATATGTTTAATATAAACAATATTAAACAAGAGAAACCAATTAGGGTGCTGTATCAAACATAGATTTTATACGTAGGTAGTCCTGGTGAAACTGGGCCACAAGGCTTGACTGGATTAACAGGAGCTAAAGGAGTAAGAGGTGAAGCAGGTGCTAGAGGAGAACCCGGCATAATGGGACCTCCTGGATCACCAGGCCCAGTGGGACCATCAGTATGTTTTTGGTTCAAATTTATACTCCTTTCTGCATTGTGTAAAATGAATTCATTCAGTCTTGCAGTAATTTTAAAACTGGCGATGTTAATAGGGTTTACCAGGTCCAGGAGGACCACCAGGAATATCCGGATTACCAGGAATTAAGGGTACTACTGGAGAAGCAGGACGACCTGGAAATCCTGGACCACCTGGAAATCCAGGTCTACCTGGTGCAGACGGAAACAAAGGGGAAAGTGGTTCTCCAGGACCAACAGGTCCACCCGGGCCTCAAGGTTCTCAGGGTGCTCCTGGTGAAAGGGGTTTACCTGGATTACCAGGCTCTCCTGGACCTGTAGGTGCTAGAGGAATGCGAGGAGCTCCTGTAAGTATAAGACCACTTACGCGCGTGTTGTGTTATTATGTTTAACTTAACGAGTATGATACGACAGGGTGAATCTGGAACACCTGGTAAACCAGGTCCAGAAGGTCCACCTGGAAGTCCCGGTCTAATTGGACCAATTGGACCTCCTGGACCTCCTGGAGAAATTGGGGCAGAAGGACCCACTGGTAAACCAGGACCTCCTGGAATATCTGGCCGTCCAGGAGATAAAGGACCACCTGGGCCAGTTGGGCAAACAGGATTACATGGTCCACCGGGTCCAACCGTAAGATATGGAAATATACAGTAATGGAAAATAACAGTGATATTATTGTAATCATAAACACATACACTTTTGTGATTAGGGACCACCGGGTCAGGCAGGTCCTCCAGGACCAGCTGGAGAAAGAGGTCCAAAAGGGGAGACGGGACCACAAGGTGTGGAAGGCCAACAAGTTAGTAACATCCGTAATATCCGTTGTGCCGGTTACAACTAAAAGCTACATGCAGTGACCTTATAATATGGTAAACAACGATATGAATTTATGTTGTTATAACTTTTACTTAGGGACCTAGAGGGAAGCCAGGACCTATAGGGCTGGAAGGTGCAAAAGGTGATCGCGGAGAGGAAGGAATGAAAGGGGCTAAAGGTCACCGAGGATTTACCGGTTTACAAGGTCTCCCTGGACCTGCCGGTCTACCAGGGGAGAAAGGCATGATAGGATTTCCTGGACCACCTGGTAAGGATGGAGATCCTGGACCTAGAGGTAGTCCTGGGCGAGATGGTAGTCCTGGCCCAATAGGATTAACTGGCAACCCAGGACCAAAAGGTCCTCCTGGAGATGAAGGTCGCCACGGATCACCAGGTCCACCTGGTCCTCCAGGTCCTCCAGGTCCACCTGGTGAACTTGGATTAGGATACGATGCAGCTTCTTTAGCTGCTCTGTTAGGTAATTAATTTTTCATTACTACATTTATATGTGATATTTTTATTGTTAAACGCTTTGAAATTAATGTTCAATAGGACAAGGACAAACTAAAGGGCCAGATCCACTGATTGGAGATGAACCACCTAGAATGTTTAGTCAAGATATGACAGAAGAAGAAAAGCAAAAACTTATTCTCAAAGCATATAAGCACTTGAAGGCATCGTTCCAGAAATTTATAAAACCAGACGGCGAAAAGAATTCACCAGCTAAAACTTGCAGAGACCTTTTTGTTGCCTATCCAAATAAACCTTCTGGTTAGTTTGCAAACGAAATATTGAAATTTAATATTAACTATAATATTACTATAAGTATTATTTTGTATAAATTGCTGAAAGAATAATATCATTCATTGCATGGAAATACTATTATTTTAGGAGAATACTGGATTGATCCAAATGAAGGTGATACAAGAGATGCAATTTTAGTACACTGTGATGCCAAAAAACGAGCAACATGTTTGTTACCAAGTCCCACACATTCACCAGAAATTAGGCATGCTATTGACCAACCAGAAAATTGGTTAAGTGAGATAAAGAATGGAATGAAGGTAATATCCATTATTCTGTTTATATTATCAACATGAAATAAATAACTGAAGATAATTTTTACATCATATAGATTACATATAAAGCAGATAGTAATCAAATTGGTTTCTTACAATTACTATCAAAACATGCATATCAAAATATAACATACTACTGTAAAAATAGCATAGCATATTTTGATTCGGATAAAGAACTACACAGGAAAAGCATGAAACTTTTAACGTGGAACGATGTTGAATTAACACAGTATGGAAATCAACGTCTCAGATATAAAGTTATGGTAGATGAATGTAAGGTATGTATTAAATGATAGTTTAAAAGTAAAAAAAATTAAAGAACTGAATGCATTGCAATATTTACAAAACTAATTTTTTATAATTTTTTTTATAGTCACGTAAGGTAGAATCAGGCAAAACGGTAATCTTGTATGAAACCGATAAACCTGTAAGGTTGCCTATAATAGATATAGCTCTACAAGACATTGGAAAATCTCGTCAAAGTTTTTACATCGAAATTGGTGCTGCTTGTTACGAATAATGAAATGTAATTCAATAAGTATATTTACAATATTTTGGCTGTTCACAAAAACAAACTCTCAATGAATATAATAAAGTCTTCCAATTACTTCATATTTTACATATTACAGTTAGATTCTAATTGTAAAATTAAATATTTAAATAAATATTTTAACATAAAATTGTAATATGTGTAATATTTTATTTTTTACATTATTGAATTTCCTTTTCTAATAGGTTATGCGTTTAATTAAATTTATGTCACTTGATTAATCTATCACATCAAAGGCACCATGCCTTATGAGCTAAATTTATATTAGTTCAACAAACAAAGAATGAAATCCTCAACAAATGTTGAAAAGCACATATTTGAAGAAATAATATTCGATATGTGTAAGCATCTGGCGACACGTTAAGTTTCACTAGGGAAAATGGCGATATTATATATAGGGAAAGACAATCCTCCATTCATCTGTTTGTAGTTGATATATCGTTAATGTTACGAGTTTTTAAAAAAATTTGAATGTTATGAATTATAAAGCTTTCAGAAATTCTCGAATTTGGAAATTTGAAAATTTAGAAACTTGAAAAATTTGGAAAATTTAGGAACTTTTGAATTCTGGAACCTGGAAATTTGGAAATTTGTAGAGTTATGGATTTGGAAATTTAGAGATTCGGAACTTTGAGAATTTGAGAAATTTGGGATTTAGAGAATTTGGGAATTTAGAAATTTGGGAATTAAAAAACGTTCAAGTCTATATATTTAATTTTCAAGATTTAAATATAAGTAGAGGGAGGTTCTCCCCTACGTTCATCTGTAGCCAAAGGAAGCCTACGTTATACCCGGTTTACTTATCCTAGTTCGTTACACCACACAATTTAGCACATATATACATATACGTACACACACATTCAACAAGTGATTTTAGGTAGGGGAAGACGAAGCGTGAGTTGGAAACTAAAAAAAGTTAGCGACGCACAATGACAGAAATTCAGTCGCGTTCGTGCATAACATGAGTACAATGTGAGTAGTGTCTCGTGCAAAGTGTTATTATATTTTATCATGTGAATTAATAAAGTTGGTAAAATAGGAATTTACTTTTGTTTCATCATCTCAAATATACAACGTGCACGTATAATTAAACAGAAGAGGAGCGCTAAGTTTATAAGCACAATAACACGAATCGATTCTTTTAAATACTGAGTCATAAATTACAAATACGTCGTTTTATTTGTAATTTTTTACAAGGAAAACAACATTTGATAGAGGTTAGTCTGACGATGAATCATATAAAAAATGAAACATATGATGCAAATATTATTTGTATTTGTGGAACGTTCGCAATGTTATGTTAGCAATTTAAAAAAATGTTTGATCAACGCATGCGATCAACATGCGCACTACATATTTCAGTAAAATAGAATTAATTAATCCAGAAGATAACTGACAATATATCCTCGGTATATTGATTTCTTTTTTCTACGTTATTTCACTTCCATTCTTTTTTCGTATTTGTGCTTTCCGTTACATCATTTATAAGTAATAATTCGTTTATGAAATATAACTTGTTCGAATCATTAATAAAACATACAAAGAATCTATGAGTTTACGCTAGATTTTAATTGAATAATTCATAGTTGTAGGAAGGTAATACTAATTTATGCCAATGATATTTACATATCTGGATATCTGAATCTTAAATTAGCGGAATTTTTAACAGACTTGTAAGAATCATTCTGATCTTCATACCTTTAGTCACGTTCAAATTAAATGATCACATCGAATCGCATAATCGACAAAAATGCATGAAATCGATAAGGATTATGTGAAAACGTAAGTGTTGATTATTCGGTGAATCAACTGTGCGATTCCGATAATATCGGTATGCGTGATAAACCAATTTATGAATTACTTTGTACAAACCGCATATCGTAAATTACTTCGAGAGTTACATTTTTAGGTCATTACCGTATTATTTAGCGTCGTAAAAATTTGTACGCTTTCTGCGTAACAGGGCTGCATTTATACTTTTGAAGGCCCCAGGCGCATCATGATCTTAATCAAGTCCATTTCAGTTAATTAAATTCATATACATGTATATCCGTTTTTAAATTCATTGGAAATAAAAGTTCCTTAACGACTTAATTTAATAAAATAAAAATACAATATTTATACTTATATTAGAAAAGGTATACGCATGAATCATTTATAATAAGTCATTTATTTTATGGTAAATTGTTTCTTAAACATTTTTTTCTTATTTCTACACTAAGTATAGGTATTTTATTTTTATTCGTAACGACGGTTTCTTATATTTTTCTGAAGAAGGGAGTTTTAAAATGTGGTGCTATACAAACCAAAACCCTCTGTTCCTTATGGTGAATGCGGCCCTGGCACAGAAAACGTTCTTTGCACCATACATAAAACATAATATTGCGTAATGTTTGGCAAATTCATATTTCACGATATATTAAATATAGATTTTGTAAATAGCGGCATTAATGTATCTTTTCCAGCATCTCTGCAGAAGCACGTGACTTCAGTCACGAAGACGTCATTTATCGGAGATAGAGTAAAATTGTATCACGATAAGTGTATCGGGGGGCAATTGCGAAAGTATGACGTAATGTAATTGAACTAATACTTCACGGAGTTTGACTAAATCCTGAATAAATATAATCACAGGCTAACCTCCTTTAAATGCTCCCGGTTGGATGCTATTAACGATTACCGGTTAATAACTGTAATTACTTTTTAAGACAAAGTTTATGTGAAAGATTAGAAGGATTTAAATTGGCGTATTGTTCATCGATTACACACCGTGGAATAAGACATGGCTATCTTTAAGAAGCTCAATGGTAAGTATTTATTTACAATTCTGTATCCATATTTTTTGTGCACGTAGAATGACTGTTCATATTGTTTTTCGAGTAGTCACTATTAAGCGAACTGATTTTTTTAAATTACTAGAAGTACGCTTGTACTTAATTGCGGACTCCTTTTATGAAGAATTTTACGTCACGTATACGCTCATTCATTACTTCTTTGTTAGCTCATAAAGTCTGACTCAAGTATATCAACATAAATATGTTATGCAATAATTGCTATTTTAGTGAACGTGTAGTGAACGATGTACATGCATAATAAGCATCGAACAAGATGCGTAGAAGATTTTTATTTTTTCTCGAACTCACAACATTTGATGCTAAGTATTTTAAATTCGTACGGTTGCGAACGATCGATAAAGTTAAGCCGGTCGCCTATTGCGCGCCAATTTTGCGTCGTGCTTTAAAATTTAAGTACCTTTGAAGTTTAGAAATTTCCTAATTTTCAAATTTCAGAAATTCCTAGCCCTTTTCAAATTTTTGAATATTTCAGAATATTTCAGAATTCCAAGTATCTAACTAAATATTCAGTTCCAAATTTTTAAACTTTGAAATGCTTATATTCTCAAATATCACTTACAAAAATTTACACAACATTTTTGACTTTAGAATTTAGGGAATTTAATCGTTTACATATCCTGAATATGACGTAAATGCGAACACAACATCTTCTTTACGGTATTCTACCTTGAAAAGTTATTTGTGGTCTGCCGAATTTTATACGTAGGCGCTTGCCTCCTCATTCGTGATAGTTAAAATTTTTATCATGAAATTTAACCTTTGAATGATGTATCCTTAGTAAATGACCCGGTAATCGGATACCAGTTTCTTTTGACCTACAACAGTATCAAATGATATATTAAATTTAACAGGCGTACATTCGTGTGTCGATATGTTGTGTATAATAAACTGTCAATATACACGGAGGAGATTAGAAATGCAAACATACAATACATACAGGATCAATGTGACCTCTGCATGCGGCGTACGAGTTGTAGTTTTAAGAATAACATGAATTTGATACCAGAAAATTGTATAAAACGTCCTGTTTGTAAATACTGAAAGATTACAACTCGTAATCCTTTTGAAGCTAAATTTAAAAACTACGTTCGTATCCTGGGAGTAAAGTTATTTTATATTTGTTTCAGAGAGGATACCTCGACGAGGAATCCTGGGAGCAATGATGTTTTTAGCCTGTATGTTCTCTTATATGATCCGTACAAATTTATCTATTACTATTGTTGCTATGGTAAATACAACTAAAGAAGGCGGAAATGTCGGTCCGGCTTGTAGTTACGAAGGCGGTAATATTAGTAATCGACAAGCTGCTGTGCTTAAAGATGTAAGCTATACATTATACATACATATTACACATATGTATTATATATATACAGAACAGTATTTAACAATAATAAACAAATAGAAGTGATGCACATCGGTTCATATGTATCTATACGCACATACTTCCTTTTGTTTATTATGAATTTATATATTTGCTCAACAGCGTTAGCGTGTAATCACTTTAGCGAATATTGCCCTAGGCGTCAGCTACCGATAATTATGAGCTATCTTCCTTAAGAAAAATAATAGCAATGTTACAATATATTCCAGTTCCAGGAATAAGCAGATTCCTGGATTATAATTATATTTTATCTGCATTATAATTTTGTCGCACGTGCATTTTTTAGTACGGTGAACGATACGAATGGAATCAACATATACAAGGTCTTTTACTGTCCGGCTATTTTTATGGAGTACTACCAGCCAGTGTACCTTCCGGCCTTTTAGCTGAAAAATATGGAGGCTCTAAAGTGGTAGCGTAAGTGTGTTATATGTATAACCGTTAACGCGTATAAACGTATATCAATTAAATATTACATATTTTTCTATTTTTTGACAGATTCGCAACTCTGATACCCGCCGTATTAAATCTTTTGATGCCATGGGCCGCTGGCTTTCATTACGGTTTCGTGTTTGTTCTTCGTTTCTTGATGGGTTTCTTTGGAGTAAGTTATTTATTAGGCATTGGAGTAATTAGGAGTTTTATCTAGGGAGAATTAGAAATCTCAAATTTTGAAATTCTCTGTACAAATGAAGTCTTCTACATCATTTTTTTCTGTAAAAATTTGCCATGCTTAAAGCTCTATTTATTCTAACAATTTCTGCAAATGCTATTAGATCATAATTTCTTTACATCTTTTATTTTATATAGAATTCCATATAATTCAAATTTTATCAGAATAAAATATATATTTAGGGAGCCGTTTATCCCGCTCTTCACGCGATGATCGCTAGATGGGTTCCTCCCAGCGAGAAGGGCATGTTCGTATGGACGATGCAAGGTATTCGATTACGCCAATACCGTGACAGCTAGAATTCTAATTACGAATAATTGTTTTTAAGGTGGTCCTTTTGGAACAGTAGTGACGTTCGCTTTATGTGGGCAAATAATTAGTGCTTTTGGTTGGAAGTCTGCGTATTACGTTACTAGTGGACTGATACTAATCTTCTACGCGTTATGGGTCTTCCTTATTTACGACACTCCTGATAGCCATCCCGGAATTACAGAAAAAGAAAGGATTTATATCAAAGAGCAAATAGGTACCACCGTCTCTAAACAAAAGGCTAGTATATATTATGTTAGTGCATATAAAATGTCAGTCACGATTTGATGACATAAAAGTATCGCTAAATGACACATAAATTATATCAGTTTTAAGCTTAGGAACATTAATATTAAATTGCAGGTTAAACTGCCTGTGAAAGCTGTGGCCACTTCCGTACCATTTATAGTTCTGCTATGGGCGCACTTTGCAAACATGTGGGGTATTTACTTCATCGCTACCAATGGGCCAAAATACACTTTAGAAGTTCTCGGTTTCAATATGAAATCGGTAATGTTTTATCCGTACATTCTTTACAATATTTCTTCTCGTTTACCTGAGTCGTAAAATAATGCAATCATCTTTTAGGGAGGCCCGATTACGGGTTTACCTTATATCGCCAGACTCGGCGCTGGAGTATTGTTCGCTGCGGCTGGTGATTATGTACGAAGAAAGCAATTTTTGTCTTTGGGATGGATTCGAAAAATATTTATGATCTTCTGTAAGAAAAATTTAACGGAAAATAAGTTTCATTGAAATGATAGATAAATGATACTAAGTTTTCGTTTTCTATAGCACACATGGGCCCAGCAATCTGTTTACTAGTAATGACGTATGCTGGATGCGATGCCATAACTGCAATGGTGATGTTAATATTAGCGTTAACCTTTAATGGTGCTGCGTGTCAAACAAGTCTACAGAATCATCAAGATCTTGCACCGAACTATGCTGGTTCTTTGTATGGAATAATGAACACCTTTGGCAGCTTTCCTGGATTCATTATTCCACCTATAATCGGTGCTTTAACCAATGAAAGGGTATGGGGAAAGATTGACTTAATTTTTTAGAAGCTATACTTATACTTTCTTAAATTTTTCACTTTTATGGAGTTGACAATTTTGAATGAATATTTTATCTTTTTGCACAGAACACGGTAGATGAATGGCGTATTATGTTCTGGATCTCAGCAGTGGTATTCACATCTGCAACAGTATTGTTCTGGTTGTTCGGTTCAACGGAAATACAACCGTGGAATGATCTAAATGAAAGCAAAGGAATGCCTCTTTCCGACGAAGAGAAACAAATAACCGAATTAACTGACCGAAAATTAGAACCGGAAGAAGAAGAGCCAGAAGAAAACGAACGTCTTTAATCTCAAAATTCGCGCTGTCCTACATCAAAAATATAACCTCGCCAGTAAATATTAATAGCGCCTATAATCGCGCTTATGTAAAGTTCATGATAATTAATGAACGATATTTTATGATTTTACACGAACGGCGGTACTATGAATAAGATTCTTTTGTTCGCAGAGCGATAATACGATATCTTAATAAGATTCCTTCGCGATTTGCATCGTCGTTGACCAAAGAAACTAATTCGTTTAATCACTCCACAGTATTGTAGTAAAACACCTGGAGACATTAATTATTCGTACGCATATTTTTGGAAGAACATTTTTACCTTTTATAATCTATACGAGCGAAGTATGATACTATTACTAAATACTATAGTCTTTTTAATATAAAGATCTTTATATTTATGTATAACGTTTTAATTTGTAATTCGATTTTACAAATGCGTACGCTTAAAAGGCTAAAACGCAGTACAAAAGTATTTTCGACTGAATTCGTATGAAATCGTACAAACGCACAATTATTTAAATTTGATCTAAGTCGTGGTAGTACATTTCTTGAGTTTGCGAAATTTTAATTATACGGCGACACTCATTTTGTTCGTGATGCTTAAACATATTCAACTGCCAACAGTGAGATTCTATTAAAAGTAATTTGTGCTCAGTATGTCGTATCTACTATTGGCGTAGCTAGAATTTGTATATGGTGTAGTTCGAATCTCTCAGTTTTAGTAATAGTGATTTGAGAAATTTAGGATTTGAGTATTTTGGAATTTTGAGATTTAAGAATTTAAAAATTGAATAATTTGTGCACTCAAGTGGGATCAGACCAATTGTGGTCCCTATCTAATTACGCCAATGTTGCCTACACCTTACCGATATTAATAAAAAGCTGTTACGCGTTACTTTTGAAAACAACGAGATATAGTAACGACAATAATATTATTTTACGATATTTTATTCATATCATCAGAATGTGTCGCGGACTACAAGAAACTCAAATGTAAATACGTTAATGTCAACAGATATACTGAACGTTATCGTTGAATGTTATATTTATATCGAACGCGTATAAAAAGAATGTATTTGCATTTATTTGTCAATTATTAAAGATTATGAAAGAACTTTGGTCAAATTATCTGTAATACCTAGGTATTAGAATCTTGAGAAAGACGTATTGGAATAATTTTAAAGCCATCACCATGAGACTTCGTGCGAACAGAACAAAGAGAACAAATACTCTCATTTACATCGTAAACACTCGATTTAGGTACATGCAAATTTGAAAAAGCTTCACAACTTTCTTGTGTATAAAATGGTTCCTCCCCAGATATTTTATTTCCTATATCATTTCTACTTGAACACACGGTACATATCGATTTCTCACGTACTCTTCCATCATCTTTGAATGAATAACTTTGCTTCGAAGTTCGAGGCGAAGCAAAGCAGTTTTGTGGATTACAAAACGTATCCTTCAGTATTTGTAAAGCGTTAAACGCTCCCGAACTTAAAGCAGTGCTACCGGATAAATTCTCACATACTTTTGAAATCGATTCGTCTATCGTCGAAGTTGTTTGACTCGTTTTACTCGTAGATTCTGCAACATAACGTGCAGTAACAACGAACGTTAAATTGATAATGACTGATGAACAGAATTAATTCTGTTTTATAAACACAAAATAAATAAGTATTTTACCTTCTATCGAACACGGTTTCATTAAGGTTGCATCGGTAACATATGCCCATTCGTTAAAGGATTCTAGAAAATTATTAAATACGTGTTATAAGATTTTTAGTAAATATGTAAAAGGTCGTAAACATTTAATTTCATCGACTATTGCAAATATTCCAAACTTCTTTTGAACAAATGTTTTACCTTGTGATTCAAGCGTTTTGTCATCTCGAAGACATACGTCGATCGTGTCTCCAGATATCTCCGAGGACTCCTTTGATCTAAATAGTCGAGGTTTTGGAGGCAGTTTGACTTTAATTTCCGGACGACAAACAGGTATTAGATTTTCTTCTTTTACAGGAGCTTTCTTGATAACGTAACAAGGTTTATACGCTAATAATATATCTTGCGTACGAAGTATTTTAACTTCTTCACGCGGAATATCTTCATTTTCTTCCCCAGCTACACACCACTGACACATTGATTGTCTTCTGCACACGGAGCATAATACATCTTTGGGTTCCTCGATTCTCTTCACTTCCGAGATCCCGGTTACGCTCGTTTGCGTACCAAGCGTATCGGTTACTTTCCTCAACATCGATGCCGTGATTTTCTTCTTTCTTTTCTCCAATACTTCACCTATTCGGTTTGCTAAATTATAAGAGGTGAGTTAGAGAATTTATGGTTTGGCATTTGATGGTTTGGGATTTTGGGAATGTAGGAGTTTAGAAATTTAGGAATTTGTACATTTAAAAGCTACTAAATTCCAAAATTTGAAACCTTATCGATACTGAATCAAACTATTACCGCTATAAGAAATAGTACTAACTTTGCGCTTCCATTTTAATCTGTATAAGCTTCGTAATGACCATATCCGTGCGTTGAAGTATCTGCCGTACAGCGTTTTGAACATCCACAGCAGCATGTTTCGACACAGTCTCGCAAACCGTTTGCAATAAATCGTCCAACAAAGGATCAACAACAATCGACGCTTCCGAAGGATCGACAACTACACCCATTTTCAATTTTCTTATCACATCGTCTTTCCCTTCGTCCAATTTATACGTGGCTATAGTCTGTATATCTTGTTCTTTCGGGGGATACTTAATCTCTTCAACGCACTTGTCGATAAGTTCGTCGATTGTATCCTCCGTTATCGAAATACCCTCGAGTCCTTTGGAGATATGATCTTCCAAGTAATTTAAAATCATACTCTTCGTTTTCTTGTATTCTTCCAGAAGCATTGTGTTGGATTTCTTCGGTTCGCAAGTTAAATCTGTCTGCGTTTGATTATCCACATAAACAGTGTGCATGTGATGATTATACCTGATGTACGTTTGCGTTTCTTCATCGATCATTTCTGATTGAGGTTGTTCTGGATCAATTATCCAAAACGCGCGAGTCATTAAAAAATTCAAAATGTCGTTAATTTCGATTTCTGCTTCTTCTTCGGCGCTGAGTTCAGTCACGAACTCCTCAAGTTCTTCTTCTGGAACGATGCCAGATAATTCTTCTGTTACTGAATTTATCGGTGTTTCGGGAGTGAAGGTAGTAATGGTTGCAGCTGCGTTGGTTTTCTTCATTTCTGGAAGAGCTCCATCGGCCATCTTTGCTGAACACACAAGAAAATATTTTGTCAAATAATTAATCTTTACGTATTAAAGTAATTTTATGTTTTCAATTAAAGCACTGTAACAGGGAAACCAGTTGTCAAAATTGAGTTATAAATATCATGTAAAAATACTTTCACCACCCAGGTTTTCTTCTATATACGTACTCATGATATCTTTAAAGTATGTCAGAGGAGGACATGGGTCGGCCATGTACATCGTTTGCGCAGATTGGTCTTTATATTCCTTGGGGATGTCAACCGTTGGAATTCCTTGCAGGATCGTTTGATTTTCTGCATCTTGCTGCTTCGGCTCCGCATCTTGCTGTTCTACTTCCTCCACTTCTTCAACTTGTATTTCATCTCCCGTTTCTTCCACTCGTATTACGTCTTCCGTATCTTCCTCTAGTATTGTGTCCTCCGCTTCCACTTGCGCATCTTCTTCATTAGCGTCTACGAACTGTCTGTCAGTGATTGATCGTCGGTATACAATTTTATCTGGATCGAGGATCAAAGGGGTGTCCGATGGCGAAGATAATATAACGGTGTCCGAAATTTCTCTGAGGGTTGCATCGTCTTCAGGGGTCACAGTTATCAGAGTTTGGGCCCAGGTATCATCATCCCCCGATGTCATCTGAGCAACAAACACATTCACAAACTGAAAAATTGACCTTCATATAATCTTTACATTAAATCACTTCTGAGTCCAAACAGCCTTCTTTTGTATAAATTATTAATGTTTAAATGTTAACCGTATGCAGAATTAAATTTTGGAATTTTTAGTGTGAAATGTAAAGACAAAATTTTAACTTTACAAGAAGGTTAAAAGAAGAGGTGGTTAAAGTACCGTCTTAGTTTGTGAATTTCTTCTTATGGGTTCGATAAAGTCCTACTTTTATTATCCTGAAATGGCATCTCAAACTTCTTTAAACATTTAAAGAACTATGATAAAATTTTGGGACGGAGGATTTACATTTTAATAGGTTATAAGGTGCAAGTGTCAAAAAGGTTGACATTCGATAATGTAGTTACAAATCAAAGCAGTACGAATCGAGTATTTTCATTTCGAAACTTGGGAATATAAACATTTGAGAATATTAAAGACTTATACTTTATTGTACTAGGTATTAAATTACAAAAATATTCGACTGTTTATTCTAACGCGTTTAAGTGCTTTTTGGTTCTACTCCAACGATGAACGTTCGAATTTGCATTGGATTCAAAACGACGTTTATAGCACCGTCCTTAATTTCAACGGGAAGATCCAACTGTCTTTCGTTTTGAAGAACATCTTCGCCATAAGCTGTAAAATTCAAACGATCCATGTCCTTCAACCACTGATTGCCACCCAAGGAAGTTTCCTCAATCGATGTTATCGTGAAAGTTGTGAACAAATCCTGTCATAACAGAAATAATAATAGCGTTAAGGATTTTCTTTTTAAACACAAATCGAGTATTGTTAAATATACCTGTATATTAACTTCTACGGGTTTCGATAAGGTCTCCGCTTCACCCACTTCGAAAATGTGTTCCAGTCGTAGTAAAACTTTGTTGTCCTTCCATGGCTCCAAAGTTAGAATGTGAACGTTTGATGGCAGAGCTTTAGCTAGACCAGAAGCCTAACGGAAATATCAACTTTAGTTTAGAAACTTAGAAATTTGGGGATTTTGTCCCTCGATCTCCACGTGTACTTTAAGACTCAAATTGTGTAAATGCCTACTTGTGTGATAGCCGTGAAGTCCTCGTTTACAGAATTCGTTGGTACAGGTGTAATAAGGGGCCACGGACGAAGAAGAAGTTGAAGAGCCAAATCTTTTTCTTTCAATACGAATTCGTCCGAATTCTTGACGCTACCTCCGAGCACATAATGTGATCCTCTGACTACCAAACCTTTACCATATGCAGTTTCGTTGAGAGCTTCGCCTACTCCAAACGCGTCGTCCCTCAAAAGCCTTCTGTGAACCTGTGACATAATCATCGTATAAAAATATACGCGAAGTAAATTGCATTGGATTTTAGTTTACAATCGTGCAAGGTTTTACCATCATTTCGATTTCTCCGTCTTTCATACTGGATCCACCTTGAGCGCGATCAGTCAATACACTGAGTTTCAATAATTTTTCTTTATCCATCAAAGAGATCTTCGAAGTGATCGGATAATAATTGCCGGATACTTCTTCTTCTAATTTCAAGTCCCACGTTGGACGGTAGTTTCTCTTTCGTTTTAATGTCTCACGGCCGTTTGTGTCCGTATAAAATTCTTCGGCAGAATTTAAGTTACTAGAGTACTTCGTTATTACTTCTTTTCCAACTTTGTCTCTGCAATTGAAAACGAACGAAATAATCCTTCTGTTATGAGATATAAATTGAAAGATTTATTGTTGTTAACTTACTTAACGGGTATTGGTCCGACGAGCCAATCGAATTCGACGTATTCCTCTCTCTTGTAAACTCGAATTACCTGACTTACCCAATCATTGACCACCTGATGAATTTCCTCTACCACCGGACCTGTAAAAACCAAATTTAACTTAGCCAGATTCCTTAAGTCTTCATACTTGATTAATTTGGTCAGTATAAAACTTGACACATTTCAAAATTTTTGTCCGTGCAGAACCTTTACCTTTGTAAATTTCGTAAGTTGCCGATTTCGCGAAATTTTTCCCAGATACGCTTTTGGGCCTGAAGATATATGCACCGGACGATCTGTTTTCGAATACCTCATTGTTACCCTCCATTCCTTCGTAGTAATGGAAGGATTGAGTTAAACTCATATTATCCTGACTCTTCCAATCAACGACTATTTCGTCATTGTTGATCGACACATTGTAAAACTGAAACAATTAATCATTTTACTATTCTATTATTCCACTATTACACATACATATATTTATAGGTGTAATGCATGAAATTTTTCACTTTACAATTAAACTACGTATATTAAACTTATGATAATTCGTCCTCGTTATATTACCTCGTTACCAATAAAATGATCATCGGATTTCTGATTCTTGCTGTCCAATTTTCGTGTAATTTTATAAGATTTGAAACCTAAGGGCGGTATCGTTGCCACGAACACGAGTTCATAAGTCGCTGCGCTTACTCTTCCCGGTACTTCACGGACGGACTTAGGAATTGGGACTGTTTGAGAAACGATTTCAACACCACCTTGAAGAAATGAGCAAAATTAAATAAATTAGAATCCTTAAATAAAAGTGAGCAGCGATTACTGTTCACAAATTTTTGCGAAATGCAAACCTCCAAGTTCCACGGATTTGTATGCGTCGTATTTTACGGGCACACGAATAGGAGTTGAGATTCTTCGACTCAGAGGGTTATAAATCGTCAGTAAGAAGTTTTCGTCTTCGGTATACGAACACGTGCTTATATTAAATTGCATACAAGAGTATGCTTCTTCTTGTACGAGCTCCTTAGCGTCCTTTGATTTCCATTTTCTGTGAACCATATTTAATACAAAATAGAACACGCATTCTACCAGAAGAATATCTAATTCATAAATTACAAAATACCTTATAGCTTTAGAAGCAATACTTGCTCCATGTTGCATGCCCTCGTATAGTAAACGCGCATAATCGTCTGCAACCAGTTGCTTTTCTGTTCCAGTTACAGCGTCATGATGTTGCATTATACCCATCGCTTCGCGGAAATTCACTAATTCTTTATCGTATCCCTCTAAATTGGTCAATACAGATAACTGCTTGCTCACCTGTAATACATCATAAAATTGTGTCAATATTTTTAGAACTATTTTTGTAAATCTATACTTATGAAAAGTGATAAAATATTAATTACTGTATGATATAAAAAAATATGTAACAGTGTATAAATCAAAGATCAAATAGTCTGTAACTTCTCTTACTTGTAAAAGATTGTTTCCCATTCTTTCGAAAAACTTGACTGTAGGTCTTGAAGAGAAATAACCGGTCCAATACGAATGAGGATCGCTCGCGTAAGGGAAGAAATCATCGGCTTTCGTGGTCCATTGAAGATTAGCGTCGTGAACCGCTTTCAAATAACAAGATGGCGTCGAATAGAATATATTCACCTCGGAACCTTTCTCCTCCTTCACGTATCTGTTGAACCCAACAAACACGAAATAAGATGTTTAAAATTCTTCTTCCACAGGAACAAATCTGTTTTTCATCTTAAGGGTAGAATAATGTACATACAGAAACCTGCAAACCTTTTACAAGGAAGCTTCTAAACAAATCACCATAAAACTTAAAATTTTACCTCATCAACCTATCCAAGTTAGTGAACCACATTTCGGCGTGTTGGTAATTAAAGTCTTCACCCATCGTAAAAATAACGTTATTGGTGTTATAAGACTTTGCTTGCTTATGCGCGTACGAGACAAGCTTTTCAACCTGTCGATAGTACCACAATTTTACTCACCGATTCAAAACGTAAGAAATCGATAACAGTCGCAAGATCTTTCCCTTCCTTTCTTCTCCACTATTTACGACGCAATAAATAAACGATATACTTTAACGATTAATGTACCTTATCAATTTGTCCAAGTTGACGAAGTACATTTCCGCATATTGGTAAGTGAAATCTCCACCCATTGTTAGAATAATGTTATTCGTACGTAGTGTCGATGCTTGTTGCTCCGCGTATTGTAAAAAGTTACCGATCTGTTTTGCACGATATAAATTTTTAATGATATCGATCAGAAGGAAGGGAAAGGGTTCTTCAAACTTTGAATACCTTGTCTTTCACGTTATAGTCAGGACTGTTACGATCGTCGATTATGGGATCGTCCTGGCACAAAAGATCGAAACAGAAACCAGGGGGTGGACTGTAAGTGTTGTACAGTGCAACCGTGAAGAGATCAGCACGAGATCCTGAAAAGATTATTAGTAATTATTTCTCGTATCTTCTTTAAAACTTGAAAATCTACGTTACAAAGGCATACTCTTTGTTTTAACGATATCAAAATGAAAAATTGTTCAAACAATTATAAAACACACAGAGAAGTTTAATTTTTACCTAAACTAGGGCTTCCCTTCCATAGAAACTCCATGGTTTTGTCTTGAAGTCGTTTGTTCTTATCTTGATAATCGAGGCGTCCAAAGAACATGCCGTCAAATCCAAGTTGAGCAAACAAGGACGCCTGTTCTCTAGAATGGCCGAAAGGATCTATTTGCCATCCGATACGTGGCCTTGCACAGCTACCAAAAGTATCGTTTAGGCGCCTAGAATACATAATTACACGTTCTGACAAATTCACTATTGGCTGAACTAGCTGATAAAACCAAGTTTTATCGAACATTTATTTTACTGTAACATTAAATTGTGTAGAAAGTTTGAAATTGGTATGTCAATCTTAAGCTATGAACGCAAACAACATCGTTGATATTATCATTTTTTAATCGTTGGTAAAAAATCTTTTCACCTGAAACCCCAGGTATACTGATCCACGAGAGAATGATAGTGAGTAACCGCTTCGTCGTTCATGCTCCATCCACCACCGATGATTTCCAATCTGCCTTCATTTATCAGATTTCGCACGGTTTCTTTCATTTCATCGCTCTGGCGCAGCCACCATTTCCATAAGAAAAAGGTCTCCACATAAATGAACCTAACGCGTGAGTAGTTAAATATCAATTTACAACGTTATTTCGATTATCTTTATGTATGAAATTATGACCAATAATAATTATATTTTGAGATTACTTTCTCTGTGGATCAGCTAACAGCGCTTGTATCACGCTGTCCAAAATGTACTGCACTCCCGCTTTTTGAATGGATGTCCGACCTTCAATTAAAAAAAGAGAAAGCAAACAATTTTTACGTAGCGTCAGATACTTCAATATTATAAAATTAAATTTAACACCGATATTCATAAACGCTTACTTCCGAAATAATACTGATCAACAGTTTTCAACCAGCCAACATCGTCGTGAGAGTGAGCAACCAGATGAATATTTAGTTTATTGGGATCTACCGCAGGGCATGCCTATAAATTTGCAAATATTATGAATAACAGAAGACTGGAAACAAATACGGCTAAATGTATCAACATTAAGTTTCTCCGAACAGTTCTCTGCTTCAGGAAAATATTGTACATCAAAATTCTCTCATAAAATCCAGAAATAATTGTAATAACTCTATGTATGTTTATCTTCGTATAAACACCCTGTTCATAAACGAACAGCAGCCTTTTAAACAGTGACACTTATAGTCACTTTTATTTCTTTCAAGATGAAATTTTGTGCAATCCTCAACTTCTGTTGATGCTATAGAATCATCAATCGAATATCGCATACAAGAGCGCGTACATAAACGCGCGAACGAGATAACTTTATTTATGCAGTTTTTAAATATAACATAGACCTGATAAGAGTAACGTTCGATTATTTAAAGAAGGAAGGAGTACCTGATAGCCACAGGTTTGCACCGGCGACCTCCTTGGTATGCTCGCCGTTTCCCCATGGCCGAACAACGCCACCAGTAAAAACAATGGAAACACGATGCCGGATAACCGTGACATAATCTATCACAGTACGCTTCCAGTCACAACTAATGAAATAACCGTCCAGGCTACTATTACTTATACCGTTTCTCCGTGGCGATGTTACTGCGACTGCGTACAAGATCAAAGATAGACCGTTGCTACTTTAGAATACGTGTTTACCGTCCACTTACTCCTGGAGTAAGGATTTAGATAAATTAAAAGTTTAAAACTGTTATAAATTAGCACCCGGGAAAATGTGACTATTTGAAAACGGAGTCCAAAGAAGGTTTGCAAAAGTAGTTTAGGCAACCCTGATGATCTTGACATATATTGTCAAACTCTCCTGAACGACCAAGTCTTAACCGTTGCACATCTTTTATCAAAAAGTTATTAACAAAGAAAGTGTTTAAAATCTTAATTTATTTGAGTCTTTATTTGAAACAGTGAATTGTAGGTACCCGTTGGACCGTTTAAACGCCAATTAAAATTCTATTTTAAAATACAAGTTGATTATTTTCATAATCACTTTTCATAATTACATTCGTTATTTATTCCTGTATTTATATACACAGTGTAGAACATCTTTATTTGCTTTAGTTAACATAAATTGAAATGACAAGAACAAATAAAGAGTTACGCTCAGAGGGAAATTTTGTGGAAAACGTTTCGGGCGTTGAAGTATCAGATTACATTTTTAAGTAGTTAATTATCATAGTTAATTACTATGATACAGTGGCTCTGATAAACGACGTATATCCTCTTGTCTCAAGTGCAACAAACTCGATATGTACTTGAAAGTACATACACCTTGTATTACGAAAACAACATTTATTTAAATAACTTTATAAAGAAAAATGCAACATAACACCGAGAAGCATAAATAAAGACCAGGTCTTAACAGTGGGAGAGGTAGGTATACTCAAGCACAACGAAACATTACAACGCGTGTAGCGTCGTTTTCTCGTTGAATTTATTTTTCAAGATATCGTTATCGTTATCTGACTAGATCAGGGCAAAGGTAAATTCATTAATTAATAAAGAAACAAATTAATATAATCTGCGGGGCCATGTGTGGGAGATATTAATCATACGGCTTCGTTCTCCCCGAAGGAATACATATTTGCTCTAATTTCGCGCTCGAAAGAGCGTCGTATAATCATGTTCGTGCATCTAAAAGTCTGAATACACGATTTCCTGCGGTTTCTCGAATTTTATTGGCCGATAAAAGGTTAGAGATTGATCCCAGCCACGTGGTGCCGTGTTGTAATTCGTCAAGTTGTGAACGCTGGCCAACTTCGGTCCTGAGTAGGTGTTGCTCTCGTAAAGCTTTTTACCTGCAGATAAAGAAGAGCCTATAAGTATCTAAGTTGATATTAAACTGTGATTTTTATTGATTATCTACTGTTCTTATGTTTAGGAATAGGATCGGATGGTATATCTGTAAAATAATCATTTACGTAACTGAAGTATATTCTCAAGTGCTCCTAATCTGGGAAAATTTGTAATTAGGGTTTAGTCCCTATCTAATTATCTTATGACAATGAATATAGTTCAGTTAAACCGTAATAGCGTTAAAGCTAAGCTGATTTAATGCATCAAAAGCGCATGCGGGTTAACTTGCCATCATCCGGACAGATATCAAATTTGCAATCGGGCGAAACGCCGTGCAAAAGATTATCCAAAACCGGTGTGTTTCGCAAATGTTTGATGGTTTCTAAAATATCCTCCTGCGAAGCGATCATCGAAAGCAGCAACGACTTTGCTTCTACGGGCACTTCCGACTCTGAGTTCCGGAATTTTCCGTCCCCAATGTTGCAAAAGTTTTCCACTTCCTCGGAAGTGACCGATCGACGACGGCTCGAACATTCTTCTCGATAGAGCGACGAATATTCGTGATCTCCGTTCATCACGCTCGAGGTCTCCGATTTTTCGCGATACATCATTTCCTCGCTGGCATAATCGTTCGTCTGGGAATCGGTTTCGTCCGTTGTGTATTCCGTGTCATCGGTAGAAAGGTAAACGTTGTCACAATTATCTCGAAACCTTACGGGTTCCTCGTACACTCGTTGACTAACTATTCTGTATCATGATCAAACCAATGGAAAATTTTGATTCCGTGAGATTTTTGATCGATCAATTTGGATTAAGCAAATAGAATTCTATGCTTCTTATCGTTCACAAATCTCTGATTAATTTAGCGTTAGAGATTGAAGCTACCCTTTAGGAAGAAATAATAATGATAATCAAATCAGGTGACAGAGATTGCGATCAGAAATATAACGGAGCATAAAATTCTATTCAGAGCTGGATTAAGAACTTTAGTGTCACTAAAAGATACTAACAAAATTTTACAGCATATGTAGACTGAAATGTAACTATATTTAAATTATAGTTCTCAGAACGGGACGTTTGTTATTTTGGGACCTCATATTTTGTCATTGTGGAAATTCAGAACTTTATAAGTTTGGCACTTTGCAATTTTGGAATTCTATAATTTTCTGAATTTGAAACTGTGGTACTTTATAAAATATAGTCCATAGTAAATTCGACAACAGAAAATGTCTTCAGTACCCCTATTGAGTAACTTTATTATTTGATTTGTTGATCACATGTGCATTAATCCAGCCCTATCTTCCATAAATCATGTAACAATTCATGGAGGACCATAACCTGATATCTCACCTCCTATGATCTTCCACATTGTTGGATTTGACAGAATTCCGCGTTTCAAAGAACCGTGCAATGTCGCTGTCTATAGGAGAATGCTGTACAATCGGAATAACCTTTGGACTGATTTGTTTATACTGCAGAACTGGCCTACAAGTTTTTTCGAATTCTTGTATCAACTGTTTGACCGGTATGGGTGTGTATTCGCTTTTATCGCTGTCTACGCGAATCGTGTCGATTTCTCGTTGATTATTTACAAACTCGCGTTCTTCGCTAATTTTTATACGCTCCGTGATGCGTTGCTCCTTCACATGATGATGCTTTGTTTCTTTGTTAGTAGCATGGCGGCCGTTAGAGTAGTTAAATTTGTTGAGCGAAGCCTTGTTGTGATAGTGATTGCGTTTGTTAGTATTCTCGTTGCCGTTATATCTGGCGTGATAATTATTGCGCTGCTCGTTATCAGGTTCGAAAGCGGTTCGACGTGATTTTTCGATGATCGACGATCGAGATTCATCCACGGCAAAATCATTATCGGTGCCGACAGCCACTTCTCTCAGATATATCTTTTTCACTTCGGTGCTCGAGTGATTACACTCTTGACCGTTGCAACGGAACTGATTTCTGCCTGGAATATTTAGAACAAATTATAATCATGTAAATACTTCCAAAGAAATGATTAACAATTACTCAATTGTAATTCTGAAATATTTATTTCAAAAATATTTATTTTCGAATGCATAGCAATTTAACTAAATCAGTTCAGGGATGCGACAAAAATTGTTGCGAGACATGAATAATGCCAACCGTATGTCTGGACGTTTCGTTTTATAACAGTAATAATGGTGACCATCTTGCAGGCCAATAAAATAACAATTCTATTTATAGTAAGTTATGCAAACTTGCATAGTTTTATAAAACTGTTACAGATCACAAGTCTGTAAAGACTGTACAATATAACAAATTTCTTACTTATGTAAATAAAACTGTTATTACTTTTGTTAATATAAAAGGAGAATTACACTCTAAACTCCTGACTAGTTTATGTCAAATAAACCTAGTAAACAATTCTTACAATATTCAGCTCTTTCTTATTGTACACATTTACACGAATGATAAAATAAAATTGTTTACAGTAATATAAAATGGTTCGGATTAAAATAAACGATAAAGCTATGTAAAAGTTCATGTGTCACCCAGATATGGTTGAAATGGCACTCAAAATGTTAAACGTCAACGTCAGGTCGCAGAGTTTAATCAACGTAAAGGAATCAATTGGCAGCCGGGCACGGATCGTTTATTTTAGCTATACGGTGAAAAAGAATGCGGCGGTGATCTGGCATCGAGCGAATAACATCGACGTCGTTTGCCAATTCAAGTGTCTTAGGTCATTGAACCCATAGACGAATGGATACAACGGATTAACTTTAACGTCGAAATGCATCAACGTCTCCTTGTGTTCCATACACGTTTCAGTCGTAACAAAGATGAAGACTGTTACAAGGTAACACAAAGAAATTTAAATAAGCTATAGCGTGAAGCCATGGATCTTGCAAGTTATTGTTTGCGATTTGCATAAACTATGAAACCATTGGCACAGCTAGATTGGGAGTAAGGTCAGTTTGAATTTATAACTTTCTGGAAGTCTACATTTTTAAGTACATTGTTCAAATTCTCATAATCCTAAATTTCCAAATTTCTAAATTCTCAAATCTGCAAATTATCTAATTTCCAAAAGTCCCTTCAATAAGTGACCTAGCCCACCCCAACTCCCAATCCCAGTTACGCCATTGAATGCCAATGTTTGCGAAGCATTGCCAAATAAACACGTCAACTTCTCGTGAAACACACAGCTCCGATAATTTACGTACCTGTCGTGGGTGTATTCGCATCGTCTAAAGACAAATCCACGGTGAAGGGATTGTAAAATGGTTTCTGGACGGTTGGCTCGGGTGCGATCGGTGTAAGCGGAGGCAACGTCGAAAATTTCGAAGAACCATTCATTTCCTGCACGTGTACATATACCAGTTATTTGAATATTCTCCAGGTCTTACTACCATCTTATATTATTCGTTCAGACTCAACAAGATTCCAGAAAAAGATTACTATTTACAATAGGTATATAAATTTCACTTTTTATCTATAGACAAAAATTTTAAAAATTCCGATCTGGACATACACTATTGCTTTTGAAACACCCTTAACAATAATTTATTCTGCAATGATTTTTGTTTAAAAACGTTCCGAAATCGTCTCACGTCCGAACAAATGATATAAATCAATGTTTGTTTCTTAAAAAATAGACTTTACCGGTTTTCCCGAGTACCCTAGCACCTTAGGTGTTCCCGGTGTGTTGGGTGTTTGCGGTTGATCCCTGTCCACGACCCATTTTTCCGACCTTTTCCTGCGTTTCGCGAATATCTCCGCACCTGTAAGCAAAATTCTTTCGTTTAACATTCCTCGAAGTTTTCTTGATGTTTGGTCGGACTAATCGATCGATACGAGTAAAGGTCTGATTACCGCGGCCTTTTTGGTTATTCAGGTCACGCACGATATCAAAGAATTTCTCAGGATTCTTTGGCATCGGTTCAATGTTTACTTCTTCGCCCAAAGCTTGAATACCGTGTATATCTAACACTTTTCCGTGCGGGTTCATCATGCATTTTAAAGGAACCTTGTCCTGTCGGGCAGAAAATCGTGGATCAAATACGAGTTGTGGATCACCGCAGGGTAAAGAAGCAGAATAAGGGATGATAAAGCAGAAAAAATAAAAATGATAGAACTTGGGTTGTTCAAACTCATCACTTACTCTGCGAATTGCGGTTGAAGGTTCTTCCTCGTCTTCTACACCTGGTAGAATATTTCATATAATGTCAAATTATTAAATACATATCATAAAGTTACAGTGATCGCAATTAACACGTTCGTTATGAGCCTCACATAAATGTAACAATTTTCTATGAGAACATAATTATTTGTTATACAAACATTTTAATACAGAATGTTTTATAAAACAAATATTTGCTTGATGTATTTTATATAATAAAACAAATACATCTTTTCTACATTTTAACATTTATACGATTTTAAAAACAGTAGGTATGTAATAGAGGTCAATTAAAAATGGCCTAAAATTACGTTATTTTACCTCATGTTGTTCAACACAATAGTGATTCATGATGGGCAAATTTCCAATAGACTGCTGGTAACGATCGTGTTTAACTAGCTATGTATTATCGCTGCGGCGTTATTGAATCTCTAAGAGATTATTAAATATACGAACCATTCCCATCGTGTATCCATTTAACGGACCGCTTTTTTCTATTCACGTACATAGATTGACCTTTACTTTTCATGTTTTTCACGTCGCTCAACGAATGCGAAATTCGTCGAGCGAGTTCAACTTGATCCTCGACGGTCGGATGCGTTGGCGCGTAAAAATACGACGACGCAAACATTTTTCCTATAAACAAGTTTTCCAGTTTTTTCATTTCGATTTCATCGTTTACCACAGACGAGGTGTTTACTGTTCAAGCTTTTTATATTCAGAAAAGAGAGATGTACTATCTGTGTCCAGTGCATAGTAATCACTGTTTTATTACCGCATGTTATAAGTACTGGAATAAGGGTTGGGGTGGATATACTTTTAAATACGAATTGGTACACTATGTAGACTGAGGGAGAAATATTGAAAAATTCTAGCTTTCGAATTTACAAATCCCTAAGTTCTCAAAGTTCAAAATGATCTAATCTTGAAATTGCAAAAATAAAAAATTTCTAAATCCTTAAATTTTCCACCTTGCAAATTTCCAAATCCCTAAATTCCCCACCCCACAAATTTCCGAATCCCGAATTTTCAAATTTGAAAATCTCAAATCTCCGAATTTCTAAATTCTCTAATCTTTGATTCAGAAATTATATGAACATGTCCACACATGGTACATCTACCCTATCTAAAGCTTACTATTTTTCGATTGCAACATCCCCTGCGAGTCAGACGCAGGGGTGAGTAATTTCTGCAAATTGACCGGTCCAACCTCATTGCTCTCCTACAAAGGAAAAACCATTATGGTTGTACATCGATTCGTTTTGCATTCGACGATTCCACGATCTTACCATATCAAAATGTAGTATTTTCGAGGTCAAATGTTCAAGGAAATTCCTTTTGACAGGATCGTGCCTATCGGAGGGCTTAAAACCACGGGAACGTATTACAACATTGTCCGCGGAATAACTTCGCTGCAGATACTGATTCTCCTGTCTACTGCTATAATTCACGCTGTACTTGCATTCGGCATCCTTCGAATTTTTCGACGCAACACTATACGAATTGTATGTGTTGCTTAAAATGTGGCTGTCGAAACGGAGATCGTTTAGTATACGCTTTTTGTGAATGTGGTTTTCTATCTTTCGATCGCTTAACTTTTAATATTTAATCGAAAGAAGAAACATTTATCCTCGGATTAAAATTGTATGGCATAGTGTGAAGAACAGTTTTTTCTATAAAATATTGTAAATACGTTTATAAATAACATTAAAATGTTGTGGTATATTCTTCTTTCATATACATACATTATCATACAATAATAAAATATTATGTTGGCAATTTAAAAATTACAAATGTTTAAAATGATCACTATAAACGCTATGATCACATTTTTATATTTGATGTATGTACACATTTTATTAGTACACCGTTTATGTTAAAGAAGAATATATTACAGTACCTGTCTTCATTTTATCGTATACATGTATTTACAATATTTTATGAATAACAATGTTTCTCGTATCGAGTTATATGAAATGTCAGAGTTACGCGCGTAAACGTTTGCTTTTTATTAATGATAAGTATAGTAGTTAATGGTGTCCCAAGGCTAATGTAATTGGAGACGAAGAGCGAATCCGTGAAAAGAAGAAAGAGAGCTCCCTACGAATATTTGATTTGTTGACTCAATAGAGACCTCAGATCAATATGTTAAAGTATTTAATTAGAGAATAAAATCTCATTTACATATTTATTCATATAAAACATCAAATTTTATAAAAAGTGGAGATGCAATATTAAATCAACGTATTGATCGTGTAAGCCCTGAAATATTGACATACATTGAAACATACGTCGATTGTCCGAAGTTTCCATACTGTATGCAGTTATCGTTCGCAGAAGCAAAAATGAAAGTAAAGATTACGATTAGCTGGTACAAACGAAACGAGAAACATGTCGTAAATCTCATATACGAGACGTTGTCTGATCGGATTCTTTAACGAAAGAAATTGGGCCCCGTCCAAGCAGTCAATTAATTTCGCGTTTCGGTATTGGCAGCGGCACAATAACGTCCTCTCGTGCAAAAGAAATGCTAAATTTATCCGTTGTAACGTAATACGCGGTAACAGTTCGAGCGGTTACGTTTGGGGTGTACTATCCAGTGCTGTACTCGTTTAGAACGAAAATATTCGATTAATTGCGAGCAAGAAAAAAAAGCGAGTCGATTAGCATCTCTCACAAGATCGTTAAAATTAATCGACGCAACTTACAGGGTAAGTTTCGGTCTAAATTTGTTAATCGATCGCATTAACATCAAATTTTACTTTACATGTTCGAATTCGTAGCATTTTGTACGTTAAGCGTAACATTTATTGTTGTATCGAGCTTGTATCGTGTGCAGCGATGACCGATACGTTACTTTAAATAGACCATTCGGTAAAAGTACTCTGATCTTTGGAGAAAATTTTCTCTTTTGAGAAAATAATATCGGGTTATCAGAGACCCATGTTAACGCTGTCATAAAAAGCTGGTGTTAATAATGCGAAATAATTTTAATCATAAAATTAATCGGGATTAGATGGTCGTTGCAAAGAGTAACAGGAAAGCCAGTGTTTTCTTTTTCTCTCTCTTTCTCCTCAGTTTTCTTCTAAAGCGTAAGAAGAAAATGAAAGTTTACTTATCGAAAGGTGTTCTCCTCATTTCGACGTTTTACACAGTTCGCTCCCTGCCTATTTTATGTCGCTTTTTTTTCTACGAATTTACGTAATCCGCGAGCGTGTTATACTTTGAACGAAGCGTTCGATACGAAAAACGGACGAATCTCACGACGGAAGCTCCTTCGGCATGAGAGACAAAATCGCATCTTACAAAATGTTCCCTGGCACAAGAGGTGGCCGACTAAGCACGTACGATCCACGGCAACTCCGTCACAGCGGCACTTAGTAGCCAGCAGGCACCAGTATCGGCTGATACTGGTCCATTCGTTGCCGAGTCTCGCGAAGATGCACGAAAATTTATGTATTTTTGTAACAAAACGAAATGCCATCAATTTCTCGCGATCAGAACGGTATACGTTCCACGCTTAGATTCAACGTTTCATTTTCTTTCAATGTTTCCCGTACATACGTAACTGAATCCTTTTCTCGAGTTAGCAGTTGTCCAAATGATAAGGGTGTCGCGTGTTCAGGCTTCTCTTCGTCACTTGCACGATCAGTAAATAAAACACGGTTATTCCTCTAACCGCGAAATCCTTTTTCTTACATGAAACGATCACGCTTGGATGAATTACGGTACGGCAAGCACACGGTGCTTTATAATAGCGCCCAACCGTTGCTATACCAACTTCCCGACTGCTTTGACTCGTCTTCGATAAAAATAGACTATCAGAAAGCGACACCTTAGAAATCGGCGGCTTCAGCCATACCAGACATAAATTATAGCGTCTGTTTAATGCTGTCCCTTATCGCGACTATTCTTGGAGAAACTTCTTTTTTTATCGAAATAATAAATGTCAAAATTAGATCACATATATAATCGACAACTTCGTTTTAGATTGTAGGTCATCTCGTTCGAACTTGCGCGCCAAAATAATGATTCGTTGGGAAAAGTAGCCGCGCAATAACGACGAAACTTACACATAACAAGTAGAGTTGGCGGGAAACTTCACCGACTGTCAACTATCTTTGTTCTTCTAGAAGCTCTTTCACTATAACGTTTGTTATATTCAACGGCTACATTGCATCATCTCGACATTTGCTAGAGTTGGTTTGTGCTTACAGAATTCCTTTGAACAAAGTTGCACTGTTTTAGGGAAGCAAACACTTTCGCCAAATCTCTGCAAATATCGGACGCACTCTTACCAAGCAGCATACTAATGTCATAAGACTACTTGATTCGTGTCACTCATTGGGTTTTGTAGCTCTTGTTGATTCATGTTTCACGATACTAAAATAATATACAGCTTATTATAATGCAGAGGACTCATGCTACTACTCATACCAATATCTTATGCGTCTTTGCCGCACACGTTTGAATGAGATGACCTAATTAAAGCGATTGCGCATTCAGTTTTACACGTTTATTTACTTTTGTAACGCGGTGAAATCATACTTGACAAATATATCTGTTACCTTAGGCTTAAAGTTACAATGTAATAAACATAGTCGTTTCGTGTTCAATCTTATTTTAATAGTCATTTAATCTGTTATACTAGCGTACTTCTTGTACGCAAATTGAATGAATAATTTAGTTCCAATCCTCGGATTTTATGTCCTGCACGATATCAGTATTTTCCGTAGGTAACACAACGTCTTCGATGTTCCGGCTAGTTTTTAGTTTCTTCTTCTTTCGTTTGGTACGTGTTTCAGATTTTTCTTCGTTGGACTTTATCCTCAATTCAAAATCACTGCTTTCGTCGCTTTCTCCCGCGCTGTCTTCTTTTGATTTTCCTTTCTTTAATTTTCTGATTGTCGGTATATTATATTCGGCTATCTCCTCGTTCTTTGTAAGTAATTTGAGTTTCTGAGACTGATGAATCTTTATCCACGACTCGTAAAATTTCGACAATGACGTCCCTTCTGTTTTTATTTTGTTCTCCCAGTTCTTTATCGCCGACATATTTTTCAAATCAATCACGGTTTTATTTCGTTCTGTTTCGATGTATTTTCGGTTTTCCTCGATCTTTTCCAGTAACTGTTTCATTTTTCTGCAGTAATTTGCCACATGGCATTTCTTTAAAAATGCCTTCAACTAGAAACAACAACGAATAAATGGATTAAAAAATGCAAACAAGAAAGACTGTAAGTAGTATTTTTCAAAAGATTATTTTTTGTTTATGAAAAGGCATTCACTCACCTGTATTATACATGGTATATACAAGTCGGGAAAGTATATTTTATAACTATCCTTTGCGGCACTTTCTAAAATAAGTTTGTATATAGACTCGATAACGTTATCTTTAAAACCATTTTCCTGTAACTGGGACTTAGACATTCTTAATACACAAATGAAAGGTATCGGTTTCATCGATACTGCCTTATGTCTTTTATTAAAATCATACGAATCTAATATCTATAAAATAAGAATGATTATAAACTAAAATCCCAATAAATGTTGGGATACAAAGAAATGCAAATACGATACCTCTAATAAAAATGGTAATACGGGTATGAATGTATCGGTTTCTCTAGAAATATCTATTAGTATTTGTACACAGTGAAATCTCAGTGGATAATACTGTGGAGTTGGTATCACCTTTATTGTTCCTATAATAATCTGCCAATAAATAAATAAAGTGTTATCAAACGATTTCAATGTTAACATTTATAGGTACTTTGCACTATTGATACGTACCTGTACAAGGGGATATAAAAGCGAATGTAACATAGAATTGCTTTTAGATACATTTATTAACTCTGACCAAAAGCGTAATGAATTTATATACTGCCAATTGTATACAGCTTGGAAATGCTCCTAGAAAAATATACTCTACATTATTAAAAACTAATGGAGATCACAGACGATACACATTATCAATATTCCACGATATTACCTTCTTCTTTAAAGTCACAGCGTTTCTTAAATGGATGGCCAATTGCCTGATGTACAAAAACGCATGATTATAAGCTAGATTATGGTCGAGCGAATATATTTCAACCAAAGAATGTCTCATAAAGTTTATTCCGGGTAAAGTTGTTACGGATACAAATTTGGCATTTTCAACGTATTTTACATACATTGCCTGAAATGTACAAGTGCAGAAATTCAGAGAACAAAACTTAGAGCAAGAGCAAGAGCATACAGCACAAGCCTAGAGAATAGGTTGACCATTTATTTCCGCGATGAATTGATAAAAAACTTTTAACATATCATGCAAGCGTAAAAATTGTATTCTTACCTTGTACAGCATTTCTAGAACTGATTCTCGATTACTCGTCGCAAGACGTAATATACACAAAAACGAAACAACACGTACAGTTTCTTCTCCGCTCGTCCAAAATTTTAACAATATCCTTAGTAATATTTTATTTAACGATGAGAACGATTGCGTGTAAGGTAACATTTGATGTAAATGCTTTAAAAGCACTGTGATAATATTAGACGAAGTTACGTTTTGTAAAATCTATGAAAAAAGGACCCGTGTTATATGTAATTTAGATGAACCGATTTTCAATGGTAACATCAATGGTAAGTACCTTAATCAAATCCGTCAAGTAAGACTTTAAAATACTTTTTATCTTTACAAATCTTTTGGATTTATGAACTTGGACCTGGGATTCCGAGTTCAGCTTTAAGTATTGTTTTAACGCGTCAGGCAAATACATTACACATAATTGAACAACTCCATTAAAAACTAGAAAATGATTGTTTATGAAATAGGAATCATTTAATGAAATAATATTAAACATATATGTTAAAACCAACCTGCACCACCCTCTACTTTGTACCCCACATAGTCCGCATCGGGTACATCTACTACGGTTTGTAACGCGGCGTGAAAAGCTTCTATAGCACACTTAATAGTTTTCAGTGACCTATAAAATTTGTAAGCAACATGAATGTCTGATTAAAGTATACCATAACATTATTTTTTCGAGCTTTTTAATCATAGCTTAAGTTTTATGAATGAAACAAAATATTACTTGTCTTTCTGAATTTCAGTTTGCCAGGTTTTTAATAATTGTAACGTAATTTTACGTTTATCCTTTGTAGCACCATCATCTCCTTCATAATCGCTTTCATCACTAGCAACCTACAATTAAGAAGATACATTTGATTTTCGAATTTCAAATTTTTATTTTTTATGTGATTTTGTACCTCTAAACGATCACTTGGTATATGTTTTGTGTCCAATTCATTTGATGAATCTTCTTCATCATCATCATCATCCATACCATCATCATCCGATATATTGAATTCTAAGAGATTCTTATCATTTTCTTTTAAATATGTGTAAAACTCAGGATCTGTTTGTTTCAATTTCATTAAGGATTTTTTGTGTTCCACTGGATCCATGTCACTTTCACTGCTGTTTGCTTCGTCTTCATCAGCATTTTCATCTACCATACAAGTACAATAAAAAATTGTTTTGATAAATTGGTTAGACATAGAAATCTACGTTTTTCTTCCATCAACGAGGTCACTACATTCTTACCTTTATCTTTATATTCATCATCATCATTACTGCTATCATCATCAAAACTTTGATTAAAAAATTCATCAACTGTTACTTTACTTAATGGTTTACGTTTCTTTGTAGCAGGCTTCTTAATCTTTTTCGATACGCTTCTAACACGTTTGTCCTTCATTATTTAGCTTTAATAACGGCAAGTCCTAAAGATGAATTTGGAAAATTAGTACACGTATGAAACGGATAACCTATACAAAATTTAATTACAAGCTTTTTAACGCTATTTATTTATAGAATATGCAATACTTACACGTTAAAAAATAAGGAAAGAAGATTTTATTTACACTCTGATAATATTTCTTTCCTAACTTCTGCTTTTACTATTCTACACCGTTTCTTAAATATACAACCTTTCAAATTTCCACGTGCGTAGCTAAAGGCAATACAAACACTGTACGTGGATAAAATAGGAAACTTCTTGTCGTTTTCATAGCTTCGTCATTCGTGGTTAGATGGCAGTATCATTACAAAAGCGCGCGTAAATGCAGTAATCAAAAACGTACGATAACCGTATACCGTGTTTTCTTTTATCTCGCGTTAAAGGGGTCACGTTCTCGATTACTCGGAACGACCATGGGGTGCTACCGATACGAGTAACATATAACAAATTCTTTCGGTTCGAATTATACTGCATACAGATTCAAAAACAGCGAGAGTTGCGCAATAATGGAATAATTCGTCTTCTTATTGTCCGCTGTTGGGCGAATAATTAATGTATGTTACGAAACACCCTGTTTGTCTCCAGTACAATGCATATCGAAGGTTTGTGTACAGTGACGTATCACGTGATTTGCTAATCTTCTACTATTTCTTAAATCCTTGAAATTTTTATACGACACTTTTCTAAACATCTAAACATTCTTGAAGAACTTTTTAGATGATTAGGCGGAGTATATTTAGAAATGATTGACTTGTCGCATACCAGATACCACAATCCGTAATTAATTCTTATCATTCCGTTATGTAAAGAAACAGAACTCGTTCTACATAATGCAGGTTTCGTTTCCTTTTTATCACATAAATTATCACATTTGAAGAATCACTGATTGCGGGTATATCAATGTTAACTTACTTTTATCAGTGACAAAATATTTACCGCGGTCGAAATAAAGTGTCGTCGCGTATTTACAAAGTAGGTACGGCCGTGGAAGAAGCATCGTGTCTGCGTACTCGCGTGTCCTCGGTTACAAATCCAACATACACGCATGTAGCTACTGTATTGTATTGCATACGTATTGTATGCAAACCAGTGTGGTTTAAAGCTGGCTCCGGTCTGTCGAGAAGATCTCCCATTCCGCATCCATTCCCCTCACGAAGCTTGTGGTTACGTGCAACGTGCGACGCGGCTGCGAGTAGGTCGGTAAGTGTAACAGGGGGCAACTGCGCCTGCGAGGACCCCGGTCAAGTGGTGTACCCGCGGGCAACAATGGGTAGCCAATTTCGAAATTTCAACTTAAAAATTTCGACATTTCTAAATCGTCAAATCACGTAATTTCTAAACTTACTAATCTGAATGTTCAAAACTTGGAACGTTTGAAAATTTGAAACTTTGGCAGTTTAAAATTTCTATTTTTATAAATTAAATTTATAAATTCGCACAATTGTGATATAATTTACCGTAGATAATGATGTTTCATTGATGTGTAACTAATCTTAATTTATTAAATTATGATCAAAAGGCGGTTTTTTGACAAATCGTACTTACCGACAAGGTGGCGCGCACTGCGCATTGCGCAGACCGCAAGCTGTGCAAGGGAAATGGCTACGGAGCGAGGGGATTTTCTTGATAGGATGGAGCCACCTTTCAACTAGGATACCATATAAACGATACGTGCACGCGATTTCGCGTTAAAACGGAATCGTATGGTAACAGCGCGTTTACGGATTGTTTTTTCTTGATTCGCAGGAGCTGTTCGGAATCTACGACGTAACGCGGGGAAACGCGCAAAATGAATGTCTCGCGCGACGATTTGTTCGCGCAATTGAAACACGCGGGAAAACTTTGGTACATTGTTAACCCTTACGAAACATCTTTTGAATTCCCGCAACAAGTGCCCGATTATCAGCAGCAGGTAATATCACATATTCTATTATTTATATGCAAAGTGACTGATTAATTTAACTTAATTTTCAATTCATCCTCAATTAATAATTAACGTTTAATTCAACTATTGACCTTTTAATTGAAAATTCAAGTTTATTGAAAGAAAAGTTAATTTCAATTGAAGGCTCTTCCTATTAAATTTCAATCGTTAAATGAACTAAGAAATATTTTATAATTTAATTGTTGATGAACACACTGATTAAATTAAAATAAATGTGTATACAGGTATGGCTCCCATTTTTCGTCTTAATCATATTGGAGCAAATGATATTGGTATTCAAGAAAAAGAAGTTTCGTTTGAACGATCAAGTGACATCTTTATCCCACTGGTTGTTCCAAGAAACTGGACGGTAAGCATAGGTAACGCTTTAATATTATTACTTCTACGTTTTATAAAATATACAAGTGGAGTATCGATCGATGCGAACGTCCAACGTTTCATGGCACCAAATCTATTTTTGTGAGCCGTTCTTTAAGCGTATTTTTACCGTAACGTTAATCCGTGGCCTCGTTAAGATGTACCTAATCGGATTTGTGTTCGACAATTCTGGATCCCAGATGCAGCGAGTAATAAGTTTAGGGTGGTTATCGCGATGAATTTAATATAGAAATAGCCACTGGTAATATAAAACTATAAGCTGATATTTATGAACCATCAAAAAACAATAATGTTAACATGACCAGCAGGTCTTAGATATTTCATTTTGCAATAATAACAGCGATCACCATTTCCCAATATCTCTTACTTTAGACCTGAAGTTCGCAATTGAAATATACTTATTTTAGTTAGTTATTTTCTGAATTAACTATTGATTGAAATAGTTTAATTTGTAACCACGTCGTTGTATTTTTCAGTATTCTCTTCCGTGGTGCCGAATATTACACATACATCGTAATTTACGAGAGATATCACTGGTGGAATCTGCCTTGGAACTCGGCATGGACTTGGTGTATCACTGCCGTGGGGGTGGATTTCTGTTACTATTGGGTTCACCGCAGTAACCACGGTTAAATTCCTATCCAACCATCCATGCGTGTCATTGCGAACCCTCTACCTGACCAATTTATACGTTTCTCGCCCGTTTACAGAGGTACACTTTTTATGGGCTCACCATCAAGTACATCATAGCAGTGAGGAGTTCAACCTCGCGGTTGGTCTACGACAATCCATCTTTCAACACTGGTGTAATTTCGTAAGTATCTTTTCTAGGATTTTTCATTAAGTTTTTTGGTATTGTAACGAATTAAAAATGAGGTAATTCGATAACATTAATTTGTTTACAGATGTTTTACTTACCCCTCGCATTATTTATACCTCCATCGCATTTCATCGCCCACAACCAATTCAATTTAATTTATCAACTATGGATCCACACGACCGTGATCGACGATCTTGGACCACTGGAACTAATATTCAATACACCAAAGCATCATCGGGTACATCACGGTAAGAGACTCTAATAAATGAGTTATCCTTGCTACTGAATACATCAATATTTTCTATAATAACTCCAATTAATTTTTCTCAGGTTGCAACTTATACTGTCTGGACAAAAATTACGGTGGCGTTCTCATTATATGGGATAAATTGTTCGGCACATATATGAAAGAGAGAAACAAAGACGAGATAATTTATGGTTTAGTCGTTAGTCCGCAGTCATTTAATCCACTGTACCTGCAGGTGAGAAACCGCGGATCCTCGAACATCCGTATTGCTCTACCTGTAGTTGTTCGTAAACCACTTATATCTCTAATAACCGATAAACGCTCGATCATTCCGTTATGTAAAATCTCAATTAGTTATGTAAATACATGATTGATACGATTTTGAAATTGATCGATGTGCGGACGCGTAGATAATTGATCTCTTAATTGTGTATGCACGCAACGTAACTTGTGCTAAGGGGTTAGATCATCTTGATCTAAGGTCAGTGTAGGAAATACTTCGTTCTAAGCAATTTATTTTCATATATAAACATGGACACAAATACAATGTATAATGTATGTGATTTGTTTGAACAATATTTTTTTAACGTTGTAGATATTTTATGTGGTGCAAGTAATCGAAAAGAGTTTACGGATGTCGACTTTGACGAACAAGTTGGCTGTAATTTGGAAAGGTCCTAGTTGGTTTCCAGGTGGTCCACGGTTGGGTCTTGATGAATTCAAAATAAACGTAAGTTTTTGTTACGTCTCGTTACGAAGTCAAGGCAGCGTAAGAAATAATTATTGTTTCTCGTAGGTAACATCTAGAATTAAATACGACCGTCATATACCCAGCTGGCAAAGCTTGTACATTATCGTGCATTTTTGTTTAGTTCTTTATCAGCATTTGCAGCTGTATGACGAAACTCGGGTAAGATTTTGTTGTGACACGTAACTGGACATTTTCTAGTTATGTCCATGATGCATTTGAAATTAGCAGACGTATACTTACCAGTAAACCCAACAATAAATAAAAATTTCTCTTTCGTAGGATTTAACAAACGCATCTTCAGCATTTATAGCGATCAATAATTTGCTCACTGTGACCGCGATCGGTCTGTTATTCGACGAATCACCTTACGGTGACGTTGTAGAATTTCTACGCTGCCTGATTTACTTATACTTCTTGAGGGTGCATCATTTAATCAACGTACACGTATATTACGCGTACATAGTGTCTTGCTGCATTTGGACGTTACATTTTCTTTGTAAAATAAGAACACGGTAGAAGAACTGATTTTGTACAATAAGAACATATTATAGAAACTGATACGTAATTTTGTAAAACTACAAGATACAACTGTCTAATTTATGCGTTACCGTATTCTTACCATTGTCTCTTAAATGTAACGGGTAACGCGTAAATTCGATATAGCATAATACGTTTCTTGTAATTAATAAATATCGTAGAAATGATGTTTACATTATCGAAGCGTTCGTGTTTAATAAATACACGTTTAAAAACCAGTAGCAAATGACTTTTTATACATGGGACATAGAATGAGGAAGTCAAGAACCGCGGTTTCTTCGGTTACTCGATACAATTTCTCTTTTTACTAAACTCTCATTGAATTACTTTCCGTGAAATGATATCGAAAACCACGTGTGGTCACCTCACGTAATGTCATATTTTCGATTCGATTAAGTCAGTGATGGATAACTGTACTCATAACATGAACGATCATTTGTTGAAAGAAAAATAGAATACGAAGGATAAAGGTTTCGTTAAACAGATCAGTATTTAATTCTTAAAGTTTTATATTTTCATGGACAAAAAGAAAACATGTTCAAGATAAACGAAAGACATCGTTAAATCGTTGACAGAACACAGAACTCGTACAGTGGATCGAATACATCGAATTTATCGTTAGCAAAAAAGATCAAAGCAATCGCTTACATCGATTTAAAGTGTCGCGTACAAAATTGCCTACGACATTAGCGCGCACGCGTTGCATAATATAGATTAGAGAACGCATCATTTCGTTAGTATCCTGCTAATATTCGAAACGTTACGGTTCGTATATAAAATTCTCCTATTTAATCGATAGATACATATTATTTGTTCTCGCATGAACACTCGCGATTAAGAATAACCAGTTGTCGGAACTCGTAAACGTTCCACAAAATTAATCGCGCAACGTGAAGCGTTCGTGTAATGATCGACGCGTTAAAAAAGAACGTAGTCAAAAAGACGCTTTACAATCGAAAACTTTACAAAACATGACATTATACAATAGTATCATATAATATATAGGACGTATAAACATTCGAAGTACAATTTTACAATCCTAAACGAATCGCCGCGTCGCGAATTACCGCGAACATTCGAATATCCGAGCAGTCGACGAATATTAGATTCGAATCGAGCGCGAAATAATTAAGCGTAATTCGCATTATTTAACGCGATATTATCGGTAACGATATTGTACAGTACTGGACAAAAGTATTAACATAAATATTTCGGTACAAAATAGCGTATAAATTTGGAATAAAGCATAATGGTTTATTTAGTCTTTTCGTTAAATGTAACTTGAAAATTATAAATCAAGTATTTAAAAATCTTTGAATTTAGTTATTTGGAAATTTTTAAATCATTTGCACAATTAACAAAGATTGGATCTACAAGTCATAACTTAATTGTTTGGAAGTTATAACAAAAAAAAATGTTACATACAATCTGTGATCTAATACTTCTCTTCTGATTAATGTAAAAAGAGATTAAGTGAACTATAATATTTTGTTCCAATTACACACGATTTCATACTGAAACATCTGTATTAATACTTCAATCCAACACTGTATTTAAAAGACAATCGTTTTACTCGAGCGTAACAAAAGTAAATATCGTTGAACGAAAAGAAAGAAAACAAGATAATTATTGAGAATTGGGATAATCTTACCGATTTCAATGACTTTGAACTATATTGTAAAAATCAATCTTCTAAGAATTATTTTTCGTGTCCACAGAACCGCCCTTCGGCTTTGGTTCTCAAGTTATCCATACAAATATTTTCGAATCGATATTAATGAAATATGTTTTATGAATATTTCAAAAACTAACAATAAAACAATAGTTACTGTATACGTACATTATTATACGTATAGGGTGTACCAAAAAAGTGTACAAATAGTTATGTACACATAATCTAATAGATAAAAGAAACAACTCAACATGTTAACCTTGACATCACATCTAGAGATTATCAAAATCGATGAAGCGCATCTTATAATTAATTATTCTAGTACTGAACAAACTCGTGTGTGTATCTCTACACTCTAAGGTCACAGAAATCGATAAAATCGATCTTATCCTCAATAATTACCAAAAACAAACACGCGAATGCCCCGTACACCGCACAACGACGCCCGAGCACGGCTACATTGATCTCTTTCTTACGTTTATTCGTAACAAATTCGCCCCGACCTAACCGAAATAAAACATATCGAAGAAGAGAGAACTTGGAAAGTTTAGTTGGACGCTTCGAAGCAACGGATCGTTCGGCGTTCAATCGTTTCAACGCCCGCGCGAGTATTCCTACGTGTCGGTGCTCGATGCCACCCTCTTCTCGTCGCTTCTGGCGTCGGTTTCCCTCTCGGACTTCTGCTCCAGAGAGTTGTCCGAAGGATCATCGTCGTTGCTTCTTCCGCGGCTCTCGGCTTCCGGTTGATCGAGTAAAGGCACATCCAGCGAGTCCGAGGAGATGCGCCTGACGCTGCTGGCCTGACCGGCGAGGTCCGACTGGGTCTCCTTCGCATCCCGCACGTTGTTCAGGGAATCGGAGCTCAGCGAAGGATAATCCAAAGTGGTCTTCATTTCTAGGGAATCGGAGCTTCGACAGAGAGGATGACGTTTCTTATCCGCGTTGTCCTCCAGTTCAAGGGAATCTGTGCTGGTCTCCATAATGTTGGTGTCCCTCTGGAGCGGCCCAGCCTCCGGCGTCTCCTGTTTCGGAACGACCTGCGCCATCGTCTGCACCTCCGTCTTCTCCACATCCATGATCTCTATCTGCGAGATGTCCTCCGTCGTGTCGTCCTGGCGGTCGAATTTCTCCACGTTCGATTGTGCTATACGTATGATCTCGTCGATCTCCTTGATCCTCTTCTCGTAGTCGTCCGACCCGGACGCGCTCGCGTTGAACGAACCAGCGGCGCTCGCGTCCACCCTCGTCCGCACCAGGCTCTCCAGTTTGTACTTGTTCTCCGGACTCTCGTGCTCCAGTAAGTCCTCCTCCTCCCTGGCGCGCAGCTCGATCAGGTGCGCCTCCCTGCAAGCCTTCTCCAATCCCTCGAAGTCCTTCAGCGAAGACAGAGATACATCGTCCCCGTGGCCGGACTTGCCCGCCGCGTATCTTCGCGGAAGGCTACCGTTGTTCACGGAGTCGTGCGATCCACACTGGAACTTCCTCGAATTTTCTGCAGCAACCGTGCTCTCCAAGTGCTCGAACTCCTGCAACGAACTCAAGGACACGTTGTCGTGATCGGACGGCCTCGAGAAGTACTTCTTGCCCGCCAGGACGTCGTAATCGGGAGTGCTGCCTAGACTACCTCGCATGCTACCCACGCTACCTATGGACTCCTTGTGGCTACCCAGACTCCCGAACCTGCTGCTCCCGGCCTCGAAATCGGTGATCTCTTCCTCCTTAATGTCCTCGAGGGGGCCGCGGTCGTACTCGATGTCGTAGACCCGGGCGTCCGCATGGAACTGCATCTCCATCCACTTTTTCCCGCCCTCGTACTGCTCCTCGTCCGAGTATGACTGGGAGTACTGATCGTCGTTGGAGACTTGTGGAGGACTCTCCTCAGACTCGAAGTCGAACAGCTCGTTGTTCTTCGATACTTTAACCATCGTCGACGCCTGGGAGTCTTCCTTGTCCTTGGACACCAGGTTCTCAAGGTCTCGGTCGTAAAGTTTGCTACTAGTCTGCGGAACGGCGCTGATGCTTATACTCTTGCCCTCGGAGTCATACTCTTCAGCCTCACGGCCCACTTCTTCCACGACCACGAAGTCATCGGTGATGTCTGGCTTGTCGATCATTTCGAACGAATCGCTGTCCGGCGAATGACGGTCCGACTTTTCTTTACCCATTACCGTGTCGACGGACACGCCTGACGTCGAGGACGTGGACATGCTCGCTTGCTGCGTCATGGAGATGGTGGCCGTCTGCGCGGACATTTCGGGACTCTCGCTGGATATACCCTCCGTAACTGACCGCTGGTTCAGGAATTCCGCTTCCACGTCCTTCTCGATCGCCTCCGCGTCGAAAACCTCGCTGGCGACCCTCGTAACTGGCGACGTGGACTCCATGGTAGCTTGGACCGAGATTACCTGGGTGCACACGCTCTGCACGCCGTCCTCGGACACTCGAGAGGTCATTATGTCTACGGACCGAAGTGCACCGGGTGAGACAGTCACGGTGGACGCTGCGAAGTCTATCCCCTTGGCGTCCTTGACCGGGGATGCCTTCTCGGAGCCGGTGTCGAGGTCAGTGTCTTCAATCGCCTGCGGGAAGATCATCTCCGACGATCGTTTCATGCGACAGGGTATATTGCCCTCGATCGCGCCGATCGGCTCGTCGATCGGTATGTCGCTACCCGAGGAGTCCGACCGATCGGTGTGTTCTTCGTCAAGGACCCCTTTTAGATTCTCTTCAGCTTCTTCCTTATCCGCGTCCGTCTCGGAAGCGACCAGAGTCTCCGACAACTCACTGGTGCTATCGATGCTGCCTAAATGACCAGAGCTGAAGGACGCCAATGACTTCATGGACTCGCGGGAGCTCATGGTCGTGGCGGCCGTATGGTATTCCTGGGAAGTGGGTCTCGAGCCGGTAGACTGCTCGATCGACATGGCGGCCGTTTCATATTCAGAAGCCGTCGCCGAAGGCACTCCGCACGACTGGAAAGCTTCTACATCGGAGGAGCTAGGTCTACTCCCGCTACCGATCTCGTAATCGCAGGACTGATAGTTGCTGCTCTCTCCGGAGCTGGAGCCGAGGTCCGCTTCGCTTTCGGAGGTGACTCTCTTCGAACCCCGGCCGGGTTTCTTTCGTCTCATGAGTACCGGACGCGGCAGAGCCAAAGAGGAACTTTCGTCCTTGTTCTCTACGTCCGAACCGGACCTACTGGCGGCTATTGGACTAGGGTGCTCGTCTTCTTCGTCCTTCGCGTCCTCGTGGACGGTTATCGTCTCTATATCAGGCTTCTCAACTTTCGTGACGAGGATCTCTTCTTTCGTCGGGATTACAGGTTCTTCGACGCTGCTGGAGGCGGATTCCTCGGCATCTCCTTTGCTCTCGGAGACGTCCTTGGTCTCGAACGTGGACGGCTGTTCGGACGTCGCCGTAGTGACAGGAGACTCCGCTTTCACCGGCTCCGCCTCGGGTTCTAGCGCCTGTTCCGGAAACGACGACTCGTACAAAAAGGGTAGGTCGTTCGGGATAGACTCCGGTTGCAACTTGAACCGAAACTCCGAAGGGGAATCCTTGATCTGAATCACGGTTTCACTGTTCTCGCTTAGCTCCTCAATCAGATCCTGCTTAGCCGCTTCCAGGGACTCCTTCACCTCGTCGATCTCCTTCCTGACCACCTGATCTAGAACAGTTATGGCGTAACGCGCACTCAGATCGACGTTCAGGTCGTCTTTCTTTATCTTAAAGGCACAAGTGTCGGAAGGAATCGTCGTCGTGGATCTTCCAGGTTTGTCGTGTTTGTCCGTGGACTTCTCCATGTGTCTCTTGTAATCGTCACCTAGAGGTTTCATCTTGGATAGATAAGCCTCCGTCCATTCCTTCAAGGCGTCACCGACTTTCACCGTTCTTTCAACCTCCACTGCTTCTCGCACTGTGGTCTCGCTCACCTTTTCTTCTTTCAATTTTTCCTCCTCTTTTGATGATTTCGTCTCTTTCTGTGTTTCAGTTTGAGTATCCTCAGCGCTCTCGGTGGACACAACCGCCATCACATCGTCTTTAACCGTCTTTGCGCTCGGTTGATCGACGGCTTTCTCGATATGCAGCTCGGTCGGCACAGCTATACCCCCTCGCTCTTCTGGAACGCGTTTATCCTCTTTCGAAACTGTCTTTTCACTCTTCTCCGATTGTACAACCTCTTCGCTGACCTTTGTCTCCTGCTCCATGCTTTCCACATACTCCTTGATCGGTGTTTTCGCGTCGTACTCGCGCTGCAACGCGTCCACAAGTTCTTGGCAACTGACGTCCAGGTTATACTCCACCAGCTCGTTGTCCAAGTCCAGCTCGCCGACGGAGGTGACTGTAAACGTGTAGCTTTTGCGTTCGCCTTCGGACACGGTCTCTTTCGCCGACTCGATTACGCTGACGTCCTCCGAGGATTTCGTGCCAGACTCCTGTTCGCGATCGGTGGATCCATCTTGAGACGAAAGTCGCTCCTTCTTCTTGGTCGATTCATACGCCTCCAACTCCTGGTCGAAGATCTGGGACGGTTGCAGCGTCTCGGATATCTCGATCTTCTCGTCGCCGATCATCCAGTCGACAGGTTTGATCTCTAACCCGCGTACCTTTGGCTTCGGAGAGACCATCGGAGGACTCTCGATCTCGAAGCTGTCCGTCCTTCTTATGCTCAGCGGTTCCTGGTCCTTCCGCGACGTGGACAGCTCCTGCACTAAAGAGTAGTCTGCATTCGCGTCCTCCGACACGGTGCTGGGACTGATCGTAATGTCCCGTTCTTGGACCAATCTCTCAAACGAATCTGTCTCCGCACTCTCCCTCAAGGACGGTATGCCCCTGCTCGTCTGCTCGGAGATCTTCTGTTCGTCCATCTCCAATGATGGCACGTCCACCGAGTCCTCTCTGGACCGTACATCCGCTCCCGGCTCGAGAATCTCCAGCACTCTAGCGCCAGAAAGCTCGCACACGATTTTATCTCGAGGAAAACTAACATCGTCGCTGCGAGTTCGCGATTCCGACAATTCCTTCTCGAACTGCGGACTCGAGGTCGGTTTCGAGACCATCTCCGACTCGTTCGCGTCCACGTCGATGGTCTCCTCGAAATCGATCTGCTCGGATATGCTGCTGGGACTCACGGTGATGTCCCGGTCCTGCAGCCTGGCCCTCGACGACGATAACGGAAAGCTCTCTTCCTTCTCGTTCGAAGATGACTCTTCGTCTCTGGTGACGTCCTCGCTGACGCTCGTGCTCTCCCTGCAGGACTCCAACGAGCGAGATTCTTCAGGTATGGAAGACCTTGTATACTGCCCCTCACCCTTCTTCATCATGCTTTCGAACTTCCGAGTCAGATCGTCCGCCAATTTCTCGTCGCTCATGATCTGTTCTAAGTATCCCTTCTCCAGCAACTCCGCCTTCAACTCCTCCGCCGATCTAGCTTCGATCTCGCTCTCTATCGACTGAATCAAGGTCTCAGCTATGGTACGAGCTTCGATTTCTTTAAATTTTCTCTTCTGCTGCTCCTCCAAGCTTTCTGCTTGCTCCAAACCCTTCTCGCTCTTCTCCTCCACCTTCGAACTTTCTTTGTCCTTCGGCTTCTCGCTGGGCACGAACCGAGCTACGTCGAAACTCTCCTTCGTTTCTCTGTACGATTCACCTTGGACGAGTGTCTCCACCTGACCTAGATCCACGGGAGTCGACCTCCTCTCCGCTTCCGGTTTCTCCACCATCGTCTTCGCTTCATCCAGGTCCACCTTTTCGGAGACGTCCTTCTTTATCCGAATGGCCACGTCCGCGTCGCTTTCTCTCGATATTGCGCTGCCCGCCTCGTGCGTCGTAACTCCTTCTTGGTCCGATAATTTCTTGAATGTTTCTTCGTTCTTCACTTCGACCCTCGACTCGGAGGCAGCCGCGTCTATCACTCGCTCCGTATCAGTCAGATTCATCGACGTCTTTTGAATCGCGGTTTTGTCCAGCTCCTCGCGTTTGCTCGTTTTCTCCTCCAACGTTTCCGTGGGAGACTCTTTCTTCGATCGCGACTCCGTGGATTTCTTCTTTTCCACTCGCTCCTTTTCCTTCAAGGTGATGACTCGGTCGGTGCCGCTGGAGATCTCGGAAGAGACCACCTCCTTCTCTTCCAGTGTGCTGGAGACCTTGTGGTCCACTTTGGATGTTACCGTCGCGAACTCGCTCTTTGCACCTTTATCCTCGAACACCTCTCGAGGATCCCCGAAGGCTTTGGCGAACGTCTCGGTCTTCGTCGTCGAACGCTCCTCCAGTTTTGAAGTCACCTCTTCGCTCGATTTCTTCTCCGTTATCGTGTACGTTTCGCTCTCTTTCTTCACGCGAGTGTCTTTCTTCCCGGCCTTATCGGCCGTCGATTTTGTATCCGTGATACGTTTCGGGATTCGGGACTCAAATTCTTTCTTCGTACTTGGAGATGTCACTTCTTCCTTTTCGCCGTTTGAATCCTTGTCGCTGGGAGATCTACTCGGAGGCTGCTTGTCCGCTTTTTGTTTCGTGTCTTTTGCAATCTTATCTTTGTCCATCTTTGCCATCGACACGGGAATGCGAGACTCAAATTCTTTTTTAATTTGCTTCGGTTCGCCGTCTGTTGGTGTTTTCGCCATCGTTGAAATATCTTCTTTGGGTTTTGTTGAAACGAAGCGCTCTGGTGGAGGCATCTCTTCCAACTTTTCGGTTTTTTCTTCTTTAATTTCTTCCTCTTCCGCTGTTTCTTCTTTGAGCTCCGCTTCGATTCTCTCCTTTCTTTCGAGGAACTTTTCTAGTTCCTTCTTGACGTCAGCCAGAGAGACAGCCTCGTGTTCCATGTCCCCTATCGATCGAGCTTCTCGCGACCCTTTCATAGTGTCCTCTCGAATTTCTGGTAATTTTCCTTCCCCTTCTACTTGAACCGATTTTACTACCTTTTCCTCCAGCAACGTGCCGTCTTTTTGTACTTTATAAATAATAGTAGTTTGTTCAGTTATCACCGTCCTTCCATTCGACCTTTCTTTAATTACTTCCCTCTTCTTTATCTCTTCCGGTATTTCAGGTCTTATTGATTGTACTATTTTAATCGAATCTCGTATCTCTTTTGGCTTCTCTTCCGGTATTTCCACTTCTGGTTCCAGTACCACTCTAACGGAATCTTGTATCTCTTTGGGCTTCTCTTCCGATATTTCGGCTTTTACTTTTTCTACTATTTTAATGGAATCCTGTATCACTTTCGGTTTTTCTTCCAGTAGCTTGGTTTCTATTTCTTGTATCGTTTTTGTTGAATCTTGTATCTCTTTTGGTTTTTCTTCCACGATTACGGTTTTAACTTCTTCGACAGTTTTAATAACTTCTTCTGTCACCTTTGGTTTTTCTTCCGGAACTGCAGCTTTTACTTCTTCTACTATTTTGACGGTTTTTTCTATGACTTTTGGTTTTTCTTCCAAGACTACAGTTTTTACTTCTTCTATTGTCTTAATGGGTTCTTCTGTCACCTTTGGTTTTTCTTCCGGAACTACAGCTTTTACTTCTTCTACTACCTTAATGGATTCTTCTATCACTTTTGGTTTTTCTTCGAAGACCACAGCTTTTACTTCTTCTACTACTTTAACGGGTTCTTCAGTCACCTTTGGTTTTTCTTCCGAAATTACAGCTTTTACTTCTTCTACTACCTTAATAGATTCTGCTGTTACTTTTGCTTCTTCTTTCGTCACTTCGGTTTTTATTTCTTGCACTTTAACAGAATCTTGTGTAACTTTCGGTTGTTCTTCTATCACTTCAATCTTTTCTTCTTTAACAATTTTACTAATATCTTCTACCACTTTTGGTGTTTCTGCTATCACCTGGGCTTTTTCTTCTTTTACAATTTTACTCGTATCTTCTATCACTTTTGCTTTCTCTTCTGGTACTTCCATCTTTTCTTCCTTTTTGATTTTGCTCAAATCTTCTATCACCTTCACTTTTTCTTCCGATACTTCAATTTTTGTTTCTTTCACTATTTTACTTGAATCTGGCATCTCTTTTGGTGTTACTTCCAATACTTCTACTTCTTGTGCCGTTTTACTCAAGTCTTGTATCTCTTTCGCCTTTTCTTCCTGTACTTCAACTTCTTGTACTATCTTACTCGAATCTTCTATCACTTTCCCCTTTTCTTCGGATACTTCGATCTTTTCTTCTTTCACAATTTTACTCACATCTATCACTGTTGGTTTTTCCTCTACAACTTCAGTTTTTACTTCTTTTACCATTTTACTCAAATCTTCTTTCGGTTTTTCTTCCACGACTACAGTTGTTACTTCTTTTACTATTCTACTTGAATCTTCTACCTTCGGTTTTTCTTCCACTACAACAGTTCTTACTTCTGTTACTACTTTACTCAATTCTTCTACCACTTTCGGTTTTTCTTCCACTACTACAGTCTTTACTTCTGTTACTACTTTACTCAATTCTTCTACCTTCGGTTTTTCTTCCACTACTACAGTCTTTACTTCTTTTACTACTTTACTCAAATCTTCTACCTCTTTCGGTTTTTCTTCCATGACAAGTTTTCTCGTTTCTTCATCCTTCACCCGAGACTCTTCAATCTTCTCTTCTTCTTTTCGTTGCTCTAATTCCCTTGCTTTCACACTTTCTTTCGTTGCTTCCTTCACCTCCATTTTCTCTTTCACAAACTCCTCACTCTTTTCAACACGTTCTTCCCTTACACTTATTTCCGTAACAGGTTTCTGCACCTCTTTCCGTTTATCCGGAGATCGATCTTTCTTCGATATTTCCGGTTCGTCCATTTTCTCCGTCGCCGCTTCAGACTCCGTTCTTATCTCTTCTTCTTTAGAAACCGTCTCTTCCGTCTTCTCCACCTGTTTCGATTCGATCGTGTATTTCTCTTTGTCCATCTTCTCTTTATCGCTCCCTTTAGGCTTCGTCGGTTTCTCTTTTTCAGGCTTCACCGTGTCTTGCGTCTTTGCAGGGATTTTCGTCGTTTCTCTCTGTATCTGTTCCTCGAAATATTGCGCCTTTTCAGCGACCGAACATTCGGAGATGTCCGGCACGTTTAAATCCTCCATCGTTTCGGAGGTTTCGACCCGTTGCTCCATTTCCGCCATGTCTTCCGTGACGCCACTGTGCCCGTACTCGGTTTCGCTTTCGTTGATCGTCAACTGCGACGATCTCGACACTTCCGATTCCGATCGCTGGTAACTTTCCCGCTTTCTCGATATGTCCTCCCAGAACTTCCTCTTCTCGAAATACGTTTGCCTCTCGACACTCGGCGACAAATCCTGCTCTTGGCCGACTACTTTACTGGGATAACTAGCATCTACGGATTCTAGGAAACAAGCCGCTTTTTGCGCAAGGGATTCGTGGATAGTGACAGCATCTAGAACAACCAAGAATCATGATCGCATTACTTTTTATTCAACTATTACACGTTATAGGTAAAATACATTCTCTCTCTCTATGTACGTGTATATATCTTATATGTGTATTTATAATTGTTATATAACTGGTAACTTCATAGGATTTCAACGATCAAACTTTTTCAAGCAACACCGCGTGGAACGCAATTTATATAGATTCTTTTTCACTTGCCGAGATATTAACGGTAAGATAAAATTTGATACAACACGTAACTTTTTGCTAAAAACGCTCTCAAAAAATAACGTTTAAATATAGATTTCTAACGTGTAACATGCGTATATGTGATATATGTATATAGATATTGTGTATGTATACATATATATATAACTTTGAATCTTTGGTAAAATTATAATTTTCACTTCTTTCTTTGTCTCTCCTCTATCTCTTTATTAATATCCGATATTCCTCGAGACTTAAAATTAATATCCAATACGGTTGCGTATGATTAGGTTGAGGACGGCAGTTCTGTCTGCAAGTATAAGTATAGACAATTCAGTTAATACCAAGCGTCAATCATGATGGAACGATTTACGCTGAAATATCGATTATTTCGATATTGTGAAACTTTTGATAAACATTTAAACAGGGCAGGATTAAGACATTTTATGTTTTACACATTTTTTACAATTTCTAAATATTATAAACTTGAGACTTTACAATTTTAAGAATTTAATCTTGGGAGGTTCTAGAATTTTGTAACTTTGAAACTTCTAACGTTGAAACTATGGATTCTGGAAACTCTTTGGAAACTTGGAGAAAAGGACAGGCATATTTTAACTTTGGTATTTCTGAGTTCTTAAAAACCTTAAGACTTCGGAATTTTATAATTTTTATGATCTTCCTTTAATTCCCTAAGCATTTTCCTCAATGTTTAATCCAGCCCTGGATTAACTCGAACATAATTAATCCTGAAGATGATATGAGATATATCTGTAACTCCGTCATCCTATCAACAATACAACGTAACAATTATCCACTATCCGGTATACACTTGAATCAAAAGTTAACGATCACCTTATACCTAACAGATTTGTACGTTCCATTAAAAACTGTACTTCGTAAACATTTCTTACCATTGAAACGTTGTACACGATCGAATAAATTTTATTCGATCGGATCAACGTCTTCGATATCGGTATGACAATCGCTAATCGCGTCGTCGCTAGTATCTTTGACATTTAACAAGTTGCTCATTTTATCAACGTTTTTCATGACAACTTGAGAGCCTGCGAGCACGTCTAAGTCCTCGAATACTTCTCTGCGACTACAACAAGCTTCCTGGGTGTCTTCGTCGTCGGACACCTCCATGTCTTCTTCGTCGGTGTTGAACGCGATCACGATATCCGGCATGCCGCAACGAGCTTCGTTTCGCGAAATGTCGTCTCTGTACATTTTATTTCGAACTTCCACAGAAAATGGTCCGTCGCCTTCTTTGGTCGTTATAGTCTCACTGTATTCGCAAAATATGTCGAGTCTCGGTTTCACGTAGATCGTCGAGGCAACTTCTTCGTCGGCCTCGACTTCTTCCAAGTCGGTTTCGCCCTGACACGGGCTTTCCGGGACCTTTAAATCGTTTTGACTCTCCTTCTGCTCGTTTTCCGGCTCGCTCGGATAAATTTCATCGATATCCGTCAGATTATCGATGAAACTGTTCCGCCGTGAACGTTCTTTACCTTCGGTCGATAAATAGTTTCCGCTTTCTTCCGCTTCTTCGCTGTCCAAGGTCACCGATATCGTGGGTCCTTGTTGGTCCTCCGTCGCGTGATTCGTTGGCCGAGGTTGATAAGTGATCGTCGTTAATTCTCCCTCGGAATCGGTGTCGGAGAAATGCAAGGACGCGTTATTGATCATGGCGTTCAACCTCCTGCGGGTGGACCTCAATTTACGCTTCACTTTCACGGTTTCCTTCGTCTTCGATGGACTTAAATTTTCGTCTTGATTAGACGCCGAGGTTCTCCCTTTTTGCGACTCCTCTACTTCTCTGTTATCTTTCTCTGCGTCCGATACGCGATCGTCTAAAGATTCGTTCTCTTCTCGTTTGTCACTCGGTTCTTCCATAATGATGCTTTGTTTCGGCCCTTCCTTCCTCGTTTATGATTTAGCGTGTCGATTTTAACCATAAATTACTAAACAACATAAAAAAACCTGCAACTGAAAATGGTAAAGAAAAATGGAAATTAACGTTTAAAACGGAAGAAAAATGTGTAAATGAAATGGAAAGAAAATAATAGTAACTCGATCGAAATGAAATAAACTCACGTTTACGAAATCATGGTAAGACCAACTCAAAGGAAGATAGCTTTTGAAAGCGACGTCGCTGACGGCGGTTACGATCAAACTAAACGAGGCCGTCACCGTTACTTCCAACGTTTGTTGATACCATTATGCGTAATCGAATTAAAGAAGTCTTACTGAACGTCTAGGCCGTAAGCGGATTAACTTTTTTTTTCTCTTCTTAAATGAAAACAGAACCACACTACCAGGTATAAAATTCAACTATTTCGGAGATCACTTTTTTTTAAACGCATCAATCGTCGTCGAGTTATTTCCATAATCGTCCATTATAATGTGGCATCATACGATTACGTTTACTAAAATAACAAGCATTTTACCACTTAATACCTGTACATTCAACCTTTTCTGCACCTCGTATCGCAATTTAAACGTAGTCAAATCTGTAGCTATAAAGCGCAACAATATGTAATATTTATCAAAAATTTTGTAATTATTGAAGCAATTTTTTAAATACCAAAATGTTCATGATATTGGTATTCACTGATTAGGAATAATTTAGTTGCAATGGAAGTAACGTTGTACATTTTACTTAATATACAGGATGAGTGTAAACACATAATGATTTCAATTATTTGCTATATACTTTGCACAACAGCGATACTTAAAATTTCAGATATTGAATGGCAATATCTTTAAAATGAAAGTACATGTTTCGCCTGATAGCCACAGAAACAAGCATTATCGCGATTGTCTTCGTATAAAATTACGATTAAATCGTCAAAGCTTACACGTATATTCTAAAAGACTAAAAAAATTTAAGTCATCGCGTTACAAAAACGAGTCGTTACTTTGCTACTTTAAAATTAGCATCTATTCGACGGATGAAAATGAGTGAAAACGAACGTCATACCTGTTCGTTCTTTTTCCAAAGTGTCGGTAATAAATTTCTTTTCCGAAGGGGAGGTTTCCTTCGGCTCGTCGCTTTTCTCTTTTTGTTCCTTCTTGTATTTCGATTCGTAAGAATCCCATTTCTGGCTAATGATGTTGGAATCTTCGTAATCTGTAACGAGTAGATAAGGAATTAAAACGTATAAAGTACGCGTTAGTATTTTAAGAATAATTTTACCTTTCGTCGTTTTCTCAATTTCAAGCTTAGTTGTAATTTCTGGAAGAACGATGTTTAGGACGCAAATTGGTTGCTGGGGCGGTTCCCCTTTGGCAACTTTTGGCTCTTTCATGAACAGCATCCTTGCGACAGGATCCGACAACGGATCCCTTACTTTCACGTGAAAAGATAAACGATTCTGGCGGAAGGCTTTGAAGGTAAACTTTAACTGCACGCCCGATTTGGTCACGGGTACCAAATTTCCGCTGAACTCGATGTAAAGATCCTTCCCATCGAGTACCTGTGAATAATACGTTCACGCATATTCAAAAAATTCCAACTCAAGCATCATCGTATCGCTTAATTTCGAAAACAATATTTACTTCAACATCGCGGCTTTTTACGATCTCAACAAACTCCTCTTGCTTCTCCAACGTGTGAATTCCTTCCTTTCCGTCGGTCATGCATAATATTCTTAACGTAGCTTCAAGGATGTCCATTCGTTTTGAATAGATCACGAAGCTGTGCAACAAAATCAATTCTTGTTATCTGTCAAAAACTAGCAATATTATAAAAACCTTACGTACTTCGTAACGTATGGTACAAATAACGATTCTTCATATAATTCTGTAGCCATTTTTGGAACTGCGCTTATATTTTGACAGTCCATTAACCAAAATCGAGCAGAGACGGTCGTGGTAAAAGATACTCTGTCGTTCATGAATGTTAACGGGGTTGATCCAGTAACGTCCTCCCATTGCGATTCACTGGTTCCACCTATATTAAGAACCCAAGCATAGTAAAACATAGTAAATAAATTATAAAAACGATTATCCTAAATAAAATTCGTCGACGTAATTTACCTGCGATGCTGCACAAGAGACGTAACGTTGGCGTCTCGCCGCCATATTGATTAATCATTCCTTTATTCGCAGCTTGCGGTACCGGTATCGTCAACGTGATCGGTTTATGGAATTTTCGTCTTCTGGGTTCGATCGTTATCACTGGAGAAACGGCCACGCAATTGCCCAGCAATTTTGCCGTAAGTTCAGCGGGAATTACATGTGCCTACGGTAATCGAAACAGTTACATTTTTGTTAAGAGGCCGTATGCGATTTAACAGATACTTGCCTGTAATCCAACTTTAATCTTCTTCGTTAGTGCTCCCGGTGGGAAAACTGCTTGAACGTGATCGGCTACGCTGGATATTAAAATTCCACCTTCGGAACCGATTACGTGGACTTCTTGTTTTATTCTTGTTACTATTGCAAAGTACTGGGGAAAGTCCGTGGTTATTATGCGAGTAATCCTACCGGAATGAGTAGCACTCATTTGAGGATCTGTAAAATTGAGCTTTCTTAAAATATTGAAATAATATTGTTTACTTGATACTCTATTTTTATAATAAATAATAATGATGCCAATATTTCTGTCAAGTCTCTGATATTCAATGAAGTCTCACATTGGTTACAATTACAAATCCGTTTAGTAATAATAATGGAGAAAATTATCATAAAAATTGCTCGAATACCATATGGTGTGTTCAACAGTGTATCGTCATTGTCGACCGAGTTGTCATGTTCTTTCCACGTTTCTCCGTTCTCGCTCCTAAGAATAATAATCTCCCTTTCTTTGCCTCGAATGGATGCAAAATGTGGTATATCGATCAAAACAGGCCTGGAATGCAATTTATCTCATTAGTGATCGTTTACGAACAAACAGGGTGTAATAGGTAATTTAAGAAGTTAATTCGTTGCAATGAAATTAATTTAAAAATTATGAATGGTAGATTACAAAAATGTTTAATCACCCTAGGAATGTTGCACCAATTGGTCCCATCTCTATGATACGAGTCGCCAGAGCCTCCCCCTCCATTAAAGGAGGAGGATTTGCAACTTTACTAGGTTTTATTAATCTACAGGTAACTCGAATCGGCATAGTAGCTCTACGTGGCGGGACAATAATACGTACACCGCTGTGTCTACACCCCTTCATAGCACCTCCTCGTGCATCCACCAGAAAGCTTACCAAAAATCTAAAAATTGAACGTGTCCTTTTTTTAGTCGCAACGAAACAAACGTACAATTTTCAACTATACTTTACGACCATTCGCACGAACAAATACGTAATCGAACAGTTAATCCGTATAGTGAAATTTGTCGAATTGCGATAATGAAATTTACTTACGATCTGAAATGCAATCGGCTAGAAACAGAAATTTTTCGATTAATAGAAATCGCCGTGTATCAGTAATTATTACTGATACGAAATGAATATCTCACGGAGATATTTATCTATCTCGTATCGTAAATGAATGATTACGTACCCTAAATTAATTCCGTCGGTATCAAAGTTTTCTGCTAGGCAATAATTATTGCTTTGTGTAAATTCTTTCTTTTCTTCTTTTGAAACTGATTAAAAAGGAGTTAAAGATTCGTGTAAAGACAACCATAACGCTTGGAAGCGGAAAAACAACTTACCTTGTCTGTGTATAGGATCGTCTCGGGTGACGTCGATAGGCAACGAATCATCCCTCAAACTTTTCATTAAATCCGCCGTGAGATAGCGATACGGTTGCTCGTTAATTAACGTATCTGAACCTGTGGAATGATCTCAAATAAACATTCTAAAATCTTTTAATTTGATTGATACAGGGTGTTTCACAAAAAGTACTCCTTTTGGACACCCTGCCATAACTTGAACGAGTTATACCTCCTTCGTCGTCTGAATCGGACATAAAACTAGTTTCCTGCAAACTTTCGGGGGCGATAACTTTGTACTTCTCATCCCAATTTTTATTATCGGGCGTTAACGTGTCGTAAGATAATCCTTTCAGCACTTCCGTAACGGATATGTATCCCAATTTTTGAGCTATATTTAACGCGGTCAAACCGTCCTGAAACAATACCGATTAATATTTATGTTGATTAGATACTTGAAGTACATTATGAGATTTACCTTAGTCTTAGCTTTATGCGAAGCATTCCCTTCTAACAAAGCGGTAACTACGTGAGCGTGGCCTTGTTGAGCAGCCTGATGAAGCGGAGTATAGTTCTGATTAGTCGTAACGTCGATATTAGCGTTGTGTTTTAAAAGAAATCGGATCATCGAAAGATTTCCAAAGTGCGCCGCGATGTGTATCGGTCGGTAACCAGTTTCGGTTTCGCTCTCCACGTTTGCGCCGTTTTTCACGAGAATGGATGCCACTTTAATAAAATCCTCTTGGGCGCACAGATGCAACGCGGACAGACCATTCTAAACAAGGAAGAAACCACTAATCTTGAAGACACCCAATCTATATTATAAAAGCGAAACATGTGTGTGTTATATCGACACTCATATGCCTAGATACCTAGATCCCTACAGTCCCAAAAATCTAAATCCTTGATACTTATATTTCTACATCCTCTTATCAATATATCTGGATATTTCTCTATATCTACAGCTACATCCTTAGTTCTCTCGGTATATCTCTATATTGTAAGATATTTCTCAAGGTTCCCATATCTACAAATTCCTATAATGTCTAATCTTCAGATTTTTATATGTTTAGAGCTTTGTATATTCAACTTCTTACATATGAATTCCTATGTCCCTAAATTCCTATATTGCAAATTTATTCTAAGATGCTCCAAGATATCTACCTCAAAATTCCTATATTCTAAGATCACTGTACCCCAAGATCCCTATATTCCATATATCTGTATGATCCCTAGATGTCTATATACCTATATTCTTATATTCCCATGTCCCTATAAATCTATCCTTGGTTCCCTAAATCTGTGGACCTATCCTGATACCCCCAAAATTTCTAAACCCATATACCCCCAAATATGTCCTATCTCCTTAAAATCTCCAGCCTCTATATCCCCACTTTTTATAACAAAGAATTGGTACTTCAGTGTTTAATTACAAATAGCGTTACCTTTGACCTATGATTCGGATTAGCACCGTGTTCGATTAACAAATTCGTCATGTCATAATGTCCCTTCTGAGCGCTCAAATGTAAGGGCGTAAAGCCAGCTTTAGATTCGGCATTCGCGTCAGCTCCATTTTCCAAAAGCGTGGAAGCGATATCCATCTAAAAATGTATGAAACAATTAATCATTAAATTTGAATCTTTCAGTCGTACTATTTTTAGGGACTATGAATATTTCACCTGGTTTTTGCGAGCAGCAATGTGTAGCGGAGTATGTCCATTTTGAGAAGCAACGTGGGGTGATGCCCCTTTCTCTAATAAAAGATTTGCCACGTTCGGGTGGTCGTAGTGACACGCCAAATGCAATGGTGTAATATCGTTCTGAAAATTCGTACATTTTACGACGTATCAATTGTATTGATCGTGTACTATATTACAATATGCAAATGAACACGATACATAGGTATCAATACATGTATAGAGTTTCGTATATAAAATGAATGCTTATTAGCTTTAGAAAAAGATTATACAAACCTTTCCCTGAGCGTCTAACTTGCTATCTCTTTGTAAAAGTATCTTTGCCACGCTCATATTGCCATACTTAGCCGCGATATGTAAAGGTGTAAAACCATTTTTGGTGGTGGCCTTAAGAGACGCATTATTATCCACGAGAATAGTTGCTACCTGTATGTGAACAAATTAAACGCGAATCAAAATTTACGTTCTTAACGTTGTTCAATTTTTAATTTCCATATAATAAAATACATTATTTCTGTTCGGGTCATGGCAGTTCGATGACCGAGTATAACAAGTTTCAGGTTACTTCTTGTCGTAGGAATTGGGGTAATTTGAAAAACGAAATAGACTTTCAAATGTCTCGTGTATTTACGGTTTCGGTAGCTGTGTGCCTTGAATAGCGAATAAAAACTTGAACAGGGGCGGATCAAGACCTTTAGTCGTCCCTGAACACTTGGAAAGTTCTGATATTTGGGAATTTTTAATGAATAGGGTTTTGGGAGTTAGAGTTTTGGAACTTTGAGATTTTAAATTTTTCAACTTTCAGATTTTAGAATTTTGGAACTTTGAGACTTTAAGTTATATTACTGAATTTTTAAAGATTAAAAGTTTAGGAAACCTTGAAATTTTAGAACTGGACCTTCCAAATTTTTGTAAGATAGCCCATGATAAATTCCACAATAAATTTGCTACATTAATCATGAGTTCAACGATTATTTTGTTTAATGGTTAATGCAGCACTGAGCGTAAGCCATGTTTAACCCCAACTCAACAATGTATTGATTTTTTTTTAATTAAAAAATAATCATCTTACCTGTGGTAGATATTAAAAACGATCGTGTATAAAATATTTGAAACATATGTGGATAATGCGAGCACAGTACAAAGCTACGGATAATGCAAGTAACATTACGCTGTAAAATAAAATTTGCAGAATAAATATATATAAAAATAATAACATAAGGATCAGGTTTTAAGACTACTCTGTAAAGAAAATAATGTGTTTAAACATGCTCTGTTTTTATACAATTATACGTTTTCGAGATAAAAAAAAGTCGCTGGAATCTCTTCTTCGCTGTGTGGAAACATATTAATCAGTGCATACGTTAAAATATAAATATAAAATAGAAATAATGAGAAGCATACGTGAGACGACGTTGAGAAAAGGTTGCATACAAAATAAATCGCTATAATAAAAAATTTTATTAAAATAAGGTACACGTAAATAACTTAACGTAAAATATGAAGTATAAAACAAAAGATCGATATAACAAGAGGCGAAACAAGAAACGAAACATAGGTGATAAAGGATAATACTAAATATAGGTAACAACGAAAAATAACAAGTTTTACAAATATAGCATCTAAATAAGGTATTCGCGATAACTTGCCCAAAATAACTGTAATCTACTTTGCGTGCTGATATACTCCGCTATCTTTGCAATTTCTTTGTACATTACCTCCTCCTGACCTTCCTTGGCCGCGATATGCAACGCGGTATACATGTCTTTTGTGGTGGTATCGACGGCTGCACCGTGTTGCAAAAGTAACATAACGATGTCGATATTTCCTAATCTCGATGCAATATGCAGCGGTGTTTGTTGCTCCTAAAACAATAGAGCTATAACATTACACGGTCTGCAAGTTATGAAATGGTGAAAATAATAAATAACAGTGTGGTATGTTACCCGTGTACAGTAGAGAGCATTTTAGGCTTCACCTAGGGAAAATGGCGATATAAGAAGAGCCCCACCTACTCGTGCAGATTGCCAAATCTTCCATCACTGAATATTCCAATTCTCAAATTCCCATATTTTTTAAATGAAATTCAGATTCCCAAATTGTCCAAATTTTCAACTCCTTCAATCACCAAACTCTCAAATTCTTAGATCTATTAATTCCAAAATTGCAAGTCTCCAAAATAAAAATCTTCAAACTCCCAATGTTCCGAAATTTGCAGATTAATTTCCAAATCCCCAAATTACCATATTTCAAAATTAAATTTTCCAGTCCCTTAATTTAAATCTCTAAATTGTCAACCACTCAAATTTCCAAAGTATAAGGGAAAAAGGCTTCACCAGTACAAACTAAATACTATCTAATAGAAGAACCTTTTTCCCCTACATCGCCATTTTCCCTAGGAAAAAGCCTACCGTGCTCCCTACATCAACGACGAAAACAGAAACAAACATAACAATGTCGTTCGTGTCCGTTTGATTAAAAAAAAATATTTAAAAAAAAATAGTACTTTTAAAAAAAGATTCATTATTTTTCAAGCATGATTATTTACCCTTGCACGAGCATCAACTTTAGCTCCGTTTCGTAATAAAATTCGAATAATATCTGTCTGATTAGCTCTAGCTGCCAAATGCAGAGGTGTTTCGCCTCTAACAGTTGTGACATCAGGATTGGCTTCGTGTTGCAACAGAAATATCACGATGTTCATGCATCCCATAAAACTAGCAACATGTAACGGAGTCAGTCCAGACTGCAAAACATAATAGCTTTTTGGTAACCGAAAACAAAAGGCAGAAACTGTTTTTTGTTTCTAAGAAAATGAATTTTATTTTGCGCGTTTTTCATCGATGACCAAAGAATTATTTTGAACACAAGTCGTTTCTGCTAACTCGACCCGTTCAATTACACGATAAACAAAAGGATAATCATAATCAATACATATATAAAAAATGATTTATTTGATCAACTTACCTCGGTAGTAGATTTGATGGATGCTCCATGTTTTAATAACAGTTCGACAACTTTAATTCGATTCTTTTTACAAGCGATGTGCAAAGGCGTGAAGCCGTTTAAAGCGCGAGCGTTAGGGTCAGCTTTTCGATCGAGAAGCAATTTCGCTACTCTGACGTGGCCACAGTGAGCGGCTACGTGAAGAGAAGTTAAATAATCGACTGTAACTTCATCTACAGGGGCTCGATGATATAAAAGTACTCTTGCCGCGTCTACATAGTCTCCTTGCGATGCCATGTGCAGTGGCGCGAGTCCATTCTGAAAAATTACACTTCTTCGTTATTAAAATGAATCCATTAGACTGACAAATAATGAACGTTGAATTCTGTACAATGAACAATTAACACCAATCAAAATCACACGCTAGAATAATTAGGTATAATTAATATAAAGTTGCTTACGTACTTTTGTTCGCGCGCTTATAGGCGCTGAATGTTCAAGAAGCGTGGTAATTACTTGTTCGTGGCCAGACCTTGCCGCGCAATGAAGAGGCGTTAAACCGTCCTTGGTTTTCGCGTCGATTTGAGCAGAATTTTCTAATAATACTTTAACCATATTGTTTTTGCCCCATTTTGCAGCTACGTGTAACGGGCTTATATTATGCTGACAAAAGAAACGATCAATGGTAACATTTATTTTTAACATTTGACGGGTTCATTACGTTAACGATAGTTCATACCTTTGCTAAATAATTGACATCGGCACCGCGTTTTATCAATAATCGTGCTATTTCTTCGTTCCCGTAGTGAGCAGCGATGTGCAAAGGTGTGAAGCCGCTCTTCGAGGTTACGTCGGGTTTGTGATCATTCTAAAATAAGTAAACCTTTGTTAAAACGCTTGACCAAAACAAGCAAAAACATCTGGTCGATTCGTCTGCCGTTTACCTGTAAAAGTAGATCTGCAGCTTTACAGTCGTCCTTCTTAGCCGCTATGTGAAGCGCCGGTAGTCGAACTTTTCCTTTAGAATCATTTTCTAAAAGAACGCTGACTACTTTATCGTGTCCTTGTTGCATCGCCACGGCGAGCGGGGTAAAACCATCCTAAAATATTACCTTTTTATTTTCTCTCACGATAAGGGAACTTGACGATGTGATTCAAAGTCATTGTATCAAACGTACAAGTAAATTTTCAAATTTACAACTTTACAGAAGGTATTTTCCAATTTCCTAATTTCTAAATATACAAATTTTTCAGTATCCAAATTCTCAAGTTTCCAATTCTTTACATTCTAGAATTACCTAATTTCCTAATACTCAAAGTTATAGAACTTGGATTAATTAGTTGTACAAATATAGATTTCCAAATCTCCACATTTACAAGTTTCCAAATTACAAATGTGAAGTATCATCGAAATCCATGAAGAAGTAGCACATCAACAAGTTTACCCACGAGTCGCAATAAACATAAAATATTCAATAAATTGTACATAGGTGGTGTTATCAAAGGATATATGCATATCGATCAATTTGAGACGTTCACCTCTGTCGCGAGACTCTGATTAGCCCCGTTGCTGAGCAATAATTTAACGACTTGATCGTGATTCTCTTGAGCAGCCATGTACAAGGGCGTGAAACCATTTTGCGATTGAATATTAACCGCTGCTCCATATTGTATAAGAATGCTAACTATTTCTGATTGGCCAGCTAAAAAAGATGAAAAATCTTACTCATTATGTTCGTACACATTTGATGTACAACGAGCACATAAATAGAAACATTCTGAAACGATGTTACTCTATCGCCGAATTTAAATTCACCTGAAATATAACGTTCGAAAGATAATTTATAATTTAATTTTGTAGTAAATATCTATAAAATATAATAATAGTCTGTGTGATCGTAATAAGATATATTAATATTAAACCGTGTTATTTAATATGTATTAAATATATTTCTAAATTGATTGTGTACAAAATATTTTCAGAATTGTAATACGTGTTCGAGGAATTTGACTCATCACGTTACATAAAATTTGTAAACAAAATTTCAGTCGAATCTTCAAAACCACTTGTACCTATTTATATGCACGCCACTGTACTATACGTAATTACGCACCCAACGAAGCTATGTGCAACGCGGTGTTTCCTTTCTTCGTGGCCGCATCGACTTTAGCACCCCTTTTTAATAGCTCTGTTACTATTTCGACGTGACCATCTTTCGACGCTAAATGCAAAGCGTTTAAACCGTTCTACACACAAAATTAATATAACGTTAATCAACGAGCCGGTAACATTATCCGCTATTAATTGTTTCGACGCTTACCGAATTAGCTGTGTTGATGTCTAGATCGGTATCGAGGAATTCGATCACTTTTTCGAGATTTCCAGATCGAGCAGCGCGAAGAAATGCCGTCGTATCGTCGACCTGAATAAAATACAAATATCCAGTAATTAATTATATATCTTTTATTTCATCATCAGGGGAAACAATTAATTAACTTAATGTATTAATTTAACTTAATGTATTTCTAATTTTAAAAACATTTTGTACCGCCGATGATATCGATGTATATTATTTTAAAAAGGTATAATTCGTGTCAAAAGCTATTAAATTTGTAACAGTGCAATTACTACAATTGGTTTGTGATAGAATAATTATTGAAGTAATTGTATAACAATTACAGCGTCATAAAATCCGTTTAACACCTTATAATTTATCTGTGACCTTCACCCTATTAATCGTTCTCAAACCCTACTTTATAGAGTAGTATGTTTCTTGTTCTGCCTTATTATCAAATTATGAACGCGTTTCGTTACCAAGGGTAAAGTCACATACGCGGAAGAAGCAGCTGGTTCACGAACCGTCTGCTTTTAGTTTACGTATATGTTCTTACAATCCCCCCCTTCCATGATTTCTTTTTACCGTTCCGATAATCGTAAAAAGTTCCGGTCGGCTAAGAATACTCGCTATAATAGCGAAATATAGTTTGAAAATGTAATATCGTCTACTCCGTTAATCAAAATGCGCCGCTTCCGAGATCACACCCTTCGATTAATAGAGATAGGAGAGAATAAAAAAATACCGGCAACGTTCTGACACTGCCTTTCGCGTAATATAGGTAGAACCGTACCTGGCTGGCATTATCCATAACCATCGTGCTTATTTAGAGGCTAGTCACCGTTTTCCTAATCTTTTCCACTCGTCCAGCAATTGCCGGACGCAAAGGTGTTTTCCTCGGCACACGTTAAATTACCATTCAGACGCTCCTGAGGTAACGCTAAAGACGTATACAGGAATATAGGAGCCGCCCCATATGCCAAACCAACGCGCAGAATCGAACAGCAACGATTACGGGAAAAACAGGGGTTGCGTTGCTGCCTTTCTCGACCCCCTTCTTATCTCTATCCTTGTTTTTCTTACACCTATCTGTACCGATATATCGTCCCCCGTCATTGTTCTGCGCACGCGCTCCTTAAACGCGAGAATATGTTCTTTCTTTTCCGACCATATCCTTTCTCCTTCTCTAACGCAACATGTATATATTCTGGACCTAGGAATATAGGGATGAAATGTAAGCTTGGGTTATGGACGAGGAGAACGAAGCTAATATAAGAGGGAGAGTTTAATAGTCGATGCCTAAACTTGATTCGTTGCTTTACTGAGCATGTTCTGCGCCGCTAATTATGAAAAATTAGAATTCAAGTTGTTATACACACTATTTTAAAAGTTTGAAGATGTAGATATTTTAAAGACTTTCGATCTCGGCTTCTCTCCACAAAAATATATTCTACCCCTACGTTTCTACATCACCGCGATATCATATTTTATTAAGAAAATTAGCATACACAAAGGACCAGCCGAACATTTGTTGCTGCGCACGTGCACGAATAAAAAACTAATCATTTTACATTATTTCATGTCCAAATTACGTATCATACGTCCTTATCACGAAGACGCGCTAAAATTTGAATGTTTATCACGCATGCGCAAAGTTCAAACACGTACGAAAATATCCGACGAATGATTTATTCTTTTTCTTTTCAAATGGTATTGTATGCTACGAGGAAATTCGACTTGATGGGTTAAAGAGAATTGTAAAATTCAATCGATAAATCATTATTTATTAATGTTACTACATTATATGAAATAATGTTATTGAGATAAAATGAGAAAAGCTTTGAAAAAATGCCAACGTAATAGGTCAGAAATTAAAAATGGTATAATCGCTAACTGTTTCATGTTCTTTTTGTAGAAAAGAAAATTGATATCTGATCAGGTTGTATTCTATCAAAATCTTGAAAAAATCTTACATTTATCTTTTATATTGTTTTAAAAAATTATCTGAATTCTATTTTCCTCACTGCTTATATTTGTATCAGTTGAAATTTTTTAAATTCATTATTATTTATAAATTTTACTTGACAAATCAGCTTCATAATACGCTGGTCACACGAATTTTCTAAAAATAATTTTCAACTTCTTAAGCATTGGAGCACCGCCAATATTACAATATAAATATTAACGAGAATAATATTAGTTATTTAATACTTTTTTATAAATAACATAATTGGCAAAATTTTATTTAAGAACAATACACCCTCACTGTCATTTATCGTCGTAATTTCTGTTATTTGTTTTAAAAGTAGAATCTATTTTTTTAGCCCGATGTGCACTGTAAACAGGAAAGAAATTTTTTAAATATTTCGATTATATCGCAGCACGCAAACTTAAACGCAAATATGCAACGCGTTCTCTGCTAGATGTTATTTGCACACGTTTTTACCTGAAACCCAATGATCGGCAGAAACACTTCCTCTGTCGTCATTTCCAAATAATAAACTGTGTATTTCGTTTGACAGACTACGTGTACGTATGTTTTCTACACCCCATACTAAAAACGTAGGTCGGAAGATATTTATAGCATTCTGTTTTATTCTCCTGAACGCCTTTGTGGTGCATCCGCTTCAATGATTTGTATCTACATGCAAATATAATAATAAAATCGTATTATCTCAATCTGACAAATTAATTTGTTACCTATTCTGTTTTCAACTAATTTTTCAGAAATAACTCGTGAAAATAAATATAAAATAAATTATGAACTTTCTATGCTTATAACATCGAAACCTGACTTATTATTTTTAGTGTATGTCGTCGATGGAATGAAATATATATTATTATAAGGATTAAGGAACTCAATTCATTTACCATTATGATTCTCTTCCATAGCTTTAATCCTATTACAATTTCTTAAATATCATCAATAAATTTAACAGGTTTTATCACAGCCTTTTTTTCTTTTTTTACCATTCAACGGTATTTTACCGTTCGCTGCTTGCAAGTATTCTCGTACTGTTTAATTCCACCAAAAGCTGATTGAAAAGCTTGGGGTCAAACTGGTTACATGATGCCACCATTTTGGAGGGATGTAAAGCATTTCTCCAGGTTTCAAATAACCTATCAAACCCTTAGCTTTACTAAACTCGGGCCATTTTTCATAATTTGAACTCAAAGGATCAACTTGCGCGGTGTTATTAAGCAATTTTGTATCATAAGGATACAAATTAGACGAATCATTAGGGTGATACAAAATGACTCTTTTATACCCAAATACCTAAAATATATCATGAATGTCAATATTTAATTCATATCATGCGTATTACGCGATGTTACGCTTAAAGCAAGTATTAACTTCCATACTTGACATAACAGATTATGTTTTGGATCAAAATGTAAAGGTGAAACAGTCCCTGCAGGTCCAAACCAAGCATTTATGTCTGGTGGTTCCATGGAATCATTATCTGTAAAACTGCAATATTCTGGTACCATAAAATCTTCTTTTAATTCGGGAATCTAGAATCATTATCGTCCGTTAATCTTGTAAACTTTTGTTAATAACTTCAATAGACGTAACAAAACATGTAAAAACTTATCAAACCTGATCAAAAAGTTGATGTTGTGCTAAATAACCAACTTTATCATTTTTTTTTAATATATGATTTTGTAAAAATTCTGAGAAAGTAAATAACTGTTGTGACCAATCTTCGTCCGTGTAACGTGATCCAATTTCGATAGGTACTATACGATTTCCAGCAATTTTAGATAAATAACTTAAATCTTGCCATCGATCTAAAGCTTTCCAATGTTTGATACAGCCTAAAATTACATAGCAAATACATTTAAAACTTCGCATATCCTATTGATATAGTTTATAAAATGAGTGCTACCTGTTAATATTGCTGGAACTTGAGGCATAAACATAGTTTTATAGAATAATTCCATAGAGGGTTCATTGTATCGTGTAATTTCAGTAAATCCTGACAATTCAGTATTGTGTAAATCTTTAGAATTTATAATTAATTTTTGATGATTCAATGTTTCGAATGATTCTACTGTAAGAATATCATAATTGTAATGCAAAATACAAATTTATATATTATTTCTTATTTATACTACTTACTAGTTTCATTTAATTTTGAAGCAATGTTTGGTAATAAACTGGGAGCATTTGGAAATGGAGCTCCTAATAAAATACCTTTGTCAACTTGTTGAACAATATTTTTCAATAGCATTATGTTTTTTTTGGCTTCTCTGGGACAACTCTCATATTGGAATTCCAATACTACTGCCTATGTGAATAGATAGTGGTCAATATTTCTTCAAAATGATAGAATAGTATACGATATCAGTTTATTACCTTCAAAATAACACATAATGAATAACAATATCGATATTCTATTGGGACAGATTGCCAATAACCTGAATTTAATATTTCCCATGTTCTGTCCAAACAAGCTTCGATTAAAATTAATGAATTTTCTATCCATTTTATGGGTGGATTTCTTTGGTAAAAAAGAAAACAGTATTAAATTGTATTAATAAATAAATTTACATACAAAATTACTATTTCATTAATCTTTCTCAACCTTTTTCTTATAAATAATACATATTTCTTACATAATATTAATGTATTAAATAATTCAGTCTGTACAAAATACTTCATATTTACATTTTACTTTCAGTGAAGTTTTTTAACTTGACTGTGACTGTTGATAAATGTATTTTCATTTCAATGGGTAAAGAATTCTGTATATTCTCCATTAATAAATCCCATGGAATTAATTTTGCGATGAATACATGATTACACATTTTCTAGAAATGTTACAGGTGTATAAGTAAAACAAAATAATTTAAATAAAAATTAAAATGATTTTATTTACAAATAAAATATTCTATCATTTTTGTTATTTGGTTCAGTTAAATATGGCCATTGTACGATTTGATAATCAACTATATAATACAAAATTTTCCCTGTTAATGATAATGTTTTGACTCTACAAAAGCTCTCAACATATATTATATTAGTTTGCATGATATAAAATATTTTAAACAGAAATGCTGCAATACATAAAGGTACACAAGTGCTTGGACCATTACACAAAAGTAATTCTGGTCGTTCTTTCCAAAGAAGAGGAATTGATTCCAGTATCGCATAGATAGTAGTATAAACAGATGTATAATATGATTGATGAATTTCTCTACTTCTACGGATCTTAAATACTTTATAATCTGTATTATTCTTTTCTAAGTCCTTAATCTTTTCTATGCTCATTATATCTGTATCAGCACATACATATATTCTTGGGGAATAATTTTTAAAATTTAAATACTGAAGAATTCTTATCATTTCAGCAGTATGTCCACCAGACCCTAATATTATCATTGCTTTGGCAGGATTAGCACGAACTACATTTTTCTGTTTTGTTTTATGTGTAAAAAATATCATGAAACATACTCTTGCAACAATTACAGAACAAATGAATATGAAAATATAAACAGGATACATTACATATGTTTTCTTGATGAAACCTGTAACAATTAAAATATAAATCAAGAAAATTGTATTTTAACTGTTAATTTATTCATAAGAAGATAAAACTTTTGATTAATATAACAGTAACAATATTCAATTAGATAACTTGCATAAAACTTTGACTGTTACAGAATAATAAGCATGGATTATTATAATAAATGATACCAAAATCAAAATTTACATTCACAATTGATTACAGTTGATAAACTATAAAGTTTGTTTACAGTTACAAATTACCTTTTCTTTACAGTAATAGATTATTGACAGATTGTTATTCTCGTAATTATTCTATTTGTCACGTTACGTTGGAACAGAATAAATATGTAATAAATTATTTTTTCATAAATTTATTAACCCACTTCGTTACAAATTTAATAACGAAAACATAAACATTTATTGTAATGTTGGGTTGCTGCGTCTGAATGATTAGAAAGCACCATCTGTACCCAGTTCAATGAAAAACTATACTCAATTCGCGCAACTCGAGGGAAATATGACTTAACTTTGTAAGATGCGTACGACAAAATTTGTTACAAAACAAATTTATTATAGATATAAATATAATTTTATAATTAATAATAAGTAAAAAAGCTGTTTGAATCGTTTAAAAATATGTAGATATGGCAATAATTCGCAGCGAATGTTTTATTCATTTATTTTGGTTTCACGTTGCACAGTCGACTTTCAAATCAGATCAGTTCATATTTCAATCCGTGTAACGGGCATATCTTGAACATTTTAAACTAATAGATATAAAAGTCTTAAAATAATGTGATTTTAATTCAATTCGATTAAAAGAGTTTCTATTTCATAAATAATATAATATACAAACCAATAAGAGTTTATTATTCACTGTGTTTTGCCCACTTAAATAAGATTGTGAAACTTCTACAAATCATTCTAATAAAAAGGATGGAGCAAAATTTATTGTCAACTTCTTTTAGTAAATAATATCGTATCAGGTAAAATTATACTATCAAATTCAGTATACTACTTTTTATAAAAATATAATTAATTGTTGAATAAATCAACAGATAGTTAACATTTGTGACAATTTATGAATGTTTTTTATTTATTGTTTCATGAATCTATATAGCAATGTTTATTTTAATATGAATAAAGTAGCTGCTTTTATTATATACCTACCTTTTTCTTTACAGTTACTGTGATTTGGAGAATATTTTTATAATACGTAAAAGGTTATGGAGGATTTACTTAAACAGTTGTGTCTTTCATTGACATAATATATCCTATAATATAAAAAGGATATAAGTGCTGAAGTACATAAGGAAACCATGTATGGTGTTATAAGCTTCCTTTAAGTAAATGATAAATTCTTAAAAAATGGATGCGAATAAAATAAAGCAGGAATTGAGTAGTGTTCCAAATGATATCGAGGAACATGAGAATTCTGATTCAATAGAGGTTACTATAAAGTGTTATAAATTATATTTATTATGAAAGAAGAAGTACATTTATTAATTTTTCATTCAGGTTGACAATTCACGTACAGTTCTATTAAAAATAGCAACATTGTATGCTGAACGTCTTATGAATGATATTTGTCTTGTTGTTGATGGTATAGAATATCCTGCACATCGCCTTATACTGTGTGCTTCAAGTGATGTTTTCCAAGTAAGCAAATACATCCATAAACTAATGTGTCTGTTAAGTATGTATTTCAAAAGCTGATTAGAATTATATTATATAAATAATTGTTTTCTATTAAAGTTATATTCAATATAAATTCATATACATTTAATATTAATATTTTAATATAGGTAATGTTAATGAGTCCTCAGTGGAGCGAATCACAAGAAAGTAGAGTAACACTTCAAGAAACACCACAATGTGTACCTATATTTAGTGAATTTTTGCGTTACTTTTATACTGGTCAAATAAGAATTAATTATGGAGTTGTTCTACCAATATTATCTTTGGCGGATAAGTATAATGTTAAAGATTTAATATCACTGTGTCTTGATTATATGCAAAATCATATCGCATTAGCTGCCATACATGGCACTCTAGTGTCATGGTTACAGTATACTTCAAACTGTGGTCATCATAATATTACTCAGGCATGTCAAAATTTTATCAAATGGAATTTGGAGTTGGTGGCTAAGACTGCAGATTTTGGAAATTTTGATTTGGATATTCTGGTATCATTATTACATCAAAGTAGTTTAGTAATAAAGGATGAAATGACATTATACAAGTGCCTAGAATCTTGGTTGGATCATCAGGCAAATCGTTTAAGAAGTCAGTTGTCACCAGATGAATTAGAAGCTACTCTAAAACAATTGGTGATAGCTGTAATGTCTCCTGTAAGATTTCCAATGATGTCTCCTCGACAGTTAGCAGAATTACTTTTATCTCCTTTGACAAAAAAATATAAAGAATTTTTCGTAGAACGTATGTCGATAGGAATGTCATTTCATTCAGGTCAGTTAGACAGAGTTAGAGAAGTAAGTTTAAATGAAGAGGATGGCGCATTACTTTTTGAACCAAGATTATACACAGTGGACACTTGCAGTTCATTGCTTACAATCGAAAATTTTCATGGTCTGCCTTCTTATCACACCAGAACTCTTGTATTTTCGAGTCATTCGTGTTTAGCAGAGTATGCTGGTGATCGTGCGTGTGAATGGGTTGTTGATATATACCCAAAGGGTGTATGGTTTAAAAAGTTTTTTTTAATAATATGGCAAGGGACAGTAGAAATGCCTGAACACGTGAAGCGAACGGTAAGATTATCGCTTACTTGTAAAGAACCTCCAGTAAATAGTAATGCTGATATGCGAGTGAAAATAGGTGTGTTAATTTATGGATTGCAAGATGGTGTTGAACATATTACAAGAGTGACGGAAATTATTCATAGATTTAGTAAAAAAGAACGTGTCCTCAACTTGGATGATCTTTTACCATTTGAAGAACTAAATCCACAACAGGGTTCTGTACAAGAATATACATCTCCATTTTTAGTAGGTTCAAATAAAGATATGCTCAAATTGCATATTGTTATATCACCGGCCAACTAGTTATAGGTCCTTTAAACTGTATTAAACAGTTTTCAATTTCAAAACTTGTGTAAAAATGAAACGATTTGTGTAAAAACGATTCAGACGACAAAGTATCTCTGTTAAATTTAACGTGTACTTTTAGTGTTGTAAATATCTTAAAAGTTTCATTCATATTCTTTCTCCAAATATGATATTTTAATATTAGGTTAAAATAAAATTTTGTATCTAGAATGTTACGTATGAAAGAGATCATATAATAAAATAACAGATTTAAATATGTTATAACTGTATTTATAGAATTATGTATCTATTTTTAACATATCAATGAAGAAGAAAATAATATGGCTGTAATTCCCATACTCGCCACCAGAGGGATCATACTGAATATCTATATACGTCTGCTTTCTCGCAAGTCCTTATATATCTATCCATCATGAATCTGGGAATATAGGAATGAAGTAAATTTGGATTACAGACGAAGAGAGTGATGTCAGTATGAAAGAAGAACTTCACTAGCTGATGTTCAAATTTAATTGGTTATTTTTTTGCGCATGTTCTGTATTGACAATTATAAAAAGCTAAAAAGTACTGAGTAATATAGGTTAATATCAAATAAATGATTACTTTTTATGCACACATATCATTTTAGAAATATTTAAACATATTAAATAATATAGTAATACATTGTCAAGTTTAAAAATTATAAAATTTCAATTTAGAGTAGTATCAAACAATAACCAATCAAAATTGGGCATCAATTTGTCTCGCCTCGTCTCGCAATGGCTGCTCCCATCAAGAATATGCTCTGTCCTGCTCTGTCTGTATATTTCAAAGTTCATGCGTTGATCATGTACCTGTTCATTTGACAATATAAATATGTAAAATACTACATATACAAAACAATTGTCTAAAAATATTCTACACTTTGGTTTGCTCATATAAAATACATGTATAAAATAGATGTTCATGGTTTATGCATTTGAGTAATACTATATGAAACTAGTAACTGATCGCACATCTTATGTTACATTCTGGTTCGAAGACGTCTGATTTTATGAGCGCTCACGCCATTTTATTTATATGTGGTGGGGGGTAACAAAGTGTGCAACATTGCCTGTAGGATTCATAATTATCGAAAAATTGATCAAAAGAACAGTTTTGTTTTTGCGATGTAGTTATAACGTAAATTATAATTACTCGTAAGGTAAATCATATACCAAAACTGGTATAGAGTTATTAATGCAAGCGTTGGACCTTCGTGTTGGTGGTAATAACTACAAGTTTTGCTCCAATTGTAACTCGAATAAAATGGATTATCGTCAAAAAGTAAGCGTAAACATATTATAGTAATTAATAAATCAATATATTTATTGTATCGCTATTAATTTGATACATATTACCAATTTGAATGTTAATCATATGCAGGAATCAGTAACTAAATAGAAAATTTATTCTAATATTATTTCAAAATTGATGATGAACAAGTTTATTTACAATCACTTTTCTTATGCCATTGAATTGTACACAGCATCTTGTTATATACATATCTTATTTATTAGCATAAGATTATTAAGGAAAATGCAAATAGGATGTATATAATTACCGTATGCTATAAGTTTCATAGAACATTAATGTTATAGTGGTATATATAATATTTTTTATATTTAAATGTGTTATGTTTAACAGTTGTTTACTATGATACAAGTATATGTAGCAATTGAAGATATTAAATACAGTTTTTAATGAATTATAATCAATTCGAGTACCATTTATTTCAGATGATTATACCTTCACAGCAAAATGCAAAAAATGATGATGAAGATGATGAAGACTTGGAAGCGCTTAGATTAGCAGCTCTTCAATCATTGAGAACAAAAGATGCTCTGCATAATAAAAAACAGTCCTTACCACAAGTACAGAAGATTGATGTTACACAATCATTTCATCCTTTGTATAAAGGTCAACGACCTTTAAGGAGAGGATATTTTCATAATCGAATGCAACAGCGACAAAATGGAGTAAGATTATTTTTTTAACATATTCAGTACACATATGTAATACTCTCTACTTTAAGCTCAATGCCACATATTTGTAGCAGAGGTATTTGTTTTTCATATTGCCATAATTGTCTACAATTCTTCTTTTCTTATTTATAGAATTTATATTATCAGAGTCCACGTAATCCAAATTTAATAGCAATAGTTCCTATGGATGAACATGTGGTACTTCAACAAGCTGATATAACTTGTCCAGTAGAAAAAACAGATACAAGTGTTGACTCTTACTCCACAGGTATGTATAATATAACAATATTTTAGAACTGTAATGTTTATGATATTGGTTTGAAGTATTATATAAGAATAATATTTTTAGAAGTATCGAAATTTCACCGTTTCAAAGATAATGGAAGCGGTTCGGACGAAGAAGATAATAAAGAGCAAAAAAATACAATAAAAGAAGAAATAATTGAAAATGATGGTATTAAAACTGAAACATCATTCGCGATGACTGAAAATCAAGTAGAAATTGCAGAAAGTCAGAAAAAAGTTGAAGAAGATCAAGACGTCGTTAACGATGACGACGATGATATTCTTTTAATGGCTGATCTCGAAGAGGAGGACAGTTTAGAACGTTTGATGGATGAAATGGAAAGAGAGATGAACGTTGATAAACCGTCTGAAAAAAGAGAAAAGAAAAGTAACAAGAAAGACGGTAAAGAATCGATAAAAAAGGATGACGTAGGGAGAAATACGAGTCAGAAGAATAGAACAGAAGACAGCAATATTCGAAAAGACGGTTATGCTTCAGCTTCAACAGTATCAGTTTCGAAGAGTGAAAGGCGGTCTATATCGCCTCATGTAGGTAATCGAATTCCACAGAGACGTAGGTCGTTGTCGCCCAGATCACGATCCAGGAAAAAATCACCTAGAAGATCCCCTAGAAGATCACCAGCTAGACAGTTAAAAAAGTCACAGCGAGAAATATCGAGATACAGATCACCTCGAAAATCACCGGTACGATATTCCCCACGTTCACGATCACCTAAACTTTCCTCGCGATCGAGATCACCACGATTATCTCCACGTCGATCTCCAAATAAATCCCCGATAAGAAGATCACCGATTAAAAAGTTGTCGCCAAGAGGAAGATCTCCAAGACTTTCACCGCATTCCAGATCTCCAAGACCAATACGTTCACCTAAAGCATCGTTAGCTAAGTCCCCAAGATTGACGCGATCACGTTCTCCAAAATTTTCACCGCTCAGGTTATCCCCTCAATCCAGATCACCTTTAAGGACAAGGTCTCCTAAATTATCTCCAAAACGAGCGTCGCCTCTTCGTAGGTTATCGCCTAAATCGAAATCACCTGGACTATCCCCTCGAAGGGGATCATTGCAATTACCGTCGCCGAAAATATCGCCTCGAAGAATTTCACCGCGAACAAGGTCACCAAGATTATCACCACGTAGATCACCGTGGTCATCACCCAGAAATTCGCCTCGTCTTTCTCCCAGACGAAAAAGATCTCCAAGGTGGTCGCCCAAAGAATCCTGTCGAAAACATGGGCCACGATCGGTTACTCCGGACGGAACGAACAGTCCATCATACACAAAAGAATCTTCACCACTACCTAAAGGCAGAATATCTCCAGAAGTAACTCGTATCAAATCAAAACAGAAGGAAGATAATTTTGAGAAAGTCACATTGGCAGAAAAAGAAACTACAGACGTGATCACTGATCCCGTACTGGAAGCTAGACGAAGAAAGTTTGAATGTACGAGGCCTATAGATCCTATAAATGCAAATAAAAAAATTAAATTAAGTAAAAAGGAGAATACAAGTAAAAAGGTGGAATTTCTAGAAGGGGCGGATTTTCAGTCGAGTAATGCTAGAAAAGTTGCGGAGGATTACGAGGTTCAAGAAACTGATTTGTGTTTAGATGATCAGTATGAATTTGAAGAATTTGAAGAGAGTATGGAAAATACTTCACCCGTAACTATTACGAGTTCCGTTAATTCGAGTGTAGATGTGGAATCGCAGAAATCAGAGAAAGAAAAATCTTCAAAAAAGAAGAAGAAACGTGACAAGGAACTTTATCAAGTAGGCAAATTAAAGAACGAACTTCCTCTTTCTGAACGAATTGGAAAAGATAAAAAGTGTAAAAAACGGAAGGACGTTGTCTCGGATGGACCTAGCGACGATGTGGATGCTATTTTCGAAGATATAGCCATAGAAGAAGAAAGTGATTTGCGAACTGAATTGAGTAGAAGAAGAGCAGAAAGACTAAATAGAACAGTGCCAATTCAGTCTGCAAGATTAGTGCAGTCTGCTTTTAAAGGAGTTGTCAATGAGTAAGTATCTATAATATTATCATTTATCATCATGTTATATCAATTAAACAAAAATTTGATTTATTGTATTCATATTATACATAGTTTTCTACCTGTACAAACTAGTGAACATTGAACAGTTAAGACCTAAAACGTAAACTTAATAATTATTAAGAAAGATGAGAAGATTCTTAGATATAATATATTTACGTTTATACTTTCAAATGCACTCATAATTTGTTTTATTTTCAGAGTTGTCAAGAATAATGCAAAAGCAAATCAGAGACACTTAGTTAAAGCAGATGATAAAAGTAAGTAATATAAATATTCATATTAAGCATTTATATTTCAGACTTATTATATTAATGATTTTGTATTTGTTTTTGTATTTTTATTTAGCAGCTAATCAAAAAGAAGTCAGAAGGGTTACTGTTCTTCACCGGCCAATATCTGACTTACACGATTCCGAAGGTTTGTACATTTGTATTTGATTAATACAGTAATCGCAATATTTTGCTATATACGTTTTAATGAAATTATTTTGTAGCAAAACTTGTCGTAAAACGATAACAAGGTATTGGTAACGGTATTAATCTGTTAACTGTGGATGACGAATTAATTCATTACTCGAATAAAAGGTACACGAAGTTTTACAGTGCATTTACTGAAAGATTTTTGCCTTTAATTGTATTGTCCTGCTTGTAATTAAAAGAATACTTTTTATTATTTTTGGTTGTTTACAGAAGTAATAAATACTTTTCTGTTTGTTTCTTTTTTATTATATATCTAAAAGAAAAATGATTGTGTTCTGGTTGAACAGTGACACAGTTAACAGGTTAAAGAACATTACAACTTATAATGTTGCAATCAAGAAAAAACATATGTTTTTAATAGCAAATTAGATTCAATCATAATTTGAAGATCTTTCTTTTAGACATTTAGGTTTCAATTTTAATGTTTATTTTGAAACTTCATATTACAATGGTTTTCTTTCAACATATCCTATTTTGTATTTTTCTAAAATACGAAATTATTTATAACATCATTTAATTGGTTTTATTTTTTACAGATGAAAGTACTCTGGATTCAAAGATGCCTGTGCGATTTAGACTGGGTTTGAATAAACAAGTGCATGATACCAGGGAGTCGAAAGTTTCCCGAAAAGCATCTAAGAGACAGGGTCGCAAGGTAAAACACAAAGTCAATTTGACTCTAATAAATAGTGAACATATTTTATAGCGTAAAAATAATACTTTATCGAGTGTATATAATTCATATATTCAGTTTTTTTTAGAAACATAATGTTCACGCATAATTTGATATTATAACGTTTTAATTGCTTGGGATTGTAATTTACCAATATTTGTTTTGACAATTACATATATCTATGCCTGTTTAAATGTTAAAATCAACCATTGGTATCTTCAAGAATTAAAGATATTTAGAAGAAGTAGTGATATAAATAAATTTTATGTTTAACGCTTTTTCAGTATACAATTTTTTAGTAGAAATTAGAAATGAATCAATATAAAATTTATAATATCAACGCTTTATCGTTTGGGTATACCAATTAAGAATATAATTATTATCTACCAATAACATCACATAATATTTTAAAGGAACTAACTAATGTTTACTAAGAATATTATGTAACATTTCAAATATATCAATTTTTGTTTATTTTTTTAATTTATTATAAATTCTTACGAAAGTTGAAACGCAACTTGTTAATTTGACCGATTACTAGAATATTTAAGATATTTTTGTTAGATTTATGATGTGGATACGCACAAATAATAGCTTTGAATAGCATTTACAAGATAATTTTTAAAAACAAAGCCTTTCTAACAGTTTTGGTTTTGACATGTGTCTTTTTATTTGTAATATGAATTACAAAAATGAATAATACAAAAGTTAATTTGTATTTAAAAAGAAGGTTGATTTTTAATCTACTCAATGACTCCAATTATGTTACAATCATTATCATAACATTATGATAAATTAAAAGTAACACGTTCGATGTTTATCGTATTTCTTTCCTATTATTGAAAGATAATCGAGTGAAAATCTTCCAAACATTTCATCTAAAATTATTAAAACGTTAGTCTAAATTTTTTATTTCATATATGTATGTGTACATTAGAAAATGGTTTGAGTTTAATGAAAGATTATTTCATTATTTTTTCGTCCTTGTAGCGATCCGTAAGCTTAATCAAATTTAAACGCTTTCAGTTTTGTTGCATAAATTAAACCGAGTATAATTTTCGTTAGGGGGCGATAAATGTGATCTGGTCTTTTTTTTTTTTGTTTAGGAATAGAGTAAACGTGTGTTCTCCTGATTGCATATTTATACGAAGAGTGCATAGCTGTTCATCTTACCTCCTATTTTATTGTCAGCATAAGAAAATAAGATTCATTAATAGTTAATCGTATTAAAGATTGCACTCGCGTAGAAAAGGTATTCGTTTTCATTTGGAGTGTGACCTAACATAAAAGAAAAAAAAAAGATAACATTCTTCTAGAAGACAATATCAATATTTCAAAATACTTTATGTATGATTGTACGAGCTAATTATTTATTGTTAAGCTACAGTTATAGTAGATAGTAAATTACATGTGATTATATTAAATCAGTTGTTGTGTTGAAGTATTTGTAAATAACTTACATCGGTCGCTCATTTAATAAATAAGCATCATTGATAATCCCAAAGCCACCTTTTGTAAGCCTAAGTATATTCGGTACTATGAAAAGATTCTGTATAAATAAATTGACAAATTGTAAATATAATAATGTTAATAAGAGTGTGAAAAGTGAAGAATAAGTTGCCGTATCATGTAAATTGAGTTGACATTATTCAAATATTGAATATAGTATATAAAGTGATCTATATTGACAGAAGAGTGATTTTTATTGATATGTATATATATATATATATATATACATATATATTTTTTACTTTATGTAATTTGAAGGTAGCAAATACGAATCTGATAATTGAAAGATGCAGTGTAGTATAAAGTAGCTTCCCTCCATCTACTTATTATTTTATGTTTCAATTTAAAACATATAATGCAAGTTATGTTTTAGGAAATGTAAAGAAAATGTATCTGTGCACATATTTAAATTTTATATGTATAACGAAAATAGTATTATTATTAGTAATACAATTACTAGAATTATACGTGTTCACGAAATTAAATTTAATCAGTAAATTGCGAGAACGTTTTATTCTACTCTTTTATTATATAATTTCAAACGAGAGAATTTTATCCTTGTATTTTACAAAATATTCATTTATGTTTTTGGTGAATAGTTAATTATCACCATTTCTGCGTTTACTTTCTATTATCACGAGTAATAGATAAACCATGCATTGAAAGTAAATCACTCCCATGCGTTACCACTGTGCAGTAATTACTATGTTTGCAAATACAAAAATAAATTATTTCATACTTTATATTTCACGCATAAAATAAAATAACATACTTCATAGTATCTATGAAGGTGTAATTATTATTCTCAATCAAATAAAAAAAAATAATAAATTTATATCAACTGCTTTTGATAAAAGTTTTAATATCAAAAACATTGAGAAATCTTAAGGAAAGTTTAAAGTATATCATTTTGATAAGTGTAGTTAAAGTATATCATTTTGATAAATGTAGAAAAAGCAATACTTGATGTTTTACACGAGTATTATGATTTATATTTAGTTTGATCATATCGTAACGATACACAATTAAGTATGCGTTAAAGAAGCAGCATAATATTTTGCATTGTGTCAAACTGTTTCCTTACATGCCGTTACACGGGTATTCAGACGTCAACTCCAAGAGTCGAGTAGCAGACACATAATTACTATAAAATAACTTGAAAGACTTGAAACCGTTGAATTTATCTATTGTACAAAATGTGATATATATCAAGGCTTGAATTGTCTTGTTAATAATAAGTACATCAGTTATTGTAGAATAACACAAATAGTTGTTAAAATTTCATTTCTAGACAACGTATGTCATCATGAAATATGCCACACATTTTATATTAACTAAAACTTTTTTGATATTTTTTTTTCTGTTCACATTTCTAAGTTGTTTATTCTCAGCTTTATATGTGTAATTTATAGGCATTTTTAATATAACAAATAAAATTATTATCACAATAGAAGTATGATTTTCTTATAAGGAGTATTATAATTATTTCATGAATTTCACTTTTCGGTGTTATTCTATGATAAGACTGTGATTAATCCGTAATTTTAATTATCGCTATTATGATGTTTGGTTTATTTGCCTAATTTTTGTCATTGTAGTAAATACAGATGGAATCACATAATAAATATGACAAACAAAATCAAATAACAAAAGTAAAAGCCACATACATCATAATATCTAGTGTTCCTTTGTATAATTGCATTTGTATTTAATATCGAGATAGGAAGTTTGTAACACAAAGAATATTTGGTACAAAAGATTTTCATCCATCTGAGATTTGCTATGCACGTTATTCTTATTATTGCGTATGACTGTACTATTTGTATGATCGTGTACTTGTACTTACATTTTTTTACAAAATAACACACAGGATTTAGATTGTTCAGATATAATAAAATACAAACACCAAGTATTAATACGAAGCAAGTTCAGTGATAATTAAATCACTGAACATTTGAAATAAACTAAGACTCTTATTTCAGAAAAATAGAAAATAAAGTATTTTTATCTTAACTGTTTTGTCTTTCACTACCCTAACTTAAATCCAAAATACCTTTAAAATAGTAAAATGTAGTATTTATCTTTTATTGAAACCTTAATTTAAAATTTGAGCGATCAAAATTTCGAATCAGACCCGCGCGGTTCAAATCAAAGGACCTAAGCTTTAATCAAGTATAAATTTTGAAGAAATTTTACATGTCAACTACTTGTATCGCTTTTTTTAAATAAAGCTTTGTTATAGAATTATTTATTAATCCTAATAAATACAATTCATTTAAAAACAGCCGACGAGTCAAGTTGTCCGCATCTACAAAATTACTTATCAAAAAAGAAGTCTGTAATAATTACAATAGAAAATGCGACTTGTAATATGAACTACTGGTTTATTTACGTTATAATATTAAGAAATTATAAAAGAAAGACGAAAATTTAATACATCGAACGATTTAAAAGTCTAAGACATGAGCGCAGACGCAAGTAGGGTGCTCTAAAGGGGTAGTAGTGCGAAGTTTACTAGTAATCAATGACGCGACATAGTATACTTGAAACTACTTGAAGACCATTACCGCGGAACGCGTTGAATTTGCGCGAAGAAAATAATGTCGTACTCGATCGAGCCGAATAATCGAATAATTCCAACTGTTTCAATTCTTTAATGGGTAACAATGACAACCATATATTTAATTTAATCGAAGAAGCAACTCATGTCGAGTAGCTGCAAGATACAAATTCATTTGGTGGCTGTTGCATTATTAGATTCTGTTAATAGGGCAGCCATAAAACATGTCAATCTAAAGGACTAGCATAGCAGCGATGGGTGAAATGACCTTGTGATATAATTGTAGTAAAATTAAAATGACAGTCTATGTAGCTTGGAGTGAGCGTTTTTGTGCATCACAAACGATGGACACGTTAAATTTAGGACGCAACGTAACTTCCGATGAAAAATGTACAGAAGGTAAGTTGAGTTTATGATTCATAGCAATCACTGGATGCACTTATTTTATATTTTGGCACACGAAATACTTGCTATGTTAACAGAGTAATTTGTCAATGGTTAAAATAATCGTATTGGCTTTCTATCTAAGATGTTTAACTTGTTTCAACATATAAAAATTTTGTATCTTTTTCCTAGTACGCTGAAAACAAATCTTATAATGTGTTTCAAAGAACAAACTTAAATATGGGTAGCCAAGGAGTCGGGGATATTCCAACAATATTTCATCCCCAACAAATTCATGCTCCAAATATAATTCTTGGCGATGGTCAACAGAACCATGGTCCTCAAACCACAAGTGGTCAAGGTACTCGTGACAATTCTGGCAAGTATACACTCAACACGTTTTAATTCATTTGCAATAAATGATATATTGGTCATTCACACATATGATGGATTAGTAGGTCAAAGGTATATCATTGTTTTATTCAATTCCATTTTGGGACAAATATATATTGCAATATGAATACAAAAGGGGTAATTAAAATTTCATTTTTAAAACAAATGCTAAAAACTTTTCAAAATAATGTTATGGCAAAAAATTTTATTATTAATTCAATTCTTTTCTACTCATCTTTGTTTTATTCATCATTCAGTTCTGATAATAATTAATACTACTCACATTATAATCTTTTCTTTGAAATATTTAGGCTGCGAACAGCAACAAGGATGTAGTGTTAGTGGTAGCCGTGATTCCGTGCCAAGTTGTCGTCCATTAGAAACAAGTGGAAGTGGAACTGGAGGTGGAGGAACAGTAGACAACCAAGGACACGGTATAGGTCAAACTCAAGTTCAATCCCATGTAACAGTACCACCAGTTACCTATCATCAAAGGCCTAATTCATTATCAGCATGTTATGCATCCTGTTGTGCGGAATCTGCCAAAAAGGTTGATTAATTTTAAATAATACTGATTATGAGTTATCAGGACACATGGTGTATAGATAAAAGTAAAAGAGAAAGTTATCTTATTTCAATAAATGACAAATTTGTATACTTTATTTGAACATACATGAGATGCTGTTGTTACAGTTAGTCTGCAGAGGTCAAAATTTACTTATAAATTTTAGAATCATGTATTGGAGCACAATATTATATCAGGATATTGTTTAAACAAAGGGGAAAAAATCAATGATATAATGGGTTATATTTGAGTCTCCTGTTTTGTGTCCCAATAATTCACAAGTATTTAAATAACATTTGCTAGTATCATAAATTGACAGTTCTACAAAATAATTTGCGATTTCCAATAAATAATTGCAGATATATTTCGGAGTATGCGTTACGATATGCGTGACAGCAAGTTGGGTCGGTGCAACACACTGTATCAAATATTTATATTTTCACAAACACGAAACTCCTAATTATTCGTCGTTTTCTAATTCATCGATTACGGGACGTCATCAGCATGTAAGTTGATTTGACGTTTAATTCAGTAAATTAGTTCCTAACAAATATCTATATTTATCCTTTCAAAAATGTTTTTAGACGGTTCCATATAACGCGCCATTTTTTACAACCTGGTTTTGTACAAATTGGGAGATCCTTTACTTCCCAGTTTATTTCGTTTGTCAATCCGTAAGGATAAAATGCAACGCTCCATCAGAAATCATCGCGGAGAGTTTGCGCGGTTTCCGCGATAAAGGATTTACTGGTGGTCGTTTTTTGATCAGATGTAGTCTTTTTTGTGGACTCTGGGTAGTTACGAATTACATGTATATTTATTCACTGAGGATATTACTAGCTACCGACGTAATGGCATTGTTCGCGACTAATGTCTCGTGCGTCTATTTATTATCTTGGGTTATTCTTCACGAACAATTTGTCGGCGTAAGGGTTAGTGATGGATTTTTATATAATAATTACAGCAAACAAATTTACACGAGGCAAGGGTGATAAGAAAAATAAAAAATGCATTGCAGATAGTGGCGGTAATTTTATGTAATACTGGAATCGCACTGTTAGCATACATGGATGGCATAACCGGAAGTCCAACTTTAGGAGGAGTAGTTTTAGCAACGTCCGCGGCAGCCGGTTCGGCGGTGTACAAGGTGAGGTTGTAATTAACCTTTGCAAGAAATTTGAAACGATTTTTTTCTATCTTTACCGTCATGCATTTCCTAATCACACGTGAATAAATATACAGTTCATTTCAACTGGCAATTAGCCATGTTATGTTAGGAATATAATGCAACTTTTATGTAGTCATTTTCGTTAAACTTCAAATTTTAAGAGGAGAATTACATGTAGAACGCTAAAAATATAGGTGATTTTTGTGAATTTATTACAAAGAAGCTATTAAATAAATTACTATGGAAGTTTCAGTACTTCGTGTTTATAATAGTTTTATAATAGGTCCTCCATTATAAATTCGCAAATATCACGTTTATTTTCAACGTTTTATATGTAAATCTCCACTTAAACTATTAAGGAAAAGCGAACGATCGATATAAAAGTAACCGATGCAATCTTAAAATAGGTGCTGTTTAAAAAAGTTATAGGAGAGACAACGTTCGGCCAAATGTCACTATTTTTTTCTCTTATCGGATTATGCAACGCAGCACTGTTATGGCCAATTTGTTTGGCCCTTTATTTTTCGGGAGCGGAAAGCGTACACTGGGGACGGTTACCATGGACGACGTTGCTCTCAGCAAGTATTTTGCATTTAGGTCAGTATCCTTCACGGTTAACGTAAATATCATTGGAAGATCATATATTTGAAAATCATGAAATAAGCCTTGATCTACGAATTTACCATATGTTGGCTCATCTCATGATTTGTGTCAAACGCGAAATAGCTGGACAACGGTTAAAGTTATACTTTTTTATCGTTGTTTGACAGTTGCAAACATGCTCGGTAACTTCAGCATCGCTCTAACGTATGATCTATTCATCACGTTGGGGTTGATCACGGCTGTACCCGTATCCGCTGGTATGCTAAACACGTATCGGAATAAATTCGAATGAATTCATAATTATCGCGAAACGGTACTTGATCGATGTCATACATTTCTTGTTCTTTTTTCCTTTCTTCTGCTTGTTGTTTTTAGCATTGGACGTTCTTCTGTACGGAGCCCATTTCATGGGAATGAAACTGGCAGGAATGATCTTTATAGCGGTCGGCTTCTTTCTCGTCATGTTTCCGGATAATTGGCCAGATTACATAACCAGACTACTCCGGTATGCATTTTATACGTATTTCGTGTACATAATTTGATGGTACGTTCATCGATTCCAACTTAATTTTTCTCTTAGTCTTTAGTTCCGTAGCTCTTCCAAGCGTCCCACGTTTGCTACCTTTTTATACACGATAACACAACGCGTGCATTTCTCGCGCAAAAAGAAATCAAAACTTTCCATGCGATATTGCGATCTACGGCTTCATTTTGGAAAGATACGAACGATCGAAAGTTGGATGCCCGAATTCCTGAGACGGGTTTTAATTCAAGATCATCGAACGTACAGTTGAGGGCAATGTACACCTGCTTTGTTTAAGGACGTGTGTACAAGAAAGAGCCTTAGCTACTTATGTTTGCTTTTGGAAATTTAAGTTTTAAAATTCCTAAGCATCTCCACTGTTAAGTTTGAAATTTTATTAATTTTGAGAACTACATTTCTAAATTCCTAAGCTAAAGACTTAATCGTTCATAACTCGAAAGGTAAAGCGTTTGATCACGAAATCGTCAAGGAATTTTTGATTACTTTTGGTACGGAAAGTTTGCAATTTATTACGGTGTACATAATTTTTAAAACACCTTGTACATACACACTCACACACACGCTTCTTTTCACTTTTGCAAGATTATTCGATCGTTGTTTCTCTCGTTTTGCACCGATATAATAGAGGCAGCGCGTAGTTTCACCGACGTAGGATATGCTTGACTTTTTAAACTTTTCTATAAACATCTTCGTATCTCTTACTTTTCTGCTTAGATTCCGTTAAAGCATTCCAATTTTATAAAAAAGAAAATATTTAAAGATAAGAAGGATCGGTGTAACGGCGTATATAATTATATTGTCGCCGTACATCGTATATCGTTCACAGCGATAACGCTTTTTTATGTCACGACTACTTTGTCAACGATGTTAAAAACGGTTCCGAGTTTCATGTTGGAAATTGTGTTACATTATCCGTGTGAAGACCGATTACTCGTTTCTTGCGAGTACGTATTGTTCCAGAAAGAAGTTATAAAATCACGATGGTATAACAAAACGAAAGTAAGCTTTCGATTCGTTTTGGCACGGAGAATTCGCGGTTTCTAGGTTACCGACACTTTCGACGCACCATGTGTGTCATAACCTTACACGTGCATGCGCGTGTGCGTGCGTGTGTGTGCGTAGGTAAAATCGATAAAACACGAGATCGATCAATAAATTCGTTAACGGAAATCCTTTTACCTTAAGTTTTCTATAAAAACTTAGTAATCTAAAGACGAACGAAGGGCGCGATAGTTCGTTGAATCATTTCGTTGCGTAGAAAACGTTGGAAGCAAACCGTAGAGATTTTCTTTGCCGTTTAGAGGTATATGCGTGTTTCGTGAGTCGATTAAAATAAAAAGTGGCATTGATGTTGTTTTACAGGATGCCTGGAATATGCAACAGGTTTAAAGTATAAGTAAATACTTGAATACTTTTCGTAGCTAAGAACACGATCGTCGCATAAGAAACGATATACAATTTGGCTCCACGTTTAAACGAAACGATGAACTCACGCGTAACCAGGTTTGAAGTCATTTATCCAGTCTTATTCGTGCAGCTTCTAGATAGACGTACAATTTGAAGATCAATGTACCTGTGTACCAGTTACGTTCAACTTGCTAATTGTTCGTTAAGCGCGGGAACGTATTTCCACGTTACGAAAGTATTTTTTTATGCCAATTTTATACGTCCGAGTAGCGAGTAAGGATTTCATTGAAACGCGTACGCGTGCTCTTTCACATAGATTCGAAGGTCATCGTTGCGTTTTTAAACGGGACTATTCGAGTGGTCGATCGGTCTCAACGAAGCTACGATAATTGGTGAAATATAATTTCTTTGACTTTTCGCGGAGTCTTTCGCTTCCCAACAATCAGGACGATACAGAAATATACTTTTCGCGATTCAAGAAAAAAAGTACAGTGGTTGTCAATTAGAATCGTACAGGAAAAAAATTTTTGTATGTAAAATATTGTAAATACATGTGTAAGGTGTATATATTAACAAAATTTATTTCACTTTATACGTGTATGTACAATATTTTATGAACAAAAATTGTTCTCTGCGTTATACTGTACGATTTTTAGTGGCACTCACCGTAGTCTTCGTTTTCTGTGTTAATGTTAAAAATTCATTCATTTATTTGAACGGCTTTCACCGTCGAAAATGAGTGCGCGCGACATTGGCCAGTCGTGTGTTCGATGGTAATAATTTACTAGTTAAACATATCGTCGAAACGAATCATCGTTTAATTTTCAAGTAAATTTGAAAATTCACGTTAAGTACGTCACCCGACCCGATATTTAAGATGAATTTTCTGTAAGTAACAAATAAAAGATTTCAAAAGACGCACGATTTATATTTTGCCGTGTCAGTTTTATATGTGCGTGGATGTACGATAAATGTCCTACTTGATTCATTTTTACTTTTCTTCTTAATTCGATGCATTCGCTTTCTTTCATAGATCAAGAAGCATGATGTTTTTGCTTTTGTCGTATTACGATGTTACTTTCTGTTCAATTTTGAACACGTAGCATATTCGATAAAACTATTGCTTTCAACCAATAAAAAAAGTTGCCCGTTAGTCGGCACTATACCTGTCCTGAAAAGCATAGCTTTTCGATAACGGACAGTTGTGTACTTCGAGATCGTTTGTTCGATTTTTCATGGATTCGAGTTGCGATGATAATTCATCATCGTTCACCGGATCTTTGGTAACGTTCCTTTTCGTAGAATAACCCTCGTGATCGTAGTTACGCGATTTTAGTAACAACGTAGACGCACGTTTCGTAGTTTCAACAGTAACCGTTAGAAACGGTAGACAAATTGTTTTGCTTACAATTGGCGCGTAGTTTCGATTTCGATACGTCGCGTCGACGTTTCGCAGCCAACTTCGCGAGGTTACAGTGTGAGCGAAGTAACTTCCGGTTTTTCGAACCGCGAGGCGTTCGCGCGTTTCGGTTCGTCGTTACTCCTTCGCAATTCCTTCGAACGACGACGGTTAAAAAATCGAGGGAAGCCATAAACGGGTCGTGGCGAGATATCACGAAAATACTGATGAGAGGTATGGAATTAATATACGCAGTACCACGGACACCCAACAACGCAGGAGCACCGTTGTTAGAAGCCGTTGCTCGTCGATGCAACAACGCCAATATCGGCTACGAAGTTACGGCGTGTCGACGGCTCACGGTGACGGCCAAATGCTACTACCGATCAACAACAATAACAGCAACCAGACTAACAACAACCAATCAACCAACGACTCATCGATGATGACGGCCGCAAATCTCACGCATCGCCACATTAACTCGTCGCAACGGAACAACGCGACTTCCGAATCCCAACCTCGTCGCGTTCCTACTTCCTCGACCTCGACCTCGACCCCGATCTCAAACTCAACCTCGACCTCGACCGCGACAAATGCTCGTCAACGTTCCTACCTTCCTGGCCTTCAAAACCAATAACAAGGTACGACCGAATATTAAACCACCCGCGAATCACGGTTCTACCATTCAGCTGCTGTTATCGATAAATGCCGACTATATTATCGATTATATCATCGATCAATGCTGCTAATGTTATCGATATCAGTAATATCGAAATGTCATCACTAATACGATATATCGATAATATCGATGTTGCGTGCAATTTTATCATTCAAATCTGATTATTCGTGTTTGACATCAGGTTAGGTTATGTTTGAAACATAAACAAGAATAAATTGATTTGAATGATAAAACCTAACCTAATAACCTAGTCTAATTTATCAATCTAATGTATACTAATGTAACTTATTTAATCTATCACGAGTTTAACCAACCTGACAAAAGAACTGCTAACCTAACCCGATTTCATAAGCTATTCTAACTTAATAGGTTAACCTGTAGGACGATAAAACTTGATCTAACAGACAGATTTAAATGGAAAAATTGCGCATTATTGATATATCGACAAAAATTGATAACATATCGATAATCGATAGCAGCATCAAACACTCAATAAACGGCGGAAAGCCATCTACGCGTCCACGCACTTGACACGCACACTCTTCACACACTTTTTCGCGAAATATTAATCATAAAAAGAAAAGATTCATCCCTTCGTTATTTCGTATTCAGCCATTAAGATTTTGGAAAATACGAATTCATGTTGGAAGGTATTGCACTGCACTTGCATTATCCATTGACGGATAGTCAACTTCGACGTTAAACTTCGTATAATATTCGATAAATGAAAAATCGGTAAACACTTATAATTAAAATAAACGGTTTATGAAACGTCGCGATCGTTAAGTTATTAAATAATGTTACGTTATTTCACGCGACGCTGATTCACGCGTCGAATCGAAACTCGCCGTTTAGAATCCCGTAAGTAGGAGAAGGAATTAAAATGGGCTTTTGCGATACGCGTAGGTACGCTAATTCCGAATTGCTAGTTTACGGTAGGTTTCGTTAGTCGATGCGATGTGCCTGCGTTAACGAATGACTGGAAATATTTTACCGTAGCTAGTTAGATCACTTTCTTCTTATTCTTAACCCTTTGTCATGTTCCTCGATATAGCAAACATTTTTTGTATACATGATTATGGAATGTAGCATCGTGACCAGTGTCATGCTGCTCAACGTTTTTACTCCACGCGATAGTTTTCCCTTTCCGATTCGATTTCGATGCCTCGCTGCACCAAATATTGTATGTTCATCTTTAGTGTTTTAAAAACGGGTTTAAAGATCCAACAGTAGTTTATATTATATCAAATATTTTTGCACTTGTATTTTTTATAAATATCTAATCAAGATAACAAGAATAATAGGTTATAACAAGTATTATTACAACAAGTGAACATATAATAATTGTGCGCAGAGTTATTGATCTGTTCCTTTTAAGCGTTCGTGCGATTTCTGAACTGTTCCGTAAAACGCATCGACGCGTACGGGAATAGTTGAGAGATTCGGCTGAAATCATCATCGTAGAAATTTTCGCCAGTTGATCGAGAAGTAGTATCAAATGTTTTTGTCCCTTTATTGTTAGAAAATTTCTACGACCCGTTAGATACTCGAAGAAGACGTTGCATGCGAGTTTAAGTATCGCTTGAGAACAGTTAAAGAACGATTCGATTAAGCAAAGATCTAATTGCAGATGGAGCAGAAGACACGGACACGGTGTACCAGGAGGTACGCAACGCGATGTGATGGATTATCGCACCGGTTACATAAAATCTCATCTTCGTTCACCTTCCGGAAGAGTTCGGTGACTATATGCACCATCGCACACTTGGTTATTTCCACCGAAAAGCTGGTCAAAATCGTTCCACGACTACAGTCGCGTGATCGCGCGATAATTGTTTCGTTCACGAGGTTGGGGTATCGATCGGTTCGCCATTAATCCGATGATCAAGTCGATCATTTTCACGAATATGCCCCAGAAGCGAATTAAAAGGATGTTAAAAAACGGCCATCTTTGCATTTTATTACATTATTACCCTTACTGAAAGTCTTGTAGAATCCTTTCATGCATGACAACATATTGCAATGATGGTCGAATCTTTTTAACAACTTATATTTGTCAAGTTCATAACTTGTCAGTTTTTAAACTACCTAAAATGATTTCATGAAACGAAATGAATCAGCGATTATCGTCCAACGGTGTCGGTTAATTCATATCGAAAAGAGTCTAAGTTTCGCGGGGAAATTTGTGGAAAAAATGGACAGAGAGAGAAAGAGAGAAAAGTACAAAAAACAGTTCGAGACAAACTTTAAACGTTTCCAACAAATATTCCGTAGTAAAATAACATTTTCTAAACGTCGCGTTTCCTCTTCAAGTAAAACACCGGTAGAGTAGTGTCGTTGGATTGGCGCGAAATATCAAATTCCTTTTGCGCCGTACGAATTTCAACGACTCGATCATCCGATTCGAAAATCAATCTCACCTGTTAATTCATTCATTAGTCTTCGATCGCGGACAATAAATAACGTGGAGACAAATCGAAGGCGAACAGTCGGGGATAACGCGCGAGATGATTCGGCGTCAATTATAAATAGAAGAAAGTTGTGGCAATTAGATAAGCGTTACGTATATTTGAAAATTTGAGTCAATTACTCGAGTCAACTGTTTACGTAAGCGCTGTTATAGTGGTTTTTTTCGCTTTTGCGATTATGCAGCACCTAATCATTTCTCATTACGTTTGCTTCGATATTTGTAAAAGTCCACGCGTCTACCTTTATTTCGTCGAAAAACAACACAATCGTTTTCGACGTTTTATCTTCTGCAAAGCAACGATACTTTATTTTCGGTTCAAGGTTTTCTAGTCTCGGTATTGGTATACGATAGGTCAATAAGAATAATCTTCGAATATGTGACCTGTAACCTGTTAAGACAATCAGATATGTACCTATGTTGAGTGCATGTGTGTATGTATGTATGTATATATGTATGTATCTATCTATTGGGTTGATGCATATGAAATTTCACATTTCAAAGATAGCCAGCAATACAATTTGATGACATAAGAGTACCATAAAATAACGCTTGTTACGTCAATTTGAAGCTTAACTCTTGTTGAAAATTACTGTACAAATTTTTCTTCAATGTTCTTGATATAAAATGTAATAACTAGCCAAGGAAATTTATGTAGTTATTTTCAATAAACTTTCAGCTTTTAATTGATATAAGTATTATTTTATGGTACTATTATGTATGATATCAAATTTTGGATGTTTCAAAATCCGACATTTCAGATGCAATAATCTAAATACGTATGTATGTAATAGTAATAGATCAAATAGGCAGAATCTTTCTTCGAATAGTATATCTGTGCAGCATAAAACTATTATACTTCGTTGCGTAGCTTTTAAACGTTTATTTACGCAATCGCGTTGCTACTTTATCATCTTTCAAACACGATATTTCAACGTATTAATTGACTAAAAAACGAAGGAACAATATTGCTCGTCAAAGTGTTCTTATCAACGGAAAGTATCGCCGACTTTTAAGTTACGTTATGAAATAATTGGTAAATTCGCTCAATTAAATTATACGCGTTGGCACGCGTACAACTTACTAATATCGTCGACTCGTAAAATGTAGATACATTTCAACATTACATCTCGTAAAGAAGTTATCATTACTGACGATAAGCGAAATTAAAACGTGTAATAACTTTGCAGGATTGAATCTCTGAACATGTAAATAAATAGAATATTAGAGATGCGTTACGCGTTAAAGACACGTATCCGTTAGAAATGAGGGATTACACGAATGTATATACTGTACCGATGTATTTAATAAAATCCATAGCGAATTTTACGCGTTTACAGAATCACTACTCCTAAAAGTGTATTATTACAGAGAATCATTTTTTCATTATATCTGAACTGAAAGATGCAGTAGGGTTTATTATTATATCAAAAATATATTCGTGAAATGTAAACAAGTGAAGGACACATTTGATAGCAAAATCACGTTGGATTACATTTATTTTATCAAAGTATTATACAACGTTCGATATTACAGCACAGTAAACAAGTGTAAGATACAGATTAATGCATCATTGGTCACAATATACTGGTGCTTATGCCTTCTTTACTTGACGAATCGGGTGAATCGGATGACCTATGCCAGATAAATCTGGTGGACTTTTTACGCAATCTTTCATCGCATCCATAGCTTCCTTAACAATTTTCCACAATTCCGGGTGTTTCTGTTTGTAATTGTTATACCATTTCACTACGTACGGCCAATCGGTCAATTTGAAATCTATCGCTTCTAGACCGAAAGTTGACGCTATCAATGCCATGTCAGCAATAGTCATTGTATCTGTTAAATCAAGTATACAGATTTAAACATTACATAACAACTTAATTTAAAGTACCAGAAAATGAAATTTGCGTAAATTCGACAATGTTTCATTCACAATAGTTTATACTTACTCCCTGCAGCGTATTCCGTATTTCCACGGTGTAAGTACGTGTTGAAAACATTCAGCGCCGTTTTCATTTTCTTCAATCCCAAAGGAGTCCTCGGATAATCAAAATATATCGGAGCTACCTGTACATAAATTTTCAAGTATGTTCATCGTTATGTTCTCTTAGCATTTATCTTGTTCGTTTCTGTGATTTAAACATTGTGGAAGCTAAACGGAACGAACAGCGAAGCGAAAAGCATGCGGTGAAAGGTAATGTAAAACGAAACCGTACACACGTATGTGTGTATGTATATGCATATGTTTTGGTTTCTCAAAACCTGTTACAAATTCTTTTCTCCGAGACCACAGCAGATACTGATTTCATTCTTTTTTCAAATTGAACGGATTATTGGTATGTAATTTATTTTAGATCAAAGAGGATCCTTTGCTCCTTTTTAAATAAAACACGAATTCTGTGTGAAACGGTATTTAGGTGCAGTGTAAAAAATATTGACAGAGGCTTTTTAACACCTCGATTGTAATAGGTTCAGTGAATCACCTTGTAAAACAAGTTGTTGCAAACTGCAGTTCGAATTGAATGCAACAACAGAGTTAGTCAGATGAAGAATTTTATTTGCATAATTTATGCTGTTTGCAGTCGTGATACGTACCGCATATTCTAATATATCACGATAATACGTCGTGAGGTTGAAACACAAGCGGTGATTGACTATTGCACGGGCCTTCGGCTCCTTCGGATAAAATTTACCCGTTGTGTCGTACTTATCGCAAAGATACTGGATAATTGCAGTACTGATACAAACAACAGAATGAACAATGATTCATACAACAATTAACAGGTCATAATAGTTAACACTATTATTGTCAACTTTAAATTCTTCGAGGAAGATAATTTTTTAAAATATATCAAAACTTGTTTCCTATACATATATACTACACTACTTTATATAATTTTATAATTGCACATGATAGAACCGACGAGATCTAGTGAAACAATTGACAAAATTGTTTTTTTCAAAAAGTTCGTACCTTTCTCCTATAGTAAAATCGCCATCTACTAACACCGGTATCTCCTTTTGTGGATTCATCTGTAAATTATTATTAATCGTTTTAACATTTTCTTTGTACTTTGTTAGAACAAACATACTTTTGCATATTCCTCCGTCATGTGATCACCCTTGACAAAATCCACTTCGATCAATTCATATTTAATATTCAAAGCTTTCAGAACCTGACGACATGCGACAGACGGTGGACCGTCTACAATACTGTAAAGCTTCATATTCGAGCCTGAAAAGAACAAACTTTTCTTTAATAGCTTTGTTACAATAATTCTAAACGATACAGTAACATGAATTTAGGCAAAGTGATACTTACGTGATAAGTAACGAGACTGTGTACTAGTCGGTAACGAGTTCAAGACTATACTGACTCTTCGTCAACCACACTAACTGAATTTCCTTTCGCTTTGTTGGCGTCACAGGGTTTTTATGCATTCTGTCGTACCTCGATTACCGTTATCACAAAATTTGTTTTGGAGAAACAATATATCGGCAGAAACTACCACGTAACATTATCTTATTCCACTTTTTTCAACTCCTTTTTAAATGATTAGTCATCAAAATGTTTGGACTTTTATTACATAAGATAAGTTTTTATGTTACACTTAATTCTTGAAATTATTTTAACAGGAAAGAGGTTCCACGGACATAATAATTTACGTATAAATAAACTCTAGAACAAATTTTTACCGCTGCACAAATACATTACCCGATAAAAACTTATTAATATGATATATGAGTATTACTTATACTTATTCTGAATACGTGGCATTGTTTCAACGTACAATGTAGCCAGATTTTATGTAGAATTCTGTAGCGCATACTTAGAAGCGAAAAAGGGTGAATATACAAGCCACTTGGCGCCTAAATTTAAATCGCATGGCGCCAGATTCAAATCGCATGGCATCACATTTAAATTAGATGGCGCCAAATACAAATTGAATGTTTTGAATAATAATTATCGTTCCTCTATCGATGGTAATAGTTATACAAATACAAAAATAACTTAACAATATCTATTTAGAAACATCTTCAGTTATTTCTTAAACATTGTTATTAATATTGTAAAAGAAAAATGATATTTAGAAAATGTGGCAAGACGGTGAGCATACAGCAATAATTTTAAAGGCGAGTTTTGTTATGTAGGGCAGCTTTGCATGTCACAAAATTAATAAAAAGTCCATGAGAATAAACAAATTAGCAATCAACAAACAATAAAAAGAAATAAATATAAGGAGCAAGCTTGACCACTTTTTATTCCTAGATCTAGGGTTTTTTTAGTTCAAGGCGCACTGCCACGTTTGGGGAGTTGCGTGAGGTTAAGTTAACCTAGTCAGCAGACATTTTTCGAGCATTTGTATTGTATTCAAGTTTCGTCGTTCACCACGTGTTTAACAGAATGTATTAGTTTTTATTCGTTTTTGTGGACTGTTACATTCGTCGTAGCAAAATGTCAGTGCCCGATAAAGTTTTAATGCGAAAGATCAAGAAGAGAGAAAAGAAGAAGCTCCAAATATTACAAGAACGGGAACAACAAATGCAGAATGGTAAATACAAATTCATGATTATTTGTATCATATCTTATTTTTGTTTTTATGAATAGTGTAACTTTAATTTATAATTCATTTCATACGTTAATGACAGGTGAAACTGATGATTCAGAATATGTTGTGGAAAGTGGTATAGAAAGTGCAAATGGATTAAAAAGACATACAATTGAAGATGGAAATGATACGGTAAAAAGTAAGTTATAACAATCGATTTCTTAATACAAGGTGTAATTACAGTTCAAAATACCAAAAAGCACAGATTAGACTTAAGATATGATATGATATGTTTATAATATAATTATATTATGTTATATTACAGAAAAGAAAAAGAAACTAAAGAGTGAAAAGGTACCAGAATCAGAAGATGAAGATGCTAATACTGGTATTGAATCCAATAACACAGGTACAAGTGAAAGTTCTGAAACTAAAGAACAGGACGATGATAGTGTAGCTGCAAATTGTAAGTATGATATCAAACTTTTATTGAATATCCTCAGTAATTGAACAAGTACATCTATTTCATGGATATTATTTTGCAGTACCTGGTTCCACAATAGGCTTAGAAGTAACAAAAGATACAAGTTTTGAAACACTAAAAGCATCAGTATGTGAAAATACCTTGAAAGCGATTGAAGATATGGGTTTTAAAAACATGACTGAAATACAAGCAAAATCTATTCCACCACTATTAGAAGGCAGAGACTTGGTTGGTGCTGCAAAAACTGGCTCAGGAAAAACTCTGGCATTTTTAATACCAGTTGTGGAATTAATTTACAAGTTGAAATTCATGCCTCGTAACGGTACGTCGGTTGTATAATTGACATGTTACCGATTTGAAGTGATAAATCTTACAAAAATTTTAATCAATTGAAACTCTTAATTTGTAGGTACTGGTTGCATCATTATATCTCCAACACGCGAATTGTCCATGCAAACGTTCGGAGTGTTAAAAGAATTGATGAAATATCATCACCACACATATGGTTTATTGATGGGTGGTGCTAGCAGACAGACAGAAGCTCAGAAACTTTCAAAGGGAATTAATATTGTTGTAGCTACGCCCGGTAGATTGTTGGATCATTTGCAAAACACCGCAGATTTCTTATATAAAAATCTTCAGTGTCTCGTCATCGACGAAGCTGATCGTATCTTAGACATTGGTTTCGAAGAGGAACTCAAGCAAATTATTCATATTTTACCAAGTTAGTACAATGTTTCTTCCAAATCAACAGATAAAAGTAAGATAAATTTACAACGTGACGATGTAACGATAATGCATTGCAGAAAAAAGACAAACGATGTTGTTCAGTGCAACGCAGACTAAGAAAACAGAGACGCTGACGGCTTTAGCTTTGAAAAAGGAACCGATTTACGTCGGTGTTGACGACCATCATGAGAAAGCAACAGTAGAAGGCTTAGAACAGGGTTATGTAGTTTGTCCCAGTGAGAAAAGATTCCTGCTTCTGTTTACCTTCTTAAAAAAGAATAGAAAGAAAAAAGTCATGGTTTTTTTCAGTTCTTGTATGTCGGTCAAATATCATCATGAACTTTTAAATTACATTGATCTACCGGTATTAAGTATACATGTACGATCATATGATATCTGTATAAATACATACATGTATACACACTGATGTACTTAGGATTTCTGTTGGAGGTGTTGATCCCTATCTAGTTACGCCAGTGTGTTTACATATAAGAAATATTTGCATATTTATTAACGTTCAGAAAATACGATACATTTCAATTAAATTGTAGGGAAAGCAAAAGCAGACAAAAAGAACAACGACGTTTTTCCAATTTTGTAACGCTACTTCCGGAATACTTTTGTGTACTGATGTAGCTGCGCGTGGTCTCGATATACCAGCTGTTGACTGGATCGTACAATATGATCCACCGGATGATCCAAAGGTAAATTGTCATTGATTAATCCGAAGAGATATTTTTAACCTTTAATTACCGACGTGTGGTCTATTTACACGGTGTAACTAACTTTTCACTTAAATTATTATAAAATATAGCGGGTTGTGAGGTTTCACATCGGTTGTTATACCCTAACATTGTTAAAGGTTACGAAATTTAATTTAATTTGATTCAGTTTAATTATATTGAATAATCAACACGATTGCAGGAATATATTCATCGCGTTGGTAGAACAGCTCGTGGAGAAGGTAGTAGTGGTCATGCATTATTAATTTTACGACCAGAAGAACTTGGATTTCTTCGATACCTTAAGCAAGCTAGGGTACCGGTAAATGAATTTGATTTTTCATGGAATAAGATCGCTGATATTCAATTACAGGTGAGTAATTTACTTTTATTTTTTCGTTAATTGAATAAGAATATATGAATATTTTAAAATTCGTTAATAAGTTAAGTTCGTTAAATATTGTACAAGCTCGTAAAAATGTTGAATATTCGAAAGTTTCAAATTTTCAGTGTTTAATTGGGAGTTGTCCTAGTCAATGACAAAGCCATTAACGTCATGTAGTTTTTTCAAACAATAATTCTCCCTCTCCCTCCTCACGAATGACAATTTTTTGTCGATGGCATATCTTCGATGTAGTCCACACAAAACTGCAACGTTATTTCCATATCCTGATCACGTGACTTGGGACGCTCCGTGTATGATCTATTTTTAGCCGCTTAACTTTCTACGGAATCGAATGAGTCAAAACACCAGACCTTGAGATTTTAAAAATATACAAATTTTATGGTCGAAATGTAATTGGTTCCTTTATTCGTTTCGGATGATTTGAAGAGAAAAAAGTAAATCAAAAAGTCTATGGAAGTTGGAAGTCCAAACAAATAAAACTTGCTCGCAAAATACGCGTATGATACTTTCTAACGAATATGCTTTGTTGTTCGAGTGATTGATTAATCGTTTGTTTCAGCTTGAAAAGTTAATTTCAAAGAACTACTTTTTAAACGTGTCAGCGAAAGAAGCATTTAAAGCGTACGTAAGGGCGTACGATTCTCACCACTTGAAACAGATTTTCGATATCGAAACGCTAGATCTAGTAAAAGTGGCGAAATCCTTTGGATTTTTGGTACCACCAGCTGTTGATTTGAGTATCCTTTTTTAAAATATATTTCAATTCGGATATTTCGACAGCAAACGAAATCAATCGATACAGGTGCATTGAATATTCCTTAGACTGAAATGTTTCAAAGTTACTTAATAATTTCATTATTACTACATCTTCAAAATTATAGTAATTTGATAAAATGTATAATCTTTTTTATAAAAGTGAACAAAAGCATTCGCTTGCAAGCATTGAAAATAGAAAAACAGTCATAACATCAACTGGGCAGCCACTTGCAGTCACAGCTGACTATATATTATTGTTACAAAGTTATTCATAGCATAAAGGCAAAATTTTCCTCGTTACTTATATTTTAAGACAATAATATTGCTATTTTGATACATTCATCTTTAGGTATTTACACTATTTTAATTGATATTGTTAAAAATGCATTCATACGGTAAACGATTATTATGTTCCTTAACACAATATCGTACAACAGAAGTAGGAATAAGCAAGAATTCGCGGCCACGAAAAAGAATAGAAGGAGGCGGTTACGGATACTTGAAGAGCGGGAATAATCCAAATTCAGGGAAGCAAGTACAACGTAGCAAAACCTTCCGGCAAGTAAACAGACACGAGAAAGACGGTCGACAGTTTTCCAGATAACCATGTTTTAAAACTTAATAAATTCGTTTTTTGAATATGTTACCTCATCGTTGTGTAATAACATCTATCACAAGATCGAAAATTAATTTTAATTCCAGCGTAACCGGTGTATTGTACAAAATGCACGTATCATTTAAAATATCGCCGTTTGTTTTCTTCGTGCGAAAATTGAATCAGATAGTCGGTATTGAAATCAGGCGCAATCAGTCGTTCCGTGAGATGTTACGCGGCGTTAATCGCGCGTACTTGGATATTTTCAAGTACCTTTGATTTCTGTACGCGAAAAGAGAAACTAGAAAGTATCCGTTGATCGCGGTTTGAAACGACACAAGAGAAATACTTAATAATATGTGACACCCACGCAATTTCTCGGCAGGACCATGTACGGTAGATGTCGTATGACGTCAGTGCTACTTTACATCAACCGATATACGCGTGTAGGCGCGTTGGATGTGGCGCAAAAGGTAACACTCGTGGGAGAACGTTAAGGCGACAACCTTCGGTAATCGATCGTTCGTCTTCCAATGATCCTTTATAGATTACGTACAAAGTACACTGAACAGCATATCTGACTTCCTATAAGGAAAATTAGGGACTGATATAATGCGGCCTGAGAACTGAGGGTTGTAGAGAATTTCTTCATTTTTCAAGTTAGAATTTTGAAATATGAAATTTGTGAGTTTGAAAATTTGAAGATTTCCATATTTGAGAATTTCTAAATGTGGGATTAGGGAATTTGAGAATTTGCTTCAAAACGCTTTTGGAGTTTCGAGCGCGTATTATGATAAAATCGCAGCAGGAGTGCGCCACCCCCGACGTATTTTCCGTGGACGTGGCAGCTCCCGGGGGTGAAGTCCTCTCACGGCTGCTTAGTCTCACGTAACCGAACATGAGATCCGTCGGAAATGTTTTACCACGTGCACGTGTTCATTTTCAATGACGGTTCTCGATACATGGCCCTCATTTGGTGTTACATAGCGGGTGTCGCCCCCGTTCGCAAGCAAGGTCGAGGTGTTAAGGTCGTTTGTATTATTGCGTTCAAGGAATTTAGAAAATTTGGAAGTTTAGAAGTGATTTGATGACTAGAGGACCTATGCATTTGGTAACTTGAGAACTTTTAAATTAGAAAATTAGGAAATTTGAAAACTGAATTTAAGATAAATGTTCATTGACAATAGTGTATTGACAATATATATTGGTCGTGAGTATCCTGCAATAATGACGATATATTGTATGCTGATCTTCCGAGATCTCTACAACACATTGAATGCCCCGCCAGTTTCACGTGACTTTCCATTCATGTCGCGTGGGCTACGGATAGTCTACACTATTGCATCCAATACGTATACATATTTATAGGAAATGTCTTGCAATATTTATAAGATCTCACAAATAATTGAGAGGAAGAAAAAGAACTAGTGTACGACATAGTATACGCTGTAAAATCAGGACATATATCTTTACGTTAATAATGTACATAATTAAAAAATCATTGTTTTACGTGCATTGCTGCGCGTCATCGAGATACACACGTGTATACTGAATCTTTAATATGTATCTCATATACATCGCGTTTAATCTCTTTGTTTACAAAGTGTACGTACGGCCGACTTTAAAATATCGAGTTAACGTTGAAACCTAAATTTAGTTTCTGGTTTATTTGAAGCATCGCGTGAGTTTCCATGGACGATTAGTTATTTGATTAAATTTCAAAAGATTACGTACGAATCGTACGTGTGGACACACGAAAACTTAGGGCGACTTCCAAAACCTGGGCGCTCACTGTCACTCAACTTTCAAAACTAATTCATCTTATTTCAAAATCTGATCATTGGTCGTAAATCGTATTTTATTCACGGATGCTACGATGCATGACTAATAATCGGATTTTGAAAAACCTCGATTAAGTTAAGAAATCGATGATAATGGGCGTTCAAGTTTTAGATGTTTCAAAGGGATTCTCAACCTGATTATAATCGTGACTGCATTCAAATTTGGGAACAAAATATTGATATCTTTCTCGATTTACGATAAAAATTTGTAACTTTATTACATTTATAGAGAAAATTATAGTTCTTTATTATATCATATAAAAACCGTTATGTAACAAATTAATTAACTATGAATACACGTATGACAAATGTACACATCGCATTTATTATGCAACTAACTTATTTTGGCAATTGATATGAACTGCATGGAAAGTTTAACGTAAACATGATCTAGTTACATTGTTGTTCATATCAAATGTCGATTTAGTAATCATTTCTTGTGCTCTAATACATAAAAGTGAAATTTCCAATTTTCCGAATTCCTAAATCTCAAATATAAAATGCCCAATTTCACGATTAATATGTACTGCCAGTATTTCGAAATTGTTAGTACATATTGAGAATCGCGATACTGTGTATATTGCTCGACAGAGGTGTGCATAAGAGAAAATTCATCTGGGTACAGTTGCGGTGAATGACAAGAGTCGCGCGATAGAACTGATCGACCGATCGATTTGTGAATCGCGTCGAATCTCGGGGCACCATGGCATACGATCGCGTCCCTGAATTATTCAACTCGTATGCGCGGCGATGGTACCTCAATACCCGCGCGTACGGAGAGGCCGTATATGGTAGTGGGCGGTAGCGGCGCGCCGATCCACGGAACGCAAGAACCGATGCGCGGCAGACTGGTGCGCAGATCGAGCGGTGCGCATGCGCGCGAACTCCGGAATCTATAGGTATCCTGACGCGGCACATGCACGGAATCCGTGCCACGGATGGAGCAGTAGAACCGAGAATTCCGTAGTGCGTGTTTGTTTTTAATATCGCGATCGACGATTTAACTCTTTAACCTTAACAGAGTACAAACGACGAGAAAAGAACCTACGATATCTTTTTCTCTCTGTTATCGTTTTTCCGTGCCACACGCTCGTCCGAATTTTTCCATCTCTTTCCCTTCTCTCGCGTCCGTTTTCCCTTTTTCTCCTACCCTCCTTTTTCTTTCTTTTCCTCTCTCCCCTCTTCTTCTCCTTCGCCACAACGACTCTCCGCCGCCTTCTTATTTCCCTTTCACCTCTCTCTCTCCTCTCTTCTCTGCCTCACTCTTTCTCGATCCTTTCGGTCTTTCCGTTTCCCTCGCTCTTATTTCTTAGCTTCCCCTTCTCCTTCTCCGCCACCTCCACCTTCTCCTCGCATAGCATAGTATACCGACTTCGCTATTTCTAAAAACGTAACGCAATCGTGGCGACGTATGCGAGGAGCGCGCCAGAGAAACCACGAGCGAGGAGGCGCGACCTACGAACCGCGAGTTGTATCGATCGCGATCGAGTAAATCGTGCGAGAAAAGTCGAGAAGTGTTACCAGAGTGATAAATACAAGGGATAAATCTATGTTAACGTCGCGCGAAACCGAACGTGAAAAGACTGCTGTTATTTTAGATCTTGATCGCAACATCGTCCGTCTCTTACTCGTTCACGTTTAACGTTTAACGTTCACTCTTTCTTCCGTCTCCCTCTCTTGTGGCAGATATCTTTTTTCGTTTTTTTTTCTCTTCTTTCTTCTTCTTCTCTGTCGTACGTTTAATTAGTATTTTCGCGTGACCGCCATAGGAGTAATCAAGTAATTGCGATGTGTGATAATACTAACACAACGACGCAAAGTATAGCGGACTATCTGTCACAGTTACTAAAAGATAGAAAGCAGTTAGCTGCTTTCCCTAATGTCTTCATACACGTAGAGCGCCTACTAGACGAAGGTAAGCAACCATTAATCCACTAATATCTTGTATACCTTGTTCGGTAACGCATCGTTCTCATTCGCGACACGCCTTACTTTGGTTCGCATGATTAACGCCCACTGCGATTTATACATACTTCGAGTTTGATCCAAGCACGTTACACGCGCCCGCCCGTCAAACTTTTGCCACGCAGTTTTCGACGCGTCGTGTCGCGGTGTCTCGCGTCGACTAAAAATGGAAAAAGGAAAAACGAAAAACGGAAAACGGAATTTCGAGTGGAAAGGTAGAAACATGTACGTTCGGCTAATGCTAAAAACGCTGCTCGCGTCACGAGAGACCGGTTCTCGTTGCTCCGTTTGCCATAATCGGCAACGAACTGCTCGCAAACATCGTATCTGGATCGTGTGTCACGTGTTACGCGTCCCGGTGTCTCGTTCGAGCCTGCCTCGTTCGCTTTATTTTTTCCAATTTTCCACACCGGACCCAGAAGAGAAGGAAATTAAGTTGATCAACGTAAGTCGAACAGAATAAATATGTAAGAATCTCGTGGGACACGCGACTCGCGACTCGAGCGATCGATCGATCTTGAGAAAAGTCGATTTGGCCCATCGAAAGGGGCCAACCCAGTTCGACTCAGAATCATCGCATACCAGAGAGGAAACAAGATATGAAAGAAAGGGTGGGGAGGGGGGATTGTCAGTGAAAACGAAGTGAACCAAGTGTTCGAGAACAGTGACCGAGAAAACCGTAAAGCTCGTGATTCGTGATACGCGTCGTGATCTCGTGGTTAATCGCGTATGTTTTATTATTTGGATGTTTTGAAGTGAAACTTCTATGGGCGCGATTCGGCGCCGGAGCGTTACAGCCGATCGTCTCATCCATGCGTCACGAAAAGTGCAAGCAAGTTTCCACATTCCCAAATTTTTAAGTTTCACAATTTTCAATCTTTCGAATCTCTAACAGTTCAAATCTTTTAGCTTTTAAATTCTCAAACTTTCAAATCTTAAATTCCTAAATTCTCTAATTTTCAAATTTCTAAATCCGAAATCTCTAAATTTCCCTATCCTCAAATTTGTACCCATAATACAGAAGTTTCACTTCTAACACACGTGGCGACCACACACGCAATTTCTTCTGATCTTTTTGTGACCAATATCACTCATTTAGGAAATTGTGAAAAATATGTTTCGATACTATCTGATTTCGTGTCCATGGACATCGATTCGCGTCGCGAACGACGCGACGCGATTTACGATTACGATCGATAATCGATAACTGACATATGTAACGATCGACAATCAGATCGTTCGAAAGTTAGTCGAAAATCACAGTGATGCACGGGCATTCGCGTATCATCTATATTTGGTTATCGGAGAACGAGGAAACTGGAGTCGACGATTCAAAAGTTAGAGAAAGTCTCGTGGTATGTACCTACTTACGTACATCGTTTGCAGCGAAATACGAAAGTTATCGAATCACGAATGAATCGCGATGTTATTGCATCTTTCGATCGATATTTCTTTCGTTACGTATCGTGATTCGTTCCGTGACGTAATTTCATGATCTACCCGCGCGAATTATGAATTTTTCATAATTCGTAGATGTAATTCGTTGTCTACGATAAATAGGTCGAGGGGATTGAACTTGAGAAGAGCGATCGCAATTCGAGAAACAAAAATTCGTCTACTTCTGTAGGTTTTCTAGATCGTTGATCTTAAAAGTTATGCGATGAAACTTATTTTCGAATCGAACGCGTAACGCGTAACACGCAAGAAATCGCGAAACCGTTTTTCCATCGCGAATCGCTGCTTAAGGTTACGCTCAATACGCGCGCCTATGTATAGAGCTTGGAAGGACAAATACCATAGAAACGGTGCGTCGTCATCGCGCGAAAATAAATTGATCTTCGTATGTATTTATCGTGAGCATTTAATGATACATTTTTTACTCGAATAGTTTTGGTCGATGAAAGTTAGAGTCGTAATTGTTTACAATTGGAGTTCATGCGCTGTTCGCGCGTTCTATTCGTCTTCGACTCGTAATCGAAAGAGGAGCGGTGAAACCGCCTTTACCATCTGAGAGGTTAGGTTCGTTTTCCTACTTACGGGCGTGCCATTCTTTTCGAACATTTTCGCGCTTAAATGGCAGTAAGGATAACATTTTTACGATACAGACATATTTTTAACGCGTTTCGAAAGGTTTTTGCGAGATCGTTGGAAATATATGTAGGCGCGTTCGAGTCGTCTATGCGTATACCGTTTCACGGGAAATGTGTCAAATGGCGTTTACGAGGAGAACCGGTTTCACGAAAGCTCTCGGACTCGTTGCATTCCTTCGAACGTGGTCTCGTCGATGCAAAAAAACTTATTCGATCATTTTCGATATTTTTTTTCTCGCCGTGTTAATCGAACGCGATGATTTCGGTACAGAAATATTTAAAGGCGAACGTTGCACTCGTTGAAAAGTGGACACGTGTTACATACACTTATTATTCGCATCAAGTTTTTAGATACATGTTTCAACTAAAACATTTCAAATTGTTTATATTGATTTTTTAAATAATTTACTGAACGCACCAATGTCTAGAAAGTTATTATTGAATTTATTGTTGAGTTTTTAATCATTGTTCAGCGAAGTTTAAAATAATTTCTTTTCTTAACTGAACTAAAGAATTATACATGAGTATCGACACTTTGAATGTCACATGTAGCTGAGTCACACATGAATTTTGTACATGAATCTATCATTCATTTTAATGGAATTTTTTTTAAAAGGAAGAAGTTAAACATTATAAAAATTGTTTATTAGGTTTAACGAAAATAAAATTATTGACTAACAAGACTTGGGTATTGCAAAAAAGTTGGTTACCAATTTGTACTTGTGTACTGAATTCTCCATAAAAGTGGACATGGTAGCGTTATCGGAATAAACCGGTGTTCGTTAGCGAAACGAGCAGATTTTTTACAACGGAAAGTCTGGTAACAAGAAATTGCAAGAGCGATTGTTTATCGCGTATCTTTGGACCCGTTCCATTCGTAATCAGCCGTTTCGACAATTAAAGTTCGTCCGAGTAGGAATAAGACAAGTGTCCAGGCATCGAAGTAAACGGAAAGAGAAATGAACGGAAAGTAATAAAGGGTAAACGGTATGACCCAGAGCTAGATCTCGCAGAGGATAGGGTTGATCGTGGCGCATCGTTTACGTTGGCTCGAGCGTATCGCGATCGCGTCCGAAAGATCTATTTCGAACGCGACGTAGCAAGTTTTCTCGGTGACCTAGTGGCGTGAATAGAACTCGTTGTCAAGCGCGTCCTTTCGAAACCGTCTAGCGAAAACTTGGACGCGCGCGAGCTCTAGTTTTCTTCTGCTACTAGGTCGGTGCGCTTAATCGTTTCGGGCGGAAACCTACGAAATCGTACGCGCCGCGCAGCGTATCGACTCTTTCGAGTACGTTACCGCGCCGCGTAACGCGTATTCGTGTTTCGCCACTCGAAACGTATTTTTAGCATCGAACGAAATTTATTTGTTTATTTATAAGCCATGGAGTCTTCTTCGGTCGCTATTAACTCTTAAGTGGAGTTAGTTTTAGTCCTGTCAGAGTTTGATCTATATTTTCTTTCAAAACTAGATAATACCGGAAGCTAGATAAAATGTTATTCGTTGAAGATGATGTAAAGTACTATTTATTATTTTTTGATATAACAAATAGAATTGATAGAGTAAATATAAGACTATACGTAATTATGGATCAACCCCATTCGACAAAATTATATTTAATATGTGCAACCGTAGTATTCTCGTAACGAGATCAAGATGCATCACGAATGCTCCGTTTTCTGTTGGCGGGAGACGCTGGTATATTCGATCGTAAACAAGAATATTTTGATATCGCGACGATTTGGGTCGAGATTTGTTTCGGTGATTCTGAATCGGCGTGTTGGTCGTTTGAAAGGCGCGAGCTTAACAGAAATACGTGGAACGAGGCGCGAATTGGACGCGTAAACATCGCGACGCGTTACGGTTCGTTGGTCGGTTTCCAAACTTGGATCGCGACGATACATTCGCGAATTAAAAATATCTCGTTTGCCAGTGTTGTTTTCAAATTCTGCGCGTTTCCCTAGCTGTGCTCATCGTTGAGAGAAAAAAGAGAAATAAACTCGAGGACTGGAAAAATAAAAATATAGGAATATAGGTATTTGGTATCTGAATCCAGGAATTTGGGAACATAAGCTTATAAGGCTTAACAGGGTCTAAATACACGATTTGGTTGCTAATTTGTACAAATTTAACGATATAGGGATATAGAACATAAGGATGAAACTATAAGTATATACTGACCTAAGAATTTAGAAATATACTTCTCCATACAAAGTACACAATTATTTAGCTTTTGTATTCTGATATAGATATGCAGCTCGAGGAGCGAACAATCGTTTTACACATTATATATTTTGCTCGTTTCACTCCGATATCTCGAATAGGTCGAACGATCGGTCACGTTCGTAGCGATCGTAACTACGTAGGAAGAATCGGCGCGCAACGACGGACTCTGTTATGTTTCTTCGGCTTAGCGGTGTTTGAGTAAACGTTGAGCAGGGCGACGGTGGCAATAGTTGCAGCAGTGGCGACGAAGGCGGTAGCGGCCGCATTCCTTCTTTCCTCTTTGTTCCTCTTCGTTTCTGTTCCTTTTACCGGCCGATCGAAGACGTTATCCGTATCCGTTAACAATCGGCCAGTAACGCGAGCTCTTCGGTTTACGGAAGTACTTGTTAACTCTTTTGAGACATGCTGATATGAACAATCATAATTTCGTGCGAATATAGAAATGTTGCATAGCGTTCATTACACTATCAAGTATTCAAGATATTCATCCACGTGTTTCGTGTTCTTTGTCCTGATCTATGGACCTGACTATTATGAATCTATGATTCGATGATTTGCAATTATTTTATGATGGATAGTGGGATTTGAAAGAAATGTACGCTTCAAAAAATTAACCCTTTCGTACATATTGAAGATTTACATTTTTTCTAAGCATGTAAGAATATATTTAATAAATAGCTAGCAGCAGTCTCCTATTAAAATGATGTACTCTGCAATGACTATAAAGCAAACTTATCGATTAAATAAAGTTGGAACAAATGCATTACGTTGAAGTGTCGGAAGAAAATCCGATGAACGCAATCTTTACCGATATCTCGATATTTCCCATCCACTCGAAGCGTTTCGAGTGGAGCAACGGTAATTCGAAGTCGATTCTATCCGATTCTATCGGATTTAACAGTATCGATGGTCACGTCGTAATCTGAAGTGTCGGCACGCGCTGAACGTCAACGGCGCGTGAGATCTCGATAACGATTTTTTCTTATCGTGATAAGTCTCACGTTCGACGTGAAATCACGACCGGTATCCTGAATCACCGGAGCACCTGTAACGGATATGCCTTCGAAACTTATCCGAATTCTTTGGAGCAGCTCGAGCGCCGGCCAAGCCGTTTCTCTCTTCCCAAATAAGGAAACGTCTACTCGCTCTTCGTGGACGTGGACGTGGGTCGTCGGGTCGTGGTCGTCCTATCGTATAGTTTTCGCGCGTACGCCTGCATATATAGAGCGCATACGCGTGCACGCATACTTACATCTAATAAAAGGTGTCCCGTAACTTTACCGTACGATTAACAGCAAACCTGCCTTCGTTAGGGAAAATATGGCAACCGAGTGGAACTCTTCCATTCGTTAATTTTTTGCGATTTTTCAGCACTCGAAAATTTGGAACGATTTGAAAGTTTAGGGATTTTCGGATTTGGGGATTTTTAGAGATCAAGGGATATTCTAAAACTTACAAGAAGATGTATAAATTTAAGGATTTAAAAAGATTGAATATAGAAAAGTTTAATAACACAACTTGAAAGGCGGCAAATTTAAAAATGAAACTACTGACTGAAACAAGTTTGATGAACTTATGCCATATGAGGCACGTCACTTTCTACCAGTTCCACGAACGTAAGTGGACTTTCATTTCCGAAGAAAAGTCAGATGAAAATTTGCGAGGAAAGGAAAATTGGAAACCCTTGGAACGGCCCTTGAGAAGTGGCAGGGGCCGATGACCGGATTGACCCGCGGTTAGCTTCGCGCCGCGTGGCATCCAGCAACGGGCTCGTGCCACTTCTGCTTCGTTCCGTTCCGTTCCATTCCATTCCGTACCGTTCCGTTCTGTTCTTGTCGTTCTCGATCTCTTTCCCTCTTTCCGTCTACGATCTTTTTACTCGAATGCGTCTTTGCTCGTCGTTCGTTCACTCGCGGAAATTTACACTTCGACCCTCTCTGTTTCTGTACAAGTTGGTTTCCTAGGAAAAATGGCGGTGCAAGAGAACTGCGTTTCACTTGACAATTTTTGTATCTACGAATATTCCTAAAAATACTGTTTTTAAATTCGTGTATATTTAAATTTGGAAATTCGGGTATTTGGGACGTGGGAATTTAGAAAGAGGGTTCGGAAATTTAGATTAGGAGTTGAAGTGTGAGGTCTTCAGAATTTACAAGTTAATTTGCTAAATTGTAATTTGTGTTCTAGAGTCAAAAATATGTGACTTCCAGTATTTTGAGAATACAAAGATACGTAGATTTAATATTTACAAATTCAGAAATAATTTTAAGTATTTACCTCACCATGGTGCATTACGCAAATCTACGTTGCACCCAAATATACCTCCAACGCTGCTCCTAAACTTCTCTGACCGTCCTCAATCTCCCTGAAGAACTCCGATTTTCTTCCTACTACCGCCTACTACTACATTCCTCTCTGTTTTTCGTATTTGCCCTCTTCGTCTCTCACCGTGTTCCCGCGTCTCTGTAGGTACACGTTTTCCCGCCTCCGTCGAATTCGAGTCTTTTACATTGAGCTTCGAAAAGTAGGTAGGGTGAAAGGAATTCTCTGCCATCTCCGTTTCCAACCCGCGCTCTTCTCTCGTCTTTATGTCTCTCGTCGTCGCTCTTTCTTGTTGCCTCGAGTCGACCGTGCACTCGTGCGCGCGCGCGCTCGGGTCGTTATACCGAACCGTGCTCGCATGTAACTCGGAACTCGTATCTCGTATCTGGTACCGTGTACCCGGCCTTAGTCGGTCAGCTTTGCCTCCAGATGAAACAGGTTCGGCGTTTATGGTCGTAACTTTGGAATACCGATGGAATTTTACTACCTTCTTATCCATTATTTCATTTTTTTTTTACGCGGTTTCCTTCATTTTCCGTACACGCGTGACGCACTTTTTCCATCGAAGTCGGAACAAGGTGGACGTGTTGATCTAGTTCGTTTTACTATATTGCATCGTGTAGTGTTACATACTGATTTCTCAACTGAACACCACACAATTTCCCATTTTAGAAATTTACAAATTTACGATCTTCGAATTTTCTGTATGAAACGTGTTCATTTTGCTAATTTGTAAATTGTCAAGTTACCAAGTGTTAAATGTACATATTCAAATTTACAAATTAGCAAGCTTGTTCATTTATGATGCTTCAAATTTGTAAATTATCAAATGTCTACATTTATAATCTTTCGTATCTGCAAATGATCTAATATGTACATGTATAAATTCAAATGACCAATTATCCTCTAATCTGTTCAATTGAAAGGTTTGCCAGTTTAAAAACCTTTAAGTTTCTACCTTGAATTTCTAAACTTAAATGTACGAGAGTTTGAAAATGCCCAAAGTACTCTCACTATAAGGATACTTCGCATGTGTACACAGAGTACACAGTGTACATAATTGCCCATGAGTAGTTCAGTGTGCACTCGATGTGCCCATCACTGGTCCTCGCGACCTACGCAAAGTAACATTGTCCCGTTCGCACGAAAACGCGATAAAAGACGATCGCGCTATTTCGGTATTTTATTCGAGGTTTCACACGTTACGTTAAGAATCACGCTTCGCGCACCGTTGGTAGAAAATTTCTTGGCTACGAATTTATAAATATATCTTTCTGACTCACCGCATGAAAATAAGTTGTAAATTGCTCAAGAGACTTGGCCACCGAAACGCGACTCTGATACGCGCGATACTAAGTTTCCAATTGGAATTTGAAACTGGATCATTATTACGTGTATTCAGTTCTACATTGTTTACCCTATGTATCTCCTTATCATCGAACAGTTAGGCGAGTGTTTACTCATTGTAGTAGCTTAGAGACCCTTTAATCAGAGTCGTGATATCGATTTTGATCACTATCTTCTTACAGCAAATTGCGCGAAATTTCATTTGTAAGAATGTATTCTACACAAGTTATATAAACAATTCTAACAATATCTTGTGTCAGCAAAGAAACATTTAATGTAGTTTTACAAATGGAGTACAAATTGTGACACACGAGAAACAAGTATCGTACATAATACACGTGTAAATATTAAAATACGATTAGAGAAAAGAAATAAACAAATGTCTCCTTGAATAAAGTGGACATACGCGGTGCGCATGCGCGCGGTGCACACAGCGCATGCGCATGTATCTCTGTTCAAGAAAACATTCTTTTACTTTTCTCGACGAATACTTCAGCAGCATTTGTAGCTTCGGCCATTAGAACAGACTTAAAGTAACGTTTAAGCACCTCGAGAAATTTGGAACGGCCATTATCCGTTCATTATTTAATTTACAAAGATCATTAGCGGGTCTCTGTGGATTGGCGCCTCTACCCTCGAACGCGCACTTATTCACAGTCTCGTTTTCCATCGTTCGACAAATGTAACTAACGAAGAACAAATACGTTTCGTAAGCTGAATCGTGTCCGCGATCATCATCTTCTTCTTCTCGAAGCATTTGATCCGTGTCATGGATCGTAGCTAGGTGATTACGACATCGGTGATGTCATGGACGCTGCACCTATACCGCTACCAACATCGATCCACCATCATTGTATCCTACGCTTAGGCAGATTTTTATTCTCTCTCCTAACGATTTTATGTCTCGAGTTCGTCGCTGGCTTCGAGTTTCATTCCCCTTCTTTCTTTTCTTCCCAAAATATTTCTCGATAAATCGTCCGTTTCGCGCGAAACACGTAAATACACGATGTTTACGATTACGCTTTTAATTTAAAAATGGACCTCGAATTCCTACGTTCTCGCATGTATTGTATCCACTCTCGTTGGAATTTCTTGGAACGAAACTGAAAATATTAACGAAATGACTGTAAAGTTTTTACTGAGATATGAGTTATTTCAAAGTTAGGACCTGAAAATTGGCCTTCAGTTGACCTTGAATGACAAACTGAAAATGGGACGAAACAATTAATATGAAAATATCTAAATACATTGTATGCATTCAATGGGTTTCTTAAATGAGGCATGTCTTTAATCGGTTTATGATACAATCGAGTTATTTTAGATATTAGTTGTTATTGACTCACCCAGTATTGTACTGTCGATGTAATCTGACCTTTTAAGTATGAACCGAAACTTTATCGTTTATGACTCATTTGCGATGAAAAATGATGAATTTTTAATTATCATGCTAAAGCAATGGCTTAGCACAGTGATGCATAAGCATATAAATTGAGCGAACAGGGTTAAAATCTTGTTCGAGTTTTTTATTTTACGTAACATAAAATGTACATATAAACAAATTTGATAATAATGATTTCCTGTAAGATTGAAGATGACCTACTTTTTATGTAATGACATTTTAACTAGTTTTAACTGGAAAATAATTAAACCAATTTTTAAAGAATTGATAACAACAAAGTAGATAATGTTCGTACGTGAGGCCATTGGTTGTTGAATTTACAAAAAAAAATGAAACATCCACGTATGTGCCAGCGTCCTTGAGAAGATTAAACATGGTATTCTTACACAATGAAAACATGTTGCAAGGTTCTCTTGTTAGCAGAATTTAAAGAAAAGTTGTACAGTGTTGCAAACCTTTTGAATCCTATGAACAATCCAAATGCGATGAATAAATTTCTCAGGAAAAGAGGAAGGTAGAGAGAAACTAACGATATATAACGCGTCTGATGTCATCCGTAATGAGCAACGATACTAAAAGTAGACGCGATGCTCTGTTCTTATTGCTCACGCCTTATGTAGAGGGAGGAGTTTATCACCTGGCTTCCATTTTGGATGTTAAATGTGCAGAATGTTCGAATTTTACGATTCTCAAATTTTTAGATTCTTAAACTCTGCAAGTTTTCATACAGATCTCAAATTCTCAAGTTCCTAAATTGCCAAATCTCTAAATTCTCAAATTCCCACTTTGCCAAATTCACAATTCCCTAAATTCTCAGTTCCTCAAATTTCTACTTTCCCAAATTTCTACTTCGCCAAATTCCCAATTTCCCCAATTCCCAATTCCCCAAATTCTCAATTCCCCAAATTCCCAATTCCCCAAATTTCAATTCCCCAAATTTCCACTTTCCCAAATTTTCAATTCCCCAAATTCCCAATTCCCCAAATTCTCAATTCCCCAAATTCCCAATTCCCCAAATTCCAATTCCCCAAATTTCCACTTTCCCAAATTCCCAATTCCCCAATTTGGCACTTCCCCAAATTTCCAATACCCCAAATTCCCAATTCCCCAAATTCCCACTTCCCCAAATTCCCAATTCCCCAAATTCCCAATTCCCCAAATTCTCAAGTCCTCTTCACAAAAAGTTACGTCTTATAATCTTCAGACATAAAAATATGAAAATTCAAAAATTTCCAAAATTGTTAAATTAATAAATGTAAGCCAATGAGTGAATTCACTTTCCTCTACATCGTCACATTCCCTAGGGAAAATTAGGGACCACCGTTTTCGTTTACTATCCCATATGCGTACGTCGATTATGAGAAACGAATGACTGCCAATTTTCCACATTTATCTGACTACGTTCTTTTTGTTTCTATGTTTCAGAAATCGCAAAAGTGCGGGCGAGTCTTTTTCAAATCAGCGGCGTCAAGAAAGAACCGCTGATTTTGCCGGAACCAGATGGAAAAATCATAACGTTGACAGAGAAAGTTTATGTGCCCGTTAAAGAACATCCGGACGTAAGTTTCAGCTTCAATTCTTTATCGATTCGCTTTATTTGTTTTTGTAAGTTAATCAATTTGCGCGCGAATCAAAGTACAGTGAGGGTTGTTCAAAAATGGCGCAGCACGGAGAGAAGCATATTTTTCTATAAACGTAATGTGCAAACTGTAAATGTACAAAGAAGTAACAATTTAATATTATCTGTATTTGAAACAATTCAAATTTGAGTTGATTTAATTGCGAAGAGGAACCGTAAAATAATACTTATTCTATTATGTATACAATTAAAGTTTAAAATTATAAGATAAAATGAAGTTATGAATAAATAGATGTTAGTATCTTTTTCGATATACTGCCAATAGTACAAGTGTTGAAATTGTTAATAAAAATGGAGGAGGAATGTATCTAAACGATACAAGAATGAAAATTTATGTGACATAAAATCGAAGTCAGACGTGACAAGAAGATGAATATAAGGAGTAATGGAAGTGAGACTTGAATGCAGGAAAAATGTTATTCTCATGAATGAGTCGAAGCTTAATTTTCATGCGAAAAGGTAGTCACGATTCAGAGAAAACCTGATCAGATGCATATCAAAGTTTTCCACAAGCTCAACAAGATTGACAAAGCAATTGTATAGGGATCTTTATTGAGCAATGTCTCAATGTACCGAGAATGTCTCATTTATTGATAATAAAATAAACAGATAAAAATATTGAAAAATATTGTTGAGTAACGTACAGAGGTCATTACGAGTAATTCGAAGTTTCACATTCACAATACACGAGGATACACCGTACACAGCTGAAAACTGGTCGTTATGTAATTTTCCGAATGGAAAACTCAAATACCAGATATTAATCTTATTAAACGTGTTCGGTGTGAATTAGAAAAAGGGATTACGTAATATTTGCAATAAGAAAGGCATTTCAAGAGTGGTTAAATAGTGTTCGAAACTTTATGCAAATTTAATTGAACCTGTTGCATGACTTTCACAAGAGAATAAATTTATTCTGTTAAAGTAACATATTTTATTATCAGAGGTTTGCACCGCATGTTGACACGATTTCTGTATTCATTGTGCAAATTATTTATTATAAATAAAGTTAGCATTGTTCGGGTAATACATGCGTTACAGTAAAATATATACTACTTGTGAATATTGGTATTTAATAAAAATGTGAACGAAAATGTTACACGCCATCCATGTGTAAATACTTGTAATTTCAAAATAAGCAACGTAATATGAATTTAGCTTCTGTTTATTTTACTTATATTAAACAAAGATAATGATAATGGTGTACGGAGAGTGTTTACATACGTGATAATCAAGTATGTTTACATTTTATTGGGACAGCTTGTACATTAAAGAAGTGTTAACATATCAATTTAACTTCTGTTTATTTCGTTTATTTAATTATGTAATAATATGTGTACATATTCTTAAGGACACCGTACATTACAGATACATTACATTATTCCTAACTTCATTTTATATTATACACAGATTTACACACAAACACGTTTCTTATATTGTACTCTTTTAAGTAACACTCATATGTATAGTGAAAGAGTAAACTATACTTTTTGCACTAAATTGTACTTTTGGCACTGTACCAATCATACGTATAGACAGTGTTGTGTATTGTGGTATTTAGATCTTTATATACATCAGATAATTTAATTTCATCTATATTTTATAATCAAAATAACTGTTCATTTTATTCTACTATATCTATAAATTAACTCTCATGTTTTATTTTATTCTACCACATGAATAAATTAACTTCTGTGTTTCATCTTATTTTACTATATCAATAAATTAACTCTCATGTTTCATTTTATTCTACCACACGAATAAATTAACTTTTATGTTTCATCCTATTCTACTGTATCAATAAATTTACTTTAACATTTCATTCTTCCCTCCCGCATCTCTTTCCACATAGTTCTTTTTATACAAAATACAAAACAATTAAATAAACCTGACGACCAGATACATTTACGATCACAGGTTTTACGAGAGGGACACGACTAATATTTTGAAACGTTTATGTTGCAGTTTAATTTCGTCGGACGAATTCTCGGGCCACGAGGAATGACGGCCAAACAACTTGAACAAGAAACTGGATGCAAAATAATGGTCAGGGGGAAAGGTTCTATGAGGGACAAAAAGAAGGTAAATTGTTTTCCGTGATACGCGATTAATTATTTTTCGTTCGTTTTTCCCCTCCGCGTAATTTTCTTCAGATATCGAATAACATTTCAGACGTTTTATTTTGCGTCGCGCCATATCTCAACGATGACCGCGAATTCCGTCACAAAAGATCTGTTTTAGAAGCATTTACCACGTATCGTCTCCTCGTTTGTTTTCAAATTTATCCACGCGTTCTAATATGTTGCTAATTATTTACGCGAATATCGTTGTAATTCTCATTATTATTACCGTTGTTATTATTAATGCTATTTACAAAACATCGAACGATAACGCACATTTATTCGCCAAGTAACGTATTCCTGTTTTCAAGCTGCGTTCGGCGAACGAGAGAAAATCTTATCGTAAGTACGAGTATAAAAATAAATTGTTGCTTGTCTCCGAAATTTCTTTTATGACGGCAGCCACCGCTCGAAATAATTTTACATACGTCTATCACTTGGACGTTTCGTAACTTTCATAGAAAAGAGGAAAATTTGTCACATGTGCTAGAAACTTTGCTAGGGAAGTGCGAGAGAAGAACTAATGGTTACGAATGAGAGTTATAGTAGTAGACATAAATTATAGTAGAATTACCTATTGAAATATTTTCGAATCAGAACTATTTATATTTGTCTAAATAGTTAGAATTAATTATTTAAATTCTACAAACTAGGATAAATAAACGTAAAAGTATTATTAGTACAAATTATACACCTGATATAAATAATAGAATAGACAATAAATATTTACTTACAATATAAGACACCTATGTACATAATTCAACTCGTAATTAAAAAGTGATACTGTTGGTTTATGATAATTGAAACATGTACAATTTCTCGATTTAAGGCTGTTTTTACGAAACGAATTAATAAGTGCTTTCACTTGAAAAATGAATATAGCACATTTACCAGAAATTACATGTAACGGTCGATACGTAATAATGAATATAAAGATATAGTTATAAGCGAAATATCACAGTATGGAATGGTTCATTTATATAGTAAATGGATGTCCAGGCATTAAGTGTAATTGCTGAGACATTAAGTATAATTATAAGAGAGTATATCGTTAATGTCAACGTTCGCATAATTGCAACGCGTAACGCGTTCATTTCGTAAGATCGCGTTAAATGGAGATTCCAGACTCATTTTCATGATTCCACAGGAGGAGCAAAATCGAGGGAAACCAAACTGGGAACATCTGACGGATGAACTGCACGTTTTACTAACGGTTGAAGATACCGAAAATCGTGCCACTTTGAAGCTTGCCAGAGCCGTGGAAGAAGTGAAGAAGCTTCTCGTTCCCGTGGTGAGAGAGTTCCAGTTACATCGAAGATTTGAACCTATTCTAATAGATACCTACACAGGTAACTAATCGATATAAAATTTATGAAGCTGATTATTTGCAGGCCGATGGAGAGGACGAACTGAAAAAACGACAGCTAATGGAACTCGCTATCATAAACGGTACCTACCGGGATTCCAACACTAAAGTTGCTGCGGCTTCGGGTACGCATCTGAACTTCGTATTATGCGTAGCATGCAGGGATTTTGGGAATTTGGAGATTTGCCCATTACAAAACATTTCAGAACTCAAATTACACTGAGTAATTTACTGTATAGAACAGACATGTCATTTAACATCAAGGGTCACATTAAGTACTGTAAAACCTCAACAAAGTGAGTTAAATACTCACTTTTAAATTGAAAATCAAGTGGGAAAATATTAAATAGATACTGAAGCATCAACTAAAATATATAACCATTTAGTATCTCAATAAAATATGACATTTCCACAAAAGCACAGCAACAATGTTTTGTTATATTGTAAAGTCCGGAACCAGTTATTTTGACTGGCTATTTGTAGTGTTAAATAATCACGTTGAATGCCATTTTAATGGGGCGACAAGTATCCAACAATACTTGTTGGACTGCATGCTTGACATGCCTGGTTCAGGAGATAGTTGAGTGAAGTTACTTAACCTTTTCAGACCTGATTTATTCCACAATATAAACACCTTAAATTACTCTTGAAATGAAAACACTTGTACTTGTAATATACTGTCATTTCTTAATTTTGCAAATTCATCAACACCTGCAATGTATCACAAAAATAAGTTTTAGTATGTGTTTTCAAAGTAAACGTCTATTATAACATATAGTGCCACAGCGTTTGAAGGAGTTGAGCAATTATTTGTCTGAATTATTTATTAATGTATTAATATTATTTGTGTTTTAGCTTGCGACGAAGAATGGAGACGCGTTGCCGCGGCTGCGGCGGAAACGCAGCGGCTTCTTCCGGGCTTGGCAACACCGATGAGGACGCCTAGCGCCCCTCTCGGGGCACCATTAATACTCTCGCCCCGGATATCTGTCCCGACGACCGCCGCGTCCTTGCTGAACGGTTCGGGTCCCCCGGGATCCCTTCTTTCCGCCGGTGATCCTCACGGATTAATTTACACGCCGTACGCCGATTACGCCAACTACGCCGCCCTGGCAGCCTCGCCTCTTCTCACGGAATACACCACTGCTGATCATTCTGGTGGGTTGTTTGCTCGCTGATCTTCGTCGCGAGATCCTTCTTTCTCTCTTTCTTTCTCTCTTTCGTTCGTTTTTCTTTTTCTTCTTCCGCTACTCACGCGTTTCCTTCTACTTGTCGTTTGATCTCCTCTCGACGCGTTTTGGTTGAAACTCGACGCGGTGCAGTGGAAAAGCGAGAGAATAAGGGAGAAAGAAAACGAATCGAGTAAAACGAACGAAAAGTAAGACGTAATAATATTATTCGCCTATTCCACGGAACTCGAATCGCGACGGAATATTTCTTCTCGTACTCCATTCTTCTTTCGAGTTTGATACGTTGTTGAAATATTATACGTTTTGCACAGTACAGTTTTTGAGGAATTTTCTTAAAAATGTGATCGGTTAAATTGTTGAAATTTTTTATTGAAAATGTTCAAATACAGATGCCTTTGATTATGGATTCTCAAAACTATAATACGAGATATTTCATACCAAGAATGTCTGAAAAGAAAAAAATAGAATACAGTACATCATGTTAAGTTAGGTACTATAAACTTATATCAACTTCATATTTTTAAGAAGCCCATATATTTTTCTCTCAAATACGTTTTTATCAATCAACCCTTCATTGCACGGATTTTATCAAGTTTAGGAAAAGGTACACTTGTAAACTCTTTAGAGATTATAATAAGAAAGAATAAAAATTATCTTTTTATATATTTAACATATACGCAAAAAAATGCAATGAAGGGTTAAACGAGAAGAATATTCCGCGTTAAACGAAAAGAACGGTACGCGTACGTAGATTTGTACGTACTGTACTTACTTTTTTTTTATTTACGTGTTTGCTATGGCAGTAATATCATTTCGTTACCGTCGCGCTTGTAAGTAATTATTACCGTTATTTCTATTGATATTATTATTATGATTATTATCATAAGCGTTATGCAATAATTATTATTATCATTACCATCATCGTCGTCAACATTGTCGTCGTCATCATCATCTATTATTCAACGATATTAATAGTATTACCATTGCTGTTATTATTATAATTATAATTATTATTAGTACTAGTGTTAGTACCAATAGCATTAGAATATTCGTTATCTTTGTCGTTTACATCGTTATCGTCATTTAGTCTATCATTAGCAACGTTACAGGCATAATAATGGTCGAAAGGGAACCGGTAGTCGTTTCGTTATTTATTAAGAGTCGTTAAGAAGGTATAGGGAAGTTGAAAGGTTCGTTAGGTAGGAGTATTAACCCTTAATTACTATAGATGCCCTTTTGAGGGTTGAACGTTTCCTAATTAAGTAATTTGGAAATTTGCAGATTTTTATATTGGGGTATATACTCTTGGGGGTTCAGAAATTTATGAACATAAGAATTTGAAAATGTAGAAATTTGTAAATGTAAAAAGATGAAAATTTGTAAATTTGATGTAACGATGCAATAGAGATTGAGTTGTCACTAATAACCCAAGCACGCAATTTTAACGACTATAGTAATTAAGGGTTAAGTAAACGGTATTATTAATTTAATGACGGTATCGAACATTTTACGCTACGAGAATCAGTCGTTCACTAGTCGCATCGATTCCGGTAATCGTTTGATAACGGATGCGTTCGATATCGCTCGTAACGCGCATTTTTCGAACAACGGATCAAAAAAAATAACGAAATTCGAGAAACAAAAGAAGAATCACACGGACAACGAGGATCCGTGCAAGAGCAGTTCCGTAGATCGCGCGGGAAAATGTCACGTTTGATTTTTGAAATAGATTTAGAAGAGAAGAAGAAAAACGAGCATAATCGGGAACTCATCGAAGAGCGTCACGTTAAACGATGATATTATTTATTATAGGTATTTGTTTCGTACAGAGTTTATCGCGATATATACTTTGAATATATTTGATTCCATTTTCTTTTTATTTGAGATTTTCTTTAATAATTTAGTACCGTTGTTACGCGTATTTAAATTTTATTAGTCGTTTTATAACCCTCAAGATTTTAACACGCGCGGTATTTTAACGACCGCGGGATGAACGTAAATTATTGAGCCAAGTAATGCAAACGTTGTATATACATTATCGCGTATACATATTACATACGCGTTATCGATAAGAAAAGGGAGACGAACCTCTCGTTGATCAACGAAAAAATACTCGGTTATCGTACCATGAATCTTACACTTATACATTCGTTACCATTTACTATGCATAGTAAAGATCATTAATGTGTTCAGTGACTATGGTACGTTTGAAAAATGAAATATCACCTGTATAATATCGATCAAGTTCCAATTGTTTTTAGTACGTTAACCTTCTCGTTTCCTTATTTCCTGTTTTTCGGGGATTATCATATTAATCATAATTTTATTCGTATATGTTACACAGTACATGATCTTATTTGTATCACTGACATTTGTAACAACAAATTAAATATCACTTAAATTGCACGACGTGAAAAGCGTTTTTGTTCTTAAAATATTGTTAATATATGTATATATTATCAACACTGTTTTACATCGAATTCAAACCTTAACAAACTAAAATATGTACATATGTATGGTTTCATTTTTCAAATGTATCATGTTCACGTAGTCCTTATATTTCGCTTTCGTCGTATAAAAGGACAAAAAAGCGAACGTGTATAACCGTAACTCTATGTCCGATATTTTCTGGTGCATTGCCATATAGATACGTACATACATATATAATATGTATATATACATATAATCAAACGATCAAATATTATATTATTTATTCGTATACTTTTTAATTTATATATATTTACGTAAGTACATAGAAAAATTTCTCGCGATAGTTGAAATCAATATGAAAGGCGATTAAAAATGGCGCGAAAACAATACCACATAGTTGACCGTCCATTGGTAATGCATAATATAAAATACCTTGCTATTTATTAAATTTGTACGTATAAACGAATAAAAGGAAACGCGTGCTCGTTTAATTCTCGTTGAAGTTCAGTGTACAAAAACAGAGATTAGTATAAGTTAGTCGTGGTTCCGATTTTTGCTTCTCGTCAACGATTTAACGATTACGCGAAAAAAGTGCGTAAACCGTTTGAAAAAGATGAAGCATTTATACGAGTGCCGATATATTTAGTAACAATATGGTGCAATATATTTATTGTTATTATTATTACATATATTTCCGTTTAACATTTCAACAGAATTCGATTAACTTGCTAGATATAATTTTGTTGACGTGACGATACGTAGATGTACGATACGATATATGACACGCCATTGACGTAACTAGGACGTTTAGGGTCCCTAGATTTTTTTCGAATATGTTCCTCATGTTTGGCATGATCTTTGGACATATGGGAGTTTGGAGATCTGGAAATTTGGGATTTTGGAGTTTTGGGGATTTGCAAATTCGAAAATTCAGAAGATTAAAAATTTAGAAATTTGGGAATTTGGAAATATGGAAATCTAAAAAATTTAAGAGCCAATACCTATTTTGGTTCCCTCCCTAGGGCTCCACCTAGTTACGGCATTGGTTGCGAGACGATTCGACGCGTTACATAAATTTTATTCGATTCGATCCATAAAGAAAGACATTAAAAAGTAGTAATAATTGAATATCGTTCTATACTTCACTCGTATCGTATCGTCGTTGAACTCACTTTACTTCGCGAAACCATCGACTTATTTCGAGTCAGTTTTCCCAAAGATTTAGAAACGTGTTAGTCGATTAACAATGGCGCTTGAAATGTTTATCAAACAAATTGTATTTACGCGTACCACGCATATGTGCATACGTACGCAATAGTTTTATTCGAGATTCACGTATCGTAATCGTTAAATCGCGTATCATTCGTAATCGCGTTCGAACGTACTTACAAGAAGAAAGAAAGAAAGAAGGGCGGTAGAAAATGTGATTTTGACACGCGACAATTTAATCGAACGCGATTGCATGAATTTGAAGACGATTTATAATCGTTTAATTCTGTTCGAAGTTTAACAGAAGTTTATTTGTCGAGCCGCGCAACCTCGTTTTCGTTACTTCGTTTCGAATAAGTTTTATCGACGATTTCGATAGAGAGGTTAATTCTTCGTTGCATTATTTGGTTTAACTTAATTATTCGACAGGAAAATCATAATGAACATATATTGTACTTTTATAGTACAAAATTTAGAGAGAAGTTGCACATTGCTAATTTGTAAAATTATATAAAATTTTAAATATGTAATAGAGATGTTTTAATATAATTCACTTCACTGTGGTATTCAACACTGCTAACACTGTTCGATATAATTTAACATTCCTATTATTAAATACAAATCAATCAATATTCTGTAATGCTAGTCGAAGATGTTTAGAAGATTGTCTAACGTTTCTTTGTCTTATTTTTTGAGGGGGATGTCAGGGTCTCTTGGCCTCCTTTTAAGTACGTCACTGAATGCAACGAAGGATTAAAATTCTCTAAGAATCTGGTTTTATTTCGTTCATTACCGTCCACCTTTTATTTTTCTTATCACGCGTAATATCGCTTAAATCACCTGTTAGGAGATATTTATACTCGATGCGAATATGTTTTATACGATCCGTAGTTGATCAAGATGATTTCGATTTCGATTTCATTTACGAATTATATCAAATCGGCAGATTGAAAATCTGTCTAATGGGCAGAGAAAAGAAACGCTACCTCATCGATATAATTACCTAAAAGAAAAAGTAGCTATATACTATATTTCTATTTTATTATTTTTCAAATTATTATTATTATATTATATTATATATATATTATATGATATTATATTATATTATTTTATATCTGCATTTTATTCGTAATTGTACATATTTTATTTTTTATGTTTTTTGATAATTTATTAAAATAGAGCGCAACGTTTGTTTTCCAGTATTACGTATCAAATAACGATCTGATCGTTAATAATATAAAATCATCGCGCGTTCGCTAAAGTTTTCAACGTTTCTCTCTTCTTTTTTTTTTTTACACGACGCGCGTCGGAAAATGACGTACAACCACACGCGTATATTCGAAGTAAAATAATTATGAAAACTATATTTGCCTAATCGATAATTATGTTATCGCAATTATAATCATTATAGTTAGCGTAATTTTAAGGGTGAATTTATATTAATCACGTGGAACGAAGAATCTCGGTGTTCCGAAGTTCGGCGATAAGGAGATTATTTGCAATTGTAATATTTTCAATGACGAATAAATTGTTCGTTTCGATGATCAAGCGGCATAATATGATGTAAATCAAGACACGAAATCGAACGATGGCCAAGAAATAATAGGAAAAGCAGGGACCAAATACGATACCGTTTTTTCAGGACTGACTATCATTATAACGTTATGATACGTTTATAATTATGCTTAAATATACGCGTGTATTCGTCGTTTCGAGTATGTGCTTTGTTCGTTACCGGGTAACATAACCTTTTCAAGGTCAATAACATTTGCGTACATCCAGTTGCCACGTAAACCGATGTGGTCCACATTACCAACTTATCAGCCTGTTTCTTCAATTTAATTTAATATGTTTTCTATAATTTCACTGATTATACTCTATTTTTCTTGTACATTGAGTTTTTACAATTCTTTCTAATTGTTACTAAATTAAATACTTATATAAATACGATTAGATCGTTTCTGTTTTTAATTTTGAAAAAATTGGAAACTGTCCTTGAAGAGGTTAAACCAACGAACAGAGTTTGAACGTACTTTTGTAAACGTGTTCGACATTCGATCGTATCAAATAAATGAATACTATACGCGTCTGGTAAGTTGACTCGCGAACCGATGCGTTGTAACTGCCAACTTACCAGACGTCCCTTGAAACGTTATTTTGTCCTGTCAAAAAAGTGTCAAATATTGCAGAATGCACGTTGTCGTAAATATTAAACGTTCACAAATGATTGTCAGTGTCTGTAACGAAGCTGTACAAAATAACGATTTCCAGGGGAGGCAATTATTATTTGACGTCGTTCGAAAGTTGAAAGTCGAGAATAGTCAATGATATAGCATAGAATGTATGGTAGAAGAGTGATGGGCAGATCTGGTGCCCGCAAGGGCACTGGTGAACGCGGTGCGGGCAGTGAGGTTCCGAGGTTCAGGATATCAAATTTTCAAGTTTGAGGATTTAGGAATATTCATATTTGGAAATTTAGGAATTCAGATGGTTGCAAATTTGGAAAACTAGAAAATTAGGAATGTACATTCGGAAATATAAAAATTCAGGAATATTGTAATTTAGGCTTTGCAGAATTTGGTTGTGGAAAATTTAGTAATCGGTGCGTTAGAAAATATAGGTTGAAAATGAGGAAATTCATTTCAAAAATTTCAGAATACAGAAGTTGAATTTTAAAATTCAGAACCATCAGTGCCCACGAGAGCACGTTATATGCCCATCAATATAGCGAAGGATCGTAAATTATTGTACATCAGTGAAATCGGTGATACCGTGAATATTTGCATGAAATCGCCAGGAGTATAAGTGAACGTTTGTCATTATCTTCTTAGTCATAAGCGCAACCGATATTCCGATAATTTCGTCTCTTAAACACGTCTCGAATTTCAATTTTTATCGGATTCACTGTGTATATTTGTCTTCTTAGTAAACAATATTTATTGTACTTCGTTAGACGATCAGGAGTTGTCTACGATCCGTAATTTCCCGTATACACAGTGAATCGAGATTAAAAACGTTCTTCAACTTTAGCCACGCGTCCAAATTATATTATATTACATTATATTATACTATATTATATTATGTTATCTCATGTTATATTATATAATTAAAGAACGATTTGAAAATATAATCTGCGAACGTTGAAAAGCATCAACGTGCGAAAGTAAGTAAGAACGAACAGAAACGCGAAACGTAAAAGAATCGATTAAAGATCCATATTTGAACGGTTACACGAGCGTTCTTCTTTCAGGTAAAAATACAAGATTTACTCCTTATTTCACGGTTCGAAGGATATGTTCGGTCGCAAACTGATAAACGAGAACGCGTCGGGACGACAAAATGGCGCGCGAGGAAGAAGAAAATGCCGCGGAATGCGTCGCAAATGTATCAGTTTGCGTTTCGACCGTGATCTTATCGATAAGTTTAATTGATAATATTATTTTTTCTAGCGGCAGTCGAGCGAGCTGCCGAGGAGAGGAGTAAAATAATATATTACACGTGGAAGCAGATGAATTATACACGTTTGTATGTTGGGGACAGGTGCAGCGGCCGCTGCGAAACAACGTAGACACTTGGGTCAGATTCGCGAGCACCCTTATCAAAGGGCTGGTGCTTTATCGTGAATCCGGAGACCGATATCGCGATACTGTTCGCGCCTCCGCGAAAAGGTTAGTTTTTTTAATACCGTCTTCATTATTTTATGCGTAGCATCAGGATCGATTATATACTTCTTTTTATTCTTTCTTCCTACTCTTTTTCTATCTTTTTTTATTTTTATACTCTTTTCTTTTCCTTTAATCGTCACACACGCGTATTCGCGTTATTTTCGTACAGCGTCACGAGAAATTGTGCAATGTAACGCGAGGAACATTTGTGTAGAAGTGTTGTAAATATGTGAGAACTATGAGAACAATCATTATATTACAAGGGTCATAAGTTGATACATTGATGTGTATTGATATTTATTTATATTCTTATTGTATGAAAGAAAGTGTGAAAATAATGTTCTATTTCGACAACAGATTATGAACTATACAAGTGAAATTTACCAAAAAACATGATCCACCATGATAATAATTAAGAAAGATCCCGTACAAAATAAAAATCAGAACTGACAAGAAGGTAAATAGAGAGAAACGATGGATTAAAAATAAAAAATGATATAAGAAGAAATGTCAGTGCAGCAATAATCAATAAAGTGTACATTACAACAAAAATGATAGAAAGTATTTATACACAAAAATTTACAATATTTTATATACAAAAATGTTTCTTCCAAAATGCTGCACAATTTTAAGTGACATTGTACATCCCCGTGATTTTCCCTTCGTTCTCAAATATTCTAGGAATTTACATTTTCCTAGACTCCGAAGATCTCTCTTTTTTTATACCGTTCAAAGGACGAATACGCGAACGAAGAACGGGCATTAAGCACGTATACGATGTATGTTTCACTATTTCCATAAAAGACAGATTTCGATCAATGTAACGAATGATCCGTTACAAAAGTACGATCATGCGCGTACAAATTCGAAATTTCTACGATCTCGTGAATTTTGTAAACTCGATCGCAAAAGTTCTTTTGCTCTTCTCGTTTCCGTTCACCTATCTGTTATCCATTCGGTTATAAATATTGTTTAGAATATGAATCGACTCCCCGCAATTAGGTAAGATCATTTTTTATGTTCTTTTGGCAACGTTACGAGTAGAAGAAACAACGCGAGTTGAACGGTGGTACGGGTGCGCACCTACCCATCTTTTTTTCTCTTTCTTTCTACGCAATCTTTTCGTTTTTTATACAGACACAGTACTTCTTACGGCCGAATATCGTCGTTATCGATACGTTTTAATTATTAAGAGGTTCGAAGTCTCGTGATATAGGTACAGTGATGGGCAACTGCGCAAGGACACGGTGCATTTCTACAAGTTTATTCGGAAATTAGAAATTTGTTAAGTTAGATTCGAAAATTGGCACATTTCTACAATTTCCAAATTGTCAGATTCCAAAATTTAATTTAGAAAAATTGGCAAATTTGGAAATTTGGAAATTGGCAACTGTGATAATTTCTATGTTTGGAAATTTGTAACTAAATTTTTTAATTTTCTATGTTCCCAAATTTTCAAATTGACAAAGTTCTAAATTATCAAATTTGAATATTTGAGAATTTGAAAATTAAAAAATTTGAAAACCGTAAAATTAAGAAACGTAAGCTAAGTTCTATTTCGCACCGTGCCCACGACTGCCCGCAACCTCTTCAACGGGCGCTAACCTGCCCATCACTGAGATAGGATACTCGTAAGATAAACGAAGACTAAAAGTAATAAAAAAGAATGTGAACGATACTTACGATCGTGTACCGTAATGCGATCCAATTCGTTCTGACCCGATATTTACGCGCGCGCATACCAATGACATGCACACACACATACATACATACATACACGCATATATATGCGCGTACGTAAGTGTTGAAAAAGAAAAAAAAAAAGAACGATCAGTTTAGAATTGAGACATTTTTTTTGGCAGCTTGTGCCTGTGGAACGCTTATCGATTTTCCATTTAGCCAACCTTTTTATACGTGTATACATTGCGAGCGTGCGTTGTACACATGTTTCAAATAAAAATTGATACAAAGTACAGAAAAAGCAGTTTTTTTATTTCATACAACGATAACAGGGGTGGTGCTATGATATATGATGCGAAGGCTCGTTAAAACGTGTACGGATAAAGTATTTTTTTTCTTACATTACTGGTAAACAATTTCGCGAGAATCGACAAATTTTTCTTTTGTTTGTTCCACGCAATTCCAGGATTTATCGCATTTCACATTCACGTCGCTCGAAAATTCAGAACCGTACAAAATTTTCATTTCATTTCTTTTTTCCAAGTACTTTAGAAAATAATCCGTCCTAATTTTTATAATCGATTAAAAAATTCTTATTTTTTCCATGCATCGCAAAGTATCTTTTCTCGGTAATTGTACTTATTTTTTTTTTTTTTTTTTTTAGTGAATTTAAAAAGGTTTAATCCTAAAATTGCATCCTATCCTTTTTATGTACCGTCACTAACAATTACTACGCATATAAGATCTATAACGTGGCACCTATATTATAAAATGCAATTTCATTCGTTACACGAATCGTATAACTATACATATTATTTATAAAAAAACTAACAAAAATGCTCCACATGGCCAAGTTGACGCTAACTCGATGTTTCGTATGCATACGTATAGGTGTACGTGTAAATTCTCGCACTCGTATACGTATGTATAATAATATTATATTATTCGTATAATAACATGGTACGCCCGTAAACGTAACGATAATCGTCACTGAACAAAAATGTTACGCACATATTTTGTCGTAAATATCGTCAAACCGACCAAATTTTTCATTTGTTTTTTTTCGTTTCGCGTATTTTTGTACATACAGGGTGTACCACGTGACTGACGCCATGATTCTTTAGCCACATCCGGTAATCTGAGACAAAAATGTTACGAACAGGTTAATCAGTTTCAAGTTAGGGATATATTGTGGTCTTCAAAAAATTTTTATGCAATATTTCTACATTTTTACATTTTCAAATTACAGAAGTACATTTTTAAATTTCCCAAACTTTCAAATTAACAGGCTATATTTAAATATTTCTAACTTATTAACAAATAACCAAATCCTTTTTAAGTTTATATATTTGAAAATTTCTGTATTTTAATGTTTGTAAATTTCCGAATAAAGCTGATTGATAATTTCCAAATGTTCAAATTATCGAATCATCAGAGTTCTAAATAAAAAGATTTGTTATATACTACAAAATTACAAATACTAAACAATCCTTGACTATTAAAAAAAAATATCTTGTAAACTTGTCACAATCTATAACAAACTGGAACTGATTAACTTTTATTCCCAACACTTTTGCAACATATTACCAGAAGTACACCCTGTATATATTCTCTCGGAGCGATCGCATTAACACTGTGTTCACGTAATCCGTATAGTCGTTAACACCGTTTAACAAAGTAGGTACGCTTATCTAAAAGTTTGTATAATAGACCTGTATCTTATTAATACGGCACACTCGCAATTCATTGGCCCGTTAACCGACTGCTTGCTGACAGGATATTAATCGTTATAATTAATACGGTTCGTGGTCGCATCTACTCGTATACATATATCTTTAACGTCGTACGCGCGTTACAAAACGTCGTTTAACGTAGCTACGCGGTGGCAGGTGCACACCCAAAACCTGCCCACAAAATACTACTTTTTCAAAAATAATCAAAATTCCTCGCGTTCGAAACAACATTGTCCGCCTTCGTTACGCTCTTTCGCGCGTAAAACGGTACCGCGACCGCGCCATTTCAAATTTTCAAACTTTCTCGAGTTATCCTAAGCGCGGGGAGGGTACTCGCGAAAATTTATTCAATTTTTCGTTAGCGTCAATTCGACGCGTTTACGGCTACGTTTGATCGAGCACCGTTCGCGTCACACAAGATGAGTCGCGCATAAAATGCGAATCATGTCGGTTGTGTACGGTGATACAATCTTAACGCTATTGTAAAGATATGACTCATTTGCTGAATGTCTACTAATAATCGTGCTATATTGCCAGATTTAGGAACAACTTGATGTCACTATGTACACTAATCGGTTCTTTGATAATAATGTTAACTTTTTGGAAATATAATATTGGAAATGTTATATATGATAGTTTTATGTGACGTCACGTTGTTCTTACTGTTGGTATCATAACTCATCTTGTGGCGCGCTAACGGTACGAGAGCAGTAACCGTAACGCGGCAACGTAACGAGGAGAAGCGGCAATTTCGAAAAGTTGACAATTTAACCGTACGGCGTACGCGATCAACCGCGTTCCCTTTTCTGTCAGGTTTTCGAAAGAATTGTACACGCTTTTCAACGCTAACGTCGATCGACGGTGAGCGCGAAGCAATTGCTCGACGCTTTTTATCCCATTCGAATTTCGCGCGATACGCTTTGAACAACGCGGATGAAAATGAATCTCGTTGATTAGAAAAAAGAATTAAAAGGGGAAGAGAAACGAGATTTCCTAACGAAAGGCAAATGCTTCTCGCTAACCATTATCTCTTTTTAACTGTTAAAACTGTTCGAATACTTAACGGTAACACGAATCGATCATAATTAAATAACTAACAAACTGTTTTTCTTTTCTTTCTTTTTAACATTGGTTGACCATGGCCTATAGGCTTGGAGTGCTAACAATGGAATCCACCCGCCCCGTGCTAACACCTGGACTCTGGAACACAACATCCGCGTGTTTGATCTACGATCTTCGATCTTCGATCTACGATCTGCGATCGGTTCGCCAACCAGTAACCAGACGAGACAGACCACCTTCGCCACGTTCGCATCACCAGCCCTGTTCGTCAACGCGTTTATATATCCATCCTGTATCCTCTTGGTCATTTTATACCGTATCGCCGTGTGTACAGTAGCGAGCACTGTAGGCTTCCCTAGGGAAAATCACGATATTTCGGGGAACGAAGATTCCCCGCCCGATTTAATTTTCGAATTTGCAAACTTTATCTGGAAGGTTAGAACTTTGGACTTTTCGAAATTTGGAAATTTGACGCTTTCGAGATTTAGAAATATTTTATTTTAGACGGTTGGGGACTTGAGGAGAATTAAGGGTCTAAGGATTTGGGAATTTGGGGACTCAGGTGTTTGGAAATTTGCGAATTATGATAGTTGGAAATTTGGATCTTCGAAGATTGAATATTTAGCGTTTTGGGAATTTAGAAATTTGAAAATCTAGGAATCTCAAGAATCCAAATCTAGAACTCTAGGTATGTAGGAACATAGGAATCTAGGAAATTTAGAACTCTAGGGAATCTAAGAATCTGCAAACTTATGAATCTACAAATCCACGAATCTAGGAAATTAGGAATCTAAGAATTAAGAAATCACGAGATCTAGGGACCTAGGAATCTAAGAGTATAAAAATGTAGGGACCTAGAAATCTAAAAATCTAGGGATCTAAGAATGCAAAGAATCTAGAAATTTGATAACTAGGAAATTAGCGTAGAAAATTAGGAAATTAAGAAATTAGCAAATTTGAGCCTCTGAAAATTTATAAATGAAAATTTGCAAATTACGAAGTCCTTTAAAAAATTTGTAAATCAATTTGTGAATGTGAAAATATTTGAACTCCACAATATTAAGGGTAAATAGCAGGAGAATTTTTTCCCTAGTTTATATCCAAAGGAAGCCTACGTTGCTCCCAAATGTACAGTCTCGAATAAGTCGCTTCGTTCGTTTAACCGATATACCATCTTTTCTCCCGGCATCTTGCGCGTATGCCTGACCAGGTAATCCAATAATTATTCTACCTTCTTACCTTCTCGTATTAGCCGGCTCGAATTTTGCCTCTCGTATTTTGTACGGGAAACAAGAATTTTTTCTGTCGAGTCAGACTATCGCGCACGGTCGAAGGTAACCACCATTTTCTCGATGATAAACGAGTAAGTAACCGTTCTATGTTTAACCCGTCAAAATTGTTCGTTCCGCTTTGCTATGTAGTTTATCATCGATTTTCTATCTGTTTTCTTTCTTTTCTCTCTGTGAAATCTAATGGAAACCTCGAACATTTCTGTATTGACAATTCCTCAGGGTTCTCGATATTGTTGTACGTATTGAGTTTGTACTAATTTCTGAACGTTGTGCTAATTAGAAAATTGCAAGTTATTTGTACCGATTTATACTTTTCAATTTTTCTATTTGCTAAAAGTAAGTCTGCAAATTATTAATTTTCTGTAAAACATCAATGTGCATATAAGTTTATTTTTGTGCTAAATTCGTTGTAAAAGTTGGTCACCTTAATGTAAATGTATTGTGGGTATTTAAATATGCTGTATTAACAATATATGTACATTGATCTAAATGTCCATTTGCAATAATGTTGATGACCTTGAGATGTTGACAATTATATCAATCTGAGGTTTCCACAAAGATTTTTATATTATACAAAAAATATATATATGTACATACATATATGAGGAGAGGGAGAGAATAGAGAGAGATAACATTTTTTATATAAATTCGTTCTTTGCAAACTACGCTGTTTCGCATAATGATCATATCGATTTTAAAGTACTTACGTTTTTAATGAAACATTAAAATAAAATAAATGGAAGCGAGTAGAAAGGGACAAAGAAAAAAGATTTTAATATCATGTACTTTGTTTAATTAAAGAACGAATACGTTCGCGCGTAATAGGTGCAATATATAATAAAATCAAAACTTATTTCCATTTTGATTTTCGCGAGTAGAAACGAAATTACTATTAAGTCTAGTTCGACTCAGGAAAAAGTACGGTTTGAAAAGAATAAAAAAAAAAAAAATATTTTTGTTACGATTTAACAATCTCGTTAACATTAAGCGAAAGAAATATTTACGCGGTTAAAGATTTTTTTTATCAACGATCGAACACCGTCCGATCTTACCCGTTGATATAAACGTAACGTAACGACGATTAATGTAATATAATATAAAATCATAAGTTACAGGGAAACGCGTAACTTCTAACAAACCTTCACTCGAGACTTAGAATTCTCGTTGGTTTAACGAAGAAATCACCTAAGAAGGAATATAAGAAAATCAAAATACATGAATCTACCGATTAGGCGTTAAGACCAAGTAGTTTCTCCTAACGTTCGAACAACGTTAGTTTGTTACGTAGATAGAAAGAATCTCCAGTTTTTAACAAAGATATATCTATATATATATATACATATATATTATATTATTATTATATTTTAATGTTCTATAATTTAAAAATTCTGTTATATAACGTCGTGGTGCAATTTATTTGTAAAATAATAGACTAATTGTTTATCGATTACATATTTTCAATTTGATAAAATTAAGTTTTTAGAAGATAGAGACTGAAAGTGCTCGATGGTAACCAGATTCTGAAACCGATATCGTACCTTTGCAAACGACGGCCAATCATGTCGGAAACAAGAATGTGCGGGTAATCGAACGTATCGGGTAATTATATCCGAATCTATTGGGTCGAGTCGGAATAAGTCGGATTAGCTAAGGAAATTCAGATATTTCACATATATTCATAATTATAAATTTTCAATGTTAAAAATTACAAGTTTTAAACTTTAATTCTCACATTTATAATTTTCAAACTTTTTACTTTACAAATTTCTAATTTTCATTTTCTTGGACTTCACTCGTACATAAATCCTAACTTTACCCGATTGGACCCAATTCCGAAATATTTGATACCCGCACATCCACTTTGAAATTATATTCTTCCAATTATGCAACGTCGTCTATCGTTTACCGTTTATACGCGAAAGTTATGCCCGGATATGAATCGATCCGTATCGGTTCATATACGTTCAATATGTTATATTTCGCGTGATTCTTGAAATTTGCCATACGTATGTACGCGCAACGTAACGCCAACTATTTTCGCGTTCGTCGCGTATGTTTAGCGGTCCGTGCGACGTGCTTGTATTTTCAACAGGCACTAACGATCCTTTCGATTATCTGAACGCGAAGTGACCGATACTTTGCGTAAATAGATAATTACGTTTCACGATATAATTGTACCAAGAGTGATCTGAAATCTACTCGAGTTTTTAGTTTAAAGTAGCATTCGTTATATTTTGACATTATATATATATATATAGTATATATAACTCAAAGAAATATATTTTGTAGAAATATGTAGGAATAGGAAAAGTTGAAAATCGAAGGTACTTTTGTCGCGTATTTAGTGCAATAGCGTATTTAGATGTAATTCACACCAGGGATTGAAAGCTGGCACAATAACGGTTCTTAAAATAGTTTTGAATTTATTATCGCGGATAATAATGGCGGCTCTGTAGATAACGGTTCTCCACCGGTTTTCCGTTAAACCCGTGAGCGATCAATTTCGAACAAGATATACCGTCCTATATATTTACTTACACGCCATTCGTCCATTATTTTCTCCTCGAACTTATTTATGACGAAAAGCGATTTCATTTAGAAATTCGAAACAGAATCAATTTCGTGTAGCCTAGTCTCGAACATCGTCTTTTAGTTTTCATTTATCATGCAGGATTTTTGTATGGCTGTTCAAAAACGTTCGTTCGAATTTGCTGCTCCATATTGGAATCGTTTTGAAACCGATATGGGCAAGTATGATCGTTTTCGTTTTTAACGATTAGAAGATTCATCAATTATCCGCCATTTTTTTCGAACAGAACGCGCGTGTAGTTTCGAACGGTTATTTCTAGAATCGATCAGGTTTCAATTCCTGGTTAGTACATACTTACCTACACGTATAAGTAACGGCATACGCATATATGTATTCGCATGCATGAATTAATTATAATTAAATTGTACATCGTGTTAAATTATATGTAAATGTTTCGATCTTAAAAATAACAAAAGGATACTCTTTAACGTTACACGATACCGAACATATTATATTTTAACGTTAAATAATTCTCTTTTTTTTATAATAAAACAAAAGTCTCTAAAACGTGTTCTTTTAGTATTAATCACCATTCATTAACAACGTGCGCGTTACTTTAATCATAGTTGCGTGAATCATTTTCGCGATGCCATTGTCAAGGATATTAACGAGAATTTAATTGAAAGGGAGCATGTCAATTGCTTTAATAAAACGAATGATCGTCTGGAGATTCGACGATATTAATTTCTTTAACCCACGTGTTTGTTCGGACTCGTTGTCTTCGTACCTTAAAACCAGGGACCAAAAATAATCCTTTCTTTTCCTTTTTTAACCTTTTCGATTTACTATCGTGGTACTGGCAATTTAATACATAACGGTGTATAATATGGACCATTCTCAGACATTATTCAGACAATAATACTCGAGAAATAATATACATTATTTGTTTAGATGTTATTTGAAATAATTGTTAGATTATTTGAAAGTGAAAATGATTTTTTAGGAGAATATTTCAGCAATGATAATTTCCCTCGATTATCAACAACTTGTTGCCATCTTACAGGTAATTTTTTAATTCTATTTATGTGAAATGCCAGGTTTCGATATCAGAAAACTGGAACGAATTTGTATTAATGCGTACGAATTTATTGACTCACAGCAAGTTCATTTAAATAAAATAATAGATAATTATCACAAACTTTTATGTCAAATTATTTGTTATTTTATTTGAATGATTTAATTCAGAATTCTACGTAAAATAGTTACCTTTTCTATGTATTATTTCTAAAATAAAAATAATAAACAAGTTGTAATAATTTATTATTTCAAATTGTTTTATTTTATTCCAAATAAAAAATGCCCAAATCTGGTATGGACAAGCGTAACAAAAAAACGTTAAGGATATCCTTGAAATCTATATCTATTAACTATGTACACGAGCGAGATTAAAAAAATACAATTTATAAATATGTATACAAATTATATTATAAACATTTGTAAAGTGTCCGAGTTATGCGTAAATAAGCGTATTACGTTTTCGGTAAACGATATAAACCACCGGAGAACAATAACTGATGTTCTCGAACTTTTCTATCGAGGAACTGTCGCAATTCAGGTAGTCCACATTCCATTGCTCCTGGACCTTGAGAAGCAAACATTTTCAACATTTGATGAATCCTTTCCAAGGGCATCGAATCTAAATTGGTTAACATGCCAACGATGTAAGACCAAAACACTTGTAACTCTTCTTCCCTCTGGTCGCTCGCGGACGCCATTGCGCTCTCGATTTCTTCCTCTTCCACGATATCCGCTAAAGATCGGTTTTTCGTCGAGCTTTCTTCTTGCAACGCGTAAACGTCGTTAGATACTTCTTTCAGAAGACCTTGCGAAACCCAAAAGGTTATTTTTCTTCTTAACACGGTTGCCGGGGCATGCATTACTTCCGCCAGTTCGTCCAAAGACCATTCCTCTGCGAAAATTTCAGAATAACGTTTACTCACGTAAATATAAATTATAACAAGATTTATAAAAATGTTCCTTACTCTTATCTTGAAAGTGTAAGATGATCGTAGCGTGTATCGGAGTTACGTTTATATTTAATTTTCGATCCTTCAACTCGATTTCTAATGTGACATTTCCAAGATGGGGTTTCCAACAGAGCGTTCTGTTCCCTTTCAAAGTTTCAAACGCCTTCACATATTTATTCAATTGATTCTGCACAATTTTTGGTAGTTCTAGTTTCCAGTTCTCTTTGAACGGTGGCCAAAATTGTGCCGATAATATTAACGCGGATGTAGGAAACCGTTCTTTCTCTAATATGTAATTCGTGTCCGACTGTATATGACCGTCTATTCTTTTCGAATCATAGACATCCTTCAACATAACCTCACAATAATGAAGTTGATTTTCCCCGAAACGTCTTTTCAGTAATTCCAAGTGGCGGATTTCTCGCTCAGTGTGATAATTTAATTGGGATAATAATCTATCCGCTAACAATGTACGATACTCGTTTACGAACAGGTCTTGGCTGCCATATATGTTGACCAACATCGAGATTATATCTGACATTCTGCGTTGTGCTGATTTTGCTATAAAACCCAATGTATCATGCGTTACTAAATCGTTGAATACGATTAATGAGATTATATTTTCTCTACACTTAAACGTACCAGGATCAGCGTCAACGGGATCCGGCATCCATTTATCCCAATCTTCGTTCTCCTCATCACCGGAACCGTCGTCTAGTTGTATAGACTCTCCTTTAACTAATTCATCTGCTAGATCACTAGGAGAATCATCGAGTAAGTCGCTTACCACGCAACGTACGGTATCTTCTCTGCTTCTTAAATAAATTCTGCGTAAAAGAAGATAAAGACAAATAAATTTTCTATACGTTTTATAGGTTCCAGATGCTTCTATGTAATCTTAATACTGATTAAACCGATGCGAATGCACATGTTGTTACTTATTTCTATTACAAAGTGATTGAAATATTATGATTGTAACGTTACGATTACTTAATAGGTTCCGTAATCGTCTCAAGAAGAACTCCCGTTGGATCCAATTGCCTCAACGCTCTTATAGCGGCGATGTAAGCCGTTATGATATCCGGTGTATTTACACCTGGGTGCAGTAATCTTGATTTCAGAGCTTCTTGTAAATTTTCTATTAAAAATTTTCGTAAATCAGTTCGTTGCAGGCAAACACGTAAATCGTCCACTGCAGGTTGAGAATCGGGATACTCTGAACATACAGAAAATTACGTACAATAGCGATAAGAGTATAAATACTACAACCGTTAAAAAATAAATACCTATTATGATATCGAAAAGTTGTTCGATTCTGAATCTCGTATACGTCTCGTATAAAAAGTGAGACAATTTCTGTTTGAATTTATTTATAGCGTTACGAGTTTGATCATTCAATGATACAATTTTCGACGAACCACCAGAGTATATCCTGATCAACCAATTCATAACAACCGTTTCAAGCCACTGGAAAGTTCACGTTTTCTCATCAGTTATTTTGTATTCAATAAACAACTTTCGTTGTTCAAATTTATGTTACGTCGTGAAATAAGATATTACATTTTCCAACGATGCTATTTGCGATACGTCAAACGTTTTATCGCATGATCGATATACATGATTTTTTATACGTATGTGTATCAACGACGTGAGGACGTTACCAACTATCCTTTCCAATAATTCTAACTCTATTAACTTTCTGTTAGTTTCATGAAACATGAATACTATCATTTGACATTGGCATTTTTCTAGTTTTTGTAAACAACCCATGCATCGAAGAGAATCACCATCAGGATTGGCTACTATAAAATATATGATGTTAATAATAATGATTATAATAAAGAAGACATTGTATACCATAAAATAATATTGTTACCATGTGTTGAGTTATCTGCACTACAAAATACATTGAATGAAATCTTATAAAATTGTTCTACAACATGCTCATAGCGCAAAGGCAATTGACTCAGTAGTGTAGATCTGACTATTGCCTTAAACTGATTTAATATATCAGTCCCATTTAGGTTTCGAATGTCTTCACTGTGTATCAGATATTCCAGTTTTTTTAATAATGGCAGAAATTCTGTTAAGCTAACATATAATCCATCCACTGCATTTTTAAAATGTTCAAAACCTTGTTGCCCATCTAAGGTGTTTACAAAGTGTTTCCAAAATGCTGGAGCCACATTCTGTCGTATGTATCGTTGTATATGATAAATAACTACATCCTTGACAAAGTCAGTTAATCCAAGGGACTTTATTTCATTGATTATTTTATTAAATTCTTCATCTGTACATTCATTTTGAATCTGAGGAGAAATAGTATTAGGTTATATTAGACTATAAGAGTAAAATAAAGTATAAGTATCTCGTATATCTGATAAATTTAGTTATTAAAGCTACACTTTGAAGGCAACAGAAAAGCATAGGTATATGCATGTAAGAGTATTAAATAAAAAAATAAAATATCAACAAATACATGTAATCTAACCTGTTCGTACAAAATGGGAAATGCATATTGTATCCGTGGAAAGATATCGTTTTCACTGTCCGGTTTAGCCATATTATTCCAAAGAACCTTTTAATTAATTGCTGTATTTAATTGTTTCAATTATATAAGTATATAATTATAAAATTACAATCACTCGACGAAGTTGACTATACCACTTGTCAAACGCTTAAATGATTGAAAGGTAAATTACTCATCAAAGAAAACATTTAATAAAAAGAACTTCACACATAGAAGTTTTCAGTACTTGTTGGTAAACGTTTCATTGAAACATTTTCTCTTTATAACATTTGTTATTTTGATACTTGTTCTTACACGGCTAAGATATACATTTAAAATTTGTGCAACGCAGCTAACTTCAGTAAGTTTCGTTGCCTATTTCTGAATAAGGAGTCGTGTAAGTAAATCTACGCCTATGGCATGGCCTCCGTCGATTGACGTTCAAAGAGCAGAAAGGTTAGGTTGGACATAGTTGCTGTCAGCGTAATGTTTCCTTCGCTGATTTCTGCTATTTTGAGGTCAACGTATTCAGATAAATGCTTGGAAAATATCGTCAGGAATATATAGTTTAACGCTTTACAGTGGCCACGCTGAAATTAAAGGAGAATACCCATCCTCTAAAGTTTACTCTTAGGTCAGTCATTGATGCAACCAATTAATTTTATTCGATCGAACTCGTTAAATTATCATGGTGTTTCTATTCGCGTTACAGCCTAAAGTAGCAACTAAGAAAATATCAAGATATGGTTCAACAATATCAATCACCCGTCAGGGTATACAAACATCCTTTTCCGCTCGTGATGATGGTAGGTTTGTCTTCCTCGAATCAAATTATTTATCGTACCTGGTTTTACTTTGTTTAATTTTATTCGAACATTCGTGTTGACCGATATAGTTTTTAAAAATTTTATTTGTTATATTATTTTACAGGCATACGAGCGTAGATTTCCAACGTGCTCACAAATCCCTGTTTTAGTTGGTTGCGAGATAGTTTCGGACGAGGAATGTAAAAATGGTACATTTAGAATAACGGAACGACGATGTAAATTAAACGTCGATGCTCCATATATTTTAAAAAAGGCGTGTACACATTTAATTGATTACTATTCTGAAAATTTGCCAGAAAATATTATACGTACAGTTCCAAGAAGTAGATATATGATGTCAAGTTATTTCAAATTTGTACTTATTTTCTGTTAAACTTTTGTTTGTTCAAATGGCTATAAATTTGGTCATCATCTTATGTTCTCCTTCTCCTTTTATATCAATACGCAAATTTACATAACATGTATATATCAACGAACCCGTATTATTTTTCTTCATTCTTACAGATAATTGGGGTGGATTTTGTATATTTTATTCAGAGGAACGTTTTAGATAGACGGAACAGCGTGCTAGAAATTGAAGCATACAATGAAAGCTTTTCATCCAGAGTAACGGTGATTGAAAAATGTAGATATTTTGTAAGTATATGATTTAGTTTGTATCTGTACACTTGTTTAAATGTGACCTTATCTGTACATATGTATTCTGCAGATCTTAATCATATAAGGAAATACATATTCAGTAATCATACTTACATAACTATGCATTCATATTTAATAACTGCAAGAAGAGATTATTGTCTGTGCAAGATCATTTAGTTCATGCATCATACAGAAGTACTAAATAAAAATAGTATACACATAAAGTCGTTAATAAATATGTGATACTTATAGGTTCATCCTCAGAATCCAGAGTGGACCTGTTTTGAACAAACTGCGAGTTTAGATATCAGAAACTTTTTCGGCTTTGAAAATTCAATGGAAAAATTAGCGATGAAACAATATGCTCAAAACATAGCAAAGGTACATTTCGAAGAGCGCGGTATTTTCTTTATCTGTTACCTTATTTCTAAATTATAAAGGTAATATTTTCGATGAAACACACAGGGTAAAGAAATAATTGAATATTTCGTAAATAAGTTAAAAGAAGAAGGTATCGTTTATGTATCTCCGTGGAAAGATCCAAACGAGACATCGTTTTCAAAGGACACAGGGTAAGTTTAAAATTACAAATTTGAAAAATCAATGTAAACGATCGTTTAACTATCGGGTACGTAGATACGTCTTCTTAACAAGAACATACTAGCCGTAGTATATAGCGACTGTATATTAACCGTATATTATACATTTTTCAATTATTACTTAGAACTGCTGATGTAGAAAGTCAGGAAAATCTGAGTATAAAAGAGCCTTACACATATTCAAATTTACAAAATAAAGGTATGTCATAGCCCGTTTATTAAATTAGTAGCTGAATAAACAACGTTTATTTCTTTATTTTAAACTTGAAATTGTGTTTTATACTTTAGAAATGCAATTGTCGTCGGATTACATAGAGAGATACTTGGGAAAGTTAAACATGATACAAGAGAGTAAACTTATACAACTGCGTCAAAGTATGAAAGAATTAAGGGGAAGTTCGGTACCTAGTGACGCTACTCTCTTACGATTTCTCAGAGCTACAGAATTTTCTGTTGATAAAGCGAAAGAAATGTTAACGCAGGCGTTACATTGGCGGAAGAAACACCAAATCGATAGATTGCTGGAAGAATACCAAGTTCCGCAAGTGGTAAAAGATTATTTTCCTGGTGGCTGGCATCACTTTGATAAAGGTATAGATGTCTTGTTGTACATTGAAATACAACTCCGTCGTAGCCTCTGTATTATAGTAGACAATTAACTTCTAGATGGTCGACCTTTATATATTTTGAAAATGGGTCAAATGGATGTGAAAGGATTATTAAAATCCATCGGAGAAGATGATTTATTGTTGTTGGTAAGATTTAGTCTTATAAAATCATATCAAAATAACATCTTTAATAAATAATTTGAAAGTATATATGAAATTCACTATTATCACTGGCATAGGCATTGCACATATGTGAGGAAGGCCTTCTCTTAATGGAAGAAGCAACTACCGTTTCTGGTCATCCGGTATCACAATGGAGTTTGATAATAGATTTGGAGGGTTTGAACATGCGTCACTTGTGGAGACCCGGTATAAAGGTACAACTTAGTGTTTTCTACGCTAACATCGATTATACCGATTAACACATTTGTCACGGGAATGAAAACTGTTGACCTTCTGTAAACCTACATTCCCTCTTTCTTTTATAATTATGACAAATGAATTTTTCCATTACAGGCTTTATTACGAATCATTGAAATCGTCGAAATTAATTACCCAGAAACAATGGGTAGAGTACTTGTTACACGAGCACCCAGATGTTTTCCTATTTTATGGACACTTATTAGCACTTTCATAAGTAAGTATAATTTCACGTTCACATGACGCGTGATGATCAGTTTCTACCATGAAAGCGATAAACTTTTCCTTCACAGATGAAAACACGAGGAAGAAATTCATGTTTTACTGTGGCACCAGTTATCAAGAACAAGGCGCTGGAGGTATCGACGAATACATCGACCCTGAATTTATTCCGGACTTCCTTGGAGGATCATCCGAGGTAAAAAATAATAATACTTTACTTTACGATAATGTGATTTGTGGTACCATCGAAAGGCGCGCGTACTTCTAAGTTAATAACTTCTTTTATAGTCTCATGCCGCGAAGAATAATCCTTGCAACGTTAATTATTTAAGTTAATATTTTATAGTACGTAATCTCGTAAAATTACCTAACCTTATTCTTCGAAATAATATATTTTAACTAATAGGACAGTATGTGCGAGATTTATGGTATGGTACCTCGAAGATTTTATATTTTCGACGCAACTACTAATAACGTAAGAACTTTTATATCTTTATTTTGTACGTTGAAAGGTGTAGTGATACCTTATGTTGTTTTCTGTTTCCATTTTGCTTTTTTTTTCTTTTAAAGGTATGCAAGCATTAATCTGAATTGATTTTTGGGACATCCAAGGTTAATTCAGACTTAGGCGTTTCTGTATACCTTTAATAATATTTTATTTGTCATTGTCATTTAGCATTTTACAATTTGATAATTGTTTAAATTAAAAGCAAAGAAATAACACGAACATACAAAATAACGCACAATATCTGGATGTTAGAACATAGACTAACACACAAGTTTCAAAAAGATTTAATCTTCCGTAATTCGCAATGTGTGTCTCGTTCGCGCGTTTATGTATTTGGTGATGTTTCAAGTAAGTACGAACACGAGTGAGATAATTGGATGTTAACAAATTATTCATTGTGGCGTCCAAAACACGCACACAATTCAGTTTCTTGTATCCAAAAGATGAAGTCACAGATTGCAAAATGGTAAAGGACTTAGCAACTTGTAAAACCATTTTGAGGTATCCTGTATTTTGGTGTTGACAGCAGTAGAGTATATATTTTCTTGTAAGATGCCAACCACATGAAATATGTACGCATAGCAAATCTAAGATATACATATAGTGCATGCTTGGCAATTATTCACAGTGATAGAGCCGTCGCTAGAGTTTGCAATTTGTAACTTTTGTGAGTTTCTAAAGTCGGTAGCTTGAAATTTAGAAGATTCGAAGGTTGGGGGAGCTCCCCAAATGCAAGGTCCAGTGCAAGTGCCCCGTTTGCCCGACGCTAACGGCGGTATTGCATAGCAATTCATTTGATCCGGTCATTTACATGATATTCAATTCTATTCAACTGACAGAAGTAATTCTTTTTTAATGGTAGACTTGCACTGCTGATGGAGGAATCGTTCCAAAGCAACTGTACAATTCGGACTTGGAAATTACGTCCGCTGAAGAAGGGCACAGTTTATATCACACCATTACCGTGAGCCGTGGACAAATCCATCGCGTGATAATACATTCCAATGATCCAGGTGCAGTTTTAACGTGGGATTTTGACGTAATACGTCATAATATTACGTTCACCGTTCTGTATCAAGCCAGTCCAGATAATAAAACTCCACCCTCAGGTTTAGTATTATCAAGCATTATTAACAACTTATAAAAGAATAAGTAAAGAAAATAATGTTACTATTTCTTACAGATAAGGAACCAGAGTTAACGGAAACGGAAGAAATAAAAGGACCTTTCGTTAAAGTTGAACCCACTATTACTTGTCATGATGGTGAAAGTATTCAGGTGAAAGATTTATCTTATTTCCGACGTATACATAATACTTTATCGATCGAAAATTCGCAATATGATTGCGTGTGATATTCTAATCTTGCATTCCATCGATACAGGGTTCTCATATAATGCAACAAGCAGGTACATATGTATTGCAGTGGCATAATCAAGATGATCAGGTAGAATTTCTTCCATCCATCGGTGGTCACAAAGCACAACTCATGTACTTCTACGAAACATTACCTTCAATCCACTACAGGTATATTGTGTTCAATAAATTAATCTTTGTACACGACCGTAATTATCTACGACCGCCATTATCTTTTCCAGAGGATCTATGATGAGCTTGCAATCCGGTATAAGTACAAAGTCAGAAGCGACTTCTTCGTTTTTGTCCAGATGACGCGCAAATACCGCGTCGTAACGCGTTAATCCATCGTTAAAATTACTAAGCATAAAGAAATAGAGGAACGTTATTTTTCATAAATGATTGATCAATCAATTAATTTTTGTAGAATATCTTCCACCACAGTAATTTTATACGATTTTAAGTTCTCGAATGATTATTTTTAAAACTGTACATTTGCAATAAGAATATCACGTTCGAAAATGTAAGTAGAAAGCACGAAATTTTAATTGTAAGAAATACGTTGAATAAATAAAAACTAACTTTATTAAATATCTGTATATGTACCACTTTATATTTCTTCTTTTCAAGTGGGTTAAACAAAACTTGGGGAAAACTAAGGAATAGCATGCTGTGATTTTGTGAAAATTGGCAAACAAGCTCCTTTTTTTCAAAAGGAAATGTCTGTGGGAATGATTTTTAGCGAATGGAAGGAAAAAATTTGCGTATTATAGTAAATTAAGCTATTAAAATCAATATTAATTGAATTTTTAGGGAAATTAAATTTTTAGAACAAGTGGCGCCATCTCTCCGGCGAACAGGGTGAACTACACACTTTTGAAACTCTACTTTAATTAGTTCCCATCTTCTACCGCTAGATGGCGCCACGTATATTGTTCTCGGTTCAATTCAATTAATAGTTGATTTTATTGGCTTAATTGAGTATAATATGAAATGAATTACATTAGAATGCAAGATCAATTAACTTTGAATTGTTTGGACCGAACTATTATAAATTTTTAACCATTCATAGGTTAATCCTAATTACCCTAAGGGCTCCTGTCTTAAGTGCTGCCATCTAGTGGTAGAAGATGGGAACTAATTAAAGTAGAGTTTCAAAAGTGTGTAGTTCACCTTGTTCGCCGGAGAGATGGCGCCACTTGTTCAAAAATTTAATTTCCCTAAAAATTCAATTAATATTGATTTTATCGATTAATATGCTATATATTTATTACATATTTATTAATATTGATTGTATTCTGTTTGCAATATATTCCGTGGGTTCGTATATGCAGATTATTTGTTCAGAATAATTATGTCATTCCCTGTATCTCGTCGATGATACAGGGAATGACATAAGAGTGATAACAAATTTTCTTTCGAGTCATCAAAAACCATTCTCACAAATATAATTTTTAAATAATTTATTTCATAATATACTATCCCTAACTATTGCTCGCTTTTATTATAGAATGAAACCTGTTAACAATATAATAAAGGTATTGAATTAATATTAATAGAAAGACGATGTCATAATTATTCATATCACTAAGATTTCACACGAATAAAATGTTGAAGAGAAAATCGTTCTCCAATTAAGTATATTGTACTTGCAACATAAATCTGTTTATACGGTTTATAATGTATGGTAATCCTTTCTCTCTACAGTATCTGTTTATTCAAATTATACTGATACATCATCCGTATTGTTGCCATAGGCGTTCGGATTAATTTCGTGATCAATATTTATTTATGTCCAATCGTGTATTGTATTGATTTAAATTTCTGTTTGATGATCTTCCTTTTGCTGATGCGATCAGCTGTTATTTACCGAGGATCAGATGCATTTCATTATTTGTCTCGTGACGTGTTATCCATAAATCTAACGATTACTTTTGCACATTCACGTCAGATACGTTATCGCTATGGTCAGTCTTTCTGCAACACTTGTCGGGAACAAACAAACGAACGATAGTCGTTCGAATGGCAATAATTCACTCATAAAGCGTTTCTTGATCACACAAACTTCTTTAATTTATAAAATAAATTTTTATCTGCAAATACTTGACTAATCTTTAAATACTTAATCAAGTCTTCTAAATTGTCTTCATCACACGTTCAAATCTCTTACATCTACTTCTGACTTTGAACTCCCGTATCTTGCAGTGACAATTTCAGTGCTCCAGTGAATTGATCAAATTGATGTAAATTCACTCCGTTCTGCGACAGTTATCAGTGCATCCTGATGTGATCAGTGCAAACTCGTTATGTCAATCACCTTGGCCCATCACCCTTTTGGTCTCACACGCACGACTAAAAGCTTACACAAACCGGTCAAAATATGGCTACAAGATGCAAAGCATGTTCTACAAGATACAATTCAGCAAGGTCGAATATGTCTGAAGCATCACACGTCGAACACCACGTCTTCGAGTACTGTCAGATCACACAATAAAGTTAATCAAACTTGGAACCCTGTACAAGCTTCATGTACTTATCCAAATGTTACAAGATGCAGTTCTTCAAATCCTGTGCAAGCCTTGTGCACATCAACTCATCCAAATATTGTAAGATGCAGTTCTTCAAACTCTGTACAGGCCATTATAACTCCATATATTAGAAAACATAGTTGCTCAAATCCTGTGCAAGCCTTCTGCACATCAACTCATCTAAATATTAGAAAACGTAGTTTCTCAAATCCTGTGCAAGTCTTCTGCACATCAACTCATCCAAATATTAGAAAACGCACACCAGTGCTCCTCGCAACCGCGTCCATAATCGTCGTTTCCCAAAATGGCGAACGTTTTCAAGCCCGTGCGCTGTTGGACCAAGGATCGGAGGTTTCGTTCATAACCGAATCGCTAGCAGAAAAGCTGGACCTCACATGTCGATTTTCCGCTGTTCCCATAATCGGTGTAGGAGCTCAACGATCGAACGTGGCACACAGAGCCACGACATTTCAACTGATCTCACGAATCGACGAATCTTTCACGTGCCACGTAGACGCTCTTATGTTGCCGGAACTGACAACGTGTTTGCCAGCTGCTCGCATCGTTCACACGGAGTGGTCGCATCTGGAAGGACTGCACCTCGCTGATCCTGATTTTGCGAAGCCAGATAAGATTGATATTATCCTGGGGGCTCACGTGTACTCGCAGATCATTCGGGAAGGTCTTCGGCGAGGAGATGTGGGTGCACCCATCGCGCAGCAGACTTGTCTCGGTTGGGTGCTGTCGGGTGCAATTAATGTCACTCTTCTGCATTCAGATTGCATTAGGGAACCTTCTGTCAATTGACTGCAATGCTGCATGTTTTTAAAGAACATTTGTAATGATTACCAATAATGTAATAACTGGACTGTGGTGTTTATGCATTTATGATCGAAGACTGCAAAATGTGAATGTATGAGATGTACAGTGAATGAACTATTCAACTGTGAACAAAGATTCGGTCTGTGACTTTTATATGTAAGAAATATTAAGTTTATGTAATTGTATCATTTGTGATATTTAGATAAAGATACTTTTCATTATAAATTTTGACTACTCTACATTCGATATGTTCCTACATTCCAATATCGTAAAATACTTAAATTGCTAAGAGTCTAGGTTCACAAATTCTTACATTTCCAAATCTAAACGTCTCCAAATCCCTACGTCCCCAAATTCCTACGTCCCCAAGTTCCTACGTCCCCAAGTTCCTACGTCCCAAAATTCTCTACGTCCCCAAATTCTCTACGTCCCCAAATTCCTACGTCCCCAAATTCCTACGTCCCAAAATTCTCTACATCCCCAAATTTCTACGTCCCCAAGTTCCTACGTCCCCAAATCCTTACGTCCCCAAATCTCTACATCCCTAAATTTCTGAATCCCCAAATTCCTACGTCCCAAAATTCTCTACGTCCCCAAATTCCTACGTACCAAAATTCTCTACATCCCCAAATTTCTACGTCCCCAAATCCTTACTTCCCCAAATCTCTACATCCCTAAATTTCTAAATGCCCAAAACCCTATATTCTCAAATATCTACATCTCTAAATCCCTATACCCCTAAGTACCAAAATCCTAAAATACCTTTACCCCCAAATTCCTAACCCCTCCCAAAATCATGAAATATCCAAAAATCCCTAAAACTCCATAAATAGTATCACCATCTTGACCGACATTATTTTTCATAGAGAAGTGAAATTTTGATTAAACGAGCGACAGAAACGGTAGGCAACGCACGCGGAAAGAATGCCGGTAGAAGAGGTTATGCCACAATCAGACGACAACGACGAAGGGATCGCAGTGTGGATGAACCGAGGAGGATCAAAGTCGAAGAAAAAGAAAAGGGACACACTGTTGGCTTCAAATCAAGGACCAGACGAACCGGTCTACCCCTCTGTGAGGTGCGTCTAATTTTTTTGCCCATTCCTTTCTGGTTTTTTTCCACTCTACGTTTGTCCGGGGCCTTTCTTTCTCCCGCCCTCCACGGATATGCAGGATCTACCTTTCATTCTATCTAAATACTTGCAGGTGTACACTCGGATGCAACGCACGCTTCCGCTCGATCAGGATATGTATGCAAATTGGACAATTATTAAATTGCTCAAGTTTCATAATTTATATTTTTGAAAAATCTTCAAATTTTATTTTTGTGATTTTAGATTTATAGATTTTTAGACTTGTTCCAAATCTCTACGTTAGTAGATTAGTACATTTTTATATTTTCACGTATTGTAGGTTACAAAGTTTGAAATTCTTAGTTTCTCAATTTCTCAAGGTTCTGAAATTTTGGAATTTTCAATTTCTAAATTAATACATCTTCAAATTGAAAAATATGTGATTAAAGAACGAAGTCCTTGGTCCACCATCTTGACTAACCATAAATCAGTTCGAATAGCGCCGTATAGAAGAAGAAAGTTCAAGGCGACAAAATGTTATCCAGGATCGCCGACCCTGAGACTCGTTCGGGATTCGTTTAGAAAACGTTCGACAGGAGGAAATCACACGGTTGTATTGAGAATACGAGAAGAATACATAAACAGTTGCATTGCTGCACGGTTCCTCGATTCGAATGCAAAGACGTATCGTAAAAGGCGCAGCAAAGGCTTCTTTACATTTTCCCTACGCAGGATTTCAATTTCGCAGCATTCCTCAAATCACCTGTCCCGGTTCGTCTTTCTTCTTTGATGTTGTCGTGTACCTTCTTTAAATGCACATCGATCCTTAACCAGCTAATCGGTTCACTTCAGACGATTTTATTTCTTCTTTCACTTCATTATTTATTCTTTCACTTAAGCATTTATTCTTTCACTTAATTATTTATTTTTTGGCTGCTACGATTAAGTGAATTCATATACTCTTCACATTTTGTCACATTGTCTATTTGCTTTTGTGCGTTACTTTTAAATTTTGACCCTTGTATCTTTCCCTTCGAGGTCTCCAAGCTTTCTCATTTTATCTCATTCAATTGTACTATTTCTTCGTTTCTTTCATATCTGTCTCCTTTTCTTGAATCTTCAAACAAGTGTATTTCTACATTACCGACGTAAGAGCTTAATTTTTCATTGATTCCTCTTTTCTCTGTTAGATGGCTCTACCACGATCCTGTTTATTCCTTCATAGATATTGTCCTCCTCCTGAGCTCCCCTTTCTTCCTTATTGTAACAATATTGCATTGGCTTAAATTGCACTGTTTCGAATTTTTGAAGTAGTACTTTGTTCAGCAGTATTTGATAATATTTTGTATATAGTAATTTGTTAATAAATTTGGTGGTTGTAATGTATATTTCAATAACAGAGTAAAAGTTCATTCAGTAAAAGTTACAAGTTGCAATTTAAAAAATGTTACTACTCCAAATTTGCAATTAACATTTACAAAATATGAATGTTACTTGATGGTTGCAATACACACTTAAAAAAAAATGTAAAAGAGATTTCCATTGAGTAAAAGATTTTTACGAGTAAAAGAACTGTATTGTTACGTAGACAACAGATTATTCACAGGGCAAGAGACACGCTCTGAATTATAGAAAAATTTATTGAACACCTTAGGACAGAGATATATCACAAGAGAACACCATGATAAATTGGATTCTTTCGAACGGTTGTGGTCTTTTTGAACGTGAACGAATGACTGAGCAAAAGCGTAACGAGAGGAACATCACACCATTCCCAAAGATAATTTACATGCGAATGACCGATGAATAATTTTACTCGGTGCGAGTGAAAATCATCTCGAACGATCAATTACTTCCAGGCACGCGAAACAGTAGTAGCTCTTCTAATATTGCCGACTTTTCTCTTCTTTTTTTAGTCTTTATTTTATCTGAAATGAAAATCTCGCTTGCAGGGTAATTGAACAAACGGTGTTCATGTAACTTAGAATTATAACGTTAATTTTGCTTAGCACGATATTATTTCATTAACATTTATAATTAATAACGAGTAGATTATTTGGGGCGATCTAATGTTATGTTGGTAATAATTTTAGTACTTGGAAGGAGATATCTTTGGTTACATTTAGTATGGTATGAATAAATATTTATTTAAAATGTGCAATTGTGTACTTGATAGTTTGTTGATTAAATAGTCAAGTGAATTTTTGAATTTTCAAATCTTTTAATTTTTACATTTTTATATACTTCAATTCCCAAGTTTTCAAATTTCCCAAATTCTCAAATTCCCAAATACCTAAATTTCCAAATCTATCAATATCCAAATTCCGAAATCTCCAAATAGCTGCATCTTCAAATTCCTATATTCCAAAATCTCTATATCCCCAAATTCCAAGGTCTCCGAATTCCTAGATTCAAAAATTGGTACATCCCCAAATTTCTAAATTCCTACATTCCTATATTCCAAAACCCCAAAACCCCAAAATCCCAATTTTCGTTTTGTCAGATTACAAAAAAACAATTCACATTCACCGACAAACATCTGTCGCATTTACGATAAATTTCGTCATTAATTCAGTAAATTTCATCGTTAATCGAGTAAATTTCTGTTTCATGAGAAAAGTATCCGGTCACGCAGATTCTCTCCGTTTACTAAAATGGAGCCGCATAGTTAAGGTACTTGACGAACAGAGGGAGGAAATCTATGACAATTTAAGAGCCCGTATTTCTACAGCATACGACTCGAATGCTATGATGTAATGATCAAGGGGGTGGATGAGCAATGTACAAATCAATTCGAGTGGGCTGACAACATGCGGGTTCTCATCAAGGGGAAACTGAGAAACGTGAATTCTTCTTTCTGGAGTGTGTTCGGTCACGTGTCACATATGGCGGGACAATCGTAGAATCACGTGGATTTGTTACTTTTTTTCGTTCCCACGAAAATTGCAACCATGTGGACTTGCAACCAAGTAGTGTCCCTTAAATAAACCATGATTTTTCATGATTTTTATGAGCAACAATATAACATTTTTATAAGCAATAATTTCATTTAGCTATTTTTGATATACACTGCAGAAAATATAATCCATTTGGAGGATAAAAATATGAGTAAATAAAATGGTTCAGGAAATGTAGAAAAGATAAGTAGAAACAAATTATAAAGCTGAATATGTGTAACTATTTTATAGTATAACATACTATACCGATACTCAATATGAACGACATAACACACTTGATACGTGTATCGTAACATAAGAATTACATTGATCCTGAAAAAACAACTACGTATATATTAAAGTTTGGACATCCCTATTTTTCCATAAACAGGAATAAAATCTATGCGAATAAAAATTGTCTCCACGAATAAAAAGAGCAGAGAGAGAAATGAAAGAAAGATAAAGAAAAATACACTTACGTTGATCGGTGAAATTCTGCGGTAGCGAATTCTTGGTTGGTTCTTCGTCGAAAATGTCCGGCAGGAGGAAAGGTGAAATAAAGAAAAAAAAAAAGGGAAAAAGAGAAGGTGGTCGTCGATGTCGAGGGCCACGATAAAAGAAGAAGTAAGAGTCGTAAAACGGGTTCTCCTGGCCCCCAGGAACTCTTCCCTTCCTCTTTTTAACCGTGCCTTCGATCTTTCGCGTTAAACGCTCCAACGTTTTAACGAACCACAACGACAACTTTACCGCTCAAAAATCTGCAACAGTTTCCGGTTTCGAATTATCGGCTGTGGCTACGACCTTTACGCAAGCCAATCAACGGACACCATTCGCCGTTCCCTTTAAAGGGAACTCGCACGACGTTTAAATATATTGCAACTTTGCCTCGTTTCGTTGAAAATGTACCATAAAATATAATACTTTACTAACGATGTACACTTATTGCAATATTTTTAATTACAAAGTTTGTTTAATTATGACACTCGATTGATATGTGAGTCACAAATTGTGGAAGTAATAATTTCTTTCAAATGTATTTTACGTAAGAGAGTGTTTGTGTATGTATTCGTGTTTAAGCAAAATGATACACATATGTAGTAGTTGATGCAAGTACTATAGTAATAAAAGTTAAACTTCATCAATTTTCACTTTTAGTAAAGTAACAAAGTTTGAGTACTGTATTAAGTTTTTAAAATGGACGCCTATAATTATTTATGGACGATAAAAGATCAGTTATCAAGGATTAAAACTGTAGAAGTGAGTAATATTTTATACGGTATTAAATTGGTATCTGTAATAATTATCAATGTATACTTCTCTCTTATGCAGTGATTCCACAGTTATGGCGGCCCTCCACATCGCAACTTTAACGTTCACAATATTAATAAAACAAGAAACAAACTACCATGTACGTTCTTTAATACCTTCTATAAAATTGAACAAATATTTCCTACTAATTCAGTGTTTCATTACGAACAAATAAAACAATGTTATTAAAATATTTTTTAATTCTTAAGATTGTATGAATATTATCATCTGGAATCTTTACTTTATCAATGTTGTCACGAAAGCGGAATAAACTTGTATTACGAATTGTAAATAAATATCTATTTGACCTCTGCAACCTTATCCTGGAAAACCCATCATGACGTCCCCTTCTTTTCCATGGAAGACCTTTTTACAATGCACGATGGTGGAAAGCATACGCTATGGTATTTCAGTCGTGTCTGTGCATCATTGAAATCACGAATGCAACAGACTTCGTTATTCTTCTCGTTCTTCCGCGATATCGGCGTTTTATTGCACTTGTTAGATCAAATTCATACGTGCAGCCTTACACATATGAAATTAAAAATTAATTCGAATATATGTTTGAAATTTATTAGAACCTATATAGAGTTAGAATTTATTTCAACTTGTATACATACCGTTTTCTACTAATTTCTACAATTAAACTCAAATACACCCAAATAAAACTATCGGTTGAAGTCAAAAATTACAAACAGCAATATAGCAGGAGCTTCGTGTAGCACTCAAGAAAATTACACCCCCTGCTGATATAATAAAAAATACAAATGTTGCACTTTATCCCACACTATTATCTGTTTCATAAAAGCATAAAGCGTGTATAAGGTTTTAAAATTGAAGTTCGTATGAAATTCTGACAGTGACAGGGTACTGTAATTTTTGAATTCGAAGGTATATAAAGAAACCGTAGGTGCATATTGTAAACTGTCTTCATTACTCTGTCGGTGCAACAGTGAGTGATATTACCTCTTCATCAATCCTTCACAGACATTCGTCAAGTGCTGCTATTCTGGCGGTGCAACTTAAAACTAATGGAGTTTCACTGGTTGAGCACGTGACAAATGAGTTTATGAAGCATTAAAGATTCATCACATGTCACAGATGCTGGATGATAATTATTCGGAATTATTTTGTAAAATTATGCCGCGCACCTCTCTCAAATTCACGCGAGATGTTCTTTAATCTCTTTTTGATTTATAGAAATGGCTGGTAATTTGCTTGCTTCGCAATTTGGAAATTTAGTTAAAAATTACAGTTGCATGTTTGGTAATTTAAAACATTTACAATTTAAATATGAAACATTTAGTAATTTGGTAATCTCGATAATTCTGCAATTTGAAAAGTGGATAAACTAAAAGTATGCAAACTAAAAACTCGATAACTCCGAACTTCGATAACTAGCTTAAAACTTGCCAACAAAAATATTAAAAAATGTGCAAATCAAAGAAGTAAACTTGAGAAGAAAATTAAACAAAATGGCGGACGATCAGTGAGAGTCGTAAATAAAATGAACTAATTAAAAAAATGTCATATCTAATAAGAAATTTCGATTTAATTTCGAAATGAAAGTATGTGTATCACTTTCGAAACCGAAGTAGAAGAAATGAATGAAGCGAGACCCACCTTCTGACAGAGATATCGAGGCTTTCTTCTCGGTAATTTTTACCGTAGCGATGCACAAAGAAAAAATATCAATTACCATTTATGACGTGTCCTCATGCGAGTCGAAAAAGAGCAAAACTTTCGCTGTCAGTGTGTCCTGTCATTTGTAGTCGCTGCAAGTCGTATTCACGATGTAAACTGTACTGAATGGGTTCCTTTCCATCTCGTCTCTCGCCTTTGCATGGCATCGACGACAACCGTTTGTATCCGCCACTGAACACACAGGATGTCTCGTTTGAGAATATAAATATGAGTATCCTACCTTTTACGAAAAAAAAGGATCCTTGCCATTTCGAGCTGTGTACGACGTCATGTCACGTCTCGTTTTTCTTTTACACTGCTACGCTGAAAGAACAGTGCCGTACGCGTTACATTCTAGTCATCTTTGTTCTTGTATTCACTTCATCAATTTTATATTTAAAATCGTTTTTTTCGAATTCATTTTTCATACAGCCAATTGAATTAATCTGTTGAAATTTTTGTATATAATTTTAGACTGATGAGCGATTTTTATAGCTGCCTGTGCACCACGAAATCCATGTATACAAAAATTTTTGCAATTTAAATTAGACGAATTTTTAAGTTCTACAAAAGTATGTAATGAAATGACTAAAAATGTGAATCCACGTCTCTTCCTGTTCGCTTTCACGCGTGTTTAAAAACTTGTATGTATGACAACGGTTGTAGAACTTCATTATGAATACAAATATATGTATTAACCCTACCCGACAATACAGTAATTCGATAATTTTACTGATGCGTGTATCCGGGACGTTCACCGTTACACTTCGACTGATGCTATAAGTATTTGTGTTTCTTGTTCAGATGTTTCGAGCTGATGATTTGAAATAAGGAGTTAATAATCTGGTAGACTAATACAGGTCATCTTATAGTAATTCTGTAGAAATCGTTTTAATGAAAGTGATTTATAATAGGTCTTAATAATAAGTTAAAAATAATAGTGTTTCACCAAGAAATTATTACGTGTAAATATTTAACAATATAACAGATTAAATATGTACATTAAAAAAATTCTTTTAAATTATTAAAATTAAATGTATTTTAAAAATAAAATATCTCTGTATATAATTATTCTATCTTCAATCATTCATATCTCTAATAAAATATTGAATACATTTAAAATAAGTATTCAAGTACAAGTATAAACAAGTATACAATACTATGTATGTACACATATTACAGTGTACAGCTAGAAAGATGTCATTTGCAAAAAATGAAGGTCTGATTAATCATCACATCACATCTACTAACATCTACTTTCACAAGTACTAACATTCATATATACTCAGCCTCATTTTTTAACAGTTCATAAAACACAACATGAAGAAGTAAATATCTCAGATTTATAGGAAAAAAGATGAACGCTGTTTCCTCCTTTCGTATTTATATCATATCATCTGAAGGCTGCCCTCGTTTGCTAATAAACAAGTAAATAAACAAGCTTATCGTAAATGAAATATTTCGAAATATCATAACCTATAAAAACAAAGATATCTTTATTGATCACAGATAAAGAGAATCCATTAATATAAGTATTAAATAGATTTTTGATAAAGTTGTTTTGCCAAATGTTCTTATTTCTAATATAATTGCGTGTACCTATTCTTAGATAATTTAAACTTGGTATTATACATTACATTCTTACATCAGTCGAGTGGTAGACAAAATGGAAGAAGGCTGTGCTGCTTTTTACAGACAATTCTAAGCTTTCATTTTTAAATAGCAAATATAATTGATTTAGGGTTGATGAAATAATAAAGTTTTTTTAAATATTTCTTTCGTTGGTCATATAATGCATTAAATGTTTAAAAGTAATTAGCTTAAAACGTTAACTTACAATACCGCAACGGTCACCTTTCTCCCCCTTGGTTCACGTTCACGTAGGTCATGCTCGGTTAAGGTTGATTCACACTATAGTTCAACGATCATGCTTTAGAAGCATTACAAGCGCCATTTTCTTTGCCACTGTTGCACAAAATGGCGGTGTAGCAGAAAAACCCACCACTAATCGGTTGATTGATTAGTATTCAAGTTTAGAACTTGTGAAGTTTTGGAAATTTGGGATTTGGAGAACTTGGGGTTTTAGCAAAGGAGTTTGAAGATTTGGGGATTTAGGAGACTTGGAAATATAGAGATTTGGGAAATTTAGAAGATAGATTGTGAAATTCAGGAATTTGTAGAGTTTGGGACTTGGGGATTCTGAAATTTAGGAATGGAGGAATCTGGAGGGTTGGGATTTGAAGATTTAGAAATTTAGCAAATTTGGGAATTTGGGGATTTGAGGGTTGGAGATTTGAGGATTTGACAATTAGTTCTAAACTTTAGGGATACTGGAAAGTCTTAAAAAACTTGCAAATTTGTAAACTTCAAATTTCAGAAATTAGAAACTTGAAAACCTGAAAACCTGTAAGCTTAAAAATTTCAAGTTTACACTTTCTGCCAAAGTCATCCCACGTCCAAGTGCACCTAGACTAATTAGATAAAATAAAAAATCGACTGATTTCCTCCGAGTCGTTCTAACAGCGAATTTATTTCTATAGAGACTGTACCTCGTGGCTCGTCTCTGAAAGGCCATATATACACACGGTGACGTGTGAGTAACGCACTCACGCGTGAAACGTAAGTGTGGTTAGACGATGTGTATAGACACGCATGAATGTGCATGGATCCGAGAAGATAAGGGACGTACGTGTGAATGGACGAAGCGTCACCTTGAAAAAGAGTAAGTGTCGAAAGAACGTCTTATCTGCGACATTGTGTGTATGTAATGGATACTTAAGTACATATGACGAGTGCACGAATAGGTGGCGTTCGTGTCAATTTGTAGCTCGTTTGCATAAATAACTGATAGGTGAAAAAAGAAATATAATGTAGGATCGTTTCGTTCTTTGGTGTAAATAATTCTTACGATAACCATTGAGAACCGTTGAGAACCATCGGAACTGAAATTAATTCCGAGTAGTATAATGGAGGACTCTCTAGTAACTTAAAAGAAAATTCAACTAGTATTCGACTAGTATTTAGTAATTCACTTTGAACAAAGTTAATAATTACTTTCCTTACATTTCTGTGAGGAAATTTTATTTTATTTATTTCATTTTACTTATTTCGGTGTAACAAAATGGCTGTGATGTCAGTTAGGGGTTAAAATTGAGCAAGACATCTACTGGAGTCCCCCACTTTACACAGAAGTTGCGTTGTTTACCTTTTCACGTTGTTCTAATTTCTATATAATAAATGCATGGAGGGCAGAAAAATCAAGCACATTATGAAATATGTAATTTCATAGTTGAACGATTTATCCGTCAACAACATATGTTGCAACCAACTAGTCTAAACTATTTATTCCACCTTCCGTCTGAATTAGCGTAGTCATTTATCATTTTCAACACCGAATTTTAATGCATTGAGTTACTTTGTTGCGTTCTTTGGAACTTTGGAACTTCAGGACTCAGCGATTTTTGAATTTTTGATGTTGGGTACTGTGGGACTTCAGGACTTCAGTACATGAGGTCTTAGGAACTTAAAAATTTACTTTGCAACTTTGAAACTTCGGGATGTATTGACTAAAGGACCTTGAAACTTCAAAATTTAGAAAATTTACCAATTTCATCGAATCAAGGAAGTTTACACTGGAACCTTAAAATATCGTATCCTTGTTAAGTTTGAAACTAAACTGAATTCTAAATTTTACAATTCAGACATTTACTTCAAAATGTTGAAATAATATATCTTTGAAACTTAGAAGTAGGAATCTATTATCTAAGAGTCCAGAGAAACACACAAGGCACACACGTGTTATCTTGATAATGCACATAACTCACATTGTAAGTGCACTCACCTATTTCCTCACCATTTACTTCTTTCTCCCCCAATTCCTTCCTCTAAAGACAGTACAAGAACATAGTGATAGCTCATTACCAGCACAATACGCGCTTTCATGCATTTCTTATGTAACTCCGAAAAAAAAGTGAAGCGGCGCAAACATCTTTGATTTGTGGTATTCAGGTCGTTGGTAATCCTGATTAAATATTTACACGGGGATAACAATTTCTCATCGTGCTTACTATTTCGTAATAGAGGACAATTGCGTAACGAGCGCAAATAATGGATACATTCGTGTGCACACGAGGTCACGTATCCGTGAATGTGCGTATCGTCGAATCGTTAATGCTTATTTATGTGTGTACACTTATCTAGGAGAAGCACAAACATGCAATTCTGAATTTCTATTCATGCAAGATGTATGCTTTGATGCGTTTAATAACGCTTATTGATATCTTCGGGTGAATAGCACAGTCAACCAATTTGTGTTCCGATATTCTTACAGCACTAATTATGGACCTGTAATTTCCCTCCATCTTTTAAAGAATTTCATTTTCAACAGAATTTGTTTCAAAGAAAATTTCGTGATGAATTTTTGATTCGATTTGTTCCAATGACAGCGGCCATTTTGTATAAACGCGCGAAATAGTAATAGGTTTCAGACAAATTCTACCAGATAGAATGATATAAAGTTACAGCCTTCTGTTCAAGTTCTCGAATTTCGCTTTCGGCCGGACGTTTTACAATTTCGTCTAGCTAATAATTCCAGACGCAATAGTTGCTGGAATTCGACGCAGATACGATTTATGTGACTGCTGACACGGATGTTTGCAAAATGGACGCTTAGTGCGATATCATTTCCGATTTGTTAATGCAATCACATTATTATAACGTTGCTATCGAAATAAAAACGAAATTCTAATATCTTTATAGGTTAGGTTAGGTTTTTTTTAAAACACTTTTACCAAGTTTGGAGATATGTTCTTGACAGTAATAATTATATATAGCTGTTTCTAAGATAAAATTATTTTGAATTTGTGTACAGGAAATGATTTACATAAGTTGTTGTTCAGTTTAATTATATAATGCGATAAAGAAAATATCTTTGATTTCAATAGCGAAATTAAATAGATTTACCGTGGATTAATTGCAGACACGATAAACAGGATACTCTGTTACCCAAAGCAATTGACTGTAATTGAATGCATACAGCTAATTAAGAAATAACCGGTGACAGGTTTTGCAATTATTTAAATGTCACTGCAAGAAAAGTGTTCTATTTTAGCCTTGCAATTAGATGTGTGAATGTCATTTAGATAGATAGATAATTCTTTAATTACTCAAATTTTCAATTTTCTAAGGTCTCGATTTTTTAATTTCTCAACTTTCCAAGCTCTGAATTTTGTGATTTCCCAATTTTTTAATTTTTTAATTTTCCAACCCCTCAGCATTTCAACTTCGTCATTTTTTAATTTCTTAATATTCCACTTTCTCAATTTTTCAATCTCTAAATTGTTCCACTTCTCAATTCCCCAGCACCCAAATTTTCCAAAACCCCAAACTCACGCTCGATAAAATCTCGCATCTCCACCGCAGCCACAAATTAATTCAAACTTCAGAGAATTTATTCGAAAGATCTTTCTATAGCATTGAAAATCGTGCGTATCGCATCAGAAACTCCATTGCATCCAGGAGTGGAAGATCAAAATCCCTGATCTCGATGAGAGAAGCCCAGATATTCAAGATTAGGAGGGATTTACAAAAGGGATGTTAGGTATTCAGGAAAGCAGCCAGTCTCGTAGGAAGTCTGCTACGTGACGACGATGTCAAGTTCGAACAAAGAAACGAAAAACGATAATAGAAAGGTAGAGAAGGCTAGAGTGCAATAGGAAACAATGAACAGGGCGCATAAATGAACGTTCTGAAAACTTTTCTGTCTTTGGCAGACGCTGGGGCTCTTGCACTTGCATATATTGCCGATGTTCTTCAATATTCTAGGAGCACTTTTCTTCTATTTACTTCTATTTTTAGCCAAAGGTATGTTACTTCCTGTGCTTTTGAAGTTCTTCACTGATTCTACGAATGAAGAAAATGGAGTACGTTCAAGTTCTATACATAAACAAAATGGCGGACTGCTCCTCTGCATCTTCGATACCAACCTGCTATTTTATATTCAAAATATAGATCAAATGTTTATTTACATATTTTCTATGAATTTTGAACTGCAAATTAAAGTACCTTAAGATTTATTTTGACATCAAATTGTTCATTATAAGTACGATATTATAGAACAACCAAATAAAAAGAGCAACAAATTAAACCATTGACAAGTGCAATCTACATTTCCCTAAAAAGATAAATTCAATTCACAGTTTCAAAGTGAACAAAGTACCCTTATAATAAGAAATTGCCACAGAAAATTATGCGTAACGTCTTACGTAAGTTTCCAAGAAAAAAAGACGAAATGACCGCAAATAGGCAGAGGGGATGATAACAGATGGCCATAAACGCCATACTTAATTTCCCCGATGGTAATTAGAAAATATTCCCAGACAGAGGGGACAAATGTGGCGGCACGAAGATTCGTGATGTACGCAAACGCGTGAACAATGTCTCCACACGCGGAATATAAATCAAACGTGAAGGATGTGTAAAAAGCTATATAGCTTGCACGACAGAAAGGAAGACGAAAAGGGACAAGAAAATGTAGCCATGAATGTACCGGCATTCCGTCTCCTGCATATGTAATGCCCATTGTCGTTACACGTGTTCATGGTGTATTTTACGTGGTAAGATTTTTCCTTTCTTTTGATAGATATTGAATGGGTAACAGGGGATGATTAACCGTTTAAAAATTACAAGAATTTCTCACCCTTTACTAAATGACGCTATTATTCTTAATGCGGACAGTTCTGAGTCACTCGTGTAATAAAAGGATTTAGTGTTAGTAGGTGATATTTCGGAACTTTTTGGTTCTTAAGTTTTAAATGTTTCAAGGATGTACAAAAGGTGAAAATTTCTGACTTTCAATCTTTTGAATTAGTAGGTTTTCGAACTTCTCAAATTTTTTCTGTTTCTTCAATTTCTAAATTCCGAAATTGTCGAATCTTAGAATTCCTGAGTCTGTAAATTTTTAAATTTTGAATTGTTAAGTAATCTTCCAATCCTCAAAGTCCTAAATTCCCAAATTATCAAATCTCCAAATATCTAAGTCCCCAAATCCCTAAAACCCCAAATTCCTACATTCTGAAATTCTCAAATTTCCAAACCCTCACATCCCTAAATTCCCAAATCCCCAAATTCCTAAATTAAAAAATCCTTAAATCTTCAGATTACCAAGTCCCCAAATTCCCAGACCCCCAAATTCCTATATTCCGAAATTCTTAAATCTCCAAATCCCTAAGTCTCCAAATTCCCAAAGTCCTATATTTCGAAACTCCGAAATTTCCAAATCCCCAAATTGTCAAATACCCAAATTTCAGAATTTCCCAAGTTCTCAAATATCCAAATCCTAAAATTCTTAAACTTCCTAAATCCCCAAAACTTCCAAAGTCTCCAAATACCTAAATTTCTGGAGTAAAAATTGAATACAAATCGCAATCTTGTAAAGAAAAGACGAAGTCGTCGCGATACGTCGTAAGATGGCCGCCTTATGCGCCGGACTGTACGTAAATTTGTATCAATTGCCGGTACAGCTGCTTCAATTTATTGTGGCATTAGAAACAATGAGTGGGGTCAAATGGTCCCTTCTTGTCATAATGTACCAACCCTCGTTGGCGTCTGTTATGACGTCACTCGTGTAACCAAAATTATCAGCCGTCCATTTGCTTTATACAAATTTTAGCTATTAGATGATATAGTAGATAATTATACTATATGGAACAGTAGAATATAATATTCTTTGTATTTAATTAACTAGATAATTTTACCATTTTATATAATTATACTATAATTTACTGTAGTATAATTATGCTAAATAGTAGAGTTATTTACTGTTCTTACATAATAGATAATTCTTGAAAAGTAACTATTTTCAAAATAATTAAAACTTTGTAAAAGCACCTGCATTTCTAAATAGTCATACACATAAATTAAACAAAATGTTATGTACATAAATTAATTTGTTCAGTGAAAACGTATTAATACATTCATCACTGCAAACTTGTATTCTGATTTGAATTCAAGTTTTGCAATCATAAATACGTTACGAAATCACGTTGTATGAATTATTAACACTAACCGCGCCGTATAATGCACAAATCATTTAAAATTGAAAATAAGCTAGAAAAATAAATAAACGTTCAAATAATCGAATATACACAATCTTATCTAAAAATCAACGCAAAATAATAAGAAACTTGTGAAGACAAATAAATATTCTTATAAATTATTGAAAGAAATAATAAAGTGAAATTATCTGTGTTATCTTTATCTATCCACGAGCGTATAAAAGATCTCGATTTACGTGTGCAATAAATCAAAAAATAATTCTTTCAACTTGTAATATATTATAACAATTCTAAATCGTAACTTTATATTTCACGTAAAGAAGAGTCTTTGTTATAGATATTTGTTAGTTATCTTCGATGATAAGGAAAATTCGTGTACGTATAAGTACAAATACTTCAGTGACTTTATCATAAATCGTAATGTAAACCACAGTTTCAAAATTTGTTTTTCTTTATCGCATCAATTGAAATCGAAAGTGGATATGGCGGATAATAACAGTCATTAATGTGCTCACGTAGTCACGCCACTTTTTCGTTTACCGAGTTCACCAAGTGAAACGAAAACAACTAATCAATCATGACAATAGTACCTCTCCTCCGAGTGCTCCTTTTTTCATTCGTGATAATAAATTTTGTATAAACGATAACGACACGGTTGATAGCGAATTCAATCGTATTTGCGTTCTGTTTCATTAATGAACGACTTACTGTGTTTCTGTATGCTACCGAGATATGAATATGTAAATGAAAATACTCGTTATCCGGTATCTAATTATTTTTTTGTACGATTACAATTTTTAATGAAAATCTGCGAAATATTTATGTTATTAATACACTTGTAGACGGAAAATGTTATTAATTTTATTTTAAATATTGCAAATTTGTAGATTTAAATTTAGAAATTTTGGAGTGGGAATTTTTGAGAATTTGGAGAATTAAGGATTTGGGGATTTAGGGATACGGGGATTTAGGAAGACGGGGATTTAGCGATACGGGGATTTAGGAAGACGGGGATTTAGCGATACGGGAATTTAGGAATCGGGGATTTAGGAATCCGGGGATTTATGAATCTGGAGATTTAGGGATTTGTAAATTTAGGTATCCGGAAATTTAGGGATCCAGGGATTTAGGAATACGGGGATTTAGCGATACGGGATTTAGGAAACCGAGTAATACGTTAATTCTTCTAGAAATTAAAACCTTCAGAAATACAGAAACTGCAAGCAAACTAAACCACAACACAGAGATAAAGTATTTTAAAAAGACCATTTCCATGCCATCAGCCATAACAGCACTCGATTATTGTACGAGCTCTATTTCTGTCGTTCACATTTCGATAATAACAAGTCTCTGAATCGAATTACTTATACAAACGTAAAGAGCCGATAATAACATTCACACTTGTGGTTCCTAGATCCATATAGTGTCTATATTATAGACCATAATGTGTATCTTTAGGCATTGATAAGTAGAATTGACGTGAACGAGGGACGATAACAGCGAGCAACTTTTTCATCGAGTCGGTTAAAAGTTATCGGTCAGCCTCCGGGAGTCATGATACCATTTGTAACTCGTTCTTTTTTCTCTTTTTTTTTTATTCTCATTTTATCTCGTATGTCTTCATCCGTAGATTGTTGTAGTTATCTCTATTCAAACAGTGATACCTTTTTTTGGTAACCCAGATCTTTTCTTTTCGACAACTTTTGTATTCGAAAAGAATGCCAGTGAAAATCTGTCGGGAATAAAGTACTGTTTTTCCTCGTTCGCGTTGGGTAACAGTTCAGAGGTACAGATAAATGATTTTTATTGCGTTCGAATGTTTACAGAACACGTGTGATCTATGACGTTTAACATCGAAAGTTTCGTTTAAAAATAAGGAGGAAAATAATGAGATAGAAACAAGTTCGAATGCAATATGAAGCATTCTTAAAAAGAAAATTTTTATTTTATTTCATTTTGTCCATAAAAGAAATTTTGGGGGAATAATAATTTCTCAGTAGCTATAAGGGTAGCTATAAGGGTTAATGACAATCTAATAGTCCAAATTATAATAATTTATAAACACGTAAAAAATTCTACTTTCAACTAATTAACCAGCTTAGAAAAATAATTTTATTCATCGACATGAAACATGAAGTATGTATATTATTTCTTAACGTCTAATTGCACAATCAACGATCCTCGTTACGAGATTTTGCTCATAAAAACGATTATCTCTCATAATTACTTCGTTCAGATTCGATCGATCCGCGAGGGCAGTATTTATTGAGCGCATATAATTATAAACTACTTACGCCGATATCGGCATTATTTACCGTATTATCAGCCAGTTACGTTCATGTTATTTAAATTAATTCCACGATAACCCGAGGAAACAAAGATAACCCATTCCCAATGAGATGGCGAACCGAAGAGAGAAAGAATGACAATGCCACCTCTTACGGATCGCACGCTGTATCGAGCTTTTGTTAATGCAATGAACTATCCTCGAATCACTCTGATCAGGCTAATTAGCAAAGGGAAAATACTTTTAATCACCAGCCTTATTAGACAATAATTGTATTGTTTCGTAATCGAGAATAACATAATGCGTTCGAGAGGTTATGTTTCAGGTTATGCTTTCGGAGAATCCTATGAGAACGTGTACAGGATGTTTCATGTATTAGTATTTACTATTTTATTCGCTAAAATATGACGATTGTTTTAGAACGAGTTATGGTAATTTTATGGAACATTACACAAATTGAATTCAAAATTTTATTAACTTATTTATGCGCATAAATTTCTAGTTTCGTATCATGGTCTGGTTTGAAATGTATAAATTCCATTTAATTTTATATTAACTTATTTATGTACATAAATTTCTAGTTTCGTTTTAAATATTGTATAAACTCAATTTAATTTTATGTTGACCTCCATTATGGAACGTGTAAATACAATTTAATTTTATGTTCACTTGTTTGTGCAAATAAATTTCAAGGTTTGTATTGACCTCTATTATGGAACGTGTAAATTCAATTTAATTTTATGTTCACTTGTTTGTGCAAATAAATTTCAAGGTTTGTATTGACCTCTATTATGGAACGTATAAATTCAATTTAATTTTATGTTGACCTGATTGTGCAAATAAATTTCAAGTTTCTCATCATCTTCAGTTATGGAACATTTTGAAAAATGAACGCAACAATAATTTACAGCTTTGTAACAAAACCTAAATATAAAAAACATCTATCGAATGATTAAAATTTGAACAAAAGACCATGGACGAAACAAATTGTAAGTTTCAAGAACTTTTGAATACCTGCATCAGGAGATCCATTCAGATATCTCGAATTAACCCTGGATCACGTTACCGATCGAATGAGAAACAAAGCGGCCATTTTATCCCCGGCGATATATCGCGGAGGGCAACGATGCTTATCAAGATCCAATGAATTCACCTGAATAGATATACGACCGCACGAAATTCAGTTAAAGCCCCGAGAAAATTGAGTCAACCGTATGCGGCCCGTTCAAAATGCAAAGCTATTCCGCATACACACGTTCCTACAATTTCTTTCGTAAGGGGTTCAACGTCCTCTTGCCGCCCCGATTTAATTGGCATCGCCGATCGCCCGCCGGAAGTTTGAATTTCAAATGTGCTCGCATCGAAATAACGCGGCAAAAGAAAACAATTTGACACGGTACCGTTAACCTTTCCTTTTTAGATACCTTTTACCCATCCAGCACACTCTATTACTTTGCCGTTACCTTCGTTCGTTACTCTAATTTATACAAGTTTTATGATGTATTCTGATTATTAACCTTTGTAAGGTTAGGGGAGGTTTAATTATTAATATAATACATAATATTTATGTACTCAGGGATTTGGAAATTTAATCTTGGGGATAAACTATAGTTACAATATATTTGTATTTTGTTTAGTTTGTATGGTATTATCTTGTGTATAGAGCTTTGTATGTATTATTTTTGTGTAGTATATTTTGTATAGGAACATTTATTGATTTTTCTGTAATATTGTATTTTGTATAAGAACATATATTAACTTTTGTGTAGTATCATATTTTGTATAAGGTATTTAGTTAATTGTAGTATAAGGTGTTTATATAGGTTATGTTATAACAGCATGTAAATATATGCAAATACACCTACAAACACGTGTACATGAAAGGAGGGTTGAAATCTCGGAATGGAAACAATAAATCATAACGAAATCAAATCAGCAATTTATCAAAATCAGATATTAATACTTATGTATATATTGTAATGGATTCCGGATTGTGTTACATCGTCTGTCGAAATATCAAATACAAAAGCAACGCTGATACCCTCGCTTTATGACATCTCCATAAATCAAGATTCCCGTGCACTTTCTAACAAGTGCTCGAGAAAGGGTCGAAAGTATTATAACGACGACTTGGAAATTCAAATGATGGATTCTTATCATCGACTCCCGGAGACTGCTGGTGACGCGAGGCTGAACGAGTCCAGATAATCTTATCTTCTCCAACAGGAAACGCCGGAACCTTTGCCCGAAGTACATATTTCGTCCCGTAATGCGCACCGTGATTTAATTTAACCAGACTTCTTCGTTATCTACGTTCTTAATAACGGGTTAATGAACACTTCGTGTTCGTCAAACTGGACTGTGAGTACGTGTAATTGCTTATGTTAATTAGATGGATATTTTTGTGCAACTATTCAGGGATGCTCACTCCTATCAATTTTATATTTTATATCAGTCTTTATGTTATATTTTATCTAACAGTCTCTACATTTTATGTAGATTATAAATACAAGCTACATACATCTTTGCAACAAAAATTGTCTTCAATAAGCATTTTTACATAATTCTTCAGCAGTGCTCATTCAAGTCCATCATCCTCTTCTTCGACCACCACATACATTTCACATATTTCATATAGTACTGCAATTCTACTAAATGTTGTAACATAACACAGTAAATACAAGCAAGAAAAAGCTACATACATCAAATTTGCAACAAAAATTGTCTTCAATAAGCATTTTTACATAATTCTTCAGCAGTGCACATCTAAATCCATCATCCTCTTGTTCAACCACCACATACATTTCACATATTTCTACAACAAACCACAATCTCTAGTTCGACCACCCAGTACAAATTTGCATATCTGAATTTTCAGATACATATATCTCCCCGTGCGCTTTTTTCTCCGATCCCAGACCAACATCACGATATTTTTAAATACGAAACAGCCCTGCAGAGTGTATTCGAGCGATGGCTTAGCGAGGGACTAAGACAACATCGTGGGGTATCTTCTGCTCCTCGACAAAGATAGGTCTCGCACCGTAGGATAAGAAGCGACCCGAGATAGGTCCGGGATTTGTTTTAGCAGGTCAAAAATCATCCAGACCTGACAGGGGGACTAGCAGGAAAATGGAGTGGCAAAAATAACGATCGACCATGATCAAGGACCGGATTTTCCTTCGTCACGCTTCGTCGGATTTCTTCATTTACAAAAGTTTCTTGGTGTTCTCGCTTTCTCTTTTTGAAACGGCAGGACCTGGGTCCTTCACGAGAGTTTTTCGGATATTGTCTATCTAGTCATTAAGGACTCTGTTATATAGGACTGTGTTTTAGGACTGTGATCTTTGTTGTTGTTTTTTTTAATCATTTTGAGGGGGATTGTTGATTTATTGGGGATGGTGTTTTTAGGGATTGTGAGGGGGGATTTGAGGGTTGTTGGGGTTTGGGAATTTGAGGATTATGGAAATTTGGATGTTTTGATATTTGGGGATAGTTGGAATTTGGAATTTGTGGACATGGGGATTTTAGAAATTTATAAAAATTTGTAAATGGAAATCAAATTTTGATATCCTTCACTTTGCAAACTATACTACCAAAAATTCATGTAACTTTCTCATAAATTACGAAACACCGCCTGCATTTAACTTAATTTTTGAATTCATGTTATCAAATTGTCCAACGCATGTAATTACTCCTCCTGTCGAATATTTTACACGTTACATTGAGAATGTCTTTAAATTATTCTTGTTTTGTAATAACTTTCACTCCTTAATTTCATGAGAGATCGTGAAAGATTCGTTTCCTTCCTTCATTATTTATTATTTCTTTTTTTCTTTTTTGTAATTATTACCTTGCACTTATTATTACTGTAGTCTTCATATATTCACTCGAGAGCTGCTTTCTACGTGTGTACTGGAACTTTCCCTTTCCACAGAGGAATATTATTATTCTTTCGTTCCGTGACCTATAGTAACCTCTAGTAATTTATTCAATCATTTTTTTATATCTGTACAGTGGAATCGAAATTGGTACCGAAGTTATTTTATACGTATTTTGCATGAATTGTAAATTCTTAAATTTTGTAAAAATTATCTTACCTAAATTTAATTATAATTATATTACCTAACCATCAAGCTTCTAAATTCCAAATTTTGAAATTCTAGTTACCCCCAACAATAAAATTTTCCAAACAGATCCCCAAATCCCCAAATTCCCTATCAATAAAATATCCTCCACGTCCCAATATCACCACCAAATACCAAAAACCCTGAAACATTAACAACCCATTGATCCCCCGAGGTGTCCACAAGTACCCCATCATTTCCCCAATCTTCCCCAGATAGGATTCTCCACATATAACGTTTCAATCAGACGTAAAACATGACACAGGGTTTATATTTCCCCGTAACGACGTTACGACGTTATTTACGGCGAATCTCGAGGAGTTACGTATCCAGAATCGATCCGTTGGCCGGAGTATTCCGGCACCGGGGCTTCAAGTTGCGTTGCAGTCACACCCCGGCGTGGTCCGTGTAATTTTAACGGTAACGATTTGTCGAGTGACCTGGGCAAAAAGCACGCGGGAAACGGAGAAAGGAGCGTGAAGGGAAAATAACGCGATGATTGCCACACGAACGGTTAACCAGAGAAATCAAGCGGAATCAGATCGTCACAGTGACAGGACAAAAGGCGTTAGCTGCTGAAATTTTCCGACGAAAATCGCTTCATTATCCGATGATTAAGCGTATAATGACCGGGCACTGTTGAAAGCTTTTATTAGTTTTTAATAGATGTATTAACATAGGAATTACCACCCTGAAGAGATTTGAAGAGAAAGGTTAAATTAGATGACAATTTAGGGGAAGTTTAGGGGAAATTTAAAAAAGATTAGGAAAGAATTGGAGAAGTGTGGTTATTTTGGGTTCAATTAATAAGCATTGGGTCAGTGAAGTAGAGGTAGTTTTTATGTAATTAATAGCCTAACCTAAATTAGTTTGATACCTTGATAAACGCTTGTTTCATTAAACCTAACTGTAACTGAGTTATATATATACTTTTTTATAGGGTAACTTTATTTGACCTAAGTGGGTTTTACTCTTTGGTGACAGCATGCATTGTAGCATTTGATTATTGCAATTTTTCGTGTTCGTTTTATAGGTTAACCTAACCTACCTCAAATTATCATAACACATAGATGGCCACGTGTTTCGTGGAATGCAACTGTTGCAGTTTTACATATTTTTTTCGTAGGATAATTACACCTAACCGACGTTGAACTAAATACAATCTTGTTATTAATATTTCGTAAGCGTTAATTCGCTGCGCGATTGAAACGATCGACAACAATGTTGAAATGCAATACTCATTTCTCGTAATTGAAATATTTGCATTCTGAGGGATCAGTCAGTTGTCACTTTCGTTTCTGCTGACTGCGGTTTTCGATTGCATCAAACAAATCTTGTTTACGCGAATGCAATTGCTATGGCGACGGAAATTGTATCGTGTGAAAGTGCAGTTTGCAATAGTGATCGTTGAAGAAATTCGACAAAATCGCATTCCACTGCTATAATTTCTCCTTTTTCTATATTTACTCTCCGTAAATATAGAATTCTTTAGTCAAGTTAAATTTTATGACTCTCATTCTGTTTTCCCCTTTCAAGTACATTCATCTAGATATATTGCAGTGGAGTAAATAAATACTGTTTCACATGCTGTTTTGAAATCGTATATACCTTGTTTGAAAGTATAGTAGTGGTTCTCAATTTTATAACACTGTAAAGTTTTCTAGTAATAATAATAGCAATACTAATACTAATACTATAGTAATAATACTGGTAGTATTATAAATTATGAGTATGTTAATATTTACCTGTATTTATAATCTGGTTAGTATTTCTTAAAAATGTTAGGAATAAGTAGAACACGTGAAGCTGTCAACAACATACGTCAGAAGCGGAGGATACTGCTAATAAAATAGGATAGGTCGTAAACACGATGATAAGAATTTTTCATTTGTTAAGTAAGCAAAGTGTGATAAGTGGGTTCGTGATCGAGTTGAAAGTACCGTATAATAACTGCTGCTGGTAATTTTAGAATTTAGGAATTTGAGAGTTGGGGATTTTGAAATTTTGGAGAGTTAGAAATTTGGGAATTGGGGAATTTGGGAATTTTGAGGAGTTAGAAGTTTGGGAATTGGGGAATTTGGAGATTTGGAGATTTGGACATTTAGAAATTTGGAGATTTGGAGATTTGTAGACTTGGACATTTGGAGATTTGGAAATTTAAGAGTTGGGAGTTTAGAATTTGTAAGTGAGAGAGTTGGAGAATTAGAGAAATTGGGAATTTGATAATTTAGAAATTTGAGAGTTATTGAATTTAGGGATTTACCAATTTGGAGCTTGAGGAATTCAAGAATATAGAAAGTTGTAGGTAATTTTGAAATTTGTGAGCTACCAACATATGAATATACCCCATAAAAGCATCTCTCTCACACTCTCTCATTCTCGACCCCATCATTCAGGATCGCAATAGTGATCACCGATAACTCAGCCCCGATCCAAGTGTAGTCTTATCAAAGGGCAAATAGTCGCGTTTGCAGGATGACGTGACGCCCTTCAAGGAGTCGACCGGTTAGAGATCCTCACTGCAAATGCACAAACGGTTCCTTGTCTCTCCACTCGCCATCCCTTTACTGATATACAGGCTGGTCCGCATAAAAAACACTCATGAATATCCTTCTTTCATGCTAATGGATACGAAAATAAAGTAAAAAGTGAGAACCGTTCGAACACGAAGCTGCCTCGATGGAGAGGAAGGATCAACATGTTCGTACCTTCGAGGTGACCACGCTCTGCGACCATGTATACGAGATAAGCAAACAAGTTATTGTCAAAAAAGCTGCTATCCACCAGAATATTTCTGTTTTCCACTTTATCTCGAACTATGTCGCTGAATCTGTCTAGGATTTTATCGGTCGCTGGACCTTTACTGCAATTACTTTCAAGAGGAGGATATTATGTAAGCAGTTTAGAGAGGTTGCAGAAATATATGTCTTCTTTGTGTAAATTCGAGTCAACGAATGATCATTTATCTATATTGTATTTGTGAGTACACAATTTTGAAAAGAAATTGGAGAGTACCTAAAACACACTGGAATCTCTGAGGAATATAAGTATACTTGAGAAGTGTATACATGTATGTAAGGAGGAATGTATACATCTAAAGCTAGCAATTTCAGGAATCGGTTATCTGGTGATATAAGAGGTATCGGAATACTCCACCACCGTTTATAAACTCTCCTCGAGCACCATGAGTTCTAGAACAAACGACCTATGCAATTATTCTCGTAGCATCCCAATTTCAAGTGAGTTCACCAATAGCGATCGTAGCAAGGATCGTAGAAGAGAAAGAAATAGACGAAGGATGATATCCCAGAAAACAAAGAGATCATCTGGAAATTGGGAACCACTGTCGAAGATAACCAATGGTCCAGAGTGGTAGACACGCGTGCTGGTGCACGCACGAGACGACACATGTACACGTCCGACTCTCGTATGGTACCCGGTGCAGTTCCAAGAAGCGTACAGTCGTCGGAAAAAGTGACGAGTTCTCCGGCAATATCCCCCGTTGAAGAAGAAGAGGAAGGTTCACGGAGGCGGAGGGCGATGGAGGAGCTGGTGGAAATGTGTGCATTACCAGTCGAGCATATTTATGAAAGTTCCTTGACATCGACGTCGCTGCAGGCGAATGACCAAAGGGAACCCTGGAGGTCCCAAGTGTACAAAGAGAAACGTATTGTCAGCCTGTTTAGCCGTTGCGTGTGTCGTTGCTAACAACGTTGCTTGTTGCAGTGTTCTTCGTTTTCTGGTTCGAACCAGAATCTTTTATAGCTCCTCGACACTGTTAGTGGGGACGTTTGAACGATTTCAAATTTCATACCTGGTCTTTTTAGATGTTATTAACATTTTATTAATATTGGCAGTGCCGACGATAACGACAACGATAACGGTAGACGATTATCAATGATGATATTGCATAACGATAATCGATAGTCAATGATAATGGGTAGCAAGTGCAATAGCAATAGCGACAGCAACAACAGCAACAACTATATCATAACAATACCAACAACAATGAACTAAAAAAAGACTAATATTTAACACATATGTGATAAATACAGAAACTTGAAAAAACACTCGAAGATAAATTACGATCGTTAATTGTATCCGTAAACAGTAAGAAACCGTAAACAATAATTAAAAAGGAATTCTCTTCAAGGAAACCAAACGGTGAAAAAGAAATGAAGAGCTACCGTAGAACCTTCTAATATATGCACATATGTATAAGTAAAGCATAGTAATCATCATCGGATACGAAGCCACGCAATCAGTAATGATACAGTGTGCTGCATAAATCAATTTATTAAACACATGATTATTACTTTCTTCTTCTTCAGCAACTATTACTTCATTTTTAACCCGAATCGATTACCAAAAGTTGATTACGTGTCACGATTACGGTTACGCCGTCGCGACTAACATACCGATAGGATTATCTCGACCTTTTCTGTTCTGCCGTTTCATTGATAGCCAACGGTGCTCGAGTGAACTGATTATTGTGAGCCAATCGTTCCGCTGTTTCGCCACTCCTGTCACGTATGAACGAACTTATAAATATTATTCATTGAGTAACTGCATATGCAGGCCACGCCGTACGAGCACGTAACGATTTAACGCATTTAAACTTTATATTTTGCATTTCAATAAAATAAGTTGTATAACGTAGGCATTTACGGTAACTGGCCAACAGGACCACTATTTTCAGCATTTTACGCGTTTAAATTAAAAGGCCTGTTCAAATTGTAATTATGTCATTTATTAGCTACCATGATGCATAACGTTAACACATGTTAATATCTTGTATTTCTACCCTTTGCTTTGGTCACAGATTGTATCGTGCTACGTTTCATTCATTTGCTTTATATCTTCATTACTTTCCCAAATATCTGCAATTATTTTCAACTCAGATAATGTGGTTGGAGAGTTGTAAATTACTCTTTTGAGTAGGCAGACATTTTTTATGGCATTCAAAATATTTACAAAGTTCATAAAATAAATAAAACAGACAATAAAAATATGCACCGATGTACAAATTGATAATACGTATACAATGTTTTACAGCGACATATAATACGATACTCGTGTACAAATAAATATTTCATTAGCGTTGAAAAATATTTCCAATAACTTGTTTCTCGATCATGATCGGTTCTTATGATGAAACTGTGATCGTTTATTCGGAGGGGAAGTTTGTGGTGAAGCAGCTTACATCACACGGCTATTCATTTATCAATTTCCTCGGTCTCTCGATCAATTCATGTATCTCTAATGCATAATTAATACCCGGTGAAAGCTATATACGTACGCTCGAATGAAAGAGAAAACATGTCCTTGCATGTGCCTTTGAATTTTAGGAAACGTTCAAGTTTCCAAATTACCAAATTAGTGAATTCTCAAATAGTTGAGTCTATAAATTTTCAAATTATTAAATTCCCACATTCCCCAATTCCAACATTTCCAAATTCTCATCTTCCCCAATTCTCACATTCCCCAATTCCAACATTCCCAATTCCTACATTCCCAAATTCTCATCTTTCCCAATTCCTACATTCCCCACTTCCACATTCCCCAATTCCTACATTCTCCACTTCCACATTCCCCAATTCCACATTCCCCAATTCCACATTTCCCAATTCCAACATTCCCCAATTTCACATTTCCCAATTCCCACATTCTCAAATTCCACTTTCCCCAATTCCACATTCCCCAATTCCACATTCCCCAATTCCCACATTTCCCAATTCCCACATTCCCCAATTCCTACATTCCCCAATTCCTACATTCCCCAATTCCTACATTCCCCAATTCCCACATTCCCCAACTCCCAACTCCCCAAATTCATAAATTCCCAAATACCTTGAATTTCCAAATTCCCAAGTCTCCAAATCCCCAAGTCCCCAAATTGCTAAATTCACCCCAAAGAAATTACACCCCTAAAACATCCGTACAATATTCCATTTCGCTCGTAATTCGACGCACATTACATTTTACGTAAGCGTATCACGCAGTCTTTATCTCGAATTATGCAAATAGTGATCCTGATCGATGAAAACGTTGAGATGGCGAAGGAGATCACAGATCGAACACGAGGCAGTTTGAATGAGGGATCGATCCGTCGGATCGTCATCGGTACTTGGAAGCATTGCACTGAAAGACGATCTGCAGGACACATAAGAACCCGTAGAGGCCCTTACATTTTTACTGACCCCATGCTGAGGAGCAAGTGCAGAGCACGTTGCACGCGGTCCAAAAAAAAAATGAAAGAAAAAAGAATGTCGAGTATATACGTTTTCTTCTTTTGGGGCGTGCCCGCTGCACGAGGAGCCGTTCACTTATCGCGTGGCTGCGTTAAAGGTGTACTTTAAACTTTAAAGAATACGAGGCGCACGGTAATAAGATGAGATTTTATACTTTTATGCGTACTCAGCTTTTCCTTGCAACGAACTTCAACAAAGCAGTGTTGCAACAATATTCTACTGTTTTATTTTAGGTTAGGTTACACTTAAGATGATTATAGGTTATGTTTAGATTCAGATTGCAAATTTCTGTGTCGGTAACAGAAACGTTTTCTTATATATACAACAAACATGTATAAAAACATATTTATAAATAAATATACATATACATAAATGCACATATAGATAAATATACATATAGACGAATGTACACATATGCAATAGTATCTTACTCAATATAAATACATTAAAATTAATATTTACGTATAATGCACACATTAGTGGCTACGGCTAACGCTAGGGGTAGAAAACAGGGTGCAAGAGGGAGAATAGAAGAATAGATAAATTCTAGTCGATTGTTCGTGAAGAATAGCGCACCTTGCTCGTTCTCAGCAGGCCCTTTTTTCCTTGACTGCAGGTGAGCTCGAAATTTCGACGACAATAAGCCGGAATAACGATTTTCCAAAGAGGCTGCACAATACGTTGAATGGGGAACGCCGTCTAAACGGTCCCGTAAATTTTTCTATAAGGACAATCGAACCTGACCGTCAAAAGATAATCCGATGATCCACCACCGATCTCGCAAATGTCATGTTTTCAACGAGTGACATCTGACCTACGAATTTTCTTTTGTCAGTCGTTCAACCCCCTGAGGGAACTCATTTTTTTTTTCGTCAAACGTGACGCTTACGGGGACAGGTGAATATTTTGTTTCTCGATATTCGTAGCCGACCATCTTGTCTGTCGATATATGCATTTTTCATTTCGTTCATCGATTTCTGGATGATTAATGATGCTTCCTTTATTGCGTCGATGGGAGGTCAATTTATTAAGTGCCTTTTAATTGATTTTATTTTTTATCGAGTTCCTATTAAGTGTACGTACTTTGTTGGTGATTTGATGTGGGGAATTTAGTACTGGCATGGGTGGGATTTGGGTATTTTGGGTATTAGAATTGGAGGATTTGAAAATTTGAGGATTTGGGGACTTAGGAATTTGGGAATGTTGGAATTGGGAAATATGGGAATTGGGGAATGTGGGAGTTGGGGAATATTGGAATTGGGAAATATGGGAATTGGGGAATGTGGGAATTGGGGAATGTGGGAATTGGGGAATGTGGGAATTGGGGAATGTGGGAATTGGGGAATGTGGGAATTGGGGAATGTGGGAATTGGGGAATGTGGGAATTGGGGAATGTGGGAATTGGGGAATGTATGAATTGGGGAATGTGGGAATTGGGGAATGTGGGAATTGGGGAATGTGGGAATCTGGGAAATATGAGAATTTGGGAATTTGGGAATTGGGGAATGTGGGTATTGGGAAATGTAGGAATTGGGAAATGTAGGAATTGGGAAATGTAGTAATTTGGCAGATGGGATACGTAAAAATTCCAACTTAAAAATTCCAACTAAATAATCTTCATCTAATTAGTAACAATCTTCAATCAACTGATGCCCATAAATGTTCATTTTAAATAACCCTGCGAAACTAATTATCTATGAGACATGAAACGGAAAAGAACGACGGCACCGTTCAAAGGAGAAAGCTCGATAGGCATTCATATTTGAATAAATTAACTTCGTCGGAAGAAAAGAAAAAAAAATGTTTCGCAATGAAATCTTTCGATACGTTAGCCAAGGATGTTGACGGGCCGTGGTCGATCACCGAGCGAAATGGCAAAGGCTGACATTAACTGCCGCCAGTTCCGTCGATTCAAAAACACGAAAGAGTACGGGGTTGAAATAATTGAACGTTTATGTAAATTGAACTTCTCGAAATTATGCGCTTATGCAATTCACTTAATCCCATATCATTTGTTCGATGACGAAAAATATAAGGAAGTCTTATTTGTCGTTCGTCTGAATATTTATCTCTTTTGTATTTACAAAATTTGTACAAACTTTCAGATAATTGTTTAAATTGGTAAAAAGATACTCAGGGAAACATAACCTAAAAATAAGTTAATAGTTTGGTCAATGTATTATTGTATATTTTTACAGAATTAAATTTTATTTTCCTTAACCGTGAAACATCGCGATCACGTGTTTGTAATCATCGACCATTACGACTCACGCTAAGTCAAGTACTTTATTTCTCACAGCACATTAACTCTAAACCATTGTACATATCTTATCGGTTTGAGGATCATAATTATTTCTGTTTAGAAGTGCGATATCTTAACCATCTAAAGTTCCGATGGAATAAAACTTAAATCATCAATCTTATCGTGTATCAAACATCTTCGCAGTTAGCTAGAAACATTAGGCACGTTAGAGATTCAATATCCATCGGTACGGATTGATTCTTCTCCTACGAGTTAGATAGAATTACTCGGTTCGATTGAGATAACATCGAAAGGAAATAAGGGGCGTGAAGGATCTTATGTGTTTTTTATCCTTCTGTATTTTTCCCACGTAACTCAGTGGTGCTACGAGTCGTGTCCTGTACGTCCATTTTCGAAGGACCTTAACCAACCATGACTGAAGCACCTTCTATACTTATCTTTTATTCCACGGACTTTGCTGACACGAACGTTCTTCTTTCCTCGTTTACTCTCCTTTTCTTTCATACGTTCTTTACACACTTTTACACTTTATCATTCATGTATTATTACATTACTACATTATTACATTAATGTATGCACGTGTTGAAGTTCGTATATTTCAATCTTATATGATGTTCATGTATTTCAAACTCCATATGTTGTACATGTATTTCAGACTTTATGTATTGTTCATATATTTCAAATTTTATATATTGAACATACATTTTAATCTTGTATAGTGTACATACATATAATTCAAGCTTCATATATTGAACATGTATGTTAATCTTACATGATGTTCATATGTTTCAAACTTCATATGTTGTACATGTATTTCAGACTTTATTATATTGTTCATATATTTCAAACTTCATATAGTGAACATACATTTTAATCTTGTATAGTGCACATATAATTCAAGCTTCATATATTGAACATGTATGTTAATCTTACATGATGTTCATATGTTTCAAACTTCATATGTTGTACATGTATTTCAGACTTTATATATTGTTCATATATTTCAAACTTCATATAGTGACAATACATTTTAATCTTATATAGTGCACATATAATTCAAGCTTCATATATTGAACATGTATGTTAATCTTATATGATGTCCATATGTTTCAAACTTGATATGTTGTACATATGTGGAAAACATGCACAGTTACATTTATAAAAATGAACATCAAAATGTATAGTATTTAATCAATATGTGTTTTCATTTTTGTGCAGAATATTTAAAAAGTGTTATGACACACATATACAACACTAAAGTGAGTAAAATAGTAATCATGCCGTTTCGAGCGAACGATTTCAAGCACAAAGTTGTTACAAGGACGCGGAGGACTCTATCAGTGATATTATAGTGAATTCTAGACTTAAACGCACGGATTCACGGATGTTGAACACCGAATGCCGGAAATCCTTGAGTAGTGTTGACTCGTGCATCGACATGACTGCACTAAATAAGCGCATAATTGTATTGTTACGCGATCCGTCTATATTACGTACCGATTAATATGCACGGTCTGGGTTATGTTAAGTTACTTCGCACGGATACCGATAACTTCTGATAAAACACCGTACTGTTATGATACAGTGATCGGTTCTGGTGAAACGCAAATGAGAAGTGCTAACGCGATTTAATAACGAGGTTAATTTATTCTGAATTACGTTTATTTTTGTAAGTTATGGATGGAAACAGGAAATTTTATTTTTGTGGTTACACTGACAAACTTCGTATGAATTATTTTATATTTTATTGTTAATTTATTGTGTCAAATTTTTTAAAATATGTGACAGTAAAATTTTTAATATATGTGTGCTTTAAACTATCAGTAAATTTAAGGGTTGAAATGTTAGTAAAATTTAAAAAAAAAAATTAAATTAAATTTAAGAAGGAAGATATGTGAAGTGATAAATTGTGATGTTAAACTTCAGTAATTAGTTATTCCAGCTAAAGGTATCTAACAAGCTGCAAAGAAGCGTACGTTTAACGTAGTATTTACGTAGCCTTCGAAGACTGCATCAGCAGAGTTTAGATCCCTGTAATCAACAGAGTATGTATACATATGCGCATATGTACACACGTATACATGCACGTACATAAGTAAAGGGAGCTGGATGTGATAAGAAGTTATCATTTGGGGGCACGAACGACGAGCCCACACAACTGTTCAGGATTCTTTATCACCCCTTAACTCAATATGCCTCACACGATATATCTGGGAAAGTTTTTAATGCACAAAAAAATAACAACGGTATTTACACATAAAATAAACGATACTTATTTTATTTACTGAGTACAAACCCACATAAAGTTTTGTCAACACACTTATTTTATTTTACAAGATACTTCTTTTATTTACTTTTTCATATACAGTTTTATTACAGCAACAATTTCGGTAATTAATTTAAATACATTTAACAAGTAATCATTTATCTGAAATTGACTGTTTAACAAGTTCAGAGTACTGCAAACATAAATAAATTCGATAAATACAACACGTACTGATTTATTAAACTTTATCTCCTTCTACGCACATGTGCACATTACTTCAAAAGCAGAGATATCGAGTAACTTCGAAGTGGAAGCGAATGTTCAATGGTGTTATGATTTGTCGTGTTTTGAAAATTGAACGAGCAAACCGATCTGTGTATGTACGTACTTAAATAGGTACATACAGGTTCCATCGATTTTTCCAGAAATCACAGTATTCCTTAATGTTCTTGTAAATTGACACTCGAGCGTACGAGAACGTGGTAAACACGCTGTGTTACACGATTAGGATTAAATTTCCAGATTGGCATTTCCATTTCGTCTTTAATTTCATCAACATTTTAAGCGACTCTTTCCATTAAAGAAACATGGCCTTTGGGGAAGTGGGAGCTTAGGAATTTAGAAATGTGGGAATTGGGGAATGTTGGAATTGGGGAAGGTGGGAATTGGGGAAGGTGGGAATTGGGGAATGTGGGAATTGGGGAAGGTGGGAATTGGGGAAGGTGGGAATTGGGGAATGTGGAAATTGGGAATTGGGGAATTGGGGAATGTTGGAATTGGGAAATGTGGAATTGGGGAATGTTGGAATTGGGTAATGTGTGAATGTGGAAACTTGGGAATTTTGAAATTTAGGAATTTAGGATCTTCGAACTTTGTAAACTTGAAAACTGAAAAATTTGTAACTTCATAAATCCTCAAGTGTAAAATTTTGATATTTGTAGATCAGTAAATTCTAAAACAGTCCATCACCTAAATTTCTGAAATAAAAAATTTGAAAGCACACGATCACGAGTGCAAACAACTATCCCACATAAATAACAATTTTAGAATACAGTGTCAAGTTCAAAGACAGTTGAAATCGAATCCCGTTTTATTGCCCGGCAGCTTTCGCGCGAAAGCGAATCACATTCGACATCAATTTAACATTTTATCACAGTTTTCACTGGCAATTATTTTCACTTTGTATCCATCAATGTGCACACGGTACAATTCATACAGGAGTTTCGTTGAATTTCGTGTCGGATGTTTATTATCGTATCAAAAATTCTCGCACTTAAGATGCATTACGAGGTTTTTATCGCTCGTAGTTCCCTCCTTTATGGCACGACTCCGTCGATCTCCCCTCACCGTGGAAACGTTTTCATGTCCTAAAATATCTTCCGACCGCAAACACTTTCTAACGTGCAAAGATATTTTAACGCACGGACCAACAAAGCGGATCCCAGAACGAAAATACCTTTCCCGCTCAAAAACGATGCCCACGGCTGCCACCACTGATCTATCAGTCTGCTTCTCGGTAAAACTTTATTTGATACCTATGAAACGCGTGTAACCTCTTGGAGGAAGGCCATTTTGTATTTTGTTATAGAAATAGACTCTTGTGGAAAGAGTAATCGACGGAGGAAATATCTAGGGACAACAGTGAGCGTCGAGGAGGGCAAATACTAACTTTCTGTTTTTATTACGTAAGTGTTTGATGGTTACAAGTTAGTTATTTATGGTGACTGTCGAGGTTTGGAGATTTGGGGAAATTTGGGATTTTGCGAATCTTAGATTTTGGACATTTGGAGATTTGATATTTGTGAATTTGGGGATTTTGAGATTTGGGGGGTGGAGGTTTAGAAATCGAGGAATTTGGAAATTTGAGAAATTGGGGGATGTAGAAAGGAAACTTGAAAAATTGGGGGGTGTAGAAATTTGGAAATTTGAGAAATTGGGGGATGTAGAAATTTGGGACCTTGAGAAATTGGGGGATGTAGAGATTTGGAACTTTGAGAAATTGGGGGATGTAGAAATTTGGAACCTTGAGAAATTGGGGTAAATAGAAATTTGGGAACATGAGAAAGCGAATATAAAAAACAGAGAATTTTCAATTCGAAAATTTCCACATTTGACAATTTAGAAATTTGAGAATTTGAAAACTTTGAAACTTGAAAACTTAAAAACATAAAAATTCGTAAAATTCCAAACTCAAACCCTAAAAAACAAAAAACCATCGAATCAGCATAAACAGAAAACAGTTACACAAGGTAACGAAAATAATTCAGCAACAATTATAAAAGCTCCATAAATAAAACATGAAATGCTATAATTACACTGTGTTGTTTCACCAGAATCGCATAAATTAAGTTGTGCATAAATAAATGTCAGGAACAAAAGAAACGATCAGAGAACTTCGATAAATTTAAACAGATGCGCAGCGACGTAAACAATTTTCTTAGCGAGCATGTATCGCGTGTTCTGAAAGATGACTTTTCATAATTCATCAACGGATAATGCATCTCCCATACTCGGAACGTTCCAAGGGGCGATGATCTTTATCAGAAACGTGCTATTATCACGACTTCAATGTTTGACGATGATACAGAAATTTCCAGAGGAATTGGAGCATATCCACACTAGAGTATTCGTGCGTGTACGATGTTTCGTGTTTCTGATCGTGATAAAATGTTACTTTCTTTTTATATTTCTCTTCGTTTATCGTCAGGTTTCGTGTAAGGGCAATCCATCATTTTGAGGAATATAATTTTCTTTGTAATAGTTTTGGAATTGGGGAATTTAGGAATTGGAAATTTAGGAATTGGGAATTTAGGATTTGGGGAATTTAGGATTTGGGAATTTAGGAATTGGAAATTTAGGAATTGGGAATTTAGGAATTGGGGAATTAAGGAATTGGAGAATTTAGGAATTGGGGAATTTAGGAATTGGGGATTTAGGAATTAGGAATTTAGGGATTGTGGAATTAAGGAATTGGGGAATTTAGGAATTGGGGAATTTAGGAATTGGGGAATTTAGGAATTGGGGATTTAGGAATTGGAAATTTAGGAATTGGGATTTTAGGATTTGGAAATTTAGGAATTGGGATTTTAGGATTTGGGGAATTTAGGAATTGGGGAATTTAGGAATTGGGGAATTTAGGAATTGGGGAATTTAGGAATTGGGGAATTTAGGAATTGGGGAATTTAGGAATTGGGGAATTTAGGAATTGGGAATTTAGAATTTGGGGAATTTAGGAATTGGAAATTTAGGAATTGGGGAATTTAGGAATTGGGGAATTTAGGAATTGGGGAATTTAGGAATTGGGGAATTTAGGAATTGGGGAATTTAGGAATTGGGAATTTAGAATTTGGGGAATTTAGGAATTGGAAATTTAGGAGTTGGGGAATTAACGATTCGGGGAATTTAGGAATTGGGGAATTTACGAACTGAGGAATGTAGGATTTGAAGATTTGAGGATTTGAAAATTTAGATATTTGGGTATTTGAAAATCTAATAATCAACTTAGATAGTGTAGACTAGTTCCCTAGAAGTATTTCGATCTATGATTTTTCGCGATGGCCAAGTCACCCGATGCGAATCTCGAGACACGAATTGATTCGATGTACATATATGTCATTAAGGTGTTTAATTAATGGAAGGTTCCCGGCGCGGAAGGGGCAACAGGTCCGTAGAGTTGGCAACGTCGCCATCCGTTAAAATGTAAACAACTCAGCGTGGTACAGTCGAGAAGAGAAGTTTAAAGGTTGCCTCACCACGATATATTCGAGCATAAAACCTTCGACCAGGCCGTATCTCGAATTAAATCTTCCACGGCGAACGATACTCCAAAACGACTTAGTCCTTGAGATTTTATACTTCATCATCTTACCGATCGTTTACTTCCTTTTTTCTTTCTGTAACACTGCCAGGTAGAGCAAATTAAATGCTAATTTACCTTTACGGTTTTCGACTGTCAAGAATTACGAGAATGGATCTCCCAGAAATGTTATATCAATTTCGATTAGTTATAAACGTGTTTGAGGTTTATACAAACTTTATGGTTGTCTTGGTGTTTTATTTTCAATTGCATGACTCGTTAATTATTTTCGAATTTTTTGGTTGATCTTCGAGGATATTTATTTAAGGTTTATAAAAATTACTCTTGTGTTCGTGTTTCATTTTGAATTGCATGACCTGTTTACTTACAGTATTTTCAAATTTCTTTGCTGATCTTGCAGTATGTTTATTTATTTAACTTCAAGGATCCTGACATAACTGTGTATATGTTCAGTCGTTTTTATATTGAACGTTTTAATGGTCGCATATGTACATCTTTAAACGAACGTCCTTGAAGAGGTTAGGTTTTGTAAAAATGCCACGTTTATGTTTATATCTAGTTTTTGATTTCATATGTTCTTTGGTTTATTTATTTACTCAAAAATGAACGTTGCAACAAATAGAAAGTTAGAAAGAAAATTTCGATAGACAGGAATGCAAGCTTCATTAACTTAATGTGCAAAATTTGACCTCGCAAATATATTCAGACACCTATTACGTTCCCCGACTTATTCATTATGATCATTCGATTAGGTGCTACGTCGACATTGTATGTAAACACACTGTCTAGCATATGTATAACAAAAGTATAGTTTGATTGCAAATTTCAACGTCACTGAAGTTTTTACATAGAATCAGTGTTTGAATTCATAAAAATTGAAAAACTTGAAAAAAAAAATAAACGAGTTCAAATGAACATAAACTCACAAAAAGCTCTCTAATACAACTTTAAACGAACATTACCTAACATTTATTTAAATAATAATCCAAGCCACGTTAATAAAAAATTGCACATTTTCCACGAACTCGATTGTTTACCCAGAAAATTAGTTTGAGAAAGAAGAGAGTGTACACAATAATAAGAGGGTTTTGGACAGCCCTGAAGGAGGGGAAAGAACGGAGAAAGAAAAGATGAGAAGAAAGACGGGACGAGATTGTTGTTAGAGTGGGTCCTGTCCTTTGGCGGAGGAGAGTAAGAGAGAGAGAGGGAGAGAGTGGACGAGCAGGTCCTTAGATCCCTTGAAAAATGAATCTCCCTCAGGTTCAGGGCCATTTCGGTCCGGACGGCGACCAAAAACCATCCCTAACCTGCGTCAAAACTCGATGGGGGCGAATTTTGGTTTGGTAAATGGATACTTTAACCGATACCGATCTAACAAGGATGACGTATCCCTTTTAACTATCTCGAAAACGTGTACATAATCCTCTACTCTCTATCGTATACTCCAATCCTCGAGGTTAGCTTCAATTAGAGCTAGAAAGTATAGTTAAACCGTTTAATATACGAGCATTTCGTTCGCGTTTACGATACTTGAATATCCACGTATGAATTTCAAGTATCAATTGCATAAGCTCTGTCTGCTTATCGGTGTCTATTTATATAACAGTTTCTAACGAATTACCGATAAAAATTACCTTATTCGAGAATATTTCGCGTATTTAAATTTCCACCCACGAATTTTAAATGTCAGATTGCTACGCGGGCTCTGGCCGCCATTTTGTTCGCGTGTCTGTCGGTTTTATCGTTTTTAACAAATTCTAGTTTTATTATGTACGTTATTATTCACTGTTCGCGTGTTCAAATAATTTATTAAATAAGGTTGTTCTTTAACGATGTTACTTTTTACAAATAACATTCATAGTTTACTAAATTTTTAACGAAATTTATAGGTTACTAATGAAGTCCGTAATCAACGTTTGCTTATAAATATTTATCACGTTAAGTCACGGAAATTTTTATGGGAGAGAATAATTTTTCCGTCACATTCTCAGACTCCTTTTCTTGAACCTGTTTTCAATCACACAGCAGATTTTAACGAAGAATTTACAAAAGAAAAAATATAACCTCATTATTCATGCAACAAATTAACACGAATAATTCCAGCGATGAATACGTTTGTTATGATAAAATTCTTTTCTTGCATAAATACTGAAATAAATAAATTATGCCAAAATTTATTAACCATTTGTAAGAATACTATGCAAGAAAAAGGTATCTTATAATACCTAATATAATCGTGTTTTTCGAACGAGTTAATAATGTAGATATGAGAAATGTTTAAGAAGTTAATCGAGTAATGGCCGAGTTTAACTGCACTGTCAATCGAAATGTTTTTGACATTATCACAGTTTTGAAGATGCTGGATTACAGTGAAGAAACGAGTTTTTCGTGACACACATACCGGCGCGTGATGTAACATCGCAATTGCAATGATGAAGCAATTCCGTAAAGCTACGAGCCAATTTTGGAATTTCACCACTCGATCCGCCATTCATGCCGTATTTTCTCGGACGACTTGGTCGTCTTTCAAACGTTGCCTCGTGAAAAAGCAATCAACAATTATTCCCGTTCGACTTCTTTCACGTGGAAAATGTTGTACGACAAATTAGTATTTAATTAACGCTTCGCGCGTAACAACCTGTTAAACAACATTATTTCATTAATTGCTTAGTGAGAGATTAATGAAAGTGTTCATAAATTATAATCGTATTGGATTTTAGGTATTTACTAGTGGTTAATTACAGGCATTTATTATTAATTATAGGTACGTTTAATTAGTTCGTTGTTTGAATAGTTATGATGCGAGTTTGTGATAGCAAAATTCAAGAAATTTGAGATCTTGGGATGTGGAAAATTAGAAATTTAGGAAGTTGGAGATTTGTGATATTTGGGGATTTAGAAACTTTGAGAAATTGGGGGATGTAGAAATTTGGAACCTTGAGGAATTGGGGATGTAGAAATTTGGAACCTTGAGAAATTAGGGGATGTAGAAATTTGGAATCTTGAGAAATTTGGGGGATGTAGAAATTTGGAACCTTGAGAAATTTGGGAATTTTGAAACTGAAATTTTTAAGATCTCAAGTTCTAAAAAATTAAAAATTTAGTAATTTGAAAATTTTAAAATTTGAACATGAACAATTTTAGTCCCACAAACAAATGGATCTCCAGAGAGAATGATTAAGTGAAATAATTAGTAGGTGTGTTGCAAAATGTCAGCTGCAATTAAATGCAACACGTCGATTAGGAAAATCCATTATCGTCAACGATAAGTGGAGGCAGCTAAGGTTTATTTCACTCTCTTCGTTCCTGGTTATCATGTTTCGTTCATACTCCCTCCCTCTCTCTCTCAGTTCCTGATGTAATAGTAAAACATTTCGTGGCTAGAACGACAGCTATACTAGGCAGGCTGGGTCAATGAAAGAGAGAATGATACCAGTTGACTCAACGACGCGTAAAATGTACGTAAAAACCTGTGCAAGCGGTACTATTAGTACTCGCCTCGTTTTTATCAACGTTATATGCATTCAGAAATTCATTAGATTTATGCCACCTCTCCAGGTGTACACAACTTTTTTAACATTTTGTTGCGAGTAGTGTTAAAAACTTTCTATGTAAATATTTGTGTGTTGGAAAATTTGTATTCTGGGTTATGTAATGACGTGTGGTAACACAGGAAGTAGAGGTGTGCAGCTACTATTAAATTTGTATTATGTAAAAAGTTTTGAATGATGATGCTTAATTGGCATTGACAGTGTTATGAGAATAAATAGCTGGCTCATGTTTTTGCATTCATTGTGAGGTTATGTTTGTACTGGTGAAGTAGTACGACTAGGAAGTTTGGAATTTTCAAGTTTACAAATTCTTGATTATGAGACCATTTAGAAATTTCTGCATTTCTTTGTTACTATTTAAATTAATATACCAAATTACCAAATTACAAAATTTTGAAATTCCTAAACCCCCAAATTTTCAAATATTCAAATTCTCATATTACCAGATTCCTAAATTTCCAAATTCTCAAGTCACCAAATTCCAACATTCCCCAATTCCCAGATTCCCCAATTCCTAGACTCCACAATTCCTAATTTCCCCAATTCCTAAATTTCCCAAATCCTAAATTCCCAATTCCTAAATTCCCCACTTCCTAAATCCCCACTTCCTAAATTCCCAATTCCTAAATTCCCCACTTCCTAAATTCCCAATTCCTAAATTTCCAAATGTTCAAATCCCCAACTAACCAACTAAAATTTCTAAATTCCCAACCTCCCAAAATTCCATAACTCCACAAATTCGAAAATGATCAATTTCCCCAAAAGAGTGAGGTTAGTATCCAGTCCAGCTCCCATAATTTTGAAGGCAGCTGTACTCCTATCGTGCTGTTATTGCAGAGAAATTGATATAACTCTGTGCTCACGATTTCTCATCGTGTGTGTACGTGTCCGTGTTGTCTGTGGGTGAATGCACATTCGAGTCGAGTTCCTCCGATGTTTGACTCGACGAAGCGAGATAGAGCTCCCAAGAAGAAAGACAGCCACCCGTACTTTGTTCAGAAGAAGACAGAAAGAAGAAAACATTTTAAGGGCGAAACAGAGAGAGAGAGAGAGAGAAATGTTTGGAGGTACAGGCTGAATAGAAATAGACAGCCAGGTCTGAAAGAGCACAATAAAAACATACACATATGTGACAAGGAGCGAGAGAGAGGTTAGAAAGGCAGTACAAGATGGAGGACGCTGTAAATCTTCGAAGAAGGAGAGCCAACGAACGCGAAGAAAAAGGAGAGAAGTCTGAAGGCTGCGGTGAGCGAGTCGAAACGAGAAAGATAAACGAAAGTCACGTCGACGGGACAAAGAGGCGTTCAAGGGTGAGAGGAAACGTTCACGGCGATGTAACGAGAGAGAGGAAGACAGAGGTCGTTGAAGAGGGAACGAGTGAACGGATAAGGGAACCGGCAGGAAAATGACAGAATGGGTGAGAAGGTTAGGGTGAAACCGAGGAGAAGAGAGAGCAAGATGGCGTAATGGAGTGGAAGAGAAAATGGAGGAGTAAGAGCGAGAGAGAAGGAGAATGAAAGAGCAACGTCGAGAACGAAAGAGAAGGAAGTGACTAATTGAAGGAGTGGAGGAAAGCCGGCGGTGCAAGAAGAAGGTCCAGGGGAACGTTCGATGAAGTGAGACGAGGAGACCTGCCTTCAAGGCTCGAGACATCTTGGGGAAGATTTTTTATCCCTTCAAGGTCAGACCTTCAGTATGGCCGCTGGTGGACCACAGCTCTCAGCTTGTCGATGTAACGAGAGTTAGGAGTGTCAGGGATCGGAGAAAACATCGCCGCTCAACAATTACCCGACATTTTTCGATCGGACTCGTACTTTTCGTGCACGGTTTTCTATATTCTTTCATTGTATATTAGCTGGATTAAAGAAATTTTAGTATACTATTTTTTAGTAATATAATTTTCTGTATTTGTTGAAAATTTATTTTCTGTTAGGGTTTCATTTAATGATGTCTTGTTTTTTGTTCGGAAGAGACTTGTTGGTATTATGTGAAGTTTCAGAGACTATTGTTTAAGAAGGTATATAAAGAAGCTCTACTCATGCAAGTTTGAGGACATTATAAATTTGATATTTATCAATTGGTTCCTTTTACAGATGTACAATTGTGTAAATAATTTCCTAAGTCCTCCTTTACAAATCCACAGATATATTTCTACATTATCAAGTTCTGAAATTATTAAATTTTCAATCCTCTAATCCCTTCTATCAAAACACTCCAAATACATAGACCACTTTTTCTACAGCAACACAATGCACATAAAATTGAAATCACTTTTCCCGCGTTTATTACAACCTCTCCATTGCACTAAAACTCACAATTTTAAAAATAAAACTGTGTAATTGGAAAACAGAAAATCCGAATATTCACCGGGATAAAATATCCTAATACTTGTTTGAAAATCCGTTGTTAGGGATCATAGTCGATCAGGTAAGAGAAGCCCGTTACAAAATTCGAAATTACGTTTCTCGGAGGGCAAATTATGGTCGAAGATCAGGTAAGGAACCGGTCTTCTTTTTCGGCTGTCGATGTCTCCGTCTCTACGATCTCTGATCCCGCATCGTTCACTCAGAAAATTATGGTTGTCCCCTCCCTAACCCTTCTCTTTCTTATGATCGAACGAACAAATTCATCTCTCCCTCGCCTACCATCCTTCCACCTTTATATTCCTTCCTTTCTGCTTTATTCTACTATGCTTCTTTCTTTGTCGACCGAGCACTTTCTCCACCTTGAATTCTCGCTTCGTGATCGCGCACGAACGAAAGTCGGAAACGATCGTAGGAGTTTCTAATTTCGACTTGACCTTCGAGAAGTGGGTTAAATCATAAAGCACTATCTGCTTGGCCATTTTACTTTCGTCACTTGACTCCTATTGGGACTGCTACGAGCGTGAAGGTAATCGGTTTGATTGCTGCCGGTCAAATTTTTTAGCGGGGTTGCGTGACGAGGGTTGGAAGAGGGTTCTGGGATCCGAAGGATAAAGAAATTTTATGTTGGGAAGTTACTTATATCGAAATTCCTACTGTGTCAGACTATAACTATTATAACTATAATTATGACAATATAACTGTTGTTATATTCCTAAGTCTGTAAACGTTCAAAGTTACAAATTTCTAATAAAATTTCATAAAATCTCTCAATATATTATATATATAATATCTAATATATATCCAATATTGTATGCAATATTATATTAACACAGTACACACATGCTTGTTATTATATCTCTAATTCGGCAAAAGATCAATAAATTTTTATGTCAAAGATGAGTAATGGTGGGAGTGTCCGGGTATATCTAGTTATGCCAATGTGACAAATTAACGAGTAGCGTTTTTGAAAGTCGCTCCATTTCGGTAAAATTTCACGCGTGAAAGGAGCCCTCTGTTTTTGTCGGGATTCAGGTAGCCACATAAAATACCGTTAATTCGCGAACCATGTTCGAACAATACTCGAAAGGCCGGCGAATATTTTTTAAAGGGGCGTTCGCCGTGCGGCGAATTCAATCGTGGGACAGTATAATGCGATCGCAACGGTATACGTACACAACAGGCTGGCCCCTCGGCTTAACACGCTTGTACTTCTGCCGGAAGAGAAATTTTATCAAGTACCCATCGTCGTCATTTCTTTTCCTCAACCGAGCTGCTGCGACGTCCATGGAAAACCGAGAATCCGCGTACACGCGCGAAGATATACGAGAAGGGCTGCGGAACATGAACAGGAGGGAACACGAAGAACGAGAGAGAGGATTCGATGTCCAATCGATTTAATATTTAATAAAATACGATGCAATTCTTAAGATTGTAAAAGTCACTAGATTTATATCCGATATTTAAGTTTGTACATTTTTTCATTTATGAATAACCAGATTCAAGTCTGGAGGTTCGACTCCTCGAAGCCCCAAATTCAGAGTTCCAAATTTACAAGTTCTCAACATTTTGGTATTTCTAAATTTCCAAGTTTACAAGTTCTAAAGTTTCAAAATTACCCAATTTACAAATTTCTAACTTCCTAAATTCCCAACTTCCTAATTTCCCAACTCCCATATTCCCCAGTTCTCACCTTCTCCAATTCCCACATTCTCCAATTACCCACCTTCCCCAATTCCCACATTCCCCAATTCCCACATTTCCCAATTTCTACATTCCCCAATTCCCACATTTCCCAATTCCCACATTCCCCAATTCCCATATTCCCCAATTTCTACATTCTCCAATTCCCACATTCCCCAATTACCACATTCCCAAATTCCACTTTCCCCAATTCCTATATTCCCCAATTCCCACATTTCCCAATTCCCACATTCCCCAATTCCCATATTCCCCAATTTCTACATTCCCCAATTCCCACATTTCCCAATTCCCACATTCCCCAATTCCCATATTCCCCAATTCCTACATTCTTCAATTCCCACATTCCCCAATTACCACATTCCCAAATTCCACTTTCCCCAATTCCTATATTCCCCAATTCCCACATTCCCAAATTCCAAATCTCCAAATCCTCAAATTTCCTAAAAACCCAAATCCCCAAATTCCCAAATTCCGACTACTGAAATTTCTCCCGATCGTACAGTTTCGCGCGCAACGACCATAATCACCTCTGAAAGCTTAAAATCATCCAATTATACCAGATCGCCTGTCACAAATAAAGTATGAACAGATTAATTTGAACGTAGCTCGCGAACCATGTAATCGGCGCAGTGCAGATGCAATTCCGCGCTGAAATCAGCACAAATGGCTGCCGCTTATCTGTCGTTTATTTTTACGCTTTTTTTTATCTTATCCCGACTAATATTTCTCCCGGCTGTTTGAGGATGATTGATAAGGCTACTGCTGCTGCTACTTTGGTGTAGACTACAGCAGAGTTTCTCAACGGAGATCAAATAAACAAACAATAATACCATCGTGCCAAATGTTCATATACAATACTTGTATAGATCGGTTTCAATGATCGGAAAAGGGGAGGTGAACCATATAAATAAAAAAATGGTTGAGAAACCCTGAATTAGAGTAAAACGGCGATGTTTTATGGCGTGGATCGCATGCCGAGCTGGGACCAGCTTCGCGTGAAACTCGCTAACCGTGTTGACCAACCACTTATAAATATTCTCGATGCCTGATAAAAAGATCAAGATAAAAAGAATCAATGGGAAGGAAAGGAAAGGCATGGAAGATTTTTTCCGTGATTTTTTATCCGATCCAGCCAAGGTGACGTTTTCCGAAGCGCACTCGTTCGTTCCGGCGTCGTTTGCGTTGGCGGGGAACCGAGCTTACAAGTTATTACACCGTTATCGTTCGATGCAATCGTCGGCATAATTATTATCCTGATTCGTGACTGATTTTTCCTATTAATTGATAATGCAGATTGCACGTTCGACCGAGCAACCGATGAAACCTGTTTCTGATATTCATCCATTTGTTACCGAAGATGTTTATGACAAGATTGTGTACTCGTTTTTAACAAACTTTCAGATGCAAGTTGATAGAATGTATGTGATGTATTGTAGCACATTTATTTGTCATCAGATTCATTCACATTTTTGTTGTTTCTTCTGCAACTACCATGTAGGGTAACTTAATATGGAGCATGTGATAAAAGGATATGAAGATGGCTGACATGATGATGTGTTCTTTTATTTAACGAAATTAATGTTGGAATATGGTAAAATCTCTTCAAGGATACGTACACATATGTGAACGTTTAATTCGTGTTTGAGTTCATTAACCTAAAGTCACATATGCAGATACTCTTGTATATTATATTATATTACATGATTGATGATTTGTTACAAAACAATTTTGTACATTATGTGAACAATTAAATAACTGTCCTCACTGACCTTAAAAGAATCATCCATGAAGAAATGAACAAATAAAAATTTTGAGAGAAAAATAAGATGCAATAATGTCTTCTAAAAATGTACATATATGTTCTCCTTCGCTTGTCTTTATGAAAGAGCAACATTTGCAGATAAGTTTTTAAATGCACGTGCAAACTCGAAGAATTTTACATCAAACATATTTCTATCTGTCATAACTGCAGACGTTCTATAGATAGGCTTGGTAATTGTACGTGACTTTCTCTTTCAAGAAGGTCACAATCAATCGAATATCTTATGTGAATGATACACAAGACATCGTTTGCAATGCATATAAAAAGATCCGTATAAAAAAATGTTCAATTAAAACCGTAGTAAGGTTTCGGTTAGTCGAACCAAAATGTCTGAATGCAAGGTTATCTCAAGGTTAAAGTCTGACGTCAGCTACGATTCTGTGATATCCTAAATATACGGCGTAGTTTAAAATAGCCAAGTGAACCTTATGCCAAAAAAAGTTATTTAGAAAATAATATTTGTAAACAGATCAAAAAATTGAACGTATAAAAAGTTTGAGGAGCGCGAAGGACATGAAATAAACATGTGACTTTATTTTTACACGAGAACGTTGAAAAATATTTTCCACGTTTTTAAATTTGATTTATAATCCAAGGGCTTTTGCTCCTCATTTACTACACATAATAAAAGTTTGTATTGTATACGTATTTACTACGGGTAATAAAACTCCGTACACGCATTCTCCATGAGAAACTCCAGACTTCGGTTAAATATAGAAAAAAGTGTCGAAAGAATTTCCAACGGTAACGTATGTTCGCACATGTCAGCTTTTGAAAGGTAAACTTCGAAAACGGTGAAAGCACGAGAAGAAATACGAGAGGATAGAGCCATGTGCAGGTATGGGTCATCGAAACGGATCCTTACACCCTTACGATTCCAAAATCTTTCACGATGTGCCTCTATTTTCCCGTGCTGGTTGCATTCACAAACGTTTCGTAATGCCGATCGACCACGATTTCCACCCTCTGTATAAATATCGCGTGTGTGGAGGTGCGTGCGTGAGGGTGCAGGTTGCTCAGGTATACAGGTGTCCTTTCGAAGCGAAAAATGAAGGATTTCTCGAATTTATTTACCGGTGAGACCTGTACTTCTACATGTTAACACTTTATATTTATTTATTCACCCTTTTATACAAGGTATAATAACGTATTCTAACCTAAACTATATGTAGCGTAATAAAATTGTAACTGATTACGACTACCACATTGTGACTACTATAAGTTGTTACTAACTTGAACAAATTATAAGGAACCTAACAAAATTAAAATTAATAATAAATATCATCAATTGTAACTAACCTGACAAAATTATAACTCATTTAAACTACCACAAGTTATAACTAGTCCTACAAAATTGTAGCTAAATGTAATTACCACAAATTATAACTAATTGAACTACCACGATTTAACCAACTTAACCTTAATTATAACTAATGGTATTATACCTAATCTAAAATTATAACTGATTACAACTACCACGAATCATAACCTAACAAAAATAATTTCTAAAAGCCCAACAACCGTATAATCTCGCAATTTAATTTTCAGCAAGTTCCCAGTTTCGATAACCTAACCTAAAGTTATAACTCCCACGAATCATAACGTAAGAAAAATAATTTCTAAAAACCCAACAACTATAAATAATCTCCCGATTTAATTTTCTTCGAGTTTCGAGAACGAGTGTCCGTTGAAAATGCCGACGCCATTGGGACCCAATCTTATGAGGGTTTTATAGGATGCAGCACCTGCGGCTTTCGTGCCCAGATTCAGGCCGTATGGATGGGGGTGCGGCAAAAAAAAGAAAGAGGAGACAGAAGGGGAAGCTCCGACGAGAAAGAAGATAGGGCGATACATGGTACGTCCAGCCCCTGTTCACGGTTGTCGGGGTCCTGAAAAGGGAAGGTCGTGTAGGGGGTCAGACTCCAGAAGTCCCATTTTTAAGACGCACTCGCATCATGGATGTCGATGACGCATATAACGTGCATCTCGTGATCTTTCTGTCCCTACGAAACACCTGTGTGCTTGGTCTGAACATACCGTTGTATGTGTGTACGTTTATTAATCTTGGGGGTAGAAGCTACCTGTGTCGTAAAATATATGAGGGCTTTCATGCTAGTTTTTAATGCTGGATTTACGGAACCCTTCAAAATGGACTTTAGACTTCTTACTTTCAATCATGGAAATTATTAGGAAACTTTTGTCAAAATGTATGTTGACCTTCATCAAGGTTATGGTTCAATAAGGAATCATTTTACGAGCTTTATCCATTTAGTTTCAGAAGATATTAAATGTCCTCAAAAATAGGATACACCTGGGTGTTCATGTATTCCATATAATTCTTTATTGTTTCTGTGCGATAAAGAATTCTGTGTATTTGATTAATGCGCACACGTTGATAATTGTAAGCTGTTTGATTTACGACATGAGCGACGTGTCGCACATCACGTTTCGAACAGATGTAAATCGTGCACCGTCAGTTTTGAGTTCAATGCTGATTATAAATCGCTAAATGCAAAATATACATAACTTTCAACTTTCTTTATTTATCTTAAAGTTGCAGCAGTAATTAGTTAGCTCTGACTGACGCAACTGTCGGAAAGATCATAGGTTAAGGTGTCAATAATATTCAGATGTTCATTGTTTTTGCATGTATGATTCATCTTTGTAGGTTTTAATTTAAATTATTTATATATTGATGTTAATTATTTATGGACATTGATCTCATAATAAAATAAAGAACTGAGAAATGTTACTTGAAGTGTGCAACAATAAATGGTTAAAAGTAGCTGCAGCAACCTGTTACATTATTCAAAAACCTACAACGACGCGTATTCGAGTGCTGTTAGGAGTTCCTGAGCACCGAAAGTGCCACTCCAATTTACATACCGTGTCTAAGACTCTGACAGAGAAAGAAAAATTACCATGGTTCAGTCATGGTTCCACGCCCATGAGGCGTCTCTCTCCCTCTGTTGTCCTGAGGGATGCAACGCACGTGTACACTGGATAGCAAATCTGGCTTTCTTTGGGGTCACTTTTGAAATCTGGAACCTTTCGAATTTGAAATTTCGGGGAGGGGGTATTTTCTCATTTGGGGATGAGGAGGTGGACACTTGGAGATTTAGGGGTTGAAAAGTTTGGAAATTTGGGAATGCAGGGATTTGGGGACTTGGACTTGGAAATATCAGAATTTGACAATTTGGAAATTTGGAGATTTAAGAATTTAAGAGTCAATAATGTCTCCACAACACTGGAAGTATTCATGGCTTTTGAGTTTGCAGCAGCACGTTCGAAGGAAGCCATTTTCGAAACTGAGGAAAAGCCGTCGTCCAAGGACAAATATCGTATCTAATTGGAAGAACTAGAAGCGATTTTAAGCAAGTGTTCCATAAGTCATCCAGCACGTCGACCCGTGACCCCTTAACGGCCCTTTTCGAGGGCCTTTTTTTCGCGAGCCACATGTGAAAACCGACCTGCCCACCCCCGTAGACGTTGCAGGTCCTTCAACGGTCGCTCGGGGTTCGTTGTGGTCGTGGGAAAGACGACCCAGCCTTGAAATCTTTTCAAAGGCATTACATCAATCCACGTCTGCACGAAATCCTCAGCCTCCCTTCTTCTCTTTTTTTTATATCAAACTGCGTTTCTTCGATCTACGTATCGGGGTCTCGGTGAAAATCGCTGCCTCAGGTTCCTCAAATTTTTGTATTTTTAGTTCTCTAAATTTCCATATCTCTATATTCTCGAATTCCCAAATTTCCCATATCCAAATTTAAAAGTTCCTAACTCCATAAATTCTCATGATCCCAAATTTACGAATAACCAAATCTTCACATCCCCAAATTTTCAAGTTCATAAATTTCTAAATCCCTGAATTCCCAAACCCCTAAATTCTCAAATTCCAAAATTCTCAAACCCCCAAAACTCTGAAATTCCCAGGTCCCCACCCGCACCTCTCAAATTCCAAAAATCCCAAAAATCCAAAATTCCCAAATCTCTAAAAAGAAACGAAATTCCGGAACAGTCCACGTTACACAATCTCGTCCCCAAATAAAGACTTATGTTTGTTTCCGATCATCGATAAAATTAAGCCCACCTTCTCCGAGACTTACAACGAAAACCACTTTTACGTTCGTTGACGAGAACACGCTCGGATAAAAAATTCTCTATTTTCTTTCCTGGCTCCACGCGGACACAGGATGTTTTCGCGTGAACGTCACGGTGTTTCACTCGATTCCACATTCCCCCATACGTATGTATCAACGAGTTAACCTAAATACGAGGTGCATAACATCGTATATACCCATTGATCTGTTTTCTTACTCTAAATTCGTCGTGTGTATTTGACTTTTTAAACAGCGAAAGTCCGGCTGCTGACTCTCTGACCCTCGATCGAAAAGGTGTTCTTAAATAGTGTGTCGACACGACGATACAGTCGCCAGGAATAATTTTATTCTGCCAACCAATGGCGTAACTCCGTCCATCTCCTTCGGGGCTTTCCTCGAAACTTTCAAAAATCGGTGCCAGACGATCTTCCATGAATTTAGATAATTGTCTCGATTAAAACTGTGCATATCAGATAAAGCAGATTATTGTTGTTAATAATAAAATATTACTTTTGTTGATTTGTAACGTTTTTTGAAGACGAGTGGAATATTTAGCAGTGTGAAAGTTTGAGATTTCAGGAATTTAGACGTCTGGAGAAAATCTGTACACGCAGAAAGAGAGTTTGTAAACGTTGGTCTTGTAAATCTTTTATTGGAGTTGTAATTTTATTTTATTTCAACTGCTAAATTTATGAATTCAAAAATTTATAATTTTGGTATCTCGTAAATTGTCAAATTTCTAGATCTCTGCATTTGCAACATGGTAAGTCTGTAAACTATAAATGTAAATGTATAAAACCTCTATAAACCTGTAAATTTAAAAATGGCTAAATTTATGAATTCAGAAATTTGATATTTAAGCATCTCGTAAATTATTAAATCTCCAGATCTCTTTGATGAACCATAAATTTGCAACCTAGTAAATCTCTAAACTATAAATATAAATATGTAAAACCTCCATAACCGTGTAAATTTAAAAATGGCTAAAATGAATTCAGAAACTTGATATTTAACCATCTCGTAAATTCTCAAATCTCCAGATCCCTAACTTTAAGTAACTGTAAATTTGCAACACAGTAAATCTGCAAACTAGAAAATATGAACATAATCTAAATAAAAATATTAATCTAAAAATAATTTATAACTTCTACAAATCTATGAATTAAAATACTGCTAAACTTGCAAATAAATTCATAGTTTAGAAACTTACTCTCGAAATTCCCCGAAACAGATATCGAGACCAGCATGCTAAAAGTGGGCGAAGCAAATGTTGGACCGGAAGTATTCGCGAACGTATCAAGCACAGGAAGCCATAAGTAAGAACAGAGCAACACGTGGATCATTTGTCGACGAATCGCAGAAGTAAAGTTGAAGAAGCGAACCTAGGGTATCTGTCGAGGCAAAAAGGACCGAAGGAGACACTAAAAAAAAAAGGAGGTGCCTGAAAAGAAAAGGGCCGATTGATTCGAAAGGTCTTCTGGTTTCGTAAAATGTCTGTATATGTGACACGTACGAGAAAATCCCTGGCTGGCTTCTGCAGGTTTCTTTCTACGTAGACTATACTTAAATATACATGCGTGTAGGTACTTAGGAATGCGTGAGTGGACGTCGGTGAAACCATAGTCCCGGCATACGCCGGCAACCATAACATTCAACAGTTGCCGCCATAAAGGACCTAACCGTTAAGTCTTAACCTTTCTCAAGGATTTCATATGGTGCTCCCACTTGGAACGTACAGTCGAGTGTGCTACACTTTGCTGGGGGAAAATGGCGATATAAGAGGTGGAGGTATTATTGGTCTTTTGTCTGGTCTGGTATTTTGGGATGGTCAGTTTTAGAATATGATTTGTCAGTTTGGGAGTGTGGAGATTTGGGAATTTGGGAGGTGGGGGATTTAGATGGGTGGGATAGGGGAATTTGGAGGGGTGGGAATTGGGTGTTGGAAATTTGGGGATCTGGGAATTGACAAATGTAGAAATTTGGGAATGTTGGAATTGGGGAATGTGGGAATTGGGGAAGGTGGGAATTGGGGAATGTGAGAATTGGGGAATGTGGGAGTTGGGGAATGTAGGAGTTGGGGAATGTTGGAATTGGGGAATGTAGGAATTGGGGAATGTGGAATTGGGGAATGTGGGAATTGGGGAATGTGGGAATTGGGGAATATGGGAATTGGGGAAGGTGGAAATTGGAGAATGTGAGAATTTGGGAATATTGGAATTGGGGAATGTGAAAATTTGAGAAATTGAACCAGTTCATTCCATCAAAATATTTAAAACGAAATATATAAAAACTACATATATATTGAATGTTATACATAACAGTACAAAACGTATAGAATATAGTATATAACATAAATTACTAATAAAACTGAGAAACTAAAGTGCTGTATGTTTCACCAAAGCGATAACGAATGAAAAGACGCGATGACGCAATATGTTTCCAAGTATCTAGTAAAAAAGCGAAGATAACATTCGACCATTTCTCCTCAGAACGTATTTTCTTTTTTTTTTTGAAACGATAGATAGGGTTCAGTTTGATCTATAATACGTATGGTTGAGTTACAAAAAACGAGTCATATTTATTTCCATTTATTCGAGGCGTATCGTATCTGGTTCCAGTAATGAATAGCTGAAGAAAAAGCGATACTCGTATATCGCTGGAGAAAATGATAAACCAATTGATCGTAAAACTAGTATATCGTAGAAATGATAAGGTATATATAATTAGGAATTTATTTGAATTCGTAACCAAAAAATATATAATAAAAAATGAACAAAATACCTTGAACAATTGCAACAGTTACAAACGAGTCCATTGTCCAAGAAAAATATAACAGTAACCTAGTTTATTATTCACCGTATTATACCAAAGAAATTCCGAAGACAATGCAGCGAGTTAAGGGTTAACCCAAACATCGTTAAGGAGAAATGAAATAATGCGTTTCTTTGAATACGGTTCAATTATATTCGGCAATATTCTCGTTTAGTCGCAACCGACTGACACAACAGGCATACAGTTCAGTACATATATACTTACGTACACATAGCAGCTGAAATTATCGTGTTTCTGATGGCGTCGTTCCCAGTATTAGGAAGGAGTCGACTGGCCGCACAGGGAGCCTGGCGTGCACTTGGTCAAACAACGAGGCCTCTATGGAGGCCCCCGTTTATTGGCGCTTCTAATTCAGGACCGGAAGTGGCCGGAAAGCAACGGTGAAAACAGACCTCCCGGGTTAAAATAGACCGCCATAACGCTCGGCTTAAATGCTTTGTATTAATAATTAACACGTTCCGCTAGCAGCCTGCGCTCACCTCCGTCTTACCACTTTTAAGCTTTTCCTTCTTTGCGGGAATTTTTTTTATTTCAACGAAATTTTACGTATTTTCGTTTGTGGATTTATGGACCTTCCAGTTGAGTGATTTCTGTGTTCTCTTAATTTTTAAGTAAAGTTTTGAATTTTTAAATTATAAATTGTAATTTTGAAACCTAGAGGTTTTCAGGCTTTAATGTTATTAGTTTTATTGATCTCTAAAAAGGAATTCTTAAATTCTTAAATATTAAAAGTTTTAAATGTCGAGTTTCTGAATTTTTGAATGTCTAAATTTCTAAATTTCTATATTTCTCAATTTAGATCTTCAAATTTTGCAATATTATACATGCTACATTCCCAAATTCCCAAATCCTCAAATTTCCAAAATTCCAAATCCATAAAGTCCATATTCTCGAAATCCCCAAATTCCGAAATTCCCAAATCCATAGTTTCATTTTGCAAAATTCCCAAATTTAAAAACTTTCAAATTCTAAAATGCTCAAATACCTAAATCCCTAATACCCTAAATTACAAAATCCCCAATTCTCAAATCCCAAAATCCCTAAATCCCCAAATTCCTTAATATCCAATATCCCTATGTACCCAAATTTCTAAAATTTCAAATTCTAAAATCCCCAAATACTCAAATACCTAAATCCCTAATACCCTAAATTACAAAATCCCCAATTCTCAAATCCCAAAATCCCTAAATTCCCAAATCCCTATGTCCCTAAATTGCTAAAACTTTGAAATCTAAATCCCTAAACCCCTAAGTCCCTACGTCCCAAAATCTCAAAATCCCCAAATCTTAAATCCCCTCTCTAATTTCCTAAATCCCCAAATCCCCAAATTCCCAAATTCAAAAATTTCAAAACTTAAAAAAATTCTTGAGACCCCCAAAAAACGCAATTTACTCAATTTCGTCGTATAGGTAAAACGCAATGATAATATCATAGTAATAATGATGTTGTATCGTTAATTTCTGACATTTCACAGAGTTGATCGATCTCGGTAACCCATTGGCTATATCGCTGCCCCAGCGTTTAAACGGATTTTATGGATGAATGGATCCTTTATGTTCAGCTCCTACCAGATCGGACTACTGGCGTTTAAAACACGATTTTTATGGCGCTGGTATTACTCCAACCGTAGTGATATTTATTGTTTCCATTATTTATCTGTAGGTCAATAACCTCGACGCTGCTACTCAGAAGTAAAGCTAGGAACTTCTATTTTATGCAAATGAACATGGAGTAGATACCTTATAGGATATGTCTACTAATTTTACCACTGTATTATTGTTACATCTTATTTTAGAAAGGATTCATGAGAACTACATATTAAATATTTCATTTACTTTTAGAATCGTTCAAAACTGTAACTTCTCAAATTTCTTAATATTCAGATTTTGTAAATAGTTTAATTTTTACGTTTAAATTCACAAATTCTCAGATGTGTCCCAACTGTGACAGTTCTGCAAGTGAATACAGTTTTGATCTCTCACAGATGTTGATAATAACAATGTAACGATAATAAGAAAAAATAAAATAAATCATCCAATGTTACCTGTAACCAATTTCAACGACAGAAGTATGTGAAGTTCATTTACCTTTAACAAAGCACACATAATAAAATATGATAATATTTTCACGATGCAATAAAAAGCGAAAGAAGCAAGTCGATAACGTGCTTAAAAATACTTATTAAGATAGGTACTAAAAATAATAAACTAAGTATAATCTTTTGAATTGTACTCTCATGACACAGTTCATCGATAGCGATAACCTTGAAAATGCTACACCAGTCGATTAAGTAGGTACAACATCGAATTAGTCGATAATAAACATTTTTAATCCATGCATCTGTTATTTTCCACGTAGAGTATATTTATTATCGTTACCTGCTTCGTGGCACCGAAGTAAAGCAAATACCCAATAACTCTATTCGAACGATAGGAATGGTTAATTTACGTTTCTCGTGTTCCCTAAGCGTTTACATTTTCCCAAAGAAGCTATCGTGATTTATGACGTCGGAAGTTTATGCGTGCAACTACCTCACATTTATATTTTCTCACCGAAACCGCGTTAATTCACGCCATTGTAAGTGAACCTCGTGAAAGAAAATTTCATTGTCGTAATAAAAGCCTTTTGCTGTTGTTTCATGCTACCGTTGTTAAACTCGACTGTTCGCGAAACTGTTGCTTTATTTTATTATTATTGCATTTCCGATTTTTTAGCATGACACCGACAATTATAGTTGTAATTCTCGAAACGTTTACGTGTCAAGTGACTTGTAATTCATATGCAGAGTTTTATTATACAACCTGTTTAATACGTAACCCAACCTTTAACCCAAACATAACCTGCATTCTGTAACCTAGAATCAGAATAGATTTATTTTTTAACTTTAGCTTACTATCTCTTTTTATTCCACACATAATATATCTAATAAGACATATAATAGTAGATATACAATAAGATATGTAATAAGATAAAACAAGATATATAACAAAATTCATACATTGTTATAAAGTATGAATCTTATGAAACATGTAGAGTACATGCACTTCATTTGTTAAAAATTGAAAATCTGAGCTATAAGAAACAATTTATTGCGCTACTCATACACACACATAGAACATGTACATAAGTTCATTTATGTATTATTTAAAAGATTGGTCAGATAAACGATGACTGTTACACTTCATTGTTTACCTCTTAATTGTTATTATAACACAATAGTTCTATTATCCGATTGTTAATTGTATTTAAAATTGTCTGAATGTCACGCTTTGTTGCATTTATCTCAGTTTAATTTCAATAATAGAATCCCGACAAAAATTCGTCATGCGTAATATTCTCACGCAATGTCTAAGATCAGTTGCAGTATCACTAAGAAAGATACGCGTAATCGATGATAGATACCTTTCGCAAAAATAATTTAGATCGGTTGATAGCATTGAGAAGTAATAAATTGGATCGTAAGTGCAGCGGATATTGCAAAAATATTCACCTGACTTAATATGCACTTTCTCACGTGCTTGTTGCAGGAACTGATGCACACGTAGGAAACCATTTTGTGCGTGTACAAACAATTCTAAAATATTATTTTACAATTTTAAAATATATTAGATTTTTATAATATTGTAGAGTTATAGGGTGCTTGAGAATTTGGGGATTTGGGATTTTCAGAATTTAGAAATTTGGGGGTTTAGAAATTTGGAAATTTTAGAATTTAGGCGATTGAGAATTTGGGAATGTGGGAATTGGGGAAGGTGGGAATTGGGAAATATAGGAATTGGGGAATGTGGGAATTGGGGAATGTGGGAATTGGGGAATGTGGGAATTGGGGAATGTGGGAATTGGGGAATGTGGGAATTGGGGAATGTGGGAATTGGGGAATGTGGGAATTGGGGAATGTGGGAATGTGGGAATTGGGGAATGTGGGAATTGGGGAATGTGGGAATTGGGGAATGTGGGAATTGGGGAATGTGGGAATTGGGGAAGGTGGGAATTGGGAAATATAGGAATTGGGGAATGTGGGAATTGGGGAATGTGGGAATTGGGGAATGTGGGAATTGGGGAATGTGGGAATTGGGAAATGTGGGAATTGGGGAATGTTGGAATTGGAAAATATAGGAATTGGGGAATGTGGAATTTTGGGGAATAACACTGAAACACTGAATAACATTTCTATTTTTCCTTCGTTCTTCAAAAAAAATTCAGGAATATTTAAAGCGAAGCTGTTGTACCACGCTATACGTGACATCATAACATCTTTTTCTTTGGCGATTAAATTAATAGTCATGCAGTCTTTGTTCTTTTGCACCGAACACGGAGTACAAGATGAGTTATAACAGCTTATTATTCGATCTGAATCATCGGGCCGCACGCATTAATTACCGTTAAAAAATGACGTATAAAACTAGTTATTAAATGAAAAGTCATTTCACAAAGTAATTAAGAGAGGCCGAAACGTGTTTCAAAGTTGATGCATCTTGATGGAATTAAATTGTCAAATGCAAAATGTAGGTACAAAATATTCTGATAGTATCGGAGATCATTTATAATCGCTTTACGTTTCTTGTTGCGTTCGTAGAATTTATGTAACAGAATTATTTATTACTATACTAGAGATTTATTTCTTAGATCGTGAAATATCGGATTAAAGCGATACTTCATTTCTGCGATGAGAAAATTGAACGGGTAAAGGGTAACATTAAATGTAAACTGCGTTTTAATTATGTTATTACAGTTTAATTATAAAAAGGATTTATGTTCTATTAACGTAGGTTATACGTCGTAAATTGTTTCCTTTACTTCATTTTGTGTAGTTAAACAAAAAAAATACAATGTGATACAGAATGATGAAAGTCAAAATTTGAAGTTTAATAATAAAAGAATTTAATCAACTAAAAATTAACAACCATTCTTTTCTTAATACGTAACATTCTTATATAAATTTTGTGTCAAAACCAGTTTATTATGTATTAATTAAAATGATCAAGTATTATTAATTAAAACATTGTTATTATTTTTACATTGATATGCACAAAAATATTTTTCCTCAAACAAGAAAATCATTCAGATAAAGAGAGTATAAAAAAGAGTATTATGAAAGAGTATTATTATTAACAATGAAATGTGTCTTCTTATCTGAAATTTATTTTGAAACCTGTACACACCCAATATGTGTCTTCTCGTGTTAACACGAAAACTTTACAGTTTGAAATTGGTATTATATTAAGTCCTGTAGGATGATTTATCGTAAGTTATGTATATATCGTTGTAAACGGAGTTTAACATCGTAGAGATAGACTTACAGTGATAAGTGCCGTCACCGTGAACGATATCTGTGGAAAATTCCACGAAAGACCGTACTGATTCGTGATGATTGTGAAAGTCGGAAGGCATTCCAGAGAGCGTTGAAAAAATGAACAAAGAGGATGCTGATTTCCGACAAAAATCTTTTCGTCAAAATACCAAAAATGCTTTCACACGTAGAACATTGCTACAATCTCTTGCACGTGTTCTTATAGTCACGCATGTTGATTAAAATTGTGGTTCATTTTATCTATTTACATTTATTCTTCATATTTTAGATGTAATAAATATTTTGGACGATGGGAAATTAAATTGGTGATTTTCAAGCTTTCTAGGTTTAGTGGGTTTGTTTAAAGTTTTAGGTTGTGGAGTTCTTAGATTTATCGAGTTATGGAGTTACTAGATTAATAAATTACTAAATTACCAAATTTCCAAATGATTATCAAATTACTAAATTATTCAATTACTAAATCTCCAAATTTCCAAATCCCCAAATCTCGAAATCCCCAAATAACCAAATCTCTAAATCTCCAAATATTCAACTCCTCAAATCCCCAAATCCCCAAATCTCCAAATCCCTAAACTCCCTAGACAAAACTATCCATATTTTAATGACTTAAATTTTTCCACTGTTCAAGAAACATGTTAATTGTTCTGAGATTATTTCATGCGTCAGAACTGATTTGATGTTCGAAAGTTGCTCGAATCTCTCGCTAATCGCAGCGTTCAACGGCCGAATGTAATGGCACAAATGAAACATTTAAGAGGAAAAAAAATGGAGAATCTGGTGTTCTGACGCAAAACAGGGATTAGATAAGTTTCCACGAAGAATTTGAATGAGCCTACAGTCACGTATCACCACGATATAGAACCATAATACATACATGCATGCGTCTTCGGTATCAACGTGGAGCAACGTCACCGGTCAATGTGACTCGGTGAAAACCGAATTCTGCATGAAAGATTTATCCTCGACATATTTCATGCAATACCTATCTACTACGAAACACTCGGATACTTCTCGTTCTTTAACGTGACACGGAAAAATGACTGATCACTGTATCGGTTTATTCCGAACGTCATTTTTTCGGGACGTTACGTCCCGAAATTCCTATGTCCCGAAATTTCTACGTCCTGGAATTTCTACATTCCAAAATTCGTACGTCCCGAAATTTCCACATCCCGAAATTCCTACGTCCCGAAATTACTACGTCCCGAAATTCCTACGTCCCGAAATTCGTACGTCTTGTAATTTCTACGTCCCGAAATTTCTACATTCCAAAATTCCTATGTCCCGAAATTTCCACATCCCGAAATTCCTACGTCCCGAAATCCCTACATCCCGAAATTCTTACGTCCCGAAATTCCTACATCCCAAAATTCCTACGTCCCGAAATTCCTACGTCCCGAAATTCCTACGTCCCGAAATTTCTACGTCCCGAAATTTCTACGTCCCGATATTCCTACATTCCAAAATTCGTACGTCCCGAAATTCCTACGTCCCGAAATTCCTACATCCCGAAATTCTTACGTCCCGAAATTCCTACATCCCAAAATTCCTACGTCCCGAAATTCCTACGTCCCGTTTCTGCATCCCGAAATTCCTCTAACCTTATCCGTTCGCAAAATAAATTATACCGAAATTGAACAAAGTGGAATTGAACAGTGGAAGAAAGAAGAAATAGGTCAGTAAAGTGGGCGAACCCAAAAGGAGGATTTGTATTTCGAAGATGACATACGCGGAATTACGGAGGCGAGTATCTGAAGAAAGGGAAAGTCAATCGGGAGAAAGTCAAATCGTCTGGGTAATTCTACTTGTGTTTATCCCTCGTACTATTTAACACGGTGAGAGCACGATCTTAAGACTCCTATTATGTTACTCTCGCTCCTTTTCGATTTCATTTCCCTTCTGTCTTCTCTATACTAATTATAGCCACTTTATCACTTCAGACCCTTGTAATTCTACTAACAATCAGACTAAATGGTCAATGTACTCGACCGTACTTTATCAAGCTTTCGGCACTTCTTAAGAATATGTTTATACTTGCAATAAGGTTAATACACTATAATTATCAGGATAATTAGTAAGCTACAATAATAGGTAAAAATCAATTTAACTAATTCATATTCGAAAGATATCTATAAGCTAAAACAGGGCGTTGGTATGAGGAGCATTTTCCCAGCTGACGTCAATGAAATAAAGAAAAATTCAAAGGATATACATAAACGCCTACGAGAGACCAGTTTTTGCCGGAAAAGAGTTGCAGATACTGGTAGACCTGTCCTCAATCAGGTCCTCGATCACATTCAGGTAAATGTTCAAAACAGTGTTCGAAGAATAGCAATAAGAGGAAACACGTCATGCATGACGGTGTGGAGGATTTTGCCAGATCGACAGCTGTGTTTGTATTTGCATTTGTATTTATGGTTCTACAACTTGCTTTTTACGTACGGATACTTGGAAGTTTGAAATTTTAGAAAGTTGAGAAATTGGGAATTTGGGAATTTGGGGATTTTAGGATTTGGGGGATTAGGAATTTGGGGAATTAGAATTTGGGAATTTGGAAATTTTGGGGTTTAGGAATTGGGGAATGTGGGAATTGGGGAATGTGGGAATTGGGGAATGTGGGAATTGGGGAATGTGGGAATTGGGGAAGGTGGGAATTGGGGTATGTGAGAATTGGAGTATGTGGAAATTGGGGAATGTGGGAATTGGGGAATGTGGGAATTGGGAAATGTGGGAATTGGGAATGTGGGAATTGGGGAATGTGGGAATTGGGGAATGTGGGAATTGGGGAATGTGGGAATTGGGGAATGTGGGAATTGGGGAATGTGGGAATTGGGGAATGTGGGAATTGAGGAATGTGGGAATTGGGGAATTTATGAATTCGGAAATATGACGTCACAAAATGAAAGATGTATAAATTTGGAAGAGAAATCGTCTGAATCCGCAGCCTACACTTATCCAAAGATATCCTACATTGCAAATGTACTTTACTCAATTAGTATGCAAATGCGTATTGAAATCTAACGATATTAATTCTTATTTACTGACTTGTAGCGGACATAAAAGAGCGAATGAAAGTACATGCATATAATTATACATAAACACGTAGGTTTACATACGCGTGTACGTTCTGAGATGAAAAATAAAATAAAAAGAGGAAAATGAATCTGTACGTATAAATTGTAACGGGTAGAATTTCAACATGGTTAATCCACTGCAATGATTAATTTGCTGATTTTGCAGTAGCAGAAGCAGGTTCTGTCATGTAGAAATCAGAGTGAGGAAAATAAAATTTTTGAATATCGGGAAACATTTATTACGACATAATCCTGTGAGCATTTAATTAATTATAACTTCGAAAGCTTGGTATATATTTTTCTAGTTATATCTAGTTATATATAGTTATAATTTCTTTCTGTGATTAGTTGGTAATATTTAACATTGTACTAAGTTAGGTTATGTAGGGATTTAACGATAACGCGTTATTTAAATTTCCGAAAACAATGTTATCGCTTCGTTGACATATTTTCTTACAAAATTGTAGGTAATCCCTGACACAGAAAAATTGTAAGGTCTTGCGTAACACATAAATTTATCGCCTGTTTGAATTTAATGCGACACGTGAAAGTTGTGATCGACATGGCGCCAGGCGCTAAAAATGCGACAGAATGAGAAAGCGATCTCCAACAGTATGTGAACACGCATACACACACGTGTCTACCTATACACAAACGACGGCCATTAATTGTCCTACAAACTTCTTATAAATTTATTAGATACATTTGATAAACCATCTTACTTTCCAATAGTTCTAATGAAAGCACCACTTAAATGAGCTGGAGATATTAAAAAACACTTTGGATCACGTGACGTGAAGATCTGCAAATAAACTGGTTTTAGTTCTGTAATCTCCTGTAATCCTTCGAATAATTTAACGCAATCATAATTTAGTAGAGATATAAAATTACTATTGCAATTAAAATTGTAATTTAACGCAATTATTTATTATCATTATTACACAATATATTAATCATTTACTAATTATTATTGTACAATAATCACAGTATAAATCACTACTTGCAAGAAGTATTATAAAAATAATTTTCAGAGAGCATTTTAACAAAAATAAAAAGTATCGAGTTTTGATTTAAAAGCTCGCTATATCGCCAGCGATACAGGAACAAAGCTAAAGCCATTTATCATCTGTTTGTTCGTTATTATTCACGCAAACAGGCATTTAAAAAACAAGGAGATTAAAACGCAATTAGCTCAAGGATCTAAACAGTTGTTCTGATCCACAGATTTCAATGTATGCGACTTGAAGTTTAACAGAACCTCGTAAATCAGCATTTTCTATCTTCATCTCTTAAACTGCACGGTGTCGATAAGGATCAGTAGCAATCAGTACATCTACAGTAACACGTATTTACATCACGCTCGAAGAATCGCATCCTTGATTCGTGTCGAAACGTCTCAACAAAATCGTGAGCACCGTGAAGTTAGTTTCATTATGCAGCTCCACTGGTATTTACGATCGTGACCCATTAAACTTCTAAATATTTCATTTATTAGTCACGACATACTTCTATCTTATATTTACTCACTACTGTGTATTATTTACGGAGTAATTTGCTGTTGAGTTATGTTACACACTTTTGTACATAACTAAACCTACTCTTACCTCGTTATTTAGTAAAGAAGAATTAAGGAAACATTTAGTAAAGAAGAACTAAAGAATCATTTCGTAAAAGAATGAAATAAAGTGAACAGTATGTAAGCAAAGATTAATTGAATTAGTGTTTTTATCGAAAATTGTGTGGCCTTTGATTATTATATTTTAAGTCTTCATGTTATTGTAAAATTTTAAATATATACAAAATGTCATATATTAATGCTAACTTCTATTATTGTCCCAATTATGATTATATTAAATAGTAAATGAGTATGATTTTAACAAAAAAAATTTAATTTATACCATTTCTTCACCTCTCTATCGATCAGTCGACCAATTAAAACATATGGTTGGCCAATGATCCAGAACACATATGAATATTCAAACTTCTGCAACGCTGGCGTAACATCCGGATATTTATCCTACTAAACACCGCTTAATCTAACCCCTCGTCTTGTAACACCCAGTCACACTCGTGGTGCTGATTATAATCCGAACGTGATCCAATTACCGCCATTTTCTTTTAGTTTTAAGCTGTAGTCAATTCTTCTATATTTCAAAATACGGAATTTTTGAAGTCTCGTGTATACTCATATACATAATACATATGTACATATACATAATTATGTACATAAATGAATATACCTCATATGCAGCTATACAGATAGCACACACGTAAACAAACGTACACAGCACAATAATTAACCTCAAACAGTCACCTTCAACATTTCGTATGCAATTTACAGACTCGTTTCCATCTGTATCCTTTTCCTCGCGTTATAATGCCACATAAATCCCCTTTAACCAAAAGATCCACCAGATCTCATTCGCCGATGGCAATTTCCGTCAACCCAGATCGCATTGTTCAGAAACGAATTATTGCAAACAAAAACAAGTTAGTAGGAGACAAGGGTTGAAAGATACAGCAGAAAAAGAGAGAGTTTGTTCGAGCAGATAGGCGGACGTGTATCGACGAAATCAGAATTGAATCGATCGAAATCAGAGCTGCGATCGTTCCAGGAATCGTTAAAGGCCAAGGCAACGACATGCAGCAGCCAGTAGCGTACAGTCAGGAGCAAATCTAGCTACTCTAGGGAAAATATGGGAAAAAGGGACTCGGTTGATCTTTAGGAACTTTAGGAGTATGGGCATTTAGTGGAGATACTTGGGGACTTGGAAATATGGGGATCTAAGGATTTAGGAACCTAGAAAAATTAGATAGGAATTTGGGGGTTTATGAATTTGAAATCTTCAGCGATTTGGGGGCCTAGGAATTCTAAAACTTAGTAATTTGGAAATCTATGTATTTGGGGACTTACAAAGTTGAGAACGTAAGAATTTGGAGACCTCAGCATTTGGAAATTTAGAGATTTGGATCTAAGAAAGTGGATCTACTAATTTGAGGACCTTCATATTAAATTGAAGTAACTAAAAATTAATTCAAATAACTGAGGATCTTAAAATTTGGGAAACTATAAATTTACAGATCAATTTGGATATCCAGGAATTTCTGTATGGGGAAATTTGAGAATTTGAGTATTTAGAAATCTAAGTATTTGTAAGTTTGATAAAGAAGAGAAGTGTTAAAATTGGAGTACTTGAACACTTGAAAGTACTAAAATTTGTGAATTTAAAGACAGTTATACATTCGCACATGTGTCGTTATCGAAAGGAAGGCCACATTGCCCGTGAGTGTACAACGATACGGGTAAATGCACGCTGGCAAACCGGATGGAGCGGAGAAGAGCAACTCGCGCATCGCCGCCAGCACGGTAGCCTTTCGCGCGATAAAACTTGTCGTTATCTGCGAGCTTGTTTACGCGAATGCGAAAACTGACCCCTGGAAATCGCGAGTCGCGAACTATCTTGTCATTTTTTACCTCATCACGATGCAGCGTTGTCTATAGCTCTGAATAATATCAGATCATACCATAAATAATGTAAACCATTGCCGATAACGCGAAATATTCGGTCCTTGCATATGCACTCCCTCTGAATATGCACTCCTTTCATATATTTGATTTGGAGGTGTAAAATCATTGGCACACCAGAATTATAAAATAAGGATATGACAAAAATATAGAAACATAAGAATTTCTTAATTTCAAACTTTGAAGAACTTGAGGATCCAAAAATACAAAAACTTAATCATTTAAAAATCCATAAATGGATCATATTTTATAGGTCACTGAACATTACACCCTAATGTACAAGGTGCCGACTAGGTGTGAAATTTACATGCGGAGAGTTCGACTACTTTCTTCGTCGAGGTGTTGTAAATAAAAGCGATTGAATCTGGATACCGTGCAGAACAAGAAACGAGCAACTGGAACAAAACCTATCGTCGAAAGTTTCGAAAGTGTCTGTCCATGGAAGACGTCTCTAGAGAGAAAGAAACAAAGAAAAAGAGAGAGAGAGAGGGAGACGTCTCGTTACCGCGATTAAAGGCAGGATACGGTAACAAAGGGAGGCAGGAAGAAAAGGAAAAGTTAGCCAAGTGTCCAGCAGATGTATATACGTTTCGTATATATGCATTATTATTGGAGTGCAGAAGAAAAGACATGGGTGTACACGTGCTGAACAGAACCCTGTGCAGTAGTCCCTTCTGACCATTCTACGCTGCGGAACAAATCGTGTTTGTGTGGCTAAGTGTATGCAGTATGGAAACAGCACGTCATATGTGCCACTGCGTTTTGATAAGTAAATAACTCTATCAGCGATGCAAATTACATCCATATCAAAAATCCGTATCTCCATTAACTCTTTAATTTAACTCGTTGCATGATTTTTTCAAGAACGAAATACGTTTTGAGAATATATTAATACATTTATATTAAATATTTTTAATATTTTGCGAGATTTATTAATAAACACGATTGTTTTCGATTGTTCCAAGGCAATTTATCGTAAAATTTATATTCTTCGTATTGTTAGTGTGGTTATTACTTCCCTATCGAAACACGTGGGCACTCAATATGGAACACGTCGAGTGTGCACAATATGGAACATGTTTTATGTTCAAACCTCTCTTCATTGCTCTCGAAAGGCGTTAGAGCAACGACAAAATTACATGGCAGTCATGCCTATAAACTATTGATTTCTCGTTCAAGCAAAACCATTTGCAAAAGGTAGAAAGGGAGAGAAATGTTGATAGTTCTTTGGATTTAGGTTTAATACGAGGAACTATAGGGAATCAGATGATGTTTATGAAAATTATAGAAAATATGTTTTTAGTAAATTACAATGTTCAAATTGATAGGATGTTTGTTATAAATTTATTATTGTATTGGTTACATTTCATGTAAATTTCTTAATGTATTACTATTATTAGAACGATATCTACTATACATGTACAACTGCATTATTACTACAATATTTGTTATAAATTTGCGACTACATTAAAGAAATAGTTACCAAGTACATAATCATAAAAAAATCAATGAGAAAGATAAAGAAAATTAAAATGGATTTTTATGAATGACAAGTATCAGGAGAGTCGCATTCATTATTTAAATAAATAATTGCAGGTTCGAAGAGCATTGTTCGGTTTTATCTCCGATCCACGCAAGCGAGAACGGCTGATTGTGAGTAGAGAGAAGTTAAATCCTCGAGATGAGAATGTGCCGGCTAATAAGAAAATGCCATGGTGAAAATGTCACACGCTGAGCAGAGTGACGTCACACCACAACTCGTTTCTGTCGTTTTTACGCTTCTGTTGTGTCATCTAAACATCGCTGGAGAACCGAACACTAATAGCCCCGAAGGGATACTGGAGAAAATCCACCATTTGGAATTTCCAATTTTTTCATTTGGGATTCTGACGTTTTTGGGAATTTGCAAACTTTCGTGTTAAAATATTCTGAATACGTAAGAATAGAGAAATTTCAAGTTTTAAAATTTGGGAAATTATAAATTTTTAATTGATGTATTTAGAACATTAGATATTTTCAATTTAATAACCTGAAAATGTTGGAAATGTAGAAATTTAGTATACCATCATTCTCAAATATAAATATTTATTCCGTGATCAAACTGAGTATATTTTCGTTGAAAAAGAAGAATTGAAATGAAAATATGACAGAGGAGAGAGAGTATAGTATACAATGTTAAAAGAATTGCTTGTTTATTAAAAGATACAGGTTATTGCAGAAATTACTGTAAATATAGAGTGAAATCACAAATTGTGAGAGTATTTTACAAACAGAACGAAATAATAGTTGACAGTCTTTCAAGCATCATTCTGACATTCATACTTTTACCGTTCTCACTAATGACCCTGTAATTTTCTCATTCCTACGCTGCAATCACAACGTTATTATTTCTGTCCATGCCACTGATTACTAAATGTGTCCATAATTTCGCGTATTTCTTCCACTCAAATTTTATTAATACGTGTATTATTTTGGAGACTTTAGAATTTCGAGATTGGGCCATTTAGGAATTTGGGGACTTAAGAATTTGGGGAATTAGGAATTTGGGGACTTGGGAATTTGGGGATTTGGGTATTTGGGGCTTTAGAGATTTACTAAAGTAAGAATTTGGGGACTTGGGAATTTGGGGTTTAGGTATTTGGGAAATTAGGAATTGGAACTTTAGGAATTTGAGAATTCTAGAATTCGAGGTTTATGAATTTCGAAATATGAGAATTTGGACGTTTAGGAATTGGGGACTTGAGAATTTGGAAATTTTGTAATTTCAAGATTTAGAGATTTGAAAAACTTAATAATTGTTAAAATGAGAAATTTAAAAATTGTATAATCCCAAAAATCTTAGTTTTAAAATTTCCCACCCCCTTTCCTCTATAATTAAACAATCTCTACAGTACTCCTAATGTCTCCCATAAAATATGTCCTGCACAAAAGATATGCACATAGTCAACAAAATGTCTTGGCTCTATGTACACTATAAATTTCAGAGAAAGTTTAGTTAGCGCTTGCTCAACGGTTATAAAACATTGCATTACTCTGTCGGATACGTTACAGACAAACAGGAACCGATTTTTGCGAAATTATTCGCAGCTGTGATGCCGACGACGTATTAATCGAAAGAGGAAGTGACATTTCGCGAAGGGAAAGTCGGAAGTTCAGGCAGGAGGTCGTTCGAGTAGGAAATGAGACTACCTTGCTTTTGTACAGATACAATGTCAAGGGCTACCATCAGGTCGGCGAACCTTTCGAAAGAATTAGTTCTCGTTCATGAATTTTCATGCTTTTCGAGTTAACCAGTTACTTTGAAACTTCGATTTTACCTGGCAATTCAACTATTTTTCAATCGGGTACGCTTTTCTCTTGTGTGTGTTACACAATTTTTAGTTTATTTTCTATGCATTATATTCTAATTTTTGTTGCATAAAATTACATAATATTATAGTTACATCATAATGTCTAAAAGCTTGAAACGTTCGTTTATTTTTAAATGAATATTCATTTAACATGTACATTATTTTAAAGAACGAAAGAATTATATTATTAACTTTTTTGTTTATTCTTAGTTGTCATTTTAAGTATGTTGTATAAGATGTCATTTTTTTACATCACAATTATTGAGACCATAAATTGTATTGAACAGCTTCATGTCATAAATCGATAGAATTACTTCAAAATTACTTACCATATATTATTTTTCAGTTTGTTTATTGTCTATATATCTTTCCATACTATGAACGCAAGTAAACTAAATTATTTTATTTTTACGTTCCGGAAAATATGTTCGAGGTATGTGAAATTATGGCGAGGTTATACTAGGAATACTTTATACCAGTAATTAAGGGATGAAACGACCATTAGCAGTTGAATACCTGAATTCTGTACCCATGTTGACCTGAAAACTCCATTCGGAAGATTATAGATAGTTTACCGAAGAATTTTATAATAGCGTGTTGTAAATTACGGGTCCGGTATAAAGTGGAGAGAATTATTTAACCCTATTCAGGTACGGGGAAATTAAAAGTACAATTATCAATGGTCGCACGTATAAAATTCCTCAATACATTCATGTACAAAAATGTATACAAATATTTTTACTGAATAAACAATTTATGAAACATTTCTATTTTTATTTAAGGATAGTCATTTACATATATAGATGCATTCAAGTAATTTACTACACAGCTGCAATAAAATAATTTAGTACATAGCTGTTCTAAAATAATTGAATACATAGCTGCAACAAAGTAATTTACAAAGCTTCATTAAAATAATTGAATAGCTGCAGCAGAATAACTGCATCAACATAATCTGTACATAAAATTGAAACAATTAACATAACAGTTAACATTAATGATTAAAAATACACATCACTAAAATAGTATCATTAAAAACGTGTTAAGTAAATAATTTCCGTTTGTCGAATATCAATCAGTTACTTTACATATACTGAATATTGTCCGATGATAAAAGTTATTTATAATTTCCAATCTACCTACCGTATCGAACAAAGCAATTATGTTGATAATCTCTTTCAATAATTCATTAGGTCTCGACCGATACAATTATTTACATTGCGTTACAAATACAAGATACCTGAAGATTTATCGATGCCAATAACAGTGACTGTGTTCATTTATCTGATTACGGTGATCGAGTAACATCAAGCATCGTGTGATAGTAATTCAAAAAATCAGGCCCTGTAGAATTAGAGGTGGCGAGGGTTTTTCCCATAACATACGGTACGATGACGGCCCCTGCGTGACAGAACCCTAATAGGGAAGAGGGTTAATGTTTTCAACCCCATACAGATTCTCATGCAGTTATATGCCGGCTGTATAACTACTAATGGGAGTCAGTTTTCGTTATGGTGGCCGAGCTACGTACACCTATAACTATCAGACTGATATATGCGGGTGCTTTGTAGGACATATGTGTACCATGAACCGTGATCTCCGTTTGTCTATCTTAATTGTTACACGGTATCGATTTGTGAATGGAAAACGGGACATTGACATTCATAGTTCTTGGTATTGGCGGTTTTTAGATATTAATTTGTATTTTAATTGCTTTGTTAGAAGGCGGATATTTGTTGGAAGTTGTGCTTGTGAATGTGAATTTCTGGATCCCTACATTCTCCAATTTCTACACTCCCCAATTTCTAAATTTCCGAATCTTTACATTCCCCAATTCCTAAATTTCCGAATTTCTACATTCTCTAATTCCTACATTCCCGAATCTCTCATTTCCCAATTCCTACATTCCCCAATTCCTACATTCCCCAATTTCTACATTCCCCAATTCCTAAACTTCCGAATCTCTCATTTCCCAATTCCTGCATTCTCCAATTCCTACATTCCCCAATTCCCACATTCCCCAATTCCTAAATTTCCCCATTCCCACATTCCCCAATTCCTACATTTCCCAATTCCCACATTCCCCAATTTCTAACCTCCCGAATCCCTAATTTCCCCAATTCCAAAATTCCAAAATTCGCTTCCAAATTCAAACCTCCCAAATTTAAGAAAGTAATAAAATAATTATATCCAGAGCCCTCAGCACTCATCGTACAACGTTATTTAATGAATTTGCCGCGTCACTCAACAGTCTTACAACGGTCCCAACATCAACAATCATAATTCTCATGATCTATAATTACATGTTTCTCGGTAATTGATATATCGCACAGCAATTGAGCCAAGATTGTTTACTAAAGATTCTGTTGAAACGTTACACGTAACGCCGGTGACAACGATGAATTGCAGTTTCGCTTTTATCAGCGTGTACCGTGTTCCTTTTCCGAGCTCCATAAAATTTCTATATCAACCGTATGAAAAGTGCGGACTGCTTGAAATTCCGTAAGGGAAAAAAAAAATTTTTTTTCCATTACCATGAATCGGCTTGTTGCATTGTTACGATACACCGAGATCGACGCATAATCAAACGCTAACAATGCGTGGACGATGGTTATTTACAATCTGCGACTTACATCGTGCATGAATAAAAGCTCAATTTCATTCATACGACTCTTCTCGGTATTCTATCGCGCGGCTACGTTCGAGCTATCGGATCACAATGCGCTGAATACCGCAACTGAAATAGTTAACACGTCCTTAAATCATTTCATCATCGAATATAACTGCTTTTGTATTCTATGGTTAAATTGTGTAACTAAACGGGTTTACAAACTGATTTATTTATTATATTCCATGTAAAATATTTATTTAACCTATCGTTGCATTACTTTGCCAACTTTCCTTAAATTTGTTTACTCTTTAAAGTAATAATAATATGAAAGTAACAATAAATAAATTTTGCCGATTCCAAAATCTCTAAATCTCTATATCCGTAAATCTCTAAATTCCCAATTCCCTAAATCCCTAAAACTTGATATCCCCATATTTACGCGAATACGCATAAAATTTGATTACACATCGATTTCTTAGGATATTTTTAGATGTGTATCAGCCCCGCGATAAAATCTCTGCCAGAAGTTTAATTTATGTTAAGCATTGTTTACGCTAAGTTTTAAAATTTGATTGTACCGATTACGACTCAAGTATACTGCGCAACGATATTAGTTTTATCTGTACGTATTTCTCATAAACTGATTCGTTTTCGTCAATTCTGGAATACGCTGTATAATAAGATGCCGATATCTTTCATACTCTTCAATACGAGATAAGTGGCAAATATAAATATATGTATACTGATAAGAATATAATACTACGCTTTTACAAATGCGTCTTAAATAACAAAGTTTACATTCATGCGATAAATCCATCTGTAGGAACAAACAATTCTACACGTGAACATAAAATTTGTTTTCTGACTTCATCAAGTGTTACTTGTTCAGTTTTCTGCCGAAATAAACAAGGAATATTTGTACATTTCCAATTTTTCAATTCGAAAATTTTTAAGTTACCAAGTTCTTAATTTAAATATTTTTATATTCAATTATCAGTTTGAGCATTTCTACATTCCCAAATTTATTAATTTATTAAAAACGTCATCCATAAATATTACTCCAGAAAAGACTGCGCAATTTAGTCTATTAAAGGGGAGTCAGCCATGCTACTACGCACCCCTAAATTCCCGCCAATCAGAGAGTTCGTGGAGAAAAGAGAGAGAAAGAAAATTCATGGACTAAGCGATTACTATTTTCTTCTAATCTCTTTCTACATTCCTAAATCTTCAGTTTAAAAGTTCCTAAATTTCTAAATTTGTCATTTTGAAAACTGAACAACTCTTACAACCTCTAGATCCAACGATCTAACGATCTAATTAATTTAACAGTAAACCTACCGAACCGGTCAAAATGACCGTGCAACAAGTTTCTGAGTATAAGTTACAAAGTTTGCTAAAGTGGTCTTCTTGCAATCTACGTTGATTTTCATCAAGATAAAGAAGCAATGTATACATTAGTTTATCTGTTCGTTCATTTTCCAACTCCACTTTTAATTTCAATGTAAATGTACATGCGCCGATAGGTTATTCCGTATTTGACGCGTTAAGAACATCGTCCTCCAAAAAAATTACTTCAAAAAAGACTGCGTAATTTAGTTGATCGAAGGGGAGTTAGCCATGCTATTAGGCACCCCTAAATTTCTACCAATGGGAGAGCTCGTAGAGAAAAGGGAGAAAATGATTCGAAAATCCATGGACCAAGGGGTTGCTGGTATCGAGAGAGCAAGCGAAATATGTTTTGTATGATTGGCCCGAGGAGTGTGCGACGTTGCCAAATGTCGTAGAACAGTGGCGAACGAGTGGTGGGGATGGCCGGCAGCGTCGCGACGTGTGATTGGTCGAACCGGCGGTGCCGCCTTTCGAGTCTCACGAACCGTCATGCGGACGCACGCATCTTCAGTTCGCATTCGGAGCCCCAGCGAGCTAGATCTCATTGAGACGGAAAAGAAACAGCCGACGGGAGCTTTCAAGTTTCCCTCTCCACGGGAGTCGCGACGAAGATTCTTCGATTCGAAAAATAAAGTGCCAAGTTTCTCTCGCCACGTACTCTTTATCACCGGTACACGCAAAATATACACATCGTACGAGATCGTCTTCCGTTTCGCACGGTGATCGCACGTGACACAGCTTGAACAGCAAAGAACGTCGAGAGCAACGTGCTCGTTGAACGGCCAGAGACACTACGTTGTTCATTTGAATTACTCGCTTGATTTCGAGAATCTGGCTCGCGTTTCTGTTCATCTCGTACGTTCGAAGAATCAATTACGGGTGTGCTTCCAATGTAAATCCACGAGAGCGTACATATCGTCGGAGTGGCAGTTTCTGTGTTCTCGAAGTTGATATATCGCGGTTTTTTATTCTTTTATTCCTCCAACGTCTTCCGTGCGGTACGCGCACAGCCTTGGTCTCGAACGAGAGGAAGGCGGATCGCTACGTTTACTATTTAGCTCCAGTGTGTTTTGTGCGAAACTGAGGGAACATGTCGACCGCCGTCATGAGCACCCCTATGTTCGAGTGTAGCGAGCATCTCTTCAAGGTAAGTTCTTTTTTTTCATTTGTTCCTTGTTTTTTCCGTCTCTCGATAATTCCGTTTTCCATCATGTCTAACCTTTATACAAAATCTTATCTTACCACGGTATGTCAATACCCTTTGGGATTGTCTTATACATTTCCTTGTTTACAATTTCTAATATATTAATACAGTTTTATGAGTTTTATAATAACTATAAAATCATGAATTACACATCAATCTATACTACGTTTAATAGGGTACGGTAACAAACGCGTTAACAAACGTGTTCGGGAACCATTTTGAAAATTGAAAGAACTGTTTCATAGGATAAAACTGTGTTACCAGTGTCAAATACGGACGATCATCTTGTTTACTATTGTACAAAGCACTTCTCAAAACAAACTTAAACTTCAACGATTTTATTTCAAAATAGATTATTTTGAAAATGTTTTGGAGTACCGCTACCAAAATACGTTCATATGAACTTTTACATGAAACACCACTTGAGGTTAATATTGTATCCCACTATTTTTTCACTCGGAATTTTCCTAAAAATTAAAAAATTTTAATATACATAAACTTACACCGTTATAAATATTTCTTAAACAAGTGTAATTGTGTTCCGTGAAGATATTCTGTGCTAAGACAGATATTTAACCGCCAACAATTTGGACACCCTGTATATTAACAACTGAACGCGTTTCAGTATCGTTTACAAAATTGTAAATCAATCTTTTACATATCGTATGAATTCAGTGTCAGAAACTTTAACAAAGAATAATTCTTTGTTTTATCAGACAAAGAGTGATTTCGTTTTTATTAGACAAAGAGTGATTTCTTTATTATTAGACAGAGAGTGATTGGTCATGCTTTGGGGACTCATAAATTAAAGAACCCTTAACATTTCAAGTGTTTTGGACTTTGTTGTGAATCAGGTGATGCGTGACACGTACCTGGTCGACGAATTGAGCGTTATCTGTAGGGGATCGTTTTCTATTAACAGATTACGTTATCAGGAGCGTGTTTTCCGTCGTTTCGAAGAATCTAGAATCTCGTCGATAAACGTTAGAGGCTAGGTGTTAAAGATGGCTGTGTTCAGCACGTGGCATCGCGAATACCGAGAAATTCCGTATTGGCCGTGTTCGCGGTGAATTTTCTCGCTGGTACCCGGTGGTACCGTGGCGCGAACATTCGTGTGACGGTGTTGGTACCCGTACCTATTCTGTTCAGATCGCCACGCTCTATTGCACCGCCGGACAAATATGGAATGGAACGGGTTGAACACGTTGTGGAGCCACGATGGCGTACCTTTTTGTCTACACGTGCCAAAAATTTACTAATAATATATTATAGAGATACCAGACAGTCGAGGACAGAAATTAAAAATTTGGGAATTTAGGGATTTGGAGATTTGGAACTTTGGCAATTTAGAAGCCTTTCTTGGAAATTGGGGATTTTTAAATTAAGAAATTTGGAGTGTGGGGATTTAGTAACTTAGGAATTTGGAAATTTGAGGATTCGATAATTCATGAATTTCAAGATTTCAAAACTTAGCTTGCTAATTTAATAACTTGAGGATTCAAAGCTTCGCTGACGTAAAGATTTGGAAATTAATGAACACAGTAAAATTTTCGTACGTGTCACTTGCGGTACGCCTACCAGGGGTTCCATTACACCATCATTGGTGTAAACTGGTACAGTTAAGGTGTAGCAATCGTGTAACAAAAGCGGCGTTCGTACTGGATACATATTCATGAAATTCACAAATAAATTGTACTTAAAGTGTCTTGAAATTGGAATGAAATTAGCAGACGCGGTAAACGTGACTAGAAACCACGGGTTAGTGGATTTATTTTGGCGCGCAACAGTTATGGGAGATAATGATTTAAGAGTGGTATTTTTGATCGCGTGGTACTTGGCTTTCTTCGAGGTTTATTTACTCCTTAAGAAATTTCTCCTTTAAATCGCTTGAGTTTCTGCATCTGCTCTGTGTAACGATTTCGAATTTATTTCGAGACCGGTCGAAAGTGGGGCAAAAGGTTTTTCGCAAAATTGAAGAGGTTAGATAAGACTCCAAAGAATAAGTAGGTGAAAAATCTATTCTATACAAAGTTGCCTTGTTCCGTTTTCTTTTTCGCTTTTTGTAGATACACTGTTGTTCAGAAGTTTGAAATCATTATTCATATCGATTATTAATCATCGTTTATACTCATTAATCATCATTTATTCTCGTAATTAAAATTCAAACATTTTAAACCAATCTGTATTTTTGTACTGAATTTATCATGCAAATAATTGATCATGTATGTACATGTATTACATACATATTTATATCTTTATTTTAAAAAATAAATTGTTAATATGAAACATACATTATATTCTCATTATCACTCGAATTCTGAAAATGCTTGTCTCTTTCAATCATGCAATGAGTGTTACCAGTAAATCTAAAAATAGATCAGGAAATCAATTTCCGATAAAAAGAAGTGATCCGAAACTTTTGACCGACTGCGTATGTACACTACACATATTTGAAAGCAGATAGGAGTGAAAGTTCACGGCTGAGCGTCGAATTCATATGAAAACAAATTCGAACTTTATTTTTTGCACGCGTTCAGAGGTCGTCCTCATTGTTGTCGCCGTAAACGTTTCTCGTTCGATAAACTTTGTAAATGTTTGCATTTGTATTCGGTCTTCGAAGCGTGATATATACAATCCGATTTCGCGTATGGTTGATCGATTGTCAGTTATTTCTGTGGACAACATGGCTGTTCTCGTTGACGACTCGCTCGAACTTGCGATGACCTGTTCGAAACGGAACCGAATTCGCGTTCTGACGTTTCGTGTTTTTCCGTTCTGCGTCGTTCAGATGTTCGCCCTCTGGAATCTCCGATTACCATGCTCATCAAAATTTGCGTCTGAATTGATTAAACGTTCTTTTAATAAAAACTTAACGATTCTGTTATATAATTTTTATGCTGTACCACAGATACTAAACAATCAAATATTTCAAGGTTTCCTGTACATTCCTTATTTCTACTTATGTGTGCACTAATTAATGAGGTTATCTTTTTATGTACTTTATTTTGAATTGAAAATTTTATCAAGACACAGAAAATAATTGCAAAACACTGTAATGTCTGTATTTAATTTTACATACTATTGTAGTTACAAGGGTGTACTAATAATAAAAGAATGTTTTACATTTATTATTTATTTTTGCAAGTAAAATTTAATACAGTGGATTCAGTAGAATTTTATTTAACTTATTTACATGTTCTAACAGAAAATTTTGGGACAAAATATTGTGGTATATAAATGTACAAATGTTAAATACAATAATACCATTTTTAGAGTAGGTTCACGTTTATGGTTCAGACATTATGGATTGTGTTGTACATCAACGATATCTGTGAAGTAATATTGGAGTGAAATTGTATCATATTTCGCGATATTTTCTGATTTGAATACAAATGCCTTTGTTACACGTTCCAGGAAAACAGGAAAATAATTTCATTTACCGACTTCCTTCGAATGCATTAATATTATGCTGTTTTAACGATAAGAATTCGTGTAGTTATGAGTAAGTGTATTGCGTTTCCCTCTCGAATAATAATTATTCCATAAACATACGTAAATACATGTATGGCGTGACTTCCAATCAGAATGTTCGGAGCAGAACCGTAGTTATCTTTACAGTGTATAATTATTCATCTTCTTTTTATTTGCAAAATATGATTTTGAGTGCAATAACGTCTAGCTGTTATGAAACATTTCTTGCATAATAAATTAACTCTTGTAGTGCGATAAGAATGCGATTGCTTTGAATTTTATTTAACGGAATAGAATAGATTATACTGCGTTCTTATATTAGAAATTTATATTTAAATTTATAAATTTGGTAATCTGGTAATTCAGAAATTTGTGATTTTACAAATCATGCTATCACCAGAGTTACAAAAGTTACGATTATCTTTATTGCATATAACTCAAATATTACACCTAACCCATATAAATCGTATTCCCAGAATCAAATTTCGATCGAAACTCCAGATGTATAATTTCCAAAGAAAAGTTACATAAAATATTTCAGTTTACTGAATCTTTCTTGGTATAAAAATATGTTACTACACCGTATGAATAAGCGAATTTCACTTTAATATTGATAATTCACTATACCAGAATAAAACGAACCGAAAACGTGAGCAATTCATCAAACAAAAAGAGCGCGAAACACGTGGGCGTGCACACACACGCGTGTTTGCGAGTAAAAATAGTTCCATAAATTTTGTTCTCAGTGAATCAAACGTCCATTCATTTATTCGATAGACAAGTCTTTACGTAATTGACTTTGATCGCGATTGGCTGAGAGTAGAGACCCGAAATAGTCGACAAGGTTAGGTCAATAGCACCATTTTTCAGCGAAATTTAAACTGTTAAAAATGGAATACTATTCTATAATTACTTTTAGTAAGAATATACACATTTATAAAAATACATTAAATTGTACATAAATATTCTTGTATATTATTATTTAAATTTTTTATTTATCTAGTATCTCTTAATTAAGGTACAGCATTATTTACAATTTAAATTTCGCGGTATAGACGTTGCCGAAAAATGGCGGCACTGATCAAAATCGATACCGTTATTTCAAGCGCGATTAGAAGTACAAACGAGTGTAGAAACACTAGATCGGGCGCCATATTGTCTCGAATTGTACGCAGAAGGAGGTGGTAAACAGAGAAGTCGAATTTAAAAATGGCAACGTGTCTCCGAGAGGAGTCACGCGAATTTATTCCGGTGGCAACGAAAAAGAAGCGCGGCACCGAAGTCAACGTCATTGTTTACAGGCCTGCTCGAGCAAATGGTGTGCGACGTTCGAGTTTTATTGTGACTTTTTTTTCTCCTTTCTTTCCTTTTCAGCTACACCAGCTCGTAACTTTCCTCGGCAATTTCTCTTCGGCGATTTCGAAACTCGTTCGATCGAGAGAGCCTTTCGAACTTTCGTGCTCGATGGCCACCACTCGAAATTTGGACTTTGGTATTTAGATAATATTTCCTTTCGTGTCGAATAGCTTGTATTTGTTGTAAACGTGGGTACGATGTATACATTACGTTCTTTTCGTCCCGACCATTTTACTTTATCTACTTCCAAGAAAATTATCTCTAACCACTTTTTTCTCGAGGTTGTAAATTTTGGCCTCTCGCGTGACATGTCATTTTCAAGTCTCAGTAATATAATTTCAAAACTGCCTATGTATACTGTAAACAGATTTTGAGATATATATAAATTGTTTTTGTTAGTGTTTACAATTTTTTATCTTGCAATGGATTAGTATATTTTCAGTTATTTTATATAGTAACACAATACTAATGTTCCATATTTTAAAAATACATTATTTTACTTCCAACCCCAAGTTACTTCACAAGAATTTACAATATAAACCAACCAATATTCTTGCATAATCATATCGATAAAATAGCAGAAAATAGAATTCTAATTTTCTCCCTGCCATTCTTTCTGACAGTTGCAACGAAATTTATTCGAGCATGATAATACAGTGTGCAACGAGTAGGTAAATAAAATGCATAAAATATAAAATGTAAAGATGTCCAGAAGGTAAATACGGTGCGTGTCCGACGACAGCGCTCGTCGCGGCGACGTAAATTATTTAACGCGAGAGGACAGCAAGGAAGACAGGTTGTTATAGAAGGCTAGTGATCAGGACACGTCGAAGGAAGCATCGGTTCTCTCCCTTCCTGTAGGATCGTTCGGTCTGGATTTTTCTGAAAGTGGAAACCTCGCCCTGAGCGAGCAACGTGTCGAACACACACCGACGGCAGCAGCAACAAAAAGCGGCTCGGTAAATGCAAGCCGCAAGCAGCGTGTCGGAACCTGTTGCTTCGGATTTACGATGGAGAGAGAGAGAAAGAGAGGCTATTATATACGGGATCGAGAGAAAAAGAGAGACGGATACACCAGGCCAGGGAAGTGGAAGAATGAGTTGAACAGAGAGAGGCGTTTAGAAGGAAAGACGAAAATAAACGATCGAGTGAATCTAGCGAGGCAAGAAGGCAGTGCTGGATATGGATGGTTAAAAATGGAAAAATAGAAATTGGACGAAGAGTGGGAATGCAAGTGTGTGTGTATAATGGTAAATAGAAATTGAAACGTGCGAGTGAACGAGAAAGGAGAAACGAAAGGGAGAGATACACGGGTAGAAGATGAAAGAAGGAAGGAGAGAAACCATTCTTTGTGCCCGGTTTCTATGTAGACTCGAGTACCAAGTCAGTGCTGTAATGTGGTCATTGTGGCGTTGCTTGTGTGCGATGCCTATTTTACGTCGTTCCGAATTTCCCATATTTCTGAAAAGAAACTGGTCCTGTGTAGACCGGAACAGGCTTCAGCTTTGTTCTCTGCACTTTGCTTTCATTTTCATGCGAAATTGCGTGCAAACTTCGTTCTTTGTGTAATTCGTGGTGGACGGTAGCATGCTACACTTATATGGTGAACTGGCTTCACGCGTTTACTTTGGATCGACAACGTATAATTTTAAGGATTGAGGGATTTTTACATTTATAAATCTTCAAGTTTTTAAATTTTTAGGTTTATGTACTTAACAATGTGTGAACAATCTTAATTCACAAGCTTACAAGTTTTTGATTCACATTATAAATTTACAACACATTATGAATTATAAATGTAAAAATTTTCAATACATTATAAATGTACAAATGAATAATACATTAGAGATATATAAACTTCCAAGTGACTACATTATCTAGTTATTAATAGTAAATTCTGTTTCCAATTGATACATCATAAGCGTTGTTTATAAAAGGGTACTTCAATATAATTGCATGAAATTACATTTGATTTCTGATGAAATCAGACAGTTTGTATGCAACAACTTAATACATAGAACTTCTATGGTTGAAGAAGTTTTTAAAATAGAATTTTCCGGGGATTACCTCAGGGTGATATCAAAGCATCCAGGCATGGCGAAATGGTCTTGCACCTCTTTGCAGGTATCTGCTTCGACGAGCTCCCCTCAACTATTAGGTTCTTGCACCTTACTTCCTTTTCTGTATATTAACCAGCTTATACATTTTCAGATGTTCCTTAGGGCAGTAAGGCCATCTTAACTCCATTAATTTCTACCTTCACTTTTATCTTAAAACCACATCACTGAAATATATACTTACTTGGTTTGATGGCTGTTCTTATGTTAAATATTTAGAAGTGCTACAGTTACAAATTTTTATATTTTGTATTTGCTAATTTTTAATATGGTATATGGGAAAATTGACAAATTTCTTAAAACCCAGATTCTCATTTCCTTACATTCTCATTCCCCAAATCTCATTTCTTCATATTCTCATTTTCCTACATACTCATTTCTCCGAATTTTCATTCCCCAAATTCTCGTACCCCGAATTCTCATCTTCCTAAATTCTCATTCCCCCAAATTCTCATTTCCCCAAATTGTTATTCTCCGAATTCTCAACCTCCAATTTCGTTTATTAAAACGTAGGTATAATTTTTTCTTCTGTTTTTATACACTAGCCTGTTGGCTGGTTGCTTTACTAGTCAGGAACCATGGGCAGTGTTGAAACGTTGCCAGCAATTCGTTCACACGAGTACGACCACTTGAAATTTCACGCTGCTACCTTTTATACGCGTAACTGACTTACACTGATTGGCTTCTTAGCCATCTATTTACCAGGTGCACATATATTTTTTTGCTCGTTTATCAGAAAGGATTCACCAATTACACTTCCAGGTCTTCAGACCTGCTATTCTTTTTCTCCTTCGAGGTGTTCCCATATTTCTGAAAATGAAAAAAAGGATAAATTATGGTTTCATTTAACGTGCTAGCGCGTAAAAAACTTTCGAATCACATTCCTGTGATTATTTTATCACTTTGGTGTCATATTCTGCATTATTATATATATAGCTATTTTCAACAATTAGTAAATCAAAAACGTAGATGATATTATTTTATTTTTTGATGTAATAAGTTAAACGTTTTGAAGCACATGTACGAAAAATCCGTTAGGAAGCTGGTTTTGCATGTTTTCGAAGCAGATGGAATCCTCTTTTTATTCTTTTATCAGAAGATTGGCTCACCACCCCTATTGGGGTTGTTCCACGTAAAAAGTCTTGGACGAGTCGTTCGAAAAATGTTCCCATATTTCTGAAAAGAAACTGGATACACAAAAGCCTCGGAAGGCGGAGAAGGAGGAGGGTGCACCGCCGTACACCTTGCTCTTTATGCGATAGAGTTTGCAATTCGTCTCTGTTCCCAAGCTAACCTAATCCTTTGTGGTCCTATATTCACTTCAACTGGACTATGTCGTTTTCCTATTTTTCTTTTTTACTAAAATTATCAAGTTTTTATATTTTTACATTTTCAAATCATCGGGTTTCTAAATTTTCAAGGTTACACATTTTCAGATTCATTAATTTATAAATGTAAAAATTTCATGCTCACGTATTTCTATTCAATTGATTTATTATACTTTTTTAAATATTGACTCATTTATTAATTGAATGATTTATTCATTTATTACATCCATATTTATCACTTGACAACATTCTAATTGCAGTGCGTACGAAACACTGTAATCTCCCTAGAATTGCAACATGTTCCAGGTCTGCTGGAACTATGAAAATAATTGAAGGTAACATAGAATTAAACGTGAATTCATTTCACACGTGGAAAAGCGAGAGTGCGTTGAAATGTTTTTCCTTCTGGTTCTCTGTCTCTCTCTTGTTCTTTCACTCGTTTGCCTTCTTACTTTTGACGCTCCCCGGTTTCACTTTCACGCTTCATGTACCTGATGATCCACCTTTCCAATTAAAAATGCTCAATTTTCCACGCCGTCGGTCCACCGGAAGATTTAGGCCAAGTATACTCATTTTTTTTGCGTTTCACGGCTGTTCGTTGATCTCTAAACGCCTTTTCGAAAGAACACTATTAATTGACACCGTAAGAAGTGTCGCGAATCAATTTAGGGTCGTACTATTCGGCGAGATGAAGTGTTTTATCGTTTTAGAAAGCAGTGCAAATGTAATAATGTTTTTATGATACGAATTCTAATTACGTTATACGGATAATTTGTTTTTGACCGTTGAAAGTTATTTGTATACTCAGTTAAATCGTTGATAATGAACAAATTGTAATCAGTATTTTATAGTGAAGTTGTAATAATTACGAGTATAGTGAAACAGTATAATAATAATATAATGAAATAAAGTAAGACAAATACAGTGACAAAGTAGTAACATATTGATAGTGAAATAACAGTACAGTAAAGAGTGAAATAATAGTAAAGTTAAAAAGTGAAATAATAAAATAGTGAAACAGAGTCGAGTGTTGTAGTATAACAGTGAAATGTTACAACAATAAAATAGTGGAAAGTACAGACTTTCATCGTTCATTCATCGGATACGTTAATTCACATTTCCAATTAATGTTCCATGAAAAGTTGAAAAAAGGGTTAACAACTTAATAACCGATCGTACAAAACATATCCCGAAGGTTATACGAGTTAAACTTTACAAGGGTATACTCGATAGTAATAGAATATCGGCCGAGTATCGATAGTCGTTTCTTTCGTATACTTAGGTGCAATCGAATCGAGAGTCTCGAAGAAAGGCGTGTCGGTCGAGCGTGCAGGCGTTGCATTACTAAAACACAAGCCTTCTTAAGAAAGGCAAGAATAGTGATTAGGCGCGAGTGCATAAGTATTCCGCGTGCATCGGATAGTTATTTCGAATGAGATATTGTGTTGTGTTCCGCTGCCTGACCGGAATAATGAATTCATCGTTAACGACTTATTCTTCTCTTTCTCTCTTCTTCCCAACCGACGATTAATTATAATCGTTAACGACGAAAGGAAAACTGGCACGCTGGAGTGACCGTGATTTCAAGAGTAAAGAAATAAGAAAAATAAAAAAGGAACGAAAATACGTGTGAAAGTCAGTTGGATGGACGTAATGATCGGGTGAAATAGGTCATTGAAAGAAAAATCCTGATGAATAGAATTAATGTGTACTATGAACTTGAAAATTGCCATAATTGACCAGTAATTAGGATGATTGTTTCTCTAAATATGGAGATAACGGGTGATCATACAACGCGAGGCAATTTAGTACTAGATTTATAATCGCATCCTTTTTTTTAATATCGTGATCATTAATCGTTGAACGCTCGTAGATCTAGTATTGGTGTGTGGCGATAATATGCATGGTAATAAGATGCTTGGCGATTAAATGCGTAGTAATTCAGCGTGTGGTGATATAACGCGTGGAAGTCCTACGCGTGGCGATATAACGCGTGGAAATTCTACGCGCGGCGATATAACGCGTGGAGATTCTACGCGCGGCGATATAACGCGTGGAAATCCTACGCGTGGAAATCCAACGCGTGGCGATATAATGCGTAGAAATTCTACGCGTGGAAATCCAACGCGTGGCGATATAACGCGTGTTAAACCCAACGCGTGGCGATATAACGCGTGTACTAATTAGATGGCGATACAACGCGTATTAATTCTATTTTCGTTAACTGTAGACGCACCCAGAAACGCGTATAATACCCGTGTCTCTGTAAATTGGAATAAAATACGTTACACAACGATACTTTCCGGCCGAGCGAGCTCGTTAAATAGCATTTTAAGTAAAGCTTCTTCCTTAATCTTCTCAACAAAACGTTACAGGCTTCTGGGCACAATTTATCTCTCCCTATAGACTGATTGTTACCCGAGTTACTTTATCATATTATGGTTATTCAGGTCGTTAAGCGTGTTTTTACTTTCGTAATAAATCACATTCAGTCCCCGTTGTGCAGTTAGGTAAAATGACATCGAAAGTAATTGCCAGTGTGTGTGCATTTTCATTACCGTTCGTGTGCACCGTAATGTTTCATTAGTTATTTCTCGCGGTGTGTCTTTCTTGGTAAAAAAGGAAAATACGCTTCTTCGAATGCTAAGGAAGACAGATCACGTACCGGATGTAGCTTTATCTTCCTTCTTTCTCTTTCGCTCTTGGCTGCATTACCATTTATAAATTATTTGAACTTTGGCAAACACGGGAAGCACGGAGTATGAAATCATCGGTAATGACCCATACTATCGTTATATATATTGTATAAATACCATATTATTTTTTGTTAATAAATTTAAGCGGCGATTCGAAACGACAATAGATCGTCATTAGGTGTTTTAGTAATTCAGTAATTTTCTCTGCCATTGTAGAAGCAATAGTGTTTGCCTAGTGTTCGTTAGGTCGAGGCAAAACGTTGCTTTCTCCTCGTTGACGTAGATCTGCAATTATGGCATTTATGATACAATAGAGAGATACGCGCGTTATATGCCCATTATGGAATTCATTAAGCGCCGGGTAAATTCGACGAAAATGGGTTGCGAGGATATGCAACCTTGTTAACGAGCAATCGATAAGACATTCAACACGCAAACCCTGTTGTTTGCTTCCATTTGGATAAGCAATTCCTTTTTCTCTCGTTCATCATTCGTTTAATTATATAAACTCCTTTGAGCATCTGATGTAGCGGATACAAGTACACGTATAACAGTTTAATTTCTGATACGTAATGTGTCAAATTTAGTCGAAACAAGTAGCGCAGGATTAACATCACACACATGATTAATACGTGCGATGATAAGAAAGAAATGTACTAATTATACAGAGTAAAATAAATATTATATAACCACATAATTTTTCATTCATTATATTAATATTTACAGTATATATAAAATAAAAATTGTAATTATTTATTAGTTGATTAGTAACATAATAATTTTTATTATTACCTACTAAAGTAATGTATAGTTACTTTTCTCTTTAAAAATATTTCAATTCAATTCTCCCAAAAACAAAGTTGCATACGAATAAATTAATTTGTTTTTGCACATAAAATCATCCCCTTCCAGTCTATGCCATCAACACATCCTGTATATACTTCATTAAATCAAGTACCGTCAAGGTACTATCCACACTGTAACACAATTGCGACCGGAAGTTAATTGTCATTAAATTTTTTTTTGCAACTGCAATGCACACGCTTGAATAACATCGTACGTTAATTCAAGGAGGACCTTGGGAACGAATTGAAACCGCTTAAAGCATTGCAGCTCCTGTTACTGACGTTTATAGAAAATATTTTGCCGACCTAGGCTCGTTTTCTTTTGCTGACGTGAGACGACGCTTTCGAAAATTCAGTGAAGAATCTCGATTCGTTTATTACTCTTAAGGCATTGTTGTAATAATAGTTTATTGAATGGAAACATTAAGACTAGATTACATACATTAAATATAGATTATTGTAAAGACTGTAAAAGTAGATTGTTATACACGGACATTAAAATGGGATTATTGTCTAGAGACAGTAAGAACAGATTATTATACATAGACATTAAAAACAGATTATTGTATACAGATAATAAAAAGAGATTATTATATACAGACCTAAAAAACAGATTACTGTATACAGACAGTAAAAACATATTATATAGACACTAATTAAAAAATACAATATTTACGAATGTTCTTAAAAATATATTTTATAAAACTTGTGTCGACAGTTCTTCACACTTGAACATCCAGCCTTCAGTGACGTATATATACGTCATTTGACGGACATAAAATACCAGAAGTTATTCATACGTAGTGTTTTGACCTTTATCGAGATAAACTAATTGTATAAATTAAAGCGCGTTCACACTGGATGAGCAGCCGTTTACCCTGTCGACGACGAGGAAGAATTAATTTCGATATAAACGCGTCATTAGTCCCATCCATTCGTTCAACGCGTCGTTATATCCCGATGTTTATTCGTGTTGGCAGTTTATTATCAATCGGAAGATGAATGGTGATCGAAGAATCCGTAATTCCAGCGCTAAACGAGCAGTTACGCGATAATTCGAAAGTGAGGGTTAATGATGCCGAGGAACGAAAAGAAAACGGTTCGGTGACTGAAAATAGAATCAAGACATCTGGAGGACTATCTCTTTCTTACTTCTCTCTCTTGAGCATGTTTCCATGAAAAATGGCAGGAAGGGTAACCAGGAAAAAACGGACGTGGCCAAGAAACAAAAAGTCCGTGGAAATGAAAAGAAAGAAAGAAAATGCAGGCGAGGAAGGATGGAAACATGGCGAGAGAGGAGGAGGCACCCTTTTTGTTCAACCATGTGTACAGAACCGCGCGCGGTTTTTACAAACACACGCAGGACGCGCACATGTGGTTCCTTTGCACAGATGGATTTTCTTAGGCTCCCATAGTAGCCCCTTTAAATGCGTTTCGAGCACTTGTTCCGTGAAGTGGAAATTTTAGACGGATAACATCGCCGTCGAACACCGGTAGTTTTCAGCTACTGGAAGCTGTGGTTCTTACGTTCAAATATTTAATTACCGCTTTACGTGATTCTACACTTTTCGGTGCACGGAGTTTGTTTTCTACATTCTTTCACTTATGCGTCATTACTAATTTCTTTTGGGTTACGTGTGATTGGAGGTATAGGGATTTTGGGGTGTCGGGATCGGGAAATTTGGGAGTTGGGGATGTAGGGATTGGGGGTATAGGGATTTGGGAATGTAGCAATTGGAGGACATGTGGGGATTTTGGGATATAGGGATTTGGGGACATAGGAATTTGGGGACGTAGGGATTTAGAGATTTGGGGATGTAGGAATTTGGGGACTTAGGGATTTGGAGACATAGGGATTTGGGGAGATAGGGATTTGGGGGTGTAGGGATTTGGGGATGTAGGGATTTGGGGATATAGAGATCTAGAGAATATAGTAACTGGGATATGTAAAGTTCCTAAATTCCCAAAATTCTCACATTTCCAGATTCTCAAATACCCAAATTCTCAAATCCCCAAATCCTACAATACCCAAATTTCAAATCTCTTTAATATAACTCCGAAAATCTCAAATTTCCAGTATAAATATTCACCATCGAAAATTCGAAAATTTGAGAGTCCAATACCTGTTTCAGTAGGCAAAATCGCACAGCGCACTCTAAAAACCGTGAAGGTCATGCAGTTGAAAGTACGCCTCAAGTGCAGATAGTTAACCGCGCGTACGCGTATCTTGATCGGAATACAATAATCTGATCGCGGGTGCTCTAATAACGAGGCTCATCAACATACGTATCTCGGATCGTTTCGAAGATGAACTCGATTAGCGGGTACAATGGATCCAAATATCGTAACTCGTCTGAGGTGTGCGGTATAAAGTAACTCCAAATGGTGTGGGCAATTTTTCAAACGTACCGTAACGTCTCTCATTCTCATTAGCCAATAAAGTTGAGCGAAAGCGTTGACGGTGAGAACGAACGAGGAGAAGAATAAAAACCCGAAGGGAGCGTGAAAACAGCGCTCGTGTATGTTGTGTGTATGCACGTGTGGATACGGGCGCATACACGCTCGCACACGTGCATTTCGGTTTCTTTATGCACGCAGGAAAGTCTTGGTGCTCGTGCAGCGACTCCTGAATCATGCTGTTCAGCATTCGTTGCACCGTATTTCACGAGCAGTCCGCTACGACTTCTGCGCAACTTGGTATTTTCGTGTACCACGAACGCATATGGTGCGCCTCTTTGTTCCATCGGGATAACTCGTATGGTTTATGCGCGACATTCGACTCATCTCTTCTTTGCTTTTGTTTCTATACCACGTTTTCGTTCGCAGGTGTCTTTTAATCGCATTGTTCACGACTGTGCATGGATGTACCATCTTCGTTGTGGTACTTAAGTCAAATTACAAATTTTTTTAATTTAAAAATTTGGGAATTAGTGAATTTGGGGACTAGTGAATTTCGGAACCAGGAAATTTGGGAACTAGGAAATTTGAAAATTTGGAATTTCGTTTTCGAATTTGTATAAACTTATTCATCTACTAATCTAATTACAATGAGAATAGCAGTACCGCTTATATCACATGAATTATTCTGTAACATCAGATGCAAAATAGCACACTATGATTTCTGTACAATATGAATGTACAATTATTTAGCGAATTGCATAAGTTTCCGGTACAACACGAGTCCATTACATAAAATTACATTTGATAGCGGGGAGAAAACGTAATACAATGGTATAGACAATTAGAACAGCATACATAATTTCCAGCAGAGAGGAAATAACGCTCGCTTCGTCGAGTCAGCTTTGTACGATATAGTCCTCCTATTTCCTATTAAATAAGCTTTTTCTTCTCTTTTTCATTTAAACAAAGAGACGTGATTCAGTGAATTACAGAATGTTCCTTATGTATGTTGTTTGTATTTGGTTTTATTTTGTAGGTGTTCACTTTAGTGAGTTACGTCCTTTATTGTTTAAATTTTTATTTTTTTTAACTATCGAATTTCTTAATTTCTTAACTGTGTATATATATTACAAGTTCTGAAAATTCTTAAATACGTATAAACATGTGAATTTTCTGTACGAATACATTTACTACTTTCCCATCCATGCAAACATAAATGCAGGCAATGTAATAAAACAGCTGCACCTCAAACCATAAAATAACTGCGGGAGATTCGAAGAAACTTTCTGGAGTACACATGTACTTACCTATACGTACTATTTAATAACTCCAATTTATCTCGCTTCAATTATATAATCTTCGATAATTTACAGATATATATACAATCCTCTTTATTGCAAACATAAATTCTCAAATTTATACAGATACAATTTTCATATCACAAATTAATTCCAGCCTCTTTTTTAAAGTTCGAACTCTCAATTAAAATTAAAATTAATACGTGCATTGTATAGAAAGGTGTACTGTAATGAACACCATTCACTTCCTCATGAATTTTACATTTATTCACATTTATGTGAAATACAATGCCTTTATATGGCAAAGATCATAAACAACTGACCTTTCATTCTTTCAAACTGCTTACTATCGGTTAATTATTGCAAAATTGACTTTAATGAGATGTAAATTATAAAACGAAATTGCAGACGCTGATGATGTATAAAAAACTGTACTGGAGTTGAATGGCTCGCGGATTATATCTAGTTGAAATATCGTCTGCTTATCAATTGGGAAATACAGATGTTATATATGATAATGTTGCTAGATCGAAATTTATCTGCCAAAGCAGGCGTGGAAATTTTTTGAACTTCCTGGGAAGTTTCATACAATGATCCATATAAAAACAAATATTTTTATTTTATGTACAAATATTGTATATCTTATATCATCATTTTTGAAGCACCCTGTATAATACTTGAATAAAGTTGCACACAGAAATTCAGGTTCTGTATGAACAAATTTCCTGCAATATTTTGATTTCGTTGCACATGTGCTTTTATTTTGTACATGTTCTATATGTTCACGTTCCGGTACCATTTTAGAAGCAGCCTGTATGCTCGAGATATTTGATTCATTTAATTAATACGTTATTTTCGATATCCCTGTTCTGTTTCCGCTCCAACTAACGAACCAGCGTAACAACGCGTTGCAACAGACGAACTTTTTGCATTGTCCCGTTGATGAATTATAGTTAGCAGCCTGAATGGTACATTGATTGTGGGCTAACGTGTTTCCCGAGCGGTTTAAGCTCGACTCGCATGTAGCCATGTAAATCGTGTCTGTACGCAACGAACAAACGACTGAACCGTGACTTGCCCTCGATACACGATGAATAATGTGTACTACAATTTTCTCAACAATAAGAAAAATATCATTTTTCGCATTGCCTAAGGCGAGCCTTTTCCCCCTCCTTTCTTTTTTTATTTCTTCAGTTACTCGTAAACATTAGCAGTCTTTGTAGCGTTTAACGTCCATGAGATTTCATCATTTTTTTCTTTTTTTTTTTACACGTAAATGAATAATAAACGATCAAGCCCAGTATACATACTTGCTCGCAGCATGTTGCACTGTGTTTTCTACGCGTTGTTAGTCTTTGTGTCACTTCTTCTGGTAGAATAAACGTTGCGTGGGATGTTTGAACAGGAATGAATTTATTTTTCGTGACACTACCATTATTCGAATATTTTTACAATTTTTGTGTTTATATATTTTTGGAAATTCCTCAAAATTGCTCAAATTTTCAAGGTGCTCAAACTGACTCAACTTTTCAAATTGCACAAACTGGCTCACATTTTCAAGTTGCTCAAACTGGCTCACATTTTCAAGTTGCTCAAACTGGCTCACATTTTCAAGTTGCTTAAACTAGCTCAAATTTTCAAACTGCACAAAGTGATTCAAATTTTCAAATTGTATAAACTGACTGAAATTTTCAAGTTGCTCAAACTGGCTCACATTTTCAAGTTGCTTAAACTAGCTCAAATTTTCAAACTGCACAAAGTGATTCAAATTTTCAAATTGTATAAACTGACTCAAATTTTCAAGTTGCTCAAACTGGCTGAAATTTTCAAACTGCTCAAACTTGCTCAATTCTTCGATTTCTTCAAACATTCTCAAACTTTTAAATCACTTAAAGTTGCTCAAATTATTAAGCTGCCAAATTTGCTCAAATTTTGAAACTGCTCAAACTAGCTCAAATTTAGAAATTGTTTCAAAGTTGCTCAAATTTTGAAACTGCTCAAAGTTGCTCAAATTTTGAAACTGCTCAAAGTTGGTCAAATTTTGAAATTTGCGAAAAAGTCTAATTCGAAATTGTAAAGAAAGATCGGAAAAAAGAAAATGGAAGGAAAAAGTTGAAACGTACACGTGTAAAAGAAGAAACAACGTGCCGTATTCAGTATTTGTTTTACGCATACAGACGAATACCATTGTTTGCTTTATCAGAATCAACCTCCTGTAACGTTTCACTGCTGGTAGAAAGTTAAACAGTTTTCACAACCTACGCGTTGCCCACTCACGGTTCCACGAACGTATTGTTTGAAACTTTTCCTTCTCGTTTCCCCTGCTTTTCCATACTAATCGAATCTGATCGTATATCAGGTTGTTCATGGGAACGTACCGAGTCGTGCACACGCGTACAAAAATAACGTCAGACGAATTTATCCGCCAAAGGATTACATTGCCGCGGATAACCTGCTTTCAATTTAATAATGAAATCACGGTAACGAGGTTCACAGTCAGCGATTAACGATCTACTCCTATTGTATTCCATTCTGTTAGAAATATTATTTCATCTCCGGCGGAAAATGAGAAATCCAGATGTTGCGGATGATTCGTACAATTAAGTAATTCGGTGTACACAGATTTCCTACGCGTTACGAAAACTTGATAACTTTTTTTTTTTTTCGTTGACACGTTTTTCATCAATTATTTGAGATTTGGATGTTTCTAAATTTTCTAGTCTTCAATTTTCCAAATTATCAAATTTATACTACCATTATAAAAACAGCTTGTATACTTTCATTTCTTTGAGCAGTACGATCTTGCAAAATGTGTCGATGATATCGTATAGGATCGAAGCGTAGGTGTACGTGTTAACTAGATCAGCTGAGAAAATAAATTGAATAAAACGCGGGACTGGTAGAGAATGAATAAACGCCGTGTCATGTTTCATATTTATTCAGTCATTAATGCTGGTTTCGCTGTTTTCCAATAAGAACCTTGGATTCTCGAATGCCATATTCTCTTATTTGCATATAAAACTTGCTCTGCCATTCTGCTTCTCTCTACTCATTACATTACTTGCCCCTAAATTGCATTCAACTCTGCTATATATTTATATATTTTTCTGTATATTTTACTATACAGTCACTTTTAAAATGCATTTGACATTGCACGCTTTTAATCATTTAATTACCATGTAACTGTATATGTTCATGTGCACTTATGTTTATATGTATCACATGTGTGTACATTCAATACACATCACATATGTGTACGTACAATACACATAACTTAAGTTTACGTACAATACACATCACTTATGTTTACGTACAATACGTATGACACATGTGTACATACAATACGTATAACACATGTGTGTGTACAGTACATATGACACATTTGTGCATACAGTGCATATGACGTATGTGCACATACAGTACATATAACACATTTGTGCATACAGTGTATATGACGTATGTGTACATACAGTACATATGACGCATGTGTGCATACAGAACAAGCATGTAAACATATGATACACGCACTGTATGTGTATGAATGCATACAACACATATGTTATGCATATGTGTATGCACATGTGTATATACAACACAGAACAAACATAATTATGTACATATTATATGAACATTTATGCATACAAACAAATATAAAATTATGTACATACCTCATGTATATGAATATGTATGTATGTGAATAGATATTCAAGTATAGATATACCTATCAAAACAGAAAGTAAGTAGGCGTATAAATAAATAAATTTGCGGGGATATCGTGCGGATGAAACCAAAATGGCGAGAAGTCGGGCACGGTAAAAAGTGTCATTGGACACGGTTCCAGGAAGCAAAGAAAGAGTAGCAGGTAAACGAGCAAGTGCAGTGAATCGAATCTGAAAGTTGGAGCTCCGGTTTTTGCAGGTCGTGTCGCCATCTTTGCCATTCGCTATCAAGACACTGAATCATACGTTGCACTTAGTCATCGCGTTTTACAATCACTCTCGTCCCGTGCACACGCACGCACGGTGGTCACGTCAACAAAGGGAAAAACCAGCGCCATGTCTCGAAAGGGGTGACACGCTCTTCTGCGCCGGAAAGCGAAACGTTCGTTTGCCTTTCCTTGTGCCTGCTTCTTTTGTCCGTTCGACCGAGTCTTAAGGTGCCTCCACGCGAAACGCACCGCCGTGTACTTCGCTCGAAATTAAGAGTGAACGAGGATAAATAAACGAAAGGTAAAACGGAAAGTGTACGTTCATTTTTCGCTACGATGAAAATCATATCTTTCAAGAAACTGGTAGAATTTTTTAAATTTTAATTGGGAAACTTATGAACCGATCCTTTGGAACGGTATTTTGTACATTCATTAAAATTTTTAAGTATAATTACAAGTAACAAGAAGGTTCGTATGGATAAAATGACACTCAATTTGTTTAAAAGAGCGTAACTACAACGCTGTTATATTTTTCGTATCGTGTTCACGTGATATCGTGTCACGATATGATGGCATGTCAGTACATGAGCAATTGGAGGAGATCAGGCATTATGTGTGTTAAGTCTTGTCGTAGAGGTCAATTTATCGTTATGAAAAGTAGCATACTGCAAATTCAAACAATAAGGTTAACAAGAGATCATGTGCTATTTATTTTTGCTCAAATGACTTAACTCAAATCTTGTGATTTCTTTCTTGCGTGAGCAGAGATCGATTTATCGTACCTGAATTTTTTGTGAGAAACTCGTCTTTTAACTTTTCCAAATTCAGGAGTTAGTTGCTCAAATTTGATAGTGTGTTGAATCTTTCCAATTTTCACATATCCCAATTTCCACATACCCCAACTTCTACATACCCCAATTTCTACATCCCCTAATTTCTACATACCCCAATTTCCATATCTCCCTATTTCTACATACTCCAATTTCTACATCCCCAAATTTCTACATACCCCAATTTCGACATCCCCCAACTTCCACATATCCCAATTTCCACATATCCCAACTTCCACATATCCCAACTTCCACATATCCCAACTTCCACATATCCCAACTTCCACATATCCCAACTTCCACATATCCCAACTTCCACATATCCCAACTTCCACATATCCCAACTTCCACATATCCCAACTTCCACATATCCCAACTTCCACATATCCCAACTTCCACATATCCCAACTTCCACATATCCCAACTTCCACATATCCCAACTTCCACATATCCCAACTTCCACATATCCCAACTTCCACATATCCCAACTTCCACATATCCCAACTTCCACATATCCCAACTTCCACATATCCCAACTTCCACATATCCCAACTTCCACATATCCCAATTTCCACATATCCCAATTTCCACATATCCCAATTTCCACATATCCCAATTTCCACATATCCCAACTTCTACATCCCCCAATTTCTACACAAGTCATATTCACTACAATCTGTTTCAAGTCGAAATAAGGTGAAATATTGATAAAGGTACCGCATGCATGTGTATGACAACTAAAGGGTTAATTCGTTCGGTGTAAGAAGGCAGCTGACAATGAAGCGACGTCGGCAAGTATCGTTTGAATCGTTTCCATGCTGGACAACCGGGTAATTAGGATAGTTAAGAGTCTGAGCTATGCCTCGGTTACATAAGAATCAGTGCGTGAAGCGCCAATTTCCATTCAACTGGCGCCGAGTTGCTTCTTCGCTCTTGACTTCGTATACCAACCAGCTGTTTTTCCTCTCCTGCCTCACTTTCACCTTTGACCTTCGGGATCCTTCAACGTGTCCAATGAATCGGAGCCATAATCGAACCTTTCGGTTCGCTGAATCGAGAACGAGATCCTTATCGAGTCTTTGTGCTTGTGCGATTCACTCATTTATACCGCTATTCATATCTGCAATGTCTTGCTCTGCAAAATACTTCGTTTGTGGCCTCTTTCAATTGTTAAGTTTTCAAGTTTGAATATTTTTTAATTTTCAATGTTTTAAGTTTACACATTTTTGAATTTGCAAGTTTGAATATTGAAATTATTAATATATAATAAAAAATTGAAGGTGAATTAAAAGGAAGTCTATGAAAAGAAATAGGACATTGTTAATATCACTCACATCCATACTGATGAATGTTAATCTCGATACATGTTTTCAATCTATGGAAGTATTCGCACAATATTATCCCGTTCTTTTCTGACGCAATACAATTTTCTAATGTCATGCGATGGCAGAATATCTGATTAGGTAGATAAAAGGGTGTTACGTAATTTATAAGCTATACATACATACTTATAATACCACATATTGTATAATATTTTCCTTTTATCGGCTTGCACGACATGTTTTACGCGTTACTTGCCGTATCTCTGTTCTAACGTTTCAACTTTTCTTGCGTAGAAACTTCACTGCTAGAATACGAACTGGGTCATGTTAGATTTGATAATGCAACTCGTATATTACACCTGAGTATGAACATACGAAGTAGTTCAGTATGTTCTGCAAAATTTTTCCAAGATAACGAATATTTCATATTGTAATTAAGTAGACGCTTTATTTCAAGTAGATGCTTTCATAAAAATTATAAAATTTGTACTCTTTATATATTTGACACGGTTTGGACTGTACCGATGGTAACCCACGAGTTGGCGCGTGAAGAGGCTGACCCAGGAGTTTAGAAGAGCACATATCGAAATTATACTATTCCTAAATCCCTTTATTTCCGAATTCCTATATTCCGAAATTTTCACATACCTAAATCACTACATTCCCCAATTCCTACATCCCCAATTCCTACATCCCCAATTCCTACATTCCCCAATTTCTACATTCCCCAATTCCTACATTCCCCAATTCCTACATTCCCCAATTTCTACATTCCCCAATCCCTACATCCCCAATTCCTACATTCCCCAATTCCTACATTCCCCAAATCCCTACATCCCCAATTCCTACATTCCCCAATTCCTACATTCCCCAAATCCCTAAATCCCCGAATTCCTACATCCCCAATTCCCACATCCCCGAATTCCAACATTCCCCAATTCCTACATTCCCCAAATCCCTACATCCCCAATTCCAACATTCCCCAATTCCCACATTCCCCAAATCCTCCCTACATCCCCAATTCCAACATTCCCCAAATCCCTACATCCCCAATTCCTACATTCCCCAATTCCTACATTCCCCAAATCCCTACATCCCCAATTCCTACATTCCCCAATTCCTACATTCCCCAAATCCCTACATCCCCGAATTCCTACATCCCCAATTCCTACATCCCCGAATTCTCACACACCCCAATTCCTACATTCCCCAAATCCTTACATCCCCGAATTCCTACATCCCCGAATTCCTACATCCCCAATTCCCACATTCCCCAATTCCAACATTCCCCAATTCCAACATTCCCCAATTCCAACATTCCCCAATTCCCAAGTTCCCACATTCCCAAATTCCCACATTCCCAAATTCCTACATCCCCAAATCCCTACATTCCCAAATTACTACACTCCGAAATACCTACATTTCCAAATCCCTACATTCCCAAATCCCTCCATCCCCAAATTCCCATATTCCAAAATTCTCACATACCTAAATCGCTACATCCCCAAATCGCTACATTCCGAAATTCCTACACCTCCAAATCGGTACATCCCCAAGCACAATTGGTCAGAATAGAAAAATGGCCTCACACGTATTTTCGGCGGTATATTGGCTCACGGTCGCACAATTAAGCGAAAAACAATGTAAACGTCTCTCAATCGAAATACATGCGCGAAAGCAGTTGATATTATTCTTATAATTACCAAAGATGGACCACTGCAGAGTCATTATGACTTTTAATAAACTAGTTATCTTATCCAGAGCGTAGTGAACTTTCATCGCGCATTCATGCAAGAAATATTTTTACGCAGATAAAAGCAACGGTGCATGCGAGTCAACGAGAGTACAGGGATCATTGATGACCGTTACATTTTTTCAATAAACACATGTCAGCTATCGTTACGTATAAATGAACTTTTTCCCTACGTGGAAACAGCTAATTGGACTTCGTTGAATCGCATTGCATAACGATTGTGATACATTGCGGTTGACGAATAATATTTGGAGAACGAAATTTTGGACGTAACTTTATTTAATGTGGATTGTTCGATATCGAGTTGCATAGTAATTTTGTTATAAATTTATTCTGATGGGTATTAATAAGTTGGAAATTAATGCGTTTCTTGGAATGGATTGAGTTCCCTGGTTTGCATAATCATATGCATAAATTATGACTCGTAATATGAAGCATATGTGACTCAAACGATAATGTACTTGAGGTGAAAAAAATTGTGACTTAGGAATTGCGAAGAGGGTTTTTCATATTTGTCATATTTTGCTGTAGTTGTTAATCATAATTACAGCAGTTATAATAAACGTGTCAAAGTACTTAAAATATGTCAAATGTATCTAAAGATTAAAATATAAATTTTTTAGTATTCAAAAATTAGATCCATGGACATCTAAATTCAAAACGGTGTTGTCATAAGTAACTTTTACAACTAGGAATTCATTTGACAAAGGTGCAAAACATGACAGTTAGAATGATAATATCCAAGTTTAAATCCCAAATTATGAATTCTCGATAAGATATAATTCGAAATCTTAACTGATGAATTTCAAACGATAACATACTGTTTCAAATCTTAAATGATAAAATTTTAATGATAATATGTAGGTTCAAAATCCTAAATGACGACATTTAAAAGATAATACATCGTTCCAAATCCCAAATGATTAAGTCTAAATGATACTATATTCCAAATCTCAACTGATCAAATCCAACACCTAGGTTCAAAATCCCAGATGATGAATTCTAAATGGCAATATATAACTTCAAATCCCACATGATTCAAACTTTAACATGTGGTCCTAAACTTCAAATGATCAAATCCAAATACAAGTTGAAACTAACCTATGTCTAAACCCAAATGATGTGTCAGTTAAAAATTGTAAATAAGTAGCAAATAATAAAATGCTACAAGTCCTCTTCTGAAGGCCACATATCTCTGGTACCATTTCGAGAGACAATACCGTGAACATTTCTCACATAACATTTCGACGTAAAAGCTTTGGATTGCTCACGGTGTTGAGGTATCCTGTTTGACTCATTTCTCGGATAGCCAAAACTGTCGTTTCATCGTGTACGTGTTCACGAACGCGATAGTATAGCGCTTCCTAATCGGGACTTTCGCTGAATACATTCTCCCGTGGTTAAGCATGTTTCCTGTGAACGTTATTCCACCGAATCACGTTACGGTCGCCAAGAGTTATAACTAGACTGAAACTTTCTCTATAGCGAACCTTTTCACCCTGAGTTCGGCTACCGTGAAATTTTCGGAAGTTGGCATAGATCCGTTAATTACTATTTAGCCGTCTGAGCTCACCATTAGCTCTCACATTTTCTACAATTTTAGGACTTGAGGTATTTCAAGAAGGTTGAAGAAATTTATAAGTTTTGTTATATTATACTGGTAGTATGATCCACATGTGTCGTGTAAGTAGCGATTTCAATGCTTGTTCTATTTATAGAAGCACTGTATAGTCATAGCAAGATATAAATATACTACTGTATAGTCACAGCAAGATAGCAATATACTACTGTGTAACCTCAGAAAGGTACTATATACCACGTGTACAGTCTCCACAAGATATCGACATAGCACTTTATGTATAGTCTTAGCTTAACGACATAGTACTCAGTACAGACAATGTATACAGACATGGTATAGTCACAGCATCATACAACATACAAGTGTATAGTCACAGCAAGATAATAGTATACAGACATGATATAGTCTCAGTGTGATAAAACATACAAGTGTATAGTCACAGCAAGATAATAGTATACTGACAGGATATAGTCTCAGCATGATAAGACATACAAGTGTATAGTCACAGTAAGATAACAATATACTACTGCACAGTACAATTTAATCAAAATATGACATACTACTATATAACCTATCATACAAAGAAGACATACCACTGTATAATCAAACAAAATATACGATACGCTACTGTATAGTCATTGCAAGCACCGTTCACGTAGGAGTGTGATAAACAGCCATTGCACGTTGATGACTGCCGGATAACGAACACGTTCGTGACCATGTGCGTGTGTGTATGTCTCTTTGCATTAATACCAAGAGTCAGCAGATTAATTACACGAACGAGAGAGTGTACGTGTGCGACGTTGATTCCCTCGCAAACGCGTACACGTGTGGCAAATACACGTGTTCGTGGAAATTTCCAGTCTCGTGTGAAACAAGAGGCAATCTGTGGAAATAAGGATGATCGAGGTTTTGATCGACGTTGTTTGATCGATGTATAATCGCTAGGTAATTTTCGGGGAGATCGAAACGGATACTACTGTAAATACGTCGTTTCTAATTTACATAGATGGGATCGTGATGTGGGAACTTCAACTTTCGACCGAATTTGTGGATGATGAGTAAAAATTTAGATGACGGAGTTTGAATTTTTTAGTAGGGAATCAGCAGATTATTTAATTTTTAGATTTATAAATTTACAAATTTTTGAACCTGCAAGTTCTTAGACCTTCGAGTTTTCAAACTTCCAAATTGTTAAATTTTCATAATTCCCAGCCTCCCCAAATTTTCAAGATTTTCCAATCCCACTTTCCCAAATTCCCCAAATGACCCGTTAGTTCGATCTAATACTACACTGCAACAAATACACATTACAAGTAATATGTAGGATTTCAAACTCCGATAGCCACTGTACCCATAAAGAACTTCATTTTGTTTATAAAAGGTGTGTTTATCAACGCTCTTATCAGCAAATACCGATAAAAGTGTTATCACAATTATTCATAGTTCTTACTGGCAAGTTCTAAAATATTATTTTACTAAACGCATTACATTTTCTTCACAAATAATAATAAAATGTATTTATTTCTACCGTTCAGTTATGAAAAACAGTTAATTAAATTTCATCTGAAAGCAATGAAACCGTAATATTTAACCATAGAACAAAGAGAGGATTTAACGGAATAAAAGAAGCAAGGTTTTTCCCAGAAATTTGAAAAATGGAAGGTTTTACGATTTTAGAAAGGTTGTCCTGAAGGACTATAATATAGGATTTCTTGACCTGTTCAAGGTCCCGGTTCGATTGTTTCAAAAGGATTCGAGATCTCCGGTCTGATCTACCCGAGCTCTCAGGTAATTTCGTGTTCCACGAATTTTTGCCTTGCCATTCGACGAAATGCGTAGAGAACTGCTTTTGGTCTCTGTTCATGCAGGATAATTTTAGACTCGCCATCATCGATTTCAATCTCTGTCGATTCGAAAGCAATTAAGAATTAATCGAGTCGGCGATGGTATTATGCGGAGCCCCGAGGCGAGCAATTATGTGTACCTTTATAATGAAGGATGGAATGATATTAATATTGATCGATTGGAATTATTAGTAAACTTGTACTTTGTGTTATGTTGGTTACAGATTTCATTTTTTGAAAATGAAATTTTGTAAAATTAAAAAATGGTAAATTGATGGATGAAACGGAAGGGAATTCCCGTGCCACAATGTTCAATTAGGACTCCGTTTGAATAAAGCAATTGTACATGTTTCCTGTATCTCTGATTAGAGTCTAATAGAAATAAATCATCGTTATCGGTCAAGGGTTTGCATGCATCCGATTGCATAACAGTGCTAACACTATAATATCCGTGAACACTCGAGTCCTCGGGTAAATGATGTATTATTCCTGTACACTCGGTGCAATCTAAGCTCCTTTCAATTTCAGATCTTCCCATTTTAAAAATTGGAAATTTAGAAATTTGGGAATTTGGGACACTTGGAAATTTGGGGGGTTGGGAGTTTGATAATTTAGGAATTTGGGGATTTGAGAATTTGGGATATGAGAATTTGGGGATCTGAGAATTTGGGGATCTGAGAATTTGGGGATCTGAGAATTTGGGGATCTGAGAATTTGGGAATGTGAGAATTTTAAAATGTGAAACTGGAAATTTTAGAATTCCGGAATTTGTACATTTGCAATTTTGCAAACTTAATAATTTGTAAATTTACTACCTCAAAACATCAGAAATATAGAAATTTATAAAGTACAGCTTGAAGATCATAAAATATAAAGATGTCCAAGTTTAAATCAACCTGTTCTTAGCCAAAGGAAGTTTACGTTGCACTCGACTGTACATTCACTGGAATTACCTACGACGATCAACTATAATTTGCAATCGGCTTCGGCTTGTCCCGAAGAATGGTGACACATACGCAGACCTCGAATCTTCGAATATTCACTAGATATATTCTCCGTTTCGTTGAACACCAAACTACAAGAATTATCTTCCCGTTGCTTATTATTTATTCCAATAATACTCATTTCCAAGTACATGTCTGATTCTTCGGAATATCATTTGCTGGATGATTCAGCCTTTACATTACTCGTTACTAATGCATTAGGCTGTAGATTATGTATGCACTTTTTTACCGTACAATTTATGATAAATAATAATGTACGAAATGGTTTTTTGTTATTAGAATAATTATATGATTGTTTATTACTAATTTTCAAGTCTTTTTGTTTGACCTCGGGCAATAAAGTATAAATAGATGGAACTTAGTTCTTTGCTGTTCAAAGAAAATTATTCTACATTCTTTTTTATTATTTGATATTGTGGTGCGAAGTTGCAATAATGTTCGCTGCTGCTCACGCGCCAGGCTCGTTACCTACACTCGGAATACAACCTCACATCATGGTGATATCAGGCGTAACGTGTTAAGAACACTTAAATATATTTGGACAAGTGTATATAAAACTCAGCTTTATATAACTTATAACTGATATTTTTAGATTCTATTAATCAAATATCATAAAATATTAAAGAACAAATGTTTTCAGTATAGCAGACAGTAATTGTCCCAAGGGGATACCGGTCATTTTTAGCTAAATTCGTCGAATGTATGATTAATAACGCATCTACTATGTGACACGATGACAGTATCTATATAGCGTTGTTTCTTTCTGTTTCAGAACGCAGCCTCCGCGAAAGCGAAGGAGCCCAGCTCGACGTCATCGACGAACAGCTCGGGGAGCAGTTCGAGCGGGAACAATGGCGGGCACGCGCCCCTACGTCGCAGCTACACGTCCCTGGTGACCAGCCTGATCGAGCAGCATCGTAAACTAGATCGCAGCGCGAGCGAGCCAACGTCTCGCTACAAAACCGAGCTGTGCAGGCCATTCGAGGAAAGTGGTACCTGCAAATATGGCGATAAGTGTCAGTTCGCTCACGGCTACAGCGAGCTACGCAATCTCGCCCGTCATCCAAAATACAAGACCGAGTTGTGCCGCACCTTCCACACGATCGGATTCTGTCCGTACGGTCCTCGTTGCCACTTCATCCACAATTTCGAGGAGGCAAGGATCCACAATCAGAAAGTTAGCGCTCAGCTGGGCTCCACGCAGCCGAACATTATGGGTCTGAACCCGTTGTTGAGCGCCGCGGCAGCAGCGGCCGCAGCCGCAGCCGCGGGCGGAAACACGTGCAACGGTTCCACCGTGAACAATTCCACGGCGAACAGCGTCACTCTGCTCGAGCAGATCGCGGCATTTCCGCAAGTAGCGGCAGCAGCAGCCGCAGCCACACCGAACCTGATGAGAACGAACTCGTTGAGCCTGTGCAGCAGCAGCAACGCGTACAATCCGCCGCCATTGCTACGAACGAACTCTCTGAGTCTGACCACGAGCCAACACCATCACCATCACCATCACCACCATCATCATCACCAGACTGGTTCCACGACCGTCAGCTCGGTGATCGGCGCGACCAGACCGAAGCCGTTGAATCTCAGCCCGACCTTCTCTCTCGGCAGCACCGGAGACTCCATCTCGCCGTCCTCGAGCCTCAGTCAATCGCCGACCAACTCGATGGCCAGCTTCTTCAGCGACGATTGCAGCCAACAACCGTCCGTGACTAGTCTACCTACCACGCCGTTCAGCTTCGGCCAAGATTTCGGCCTCCTCGCGACGAGGCAGAGCCCGAGCCCACGGACAAACAACGTGTGCAGCCCACTAGGCTCCGACGAACTCGCCCCGAGGACACCGTCCCCTTTGTCGCCGAACGCCGAGTCCAGATTGCCTGTCTTCAACAGGATCAGCAGCACCCTCTGCGACTTCGACAACCTGAAGATCTAAGCTCGCGGGCCTACTGTGCTCCTTCGACGTTTTTGGTATCGTATCGGTTCTCTTCGGGTCAGACACAAAGACTCTCGAAGGACACGGAGGCTGAGCAGACGTCGCAATCCCCCCCCCCCAAAACCCTTTGGGATTTTTTTTATCTTCCGAAAAGACAAGAGAACGTTAGGGAGAGGTGGACGGACTCTCCCACCGACTTGAAGAAAAAGGTTTCTTTTCTTTTTAAACACTTGAGCTGCATTTCTCCGCGCGGGACGGATTCTTTCCTCTTCCGTCGTACTCGGCTTCTTATTTAAGCATTTCTTTTCTGTTCGTAGTGCACTTTAGACAGAGACACAGACACACACACCTTACTTTCGTTCTTTAAACGATCGTCTCTTCCTTCTTTCTTTTTTTATTATAATCGTCATGATTATATATTATATTATTATATTATATATTATTATTAGATTATTATATTATATTATTGCTATAATTAATATTATTATTGACATTATCAGTAATATCATTATCGGATATCGAATATCGTCGTTACTCTTAAAACCGCATCGAGTGTCGTCAGTCGGTCTCGGACTTTCGACTACCCTTTTCTTCTTTCTTTTTCTTCACTCTAGATTTACGCTCGTTTAACGGTAAGGTCGAGATCGTATCATCCCGGATGTCCCGACCTGCTCGCGAGAGTCCCCGGATGGAGAAGGAGAGCAAAACGAAAACGAGGGAGCAAGTATAATTGTAAAAGCGATCCTGAAGAACAAAGAGCCAGCGTGTGCTGGAAGTCGCCGGATCGAGAAGGGGACGAGTCCAAGTCTCTTCCGAATTGTAACTTTCCTCGAGCTAGTTGTTCTTTGATCTCTCTTGGACTCGGACCGGATCCTCCTCTTCGTCTTGCGTCTTCAGCCTCCGCTGCCTCTCGTTCGCTCTCCTACGCCATCGGCGGCTCGCGAGGACGAGACGTTGTTTTATCCGGGGCAGGTGAAACGTTGCAATATTCTAAAACATTTGTACGTTACGTACGTTACGTTTCTTCTTCGGCAAAGAAGGGAGGGGAAAGTTGTCTTGAGAGTGAAAGGGAGGCGAGAGCAACACGTGTGCGCGCGCGTTGAAGAAAGAGACGGGCACAGATGGACATAAATAGCAGTTCGATAGAGCGAGAGGTCGAATATAGAGGGAGACACGCGCAGTGTCAGTTGGAGCGAGAGGTCGAACATAGAGGGAGACACGCGTTAAAAGGGTGGACGTAGAGAGGTAAGTGTCCGTTAGAGCAAGAGGGTGGATAGAGAGGATATCGAGAGACGCGCATAGTGTCCGTTAAAGCAAGAGGGTGGATATCGAAAGTGGTTAAAGATAGCAAACACGCTAGTGCGAGAATGTAGAGGGACACGCGTGGTGACGAAGCGCGCGAAACGGATCAACAATCAAAGATCATGCTATGCAAATTACGTTGCTTAAGAACTCCGATTGTCTTCCAATGTTAGTAAGCGTATGTGTGTGCGTGAGTGCGTCGAGATGAGAAAAAGAGAGAGCCACCGGTGAGAGCAGCCGGTGTAGCAATGAGCAAAAGGGAGATAATGAGAGAAAGTGGTGCGTTTGACGATGTGTGTGTATGGGTGTACGTCTGTGCGTGTGTGTTGTATCGCGCATGGGAAACGTGCCTCCGAGTAAATGAAAGTGTGCGTGCTCGTTTAAGCGTTAGGTTACTCGATGTTAGATATTTTACGGGCGAGGAATCGTCATGGGGTTTTTTTTTTAAACAATGATACACGCGTTTCGAACACACTGTTTCGCGAACACTGAGTTTCCTCGATTTTTGAGAAAGGTACAGGGTGTCTCCAGACGAGCGAGGCCTGATATTAGGGAATTGCTGACTTATGGCTACTCATTTTTTATATTTCATAAATTCATTTCGACATAAGATCCTTTTACTTTTTTCTGTATCAAAAGCTTTTTATGGTAACACTTTTTATGAAAATTTAGTTAAAAGATCTTAAGATGGCAAACAAGGTGTTCATGAAGAAAAATATTATGAAAAGAGATTAATTTATGGAGTAATATCTATGTTACAGAAAATTTAGAAAATGTTATCCTTAGATTTTTTAGCTTCATTTTGTCCAGGTGAAAGTCTTAATCTTTTAACAAGGAAAGACAATTTATTATTTCAGAACGTGATACGTTCACTAAAAAATTGTACGTAAAGAATAGCAAGAGTCTGTTTATGTTTTTCTGGCAATTATCGAATGACGCTTGTTCGCGAGACACCCTGTGTACACAAAGAAATCTTTAGAGCGATGTTTGTCGGCGGATGACGTAGCTTTTTAGGAAATCTTGGTTTTTCGACATATTTTTTATGACTTTCCTTTCTTTTATCCCTCGATTGACCTAAATAAAAGAAAGGAATCGGCAGACAGAGAGGACATGTTGTTTTTATTACATAGTTTTGAAATCGAGTAGGTTTAAGATCGTCACACGAGTAAAGCCGATATTTCCCACGTGAACTTCTACCAAAAAGAAATCTTGATAAGTCGATCATCTGCGGTTTAAAACGGAGACCGGAATAATTTTACATTAAAGGATAACACTGTATAATGTGGCCTCCTCGCGATGCCTTAAAAGCGTGCCTCGATTTATATGGCGTGAATGACGAATAACGGAGTGGTTGGCGAAACGAGAGACTGGGAGAAAAGAGAAAGTGAGCATGAAAGGAATATCATCTATTTCGTGGTAAATATATATTATATATATAAATATATATATTTATATATATATACATTGTTCTTTCCCATAAAAAAATGTGATATGTAACTATTGCAATAGAAATATTAACTATTATTAAAAGAAAAAAATATTCTATTATAGAGAGAGCGAGTGAGGGAGAGAAAGAGAATCATAATCGAGCGAAAGTAAGAGTGAACAAGAATAAATGAGGCGGCGCGGTAAAATGAAAATACGCAAGTGCTTCCGTCTCGTCGACACAAATTATTTTTTCTATTTAACGACGCTCGTGATACGCGACGTTTCGCGAAAACGCACCAAATATGAATTTTGGCGCACAAAAAAAAAGAATCGATTTTTCGAAAATTTGTATACTTCCACCGCGCGCCGCCTCTGCGTGAAGATATTTTTTTTTTTTTTTGAAGAGAGAAAAAAGCAAAACAGAAAAAAGAAAGTGCCTAAATGACGTGTTTTCGAAAATCGAATACATTTTGTATATATGCACACCACACACTTCTTATGCTAAACAAAAATGTTTTCGTTTAATTTATACTTGAAAGCAAATGTTATTATAGATTTAGTTTATTAATATTAATATTATTATTATTATTATTATTATATTATTAATATAATTATTTTTATTATCAATTATTATTATTATTATTATTATTATTATTATTATTATTATAATTATTATATTCTCAACACTACACGCCTCCATTGCGAACGGAAGTAGATCCTCCGCTACTTCGACGAACAGCACGGCACATTCATTTAATATTATCTTCATTATTATTTATCTGGCTAATCGTTTCTTTTTTTCTTTTTGTTTCTTTTTTTTTTAGTTGGTTTCCTCTTTCCGCTCGTAACGATGCAATCAATTGTCAGTGTCCATGTTCGACGATTATCGTTCAAAACTCCGAGCTAAAGTCAATTAATCCTGTGTCTTATCTATAATATGTATATCGCCGCCATCTTTGGTGGCCGTATACGTATACACAATTATATTATCGCTATTATTATTAATATTATCACTATTGCTATTTACTACTTTTTACTATTACTGATGCTGTTGCTGCTATTACTACTACCACTACTACTATCACTGCTAATACTATCTACTACATTACTTTGTACCACTACCATTACCACTACTGCTACTGCTGTTTACTACCACACTAATGCTGTCCTTAGCATTTCACAGATTGTCATATCTCACCATCGTTGTCATCGATCATATCACCGTTTATTATCGCGATTTCGTGTCGAAGAATCAAAAGTTACTCTCCTTCCTCGAGCTCGGGTTCAAATATTACGTACGACCATGTTCAATTATTTAACACTCGTTATTTAATTTCTCTTTACGCAACTTTACATTTCTCTCAATGTATATTCAAAATTCCCGCGCACTCGAACCGCGGCCATTTTCTCCTCTGGATAATTTAAAACCATCAGTTCTTTATCAATGGAACGTAGATACGGATTGTATCTATGTAAAGTACAAAATCGGATTAAACACATCTTATGGTTTTAACGTGGAGAATATTTAGAGAGGTTTTTTTTAAACGAGTTTTAGATATCTAGCCTATGGCTGTTAGCTTCGGATCAGGTTCGGTTTCATTCGGACGGAGGATCTTTTGGGGATTAATTGAATGTACAAATTTGAAAAGATATTAATTAGGATTTGAAAATTGGTTTCTAACCTAACCCGACCAAAGTATAGTTCGTCAAACACGCTGGGTAGAAAATGTCTTAACACACGAAAGGGCCAATCGGAGCGAGCCACCTAACAAGTAAAGAACTGGTGTTTACACAGCGCAGAGAGTGAAAGTTTGATCGTTCTTCGTCATTCGCTCGAGAGAAACAAAAAGATGCGTAGGCACGGTGGTCGAGCGGAGGGAGGAGGGTTCGTTCGAAAAAACGCGTTCTCCAAAACGAAGCCAACACAACACACGACGCGTTGCTGTCTCTCGCGATCAGAGTGAAACTTGAAAGAAACAACGCGTTTCTCGCAAGAGGTCCCCTGAGCTGGTACCCTAATCTTACGAATCTTTGTACAGTGGTAAATCTTGCATAACCGAATCTTATGGGTTTTCGGAGCAAACTCAAAATTAAGTACGAGCAATGAAAATAAGTCCATTCATAGATTAACGTCACTGGTTCAAAATTACTGGAAAAACAGCGCACATGACAAAATATATAAAATCGTTGATATCTTGTAAAGTAATAATCATTCGCGAATAAAATCGGTACCGTTAGATTCGGTTTTTCGAGTTTTATCATCGTGCAGAAGCTCATCGAAATTTGAGGGTACCACCTCGTGACCTATACTCGTCAGAGAGTCGCGACTATACTTGCACAACGATGAAGAAGTAGCGATGGCACGCCTTTTCGAAAGCGTCCTGCGATGCTACAACGAGGTCCCCTCGTTACGGCTTGCTGCTCTTAACGTGTTATCTTTCCGCGTCCTCGAGTCCCGCGGGATATCCCTTTTTCCCGCGGTCGTTCAGGGCTGCCGGAGTTTCAGGAAGGTTTCTTGGCTTTCATTGGTTTACACGTTCGGTATCTCTTCTACTTGTTTCTTTTTTTTTTTTTTTTTTTATTAACGTAGTAATCGTGACGGTTTCGGTGGCGTACCCGAACTAGAGATCCTAGGATGGCATATTTAATTTATTTATGATTGAACAAGATTTTATTACTTTCGTTTATAGCATGGCCACTTTGCTTTTCGGTATCTTTGTTTTCTTTCTCGTAGATTTATCCGTTCGGTGTCACAGTTTGAGCTCGGTGTTTTATTTGTATGCTCGTCACACACGCTTCTTTGGCTTCTCTGGAGTATTTACATTTCTTTTTTTTTTTATATATGTATGAGGAACCATAATTTATATTGAGTCGAAGCGAGCGAGTGAGAGCGAACGAGAGAGAGTGTGTTTTAGTTGATTAGTGCAATTAATGTTATTACGTATTTATTCGAATCATTTTAAGAGGACAGATTTTTTATAACGCCAAAAGCATGTACGTTTCTTAGTTCTAACCCCCCGCCCCCTGTTTCTTTTTCTCTCGTCTATCAAAGAAGCGTGTGCGGTTCTTCCCCCCCCACAATACACTTTTACCGTGAAACAGTTTCATTGAAAGTCAAGAAATCTTTCGGGATAAACCTTCGAGTCTCAGTGTTTTTCTCTTTCGCGACTGGTACGGCCGGTTCGCGTCCGAAAAGATGGCGAGCAAACTCCCCCCTGAACAGGGGTGACCTCGGTCGCAGCATCGAACGACGCAAATTTCGTACCCTCCTGTTATAGACTTGACAACTTATACATATTAATATAATATTAATAATAAATAATATACTTTACGTTACGTCTCTTTTTTAATTTAATATATTTATTTTTTCAATCAAGTATTTATATATTTATACAATATTTTATACAACGTTCTTCACCGATACACACGCTATATAAATGTATAACACACACACACGCGTTACGACGATGTAACGCGACAGGTCGATCTCTTGGCTCTCAGAGGAAAACGATTACACTTTACCTATTACGTATCCTTATACATATATACTTTTTTTTGTTTCTTTCCTTTCCTTTTTCGTCTTTGGTATTCTTACATTTCTATGAAAATACGGTTTAACGTACAGCACGGGCCATCGTAGGCTTCCTCTTCGGGAAACGGCGATATAGGAGATAATTTTCGAATTTAAACACTTGTGGAGGTTCTAGTGATTTGAAGAATCATTTTCAGGATGGCCAATTTTCAAATCAAACACGTAGAAATTCAGAAATTTGGAAAATCAATAGTTCAAAATTTACGATGAATTTTTACAATAAAAATTTAGAACCACAAAAATTAGAAAGTTCAAAAACTTGGAGATCTAAGAACATGAAGAACCAAAAATTTGAAAATTCACCAATTTAAAATAAAAAATCTGTGAATTCGAAAATGAAGATTCGGTAACTTGAAAGCTAAGAAAATAGGAAATCTTAGAAGTTCAAGATTGAAATATAAAATTTGAAATTAGAAATTTTCAAATGTAGATTTGAGAATTTGTCCATCCAGAAATATTCGGATTTGTACAGCAAATGAAATCTCCCCCAATGATTTTTGCCGAAAGGAAGGCTGCGTTGCACCGGAGTGTACTTCTCTCTCCCTTTTCCTGTCCCATGGAAAACCGGTCCATCCGGCTATCGTGTATGTTCCCAGCAGGACGAAAGTGTGTATACTTAATTTCTCCTTGTGATACGCGACCGTCGTTGTCGGCAGTCGCCCGAGAAATATTTGCGCGGGAGATGTTTTATTGTTTGTCAAGAATGGGAGAGGAGAAGGGAGGAGCATGGGCGTAGCCATTAACAGACCACCAAATGTAATTGAATTAATTAATATTTTATGTGTAAAAATTTCGAATCCCCTTAAATGTAATGGAATTAATGTTAAATTTTTGGTGGGTCTGACTGCGTCCATGGCGAATGAGTGCGTGAGCGAGAGAGAAATAACGCGATACGTACTAAAACTAAGAACGAGATACAAAAAATAGCGATTTGGGAGCCAATTGATAGGCTGACGGAAGTCGTTCGAACCGGAAATCGAAAAATTTGTTCGTCGCCTAAAATAATCGTGGAGTAAAAATTCTTTCAATTTTGCGACCAACAGTTACTTTCAGTTACTTTATTTTTTTCTCTTGCATAGATCATTTGGAACGAACGGCGAATTCGAGATATATCGAGGTTCGAACGACTTCGGTCTAATCCATAATGGGACCACAAAGGTGATAAATGCATATAGAGTTTCGTTAAATTAAAAGAATGGCGAACCTTTTTAAAGAAAAATAAAATGTGCGTCGCGCGAAGGGTGTCGTTCGCGAGCGAGCGAGAAATTTTAATGGAATTTCACATTGAATTCGATGAATATTCGTTCGAAAATGCGACTGATTTTTGTTACGCACCTTCTGTTTTTGTTTTGCTGTTCGCGGCGAGCGCTCGTCGAGCGAACTTCTCACCCCTGTGCGACGACATCTTTCTTTTGTTTCATTTACCGAAAGAACATACATATACACGCAAGTCTCATGTACCACGAACGAAAAAAATTGTAGTTTGATAAGTATTGCCAACAATACACTATCTATTTAATACATTTCATTATTACAAAATAATGGAGTTTGTTCGAGTGATTTCATCCCCTTCTCTACAATCCTTTCGTTACAAAATTAGTATTAAGCATCTTCATATAGTCTTGGATCAATATCAAGTATGAACATTTAAATAAAATGGACGAACTTGCAACTTTACATTCTTAAATTAGTCCGTTAATCAATATTTTCATTTAAAATGAAAAGTAGTTTCAGTAATCAGAAATTTTTTTATTTTGAGAGATTTTTAACCGATATATTGAAGAAGAAAACTGGACAGAGGAGCACTGCTGCATGAAACATGGCGGACGCAAGGGAAGTATTAAGTTCACATTAAACATTTATAAGATTTATCAATTTTACTAAGAAGAAAATATCAACTTGCATTTTTAATATTATATTTATATATTATATAAAACAGTGTAATGGCTCCTCGAATTGTTTCCAAAATGTGTAACAAAAAACGTTTTAATGGGAAATGCATTTGAAGTCCTGCCTTCAACCACACATTCTCTCGACAGTCGAACTAATTGCTCCATTAAATCTTTATTACGTAAAATCGAGTTGGTAAAAGTAATAAAATGGTACAGGATGTGTTGCTTTTGCAGTGTACATGGCAGGATGCCATTATGCTAAAAAATTTCCTAACCGGGGAAGTGTAAATTTCCTGTACCCCTTAAGTGAACCGAGATACTTTGAACTCGAGTTGCAACACTGATTTTTCTCTTCAATTGCCTTCTTTACTACAGAATCATTTTTGTGTTGAAATTAATAGAATTCGAAATAACTGCTATCTTAATTGTAGTTATGAAAATTTAATGGCTTTCCAACTTTAATAGTGACTGATATAAAAATTGCAATCATGCAAGTTTCAAGGTTAAAGGTTTCAAGATAAAAATGAGTCAAGTTTTATTTAAAGAAATACTCGAAAACTGTCAAGTATACAGAGTGAACCATAATTTGGTGGAACATTTTAGAACTAGACATTTCTAGGTTAGAAAGAGACATATTTTTTAAGAGTCGTAAAAATTTTGATTAATATTTTTGTATAAAAGTGTAGGTGTACATAAAGTTATTTTATTATTAATTCTGATCGCGAAGTTGCACAGGATTTATCGAAGAAAAACGTTCTATATCCTCAAGAGAAATAGCTTCAAACTCAGTTTTTTCTTGCTGCAGTCAATTGCACAAACATGATGTAGTTTATTGAACCAACTCTGGTTAATAAAACGTTATTACACTCAATCAGATATATTTTACTGCCGACAGTGTAATTGTACGTGCACTTTAGTCGTAAATATAACGGTAGATCACGTTTTCGCAACATGTGTTTGCACATGTCCAGTGTTAAGTAATGAAATAAATGTGAGAAGAAAAATTTAATGAAATATTTAAGTGTCACTACAAATTCGTAAGTGTGCACTCTAATTGTTACGAGCATACGTCTCCAAACAAATCTCGAGTAATTTTCTCGTATCGCAGTGCAATCGAACAATCGCACTATATCTCCGAATGCAACAATACACGCGTTATTGCAATTTCTGTCTTGCGTCACAAAGTAGGAAGTTGCCACAAGGCCACGTGCACGACAGTTTCACAAGTTTAGACCTACCGCAATGTAATCAAAGTTGTCGCGTATTATACAACATTCCAATAAATCACTTTCAATCAACAATCCAATTGTTATCTAAACAAATTTTTTTTTCGTAAGATTACGTGCGTCGATCGCGAAAACTTTTCACGCAACACGAACAATATCATTTCTGTCACTTCGTTATTGATATTTTGTCTGGACACGATATTAAAAATGTACGAGATGTTATCGTGCGAATGAGGAAGTTATTTTCTTCGTTAGTACTTAGTGTGTTTACTCGAAGAAACACATGTACCTGTTGCTTTGTTAATGGAAGAAGCAAAGATTAGATAGAACAGTTTTTAAATGGATATTGTTCTTTCCTTGAATTTTCATCTGGGTGAGATACATTATTATTCTTGATAATAAATTTTACGTGCATTTAGTTCTTTTTTGGTGTCTGCTATATTCTTCGTTTCATTACCTTTATTTATTAGAAGTCAAAAGTTGCAACTCGAACAAGAATTGCAAACAGGTCAAATAAGTTCTAACTTGAAAAAAATTTGCAAATAAATTTTGTAACTTGAAAATTGATAAACAAGTCAACTAAAAATAGTAACTCGATAAAGAAAATTTGCAAACGTCTCAAATAAATGTCGTTGAAGAAATAAAATATGCAAGTAAATCAAGTGATTAATCGCAGCACGACCATTAATATATCCTTGTTTACGTCTTTAGAATGTAAAAGAAAGCTCCATCATGGTATTGTCGAAGCAAACGTCGTTAATCGATTGAGAAACGGTCGGGAGGAACAGAAATGGTCGATGGCAAAAAACGCGAACGGCAATTAACAGTTAACGATGTCGTGCGTGGTCATTGAAGGCAGCCTATTCATCAACCGATTGGGCCAACGTTGCGCGATAAGATTGCCAGCGAAACGGAACTCGAACGAGAGCAATGGCTCCGTTTCATACGATATCGTACACCTTTGTAATAAACTCTATCACCAACTGCATTCCACGCCTCGTTCTCACCCTCTCCTCTCCACCGTACACATTTTCGTCCACGTCAATTTTATCTCGATACACAATTGCAAAACGACACCGTTCTATACAGGATGCTTGTGACATTTTTCTTTTACTGGACGGAGTTGGAAAATTTTTTTTAATGAAAGAGAAAGTTATATTTTAAGTTATATAGATGTAGTTGTATAGATCTTTTTTATATGTGCACTATTTTTGCAGAAATTTTCTCACTCATTTCTCTTCATCATTTTTTTCATACACCATATTGTTTTACTATTTATTTCATTTCTATGAATGATGACTTGGATTTTTGAAATACTCTGTATATAGGTATTTTTTAATTTTATATGAATGATTGTTAAGATGATTTGGTAGATTGATTTGTGTATATTGTGACTTGTCATGCGAGGGCAGAAATGAAGAGATAGGTTAGGTTTTATTATGTAACATTAGTGTGTTACTGGTTTGAAGGTTTTGTAGCTTTTACTTTTTTCTAAACGTGAAAATTAAAGCTATATCTCAAAATATGAGTTTATAATATAATAATAAATGTTTGAATATGTTCGAATATTTTGCGTAGATACTTATCTGCACGAGTGAAGTATAACGAGATACATTTTGACCACTGAACAACTGCACAATGTAAGTAAATTATAACAGAGTGAAACGCGATCTATCATTTCGAATTGACAGTGTCGACTATTTTCTCATGCTTGCACATGCTACAATGCATTTTTAAAGAGTTATTATGTCAATGATTGGAAGCAGTAGCAACGGGTTATCCTCGATCGTATCAAGTTCTTGTTCACCGTCCCTGACCGTTCCGGTCTCGTTGTCCCTACTAGTGACGATTATGCTGGAACAATTTAATTCGCGGACCTTATCGTGCCATCTTACAGATTTCCTTACATAGCCATCAATAATCCATTGCTTATAAATATGCACAGCTTCGCGACGTATAAACAAACGTTTTGTATTTCAAATTGCCATTGGTGTTTCCGTGTTAACCGAGAAAACTTTCGCTTTCTATATCTACAGATGTCAACCCACGAGTTGGCACGTGATAATATAATACGTGTGAAAATACGTGTAAGGCCATTTTTCTATTCTGACCAATTGTGTCGTACTTGGGGATGTAGCGATTTAGGTATGTGAGAATTTCGGAATATAGGAATTTGGGAATGAAGGGATTTGGGGACATAGGAGTTTGGGAATGTAGAGATTTGGGGCTGTAGGGATTTGGGGATGTAGGGATTTGGGGATGTAGGGATTTGGGGGTGTAGGGATTTGGGGGTGTAGGGATTTGTAAATGTAGGAATTGGGGAATGTAGGAATTGGGAAATTTAGGAATTGGGGAATGTAGAAATTCGGGAATTTAGGAATTGGAGAATGTAGAGATTCGGGAATTTAGAAATTGGGGAATATAGGAATTGGGGAAAGTAGGAATTTGGAAATGTAGATAATTGGAAATATAGAAATTTGGGAATATAGCAATTTAAGTACGTGAAAAATTTACAATATAGAAATTTGGAGATATGGGAACTGAAGAAATGTAGGCAAAATTTTGCAAAAACTTAATCTTCTGCAATACACGTAACTAACGAAATATAAAGGAGAATATAAGACAATGTAAAATTGTAGGATATAAGATATAAAATAAACGATCCATACGAACTATGAATCGCCATCATTGGTTAGTTGAACTCTTGAAATATAAAAGATATAAAATATCGAAGCGTTAACTGCGTGACATTTAGACAAGCTGTAAAACATAAATCTTTGTTCAAATGCAATATTTCTAATCGTAAAACGTGAAATATGGAAACGATGATTGTGCAAAATATGATGGGGATAAAATGCAAAATGCGGTGGAAACTTTGACTAGGTGATATTTCAACTTATACGCACATGACTGTATACGGTGTGTGAAATATAATTATGTACAGTAGCGAACAGAAGTTTGCGGGTTTCTTTGGGAATTTGGAGAATTCGAAATTTGGGTATTTGGGAAATTTGGGAAATTTGGGAATTGAGAATGTTGGAAGGTTTGGGAGTTTGAAGATTTCGAAATTTAGAGATTTGGGATTTTGGGAATTTGGGGATTTGAGAATTTGGGAAATTTGAGAAATTTGGATATTTGGAGATTTCGATATTTAGAGATTTGGGATTTTGGGAATTTGGTGATTTGAGAATTTGGGAATTTGCAAATTTCGAAATTTAGAGATTTGGGATTTCGGAAATTTGGGAAATTTAGGTAATTAGGGAATATGGGAAATTTTGGAAACTTGAAAATTTAACAATTCTAAAATTTTAGGAATGTGAAGATTTGGAAATATAGGAATTCCCAAACTTGGGGATTTGAAAATGTAAAAATCTAGTAATCCAGAAATTGAAGAAGTTAAAAATTTAGAAATAAATTTTCAAGTTTCTTGAATTATCGACTATATTTCAACACTGTCGATACATCGATCTTACCTATACATCGATGACATTTCAATATTATAAAAATTTCGCTATCATCAATACATCAAATCATCTTGCAATATCACCATTTACAGATAACGATACTGACCCTCTCAGTCCCTGCAGATTAAAGGTTCAAGAGTGTTAAAAGAATGCGGTGGTAAAAGAAGCAGACTCGTTGAAAGCCACGTATCCGTAATTATTCGTTTGGTTGGTTCGCGGGACGAGGATTGCGATGGCAACGCAAAGGAAAGGGTACTTTAGATCGAGGCTCACGGAGTTTCTGACATGTCGCGAACAAGTCACGTTTTCCGCGGCTGCCCGGTGCGCTGCAACACATCCGGTTGCAGCGAACGTGGGCGCAGTAACCGACAGGACGGCTCGTGCAGCACTGTTCGACGAATTAGAGTGTGGTAGATACGTGGTTGATTTCTATTAACGGGCCGCTTCTAAACGCCGCAGCACCGTCTCATTACCGATCACCCATCGATTGCGTCGCCCTAACGACCATCGAATCGACCAATTCCCTACGATTATTGTGTCATCCTGCATTCTTTCGTTCCTGTATCTTTCTGTCGCTCTGTGACCTACGATTCCTTTCCATTAAGAGAAGTATGCGAACTTCATAATTTTTTGTTTTTGAAATATTTTTACATTCTTCACTTTTCAAGTTATCGAGTTTATAATTATTCATGTTAGATTTTTAGATTCTTAAATTTTTTATCTTACGAAGTTTATAATTATTCAAATTTCAAGTTTCAAAGGCTGCAAGTATTTTAAATACGTTTCGAAATTCATGGTTTTTTTAATATTTAAAATTTTTGTATAATAAGTAAATTGTAAAGGTATATACATGCATACATATACAGGAATATAGATGTACATTTCCGGGTTAAAAAGAATCTCTTTATTTATGCCCTACTTTCTTCCGCACACTTTTTCTGCCGGAAGTCGCGTGCACGGGTTTCAAGAACATCAATAAAGTCCGAGTGAATTTATTACACACGAAGGAGACGAGCGAAGATTTCTACCGGTATCCCTGGAAAAATATTCGAGTACGTCACACGTCGGACACTGGATATCCGCTTGATTAATCACTTTGCAACAAACCGCAACAGTATTTCGAGTTGTGTCGCGTGCCTCGTTATTAACATACCCTACCCTTGTCGTCGATATCTAGCCATTTTTCAAATCCTATAAATAGACAACCTGACAACAAATCAACCTGGTAGATTTTAAACGTGTCTTGCCTCGTAAATGTCTGGTTAAAAAATTGTTACACGCACCAGATACGTTTCTTTACGGGACATACCGATGTAAAAATTTGGGGATTTGAAAGTTTGGAACTGACGATTCCAAAGTTGTGAATTTTGGGAAATATTTCTGCTGACCCAAATAAAAATGATAGATTATTTCTCCTGATCGAAAGAAAGTCTCCGTTGCAGCCGAGTGTACATACAAAGTTCGAATTACTCAAGAATAAAGTTCAGCATGTAACGAAGACTGTTTCACCATCGGGCCTCGAGCATTTACTTTCATCGTAACATCTGCACAAAGGCCAGAAAAATGTTGCTAACACATTGTCACGAGACGATGTAGAAAATTTATTAACACTCTATGAGCTCATCTTGAAATTTTTCCTGGTACGCTGATTTTTTCGTTTTATCGCGATGAATGCGGTCATCAACGGGCAAAGGTGAAAAACTTTCATCAGACTTGGAAACATTTAAAAACAGCTTCTTGTATTTTTTATTCTCTGATCACACACAAACTTGTTAATAAGTTTTATTTGTTGAGAGGCTAGATTATGGTGGGGAAGTTAAATAACAATTTGCATCTTTGGAAATTTGGGGGTTTCACATTTTGGGGATTGAAGAATTTGGGTATTCTAAAATTTGCAGGTTTGGGAATTTAGGGATTTTAAATTTTGGGGGATTTGGGATCTTCAGGATATGAGGATTTGAGAATTTTAGAAATTGCAGAGTTTACACTTGGGAGATTTGGAAATTTTGCAATTTGAGATTTAGGTGATTTGTACATTTCAGAATTTAAAGATTTGAATCCATCAATTTGACAATTTTGACACTCAAGAAGCTAGAAATTATCAGATAAATCTACCAATTTGAAAACCTTTCAAAGCAAACAAATGAACAAAATTTCCAACTGAACAAATAAGAATTGTACAAGAAGTATACAAGTACAGAGTTAAACATAGAACCGCGAAATAAGGCAGCGACGAGTGCCCGCTCGCGGCGCAAGATGGACGTCGTTGCACCTTGCCCTGGCGGGCACAGCTGGCCATCGCCGGTTTTGAAGACTTCGGCGTCGAACGGTAGGCCACGTTTAGTTTTCCTATCATTTCCCATGTGTCCTTCTCTCGCGTGCATCGCTTCGAGGTCGTCGACCTAACGGCAGAGGCCGATTGTGGACATTCGAAAAGGCAGCAGGCAAGATTGGCGAGGGCGAGAGCCAACGGCAAAGACGAACGAGCGAGCTTTTCTCTCTCCTCTCTCTCTCTCTCTTTTCCTCTATTCTTTCTCTTTCTCTTTCTCTCTCTTCTTTCAACCTTCGTTAGTCGTCTCGTTCCACCTTGTCGACTGCGTACCGTACCTTGGACCATCATTCAGGCACACTAAAATTAGCGAGGGAGTATATGGCGTAAAGAAATTTGGCAACGACGATCGGCTCGATGCTGGGATCGGTTCTTACTCTTATACTCTTTGTACTTTTCTTTAGATTTATGTTTTAGGAACATTACACTAGTTTTAAGATAGCTCATAGTCATGTCTCTTTAAGCACCTTTCTTGATAAGCACATCTTTTCTTTTGATTTTAGGAGCTAACTAGGTGAAGTTACACGAATTTTCAGATAGTTTGATTAGTAAGGTTTGTTTGAAACTTGAAATTCGTCAAGAAATGAAGGTTCGTCAAGGTCTATGTGTAGATTCTTTTGCTTTTGACTCGAAGTTTGATACATTAAAAATTTAAACTTGAGGAACATATGTGTAGTTGCAGATTTAAGTACAACCACAAAAATATACAAAATTAAAGAATATTAAACAAAACCTATCACAATATTGAAAATCTACGAATAAGATTGAAAAATGTACAAACTTCCTCGTCCATATTTCAATCCCCTATCTCCATTACACCCTCGTTACGATATCTAAACGATACCATCAATATATCGAATTCCCGATAACATTCCAACATTACCAATATTTATCGCTACCTCTCTATAATCATTCCTCTGAGCCGTATCTAAATTCCCATCGAGCTAAAATTCTGCGAGCATAAAACGGGGAAACGTAGCTGGCAGAAAAGCGTGACCGTTTGTTTCCGAACGAATCAGAAAATATCCATCGGCGTGTGCGTGTTCGGCGTGTGTTCCACACACGCGTCCTCTTCCTCTTTCCAAGGTTCCACTCATCTCGTGTTCCTACAGAGTCGGTTCGAATTCTCTGCGGTTTCGCCTCCGCTGCTTTGGCTCTTTATCACCACTGTGCCAGAGGCCGTTAACCTCTTCCACTCCGTTTCTTCTTCTTCTTCTTCGTCTTCTTTAGACGCTGCTTCTGCCTCCTCCGCCTGTTTTGCCTCTCCTCGTTCCACGAGCCGACTCCTCTTTCTTTCCCGGGAGATCGCCACTATGCCACTTATCTGACGTTCTTCCCCTCGTGTAACATCTCGCGATTCCTGCTCGCGGTGCGTGGTGGTGTTACTTGGTCGCTTGGTTACTTGGTTACTCGGTTACCGAGGTGCCGAGGAAAAAGGAGCCCGGATTTCTGCGAAACTATCCTCTTCGCTCCGCTCGCTTTTGTCGCCTCCGCTACTCCTCGATACACGAGAAAGATTAACAAAATGAACCATGAAATACTGAACAATACCTGGAATTCGTAGAACTACCGTCATTTTTTCAGTCACATATTAATTAAACCTTGATGTACAATTTATCAGGTGTTCATAGATTCAATATTAAAAGGAATAAAGAAAGTGAAGATGTTAAACCTATTTTATACTCAATGATCCTCAACTATGCAGATTGGAGTTAAACTTGCAATTGCAACATATTCAAAATTCAAATATTTATCATATTTGAACATCCATTGTTAAACAATTTCTTTTTGTAAAAAAACCTTGTCTTCTTTACTTTGTAATGTATTTGACAAAATAAAAATATTTGTGTCCGTATTTCCTTTCAGTTGCAGATGTATTTCGATGTCCTCCATTTTGGTCTACGATGTCTACTATTTTGTTCTCCACTGAACGCTCTCTAACCTCAAAATATAACAATTTTCTTTCCAACCGTCAATGTTTTGACACGGAATATTTGAATAAATAAATGTTTGAATAAAGAAAAGTAGGATAGGAAAAGATTGCGAGAAGTTAGTATATCGTTATATCTCGCAACACGATTACCGCGAATGAAATGCACATGTATTGAATCGAACGGTCGATAACGTTTCAATACGCTCAACCAATTTGTTCGAAAAAGAACGATCAAAGATTCCATTGATTTGCTAATCAATGCGTTGCATCAGTACGATTTATTATGTTAAATTGGAGAGTTAACAGGATTTTCCGGCATGATTACGCAAAACGAATTGCGTATCGCAGCATTGCGAACGACGATACGTATCGACGGAAATTGCAAGCTCGATAGCGAGCTATTTCGCTGGAATTATAATTTTATGCGTTCGGTAGTGAAAGCATTTAACAATTCAACGAAGAAACGATTGCTGATAATAGGAGAATTTCGAGCGTTCGGTTTGTGTTATTTTTATCGATTTGAATATTGCGATCTGAAAGAAAGTGATTTTATCGAGGGAAAAAGTTGAAGGTATATTATTTTAACATTTCCGCTCGGGTATGGTATATTTAATAACTGTTTAATGTGTTGGATACAGGATTCAATTCAACGACACATAAATACAGTACCTAACCTTACTTTTGAGTTATGACTGCTGTTTATCATGAATGATATTATGAATGCTGTTGAACTGAGCTATTGTACGATTCTGTTAATCTTGTAAAACAAAAATAATGTACAATTTTTTATGAACTTACATTACTTTGTTACAGTGGTACTCAATTAATGTGATACACGTGTGTGTGTATATTATAGGTAATGTATTAAGGTTTGTGTAATATAGTAACACTTTCTTGACAGTTTTTAATATTGAGAAACAAAGAATGTTTAAAAGCAAACATAGAGAGATATACTAAATTTATATTTACAGGTAAAATATTTCTTTGTAAGTACGCAAGTACAGAGAAATTATTGTTGTATCGACAAAGAAGCAATCTTCTGAGTTTTTCTCGAAATAAACGATTTAAAAGAAACGATCACGTTGAAATAAAAGCGCGTTTACGATCGAAGTGGCATAAGTCCAGGTCGGATTTCATCAAGTTTAATTAAATGCAAAAGAAAGCGGTCGGTCGTAAAGTTTCGAAGGAGAATATGGAGAACGAAGTAACCCGCGAGGTCGAAACGGAAGTGGTTAACAATATCGGTGCAAGAGAACAAGTCGATAATATCGAGATTTTGCGTGCTACAATTGAATTGATTGCGTTTCACACAGGTGATTCCCATTTATAGGCGATTTAACGTGTAGGCTGTTGCCTCGGAGAATATTCGAGAGAACCGTTTCGCGCGAACGGTATACCGAGTTTACGACAAAACGTTCGTGCTACTGTGTATCTTTCGAGTTATAATTCTTGTTTGATAGCTGTGTAAATACGAAAGCGTATTCAAGTAATAAACGGGATTATAAGTGACACGTAAAATATCGGATTGAGATACTTTTCACACTTTTGGGGTCGAATTTTATGGATTCTTGTGTCTGTCGTTTAATTTGGGTGTCAAGTTTGGGAATTTTGGGATTTGGTAATTTGGGGAAAGTGAGAATTTGGGGAATGTGAGAATTTGGGGATTTGGGAATTTGGTAATTTAGAAATTTGCAGATGTGGAAATTTGGGGGTTCCAAGATTTCGAAATTTAGGAATTTACAAATTGTGTAATTTGGGGATTTGGGAATTTTGGGCGTTGAAGATTTAGAAACTTGGGAATTTACAAATTGTGTAATTTGGGAAATGTGAGAATTCGGGGAATGTGAAAATCTGGGGATTTGAGAATTTACTAATTGAAAAATTTAGAGATATGGAAATTTGGGGGTTCCAAGATTTAGAAATTTGGGAATTTGTGAAATCCACAAATTCTTCTATTCAAAAAATATTAAAGTAGTCAACACAAAACTTTTTCAATCCGTATACAGAATTGCAGTATTTCAAACTTCAAATATCTCCATATGCATCTTCAAACCCTCTGACCCTCGAAACAGAAAATCTCGGAACCACAAAAGTTTCAAATTACCACTGACCCAAGTGAAATTTATCCCCTAACTCATGCTAGACTCCACAAAAAATAACTCAAGAAGCAACGATCGCAGCGTGGTATCGTCATAAAATAATCCCCAATATTATTCTCAGAACTCGCAGTAGGCTATTATGTCCATTAAAATGATTTTTTTACGACTTGCGTCACAAGACGTAATTTTGAATAAAGTATTCCCGTACTCTTTTCCGACAATGTACATCGATCACGCGTGAGATATAAAAGTTGAAACCCGTTACGAGCTTATTACGAGCTTTCAACGGTTTGGTCAGGCAGCAAGATGGCCGAGGAACGAACGATACGCTGAAGAATACATATACGCGTATCACGTTCGCGGAGAGCTAGTCCCGATTCGTGAGATTTACGTGCTCGCGGTTTCATATTAAACGCAATGATGTTGCAAAGTTTCAATGGTTCCGGAGGAAAGGAGAGACGAGAGGGAAAGAATTACGTATGAGGACGAATTTATGAACCGGTCGGGACATCGAGACGAGTACTCGCTACTTTGATGTGCTTACGCGGTACAGTCGCCAACAAAGATGCTTTAACTAGGGAAAATATGGGGAGAGAGCTTGTCTGTTCGGTCGTTTTAGGGATTTTTAAGGATTTGGACAGATGGTGACTGGGTGGGAATTTGGGGATTTTGGGAATTTTGGAAATTTTGGGATTTGGAGATTTTGGGAATTTTTGAAATTTTAGGAGTTTTAGGATTTGGGGATTTTGAGAATTTTGGAATTTGAGGATTTGTGGATTTTAGGAGTTGGGAATTTTCAGACTTAGGAAATTTAAGATTTGCGCAGTTTGGGATTCGGGAATTTTGGGATTTGAGAATATTGGAACTTGGGAATTTTGGGACTTGGGAGTATTTGGATTTGGGAATATTGGGACTTGAGAATATTGGAATTTGGGAATATTGGGATTTGGGAATTTTGGGACTTGGGAGTATTGGGACATGAGAATATTGGAATTTGGGAATTTTGGGACTTGGAAGTATTGGGACTTGGAAGTATTGGGACTTGGAAGTATTGGGACTTGGGAATATTGGAATTTGGGAATATTGGGACTTAGAAATTTTTGAATTTGTGCATTTTTGAATTTGTGAATATTGGGCCTTGAGAATATTGGAGTCTGGCAATTTTGAAACTTGCGAGTATTGTAATTTGGCAATTCTGAGATTTGTCAATGTTATGACTTAGAACTATCAGGACTTCAGAATTTCAGTATTCATACGAATCTATCTCTGCACTCCCCAATAACCAGTTAACCCCTTACGCTCCCCGGCAAAATAACTTTACTACCACATCAAGAAAACAAGCCAGTCACCGTAAAGATCAATAAGCAATTTGTGTACGATCGACGAAAATAAGTTAATAAAAAGGTCAGTCAGTTTTTAAGAAGGTAATTAACGAAAAGACGGAGAGGCCGTGTGCTTATTAGGTCGGCAATCGGTTCGAGTCGTTTCAGCTGCTCTCTTTTTATTAGGCCGTAGAGACGCGTGTAGAGGCTCGTTGCAGACAAACACATCTTTCGACGATACAGTGACATGTGAGCAAACAGCAGAAGCAAATGATTGGGCGTACGGTTCTCGGTGTATAAATGGTAAAAAGGAACGGGGAGGGACGAATTGCTTGTTTCAATAACGCGTCATGCGAGCAACGAGTGATTTGTGTTTGAATGAAAATTACATCGAGACATTCGATACTTCCACAGATGCCCATGCAAATGATACGGATGGACATCTGCCAGTACACTAGTTTAATGGAGATCGTAATTTTCGTCGTTGACGAAGATGGAAAATTATTAGCTTAAACATTGAGAAAAGATAATATTTTCTCACTGACCTGTCGAAAAAGATTATCCACTGTCGAAGAGCTGCAACATGTAATTGCAATCAAACCTATTCTATTAACTGAATGTTATTTTCATCGCATACTCACCATTTGATAGAGATTTTAATGGACGATAAGTTGACTCATTTAATCGGCTCGCCTGAACACTTGTTGCTCTTGAAGTTTATGGTTTTCGTGATTACGTGATACCTAGGCATATTAAGTTTCCAATGACAGGTATCTTACGATTTTTTTGCGTTAACGTGGACTCTGAACGTGATCGTTTCCCACTGCCATATTTCGATTTATACTGCAACGACCATTTTGTGACTGTAACTTCTAACGTAGATTAGTTTTTGTAAAAATACGAGCTCTACAGATAATCCATATAACCTTATTTCCAGGGAAAATGGCGATTATGGGAATTATGATAGTCGAGGTTAACGATGTTGATTACTAGTTAGGAAAATGTAGTTATTAGAAGAGGATTATTGGTAAAAGTAAATTTTAGGTTAACTGCAGTTTCTTTTTAATACTTGTTAATGAAAGGATAAATGTCCGAGAAAACAATTCCAGACTTGACACAGTCTGTAACAGTAAAAAAACCCTAAACATCCTTGATAATACACAATCATACAATTAAAGCAGATTTACGAAACCCCCCACAATGGCGGATGTTAGATATTTTCAATTACGAACCTTTTGTCAAATATTAACCTTCATGGATATAAAGCTACTATTATTATTCTATAAGCTAGTATACTTATTATTTAAACAACAAAAATATCATTATTTATTTTTACCATTTAGATTTAAATATAAGTAGATGTCCGTGTTAGGGATGAAGTTATGGAAGCGATGGATATGGTAACTAATATCGTTGATCGAGTAGTATAGGAGACAATGTAACCGAAGAATGTTACATGGAGTATGGTGTGACACCTTCGGTGACAATAAAAACGCATTCGTTCATGGGAAAGAAAAATCTGGACGGTGCGAGGCACGACCCATGTGCGCCATCGGGGCGAACTGGTTGCGCGAAGTTTTTTGGTCCGCTCAAAAATAGATAAAAATGTGCAAATAAACGCCGGTCGTGGCTCAGGGACAACCGGTTGCCATCTTGCTTTCTTATATAAGTTCCTCCTTGGTCTTAAAGACGTTCCATCGCCGTACGCTCGCTAACATTTGACTTGCCTTCGCGTCTTCTCTTCTCCCTCCATTTTCTCTTTCGACCACTTCTTCTTCTTGCCTCTGATCCTCTCTCGCTTTCCCGCTTTCTCTTTCTTTCCTTCTTTACAACTCTGTATGTACCTTTACGGCTATTCTCCGTTTAAATTATTCGAAAATACATTTTCTTATTATTTAATTTGTCTTGGAAATTTTTGGATTTCTTTATAGCAACAAGGTTAGTATTTTAAGAGAACTTTTGTGATTTTCTGATACTCGTGTGTAAATTTGTACGTTTTATGAAGAATATTTAACAAAATGGTAAAACAAGTATGTTGAAGGAATAGGGTGATGTAGTCAAAATACTGTGTGTTCACATAAGTATCCATATGTACATGTATTTAGGTCCATATTCAAAATGTCAGCGAATACAAATGAAAATGTTACAATGTCTCTTCATATTTTTCATATATTTTATAAAGTTGCAGAAATGAATTCATAAAAATGAATTTAAAATTAATTCAAAAATTGATTATGTCAATGATTAGTACAATGAAGATTCGCATATTTCATATTTTTTGTCACAGATCCTGTACTTTGGTGTGTTCTTATTGTTAAAATATGCAGAGAATAACCTGCTCGTGTTGTTTCTCTTCGCTGACGTCAACCGGTGCAGCGGATAACATTTTTTTCTCCTCTTCGTTTTCTTTTTGGATGAATTCTTTTTTTGCGGTTGCTCTGTTATCTTTATACCGTGGAACTGTTTTTTCTACCTGATATTTTGTAGAGCAAAAACGTGAGTCATTATATTGTAATTTATTTGTTGTTTTATCGTAGTTGTATTTACTACACTTCGTTCTCCATTTTCTTTATTTTTGCTGGATCTTCCTTGAGAAGAGTTGAAGTATCAATTTTTATTTGATTTTGTATGATTTATAAAAATGAGTGAATACTGAATATTTGTGTGCGTTTGATGAGTTGGCAGATGGAAGCCAGGATTACATTGGGTAGTATAATGTTACTTATTATTATGCAATAATTAGTATAATACTACAATATATATTTACAATACATATTTTTGAAATACACTTTAATAAATTTTGCACTGATGTAACAGAACAAGTACCAACAAAATTAATAACAATTAGAAAATTAATATACAGTAGAATTATTATAGAACATTAATGTTAAATATAAAAATCTTGAAAAAATACAATACTGTATTTCTCGATCGTTTATCAGAAGTTATGCAAACGAACGGTTTCATTTTTTTCTGTTTCTTCTTTTCGTTATCTGTTAAAGAATACAAAACACTCTTTGTTTCGCTTTATCGCCAGAGTACATAAAAACTTTCCTTTCCCCTTTCCTTCTTTAATCTACTCCCAATACGGATCGTAAATAAATTCTTTCTCCATTATCTTCACTCATTTTCAGACCGTAAATTACTTTAGATTTAGACCCAACCTAATCCTGGCCTTAAATTTCTTGTGTGCGATAAAGCAAATTGAAAAAATTGTGGATTAAGATTTTTGCAATTTGGGAATGTGGACATTTGGTAATTTAGTCATTTAGTATTTTAGGAAATGACAATTTTTGAAGTTGGGAATTTGAAGATTTGGAGATTTGAGAATTTGGGGATGTAGAGATTTGGAAAGTTTAGAATTTGGGGATTTGGTAATTTGGAGATTTGAGAATTTGGGAAATTAGGAAATTTGACAAATTTGAGAATTTGCAAGTTTCTGAATTTGGGAATTTTGAGATTCAGAAATTTATGGATTTGAAAACTTGAGAATTTAGGAATTTGAAAATTTGAAAATCTAAAAATTTTCATCAAATACATTTCGTCAATTATTTCATTTAACTCGCACACTATACCGAAACGAACACCATGAAGCTGACCCCTCATCCACAAAGCGTATTAAAAGCGATAATTTTAGAACCGGTCGAAGAAAGTTTGGTCTGCTTTTTCAAGTTTTCACATTGTGCGTCGTAAATCCGTTTTAGACAAACTGCAACGCTCGTTAAAACGGATATTAAAAAGTTTATGGTTTCTCTATCCTGCGAGCGTGTTTCGCAGTGTGTAGCACGTTGCATGCTACGTTCAATAAATTTCATTCACAGTATGCTTTACAAAGCGGTTCAAACTTTTGTTATAACCGTTGACAGGCACGAACCAAAAATCATACTAAATAACTTGCCCGCCATTTTGTTGCTATATTACGTTTCATAGAAAGCTATTTAAAGAATTTAGAGATTCATGAATTTAGAAATTCGAATGTTCATAAACTCGATAAAATTGCAATGTGCAAAGTTGAAACACGTAAATATAAAAATAGTAAATGTTAACTATAAGAAATTTGAAAGGTTAACGAAAGTGGTAATCTGTGAGAATCGCAGCTCGGAAAATGTGTGTAGCACAAGTGCGATCGAATGATGCAAACGTCAAGACACGTTTTATTATGTCACGCGTTCATTCACCCTTCTCAATATCTTTATCTCTCTTATCCTAACTTGGTCGTTACCGTTCTCACCAGTTAACTGATCTCCACACGAATTCAACGTGCATTTCCGTCGAGCATCACTGATTATTTGAAAAATTACCTGTCGACGATGCTGAAATAAATTTCGACAATCAAAATTTATGATCTCATGCACACCTGTGTACACACGTATCCCTTCGCGATTATCTTGATTTCGATTGAACGCATTTAATACATTGAAATTATATTAAGTGTAGCACGAACAAAAGAAACATCCAACTGATTTTATTGCTGCATTTTTTACCGTTAGGTGTTGGAAAGTAGTGATTTATTAATATGTTGACAATTTTTTTATTTGGTGTTAGGGCACTTTGGTCATTTGGCAATTTTGGGATTTGGAGATTTAGGGGTTTGGAAAGTTAGGAATTTGCAAAATTTGGGATTTGGAAATTTGGGAATTGGGGACTTAGGAATTTGGGGACTTAGAAATTTGAAAATTTAGGGATTTAGGGACTTAGGAATTTGGGGACTTAGAAATTTGGAAATTTAGGGATTTGGTGACTTAGGAATTTGGGGACTTTGAAATTTGGAAATTTAGGGATTTAGGGACCTAGGAATTTGGGGACTTAGAAATTTGGATATTTAGGAATTTGGGGACTTAGGAATTTGGGGATTTAGAAATTTGGAAATTTAGGGATTTGCAAATTTCGGGATTTGGGGACTTAGAAATTTGGAAATTTAGGAATTTGGGGACTTAGAAATTCGCAAACTACGAATTTGGAAATTTAGGGATTTGGTGACTTAGGAATTTGGGGACTTTGAAATTTGGAAATTTAGGGATTTAGGGACCTAGGAATTTGGGGACTTAGAAATTTGGATATTTAGGAATTTGGGGACTTAGGAATTTGGGGATTTAGAAATTTGGAAATTTAGGGATTTGCAAATTTCGGGATTTGGGGACTTAGAAATTTGGAAATTTAGGAATTTGGGGACTTAGAAATTCGCAAACTACGAATTTGGAAATTTAGGATTTGGGAAATTTAGGAAGTCGGGGACTTAGAAGGAAATTTAGGAACTTAGAAATGTAGGGATTTGAAAATTTATGGATTTCAAGAATTCGGAATTTGGAAATTTAGATATTCACAAAGTTAAAGATTTGTAAATTTGTAAACTTAAAATAGTATTAAAAAGATTGTATACCGTCCCTAATAAGAAGCATACGAATGACGATATCGCATATGACCCCCATACCGCGGCGATATAGGAGAAACAAGGGCTGATCCGTTGGCGATATTTTTCATCGCTCTAGGTTACGGGGTAAGTTACCGTGGTTGGCAACACTTGACTCCCCGGTGCAAGGTTACGGTAGGCGGACTCTATCTCCTGTATGGAAAATATACCCATAAAGTTGGCGGTACACGTGTAGAGCTGCACATCGAGTTACACCCACGTGTATTTTGCCCGCGCATACTCTGCCACCGCACAAAGAACATTTAAACCGGGTGCGACGCGCGAAAGAGGAGGAGAACGGGGTGCCATATAGAGAGAGGGAGACAAAAAGAGGTTCAGAGGAGAACCTAGAGAGAGAAGCACGAACTCGGGTTGTAAAAAGAACAACTTGAACGGGGTTCGAAGGAGAAGAGAGGATGAGAGGGAAGAATAAAAGAAGAATACGGACGAGGAAGAATAAAGGTTGCGGGGAAATAGAACGAGACGGATAGATGGCCGGAGGATGAGTTGATATGCTGTGGGAAGGGAAGAAGTGCCGAATAAAGAGAGCTGGTTCCATGGACGGAGGATGAGAAAGGGGAAGGAGAAATAATGGAGGACTCCGGTAAAAAGAATAAGAGGGAGGGTAAAAAGAACAAGTCAAAGGGTAAATGAGCCAGAAGGGAGAGGAAAGGTTAATGGAAGAATACAAAGAAACTAAGAGAAAGAGATGGCCGGTGGAAAAAGGATGAGATGAAAACAGAAAAAAGAGGGATACGATGGTAAATGGCTTTTGTTAACTGTACCGAATATGTTTATATTTATGATCTCTGCAGATGGAGCAATTAAATTCACCTTAATGTACGTTGTTCATTTCAATTACACGTTTTTTGGTGATGAGGATGATTTTATAGACATAAAATTATATTAATATGTACATGCATGTATTTCACACATGTTAATAAATAAAATAGTCAATAAATATATGCTAATGGATGCATGTTAATAAATAAAATAGTAAAATACATGTTGATAAGTACATGCTGATGAACAAAATATTAATACAACACATGTGAATGAATACATATTAATCAATAAAACAGTCAATAAAATACATGTCAATAAATAAAACAGTTAATAAAATACATGTTAAATACAGGAGGTAGAAAAGTTATTACATTAAAATAGGGAATAAAAATAAAAAGTATTAACAATAATTAACATATATCGACTTTTAAACGTGTACCCCATGAATATGTACATATTTCTAGGTTATGTATAACGAACAAGTAAACGACAAGAAAAATGGCATTTTCTCTCGCGAATGACTGCTTCTACATTCTATATTCTACGTTCTACAGGTTTAAAAACAGTATCGTGGTATGGTTGACAGGTTAAAACTTCAACTCTTCAACGGTGAGTGACATAGACTAATTTCGTCGAGTTCAATAGCGCTTACGTGTATCGGTGTCTGTATAAATATTTTTAGACACGATACGTCTGTATTTGTTGGTGTGATTTATATTTAGAATAACGCGTCCGACACTAATTTATGATCTATCTTAGGATAGCTATTCGGGAAAATATAGAAACTTGTTAAATTCAAATTTTATAACAATTACGAGCCGTGTTTTTGAACAAAGTATTGGTACGTGTTGGTTCAGTTGTATAGCTGATGATAATCTTAGAATGACATTACTTACCGTGACTCATCGGCAATATAAGCGATGTTTGGTATCGAGTTTAGTAATAAGAGAACACTTGTAGTTTCAGTGAACCATAACAGTTTATTCATCGCACTTTTTTTTTTTAAATGAAGCTCTTTTATTCGTAACTTGTAATAACCGTTTACAATCTTTCGGTGAATTTATAATTGTGAAAATATTTACACGTTTCATTTGTGGTGAAATATTTAATATATTTGTCCATCGTCAATAGTCATACATTATTTGTACTGATTTGTATAACGGTAATTATGTATATTAATTTATATAATCGTGTCATGTATTGTAATATAACATATACATGTATTGTAATAGTAGTAATACATTATAATACATAACATAAAATAATAAGAATATAATAAATAAGTATAGCAATAAATTCTACCTGTTTCATATAAAATACTAAATGCTCCAACATAAAAAGTTGATAAAACAGAAAATTATTAGACGTTTCGTTAACATTTCTATAAGTTACTTCGAAACATCCTTTTAAGTAAAATAACAGTCATTTCGAGATATTAAATAACTTCGTAGTTAGTAGAATTTTGCTTCCATACAAGATGAGTGACCATTAAATCAATAATTTGCAGCGGGCATAAAACGTAAGCTCCTCAAGTTAATGACAATAGCCTTCACCTTTCCTGTATAATTTTCATTATCGTACATTGTGTCGTTTTATTACTCAATTTGCAGTTTGCAAATACTATAAAATCCTCGAGTTACGCGAGTCTCTTTCCTTAAATAATATTCTTGTAAACACCCTTTAATAATCACTTTTACCTAAGAAATCAAATGTTTCACTGAAATGTTATTCAAATTATTTCACTCTTAAAAGGGATTATGGATTTCGAAATTTAGGGAATTTTAATAGTTGAGGAATGTGAGAATTTGGGGACTTAGGAATTTGGAAATTTTGGAATTGGGGACTTAGGAATTTGGAAATTTTGGAATTGGGGACTTAGGAATTTGGAAATTTTGGAATTGGGGATTTAGGAATTTGGAAATTTTGGAATTGGGGATTTAGGAATTTGGAAATTTTGGAATTGGGGATTTAGGAATTTGGAAATTTTGGAATTGGAGATTTAGGAATTTGGAAATTTTGGAATTGGGGATTTAGGAATTTGGAAATTTTGGAATTGGGGATTTAGGAATTGGGGACTTAGGAATTTGAAAATTTTGGAATTGGGGATTTTGGAATTGGGGACTTAGGAATTGGGGACTTAGGGATTTTGGGACTTTGGAATTTAGGGACTTAGGAATTTGGAAATTTTGGAATTGGGGACTTAGGGATTTGGAAATTTTGGAATTGGGGATTTAGGAATTGGGGACTTAGGAATTTGGGGAATATTGAAAATTGGGGAAGGTAAGAATTTCAAATCTTGAATACTGACATATCTAAAAACCTTACATTTTAAAAATCCTTGATAATTCCGTAAAACGTTCTAATTTTAGAAAACCTTGATACTGTTGTAAAACTTGCAAATTTTAAAACTTGCAAATTTTCTAAAACTCGTCAATTTTCTAAATGCATAATAATTTTCCAAAAGTAAATTAAGTGAAATCTTGAAAATTGTAAGTGAAGCATATATAATCGCGTGAATTCATCGACGTTAGATTTTTGAGTCGAATCGTGCAGGAATAAAAGACAAGCGGTGATTTTCCAATCGATACTCTTCGACAAAGCTCATTATCAGTGCTCGTAGGTTATCAGAGTCGTATGGTAAACGCTACTCGGTACGAGGCTGGCTCATACATACGCATAAACCAGTCGTTTAACCATCGTCGTTACCAAGCCACATACGCTTTGCTAGATTTTTCCTAGCCATGGTCGTATCTTCGAAGTTCGTTTGTATTGGAATTTTAATGACTTTTAGCTGGATTTATCGTCTAGTTTTAGCGAGCTCCGTTACATCAATTGTTTTGATCGTGTATTCCAGGAAGGTGCAGTCGCGGGTCTTGAATACCTCGCTGCACGTCAGCCGCGTCGTTGAAAACTTAACAATTCTTTATCAGCGTGAAATGTCAGCTGAGAAACCGGCGATTTGTTCGGCTAATTAAGTAGATATTCCCGTTGAAAGGGTTAAAGGATTTCTTTGCATTATATTGGCTAAGTTCCCGCCATTTTTTGAAATTTCTTAAAAATTCTTTAATGAAAATTAATGACTAATTATACTAGTTAATTTATTAAAATTAACAACTAAGTATTCTCATTTGTTTATAACTTCCCAACGTTCAACAAGGTTTTTAATAGATTTGCTTTTTAATTGAAAGTTATGTCAAATTTCGCGCCAGTTTTGAACAGCTGATTGAGCGGCCATGTTGTATTGCTTGTATAGCAAAATGGTAGATATTCGTGCGTATGTAGTTTGAAATTTAGAAATCTGAATGTTTGAATATTATTCAATGGAGATATGTAGAAATTTAGAAATTCCGAATTTCTTGTTAGATTAAAAATTGTCAAATACCTTAATTCCCAAATTTCCAAATTTGCAACCTCAAAAGTCTAAAAACACCGCAAACTTCAAATCAACGATTCTTAATAAAAAAACTGCCTAAAATAAAAATGTAACATTTCACAACAATAATAAATTATATAACATTCCTCCGATAGTAGCAATAATGTAACTCCAAACCCAGTAACACACTTCATAGATGAAATCGTTCCTTCTGTTTAAAAATATACATAACGAAGAGAATTTAAATTGGCTGGCTAAGATTGCTGCTGTTTAGAAAGTTAGAGAATTTGATACTAACATGACACGTTAATAGTCTGCGAAGTGTTGTACAGACAGTTTACCCGACACTGATTTTGATGAGGTACAGATATTCAACAGCCTTCTCCGGCGTTCAATTCAACATCGTTAAACTTTTCTGCGCGGTTTACCGTAAAAGCGAAGTGATGTCTGCAATGAGGTTTTTCAAATCAACTCAAATTAACTACTCGTTCATGTTGTTAGTCGAACTCTGTAATGGTTGCAACACGAATCGTCATAAACTTTTATCAAATTATTGATTACAATTAAATTTAAGAGAAATTTCATGAAAATTAAACATTTTACGGCCGATAATTGCGTAACAGCCACTTATCGTTTGAGTAGATTTATACGACCAATTCTATGTGTATTCTTCGGCCATCTTGATACACGATTCACCGCGATTATCTATTTAGGTACCAAAGTTTAACTGTTTTTATCGTAACAATTCTGATCAACACTTTCCTCTTCTACTGCCTTTTTTTTTGTTAATGTCAAAAGTTAATCGGTAAGTGCTATTTTGGGAACTGTTTTTCGTTTCTTGTTCCTGTTCTGCGATTTCATATTGTTACATAATTGTTATCTAGGTTCTGGGAATTGCTTGTTTACCGAGAGCTGCCTGTTAAATTTGGTGATTTGATAATTTGGCAAGTTAGAGATTTGGAAATTTAGGAATTTAGGGACTTAGAAATTTGGGGACATAGGAATTTGAAAATTTTACAATTTGGGGAATTAGGAATTTGGGGACTTAAGAATTTGGGGATATAGGAATTTGAAAATTTTGCAATTTGGGGATTTAGGAATTTGCAATATTAGAAATTTGGGGACAAAAGGAAATTGAGGACATAGGAATTTGGGGACATAGGAATTTGCAATCATAGCAATTTGGGGACATAGGAATTTTGAAATTTAGAAATTTAGAAATTTAGAAATTGGGGGACATAGAAACTCGCAAACTTAGAAATTTGGAATTTTAGTAATTTAGAAATGTAGGAATCTGAAAAATGTAGAGTTCTGAAAAAAGGTTAAGAAACGAAATTTGTGTGGATAAAATAAAAGAGGAAACATATACGATTTAAAGATGGTGCTGCAATGTAATGAATAAATACGACTCTAAAAATAATTTGAATGTCGCAATTTCAAGAAACAGTGTATCAATAAAGTATTATACTAACGGATGATTAAATTGCGTCTCTTCTGAGAATATGTTAACAAAGATAATATTTTCTGGCGAAAGCAGATTCAACATCTTCTGTACACACGGAAAGATAAAGTATCAGCAAGAAGAGAAAGTTTAATTTGTAAATTCTTTGCTCCTCGAAGTTTGTATACCGTACAAGAAAAAGTGCAGCAATTTTAAAAACTGATCAGTACTGTTCATTATTTTAATTAATCTTGGATCTCATTAACGAAAGTTTTAATAATTGGTAATTGAGGAAAAGGTTTCATATACAGCTGAAACTTTTCAAATTTTCTGATAATTTTTTAATAACAAAAAGATCGAAGTAGTTTCCGAGTGGAGATAAAAATTAAATTGTAGATAAAATAATTTTTTTGTGTACAATATTTGAATATTTTAAAATAGTTGTATATTTATAAACAATGGTGTATTTTAAAGAAGTTTTCTGGGAAATTAATTTTAGAAACGTATCAATACCTGTATTTTTGAAAATGAAGAATAACAAAGTTCGAAAGTGTACGTGTTTCACAATCATTTTATATTATTTCAAGCCTTTCTGATTACAAATGTACATATCTGCAGTTACTAAATTGTACCACTGTGATAACAAGATAAGGGTTCAAAGAACTCTACAGAGTGAGCCTGATAAAAAATGAAGTATGGAACTGTGGTGTGTTATTGTCGATATGAAACATCATATTCTTACAAAATATACTAAACTAAACAAACCTTCTATCTCCATACAAAATAAAATAAAATACACAAAACAAATAAATAAATAACGTAATAAATACAGTAAGTAAATAAACAACACATCAATATTTATTATATTATATTCTCTTCTCCTCAACATCACATACACTTCCTTAAAATATTTTTTAACACCCCAAATTTTGACTAAAAATTTTCAAATCGTTATACTAAATACTCCACCCTGTATTTTATTACGCGATGGCCGAATTCACCTGACAATGGTTCAAACGCGAAACGTTCTCCTTTTGAACGAGAAAAATTTAACCATGTCAATTTATCAGTATTATCTGTTGGACAAGCAGCACCTTTTTGCGGCTTATCATAATTCACGTCTTTGTGCAACTTTGAAACGCGTACAGTCAACAGCAAATCTTGAATGCGCGCGAAAAATATGGTAATCAAGGCTGCGGGTTAATTCTTAGCCACTTTTTCATATTTACGAATTTAGGAACCGGTTACGAGTTTTATACGAATTTCATTTTAGAAATTCGTGGACGCAATATTCGATGGGTTTAAAAATTGAGGAATTTGGGGATGTGGGTATTTGGGGATGTGAGTATTTGGGGGTTTCGGAATTTGGAAATTTAGGAATTTGGGGACTTAGGGATTTGGAAATTTAGGAATTGGGGGTTTAGGAATTTGGGGGCTTAGGGATTTGGAAATTTAGGAATTGGGGGTCTTAGGAATTTGGGGGCTTAGGAATTTGGAAATTTAGGAATTGGGGGTTTAGGAATTTGCAAACTTAGGGATTTGGAAATTTAGGAATTAGGGGTCTTAGGAATTTGGAAATTTAGGAATTGGGGGACTTAGGGATTTGGAAATTTAGGAATTTGGGGGTTTAGAAATTTGGAAACTTAGGGATTTCGAAATTTAGGAATTTGGGGGCTTAGGAATTTGGGGACGTAGGAATTTGGAAATTTAGGAATTTGGAAATTTAGGAATTGGGGGGTTTAGAAATTTGGAAACTTAGAGATATGGAAATTTTGGAATTTGGGGACGTAGGAATTTGGAAATTTAGGAATTTGGGGGATTAGGAATTTGGAAATTTAGGAATTGGGGGGTTTAGAAATTTGGAAACTTAGAGATTTGGTAATTTTGGAATTTGGGGACGTAGGAATTTGGAAATTTAGGAATTGGGGGGTTTAGAAATTTGGAAACTTAGAGATTTGGTAATTTTGGAATTTGGGGACGTAGGAATTTGGAAATTTAGGAATTTGGAAATTTAGGAATTGGGGGGTTTAGAAATTTGGAAACAGAGATTTGGAAATTTAGAGACTTGCAAATTTAGGAATTTGGGGATGTAGATATTTGGAGATCTAGGAATTTGGGGATGTAGATATTTGGACATCTAGAAATTTCACAACCTAGAAGTTTGGGGACTAGCATCTAAAACCCAAAGATTTGGTGCTGCAGAAATTTGTAAATTTACCAATCTAGGAATTTACTGATCTACACATTCGAGGATCTAGAGACCAAAAAATACCGAAATCGGGATATTTACCAATTCGTCGCCATAAAAATGTACAAATTCAAAAACCTTGAAAATGTGAACACTACATAATTCGAGAACATAAACAGCTATAAATTTGCGTATTAAAAAGTATCCAAGTTTACGTGTGTTGGCCATGTTGCAGCCGAGTGTACGTTCTTTCAGGAAAAAAAAGAACAAAGCTCACGCAGCGCGCTGAACGAGGACGTAGCCAGAAGCGGGTGCGATGCACTCGACAAGGACAAGGCGTGTTTTCATAAACTCTGTTAATGAAACACATGCGAGTAAAATATTTTCCAACTTCTTTGATGCTCGTTTCTTTTAGACGGGAAGAAACGACTCGCGTGAACGGATATTTGAAAATTATGCTCAACGATCGAATGATCTTCTTGTTATATCTTCATTTGATGCTGTTTTTGAGGTTAGGATAAAAACGGACTGTTTGCATGTCGAACTCCGTTTCTGAAAGATATAGGTTCAAAATGAGTCAACATAAAATAATAAATAAAGAATATGAAATAAAATTGGTTTATTTGCAAGAAGATGTGAACATTTGAGTATTTGTAGAAAAGTTTGTTCACACCATACAAAATGATGAAATCGAGTAAATAAATATTATGAGTCAACAGATATTAACATTGTTAAAATAGTTTTATTAGTTTTTATTGCTTTATTATGTTTGTTACTTACGTGTTCTTATCATCGACTAAACTCATCGCATGAATTAGTATCTACATCAACAATGTTACGAAGAATGACTGAAGAATTGATAACGAACTTTAGTACTATTAGTGATTAGATTTGTTTGATAAATAACGTTTGTCAATTTTCAAAATAAAAAATTGCATTTATTATTTTATGTGAATAAGTTTTTTTTATAAGTACTTTGAAACTGTTCAAACTTTTATTTTTTAAACGAAGTGACATACGAACATATAATTTTATTGTATATTTTTGTCTTATTTTTTCATGTAAATTCAATTGTACCACCATTTTGGAATCACCCCGTATAAAATCCTGATCTAATCTATCGAAGAAAAGCAAACTTGTTTCACACGTTTGTATTAGTGAACGAAATATCGTAAACAATTACTTAACTCTTAACGTCTTGAGATCACGTAATTTTTTTAATGTCATTCAGTTAAATTATTGCGTTACATCAATCTGTTTCGTACGAGCGTATCTTCGATAATGATTTAGTACGAGGAAAGCAAACGGATACGTTTCCGTTTGCGATAAAAGGTGTCTTATCATCCAGTTCTAAGATCGTGTTCCCTTTAATTACAATGACAAAAGTAAGCCAACAGGAGTAGAAGTGTGGCGGTAAAAAAAAAAAATTACAACCGATGTCGTCTTTATTTCGCTTGCTTTGTTCGCGACATAATAACGAGATAATGAGGCTTACCGTATTAAAAAATGCGCGATAAGACACACAGAAAGATGATAACGGCATTGATAACGGAGAGCTGCAGTCGTAAATTAACTTCAACGAAAATGAAATGAAATTTTTCTTACCGCGAATTTCAATTTTTTTTATATCGCACACGTATCATTTTTGGATATTTTGTTATTAAATTTTAATTATGATTAGTCAGCTTTTACGAATATGGGACAAATGTTCTGTTACGAAAAATTTACATTTGTTCAAATAGTTTGTACAAAATTTACCATAGTCTATTTAATATTTTAATATTATTGATTATTTTATTTTATTTAGTTTATGTAAAGTAAATAATTCATGTCATAGTTTATCGAAAATAAAACGAGGTAGTATAATTAAAAAAGTCCCTGAAATGTTTGTAGAACAGCAAATAGACAATGATTCATATTTATAAATATATTCAAAGTGTAATTTGAAAAAGATATAATTTTCCCTATCTTACGCTGCGCGTTCTTCACACGTCCTTCAAGCAACTCTATCAGAATTTACATTTCCAATATTATCTAATTATACGGTATTCTCGTTTTAACAAAAGCCATCGATTGCATTTGCATAAGTCAACACTGGCTAATTGCAAAAGAAAAAAGGAGACGGGAAATTTACGGCACGTCAGACGGACACTAATAATAAATATTTGCGTTACCACATACAAACAAGTTAACGTTTCATAAGTCATACGATTATTTCTGACAAAGGTACACTATGCATCATCATGGTGAATTTCGGTCGATAATGCAGGCGACAGTGCTATATAACGTTAAATGTTCCTAGATTTTATGTAGAATCTTTTAAAAATATGTGAGGGAGTTTCAAAAATTGGAGAAGGTAAAGTTATGTAGGTTTTAAATATATTCAATATTTAAGTTAATTATGTTAAACATGTTAAACTTTTATGTCAACTAGATTAAATATATTTTCAAATCCCCAAATTTTCACAGTCATGAAGTCCTAAGTTTTTCTTCCATTCTAAAAAAATGTCTTCCTCCTAAAATTCCACAATTCCAAAACTCCCAAAATTGCAAAGTGTCAACGTATCAAATTATCATAACTTCAAAATTCCAGAGTCCCAAATTTCCAAACCTCCAAATCCCAAATTCTTGAAGTCCCAAAGTCCTAAAATTCCTACCACCTAAAATTTCAAAATACGGATAGTCCCTAAATTTCCCAAATCCCAAACTTCCATAATTGCAAAGTCCCAAAATCCTAAACTTCCAAAATTCCAAAGCAGCAGTTCTCCAATCATCAAAACATCCAAAATGGCAGAGCTAGAATTGGAAAACTCCAAAAACTCGAAGTCCTAAAATGGCGTATAAACAAATAAATATACGTCGTTGAAAGAAACGAGGACAACAAAGTTAAAGAAATAAAGTTGCATTCCCACAGTCATAGAGGCACGTGCATATCTGACATTGAAAGTACGTCTGTTACCGTAGGTCGTCGCACCGTATACCATTAGCCGATCGTCCAGCTTCTCAGGACGATAGATTCTCGCCATCAATTAACTCGGCTTACGTTTTCAGGTCGAAAAATCGCTTGAATGAAATGAAAAAGGGTTACGGATGAGTCAAGCAGCGAAGAATGGCAGCGTCTCTCGTAGGAGTTCATTGCAGCTCTCGAATCAACATGCCAAGGCCTCCATTCTGCCGGAGCTACGCATAAATCGCGTGTAAGTCTACTGATGTCAACCCACGAGTTGGCGCGTGATGCAAAGTAAAAGACTCTCTCCGTGAACACATAGTTACAGGCAAATAAGAATAATAACTGCTTTCGCGCAAGTATCTCACTTGTGAGACGTTTACTGTCGTTTTTCGACTAATTGTGCGACAGCGAGGGACAATATACCGTCGAAAATACGTGTAAGGCCATTTTTCTATTCTGACCAATTGTGCGGTACTTGGGGATGTACCGATTTGGAGATGTAGGAATTTGGGGATATAGCGATTTGGGGATTTAGTGATTTGGGTATGTGAGAATTTTGGAATATGGGAATTTGGGGATGGTGGGATTTGGGAATGTAGGGATTTGGAAATGTAGGGATTCGGGAGTGTAGGAATTTGGGGATGTAGCGATTTGGGGTTGTAGCGATTTGGGTATGTGAGAATTTTGGAATATACGAATTTGGGGATGGTGGGATTTGGGAATGTAGGGATTTGGAAATGTAGGGATTCGGGAGTGTAGGAATTTGGGGATGTAGCGATTAGGGTATGTGAGAATTTGGGAATGTAGAAATTTGAGAATGTAGGAATTTGGAAATGTAGGTATTTTGGAATGTAGGGATTCTACATTCTTGACTCGAGGATATAAAATTTAGAAATATTTGAACCCACGAAATATAGGAATTTACGAATAGTAATTATCCAGTAAATATCTAGGAATAAATCCCTTGTAAACACCTTCGTCAGCCCCTTCACGCGCCAACTCGTGGGTTGGCATCGGTACGCATGTTCCTAGTAAACAAGGTGTCGCATATGTAATCCGGGTACAACGTACGAATACGTTACTGCCACTCTCTTCTCATCTCGGATCTCGCGGTTTTTTGCGTTTCACCTTCGCTAGGACGAACGTGTCACGGTGCAGTGAACGCTAAAGGTCAGCGAGCAATATTTTTATTCGAATTTTGCCGAACGAGCCTCATCGTCAACATCCACCGGTTTTAAACGAAATACAAGGCGCTCGCAAATTTATGCGAAATATCTCGCACGAGGTTGTCCGCCATTTTGACCACACCGTAACCTGCTAATGCAATTAGCTGCTTCTTGGGATGTTGATGTATTTCGAGTTTTTGTAATTTTTTAATTTTGGGATTTTAGGGATTTTCAGAGTTGGGACTTTTAGAACTTTTAAAATTTGAAGATATGGAACTTTGGGACTTCGCATTTAAATTATTACATTCTGAAATCATAAATTTACAAATCCCACATTCTCAAATTTCTGAGTTAGATTTCTAACTGTTCAAATACCAAAGCATCGTTCCTTAATAGTCACATAGAACTACTTCCTCGAAGACTATACCAGCACAGAATTAGACTTTTAAATCCAAATATTACAAGGCAGCAACCTTTCCTGTTGATATCACAAAGTTTTATGATCGTCACACGTGCCGTTTCATTTAAGATGAAACACGAATAACACCTTGAAGCGATGTCGTCATTATGATACGTTCGAATAATACAAAATGAAACATCAAATGTAACAACCATTTTGGATCCTGTATAAATCTTCCTGAAAATTTTTTGTTAAATAAAATTAAGTATAATTTAAATACTGATTTATTTATACAAGTACAAAAGCACGAACCTGATTACCATACGATTTAGAACGTAACCTCTCTTTCTAAAATCAGAAAAGAAAACAATTCAAAAAGTTTCATACTTTGAACAAATACGATTTAAATGTTGCAGAAGGGGCGAATAAAAATGTCCTCTGTACGCTGCGGAATGATATAGTAGCTACGTAGTTAATTGATCAACTGGTTTGGCCATTAACCGCAATTTCGATTAGTTGCTTTCACAACGTTGACGCTCGTTACCGTTGCAACTGGTAATTACGATGCCATCGGCACCGCGTGTAACTTTGAAACATGGTCGAGGTCGTTCTATGGGTCTGAGAAACGCAAAATTCGAGCTCGACCTCTGAATCCGACGACGAAAAAAAACTTGACGCGAACAAGGTTCCGCCATTTCTTCCTTCTTTCAATTTACCTCTACCACCATGAGAATTCCTGTAATCTTGCTTCAAGGACTTGAATGATCCGCTGATTAAATTGCAAAGTCAGAAACAGTAATTAAACCTCAAATTTATGGTGTTTTTTAATCTATCTGGTTAACTCGTTTCCGGGAAAAGAACACTTCGCGATCTTTTGTTTATTAAGAGGCGATATATTGAGATGAGGCAACTTCAGGAAAGATTAGCAAATTTGGAATTGTTAATATTTTAGAGATGTTCTGTAATGATTCACTAATTCTAGATTTTCATACAGGGATTAAAAGTCTGCACATTGTTTCTGTTTATCATATAATTTTTGAGACTTGATCAAATACTAACTGGAAAAATATTCTTCACTGAGATTACCTGAAGATACCTGAAAAAAATACTTCTTGGACATTGGTCAAATTGAAAGAGTTCTACTTGATGAAGAATTCATTAAAAACTAACAGAACTGAGATACGATCCTCAGAAAAATAATAATTGATGCCCGAAACGTGCACCGATGTGACATTTCCGTGAACCTGCGCAGCAAATACAGCTGGAATATCGTGAAGAAGCAAAGTGAAGATTCACGCACCTGACCTCCGACAAAAGGTAATACGAAATCCCTCGAACCTCTCCACTTTGCGTTTTCGAACGGTTCTGAAAGCAGCCGCACCTAACAGCGGTCCTATAAAGCAGCGATTTAACAACCGACGATGAACTATAGTTCGCCGAGCGAGTAGCCGCAGCTGCCGGGCACGTTGGTTTAAAAATTGCACCAGCCCCAACAAACGCGACACGTGGAACCTTTTTTACGAGTGATTTGATGTTGTGGCAGCCGCAACGACGTCCTGTGACGAACAGAAACGCTCGTTCGGCGTAACGGAGCTTTAAAACCGGCAATAAAAGGAGCGTCCGACAGGCGAGCTGCGACGTGGTCCCGTAGCTAGGATATAAGGATACGATATTGCGTCTGCAATTTAGTCACGCTAAATTTTTGATGTTTCTGTCAATTTTAATGGGGTACTTTGCTGATTTGCGTTTTTATGTGGGTGCTGCGTTGAAGTGTGGACCACAATTTCTAAGGAAAGATTGAGTTGTCAGGGTAATTATTATGTTGTGTATTATAAATTTTGGAGATTTTAATTTTCCTAAAGATTGTATGATATTTTCGCCTGTTACATAAAAGATCCAAGATTCTGTAGTATCTCGTATGTTTCTGAGACGATTAAATGATTTTTGAGGTTATAAAACACGTGACAATAAACAGACTTACTGTGCTTAAATGATATGCTGTACTGATAATAAGCAATAAAGTCATTTAAGCAGAACTTTCTGTTGAATACTTAAATTTTATTGCTCATCTTACAGATGAATCTTGTTTGCAGAAAGAAATACGAAATTGATCAAATGTTCAATTTTCAGAATGTCCGACATAAAGTACAATTTGACGAACAAAGTGTTACACTGTTAATTTCTTACTAAATTTTGCACGCAAACGTTGGAATTTAAGAAACGCCGTTTATCGAGATAGTAAAGTGTGCTCGAAGTACATATGTGCGAGGTAAAGTATACAAAACATTGTATCAGTGAACGTGATTGAATAGCCTGTCAGCGTGCAACCCATGTAATTGCATTCGCGGAGATTTCTATTTGTTTCATGCAGCTATCTTTGTATTCTCCGTCGACATTACGCCATTGTTCCACTCCACAATCTCGCACATCCACCATTGACAATTGCATGTTACTGCGTTATACGATATTAGGTTGTTATATGGCAAATGCCAGATTTTGATCGTACATTCTAATCGCGACAACTTTATTTCAAATGGACGCATTCGACTTGCAATGGGAGCATTATCTCAATCTATATATTTTCATGGTTCGTGTTCGAGTCTTGTTAATTTTAATTTTTTTCAATTCTATTGTTTTGTTACTGCATTGTTTTGAGTTTTTAAAGGAATAGATGTTTAAAAAAGGGTAGGTAGAAATTTTGTAATTATACTTAACCAACAAATGACGGTAATAAGAACAATTATTCAAATAGGTTGTACTGATTCACTCCATTATTTTGAACGATAGCCCTCCTGCTGTGAGTAATATCTGCAACTTATGACTGGCACTGAATAACATAATTATCACGCGTTAAAAATACTGAAAAAAACGAAGAGATGGTAACAAAAGTAGTTTCTCCGACATACATTTATGTCAGACAGAAAATATCTTGCAAAAAATACTAAAACATTAAGTACTTTCTGCAATGTATCAAATGAATTCTCTGATCTTTAGTAAATCTTAAATTTAAGAGATATTTTGAAAGTCAACAATCAGTTTGAAAATTTAAGGACTTGTTACGTTACAAATATCAAATGACTGTTACGTTATAAATATAAAAATTCAAAACTTAAAATTAATGATACGTTACGAATACAAAAGTTCACAATTTAAAATAAATGATTACGTAACAGCAATAAAAACTGAAGACCTCTAAAGCCCGAACAAATGATTAATATTCCCCAAGAACATTTAACAAACAAATTTCCCGTTCCCACAGCGTATCATCACGAGATATAAAACTTGTCTATAAATTTCCGCAGCTCCATATCGAGACAAGAAGCACCGCCGCTAAATCTCGATGGTATAAAATTCCGCGGCGGCAAATACGATAATTTTCTTTGTTGTAACTCAGCTGGTGCGTAAAAAGGTGATTGAAAATAGAAGGAAAATTACAGTGCAATCTATTCGAACGTTTAAAACACAAGCACACATAGTACGCGTTGTTGCTGGTAGCCGGGGTCGCGTACGAGTCCTGAGTGGCATACGTTCGGCCATATTTTATCTACTCTTCTTACTTCTTTGGCTCCTCTGCCATTTGTAGCCGGTCTCTCTATAACATTTCATTATTACGAGCCAGCCACGCCGTTCGTGATTTATCTCGAGGCATACATTTTCTTCGGGAAAGAAGGATCATGTGGCGCTAGAAACTTCTCCGCGAAACAAAATGGTCAAGATGGCGGGCCGAAGGGAACGCGGCAAGAAACTTACCCGTGTGTAGAGTACGCAATTAAGAAAATGAATTCATGATGGGATTCAAGTTTATGGCTACGACCCTGTGTGGATCGCTCGGTTTTTCATCGTTTAACCTTCCCGTCACGGAGCTCCTCGTAATCGACGATTGCCTTAATTAACCGTTGCGTTATGTTGCTACAGTTCAGACGATGCTCGGATGTTTCGCGAAACTGCCACATTGATTGATTAGCAATTTGCGGGGTTAGACCACCTCGGTTAACCCCTTTACCGGATTTCTTTGAAAGTTCACTTTCTTTTCTGATAATTGACTTGTACGAAGTCAATGTGATCTACATTGTTAATTCGCTAATCAAAATTAACAAAAATAAAAATTGATCATAAGTGCGTCACGATCATGAAGAGTGCGTCACGAGTGAAACTGGTTAAAAATTCCGTGGAAAATTTTACAGCTACAGATCAATAAAGTAGTTTAGACTTTTATTTCACCGAATAAGAAAAGTCTGTTGACATCGTAAGTGGTGCGTTTAGCGTTCCTTGTAACGTTTAGCCTGTACTCGCATCGTTCTCTATAATTGCGCACATCTATCCGCATTCCCTCGGACGTTTCCGAAGAAAAACATTTCTTGGCGACATTCACCTTTTTTGAACTAGTTCACTACGTGAATGTCATATTCTCGAAATCTGTTGTTGAAATCGATAATTCTCTTTAAACAAGAACTGTTCTTTGGACAGAAGTGAACATTGATTTTTGGAGCCACCAGAAAATTTAATTATTACATCGATACATCTTTTTGTATCAATGACCTTCAATAATTACAATCATTGTATTCCTAACAGGGGTTACAGGTGTAACAGGGTACGTGTTTAAGAGACGGTTTCATAAGAATATGAAAGTGACCGTGATATCTCTAAAAAAAAATGACAAAGACAAAAATTTTATCGGTATCATGAGTCACACTGAATCATTCAACGATGTCCTTGAGACGTATCTTTAAAAACAACAAAGAATGAGGTGCAAACGTTAGATGACTCACCCTGTATAAATTACAAAACATTATTCGCACAAAAGACTTATTACAGAATATTCGAAAAAGTAGATAGGAAAATATAACAAGTTTACCTTTCGTTCTTACAGAAAGTACCCTTGCAAAGGGAATTAAACGCATGTCCGACCACGATTAAGATGTCATAAAACAAACGAATAAAAAGTAAAACGCAGCGAAGATTCTGGGCAGAAAACGAACGTCGGAAGAGAAGAAAGTCAATCGATAAGTGGCGCAGCTTTCGAAAGCGAAAGTCCTCGTTGGTTCCACAACTACGGCCATACAGGCCCGTTGGTGTGTGCGATAAAAACATTGGGCAACCGGATGCCGTAGCCCTGGCCACGAAAATCCATTGGCCTCTTCTCGGCTTCCTGCCCAAGGCCTTGAAGAGTTTCGAGTACGCGGTTCTATTTTCAAGTGTGCCCGCTGCCGAGCCACGGACGAATCCTACGTTCGAACGAGAACGCATTTTTTTCTTCGTCATGTAGCAAATTGCTCTACTCTAAATCCTGTCCCCTTTCGTGATACTTGAACAACGAACGTTTGACGTCACAAGGGCTGTGACATCTGTTCCAGCACAAATTGGCGGCTAGTTTGACGGTCATTGTTCGCGTTAACTCTTGGAGCACATGCTGTTGTCACTGAACGTAAATAGTGATGGGTTCGAACGTCTAACAAGTGTTCTCATATGTGCTCGGTTATAAGATTTGAAATGGGGGTGATTCGAACCTTTCAAAGTTTTGTAAGGTTGCAAAATTGTTTTGGATTTTCAGGTTCTCAAATTTTTATGTAGGAGAAGTTTTAAATAATCAATTTTGTAGATTTTTAAATTTATGAAGATACAAACTGCTCAATTTACTACTTTTCAAATTCATAAGTTCTCAAATCTTTAAATTCTCAAATTTCCACACTTCCAAATTCTCAAATCCCCAAACTTCAAACTAACTATAGCGATCAACCACAAATGTGTCTACATGTCCCAACACAGAAGAATGTAAAACTGTCATAATAAACGGATCGCGTTAGTTCTATCTCTGATCTTTAATTCGACGATGAGTTTTGCACCCTGTTCGATAAAAACACGAATACGTTTCGAAAACGATGGAGCAAAGGAACGTTAACAAGCGAGCACTCGGTGACGTCACAACGAATTAATTAAACCATTAAATTTACCAGGCAATTATAAGGAATAATTAAGGTCGTGTATCGGAGCGGAAACTGGTGTTTCGTACGCTGTTCAGTTGAACTATCGTCGTTGACGTTTACAAGCTTAACTGGACGGTTACCAGTTTTTAGAGAACGCGTTTGTGAGCCTTTGTGAGTCGGGCTGGCCATCAGGCCGATTAAAGTTCGGCATAGAGTTTAATTGGACAGTCGAGAGAAGCCGAAGCGCGGTAACGAGACGGTAATTAAGCAATTATCGTCGCAACAGCTACTACTTCTTCTAAATACTACACTTTATTACCGTGTTCCTTGGAAACTTCACTACTTCTCTAGGTTCCCATTGTTCTGTTGTATTTTTATGGCTAATAATAGCATTGTAATTATTTTGTTGCAATATCGGGAACTGGAAATTATTTTCAATCGTAATTGTCATAGACTTACCGTAGAATGGACATTTATGTGATGGACGTTGGGAATTTGAGAATTCGGGCAATCTACAAATTTGCAGAGTTGCAAATTTGACAATTTCTATTAGACAGAAAACAGCAAAAATATCAAGAGCTCTTCATACGTGGCTGCTATAGAAGAACGCCATTAAAGTTAGATGACCTAATCGAGGTCACAGTAATAATTGTAGTATTTCAAATTGTTGGGAACCACTGACGTTATTTGAGGGCAAGATGGAGGCGCGCAAGAAGCTCCTACCGAACAATATCCCGGATTGAAATGGAAAGTTGTGCGAGATTTCTGCCGTTACAATTGAAAGTGGCCACTTACCGCTTACGGAGCTACTTTCAATGTAATCTCGCCAGTGCAGCAGAAGACACGTTTGCAGTTCGCGAAAGTCGAGCGACGTTTATGTCGACAACAGGACTGCTTGTGTTTACTTAGTTGTGGCAGAAAACGAGTAGTTACTGATTGTGTTCCATTGAATACTGAGATTGCGGATGAAATAAATATTCCATGAACATTCGCTTGAACGTTAGAGAAAAAATAAGAACGCATCTTATTTAAATGAATCGTCACCTGTTGAGTTTGATTGCAACATTGTGAAGTGACTTATTTTTCTGCGGAAGATGAAGAATATGATGATGTGGTTAAATATTTATTTGTATTAAGATAGGATAAATATATTGATTTATGTATATGACTAATATGGAACATGTTATTATTGGATGATTAAATAATAAGACATTGATATGTAATATATAATTATTACTTGCAACATAAATAACTGTTATAGAATAATAAAATAAATATTATACAATACAGCGTGCAATAATAATACAGCGTACACAGAAATTATTTAATAAAAGAACGAATCGAAAGTGAAACAGTGACTCGTGAATAAAACATGTTAGCATTTCTTCTAAAGTTTTCCACTTTGAATGCGGTATATTTTGTTTTAGACGACGCATATTTTATATTTAGAAAGTACAAAAATGCTCGTGAGTCAGTAAAGATACTAATTCTTGGGAACTCTCAACTTTCCAAATTTTCTCTTCCCTCGTCACGAGAAGAAAGGAACTATCGTGTATAGTGTTTCATTTAGCAACATTCATGCATGAATGTGCAATATGTTGTTGGCGTAGTCGATAATCGGATAACATTTAACCTTCTCTTCCAACATTATTTTCACATCAATTGTGAAATCACGATAGCATCATCATTGTATAAAAAAGTACACGTCTTCAAATAAATAAACTGTACTGAAGAAATTGAAGAAACTGAAGAATTTGAAGAAGCTGAAGAATTTGAAGAAATTGAAAGAATTAAAGAAATTGAACGAATTGAAAGAATTTGAACAAATTGAACAAACTAGTCAAATAGGACAACTTGGACAAATTGGACAACTTGGGCAAATTGGACAACTTGGACAAATTGGACAACTTGGACAACTTGGACAACTTGGACAAATTGGACAACTTGGACAAATTGGACAAACTGGTCAACTTGGACAACTTGGACAAATTGGACAACTTGGACAAATTGATCACACTTAACAAAGTGGACAAACTGGAAAAATTGTACAAACTGAACGAATTGAACAAAGTGGACAAACCGAATCAACCGAATAAACTAAATAAACTAAATTAACTGCATAAGGTAAATAAACTAAATAAACTAAATAAATGTAATAACTATTTAAATAAAAAAAATGAATAAATTTTTGAACCGGACCACGTATAACACAGAATACTTCCGATATTGACCGAGTCAGACTAGAAGACTAGTACATGTACCTCTGAACGTTCGGCAATACACCTAGAATTGAATCGCAACTCGATTACCGAATGCGACTTTATTCTCGATTTTTCTAAAAAAGAAACCCCACATGTTACACTTTTATACGCATCGTCGCTAACTCAGTAATTAATAATTCACGCGTCCCGAGTTACGAAAGTAGTCATCATATTATTATGCACGCCTCTGTGTACGTACGCGAGAAACGATTTCGGTTTGAAATCAGGAAAAAAAATCGCAAACTCCGTAGAAGGACTATAATTACACTTCCTGCGCGTTACATTGAAATTGCATGTTAGCGAGGAATCAAGGCGAGTGTGAGTCATTGAATTTTAAGAAATTGTTGTACATCGCTGTAATCCTCAGTTCGCACCTTTTATCATTTCATTCAGTTGTAATTCTTCGGAGAGTAAACATTCGTGCACAATTTGCGGACCTTGACGCAAAAACGGCCACTCTGGCGGAAACGGGATGCTCGAAACTCCAAATAAACTTAGGATTCGAGCAGTAAATATAGCGTAGAGTAGTCGCGGAAATATAGCGCGGTCGTAAATCTCGCTAGTCCGTAAACGACACGTGATTCGTTCACGTTTTACCGACTCGGAAGCTAAGTGCTGATGGTGGGCTAGGAAATGTGCTGTACACATTTATAATATTAGATGTCTGCATTTGTAATATTTATTAAGATATTCGATGCACAAGTTTCTAATATTTAACAAAACATTGGATGTCCACATTGGTAATATTTATCAAAATATTAGGTGTACAAATTCTTCACATTTTTCAAAATGTTTCCTCATATTTATCAGAACATTAGGTGTCATTCGTAATATTTAACAAAACCTTAGGTGTTCACATTAATATCTGTCAGAATAGTAGATGTCCACATCCGTAACATTCAAAACACGAGATGTTCACATTCGTAACATTTATCAAAACATTACGTACAAATGAATTTGTCAAAATTTAAATAGAAAAGCTTGTTACAACCACTAAAAATAAGTAGTTAAAAACTAAACAGCGTTGTTATTTCAAAGAAAGGATTTGCCTAATGAAAGAATAGTCGATCAGAAGAAAATCGGCTGACTAAAGCGTGAAATTGTGAAACGTGCAAGGTTTTGTCGGAACGATCGGACGTGTAGGGACTTCGGGGTTACAGTAGCGGAAGAGGATGAAATAGGATCGGTGAATCAGGGTCTATCACGATTAACTATCCTCGCGCGGTAAATATTTTTAGAATGCGGAACAGAGAAACCAGCTGGCCAAGGTCGGAAGCAGGAGATCTTGACTCACGGTACGTAACCTCGGTTGACTGGCGCCTTTTGGAGAACGATTAACAAACGTCCCCAGTCACGTTGAATGTGTGGACTAACTTTTATTATGTTCACTGTGTCGCTTGTCACGGACTCGCCTTTATGCCCGCAGTTTACGTGCTCTTCCGGAAGCCCGGTTGACCCTGCTTGTTCGACAAGTTCACGAATTTAGACAAAAAGAGTGTAAAAGTATCGATTTTATAGTTGTACATTTGGTTATTTTATGTTAGACAAATCTTTGTAATAATTACATTTGTAGACTTTTAATGTGTCAATATTTTATTTTTGTAACAAAATTACATATGTATATAATGAATTTTGAAATGAAGTAACTAAACCTAACCTAAGTAGAATTAGCCTAATCGAACTTAACCTAAGTAGAATTAGCCTAATCGAACCTAACCTTATTGAATTTAGTCTAATTGAACCTAACCTAACTGAATTTAGTCTAATTGAATCTAACCTAACTAAATTGAGTCTAATTGAACCTAACCTAACTGAACCTGATCTAACCTAACCTAACTTGACAATAATATTCCGTTTCTCAGAAGCTAAATAACAACTACATAACAAGAAATCAACAGCAATATTTATTAACTGATATAACGACTATCGGTAATCAAGTCCGTATTCAAATCGTATTCGGAAATATTGATTAACAGCTCAAAGCAGTCGCTGCAGTAAATACATTGGTGTACACATTCAATTATATAACTTATCTGCATATTAAACATAGGTAACTGCATCGAAAGGGAAAATAATCGTTTCCAGTATCTTTTGTAACACCGAAGCCATTAATTCGCGACTTTGCATAATCTCGAATGACATTTCGTTATAAATCGCTAAGCTTCCTTCAAGAACGATCTAATAGAAAAATTATTACACGTTGCACAATGCTGTATCAATGAGTTAATAAAAAAAGAACAGGAGGATTTAATACTTTTAATCCGTTTTCTGCATTCTTGATTAATTATCTCGTTCCAGTGGAGAATATTTTCATAGTTTTTTGTCCAGTTTCTTACCACGCATACCGTATTTTAGATTTGCAAATGAAAGGACGCTTTCAGCTCCATCGATCAGTTTTTTATTCGTACATTCTGAATATTGCATGAGTTGTCTCGAAAATTTACAAATTTGGTCAATAAGGAAATTTGAAAATTCAGAAATATATATTCAATGTGAGGAAGTTTAGAAAAATACAGAAATATTAAATATTCCATTTCACAAGGCACGATAGAAAATTTCGAAGTTGAATGATTTTAGAAATATAAGAAACTTAACTTATAGATAAGAAATTACCTCAGTAAGAGATAACCATAAAATAATCATCCGTGTTTGAATTTCCCGCCACAAACTGTTCCCCGAGGCTCCTCGTGTCCGCAGAAGATACAACAGCGTGATAAAGTAATTGATGGTGACAAAGTTAGGTGGTATACTTCGTACACGTCCACGGAATAATGATCTTATTTAGAGCAACATAAATCTCCCTTTTAAATCTAGCATATCGTGTCCAGAGGATGAATCGGATCAACAGCTGTTGCGGTATAAAACCAAACATCGTCTAATTTAATATACGCGATTTCCAGAACCGTAGCTATTTGTAATCACTGCAGAAGGCTAACGAAGTGAAACGCTCGAATTAGCCGGGTAATAAGATCAAACAAACATTCGCGATGCAAATGACGCAGGGGGAAAGAGAACGACTCACTACGGAGATGTAATTTTCCCGTGCAAATCTTCGCCGAGAAGAATGCAAATTGTGTAGACATTTAGATGGGAACTCTTTCCGTGGGGATTATTTTAATGAAAACTATCGTGTCCAGAATTATGGCGGGCGATACGATGTCTAAACATAGCCAAGACAAAAGGAACAATCCTGAATTCCGATTTACGAATTCTCTGTTTCTGCGATGATCCGACCAAGAAAAAACACTGACTTTTACCTCTCGTTGCCTTTGGCCGATCGCCAACTATCTGGGGAATCTTCTGTGGTTCGTGTAAACGTGTCTAACCAGCGCTACGAATACATTTTATACGTCACAGAAGAATCCCGCCTTTTCCATCCACGTAATTGTGGATAAACTTACTTGACGGGTATTTTCTTCAGTTTTGATTCTGTGCTTTTGGCGTGGGACGAGCAAAATTTTGTTATAGGGAGAAGTTTGGTCGGTGCACGTTTGAGTTAGGTTAGGTTTAGATGATATCGCGATGGATGAACGCAGCATTACGAGTAGATGTTTGAGAGTAGTTCGAGATTTTGAACTGCGGAAATTTGGCAGTTTCGACTTTTTGGAGTGTGGGATGTTTTGGGATTTTCGGAGCTTCAGATATTGGGATTTTGGGATTTTGGGACATTGGGACTTTTATAGTTTGGAATTTTGCGATTTTGGGACTTTGGAATATTGGGATTTTTGGGTATTAGGACTTTGACAATTTGGAATTTTGCGAACTTGGGTCTTTGAAATATTGGGATTTTGGGATTTTGGAACTTTCAGAGATTAAGATTTTCTCGTTTTGAATTTTGGGATATTGGGATTTTGGCAGTTTGGAGTTTTGTGATTTGGGACTTTGGAATATTGGGATTTTGGGGTATTAGGACTTCGACAATTTGAAATTTCACGATCTTAGGACTTTGGAATATTGAGATTTTGGGATTTTGGAACTTTCAGAGATAAAAATTCTGCGATTTATAATTTTGAGATTTTGGGACATTGAGACTTTGACAATCCTATTGAGGATTTCGATGGTCTTGCAGAATGCAATCAGGTCCTGGTACGATGTTGAGGTGCTTCTGTGAGGTCCTTGAGAACTTTTGACAATTTAGAATTTGGCGATTTTGTGACTTGGAATTATGGAAGTTTTAAAATGTTTGACAATTTGAAATTTTCGAACTGTTAGGCTACAAATTTTTGTTAATAGAACAATCTTATTGAATAATTGAGAAAATTACGATTAGAAATTAGAAATGATTAAATGTATTGAGTAAAAGACAAGGTAAAGGATGTTGTTGCTTAAGGCGAGTTATCGAGCATAGAATATGAAAAACGTAGTAATACGTGATTAGCACATCAGTCGTACGAGACAAGAATCGTATTGATACGTCGTCGATAAATCAAATGGACACACGGGAAACGTACTAATGACTCGTCAAGGAACTGGAAGCAAAACATAGTAACTATACACAAGTCGAAGCGTTGTAAATTGAGAACAAGCGTGACGTATCGATTATTGAATACATAATGTAAAATCTTTTTGAAAATGTACAAATTTTCATCGAATATTTAATAAACTATCTACAGTTACAATCTACTAAATGTAAGTCTTGATATAAAACTTTAACAATCAACTATAAATTCTTAAATCGAACATTGAAAGACAATTTTCAAATAACAAATTGTTCTTTCCAGATTATTTATGTATTCAAAAATTCCATTCTTTATACCACGTATTCTCCTTTATTTATTTATTTACCAACTCAATTGTGTACACTGTTCATAACCTGCCCATCTACCTACATTTCTAACATTATCTACCCGTGTATTCATTTATCTACTTACTCGCATATTTGCCTGCCTGTCCGATGATTTACATAACTGTCCACTGCATGTTTTGCAAGAAAGTGCACGAGAAAATGACAAATTGCATGTATTCGAAAAAAGTAAACATTCCACTAAACACGCCATCTTGTGTTCTCCAGGGGTCCTTGCTTTGTGGACAAAATTATGCTAGAAATTGTGTACCTTGTAGACAAGAGTGGCTGTAATGTGTTCCCTCTATTGCGTGAAGAGGAAGAAAATTTTAATTTGTTTACTTTGTTTCTGACATCAAATTTTACTATTTTTATTGTTCGTTTATGGGGAATGGACAAGGTGCTTGTACTGAGAGCATGTATAGCTTTGGGTAACTTATTGATGAAATAACAAAAATAATTTTCGAGTTTATTAATAAAATTATGGGAACAACTTTGTGTGAGTTGGTTTGGAAATTTTTTGTTTTTGGGTGATGAACATTTGGGGATTTGGGGATATGGAAATTTGGTGATTTAGGTAACTTAGGAATTTGGAAATTTAGGAATTTGGTGATTCAGGTATTTGGAAATTTTTGGAATTTGGGGACTTGGGAATTTGGAAATTTTGGAATTGGGGGATTTAGGAATTTGAAAATTTTGGAATTGGGAACTTAGGAATTTGGAAGTTTTGGAATTGGGGACTTAGGAATTTGGAAATTTTGGAATTGGGGATTTAGGAATTTGGAAATTTAGGAATTTAGGGACATAGGAATTTGAAAATTTTGGAATTGGGGACTTAGGAATTTGGAAATTTTGGAATTGGGGATTTAGGAATTTGGAAATTTTGGAACTGGGGATTTAGGAATTTGGAAATTTTGGAATTGGGGGACTTAGGAATTTGGAAATTTTGGAATTGGGGGATTTAGGAATTTGGATATTTTGGAATTGGGGAATTTAGGAATTTGGAATATAGGAATTTGGAAATTTGGGAATTTGGAAATTTAGAAATTTGGGGACTTGGGAATTTGGAAATTTAGGAATTTGGAAATTTGGGAATTTGGAAATTTAGAAATTTGGGGACTTGGGAATTTGGAAATTTAGGAATTTGGAAACTTCAAAATTTGGAAATTTATGAATGTAGAAATTTCTACGTACAAAAATGCAGACATTCTGAAATTTGTAACCTTGCAAATGACATGGAAATTAAAATATCCTTCAAACTCCGTTTCCCAGTGTTGCAATGTCACGTACAACCAATTCTCATGTGTATAATAATCCCTCGCCTTCTCAATTCGTTCCGGACCAGCTTGCACAGGCTATTGTCCAGCTACTCGAGCAATTAAAATTTGTTTACCAAAGAAAGGTAATCAAGTTCGTGGCTGTACAAGAACACCTTACATGATTAAGCTGTAGGCCACGGTTTCAATTTCGAAATTGTTTGACGTTTTCGTCCCGTAGCGTTGCACCCAGTCACGTACATCATTATCGTATTACCAGGTGTTTTGCGACGCAGTTTCGTAATCGGGCCATTCGATCGTACTGAATATTAACTCATTGTGGACGAAACCGTACGTTAATTCTCTGAAATAAGACATAGTGTATCATTAAACTTAAGATTAAGATCTCCTTCTTATTCTAGAAATTTGGAGATATGGGAACTCAAGAATGCAGATATTCCCCTCTTCAAAGCACTATATTTAATATGTCCCCATTGTTCACACTTACAAACGTAGGTCACAATCTTTGAATCATCGATTTTGATAAAACCATTTCTAAAAATCATAGAATAAAAAGTAAATGAACCCTGTTTGTCCGTTTTTGTGAATAGTCAGTATTTTTGGAGATATCCACCGTTTAATTCGTTGACTGTCACATGAGTTCCTTGACGATCCGGCACGTGTAGCTAATTAGTGAGTTTTTTCGAGAAATGAAGCTTTGATAGTATGAAAGGAATGTGTCGTGAACATGGACGTGTGAAATGATGAAAATTAGCGAACGATTAGGAAATCGACGGTTAAGTAACGATGCCTTGTGACACACTTTTGTGAACGTGATGATGATTTTAGACAATATAGTTCGAGTTTGGAACGAGTTTAGTCCGGATCGTAAATTAGCATTTTTGATTTGACGAGAACACTGATCATACGTGAATGTGATCTAATTAATTTTCGGTGGTTAGTTAAATAAAATGTGAGATTATTATCTCTTTTAATAAGAAATTGAAAATTAGATAATCAAACTAATTTTCATTGATACTTCAATAACGAGTAAGAAAGGAAAACCAGTGTAAAGAGAAATGAATACGGCAATATAACGAGAGCACATTATATTGTACTCATAGATATCTGTAAATACTTCTACCTGAAAAAAGAATTCTATAATAGGAGGTGCTACGATGTTTGCTAATACATTTACGTAAGCCAAGAAAAACAAGCTGGAAAGTTAGAATATTTGTTCGAAAATTAGTAACATTAGTTAAAAGCAAATCTGTGATGTAACGTTGGAAGTTACATTGATTCAATTCATTTACAGACAACAATTTTTGTTTTTACAGTCTGTCGTAATTTACCGATTAGACCATCATCTACGATTTTGCTTTACTTTGCTTTGTTTCTTTATCGCAACATTCGGTCACATTGTTCTTAATATTCATTCATTTATCCACTTCAGTTTTTTTCGTTAATCATTTACATATCTATGTACCTATTCATGCAACAATCGATTTGCATATCCTCTTCGGTTTCAGTTCAAGTCATCGTTTCGTTCATTCAGTTTTCTCGAGCTAGTGAAATCGCATTGTTACATTAACTGTCTCGCGTTGAGTCCCGTTCGAATATAAATCGATTACAAAATTATGCTAATTCCCGTTTGTTACTCAATATCCTTGTTTTGTCGGTTCGACAGTCCCCGAAGGTTACGAATTATATAAATACAAGTGGATGATATATGCGAATTGAATATTTATTGTTATCAGAAAAAATACGAAAAAAAATGGAGACCTTGATAATATGGCAACACACACGCCTGCGAAATTTCTTGTCAAATTCATTTTCATGCGAACGTGTCATGTGATCGAACAGGTTTGTTCGATAATTTATACATGATACCTTTTAATTGACCCGATGAAAAGAAGAAAAAGACTTTCTACCGTGTCTAAGTGACGAACTTTCACAAATATCTCTTCACTGAATTGTCCTGGAAATAGATTCTGGTAGATTGTCGCACTTCGAGTCTTCAAAATTTTTTTATTGCAAATAAACTATATACATATACATTTAATAAAAACAGCATTTTATAATAACATTCACAAGCATTTTGCAATTACATTATTTTTTAACTATAAACATAAACATTTAATAAAAACATCATTGTATAACAACATTCATATTCATTTTGTATTTACGTTATTTTATAACTATATACATAAACGTTTAACAACAACATCATTTTACAATGATCTACATATATGCATGATACACATATATATTTTTTGGTCACAATTTAATGATCAAATAAACATGAACATAATAAGTAATAATAATAAACATTCTCAATAGAGTAAAATAACAGATAAAACGTTTCAGTAGATCTACAATTTTCCCTGGAAAATAACGTGTTTGAAAATCAGTTACAGCGTTGTTTTCGCAGAGGAATATTTGAAAACGTTAAAAGCGCTATTTAACTTTTGCAAACTGATTTCTCGGTGTGTATCGTAGAACAGACTTAATATTCAGCACACCGAGCAGCAAGTTACAAAACACGTTACGATATCCCCTGCCAAGTCGATAACATAATCTTTACACAACGTTCAAGAAACTCTCCTTGTGCATGTAAACGTTGTACAATTACCATTCGTTGATTTCTTTCGACAATATAGAAATTCGAGAAAATAGCGACGTACAGACTTTACGTTTTACCTGCGGTAGAAATCTACCATTGTTTCTTGGTATTAAATCAGTGGTGTGATTTTTGTTTATTTCGAAATTGGAGATTTTGGAATTTTGGAACGTTGAAATTTTTAATTTTAGAGTTTTGCATTTTTGGGATTTTGGGACTTTTGAGTTGTCGAAAATTGAGGTCTTGGAATTTTAAGACTTTAGGAATTTCAGGTTCTAAGGTTTTGGAATTTTTGAATTTTAGGATCACTACAAGTTCGACATTTTGGGGTTTTAGAATTTTACAATTTTAACACTTCCAAAGATTAAATTTTTACGATTTTGGAATTTTTTAATATTGAGACTTCTGTAATTTCTGAACTTTGATATTTTACAATTTTTCAACATTGAAATTTCGGGACTTGAGTTTCGGAATTGTAGGTTTCTTGAACTTTAGGACTTAAGACTCAAAGCATATCTTGATTACGGAATGAATCATGATCATAGTAATTAGTGAGTCATGAAAAGTTACCGTTTTCGAAAGTGGGTCCCCGTGCATAAAAATTTGGCTAGACTTGCAACTGATTAGTCATATTAGAGAAACCGCTTACTGCTGCGTGCTGATAGCAATCGAAGTGGAACACCGATAAAGTTTATACACAAAATTATATATAAAAACGAACGAAGGCTACCGAACATTATTATTGGAAGATTATTATCGTAAACAACATATCGTTTTATAACATTTCTTACATTTATCATTTTATAAATATTTTTCTTACCGACTGTACACATCAAACGTTACTTGTACCTCAACTTTCGGAAAGTATCTATACAAAACGAATGTCAACTTTATGAAAGTAAATATACAAAACGAAACTACATTGTGAAAGTGCAAACACTCGTCGTGAACTTTAAACTTGCAATGCACGAAAGGAGTCGACAAGGTAGCAACATTTCGGATATTTATCGAACCCCGGTGAAGTTAGCCAAACGGTTGTCGACTTTACAGAGTCGTTTCAGGTTCATTACGTTCGACTTTCAAATTCGCATGCAATCGTCATCCATCGGGAAAATGACGCGATCGAAGAAACAGCGTGGAAACCTGTTCCCGGCGCTTGCCAGACGGATTTTCCTGAAACGGGAGAGCAATCGCGAACACGTGAACACCGGGACACGTTGAAAGGAGCTTAATGGCCGTAAGTACGCGTTTCATTTTACTTGGAGAGATTAGTGTTGAAGACATTCATGTCACCGTTATGTCACACGCGGCTTAATACGACGAGTCCTGTTTACAAGAAGCGTATTTCATTTCCTTTTCACTTTTATTCCGCTGCTGACGGTACCAGGCTGACTACTTTCGACGTTTTGCTTCTGTTTTCGCTCCGCTCGAAAATTATTCTCCTCCGGTCAACAAATTTCGAACGATCACCTTCTTTGCATTTCTTTATTTAGCCTCTGCTTCTTTACATTATCGATGGACTTAATTAATGTATATGTAATATATCGCGTAAATAATATATGCATATATGACATGTAATATATCAGATGATTAACATATGCATATGTGACATCAAATTTATTTGTGTAAGTAATATATGCATATATGACGTGTAATGTACCAGGTAATTAATATATGCATATATGACATGTGATATAACAGGTAATTAATATATGCATATGTGACATATATCATACTAGTAATATGTGTCTACATGATATGTAATAATCACATAAATAGTATATGCATATATGACATGTAAGATACCAGGTAATTCATATATGCATATATGACATGTAATATACCAGGTAATTAATATATGTGACATGAAATATATAACGATATATGACAATTTATATTTTGAAAATAGAAAAGGAGAATTAAGGATGGAAAGAGTATTTCAAAGCATCTGAATAATTAATAAACAAGTTGTTTAATTTGTAGCAATTGATTTGCGAGTATTGCACAGCAGACGCTGCAACGAGGGGGTTAAATAATTTGTTAGGAGGTGACCGATCGTAACTTTCGTATTACAATCATTTTAAAGCACTGTGTTCATCGTGATCAAGTGGTATGAATGTGTCATTCTAAAGTGATTAATCTTTATATGAAAGATCACATGCTCTGCAGAGCTGTCGTTAGAGTTTACAGAGCCCGGGGCAAAAGTCAATATTATTGAGAAGATATTAGTCTTCGTGTACGAGAAATTTTTGTTATTGAACTCTGTTGGGTGTCAGACATTTTTGTTTAAAAATAACTCGATATAAATCGTTGTAAATAAGATTTCTAATTCACGCAAAATTAAAAATGATAAATATTCAATTCTAAAAGAATTATTCTATAATTTAGAAAATTATATTTTTAAGACCATCTGAACAAAAGATTGAATAATTATTTAGAATTTGAAACGTTTAATTCCTGAAAGTGTGTGGTGTGAGTAATGAATTGATATTGTGAAAATATCTGAATGAAATTTTTACTAACGATACTTGTTTCGCTCAGGATTGCTTTCACCGACTTGAACTCGTTTTCTAATATCGTTTTCTCACAGCATGCTTATTTTTATTACAAGCGAAATGCAATTCTTGATCGCCTATTTACTGTCTCACCTTCATTTGTCGAACATCATGAATTATTCAACGTTCTGGTTGTTTCTATTTATATTCTCATTATTTCGATTGATCGATTACTACGAATGTATAAACATTCAACTGTACGAATCGAATTACAGCGAACATGATACTCTGTTACATCAACAAATTACTGTTCGTATAAAAATTTGTCCTTCTGTTGTGTACTTCCTAATATGATTACAAAGTATAATCTACTTTATGAGTCTGACTGACATTACTTTAAGATAATATTAACAACCCAATGTTAACGTTAACCTATAAAAAAATATGTCATAACCTTCAAAACAATGTTAGAAGGATATTCACATGTAATTGCTCATTCAAATGGAGTATGAACTCTAATACAAAGAAGTATAAGAATGGTTAATAAAATTTTACAAGAAATTTTTCATGTTCACACAACCAAGAAAGCAAATGAAGTTATTTCAGATAGAGTTTATTGTAATGTAAAAATTATTTAAAAAATTAAAATGCTGTTTTGTCAAATTCAACCCCTTCCATATAAATGATTATATATTAAATTTGACCGCTTTCATATAAATAATAGTAATAGTATTTAATATCGTTTTCTAAGCCGGTGTTGACATTAGTCGGTAATGAGTAATGGATCACGTGTTTTGTTCACCTTTTTAGGGTGAATTTCCATCGCGTTTCACTTTCTTCGCCATACATAATCGCCGGCGTATCGATAAACGGCTTTCGGAGGCAGTTAAAGGCTGCACATATAAAACGAACAAACGCACGAGACTTTAATACAGAGTCAGAACCTGTCGATCGGTTCTAACGATTGTTTGCCAATCAACTTCCGTGTAATCGCGCGGTTAGTTGTTACGCATGCCTCGGGGCCACTAACGATTACCAACATTCTTGCTTTCCCCTCTTCCTCATACCATTTTTTTTCTAAACCGGACGTTTTTTTACGGTTGCAGCAATCAATTCTGAACAATATCGGACGTTGGTGCTTTATCAATTATTTATAACGCGATGTTACATTCTTTGTATCGATGGTAATTTAAGAAAACCGGTATTTCGATGGACGAGGAAAGACCACGGTTAAAGAACGGCGTAATTATTGCCGTTTAATGATAATAATTTACAGTTATAATGATAAGAGACTGTACCCATTTGAAAAATTATAAATTCTAATAGTTTTACTTGTTCGTATATTAAAGTGCTCAGTTTCTACGAAAAAGTTTTTATTTTCAGCACAAATTTTCAAGGCTCGTACAATATTTTTGATGTTTGATATTCTCTAATAGTAAACGTTATAACTGTACCTCAACCTAATCTGCAACCTAACTGTTTGACCTAGCCTTACTGATCCAAATGAATCTTGACGATATAGTACACATACAATTTTCTTTTATTACATACAAACTTCTGCCTTATGTGAATGAAAGTTTTAATTAATAGTTAATGTGACAATTTATACAAATTTGAGTTATTAGAACATTTCATCTGATACATATTGTGTCTTATTTATACTATTATGCTATATAGTAAATAGTTCACGTATATTGCTGGAAAGTGGCTCCACCTCGACTTGTCAAGCAACACATAGTCGAACATTTCCAACAGCAGTCACCGTAATTCAAATTTCCCTCCTTACCGACAGTACACTTACCGCTCAATTGTACCAAAATTCAAATTAACCAAAATACCTAAAAAAAAAAAACCATTCCTCATCCTGTAAAACTGAAAATTAAACTCGAATTATATCATCTGAAGCAAATATTAGAACTCGAGTATAATGTACATAATTTTATCAGTAATTTATGCCAAGAAGTGGTTCGAATCGATAAAACTGTCCTCGTGTTCTGTTCGACAATCATCGTCCATTCTTCGGCTATTGTCGGAACTTCGTCGAGAACATTTCGACAAACATCAACTACTGGAAACGTTGTAAACAGACATAATTAACCTCGATGAAAACATTGCCACGCGCATCCGACACTACGTAAGGCCATTTTTTCAGTGAATAAGGCCAGTTCCATTACAGACAGCCGTGAACGTGCTCTGAAAGCATGGCGCTCCTCGCGAGAATTTCCAAGTGCGAGGTACGTCAGAAATTTCCCATAATTTTATCGAAATTCGTTGTTTTCGTTCTAGAACGTCGTTTCAGTCGCGTCCAATGTATTCCAGATGAATAGGCTTCGCTGTCATAAGTAGATGTGCACTTCAGCCGCGAGAAATCAATGTGGAGTCATTGTATCCAAGACAAATATTTATGAATTACGTTATCGTTCGATAATTAAATTTAGCCACAGTGAATGTACAGTGCACATCTTCATAAGATTTTTATACAGATTTAAACTCAAATTTAATTATCTCCTATTTCGATAATATTTTTCATTCACATCAGATGTAGCTTCCGTTCCATCACAGATAAGGGATGATAGTTCTAACATAACTAAAATTACCCTCAATATTGTATCACTATAAGTATGGGGTGTACATCATTATCACCATGATACCTAAATAAAATTCCAGTCGAAAAATTGATAACAAATAAAGCAGTATAATAAATTTTCAAATGATTACAAAATGTCATTCTAATTTTTTGTAATGGAGTATTCCTAGCTGATATCAAGATGTGTACAACGAGTAATAATTTTGGAATTTAGAAATTTTTTATTATGTGTACCCTAGGTTCAGAGATATAGAGGTATAAGTCTGCACGGGTGATTAAAGTGTTTGTATAACGTTTGGACAATTATATAATAATCATTCTTGTGCAATCCTCGATGTACACTTTGGATCTTCTTAAGTCATAAACGAGCTTAATATCCCTAATTTCCGAGTACTTTCTTTTACATGTATTTTCAGAATGCGGTAATGCTTGTTTAACAGTCATGGAGTCATCCTCATTACTGGTCGTTTGGAGCTGCGTGCTCACGGGGGGTCAACGTTATCTGCACCTCTCATTTAACGATAATACAAGTGTTAACAACCTAGTAAAACAAGAAATATCAACGTTTTACACCCTTCATTTTGTAATTAGACTTTAATCGAATTATCTATAACTCGAATATAACTGCATGCAAACATGATAGAATAACGATGTCCCACATTTCTAACATATCGAAACTTCACGATGTATCAGAAATCTGTAGCTCAGTGATCATATTTCAATAATTTACACCATTAAAGTAATCGTCACGTTTAAATAATTCACACGATTAAAATAATGATCACATTTAAATAATTTTCACCATTAAAATGATCATATTTAAATAATTTTCGCCATTAAAATGATCATATTTAAATAATTTTCGCCATTAAAATGATCATATTTGAATAATTTTCACCATTAAAATAATTTGTACTATTGAAATAATTTATTGCATCTTTCACTCTTGAAGAGGATTTAACTGAAAAGGGATTATACTGAGCAACTTTTGGATAATAGTTACAAAATTAATCCAAAACTAGCCTAATCGATCAGTGTTATTTAAAAATACAACTCTTAAGGCTATAAAGTCACTGAAAACCAGTGTAAAACTGGTTCACCGAGTAAGTCAGTGAAATGTTCACTAAAAGGGACTTAAAGAATGCATTATAAAGTGATATAATACCTCAATTTGGCGTTTTAATATCAGTAATTACGATTAGTAACGTTCGAATTGAAACGTAAAAGCTCTTATTGCTTTCTGAAGCGGTGCACCGGAAGTTCGAATTATACCTCTGGTCTAAATTCATTCAAGAGCCACGACATCCGTGTTGTTTTTCAAGGGAGACTACTTGCGAATCTTCGTTCCAATTGACTCCGATACAAAATTACAGTGCAATGGCGCTCGTAAAGGGGAATGTCATTACCAATCTGGTGTAATGGAGATCGCATACTTTACGTAACGCGAATTGAATCGGTTTGCCAACAAGTGTATCGTGTCAAAGCGACGTATATCGTGCAAGGGGCAAACAGTTGTTCCCAATGGGCTTCTTATCTTTGATGTTGCCCACCGATAAACCGCAACAGACAGATAGATTTATTTTAAAGCCTACTTTACAGAGTGATACATTTGTAACGATCTAATTGTACTGAAACATATTTTGAATGAAAATAAAATTCTTTTCTTGTTTGATACGACTTATTGATAACTGAGGGGTAGTTGAAGTATTCAATCGTGACAATGGAATTTGTTAATGAGGTAAACAGCGTTTAAAATCATGTAACTGATTACAAATGTAAATGACAGCAAATAAAATTCTTCAACTTAAATACATTACAAAGTAAAATTTGTTTAATGTTAATTGAATATTTTAGGCGCGATTAGCCGCAAGGACGTACAGCAGTAGCGTACCAGCGGTTAAGATGTACATTGATGGCCAATTCGTAGGTAATTATTTTTCTGTATTAAAAATTGCATAGAAAATTTGATTGAATTTAATAATCGTCGATCGTACAAAATTAGTAGATATAAAAGGTCTACTATTTTGATCGAATATTATACTCGGTTTCTCAAGCATTCTACAACCCATTTTTTTATAACGAAAGTACACTTCTGAAGGCATTTCGATTCAAGCCCGCGGACGACGAGTGCTGCTGAAGCGTCCATTGAAACTGCATAGAAAAGGCGTTATATTTCGAGGCGAATTCAATTTTAAGCATTGCTTTAAAAAGGAAACGCTTAACCATCGGATGAATAAGCACTGGTTACGTAAAAAGCTTCAGATTTAAATGGAATAATTATACATACTATTTCTCGCGTGAAAGTTGTGTTAAAATAATTTCAGTACACGGTAGCAAGCACTGTAGTGTCCTCTAGAAAAAATGGCGACGTAAAGTTTCAACAGTTTTACGAATAGTCATCAATTTTTAATTGTCAAAACTTGTTCCTTGAAAAGTGGATATTCTATGTAGAATTTATGCGACTGAAGAAATTTGATGGTTATGATCGATGACGTAACCAGAGAAGGGTTCAAGACCTCAACAAAAATTTTGTTCTAATTTACTTTTCTCTGTGTCTGTACTATTTATAAATTAATGAGTTACTTTTAGTCATGGAAGGATTTGAATTTGTTCCAGAATCGAAGGCCACGGAATTCACGGAGGTTCACGATCCAGCTACAAATAAATTGTTATGTCGTACGCCAAAGTGCACGAAAGAAGAGATGCACACGGCCGTGGAAAGTGCAAAATCTGCGTACGCGAAATGGAAAAATACTAGCGTTCTTACTAGACAAATGTTGATGCTCAAATACCAAGCACTCATTCGTGAACACTCGGTACGTTCTTAATAATTTTAATTTACCCTCCTAAACGACCATTTTAAAATTCACATTCTAGTTTAATATGAAGTATTTTAATATGAATAATGAATCCTTGTTTCAGAAAGAAATTGCAGCAAATTTAGTACAGGAGAATGGAAAGACAATGGCAGACGCGGAAGGGGATGTTCTTCGTGGTCTTCGTAAGTGTCCTCAAAACTTCTGAAGCAAACAACTTAAATTAAGGCTTAAGTTATATTATTAGTTCAAAATTAAGTTCACTTAATATTTAACAATGAAAGAGTAATTTCTCATCAGCGAATACATTTTACAGTTTCATTGTAATATCTTTTAAACAAGAGTCTCTGTAATCAGTTTGTATGTTACATATGCGCAATTGTTAACCGTGTTTATTGAAGTGTATATGTTCTATGAACTTCCTGCGCATGATTCCGTTATCTACTGCACATGTGTCCAATGCGCAAGGTCACTGTCAAGGTTATTAATAGGTTACACAGTTTTTACATTTGTTGTAATTGGATATTAATAGATCCTTGAATATATGTATGTACATATTATATCATAGATACATGCATACATATATTACACAGGGCGATAGATCATTATCTAACAACTGATAAATGTAAAAAAGATCAAAACTTAGTATCTCAAGATCAGTGTTGAACTTACATCAGAAAATGCCTTGAGTGCATTAAATAAATATAAAGTTTAGAGTTCGGACCATAATTTAAAGAGGTTAATATTGAACAATTTCGATCGAATACCAATCTGCAAGCATGTCAAATTGTTTGTTGCGTATGCCAATCTATTTTCGACCGTCTATGATATCCGGTAAACGTTAATCACAGACAGGTAAACGATACATTACAAACGATGTTGATTTATGTTACAGAGGTGGTGGATGCATGCACCGCAATTCCTTCCCTGCAAATGGGCGAGAGTACACCAAACATCGCCACAGATATGGACATAATTTCCTACAGAGTTCCCCTTGGTGTAACTGCCTCCATCTGTCCGTTCAATTTCCCAGCGATGATACCGCTGTGGTCGTTTCCGGTTTCGGTCGCGTGTGGAAACGCGACCATTTTGAAACCGTCCGAGCGTGTGCCAGGGGCATCCATGATCCTGGCCGATTTGTTCACCAAGGCCGGTGCTCCACCAGGATTATTGAACGTTATACATGGCCAACATGCCGCTGTTGATTTTATCTGCGAACATCCGGATATCAAGGCGGTTTCTTTCGTCGGTTCCGATCAGGCGGTACGTTCTACTATCGATTGGTATTCCTTTGTGTTCGTTCTATCGTCAGGTACATTTTGTACGCAAGATATCGAGCTGAATGATAAAGCTAGTTTTATTTGGCTACTGCTTTATGTAACGGACTCGTGTATTGAGTTCACGATGAGCTATGATAGTTCATACACAGGTAGTTTTTCATGTCTGAATATATTAACTTCTTCTAAATTTTTAATTGTATACTTTTGAGTTTGTGAATTAAACATTTTTTCGTTTGGGTGTTCCTGCACTGCAAAATTTAAAATATACATTTTCTTCTGAATCACCCAAGTAACGAATCCTTTTAACGAACATTCTTCATTTTCTAGGGAAAATACATATACAAACAGAGCAGCGCTCACGGCAAACGAGTGCAGTGCAACATGGGAGCGAAGAACCATTGCGTTGTATTGCCGGATGCAAACAAAAACAAGACCCTTTCTCAGATCGTCGGTGCCGCGTTCGGGGCAGCTGGACAAAGATGCATGGCTCTCTCGGTAGCCATATTTGTCGGCCAATCGAAGGACTGGATACCGGATCTGGTGGAAGCTGCGAAAAAATTGAAGGTCAATGCTGGACACGTACCTGGAACCGACCTTGGACCAGTTATATCGCCGCAGTCGAAGAAGAGGATATGCGATTTGGTCGAGTCGGGGGTGAAAGAGGGTGCAACGTTGGCTCTTGATGGTAGAGGACTCGTTGTCAGTGGTTATGAAAATGGAAACTTTGTTGGACCAACTGTGCTCACTAATGTTGAGGTATTATAGATTTTGAGAATTTTGGCATTGGAGATTTGGAAATTTGAAAACTGTAGAATTGGAAATTTGGAAATTTGGAAACTTAGGAACTTGAGAACTTAGAAATTTGAGAAGTTGGCTATTAGGGAGATTGGAAATTTGGGAATATTGAATTTTGAGAATTTGGGAGTCTAGGAATCTCAATCTTATTACTACACCCACTTTGCTATATAATTCAATTTAAATTAACCCAAATGTTATATTATGTTTCAGCCCTCAATGCAATGTTACACAGAAGAAATTTTTGGACCCGTGCTTACTTGTATTTTTACCAACACACTAAACGAGGCTATCGATATTATTAACAAGAATGTTTATGGAAATGGAACTGCTGTGTTCACGACAAATGGCGCAACAGCGAGAGCATTTATAAATAGAATCGAGGCTGGTCAAGTTGGTGTAAATGTCCCCATTCCTGTCCCATTGCCAATGTTCAGTTTTACAGGAAACAAGGGATCGTTTTTGGGTGATAATCACTTTTATGGAAAACATGTAAGTGTAACATACAATATATTTCAACCCCATTGTATATTTGATAAAATAGCATTACATATAATTAAACTGTAAACTTTATAATTTTATAATTACATAATTAAATAACTTTTATATATTTAATTATCTATTGGAAATTTCAGAGCATGTTTGAAAATAATTTTAAATTTGATATTTAACCTGCACCATGTACATAATTATTCAAAAATTTAGTTTAACATATTTATTAAAAATGTAAAATGTTTCTAGGGCGTCAACTTCCATACACAAGTTAAAACCATAACCCAGTTGTGGAGATCTGGAGATTCCAGCGACATCGCATCCTCAACAGCTATGCCGACTATGCAATAAAAGAACTTGAATTCAACTTTCACGTTGAAAATGTGAAGATTCATTGAAATACCAGTTCCTAATTTTTGCACTTATTTTACATTCAACGTGTTTACAGGTTATACTTCCTCTTTATGAAGTATAGTGTACAAATTTCTATAGGCATATGTTACTGAAAAACGTCTTCCATTGATCCAATTTCAGTAGAACTGAAGTGGAGAAATTTTCTTAGCGTTTAATGTATCTATATTTTGTAATAAAATACAAATAAAATCTTTCATGCAGAGTTTTTATTATTTTATTATTTTTATTAGTGTTACTTTCTTCAATTTTTATGGAGCTAAGTTTTTTTATTTGTAAATTTTCAAATTTACAATTGCTAAATTGCCAAATTTACAAATTGCACAAGCCTCAAGTTCTCAAATTTCTCAAACCATTCCACCAATACACATTAAAATAAAAAATTCTGAGAATATCAACCCTACCTCCCTCCTCGTTCTCCAAACTAAAAAAGAAATAAAAACCAAAGACGACAGTCAACCCCAACGCCAAGGAGTGTTCCGTAAGGGGTGAATTCGGCTAATCATAACAGGAAGCATAATGATAGAAGTTCAAGGTCGAGGAGTATTCGAACGTCCTTGAACCCAAGATGGTTCCTCGTATCCGTATCGAAGACATTCAAACGGTGACGGACTTCCGGAAATTGTTGACGGCGTCTGCGCAATCGTTTCACCACCCCCTGGTGAGACGCATCTGCGCATTTTCCAGGAGAATTTCTCTCACAGGCGAGGTTCTGCCTGTCCTGGATTGTCGTGTTCGCTCCGACAGAGAAGCCTGCCGGAAGTGGAAACGGAGAATACCAACCCCTTCTGTTGCACACATATTGTGAGTACTACTTGTTTATCTCTGAACGATTATTTATTACCGATTGTCACTGGCCTCCTTGTTTCTCGACAATTCATCAATTGCCAAATGTTGCTCGTTGGCCATTTGTTTGCAAAGGAGTATGCTTCGTTCCTACATTTGTTTTCATTCACGTTATTGTTTTCATCCCCTCGTTTCCAAACTTGTCGGTAAATTAAAAAACTTTCCCAGGAAATAATTTTGTAGGAATTATCTTGTCGCCTGATTTGATTTTGTTTCATGTTTTGTTGCATTTTCGGGGGACTGTTAACCTTATGGCTGGTTTAGGGGAATCGTGATTTAATATTTGCCGAGGAAAATCGGGAATCGATTCCTCCCGGAGGAACGTGTCTGTTGTCCTTTCTTTAGCTCGACCATGCTCGATAATCCTTTGGGAATTTGAAAAATGGGGCTTCGTTGCTGTTAGGTATTACATGCAGTCGAAGGATCATACAATTTTCGATTTTAATTATTTCCCTGAGGATGCACTTCGATCCGGCGCAATTATTTCTAATTTCACAACTTTCTGTTTCTGTTTTCATTTACACTACTCTACGTTACATCTGTCTACAATCTGCTTATAATTTCCTCCTGCATTTAATTGCAAGCATTTATCATTTTTAATCATCTGCATTTCTAAATTGTAATTTTTAATTTACATAGTACATTAATAACTTTTCATTTATTTATGTACACCTTTTTCTTAAATTATAATATATTATTTGTTCCATTACAAAAAAATGATAAAAAGATAAATTAGGAAAGAATTAAGCAAGTGCATATGTATACTTTTGTATTTGCCATACAAATTCATACGAAGATTAAGTAATAAATATTCATACCTTATTTGCATTTTTATTTGTGTAAAATTCAGAAACAAATATTAATGAATTTTTCATTTGAACGTGTCTTAAAAATTTTACTAATATTGATACACAACTTAAAAAATGCACATACATATGTAAACGTAAAAATGAAAATAAAAATTACTCAGGAGAGGTATTTCAAAAATTCCAATCTCATCGACAGACGAGATATTGTATCAGTTTACGGAACACATATTCTTCACACGTAAAATTGCATTTTACAACTTTGGTAGGAATAAAGTCCCCGTTATGCTCGCGTTATAGTTCTTCTTTTACGTTGGCTTACTACGCTTGACTTTAAGAAGATAGTTTCGGCTAATCCCAGCTTTACTTCATCAGCCAGCAAATTTAACCATGCAAATGCCTTTCGGCATAGTCGTATAACACGTTTTTCATGCTTTAACACCCTCGGAAAATTTATCCGTTTCTTTTTAATCGTGGATAAGATTGCATGCAAAGTACTAGTTTATACTACACTAGATTTCACATTTTACATTTATCACTTTTAATCGTCCATCCTTCGTATACGGTGCGTTATGGTGAAATCTATTTGAAGAACACATGTGTACATATATTTATGTAGCTATGGTATTTACGTACATAGTAAGTGTACATATGTGGTCATGTGACCGTTAGTGTCTGGGTATAGTAATTATGGTATTCATTTATAAAGTGTATGCATTTATTCACTGATTATATTCAAATTGCAATTGCTCATCAGTGATAAATTCATCATCAACGATTAATTGACTGATCAGTCTGCATAATACACCGTTAGTAACATTAGTAACTGAACAATTTAGGATTAAACAATTGATGATCACAATAGCTAGTCTCTCTTAAATCAGCACCTAACCTCTGTTAGTTACCTGTCTTAGTCCACACACCATAACCTCCCCTGAACACATCTAAAGCTTTCACACATCTAAAGTCAACATCCGAAAGCTTTAAGCAACCTTGAGAAACGAAGTTATGGAATACCAAGAATCCCATAACGATACGTCTGCGTATGATTCACAACACGAATTCCTTCAACAGGTTTGTTAATTATGTACAAAACGGTACGAAAGGGCGATGCCAGCCTGCAATACACAATTCTGCCGCAAACGGACCAGTTCTCATCGTCTGGGTTCCCTCAGACCTCGAGCAAACCGAGGCCGAGGATCATCAAATATACCATGGGGATGCTGATGATCCTCATTATTTTGTCCTGCGTGGCGACGCCGTTCCTGATGAATCAAAACGACCAGAGTCTGTTCGCCAACACCGTTCTAGCGATGAGTCGCGTCAGTCACAACACGATAGCCAGAAATTCGTCGAGGAGTCAAGGAAAAGATATCGTGCACAAAAGCAGAAGCAAATTCACGGTGACGACCGCATCGTCCGCGGAGATGTACAGAAAATCGGAGGCCGAGAACGAAATGAGTACGATGCCAGGGGTGCTGAAGCCGGAGATACAACAGACCGAGGATTTTACGACCACAGGTTAGAACTCTTTGCTGAATTTTATATTATCTATGGATCACGTTTATGACTTTCTTCAAATATGATGGGGGTTTTCGATGGGGATTGTGAATCGATGATGGCGCAAAATTGAGACGCGTTGCGATGCAGGTTGTGCGTCATGACGCACTTTGGGAAATGATTACATATATTTCCACATATCCAAATTTTCAGTTTTAAATTACCAAATTTCCATATCCCCACATTTCTGTTTCCCCAAATTCCGAAATTTCCAAATTCTCACAATTCCCAATTCCGAAATTTCCAAATTCTCACAATTCCCAATTCCCAAATTTCCAAATTCTCACAATTCCCAATTCCCAAATCTCCCTATTCTCAATTTTCCCAATTCCCAAATTTCCCAATTCCCAAATTTCCCAATTCCCAAATTTCCCAATTCCCAAATTTCCCAATTCCCAAATTTCCCAATTCCCAAATTGCCCAATTCCTAAATTTCCCAATTCCCAATTTTCCCAATTCCTAAATTTCCCAATTCCTAAATGTCCCAATTCCCAAATTTCCAAATTCTCAAATCCCCAAATTCCCAAATTCATCGTACACTACCCCAATCACCTACCACAACCTAATCACAACTATCCATATTCTGTTTCCCGTTTCCAGAGGCCGTAATCAGCAGCACGCAACGTCTCCGCACCTCGACGGAATCGACAACAAGTGTCCGACAGACATCGACGTCAACCCCGTCCCCGTCGACAATTTCCCCAATGTTCTCGACGACGTTCAAACCCGTGATCAGTACCCCGAACGAAGTGACCAAGACGTCAGCGAGCTCGTCGAGAAAGGCGAAAATGCCGAGGATAACCTTGAAGCTACGAGAGAACGAAACAATACCTCAGATGTACATGAAGGCGGGGATAGCTTCGTACAAAAAAGGAAACATTACGACCAGCGTTCTGGCGCACGGCCTAAGTCTCGAGGGGTTAATCTTCAAGACACCTGAGGGAACGATAAAGCCGTGGCCTCAGAAGTGGTTCTTTACCGACCCCTCTTCCGACTTCCAGTGGAAGGTAGGTGCATTTTATATGTTCGTACGAGTGCAACACGCTTCAATATCTTATGAGAATCAAGCGACGCATACAGCTTGTTTCAAAAATAATGCGCTCTCCATAAAAGTGCGTTATTGAGAGTCTCCATAAAACGGTGCATTCTCGCGAAGTTGGATAGAGAACTCTTTTACCATTTTGCAGTCGCTTTTAGAGATACGAGAGAAAGTTGCAGGTATTCGAACGCGGGAATTTTAAACAGCTGAACAGGTAGACATGTTTGTGCATTTTTGGGTCAAAGATTTGTACGAAGGTACTCGACGGTGATTAACTTAATTAAGAATGACAATCGATTAACTAGAATTTTAAAGCGTTCGAGCTAAAAGTATCTCTCTGCCGTTTTACACATTTTTTATTCAGGCGTTCATTAAGTATAATTACAGATTTTATTGAGAGCAATTGTTAAATAGATATGTTGTGATTTTTCAGTTTTATTTGTTTTATTGCTGTTATGTTGTTACATTAAGTTATGTTATATTAATATAATATTAGGTTATGTTGTATTATATTAGATCAGGTTGGATTAAATTTAGGTTAGGTTAGATCACATTAAATTAGATTAAATTAGATCAGATTAGATGGGACTAGATTAGGTCAGATGAGGTTAGATGAGGTTAGATATGATTATACTAGATTACATTAGCTAAGATTGAATTCGACTAAGGTTAGGTTAGATCCAATGAATCTAATCAACTGCAAAATTCGAAATATGGACAATGGTATAAATTCAATATTAAAAATTGTTTATAATAATAGAAATATAAGAGTGCTATGAAATTAAACAATAAACATACACATACAAGTCTCAAACGTTCCCTGATTGATTAAATAAAAATGACACTCGAGGAACAAAATGGTGTCCATGTTATCATGTTCATTAACATGGACTTAATGTATGAGATAAAATTATGTCCATTAACAATGTATAACATAAAATTGTCCATTAACATGGACACTAATGTCAACAAAATTATGTTCGAAAAGGTACAACTACCCCTATGCTAGAAAATTTCGAACAACATGTTTGAGTATTCGTAACGAGGGACCATCTGTCCAGAAAAATACGAGGATCCAAGACGAATGTTCCTGGGAGAACTTGTCTGTTTCAATATATCGTGCGCGTTGCTTCGGAGAATGCGATGGCCGGCCTTGAGGCTGTCTGAAAATTTCAGGAAGATCTTCACGGATCCCAAAGGTTAATTCGTATTCCACATAAATATTGATCGTGTTGCACCAAAGACATTTAAACCGAAGCACTCGTACCGATCGATAGGCACAGAGTACGTTGGTGAATCTAAAAGCAAACGAGAAACTCCTAGTCTCTTTATTTTTACTTCGCGTTTCTCACCAGCCCGTCGTTATCTTTTATCTTTTATCTCCGAGTCCTCCAAGTACGGACAAAGATGCATGTTACTTTCGAGATTATTCTGAATTCGTACTATTCTTATCCCGGTATTTATTCCCAGACCGGGTGTCGTGTGGACTGCTTCGAAAAGAGATGTTTATCGCGAAAGCTGCAAATTGTTGCGGTAATGGAGACAGGGGGATGTTTTCACCGGATATCTTGCAAATTTTTACATTCGTTTTCAGATTTATGCGATTCATTCTAGATATCTCCTTTGAATACCCTTTTACTTCAAGGCTTATTAATTGCTAATTACTGACATAACCTGAATTTCTGTTATCAAAAGAAACAAGATGGCTTCTTTGACTTTTGTATTTTTATGAAAACCAGTACTTCAATATCGACATTTAATAATATTTTTGTCATGGTTAGTACACTAAATGACCAAATTAATGTTCCTGAAAATAATATTTCACTGCTAGCAAAATATTTGACCATAATTTATCGTGAATTCGTAAAATTATGTACAAGGTTCATTGTTAAACAAAATGTTTTGGTATAACAGAATTAAATCAAGGTGGTACAACATAGTATGAAATCAAGATAGAGTTACAAAAGTTTCAGCAACGTTGTAAGTAGATCAAAGTTTCAGTTCTATGAAACATCGAGTAATTCCCTGTCTTCACTTAAGATGTTCTTTTATCGTATTTAATTAAGAGGATAATATTGAATTCTTGCAAAAGTTCTGGATAACAGTTTAACTCTCACAAAAGTTAGAAGAGAATTGAAATATATGAGAAAGTCGGACAAAACGAGGTACTTTAACGATTTGCTCTGGGTCACATTCATCGCTGAAGTTTAATACTTCTTTTGATCGCGCAAAATGGAATGTACCTATGTTTGGTCAGTTATGTTATTTTTAATATTTCACAATATGTTTTCATATGTGCTGCACGAGAAGTAAACTACTTCTAAAGGTGCATCAAGTATTCCGTTCTCTTCGATTACCCGTTTTGTCCAATCCTCTGCATGTATATTTACTAGCATTATTAATATTAAGCTCGTATCTCTTTGCCTGCTGTGGAACACATCCTTTGTAGGATTTTTGGGATTTTGAAAGTTAAAATAGAGCGAAATTCACAAAGAAGAGAACACTTTAAGTCTACCTTTCTATACTTCAATCTTTTGAACGTCCATTTTATCGATCATAGAAAACTTCATTTTTAACAGCTTTCATTAAAAAATTGTTGGAAAATATTCAGATTAAAAAACTTCAACTACTTTCTTGTTCCCGAACTCAGGTTCAATTAGCAGTTTCAAGAATCACATAGCTAGCGGTCATATATCTGTACCTCGTTATTATCAAAAGTTTCCAAATATATTTTTTGTTCCCGTAACTCAAGTCTGTTCGAGTAGTTGTAAGAACCAGATACCTAGCGGTCATATATCTATACATCGCTGTATCAAAAATCTTCAACTACTTTCTTGTTCCCGAACTGAAGTTTGCTCCAATTAGCAGTTGCAAGAATCAGATAGCTAGCGGTCATATATCTGTACAAATCAAGCTAGCTCGAAACAGCAGTTACAAAATATAGCTAGCTGACATAACCGATGAGGTCTGCAACCATATGTCGAAACACGGCTATAATAGAATATTTGTTTGGTTGCAGGGATCGAACCAGATGCCAGTAATGATTTACATAGTCCTGGCAGGATTGGCAGCGTTGGCAAGCATCAGTATCGTGCTGATGTTCTACGTGCAACGAAAGGCCATAAGACGCCAGCGTCAGAGCGTCGAGGAACCGGAAGTAGAGGGTCACGAGGAAGACAAATCGACCTTGTTGGGCGGCGAGAGCCAGGAAACCGAGGAGAAGGAGTAATCGTGATTCTACATGTAACAGGGAAACCACGTAGCTCGTAAGACTCGCATATTTTTACAACACGCGCATCAGTTAGGGTTAGGTACCTCGCGTCAAAGAACGAACGGACGATCGTGGAGACGTTGGAAACACCGAATAACATTAACCGGGTTTGTTTGATCGAGTACTAGAGACATCGGTTATGGAATTGACAAGTGATCCATATTTATCATCCATTTGCTTACACACTTATTGTTTATCACGAACGAGATAGAAACACCTTGGTGAACTTGAAGTAATTATATTTCTCTTAGCCTTTAACTTAACGCGTAACAAGTAACACGATTATTACTTTTGATACAAAACGTTGTTAATAATTGAAGCTGAAGTTGACAATTTCTTTATCGCGATTCATCGGAATCTTAAGGAGTTTAACCTCTTAACCTCGTATTTTAGATAATCGTAGAATATTTACCGGAAGATCTCTAAATATTCTTGTTCCAATTTATACCCAATTGTATTATCGAACATTGCAAATTTTGTATCATTCTTCTTTGAATAAATTTTTCTAATTAAAAAGCATTTCTCCTGATTTTTCCGTTGCTTTTGGAAGAGATATATTTTTTACGGTGTTATTTCTGGTCGGAATTAAGAAAGTCATGCAACAAAGGGTTAATTAATTTTTCATGGTAAACACAAAAGATAAGTGATATTTTCTGGATGAAAAATCGTAAGGTTAAGAGGTTAATTATCGCACGAGGCAGTCATTAAGATAACTGAATTCCAAGATCTCCTTTCAATAAGAATATTACCAGTGTTATTCTGGACCTGATTTAATCTAGATTCCGAAGTTCCACGGGAAGAATCGATAGATCTACCGAATCGATAGAAGATTGTTCGGAGATATGCTTTCGAGATCCTTTCGATAGAAATTTTCGACAAAGGAGCTTTCTTTTCGCGCGAACACGACTGAAACGTGACGTGACTAACGCTTTGACTACCGTCTCCAGTTCATTCAGAATCACGTCGGATAATTTCATTTAAAATGAATTTTATCGTTTCGTCTTCATTTCTTTTATTGCACTCGTATTTATCCACATTTCGCAAACGTGTCTTCGGTATTTTTCTATTTACTGCCCTTTGAAGGATCTAATTTAATATTAGACATATCCAAATAATTACAATTTGGGAGTTCAAATTTTTCTTACAAACTGTGCCATTATTTAAAATGGGAGCGTGTCACCCGGTTTCGTATGCTAATTTCGTTTCGTTTCTTGCCTTTCGAGATATCGAGTAAAGTGGAATTAAAAGGACCCTCGATATTGATAAAGCTAAAATTATATTTCCATCGATAAGCAATTGCGCTTATGTAACCAAGTGGAACGTCATTTTAGCGAAAACGTCACGTACACGCGGATTGCGAAAGAACGATAACGATTTGACCCAACCTTTTCAACCTTTTATCGTATTAACTACAAATCGACAAATGAATTCGAAAAGTTCTTGTATGTTTCATTAATTACCTTCTACCTTTCGAGAACGGGCAGTTTCTAAATTACGAACTAATCTCAATTTAACATGTATAAAAACTTTTTTTATAACAGAATCCTTTAATGTTCATTATAGTACAAAATATGGTGTATTGTTATACTGCAACTTTTACTCATTTTTCTAAATATGTGTATGTTCCGAAATGGCTTCCATTTGATCACCCCTGGTGTGCAATGGTTCTCAATTTATATTATTAAAAGTACACAGAGAACAGTTGAGTACATTGATAATTGCAATGAACAGTAAAACGATTTTAATATATGTAGTTTTTTATTGATAGTTATATTGTCTGTTATTCGTGTGTGTGTATTCATTAATTTTCTTCTATCATTTAAACATATAAAAAAAATGTTTGCCTTGTACAATTTTTGAATTTTGAATGTGAAAAGGTTGACAACCACTGACGTTATAATTGGCTGCATAACCATTTAAAATCGTAGTGCGTAAAATTTGAACAATTTAAAAGGAGATATTTGCACATTAATAGCTGCATAAAAATTGTAATTTGAAAAGCTGGAATTTATAATAAAGTTCTGCCCGAGCTCCGAAGGTTAATTTTATTCGATTCGATGGAAGCTGCAACTAATTACCGTTGACCTGGTGAATTGGAGAAGTACATATTGAGAAAATTCCTGTAATTTTATACGAAGCAGTATGAATATAAATCTCCTATTAAATATTAAATGAAACTCGAACAATATCTTTTGAATAAGTTATAAATGATCTCGCGGTTATGAAGTTGTAATTAACGTTCGCTGTTGATCAGATGGCATTGCAGTTTTTGATGTTTCTACAAAATCCGTTCTCTCGTATAATGATAAATTAAATTTTAAAATCAGTTCAATATTTTACTCCGCAGAGAAATGTTAAATAATTGTACAGGTTTGTTGAATTGAATCGTGGAAAAGTGTAAATATGCGATTAAATTTGTTTGACAATTCGTTTAAAAAGTAAATAAAATTGAGAGACTATTGTTTCGAGCACGTGTTTGCGAATCATTCGTATCTTAAACGCTGTGACGATTTTCCTCGGAAACCTGAACTAATTAGTTGATTTAGTGCTGTGTACTAACAGCAGATGCAAAAAGATATTTTAATGGTTAACGTATTTTTACCGGAACTCCGTAACGCCAAGATGGCGCATTTTCAACCAAAATGGCGACGGTCGCTAAGCGACATCCTCCACAAAATTTAGAGGACAATCGAACATATCTTTTATTTATACATTTTTCACGTTGTATATTTTATATGTATAATAGCGTTCAGTATTTTTAAGAGCAATACATAGATGAGGTTTATTATTATTTAAATAACAAATGTACGATCACCTGATCTTTTGTAAACGGATATTTTAACGAGTTGATAATTACAAACAGTTTAATCATTACTTCATAGTTCGTTTCAATGAGTATACAGTTAACAAAGATTGTTTATATTTGTATAGTAGATATATTGTTAATACCAGTAAAGTAATCAGTACGTTAATGGGAACTTATTTAAGGACACTGTAATTGTCCTTCATGAGGATATAAATTTTTGAAGGTTTGTTAAGCGATGAATGTTTAAATAAGAAGTGTTTAGCTTGGAGTCTTTTTCTTCGAGTTTACAGCAGTTGTTTTAACGTTTAAGATTTTTAGACGAACATTTGCCCCGCTTGGAAAGCTACAAAATAACCCAGTGAATGAAATATAAGTGTTGTGAGAAGGAGAGTAAATTATATGCCGACATAACGAAGTATTTAAAATAACAGTTAAGTAACGTTCTCGAGAACGATGTTCCCGGGAGATTTTACAAGACACGAATTTCCGTATCCTTTTATTACGTTCGTCAACGCAATTAAGAGTTTGTTCGAAATTCCGTGAACGGGAAATTACGTATTTTATGAACGCGTGTCCTAAATGGATCGAGGATGCTCTAAAACGACGACGAGAGAGGGAAATTTTTATTTTGACGACTGTTGGTTCACGAACCAACGAACACAGAAAACAGTAGGTACACAATACGCAATTCCGTACAAAGGAGACAAAAAGAAAGCGAAAGAATGATGTTCGATGTTTTTCCAAGGAAAACAAACACGAGAATAAAGGACTCATAAGTGACACAATAGTGCTGTAGCTGGGAGAAGAAAAACGGTTATAGTTTCTATTTTGAAGATTATATTTTTTTAACTTTATTAATTTTTGACTTCCACATACATATATTTATATATACATATCATTGTATATATGTATTCGCATACTTATTATACACGTATAAATATATATACATAAATTATAAATGTTATTATGTGGATAAATACCGTATAAGAGTGTACAGAGTGTATCAGAAATCGAAGATTCTTGCTGCAAAAATAATTGAAAAACGTAAAATATTTTTTCTTAGCTTTGGAAAATGGTGAATTATTTACACCGGTGAACGCCGCCATTTTCTTCAAGAAAAGTTCCATGCTACAAATAATTGTCTCCAAGAGTCTTAAATAATACTATTTTACGTGAGTTATTTTTGCATTAGGAATCTTCTTTTCGTTTATTACATGGTTGCAGTACATTCTGTATATTCATGTACATACACTGCCAACCGAAAGTATAGGACTACCTTTTCATGGAAATGTAAAGTACAAGTTTTAGGGTATCTCGTGAAAGGTGCTACTGTACGTTTTATTTAATATTTAATAACATTTTTGTACATAAAAGTAGCGATTTATTCGTGGTTGGATTTCTAACCTCATTTGACTTTAAGGAGTTTTATGAACAATATTTACGCTTATATTATCAAAAATACAGAAATTTGATCTTGTAAAAAATAAATTTGAAAATACAGGAAGAAATGAATTTCTATATTGTAGTCCTTGCAGTGACTGGTGTGAACGTAACTAATGATCTTTGTTAATATTGAATCAATAAAATATAATAATGATTTTTTAATGTCAGATGTATTTTATAGGATCTACGGTTTTTATAATTCTATTCTTTTGCTATTTAGGGACGAAGCTAATAAATTTCTTATTGTATATTGCAAGATTAGTAGTTTTTATATATTCATTATATTATAATTATTATTTTATATATAATAGCACATTATTACTATTTTATATGTAAAAGTACATTATTATTCACGTATGCAGTAAATAAAGAGATAGTATTAAAGTCCACATGCTACATTAATACACAAATTGGCAAACTGAATTAACTGCTAATTGAATACGAATTTTTAATGAAAAAAGAACGTAGCAACAAGGTATTTTCCAACTGCAGATAAAAAACAAACCTATCGAAATTATAGCGACTGAAAAAGTAACTCTGGAGAGAATGGTCCTATATTTTTGACCGGTGGTGTATATCCACGCGTATATACTTGAAAACGAAGCCGTGTAACGAATTCACGAATACTCTTTAAAAAAATACATTAAAAAATTTTACCTGTATCACGTTCCGAGAATGTAACCGCATACTAAAATAAAAATTGAAAGATACACGAATATGTCAAACATGAAATGACACACATGGTACAACTGAGATATTTTTCAACATATATTTTCAAGATCATAAAAGCCATTTATAATCCGAAAAATTCCATGTGTACAAAACAGACAAATTTCAGAATAAATAATTGCAAAAATTTTGATATTCAAGTCTTCAGCAAATTTCATGATAAATCAATTATTTCGAAAATGGTACAGAAGAATATTAAGTTACCAAGAACATTGTAGCAAAGAAAACAGATTCCCGATTACGTCATAATAAATCAGTGAATAAAATAACGTTATTGCTTTGTACATTACTCTTGTTCAGTTTCATAACCCTTTTAGTAGAAATAATTCTACAGTCGTCTCTTTTCCGCAAGTTCGCCCGGCAGGAAACTAGTCGAAAGCAAAAGAAAAAAAGGAAGTTTTCCTTCCACCGTGACTGATATTATTTCCTTTGGGAAAGCATTTCTTGCCAGCAGTATTCTTAGCGATTCAGGAAACATCGATCGCGCTACTTTGTGAATTCAAAGCGTCTGGTTCGATGCTTGCGAACCGGAAAATCCACCTATCAATTTAATTTATATCTTAAGCGTGAGAAGAATATAATGAACTTGCTATGTTGCCACTGACGGGATTTTAGGAGCAGGATATTTTCGAATTTGGAGAAATATTAGGTTGGCCGAAGGATTTCCTTCTTTTATATTGCCGGAGGGCGTGGTGATATTACGCGTGGTGACATGACATGTGAAGGTACTACGCATGGTAACATACGCGTGGTAGTGATTTAACGCGTGGTAATCTGATGTGCAGAAATCTAACGCGCAGAAATCTAACGTGCAAAAATGTAACAGGCAGAAATCTAATGGGTGGAAATCTAACGCGTAGAAATCTAACACGTAGAAATCTAACGTGCAGAAATCTAACGTGTAAAAATGTAACAGGTAGAAATCTAACGTGTGTAGTGATCTAACGGGTGGAAATCTAACGTGCAGAAATCTAACGCGCAGAAATCTAACATGCAAATACGTAACAGGTAGAAATGTAACAGGTGGAAATCTAACGCATAGAAATCTACCACATGTACGTGATTTAACAGATGGCATTATAACACGCAATCTAATGAGTGTAGTCATAAAAAAGTGGCAATATAGCAAGAGTCTTATGACATTCAACTTTTGGTTGTATACGCAATTGCGCGCGTGTGTGCAATGACTAAAATTTATGACAAAGATGAAATTTTTTAATTGAAAATGTGTGATTGATCTTCGTTACACGGCTTCATCGCATTAAAGCTTAGGTAGGCGAAACAATTCTGTGTACATATATTATTAACATTGTAATGTTTGTCTGGAGAATTCAACACGGAGTCTGCTGATCGTGGTATGTTCACTATGGAGAATTGACTTGTTTATTCGAGTTGAATCTGAAATAGCTCACGCCTAATTAGGGCCTATGATAAGTGTACACAAACAAATAAAACGTTGGGAATAAATGTCTGCATTATTCTTCCTTCTCCTGCTCTATGCTTTACCTTTTTAAAGATACAAGGACTGCTAAAGAAATAATAATTTAAGGGGGCTAAGGATTTGAGGATTCGAAGGATATGGAAATTTGAGAATTTGAGCTTCACTTAAAAAAAGAATCGACCACAAAATATTCCAGCAGTTTTAATAAATTAAAAGAGGCTTGCGGATCTCAGAAGTCCGCCATGGAATTTAAATCCGACGATCAAGATGGTGGGCTCAATGACGTAAGGCCATTACATAAGAAATAATCTCGTATGATTCTCGATGTATGTTTGGAATCACTGTCCTGATAAAACTTAGTATTATCATATATAAATATTCATATCAACTACAGTTTTTATGAAATTTTGTTTTAAAATACCTAAACATTGTATTTACGTTATATCTGCAAACTGTAGTTCACTTTTATCTGTGAGTGAAACACAACCTCATGCCATTAGATTTTTACCGTTGTGGTAAAAGATATTCGATTACTCGAATACACAAGCTTTGAAATCTTTAAATTTAACAATCCTCCAATTCACAAATTTCAAAATTTTCAAATATCAAGATAATTAAATCTTCAAATTTTTTAATTTCCAAATCCCTCAATTCTAAAATTTCCCAAATTTCCAAATTCTCAAACTGCCTAATCTCCACATCTCCCAAACTAAATCCCCAAATCCCAAAATCCCAAAATTTTCAAACTTCCAAATCTCCACATCTCCCAAACTCTAAACCCCCAAATTTCTAAATTTTCAAATCTCATCTTCCAATCTCTGCATCCCCAAATATTCAAAGGTCCAAATTTCCTAATCACCAAATTCAAGCTACTACAATTATGTTTTATTTAGATCAAGATCTCATAGGTTTATCAGTAAACTTTTTTTCTATTTAATAAGTACTACCAACATCTCAATCTACTAATTATCGTACCATTAAAATGTAGAAAAAGAGTACACATTAGATTAACCGAGTTACTTGAACCGAGACTCGAAGCTGGATAATAGTTTTAATATCATTCGATACGACTTTCAACTATAACAACCTTAATCATTTTTCAAATAATTTATACCAACTTGTATGATACTAAAATTCTTTATTTCATATAACAATCCTACACAAAACTATGAAAATTTAGTTCAATCATTGCATAGAAACAATGGCGGTAAAATGACCATTTGCAAACATTGCAGGTTACTATAATTAATTTTCGACAGTGTTAAATTATTCGAAAGGCATGAATTTTTTAACAGCCGCAATTAAGAGAGCACGTTCGAAAAAAACATATTTTTCAGATACATCTTTCATAGATACGTCATAGATACGGCAGCTTCGCAAAAAACAGTCTAAAAATATCAAAGAACAAGTACATCATATGATTTAATAAACAAAATAACTTTTTATCAGCATTTTGCGCGTGAACGAACTCATGTAATCAAAATACTTAACCTTATGGTACAAACAGTTATCGATGAATATTTTTATTACGACATTTTTCAAATGATTTTCTTTATCTTTACACTATAAAAGTAAAGTCTAATAATAAGTAAGCGAATGCTGTACTTCAGCGGAGGAAAATTGTTTTTCTAATGTATGTCGTTCGTGATAGGAAAAAGAACCTTGAAAGTTTTATACCGAGACGATTAGTTAAATGCAGCGTTACTGTCAACTCACATTTCGGTAAATTCGCGCAAAAGACTACTGATAGCTACGGTAGCGGAGTAGTTAAGTCCCTAAGCTGATAAGATTACTGCATTCGTTTATCGCTAGGTGGCACATAATCGATTATCTGTGGCGGTCTTTTCAAAGCAGCATTACGATCGGTGATTGTGTTACAGGCTTCAAACAAAGCAAGATAGTATTTAGTATCACGGAGATTATATTTTGTAGTTCAACAGTTTAACTTTAAGAGCTTCAAGTTTTTTTAGGTTAAACATTCTAAGAATTCAAAGTTTTAAAATTGAAAAATTTTGTAATTTTAAAGACTTAAGCATAGCTTGAATACCTAGATTTCTAAATTGCGCTAAATTAACGACTATTACGTGGAAACATTGCAATAAAACGAACTGAAATTGTATAATACAGTCAGGCGACCGAAGTTTATATTGGAAGATAAAAATTATGTCAGACCTGACATAACTACTATAAGAGAGATAATAAAACGATCAATTATGCAATTGACGCTGTCCAAGATTTCTGTATGTAATAAATATTATATCGGAAGATTATCTTCATGTTTTAGTGCAGATAATTCATGCGAATTTTTTAAGCAAAGCAGGTAGACAAATTAATCAATTCAACGCGAATTATTGTACAGAAATACAATAGATTATTCGTCTCACGGATATTAATATATCAAAAATTATGCTGATTTATGCTGGTGTGTCAGAATTTATGCATGACGTCGAATCATTGTTATATAGGTTAATAAACTGGTGTCAGAGTGTTTGGAGATGCGTTTGTTGAATGATGCATTTATATGTCATCTTGTATATACTGTGAGATGTGTCATCCTGTATATGTATAGTCATGCAAGATGTGCCATTTTGTATATAGTGAGATATGTTATCATAATCAATATGCTAATAAGCATATAATAACTTGTATTGCTTTAAGCATCAAGCAGCAAAAAAGAATAACTATTATACTTGCCTATTAGACAGATGAAAAATTCAAACGTGACATATAAAAACGTCAAACGTATAAACCTATATTACAATACATAAAATTTAAGCAAATAAAAAGTGATAACGTGTGACATGCTGATACCAATGCCATCAGATAGTCAAACACTTGTATCATGTCACTTTCTTCGTTACCAACAATTTTGGAACAGATGGTCCCACTGATACCAGATCAATAACCCTAATCCTTATCATGGTAACTAAAGAAGTAGCGTCGGAAGGAACATTTAAATATTTCGTAATATGAAATTGACATAACACTTCAACTTTCTTTGTTTTTATATTGTAGCTATGATTAGTTACTTCTGACTCACGCATCTGTCAAATCATGGTGCAACCACAGCTAGGACTATCAAGATCAGAATGTAAACTTGTGGACCAACTTGAATATACTCTTGGAGATGGACTCACTGGTAGTCACATCAATAATCCTAATTCTTAGCGTGATAGGTGACGAAGTACCCACATGTTAACCACATGTTGGTCCATCAAGGTCAGAATAGGAACTAGTCAAACTTGTGGACCAAGTTGATCACGCATTTGGAGATGGACTCATTAGTGTCCACATGAGTAGTCCTAACTCTTAGCATGATAGCTAACGAAGTAGCGTTGGAACATCTTGGAATATCTTCTAATTGGATTGACCACATCTAGGATCATCGAGATTGGAATAAAAACGAGTCAAACTTGCTGTTGACCAACTTGATCATTCATTTGAAGATGGATTCACTGGTACCTACATCAATAGTAACTTTGATAGTTAAAGGAGGAACATTGGAAGGAACATGTTAATAATGCAATTGGAATTGGATTAATCTCATCAAGGTCAGAATCAGAGTCAGGATCAAAACGACTAAAACTTGCAGTGCACCTAGTTTGCACTTAGCTTGATCACGCTTTTGGAGATGGACTAGTATCTACATCAATAGTCCCAACTTTTAGCATGGTAGTACTAGCATAAAGTAGTGGAAGGAACATTTGAGTATCTTCTAATTGGATTGACCACATCTAGGACCATATGAGTCTAACTTAATGCGGACCAACTGAATTATGTTTTTGGAGACGGACTACCTATAACAATAATCCTAACTCCTGTTGTGGTAGTTAAAGAAGCAATATGTGAACATGCTAATACTGTTAAACTGGATCAACCTTATCCAGTATCATCACGATTAGAGTCACAGTTACAAGGTGAGTTAGAGTCAGAATGAGAATCAAAACGAGTCAAACTTGCTGTTGACTTAATAAATCCATAAATAACTCAATAAATCCAGAATCTCGTATGAAAGTCATCTTTGAAAATAAGAAGCCATTTGAGTTTCCGAGTAGACTCGCATGATACAAGAGCGTTGATTACACGAGCAACTTGTGATAAGTTCCGCAGTTGGTCGGTCGGTAGATGGCAACAGCGTCGTCCATTCTGGAAGCACATCGGGATATGAGCAGGCGCAGGTTGGTATACCAATCGCGCCTGTCTCTATTTCCGTAGAGGTCGAATGCGTGTGCCAGTGAGAGCAGTTCGACGCTCGAAGATATTACAGCGGCTTAGACTCGAGCCGCACGGGGTCTGGTCTGCCTTGTCCCCGGCGTGCGACACCGTAAGTACTCAAGTTACTGACTGAAGTTAGTCGTATTTTACCGTCGTTTCGTCCCGTACGCCGAGCCTGTTTCGAGCGCTATTTTTCAGCGCGTCGATTCCGACACGGTGACCGCGTTCAAGCCACGGAACTGGTCCAGAAACTGGCCGTAGTTTTTTCGTTCCTCTCGCGATTCCTCGGGCAAGTGGTCGCCCAGAATTGACCCAGCGGCCCTCGATTCGCTACTTAATTCGACGCTCGGAACGCGCCAATTACTCGCGCGCGGACTGGATTTTTCGGCTTATTACCGACACCTTTTCGTCTCGGACCAATTTGAACCACTTCGTTTCCGTGCCAATATCTTTACGCACCTTTCGATCGCCACCGTGCTTCTAAAATAATAACTTTCAAAAGTTACACTTCGAAATAGGTTTTTTGTGAAAGAGAATTTGGATGTTTTGAAGAGTGCGATGTTTTGTAAAAAATGGGTCTTTGATGGAAGAATGGTTATTGTGAGAGAAGGTTGGATATCGTACGAGTTCGATAGTGATCGTTTATGAACACTGGCCAAATGATCTACCCCGAATGACGTTTAGGACGTTTATGTAATAATCAGCCGCATCGCTATAGTCGCTGATCGCTGGGTCTCGATGTAGGGTCGAAGATCGTGATCCTTGATGCCGATTTTAGCTTGAAAATAACTAGAACTTTTGTATTGTTTATTCTTTAATCGTACTTTTTCCTGGTTGTAGCCGAAGGTCTTGTGATTTATGTTATCGAAGGAATCATGTTGTCAATATTTGACTATTCGATATTTATTTACAGTACAGAAATACTGTCAATATAATGTTGATGTAATCATTAAAGGGAGCTGTGAAGAAAATGACATTTTTAATAACATTATTATTATTATATTTGGTAGATGTTATTGATATGTGTTTGTCATTGTTCCTAATCAATTATGGTTACGAATTTATGAAACTTAATTATTGTTAATTATTATTGGTACTTGATAATAAAACTTATACTATTGGTTGATGCATGATATATTAATGTACAAAGATTTGATAGGAAATATGATTACATGGATAAGTAAAGGTATTATAAAGAATATTAATATTCCGGGAGATTAGGATTAGATTATTTTTGAAGCAATGGGGCTTCGTATTGTGTTGATTTGTTGTGTTGATGTAATACACGTTATTTACATAACCTGTTACTCGGTTAATCCCAGCACAGTTTTCGTTTTCCAATTAGAGATATTTATTGATCTGTTTCATCATTTGCTAAATGACTATTGCGATAATTGTCTTTGACTATTTGATGAAGTATGAAATTGGAATAGTTGGAGGTTTTTGGGTGGAAATAATCTTTGTCTGTAACGTGTTTTTACTAATTTTTAACTTGACAAATTGCTAAATTGCTATATTCCTAATTTTCTGAATTTTCAATGTCTCCACATCTCAAATCCTTATATCCCTAAGTTCAGAAATTTTAAAGTCCCCATATCTCCAAATTTTAAAACCTTCAAATCTCCTAAATTTCTAAATCTCCAAATCAACATTTCCCCATATCCCTAAACCCCCAAACCTCCAACTTCCCTTTTCGAATCATAATTAAAACCAACTACCTATGCAAACTATACATACAATATGTGTACATAACACATAACTCCTGAATATTTCTGCAAGTATTAGTCTGTTTTCCCTAGGGGAACCTCCCATAATCTACCCCATCTACAACATCGAAAGTAAAATATCGTGTCGTGCAATGAAGACTCGCACAGTAATACATACATCGTTTCACAGAACTTTTGTTTAAATTGTCGCCGAAGTTGTAGAATCATATTAAGAATTATAACTAGTCTTTATTGAATCGTCAATTGCGTAATTGATTGCGCAATGATGTCATTGTTCACCGACATACGTGTACAATTTGCATATCCATATTTTCCATAAAATTAAAAAGAAGTCAATATCAGTAATTTTATTATTCCCCTATTTCTGGATAACCTTTGCTCTTGCGTTATAATTAACGTAGAAAAAAGCGGAAACATTTAATCTAATTTGACAGTGCGCGAACGCGTAAATATTTACCTAAAAACTTTCGTAAAGTCATAGCGACGTGTCTCGTTTAATAATTTTTCTGAGTTGATTGTTGCTGTTATATAAATTTTGAAGTAGCGTTATAATAATTCGTAATGGTTTGTACATATTATATCTTGTCTGAGCAGGTAACTGATGAAATAATAAACAACGCATAATTAAGCGGTGAGATGTATGAGCAGGAAGGGAATTTCGGGTGGCTACACCTTTAAATGTAAACAGTATTTCACATCGATTGGAATTCTATCGATTGGTTAATTCAACTCCCCCTTTCTATCGTATTCCCCCTCTCTTCTTATTTTAATCTTTCATTTCCTGTCTTCCTATCTTAAAATCGCACGTACAAGGATCAAAATACTCAACTCACAAATTTTATAAACAAACCCATCAATCTTTAATAACTTATCAATTTAAAAACATATAATTTCTTATAGCATAACAAGCACATATGTTACACTATATATATGTATATATATTACATTACATATGTACATGTGTACATTGTGTACATTACTATATTGTATAAATTATATAGTGAATCTAAATGGACCAAGAGATCGTTAATGAAATATTCTAATCGAATAGATAATTATCAAAAGAAATAGAAAATGATACCAGAATTTATCGATGAAACTGATTATGCATATCAGCCGACGTATCGAAGTAAAGTTGTATTCAAGTTTGATAAGGAAAATTTGTTAAGAATAGTCACGGATGTTTAATCAAGTTGATTAAATAGTCACGACACATCGTTAGTCGGTCTGTGATGCAACCGCAATTCGTGCAATAAATAAGCAAGAACGCACTAAGTTAACGTGTCAATGCGGCGTCGAAAGCACGTGTATCCGTCGCGTGTGCATACGTCACTTAACGATATGCGGCCTTTTTCATATGCTCTTACTCTCGCCAATGCAGAGTGCAGTGGCGTGTTTCGTAAAAAAGTCGGAATAAATTTATCTTCATACTCTTTTTGCGTATTTCGATCTGCTGATTCCAAATTTTTTTGTGTAGTGTATTTTCAACGTATTTTTAGATCTGACTATTTGGGGATTTGGGAATTGGGGAATTTTGGGATTTGAGAGTTTTGGGATTTGGGAGTTTTGGGATTTGGGAATTTTGGGATTTGGGAGTTTTGGGATTTGGGAATTTTGGGATTTGGGAATTTTGGGATTTTGGGATTTTGGGATTTTGGGAATTTGGGAGTTTTGGGATTTGGGAATTGGGAATTTTGGGATTTGGGGAATTTGGGGAATTTGGGGAAATTTGGGATTCGGGAATCGTGGAATTTGGGGATTTTGGGAATTTTGGGAATTTGGGAGTTTTGGGATTTGGGAATTGAGAATTTTGGGATTTGGGGAATTTGGGAAATTTTGGGATTCGGGAATCGTGGAATTTGGGAATTGTGGAATTTGGGAATTGTGGAATTTGGGAATTGTGGAATTTGGGAATTGTGGAATTTGGGAATTGTGGAATTTGGGAATTAGGAACTTGGGTATGTAGGAACTATGAGACTTACAAATTTTGGCAACTGAAAGTTTGAATTAGAATAACATTTATGTTACCAAATCCAACACGAATCAATTCTTTTGACAAAAGACCAGTGTCGCAAAGTGATATTAGCTTCTAATTAAATCACTCCCATTCGCTGTAGTGTAAGACTTCACTAAATTAAACTCGTCTTCTCTAAGATTGAATGACCACCCAAGTATCTGTGATACATCATTGCGTCACAACGTGCTTCTGGAAACTGTGGAACAATTTCTAGTATCGATCCGAGAGCAACGTCACCGTTAAAGTCAGCTGACTGTGAGCTAATAGTTATACTAACTCAATACTGTCCTTTCCTTAGAATTATCTCTAAATTTTTTCATTTCTAATTTTCTGATATATGGATCTGATGTAGATACTAATTGCAGTGGACTTTATATGATTATTATGTGATTGATAAGTTGATATACAATCAATAAGATTCTCATTGTTTTCGTCTACTTATCAGATGCATAATATGTTTTTAACAATGTAGGATTCAAAGAATTATTCTACGTGACTCACACACTCAATCTTTCACTGTCACAAATTCATGTTGAAAACAAAAACAATTTTATAACATCGCAAGGTGATATTTTTATTTATTTATTGATAGTGTCATAATTTCGTTCAACGCGATACGATGTGCTAGAAAGGGACATCGATCACCAAAAGCATCGTTCAGGTAAAAACAGCTGATCCGTCAGTTTTATGAACGTTTAAAACCGAGCCAACGGAAAGAGGTATTAGAGATCGCAGGAGTCGTAGCCTTCAATTTCCTGGAGGCACCGAAAAAGGGGCGTTAGCCGAATCGATAGTTCAGGGAAGTACCTTAACTGGCTCTTAAGGACCAACCTAAGCATCTTTATTTAAGTATTTTATTTCTGTCGAGGCAATTTGAAAATCTGAATATTTCAAACTTCAACAAATTTTATAAACTTGAATGATGAGTGAGGTTAGATGGTTCATCAGTCATCGTGTGAAGAATAAAATATATATAACACAAAAAATTATTATATCAATGAAGAAGCAAAATAGTAATTAATATTACTATTACCATCATACAAGAGATGGTTCAAAAGAATAAAATAAAAAATTCACTCAAATTAAAAAAAAATTCTAAAAAAATTTATTCAAATACCACCCCTTATTTGACAAACTTATATGATACAAGTGACATATCATGTACGCGTATGTCCGCCATTTTATCACAATGGATTTCGCCTATCAAAATAACGACGATAACACTGTTTAACTTGGATTACTGATAATAATAAGAAAAACCTGGATGCTAATATTAAAAACTTGCATAATAGTGTTATCTCTCCGACTAATTCGAAAATATTTGTTTATTTTATGTCGGTATTATATTTCAGTTTATTGTAGCATACTGATCCATGCTTAAATGAGTTAATCTTATCTGAGAGGTTATGCAACACTGATCTCCATTTTGTTTTATGACCATAGTCAGGTGCTTATTCTGTAGACTTATTGTTAGATACATCGTTACGAGAATTAGGAGAACAAATTTAATTTTTGCATTTTCTGTACGGAATATAGAGGTAATTAGTTTATTAAATATTTGTTGTTCGAAGAAATGATTTATACCAAACTTGTTCTATTTTAAGGGAGAAGTAATTTGATGCAGTTAGATTCATAAGTGGACATATGAAGGTCATATGAAGGCCAGCAATTTTTTACTAAGGGGAGATAATTTGTATATTAAAAGTCACCTTGTATGTTTGTATATGTACACGTGTACAATATAAATCTTTAACCTTTCAGTTGTAGAATCTCAACGTTTTCGTTCGACATATTTTTAACATCTGTTATCGATACAATTTATTCCATTTTTCGTGGAAAATTACTCCCCCAATCTGAAGGAAATATGTATACACTGAAATCGCTATTTCCCATCGTACAAATATTGATAAATGATAGTTGTTCTCATGGAAACTTGAATCAAGTCAAATAAAAAGCTATCGTGTTAAAATAAAAGCACACGAAAGTTATTTACTTTTTATTATGGCAGCGGGAGATATACATATTGGAAAAGATTAAAGTCGAGAAAAATTTAAATGTACTTCTTGTGTCGAATGATTCAACAATTTTCTCGTTTCCAAATTTTTATGTTTTTAAATTTTTGCATTTCTGAGATTTGTAAACTTTGTTACTTCTAATTCTACAAATTTAAAATTGTCTTCAAACTTCTAAATTTCCACACCTTCCAAACTCTGACTCCCCAAATTTCTAAATTTCCAAATTTGGAAGGCTCAAACCTCCTCATCTTCCAATCTCTACATCCCCAAATTTTCAAAGGTCCAAATCTTCAAATCTCCAAATTCTCAAATTCCAAAATCTCTATAGTCCCCAGTCCCAAAATCCCAAAATTCCTAAATTTTCAAATCTCCACATCTCTTAGACTCTAAACCCCCAAATTCCTAAATTTCCAAATCTCCTCATCTTCCAATCTCTACAACCCCAAATCTTCAAATCTCCCAAATTTCTACATTTCCCAATCCCAAAATCCTCAAATTCCAAAATCCCCAAATTCCTAAATTTTCAAATCTCCACATTTTCAATCCCAAAATCCCCAAATTTCCAATTCCCCAATTCCTCAAATTCCCAAACCCCTAAGTCTTCAAATTACAAAATTCTTGAAATTCTAAATTTTCAATGAAATAAAGCAGGTGCTCGATTCGGAAGAAAAAATTGCTAATATTTATTTAAAATTTGTACTTGTTAGCTAAAGCAGTAAGGTCGATGCAACGAGGTTCAGAGGTTAGTAGTTCGAAAGATTATCCGGCCTCTGTTTTGTAATTGCGTAAGAAGTACACAGAGATTCATTCAATACGATCGTAGGTTTCATCAAGATCGTTCCATGTTTTTCTTAAACTATGCAAATATTCTACTATTATAACATTTAACAAATATAAAATTCCGATTTCAATTTCTTTCAATAATTTGCTATGTTATTCCCAAAACGTTATCACAACGTTAGAAGTTATAAAGGTACCGGAAATATTTTAACGATTATAATCTTAATCACAGCAATCATATTACATAATGAACAATTTATTTTAAGTATTTCTTCGAGGTTTCGGACAAGGTTGTACTGTTTCTGTAATGTTACTCAGCTACTGAATTGGCCACACACATGTGCACGTAATTCTTGGACGTAAATCTCTTGGCAATGAAATGTCTTCGTTCATCAGATCGACAAATACAAAGTTCCAACAGAAATTACTGTTTTGTATGGTCTGCTAACGATGATTTATAAATAATTCTACATAGACCTCTTATTTATAGGCACTTTGTTGCTCTGAATTTTGGATCATATGACTCATTTATCTTAAACTGTTTTAAGATTATTGTTACAATAAATTTTTGTGACAGGAACAAGAAATATGATGCAAACATTTTCTGAGGTTCAAAACACGTATACATATGTACCAGTATAGTAACAGTATTTATGTACTAATACACATGTAAATAGTATGTAACAGTATTTAAATCAATTACAAGTATTAAAATGTAGACCGTCAATATTTTCTTGACCCACTTCGAACATTTCGTGCATCATAGAGGGGTAGAAACAACCCCTTGTGTAGACACAGAAGGGTTAACGTACTACTAAGAATGTGTTTCACATGCATACATTTTACGTGGATGAACAATGAAATAGAATGCGCACGCAACTCTCTACCTGAGTCAAATATTCATCAGACCCTTTCATTATAATAAAACTTTTTGAGAGCAGTTGCCCTCGGACCTTTGTAACATTACGTTTAAAGTTTGCAGTGAGCTGTAACCTCGATGTAGTGCACTCTGAGTTGCCGTTAGTTTAGAATTTATGGTTGTACCTCCTGGTGTACATATTCTATTATTTACGAAACGTTCTACTTTCGTAAAGGTAATATCTTTGAAACGCTTTAAACGGAGTTATAATTTTGAAGAATAAACTGGAGCATTTTAGAAATTAGAGAAATTCAAATCATTAATGCACAATTAAATTCCAATAAGAAACATCAAGCTATACAGAATATATTAATTATAAATATACACTGTAATTAATTCCTTCGTGTCAATTTGCATTACAAATTGTAAGGTGTAAATAAAAAAATAAAAATCATTTTTACGACCGCTATAACTGTACTGTACTCGTGAACGCACACAGAATGGCGTAGTAAAATGCATCCGTACGGTACACAAGTAGTATTATTTTTTTGTATGTAGAAGTGGTGGTGTTTTTCACAGAAAACGCATAGATTTTATGCAAGAGCCAGAAATACAATTGCAAATGAGTGCTTTGTCTGAGGTTCATAGTCTACGCGTTACGCAAGAAAAGTTGATCTGAAAACGTACGATGTCAAAGAACGATAAAAGTCAGCACAGTCATTAACTGACATCGACCTCGATGGATTACAAATCGAGATTTCTTTCTCTTATCAGTTTGTTAAGGTTCAGCAACTCATCGATCACTGTTACACGATTCTAATGATGGTGGATTTCAAGGGACTCGAAGACAGGTTTTTATTTCAGGAAATCCAGACAAGATCGTCTGGAAGCAGATTACACAATGAAGTACGCAATTTTCAAGTATTATGTACTAAGGATCAAATATCCTATATAAGCCTTTCTCAAGGGCAGAAATTCTAGTTACATGGCGAATCACATATAAGGAAAATCAGTCATGTTTACTGAATTGGAAAATGTAATAAAAGTGTAATAAAATTGGAGTTTGCGAGTTTGGAAATTTGAAACTTGAAAAATTGAGAAAGTGAGAATTTCAGAAATTGAAAAGTGGAAGAATCGAAGAATTGAAGAATTGAAGAATTGAAAAATTGAAGAATTGAAAAATTGAAAAATTGAAGAATTGAAAAATTGAAGAATTGAAAAATTGAAAAATTGAAAAATTGAAAAATTGAAGAATTGAAGAATTGAAAAATTGAAAGATTGAAGAATTGAAAAATTGTTAAACGTTTGTACGCGTTCTCGTTCGAAGAACGTCAGCGTCGCGTCCGCATGTACGCACTTTCATAAAAGCTAAGCGCAATGAGTTCGTCGTTTTAATTTATTCAATGAATATCGTTGCACTCGAGTCGACGTAATCAAGGCAATATATTCGAGGAGACTTTAACCGGGTGTTATTTATTTGTAAGAGGCGGGTATCGTATAAGAATGTCGTCGATAGCCAACACGATTCACGGATTCAAAGTACGCTGCCGAAGGTCAGGGAAACAACTTGCCTTATTCCTATACGAATCAATCATATTCCGTTATCGCGTTTGATTAACGGGCCAATCACAATCCCGTCCAGTCCAAAATATTTTTCTAGATCCAAGATTATGATCCGGCCCAATGACGTCCAACAATCGACATCACGACGGTCGTTTTAACAAAACATCACTATTTAAGATATGTACACAATTGTGATTCAGAATTTCGCACGAGGACTGTTATTGACACTTCAATTTCTTAGAGTAACAACTGTTGAACGTTTTTCTTCTACCGTGGTTGATAGTACTTTGAACTCGGATGATGTTTAAAAATTTGAATCCGAGACATTAGATTATTTTATCAACATACGTAGGTTTTGAATAATTGCTGACATTAATCTTTGTTTTACATTTTATTTCGAAATTATAATATTTACATTTTATTATGTTCAAAATACATTTTAAGATAATTTTAAGATAATTAGGTGACTGATAAATGTTTTTAACTTGCTTTGAATTTTTAATGAGTTAGAGTGTAACTTTGGTATATCAGGCCATGTAATTTAACTTGAATCATAATTTTATGCGTAATAATATGTTGATTATTCAAGAATAGAAATTAGAATTGAGATCTTTTTTTAATGATCAAGCTTGCAAATAAGTTCAAGAAATATTTAAATTTCAAATGTTTTCCTACAATGTTAATTAAATTTTAACAGGTGCAGTATCACAATTTTTACCACGATCTTACATCAAATTTAATTTTCACATATTATTTTTAAATAATAAGTTTTATACGAAATTTATTTTTTAATTATATCACACATACAATACATAGCGTTGTATATACAATGCAAACACCCTGTAAGTTCTGTTTGACATTACTCCATCGATGTTACGAATTCAATACCGCTTCTAAAACATATAAATGAAATGTCCATCAACTCAACAACCCAATCGTGATTCACGAAATGATTAATCTGATCACGTGTAGGACATTAGTACAATCGATGGAAATATTTTGATTACACTATTTTCCTCTTAGGATTTAATGTTCGACTTAAAAATAACGTGCCATCATAAAATAATAAATGAAGAAATGTTCTATATTTAAGCAATAATTAATCGTATTTACACGTCACATGTTAATTATGCTAACGTATACAATGACGTACCAGAAATATCATACGATTTGCAAGGTTGCCTCAGAATTTATAACTTGTCTAAATTTATTCTGTGTATAGGAACAGGGTTGCAATATCATATTTCTATTAATTAAATAAAGAATCTGCAACTATTAATTAAATACAGAAAACATAATTATTCAAAATACATACATTAAATATATTTATTAATGAAACTATAAGTGTAAGAACCTCTAAATGATCCTTATTGAAAATTCATATTTTTAATGAATTTTAATTTTTCATTTTATTAAATAAACAATTTTAAACATTTCGTCTAATCAGTTACTGGATAATATAATAGACAACTCATAAAATAACCATGATTTTTATCAAGCCCATAATAATTGAAAAATTATATGTGTTAATTGCACATCTATCAATGCACCCATCATAAAATGAATCCACCAGAGATAATTCCAGACGCACACGCAACATTTATATGGAAATTTTCTCTCACAATTAGTTTAATCGTTCGTGAAGAGGTCAACTCTCCTATAATTCTAGTCGAATTGTGTAATACAACAATGAATCAGATGGTTTTAAGTTCTTGACCAACGGTGTACACTCTACGTCACAATCGTGAGTTTATCGCTACATTCCGAATCACGTTTCGGGAAAAACACGTGTCGCAATATTTGATAATCCCGATAAGGTGATAAAATACATTCAAGAAAAAATCATTTTTAATCACTATGAAACTTATAGTCATTGAAGATGTGATTCAATCAATGACACCAGAAACATGTTTTGATGACTTGAGAATTTTGGGATTATATGGATTTTAACTTTTGAGTATTTGGAAGATGACAACTTGGGGAGTTGAGAATTTCAATATTTTGGAATTGGGGAATTTAGTAATTTGGGCACTTGAGAATTTCGGGATTAGTAGATTTTAACTTTTGGGAATTTGGAAGATGAAAATTTGGAGAGTTGAGAATTTCAATATTTCGAAATTGGAGAATTTAGTAATTTGGGGACTTGAGAATTTTGGGATTAGTGGATTTTAACTTTTGAGTATTTGGAAGATGACAACTTGGGGAGTTGAGAATTTCAATATTTTGGAATTGGGGAATTTAGTAATTTGGGCACTTGAGAATTTCGGGATTAGTACATTTTAACTTTTGGGAATTTGGAAGATGAAAATTTGGAGAGTTGAGAATTTCAATATTTCGAAATTGGAGAATTTAGTAATTTGGGGACTTGAGAATTTTGGGATTAGTGGATTTTAACTTTTGAGTATTTGGAAGATGACAACTTGGGGAGTTGAGAATTTCAATATTTTGGAATTGGGGAATTTAGTAATTTGGGCACTTGAGAATTTCGGGATTAGTACATTTTAACTTTTGGGAATTTGGAAGATGAAAATTTGGAGAGTTGAGAATTTCAATATTTCGAAATTGGAGAATTTAGTAATTTGGGGACTTGAGAATTTTGGGATTAGTGGATTTTAACTTTTGAGTATTTGGAAGATGACAACTTGGGGAGTTGAGAATTTCAATATTTTGGAATTGGGGAATTTAGTAATTTGGGCACTTGAGAATTTCGGGATTAGTACATTTTAACTTTTGGGAATTTGGAAGATGAAAATTTGGAGAGTTGAGAATTTCAATATTTCGAAATTGGAGAATTTAGTAATTTGGGGACTTGAGAATTTTGGGATTAGTGGATTTTAACTTTTGAGTATTTGGAAGATGACAACTTGGAGAGTCGACAATTTCACTATTTGGGAATTTGGGGATTTGTGGATTTCAAATTCTTGAAATCCATTTTAGAATTTCGGGATACAAGTATGTGTCATATAATATAATTAATAACAAACTAGAAGAATCGTGGCTAATTTGACAAAAAAATGAAATTATTTAACGTCACCAGAAATTTTATACTCATGCAGCAGTTTGATGTCGTAACACAACATTTCGAAACGGTACATTCCTGCGACTCCGTACGAGTTTAAAACAAATACTGAGTTTAAAACAACCGTGCACACATTATGACTAATAACAATCGTTGCCGTAACGCTTAACAACTTTCCTGATTACCGAGTTAATATCGTTGACTTGCAGTTGCGAATACTTCGATTCGTTTTGTCGAGCATAAATTTTGATATTTGTTTCAGAAACCTGACAATCACTCCACGCTGAAGTCGATACGGAACGAGGTGCAGCTGTAGATTTACGATCGAACTTTTCGAATACGAGCCTGGACGATAGAAACGAGTTCATTCAGGAAACGAAGTGTTGGCCGGTGTTTGTGTGTTTCTTTCTGTGAAAAGTGATAAGTTGCGTGACAAGAAAGAGTTTTACCGATACAACGTATCGCAGTGCCAAGTTTTGTCGGAAAATGTTAATTTAGAAATTATCGAAGGTTGAACGCTGTTTCGATATTCGAGACACGGTTAAATAATTACGAGTTCAATTTGTGTAATCGAAAGGTGTTATAATTTATTCAAAATGCATTCCTCACGAGCAAGGTATTCGTTGATCAGGTCCAGGAACGTGCTGCAAGTGTACAAAGTTGCTTCCAGAAATTTTGGCACCGATGTTAAGTACAAACCGATCAGAAGCGTTCTCGTTGCTAATCGAGGTGAGTTTTATTTTATCTTTAAACACTAAACCGAAAAGTAACGTGAAACAAGAACATTTCTTATACTACTCAAAAGGCAAACTGCCTTGGTCTACTTACTCTTAATGCCATGATTTCTTTTCTGCACTTTTTCTTTAAAGAAAACATCTGTTTTTATTCGGGGTCATTGGAAAACAGCCTTCTAAACTCACATTAAATATCTTTATTACATTATTGGAGACAATATTTGTTTGAGTTCGAAATATAAAAAGTTTCATTCTATTTGACACGAAATAAAATGGTACTTATACCATACATTTAAAAGAGGATATAATTCAAAAACATATCTTGATCGATTACCAATGACGACATTCTTTGTTCATCTTCATAATTTGGCCTGTGGAAACATACACACCTGTGCACACATGTGCATGCTAATACATAAATCAGATAAACATGCATGAACATACATGTACACACATGTACATAGATTAAAGAAACGTGTACACATACATGTACGTATATGTTCAAGCACATGAATAAACTAGATGAATATGTATAAATATACATATACACATGTACTCACATGTACATACGTAAACGAGATACATACATATAAACATACGTGATCATACATTCACATACATGATATATAAACATATATAGATATGCATGAATAAACTAGATAAATACACAAAAACATACATACACACACATGAGCATACATGAGCATACACAACACATATGACAGAAAGTGAGATTTGTGTATTTGTGTTTCATAACTTATCCAGGCTGTTATATAAATATCCGAGGTTGCCACTTTTAATAGTCGCAGTATTTCTAAAAATAATAAATCACTATCTCCATGACTCAAACCCTTCGACACAGTCGATACTCCAAATACATAATACATCGCGTTTATAGCGTAAGTGTCGCGTAGTTAATTTTCCTTTCTAGCATCTCTAATTTAGTTCTAACGATACGAGAACACAGTCTAAAAGTAGTTTCTCAATAGAAGACGACATTGACCTCACAAACTGTTCAACGAGGTGGTTAGTATAGAGTATGATTATTCAGTTCACGACCTTTGGCAGCGGCTCCCAAGAGACGTAAATTGCAAGACCAACACGATGGACTAACTAACCGAACCGAGACGAACGATAACGCGAAACGTTGCAATATGTGCACTATTGTGTCTGCCTCTGATAACGATGTTCGTTAATACTGGGTCAATACCGTAACCTATCGTTAGTCTTGTAGTTTTAGAATATCATCGCTGGAATCTTTATGTGGTAGTAAGGGAAAGTTCCGTGATTTGAAGCAGATTCGTAACTGGATCTTAGGGTCTGGGTTTGATCTTAAAGTGGACTTTGGGGTCTGGGTTGAATTTAAAACGTTAGGATTTGGATTAGATCTTGAACTGGATTTTAGGATTTAGGTTAGGTACAAAACTGGGGTTTAGAGTTTGGATTAGATCCGAATGTGGACTATAGGATGTGGATTAGATCCAAATCTGGACCATAGGGTATGGATTAGACCTAAAACTGGACCTTAGGATTTACATTAGATCCAAATCTGGACTTTAGGAATTTGATCAGATCCGAAACTGTACCTTAGGATCTCAATTAAGTCCAAATCTGGACCTTAGGATCTGGATGAGATCCAAACCTATAAACGTAAATTTTACTGAATAAAGTTTTTGTTTAACACGTGTCGTTCTGTCGAATATATTTAAAAGCCCAAGATGAGTTAGCTTTTCTATTTTTAGCGTAGAACACAAAACTTCAGGAACGTATTCATAAATTCTACGGTAGATCAATAACGCACTAAGTGGATAGCTGTATTTCGTGAAACAAGGCCGAGCTATTAAATCACTACAAGAACTATGTTTCTTTTTTCAATTTACAATTGTGCATTCAATCAAGCACTTAATTATACTTTTCCAACACTGTGCTAAGTGATTGATCGCATATTTTGCATTTAACTATTAAACTGGAAATTCTTGTGTAGTATCATGTAATATGTAACACAATCAATACAATATAATATACTACATGAGCTGTTAATAACGAAAACGGGGTCCATTATTAAACAAAATTTCCTATATTTTTTACACTAGTATAACTAAAAAGTTACACAAATTAAATTTGTATGAAAACAGCCCCACCTTCATCGTAAACTATTCACATAATAAATAAAATATGACATTAATTAAACATTATTGTAATGATTACTGTATATATTAATAACGTAATATTAAGGAATAATTTTGTTATATCACAGGTGAAATCGCCATTCGTGTGTTCCGAGCATGTACCGAATTGGGTATTCGTTCGGTGGCCATCTACTCCGAACAGGACAAGATGCAAATGCACAGACAAAAGGCCGACGAAGGTTACATGGTCGGCAGAGGGCTTCCACCTGTTCAGGCATATCTGAACATTCCAGAAATCATCCAAGTGGCGAAAGAGAACGACGTAGATGCTATTCATCCGGGTTATGGCTTCTTATCCGAACGATCGGATTTCGCGGAAGCAGTGATTAATGCTGGAATCAGATTCATCGGTCCTAGCCCCAGAGTTGTACAACAGATGGGAGATAAGGTAAATATTCGTATGTTAAATGAATAATGTGAATGAATTTAAAAAAAAAGTAATATTGATGAAATAGAATTGATGTAATAAATATTGACATGGAAGTAAACGAAATTGTCAGGTGGCCGCAAGAGTAGCTGCGATAGAAGCTGGAGTGCCGATTGTTCCGGGGACAGATGGACCAGTGACCACGTCCGACGAGGCGCTGGAATTTTGTATGAAACATGGACTTCCGGTCATTTTTAAAGCTGCCTACGGAGGCGGTGGAAGAGGTAATATTCTCAGATTTTTAACAACAACACATTAAATCTACGTTTAGTAAATATTTCAATCTTTAGATGTATCAAAGTGGAACACTGAAGCAGTGTTTTCAATGTGGTAGACTTTGAAATATCGAAGATTTATTACTTTATTTAATGCATGGAAGATTATTGACTATGAAACTTCCACGTGAAAATTTGAAGATGTTTGAAAAATTGAAAGTAATTTATCAATTATAAAATTAGAACATTTGAGAATTTCAGTATGTACTTATATAAATATCGTTATTACAGGAATGAGGGTTGTCAAGCAAATGGAAGAAGTGAAAGAAATGTTCGAACGCGCATCATCGGAAGCGAAGGCTGCTTTCGGAAACGGTGCGATGTTCATTGAGAAATTCATTGAGAGGCCAAGGCACATTGAAGTCCAATTGTTGGGAGACAAAGCTGGCAATGTCGTTCATCTTTACGAACGCGATTGTTCTGTGCAACGTCGTCATCAAAAGGTCACTATCCTGAAATTGTTTTGCTTCCTCTTTGGTTCACTGTACTTATAAATATCCCTATATTCCTAGATACCTCTAGATCCTTATATCTCTACCTTTCAAATATATCCTACATCCTCAGATCCCAAATTAGCTTAGATTCCCAGATCCTTAGTTTGCTTTACCTAGATTCCTGTATACCTAGATGAAAAATATATCTACATTCCTACATCCCTAGATTTGCCTAGATTTCTATGTCACAAAATTTCAAATATATCTAAATCCCAAATATACCGAGCTTACTGTATTCCTTGTGTGTCCATGTATGTAAGTCTATACATGTATTTTATGATCACAATGTCGGCAAGAAGTCGATTGAAATAATATTACGAATTCATTTATGACGGAGATTATTCTACCGTGGTAAGCGACATGATTTAATTAGTTCGTCGAATTCAGGTCGTCGAGATTGCTCCTGCACCACGATTGGATCCAAAAGTCAGAGACAAAATGACCGAGCACGCTGTACGATTGGCTAAACACGTTGGTTACTCGAACGCTGGCACCGTCGAGTTCTTGGCCGACGAAGGTGGAAACTTTTACTTCATCGAGGTCAACGCCAGACTTCAAGTCGAACATACAGTGACGGAGGAAATCACTGGGTAAATAGATGAAAATTGGGCAAATTTGAGAAATGTAGTGCTTTAGAAACTTGTATACAAATGTGCAAGTCCATCTATAAAATTTGAAAATGTTGGAATTAAGAAAATTTACGAATTGTACAAATTGCAATAACTTTTCCAGAATCGATTTGGTGCAGTCCCAAATCCGAATTGCCGAGGGTATGACGTTACCAGAGCTAGGTATGACCCAGGCAAAAATCAAACCTCAAGGTTCCGCTATACAATGTCGTGTGACCACGGAGGACCCCGCGAAGAACTTCCAGCCAGACACTGGAAGAATCGAAGTGTTCCGTTCTGGAGAAGGTATGGGTATCCGATTGGATGGTGCATCTGCGTTCGCTGGTGCGATCATTTCACCCTACTACGATTCTCTTCTTGTTAAGGTAAATGTCAATGTTCATTTTTTATTATGTTAACACGTTACCACGGTAAAAGTTTTTGGTCAAACACACTATAACATACTTGAGTGATGTGGTAAATAATAACTTTTGTTGACAGGTGATAGCTCATTCGGGCGATTTGCAGTCGTCCTGCGCGAAAATGAACCGTGCTCTCCGCGAGTTTCGTGTTCGCGGCGTGAAAACCAATATCCCGTTCCTGTTGAACGTGTTGGAGAACCAAAAGTTCCTGAGCGGTAACGTGGACACCTACTTCATCGACGAGAACCCGCAGCTCTTCCAATTCCAATCGAGCCGTAACCGTGCCCAGAAATTGTTGAACTACCTCGGTTCCATTTTGGTGAACGGTCCCAGTACTCCACTGGCAACCACGCTGAAACCCGGCGAAATAAAACCACACATTCCCCAGATCGCGCTAGGTATGGTATTGAAATCGGGTGTAACTAACGTCACATCTCACAACTATCGACACTACAATCGCACTGTGGACACTTTCACACTTTCTGATCTTGTAGTGAAGATGGGGTATGGTTGAACTGGAAGCACATGGGATGCTTTTAACGCCGTGAATTAGCCCTTTGACTATGGACTATGTGAAAAGAAATTTCATGACAATTGGTCAAAGGGTAAAATTTAAGGGATTAGATAGTTCTCTCTGTCTTTCTATTTATTCTATACATAGGGTGTCTACTAAAAACTAATGGGATCTATCTTGTATTTAATGCATTCAGGAAGTATCAAAAGCTTAAAAATATTTGTGTGGGTAAATGTTTAACAACTACTACTTTCTTTCTTCTCAACTTATGTGTGTATACATATGTTACAAGGTGGATAATCAGGTAATATTTTTTTTATTGGTTATATTAATCTTAATTAAGACTGTTTATGACAAAAGAGTATAATTTATTGTAAACATCTTTCAGTTATGGTTTAATACAGGTAATGATCATTCTTCTTTAATTAAATATAAATTAATGTTATGTAAAAGTTAACACTTTTTTTTATACAACTTTCAAATACAAATTTTTTAATTAGTAATAATATTATCAAAATAGATGTATTTGTATTATTACTTTAATTTGCATTTGTTCAATGAAAGCTGCGCAGGTGTAAGATTTTAGGCTAAAAAATTAAGACTAATAAACTGCACGATCAACAACCATGGTTTCACCATAAGGTTGTACAATAGTAGACACCCTTATGGGTTTACCAAAATAATTTTCCACGCTTCCTGGGTTAAAAAAGAAAATTGCAAGGGGTCTACACGATTAGAAATTATATGTTGCACTCTACTCAATTCTCAACAAATATCAAACACTTTACTGCACATATTTCATCTTTCAACACAAATTTCACTTTCCTTTTTTTTCGCAGTATTTCTTCATGGCATGGTGTTCTTTTATAATAGTGTACTCTTAAATACCTGTTTATAGTACGGTGATAAAAATACTTATGATTCAATAACGTTCTATCCGTGTGTCTATTAATTTATAAAAAGAATTCGATGTTATCTTGTCTCCTTTTTGTGAACGTTACTTTCGTACCTTCTTTTTTACTTTTAGATGTAAATGACCTCTCGTAATTACATCTAATCGTTTATCGCATGCTTTATCTTTTCGTTTGGCAATTTTTTTTAGACTTTGCTAAGCTTGCAGCTGCAGAAGAGAACAATGATCCAGACCAACCAGGTATGAACGTAATTTTTATCATTTTACTTTTGGTAAATGATTGAAGCACTTTATTTCGATGTGCTATACAGGGTTGCAATTTAAAGTGGAGGAAAGGAGGGGAGTTATTGACTTTAATCTTTATTTGCAATCTTTCTGTTGTTATTTTTATAACTATATTTCTGGTATAAGGTTTTGTAATCATAAACAATCTCGTGTTATTTTTCTCCGTAAATAGGGTGTATGGGTTATTTTTAATTATTCAATTAATTGATTAATACAAAACTTGAGTAATAGTTGGATAATTTTCTTGAAAACTGAGGTAATGTACCAATAATATTTAAATCAATAATTTGGGTCATTATCTTGAATTGTTACTTGGAGTGACAATTTTTGTTCAAATTTATCACAAAATTTATTTAAACTAAATTCGACACAAAATTCGATATTGGAAACTGGATAACGAAAGGTACAAAATTATACAATTGGACTTACTTATTTTATTGTGGTACTAATTAAACTAATACACAGTTGTTATTAAAACTATAATATCGATGAAAACAGGTAATTGTATTACCTTATTTTTCATTGTTTTTTTCTTTGTAATTAATACTGCTTTTCAAGAATACAATAAAATGCAGTTAAAATATTATATGTGCAGGGAATCAAAAATTAAATAAAAATTCTCTGGGTTAGTAATAAATATTGCATGCCCTTAAATGATTTTGGGACAATTTTTTATTGTTCCTCTTTGTTTGCTACTATTTTCAAATTCAATTGCTATTTCCAAATTTTCAAATTTCCCAAATTCCATATTTTCCCAAATTCCAAATTTCCCAAATTCTAAATTTCCCAAATTCTAAATTTCCCCAAATTCTAAATTCCCCAAATTCCAAATTTCCTAAATTCCTAATTTCCCAAATTCCAAATTTCCCAAATTTCCAAATTCCCAAATCTTCAGATTTCCAAATCCTTACATCCCCATATTTCTCAATTAACCTCCTCTTAATTATTACTCCTCTCATCGTTAATTAACCAACATCTCAACTCTGTAAATACAGTACCCTAACTTATCACTTAAAATCTCTGCAAATTTCATTATCTCTCAATGTTTAATTCTTCATGGTATTTGGTGAAGATACAATGCGTGCAAGCTTACTAACACCAGCACGTGAAGCTTACCACACTATCTCGCAGTTCCAAATCTTCAATATACATCAATTTTTCAGAGGTCCTGGAACCACCCAAGGGCTTTCGTCACATCTACAAGGAGAAAGGCCCGGAAGCTTTCGCCAAAGCCATCAGACAACACGACGGGTTGCTTCTGATGGACACCACTTTCCGTGACGCGCATCAGTCTCTTCTCGCGACACGTGTGAGGTCGCACGACCTTCTGACGATCTCGCCCTTCGTTGCCCACAAATTCAATAACCTGTACTCTCTGGAGAATTGGGGAGGCGCCACTTTCGATGTCGCACTCAGGTTCCTTCACGAGTGTCCTTGGGAACGATTGGAGGATATGAGGAAGGCGATACCTAACATTCCTTTCCAGATGCTCCTGAGAGGCGCGAACGCTGTCGGGTACACCAATTATCCCGATAACGTCGTCTACAAGTTCTGCGAACTGGCTGTGCAGACTGGAATGGATATCTTCAGGGTATTTGATTCGTTGAACTATCTACCCAACTTGATTCTTGGTAAGACACTGCTGATTCAATATTAGCCTTTTGTTCAGTTGCATACAGTCACAGACAGCAAGTCACTTTGTTAAGCTAAAAATGTTTAGGATCTACATGTCACATGACATGATTTTATTTAGAACAGGTATTCTGCAACGTAGGCAGATGGCAAATCATTAGACTCTAACTTTGTTATGCCCCATATGTTCAGATCTACATGTCATTTTAATTAGAGCAGTCATTGTGGACCATAGGTAGACAGCAAATACATAGACTCATTGTTGGAAAGAGAAAGTATTAAATAGACAACATAGACAACTAGCAAATAGATCTAACTTCATCATCTACCAAATGTTCAGAATCCACATATAAATAAAACATATTAAATAAAAGAAGTTAACAATTAACAATGTTCAAAATGTGAACAGGTATGGAAGCAGCCGGCAAAGCAGGAGGCATCGTGGAGGCAGCCATTTCATATACCGGGGACGTAAGTGACCCAAGCAGGCAAAAGTACAACCTGAAATATTACACAAACCTGGCGGACGAGTTGGTGAAGGCTGGTACCCATGTTCTGGCGATCAAAGATATGGCGGGGCTTTTGAAACCGAAAGCTGCCTCGATGTTGATCGATGCTATCAGACAGAAACATCCTGATGTACCGTTGCACATCCACACTCACGATACTGCTGGAGCTGGAGTTGCATCCATGTTGGCTTGCGCTGAAAGTGGAGCCGATGTGGTTGACGTTGCTGTTGACAGCATGTCTGGAATGACCAGTCAACCATCTATGGGGGCTATAGTTGCCTCCCTTATGGGTAAGCTGCTTCATACACTAGATGTTTATTCATTTGTATGTTTCTAGGGTGGATTGTATGTGGAGTCTGAGGTGATTTTTATGTGGACTTTATTTGTTAGATTAATGTGATGTGTTGGAAAATGTAATGAGACATTTGAGGAGAAATGTAATGAAAAGTGTGATGAAGAATGTGAAATGAAATGTAATCACCACATGCTACACGTCTGACAACAATTTCCAAATTACAGGAACCAAAAAGGACACCAAAATGGATTTGAACGATGTTTCCGAATATTCGGCGTATTGGGAACAAACGAGAACATTGTATGCACCGTTCGAGTGTACAACGACCATGAAGTCTGGAAATGCTGACGTTTACCTGAACGAAATCCCTGGAGGACAGTACACGAATCTGCAGTTCCAAGCTTACTCGTTGGGTTTGGGTGAGATGTTCGAGGACGTCAAGAAGGCATACAGAGAGGCTAATTTGTTGCTAGGCGATATCATCAAGGTTACGCCGAGTTCGAAGGTCGTTGGTGATCTTGCACAGTTTATGGTTCAGAATAAGCTGACGGCTGACGATGTACTGAACAAGGCTGAGGAGTTGTCTTTCCCAAAATCGGTTGTTGAGTTCCTACAGGGCGCCATTGGAGAACCCTATGGAGGATTTCCTGAACCATTCAGGTGCTTTTCTTCTTTATTTTAGAGATTTGGAGATTTGGGGATTTAGATATTTGGGAATTTGCAGATTTTGGTATTGGGAGATTTGGGGATTTGGAGATATGGGTGATTTAGAGATTTGGGGATTCGAAAATTCTGAAATTTAGGGATTCGGAAATTTGGGAAATTGGAAATTTGGGAATTCGGAGATTTAGGGACTCAGAGTGTTATGGAATTGGAAATTTAGGTATGCAGTGATATAGGTATTTGGAAATGAAGAGATTCGAGAATTTAGGGATTCGGTAATGTAGAAATCTGCAAAGTAAGATATTTGAAGCTTCGAGTATAAAACTATTTACCGACCCAAAAGTAGAAAATATCAAAAGTTACAAAATAGGAATTCTCAAACTCCTAATAACCATAAATAACCCCAAGTAACCCACTCCCTCTATAACCACTAATCAAATAAATAATTTTGCAGATCAAAGGTATTGAAAGATATGCCACGCGTGAAAGGCAGGCCCGGAGCATCTTTACCGCCCTTAGACTTCAAGGCATTGAAGAGTCAATTGCTCGAATCTTATCCAAACGTCACAGACAAGGACATCATGTCGGCAGCTCTCTACCCGAGTGTCACGAATGATTACTTGAACTTCAGAGAACAGTATGGACCAGTTGATAAACTGGAGACAAGGATGTTCTTAACTGGACCAAAGGTTGCGGAAGAATTCGACGTTACCATCGAGAAGGGTAAAACTTTGGCTATTAAAACTCTGGCAGTTGCTGAGGATCTCACGAAAAATGGCGAACGAGAAGTGTTCTTCGAAATGAACGGACAACTCAGATCTGTGTTCATCAAGGACAAGGAGGCTGTCAAGGTAAATTCAAATTTGTATATGTTAATTAACATTTATGTATTCATTTTGTTTTTGTCATCTTTTATTCTTCGATTACTTCTGAACTGCATAAGTTCTTTTTGTAAACACATGTGGAAAAATGGTAATAAAATTTTTTTGTTTTGAAATTAGGAGATGCACGTGCACCCGAAAGCAGCGAAGGGAGACAAAAGTCAGATTGGAGCACCCATGCCTGGAACTGTGATCGATATCAGAGTGAAAGTAGGAGACACAGTGGAGAAAGGGGCACCTTTGGTCGTGTTGTCCGCGATGAAAATGGAAATGGTGGTCCAAGCACCTAGAGCAGGCAAAGTAAAGACACTGGATGTCTCTCAGGGAATGAGATTAGAAGGAGACGATCTAATCTTAACGATGGAATAGAATTTTTCGATCATTTGCATCTATGAAATCACGTTGTCGCACACATTCTTCGAACAGGAGTGCATTTTGTTTAATTGCATCGATGCCATTAAATTTCATTGATAATGGATCATGATTGGATTGTGGATATTTATTAGATGTAAAATGTGACAAATTAATTGTACGTTATATAATATAAATATGGTAAATTAGTAACTAATTATAATATAAACGCAATTTAAATTAGTTACTAATTATAATATAAATTTGTTACTATTTTATTATACTTATATTATATAAATAATACACGAATATACTTTGCAGATTGTGATACGTCAAATATCCTCAGTCTAATAATCATCAATCAATACTTCAAAGCATGAACAAATTTTTTATTCTCACAGAAATTTTCAAAGAACACTATATCATTCGAAATCTCAATTCGTTTTATACTTACAATTTTATAAGAATGTTAATAATTTTCTATACTCTACAACAAAAAAGTTGAAAGTAATTTTATAATAGTACATACATTGATCCAACTACCTCGTGCTAAAATTAATCAAAGAAAAAGTTAATTAAACAAAAGTGTATCTCTTGTTCAACAACAAAGAGAATTATGCATAAACATTCATTCAAGCACATTTATTAAAAAGAAGGAGCGACAAACATCCAAACGTTCTCTGTCCAACTCGATTAATCGAGCTCATTATATCGTAGTTATCATTAATTAGTATTTAATTTAAAATTGAATACAAGAGGTGTTCTTCTCTTGTGGAAAATATTGCGATTAAAAATATCGTCGTTTTATGAAATTCCGCGACGAGAATCTACAGATGTCAACCCATGAGTTGGCGCGTGAACCAAAGAACCAAAGTAAAAGAAGCTCTCCAGGAACACACAGTTACAGGCAAATAAGAATAATAACAACTGCTTGAGAGATGTTTACTGTCGTTTTTCGACTAATTGTGCGACCGCGAGAGAAAATATACTGCCGAAAATACGTGTGAGACCATTTTTCTATTCTGACCAATTGAGTGGTACTTGGGGATGTACCGATTTGGAGATGTAGGAATTTGGGAATGGAGAGATTTGGGTATGTGAGAATTTCGGAATATATGAATTTGGGAGTGGAGAGATTTGGGAATGTGGGGATTTGGAAATGTAGGGATTCGGGAATGTAGGAATTTGGGGATATAGCGATTTGGGAATGGAGAGATTTGGGTATGTGAGAATTTCGGAATATAGGAATTTGGGAGTGGAGAGATTTGGGAATGTAGGGATTCGGAAATGTAGGAATTTGGAAATTGAGAAATTTGGGAATATAGGGATTTGGAAATATAGGAATTGGGGAATGTAGGGATTTGGAAATATAGGAATTGGGGAATGTCGAGATACCGAAATCTTCGAATTCGGAAATTTAGGAATTGGGGAATGCAGGAATTTGGAAATGGAGAGAATTGGAAATTGAGAAATTTGGAAATATAGGGATTTGGAAATATAGGAATTGGGGAATGTAGGGATTTGGAAATATAGGAATTGGGGAATGTCGAGATACCGAAATCTTCGAATTCGGAAATTTAGGAATTGGGGAATGCAGGAATTTGGAAATGGAGAGAATTGGAAATTGAGAAATTTGGAAATATAGGGATTTGGAAATATAGGAATTGGGGAATGTAGGGATTTGGAGAATGTAGAGATACCGAAATCTTGGAATTTGGAAATGTAGGCATTCGAGAAGGTAGAAATTTGGGAATACAGACTTGGGGTTGTAGCGCCTAATTGATGTGCAACCCCTCGAGCCAATATGCATTTCATAATTCATTTTTCAATTCTGACCAATTGGAATAGTCCTAAACACGTCTCTTCACGCGCCAACTCGTTGACATCGATATGCTGCCTGAAATATTGACTACTCTTCAATTACATTCAGTGTTCATACTCGATGTTAAGTGCAGGCCTACAATTGTAACCGAACAAAATGTAGACGCCAACGAATGAATGTGACATTTAATGTTGTTACACAAAATGAAAAAAGATAAATAACATGAAATGAAAATTGTATAGAAGCGAAAAATTGCACGGAATGCTGTTCTCTTTGTTTATTCTGTTGAAGTGTTTAGTGCCAGTACATCAGTGTTTTCGATACTTGTATTCCTATACAACGATGGTTCTTTGTACAACTCGATAGTACAAACAAATCGTGAACTATAGAAGAAAAATTATTTTGCAAATTTAATATATTTATTTGAGATGGGGTTGAAATTGACTTGCACCGATTAATGTTGGTGGCTGTAATGAGAAAATTTAGAAATTTGAGAATTTGTAAATTTAGAAAATTAGACATTTCGTAACTTGGAAATTCGAAATTGCAGTTTAATATTTGAAAGTTTTTCAACTGAACAATTTGAAAACTCAGATATTAAAATTTGCATAACTCTATCGAATATTTTATTTCAATTTAATACCAGCATAATTTTAATCGTCCAAGTTTACATTCTTTTACTCAACCGACTAAATCAGATGAACAATTATTACAGCCATCAGCAATTAATCTAATATGAGCTCTATCGATAAGCTACATCGCATAGTAAGTTTGAGTACAATTGTGTCAAAGTAAAAGCACTCGAACAACAATGACATGTTATATCGCTGTATTTATTGTACAATAATTATGTATAAAAGAAACTGCAAGATCGTGTCGAAAGAAATTGTAAATTTCAATTCCGATCTGAATCAATCCGCTGTTCAGCTACGTTAATTTTCCCGTAGATGTATATTTCTGTTGTGTGAATGATCAAATTAATTTAACGTACTTTACCGGACTTTTAATTAGCTTAGAATCTCGATAAGTTGCATAATAGTTATATAAGTGATCGGTACAACTGTGAATCCTACAATTTTGATACCGCGTTTTAAAACGAATCTTCAGCATGATTTGTACATTAATTTTATCAATCATAATGCTGTATACTTGTATTAAAAAAGCGAGCATTACTTTTTAACGAGTTTAGTTTTAATTCCTGTGTACTAAAAAAGATTCGATAACGTTCGATATTGTACATATTAATTTATAAGTGGTAAACTCGCCGGAAATTGTGTTACTTTCGAATGAAATAAACGTTAGACGAAATGGATAAAAATGTCGCAGAGGATTATAAGGTTTATGGTTCCTCGTTTGTTGCACGCGCGATAAGTGACCGTATCGATTACAGTATGGCCGAATTCCAAAACTAATGGCACATAAATTAAGCGTATAGAAGAGATACGTAGGCGTAAAAGTGATAATGTTTCCTCCTTTGATCGCGTTTCAAAGGATTGTACAATTGTGTTCGATAAGATGGGATCCTTGTGCGAAAGAACGTTGCGATTAATGCTATCTACTCGCCAGTATGCGTCTATGAAATGTTCACAGTGTATTTATGTAGATATTAAATCTGAACGAATGCAGTTGCATTTATACAGAGTAAAGGCAGAATAGTTTTTTACAGTTGTCAGAACGAGTTCATTCTTTAATTTCCCTATCTTTTGCGTTAATATTTTATGCTGTGGGGTATAGTTTCAGGGTATATGGGTTTTTTGGGAATTTAGGGAATTTGGGAATTTGGGGAATTTGGGGAATTTGGGGAATATGGTGAATTTGGGAGATTTGGAATTTGGGAAATTAGGAATTTGGGAGATTTGGAATTTGGGAGATTTGGAATTTGGGAGATTTGGAATTTGGGAGATTTGGATTTGGGAGATTTGGAATTTGGGAGATTTGGATTTGGGAGATTTGGAATTTGGGAGATTTGGAATTTGGGAGATTTGGAATTTGGGAGATTTGGATTTGGGAGATTTGGAATTTGGGAGATTTGGAATTTGGGAGATTTGGAATTTGGGAGATTTGGAATTTGGGAAATTGGGAATTGGGGAGATTTGGAATTTGGGAGATTTGGAATTTGGGAGATTTGGAATTTGGGAGATTTGGAATTTGGGAAATTAGGAATTTGGGAGATTTGGAATTTGGGAGATTTGGAATTTGGGTGATTTGGAATTTGGGAGATTTGGAATTTGGGAAATTGGGAATTGGGGAAATTGGGAATTGGGGAAATTAGAAATTTGGGTGATTTGGAATTTGGAAAATTAGGAATTTGGGGAATTTGGATCTTTGGTCATTGCTAATTTCAGCATTTCAAAATTAGTATCAGTTTCTTTTCGCCTATAATAATTGGTATACAATACAATTAATACAATTGATGCAATAAATTATTTAAAAAATATAAAACCATTTTGTCATGACTTCTCATCTTTCCATACCAGACAATATTTCCTATATTTTGAATAACAATAATGCTTGTCAATAACGATGATAATATTCAATCTATATTTTTACACAAGTATGTCATTTCTACATAACATTAGTATCCCATCAATCACTAAATTGTTCATTACAATGAAAATATTAATCAAATATTATTTATACATTATATGTGTATATGTTATACATATAATAGATATGTATGTTATTTACAATAATAACTATCAACATATTCGATATACAAACATCCTTAATAATCCTGAAAATATTTTGACCATTCCAAGCCCCGAGTGCATCCCCCAATATAATAAACATTCATAAACGCGCTGGCAGATATTTTCATTCCGCGACTGTATACATAGCCATGCAAATATCCTCGATATTTAAAAAAGAAGTTCGAAAACGAATAAATCGCATGCATTGAACACGAAAATTTTTGCGTACATTCGCACGCGTTCACACCGACATAAATTTGTCGGTATACACATTTCTATACGCCAAAAGCAGGGTTCCACATAAATTTTCGCTAGTATGAACACGCATTTATCGAGTGTATGCAAAATAGAAAGCTTTCCCGTTTTGTTCTCACGCGGTTCATTCTCTCGATCTATGGTATTCGTGGAAATTTATTTTCTAATTGTATAAGGGCTGAATTGGAAATCGTGACAATGATATATGATACGAGGCGAGAACACGGGAAGAATTATATGCAATTCAACTGTAGATCATAAACCTTCCAGCTTCAATCTTTCATGGTATGATAGTCTCAATTAATCATTGCCGTGATTGCAATAATTTACTGAGGGTTGGTCTGAAATATAACGGTACGGTTGATTAAAAATGCAGCGAAAATGGATATATTAATGGATTTTAAAATGGACGGTACAATTGAAAAATTGGGACCACTTCGAAATCTGGAGACTTAATTTGGGGAATTTTTAGAGATTTCGCTAATTTTTCATTTGGAAATTTTAAAACAATCTTTTCGTATTTATTTTATTTTTAATGGTACATAAACCACAGCTATTTGGTCTTAACACAAATTACCCTGCCTATAATTTTAGCATGTTTACACTCGCAATTAAAGGGCTAAGAAAATTGTGTGAACTTGTGTGAAAATAATTTTTTTACATCGCATTCGAAATGCAGCCTGTTGTCAAATATGTGAATAATTAAAAGATTAACTGCAGACCGTGGTAGGAATCGATCGAGGTTATTGTCCGTATCTATAACTCATGCTCGTGTGTAGCATAGGCTGTCCGATTAAATATTTTATTCGTAGCGAAGTCGTCTGGAACATGAATGTGTGCTGAACGATCGATGTTACCGCAAAATGTCGACGTCGCGTCGTTCACCGAAACACATCGCTTGCAAAACGATGTAAATTCGCCTGTCGTCCGCAGCAGAAACTCTGATCCGCCATTATTTAAATACAACATCCATTCGATATCGATTCCTCAATTATGAAGTGACGGTTCTATTCACTTTTTAAACGGTGCCTCGGAAAATCATTTTTACGGAGAGAAGTAGGCGAGGAGTGAAGAAATTGCAAATTGAAAGAGGAATTTTAAGAGAAGTGATGCAGATTTCGTATTTGATGCATTTTGAAATATTGGAAATTAGGAAAGGAGATTGGGAGATTTGGGGGATTTGGAATTTGGGAGATTGGGAATTTGGGAAATTAGGAATGGGAGATTTGAAATTTGGAAGATTTGGAATTTGGGAGATTTGGAATTTGGGAGATTTGGAATTTGGGGGATTTGGAATTTGGGAAATTAGGAATTTGGGAGATTTGGAATTTGGGAGATTTGGAATTTGGAAAATTAGGAATTTGGGAGATTTGGAATTTGGGGGATTTGGGATTTGGGAGATTTGGAATTTGGGAATTTAGAAATATGGGAAATTAGGAATTTGGGAAATTAGAAATTTGGGAGATTTGGAATTTGGGAAATTAGCAATGGGAGATTTGGAATTTGGGAAATTAGAAATTTGGGAGATTAGGAATTTGGGAAATATGGAATTTGGGAAATTAGGAATTTGGGGAATAATTTGGGTAGATATTTGACTAGTAATTAATTATAGATTATTTGGTGGTAAATACTAGAGAGCAGATAGGTTGAAACCACAAACACAATTCTACATAACTGTATTTATCTAAACTTGTTTGACGAGCTAATTTGTTCTCCTATGGATCAGATAATTGTTTGTTTAGAAATGAACTTTTCTATCGTGGATTAAACAAACTTAATTATAGATTATTTGGTTGTAAATATTAGAGATCGAATAGTTCGAAACTACAAACATGATTAATTCTACGTAATCCTATTTAGTTAAACTTGTATGTTGACCTAATTCGTTATCTCACGGATCAACTTTCGGTAGATAATGTTTGATTAAAAATTACCGTTTTCATCGTAAATTAAACAAACTTGTTTATAAAGTTGGTGTTCAATGTTATTATTTATCGAGTAAACAGTATACTATTTACTTTAGCTTAACATTTGTTGATTCTAACCTAATATTTACTATTTATCCTAACCTCAAATTTGTTTGTTGTCAAGTTTTATTTTGGTTTGATGAATGAATAATTTTTTAAAGACAAAATTGTTTATAAATCATTATAACTGTGCACAGTTTATCAACCATTCGTTCAAGAATAAATTCACAATATGGCAGTCAAATGTTTCATAAAACCGGCAAATAAATTTGATAACAATAAATGGTACGATTAAATAAAAATATCAGCAATATCCCAGGAATGTATTTGTCACTCGTATAACATAAAATGAAAGTGTGCTTATTGGATATCGATGGAATCGTTAATTAAACCGTGTTTACACTACATTTTCAACCATTCAGACAAATCTAGGTTAATTAAAATGAAATTCATAATGAGAAGGAGACGTGTCTTGATACCAACAAGACAAATAAACAAGAAAATTAAATTTTCAACTCCGTTAACGTTTCACACAAGACTCTTTGAAATGTAAATTTTTTATTACAAATTATTTTTATACGAAAACATAAATTTAATACAGAATACTTAGTCTGCTTAATTAAATAGTTTATAATTGAAATTGAAGAATACTGTAATTGTGCTATCAAACTAATATCAAAGTTTCTCGAGCGATATTGCGTATCCTGTTATCAAAAGTTGCAGCACCTGCTAATTACAGTTGCAAACGAGCTCTCATTATAAACATTTGCACAATAGTTTTAACGAACAAACGAATCGTACTTGTTAACAGGAAAGTTGCGTCGAACGTCGAGTTTCTTCGTTGAAACTATCGTTGTTTTCGAAAATACTGACTTCACGTTGTTTTTTCGGATAAATGAGGGCGAAGAGGACTGTTTATTTATTTTTAGGGACTTTTGGGGATATGGAACTTTGAAGATGAGAAAATTGGGGAATTTGGAAATTTGAGGACAAAGGAATTTCGGGACAGTGGGATTGGGGATCTAGTGACATGGGAGTTTAAGGATTTGGTGGTCTAGGGATTTGGAGGACTAGGAATTTGGGGAATTAGGAAGGTGGGGGAATAGGAATTCAAGGGACTAGGAAATTGGGGGACTAGAATTTGGGGGATTAGGATTTGGGGGCTAGGATTTGGGGGAATAAGAATTTGGGGAATTAGGAAGGTGGGGGAATAGGAATTCAAGGGACTAGGAAATTGGGGGACTAGAATTTGGGGGATTAGGATTTGGGGAAGAAGAATTTGGGGGACTAGGATTTGGGGGAATAAGAATTTGGGGGATTAGGAATTTAGCAGATTAGGGATTTGGGGGATTAGAAAGTTGGGGAATAGGAATTTGGGGGAGTAGAGAGTTAGGAGACTAGGGATTTGGGAGATTAGGGATTTGGGGGATTAGAAAATTGGGGAATAGGAATTTGGGAGTGTAGGGACTTGGGAAACTAGAAATTTGGGGGAATTAGGGACTTGGGAAACTAGGAATTTGGGGGTGTAGGGACTTGGGAAACTAGAAATTTGGGAGAATGCGAATTTGGGGGTGTAGGGACTTGGGAAACTAGGAATTTGGGAGAATGGGAATTTGGGGAACTAGGAATTTCGATATAGGTACTTCGTAATCTGCTAATCTAGAATTTTTAAGATTCGGAAGACTTGAGAATTTGTTAATTAGAAATTTGGTAATTTGGAGATTCAAAAACTGAAAAATGCAAAAATATAGAAATGTAGAAATCTAGAAATTTGAAGATCCACAAACTGAGATATTTAGAAGTATCTCAAATCTAAAAATCTAAAAATCAAAGTCTTAAAACTAGTAAAACTAAAAAATGTACAAATGAACAAATACTAAAATCAGAAAATTAAAAGATAGCCAACTTTGCATATTATCCTTACTGAAACGAAAGCTACGTTGCACAGGAATATACTCGATTTTTTATGTGAGTCAAACGCTATTTTAACCATGGATATCGTACGATTTTATTTCGGCCAGCAGGGAAAACCAGACGATACGCCCACCGTCATAAATTACGGATGTTATGCGGACAAAGATCACGCCCGGAATCGGATTTCAATACAGAATCCATCGTGACATTTTTCAGGCACTGCTCGTAATCGAAATTGATTGAAATTAATGACGCAAGTCGGGTTGAAAAACAACGAAATCAAACGGGGATTTACTGCCTTTCTTCCCTCTATTTTCGCGACCGGTTGATAAGCATGCTAATTCACCAACCACAATCAATTTTTATCGATTTGTTTGCACGACTTCGTCACACTTCGTTTATTGTTACTTTCGTTTGTTCCTAATGTTTTTGTGTTGAAAAATATTATACAGTTAAAATATTTGAAAATTTTTGAAAGTCGTAAGTTATCATTTTAATTAAAACCTTTGTAGATTAGATTGAGGTATATTAAAAAATATAGTGCTGTGCTTAGGTGCTGTTTTTTACAGAATGTGAAATATGTCGATTTGTGCCTATAATGTTGACTTTTAATCACGTTAACCAAGTTGAATGTTAATTTTTATTTAAATATGTTGTCTAAGTTTGTATGATATATTAGTTAAGTTCAAGGTTATACATTAGTTATATACATTGACATTTATATATTCACTCGAATGTTGAATATGTCAACTCATATGTTAATCAAATATGTTGAATATGTACGTTAAGTATGTGCGTTAATTTTAATGTTAATCGAGTATGTTAATTTATATGCGCCTTAAATGCATTGACTATCTTCGTACATTAACTTGTATGTCAATTAAATATATTGATTAAGTTTGCACATTAACTTGAAATCATAATTATACAGATTACAATTGAAAGTTAACTATGTTACAAAAACGAATACATTTTCAACTTCTCTTTTGTTGGAAACGATTATCCATTAATCATACTTTCCGTTTACGTAATTGTTCGAACTTGTTGAAACATTATCATAACTGCTATGACGCAAATGAAATGGTATAAATGAATATTGACACGAGTTTTTCAGTCACTTTTAACTGTTAAAATAATAATGTAATATTTTATACACAAATTGAAAAATATATTTTTTGAAACACGTCTGTAAAATAATTAACAACATTCGAAGCACTGTATACGTTGTAAAATTTACAAGAATGTCTTTAAACTAATTAACAATTATCACTTGTACTCACATCAAAATAAAGTAACAACTAAGTACTGAACTGTTCAATGTTTCTTTTAACTTAAATATTTGTGGCAAAATGAATAATAATTATAGATATATTTCGAACTATTGATCGACTATTGATCTACGCCAAAAACCATATGCCCACACGTAGAACGTCATAACAATACAATTTATAAATATGTAAAAGCTCATTAACATTTGAGATGCTCAGCTGGAAACTTCAAGTTACTAAAGGTTATTCACGACTAATAACGTCCGGAAGATTAATAGTTCATAGGAACTGTCAGATCCAGAAATCGTAGATAGATAAAATAACTGTCGTACATTAAGACTCATAAATTAATTACCAAATTATTCGACTTCTCTCACAAATCCATATACTTCTTCGATATTAACAAATAAATATTCATTTTCTTCTATTCTGAACTGTAAATATTTGAACAGAAAAACAAATTTCCTCCACTTCTGTTTACCATATTTCATCGACTATTTTATTAAATTTTCCTCTTCGTATATTCCAAGAACAACAAAGGAACGTGTCGAACATGGTTGTTTGTTTGAAACGCAAAATTTTTCTTGTTTGGTTGCTCGCAAACCGCATTCCTTTCGTTCCTGATCTTAGATCCATTAACCTTATCGTCATCGAACTCGCCGCTCGGGTTTAACCTTGTAATTCCATAATCCTATCAACGATAACTCGATTGGAAATGGCGGTGCCCTCGGCCCGGAATTAATCGAGACCGTGGCGACGTTGCCTCCATTTTAAGGGTCTGTTTAGTATCGAAATGGAAAAGTAATTTACGAACTCGTAACTGTGTACGTATGGTCGACAGCAACTCTGGCAGAATTTGGAAATTAGAGGATGAAGTGAATTTATTGGCATTTTTCAGGATTTATTTTGGATAGGCTGAGAAGTTGGGGACATTAGAATTTTGGGACTTTACAATTTGGGGATAAGAGGATTTGGAGATATTAGAATTTGGGGAAGTTTCAATTTGGGGACGGTACAATTTCGGGACATTAGAATTTGGGGACGTTTCACTGTGGAGATATTAGAATTTGGAGGCAATAGAATTTCGACACACTAGAATTTGGGGATGTTACAATTTGGAGATATTAGAATTTGGGGAAGTTTCAATTTGGGGACGGTACAATTTCGGGACATTAGAATTTGGGGACGTTTCACTGTGGAGATATTAGAATTTGGAGGCAATAGAATTTCGACACATTAGAATTTGAGGATGTTACAATTTGGAGATATTAGAATTTGAAGACAGTAGAATTTGGGGAAGTTTCAATTTGGGGACGTTACAATTTCGCGACATTAGAATTTGGGGACGTTTCACTGTGGAGATATTAGAATTTGGAGGCAATAGAATTTCGACACATTAGAATTTGGGGATGTTACAATTTGGGGACATTAGAATTTCTGAACTTAGCAATTTGGGGAACTTGGTATTTGGGGATCTAGAAATACAAAAGTAGGAATTTGGAGAACTACAAAACGAATCTAGGAATTTGGAGATCTCGAAGTTTTCATGTTTATATATTTCTGTCTCCTGTAATTATATTGCATTGGAGTGTACACGTGTTCACATACCGTGCAAACTTATCGTTCATGGTTGTTCCTGTGTCAAGGAAATCTTCTTGCTTTTTAACCTTCTATCTAATCGCATTACTAAGCGTTGTTTCTCCGCTGACACCTTGATCTCGTTTATTCTGATCTTTGAAAGTACTAAGTGACACGTGTTCATCATTCCAATTTGATGCTTCATAAACTCGAGCCATCGATGCTAACACTTGTCGTCGTAAACAAGCTGTTCAGCTATTTGCAAGTGAGCCTTAATATATTTCATCTACATACATCTAACCATCAGTATTATAGCCAAAGATAAAAACCAGATATATGTGTGTCTTGAACCACATTCATCCAAGCTCCATAGACATTCATATGGGGTATTTCATCTATCAGTCTTACGTATCTTTCTCATTCACCTAATCTTTATTGCTATTACCCAATCATGCATTCCTCATTATACAAGTGCCAGGAGTATCCGCTTTCCGACAACTTCCAAGATCCAATCATCCATTCAGACTCTGCTGATGTAATTATACATAAATTACAGAAAACAGAGGTTTCAGGGAAAAACAAATGTCCTGTGTTGTTCATTTACTTGTTGCATGATGAAATCAGGTACATTTGACAGCTGTGTCTGCTATTAAAATACCTTGTTTTGTGGCGGATGTTTTATTACATTATTTGTTTTGATTACACTATGTTAGTGGACATAAATCTTAGACGTGGAGATTAGGTGAATATAATAATGTGAGTCTGTATTTGAACTTTTGAGCTGGATTATTAATCTATTGACTCATATTCACCAGTTTGATACATTTGATATAAATATTTTTTTCGTTGAATCTAGAGAATTATACGTGGTGTATAAACATAGCAGAAAGACAATTATTAATAGAAAAATAATATGCCCGATAATGAGAAATAAAAATGACCGGGGTTTGCAACAAAACTTGAACATTGATCGAGGGTTTTAAATGAAAAGTTGAAAACACGTATTCCACGAAACGAAGGACTTCTCCTTTCACTTTATTTTCATCCTGGTTGTGCAGTAACTCGACTGTCGAACACACACATCTAATATTCTATTTTTCTGCCTCATCATTTTTCATCGATATATCTTTCTGCCGTTCTTTTTATTAAACAATGACGGGACTCTTCTGAAAATGTAATTATTTTGGAACAAAATATTCATTGACGAAGATACATTATACGTAAGATTAATTATACAAACTTATAGTCGAAGAATGAAGTTAGACTTGGAAGATTATTTAATCCTTCTATGTATACACACTTTTTTAACGATATTAATATTTAGTTTTAAATATGATACTTTTAAAGTATCAAACTTTATTGGAAAATTTATATAAAAGTTTATGACAAATTTTCAACAAATTATTTTTGAAAATTCTCTTTGAAGAACTCTTTGTTAAACAATGAATATTCGTTTTACCTCCTTTGTCAAATTTTTGTCAAACTTTCAGCTTTAATCGTGGTCGACAAGCTATCCAGATATATGGCACTTTCTGGTCCTGTCGTACCGTATAACCGGAGATAACTGTATTTGACGCATTGCAAAGAACCATTACCGCAACCTTCCTTCGAAAAGATAACGTGCCGTGCCGAGGTTACAATCGACACGGTCATTTTATATTTATTAACATCAGTATGACACCGTGAAAGCGTGAAATGTGGTTGCGGTGTATAGTGTGGCAATAACGCGAAGTCACATCAACGAATACGTTTCAAATCGCATAAAGTTTATAGCACTATTCATACCTGCACTATACACGGTTTTCTCATTTACTAATGTAATTTGGAAATTGGGGATCTGAGATATCTGGGAAATTGGGACTTGTGGATTTGGAGGATTGAAGAGTTAAAAATTTAGAAATTAGGGGATTAGGATTAGGGGATTAGAGGATTAGGGGATTAGGGAATTAGGAAATTAGGAAATTAGGAGATTAGGGGATCAGGGGATTAGGGGATTAGGGGATTAGGGGATTAGGAAATTAGGAAATTAGGAATTTGGGGAATTTAGAATTAGGGGAATTTAGAATTTGGGGAATTTGGAATTTGGGACATTTGGAATTTGGGGAATTTGGAATTTGGGAAATTTGGAATTTGGGAAATTTAGAATTTGGGACATATGGAATTTGGGAAATTTAAAATTTGGAAAATATGGAATTTGGGGAAATTTAGAATTTGGGGAAATTGGAATTTGGAAAATTTAGAATTTGGGGAAATTGGAATTTGAAAAATTTAGAATTTGGGAAAATTGGAAATTGGGAAATTGGGAAATTTGAATACTCGAAACGTTGACAATATGTGAATATAAAAACAGAAGACCTTAGAAATCTAAAACTACAAAGAACTTGCAAAGCAGTAAATCTGAAAATTAAAAGCTGATTAATTTAATAAATTCGTGGCTATAAAAAGGAAGGCTACGTTGCACCCGAGTGCACGTACGATGTCCCTGCAGTGCTTACGTATTGCACAAGCAGCATATGATACGTGGAAGTACGTAACTTGCAAATCGAAGGTAAGTTCTCGCGAAGAAGAAACGACGTTGTTGCAATGCATATTTCATGCTTCGATTTTGCTGTTCCGTGGTGGAAAATCGACGCGGATAAAAGTTCGCGACACGGCGTTATATCGTGTAGGATATCAGTCGCTACGACAAAACTCGAGTCGTATTACATCGTCGACGACGAACAAAACAAAATTAATCGTAACAGGAAACTTCTATGGACAATGTAATCAATGAAATTTTATATACCATTCACGAATAACAAAATATTCAATCGTTTTCACAACACACTATATATGGTTTTGTTATTGTATGTCTTTTCAGAATGTACTATGATACACATAGAAATAATATATATTGTAAATGTATAACGATATTGTACATAGACAAACGAGCGTTTCTTATTCTAACTGTAACATGAATTACGTGCATAAACGCCGGTTCTATGCAATTTTAATGACACAATTACGGAACGAAAATGAGAATCGCTAGGGCAAAGAGCCGTTTTCTCTTTTCCTGTCCATGCAGCCAGTAATAATGTAACAAATTTAGATAACGTCACGTAGGACAGTAGAACAGTTGCGTTTGGTGTAACTGATAACTGCTCGATAAGAACATATCTCAACTCTTAAATTTGTAAAATTATCAAACCTTTTTTAAGTCGCAAAAACGTGATAGTAGAAATTCGTGTACAGAGAAATAGAAAGCGTATGCAGAGAACACAAGCACAGTTTACCGTAAACGTATGAAAATTAATTTGATGAGAATTCTAGCGAAGTAAATGTGCCTACCTACACCGGGTTGATCGGTTAACATATTAATACCGAGCAAATTTAATGAATGCGTTAAAGCAAGCTACGTGACTTCGCTCACTTTAAACGCCATCACGGTCGATCAAATATTTTGCAGAGGTTAATAGACGCTTAAGTTCGAAGCTCGGCGACGCACGGTGCGTTAACATAATCATTCGATTAAACAGATTGTCGGTCTCGATCGACACAAGAGCATACGCTCCGTCACAGATGCTGGAGAAAATTTTTCACCAAGAAATTTTCGAAGTTCAAGATTTTCGACACTTGGGAATTTAGTAATTTTTAAGTTTCGAATTTAGACAATTGAGGACTTGGCGATTTTTACATTTAGAAATTTGATGATTTAGAAAGTGGGTAATTGGATAATTGGCAGTGGAGAAATTGATAAATTGATAAATTGAAAAATTGAAATATTAACTAGTAAAGAATTGAAGAATTGAAGAATTGAAGAATTGAAGAATTGAAGAATTGAAAAATTGAAAAATTGAAAAATTGAAAAATTGAAAAATTGAAAAATTGAAAAATTGAAAAATTGAAAAATTGAAAAATTGAAAAATTGAAAAATTGAAGAATTGAAGAATTGAAGAATTGAACATGTCAATTCGGAGATATAAGGATTTATCAGTACCAGAATTTGGAAAATCTAGAACTGATCTGTAAATCTATAAATCTACAAATTTTAAAACTTGCAAAACAAATTTCAAAAATGTATAAATCTGTAAATGAAAAAATTTACAAATTAGAAAAGAATTGCAAGTTTCAAATTAAGAGTTATAAAGTATCTTCGAAATTCCCATGTATGAAATTCCACCCACGGTAATCCACGCATTACACACAATTTGTGTCGGCGCACTCGCCTCGCCACAAGAGCTTTTCACTTTTCCGCGAACAAAACCGGTGCATCACTATCGTTCTATACGGAATACATTTTCCCCCGTTACGAAACGTGCATCCGAAAATTGTGTTTTCATTGCAGCGAATAAATTACCGTAATAACGAGAACTGATTTACTTGAAGCCTTTTTCGCTGGGAGTTCAAAGGCTGTAGAGATGCTTCTGCATAAACGTGTTTCTCTTTCATTTCGGTTTGATTTTATAGCGATAAATGGTCTGTTTAACCATCCCCTTTTACTGTTTTGACTCCGTCCTTTAAAATCAATTTACCCTCTGAGATAATCGCATTTGTATATGCATTCGTTATTTACATGTCTATTATTATTATTTCATTGTTTATGAGAGATGTAGTAACATTTATTATTTTAATATTAAACAGAGTGATGGCACATTCTATCATGTAGAAGAGGTATAATAGCATTTATTATTTTATTATTAAACAGAAGTGTGATAGAATTTATTATTTCACTTAGCAAAAGTTTGTAACAACTTTTATTATTTCATTCTGAATTTTCACCTCACTTTTATTTGGTTACACGGAAACATACCTTCGTAATAAAAAAACGAGTGGTAGAGTCTGACCTAAATTCGATATAATTTGTTGTAAAATTTATCTCGTTATAGTTGGTTGCATCCACTTCCCTGAAAATATTGCGTCGGATATTGTAGTCGTGCAAACAGTGACGTGAAACAAATTTTTTATCGTTTTAACTGTTATTTTTCTACGATGTTATATTACCCTCGTTCCACTGCTTTCACTTTGTCGTTTGCAATGCAATCTCTATCAATGTCGAACGAGGAGACATGTTTCGAAAATCTGCATGAAAATGCTACGATCGATTGTTCGCACATACGCCCTTCATTAATCAGTTGCGTACTTATATTTTCAACGAGATCGAAATTTCTTTTTTTTTGCGGACAATGATTTATCTTTTGTCGTGTTGAATATTTCATACACAATGTAACATTTTATAACACACCATTAACAGCAGCAAAAGATACAAAATTTTTGCAACTTTCATTTCACAAATTCTCATGCATTACAATACAAACATAATTTTACAATATAATATTAATACTAATCTTGCATATATATTTCATTGTGCCACTCTGCATATGCATCTCAAAATAATGTGTACACGTTAAATATTCATTTTTACCGCTGTAAAAGTGTTTGTTTCTTCTGTGGAAGTTTCTTTTCGCGCACGGAAAATAATTAGATTTCATGTTGACACGATGTACACACAGTTAATACACCTCGTGAAAAAGGATTTTTATTTGAACATGCAGCTATCTGTGGGTATCTCAGGAAGTTGTTGACTTTAATTGGTTTGTTTTGTTATACCCGTGGCAATTAAATGTAATTATAGTTAATTCTCTTTTGGATTATTCCAAACTTGTACGTTCATTTATTGTGCAAGGTTTTATCCAAAAGTGAATTCACTAATGTCTTTAATGACCAACACTTTTCTTTCAATTAAAGTTCTGAGTTATAAATTTTAATGCACGATAACTCATGCTAACAATTTCGTGAAAAGGTGGATAGAGAATGTGAAATGCTAACATAAGTCTTTGTTACGACACTAATATTATTGATACTTTATTTTATTAATATATTATTGTATTAATATGATCTTGTGTCATTAACAGTTTCGTGAAGGACATGATATCAATATATTTCTCAATTTCTCAATCAAAATATTAAGCATCTTATTACCAACTTAATTATTTACATTGTCTGAGCAGTATTTTGCACAGCAAACATGAGCTAATATAGGAAGTAATTAATGTAAATGCGTTACGCAACGTAATTAATTAACATACAATTAACGTATTAATACATTGTACACTCGTATCGTGTGCTCGCATAATTCACCAATTTCCTGAAGAAATTTTGTATTACACAATGATGTCAAATACAAAAATTTCAGAAAAGAAAAATCAAAGGGTTAAAATTCTTTAAATTTCAGGAGTCTTATCTGACTTGGTTTAACAAATCTAAACAGATCTAGAAACACATTCTCGACGAACTTTAACACTTTAGCTAGCACGTCACCTATGCAAGGGTGACACATAAATTTCCATATGAATCACCTGTACTGTTTAGGAATTTGTTTACTTAACTGAAAATACCTGTATTAGCTACTTGAAACCGTGAATAGTAAATATAATAACTACCTGGTAACATTCGTTAAAAATAAAAATGTTACTCTACAAAACTGCTCCTCAGTGTGGCAGTAAACCTAAATATTTCCCTTATTCTAGAGAGTTGCACACTATAACTTTACCAAGTTATTACATTCGATATACTCAATGATTGTACAAAGTTTGAACGAGATCGGTGCATCGGAGTTCGTGTCGCTTCCTTATTAGACCGCTTCGATAACCGGCATATACAAAGCGTATTTGCACAACAATGAAAGAAAAATGAATCCGTTCAGATTTTATCATTTCGAATGACAATATCGTTATGATAGAGCCGTGATCGGTAAGTGGCCAGTGTGCACGTATCGCGCATGCGTGCACGCATGCCTGCGCTGCAATCCGCGGCTGTGATTGGTCGACGTCAGAAGACTCGGAAACTGCTGGCTTACAGGTACAACTCGTGCAACTGAACCAGTCTCGCGGCGAGCGTCGTACAGTGCGTATTGTCCGAGAGAGTGGTGTTGTGCAGAATCGATTAGTATCGATTCGAGTGAGTTTGAAAACTTCCGCGAACTCGAAACGGAGCGTCGTGTGTGCGTGACAGGCGACGTGTGACACTTCTCGCGCGCTCCAACGGAAAACGCTGGATTTAAATTGGTTCGCGAAAATTTTAAGGTCAGCAACACTTTTACAAACGGAGCTACGTATTCGTGCGGAAAGAAAATATGCGGCTGTAACGTGCGATCCGACGCGAATACGAACGTTTTGTTTCCCCGTTTCTCGCGTGTTGACGTTTCGATTGCCTTCTCCCGCCGCGTATTTCGATTCGTTCGACTTCGTTGGTGCAGTAGGGAGAAAAGCGTAAAACTTTTGAAAATTCCATATTTTGGTAGGAGTTTGTGGTCTGTTTTATTTAATTGCGCTTGTGTTCTAGTTTATGTCCTTTTAATTATACAGGGTGTTTCAGTATTGGGTGGTCTTGTAATTGGATTAATACATCAGTGATTAATAACACTGGAACGTATTATTAGCCATTACTTTTTATGACTTTATCGATACGGTAATAGCTTGATGGATTTAATCGCTGGTGTGATAAATATGTACTTAAATAATAACTGAGGATATAGGGAACTAGGAATATGGAGATCTAGGGATATAGAGCAATGGTGGACAGATCTAGTGGATTTCAATATCGATGGTTATAGATCAAGTTTTTTGAATCAGAAGTTTGGAGATTTGGGAATTTAGGAATTTAGGGATTTAGGAAGATAGGGATTTAGCAAGTTAGGGATTAAGGAAGTTAGGGATTTAGGAAGATAGGGATTTAGCAAGTTAGGGATTAAGGAAGTTGGGGATTTAGGAAGTTAGGGATTTAGCAAGTTAGGGATTAAGGAAGTTAGGGGTTTAGGAAGTTAGGGATTTAGGAAGTTAGGGATTTAGGAAGTTAGGGATTTAGGAAGATAGGGATATAGCAAGTTAGGGATTTAGGAAGATAGGGATTTAGCAAGTTAGGGATTAAGGAAGTTAGGGATTTAAGAAGTTGAGGACTTAGGAATCTAGGTAGTTGGTGTCTTAGGGATTTGGAGATATAGGGATAAAAAATGTTGAATAATAATTAAATAATTTACAAACTTGAAATTTTGGTAATTCATTAATTGTAGAATTTCATAATTCAAAAATTTATAAATCTGATAATTTATGAATTCGAGGATTCGACAATAATTGTATTCAACATTTTCCAATTTGTCACATAAATTTAGGCTTGTCATCAACATGTACGTTAGAAACGAGACAATCATCGCTGTTAGTTATTTTCTACTCAACGAGGAGTCAGATCGAGACCTGTTACCTCTATAGGAACTTGTTAGTATGAAATTCAACGCTTGGCTTCTCAAGACGAGTACGATTGACAATCAGCGGTGCAATTCTCTTCAATTCAGTCCACCGCTGCGAGAAACTTCTTTGGTAATTAAGCTGTTTGCTTGTCGAATCGTTTTGAATGTGCCTCGTTGCACGATTCGCGATAGCGTTGCACCGACATTTGTACAGATTATCGACAGATAAAACAACTACATACATATTTCTATCAGTCCTTCATAATTCATTGATAATCCTCTTTCTGTCATAAACGCAGATTTATTTGAATTGATAGGAATACAACCAAATTTTAGGTACACATCACAAATTTACAATTTTATATTTTACATTTCTTGTTTATTTTTTGATTATTTAATTAATGATTGTAACTGTAACATCACTGTTATTGGAACACCCTGTATGTTGTAGGAAACACTGATATCTATGATACATGTGTATATTGCAAATAATTCAGATATACATGTAGGACACATTAATTAGGAATATTGCTGACATATTGATTAGATGTGTTACTGATATATTGACTAGACGGGTTAGAAATTTATTGATTAGTCAAGTTACTAATTGAACGTATTATTTTTATATCGATTACACATATTACAAATATATTGATATCTAATCAATTGATGTTGCAGACATATTAATTAATCATATAGATATATTGATAAGAAGGATTAAAAATATATTGATTAGAGATGTTATTGATACACCAATTAAAAATATATTGAAACTTGTTTGAAGGAAAGAGTAAGGTTGTACGAAACGTTATAGTAATTTTCTATGAAAAATTCATAATTGTAATTGAATAACGTTGATTAAGAAATCAGTGAGTTTTGTACGTCGACCAACGGATTCTTTTGAAAGAAAACTTTCGATATCGATGTAGTTACTCAATCATTACTGATTAATACAGTTGAAAACAGTTTAGAAAACAAGGTGTTAAGAAAGAATGATAACTAGTAAGTAATCGTAATAACTGCAATTCCGAACGAGTTAATAATTGGAAATTAAATTCGTTCAGTTATGAACACATTTCACGCATTTCTCAAATTCACACGTGTGAACACGTAATAACAATTTCCTTTGTTCCTGGAAATTTTCGATCTCTCGTTTTCATTTCATTTTCAGTTTTGAAAATAAAACGAAATGATACAAAATATTTCTTCATTCTCATAGATAAACATACAAAAATATAATATAATTGCATAACAATATAATGTATAAAAAAAATAATTAAAAATTAAGAATGCAATTTTAATCATGTATTGTAAAGAATTAAATTCCTGTATTTGTTGATAATATTTATTGAATGCCAACGAAAAATATTTATTTAAAAAACGTGTTAAGATATCGAGTGTTAATCATAACAATTCATCACTGCCACGTTTAAGACAAAATTGATTAAAGATATTTTTATCTAACAACACGACGGAAATTGATAGTTAAGTATTTGTTATCGGATAGACACTGATAACATCAAAAGAGTGGAACATATTGGTTGATTAACTAATATTAGTACTTTAATTGAATCAATAGAAGTATTTACTGAAATTTAATCTTCAAAATAAGTCAATTATAGAATTTAATTATACTTGTAGTTTAATTTGAGAACAGTTCCACCATTGCTCGAAGATTTACTGAACTGCAGTTATTATAATAAAGTAATTATGTAATTTAATTGTCTTCCTTTAATTTGAGAAAAATTCGACACCTTCAATTTGCACCTCATTGAAATATGAAAATGAACTGTTAATTTTCAAGTCTAGACACAGCAATAAAATTATTCGGGACACTGACTCTTATAATAATATACATATATGTTAAAATCACTGAGTAAGGCATACATATTCCGCATAATTATCCAAACATCTCTCAAGTCGTTTCAAAGATATTAAAGATACTTATCTACTTCCCAGCCTAGTCTTCTAAACTGATCAGACTGCATTACTAATGTTCAAATCGCGTGACTCTACTCTTCAGCGAGAAAGTTAAACAAAAAATAGAAGCCTTTTAAATTGTTTACCATTTCCATCGCTTATACTCGCATTTTACTTGAATATTGTAATCTGCAGTTATGTGCTACTGCAGTGCATTCACGGACACTTGCAAACATTTCAAATTCTTCAGTTCCCACGATTCTCAAATATTCCCATAATTTTCAAATTTCTGTCATTTCTGCATTCTTCTTAAACTTCAAGATTTTGTACGTTTCAAGATTCTTAACTATTAAACTTTTCACGTTGGCAGACTGCTAAATCTTCATGTTTTCAAATTCCCAAATTCTTAAATTTCAAATTCCCAAGTTCTCAAATCTCCAAATTCCTAAATCCTGAAATTCTCAAGTCTCCAAATTCCAATCTCCAAATCCTCAAATCCTCACTTCTATAAATTTCCAACTCCCAAAGTCCCAAATTTCTAAACCCCCAATTTCCAAATCCCCAAATCCTCAAATTCCCAAATTTCCAAGTCTCCAACTTCTTAAATTACCAAATTCGCAAATCCCCAAATACTCAAATCCCCAGTTCTACGAATTTTTTAATTCCCAAAATCCTGAAATCTCAAAATTTCCAAATTTCTAAACCCCCAATCTCGTAACCCCAACTCCTCAAACTCCCGAACTCCCAAAGACCCCAAACTCCCAAAATCGCATTTCCAAACCTTCAAACACCCAACCTCTCAAATTCCCAGCCCGAAGAATTCAAATTTCCCGCGTATCTCCAGCACATTCCTCGCGCCGCTCGTTTGCCCGCGAGCTCCCGGACGTACACTTGATCCGCCCATCGTTATGATACATCGAAACGCTGAAGAGAATGAAGCGATTACAATCGCTCTCGCAGGCAATTATCAAACCGCATCCACCTAAGCTGAACCTAATCGTACTGCAGCGTTCTCAACTCGGGTTCCCTATGAGGTTGCTTGTCGACGATGTCTAATCTGTAATCGCGGAGCGCATCTCGTCGTGTTGAGCCCCAAACATCGCTCGTATTTCCACAACTCAATTACGTCGCCGCGAAATTAGCCCTGCACTGCAGTATATCAAGACTGCATGCCCTTTAGAGCACGAGGATGTGAACTAGCTCCACAATGAGGACTCTTCAACTCAATTAGCGTATTCGTTGGTAAGACATTATCGTTGCTGTCTGAGCTTTAAGCATATAATATACGGAATTTTAATTGACGAGGATAAAGATGGATCTAGGAATTTGTGGATGTAGGTATTTAGGGATGTAGGGAATATGTATGTAGGATACGTATGTAGGGAGATAGAAATATGGGGATCAAGGCATATAGAGATGTGGAGAGTTAGGTATAGAGGTATGTAGGAATCTAGGGATGTAGAGATTTAAGAGTATAGAGATCTGGAGACATAGAGATCAAGGTATTTAGAGATGTGGAGAGATAGGTGTCAAGGCATGTAGAGATGTGGAGAGATAGGTGTCAAGGCATGTAGAGATGTGGAGAGATAGGTATCAAGGTATGTAGGGATCTAGGGATATAGGAATCAAGGCACATAGGGATCTAGGAATATAGGGATCAATGTATGTAGGGATCTAGGCATATATAAGTCAAGTCTGTTCACGTTTAAGTTTGAATTCGAAAATTAGGAAATTGGGAATGTGGGAATTTTAGGATTTGGGAAATTGGGACTATAAGAATTTTAAGATCTGCAAAATTATAAGCATTCAAATTATGGAATGTAGAAAATTTAGAACATGGAAACTGAGATTTGGAAAACAGTGAATGTGGAAATTTTCAAATTTGGAAAATTGTGAATATAAGAGTTTTGATATATAAAATATCATAATTATATAATATGTTAATATTATAAAATTATAATTGCGAAGAGATTTGAAAAATTGCGAATACAAAAATATAGGCAATCGTTAACCCGACAATAAAATAATCCGCGAATGCAAATGGAGTAAAGGAAGAATGTTTGTTTCGTAGATCGCAGCGGAAGTCGTCAGGGAGAGCGTAAAAGTGGCGGGAACACGCGTCGCCATGGGTACCGTGTGTTGTGGCCTGCGGGTGTAGTGCGAACCCCGTGATCGCGGGGAAGAGTCCGGCGAAAAAGAACGAGAGAAAAACGGGAGAGAAAGGGCGAACGAGGGAAGGAGAGGATAAGGTGAAAGGAACGGGTAGAAGAGGGACACGGAATCGCGTGGACAAGCGGGATCGGCGAAACTTTGAAAGACTGCTCTCTCGTGGCTGACGGCGAAGAGAGGGAAACAGCAGGAAGAGAGAGAGAGAGAGAAAGAAAGAGAGAGAATAATGCGGACTCGTTGCTTCCGCTTTGATCAACAGCACGTTCGGATCTGCTCGTAGTAAGTAGAGAAAAGTGAATTTTTGTTTTACTGTTTCGGTGCAGTTGTACTTAAAGATCTTTTCAAAAGAAAATATGCGTAAACAAGATTTCTTAATTGAACTTAATTGACAATAATTTTAATTTTTGTATTTTAATACTTTAATTATTTTGGAAATTTACTGAGGTAAAACATTTATTGGTCATCATTATGGAGTCTTTATATTAAGTAATATGCATTTTCAATCGTACAAATCAATCGTAAAAATCTGGAGTAATGTGGTGATATATAGTATCTGAGCGTATATGGATCTAAGGATCCAGAAACCAGAGGCTATAAGAACGTAACATCAACTTATTATTATGAAATACCAAAAACAAGTAACAGTTCACACGAAATAATCGCCATCAATCTATCCATTTTGAAAGAAATCCCAACAATACTCTGATGTGAGAAACAGGAACTGCAGACAGCTATAAACAAACTCCACGATTTGATGCAACAGTGATGCAACAATAAGACGCTACGCTTCGTTGCGATGAAAAAATGACAGAAAACTTGAACGTAACCGCGTATCAAAAATTACATCACATAGAAAGCCGTATCGGCTACGAATAGCGGGAATCGATCGGTAAAGGTAGCTTAGGATCTCGTTAAACGTTCTTCATCGATTCTCGAACAGGTATCGAAAAAGTCGTCCGAATCCGGTTCTGCGTCGACGTAAGATGAGTTCCTCGCCATAAAAAGGTTAAAAATAACGCGTGGAAACTGCGGCGAGGACAATTGACCGCAAAGTTAACCACGGGTCGAAGGAAAAATTGACGGACCGCCATTATACTCTGTGACCCCGTTCGTCGTATACTATACTGAACCACAAAAGACTGAACAAAATTTCAATTACTTTTCCATAATTTGAATTACTCATTAGAATTTCCATAGTTCCTTATTATAGAATCAATGTCCTCCCCTTAACGTTTATTGTTAGAAATAAGCGAATTATTAAATTAAGTGCAAATTACCAACTTACTGTTTAACCCTTAATAGAAGGGTTATGCTTTAACGAGTGTAATAGTTTGAGGTTAGGTTTGAAGCCGAGGTCATAGGGAGTTTGATGCAACCCTGGTTCTGATATCTGCAATTTTCAGTATTCTTTCCCAATTTGAGACCCCTCTTTTTGTAGCGATATAAATTTTTTCGTGTGAGATCATCAGGTAAATTTATGTCCAAACGAAGGTCCTATATTCAAGGATATTCCAGCAGAGTTTAGAGACTAGTACTATAGTCGGCCAATAGAAAGTACATACAATACAGGTCGTGACAAGTCCTATAAACCGTTACGACACGGCTCGTTCATTCAAATACCTACTTACGTCCCGTTTCTGATCGATAAGGATTCTTTCGACGCGTTTCGTGTCTGCGATGTTTAACTTCAGGGAAAGTTACGATTATGTTAAACTCATTTTGCTCTTGTCTCGTTTTCCTTCGATTTTATTTCAGTTTCACGCCGAAGAATGTCTTGCATTATTCATGGGAGATAAAGTCTTAATAGAGTAGTCTGTACTCCCTCGTCATAATTCGGTAATTCCTCTCTTATTAACACGCTCAGTACCGTGTTACTCGTGTGTGATCGATGTTTCAACTGTTATCGCGTCTTCTACTTATCTAATTACGAATACCTGTATCCGGTGTTTATGAAATGTCTCGAAAACAAGGTCTGCTGAATATGATGGTAATGACGAAAATTTGAAAGCGTTCAATTTAGGTTGATTTTTGGTAATAAAGATATAAAAATTACCTGTAACAAATTCACAATGTACAATATGTACAATAAACAAAGTACATCGACACGAACATGAAAGAGAATTTTCGGGAAAAAAATAGTGGAAGAATAAAAGTTAGAGATTCATTTTGACGAGGTGGATTGTTCGAGTGTTAATTACGGTTGTGCTATTCATCCACGCCATGGGTCACCGACGAGTCAGGCGACTCGAAACGTAAATATACGCTAAGCACATAACGACGAGTCGTTTGAAAATCTCTGGGGTTTCTTGAGTAATTCAACTTTGATTGAATAATTTACGAAGATAGGTTGAGAACAGATGGGGTAATGAGAAAATAATTGTACTTTGTCAGAGTTTTCTGGAAGACTGTTGACTCTTGTTTGATTTGTACGAACGATGAATTAAGAGGCTCGCTTTCGTTTCTGGAAAGTATGCGAAAAAGGACTCAATGTAGGAAACGTACAAAGTTATTGCAATGTTTTATAGGTCGTATTCTTTGAATTTATGAATATGTTTGTAGAACAATATTTAAAAGTCCGCTCCCGAAAGTTTTAATTAAACAGGTTTCTCATTGTGAGAACTTTTTGATTGTAATCAGGCTGTTGAACATTTTTATGTAACGAAGAACACTTCAAGGTTGTGCAGGGAAAGTAACTAAATTAAATTTCTGGTAGTTAAACATATTTTTTAGGAAAAATATAAATGTATTGACGTGTTATACATTATAAATGAAATGAAATTATTCGTTCAGTAACAGCTTTTGAAATATTTGTTTAATTAAAATTTGTTATATTTTGCGATGTAGCTTTGTTCGCAGAAGAATTCATCGTAATTGGTAATCAATTAAATTGAATTCTCGAGCACCATAAAGATCACGTACAAAAAATTTGAAGGATCCTTTTTATTGAAATATTGCATGAAGGGAGTCGTCGAATTAGCATAATTGGATCAGTCGCAATTCTTCCTTGAATGGCGCGTCAGGAAAACGTGAAAAACGAGGAGGCGATATCAGAGTGGCAATTTTCTTTGATGAACTCGACATTGATGAACCCTTCCAGGCTAGTGTCAAGAATAAAAGAGCAAATAAATAATTTGTGCTCTCCAAGGTACCATGATTCTGTTAACCTTATTTCCAATTTAATTTTATTTCAAACATCGTTTCATTAATATTAATGGGAACATGAAAGAGAACGTTTGGATATTGATAAAAGTGTTAGTATTTTAATTATAATTAAAACTACAGTTTTTCTATATTCTTAAATATTAGCGATATTTCAGTTTGAATTCTAATTACTGCACTTTTATTCATATCACTGTGAAAAAGTGATTAAAAATTTCAACGCCATTCGATTTCGAAGATGCGACTTCTATGAATCCTTAGATCACTGCTGAAAACTTAGAATGGCAAATCTGATTATACAAAGTTCTGCAGGTAAATTGGATTAATTAAATCAGAACTTCGCACGTAACTGCATATTACATCGTTATGATATTGTAATTAAATTAATATTAGTGCTGAATGACCTATCGATAAGTTACTATTTTCCTGTACCTATTAAAACTTGACAAACAATAAAATTTTCGCAAAACTGTTTTTCATAATTAACACGTCACATTTTGAATTTCTGGAACACACAAAACTCCACCAAAGAATGACACGTAAACGAGAACATAATTTAGAAGCTTGCTCAAGTATTTCGAGTATCGATTGTGTCTGTATGTTTACATAAAATTGATCTCATGTCCATTGAAAAGAGGGAATATTATCGAATAATGGCGTTCATTTGTGGTGAATCGTGTCGGGTTGCATGCAAGTGATTGGACACGGATTCGCGAGCGTGTAAATGACGTTAGAAAGTTGCGAAAGAAACAACCGGCTGACTCATCTGAGAAGTGCTTTTTCTCATCGCTGTGGAACGATTCTGTGACGTGTACGTGCAAAAGTACAAGAAAACCACGAGGGAAGTTTATCGAGTTGATAACTGATCGTGTACGTTGGAACTTTTTCATGTGGATTATTGATACGGATTAAAAACATTGCGATTGAGACGTTTTCAATTCGCAGTGATTAATTTACGGGCAATCTTTCTACTTCATGTAGAACTATTTCATGTAGTCGCGTTTGAATTTGCCGCCATTTGCATACAGGGAGCGACTCAGAATTGATATGGAGTCATGTGTTACAAATGTGAAACTATATAATAGTAATGTATGAAATATTGGACAAGTTTCAAGGTATAGAGCTCCAAGATATTAGTATGAACAATTTCCAAGATATTCTTTAAAAATTCATACATCAATATAAAAAAATAATATTAGCATTTCAATCGCTCATGATTCATGTACATATTCCACTTACACAATTTATTTCCGTCTTTATACACTCATTCAGGGCCATATAGCGAGACTTCACTATAATCATTCGTCTTATCAAGTACAATTTTCTTAAACATCATAAAACGCGTGAATTGATGCTTTTAGATATTCCTGATTACAGCTGTATACTTGTGTTAATCCTCGTCGGATGCTGCTGGTCGTCTTCGTTGACCAGATGAAAACTTACGGTATTCGAACGTGTATGCGTATTCGTGCACATACAAAGAACGTTTTTGTACAGTTACACATAAGGAGTACCGTTTTAATCTCGCCTGATGAATATCTTCTACCAAGAACTACGAAAGTCGGGATTTTGGGTTAGCTTTCGAATTAAGAAATGTTTTTCTAGTTGTTGACATGATTTTATGACAATTTTATTTCAGTAATTTATTCCTGGAAAGTGAACTTGCGAATAGTCAGAAAAATAGGAATTTTGGGATTCGAAGTTCGGTAATTTTTAATTTCGATCCTCCAAAGTTGGAATACAAAATTTAAAAATGTTAGAACTTGAAAACTTGTAAATTCGTCCCTGCTCAAATAACATTTTCGCTTCAAAATACTTAAAAATCTGATTTTGTCCGCGATGCAAATTCTCGAACAATAAATCCTGAATAATTCAGGAAATCTATTACTGTCATTGTTGCACGTCATTATCATTTAAACAGAAGAGAGGAAGAAAAACATTCTTGTCGACTTCCAACAGCCGACTCCATGCTATAATTCAAGTTCTCGGGGCGTAGCAACAAATTAGAAAAATTATTGTCCATGTACGTGTTCTTCTCTCTCTGTTGTTTCCCTTCACCTTTTCATTCGTTTTCCTCCGCCTGTCTACTGCGTGTTTCCGTCGTATTTTCTCTGACATGCCTTTGCGTACACGCGCTCCCACGTCACGCGTGACACTCTCAATGACCCACGCAATACATGGCCTGCGCCACGATCATTTTTCATTTCTGATCTCATAAGTCATTCAGCTCCTTGTCCGCTCGAATCGTAACGATTATCGACGGCCTGGATCGCATGCAAACGAAACCCGTTAAACTTTTGTCTTTTAAACCTGTCAGGTTTGACTCGTCTCGAAATTAAATATTCAAACTTTGACGTAGTTTTCATTCATTTTGTATTATTTGTTTTCTGTTACTTATTAAATAGTTCTCAAACGTGTTCTAGAATTTATGTTACATAAAACACTTTTGAAGTTTATACCATAGTGACGTTAAGTTTATACTATCCGCCATTTTTTAACTTAAAATATTGAGCAGTTATATTGCTATTATGGAATGTGTATAATTGTTAAGACAATTTATGGCACATCAAAGCCTGCTAAGTAAACATAAATCATGTAATATGTAGACTGTGGACCTTCTAGGTTATGTGACGTATTCAAACATTGCCCGATACATGAACTGGTTGTTGACAACTAATTTTTGTTAGCATATCTTCTATTTATAAAATCAATTGCAGTCGGTTAAAGACAGCTCAGTACTGCATTGTGGTGTTAAACTTGAACTGTTATCATCGTTCTTCAACTTACGTATGCTAATACTATAATTGTACTGGCATTATAGACCAGCTATTTTGTAGACAACATCTACAATACTCCAAAGTCTACAAAATAATAATAAATCGTGTAATCTACACAATAATAATAAATCTATGTGTTTCTCATAAAGAGTACAAAAGTAGCAAAAGGTCTAAAGCTAAAAAACCTTGAAGAACTTAAGATTGAAAGCTTTAAGAACTATGTCCACATAGTCTTTATCTATAAATTGTCGCAGATACTGAAACATCCTGTTCCTTTTCTCAATTTTCAAGCACACCTCAGCCATATCCTCGAAAGTCTCCTCAGACAAACAGGCACACGAACAATTCAAACAGCACTTACGCAATTCAACTGATGTCGTGAAAAGTTGCAAACTCCGAGACACAATGAGTGGAGTGCGCTCGAGAACACGAAAGGATCATTGACTCGCTTTACCTTTTGCCCTGTCGTTTGAATAAATAGCAGCATCTTTGCAGACAAAGAGCAGCGAGTAGCTACGACTTGTGTAACAGCATTAAATGTCAGGTCAAGAGACTGGCTGTATCGGTCGGATTACGGTTTCAGTCCTTCTATGTATACTTTACTGGAACGCTTTGGCGCACCTACATCCTTGCCGGTCTGTGTCTCTGGGTCAAAGAATACCCTGCTGTTTCTAATTTAATTGGATTTTACAACTCCTGCTGAACACTTTATGCATCGCTGAATATGTAAACTGTAGGGTTTATGCGTCCGAGGAGACGTTTGAATCAACGGTTGGGTTCAAATTTTAGGTTGCAGACTTTAGAGGAAATGTGTTTTTGAGGTGTAGAGCGCAATTTTGAGAAATGAAGATTGGTGCTTGGTTTAGAGATTTCTATTTGGCTGAGGGAAGGTTTGAATATTTGATACTTTGGAAGTTTGGGAATTTTGGGATTTGTGTAAATTTGGAAATTGAGAGATTTGAGAATTTAAAGATAACACGATATTATCAGTCTGAAATTGTATCTATACTCCGATCATAAAATTGTACGGATAACATTTGAAGCATGAAAACGTTAAGCAATGAAATCCTTGAAAGATCTTGAGAAGGAGTAAGGATATATTCGCAGGATTACGTAGCGACTATTCGATAGAAAATGTCAGAGCTGGGTGCGCCGTTTGTAAATGTTTGTTGTGCATTATTCTGGTGCAATGAGAGAGTAAATGTAAACCAGGTACAATCTCTGAGCTAACTTTAAATCCCTTCGAGACCTTTTCACTTCGAATGTTAACAGCTTATGAATTTTTGCAAATGTAACATCAGGTGAGAGTTACTTTATACGTAGTTAACAAACGAAACTTATAACAGATCAATTTCTAAATTTCCAAATCCATACATTTTTTAATCACTACACTTCCAAATTCCAACATTCCCCAATAACAAAATTCCCAATTCCCAAATTTACCAAATTCTAAATTTCCCAAGTTCCAAATTTCCCAAATTCCAAATTTCCCAAATTCCCAACCTCTCAAGTTCCCAAATTTCCCAAATTCTAAATTTCCCCAATTCCAAATTTCCCAAATTCCAAATTCCCCAAATTCCAAATTTCCCAAGTTCCAAATTTCCCAAATTCCCAACCTTCCAAATTCTAAATTTCCCAAATTCCAAATTTCCCAATTCCAAATTTCCCAAGTTCCCAAATTTTCCAATTCCCAAATTTCCCAAATTCCCAACCTCCCAAGTTCCCAAATTTCCCCAATTCCAAATTTCCCAAGTTCCCACATTTCCCAATTCCCAAATTTCCTAATTCCAAATTTCCCAAGTTCCAAATTCCCCAACTCCCAAAATCCCAAAATCCTAAAATTCCCAAAAGTCTTCAAACCCTCTCTTCCCAACTCCCCAAATCCTCAACATCACATACAAACAGCACATCACATTTCTCCGTAATTCTTTAGTTCAGACATGTGTCCCATTTCTTACAATAAAAACTCATCGGAACTTTGCACTTTGCGTATTCCACTTTTTGCGCTCCTTTGTTAAGCGATCGCTTTGTTCTCGCACTTATTCACATTTGACGGATGAGAAACGGTAGCACATTCCCGACAATCGCTGAAACTTGGACTCATCCGTGCCGCCAGGTTTTACAACTGGTGATTTAACAACTACCGAGGTGACAACGTCACGACTGCTCGAATGATAAGATAAGCTAAATCGTGGTGTAAAACAAGCTAAACACACTGCTGGTGTGTCGATTTTTCACCTAGTCAATCTCGTTTAAGCACTATTTTCTATCACATTAGGTATTCTGTATCTGGTAAGTTGTCACGCGAACCATGTCATCCGCGTTGCTTTTCATCAGCAACTTATCACACCTATGCTACTTTATTTCTAGTTATTCTCACTATGTTTGTCGTTTCGGGAGTAAATGTTAATCGTACTTTAGACTTATGTGTATTCAAGTTCGGGTGCTTATAAATCATGAGTTATGATGATATTTTTAAGATGAATTTATGACCTTGGTATGTGATATGATATGAAGCAACAATGATCAGATATGTTTACATTGCAGATTGATATATTATAAATGCATAAACGTTTTCATACGAGAATTGATACCTGTTCCACATATGGTTGACTCACAAACCTAGTTAAAGAAACAACAATCTCTTCTTATTTACCGAAGATATCAGTTATCAGAATTACAAACAACATACGAAGGTTGATCGTTCACTTAATCTCTAAAATCAACATTCCTATTTGCGTACATTTTTCAGACCTTGATAAATGTTCAAGAAAATTGCTACCTAATACTCCTAGGATCGTTCTCAAATCGAGTCGAGGAAATAGCTGAAAATAGCAATTAACAAAATTACCCGAAGAAACGAACGAACATTTACCGACATTTTATTCGAGAACTAATTTGAACGAAAGTTCCACGGAGCACTTCCGTTTGCATTAATTGTTTCGAACAGTCCAGGAAAGCAATTACCTAATTACTTGCAGCAGCGTACTGACAATTCCCGAGTTGCTCCGTTTCGCTTTCCAATCCTAATAGAGGAAATGAACTCCATTTATTAACAATAACAGGCTGTCGAGCGAGGCGTTCAAGGAGGATTTGTGATCCGCACGATCGCATAGTGTTGCAGATCGGCCATAGAACGTAAAAGGCTCTCCAATTGAACTCTCGCTTTATGCTTCGGTCAAGTTCCGTGGCACACATTACGTGTCGCGCGTGCACGTGTTAAGGAGAAACCGGAAGCGTCTATTTTCAATCGTACGTCAACCACGTCCGGCAATTCGCTATATTACAGGCGCGCCATTAGAAAAGATTTCCATTCGTGTCGTGTTGCGAAAGGGTTTTCTAAAAAGAGAACTTAGGGGGACCTTAGGGAGAACTGAATTCATATGTACTCGAAACGCAATGAAACTCGTGGGTTGTGGGAATTTAGGAATGTAGAGATTTGGGGGTGTAGGGGTTTGGAAATGTAGAAATTTGGGGGTGTAGGGATTTGGGGAAATAGGGATTTGGGAGTGTAGAGATTTGGGAAGGTAGGAATTTAGGGACATAGGGGTTTGGGAATGTAGAGATTTGGGGGTGTAGGGATTTGGGGTTGTAGGGATTTGGGGGTGTAGGGATTTGGGGGTGTAGGGATTTGGGGGTGTAGGGATTTGGGGGTGTAGGGATTTGGGGGTGTAGGGATTTGGAGATGTAGAGATTTGGGAAGGTAGGAATTTCGGGACATAGGGGTTTGGGAATGTAGAGATTTGGGGGTGCAGAGATTTGGGGGTGTAGGGATTTGGGGGTGTAGGGATTCGGGGATGTAGGGATTTGGGGATGTAGGGATTTGGGGATGTAGAGATTTGGGGATATAGGAATTTGGGAATATAGAAATTTGAGAAGGTAGGAATTTAAGGACATAGGGGTTTGGGAATGTAGAGATTTGGGCATGTAGGGATTTGGGGATGTAGGAATTTGGGAAGGTAGGGATTTAGGCACATATTGGTTTGGGAAGGTAGGAATTTGGGGATGTGGGGATTTGGGGATGTAGGGATTTGAGGTTGTAGCGATTTGGGTACATGAGAATTTTGGAATATAGTAATTTGGGTATTGAGGGATTTGGAAATGTAAGTATTCTAAATTTGCTACATAATACCACCACATTTATACCAATATCGAAATAGTGCTTGAATTATATTCAACTTATATTTACTTCAATATTTTGCTACACACCAAAGAATTTATTTCAATATCATTGGAAGTATACTACTTAACTTCTGCTACAAAATATCACTATCACACCCCATACTAAAAACACACGAAAGACTAATAATTCATCTAAAATGGCGGACGAAAAAGAAAAGGAACAAAAGTTTCTATAAAAGTTATAGAGAGGAAGTTTCGTAAAGTTTATGAAAGATTCGTTATTTCAAAAAGGCTGTTTATCATAATAAATTTTCCGTAAGTACAGTAGGTAGTTTCGCCGTTTCATTTTTCTTTGTTAGAGAAGACAAAGAGAAAACATTTTCCGTACAAGCAGCTCTGATAAGGGAGCAACACTGAGGATGAAAAACGACGCCTCTAGCTGGCCAAATGTCGACGCGCAGTTTTTTTCCATGAACAATGAGAAAAATGCTCCCCTATTTAGAAATTCCACCACGAGGAATTTAATATGTGCACCGAGAAAATCAGCGATGCACAAATTAAGCCGCGTATATCAAATTCTGTTGCGACGGGCTAAACGTTGCATGCATGCGCGCGAGATACGGCATCACGGTACACTCGGGTGCAACTTGGGAATCCTCTGGGTAGAATTTTCCGAAATTATTGTGTGCAGTTGCGAATTTATGGATTATAGGATTTTTTGCGTGGTTAAACTTTTTTAATTTTATGCGTGGTCGTATTTTGAAGTTGTGCTTCTATATTTCTAAATTCTTATAATTTTACATTTTTAAATTTCCGAATTTTCAAATGTTCAAATAGCTCCATTTTTCAATTTTTAAATTTCCCAAATTCCAAATTCCTCAAATTCCAAATTTTGCAAATTCCACATATCTCAAATTTCAAATTTCCCAAATTCCACATTTCTCAAATTTCCCAAATTCCAATTTCCTCAAATTCCAAATTCCCCGAATTCCAAATTCACCAAATTGCAAATTCCCCGAATTCCAATTTCCCCAAATTCTAATTTCCCCAAATTTCAATTTCCCCAAATTCCAATTTCCCGAAATCCCAAATTCCCAAATCCCAAATTCCCCAAATCCCAAATATCTACATTTATAAAATTTGAAAAACCCAAAAATTCCCAAATTCCCAACACATAAATTATTAGCCATAACCTGTACACGAAATAAATAATTATATTCCCGTAACAAATTACAGAACGTATGTTAGCGATAAAACATTAATCACGTGGATCAGTAGGGGTGAATAAATGTTTTTGGGTGTACGCAAATCAAACACACAGAGCTTGATTACAGTCACGCGTATACCAATCGATCGTTATTTCCGCGTAATTAAAGCAGGTCGTTAATTAGTACAATCGAACAATCGAAACAGTTCTCTGGGTCTTGCAGTTTCGAGTTTTCAGCGCGAGACGCGCATTGGACGAAGGCAATTACAAAGATTTATCAACCGTGACAAATTCGACGACGATTAACAAGCGAATAGATTGCGCTGCTATAATCTAGAACGAGGTAACTGGAACAAGTTTTTGCTCTTTTAAGATTACGGATTTTGCGATTTGGGGACTTAGGAAATACCAGGTTTCACACTTTAAGATGTTGAGGAAGTTTGGAATTGGAAATTTAAGAATTTAGAGACTTTCGAATTTAGGGATTTAAAAATTTGAAGGATTAAAAATTTAGGAATTTCGAGTTGAGAATTTATGAATGTAAACATTTTGGGGTTAGAATTTTGGGACTTATGAGCTCAGAAATTTAGAAAGTTGCAAATTTCGGACTTGACAATTAAAAGATTAGAAAAGCAGAAAAATTTGAAAATTTTTACTTTGCAAACCCACAAAAAGAACCCATGAAAGCAAGAAGGTAGCAAAACATTTGAAAAGTATCATGTTATGGCAATTGTACGGACAAAGTAGTCCGAGATCTGTGATCTCTAAACCGTGGAAATATTCGAGGAACAGTTTCCACGGGCTTGCACTCCGTTAGTCAGCCTGCTCCCAGACAACAATAACAACTTCTCAACAATAACCTTCTCGACCGTATGAATAATTCTCGGCGCATGGCGCCGTTTTGCAATTGCCCTCGCGCGACAAATCCGACCTCTTGTTACTCTAACATAATGAGTTCACGGCATTATTAGCGTGCGCGGAAAAACAAGCGAAAGTGAGGAAATTATGAATGCGTTACGAATCGTTGATAAAACTATGAATCGCTAACCTTGCGCTGACAACTTCATATTTTTCCTGTCGATCATTCATCGTTCGTCAACTTCGAAAGTTGCGACAGTTTTAAATGTCAAATATTTTACTTTTTGTATAATTGTCATTGAAAGTGAAACGTTTCAATGTGGAACTAAATATGTACAATTAAATTGAATGTTTAAAATTGTACTAAATATTTAAAATTGCATTGAGTGTTCAAAATTGAACTGCATATTTAATGTTGAACCGAATGATCTTAATATTTAAAATTTAATTAAAATTGAATATTTAAAATGAAACTTAATAATTAAATTTAAATTCAATATTCAAACTTGAACTTTGAAGACTAAATTAAAATTGAATACTAAAAATGAATATTCAAAATAAAATTTAATATTCAAAACTAAGCTGAACAGTCTAAGTACTCAAAAAGTACATCACAACTCGTAAACCCAAGTATATCAAAGCAATGAAACATTCCATAAATAAAATGTCCCCCTTCAGAAATTCCTGTCGAATCATATCTGAATATTATATCTGCACACTTAAAGAGTTTAATATCCATTAAAAAGTGAGGTTACGTTCAGTGTCCGTATCAACATAGTACCTCCAGCGAGATATTAAAGAAGATGAAATATTCGCGCGCATTCTCTTTCAAAATTGCTGCCAACTGCAAGACAGGGAAACAGTGCGCGGGAATGTTCATGGAAAAATTCTCGGCGTATTTTCCGTATTCGCGATGGGTACGAACGAAGAGATACGCGGTTGTTCAGCAACAAACAAACTGAAAGAGTGTAATGGAGCATCATTGTTCGAAAAGGCGAGACAAGGCCGTGGTTCGTCATTGAATAATTGGATAGTGGTACTTGCACCAGTACTGTTCGTTATTCATAGCCATACACGCTTCTCTCTGATGTAACGTTCTTCATGGAATAATGGCTCGAAACGATTTCGAGCCTCAGGCTCCATTCCCAACAACAACATGCACCTAAATAGCGGGACAATTCGAAAATGAGTCTGGGTTCAAGCCACGGAGAATGTTTGCGAACAGGTCGTGATTCGATGTTGCTGTGGTAGCTTTGTTTGCTGAGGGAGGGAAAACTTATCTGGAAGATGCGAGCAACGCCATTTTGAATTTCGAATGCTCAGGGAAATTGTGGGTTGTTAGGTTTTAGGTGTATACATTAGTATTATATGAATATTGTGAATGCTATGAGTATTATGGATGCAATGGTTTATTTCAATAATAAAATAAAAATAGCTAAATCTCTTGCTTTCGAGTTAAACATCTGATAACAAATCCGTAAGAAGGGAAATCAATATCCAAGCGTGGTATAATCTCTTTTCTGTCCTGATGACGCGAATAATTACATCACAACGAATCCATGTAACGACATTAACCAACCATTCTTGGGCGTCTCTCGTTTCGACTTTTATTACATCGTGAAACCTGCTCTTGCTACAAGGACGATCGATTACAAACGACTCAAGTAGCAATGAACTAAGTCTTTTGTTAATTAAATGTTTAATTATGTATGTACTTCAAAATTTAATCTGAAGAAAAAGAGCAATACATGTAGTCTAAAACTGGATTACATTAGATTTATAATAATAATGAAGTACAGTGAATCCTTGTAATAACCGTAGTTACAATGGAATCTCCCTATGTCCCTTGATGGCCATAGAAGTAAATCTTCTATGTAGAACTTGTGTTACTTGGTCTCCTAGGGAAAACTCGTAAGTTCTACATTTCTCAAGCTTCAAAGTCTACATTACTGAATTTGAAAATTTGAGGGTTTAAATTATTCAGTTGGAGAACTCAATTTAAGTTCTAAAGTCTTAAATTTTCCCGTTTCTAAAATTGTAAAATTGTGAAGTAAATGTGCAAAGTTGTAAAGTTGTAATCTGTCACTAGAACTACTCAAATTTTATTTGAATAATAAAGGTTCTTCCTTCTAGAGGTGTTACCTCTAGAAAGTTACGCTCCCTGAGAATTTATCAAAAAATATCGCGTGTTCAATTTCGCGATCAGAGGAAGCTGTTGTCTATATAAACAAGTACTTCATAATAATACTAAAAAATAACGGCTATCATAAACCGGTTTCTACAATTAGGAAAAATCGTTTCGTTCCACCGCGCCAACTGTATCTATCAAGAGATCGACATACTTCAGAACATTAAGTCTTAATTCGTAACTTTTCATTTTCCTCACTTTCACTGACAATCAGCGGTTCTTAATGATCACTTATGTAACAACTAGATACTTCGAATCGTAAATGAATGTCAGTAGGAATTTCATTGCGAACAATATACTGCTTTCCCGTACGCAATAAAGATGTACTTGATCGTCAGGTTACATGATCAAAAAGATATTAATATGTTCTCTGAATGAAGATTTCTCCGTTTCTTTTAGAGATGATATTAGTCGTATATTATCAAGTGTAATAATTTAATTTATTAGTTACATTAATTTTTGTATTATGTTACACAGTTGTAACAATTATTCTCTTCTTTCTCGTTTTAAAGTTACTGTTAGATTTTCAACGTTTGACAAATAATTATACTAATCATTATAAAGAGAAAATGTTTGAATCACTATTTAAAAACAGCTGTACAACTTCGACTCATCGTACGTAATATTAAGACCATCATACCTAACATGAGGACTTATTGTACAAACAATAGAGCACAACTATAGCGAATCAAAGCAACCTCAGACCCACAATAATTTGTGTGGCAGTATTTCCTGCAGATCAAAGTTTGTGCTTTGATGTTAATTTACAAGCAGATGAATGGTTATACGCTCGATTACCTTCGTTTTGCTGACAGAGGTATGGTTTCCCTGAACTTTGCCGTTGTTCGGCTTCTTGGTGGATCCTTCACAATACCGTATTGTGCTTGCGACCAGTTCCGAGGTTCGTGAAATTTTTAAGCGGATGGCTTTGTTGGTTCTTCGGCGAGCGAACGAGTTCGTGGTGGTACTGTATCAAAATTTTAAACTAATTTCTCGCTCCGTTGCCCCGTGCTATAATTGAAACGCTGCAGCTATCAGGCTGTCCCAAAAATTATTCCGCAGAATTTATGTGCTCTGAATTAACATTTTAGAATACGTGTAATAAATTTTTAAGTATCTACCAGGCAAAATAACTGGTCCCAAGTTTTGTATTTTATATTACAAAATTTTGTTGAGGTGCTTTCTCATATTTTATTGAGATAATTGTATTTTCAATTTAAAAGTGAATATTTAACATTGGTAGGTGTTTATTTTAAATACAATAATACTTTAATGCAAGAACAACTTTAGACAAGAATTATTTTTGTATTCATTTCTTCTGTGAGTTATTAGTGAGGGTGAATTTGAGGTGATACATTTGAAAGTGCTGTGTGAACCGTAAGTTGGCAGCTGTACTTTTTTTTGAAAAATATCGTCACAGGGAAAGAAAGCACCCATTATTACTTTCAGAAAAGCGTTATTGTTTCTTTGCAACAGGAATTCAGGTGACCGTGCGAGTACCGTTCGAAATGTTACGCAACGACAGTTCCTTACAAAACACAGCTTTCTGATTTTCTTATTTTGCGAAATGTAAGTAAACGCATCATTGAATTTGCCTCAGCGTTGCGGGATTATGATTCATCCAATTTCGTATTCTCATTTCCTATTCAAACGTTGTTATTCCGTGGTGAAAGGAAATCCTTCTACGTGTGAGTACAATTTTAAATTCCATACTTGAAAATCTACATATCCACGCTGCCGCAGGAAATGTGGAGAAAATAATTTTCTCTTATTATGAAATTATAGAATATGGCTTGCTAATGGATTCAATTTTATACTACTCTTTCTGACGGCGGGTTTAAAACGTGCTCGTGTCATAACTGCAACATAATGCAATAATTTACAATACTGTAATTACTGTTGTGACGTTCATTTTGTAATATACTCATATTACTATCTTCTTCAATCTTTTAGATATATAAATTCACGTAATGAATTATTGAAATTATTAGAACTATTGTGTTTCCACATTCTGTACAGACATTTGTTGCCATAATATAGATGCTTATTTTAAACTATCTTATAAACAGTTACTCCACGTAGTTCATATTTTTCCACAACATCATTAAAAGAAATTAATGTACAGTTTAAACTTCATACTCTCCCAACAAAAATTAATAGTTCTTAACTATGGTTAAAATAGTTTTCAACTACAGTTAAAGAGTTCAATGTCTTTCAAGATGGCTCCTCCAGGATATTTTAAAGAAACAAAAAATTATTAAAAATAGATTAATGTTCAAGGTAAAATCCGTGGTAGACATTAATAACATGATGAGGTTTGTTAAAAAATGCCCGTTACTTTGTAAGCACCGTGTGTATAGCATGGTTAAGTATGGTGTTCGGTAAGGTCGTGGTCATCTCTGTCGATGGCAAAAGACGTCGAGAAAGTTAATGGAGCATGTAGCCGCATCCCGTATCCGGCGAGACACCATGCCATGAACAACTGTGGCTTCCACCATACTACCAACAACAATGGGATACCGTTGTAGAACAGGTGGTCACGAGCCGTTGATCTTCGAGCTACCGCCTTCAACGACGGTGTAAGATCACGTAAGGTGACTCGAATTTACGATGCAGAACCTTTAGAATATCTATTCGGTATACGTTCGTAGCATACCTTAATAATTATTATAATCACGTGCGAGTACATTTACTATGTCAGGATTTTCCTTTGACCTCTACAAGAATGTGTACACATATGTAGGTTTCTATACATGTGGGTTTCTATACGGTTTGTATATTCCTTTATGTTCTTTTATGTTCAATAAAGGACCGTATACTTGTGAATTTATTATTCAGAACTTTTATAAATGATATTAACTGCAAGTCATAATACATTTACTATGTTAGAGTCTAATTTAGCGAGGTTGAATGTGTACACACATATGTACATTTCGTTCTTTGACATTCAATAAAGACTCATATACTTGTTGAGTATATGTTTGCCTTATGACTTAATTATTTTAACTTCAAGTTACAATGTATTACAAAGATTAAAAATAGTTATATATTAAAAAATATTCAACAAAGCAGTTAAAGAATATTCAACACAGTAGTAAGGGTACCAATTAAAAAATATTTTCTACTCCCCATATAAAATGATGAAAGTAGAAAATGAAATAAAAGTGTAGAGTACTGGCGTCCTGTAAAAAAGATCCTCGCAGCGTTTGCAAATGCTCGAAACCTAAATACCTAATGATTCGTGTGAAAGGAGCAAGCAATTCGTCGTCCATTGAACAAATCCGTGAAATATTTACGAGCGTTCATCCAACTTAAAGTCCCTCGGGCGAAAGTGTGCCGACGGAATGCAGGAAAATTTACACGCTCGAGTTGCACGAGCCGTGCAACAATGGGCCTTTAATTATCCACGATTCGCCTTCGTCTCTATTAGCATGCAAATTAAGGAAGTCGAGTAGTAACGTGATTCCACGGCTGCAGTTTCGCGTACAGAGGGTGTTAGGTAGACGACCAAGAACCAGACGACGAAGAGGGATCACTGATAAAGAAAGGGAAAACGAATTGGAATAATGAACGAGCCGGCGTGTGGAGGTAGGGGAAGAAACAGGAAGAGACTGTGAAGGAAAGAAACTGAAAGTTGAGATGAGAACAGTGGTGCAATTTAAGGAAATCCTGAAAGTTTGTTACCGTACATGTACGCGGTGTTCAAAAATTGTACAAGTGATTTCTTGATGTATTTGTAAATTCCACAATTTGTCAATTCCTACATTTCCAAATTTCTACATTCCCAGATTTCTACTTTCCCAAATTTCTACATTCCCCAGTCTCTACATTTACCAATTTCAAAATTTCCCACTTCTCACATTCCTCAATCCCAACATTTCCAAATTCCTACATTCCCCAATCCCTACATTCCCAAATCTCTACATTTCCCAATACCTACATTCTCCAGTCCCTACATCTCCCAATCCCTACATTCCCCAGTCCCTACATTCCCCAGTCCCTACATCCCCCAATCTCTACATTTCCCAATTTCAAAATTTCCCACTTCCCACATCCCCCAATCCCTACTTTTCCAAATTCCTACATTCCCAAATCCCTATGTTCCCCAATTCCAAAATTCCCAAATCCCAAAATTCCCCAATACCTATATCCCCAATCCCTAAATTTCCAAATTTCTAATTTCCCCAATCCCTAAACCCCCAACTTCTAAATTTCCAAATCCCTAAATTTCTAAATATCTAAATTCCCTAGTTACCAATTTTCCCAATTCCTCAAGTTCTACATCTACAAATCCCAAAATGTCCCTAAATAGGATCACTAAATAAAAATGATTAGTGCATCACCCATCAGTTACAATCTTATTTTCTCTCCCCATAAACAAATCGCATAAAACAACCTAAACACCGAATAAAAAGGCCATAATCCACAGAGAAAGAAAAATGATAACACGGAAGAGTGCATAAGTGAATATAAAGAGAAAGAAAGTATCCGGTGGAATTGGTTGAAAATAAAAGGGAAGGAGATGATGAGGTTAGTAAATCGTGGAGAGGAAAAAAACGGAGATAACGCAGCGTTGTAAAAGGAAACTCGGTAAACAGAACGGAAAGAACGGAGAAATTGTAACGGAGAAAGAAAGATCGTGATATAGGCGTAAAAATTGTATAAAACAAGAAGAATAAAAGATGTTCGGTCGTTTCGGAGGAGAAACGATGGATGTACGTCGCGTCGTGCATATCGACACGCCATCATGGCTATGAATACAGCTTCTGGTGCATCATGGGTGCAATTCAGAGAGAGTGCCACATTACTCTCGTTTCTGAATAATCTTGCAAAATACGATGTCTTCGATACACTTTATATCTGTCGATACATCGGAAAGAAACTTCCATTCGTCTTCAAAATTTTTTGTTGAATTAATAAAATACTTTGTAACGAAAATAATGCTCATATATTACTATAAACGATTTATCATATTTTTGTTGTTAACATCGTTTATCTAACAATATTTAACCTCGATAAGAAATATTTAAAACAAAATGTCTACCTCAAATAACAATCGTATTCAACGATAATGAAACGAAAAAGTGTTTTTCATTTTCTAACCTCAAAATTAAAGCGTTCACACGAAAAGCTAAACAAGAACAGTGAAAATGTTCCTATGAAGTTCATCTGAAACAGAGCATAAGATTTATACCATTAGCTGTTCCTCTTCTCTTCTAATTATTACACCTATGTTCGTAAGAACCTGAAAATGTTAAACAGAAAGAAATGCAACATTGTACAAAACATTCTCACGTTATAATGCGATACATTAATTCTTTTTTGACGCAAGTTTATTCAGTGAAAGTGATATATATCTCCAGCATTTATTAACAGATAAATGAACATTGCTCGATGAACTTTTACATTAGAAATTTTCAAACATTCTTCTTCGAGGAAAATTGCATTTTATTTTCGTTCTTGCGTCGAGGATGATTCACGATTATTAATATTCACTCGAGCTGCGTTATCGTACCAGCTGTTACCTAAATGTGCAGCTTATCTCCATTGTACACCCTTCACCGGGCAATAATAAATTATTTTATGGATATTAAATTGATTTTATGCGTTGGTTCTCCTAGTTTCTATAGAATTTTAACCCTTAAATAATGATTTAAATATAGACACTATTTTTCAACTTTTCCTCTAAAATCACTTTCACAATTCATGTTACCGTTACTTTAATTGTAAACTGTTCCTGACAGTTGGAAGGTAGTTAAATTATTTAATACAGTACTGTTGTGAAAAACATACTTCTTCAAAATTATATTCTTTAAAGTCTTCAAAAATATTTGTACTAAACCCTACAAGGTTCCACTTGCAACACTCACAACAACCGTCCAACAAAATTTTTTTAAATATTCCATCATGTCAAATTTTAACAGTAAATAATTTTAGTTTTCCTTCCAGTTCATTTTTACTTAGTAAATTAAATACAGTTACGCAAGAGAAATTGTTAAATCGGTCTGCTTGTGAGAAATCTGGACTTAAAGCAACGCATTAAAAGCTGCATTTGCCGCATCCACCATTTCACTTTCGCGCTCTTTGTCCACCGTTGATTGGACTGCTCTTCTCATGACGATAGAAAAAGCTATTGCGTTCTGAACTTGCCTCTCTCGAAGTGAATTGGGCCACAGTGCCATTTATTTCGCAGAAACTCGATGAAAAAAAGCAACCCCGTAGAACGCTTTGTTCGCACATCCTTTCATACAACGATTGTCGTGATAATCAATTTTTTGTTACGCTCCGCTTGCTGCCAATCCTTACGTTCTTCCAATTTTACGTCCTCGATAATGCAACAGGAAATTTATCTGTGGATCGATTAGCGAACGATTATGCTGTTTTAATTACCGGGTTCAGCGACGTTTATGGACATCGTTTGCAAATTTTTGTGTGCGGGAAATTGTAGATATTTGGGGTTCTGGAGTATTTGGGATTTGGGTGTTTGAGTTATTGGAAGTTTTGGAATTTTGGAATTGTAGAATTTGGGGATGTGAGAATTTGGGGATGTGAGAATTTGGGAACGTGAGAATTTGGGGTCGTGAGGATTTGGAAATTTGAGAATTTCGGGATGTGAGAATTTGGGGATGTGAGAATTTGGGGATGTGAGAATTTGGGGTCGTGAGGATTTGGATATTTGAGAATTTCGGGATGTGAAAATTTGGGGATGTGAGAATTTGGGGACGTGAGAATTTGGGGTCGTGAGAATTTGGAAATTTGAAAATTTGGGGATGTGAGAATTTGGGGACGTGGGAATTTGGGGAGGTGAGGATTTGGAAATTTAAGAATTTGGGAACGTGAGAATTTGGGGATGTGAGAATTTGGAAATGTAAAAACTTAGGAATTATAGAATCTAGAAACAAAAATTCGGAATTGTAAAATTTGATATTTCCAACAGTAAAGATATTTCCACCACGAAATAACGAGCTACGGATTCCAAGCTAGGGTAGAAGGAGAAAAAGTAAAAAGATTTTAGTGGATATTCCGCCAGGAAATCCACATTTCCAGGTAGTCCATAAAGGATTTTCTTCCCTCGGAACAAAAATAAAAGTCCTTTACGTTGAAATCACGTATCCCAGATGTACTCTTCGCGAATCAAAAATATTAAATCCCCGTACTTAGCTGTCTATTATTTTATTTTTAAAACATAACCTCACACGATTTTATAAACGAGCTAAACTCACTATTATTTTTTACTATTATATACAACGATGCTTTTAATAATTAAAAATATATTATATACATAATATTCACTGTATCAATATACAGAGATTTGACTGAAATTATTTAAAAAATAAGAGCTGTCTCTTACGAAATAAGGTTATGTTCGATCTTGCGCCGTGCATGTTTATACCCCAGCATAATCTACACAGCCATAACCTTTATTTTATGAAATGAAAGTCGTAATTCAGAACACGAGTCACCCAATTTATCGCAGTATATATAAAATAAAGTGAAATATTTTGTGGGAGAGAAATAAGATTCTTCGTGCAAAGGAACTTGGAACAAAATAAAAGTTCGTTCACGAGCCGGTCTAACTTGCATTAATTTAATTGGCAACTCTTGAGGTCGACCTCTTTCAAATGGCCGCTTAAATGATTCTACAAGGCATATAGAGAATGTGTTACATGTACACATCTGCACACCTATAAACAATTGCGTGCTGGATAACATTGACTGTATCTTATTTTTTTCCATTTCTTTCGAGTTTATAATCCGCCATGATGACCTTCGGAAACCAGTTTTCATAAAATAGAAAAGGAATAATTAAAATTTCCCTTTCGTTTATTCCTGCTTTATGTTCTATCAGCTGATATATACTTTTTGTTAATTATTTTAATATATTTATTGGTAAATTGGTCACTCACAGCATGGGTTTAATTGATTTAATTCATTATCAGTAATTACGAAATTAACGTGATAAAATAACTACGTGTACACGTATGAAGTGTTATTTGCATGTTTTTACAAATTGCAGTTTTATGTATAAACATTTGGAATTTTGTTGAAGCGAGAAATCGTCGATAAACAAACTGGGAAGTGACTTTCTTCACATGCTCTCGATTAACGGAACATACAAGTACACAACTATTAACATGTACGATAGAATATTTCACTTTGCACCGTCATTTCGCTTTGTCCCAGTTTCCCCTACATTTTAAAATAAAATTTATTATATCGAAACAAACCAACCTCAATCGATTCCGTTTCTCCTGGACGTGGATTCAGTTCACATCGGATGTACCGGGTAAAATAATAGACACAGTCCAAAGTAAATAATAAAAGTACTTTCAGAAACCATTTCCTCGACTGCGTTCGATTAATTGATTCGAAATAATAATGGACTTTTATGTCAATTTAAGGTACATTTGGTATTACAATTTTAATTAATATTTTTATCGTTGAATGTTTGATGAAATAATTTAGTAAAATTTTTATAATGTATATAATAGTACAGTTAATACGTAATCAGTGAATCATTAGTACGTTCATTGTATGTTTTTTGAGTTCAACAATAAATTATATTATTCTTACAATAAATTATAATATTTCAAATAAAAGCATGAGAAATGATAATTTATTAAATGTTAAATAAATATTTTTAATATGAACATGTTACTGTAAAGTTATATCAGAAATGAATTTTGAAATAATGAAAAATAATGTTTTGCTAAAAACATACTAAATAAAAAGGAAATGTTAAATTACGAAATGATCACATAGCAGACATTCCAATTAGCGTTATGTCATCAAGTATAAATGAGACGAGTAATATGAAAGCTTTGAATGCACGTGTGTTCATTGTCTCTGAATGTGTTCTAATTAACAAACACTTTGTTATACTCGATTCTCGTTCCGTATGAATAGAATCACACACACGTGAACACGAACGTACACACATGATTGATCTGGTTTCTTTGCCCTCGCTCGCATTTGTCCTCCCACGTACGCGATCATAGGTAATTAAGGATTCACAAATTTAGTCATATGTCATGAGACGAGAGATCAAAAGACTCTTCAGTTCAAGTACCAAGATCGTTTTCTCCTTAGTATATCTGCATTTATAGTTCTCCTAAATGAACTTAAATTAAAATTTGGCGGTTTTGAAATAGTAAACGACAAAGTCCATATTACGAAATGTATTAAGTTTCATGCTTAACAGCCTAGTAATATAATATCGTCTCGAATCTAGGATCGAACGTGTTAAAGTGACTCAATCAATTGGCCAATCGCAAGTATCGCTACCATTTTGAGGTTAGCGGAGAAATAAGCTGCAACGTTTACGAAATATCTGGTAGAAAAACGAAACACGATCGAAACGACAGGAGAACAATATTAAGCAGTACCCTACGAGACAGAAAGTATCAAACAATTATCGTTGTAGTGAATCATCTTAAACCTTGCGCTTTGACTTTATAATTCACCTTGAATATAAATGAGACAATTAATTTTCATAAAAATTCGTCGTGCCGAATATGGAGCAATAAACATTCTCCAGTTACGTGGCTCGTTAACATAGTAAATAATGTCAAGTAAAGCTCGTTTCGCTGCAAGATGCTCTTCTCGTTAGTCGCTACTCAAGTTTTTACCTTGGAGGATCTAATGTTACAATTTAGAACAATACGAGAATAGAGGAGCGAAGGTGTCTTGTTCGAGAATTACAGAACTTTTAAATACGCGACAATTTATATTTCATTTCAGATTTTCTTGTATTTGATTTTTAAAGAGCTACTGTTTTTTGTTATTTCGGAATTTGGGGATTTGGGGATTTGGGAAAGTGGGAAAATGGGAAATTTGGGAATTTGGGAATTTGGGAAATTGAGAATTTGGGAAATTGGGAATTTGGGAATTTGAGAATTTGGGGAATTGGGGAATTGGGAAATTGGGAAATTGGAAAACTGGAAAATTGGGAAATTTGGAATTTGGGAAATTTAGGAACTTGGGAGATTGGGAATTTGGGAAATTTGGAACTTGGGAAATTTGGAACTTGGGAAATTGGGAAATTGGGAAATTTGAAACTTGATAATTTAGAAATATACAACTATAACATTATAAACAAATAACGTTACTAAAAAATAATAACGACAAGTAAAAATACTTCAGGTTCAAGGTATTAACATGTTAATTTCTCACATAGGTGTGATTCACGACTGCTAATGAACAGACGTAGAATACCATGCAATTTAAAGAGATAACATAACATTTACATGCTACTAAAGAAACGTCAAAATTACCTCAGCACTGTATGAACTCTTACGAAGCTGTGAAACGTACGTTCTAATTGTTTGAACAAACAATAACGCACACGAGAATGATTTTTGCAAGGAAGTGTAAATGGAAACGTAATTCTGATTGCAGATTTTGCGAGGAGATCTAACGAACGGTGAGATGACTCGAAGAAGAAGAGCGCCCATCGCGTTAACAGTATGCACAGGTAAGAGTACATTATAAAACTGCATCTATGGCGATCGATTTGCATAATCTCGAAGGTAATAAATGTGTAATGCGCATCCGTGAAATAGCACGAAGGTCGAGGGAACTATCAATTTACATGCAAAGTGGATTTACATAAACAATTTTCTTGCTTTCTTCGAATTTTATGGAGCGGAGTATGGGAATATTGGAATATTGGAAACGTGATGAACTTTGGATTCAATTTTTCAATTCTTCAATTCTCCAATTTTTCAATTTTTCAATTTTTCAATTTTTCAATTTTTCAATTTTTCAATTTTTCAATTTTTCAATTTTTCAATTTTTCAATTTTTCAATTTTTCAATTTTTCAATTTTTCAATTTTTCAATTTTTCAATTTTTCAATTTTTCAATTTTTCAATTTTTCAATTTTTCAATTATTCAATTCTTCAATTTTTCAATTTTAAAATGTCTCAATGTCTCAATTTCTAAATTTCTCAATTTCTCAATTTCTCAATTTCTCAATTTCTCAATTGCCAAATTTCCAACTTCCCCAATACCAAACCCCCCAATCTAAAAATAATAAAAATCATCAAATGTGAAAGCTCTAAATTTTCAAAATACTAAATTTGCAAGTGTCCGCGCACCATGGTACGAAATGGAAGGTAAGTGGCAGGATGCTGCTCCCTTTATTCCCGTTCTTACCCAAAGGAAAGCCACGTTGCAGCCGAGCGTACGTAGGAGCATTCGAGTGCATCCTGTTGCATCACGGAACGGTGATGCAAAGGTTGCCAAACGAGGCGACTGCTCGAACTGTGCAGCTACGAAATACTGTTAGGATTACCGCACCGTGTCAGACTGCAACTTAACTGTAACACTTGCCTTGACAATATAAATGTACCGTTTCTTCGAACGAATGCTGTGCCGATCGATACTTACTATTCTTCTTCTTCTCTTCCTGCATTTCCACCACGTTCTTACCTTTCATTTCATCGGAAACAAAAATGAATGATGCACCACAGAAATGCAATTTCAAGATACAGTTCCAAATTACAATATGAAAATACAATTCACAAATCAATTTAAAAATACAATTTTTGCAAATGCAGTTTGAAAATGTATATTGAGAATTTAGTTTTAAAATGTAGTTCAAAAATGCAATTTATTAGTGCACTTTGAAAATGTAAGTCAACACTGCTGTTTAAGAATGTGATTTGAAAATTCAGTCTAATGGTACAGTCTAATAATACAGTTTAAACAGTGCAGTCTGAAAATGGAAATTAAAAGTGTAGTTTAAAAAATGCAGTATAGAATTGCAGTTTAAAAATACAATTTAAAAATACAGTCTAACAATGCAGTTTAACAATTCAGTTATAATTAAGCAATTATACAAACTATTTTTTACTGCAAATTTTTATTTGTATTTTAATGTCTGACATTTTTATTATAATAAATTTGAATAATAATTCAAGCGGAAGAGAAGCTGAAAAATGGGTCCGATTCTTCTCGTTCGCTGAACGCCAACAAAACGACAAAGGAAACATTTCTCGGAATGATTCACTTGATTATCGATGATGGCGAAGAATAATGGCGCCGAGATCGAAAGTTTCCTTTGTCCGTTTATGGCAAATGCATCGAAATCAAAAGTTTCCGTTAAAGTGGCTTTTTCGATTGAATCCGCATTATTGTCGGATGATCCGTTCCGATCTGATGGCTGCGCGGAGAATGCAAAACGAGAATCGAATCGATTAAGGAATTAGAAAGCGGAATTCTTTTCTTGATACGACATAACCGCTACGTTTAATACTCGCTTTAGAACAGTTTTCGAATTATGCAAATATTTGTTTAATCATGCGGATGAAAGCTGGTGTGCATAGTCTATGGGTGAAATTTGATAATTAGAGATTTGGGATTTGGGGATTTGGAAATTTTAGTATTTGGGGATTTAGAGATTTGGGAAGGTGGGAATTTGGGGATGTAAAGATTTGGGGATGTGAGAATTTGGGAATGTGAGAATTTGGGGATGTGAGAATTTGGGGATGTGAGAATTTGGGAAGGTGGGAATTTGGGGATGTGAGAATTTGGGGATGTGAGAATTTGGGAAGGTAGGAATTTGGGGATGTAGAGATTTGGGAATGTGAGAATTTGGGGATATAGAGATTTGGAAATGTGAGAATTTAGGGATGTAGAAATTTGGGGATGTGAGAATTTGGGAAGGTGGGAATTTGGGGATATAGCGATTTGGAAATGTGAGAATTTGGGAATTTAGGAATTTAGAAATGTAAGAACTTGAGTATTCAGAAATTTGAAAATTTAGAAACTTGCAAATTTAGTGAAGGCAGAGTGACTTAATTTACTTGAACATTGTCAAATTAACCGAATTATCTAATACCCCAATCACAATTAAAATCACCATCAACTTTTCTCAGATCTCAAAATTATCAAAGATAATTCGATAACATTCACACCAATTATTAAACGCCAACACTGTTTAATACATTTCAAAAGGTTACTCCCGAAAGATGGATGATCATCTCGATCGTTCATACCATGATTGATCGCATCATCATCGATCGCTCTCAGAACACAATTAAGCTCGATACACATTGAACGATGATTTCCGCAAACAGTTTCGTTCACTTTTCAACCTCTTCTCTGAGATACGTGTATTTAAAATCAATGAATACTTCTCGAAGACCGCGAACACGTAATTGTACGCGCACACATTTTCACGTAACCTACCCACATACACGGAAATCAGGTGTGCATATTTAAATCCTGTGTATAATCCCGAGGTCTGTTTAACATTCAGAAGCGCACGTGATCGTAGAGATTGTCGCGTATGCAGTTGGACACGTTACAACGTAGAAGCAACAGAAAACCACAATACATCATAGAGAAACTGGCCGTGTAATTCTCGATTAACCGGTTTTTAGATCCAGTAAAAGCGTCATCCTTTATCTTTCTCGAAATATTACTGCGATCTATTAAAGGGCTTACTGTAACAGTTATTACTCAAATATTAAATGTACTTAATAAATTCAAGGTATTAGATTCTTAAAATTATTTGAAACATCGACAAAATCCTGTTACATTGTCACAGATGTTACACTTTTACTGGATCGAGTATTATACAACTTTTGGCAGCCATTTTAAAACTTAGGCTAGATTACCTAACATGTTCATACAAACATGATTTTTTTTAATTTTCATCGATCATACCAGTTCCAATAAAACGTCCACATACATCAATAAACCGATTCACATAATTCTTCAAGATTTCGATTTCCTCAAGAATTTTCTTTTTTAACAAATTTCTTCAGAAGTGTATCTTCAACATCCACTTAATCACCATAGAAATAATTTTGCACTAACCACTGTATTGCAGGTGTGTTCCTGCTACTCTTCAGCGTCGTAGTCGCGGACACGACAAAAGGTCCTCCGAGTTCGGACAAGCCCTTCCTCGACGAGTCGAAGGCGTCCGAAAAGAACGGGACAGACTTCAAGAACGAAAGCATAGAACCGACTAGAAAGAATTTCGAAACGGTAGACGAGAACATCGCTAAAGATGCCAAAGCAGAGGACAAGGAGAAAGTGGCGATGCCGATCGGCGAAGAGTCCGTGGTGCAGGAAATCAGGTCGCCCGATGAACTGGATAGGTTATCGACCGCGGATTCGACTAACGGAGGATCGAAATTGGAAGAGATCCTCTACGGGACTTTAGGAAAGAGTTCGAGTACGAAAACGGTCTCGGAGGACTCTTACAGGCTGTCCAGAACGAACGGTTTGACCACCGTGACCACGAAACCCGTCGCGGAGGAATTAAAGCCGGACGAAAAGAAGAATAAAACGATTTCCGGTCAGAGATCGGAGGACGCCAAGCAGCCGAACAAAACAACGTCTCTCGCGGAGGATTCGAAGGAACAGGATTCGGGCGTGGAAGTCAAAAAATCTGCTCTGAATTTAGAAATACTTAACGACAGAGATGAATCGAGCACGCAGTCGACTCTGGAGCAGTTTCAGGAGAGGAGAAAAAAGTCTGAGCATCCGAGTTCAACGAAGAACTCCGAGGTCCCAGATCTGAAAGAAGCTGACGTGAATGGAGGGCACGACGGATCTATCTCGTTAATCAACGACACGTACGTTAACTATAGCCCTTATTACAAAACCTCGACGGAGAAGAACGTCGATGGCTCGGAAAATCAGTCAAGGGCCACCGGCAACGCGACAAACTCCGTCTCCGATGTGATTCACGAATCGCAGGATCCCAAAGGAGAGGTGGAGGTCGTCGGTAGCGTGACTCATCCGGTGATTCAAAGAATCGTGGAATCCCAAAATTCGACGCTGAAGGACGTCAGCCTCGAGAACGAGTTGAATCAGAGATCCAATCAGGACTCGGCCCATAATTCGACCAAGGCTACCAGCCATGTGGAGCATCAGGAACGGATCGAGAATCAGCAGAAATTGATACAAATTACTACCGAAAGAACGGGTCGCGAAGAGACGACACTTCAGACGTCCTCCAGCCCTGTCCCTAGGGGCAGAACCATCGCTTTCTCGGGCGTGAACGAGTTTCCGAGCTTGGAAACGAAACCTACGACAGCGACCAAATTGGACGGAGTCTACTCGACGAAAAATAGCACGGCTGCACAGAAACCTTACCCCTACGCGAAATCGCCGGGCAGCGAGCAGCTCCACAACTCCAGCAATCAGCTAGACTCCACGACGGAGGAGGTCTCCGCTCTGGAAAACACGATCGGCAAAGGTGGATCGGACGAGAAGTTCATCGTCACGGAGGCTTCGGACGTTTTGGAGAACAGCATTCAACAGTTCAAGCCGACGTACTACGAGAAACCCGGCAACGAGTCGATTGCTTCCAGCACGGAAGCCCGATCGTCCGCGCCGGTAACGACTCCAGCGTCCACTCTGAAGCTGGAGGAAGCCAAACCGACGAACGACAGCGTTCTCGACAAATCGAACGACCTGAAGGGGGTCGCGAAGTCCGAGGAAAAAACGAACAACGGAAATGACGTTCCTCGGTGGAGCGAGGCTCGCGAAGCGATTACTGGAAAGGACTTTGACGTGACCGGGAACCGAATAACGGAAGTCAGCCAGAAACCGGAAAACGTCGATAAGCGGACTTACGATGTTCCTTCGGAGACCGGTCGAACAACGACGTCCACGCCGGAGCAAACGGAGGATGTGATAGTTTCCAACTCCGACGTGCAGACGAACGCTGAGGGGTCTCTGCTGATCCGCTCGAGCCTCAACGCCACGGAACTTTCTACCGAGTACCCGTTGATCAAAGGGAATTTTTCGGAAGTGACCACACTGGACACTACCACGGTGAAGGTGACCGAGAGTCCGACCACCGTACCGGAAACGATAACAAACATCACGCAGCTTCCTAGCTTTCCCGACGCGAACGGAACGAACGAAATCCCTTCCGGTGCGAGTGGCACTTCCAGTCCGGATGAAACTTTCGTGCCCACTACGACCAGCATCGAGTACGAGTTTGTTGGCCTCTCGGAGTCCACCACTTTTCTCAGCAGGAACGTAACCGAGGGTGTTTCCACGGACCTGCCGACGGATCACAATACGTTCACGAGGAGTCCTTCAAACGAGACTTCCACGGTGGCCGGAGAAACTACTACGGATAATCCCTCTTCCACCGAGGAGTCTGAAGGGAGTACGGAGGACAGGTCCTCGAGTGTCTCGGTAACTGACCAGACTGTTACGGTGCCAAGTCCGACGACGCAGGTTGAAGACTTTACGACCGTCTCGGGTGTCGTCGAAGGAGAGACCGATCAGACGTCCACCAGAGAGGAGGATCAGAGGATCAGCGTGACAGAGTCTTGGTCCACGAGCGATAAGGACATCACCGAGACGGTTAAAGTGGAACAGACAACCTTGCCAAGTGCCAAAGATATTCATACGGTGTTGAATGTTAGCGAGACTACCGTGGAATTCACGACGTTGGATATTAGCACGACAGATGCCATTCGAGAGGCTACTCCCAGCCCCTTTGTCCCCAGTCTACGGCCAAGGATCCCGGTTTCGAGTACCACCAACCCTCCAGCTGTTTCCGACATAACGATTAGGGTGACAGACGAGACGAAGGTGTCGCCCACTCAGGAAGAGGTTACGCCGTTGGTTCGCATTGTCATGGAAGGCAGCTTACACGACGTGTGTCTGAAGAAGAACGAATTGAGGTCGGCACTGGCAGAGATTCTGAAATCTGGTGTCAACAAGTAAGTTGCTATTTGTCAACGTTAATTTATTACTTATTTTTTGTTTATTGCTTATTTGGATTTAAGACGTCGATATCGGACTTTAATCAAGTTTTATATGTCAGTGTTCTTATGGAGTCGTATTAGAACTAGAGTAAAACATCTGGTAGAATTACATTGACAGTGTAACGAATGAATTTAAGATGCAGATGTGAGTTCCTGTTCTTTATTACAGAACGATTTCTGACGAGCAAATTATCTTTCATCAAGATCCCTGCCAGGAATCTGCGACTTCGTCTCCAACATCCGACATGACGTCGATATTCGTTTACGTCGTTGACGAAAATGGAAACGTGGACAGCGCCATGACCACCATTTTGCCAAAATTGTACAAAAATTCGCACGTGATATTCCCTGTCAAAGTAAGTCAGTATCCAGATACCGTAATTTTTACAAAATTTGTGCAATTTGCAATTTGTATCTGTATCATTTTTACGTATTTATTCACGGAGGTTAAGCTCTTCACTGTAGCCAATCACAGCCGAGCGCCATCTTCTCAGCTCTCAATAATACAAATTCCGACTGTTACCTCTAAACTTGATAGACTTAATTTTATCCTCTAAAACAATTCTGTATTTAAAATTTTATCGAATGGTATATAAAAGAAATTTGTCCCTTATTGAATAACAAGTTTAGATAAATAATATATGTAATATGCATAAATATAGTTAACGTATTCCGCCGACTGACCCACTCTTTTCAGATACACAGCTTTGTTGTGGTACAGGAACCAATTCCGGACTCCGGAAACGCGATAGCGGTCGTCGTGGTCTCCTCGATTGCCTTCATTTGTCTGGTTCTTCTGGCTGGTCTTCTGGTAAGAGTTCTTGTTACTTTATCTCCTCTGCTTTATCTATACCTTCTCGAATAAGCAATTCAATGACTATACAGCATGAACCGATTCAGTGATTATACAGTACGATACAAATTCATTTCTTTTAATTGGTTAACATTAATATCCGGCATTAAATTTTTTTTTCAATTATCTGCTCTGACGTTGCGTGTTAACTTTCGTCGGGTAGTCAAAAGTTTATAATATTTGTATATTGTACATTTCATAAATTCATACTTTTATTTCCTTGTACAAATGTACATTTACATTTATCAATTATTCACGTTGTATAATACCGCTTCTTTCATTTTGCTTGTTTTTCATTAAATCACCAATCGTTGATTCTGAGAGAATGAATGCACGCTTATTTCAATCGTTCCATCATTGTTACACAAGGTGTTTAAAAAAGATTGTATCAAACCTTAAGGTTTTATTTGTTTCTGACGAACACTGTAGTGCTTTATAATTTGATACAACTTAACAAAGTACAAAATATATTATTATTCGTTGCACGCTATTCGGCCAAGCACTTTTAATGCGAAACAAAATTGTCCAAAGGAGAAACTAATGAATTAAGATTCAGTTACGCAGGTCCGCAAAGATCTATGCTCTCTGAAGGGCCTCGTCGTGCTTGCATTAAGCTCATTTCGCATGATGTTACGTATTCATCCGTCCACACTTGTGATTTACTCCCAGTGTACGTAACAATCAATGATAAATTGTTGTGGGTGTGTGTGTATGTTTGTGTTGTCTCGCTTTTTTCCACGGAAACATACATCAAATTAAATTTGAACCAATGGGCTAAGTTGTCATAATGTATCATAATAAATCATACCATATTATGATCATAACACATGCCGATGAATATTATATAAAATCATAAACACTGATTTACAAAAGAATAGCAATAATTTACTTTTGTAACAAAAATAAGCTACAAAAATATGATAGTAAAAATCAACACGTGTCACATTAAAGCTAAAAAATTTCTTATGTCAAAAGTAGTGCAAGCGACCGTTCACTCTCTCCTAATCAACAAGATGTCCGCGACTCCATTACGTAAAGAAAAGAGTTTTCCGCCGATCGTTCGAGAAGTTCCGCGATCCTTTGCAGTTTCTCGGTGCACTTTGATGCAAAAGTTGTAACGTTCGTCCTTGAATCGACGATTAGATCGAACAAACCATCACCGCTTCATCGGTTTTTGCTTCGCGTATTCAATGCACGTGAGCCTGGATGTTGAAACCGCTGGTTCGAGAACGTGTTTCGACAGAAGAAACACAACTCGTTACACGATGTCCGGTGTTTCGATATTGTCCGACGCGGGGACAAACAGCACGAATTAACGGCGAGCATTAAGTAGTTGTTTACTTCGATGATATTGCAATTGCGAGATGATAAATCGCCTTTGCAACTATACCGCGGACATTCATTTACCCCGAAAATGAATGCTGCAGATGGGGGGTCATTTGATATCGCCATGCTAATTTCGTTGCGTTTGCAAAATTGCTGGAAACGTTCGTATGATTGTTTCGGTGAATGATAAACATGCACCGGGAAGCTTTGTTTTATGTTAACGTGTTGCAGGAAGTTTTATTTCAGTTGGAATGTTTTTTACAATTTCAGAACCTTGGGATTTTTAATATTGTAGGTATGGAGGGATGATGTGGGAGCTTCTGGGGTTTACAGTTTAGGGATTTTTTAATTTTGGGACTTTGAGATGGGGTTTGAGAGTTGGTCTTTTGATAGAGTTTAGAAGTTTAGGAAATTGGAACTTTACGATTTTGAGACTTGTACTTAAAAATATCGGAATGCTAGAATTTTGATACTCGAAACTTCCGAACAGAGTCTAGTTCCAGTTCTCAAAATGGAGGCTGCACCCGAGTGTACTTCGTAGTTAGACATAGTTTGCATAATAGATTCGTAGAATGGCGCAGATTAGTTCTCTGTTAGTTCCGAGATGGAAATGCGGTAATTGTTGATGAAATTATTTGCAGTTTATAATGAGGAAGAGGCAAACGAGGTTCAACTACGGCGAACGATGTCGCCCAGTGTCCTTGGATGCTTACAGCCTTGACAGTGTCTCTGCATACAACAGTGTTAGGCGAAAAGGTGTGGCACGGTCGTCGAAAAGAAGTTATGGGAATCCGACTTTCGAAGATTCGGTAAGTTATTTTATTTCTCTTTCCAATGTCGTGTATGTAGAGAATATTAACAATCTTCGGGTTTTGTATTTTTAATAGTCTTTTACCTTCGTTTAAATTATTTTTATCAAGTTATTAAGAAATTGATCTTACGGTTTCAAAGCAAGAATGGTAGATTTATTGTTTGTAATATTGTTCCTGAAAATCTATCGATACATATATCGAGCTATTTTTCTGTTTATAGCATACATATAACACGTACTTGTAAATATAAATTAATTCTTCAGGTAAATTGTTTATATTTGTATGTCAATATGTATACAAAATTGTAGTGTATACGATAGAGGTATTTTGTAGCAATTTTATTTATTTATAATATTACTCCAGTATTATCGTTTATTCTATCTTTTTGAGAAGAGTATTCTAGTTTCGTAGAAGTAGTTTAAAAAGAGCCTTAGAATCTCAAATTTTTCGCCAATAATTTCCTTTGGTGTAGAGTATTCGAAATTACCCTGCAGCAACTTAGTCTACATTTCAAGTTGGCAATTTATGATGGTTTAAACTCGTCTTTAAAGCAGTATAGCTAACTCATTGAAGCGGCAACTTTGAACGAGCTATAGGCAGGAAGTAGTACGAAAGTTCGCATTAAGTTCGTTAAACGTTGCAGCAAAAAGTTTCGAAAGCAAGTTTCCATGAAAGATGTGTCTTCGTTGCAGAGCGCGATACCGTCCCATCCCTTGAATTTCGCCGGGCTTTCATCTTTCTGTAACGACGTTAATGCAATCAACGAAGAATTCGCCGGTATTCCGCAAGTTTCGGCGAAGATCGACGAGTTGCCGAACGGAGCGGAAGTGAAGAACCGATACGCGAACGTGATACCGCTTCCGGAGACCAGGGTACCGTTGCAAAAAATTAACAACGATCCTCTTACGGAGTACATCAACGCCAGTTACGTTAGGGTAAGTCTTTAAAGTGCACACTTGAGCGTTACTGTACTGATGCCAACCCATGAGTTACATACAGGCAAATAAGAATAATGACAACTGCTTTCGTGCAAGAATTTCACTTGAGAGACGTTTACGAGAAAATACGTGTGAGACGTCCATTTTTCTATTCTGACCAATTGTGCCGTACTTGGGGATGTACTGGTTTGGAGATGTAGGAATTTGGGAATATAGCGATTTGAGGCTGTAGCGATTTGGGTATGTGAGAATTTTGGAATATGGGAATTTGGGGATCGAGGGATTTGGAAATATAGGTATTCGGGGTTTTGGAATTGGGGAATGTAGAGATACCTAAATCTTGGGATTTGGGAATTTAGGAATTGGGGAATGTGGGAACTGGGGAATGTTGGAATTGGGGAATGTTGGAATTGGGAAATGTAGGAATTGGGGAATGTAGAAATTGGGAACTGTGGGAATTGGGGAATGTAGGAATTGGGAAATGTTGGAATTGGGAAATATAGGAATTGGGAAATGTTGCAATTGGGGAATGTAGAAATTGGGAAATGTAGTAATTGGGGAATTTAGGAATTTCGGAATATAGGAATTTGGAAATATAGAAATTTGGAAATGTATAACATATAATACGTATAACACGTGTAAATACATTTTGTCCCATATTCTCATTGTACTGAAAAAATTCAGTGAATGGAATAGTTTCACGTATCTGTAGCAATCTAATCACACGCGAGCAAGAATTAACACAGCGTTTTGTCTGCGTGAGAAAAGGATATTGCATAATGCATTACAAAGAATACGAGTGGTTTGTTGCATAAGACCACATGGTAATACGCGGAAGCAAGACGAACGTTAACACCTGCTTGCATCGAGTCATTAAAAAATTTTAATGACGCTTATCAATTGCGAATTCACGATTAATCGTCGTACCAAGTATAAGCAACTCATTCCCATGTCTCTATTATTGTAATACGATGCTATAAGGATCGTATTAATCGTAATAACAAGGTACTGAAACTGTAACGGGCAATTACGTGTCTGGTATAGACAATAAATTAATTATTATTTTATTAATATTCAGTAATATTCAATAATATTATTCGATAACTTACAAATGCAAATTTCTATGGAACTATGAAATAGCTTCTCATAAAAAATGACATATTCAACAATTTTTCATAATCAACCACTTTATAAATATGATAATTATTATGCGATAATAAAATATAAATCCTCATTCAATTATAAGTCTTCTCAAGGGACGATATTAATATGGAATACGTTAGAGGACTCATCAATGGAGTTGCAATTAATTAACGTAATAATGTGAAATTAATTTGAAAGCAGGCATTGCATATTCGAAGGAGAGTCGATTTCAATCGAAATCAGCTAAGGAGGGCAGTAATTGTATTATGGTCGCAGAGCAATATCGATCGATATTATTGATTAACAAGCAACAGTCGCTGCTAATTGGAAGTAGGAGGATGTTAGCCTCGCTGCATTCGGTGTGCATTATGCATATGTATAAGCGTACGAGCTGCATTGCAACTGCATCGAGTTAAAACAGTATTAACGCAACAAATTTTCATGTCCACTGATTTTAATGTCCATGGTGCTGTACCCGAAGTCTGCAATTATCAAATGTATTCAACTTATTCACCGTACATTAATGTATAAATGTATTTTGAATGTACTTAAAATGTAACAGTAATTTTATCAGATGTAGTCAATGCGATGCAGATATTTATAACACACGTGCATGTTAATATAAAATATTCTTAATATCCTTTACAATTAAGTTATAAAAAAAAGTTTTAGAATAATGCAATACAGAGTGTGCTCAGACAATAGGTATTAAGAATGTAAAGAGGGAAGGTATTTATTGGTAAAATAGTTGATGTGGCCTCTCAGTCACCGTTCGAATTGCATTAAATTAAGTGACGAATGAGAGCCACCTCGAGAGTGCAAAGGGTTAAACTTCAACAATGGCTTCCTATTTCAGGGACCAAAGAATGCCATGAGGTATTACATCGCCTGTCAAGCACCAATGGACACAACCGTCACTGACTTCTGGAGAATGATCTGGGAACAGCAGTGCAAAGTCATCATCATGTTAACCGATCTCGTTGAAAACGGGGTTGAAAAGTGTACCGAGTATATACCACCCTCGGAAATAACCGATTGCCACCGGTTGTACGGTGACTTCCAAGTTACTCTGAAAAAGAGGGAAACCAAAGAAAAATATGCTATTTCCACCCTTCATTTAAAAGTAAGAGTAGAGAGATTTCATTATGATCAAATTTGCAACTTTGAATAATTTTCAGGTCTCACATTTTGGTAGTCTTGATTTTCAACATTTTCATGTCAAGTTTCCAAGTGTATATTTAAATCCATAAAGTTTAACTTCTCAAGCTTGCAAATTTCAAAATTCTTACGTTCCTAAATTTCCCAATTCACAAATCCTCAAATTCTCACATCCCCAAATCTTCACGACCCCAAATTCATGAATTTCCAAATTCTCACATCCCCAAATTCTCACGTCTCCAAATTCTTAAATTTCCAAATTCTCACATACCCAAATACTCACGTCCCCAAATTCTCACATCCCCAAATTCTCACATCCCCAAATTCTCACATCCCCAGATTCTCAAATCCCCAAATTCTCACATCCCTAAATTCTCAAATTTCCAAATCCTCACGTCCCCAAATCCTCACATGCCCAAATTCTCACATCCCCAAATTCTCACATCCCCAAATTCTCACATCCCCAAATTCTCACATCCCCAAATTCTCACATCCCCAGATTCTCAAATCCCCAAATTCTCACATCCCTAAATTCTCAAATTTCCAAATCCTCACGTCCCCAAATCCTCACATGCCCAAATTCTCACATCCCCAAATTCTCACGTCTCCAAATTCTTAAATTTCCAAATTCTCACATACCCAAATACTCACGTCCCCAAATTCTCACATCCCCAAATTCTCACATCCCCAAATTCTCACATCCCCAGATTCTCAAATCCCCAAATTCTCACATCCCCAAATTCTCACATCCCCAAATTCTCACATCCCCAGATTCTCAAATCCCCAAATTCTCACATCCCTAAATTCTCAAATTTCCAAATCCTCACGTCCCCAAATCCTCACATGCCCAAATTCTCACATCCCCAAATTCTCACATCCCCAAATTCTCACATCCCCAAATTCTCACATCCCGAAATTCTCACATCCCCAGATTCTCACATCCCCAAATTCTCACATCCCTAAATTCTCAAATTTCCAAATCCTCACGTCCCCAAATTCTCACATCTCCAAATCCTCATATCCCCAAATCCTCACATCCTTAAATTCTCACATCCCCAAATTCGCAAAGTATTATTTCCTCCACATAGTATTAAGGTAGATCCAAAATATCACAAAATGAAACAATAATTTTCTGTTCGTAGAATTTGGAGAACAACACGTTCCGAGAAGTGTACCACATTTGGTATTTGTGGCCTGTAAACGGGGCACAATCAGACGGAGCAGGTTTAATAGCCGTGCTCCTGGAAGCGAGGGCACTCCAAAGGGGTGGCCCTGGACCCATTGTAGTGCACTGTAGTCCCGGCACTGGACGCACGGGAACGTTAATAGCTCTTGACCTAGGAATTAGACAATATGAGATTACAAGGACTGTGGACGTGCCAAGGGTCGTTTACACTATCAGACGGGACCGTGCTGGAGCTGTCCAGACGAAAGAACAATACGCTTTTGTTTACAAGGTAAGCAATTTACCAATAAACACCTTATTACTTATCGTTGGTTATCTTCTCCGTTGACAAACTAAGTTTGTTGTCGTCTTACAAATTTTATCTTGACTTTGTAATGAGTGTACAGATAATTTTATATGATAAATATAGAACACTTAAAAGATTTGGTCTTCTTTCAGGCATTACATTTGTACGCGACCAAACTTGCCGGCGGTATATTGGAATCGACATGAACGACAGCAGGTTGAGAAGAAAATCAGAGTCTAAACAGAGAACTACTGTATCCATGAACGATATACCAGCGAAGATGAAGAAACGCGAGATTACAGAAACGCTAGCAATTGGATAAAGAAATAATCTGTGCAGAAATGTTGACATGTGATACGTGGACCATAGGGACGATCGAATTTCGCTTTGAACATTTGTCAATCGATGTCTGAAGATTTTGCGAGGAAAACGCGAGGGTTACCGTCTCTTTTTTCATTTTCTCATTCTCAGTATTTATTCTTGGTGTTATAATTAGTTCACGTAATCTCTTCAAATTTACTGTTTGGAACTTGCGTTTTTAAACGTACTTTTGAAAATTTTGTGAATGTGTTCTACTTATCCTGTAGCTGGTATGGTAGCCATTTTGTTTTACTGTTTCAGAGGAAGCAGAATGTTTCATTTATTAACGATTAGATAGTTCTGTGAACAAAAAGATATAATTGAAAAATTCTATACAATTAAAAACTAATTTTCAATCATGATAATAAGTCAAACTTATTTTATTTAAGGATCAGTTACATGTTTAGAAACAATATGTCTTAGAGTCTAATAAACCTCATCCAGTTACAGTTAAAATTCACAAAATGAATATGACAAATTCTAAATTCTACAAAATTATTCTAAATTCAGTTCATAAAAAATTCATGTTCCTTCTTTTTCACTAAAATATAGTCGAGTTCAAAGCTTAAAAACAGTCACCAATTTTTCCACCAAAATTGAGGATTTACATAAAGCTAATTGAACACTGCGAAAAAATGATTTCGACCAACAGAAAATCGAAAGGTTTATACGATACGGCAAAGATCGAGAGACAGGAATTAATTTGTGATATCCGGACCATCCGTCGACGATATTCGATTTCGTATTTCTTAGGCGTATTCGATTTCGTAAAAGTCTTTTTACGGTAGATGTCTCCTTTGTCCATATTATAATATACATATATATACATTGTGTATACACATATATTTATAAACTATAAGGTAACTAAGGATAGTTAAATATTTAATGTTGATATCGTGCGTTCGTAGCTGATAGAATTAATATTCCTGAAAGGCTGTCGTGGAAGAATTTCTTGAAAAAAATAATGGAAACATTGTACGACCAAACGAAATGCTTCGACGTTAAAGCATAGTCTTTGCCCGAGAATTATACATATATTTTTTATCGTTTAATGTTGTAAAAAGAAGTACATATACGTGCGTGTATTAATTATTTAGCGTTACAGTCGTTTTATTAGCAATGTTACGTTCGTGAGGATCCAAAGAGATTGCAGGATCGATATCCTTTTCTTCTTCTTTCTCTCTTCTTTACCGAACGACCTATAGGTATTATTGTTATTATTGTTATTGTTGTTGTTGTCATTGTACAGATGTTTTCATTCGTAGCAGGTCGCTCTCTATACTTGTACATAGAAAGTTTGGAAACACGATTTATTGTAACGATTACGTTGTATTTAATACGTTAGATCACTTCTTTCGTAAACTGTGTGAGAATATTCTCGAATTTTTGTGGAAAGTGTGTACACGATATGCCACCATTTTCTTAAGACTGCGAGCACAGATTGTTTTGTCAATTTTGCAGGATGTCACTCTGCTTCTGTGAACCGTTATTTTTCTGAAAAGATTGTCTTTTTCAAAGTTACTGATTGAAAGTTTGAGATCATTGAGCTGGTTAGAACTGTGGTCACCAGAGTGCGTTGCATGGATGTGCAAATGGACGCTTATGGGCACTGAATCTTTCAATTTGAAAATTTTCGAATTTCTTAGTTTATCAATTTCCAAATTGCCCACTTTCCAAGTTTCTGAATTTCCGAATTTCCAAATATAGAATTTCGGAAATCTGAAAGTTGGAACATTCGGAAACTTGAAACTATGTTTTGCAAGTGGAAACAATTTCACCAATTTCAAAGTTAGTAAATTTAAAGATTTGAAGGTTTTCTATCTCTAAATTTCTAAACTACCAAAGTAGTTGATCTCAAATTCTTGATCAGTTGTGCAATCTATCTTTCTTTTAGTGAAACTAAGAAAATCGTGTCTTATAATTTTCTGTAAATGTTTCTTGTATGACTGTCAAAGTTGTCTTAACTTATATTCTAATTATTAGCAATTACAGAAATAAAATATGAATGAAACTGATATTCTTAAAAAATGTCAGTACTGGTTTTCGATAAAGTTGTTGCTCATGTTACCAATCAAGGAATATAATTATTATAAGGAATAATTATAAATAAGAAATTGCTGCAGCAAACAAAAAATAATGTCGAAGAAATCAAAAGGAATACTAGATAAAAATGTAATAATTGAATGGTCACCATATGTTCATCATTTATTTACATCATTCTTTATCTTCTAATACCAATAATTATAAATAAGAAATTCTATAAATTATAGTCAAGATCAAAATGTTTTCACAATAATACATTATTTAGAAAAGTTACTATTACATTGTTGAATGAAATGATTAATTTGGTCAATTTTGTAAAAAGATATTTTACACGTTCTTTTATAAAAATATTGAATATAACAGTTCTATCATAATTTCGATTATACTTGCATGTTTTCCAAACGAGACTTTTATAAAATTCTTCTATTTCAAAATTGAGGTTATCGGTTATTTTTATAATTTTTAAACCATGTCTTTTATTTTATGACTGCAAGTCATTACAATAACTTTTTCACAGATGAAAAACACAAAAATGGATTTGTTAAATAATTTTAACAAATTTTAAAGAAATCATGGAACACAGGGTTAATTTAACAATTACAAAATCACTAAATAGTAGTATACTTTAAAACAATCGTAGTCGTACAATTGACAAAAATATACTAACCAATATTATACTGCATTTTCCAACAATTTTATCAATCAGATATTTCTAAAATTTCAATGACTTCGAATATAGTCAAATTTAGAAACGTACGATGATAGCTCACGTTCAAATAAACGTGTTCGAACATAAAATTTGACTATTCGATTCTATAATACAATTTACACAAGTGTTCATGTAACTGCAACGTCGCTAGGCAATAGTTTAGAATTAAGGAAGTAGCGGAATCAGTTAACCGAATATTAAATAGAATTTAATTCGGGTAAATAGAGTTCAACTGCACGGATAAAAAATATGCAGAGATGTTCAAAATATTCTACTAAACAATTAAAATTAGACATCCAAGACTAAATAGCAATTTAAACAAATTTGACTAATAAACTTCACTAGAAAATTTTTAATATTAAAATTAGTAATATTTTTAATATATTCTTAATAGAAGTATTGTGATATTTTAAAAATAATATTATATAAAATATACTTCATTTACGTAAATTTATAAATTTTCTAATAAAAGATCAGATCAAAGTTTGAATATTTAAATTATCAACACATTATTTGTAAAGCATAAAGCCTTGTTCTTGGTCTAATAATTTGAGCATCTCTGTAACATCTATCGCAGAAATAAATGACAATGACAATTTCCACACGTTGGTACACGGAATTTCTCTTGTCAATGTATACCGTTCCGTATATCAGTCTAAATATTTGCCATAGGATAAACGATTCAAGTATTTTAACCTTTTCGCTGCGTACACGCCGTCAAGAGTAGAGATTCTTAAAAATCTCTGAGTAATACTAAAAAATTGTCTAACTTACAATTATTATACAATAAACGTTACAGCGGAAGGGTTAACAAATGTAGATGTTAAAATTCATCTTTAACGAAGAAGAAATAGAAGTGTATAAGCGTAATGATCTCATTTATCATCCATTAAGGGTCTTTCAAAATTAACGAATGATTAAGTTCACGAAGAATATTGTATAATTAGTATGGATATAATCAACGTCGAAAATATGCGCTGTTAAATAAACTAGTGTAATGGAAGAAAATGTCTTATAATCGATATTAGTATCTTCGTCCTATTTATCGTTATAATCGCTAATTAATATCGTGATCGTATAATTGGTGTGTGATGTCATTTCAATTACTGAATGTGAAAACTTATTCGAATCAGTGTTAACGCGCCAAATAATATTATTTAATTGTACTAATTACTGAACAAATTTCGTAGCATTTTATAAAACTGTTCTCTCAGAGATATTCCCTGTATCTTTCGACCCAATATTTGAAGAACATTTATAATTATGAAATTCAATAACTTGTGTAAGTATTTGTTTTTAATCCTTACTTGGTTTTATCATACTAGTTTCATAGAAGTTAATTAAATGCTTTTAAGATCTTTTTGTTATTCATACAAATTATTTATTTAAAATTCTCAACAAATTGTTATTAAGGTTTTGCTCCATTTTATATATTTTTTCAGAAAAGGTAGGTACATCAATTTTTACTTCCACGTATTTTAATTTAAAAATACTTTCAACTTGAAATACTTCTTGGATCAAATAACTATTATAACAAATGGTACTAAATATTTTATTCCGTAACTGCAAGTTATGATATATTATTCTATATGTTGAACAAGTGTTCTGAACTATAATTTTGATCGTTAGAACTACACGTGTGCTAGTTTATTTTAACACATTATGATTATCTTATGTTTTATCTTATTTAACTCTTAATAACTTATGTCCACAGAATATCAACTGTATTAACAGTCTTCCACGTGATATCTGAAGTTCCGGTTTCATAGTCGAAGGAAAAGCAGTGTCGGTATAAAACATTTGCCGTTGGGCAAGTTTTTCGTGTATCAGCCCTTGCTCATTTTGCCATATATGACCTTCAGATTTATTACGTGGAACTAATAACTTGTAAGGGACCCGTACGGAGCTGTAAGGGAGCTTCCACCGCAGATTTACGAGGCATCAATCGAGGGTGAAGTTGATGGCAGACGTAGTCAGCACATATGTGAACATTTCTGAACAATTGCTTTCTTACTATTTTATAGTCACAAAATTATATTGTGAATATGTAGCATTCTTCTTTTAGGAAGAATTATGAAACACAAGGTGTATTAAAAGTAGAGATGTGCTAATTAGGATGTATTAATAATGGAGATGTATTCATAATATTTCACAGCAAATTTCATGTACGACCAAAAAGATACACTTCACATGAAACGTAAAGGTATTTTAACATGAAAAAATAAAAGAATTGTTATGATTAACTAAATCATTACAGATTTATCTGATTGAGAGGATACATTGCATGTCTGATATTCCAGGAGCATGCCTATTTTATACGTGGAACACGTGGGAATTGTTAAATCTACATCCTCGATCTCTTATCCTTGCCTTCAGTCACATTGACGTTATTGTCACCATGACACGGTTTTCTAAGGATTACGCAATATAAAAGTTACATTTTACTGCCACCAATTTACATTCGGCCATGCATGTTCACATTTTGTAAAATGTCTTGCGAATTTAGTAGGTATTGACCATGCGCTTCGTTCATTAAAGTAATTTACATACGTTAACTATACATTGCTTGTATCTCGTCCTTTCAAAGGACTTGATTTATAAACGAAGACATAATTTCCAAGTCAAAGGACCTTACTTGAAAGTCAAAGTTTGAACTTGAAATTCAAAAAATTTGAAAGTGAAAAGATTTAATTTGAAACTCGGAAGACTTCATTTGAAACTCAAAATATTCAACTTGAATTCAATTTGAATAACCAACATAAAGGTCGACGGAAAGTAGCGCCCTCTACGTTGGTGATTATGGTTTTCCCTCGGAAGGCAACCAAAAACCCTTGCCAATATAATCGAAGGTATTCAAAAATCTGAAGTGTCCATATTTTTATGCAGATATCAATCATATGAAATATTAAACAGGAGATTCTGTAAGTGTCTATAAGACCGGTTTAGCAACATTCTAATCGTAGGTCATCTTATAGCCACTTGAATAAGAATTATTTGAACAATTACTTTCCCTTTTATAAATAAATATTGACTGTAATTATTAATGTTTTAAGTCTATTGTTACAAGGAACATAATCGTTTTAACGCATTGAGTTTTAGTTTTACTAAATCAATTATTTTTTTTACCAAATTTCAATCATTCTAAAACACCAATTGCAATAAAAATAATGTGATTTCGTCGCGATACTCGTATTTTTAAGGTTTACCGCTATCTGTGCGACCGTTCCCATTATTTTGCGATGCACATCCTACGGGTTACTGTGCTAACGACGTTCGTATCGTATGGTAGAACCTTCATTATCCGAACGGTATATTTGCGTGTGGAACATCGCATGCGTCTTCTTCGACATCGGAATACGTGCAAACGTATATTTACTTCTGTCCATAACAAATAAAACGATGAAATTGCACGGGTTACGAAGTGCAAATGCTACCAATACGATCCAAGATTCTGTAGAGTCAAGGATATTTCGTGGAACGATGCCACTTTATGAAATTTTTTAGGTTAGAGGCAAAAAGTGGACGAACTCAATAACAGCGATGACGAAAGCGTGACCACCATTTTGTTTCGAAATACCGCGAAAAGAGCTATGGAAACTGTTCGAACAGTTTTCGAACGATAAAAGTATTGCTTGCGTGGTTATCGTTTTGCTATTCGAAAATCAATAACTTTGACGTTGTTATCGAATTTGTAAAAGTTCTGGGATTTTTAGAATTTCAGAGATATCTGAAATTTTAGGGATTCCTAACAGAGTACGTATTAAAAATTCCAAAAAGTCCATGTATACATTTTTGATATATCTGTTTTTCACTCTTTCTTAGACCATGTTAAATGTCTGCTTCCATCATGCAACAGAGTCGTAAAAATAAAACGTTTATAGCGTACAATATACAAGAATTTCTGTCTGACCCAGAAGTCAAGCAATTCTAATTGTAGGTACTGACACCAGTTCTATGAATATTTCCTTAATAGTTGCTGCGGAATTTGGTATTATGCAATTCAAGCTCTTTATAACATTCCAGAAAATTACTTTTGTTTTCTGCCATTATCCTTTTTCGGTACATACCTGGGACCAATTATTTTCGCGTACTCAAGTGCTCGGTACCGCAGTAGATGTTGGAACTTGGGGATATGGGGATTTGGAGGTATGGAGATTTGGGGATATAGGGATTTGGGGATGTAGAAATTTGAAGACATAAGAATTTGAAGATATAGGGATTTGGGGATGTCGAAATTTGAGGACATAAGAATTGGGGGATATAGGGATTTGGGGATATGGAAATTTGATCATATAGGTATTTGGGGATATAGAAATTTGATGCTTTGGAATTTGGGGACATAGAAATTTCAGAATACAAGAATTTGGGGACATAGGAATTTGGAAATAGGTACTTGGGGGCATAGGAATTTTGGAATGTAAGAATTTTGGGACACAGGGATTTCAGGACGTAGAAATTTCGGATCGTAAGTATGCCACGATATGGGTATTTCGGGACACAAGGATATCTGAACATAGAAATTACAGAAAGTATAAATTTCGGGACATAGTCTCACTATTTCACAATTATAGTACCGACACTTATTTGTATCTTTTAGAAATATACTGTTATCTGAACACCTTCAAGTATCTGAAAATATATCTAACACTTGGGCATTTATCAGGGACGAGTCCATCGACGTTTTACCGTGGCAGAGTCGCGTTATCCAGGTGGTCTACAAGATCGTTTGCTGGATTGCACTGGCTCGAACTGGATTGGGGCTGTTGGATCTCGAGATGACCAGGTTGGTTCACTCGGACGTACAAGGAAATATACTCTCAAATTGATTCGCGCATATTCGCAGAATAATTGTTTACCAGTGGGCTTCTCGAAATAATTTTTGTTTGTACATTACACTTGCGTAGTTTTTGTATCTTTGTATCTTCTGCAATACTTATATTTGTTTGTTAACGTATGCGTCTATGCATACGTTTAGTATCTTAAAAATTATGACGTAAATTCTTGTTAACAAATGTAGTAGACACTGTGGTTATTTATACTATCGCGTATAATAATACTGACTATAATAGTTTATGTAATATTATCCAGACAGTGTAATTTAGTATAATTTGTTACGTTTGCATATGGGTAATAATGTGTTAACGTTTGATAATATTTTTAAGCTTCAGGAATTTTTCGATAACTTTTAACTAAACTTTTGAAAGTGTGATATGTTGAAGTGTAATGTAAGAATATGGTTAATATACAATCCTTTAATATATATCCTTTATGATGTTCACACGATAAAATGTTTTTATACAGATTAATAGTCCGAAGGATCGCCTCTAAATTTAGAGGTGCGCTGTTGATAGTTCAAATTTGGCGCGCGACGAGAGACTTAAAATGTGGACGCACGTGTTGTTTTATAGTGTTGTTTTCACGACACGGTAATTCGAAATTTTTGCCTTTTTTCTCTGCTAAACTTCGAAGCACTGTAATCTTACAAATTATGAAGCTAAAAGTAACTTGATTTTGACGACTCTTTGAAAATGAGGGCTTTTCACGAATGGTACGAGTGACCTACTTTGGAGCAGTGTAACTTGAAAATTATCGATGGTTGAGTCAATTTTAAATATTATGACGAACTATATTTGTACTTTCACAAATTAATTCTTGCTAGAGTGTGAACAAAGAATATTATGTTAAAGCGTAGGTATAATTAGATGTTGTAGAAATGATTATCTAACTTGAACTATTTTAATGCAAACATTAAGTTTATTATTACATTCAGAATTTGAATTTGGTTTTGAGTGACTGTTGTGTGTTTCTCCACAATTTGTGTATTATTCTGTACCAGCTAACGATTAGTTGAACATCGTATGTAACAGTATCTGATATATTACACCTCATAAAGAATGTGCAAAAAACACGTTTATATAAGAACACCAATTTGTGATATAATAACAGCAGTAAAAACGAGAGAAACAGTTCTATTATGGGGTGTTAAGTTTATATGAGACGTGAATTGATTCTAGATCGAGTAGGTTTGTTCCAGCTTCAAGTGAAGTTTGAATCAAACGGGTGTTAATTTGCTTAAAAACTGTGTCACATGTTTATGAAACTGTTTATTGAACCGTATGTCGTAAGGACAAACTGTGTTCGTAAGTTACAACTCACCCCATCTTCTCTAAATTATTTCACGCGTGTTGCGTGAATTTCAGAATTAAACTTAATATACTTTTCAATTTAAGTTGTTCGAATATTTCATTTCAAACATAATACTCAATCTCCACACTAAATTTTGCAATAAAAATAATCAAAAGTAATGCAAGTACAAAATTATTGCCCCAAACTAATTTATCAGTGATATTTCACCTATCCAAGCTAAAACGATCCAAAAATAATCCACTCTTCATAATCAACGTATTAAAAAATGGCGAAGTGCAAAAATCAACATAGACTGTATGAAATATCGTACACCAATTTTCGTATGAAATGAGTCAAAGCCTCGATATTCGTTCGATTTCCGTGAAAACAGTTTTCGATGTAGATTTTCCTTGATGCAATGAACCTCTAGCGGCGATGAAGTAATTTCTCCGAGCGAAGGAACGCGTGCTCGCGGCAGTTCGTCTTTTATGAAGGGACAACCTAACCCGCTATACCGAATTCTTGCTGCTTTATTTAGAATCCCCTCGAAAACGCATAAAACGCGTATAACGCGTGGCCATGTGTACGTAGAAACTCTAACCGCGTAACTGGGCATAAACTTGAAGAGGTTTAAACTTTATCTGCACTTCCTGTCCCCGTTGCAATTGCTCGTAAAGTTCATCCCTTCGTGCGAGACGCTTTTAAAATTTTCGGCAATTTAGGCCAACACGAATGGACAAACAAATTCGAAACATGTATCTACAATCTCTGTGATGTATAGCTTTCTATGATGTATAGTTAGCTTTATCATATGATTTTTAGACGTTTGGAGACTTTGGAATTTGGGGATTAAGGTATCTAGGGAGGTAAGCGTTTTGAACTTTGGAGATATAGGAATTTGTAGATCTAGGGATTTGGGGGTCTGGAGATTTGAAAATTTAGACATTTGGAAACATAGAAATTTTGAGGTCTAGGGATTTGGGAATTTAGGAATTTTGGAACATAGGTGTTTCGACCGCAAGATTTGGGATTGTAGCTGTATATCAATCTAGGGATTTGGGGGTTTAGAAGTTTGGAAACTTAAGAATTTCCAGCCCTTGGAATTTGTGGACTTTGGAATGAGGAGATCTAGGATTTAGGTGTATAGAAATTTGGGGATTTTGGAACTTAGAGACCTTAGAATTTGGGGATCTAGGAGTATAGTAATCTAGAGATTTAGAGCTCCAGAAATGTTAGAACTTAACAATTTTGATACCTACGAATTTAGAGATTTTGAGATCTATGTGTATCTAGTTAGAAGTCTAAAAAAATCTCACTACAGATTACAGGTGTAGTATATCTGTTACAATACTTCATTTATTTCCACCGTAGACTCATAAAAGCAACATTTATGCTTGTATTTGTCTTTAATATAAGTATCATAAATCTGTTGGAGGTAAGGTAGAAAATTGCGGTTGTGGAGTTAACATTCATCGCGGCTATAAATGACGAGTCAAATGGAAATAAATCATTGTCGGTTTAGTGAAAAGTGGCGCTAAGATGCAAATTTCGTCGCCGCGTCCTCGGGTGACATTGTGACTCACCCTATGGACCCGCGGTTGACAAACGCCGAACTTTATGAATCTACTATTTTCGGCGACGCTATTTTAATAGACATCCCCGAAATCAGTTCTCGTTTAATTGCATTCATTGGCAACATGTCAAGCTTCCGTATTTCCGGCCTTCGCCGGAACCTACTTTTTGCGTGCTTCGCATTTTTTCGATGTTACGGCCGCTGATCGAAAACTGTATTTCTGGAACTGCCATATATAAGTGTATACATGCTCGAGATATTGTACGCGAAGGATTTCTAGGAAAACGATGCTGATCAAATCGCGTCATCGAGCAGTTTTGGATCGTAAGCATTAATTAGTTATATGAATAAAGATTTAGGGTAGTTTATGGCAGTTCTGTTCAGGGACGTATGACACAAGAACATACTAGCACTCTCAAGAAAAAGAATATTAAAATGTTAACTACCATTTTGCTTATAATTCAATATTGAACAAGATAATTTAGTTTTAAAAATTACTACAGCTCAAGTTGCAAGATTTTTTAGTAACTTGATTTTTTAATATGATAATTAAATCAAACTGTACTGGAATAATGACTGCAATTTTTACAATTCTCAAACAAATTTTGAACGAGAAAATTTGATGTCTAACAAAGAAATAATAGCAATAAATTTTAATAAAAGTACATTTAGAAATGAAACACCAAATTAAGTGTAATTTAAGCACTATAATTAGTTCGTTCACAGAAAATCTACATATTGTTGCACGATAGCGATAGTAGTTATTTAAAGGCGTTACATAACAGAAAAAAAAACACACAATTTTCTCCATTTTGATAAAGTTAATTGAACTCTTAGTCACGCCTGCGTTTATTGCAGTATCTGCTTGACGTTACAGCATCGTTTACTGAATCAAAGTTGCAAGCACCAATTAAATCTGTTCATTCCACTCTTGCGCACACTGTGCTATAGAAAATTATACGATGACACAGTGTTGTTAAACTGTGTAGAATTATATAAGCTGCTTCGAAGTGTATCGAGAACGTATGAACGTATGAACATTGTTGCACGGTGACTCTCCGCCATTTTGCTTGCAAGAGTTTTGCTCGCCGAGTTGAATATTTTTAAATAAAAAGAAATGTACAAATATTTTTCAACAGAGGGTGATTAAATGAAATACAAAGTTGCAAGTAACATAAATAAAAAGTTACAGCTATCAAGAAACATGTTCAAGGTAAGTTTAAGCTACTTATGATGTTACCAATGTTAACTCTAATTATGTGCACTTAAAGTACACTGATTATGCAACAAAATGTGACGGTAAAACATTGCACAAAAGTTTTTAAATAAAGACTACTATTTCTACATTGTGTGACTCAAAGGTGTAATATATAAAATAAAGGACTTTAGTTGAATTTGTAGAACACAACAAAGTATAAAAGATTCCATAAGCAACAGAATTACCCATGTGATATGATAGTTATTGAACATGACATCGGCTGGGAACAAGTTTTGCGCGTTGTGGTATCGATTAAGTTGCATTACCTTCGACGAGTTAATTGCACATAATTACAGCAGCAAATGAGTTTAATGATCAAAACAAAAAACCGAGATAAAATATTAGAGGTTTTTTCCCTTCCGAATATGGGAACATGACGTAAAGCGATGTCATATGTGGCGATTTATCTCGAGGCGACATAATGCGGTAAACATCTCATAACATTTTAATACAGCGAGGTACAACGCGTGGAGATACTGCACGTGACGATATAAGGCGTGGCAATACTGCACGTGGCGATACAAGGCGTGGAGACACAATATAAGACGATACAAGGCGTGCATGTGCAGCATGTGACGATTAAACGCGTGGAGATACGATATGTGACGATACAACGCGTGTAAATACAACACGTAACGATACGACGCGTAGAGATACAACGTCTGATAATACTAGGCGACAATACAACGCGTGGATATCTGATGCGTGGAAATATAGCGCGTGATAGTACGACGCGGGGAGATACGACACGTGGAGATAGGATACGTGATAGTAGAACGCGTGGAGGTACTACGCATAGAAATACGACGCGTGGAAGTATTATGCGCAGAAATACGACGCGTCCTACTATGACATGTGGAAATCCAGCGCGTAGTAATCCAACGTGTAGAAATCTAACGCGTAGTAATCCAACGTGTGGATATCTAACGCGTAGTAATCTAACGTACAACCATACACCGCGTGACAATATAACGTGATAATTTGAAACGACCATTCCCCAAGTAAAAATCCCAGTTATACCACAAATTAAAAAAGATTTTCCAGATTTAAAAAAATATAAAAAATTGAAAATAGAGAACACAAACAAAATACACCATAAACGAGTGTTGTTCCACGATCGTGAACGATACTTTTGACTTTCAAACGATAATGAACTGGTCCGTATCAGTTTTATCCGGTAAAATAATCGAGCATGTCTTACGACATCTTTCATTGTCCAGTAATACATTCGTGGCGACCAATGAAGCCAAACAATTGCTTTTTAATTGGTGACGTGTGTCTCGACAATTGAACTCATGAAGTTTGAAATAAGCGCGTCGATTAACCAGTACAATAATTTATGAGTGGTCATTTAGCACCGTTTCAGCCTGTTTCCGCGTGATTATTAATGTGTTCGTTGTCGCGAGTGATTCACAGATTTTTTTTCATTATACCAACTGATCGTGGGAGTGATAGCCGAAGTTTTAGAAATGCGATCTAGCTTGCGACTTCTTATGGAGGATAACAGTGCTGGTGAGGATTGTTAATCGGAATAAATTGACGATTCAATCTGGTATGTTCTTTTTTTAGTCACGCTTGACAGATGTTTTTGAACGAATTTTGCAAAATTTTTTGCGTAAGGGTTAGGTTAGGTTAGGTTTACTATTTAATATATACTAAAACAAAATGTTATTACATTTACGGTTTCCATTTTGTGACAAAAGTCGCTGCCATTTCATTCTTATAATTGGCCACGGATATCGCAGAAAAATCTGGGACACGTGACGGAAAAACAATAATGTTTTTTTCCACATTATCCGCGTTTTTGATTACCCGAGATAGGCTCGATTCATATTATCTGAGACAATCAAGTTTCTGTTACATCGACGAAAATTTTACGTTCTAAAAATTCTACGTAATTTAGAAATATCTTATACACCATTCATTTATGATACAGCTATGGTTTGTCCGCCATATTTTTTTTTGACAAAGGTAGGTAACATCTTAGCATGGTTTTTATTAATAGCAGTGTGAATTTCTTCATTTTACATTAGAGGAAAGACTCACACATAAATTGTTGACGATTCAACCGATGAAGTCACTTCTACTTGAGAATTATCCGCTAATCGAAAAAAATTACTCACGCGAAGATGCAGAGAAATCGGTTCTGACCGGAAAGATTCGGTTATTTTCTTCTTTCACAACGCGGATTGCAACGTGGTCTTCAATCGAGCTGGCTGAAGGAGAATTGCATCTACAGCGACGTTGCACTGATACACGCTGTTGGAGATTATTTATGATATGTTATTTCGACGATGAAGAATAGTGCTAATAAAAAATATTTATAAATTTCCTAATCTAAACTCCCAAATTGTCAAGTCCCCAAATTGAAAAATTCCCAAATTCCTAAACTCCTAAACTTGGCAAGTCTCCAAATTCTAAAACCCCCAGATTCTCAAACCCCCAAATTGTCAAGTCTTCAAATTCTAAAATTCCCAAATTCCCAAACCCCCTAATTGTCAAGTCTCCCAATTGTATCATCCCCAAATTCTCAACCCCCAAATTATCAAATCCCCCAATTCTAAAATCCCCAAATTCCTAAACTCCCAAACAATAAAATTTCGAAATTCCAAACCTCCCATTTCCCAAACATCCAAATTCCTAAAATCCCAAATTCCCATACAATAAATATTAACTTATGTCTCCCAAAGCCAATTAACATCACCGCAAACCTTCAAGCACTCATTATCGAATGAATCGATATAACCGGCTAATTATTAATTAATTACTCGATGTTTATTCATAACTTTCGATGCGAATAATTCGTCAACCGAGAATCATATTTCCATCTTCCCTAATTAAAATTTATCGCTCGTGTCGCACAAGTTTTATGCTTCAACAAATAATTTCTAATTTGCCAGAGCGATTTTAATTTGATGTCTCACGATCTTATGATTAACGAGTACTGTTACGTCAAACAACAAAAACTGCCGTTCTACTTTCAAAAGCTGTTTCAAGTTTTTTACTTTTTTAAGGAAACAGTCGTTCCCGAACTGTCGTTATTTCATCCACAAAAAGAAGTATCGTGTTTGTTTTCAATGTATTCATTCATAACGTTGGATGTTGTTTCAATAAACTGTCGAAGATGCAAGCTTATTAAATGTGACCTCAACATGATTGCACGTGTATTACTTCCTTTCAAAGAAAATTGCAGGTTCAATGCGAAGTATCAGCATCGTTTGTTTTAAAGAAAACAATATAGTAAAAAGAAACATACATTTAAACTAACATAGTTTGCTAAAGGACAATCTACCGATTGCTGCTAAGACTCGAAGTTGTTTCGTAAAAAATTGCTTTCATGGAACGTTCATTTGAATAAATTACAAATTACAGTGGACTCTTGTTATATTACCTCGGAGCTGTGGCGGCGGGAGGTCCTCCATTTTTCTAATAAATGGATTCTGTATTACGTGCTTGCAAATGAAATAATCACTTTATTTACAATAATTTTTCTGTACATACTTGACAATCTACTTGGTAAAGTTAGATAGTCAATGAACACTATCTCACACAAATTGTACATTAAGTTTAAGAACATTGTAGGTAATCTTTCAAATTCGTGGCTTCAATTGTGTAGACGCCAATCAACAGCATTACTAGAGTACAATTACCTTAGGACATTGTGAAACAATATTAACATAAGTATAAGTCATGCGTTAATTGGTGTTGAACACTCGATTTATGCCCGGTAGACTAATCGAACCAGGTGAACTTGAAGAGCGTAACTAACGCGACAAAAAACGATGACAAGCACGTGGAGAGATAATCAACAATTGGTCTACTTTTTTTCCTATGACAAAATGCTTACACTCCACTGCGTTCGATAACGTATCTTCGCAAGGTCGTCTTAAAAGCGTGGGCGTGTCTGCTGCCAAGGTACAACGTCACAATTTGCGTTGGCAATGCTTTATCCCTGGTGGAGGATCTCCACAAGATTGTTGACAGAATGTTAACAACGAGTTTCTCGATAGTAAAAAGTTTCGTTTAATGGATTCACCAAGGTGTAGATAAAAATGACATAAAACGTGAAATCAACAAAGTTTCAGACCTAATTGGCGAGTTCTACATAAACGCAGTAGAACAAAGTAGAAAAAACACTGGGTAATACGGAGGGTTGCTAGTAAATGAGGGTAGTTCTGATAAATTTTTAATAGTAACTGCAAATATTTTAAGTAATAGTTACAATAACTTTGAAGTTAGTTTAAAAATAATTTATTGTTTGAAGTAGATGTAAGTAAAAGATGTTCCATCTGTAAAAATTTGTTAACTGTCGTACAAACACTTTACAAGAACTTGATCCGATATTGCAACAAATTAAACAATAATCACACTATTCAACAACCTATCATCGATAAAGTCACACGATCAACGTTTTGCACTTACACTTGTTAGTCATAAAACAAGATTCAATTGATGCACACACAAGATTTTCTAAATACAATCATTGTTACAAGTGGCAATAAGACTGAATATGAATTTAGAGAAAATATAGGTCATTAAACGTTAGCGTGAGGAAGTTGTGTACACCGTGCTTAAATTTTTCCCAAAACACCCGAGAAGAACGATGCATCCTCATCGCAAAACTAGGGTATGGTTCCTACCGTTCTCGCAAAGTGCCTCTTTCTTCGCATCAGCCGCTTTTCATCCGTCACCGAAATATTTTTGAACGTAACTAAACAGACCATCGACCTTCGCGATCAAATAAATATCCTTCCCTTTAACTACTTACATTCATGCACCCTCGCAAAGCGACCACTTTTCAATTTTCAAAGACGGGAAATACATCCTCTAGCGAGGTGTCATTGCCGCCTAATTGGGCGTGTGTCATTTATATACGTTTTCAAACGAAAATGATCAACCGCGATATTTATAGAAATCCGCTGTAAACAGAAATGATGCTTCCCGGAATACGGTTTGATACATGTTTTATGCTTTCGGGAAAATAGTAGTTTGAAAATTCTGGTTATGGTATTCGTAGATTATATATTTATGGAATTATAATTCCAGAAAAAAGGGAAGGCAAAGGAAAAAAGTAGAAGGAAGAATCATGTATTTAAATATCTAAACGTTTATCTATTTCAATTTTTAATTTTATTACTGTTAAGTAGCATGTTATCTTTATCATCAGCGAGAAATAATTGAGGTTATATTTGTGGAAAAATTGTATGCGTTTTTATAACTGATTTTATAACTGGATTTATAACTGGATTTATTTTAGAAAAGACAAATTATATCTGAGAATAGAATAATTTGATTTAAAGTTTGACTTATATTTGCAGTTAAGAGCAAATGTGTAGGAATGACATTTATGGTATTCCTTTGGGCATATAACAATAAATGAATTAATAAGAGGCTGTCACAGATATTGCTACAAAATTGTATCTGAAAAGCGGATTTCACGACGTATTATACACAAACGTATGCTTGAAGTTTAATATAAAAAAGTTGTGTTTCTGTTTTAACGAATATTTGAAATTGTCGTGTCCGGCTAATCCTATGGGAAATACGTTATTAAATTTCTAAATTTGCACGTTTAACTACAATGTCACCAAGCTGTCCAATTACAAAGTTACCAAGTTACCAAGTCACCAAGTCATCAAGTTATCAAGTCACAAACCTTACAATGAAATAAATCAGAACTTCTCAATCCTCAAAATTCCCAAATCCGCAAACTCGAAGCCACATCTCCAGCACCACACACCCTCGAGTCCGCGCAACCCTTTCACCTCTGCCCATTACAGCCCTCCGTTCCTCGAAATCGCGTCGATACACCATCCATCGATACGAAATCTATCAATTGATAGGTCTTTGACTCCGTCCAATAAAAACCACCTACATCATCTCGTCGCGTTATTTTTTCGCGCGTTCGCTCGCGTTGGTAGCGCGTGCTCGTCCGTGTGGCCCGCGGCGCGTGTGTCGGTTGCCCGCGCGAGCGCTCCTCTGCCGCGCGTGTATTTAAGTGGGTGTACACGCGTGTGGTTGAAAGAGTTTTATGGGGAAAGGGAAGCTCGACGCATGCTTCCTTCCTTAATGTCGGCCGGCTCCGAAGGATTCGAGTGTTGCACGGTGTTCAGTGGCTCGCGTTGGATCTCCGCTGATCGTTCAAGCCCGCGAGTGGATCGCGTGCGATCCGTGAATCACGGCTGGATCGCGTTCCCGAACTTCGCTGTCAACCTCGACATCTAGTGAGTGCACATTTTCAATCGTCGCTGAATTTTTATCCCCTTTTCCCCGTCCACGAATTTCTTACACTTTTATACCACATGTAGAAACCTAGGGAAAGTTTCCTCTAGTTTTCCTTTGATCGTGTGTGACAGCTGTAATTCGCTGGTAAAATATGTAGTGGAAACCGAGAATGCTTTGAGATAATCTGACTCGAATTTTAGTATTCAAAATTACGGAAGTCGTGAATACGTCATAATTCGTACAAAGTATGTGCGGTTAGTGATCTGGTACCTTTAGAAAGAACGCGAATTTTGTGGAACTAATCGAATCTCTCCACTATTTCAAAAATTTGAACGCAGATCTTGGAGATGACACTTTTGGCTATTGTGGTCAATATATGACAGATAACTAGATCTGTGGACTCATTAGCGTAAACCTCCCCTTGTCAGATTGAAGTGACTTAGAGTACAGTAAAGTATTGGAAAAGTTATGGTATCTCGCTTTTTTCCTTGTTATTTTTTATTTTTGAGCTTGTGCATGCGACAATTATATTTAAATCGTCTGTAAGAGTAATCAGTTAAAATGAATATTATAATTAGGTGTTTTGTTGTGGTTCTGTGATGTGGAGTGAAGATGTGACAAGTTGCAATTTTCATATATTTACTCGATTTTGAATAAAGTCAAAAGAGATTTTGGAGTATGTAGTTATCGGAGTTTTCAATATGAGTCTTCGAGTGTAAAATGGCGTTGATTTGACAGGGAAATTGTAGTTTGGTTTCTTTTTGGTTGAAGGTTGTGGTTCGATATCGTTTATCGATGAAATCGATGATTGAATGTCGTTTGGTGGTGATAGCAGATGATCAATATCCGGTGTCAATATTTCAGGGTTAGGAACATTTAGTTCTGATAATATTGTATTTACGATATTTGACGACAAACAATGGAAATAATGGAATACTGATAATAAATGTTAACAACTTTATGGTATTGAGACGGGTAATATTGAAAAGTTGTGAAATATTAACGAAAAATATTAAGAACTTTGAAAATATTAAGAAGAAATATTAAGAACTTTGAAAATATTATCAATGCACATAGATCACCCAACATCTCCACAATTGATCGATCAAAGTAATCGACAGCAGATGAAACAAAGAAAATTTCAAATTAAGTTGAAACAACTTGCAGAGAGAATTAAATAAATAATAGTTTCCTTGGTTTCTCCTATCAGTTTAGTTTCACGAAACGCTGTCTCGCGAGTGAAGTTTCATTATGTATTTAATAGCTTGAGATAGCATATCAATAAAACTGTCACCTCGTTGGTTACCCGTGGTCGTACTTGATTTTTTCATTACATTTTCAGCGATTCCTAAGAAATTACGATTTCCTCGATCGCTGGAATTTTTATCTCCGCGATCCAGTTGTGACGCCATTTTCTAGAAATGTTAAATATTGTCACATGCTGTTTTTGTGAACGAAATGTGATTTGTAAAGGAAGATAAAGGTTTTCATTTCTAAATTGAAACTCCTTTCTTTAAGTTACGATGAAATGTTATGCATGTGATTGCATACGTATTTCATTGAAAAATAATACACTTAATATTACAAGTGTTGTAGATTAATATTAACAATGAGTAATATACCATCTGATATGTGTGTTTGGTTTCTTCTTAGGTACAAAAACATTCTGATAGTCATTCACCACTTTTTACAGTGTAAAATACAATGTAAAACGTTCTGTTATCGTTATATAGATACATACTATTTATTATATCACAACGTTCCTAAACACGACAAAGTTCAGACCTGTTGTACTCGTAAAGTGTCTCGTCAACAAGCTATACAAATATGAATGTCTTCCACATAAAATATTTATTCTAATTAATACATTAAAATCGAATTTTCATTCACTTTTCAAACGTTTCGTCCACGTGCAGTTTTTAACTAGCTTGCGTTATTCATTTTTACCATTTTTCGAGGCTGTACGTTTTATATAATAGCGCAGAGTGATACAAATTTGCAATGCTAATTCGAACCGCTTATATCTGTTCGTTTCCAGTTAGTAAAATACTAATAGATTCATATTTTGAGTCATAATAGTAATTGATTCATACAATTTTACGTAAAACATAGTTGTTACGAATATTTTTGTTCTACTTTCACCAAATTCAAAGATGGCGGCATTTGTTTTTAATAGAGGAAATCGCTATTTTAAACAATTTTTTTAAGCTTAGTAATTATAGTGTAGATTATACGTCGTGAGTAATTGTAGTCATTATACAATTAGTTACGAATGGCAATTATTGCCATTTATTACAATTCTATCAAGTTACTTGTGACTTGTTACAAGTTTATAGTACAATGTTACAAATAACGTTCTAATTTATTATGAATTTATAAAATAACATCACAAACCATAATTAAAATTATTGTGACATGTTCCAGGTTTTTGACATAGTATTAAAATAATTACAATTAATCTGATGTATTAATACATCACAATATAATATAACATTATCATAATTGTAACATTCTAAATAACATTCTATACATTCTAAATAATAATTACTTCTATTTATTACTTCAACTTGAACACCTTCATGTGATCTCACACTGACCTAAATCCTCGAAATTTCACACTTTTTCGCGCACTCATGACGGAGAAATGAAATAGTAATTGTATCAAAGACAGAAATAGAAGGATTTGTGTCGATGAAATGTAAGTCGCGATATTAATTCTTATCGGGCCACGTTCCTCGCACGAGAACTCATCTTTGAAGTTTAGCTGCAGACGCGGGCACTTAACCAAGACTTGATCTTCAACTGATCCCGCTATAAACCTCTAACACGTCTGTATACAACATGTACAAGGCCGTAGATTCGTGTGTGTCGAAAGAAGGCAACGTAATCCAAACTTTTTCTTCGCGAACTGCCCTGTATCTGTTGCCGAATACAGATGTTGCTGGATACATTAAGGAGCAAAGAATGGACGCAATATTTGACCACGCTCGCGAACTTTTTCCTTTTTTTTTTCTCAGAAAAAATGCCGAACTTCTTTGTTTAAAAAGTTTAATTTTATGGACGGATGTTTTCATACTCTCGAGCTTGGAAATTTGAAAATTTACTTACATTTCGGAATTCTTTAATTTTTTAAAGTCCATTCCGAATTTTGAGAGTCTCGTGTCAAAGTTTGGTTGAAGGACTTGTAAAAAATTGAAATTTAAAAATGTACAAGATCGAAAAGATTTGCAAATGTATCATCGTGTAAATTTATTAATTTGCATGTTGTTGAATAAAATTTAATTAAGTATATTTTTCAAGTCCTTTTCTTGAAAAGTAAATTTTTGTACTAAAAAATTTCATAGAACCAGCGAATACAGCAAATCAAGTTTGAAAACAGAAATGCAGTTGCTCTACTTTCGTTACAAACGGTTCATTTGATGATATGGTTCTATAAGAATTTTTGAGTTACTATAGTTGCGAACACGGTCGGTAGAACTTACACCATGACAATTGTATCAGTTCCATCCACCAGAATCAGCCACCTTCCTGATCGATACTTGGTCCGACTTCCTTATTCTTATTCGTACGTGATATCTGATACGGGGAAACAGGAAGTATAGATATTTGTATTCACAAAGTAAATATTGTACTTATCTGAAAAACTGAACGGAGTTTCTATCTCGTTACTTCACCTAAATGTGATCCGCAGAAACTTTTGCAATTTTTTATTTTGATAAATGCGGTTGATGTGACGTTAAGAAACTTGTAATATTTGTTATTAGTCTTACTGCTTTTTAGGGGATTTAGGGATTGGAGAGATTGGAATTTAGACATTTGAGAAGCTGGGGATTTGAGAAGTTGGGAATTTGAGAATTTGGGGATTTGACAATTTAGGGATTTGAGAAGTTGGGGACTTGAGAAGTTGAAGATTTGAGAATTTGGGGACGTGAGGATTTGGGAATTTAAGAATTTGGGGATGTGAGAATTAGGGGACGTGAGAATTTAGGGATGTGAGAAGTTGGGGGTGTGAAGAGTTGGGTATTTGAGAATTTTGAGATTTGAGAAATTAAGGACTTGAGAAGTTGGGGATTTGAGAAAATTAGGGATTTGAGGAGTTGGAGATTTGAAAAGTTGAGGTCCTGCGAATTTAGGTATTCGAGAACTGTGGAATTTTTCAATTTTGGAACTTGGAAATTTAGAAATTTAGAAATTCAGGAAATTTAAAACTTGAGAATTTACAAATTTAGAAATGTTGAAATCCCTAATTATATGAATAAAAATTATTAATATCTTGCCTCTCCCCGAGACGAACAGTGAAATAAATTTTCACACCAGCCCGATAGTCTTCATTGAAATTTTCTCACTAGTTGAACTGTTACTTCAGAATACACTATTTTTATCCGAGTGTGTATAGTGATTTTGACAGAGGTAATAATCACGCAGAATTTAAAATACAGAGCGATCAGATGAAATTACGTTCTCTTCGGATAATGTTCTTACGTAACGACCATCGTATTATTTTTACATTTGATCGATAATGTTGGTAATATAACCAGATACCAATTACGCTTGTAATTAATTCGCTTCGTGGCTCTTTCGCTTTGTTTGCGAACAATGAACTTGAGTTCATCAGATCGATCGTACATTAGTGTTGTCAAATATTTTCCTTTTACAGATTATCTTGCTCGAGTTTTGTATCACAGAATGTTCGATGACCAATCTTTTTTATGTTTAAAATTTTACATGTTCATATTTTGTTTCTATTTTTTAATTCTTTAAGTCTGTTCACCTCAGATTCTTTTATCTAATAACATATATTAATTTGTTAGATAAAATTTATCTTAAAAATCTGTTTAAATAATACATATATGTGCATTAATTTACGTGTTCGTTTATAGAAATACCGATACAATAATCTCGTGTTTACTGAAGCAATATCACAAAGGACTAACAATATACAGAAGTACAAAACGTAACTTTATATGGTGCACAAATATGAAATTAACCTTTTAACCCATATGAGTCCATATATGTTCTTACGTGTTTGCAGAAACTGTTCGCATAACCTGTTAATGCATTTATGCATTATGCACATTTATCCACATGCAACCATTGAACATAATCTATGTACTATAAAGCCATACACACGTTCGATACCGTCGTAACAATAAAAGCAAATGCAGTGGAAACAAACATTTGCTTTATCAGAATTTCTCTTTGACATCCTTTTTTTTCTTGCGTGTTTGTGGACAGATACGGTTATTGCTTTAACTTGTACCTTTTTCAACCCCCGCGTTTTATTTTACAGATTTAAATATGTGTTAGCGATTCATTAGTGTCTTTTTAGTGTTCGTTAAATATCTCATAACTATGTAATAAAAAATGTACTGGTAAGTAGGTTATCGATAACTGATCAAATTGAAGCATCGTAAGATATTAGGAATTCTAATTGATTATAACGTGTTATCTCTCCTAACATATTTACTTTGAGTCTATGATAAGGCAGGCACGTGTGTTACTATCTTAAAAGGAATTATTAAATAATTCTCAGGGAATAATAAATCTGGTGTATATCTCTTGTAGTTAGGTATTAACTACTGCAGTACTTTCACCTGTTTACTTCTCATATTTTTGCATTGATATTCAGCTAATGTAGATTAAGACTAGTGCTGATATACTATTACTAAAATATTCTACTGCTGATTACTGAAATATTCTATTGCTAACATAACGCTAAAATATTCCACAATACACTACTAAAGTGTACTATTACAAATACGCTAAACTGTATAATAACTAGAATACACAACTATTATGATCTGTATCGCTCAAACACCGCCATTTTGATTAGCGAAGACAAGTTCAAACAAAATGGAGTAACGGGGGCTAAACTACTTATTTATTTCTATTTTACCTTGTATATTCTAACTTAAATTATACTCTACAGTTTTTAAAACAACGTGTTTCGCCCCAAGTTATTGGAATAATATTGAATCTGCACGCTTGCGTTGATTATGATAACATTTGTGATAATAACATGAGATGAATTTTCTTAAAAGACCGCCGCGTCTGAAATTCCCAAGCGAATACGAAGGTTTTCTTAATCTAACAGTTACAGAGTGTAACGCCTTGTTACAACTGTTCCAATTCTATTCATTTGCTCTACATATTTCTGTGTTTACGTTCAACCTAATTTCAACAATTGCGGCGGGTGCTAATCACTCATAGATTAAAGGAGGTTGTGTCTACAAGAATATTGGTGAAGATTTTTATTGATACCGATTAATAATATAATTATAAATATCATTGCAAATTGTCTTATTTATTTTGTAAATTGGATCAAACAATGAACTAAATCCCTGGTGAAAATTCGTTCTAGTTCACGCTCATGGTCACGTTCACGGTCATTGACAAGGACAGCTCGTCAAAATTATAGATAGCAAGCTAAAAGCCAGCATCAAAAATGTCTGGATAATTTATTTGCTTTGGCATTGCTCTGAAACGTGTTACATGGTCTGAGGCGTATGCGAACGATTGAACGAACCGAAATCCTTCATAAATTGCATTTCACTAAGCTACTGCAATCTAAAAAAAACTCTTTAAGTTCTATAATCCCGATGTTCCAGCATCCTAAAACCCTAAAATTCCAATGTTCCAATGTTCCACAGTGCCAAATTTCCAAAATCTCACGATGCAGAGGTGATTCTTAAATTCCATAACTTTGAAGTTCCAACATTCCAAACTTCCAAGGTCCAAAAATTCCCAAACTCCATAATTCCGAAGTCCCAACATTCCAAACCCCTAAAATTCCAAAATTGAAAAATTCCAAGATGCCATATCTCCAAAATTCCAAACTTCCAAGGTCCAAAAATTCCAAAACTCTCCAAACTCCATAATTCCAAAGTCCCAACATTCCAAACCCCTAAAATTCCAAAATTGAAAAATTCCAAGATGCCATATCTCCAAAATTCCAAACTTCCAAGGTCCAAAAATTCCAGAAATTCCCAAACTCCATAGTTTCAAACTGCCAATATTCCAAACCCCTAAAATTCCAAATGTCCATACTTCCAAAATTCCAAAATTCCAAAAGTCCCAAGTTCCAAAATTTCCTACGCCCAATGTATAAAAATTTCGAAGTTCCATAAAGCAAAACTGTTGCTGGATCGTTTCTCAATCATTCCATCGTAGAACACGCAAATTCTTAAGGTTTGCGGCTGTGAATGGAAGTCGCGAGTTTGGCCTGCTGTCAAGCATTACGATTTCTGGGATGGCGGCCAAGTAGTTTCACGAGAATTCGTGTAAACGGCGTAGGACGTGGAAGCAGTTCTTTCGCCTTATGGTAACAAATTGATCCTTTCTTCGAAAATCTATTTTTCCATCGATTCTCGATTTTTCGTCTCTGACCGGGCGAAATTCAAAAATACGCGAAGGCTGAGAAGATGAGGCTGTAAACAATCGCCGTGTATTTGCACGAACATGCGTCGCTGTTTTTCTTCTTTGTCTCTTCGTCATGACGTATTCTAGAAGAAAAATTAAACGTTCGTTGAACGTTGCCAGAACTGGATAAAATACCGTTTAGAATAGTCAATGGATTCTGCTTTATTTCCGTTTGTTTCGTTTCATCGTTTAATTGTTGCAGCCAGGTCTTAAAGCTGCTATATTTCCTTCTAACACTGTTGGAACAATAATCTTGTGTTATTTCGAATATCATTTATTACTTTATTGTAACGTTTTAAATTATTTCTTTACGTCTAAAATGATGGACAATTTATTAAAGTTCTTCATCACATCCATATTTACAAATATTAAGACTTTAAAATAAAAAAAGGGCTTGACCAAGAGATATTTATGTTTTGAAATATCCGGAATATCTCTTTGTGTACTATTTTGTAAATTTTAATGCTTTTTCGTTATTACAAGTCCACTTCGTTAATTGAATGTTGGATCTCTTCTTGGAACTGAAATGGCTGATTAATTGCTTTCACAATATACAGTTACAATATTTCTGCTGTATCCAATAACTTTATAGGAAATTATTGTCCATGTTTGGACTCATAGTTAACAGGTTGACATCAACGACTTCTACGTTTCACGCTGCGTTTCATATCGATTTTTCGACAGAATACACTGACTTGTTTTCTTTTTCTCAACTTTATACAGGTGAATATGTCACACGATACACACGTATATTCAATACGCGTAATGAACGTAATTGAAACACCATACCTTTTTATTGTTTTGTATGTAACAGTTACGTACGTGTATACATGTGTCTATCTATACCTCCATGGTGTTAAAATATGAATCTACAATAAAAATCATGTAAAAATAAATTGAGTAATTTTATTTATTACAAGAACAAATAATATGTAGATACATTAATATAATTTAATTCAAGAACGTTTTTAGTAATATCACTTGTAAGTATTTGATGTATTAAAGGTTTCTTTATTAACATTCTCAGTTACATTTTAAATATTTAATAATTGAGTTCATACATATATATTACATATACAGATACACAATGAGTGAATATATATTCTAAAATAATAGTATCACCATAAAACTGTCAATTTCAGATAACACGTTGCGTAACATTGGCGCCATCTTATGACACACACTGATCTTACATGTAATGGATGCAACATTATTTGGAAAAATGCCAAAAACCATATAACTAAACGTGTTATCTACTTCCAAATGACAGAAATACGATTAGAGATGGAATTTCGAGTATTTGGCAAACTGTGCCGGAAGATTTCAAGATGACACTACGTTGACAAATTTAAGAATTTGGAAAGGAAAATTTGTCAAGACATTTCCGTTCGAAACTGACGAGTAATTAACATTTCCTGCCTAATCGCGTGGAAGGAATTCGCGCATCACTAACGGAAGGATGCAATACGAACCGAACATGCTAATTTTAGGATTTCGATGGTTAAACCCCTACTCCCCGAACGTATTTTTGGTACTTTTAACTGTAGGTCATGTCCGATACGTCCTTCAATGACTGAATATCTTTAAAAAGCTTGAGAAAGTTTGTTATACCTTCTTTAAACGTTCCATCTAAATATTATAGTGAATTTGAAAAGTATTTTAACATTTGACATAACATATAATAATACATATTGTACATAACTTAACTTTGTAGCGTACGAAAATAATGTAAAAGACGCGAAAGATTGTAGGCTGCTCAGCGGAGCGGGAGGCAAGGCGCGTTACGCGAAAACCGCGAGCCGCGAGCCGCGAACCGGCGAACTTAGCGACGAACTGTTGATAGCGCGGCCGCACGATAGCAACCGGCGAATATAAATTAGAGGCTCGCGACAGGAGTCGGCCTATTTGGCAGTCTGAGAGAGAGGACGAGGTAAGGACCATCGGCCGCTCTTAGACTAGCCTAGGGACTCCGGCAGGAGAGTTCGGCGATAATACCTGGACGCCTGCCTGGAGAAAGCTTTAGCTGGTTAGGGACTCCGGCAGGAGAGTTCGGCGATAATACCTGGACGCCTGCTCGGAGATTAGCTAGTAGGGTAACTCCGGCAGGAGAGTTCGGCGATAATACCTGGACGCCTGCCCGGAGAGTAGTTAGAAGGGAAACTCCAGCAGGAGAGTTCGGCGATAATACCTGGACGCCTGCTTGGAGTAAAATAGAACCTCCGGCGGGAGAGTACGGCGACAATTCCTGGACGCCCGCCTGGAGATGGTTAAAAGGTCTAAGACTCCGGCAGGAGAGTACGGCGAAACCTTCCTGGACGCCTGCCTGGAGAATAGGGGGAGAGTACGGGAGTTTGTTCCTGGACACTCGTCCGACATGGAGAGTTCGGTGAATATTCCTGGACGCCTGTCGGTCGAGAGAGGACAGAGCATCTCCTGGACGCCCCGAGTAAAGTACAGGAGAGTACGGGAGAATACTCCTGGTCGCCCGTTCGTTATGGAGAGTTCGGAGAAAACGCCTGGACGCCATTCGAACGGGAGAGAACAGAGTTACTCCTGGACGCCTGATTGATTAGAATCAAGTAGAGCATATAGTCTTGCGATTTAGAAAGAGAGAGAAAGAGAGAGAGAGAGAGAGAGAAAAGAATTGTCCTTTGTACAAGACTCCTGTACCTCATCCTAACCTGTGCAATAAATCCTGTTTTCCAGATCTCCTTTATCCTTCAAACTCCAAAAATCCTTAACGTGCTATTTTGTGAAAATCATGGCTACAACTTGTATTAACTTAATATTTTAGATCAATTATAATAAAATATAAATTGACAACATCGGGTCATATTTCTAGTTTAACAAACATTATTTTCCAAGAATATTCAAGAATAATGTTCTTGAACCTGACTTTTCTGTACAAGCTGGAAGATTACTCAGAGTTATTAAAACGCATTCGCGTAACGAATTTGTGGAAAGACAAAAAGTATGAATAGCCTAAATATTCAGAAGATTCTCATTTTTCCTCAAAGTGTGAATTGATATACATAGCACATCTTCGTGTTGTCACTTAGCAGCTGTAGCATTGTTTCTTGTAAAAAGCCTTGTGCAAGCTTCCTATTTGTCACTTGTTGAGTCATCGTGAAATTTGAGTTCCATGAAATTTTCAAACATGAGCAATTTGCATGACAATTTACAAGGTAAATATGTATTTTAAAAGTGTACGTGTTCGTTGTGTGATCTAGTAAAAGAAAAAATACATCGATGGAGTTTTATACATTCATTTGTACATTGTTAATTAACTTTATATTTTGATGAGAGGTTAGGTTCAATCGTTCTTACTAATAATTTTTAAAGGATGTTAAATATTACTGAAAAATTGATTAATTTTAAGAAAAGTGCTTAGATAGTTTCTTCTGTCTGTTTCAGATTCATCGAGTCGCAGTTGACTTGTACTTAAAGCTATGGATGATGAGGTAATTGGTGGAGGCCAAAATAACAAGAGATTACCAATGACCCTAAACGTCAGTGGACTGTGGGACGTTGTCCCACGGTTGGATCATTATAGGTGAGTAAATTTATCAAAATTTTATTATTAATAATTCTTCGTACAACACGTGACTACATATGTAATGTGTGTCATTATTACACATATCAATGTGTGATCATACAATGCGTGATATACGCTATAACGTGTGATCCTGTAACGTGACTATTCAACTTATGACCATACAATGCGTGGCCATCTAACAAATATCGAACCTCATTTTCTATGAATAATCATATTTCATTCCATGCAAAATACTCTCAATATCATACTTTAAATTAATCTTTAAACAAACAAAGAAAATCGCTTTCACATGCAACATTGTTCGTTAAATGATTGTTGTAACAATCTAAGAATACTGTTACACGTTTACATAAAAAATTTCTCTGTGGACACTAATTAAACAATACACATTTGCACATACAGAATAAGTACACTGTAAAATAAATACATTGTGCACACGTTGCATGTGTAGATTATCCTAATATATTGAAGACATTCTGTTACATTGTTGTCAGCATTATCTTATTAAAAATAACAGCTCTAGTCTGCGTCATGAGTATGCTAAAACTGTCGTGTGAATATCTCCACACATAATAAAAATTTATATTCGAAACCGAATTTTTCTTTTAAAAAGTTTTTAAGTATTTTTAGAGATGTTTCTCTGTTAGAAAATTTTGAAATAATTGTGTTGAGAATCTGCTGATTCACCGAACGTTTTAAGATTAGTGCACGATTTGAAAAAAAAAATTGGCTTGTTGACAGTAATGGGAGCACTCTCGTATAATTCATCAGTTTACTCCAATTTAATTAACTTTATTCCCTCACTAATACTATTACCGTGAGTCATAAGAACGTCTCTGTTTGTAGATTGAGCCGCCGTGCCAAGAGGCCATCACTGAGCACCCTGCACGAAGGAAATCTTATAAAGGTAAGATTGCCACACCCTGTGGACACTCGTCATAACGTTCTCGTTGTAATATCATCCGATGCACTGAAAAGTATCGTGTAATTACCAGAGATCGTTATTCAAGCTTCTGAAATAATCGAACATTTCATGGAAATGCTGTAACTGATATTCAATGTCGTTGAATGGCAAACAGAATGAAACCAGACACAGAAATCAATTAATTAACGTAACTCTCCGTTCTGAATGTATTGTAAATATGCTACGTGAATATACCTAAATATCTATTGTAAATTTACTACATAAAATAATATATATATATCGTTTATTTTTAATTGAATTTGCCCACAATTTTGTGCAAAACTTCGTTGCAGCGATGCATTTTGCAACGGGACGAAGTAATTTTAATTATATAAAATACGTAGTGAAAAACGTGTTTATTAGAACTGACAAGGTAATCAGCTCGTAAAAGTTCGTAGCCTCGAGAGTCAAATGAGACCCGTAGGAGCTTCCTCCATCAACAAGAACGATCGAACTCGGAGGGAATAGTATGAGGGAGAAACTATATTAAATTTGCACAGCAGTAAATACCAGCTGCGAAGAAAATTAGAAAAAGTATCAATTGAGAAGCCCTTTTTCTTCGCGACATAGTAAGAAGAGTTAATAAGAGAAGTGAACTCATCAAATTATTCGTTACAAACTTTAATTGCTAAGTTTTTTGTTCTTTAATGGAATCACGATACTGATCGTGTCGATACCTACTCGAGTTCGTTGATGGTTGAAAGGTTGCAAATTTCAGAAAGTTATGTATTTTGTGTGATAGAGCAGTGAAGAGATAAATTCTAATAATTAGGGTAACTGGGATAAGATTCTTAGACTCTTAGATTATCCAATTCCTACATTTCCCAATTCCTACATTCCCAAATTCCCACATTCCCCAATTCCAACATTCCCCAATTCCCAATTTCCCCAATTCCCAATTTCCCCAATTCCCACATTCCCCAATTCCCACATTCCCCAATTCCCACATTCCCCAATTCCCAATTTCCCGAATTCCCAATTTCCCCAATTCCCACATTCCCCAATTCCCACATTCCCCAATTCCTACATTCCCCAATTCCTACATTCCCCAATTCTCACATTCCCCAATTCCTAAATTCCCCAATTCCCACATTCCTCAATTCCAACATTCCCCAATTCCCAATTTCCCCAATTCCCAATTTCCCCAATTCCCAATTTCCCCAATTCCCAATTTCCCCAATTCCCACATTCCCCAATTCCCACATTCCCCAATTCCTACATTCCCCAATTCTCACATTCCCCAATTCCTACATTCCCAAATCCCCAAATTCCCCAATTCCTCCATTCCCAAATTCCTAAATTCCAATATCCAAAACCCCCAAATTAAAAATATTCAAAGTCCTAAAGTCCCAAAACTCTAAATATCCATCACCGGAAATTGCCGAAGTCCCAAAATTCCATAATCCCACTATTACAAAATTTCAACCCCTCACTCTAATACCAAAGTCACCCAATTCAAACATTATAATACTTGACCCTATCCACCCAAAATCACTCCCCCACAAATCAAAATCCACACCTCATAAACTTCCGTTCTGCAATTGTTACTCTATTCCTGTTAATGAAATTACCATTGTATCGCTTTATACAGTCGTATTAAAATAGTTCGTTTTACGATCCCCATAAATCCCTCCCTGAGGAGTTTAACAAACTACAGTAGCCATAAATCGTTGAAAAGGAGTGTTTACTCAGCAACCGGCGTATCCGGTGAAGTCGTTGACCGTGTTCGCGATTGCCTTCCAAAACCGTCTTTTGATTACCACCGTAGGCATAAAACTTCTCCCCCCGATATCCGTCCGGCGGATCCTAAAACCGTAACACGGCGAACAATCGGTCAGAACGGGAAACGAGAGAGAAAATAAAGATGGGTTTGGAATTTCTAGGACCCGAATATAGAAGCTGGTCAAACCGGGACAACGCAGCAACACACGGGGATAAAGCTAGGATGGATCCAGGGTGTTCTCATACCATGTCTACTGAACATATGGGGTGTGATGCTTTTCCTACGGCTGTCGTGGGTGGTGGCACAAGCTGGCATACTGCAGACTGTCATCATTATCGGAATATCGGCGGCTGTCTGCGTCATCACGACGCTTAGCCTCAGCGCAATTAGTACTAATGGGGAAGTAAAGGGAGGTGTGTTACAGGACCCCCATTCTACTCGTTCATTCTGTCTTTTTTTTTTCAAAGGAGTGCCAGCGTGTACTTTGTCGCTTGAATCGAACTTGAATATTGTTTTTCCACGAACGGAATATTGTTGACTCTTTAGGACACCGATTTGATTTCTGGGAAATGTTGGAATTTGACATTTTATAGCATTAATGAAACTTTTTTTTATATGTTCTTCGTGGCAGAGAACAGTAGAAGATTGCTTTTATAGAATTGCACGTTTTAGAACACTATGTTTGAGCTAAATTCGAATTTATTTGAATTTAAATAGCATTGATTTTTTTTTATACCAACGTTGAATGGACATAAAATCTGATATATTATATGTTTCTCGTAAATAATCAATAATTTAATTATAATTATGTTCACAACTTATAAATGACCGTTTCTATAGGTGGTATATACTTCATCATCTCGCGAACCCTGGGTGCAGAATTTGGTGCATCGGTTGGGATTGTTTTTGCATTCGCTAATGCAGTCTCAGCTTCCATGAATACCATCGGTTTCTGTGATTCCCTAAACGATTTACTGCGGGAACATAATCTGAAGATCATCGATAATGGAGTGAACGATGTACGAATTGTGGGGGTACTCGCGCTGATCGTTATGATCATGATCTGTGCGATTGGAATGGAATGGGAGTCGAAGGTAATTGTTTTATTTATAATTATTATTTATTTACAAATATAAAATACGTTGCATGCACATTCAGATTTTATTCAGAAAGTTATATGAACTTGAATGTCATGTAAAATTAAATTCATAAGTTAATTTATTGAAATATCGTGTGAAACCTCAGAAAATAATTATAATTACATCATTATTTTATAACAATCATGTAAGATTAACTTATCTACAAATTCAATATCGCAAAATGTAACCATCTTCTTCAGATTTGTTGTTTAATAAAATTCATTTGTTCCAGGCGCAAAATTTCCTCATAGCCATCATTGTTGCAGCCATTTTCGACTTTTTAATTGGTACCATAATGGGTCCGAGGAACGTAAGTCAAGAAGCACAAGGATTCACTGGATTTTCCGGTAAGTGAAATTACAAGGATGCTGTCGAATATATTTAACAGAAACATTGATCACAGATTTGCAAAAATAAATTGTGTCAATCGTAAAACATATACATATGAATATGTGAATTACGTTTGAAAATTTTCAATATATTTTAAAATTTGAATGAAGACAAAACTCAACAATTGTACATTCAACGTCTTTTTTTTAAACAGACAATTTTTTCAATTCTCAGCTGAAGTTTTCAAGAACAACTTAGGACCAGATTATCGGTTCTCGGAGAACAGCAACCAAACGTTTTTCTCCGTGTTCGCCATTTTCTTCCCCTCCGTGACCGGAATTCAAGCGGGTGCTAACATTTCCGGTGACCTGAAGGATCCGGCAAGCAGCATACCGATAGGAACTCTGCTCGCGTTGCTAATTTCTATGCTGAGCTACCTCACGTTTGTGCTTTTCGCTGGTGGAGCTGCCCTAAGGGATGCCGGCGGACTTATTGACGCAAACAACACCATTGTGAACTGTATTCCGGAAGTTAACTGCACTTACGGCTTGCATAATAGCTATTCGGTACGTTATTGGAAAATTTAGATGTTCGGGTGTTTGAAAATTTGGGAATTTGGGAATTTGGAAATTTGGAAATTTGGGAATTTGGGAAATTGGGAATTTGGGGATTGGGATATTTGCTAATTTAGGAATTTGGGGACGTGAGAATTTGGGGACGTGAGAATTTGGGGACGTGAGAATTTGGGGATGTGAGAATTTGGGGATGTGAGAATTTGGGGATATAAGAATTTGGGGACGTGAGAATTTGGGGACGTGAGAATTTGGGGATGTGAGAATTTGGGGACGTGAGGATTTGGGAATTTTTGAATTTGGAAATTTCAGAATTTGGGGATGTGAGAATTTGGGAACGTGACAATTTGGGGGTGTGAGAATTTGGAAATTTAAGAATTTGGGAATTCAAGAATTTGAAGACGTGAGAATTTGGGGGTGCGAGAGTTTGGGGACATCAGACTTTGGTAACATGAGAATTTGGGAATGTATTGGAAATTTGAAGTATTCAAGATTTTTCTCTCCATTTCAAGGTAATGCAGCTAATGTCAGTCTGGGGACCATTCATCTACGCCGGTTGTTTCGCCGCCACACTTTCCACAGCTTTAACAAATTTATTATCTGTACCAAGATTGATACAAGCTTTGGGAAAAGATCGAATTTATCCTGGACTGATTTATTTCAGTAAAGGTTACGGGAAACATGGTGAACCCTATCGTGGCTATGTTCTCACATTCTTTGTTGCAGCACTATTCCTCTTAATCGGTACGAATACAAACTTCATTGATTAGAATAAAGTGCAGTAAAATGCATTTCATTCTGTGAATCATTTCTGTGAAATAATCTTAATAAACCTTAATAAATATATTCATCGTCACTTTATCTGTTTTCAGCAAATTTGAATGCAGTCGCACCCTTGATCTCAAACTTTTATCTAGCTTCCTATGCGTTGATCAATTTCTGCACTTTTCACGCGGCACTTATTCGACCACTCGGATGGCGTCCTACTTTCAGAGTAAGTAATATAACAAGAAACGAAACAACCTCTCTTAAACATCTATCAAATAATTTACAAAGATTAAATGTATTTTCACAGTATTACAACACCTGGCTGTCGTTATCAGGTTTTATCACGTGTGTGTCCATAATGTTCCTCATTGATTGGGTGACATCGCTAGTTACCTTTGTAATTATCTTCGCACTGTACTTAATAGTCGTTTATCGAAAGCCAGATGTGAATTGGGGCAGTAGTACTCAGGCACAGACTTACAAAACTGCACTTTCTATCGTATACAGGTGAGATCAATTATCATAATTTTGAAATAAATGCAAAGAATCAATGTATGAATTCATCGAATTATCATGGAATTTTTTATCAGATACAGACTGTCATTTATAATATTGTTCAGGATGTTCCTCAAAATATCTTTTTTAGCTATAATAATGTATTAAACATTTTTCATGCTTTATTCAAGAGTTCACTCTCTTAGCACTCTTTAAAGATACCTTCTCGAGATACATGTAATAAACACAAATTTAATATGTAACAAAATAAAACGTTACAGGTTGAATTCTATCGACGAACACGTGAAAAATTATGCTCCCCAAATTTTGGCACTAAGCGGACTACCTGGCGCTAGGCCAGCCTTGCTGCATCTGGCAAATCTCATCACGAAAAACCACTCGTTGCTGATTTCCGGGGAAGTATATCCGGTATGTAGTTTAAATAAACAGCCTTACTTGCCTTCCGTGTTCTTCTATATTCGTAACCGCCCTTTCGACACCTTTTCGCTTTCGAAATCTTTTTAACTCCTATTTAGGAAGTTGAATTTCAACTTCTTTATTATTGTATTATTATATGATATACTCTATATTTCACTATATATACTAATATTTCAAAAATAGAATTATGTAGTTTCTTCAAAAGATGAAGCTCAGTTAATCTCCTCAGCATACTCAGTTTCTACAAAATAATTATCACTGTCTTTATTACTCAATTGATATATAACTTTCTCAAGTAAATATTCTTCATATTTCTGAACAGTTAAAAAAATAATTCGCATAATTATTTATTGTTTACATTATTTAATAATATTCCTACATTTTCTCAGACACGTCTGTCTTACCGTTTACGATCGGTACGATTGAGGAATGGCTACGCATGGTTGCATCAACAACGTATAAAGTCGTTTTATCACGTGGTGGAGGACTTGAACTTCGAACGGGGTGCATCGGCTTTGATGCAAGCAACAGGTGTCGGGAAATTAGCGCCAAACGTGGTGCTGATGGGCTACAAAACGCATTGGGGTACTTGCAATCACAAGGATCTTCAAGAGTATTTCAACGTTCTTCAGTAAGTCGACAAGAAGCATTGAATCATTTTCTTTATAAATACCGAAAGAGACCTACTTAATACAGATTTAAGAATCGTATTCTTAATAAAATAATTTTTTGTCGATTACAGTAATGCATTTGACCAAAAATTAGCGGTGGCGATGTTGCGAATTGCGGAAGGTTTGGACTGTTCCGAAATCGTAACAGCAAATGGCGACGATGAACATGGCATTTTAGCGCAGAGCAGCTACGATTTAACGGGAAATACTCTGATGCATGTCGACAGCAATTTATCCATGTCCAGCCAGATACCAAGGGTTCAGAGCGTGCCAACAATGGGTATTTATTATTTATTAATATGTAGTATAACTACATTGTCAGTTTAAATAAAGGATATGTAGATTATAAAATTGTTAAACTGTATTAATTCGGATTTTAATTAGATGTTTCAGGGACACAATTCTCGTCTACCGATGGACCTCAGATGATACGAGACTCGCCTACTCATGGAAGCGCTCGTGAATACTTGAAGACCAAACGGAAACATGCGATCGAGAAGTTAATGTAAGAGCTAAAATTAATTGCACTGTAAACGCCTTGTATAGTAACTTGACTCCTTCAATTAACGTGTTACTAGATAATGAATAACTTCCATAACAAAATTTATTTATAAATAGGGAAAAGCGACACGCCATGACACCTGTTCCTGAACGGTTAGCGATTTTCCAAAAAAAGCATAAGACTGGTACTATTGATGTATGGTGGTTGTACGATGATGGAGGTAATTCATAAAATATTTACAAGCGTCTGCAAACAATTAGGATGCTTATCAAGTATTACTGATAATAATCTCATAATTAATATTTTATTGTGTTTGTCGAATATTTTAAATATTGAATATATTATTTAAGTTTGTACAGTTTTATTAGCAATAAAATAGTATCCCAATTGTTTGCAATTGAAATATGCAAGAATATAGGCTCATTTGTAAGTGGCAGAAATTGTTATTCGACAGGTTTGACAATTCTGTTGCCATATATTATTAGCACACGCTCAAATTGGGAGCATTGTAAAATGAGGATTTTTGCATTGGCCAATCACAAACAAGACATTGTGGCACAAGAGAAAGAGTAAGTGGAACATTATTAAATCAAATTTTTAATTCTAAACTAATACCACCAAACCACAAGCAATTACACTAAAAATTAATTCTGTTAATTAAATGAATGAATTAATTTCGCAATTTCTAGAATGGCAGAGATTATGGCGAAATTCAGAATAAAATATACAAGTTTAAAAATGGTAGATGATATCAGTGTTCAGCCGAAACAGGAAACACAAGATTTGTTTGATAAACTTATATCTGATTTCCGGAAAAACGATTCTGTCGATACAGGTAAAATAATAGTACACATATTCTTGTTCGAATTATGAAAACCAGCAATTTATATCGCTTATCAGGTATTAATAAAATAGTTCCTAACATTCTGTTGCAGATTGCTGTGTGACAGATCTTGAACTACAAACCTTAAAAGACAAAACGCACAGGCAACTGAGATTACGAGAACTGTTACTAGAAAACTCTAGCCAGTCCACACTGGTTGTAATGTATGTATTTACAATATTTATACAAACGGAATGCACTGAAATTTTGGTAAATTGCAGTGTTAAAAAATTGGAATATATTTTAAATTACAGGTCCCTGCCAATGCCACGAAAGGGTGCAGTTTCAGCTCCACTTTACATGGCATGGCTAGAAGCTTTGACCAAAGATATGCCACCGACTCTTTTAATACGCGGAAATCATACGTCCGTGTTGACATTCTACTCGTAGTTCACCGATATTGCATTAAAAAATAATACAATTTTAGAATCTAAAGGTACTTACGTTAAAAAGCGTGGTGAAAAGGTCTACGCGAACGGCGGAGACATTTTCAAATATGAACAGACCAGTATTCGGTATATTCATGCCAAAAGTTAGTTAGATATTATCATTTGTTTTCGTTTTTATACAGTATTTACCGACGTTGAGCCCAGTGGTACTTAATGACGAGATTATTTTAATGTAGAAAGACAACAATATAGGTACTTACTTCGATAAATGATAATGTCGTGAATTTGATACTTACAGGGCTTTAGGATACACTATTAAAGTATTTTAGTAAAGGCGTTTTGAAAGTGTGCTGTTTTGTTTAATTAGTAATATATGGCACGTTAATATGTACGTGACTTACGCAGACAAATAGCATGCAGTAGCACTTAAATACACACTTCAATTTTTTATCGATTGTGGTAAACTTCTTAGCGACATATATAATCAATTAATTTAATTATATTATACGATATTAACATTTTTATAATTCAAGTAATTCTATGGCAACAGATCAAAGAAATAGTCCTCACCAGGAATACACAGAGTATTTTAAATAGAACACAATAAGTGTACAATATTTTTCAGATCCCAGTGTATTTTTTATAATTATTCGTATCTACACCAATCTTTTTATTAGGATTTCAATTGCAGTACGAAATAGTAGAAATGTTTGTACTTAAAAGTAATAATGACTTATATTTTTAAAATGGTAATTAAAACTATTGAAGTATTTCACAGAAATAAGTAAGAAATGTTTTTTAGGTAAACATTTATTGTTCATGAATTGAATGTAAAGTTAAAGAAGTATATAATGCTTTTAAAATATTTCTTAGCTATAGAATAAAAGTGTAAGGACAAAGCTTAGCTGCATATTATTTTCAATTAGACTTCTTCAATTTAGAAGCTAGATATATTATTATTTTACATTCACGTGTAAATAATTTATATTAGTAACATAATATAGATTATGAATAACATTGTTCAACATTTAATCGGACCATTAATATTCAATAAGCATTTCATGGAGATCTTTGTACACTGAATACGAATCTAGAAACATGGATTTCTAACAATTTTATATAGTTTTAAAAGCCAAATAACAAAATCGGACTGTGTAACATCCTGTATAATTATACAAAAGTATTTAAAAAAAGAAAGAATAAGAAAATATCGTCTCTTTCTTTCAAAATTTTCGAACAACCAAATTATTGCTATCCTTGTCTCTTCTGTAAGAAGAAACTCGCCAATTCCTGAACGGAGTTTCTCAGTTTTACCGCATGAGGTCACTTTACTTCGAATATCTTAAAAATTGAAAATGTATACTTTTTCCTCAAATTCAAAACCATTTATAGATTCATATTCAGCACACATTTTATGAAAAGTTAAAATTTGTTGAATGATGTAATCTTTATCATCTGTAAAACAATATTATATCTTTCTTTTCTAAGAAATCAATATACTTAGTGAACAGAAAAGTAACTTTGATGTAAAACAACAGAGCAATTACCTTATAGATAAAATATTATAAATTCATAATATTGTAAATATGAATTTAAGTGAACAAAAATTAGTAAAATTAAACCTCTTAAAACTTATAAAATGTATTATTTATTTTGTAATATAATTAATGATATTAAAACTTTATTAGTAATACTTGAATTTATGATTCCAAACTCTTCTAATACATTGCTAATATAACTTCAATATTTCATAACTTAATGATCCAGGGGTTATCAATGGAATTAGCCAAAACATAAGTTACTTGTTTATATTGAAATAGTAGAAAATACAAGTACATTTCAATCATCAGTGCTTCGTGTTCGATTTCTCCCATTGAACGAAGAGGTTCTACAATTAATATTCATTACATTTCAAATAAAAAAATAACAATATCTTTTATACAAATGCATAGTTCCTTAAACCAAATTCCTTACTTGTTACAATGAGTTTCAAAAATTTTAGCAAAAACAGGTTGTATTTGTTCTAATATATCAGTTGTTAATGTTGCTCTCTGTTTTATCTTATATGCAGATGTGTTGCATTCTCTAACTAATCTAGATGCAGCATAGCTAGCAGCTATTGGAGCTGATAAAGCACTTTCACTACTTCCTGCACAAATAGCCCACCACCAAAATACAGCTAATGCCCCAACCAATAGGTCTCCCTGTCCTCCACACCTTCTTCCAGATCCTGCCAGTCCACATGACACAGCTTCAGTACCTTTATGACCATCTGCTATTACATCCTTTGCTCCTTTATGCAAAATTATTACATTTTTCCCAAGAGCATCTGCCAAATGTTTCACATCATTGGCTTTAACCATTGGAGTAGGTTGAATACTTTTGTCAAGTACTCCTTTCACCAAACGACTAAACTCCATAGCATTTGGAGTAAGAATAACACCTGGATATTCTTTTATAATATCAGGTTTCTGGCTAACTAAGAATAATCCATCAGCATCTATCACCAATGGTTTTTTCATTTCTCGACAAATTGAAATAAGTTCCACAATTGTTTTAAATATTTTGTCTTCTCTACCAAGACCAGGTCCAATAATAATTACATGTAACCGATCCAGCCATGGTCTTATTTGTTTAATTGCATCATACTGGTCTAAGACAGGATGGATAATAGGCTCTGGGCTATATGCTTTTAAAGGAACACTTGCTTCCTTTGCGCAAAATATATGTACTAAGTCACATCCAGTACGCAGGGCACTCATTGAAGCAAAATATGGTGCACCTGTATATTCAGTGCTGCCACCAAATATGCCAATCCTCCCATCCTGACCTTTGTACTTGGTGTTGTTTAAATTTGGAATTATTCTTCTTATTCCCTTTAGCATACGCTCATCTACTGACACCGATGTGGACATAGTGGAAACTAAGATATACTTGATTGAATTCCTGTGAGCAAAATGGAAAATACTAAAAGCCATTTTTTAACTTACTGATAATAAACACTTTAATGACTGTTATAAAAATGACACTTAACAGTTATCATAAATGAAATTTATTCTAACATACATGTATCAATATTTGTTACAAATTATTTTATAACTTATTACTATTTTAAAAATACTTTTTGATATAATGTTACCTGTATCAGTTGCCTCAGGCACAGAATTTGTTTATTAGTGTTAATCAAGAAGAAATCGAACAAGAACACTGAAATATTGGATATTACAGAGAAATCAATAACCTATTTCGTATTTTATACATATAATGTTATAAATATATTATAATACGTTAAATTTTTTTAAGTTTTGTATGTGACATAAGGTTTTTGGCACTTTGTAAAAATGTTGAATTACATAAAACGGGAATAATACAATAAAAACTGGAAATTTTTAAATGCAATAATGCAAATTATGTACAAGCGATGGGTGCAAACTTCAAATATTAAATCAGTACTTTGATACTTGTAACAAAACAAAATGCACGAGTCATGTTAAAAATAACACGAATTACTTTTAACAATGCTGTAACAAGGATTTTTTTGTTCGGGTATTTTACAATTTTATTTATTTTCACAAACTCTTACACGCAGAATTTTTAATAGAAAAAGTTTACATTTTTATTCTATAAGAAATTATATCAATTTAATCACACCAATTTTATATATGCATGGACTTAAAAATTACTTACAAAATATGGAATTATTACATAGCATAGAATAGGTTATAGGGCTTTATAATCAATAATTTAAAATGATAAATTTTATTTTCATGTTATTACATGTTAGAAATGTTAAAACATGTTAGAACCAATCAGAACAGATCTGCGCAGTATGAACAGAAACTTATTCGGCATTATGGTTCTCTAATGATGGAAGTTTGGAAGCTTCTTTTCCGTGATTGGTGACTCGGTGATACTGATATTGAAAACATAATACTGTACAATAAATTCAAATTGTTTTCAGTTAATGCTGATTAAATATTGTCGTTAAACGAAAAGTGAAGATTTACTGTACCAAATAAAATGTCAGCCTTTCAACAAAAGTATAAGGAAAAGGTAATAGGTTTTGGAAATACAAAAGAAAGTCGATTTATTCGTGCTAAAGAACGTGAAGAATCACGTAAAAGGCAAAGAGCTGAAAATTTCAATAACTGTAGAAATATTCCAACTTCCAGTACAACAGAGAATAAAAGTTTGTATGAGAACCTCTTGATATTCATCAGATTTATTATTTGTATCATTATTATTTATGATTTGATTGCAATTTACTTTCAGAAATGCAATCAAATCATATGGTCAAAGATAATCTCACTAGATTCATGAAATTGAAGGCTGAACAAGAAAGACGTAGGATCGAACAAATGAAAAAGAAACGACCTTTTGTAGTTGGAATTGTCCATCATAAAATATATTCTCCAATACCAAGTTATCCTACCACTAATTCAAATATAACTAATAACAAGGTATGTAAGAAAGCTGTACCAATGTCATCTGCATCTTTACCAAAAAGAATTACGAAAGCTACAGAAAAAAGATTAATGAACAAAGGTCGTACAAAAGAAAGAATAGACCAGACAAGTAAATATCAAAAATCTCTAAATAATGGACAAAAGAACCAAGGAAAACAAGAACTATCTTTTGCACCTACAGATTATAGATCTGAATCCCGAACAAAATTATCTCGTATTCCATTATTTGTTGGAATACGTGTAAAAAGAATATCACATACCAGGATTAGTAAATCTGCATTGTCACCTACAAAAATATCAGAAACATCCAAAATAAGTAATACTACAGAATGTACAGTGAAAAGTGGCAATCACAAAAACAATAATACAGCAGTAATTGACAAACAAGAAGATACAGATGATTTACGTGAGAATTTTATAGAACCTATGTTATTAAAATCATTATATGCTGAAAAAAGATTTAATTCTTATAATGAAATCAACAATAATAATAATGATGATAGTGAATTAAAAATACAAGATAATAATGTATGTAATAATACTACTACAAAAACACTTTGTTCTTCAAAGAATAATATGTTTATATTGGCACCAAATGATCCTCAGGATGAAACAATATTTTATTCACCATATGTAGTTCTTAGTTGTAAAAAAACCAATGCCAGAAAAGAACAACAATCTGAATGTGTATTCAGTCTTAGTGGTTTAAAAGATGAGTGTAAAAAATACACCCCTGTTACACAGGACAAAACACAATTGAGTCTGCAAGAAATACAAATATCTGCAGCAATGAAAAGCATAGGAAGTTTACCAACTGTAAAAGTAGGTGAAATATGTAAAACCTTAAATGTTCAGTTGGATAATGAAATATTCTCAATACCAAGAAAAAGAATCCTGAAACAACAAAATGATTCAACCAAAATAAAATCTTGTATAAAATCAACAATTAAAGTTGAAGTTGGCCAGAACATAATTTCAAATGAAGTATTAGTTAATCAAGAAATTCTGTTGAAACCAAATTTATGTATAAGTCCTGAAATAGATGGATGTAGTATTTGTAGTCCAGATGAAGTAGCAATTAATATAAAAAGGAGACTTAGTTTTAATTCTGAAGAATTTGATGATGGTAACTTGCAAAATTCTGAATTAAGAAATTCTATTAATAGAAAAAGAACTGAAATTCCATTTATAAATATACATACTGCAACTCCTATAAAACATTTTGATTTAGACAAGAGTTTCAACACACCATTTTCAAAAACATGTCTAACAGGACAATATGCTGTGGATGAAAGTAACAAAGAATTGGATGAAGATTTAATATTCAATATTAGTTCAATACAACTCAAGGGTATTGAAGAGAATACAGACTCAAATATACTTAAACAAGAACCACACAAATGTATTTGTATAAATAATAAAGAAGAACCAAGTGAATATAATGAAAATATAAGAGTTTTAAGGAATAAGAATATTATTGTAGTAAATACACCTACACCTAGAAGATTAGTTAGAAAAGTTAATGTACAAGAATTGAAGCAGAAAGAAAGTAAAACTTCTTCGGTAAAAACAAGAAAAAAGACTTTCGTAAAAAATCGTCAAGGTGTAAAATCTTCTGGTACAAACAAATTTTAATAAATCAGAATTCAGTAATGCTTTATTTCGTGATAAGTATAATTTTCAATATACATTTGTTGCAGAAAAGGATTATTGTGCTTATGTTTCGAATAAATCAGCAACACCCACAACCCCTCATATTAGATAAAGTAAACCAAATGTAATAGAAACGAGCATAATAATCGGAGGTTTTACATTATGGGAGACTCCAAAGAAAAGTAACTATTTTAATTTATTTATTCATTTATTTTTTCCATTTAGCTTATTAATGTTGTATATATGTTTATACAATTTCATTTCAGCTCCAGATCAAGTCAGAGGATCTCAAAATAAAACAGCACCTCCGAGTTAAATTTTATAATTTTAATTATAGAATTTTAATTTAAAATTTTTATTTATACAATGTAATTTATAGAATGATGGAAGAAGCATAAACATTGTACATAATATTCATTAAATTAAAGATTTACTATTATTTTTCTATCAATAAAGATAATGTTGGTGAAACAAGTATTGTTTATTGTGAATCTCCTTTTGACCCATTTTTTTTAAATCCCAGTTATCTACGTGATCGAGTTCTTAATATTACGTTTATATAAAAATAGCGTGACACGTATGTATTTATTTATCAAAATGATTGACGTGCCCAATTATGCACATTATATAACTGTTATCGATAAAATTCGAGCTTATCTTTTCTTTGACGTTCATACGAATTGTTTTGGGAATTGTGATTTTCGGGGGAAAATAATAATATAGATTTCATACCGGTGATTAAATGGCTCTTGATAATCTTACACAATGTATACTATAGACGTATAATCAATTGTATTAAGTATTAATAGAACAGTATGTGCTAAGCCATTTTGGGATGAAAATCGTTCCGCGGTAAGTGAATTAAACTGAATTGGATCATATTCATTATTAAAATAAACGATATTTTTATGTTATTTTTCTTACTCTAATATTTTCTTATTTTTCCTTTGATTATTTTTGAATTTTTAATCTTAATTAATTTGAAGAAATGTCTCTGTAAGATTTTTCGGTAACATATCTTTATGTTTATTTCATTTTATAGGTTTTCACCAGTCGACGAGGATTTGGTGAACATTGGAATAAAATGACTGGGTTTGAACTTCTTTGTGGGATCGTCCTGATCCTCCTAGCTTTGTACTATTATATGGTACAGGATCATGACTTTTGGAAACAACGTGGCATTCCAGGACCTAAGCCTGTGCCACTTTTTGGTAACTTTATGGATATGCTACTAGGAAGAATATCAATTGGTGATCAAATGGTACAATATTACCATCAGTACAAAAATGAACCTGTGTTTGGGCTGTTTATTCGGGAAAAACGGGTTCTGGCTGTAAAGGATCCTGATTTAATTAAAACCATTTTGATCAAGGACTTTTCTAAATTCGCTCATCGTGGAATTGCTATAAACGAAGTGGTGAGTTCACAAGATGGCTGAACTTTTTCTTGTCGTAAGAGATACATGGCTATTTATAAACTTTAGTAGGAATGTTAGAACAATATTCTTTTAGTTAGACACCAGCTCGTGAAGTTCAAATAGGTTGTCAAAAATGAAGGTTATCACTTTTTTATCACGCAATAACGTTCGATAGATAGAAATGATTGGTATGTGATAAAAAATAAGCTCTTTAAATATATCGACAAGTGTACAGACTGATATTATCAGCTTTTGCAGGTCCTCGTGCCAAAAAATCTTTAGATTGTACATTTACTAAACGTATAAAAACTAATCTAACAATTGATAAGTTTAAAATCAATCGTAATCAGTTAATATTTCAATTAAATGTTAATTATTTGAGAACATATGTTTTAAGAAAATATTTTATAAGATAAATGTGTAACTTAACTGAATTTCGATTTTACTTTCATATAAATGAAAATAGATTACGATTGACTATGTTCCTTAACATCTTTATTAGGTACAATGTTTCTTATATGTACTACTCTAATCTCTTTCGAATTAAACAAATACATTACAAACATTTAACGCAGGCTGAACCGTTGTCTCAACACCTGTTCTCTCTGGAGCCTAAAAGATGGCGGCCTCTAAGAGCAAAGTTATCGCCAACATTCACAAGTGGCAAACTAAAGGAAATGTTTGCTCTGATTCTCGAATGTTCCTTAACCTTCGAAAAATACTTAGCAAAAATGGTATCAGAAGGAAAACCCATTGATTGTCGTGAATTGGCAGCTCGATTCACAACCGATGTAATCGGCAGCTGCGCTTTTGGAGTCGAAACGAACGCCATGACTCAAAAGGAATCAGAATTCCGTAACGCAGGAAAGGAGTTTTTCAGTTCTGGATTAAAATCGACGATCAGAGTGAGACTCAGGGAGGGCTTCCCGAATTTGTACACTTTTCTGGGTTACATAATTCCTTACAGCAAAATGACTACATTCTTCATGAAAGCTGTATTAGACATGATAGAGTATCGGAAGAAGAATAACGTTGTTAGGCATGATTTCATCAACACGTTAATTGAACTTCAGGCACATCCTGAAAAATTGGGCATTGGTAGGTACACAAGGTTATATGAAGTTTACGAGTAGCGAGTATGTTTTGTGTTACATATGTTTATACAGAATATGTGCATATCCTCTTTTGCAGAATTAACGGAATCATTGTTGACTGCGCAAGCATTTTTGTTTTTCGCGGCTGGGTTTGAAACCTCTGCATCCACGGTGACCCACGCCTTGTATGAGCTGGCTCAAAATCAAGATGTACAAGACAGGGTCCGTGAAGAAATTAAAGAGCATTGCGCACTGCACAATGGAGAATGGTTGTACGATGACATCAAGGAAATGCCAATTTTGGATGCAATATTCAAAGGTCTGTATAAATGAGATTCAGGATGAACATTTGATTTGTATTAAAAATGTAGTATAAATTTTTGGATTATAGTGATATTTGAAAACTAACGTCGGTTCGGGACCGTTCTTTCGGAAAGTTATTTCAGAATTTTTGATAACATCTCATTTTGTAATCGTAGGTTGATACATGGATTAGTACCTTATCTATCTTATAGACCCAAGAATGATCTTGCTCTACTAGTTAATTAACATCGCTATTTTATAAGATAATTTCACTGTTGGACTTTGATCGGGATATACTGACTAATCCATCGTTTGTACAACTTTTAATACCCAATTAATTCCACATATCATACATTATACTATCGTGTGCTTGGTCGGTTGTACAATATGAGACTTAATAATCTATGAACGCAAATTCTAGTTCTTAGAAGGAATGACATAGCAGTATATGTAATTTTTAATTATTATTCTTGTTTCGCAGAAACACTCAGAAAATATCCACCACTGACGGTTATTATGAGACAAGCAGTAGAGGACTACACTTTCGAAGATCTAAAACTTTCGATACCTAAGGGCACAAGGATTTTTATCCCTGCATACGCGATACACCGTGATCCCGATATTTATTCTAATCCCGAAGTTTTCGATATTAATCGATTTCAGGAGGACGAGGTAGCGAAAAGGCATCCCCTGACCTATTTACCGTTTGGTGATGGACCAAGGAACTGTATCGGTAAACAAGTTTCATTTGAAAATTTTTAATTTAAACAACTTTTATTATATCCATCTATTTTTATTCGTAGATAAATATAGAAAAAGTTATTTCACTTTTAAATTATAAAATTCAATGGAATTTTGATTAAGTGTTGCTGTTTTCTTTTGCAGGTTCTCGTTTCGCGATCTTCCAAACAAAAATTGCATTGATTAAGGTTATTCTCAAGTATAAAGTCGACGTGTGCGAGGAAACACATGTTCCATTCGAGAATGATCCACGTAACTTCTTTTTAGCACCGAACCATCCGATTGTACTAAAAATAAATGAACTACCAAGTTAGTCTAATAATTACACTAGAACTTTCGATTTTAAGATTAAGTTATGAGAGTTAAAGTTAGAGTTAATGTATCGGAAGGATTTTTGTAAAAATCATTTACACAGTATTTCTTGTGAACAAATATTCGAAAACATTTTTATCCCTCTTATTTAAAAACAGGTATTAATTCTTAAGTATTGCACATTTCATATAATCCTAAGTTTCTTTTATTTACGTGTTAATGGAAATCTATAATAAAATCATTTCTGAACATAAGAGACTTGTGACAATTTTTTTATAAACCTTCCATCGTATTCAGACGTTATTACTGTTACAGAGATCGCTCTTCTTTTACGGTTACTTTGCAAAAATATATATCAATCATTGTTGTTTTCTAACGATGCAACAATACAATTATTTTCACCATCAAATATTAAACAAATGTTATAGCGTGAATTTGAATTGATTGTGGGACCATCATGCGGTAAACTTGAGAAGCTCTTGACAAGTCTTTATTATCTTCGGCTCTAAATTCTATCTAGCGGTAGAAGATGAGAACTAATTAAACTACTGTTTCAAAAGTGTGTAGTTCATCCTGTTCACCAGAGAGATGGCACCATTTGTTACAAAAATTTAATTTTCAGTACAATTCGCACACTATATTATATCTCGTCGATGATACAGGGAATGACATAAAAATGGCAAAAAATTTTCCTTCGAGGCGCCAAAAACCATTCCCACAGATATCTTCTTTTGGGAGATGTTAAAGAAGAAAACCTTTGGTGGACATATTGTAATTGTAACAAATTTCATGTTTTCATTAGAAACAAATATAGAGAAGAATATTAATAGATCTCCTTGTAACAGTTTTCCACAGTATTCGCTTCATCATGTTGTGTAATTAGATCTTCTTTCAGACAGTCGATCAAAAAGAAATGGATTTAATTCCTATACGTAGTTTCTAGATAAACATTTTTCAAACGTTATCTTCACAAAATAAGAAAATGTAACCATGGAACTGAATATTCCGATTTATTCGAATTTCTGATATTGACTTATTGCTTTTCTAAATCTTTACTTGGTAATTTCCAACTTCTTAGATTTCTAGTCTTACATTTGCAAATTTCTAGAGCTCCAGATTTCTAAATGTTCAATTTTCTGAAGTTCCAAATTTCTACATTTCCAAATTTTTAGAGTTACCAATATCCACATATCCAAATCTCAAATTTCCAGCTTTCTATATCTCCAAATTTATAAATCTCCAACTCCCTACATTTCGAAACTCCTACATCTCCAGATTCCTAAATATCAAATTTGATAAATTTCCAAATTTTCAAATTTTCAAAGTTCCTAATTTCTACGTATCCAAATTTCCAAATTCCTAGATTTTCAACTTATATCTTCAATTACTTAAACTTCTGTGCATCTTCAACACCCAATTAAACGCGTGCACCCTCGTGCCCACGAGTCTTCTGGCAGGCATCTGAAGTACACATGATTATACTATACCGCATATAGTCGTTAACAATGCGGTATTATGCTATATTTGCAGGTAGGGTTATATGTCAAGCCCCACCACGTTATCGCCGTATGTTATCTTGTTGATTTCGTATTTACGGATCGTTTATAAAACAGCGCCTATTAAATTGCAATGTTATTAAGCGTTAAACCAAGAAAAACACAGACTGCTCTGAGACCTATTGGTTCAAATATTTCCGACTCAGTAAATTCACTGATTACTACTGTTACGACATTGTATCTGGAGTGGGAACTAGTTAGTTTCTACGATTATTCGTCAGTCATTGCAGATCGCTTCCGGGAGTTGAGATAAAGTGTCAGGTTGCTACGATCATCATATGCGATATAAATACTGGTAACAAATTGAATACACATTTTTTTAATGTATACAGAATCATTTGTTGTCATCTTTTCTTTTTTTTTTCATTCTTCATTCATGAATTTTGAACAAAGTAGATGGAGGGATGGAGTCATAATAAATATTTCTTTAAATATTTTAAATAGTAATTGTCTAATAAGAGTATTGTCTAATTGTATAATTTGAGTAACAAAATTGTGAAGCATGTAATTTTCTGTATATTGAACATTTTCTTCAAGAGATATACATTGTTGCTAGGTCTTGACATAGCGTATAACGTACAATTTTAATTAGAAATGACAAAGTGGTATTTGATAATTTTATCGATAATGAATGTGGTTTGTGTATGTATGTGAAAGGACTATAAATTGGTAGCAAATTATTTCACGCGGTATATTTTCAGCTAACGCCATTGAAGTAATTTCATTACAGTTTCATGTGTCTCAAAGATGAACTTGGATTTTGTTAAAAAAACAAAATGTTTCGAAATAAGAGTATGAAAATAGATAATTGTACAAATATAAGTAAACAATTTATTCTTACCTATTTGTGAATTTTATTCAAGAATATTTTTAAAGCATTTATCGTTTGCTACTTATCGTTCGTGCTAATTCAACAAAGCTCAATAAAAAAGATAAACACAGTTAACTTGTCAGAGATATTACAGTGTTTAAATGAAGAATGCGGGATGTTGAGGCAAACCGGACTGAAAACGTATATTTTGTCTTAACATTTAACTTGCATTAACGTTCATATGTTTTACACGTAAGAATGAATATCAAGTTTCTTAATTAACGTGCAATCTTTATTGGTTCTTGGAACTCGACAAAACAAACGTCCATTAAGTATTTCTCAGTGCGTCATAAGCATTTTCGGTTCAATTTAAATTATACGTAAATAACACGTAAATTTTTCTTATATATTTTCACCATATTTAAAGTCAAGTTTGATCTCTGGTTCAAGTTGTAGTTTGCTATACATTTCTTCTAAATAAAGGTTACAATTGGTGTAATTGCCTAAATGAACACAACTTCGCCATTACTAATTGCAAACGTGTAAATTAATTACATAACATCACAAATGTTATGATTTAGTTTTCAGACTATGTCCAGTTGAGTTGTCAGTAAATCAAAATGGTGTCGTATTTGGAGATAGTTCTCGGCCTCGTAGCGGCGTTTCTGGCACTCTACTACTATTTCACATGGACCTTCGATTTCTGGAAAAGTCGTGGAATACCAGGGCCAAAACCGATACCAATGTTTGGAAATGTTCTGGCACCCATGATAGGAACAGTCTCGATAGCACAATTCCTCACTGATCTTTATACGAAGTATAGAAATGAACCATTGATTGGAATATTCGCAAGAAGAGAGCCTATTTTGATCGTTCAGGATCCCGATCTCATCAAAGATGTACTGATCAAGGATTTCTCCAAGTTTGCCAATCGTGGTTTTATGAGACACGAGATAGTAAGTACACTTTGCACAAAAATAACTCATTTATTGTTGACAATGACTTCGAAATAAAATTTACTGTACAAGAATTTGACATAGAATTTTGTACACTGTCAACAAATATTCATTAAGAAGCTATGATAAAACTTGTGTTATCTCGAAATATTTTGTGGTTCAATTCTCAAATATTAACAAACAAAAGATGGCGTCCGCTGAGACTCAAACCCATAACATTACCTTATGCACAAGTAGCTTCACTAGTTGCATATCGACATCTGATTATATACAAATATTAACAAAATTGACTACAGGCAGAACCATTATCTCAACATCTGTTCGCTCTGGAGGCCGAAAGATGGCGTCCGCTGAGAACTCATCTATCCCCAGTGTTCACATCCGGCAAACTGAAGGGAACTTTCGCCTTGATTCTCGATTGCGCTACGCATCTCGAGAAATACCTAAATACTTTGGTGCAGAAAGGAGAACCCATCGAAATCCGAGAACTCGCGGCACAATACACGACCGATGTGATCGGAAGCTGCGTATTTGGAATCGACATGAATTCCTTGTCGGAAAAGGAGAGCAAATTCCGTGAGGTTGGCCGGTACATCTTCGCTACCGACTTAAAAGCACTTGTAAGGTTCCGGATAAAAGAATGCCTGCCCCTCTTGTATAATTTAGTTGGTTCTGTAGTGACTCTAGATAAAGGAATGACATTCATCAAGGACGTTACCGTAGACACGATTGAATACAGAAAAAAGAACAACATCGTCAGACCGGATTTTATAAATACTCTTATGGAGCTGAGGAATCACCCGGAAAAGATCAGCAGCATCCGTGAGTTTTGTTTTAATCGTGCCATTAGCTCGAGTTTCATAATCATAAGATCTTTTGTCTCGATTCAGAATTGACGGATACGATACTTGCTGCACAAGCGTACGTCTTCTTCGCGGCTGGCTTTGAAACTTCGTCGACGACGATAGCCAATACCTTGTACGAGTTAGCTCTGAATCAAGAGATCCAGGACAAGCTGCGAAAAGAGATTAGGGAATTCGATGCGAAAAACAATGGCGAATGGAAATACGAAGCTGTTAAAGAAATGACGTACTTGGACAAAGTCTTTCGAGGTATTTTCTTTCACATTATACGCATTACTTTATTGAGGTTGAAGAGGAAGTCAAAAGAATGCGATGTTATAATAAATTCTTTTTCGATTTGATTACAGAAACGTTAAGGAAGTACCCGCCATTACCGTTCCTAAGCAGAGAGGCAACGGAAGATTACACGTTCGAAAGTTCGAAACTGACGCTCCGTAAAGACGCCAAAGTATGGGTTCCCTTGTTTTCGATTCACAGGGATCCATCTATTTACCCGAATCCAGAGAAATTTGATCCAGAAAGATTTTCGGAGGAGGCTGTGAAAAGCAGGCATCCGATGCATTACATACCCTTCGGTGATGGCCCAAGAAACTGTATCGGTACAAATATTTTATACATAATTATTTCTTGTTGAAATATTTATTATTTATTAAATAGTCCTCAAAAACTATTCTTTGTCCTTCAAAATAATTCTTGAAAATCGGTTTATCGGCTTCCTACATAAAAGATCCTGAAGTCTGATTGAAATCTCGATTTATTTGTTATCGATAGATTATGTTTGAGGAAGGAATTATTTAATATCACGTTTCTTGAACTTTAAACTAGTACGCTATCGGAGTATTTAAATTGTTATTAATGTTATCGCTTTGTATTATCTGTTCCAGGTGCCCGGTTTGCAGTGTATCAAACGAAGATAGGATTGATAACGATTGTTCGCAATTTCAAGTGCGACGTTTCTGAGAAAACCGAAATTCCTTTTGAATTTGATCCACTAGCGTTTGTAATGTGCCCGAAAAATGGTTTATATTTGAAAATTACGAAGATCGAAAGTTAATGTCAAACTGTATGATGGAAATGTTACTAATAAACGTTATCTTTTTTTTGTCTCTAAAGCAGTGATTTATTTTGAATGATTATTGCATGTTGTCAATACGTAGTGGAATATTATAAAACGTTTATCATGATTGTACTAATTAAATTTAATCACACATTACTTATGCAGGTACAGAATCAATCTTTTATACCTGGTCGTACTAAATAAGTGCATAACTGATATGAAATATTCATTCATGAATCATTCATGACTTTGTAAACTATTTAAAAATGAAAATACACTACAAGGTACTTTAACCATAACACAATCACAATGATTAATTACATGCTTAATTATACAAAATATAAAACTTTATTTAAAATTTTTAAACTTCACGTTGTTGTAAACTTTTATAAATGTTAAATATGATCAATATTTGAAGACATTATGAAGAAACAAAAAAACGTCAGCTTTCGTTTGAATAATAATTGCCTCGTATGAATCAACTGTCGTTGAATGAACATACATATGACATTTGAAAGTAAAAATATGTGTCGACAGACAGATAAACATACTTTTTGCTAAAGTGTTGTAAAACGAATATGTATCCTATGTGTAAGAAGAAATACCCTATTAACTCCCAATGTTATGTTTAGTGCAATAAGCAACAAATTGCATCAACACTTACGTGACTTCTTCCTGATATAACTGACCATAATTACTGCAAGTGACCCTGATGGCAGCGTCCGCATGTCAGGAAGTAGTATGCGATTAGTCGTGTACCAGTCGTTATATAGTACGGCTAATCTAAGCAGAGTAGATCCATAGTGGTAAGTATAATTAATATAAATAGAGTTGTGGTGACTGAGTGAAAGAAAGTAACGTGACAGTAGCAAGTATATTTAATCCAAATGTAGTAGAACTGATTGTCGTACTTGACTGAAAAGCGATATTGAATTCAAGAGAATATTGTTCATTTATCACTTTCAACAATAAATATCGGAATGTTATTGTAAATGTCCAGTGAGCAATGTTATATTTGTATACTGCCTTGATAGAATAAATCACTTCCAGTATCGGTCATGGTCAACCACAATAACCTGATACTGAACAAGTGATCAATACTGTGTCTCGAAACTATTTTGTTGTTATTCGAAATTCATGTAAAAGTAACGCAATCTTATTTATTGTAAAATAAATTGTTTATTGTAATGTATCATAAAGTACTGTCTATATGTTAAATAAAATTTTATGTTACACTTTGCCTAAAAGAGAATAGTCAATTTCAACCAGGAAATGTTTCAACGACTTCAATGACTCCTAACGACGAGATAACTCCATCTTAACATAACAAAGTGAGTCAAGTACTTTGATGTTCATTTGTAACGTCACACTAAGTAAATTGAAATCACACTTTTTATCGCTTGCAGATTAATCAGATTAATTAAATTTGGCAAAACCGACAAGTGTGAGTACTGAAAGTGCTAGCAAAAATATTTCGAAAATATAAATTGTTTTCAGTACAATAAAGAGGGATTAAATATAGACTATTTTATTTATACAGGCTGTACTGAATTCAGTGCTTGTATAATACATTATAATATTTTTATTATGATTATATTTACAGTATCTGTTAAATATTGTAATCTATATGTATAGTAATCACTGCTATGGTTATATTTATAATATTTATTAATTCTGTAGTTAAGGGTAATTACTGAATCAGTATTCAAAAATAATTCTTATCATTAGATTAAGTGATAGCAGTGATCCGAAATGACCTTGGGTGCCTTAAAAACGGTTGACCAGTCACAGCTGATGGCAGATATTTGAGTTGCCCCCCAGTCAAACGGATTCAATTATTACAGCCTCGGAAAGTCGATTTTTGTTTTAGTAGCAAACGTGTTTAAGCTGAGTACAGTGACAAGGGACGAATGAGAGCTGCATCCGATCTGTCATACACCTCTGCTTAACGCAAGGTTTTCTTCAAACTTTTAATTCACAGAGTGGTAAGTATCCCTCTTTCATTTTAAATAACCTTCTTTAGTTTTAAGACTGTTAATATTAATTATTCATAATATGTTCAGAATGTATTTTTATACAAGTACTATTTATTTAACTGGCGAACTCCAACGATTCTGAGTGATCATAAGAATTTGTGGTTTATAAGAAATTATTGAAATTGGAACTATCGAAAATAAATTAGTGTATAAAATTAATTTAGTCAGGATATGTTAACAACTTTTGAAATAGAAATTTTCTATCTGAGAAGTGAGACGCACCAATATACAATTAACTTTCATTGATCACAATTAATTGTTTATTGAATTAAACGAATAATTTAGCAAATAATTTTTAATATACGGTAACCATCATGACACTAACATTTGAGTGACGTATAAATTTACATTTGAACTAGTCACTCATTTCATGAAGAACGCTCTTACTTAATTAATAATAAATAATTTAAATACTTGAAAGTATACGTAACAAAAATAGCTAAATATCGTCAACTAACTCTCTTAATAATAAAAGAACTGTTAGGTGGAATAAATTTAATGTCAGTCAGAACATTCAGTAAAAACCACCCCTTGATATTTATGTCTAAATTACTGTTACTCTACAATATTAAGAAAGATGTGTACAAAATGTACCGAAAATCGTGGTGCAAACGTTGAGGCGGTCATTTTTCGTACAGAAGTACTTGAAATGCACGAAAATTTGTAATTGAAGATGAACTCGTACAACTCTTATCTCTTGAGTGCACGCGTACTTGAAGAGTACGTAAATTTGTAATCGTAAATGAACTTGTTTATCCACATTTCCGTATTTCTTGAGTACACACGTACTTGAAGTGTACGAAAATTTATAATCGTAAATGAACTTGTTTATCCACATTTCCGTATTTCTTGAGTGCACACGTACTTGAAGTGTACGAAAATTTGTAATCGTAAATGAACTTGTTTATCCACATTTCCGGATTTCTTGAGTACACACGTACTTGAAGTGTACGAAAATTTGTAATCGTAAATGAACTTGTTTATCCACATTTCCGGATTTCTTGAGTGCACACGTACTTGAAGAGTACGAAAATTTGTAATCGAAGGTGAACTCGTACAACCAAATTATCTTTCGAGTGCACGCGGACTTGAGTACGAAAAGTAATCGAAGATGAACTCGTTCAATCTACTTATGCATCAGGTGCATACGTACTGGAAATTCTTTGAAAGTTAATTTAAATCGAAAATGAAATTACTTCACGTATATATTATCTTTTTTAAAATGAAAAATTTAGATATGTAACTAATCAATCTGTATTTGTTTCAGCACTGTTTCTAGAATCCGGTACAACATGATTGAATATTTTCAAATACTCTGCGGCATTGCTATAGTGCTTCTCTCGTTCTATTATTACAACATTTCTACCTATGATTTCTGGAAGAAGCGTAATGTACCTGGACCAACACCACAAGCCTTTTATGGAAATTTTAAAGAAATATTCTACAAGCAAGCATCGATGAGCGAGCTCATGAAGAAATTATACGACGAATTCAAACATGAACCGATGTTTGGAATATTTGAAGGAAGGACGCCTACACTGATGGTCAACGATATGAATGAGATCAAGAATATTCTAGTCAGGGACTTCAATGTATTTGCTGATCGAGGAATACCTTACTACAAAAGGGTACTTCATTGTTTCGATAAAAATTAATCAAATTAATTCTAATTAGAACATTAAATTCAATCCAGTTACTAGATATTTTTCTTTGTAGAAATAATTGTATAGCCTTTAACTTTCATTCAGGGATGTTGGATGTGTACGCACGTGTTGGGGATTTATTTTAAAGTTTAACAATTTAAAACATACAATAATAATTATCACGTAGCATTATACTCCACAAAGGCAACAATTAACTGAGAAATAAAAGCTAAAAAATTTACAGGTCGAGCCATTGCAGGAACATCTGTTCTTCTTGGAGTCCGAAAGATGGAAGCCACTGAGGGCAAAACTTTCGCCAGTGTTCACATCCGGTAAAATGAAGGAGATGTTTCCTTTGATAGTAGACTGTGGAGTGCAATTGGAAAAATATTTGGACAAATTGGTAAACAAAGGCAAACCAATAGAATGCCGTGAACTAGCCGCCAAATTCACAACCGACGTAATCGGCAGCTACGTGTTTGGACTCGAAACGAATGCTCTCTCTGACGAAAATAGCGAATTTCGTGAAATGGGTAGAAGATTTCTTGAGCCTTGTGTTCGGACCACAGTTAGGACTGCGATTAGGCAGTTTCTTCCTGGTTTGTACAATACGATCGGGAATTATCTACAGCCCATTGGAGTCGACGATTTTTTCATCAAAGCGGTCACAGATATGATGAGATATAGAAAAGTACATAATATATATAGACCTGATTTCATCAACGCTCTTATTGATCTTCAAGAGCATCCGGAGAAGGTGCCGACTGCTGGTAAGTTACAGATGTCAGAGTTGGTGATCAAAAATAAAAGAAGTTCTCTGTGAACACACAGGGGATTTGGGGTTGTAGCGATTTGGGTATGTGAGAATTTCGGAATATGGGAATTTGGGAATGGAGGGATTTGGGGACATAGGGGTTTGGTAATGTAGAGATTTGGGGGTGTAGGGATTTGGGGATGTAGAGATTTGGGGATGTAGGACTTTGGGGATGTAGGAATTTGGGGATGTAGGGATTTGGGGATGTAGGGATTTGGAAATGTAGGTATTGGGGAATTTAGGAATTTGGTGTTGTAGCGATTTGGGTATGTAAGAATTTCGGAATATGGGAATTTGGGGACATAGGGGTTTGGTAATGTAGAGATTTGGGGGTGTAGGGATTTGGGGATATAGAGATTTGGGGATGTAGAGATTTGGGGATGTAGGGATTTGGGGATATAGCGATTTGGGTATGTAAGAATTTTGGAATATAGGAATTTGGTAATATAGGAATTTAGAAATGTAGGTATTTGGAAATGTAGGAATTCAGGAATGTAGGAATTTAGTAATATAGCGATATGGATCCCGTTCAACGTCCACCATCAGCTTATTAGCTCTAATATCTGTCATTAACTCATTAGCTGCATCAGGGTGTATTACGTGCGACAATTAAAATAAATTGTTTTGCAGAATTGACAGACACGTTCCTCACCTCTCAAGCGTTTGTCTTCTTCGTGGCTGGATTTGAAACTTCGTCGACGACCATCGCTCATACTCTTTACGAATTGGCACAAAATCACGATATACAGGACAAACTACGCGAGGAAATTCTACACAATTACGTGACATATGACAAAGAGCTAACGTACGATATAGTTAAGAAGATGAAATACTTGGAAAAAGTATTCAAAGGTGTGTAGAGAGTAAAAGCAAAGAGTGAATTTTCTTACAATGTGTCACCTTAATTTACAATTATTTTTCATACAGAAACGTTAAGAAAGTACCCGATATTACCGATGATACCTCGAGAATCACTGGCTGATTACACATTTGAAAGTACAAATCTTTCGATACCAAAAGGTACGAAAGTGTGGATATCAGCTAGCGGGATTCACGGAGACCCAAATATTTATCCAAATCCTGACAAATTTGACCCTGAGAGGTTCTCCGAAGACGCGATCGCCAGCAGACACCCTATGAGCTACCTTGCATTCGGTGATGGACCAAGAATTTGCATAGGTACATAGAACAAAGAACGGTTTCAATTTTATTGAGAATATTAACATTTATGTGTACGATTTTTAATTTCCACTTCCAGGTGTACGCTTCGCACATTACCAGGCTAAAGTAGGAATTATATCAATCATACGAAACTACAAAGTTGATATTTGCGAGGAGTCCATTGTTCCATACAAACACGAACCGCAAGCATTGCTGTTGTCACCCCAGGGAGGAGTAACCTTAAAAGTAACAAAAATATCGCACCTTAATGGCCATATAAAAAGCGCAAAATAATGTCTTTCGTATTCAAATCTTTGAACAAGTGTCTTTACACAATATGGCTGCTTTATGTCAAAGTGTAGCGAAGACGAAGATTGTTGAGTTTCTCAATTTCTCCGCATGAGGCCTCTAAGAACTCTGTTTCATACATTGTATACTAACTCGTTGAAAATATTTGTGCACTAGGAAAATGCTTATGTGGCATACAGATGGATATTGGAAATAGTAAACTAACAATTTTTGTTGTATAAAATGTTAACCAATGACCAACAGTGAGTTCATATATTAGTAATTATTTACTATGTTAATATTTTTGTACGAATTTTTATATAATTGTGTATATAACTACATACAATGTTTATGTATGAATGTGATTATTTACCATGTATTGTATTATATATTGTACACTTAGTTATGTATCATAATTTTATAAGATTGATGGATTCAAAGAATAAATTTGAAAATTAGATGACACACATTTAACTTTATTTAAAAGCGATACAGACAATTTTCATTTCTTCATACTTGTTTCGATGAAAATATCCTAAGTACGCGTCGTGGAAAAATTTCAATTTCAGTTATATTTAAAAATCATAATAAATGTCAATGCCCGCAGAAGTTATATTTGTTTACCGAAAGTCTGACTCGTATTGTAACCTGTGACTTGGTTTCGAAACTTTTCCTCTGACCTGTGATATTTCATTATCTGAATTTTGAACATCATGCATATTCTTGATTTACGACCAATTACTACGTCAATTGTTCGCGTTGCAAAGTGTCATTAAAGAGAAATTTTCTCTTCCTCTTTCCTCAAAGTACTCTCTATCGCAAGTCTTGGAATAATTGGTTGCCACAAAAAGTGCCGAAATCAGTGACATGTTTGTTCTCTATAATCTTTTACCGAAGTCTACCAAAGGCCACACATATCAGTTTCAGACTCTGTAAATTGCGCACGGATTTCGCGTTATCGTATATGGATGCTACAACACAAAAAAATTGTGATTCTTTAGAAAGGAACGTGTCTATTGTTTATTCCGATATTCCCAAATCCCTATTTCAGGAACTTCATTTTCACTCTACTGAATCTGTATCATTTTCATTTTCGAGATATTTTCTTAAATGAAAAGACAAGTTTCTTATTACTATGTATCCGCCATTTTGAAGTGTAAGAGGGATTGCCTTGGACAGGTGATCACATGGGAAATGAAGCTGTCGCAAAATTTGACCAGGAGGGCATCTAGCACACGTGGCAAACTAGAATATCGTTATAATATTAGAACTCGTATTTATTTATATTATATTTCTGTTTCGGTTTTCAAACACCGATTACATGTATGCTAGTGGCGCTACAGGTGACAAAATGTTGAAGCTTCTCCATTTATGCGATTATCAACCGCGTAAAGGGAAACGCGAAACCGACTTCCTGTAAACCGAGGACTCTGAAACTGACGATGTAGTCAGACATAGTTTGCTGAAAATTATTAAGCATTTTTCCACTTTTGAGCACTCAACTTTCTTTTTTACTTTAGATGACAATTTCAATAAATCACGAAAAGAGTCACATCTCCGTTATGTTAAAGAAAGATGTGTTTTATGATGATGAGAACATTGCACCCCTTCATAAAGCTCCTTGTTCACGTTACTTAAACAAGCACGAGTATAATAATGAACGTTCTGGTATATACAGAGTGACTCATTTTAATCTAAGTACGTTAGAGAGCTAGTGTTGAATTAACCCTTGCCCGGGAGGCTCAGGGTCCGGACCCAACTGTTACCCACCGTGAATCATTTATCAGCAATAAATAACCGTCTGTTTCATTCAGATTAGTGGAAACCAAACGCCACCCGGCTCCCCACCCTTCTTCGTCATCATACAACGACAAAGTACGTCCGAGAAATACGTTTTGAAATCAGTGTTGATCGTAGCAGTGAGTAGGCAATTTGTGCAGTTAACTGTCACATAAGGTTCTGTGGGGAATGGGATGCAAAAGGTTCTTGCAGCAAAATGGGACAGTGGAAGATGTACTCGGAGAAGAGGTTTTATTTGTCAAGCAACGATCACGTGCAGAAGAGCAATGTGAAGCATTCTTGGCAAGGAAAACTCTGAGGGGATTTGGGCCCAAGGACCTTAGATAATAGATAATCTACTTTGGATAATAGTCCTAATTGTCCTTGATAATCCACTTCGGGCAGTACGTGGACGATGGTGTCATATTCAAGGACACGCCATATTGATACACCAATTTGGTGACAAACCATTGCTAGTAATGGTCCATGGTGATACAAAAACGATTTACATGTACAACGGTAATTATAAAATATTAAATATGTATGAATAACATGGGGTTGGTAGTTTCTGAGGAGTTTGATCACGATGAAAGCAAGTATAACGAAACTATTGATAAAAGTACATGTTATTGTGTATAATGTCACATAAATCAGTTATGTGTAACTATTATCACTGAACCTTAAACTGCAAATTGATATACATACCCCAAGCATTGTTTAGCGATACTTGTGTCACCGAATCATGTAACACTTTCTACATTTCGTAACATGACATTAGATATGCAACAACCTAGTACCGATAACAGGCTCTCTTCTTCCTTTAACCGGATTCAACTGACTTAAAATAAAGAAACTGAGAGATAACAGAACGTCTCTTGACCTCATGTCAGTCAAAAACTAATTAGATCCGTCAATTTCAAAGACATTGTTCAAGTAAATCTGTACCTTTATTGATTTGTATCTGTATTGATATCACAAGCTTATTTTGTGATTTTCCAATCGGGAAATTTCGGAACTTAGAAACTTAGTAATTATTCACTTTCTTTTTTCTAATTTTCTTGGAGACTTTCAAATTGAGATGTAATATAGTCAAATGGGGTGCTATAATGTAAAATATAAAGAACTTTCCGCGAAACATCAGATTAGTTATCGGTGAAGATTTCTTCTTTTTCTATACAATCTGTTAGTCGCTTAGAAAACAAGCTAACTGAAGCAAAAAAAATTTCGTTCCGTTTTCTTAAAAATTATCATACGCAATTTCTACCGTTTTGACGAAATCTCAAGCACAAAAAATAATTAAAAATACAATTTGTATTTGATAAAACCGGCCCCCCGGATTCGCACAGGACATTCTGTCGTTGATAGTCTATCAGAGAAGAATTCAATTGGAGTAAAAAAGATAATGAAAAGTTAGTATCTTGCCGAAGACTTTTGTGTTTATTTACAAAAGCCTCGTCTCGTGTTGAAAGAATTGCACAATTTCTTTCTGTTAAAATGTTCGCGGTGACCCATGACACTCCGTTATCTTTCGGCTCAGATTTAATATTCGACATCAGCTGAGCTCTACCTTAGTCAACAAGATCGTTCAATTGCAGAAAGTCCGCCGGTTCGCCGACGTACCAAAATTGAACATTTCAGTCTTCCGATTCACGATAATTTACCATCCACAAATGCGGTAAATCTTCCGACAGATTTTCTATAATTCTCGTACTTTTGGAAGCCCTGTTGCAAAGGTAAAGTGTCATCCGCAATTAGCAACAACCTGTCTCAACGTATAATAGTATTCCTCGTCAGAAATTTATAAAAAAATTTCGATTCGAGACCCTGAATCTTTTCGAACATCTACCTTTGCAAACGTCTAGAATTTAGTCGAATTAATAATTAGTTTGCATTTATTGAAAATTTGTTTAGACAACCAGCTGCAACATGATCGACTACTTCCAAATTCTGTGTGCACTCGTTATAGTGGTACTCTCTTTCTATTACTACTACACTGCAACCTTTGATTTTTGGAAAAATCGCAATGTTCGCGGTCCAAAACCCGTGGTCTTCTTCGGTAGCTTGAAGGAGGTAGCTTTTAAGAAGGTATCGATGGCCGATCACGTGAAGAACATTTACGATCAATACAAGCACGAGCCAGTTTTCGGGATATTTCAAGGGAAAACGCCAACCCTTCTCGTCACTGATCTGGAGTTGATCAAAAACGTCCTCATCAGGGATTTCTCGCAATTTGCACAACGAGGATTAGGATATTCCAGAAGGGTATTGCTATTTTTTATACTCATTTGGTGATCTGGGTATTTGGGAAGATAGAAATTTGTATATTTGGGGGGTTGGAGATTTGGGGATTTGGAGATTTGGAGATTTGGAGATTTGGAGATTTGGAGATTTAGGATTTTGAAGATTTGAGGATTTGAGGATTTAGAGACTTGGAGTTTGGGGACTTTAGGAATTAGGAAATTTGAAAATATGAAAAGTTAAAAATTTGAGGTTGGGAAGTTTGAAAATTTAGAAATTTAGAAACGTCCTCATAAACACATTTATCTCTCATGTTACATAATTCTATTCTGTACAAATCTATAATGTTTAACTCGAAAATATATCACCAGGTAGAACCACTGGAGGAGCATCTCTTCTTTTTGGACGCTCCAAGATGGCGTCCTCTGCGTCCGAAATTCTCGACAATTTTCAGCTCAGGCAACCTGAAAGAAATGTTCAACCTCATATTAAAATGTTCACATGACCTAGAAAAGTACATGGATAAAGTGATAGGCAATGGTGGACTGGTAGAATGTCGCGAATTGGCAGGCAAATATACAACGGACGTGATCGCCAACTGTATGTTCGGCCTGGACATAAGTACTTTACCGAACGAAGACAGCGAATTCCGTGAGATGGGGAGAAGAGTATTCAAACCTTCTAAGACGATGGTAATTAGAGATACCCTTAAACAGTTCGTACCTGGTTTGTACAACTGGATTGGCCATCCAATACAACCCGAAGGAGTGATTAATTACTTCACGAGAACCATGTTAGATACAATAAAGTATAGAGAGGAAAAGAAGATATTTAGGCCGGACTGTATAAACGTGCTTATGGACATTCATCAAAATCCTGATAAAGCAGGAAGTTTTAGTAAGTATTTTTAGGATGGTTTAGGGTGTTTTAGGATATTTATTTAATGTGGAGGTAACAAATTTTACTTCGTTCTGCAGAAGCGACGGAGCAATTGCTTGCCACTCAAGGATTTGTCTTCTTTTTGGCTGGATTCGAAAACACGTCGTTGACGATATCGCATGCGCTCTACGAAATGGCCCAAAATCATAAAATACAAAATAGGTTGAGGGCTGAAATTCAAGAAGATTATGCTGAGAACGGCGAGACTTTGACGTACGATCGAATTAAAAATCTGAAGTACTTGGATATGGTATTTAAAGGTATGTATGTTGTAAGGATTAAATGTATTCACATAATGCTAAAGTCCGCCATATTTGTTTTGTACGGTGGTGCCTCTCCTGACAAATATTTTGCAACATCCATAAATATCTCTCACTAATTTTATCTTTCTTCAAATACAGAAACCCTGAGAAAATACCCAGTTCTGACAGCGTTGTTCCGAGAGAATATTGAGGATTATACCTTCAAAGGTACAGATGTAACAATTCCCAAAGGTACTAAAGTTTGGATACCGGTATACGCAATCCAGCACGATGAAAACCATTATCCAGAACCTGAGAAGTTTGATCCTGAAAGATTTACCAAAGAAGCAGAAACAGCTAGACATCCCATGAGTTATCTGCCATTCGGTGATGGACCAAGAAACTGCATCGGTACGTTAAAGCACTATCAATGATTATTTTGACGCACTGTATACTCATTAGAGTCATTTATTGAATATCTAATATGTACTTTTGAATGATTGATGTAATATAATTTGTGTTTTCAGGTGCCCGTTTCTCACAGAACCAAGTGAAACTCGGAATACTGACAGTCATAAGAAAGTACAAGGTAGACATTTCCGAAGAAACTACCGTTCCATATCAGCACGAGAAAAATACATTAATGTTGATGCTGAAAGGAGGAGTGAACCTGAAATTATCGAAAGTAGATTATTGATGAAAATGCAGCTGAAACGGTTTTACGGGTAATAGCTTAAATTACTAACGAATGAATGAATATAATGTAAATCGAAAATGTTTTTTGTTTTATAATAATTATAAACAACCTTGAGCGTACAATTGTTAATTGTTTGAAACAGCTCGTGTATACAATTGTGCATATAATAAACATGTATGAAGCAACGAAACATGTATGTACGATAAAGTGAATGTATTCAGTAAATGTGAATGTGAGATATTCGATATCGTTTCCCTTTTCAATTTCTGCTTTGTCACAATGATGCACGAGAAAAAGATAATCCAGCTATTATTGTCGTCATTCGTATCAATTTTCATTATTGTTTGTGCCGATTTATAAATACAGAGCAACTCTGTTATCACGCTCTATCAAGAGATGCTTTTCAAATAGTGAAATGTCATCTATTTGTTCGTATTGAACGATAATCTCTGATATCTTTATAGCTGATTGATTACGGATAACGATTAATACGTACTCGTGATTCAAATCGGGCTGTGCTATAGTGTTTGCTTAGTGAATGCGCGTTTAATGCATGGTTCTCCCATACTACTGATGGCGATATTTTATTCGACCTTTTTAGAAGGTCGTTTCATTTCAATCTATCAAAGACCGATTCGGTTTTCGTTACGATCGATTAAGAAGAAAAAATAAAAATATTTTGAATGACGGAGTAAAAAATATTTGACTTAATAAAATAACAGTATAAGAGTTCATAACGGTACAAAAGAATATGATAAAAACTGTGTAACATATATGCCTAATAAGTCGACAGTCAGAATCAACACAAATCTTAATGGTCTTCCATCTTACGTAGAGTATTTGTGTCTCTCCCAGTTTTGAATCTCTTAATTGTTCATTGAAACATACATGCCACTGCTCATAAATATATTTCAATGATGTATATGTTTAGTTTGTTAATACTATCCGCAGTCTACGTAAGTGTATGGTTAAATCTGAGAGTATCTGTGTAGGAGGCAAATAGATATTGAAAGGAGGAACAAGTTTATCTAATTTGCATTTACGTAATTTAATGAATCATTAAGAACGACATTCTTGTTGATGTATTTCTGATCTGCGACTCACAGAATTGTGTAGCGATGAGTTGTGGTATATTTGATTGAAATGTACTTCACACTCACTTCCAGTTGTAGAATGACGTACATAACTGTGTTCTGCTGCGTTAGACCTGAGGTTACTGCGTAAAGCAATCACTCGATGACGTCCAGTTACGTGCTAAAGGAGATGTATGAATATTTATAGCTTTCAGAGAGAGTTTATGAATACAAAAATTGTTGAGTTTCTAGATTATTGAATTTGCTAGTGTTCAAGTTCACAGAACTTTAAATTTTTGGGTTTTGGGATTGAAGAGTGCGGAGTGAAAATTTGGAAATTTATAAACTTGTAAATGTGGCTTTGAAAATGTGGAAGTTCGATAATTTGGAGAAATGGAGAGCTGGAAATTTAGGAAGTCGGACATTCAGAAATTAGAAAATTTGAAGATTTGGTAATTTAGGAATTTTGAAATTTAGAGATCTGGCAAAAGGAACTCGAAAATTTCGATTCGGAAACTGAGGAATTTGGAAATTTTGAAATTTGACGATATAGAGATTTAAAAATTTAGGAAATCGAAATTTGCAAACTCGGTAATTTGGAAGAATAGAAAATGTATAAATTCATAAATCCTGAAATCAAGAAACCTGGAAATCCAGAAATCCTACGAATCTGGAAATTCATAAACCTCTAAATTAAAAATTTGGAAATTTTCATCACTCGTGTGACCTGTTGTATCACTAGTTTGATGAGGTTGTCCTGTGAAGTTGCATCAGAAACAATAAACACGAGCCTGTAATGATACACATTTCTCTGGCTTCCCCTTCTTACATCAGCAGAAGGTTGCAGCTACCAATCGTGGGCGCTTCCGTTGATAAAGTAAGATGCTTGAGAAAAGGAACGTGACTAGTTATTTAGCAGCAGTTAATATTAAACCGCGAGATAAGACAGTTCTCTAAAACAATTCACAATTGTTCAATGCGTTATTAACATACTTAATTTGTACTTTGTGAATGCTAGTGAGATAAAATATCCGTGCCAGTTAATGTGACCTTTTACGTAATTAAAAAATCATGTATGTATTATTTAGAATTATTATGTTTTATGTAACTATCAATGGCAAACAACAGTAGGTTAGTGTAAATGAGATGTTTTTCTGAACTTCGGTCTTCATGAAATAACTTCTGTTATTAAACGTCATTTTATCTGTGATACAAATTTCAGTTTCATGGTGGTAACATTATTTTATCAGTTTCAACTAAAGGAATAAATAATAACTTAGTTTCTTCCGGAAATAATATTAGCCATGGAGAGATATTTTGTTTATTCGTTATTTTCACAGGTAAACAATTATTAGCGAATCCAAGGCGTGAATCACACAAACAATACGTTATCGAACGATAGAAGAGATAATAAATATATATTGTAAGATATAATCGACGATATAACAGTTTTTATTTGAGTTAGATATAAAATTTGTACACTCATCCGAAGCGTAGTACTAGAAGTTATCTGAAGTGGAACAGATAAAAAAATTTTTAAATTTAAATTAAATTTAAATGATTAATATTGGTAAATAAATAATAAATACACGATAATATCGTTTCCTCATTATAAATTAAAATCTGCACGTTCGTACGTATTTATGAATAACAATTATTCAATAACAGTAATATTATATCGTTGATCAATAGATAATATGATAATGAATAAATAATCGTAATGACATATTAACAAAGTAATAATAAATTCATAATAATAAAATAGTAATAAATGTGGATTCCATAACACCGAGAACAATTTGTTTCGAAATGTCGAACGTTTAAATTTTATTTATACACAATTAAATTTCCTGAAATAATTTTTATTTAAATTTGAGGATTTAGAGAGTTGGAGACTTGGAACTTTAGAAATAAGAAAATTTCAAAATATGAAAAGTTGAAAATTTCAGGTTCGGATTTTTGTAATAAATTATAAGAACTGATATTTGTTTGAGAATAATCAGAAAGCTGTGATACACCATGCCAGATTATTTTCAAATTCTGTGCGCCATCATCGTGGTGTTGTTTTCTGTTTACCTCTACGTTTCGTACGCCGCGATCACCCACTTTTGGAGAAAGCGCAATGTGCCTGGACCTAAACCTAACATTTTCTTCGGCAACCTGAAAGAATTTCTCAGACAGAAGAAATCGGTCAGCGATATCGTAAAGGAACTGTACGACGAATACAAAAATGAGCCAGCATTTGGACTATTTCAAGCACGAACACCCATTTTAGTTGTCAATGACTTGGATCTAGTTAAGGATGTTCTCATCAAGGACTTCTCCTTATTCGTAAATCGTGGAATACCTTATTTCGAAAAGGTAATATTCCTATCTCGATTGAATGCACCTAATGTCACTTCGTTTTTATTTTCGAATTATACAGAAAAGTATATCTGTATTATTTTTTTAACGAAACGTTTTAAACAGTACGTAACATAATTTCAGGTAGAACCATTGGGACAGCATTTGTTCCTCTTGGAAGCTGAAAAATGGCGACCACTCAGGGTGAACCTCTCGCCCGTGTTCACATCTGGTAAACTGAAAGAGATGTTTCCGCTCATAGTAGACTGTTCTAATCATCTGAAGAAATATCTAGAAAACGTGGCAAGTAAAGGAGAACCGGTAGAATGTCGCGAATTAGCAGCGAAATTCACAACTGATGTGATCGGCAACTGTGCCTTTGGAATCGACATGAACGCCCTCGAGGACGAAGACAGCGAATTCCGGAAAATGGGCAGAAAAATTTTTCTCCCTACTTTCAAAACGACCATGAGAAATCTTCTAAGACAAACGTTACCCAGTCTGTATAAGATCGTTGGTCATAAACTTCAACCTGAAGGTGTTGACCAATTCTTCACGAAGATGGTTGTAGACACTATGAAATATAGGAAAACCAATAATGTATCTAGACCGGACTTTATTAACATGCTTATGGAACTTAAGGAACATCCTGAGAGACTGCATAATGTTGGTAAGACAGATTTTACACGGATAAGCTCTAGTTGTAGATACTTGGGGATGTACTGATTTGGAGATGTAGGAATTTGGGAATATAGCGATTTGGGTATGTGGGAATTTCGGAATATAGGAATTTGGGGGTGGAGGGATTTGGGGATGTAGGGATTTGGGGTTGTAGGGATTTGGGGATGTAGGGATTTGGGGTTGTAGGGATTTGGGGATGTAGGGATGTGGGTATGTAGAAAATTAGGGACGTAGAGATTTGGGGACGTAGGGATTTGGGGACGTAGGGATTTGGGGACGTAGGCATTTGGGGATGTAGGGATTTGGGGACGTAGGAACTTGGGGACGTAGGGATTTGGGGACGTAGGGATTTAGGGATGTAGGGAATCTTAGAACTTAGGAATTTAGGGACGTAGCAACTTGGGGACGTAGGGATTTGGGGATGTAGAGATTTGGGGATGTAGGGATTTGGGGACGTAGGAACTTGGGGACGTAGGGATTTGGGGACGTAGGGATTTAGGGATGTAGGGAATCTTAGAACTTAGGAATTTAGGGACGTAGCAACTTGGGGACGTAGGGATTTGGGGATGTAGAGATTTGGGGATGTAGGGATTTGGGGACGTAGGGATTTGGGGACGTAGGGATTTGGGGACGTAGGGATTTGGGAATGTAGGGAATCTTAGAACTTAGGAATTTAGGGACGTAGGAACTTGGGGACGTAGGGATTTGGGGATGTAGGGATTCGGGAATATAGGGATTCGGGAATGTAGGAATTCGGAAATGCAGGGGCTGGAAAATATAGGTATTTGAGGATATAGAAATTTGGAGACATGGAAACTCAAGAAATATAGGGATTTAGGAATAGTCTTTACATGTGCTCTCGTAAGCACCTGGTCCACTTCACGCGCCAACCCATGGGTTGTCATCAGTACATAGTCCTAATAAATATTGCGACACGTCATTGACACACGTCTTATCACATCACGTTAATGTAGTACACATTACCATAATTCTTTATGTAAAAGTGATAATGTCTTTTAGACTTGACAGATTCGCTGCTCACCTCTCAAGCATTTGTGTTCTTCGTGGCTGGATTTGAAACCTCCTCGACAACTATATCACACGCTTTTTACGAACTAGCACTAAATCATGAGATACAAGACAAACTGAGGAAGGAGATTAGAGAAAGCTATGAAAAGCATGGTGAAACTTTAACGTACGATCGAGTTAAGCAGATGAAATATTTGGACAAAGTGTTCAAAGGTACCATGTACAACTTAAGAATGTAGCTTTAGTACATGGTTTTTAATACATTTTTTTTTTAGAAACGCTAAGAAAATATCCAGTATTACCAATGTTGAATCGACAAGCATTGGAGGACTACACGTTTAGAGGTACAAAAATTACGGTGCCAAAGGATACTCAAATATGGGTACCAGTTTTTGGGATTCAAAGAGATCCGAACATTTATCCGAATCCTGATACTTTTGACCCTGAGAGGTTTGACGAGGAAGCGGTTGCAGCTAGACATTCTATGACCTTTCTGCCATTTGGTGATGGGCCTAGAAATTGCATCGGTCAGTTGAAAAAGGCTTCAAACATTTTAGGGTTAGGGGGATGTAGGGTTTGATATCAATGTATTAATTTTTTTAATAGTATATTAGTAATTTTATGGATAATATTATATCTATCTTGTTTTACAAGTTGACAAATATTTAAATATTCAAACTTAGAAATTTTGAAGTTTCTAAACTTTCAAATGTAATACAAATATTTATGGTTAACTCATTCCAGGTGCACGTTTCGCAGTTTTCCAAACCAAGGTTGGAATCATAACAGTCCTACGAAACTACAAAGTGGATGTTTGCGAGAAAACCACGATTCCGTACGTAGCTGACCCTAGAGCTTTCTTATTGACACTGAAAGGAGGAGTACATTTGAAAATAGTAAAAGCGTGATGTTAGTAATTGTATATAATATAGTCTTTATTTCGAATACGCTTACACATATCAGAACTATTAGATATAAGTATAAGATGTAATTTTAAAACGTTATTAGTTCATTTTGTTATTACTATTAATTTGTGATAATAAATTATTAAAAAGCTGAGATAAGTGTAATTATTTTGTCATTATAATTACGTAACGATTCTAAAATATAATTCTCATAATCGATCAATCATCTTGTGGGAAAATGATTTCTTTCCAATTGCTCGCGAATTATTTCCACGTGCAAGGTAGTTATCGCAACGGACATATGATAACACGAAAAAGTTGATAACCTTGGACCTGCTCGAAAGCTGAAAATCATTTAAAATTCCTCTTAACTTTTTGACAAGATTTTTATATTGCAAAGTAAATTTTATATTTTTGCTATTCCGAAGGTTCTTCAATTTTTGTATTACTGTTATGTTACTGAGTTATGTGCAGTTATAACTAACTAATCTAATCTTTAAAGGCAGGTGACTAATACTAGGAAAAATGTTACGTACGTATTTTTTTAATACTTAACCATGTCAATGCATTACGTTTCATCTTTACATCAGATCAGATTAGATTAGATTAAATCGACGAAATAGGGATAAGAATTTAATTAAAAAAGCTGCGAATTTTAGTCAAAACGCAGATGCCTTTACTTCACGTTTCTGGGTCACAAGGTAATTTCTCCATTCGAAAGTTAATATTGGTATCTTCATACATGGCTCATATATCACAAAAATTACTGTGATGGTATTCTACATTTTGTGTTTTCTGGAGTCCCGATTTAGACAAATGGACATAGTTTTAGATCAACTTCATATTCAAACTCCACAATATATTTAAAAAAAAAAATATTTTTTTTCCAAAGATTTGAATGAGGTGAACTGATGTAATTCGCAGGAGAGTTTATACTATGTTTTGAAAATTCGTGACGAATTACGCGAGATAGCTTCTGTGAATCACTTCGATGCTGAGGTCACACCTTCGCACGTGAAGCACCAGTTCCTGCATTTCTGTAACACACACAGTCTGATCAACTCTGTCGAGGATGTTACCTCTGCAAGTCAGCGTGACTGATGTTTTTAGCTCGAATATGTGTTAATATAACAGCGGGTAAGAACAATTATTAGCCAGTCCACTCCAAGACGCGATACGAAGGATATTGCGGTAGCAGCTATGTGTGACATAATAAAAGAATTTAACTGAATGATAAATACTTGAAGTAAACATTTTATTAGTTATGTTATCTCAATTATTATCGGCTGTATGATAGCGACACAAGTATATAACAGTTTCGTTTATAAAAATTCGTGATAGTACTTTCAGTGAATGAATGAGACATCGATTTATTTGTAAGTAATTTTATATGCAAATTTAATTTAATTTAAATTTCTTTGTGTATAACACTCGTAAAGTAACGTAACTTTTTGGTATTATTTTGTTTTTCGTTATTGATTTTTTAAATGTGTTTGTTTGAAAATCGTCTAAATCTTATTAAGAAAAATTATAAGACAAGACTTAATTCATTTGTTATATTGATAGAGGAAATACGCTTCCGTTATCGTAACCTTGGTAGATAACATTTAGATATCTTTAGAGTTATGTCATAGATTTAATGCAGAAGCAAGCAAGTTTTAGTTGAAGATCTTTAAATCAATTTTTATCCGAGTTTATAAAATAGCAACTTCATTGACATATGACAGCAATTCTGTTTACAAACAAACTGGATGTACACGATATATTCAAATATGTTAAACATCATACATCAAGTATGATTTGTTATGAATTACTATAAATTGTTTTCAGGTAATCATCGGTCTTTAAGAAGCCACTGAATAATGGCGGACTATTTTGAAATCTTATGCGGCGCCGCCGCAGTGCTCTTCGTTCTTTATTACTATACCACTTCTAATTTCAATTTCTGGAAGAAGCAAGGAGTGGTTGGTCCAAAACCTATACCATTCTTCGGTACTACGATAGACATTATGTTCGCAGTAAGATCAGTACCAGAATACAGTGAAGAGCTTTATCAGAAATATAAAAACGAACGAATGATTGGATTATACGCGATGAATACACCGATTCTCCTTCTGAGAGATCCAGAATTAATCAAAGATGTCCTCATCAGAGATTTCTCGAAATTTTCGGACCGTGGATTCAACGTTCATGAAAAGGTACGAAAAACTTCTGTTTAATTTTATTTACAGCTATCATTTCTACATAAGTTAAATAATCCTATATATAATTTTATCATGAAACGGAGTTGGACAACATATTGTTTTCTAACTTGATAATTTTCGAACATGATGTTTAAATATTTTAAATCATATATAATTTAAAGATGACATATTTTAAAGTAATTGTCTATTTTATTCGTTGCTGCTCACAGGCGGAACCACTGTCGAAGAATCTCCTGAACCTAGAGCCAAGAAGATGGCGGCCACTGCGATCGAAGCTCTCGCCGATATTTACCTCCGGAAAACTGAAAGAAATGTTCGGTCTCATCCTCGAATGCTCAGAAGACTTCGACCAATATTTGGATAAAGTAGTCGCGAAAGGAGAAGCCTTCGACATTCGGGAGCTAACAGCGAAATTCACAACCGACGTGATCGGTTCTTGCGCTTTCGGGATCGACATGAATGCACTGGGAGAGGAGGACAGCGAATTTCGTAAAATGGGCAGAGACATCTTCGCTACAAGTTTCTTGAATGTATTCCGATTGAAATGCAACATATTTTTACCGAAAGTGTACAGTATCGTGGGTCGATTTCTACCGGACAAATTTACACCTTTCTTCACGAAAATGGTCACCGACTCTATGGCGTACAGAAAAACGAACAATATCTATAGACCTGATTTCATTCATATGCTTATGGAGCTGAAAAGTCATCCTCTGCAAGTAGGTGATATCGGTAAGTTCATTGGTAGATGCAAAGATGTTACACTAATTGTTAGATTTCCTGGAGAAAATTGGGACGTGAAGAAGAGGGGTTCTGACATTTTTGAATAAATATTTTATCTGGGCATTCGAATTTGGAAATTTTATAATAGCATTAAATAATTACAGAACGATACGTTGGTAAATAATAACTTAATTTTGTATTTCTTTTCAGAGTTAACAGATGAATTGCTCACCGCTCAAGCATTCGTATTTTTTGCCGCCGGTTTTGAAACTTCTTCGACTACGATGAGCAATGCTCTTTACGAGTTAGCTCAGAATCATGACATTCAAGAGAGGTTACGCGATGAAATTCGGGAGCACGATGAAGCCAATAACGGAGATTTAAAGTACGAAGACATCAAACAGATGGAATACTTGGATAAAGTTTTCAAAGGTATGCAACACATGTCGAGTAACGACAAATATTTGTGGAAAATAGCCAGCAGTTATTCTTAAATTCCATAAACGTAGCTAATACTCTACAACGATTTTGACATCTGTACATGCTGAGAGACTAGCAATATAACGAGAGCCTTTGTAACTTCAAATAGTTCCGATTCGTTGCAATCATCTCTATAAATTAGTATAATACTGTTGCAGAAACGTTAAGGAAGTATCCACCAGGTTCACTAGTACCAAGGAAGGCAACTTCGGATTACACCTTCGATGGCACAAAAGTTTCGATATTAAAAGATATGAGGATTTGGATACCAATATATGCGATACATCGAGATCCCGACATTTATCCAAATCCTGAGGTCTTCGATCCCGAAAGATTTAACGAAGATGCCGTCCAAGCTCGCCACCCCATGAACTATTTACCTTTCGGTGATGGACCCAGAAATTGCATTGGTATGTTACTTAAAAACTTCGATAATATGAATTAAACAATTTTGAGGAAGAAATTTTTTCGAATGACGTAGTTATAGTTTCTGTAGTAGTATTTATTTATTGTGAATTATTTGCAGGTGCTCGTTTCGCAGTTTACCAAACCAAGGTTGGATTAATCACGATTCTCCGGAAGTACAAAGTCGACGTTTGCGAGAAAACCGTCATTCCATATACCTTGTCTCCAGGTGCATTTGTACTTGCACCGAAAGAGGCAATATACCTGAAGCTGACAAAACTAGCAAATTAATGTTAGTTTATGCAGAGATATAATGCTTCACGACGTTGACTAACAAATATGTTTGTATCATTAGTAACTTAATACTCCTTCATTTTCACTTTTTATATTTCATACACGTACATTTTTGTAACCTAAGTTTGTAATTAACGTAGTAGATAATATTTTTTAGTATAAATATAATTGGATAGATTGTGATATTTATTAAGCTGTGAATATTGTTTTTTACTTATGATTTCGATCACTTTTTCTGTACAGTTGTATGTGTAGAAAACATTTTATTGTTTAAGTGTCTTTTATACTAGTGACTATAAATGTAACAATAAATCATACTCTATAATCTAATCGTACCTTGACTAATCGTACCTTTGTTCTCGAGAGCACATGAATCTGTAGCTCGGAAAAGAACGCCACCTACTCTATTTTAGCACAAAAATTATGAAACATTTCGCACATTTTTCTACTCTGAACAATTGTGCTCTTCTAAACACGTCAGCCCCTCACGCGCCAACGTGAGTTGACATCTGTACATTTGACGTCTTTGTTGTTTAAATTGCACTTTTTCGATACTATCAGATAACATAAAATGATAGGAGATGTTTTGTACCGAGACGATGAAAATAGGTTTCGCAAACAGTTGTGATAAATATAAAAGTGAAATAATCATGCGACACAAATAAATGCGTCAAAATATGGCGACAAGTTTGATTCCATGTACTAATTACTTTTCTTGCTAGTCATGCTTACTGCACCAGTTTCACTCGTCTCTATTCTAATCGTTAAGCAGATTACGTTCGACTCAGAGAAAGTGTACCCTTGATAAATATGAGTCAGCATCGGTATGTTAACAAACTCATTATCAAGTCATTATATCCCTGTTCATTCACAAAAATAGGAAGTCCCTAATTTTTTATCTTGCTAAAGATAAAAAGTGGCTGAGACACGCTAAGTGACGTTTTAATGAAATATTGCAGTCATAAAGTACGATGTCAGAAGGTTTTAATTGCTTCACCTAGGGTGATCCGTTTAACTAATACACACGAATATTGCCAAAAGTGATGCTTATCTCAAAGAGTATTTCGAAGAAAAGATAATACGTTAATATGTTCATTACTGTATGACTGATACAGGTACCTGGTATTATACCTACATCAATGTCATGACTTTTTGTCAAATATGAACTCATTTAGTGGGCTGATATTTTAGCTATGTATACTATTTTGGATTCGAAGGTTTCAAAATTTGGAAGATATATAATGCTTGAAATTCTAGTGTCTGAAGGTTTTAACATCCCACACTCTGAATGTTCCAGATTTTTTAACTCCCAAAACCTCAAATTTCAAATCACGCAAATTCTCAAAGTCTCAAAATATCCAAAGTCCCAAAGTACCAAACTCCTAATGGTTCAAACTCGTAAAACCCCAAACTTCCAAAAAATTTCGAATTCCTGTGTCATAGACCCAAGGTCCTAAATTTCCCAAACTCCGAAAGTGTCGAAATTCCAAAATTCCTGTCACCGATTAAGAATTTTGTATTAGCTACGCCCTGTTTTGAGTAAGTTCATATAAAAAATGCTAAGTCACATTCAATACGCGATGAAGTAATTATCGAAAAGTTTATTGGAACAAGATTCCGAGAAGTTGACATAAAATCAGTACTAATACACAACCGAGTATTTGCACAGTCGAAAAAGACTCACAAGATCTGAAATGTCATAACAGATTATAAATAAGCGGCAAGAAATGTGGGACATATTTCATTCTGCAGTCTGCTACCAACCACGATCCTACACTTATCAGTCGTGTTAATAACATGGCTGACTGTTTTCAACTGTTCAGCGCGTTTGTCGTGGTATTTCTCGCTCTGTATTATTATTTCACATCGACTTTCGACTTCTGGAAGAGTCGTGGTGTACCCGGACCACGACCAATACCTGTATTCGGCAATGCCAAAGATATCGTACTCGGAAGAGAGACGTTACAAATATATATTACACGCCTTTACAAGAAATATAAGGATGAGCTTATGTTTGGGATATTCGTGAGAGGATCACCTAATCTTGTCTTGTGCGATCTGGATCTTATTAAGGATGTCTTAATCAAGGACTTTACGATGTTCGAAGATCGAGGAACTCCCGTGTTCGAAAGAGTAAGTTGACACGCTTATTGTAAGATATAACAGGTATCTTTTGTCAAGGATACCTGTAGAGATCACAAATACTTTCAATATTTCTATTTAATTGCAGTCTGAGCCGTTGTCAGCAAACCTCTTCAACCTGGAGCCAGAAAGATGGCGACCACTAAGAAAAAGTCTCACGCCAGTGTTCACATCTGGAAAATTGAAAGAAATGTTCCCTCTGATACTTGAGTGCTCGAATCAGTTAGAGGGGTGTTTAGAGAAAATAATCGAACAGGGAGGACTTCTCGACTGTCGCGAAGTAGCTGCAAGGTTTACCACCGATGCGATAGGAAGCTGTGCCTTCGGGATTAACATGAACGCGTTGTCCGACGAGGAAAGCGAATTTCGACGAATAGGAAAAGAAATTTTTAAAAGCGACATTCAAACGTTGCTGAAATTCACTTTCAAAGAAGCTCTTCCACAGTTTTATAATATGCTTGGTTTCGTGTTACCTCAGACCGAAGTCACCACATTTTTGACGGCGATTGTTTCAGAGACAATAAAGTACAGGAAGGAAAACAACATTGTTAGACCAGATTTTATAAATTTGCTGATGGAGCTGAAGGAGAATCCACATAAATTAGAGAACGTCGGTAAGCAAATTGTCTTGTTTTTAATTAGATTTGACTTGAAAATAAAACGAATGGGTAAAGTTTAATTCTGTCTCATTAAATTTTATAGATTTGACGGACACTTTGCTCACCGCGCAAGCTTTCGTCTTCTTCGCGGCAGGCTTCGAAACTTCTTCAACTACTATTGGACATGCATTATATGAAATGGCCTTGAATCCTGATATACAAGACAAGCTTCGAAACGAAATAAGAGAACACTATACTAAGAATAATGGAAAGTGGACATACGACGACGTGAAAGAAATGAAATATTTGGATAAAATATTTAAAGGTATCGTACGATAATTAAGTTATTAAGTTAAAAACTATTATTGTTGTAACTTCGTTTTAACAGAAACGCTCAGGAAATATCCACCGGGTCAGCTTCTGAGAAGAAGATGTAATACCGATTATACTTTCAGTGGTACAAAAGTATCCATTCCTAAAGATACTATGATTCTCATTCCTTTGTACGCAATTCAAACCGATCCTGCTATTTATCCAAATCCTGACATTTTTGACCCAGAAAGGTTTAACGAGGAGGTAGAAGCTGCTAGACACCCTATGACTTTCCTGCCTTTTGGCGATGGACCTAGAAACTGCATTGGTAATTTAAATTTGTAAATCTGAACATTCCACCATTCATCTTGATTTTAAACTTGTTTGCATTATGAATATTTCTCACATTTTTTATTTTTTCAGGAGCACGATTTGCGATCTTTCAGACTAAATTAGGTTTAATACAGACGTTAAGAAATTACAAAGTCGACGTCTGTGATCAGACAATGGTTCCATACGTTAGGCATCCAATAGCTCGTGTATTCACTCCCAAACACAGAATTATATTAAAAATAAGTAAAGTGTAAAATTAAATTAACGAATGAAAGACACTAATTTTATACCGTAGATGTACATAATCATTAAAGAGTAATGTTATTAAAATATTTATAGAGATTTTCTACCGACAATGATATGTTAATTTAAAGCGTATTGTACTATGTTAAATATTTATAGTTGTACATGTAAATAAACATGCATGCTGTTAATTTTTTATTGCATCGTGAAATATTTTGTTCATTGGAATTTATGAAACTACCTCCCTTGATACGCGTTCAAATAATCCCGAGCTGCGAACACTTACCGAGACTCTACAAGAAATGAGATGCAATTTTGTCGTTTAAAGATTCTTCAGCAATGTTTAATTTTATTTTACTCACTACTAATAGTTTGCGTATTATGTATTCTTTTTCAAGATATTCTTTGCATAGTACAGTGTAATACTCGATTTTGCAATTTGATGTTCAAGTACATTTTTATGTACACGTATTTCTCACAAAATTTTAGTAAACAAATTATAGAGTGAGACTCTTGAGAATATAATTACATAGAAAAAGATCTATCAGTGACATAACATCACTGTGTTTTGATTCACCGCAAAATGAAGCTGACCTTGCAAAACATGCTACGTCGTTCTTTATACGATACACACCTACACGAATATAGCAATTAGCAACTAAAATACACAGGTTGGACTCACATTTCTAAGATAATACTCTAAGCATAATATGCGTTTTGAAAAATGCAAATAAAATTATAAAAGAGATCTAACAACAGAGTTTATAAAGGTATTCAAAAGCTCTAGTCACTTGTGTATCAGCTGATTAATATTTAATTTGATCTATCTTAACTGCATGTCAAAATGAATGTACATGTACAGTCAATGTTTGTATTCTATTTGTTAACTAATAAGTTCTTCCCAAATTATAAAACGCAAATGTATCGAAATTTGTATTTATGTAATTTCTCGAATACAGATAATTGTATATTATTTATATACATATTTTATCTTATCAAGTACAAACGCACTCGTACGCGTTCTTATATCACGTCACATATTGCCAAAAGTCTATACACAACAATTTTTACCGAGTCCCATAAACTTTAACAACGGCTGACAGGACTCCACTTATGCGCTGATTACTGGATTGTTCGTATAATAGAAGTCCACATTCTCCCTACCAGTGCTATCTCGTTTATATAATGGGAGCTGTAAGTCACAAGACCAGTTCATATGTGCGTTTAATCCGAACACTCCCATACACGGTGCTGTTTAATTTCTCTTTTCTCTGAATAAATAAAACACAAACTGTAATTGAACTGTAAGCACAGATACTGCAATCTCATACTCGGCAAAAAAACGCAAAGAACATAAACATGCCAGAGGTGTTTACACGGTTAAAAAATAATGTCGAGATAAAAAGTAGTTGATAAATGACAGGATGTACTGTAACGAAGTATATATGTTAGTTGGCAGCAATCCATCGACTGTAACGTGAAACCTGTCTGCTGCACGAGGGATTCAATATGATCGACTATTTTCAATTATTGAGTGCGTTCGCCGTGGTGTTCCTAGCTTTGTATTATTACTTCACGTCGACTTTTGACTTTTGGAAGAAGCGTGGCATACCTGGACCACGACCAGTGCCCATATTTGGCAACATCAAAGATGTCCTCCTCGAGAAATGCGCTTTGAACGACTGTATAGTGAAATTTTACGAGGAGTACAGAAACGAGCCCATTATCGGCATATTCGAGAGAAGGAAACCCAATGTTGTATTAACAGATCTGGATCTGATGAAGGATGTTTTGATCAAGGACTTTTCCGTATTCAACGACCGAGGACATCTCGTTTTCGAGAAGGTATAAAATTTTCTTCAAAAATCAAAATTTCAATTGGAGCTCAGTTCCGAAATTCAGTTGTAAAATATATCTTCGTATTCTATTGTGCAAAATTAAAATTTGTATAATATATAAATCTCTTCTGATGTAAAATTGCATTCACAGACAGAGCCATTGTCCCTCAACATCTTCAGCCTGGAAGCAAAAAGATGGCGTCCACTGAGAGCGAAACTTTCGCCCGTGTTCACATCCGGAAAATTGAAGGAAATGTTCCCTCTGATACTAGAGTGTTCGAATCAGTTAGAGGGATGTTTGGAGAAAATAATCGAGCAGGGAGGATTTCTCGATTGTCGCGAAGTGGCAGCAAGATTTACCACCGATGCTATAGGGAGCTGTGCTTTTGGGATTAACATGAACGCGTTGTCGGACGAAGGCAGCGAATTTCGACGAATTGGGAAGAAAATTTTCAAGCCTGATATCAAGAGACGAGTAATAGGTATGCTGAAAGAAGCTGTGCCGTGGCTGTACAATCTACTTGGCTTTGTGTTGCCGCAAAGTGAAGTCACGATATTTTTAACGAATATCGTGACGGAGACGATCAAATATAGGAAAGAGAACAATGTCGTCAGGCCAGATTTCATAAATGTGCTTATGGAGCTGAAGGACAATCCACACAAACTGGAGAATATTGGTAAGTAGTTTAATTGTGCTTTTTAAAATTTAGGGGTCTGAAAAATTTGGCGGTGCAAGAAACTTAGGAATTTAGAAAATTAGAAATGTAACAATATTTGCTAAAAAGACTTGAAACTGCACACCGTTAGCTAAATGCGCGCGATCGGGGCTCTAAGCCGGTTCCGTAAACACTCGTTCTAATCATCAAAGCAATCAATTAACCTTCATCACGATCAGCAATGTTTGAAACGGTATTTTATGAAATTTAGACAAGGTAACGGACGTTATGCTCGCCGCACAAGTTGCTGTTTTCTTCGCAGCCGGTTTTGAAACATCTTCCACCACAATTGGACACGCGCTATATGAAATGGCTTTGAATCCCGATATGCAAGACAAGCTTCGTAAAGAAATCAAAGAATTCTATAGCAAAAACAAAGGGAACTGGACATACGACGATGTGAGAGAAATGAGATACCTGGACAAAGTATTCAAAGGTATGCATTTTTGATATACAACTCTATATTTTCTATAATTGAAATTTTTTGGCAGAGACGCTCAGGAAGTATCCACCGGGTGGACTGCTAAGAAGAAGATGTAACAGCGATTACACTTTCAACGGTACAAAAGTAACCATTCCAACTGATACGGAAGTGTTGATTCCTGTAGCCGCTATTCATAAAGATCCAACTATTTATCCGAAACCCGATATTTTCGATCCCGAGAGGTTTAACGACGATGTGGCAGCTTCGCGACATCCTATGGCTTACATGCCTTTTGGTGATGGACCAAGAAATTGCATTGGTAATTTATTAAATGGAATATGCAGAACGTAGTATTTAAAATAATGTCTTGATGTGGATCTACAAAATCGGTAGATGAGAGTACTGTAGCTGGTAAGTTGGCAGTCGAACGATATGAATTATATTGGTACTGCCAACTTACCGAACATGCACAGTACTAACATTGAGTTAAATATGTGAGCAGTAAAAGTAGTCTTGATATGCAACATATCGATAATTATAATAATTTGTCCCCGTTTTATGTTTGCACATAGTAATGTTACTGGTTACTGTTTCAGGATCACGTTTCGCGGTTTACCAGACTAAAGTAGGAATAATTCAGATGTTAAATAATTACAAGGTCGAGGTTTGCGATAAGACATTAATCCCATATACCAGACATCCGACAGCTCGCGTGCTTTCTCCAATAAGAACTATCATTTTAAAATTAAGTAAGGTACAAAGTTAAAGTGGCACACGCTACGATGATGCGTTCTCTTGTATGATATATCAAAATGAGTGATAAATAAAATGTGTGTGTGCTTTTTTTTTTATAAAGATAAGTAAAGTAAATCCTAAATACTTGTTGAGTATACTTATTTTACTAACACACTCATTGAATTATACTTGAAATACTTTATTATGATTAATTTTTACAATTTTCTAACACGAAGGAAATGAAATTTAATTTTGTGTATATTTATTTGGGACATCCTATACATATCACAAATATATTTGCATTGACTAAGCATTTACCTGGAGTTAATTACTGAAATTCTACTTTAGCTTCCTAAGTGACTGTAAGTATTGCAAATTCATTGTGATAAAACACAAAGGAATATACTTTTATCAACGCAAACACATATAAACAAATTTTACGATAAGTTCAACTCTACATGAGATAAGAAAGCACAGATTCGAGCGAAACACAAAATATCGAACAGTAAGCAGTCGACTTTAATCGAAATTCATCCACTGTCATATTATAACAGTAAAACAGATCAAATATGGTTGATTGCATCCAATTATTGACCATTTTCGTCGTGGTCCTCCTCGCTCTGTACTATTACTTTACGTCGACCTTCAATTTTTGGAAGACTCGTGGCGTACCTGGGCCACGACCAGTACCTGTATTGGGCAATCTGAAAAATATCATATCCGGACATACCGCGTTAGATGATTATGTAACGAAACTGTATAATGAGTATAAAAATGAGCCCATGATCGGAATATTCGTGCAAAGATCACCGAATCTCATATTAACCGATCTGGACCTCATAAAAGACATCCTGATCAAGGACTTCTCGACTTTCAATGACCGAGGAATTACCATTTTCCCAAGAGTACGTATAAAATATTTGGTATACGTATCTTAACAGAAAATAGAAATTGAATATCAATATTTACGACACAGTCAGATACTCATGAAGTCCATTTCCTTTGATAAAAGCTTCAAAGGTGTAGTAACATATTCTCTATTTCACTAAAGATCACATTGTTGTTACCATAAGTTATATTTACAGACAGAACCGTTATCCTTAAACATCTTCAGCTTAGAAGCAGAAAGATGGCGTCCGTTGAGAATGAGGCTCTCGCCGATATTCACGTCTGGGAAATTAAAAGATATGATCCCGCTGATACTCGAATGTTCGAACGAGCTAGAAGGGTGTTTAGAGAAAATAATCGAAGAGAGAAAACTTCTGGATTGTCGAGAAGTAGCAGCAAGATTTACCACGGACGTGATAGGAAGCTGCATCTTTGGGATTGGCATGAACGCACTGGCGGATGAAGGAAGCCAATTTCGGCAGTTGGGAAAAAAGATGTTCGAAATTGGTAAAAAGGCACGGTTAAGAGATATTTTGAGAGTATTTGCACCGTGGTTGTACAGTGCACTTGCGTTGGTGCTACCTTCGAGCCAAGTGACGACATTTTTGACGAAAATGGTCTCGGAGACTATACGGTACAGGAAAGAGAACAACATCGTCAGGCCGGATTTCATTAATGTGCTGATGGAACTGAAGTATAATCCGCACAAATTAGAAAATATCGGTAAGTAAACTCTCGTTATATTGCTGTTGACAGAGCAACAAAAATGATTTCTAATAAAGTACCTAGTGTTAAAAGATGTTTTATTACAAAAATGTATGATGTATACTTCAAGTTCTTTTTTAAAGAATAAACATAATGAGAATGTGTATCACTGGGTGATAACTTCATAAAACAAAATGTTGTTCGATGAACGAAAATTAGTGGAACTATCAACGATTATTTTTTAACAAAATTTAACGAAATTCTCAGAGGTAACGGATACTCTACTGACCGCCCAAGCTGCCATATTCTTCGCGGCTGGCTTTGAAACTTCTTCAAGTACGATTGGACATGCTTTGTATGAAATGGCGTTGAATCCTGATGTGCAAGACAAGCTTCGAAAAGAAATAAAAGAACACTATACTAAGAATAAAGGAAACTGGGCGTACGACAACGTCAAAGAAATGATCTATTTGGAGAAAGTATTCAAAGGTAATTGCACCACATTTTCCGACATTCTCTTAAACAATCGTTGTTACCTTTTATCTAAAAAGTGAAATTTTTTGTACGATGTTTATTTTACATAATTTTACAGAGACGCTCAGAAAGTATCCACCAGTCACAGTTCTAAAAAGAAGGTGTAACAATAATTACACCTTTAATGGTACAAAAGTGTCTATTCCAAAAGATACTGTAATTCACATTCCTGTATATGCAATTCACACCGACCCCGATCATTATCCGAATCCTGACGTTTTTGACCCTGAAAGGTTTAACGAGGATGCAGAGGCCACTCGACACCCTATGAGCTTGTTACCCTTCGGGGATGGACCAAGAAATTGCATCGGTAATTTATTAAATAATGTAAAACAATTTAGGAGTCATTAATGTCTAAGACCATAAAATAGTATCTACTGTTCAGAAGATCGATAAGAGGGTGTTTGATGGGATAAAATTCTCTTGATCAAACATCATTTATTTTTTCGTACTTGGATATCATATGAACTTTTCACCCAAATTCGGTGATCTAGCTCGTCCTGACTGTTCTTTATACATTATATTTAAAAGTTATAAGTAATTATTCATACTTGTTTGCATATATTAATATTACCAATTACTCTTTCAGGGGCACGTTTCGCAGTTTATCAAACTAAAATAGGACTGATACAGATGCTGAAAAATTATAGAGTTGATGTTTGCGATGAAACAATGATTCCATACGTTAAGCATCCGTTTTCTCATTTACTGGCTCCCAAAAGAAGTCTCCTTTTAAAGATAAGCAAAGTGCAAAATTAAACTGACAATAGATACCAACAATGTACATATTGGCCATTCCTATAGAAATAATCATATCTAATAAAAGATACCGTAATATAAACAATTATTAAGTTTTAAAAAGTCAAGTTGCAAAATAGGATTCAAGGTACTGCAAATTATAGAAACATTTTAAAAAACATGTTTCATAAATGCTGTCCTAGTTACTCATCTAGAAAGTAATACAGGAGAAACAAGGATGGATAGTCCTGAGTTCTTAATTTCGCCGCATGAGGTCTCCAAAGTCACTTTAAATTCGAGATGCACTCCATTTTTAAATTTAAAATTCTCGAAGTGAAAGTGAAGCTATCGTTATGTGCCAGTTTGATAAAATTGTGTGTGATAATATCAATTCCACTTTTCGCATCTGCAACAATCATTAAATGTACGTACTTTTACTATATTTTTGTATGACTATTATCATCTGTTACCGTTTTTTTGTATACTAATAATTTAGCATGAAACTAGCATTGTTCTCGAACAAATTTTGCAGCAAATTGCGCTTTTTTCTGTTGACTGCATTTTCCCTTTTAAAAATTATTAACAATTTATGTCGATTTCATGTACGAACGTATACAAAAAGCACAAAGCATTATTGAACATTTTCAAGAAAAATGTAATAATTTCATTATTTTTGCTGTTATAATATTTTATTTTTACATGGTTTCAAATAAACAGATCACAACATTTATATTATTTATTTTATTTTATCTTATTTAAGATGTTTAGTACAATCAAATTTATATTATATCTCTATAATTCTAGGTAATAACATTTATGGTTATTATAATGTTTCATATATATCTTGCTTAAAAATAATAGTCAATAAAATAATGTAAACATATATATTAATCGAAAGTTAAACAACGGTCAATATGTTTTTCCAAACATGCCATATCTCTAAACACGGTATCACATTGTGGACATCTGAATGTAGACATTAATGGAGGTACCAAATGAGTTGCATTACTCTAAAATTTAAAAAATCAATTAATTATAACAACTATGCAGTATCCATACAAATCATATGAAAACTTACACCGATTTCTGATGCACTCCCATTAATTTGGGATTTCAAACGCTTAATTTCTTCCTGTAATTTTATATTGAACTCAATTTGTTTCTGTAAATCTGTATCCAGATTATTTCTTCCATCTAATAACGATTCTTTAATTTTTCTCTCGTCTTTGAAATCTTCTTCGTATATTTTTAATTGTGTTTGTAATAAATTGGTACTTTCTAACTGTAGTATAGATAAGAAAGTATTATTACATTTAGGTTGCTTTTAAAAATAAATTACTTAACTAAAGATTTAATATGGAATTTATACTTACATGATGTGCCACTTCACTTTGTAATTCTTTAATACGTAGCTCCTTCATTTGTATACTCTCATGGAGAGTACCAATTTCGCTTACTAATTGAGTATATTTTGCTTCAAATTTGTTCTTTTCTATTTCCAATGTTTTTTTATAATGGCTTTCGTACAGTTGGCTCTGCTGATCTAAAGATGATTTTTCTTCGCGTAAACTCAATCTTTCTTGACGCAGAATTTCTTTGGCATCGTTTAAATTTTTTAATTCTAATTCAAGATTTTTTTTCTGTTCATTAAAAATATTTCTATCTTCTTCCAGTTTCTCCCTTTCTTTTCTGAGAGATAACTTTTCTTGTTCTAATGACTCTTTCTTATCAGCATTTTCTTCTTCACTATCATTCTTTTTCACTATACTATCATCAGTATCTGTACTCAACACGGCATCTATATCAGACACAATAGTATTGCAGTCGTCAAAAGCACGCTTTAATTCGTCCTGTACCGCGGTAATACGTTTCAAATGTTCGGCATATTCCCCTCTTTTTTGGGCAAAATCTTTACTAGTAACTCGTAGATCAGTTGACGTCATATCATCAGAAGCTATTTGTTTTATCATTTCCGTAATTTTGTTTAGATACACGTCTGCAACTATGTACTGTCCTGCTTGTTTATCGCAACTAAGTATAAAATCTCTCAACTTCTTGTTGAAATTCTTAACTTTTTGAATATATCGTTGACGGTGTTTTTTATAAATCATTGAATTTTTTATACAGAACTGTACAGGAGTAGTAATCTAAAAATGTTATGCAATTAAAAACTTTGTTAAGACATGATCTTCCATGCGTTTACTAAATATGTTCGGGATATTCAAAATTGCTTTGTCTTTATCGTAAATTGCTTTCGATAATCCTCAAAATAGTACTTACACGATGTAATTTATGTTCAAGTGCAAGAGTAGATTCCTTCAAAGAATTAATTTCTTTATCTTTTTTCGAACATTGTTCACATTCCATGCAATTATTAACTGGCTTTAATTCTTGAGACTTAGATATTGAATTTTCTACTTCTAGCTTTTTTATGCTCAGCGTTTGTTCTTGAATTGTAGATGTAGCTTCCATTAACTGGGAGCTCATTAGGTTTGATATACTAGCCAGTTTCTCTATACCAGAAGTTAAGTCTTCACACTTAAATTTAAAATTATTTAATTCAGCTGTTAAAAGTGATACTTTTTCCTCTAGTTGCTTTTCAGAAATAGAAGATTCTTTTTCTTTTTCGGCATTCTGTAGACTATTTGCACTAGGAATCTATAATCAAGAAATAAAATTAATAAATATAAGAACAAAATAGAATAATATAACATACCTCATAACCCATTTCTGTATTATCAGATTCTCCAGTAGTAAGTTTCATTTTTAACTCTGCATTCTCTTTCACAAGGTAATTTATTAATTCTCTAGTTTCAGCAAACTTGTTTTTATGATTTTGATGAACTTTCATAATTTCTTCGTGCCAATCAGATAAGGTATTAAACTGTTTTTTCATGGCTACATTGTTTTGTTTCAATGTTTCTTTCAACATGTTGTTTTCATGTAACACTTCCTTCAGTTTCTGCTGAATTTCTTTTACATTCCATGAAGTTATCATGGATCCATAATCCTAAACATCAAATAAACCTTCTAATCAATATGGTTTTTAACATTAAACATTATACTTTAAATGAACAGACACATACAATAGACATACTCTTTTCTTGAATATCAACATAAGAAGCAAGCGACGATGCTTGAATACAGTCCAACGAATCTTTTCCTAATACTACAAAGGACAATGTATCCTCAGAGTCGACAACATTAAAACTGTCAAATGCTGCATTCGAATATGCAGGTGTGTCATCATCTAATTTAAATCTGGCCTTGCCATTATCCATGGTAAAACCAAGGCTTTGCAAACGACTTTCTGGTTTGATATAACTTGAGTCAATGCTCATATTGTCAACATCGCTGTCTTGTAACAAATATGTTTCTTTTTTATTGGATGCCATAGTTGGATTTTATATTATTAGCATCAATATTAAACCACTGACCCAAATATTTAATAGTTCTGCAACATAATAAATTTTGTGTTGATTTGTTGAAGAATTATATTAAATGCACTATTTGTGTTAATACAATAAAATAATTTTTAATAATTGTACTTCTATTTCAGACTTAACAAATGTTACACCTTATCATGATACTTAATTTCTATCATAGCTACCAATATTACAGGATATATGATTATGAATCATTTAAAAAAAAACATACAAAATGTGTTTTAACAATGTAAATCCAGTTGCAAAATTTATAGTATTTGGAAAGTAAATCTTACAAACCCTTAATTTAACCGTTATGTCAATACTTTAAAAAAGAGAAAAAGAACAAAACACAAAAGCAAATATTTTCAACGAACTAAATCATAAATTTATTGTTATATTATGATTGTCAACTACATTAATAAGTACAGCTGGGCTTTAGATATAATAATTTAATAACAACTCGTAGATAAATTAATACATTTTCAATTTCTGCTTCCATTGACATATAAACTTACCAAAATCATTGTCTTATGCGAATGACGTTGTAAATAAATGACAGTATTGCACTATCAATGTATTGATACATTGTGTTATTTATGATGGCGCCACAATACTATTATTCGTAATTATTGAAAAAATTTGGCAAGGAACAGTAATATTTATAGTATCATTTGATTAACCACGATTTTTCATCGTGAGTGTGTAACACGTCCGTGAAAATATTAATGAAAATGATTTTACATGAATTACAAGTCCCTAGAACATCTGCGTCATTTGAGATGCATTACAAAATGTCTGACAGTGTTCACCAACTGCGAAAAAAATATTTCCCTGTTTTTATTCAATTTTTTTTACTAACGGAAGAATTTACAGTAACGCACGAATTTGGAAAAGAACAGAAGTCGATTAGAAATGGGTAGCGAAATTGAGAAACTCAGGACAAAAAATAGTAATCTTTGCCTTTTCTGCTGTGGTCTATGAAGGAAAGATAAACACAATAATTTTGTTGCTGAGACAAAAGAAGTAATATATCCTCGTGCTTTCTTTTTGCAAATATTCTCTGTATAATTATATGGAATACTATAAGCAAAAATTATAAATTTTTCGCTTGCAATTTTTGAAAACAACGTACGAGAGATAATTTTGTTCGAAGGTTCTAAGCATTGCCGCCAGAGGTCCCTAATTAATTTCACGAGAAATCAGAAATCCAGAACTACAGAAAACTGAAAATTGGAGATTTGGGGATTTGGAGATTTGAAGATTTAAGGGAATTTGGAAATTTGAAAATTTTGGAATTTAGAGATTTGGGGATTTGTGAATTTGGGAATTCAGAGATTTGAAAATCTGAGGATTTGGGGTTTGAGGATTTGAGGCTTTAGGCATTTGGGGCTTTGGGGATTTGGAAATTTATGCAAATATGGTCATTTGAAAATTTAGGGATTTAAGGATTTGGGGTTTCGTGAATTTAGGGATTTAGAGATTTGAAAATCTGAGAATTGGGGCACTTAGATATGGGGATTTGGGGATTTGAAGACTTTGAGATTTAGAGACTTAGGGATCTGCAAATCTGAAACTTTGTAGCTACATAAGTTATCCTATGTCCCACACTATATTTTTCGTGCTACATACTCTTCAGATTAGTTGATATCCTAGGGGTCTAGGCACACCCTAGTTCTTACCTAACTACATCACTCCACGCGATATCTATGCAGTATTACCTTAGAAAACCAGTTGACAAATTATCCGCAATAAACCGTGAAACAGGGCGAAGAAGTAATCAATTCTTGTTAATTTACCAATCTAAACTATGATTTATTATTGTTGGCTCGAGCGGTGTCTCATTATTGTAGTCTCTCTATGGACTAGTTTATTTATAGATATTGCGTAAAGGATATCTATTCTGTTGTGACAGGGTATTGCGTAAAGCTTACCATGCTGCTTACATGCATTTCAGGTTTATCGTATCAGGGATCACCTATGTAACCCATATATGCAGCCAGTTGTTTCTTCTAATTCTGATGTAAACAGGAGTTCGAGCAACTTCGATATCGAAGGTCGATCTGCGGTGCTATTTCTCGTGTTACGATGGACCACTAATCATTTCAAATCATTTTGATTCATACCTGTACACTTTGATGCATAAGCTCCTTTCACTTAAGAAGAGAATGGAAGGGTATTCACTATTTATTTTCGGTTTAGGGAGGTGAAATAAGTAAACTAGGATATTTATAAATTTTTATGTTAGTATTCTTTAAAATTCTTTATGTTTCTTTAGATATTTAGCTTTGCAAGTATTTCTGTGATTGCAATGATGTACACTGAAACTAGGCCACTTAGAAAAATTCTACTTAAGAAAAACTAAAAATTGAATAAAATTGTTAGCATATATCGTCTTTCGACACGATGAAAACAATGAAAAGAAGAACCATTCTTAGAACGTTTAACTACAGCCTTGAATCTTTTTCCATGCTGTTTAACGACAAAAGCGTCCCCGTTTCTTCGACGAATTGTTCCATAAAATCAATTATTGAATTGACGACCTTCTGCGTCAAAAATACATGTTTTCCCCTCTTAATAATCCATTGAATAGCTGGCCAACAATAGATACATGTACCCTTGCGATCACACATTTTCTATTTTCCGTGATCACGTGATCGGACTCTGTTTCCACGTTCATGATTTAAAGGAATACCGTGCGACAGTAGCGAACACTCCGAACAACTTGCCAATAAAATTCGAGACAAACGGGGCTCGATACTAGTCTCGCAAAGATCTCTTCTTTATTCCTTCATAAAATGTCCCGATTCAATAAAACGTCGCGTGTTAGGGACAGGAATCGCTATACGGAGAAAATCATAGGCTGTTATAGACTCCGTCATGAAAATAGGTAAAATGTTATCATTACATTTCTGTTTGCAATTCTCAAATTTTCAATTTTTCACATTTTATATTGCACACATTCCAATTCCCCTTAATTCCCCGAATTCCAAATTCCCCAAATACCAAAACTCCCCAATTCCAAATTCCCCGAATTCCAAATTCCCCCAATTCCAAATTCCCCCAATTCCAAATACCCCAAATACCAAAATTCCCCAAATTTTAAATTCCCCCAATTCCAAATTCCCCGAATTCCAAATTCCCCCATTTCCAAATTCCCCCAATTCCAAATTCCCCGAATTCCAAATACCCCAAATACCAAAATTCCCCAAATTTTAAATTCCCCCAATTCCAAATTCCCCGAATTCCAAATTCCCCCATTTCCAAATTTCCCCAATTCCAAATTCCCCCAATTCCAAATTCCCCCAATTCCAAATTCCCCGAATTCCAAATACCCCAAATACCAAAATTCCCCAAATTTTAAATTCCCCCAATTCCAAATTCCCCCAATTCCAAATTCCCCCAATTCCAAATTCCCCAAATAACAAAATTCCCCAAATTTTAAATTCCCCCAATTCCAAATTCCCCAAATACCAGAATTCCCTAAATTTCAAATTTTCGAAATTCTAAATCCCCAAATTTCAAATTTTCGAAATTCTAAATCCCCAAATTTTTAAATTCTTAATTTCAATTGTCAGTAAACTAAAAATTAAATTAATCCAACTGAAACGTTCGACTCATAATAAAAATCGCAATTACTTTTGCGCGAAGCAGACTGTTAACAGCAAAGGTAATATCGGGTATTAAACGAGAAGAAACAAGATAGAGATACTTAAACTATCAGATAACAAGTTTTCCAATTAATCTGAGCCGCTGAAGAAACGTAATAAAACGCCGAAACAGATAACAGGTAACTTGTCCGACACCTAAAATACAACAGTTCAACTGTTCTTATCGCGACTAATATATTTCGAATACACGGTAGGCTGGTCGATGTGTTAACAGTTTAAACTCGATGCGAGCAATATTATCAGCACTCTGGTTTAACAGGCGAAACTTTTGGTAATAACGAACTCCTAGTATTATCAACTATCGACGCAAAACTCCGAAACTGTTCTGTTCTGTTGCATACCGTTCCATTATGCTCTTCCCATTCTTTTTCACAAATGGCTTTTCAATATGTACCTCTCTCGGTTCTATTTCCTTTGTTTATTCCGTCGAGTCGATCGAATATTCACAGACAAAATTCTACGTCTAGTTTGCAAAACGATTGTTTCCTTCATTCTTTTAGTTTCGAGTGAAATATTTGGAATGCTTAGTGTACAAATAATTAGAAGATTTGAGAATTTTGTATATTTTGAAATTTGGGAATGTAGGAATGATATAGAAATATCGAATTTTTAACTTGAATTGAGTAAAGTAAATTTGTAATGTTCTTTGTGTAGCTTCTTAGTTATAATATTATTGCCAGATTCGTACAAATTAATTACTAATAAAATCAATTAGTAATTTGTAAACCTTATTATTAATACAAACCACTGTAAAGTTGACAATCTCTTGTTATAGTAGCACATCGTTTGAAAATAGATGTCCATATTCTGAACATAACCGTGATGTATGAAAGCACAAACCTGAGAGCTCTAACGGACAAGTTCTTGCTCCCCTTCCGCAACGCGATGCCTTTGATGGATTAATTAATTAATTGCCAGGGGTAAATTCATATTTAAATGGAAGCAATTCGCTGAATCGTCGTTGATCGTACTCCTGTATTATTTTACTAAGGACGTTTAAAGACCGCTTAATGGATAATTAATTTATTAATCCTTTGCCCGGTGGTTTTCTCTTTTTGTGCTCGAGCGAGCTACAATTAAATATTCAATGCTCGGAAAACTTATCGTTACATTTTATTTAACTCTTACGAGGAAGTTTTCTTTCGCACAAAATTATTATTAAAATTAATTCTTACCGTTATGAAACTGAAAATTTTTAATAAGGTAAAATTATTAACAATGCTAATTTTTAAATTTTAATTTTTCTTTTTGCTATTTTATACTGTTAATGTAATAGTTGTTTTATTTATTATATTTTGTACTATGAATATGTTACAGATGTATCTGAATACTTTTCATGATGTATCTTTAATTAAAGTAGACATCGATTAAGCGTGTTTAAATATTTAAGTAAAAGAGGGAAAATTGAAATGAACACATGATTGATACAATTATTACTTTTATTAAATATTATTCTTATCTTACTATTATTAAATGTGATACAGCTTCAATACACTTTGCAATATCTAATAATATACAACGTGTACAAATATATACACTAAATTAATGAAGAATTTAAATGATCTGTATCAGAAATATTTGCAGAATGTCTAATGTGTACAAAGTATGACAATTATCATAGAATTTATAAGTACTAAAAAAATAAATATCACGCGTAAAACGTTCAATTTAGTTTGAAGAGTAAAATTAATGAAATCCCCTCGGATTTATTTGATTTAACGCGGGTGTACAGTTTCTTATTGACTTTCGAGTATAAAATTACATTCTCTCAATTACATCGGCTTTAACCAGCCTGTTATTGATTTATACACGTAGGAGGAAGCCTGACACTGACGGAAACCAGATCCTAACGCTTGACTTGATTTATTAGTCTTTCCAAGACCTGTCTAACTTCATTGCTAATCTTAGACTAACCGATTCTTGAACACATCCCTTGCGGCTAGCAAACTTTTCCGAGATAAAGATTTAATTTTAAATTGAATCTATCACGATTATCGCGATCCTTTAACAAATTATATTTCACCACTTTAGGAACTATCGAACTTGTTCTCGAAAATCTGATATATTTCTAACGATACACATTTCGTGCCTTTGATAGGATTTTTTGGAAATTTGTAGGATTGTTATAATTTCTTGGAAACTCGTAGGATTTCTACACAATGGTTTAATATTTATTGACAGAGTACATATACATTTCCTTTGTAATTATGACCTGTAATAAATTATACAATAATTATTATTGCTAATACTGTTAATTTTTTAGTTCTATCACAGTTGATTCCAACGCACTCACACACCTGAAACTTTGCTCACCTTTATCTTCTCAAAGTAAGAGAGCACGAGGACCAGGTAAAAAGCAAATTTCAGGCGTAAGAGTACTGTCGAGTAATTGTAAATCGCTGGCAATGCTCCTGAAATTACAAGATTCTGCAATCTTGCATTGTCAAACTCTTAAACTTTTTAATAATTCCGAAATTTGTAAAAGAAGTTCGTCTATAGCCACATGGTACGTCCCATAAAATAACGACAGTCAACCTCACAGATTCGTATGTCACCGCAGCATCTTCGTTTAACTTTACCGCTCGAATTGCGCTCCAAAATGGCTTCCAAACGTTTTTACGTCGAATTCGGTAAAAATCACGTCGACAGACAGCCACGAACACACCTGAAACTTTGCTCACCCAAGAGAACAGATACGGGCAGAGCAAAGAGTCAGGCCCGCCCGTAACGTTCGACTTTTATGCACTCTGTGTCCTCCACTTGCGATGTTCCTTTTTTCCCCGGTTACTGCAATCGGTTTCCTGCACCGCCACTGGAACACAAAACCTTAGATTCTTCATTGAGAAAAGATCCGACGACTGGTGGGAGGAGTGTTACCGATAAGACAGGGACCTCGAGAGCCATTAGAGAGGCTATAGGAAAATAGGGTGACAGATAGAGGAGAATGAAGGTAGAAAGAAGCGAAGAGTGCAGAGAACTCCGAAGCTGCACTCAGCAATGACGGCCAAGGAATCAAGACCGTTCACGGTTCATCCTACTTTCGACTCTTTCTCCTTCTTTTTTTTTCCATCGAGACGTCACTCGAATCTTCCATTGTTCAGGGTCCGGCTGAAACAGAACGGAAAAGAATCGTGATATTTACCAATTGATTTTAGTTCGTGGCTGTAGTCAGGTTTTGAGCGATTTGTTTGAGCAAATTTTTTACAACTTTATAGCTTTAATAAAGAAGCGGGAGACAGGTGGAGTAATTGATGGGAAGGGTACATACTTGTAAAGTAGTATTAATTATTTATTCGAGGTACTGAATTTGGAGATCAAATGGAGTTCATTTCAAATCGCGCGCGCTTTTTACCTCACGTCCGTCATACGCGGTGACTAATGATGGCCGACTCTTGAGAAATACCAAACCTTTACTAATCTATTCTTACAAAGACATCAATGACTATATTGAAGTACAGTAAATTTTCTTTTAACATTTGTTGTGCTGACATTTCTAACGAGAACTTATTATTTTTGGACAAGATCGAAATAAATAGAAAAATAGAAAACAAGATAGAGTGTTGTACTTGGAACTCGTGAAATTCCTCACGCTTCAAAGTTTCCTCTTAAATTGCTAATTGTTCGCAAACAGGTATCATCGTCTCGAAAGTGGCGGATTAATATTCGTCGATTAATCTCGAATTAAATTGATGTTCAACAGTCTCTCGGATACATTTAAGTTGCCTTTAGGTGCACTTACGAGGATGGCTGTTAACACCGGTATAGCATAAAGTATAGTAATCGGTTTAGTGGCCCTCGCTCACGGTCGATCAGGTATTTACTAAAGTGCATGTAACGATGAGATTACATATGGAACTAACACGAGAGAAATGCCATTCCGACAACCTTCTTATAGGATTTCGTGGAAGAACTATGCTACAAACAGAACCACTTTCAAAACCAGATATCACTTTAAATAAAATTTTAAATGTCAAAGTATTTGATGTCAGGTAGTAGATACTAAAACCGCTAACATTCATATCATTAATGTTCACGTTTACTATAATTATACCAAATTTCGACCAAATTCACAGTTCCAAGAATGTGAACCATCGTGAGCTCAAAAGATGTGAGTTGCCAATCTGACGTAGTAGAACAGATACACTTTCTAATCGATCAAATGACAAATTGGTGTAGACCTAAAGGTCAATGCAGTTTAATATTTCCCGACTGACAACTTGCAAGTACATATGCGGAGTTGTATTCTTTCCTAGCAAGGTTTTCTCAATATCCGAGTACATTTTTCCGGCTGATCGGTGATGAACCGTGACTCGTGCAGGGTCGTGACTGGGTGAAATAGGACAGGACGTTTTCACGCACCCACCGTTTCCACGAATCCGACATTTTTCACAGATACGTATCTGGTTATCCGGTCGCGGTGGAAGAGTCGAGAGCTGCATCGTGAAGGAGGATGGCAATCTACAGATACAGGCTGTCAGAGGGCAAACTCTCGGTGTCCAGGAGAGGAAAGAGTATAGCGTTACGGGCTGGGATGTCAGTGACCGGAGCATAACCCCAAGATAGTTTCACCATTACCAGCCTCTTCCTTCGGCTTGCTCCTTTCTGTCGGCCTGCACAACCGTACAGCCGTTCGCCCCACAACACCTGAGTGTCTCCAGTTGCAAATGTTCGTGTCAACGAGCTGCTTTCCACGAGGATATCTTCTCTCCTGCTACTCCAGACGAAGCGATTCGTTTCTCTGCTCCTGCTGTATTCCTGCTCCTTCGGTTCCCTTATTGCTTCACTTGCTTTCTCTATTCGTACAATCTTGCCATCGAAATTCGTCTCGATTGACTGCTTCATCTTCCTTCGACTTCCCATTTATTCGAACATCTATCCTTCCTTGTTATACTCGTGCTACCTGTACCTGGGTTAGGTTAATCATTCTGGGTTCACTGCTCAATCTTCTTTCGACTTTATGAGAACGTTTGTTCTTATTTTTTATTTGTTCTCGTGGCATCTGGCTTAGGTTAGGTTAGTCAAAGTACTAGACAAACTACTCCATTATCTTTCGACATTTTTATCGATGTGAACGTTTGTTCTTATTCTGCATTTGTTGCTGTGGCACCCATGGGGTTAGATTAAATTAGTTAAAATTTATTTAGACAAACCGTTTCAACTTCTGTTTATTTTCTTTAGACTTTTCTGTTATATTTCAAAGTCTTCTTCATTTACTCGTTGTCACGGAACCCATATTTAGGTTAGGTTTAATGGCAATTCTTTCTTCGACTTAATAACAAAAAGTAATTAGTGTACATTGTATACAATATACGTTGAAACAGGTTCTTCCTAATTAAAATGTAATAGTATGTACAATTTAATGCAGCATTCATTCAGTAAACGCATTATTATTGGTTTCTGCAAATTTTTCACTAGAATTCTGAATTAACATAATCCTTTCCCAGTGTTAGGCTTAATATCATGCGAGCTATCTTTAATTTAACAGTGTATCGTCAATTTTTGTAGAAATTAATGAATAATTCAACAGAGAAATGAAAACGGTAACGAACTTTATTACTTTGGGTTACTTATTTAATGTTCAACCGAAGAAATACGAATTAAAATCTTGTAATTGTATATACGGATAAATATTTATTGACTTAAGGATACAGCTACAATATTATTTGATATATTTTACATAATTTTCTCCCACTCGTATGACAGAAATACAATTGGATGTGATTCTGAATACAAAATGGCTTATAAATATAGATCCTCGAACCGACAGTTATGGAAATACAGTTAATCATATTTGCAAATTTCGCCCCATTTTCTTGAGTCTCGGGCTTATAAATGAATTTTTATCTCTGAAACTGTTATCCTTATGAACGTATTCTTCTTCTCATTATGTTCGAGCAAATTAGCACATTTCTTCCTTCTAGAATTCTTCGGAAGATTTAAATCTTCATTATTCACAGACTGTTACTCCTATAAACGTGCTCTTTTTGTTTTATTCAAAGATATTTTTTTACTTAAAACAAGTATCACTTGTAATACCTAAATTTTTGTATTGGATGAATTTTAATATATTCCCTAAAATGTTATGTTTCGATTGATCACTAAACAAATTTGATTATTAATAAAATGAACAATTAATAAAGTAGGTATATGAAGTATCATATTTTCCAAAATTTCATTCGACGTAGATGTTGTCTTTTCCAGTTCACATGGGAATTTTACGTTCTTAGTTTAATTAGGTTCGCGATTTTCATTAGCGCGATCGTGGCCAGCTTAAATGAGGGATGAATCGCTCGGTGAGTTGATTCGAGTTCGACTGGGGGATTCACGATCGATCTACGAGCAAGGCTTTTGAATGCTTAATTGAAATTCGCCGGCTAGAATGATGAGAAGCTGCAATTTTCTACGTGCACTGATTAATTATAGTGTCGGCCGGGAAAACGCAATTAAGCGGCAGACGGAAGTTTAAAAAACTTTGGGAATATGATTAAGTTTATTTAAAGAAACTTTCTTCTCCTGACAATTTTATCGTTATGAATTAAACAATACGCCAGACACAGCTCTATAACTTAAACACATTCTTTCTAATTAAACGCAGTAACTAATTACGATGTGGTAATTAAGAATTAATGAAAGTTTTCTAAAGTATTCGATATAAGAATTCTTTCAGCTATGATTTTATATTTACAAATTTTTATTATGTATATTGCATTGCAATCTGAAGAGGTTATTTAACTACCTGATTGTTATAATATATTGTATTATCAATAGAGTAATTATTGTACTTAATTAACAATATACAATATTGTCAACTTCAAATTCGTGATAACGAACATAATAAGATATAACTGAACCGAGTTACATAATTTATGGCGCAAAAGCTGCAGCCTAACCTGTTTCGTATTACGTGTAACATGGTAAGAGATTCGATCTAGTAATTGGCATACTTTATATCACGTTACTTCCATACTAATATCATCTCGTGCGTACTAATAAGGATCATATTAAGTTACACTTAATTCAAGACTCGGTACTTTTAACATTTACGAGGTAAAAGTAGTTTTCCATGCATATTCAGTTTTTAATAGCTACATCCTCATTACCACCACAGCGAATTACAAATAATGCATTTAACTTGCCATTGCATTTATTTCGTTCAATTTACGAGAATAAGTTATACTATATGGGATCATTAACCCCTTGACTTATATTTTTGGCAGGTAAGCTAATGATGTAATATTAAAGCAAGTAAAGGACTTGTGATGAATCGATATTAAATTCCAGACTTGATCGTGGTGTAAACATGATTTTGGTTCGTTGTATCTGAACTTTGATGTGCGTCACGAGTGACACAGTGGAAGGTCAACCACTTATTCTATAGAATGGTGAGGTTTAAATTTTCGTACGAATCACCTGTATGAGAGGTGACCAAACTTTTTAGGAAACTTATTCACTTTCGGAGAATTCTATCACATTAAGGAGAGTTACCTGAGATACAACAGTCAGAGTTAGGCTCATAAATCGGGTAAAATCGACAGGTCGGAATGGGGCAACCCCGTGAACCCTCCAGTCGGCTGATGACGGTGACGAGGCGTGTTCGTGTTGGTGGATCGATAGACAGCGAATTGTTGAATCGGTGCATGATAAAGGGTAACGACCGCAGCCAGTTTGGCAGCGTTCGTGAAAGCGGTCTTTCTTCGAAGCGACGCAGCCGGAATCATGCGATGACGGGGGCGATTATGAACGTGGCGATGGAAGACAGTGTACGCTTTCATTTGGTATGCGTAGGTGCGTGTTCGCGAAACCGAGAGAAAGAGGGTCAACGGAGAAGCCGGCCGGACTGGAAAGGAACGGAGAACAAAATGGTGGGAAGAGGAGTCCGGGCGTCAGAACAGGAAGAGAAAGGAGAAGAATAAAAACAACAACGAAAGGAAGAGAAAAAAAAAAGGGAACAACGAGAAGAGGAAGAAGGAATGGGAATGAATGGAGGCGAGTTAGCGAGAGGCGAAGGAGAGAGGGAAGGACGGTAATGGGGAACAACGTATGAGGCCAGGAATGCGAACAGCGAGAGAGACGGGGAGATAGACGCGGATTACGTCAGGCCCTCGATTTAAATGCCTGGCATTGCTGAAATTGGTTCGAAATGACCTCGAGACTCGCTGTCGTCTCTTTATCTAACCCTCTTCTGTCCATAACCAGACACCGTGAGGTGCTCGCCCCGGATAAAAAGGTGAGACGCCAGTCGGGGAAAGCCGGGACAAAGGGAACACCCGTGAAAAGGGACGATAGGGGGCCATGAAGAGGGTCCGGGCAAACATTCGTAATTACACGATCATTTAATATGTCCTGGGATTTCACTGGCCGTTTAACGCGACGCGACGCTCCAAAAACTGGGAAACTCGGAGGCCACGGACAAAAGGACTGTGGCCGACAGCGATTCTCAAAGTTTCGCGATTAGACAAAGGCAAAGAAAATGGATTTTAAAATAGGAGAATTATAGCGGAAGACGAGGATGAAACACCGTGGGAATGTATGCTTTACTATCTTGTGTTGAGATGTGGGCGGAAGTGTATTTTTTAAATTTGAAAGTTGATGACATTTGAATGTCAGTTCCCCGAACGCACGATTAACACAATTAAATTCGATTAATTAAGCACACTTCGGCACGAAGAACTCGCAGGTTTTAGTACTGTCGTGGATCGGATAGGTGTAATAAATTAAATTAAAAGCAGACACTAAGGATTCACGCCCATACCACGCCTTTCGTGATACGAGAGACGCTAAACACAAATAAATCATGGGAAAACGATGATTTATGTTCCGGAGACGATCGTTAAAAATGCCTTGGGAAACTAGCTTGTCCTCTTTTGAAACTCGAAGAGGTCGGTAAATCTTATTCGTAACCTACGTAAGTGTAATTATGGAACACATAAATTGTGATATGGAAAGTTGTTTTACACTTCGTTTACATTTGTAAATTTTTTACTTTTCAAACTCTCATGTTTTCTTCCCTTCACATTCTCAAATGTGAATTCTCATTTTTTCAAATTTTCATATGCATAATTAACAAATTCTGAAACAGTAATTACCAACGAACAACAATCGCAGCACAAAATAAAAATATAATAAGATAATCGCGGCCATGTACGCAATGTTCAAAAACAAGGCGAGAAGAGGTGCTTGTCGCGGAAGAAAGGGTGAATGGAAAAAATTAACGTCATTTGAAAATATTAAAGAGAGGTCTGGTTGCTTGGTAACAGTTCATCGTAACATGTAGAGGTTCATCGCAACGTGTAGAAAGGAACGGGTGATAGTGACGGGACGGCCGGGGGAAAAAAATGGTGGAAGGTGAAAGAACGCGAGGAGACAAATGGGGATTTGCTTGGAAAGTTTCAATGAGAATAAACGAAACTGTGCGCCCTTTCGTTCGATCGCGTGAGCATTCTTTCCATCCGTGTGCGTGTACAAGGATGCGAGAGAAAAGAAGAGTTCTAGAATGGAGAGACAAAAGAAAAAGGGAGTACGAGCAAGAAGCACTAAATCTAATTGCCCAGCGACGTCGTAGAAAATGAACGACGAGACACTCTTGTTCCATATTCTCATTTTTTTTTCATTCTCCCTTCTTTCGTTTCTCTCGAACCTATTGTTTCTCTAATTTACCGAACTGTTTTGAATATCAATTGATTGTTTCTTGTTTGGAGCTCATTCTTGATTCGAAACTTCTTCGTGAGAGATGTTTGTGGTTTTCTGGTCTTCTACTTTATTTAGCATTTAGAAAATTACCATTCTGTTTCAGAATTAATATTTAGAGAGCAACTTTCCAAAGTAATGAAAATGTAAATACTTCTTTTTTATGATTCCAATTTTTGAATAGTTAAAAGAGCAACCGGAATGAGTCTAACAGTGTTAACTGCCACAGTGGAAACGGTCACGCTTAATGTGGTACGCGATAATATGGTTTATCAACACATTAACAGGTTGAGTGCCACAGTAAAACCGGCCATATCTAGTATGCCAGTGTATAATTGCAATTATTCAGGATATGGCCTTTTTATTTTCCAGTTTCAACGTTCTCCTTGCTAATTTATGAAAGTGACTATCAAATTTGTCATTGTATGATTCTATTATTTTTGCGACCTCTATGAGTGATACTAATTAAAAAATGATGGTGAACAAATTGAATTATGTAACAAAAATTTGATGTTTTAAATTTGGAATTTATAGAAGTCCAATGACTGAAGTTCCCACGTTCCAACTTCCTAAATTCCCAAAATTCTAAACTCCCAAAAATCCAAAACGTCCAAATGCTAAAACCCTCATCCAAAAAGTTCCTAAATCCATCACCCAACAACGACCTTACCGATCAGCAGTACGTGTACAGATTTCCCCAAGGAAAATACGGTCGGGAAATCTGAATCTCGTCACTGGCAACATCCCAGAGTATCCACCTTAACATCTGGAACGATAATAGCCATTTTCCTATCGGTCGAACATCGCGTAGATTAGCCACGATGACGAGGAACGTCGTTCACAATCGCGATGACGATGACGATGGTAGCTGCTTCAGCCTGCTGGTAGGCGGAAGTGGGCTTGACCTACTTCGATCGTGGCAACAAAGAAGAAGAAGAAGAAGAAAAAAAAGAAGTCTCGACAGTTCCTCGGGGTCATGAGCCGCGGACTCGGGGAATTAAAACTTGTTCCTGTTGGTTGCCTTAGCGGGCGCCAACAAGAGTCACGTGTGCCTGGCTGTGTGATTCCCCTCGTGTACACGAGCTTCTTCTGCTTTTTGCTCCTTTAAATCCCATCTGCATTTAATTTTCTTGCTTCCTCGAACCGTGCCACCCGCCATGGTGCTTTTCAATCATTTAAATGGCTCGCAGAAAAACGCGCCGTCCGGATCTTGCCGCTGGCGATTATGTTAGAGTTAATTGGTCGAAGGAGCTTCTTTTCTGATCCTCGAATATATTCCGCAGATTTATAGGATATCACTCTTAGAAAGCTATTTTTTTATGATTTACGGTTGCACAGATTACGTACATTTACGGTTACTCGCACTGTTGGATTTAGGGTCGTAGGTGAAAGGCGTGTGACGGAGTAAGAGTTTTGAATTGCGCGCCAAAATGAACTTTATATATACGGTCACATGAACTTGTGACTGAATTCTCTGGGTAATATGTAGTAGAACTACAGAAAAGCAATATAATAATATATAATATGAATAATGCAATAAATAACCGAAATTGAAGAATTGCATTCAAGTGAAATCACGTGACACGTGTTGAAAGTACACAAATATTCTAAAATATTGTGTAATGTAATTTACGGGAAGCTTTTTGATCGTAATTATGAATGAATATGAAAAGGTTCTCTGATACTTTTTCCGCTCTTTCTGTTACTTTCGCAGCTTTTCCTGGGAGTTACACGCACAGCGAGCAAAGGTAATTTGTATCTTTGATGTACGTACATTTCGGTGGTTTTTCATTTTATTTCTCTGCCTTTGCAGATCGTCAACGATTGAATTAATTTGAAACTGGTATTTCTTAAATTGTAAATAAAAAATGAAGAGTGTTATGAAATTAAAATGGAAGAGAGAAACTTTCATGACTTTTATTAAATGGTCAAAGAATTTTTAATTTGTTGTTTAAAGCATTAGAGTACAAAATTTCTTCTAAGTAAATGTTACTTCTTTTAGTATAAAATTTATATCGGTTTCTTTCAAAGCCCGAGTTGTTTTTACACCTAGAATATTCGTTGCGTGGGTGATAGCTATTTTTCGAACGTCAGTATCTGAGGGAAAGAATACGATGACCTAGATAACCCACTAGCTAAACCTGTTCGTGAAAGATCTTTCATTTTTGTATCAAAGGCTCTGCTGCTATTGCAAACTGAAATGTTTAAAAATGAGAAGCAATTTACTGAAATATCGCGTGAAAGTTGCAACTCCTTAACGTAGAATTTTCTGCAAATAAATATTAGAGTAGTGAATAATTGTAAATAACAGAACTGTAAATGATAATAAATAACTAAATTGTAAAAAGTAATAAATTCATTTGTCATAATTATTATTTAAATGCACGTACTTAAAAACCAGAAGTGGAAATTAAATTTAATTAAAGAATAACATGCAGACCTTTACGTGAAATTTCATTTCTACTAATTTCAAAAAATTGTCAAGCACAGATTGTGTCGCAGTTAAAGAACTAATTAAGAAACCTTTTTTTTCGAAAACTACAGGAATACTCGACGAACATTAATTAAAATTTGATTTAAAACTTATTTCTGATAATCTGAAAAATTACCAAGGAACCTTTTGATTCATTTAAATCTGGACGACGTTAGAGTTCCCGACAATTAGAGAAACGAACTTTAATAAAATTAAACGAAGTTTAATTTGAAACTAAGTTTCGACTCTGTTCGATCGAGATACGAAAATCTAATTTAAAATTCATTTTTCGTAATCTTGAAAATTGCCAAGTGCAAATCCTGTTGAAAACAAGTTAATTCGTGCTGTTCCCATTTGACAATGTTCCTACAGAGATAACTTTTCGACTATTTTCAATCGGAGACGGTGTTCTATCGATATTCTAGTAAGCATCGAGTAACAATGACAAGAGGAAAGGAATACAGTGAAACAGAGATGGCTAACGATAAGTTTCTTCCGAAGAGAAAAGTTATTATCACTTTGCGAATGGACGATCGTTCAATTACCTTCTTCTTCGTCTCTTCAGTTCCACGCCATTCGCGCAACAGAACGTACATCTAGTCGCTTTTTGTATGCTCGTGAAGCATTCGAGACGTACAGGGTGTCTCAAGAACACCGTTCAACCCAGAAACCATAGATCATACTCGCAAAAACTGGAGACTCTTTTACCGTTTTGCAATCCGCGGATTCGAGATATAAGCAACTGCAAATTGCAATATGTCCTGAATTTTTAAAGTAACAAATTCCTAATGTCCTAAACTATTTTAAAGAACTACAACTATTTTAAAGAAAGAATACCTTTTATTTGAATTCCATGGACACTGACTCTCCTTCATCTAGGATTCTGAAACATAACAGAAAATGATCGATTAGGCAATTTAGATGAAAGATTATGGGAGCGTAGAAAAGTATATCTGGTTACACGAGGTGAACCATAATTTAGCTTATACAAACAATGGAATTCATTGTACCGTATTATTTTATTTTGCAGCGGTATTTATTATGCTATAAAGAAAGAGAGTAAACATGCTCTTTTTTTATACAATATCGTTTATAAAATTAATTGTTAAACGAGACGATCACGGATAGATGACGATAAATTTCCATGGGCAACTGGTTAAAGCCTCTACATAGTTCGATTAACACTTTACCACGTTACTCATGTGTGAATAGTGCACGAATCACTATAGCAAAATTCCATTAGCCTTTTGTGGACGGCGATCCTACCTATTTGATTGGAAACTGTTTTATCCGCTACGTATTTGGAAATATAATTAATAGGTGCAATTAAGTATTTTTAAAATGATACACTGGAATGAATATCGTTACGTAACCATTAGTATTATTATAATTCAGCAATTGTAATTATTACTTTTAAAATGTAATCAGGAGTTTTATTGTTAATATTATTTTAATCCCAATTTAGCTTTATTAGAAGTACGTGCAATTGGAGTATATTCAGAATTTGTAGTAAAATTGTTATAATTATAATTGGGACTTTATCATAATTAATTTCTGCTTAATTGGGGCTTTCGTTATTAGAGCAAGTAAAACTAGAATTAGAACTTTCATTATTAGAATTGTTAGGACTACACCCGGGACTTCCCTTATTAAAATAATAAGTGGTGCTTTCATCGTTAAGATATTACGATTACAACCTGCACTTTCGTTATTAGAACAATAATCGTGTGCCTTGATATTAAAATTTTAATTATTTTACACTCTTACAAATATTATAATTATATTATCAAATTTTCAAACGTAGGATTTGGGAAATTTCAAAATTGAAGAGTTGGAAAATTTAATAATGCACATACATGAAAATTTCAAAATTCACAAATATAAATAACTTGAGAACTTGAAAATTTACAACCTCAAATTTCAAAACCTTCGAAATCTAAAAATCTGAAAATTCCAGAACTCCCAAACTTGCACATTAAAGTACATAAAAATTCAGCACCACGTATAAATTCAAAACCAGAAAGTTTGAAAACCAACAAAACCATAAAACCTAGTAACCTAAATCCTCAACCCCCAATTAGTAATCCCCCTATATTGCACCCTAACTGGCACAGAACACTTTATCATCGCCAAAAAGAATTCTCGCAATCGATCGCATCAGCAATTCCGTCTTTCATCGAATTTCATTGAATCGTCATCTCTTTGAGCAGCGTGCGTCTCGATTACGGCACCCACGCCATAAATCACCGCTGTAACACGTAGCTAAACGTTCTCCGTAGACAGAATGCACACACGGTAGGAATGGTTCTCCAGGTTGTTTTTTTTTCCAAGCGAGTTTCGTGTTCTTGCTCGACGAAAGAGCCCATTTGTTATTCTCAATGCCGCACGAAATCGTGGACGTAACACGCGTTACGCTTCTACGCGGCGACGCAAGAACACGTCCATTATTTTCCGTTCAGATGCGCGGCCCGGAATAGATAAGAAGACGGCAGGACAAAACGAAAACGCTGGCTGACGTGTAAATTTTAAGTACATCCCACCCTAAAGTGGATTCAAACTTATCTTTCAACGTTCCAGGCCCCATCCCTTCGTTCTTCTTCCTTCTTTTCCTCCTCGGGATCTCCATTTTAGCTTTGACTTTTCTGTACAACTATGAAGGGGGAGGAGGAATCGACGGTTTCGAGGGGAAGACATTTTAGAGGGCATTTTTTAATGCATCCGATTTGTATCGCGGATAATATCTGGGTGATGAGGGGACGAGGTTTTTGTCAAGTAAGGGCTTTGAGTGGATAAGATTATTGTGCTGGATCAATTGAGGATGAGTCTATGGGGAATGGTTCCCCTTATTCCCAAATGCCCAAATTCTCAAATTCCCCAATTCCCTAGTTCCCCAATTCCTAACTGTCAAATTCTCAAATTCCCCAATTCCCAAATGCCCAAATTCTCAAATTCCCCAATTCCCTAGTTCTCAATTCCCAAATTCCCCAGTTTCCAAATTCCCAAATTCTTGAAAACCCCAAGTTAAAAAATTTCTAAGTCCCTAAATCTCAATATCCCTGAATCCTTAAATCTCTAAATCCCTAAGTCCCTAGTCCCTAAATTCCTAAATTCCCAAATCCCCAACTCCAACCAAATTCAGGAAATCAGTCCTTCAATTCCGAAATTCAGGTACTCCGAGTCTCATAAATTTAAAACGCCCATAATATGAATATCCCGAGACTCACAAACGCACAAACACTGTATATAAAAGGGTAAAATCATAGTAACACTCAGTCACTGCTGTTTACCGATGAAAAATCCTTCCATCCGCGTGAAATATCACTGAGAACGTACGAGGGGGTGGTTACGGGGTCGGTTGCCACGGGGTTGGCTCGCTGAAGTTTCTCGCATAACTTAATTCTAATTTTCAACGAGGAACCGGCTTAAGCGAAAATAATTCACCGGATATTTTCGAATAAATTTGCCGCACGCAACGGAACCCCTCGGTGAAAAAGGGGCGGCGAGGGAGAGAAAAAGAAAAAGAGTGGCAGGGCGTTAAGCTTTTCCACGGGGTGTGTAAATTATGCTCTTCTTACAGGCCATTCCACGGCAGTTTTCACTCTATCCGAACCTGGCCACCGGCCTGTATTTATGATACGAGTTATTAAGAGAAAGTTTCAAGTTTTATGTCGACTAAACACCCTACACTGCGTCATGTGCTGTGTGTGTGGCTCGCTAGAGGAGCGGTATTGTTTTCAACGATATTAAAGGCACTCCTCGAATCACTGTAAAATGTGGTTATTTTTAGGAGTATGTTCGACGAAACTAATCGCTGTGTTGTTAAATTATGGTTATTGTTTACTATCGTAAGGCAATGGATAAAACTGTGGACGGACGATGAAAATGAATAGAGGTTAGGTTAATATTATACTACTACTTTCAAATTGCAAATGTTTGAAGAGACTATGTTTATTAGTTATTTAATATTTTTATGTTTGATATTAATATTCATGTACCTAAGCACATTTTATTAGTGTATATAGTACGTGTATATTTTTATAATTCAACGTTTCCAAAATTCAATTGAATGCAAGCAGATCCAAAATGAATAAACCAGAGCAAGAAATTCCTGGAATTCCCTCTAGTTTCGATACGACTCGAATGATTCCACCGAGTACATGGGGAAACTTGGACAATTTGAAATTCTACGACAGCATCTGAATCGATGAATTCATTTGATGCTTTCAAGAAATGAAAACAATGTATCGAAATGGCGCATCTCATAGCAATAATTTTTCCTCCAGAAAAAGGGATCGCGATGGAATATTGGAAATTGCGATTGATATTTATTTTTCATTCAACTACCTCGCTCTTCTATATTCCCGGATCAATTTTTTAAAACGTCACGTAATCGTAATTTAATATATCTTACGGTTTTTTACATGTTTATAGTTAACATTATAGTAATGTTTATAATGTTTATAAATATTCAGTATTAATTCTTTTTTCATTTAAATATTTAAATGTTGAAACACAGAAATATAGAAGAAGTTGCAAAATTCAACCACTAAATCCTCCTTGAAACGAGTGTTTATCGACAGCCAGCAAACGATTGGAATAACACTTCCGACAGAGATTAAAAGGTATCTTAAAAACATGTTCTCGATGTGACAGAAGCCGTTTGAATTGCCATTGAATTGCACGGACGGCAAGAAGAGAACGGGACAAGAAAGATAAGCGTAAGAAAAGTCCTAGTCTGAAGGTAGTTCATCGGTAGCTACTTCAAAAACGAGGCTTCAGAATCACCCTGTCATCCCTCTGGAACCGCTATCGAATGTCTTTCGAGTGACTCAGCTCTTTCGATTCCCCTCGCTTTTGGGCAAAATCGATCGATCTCTTCGGCAGATAGGATTAAAGGGTGGCACGATCGTAAAGGAATACCGCAAACGCGTCGGTGCTCGACCTCCGGATTCTTTTGCACCTCCGTTGCTGTCGATAACAATGATCCACCGATACGTAAGAAACCGTACGCGTAAAAGGAACGTACAAGCTTGAAAGAAACGGGAGAAGTATCGTATGAACTCTACACCGAGAATATACTGAATGAAGTTCTTTAAGAATTCGTTTCGATCACACGATGACAGTTTTCAAGGTTAGGGGATTAAGTAGATATAGAGATGTATACTCAAATGCCCAACTGACCAAATCTCCAAATCCCCAAATCCTCAAATGCTCAAATCTCCAAATTCCCAAATTCCCAACTGCCCAAATCTCCAAATCCTCACATCTCCAATTTCCTAAATTCCCAAGTGCCCAACTGCCCAAATCTCCAAATCCTCAAATGCTCAAATACCCAAATTTCTAAATTCCCAAATCCCTAAATCCTCAAATCTCCAAAATCCCAAATTCCCAAATCTCTAATTTCACAATCCCCTTAAGTCTACCAAGTCCCACTAAAAATACGAGAACAGAGGTCTGAAAGGAAGAGACAACATCCTGTTTTAACGTATTTCCGGAAGGTTACGGCTATCAAATCGCACGAGCCTGTGGTTTCGACGCTCCGTTGCTTTAGTGTTCTTACGACCACCGTTGATGTCATCATCCCCTTCCTTTGTCTTTCGTTCCATCTTTCATAACGGCACTTCGCCGGGAAATGACGTCGCGGCCATTTTTTTTTCTCTCCCTTTGATTTTCTTCTTTTCGACTCCTCCACCTTGCGGACGATAAGTGTTTCCATTTCACTGGCGAACCGTGTCCCCGTTGCTCAATTAGGTCGTTCGTTTTTACCATCGTAGACCACCATAGAAAACCACCGTGACCCTTCTACCAATCTGCTGGGACTAATTGCTGTATCGTTCTGGGACGAATGCAACTTCCCTCGTTTTCTTTGTTCTCTTTCTTTCTCGGTATCTGCATTGCAGCTGGTATTTGCCTCTTTTTCGAATCGATTGCCCGGTTACTTTGGACATAAATTTACTTAATGATCTAATCTGTTGAAACTAATCTAAGTTGTTTAACCTCTCTTTAGAACGTATCTAACCTAAAAATTGGATATGTCATGTACATTATAAATTTCAATTTTGATTTGACCTTATATGTAATCTTTTTACTCAAATATATTTATAAAGATAGACATGTAGACGAAGGATAAATTTAGGTTAGCTTTTAAACTGAAAGAAATATCAACTAAATGTAGAAATCTATATTATCGATACAACTTGTGTAATGACATTTTATTTTAAACTTGAAATGCGATGATTATTTTTATACGATAAAAATGTCCGTGTTTTAACCTGTATAATTTAATATTAATCCGCTAACGATTAAAGTAAGAAGATCAGCAACAGAAAGTTTGTAAGAGAAAAGAAAGATGGCGGTTAGGAAGAGAGGACCAGATGAATAAAAGTTTGGACAGTAAACGGGAGATTTTCCAGTTAAAAAACATTTGAAATATCTGCGTACGACTTGGACGTGGTTGTTCACGAAATGCAAGGGAAGTTCTTTTCCCTCCCTTCGGCGTTAACTTATAAAGTTTATTTCCCTTGTAGCCACTCGGCCTAGAGGCCCCACGGTTCACCGAAACTCGGCGTAGATGGCATCAGTTCTTAATTAAAATGCAACCGTCGTACAAATATCGTCGAGCAAGAGCCCCGCTTAAACAAAGGGAAACGAGAGGGAAATAAAAAGGAACGAAAGTAAAAGATGGCCAGATAGAGAACGTTTACACGGAACGTTGAATTTGGAGGAAGAGATGATCGTACCGACTGATTTCGTGTTTGTTGTGGCACGAGCGTAGGCCTCGAGAAAACCGAGGTTACCATGACCGGCATGACAAACCACGATCACAATAATTCTTTTCTTTATTCGGAGTTACAAGCATCCTTTCATCTTTTTCGACGATCTTTCTCTTTCGAGACGTTTCGGATGCTAATGAAACGACCAAACGAACAACTCACGCGAAAAAGTCGGGAAAGTTTGACTTACAATTTTCTCCATTTCTATTTAAACCTCGTCAAATGGAATCGTAGAGAAACACGAGAATTTAACAACAAATATTGGATCGTGCTGTTAGAGTTTATACCGGGGTCTACGGTTCTGGGAACATTGGTTCGATGAGGATTCTGAATTATTCTTAGTTACATTTTACAGAGAATTGTGGAATGTTTCTATCAAGTTTCTCAAATGAGATATTTTATGATTTTATGCAAGAAATACCAATCGCTAAGTGTTTGCGTATATCGCTATACTTGCCAGGAAGTACCCAGCCGATCACTGTAGATAATCGAGGAACATAGTTGGGGAAATAACGGTGAATCGAACGTAGACGAATCTCCGAGCGAAGCCTCGTTACCGAGTCGCAATTAAAAGAATCGCTTCCATCTGCCTTCTTTAAAAGTCAATAGCAGAGCAAATCCTGAGCCGGTGTAAAGAAACCTTTCAATTGGAGAAGCCTCTTTAAACGACAGACGTTGGCCTGCCTTTCACGTTATTCTTCGACCACCGTTGCCCTCCGTAAATGACAAATTTCTTTGAACCTCGCGGAAAAGTTTGCCCATTATTATCGAGCTGGTGTGTGTGCCTGGTTGTTGGCACGAAAACTTCAAATGTACGCCAATGGGACGTGGAGAATGAGGAGAGGAAGTCGTTGACAAAAGGCAACCGCAGAGCGGAAAAACAGTTTTCTTGTGTCTTGACAAAAAAAGGAGAAAGAACAAAAAAATCGGAGAATGAGAAAAAAATTGCCGTTTCGTGCATTCGAAGTGGCACTCTACGTTCAATTTCACGTGAACACGCGCTCCTTCTTTTTTTTTTTTTAGTCGACGACAAACAGACTTTTAGCGTATCAAGTGGGGTTAAATATTCGGTGCATGGTTGAATACTAGTAGGATTATAATTTGAATGTCGAGTAAGTTCAACTGAATAATTCATCGGATTTTGGCAGTTTCTAATAAAAACGTGTTTCACGACTGTAGAGAGGTTATGATGAGGGAAGGTCACAGTCGTTGAGTCATCGATTTTGACTGAACTTTTTCCCAAAGAATCTGGAGTGGAAATGAAACGATCCGTGTTTCGTAGTTTTTTGCAACGTACGTTAGAGATATTTAATATTTTTTTGACGCGTGATGTAGAGCGTGGCGGCGAGGATAGACAGTGTGGCAGGTTTTTATATTACACCATCACGAGTTCGAAGCTGATTGATTGATGTACTTTTTGTTCTATTTTCTTATTTGGGTATTATGGGTACACTTTTTATTTCCTATACAATGCATTTTATTAATATTTTGAATACTACATCAACAGAAATAGTTCACCAGGCAGACATTTTAATAATACTCAAACTACAAAATGGCTGGCCGTCTCTTATAGCGAACAAAGATCGTTTCGAATGGAAGTTTTGTAGTTCTAATTTGATGGTAGTGGTTAGTTCGTGCGAAATCGAGTCGAGAACGAGTCACGTTTGTTCAAATTTTTTTCCCGCCGTGGAGTTAGGCAGTTTCGAACTGAAACTAATACCGTTGACGGCTGCTACGGGAAAAAGGAACGGGTCTGGAACAGTGGGTCTAAAGTGGCGTTCACGAGGGAAAAAGGAGGAAGCTTACGAACAGACTTTGTATATGGGGTGTCCCACGATTTCCTCTGCTATGGAAAACCATTTCGATAATTTACTGCCAAGATATTATCTATATATTCCCGAACCTAACCTATAAATCTAACGTCTATTATTTATAGAAAAAAATCTATGTAACTGCTATTGTTATTTATAGACCAAGTCTATATGTGTAACATCTATTGTTATTCATAGATCAAATCTATAAATGTAACTTAATACTTGATCAGATTATTTACATTGATCAGTTTCATTTGCGACATGATTTCTCCAATTAGAATAAATAGAGGATTACAAATGAATCTGTCACGAAATACCTAACTGAACCTAATAATGTTAAAACAATAACAGGAACGAACAGGTTTTCCAATAAATTGTTTTCCCTGTTAAAATACTAAAACAGATGCAACAGAAATAGATGGCAAAGAAAGCAATCAACCTATCGCACCAGTTATCATTTGAAACTAAAACTATCACCGAATGGAGAGCAATGAAAAATGGAGGGCTATCATGCTATACACCCCTATCAAACGTGAAACAATACATAGCTTCGAAAAATATTCCCACCTCGAATATCCGTTCTCCACGACTCACTATCCTAGCAAAAAATTCCTCTCGAAAAAAGAGAGGAATGCGCATAAAAACACGTATGTACAGAAATAAAAAAGAACTAGGTGAGCGCGTTCGAACAAACCGACAAAGGAACCTACATGCATTCCTATCTCGCGTAGTTTAAACAAAGATTTATGTAGCTTTAATCAAACGAGGGAAGTCATATATCTATTTAATCCCTTACCGTATCGTTCCTTTTTTTTTAATGAATAGATATATGTACCCAATGTAAAGAGATTTTTTATGGGTGGTATCGGGAAAATTTGTTGACATGATGAAATTGTGGTCCTTATTCTTATTAGTTGGAAATCTGATGAGTTCTGTAATTTGTGTTAAATTTATGAAGCGAAAAGATTTATTGAAAAGTTTGTATATTTCTCAGGTTTTAAATTTTTGGATTTCGGTATTTTGGAATTTCTACATTTTCAAGTTTACACATTTGCATATTTCTAAATTTCCAAATATTCAAATTAGTAATCTTTATAATTATTCTACCTCTATCACATAAATTTCGCTACAATTTAATAGTGTATGATGCCCTTTCATCTAAAAATTGAAACGTCTAATTTCTAATAATGAAGCCACAATCCCAACTTTCACATTCAAAGGTCAAACAGTAGTAAAAGCCAGAATCAGTATCTATTACACACCTGAACGATTCAATTATCCAACTAGTCTGTTTAGATAAACTACCCTTAACCGATTCACGTAAATGTACTATTTACATCAATTCCACATAAAATAATATAACTACTCCTAATTCCAATTTTCCACTAATTACATTTTTTAAATACCATCTCCAGCTTCCCCAAACAAATTTTCCAATAAAGCAACATAATCCTATGAATATTACTTACTAATTAAAAGAGTCAAATATCGTAAAAGTTAAAGATCACAAGAGTAAAAGAATGCATCACTTAAAAAAATCACAAAAGCCACGCAAAGGAGACCCTCCAATTCGATATTCAATATCCAATAATCGCGAAAGACGCAAACGCGATAAGGATCGTTAGACAGGACACCCTGTATATCCAAGCAATACCGCAGAAAGTCTGTATCGTGTACAAAGCCAGGCTTGGAGAAAGAGGGAAGAGAGTAAAGATGAAAAGAGATTGTGGAAGAGGGGACGTGAGGTGAGAAAAAGAGAGAGTGAGCGCAGGCGAGAGAGAGAGAGAGAGAGTGGTACGAAGAGAAAGAGAGAGCGGACTATATGCCCGATAAAAAGCCCTGATTCCCACGAGCGTGGATAGCCTACGATGAAAACCTCTCAGCTCGGCGACCACGGGCACTGGCATTAGAACGTCCACGAGTAGCATGTCGGATTTTTCGTCCGCAGACACTATCCGGCGTGGCGAACAGCACAGGGACGAGCCGACATGCCAGACTATATCCACGTAACGATTCGGTCTCATTGTACGCGTTTACTAGGCTATGATTATGCAATCACCGCCAGCTTCTACGGTTCGAGCATTGTTCGGCCGGCCATTGTCTTGGCAGCTGGAAATTTCTCGCTCGAACGTTTTCCCTTTTCCTTTAACGCGTCGATATTCCTGAAATTTGGCGCTAGACCCGGCTCAAATCATCCGTGAACCCTACCGGGGTAACTGATGCATCGTTTAACCCTTTCGAGGCTGTCTGATTCTTAGCGGCGACTTGTTACGGCCATCTTGTTTACATTAGCATCTGACTCAACACCTTTCAATATTAGACTTTATTAGGAGCTGAATTTCAAATATGATTAACGTTTCAAGTTATTATGTTGTGAGGACGAAAGTATTGAACAAAAATTTGATTATGGAGAATAAAATCTTCTATCGTGTAAATCGTAACGAGATGTTATACTCCGAGGAAGAAACGATTTCATATTTGTCTACAAAGTCGAAATTCTCTTTAGCGATCAGCTCCCGTTCATACATCTGCACGTTATCGCAAAGCTTGCATCAATTTTGCAGGCTGCTCGTCGAATACGCTTTTCGGAGCTTTCAATCGAACGCCCACCTTGTATTATATTATCCACCGTTCGAATTCGAAGCGTCTTTTATTTTATCCATCCGTGTACCGAGAAGAACGGTCGTGCATCGATTTCACGGAACATTCTGTACCAAGTGTATTGTTACTCGAGCATCAGCTTAAAGGGGCTACAACGACGACGAGACAAAGCGATTGATTGTAACACGATAGCGAGGGAATATAAAAGGAAGAGACACCGGTGTCTTCCTCTTCTCTGCAGCCTCCTTTTTTTCGACGGAGAAGAAATCCACAAAAGAAATCCGTCGCGATGATTACCGACAGACGCACTCCAGGAATTGGAATAACGCTCGAGAAATGATATATTTTTTTTTCATTCGTTCTTATCTTTCTTTTCCTTTAATACGACGATCGATGGCTGTGGAGGTGGAGAACGGTGGGTCAAGTTAACCCCGTCGGAATTGGGTTTAGGTGTGTAGGTGGATGGAGTAGGGAGTTTTGGGTTGGGGTAAAAGATTGGGGAACGCCAAACATCTTTTTACTTTCGGGAATAAATGAACTTCACAATTTTCCAACTTGCTAGTTTCCCAGCTTCACAATTTACTAACTCCCCAATTTTTCAATTTTCCAACTTCCAAATTTCCCAATTTCTTAACTTCCCAATTTCCCAATTTTCCAGTTTTCCAACTTCCTAATTTCCCTATTTCCCAACTTCCCAACTTTCCAATTTCCTAATCTCCCAATTTTCCAATTTCCCAATTTCTTCACTCCCCAATTTCCCAATTTCCCAATTTTCCAACTTTCCAATTTCCTAATCCCTCAATTTTCCAATTTCCCAACTTCCTAATTTCCTAATTTCCTAATTTTCCAACTCTCCAATTTCCTACCCTTCTAACTCCCCAATACCCAGATTCCCAAATTTCCAATTTCCAAGTTTGCATCCTTCCGTACCTTTCCAAATGTCTAAGTACCCACCATTACCAAAATTTTGAAAATCTGAAATTTTAGAAAAATTTCCATAATTACTACAAGACATAGTAAGTTCGTAAGCGTATGTTGAATGAACCTGTAGACGAAACTTCGAGCGTTAAGGAACACCCTGTATAGCGCGTTTATCGACCGGTTCTTGTCTCGTCGCGGATTAGAAAGAACGGCCCTACCGTGTTCAAGCGTGATTCCAATTCCTCGATCGTGTCTGCTAGTAATCACGCTGCCGGATTTCTTTCCATGCCGGAACTCGGACGCCTACTATGCACTCGTTCTTCCTTTTGTGGCTCCTCGCCATCGCGTTACCATTGATTGCTTCCCATCGAACCTTCGATCCTTAACATCGGTTTAAGCTAGTCGAACAGAAGGTGCCTTCTTTCCTTACCGAACATACTAAAACGTTCCCCCGAATTATTCGCTAACAACCTTATTCACCTCGCGTACTTATGGTCTTGTAAATAAATCGTTTCAAATTTAGACATGTTTTTATCTTCAGATTTAACGAATTAAAAATATGACGACTCGAGACCTGAGAAGTATTTAATTTCAGTACTTTGCACATGTTAGTACCCTAGTACAGCGGATAAAGAAAGCCGAAACGAAACGAACGCAGAAAGGGTAGATCTGCAGGAGTTTGCCCTATTTAACCCTTCCGACGAAACTTTTTTCATATTTTATGCACGTGCTGCGTAGCAACCGGGGAGAGATCAGCAAAAGCGGATTTCAGATAGACCGGCTGGAACGAACATTTGAAATTCGAATCGGGCTACTCGATCATTCGCGCAATACTGACGGCGGTCGAACTTGTTTAAGGAAGTTCGATGGCCGTTTGATTTGTCGAAATAGTTCGCGGAGTGTTCGAACAAATTGGTTGCTTTTGATTTGTTGTTGTTTTCGAATGTTTCGTTCTGCTTTGGCATTTCGATGAACTATTGGACTTTACGTTCGTGGATAACTTTTGATATATTAGAAAATTTCTTTTCTTCGACATCTACTTTATATATTATTATGATTAAATAATAAACTATATTTTATAATTTTATTTCGTGATTATTCAGGGTATAATGTTCCGCCATTTTGATTTAGAACACGTGCGCTCAGGTGGCGGTAAAATTCAAATCTTGTGTGAAGAATTTTTATAATAGACTAACAGTTTGTTATCGTTTAACTTATCGTTTTAAAATGCTAAAATAAAAGTACTAATATTATGTTTCGTAGATTTCTGCACCTCATCAAAATTTAATCAAGCAATTGTATAAAATAGGTGATTTTATAAAATACAATGATCAACTTTCTTTGACAACTCTGTATATAATTTCTTACCGACATAGCTGTCAGACGTAATAAATCTTATCGTAACCATAAAATGATCGCATGATTTTTGGTTTATCGCGTTGAAGATTGCACGTGTCTATCGAAAACTCGCATTCAGCAAAGAGAGCACACGATGACAAAGGGTTTTCACTCGAACGAAGGACAATCAGTCACAACGCGTTGTATCTATCACAATGTTCACGAGACCAGTATCTCCCACGAAAGCCCACATAAAACCAGACGAATGTTTATCGATCGTCGTAGCAATGAGAAATAATGCATCCTCTGGAGGGCGTCGTTGCTTTTCGATTCCGAAGAAAATACATGCACAAGCTGAGAATAAACTGTTTCGCATTCTTCTTTCCTTTTTTCTGTTCGGAACACGAGGCTCTTTTAACCTGTCGGCTGTTCTCAGACGCATCCATTCGTGTCTCGACCTTTCACCTCATTTCTTGCCTCGTTTGATCCGTTAAATTTCCTCGGGAACTTTTATGGAAACAATTCGTGCTTGGCAGAAATTCTACGACGCTCCACAACACGGCAATATGACATTCTTTTTCCCGTTCGAAAGTTTCGAGAACTTGATTCCATTCGAAAATTTGTACAATTAATTTTTACGTCAATTTGCCTGTTCTTTCATTTTCATCATAAACTTGGAATAAATTAAGTGACCAAAGAATTAAATCAGAAAGTAACATTTAACAATATTCGATAAAAACCTTCACCTGCAATAGTTCTCGATTATCCATAAACTGATATTTCCATTACGATCTCGATTAATTCCAATTAAATGACAAAAGCAGCGAGTCATCATCGAGAACATCAAAGAAGGAAAAAATACATAACACTTTTATCGCAAAATCGCACGCATTAAACTACCCTTTATGAACCGTACTGTGGCTGACAATTTCCAGTAATATTTTAACGAAAAATAAACGTCGGAAACAGTTTCGATGGTTTAAATCGATCCGGGACAAAGAATTGTTCTCCGTTTACCTGCACCCTCTGTTTCGACTGATTTTCATATCCGACATCAGGCGACTTAAACGTTAAATTTGATAAGTTAATTACAGAGCGAAGGAGTCTCTTTCGTCGGCGAGTCACAAAGTAAACGGACTTCTATTCCGAAGAAACAAAACGAACTCGCTGACTAAAGTCGTCTGTACGGAAGAGGGAAATCCAAGAATTATGTTAAATGTAAGCGAAGTTACCGTCCAATGAATTTATAGAGGCTGGCTTAATTTCAAGCGTCAGCTTAACTCGCGGCGAAAGTAAATTAGATAGAAGAGGACAGCCTCTTCCATAATTTAATGCGAGGAACCGCGTTTACTCCGATGCTTTAATTTCGAGCGTTCCGCACGCTTCGGCAAACGAAAATTTAGGTGTCTGTTGATAAATCGAGATTACCTTCCACTTTACTCGCTTTCTACAACTGATAAACAATCGCTCATTGTTTCTTGTTATTGCTCGTAATGTACGATCACTTTCGCTCTGGTTTCAAGATGGCGGACATTAGAAAGCTTAGCAACAACTGAAAAGAAATAATTTGTAAATTTGAGAATTCAGAAATTTCCAAAGTAAGCTAGCTCTTTTTATTGAATATTCGTGGAACACCCAGTGTATGGAATGCCTCGAACCGATAAATCCCAATACGATAAAATCACAAATTATGCTCGTTTTTCCACGCAATGATTCTGCAATCAAAGTTTCTCGCATTTCAATGACGGACTCGCCCCCCTACGGCTCGTAATTAATGCAAATTTATTAATACTCGAATTATACGGGATCCGGCAAAAAGAGCAGTTTAAGCAGATTATCCGATCGCGAAAAGTCGACGAATATTGCGGATATAATTCGGGAGACAGATTAAAATTGAATTGTACTTTTGAAATTCGTTCTATAATGAGCGCAAGGGTAGCGTGGAATTTTATTTCGTTTACTCCCACCCCTCTATCGTTGACCTCGTAAGCGTTTAAAAATAAATTCTCGCATCATTTAGTACCCGTTGGAGAGGCACGGTTTATCTAGTTTCGAGACTTAACTGGATTGCGTCACCGGAAAACAGCCAGGATAATTCTCCGAGAATGTACAACGTGGTTACGACACGCACTCGCGAACCACTGTTGCCTCGGGTATTTGTCTGTTGTATCGAGAGATTTCTTGCCAACAGAGAGATCCGTGTAAAATCTCTTTTATATCGTCGACGTGATGTTCCGACGATTCCGCAGTTGTATGGAAAATTAGTCGAGATATAATCGGGGCGATTTTAGGTCGAAATGGTGCCAATGGTAATTCTCGAATATTTATTTGGCAGATATTTGAGTCGAGATACTTAAGGGACACGATGGTAGTATTATGGTCTGGTAAGTTGGCAGGCGAATTAATGGCTACTACGTTGTTTCTGGCTACCAACTTATCGGATATGTGTACCTTGTAAACATTATAGACGCCTTAGATTTATTCTGTGTAAAGTGATCACACCATATCTTGTATTATTAATTATACAGATTTGTAAAGCTCAAGAATTGAAAACTGATAATTTGTTCTTTGGTATGAGGAACATTTTTTAAATTATAAATGTTAATAGTTGGGAAACAATTTTTGTTAAAATATCATGACTTGTGTTGTAGATATTTGCATGATTATGGACATTTACTATTATGTGAGCCCAATATTATTTTTAGTATAAGTTTCACACTTACCAAATTGATGATGCAATCTGCACTATATGTATAATTTCTCATGGACATCAACTGCAACAAATAAAAAGACAATGCATTAATTATCGTCCAAAACTCCAGCTATTAAAATCCTAAATTAAAACGAAATTGAAATAAAAATCGAACATTTGAATAAAAAATCCTTTCCATTAAAATTCACAAACTACGATAATCATTTGCAAAATTTCCCCGAACAGAATACAATAAACGAAGCATCCCATTAAATGCTATTCTCCGCGGAGTCGAATAATTTCCGACGGAGGGGGAATTATTTAAACAGTATCGATCGAAAGAAACGACGATCCCCCATTATCGAAGTTTAATCGCGATTCGAACGGATATTTAAAACGAATAGACTGGCTGGTCGTATTGTTCGGCTGTTTATTCAATTATAGAGGATCCGCAAACGAGGGATGAATGACATCTAGAACGATCCTTCATATTTAAACCATTTCTCCTAGCCCATGGAAATTTATGACTGCCTCATAAATATCGCGGTGCTCGTGTAAATCGTGAGCAAGTACCATTAAAACCGGTGCCTACCTGGTACTATCGTTTCCACGAGAATCTTCCCGCGCATTTTTATTAAACATCTCATGGACGAAGGGCCATTGAACGTGGAGCCAGCATTCAGACAGCGATCCATTAGCGGATGTCAAAGGTATTTTCGCCCCATTCAAGAAACACCGCTAGCAAAAATGTAATCCGCTTTCGAACTTATTCGATCTTGTTCGACGAAATATTAACTTCTATGATATACATACATGTTCCTATCGATTTTGATAACGCGTACGTGTACTCCGTTGTGTAGGAAATCGTGTAAATTTAGGAACACGAAAAAGAAATGCAGGAATGTAGAAATGTAAGAACGATGAAACTTAACAATATAAGAATGTGGAAACTTGACAAATTAAAAAATCTGTAATATTTTTTAACAGACCATCTTACTTATATAAGCTATACATCAGAAGACAGAAATAGAAATACAAAGTTCGCGAATTAATTTGTCGCAACATGTTTACATTCTTCGTGTTGATTTCAGATATCGATAGCACTTTGATATTTGAAAAAATTCATAAGCATCACACCTGAAGAATGCATAATTCCACGTAAATTTGAATGAAACATTAACGTTGATAAATTGCAAGGTTTAAATATTAGCGCATTGGTCCTACAAGGGTGAAACTGTAATACAATGGCGAAGAAGACAAGAAGATTCGCCACGAGCGACGTCACGAATTGTTTGCAGATCGGAGATACGTTCGCGCGATTAATCACATCTATCAGTCCCATTCAATGGAATTTCTTTGGTTACGGATCGCTCGTACCTCATGCTGTCGCGTTTGCTTGCATAAGCCTTATCTAGGCGATTTGTCTCATCGCGAGTACCCGCGATGAAAAATATTCCGCCTCGAGCATCATGAAAAATATAACCAGCTAAACGAGACCTTATTACCGAACAGAAAAATAACTCGCTAGTCGACTTGTTCGCTAACTAGTTTCATTCTAATACGATAAAAGAACGATCATCCGGATAACGTTTGACGACTGTCGCGTCATATCTAGCCGGATGTTGCGCGAGTTTTCATACACTCTTCGCAGGTAAATAATACTTGTGAATTAACGAGAAAATATTTATTGTCTACTCGGAGGTAAATGATAAAGAATATTTGTTGTTACCCATAAAAGTCGACGGTTATTGAATATATACATTCGCATTTATTTAATGAAAATAGAAAATAAGGATGAAAAGTGGTTAATTAAGAGAAATTAAATGGAACTGGATTAACTGGTTACAAAATAAAACAGAGCAATAATTGTCATAAACGCATTTATTCGAACTGACATCAATATAATCTGATGATTAATAATCGGTATGCGTGTACATTTTCTTAGTTGCAAATAGTTACTTTAGACTTGATTAATGGAGACAACTTTTACATAAAAATTATTTATGGCAAACAAGTTTCTTGGTGCTTCGGGCATGAATATTAATGACATTCTGTTGTCTTTCGTTTCTTTTTCCGTATAATGAAGTCATTAGTAGCAATAATGAGTCAAGAATCTATTTACTGTTAATAGCAATTAAATCAACAGTTCCTGGAATTTTGTAGTTTCATGATTGACATCATAATTTGTCTAAAAATACTTTTAGTTTATTATTTATTCAAGATCATTGACAAGTTATTTTCGTTGCTTTCATCTTCGTGACTTTTAAGATTATAGGTTAGGTACGCAATCTTACATTTGCAGAGTCAAAAAGTTAATGTATAGCATAAACCTGAAAGAACAAACGAAATAAATAAAATTGTTAGAATTCAACAAAGTTGAAACTGAACGTAAAATCTTGGCGACACTTCCGTTTACAGAAAGGCAACCATTTTGTTAACATTTCCCCGAGAGAACATAATTTCGTACCGAAACGTTTTAAGAAAAGGGAGGCAATAGCGTTCGTATGAAAGTCGCGGAAAACGTCGGGGGAAATATTTATACGTCGGATCAGCAGGAGAATCAACAGCAAAGAAATAACGTTTCCCCTTGCAGCACGGTTTCCCAAAACAAATAAATGTGTCTGCGACACGCAGGCAAATCCGGATATCACTTTGGTACATATTTCATGTTTCGAGCCGTCCTCGAGCCGTAACGCGGAACTTCTTCCTACAAATTCGATGCAGTTTGAGACAGCGGTAGATAACAGAGGAATCCGCAAGAGTAAAGCCGAGCAAAAGGAAGCAACGCAGAAAAATCCAGGTTTTCAATTTCCCGTGTATACACAGGAAAATGGAGAAGCTCCACTCGATGCACATTCGCCTCGATTTCCTCGAAATGTACTCTAAATGTACAATTCTCTTTGTTTAACCGTTAACGGAACAATCTCCTTTCTTCCAAGCAAAAATAATTCAAGTACACTACGAATAATTCACGCACTCGATCTGGAATTAAAATAATTCGAATTGCAAATAAATTCTTTCACCGATATTTTGTACAAGTCAATTTTCCCTTATCGATGACACATGTATGCAATATAGAAGTATAAGTTGCTGACGGTGTAATGCTTTTGCATCATCCTGTACATAAGAATGCGAAACGAACTCGTACCTTATTGGCTTCTTATGTTAAACAAAAGCGTATATAATGGTGCACAAGGTTCCGAGAGAAAATCGATGGACACACGTGTCCTCTCGGACTTTCATACGTTTCCTTCCTGTTATTTATGACACAACAGAACACTGACGCGAGAAAGAAGGCAACAGTCATAGGGTGGTGTCCGGGTTGCGGGATACAAAAGAGGAGGACAGCAGCTTATCATAAAATCGAATTTCCTACGGTCGAATGGAAGGCAAACTAAAGGGAACAAAGGGAATATTCTCTGCCGAAAGAAATAATTCTGTATCGACTACGTTTCAGCTACGTAGCTACGGTAGCTCTTCTCCTTCGATACCTCTGAATAATTCACCGGGAACAGCTTTATCCCGTCGATGCGCGGCTGCAATTTGTGATATTACATTGTAAATTCTCACCTGTTGTCAATGTTTCCATTTCGCGCGATTGAAAACGAATATTTTATGATTACTCCATCTTCTCTTCTTTTTATTACGTCGTCTCGGGCGACCGGCCTTTTTTATGAATCCGTAAACCTTCCTTTAGCGAGTTTTTAAAATTTAAACTTCATCTTAGCAACTTTGACAATGTGATTTCGATATTTCTACAGATAGTTCTTCAGCTGTGAAGTTTTATGAACTACTCTGAACAAAATCTAAATATTTTATTTACAGTTAATTTCTGCTTAAATACGTAATTGTAAAAGTTTGAAATATACGTTTAAAGTGTATGAACGTTTCACGAGAATTTTTCTGTAATTTAATCCGCTCTCGTGAAATGTAATTCGTATAATTATGCATCCTGAATTGAAATGTACGCTACAAGTTTTTAGCTGGCATTACTAGGAATACGGAATAATGGCGGCGGAAATCTGTTGTTCGTTCCGAGAGAATTCAAGGATAAATCCTTTCGAAGCAAACCGAACTGAAGCGACCTAGAAATTCCAAAGAATAATAGGTTTCTTCCTTAAGATATTTTTCTATTCTTAAGAAAATATGACCTATATCCAGGAACGTGCACTCTCGAAACTAGTTTCAAAATGCAACTTTATGTTCCTTACATGGTACTTTGGGAAGATTGTTCTTCACTTCCTCTTTTCTCAACTTTTGTGTCACAACATCGTAACTTCGAATAATACTTTTTGACAAGTGCGTGTTTGTCTATTAAAGATTATACACTCGAGCTTTAATTCTTATTCGAATTAAATGATAAAATTATTAATAATAGTAATACAAACATAAATTAGAAAATTCAGTAATGTAGAAATTGAATCATCACAGTTTCCCATAAATGGAATTCTATTATAGCACCCAGACACGAAATTGGAGAATAAAGTGAAATATGAACGTTTCGATTAATTAATTTTGAGCTCCCAATCAAAGGCGATACGATCAAAGGTAGCCAAATTAATTCGAAGACGTTTTACGATCTACACGGTTCACGTGCATCATTATCGTCGTGGGCCAATCAATTCTGGGAACACGATTTACATAATATATAATGAGATCGTCGTATTAGAAACGGTCTATCGAGCAAAGCATCCGGTTGTCCACGCAGATACGGTGTATGCAAATCAGGGAGAGCCGTGTTCAACCGAACGAAACTTGCAAAATAAAAAGAGGAGTATTTCCGAAGCGTTTCGACTGGAATCGTAACCGTAACATTAAAGGGACAGCCACAATTTCCAGTCATTACATTAGGCTGCAACCTAATCCAATTACTACGATTCAGTGTTACTGTTCTAAAGAATTGACACGATCCAATTTAATCGTTGCATCCTTTATGTCCACCATTATTTCCTGCGTGCACAGGTGCACCATGATATAGCAATCCCTCGTTATCCGCGGAGGTTGTTATTGCTGTATAAATAACTGGGTCAATCTTTTGACTACAATAACTGAAAATTAAAATACTATGCAATTTATTAATGACACACTTTTAATAATATAAAATATATTACTATTTCTAAAAATCAAATAATTGTCATAATGACAAAAAAATAATTGTTACCTCTTTCAACAAGATTAGTACAGTGTACATACAAAATGCACGACGTTCGAATTTTTGTGTTGAGTGATTTGTCAATTTACGAACCGATAATTAATCGATCGTATCTCGCACCTGGCTAATTGATTCGATGCACCCGTTAAACATAACTGCGTGCGATGTCAATTCAAATCTGATTGCAATATTTCGCTGTGGGTCGTCTGTTTCTTTTTTTTTTAGGTCAACGAACTTCCTTGCATTCTTTTAATGAGCTCTTTTAAATTCAGGGTCTGATGGCAGTTGTACCAGCTGCATTACGAGACCAGGCGTTCTTCGTTGTTTCATAATTACGTATAAAATAATAGCCGTACTGTATGGTCTCCTTTTTCTGAATTACATAGTAACTTAATTCTCATTTTAATACGTGTATTATTCATGATACACGCGATACTTTTATAACGAGAATTCCAACAACTTTATTTCAGTTTCTTTCGAAACGAGCCGCGTACTTTCAATTGCTACTTTCGTTGTTAACGTCATCTGGTTTCACAAATATTTTATCTGAACATTTATTTTGTTCCTTGTACATTTATTTTAGAATAAATTGTCGGTATTAAAATACTGTTATTATTTAGTTACAGAAATATTTCAAGTACAAATGTTTCATGAATATAGTTTGCAAAGTATCAGGTTATATCGTGACATAATTGAAAAACATGACTAAACATATGTCTATCGATAAAACTACAAAGACAGGGGTAAAACAAGGTTGAACGTTTCAAACACCTGGTAGCATATTTCCAGTGCCACATTTTTACCCTAACCTAACCTGTCAACATTCGGTCGACAATAAAGTGCCTTTTACCTTACTTCAAAGAGTTCAGAATAACAGAAAGCTTTTTGACTTTAATCAACAAATTGTTAAACATAAAGCTTTAATTGTCTACAACAGGCAAACACATTTCCTACAAAACATTGTTGTCCTATTTTCCTTTGCTCGCAAATGGAAAGCAGAAATATAATAAAAACGCGTTGCAAAAATGTCCGTCAGTAATTATACGTCTGTTAAGTACGGTATTAAAAAGAGAATGTTCTCTGGATCTCGGATGATATCGTCGCGAAAAAAGCCGATTTTCAAGCGTGAAAATGGAGGGAGCGATGGCGAATCCACAAAGCGGCTCGCTGCCGAGAGATTTCATAGAAAAAAGGCAAAAATTAAGGACTGGACGGAAATTCGGTTACGCTTTTGTGAATCACAGGCCGAACACATTCGCGTTGCCGTCGTTGCGACACGCGAACACGCGTGTACCAGCTAACAGGAAACAGAGGGATATATAAAATGAATTACGACTGAAACGGACACGTTTGTGTCGCCCATCTTTTACACTTACTAAGTACGAGAAAAAATGCATATTCCTGTGTACACCGTGGACGCCGTTTTAATCTTGTCCCCTTCGGGTTCGTTCGTCTGTACATACGTCGACGACGTAAGACGAGATGCAGAGGATTAGGAAAATCTGATTTAAGTACCACAGACATATTGTTGTGATTAATTCTTGCAAACGGAGCTACGAGGATATTCTTATGTGCGAAGAACCGGGAGTCGCTGACTGAAACCTGTGTTTTATAGCAATTTTTTAGAATGCGTTCATTCTCTAATTTTTAGATACAGAAATTTTTGTAACTGCGCAAAACTCGATCTTCCAACATTAAAGAATCGATTATACGGAGTGTGCGGCGTAGGCCCGTAGATTTTCCAGGATTTCGTAACCCAACAACGCGGCATGACGCAATCCTCGAGCGTAGGATGTGCCACGGTGCGTGATCAACCGCAAGCACGGACGTACATGCGTACAGTCTGTTGCAAAACGATTTTGACACACTAAAAGTCTTCACCACTATATACTACACTATGGATATTTTTATGAAAATGAAGGAACTAATTCTCATAGAAATAAAATAACTTTTGGGAGTGAACTCGCAGGAACCAAAAAATAAAATGCGAATGAATAGCATAGAGGTGAAACATAACTGTATTTACTATAATTGAACAGGTTAAACGTATCAGTTTGAACAAAATTGATGCAAATATATGGAAATGCAAATATAAGTGAAAATATGTGGAACAATTATTTAACTGTTATCGCTAAAACGATTATAATTCAAGGACTGCTTCTATAGTTGGTATACACACATTGACGGACCATGGAGAGAAGCCAATATGGCGTCTGACTAACTTTTCAAATACGCTAAAAACATTTAGTTTTGCAAACTCATAACTTTTGAACCAGAAGGTTATTAAAATTAAAACTGACGTCCTTAAATTCTAGTCATTAAATACTATAAAAGTACAGGAACAGTGTACAGTTGTTGGCCCTCTCAAAATCGAGTTCAACCAAAAAAGAATTGATAAAGGCGTCATGTATCGATAGATTATTCTTTGTTTCCCCATTTCTTCGCAGTTTTTTAAAAACAAATGCTCGTCATCTAGTAAACTAACGTCTCTAGACACCGAAGAAAGCTCAGGTCGTTCGCATAAATTTGCAAAAAGTTCTTCCGCTTTTAAATAGCGTCCGAATGTTTCTGCGTAAGACTGTATAATACACGCGTGTGTATTCACGTATTTCCGCCCGCATCCACGCGCTCCAACTGAAAACGAGGTGTGCCCCGAATAACGGCACCGCTCCGCTCGCTGTACGCTCGGAACACGCGCGGATATAAATACGCTTTATGACGTCATCGTGTGTGGCGAAGAGGACTCGAATCCGTTCCGTTGTTCCAGTTCCTTCCTCGAGTTCTCGCGTTATTTCTTTGTTCCATCGAGCGTTCAACGACGTCCGCGAGTACAGTCAACAACAAATCTTGTTCCTAAGGGAAACATGGCAAGCTGAACGGTAGTACCCCTCTTGCTTTTTAACGATTTATGAGATATGAAAATTTTGGAGCCTTAAGATTTGGGGATCTTGGAATTTGAGGATCTCGAAGTTTGTGGATCGTAGGAATTTGGGGACGTAGGTATTTGGTGAGCAAGGAATTTGGGGACGAAGAAATTTGAGATTTGAATATCTTGAAATCTAAAAATTTCAAATCCCTGAATGTCCAAATCTTCAAGTCCTTAAATTCTGAAATTCCCTAACCCCAAATTTCTCAAATTCTCCAAGACCTAATTTCCAAAATTCCAAATTCTCCGAATCCCAATTAAAAAAATTGGCCAACTATCCAGTTACCTTTTAAGCACCGATAAATAATTCCCGTACTTAACATTCCGCGGATAATTGCATCGCAATCGTTGGCCACGCGAAAGTCGTGTCCTTTTGTTTTTCGCCGCATCTCATTCCCATTTATTCGATGCAATTACGGCGAATCTAATTTTCTACGGGGCTCAACACGTGCGGTTTACTCGTGCCAACGAACCAGTTCTATTTTAGAAAAGTGTTTCTCGATTATCAAGAGGAAAGAGGACTGATACGAACACGACAAAAGTTCTCAATAGAACGTGGACAATCGGCGACTAGTCAACACCGAGATAAACTCTTAATTAATGCGACAATTAAGATCAAAGATTTCGTGCCAGGTTAGAGAACTCGTTTCAGAAATTCAATTCGGTCGTAGCCGGTTGCGAAATCATCTCGGATATCGCGGAAATCTTTTCCTTTCAGCAAATACTATCTGCAGTCTGATCGTGATCAATTGCTTATTAAATTAGCAGTTAATTCCCGTGTATTCACACTGTTTACATTTTAATTACGGTGTTGAGTATTAAATGATAGGTTTGAAAACATGGAATATCTGATATGATTGTAAAGGTATTAACATTGCATTGATTTAAAATAATTACAAGTTCGAATTGATTTACAAGATTAACTTGATGTTAGTGGTATTCTTGTGTCCGCCATATTTGGTTGGTACTCTAGCGTCACTCTAGGCCCAGTTTACTTTTCTAATAAAATTATTTTTATTACTGCTTCGTTATCACTTTTACTGTAAATTAAATAGTTCTTTATCTTTATAATCATTTATAGACCTCTATACTCGTAAATCCCTATATCCCTAATCTTCCAAATCCTGATATTTATATTGAAAGATCAAGTGTGAGTCCTTGAATCAGAGTTAAAAAAATGAAAATGGAAATGGATAGACAAATCGACTTTATCCGAGTAATAAAGCAACATGAATTTCAGAAATTAAGTTTCCATTCAGCGACGCGTACGATTCATCGGTTCGTCATGAATTTTCACGGTGATATACGTAATTCATCGGCAAAGAGATCATTTCCTGTGTCTCTTGTTTCACGAATATTCATCGTTTCCACGGAGTTTCTCGGTGAATTTCGTTCTTTCCTATCGAACGATGACGTACTAGACAGCATTCATGCGCTCAACGATTCGTCATTAAAATTCAATTGGTCTCGAGGACAGAAAGGGGAAGAAATGCAAGGAAGGAGAAAAAGCAGAGGATCCTCGAATAGGAACCATATTTTTTTTCTTTAACATGCTCGCGGGTTTTAGCGTATTAATCGTTTAAACGATGAAAAAAACGAGGGTGGCTCTTGATTTTGCATCTATCTTGATACTCCATCTTTTGTAGTTGCCCGGTTAATAACGAGTATCGCCATGTCTAATTAGTTTCAGCGAAATCAAACAGTTTTTTTCGTACAAATTTTATTAAACGGTTTGCTTCAATATCATGAAGTATGCCATTGAAAATTTCTGTATTGTGAATTGAATTATACCGTTGAAGATTTGTTCGAGCTTCGAATATTTATTAAATTTATACATTTAAATATAAATTTATTATTTACTAAATGTTAATCCTTTTAAGCATTCATTGTCCTCATTTTGTATAAAAGGTAAGATAAAAGAAATAATCCCGTTCATTACCGTTAAACATATCGTTCTTTATTATAGGTTGCGGAGCAAATTTTGTAATCCATTTCTTTTCACCCGAAAGGCCGTAATATTTAAAAGAAAAAGACATAAGCAGAAGATGCTGCGAGGTAAAGAAACAACAGGCCCATGATATAAAGCATTTAACATGTTCGGAATCGCGTCGTAAAAGATTTTATTTCGAAAAAGAAAAATAAACGCCACCGACTTTACAGCATAACAGTTTCGTGTCTGAAATTACGTCGTGCCTGAAAATATAATGAAACGTCCTTCTCGTAAAACGCGCCGGTGCTCCACGGGCAAGTGTGCCCGACAATTCCTTTTTTCGCATAAAAACTCGGCTCGAACTAATCACCCGGTCGAACGAGACAAAAAAGGGGGACGAAAGAATCAATTATCGCGAAGTAATTTGTTTTATTAGCTCGCACGAGTAACGCGCTAATTGCGCGACCGGAACAATTTGTTGCAAGCACGACGATAATTATTATTGTTGCTCCTGCGCCCTGTAATTGCCGGCTTTTGCTCGATCGTTTCCATTCGATACCGGAATAATAATGAAAAAACGCGATGAAATCAACCGTCGTCGCGGAAATGTACAATTACAAACAAATCAATTACGAAATTTCGACTAATTTCCATCGACGTTGTATCACGGGACGCGTCAGTTTTTATCCACTTTTTTGTTTCGCGATGTTAACGAACAAAAATGGATCGGCGTGTAATCTCACGCTCCGCCGAATTCCCGACGTAATCACTCGCTAGATGAATCGCGCGGACGTCATCGGGGAAGAATTATTTACGAGTAACCGGGGAGAGAAACGAACTGTGTGGTTCGGTATCGTCGACTTATCTGAACGCGTTAAATATTGCGCAGGCACGAGTTAACCAAGGACAGAGACCACGTAACGCTGTCACAATAATATAAAGCACGTGTTGAAGGCTAATTTGCAAATGGCCAGATGCGTTGGCAGATGAAAGATGAGAGATCATGATTCACTGACAGATGCGAGCAACATAATTCGAACGTGGGCACATTCTTTTTTATGGGTATCTGAGGACACTCGGATGAACAAGTATTAGGGACAATGGGATTACATTGGAATTTCAAGACATTTCAGGTATGAATTTGGGCACATGGGGATGTGGAGATCTAAGAATTTGGGGACATAGTGATTTGGGGGTCTAAGAATTTGTGGACACTGAGATCTGGAGATGCAAGTACTTAGAAATTTATAGATTTGGGGATGTAAGGATTTGGAGGTATAGGGATTTGAAGACATAGTAATCTCTCCAAATGGATATCTAATAATACAGGAATCTAAAAATATAGTAATTTGACGATATAAACATGTAACAATACAGGAACCTGCCATAAGCACTTGGTGACACAAGTATTTGGAGATATAGAAATCTAGAAATCCACCCTTTCAGACTATAATAGACCCAGGGACTTAGAAGTGCACATTTCAACGTAACATACACATCCCTTACACATACTATAACATACTAATTCCTAGAGGTAGTTACATAATCTCCATCTACTCAAAATGAATACTCACAATTAGCTTAAAACAAATCTACAAAATAAATAACCATTACAGAAAGCAGAAGAAAGGAAAATATAAGGCCAACTTCGTAATTAATTTCCATGATAAATGCTCAGCTAAAGAAAGTTTGGAAGATCGGAAATAAATGTTTAAACGGCATAAAACGAATGATTTGTAGCGCATATCGGAGTTCGATTCGTGGAACGAAATAATAATATTTCCCTCCGCGTTTCTTACAGCGAGTTTTTCTGTAACCAACGTAACCGGCGACCAGATGCTAGGCGTACAAGAGTGGCCAGCCTCGTAAATTATTCTTAAGTGCCAAACAGCCTTGTGTTAAGTAACGTACACAAGTAGCTGGAATATTCCTCTAATAAACAGAGCACCATACTCGAATTCCGTGAATTCGGTGTTTGTGATTCAGCGTGCCAAGAATACTTGAATTCAATGTTTCATGCAAGTACGCACATTCTGGAAACTGTTTTCCAGCGAAACTGCTGGACGGTTGAATATTTTAAACGCGAGCTACGTTCATTAACACCCCCTGTCACTAACGGTATTATACTCTAAACGCTCAAGCACGGCTGATTCGACCACTTAACACGTTCGTTGTTAGTAGCAAATTGGAGAGTTGTTTGTTATAGAACACTTCGTTCTTTTTTTTTTTTGCGGAATAATGTAGAGGGATAATTGTAGAGGCGCGGAGGCGTGGCTTCGTTGAAGGTGGAATGTTTGCTGCGGGAATTTTGGTTTGGGAGATTTAAAATAATTGGGATGGGGAATTATTTTTGGGGGTGAGGTAGTTTTAGTATTAGGAATTTGGGGATATAGAGATTTGGAGATGTAGAGATTTGAGAGACATAGAGATTTGGGAATTTGAGAATTTGGGATGTTGGAAATTTGGAGACGTAGGGATTTGGAGAAGTGGAGATTTGGGGATTTAGAGTATTGGGTGTTTTGAGATTTGGGAATTTGAGAATTTGAAGATTTGGGAATTTGGAGATTTGAGAATTTGGGATGTTGGAAATTTGGAGACGTAGGGATTTGGAGAAGTGGAGATTTGGGGATTTAGAGTTTTGGGTGTTTTGAGAATTTGGGAATTTGGAGTTTTGAGAATTTGGGATATTGGTGATTTGGGGATTTCAAGTTTCCAAATGTCTAATTTACCAAATTATCGAGCCTCCAACTTACTAATTCACAACTTACAAAATCATCAAATTGTCAAATTTCTAAGTCTCTAACTTCCAAAACATAAAAATTCCTAAATTAACCCTTTCACTTTTTCTTCCAACAAAAAGTCCCTATATACCATATTAATCGTCCAAGCGAGTGCAATCACAGACTCAAACAAATCAAAAGAAAAGTATGATTTAAAGGCTGAAATTTTTCACCGATGATGTTATTGCTCCCGTTTAGCGCGCCTGATTGAATAACGCGATAAGTTGGCATAATCGGACATTAACATGAACGTAATGGTGGAACGATTTCTTGAGTAATAATTTTTAATGGGGAACATTGTAATTGATCGTCGGCGTGCATGGAAATCGGTTACGCTGCCATAAACGACGGTAATCTCGCCAGGAAACGCGTAAACCGGTGACCATTAACCAGATCATAATCCCTGCGCAGCGGAGATGAAATGAAAACCTGATACGTGATACGAAATTTTATGGCCAGTGTTACGTTGCGTGCAATTAAAAATTCCCCGAAAAAAGAATGATACAATGATTATGGTAATTTATCGCCTGACACGCTATCGTGTAGATCACGCCTGACAAGGGGATCAAATTAACCCTTATTATGCTAACGTATGATTATTTCAGGACCTTGACACATATGCGCTTCTTTGTGTCACTCGGTAACTGCTGGAAATTTTATTTATTACTTGTGACTTTTCTGCGGGTTTTGGTAGATTTTAATTGTTAGTAGGACAGTTAATAATAAACAAATGAAAATCACGATAAAAATGACCAGATCTACAGACCCCCCTCTTCGTCTACCAAATCAAAACGCCTCGATCGGCAATAATTCGCATACTTAAATTTCTAAATGACCCAGAAATCAGCGTAAACGAATGAACCCATCAAACCGAAACCGACCATGAAATCGACGAGAAATTACCGTCGAGCGAAATTTCGACGAAATATTTGACTCGAGCGTCGAATAGAGAACAACCGGACGAAAGGTATTCAGCGATCTTCTGTCAAACGTTTCGACAATCGTTTCGCCGTTTTTCAAGCGGACAGCTGGAAAAAAGTCGCACATTGCGCGATGCTTCACAGCTAGTTAGTGCATCCTGCACGCGTGCACATACGCGTTTATGACACGGTTCTCCTCTCCGTTGGTCGGCGTGTGTTACGTGCTCGGGGCGAGGAATCGACAGTTTGACGGATCGATGACCGAACGCAACGTCGATCGAGCAGATCTCGCACGGCGTGCATAGATACCCGTGACAGGATCGCACGGAGGCGCAAAGGGGTTTCCCCCATTATTTATGAGGACGTAAATCAGGATCGAGCACCGATCCGCCGGATCGATCACACGTCAACCACGAACACTGCCGTTCCCCTTTGTCGAGGAAACACTGACGAGCCGCCCACACGTCACGCCTATCATCATTGTCGAACCACCAAACAACGCGCGACCGAGAGCTGCCCGCTCTTGCCCTTTGCCTTCTTTTATGCGCCAACTTGTCCGATCCGAACAGATCTACCGAGATCTCGATACATTTACATTTTTCATTCCTCGCTTCTGTTGCCGGATTTATCACGCGTTTCGATGACTTTAGACCGACTTCCTGAAACGTTACTGCACTGCCACGGGGCCTCTTGACCTCACAGTTGTGCAACCTCTTCAGAGTTATGGGACCTCTTGCTACGTGCACGGATTTTCGATGTATCGGGAGATTGCGGAGCTGGGATCTTTCGGACTTTTCAGATTCTTGACTTTCTGGAATTTTTCTTGTGGGACTTTGGAATTATAGAACATTTGCGGTTTTACAAGTTTTAGGACTTCTGAGATTTTGGGACTTTTGGGACTTATAGGATTTTTTGAATTTTTGGGACTCATGGGACTTTTGGAACTTTCGGGTCTTATGAGATTTTTGAAACTTTTGGGGTTTCTTGAATTTTTAGGACTTATGGGTCTCTTAGGACTTTAAGATCCTTTCATCTATTTTGGACTTTTGGTGATATTAATATTTTTCAATATAGAACTTTAAAGTTTTAATACATGGATTGTAATTCCAAAAGTTAAAGTCATCGAATCTTTAAAATTCCAGGTTTTTGAACCCTGATAATTTACGATACTGCACTAGTTCGTCCGCAATACCGAACCGTTGAAACTCTGACTTCTTAATTTAAGAACTTCGAAACCTTGTTTGCATCTGAACTTCGTAACTTCGGAACTTCCTGCAACCCTTTCCAAATGACCAGACTACCCGCATATAAATCTAGATAATCCACTTCCTCCGCTCGATAATTCCCCGTATAAATCCTCGTCGTATTATCCCTCCACAGTCGGAACAAAGCAGTCGGTTTAAAAATTTCATTGTGCCGTCGTTCGCCTGTTTAACTTTATGTACCGCGTAAAGCCATGATGGCGTGCCTTACATAGTCATCGTCGGCAGACACTGAGGCAGCGAACTTGAACCTTATCCTGAACATCTTCTCCATCTTCGAAAACATTAATCAACCCTCTGTTCGGGCGAGGGCAAAATTTCATTCGTTCGAACTCTACACCTTTCGTGTCCTCGAGAAACGATATAACACGTGGTCCGATCTTTGTCTGTGTTCGATTGTTCTCGATCGAAGTGTACATAGGGTGATCAAGAAAAGTTGTTCAATATTCATATGGTACATACAGACGTCTCATGAGTTGGCGCGTGATCGACTCAAAAGCATGGTTGGCATCGGTAGAACACACTGTACTGTATACTAAGGCTTTTTCACTTGGACCAGTGTGTTTTATCTGTCATATAAATTTTGAATGGTTTTTTTTGGGCACCTTGTATAATATCGAACCAGCTGTTCCGATTTCGAGCATCCTCTATCATCCATCGTTTCTTTCCCTCGACGAAACACGGCCGGGCTCCTTCCGGCCTCTGGCAGCGTCATTTCACCCGGTTTGCACCTGTCCCGAACAGGTGACGAGTTTGATTCTGCCGTTGCCACGTCCACGTGCCCTCCTGGAACCCTTCGTGAACAGGGCACGCTGTTTTGGATGGCGGAACAATCGGTAATCAGGCGGAAGATGAAAACGGCCACGTGACTGACAGTACTTTCAACGTTTCTTGATAATTTGGAGGTTGGGAAATACTTGACATGCGTAGTTGGAAAACTTCAAGGTTAAAATATCGGAAAATTGGGACGATGGAAAGTGAGAGAAATTGGGAAATTGAGAAAGTGGAAAAATGTCAAGGTAGATAATTGAGAAATTTCAGGATTGAGATATTAGGAAATTAGGATATTGGAAAGTGGAGAAATTGGGAAATTAGGGAATTAGAAAATGGTGAAATTAGGCAATTGGAAAATTGGGCAAGTGGTATATTGGACAAATGGGGATTTGGGCAAATAGGAAATTGGGAAAATGAGGAATTAGGCAAATTGGAAATTGGGAAAATGGGAAATTAGGAAAATGGAAAATCGGGAAAATAGGAAATTGGGAAATGGGAAAATGGGAAATTGGGAAAATCACAAAATTCGGCAAATGAGAAATTAGCCAAATTGGAAATTGGGAAAATGGGAAATTGGGCAAATGAGAAATAGGACAACCAGGAAAACCAGAAACCTGAGAATTATAACGAATCGCATAAAAACCTATCGATATCTCCAAACTCCATATCAATAAAAGGTACAAAAATTCACCGAGCACCGAGAGAAATAGTCGTAATCCACATAATCGCGTGTCGCCCAAGACATCTATTTCCTCAGTGACAGTAAACGTGTTAATCGTGCGCGTCCAGTCATCAGAGCCATAGCTGACGGTAAAAAGCAAACAGTGCGTTAAGGCGTACAGCAAGATGATAGCATAAAGGTAAAAGTAGCGAAGGAAAAAAAAAAGCCAAGAAGTTAGATCATAGATCTACGTGGGTGTTGGCAACAAGGACAAACGGACGCGCCTCGTGTCATTCGAGCTACGACGAACGAGAGGAGGAAGAAGAGGGAGGAGGAAAAAAAATATCTCGTATCGCGATATCTCGAGCGGAGGCGGATAGCGAGAGAAGCAAGAACTTCTGGATCTCGATTTACGGATACTTAAAGCACACCCACGAGTATAATGTTCTATGGGCATTAGGGAAAGCTTCGAGGTATCGATTATACTCGACCTTGCGCCTCGTTACGCCGACGAGCTATCGCAACGAGAATTTCATTCGATCGGCCGTGAGAATCTTTTTCTTTTTATTTAACGACGCTTAATTGCGCGCTTCAGCCTGCATTATTTCTTACGCTTTGAACACTGGAGTGCTCCGAGCTGCTTACCGGGAAAATTTCAAGGCGTTAAGCTGCATCGATTTTATTGCGATTATTGCTGGGTTACTTTGCGAAATTTACATTGCTTGCTTTTTTCTGATGAGTTTGTGACTCTCACATTTGTAGATTTGTAAATATGTTGATTTGAAGATTTGTAGATTTCTACCTTTTTCTACATCCTTGTAGATTTCTACCTTCTGAACTAAATGTCTTAATTTGTAAATTTGTAAATTTGTAAATTACTACATCTCTAAATACCCAAATTCCCAAGACTACAAATCACATCTCCAAGTCCTCAAATCCCTAGTTCCCATTCCCCAAGTTCCAAACTTCCAAATCTCAATTCCCCAACTTCCAAATTCCCAATTCCCAAATCCGTAATTTTTTTATATCCCAACTCTCATAATCCCCAATTCCTAAATCCGTAATTTACCAACCCCCAAATTCTATATCCCAACTCTCATAATCCCCAATTCTCAAATTTCCAATTTCCTATTCTCCAATTCCAACATCCCCAATTACCAAGTTTCCAATTCTCAGGTCCCAGGTGTCAAATCTCACAATTCCCCAATTCCCAATCCCCTAACTCCTAAATCTCAATTCTGAAAACCCAACTCCCATTTTCCAATTCTCAAACTTCAACTCCTATAATCTCCAATTCCCAAATCCCCAAGTGTCAAGTTTTCCAAATCCTCAAACACCCAAATATTGATATTCGAGAAATGTAAAGAAACCCAAATACCACATCCAGATTGAAACATAAAAATAATTACCTGGAATTACACGAACCGCCATAATGACGTTAACCATCCGTCGATAACCGAAACTCTGTCCGACTTGATGTAACTTGCACCACAGTGAAATCGCCATTCTCCAAACGATTAAGCAACCAAAGTGGTCACCCGATGAGAATAGTTAGCGCGTTCAACTAGTTACCTCTGCTGTTTCATTAAACAGCTGAAAATGGGTCTGTTTAACACCTGTTAAGCCCCGTTTCAGATTAACCGTATCGCTGTATAACCTAATCGGCGGTCTGCCTCAGCTAGCATCTCGAAATTGGCTGCCAAGTTTCCAACTAACTTGTAACTCCTACTGTTAACTAAGATCTCTGATAATTTACCTGCAGTTTCAAGCTCGATACTTTTTACCAAACTTGCGGAGAGCTTCTTTTATTAAACGAATAACTTGAACAAAATGTTAACGCAAAGTTCCTCGGTAACTTCTATTAATCTCAACAAAATTATGAAAATTGTATACGAATAACTAAACTAAAAATGAATGTTCTAAATAAAATTTATGACGTCGAATCACAGCAAGCAATTTTAATTCGGAATTACAGAGAATTTTCCCCGTTGCTTCGGGCATAATCCTTTCATCCTATAAATCCTTCTGGTTTAGCGGTAATTCCTATTCTCTTTTCGTTCTTCCTAAATTATTCTTGGCTTTTAAAGGTAGCTTGTCCGTTGGACGCATTGTACATTTCTACGTTGGTTATTTCAGCAAACGACAGTCAAATGCAATTACATCAGGCCCCGTGCCCTTGCCGGAAGCGCCCACATAAACGAGCGCCTCGTATCCGCTCGGTGTTAAGGCTGTGCCGCATACCTGACGCATGACGCCACACACAAGCTTTTAAGACGCAACTGTATCGAGAGGTACGATTTTCAAAGCCGCCAAGGAAATCGTATAATGTACGTGACAATTAACCGACTTGCTTGAATTTCACGCTTCGACGACTTGTCGATAGCAGTATGCATCATTAGCTTCAGACCTCGTTTTAACTCGCTATAAATACACGCCTCGAGAAAGGGTGCCTTCGGTTTTATGGCTTTCGAATGTTGCCTAGAATCGATCTATCGGATTTCAAAACCGAGTTTGCATTTTTACATTATCGTTCGGATGATTCATCGGTCACGATAGATACGCGCTATAATTCAATAACTGTATACTCCAACGATTGTACGGATAATCTCTACTCAAATATTTACTCTTCGATAATTTCGATAAGCTTTTCTTCGAAGGATCAAAGGATTTTAAGAAATTACGGTATAGAACATTTTGAGAAGAAATTTTTTTACACTGGGGAATGGGGAAACTAGGGAAATGGGAAATTAGGGAAATGGGAAATTAGAGAAATGGGAAGTTAGGGAAATGGGAAATTAGGGAAATAGGAAATTAGGAAAATGGGAAATTAGAGAAATAGGAAATTAGGGAAATTTGAAATTAGAAAATTAAAAAATTAAAAAATTTGAAAACCCTAAATCCTGAAGACCGAATGAAAAACATAAAAATGTGTGAATAGAAAACTTTGTACGACAGTACCGCGCGCTCCCCTTTATAACCGCTAATATTTTGCCATATCCACAGGCATGTCTATCGTTTTGAGAAGACGACAAGATTGGATGTAACGGAAAACAGGGATTAAACGTGCGGCATTAGAAACGCCGGAGAATTATTGTGTCGATGCGGACGGTCGGCATCGCGAACCATTTAAATGCAAATCCGTCGTAAAAATATATCCGGAGCGGGAGCGTTTAAATTATTCACGAGCCTCTGATGTTCAGCCACGTTTACGTTCACGTTCCGCTCAGTTTTGCGCGCCAGCAAATACACGTGAATCACTAACGTATTACGCAATTTGACGAGGAGAACCGTGAAAATGGTGATGCGTATAAACCGGTGTGTTTCGCGTTACTCCGACGCTCGACCAGCCGACGGGAAATCGATTTCATTCCGCTCGTTCGTCGATCATGTTATGCAATTAATCGCTATTGCAACGACAAAAATGTTACACAAATTCGAGAATTCCGACGTGGAAAATTCTTTCGTGATGCCCTCCATTGTAAAAACTGACCATCAGACACGTTTATAGATTATTGAGGACAAGAGTGTTTAATCTTTCAATTTCATCTTTTAATCTGTTAATATCAGGGAATTAATATTAAGAGCTCTTTAGTTTCTTTCGTTTGTTTTTCTTAATTAGCTGAATTTGCAGCGTTGGTCACATGTGTTCACCATGACAGTCGTGTTAAAATATAACTATTAATATACTATTCCTACATTTGTATCATTTTTGAAGATTTATGATGGAAATGAAAGTTTGAGATATTTTACATAGAAAAGGAAATAGGTTTTGACTATGTATTTCAGTAAAATTATTTGTTATTCGTGAATAATTTCGTTGCTATATTACTCGTGCTAGGTTAATGGTGAATAACGTATTATTCCTTATACATTATTCATGATTAATGAATAATGTATTACGTACTCCTTATCAATTATTCGCTATTCGTGAATACGATCAGCTTTCATACAATTAAGTGCTGTGACATCATTTTTAGATTCAATTTCAGACGTTTGCGGTAAATCTTCAATGGTTGTGTCACAGAAGTTAAATTTAGAATACTCATAGATATAGCAACAGCAATGATGTGGTTGCAGATTATGATAAAAATTCTCAAACTTAAGATTTTAAGTTTATAAATCTTTACATTCTCAAATCTTCCTACATCTTCCAAATTCCCAACTTCCTACATTTCCCAACTGTGCAAACTCCCCTTTCCAAATTCTACATCTCCCAAATTTCCCAAAACCCACAAATTAATTATAAAAAGAATACAAGTCCCGCGACAAAAAAATTCCAGAACGCCCTGTCAACTAAACCTCATCACTAATTACATAACATCAGCATACGACCGCAAGAAACGCGACAAAAGCATCGAAACATAACGGTAACGTAAAAAACAAAACCGAACGATCAAAGTGACGAGAACGTGTTAAAGGAAAAACAAGCTTGGGAAAGCAATTTGAGAAACAGTGAAGCGTATGTACACGTAACACGAGGCAATTCTATTGCGAAGTTCTCGGGTTATGCCAGAGAGGTGGCACATATTGTGGTCTCGTGCATACCGACTCTTCTCCACAATGCACACAAGCCTCGCATTCATCGTTACGGTTTTTTCTTTTTATTTCTCTTCTCTTTTGTGTCACTCGCCATGAATTCCAATAACAGGCTCATCAAGGACACGCCGCGATAGCGTTGCACTTCAGCAACGACTTAACGCGCCTCTTGCGAGCCATTTAAATAAAGGTTTGAGTACCATCAGACGCTTCTAAAGCGTCCGAAGAGCGTGAGTTCGATGGAGGAAACGTTTTCACCGGGTCCGTCGAAATATCGATTCGTTCCGATCGGCAAATTTCGATTAGGGACATTTTACTCCACATTTAATACCCACGCTCCAAATTTCCACACGGTACTTTGTACTGGGAAATTATATTATCGATAATTTAATATCACAGTAATTTTAATAGTAGAAGCGTAACATGTTGAAGTCTGAAATATGGAATTTGGATTTTGAGAAGGTTCGCAAGTTGTCGCCGCCATTTAGCGAGCGTCCACGGAAGGGAATCTAGTCTTTCACAAATTTTCAAATCTTGCTCCACACGATCTTCCAAATTTGTTACTTCTGAATTTTGTTAACTCTCAGATCTGATATTTTTGCTGAAATTTCTGAAACTATCAAATTTGTACATTACGCTAGAAGTGTCTATGCATCCACGCTAACGATCGGTGTTAAGAATCGCGGGCAAGTTCCATTGGAACGATTAGTCATCCAATAATCATTTGTTTCAATTCCCCGGGTCGTAACGGCCTCCGACCCAATTATTACCCACGTAATTCATTCTTCACGCTCGTTGATATTTCGCATAACTGTGCAATCGACGTGCCAACACCTCGAGCCTTGAGCCCGAAAGATATTCCCGCTAGAGAACAACGAATCACTGTGGTGGTTGAAAACGAGAGCGACCGAGTGGACTAGCATAATGGCCGGTTTGTATCACGTTGACGACCGGTTCTTCTCGTTACTACATTGGAGAACCGTGAATCACTCGACGTGCGAGAAATGACGAATTAACGGTGCCGATAGAGAGAACACGTTAGTCACAGGCATCGTTAGCACGTTGACTGGCACGGTACAAGTAGCCATGACCGGTGCTCTACACGATACTATGAATTATTAACAGTATTAACACTTTGAGTGTCGCGTTAAATCAACCGATACTCTCGCTAACCACTGATTTCGCGTTTAACACGTTCTTTGGCAAATGTATGTAAGGATGTGTTACATAGTTGCATAAAATTGCTGTGTCAACTGTTTAATTGTATAATTAAACGTATCGTGTTCCCTACGTAGTTGAAATTGTGTCAGATGACTACAATATACTTATGACTGCATTGTGTTATCATTGAAAATTAAAATATATGTTTCAAGGTCTTAAACGTCCAAACTCCAAAAATTCCAAAGTCCCAAACTACAAGAACTTCAAAGTCCCAAACTTCAAGAGTTCAAGTATTCGAATTTTTAAAAGTTCGAAAATCCCGAAAGAACCTAAATTCCCAAAATTATTCGATACTACTGAAAATCATGAACGGTTAAACATACACCGTACTCGACATGTAAACCAACACTCCGAGTGACGTTGTTGATCAAATTACCGATGACCAACTTGACGCATCCTCAATGGTCAATAGCAAGTGCTCGATCATGTTTCCGGCCCTATTTTCTACGCGTTCTGATCCCGTTGTCAGTGTACACGTCGTTAGCGGCCACTTGTCGCAAATCCGTTTGAATTTCACTCGCCGCACCATTTTCTTCTTTCCCAGAGCGTCCATCCGCCATTTCAGGTGGCTCTTCCGTGTCATTTTTATCGCTTCTTAAACGGACAGACTTTCCTTTCTCTTTCCCCGTGTGTACACGGTGGTAAAGTTGGATCCAAGAACCGGCAGCCATTCCTCTTTCTGTCTATCGCCGCTAACAAGGCGGACGATTCAAATTGCCCGCAGCCTTGTTTCTTCCCAGCCCTCGTTCGCCCGCTTTGTCACGCAGCTCTTCCATCGTGCTCGTCACGGAACAGCAATTACCGACCCCGTCAAGACTATGACTTGCGAGGGCGGAGATACGAACGACTTGATCGAAATCACGCGTAACGAGTCTCCGCCAGCTTAGGTCAGTTTAGAGCAGTGCTTTGTGCGGATTCTAACCTCCTCTGTTCTTCTCTTAACGTGGACCATTCGAATTCTACTACCGTTCCAATCACCAAAATGTATGTCCACTGATATAAGGTTACTGCATTATATTGCTCAATAAATATTATCAAATGTATTGACAATTAATTGTTTGCTCTTAATTCAAGAATAACAAAATTTGGACACTGACATTGTAAATACTGTCAAGGTTATACTAATGACGTAAAGTAGCATCGTGTTGAGAAGTTTGTATCTTAAATAATTCTTGTAGTCTAGTGTCTTACTAGATGTGTCTTACAATAGATGTTGGAGCGTTTAACGTGTTAAGGTGCGTTTGGATTAGGCTACCAGCCAGACAAGTGGTCAGACAAGTAGTTAGGAGCAAGGAAGTCTGTCAGAACTTTTTCGCACTTCTAGCTACTTTTCTGGACACCTGCCTAGTCACTTAATGGACACTTGACTGGCAACTTGCCTGGTCACTCAACTGGACACTTGCCTGGATATTTGCCTAGTCTGGGTACACCAAGTTTGCAAGTTTCAGATTTAGATATTTGGTAACTGATATGGTATCGTATCTATGATTAGTTAATATGTTTCTCATTGCTAAAAAGCAATAAACAAAATGGAGGTTAGAAGTTTTATTTCTACTCCGCAGAACGCTGAATATACAAAACATAATTTTATCGAGTAAAAAGAAATGGAGGCAAGACAACCAGAAACTTTGCGAATGGTTTCACCGAGCGATCCAAGAAGTTTGTCCGGGCGTCGCGTATGTGCAAACTTATCAAAGTTTGCGATTGCAAGGAAACTTCATAAACGTCTTGCGTCGTCTTCGAAATTTCTGACACCGAAGACAAACGCCACGGTTTCGGCGCGCCACGAAAGTGCACGAAACTGTCTGGCAATTTTTACGCCTGGAATTTCGCGGAATCCCGGTTCGATTCGGTGTGTCAAGTGTGGCTCGACACCCAACACCACGGTACAGAAGGGCTACGATTCTTCAAGAAGATAATAAAAGGGGAACGTCTCATCCGGCGAAGCTTTAATCCTCTCTGCAGAATGGCTTTCGTCGTTTCCACTATGCTTCCTCGTCGCCAGACCTCTCCAGCGATAAACTTCGATTGTTATCTGCCTTTCATCGCGTCTGTCCCCATTTTTCGATAGTATATGAAATTATTTCATATCGGAACCTTTTTGGTTCTTTATAAGTATTTTCCCAATTCCTAATATCCCAATTTCCAATTCCCCAATTTCTAATTTCCCAATTCCTAATGTCCCAATACCTAATTCCCCAATTCCTAATTTCCCAATTCCTAATTCCCCAATTCCTAAATTATTAAATTCTGAAAATTCTAAGTTCTAAATTATTTTCAGCCCATTCAAATGTAAAAAATTAAGAAGATAATCGCAATCATTCGGTTAATAGTAAAATCTGGAGAACTGTAAATAAAATGAAAATACAGTAATAAAGCGATTTAATCGAACTTGAGTATAAAAGTAGTAATTTTGAAAGAATAAAATTATGCAACTAGTTAGGATTTTAACGAAGTCGTTTTGAATGTGGCCGCGACCCAAGGCAGTCAATAAAAGCATTGTTCCGTTTCACTTTATTGGCAATAAATGTTTTCTTGCCAAGAAATGAAATTCCTGCCGAGCTTGCAAGAACTTAATGGCACTTGACCCCTCTTCTTCCGCACATTTTTACTCGGAAGATCTCGCGAGATCCTCGTTCACGTCGTAATCCCGACGAAAGTAGAGAAGTTTCGCTGTAAAGGAATGATCATGCGAATGGTCGTTCAAACTATCGCCGTTAACACATTTTCGAGCGGCTAATTCTGCCAGGAATAATCGTCCGGCCAGGAAAGCTGAAACCGTTCTTTCAAACTTTCAACATCGAGACTCGGAAGTTTAAATATCGAGGATCGTTCGGATATTGACCAACCAGCCTTCTTAATTAATTTCTCTGTCAATATTCGCGGTTGAACTTTCAATTGGCTCGGGGTTCGATGAGTTTGCACCCGGTGCGATGGATTAAAAATAGTTTCACGGCTTCCCAGATTCTCTTTCGTGCGAACCTTACAGATTTTCTCATTTTTTTTTTTAGGGTCCAGTATCTTTCGTTACAAAGTTACTTGAGGAGATTTCAATTTCAAGATTTCCCTACTTCCGAAATTCTCAAATACTCAAATTCTCAAATTTTTTAATTACAAATCCTCCAAATTTACAAATTTAATCCTCCGAATTCGTTTTCTAACACATAAACTTGCAAACGATCAAAGAAAAGCGAACAATTACAGTTGTCTCTTGTATTTGCGTACATAACCTGAACCAGCCAAAATTCTTGTTACAATATCCGACGTTTATTCAACTTATCTACGCACAAGGTAAAGAAAACAGGAAATTGTGTTTGTTCGCAAGTTTTCACTTCACTTTACAAACATTTGGTGCGCGCATAGGCAGAAATATATCCTTGCAAATGGCACGTCTACGTCGATGCTCACTGCTCTTACCAAATCCTTCAATTCTATCTGGCTTCCAAACTTCCTCCCATTTCGTTCTCTAACGAAAAATAAGAAGTTCCCGTCGAAGATACATTTTACTTCGAAGCAATTCGATTTTCCTGTCGCTAGTCCAACTTTCCACAAACTTCCTATTCTGCGCTTTCCAACTTCTTTATTAGCCTGTACTTTAACCTCTTAAACTTTGTTTCGTCTCGTTTTATATTAAAACTCATAGAAATGTTTCACTTCTTATCAACGACAATATTGCACTTTTCCTACTGTTCTCTCGATGTTTCGCTAAATACGACTTTATCGGAGTAATCATAAAATACGTGTACATGTATATTACTTTGAGAACTTTCGATAAATAAATATTAAACTTGAAATTCAATAAAAGTGGCAGTTCCAGTTAAAGTCAATTTTAATATATATTCTATTTAACTTTCGCTTAACTTTATTTAATTTCAACTTTGATATTTACGTGTTTCTATTTTTCATTCGACGAGTTTGAATGTATTTGCATAAAATATCTATGTACATAATTACACCTTTGCATTGTACGTACGAAATATTTATTTCGAGAAACAAGACAGTTTGATCGCATTTCAACGTAATCCTCTTAGACATAATTTCCTTTGTGACCAGAGATTTACAAAGTCCGAGCACGAAATATGAGTTAACCGTTTTGCCAAGGTTTACGTCCGTTTCCGGCCTCGTGTAAACACATTTCTGCACTTACAGCATAAAGATGGCGTTTACACGAGATGCAGTTTCACCGGAAACTAGACGAGGATGAAACCTCGGCTCTCGAACCACCGCCATGTGTTGTGTTTCAACACGTTCTTGCGTAAATACTTCCGCTGAAACTAAACATCTGCGCGTTAATACGTTGGGTAAATTTAACGAAACCTCGAGCTGCTAAAGATTACATTAAGTATGAGTACAAAAACCTTTGAACACATTAACAGTCTTGGTAATTGCGACAGTTTTAAATCACGGTACGCAGATACCATTCGAATTAACTTTTTACTATATTTACTATAATTTAGCAGATATTCTGTTATGAAATATTAATTTAAAGGATGTTGAAAGATTTAAAGATTTGGACTTAAGTTAGCGGTGTTTAATGGTCCGCCATATTGGATACGAATCTCCGAGGCGGCAAAATTCAAATCTATCTGTACACAGACTATTTGTATAATAGAAAACTATGAGAAACAGATATAACTTGAAAGAACACACAAGTAACATCTTTTGACCGATTCTATTATTGTATATCGATGTTTTCTTCTATGCCTTTAGCCGCGGACCTAACCTTCGTGCTCGAGGAATCCCACGCTGTATCGACAGTTTGTATATTGATCCGAGTGTGCTTATGTTACATGATTAACGTTTAGTTCTCCGAAGTACGATCTAATTAGATGTTTACACATCTCCGATTTCTCGCAATATAGAATATATTTTGATACTAAACAATTGACCAAACTATCGGTAGCTATAACGATATAATCTCTCAGCAATTGACCCATATCGATAAGGGTTGAAATTATTTGAATCGCTCCATGAGATCATGGCACGTTTTATTCGCACGCCACATAAACCGAGTAAAAACATATTTCATAATATTTACAGAGGTCGGGTTGTCTCTGTAGCTCGACAATCGTACAATATCCTTTAACCCAGTCCCCTTTATTCCCGTTGCCCCGCTGGAAACCGACGTTACAACGTTTTTATGGGACATGCCCCCTGGAGAGAATCCGAGTGGGAGGGTGCAGATTCATCCGGCCTCGTTTAGATACGACTTCTCCGCCAATTCAGATACACCGAAATTGCGCAAACCGGCGGGCATAACCGCGGCCGTAAAACCTTCATCGTGCTTCTCCTTCCAGAGCCCCTCTGCCCCTTTCTCCCCCTTGGTTCTACCCCTCCTTTAAACCTCCCGCCACCCACACGGCCGGGTACCACTCTCCTTTCCTCCACGACCCAGCTCGACCTCTGACTCTGTCTGCTCGCTTCCTGTACGGTTCTCTCCTCGTCCCAGCTAGCAGACACCGTCATGTCGACCATTTCTCGCGAGCATCAAACGCTTCGAAATCGACCAATCTTTCCTCCCTTCGCTGTTGTTCTTTTCACGACGGTGTTCCTTCGCGCGCTCGACGTGCTTAGCTCGTGGATTGAAGCGACTCACGCTGATGACAGGACACTACGGATTTTTTTATTACCGAGTCGTGATTGTATTGCTCTTTCGCTTTGGGGGATTTGCCCCGGATAATTTATTCTATCTTTCCCGAGCGTTTATGGGAGCTGTAGACTGTTTGCCTGCTGCGCGTTATAGGCTTTTCAGTTTCAGTTCGAATTATTGTACGGGACAGGTTCGAGGGTCTATTTCAGATTACGAAGGCTGATGAGGTATTTTCAAGGTTATGTTCAGATCCTGGACCATTCATAGGAACATTTTTGAAAGAAAATTTACGATCTTAGACTTAGTGCTGTCTCACTTATTTATCAAGTTAAAATCAGGTACCATATGGTATAATATTGTCAAAATCAATCCTTGTATCTTCTATCATTAACACTGTGTTCATCACATGTAGCTATAAATTCAGTTAAGTATTTCAAGTTTCAAAAAGCAGCAAGATTTGTCAAAGAAGAAGCATAAAGTGTCAGCGAGAAAAACGGAACATTTTGAGGAACCGAAGATAAATTTGAAATTCCGGGCGATGACCGTGTTAAAGTCATCGACAGCAAAGCGCCGCGGGCTGCAACATTCTCCGATAGATTCACCCCGTACCCCATCCATCCTCTGTTGGAGAAGCACCCTTGCTCTTCCTCGAATCACCCCCCGTCACCTGGCAGCTTCGCGTTGGGAGCCGCAAACTTCGTGCCTATGCTAATTGACTTCGCACCCCCTCCCCCAGCCACCCTCTGTTCTTCCTGACGCCCGTTTCTACCCCCCTCTTGCCCTAGACACTGTAAACCATCGTGGTTTAAAGTCAATTAACGCCTTCGCCGAGACAGCTCGTTCTGACCTTTTCTCGATCAACGAACGAGCCGAGTTCGCGTCGGATTCCATTGTTCCTTCCTACCGATGAGACAGAAACGCTCCTTTTTGCTCCTGTCCCCAGCCACGTTTGATGAATTTATTTTCAGGACTGGATTCAGCTCGTCCGATTGAGTTATTGATTTTTCTGAACCGAGAGAATCGTACGGGACGACCTGGAAAGAGTTGTTTCTCGACGGAGTTGCCTTTTTATTCGATATTCCGTTTTACCCTTCACCCTGGACTAACATTTTGTTGTACAGGGTAAATCAGATATCGCTATCGATGACTTCCCTTAATTAAATTGAGGATAATTTATTGTACAAGATTTTTCGGTAATCTTAGAATCAGCAAAATACTAATTTGACAAGGTGGATAATTGTTGTACAGGGTGGTTCAGAAATGATGGTACTGTCAATGAGATCCTTAATTAAATTCAAAATAATTTGTTGTAGAAGGTGTTTTGGTAGCATCAGGATACTGATTTATAAAAAATAGTTTCTTTTGTACAGAGTGTCTCAGAACACGATTCAATTTATTGCAAAGAATATTACTCGGTATGAAATTTAGTTATCGAATGTAAAATGAAAATATACAGCAAAAAATTGAAATATTATTGAATGTAAAGTTTTATTTCTTCAGCAAGGTACACTCGATTTTAATGATGAATCTTAACAAGAAATTTCATACAAAAGTTTCTTTTATCTATGGAAAGTCCTCTTTCATCATGGTTTTAGTTTTCGAATACGCAATTCAGCGAGTTTCGAGGTAATTTATGAAGTTAAAGTTGAAGAGCCGAAGTTGCTGAAGTTCGAATGTATGGGAAATCGATCGCATCGCTGGAAATAAAGGCAGTCGATTTAGTTTGATAGCTAATTGTCGGGGCTTGTCAGAACGATTTAAATTAGACTACGCGACTATGTCCAGAACTGTGGTGACACTTTCACATTTATTGAAGGATAAACTGTTAATTAAGCTTCGAAATTAGTAGTAGTTCTTGTCAACCGAATGAAACGAAATTCGATACAATGCATATTGTCATTATTATTATAACAATTTCAATACTTTCCTGTCTGATCAGTTAAATTTCAGCTTGATTTTCTTTGTTTTTCGATAAAGTATAGATACATAAAGGAGCGAAGAAAAGTATGTAAATTAATTAATAAAAGAGAACGCTTTATTTGATACAGCATCGATCAAAAAGTGCAGTGACATTTCTGTAAAATAAAATTCCGTTTAAATTCGATCAAATTTATCGAGTTTCAATTTTGAAAGAAAAACGTTATCCTAACACTAAATAACAGTTATGTAACGATTATCTGCAATAATGGATTCCAATTAAAAATTAATAAATTTTGTTCCCAATAACAGAGTGACACACCTTAATTAACTCGAGTCGAAAGGACCGAATGTTTCCAAAACAATCGGTCAATATATCGAACCGTTTATAATAATTTGAAATTAGCCGAGAGCCCAGTTGACGGGCATAATGTCGGATCCGCGGATTCGTTATCCGTGGAAGCCAATAAATTGAATCGACACAATCAAGTGTATTCACCAAAGGGAGCCTAACAAACCGAGTGAAAAGGTCGTGGATAAAAAAAAAAAAAGCGGAACGATTTTCAGCGTGGAGCCAGCAAACTGGCTGGAAATTGAAATCGAACGAATTGTACGTCGGGAGCGAAATTTCCTTGAATTATCAGAGGCGGAGGGACAACGGTTCGGAATAGCCGTGAAAAATGAATCATCGACACGAGAGATCGGGCAAGTGTTCTTCTTGCGAGCCGCTCGAAGCTTGCGAGCGAAGCCATCGATGTGTAAGCGACGCGAGAGAGTCACATTTCTCGCCAATTCAGCGAGTTACAAGGCTGACGTCACCGGCTCGACATAATTCGATTCAATTCGCTTAATTTTGCGAAAATTGCCAATCTTCTCCGGCGTTACCGAGTTCCTTCGCGGCCCTATCCTTCCACACCCTTTCGTTCCTCGCCTCTGCTGTGTGTGCCGCTGATTTTCAAACTGGTCCGCCATCGATTTCGGCAAAACTTAAATATTGTCTTCCGCGGTGGAAATTACGTCAACCTGCATTTCGACGTTTCTGTCGATACTCGTTATTTCGGGGGATATCGTTTGATTCTTCCATTTCGAGAAATACCTAATTACTATCATGAATGTGATGGAGTGATGGGTTCTTCAATTATTCGGCTGCAAGTTCTATTTATGCTCTGGAATTTCTGTTTTTATTCTTTCCTCGGTTTCGTGATAGCAGTTAAGGGCTGGATTCTGTGGGCAAAATGTGGAAACCAAGGGTGAGATCTCTGAGTTGTTGGTATTTAGAGATTTCTGATGGTGTGACAGTCTTGGGAGACTCTGAGATGAGTCTGAGGAACTAAGGACTTGGAATCTAGAGACTTGGGGTGTATGGATTGTATTTATCACAAACATAACCTTTTACCGAATACAAAAGAAATTGATAGAAATATAACTTTCTATCGAATAGAAGTTCGCAGTTTCTTGAGCGCCGTCAAAGCCATAGATCTGTACACCGTTTCCGGGCGATATCGGCCATAATAAAAATAAATGAATTAGAGCGCGAGAAAAATGGTTGTTGCAGGATCGTAGGAGAGAAAGGAGATTCAATTTAGATGCTGGCCGTCTTTTTCGCGAGCCCAGAGATCTTTTGTCGGTCTCCGTTACACAATGAAGTTGCACCGATCGTTTGTGCCTTCATTCGGCTCACCTTTCGAGCCTCATCGACTCTCGGCTACCGTGTTCTTTTTCCTTCTTTTCCTTTTCCTCTCTTTTTTCTCTTCGGTTTCTTTAATCTTTCGAGGCGAATTGGCACCGTTGCCCGGAAAAATGACGACCTCGAAGCTTTTGCCACGATATCCCTCTTTTACGCCATGGCTGCGCATGCCTCTTTGACTGCCATGGTGGAACACCATTAAGGTCATCGGGTCATAGCAGGAAAATGTTGCGAGCTCTTTTATAAATCCTTCAAGTTGAATCGCACAATTTTTATTGAATTTGCACTCGCAATTTTTGCTTCGACAAGATTTAAGGTCAATTATTTTAACTGGATTATTTGAAGATTTGTCTCATTTATTTTAACAAAATTATTTTAAGGTCTTGGTACACTATTTTGAGGTTAAGTTCAATTATTTCAAGGTTTTGGTAAATTATTTAGAGATTTTATTAAATTGTTGATTTGTGCAGTAATTTTGCAATTCATTAAATTGTATGTTTAAGATTCCACGAAAGGAATTATTTCAAAACTTCGTTGAATTACTTCAACAAAGTGGTTCCAAGAGTTATTGGATTAATGTTGTAAAAAAAAAGTGCTCAATTACTCGCGTTTATTTGAAGATGCCTAACGGAACGCTACTAAGGAAAATACTTTTGCAATTTGTATGAAAAGCAACGAGGCTATACAACGAAGTAATTTGAATACGTTTAGAAGATCCGTTGGCATCAGAGGATTCTAAATACGCTTGTTTGTAAGGTTGATTCGTTCCTTTCACTGTTTAAATAAAATCCACCCACGTGATATCTGTATCCTTCATCTCAGACAGCGAGCTTCGTTCGCTCCGAGCAAATATTACTTTATCGCAGCACGCGAAACTAGATTTCTCATTTGACGTGGAAAAATAAGAGACGGACGCGTTTCTGTTACTTTTTGCGAGAAGCGAATGAAAGTAAATGATTCCACGACATTCGATCGTATATCTTTCGAAACGTCTACTAGAAAAATCTTACGCAAATTCAACCAGTTCAGCCATTTTTCGTACACGGTATTTTTAACCTTTCAAATGATGCGGCTTCACAATTTTTCTTTACGTAACGTGAGAAAACTTTCGACAATAATTTATGGATAAATATACCCTTTTCTTTATTATCACTCTTTGGAAATTGTGGAAAACTTCAGGAAATGAAATTTTTTCACCACTATAATGGCTTCAATTACTGAATAATTCAAACATCAAATTCTGTAACAGAATTCTAACATTTCCAATCTGGAAAGACACGAATATTTTAAGAGCGTACATAATCAATAACCCGATCCCAGTAGGTTCCAACCGTATTTAAAAGAACGAAAACTCGTTTTCAGTTACCGCGAATTTGTACTTGGACAACTACTCTACTGACCTACATAATTATAATAATTAAGAGCGATTTGAATGCGGTATTGCTCTAAGAATATCATTAACCCGAAGTACCTAATGAAAAAAATGTTAATGATCCCACCGAACTGAATTTTAACTTTTAAGTATTGGTATTAACAGCATTTTCTTTCTAAGTGGTTTTAAAACTAGTTTCAAGCAATCTCTGTTCGGGAAGATTGAACGTGCTGAACATTTCTAATTCGGATTTCAAAATGTATGAACATTATAGATTTTCATTGACTTTTTTCATGTACGTTTTTATTTTCATATACGTTGATTTTCATCAAACTATCAATGTGTATATTACTTTATATTTTATAGTTTGTTTACTCAATATTGAACATCATTTTTAATTTCGTACTAAAGGTGAATTATTCATAGGTAAGTTTGATATAAACTATATACATGAATAACAAAAAATATCGATTTTCAAGTCCCTGAAAAGGGTAACTTTCGCCAGGGTAGAAGAGATTAAAGTTTTTTCTCGAGTAAAATTTTCTGGTGGCAACGAATCGTGGTATCAGCTCCGTCATCTATAAGCGTGTCCACGCGATGCATAATCGTTAGAGCGTGACAGAATCGGGCGTTCTAAACAATCAAGAGTGGCTAAGATCGATACGGTGAACGCGATTCCCTTAATCTTGGCCCCGGTAGCGGCAAACGCGAACCGTTACGGCGAAATTACATCGCATTTACGAAGAACACGGAGGAGCGCGTTCCGTCGTTGCTCCCCGACACTTTAACGCTTGAAATTATTTTCAACGAGCGTCGAAGCGGCTGGCAATCTGCTGCGTGCGCGTAACCAGCTAAGAAGAACTTTGCCACCCTCCTTCGCTTCTTGTCCTGCTCGGTTATAACAAGCTCGTTCGAAGTCTTCGAAACGCGATACGAAAAGCGCCTAGACCGCCATCTTCCAATATGGCAAACTCGATTCTCCTCGGTTATGGCGCTTACGTTAATTTCATTAACCGTATACCATCGTCTCTTTCCAGTTCTTACGAAGTTTTAGTACAGTTCGGAAATTTTCGGATCTTGGGTTAGGAATTTGGGGATTTGGAAACTTTTGAAGTTTGAAGTTTGAAGATAAGGGTTGAGAAATTTAGGAATTTGAAAATTTTAGGATTTAGACGTCTAGGGATCTAGGGATCTAGGCACATAGGGATATAGGGATATAGGGAATTTTTGAAGGGGTAAGAAATATTGGGATCTTGGGATTTAAGGGTGTGGGAATTTAGGGATGAGAAATTTCAGAAGTTAAATTGGGAAATTTAGGGATTTGAGAATTTGAGGAATTTCAGAATTGAAGATTTGGCATTTAGGTACTTGAAATTTAGGGATTGTACAACTTAAGGAGTTACACACTTAGAAATTTGAAAAATTTTCACTTAAAAATTTCCAACCCCAAAATTTCCAAACTTGAAATTTGTAATAGTGAAAATTGTAAATATATAAATTTGGCAATTACGTAAAATATGAAGATCCGAAAATGTCTAAATTCCGAAAGAAAAGAGCAGCATCGTTAACGCAACCTCTTGATTCTAGTCCCGTCCAGTAATAACCAGCTCGTAGTACGTGTTCGAAAAACGAAACGAAAAGCACTAGAAGCAGCAGCATCAAACCGGGAAAATTGAATCGACGCTGGGCACACTGGTAAATAGATTTCATCTTTCTCCGTCCCGTGTTACCGCCTCATTTACCTTTTATCCGCTCTCTTTCTCGTGTCGATGGCGATTCGAAGAGGACGGTAAAGACCGTGGCCATAGAACAAGAGCAAAGAGAAAGAGACGAAGGCGAATCCAATTTGTTCGGATTGCTAAATGTCTCGCCGGTTGCACGCGATGCAAACGTTGGGGTCAGCATAATCTCGGCAAAGTAGCAGGGATTAGAATCGAAAGGTTCGATTATCAGATATCCTTCTTCTTTCTGCCTCCCTTTTATCTGCTGCCTCATTTTTCTTCCATTCTTCATTTCAATCCAGTTATTTTATCCAATTCTCTGCTGTTTTATACTTAGCTTTATTCTATATTTATTGTGTGCGTGGGACTTTGGAAAATTATAGTTTTGGGGTATTGGGGGTTGTAAGAGGGTGATTTGGTAAATTGGAGATGTGAGGATGTGAATTTCTAAATTTCCAAACTCCTAAAACCTTAAATCTTCAAATCCCCAAATACCCAAATTCTCAAACCCCCAAATCTCCAAATTCCCAAATTCCTAAAATCTCCAAATGTCCTGAAAATCTCTAAATCTATAAAATCCATAAAATCTCTACACCCCCAAATCTCCAAATTCTGAAATCCTCAATTCTCCAACTCTCCCAATCCCCAGATCCCCAAATTTCTAAAATCCCCAAACCCCAATTCCTGAAAATTTTTAAATCCCCAAACTTAATTCCTGAAAATCTTCATATCCCCAAAATTCCCAAAATCAGCAAACGTCCTAATATTAGTGAAAACGCAACAAAAATTGAAACGTCAAAATGTAAAAATAACATTCTGATATGCAAAAGCAAAGTATTCGTTAAATATTTATAAACGTCTAAACAGTTTTTACGTGTCGTGGATGACTGTCACTCGGAATTAACTAACGACGGATTAACTCTTGAACAACCTTGCGAATAATATACACTGTTACACGTGTTTTTCTACATTTTCTTATGTCACATAATGCATGGATATTTGCAGACTAGTTATTATATAACCACATTTGTTGACGACACCTACACAAATCCTGACGTCAACTCTGTAAATTATGTAGGAGTGGGAATGAAAGAAAAAGTAACGAGATGTGATATTTCAAACGAAATAACGTAATAAAAATGTAGTTTTTCGAATGGAGTTGTGGTGATATAAAAACTTCTTATCAGTTTCAGTAATTACTAAATTCGACATTTATGTCGAGTAAAAATTTAATTTTATCATATTACTATAATAAAATTTTGTTACTAAGAATTCTTCGCGTCTTCTTGTTAAGAAATTTATGTCGTTTAATTAATATACTGCACACGTTGAAATAATTGTTGGTTCTTAGAATATCTGGCTACCAACTTACCAGAGTTTGCACATTGTTACTAGTATCAGTTTCATACGTTTACATTCTCTTTAACTTTCTTCGGTTCATAGTCTATCAATTTCAAAGCAGGTCACTTCACCCCCGTATCGAAATCGCACATGTCACCCTGTTGCGTCTAAATCTATAGCTTACACGTTTGCTTCGTGATCCATTTTCAAGCAAACGTGTTCATTCACGTTCGTGCATTCGATCAAAACTTTTATTGCGATAAAACTCTTATTTCAATTCTTGTTCAAATTTCTGATAATCACTTTGTGATTAAAGTGTGATAAATTTGCGATAAAAGTGTTACATCAAACATGCCAAATTACAGTTAGTAATTTCATTTACAGTAAATCTACTACTTACATTCATCTGGTACATTTCTATGATAGGTATCTTTTTCAACGAATAAAGTATTCGTAATAATAAAGTTTGTCATTCAAATATCATACGAGTGATTGTCAGATGATTAGAATTTCATTTATATTTCATTTATATTATCAAATGGCGCAAAACATAAAAGCATTGCGAAATATCACTTATGGTATATTAACAGGCAACTTGACATTTTGATGGCTGTGCATTTTACAGAACTTAAGACTCCTGTAATTTTGTATAATAAAATTGTGTTTTTATTATATACCTAACCTGAGGTTTTCCTTAAAAATACGACGGAGAATGTCATGTAACGTGCACAGCGAAATTAATTGCAACTTGCAACTAGTATTCGGTAGATAAAAATAAGTGTAAAATGTTAGGCATCGAAATCACTAAATTACAGTAATTGAAGTGCACTAATGATAAGTTAAAATTGTGAAACCAGCTATCGAAATGTAAATGCCATTTTGTGATATGTCTATGTCGTTAAACGGTGTTAAGTGTTTTAGTCAATTTTCAAATATTCTGTGTTAAATAAAGCGACGTATTAAGGAAAATACTTTCTTTTCTACTCACCGACTGCGTTGAACGACAAGAACGATGTTCGCCTCGGTTCTTCGCTCTTCGAGAACGATTCCCATCAATTTTCTTCGATCACTCGCGAGAATTTCGCCCGAATCGTTCTATTCATTTCCTCACACGATCGACAAATTGTAATTCGCAGTCTGTGCCAGGTATCGAGCAGCGATTTTTTATTTTAATTGGGAGAGCTCGAGGAATCGATCAGACACTTTGTTTCAAACGCTCCGACAGTAATTGCTTAGCCAATCTTTTAATTTACAAATGATCGGATTTCCACATTTCACCAATTTTTTAGTTTCATTCTATACATTTGATTTTTGATTACCGGAAGTATTTCTGAGTACTTCATTTATAATTTTGTGAATTTTTAAATTTCTCAATTTCTGAAGTTCTACAGCTCTACATTTCTGAAGTTCTATATTTTAAGTCTTCAAGGACCCAAATCCTCAAATTCCCCAAATATTACTTTCCAACTTAAGTACCTTAAATTCTCACAAATCATTCAATCTCCAAACCTTTACAGTACAAGTTCCTCAAGTTTCTGGATTTTCATACTTTCAAGTCACCACATCCCAAATTTCTCAAATTTCCAAATTCCTAAATTTCATCTTTCAAGTTTTCCAACTTCCCAAAGTTCCAGATCACTAAATCCCCAAATCCTCAAACCCTAAATTTCCAAAATTTCAAAATTCTCAAATTTCCAGATCACTCAATCCCCAAATCTCCAAATCCCAAATTTCTCAAATTCCTAAATTCTCAAACTTCCAGAACACCCCAAATCCTCAAACCCTAAGTTCCACAAATTCCAAAATTCTCAAATTTCCAAATCTCCTACGTTTCCCAAATCCTCAACTCCCCAAATTCTCAACTCCCCAAATCCTCAACTCTCAAATATCCCCCATAACCGTCCAAAAACACCCGAAAAGAAGCTACAATGACTCGCGAATGATTAGTTAATTAATCGATGGGGACAGGAAAGTAATCGCGTCGAGTCGTCGCGAATAATCTCGCGTGCAACAGTTGAAGGTATCGGGCAGGTCGAGGCGGGCTAATTGCGGTAATAGTTGCAGAAAAGTGGCCGGCTATGTGTGTACACAAGCGTTGGGAGCGTGTTATTACGTCGAGTAAGAAATTAGCTTTTGATCGCGGCCAACGAGCCGGAGACACGGAACCAGGTATCAACCGGTAATTACAGAAGCTGCGAATTGGGATTGCAATTTGTCCGTCCTGCTATCGGCCAACCTTCTCTCTATTCTAGCCAATGGGGATTTCTTCTGTGAATTTTTCGTCAACTTAATCGTCGCTGAATTTCGAATTAATTAGTCTGGACTCTTTTTTAAAAATATACTGTTTTAAATATCAAGTGTAATACAAGGTTTTTAATAATCATTATGCGATAATATAAATATGTTGCTATGTTATAATTAAATATAATATAACAATAAAGGTGTACGATCAGTACATACACTTTTATTATTTAATAATTGTTATATATTCTTATTATCACGTAATGATTATTGCATAATAATGAAAGCATACAGCAATCGTTAAATTCTAATAAAAGTAATACGATAATAAAAGTACATTATAATTATTATACAATAACAACTACATAATGTATACAAATATATAAAAGATATATCATTTCATATTTAAAATACGTAGATAATTTAATAGACTCAATAATCTAAAAGCAGTTACCGCATTTTTATGGAAAAATTTAATCATATAAGGAAAAATACTCTGTAAGCAAGTCTAAATATGTTCCACGTAAACGATAATACAAAGACATTCTTTCTTGTCAAGTATTTCCTGTCCAATGCGAGATATTCCGTCAGGTTATTCAAATGTTATCTCTGTTTAAAATATTAAACCTATTTAAAGCTTCGCCCCAAGGTTTTCGAGTTCTTTTCAAATGTTGAAATAGTTTAAGTATACATGCAATTATGTAAACATTAAGAAGTCGAGAAGTAATTTACCAGTGACTATCAGTCCACCTAGTTTACGATACACACGATTGTTAAACTGGGGAACAATTATAAAAAAGAATTCTATTTTGAAAATACTGTGCAGATAAATGCACTCAAAACCAGAGAATAATTTAATATTATTCCACCATTAAAAAATATTAAAAATAAACTTCAACAATGGTATCGAATATTGCTGTCACATTTACGGTATTAATTTTGATATTAATAATCACGTACGTACTTTATCGACAACCCCTGCTGTTTATAAAAATAAATCAGCTTCGAATTTACGAAGATAAATCGCGCTCGAATTTACAAAAATAAGTCGCGTAAATATAAACTCGGAAATTTTTAAAGCTACTCCGTCGAGCGATCTATTTATCATTTACGGCCTTTAATGGCGGATTCGTGAATTTTCTGCGCGAAAGGGTAGAGGGACGAGAAAAATGGGTCGAAAGGCTTGAAAACGGATATTCAGAGGTGCGAAAGAGGGGTAGAAGTTTCGTGGCGAGCCGATAATTCGCGTTTCAGCGACGCTTCGAGCGGAAGGGAAAGGATGGGCCTGAAATGACCCTCAAACTGGTACAACTGGAACGAGAAGTTAAATACTGAACGCGTTCGTTGCCACCCTCTGACTGCTCGAATATCGATGAACCGGCTGTTGCGTTAATTTGTTAAATTTAAGACCGTAACACTTTAAAAACATGATCTAAATTGTACTAATGAAACTTCATAATTTCACACTAATTTTTTACGTGACGTTCAACACTATTTTATCAATTTCTTCGAAAAGTTCGACTTCTGAACACGTCATTAACTTTGAGTTTTTATACGATCGATTGACAGTGTATTAAACTTTTTTCTGGAATTTGTAAAGAATTAAAAACTCGAGCTCCTGACGTTAAATTCAGAAAGAAGGTAGGTAGATTTGTATTGATTTTGCAATGTAGACTTTGATATACCCCCATGTCCCAAAACTTCAGTGGTATTAAATGTTAAATACAGTAATTCACTTCAAACTCTGAGCTAATGAAAAATTAAATAAATTCCACGTTCGAACCTATTCGAATTAACCCTTCAGAATTTACAAGAACATCTTGCATAAAGCAGAAATTATTTTCGAAACACAAATCACTTGAAATGAAACTTCACGACGGAAGAGCGAATAAGTAGATTTTACGTGTAAAATTACTTCCGAAGTGAGCGATGAAATTTTTCACAGCAGTCTATTAGTCTCCGGGAGAAAAAGGAACTGTTGAAACGAACGTTCGAAGGAAATTAAAATGAAAAAGAAGCGTTCACATTTTCGTCGAAATGGAGCAAGGCAATCGATCGTACGAGACCGAACGAAAGAACCTTCCTGTTTTTAATATAAACCACAAACATCACGATTCCTGGACTCTTTTTATCAATTCCTTCGGTTATGGTGAACACTTCGTTCCGCAATATCGGCTTTAAAAGCTGGCCCCATTGTGAAGCACGTAGCAACAGCGTTTCGATGCCATTCGTGGACCAATCGCTAGAGTGGGCGAGAAAAATGCATTGTAAAGGAGAATTCGTTGGATCTATACTCGCGGTGCTTTTGGGAAGCGAAGTATGCCGTAAGAAAGCTCGGCAAATCACGAACCGTTTACCGAAGGTTAATGGTGGACGACAGAATTTGCAGAAAATTCCGTGCTCGACGTAACGACGGTAATTAACTGCAGCGATACGTAACGGCGGAAAAAAAAAACGATATCGACGGGAATCGATAATTTCAATTACAACCGGAGGAACAATTAAGAAGCATCGGAAACGACGTTACGCGAGCCTGGATCGAAATTCTGGCTGGTTTTATTGATCGATAAACCTACATGGGTCTATCGAATGATTTACCAATAAAAAGTTGCACTCGCGCAGTTCACAAGTTTAAGAACAAGAACATTGTAGCGTCGCGACGATCGTAGAAATTCAAATTCGATTTACATAATGCCTGGAATCGTCGCCACTTGCCCCCGGGAGAAAAGTCAACAAGTTACACGCTCGGGATGGCTGCGCGAAAACCTATCAAGGATTCACGGTGCGGGAACGAGAAGATTGCCGTTGTTTTTTCACGGAAACGCCTCGGAAATTTCAACGTGTCCAGTCAACAAGTTAGCCCGTCCCGGACAAAGGAAAGACGAACGTGTCCCTCGCGCTACCGGATCCTTCGAAATCGCTGCCGAGGATTCATCATGGAAGAGTTTGCCGAAACTTTCAAGTTGCAAGATTAATCGTAGGAACACGGTCATCTCGCGCACACCAGTGGAGCAGCTGATTGCCAGCGCAACTTTGACAGTTCCGGGGTCAGTCCATTCAACCTGGAGGTTCGTCGAGCGTGCAGCCAAGGAAATTGGCCCGAGCGGATCGATCAGATGGCACTTGATCAATCAGCCGGTCTGGCACAAGGTTCCCGAGGATCTCGATACCCGGCAACGATCCATGTAGACTTTCTGACGGGCACAGGAGTTTCTGGTCCTCGTGTCCTGTTCTCAGGTGTCAACCCCCGGAGCGCACGTTTCGTTTCCACACGGACAAAGAAGAGGAGCGTCAGCGAGAGACGAGTGCGACACACACGCGTCCTTTGAAAGAGAAGAGTGCGAGGTACGCGGACGACACGTACTCGTCGAGTGCTGCTGACCCAGCCAGCAGACTACTCCGGATAGCACGGAAGGGAGACCTCGGTGGGATGGCAGTTTAAATGCAACTATGCTTCCTCAGGTTTGGGTTGAGCGCGCAGGGTCCGAGTCGGCCCTGCTCGGTCGTGCTCGGCCGCTCTCGGATCTCGTCGATATGCCCATAGACACAGTGTATATGTCTATGGATATGCCGCCGTGTCGTGCCATGCTCTCTCGTTCGTGTCCTACTCCTCTAGCCTCGTGTAACTGGCCCATATATTCCTGTCCTCGTTCGTCCACCTATGGATCTATCGGACCGTCCTTCTTCCTGTACCTGGTCTCTCCTTACCCACCTTTTCTCTCTCCTTACAATATTTTGCTCTCCTTCTTCCTGCTGGCCTGTTCCTTTCTTACAACGACCCATTCCGCTCCCACAACGCGACGCATCGAGACTCCCTGTTGCAATTAGTGTTGGTCATCGGTCGAGTGTGCTGGTGAACGATACAGGTACGCGTCGGCGCTCGCGAGCAACGTCTGCGAGGGTGTAGGTGGGTGGACGAGCAGAAAAGGAGGGAGCAGTTGTGTGGAGAGGGTAAAGAACGGTAGTGGGGTAGACGGGAGTGGGGGGATGTTTGAAGGGGGGAGAGCTTGCGACAGAGACGGTCATATGGCGCCCGAGTCGGAACGGGGATGTCTTATGTCATTTTTCTTCCCGATAGTATAACGGGTGTCCCGAACGCGCACGACCTTAACCCACTTCGACTCGATGGATTTTCTTGAAATTTTTATTATTTTCGTAGCTGCCAGAGATAGTCCGGCTTTAAAGGATGACCTCGTTCGGACCAGGATTTCGCTAGGAATTTACTGCGTTTTTTGTTTTATCGCGATTCTTCTGTCGTTCCGCTCGGCAACTGTAATTTTTCGGTTTATCGACGTGCCGTGATGTATTTTTGGACGTTGATCAGAGAAACGACGGTACAGATGCGGATTGGATATTTGGGAAATTGAGTTCCACGTTGGGGTAGGTTTTCGGTACTTCCATACTCTTTTTTTAAGAGCGAACTATTGGCCGGTGATTTATCTGAAAAACCGAGGTTGTGTCTAGTGTATTAAGACGGGTACATAGATATTATATAAAAGATATATCTTTAGCAAGGAATCGCGTATATACACGTTGAAAACGTATAAACCAATATACGATACAGCAGTGAGTAGAATTCGTAATAGCGTATAAATTAGAATGAGTCAATTCATACATAAATCGTATACATAAGGTAATCTACAATATGTTCAATGCATTACCGTGTAGATAAGAGCAAATAGCATGAAATGTATGCAAGGTGTGTACAAGAAGCAATTAACTTCTTGTAACAAACCTTGTAGATTCTGCGATACAAATACATTTTGCTACTTGCAAAATTATTATTATTTGAAATACAGTGATCCTTTCCCCCGGTATTTTGTAAAATTTTACGTTGTTCCATAAAACATTTACGTATTTCCATGTATAAAATATTCAGGCTATGCAAGCGAAAAATGATTTGATCGAAATTATGTGTAACTTCCACGGCTCGAAATGTGTAAATGTACCACCCCGGCTGAAAATACGAAACAAATATCAAAACAATTAATTTGATGCGGTTTCGTGTGTTAATATTTTATTCGCAAGCTTTCGAATCAATAATGTTTGCATTCCCTGAAAAGCACCAAAAATAATAAATATTTCGTAGGGGCTTTTTCATAAATGGGGTCGCTGCTGAATATATTATACTGTTCCATTTTTCTTGCGTACATAATGCACCGAACAATATACATACTTCTGGTAATTAAAGTGATTCGTATCAATTTGGAAATGAAAAAGGATGTTTAATAAATTTACAGGCTGTTCCATTTAACCCTTGCTTTGTATATATATTTTATTTTGTAAAAATGTAGAATAAAATATAAACATTTATAATATTATAATTTCGATATGTTAATAAGTTGATGCAAAAAAATACTCATACATTTTAATAAATTGTTTCATTGTATACTTTCGATGTATAATTGAGAAGATATCTCGCAGTGTTTTATGTTAAAATATGGAAAGCACAAACAGCAGCCACGTCAGAATAATTGAGAGAAACATAACTATTTTCATTACTCGCGATTTAATTAAGAAGTTATTATCATATTACTCCCTAATTATTTATAATTGCTTGTTTTTCATTTTATGATCATTCTTTCCCCGTATGAGAACGTCGTCACACGTTCGTCACTCATTATCATTTATTATTTACTCTCGTTTATAACAAGCTCTCTATACAAGCAGCAAATAAACATTCATGTTGTCGTGAATGATAATATTCAATTATCATTCTATTCATTTCTAATTTTAATGAATATTTCTATAAAATATACTTTCGCACTTCAAATATTACAATTGTCACAGGATATTTAAAAATCTGGGGATATAACGTATCAAGGTATCATGCGTTAAAAATGTTTTAATTAAAAGGAAGGAAGTAATGAATCAATTCGAGTGTGGCTCAACATTTCTGTGGGATCTTAGAAAAAATTCAGATAAAGGTTGAATGTATTTTTATTTACTTATAATATGTTGCAAAACATATTACTGAGAAACTTCACGTAAATTAAGTTGGTGGTTAAAATTAAGGAGTGTAAAGCGGTTCATAAAATGATCCCCAAAATCTGCGCGGTGTAATATCATGAAAGTATGATTCAACCCTTAATTATTCCGAAGAGAAGAAAACGGAAAAAATTGAAATGGAAACAAGTTAACGAGAGGTTATCCATAAATCGTCGACCTACGTAACGCTGGCTCTCATTACGATCATCATTAAAGCATCCAGTTCAGCAAGCATAATGCACAATATCCGTGCGCCTCGGAAACGGCGGCGATTTTGAAACGCGTTACATTATTCATAGCCGGTAATGACACACTTCGAATATCACGCATCGCGTGTACTCGCTAAAACTATCAATTGTTCTCAACTGAAATGTGACTCATTTCAGTCCCGCGCGTATACTCCTCGGCACATCTCTTTTCTTCTTCTTTCGTTCTGTTCGCTTTTTCCCTCTTTCTATACCGCCGTTTCAGCTCTTTGTTCGTTCGCAATGCTCGTAGCCGACGCGGTGGTTCGACGAAAGAAACTTTCGAGAGAAAAGTTATCGTGCTCGTGTCGGATTTTCAAAGTTCGTCCCCCGGAGCGCTAATCGAGCCGGCCGTTTTCTGGATGAAACGGGAAACGGGATCCTTCAGATGCATCATCCTCGAAGATCCGACGGACTCGATTATGATAATAAAATTTAATTGGCCACGGTGTAGCCGGGCCAATCGGGGCCACGGATTTAAACGGTCTCGATTTTCTCCGGGGCTGTTTTTCCTCGGATCGTTTCTGTTTTATCGCGGATTGCTACGCGAACGTGGAACGAGTAAATGTTGGGATATCCAGTTTCATCTATAATAATTATAGTACGCGTTATGTCCGTGGGTTGAGGACACTCCTCGATTCCCCTCGATAATATACTTATTTAAAAAAGCATTTTCTTTGCAAAAATTACTGCCCACATCGCGGTGATTATCTTCAACGTGATTATTCATCTTTGCGATCTTAAAAAAATTCCCTTTAAACTTCTACAAGTAACACTGACAAAATGCAATAAAATATTTGCTTAATTTCAAGAAAAAATTGCAGGTTTGCAACAGAAAATATTCAACAATTTTAATTAAAAAATTTGCGTATTTATGTTTGACGAAATATGAGAAATTCAGGCTTTGCATATTTGCAACAGCATGTAATAAAAAGTTGAACTTAAAATTTTTCGCTCCTCCAACATTAAGAATTATCTTGATAACAGCGTTTACTTTTTTAATGCCCCAGTATTAAGAACTAGTACTCTTAATTTCTGATATAATTGTACAGCAAGTAATATTAAAAGTGCTCTTTTAGTACAGTCGTACTGCAAGTAGGATTAAAAATGATCTCCTCTTAATTTTTAATATAGTATAGACTGCATATCTTGCAGCGAGCCAAAAGTAGAATAAAAGGCTTTTAATATTTTCTGGTTCCAGTACATCATAAATCCGCAAGTGCTTTTTACAATATTAAGTCCCATAATACTCTTTGGCTTTGCGATTATGAATTGTGCATTAAGTCCCTCGCACACGACAAGATAGTTTTGAATTTTTCTGCTTTGGACGGTATGTCAGACTATCGCTATGTCTAGGTTTGTGGTATTAAAAAAAATACGTTGTTAAAGCATGGCTGTAATAAGTTAAGGCAAAGTGAAATTAACGAAACGATATAATCTGTAACAATTTTAAAGTAGTAAAGTTTTGGGAGAATTGTTTTTTAGAGTCGAAGAAACGTTTGTCTATGGGGTGGACGTGTGTAATGAATTATCCAGCATTAGAAGTTATAAGCGAATCGAGAAGATTTATTTGATTCCCCGCAAACGAGCAGAGACAGAAAGGGAAACGGTGAATCGAACTATAGCAGTGTTTCCAATTTGACCGGAAGTTTATGATTCTGGGAAACGATATTAGGATTCAGTTACCAACTCTCTGAACTGCGAGGGGGACGCAATGCACACTTGTATTGCTTACCCCCCCCCAAATGTTATGCGGCTACGTGAAAATCTAGGTTATCGAGTTCTATAGTTGGTGAATATATCCTAAAGGCAGTCGTGTTTCGTGTCAGCAAATTTTGATAGTTTCCACTGCATCTTTGCTACGTCGAAAGGTCAAAAGTGTCCCGGTGCTGCGAACAATAGAAATGCACGATGGTACTCGAACGGGTGAACGGGTTACTTATTGTAAGTAAAACGGGTAAACTGGGTAACTACCTTGTTTTAACAAATACGATTAGTTATTGAATTGGAAATATACTGATATCTTAAACGGTGTTCATTGTTTTAGAGACTTTGAAATTCTAACTTCGCTTGCACATTTTATTAATCATTAATGTACGCGTTTATCAGATCTAGTAATTATTGGTACAATGTAAGATGTTCAATTTAATTCAGGTTATTAATTAATAATAATTCAGATTTGTTTGTATATGACAATGTGTACATCAATTTATAAGTTCATTATTAGGAAATTGTAATACATACATGCTTACATCACACATGCATGCATATGCACATTCATACATTCGTTTATTCATACATGCATATGTTACGTACATGTATGTATATATTCATTCATTCATACATGCATACATACATATGTACATATATTCATACATACTTCTTACATAAATTATCAAAATTAATATCATCCACAGAGTTCACAATTCACAACCATCCAAAAACAGCAATTTAAATTACAAAATAATTTCGATGAAACAAATTCATCTAAAATAAACACGTAAATCACCATGAATATAAGTCGCATATAAATGTCAGCCGAACATTTCTAAAGTTAAATTGTGTCTATGAAAGGATTAAAACACATTTCCGACAACGAATGGGAAGGAAAAGAGAGAACGAAAGGAACAAACGTGTTCGAAACATACGGGATCCCATGGAATGCGATGAGTGTAGAGGGTTCGAAGTGCGTGTAAAGAGGGGTGAACTCGAATAACCTAGATTTTGGTGGTGGACCCCCGTGAGCGAGCGAGCACACGCGGACACTCATTATATAACTTTTGCGATCAATCGTGGCACGGTGCTCGCATGTTCTTCCGGCATGCATGTGCATACATGCCACGTACAGTCAACAGCAAATCTGTCTTTCGTAGGAAAAATATCCCCACCAAGAACCGGAGGGTAATTTAGGGATTTGGTGATTTAGGTATTTGGAAATTTTGGAAATTGAGATTTTGTGGATTTGGTGATTTAGGTATTTGGGGACATATGTATTTGGTAACTTTGAGATTTAAGAATTTGTGGAATTGGTAAGTTAGGTATTTGGAGACTTTAGAAGTTCAAAATTTGTAAATATAATGATTTACATATTTGCAGTATAGGAATTTGCATATTTCGAAATTTAGTAATTTGAGGATTACAGAATTTTATGAAATTGAAATTCTAAAAGTTGCAAAATGGAAAATTGGCAAGCATGAAAATTTGAGAAACGACAAATCACATATGGTGTTATCAGAAGGATGTGTAGGTTGCATCGGAGTGTACACGCATGTATTTATGTGCAACGAGGACGAATTGGATGCCGTTATCTTGCAAGCGGCTACCGTTCGACGGTTGATAAAAGCACCGGAGGGAAAAAGTGAGCCGAGGACCGTTTTATGGGGTTCCACAGCGCTGATTTTACAGCCTTTTCGCGAACGCTTCTTACAAATCAACCGTGTAAGCGTCTATTGTGAGAAAAGACGTGAAAGCAGTTCTATCCACCTTGTTGAACCGTTCAAAGGGTCTAACTGAGAGTTCTCTCAATGAAATGAAAGGAAATTGTAGAATAGTTGATATCATTGTGATGGAGATTTTGTTGGAAGAAAGAACCGCTTTGTGTATTAAAATTATTTGCGACTTTCATTTTTTTATTCTTTCTCTTCCGTCTGTTCGAATTCGTCTATTAATATAGGGAAATTGAAGATTTTCAAATATAGTGACATAAAAATGTAATAAAATCATAGTGGAAAATGAATAATATACAGTGAATAGAAGATGACTAAAAAGATGGAATTATAATTCTGGTAAAATAATATAATGAGGTATTAGCAACAAATGTTCTATAGCTTCGTAAAAACATGAATGGCGATAGTAGGTCGAGGAATGTTCTCTGCTATTAATGCAATTTCAACGCGATATTGCACCTTCACCCACACGAATATAGCAGCCTTTCAGCCTCAAAAAAAGATGACAGAACTTTTGCATTAGCTTAAAATTATACGCTTTCAGCATATAATGTAATTCGGTACAGAGCTTTGTTAACAGAATTGCACAACTTTTTTACAAGAGATTTTACAGATGGACAAATTTCTGGGTCCTTTGCTATAATTATATCGAATTTTACGTAGGAATTGCCTTGAAATATTCATATAAAATTATTTACGAGACACAGTCTCGAAAAGCAAAGTGAAAAAACAAGCCGGAGACTAATAACTGGGCTAGATTTATGAACAATAAGCTAAATCATAATCTGGTATGCTGAATGGTAACACCATTAAGACTACATTTCACCATGCACGACAGCTCGCCACACGTTGACGTACAGGCACGCATACAAAGTTGCACACGTTTGAATGGAATGCATTCTGCATTATGTTGCACGTCAGAAATCCATGGGATAGGGTACGTTATGTCGAACAAATGACAAGGAAAAGTTATTCAACGGTCCTCTGTCGATTTTGATGATTTCAGGTTTGTAGAGCAGCTGAGAATAACAGTATTTTTCTGCTCGATACTCGAAAACGCTGTTCATTCATATCTCCATTTGAATTATTAATTATACATCTCTGGAGTTTACACTTTACTGACATCATTTTGCATGGGTTTTAAAATGGTTTTTACTAGCTTTTAAACTATTGATGATTTTATCTACCAATAATATATTAGACAATTTGTCTTCCATTAACAAACTATATTCAGAAAATTTGGAATACAATAAGGAAGGAACAATCGGTTGTTCGAGAAAGAAAAAGATACGTGTCTAGGATTTCGAAAGTTTCCGAGGAGAAGAAAATCGGTAGATAGTTGGATAATGTCCCTGGTGAGTTTCGCAGAAGGGGGATCGATAAGACTGAATCCGATCGAGCGTAGTTGAATAAAGTGGTTTACAAAGAAACCGCAAGGAACGGGAAAAGTCGAGTTAATTATCCGATACTTACGAACTCTCGATGACTCGAAGCACGCTCTGTCGTGAATCGCTTTTGCAAATGTTCGAACGGAGCCATTAAAACCCCGACGAAACGTAATTACCCGGTTGCAATAATTTTCTATATTCTTTGTTGTTCGTTAAAGTGATCCTTTGCGACCGATATACAATGTCGATACTTCCGACTCTTTCGTTGAAAATAAGTTCGCCAACTTTCATGGAAACTAGTCTTTTATTTCGTTTCATTATTTTATCGTTTCAGTATTTTAATGTAATACTAGTTTGTTATTTTATTATTTAATTTTATTATAGTCAATTAAAAGTCAATCCCTTTTATCTTCGATCGACGAACACGTGTGTGACAACAGTCACGCACCACGTTAGATCTCGTGCCGATTTCGTGTACCTGGAAGTACGACCCGAAACTTCGTTCGAAATTGATGTTTCAGAAATATTTTATCGGGGCTTTTCTAACCCCTTGAGTGATTAAGTCGTGCTAGGCACAGCTGAGTCATTAATGTCACGTTTCGAAGGGCTCTTCTTCTGTCACCAACAGATTTATTTCTTTGCGAACACACCACCCTTATCCAATCGCGTGTCCAATATCAAGTTCCTCATAAATTTCGTGTAAAAATAGTAACTGACACTTTTCATTAAGTGAATGGACACGTGTAAATGTTTATGTGTAACTTTAACACCATTGTAAATGTTTTAGTTTGGTTTTAGAGGAAACATTTTCATTTTCTAATATTTAGATGTGAATTCCAATTTTTTGATCTTCTTTGTCAAATTTTAAATTTATATATTTTCAATTTTTCAATTCTTCAATTCTTCAATTTTTCAATTATTTGCACATTCTCACATCTTTGGTCCCTGCAAATCCCTAGATCCGTAAATTCTTCAAATCCCCAGCTACCGAAATCCACAAAAGCTTGAAATAAAGATTCCCCCACCCGTTCTTTGAAAGTCAAACATTTACGTAATAATAGAAAGTTGTCCGCAATAATACGTTGAACAAATCAGATAAGAGTTATACGTGTAACGAAGTTTGCAACAAGTACACGTAAAGCAAATTATTTTGCCGAGGCCGGAAGGGCTCTGATTTCATTGCGTTCTACTTTCGGAAGCACCGTGTACCTTTGCCTGTCGAACAAATCGAATTTTCCGTCAAAGGATTAAATTAATAATTGCACCGGTTGCGGAACGAAAGCAGAGAACCATCCACGTAATTGCTTGCAAAGTTATTAGGAAGTAGCGGCAGAGTACCGCTTACCTGTTTCGCGTGTACCTTCGTAACCGAGCCTAATTGAAGGTTTGTTTTCACGCGGATATCGCGCCCATTTACAATGTAAATTACGTCTCCCTTATTCATCGAGCACGAGCCCCGCCAATCGAACTCTATCAGCGACGATTTTACCGTCTGCTCGACATTGGCGTAACTGGATAGGAAATAGAATCTAAAGATATCTACTAATATAAGAATGTAAGAATATAGAGATTAGTCTTAGAATATGTGTGAATCTAGAAATTTAGAACTAATGCAGTGTGAATCATGACACTGTTTCAAAAACACCTGTAGTCTACGACGTTCTTCAAGCATATGTACATATAGATATTCATGAGTATGTATGATCGGTCGGGGAAAACCCAGTTACGTTTTTCCTAGTGAATTATGAATAACTACATTGCACACATCAGGTTATTGCTAATGTTAAGGTTGAGGTGAAAGCGTTGAATGGATTCGTCATGTTTTTACAAAATACGTTCTAACCACTCTCATAAGGAAATACTTATTATTCATAGTTCTTCAGAAAACGATTTTACTGTGTAATCATAACCTAAGGCTACTATTATTAAACCGCAATAAAACTGTGGACGAAATTAAAAATACTTGAAGTGATTGTAATTTTGCAAATATTGCAACTTTGCGATACTATGTAATATTTATTTTGCAAATATTTTTTACTGGTATCAAATACGAGTATACAGAAATATATTTCAGTTAAAAATTGCGAAGATTCTTGCAAGGAAAAGTGAGGTTAGGCATCAGGAAAAGTCCTTCGAGTAATTAAAATACACGTATCGTTAAATGAGAAAATAATGAACAAAACGAAATAATGAAGAATGTTTAAAGGAAGAAATTGCATAAAAATTCGCAATGTATCCAATGCAATTAAGCACCGACGAACGCGTCCGTAATTTTGCAACATTTCCCCGACGTTTCGCGACAATCAACCTTTGTGTTTCGTCGAAAGCGAAATATTTGCATCGCCACGATACTATTTACGTTATTCACAGCGGAATATTGTTCTCGCAAAGCGTGCCGCTTTTACAGAAGCATCGTTCCCTGCAATAAAATGTAATAAACGTGATCTTCGGGAACAGAGGGAACTGATTGAAGGTATTCAACAACGCCAGAAAATTATTATTTTCTTTTGTGGACCTGTTCTCGCTGTGTTGCCAGGTGAAGGAGAAAAAAAAAAAGGGAAAAGGAAACAGCGACTGGATTAATAGGGATCTGGAAAAAAGGAGAGACGATAAAGGCGGAAAGAACGGAACGGCGAGATAGAGGATGACATAGATACAAAGAGTTATTCTTCGTAAAAGAACCGGAGAAATTCAAGAGGAGCTACCATGTATTTCCGGTGTTTTCTTTGAAATTCACGGGAAGATACTCGGTATCGTGTGCCTCTTCAATTTCATCCTGAATGTAAATTGCGATAATCTATCGCTGCTGTGTGCGTTCATGCGAGAAGCGCGCGGTAAACCACCCCATTTGAACCGGTAAAAAATGTGCTCTCGCAAAAATCAATTTCGAAGAGATTTCGAAAGTGTACTCGAAATGAAAATATTGCAAGAATGCAATTTTATTGGGAGTTCAATTCTATTACTCTACTATTTTTCAGATATTCTTACTGTAAGTTAAATGAATGTTATCAAAAAAATAAATCGAGTAAAATTAATTCAGACGAATATCGCGAAGTAATTTTTCTTCCACATTCAGATCCATTTATTAAAGGTTACCTTTGTCCGTTAGCAAAGCGATTCTTTTTTTTATGAAATCGTCGGAGGATCGTAAAAATTCGTGGGAAATCCTCCGGTATCTTTAACACGGTCGAAATTACAATTTAAATAGCGACTGTCTTATTCATCGACCGTCAGATGTGAGCCTCCGGGACTGAAGGGTGGCTATCTTTTTCGCCGTGTCGCTCTTACGTACTTTAGGATGAAACCGCGAAGGGTAAAGCAAGATGGACGTAGTTAAAGGGTAGGAGAGACGTACGACAGTCGACGACGACGTGCCTAAGAAACGATGGGAAGAAGGGTGAACGAAGAGGGATTAAGAGGGTGAATCGCGAAGAAAGGGGTAGAGAGGTTAGTTGGAGAGAGGTGAAAAAAATTGGGAAACCTGACGAAATGTTAGGTGAAGAGTAAAGGAGAAATAGAATACAGAGAAAACTAGAAAAATTGAAGGTAGAAAAGGGTGAAAATAAATGAGAAAGAAGAAACGAATGGAAGCAGAAAGAAAACTAAAGAGACGTAAAGGGGAGAGGAGAAATAAATGGAGTGTAGAGTGAATGTTAAAGAAATGTAATAGCAAAAGGGTGAAAAATAAAGGAGAAAGGAAAAGGGAGTAAAGATAAAACTAGAAAAATGTGAAAGAAAGGGTGAAACATAAAGAAGAAAGAAGTATGGGGTGCAGAGTAAAATCCAGAGAAATGTAAGAGAAAAGGAGAAAGAAGAAACGAATGGGAAGCCGAAAGAAAGCTAAAGAAACGTAAAAGAGGGAGAAAAAAACAAATGGGGTGCAGAGCTAAAGAAATCTAAGAAAAGTAGAAAAACTTAGAAAAAAATGAAAAAGGAAATAAAGAGAAAGACAAATCAGAGAGAAGGGTAAATCACGAAGAAAGAACAGTAACCCGACAGAGATAAAGATCGAGAAGGTTGGAGAAATATAAGACAGAAGGGTGAAAAGTAAAGAAGAAGAAGATAGGGAAGGGGAGCAGAGTGTAACAGAGCGAAAGAGAAATAAAAGAAGAACAAGTGTCAGACTCGAAAAGTGAGTGAGTAGCGAAAAAAAAAAATGGAAGAAAAAGAGAAGGAAGTATTCTTTGCGATGGGATTTGAGAGGCAAGCAAGGAGACGTTCTTGACTCAATGCTGTCCTTAAACCACGAAAAACCTCGAGAAGTCCGAATACCAACGACTGAGTTCGCGGAAACGAAGATCTACTGTGGTAGTCTTGTCACTATTGTTCTTCAGCTTCTCTTCTTTCATTTCGCCAACTGTTTTATACCCTTTCGGCGTTTTTCAATGAATTTTGAACGAGCGTACTTCAGTGCGACGTAGCGTTTCTTGACACGTGTGTAGATTTCTGGCAAGTTTTCGATTTCTGCGTCTTTATATTGTCGGATATTTGAGGCTAGTTTCAAGTGTCTGTGTCTTCGAATTTTTCAATTTTTCAGATTTTACGTTTTCAAACGTTCATTTAATGATCATGATCCTTATATGATCCTAAGCTTCTACCAATAATGACCCAGTAAGTCTTGGTCCGATAAACTGTCTAAAATAGTAAATCACGACGGTTCGAAATAAAAATCACTGTTCGAGGTAGTTCTCGATGAATGTTGCAGCGAGTTTCAATTTGCAAGCGTGCAAAACGCGAGGAGATACCTCGCGACGATTTCCTATCGGAATCTTACGACACCTCGCAAGGGAAATCCTGAGTCCCCGGATGCCCGCGCGCGAGCGTCGACCTCGAAAATTGGATTTACTCGGGGATCGATAAGCCGTCTCATAAATCTGTCCATTATCGTCCCGTAAAGTTCTCCATACGAGCCGCGAGATCACCAAAGTTTCGCGTGTGTGCGCGTGTGTAACCCTTTTCCTCGTACGTGCTATAGATTTCCTCCTCGTCACCTGCAAGACGCTGCTAGGATTGCTTACCAACGCCTGCGAACAATCCGGCCTGGAATTATCCTGACACCCATGGACGAATCCTTTGATACAAACTACGAATGGGTTTCTTGGCACGTTGGAACACGTCGAAACACAGGAAAGTTGAGTTTCGTGATTTGAAAGTTTGATTTTTCTCGTGATTCCAAACTCCTTTCGGGATTCCAAGATTTCTCTTCGTGATCTGAAACTTTCTACTCCTTTTGAAATTTCAAGCTTTCATCTTTTTCGTGATTTGAAATTTTACACTTCTTTTGTGATTTGACACTTTTTCATGATTTGGAACTTGATTCAACACCGAAATTACTAACTTACCAAAATTCTAAAGTTCTAATTATCAACTCTCCAATTCCAATTATCCAAAATCCCTTAACTACCCCCTTCCCTCTACAGATCGACACTAACAAAACACTATAACACAGCATTTACACCCCGATAAAACACATTTCCCCAGACAAAAATCCTAGTTACGCCATTGCTCGGATCCTCGAGCCCACGATCAGAATATCCCCTTCGTCCAACTAGCTACGAATTCAAGATCCCGAATTCCTCGCGGATACGGGATAAGGGTGTTGAAAGAAGCACGAGTCAAACGTTAATTTCACGTCTGCATCTTTCTCTCGAATTCTTCGTCCGTTCCCGATCCGCCCGCCCCTTCCAACCCCCTTCCGCAGCCCCGGTTACTTTCGTCTGCCCGCCCCTGCACCTGACTGCAGCCCCGGCCTGGACCGAGTGCATTAAAATAAATTAATTTTCATGAGATTTTCTCGTAGCGAATGGCCGTTACGGGACTTCAAATAATAATTCAACGAGCCGCATGGACTGGATTTGCATTTTCACGTCACGGCACGCTTCTGTCAGCCGGCAGTGATCTTCGGTTAAAGAGGGTGGAGAATCGGCGAGAAAGGAATAAAATTCAGGAGAAATATAAGATGAAAAGCGAACTAGGAATCGGTAGTTTATTAATAGAGAATATTATTTAATTTTAAGGTTATGAGTATTTAGTGCCATTTTAAATTTCCCGACTTTTTAGCAACTTTTTTAAGGATTGATATTATAGCTCCTGTAAATGTTACAAATGCAACATATTACATTTAACTCATAACATATTTATTCATAAGTAAATGCATATAAATAAGTGTAAATACTATAAATGTGCTATGAACAACTGTGATATCACTAAACGCTATAAATGTAAATATGGTGTGATCAGAGGAATGCAATACGTATGACCGATCCGTGTGCCAACTCGTGAATGACAGTGTACCAAAATGGCCACGTGAATTTTCGAGCGTGAAAGACGGAGTTTGGCAGGAAATTGGGCGTGTTTAATCGACACCGAGCTTTCCATACCGGTGCTCGTTCGCTCTAACGACGAGAAAACGTAAGAGAGAAAATAACACGCGCCGTTCCACTAGGAGGGTTCAAGAGAGAAAGAGAGAGGGTTGGTCAAGGAGCGCCGAAGGGCACTTTCGGACTCGAAAGGGTCTACCGCGAATAAACGCTTTTCCACTCGGCACGTTTACGACGTTCGATAAAAAGAGTGAACGCGAACGGTCGATCTGATATTCCCCTGAATATCCTCCGAACGACATCGCGATCTTCCTTGGATCGAGCTCGAAGAGATGATGCAATTACCACCCGCCGTTGTTCTTGGTATTTCCGCACCTTTCAAACCGTTTCCATGTTTAAATTGATAACACTTTTAACACCTGCGATCGCTCCTACAACGTTTTTACTTTGGGTAAGTGGTTATGGGTTTTACCGGTCACTTTTTTCCGCTTACGAGTTTTAAACGACTTGTTTTATATTTTAGATCGAGAGTAGTTAGCCATTCAATACAATAATTTGAAATAAGCATTCTTTAGCTAAACTAAAAATAATAAGTTATGTTCTGATAAATATATCAGAGGCACATCATATTTGAGCTGCGAGTGCGTCACGTAGCTTGTCGTTATAGTGCAAGGGTTGATGAAATTTGATCATCTTACAGAGTCCTTGTGTACACTGTAACCCATTTTGGGGCAAACGATTAATAATTCAGGAGATATTAACAATTAAAATTAGTTATTCCTTACATTATAAAGTGTAGTAGAAATTATCTCAACGATAATATTAAACAGGTAAAGTACGAAGGATGTGAATATTATTTATAAATACGTTTAAAAGACTTACCATATGCAGAACTAGCCATAAACTTGCGGAGCGTTGTTACAAAATTCTGGAACACAAAACATCATAACCTTTTAAAAGATATTAGAAGCAAGTAAATAAGTCTCGACATAAGTCTATTTTCCGAGAAGTTTAATATGTGATGTAAAATCTATGACCCTGTAAACGTATGTGACTTAAAGTGATTCTATGAAACTATGTGATCTAACATCTATGATCCTATAAAATGCAAGTTAAAATTTATGATCTAATGAACCTACATATGTGATTTAACATCCGTGATTCCATGAATCTATGCGATTTAAAGTTAATGATCATTGACGCGTTCTATAAATCAGAAGTTAACTGCTGAGAGACGGTAATTTATCGACGCAGAATTTCATTTAGGTTTCCTATTATATTTTGTTGTAGCGCAAAATGGGATAGGAAAATAAACTGTCGTTGTATGCGCAAGTTGGTCGCAGGGAGCACACGGAAATACACATATGTACATAGACAGGAAGTAGTCGGAAGCAGTCCCCGGTGACTCTTTCGTAGATCAGAGGTCGGGTCCGCGGAGGAAAACGAGCGTGTCGGGCCCGTGAGCTTTTCTCCTCCCTTGGCGATCCTAAAACCAAAGCGCCATTCTCTCTCGACCGCTCTTTTCAAGCTTTTTCTCTCCTTCTGTCTCGAGTGTTTATGGATCACAGACGACACTTGGACTCGCTCGAGTTCTTTCTTCGAAACCCATGGAATCGTAACGAGCAGGCTGAGCCGCTGTTGCGCCGCCATTACTTAAAACTAAAATTAGTTCCACGAGTGCACCCTCGTGGCTTACCGGGAAAACACATCCTGAAATTGTTCGAACGCGTCCCGATACATTACGTGACATTAAAAGTTACGTGAAATAGAAAGTTATGTATTATGCAAAGTTATACAAGTTGTGTTAACGCGGAAACCATCAAACCAGTCGTTTGTACCCTTCACTAGTTATATTATCTTATTACAAAATTTATTGACATACTTTAGTTACCACTGGTGAAAATAATTTTGAAACAGTTTTAATTGCACTGTAATCACGTTGTAAAATATTATTTATAGTAACTATTCAATTAGATGAGTGTTTGAAAGCTTTGTGAATTTATGAAAATGATGTGAAGAATAAAGTAAAAATTCATTCTTCTGGTAACAATGAAATTCTGAGAAGTGCATCAAACAGCTAATTGCAGGTATCTACGTTAGGGTATTATTACCTGTGTAACGAAACGGAACGTGAACTGGGCACGTTTGATGCAAGAATTTACGAGGAAGCGTAGAATTTAATATTTGTAAGTGGCTCGCGTGGCAAAAGAGTTTCGTCGCAAGGCAACCAGCAAAAAAGTATCCCGGATTGTTTCGGACCCTGACGAGAGTGCACGCGACCCAGCTACCACTTCCGCCTCGAATCGTCCCATTTAAATGCATTGTTCTCTTCCATTTGAGACGCGTCGCTCGATGCGACGCTTTAGAAGATCAAAGATATCCGGGAAAACAAGAAACGAGGAAACGAAAGTGCCGCTCCGGGCATCTGTCTGGTAATCATATCAACCATCGGAATTTCTGGACGACAAAATGCATAGGGATTTTTCTAGTCGGAGGAGTTTTCACGTTCAACGAGAACGAGATGCGTCCAGAACCAGTTTCCCTTTATCTTCGTTCCTCTTCCCACTTTTCCCGCGGTGGAACACAATTTTTGATACGATAAGAACGAATAACCGTGTTTGTCTTTCGGTTATTTTTACCGGATGACGATTTTCACTTTTTCTTTTATTTTCTGGGAATTATGAGATGGTTGTTACAGAGCTTGGAAATAGGTATTTTAGAGAAGTTTTGTATTTATTTTGAAGTTTCTTGTTAACTATTAGTTTAGATTGTACCTATCTGATAAGACGTACATCTAAGATTTGTTAATTTAGTGACATGTAAGGTTTTGTACGCAAATCATGTTCTGTAAGGTTAGAGTTAAAATTGCACCAAATGTTTTGCCTCGTATAGCAGTTGAACTTGAAAGGCAGAAAGGCTGTATCCAGCCACGTTGGAATTTCGTCGAACACTAAACATGCATGCAGCTGACCTTTGACACGTTAACTCGATCTATCAGGGCGCCTGGATGATATACTCTGATATACGGATTGAAACGATTATGCGGCTAATTTGGTATTCGACTCGTCGGCTATCCGTTTATTAAATCGAAGCCAGCATTGCTGGGATTTCGAGTTGACTAGCTTTCTGTCAAACGCTGTCAACTGCTAACAGGATGATGGACATTCCATGGAATAACATTGATCGTTACGAAATATGATTATATTAACATAGTAAATAGGAAACGTTCCTTTGATTCGTCAAATATTAACGACCAAATTAGACGGTGTTAACAACGTATCGCTCTAATTAGCGTATTAATTTATCTCGGCAATTTTCATCACGCGATTATGAGTTTATGTCATAGGACAATTATTATCGAGCTTCGAATTAATGAAGTTGTAAAGCTGATAATCCTGTTTCATCGAATATTCGGAAATGCTTTTTGCGGTTATATTATCTTTTCAACATTTTCCTCTTGAAAATTTCAATTTCAGAACCGTAAAAAGGAAGCTAAGTTGATTATTCACCTTTTTATGCCGGGTTTTATTGTACGACAAATGAGCTTAACCTCAAATTTAAACTGTTTTCTAATTCTATTATTTTGCCGTTATATTTCATTAGGTTATTATTTTGCTTACTATTATACTATTTTATCATTGTTTACTACTTCAAGTTATTACTTTGCTATTTTACTATTAAACGTATCTTTTTCTCTTCATGTTACACCAAAGGAAGTATCCAAAATGGCGGCGAATTATATCCACACCCATTTGACACTATTGAAAAGAATTGGAGCACCAGTTGAATTCGGAATTCCACTTATAAACGAAATCACCGATTTCAAGCTCTCCAAGAATTCTAACATAACAGAACAATCGCCCTCCGAATTACCGGCGAGCGTTCCACGGCACAAAGAATCGAACGGCATAAATTATAAGCACTTCGAACAACAACAACAACAGGCTCGTGCGAGTTCTAAGCTCACGTTCCGTCTCTACGAGCTCTATTTCTATCGTGCGATTTCGTAATCGCCGTTGTTCACGGAATGCATAATAAATCGTGGCACGACCGCGTCGCAAGGAATGCCCATCGTGCCCCTGGGACGCGATGCTGATTGTTCCAGTTGACATTTCCGCAGCGAATTGCGAAACTCGGGAACACGTTATGCTCGCTTTTCCGTCCGCGATTTCAGCGTCGAAAAATCTTCAATGTGCCACGCTATTCACAAATCTAACGGTACCTGTCAACATCTACAAGAACCTCGATGAAAAATGGGCAAAGTAGCTTTCTACAGGGCGCCTCAAATTCCGTGTTGCATGCGATATTTATTGCACGCGAAAAGATAAGTCGAGAAAGAATATTTGCTCGTATTCGATTTTGAGGAAATTGAAGATGACGTTGTTTGATGTGTTTGTGTATTCGAAGAAATGCATATAAGTTTATGCATGATGTTTTCAGTCTTCATGATTTTTTTGATATATGATTGTACAAGGTTTTGAACTTAAAGTATGATAATTTTTAAAAAATTTAATATGGGTCAACACAGTAGACTTGGTAACAAAGTTACATCTTTCAAGTTTTCAATAATTGCAACAGCTATTTAAAAATTCAAATTGCATGACACATGATTTAACTTTCTAAAATATCTATGCGTTCTTGTACACATGACTACTGACATCTTCCTTCTTCCTTGGTTTCATGTAAACGAGCACTTTCTTAGTAGAGATACGAACGACAAGTCAACCGATCGACCAATGGGAATTTATTTCTGCGGCGTAGAAAAAAAGGGGAATTCCCTGTGTGGATCATGCGGATGATATCATCGCTTTAATCATGCTCGAAGATACTGAAGAATTCAGTACCGTAACCAACAATCATAATGCCTTGGGTGTTAGAAAAATATCAAGTCGTATGACACTTTAATAAATAATCTAAGCAAACAGAAATCTAAACAGTAATACTAAATTCTAAATAATTATTATTTCCTATCCATTGGTGTAATACATAGACATGTATTGTAATAAAATAGTGCAAAAACAAAATCTCCAAAATTCAATTTGCCTGAGAGAATTTTTAATGTACGACTTCTAAATTCATCAGGATCGCAAACGAGTGAAGTCTTCGAGGCGTTAACGAAAGCAAATCCGAGATCCCGCAGGAAATATTCAGCAACACGTTCCTGGCTTCTTATTTGCCGAAGACGTAGCAAGGTAAACGCAACGATTGATCGTGCAGCGTTCCCATGAAATTAATATCGTTCAGCAGGAACGCAAGATGTTTACTTTGAATCGGGAATCGTGTATCGATTAGGGTCTTTCGCACCTTATGTGTGCTCAGCATTGATCGTTTGGTAGCCCTCTTCGATCGATTCAAATATTTGAGTCGACTTCTGCCGCTCAACGAATTAGGACACTAAGATTTTCTTCGGAGACGGCAAACTCGACCAATTATCGGGTGTAACGACGCTAAGACAAACAGAGAAGGTTGCCATGCACAAATTCGAGAGAAGTTTGTCGAGCACGCTTGAAACTTGCCCGTAAACCGTCTGATGATGTAGTGGAGCTCCTTCGCTCGTAAAACCGGGGATTTTAATTATTTATCTTATGCAGAATATATTACTCACTGCAACTTCCGTTTTTCTGAGGACACGAGCAAGATAACGGAAAATTATTCCTCGAGATTAAAGTATGTAGGTTACCACGTGAAATTGGATCGTACAGTTTTTATATGGCGGGGGAATATGTTTTATTCGGAAAAAATGGCGGATTGAAAATGATAATGCTTTTAACCGAACTTATCGCGACACGTGTTCCCAAAGTTTCAAACCTGAGAATGCAACGAAATTACAGAACGAGACAGAAAGAAGAATAAAAATGGAGAAGCTACCGTTTGCAAAGTTTCAATCTTCAGATTAATTTGATGGAACGAGAAGCGAAAACAGGTGATTGAATTTCATAGCGAAACGGGGTGTAACTGGCTGCGTTAGAAAGCAAAAGAAAAAAGGTGGCTAACGATGTTTAAATGACCCGCCCCCGGAGAACACGAGATCCCGAACAATCGCATTATTCATCTTACAGGACATTTAACCGCGGTCTCGGCCGCAAACTTTCGACTTCATGGGAATACGAAGAAAAAGCTTGTTGAACCTGCCCAAACTTTTCCGACGACAGATTTCTTTTTTTTTCGTGGCTGTTATTGACGTTGCATTTCAACTGGCCATCGTGTGGACCCAGGATAAATATTTAAAATTTTTCTTTCCGTTCGATCCAGGTGGGATTAAACTGTGTGCGTGAAAAATGGGTGTTTGAGTTTTCGATTGATCGGATTTCATAATTGTTTACCTTCGATGGAGATTAATTGTATGAATAGTGAGATAAGAAAATTGGTATTTTTAATGGGGAGTTTTCGAAGTTTTATATATACTCAATAATTTATGTGTAGTCGCTGAGGTGTGGAGATTTGAGAAGTTGGAAAGTTTTGGGTGGTTCAGAAATTTAGATTTGGGAGTTGGAAGGTTAGAGATTAGGTAGTTCAGAAATTTAGATTTGGGAGTTGGGAAGTTAGAGACTGCGTGGTTCAGAAATTTAGATTTTGGAAGTTGGGAATTTAGAAACCAAATAATTCAGAAATCAAGATATAATAAATTTCAAACTATTAAATCTCCACCTTCAAAAATTTAGAAATAGTTTAAAATGTAAAGCTTGAGAAATTCGGGAATTCCAGCAGTTAAAAATAAAACAATTCAGAAATCTCGTCTTCGAAATCTTAAACTGAAATTGAACTTCTAAGAACTATATCAAACAACTGTAAAACTTCAAAGAAACATTTAAATTTTAATTCCTGCACTACCAAGAACTCTTTCAGAACTTCAAAATAATACAAAAGTCTTTGCTATTCCCACAGTTGAAATTTCCATATCAGAAAAAAGACTGTAAAAATGTACGTAGCACTATTGAACGTAGATATAATAAAGAAAAAAGTGATGTCTCTTAAAATTGTGAGTTCAGAAACAGTTTCTGAAACAACAACGGGCGTCTGTAGTCCACGTGTAGAGCTGATGGCGTCCAGTTTTAAAGAGAGAAAATGTAGGGTGGGAGGAAGAGGGAGGGTGTGAAATGTTTATCGAAGTTATTCCGGGGACCGAACGAACGGGCTAACATAAGCAAACTTTGCCGTGAAAGGGCAGCAAAAGCTGATTATGCCTGCTCGCTTTACATCCTGGCGAATTAAGACGGCCGCACCAGTCGTCGAGACGTGCTTGCTAATTATATTTTTTCATTAGCATGCCCGTAAACGACGGGGAACACGAATGGCGCCTCCGTTGTTGCATGATACACTGATTCGATAAAAATAATCAAACAACTTTGCAAACAATCTGCATTCTTACGACGCCATTCCTCAAGGTTTTCTAATTGCTACGCGTGTTAAATGTAAGGTTTTATTTATTTTATCAATTTAAGAATTTGGAATTTGGAATTTCAATAATGCAGGAGTTTGGAGATTTGGAGTTTCAGTAACATGGAAATTTGGGGACTTCAAGTCCTTCAACCCCAAGAAATTTAGGGGTTGGAAATTTTTGGGTGTAGATATTTGGAGACTTAGGACTACAATATCGAAATTTTGGGGTGTTAGAATGTAAGGGTTTAGAACTCTAATTAAAATCTCTAAATTTGCAAATCCAAATTCTCCAATCCACAAAATAACTAAAAAAAGTTTCAACAATCTTCGAGCAGAGAATCTAGTGCACATGAAGAGCCCTAGAGAGCGAAATTAATCCAAATCAGCTCTCGCAATATTTCTCCGGTATCACGAACAATACTCTCTTTCTTATCGAATCAATCTCGTTGACTTTCCGCATTACTCTTATCAATCGGCAATATACACAGATAAGAGAGGAGGGATAAGTTATTGCAACAGCTGCAACATCGCGTACCATTTATTCCTACTCTCTTGGTCCTTTCATCTTTCTTTTTATTGCCGAAGAATTATCTATCCTCATGTTTCTTTCACCCTTAATATCTCTTCGTTTCGCTTCCGGCCACATCCCGTTAAAAGAGCAGTATCGCGTTAAAGCGAATGCAGCCACGAAGGACTATGAATCGTTAATCCTCGAAATTGAGTTTCACCAGGGAACACAGGTGAGTAACTTTTCACGCAGTTATTTCTATTTTTAATCCGAAAACCCTGCGTTCTTCTTCTTCTTTCTTCGCTTCATCTTCCTTCGTTTACCGTTTAAAAGCTGCGTTAAGTCGGTTCAATCTTTCATTGTCTACTTCACCGGTACAAATTGTTCGTTTGCTGTAATTTTGAAACTGTGCAAAGTGAAGCTGGAACTAGATTAATTGAGCCTTTGCGTATCTCACTTTTTCATTTTAGATCAAAGTAGTGTAGTTTGGAGATAATTATCGTAGTTGATTATTCGGTTATATTATATTTATTAAATACTTAAATTACTAAATATGTGTATTCTTAAATCCTCAAATCCCTAAATATCCACATTCTCAAACTCTCAAATTCACGATCGAAACTTCCATTTGAAAGATCCCCTGTTAACCAAAAATCGTCATAAAATTCGAGCCCAAAAATTGCAGTTAACGGGACACCCTGTATTACCCCAGCGCCATTTGCTGCGCAGAATTTCCACGAACGTGGCGACCTGTCGCTGGAAATTCTCCATCGTTCCAGAGACTGGACGAGCTGAGCTGTTGATACGATGTCCCGACGATGTCCATGCGAACGTCACCTACGTCTTATGTAAATGCCCGTATAATATCTGTACGGCTATATTCATGCAGACGGATGCATACACGCGAACTTCCCGATGCAACCAACGGCATGCTGCTGAATATTCAGGCGAGCGTGCGAGCGTACAGTGGACGTTTCAAAATAGATATGTATTTCTACGGATCGAAACTTAATGTCTCTTTAACTGTACGTATGCTCTCTTTATATGGGAAAAATTAGTGCGGTGCTACAACGCAGTGTGTGGTCAAATTTCTATCAATTAGTATTAGGGTGCAAGGTTGGTTTTGCATGACACGTAGTGAAACTTGAGAGTGGTCTTTTCATTCGATAATTTGGAATGTGCATATTTAGGAACTTGGGAATTTAGGTCTATGGGAATTTAGAAATTCAAAAACTGCACAATCATTGATCTGGCAATGAAACTTATACAATTTCGACGATTGTTCCCAACAAGAGATAAGAGTACTCATCACTAGTCTCCGACTTAGAACCATGAAATAGCTGACTATAAGTGTTCGGATTTCAACAGCTAACTGGGCCGGATGCTCGAGAAATCCTGCCAGAAGCCATGAAAACACCGTAAACCGTTTGATTGCTCGAGCACCGATTGTTTGGACGAGTGGTAGGGGTCCAGAGTGGCAAAAATAGGGATCATGGTTTCATGGTGTAAAAGGATCTGATTAGCTGACTTGTGCTCAACAGACGTTTCGATGTGGAACAAAGGTCATTTTTCTCGGGTTCTGTTATATTTTTACTCCACTTTCTTTTCCTCGGAGTTATAATACTCAACAGTGATGTAAGCTGTTGAAATGATACTTATGAATTGATGTTTGAATATTTTGCAAATATTATTTAGTGAATATTTGACAAATATCTTGGATACGTAATTATGCAAATATCACAGCTCAAGTACTGAATACCTCAATAAAAGCTGAATAACTGTTCATTTATCAACGAAATTGACTACATGCAATATACTACATTAACGCTAATTAAATTGTTCCATAAAATACCACAAACAAGATAAAATGTCTATCACACAAGAAGCGTGTTTTAAACGAATTGCAAATTGAAAATATTACTAGCAGTAATTACAAAATACAAAACGCATTTCATACTAAAGGTCTCCCAATGTTCCACTTGCCGTTTAATCTCACAAATCGAAATGTATCTCTTTTCATTCAGGCCCGAGCGTGTGTTTATCGAAATTGATTATCGTTTGAATGTTAGCAACGTTTCGTGGTGTTAGTTGGAATTTCATGCCGAACACGGTCGGTATATTTGAATAGCATAGTCGTGGCTCGAATTAAATTAATCGTTCGAGAAGCTCGTACGATCGAGTACGAGCAGCCACTTACGTTTTACTGTCGCATCGTTTGCAATTTATACGGCTCTGAAGCGTTGGAACGTATTGAGATTGCGAGCCGATACTTCCGGTTATATCTACCCCCCTCTGTTACCTGGCCAACCCTTAACTCCCGATATGTCAGCCAGAGTCGAAGGCCCGTAAAATTATCGACAGTATCCGAGGAAATAAAGACGTCCCTCCAGGCGAGAGACGAAAAGTTCGACTAAAAAGATCGTTCGATTGTACGACGTCAGCGAAACGTTCGTAAAAGACGTTTTCACGGTGAATTGTACTTTTACGTACAGAATCTTCTCTATTTCCCTCTGGATAAATTATGCGAGCAACGTGTTTTGCATTTGTATCGTGAAATTCAACGTACACGTTAATACCTTCTTTTATTTACCTTTTTATTACAATTTTATATCTTTACCGGTATTTTTAATACCTTAACTTTGTAGCCAATATGCGTGGAATTTCGAGTCCCTCTGTAAGAATCTAAATATTTGGTCCATAAGCTTCTTTCTTGACACGAGCGTGGAAACGTTCAAGAATAATAATCTATGAGAACGAATTTATTATTAAAATATGTATCTCGTTTTACGTAAGTGTTTGTTTTCATTTCGAATAGCAAAAACTTTAGGTGGGAAGAAAAGCAAATTCGAAATACTGTTAATACCCATCTTTGATTCATTTATTTCTGTACATATCATTCATTTCGATACTAATAGATCAAGCTTAATGTAAAAATATTGTTCATAGAACAAACTTTTTCTATACTAAAAATAGCAAAATATTTTCTATCTCCTAAAAATAAGAATTCCACAGAAAATAAAAACAAGCTTCCCGATGGGTATCATAATCTTCTGTTCGTTGGAAAACGATTACGCGTTGTTACAGATTTCTCGATGACCGGAGGCGTAAATAATGTCCGGATGTGCCATAAATTGGATGCAGTGGAAATTTCATGTTTGGCAGGAGTTAGGTTCGCGCGTGGCCAATACTCGAAGCAGGTGTTCGACGCGAAAATCGATCGAGTCCGTGCGAGTTCGAGCGATAAAATTCGTGCGTGCGTCAATCGGTGCCAAATTTAGGCTTCCCTCGAACCATAAGCCACGCTGGCTAAATCCGTTTCAGCTATATACCGCGGTGTTTTGCGAAGCTGGCCTCCCTCCGACGTTTTGCCTTTGGTAAATTCGACCAGACCGAGCTACTTTACATACTCGACATCCGACCGTGCTTCACGATTTCGCGCGAAATTTAAACATCTTTTACTTTGGACCTGATCTTTTTTTTTGGATTAAACTCGTAGGTATTTTTGTTGTAGGGTATTTTTTATATGAGAATTTTGGGATTTGGGGGTGTAGGAATTTTGGCACGTAGAAATTTTGGAATTTTAGGATTTTGGAACCTAGGGATTTTGGGATGTGGAAATTTGGGAAACTGGGAATTTTAGTAGAAGGAAAGGAATGGGGACTTTGATACTTTGGAACATAGCAATTTGGGGATTTAAAACTTTAGGAACATAGAAATTTGGAGATTTGGAGATTTGAGGACGTAGGAATTTTGAGATGTAGGAGTTGGAATTTTAGGAATTTTAGGAACATAGGAATTTGGGAATTTTATGTCCCTGGGGACCCTCGGGTCGAACTTTGAAACTCTCCTACATACTCTGTATACTCAAATCTTCTAAATCCTCAAACTCACGAATTCCCAATATCACAACCTCCAAAGTCCCCATATTAAATATTCCTCAAAATCCTGACCCTTCCAAAATCCACCAAATTCTCGAATCTGAAAATTCGAAAAATTAGCAAAGTTTCGCGATAAGTGGAGCAGATTTGTTCGGAAGTAGAAGGAGGAACAGTGGCGTGTCAGCTGGTCCCGGTGCCACTCCCGTTTGTTCACACCGCAATAGGATTAACAGGGCGCATCGGTGGCTATCTACTCACGCGTGCACACACGAAATCATCTAGCGCACGCAGAAGCAAAGATACGATTATACGTCGTGGCAGACGATCGTGCGCGTATTCAAATTCAAGTTACCGACTATCGGTATCTACGGGACAGCTCTCCAGGCCTGGAAGCGTGGTTAGCCGCAGACTCGATATGCACTTCCAGCGATTCTCATCGGCGGTTGCGTAATCCTCTTTGAGCTTTGAGAACGAGCTCTTTGATTAGTCGACGTCGATCGCCGTTTCATCGAAGAACGCTTTCGGCAATCTTTGCGACAACCTGTCACACCTTTCGACCTGTCACGCGGAACGGAATCGAGCGTCCCTAACAAGTCCCGTATTAAAGTTCAACGAAGATTCGTGACACGTCGCGGATGATTAATGGCGGCAACGATGTATTCTCTGATGGATGGAATTTTCCGTCCCGCGGCACAGGCGTACGCCGGGCTTCTTGTACCAGATGCGTTGGAACGCTCACGCCTTTGGAATTTCATGGCTAGATAATCTGCTGCACGAGATTAGATTTCTGATAGTTTATCGCCTCTAATGAGCGTGAGATGTTGACGTGCCGGTTTATTAACCCTTTTCGAGTACGCTCTGCAACCGTCACGCAGCTGACCGATCGGAGACCAAGAATGTTTCAGATGTTGTGGTATTTTTCTTTATGTTTCCTTTGAAATATGAGCTGTGGTTTATTTCATTTCTCCAAACGGGTTTGGAAGCTTTTCTTGAGAACTTGACATCTTGGAAATCTAGTATAGTATCTTAGAAATCTAAACATTTACAATTTAGATATGTATATAGGAATTATATGTCAGAATTTAACAACCTAAAAATCTCCCAATCCACAAATCTAAAATTCTAAGAATTTTCCAATCCATGAATTGAAAAATCGAAAAATCTACGAGTGTGCAAATCTGCAAATTTACAATTCTAAAACTGTACCAACGTAAAAATCTAAAAGTCTAAAAACGTAAAAAATTTAGAAGCATAAAAATGGCCAAATACAAAAATGTGAAAATTGCAAAAGTGAACAAATTCGTCGGGATTAGAGGGAAACGAAATATGCAAAAGCACAGAGGAGGATAACAGCGAAACGTTCACGAAATTCGTCTGAAAAAGAATTCGTTGAAGTTTTTACTCGTTGTGACATCGCGTTCGCCGCGTTTTCCATTTTGTTCCTGAGAATTTTCCTCGTGGAAAAATCGACTGAAACAGAGCGGAGGAGAAAAAAAAAAAGGTACACGAGTCAACGAAACTGACAAAGAAGAATGGAATCGAAGGGAGGGAAGATGGAGTGTTGCAAAATATTTGTTCGGAAAGGGTAGATATCCTAATCGATTTTCAATATTCTGCATCCCCCTACCGGCTTCATATTCCTACTTGTTCTGAACGCTGTAAGCTGAAATGCGAATTTATTCTGAAGATACCATTTGATTTATATCGCGTTACAATTTCAAAACCGTACAATTATTTATTGCCTAGCTTACAATCAAGATACCTTAATTTATCTGCTTATATTACGAAATCAATGCCTCTCGCAATTTTCTGCGAATTTATCATTTCGAGACATTATGAATTATTCGGTCGATATAATGGCTGATTTCGCATTGTTCGATGAAAACATGAATCTACTTTAATCACTACATTTTTTGCTGCAATATTTTTTCTTATAGGTTATGTTATTTGTATGTTACGTTATTGTAAACTTTTATTGACTATGATAAAGAGATGTGACGTTAATTATGATACGTTTATCTTACATTTAATTTTTACAAAATAGTGATTATACTGTCCATCAACTGCGATGAAAGACTTAAACAATTTATGCTTTCAACAAATCTGAAAATTTGCAAATTGCTCATTTTAAGAGTATATTTTATACCTTTTTAAATATTTCAATGCATATCTAGTGCAAGTATTTCACCCTACGTGTTATTCATCAGTGACCAGCTCCTACAGTTGCACGTATCTTTATCCATTTACAAGAAGAAAGACGCCATTACAGTTAACACTATTTTCTTCAAAAAGACACTGTAAAATGATCTCCAACATATGCCGAAGAAAAATAAGTCATCAACAAATTGAACAAACGTCACCTACAGCAAGGACTATTTGGGAACAAGCTAGCCCAATAGCTCCATATGCAAGTTCAAGAATGTCGCGCAACAAAGCCAACAATGACGATACATATCCAATTAGCGGGAACGGGCCACTCGCGAGAATAACGAGCCACTGAAAGAAAATGAAGGTGGAAAGACACATTGTGTCGTGTCGAAGCGTTATTGCCGGTAGTCTCCGGAGAGTCAAAACGATAAGGACACCGGCGCGGATGGTTACGTGACATTTGAGGATTGACATTAAACCGAGCGAGGACATTGCGCCGTGGCTCCCCATTCTCGGCGACATTTCGTTAATGCCGCCACCGCCGCCACCATCTTTAAGGGCGGTTTTTACGAGAAAATCCGCCGGCCAGTCTACGTGCAAAGCTGTATATAACAGCCGGAAGAGACGGGACACAACAGGCGAATTTTCCTCAGCTAGAATTCCCGCGGGAAGAATATGGAGACTGTAAATTGTCTATCGACGATCGATCTCTTCTCACCCGGGGATTCTAGAAATTGCTTTTAACGAGAAGGTTAAGGTCCGCGGGAAAAGGGTGACCCTTAACGGAAAGCTTTAGAGCTTTCGGGTGCAAATGCTTGTCGCGAAATACGTGTCAAATTATTTGTTAATCGGTTAGTTTAACTGGTCGATGCAAAACTTGAGGTTGAGGAATGTTCATTAATTTAAGAACATATTTTAACCGAAATATATTTTATTGTAAAAAATATAGATGCTAAATGACGAATCATGAACATATGTGAAGCATCTGGAAAATATTAGATTACGAATCTAACATGACTCGTATAATATTTCGCAATTTATGTATCCGTAAAGAGCAACAGAAAGATGGATAAATCGTAAAGTGTGATGCAATAGCTATTCGCGACACGGCTGTTTGACGAAAACCCGTTGAATCTTTATCTCCGCGCACGTATCCGAGCGTTGTCCAACGCTTGTCGAGAAAATTTCGCGAACGTGAGGTTACTGAAAATCGTGGCAACGATCGGCAACTAAATCGCCGAACCCGATAGAATCCCGGATAGAGAAGCTGTACCGTCGGACTCGTTCGATTGTTCGTTTATATCGGGCCACGAATGAACAGGAAGGAAGAAAGACTGGCTCGTTGGAAATGTCTGAGATCGCGCGCTCTATTTCCGCGTTTTATTCTTCCAGATTCTATAAAGCTTGCTCTCCCTTTTTGCTCGCGATTTTGCGGAAGATTTATTGCACGCTCCCCGTGACAAATGGCTGATCCGCACGTACGGTCTACGGATCCTCGACGACAATATGTGACTCCTGAAGAAGTTGAGTACCTTCGAATTAACATCTTCACTCTTCGAAGTTTCTGATTTTTGAATGACGAGCGGTATTTATTACGCTTCTGTTCATTTAGTATTTATCTCGCTACTTTGAGTTTCGCAAATTGATATGTAAATTCATAGATGTATTTTACGAAATATATTTGACAATGTAAATGTGAAAATATAAAAATATTTCACAAGTAAAGAAAATGTCAAGTCAATAAATATGCGAGGAATTTAAAAGTAATTATTGTCGAATTCTTAGGGAGAAGATAACCGTATTTCAAAGCAGTAGACCCGTACGAAGCGTGTAATAAATTCCACAACATTTACGGGGAGTGATTTAGGAGAAGCGTGGAATAAGAGAGGCGAGTAGCAGCTTTTGCAGCCTCCTGTAAATTCCTCTAATGAAAGTCTCTCGGGGACTTTCCTGTAGGATCGTATTAAACCTGGAACACAGCTAGGAAACCATGGAGTATCCTGAAACGAGACATCAGACTCTTTCGCGTTCTAGCAAGAATCTCCGTGGTTCCTGCCTCTTATTAAATATTCTAGCCTCTCTAAGATATTTTCTTCACCCTATGCCTCTGTTGTTTAAAGCATCTTTTTCATTCTTTAATCTTGAAGAATCTTCTCGACGTCACCCGTCAGCGGTATTACCTCCAGTATGTATTATCAAACTGTGGCGAAAAGTATACTCTTCCGTGCTCTCGTGGATTTTTACAAGAAATTCTTTGATACTCTTTTTTAACACCTGTACTCCGACGAGTCCGACTCATAGTTCGATTGTAATAAATCTTAGTCGATTCAATTATTTTTAATAGCTCGATGTTTAAGTCCGATTATAATTCGCGTAGTAGATCGCTGAATACGAAATTGACACATACTTTCTTTATTTGTTTTAATATGAATAGTCAGTGCTGACGCATCTGACAAATAAATCGGTAAATATAACTTTCATGAAAATAAATGAAGAGTTGTACATGGCTATTTTTCAAATATAACTGACTTTTTATTTGTACTCGATAAATTGGTAGTACTTTGCAGGTACTGGGAAATAAATGATTATTTTCGTAGAAACAGGGAATACTGATAAATTTTTAAAAGTCAATATGAAGTGCCGACAACTCGATGACCGTTATATTCGAGTTAAATATCAGGGCTGAAGCACCTGTTTTATCAAAAAATATTGCATGCATGGCAGTTAGTATGTATGGGTCATATATTCGCGCGATAAAATTGTTTGTTACAAATGCAATGCATAAAATTTGATTTCCTGTGCTGTAGTTTGTTAACACCAGTGCACTCTTGGGGATGGATACTGGGTCTTCTAATTTGGAATCATGGGAATTTATAGTTTTCAGATTTGAAAAATTACTGGATTTCTGAGGAAATTTATAAATTTTTCAATTACCCTTCGAAATTTCCAAATTCCTAAATTCTCAAATTTTTAAATGTGCAAATTCCTAATTTCTCAAATGACTACACCTGCAAATTCCTAATCTCTCAAATTTCCAAATTTGCAAATTCCTAATTTCTCAAATTACTACACTTGCAAATTCCTAAACTCTCAAATTTCCAAATTTGCAAATTCCTGAATTCTCAAATTTCCTAATCTAATTTCCCAAATCCTCAAATTTCCAAATTTCCTAATACTCAAACCAACAATTTCTACATATCCCTCTCCTAAATTTCCAAATTTCTACATTACAAAATTTGATATCACCACTCCCCAAAATTTCTAAATTCCCAACTGACCAAACACCTAAATGTACCTAACCAGTACCTAAATGTATTCCTTTTCGAAACCACCACAAAATCTCCATAAATCATCTTATATTGCATCCAGTGTCCTTCATCTCCAGACACCTAATCTGATCGAAAAAGTCGTATCTGCTAAAACAAGAAAAATCACGGTTACTTCGTTCACCGCATCTCCCTGATCACGTGTCGTAGAAGGTAGAATGTCTGAACACGTATCCAACGTTCTCTTCCATGGTCTCCATCGATCCGCGAATATTAATGCACACAGACGCTCGTATCTCCCTTATCTGTTCATCTATCAGTTTCTCCGACTACCGTTCGTTCTGTCCGTCTGTCGATGACGGCTTACGCAATGTCGGAAACTGATCGGATTCATTGGGGCGACTAATAATATTTTGCAGGGTCGAGCAAGTTCGTTCGCCCTGGCCCGTCCACGAACAGGTCGTATCGATTAGCTCCCTATTTCCCTTCTCTCGATTCTTTTTTTTTTTCTTCTTCCCTTCCGCGTGTCTTCTCCTCTCGTCTGAACAGTCTATCGCTTCTCAGCCGCACCCGCTTACGCTTACATTTGCTTCTGACACCTTTTTGTCACCCTAACCGACGTTACTCTGCCCAAACGAAAACTGATGGCGAAAAAAATTCTTCGACGCTTTGTCCTCGGTTAATGGATAGGCTTATTGTTCACGGAATTCGGATATCGCTTGTTTTATGGGGAATTTTTTGGTGGATTTTATAGCGGACGGGTATGTGCGATACATGTTAAGATCAATATTTCAACATGGATGTACAAATGTTGACAGATGTTGTAGATCAACTTTCCCAATTCTAAAATGTACGACACTTCATATACGTTATAGTACTTTACTGTATTTTAACATCAATGTATTTATTGTTATATAAAAGTCTATTTATAACAGTATATAAATTCAATTCATGTATATATTTCAAGGTCATTTCCGTGTTTCGGATAAGCGATATCGTTGCGAAAACCCTGGCTTTCACGTTGACATTCTCCTTCTGTTTACCCGCTTGGCGACACTAATGGACGTGGAATGTTGCGCTGTTTGTGGTATCGTTTGATATATCGGCTTACTGACGATGGCCGACGCTTCGTTCCAGCATTTCGGACGAGTTTCATGACGGACGCTTGTCTAGGTCCTCGTTGATCGATAATCATGCTGCCTGGAAAGGTGCGCTGATGCGGGAATTTCGGCGAGAAAAGATAATCACGTGTCACCCAATACAAATTTACTCTACTATAATTTTACTGAAGGTACGACGTTCATTTAGAGGCGTATCCTCATTAAATACTAATTGTATGCACCACTTAAAATGTACAAATTATGTGGTTGTTTAGAATGGACAGGTTATGTGATCATTAAAGGTGGACAAATTATATGAGTATTTAGGATGAACATATTTTGTCACTATTTTGATTGGACAAATCGTATGAACTATTTAAAATGGACAAATTATGTGGTTAGTTAAAATGAACAAATCATATGAACATTTAGAATGGACAGGTTACAATGACTATTTGGAATGAACAAATGATGTGATCATTTAGAAGTGAACATGTGATGTGATCACTAAGGATGGACAAGTGATATGAATATTTAGGATGAACACATTCAGATTGGACACATCATATGAAGTGCTTAAAATGAACACATTGCATGGTTAATCAGAATTAACAAATTATGTGATTATTTAAAATGGACAAGTTATGTGAGCATTTAGAAGTGGACATGTGATGTGGCTACTAAGGATGGACAAGATATGTGAGTACTTGCAGAGAACATGTCTTCTGGGTATCTTGAATGGACAAATGGTGTAGCAATTTAGAACGAACAAGTGGTATGACTATTTACAATGTCCACATGATATGCTTATGAAGAATGAACAAGTGATATGAGTATACAGAATAGACAGGTTCTGTCTGTATACAATGGGAAAAATAATCTGCTTTTTTAGAACAAGCAAGTCACGTGAGGATGATAAAAGTCTATTAAGAAAAATAAAGTGAGTCGGAATGAAGAAATGCTTTCGAAAGAACAAATAATTTGAATGACCCTGTATAAATGTGTGTTCACGAAAGAACAGATGTATCGTAGAGGATTATATCGCGGATATACGTCGGTAACGTCGAGGTTGGAAAAGCGTGAAAACGATCATGAAGTAATAGCAGGTCGTGGTATCAGTGTTATCAGTGGCACAGCTGAACGGGTCGGTGGTACGTGCGTGCCGGAAGCCGCATAAATTTCGATTAGATAATCTGAACGGCACGTTTAAGGCTTCGAGGCGGGCGTCCTAAAATAACAGGGTGCCGGGGAGGCGTCGTTGCCCGCAGGCTGTGCCTCGAAGAAGAGAAACGGACCGCTAACGAGGGCTTCGTAGCCGTTTGAAATTCATCGGGCCCTGTCGATTCCGCTGCGGGTATTATAAATAAGCGCGAACGCCGGAAACTCGGTCGAACGACAATTACGAATCGGCCGTTAATGACGGCGGCTATTAAAGCTCCGTTCCGTCGTACCGCGACGCGGTTAATATTAATGCGCTCGCGAAACTTTTCCCCGGTATATGGCGCGAACATGAGCGGACCACGTACCCGGAGATTCACGAGGGGAAAATTAAATGGGGAGAATGCCCTGTTTAACGGAGTGCTTCTCGTTTATTTTTGAGAACAGGATTTCTCTTGATTTCCTACCGTCGACGTTCGCCTACCTATACCTCGATACTCGTTCTCGTCTGAGTTATGCAAGGGAAAGAAATTAGAAATATTTTTCGGGTTGAGAGATTTTACTGTTGGAAATTTTGGAGATTTGGGAATTTGGGGATTTGGGGATTTGGGAAGTTGGAATTTTGGAAATTTGGGATTTGGGGATTTGGACATTGCAAATATGGAAATTTGAAGATTTGGGGGTTGGAAATATCGAAATTTGGGGATTTGGGGATTGGAAATATGAGGATTCGCAAAATTTAGAAATTTGAAGATTTGGAGATTGGAAATATGGAAATTTGGAAATTTGGGAATTTTAAAATTTAGAGATTTGGAGAATGTAGAAACGTTCCCAGCGCATTTCGGTCAGTAAGTGATTTGCGAAAAGAATCAAGAGAAAAATGGCAATTATATTTGCATCAGAATTTGCATCGAGATGAAATCCAGGCAATCGGTGTACCCGCGGATTTGTATTTTATCTGGATTTTCTCGTCGATTCGCAGGTCTACGGAAACAATCTAACTCCATTCCGAAAATTGAGACGTCAATGTGGTATCGTCCGAGCTCTATCGCGGTCTCCTTTTCTATTTTCTTTTTTTTTTTCGTCCTCCTTCTCGGCTTCTTGGATTTCGCTCCGTTCGTGGATTGCGTTCCTGCGAGAGCGTTGAATTTTTAGCTGGCAGAAGAATAATCCGATTGGCTACAAATCCAGTTGAGAGTTCGAAATTAAACCGTAACTGAATTGACCCTAGCCGAGAACGTGGACCGAAAGTCAGAAAGTGTTTAAGGACGGAGTTGAATTAACTGAAAGAGGTTTAGCAAGTTCCCTGCGAATTTATTTGCATCATTTTTGTTTCGGCTGAATTTTAACTTGCTCGCCATTAGAGGACTCGCAAAATCCTTTGTGCCGTTGATTATTTCTTTTCCATTAGCGAGAAGTGTTTAATTAATTGTATAGTAGATTTATACTTTTTTATCGCTGTTCTTAAGTTCTTTTGTTTATCTTTTTATTTAAATATCAGATTTGGTTCTAGCTGAAATGTGATGCAGTTTGTACGAATTTAGGAGATGTTTAAGTATCTAGATTTTCAATATTTAAATAAATAACTTTTATAAATTTGTAAATACCCCAAAAATCTAAGTTCACATTCCTGACCTTTACCCAATCCCAACAAAATGACCCAGTCCACATCTTGCTCAGCCAGCCACTTAAAAACCCCCCAAAAATCTGCCTTCACCCGATGGTCATTCACCCAGTCTCAACAAAATGATCCAGCGTGGGCATTTCTTGGCACGATAATTCACCGCGAGACCGCAATATATCAGGAAGGAATCACGAGGCGGTAGCATGTATCCCGAATTTAATTCCGGCAGAATCGTTTCTCAAAAACAGGAAACTGGGGCAAACCGTTTAGCCGGCAGTCACCGGTTTTCGGGTCGAAACGAAGCAATTGTAATTGGAGGGTGATGGCGGCAGCAGGAGGGAAGGCAAACGTGGATAAAGTCGAGGATGGCGGCGAGAATAGTGTGCGGTGGGGGTGTGGCATGGCGACGATAGTGGTTGCCATAATTTAGCCAGCGAGTTTAATAAGGCATGCCGTAGCTCAAGCCCGCCGGGCGCAAAGTGTCAATATGTCTGAGCCGCTGAGTGATATACTTCCGGCGTTCTTCGTAAAATTGAAGAGTCTACCAGGGGGCGAACCATGCCCCTATCCGGTCCATCCGATCCTCCCCCTTTTCATCTTGACACCGAACCCTGCCAGCCTATCGCCGATCAAAGTCACGGGCCTCCTTCTTTTAAGCCTTTTTCTCTTTCGGTTACCTCGACGAGATCGGGTTAACGACGTCCAAACTGCTTTCAACCAGCAGGAAGTTTACCGGCCTCTACAGATATCCGGCATTTTCCTGTGTTAGGTCGCAAAATCTGATGGATAGATTGCAATTTATTCAATTTAGTGTCAATTATATCGGAATTCTGCAAACTAACCTAAACACAAATTAACCAACCGTACCCTGCACAAAAGTACAGAAACAACTGCAACCTAAGCAGAGAACGGAAATGAAAAGCAAAAGAGAGCGATAATTAAACAAATATTGAAATACCGGGTAAACTAACGAAAGCGGTAGTGTACAGATATAAATTTCAAATAATCGCACAGGCTTCGTGCCTCGTATTTCTGGCATGTTTCCGAAAACAATGAGCCTCGCAGCTGGCTGATGCGTGCGTATACCGTGTGTTCCGAGAACAAAGACTGTCCTGTCAGTAGTCAGCTTCAATTTCGAACGTATTACGTCCACGAACTCGCAAGTATAAGGACGGAATGTAAGCTGCCTGCTAGAGTATAAAGGATGTGCCTTCAACTATGTACCTATAAAGGGGATACATATGTATAGTCAACAGTTTCCATGGAACATTGGTAATCTGCTTCTTCAAGTGGATACTATCCTACTGATCGTTCTATAACCCTAACCACATTATGTATCCTTGCTAATTATCGAATTAATCACTGTCTATGTTACTCTTTATGCTACTGTGAATAATTTTATTCATTGACAAGTTTATTCATTTTTGCAATAATTTAGGAATAATTTTCAACGACCTCCCACGATATTCATCCAAAAGCTAGTTAAACTTGAATCTTGTGAAATTTCAAAGATTTGAACTAATAACGTTCAAACAATTCTATCTAAACATTTTCACGGACTTCTGAAGATATTTAATTGAACGTTCATTAACCGTATAATTGAATAGCGATGTTTTCGAAGTGAATCGTCGAGAGAGAAAAGTGATTTGAAAGGGGGATGCAACATCGTGGAAATATTAAAGGAGGTTAAGCCGAGCGAAATTGAATAAAAATTTGCTCGTTGGTGGTTAAAGGTTGATCCACAGTAAGCGGTATCGCGGTAAGTCGCGATTCTAATGAAATTCACAATGGACCGTGGAATTTTTGCGCTATTCATCGCGCACTTTGACGCAGCGTAAGAGGATAAGACCCAGAAAACGTTCTCTGGAAACACGGGGACAATAGCGCATCGTTTGTCCGATGAAAATTACAGAGCGATGCGTCCCGAAAGAAATTACATCTCGTCGCTGGAGAAACACGAGCCGAGCCAGGGCTTTTTCATAAATGAACAGCTGCATCGGCTCGGTTAAATTCGATGCTTTGAGGAGAAAGTAGGATAAAATTCAAGAAAAGAGGTCTGCAAAAATTTTAAGCTTCTACCATCGGGGTATATTACGGAAAATTCATTTATTTCTCGATTTACGTTCTACGTCGGTATAACTGTTGAAAATTCTACTTGCATACATTTTATTACACGGTGTAGACACTGTGCAATATATACTTCAATCTGAAAATATGTACTTGAAAATGTATACAATAATGTGCATTTGGAAATACATCTAAAAATATTTATTTAAAAATGCACATAAAAATACGTACTTGAAGATACGTATAAAAAATGCATATACAAATAAATGGAAAATATTTTCCATATTTTTGCAAGGAACTTTGCATGCAAAAAGAGGGAGTTCAAAGAAAGGAGTCTTGTTATTCGTTCTCTGTTTGATTTTAAGTAACACGAACGTTCAAAAGCATACTTTTGCTCCAACTTTTACTCATTTCCCGCGATCAAAGTTGAGTATTCTAAGGAATATTTCTCGGCGACGGTGCCACCGCCTTATTTATGTTTAATATTTTCATTAAAATTTATGGGGCGCCAGTTCGTCAGGGTAACCGATGGATTTAAAGTAGATGCATAAAAACTTCTGACAGTTTGTATGGAGTTTGAAAGGGGACATGGGATGCATCGACAATTTAAATTAACTCTGCATCGAGTTCTAAAGTTCGACAAAAATTTTCTAAAAGTCTATTTTTACCAAATTCTCTGAAAAAATTAACATCGAAGCTTATCGATTAAAAGTCAAAATTAATTTTAAAATTGTACCAAGTTGAAATGAGTATAGTTGTATTCCAGAAGTATTATCGAAAAATACAACAAATTGTATTAAAAGTAAAATTACCTCACGGATATCGTCGATCAATCGTTGCAATCAAAGTGTTAAGTACATCGTCAAAAGTTAAATAGCGCCAAAAAATATCGGATCTTCCCGAACTTTCGCGACTACCATCGTTGCTCAACCATTGAAAAGTTTTACGTGTTCCGATATCGCATGACACAATTTTGAAATTAGGTTGGCAAGTTTCCGCGTGGATATTTCGAACTTTATCATCGAACGGACAACCGGGAACGCGCGGTTTAATTTCGTCGTTTGTAATTTCACCTAACCATTGTCCTCGAAATTAGACGCATATTTCTTCCATAATTTCATCTCGTCCCGTAATTAATAAGTTCTTAACCGGACATAGTGAGTCGCGTTTTTTTCCCCCGCGTGTTACAAGTAAAATATTTTACACCTGAAGAGGGGCTCTTAATCTTGGATTTTATAGTCCCTTATCGCTTTAGGTACGCCTTTTATCACGTAGAAAGACACGTTAGCACCGACGGGCTTGAAAGACACTTTTAGACCATCGTCCGACATTTTTTATATTCGCGTCACCGTGATAAAATATTACCTGTTGTGAAGCGAATGTGAAAGTTTTATTAACAATTTCTCGAAGGGGACTTACGTAATCTTCGTGTTAGAAAGTACTATGAATGTCTCAGAAATAAAATTTGAACAAGTATTGTAATTTAATAATAGCGAGTGTCATGTTACATTAATATTATTATACATAAATAATATAAAACATATACAACATTTTTCGTGTTACAGATTCCTGTACCAATAAACAAGTATCATGTTCGTTTTCACACAATCCAACACTCCCATTCGTAAATATCCAAGTGGCCTATAACCCCCATAGCCGATCGATCATCCGAAAACCAGCGACACTGTTTATCCCCAACCACGGTGAATCATAACCAAGAGCTCGTGTTTACCGTCGTTTCGACGAACGTCCATCAAAAATTGCGTCGCGAGATTTATGTATTCGATCGTCTCGGAAAAACTGCGTCGAAATTTACCACACAAATATTTCTCCTTGGAACCTTCTTAGGTTAATACCATTTTTCTTCTGAACGTGACCTCCATTGTGTTTCCCTTCCTTCACAAATTTTTTAAGCACGCAATTAATCTTTTTCGCTAATTGAATGTACAGCAGGTGCAAAGTAGGTCAGGTTGGATTAAAGTAAAATTGTACAAGTTCATATAAATTTAAAGTATGCGATAATTGACGGTTTGATATACAGAATTATTTCAGTACAATTTGAACAGACTTTAATTAATAGGTTCCCTGGGTTCTTCTATAACCTCTTTAAGTTCTTGCTAGTTTTTTCTTGGTATCACTTGGTAATCCTTGCTAGGTTTTTCTTATAGTTTCCCTAGGTTCTTTCCAAGTATTTTCTAAATTATTACTCTGGATTCTCTTTGTCATCTCCGTAGGTTCTTAGAATTTTCTCTATGCTCTTCTTTATAACCTTCTTAGGTGTTCCCTAAGTTCTCCTTAGGATCTCTAGGTTTTCCCTAAATCCTCCTCAGAATCTCCCTATTGTTTCAACTCTTGATTGTTTCATCTGAATGTTCCGACAGTATCGAACAGCACTGGAAACCACCAGATCGAGAAACAAGAAGCGTAAACCGGTCTCACCTGGCTCTCCTCGACACGAGGCAATTTTATAGCGGCGCGAAACACGGCTGTTTGAACAGGTGACCCGACAGCTGTTGTCCGGGATAAATTTTCTACTACCCCTGCTCGAGTCCTGCCATGGCTCGACAAATGCAATAATTGCATGGTTACAAGACATTCACCATTCTCACCATCTACTTCTGATAATTACCAAGAGAGTATGATAATTGAACATCTAAATGATACTGATTCTGACAAAGATGTCAGAATACGTGACTGAGATTTACGAATGTAAATGCAATAAATTTATTTTCAATCGAATTGAACATCTACACAAATTTTTGTAAGGAACCCAATTAAATATCTACTATTTCTTTAACACCGTAACCAATATTAAAAAAGGAATAAAATAAAATTACCAAAAAAATAAATTTAAAGGCCATATTAGATATTATGAGAATTTTCGCGATCATTTCACAGCGAAATCCAAGCATAGAACATAAAACGAAATTCACGTGCTCGAACTGTCGGTATAAACAACGTAGGAGAATAAGAAAGAAACAAAAATGAATCATAACTGTTGGCAAGCACCCCCGTGCCACCCTCCGTGCCACAATACGGCGATGCAACGCGATGCACGTCAGAGAAAATTACATGTAAAAACGCGAATAAACTCGCCGGTCCACACGGAAGCGCGGCCTTCGGTAAAATGGCGATACGTTTTACGACGACCCGTTACGTTAACGTTGCAGAGGGATGGGCAGAGATGAATCGAAGGGGAAACCTAGACAGATGCATGGAAATGCCACGGGTAAGGTGGATTATGCTCCCCGTAACTCAACGTAACTGCACTGCAACCTCGCACGTATGCTAAAGCCAGAGAATGAAACGGAGAACTCGCAAAGTAACCTTAGCATACCTTCTGCCTTTTCCCTGCCAGCCACCCTCTCCAGGGGGAGGAGACCTTACGGGGTTAAGCGATGAATTTCATTTTACGGGGCTGGCGCCGTTTCTGCCGTTTCCTACGGACGATTTGCGTGACATTCATCGTCCGTCGTGCTTCTCACGGGACCATGAACAGACCTGCAACGCTATTCCTTTATTTTGATTTTCTACGCTGTCTTGTGTCCCTAGTCTCTAGACGATTAATAAATCCGACCGTGATTCGACGCACGAACGAGATTTCGTGTCCTCGCCAACGAGATTCACCAATTGCAAAAATGAAAATATACGCGCGAACGTTTTACTTCGGGTACGATGTAGTTGCAAACATTGAAATTCTACCCAGGTTAAGTTTTCGAGATTTATGCTTAGGTTGGTTGTAGGTTAGGACAGTGTTCGTACAGCTTCAAGAATATTCAGATTTTGTACCTTACAAATCCTCTTTTAATTTATCCTGAATTGAAAAATTTTATTTTCTAACCTTCAAAAATTAATCCATAAAGAGGTTAAAGATCATTCAAGTTCACATCCCCCAAGATTGAAAATACATAGTCCATTTTCTCCTTGTTACATGCAAGATAAAAAATAATAAAATGCATGTACTACATAAATCAGTAACCAAGTGTACTCTTCATTGGAACAAAGATCGCAAGAACGACAGTGTCGATAAAAATGATGAAAAAATGAAATCGTCGGTGATATTCGGTAATCGAATATCGTTGGAGCACGGGTCGAAAATGCGATTATCGGGCAAACGGTAACCGTGGGTGTCGTTTGAAATGTTGGGCACGTAGTCGCGAGTAGTCGTACAGGATCGAGGCGCTATTATCAGCTGGCAGCACGTGCCAGAGCCACGTGCACGAGCAGATGGTACGGCCCTGGTTACACCTTGCTAACTCAACGCACACAGAAACAACGCTAGCTTCGTTGCTAATGGCGGACAACGAACATCCGCCAGGTCTCGATAAAATGCGAGGCAGCTGCAGTTATGGCCTGATCGAGCGTAAACGCGGCCATCAACTTAGCCGAATAAAGTTATTCGACCAGGAGTACCTTCTGTTCGGTGACCTGCATCTATCTTTTTAGAACCAGCTACACGCGGGTGGTTTCTTTCTTAGAATGAACGACAGTGACTCTCATCTTTTCGAGACTTGTAATTCCATTTTTGGAAACTCAAGGTTATGTCTTCAAAGACATTTTATTATTGTGAGACATGTTAGAAATTTTATAGAGTCACATTCGTTTCTTTGTTCTATTTTTCTGAACAACAAAAAAAGACACACAAAATATATATGTAAACATACTGTACAAAATATGTATAAAATGTGTAAGTAAATAAAACAGTTGATTATTAAACTGTTAATGTACGAAACTACCCTATAATCTTTTTGTTCTAATTAATTTCGCAGATGATTTCAGTTGTGTCAATTTAATATGAAAGTCGCGACAACGTTAAAAAAGTTCAAGGTAAATTTCGCATTCAATGGTGGGTGTATTCTGGAATGTACGTTATGCCGAGGAAATTGAACATATGGCGTTCGAGGGGGATTGTATGGAGAATAGTAGGTCAAACATAATTTCAAAGTCAATTATGTGCTTTCAAGCGGCGTTCCCTTAGTTTCAGTGCAAATTGAAACAACGTAGCAACACGAATCGAATTATGTCACACGTTGCACAACTTCAATTAAAAGGAACCTAACGCGATTGAATTTTATGTTAATATGATCCTTTTATAATTTCCTCTTCCTTTATTAACTGTACATTCGAAATGTACTGTTTATTAATTCGAGATGCAGCCAAATTATTTAACGAGCCATTACACGAACATTTACATAGTTATTTTAATAAAATATTAAATCCCAAATTGATACGCCGCTTTTATGACTACGAAATCGTTTAATATGCAAACTAACAATACGGTATAAAATTAAATCTTCGATGTGAAAATGTTAATTGTTATTTTAAACAGAGCAAGATTTATTCATACTTAAAATTGTACGCAAGTGAAGAATCTCACCTTGAATCGCGTGTATTAGTAAATTTACTTTGAATTTTAAATACCCTCTCGTGCATTAATATTACTGCTAGCGCTTTAATGAAGCAAACAAAAGAGTTAAATTCATGCTTATTTGCTGCAGATATCCCAGCAAAAGGTTGAGATTGTTAGGAATTAAAGGAGCAATTCAAGCACGTATAGTCTCTGGCTGCAGTATGCATTTAAATGTTAAGAACGAATATTAACACACGAAAAAAATAGCTGAGAACGCAAGTATTTTTATTCTTCTGTTGATTTTAACGAGGAAATTGTGTTTCTGCTGAGCTAGAAATCTGCTACATTTATTCCGTAACGGTTCATTTAAACTTTCGTTTAACATTTAAACACCCTGCATTTTTTCACTCGTACCGGATTTTCACTTAATTATAACGTTGCCTCGTGAAGCGAGATATAGTATGAGACAGGTATTTTATAAAATCGCAAATTTTTATTTAAATTAAAATGTGAACCGAATTACAGATCACTTCATTAATTAGAGATTACTTCAAATAATTACAAAGAATCAGTTAATTCTGTAATCAATTACAGAATAGAAGAATTCCTTTCCAACTCAATTAGCGCATAAAAAGATTCCTTTAGCCAGGAAAAATATTCGTAACTCACCGCAACAAAATTTCCCTGGGAAGTCCATTTCGGAGCAGCTGTCGCCCAACGAAACTGTAACAAAAAATGCAATAACATTTTACAAATTCCGTTCCATTGTTCTCGAAGGGCGGTCAAAAAAAAGGAAAGAGAATTTAGGGGTAAAAAGAATTAAACGCTGATAAATCCCGACACCGAAAGAAATTCTTTGGCGCGACGGTTTTCCCGAATTTTCGAGCGAAGGTAAAATTTGACAAGCGTGGAAAACGATCACGAAAAAGCGTGGAAAAAAATTGGTGAATAGAGTAGACGATGGAAGCGTCAAAACTGGAACTCGCCACTCGAGCTGCCGTCGAATTGCCGAAAGTCAATTTTCATTAGAGCGAAATTGGGCTCGACCCGATAGTCGAATCGAGTCGTACGATGAAACGACGTATCGCTGCGCCATGTCGTAACAGAGAAAGAGAGATCGAAACATGCCAAGTTGCGTGAATCCGAATCATAAGTTCGAACGTTGTGGCCGCGCACGTCACTGAACGGAGTTAATTAAATTCGCTCGAATAATTAGGCTATTTGTCAGACTTGCCGTCGATTTCGGGCTCGACCAACCGAGGAAACTAATGATAGTCTGCTCGTTCGTCCCCTGATACGAACATTCGATTTGGCAGAAATTGTTTAACACCCATCACTCTTTTCGACTCGTATGAGACAATTCTTCATTTAACCCGATACTTTTTACGATATTTTTTACTTGCTAATTTAATTTTAATTTAATCAAATCATGAGTCAAGGCAGCTTAGATGGTTATAGGTAGACAGCTGACAGAGTGTAATATTATTTGTGAAAGAACCTATGATTACTTTTGTATTTTCCCTCATACATTCACACGTATAATTTTGCTAATATACGTTATTAAATTGATGATGCACCTTGACTACTGTGAAGCAATTGAAAATTGTATTAGGTAGTCCATTTACTTCAATATTTTGTTATAATCCACAGTATATTTTCAACTAGATAAATGAACAAATTAAATAATACATATGGTACAAAAAAAGATCCCATGATAATAATCTGTACCTATAAATCTTTCGAATTCATGTAAGACATAAATGAGACTTCATGATTTCGGTTTTTAGAACTTTGCAGATTTTGAAATATCCGATCTACGCGAAATTCAGCAAATTTTTTAGGCGACTGCGGTCGCGCGGAACCAAGCAGAATCTGACATAAATCTTAATTCCTGCGCAACACGGAGTGCTTCCTGGCACGTAGAAAATTCCCTGTTACCGGAAGAACGGAAATTTAAAAAGTCTCCGGCTGGAACGTCTCGCATTTCACAGAATCACGGGATGTCTTCGAGAAATGCTGCCTCAGCGGCACGCTTATCGCAGATTTAGCGTGAAGAATTTTAACCGGATGCATTGTTCGCCGATTGCAAATTTAATGACGCATCCAATTATCGTATTAGCTTGAAAAGCTAAAAGCCTTCGACGCGAATTTTGATAGCATTAGAGCACCGCAAATTAGCACTTACGTCACGTGCACATTGAACATTCAATATTCCCTAATGGATATCAGGCTGGAAATTAATTTATTCGTTGTTTACGTAGGTATAGTCATTTCTGGCAGACCTTTATATTCATATGCCACATGTGATATTTTAAGATACTTTTATGTCATCAAATCATGTCGTCCTACGTTTGAAACTTTTATTTAATATGCAATGCATGTTACAGTTGATTGGAATGACACCGAAATGTGATATTATAATTACGTGAAATGTTTCATCGCAGGCATCATTAACGGAAACTATTATGAATGATCCAACATTAAGGTTCCCGTTACAGTTCAATTCATTCTGGAAGCTAGCGACAGAAGGTCCAAACAGACCAAACCCTTTAGCCACTCTGGCGATGGGAGTTAGTTACATTAGAAGGAATGACTATGGGTCACGTATATGTGTTTGCATTCATGGTAAATTGCCTCGGTGTGACCCTAACTGCAGTCATTAAAGTCGCGGAAACTCTGATGGCTACCACACCTTAAACTTGCCTTGGACGTGATTTTAACTGTTACGGTTGAACATTAAGTAATTAACTGACTTCGAGCAATTTGATATTCAAGTTTTAATAGTACGCAACATATATTAAACATTGAACAGGAGACGTTCACTTTAATAATAAAATAACAGACAAACACAAGTGCAGTTTTCTAGTTGCTTCAGAATATCACTAAGGTATACATTAATTGGAAAAATATATTTGAGAACCGTGTATGATTGAAACATGTTTGAATAATCATTGACTACTATCACTTACGGACCTGTTTACCCAAACTTCTGGAGTAGCTACTTTTTTGTATACATTAGCAAGCTGCTAATAATTAATTGTAAAGTAGTTTACATGATTTGAGAGATATCTTTTTGAGAGACAATTTGGAAGCCGGTTTCATCCCACTTTGCCCTAATCATCGGTTCGGCATGACCCGAAAGAGGCTGAAACAGTTTCTAAGATCGATAAAATGGCCGGCGTTCTGTTTCCTGGCCGGCTTTTGTTCGCCAGAAGTTCGCTCTTTGTATTAGTGTGGCTCGCAGGAATTACTTTTACGTGAATCGTCCTAGGACGTCAGCAACTCTACGCGGAGTTTTCGTTCCAGAGACTTCTGTTCTAAAACTATGATTGATCGTTCCGGTCTGTCCGGATAGACTTGCACGAATGCCAGCACGTTTCGTTTCGTTACCTTCTAATGTTCCTCGTCGAATTGTTTAAACAGCGCCCGTTTTAGAGCTTATTTCATCTCGTGAACGAGCTACGTGCTCGAATTGCAAGTTTCGTGATCAAACCTTTTGGATAGGCACCTTTCGAAATCAAGGTTTTATACCCTTTTCAGATTCGAAGTCGTGTAAATTACAAGGTTATATGAACTATACTTGATTTAGAATGGGACAAATTATATCAGGTTTAATATTATACAAACGTGGAACTAATATTAAAATTTCCTATCGAAGCAAACAAATACGTGTGACATAGATACAGGATCGTGACACATATGGTTGTATCAATTCATATAGATATGGGCGATTCATACGAGTACCAGCGGAACATATCGTCAATTTTATATAATACTGTTAAATTATTTCGCCCGTCACACGTATGCCACATGACCGCCACATGTGACATATGAAATTGCTCAAAAATATTCCATAAAATCCATCCAAAGATACCAAGATTACGTATTACGTTTTGTGTAATACAAATGAAGTTAGGCATAATAAGTTTATCCCGAAGGAACACACCCAAACCCACTGTGTCAGAGGAGTGGCCAGAAACCGAACAGCTCCAAAACGTTAAACAGGCAAACGATCCCCATAAAGCATCGCTCCCGTAGCCAGGAGCATTCAATTACCTCTAAAAACCGGCGATAGACCATTAACTGGGTTCGCTCGAGAAATGACTGTGTAAGTCATCGTTCGATTCGATTCGATTCGATCGATGAGCAAGGCCGGCCTGTGTCTGGCAGACAGACACGGGAAGAAGCACGTCAAAGGGGAATCATGTATGTATACTAATGGAGAACCAAGCCCACACGAGCCACACGATCACGGGATGGGTGCGGCATTCTACTTGGGCTAATGCGTGGGTGTGCCTCGCGTAACAGTGCCTTAAGTAATTGTTTATTGCCGTGTCGGTCCCTCTTCGAAACCCCGAACCCGAGCTTCGTTTCCTCGAAACGCCAGGACCCTCCCAGCTGGTTTTATCGCCTCGCTACCGTTGTATCGTGCTTCCCGTTCATCCATAGGGATATGCGTGTTGACCAGTTTCAACTATGTCGCGATAGGCGGTGAAGGCTATTCAGGGTACTCAAAAAATAATGTGTGTCTGTTTGGTATACTTGGAATGTAGGTTTTCTTTCGATACAAGTTTGTTTCGGTACTTTTCAATTTCTTTTATTTGTAAATTTTCAGATTTTAAGTTTCTGGATTTTAAGATTTGTAAATACTCAAATTTTTATATTTCTGAGTTATCTAGATTCTAAATTTTCAAATTTCCACTTTCTAAATTCCCACTTCCTAAATTCCCGAATTCCCAAATTTCTCAATTTTCAGATCCCCGATTCCAAAATTCCAAATTCTCAAATTTCCCCAAATTCCTAAATTCCGATACTTCTACATCCCCAAATTCCAAAGCCCCAAATTCCTACGTCTCTAAATTCCTGTATTTACCAATTCCTACATCACCAAATTTCGGGGTCTTCAAATTCCTAGACCACCAAATTTCTACATTCCTGTATCCATAATACTGTATTAAAAATTCGACAAAAATTCATCACACTCGAAGTCACGAATCATACTCGTCCCTATAAACTACAAAATATTATAATATACAAATGAAACTGATTCCAGTAGTACATTGCCAAAAAGCGAAGGAAATTTGCTTAGGTAAAACACGAGACATTAACGAAAGTGGGGTTATAAGGTCGAGCCCTTAGCGAGTCACCGTTCCGATACATCGAGTGAATATCTGGCTTTACGTAATTATCGATCGTTCAATTATGCCTGTATTAGATTGCGCAACGTCAGACGTCGATTAGGCGTTTCGTTCGGGCCATATACAACCCCTCACGTGGCCGCTTATCGATTTTCATTTTTCCGGCTGGCACACAGGCCACTCCTTCGCTCGGCTTTGTTGCCTCGATTAGCATTATTGTCACGGGCTTTAAGGCTATTCGAACCCATTGACAGATAAAACAATTAAACGGCGTATCAGCCTAATTACCCCGGCTCGGTGTGCACATGGCAAACACGTGATCTACGTGACTCGAGCTGACTATAGCCCGGCGAATAAAGGATCCACATGCAGATCCAGCGAGTATGTTGATGCTGGTAAATGATGTCGGTAAATGTGTAAGCGGCTGGTAACGAGATACGTAAATTGTGGACAACTATTTTTCGCATACCGACCGATCGATTCGAATACCAACTATTTCGATAACCTCTCATGCATTTTCTATCGTTACACAGATTTTATATCTTCTTTTTACTTCGTGTTTTATACCTTCTTTTTATTTCTCGTTTCGTACCTTCTTTTTACTTTATATTTTATACGTTCTTTTTATTTTTTAGTACATTCTGTTTATTTTGTCTTTGCATCCTCTTCATATTTTATATTTTATGGTCAAATTTTTGTAGGGCTAGGTTTTAGTACATTTTTTCGGTTTATGTAAGGCGGAATATAAATATCAGTTCATACTCTGTGGTTTGATAATCATATTATAAAATAGATACATACTTTAAATGATGCAGTGAATTATTTATGTCTTCTGTGCATGACCTTATGCACAGAATCATTTGTACACTAGTTTCAAATCCACAAACAGCTCACTTTTTACTTAAATTTTCACATTTTCAACAAATATTTTGAACTTCGTACTGACTTACTAGAACAAAAATTGTGAAGCCTTAAACGTTATTATAACAAAATACATTATGAAATATTTGTAAATAATTATCTCTAACTATATCAGTAAATAATTATCTCTAACAACATTTGTAAATAACCCTCATATTTTTTGTCCTTGAAAATGTCGCTTTCAGAATTGCTTTACACTATTTGCCCCCGTAATTTGCATCCATAAATAATTAATGATATTCGCCCGTACACTGTTACCAAACTACCTGATTTTAGTATGCAATAATTTGCATCGCTTACGTTCAATGAATATGAAGATAATCTATGCATTTCAAACTAGTCCCAGAGTTTTTCGCGGAAACGCGTATGTCGGTTAGGTATACGTATAATATCGTTCGGCTTTAAACCGTCGGGATGTGTTTGGTTATTTTTCTGTTGTTCATTTGCACAGTAGGTCATCGATGCAAATATTTTCTCGGCGAATCTTCATTAGCAGTTGGGCTGAAATTGTTCTGATACGGCCGTTCCCTCGCGTATTCCCTCCTCTCTGCAATCGATAAATTTCTGCTACCGAAACACGCTTCCTGTTGCACGCTTTTATAATTAACAGACAACGAAAAAATTGCCCCGAATTTCGAGAAAATACAGCGCGACTGGCTCGCAATTAAAACAGTCAGCGTTAATGTTGGTAAATATATAGGCGAACAAATATCAACAACTTCTTTTTTACCTAATTGGCTAATTGCAATATTTTTTATTTTGGAGAAAAGTTTGGGGAATTCGGGGGTTTGGGGGTTTTGGGGAATTTGGAGAATTCGGGTATTTGGAAATTTATGAATTTGAGGGATTTAGGTATTTGGAGATTGTAGAATTTGGGAATGGGAAATTTAGGAAATTTGAAACATTTTATTTTCCCCATCAATTCACCCAACAGCGTTCAAAGCTAAAAATTGCATTCGGTTCTTTCGCTAAAATGGGCCAACATTAATCAGCACGCATTCGAGCCACGCAAGTGCGAACACCGAAATATTAACATCCGTAAATTTACAATAATTTCAATGGTTAACAATTCATTAAGGTTTTGGCCCGATGCACGTTCGCATAATCAATTTACCCCGTATAATTCGTACATTAATTGTTTCTCGATAATCCTCACGCAAGTTTATGAAACATTCAATATTTTTTCCTATCCATTGTGAAAAGCTTGTTCTACGCCCATTACGGTGCATGATTAATAAAATATCGATCGATTGGTCCCACTTGTGTTGAACGGTGCGCGGCGTGGACTGTAAAATCGTTGTTATTCAGGATGTATTATTTTGTTAACATCGCGAACAATGGCGAACTAACTGGCTCGGAATACGGAATACCACGGAAAATCGTCCTTCATAATGCGCTCGAATTAGAATAATTGCGTATTGTTACATCTGCATCTGTAACGTTGTTATTCAGCTGCTAACCTAATTAACGTGTATCACGAGTTATTGTGCGCCGCCAAGAAACATGAAGTTAATACAAATTTTATCTTGCAAATGATTCAATTGTACGGTGATTGTCGCTTTAAGCTGGCGTGCTTTAATCAAATGGAATACAAGATTTAGGGAAATGTGGCTTTTAATACCGTGGACAGTTTTGGAAAATTTGGCAAATTGGATCTTTTCGAAAATTTTGAATTTGTGAAAGTACTTGAACAGTAACTTGAAATACCTAAAAATTTCAAAATCTAACAAACGAAAAATATTATAAGAACATTCGAAAGAAACCTAACCATAGACCTAACAGGTAGTAGGAATGAGCCAGGTGGAAGGAAGGAAGAACAGAAGGAATGTGCGACGAGTCGTAACCAGCGGAAGGCGGCGAGTCAACGATACATTTCCGGTGGCCAATGTCGAGGGTCGACTACTAGCAAGTTTGCCCCTTGATCGTGGACAATACTGTGGGCGAGGACGCTCGTTACACGCTACATTGCCACCAAGGATATGGCCGTGGTCTCCTGTTACACGTTCCTGTAGTTGTTATTCGTGACACGCACCATCGATGACGTGACCCGCCATGGGATCAAATGATGCTGCCACCAATTGCGATTCTCCATACACGCCTTTATGACGACCATCGCCATGTTCTCAAACCATTTTCATAAACAACAGATTTTTCTTAGCTTTTTAGTACACTGATGATGGTTCAAAATGAAATCTTTCAACCTAATACCGTAACGTGGCGCGAAATTCAAAATGTGAATCTTCGCAGAACACTCTTTCTCTAATTAAACTCCGGATTTCGTAATCTTCATCGTTGCTAAAAATAATTCTCCGTTAATTCGAATGTAAAAGGATTTCTCTTTTGGATTAACGTCAACCATGTGACTTTAATCTGAACTTCCGTACCCAGATAATTATCAAACTAATTGGAGTTATAAAACTGTTTCTATCGTTCAGGAATAGATTCTCGATGATGCTACTTCGTAATTGTTGAAAGTAATCTAGACCGTTAATCTACGCTAAATGGCTATCGAAAGCAATTTCCAAACGTCTCCAAGCCAATAATTCTTTCTCACAATCAACCTTTGTATCTGGAAGTAACCACTCTTTCGTTACGATGGTTAACCTCGAAGAATAACGCAGACAAAGAGCCAGTGGAGCAGAGAAACAAGTTATCTCGGTGTTCTGTTTCGAAATAGCCGGAAATAGGATTCGGAATAAATTACGCTCGGTTACTCAAGCGATTCCTCGAATCCCATCAAGTATGTAATATTTAACCCTTCGATTGCCCCATCAGAACAGTTTAATCTTGTAAAAAGGATCGAAATGCATGCTGCCCTAAATCATTCCGCCTATGCTGCCTTATCGCGTCTCCATCAAACTTGGATCCATGAACGCGCACACGGAAAATTTCCAGATGAAATTCTGCATTATTTACAATTTATTACTTCAATATTTATTTCAATTTTTCTTTTCACAGTGTCTGAATATTCGAACATCTCAGTATTATATATTATATATTGTTTCAATTGAGCTATTCGAATTTGAAGTTCAATTGGAACTTCAATGTTCCTGATGCAAATAACTATAAATAAATATTTATAACAGAAAAAATTGATTTCCAATTGAAAGTTAGATACACGTATATTACTCCGGTATTAAAATCCTTTACTTCCACGAACACGATCGTGAAAAAAATTCATTTTCAGAGGATCGTAAAATATTCCAGATGAGTGGATACGAATGGAATCCGAACATCGAGGGATTCACTTTTTAAACACTCGTTTCCATGAACCATTCGTATTCACGCGAACGTCAATGGCGAATTTTCAGTTCCACGTTGGTACCCGGCGCGGTTTCCGTCAGCCATTAAATTTCTTGACGCGAGATGGATCAGCGTTCCATCGAAACGCGGAGAATTTTCTTGAAAAAAAAAAAACTCCTTTTGTTTAAATACCATTTGAAATTCTGGATTTTCATCGACGGTATCGGTAACGCGAGACTCGGTTGATTTTTCCTGTCAAGTCGAATTACTTCTTTTTTTTTTCCTCCCCTATCGATACCGCGTTCTTCCTATAAATTCTCATTTCTTCTGTCCTACTCCGTTTGTTTCATTTCTACTTCACTGTCACATAAAGAACGGACACCTTCTTTTTTTCTGTTCAATTTCTCCTTTCCATTGCGCCATGTTTCTCTGTGACGTTCTATTTGTTCTTTCTTTTTTCATTTCATGGTAATGTTTTCGCCCCTTTTTTTTTTACCCCGTGTTTGTTTGCTGCTTTTTTTTCCATTCTCTGCCCGACTTGTTGTATACATTTCTTCTCCTGCAATTTCATTTCTGTGGTTCGTTTTTTATGCCCGTTTTTGATTCGAAATTGAAACTCCACTCCTCTTTCGAGTTTTGTATTTTTTATCTTCCTGTTTCCTGTTCGCTCTGCCGGAATTGAGCCTTTCTTATTCATCTTCGTAAAAGTTCGATCCTTTTATCCTTGCATTCTATATTCGCCTGTTATCTTTACTGCGTTTCATTAAACTTTTACCTCTTTTTTTTATTCGTTTCTGTATTCTAATTCTCTTCGTTCTTTACGACGGTGTGTAACTGTTTTTCCATTTCAATTTCACGTCGAATCTAATTATTTTAATCGTAAAATTTCGGTAAAATCAAATTATTTTAACTGTTAAATTGGGATATTATTTCTACTTTTTCATTTTTTATTTATTTACTCTTTTAGTTCCATTTCATTCTACATTTTTTCCTGTTAGTTTTACTTCTGCCATATAATTTTTGTCCAAAGTGCGTCATGCGAGTGAAAACAGTGGAAGGTTAATTATTTTCCGTCACACGAAATTTTCACCCCCAGCTCGTCATTCTTCGAAATTTCCTAAACTCTTCATTTTCAGCTCTTCTCCGGCTCATCAAGCTCTCCCTTTCGTGTCATGTCAAATTCCTCCCTTTCTCATCTCTTTCGTTCATTTAACTCCTTTCCCTCCGCGCCGTTCCTCTGTCACGTTAAGATCCTCTCTTCTTCTCCTGGTTCCTGTCTCGTCAAATTCTCTCCCTTTTCCGTTTTTCTCTCTCGTTCTCTTAATCGTGTCCCCCGACGGAGTGGCAGGAAGCGGCGCTATTAGCTGCCGTAACTCTAGCTTCGTCCGTCCAAGGATAATTGCGAGGGCTAATGGTTTCTTTTCTTTTTTCCCCCCGTTCGACCAGGTAAAAAAGACGTCTCTCGATCTAGGAATTTAAACGGCCGACACCGGGGAGCCACGATATCCTTTCGTTACAGTCTTCCGGGATTTTCCTTTGCCTACGATCACGGAATTCGAAAACAGTGCGGTTCCGGCATTCCGCCCGCGTCCAGTTGCCCTCGTTTTAATTGGCCGAATCGCCTTTCGAGCAATTTTATTTTTCGTCGACGGTGATTTGCCACCGCTAATTTCTGCGAATTTCTAGAGAGTTGCCACTATTTTTTTTTTTTTAGACAGTTTTTTTCTTGGACAGTTATAGCGGAATATTTATTGGGGCACAGGTAATCATTTTGTAAAACATGCAACTCTTCAAAATAAGGAAGAAATTTATTTTTAATCTTCGTGTGATTTGTATTTGAATGATTGTAAACATCATAAGTAAACAATATAGCAAGAAATGTGAATCAACAAGAATATCAAAAATTGTATCTACAATGTACAAAAGAAAATAAATGAAATTTGTAATATTTTCGTAGGTAATAAAATTAATTTGACAGATACGAACACAGTGGCTGCATCAATAATTAAATAATAATACCGTTATGAAACTGCTACAAACTTGAAAATGAAAATTACAGTGAGTTAATAAGCTCGTAAAATTGCATGATTGTTAAGGATCGTATTTCAAACCCGTGACATCGAATATTGAAACAATCACGATGCACCGTGGTGTTCTCATATTAAACAATTAGTCGAACGAGTGCGTGTAAATAATTAATTTGGTCGCGTTTCTGAATGAACGTTAATTAAAACGCAGCGGAACAGTGACCGGGGGATTTCAACCGCATTATGAGAAGCAGTTGTTATCGTTACGCAGAAAACGTTTGGCAAATAATTAAACATTTTTTAATTGCTGGCAGAAAATTCGATTCGGAACGAATGATCGAATTTAAAAGGCTAATTATAGATGGCGTATTGGAGATATTTAATAGCTTGCATTCATTTCATGTCATATTGATTTGGACTTCGTGTAGGATTCTGAAATTATATAGTTTTAGGCTGAAATTGTAGATTGTACAATTTTCAAATTTTATTAAATTTCTTAATTTTTAATCAGTATCATCGAAATTACTCAAATTTTTAAATTATCAAATTCCCAAATTCTCAGATCAAGTTCTCAAATCCCCCAATTCTCAATTTCTCTAAGTTGTCAAATCCCCAAATCTTGAAATCTTCAAATTCTCAAATTTCTAAATTGTCAAATCATCAAATTCTCAGATCACAAATTTCTCAAATTCCCAAATTCTCAAATCTCAGAATCCTGAAATCTCTGACTTCTCAAAACTCCAAATTCTCAAATCCCCAAACTCCCAAATCCCCAACTTCTCACATCTCCAAACGCTCTACTCTCCAAATTGCCAAATCCCTAATCACACCTCCCAAATTCCTAACCTAAGCAAACCACCCATTCCCAAACATCGCACCATCCTAAATCCTCAAGTTCCAAATTCTGCCAATCCATTAATTCACAAAATTACTATACTCCCTCTCACTAAAATGGCGATCCTTCCTCCAATTCCAAATGTTTGCCGCATCCCATCCGGAAGCTCATAGATAACATTTTACCCGAGACGAAGAAGAAATATCAGCATAGACCGAATAACCATCGGATTAGCTTTTCTGTGGTCTCAGGTAGCAAAGAGCGCAGGATTATGGGAAGGTTCTGATTGGAGTTCCATAGGTACACGGAACGGTGTCGTGGAACCCGCCCAAAACCGGTAGCCGTATTACCATACAGATTGCCGTCGACTGTTGTACCCTCCGTCGTTGCAGAATCTATGAATCCGACTAATCATAATCGTACAACAAACCGAGGCTAATCTGCCGCACAGCAATTCGAAATTTTACTGTCAGACCGAAACACGAGCGTATCTGGTGAACAGGCTGTGTTTTGAATGCAGCCTGCAATATTACGATACGCCCAAGATCTTGCATTGCCACTGGAATGCTCCCGGCGAAACCATTACCCGATTTTATCGATACAACCACTGTTTATGGACATTTTCTACTCTTTTCACTTTTTAATGGTTCAGGTTATGTAGAGGTTCTGGACTGTTTTTGAAAGTGATTCACAGTTTTAGGTTATGTACTGTTTTTGAAAATATACTCCATAAACAAAGTGGAGTACCTCTAATAACCTAACCTAAAAATAAATAACAATCACCATCAACAGTTAAATCATAACGTGAGCATCCATGTAGATCTGTGTGAAATTTAACCTAACCTAAAAATAAATAGCAATCACCACCATCAGCAGTTAAATCATAACGTGAGCATGTCGATCTAACTGAAATGTAAATTTAACCGTGAACACATTAAGAAAGAAAAGTGTTCGAGGTGACAAAAAGCCGGTAGAGGTCAGTGTAAGATTAGAAGAACGAGGAAAACAGAAAGAAAAGGCGATCAAATATTAAATTGGCAATGTCTGCTTGTTCTCCCCTTGCGACGACGCGCTTGCTTGTCGAGGGTCCGCCATAACCCTCGGACATAACCAAGGAAATCACTTGGAAAATCCTCGATGAATTCACAATGAACTGGCGGTTGGTACAACACGTTCATGCGTCACGACGCCCTCGAGAATTTCTCTTTTTCTGCAATGTGTCCACCCGACAATCTGACTATCCTTTTCATTCTCTCCTCCGCAGTCTAATTTTTCTAATGCAGACCCTCCGCTATCTCGATGCTCTCCTCTTTCTCTTACGCGAGAAAGCAAATTCTCCGCTGGAATTTCTTCGTAAACTTTCATTTCATACATTCTTTTTTAATTGGAACTTGTCGGAGCTGTAATTTTATGGAGAATTGCTTTCAAACTGCAAGGAGGTTGATGTTTTATTCGGAACTTTTTAATTGTCCTCCGTGGGATGAAGTGCTTTCTCAGCGAATATTGTCTAGTAACTTTACTAGTCGGTTCACTGACCTAATAAGTTTATCACTGAGTTGTAACTTTATTTGTAGTATTTGTTATAAAATAAACTTGTGATAATTGTAATGTAATAATTTTTGAGGTTGCATTAAATCTTGCTAGAAAAGGGTTTTCCCATTTAGCTGTTCTTCGTGCAGTTCGATATGAAAAATCGGACAATAAAACGATTTTTTAATGCACATCGTTCTCCAATAGTTCTGAAAGCTCCGGCAACATTGGTATCGCAATATCGAAATTGCAGCTACTTCTCTGATCGAAATTCGTTCTCTTTTCCATGGCCTGACGATGCACAAAAATTCATGGTTCAATGATCTACATCAGCGATTGCATTATAAAAAATACACGCGTTCGATATTTTTTACATTCGCAAAAGCGACAGCTGCATATATGAATAATTGAGTTTTTCTGCAATTCTGTTCGTACGATTACATGACGTCCTTTCGAAAATTTTTAATCGAAAGTCACCTAACGTGAGACCCACTAATAAAAACAGGAGAGATTTGTATATAGGATATGTTTATCTTAAATACTTTCTATTTGCATTGCAAAGTAAAATGTAAAATGGCGTGTGTCAGTAAAACATCGTAAATGAAAGATTTCGTTCAATTTCCGATATTCTTGCGCACCTGAACAATGAATTTTCTTATTACCGATCGACGTTATGCATTTTAAAAGTGCAATGAAATCGGTGCACGTGATCGGCCACTAAAAGTAACTCGTTCGATCGAAGCCAGTACGAGGGGAGATCGTATTAAAATAGCCGGTGATTAACGACATCGTTCGTGGAGAGCAAGAAAGTGAAAAGGAACGAGAGGAAGAAGAATGGAACACGATGGTGGAAGAACGCTTTGCAGCGGAGAAATGGAGGGAAGATAGAATGCGAAATCGATTACGCCGTTGAAATAAGAATCTTCGTGAAACGGGAAATCTAGAAGCACGCTATTCGATGATTAATTGAAGAAATCGTCCAGTAAAAATTGTATATCTGTTCTATTTAGTTACTACGAACTGACCGTAAAGAAACAGTGGACTTGATTGTGCTGCGAAAAATAATAAAATGTACCAGTAATGTGCTACTGTTCATTTGCAAACTTATATATAATTATAATATATTCTTATTCAAACTTGAACAGGTACGAAAAAACGCATTGGATTTATTAAAATTTAGATCAAAATGATCCCAACTTGTGGACTCCTGTTACAGTTTAATTATACTCATAGGACGGACCATGGAGAGAAGCCAATATGGCGTCCAAGTAACTTGTTAAATATGGTAAAAGTAGCGAACTTCATATACGTATAACTTTTAAACTAGTAGATCCTTCAATTTTACACCGATAGTTTTGGATTCTGCTCGTCGAATACTATTAGAATATAAAAAAAATGCGATTATTATTAGTCTCTTGAAGTAATATTCGAAGATAATTGTGCAAGGCTATTGCACAGTATGGAGACGCGAAAAAAGGTGATGGGAATTTACGTAACCCTCATGGATGGACCCTGAAAACGCGGTCCGTCGAAGCATAACACGAGCTGCGAGGTGATGGGGCGGTTAGAAGACGTTTTACGGCGCAGATTTATGCGAGATGCCTTGAGACGAAGGGCGTCGCGACGCGCAAATTGAACGAGCGTTTAGCGACGCTTCGCCGAGCGTGGCCGGCTGCAGGGTCATGTCAATATTTAAATTAATCCTCCTCGGCCAGCTAGCTTCGTTCTCCACCGACTCGAATTATAGTACTCCCCGCTGCAATCCTCTCATCGCGCCTCTACCACTTCCAGACAGAGCTTCCTTCTATTAAAATCCTCGCTTGCTTGCCTTCCTGTTTGTATCGTTGCTCCTCTATTTTTCTCCTTTACTCAGGATTCGTATCACGCCCACCTTGCCGTATTCAATATTCCGCTGTCGGTTTTGGATTTACGACGATGATTGGGATTCTTTGACTCGCTCTTCTTTTGCCTTCAAATTCGCGTTCTTTGAGATCCTTCGCGTGGTACATTTTTCTTGTTCGGTGGCTCAGTGCCATATTCAATTTCTGCGTTGACGGTTGACGGGTTTATGAGTTGATTTATCCTCTGACGATGATGGATTTCGATCATTTGAGATTTTGTCACGGTACACTGGGTCAAATGAATTTTATAGAGGAGACTTTATTTAAAATATGTTCAATTAGAAGTTTTAACGATAAACCACCGAGTGTCGTCGATAAATTTTCACGAAACTGACATTCTTCTAGCTGTATCACTTCCCATCCCGTTGCCCTTATTTCTTTCATTCAATATTGTCTTCGGTCTTCAACATTCCATCGTCGCATCCCATTCATCCTTTCTTTCCTTTTGTAACCTTTCATATTTCAAATTTCTCAGCTTCTCAAACTTCCATGTTCCATCTATCTTCTTTCTCCGCTCTCGTCTCTTCTTTGTGCGATTTCCTTCCACTTTTCTCAGATTCCGTTCTTACTCAACGTCTCAGTCGATTCAATACCAGCGCGGTGCTCTTTTCCACTCTCATTCCGAGACATCGCCCTTTCTCGTGGCTTGATTTTGGTAACGGTTAACATAGCCCGCAGACCTTATCTCAGACCATCCCCATTTTCGGTCTTATTGAGGGTAACCCCGACCTACCCGCTTTTTAGGGGAGACAAGTTATAAGGGTAACCGTTTCGGACTGACATGGCGCTGAACTTTCACATGATAATATGCTGTCTGTTACAAAAATGATTTATACAGTATTACACATTCAACATGTTTAACTACTTACTTTATTAATTTAGTAATTCACAAATGGTACCGTGTTTCCCTACGTTTAGTTTAAATTTACGTTACTTTCTTCATGATATTTGCTTTCATTATGTTCGAATGAAACTCATAATTGAATTTGCGTGTTAGTCGCGCTGTATCCGTGCAAACTTTCATGGGATGGAAATGTTAGCATATCACGATGTAATTTTGATAATTGCTTTCATTTTTATTATTCGCGGATATTACCCCGCAGGGGATACTGAATATTGGTTAATTTTTTCCTTCATTTACCATTTCATTTCTTCTCTCAAAATTATTCACTGAATTTCTACTTTATATTTCACGGACCAAACAGTTTATGATAATTCTGAAAATTATTATAGCAACATGTATATGAAAAAGTGAAACTGAGGTACCCCAAGTTAGGGCAAATGTTTAATTCAATGCTGCTGCGGGCACATTTTTCATAGTATATCTATTTAAACAATCTGCAGAAATCGCTGAACGAGCAAATTCAGGAATTTCCAGCAGCACTTTGTCTTCTTTTCCGGACAAAGCAGTTGGACAGCTCGAATTTCGTCGTCGTGTCCCCGTAGTAATTCCATATGGGCACACGGGACTCCTGCCAATCGAATTCCGGTCGACTCTCGAATCGACATGAGTCCCGTTGCGATCGTAGTTTTTCCCGTTCTTGCATTTATTTATCGGAGAAACGAGAACAGTTCCTGGAAGCAAGTTCCAGGGAGGAAATGGCTGACGAGAGAAACAGGAAGGCTGCCCTTCTCAAAGAAATTAATTTCTTTGTTAAATTGCGCTACGATGATCGTATTTATACATACAATTCAACGTTAAATTAATAAATCTTCACGAAAGCTCGTTAAAAATTGTATCGAAACATCCGAATAAACAATGTTTTGTAGAGGTGTGTGTAACGATTAAAGCATTCCAATCAAGGTAATTAACAGCCGTTACGATAACGTTTATACGATATAATCGATACACGATTCACTGAAAAACACTCTTTTACATTATATCGTCGATTCTGTTTGTACATGTACCGCATTCGCGTTTCAAATTCGATTCGAAAAGCATCAAAATGCGCATACATCTCGCACATCGTTGTTCCAATAGCGATTGTCGAATGAAAAGCTCGAAATTGAACAACACGAGGGAAAAAATATCGATAGACTTCCGTTTCCCGAATAAATAACTGAAATCTAAAGGACAATTCTCTTTATATTCAACCACTATTTTGTATACGTGTATCAAACATATTTTGTATCGATATCCAATATTATTCCAATAATCGTTTACAATTAAAAATATTAAGGTCGGAAGGTTTATTCAAACATTTTTATTTTATTTATTTTTATTCAATTTCATATTTCCATTTCTAACTTTTCACATAGCCAAGTAACCAAACAGATAACTAAATAACAACATAACCAAATAACTAACTACCCAAATAATCAAATAACCAAACTCAATCCCAAACTCCTCCAGCCCTAAACATCCGCCATTCGCGCATTACTAAAAACAACCCCCAAAATAAGTAACCAAACCGCGGTCCATTACAGCCCCTCTGCACATAAACACAAGAATGATCGACTCCCCGAAATCTCCGTCCCGAGACACTTCCCCTCTGTCTCATTAAAACAACAGGGTTGTTTTGTCTGGGAGGGTACATCAACACAAAAAAACACCGTCGACAAACTCGAAGGAAATTCGAAGGAGGTTCGATTAGCTGCAGCTCCCCGAATCGATACGTCCCCATTAACCGTGTCGATAAACGTTCGTCCGCGCAGTTAGTTTCGAACATTCGTCATCGAAAAATGGCGTAGAAGTCGATGACAAGCATCGTTGTGTGTGTAGGGGGTCGAAGAAAAGAAATTATTGCTTTTGCGAGTGTGGGGTAGGGATGAACGCCGCGTGACTGCCGCTTTGAAACGGGGATGAATTGTAATTGGACGGAAATGGAATTCGGATAGCGTTGCTCTCTGTCGGGCCCAGCGAGGGGGTTGAAGGGGGAGAGAGAGGGTGCGTTGTAACACGGCTGGAAACAGAGAAACGAATAGACAGAACGGAGTAGGCTGAGAAATAGAGAGAGAAAGGGGCCGAGAGAGAACGCGGGGAGAGAGAGAATGACGGAATCGTAGGGGGTGGAACGGGGGTGAGAGAGCCGACGCCAGTGGCCTGTAACTCTATGCTCCTCTGAGCTTCGATCAATAGACGCGGTACAACATCGAACCGAAACGCAGCTGGCTAAAATAGTCTGTACAAGTACGAGGCAGTTTTCCAAAAAAATTCTCGCCTAAACCCCGGGGTAGAGGGAATGACGGACGCGAACGATTTTTCCTTGTGGATGGATCCGTCGACGACAGGGTGGCTCCAAGGGTGGCTGCCAGAACGAGCAACTCGACTTCTGGCACCGATTTTTGGCGACAATTTAATTGGGTGAGCCTGTTAGGCTGCCTTTCGGGAAAGTTTACTCGTGCAGCTCGAGTGGATGGGAGGGGTGCTTTAGGGGTTGAAGGAGTTGCAACCGGAATGACCGTGAGCGTAACGAGGATTTAACTGTTAGGCTGGAAAGAGAAATCAAAAGGGACTGGTAAGTGGGAGAGAATGAATGGAAGATGGAAGAGGGACGGTGAAGGGACAGGTACTAAAATATTGCCTGATTTTATGAAGTGTGAAGAAGATGTAATGTGGAAGATGTTGATTGAAAATGATGAAGTGAAAATTATGAAGTACGAATGGGGGTGTAATTCGAGGAGATTATAAAAGTCGAGATAACTAGTTTTTCGAGATCTATAATAGTGTTTATGATTATTAATAGAGACTAGTGGTTTTTGGGATTTTTAAATTTAAAAACTTGAAGGTTTAAAAATTCTTAATTCATAGCCACGATTTTTCATCGAAATTACAAGGGGTCTAACAAAATATTTGGCCAAAATGAAACAGATAGAAGGTAAGTATAACAATCTGAGACTTACAGAAGCATTTTGCTATCCAAGTTTCTGAAAGCTATTTGAAGCGAAATGACGCGTAATGGGCGCCCCTTTCTCCAACGAAACGGCTTCGTCACAAAATAGCCTTAGGCTGACAAGAATCGATCGGAAAGCAGTTTTAGTAAGTTATCTTCTAATTTCCTGTGCCTCAACTTATCATGTCGTCGATGGTGTTAAGCTAATCGTGTTGATAGCCCGGGGCCAACGAGAATGTCGAAGCACATTTTCTTCTTCTATTAAATTTAAATATATCAAAGTTTATAGTAACCATCCATTTTCTACATACTTTGTGCTCAGATTGCCAAGTTCAATTAACTTCAAACTTACATTGTTAATATTTGGTGTTACCTAAGTCGATAATTACTCAAACTTAAAATTTGTATAACAGTTGTAGAATAAGTTCTTAAATTTTCAAATGCAATTGTGACGTAGCTCCTCTAAGCACGATATTATAAATTGCTACATACATTCTCTTAGTCATAGCAAAACTGTCCATTTCAGAACGTATCTCTGAAGTTAAATAGAAATCAAATTAATGAAAATTGGACAATGAAATTACCCTCGGCTCGTTCAATGACGGTTAATTTTCGAGTAATTTCACGAGCCGTTTCAATAATGCTTTAGGACGCAATTACAGTGTGTTTTTGCGCAGTCGAAGATCAACAGGAACGGGTGGCAATAATTCACGAGGAATCGACGAAGGCTCGATGTTTCATCCTCGATAATACCTCGTTATATGTATTATCGATAGTGTATCCAAGTATAGTCGGCAGCGTAGGTGGCTAATCAACAGTGTACTTTTTACAATAACGAGGAGGCACAGGCGTGGGCACTTAATTGAATGATTGACCCAGACAATATATTATCGCGGCGATAAATTGGCATAAACAGAACGAGCTGTCGAAAAAATGAACCTAATCGGAGAATCGCATAATTCCTCATTGCTCTTAAGTGAAACCAATGTTATTTCTTTTCTCTGTGTTGTTGAGGAACTTTACGTCTCCAAATTCGTAAATTTCCAACTCCTTATATTGAAGTATTAATAGCTTCATTTTATAATAATAATTATCTATTGCACCATTAATTCATATGTTCTTTGCAAATAAATATGGTATCACAGCTCGATAACCTATAGTTTAATTCATACGTTTCTTGCTTTAAATTTAAAAAAAGAAGCTAACCTTCATTGCAATTTATCTAGAAAATAATGTACACATTCAATTACGTTTTATCGTTCTATCATTCACTCCCTTTATTCCCAATTCTGAACCACGTGTACAATCTGATATGTACCCGTTAAACGAAGGTGATCAATAAATTTCTTCGCGACAGAGTGAAAGAAAACGGTGAATCGTTTAATCATCAGGCTGTTGTCTTGTCGCGCAATATAATACGCGTTTACGGGGTGTTTTTCTTGCGAGCATAACGCGCATCTGCCGTCCAATCGCCATGCAACGCGACCGATTTGCTAATCTCGAATCAATTATTATCGATTCGGTCGCTCGCAAATTCCCAATCAACGCTGGCAAAGGGCGAGCCGGATTACCAGGGCAAACGGCCGTAATGCGGTCAGCATAATCCAACTAAAAACGGATATGTATCGGCATCAGGTGGGAATAGCTACGGACCTGGCTTCGATTGCTTGCCGATTGAGCAACGATCGTTTGCAACCAAGATAGGAACGCTTGATCCTATCGTAAATGTAACATTCGATATTACGGTCTACGGCGAATTTCTTGGGGGAATATGACGGCCAAAATTGTCACTCCAATAATTCATTTCTGGGGACCAAGATTTCTGGCGATTTTATAATCCCTTTGGATACTGAGCATTACATTTGGAAATAGGGATAGTTCTTACAGTCGCTGATTTCTAGGGATTTTTAAAGGCCTCTAGGGATTTGATACTTCTTCTTGATATTAAGTATTTCCTTTTCGTGGTATTGATTATTATAACAATTTCATACAGCATAATGTATAAAATTGTAGTTTTAATTAATGTTGATAATTTAATTCAAATATTGATTATACCTCATTTTCATATGGCAGAGCTCAGAGAGACGTAGTTTTAATTAATATTGAAAATTTAATATGGAATTGAATATACAGTATTTTCGTACAATATGTATAGAGATGTACCTTTAATTAAGAATGATAATTTAATTTGATAATTATTATAAAGCATTTTTATATAACAGAAAAGTGGCACATTTTGAAAATTATTAATTAAAAATTATTTTTATTATTTGTTACTGTACGACAGTTAATTTTTGACCTGTCTTTTGATTTATTTTATTTACTGTTGTTGTATGTGTTATAGTTATATGAATTTTATTCAAATATTTTAAATTCATCGTTCACTCTGTTATTAGCTTGAGTCATTACCTGCTATTACGATCTCATTTTCTGTTTTCTAATAATTTGATTATAGTAAATTTATGATGGCGGTGACCGGTGATTAACGAGACAGTGAGCGTGTTAAATTTCTTCGGGAAACTGCAATCTACCGGAAATTGCATTACATTTCAGCAACATAACGACCTAAAGCACCTTTCAGCGCCCATATCTTTTAAAATATGTATCATTATAAATGCTTCAAACATTATGAAGATTAATAAGCGTTCTGCAAATAAGGACGAAAATTTATGTGTCATTTCTTTAGACATAGTATCAAATCTAATTTATACTTTTCAAAATTATCATAATTGGAATGTTCAAATTTTTAAATTCCTAAAATGAATTTAGAAATCTTCAAATACCTAGGTTTTTAAATGTTCGAATTTCATGAAATGAAAATCCTCATTAAACGTTCATTTAATAAAACAAAAGGCAGAAATTTCTCCATACAAATATCGCAGTAATTATAGAATCATTTGCTATATTGCATTTCAGCGGCAAAGCAATTTTGAAAAACTTGTATATCGTTATCAGTCAAAATTCTCATTAATCGTTGATTCCACGAAACAAAGACCTCGACTGTATCTGCTCGCAAATTTACCAGTCATTATGGAGCCATTCACGCAAGCTTCGCCGTAAAATCCGTAAATCAGAAAATACGAAATCCGTTTCCCGACAAAATATTCACTCATTCCTCCTCGCTATTCTGCTCGTGAAATAATTCCGTTGCCGGTGCACGATGCCCATTACGGATTTCGAATGCCATTCTGAATGTATTCGTTGTTTCATACAACGCGTTGTACACTCGGCTGCAATATGGTCTTTATTTCAATACAAGATAAACTTAAGGTTTCAAACCTCGCTTTGAAGTTATTAAGTTTCTAAATTTTCCAAACTGCCAAATTTCTAAATTCCTAAATATATAAAGCCATCGATTAAAAAAAGTTATTGGGACAAGTTCCCTAGGAAAATGAAATTTGTTGCTGACTGTACGGTCGAATCGTGAGAGGCGCAGTCATTAAATTGGAACGCGTCGGCATAATACGGCAGCAATTTAGTTTCGTAGGGAAAGTTTATTGCGCGTCTTGCGTTGTACACCGCGAAACGTAGCTGTAACAGATGGCCGTTCCGGAGATATATAGAGTGTTACCGTAAATCATTATTAGTCGGGATGCAACGTGGATACTTCCCAAACTCGGTGTATTCCACGAACCAGCTCTAATAACACATCGCGTAATTAGTAAATACATATATAATAATTCTATAAATCAATGAATATAGAATACATCTATTTATTCATACATTTATAATCAATCAATAAATCAATATGTACTTCAAATAAATTGTCAATTTTATTCATTAATACATATATGACAAATATATCAATTATTAAGTCATATGTATGTTACGCGTGTATGATACACATATGACAAATGTATTAATTAATGAATCTATGATGAGTCACACACATGATATACGTATATGATGCACATGTAACAAATCTGTCAATTAATGAGTGCATGATAAGACACATATGATGTACATACATGATGCACATGTAACGACTTTATCAATTAATGAATATATGGTGAGTCACACACCTAGATTCCTAGACTTCTGAAATGTGAGGTTCCTATAATACCAACTATTGATACCATAGTTCCCTGTAACATTAATTCCCTATGTTCCTAGGTACATCCTAGGAATATCTCTAGCTCCCCCTACATCAAAATTCTTCTATTTTTACCTGTATCCCTAACCAACACAACCTTACCAAAGTACTACAACAGTACCATATCCCGAAATCTCTATCCTAAAACTCGATAAACTTCTTCACGGTTATAACTCCGTGCAAACTGCAGAAATAAAAGAAAAGAGAAAAAAGTAGGATAAAACGATAGAAGAGGCGGCATCTCTTCCGGAGGCTGAATGCTCGTCGCTTTACGAACGATTAAATATTTGCCAGCTCGAAAGCTCCGATACTCGTTGGCTTTTCACCGAACTTCTCGAGTTTAAACAAATTTTGTAGCGTCGTAGAAGCTAGAGATTTCATTGAAGATCCTCGAGCGACGTTAAGACCGGCTGCCGAAAGGTTCAATTAACGCGACTTCATCGAACTCTCGTAGGCGAGGAGGAGACAAACGGGTGGCAAGTTGGTACACAAAGACGCAAACAAGCGTGTACACAGATGGGGGAGGTAGAGGAACGGGTGATAGAGTGGGCGAAAGGGTGAGAAAGATAAAGGTGGGTGTGAGTAGGGTACGCGTGAAATGCTCATTCAGAAGCTCGATTTGAATTGAAATCAAGAACGCTTCGCTTTCTGCCAGGATGTTCGCGGAGGCCGCGACAAAGCGTCGTCGAAGTGCATCGATTTGCACTAATTATCGAAACGGTAATTGCTGTGAACGAGAACTACTGCTGATAGAGATCAAACCGATGAATCGCTAATCGAGCGTTAATGAAATGGAATAAACGTGCATGGATCGGGGCGTTAGACTGCATTATACTGAAACACCCCGTCAGCCTCGTTCAGGAAGCCCTGAACGGGTGGAAAGTTTTCGAGTGAAAGGGGGTAATTAGCTGAGTCGAAGGTAATTTCGGACTTTTTGTCCGTTTCAACATCGCGATCCTAAATGGCTAATACGCCGACGACGTTCGAGTATCGTGTGTGAATAATGAATTTACTAATTATCTTATACTCCTCTTACATTCTAACTTATTCTCTTTCATTACATCTGTATTACACTCTAACATTTACTCTCCTACATTCTTTTTCGTATTCATAAATTACGTATTCATAATTGAAACCTAACCAAATTCCTACATCCCAATGCTTGACTTCAACCTAACCTAAACGGCAAAAAAGACATCGTCGTCTAGTAATAAATCAATCTAAACGACGACCGGCAGACAGATCGTGGGCAGAGTTCTCGATCATTAACGATCATATAGCATCTAGCCAATATAAAAGAGACGTATCGGTGCGTAACTGTCGAGCAGTGTATCGAGTGTGCGTCCGATACTTGGAGGAGTCGATCTCGCGTAACGGGTTACCTTCGATCCAGCCGATCCCACTTGGACGGTCTATAAAAGATGTCTGAAAGAGGTCAGGACGACAGTGGCACGTGTGAAAACGACATGTCGACGTCGAAAAATAGCTCGTTGTTGCGGCTGAACCAGGAGGTCCGGCGTAGCTCCGGTGACTGGCAGGATCAGGACACCGATTCCGAGATCAGCGAAACTGATTTTCTCACCAAGGGCGCCTTCCTACTCACCCCTAGCCATGAACTCAGCATCGAGAAAGCGGCCACCATTTGCGAGAAAATGAACTTCCGGTGAGAATTTCTCGAACGTTTTGATCGATGACTGTGATCGAAATTTGCAAATTATAAATTTTCTCATTTCCCTAATTTCCCAATTCTCCAATTCCCCAATTTCATAATTTCCCAATTCTCTAATTCCCCAATTTCATAATTCTCCAATTTCATGATTTCTCAAGTCCATAATTTCCCAATTCCATAATTCCCCAATTCCCAAATTTTCTAATTTCCTAATTACCCCAATTCCTAATCCCCCAACCCCCTAATCCCCTAATTCCTAAATTCCCAAAATGGCAATCTTGAAAATTACGAAAATTCATCCCTTACCAGCAATAAAAATGTAACTCCCTATACAGAGGCTTAGAACTAGCTAAAGTAATAAGTCCATTAAATATCCCTGAATACCTAATGAGCTGAAATTTCACTTAGAAATTCAGTCGGTATGAGAATGTTAATTGTGTACTAACATGACGATGTAACTATTAAACAACTAACAACGTGTGGTGTAGGGGAGACAGGAACTTCAATACTCCGGTTATTGCTTTTAGTTCAAAACTCGCGAACCATTTCTCTGTAACGCTATATCACAATACCAGTAATAATTGAAACAAATTAGTCGCTCCCCCAAAGGACAATATTGAAACAAATGTTTGATTAACATCATGAATCATTGTACCACGGTTTTAAGGAGCCATTGTTACAAAACGAGATAAATTATTCTCTTTGTCCGTATTATATTTTCCAAACAATTTCATTCTACCGTTCAATTCATAAAATAAACGCAAGGTAAAATATTAATGAAATAATTATCTTAATTGCTCTTTATTTATGTTTCCTTGTAATGAATATCGTCAACTTTTTAAATAAATAATATTACTTAAAAAATCGTGAAAAACAATTTAATATTTAAGAATTTTTTGTCAGAAGTGATTAACAAATAGAAATGTGCTAGATTTTCCCTAATGCGATGAATACAGCGAATGCAAATCTCCGAGTAAAAAACCAAGAGCGAAATAGATAAAGCGCGGTTTCCGCTTTGAATTACAGTGGCGCATTTTCCCTGACGAAAACGGCTACGGGTATACTCTTCAAGTTCAGCAACATCGACGATTTTCAGGCGGTCTACAAAAAGGGCTTCCACAAAGTCACCGGGGCACGTTTCTACAAGAAGGTACTTATCTTTCGGTACACAAAGGACCTTTCTCTCTCTTCAAACGCCTCTAAATACGACGTTTCGTATTCATGAACGCAGGTCGCCATACCCTGCAGACCGGCAAAGACATTCACCGTCTACGTTTTGGACGTACCTGAAGAACTGCCCGAAGAGGATATTAGGCACGCTCTCTACAAGTACCGTTCCATAGTCGAAGTAACACGGTTGCCTCTAAACACTGCCACTGCGTGTGAGTATTCACATGTCCCCAGATTTCGACAAATTTTAGCTTAACCGCTTATGGATTTATTTGTGAATGGGGTATGGGAAATAGGGATATGAGAATTCGGGGTATGGGAAATCGGGAGGTGAGAATTCGGGAGATGAGAATTCGATATATGAGAATTCGGGAGATGTGAATTCGGGAGATGAGAATTCGATATATGAGAATTCGGGGTATAGGAAATCGGGATATGAGAATTGGGGGTGTGAGAATTCGGTATATGAGAATACAGGAAATAAGAATTCGGGGTATGAGAATTCGGGAGATGAGGATTCGATATATGAGAATTCGGGGCGTAGGAAATCGGGAGATGAGAATCCGGGGTATGAGAATTCGGTATATGAGAATTCGGGACATGAGAATTTGCGAAATGAGAATTCGATATATGAGAATTCGGCGTATAAGAAATCAGGAGATGTGAAACATTCTTTTGTGCCATTATTGTGAATATCGCAAAAGTGGTGTATCTCAGTAAACACAAAAAGTTTCATATTTGAAAGTGCATTGTAAATTGTTGATACGAATATTCCGATAAAAAGATTTAACAGCACTGAATTAAAAAATGGACAATGCCCATAAAGCGTTAAAAAAGAAACAATTTATTCAGTAACCAAAATCAATTTACAAATTGCAGTAGCTTTAACACGACACGCAATATTTATTCTACCTTAAAATCCATTGGTCGAATAAAAAAATAAAAAAATTGATTACAAACTTGTTTTTACAAATTAAAAAATTCACCTCCGAGCCAACAACGCGATTGCTGAAATCACAAAATTTCTCTGTGTACCAGCAATCGCGAAAATGTTGATCGTTCGCAAAACCAGAGAAAACAAAAATGTTCGAAAACCGATAAAATAAATAGATAGAAAAACGCAACAATTCGATTCGACGAGGTTCTCGCAATTAGTTTCATTAATTCCGGTAACGGATGCCTCAATCGAACCCCGATCGAATTAATTCGCCCCTCTTTTGCCGCCCCCGCCCCCTCATTTCCCTAACTGCACACCCGTTGACCCGTTCGCGTCTGCTTTGTGAATTAGTGAAAGCGAGCAACGATAAGCTCAAAAGCGATCGTTTCGATGCACACGAACAGCTGATCATGGATTCTACAATTTTTTTTTTTTCTAGCTCTTTAGTTTTGCGAATTTTAGGGTTGTACATTTACAGGTATTGTAGATTTCAAATTATTAGGGTTTACAAATTTTTTATTTGATAATTATGCATCTTCTATGTGTTCTAATTTCACAAATTCCCAAGTTTCTAAAATCATCAAATTTTGCAGGTCTTCAAGTTTTCCAAATTTCCAAATCTCTACATTTCTTAACCCCAAATTTCCAAATCTCCAAATTTCCCAAGTTTCTAAACTCCCTAAATTTCCTAAATTCCCAAGTTTCTAAATTCCCCAAATTTCCAAATCCCCAAATTTCCAAACCCCAAATTTCCAAACCCCAAATTTCCCAAATTCCCAAATTTCCAAATCCCCAAATTTCCCAAATTCCCAATTTTCCAAACCCCAAATTTCCAAATCCCCAAATTTCCAAACCCCAAATTTCCCAAATTCCCAATTTTCCAAACCCCAAATTTCTAAATCCCCAAATTTCCCAAGTCCCCAAATTCCAAAAATCGAATGATACAATTGAAAATGTTTGTTTTTTAAAATAGTAAAAGCGATCAACGACAAGTTAAAAAGCGAGGCTCAGAATCAACACGAACCAGCGACAATTTACACAGGTCCACCCGTTATAAGGGTGACTCTGGCCAGCGTCGAGGAGACCTCGTTGCTGCTCAGCCGTGGTTTGGATTTTTATGGGGCCACATATTTCCCCACCGAAACGCCCCATCCGGCTGCTCAACCCCTCGCCAAATACAAAAACAACAGGTGGGAAATGAATGTGTGTTCACATATGCTTGCGAAACGCTCTCTACCCGTGACCCACCGACCAAAATCAATTTCAATTTATCAGGGGTGGCGCGACCGAGTTCAACCCCTGTCCACTTTCTGACTTCGCTCGCTTTCTTCCATGCTTTTTATTAGCTTTCCAATCGGCCTGATAGATGGGTCGCTTTATTAGGTTTACCAATTTTTCTTTGATCTTTTGGATAAATTGTAGGGGTGCTTTCTCGAATGCATGGTGTTATTGAATAAATTAAAGATCGATAACGATGACAGGGTTTTAAGTTCTTGTTAGTTGCTTTTTTATTTCTGATAATTTATTAAATAGTATGACTATGTGCATGAATATGAAACATGGTTCTGATGGGTTTGGTTATTTTGGTTTATAGCTTCGCAAGAAGGGTTGAACTGGAGGGTTGGTTTTTAAATTGTGTTCTAAATATTTCTTACAGTGTGTAAGTTATTTGTTGAGTAATGAAATACCACTATTAATCAAATTGAATATCAGTTTATCGGAGGTGAGGCGATTGATTTCATCCCCTATCCTCTTTCTAGCCCAATTTACCTTGATTGCTGTTTATTATTGGCTTCTGACTGCAGGTAGATAAATTTATATGCAAGATTAATTAAATAAATATATTGTTTCTTTTTCATGTAATGAATTTTGAAAAATTTAATGCTATCTGCTCGAATATTTGATCGACGTGGATGTATTTAATTATTATTTTAACTTGATATTTAGTTTTATTGTTTATTAGCATTTGCTACAACTGGACAGTATTATTTCACCTCTAATAGTATGTGCGCAATTAAGGCTAATTATTTCATTGTACCTTCATAAATTAACATAGTTGGATAATGTACAAACCTCGATAAATATCGCATCTAAATGAGAATTAATTCCCATTTGATCCCTGTTTATTTATGTACATTATATGCAACATTACGTTTCCCTTGACACGAGCGTAATTAGTATCCAGCTTAATTTTATTGTTCAACATAATATTAGTCAAATACCTCGACAATTTAACACGGTGTTAAATTTGTAAGCACGATAAAATTAGCATTTCTTTATTTTTAAGTTTAGACTCCAACTCCAAAATTGTTGGAGAAATTTGTAAATTTTAAACTCTTGAAATTTAAAAACTAACAAATTTTGATGTTCATAAACATAGACTAAATTAGCAAATTTCAGCTCCTCTTACTATATTGCCAATTCCTAAAATTTTCCCTTGTTTATGGCGATATAACGAAACTTTAATATCTGTAATTAAGATCGATTAATTACAATCAATTGAAAAAAATCCTACGTTCCTTGTACTTAAAACTATAAATAGAATTACGTCGAAAAATCTTGTAACTATTAATTTACTGATTACAATTAGAATTAAATAACATGAAAAAATTAAGAGATGAAAAATTTGAAAAACAATTGAAAGAATAAATCGTCGCCGAAAGGTTTCGACACAAAACAACCGGTTGTTTTCGATTAACCGTGTTTGTTGGCGAATGCAACCGTTTGTCGGTCGAGTGGAAGCTTATTAGCCCGCCAGAAAATAACAAACGTATCGCCTAGCGAAATGCTCTCCGTTTATGAATCATAAAGGCGCGCTTTAGCCATTAAATTCTAAAGCGCAAATTGGAAACGTCGAAAATACCACGGCATCGAATTTGCGGTCGTTCTGTGAAAAGCAACAAAGCATGGCGTCAGTGAAAATGGACAAGCCGTCCGAATGGTCTCGTAGAAATTCAGCTTTCATGACGAGGCATGCTTCTCTCCACGTGGATATAATACGAACGATATTCCACGGGGACAACAGGAGTTTCAACCCCTCGCCCCTAACGCTTGTCCACGTGATTTCATATTTTCCACCACGTTTGCGTCCCATAAATTAATGAGGCGCGATTGAATTTCTGCTAATGTGAAACGCACCAAGTGTTCCGACAATTTTCATAGGGAATTTTCTCTTCAAATATTCGCGCGATTGAAGACATGTTTATTCTTTCACTGTCATTTGATAAATGTATATGATAATTAACTGTAATATACGATAATTATGTGCACAGATGTGTGTCAGAGAAATAATATTATGTATTTGTTAATAGCTTTTGATGTAAAATATTGAGTAGTAGGAAAAGAAGAAGGGAACCAGGTAGAAAAGTACTAAAAGTTGATGAGGAAGCAATTCATTTTTCAACCCTGTTCGCCATCATTACAGGTGGCTCGAGCTGGCAGCCATTGGCGCCGGACAAAGAGTCAGGGACCTACTTCCGGTCTTCGACAACGCTGGCTTCAACAAATTGCCACCTCCGGCCAGCCGGCTGATAAAACCGCAAAAAAACTGACACATTCCTCGACTTCTTTCATCTGTCCTGTGACATACCTCTGGCTTATCGTGCTTGACGACCTTAAGCTTCATCCGGCTCGAAACAAAAGCGTTGGAAATTGATTTAGGAGGATACGGATGAAAGAAACGGGAAATAATGTCGACGATAACGAAATCGTGTCGGGGACACTTTATATTTAGTCGACGATCTACGGATTCCTGTATTCCCTAGATTACCACGTTTTCCAGGTGTCCCTGGATTCCTGTGTCTCCACACTTTTATATTCTCCAGATTCTTATATTCCTCAGATCAGATTGCATTCGTCAAATTTCTTTTCTTAGATCTTAACCAGGGTATTTTTCAGAATTCTATATTCTACAGATCTTTTGTCATCAGATCTTATATTACTAAATTGCTATGTTCCCAGATTCCTATATTCCCCAGATCTTGTACTACCAGGTTCCCACATTCCCCAAATCCCTATATTCCCCAGATCTAATGTCATGGATCAAATGTTCCTATTTTTAATTATTTCAATTATTTGTGCAAAAATAGTATTTGCAATAACGACTCGCTGTTCCTAAACATGTACTGCATTAAACAAAATAATGACTATGAATTAAGTATTAATTAACACATAAAATACAGTTAAGTAATTTTACAGGTTAAAAAATATCAGTGTATGTTTTAATATTCTATAGAATATCAAGATATTTATTAATTGCCTAATTATTAATATATATATTATTTAATGCTACAGACGCTTCTATTTATGTAAGCTACTACTATATAATTATTTAATGTTCGAGATTAATTTATTTTTGATAACTACATTAACGAATACAGTGCTACTTTATACACATATATGTTGTTATGGTAGAAAGTTACAAGGCAGAGTATTAAAGTTTCAAAAATTAAGGTGTATATTTTTATTGTTCCAAAACCATCACTATTTTATTTTCCATTAATTTCATTAATAGTATAATAATAATATAAACTGGAAACTTTTAAATATATAAAATATTTAAAATATTTAAAAATTTTGGAATTTGGGGAAGTATGAATTTTTAAATTTAAAAAATTTGAGATTCCAGGGTTTAGTAATTTAGTAACTTAGTAACTGAATGACTCAATAACTCAGCAACTCAGTAATTTAGTATTCTATCTTAGTAACATAGTAATTCAGTAATATTGTAACTTTGTAACTTTGTAACTCAGTAACACAGTAACTTCGTAATTTAATAATTCACCAATTAAATTCCCGCAAGGAAGAGAAAAGCCGTAAAAGGGAAACCACGGCGGGTAGAAACAGAAGAGAACAAAGCCAGGAGAAAGGTAGGAAGAATAAAATGGAGTAGCGAGGGCAACAAAGAAACAAAGACCAGTCGGCAAGTTGACGGGGCACCATAACGATAAATGTAAAGTTTACGTACGCATCGTTAGTACCATTGCCAGGCTTGCAATAATCGTTGTTGCCAGAGCACGAGCTCGCTCAAGGGTCACTAACTACTAATTGTTACCAACTTAGCGAAACGAAGAATCCCGTTTGCGCGAGGCATCCTCGTCGCGTTACTTCATCAGATTAAAGGCGTTTTACGCTCAACAGTATGTACACCGAGACGAAACGTTTCTCATTTACATTTGTACACAGTATGCTTACGGTACAAAGGAACAAGCTATGATTATTCCTATTATCTCTTGGATTTTCATCGAATTTTATCAGTATTTTACATCTCTTTTGGTTTTTTATTAGAGACGTCGGTTTTTGAGGTTAGGATGGTGTGGGTGATTTAGAAATTTAGGTGTGGGTATTTGGAAATTTGAGAATTTGGATATTTGAGGATTTGGGGTATGAGAATTCGGGATATAGGAATTCGGGGTATGAGAATTCGGTATATGAGAATTCGGGATATAGGAAATCGGGATATGAGAATTCGGGGTGTGAGAATTGGGGGTATGAGAATTCGGTATATGAGAATTTGGGGTATGAGAATTCGGTATATGAGAATTTGGGGTATGAGAATTCGGGATATGAGAATTCGGCTTATAGGAAATCGGGATATGAGAATTCGGGGTGTGAGAATTCGGGATATGAGAATTCGGTATATGAGAATTTGGGGTATGAGAATTCGGGATATGAGAATTCGGGGTATAGGAAATCGGGATATGAGAATTCGGGGTGTGAGAATTGGGGGTATGAGAATTCGGTATATGAGAATTTGGGGTATGAGAATTCAGGATATGAGAATTCGGGAAATGAGAATTCGGAACATGAGAATTCGAAAATTTGGGAATTTGAAGATTTAGAAATTTGGACACTAAGGAACCAGATTTCAAAATTTGCAAATGAATATATACCAACATATAAATGTACATATCCAAAATTTAAAAATACAAAAATTTGCAAACGAAAGAATTTAGAAACGTAAAAATTTGTAAATTAATCAGTGAATGTATCCATCAAAGGTTTCTTCCAGCAAAAGGCAATTTCATCAAAAGCAATTTACAACCAAAACCAAAATCGTGGCAAACGAAGCGAATAAAATGATCGAAGAATCTCATCTCTCTCCGCCGTTTATGCACACACAAAGTAATTGAACTTTCAAAACTGCGATGCACTAAACGAGGCGATATTATTCAGACAGAGGGAAACTTCACTTCTCAACGGAGGAGTGGTGAAGTCAATTTTAATACTTTGAAGTGTTTATCGTACAGCTGCAAACAAAGATTATCGCAAAATTATGTAATACTCATAATCGTGTCGCTTCTCTCGTTCCAGCTTCCCTCTTCGAAGAAATTCATTACTTAACGAGTAGTTAAGTAATTATTACACAGTCGCTACACGACTTTATTAAAACTTACTAATTTAATGCTGCTCTTGTATAAAGGATTTTCGAAGGGATTTCTCCTGGAACTTTAACAACAACATTCTTGGAACGTCTGTACTTTATGGTGTCTAAATTAACGCGTATAAACTTGTACGATATTTTCATTATACATGTACAGATTTTCTTGCAATCCTTTATCAAATATTATTAGTGCACTTTGATTTTGCTTCATATTTTAATATTTAAAGTCTATTTTTGAAGTTAAGTTTAAAAGTTTAATCATCTCTTTTCAGGTCTTTCTACAAAATTGTTTGATTTAAATGTTTGGTTTCAATGTTCAGTTTAATTATCTATTCTTATTATTCAATTTAATTATTTTGTCTATATTAATTGTATAGTATAAATGTGTAATTTAATTCTTCTGTTCAACTGTTCAATTTAATTGCTGTTAACATACAAAAGACCCCCAACCACGATAAATACACGTTCCACATAAAAATCTTCGTAGAAGCGAAGGGTGATCAAAGACAACCCCGAGGAATGGACAGAAGACGAAAAGCCGCAGGAAGAATGACGAAAAAGAGAATGTTAGTCGCTGGCAGGGGGTACAAGTAATAGTGAAGGAACGCTATTACGTCCTGCTGCGTCTTCGAGGGGAACCAGGCTATATTACAGCGTAATACCAGAAAGGGTGGTCGCAAGGGGGTGGCGAATGTCAGCTGTACAAGGGGGAGAGAACCGGAAGAAACGGGATACGAGGTTTCAGAATTGTTCGACTTGCCAAACGCTTTTAACCCCTCCTCGTCACGGTGTATTTAAGGGAAACACGCTCGGCACCCTTGTTCATCCCCGGTTGCCGAGTGGAAGGCGTTCTGGACGAGAAGCAGACGCGAAAAGACGTCCACGAAGGGGAGTTTTCTTTTTTTTCCCCCCTCCGCGAAGCCTCGGCATTCGATTAGCATATCAGCGGAGACGAGTGCCACGGAAATTTGTATCCTTCTCGCAAGTGGTACGCCATGGTTAATATGGAAATGGGCTCGCGGAAATTCCAGGGGAATTTTGATGGGACACAGCGCTGAGCAATTGCTATTTTAGTATTTAGGAATGTGTGGTTTCGGATCTGTTTGCAGTCCGAATTGGTGAGTTTTTAAAGTTTACAAAATTCTATATTTGGTTGTTTTTGAATTTGTAACTCTAAATTGAAAGGTTGTTAGGTCGTTGTATATTGAAATCAGTAACATCCACATACTTCATAAGTATAAATTTAAGAAATTGTAAATCTTTGAATTTCCAAAAGTCCAAATCCTCAAATCCCTAAATCGGAAAGATAGGAGAATGAAATTGCTTTCTAATTCACTTGATCATAATTGAATAGCTATCTTCCAGGATATAGAAATGAACAATGCATAAGTATTATCACTGAAGGATACATGTAGTGTTATAGCATTATTAATGCTGCGGCCAACCGCGGATATCTAAAACCGCGGAACATTGAAACTGCGGGTACTGAAACCACGGATACGAGGTTCCGCTGTATTTATAATTTATGTTTGCTGCCCACGATGGAGTCATCGATTTCTTCAAACTATGTTAAATGTTTATTTTCAAGCCATACACATTGAAATTTATAATACGTATAACATGATTTATTCGTAATTAAACTTTTATTAAAATTTGAACATTCTGAAATCCCCAAATATTCCCAGATTTCAGACTCCCACATCACTATATCCATATTTTCCCTGTAGTCGTACTTCCCTATATTGCAAGAAACGATGGATTTCAATGAAATACGATTAAATCAGAAAAATGTTTATCAACTTTATCGTCTAAATATCCCAGTGTGGAACGTCGATTCGTGGTAGGAAAAGATTCGCGACGATGTCCTTTAATCTTCCTTTCTTTCTTCCTTCCTCGTTGGTTGCACTTTTTCTTGTTTCTTCGTCTCCTTTTTTGCCCTATTTGCTCTCCGCGGCAAGTGCTTTTAAAGATACAACATGCGAAAGAGAGAAGAAAATAGAATTAGCCAGGGAGAAAAGTTCACGGCAAGGTAAAAATTGCTGGCTCGCAAAGGAGAGAAGGTTTCACCCTCTGCTGAGTGAATCCATCTTTCTGGAGGTTTTTAGTTTTAAATTCTCTTGGATGGTGGAATTGCGAGGTGTTAGGTCGGAGGTAAGAATTCGGTTCGTTTGATTTCTTGCGGATTTTCGCGTGGTGCTTTTGTTTTCAAAGAACGCGATGGAAATTGTAACGTGTTAAGTGCCCGTTTTGAAGCTGCGTTTGCAGCAAAAACGTTTGAGCCGTAAATCTAATTGAAATATTAACATGTCTGAATATTATGTGGTATCAACGTGTACATTTCAAAATTATGAAACTATACATTAAAGTCAAATTGAATTGCTGTATGAAAATTATGAGTTGTACGGTATCAACGTATGTGTACATTGTGCAATATTAACAAGAATTGATACAAAATTATGAACTGACTTATTCGAACATTATGAGATTGCAAAATACTGACATGTATCCTAAAGTCGTAAATATACATGTTGAAGAATTATAAAGTATTAAAATATAAGAGTATTTAAAATATCTTAAAGCTATGAAGTTAAAAGGCGTGCATTAAAGATTGCGAAGAGTCTGACACGTAACTAACGATCATGATATGTTAGCACACGTACCCACCTCGTCCTTAATCCGCGAATTAACAATTCACGAACGGATTTCAAAGAGGAATCCGAAAGGGGATAAGGTGGCAAATAGATTCTGCGCTAGAATTTCTACGAGGTAAAGCTTGTCGTCGTTAAAACCAGTACTCACGATGGAGTCAAAGTTCCAACCAGTTCGTACAGAGTTTAATTAGCAACTCTACACGAGCTTCTACCGAGTAATCTATCTGCGATGTTCAATACAGCACTCCCCTTACCATCATTACCCGATTAATTAAACAAATATGGACCGTGAGGAGAACACGCTGTCTTTTCGAAACCGAGGAATCAGTCTGGGGACAAAGTTTTATCCACGATCGAATTAATCTCTTTTATTTCTAACAATCGCATCTGCGTTTAAATATAACCACCTGCTTTAATGAAATTTCACGAGATTAATTAACTTCGTGGTTTCGATTTGTCACGAAGGATATTCATTTTCGTTCCCGGGTCAAACGACTAATTTAGTTCAATTTCTTTTCTTCACAAATTATTCAGTTTTCCAGTTCCTCAAATTTTTAATCTCACGATTTTTCAATTTTTCAATTCGACGATCTTTTAATTATTTAATGTTTCAACTTTTCAATACTTCAATACTTCAGTCTATCAATTTTCTCAATTTTCAATTCTTCAATTCTTTCAATTCTTTCAATTCTTTCAATTCTTTCAATTCTTTCAATTCTTTCAATTCTTTCAATTCTTTCAATTCTTTCAATTCTTTCAATTCTTTCAATTCTTTTAATTCTTTCAATTCTTTCAATTCATCAATTCATCAAACCATCAATCTATCAATTTCTTGATTTTTCAATTATATTCCTTCAAACATCCATTTCTGCAACCTTTTAATCCTCTATCTCGAATTCTCTAACCTTAAAGTCGCGATACGAGCGCTTTAATGAAATTCATGGAGTTAAATCCCAATTCGGCTGTACTGCAATATTAAAACTAAAAGTAGCTCACGCGTTCCGGGAATTTCCGAAATTTCATTCGACCATCGAAGCATTGTTTCAAGAAACTGTTAGAATTTTCGTGACAAAGTGAACCGCCCAGAACCGGAGGTACCTGAATGGCGAAGTCGCCGAACGCGAGCGAGGAAAATTCACCGAAAGGAAAACTGCTGGTCCGAACGATTGTGTCTTAGGAGCAATCAGGAGTGAAGCAAGAGAAAAGGGAATAGAAGGTAAGAAAGGTTCGTCCGAACTTTTCCTCGCGCTCGCCTGACAGTCGACTTTCGACGTAACCTCGAAAAATAAATGGAAAAGCGATTTGCAGTGCCATTGTGCACTTGGTCCCAACGAGAGAAAGACTCCGCGTAGCCAGCTACCAGTAAAATGGACAGAAAATTGTTCCGCGATCGTTTAATCTAACGTTTGCTTGTGTCGGTGCCGCCAGTAACGAGAAAAGAAACGTTGAACTTGCATTCGGAAAAGGGACCCGGCAATTTATCAGCAGTGTCATCAATTTGTCATTATTGTTGGACACTTTTCTGACTGATGGCGGCGTTTATCGTCAACGGATGATGTATCATAGAATATGTAGTCTTCATTCATACAAGCGGAGTCATTGTTCGACGCTATGTAGAATGTTTTAATACGTTCGAAATTCATTTATACATGCTCAAGGTACTGATTACAAGTCGTTATATTCTACAGGTTATAGGTTCCAAGTTAGACAAATAAATGAACCGGCCACACATTAACCCAAATAACTCCATAAGGTAATGAAAGCTATCCCAAGAAAGATCTGTGAAAAGAACCGTGCAACAGTGTACTAAAAGTTCTATTAAAATCAGCCACCCTCAACCTCCCCCTTGTAAGTACACATCAGCCCCAATAGGATCTGCTAAATCCAAAGCCGTTCACCCGCTTAAGACGTAACGGACGTTTTTAATCCGAGCTGGATCTTGTTTCTTACAGCTCGTGCAGAACCCCACGAGGCGTAAGAACCTCGACGAAGGAAGAACAACGGAATCAACAACTGGAGAGGTCGAAAGAATGAAAGAAACCCGGCTGGAAAAGTGCACAGTCGGACAGGCGTAGCGGGCACGAGGGTGTGCCAGGGGATGAATATTAAAACGTAAAGTTCCCGGTAAATTAATTGCATTAACGTCAGAATATTTTTGCTGCCGCCTCTCAGGACACACGTTCTCCTTTCCTCGTTTCCTTCTGACCAGGATTCCTTCTCACTTTTTCACTTTCCCTCTGGGTCCGCGAACGTTCTATTTTTTTCGTCGAACAGACTGACTCCTCTTCTCTGCTCCTGAATATTCATTAATCTTGCTTTCTCCTCTCTCTCGCTCTTCGTCCACGTCGGAAATGCACGTCTCGAGGAGAAATAAAAAGAAAATAAATCCACCAGCCTCGCTCCTTTCCTCTCGCAACGTTTTCATCCTTACAGGAACGCGTTGGATCGCCGTAACGAAATTCTCAACGCGTCCTACGCTGATATCGCCGCGAGTATGAATGCTGGATTTATCCTGGATACGTGTCCTACCCATCCTTGAATTTTTATCTGATTCAGCCTCGTTCACTAGGTCCTTGGTAATGATCACCAATTCGATTATGCATTCTTGTCACGAAAACCAGACCGTTGATTCGAGAACAATAATTGATTAGCGGCGCAATTTATTAAAGGTGGCTGAGTAATTCTTGATAACGAGGACCATTTGGAGATGATTTGTATTTGGACATTTTACTGGGGATTTGACTAATATCCAAACATAGTGTCATAATTTAATGACATAAAAATATAGCATATATCAGGGCATGTGATCACGTATATTAATCATAAACCACCAATCTGTTTTCAAGAGTCCCCATCACTGAAGTGTCTCTAAGTATATCGCCGCGTTCAAACAGTAGCGTTCCTCTTCCACTTCGTGCAACTTCAAAATGGCGAACCACCAGGCATTCAATAACGATAAAAAAGACCAGACGTCCGCTAAAACAGTCCAGGTAATTATTCACCGACGAACCGGTAGCGTGGTGTCGCGAAACACCGTGCCGGAAATAAATCGCGAGTGAAACTACATCGCTCAGCAGGCTCGAACCACCGTTTCAGCGGAAAACCGTTCGACGCGTTTGGCTTAACACCCGTTGGCTCGCGGAATTTCACAACGCTCCACCCGCTAACCCCCCACCTCGATAACTTCACGGAAGAAAATTTTCGCCACTGCGGCCACCAGAAAAATTCCCCAGAAGCTACTCTTCTTGAAGCCGGAATTTTTCACGGTACATCGACGCCGGAGGGAGCGTTGATGCACTCGCTGGACGAAGGGGGTAGGAGGGTGAACGAGGGAGCGGGTGAGAAAGAAAGAACGGAGAGGAAGCGGAATGTTTGCGGCTCGGACGCCAGAACAATCTCTCGCATTTTTCAGCAAACTTTCTCGCGACCCCTGCCACCCCTGCTTACTTTCTTTCGCCTCTGTACTCCCACCCCTCCGCAACACCCCACTCGTGAACTAACCACCCCTTTAATTTCGCCTGTTGCGGCGCTCCAAGTTTCTGACGTTCTTTCAACCTTTTTGTTTGCAAGTTTCGAGATGTTGCACCGAGTGCGAGGGTAATGTTTCTATTGCACCTTCAACCCCTAATTTCTATAGACCCTATTGATCTTTGATCGTTAATTATTGACACTCTTTGAGATGGCTGCGGATTGTTAACCCTTAATTGCTGTATTGATTTTTAAGATTTGAGATACTGGTTTTAACGCTTAAACTCTGTGCGAGGTTTGTGAGTTTGATATTGATTTTAAACCTTAGCTATATGTGTTTTGTAAGTTCGCTATTGAGTTTAACCTTTAGCTGTATGTGTTTTGTAAGTTCGCTATTGATTTTAACCCTCAATTATTGTATGTGATGTATAAGATCTGATATTCAACAATTTTTACAGGGTTGAGACAAAAATGTTCAAAACTTCCAAGAACTGAAATACTTGAGAAAAGAGCTGTAAGTGTTCCTACGTAAGAAATCTTGGAGCAGTTCTCGACATGTTACGAGCTACGATTAGTTAATAAATGGCAAGCTGGTATTTCAAATTAATCCAAGTTAATTTGCAAGGAAGCGTACTCGTACGAGGCACGGTACTTAATTCTCAACAGTATCTACTGCAGCCACGAACGGGCGAGGTCGAAAAAGCAACTCGGGTCTAAAATTTCTGGGTTGTCTCGATATTCAGAGTCGTATTTTCAACGGTGCCCGAACGGAACACTTAAAACGGGCGGCTGCTGCGTGCCAGTTATTACATTTAAGCGATACATCACGTTAATTGCCCGGCAGAGCGAGGCACGTTCCCCGTAACTTATACTGGCTGCGAGTTTGCAGCGGATACGCGGCACTAATCCGCGGAAATTACGCGAAATTTATATTTCCGCTTGAAAAAAAAAAGAAAGAACGAGAAAGAGAAAGAAAGAAAGGAAAAAAAGGCGGAAGAACAAGAGGAAAGGGGAACTCTCGCTTCCGCGTTCGTGCTTTATGAAAGCATCGTCCCGCTTTCGCGAAATTACGATGTGAATTTTATTCGAAGCACCCCTTTGCGCACGCGGCCAACGTTTACCTGCCCTCCTTTTTAACCGGAATTTATGTTGCGATAATTTGTTTCGCGATAATCTTATTTCGGAACGGAATTTTTGACACCTGTAACGGGACAGCTTGATTAATCCTTTGACCAATGTACGCTCTGTGAAATATGTAAATTCTTTTGCGGTAGAAATGCGGACAATTCAAGAACTTAAAATTTGAGAGAAGGTAAATTTGACAAATTTGAAAATAGAGAAATTGAAAAATTTGTAATTCCCAAACACCCAAAATTTATTTTCCCCTCGTACAAAAACCATAATAAATATCTACATAAATAATACTCTCGTATCGAGCATCTATTTTATAAATCGGTACGTAACACCACGTAATAATTCAAAAAATTAAACCAAAAACATCCTTTCCGAATGATACAAACTGCCACGAGATAAATTACAAAAAAAATTATCATAAATTAATATTTCCACGATGTTGCAACGCTATCATTCAAAAGATTAATAGAAACGCAATGAACGTATGCGCATAATCCGCGAAAACTCCACGAAATTTATACCCTTTTGATGAAACGCACACCCCTAAGTCTGTGGGGCATAAAAATATTCTGTTTTTTTCGCGAAATTACGAGGTAGACTTTATATCCGAATACCGCGAAGGATTTCATTACATTACGCGAATAAAAGCGCGGTCTGTAACTCTCCTCGTTTAAACAATTTACTCTAATTTTGTCGAAAATTACGACACGGTGGGCAGGGTGAAATGCTATCGCCATTATAATTGCAAAGTAATTACGTTAATATCTAACTACTTCGTTATTACTATTTTCTTATCATGGCGTATAACAAGAGGTTTTGGAATAAATTTTTAAGTATTCAACGTTAAAAGCTGTTTTTTAATAAAATTAACAGAAATAAATACTGTACATTCTTTGAAAATTAAAAGCTTCAAAAATGAATCTGTTATGAAAGTATTATAATAAAATGATGAAAGTATGATAAAATTATGAGATAACGAAGTCCCAAAGATGTAGAGAACGGATTAATAATTACATGAACGAAGAAAAGGAGTTGTGTAATAGACATTCATCCAACCTTTTGCCATTCATTTGCATACAAACTAGATTTAACATTGTTTTCGAGCGAGCTCACGTTTCACGTCGACCTCGTCACAGGGTGGAAGCCAGCTTTGGGATTATTATCGAACCAACGCAAATCCATTGTTAATTATGAACGAGTCCAGAGGAAAATAACGTGTCACGCGACGACGGGGATGACAACAATTATTCTGCGTAACGGCATCACGTGTTACACGCACGTGCGTTCCAATACGTCTACGTATGTATGTACGTCGACGATTAATAATCTTCTGACAACCTGCTATCGATATACAACCTCTTTCAAAATTATAGTTACGAATTTTTAAGTAACATAACGTTTATTTGTGAACTTTCAAGGTCGGATATTTTCAAGTTGCCAGCTTTTCAAATTTTCATCTCAATTTCTCAAATTTAAGGGAATTCAAGTTCTCAGATTTTTAGATTTCCACATTTCTAAGTTTATAAGTTGTCAAGTCCAATTTGCAATTTTTCAGATTCACTGAACCCCAACTTTCAAATATTCAGTATATTCAAATTCTCATATGTGTATAAAAACTCTACATCTGAATATTCTAATTTCTTAGTTTCCAAACATCTAAAAGTAGGAAGTTTCAAATCCTAGCCACACATCCCAACCCTTGCGTATTACAACTCTATCCCATATCACCATTTCACTCGAGTTCCTCTTCCTTCACCAGCAGCCCTCACACACCGTCATTTCACCTACACTCCCAATGACATATTTCGTATTTTATGATAAATTCAAGCGTCGTATCAAATATTGATTGCAATTTTCATTAGGGGTTTATGCGGTCGGAAATTTTTCATTTCATACAGTCACGCGTGATTTCACGTGCTCATCATCAAATATAGATTTTAGATAGGGGATGGGTGCACGTATTTGCATGCATCAAAGTGGAATAATCTATGTAGGTGCATCACGGACTAAGGACCAACCATGTAGGTACAGGTGCACGGGAGTGTAATGCGATCAGGCATAATTAATCGTTCGAACAAATCTGCGTGTGCATACGCGTCAATGATGTCGTTGAAATTTGGATATTAATTAAACCGTGTAACTAATACTCGGATCGTGTCCGTAATGTTTTCCTCGGAAACAGGAGTCATACATATTCTCAGACTTTTACGCGAACCTAGCAAGAATTTTAATTAACAAGCTGACTTTCACAGTAGATACTGACATGTGTGATCAGACACGTTATAACACAAATTATTAACAACTGTGTTTAATCTTTCAATTTTATATTTTTATCTGTCAGTGTACTTCAATGTTAAGAGCTTTTAAAAATTACTTTAGTTTCATTTTTCTGTAAATAATTAATTTAACTGAATGTACAACGCCGTTCACATATGACAGTCGCAGTAGATACGTTCGTGGTCAGACATTATAACATGGCGGTCAGAGTACAAACAAGTTTTGTACACTTCATTTCATTTAAATACTGTAGTAATCAAGTAATTAATAAGGTTACTTGACCGGAAGACTTTTCTTCAGCTGCAGCATTTCAACATTTCTTCGTTATGGTGCAAATTAAAAAATATGGCTTGTTTTTAGAAGGAAGTGAAACTCGAGTTGTGCAGGGGTAGAATTACTGGTGGCTGTAGTATGCTGCAAATATACTGCGAAAAATAAAATACCTACCATGAAATTTTTATAGCGGCAGCTTTATTGGACATACGTAAATGGAAAATTTTGTTGTTCACGTAATTGTCTGTAATATTTGTTATGGTTTGTGCTGTAATTTGGACCTTTTGGTGGACGTTCTTAATTTGTTAACTTTTGTTCTGGAATTTTAAAATGCAATTTGGAAATTTGAAAACTTGAAATCGTAAAATTTCCCTTCTCATCGTACCAATCATACGCAAATACCTAAACGCCCAGATCAAAAGAGTCGCACCTAAAAAATTAATTACACAGTTATAAAACAGAAGCTCCAATAACGTTACGCAATTAGTAAACGTGGGAAGCATATCGTAACATCGCAATAATTTATCGTCCTGACTTTAACAGCTTCAAAGTAAACGAAATTCTTGATCACGTGGCACACGCACGTGCGAACATACGCACACACACCCACATACATCCACATTCGAACCATTAATTATCTCTTGGGTGTTATGCAGCTGTATGCACCTGCATGTGGACTGATCGATCCTTAACTTGCAATGTATCAATATGCATCACTGACATGCAAATAAATGCACTGCACTTGTCGTTAAGTAAATTTGACAAACTGCTCGAGCCATTTTGATCGTTCCCATGAATCATGAAGTTATTAATTCTGCACGATATAACACCCGTCCAAGACTATTTCAAATAATTCATCCCTGCTCGAATAACGAGCTTCGAAGTTTCTTTCCGGAAACATTACGCGTCGGATAAAATTTATGCAAGATCGAAAATAAATTACGTTTCAGATTGTGCGACACATTTTATAAAATTTGGTATTCGAGTCACGGGTAATTTATGTTCATTCGTTTGGAGCTGATTTGTTATAACTAACAAATTATGTGGTTATTATGTGGAAATTTAAATATTTTATGAAAGGGAATGTTTGAATACTAAATTTATGAGCAGTTATTTTTAGATTAAGAACGAAGTGAAATAATGAATGGGGTATGAAATAAATTAATTCATACAATTATTCTTCAGCTCCACAAAAGATTTTCAATAATTTCTGTGCTTTAAAATAGGGAATCTAAGACCCGCCATTTTGAGTTTCGTGAACACAGTGTATTTTCACTTCGTTAAATAAGTTCACGAATTTTATTAATAAATGGAACAAAATTTATAGTAAATCTCCTTCTATCAAACTACAAGTCACTTGTTTTATCTATTAAAATTTAGTAGGAAATAAAATCAAATAAAATTTGATAGCAAGTTGTAATTTCTGTCACCTGTTACAGTCACAGGTCACGTTTGCGAACATTCGAACGGCTAATTATCTCTCGATCGTCTTACGATCCTGTGCATTTGCATGCAAACCAATCGGTAAAGGGTCTATTCTCGGCTATGGGGTAATATATGCACCCAAGTTAGCACCCCTTGTATATGAGAACAGTCTTGTATGTACAAAGATAGACATTCGAAAATGGAAAGAAAGGAGAAACTGATCACGGTTAGATTTTATCATCAATAACAATTATATTTAGTTACTTCTACTAGTAATTCTCAAGATGGTATTGACATACAATTATTTAATAATCAATTGCTCTTAATTATTCTAATTGAAAATAATTTGTGTTCATAACAATACAACCCTTACTAGTTTGACTCACCCGGTCAGCGTGCTCCGCCATCTTTTTCTTCAATTTCTGGTCCACCTGCAAGAACACTTTATTAGATCTCAGAAAGAATTATAGTTATTAATCAACTGTGTTTATTAGAAACTAATCCTTACAGCAAATAAAATAAAAATCAAAGATAATTGCTGAGCATAAAAATCAATGAAATAGAATTATTTATCTGTTACTCTTCTTAATATATTACTTAAAAATTGTATAATTGTTTCAATAATTTTGTTTCACCACCGCGTTCGTTCCACCGAAATATTTCACGTTTAATATTCGCCAATGCATTTAGAGTAAAACTTCAAACGATGTGTAACAATCTTTTGACCAATGAAATTGTAACATTATTGCCCGTCGGCTGTAATATCTCATAATCATTCAGACATAAATGTCCCGCCTCGTATTTCAAACAGTTACATGTCCAATTATTGGATTTTCGAAATTTCCAAACGGTGCGTGACGGCGAGCAAAAAAAAACAAAACCGGTCGAAAATATTCTGTCCCCGGGGTAAAACTTATTTGCCGTAAATTATGTTCCTTAACGTTCCATTTGCACGATTTATATCGCCGTAAATATAAAATCAAACAACGTTATCCACTATGGTTGACATTAATGATAAAATAAATAAACGTTTGTATTTCATTCTTGTGATTGATATTGTAATTAATATAGACTTAATTGTACGACAAACTAATTATTTGTTGTTACTGAAATTCGAACGGCGAATGTAATTTCATATCGGCGATTATGTGAAATGATACCTTTCTATTATGTATGTCATTTGTAGAAGTAAATGCAACATTGTATCAAGTTAGTTTAGATTCCATTTTCTGATTATTGCAAACATATGATTACTATAGGTACTTTCTATTTTATAATCTTTTTACTGGAATTATTTGTTAAGTAACATCGAATGAATTTTATGTAAATTCAAAAAGATAATTCTGTGTAAGAAATAATTTTGTCTTGTAAGTACAAATAATTTTCCTGTTATAGTAACACGAAAATGTTTGCAAAACGTCATATTTCACTAGCATATTTACCCAAAGTTTTCGATTCGAAGTTAAAGCGTGTTACGGAAGTTTATCGACGATAAAATAATCGTTTTTGTCCATAATTCAGTTCGTACACGAGATCGACGTTGCCGGCAACTTTGAAAGCTTTACACAGAGGTTTGTGTATCTGTAGTGTAACTGTCGTAAGGTCTATATGCACGCCAACTATAACGCGTATATTAGGTACGATGGCTGAACATTACACGCATTTCGTCGTTGCATATTCATGCAACTATGTACACCTAGGTAGCTGCGTTATGTGCGGCTACATCTATGTACGTGTACGTGTGTACACATTAAGTACAAAGGCTCGCGAGCATTGTATCAGCGTTCGTACCAAGTGTAAGTTCTGTCGTACAAGGTAAATCACTGTGAAGCAGCCGACGCTTTAAGTAACTTCTTTGTCTTCCATTTTGTGGACGACGATGCCGTAACGCGATTTTAAAGTGGGATATTCGGATAATGGCGTTGTAGATATTTTAAGGGACTTTTAAGCTGGATTTAAATAATTATCTTTCAAATGTTTATACGGAATTTTCATTCTTGGAAAACTAAATTTTTAACTTCTCAAATTTCCAACCCTCTAAATTTCCAATTCTCCAAATTTCTAACTCCTTAAATTTCCAACACCCCATATTATTAACTTCCCTTCCTAACTCCCCAATCCACCTTTTCCCAAATTTCTAATCCCCCAAATTCCTAACTGATGAAATTTCTATCTACTCAAGGTTACAACTCCCCAATTGATCATTTCCCCGAATTGCTAATTCCCAAAATTACCAATTTCCCAAGTTTCCAATTTCTCAAATTACAAATTCCCCAAATCCCCAACTCTCCAAACTCCCAATTCCCCAAATGACCATCTCCCAAAATTTCCACCTCCCTAAATTATCAGTTCTCAGAATCTCCAACCCCAAAATACGAAGGTGCGAAAACGTCGAAATCCATAAATTAAAAAACTTACGAAACTTCATAAATTTGATTCCGTAGACGTAATTATCATTCGTCCCCCAACTTCATCGAATGTTCGATTTGCATAATTACGGTGGTAACAAATTGCACAACCGTGGCTCTTCTTATTTTCCCTAGCTCATCGAATTTCGACGTCGAGTATTCTGTTGCAATTACTGGAATAATCCAGACACGAAGGAACGCACTGGTTAATCGATAAATTCTACGAAGATATCACCGGTATTCTATCGCAAATTATGAAGGTGTACACGATCTCGGAAAGAACATTATGCGATCGGCAATCAGAACGCAACGATTCGTTCGAATCGAACATATTCAAATGAAGTGTGCCGGGTATTCAAATTAATTCTCTTGCGTGATACCGGTCTTCGATATCTTCTTGTAACAGCTACTCGATTATTCGATGCTTTCTTCTTTTTCTACAGATCATTATCTATTCATGAAGCAATTTGTTCAAGAATTAATAGCTACTGTTAATTATTATACCTTGAACTCAAGGAGCAGATAAGCTTTCGTCTAGCAGAAATTGCTCAGAAAAATATCTTTTATTATTAAAGCACACTATAGAAGATTATAAAAATACAAATTTTATAAGATTAGTATATAAATACAAAATCTTGAGGTATCGAATTTGACTTAAACATGTTTTTTAACTGTACCAAGTTTTTAAGAAAATGTTTAAACAGAACATTAATAAGTGACTGTTTAAAATAATTAACTCGGTTGAAATATTCAAATAATAATAGTATACTCTTCAAGATTGAAACCTCAATTAAACAATTAAATATACTCCAAATTATATCGTGTTTGGGCTCATTTTAATCACAAAAATATCACAAATCTATTAGTAAAAGTTTGATAACATAAAAATCAAGAGTAAAAAAGTTTTATATTTGCATTGGTAGTCTCACAGATATACTGGACCTCGGATCGCGTTACATATCTCGGCGAGCGAGCTTCTGGGTGCCTCGTGGGGTCTCCCCCCATGGCGGGACCATTTTTTGCTCGGACCGCGTAGATCAGTTTCGTTGTATCGAGTCTTTACTTGTATAATATAAGCACAATTTGCGAACTTGGCACCGCGATCGCTAGGTGGCCAGCCGCGAATTGTTGCTCTCGCAATGACAATGGACCCCCGCGAATATTAATACAGGACCGCGAGACGAAAACGACGGACATGACTTCGCTTAGCGTATATGGTTTCGACCTATACTGCGGAAAGCGGAGCCATGTTCCCATTTTTGATGTTAGGGGATTGCAAGATGGTTTTATACCCGCACCCCTAAGAGGTCCCATCCTCCACTGATGTGGAAAGCATTTTAGTGCTGAACACCGATGACAACCCACTATACTCTACGCCCTTAGCCCTCACCATGGTGACGTCCCTATGGAAGCTTCCACCCAAATAGGTCCCTGAATGCCCCAGACCCTGCGAAATGCCCTACACTACCGATTGCCCAACACACAGCGAAGTGACCCGACCACTGAATGCTCCGACCCTCCCTAAATGCCTCACACTACACTAAATGTCCAAGGCACAAAGTGCCCTGGACTCCTAAATGCCCCACCTCCCAAATGACTTACACTCCATTAATTGTCCAAGACACAAGGTGCCTTGGACTCCTAATGCCCCACACTAATGACTGTTCCAAGGACCCAGAGAAGTGTCCTGTTCCTCTGATTGCCCCACCTCCCAAATGACTCACTCCATTAATTGTCCAAGACACAAGGTGCCTTGGACTCCTAAATGCCCCACACTAATGACTGTTCCAAGGACCCAGAGAAGTGTCCTGTTCCCCTGAATGCCCCATCTCCCAAATGACTCACTCCATTAATTGTCCAAGAATGAGGGTAGTACCCCAAATGACCCACACCACTAATTATACGAGACCAAGGAAGTACCCCAAACCCCTGAATACCCCACATCCCTAAATATTCCATACCCCTGACTGCCCATTAGCCCAAAAGTGACCCACACTCTACTACTTGTCAAAGATCCAGCGGAGTGTGCCCCCAATCCTAAATACCTCACATCGTCAAATGACCCACGCTATTATACGAGACCCAACAAAGTACCCCAAACCCCTAAATGCCCCACATCCCTGAGTACTCCATACCCCTGAATGCCCCACAACCCTGTATGCCCACCACTCTAAAATGACCCATACTCTACTAATTGTCAAAGACCCAGTGATGTGTGCCCCCAATCCTTAAATGCCCCACAATCTTGAATACTAATGTATTTAATGTATAATATTTATTTGAATTCACAAGTAAATAATTTTTAAGTAAAATTAAAATATCGCAGTGTCTGCAAATAGTATGAAAAGTGGTGTCCTGAAACGTGAGTGATATTTTTGGCGAGCATTGAAAATTTGGATAAAAACGTGAAGAGTAGGAAATGTTTGCAAGACGGTATTGGATGTATGTTTACGTGAACTTCCAGCAAATATTGAAGGTAGTTTGCAAGATATATAAATTCTGCCAAGAGTACGCCATATTCTAAATATTTATCGAAACTGTTCGATCGTGGAAACGAGTTCAGCGTATTCCGTAAAATGTCGAATTTTCCTGCAGATTTCAACTTTAATGTAATTAAAATAACTTCGATAAGAGAAACTAATTCTATTCGAGTTACTTTTACCGTGAAGTTAATTTGCTTGAAAACCTTCAGTTTTTAATATTTTTAAACCCCTTCAAACTTCCCGATGTCATTTAAAGAATTCTCGGAAAACTCCAGTAATTATCTGCAGTCCACTATGCACGGTGATTATAATTGGGAAATGAGTTTAAATCGTTAATACCTTGTTCGAAGCAGAATATTATTCAATGAAATTACGTTTCACGCTTTTCTTTTATAAAAGACACAGTTGTGTTACTATTACTGTTTGTGATCATATCATTTTGTATTAATTAGATATTAATTTCTGGATATGTCAGAGCGCTAGCAAATACGGGGAATAATTTGTTAATGATCAACTAACCTTACATAATTTCACTGAACACTGTTCCCGTTTTGTAACCACGATTTATAATGAATTGTAACATGGTATACGTATACAGTTTAATTACCGTGTCGAATTATTAAAATTTAATGTGTGCAATTACGGGGACCGTATTATTGGATATCGATATTAATTTCATTTTGGTGTTTAATTGAAATCTTAGGATTTGGGAATGTAGGATTTTAGATGGGTTAGGGTTGTGAAAATTTATACATTTGGGGATTCAGAAACTCGGAAATTTAGGAATTTAGAGTAGTGGTAAGTTGGTAATTTAGTAATTTGACGATTTGGGAGATTGCAAAGTTAGAGATTTAGAAATTTAGGAGATTGACAATTTGGGAATTGGGAAATTTAGACATTTTTGAGTTCTGGAACTCGGAAATTTGGAAATTAGATCATTTGGGAATTTGGAAACTTAGAAATTTAGAAATTTAGAACTTTGAAAATTTGGAAATTTGGAAATTTAGAAATTTTAAAACTTAGAATCTTAGAAATGTGTAAATTCTCTTAATTTAAATTACCCTGAAACTTAATACTGTCGCATTGCAGCACTTCTCCTTTAAAAATTGTACGTATCTTGAAATTTATGTGGACCACAACATAAATTAAAACTTTAAATCGTTATGTTTGTGGAATGATATTAAAAGGTAACGAACAAGTTCTGCTGCATAAAAAACCACATTTTTCAAGTTTACATTAATCATAACACAATTTAAAACTTCAGACGGTTTCACTTGAAAAATCGTATTAAGAGATAAAGAACAATTTCAGCTTCATAAATAATACACGTTTTTCAAATTTACGTAAATTACATTACAAATTAAAACTTTAGACTGTCAGATATGAAAAATCGTATTATAAAATAAAGAAAGTTTCTACTTCACTAATTATGCATATTCTTCAACTTTATATAAAACATGGTACAAATAAAAATTTTTAAATGTTGCATTTGAAAGATGGTATTAATTCTACAACTTCGCATAAATCACAGTACAAATTAAAATTTCGAATTATCGAATTTCTGAATTGAAAGTTTATCGCAATAGTTAACAAAGTTTTATAGATATAATTCAGGATTCTAAATGAATGTTTCGAAACTTGTCGGAGGGTGGTTAAATTTGTATCAGAATGACTGGATTTCTACTGAAATTTTGAGGCAATATAGTTAACAGGGAAACGTCGATAAGTAGTTCAATCCGAGGGAAATTGAGAGCAGCCGGAAACCAAGACGCCGACAGGGAAGAGTTATAATCAGTAAGGAATTTCGGGATCGTGCATTCAGTTTACCTTACCCTTGCTTAGTTGCAGGATTTCTGTTCATCCCTGTTAATGATTACACCAACTTGTGGTCTCGCAAAAAGCGACACGTACAACTTGCGTAATCATAGCACTTAATTAGTGCATTCAAAGTTTATTACTACGAGATACGCAGAATTGAGAAGGTGTGCACTGTCGTTGACAGATGCTGATCAAAATAAATAACTAGATTTTATTTAAGTAAATTTTAAATTCCTAGATTCCCAAATTCCTAGATTCGCAAATTGCTAGTTTCCCAAATTCCTAGATTCCCAAATTCCTAAATTCCCAAATTCCTAGATTCCCCAATTCTTAGATTCGCAAATTCGTACATCCCCAAATCCCTAGATTCCCAAATTCCTAAATTCCCCAATTCCTAGATTCCCAAATTCCTAGATTCCCAATTTCCTAGATTCCCAAATTCCTACATCCCCAAATCCCTAGATTCCCAAATTCCTAAATTCCCAAATTCCTACATCCCCAAATCCCTAGATTCCCAATTTAACCTGCAGGTTAAACGATAGAAAGAAGCTAAAGATAGCGGCGGGGCGCGAAAAGGGGGTCGAAGGGTCGCGAAAACATACATTAGGGTGGTTAAAGGCGATTTTCTAGCGCGCTCGTACGAGACAGGGTTGTGCCACGCTGGTCAGAGGATCGTAAAAGAAGCGAAACGAAACGCGGGGCTTGATCCACGTATGGGCAAGCCCTGAGCTTTACGACTTTACCCACTTTACATTAAAAGCACTCTCGCGGTTAATGGACGACTTCTCGTAAACGAACTCCGCTTGTGAATTATCGACGCCCGAATTTCTCGATGAACACGCTCCCTTTCCGATCTTCTTTCGCCTTCGAGAACCCATAAATTATCCTCGCCTATTAAAACTTTATCACGACCATAATAAATGCCGCGAGCAGATTCGATAAGAAATTTTCGAGAACTTTGATTGGAGAATTTTCGACTTCGCGTTAATCATTCTTATTCGTCTGTTAACGTTTCATCGTGACAGGACTCTCTGTCGCCTTAACCCTTTGCACTGTGATTTATTTGGCAGTCAGAACAGCTGCAATATTAGAACGGACAAAGTTGAAATTTTATGTCAATTTTAATGCAAATTATAATTGGAACTACTGACTCAATCGTGATTTGTTGTTTGCGAAGTGTGCGGCATGAGTGCGTCACGATGTTGTCAAACGTGGTTCTGATTTGCAGACTCTTTCAAATAAAGTTGTAAATTCTTTTGGTACTGAAATTCTGACTAAATATTATTTAAAATATCCTTCTTCCACTTTCTCCACAATAACTAACTCAGTAACAATTAATTTAAGGTCTAAGAAATTCTGATTATTCAAATCCTCCGACATTTTTGAAAAATAGCTAAAATTTTCTTTCAGAGGCCGTGCAATTTCGTTCAACACAAAATCTGGGTCGCGAGTCAGACGCGAAAACTGGAGAATAAAATTGATGACCCTATTAAGTTTGCGATATCAAAGGCTGAATTGTTTCTTTTTATAAAAACAATGAACGTACGAACAATAACGGTGAGAGAAAGGTGTTCCAATAGTATGTATTCTGCATATCCTGAAGATATCTATTGTTCCCGCGGCTTGGAAGGAATGTACATTTACCATTGTCCAAACAGACATTGATTCCTTCAACTTCGCCGCTTGGCCCAATAGCTTTCGCTCCAGTGGCTACGTGCTATACAGCAACCTTCATTGAAAAGAGCACCGGCTGAAGTTATTGGAAGGATGAACACGAAATCGTGACTGGTGTTTGTACGAAAAATACAAACGACGACGGTCTGCACAGGATCATGTCCAATCGAACCTTCAAGCTTCGCTGCGCAACGATTTAAACCCGCTATCGAAACAAATATTATATTGTTTCCTTGGTCGACGAAATTAAAAAGTTATCTCTCGATGTTCGGTTGCTAAATAAATACAGGGAATTTTAATAATAAAAAATTCTACCTATCAATTTTTATGCTAGGCAAATGTTTATTATCGTATCGAAAATGGTTTATTGAATTTCTCGAATAAATATTTGCCGTGTAAATGTTGCGTGGAAGTTGTTTAATTTTTGGGTTGGTACAGGTACAGTTGGTAAAATTGCGATTCTTGAATTTCTGAAATTGCTAACTTTTAAATCTTCAATTTTTTCATTTGTATCTGCAGATCTAAATTTATACATTTCCAACATTCAGTTTAATACAATTTAAAATAAGTATTCCCTAATTAAATCTACAGTGTTATCCACACAACGTATAAACACAGCAAAACAATACGGCGACTAACACCGAAATAACAAATACCTACAAATAATATAACCTACAAAATTCCTAAAAAACCTCCATTTACAAATTTGATAATCGCCATCTTCCAAAAATACTTTCAAGAACAGTTCATAGACGAAGAAGCTCCTTTCTAGGAGACAAATCGCATCGACGCCTAGTTACAGAGAATTCCGACGCAGACGCACAGAGAAACGGAAGCTGAGGGAATATAAAGGGATGGAAGAAGAAGGGTGATAGGACAGGGAAACGTGACGGAAGAGAAGGAAGCCAGACTCGAAGGGTGCACGGCGTAATTTGAATTCCGAGTGAATTGAGTTCAAGCCTTGCTCGAAGAGATCGCTCGGTCCTGTCGAATAACGCCGACTCCTAGGCGTGTCTACCCTTAATGGAACATTTCCTCGCGTCCCCGCCAATCGACCGTATAAATAAATAATTAAGACAACTCTCCGTGTGAACGTCTTCTTCTCTTTTTTTTACTCGGTTCAATTTACATATCGTTCGATAACTTTCCGCGACGAATTAACCCGTTCACCGGTTAATGCGGCGACTTCGAAATGCGACGGAGAATTTGAATGGAAATGCCGGCGAGGCTGTTTCGCCCTGACTTTGGGAAAAATATTCCAATTTAGCGCGGTTAGGACTTCGATAGGGGGCACGGAATTTTGTCTACGTTCTTTGGAACTATTTTTATTCTAGGGACAATCGCTCGAGGAAAATAACGAGGTTGGTCGAATATTCAATGCTGGGTTTTGGATCTTTTTCTGTTTTTAATTTCTGAAAGTTGATATATGTTGAATTAATTTGTGAGAAAACCTATGTTTCCTTCGAAATGACAAAATGAGCAATTGTAAATCGCTGCTGAACAGAATCGCAGAAAACTTTTTACTGCGTCGCTACAGACATTAATTACGCAGCAGAAGTTTAACGAAAATGGCCGACAGTTTCGAAATGTTGTAAACATTACAAGTACTTCACAAAAGTTTTTACGGCTGCCATTACTGTACGTAGTTTTAAATCGTGATGGCTTCTATTATTGCTACCTTTATCTATCATATCAACCATTACGTAAAGAAAGTTAATTTCACCGTATTAAATGCGGAAACTCAAAAAAAAACCAGCGAAACATAAAACTATTACGGTAAAATGTGACGGATTTTTCAAGTGTCAAAATTTAGTATTAATTAAATTTCATAATTACTAACATTTAATATATTCTGTGAAACGCGTCTGGTTGAAATAATTATTCGCAAACTTTCAATTCGAAATGCGCCATATTGTCCGCGACGAAATAACGTTGCTCATACGAGTATAGTACTTGAAACTGTAGGACTGGCAGCCACTTGTCTGACACAACCATAGTTTTCTCCACTTCTGCTATCTCCCATACTTGAACCAACCTTTGTCCAAGTATTAGTGCGTATTCCTCCACATTTTAACGAACAAACTTTCGTTACAAACGTATCTTTTAATTCATGTTACATTTGTCAACAATGTTGATACTCGACTGATTGCAAATTGAACACCTCAGAAATATTTTTAAAATACAAAGCAAAGGTATCTTGTAGAGATGCTTAAATGCTCTATTTCAAAAGTAATACAAAGAAATAAAAATAAATATCCGAAGAAAGTTGAAAGTCCACTAAGCGTCGAGTAACCTTGCACCAGCAGAATCAATAAGTTGGTCAACTTTGCACATTTCCGTGCAACCACGTAACTATTACCGGCTCTTAACACACAGACCGTGTTTCGTTTCGAGGATTTCGACCGAAACCCAATTTAATCCGGCGATTGATCCGTTAACGCTCGCGAACGAGAGCGGCGTTCATCGGATTTCTCCGGAGCTTCTTCCTCTGGCCGACGAAAAGTTTTGCCAGCTAGGGGAAAACAGTCGGGCAGAAGTATCCGGGGGGCTGATTACTCGCAACATCGTGGAGGAGAGTACTTCAAAGACCGACCGAAGCTGCGTCTCGAATTAAAGAGGAACGAGCTTGGCCACGGGGACACCGCAAGCCGCTCCAGGACCTCGTTCGACCACGTTTCCCGCCTTCAAATCTAAGTTACAGACCCGGGCTACGGATAGAAGTTTTAAGCGGCCTGCGCCACGTTTCGGCCCTCAGCTACAAAGAGTATTAGAACGGACGGCTGAGAATTATAGTTCTCGAAACCGCACTGAGAGCCTCTTTTGTGAAGGTCCACTTGGCTCACTCTGTGACCGGCTGAATAGGGAAACGGAAAAGTATTTCGTGTATCTTACGTCGACGCTCGAACACCGTGTGAAATACGTCGTTTTATTTACTGTTGTGCCCCTGTACGGTCCCTGATAAATCTGGATTTCGTTGAGAATATGTGGCAACTAGGAAAGTGCCATCCAACTTGTCAATTGTTAGGGATTTTGCGAGATTTTGGGGGATTTTGGGATTTCAGAACTTGATGGTCAGCTAACTATTTGGGGATTTACAGATTTGGGCTACTGTGAATTTGTGGATTTAGAGATTTGAGAATTTGGGAGTTAACAATTTGGAGATGTACAGATTTGGGACACTATGAATTTGATACAAAGATGTTATTCATCAACATTCTAAGTCGTGTCTCCATTTCCCACTTTCCTGGAAATAATTACCAAAAGTTACCTGAAACAAAAATCTCACGAAAGAGACCTTTCATCTCGATCAAACATCCCGCACAAACCTTTCCGCCACTTCAAATACCCCGTCCCATTCGACCCTTCAACTTGCGAACACCCAAAGCTTGCAGGGAAAAAACAAAGCTTGCAACGATTCCAAGTCCCACCCCCGTGGTGTTACAGTTGTCTTCTTATGGAGCGTTTACACTAGGCAAGTAAGAGCCGGGCAAGTAGGTAGTCGAATTCTTGGGTTTCTCTCTTTGCCTGTACCTGACCTATCGCAGGGTCCGATGGAAGGACGGCAAGAAAGGAAAGAAACCATTTTCATTTTCCAACGACAGGCCTGGTACAGGCAAAGAAAGAAACCCAAGAATTCGACTACCTACTTGCCCGGCTCTTACTTGCCTAGTGTAAACGCTCCATTAGTCGAAGTTAGCTGGCTCGTCCATTGATCCTCGTCTGAATCGCGGCCAGCGTTCTCCCGAGGGAACTGTGACCTTTGGCTCATAGGAACGTCTCGAGGAAGCGTTCGTGCGACGAAGATGGCGGAAAGCACCGCGCCACACGAAATGGCGTTTTCGCTTTAATTTGAGACATCGTGCTCGCACTCGTGCCTCTCGAGCGGTCTCGTGTCTGTGCCAGTGCGGTCCAGAACCTCCACTTGTCTGAGTTGCGTCCAACCCTTTTTTCGCGATTCACGGGACGTGTCGACATGAAATTCCTACGTTTATACAGGGCGCTCCAAAAATACCGGCCATGGATACTGCAATTTTCAATCGCTATGTCGAAGACCAACTCATAGATCGCAGAACACTGAAAGAGTTTCTGAATTCTTTTTGCGATAAAAATCTGTGGTCTTTGAGTTGTACTTTTGAGACACCCTTAATATTTTTAATAAGATCGAATGGTTCTTATTAAAAGCAAGTTTCTTAGGGGTCTGTACTTGAAGAACAGACTTTTTGGAACGTCCTGTATAAACGGAGCCATCGAAGCTAATTGTTGGCCGTTTTTTGTCAGTTTCGCGCGTTCAAAACTGTCTGAAGTACCCGACGAAATCTGGTCTCGCGATTCGCCGCTCAATAAGGGGTGCCGAGGAACAATGAACCCCGATCGAAGGGCTCCTTTCGCCATCGATGAGAAAGGGGACATTTTTATTCTTTTGAACGTTTGTTTACGGTGCTTGCTTTTTTAGGGGAGTCGGAGGACGTGTTTGCACGATGCGTGCTCCGTCTTCGTGGCTGCCACTTGAATACGGGGGTGAATGCGTTCGAAGAACGGCTTTTGATGCACATGCAAGTGCCGGGAGAATTTAGACTCAATTCTGCGGTTTTCCATTCTTCCCTCTGTGTTTTAGAGTTTCAAAGATCATTGGAGGCACTGGATTTTGGCATCGAGAGATTATTTTTTATTTCGATTGTTTCAAAAATGTAGAAATTTTGTACTATGAAAATATAAAAATTTTTGAAGTCTCCATATTTTCAAATGTTCAAATTGAGAAATTAACTAGCCACGCACACGTGTGCACGTTATTTGCACTCTCATAGACCGCATAATTTTCAAGGAATTTCCCGACGTAAAACTATACAAATACAAAGTCAAGTATTCGGATTCAGACCAGTTTGTGCCATAGCTCTGATTGCATAAGCTTCGTCTGTGCAAACGGTATAATAACTTATGTGAAAGCAGACATCAAAGATGTTTGAGAACTGTTGATATTACGGATAGCTACACTTTAATCGAGACACCAGTTTGAACAACGTTAAACGTACATTCATCTCTGAATGTGGTGAAATTATGCAATAAATAAATTTAACTGATCTACACGGGAACAATTATGATAGACATCGTTTATAATATAGATAGTTTATATCTCACCATAATACGATATAATATTCATTTACCTTAAATGTTATAATAAAATTAGATTCAACTTAATTCCCAAAGTATTTAAACGATACTCAAAGTTTATAAATTTGTAATATTTATTATTAAAATGATCAACAGCAGTAGTTGCATTAGCATACCGTGTTAATTCCCAAGCGAGTTTGAGTACATACGTCGTTCCGTGTTTAATGAGAGACAAACCCCTGGAAAACAGAGGGGTTCGATTCTGGACGTGTATCCCGAGGATGAAGAAACTTTATCGGGTCATGAAGTGTGACTGGTAAATGAAACGAATAGAAAGACGACGCGCTGGCTCGCAGATAGCTGGCAGCCAGCAAATACACGAGATAAGAAAAAAGTTGGAAGTGAAATATAAGTTTGACGGAGAGAGATAGTACGAAGGGAGGAGAAGCTGGTATTACCAGGAATTCTAGAATATGGCCGGAGAGAAGTTCGAGGGGGAAAAACACGGGGCCATGCAGACGGATAGTACATTTTTTATTCGGGGCTCAAGCTGCGCCGAGAAGAACTGATGGACCGTGGATTCGAACGATAGTTGATTGTAGCTTGCGAATCGGGATGAGAATAAATCGTGGACTCACGGAGCAAGGAGATTTTTTCCTACGACTGCCTGGCGATACGGATGTTTCGTTTTATATGTTGTTCGAATGGGAATTGAGTTTCTGATCGCGTGATCAGTGTCGGAGAGAGAAGGGGTCTGCAAGAGATAACACTCGCGAAATGGGCAATTTAGGAATTTGGGAATGTGGAGATTTTTTAGTTTTTAACTTTGGAGTTGACAAATTTTAACATTTTTTGAATTCCCAAAAGTCGTAACAAAAAATTTCAAATGTACAGCAGAGTGAAAAAAAAAGGAATAAAGATCAATCGACAAACAGTTGTAAATCATAACCGAACGTGAATATTTGAAGCTGGTAGCATTCCGTTCGACATTCATCGCTATTTTCCAACTCTCTCTCTTCCCTCTCTCTCTCCCTCTCTCTCTTTATGGATGTTCCTCACTTGCAAAGCGACGACGCCGAAAGATCGATCGGCTCCCCTCTGTCAAATAGTAGAACAGTCGATCGTTCGTCGTTTCGATCTGACGTTTTCGTGTCTGATAAGTTGGATTTACACGCTCATAAAATTTACGTAGACTGACCTACACAACTGAAAAATCAATCATCGAACATTTAACCCAATACTACCATTATTTAAACCTCTTCGTTAAAGTTTATAAATATTTAATCAGATTCGATACTGTGAAATTTCATTCTTAAGAACGAAGTTGTAGTTGAATGAATCTAACACTTTTTCATTAGACTGTAATGCAATCTTAATAAACTTTGAACGTATATTTCTTGCTTACTCTTGAGAGTTGCGAGTTAGGACTTTGCAAAATTATTATTATTAATGCACTCTATAATTGTGGAAAGTTTCAATCGGTGTTTCCAAGATTGTAACATCGTGGTAAGGTTGGTAGAGCACTTTTGTAATTACTGACAGAACTATGACAGATATCTCTCAGCAGATCCTTAGTGGTTACTTTTCCTACTGATAAACATGATGTCCCTTCGACCAGAATTTTGATTCAGATTTTCATAATCGACACAAATACAGAATAAATATCCTGTCTATAAGACCTTGAACATTTGGTTATTATTCCTAGTGATAGGGGTTCGCACGAGCCAATAAACCGTCTAAATGACGTCGATTCGATCAGTTTGATTGAAAATGTTGGGCGACGAATTTCGGTGCACGGATTCGAATCGATTCGAATCGTAATCAGGCGTAAATGCCGGCAGAAAAGGTAACGTTTTAACGTGGTAATAAAAAGGAGGAAATGAAAATCGTCAGCGAGCGTGTAGCCATCGCATAACTCTGATAATAACGTGCAGAAGCGCGAACTCTGTGCGCAGCCATTTTCAATGGGGTTCCGAGCCGGACCGGCGGGGTTTATCGTTGCTCGGCCACGAAGAGTCGGTGACGCGGACGAATTTATCGATGCTACACGTCGATTAGAATTGTGCGGAATCGGTGAACCGCGATTCACTTTTGCTTTTCGAAAATCCTCCTCCTCCTGCTGCTACTCCATCGTCCGTCGAGCTTTTCAGGAAAAACGGCCGGCGAACGATCGCTCGACCGAGGAATCGAATGAAGGCCGATTCGCATTCAACGACGATCGAAAACCCCCTCGATCGTGTTGCTTTTGATTATTGCCGCGAACCGGTCCGCCATTGATAAGCCCCCGATGCAATGCTCGACTTTTCATGGAACCGTTTTCGTTGTAATGCAAATTTTAATGCGGGATAAATTGGAGAGCTTCTTCAAAAGCGGCACAGATCTTTTCAACGAGTCGACCTTTAAGCTCCGTCGAGTTTTTTTTTTATTCCACCGAAGATAAATAATAATGAAGCTTTCGTTGGGTTACAGATGACTTTTACTTCAATTCATTTTTATATTTTCAAACTCCTAAATTTCTATACACGAAAGTTATCTGCGAAACTGATAATTACAAGTAAACGAAATATTACAACAGAGAAGAATAATTTCTGGTTAAAATAAATTTGAATCGGTTAGAGGAAGTTGGTGGATTTTTTAATGACTCGCAACTTCGGTTGAACTCACGCGGTGCTTAAAGTCAATTATATTAAAGAAAGTGGATAGAAGGGAAAAAAGGGGGAGATCAGAAAACTCAGAGAAACTTCAAAGGGGAGCAAACACGTCCCACTTTCCCCTTTGCAGCTTTCCATTGACCTGAATTCCTCGCTTTTCTGCCGCCAACATACCAACGTTCCTTTTCCTATCGCTCGAGAAAAACTTTTCACCGTCTATTCTGCCTTTTGTGCCTCGCAACCGCTATCATCGTCATATTTTGTTTTTGTATTCTTCCCTTTTTTTTTGTCTTTCTCTCTCTCCTTTTTTTTCAAACCGCATATTCGCTGCCAGGTGTGCATAACATCGAGAAAGTTTCTCCCTCTTACAATCTACCCCATCCCCTCGGCCAGCTTGATGTCGCATCAGCGTGACATTATTTTGCGCGCTTATCTCACGTTATATTTCACTGTTTACCCCGGTTGAATGTTTCACTGGATCGTTCAAGTATTCAGGTCGGTCGCTGCTTTCTCCTCTGTTTTATTTTCAGAATGATTAAAGTCGAATTGCAATTTTTGTTGCGGTTGTACGCGTGGTCGACACGGTTTTATTTTATTCCCAACCTTTTAACGCTTATGGACCTTCGCGTATTAGGAGAATTTGCTGGATAGTTTTATTTTGTCAAAGTTTATTATGTTTTTAGGGCATGATATATTGGGGCAAGTTTGTAGGTTAAGTTCGTTTTCAAATTTTTTAGTCGGAGAGTTTGTTTGGGGATTTGGGGATTTAAGGATTTAGGGATTTAGAGATTTGGGGGATTTGGGAATATGGGACTTGAAGAGTTAAGAATTTGGAGAGTTGAGAATTTGGAAGTTTGGGAATCTAGTATTGAATTTAGATATTTTATAATTCTGAAATATGTAATTACCTTAACTTTCTCTTCTAATATCTACACTAAATAATCACAGCAAAAACGTGTAAAATATTGATTTAAAAAATAGTAACACACGTAACAATCGACACAAATAATTTTGTAGAAATTAACAGCGACGAGGCAACGTTCACGAACATTAATACATGACTGGTCATCGAAATAACGTTATCGACGTTCCACCGTTGTAATTATCATAATTGGCCCTCGCAATAATGATTTATCGAACGACATCCGTTACACCCGATATAATCTATGGCTAGCTATTATGTACAGCAATTTCCGTGTGCAACATATAAATAAACCCGTGGTATTCCCACGTGAAAAAGCAACGACTCAGCCGCAGAGAGACAGAAAGAGAGAAATTGGTTGGATACGTTTCGTTCGCTTGTCGATTGATGCGTGGTTTCGTGAAACACGGCTAATTCTAACCCATGCAAATGGAAATTGACATTCGAACAGCTTCGTCCATTGTTTCAATCAATATTATCGTCGAGTGACTAATGTCGCTGATTCTTTGACATTCACGTCACCATTATTCGAAACAACCTGTATAACCTTGCCTTATATCTTCGCATCTTTTTCATTCTTTAATCTCGAAGAATCTTCGACGATATTACCTCCAATATGTATTATCAAACTGTGGTGAAAAATATACTCTTTCGTGCCCTCATGGATTTTTACGAGAAATTGTTTAATTTCACAAGAAATTGTGTAATACCACCTCACATCTAAACCTCCATACAAAAAATACTAAATAATTAAAATTTGTCGACTCCATTTGTTAAATAACACTTACTATTTCGATTAAATCGCTGAAGAAGATTCGCATTTCATCATGAACAGCACACAAGACTGTCTACACCAAAATAACGACACGTTTATTCGCGAATCACAGGGACACTGAATAATACAAGCTAGATTTGTTTTCACGACAGCCTTCATTGTACGTCGAGTCCTGAGGGAAGGACGTTAACAAACAACGATATGATTACTGCAAGGTTTACCGAAACAGTTTCTACGAACAATAACAGCAGACTTAGACAGCGTTGGGCAGATTAAGTGACCGCCGAGGAGCTCACGGGCAACGGTGTATACATTGCGTGTTGCAGTGAGGTTAGAGCAATCTGATAGAGATAACGCTAGAGAATTCCTCATTATTATGATATTGAGATTTAAAATTTGGAAATTGCAGAAAATGGAAATTCAGAAAATTGAGAAATTGGAAAAATTGGGAAGTGGAAAATTAAAAAATTGGGAAATTGGAAAACTGTGAACTTGAGAAATTCAAAAATTAGCAAAGTAGTTTCAAATCTTCAAATTTAAAGATCCCCAAATTTTCCAACGTAGAAACCTCAAATATCAAAATGTGCGTTCACCTTTTATTCGCAAACCTATAACTTCAGTTGAAATTTCCCCAGTATCTAAAAACCTATAATATTTTTCGTCCCAACTGTATACCTAGATCAGAAATAAAAATAAATTGCAATATTGTATCTCCCACACAACATTTCTAGCGACTACGGTAAAGTGGAAAGCAACGTTTGGCCTTTCCGGACGAAAAATATTCTTCTGCAGTCGATCCTTCATCACTTACCGGCAAAAATCTCAGCAAGATCAAAAAGAAGCCTCGACTGAAAGCCTTTTATCCGCGAACGGTCGCATTTCACTATTTGTCTGGGAAAGAATCGTGGTAAAAGATCCGCCACAAATTTATCAGAACCATGGCTGATCCGCTCGTCTATCGATACGCTTTTCTACCGTTAATTCCACGCGTGCAAATGGAAACTGACGTTCGAGTTGCTGCAGGATTATTCTCGCGACGAAATATCGCGCAGCTGCACGCTTGGTTGTAAGCCGATTGCTAGTTTCAAACGCAACAACGGAACGAGAACAATAAGAAATAAAACTAAACGTTCTACTAATAAAAATTGAACTCTAATTTCATTCTTACTTATTTAGCGACTCCGTTGACTTTTATTCATTCATTTAATCCGATTCTCTAGGTATATTGCCGTTTATAAGATTCCATGTTGACATTTATACATCCTTAGTATCAATTCTAATTCTTTAGATATATTGCCGTTTGTAAGACTTCGTATTAATCCTTTTTGTACGTTCTTATTATTTAGTGCAATTCTCTAAGTATATAGCCGATTACAAAATTCTATGTTGACGTTCTTATTATTTAATCTAATTCTCTAAGTATATTGCCGTCTGTAAGATTACACATTAACATCTTTGGTACCTTCTTATCATTTGGTCCAATTCTCTAGCTATATAGCCGTTTATAAATATTAAGACACTTATGAAAGGAGATTCGTAAGCATTTCAATACAGAAATAGTACTAGCTTATAAGTGTCCTTTGATTAAACGTGACATTTAATTAGAGATCGCTTAAATTCGAATTGTACGGTGACCTAATAGCGCGAGAATTTATGGCCGCTTTCGAAACGGATCATTTGACGTAATTGATGATGAAATGTTTGGATCGGTCGTTTGTCGATAATGTGTAACATTGAATAACGATGGCAATGATATATATATGATTTAAATGATTTATATTATATAATTAATGATTATCAGAATGGATAACTATTCTGTTACTACCGAACGGCAGCATGATTCGGTTAAATAATTGTGAATTATAAGTTCCATCGAGTTATTGTTCCGTATATCGCAATTTATAAAAGCGATCGTGTCAGCCGAATAACTCTCCGTTTTACTATTCCGCGGTCGTTCAAACAGCCATATTACAACGAAAAGGGTTAATAAACTGAGTAAACCAACAGCCTAATCCCTTTTTACCCTCCATCAAATAATCTCAGACTTAACTTCTATCGCCATTAGCCCGAGGTAAAGTAACAATTTCGGCGCTGAAAACGCGACGAGCGTCGCGATGGCGCCGCGGCGAGTGCAGACATTTACGAGGGCAAGACGAGCCCGAGTCGATTAACTTAATTAGACAATCGCCTAATGAATTCCACGATAGCCACCATTAAGCGACCGAACGACGACCGGCTAACGTGCATTCTTAATCGTTTTCTGGTATACGATGTAGTCAAAATGAAGCCGGGTATCATGGACCTCGTAAATACCGCTTTATCGTCCTTTCGTTTGCCACCTCTATCCTCGAGAAAAGCATTTCTGGCTAAATCGCACTTCTAATGTACTCGATAACAACGTATCATTAGCTTGTTCTGCGGCCAGCACTGTTTTCTATTTGGTTTTCTTACAGATAACCTAATTATGAACGAGATAACGCACGCTTTGAAAAATTGCCACTACGCTTCAAGAGCGAAAAGTCCTCGAGAAAATTCTTCAAGATTTTCCTCCATCATCGTTGTTAATAGAACACTGTATTATTATTTATATTGAAATAAATGTTGCTTTTAATATACATTCTATGTTACATATGATATGTGTAACATATGTAACATATAATGTATATGTTTCTTTAATTTTGTTTGTAAATGCATGTCATTCTTCCTTCTTTTCGTACATAAATATTATGTAATCAAAAATTAAAGTCCGATATTTGTAAAAGCGATGATATAAATGTATGTAACTGAATAAATTTTTGAATGTAAAAGAGATGGTTGATAGGAGAAAATTACCCCCACTGAAATCCGTCACTGGGATCGATATCACACAGGGATGCCCCTGACAAGCCTTTTCTTCCCGAAACTTTATTCTGCTCGATGCTGAGGTCGATGGAAAAATTGCTCGTTAAATTAAATTCCTGCGGTGGTTGGCTGCACTGCCTACCGACTTGTCCCCGGATAAAAACGAGCCAGCTTCAAATTGGTTCGAACCTCTCCTAACAGGGTCGATACAGTTTTGTTCCCTCTTCCATGAGAAAAAAAAATGCAGCCAGAGACAGAGAGCAAAATTTGATCGTTTTGATATCGTTGTTCGAATTGTTCGACAGAATGTTCGGCAAAAATTGCTTTTAGAATATCGTGTTTCGATTCATAAATTTTAGAAAACGTCGATATTGGGTGTCTTTTATTGATGCTTGATATTGTTTGATTTTGATTGATGCGCTCGAAGAACAGTGTCACGAAGAGTAAGCACAATCTACTCTGGTGATTGCTTTTCTAATTGCGGTATTTTTGTATCGTCTATTTTTGTGGTTTCGAATAGTGATGCTTTTGGAAATGATATTTTCGAATCTGGACGTCAACTATCCAGTCTTTCATATCAAGGCTCGTTTGAAATTATCGAATGATTAATTCTTGATTTCATAAAAGTAATATATACTGACTAACATAAACCATTTTTATAACCAATAAATTTGAGCTTTCGTAAAATATAATGTTACGTTATAAATTTATAAAATTTATAGTCGAGTATTTTCCGTTGGAACGCTGTATGTACGGAAAAGAATTTATTGATAAACAGTTTCTGATATCGATGCTATAAAATGTCATTGTACTTCGGGGTATAAACATTCCTGTTTCGATAAAAGATAAATTATTCTTTCCGGGGCATGAAATGCGTTTATGCGAAGCAATACACAGTTATTGCACAAACAGTAACGTAACGATCACAAAAATTAAATTGAAAATTTCATAATTTATTAGTTGACAATTATGCATCGAAGGAAAGTACTTAAATATGAAATATAGGACCTGTATTTTATTTTTCATTTTACAAAATAGAGAAGTGTTTCTTTAATATTTTCACTTACCCCAACAGCCACGAAGTTTTCTTGCAGAACATTTTGAAGACGCCATTGAACCCCACGAAGTGAAATTGACATCTGTAATCATACATAAATATAAGGTTGACATAACCTCAAAAATCATAAAATTTCGAAGAAATAATGCTTTCAGAAATGTAATACTAGAAGTTCTTCATAAAAGATAGTAATGGATATATTGATAGTAACGACAGTTCTAGCTTATCTCAAAATTGACTATGATATCTCGGAATAATATCAGCCATCTTTGCTGCTACTTCCTGACACAAAATGCTTCACAAATTCAACAACACTAGTCATTTCTATAAATTTGATTTTACCTAAAGAAACATACGTTCATAAAAGAGTAAGCTAACATCATCCTTTCGTAATAAAAATTGTTGGCAAAGTGATTCGCGAATTGTTTGAAGTGGTTTCAAGACTCGTATAGGTTTCCCAGCTTCTAAACTTCATTTGTCGAAATAAGTCCGTCTTTCAACGTGCCTCAGAGGCTCTCGTCGAGAACAAGGTCCGCCAGAGAGACATTCCTGAACACGTCCTCCGCGTGTCTGTCATGAAATTCCAGGGCGGCGCGACAGCCAGGCTGCTGGCACTCGGCTGAATTTTTCATTAAATTAACGACGCAACAGGTCGTGTATGGCGCGTCGAAGAGAATTGTTTAAATGTTGCACGAAAGAAGCGGCGCGATCTCCTTTTTTCCCTTTTTTTATTCACCCTCGCGCCCCTCCGACGTCGACGTCGAATTAACGCGCAACAGGTGAGTCTCTGCGCTGTCCGCGCATAACTCAGCGAGACGGATATTTCGAATTTCTCCTTTTTTTTTTCCACTGTCACTCTGACAGATCCTACCCTTCGAGCAGACCTGCGCACGTGTCGAATGCGTGGAAAAGGAAAAGGATATGCTTGTAATTTTTCGGGTGTGTTTGGTAGGGATGTTTTTGAAAGTTTGGGATTTTTGGGGGATGATTGTGGAAGCTTGGAAATTTAGGGATTTGGGTATTGGGGTCTGTGGAAGTGGAAGTTGGAAGATTGAGGTGTTTTGGGAATTTGGGGATTTAGAGATTTGAGATTTGGAGAGACAATAATTTGGGGGGTTGACAACTTGAAACTTTAATTAGAAATTAGGGGTTTGGGGATACGGGGTTTGAGAATTTGAGGAGTTGGGAATTTGGAAATTTAGTGAGTTGGGAATTACAAAAGTTAGGATTTAAAAATTTAGGGAGTTGAGAATTTTGGAAGTTGGGGAATTTGGAAATTTGGGAATATGGAATTTGAGAATTTGGGGCCTTGGAAATTTTAGAATTTGGGGATTTTTAAATTTAGAAATGTAGAAATCTAAAAATCTAGAAACCTAGAAACCTAGAATTCACAAATTTCAAAATTTCAACTACGAAAAATTCACACTTCACAACATAAAACACTGAATTTCCATAAATCCACGAACGTGTATACCTAAACGTACATATTTGCTGCACGAAATTCCTATTTGAATTGTAGTGATCGCAGAGAAGCCGGAAATGTATGTTTCTTTAACAAAGATCGGCTAAGGAAATCGATAATCGTGGAAAGATCTGTAGAATTGAGAAGGACGAAGAAAGGGAAGAAAATATTCTTGGTAAACGAGATGAGCTTCGAAGGATGAAGTAGGTTCGATGGGATTGAAACGATAGCACAGTCGACTTTCACGATGAACCACCTCAGACAAGATTCCACTGTGTTTTGTAATTAAAAAGGAATTAATATTAAGAAGAGAAAGCGAATAAAGGAGCAGAAGTAAAACGAACTGACGGGATTTACGATGGCTTTCCTTGTAATTGAAATATGTTTGATGAAAATGTTCAATGAGTTGCGGAAGTATCGTAATAAAAGACTTCAAAAGCTATTTAAAATACGAATAGTGATGGTTCAAGTACTTATATAATACTTTAAAGTGAATCTATATTTATAGGATTCACTTGGGAGTTGTTTAAGCTTCTTATATCGAAATGGTATACTGATTAAACTTCAAAATTGTATTATTTAGAATAATTTTTAATATAAATAATGGTGTTATAACATCGGCTGCCTAATTATAAAAATATCATAATTTTCTCCACAAGCCATATTTTATCATTTTAAAATAAGTCTAAGATTCACACAAAATACTGGTAAAATTGTATTTATGTATAATAAACACTATTCATACATGCAATTCAACAGTCGTAACAAAATGAACTAAAATTAAAACCACCCTAGTCACCCGAAAAGATTTTCAGACATATTTCGAGTAATTCTAAACAGAATTTGTGTCAAATAAGATAATATATTATTCAAATAATCGTTTGAGTAATTGCTGTTATCTAATACCCTAGACTAATACATGTTACACATAGGTTATAATACTCTCCATGATGTACTGCGTGTACATAACCTATAACTTTCGTTAATCGTACCGGTGTGATTTACGAAGCACAATTTACCTTTAAATATCGATTCAACGTTTCTGACAAAATCAATGTAAAATTAGCTTTAAAGTCAGAAGTTATACAAATGGTGTTCAATCCTTCAACCCTCGAATTAAATAAAACTGCATTAAATATGCACCCTAAAAGGACATATTTACGTCTCTGTACCCCATAGAGTTAACAATGTTAATTTAAGTACAGAGTTGAGACCAGAATCTGCCCTCGTGGACAAATTGTGTACGTGCACTTTAACCGAGTATATATGGGAATATTTTTCTCGTTTCAGGGTTGAACTCTTACCTGTGCAAGAGTTGACACCGGAAATGGAGAAGTCGAGAGATCTCGGGGTGACCAGCAACAAGTTGTGAAGCCAGCGACATACCAGCAGGTTTCTTCCAACGCGTAGACGCGTAAAATTTTTCATTCGCCAAGTGCTTTCTTCTTCGTGCTATCTCTCCTTCTCTCTCCGCCTATTTCTTTCTATTTCTCTCACTCTCTGTTTGTCTTTCCTTCTCTTCTGCGATTCTCCAAAAACGATCGAGACCGTTTCGTCTCGTCTGGTAGCGCGGTGCAACAGGTAGACACTTAGTAACCTTCTACGAAGCAGAATTAATTTCCTAGACACGACGCGCGTTTATCAGGATGGAACGAGTGAAATGGAGTGACGACGTTCCTTCTTCGGCGAGATTAATTGAAAAACGAATTCAAAGATGTTAGGAAATTGTTTATCTTCTACTTGCTCCTCGGGGAGAATCCCATTAATTTGTGCTTTAAACGGTTCTCGTTGACAATTTGTTTCAAATTGTAGTCCTTTTAAGATGAAATTGCGTTAAAAGAAATTCGTGGTTTGTCTTTTTTGGAGCAGATATAATTTTTGGAATTATGAAAATGTTTTTACAAACTCTATTTAATTCTGAAGGAATTAATTGCAGGACAATTTTAGAACTAATTAAAAAATTACAGCCGTTAAAACTCGTTTATCTTTTTGATAACAGAACTGAAGAAATTTATAATTTATTAATTTTGTTGTGATCGTTAGATTTTTCTATATTCACAATTATATTCTTCAAAATTGAATGATAAAAAACAGTATATTTTATGTACTACAAAAGAAATTACAAAGATTTTTATAAAATACAAAAAGTTTATAAAAAAAAATTGTGCAAATAATTAAAGACAAAATCTGAATGATTAAACATTTCAGTAAAATCTTGTTTTTTTTATAACAAAAATCTGTTTGCCTGCTCCTGCAACGGAATAAAAAGCGTATTTTCCTCGTTGAAGTTCACAAATTAAAATAAATCGTCGCACTTGTTGAGTCCTGACTAAAATTTAAAACAATATGATGAACACAGGGAGCGTATTGCAATAAATCGTGGCAGATTAGGTAAGTATATCCCCGTACGAAGGTAATAATTTTATCGTGCACGCGAGACCGATAACGACGGGAAAAAATGCAAAAATGGGGTCGAATGAACGTGGTAATCCCACGATGAAACGTTTCTACACAGGGTTACCGTCCATAGACAGAAACGACAATGTTCAATATGTCGGTAAGGTAATTTCCTATGAAAGCAGCGTGCAACAGGTAGAGTACGTTGCCTAACCCGAACCGTGTCACCCTAGAAATTCTCAATCAAACTGATACCCCTGATTTCGTACGGCTCTATCAGTAACCCAAAAACCGTTTACCGATACATCTCCCTTAACCACGCGAATCTACCTTATTAACTGATCACCCCAATAAACTGTAACAATTTAATTTACCTAAACGACTAATTCAAACTCAAATTTTAACAAAAATTCGGTTCAAAACAGTTACTATGAATTTAAGAATTGAACATAGGAGCGAAAAATGTAGGAGCGTTTACGTAATTAATGTAAAATGTTGAACAAGGGTAGAAATTTTGAAAAATTTCAAGCGCAATTTGTTTCGGAATACGGTTTCCGTTACGCTTAATTCCTGTCGGTGACACGGTGCCGCGAAATTCGTCGAGTTCACCACTGATAAATGACTGGCGTAGACAGTTTCAAGTGGAACGAGTCAACCAGTGGTCAGACCAAGAATCGTATCGATTTTTCACGAGAAGCGCATGACCCGGTTTTTAGCGCACGCTTTGTAACGATCCTAACGAACGGTCAGTCACAATAGCACCGTGAAATTCCCCGCTCGATTGCGTGAAATCCGATCGAACCAACGACGACAGAACTTTCGTGCAGTACTCGAAGATCACCACAGCAGCAGGAGACGTTTCCCGGCTCGAATAACGTCTGGAGAGACTTTGATCAGAGAGCACCGGGCGATTTCGAAACTTCCGGATCACGATGGACCCCGTCTGGAGCCCTTCAATTTCACCAGGGCCAGACTGACAACTTCTAATTAACGCGATACTCGCGTTAGTTTAATTAGAGAGCCGTGGAGAACGAAGGCGAGCGAGAGAGAAAAAGAGAGCGACCGAGAGAGGATCAGAGAGACAGGAAACGATTTTGAGAAGCCTCGAAAGGCATCGAACGCGTTGGTACTTGTCGTTGTTCGCGATTTATCGTTCCGTTCGCGCACCGACTCACGTGACCGCATAATTGATCGTGGAAAAAAGAAGCGTGAGACAGAGAGAGAGAGAAAGTTGGCCGAGACGAGCAGAGAGAAACGAAGAAGAGATTGAAGAGAGGAAGAGAAAAAAAGGAAGAGAACGAAGAACACGAAGCGATCGCAGAGGTGTCGAAGGACGTTCTATGCCTGTCTCTGTCTCCGTAGGTACTGAAGCGCAGTTCGATACCAAGAACGGTTATATTCCTGCCCCTACCCCGCCACGGTCGAGCGGTACGCATCGCAAGATGGCTGGCCATGTTTGCAAAATGGCGCTTGCGCGTGCAATTTCTACTTCAACCAACCTCTCGCCCTCGTCCTCGCGCTTCGTGTTTCCCTTCCCTCCTCTTTGCCCTTTCCTCTCGCGCGGAATAGCGATGGGCCCGATCCTTGTTCTTATTTGCCAACGCGAACGCGAGATTTACAATCCTCGAATAACTGATTAGCTGCAGATCTGCTGAACTGCTTTCCGTTTATCCTTGAAGGCAACTTTTCACGATGCAGCGCCGGTGAAATTGATTGCCGCGATATTCTGCAAATAGTTCGATCGATGTGAAACGTGAGAGAAATTTTCTGCAATTGGGCCATTTTTTAGCGTAGAATTGTTTTGATTTATGCAAAATTTGTATATTAAGAGATTTACTATATTTTGTGCAGAAAATAACATTTTACAATTTCGTTATTTTTAAATAATTTTTAAGCTGGCGGATTTGATTGACTAAAATAAAAATTCATGTAGGATATTTATGAATACTTTTGATGGAATGAGTTTGTTCTACGAAACGAGTACAAATATGAAAAGATGGCAGTGATGGAAGTCACATATACATTACCTTTCATCTTCATATTTTTCAGACATTGACCTATCTCTGAAATGATTCTTGAGAAAATTTGCAGATAAATCAAAGGAAGTTTGCAAAGTACTAAAATCTTGTTGGATAACTTATTATTAACTAAACGTAAAATACTGTAAGTTATAAGTTGTAAGATTAAATTGATTATAAATATCAAAAAATAATTACACCATGTCATATAATTGACATATAAAGTTTGAGTTACAGACAAAAAGCGATTGAATAAAAATATATGAGTGCATTTAAATCACGTTTGATCCCATCGCTAACAGAAACATCCCTCGCCCTCCTTGCGACCATCTTCATCCCTCTCTCCTTTCATTCGATCATCCCTATCTCCTCCCTAGGACATTCTCGCCTCTTCTTCCAATTCTTCGAACGGCCGATCTTCAGCAACCCCCTCGCCGATATTTCCTCAAGTACTTCGTCTATGATTATTTCTCACTACTATAGGGTTTAACCACCGAATACCACCCAAATATCTCTCTTCTCTTCTTCGTCACTTTTAATCGACGTTTCACTTACTGTTGCGCCTTTTAACACCGATCCGAAACCTTTTATAACTTTTAATAATTTAAACATATATAATAATTTAAACATTACACATGTTTTAAATGTCTCTTTCTAACAGTATTTTAAAAAGTAATTCACAATTTGCGAAAAAAATCAGATAATCGCGAGAGATGATTCATAAAGATCACTGTTTTCAGTAGTATGAGTCAAGCAGTAGTCAGACAATCTGTTCCCCGAACAACGTCCTTGCTTTTTTATCAAACACAACATACATTCGGCAATTACATACTAATTTATCTGTTCAAAACTTTAGAAAACAAGCAATTCTTTTACTCCATAATAATTCAATACCAAAGGAAAAAGTTGACATGTGGTTGTCGAGTATTTTAATTTCTAATTAATCAAACGAAATATCGAATACTCGGAAATGAGCTGTACTAAAGCCGTCTACATAACCAGTTAATGTAGCAGTAAAAATTTAAATGGAACACGAGCCGGTTTCTTGGAACAGTCTTGTGAGTATTTGTCACTATTATGGGTCATTGTGTCTCGATCAATAAACGCTGTGCTAGACAAATCCTTGCCCGTGCGCAATCATTTTTATCGGGTATTTATTACGCGAAACCGGCCCGAATTCACCCATTTACAACTATATTCCTCGTATTATTGTTCGCCTTCGAAATATGATTGAATTGAATCGTCAGCTTTGAATTGAAACAGTATGCAACACAATCGAAGACAATTCGTATTCGACGAATCATTTTCTCCTATCACTATATTTTAAAAATATTTATAAGTAATACGATTGAAATAATCAAGATATTTCAGATATATTCCTTACAAAATTTTATCATAGAAGCTATCGACTATTGATAATTGCAGAAATGTTAAAACACACGTTGTATTTTATAAAAATATTTCGTGTTTTGATTCATACTCTGACAGGCATTGTTTTTAGCGCTTTCAGTCGCACGCTTTTCAATTTTTCATCAAATTCCTTCAAATCCCATAAATTTTCATCAGCAAACGATAAAAAGCACTATAAACTTATACTGCAACCTTCGGTCATCCGTTTTCCGAAATGCCCTATATATTATACCTGAAAATCGCTGTATGTAACAATAAAATACTGCACTTTTCGATTTATCTTTGCGTCCAGATTTTAACTTTTCATATTCCTACGTCGTACATTTTCGAATTTTTCATCGAATCCTTCCTGACACCATAAATTTTCATCAGCAAATAATAGAAACTACTACAAACCTATGCTGTAACCTTTGTCATCCATTTTCTGTATACTGTTCCAAAAGATTGTTTCGTGCGACAATATAACTACTTTTTCCCAAATTCATCTTTTCCATTAAATTCTACATTTTAACTTACTTTATTCAGTTGTAGATTTTATTATGTTACTTTAGTATGTTATTACATGTCTTGTACATTATTAATAACATAGCTGTTATTATATTGTATATATGATATATTATTAATAATATAAGTAATGTTGACATACGTAACATAAATAATTATACATATGCTTTCACATCAACCAATCATTGCGAGTATGTGAAACTACACACGTGAGTGTATAAAATTCTACTTATGCGAGTAATAAATAATTCCTGACGAAACAAGCAACGAAACAGAAATAGTGATAAGTGCAGAATGAAAAGCATGATTTTTATCGTTGCAAAGGGCAGATATTTTGAACGTTGGACAGTAGAATCTATCATATTGCAACTAGCAACTATTTCGCGATACCATAAAGTGTCACATACGTGGCAACAAACAGATGCCAGCAGCAGTCCCATCTCTCTTCGCGTGTACGCACACGTTCGTGTATGTTTTGCGCGCGTTTCGTCGCGGACACATCGAGCACAAGGGGATTCATTAAGCGCGCGTGGACCCGCGTGTACGTGCTTCGTCAGTCTGTCGGGATGGATGCTTGTGACGTTATGATTAACGCGGTTGAATTTTGCGTATGAGACTTCGCATCGAGCCACGATTGCCAGCTGAATCGATTAAGCTTTTCGAGCATGATTCGCGTATGATCGTTGCACCCCATTCATCGGCCGTTTATCGCGTTCCATCTGTCCGTTTCGTTGCGAAAAAGTGCGCGTTTCAACGCGTTATCAAACCGATTTATGGAAAAATTTATCTACAAAAATATTTTTTTATATTATTCACGCAGTTTAATTTATTATGTTGCGCTAAATTAATTTCACGCTCTCTTTTTCATCTCTGGAGAGGAAACTACAGGGGTGAAAATTTTATACTGAAAATCTTATTAGATTATATAACTATTTGGAAATAGTATTATATTTAGTTCATTTTTATGTAGTAATTGAAATGGAGTTGATGTATTTAATAATAATGTGATATTGAATGTACAGTTTAATATGGTTTCAACCCTCTCTCCATTTACAGAGATGCAAACTGTAAGCTATACGTGTACTACATTTTGTAATAATATTATACGTACTACATGTTTCTACAGCACAGTCAACTATAATATATTAATTTAATACCATGTATTATATTATAATAATGTACAAATTAGGTGTTTCTTCTTCAACCCTCTGTACACAGAGACCCCTTAGATACACTATATCATTATGTACTAACAATACACAATATAGTACTAATTAAAATAATTTGAGCATACAAAATAATATAAAAATAGTTCAATGAACTGTTCCAAATGAAAACTTTGAATGCCTAATGCATAGCCGATCGCAAGATTGCAAATTTTCCGAAAACCAAGTTTGGACGAGGGTCGTAAGCTCGCGTAAACGAACGACACAAATAACAGGGATGGCGACAAAGAAACCCAGCCACCCTTTCTGCACCGCGGTCACGTACAAACGTAGCCGCAAATTGTTCGAGCAAACAACATTCCCTTCATTCCCCGCGTCGCGTATGCGAACAAAAATCAAATTACAATCGAAAGCAGCGGCCCAGTGTCATCTGTTGCTCCCGTGCACCGCCAACAAGTGGTACGGAGCCGAAATTTAAGGAGTCGAGAAAACTGTGTTCATCCCAACCTCACGTTCTATCATTATCCAGCAAGTCCGCCTTCCTTTCCGCACATACATAGACTGATCCACAGGATGGCTCTCGGGCTTCCGGCCCTTAATTGTGTTCCGGAAGGAGAGCCAGCGAGATCCTCTCGGACTGGATATCCGGTCCGATGTAATGATCCGCAAAGAAGAACGAGGAAAAAGGAGCAGAAAACTTGCGCTCGATATCCTTGGCACGCTCGTGTGTGTTCGTACGAGGTTCGAGTAGCGATCAACTCGATGGAAAATCGTGGGGTTCTTAACTATAACGCATTTATGGGGTAAATGTTGTTCTTCCTAACGCTCTTATTAAGCTTCGACAGTTCCGGGGAGATGCATTCAAATATTCTCTGAAATTCCTCGCAACAATGGGGCCGCTTTTTCATCCGGACTGAAACTTTTAAAAACATGGACGTCGATAATTTTAAATTAGGTTGATTTTTTGTCAAAAATGTATTGGGTAGAATTTTTTTAATATGATGTGATAATAATAAATAATGTACCGGTACCAAAATATCCGTGTTTAATCGACAGATATTAATCAGTTATATCTGGAGGACATAGGGCTGTAAGACATTTGCCTGTCTGGAGCGCGTGCGATTCCTGTGCTGGCCATCGTAATATTTCCAAAGTTATTAGCCAGGCCCGTGCAACGCTAATTTGCCGATATCAACTGCGTTGCTCATCGCAGCCGAGGGACAAGTAACGGTAATGTCGTTATAATTACCCGCAGCCGGGAACTTCGGCTTTGAATATTCAGTAGGCGGAGGCAGTAGTTCGAGTCAGCGCGTAAGCCGGCGGCCCTTTTAATTGATTCCCTGAAATAAGCCGAGGAAACGCCGCGTGCCGCAATAAGATACTCGAACGATTGCCGGAATAAAGAAAAACATCAAAATAGATCGAGCAATCGATAAACACCGATTCACATACCAATCGTTACATGGTTCTAGATGTTGGATGTGTACCCACATTTGAGGTTAGGTTGATCTGCTAGGCAGTAGGAACAAGTGTTTCTCAAACTATATTATATTGTAAAAAGTTCTGCAACCATGTAAGACTTCTATTTTTATCTCTACCAGTGAATTGTGATATTCAAGTCACCCTGCATGTGAACATAAATCCTTTTAATTTCCAGTGTCCAAGTTTCAACTCAGTCTAATTTCTAATTTTCGAAGTAATGTCCTATATCACGTTTGTATGTTTGAATTTAGTTTAGAATAATTAAGCAAACAACAAGCGAGGTTTTCATCGAGTATTTATGCATGTGCTTACATCGCCATCGGTGTCATTGAATCTCTAATGAAATAAGCAACATATATTGCAAGCTCGGGACGCTTTCACGTCCAGAAGCTTCTGACAGTTTCAACTGCAAGAACCCGGTACATGAAAGCCCCGAATCAGTTATAAATTTATGTACCACTTCGTGCATAAATAAATGCAAAATGGATACCCAGGTTTCGAAGAGAATAGCCGTATTCTCAGAATAAATCATCGCGATCCTTAATTTATGTTTCGCTTTTGAGGCACATGTAACACGATATCGTGCAAACGTTTAGGTTTCTTTACTTATTTCGTGATATCGTATTATTTTGTAATATTAACGTTTTTTAGAATTTTGTACGTTGTCAGAAATCTTGAATGTTTTCGTTTAAATAATGATCGACTAACGTGGAGTAATTATGGTGCAGTACAATTATTTGCATGCATACATATATCAGTTCCAACCGAATTACTAATAGTTGTAATAATTATTACAGCGCGCTAGCCTCAAATTTCAATGCATTATCATTCAAGGGAGAGAATCGCGAACTCGGTATAAGCTACACAACAGATTCAATAATTAACCCCTGCTGTTCCTAAACTCTCGAACTTCTACTGATTTTTGCATTGTATTATTTCAGTTGATTTAAATTAATTAACTTTTTAACCTATAAATGAATTTCAGCCGAGAAATTGACATGCAATTAATTAAATGGAAAATTTCAACTCTGAAATGAAGTAGACTCTCGTGAATATTTAAAAGAGATAACTACACTGGTACCAAAAATAAAATTTTTACCTTTAAATAAATAATAATCTGCGAACGATTAAAATAAATAAAAATTACTCAGTTGACAATGCTTTCGCGATATTAAATATTTAACAAGAAGTTTAAATTATTTACTGAAATCTAAAAATTCCAGTGATAATTAACAATATGGAAAAATTAATATTATCAAAGATAATGAAATATCTGGCACAGCTCTTAATACTCAATTTTTCACGCGGCTGAGCCGCGAAATCCGATTACGATTTAGATAACACGAGAATATCGATAAAATCGATAGAAATAGGGGGTTGAAGGGAGCAAGAGGACGAATCAAGGAGGATCGAAAGTTCGTATCTGAAGTGGGTCAGTTACGTTCGATACGAACATGTCGTTTCTTGGTCCTTTCTCTCTATCTCGTAGGTACTTCATGCTCGTCCTTGATCTCGTCCCTTTGTACCGGTACTTATACTGAATGATATCGTGAACAAACGTGTGTGAGTGGTATCGATGTATCGCCAATTGAATTTCACGTTTTACATACCACTTTTTCAGTTCGACAAAATTTATAGCTTTTATCGATATCACGATTCTATTTATTTTTGTCCTTTGGACGCCATTTTCTTTATTACTATCGTGCAATTTATAGGAAATAATTCATGCCAATATTTGTACTGTACAAATATACTACTATACTGATATATTATATCCAACATGTACCATATATTTATTATACTATTTTAGCAGTCTTCGATAAAATTTTCCTTTTGCGCAAAGACGCTCCGAGTTATCACAAAGGACAATCATCCGAACGGAAGGTAAAACACGTTGGAAGACCCTTGCGGCGCGAGTGAAGTCACGATGGCACTTTTAATTTCTACACTCAGCAAATTTTCATCCCTCGCGTCGTCCTTCTACCCTGCAACCAGGGTGAAAAAGAGCGCACGGTGAATGTAACCGGTGCCGTAGAAACAGCGCTCGTAGCCGTGAAATTAAAGTCTCCTTCCGCGAGTTTAATTAGAGCGTGCCGAAATATCGGTGGAAGCCAGCGGAATGATTGCAATCGATTGCGGGGCGAAACGGTGACGCATGGCGTTTGCCAGCGACAGTTTTTCAAAGTCCTTCCGCGCGAAATATCAACCGCCCCGTGAAAACAATTTGTACCGGGTAGACTTACTTTTTCATTAGGAACCACCGATCGAAACGATACTATGGTTTTTACACGCTACAGGGTGTTTCAGTCTTTTTTCACTGAGTCATCCACCTGTGTGTTGTTTCGCTGGTGAAAGATAATAGGAAGATTTACATATATTCTTTAACAATCATGGAAAAATTATTTTTTACTATTTGTGTGCTTGTGGGACATAGTGGTTTGTAAAATTATTTCCATGCTCGAGGATTTTTGGTACCATTTTTAGCGATCAAATTTAGAAATTTAGAGATGTATAATAGTTTGTATCTCTAAGCTGATGAAGTTTTGAATTTAAAAATTTTTGGTTTCTTCAATTTTGTGTTTGGAAATTAATTGAATTATCACAGTCATTTCACAGATACCACGATGAAAAGAAAGTAATTTCGTAATAAGTGATTTATGCTGGCACAGCGCAGCGAGGTTGAGCTTCGGTGCACGGGTATCATCGAAATAACCTAATTTTTCGATTACTTCAGCCGCCATCCAGCGGAGGCCACTTCATAGGCTACTCGAGCGACTTGGTCTTTCTTCTCGTTAATAAAAAATCGATTGCTTCTTTCGCCCTATTCCCTCGTGTCATTCCTGCACACGATCAAGGAAAGTAGGAAGGAAAAGCTTGTAACGCCAGCCTGTATCCCGCAGCTTTCCATGTGTTTCGAGATGGCCTCACGTCGGGAGTTGAGTGCTTCTAAATGCGATCTATTTACAGTAGCAATATCTGAGGAATGTCCTAACACGAAATTACTCGACCACCCGCTGCGACTTAATGCACTACTTTTTTATTTCACGATTTTTCGGCCTGCTGCGTTTCGTCGGTGCAGCGTCAACACAAAATGAAAATTTCAGTAAGATTAACATCGTTAACGTTAATCCTTGCATTTCACCGGCGGCCATTTGTATTCACGACGCGAAGATACCGATGTCAACCCACGAGCTGGTGAAGAGGTTCAGGTGTTTAGAAGAGCTACTACAATTGGTCAAAATAGAAAAATGGACGCCTTTTCCTTAAGTGAGCGAAATAGTGCTACATTCAGCAGTTATTCTTATTTGTCCATGTAAAGTATTTACGGTGGGTTAGAGCTTCTTTGGACCACGCGCCAACTCGTGGGTTGAGTACGAGTTTCTTTGCGTTCGTAGAACTAACAGCAGGTAAACCCACAGTGAAACATGTGACGTTCACGAGCGACATCGGTGCACACTGTTCGCGCTCATTTACTGGCAACAGAATTTAATGGCGCATTCGACGAACGAGGGAGAAGTTAAGCATATTTCCCGGGACATGCGAGCACCACGTGCGTGCCTATTCCAGAGATAAATTTTCCCGGCAAAGCTCTGACGGCTGTTAACTCCGAACTAACCCGTAGTAATTCGGCCTTTAAGTCAATTAACTTGTTCGTATCCCGACCGCGCGACGAACGATTAAGGCACCGTGTTGCTTGCCACGATAAATTTCTGCGGTTTATTCGCGGCTTGTCCTCGCTCATACGCGCCCATTACGACTACGTGAACGCTCGATAAAGGATATTTCACCCTGTATGAATGGGGGATATTTATGGCGGGGTAAATGCTATGAGTATTGTTACGTGGTAGCTGCTCGAGGGGAGAAGATGCTAGAGCTTATTTATTCTAATCTTAGAGCTTTGTTATTCTGATGTGGGTTAAGGTTCGTGTGATGTCTAGATCTATTTTTAAATTGTCCTATGTTAGGTTACGATAGTACACGATCTTGGAAATCGGTTCAAATTTGATAGAGGAGCATCGAGTCTAAAAAGTCATTTTGCGTAACAAAATTTTATGAGACAAGGAAGAAATTTGTATATGAAAGTTGCTAGATAAATTAAAATAAATCAGATACTTAGAAGAAATAAATCACTTTATTTAAACTTTGTATACTTGTAAAATAAATATCCCTATATTTATCATTGGCAAATAAAATACATCTTCAAATACTATTTTATACATAACCTACATATCTGTACCACTTTCCAATAACTCGAAATATATCTCTGTAAAAATGAATCACTTGACAAAGTGTAATACAACATGTAACGTGCAAAGTGTACACATATCGTTTTTACCAAACAGTTAAATGTGACATAAAGCAGCTAGTTACTCGATCGCGCTGGATAACGTTTCCTGCCAGACCGATACGAAACAAAATTCCGTATTTTCCATGTAATAAATGTTTGCTGAAGCATCGAAAAGAGGGACGCGTACGCAGATGCTCACGAATGAAAGAGGAAAAGATAGCAAGGAGAAAAGTATTTCATCCTTCTTTCAAGGCTTTCCCTACCGGATCTTTGCCAAGTCTGGCCCGGGTATTACGTCCTTTGAATCTACCACGAACAAGGGTTGGTCTTTAAGACGCTCGCGGGGGTTAGGTTAGTAATTTGCGGATTATACTGCCAAAAGGAGGGCAATGGAGACCCATCCGACGAGAGGGAAAAAGCAGAGAACTCGAAGGATTGATGGAAACTACGAACTTCAGCATCATGAGAGAAAAAATCGAAAGGGTTAAGAAGAACCTGAATTTAACTTTAAGACCAACTTTGGTTCCTAAGATACTTGAAAATTTAATCATGTATCTTGCTGAAGAGTGTCTCTAAAATTATTAATAATATTATTGTGAAACAGAAAAACAAAATAAAATTACAAATTCATAAGATTACTATAAATTACTATAAAGATACACACGTGGTTCCATTGAGATTGAATAATTTTTTAAAGACCGATATTAAAAATCATTCGGACAATTAGAAAGAGTGATCTGCGCTATATCAAGGATGTTTCGTGATAAAGCCGAAGAAAGTTTCGCCGGTTTCTAAACGACCGCGAAAGAAGACGAAAAGAAGACAGCAAAGTGTATTATTCCCACGTGAGAAACTGCGAAAGGGAGCAAAAGAAGATGACACAAATGAAGAGGCTCCTCGAGTGATAGTACACGCTCTCATCTGTAATTTTCCCCCTTTTTCCTCGTGTTTCCTTCGCTATCCTTTCCCGAGATCAGTGTCCTGGTAGTGTGGTTCATCTTCCGACGATGCTTCCTGACGGAAACTTCCCGGGGAACTTTTTTATTTCGACAGTCCTGGAAATCTGTCATTTAACCGAGTTTGAAGAGTGTATTAGCTTTGACAGCAAATTACGGTGCAGCCTTTCACTTCTCTCTGTTTTTTCGTTGCAATCAGTGATTTCTGAGTCGATTATTTTATAATTAAAGACGGTACATGAAAGTACAGTACACTCGTGTTATTTACTTCTTATTAGTTTATTCATTTTTAGTTATTGTTAGTTTTGGTTTTTATTATTTTCAGTTCAATTTTATACAAATATTCCAAGGTTTCTATATTTTCAAATATCTACATTGTCAAATGTAGGGACTCTACTATAGTCCCAAATTTGTATAGGTCCAGATCCTTGTATTGCTACATCCCTACATCCCTAAGTACCTATATCCCTAAATTCCTATATGACCAAGTCCCTACGTTTCCAAGATTCTACGTCCCCAAATTCCTACAACCCCAGATCCTTACATTCCCAGATCCCTACATCCCCAAATTCCCACATATCCCTGGACCTCCAAGTTCCGAGATCCTCACCATTTAACAATTAAAATTATCTGAATCTATCACTAAAGTAAAAATGCAATACATCAGAAACTCTGAGATAACGATTCCGAATATTTAATACCAAATGTAAATATTCATCTGCTTTTAAATTCCAACGACATATTTCGATTGAATACACCATCACGAAACCAATCTGGAAGGAAATAAAAAAAGCAGCCGCACGTACATGGGCACATACGTGGGAAATCGAGGTAAAGAGACAGTATCCCGTGCTTTGGTACAGGAAAATGCTTAAACCCGGCATTCCATAACCCGGCAGAATGGCGTACTATTCCTGAAATGGATGGCATCGGTCGTCTCAAAACACCGCGGCCATATGGCGTCAGAAACAACAGTGAACCGCCGGGAAGCCCTGCACTTTTCTGTCTTTGTTTCTTGCCTTTTTTTTTCCCCCGCTCTCTCCTTCCACCCCGTATATTCCTTTTGCCTTTTTCCCATCTATGAAGCCCGTTGAACGCATCCAATAAAGGTAAGGTTAACGATGGATCGTTAACTTAATGAACGATGGGAACACACCGTTAAACACGCGCGCCCACACGTGCCACGAGTAAAAACGTTCACGGAGAAATTACAGTTGACAGACATTGTCCTCGTCATCTTTCGTTCTGCGATAATGGTCGATCGAATGCGTCGCGATATCGATCATCCGACGTATGAAAAAAATACCCTTTCTAACGGGTTTTATGCTCCTTTTCTCCAACGTGTCGTGTAACGAGAGGAAAGAGTATAGGTTAGGTTCGAGAGAAATTACTTTTTCAATTCCTATGTACGATTGTATTTATTGTAATCGCGGATTAATTTTTATTAAATCGTCTTTCACTTAAAGAATCATCTTGAAAGAGGTTACTCGGTTAAAGCAATACATTGACATACTATTTCATCGAAATACAAGAGTATGAGGAAACTTACCGTGATAATAGGATCTTCTCGTTAATGATCTTCTTGCAAATTTCGTTTGAACATCGTTCAATACTATTTCCCGTAATTTCCTGACGTATAACCGAACCGCAATTCATTTCCGATTAAACGATTTTAATCCAAAGTTTTCCTGGCCGCAAGATCGCGGCAAGAAACGATCAAGGGAGCGTTTATATGATTGCGCGATAAATTGCGTCCGTTCCAGTTCTCTCTTACCCTTCTGTTTCCCTCAGTGTCTCGATATAACCGATTTTACTGCCTCATGAAGTCGAGATCCCTTTCATTAAGGCTTTTACTGCCCGCTAAATACGCTGAAGCGCGAGCAGTTCGACTGGAGAACCGATTCGAGGGAAACGAGGGAAGAAACGCGAAATAATACAACAGGTCGAAGAAGAGCAACGCGAGATAAAAAAGGAGAGAGAAAGAAACGTGGAAAATGATGAAAATGAAAGGGAGATGCGGTATTATAAAAATAGAAAAGAAGAGAACGGGGGATGAGATATCTCCTTGTTCGTCGAATGTTAACCTGATTCACCCTACGACCACCCCTTTTTCTCACCCCCCCTCGACGACTAATAAAGTCTCAACGAGTGCGTGAAACACTCTGTTCCGTAAGACTGAGCCAAGATTCCCGTGAAATCGCTTCTCGTTGAATCCTTTCAATCCACCCTATTCGCGGTACACAAAAGTCAGCTAGCTAGCGTGCAATTAACAAACCGGATGACTCGAAATTGTCCCATCCGAAAGTTATACTGCTTACTGCTTTTACTCTATGTTTTCTATTTTCCGTTCTTCGCCTCTTCGAACTCGTTCAACCGCGAACAACTTTTCTGACTCTGATCCCCTATCAAGATCTCATTAACCACGTAAAAATATATGAAGAGTGGAGGGAAATATGATCTATAATTGAGAGAATGAAAATTTATAGCATGATTCTTACGGGATTTTTATTAAGCAATATATGGAGAGAAACTGGATTGGATTGTGCATGTCCGATGGGTCATTGATAGTTGCTCAAATAGATTAAGTTGAGTGAGGTTAGGTTAGTTTAAGGTAAATCAGATTAGATTAAATTATGTGAGGTTAGGTTAGATTAAGGTATTTCGGATTAGGTTAGGTTAGATTAAGGTATATCGGATTAGGTTAGGTTATATTAAAGTATATCGGATTAGGTTAGGTTAGATTAAGGTATATCGGATTAGGTTAGGTTAGATTAAGCAAAGTCAACTCACGCTACGTTATTCTACCCTTCCAAGCACAACTAAATAAATTAATTCCAAGGTAAGTCTCAAGATTTGATAACCCTTCAGATCCGCCACAATTCGGAGAAAGGAAGAAAGGAAAGAAATTGAAGGGCAAGAACGCTAAGGGACGTATATATTATTTGAAATCACCGGGACGTTCTTTGGATTTTTAAAGAACGACCACTTTGTGTCGGTACGTGCCTGAAGAGAGTGAGACGAGGTCGTCGTCGTCGTCGTCGCCGTCGGTGTAGGACGTCGAGAGGAGGCCATAGGCGTCCAGACGGCGACGTCGTCGCCGGCGCCAAGCGCCGTGCTAACTAGCACCCCTAGCGCACACACCCACGCCTTTATTAAACGTCGCCCGTCGTCGGCTCGCCGTATACGTTTCCCCTCATAAAATTGAACATGGCGTACATACCTATACGCGTGGAGGAGCTCGAAAGAGAGGCCACGAGGACGGGAAACGGGAAAGACGAGCGGATACATCCGAAAGAAGATACGCCGAGATGAAAGAAATTCAGATGTACAGATGAGAAATACTAAAGTGCGATGCAACAAAATGTCGAGTCTTGATTTCTCGGTGGTTCGATTGCAATCAATCGCAACCATTTTGCGTGCGCTGGATGTTCGAGCTTCCTTGGCAGTACTCTGTGATTTACTGGAATTTTGGGAAAGAAAGGGAGCGCGGTGGAATTGGACGATTTGTTATATTATCAACCTTCCAAAAAGCAGTTATGCACTTGACCAAATCGTATACAACTCGAAAATACTTTTGAACCCATTGTTTAAATCTTTCGGCCCCATACATATCTCGAAACGGAACATTGTTTCCGGCAACACTTCGAGCTTCGAGTTCACGATGACGCAACCATTCGTTAGAAGTTTCTACATCGGTTGAAAAGAAGTTATTCGCTAACGAACATCATACAACGACAGAAATACAAAGGACAAAAATAGAGATAGAAGAAGAAAAGAAGAAAACGTCAGGTAGGGTGGCGAAAGAAGAAGAGACGCGCGAAACGAAGAGGGATTAAAGTGTGATCCGGTGAGAATCAGGGCGGAAAGACAACGTGAGTCACAAGATTTATTAGATCCCGGTTCCTGAAGTCTTTTAATTACGACGGGATAACGTGACGAAAAGCAAAATTATTTCCACGAGGGCGGGGCCATTAACTAACCTTAAATCGTTAATGAGTATTTGATGGCGGCTATCGTGAAACACTTCACTGCTAAATTTTCTACACTTTCGTATATTGTATTCTGCAAACTCTACATTTGTTTCAAACTTTTGAGTTCATCAATAAATATTTTGTTACCGAGTTTCGGGACTTTTTGGTTTCTTCCTGATTTCTAAATTCCCCAATTTTCACAAGTCCCATTAAACCTAATCCACGCCAATCCCCCAACCTAACCACCAAAAATAAAGCACTAATCAAACACTGTGTACGGCACGTCCCTCTTTAAACTCTCAAAAGAAGCAAACTCGCCGATCTATTTTCGCGCGACAAATTTCCCGTAAGCCAACGACACAGCAAATATTGAAATTTCGGTCCACCAATCACGCGAACATCTTTTCGCGATAAAAAGTTTGCCCTCGAACACGTCCCTCCAACCCTCTCTGTCCGACACCAGTACCCCAACAGGCTTTATACGAGCAAGAATATATACATCTTAATAGGAATGGAGAGTAGAGGGTGAACTCTCCGTGCAAAATTTATTAAAACCCGCCTCTCTGTCCGGTTAACCGTCCAGAAAGCGACGGGCGTACGTGAATTAAAGGCAACGACATGCTGAACATGCCCTATACCTGGTGTGTCAAAGGAACCATCCGGCGTCTAGTTAACACGGTTAGATCACCGTACCAACGTGAAGTCGTTGAAGGGTAATTAAAAAGAATGACCACCACCAGGATGACTAAATTTAGAATTCGCTGGCGAAAGTGTTGGTCGAGTTGCACGGACGTTGATCGATCCGCTACTATGTGGAACAAACGTTCTTTGGTCCTCCATATTTATTTTTCTGATGTCCTACAATATTATTGCAAATCTCTACATTCTCAAATCCCTAAACACCCAAATCTCTACATCCCCAAATGCCTATATTCCCAAATTCCTAAACACCCAAATCTCTACATTTCCAAATCACTATATGTCCACATCCTATATTTCCAAATCTAACCCTAAATCCGTATGACTCCAAACACGCATAAAACCAAAACCCTATAAATTCAGATGCCTATCTCCCCAAATCCCTACATTCTTAAATCCACATAACACCAGATTCCTATATTCCCAAATCTCAATAACCCATCTTTGCATCTCCAAATTACTGCACTTCCTGATCCCCATAATCCCAGATCACTATATCCTCAGGTACCTATAATCTCAGATCCCCATATCCTCAGATACCTATAATCTCAGTTCCCTATATCCTCAAGTACCTATAATCCCAGATCACTGCATGTATCCTCCGATACTTGTAATCCTAGATCCATACTTGTTACATATTTCCTCAAATATAACATATATAAAAGAAAAACGTCGACAGAGATTAAATTTATTTTCGTCGAAATTTTTGATGAATTCGTATCTACTTCGCAATCGAAATGTTTTAAAGAAATAATGTTTGAGGAAATAAAAAAGGGGTAAGATAGTGAGGTTACGAAACACTTTTGGAAGAATTTATCCGCTTGTGCAACATAAAAAAAACATGACTGTTTACGAGAAGAAATGCAGCAAAGAAAAGTAGCTTTTATTGTATGCAATTCGCTATGAAGGATGATTTGTGGCGCAATGAAAAGATGCCAAAAAAATCTGGTGCCAAAATCGCTCGTATAAAGTCGAGTGTTGTCCAGATAAATTAACTGCTCGACTTTTTTTCAGATAACTTCTATCGGCAACGGTAAATATCTCGAAATATTCTTTGTAGAAAACAATTGTAAGAATTTATTTGTCTAGATGTGTAAATGACATCAAACTTTTGGTACAAACAAAATGACCATAATGATTACATAAATCATTAAACGCAATGTAAGTCACATACATCGAGCAAAACTTAAAGATCGAATAATGAACCAAATGTATTTAAAATTAATTAAGATTGTCTATTTTTTAAATAAATTTAATGTATAGCCTTTAATTCTTTGTCAGTAATTTTACATGTAAAAAGTTAGACAATATTTTATAAAATTCGAAAACTGACTAATCAAAAACTAACAAGTTGTGGGATCGTTTACCCCTAGAGAAATCTACCATGCCAATGTACACGTGCACAATGCATTCTATGTATGGCTACGCTGTATTTGCTGTACAATGGCAAAAGGACCCGACATCAACTTCAACCAGCCTTAACGAACAAATTAATTAACTCAAAAGCACTAGTACAGTGGCAATAATAAATCATTTTCCATTGGACGCTATTTGTTCATATCGTTAACCTCCGTAAACTCAAATGTACATATCTGGTTACAAGTCAAGCAGTACGAGTTGCGATAATGGCGTAATGGAATAATAGACATCAAGCACAATTGGAATCTGAATGATATTCCATTGGTGATATCACCCGTTGGACTTTGAATCGGTTGTGCAATTTAAAATTGTATCGATTGATGCTTAACGTTTCGCTAAATTCTCGTTCTTGACTGAAGACCTAGTTCTTTTTAAATACAAGAATAATTTGATGCGATTATGTTCACTGTTTCAAACTATTATTGAAGTATAAAAGCAGGAATTTGGACTCTAAGAATTTAGTCCTGATCACTTCTACGATTTAAATTGAGAATTATTTGAAATCTTTTAATTATTGTAAATGCTTTAAAATCAATATTATACTGACAATTGCAAACGAAGATTATATTAAATCTATTTTCAGAAATGTACCAAAATCTGGTTGCATAAAATAGATTTGAGAAAACCGCGATGTAATTCTAAGAAATTAACCTTACCTGTTAATAGGGATTTTGTTTTCAATACTTTGCCGCTGCTATTTTAAATATTGTAAATGACAACATGAATATCGGATAAAAAAATGTTATTTTTTATTTAAATACTGAGCAATGACTTTTGTCTTTATAATTATTAAACTTGATCTAAATATGATAATAATTATATTCTACAAAAACAAGTTATGTTTCTATTTTAGAAAAACTAAAAGTACGTTTTTTGGGAGACTACTGTTTTGTTATCAGAAGCAAATCAATTTTTAACTTTGTTACCAACGTTATATCTCAAACTTCCCTATCTAGTTAGGAACTTATATACACAACATAACCTATTTGTATCACAGTCTTATAAACAATGGTATATCGGTTAAATAATTTGATTTACTGTTTGCATACAAATTTTGTTATTAATGGAACCAGACGATATGCAGGACATAGCAAATGGCAAAATATTAAACATGATAAACAAGAAAAGGATAATGCGAAATCAAAATTGTACGTGACCTTTATTTCGAAAATGACAATTGCAATAAGAGGTATAAAAGATGATACAAGTATTCTTTCATATAACAAAGAAGAATAAAATAAGTTAACATGTGTATGTAAATTTATCACAGTAGATACAAATATAATCTTCTCAATAAATTTTGTGTTTTATACCTGAATAAAATAATTTACAACTACTGACAGGAAAGTATAATTCATTATAAATTAAAAAATTTACAGAAGAGGGAAGTGCAGATCCAGTATACAACTCTAAATTAGCAACTTTAATCGATCAAGCAAAAAGAGCTAATATGCCATTAAGCACTATAAACACATTTCTAAATAAAATGAAGGCTCCAAAGGCACAAGCCCAAACACAGATAATGCCAATTCGTATTTCAGGATGTACATTACTTTTGTACTATGCAACCAATAATATAGGTGGTTTCAAACCAGTTGTTAATAATATACTTAAGAAACATAAGTAAGTATGCTTGTATGCTTTTAGGTTTTATTGCTTGATAGAAACTTATTAACATATCCTTAAGTAAAAATCGGTACCTACAGAGCTACATTTGCAGAGACAGCAATGTCAGTGTTTGACTGCGCAACTTATATTGTAGCTGTGAAAGATTGTAACTTTAATCAAGCCATGGAGGATGCAATAGAAGTAGGAGCAGAAGATGTAGAGGAATTCAAAGAAAATGATAAAACATATTTTAAGGTATTGATAATCTATTCATGATTTCTTTAATTTTTGTAACAAAATTTGTATCAATTACTATTTGTTACAGTTTAAATGCGAGTTCCTCTTTCCCAATAAGGTTCAAACTCAACTAATGAGCCTGGGTTACTCTATACTGTTAACAGAAGATACATGTATACCCAATTCTGTGGTTGAATTGAATGAAGAAGAGTTGCAACAGGTAAACAAAATTAAAAGTAAACTTCTAACAGTGGATGACATTGTAAAAATAGAAGATAATATTGCAAAATCTTAAATTACTTTACTCTATAAATATGCTTTAAAAAACAATAACAACACCAAAATTGTAAACAAATTTTATTACCACCAATGTTGGTAACACATGTTTCATTCTGAATAAATAAATAAAATAATTCTGTACATATACAGAATGTACATTATTATTTAATAATAAATATTGTATATAATTATACAAAATTATAATTCATATTATATACATGTAAAACATTAGGAATATATTGAAATTTTTATAAATTTTGTCACTGTGTATCGGCTCCATATCCCTTTATTTCATCTATATTAGAGCCTGGAAATTGTACAACAGAGTTCCTATAAAAAAGAGATTTTAATATTTTCTTTGACATTTTAGCTTTTTCATGCCAAGGACTAGATATAGTTTTAAATGTTTTGTTAGTATGACTTTTTACCGGTGTATTCGTTACTACAGGGCTCATTGGATTTTCCTCTGTTAACTCTACATTATCTGTAGAGTTATTATTATCTATAATAGACTCGTCTATTGAATTTTTATGTTTCTTCTTTTTTGCTTTGGTCGCTTTCAACGTATTTTCATGTACATTATCTATATTTTCTTTCTCCTTCTGATCACTTTCTACTTCCATATTACTATCATTCACATTTGCATCTTTCTTTTTCTTCTTATTTTTTTTAACCTTTATAACTTCTTCGATTTTTTCTCTATTTTCGTCCGTTTTGTTACTATCTTTTATGTCAGTTTCAGAGATAGTATTTTCAGGCCCTATATCTAATTCAATATGTTTCGTTTTCTTCTTCTTTTTTCTTTTTTCTTTAGAAACATTTTCTTGATCTATGTGAAGTTCATCTTGCCCTTTCTCTCCCTGTGAATTTGCTTCCATGACTACTTCATTTTCTATAATTTCTTCTGTATTCATCCCATTATCCACAACTTCCTTTACTTTTTCTTTCTGTTTTTTCTTTTTCGCTTTTTTACGAGCCGTATTTTCTTCAGGTACAAAATCATCTGGTGTATTTTTATTCTCTATGCTCTCTTCATGAATTTCTTTATCCTCTTCTGGTGTTTCTACTATTGTTTCCAAATTAGATCGACGACTTTCCTTTCTTTTTTTAGACTTCTTATTTTTACGTTCATTAATTTCGTTGTCATTTATCTCCTCAGGCTTGTCCTCAAGCTCTAAAGCTTCATTAACAAAACCAAATGATACAGAATTGTTAACATTGTCTTGTTTCTTCCTTTTTTTAGCTTTCTTGTTCTCAACCTCAAATTTATCTAATGTAGCTCTACCTTTTTTTTTCTTTGTAGAATCATCACTGTATTCCACACGATCATTAAATGTTACCCTTTTTTTATCAGCTTCATCACTTAAGTCTAAAGCAGAATTTGCAACACCAAATTGTACCCTTGACACTTCAAATTCTTTTCCATTATAAACTTCATCTGATTGACAATCTAAATTCAGTGCATCATTTACTATACCATTTTCATACTTGCTGCTATTCATGTTATCTTGTTTAAACTTTTTAGAATCATGATTTGAACTTAATTCAGTTTCATCAATAGATTTCCTTTTTTTGAGTGATCCAACTTTACTAGTAGTACTTGAAACAATTTCAGGGCTGTTTAAATCTATACAAGGATTTTCAAATGCATAATTGCTCACATTTTTCGTTTCTTTGTTTTCTTCACTATGAAATTGTACTTTATTGAGTGATGATGTAAAACCAAACCCTGCATACTCAGGTTCACTCTCTGACTCAGGTTCTGATCTCTTTTTATGTTTATTTGTTAAAGAAAAGTCTTTACCCTTTTTCATAAAATAATCAGTCATACTACCACCATTTATGGTAATAACACCACCTCCATTATCCTGAATATCAACAGTGCTTTTCTCTGTGTTATCATTTTCTGCTTTACTATTTTTATTTAAATTAATTTCTTTCTGACCAAATATATTTGCTAAATCTTTCGTGCTATACTTATTTACATCTTTACCTCTTGTAAATTTTTGATAGCTAGTAATAATAAATTCAAAGATATAAAATATATTTTATATGAATAATTATATTACAGTATATAATATAAATTACTTACTGAACACGAGCACGGCTTTGCTTAGACTTCAACTCCAATGACTTTCCACTTAATTCTGCACTTGCTTCTTCTATTTGCACTATATTATCACACGGAGCAGTTTGAAGCTGTTGTAAAAAGTCATTGAAGCTGTCTTGATGTTCTGTCCAAGCTTCATCTACAGTATCTCTTTTGAAACCAATGCCTTAAAAACAAATTACTTTATTGTATCGAGAGTTACAGCATCCAATATAAAAACTAGGTAAGTATAAAAACTATTTAAGATTTCTAAATGTATTTCTAACTTCAATTTTAATATTTTTAAATAATTTATTTACCTGACTTATCATTTTTAACAGCCACGCGTACATGTTCCGTCATACCCTGTTCATTTGCTCCAAGTCCTTTGCCATTCGACCAACCCATTTTCTCTAACATTTTTTGCCCAAATTTGTTTCCATCTAGGAAATAATATAATCAACAATCAAATTTACAAAATATCTATGCAATGTTTCATTCAATTAACAAAAGTAAATGCAAATATTAATATACCTTCGCTCCAGTCTTTTCCTCGAGGGTTCAGTGTCCATTTCTGTTTCTGACGCCGCTCTGCGAGCATCGACATTATATCTTATTTATTTTACAATTTACAAATAAGAAGAACTTAAAAATTCAACATTTGATACTTTATTACTGACGATTTCTTCGAAATAATTCCCTACAGGTGGTGCAGAGGTTAACGAAACAATGCACCACATGAGGTTATCATTCGAATCCACTGTATTGCTTGTGGCGCTTACTGAAGCGCCACATCCGTTCATAACCTAAAATTTAAATTTGAATTTAAAAAATATCGTTCGTGATTTATAAGCTCTTTTTACTCATAAATGAAATATAAGATCACTTTCTTTTTTATACATAACTATTCAAGAATTATTGTTAATGTTTTTGCACAGTACACTAAAAATAATTTACTGCAATAATACTCCGAAAAAGTGCATTATATGGTATACAATCATTTCTTAAACATTTAATATGTTAACAATAATTTGAAATAATTGAAATACACTATAATAATTGAATTAATATTTGTCGTATCATTACATTGGCATTATTAGGATTTTTTATTAGGGTGCGTTTCACGACATTAATAAAACTATCAAAGTCCAATGTTTAACTAAAACATATTTTTTGTTAATAATTTAAGGTAATAAAATTATCGTATGTCACATGTTTTGTTCACAATTATTTTGAAATAGAATGCAGTCAATTATTGTACATTCTAAATATTTATTTCTATCGAGATAAAATTTTGTAAGGGCTGTCAATTTTTGGAGGGAACAGGCAAACTATAGCCCTTATCTAGTTATGTCAATGATAATCAGTGATTCAATACTTCTGTGACTCACTGTACGAGATGAATTAGCTAACATTTTATAATAGGCCACCCTATACATCGTTCCACGATTGGTCATTAATTTTAAACGCTGAATCAGATACAAGTACATATGTTACATTTAAATATTTTGATCCAGACCAGATAGGACGCATGTCAAGGACGGGTTCCTGTAATCTTGCGCGTGTTTGCTTTATGGACATTTCTTCGATTAAATTAGTTGCATTTAACGATTGCATTCTTGTAATCGCTATTTTCGTAATTATTATCGCAAGACGAGCTCGGGAGGGAATGTACGATAAAATTATCGTTAAACATGTTTGCTTTTGAACTCATCAAGTTTCTACCACTTTGAGAATCTTATCGTTAATACAAAAGTTTAAGAATGCGATGAAAATTTGTGGGGCACATCTTCACATAATTCAATATGAAAATTCAGTAACCATTGCTACAATTTCGTTTGAGTTAAAAAATTAAGGAACGCTGTAATTGGAGATACTTGTTCTTAATAAGTCAACGTTAACTTTAAACAATCATGAGAAAGATACATTTCGTTGTAGTTTATGTTACTTATAAAAAATGATTGATTAATTAACCTTAAACGAAAAAACGAAAAGTATGATTATTCTTAAGTAAAAGAAATAAAAACTTTCTTGCAAATTGTATCTGATAATTTTTGAAATTCCATTTCAAAGAGTTTGCCAGCTTCCTAGATTTGAATGACTTGCTTTGAAATCTTCATTATATTGAGTGAGTCACGCAATGAGTACGAACTTATATCTCAAGTTTGGTTACAGATAAAAAGAGATTGATTTCTTCTTCACTGATAAGCGCAACCGAGAAATGCAAACGAATTGCTTTTAAGAAGAACTGCAATTCTCTTTGGGCAGATCAATTCTACATTGATAATTCTCTTTTTTATGGAATATCGTGTACCTTCTTGGTAAACCGATTTTTTATTAATGCAGTTGGATACTCACAAATATTGCATATATTTTGTAAAATATTTTTATGAGTAACAATTTATTCTTCAAACACTACAATTTTATTTTTTAAAGATTTCAAGATGTCTAAGTTTCAACATCGTTTAAAGTTTCTTAGATATTAAGGAACCAGCCATAAAAATTGTACTTAACCGAAAATAGCATTTGGTACAAAGGACAAAAAAATGCAAAAATGCTGTCGCGCGTGTCAAGTTGGCGCACGATGCAACGTGCACCCATACTTTTCAACTTGACTACCACCGCCGTAAAAGATACGTTCGAGTCGAATATTTTTAAGGACGAGAGATAACTGTTTATTTCGATCTCCGGCTTAGATCGATCTGAAGTCGTTTTGAAAGCCATGGATCTCGATTTCGGTAATACGCGTTCAACACACGCGCGTTATCTCGCTCTTGGTTGAACCACTATTATCAGGGAGCAGAGCCGAGACGGGGGCTGATAATGGCCACCATCCGTTTGGTAAGTAAACTCTCGTCAACTTTCCATTCGTCAGTGTTGTTCGTGCTTCTGTTTGGAAGGTCTGCTCGTTGGCTCGCCGCCAGTTCACGGTACATACGCGTTCGCTGCCTTTTTCCGTCGTCGAAATTTCATTTCCCTTGAAAAACATCCGTGGTCCTGCCCCGTATTCCTCCCGGCTATGATCTATCCCTGAAGTTGTGATCGAAATTACGTTCTTGAATCTGCAACTAAATTTCATTCGTGCCGACAACATTTTGAATGTGCTTTGAAACGTTTGGAGCACGTTTTCGACGCTGTTGCACGTTGTGATCTCGTGATTCCTGATTTTTACACGTTCATTCGGAGCAAATTAAATTGTGTATCGATGAATTTGGAAGAAACTTGAACCTGAAACACACTTTCATTCGTGCTGATAACATTTTGGTATCGTAAATGAGAAACATGCTTTAAAACATTTCATTTGGAGAACATTTCCATGTTGCACTCCTTTGCATTGTTGCACGTCGTGACCTTTGTGATTCCTGCTTTTTAGAATTCCGTAAGAGTTACCTTGGATCAAATTATACTCATTAGCAATATGGAGTGTATTCATGAAAATATATGCACAACACGTGTGCATAATTTGCATGTTAATGATAGAGCAAAGTTTGGTTGCATTTTTCATTTCCCATTTTCTTTTACTAAAAGTGAAGAGTTTAAAGAGGATTTCATAGTGAAAATGGAATTAATTGTTTGTTGATTATCAACCCTCATACATTGCATTATTTAAACGCAATAGTAAAAAATAATAGTAATGAAATTTATGCAGTATCACTGTGTGTATCGTAGTTATACATACAGCTTTATAGCTAGAGACTTATTGTAATTGATGTCTTGGAGGATGTATCATAACATCGAGTAAACACGTGTTTCACATTCAGCCGAAACTCAGTCAGCTGTTTACTCGCTGAATTTCTATAATTAAAACTGTCGTTGCTGCACACGTGATTCTCTGGTATCGCATTTAGCTGATCGCGTGAGAAATGATACCAGATAAAAGGTTGTGAAAGGAAGAATATTTTATTAAATATATTTGTGAACATTAAAAATGTAATATAGCAGATATGTGCAGATATAGAAATATAGATTTTGCAAATATAAAAATCTAGTGTATTTGACAATCGAAATATTAACAATATATCACTCAAGTCCTTAAAAACAACCCATATTAATCGATCTCCATTAGGTCAAGTATTGCATCGTTACAATTTGACCAGTGTTGCAATATATCGAATAAAAAAATGAATAGATGTTAAACTAAAAGTAAGAAAGAAGCGTGTACGTATACACGATGTACCTGACCGTATGCTATCAGCACGAATACACAGGTGAAAAACAAGTTTCGCCATTTCTTTTCTGAAGCTCCGAAAGGAGTGGAACTGGAGGTCCTTGTCGTAGGGAAACATGTTTGGCCGCATAAAAAAGTTGGCACTTTTATTTTCCTCGTCCACGATTAACCGACCGACAGTGTCTGCTTTCAGTTGAATCGCGAAACGAGGGAGAAGCTCGACTCACGAGGAAAAATGGACGCGATAAAGCCTGGCTGGTTCAGTGAAATCAACGATCTTTGGCCAGGTGTCTCGTTGTCCCTTGAAGTGAACAGGATACTTCATCGGGAACGGTCCCAGTATCAGGACGTCATGGTCCTCGAAACGTAAGTATTGATACTCTTCTCCATGACATTTCAAGATGAACACAAAAACTTTTTAACGGTGTTAAAAAAATATAACATTTGTTAAAGATCCAAGTGTGAAATCTCGATTAGGATTTGTAGGCTTTGAAGTTCATGAGTGAATTAACATAACTGGGGATTTAGTAATGTGATCAAGTGGTGAAGTTTTTATTTAAAAATGCAAGCTTTGCAATTGAAATTAACATCGATTTAGATGGCGAATTTAAGGGAGATATTAAAGATTTAGTTATAGGTTTAAGTAATAAGAGATAAATATTTGATGATTTTTGTTGAAATAAAGAAAGGTTATGTAAGCTAATTTATTTATCTTCCATTTATTTACTTCGAATTTGAAGATAGTGGTTGAGCGATAATTTTAAATGAAAGTTCTATCTCGAAGATTATTTAGGGACAACAAATCCATTCAATTGAAATGAACTTGAAATGTTATCGAATAACTAATTATAGCTCTACACTATCATGTCAGATAATTTGTTATTTTTAATAATAAGAGATATTATATAGTTCGATACTGAGAGTTCTACGTCCTTATTATTCATAATTTGCAATATTTTATAACCATTTACTTTCTATTTGCTACAATATGTATACGACATTGTTCTTTTTTGTTTCAACAGTTTTATTATTAGAATTGTGTTTTAAGTTAAGAAAGAATGTAAGAGAAAATCGAATATTAGTCACTGTTTCAAATAGAATTTGTTTTCATTATGTGTATACAGGAAGTCACATGGAAAGGCGCTAATTTTAGACGGTATCATACAATCGACAGAGAGGGATGAATTTTCGTACCAGGAGATGATCGCTTTTCTGCCATTATGCAGCCACAAAAATCCGAAAACAGTAAGATTTTCATTTATTCTAATAATTAAACTTCATGCAAAATATATATTTAATATAATTTCTTTTGACTATACAAATAGTCTATTATAACTTATTATAGTTATAAAATTGATCTACTATAACTGATTACAAGTATAGAAGTCTCAGCTAGGAAATAAAAAATTTATACGTGCTTTTTAAAAAGACCGCCATAATTGCAATACTGCTGGTCATCTATCGGCAATCTCAAGAAACTGATAGAATTTTGTTTTCTATAATATTTCACTTTCTAGTTTTGTTAAAACTTGCAAGTTTCAATCGATAGTCCAATTAAAAAACATTAAAATGCATGAAAATTGTTTAGTACGATAAAATTGCAATGGAATTTAATTACAGCGTTACTGCAATTTGACGATAGCGCTCAATGGCCGCTTATCATCAGTAGATACACATAGTACAATTTTTGGCGAAACTTCGGAAAATCGTAATTCTCCAATACTGAATAAATTTTGTAAATTTGCTCTTCTTTGCAAAAGTATAATTTGATGCATATTGAAGTTAATTAAGCCAATATAATCAATATTTAATTAATTCTTTTAAAAAATGGAACAAGTGGCGCCATCTCTCCGGCGAACAGGGTGAACTACACACTTTTGAAACTGTAGTTTAATTAGTTCCACATTCTACCGCTAGATGGCGCTATGTGTATGGTTTTCGGCTCAATTCAAATAATAATATAGTTGAAATATGAATAAAATTACATCGGAGTGCAAGATCAATTAACTTCTAATCGTTTTGACTTTACCAAACTATTATAAGTTTCGCCTTTAATTATACGATTTGTAAATATTTTAGATTTTGATAAGTGCAGAACTTATAATAATACTTACTTGATCTATGCGCACACATGAGCACACATATCTTTAGTCCAAAACGTTTTCGTACAAGAAAATGTCGAATAAATGAAATTATAATTTAACAGTAATTCGTAGCTCTCAGCTCGATGTCGTTTTCTAAAGATCATTTCGTGAAAAATATTTAGAAAACGACATCGATTACCAGGTCACACCACGTGGAGGTGGCTACGACAGTGACCCACCCTAACTCCAAGTCCCAACCACCCACCATTTGCAATTAGCTCATTTATCGGAAGGATAAATGAGTTCTGACTCTACTTAGCCCGTAAGCTCGCAAAAATATACAAGTTCTTTACCATATAATAGCAAAGAACTTGTATCGCACGCAAGTTTCTTAAGACTAACTTATAGCACACCATACAATTAACGCTCGCATTCTAAGATTGCACCCGTGTTATCTAAAACGCTGTAAAAAGCAAAGGGAGAAGGGAAGAAAGTTAGAAGAACTTTCTACTAAAAGGAAAGAAAGTTAGAAGAACTTTCGCAAAAAGGTGGAGCAATTCTCTATCAAGTGAACCTCGCCTTCATGGGTCAAATGGTAGTCAATAGTGACTTACGTGAACCACGAGACCGCATTGAACCGAAAATGACTGGCAAGAACGAGTGACACATCCGCGAAGGGTTTCCCATTTCTCCCCGCTCCCGTTTAAAGGGAGGCTGACTGCAGAGAGGATACCCACGCCGTGAGGCGGCAAGTCGAGAAGGTACTTCAATCAAAATGCCTCGCAGAGATGTGTCCCTGGCGCTACACCAGCGTTTGCAGCTCAACCCTGCCGCGTGTTCACAGCGCTACCAACCCCAAATGATCCACTTGGGTTCGGACCAATCGACAGAGAATTACCGATTAATACTACACTCTAACGCGCAAAAAATTCACGTATCGTGAAAATGGGTGCAAGTTAGAATTGTAAGCGCTCAACTCACTTATAAACTTAATACTAATTTCGTGGGATCCCACACACACACTCTGTTATAAAATTGCACTCGCATAATGTAAAATGAAACGCTAAACGAGAGAGAAAGAAAGGAAGAGAGGAACTAATACTATGATCTAACGCGGAAAAAGTTCGCTAATAAAAATAAGTGCAATTTTAAACAGTACTCGCATACGCACACGCTTAACATACTTATTCTAAACGCCGCACGCGTACCTCTTATTCTAAGCTTGCACTCAAATGATCTATAACGAGGTAAAAAAACAAGGGAAGGGAAGAAAGTTAGAAGAACTTTCTACTAGAAGGGAAGAAAGTTAGAAGAACTTTCTACTAGAAGGAAAGAAAGTTAGAAGAACTTTCTGCTAAAAAAATGGTTCAGCATTTTCCGCCAAGTAGTCCTCGCCCTCATGGGTCAAAGGGTAGTCAATAGTGACTTACGTGAACCACGAGACCGAATTGAACCGAAAAGACTGATAAGAACGAGTGACACATCCGCGAAGGGTCTCCCATTTCTCCCCGCTCTCGTTTGAAGAGAGGCTGACTGCAGAGAGGAGACCCACGCCGTGAGGCGGCAAATCGAGAAGGTGCTTCAATCAAAGTGCCTCGCAAGATGTGTCCCTGGCGCTACACCAGCCTTTGCAGCTCAACCCTGCCGCGTGTTCACAGCACTACCAACCCCCAATGATCCACTTGGGTCCGGACCAATTAACAAAAAATAGCTGGGTATACTACAGTCTAACGCGAGAAAAATTCACGAATTGTGAAGATGAGTGCAAGATAGAATAAGAGGTACTTACAGGGTCCCACCCACCCGCCCACGAGATTAAAATTAACTTAAATCTAACGCACGCATCCCTCGATGATATTGCGATGATTCCCTCGATGATCCCTCGATGATTGATGTCTTCAAGTTTCGTATATACGCATTTCACACATGCACTCATCCATACTACAATATTACAGTACGCAACTTAAAATTAACTTAAAATTAGCGCATCCGATGAAATCCCTCCAAGGCAGTCTTCTATGATTACCTAACCTATTGATTGCCAAAGTTAAATAAAACTCGAGTCGACTCGATAAAAATAGGCAAATAAAATAACAAAATATGTTTGAAATATTCAATTACTTACTTAAAAGTTAAATCTGAAACATAGAAATGTACTTAAGACAAGCATGATACTTAAAATAAAAAGCTGAAACATACAAAAATAATTAAGACACATATGAAACATTAAATTACTTACTTGAAATAAAAAGCTGAAACATACAAAAATAATTAAGACACATATGAAACATTGAATTACTTACTTGAAATAAAAATCTGAAACATACAAAAATAATTAAGACACATATGTAACATTTAATTACTTACTTGAAATAAAAATCTGAAACATACAAAAATAATTAAGACACATATGAAACATTTAAAAGCTGAAACATACAAATATAATTAAGACACATATGAAACATTGAATTACTTACTTGAAATAAAAATCTGAAACATACAAAAATAATTAAGACACATATGAAACATTGAATTACTTACTTGAAATAAAAAGCTGAAACATACAAAAATAATTAAGACACATATGAAACATTTAAAATCTGAAACATACAAAAATAATTAAGACACATATGAAACATTTAAAAGCTGAAACATACAAATATAATTAAGACACATATGAAACATTTAAAAGCTGAAACATACAAATATAATTAAGACACATATGAAACATTGAATTACTTACTTGAAATAAAAAGCTGAAACATACAAAAATAATTAAGACACATATGAAACATTGAATTACTTACTTGAAATAAAAAGCTGAAACATACAAAAATAATTAAGACACATATGAAACATTGAATTACTTACTTGAAATAAAAAGCTGAAACATACAAAAATAATTAAGACACATATGAAACATTTAAAATCTGAAACATACAAAAATAATTAAGACACATATGAAACATTTAAAAGCTGAAACATACAAATATAATTAAGACACATATGAAACATTTAAAAGCTGAAACATACAAATATAATTAAGACACATATGAAACATTGAATTACTTACTTGAAATAAAAAGCTGAAACATACAAAAATAATTAAGACACATATGAAACATTGAATTACTTACTTGAAATAAAAAGCTGAAACATACAAAAATAATTAAGACACATATGAAACATTTAAAATCTGAAACATACAAAAATAATTAAGACACATATGAAACATTTAAAAGCTGAAACATACAAATATAATTAAGACACATATGAAACATTTAAAAGCTGAAACATACAAATATAATTAAGACACATATGAAACATTGAATTACTTACTTGAAATAAAAAGCTGAAACATACAAAAATAATTAAGACACATATGAAACATTGAATTACTTACTTGAAATAAAAAGCTGAAACATACAAAAATAATTAAGACACATATGAAACATTGAATTACTTACTTGAAATAAAAAGCTGAAACATACAAAAATAATTAAGACACATATGAAACATTGAATTACTTACTTGAAATAAAAATCTGAAACATACAAAAATAATTAAGACACATATGTAACATTTAATTACTTACTTGAAATAAAAATCTGAAACATACAAAAATAATTAAGACACATATGAAACATTTAAAAGCTGAAACATACAAATATAATTAAGACACATATGAAACATTGAATTACTTACTTGAAATAAAAATCTGAAACATACAAAAATAATTAAGACACATATGACATATTGAATTACTTACTTGAAATAAAAAGCTGAAACATACAAAAATAATTAAGACACATATGAAACATTGAATTACTTACTTGAAATAAAAAGCTGAAACATACAAAAATAATTAAGACACATATGAAACATTTAAAATCTGAAACATACAAAAATAATTAAGACACATATGAAACATTTAAAAGCTGAAACATACAAATATAATTAAGACACATATGAAACATTTAAAAGCTGAAACATACAAATATAATTAAGACACATATGAAACATTTAAAAGCTGAAACATACAAATATAATTAAGACACATATGAAACATTGAATTACTTACTTGAAATAAAAAGCTGAAACATACAAAAATAATTAAGACACATATGAAACATTGAATTACTTACTTGAAATAAAAAGCTGAAACATACAAAAATAATTAAGACACATATGAAACATTGAATTACTTACTTGAAATAAAAATCTGAAACATACAAAAATAATTAAGACACATATGAAATATTGAATTACTTACTTGAACTAAAAAGCTGAAACATACAAAAATAATTAAGACACATATGAAACATTTAAATGCTGAAACATACAAATATAATTAAGACACATATGAAACATTGAATTACTTACTTGAAATAAAAAGCTGAAACATACAAAAATAATTTAGACACATATGAAACATTTAATTACTTACTTGAAATAAAAAGCTGAAACATACAAAAATAATTAAGACACATATGAAACATTTAAAATCTGAAACATACAAAAATAATTAAGACACATATGAAACATTTAAAAGCTGAAACATACAAATATAATTAAGACACATATGAAACATTGAATTACTTACTTGAAATAAAAAGCTGAAACATACAAAAATAATTAAGACACATATGAAACATTGAATTACTTACTTGAAATAAAAAGCTGAAACATACAAAAATAATTAAGACACATATGAAACATTTAAAATCTGAAACATACAAAAATAATTAAGACACATATGAAACATTGAATTACTTACTTGAAATAAAAATCTGAAACATACAAAAATAATTAAGACACATATGAAACATTTAAAATCTGAAACATACAAAAATAATTAAGACACATATGAAACATTTAAAAGCTGAAACATACAAATATAATTGAGACACATATGAAACATTGAATTACTTACTTGAAATAAAAAGCTGAAACATACAAAAATAATTAAGACACATATGAAACATTGAATTACTTACTTGAAATAAAAATCTGAAACATACAAAAATAATTAAGACACATATGAAATATTGAATTACTTACTTGAACTAAAAAGCTGAAACATACAAAAATAATTAAGACACATATGAAACATTTAAATGCTGAAACATACAAATATAATTAAGACACATATGAAACATTGAATTACTTACTTGAAATAAAAATCTGAAACATACAAAAATAATTAAGACACATATGAAATATTGAATTACTTACTTGAAATAAAAAGCTGAAACATACAAAAATAATTAAGACACATATGAAACATTTAAAATCTGAAACATACAAAAATAATTAAGACACATATGAAACATTTAAAAGCTGAAACATACAAATATAATTGAGACACATATGAAACATTGAATTACTTACTTGAAATAAAAAGCTGAAACATACAAAAATAATTAAGACACATATGAAACATTGAATTACTTACTTGAAATAAAAATCTGAAACATACAAAAATAATTAAGACACATATGAAATATTGAATTACTTACTTGAACTAAAAAGCTGAAACATACAAAAATAATTAAGACACATATGAAACATTTAAATGCTGAAACATACAAATATAATTAAGACACATATGAAACATTGAATTACTTACTTGAAATAAAAATCTGAAACATACAAAAATAATTAAGACACATATGAAATATTGAATTACTTACTTGAAATAAAAAGCTGAAACATACAAAAATAATTAAGACACATATGAAACATTTAAAATCTGAAACATACAAAAATAATTAAGACACATATGAAACATTTAAAAGCTGAAACATACAAATATAATTAAGACACATATGAAACATTGAATTACTTACTTGAAATAAAAAGCTGAAACATACAAAAATAATTAAGACACATATGAAACATTGAATTACTTACTTGAAATAAAAAGCTGAAACATACAAAAATAATTAAGACACATATGAAACATTGAATTACTTACTTGAAATAAAAAGCTGAAACATACAAAAATAATTAAGACACATATGAAACATTGAATTACTTACTTGAAATAAAAAGCTGAAACATACAAAAATAATTAAGACACATATGAAACATTTAAATGCTGAAACATACAAATATAATTAAGACACATATGAAACATTGAATTACTTACTTGAAATAAAAAGCTGAAACATACAAAAATAATTAAGACACATATGAAATATTGAATTACTTACTTGAACTAAAAAGCTGAAACATACAAAAATAATTAAGACACATATGAAACATTGAATTACTTACTTGAAATAAAAAGCTGAAACATACAAAAATAATTAAGACACATATGAAACATTGAATTACTTACTTGAAATAAAAAGCTGAAACATACAAAAATAATTAAGACACATATGAAACATTTAAATGCTGAAACATACAAATATAATTAAGACACATATGAAACATTGAATTACTTACTTGAAATAAAAAGCTGAAACATACAAAAATAATTTAGACACATATGAAACATTTAATTACTTACTTGAAATAAAAAGCTGAAACATACAAAAATAATTAAGACACATATGAAACATTGAATTACTTACTTGAAATAAAAAGCTGAAACATACAAAAATAATTTAGACACATATGAAACATTTAATTACTTACTTGAAATAAAAAGCTGAAACATACAAAAATAATTAAGACACATATGAAACATTGAATTACTTACTTGAAATAAAAAGCTGAAACATACAAAAATAATTAAGACACATATGAAACATTGAATTACTTACTTGAAATAAAAAGCTGAAACATACAAAAATAATTAAGACACATATGAAACATTTAAAAGCTGAAACATACAAATATAATTAAGACACATATGAAACATTTAAAAGCTGAAACATACAAATATAATTAAGACACATATGAAACATTGAATTACTTACTTGAAATAAAAAGCTGAAACATACAAAAATAATTAAGACACATATGAAACATTGAATTACTTACTTGAAATAAAAAGCTGAAACATACAAAAATAATTAAGACACATATGAAACATTGAATTACTTACTTGAAATAAAAAGCTGAAACATACAAAAATAATTAAGACACATATGAAACATTGAATTACTTACTTGAAATAAAAATCTGAAACATACAAAAATAATTAAGACACATATGTAACATTTAATTACTTACTTGAAATAAAAATCTGAAACATACAAAAATAATTAAGACACATATGAAACATTTAAAAGCTGAAACATACAAATATAATTAAGACACATATGAAACATTGAATTACTTACTTGAAATAAAAATCTGAAACATACAAAAATAATTAAGACACATATGACATATTGAATTACTTACTTGAAATAAAAAGCTGAAACATACAAAAATAATTAAGACACATATGAAACATTGAATTACTTACTTGAAATAAAAAGCTGAAACATACAAAAATAATTAAGACACATATGAAACATTTAAAATCTGAAACATACAAAAATAATTAAGACACATATGAAACATTTAAAAGCTGAAACATACAAATATAATTAAGACACATATGAAACATTTAAAAGCTGAAACATACAAATATAATTAAGACACATATGAAACATTTAAAAGCTGAAACATACAAATATAATTAAGACACATATGAAACATTGAATTACTTACTTGAAATAAAAAGCTGAAACATACAAAAATAATTAAGACACATATGAAACATTGAATTACTTACTTGAAATAAAAAGCTGAAACATACAAAAATAATTAAGACACATATGAAACATTGAATTACTTACTTGAAATAAAAATCTGAAACATACAAAAATAATTAAGACACATATGAAATATTGAATTACTTACTTGAACTAAAAAGCTGAAACATACAAAAATAATTAAGACACATATGAAACATTTAAATGCTGAAACATACAAATATAATTAAGACACATATGAAACATTGAATTACTTACTTGAAATAAAAAGCTGAAACATACAAAAATAATTTAGACACATATGAAACATTTAATTACTTACTTGAAATAAAAAGCTGAAACATACAAAAATAATTAAGACACATATGAAACATTTAAAATCTGAAACATACAAAAATAATTAAGACACATATGAAACATTTAAAAGCTGAAACATACAAATATAATTAAGACACATATGAAACATTGAATTACTTACTTGAAATAAAAAGCTGAAACATACAAAAATAATTAAGACACATATGAAACATTGAATTACTTACTTGAAATAAAAAGCTGAAACATACAAAAATAATTAAGACACATATGAAACATTTAAAATCTGAAACATACAAAAATAATTAAGACACATATGAAACATTGAATTACTTACTTGAAATAAAAATCTGAAACATACAAAAATAATTAAGACACATATGAAACATTTAAAATCTGAAACATACAAAAATAATTAAGACACATATGAAACATTTAAAAGCTGAAACATACAAATATAATTGAGACACATATGAAACATTGAATTACTTACTTGAAATAAAAAGCTGAAACATACAAAAATAATTAAGACACATATGAAACATTGAATTACTTACTTGAAATAAAAATCTGAAACATACAAAAATAATTAAGACACATATGAAATATTGAATTACTTACTTGAACTAAAAAGCTGAAACATACAAAAATAATTAAGACACATATGAAACATTTAAATGCTGAAACATACAAATATAATTAAGACACATATGAAACATTGAATTACTTACTTGAAATAAAAATCTGAAACATACAAAAATAATTAAGACACATATGAAATATTGAATTACTTACTTGAAATAAAAAGCTGAAACATACAAAAATAATTAAGACACATATGAAACATTTAAAATCTGAAACATACAAAAATAATTAAGACACATATGAAACATTTAAAAGCTGAAACATACAAATATAATTGAGACACATATGAAACATTGAATTACTTACTTGAAATAAAAAGCTGAAACATACAAAAATAATTAAGACACATATGAAACATTGAATTACTTACTTGAAATAAAAATCTGAAACATACAAAAATAATTAAGACACATATGAAATATTGAATTACTTACTTGAACTAAAAAGCTGAAACATACAAAAATAATTAAGACACATATGAAACATTTAAATGCTGAAACATACAAATATAATTAAGACACATATGAAACATTGAATTACTTACTTGAAATAAAAATCTGAAACATACAAAAATAATTAAGACACATATGAAATATTGAATTACTTACTTGAAATAAAAAGCTGAAACATACAAAAATAATTAAGACACATATGAAACATTTAAAATCTGAAACATACAAAAATAATTAAGACACATATGAAACATTTAAAAGCTGAAACATACAAATATAATTAAGACACATATGAAACATTGAATTACTTACTTGAAATAAAAAGCTGAAACATACAAAAATAATTAAGACACATATGAAACATTGAATTACTTACTTGAAATAAAAAGCTGAAACATACAAAAATAATTAAGACACATATGAAACATTGAATTACTTACTTGAAATAAAAAGCTGAAACATACAAAAATAATTAAGACACATATGAAACATTTAAATGCTGAAACATACAAATATAATTAAGACACATATGAAACATTGAATTACTTACTTGAAATAAAAAGCTGAAACATACAAAAATAATTAAGACACATATGAAATATTGAATTACTTACTTGAACTAAAAAGCTGAAACATACAAAAATAATTAAGACACATATGAAACATTGAATTACTTACTTGAAATAAAAAGCTGAAACATACAAAAATAATTAAGACACATATGAAACATTGAATTACTTACTTGAAATAAAAAGCTGAAACATACAAAAATAATTAAGACACATATGAAACATTTAAATGCTGAAACATACAAATATAATTAAGACACATATGAAACATTGAATTACTTACTTGAAATAAAAAGCTGAAACATACAAAAATAATTTAGACACATATGAAACATTTAATTACTTACTTGAAATAAAAAGCTGAAACATACAAAAATAATTAAGACACATATGAAACATTGAATTACTTACTTGAAATAAAAAGCTGAAACATACAAAAATAATTTAGACACATATGAAACATTTAATTACTTACTTGAAATAAAAAGCTGAAACATACAAAAATAATTAAGACACATATGAAACATTTAAAATCTGAAACATACAAAAATAATTAAGACACATATGACACATTTAAAAGCTGAAACATACAAATATAATTAAGACACATATGAAACATTTAATTACTTACTTGATATAAAAACCTGAAACATACAAATGTAATTAAGACAAATATGAATCATTGAATTACTTACATAAAATCAAAATCTGAAACATACAAGTGTAATTAAGACACATATGAATTATTCAATTACTTACTTGAAATAAAAAGCTGAAACATAAAAATGTGATTAAGGTTGGAAGCCGAGGAAGAATGAATGAAATCTTTCTTTATTCGAAACAGAACTTTTAGAAAAGTGAAATCGTCGAATTTGAAAGCCAGAAACCTCAAAGTAAGATCATGATAAGGTTTCGAAAACCTCAAATCCCAAATAAAACAACGTGAAAATTCAGAAACTATAACTCGAAATAAAGTCACAATAAGATTTTGAAAACTTTGAATCCGAAATGAAATATTGAAGGGGCTGAAAACTTCAAAACCGAATTAAAATCTGAAAGAGATCCAAAAACCTGGAGTCTCGAAATAGAACTCACATATGAAATGAATGTACAACGCGCATTAAAAATCAATCGAAGAATAAAATAATATAGAGAAAGAAATAAAATAACGAAGAGAGTTGAAAACTTCGAAGCTAGAAATAAAATCAGGAGGAGATCCAAAAACCTGGAGACTCGAAATAGAACTCACATATGAAATGAAAGTACAACGCGCATTAAAAATCAATCAAAGAATAAAATAATATAGAGAAAGAAATAAAATAACGAAGAGACTTGAAAACTTCGAAGCTAGAAATAAAATTAGATAAAGTTTTAGAGACCCTATGATCACACGATGTAAATGTGAATACAGGATACAGGATACATTGCATTCATACACTCACGCATACTACAACATATGTACATGTACCTTTTGTTCTAAAATTGCACTTGTATAATTTAAAACTTTGTAAAAAAAAAAAATTAGGGGACAGAGTAGAAAGTTGGAAGAACTTTCTTTTAAGTTTAGATCAATTGACAGAAAAATGGCTAACTATTACTACAATTTAATATATAAAAAGTTAAAAAATTGTCGCGAAAATAAGTGCAAGTTAGAACAAAAGGCACTTACAACTTGCGCAAGCTTTTCGCCACGTATCGTGACGAAAAACTTGCGCCCGAGCCCACCCTTCCTCCCACAAGCTCGGAATTAATGTAAAATCAATGCATTAAATATAACTTACCAAATATCAAATCCTGAAACATACAAAATCTTATTAACATAGGAAGTTGTAGGATAAGGAGTAGAATTTTACTTTATTTGTAACAAAACTTTCGAAACACAAAAAAAACGCAATGAAAATTGCGGATTTGAGAAGAGAGAACAATATAAAAACTTACCAAAAATGAAATGCTGAAACATACAAAACTTTATTAACATAGAAAATTATGGGAGGAGGAGTAAAATTGTATTTTATTTCATACAGATCATTCAAAAGATACAAAACGCAATGACAATTGCGGATTTGAGAAGAGAGAACAATATAAAAACTTACCAAAAATGAAATGCTGAAACATACAATACTTTATTAACATAGAAAATTGTGGGAGGAGGAGTAAAATTTTATTTTATTTCATACAGAGCATTCGAAAAATACAAAACGCAATGAAAATTGCGGATTTGAGAAGAGAGAAGAACAACTTACCAAAAATCAAAAGCTGAAACACACAAAACTTTATTAACACAGAAAATTGTGGGTGGGGAAGCAAAATTTTACTTTATTTCATACAAGAATTTCGAAAAATACAAAACACAATGAGAATTGCGAATCTGAGAAAAGAGAACAACATAACTTATTAAAAAATCAAACACTGAAACATACAAAACTTTATTAACATACAAAATTATGCAAAGAGAAGTGAAATATTAAATTATTCCACACAAAACTTTCAAAAAATAGAAAATGCAATAAAAATAAACCTGAAAATTCGAAATAAAATCGCGAATCGGTCGTGTGCTCGTCAAAATTCGAGCAAAACGCGTTTAACGATACTTTACGTACCGTTTAAAAAACACATATAAAATACAAAAAAATAATAGCGAGCATAGTGACAAAATGACTCTCCATCCTAAGATGGACAGCCATTAATAGTTCCCCTCTTCTTTGGCAAATTTAGCCGGGGCTTTTCGGCATATAGCCTCTTCTTTCTTCGGCACAGCCTCACAAAAATCACTCGCGAAATTTTACGGTAACTCGGACATTCTTGGCATTCGTATAAATTACATAAACTCTCAATTTCGTTGTCAATCAATCTCCACAAACAGATAGCAGACAGTTTTATAAAAATAAAATTGAACTACTATCCATTTATTTCGATTGCTAACAACGAAATCGAAATTTTATATAACATAATAAAAATTCTTTATTTAAGAAAAAGAAAATAATTCTCGAAATAAAAAGGTACGACCAGCGATTCTTAGAATGCGCTGTCCGTACAAGAATGTCCGAGCAGAATATTTAAAGCACTTCACTTCACTTCACTTCACTTCACTGTATACTTCATTTTTGCAATCGGGTCTAGAACCACGACTGCGACTTACAAACTAAAAGGCTTGGCCTTACGAACAATCGAGTTTAAGAGAATATTAAATAGAATAAATTCAAATTTAGATTTTCTCTTCTCGATTTTTCGTGTTTAACCCCCCAGATGCAAGCATCTCACGTGTGTTTTACCGAAGGACAGAGAAACATGAAAGCTTGCTCTGGCCCTACCTACTTAAAACTAACTCAATCACACCAGAAGTAAACTACCTGCCTGCCTATCGCTATATTTAAAAAATTGCAAAGTCCATTCTCACAAAAACACACTCCACGATTCTCACACATTCCACCCGGGTGCAAAAAAGCCTACTCCTAGGGAGTACGTCCCGGGACGTCTCCGTCACCCGAGTTCAATACAACATTCACACTCTAATTTCATACCTTTTTGCTGAAATCGATCGACATTCGACAGTGAATATTAATTGAACATTTACATATTTAATTTTCTAATTCTTTCGAATATTCAATGTAATATGTGCAATGTCATTTACTGATTCTAACTCAACTTTTATAATTTTGTAATCTAATCTTATTCATTTTGTATCTTTCAATAAAATTTTGCAAAATTGTTTTTATAAAAAAGTGATATGGTTTTTAAACGACACAAGGTCCACGACCTAACCACACACACACGTGTAACTTGTGTCGTATAATTCACTGTCAAATTGTCGATCGCCAAAACATCTTAAAACTAAACCGTGTCCACCTGCCCTAACTCATGCGAGTAGCATCTAAGCACGCGCATGAGTTTAGAGCATAAAAATGAACACGGCCAACAATATTTTCACCTACCAGTTTTCTTCATGTGTGCTGAAAATCCTGAGCTAAGAAACATGATTAATAACATGCTAATAAAGTGTCTCCAGCAAATTGACTCTACATTTTAAAACAGAAAATGGAGGAACACTTTGCAAAAATCTAAGTATATCGATTGTTTCATTTTTAACAGATTTCTAATATCAAAGTAAATTTACTAAATGACTAAGAACATTCATAATTAACTTTGATATCGAAATCTGTTTCTCGCGAAATTTTCTTGTACATATGTATATTTAAAAAGAGTTTACGCGTACGTAAAAATGCAAGTGACTCGATAATTGAACTAGCACGAAATCGGAGGGTCATCCGACTTCTATGTATTAATTCTAATTTTAATTCGTAAGAAAATTAAAACGCGATGTACAAGAAAACCCTAACCTGATCTAATAAATTATAAACAGTTTGTACGAATATTACACGATCGTACAGTCGTGGTCACTATGCTCGCTCAAAAAAATAAAAATACAACCAGTTCCCGTGTCGCTTCGGACCATTCGTCCTACGACATGATGGGAACCGGAGGAACCGTAAAGCATGCGACTCACCGATCGCTGACTCGCATCACTTAGCTCGTAACGCGCCTCAGATCGATCGGATGCACTTGTATCGGATTGACTGCATCTCGGAGATTGATTCATGATCGGCTGCTTTCGTACGGTCAGAATTGGGCACTTCAGCTTGGCATTGGAACGTCCTTCTGAAAACAGAACAAGTCGAAGCACGTTAGCAAACTCTTTCGATTCGTATTTCAAGTGATTCTTTTTCAATTCAAATTATAATAAACAAGCATATTTGCAAATTGGTAACATGCAAACAAATACAAGCATGCAAAACAAAAACACACTACAGCATTTGAAAGAGTACGTTGAAACACTTTGGTAAATATTGTTTAAAACTCGATAAAAAATTTGAAAACGTATTCAAAAACACATAGGTAACCACACCATAAAACCCGGTTAAAATTCAAAAATGTACGTAAAAACACATAGGTAGTAACACTATAAAACTGTCTAAAACGTTCACTACAATATGTCAAAACACATAAATATTCACACCATAAAATCCACTAAATATTCACTGAAGTATGTCAAAACACATAGGTAACCACACCATAAAACCCGGTTAAAATTCAAAAATGTATGTTAAATCACACAGGTAGTATCACTATAAAACTGTCTAAAACATTCACTATAATATGTCAAAACACATAAGTAGTCACACCATAAAACCCACTAAATATTCACTGAAGTATGTCAAAACACATAGGTAACCACACCATAAAACCCGGTAAAAATCCAAAAATGTACGTAAAAACACATAGGTAGTAACACTATAACACTGTTTAAAACATTCACTAAAATATGTCAAAACACATAAATATTCACACCACAAAACCCAGTAAAATTTATATAAAACACTGGTAAAACACTTAAATAACCACACCATAAAACACACTAACGTATCCGTATACACATGCACAATCACCAATTAAAACACACTAGTAATCACGTCGGTATATGGGGAACCACACCATAAAACACATTAATACACCCCCGTATATGCACTAAAAAACTTGATAAAACACACTAGACACTTTCACTATAGCACTAGATAACACAGGGATGAACACACGATCGGTTAATTAAGACTTTGACTCGTACCGGTATGAGCTGTCACGGTCGATCCGAACACTTCGGCGGCTTGAACAATACTGAGCACCTGTGACATTCATCGAGTTAACAATGATAGGTGAATCGCGGACCAATCATGTTAATGCTCCAATACCAGGTAGTTCGCACGGTGCTGAGCACCTATGACCTTTATCAAGTTATCAGATAGGTGATCGGTCGACCAATCAGCTATCATGTAATCCACCAATACCGGGCAATTACGTCATTCTTACCTTTATTTGCAATTTCGACATTCTTTATTTAAATTTTCAATTTTTAATTTGTTTATTTAACAAATTATTGTTAAAACTATTAAAATTTATCATTTTTATTAACTTTTACGCGTGCATTGGTTATAATATTTTGCTTTATTATTACATTTTTATATGATATCAAGATATAATTATAAATTAAAGATAATTATTTCATATTTTTTAGTAAATTTTCGTTAAGTTATTATTGTATGCATTGAAATTCATGTTACTTTTCACCTGTTTTTCTGTCGAATTTTTTTTGTATGTACGTAAACATATTCCACGTAGTTTTTTCGTGTTTTATGTTTGTATACACCCTGTTTATTGTTTCAAATAACAAATATCTAGCAGTACTGTCAATGTTAAGGATTTAAAAAATTTTAAGGGTGGCTTGGTGGAAAATCGGTTCCAATCGATATGGTAGTTCTGAATTCTTCTTTACCTAAAGATGCAATTTCGGTCCAAAATCGACTGTGTCGGTAACTGCTAGTAATTTTGCCTATTCGTCGAAAAAATTGTCATGCTCTGTATCCCATCAAATTTTGCAAGTAAGCTCCTCTTTACGAAAGCAAACATCAGAAAGCGATTTTTGGCAACACCAAATTTTTAACCATTTTTATGTCATTTCCTACCTTATCAACGATCGAATATTCTGAAAATGATGCTGCGAATGAAACAACCTTTTGAAAATAGAAATTTTTTAATATTTTTATTTACATGTACATATAAGACATATAATTCATGTAGTTTTATTGAATACTGTTAATGCATACTTACTTTTTTGTTAGGTTTTGATAGTTGGGGGTGGAGATGGAGGGGTTGCTCGCGAAGCCGCAAAACACCCGCAAGTAGAAAGGATCGTTCAAGTCGAAATTGACGAAAAAGTATTGGAAGTTTCAAAGAAATACTTACCCTCGATGGGTGTGGGACTCGAACACCCCAAAGTCACCCTCAATGTAGGGGATGGTTTCGAATTTTTGAAGCAACACAGGGGAGAGTTCGATGTTATCATCACTGACAGCAGTGATCCCGTTGGTAAATATATTTCTTAAATTAAATTAATAAGCAAGACCACTAATTAGATACAGACAGAATAAATAAAATATTTATAGTACCCAAAGATTGTAACTCTTTCATGTGGTCGCTATATGTTTTTCATCGTAGAGTTTCTTCTTTCGTTAACATTCAACATCCAGTTTTCTATTAAATTAAATATAAGGGATATGTTTAAATGCAGGTCCAGCAGAATGTTTGTTTAAAGAATCATACTTCAGCTTAATGAAGACAGCACTGAAACCTGGTGGAATCGTTTGCAGCCAAGCAGGAACTGCGTGGGCAAATCTGGACCACGTTACGCAGACATTACAACACTGTAAATCTGTGTTTCCGGTTGCAGCTTATGGAATTGTTTCTGTACCTACTTATCCTACAGGACAAATCGGCTTCGTGTTGGGTGGATTAAGCACAGTGAGTACACTGTTTTTTTATATAAATTAAAAAAATATAAAAGACTTCGATATGACTTATAAGCAAACTGAATTGTTTTAGGAAACGAATTTCAAGCAACCAAGTAAAGTTTTCAGCGACGCCGAACTCGACGAAATGAACATGAAATATTACGACGAAGAAGTGCACAAGGCAGCGTTCATTTTGCCGAGGTTTATCGCGAAAGCTTTGAACGAAGCACCTGATAAAAAGTAAAATTAAGGACGAAAACTGAGGGAATTAGCAAAGAGAGAAACAATAAAGACTTTTTAGCGTATGACAATCGCATAGTGAATTCAATCTCTTCAACTACCTCGAATCTCACAAATTGTTAAAGTACTTTGTATTATTTAAAGCTGCATCGTTATCCATCGATCCGAATGTTCAATGTTATAATAAAAATATAGTGGAACAGAAATAGGTATATAGAATCGCATCCATATACACGAACAGAAAATACACTATGTCAATAATGTAACAACGAAATGTTAGAAATTCTTTATTACCTGAATGTAATTAAGGCTAATATGTGTATCCGTGAATACTCGTAATATAATATAATAATAATACAATAATATGATAATAATAATATAATATTACAACTTGTAACATTCCACAATAATAGACATGTAAGGCTTAATCAATTGTACTAAAGATAACGATTAAAAACATTCTGTATATAAATCTGAATTGTCAAAAAAACAATAATACAGCGTTAAAAACTATAAAAATCCTCTCGTTGTATTTGCCGTTTAACCTTATCTTTTTTTTTCCTTTTAATACGTTAACGACATGTATTATATATTATATAAATCTATCGTACAATTATCCTGTATAATTTCTGTTAAAATGTATATTTATATACTTTCTTATATATCATGGCACACACCTATAGATACGAATAAAAAACAAAAACATGATTGACGATCGTTCTCAAAATATATTACCCTAAATGCAGTAATGTATACATATTTACCGTGGTTCACGTATCTGTTCACATACTTTTCTCGAATATACTTCAACTTAAAAGTGTAAACGTTCGTTATATATTCTATACACTTTAATAATTATCCATGTTATATATAAAATCGTTAAAATATATTTTACATAAATAAATGTTACCCTTTATAAACAATGTGAACAGATATGTGGATCACTGTATACACAAATCGTTCCAGAATTACAGATACAATTTTTGTTGGATAAATAAAGTTTTGGTAAACGTACATGTAGTTCAAATTCTCATCAATTCCATTTCATCTTCAAATTAAAATGTTCAAATTTCTATTATGGAATGTTTGTACAAGTACCACTTTGATTAGTTAATTTACATTACATAAAATTTATATGGAAAAGTGCTTTGTGTTTAGTTTGACTTTTAAAAGATATTTGTATCTATAATTCTGCAACATTATATCTGCATCCTGCCAGAAGAGCCTGGACAATAAAAATCTGTCCCTCCAAAATTCAAGAAATTTCATTCGCGTGAAAGGAAGTTAAAAAATCCTTTTACTTAATTACCCTTCTTCGTGTTCGTCTCGTTTACCATAATATTACACTATCGAACATTAGTAAAGCATTTGATTTTTGGTAATATTCAAAAATCCTACGTTCGCTACGAATATGTGAAAAAGCGGTAGCTCATTTGACTTAGGCACTTTTCGTTTTATCAATAGTTTCATTTTCTAAATTGTCTTTTGCGTTTCGTATAAGAACACCGAAAGTTTTATGCAAAATATCTAACATCTATATACAATTCTTTGTCTACCCTGGAAAGACTAACGATAATTGTACTAATCGATCACTTGGAAGGTCTGTCCAATCATTGGCCTCTCATAGCATCTTTTGAAACGCTTTTATTCGTAAAAATTACTTTGTAAATTATACACGCTATCAACGATCAGTTTGTCACTTTCAGTCGAGGCAAATATTATCACCCAAGATACTTGAACTACTTTCACGATAAATCGAACAGTCTTGGACAGAGGCTAACGATTGAACGATCAATTAAAAATCATCGATAAAGAGCCACCGCAAATGGTATAAAACAGCAGGTTAAAGAAAAGTCATACGAAATGTAAGTGTAAGCAACAGATTACCAGAACAAATAAAGACGCACTTAAACAATAATGTTAATCCCGGAAATGTGGAAAATGTTAAAAGGTAAAAGGGGGCGAAGACATCACCGCGGGACCAGGCCGCACGGTGTCGGAAAGTTAATAAAATTAAATGATATGTTGCTTCTCTTGTCAATCCGTGGTCTTAAACTTAAAGTTAAGATAAATTAGAACTAAACTAAATCAGGTTTACCCATTGACGTAACTAACAGTTTGTTCTGGATAGACTAGGTCCTCCAACCTTTCAAAATTTTTATAATTTTACATAACATTATTTAATTTAATATTTAGTTGTACTGTATATTGTATTCTGGTTTTTAAGATAAAATAGAAAATTGACATTGTTTTACTTGTAATGTTTATGTTTTTGGAGGAGCCAGACCAGCCTTGACTATTTAGTTACATAAATGTGTGTACTTCACAATATGGTTTTCCTCAGTTAAAGATAAATGTAAGAAAGGAATATCTAATTGTATTAATACAATTAAAATAATTTGTATTCCTTCCTCCACACTTGTCTCAACAAAGAGAAGCCCAAATTGCATACGACTGTACCATGTATCTGCGGTGCACGATGCTTTTAGGGTTACGACGTCAATTATAAACAATTTAATAAAAATTACTGTAATGCCTTTCGAAATTATTTGAAAGGTATAGACCAGAAATTCCCAAAGTGTGTCTGGACCCACTGGTGGGTCACAAGCTGATCATAACTGGATTAAAATATACAAAACTGAGTGTATTTTATAATTATACCCCTTTATCAAGAAAATCTATCATTTTATAGGGAAGCCATAAAACTTTGGGAAGCCCTGGTGTGGACAACAGATGTAACAAATTGAATAAAAATTCGTCAACTTTCCTTAGAAATTTTGACTTTATATAAAATTACGATAATTGATCGATTTCGTTTTTGAAAAAGTTTCTCAAATGGAACACGATATCAAAAGTTGGAAAATTGTCAGTGCAAAAATATGAAAAAACGCGTATAATCGCGATTTACATGAAACGAATCAATTCGCAATCGGGACGGCTATTGTTCATCGTTTCGAGACAATAATTATTCTTAGGAAGTCTAATTTTTAAAGCACACAGTTAACTCTAAGGACACTTCTATCTTCGTCGCTATATAGAATTATCGTACAAAGGCGTTAAAATGTAAAATTCTGCATAATCGTATTAATTATTTTGTTAATGCTTGTACTTCCGAGGAATATCGCTTTAATTGACCTAGTCGTACGTTCCCAGTCAGCAAGGCAATTTTAAGATTATATTACTCAGTTATTTTTATCTCAAACATTCACGTGGTCAGAATAAAAAGCATTAGAAAAGAGCTTAAAGAGAAAAAGCACAAAGAGCTTTGTTAACAGGAACCGTACAAAGTTGAATAACTGTTACTATCAAACGTGAGATTAGATTGTCTGTTACATCGGCAATGTTTAGCATACTTTCGGCTGGCCTTTTACAATAGATTCGCAAGCAATATCTTCCAGTTACATTCTGTGATCTTGCTAGACCTATGATCAAGGAATGTTCAAAACTTGAACCTTGTCTGAGTCCTTTCACATATACAAAAAGATGAATTCTAATTTTTAATTTAAACATGTACAAATCAGTCAATTGTATCTACATATCCACCTTCTACACATACTTGACTTCTAGTATCAAAAAAACACTTCATCATATTTAAATTGATCATAGTTAACAATAAAACAAGAACAAGATTCGTCCAAATCGAATTACAATTTAAATATATACATTTAAACCAACAAGTAAATCTACTTCAATCAATTTCTTAATAAAATTCATTCCTCAACGTAAAAAGCCTCAAGCAAGCGTATAATCTCCAGTTCTAAACATTCCCCTGTTCACCTTTTCATTATCAATTAATTACACATTACATTCTATCATCTATCAGATTAGCTGATACGAAAATACATGTAACTATATTCCATCAGAGGGACAGCCTAGCCGCTCTTACATATATTATTACATTAAAAATCAAACTAAAAGCCCCATTGGCTGTTTGTGCGTCGAAGGACAACGTTCACGTTCCCAGGCAGTTTCTTCGTTAAAGACATCCCTCTTCAACATGCGATTACTTCTCCTCGAATCGGAATGTCTTGGTGTTCGACTCCTGTCTGCTGGACATTGTCATGGTTACAGTTTTCTTCTCGGTGACTTTATGCGTCATCGACTGCTTCGTCAGGCGTTCCTCCAGGGTGTCATTATCGACGGCCTTGAACGTGGACAGCTCGTTGCCGGAGGTGGCGTACTCTTTGGTCTCCTCCGTGGACTCGAAGTTCGAGCTGCTGGTCTTGCCAGGAGTGGACGTGTACACCTTCGTCGTGATGGTCTCCATTCTCCCACCAGGGATCAGTTTGCTCTCCATGTTCCTGTAGGACTGATTCTGCGGAAGGCCTCCAAAACGCTGCTCAGCCTGCTTGTCGGACTTGAAGGTGTTCATGGAACCGAGTCCAGAGTACCTGTCCACGGTGTCGTAGTATCTGAGATCCTGATTGGGCGAGTAAGACTTCTGCTCGTAAGGTCTGTCCTCGCCGGAGTAGTGATCCTGGGAGTATTTCTCGTAAGTGTGCTGCTGTTGTTCCTGGAAAGCCTTGCGAGTAGGAGACACCGGGGAATATGTCATGGTGTGAACAGGTGGATATGGACCGTCCATCTGTTTCCTCTCGATACTGCCGTAGCTCTCCTGATTGATCTTCCTCTCTATAGAGCTGTACTGGCTAGCTGCACCATCCATTGCCATCTTTTTATCAGATGTAATGTACGGACTCTCCGAACCGTATCGTTTATCGTACTGGTTCTCTATGCCGTATCTTTTATCATATGATCCGTACTGATTCTCCATAGTGGATCTGTATTGACTGTCTTTCATCTTCCTCTCCAAGGTGCTTTGCGTGGAGTACACCTTTTCTGGGCTGACCAGGTTCTGCCTGCTGCTAGCAAATTGGTCAACGCTGTGTATTAGGGAAACAAGAGGGATCAAGTTGATGAATCATGTTGACGACTAATTGATCGAGTTAGAATCTGGAATGTTAGAATTCTTAGTTGTGGTTATCATGGTTACATTCGTGCAGTCGTGTTTAACACCCAGAACCACTTAGAAGACTCATTTGTTTTATAGGGAATATTTTTTTATGATGTTATTAGATAGTTATAGTTATACAAAAGGTTGGGTATAGCAAAAATAGTGGTGAATCTCCAGATCTATTAACAAGGAAGGATTTGCTGAAGGAAGAACGTTAGTAGATTAACGTCAGAGTACTGAATATTTAGGGGACTATATCTTGTTCATTATGCTAGGATCATTCAGAGGATTTGGTCTCATGCTACTGTGTACAGATACCTAGATTTCCAAATCCCAAATTCTTAACCCACCCTCAAAATTTCAAATTCCCAAGCATCCAAATGTCAGTGAATCCTCTTTCCCATTAGTTATCATGTTCTCTCTACAGAACTTAATTCTTTTCTTGACCGTACCTGCTCGTGTAGCTTTCGTATCCACTTTGTTCAGCTTCGGTATCAGTTCCAGCCAAGTCTGGACGATTCTTGTACTTGGCCTGTCGAATTGCGGTTAGTCTTCCTCTGGCTTCTTCAAGTTCTCTCTCGATACGTAGGACCTCTGACCTCGCGTTTATTTCCTGTGCGATTCCACCGACCATCCTGCGGTTCAGGATCAACGACCGATCTTCTTCCTGTTGGATAGCTTGCTGAGCAGCTCGCACCAGGTTGTCCGTCGCGCGTTTCACCGCGTTTCCAGCTGCTTGCAACCTCTTCGTACTCTCGCTATCAGGGTCTGCCTTCACTTTGCAAGCGACTAACAACTGCGCAGTGCTGCTGGCCACTTGTTTCGCGCTGGAAATCAGCTTCTCTTCTGAACTGACACCTTGGACCAGGGCATTCGCTGACTCTACGAGACTGTGCGTTGCTGCTGCCACCATTCTTGCGGCGGATATCAACCCTTCGGACCATTGCCCGTCGTCTGAACTGGTCAGAGGTGTTCGAGATACTTTTCCTGTCGCTATCAGCTCTCTCTGGGCGGCACTTGCAGCTTTTATCAATGCCGATGTGGCTGCTGCGATTGATTTTGCTGCTTCCAGGATCATTTCGTCAAAGTTCATGTCTTCGTTAGCTTCCTAAGAGAAAAATCAGAAATTGAAATGAATTTATCTTGACTATTTAATGTACGAAGGAAGTCTTTAACTATGTGACTGGTTAGAAAATACTGTTCATAACTAAGTGGTAGTTGTAGCCAGTTTATTTTTACAAATCTTACCATCGGTGAACCTCCGTCGATATTTCCGACCGCCATAATAATATGTTTGATTCCTGGTCGATTATTGATAAAACAACCAAGAATATCAAACATATCTTACGGAAATCAGATTATATGCTTCGCTCCTTTCACAACATTTCTCCTGTCAATTTCCCTAAATTGTAGCTCTCAGAAGTCAAGCTGATCAACTTTATGAAATAAGAAGTAAAGAAAACTGACTAGCTTATTGAACTTGCTATGATGTTACTGTAAGTTTACTACAAACTTACTAGCTTACTGTAAGTTGTACATATAGTACAAGTATAATTTATAACAAATGAACTCTGTCAGATTGTCTTCTGAGACTAGATGATCCATCTTCAGCTCAAATACTTGGACCACAAATAACTTCCACATACACCTTGCAGTGTCTTTATACACTCAGGACCCACCTGTATGCTTCTTCTGGGTCTCAAGCTGGCAAGCTTCTTAGCAGCAGCATCGATGCTGGCAGCAGCACCTAGCAATTCGTTCTCTGCGATCACCGTTGGGTCATCAGGGTCCACCCAGTCATTGCCCTTCAGCAATTCAGCCACAGCCACCAGCTCCGTCACACTCTGAGCGATCTTCCTAGAAATGGGTGGCAACATGTGCTTCGCATCACCCGATCTTGACGATATCTGCAGAATAGCTTGCAACAGCTCTCTGTAGTTGATCGCCACATCGTGGCCAGCCTGAAGAGTCCTGTCTCTCAATTCGGCTGTCTCTGCACAGTTGTAAGCAGCTCCTTTGCAAATCGTCAGCATGTCGCTGATAGCTTTTCGTCCCATATTAGCTGCCGCGATGATGTCATCCTGCTTGCAACTGTTTCCAGCGGCCACCGCTTTCGCGGTTGAAATCGTGATGCTCTTCGTGCAGCGGACAAGGTCTTCGGGGGTTACGTTCAGCTTCTGGTTCTCGGAGGTGTTCAGGGCACGGATTTCCTGGGCTATGGCCTCGATCGTAGATTCTAGGGCCCTGGTGCCACGCGTGTGCTCGTCTTCAACGGCCTTGACTGTCTTCAGCAGGGACGTTACGTTGGTTACCATCACCTGAAGAGCAAGAAACGGAGAGGATTAACACTTGTGCTATCAGTGGTACTTTTGTATAACTACAAATGGCGATCTAGGTACAGTTGGTCTATTCGGCATTATGTGAGAGGGTTATCGATGAATTGATCTAAAAGTCACGCAATTTTGTGGCTCTGTAGATATTGAATATTTTAATTTTTTTTGTTATATCCATTTTGTTGAAGATTGAGAGGCAGTATGATTGCTACACAGAAATGGCGTGACGTTTAGAATGTACATAATATGAACGATATATGAGGTTACAGGATTAATGTAATGGTTACATAAATATATGTTGCTGTCAGATTCTGCTGTAAGAGAATGTTGATTTTGAAGAGTTAATGCTTCCCGCTTGTACTAACGTTAGTCCTTTATAAAATTACTCTTGTTAAATATCAGACGAAACGTCCGAGTAGGTTAAATTCGTCACTGTGCTAGCAGTGTAGATTAACATAAATCTTTCCAAGTTTCTACCAAGAACAGTTAGTTATTGCGTTTATGAACATTTTTCAACGTCGTATTTGTTGAATGTCTTACACCTTATCGCAATGCTACTGTTTAGAACAATTGTTCACAAAAAACAAAGTAGTGTTACACATGAAAAAGTTCATCATCCGTGATTAAACAAAACCTGTGTAAAAAGAGATTTCTATTGAACTGCACGATAAAATTCTGTTTTAAATAAATTAGTTAACGAAGCACGTTGCTATTAATGGTTAATGCACACACGTTTTGCAAATGGAATGTACGTACCCAAAGTTGCTTTTGCTTAACAAAATTCTTGCCACGTATGGATTAATGAATTCGTTTAAAGGTGTAGCGTAATAAAAAGTCGACGATTTATTTGTTCGTTACAAAGAAAAAAAAGTCGAAAAGAAAAAAATGTAGAAAGAAAAGTGAAATATGGTACACAAAAGTATAGTAAATATTAAATACCTAGATTGAAGCACGATACAATATCTTCGCATAATGAGAATGACGTCTACGATACGAATGCATGAATTATTTATAAATAAATGCAGCGGAAGCGCATCGTGTTATTATGTTTTAGCTCGATTATTATCGTTTAAATAAAAAATATAAATGCTTCGATAAATGGTAACTCGACAGATTCGGAAGAGAACTGTTAAATGCAAATTTGCACGCAAATTCGTCATCAAGTTCTCTTTACACTTTCAAAACTTTCACTGACGTTGCTCGATTAATATCGTTTACGAGAATCTGTATCTTTTGTTGTATTACTTTGTTGTTTGTTGCAAATTTGTTTTCACATTTGTTTTATGATGTCTTCCAAAACAAAGACAAAAGGAAATGTATCAAAAGAGTGACTACAAAGATTGAGCGAAATGTCAAGGTGTACGGTTCAAGAAAAGGGCTCGAGGGTTCGGCTACATGAGCAACAGCAAATCGGAAGTACGCTGAGACGGTTGTTCGCTCTCTGAGGCTGAGAGCAGACGTATCAGCTCCTCCTCTTGATCGGACACGAACCATTCGGACTCCGAACCGCCGACGTCACTCAGAGGCATCAGTTGTTGTTGTAGCTGTTGTTCTAACACCTATCCGGACCGGCCAGACCAAAATCGTCAATGAAACTCACATTTAAAGTCCACCAATGTCGTGGCAACAAAATGTTTTTTTTTTCACTACGTAAAAAAGTCGCGTGTAAATCTCATATATCAACAAAAGCAAACAAAAGCCGAAGATTCTGTCCGCTGTCGAAGCAAACATCTGTAGTGTCACACACAGACGATAGAAGAAGATGAAACACCGAACGGAGGAGAGATTGCAAGGTGGACTTTAATTGCGTTTGGTCGAGCCTCGTAGCACCGTTTCGATACTGATCCTCGAGAACATCTCTATTTCGCTTCTTTGCTTCTTTTTCATTTATACTTTCTCTTTTAGTCGGTTAGAGTAAAACGGTTTATCGATTAAAGTCCACCCCAAAAAATAAAGTAAGTAGGAAACTGGTTGGCGGTTAAGCGTGAAATTTAGATTTAGTGCGTTAACGACGGACAACAATGAGACACTGTTAGGTTCGCCATACGATGGGGTTTCACGAGTTCTGCGTCGTTTCTCCCTTCTCTGCCCGTTAATTTACTTGTTGCTGCGGTTAATGTTGTTTAATCAAGCGTCTCCCAACCCAGACTTTAAACAAGGCCTCTAAACTGTTCTCTAACATGATCTATATATTGTCATCCAGAGTTTCATTACTGATCGTCAGATTTTACTATCAAATTTTAAACAAATCTTTTTCATTTAGCTAAGGTATCAAACCAGAAGAAACGTTCATTGATTGAACCTGTAAACTATTTACAATTTAAAAATAGGAACTTGAGATATGCAATTTGGAAATTGAAGAAGCTAAATATCCCAGTTCAATATCATCGGTTTAAAAATACCCCGTTTAGTCACACACGTCTTTGAAAGCTCTACTTCCTGATGATCGACGTTGCCATTCGGTTACAGGCCTCTTCCACTCAAGCTTCTCCAAGGTGTAGTTAATGCAAAGCGGGTCTCCTCGTCCATCGGCCACACCGACGTGTACACGAGTAAAGCGACAAGAGAAGAGCGCCAAGCAAGTGATCTTACCTTGGCAGAGTCCTTGAGGTGCGCCATGCTGGGGTCGTTGATGGGTTTTCCACTAGCAGCCTTGGTTGCGTGTATCAGGTCACCAAGTGCGGATGCGACATCCTTCACCGCGTTGATCAGCATCACCTGAGCCTCAGGATTCTGGCTGCCCAAACTGGCAGCGCCATATTTCACAACTTCGGCTAATTGAACGATCGTTGACACTGCGTTCTGTGCTGCGACTGCCAGCTGCTCCTGAGAGGAAGCTGCTCCGGCCACCAGAGTCTTGGTGTCTTCGACGAGAGCCTTGGCAGTCTTCAAAATGTTCTCTCGATGATCGGCGAATGTGTCTCCCTCGTTCTCCGCGTGCAGGGTGCCGGCTGTGGCGAACATGATCGTGGTGTCCAGGTCACCGATGATGCCTGAAACCGTGCTGGCTGCGTTGATGCACGCCTGTGTGCCTCTGGAGCCAGCTTGGAGAGCGGCTAGCACTTGCGACACTTTCCCTGTCACGATTTTGCTCTGTTCTGCAACTTCTCTTTGGGCGTACGCGTCGCCAGGTGACATCTGACAGGTCCCTGCTGCACGGACTATGTCGACGCAGGATCTACCAAGTTCCTGCACGCCTGTGCGGAGCCTTGAAGACACGTCGGCGTTGGATGCGGCTGCAGAGGCACCGGATGTGTCGCGAGCTAGCTGAGTGTACTTGTGAGAGATGTCCACCGCGAGGGAACCTAGTCTCGCTACGTCTGTACTGGATTTTGTTGACTGGAAAAAAGAAAATATATCCATATAATGTACCAAACCACATCGAATACGATATAATTATGTATAAAGTATGTATAAAAAAGCCTCTTACCATTTCCTGTGCCAGTCGCGCAATCTCCTTAGCAGCCTCCACCATTCTGGTCTGATAATCAACGTAAGAATCAACCGTATCGATCGTCGACATTCTGTGATCTTCCAGTCTGACCATCGCTCGAGAGATAGTATCGATCAGACCAGTAACGATGCCGTTAGATGTAGAGATTGTCTCTAAAGTATTCTGCAATTCCTGTAATGCGTCCTTCATGGACTCTACGGTTTCGTCTACTTCCGTATGCAAGTTGATAGCCTTTGGATTGCCACCGGACTCCTTGGTCACACAGACTAGCTGCAGAGCGGATTCAGCGACTGTTTTTGTCTGATCTAATAGCACCATTTGTTGCTTGGAGTGCACCATGTTCGAGGCAGCACCGATAGCACCAGAAACTAAAGGCTCGCAATACAACGCAATCTGACTGACAGCGTGGCCAACATTTTCAGCTTCGTATTTAGCGGCTGTTCGAAGGGGTTCTAACTTCTCACGTAATTCGCTGGCGCTACTCTCCATCTGATCGGTGAATCCTTGAACTGTGTTCTCTCTGCGAGGTAGTAGAGCCTGTGAAACGGCGCTGAGAGAAGCGGCATCTAGTTCTCTAATCCTGGCGGATAGCTTCTCGATCGCTGCGTCGCATTCTTTCTGTCCGGGTGCCTTGTCGCGAATGGAAGCGACCAAGGACTTTATCGAGTCGCTGACACTCTTGCTGTGGTTAGCTAATAGCTGCCAAGTTGGAGGATCTTTCGGACTGATCGCTAGGCTCTTTGCGGCGCGCACCATCGCGCAAGAACCGTCAATGATGGCTTTTCCGGCGCTGGTGATTGGTTCTTGAGCGGCTCTAGCGGCGACAGATATCTTCGCGGGTTGACTGGCGAACTCCGGAGAGCTAGCGAAGGTGCACAAGTTATCGACCGCTTCCAGAAGAGGCTTCGTGGCCTCTGCACACTTCTCCCTGTTGGTCTCGGAGTAGTTCTGATCCAGAGCTTTGATCTCCTTCACCAGAGCCGACGTAGAGTTAGCGACGTCTTTGGCCGACTGAACGAAATGACGCTTCGCAACGGGGTTGCTGGTTTTGTTGGAGGCTTCGCGACAAGCATTGCAGAGAGCACTGGTGTACTTCGCGATCATGGTGGCTGCCGAGAGGACCTGTTGTTCGGTACTAGTAGGATTTCCAAGACTCTGGCAACCGGTGTGAATAGCCTGAGCAGCTCTGAGGAACTGGGCTTGATCCACCAGACCAGGTTTCCCAGCCACGGACGTGGGGTCACTTACACCCGCCAAATATGCTGCTTGAGCTGCTGCCTCGATCAATCCGCAAATTGACGAAGAAACTCCTCGGACAGCAACTGAGAACTGCTCGTGTTCAGACTTCTTCGCGTGATTAGCTATACCTGTCATACCATCACCAAGGCTCTTGCTCTTCTCCATCACTGTTTCGAGGCATTCGAAATAAGTTGCGTCGGAAATTGGTTCGCTAGGGTTGTCAAGAAGCGATCTCATCGACTGGATATTCCTGATGGCGTTGTCGCACTCGTTTTGACCAGGTGCAGCGGAGGTACAGACGTCTACCAGGTAGTTGATGGAATCTGTCACAGCTCGAGCAGCTGCCGAGAGTTGATTCTTCGCGTTTGGAGCACCTGGATCGGCTGCTACCGATTTGGCGGTCACCAAGAGCTTACTGGACGTCATGCTTACGTTCTTCAAGGACACGACCATCTGGCTTCGAGTTTCGACAGCCGTCTGGCCTGCCATCTCCATTCCTACGTCTAGTAAGTCACCAAATGCGTTAGTGAATTGTTTCGAAGAGCTTGCCAACTGCACTGGTGATCGCACTGATGATACTACGTTTGAGGAAGCATCATTCAGGTTTGCAGCTGCGTTGTTCAAGTCGCTCTGCAGTTGTCTGTGAACAGAAAATGGACCGATGTGTTAGGTAACTTGAACTTGTATATTTATCTATATATTATGTTATGTTGTTACTTTAGAATATATTATAGTCAACGATGGATTTGTTAATTATTCCGCTTATAAAGATTTAATCTTTACGAATTAATTAAATGAAGTGCTACACATTTCAAAACAATTACATTAAAAATGTTGCAAAAGATTCTACAGTAAAACTTTCGAGCTATTAAGATTTCTCATTCGGTATTATCTTGAGCAATTTAAATGTATGTCAACGTATGATAAGTACATAATGCACCTGAAAACCATAACAGGCCGTCTGTGAACTTTTCGATAACAGTACTCTTATCAATAATTCTAGATTACTTACCCATAACTCTTGTTGGTTTGTGGGAACTCGTTCATGCCTAGCACCTGAGTCATGTCATCGATATTCTTGATCGCTTCGTCGACGTCTCTTTGTCCAGGTAGACAAGAGACGCACTTATTTAGCGAGTTCGACACGTCTTTGGCAACAGCTGCTAAGTTGGCCTCATTATCTGGATTATCAGGACTTTTCAGAGCTCGTCTAGCTTCTTTGACCAACCTCAGGGACTTCAGGATAACGTCGTCGGCGGTCATGAGTACCTTCTTTTGCGTGTCAGGTTGGTTGGATGTAGCAGCCACACCACGAACAGCGTAAGTCAGATCTTTAAGCGCAGACGCGGTTTCTCTAGCAGCGCTTCCGGTGTAGTTCTCGTTTCCTTGCTTAGCAGCAGACAGCAGTTGAGCCATGGCGAATCCAACGTTCTTCGAGGTGCCGCCTAACCTAAGAGCAGTGGACTCTGTGGTCTCATCGGGCAGAGGTCTCAAAGAGGCAGCCTCTACAGCTCTATAAAACTCTCCTAGCTCATCCTTCAGACTATTGATCAACTCTTCAGCAGCGTCCAACTCCAAACCACCGCAGGCTTCCCTGGCACGCGTCACGGCTGATCTCAGATCAGAGAGAGAAGCACCTAGTTGCTGAGAACTTTCTGTCAGCTGCAAAGCAGAGGCCTGATCAGTGACCGTTGGTAGCACGGCCCGAGCAACTTTTACCACAGCCGTACCAGGCTGCAGAAACTGTTCGGAAGCGTTGATCAAATTCAGCTGGGCAGATGGGTTATCTGGCTGAGCCTGTGTTCCTTTTACCCCAGCCACTAGGTGTGGTATATGTTGCGCCATCGCCAGACATTCTGCGTTCAGTTCTTCCTGACTAGACGGGTTGGTGTTGTGATGCGCGGCTCCTGATGCAGCGGCTATACATTGGGTAGCGGTAGAAGCTGCCTGTTTGGCGCAAGCTTCCAGTCTGCTAATCAGCTTCCTCCTCAAGGCTGGAGTGGCAGCCGCTGTGGTCGCTGCTCGTAGTTCTTCGGCAGCTTGACGTAACTGATCCTGCATCTTCGCGTCGTGAGGGCTGCTAGCGCACTGTCTAGCAGCCTCCACCATCTTCGCGGTTGCATCAGCTAGCACCTTCGCCGCGGCCAGCAATCGTCGCTGCTGTTCCGAGTCGGTCTGCCTTTCTGCTTCGCCCTTTATGCTTTGGATCAGTTGGGCCGTTGCTTGGCCAACAACTCTTGCCTGCCTCACCATCTCGCCCGCGTCTCCTGTGCTGGCGAACAACTTGTCAGTTGCCACGAATATCGTCTCCACGGCTCCTTCCTGGATGGTCTCCTTGGCTCGTTCGCCTCTGGTGGCAGTTTTGATGTGGTTCAACAGGTCGTTCAGCGTTCTGCTAACCTCGCTGGCAGCGGCGTTCAATTCTTTCAGCAGGTTCTCGTCACCGCACGTTTCGTTGCACACTTCTAACAAACCCTCCACAGCTTTAGTCACCTCTCTGACCGCGTTCATCAGCTGGGTCTGGCAGGCTGGAGAGTGCAACGTAGGTGCTACCACCTTTGCACAGGCTACCAGTTGTGAGGTTGCCAAGGCACATTGTGTGGCTGCTGAGATCACACGGTTCTGCGTTGCTGAATCTTCGCAGGTGGCTGCGATGTTCTTTGCTTTGAGGACCAATGCGGCTGTGGAGTTCGCCACAGCTTTCGCCAGGGCCAGCAACATGTCTTGCAGCTCTCGGTTCGAGTCGTTCTCTTCGCCGATCGTGGTCAATACTTGGTGAGAAGCCTCGCCAACGCGTGATGCGGCGTTCAGCAGATTCTGTCTTGGCTGAAATGAAAAGTAGTAATAAATTAGCAGGGTGTAGTAAATGTGGTGGTAGATATTAACACGTTCACTATGTGATTGGACTTTGTGCCATAGCAGACGTGTTGAATACTTCATACACTAAATAATAGATGAAAGTAAACATTGAGCGGGCAAAATATTGTCTTTGAACTATGTATGCAATGAATTAGAAATATTGATCAAATGTCTGAAATCGATTTTACTTCTTGAACAGTTACATTTGTTGAAATTGAACATTTGAACTTAGTAGCTTGAGGAATGTTGCAGGTCTTTGAAGATTGAAAAATATTGATTCGTATTATTTATAAATCTTAATTATTAATCTTGAATCAATTTAAGACAAATGAGTAACATTTGTTCGCACACTTTAATCGAAGTGTGATGCTGAAAACGAAATGAGAAACACTGCAAAATGTATAACTGATTCCTGCTAATAGAAAAAAGCAGACTAATTGCAATAGCATTGCAACGAACGCATTACAAATGCAATGCGAATGAAATGAATGTAACTAATCTTTTAAAACAACTACTTAAACATAAATACCAAACAATTTTCTATTAGCTGCACTAGTAACTTCTGTTTTTATTGCAGCGATACATAATGTATCGATTAAATTAAATTCCATGACATTCCACGTTGTCTATCAACAGCTAAACACATTTAAAAAATATAAGATCTAGACTATAATTAGTTGCGCTTTTCATAAAAATAAATAAATAAGAATCGCAACGTTGCAATGAAAATGCTGTGCATATAATTTGATGTAAAACTAGAATATAAATACGAATAACACATTTATAGAAATATCTCTATCGTTGGAAGCTATTTATGATACACTTATGCTTACGTATCGTTCATAGGCGGAAATCGCTATGTAGAAAGGCTGCACAAAAAGGTACAGTTTATAACAATATATTATTCAAAAGTGATTCAATATTCAAAAATGTTCATTTATAGTGATTCACTTAAACTATTACATACAACTATAAAAGGCTAAAACATCATTTAGTTAACAAATTCTATTCAAATCTGATGTCTTAAGACATCAACCAGTCAGCAAGTTCTCCAAATTAGATGTCTCAAGACATTACCTGAACACCCTAAACACCTAACACAGTGTATTGAGCGTAGTAACCTCCTCGCAAAGAAATTCAGCAAACTCACCTCCTTGGTCTCAGGTTCAGTGGCTTTCAGCAAATCAGAGAAAGCAGAACACAGCTTCCTCGCAGCGTCCAGGAGTCTGTCTCCGGAGGATTCGTCATCCATCAGAGCAGCAATCATCCTGACTCCCTTGGTCATTTCTGGGAGGTTCGTGGCGATCGTGGTGATCGCTGCACCCACCGCTGTGTGATCCACATCGTCGGCCGGACCAGATGTTAGGGTGACTACTTGAGCAGTTGCGGCGTTCATCGCCGCGATCTGCGAACCTATGTTCTGTTTGTGCGTGTCTATGGTCTGTTCGATCCATTTCAGGGACACTGGATCTGTTCCCAGTTCCGGAAGCTGAGCCTTGCACGATAACTCGGTCTCCGCGATGTGGATCACCTCGTGACCGGCGGTGATAGTTGACAGTAAGGCACGTTGTGGTTCGGACAGGACGGATGTGACCTTGGTTTGTTGCACCTGGTTTTGGGCGAGCTCTCTTTAGATACATCCGATGTGGTGTTTTAAAAATAAATGCATTTTTGATGGTGTACGTTCACGTGGACGTTCGAAGTTTACATGGACCAGAAATCATCTTAGTCCACATTTCGTTTACAAAAAACTAAAACGGATCGGATAAAAAATTGAAACTGAATTGAATCAAGTAAAAAATTGAAACTGAAACGTTCTTTAACAGAGTCAATGACAAATAACTGAAAGATATATTGTCGTGTACCTACTCTGTGTCCGCAATAGAAGGCGCCTAGCATGAAAATAAATTTAAACCGTGAATTAGTCATTTTTCGAAATTTTTCCTTGAGCGTGCGACAAAATCATTATTTTACTAATGATTTTCTACAACTTAAGTATACCGTTCGTACTGGTTGCGATCCGTTAAAGATGCCTGATCTAAATAAATGCTACAACGAAGCGATTGAGATTGCTCTTGCTGACGTGAATTATCAATGTGAAAATTTAAAACTAAATATTTCTTCTAAACATTTTTTCAAATTTAGCAGGCACTTCAGGTGATCAAGTTAACATAGAGTCAGCTATCAGGAATGCATGGACAGACGTAATTAAACGTAGATATCAAAATCACGTTGTAGGTAATAAATAGGGGTGGAACATTGAGATTCAGCATCAGCAAGAGCATCTATTGTTGCTGATAGATCTTACCATCGGTGGAGCGTGAGCGATGTTCACCTGGCCGCTGACAGTCGTGTATTGAGCACCGCCCATGTGCCCGGTCCCATATGGTCGAGCACCTACAAACCGTATCATGCAACTATCCGAGTGATATTTACAAGGATCGATCCTCAGGATCGATTTTTGCTCGACACAAGAAGCTAACCACGGATCAGCACCGTGTGAATTTGCCAAGCGGAAAACAACGTTCGCGGACAAGCGAGGCCGAAATTTACATTTACGAAACTAAATGTACAATCAAATCTGTCTATTTGTAAAATGAAACTTATTCATGATTTTATTCATTGTAATAGGAGAATGATTTTTGATGTTATAGACAGATTTTACTGTGAGCACTAGGTTGCTGCATAATAAATATCGTCTCTAGATTACAGAACTAAAGTTTTAACTATAGCTCCTCCTCCAGTGATCACTTCTAATATATATGATATACCTATATCAATAAACTAATATTTATATTATTTCTCCTCTCTTTTTAATTAAATACAGACTGTAAGTTAACTAACAGCATAAAATATTACTTAGGATACAATGGAATTCTATCATAACTATTTTCCATAAGTACTATACGTCTAGCAATTGTAGTAAGTACTATCTCTAATTTAACAAGTTATGAAATACATTTAAAGTATGACATATATTATGCAAAAACCTGACAGAAAAGAAAATATATGTACGTATGTACAAAATCAACGAACAGGACTTCTCTGCCGTGCAAGGATTTATTTCTGTAGCTTCTTCGATCGTTCTTGCAACGGCACCAAAATGCAGTGTCTTGCAGCAGTTAAAAATTAAAAACATCTATCATTTCCTGTAAATTACTTCACATGTCCAGTAAGATGGCAGTTGCAAAGAATCCTTTGCATGCCAACTTACCAGCCCTGACTCTGAAGATTGATATACGATATGAGACACTGATTTTGGGACGTGGAATATTTATTGTCGATATTCTGGCGTTCTTACCGTCTCCTCCAACTCTCATGACTGCCGGTATGGCGACTGATACTGCTTCCACGTTTCCTTTGCCAACGTTACTCGTTTCGTGTTGCATGATGGTTGCTCTGCAAAGGAATGAAACATGTTTGATGTTATTAAAATTATGTAGAATATAGTATTCAAGATAAATCCTAATTTAGTTGATGGAATCTAAGTTACTGTTGCTGAGGAAAGCTTATGTTTTTATAATTATGCTCTCCTGTATGTATGTCCCTTCATCCCTGCATCACAGTCCCTATACCTCTACTTTCCCATACCCCTAATATAAAAATAATTATTTACTTTGAAACCTGCCTGTTCTTAGCTTCAATATAACTCTTCTGTCTCTGTTTCAAAAATTCCTGCGTCATTTCTACTTATTCAACCAACAAATCTGAATCGTTCTCAAACTCGGCAAACAAAATTAGACTACCAACTGTTCCACTGACCAACATCTCTAACCATCCTAACAAATCTTAGCTAACCAATTCACAAATTAACACCAACGATGAACAAGGAACTCACTTCAAAGGTGATACGCTGTCTTCGACCATAGTCGAGCCCTCATCACCTTCGATACCAAAGTGATCCTTGGCCTTCTGCTTCTTCAGGATGATGTCGATGTATCCTGCGATCAATTGAAGGATCTGTTCCGCTTCCGTGGTTTGCACGCTGTAATATTGATCGGAATAGTCGCCAAAATCGAGGGTGAAAGTGTTTGGAGAGGCACCCCAACGTCGGACGGTAGTTAGCGGCCATGTTTTCAGTATTTCTTTCGTTTTCTCGTCGAGTCGCAGGACCGAGTCCTTGGTGACGCCAAGCAAACGGGGCACCAGCTTGTTCTTGCCCTTCATCTTCTCTTTAACCAGGAAAAACGTGACACCATAGGTACTCAGGGACCTCGCTGTTCTAGTGTACAGGACTTTCGCGTCGAGTTCAGAGAGGCCGACATGTTTCTTGTGCTCTGCGAAGATCTTCTTTTCGATGCCCTTCACCTTCAGGTAGGACTGCGGTAGAAATTCCTTGAGGCTGCAAAAACGGAATGTTGATAAGAATTTGGGGAATTAGAGATTTGAGTGCATATACTTACAATAATTGTAATAACAAATATTACAATAATTGATGTAATAAATCACCAGTGATCTAATAAAGGAATGAATATACTAGGAGAATGATAATAAAACAGTAAAATTAGAGTTACAAGAAACGAAATAAAAGTAAAAAGAAAACGGCAGTGTTAATGGAAACTCACTCGAGGAAGCCAGGCTTGTGTTTGTCTTCCTTATGATCACCGAACTGGATCTGGCATTGTATCCCAGCGAAAATACAAGCTTTTTCCTGAGTAACCGGATGCGTGCCATCTAGAATTGCGTCTCTAGCTTGAACGTACAAAAGAGATAATTGCACCGGATCTCGGCTGTCGATATTTTGATCGGAGAAGAAAAACTTTCTCCGTAGCAGCACCGTTTCTGACTCGTCTATCCCTTGCTCTCGTAACGTCTTACTGGGATCTATCCAATTCACTGAAAGAAGAAAATGATATCTTCCGTTGTTACAAGCTGAAAACCGATATCTTAAGTGCAGCATGTTAGTACAACGCAGTTCTACAAAAAAACAGGATTTATTATTCTATCGTGTATTAAATGGCGGAATATCGGTTTCTTATGAACTTATCTGATAAAAGTAAATACTGTAAGTAATCGTACAGATAACAATTTGAAGTTTCGTTAAATCGAAAGTATACCATTTCTTTATCTTGTACTTCAATCAGAGTAGCTTTTCTAAACACGTGAGCTTCACTCGTGAGTTGGCATCGGTAGGTTCAGGAATGATTCAGAGAATACAACGAAACGGTATTGCGGTAATAATTCCGATACTCGCCTTCATCGTCGGTCTTCAGTTTCTTCCTCAACTGATCCATCTTGGCGTCTCGTTCGCCCTTCTCCTCTTTCCTCCTCTTCAGGGTGAGAGTTCCAAAATTGCCTGGCTTTTGATTCTCGGTCTCCTCGTCGGCCAGCTCGCGTACCAACGAGTACTCGTCATGGTTCGTGATACCTATCTTCGTACAAATTACTACCATGAGATTGGCGACTGGTTGGCTGTCATCCACTAGCAACGTCTTCAACGTTCCATCCAACATGCGCACTCGTAAGGTCCGCAGTTTACGTCTGTACTCGAGCAGATCGCCGTTCCTCAGGATGTAATAATCGAGGTTCCGGCCTGGCTCCAACCACACGCCCTTCTTCACGTCCTCGTCGGCAAGGAATAACCCGTAGTCCTTGGCTGTCGGCATCCAACAAAATCATCTTATAATTTCAAAATATTCCTACAAAAGTGCGTTTCGAATAAAATTAAAATGGCGTCAGGTTATCTCTAAGAACCCAGAGACACGATGCTAAAAAATTAGTAATCCAGAAATATAGTAACATTAAAGACTTGAAACGCCAAACATATTTCAAATGCTTATCGAAGTATACAGCAAGCCTAATTTCACCCTCGTTCAGTTACCATATAAATTTCCACGTAATATATCCCGAACGAAGAAAAAAGAAATGCAAATTCTTGGGTTCGTTACTGTAACGTTGGTGGATATTTTAGCTGCAAGTAGGAGCTTACGTTGGCCCATGTTACCCGCTTCAGCGAGTTTCTCTCTGATAATACGGCAAGCGTCGTAAACGGATGTGCTTGGGTCGAATTGCATCATCTTCGTGGCGTTTTTCTCCGGGATGGAGATACGCAAGGATAGGGTAGCCATTGCGACTGCCTGGGGTGATCTTCTACGTGCACGAAAACCACCGGAATCACTCGACTGAAACGTAAAAACATCGCTGATTAATATTTATTTTTTATTCAAAATATACTTCGTATTTTTATTAGTGGATAAAAGCAACTCCAAGTTATCCACATTATGGATAAATAACAGGCGTTCAAAATACCTTTACTCTTCTTCGTAAAAGTTCTTAATTAAAAGCATCCCTTAAAAGATTAAGGGAAAATTTAAGAGTATCCCGGGAATTACAAAATGTTGTTATTTAAAAGATGGCTTGAAGGCAGCTTAAATTAATTTTGCACATTAAAATATATGTGTTGTAGCAGATAGATAAATCCATTCGATAATTTTGATTTATTTTTTCGTTTATTTCTCAAGTAGCAGAAGCCTCCTTGAGATACGTAGAGGACAGCGAAGAATCGTCGACCGATTTCTATTACGAAGGTATTACGGAGAACATAAAAGGAGTTTATGGGGATATGTGATTTCTAGTTTACTGCTGAATCAAGTGCAACAAGTTGCGAGGGAGGATTGCGCTCGTTCATGGGTCACCGTGCTATCCATTCATGTAATTGTTCATTATCGTAAAACAACAGAAAGTTCTTGCTGGTGACCGCAAATTCGTGTTTTATACCCTCACTGATTGTACGTTATTCTATTTCCGATATCCTCCATGAAATACGGAATCTTTCGACACCACGTGTATCGATCTCGCGTTATGTAATCCGTTTTCCATAGAATTTACCATAGAACAGCGTGAGATCGGGCTAATAAAAATAAATTGTGACCGGTTCGAAGCTAATTAAATCGATCGGGGAAACGAATCGTCTCATTTACCCCATGCTGGACTGAAACACCGCCCCAGCACGCTTTATTTGCATCAACAAGTTACGAATAATCCCCTCGTACACGTTTGTCGAACAAATCACCCTGATGAAAAACAGTTTGCCGTTTCACATTTTCCCCCGTGACAAAATTTATCTTCGATTTAGCGCTGGAAGTGTAAACGGTTTTTTATTAGGTCTTCGCAGTTTACATTTTTCGCATATTCTCTGTTCAATCACTTAACTATAAACGAATTAAATTAAAGAAAAATCAGTGACTTCAAACTCTGTCACAAATCTGCCCCCTGCAACCCCTAACTCTCAGTCGATTTCTAACTTACGTCACGTATCCGCAGGGATATAACACGTTATATCACCGTCCGGCAGAAGTCGCCAATTATACACCGGTTTCTTGGTTTATTCCTTTTTTTTCTGTAACGTAGAGGGTGGACGAGGGTGGTCCACGCGCATAAATTCGTTGCAAGTACACCCTACGCCAATGTCGACATCCACCCTTAAAGGTTGCCAGGCAACGAGGGTCTCTGACTGTGTCAAACTGAAGCACAACCACCGCAGACCATCCCTTCTTACCAACCCCTACTTCTCTCACCCCCTAGGATCGTCACTTTTTTCATTTTCCCTCCTCTCTCGCCTCGTTCTGTTCAAGAAACGTTCTATCTTGTTTTCTCCGTTCCGCTTCGTCTTAGTTGCTGTTATTTTTTATCCTTCGCCCTTAACGCACCCTTTCCCTTTTCATTACACGCCTTTTCCTTTCGTATCTAATTTTCCAACCCTGTTTCTCGGTCGTTTCACTTTCATTCTTCGGCTTTATTCTACCTCTTTGATTCCGTTCATTCGGTATGTTTTGTATTTTTTTACTGGGCTGTGAGCTCTTTTATTATTCTTTGAATTGGATATTTTATTTTCTTGCACTGCTGTGGTTCAGAGCTGTGTAATTCTGTAGGTTTGTTTTAGTCTCTTCAATTATCGCTAGGTTTTGGAAATTCGATTGTTTAAAAATTTAGTGGGTCTTGAAAGTTTGAAAATAATAAAATTGACAAATTTATATTCTGATAAAAATTTATAGAGTTGATAACTAAAAAGTATGGCGAAATTAAAATAAAAAATTTCCATTAAGAAGACTATTAACCTAAAAGACTACACAAATCCAGTGATTTCAAATAAACGTAAAATCTGTCCCTGCAGAGTCAACACGTTAATTAAGCGTACAAATGAACTGTCGATTAGGGTAAGAAACGCTAGCATAAGGGGGAGAGAAAAAGACGGAAACAAATAGGAAGTGGTAGAATTTGCGTGTTAAACGGAAGCGAATCGATCGTGGTCTCTAAATTTAGACGTCAGTCTCTTTCCGTGGTGATGACGCCTGACGGCAACTAATTGAGGGTCCGACGATTCCTACGAGGTAACGAAGACACGATTATGCACGCTCTACAAGATTCGGTAATCAGGGGCTCACTTCTCCTAATGGATCATGGCATACATGCCAATCACCTGGACCCCCGCTGTTGATATAGCAAGCGTGAAAAATAACGTTTCACCCTCGTTTAACCTGCTGTCTAACATTTTATCCCCACGTTACATTCTTCGTGTTTTATCGACACTTTAAAGTTTCGTCACAAAATGCACATCGCAACACGAAAAATAATATTAATGTATTAGTTCATATTATATTCACTTTTTCATATTTTAATGTAGTTGTGTATGTACATATGTATGTGTATATACGTATCAAACATACAGGGTGTCTCACAATCAGTGTAACTCACAGGGTGTATATGTGTATGTACATATGTGTGTGTACGTGTATGCATATATCTTTACTATACAAGCAAAATTAAATTTAAAAAATTCTTCATTTCGTGAATATCTAATTGAAAAAAAAATAAAAATTCTTCTATTAAATAAACAACCCCAACAAGAAACCACCCCTATGAACCAATAAATGAAAAAAGATCTAAGAAGATAAAACAGTAATTTAATCGAGTGAGAAAGTAATGGATTTTATCTGAAAACACACAAGAATTGACTTCCGTAAACGTTTGAAAGGATGGAAAACAAGATCGTGGCCATAAAAACGGAGAATAAAAAGGGCCGATGCAACGCGCGAAAATCCGGAAAGTGCATTTCCTCGAAGGAAACTTGATGCGAAAGATTGTTTCGCTTTTCTCCCCGATCAAAGCCCATCGAGATTGCGGAACCACTTACAGCCATTTACTTTCGGCGGCTGCGGCACTTGCTTCGCTTCATTCTGCGCGATCTCGAGGCGTCGAAAGCAACTCCGTCAGCTTTTTTAACTCCATCGCCGTCTTACGAGCTTCTTCCCTCTTTTTTTTTTTTCTAAACCTTCATTCGCCCAACAGGGAGATCGCCCAACCCTCGTAACCGTTCGCGCTACCCTTCGTCACGAACCACCCTCGACGTTGGCCTCGTGGCCAACGACACACTGACACCGAATCAATTTAAAGAAGCCGAAGATCGATTCGCTGTATCGAGACTCCTCGAGATTCTTTCGAACATTCGTATGATAATCTTGGGCGACCTGGATGGAGCGGATTTTAACCATTAACTTTGTGAATTGTAACAAATGCGATAGGTATAATATATGTGGTAGACATTTTGTGGTTTATGTAAAATTTATTCTTGAATTAATTACTTAACCCCTATTACTGCAGAATTGAGGTAATAAATAATAAATTGAAGAATCAGAAATTCGAAAAGTAGAAAATGGAAACTTGAAAATGTAAAAATCTGAGAACCGAAAATAGGAAATTTGAAAATTGCGAATTTAATTTGAATTCGAAGGTAAGAGAATTGAAAATTTGCAATATGAAATTCTGACGCGACAAGGGATCGAGTCTCCATCGTGTTGGATCTTTGTAATATCCAATTGAATTGCCGCGAAGCGTTTCGCTGACAGCCGCCTGTTAAATATAATCGTCGTTCGATTCATGAATGTCACTCGCGTATTTATCGCTGTCACCGTTTTCAACGAACTGCCGATTGACAATCTGTTCGAAGAACCCTTTAGAAGGCAGTAGAGGGTGGATTACGAAAAGATTGCCTCGAAATTGTTCAGATGACTTATAATTAGATCGTATTGTGGATCGAATAGTTATCGAAGCATCAAAATGATATTTCATTGTTCTCGAAGATGAATAAAATCATGATTGAAATAGTTTCAGACATTCGATCGTCCATTGTATTTGTTCTTCTGTCATCGTAATTTTACTAAATTATTGTGTTGCTGAGGTTTTCAGAAATCTCGAGGGGTTTACGTAATCGCACGATTCGAGTCATCGATACTTTGCGTTAAAATTAATTTTACTTTAAGGGTGACTTGAACATGCGAGTGGCGGTGAAGGCTTATTGATATTATTAGAAAAGATAGAAATGAACGAACAGTGGAAGCCATGTCTTTCATAAGCACATTTCATCTAATGTAGTGTGTTTCACGTTAAATGAAACTTACAAACTTATTCTATTAACAAGATATTAACAGGTTATTAATAAATTAATGATACCACTGAACCTCTGTAATCATTTGATACGAACACTGATTACATGCAAATGATATTAAACTGAAATCATTAGTGATGAAGTAATAATTAACTCAATAATGAAAACATCTATCAGATTACTTGCACATTCAAAATAATTATACTGTGTTACTACCGTATTCAACAATAACATAATTGAAAGTTAAAATGCACTAATAATTTAATCATTTCGTTATTAAATTTAATAATTTGATTCGTCGGTTCATTAAATTTATTAATAATGTAATTCATCAATTTATTTAAGTTTTATATTCCACACGGATATAATTAACGAAATAGCACTGCATCAAAATAATAATAATAAGATAATGATGATAATAATAAAATAATACTACGTTTAATAACGCGAGCAACCCCTATTTTAATCCCGAATTAAAATACAAGATTGAAGCTAAATGGTAATAAAAGCAAATCAACTTGTTTTAAATCAAACGTGATTAATATACTTTCACGCAGAAAATGACATTAAAACACGCACATGCGGTGAAACAATTGATCACGTTATTTTATTCAAAAGAAGATAAAAACTCAATATAGAAAAGAGCGATTATATTAAAAGTTTCATATTAATTCTGTCGCTTTGTTTTTAAATTAATTTCGTCCTGTATTGAATAAATGAGTCTATTCTGGATAAAATAAATAACCTTGTAACACTTTTAGCACCTTTGGGTGTCAGTTGTGTATGAAATTATAACAAAATACCTTGGCCTACTTCACAATTCCCATACATCTCATTTTATTTTTTATTCAATGCACTTTTCGAGGTATACCCGTTTATAAATTAACATGGGAATTGAATGAGTCACGCGACTGGGATATTCTTCATGTATTTTTAAATGAAAAATAGACAAATATTGTATAATTTCTGCAATTTCAACTTTCTATTGTTCAAATTGAAAATAGAAAATAAATAATATAGTTGATAATTTCAAATATTTCCAACATAATTAATTTCGAACGTATTATCTAATATCGCATTCGTGAGAGAGGAACTTTTATTAGAAAGAAGAGTACAAATGCACATTGCAGCTGCACTAATGTGACATTTGTGGAAAAAATACGATAAAAAAGTTGGACCATGTAAAATCATTCAACTTTTCCTCTCTGCCGCTTTTTCTCGTATTTTTAAAAAGTGATACGACCCAGTTACGTTTCATCAGTTACAAATGGAGAGCTTATCACACGATTGAACCCTTTTTCTACCCCTTCGTTTTGCTCCGTTGTAAATTTTTATTTTGTCCACTTCAATCAACTTCATATTTATTCATATATTTATTTATAATGTCATTTGTAATTGCATTCTCTCTTTTCTTTTTACTGTATAATATTAAAAAACAGTTTATTAATTTTATTCGGAGACCATCAGTGTTTTGAATACAGACTCAGTTTGTCTATCACAAAATTTATCCGTAATTGAACTCGGATTGTGAGTAAATTAACAGAAACGAGTAAACGAAAATTGACTAGATTTTATCAAGGATGACTCATGCTCAAATATTCTGAAAGTAAGACGTCTTCATGAATAAGAATTATACACGTTAAATCGAGACTACTTTATAAAGGATTCGCTGCACTCGAGATATCCATTTAACCCCTTGATACCTGAATGTATTTACCTTAATCAAGAGATACTTAATGAGAACGAGAATTAAGAGCCTCGTTTAAAAATACACTGTTATTCTTGAAACAAATTTAATGACTAGAAAATCTGTTACCATGCGTATGCATACTATATACCGAATAATTATACCGTTAATACACTCTCGAACTTGAATAAACATGAAACGATACTCCACAAAACGATGTTAAGTATGCACAATATCAGAGACATCAATAAGTACTTAGAAACATACACACTAAAGCTGTTTAATTGAAAATCGTTTCATTAAATGTTCATACGATCAACTTATTTTACATTTGTTAACTAGTATGAACAAACACATTTCAATCGAATTCTTTCAGTTAAAGTTTCAATTAAATAAATTAGCTGAATTCTTTCGATCAAATAAAACTAATCGAAACAAGCTTTTAAATTAAATATATTGTTCAGGTTTCAAATTACAATTCAATTGTAAACTGAATATCAGTACACCACCGCATAAATTGTATAAGTGTATAATTGCATAAATTCACTCACAATAAATTCTAATAAATAAAAGGAATATTTTATGTAAAGGCGTGTTAATGAATATACAGCGACCCGAAGCCGACTCACGTGGCACAGCGCGTTAATCGAAAACCAAATAGAAAAAATGAACCACTAATCCGTTAAATCAACGCGAAAATCAAGAACACGATTAATTCGAAATTAAAACACCCGGAATGTTGCAGACTACTCCTGCACCCTTTACACATAAATCGATCTACCCGAAGGCAACATAAAAAAGAAACACATATTTCGTCACCTGATCTCGTCACTGTCCAGAATCCATCAGGGTAGCGAGAGGTTAAACGTGTTCTCCCAGTTCACAAAACTCGAACAGAAAGCACCCTTCATCCGATCAAAAATCATTCCGTTAACCCTTCTAACCAGACACTGAACTATATCACGTACATTTTATAGTTAATATAAAATTAAAACACTGAAGCTATGATAAATCCCGAAGGGAGTTGTTGGCAAGTTGCAATTTATTCGTCTCTATTGACCGTAGGGTTGTAAGGGTTAACCAGACGTATCGTGATATCGAACGAGACACGAATAGAGGCACGCACCGCACGATCGACGAAATTATTCGAGAATATTAAGGAACAGCAGCCACACAACGCACCGTTTCATCGCCGATCTGAAACTGAATGCGTCGCGGTCCGAGTTAAAGCTCGAATGTAACCGAGAGGATTGTTGGGGAACCACCCCTCGCACCATAGGGGATGGTAGGGTGACCGAGACGGCGGAACAGCGAGTGCGACAATGACGGGAGTAGGGGAGAGACGGCGAGAGGGTTCTGGTGAATTCACATCGGGGGTGATCGGGGCTTCTGCGCACTACTGGCCCAGTAACACACCCCCGTAAATCTGTCCGTGGAAAATTCGAACCACGCGCGAGCTCGAACAAATTTCGACTGGACTGCGAGAACAAGGTTTGGCGCGACGAGCACCTTCCCTCCACTATTTTCTTCGATTTTTATAATAAACATATAACGTTTAGGACAATTTTTTATAATTTTTTAGGGAGATCCTCTTCCTTGCGTGAACTTCACTATTTTTAAAATGAACATTTTTACACCAGAAACCACAAGAACAAAGATTAAATGAAATTTGCTCTTGTGATTTTTGTAACGATGGTTTAGAACATTTTTTTAAGATTCTTTATAGAAATCAATGCCCCCATTGCATTAATTTTGCAACTTTTAAAATGAACAAATTCAATCTAAAAACTATGAGAACAATTAAATGAAAATTACTCCTGTGATTTTTGTAAGGGTAGTTCGGAACAATTTTTTCAAATGCTTTACAGAGATAAGCCCCAGTGCAATTTTTAAAATGAACAAATTGGAAACTATGAAAACGTTAAATGAAAGTTGCTCGTACGACTTTTATAAGGGTGGTTTTAATTCTGCAGTTAAATTAGCACAATGTTAAATTTCAATATTTTATACAAATTGACCTACCTGGTATATCAATTTGTCTGCAATTTATGATTGTACAAAAATTGCAAAAATGTAGAAACAAGCAAAGCTTCATTCGACAAAAATGCAACCCTTAAAAACAAAACATAAACTCTTGTTCGAATATACGTTTCATAAAAATTGTAACAAAAATTCAACGGCACAGGACCTTCGATAAAAATTGAAAACCACCCCTAATGAAAACTGTCGATAAAAAAATAAACTTTCATTTGAAAATTTCGTAATAATCTGAAGCAACAAAAGATTAAAGAAAATTTCAACATCCACGAAATCCTACCCCCGCAAATCCCTGCGGCTACTTTTTAAGAAGATTAATAAGATCAATTTGAATAACCGTCGAATTAACGTCAACAACTGTCTCTCGACCCCTAAATTCCACTAAATTATACTTTCAGCCCCCCGTTTTTCGAGTGGAACAGAATACGACGCGTAATTACGATTCGCAAACCCACTAATTGGCTACGAAACCACGGGGTTCGGTTGACAGAACACACAGGGACCCACTATTTTGATTTATCCGGAACAACGATTTAATTGTGGTAAAAAAGACGAGCGAAAGAAGAAACGATACATTCGGAAATGCCTCTATTGTGATCATTACCACCCTCCATGCCTCTGTACGATGATCCTAGAGAAGGGCGCACGGTAAAGTTGACCCTCGCATTATACTATCTGATTTCGAGACCTTAGAGATCGACTGTCGCGATTCACCCTTGGTAATTGAGTTCCCTATCTTGATTGTTTTACGGCAATCAATTCTCTGTCCGAAAAAAAAGTCGTTTGCTAGTTCCTGGAAATTTATTTTTAATGTCCACGGTATTTCCGCGTTGTGATAGTAGTGGTATATGAATTGTAAATAAATTTTTGATTTTATTTGGTTTCGGTCCTTTAACTTAAGGGATGATCAATGTGCTTCTGGTTTTATTTTTGGAATGATGGTGAGATAAAATTTGGAACTTTGGGAATGTGGAAATTTAGCGATTCTGGATTTAGAAATATAGGAATTTGCAAGTTAGAAATTTGGTAATTTGTAAATTTAGGAATTTGGAATTACAGAAATGTCAAGCTTCCACATTTCTGAATTCTCAAATTTCCCAAAAATTCCCAAACCCAAAATGCAAAAATTATAAATCTCAACTTCGCAAATTTTAAAAAGCAAAAGACGTCGTAACTTCCCCATTCTTGAAGAACCCAACACAAACATTGTCTTACTCACCGTTGAAAACGCATGTTGCACTTGTTCCTCTGGAGTTTCTTGATCTGCGTGTCTTCTTCGGGCGTTCGTGAAATTTTCAAAACGAAGAACGTCACAAATCTTCTCAAGGAACTTGGTAAATACTTTCAGACACTCGTATCAATTTCGAAGGATAAAGTAGATAGTACAAGAGAGAGAGAGAGAGAGAGAGAGAGAAATAGAAGTTGCGAGAAGTTAGTCGGAAGGCACAGGAACGGACGGACGAGGTTTTTCGTCGAAATTCCGTGAAAAATTCTCGGGTATAGAAAAGTGTGTAGGGTAAAATTCGAACGATCCTTAAACTCGAATTAAGGCAACCGGCTCGCGCGCGTTAGGCACAGGGCCAACTCGTGCGAGTAAGCTCGAAATTCGAAGGGAACCTTCGAAGATCTCGATCGGGGATCTCCGAATCTCCGCGGAATCGAAAAGATCACAGTTTCGTTAAGGCTTTTGACGGTCCACGGGATCGATGGATCGCGCGGAGTCGTATGAAGGCGAAAAAAGAAAGCGTTTCTTATTGTCACCGGGTCGAATTTGGACGGCTATTTAAGGCACGACAGATTCCCATCGCGACAGCTTTGCACCGATTGCAAATCGAACGTCACACCAACTTAAGACCGTGAACTTACATAAAACTTGCAAAGCGCTACTCAAAATTAAATACACGGAGTTTTTAAACTTCACAGAATCGCGGTAAAGTAACAGAATATAAAAATCAACACCAGACCAAACGAAAATGGAGAATTCACCCCGGGGTGCAAAATGAACATGAGAGAACTTGTGGCACAGGGTCAAGAAGAAACTTAATGACTTTAACCAAGATGTAACGTTTAACCGAACGTTTAAAAGGAACGAAACGAAAGAGGGGTAGTTGTAGGAAGAGTGAAAGAAGGTTGAAAACAGGAGTAAACGAATGAAAATGGACTTGATGCTGGTGTATCAAGGGGATGATGCAAGGACGAGGACTGGGACGAGAACAAGGATGTTACCCCGACGGCTGTCGCCAAAGAAGTGATAGGTCTGCGGCCTTGCGCGCGGTACCCAAACCAAAGACACCACCGAAGGGATGCACATGCGCTGATACAACGCCACCGATTCGACGCTGTGATTGGCTCATGCTTATGGTGGTAGTTTTCCTTCTACCCCCACCCGCTCGAGTGGCATCCTGTTACCCCTCTCGAGGATCGAGACCCACACACGTGAAGGCGCAACACATTTGTTGAAATTTGAGTTAACAATAGTTGTCTGTCATCGCCACCTTCCCTTTCTTCCTTTCTTTTTCGTTGTTGTTGTTGCTGATGGAGTTTGGATAAAGGATTGATTGCGTTCGCCAAGTTATTTTCAGATCATTTGTTAATTATTGGTACTGTATTAATATAGACACGCGTCGATGAGTGCCTGTGACATTGCAATGTTTAATGTAGAAATTTCTATATTCAGATCTATAAATCTCCTTACATTTTCAAATTTCTACATCCCTCAATCTTTGAGTTCCCAAATTTCTGAATGCGATCGCCAACCCCATACTTCTAAATTTCAATCACATTCTTCACATATTAGTTATCTCACACATGTACCTCCATATTTTATTAACCTCTCATGACATGATTATTTCAAGTTTGAAACAAAAAAATGATATATCCCAAATTTATAATATAAAAGTACCTCAAAGATTAAAATAGAAGTTAGATTTTTAACAATTTCGTTAATCACGAAATTTTATGCTGAACAAAATGGCAGAATTCCATAATATATTTGCATATCACGTACGCAGTAGAATGTAACAAAGGGTGAAAAAATTTAGACGTTTAATTACAATCATGCCGAACAAACGTCTGGATCAGTTCTACGATTAAAATATACGTAATTATTTGCTTCATCAAAAACTTTTATAATTAATTGTGTTCAGCGCGAAACAAAGAACGGTAGAAGCGTTCATCCAGTGTACAATTCATCCAATTAACCTTTCGTCGAATGTGAGCGAGCTTTGACCGTCGAATTGACAGGAAATTTTCATAACAATTTTGATCATTTTCCTGGGGACGAATTTAAACAAGCGAGCGTACAAAAGGTCCGGCGAAAATCGAGCCGTATCAGATGCGGGGACGCAAAGGGATGGTAATGCGAGTCCGTAGGGGGGTGATCGCCCGCCGAGGGTGGGAGAGTGTCACTCAGGAGCACGACGTGTAAGAGAATGGTCACCATCCCGGGGGGTGAATTGAGATGTACAGGCAATTTATGCAACGGCACTTTCGTTCGGAAGTCAGGAGGCTGACCATGAATGCTTGCAAAACACCACCGGGACAACACCTTGATTCTTTTGCAACAACCACATCTTCCCTCGAGATGTATCACAATATTCAAGTTCGAGAAATTTCATAAATCGGGCTGAACAATTTTCAACTTGCAATATTTAATGTTATTTGTATGTATAGTAAGGGAACGGTATAAAATTAGAAAAATATATCTTGGATATCAAAATGGCACTTACTTCATCATGTTATTGTTTAATACATAAATTTTGATGTAGTTGCAGTTTTAAATGCAGTTTCTATTCTGGTATGATTATTCTTTCAAAATATCATTAGTGTGTAGTGATGTATACATTCATTAAAATGTTAATGAAATTTCATTGCAAAGGGTGTTTGTGACAAGACTAATTAGAAATATATGTTTATTCCAAACTTTTAAAATATGGAACATCAAAGACACTTCTTTTTTATCTCTGCAATTTTCTTAAAATGCTAATTGCTACTCTTTGAAGATTTTTTAATTCTACAGCTGTCGTTAAATTATAATGGGGATCATATAAAAGTTTGAATATTTTTTTTATCAAGAATGATAACATTGTTAATGCATTGTTTTCTGCAAGCCTGTTCTTTTATTTCTTAAGTTGTTTGGATAAATGCTAGCGAGATGTCATGGTACAGGGGATGATTCACCCCTCCAGGGCGAAAAATGAATTAGTTCCAGAGAAGTCGAGAAGATTAAAGCGTGAAGCGGTGTAATACTCTCCGCGAATGACTTTAACACCGCTTTATCTCTTGCTTGTAATAATTTCAAACTATGTTTTATAAATTACGCAGTAATATACCTTTCTTTTGTAAAATTAGAACCTCTAAAGATTCGCTGAAATTGTATTCTTTCGTACGTGATTTCAACTTCATATATTAATAATTGAAAAAAGAATACAGAAATTTTATGTTGTGCATTGTGTTGATAATGTAAGAACGTAATTAATAATCATCCTTATATTTGACACTTTGTCACAGTAGAAACACCTGTGTATAGTCAGACATCGATACTTCATATTATCGCGATTACATACTGTCCTAAATTGTTTCATCTATATTCTACAAGTATAACATTCCAAAATTTGTTGTCCTTATTTATTAATGATCAGATCTGTCTTACGTTAAGAATATTACATTCTTCATCTAAAAAAATATTATAAATTTTTACTAAAATATTCTTGAATTGTACATAGCACAAGACAGCAAAAATTTAATTCAACCCATCGAATTATAATGGAAACGAAACTCCCGGCACAAATTCGATAAAAAATCAGAAAGAGAGAACAGCGAAGAAGTGTAAAAAAAATGAGAAGCGATAGTAGGTTATCGAAACGTTTTTAAAACAACCACGAGGTGGTCCGAAACAATTGCGCAACACAGCGAGGGTGGATATGGTTTATTCTGTTAGACGCAGAAGCAAGGGAGATGAAAGGGCGGAAGCAAGGAAAAAAGGAACATGCAGGATGGTTTTCTTCAGGGACGAGGCTAAGAACCCCACTGCGAATATCCCTTTTTCTCGGTTTTTGTTCACTCCTTCCGTCTCTCTTATTTTCTCGATTGGACTGTCCCTCTCTTGGACCCATCAAGCCTTATCGTGGTAGCGTCAATCACTCTCTTCGTATACGGCCGAACTTATCGTTCGATTAATCGCACTGACAATGCGCCTGTCGATCCAACTTACAGCCCGCCCCAAATCCATATGGTCCACTCCTGATGCAAAATTTTGTTCCCGAAAAGTGATGTCCATTTATTCCGATACTTCGTTGAATCAAGACCAAAACTTTGACCGCTGATTTTTTTTTTATTAAATCTAGTGTATCGACAATGTTTCAGGGATTCTTTTATTCAAATTTCCTGTGTTCCGAGTTTTGTAAAGATATTTTCCGAACATTTGCAGTTCCGATTTCATGTTAAAATATCGTATTTAATTTAACATAAGGTAAGGAGGTTAAACTTAGAAGATTTACTTATAAGAAAAAAGTACGAAAGAAAAAGGGAATGGAATGTAGAGAAAAAATTCTGGAGGTTACGTAAACTGGCAACCCAAACTTCCGGTGGTTGTCAGCAGAACCGGAAACACTGTATGGATCAGACATGACGTGGTACTTGTTTGTTAGCAGACGACTTTGTACAACAGCTCGTATCATCGGCGCCAAAATGTCTGGGCCATTGCTATTGGCTGCTTGTTTAACCCCCACTGAGATTCGCGAATTCTGGGTGGTGTTCTCGTCCTTCGCGATAAATCAATGTGTCAAAGTGTGTTCGTGTTAAAATCCAAATTAATCCTGTTTCCGTCGAATTCGAATTTTTCTATCTCACGCCCCGAATTCGGGAAAGTATCTCGTACGCAAGTCACCAGTTAATTAATTTTAATAAAAAAGAAGTGCAAATGTAATGCAAACCTGTAGTTCTTATATACTGTTAGAAATGTAATCACTGTTTATTGAGATCAGTGAAACATCTAAAATGTAAACGAATGCAACTGCGAGTCGACAGATGCGTCAACTGCAGCAACCACAAACGGTTATAAAGATAATTCGACGAGATACCAGTAAGCATAGATCTTTGACTTTTGATGCCGTTTGCTACGGTTCATTGAAGATCTGCCTGATTTATGAAAAGTACCATGTGGACAGTTAGATGCTATTCGGGCGTCGAACGATTAAGTGAGGAGATAAGTGCACTGATAAAACTTTGTATCAACGTTACTCGAGGAAGTAGTACGTATACTTTACTTCGTTTTATTATATCTATAGTTAAAATAATAGAAGACTAATAGAAACTTAGCAAGTTAGTATAAATATGATGTGAATACTTTAGAAGTTACTACGGTTTTTTATTGTAAATAATTGACGCAAGAAAATTAGTAAAAATCTAATAATAATTACACCTAATTTTACATAAATAAATGTGAGCCCAACACAGGGTACAACCTGAAAGAATAAAATTTTTCGACCAAACAATTTGAACCGAGAGCAATTCCTTAAAATCTGAAGTCAACTAAAAACAACTCCCCGAAATTAGTAAACGATATAGCCCGTAAAAATAATCCTGCGCCCGAACAAAATGCAGAATCCGGTACTTTTAACGCTCAGGCTATTTCCGCCCGAAATTTCAATTTCTCCCAAGAATTTAATTTCGCGAAACTGCGCTCGTCGATGCTCCGCTCGGCTCTCACCCTCCTGGGCAGCTGCATCGCTCTAAATTTCGATTTCCCGCGAAAAACTCTAAATTTATCATATAAAACAGCCCTCGGAGGTGTCCGCGTGTGGCCCACAGCACGCGTCACGGAAATCCAATTGGTCGGAGAAGGTGCACATCCGTGGCAGCCCTTTTCTCAATCGTCGGATGCCTATTCAAATTTTACGGGCCGTATTTGTCGCAATTAGGTATCGCGTTTTCGGGCTTATGGGCCAGAAAGTATTCCATATTGAGCAAGGGAAAGAGCCATCGGTCGGCTGTCTCGTGGAATAAGGATGAATTCGTGGAGCAAACGCGTGGTCCGATGCAGAGGGGTAAGTTTATGGCCACCGACAGGGGTAGACACTTTCACGACTCGTCTGACTCATAGACAGACGGAAGGGACGAAGATAGAACGAATGCAGAAGGGCACAGTTTTACGAGGATCCTGAGCGAGCCTCGATTTGACAGATCGGTTGCGAACGAATTAGCTGTTCGAATAAGTTCACATTGTCCTAACAAAGGTTTTTTAATAGTTGCAAGTAAAATGGCCGTGTCGATCGATACATCATAGCGGACAGATTTCGATCATCTAGTGATCATCTACACTTTGCCAGTAACTGGTATACGTAATGACTACTTACAGTTTTTCGTTGGTTCCTCTGTCTTATTTCGTGATATTTTTCGTTCCGTTAATGCGTGTGTGTGTATGTGTGGCAACAGTTGCAGTTCGTTTCTCAGGCCCTTCTGAAAACTAACAAAAGTAAACCAATTACAGATCTTTTATGTTCTGTGTAAATATTTCAATAACTTATTTAATATACATTGTAATATTCAAGATTTTTATTTTATTGCAATATTTATTAAAAAATTATGTTAAGATACAATAAGAATGAAGAGAAACATTGTCATGAAACAATGAATGAACAAAGAATAAAAAGAGAGGATCGTACGAAATGAAATTAGAAAAAAGAGCCATAGAAAGATCGACGTCTATCGCGATGCATGTCAAAGTAAATTCCATTACTCCTCCTATTTCTATTAATCGATCTCTCGCGCACACTTTTCCGCATTTCAAATTTAAATATTGCGCGCTGCATCGCGCAAAAAGTGCAGTCTTTTAATACGAAAAGAATTCACCAAATCATTATAAAGTAAAACCACGTGAAGATCTAATAAGAATTTCATCCGATTTCAAATAATAATATATTAAATATTATTTTATATCATGTGTATGAATATACTTATATATTTTCTCAGATAAATATTAAATATATTCCCTTTCACTACAAGGAAGAGAGCTACTTAAAAAATGACCAAAACAGCGAACTTCACGCACATGTATAATTTACACTGTAGTAATATAGATAGTTGAAATCAACCCCTCCTTACCAAAGACAGATCGAATCAACCCCTAACAAAGGTAGCTAAAATCGCCTAATATATTTTCAGAAAAAGAATGAAGAGTCTCGTTTGAAAAGATAGTGGAAAGGGTGAGACCGAAAAAAGATGGGGAAGTGACCAGAAAGCAAAATGAAAACGGGATAAATAAAAGGCAAATAAAGGGAAACAGGGACAAGGAGAGGACACGGGGCTTAAGGGAAAAAAAAATAAAGCAAAGAAAGGGGAGGTGTAGAGCAAGAGAAGAGACAGGAGAAAGGGAAGAGAGAAGAGAAGTTGGAGAGAGTCGAGGGGGTGGGTGCTGGCGGCGTTATGGCGGGCGCCGGGGGTGGCGCCGCGACGCTTTGGCGCCTCCAACGCCGAGACACTCCGGTGATGTTGGCTCCATATACCAACACATCTCTCCACTTCTACGTCGCCCTCCTACCCCCATGATATTCACATACACCTAACTACGCGGTCACGATGAGAGCTCGAGATTCTCTATTTCTCACAAATACACGCGCATTCGTGCATCCCTCTCGTCCCTTCTACGCTCCCTCTTCTTTCTCTTTATCCCGTAGAACTCGTCCTGGCCTCTGGAGAACATTGGGGACAGAAAGCTACCACCCTCCCCCCGAAGGTCACCGTCAAGGTACTCCTTGGACTCAGGGGTGTGGCAGACAGGCTACCCTCACGAATTTTTTGCATACTGGACTTAATCGCTCGTGCTTGCGTCTGATAGGTGCATCTTTGAACCGAAAGTTTACGTCTCGATGAATTCGACTCGATGTCGCAGGGTTGAAACTTTCAGATTCCTTTCTTTTTCCTTCGTTCCGTGTTTAATTCGGTGTAGTTTCGCGATGATGCCGCGATTCCCATTTTCTGCTATGCGGAGACGGCGACGAATAAACGGTCCTTTGGTAGAATAATCATTTTTACGTTCTTTTTTTTTTGATAATTTGTAGAAACGTGCTGCGGAGACTTGAAGGTTTAATGTTGATTTAATGGCATAACGGAGGGAAAGTTATAATAGCTGTTCGTTTAGATTTGATAGCTACAAAATGGGTATTACGTTTTTGCGTAGAGTACGTCTATCTTAAAAAAATGTTGGAGAGAAATTTTATATTGTACTGATTTTGCATCAATTTTATTTTAAGTATCAGATGGAACATTTTCTACATTTCTAGATCTCTGATATACACCTATGGTTTCAAATTTCTATATCCTTAGATTATCATATTTCTAGACTTGTAGACATCCATGTACCTAGATCCTCACATCCATAGATCCCTATATTTCCACCCATGTCCTCATACTCTTAGACACCTATATCCCAAGATTACATATCATCGTCACGTAAAATATGAAATTGGAAATTCGAAAAATATCTTTTTAGCAGTTCAAATTTTACAATACTTGATAATTGTTCAAACAACGAATGATTCAGATGAAGGAACTTCAGAAAGAAAATACAAAATGGAAGATTTTTCGCGTAACCCGAAAGTTCCACGAGCACGGAGTATCGCGAAGGGGTTAAAATCGCGGTCGAGCCGAATTCAAGCCTCGTTTCTGGCCGTCGAAAAGCAGAATCCAGCAACGAAGTTGCAGCCGAGAGATCGTCTATTGATCGTCGCTGGAAGCCGACCATTAATCGCAAAATTTCGCGGAAACGCGCAAGACATTTGCCAACGGGGGTGACGAGAGGGTGATTCGGGGTCGATGGAACGGGACGCGTGCTGATTGATCGGATTTACAGCCGTTATGATTCCTCCCGTAACGTTGCTACGTGTACGATCGGCCCATTATAAGATTACGCATTACGAGTTGTTCGCCTCGACTTTATTAGTTGTCTCCCGTCTCTTTTCCTTTTTTTACGACGGCACAAGAGGACCGTTATCGCGTATCTTTCGATCGACTGCACATTGTTGTTGCCTCTGTGTTCGCACGCTTTCTCGCCGCACGTGGAAATCGCCTACCGACGATAAATAACGCCTCGTCGTGTTTATCGTCGGATAAATAGGCTGGAGTAAATTATTGCAAATACAGGAGATCGCGAGTACTCGTTCTGGACAAATTTTATGACGCAAAACGAAATGGACATAATAACAGTTTCTTTGTAAACGGAGATGAGCTCTGAGGTTTCTCATCGGACACTGCAACCACGGATTATTAGTTAGTCTTGGTGTTCTTGCTGATGGAGTTTAGTTTTATAGATATTAAGTTATGTCCTCTATTTCTGACTTTTTAAATATCTTCTCTGATTCAAAGTATCCAGAGTCACAGTTTTATTTTCGGTAATTGTTTACTAAATTAGCGTAAGATACTAGATACAAAAATTGGCGTAAGGTCGTTCAATCAAAGACAAGTATTTTTCAGACGTGTTAAAAGGTGGTGAAACGTGGAATGGACACATCAGCTGAAACGATTCTGCCCTGATCACAGCCGCGGTAAAATCATCTAATAAGTTGAGCAAACACAGAATCATTGTTATTTTTATGTGCAGCACAGGGCCGTCCATTGAATCGATGACACGGGCCTGGAAGGTACTCGGGCTGAATGTACGGATAATCCATTAGATGCGTTGTAACCTAAAACTGCGCAAACAAGGGTGATCTTGGATTAAATGTGATGGTCGGATGGACCGTGGGGATGAACAGGCTGTGAAGAAAATTGAGATAAGACGAATGGAACAGGTGAGCGACTATGGATGGACATTGTCGAGAAACTTTCTTCGATGATCAAGAAATTCATTTGCAAAATTTGCTTTTTGTTAAGTTTGACTTCCTGATTAACTGTGTAATGTATTGGAAATTTAGGCTATTTGACTTAGTCTAATTCACTAGTACATTGTTCTAATAATATTTATAACATTGTTATAATGTTTACACTGTTATAGTAAAATTAAAGTGGAAAATTTGATAAAATCTATAGATATTTCTTGAAAATACATTATTTGCAATATAGTTAGAATTTGTAACTGATATTACCCCAATAATAATTAATTTTACATAGAGATACGATTCTTTCGTTTGAACCTTTGAAATATCGAATGGTACACAGGTTGTATGAAGAAAATATTTGTTCAGTCTTTTCCAATAATATTCAGTCGACCCGGAACGTGTTCATACTTCAATATTTAATGAATCATTTGAAACAAAATATGTGAAGTAGAAGTATTTAAATCGCGTTAAAAAATGCTACATCGACAGATTAATATGGAGAAGTGAGTGATCGTATAAACGATTTTGTATGCAACAATTGTATACTAAATGTTGATTTTTGTACGCGTACGTGTCCGTTTTAAATAATGAACGAAAACGCGATACGAACCGATAAATTTTGCATACTGAAATTGCAATTTTGGAACGAGACGCGATGTTTAATCCAACTTGATACAGAACATTCGAGGAACCGAAATTTATGGTACAACATTATATTATATCTCGTCGTTCTGAATCTATCGAAAAACATTTCTAATTGTCAATTTTATCTCCGAGCATTCGATCTCGCAAGTATAATTTTCTCGGATTTAACCTTTCTGTGATATTCAATTAAGTTTCTCGCGCTGAAGAATTCAATGAGAGAAAAATACGAGACTAAATAAATGAACACAATGCGGGGAATAATACTAAAGAAAATATAAAGCTTAAATGAATACAGAATGTGACGAATTGAATGCGACGAATTAAAAGATATAAAGTCCCGTGAAATATGGAAGATGAGGTGCGATAATTTTTTGCAGATTTTTAAAACAAATAAATTTTTTCTCTGTATAAATGTCTAGTCTCTTTCAGTGGAGAAAATTAATCATAAATACATCGATCGTGTAATTAAACATATACCCTTCCCCATGTAAATTTAGTAGTATCATATGTGCACCTACGTACCTAAATCTCGGATTACGAGTTTCGATCACTGGTTCTGTCACATAAAAATGAACGCATGTTTCTATAAAGAAGGGACCAGGGTAATTTGTCAGACAGAATTGGAAAAAATCGAAAACAAACGCGGGATCACCTGACCAGAGTTCATAAGAAGCAAGATAAATCGAGGGGATTGTAACTCAACATTCAATTTCGACCATTTTCTATTAGTGAGTCTTCATCGAAGACTTCGGTCCCACTCGTAATTTAAGCTGTGTCACAATATTCAAATTCATTAACAACTTTGACAAACGAGGCAATCGTGTGAACAATTTTCGATGCAAACGAAGTGACTTTTCATGTAACGCTGACGTAAAGTAAGTGAAACGGTATAACATTAGCAGAAAATAAATATTATTCCTGTCTATCGAAGAAAAGAGCACTTACCTGTTTCATAATGCTTTATTTCTGAACCTGTATAGAAAAGTTTATCTTTTATTTCAAATAACTTGTATTACATTCTTCTATAATTGTTTGGTTAAGGAAGTTTAAAATAGAGTTCTTGAGTTATAATTAACAATGCACACAATGTACACATACAATGTACATGTACGTATCTGAGCAAACTAATTAGAATCCTATTATTGGTTATTGATTATAGCTTATTGATTATTGATCTCAGTTGACAACTTATCAAACACACATAGTACCTCCAAGTGTCTTATAATAAATTTTATAATTAATTCTTTATTATACAAGTTAAGTGCAATTTTAAATATCTATATCTATATCTGGACAAGGTTATTCTGAAATATCACTAATACTCGGGTATTATTATTATGTACATCCATTAAAATTTGAAAGAAGTTTCATAATAAAGGGTGTTTATGACACAACCACCTTAATAGACACTACCAGTTACGACGAATACAGAATCTTGTTCATTGCAGAGGATAATAGCATGCTTCAGAGCTTTTTCTGCTACATTACGTGGATCTGGAAAGATTTTATTTAAAAGCTGACGATTGTTCCATTAAATTGCCTCTTGAGATATGTAGCGGTGAACCGTTGTTGCAGACGTTATAAACACCTTTCGGTGATGATGGAAGCATGAGAGGTCATTGTAAATTATTGGTAATTATTTACACTCTCTTATAATATTAATTCAGTGAATTTCTAAATTTGAACATTTTATAAATGTTCTGAATTTTCAAATAGGAAAGATTGTAATCTTGAAAGTATTCCATAAAAAAACCGAAGAAAACATTTCCTCTCCCTATATTGCCATTTTCCCTACGGTAGCATACTACGCTATATACAAAAATAAATATTGTTTTATAGCAATAGTTTTCGAAAAGTCCCTGAGTTAAATCACGAACTGTTCTTAACGCAGAAATGAAGTCACTTCTTTAGATAACTGTACTCGTCACTTTTTTCCGCCGATTATTACTGGCTCTGTTTGAAAATAACTCGTTCGTGGAAATCGGGCTACTGAAAAGCGCTGTTCTCGTGAGATCGAATGAATTGAACGTAAATAAATCAATCGCTCAGCGAAGTATGCGAAATCTTCATACAAGTGATTAACATTTTGTTACATTGTAGTTTTTAGATTAATGAATTACACATATGCAATCATCGATATGTATATCAATAATACTATTCATTTTTCATAACATTTGTCTTAAAGAAATATAAATTATGAAAGATAACGAATTGATCTGTTGCGAATATCTTTATAGTTTATTGTATAATACAAATCCAATACATTTGCGTTAATTAATATATGTAATTGTTTCTGTGTCCACTCCGTTTGAATATCACTCACCCTTAATCATGAAAATAGTCTTGTAACGAAGTCGTTTGTTTCGTTCGAAGGAATCGGAGCCGTAGAAAGGAAACAAATCTGACGAGGAGAAGATAGAAGCAAATGACCATGAAATTGCATGATTATTCAAAATTACTTCGGACCTTTCGCGTAAATAGTACGAAAATATTTGAAGACGTGCGTCAATCGCTGCAAATCATAGGAACATGCAAATCAATTGCAAACATTTGAAATTTTATTTTTCTTATCGCTGTTTTGTTAAACATCTTAGTTAAATTTGTACACCTCGTAAAGTACTATGATACAAAATAGTACATTTTCAACATCATTATGGGACAGAAATATTTAATCTACTAGTTTCCCGCCAATTCTGTGGATACCTGAATAAATATAAGTGGTAATATAAATATTAAACAATTATCCTATGAACGAATAAGAATCATTTTATAGCTGACAACTGTATTAGATCACCAGATTATTAAATCAGTAAGAAATGCGATATCGCATGCGATATTGAAAAAGGTGAATAGTGGAGGAAATGTAAAAATAAAATAATATAACGTAATGCAACAAGAACAGCGATACGGACAACGTGATGTAACGACAAAAGATAACCGAGATAACAGTAGTAAAATAAACCGACGATACTCAAATACAAAAGGCTGTACGTACGAAACTTTTAGAACTGTCAATCTTTACTTATATTGCCAAGTATCTTTAGACGTTTCAAGCGATCGAAATAAATTTTTATACTTAATTTATACGGCGATTTAAACAGCTGAAAATTTAACGTATAGCGATACAATGCGTGGTAATGTAGCGCGTGGAATTACAACATGTGACAATATAGCGCGTGGTAATATAACACGTGGAGATCCAGCGCAAGGCAATAGAACGCGTGACGATGCTATGTAGAGCAATATAACGCGTGGCGATATAACATGTGGGAATACAACACGTTTTCGAGCTTTCGACAACGGTTTGCGGCGTGAGAATAATTTCTTACAATGGATGGAGTCAGAGAGCAGAGATTTCATACAAGAAGGACGACTTACTATTTTCAAGCAACCAGAGTGTGTATTCTACACGCACCGGACATACGCACGCTGCTATTTATACATATAGCTCGTACCGGAACTGTGCTTTCCAGACGCGCATGTTTGGGCTGAGTCAGACCCGATACCAAACGGAAGATCAACTGTTCTATAACAATTATGTGTATCTGACCCAAATTGCAGTTAGGATAATATCTAATATGATACTGAAATTAGAACGCAAAAATGTTGAGACGTTGTGGGAAGATAAAATGCAAAATCTGAAAAAGAATCTATAAGTGTAGGCAACTTTTATGACAATGAAAGAACAGTTCAATTTATAGCAATTCATTCGAATGGTTTTGTATCTCGAGCAAATATCTTCGTTCGGGACGAGCCACGGAACGATCCGATGCTTTCTTCCGCTTCCGGCAGGCCATTTTATACGCGTCGATCGGGAAATAAAGATCGTCACTTCGGATAAATTCAATGAAGCCTTAAAGCCGGCTTCTCAACAGACTCCAAGTGGATCACGATAATTAAATTGTGAGTCTGGCTCAATTCCACGGAAATAAATCTGCAGCGGTGCATCGGTCACGCACCGCGCGAATTAAGAACTCTAAATCCGTGAGTGCTTCGCGAACTGTTCGTGGAAAAACTGTTCAGAATCGATAATCGATTGTGCAGTCTGGAACATGCTGTTACCGGGTTGTTGCATGTCAAAAGACAATACAGTTGTGAAACTACTTTTTAGGAACATTTTAGGAATGTTAGAAATTAGGGAAAACCAGTTTATTCCTATTATTATAAATTTCATCAAACACTCATCAAACATGATTTGATTTTTAATGAAAAATTAAACAAAAATCGCTATAAATTGATTCAAAGTTTGAAGAAAACTTTTTTCAACAAAAAAGAACCTAAATTAAATTGTACACTGTTATACAATACATTACACTTTTCATAAAAGCAGGAAGTGACTAGAATGTAAACATCCACTAAATAATTGTTGAACTTATTGAAACTATCACTACGTTACAAAGAGGGAGGAATAGCACATGGAATTTCCACTAAACTGCCAAGTCAAATAAACCATTGAGAAACATTCTAGCAGACATTTACAACCACCCTACCTGACCCTGGTCCAAGAGCCAAGAATTCAAAACCAGAAGTCGAAACACTGTACGGAAAACGAAATTCCCTATAACGCGTAAGAAGACCCCGAAAGAAGAAAAAAGATAAACAAGCAAATCAGATTAACGGCAAGCAAAAAGCTATGGCGAATGGTGGACAGATAAATGGTTGGCGAATTTCATGCGATTCACGGACGAAGTTAACCAAACGCAGAAACTTAATAAAGTCTCGTGCACGATGGTAGCAGATGGGTTTCCCTATTTAACCTCTTACAGCCTGCCTATTGATTTTCTCCGGTCCTATTGTTTTGGCACGTCGCGCATTTAACGAAACGGGAGACGAGAGGAGCGCACGGTTATCGAAAGAGAGACGGAGATAGGGCACACGAGATCTCGCAAACAATCGCAAAATTCGCCGTAATCGATTGTTACTGCACGAAATGTTGATGCAAGGAAGCACGAATGCAGTAACGAGCTGTCAATTGTCGCCGATGTTGTGAATCATCTCTATTTCGGGAGACACCCGTTGGGTGGTCCTAACCCTCGCGTTTTTGAGGTTAGCTCTCTCGTAATCCTCACGGACTAACGCACGTACGCGTTCATGTATAGCCGGTGGACGAGTGACCGGTAATCTTGGATAAAATGATCGAATAAATCGAGCTTTATCGGCGAGAAAATGCACAGGAACGATCGGAAAAGTCTAAACGAGGGCAGCACGCCCATCTGTCGGAAATCACGGAAAAATCAATAGAACCGCCGGCAGCATCGGCAACCGGCGCTAACCATCGTATTATCAGATCGTGGTTTCGTTCTACTCACCTTGAAAAATATCCATAGATAGAAAAGGTGTCCTGTTTCGTTGCACAAAATCAATTTGTCACTTCGGCCACAACCACACGTCCGACAACACTCTTGCGACTCCGCCGTTTCAGTCTCGAGCGTTCCTCTCGTTCAAGGTCAGTGACGGCGCGTGTCTCTAAAAAATTGAGGCGCCTTCAGTACCCTCGTTCCTACCAATCAAAACAAATTGTTTTTTTCTTATTTAATCATCTGCAAATTATTTTTAGCGTTATATTTAACCTCTTATTGATAATACCGTGAAAGTATGGGTATAAAAGTGTTGACTCGTTTGTAATCTTAATCCACTATTATATCATTTTTGTAATCCTAGATAAAAACACTATTTTAAACTTTTACACTTGATGATAATACACGAATTTGTTTGAGTTTTAATATTTATACGATAATTATAGAAGACAATTATATTTTTTGCAGTTAAAGAAAAATTTCAAAAAGTATTGCAAAAATATTCTTTTGCAATTTTTCTTTTACCCAACTTCTGTTACTTTTTTGAACTATTTAAGATTATTTTTGTAGGGTCGTTTATAAAAAAACTCGATAAACTTATCAAAATTTATAAAATGGTTCAATTATAAATAAAGTAATTTTGTTTTAGTGTAACAATGTACAGCACTGTATTAAACCCATCGAAAGAAATACTTTTATCGAAGAGTATTGACTCTTACAGGGATAAGAAATAATTGTGTGCATCAATGCATCTTTTATCTCCTATCCGTTCATGACTCTAATTAATTTTCAATTGTAAGGTAAACATACATCTTACATTTTCTAATCAAATGTGTCGTATTACTGTATGTATGTAATTAAACAATGAAATGTATACTTGCAATGTAATTGTACATTATATAATGTGTAACAACAATGTGTATTTACGGACTGTATGTTAAAATAATAATGACTATTTATATACTGTACAATGTGTAACAATAATACATAATAAAAACGTATAATCATAAACTGTATAATATGCACTCACAATGTCCAACAATAAAATGCATAATAACCACATCACATTATAATTTACATATGAGTCTCCTCATTTCAAACTTCTGCACGAGTATAACAATCGATAACAGTATGACGCGGGCTCATACGTGCTACATACAGCCCTGCCATCATGCAAATAACTAATCCAAATAAACAGACTTTCCTCTAAAAATAAGAAGATCCGAGCAGCCGCGACAAAAAACATAAAGGAGCACCTTTATGTGCCCCACTTCCCAAATTGTTCGAAATCTAACGATGCAAATCATCCGACTTCCAAAAACTCCTAATTCTATGAAACTGTACCAAAACAATATTCAAAACGAAATAAAAATTTTCGTAATATTACGTTGAAATTGTTCAACTTCTTCGAAAAACATCGAAATGCTCGGAGCGACGTGCATGGAATCGAGACCGCACCAAATTTGGTCATGCCAGTCTCCATTCAGAACAGCGTGTTTCGTAGTATACAATGATGTAAGTCGTTTTACGCTACGCTTACTGATATATTCCTTGAAATCACGTATTAAAAATTGACACCATCGTAAACGGAAACGAGACACCATATACGTCTCTTTTCCATTTCTAGTTGCTCCTCGAGTTGCAGATTTAGGCGATTGAGTAATACACCTATGGTCGCGAAATCTACGAAGATTATTCTTGATGTGGATGCATCGATGACATCACGTGTTTTATTGTTGCGTTATTCATGATTTGCATCGTTTATAACATCTTCGTTTTTGAGCGATGACTTATGTTATGCTTTCTGCTGTGGTATATGAATTGATGGAGAGTTATGGTGATGGAGAGCTTAGAAAATTAGTATACTATATTTTTTATATTTCAAGATTGATGTATTTCCAAATCAGCAAATTTTCAAGTCCTTAAATTCTAAATTTTCCAATTCCTAAATTCCCAAATCCCCAAATCTCCAAATTTCAAACCAAATTCCCAAATCTTCAGAGGCTTCTTCACATCAAAACAACTAAAAATTCGAAGATAGCTTAACATAATCAGGGTATAACCCGCAATCAGTGTTTCGAAATGGTACTCAAAGAATCAACAATATCCTGAATTAATCCACGGCCGCACGCTAATCCCAATTATCTCCACTCGATTCAATTCATGCATTGTAGTTATCATCGCACGTATCAACCACACTTGATTTATTGTATGAATAAATCTTTATGCGTCATTCTAAATCCGCCTTTAAGTATCTGCGAGTCTCGCTCATTCCGTCGACTCAAACTATCCGTCTTCGTTACATATTTGTACATACGCGACTCCGTTCCGAACCTGCACTTTCTCCTCGTATAATTCCCTAAAATACTGTTCCTGTTTCATGGGGTCACGTGTGCATATACAATTATGTAACGTCGCGGTCAAATTCAGTAGCCAGTTGCACGCGAATGTGTAACACACGTCGTTCTTCCGGCATTTATCATCGTTCGCAGGAAGCGGTCGTAAATTTCCACGTAATGAGGATGTAAATAGAGAACGAGACGATTAGAAGCAGTATTTCTTTTAATCACCGTGATTCATTTCATAGAGTTGGTCACTCAAACTTATTTAATACTTATCACTATAGTGTACAAGGATACAGGATATAGGATTTGGAGATGTATGGTAAATAGGTAATTTAGGGAAATAGAGTTTTGGGAATATATGGATTTGTGGATGTAGAGATTTAAGTATACAGAATTTTGGCAATCTGAAGATTTGAGGATATTAGAATTTGGGCACATAGAAATTTGAAAAAGTCATTTTGTAATATAGTAATTTCGGCATAGACAGTTCGGGGAAATAGGAATTTGGAAATATAGGGATTTAGAGATATAGACTCGGTCATATGAAAATTTGGGAAGTAAGGTTTCACATTTCCAAATATTCCAATTATCCTTCCTGACACATCTTCATCTCAGGTCACATAACACACAGTCCATGCGTCCTCCGACGGGCACCAGAGCTGTCCATTTATCGTAAGTAGTAAACAGTGAAAGGATTAATAGGAAATCACCTACGGAAACGCGTAAGTTTACGACGTTCCTGGCATTCCTGAAGCGTCGGAGGCAGAGAAAAAAAGGCGTCGTTGATCGTTCATAACAGACGTGGGCGTTTTTTCCACGTTGTCACCGAACAGAATGCACCTGTGCATAAACCACAAAACGTGGGCGATGCTCGATATACCGAATGAACGCCACCGATACGTGGGCACGACCTGCATTTCAACGTGACGAGGACAAACCATGCGTTTGCTTACGTGACTTTTCTCGATCGTGTGGAGAAAGTTCAATAGCACTGCTCTGGTTGTTCAACGCGCAATTTCAAATTTTTTAGCGTGATAATCTTTGACAACTCTTTGCGATCTTTTTAAAAATATTAGTTGGGAGTATTCTGAACTTTGATTGCAAAGAGTTAATTAGGTATCAGAAGGAATAGTAAAAATATTAGATGGACAGTTTCAGATAAAAATTTTCAAAGAGACATTACTGAAAATATAATGCATGAAAGTATAATACATGAAATATCATGATACTTCTGTCTGGCGATACATAGAATATGAACAAGTTACTTCACCCATTTCATTACAAGTTCATTTTATTTGAAATTTGTCTCAGACCACTTCCATAGCCGAATTATAAGTAGAAACGAATGTAATTTTATTTTAAAAGTGTTTGCACCCTTTTTAGAAACGGGGACAAACAAGTATCGATTCAAAAGTGTATATCACGAGATAAATCTCGCGCTTCTGGCGTCAAAGGGAAGAGTTCCGGCTGGATAGCTGCCAGGATTGTGGTCGCAATCCAATTTTCATTCATTTCGGCTTTTTTACCGTAAGAGGAAAAAGCTTTCCCTCCTGCGGGAAATGTCAGCTCCGTCCTGCCTTATCATTCGTTTCCTTTTGGGACTCCAAGATGGAGCAAGCACCGCATTCGTTACGGTGATAACAATGTGTTTTTAATTAAAATTTCAATTAAAACCCTTTTCAGATATCCACGACAAGGATTACATGTTTCAATACCTGCGTCAGTTTATTAAATTTCATATTTTAATAAATAAATCTGGCATCGATTTAAGCCAACTATGAACTCATAATTCTGATTTAAATGACGCATTCTTCAATTTCTAATTCAGATTTCATTGGACAGTTTTAATAAATTTTTAATGGTGATTATTTATACAGAATAAAATGTACTGTAATCCTTACTCTTATAAACCCTAAAACGTATCAATCTTATAATTATAATTACTATTGTTAATGTTTCAAAGTGTCAATTTTTTAGAGTTTCACAATACACATGTTTCACAATTTTGACAAAATATATCAAACCCCTATAATTATAATAACAATTGAGACCATGAACTCCATCATTAATAAGAACGTAAAAGTCAGCCAGTTTTGTTCTATCACATGCCCTTCCAAGGTGACTCGTTGATTCACGAATGAATCAGTTGATCATTTGTCAGACGATCTCCCTACAACTCATTTTTGGAGCAAACGCAGAGATACTGCCATTTCTCCACCCCCAAACAGCAATAAATATAGAAGCAACCCCCGATGAAGAACCTCCTTCCAGCAATTTCCCTTCTTTCTTTCCAGACAACTTTATCGCTCCCTTTGTCCTATTCGTTGTTCACGGATCCTGTCGTCGAATCCTGCACACGCTCCAGCGTCCTAGAAAGTTTCTCCATTATACATCTAGGAGAAATTTTATCGACTACCGAATCAGATTGATATCTCTCGAGGTGAATACGTGGAGGTCGTACGAATGAGTCAACCACTCGAAACGTTTCACTATCACGGTTACGTTCTAACCTTGTCTGTACCGTATTCGGTCATAAAATCGTGAAATTTCTTCGTCTGGATGCTTCAGGAAGTCCTTTCGAGGAAATCGACGGTAAAACTGACGTATAGCTTTTTTATCGGACTCCTGTTCGAATGTTTAGTAAAATTTTCACATTGGTACTTGTAAGTTTTTGGGGAAGGGGTTAGTAATCGTAGGTGCAATGATGTAAAAAGTTTGAATTCTAAGATTGAGGAATTTGAAAACTTAGTACTTGAGGGGTTTGGAAATCTGAGAATTTAGTGAACTTCAGGGATTTGGATATTTAAGAATATAAGAACTTGAAGAATAAAAAATATTAATACCTGATGTTAGAAATGTGCAAAAGGAACTTGAGATATTTCGATGTTCAAAGGTTCAGGACCTCGAAAAATACAAAAACTTGTAAACTTAAAAGCTTGATACCAAAATATAAAAATGTGAAGTGCAGAATATTTGTATAATTTAAAGAACCAACCCCCCCGAATAGCAATCAAAAGTTGCTTGAATATCCAATTACGTATCACTTAATTTGCTTCTTCCGGAGCAAATTAAACAATCACCAATTTCCACATACAAAGCGAATAAAGTATCAGGGGTACTTGGGAACTAATCTCTTAGATCGACACGTGCTGAACCCCATTCCAGGAGCGGAGTCCTTTCTGCGCTATCGGGTGGACGCTATTGTTGGCAAGTAAGAGGAGCAATCAGGAGGAGGACGCAGCTAGATACATATAGAGAAGTCGAAGGCATCGCGACAAGGAAAGGGGATTTTATGGGGATCTTCAGGAGTCTGAAATCGGGGGTCGTCCTGGCCATAAAAAAAGTGGGCGCCCTCTCCGGGATACGATGTGTTTTGCCAAAAGCTGGCAAGCGTCGCGACGGCGCCAGGGGGTCTGGAGCCAATGTCCCGGGCTCTCCCAGTTCCTGTCAATTCCAACTGACTTCCATTCCCGGGATACGTACCGAAAGCACACGACAAATCCTCCCTTTGCTCCCTAACTCTTTCACTGTCATGGCGTTATGGTTATCTTTAATATTATCCTAATCGATGCAATTATCTTAGGAGAACTTAATGGTCAATCTTCATTTCGTCAGTTTCACTCAAATGCACTTTTGTGGGGAAGTTGTGAATTCTGTTTGATGCAATTTTTTTACCTTTCACATTTATTATCATGAATATTGAAATAAATGAACGTAGTAGAAATGTATGAAATACATAACTAATATGTTCCCAATTATACTGAATGATATATTAAATGAAACGAAATATTCCAACGTCAATATGAACATACCAATCTTTAAGAATTTTTCAGAAGTAATAAAAAATGATAAAAGTTCTTTCTGGTAGAAACAATAATAAAAGTTTGAAGAAGTCATAAAATCATAAATCTTTCTGTTAACACAAAGACTGTGATATCGCATAACACGAAAGGATTATACGTTGGCAGAAGTGGAAAGAAGAATAATTTAATACGTGGTCGAGGGAAAACTTGGCAAAGTCGTACGAAGGGATGTCCTTTCGTGTTCTGTGGATTCGTCTCTATTCCAGATCGCGATGATTTATGATCAGAATGACGGCAAGTTGTGGACATAAATTCAGGAATAAATTCATTTTTCTGAAAGGTTTCGATCTTTTCTTACCCACCGAACCGCTATTATTCTTGATATTCAAATATGATACACGCTGGCGTTATGCAAGATGGAGAACAAATCCTTCGGTGGAGGATGGCTTTTTGTGGAGAACCTCATTCATCTTGTTTTATTTGTGGAATATTCCAAACAGTTATTTTAGTAAGATATTTGTGCTTTACCTGTGATTTATTGACGAGATCTCCTACGTTTAAGTATCTAACTATAACTAAATTTATAACAATTCTTCAAACTTTTAAGCATATAATAATTTGATGAGAGTACTACAAAATAGAATTCTCTGAATCATACATTACACACATGTTAATAAAACTATATGTGTAACAGTATTCATAGAAATTTTTCATTTTATATTCATAAAGTGTATACAAATAATTTTGTATGATGTCACATTAATTTTCTAGTACACAAGATCTTAAAAAGAGGTAATTCTCGACTGTTTTATGCAGTATTTTCGGAATAAAAACGAATGTTCCATGAAAAATTCCCTTGACGAATCTCACCCAGCAACCGATAATATTCGGGAAGCAGAATTTATTCGTATTTAGATGTTTCTACATCATTTAGTTTACGATTCTCTCGCCGACGGAAGAAAGGGAATGTACATCGTGTGCCCCTAAAAGAGTACAATAGGACGAGCCCTTGCGAGTGCAGTCGAGAATGATTTGACAAATTCACGATGGTACAAATGGGGGATGTGCACCGAGAGCAAGAGTGAAGCGTGTGCGGCTATCGAAATCACCATAAAAACTCACCCATGTCTAGCACTAGCACGGGAACGGTGAATCGTAAATTCGCGAAGAATTAATGCGTAGAACGATCTTCTTTCGATTCTCTTCTCCCTAAGAGAGACTGTAATTTATGATGCGAGATCGTTGAGCTTTTAATAGCTCGTCTTTTCGATAATTTCAATGTCGTATTGCTTTAATCTCCTCTCGCTGTGTTTTACGTTGCCGATATTGGAATTCTTTCTGTTCATGGTGAATAATTTATAAAATGTTAGGGCAGAATATGAATCTGTTAAAATGTAAGATGAATATTCTTACATTTGCAGTGTTATTATTTTAGCAACAAATCACGTGCATTGAAACTCGACGAAGTGAACGTACAGGAAGCTAATCTCTCAGATTGCCACGTGTTGATCAAAAGAATACAATAATCCATCCAACGATTAGTCCACGGACTTCCGGCGGACGCAGTCCCCGTCACTCACTTTCGACTGCAAATGGCAAGTTTCCGGAAAAACGTCACGTGCGTTTCGCTGACAAACGACACGTGATTCTGGATTCGTCCGAGCGGATGTGACGACGTATCGCATCTCTTCTTTCGTTCTCCCCCCGCGACCCTTGTTTGGCAGAATAACTGTTTCTTCCCTCGCAAATTCGTTCTCCCTTTCGGTGTACGGCCGCTGTTTTCGCTCCACTGACTTTTCAGATTCCGTGGAATCATCGTTCTCTGCACCCTCGAACGATCGCATAAAAATTGCCAGCCGGAACCGGATACCGGAAGCCCGACGGGGTACCATCCCCGTCGAACTGCGAAACTCCGAGAACCGTGGAGACCAAGGAGATTCTCTCCCTCGGGCATTCGTGGGGACGAAGAAAAATCACGTGGACGTGTAATTAATTCGAATCGTTTCGCTCCAGGGACGCCATAAATATTCCATTTTTTGATCGTTAATGCACTTTCTGATGTTACTCGTGTTTTTCTCCGACAACCTTTAGAGAAACGCAGAAATTTCCTCTTTTTGTGATATGTTCAGGATGTGCAGTCGTAATGTTCATATTATAAAATAATATATTTATAGTAAGATGAGCAATATTCGTAAATTCATACTTGAACTAGTAAGTCATTTATTGTATGAGCAAATCAATTCGGTGAACCTTAATAATAAAACGAATGAATGAACGAATCGGCATGACGGCACAGTAAAGCTGAAGATAATTCAAAACTAAATTTAGAACTCCAGGTTCGTTATTTCCACTGCTATTGTCTCGGCGTATCGCCAGCACGTCACTTGAAACGATACACGAAATAGAACCCCTGGGGTTAATTAAATCAGCGAGAATTGTTGTGTCCTTTCATTGCGCCCCATTAAAATTATAAACTTGAATTGGCGCACGCGTCTCTCATAATTTGGCTTGTTTTAACCCCCTCACGTGATACAACGCGTCAAACGTTTTAACACAACGAATTCCCCCAGTCGTAACCTAAAATATTACCTTGCTCGATGCTTGAAATAGAAGTTAACATTATTGCGTACATTTGTAAGCATCGATATCGTTATCTTCGTTTTGCTCGAATTGTGATATCTAAGAAATTTATTGTACAATAGATATTCACATCACAATGTTCGTTTGATCTCCATATTGATTGTGATGCTTGATGTCATTAGTAATTCATATTCTGTTCCTTTTAACAAAGAAACCAACGTGTTTGCAGTAAATTGATGTTCGTAAAAGGAGGAAAGAAGTCAACGAAATGATATGGAACGTATATTTCGAATAAAACGTTAACAAGCCTCGAGAGAGAGATGCAATGGGGAGGAAGAAGTTTTTCGCGTATCGAGGGTGTTAACTACCGTAGACGGGGTACTTAACTACCCCCAGCATTTAAATCGCATCGAACATTTGGCTGCACGATGCATTAGCTCTGGTAGAATGATCATGGATATACGACCGAAGGGATGCATCGTACCGGGTGTGGACTTAAGTAATGAACGCGTTCACGGGGTGCGAATATTAAATTACAAGTACAGGACACCATAACGTAACGAACATACATGGATGCATGTTATTCATCGTATAAATTTTATAGTAACATTTTATGTTCCCTAACATACGAAATTTAGGAAAGGGGATTGCAAATTTAAGAATTTCACAATTTGAGAATTTGAGTTTGCAGATTCTCAACTGCAAAAATTAAAAAATTTTCTTTAACCATCTCGTATACCATCGTTATATTAATATTTGCTCGCTACATTTCATAAACATCACTTTGCTATAAATAACCAAGAAACTGAGACCCTATTGAAACCTACTTCACCATAGCTATATATATTTTCAAATACATTAAACCCAACGTGATCGTTCAAAGATTCGACAGCCGAAACGTATACGAATGACGGAAATTCAATCACGCCATTTCCTCGCATTTTCACGAGTTCCGCGTCCAATTTGTACGATATATAGCCGGGTCGTGGTGACGCGCATCCCTCGCTCGTTCCTGCACCCCATAAATATCCAGAAACCACATAAACTGACCATTCTGAGTGCCCCGCGTCCATCGACGAGCGGCGAAATTCGTGAAAACCCCCCATTGAGAGAATCGCTTGTCCAGGAGAGACAAAAGTTACTTACCCTTGCGGCCAACTGCACAGGATACGCCCCATAAGGGTTGCCCGGCCAGTGTACACAAACCACCCTTGATACGGCTAAATAAAGAGGACACTCCTCGACAGATTACTGCTTAAGTGCCTCGATACTCTTCTCTTAAGTGATCGCTTCTTTTTTTTCTACTTTTTTTCACTTCTGACGTCGTCGAATCCCCCGGTAACAGAACGTCGATAATGTGTTTGAATTATGAACGTGTTCACATTTTAGGGTACGGGATTTATGACAACTTTTTGGTGACGACGAAAGAAGCTTGGAGTGTTTCCAAAATTAAGGAAGGCAGGATGGCAATTAAGAGAGTTGAACATTTTCGAGAGATGTTCAATATTTTTATGTGAGATCTAAACAAAAATTAAATTAGACATTACTTGGTCAATATATGTATAAATACTTGTAGTGTTTCCAAACTAATAATACATTCCTACATTTTGACTTCAGAGAGTGTAATATCCAGAAATCGTTAAAACGGAAATATGGCGTCATGGCGTCACCGATGAAAACAATAGTTTTCTGTCCCAGCGGTAATGTTAATGATTTAGTTCGTACTAAAAACGAATTAACGATCAGGAGCATTAGCGAGAAAGTTATGCAGAGTTGTGAGAACCCCTCTCAGTGACGAAAGACAATTAATAATAATTAAAATCGAATTCACCGTCCGGAGACACCCCTGTAAGCCGAGCAAAAACATCGTTGATCTATGCTCTTCGCGAAAGATTATAAATGTCATCATTCGTGGTGCTCCTTTTTCAGCAATAAATTCTTATTGTTCCTTGCTCGGTGGAGCTTGACGAGCAGAATGCCATCTAGCTTCCTCTTCCGAGGGAGAACTACTTTTTGTCTTTACTGTTCTAACTTTTTTTCGCTTGTGAAAGATGGTGAAAAGTTACAATGTCATCAACAATTGTTTCCAATAACACCGTAACTCATGGTCCGATAAAATCGCTCGGATTGTTCGGAGAAATTTCATTCTGCAACGATAAATTGCAGTTTGCGTAATAAAAACGTATGGTATAACATATTCGATTTCATAAAAATTTATATTGGAATATTTATAATTACTTTGAGTTCTTCAACTTCGTTACTACTCGAGAAAATATGCATAAAATGGAAATATTTAAAAAATACCATTTATAACTCTTTTCAATTCCTCCAGTTATTCCTTTATGAATTGAATAATTATGAGCTAGATCCATAAATGTCCATTACGAGTTAAATGCACAAATGTCCCTTATGAGTGAGATCCATAAATGTCCATCATTAAATTTATAGTCACCCAGACCCAATATCAATTAATATAATTTAATTGAACAAATTCTAGGTTAATCATCGTTGCACGATTCAATATCCAGCAAAACGCAGCGATATATGAATAAAATAAGGGGGATGTCCGTAGGGTTGATCCAGCTAGTAGAACCGATAACACGATCCCGACAAAACGCAACGGAACCCCATGGAATATGATTTTCAATCGGGTCACCCTAAAAGTGCGGCAAGCTTTTAATCAATCGAATCGATGTACGCAATTCAGCGATTCGATCAACCAAATCGCTCGTGGTATTACGTCCCCGTCGATCTTAAATCATTCGCCAGCATGAGACCCGTTACATAAATCCCGATCGGCGGGTATTGCTCCACATTTACACAGTGCCCGAGTTGTATATATTTATATGAATCTATTAGAAGATAACCGCCTTCACCCTTGCTGATGTGCACACGCGATTGAATATAGTATTTCGATTTGTCACAGTCGTGCAAGTCGCACTATCGATGATTGGACACGCAGAAGTGAGTTTCTGATTTATTGGAACGAGTGTTCCGGGAGGAGAGCGAAAAGAAAATATGAAATTTAAATGAGATTCGGGGATACGATTGTGATTTTCTTGATATCGATGTTAATTAGGCTGATTTCATTTTCGAATTTATTTTTGGATACGTTTGGGAGTTGGGAATTTCGTAGAAGACATTTTATTACGTTCGTATAAATGCTCGAGATATTTTCATTCTCCCTTAGCCACTTTTTCCAGATTTTGTCATGCTAATGGGGGTTGTACGCCATTTATATCACAGCGAGGGTAACTCTTGCTTACTCAGTAAAGTGGTGTTAATTTTTCTCTAAATTGTTATTCCAAGGGGTCCTGTTTTTTCAACTTTCACCCTTCCGAGTTCCATCCACTTTGTTATGAAAATAACCGTACGCTTCGCGAAGATGAAACAGTTTTTTAAGAAAATACACAATCTTTCTAATAAGTCTCGAAATGTCCTGAATAAATACATCGTTCTTTTTCCTTGAACTTGATTTTAGAATGAATTATATTCATGATTAAATGAGTTAAAATAGAAATTCAATTACAAAAGAGTTTAACATTAAAGAAAGCAAGTAAGTAAGCTGACAAGTAGCTGAATTAAAAAAGAACGTGCACATATGAACTATACTTGAAGAGGTTAATTGATATAAAAGACTTTCACACAAATGTTTCTATGCATACTGTAAAATTATGCAAAAACACGTGATAAGCGAAGTTTGCAAAACGCAACGAGATGAAAAATGATAATAGCCTTGCCAACGATCATTTCAGCGAAATCTCTCCATTAATTCGGGAAAACATCGAAGCGTCCCCGACAATTTTAATAACTCACGGTCGCAGGATAACGCTGCCGGCAGTTCTGCGTCGGTCATAAAACACTTTACAACTTCGCCAATAAAAAAAGTTTCAACAATTCAACCCTCGGGATCAATAACAGGTGGATTTTCATTGGATCGTGCAGCGCCAATCGAGGCTGGTTGCCGCAATAGGGGTTGAATTCTGCGGATTCTGCGCCACTATGTGACCACCCTTATTGGTCGTGTTTTCGCCAAAGGGGCTGGTACCATCCTGTTAGAGGGTGAAACGTTCCGAGAAATGGACGACCCTGCTAAAATACGCCGAATTTCCAATTTTTATTTTACCCCTTCCGTTCTGTTCAACATAATATAATGTTTACTGCGATGTTTCTCGGAATTTTGGTGATTTCTATTTTGCAATGGAAGAACCTTGGAAATTTCACTTCGATTCTCTTGAAACTTTTGTTCTGCCTTAAAAATATGAGAAAATTGGAAATGGAGATAGGAACATACAGTAATTTAAAAATATGAAACTGTAAAAATCTAAAAAGTTGAGAAGATGTAAAAATGCCGAAATTTGAGAAATATAAAAATTGAGGAATATAAGGCTTTTTATTGTGGTAAGTATAACAAATAAAATTAATAAAAATATGATACATATAAAGTAGTTAATAACTCATTTAAAAATAACCAAAGATAATAAAGTAAGAAATGTGTACACATCATGTAAGAGACTACCATGTTATTAGAAAAACAATTATGTTTATTCGTATAAACACAGATTTACATAACTATTTGACAAGCGAAAACACTGCATTTGCCGCATTGCAGACGTGCGTTGGTTTCTTAAATTTTCCGAAAACAAGACCACTTCAACGTTTATTGAATTATTCGCGAGATTTAACCACGACCCGTTTTCTCTTCTTCGCCTCGTTTAACTCTGATTGTTACAAAGTGCATGAGGATTCTAGAATGAATAAGAGATGGAATATTCGTGGTTATAAATTACAATTTCCGTCAACCGAACGTTACAATTTTACACTGTTAAAATGTACAAATTGGTGTTGTTCTTCGTCGTGCTAATAGAAAATTATTTATTCGTGGAATTTATGAAACGCATGCAGTTTCGATAAATATTTGCTTTATTATTCATTCAAGAATTCGATAGAAAAGCATTGCATATTTTATGCTGATATTCATCAGAATGTAACTTGAGTTTGACGCTTTTAATTAGTCATCGGTTTTATTTTTAGTCAGAATGCACCACTGTTTTGCACTGCTCCATTTTGCAAGCATAACACTTTGTACTCATGGTTAAATTTAGTTTTAATCATTTTCTATTCTCTAATAAAGCACTATATATTATTACGTACAAAAAATTAATGAGAAACTGTTTTGCATAAATAATAAACTAAAATTGTCATTTAGAAATTTGAGAGGTTGGGAACTTAGGAACGTTTGGAGATAAGAGAGCTTTGAAACTTCACACTTTTAATTGTTTTTTATAAGTTGTTTTATTATCAGATATATTTTATCATACATTTATAATCTTCGATAAACTTTTACAAATGCAATAAGGTTGAAGAACGCCGAGCTTCCGGATTATTCGAGCTCCTTCTTCCTACGTTGCTATCTAATACACGGTATGTATACGCTTGTAAAGTACGTATTCACTTAACGAAACATTCTTATCGTACAGCATCATCTGTTCGACATCACGTTTGCACAACATACGAGAATAAAACATAGTGTTCGTACTTCAAAATTCGATAGAGCCATATCCATGATTCCTTATATTTATTGTTATATACCTGTCACGTTTGAAACGCGTTTCGTACTTAAAATACGATCATTCGCCTAAGGGAATGTAGTACCGGATCGATACTTATCTCATCTTACGTAAACGATAAGAATTACGGAATTTTTTAAGGAAAAAATGCTATCGGTTTTCGGTATCTGATATGCCAATTTCCAACACAAAAGTGTATACAAATATTTTTTATACATTTTACAATATTCGTCGACCAATATCTAAAAAAAATCAATATCTAAAAAAAAAGTAGGAATTATAAACAAAACTAAGTACAAAAAAAATATGTGCGCACAGCACGAAACATTCTATATATATATATATTATACACAACCATCTAAACGAATTACAATAAAGTTCGTTTCATTTCGAAACTTACTGAATGTCTGTTACAAAATCAGACTGTTTAGTTTAATTTCGTATGTATTTCTGTCATCTCTATACATCTATGTCCTGTGGATTGCAATGTGAAATATCACGTTTTCAAAGAAATATTAAAATTACTGAGTTACACCAAGCTGAGCATTATCAATAGTTACTTTTATCGCAATTTGAGAGCGTGCACTTACTCTCTGTTACGTTATGGTGTAGGTTTATCATGGATGAAGAATGTATTTATTGTACAAATGTTCAGCAAAATGCATACTTTACGAATACCATTAACAAGTGATAAAAATATCAAGTCAGTATGCAAAAACAAATATTTGTTTTTGTACCCCTTACTTCTGCGTTGTACAATCAGAAACAAAAATATTAATATAATTTCTTTGCCTGGGCCTCTTTATTGTCCCTGGAAACAAACAAATATTATTCTAGAATGCGACACTAACGGCCAGCGTGTGAACTAATAAAGATGGCCGACGCGCGTGCATATTTGACGTTGCAAACAAACAATCCCGTTAACTTAGCGTAATCAAAAGATGTAAGTCTTTTTTGTAATAACAATAAATAACACTTTATACGCTTCCATTAACTTAAGAGTACCATCGCGCTCGCCATATTTGTTTCGCACACCAGCGCTCCTTTATACTCCTTAATCCTTGTAGAACTATCTTTAATGATATTGTATTTATTAAGTGAAATAAATGCTTACCGATACATGCTATACCCTAAAAGAATGACCATTTGAACTGCCACGAAGAGCAAGAACATTGTTGTGGTTAGACAATTCGTTGTAGGACAGTCTCCTCCACCGCTGTTTAATTTCGCATTTGCTTGTCCCACGTCTCTTTTCAACGTATTAAGTCCATCTCGCATTTCGGAAATTAGTGATTGATAATCGTATCCCATTGGTTGTACCTGAACAAATATTCTCGATAAAATATGTTAGAGGAAATAATTAATGCGATCGAACGTCGATAAATACCTGCGCGGTTGGAGCTCGAGCTTGATTATTAATAATGGTATCAGCTTTGGAATATACTTCATTTACGAAGGATTTAATCTCTTTTGCTGTATTTAATATGACATTTTGATTGTTTAACATAGTATCGACTTCTTGTCGGCGTATCGTGTCGATCAATTGAACCTGTTGACCCGGTTGACCACCACCTACCGGAACACCTCCCAATTGAAGTTGAGATATTAAACTTAGGGATCGTTCTTGTCTGCCAAGTATTTCATCTAGTTTTCTATGAAGCTCGCGTAACGCATCAAACATTTGGCTTTGACCGGCAAAAATTTGTCGCAACTCTCTTTGATTGTCAGTTTCAAAATATTCTTCGAATTCTTCTTTTTCGCGATGCTCATCCGGATGATCTCTACAGAATGAAATTATTATAGGGCGAATTTATGTTCACATACGGTTTTAAAGCTGCAAATAATCTGTTTACCTGCGGTACTCCTCTTTCTGCTGTTCTAATTTCTTCTGATAATCTAAATATTCTTGACTAAGTTTTTGTTGTTCTTCCAAAGATACCTTCTGACCATCCAGTCTCAACTGTCCAGGAAGATACAGAGAATGTGTTAAGAAATGTGAAACATCATGATCATCGGCCAAACCACCTTGAATAAATATTATATTAAACAAACAATTGTAATGGAAATAATGATGATAAGATTATTATTTTCAGTAATAAATACCAGTAGCAGCAGAAACACCGAAATATCCTCCTTTTGGTAGGACAACATTTTCAACACGGAAACACATCTCATAATCTTGCTCATTATTTGTCATACCATTATGGAACAACACCTTTAATTATTGAACCAATGAATTAAAATATATACTACATATGTTAATACATGAAAAGGAACCAAGAAATATACATACAGTTAAAGTGTTCTGATAATATTCAATTTTTGCTCTTGTAGCAAATGGTTTATTACGGAAGTCTCTCAAACATCCTGCAGATAGCTGTGTAGTACCATCACTGTATAAAAATTGAAACAAAGGTTCATTTGTTGAAAATTTTACTGCCTGTTAAATTAAAATTACTAAGAAGTATTATGTACTTGATATGATCAAATGTTCTTGTGCCATCATTAAGAACTGCCATAATATAGGGGTTGTTGTGTTTATTGTCATTGTCAAAGGAATCAAAAAAGATTCCAAGACCATTCCACTGGTCAGAGCTACCAAAAATTGTACCATTGTAAGCACCCTTTGAACTAGTGTACCAGAATGCTAAACCATCTGCTCCAATTCTTCCTCTTCCTGTTACTCTAAATATCAGTTCAACCTCCCACCAGTCAAAAGTCACAGGTTGCTTCACCCAGATAGCACCTAAACATCATTTTAAATCTTTGCTAATAATACAAAGGTTCTTTTCATATATATTTTGAAACATTTTCATTTATATTATAATGTACCTTTTTGACTTTTTAAGGATGGAGCCACTCTTACATTTTCTGCACTAGCAATAGCATCTGAAACAAAAATTATATTTGTGCATACACAAACACTAAAAAATCAACTCCAATTCAATTTACTCATACAGATAGTTGATTATAATTAAATTTAATTTCAAGTTGTATAACTAATAAAATCAAGTTCCACGATGTAAATAAAAACATCTGTCGCGATAATATTATCAAGTTCTGTCAAATAAAATCGTTTTCGAGTGTCAAAAATAACTGCAGTAAAAAAGCTCGTTAGTTTAAATTGTTTAAAGCTGAAAAAACACCGTATTTCATACAAATAAGCAAAAAGCCGAACGCAAGAAATAACATACGGAAGTGTTTAATAGTGCAGGAAATTGGTTAGGTTCTGATATTACTTACTTCCTCCGTATTCCCAAAAAGGCACACTTCCATCTTTTTGCGCAAGATACGGTGGCTTAAACGAGTACTTATATTCGAATTTCCGTTGGGGTAATTCACCAAAGACCGTATAAATTAGACAAAATACGTGAAAAATTAAAAGCCACCTCACCTCGGCAGCCATCTTCATTTCGACTGTTGAATCGAAAGTAAATTTGCCGTGGTCGTCCGCGTAACCGGCTAAAACGATTGGTAGTACTCTTTAAATTCCCCTTACGATTGGTGTTTTATCAATGACGTGTCAATTCTGTAGCCTCATTTCAAAGATTTTATCTTTCACCGTTTCTCTTTTTTTATTATTTCGTTGCCATTCAGATTTAATTATCGTATAATATTTGTACTATTCAGTAAAAGAATTACTGTAAAGGACATTTCACGGTTCTTTTTATTAAAAGTGTTTCGTGTGCAGAACTAATTTCACCGCTTTTGTAGACGTGTCATGTGTTTAAGAACATGGCGCTTTGAAGAATAAAATGTTAAACAGACTTAGCAGTCCATAACAACTTTACGAATATTTGAAACACTTATAATTATATTAAATATATTGAACAACATTATGAAAAGTGAGAGGATATTAAAAAGTAATCAAATACTTTCATCCACTCTGTATATAGCCGACGTAGTTCATGGCATACAGTAGTGGGGAGCCTACTGAAGTTAGCCACGTTGCTTTTGATCTCTCATTGAATAGGTTATCGCATTATTTGTATATTCTCAGCTGATTTTAGAACGCAACTACAAAAGTTGTATGCATATAGTGAACTTTACCCTTCCCTTTATGTGTCGCCAATGGAAATATTATCAAGATGGCGTCGCTCATTGACAACTATGAGCAACAATACGCCGTTTTGACAGCTGACATTACTGCAAAAATTGGTAGAATAAGAACACAAAGCGGCAGTAAGTACAGAAGAATCAGAATCCTAGAAATCGATTTATCATAAAACACTGATCATTGCTTTTATAGCAAATGTTATGTGACTTCTGACATTATTAAACAACAATAATCGATACACGTGACGTAATTTTTCAGGCGAGAAAAGAGCTTTCATTCAAGATGTGGATAGGCAAATCGAAGAAGCGCAGGAACTGGTAAGTAGAACATTTTGATCGGTATTCTATTTTAATGTAATTTTAACAAATCAAAGTTTTAACTTATTCGAAATCCCTCAATTCGTACTTTGTACTTTGGGGTTAGACTTGATTTTCATATAATGATATTCCCCGATATAAAAGCACACAAATGACTAATATTCTAGTATCATTGTTGTATTGAGAGCATGTAATTTCATTAAATTTATGTTATGTTGTAATCCTTTATTTTGTACCTTTCAGCTGGAGCAAATTGAACTGGAGGTTCGTGGGGTGAATGGTGCTGCTCGTGATCGCCTACGCGGTCGAGTAGAAAGTCACAGAGCAGAATTGAAGAGATTAACTCAGGAATTTCAGTTAGCTAAAAAGCCAAAGGATGATAGTATGGAAATAAGTAGAGAAGATTCATGGGAGAACAATATTACAGAGGATCAGAAAAAAAGATTGTTAGATACTTCAGAACGAATAGATCGGAGTGGAAGAACTTTACAAAATGGTTATCGAATGGTATTAGAAACAGAAGAAATTGGTACTCACGTGTTGAAGGAACTGCATGATCAAAGGGAGACGATCCAAAGAGGAAGGGCAAGAGTAAGATATTGACTTGAACTTCACAATACACTGTATTTTATAAAATGAATATTATTTTGTTTCAAAGAAATGAAATACAAATATGTTCATCACTGTTTTTTGTCATTATCATTACTAATAATTGAAACTGTGTTTGTTTTTTTCCAGTTAAGAGACACAGATGCAGAGCTGGGACGTGGTTCTCGGTTATTGTCAGGAATGATTTTTAGAAGCCTTCAGCAAAGAATTATTTTAGCAGCAGTAGCATTAACACTTATAATTGTTGCTTGTGTTGTGGTGTACTATAGCTTTAAATCTTAAGGCTGAAGATGCAAGTAGGACGATTAATTGAATGGAATATCGACTCAAGCTGCATTCACTATCCAGTGAGTTCAAATATTTAAACTGCAGATATTTATTCATTTATGATATATTGAAGTCAGCAAAATATAGAGCTACATGATTTATGTATACTTTGCCGACTTCGACATATCGTAAATGCATAAACATGCATGGTCAAAATATCATTATTGAATGCAACATCTGTTAGAGGATTTTTAAGCTGTGTATTAGAGGAATGTCATATGACATCCTTTTATTAATCTTTTCACCCATTTGGAGCATTTGGTATAATTTTGCATACTTTCTATATTTAATTGTTAAAAATAGTCACGGCTATCGATTTAATATGCATTTCTTATCGCGCATCAATGAACGCTTAAGATTTGATAAAATGCCATTAATCGAAAATAAGAACTAATATTAACGATATAAAAATTTCACCGCATAATATTGTCGGAAAATGTTATTAACAAGCAAAAATGATCGAGCCGTCTAAAAAGTATTCATAATCACTTATGATCTCCAAAGTTATCCAATTTTGTAATCTATTTATTGTTGTAAATGTCAAGTTTATTTTACATAACACACACGTGCCCGATTGCATTTTACGAAAGTGAACAATATACGCGTTTTTTGAATAGCCTACTTTGTACTAAATCGTAATTCACTGGTCGGTTATTGTTATTCGTAAAAATATACATCTATAACAGTGATGGATCAAGTCCCCGCTGAAGAGCTCACGGGCATCGATGTGCACGAAAATTTCAAATTTTCAAATTTACAAATTTAGGTGTGAGAGGAATTTGAAAATTTAAGACTGTAGGATTTGGACATTTCATAATTTGTGGATTTGGGCGTTTGGAAAGTTGGCAGTATAGAAATTTCTAAATCTAAAAATAGGAAATTTCAACTTATAAGATTACGAAATTTTCAGATTTTTATATCGAGAAATGAAGTGCCCATCAGTGTCCGCGCGCGCAATTGGCCATCACCGATTTATAACATACTGTTAGGTAATCGTATAAGAACGATAATAATCTGTATCAAAATACAAGGACGAGGGGGGCGAAGAAGACTGTAAATACAAGTGTCGAAGGATGATTATACTGAAGAGAAAGTCAGACGCGCCTAATAAGAATTCATTTTATTATAATGTTATCAATTACCTTAATAGCCTAAACGGTGCTTTCCTTATCTTGCGTTGCTATGTAATCGTGAAAATGATATAATAATAAAAGTATCGCGGGATTACGATTATTCGATGATTCGAAGGAAGTGATTCCTGTGAATGTGACAGAAACGCATCTCGGTTCTTCGTGTTGTCGCTGTTTCTATTGCTAATGAAAACAAGATCAAAATCAATGCTTTTAGTCTGATCAGGCCAAATGTCGATAGAGATCCTCTATCTGTGGTTTGAAGTACTCCTTCAATTGAGGTCGTCTTGTTTTCAATTGTGGCGTAAGAAGACCGTTTTGCACGGAGAATGGATCAGGATGTAAATAAATATCTTTCACCTGGAACAATAACAAATCACCAATAAAAACTCAGAAAGCTAAACTGGAAAAAGTAGAAACATTTGTGCAAAAAACTGTATTCATAACTTACTACATAAATATTGTATATCCGCTTTGTATAAATTAAAATGTTTAAATTTATGTTTCTTGTGCAAAAATCTTACTTATATCTTATAAACAATATTTTTGTCAATTGTATGTCTCTATGTTGATGGCACAAACTTTAATATAATAAATATAAAGAATATATAAAATTGTTTTTCTGTAAAATACTACAAGTGAACATACAATATTTGTGCAATGAGGTATTGGAAGTATTAAATAATAGTTTTAAAAAGATGTTCATTTTTTCATTGAAAGTATAGAACATTTTGTTTTCTGCGTACCTGTTCGAAGGATTTCAGACCAGCTTCTTTTCCCCAAGCAAGCATATCATCCAAGATCAACTGTTTGACTTGCGGATTAGCGCATAACACACTTAGCGTACCGGGTATACCGTTCTCCACTGCCCAACATTTTACAACATCAACATCTGGAACAACTATTCCTACGACGCAAGACTTTAGTGATTCCCCGTGAACGAACACTTGATATACGTATTGACTTCGCAAATAAATTGCCTCGATTTTCTCTGGAACTATGTACTCTCCTTGTGATAGCTTGAACGTGTGCTTTTTTCGGTCGATTATTTTAAGGGTTCCATTCTGTAAAGTAGAAGAAATTGTTAGCGATTATTAAGCGATTATACTATTTATTTATTCATAACGAATTAATACTTTGACTCATGTTTTATTATAGTAAATATTTACTAATCGGTAACGTTTTTAATTAATATATTTTGGTAATACTCAATTTTAATTTACTATATTATATTTGTAAAATTATTTTATAATTATGATAGTAAAATTTCATGGACATTTTGTATTAGGTCCTGTGAAAATTAATGTAGCTAAATATGAGTCGTAGTCAAAGTATTAATCGAATTTTAAATTTAGGTGCACTAATTATTTATTTATATTTTTGTTTTGTATTGTAATACGAATTTTGTTATGTCCTGTACGCAATTATTCCTCAAGTTATTAAAAACATAACTTTCACGAAGCAACTGTTTTATTTCAACTTTTCTCACGATTATAAAATGTGACAACTATTTTCCTAAAAATCAATGAAAAATAATAAATATATTTATTGAACTTTCTCCATTTTTAATAGTATTGTTGGTTGTATATAAATCGAATTTGTTGCAGAAAGATTTCAAGTAACATCTCTGGCTACTTACAGGTAACCACATGCCGATGTCTCCTGTGTGATGCCACCCGAATTCATCAATAACTTCAGCAGTCTTTTCAGGATCTTTGAAGTATCCCACGAACACATTAGTACCCTTAATACACACTTCACCCTGATTTTTGTGGACGTAATATTCCATTTCTGGAACATCTACCAATTTAATACAGCAACAAGGGACCGGCGGTCCCACATGTTCCGGTACATGATCACCCTGTAACAATTACAAGATATTTAGGTGCGGTCATCGTTCTTATTCTTAAAATAAAAGTCTACCAATTAGACACCTTAGACGTCTACAAACATCAAAATTATGGGCTCTACATTATAAAAATATTTCGAATTTTGTTTAGAACAATTCAACAGTTGGCCAGTGTACAGAAACGATGCAACGTTTTACAGCAGTTGCGCGTATATTTGCAAGCAGATGTACAACTGACGTGGCCCGCCACGTGCTTTGGCGCGTGGTTGCAAAATTTTTTATTCGATGACTCGACACAAATACCTACGCCCGCATATAAATATTAGCTGGTGTCTTCTAGCTACATCGATACCTGCAAATATGCCAAGAATAGTGATCACGTATGTTACTCGATCGTTTCTCGGTTCTCGATTGAAATTAAATGACCTCATTCAATTAACCCGCTCATTCGTTAGTGTTCTCTATCCATCATTATTATTACCTTATCGACTATTTTAACCATGTACAACGTTTCAAATTTATAAACAAATTCTTCTTTCAATCATTTCTAAATAATAATCTTTTACATCAATAAAATCTATATTCTTCCTCGAACCAATACTTCGAAATAACAGTAAATAATTTTGCATTAATCATCATCTTCCAATGGAACATCACATAAAACGTAAGTAACCAAACTAATCGAACTAAAATAAATTCACTGTCAGAAAGTTGAAAAGAGAGTAATATGCAATCGAGTTTGTTTGCAATTCGGGTGCTATGGATTCAGCAACAAGCGGTTGCTTAAACTTGACCTTAACCTTTAACGATTTATTTTTTAATCGGACGTGGCTTATTTTTCTACCTCGTCGATGACTATATCATCCTGCACCTGAGTTCCATGACTCAGCGGGTGTGCGATTTATTTGCGGAGCGTTTATTGACCGGCTACTTCGAGGCGCAACTATGTATTCGCTTCGAGTTAAAACGTCTGTTAACATACACACTTATTCCCCTCTTTGCATTCCACTCAACATATAATTCTGCTTGAGCAAGACACAGTTAAACGGTAGGTGTGTTCAAAGTAGCGCAGCGGTTTGGTGCCTTCGAGGTTGCTGCACTCGCGAAAGAAATTCGCCATTTTGACTTAGAGGTGCTTTTGCCTCTTACTCGGTTCATACTGCAGAAATTAATTATGTATAGGGTGTTCGAGAGGAATTGAATTCTTCATGGCAATATTCGAGTGAAAACTTTTATATAATTTGTGCAAGTTTGAAGTTTTAGATTATAGAATCTGTATAATATAGAAGCTGTAGAAATTTGTTATGAAAAATTGTGGAATTTGTAACTGTAAAAATTTGCAACTTCGAAATATTTCTATTGCTTTTGAAAATAAGAAGTTGAGTATAAAGATAGCAGATACATTTCTATAAATAAAAAATTCTTGTCAGTTATTTGTAAAGTTTCCAAGAGCATCAGCTGTTACTTTTTATTCAAATAAAATCATATTTTTGTCATCTGCATAACCTGCTTGAAAAAGATCGAATATCATGTAATATTTTATGCAATATTAAATCAATTAGTTTGATTAAAATAAATTAGATAATAATGAATTGTGACACATAATTTGTATCAAACTCTTTCAGTTTTTTTTTAGATTCAGGGTATACATTTTAAAATAGAACGTGACATAAATAGGAATAAATAAGATGCCTTTAGGTGATAAAACCATGTTCCTTGTTTTGAAAAACAACATCATAGAAAAAGTTATGAGCACTTAAACTGACACCGCCTACCATAGAAGTATCCATTTATCTTATTTACATAGAAATATATCTGTTTCTCGTTTTATGAGTCAATCTGAATAGTTATCGCGTTAATTTTGAATTCTGTTCTAAAGATATATTATCGTATTCGTCAATAAATACCTCATATATTTGCTAATCAAAACGATTTATCAAATTGCACATAAAGTAGAGTAAAAGAAAATACTCTAAATATTTCTAGTTTTAAAGTTATCAATACTAATAAAATATTTTTTAGAACATAGAATGTTATAATTTCCTCGATTATTTGCAAATTTAAATGAATCTAACCTGAACTGTAAGCGTAATCGGTGCACAACACTCTGTCTGACCGTATCCCTCGACGATCAAGCATCCAAGAGCACACCTGGCAAACGTGAGCACTTTTCCCGCCAATGGAGCTGAACCCACCATCATCAGTCTCAACCTTCCTCCTGTCGATTCCTTGATCTTTGCAAACACTAATTTATCCCACAGGCTATTATTTCTGATGATACCCTTTTTGATCTGGGCCTCTTTCGCGTGCATACCCATGCTGAATATCAGCCTCTTGAAACAGGAATTTTGAAGTTCGGTTTGGATCTGCAAATCCATCAATTTATTATTTATAATCTACCATCAGTTTTAGATTTCATACCTATATAACTTTACGTCAAAATAAACCACTACTTAATAATATAAATAATTTGACAGAAAAGCAATTTAGTATATGAACGAGAAGAGGATTTAATATAGAAATGAGTTAATACAAACAATTCAATGAACAAAGGCATAGTTAAATGAATTAATAATTTAATACACGTATAAACAACAAAGCTATGCTATTTCATATAAAAGACAAGTAAAAGAAGACTTAATATTATATTAAATCAATAATAAAAAGTTAAAAGTTTGACAAGGTTGTCCGAGATAAGATCAAGCTACATTTTTGCAAGGCACTTTGGCAACTAGTTGATAAATATCGATCATCTAAACTATCGCTTCACGAAAAGAGTACTTGGTCAAGAACGCATCTGAGGCGAATGTCTGCCAAAGTGATCGTCCGTGCACGGAATTCATTTTGACAGCTTTGAAACTTGAGAAATTTTCTTGAGGAGTTATTTCAACGTGCTACTAACTTACCGATGAACCTCGATTTCACAGGAGCTTTTACGGTTTGTTTGAAATCTATTCTTGGTGGATTTATTTCTGACGCTTAGCTTGTAGATATGTATCACGTTGGGTAAATATCATTAACCAGTTGTTTATAGTGTTCATTGATATGCTGTGTGCATTTTATTAAGGTATTGATTGCATTGGAACAATTTTTCAAATTTTTAGATTCTTAAAATCTCAAGTTCTCAAATCTCGAATTCTTGGACTCTCAAATTATGAAATTACCGAACTATCAAATTATCAATCAATCAATCTCCCAATTCCCAATCTCCCAAATTCCCACTCTCTCAAATTCCCAATCTCCCAAATTCCCAATCTCCCAAGTTCCCAATCTCTCAAATTCCCAACTTCCTAAATTCTGAATCTCCCAAGTTCCCAATCTCTCAAATTCCCAACTTCCCAAATTCTGAATCTCCCAAGTTTCCAATCTCCCAAATTCCCAATCTCTCAAATTCCTAATCTCTCAAATTCCCACTCTCCCAAATTCCCAATCTCTCAAATTTCTAATCTCCCAAATTCCCAATCTCCCAAGTTCTCAATCTTTCAAATTTCCAATCTCCCAAATTCCCAAATCCTCAAATTTTCCCTAATCCAAGGATTTGTCCGATCACCGTTGATTGCAGGTAAATCCTCTTCGACCAACAGTCTCGTAACATAATTCAAGAAACGCGGAAGGTTGACGCAATCCCGTAAAACATTTATACCAACATCATGAATTTGATACGCAGATTTATTCTGTACACACAAAATACTCGTTCCCATTCATTCAAAGATTTCACGGTTACGGGTTCGTCTCCACCTGTTTCGTCGTGCTATGCTTGTCATCCTCAATTTCGCGTTTGCCACTGCTACATCAAAAGATGTTATGCACCGCTGACCTTAATAAGACTACGTCCCGTTGGTGTTGATGTCCGGTCTCAAAAACATGAACATGTGTAATTTAATGGAAACGTATATAACAGGGAACCACAACTGATTCCGTCATGGGTAATTAAAGCTTGTCTAATTGTTACAGGATAAATTAAGCTGACAAACTCTTTCGACGTGAACACCTGTTACTTTCTAATTCTTCCATTTTTGTTTCGTTCAAATATTTTTAGAAGGAAAGAAAGTATAATGAATGGTTCAACGAGTCTATTAAATCAAATTATACTTGTTAGTGCATAACAATTATATAATATTACAGCACATCAAAGTATTTCGTTGCACTAAATATTTTCTGAAAAAATTGGATCTGTTTAAAAATAATGTTATTTATCACGAATAGCTGATTGACATTATTTGTCCCGAGGATTTGAAAATAGAAGTTACTGTTCAGGTTGGAACTGCAAAGCGTAGGTGTGAATATAAAAGTATATTCGTCGAGTCACGAGTGTGTATCTGGAAAATATCGCTAATGCAACTGTCCATCAAATTCAATGGGTAACGTGGTAGTAATATTATTTTTGGTACGGCCAAAGTGGAAAATTCGTTAAATGTTTTACCACCACCTCAGAGCAATTCAGTTCTCAACAAATTGCCCAATATAAATTACTTAACGTGTTTGTCCTTGCACTTAACGCGTGGCCGAGGGTAAAAATATATTTCATCGATTCCTTCGTTCGGATCGAATTTCGATACACAAATTATACGATTTCCCTAGAGTACGATTTACTATAGGTTATTTAACGAATCTGTCCTTGCACCTCGAAAATATCTACGCCTTCTGATTTTCCTGTAAGTTTCATTGCTAAGAATATAACTTGACTGTCCGCCACTGTGTCCAAGAAAACCGAGTGTTTTATAAACAAAACAGCGGAAGTAATTTGCTTTTTAATAAATATTTATGTCTCTAATGATACGTGTATGCTTCAGTAATCACGAGTGAATTCTAAAATCTGAAATCTTCAAAATCCCACAGTTCCAAGTCCCAGACTTCGTCACTTCACCACATAATAAATCACCACTTAACAACTCAATAATTCCTCTGCATCTACCAATGAACTTCGATTGCACACAAGAACAATCATAACAAACCCACCCACACTCAGCCAACATAAAAAGCAAAGAGGATAAACAGTGAAGTTCGAAAGATGTTGAAACAAATTGGGAAGCTATGTTACGCAAGCCACACTCACCTTGTCGTACATTCGATTCAAGAGCCTGGGTACCGCTGGCATGACTGTAGGCCTCAAGGCTTTCATATCTTCGGGCAACCTTTTGATGTCACCGCTGTAAAAGCCTACGGATCCGCCCACCATGTACATGCCGTTCTCGCAGCATCGTTCCAACATGTGTGCCAGAGGTAAGAAGCTGATCATCGTGTCCTTGTACGAGGGCCTGTGCTCCCCTAACTGCAGCAGCACCGCGGAAATGGCCGCTATCACGTTCTGATGCGTCAGCATCACACCCTTCGGGTTACCGGTGGTGCCGGAAGTGTAGCATATCGTGCACAGGTCGTTCACCTTTGGCGGCACTTCCGGATGATTCTTCTGGGCACCGAGACGCTCCACGTCCTCGAACTTTAGCAACTCGACGCCACGGTTCTTCGCCCTTTGAAACGTCGTCTGTCGCGTCTCCTTTATCACCACCATTTTTCTTAGACACCTACAATGTTTGGTTAAGTTCTTTTAGAACTAGTTTTCAATTCACGCTCAATCTTTTTTATAAGAATATGGGGACTGTGCAGATTGTTCACATAATGAGACGTTGATGGTACGATTGACTTATGAAGAGGTTCTATAACCTCCACTATTAGATCTACTAATAGATCTATGAGTACACTGACACGTATATTGACACATAGAACAATTTTATTACCCAAATCAAAATCACATGTTCAACTTGAACATACCTGGGTGCCTTATCAAGAAGTAAGTTACACTTCTTATCATTTTCGCAGACGACCAAGTTGATCTCAGCCTGGTTGATGATGAAGGCGCAGGCATCGGGCCCCAATGTGTCGTAAAGGGGCACCACCACGAGGGAGTACGTGTAGCAGGCCTGCTCCGTTAGAATCCATTCAGGGCAGTTTTGACTGTAGAGACCCACGAAGGTGTGCGAACCTGGTGTCACGCCTAGTGTGACCAAACCGGAGCCGAAATTCTTCGCCCTGAGCAGGGCCTCGTTGTAATGAAGCCACTGGTATGGTTTTGTGGGCCCATCGCGCCAACCGAGACAGGGGCCGTTGTCTGCGAGTCAAGAACGAGCCAAATGCTCAGAGATGAAGCAAAAGGCGTACTTGAGGTGAAAACACGCGTTTCGCGTTTGGTCACGGGTGTCCAGGAATTTTAATTGCCCGCTGCGTGCGATTTGCCAACTACCGTTTCGTCGAGCGGGAGGTCGTGAAACCGCGACGGATTTCACACAGAAGACCCAAAGGCAGAGGAGATATAGAGAAACACGCGAAAGTGGGGGAAATAAGTATTTTCAGATGCATGTTCGTATAGTCGCGATTGTAAACAACGACTTGGCGATTTATGATTTTTCCGTGGTGCGAAACAACTTGTTTGATCGTACATGAAATGAAGATTTGTGGATGGAGAATTATGGACGGTTTGCGAATGTTGATGTTTAAGTTCATTTTTTAGTATACGGTCAATTATCTGACTGATTTTGCAAAACTTGCAGATCAAATGCAAGTCGTCAATGCACAGAAAGAAAGTGTTATAAATGATGCTATATGCAACCGTTGTAATGTTAACAATAGAAATAAGTAATAAAATTAAATTGTGATTTAGCTTAAATTGTGGGCCCTAAATCTTTTTAGCTGGTAAATCACCCAAGTTTTTTGGCACATGTAATTGGATAGAGTCGCATTCCTTCAGTATCTCGTCCCATCTCGTTTCATCTCTTTTTCCGAGCTCTAAAACCGCTGAAGTAAGTTATTATCTATACCTCATTCTAAACACGTGCAATAACATATAATTGTGAAATTGATCTGTTATTCGTACTCGAGTTCCTTTCTCATTTTATTGCAATTCATTTTTAATCGCTATAGTTAGCAATGTTCGTTTTCGTCTTGGCGACAGTACGCTGTTATGTGATCAGTTAGAGGATTTATGAATTGCATGAAAGATAACATGAACATGTGTTCTATGTTTCGTTTAATAGTACGGTATTCAATGAATACCGTAATGTCAGATCTAAGTGTCAGCAATACTTCAATCAACTTAAAAGTATTCTTTTGTAGATGTACTTGTCACTTATCTGTTCGTCCAAATATTAGATACCCAATAAAGTTCTTACTGTTTGTACATTTTCTAATTATCAAGCTGCACATGGACACATCCAGAAGAAATAGTAACAAACAAAGGCATAAAATTTGCTAGTTACTTCACTGGACTCTTAGACGTGAATCGATCTTGAATAACAACAGAACTAAATATGGACACACTCATAAAGAAAAGTAACAAGAAAAAATAAGGAATCGACTAGTCAGTCCATTAGGTCCTTAAGAGGTGACTCAACATTGAAGAATAACAGAACAGTACATGGACACACTCAGAAGAAAAAATAACAAGCAAGAGTCAAAAATTGGCTAGTAATTCCACCAGACCCTTAAGAGGTGACTCGACCCTGAAGAACGGCAGGTGTCCCGATGCGCGTCGTCCTCGCGTGGGTTTCCGTCGCGGGTTAAAAATAAGACGGTTTGTCGCGAATGAAATAACAACGCATGGTCACACCGGCCGAATCGCGATAAATCGGCGCGAAAGGTTTGGGTGGGCAGCAGCGGTCCCGGAGCTTATTAGCCGTCCGTTCCGTTTGTCACTCGAACGTGGCCACCCGTAGCCACTTGCCAAACGGTGCATTATACGGACCGACTCCGCTCGTTTATTTAAAACACGAGACACGACACCGTTTTGCCCGCCGCCACGTTCGTTCGACACTTACTGGACTCCTTGGCTCCTTTGCGGAAACTGTCGTACAGGGTCCTGGTGTCCTCGTGCACGTAGCTGACGAACTTCCCCTCCTTGCTGTCCTTGAAAAACCTCGACACTCGGATCAGGTCGGTACCCTGCAAGCACACACGTTTGCGCACGTGAGCACCCGTCGTCTTATTATTATTTGGTTACGTAACGAAATGCCAAGTGCAGATCTAAGTTTAGGCCGGGCAGGTGAACGGAACCGCGGACGATCCCGCGGGAGCATCCCTGCAGGAGGAAGCTAGTTCTCGGTCTATCCATCGTGGCGATGTATCGTGCGCTCTCGACGACGCCAAGTTTCTTGTGCAACAAGTCTGGCCACCCACACGCGCGATCGAGTATCGAACGTACGGTTTCATCAGAACCTTCTTGACGAGACACGAATGATCCCGAATGATCACGTTCGCGTTACGGAACAAAACCGTCCGAGAATGAACGAAAGAGGTGTTTCGATGGTGAGGAAACGTTTTAACGAAGACACTCCACCTTGACTGTGTCGGATTGATCGGTGATGTCGATCGGTGGTCGAATCGGTTCGGGTGAGAAACAAGTCGACGTCATATCTCGGACCGTACGCGGACGCTACGGCCGACGATGATCCTTCAGCGGAAGATTTTGCCCCGGATGACGGTGTCTGCTCGCACGGAAACAGACGGGCCAGTTAGCCCGTTTCGGAGACTACTCTTCTCGTGGTTGGTACTCGCGTTTGGATCGGTCCGCTTGTCAGAAAGACTACTGCCGCTGCTGCTCCACCGAGAGGAGCGGCTGCTATCAGTAGCTCGCACATAAGACTAGCTCTCTTGGTCCATCCACTACGATGATCTTCGACTATATTTAAATATAGTGGACCGCTGGTGGAGCGAGCGTCGTCCTCGACAGACACCGAACTTGTTGGATGATCGCCAATCGCGAAAAAAATCGATCAACTTCGGACTTTGACGTCGAACCAAACGCGTGAATTATGATCGTTAGGCTTGTCCTCCCGGATTGCGGTGGTTTAACATGGGGATATGATATCTTCTATCACGGTTGATGTTGTTGTTTTAGTCGCTCTATTTGACTCGAAACATGTGATGTGAGACGCGAGACATGAGACATGTGACATAAGACACGGGACGTAACGTGTGAGACGTCAGATATGAGATATGAATCGTTTGACATAAGATATGAAATATATCTCTAAATTTCTACGTTCCTAGACCTCTAGATTCCTATACTCTTGGAACTCTCATATCCTAAACTCCTGTATCCCTAAACCCTTAAGTCGTAAGGTCTCTGTATTCGTAGAAATCTAAATCTTTGTACCCTTAAAATTTCAATATCTTTAGTTTCCTGTATCTTTAGCATCCCGAAATCCCTAGTCCCTGGTTTCCTAAGTCTTTGTATTCTCAGAAACCCGAAGTCCCTAAATGTACATCAATATTCTCAGATTTCTACATCTCCACATCCCTCTATTTCTAGATCTCAGGAACCCTAAATTTTTAACACTAGCTAAAATTAAACTACTCTTTACTCTAACGATGACTAAGTGGTTTTTGGACACAGATAGTCAAATGCCATTTTTTGTACCAAATGAAAGACATGAAATATACGACTCTATTTAAAAACTCGACCTTCATTTGTTGAAATTTAAATATTTTCGATATAAATAATGCATAATATTGGAGATATTTCAATAACGTCTTCATGATTCAAATGCATATTTAGATTAGTTATATTTTGCAGAGTTTATGAAGAGATCAAGAGTGATGATGTAGTAATGTTCTGTTGAGATTGAGATGAGAGGAAATTGATGATCGTGTTGTGAAAGTGGATGGAAATAGTTTCGGTAGATTCTTGTCATCGGTAATGGCTAAACTGTGAGTTAATCGATTTTGGTTGGCGACAACGAGGGAACGATTAATGTAAAATATTCTGGATTCTACTAAAAGCATCACATTCATTTTAATATTTATTGTATTCACCAGTTCTGTTTATCTCGTTCAATATTTCAATTATTTTCAATTTATGAGCTTCTATTTTCTAAATACAAAAAGTATTTGTAAATACTGTTAACTGTTAATAAATAGTTTAAAAAAGTTAAATACATAGTGACAAATTATTTTGTAAATAAATTGATAGTTATAAGAATAAAATGTATAGAGTAATTTGATAAAATTCATGAAGACCGTACAGACCTGGCAGAACCTATTTAGCTGCGATGAATTTTATAGAACTCCTAAATAAAGTCATAATGTCCATCAATTTGTTCCAAAGCGCCCCAAAAGATGGCTTCCCTTCAAGACGTATCCAAGCACGATCGAACGAGACGAATATCGCAGTCAGTCGGGGTAGCTCGAGGTCGAGTGGTGGTCTGTCAATGATAAAGGCATTCCAGCGGCAATTTCGAACCCCGGCTCTTCATTGGCAGCTATTTAAAAGCGGTCCTTCAAGCTCACCTTCCACCCATGCGTTCGTTTTCAGTTCGATGTAGAATTTGATCGACTTCGGGTCAAAAGTCAATTTTTCATCATCTCTCCGTACGCCATCCTCCTCGCAATGAATCCTTCTCACTACTTGCTTCTCCTCGTCGTTGGAACCTTCTGCGTTTATGGTTTATGGAAAACAGGCTCGTTATCCTGGCAGAGGTCCACCGTGCACGCGAAAGCGTCCATACAGTTCGACCTCTCGATTCCAGCCTCCTCTCCGTCGGCTCTTCATCGATTCTCCAACAAGACGAGTAAAAGAAACAGCGAGAAGAGTCACAGGAAGTATCGGGGCGCCGTGTCGAGGTACATGCTGGAGCTATATCACCGGAGATCCGACGTGGACATAGTCCGAGCGCTGCAACCCATCCACGTATCGGGTCCCACGAACGACGGAGCCAGAATCCTGATGTTCTCCGTACCTCTGGTGGGCCCTGAAGAGAGTTTGGAAGCTGCGGAGCTGCTCGGGGTAGCCGGAGCCATCCTCAGAGTGCGTTTGGACCAGGTGAACACTTCCGAGTGCTGCAACTCCAGGAAGGACGACAATTGGAGGGCGTTCAACGTCACCTCGGCGGTAGCTAATAGGACGGACAACATCTTCAAGCTCAGGGTGTACGGCAGAGTCGGGTATTATCCTTGTGGAGATGGTCCTATCTTGCTGCTGAGCTATAGCAAGGTGAAACGCAAACGTTCCAGAAGATCCGTTCAAGAAGAGGAGTCGGAAGACAGCGAAGGTCCTCGTAGACGACGCAAGAACTCCTGCAGACGCAGATCTCTGTATGTGGACTTTGCTCTAATCGCGTACGATGAGTGGGTAGTCGCTCCACCGGGCTACGAAGCGTACCAGTGCGCGGGAAAGTGTTTTTATCCGTTTGGTGATCATCTTAGCCCCACGAAACACGCGATCGTGCAAACTTTGGTGCACGGAGCTCTGCAGGGTGTGGATGGAGGGAAACCTGTTGGGAGAGCTTGCTGCGTGCCGACGAGGTTAGCGCCTACTAGTTTGCTGTATTTGGATGCTAGCGGGACTTTGACTTATCAGTATGGCTATGAAGATATGGTGGTTGCGGAATGTGGTTGCCGTTGAAATGCTGAAGAACTCGGAAGCGATAAAACGGACTCGTGGAATGAGTTATCGCTTTTGACCTGATGAACTTTTTAGCGGACCGATGAGTTCAGGTTCTGAACTAGTAACTTTTTTATGTTTTTTTGATTTATAAATATTTAGAGACGTTTAAGGACAATTTTCTTTTGTGGTGATTGTTTGGTAGATCATGAAATTTTTGTATATTTGGTATTCTTGTGAAATAAAAATAAAACATAGGTTCAATTTTATATATTAAACAATTTATTTTATAAATTTTTCATTTTTTGTTGCGTAAAAATGTCTTAATGTCCCTCGAGTACAAATTCGGATCTGAATAATCTATGGAAAATATAAATATTTATTCCCCCTTTTCTTCAATCGAAAATATAATATTCAGATAGCCAACAATATTCGAGTAAAAATATTCCGAGTACAAAATTTAAATTTCATAAGTTATAAACTCTTAAGAAAAATAAGTAACTAAACTTTTCTTAACCCTCTAAATATTAAATTCCTTTCGATTTATAAAAAGTCCTTCGTTATCAACATATTTACAACCACCCTGATATTTTCTTTCAAATTCCTGAATATTTCCGTACATATAAAAAATAGCGTTTTCGTTATAAAAAGATGATCGAACAAACCGAAAAGGAAATTACAGCGTTTCACTGCAGCAGCTGGAATGACTTCGAGTATTCTCATCGATAAAAAAATATTCTATGTCTCATTAAAACTGTTACTCGTTCACACACCACGTACACAGTGTATAAAACGCCATCACAATTGCAACACCAGAAAACGCTCTTCCACATCCGGCGAACCACACGTAAATAATATCCTCACCAGTCTTCGTACACTTCAGATCTCACCAGAACATTAACACAGTCTCCAATTAACTAAATCATCAGTTAACTAAACACCTTCGAGCACATCTCGTTGTTCTTCCTGTTCAACAAATAAGACCTGCCCGGATTATGCAGCCTCATCCTCCTAGTCTTCCTCAGCTTATGCCTGCTGCCCGCTATTCTCTCGACCTTGTACACCTGGTACTTGACCGTATTCATAGGCTGGCTGAGTCTCATGCACAAGGACACCGGTCCCGAGAAGTCCACATCGGTAGCCAGCTCCAGCTTCGGCTCCATAGTCATCGAGAACTCCGCCATGCTCTGCACAAAGTCCGACCTCACCTTGGTCCCTCCTTGAATCACCACCCCAGCCTTCAGATCTACCAGGGACTGTGCGTTCCTGGACCACAGACTCAGCTGGATCTGTCCAGCCAGGTCAAAGCTGACCGCCCCCTGGACGTCGACTTCGGCCACCATCCCAGACGCCAATGGCACGTACTCGTTGTGACTATGAAGAGCAGCCAGGGCCTGGAAGGCCGGTGTCCGTTCAGAGGCAGTGCCGGACCAGACGTGTCCCATGAGCTCGCCCTGACCCGAAAAGAAGACGAACGGCCTAATGCCCACGCCCATGAAGTCGATCTCCATGCCTGCGGTAGCGGGTTCGTCGTCTTGGGCCTCGTCCTCTTGGTTATTAGTCGAAACAAAGCTTCCCAGACCACCAGCAAAGAGTCCCAGGGAAAACAGAGCCTCCTCGTGTCCCTCCACCTGCAGAACCACGTCCACCACACCGCGTTTCAGCAATCCGGAGTTGATCTCCTGGACAGTTACCAGGGACCCGTTGCTGTCGGCTGACTTCAGGAAGCTCCTAGCGAAAGCGGTACTCAGACCAGCCTGTGAGAACACGTTATAATTAACCACCCTCTTTCCCGCTGCTCTCAGAATCTCCTTTAGGTACGTGTCCAGCTGAGGATCCTTCTCAGAGAGCTGTTCCAGACGCTGGCTGAGGTATTTCCGGATTTCATAGGCAGGATCCGTGCCCGCCAGGTACTTCACCAGATGTTCCACTTCCTCCTTCGACGGTTGGGTCTCCAGGATGATGTCCAGCGCCAGGGTTCGAGTGCTGCTGTCTCTTCTGGGCCCACCAATCTGGTAGAACACCCGTTTGGCTGCGTTCTTCACTTCGTTCGTTATGGAACTCGGCGGGAGGGCAGCCAGTGCCCGCCAGGCGGCCACACTGATGCCCCTATTGTCGCTCGTGGCGAATCGCAGCAGCGTCGGGATCGCAGCTTTGCTTCGGAGGTTCCTTAGAGCTCGTAGGAACTTTATCTTGCAGTCTTCGCCCGTGCAGCTGTCCAGACCCAGCTCTAAACTGGCCCTGGCCTTCTCAGTGGCGACTGCTGACTCCAAGTGACGGGCCATCGCTGCTGCAGTTAGGGCTATCGTTTCGGACACCTTGTCGTTCGGTATCGTCTCTTCTGATCGCTTCAGGATGGTCTTCGCGACGTCCGCGTCTGGGGTTGGGGACAGTGACAGGGCCCAGTGGTACCTCTCCGTGTTGTCTCCCGTCTCGTCTTGTCGCAGGATATTCATGGCTGCCTGGTGACTCGCCAGGGTCGATGCTGAACCGAATATGTCCAGCAGTTGTGGCTTCAATTGACGGTATCGTGGACTTTTTAGTAGCTTGAACAACTCCTCCGAGGTTGCTGATTTGACTAGAGGTACCAGCTTCAGGAACGCTGAAGCGGATTTGCCGGTGCCCAGAGAGTTGGCTTCTAGGGCGCTGCGGTACTCCTCGATTGTGCCTTCAATCTGGAAATTAGGAATGTAGTATCAAATATAAAGAATTTTCCTTCAAAATGACTGAAGTATCTTGTATTTTCAGAAAAATTTTCTCGTCATTATTTTCAGACAACTATCTTATACCAATTTAGAGAACCTCATAACAATAGACAATCTTAGAACAGATTGTTTTAATGAGAAGACTAGTTTTACGGTACATCTATTTTGCAATAATGTAAGTTGTTATTTTTGTACAAATTTATGTGTAATAAATTACTATAACTTTTAGGTTATTTCCCACAATTTTCTGGCGAAATAGTATGAGCGGAACCACAAATTACTAGCGAAAGATATAAACGATTATGCATCATACATTTCCTTCCCTTTGTGCATCAGCTGCTTGCCGCACGTGAATAAACAGCAGATAGGATGCTCTTGACAAACAAAGTTACTAATTTAAACGAGGATAATTTTAAACTTTCCGGTCTTTCGAAACTTTCAACTATTGATATTGGCGAGGAAATCGTTTCTGTATCAAGATAAAGCCGTCTGTGCATTTCCCAAAATGATGTCATAAAGATGTATGAAAAATAAGCATTCGTGAATTGAAGAATTTAAAAAGCTTGACAACATAAAACAGAAAAATATAAAAAAATAGTCTAAACCAACCGTTGGACATCCATTATCCGGGCAACTATATGGTTCCAACTGCAATTCGATACTCATTTCCCTAGATCCAGGTAGTATTGCAGCAACCGCTTGCTTCAGGTTATCGGCTTGCACTTTTTTCGCGTTCACAGCACCCGGCAATAATTCGAGCGACCTCTCAGACGTGACTATGGTTCCCATTTCCGGTCTCGCAGTCAGCGTCATTTTATGCCTTTCTTGTTCGCGCACCATATTTGGCCGAAATTGCTGCGTGAGCTCGTAAGTAGCGTTACGAAGGCTCGCTACTTTCACGTCGAAAAGTGGATTCGGATGTCGTTTCCTGGCTGGCAGGTTATTATTCTCGCAAAACGTCTTTTGTTTTCCCACACTCATAGGACCGAGCGAGTGATACGTGACGTTGCAGAGACCGGAAGCGTCTCGCTCTTGAACTTCACCGTCGAACACCTTGTACTGGAAGAGACTGACCAGACCACGTTTCAGATTTGCCGAAGAAGCACTCTCAGATGCGTCCATGAAGAGCGATTGGATCTCGCCATTTTTCCAAACGATGAGAGCTGGCTTTTCGGAGGCTTTTTGTATTCTGGAGGAGTGCTCCACAAAACCTTCTGGCTCGGGCGCTCTTCGGGACTTGATCCATAGTTGCGGCGATAAAAGCTGAGAAAGAGATCGAATATTGTAGACTTTTTCAGATAAACTTTATGACAAGTACTCATAACATGTATATACTTTATATGTATACTTTATACGTAGGTAGGTCATAACCTATTCATACATAACATTATGTGTAGGTTATGACAACTAACGATTTTATGCGTCAGTCAGAGCTAACTAAGCACAGTTGCAATACGAAAATGTTATTTAACTAAAAGAATATTTAATACATTTTCATAACATCGTAAACGAAATTATGTAAAAGTGATTTGTTAATGAATTTAATCTGAGTTACACTCGGTACAATATCTCACAAAAGTATACTTCGCTTCAGCTTTTCTTGCAAGGAAAGGTTATCAGCTTTAGACGGAAACCGCATACTCTTTTAAAATTTATCGCTACTTCGATAAAGAGTCTACTTATAGAACGCAACTGATACTTTAAATGTCAAGATGAGAGGATAAATGATAAATTATTTAGTTAAAATTTGGGAATTTTAGAATTCGAAACTTTAATTAAATTTGACAATTCACAAAATCCAATTCTCCAATTTAGAACATTCAACACTCGTTAAATAAAAATTCAAAAAATCTGAAAATCTATCATTTTCAAGTTTACAAATGATAACATAGCACTAAAACACCTTAGAGCCAACACGGTCTGACTAAAATATCTCCAATTTCCGACTGTACACAAGAATTCGCAGCATTCGGACGACATTAATCACGCAATAATCCGCGCTTAAATCACTGAAGCCTAACAAACAAGCCTACCTCGATTTTCAACAAGAAACTATCGTCAGGTGTCTGCCAAACGGCGGTGACATCCAGCTCGCCGGTCAATCGAAAACCGACGTCACCACTGGATTTCGTGGGAGTAGCCTCGCTGAAGAGCAAGGTCGTCGTCAGCTTGTACTTCACACCGTTTCCCACGTCCCAGCCTTTGGTGGCTCCAACCACGGCTGCAACAATCACCCACAGTCTCCAATGCATCCTTTCTTAAACTGTCCTTTTTCTCAAGAATGAATTATATCAGCGCTATTAAGACTGCTAGAAGAAACTCCGTAGTGGAAGACACGACGTAAGGAAATTTTGGAATGTGACCCGACCGGGAGTCACGCGTCGACTGACAAACATTGCTGCCCTGGAATCGTTCGTTTGAACCGATGAGACGCAAGGGATATGCTCGTTTGTGTGCGAGCGTCACGAAGTCCCACAGGCACATGGGATTATCATTGTGTACGGGGCTGTCTGTGTGCATGGACGTGTGTGCGTAGGATGTTCGATTATGGAGCGATTACGGACGAGAGTTAGGAAATATACACCTCTTTTCGCTGTTCTGTTGGATCTCCAGAGAGATATTGAATAATTAGACGGGATTTTATTTGACGCTTCTTCAGGGACGGAGGGAGAGCGACGGAGGCCTATGGTCTGCGGTTTTTGGAAGGTGACTTTGGGAATTTGGGAGATTAGGATCTGGAGAGATTGGGAATTTGGGAGGTTGGGAATTTGGAAGATTGGGAATTTGGGAAGATGGGAATTTGAGAGATTGAGAACTTGGAAGGTTGGGAATTTGGGAGATTGGAAATTTGGGAGATTGGAAATTTGGGAGATTGGAAATTTGAGTGATTGGGAATTTGAGAGATTGGGAATTTGAGAGATTGGGAATTTGGGAGATTGGGAATTTGGGAGATTGGGAATTTGGGAGATTGGAAACTTGGGAGATTCAGAATTTGGGAAGTTGGGAATTTGGGAGATTCGGAAGATTGGAAACTTGGGAGATTAGGAATTTGGGAGTAGGAACTTGAGAGATTGGGACCTTGGGAGATTGTGAATTTGGGAGTTCTGAGAATTTCGACGTTTTGGGTACTTGAGAGTTTTGAAAATTTGCGAATTTGGGAAGTTGAGTATTTTAGAATTTGGGAGATTGAGAACTTGGCAAATTAAGAATTTGATACTTCATGATTTTGTGATTTTGTGACCTTGGTACCTTGATACCTTGATACTTTGACCCTTAGTGATTTTGAGACCTATAGAATTTTAGAATATTGAAACTTTAGACCTATGAAGTTTTGAGACATTCAAAATTTAGAGTTGATGCGGCCCTGACTTCGTAACATATTGCTTTCGTGACAGGAAAAGTTTTATGAGATTTGCTTTATGCTCCGGTGACTGCTATTCTACGTTGATTTATTGTTGATTGCTGTTGTCTTCTGTAACTGCAGATTGTATAGCGATAGAGTGCGACTGACGAGAATAGTTATTAGTTTTTATTAGGTTCGTGCTACTTCTTGAGTCGTAAAGCTTTCGTTTTTCTTGTTCTCTTGTTTACTGTATTCTTATCGTAGACTTGTACTTTGTAATTTGAGTGTAATAAGAAATTATGGTTAATTGTAAATGATTAGATTTATGGAGTAATTTTTATGAAATGATTATTTACTTGTTATAAGTATTATTCCGTGATATTTTTATGTTATGCAATGATGTCAGACATTTTATGCTTCCGAGTCCGCCATTTTGTTATGCAACTATCCATGCTATCTAACCTTGCATTATTCATAACCTTAGTTTGGAAACTTGGGAATTTGGGATTGTAGGAATTTAAAAACGTGAGATTTGGAAATTTGGGGATATGGGAATTTAAGAATGCCCAGATTTGTGAATACTGATATTTCAAAGTGTGCGAATGCAAAAATGTAGGAATTTCAGAAGTTGAGTGTTCAGGCCTTTCGAGTAGTGGTACTTTTAAAGCACCCGGTGTGTAAACATACTTAAATCGCAGAAGTCTGAGTTGTTCTAAAAGCGACGAAGCACACAGCGTGAATACGATATGCGTGTGTGTATCTTTTGTACGTGTATTTACGCACCACGTAATCACATACACGCATGGGGGTACTCAAACGAATGCTAGACACCGTTAATTCATGGAGTCCCTGTTACACGACGAAGAGACACGGAAATGACATCTCTGCAACGTTGTAATTACGTAAAAGATAACAGATTTGTAATTCTGGAAGTACGAATATATCTTTTTTACGAATCTTCGTGCATACCGGAGTTTCCTCGATCATGATCAAAATAAAACTGGGAAATTGTTGGAAAGATAATTAGTTATACCGGGTGGTCCTAAAGTAACGTACAAATTTAGACTCCATATTTTTTGTCAAAAAGTTTTATGAAACTGAGATAATATTTCTTAATTTATTCGTTTTCTTTAAAGATAGTATTTGATAAATTAAAAATGCAAGACTAATAAATTACCTGGTGCCATTTGACAGTAGGAACCTGCAAAAGAAAAGAACTTTAATTAGAAAGGGCACTTGAAGTGAAAATGTTTAAGAATGTTGCATATGAAACGGAAGTCCTAATAATTCAGTTCAGGAGAATATCAATGGCGAAGTGATTTACGGACTTGCATGCTCTGGTAATTACATCTGAATATCTAATGGAGAGTGGTTGTAATGAAGGAGATAATGAGAACGTAGGAAAATAATTATTTAGTTATGGATATAGTAATAAATAATAAGTGCAGTTAAATGTGGTTATAAATCGTAAGCAGCAAATATTTAAATATGCTTATTAACAGCAAATATAGCCAGCATAATAAATATTGTTGTAAATGGACAGCAAATATAGAAATCACAATTGTACAAGAATATAATTTACTGAATACAGTTGTAAATAATGAACACAATATACTAAATATTCTTGTAAATAATTACAAAATATTCAAACAATGTATGTTAATATTAGAGATAGCGAAAGAATATCAAATCAGGAAACTTGGAAACTGAAGATTTAAGAACTTGAAAATTTATATATTTACTCATTAAAATTTGAGCTAAATGATCTTTTCCTATAATCTACATTTATCTACATCAAGAGAAGCCTACATTAGTAGAGTGTCCTTATCAAATTAATTATCAACTTGTCAAACATCTACATTTACTGCGACAAAAGCGTAGACCATTTTGGAAATATACAAACGAGTACAAAGAAGAACATTTAAGAACTAATTTAAGAATAAGAGCGAAAATCGTGCGAAGACGAGGTGGCAGTGATTGATGAGAATATTCAAAAGTAGCGGGGATCGCGCAGAAGAGTTGAAAGGGTTCTCTAGGTATATTTAGGAGGAGCAGGTGGGCCAACAGAAATGTTGGTAACTTACCGAAGAGTACCAGAAGGTAGACGAGGGAGACGGTGAGCAGTGTGGCCGGCCTTTTCGGGCAGGCCATCTTCAGGGACGACCTTCCTCGTGTCTACTACCCTGGACTCTTCGTGTTCTACGTCGATCCGTGTCGTCCTCTTCTCCTTCTGCGAGTAAACACGAGTAATTAGACGAGGCAAGTCTGCGTTATCGAAACCAGAGACCATCTCTATCCATTCCCCTCTCTCTCTCCATATTCTCCATCCCTTTCTTCCTCCTTCCCGAGGTATCCAGAGGACGATGTACCTCCCCCTCCATTCAGTTTCATCCCGTAGGGGAAGGGAAAGAACGCAGCGTGGGGATGTTGGTCTGGTTTGCACCGAGGTGTGTTCGGAAACGGAACGTCATAACTTTTCTACGTTTTTTACCATTGTTGGTCATTTCTTTAGGGGTCATCTCTTCAGTATGGGAAATTGGTATTGGTTTTGAGATTTCCATATTTTATTGTAGGATTTGAGGGGTATTTTTTCATCTACTGTGTCGATTTTTTAATATTGGATGATTTATTTAGGGGTTGGTCACTATAATTTTTTATATGGATTAAGTTAAATATGCCTTCAATATTTCATTTAAAAATGTTAAGAACGTTTTATTAGCAATAACCACGTGAACAGTATAATAAACTAGTTACGCTTAATGCCCATAGAGAAAATGTTTTGAAATTTTTATTCTCAGTTCAGCAATTCATGCATGAGAGAGTTAAAGAGATCGTTTAATTTAACTGATCGCTACTTGAGAAAGGTATTTCAGAATTATGAGTTCGATAACGGAGAGATTTCCGGTGAAAGACACAGCTTCTGTTTAGTCTTTGTATAATTATTCAATAATTGATTTAGAAATTTCAAGACTTATTACTGTTCGATAATTTATTGTTATGATAAGAGACGATGAAAAGGAACTGTCACTTTTCAAGACGATAAATAAAAATGAAAGATATGTCAGAATAAATTACTTTCAATACCGTAACTTTTTAAAATTTTAGATTTCAAATTTCACATTTCAAAATGGACACGATCCTTTACGTATGATCAAATATGGAACACGTATCTTAATACATGAATATTTTTACTTTTATCAATACTTAAATATTGAAATATTGAAATATTTCAAATGTGTTATTTATAATTACAGTTACATAATAGAATGGAGTATATTTGTGAAAATGAATAATCGATATAGAATATTTGTGAATATTCTCACGAATCTGTAACAAGTTCAATTTGCTGTAAGGTGGTTTAGAAACCTTGAAACTAGTTACCCGCAAAGTTCACGCGGGGTCAAAGCACCAGCATTTTATATTGACACGCGTAGATATACTATACCGAATACGTGCATGAAAATCGTTGAACCTTCACAGAGTTTATTTTAAAGTGACTAATAGTGTCCTCGGTAAACCAGTTAAAAGTACAGTTCATTATTTACCATGGTAAACGTGGCTATTTGCTCTGTTAATTTAGGTAGCAAGATATGAGATAATTTGTTAGAATAATTTTAGATCGTTGTAAACAAAAAGCAAAACAAAATAGAAATAAAATGATCGTTCCAAATCAAATTTAATTATTTAAAACCTTATGATGTGTGAATACTGTTATTGATAATAAGTGTTCTTTTAAATAATTATCATTTTTAATGGAGGAAGCTGGTGTTGCAAATTAACAGGAAGTTAGCATCGACAACTCTACAGCGATTGCTTGAGCACATTGAACTAGGTCAAGGAATCATTATCACTGTTGCTTCTTAAAGTAGAATGAAGTGGATAAGAATATTCCGTCGTCGTGAAAATTCTATTTTTAAATAAATATAGGTGCTACGTATACTAAAATTCAGATACGAATGATTAATAAAATTATTTAAGGCACAAATTTATTTTTAGCTAAATATGTATGCAATAATTTATAATTTGTAATTAATATAACAATTTATCGTTATATAATAATAAAATAATTTATCGTCAGTAGAATTCTAAAATTAATAAAATTATTTTCCACAATTCCTAACAGAAATAAATAACAATGTTACCAATAACAATTTGATCTACTTACATTTCACTAAACAACACGAAGTATTTATTCTTCTGGCATATTCAAATTTTCACTAGCACTTCAAGATCTAGGGACGAAATGTTCCTCAGCAAGAGTATTCCTTTGAAAACCACTAGTTGAATGTAATTTTAATAACTCAAGACAAACACACGATGTCTGTCGTCCACTGAGCACAAGAAAGTGACTCCAATATCGTTCGACGAATAAAGCGTTTTGTAATTGTTGATTTGTACAACGTAAATCCAGAAATGCAGCGACCCTGGAGACATTTTTATCATTCAACTCGACCTTTGCTCCGTGACTGTCCTCATCGTCTTATTACTTCAATTTCTTTCTTTATTTCATTGTGTTCGAGTGATTAATGTCTGTCCAATCGGTCTTCCGGTTTGAAGCCTCGCTGCAAGTTGAGTAACTATTTCAAAGTGTAAATAAGTTCACTGTAATTCGTGCACACTTCTTACAAAAGAACGACGTTTTGTACATTTCTGAATATGTATCGCATATTTGCATAAGTAGTTCTCATAATAGATACGAGTACATTTCACACTACCTCTAAGTGTCATGGTGGATAATTATTTTATAACTATTGTACGTAGCATGTTTTATTAAAAATATTTTGTAACTAGTTTGAAGAATTTCTTCATCTTCAAATTTTTGGGTTGTACAATTTTTTCAATTTCATATGTTCAAAATTTTCAACTTTCGAATCTTCGAATCTAAAAATTTCTCAAATTTTAAAGTTTTCAAAGTTGTCATGTTTCTAAATTTTTAGATGATTTATTCTCCATTTTTTAAATTCCTAAATTTACGAAACTCCAAAGTTTCGGAAAATTGTCATGCTTCATTTTTGTCAAAATTTTGCAGATAATCTTTTTGCAAAAGGAAATATCTGTGAGAACGGTTTTTGGCGACTGGAACTTTTTTACCATTCCAATGTTATTCCCTATATTACCAACGGAACATAGTACAGTGTGCGAACTGTTCTGAACACACAATCCGCATCTTTGGACCCACGAAATATATTGCAAACAACATAAAATCAATATTAATCAATCTATAATAAATATATAGCATATTAATCGATAAAATCAATATTAATTGAATTTTTAGGTAATTAAATTTTTGGAACAAGTGGCGCCATCTCTCCGGCGAACAGGGTGAACTACACACTTTTGAAACTCCACTTTAATTAGTTCTCATCTTCCACCGCTAGATGGCGACACATAAATAAGGAACCCTTAGGGTAATTAAGATTACCTTAAGAATGGTTAAAAAATGATAATTTAGTAAAGTCAAAACATTTCGAAGTTAATTAATCTTGCAGTCCGATGTAATTCAATTCATATTATAATCAATTAAGCTGATAAAATCAATATATTACTTGAATTGAACCTAAAACGATACACGTGGCGCCATCTAGCGGTAGAATGTGGGAACTAATGAAACTACAGTTTCAAAAGTGTGTAGTTCACCCTGTTCGCCGGAGAGATGGCGCCACATGTACTATTTTCCTAAAATTCAATTAATATTGATTTTTTTGGCTTAATTTACTATAATATGCTTCAAATTACATCGGAATGCAAGACTAATTAGTTTCGGAATGTTTTGACTTTACCAAATCATTATAAATTTGACTTTTATTAGAAAAATCATTACATATGTCGAATGTTGTACTTGTACGAACAGCTGGCAAAAGTGAGCTCTGCTGTCGATATTTCAGAAACAAACTTTTACTTGGATAATTTCGTACTTTCTTATCAGATGGCGTTGACGACATTATTTTCAAATGCAGATAGATTAAAAGAATTGTGATTTCCCTATTTGTTGTTTTCGTAAAAAAGAAATATTGTGAACTTTAATATGGGGTTATGACTGAGGTCGTAGGAAATATTTGAGTACCACAGAATATGTGTTAAAAACAAATTTTTATTAATAGTACACTTCATTTGAATTAATAAATGTTTTATATATTGCAATTATGGAGTACTGCTTAAATTTTGTTGTTGTAAGTGCTCCAACTATTTTTTACAAAATTTAACAGTACGTTTAAATGTCTTAAATTTACAATACTGAAAAAATCTAATTATATACATCAATACAGCATTCAATGATGTACAAAAATTGTCCAAAACCTATCTTTATTATTATACAAAATTAACAAAATAAAAAAAGATCGTCAAGTAAAATTACCGATAATTCTCGTTATCTCATCTTTTGCCGGAGAACCACATTTACATAAATCAGCGTGTCTTTAATAACCAACAAATTGTACCTTCCTAAACGTAGCGAGCACAACGGTATTATCCGAGGTATTCCTAAAAACCCGAAGAAATTGCAGAAATCTCTTTACGGAAGAAGAGGAAGACTGCTCTCCCCTGCACAGCAGGAAGATAAACTAAAAACAAAGCAACGAGAGTAAAAAAAAAAAGAGAAGCGATTCAGACGCATAAACTCGCAGAAATGGCAGCAAGTCGTTTTGCAAAGCCGCAACGAACGATCCGGCCAGCAGCAGTCGCGCTAAATAATCATAACTCAGAGAGACATTTGTAACGCCAGCCTCTCGCTCGTATTTATCGCTGTTGTTGGACGGTTTGTTGCAGCAATAACGGTAATGGGCCACCCCGCCTGTCCACCACCACCACCGACACCCACCGCCACCATCGCCACCCCCTCGTGCCACCCCGACGACCCTCGAATCCGCCGCCACCAGCGGCTACCCCTTGCCGAGCGATTTATCCTCGGGTAATTAGCACGGGTAATAATTAATGCCGCCGCGCATTGTGCTAATTATCATCGGAGAACCTTTTAAGAAATGAAAGAACATTCGAAATAAAACAAAAAGAGGCTGCGAGAGAACGCAATGTTGCACGGTGGATGCTGGGGGGACAGGGGGTGAGGCAAGTTAGGGAAATAAATAGGATGCTACGAAGATATTTACAATCCCGGAAACTCTGTAATAATAAGTCTCTGTAATAATAAGTGGTAATGAGAGAGTGTGCGACGAAACCGTTCGAGGGCTATTGGGGTAATCGAGAGTAGAATACTTTCCTTCTTTTTATACTGTACAAATGTAGCTATTACATTATATAGATTGGTATAATTTATTCAAAAGAGCTATATACAAAAATCGAATTTTACCTGTTTAAAGAATGTAATACCGATTAATATAAAATTAACAAATACCATCAAAGTAAATAAAAAGTCAATCAACCGAAATTTTGAAAAACCGCAAAGAATGAGTCCCATAATCTCGTGAAATCTGCGGGAAGTAACATTCTTTCATCCGAAAATTCCATCGAATGGGATGAAGAGCGCACGTTAACCTACGCACCGGAATGAACGAGGGACTCTTAAGTTTTCCAGCGGGTGCAAGCAGCTCCCCGGGAGGAGGAGGTGGAAAGGGGTCCTCGGGGAGAGGGGTGTTCTCTAAGCTGAATAATTCAGCCTCTCATTAGGGCGACAAAAGCACCCTGATGGATAGCTGCTTGGCTCCGTTGGCTGTCGTTTGTATGAGGCCACACGTACACATCTCACGTTTCCTACGCTACCTGGCCTTATACGTGCATGCACATACGTGCGCCAGCAGCCTCTTACTCGAGCCTGGAATACATATAGGCGCGCAAACATCCCGTAGACCCGACCTCTTCCAACGACTACCGTTTCTGCGTTCTCCATCCCCGCACACCGCCACTTGCACCCCCTGCGACCCTCAACAGTTGCTACCACTTACGCGATATCATTTCTTGCGTTTCGTTCGATCGTGCACTTCCTGAAATCTGTGACCACTAGGTACTTTTATACAAACTGCAGAACGAGGACATGTAAAGTTGAGAACTTCAGTTTCATGTCTGTCTCATATGTATATTCTTCTTGAACTTCTTCTAAATCCAGAACATAGAAATTAATCTTGTATTAAAACTTTACCTCATGGTCATCAAAAATCCATACCGAACAACACAGCAAATAATGCAAAAAATTGATGAAATTAACAAACGAGAAGTTAGCGAAAAATATCTAGTGCCTCGTAAAATATGTATAGTGACCGTAGATAGAAAGAAAGGGGTTGAATACTAGGAGTAAATGGAATACTTTCAATTTAGATTTTTCGTTCCAGTCGTCCACGTAGTTTCGCAGTTCGATCGTAGCCATCGAAATCGTTCCTTAAGTCTTTCCAAGCAGCCGGCACGCAAATTCCATAAAAAATTCATGGTCCATCAAGGGAGAGCATCACGAAGGTCGCATCCCTATTAAATCTAACGAAGAGATTTTTCGCCAGGTTTTTCATCCGGCCGGTCTGTCAACTAATTTCCCCGGCGATTTTAAAATCATGGCCAGAGCACCGTCGATTCAGCCCTGCATTCCCGCGTCCTTTTCAAAACTGGAACGTGCACCATAAATGCTTGAACGGCCTTAAGACGTCGTTTTACCTCGTGGAACGTATAAATACGAGCCTTTACCTAGCGCGACCTCTTTCATATATAACTTCGCCCCCGTATTGCACACGTTCCTGGCGCCTATGCAAAGCTCATTTCCTCGGAGATAATTGCACTGTGATATCGTGAAACTCATCCTTTTTGTGTCAGCTCGGGGAGAGATAGAGGAACCTCGGTTTTATTAAAGTTCCTTGCACGTTGATGCCTTACTTTTATGCTACCGTTTCACGCTGCTGAAACTTTCCTCGTAAGTCGATAAAGTTCACGGTAACTAACAGCTATTCCAGATTTTCGAAACACGGCTCGCGATCTATGGATTACCTTATAATTCTGTTTAGGAAAATACCAGATAATTGTGTCCCTCTGGTGTCGTTGATTTTAGTCGATTTATGAGATCAGGAATTGGGTTATTATCCCTTGAAGATTTTGAAAATTTTTATGAATATTTGGACACGTAAGATAACGTGAAATTTGCAGTTTTATATTTACTTAATAATTACACTGGAGGGTAGAAATATCAATTAAGTGTATACCTTTCGAAGCAAATGATTTAACGAGTCCCCGAACATATGCGTCCCGTGGTTTTCAGAGGGTTTACCCTTAAATAATCGCATGGGGTTGAGATGATCAAACATTTAAAAACATACATTACACACTGGATACTTTCATATAAAATTCTTGCCTTTGGCTATTTATCCGTTAATAAAACGTATTATCACGTCCTGTTAACGCAATCAAAAATTCAAAGGAACGTATTTTTAAGGGGGTAAATTTCATTAATTAGAAACAATTAACAAGTTCAGAATTGTTGTGGTGTTGATGATGGTCACTTTCAATTATTGAATTGAATATAAAATATTTTCACAAATAATGAGCAATTTTCAAGTTCTCAGACCAAACCTTTGTATTTGAAAAGTAACTCACCCCTCAACCTAATCTAACCATATGTGAAATATTTCTTAACTATACCTACAGTGTTATACGTCTGATGCATAAGCACACATATGAAACAAACAACTATAACAAATTAATATTACATTTTCACCTAGACAGTTGCCGTCCACACAGCAAAAATGCTTTCGAGTGCAGAGTACCCAAAAATGTTCGCCAATATACTTGAGACCCGCAAGGGTTAAATCCATCGAAGTGAAACTACAACTATCGAAGGAGCAAGAAACTTGGTTCCCGATCCCAATAATATCATCCGAGAATCCAGCGGCAAATCCCTTAAAGCAATCCTCACCACCCCATCACCGAAAGAATTACCTTCGCCATTGAAGGATCGAGACGCCTCGAAATTGATCAAATTTCTGTCTCTGGTAACGATCCAGGAGGTAGCGGGAACAGACGTTGGGCTAAGGGTGCAGGCAGGGGCAGGGGGCGACGGGGGTTGCGCGAAAGACGGACGGGCCGCTACATCCGCAAAGCTATTATAACCGCTCGAGCGAATCTCTATTAAAACGTGTTTACACTGGCTTAGGGGTTGACTCAGGCCGCCCCTCCTAGTCCTTGGTTTCAGCCAACTCTGCTTCGTGCCACTCCTGCAGACACACACGCACACATCCGGTGTATGGAGTGTGGCCACGGTATCTCCCACACTCGTACACCCAGTAATGCCTATCTAATTGTCGCGTGTATGAATAGTGAATCCCGGAGCACTCGAGGCTATGAGCCAGATCCGAGCTAACATAAGGGGAGAGCCATATGAGCTAATCTATATTATGATAGCCCGACCCGCGGGCTTCTACGCCCCCTCGCCCCTGCTGCATCACTCCCTTCGGCCAACCGTTTCTTCCTAACCCATCGCACAACAGAACTGAGCTAAGAGTACTATTACCTAACCGCAACTATGCCTCTTGACGAGGTTACATCGCCAAGATGCTCCCTTGTGGGGGTGGTTTTTATCGCTATACAGGTTCAAATTCGTGTATTTCGGTGATTTATCTTCGCTGATCCTTTAGGAATTTAAAATTTAGGAAGAAGAGTATTTGGTCTCTGCGAGTTGGATTAACCCCTTACTGACGTACCTGCAAATAGGGTAAATTCTTATATTTTTAGTACGCCTTTACCGGTATAGGATCTTAATTTTCATTTGTCAAATATTTTGATGAAGTCTTATGACCAAATTGGTACACGTGTGACATCGAACAGGAAAGCAGTTCCTCCCCATTTTGTAGTCTCATAATAACTTTTCAAATATAACAAACACTTATCATAACCTTTCATTGAGTTACAATAAATAACTTGTTAATAACTTATGACAAACTAAATCAAAACCCCATGTTCATACAACATATCTTTCTTACCTTTCTCATAGAATATATTTAAAAGCTACCTAGTGATTGATCCCAGCAGAAGAAAGTGTATTTAGTACAAATGTTTCGTGAAATATGCAATAAAACGCGCGAAGTATGAAAATGGCGTATCAGAAATGTTCAGTAGAATATAATTGGCTGGCGAAAGCAGCAGAGCTTCATTAAAAATGATTGTCTCCGCCATTTAAGCATCCCCTTAACGTCATTCCTCTGTCTTTACATTCGACAAAGGGCCACAAAGTGTCGTAAGCTTCTGTTAATTTATCACGACGGAAGTCGAGGGTTGGAGTTGCTCGTCGTAATATCTCTCCGCCCATCCCTTTCTCGCATCGTCTTCCCTCTTCCTTCCGTTTAGCTTCCGGCCGATGCAAGCGTTCTATTTTGTATACAAAAGACCTAATAGTGGTAAACGTTCGAGGGTGCTCGCTAAGGTTCCGACTGCTATTAAGGCGCGTACACACGCGTGATTCTAGACACGTGGCCTTTGCTAGAAATAATAAAGTGTGAAGATATAATGTTTCTGATACGAGATTATGGTCCTGCGTGCTCCACCCTATTCGATAAACTTGCACTGTTCATTTTATTAGCTGTGTATTATGTTTTTTGGATTGTATATTTTTATTGTAGTTTGTTGGTAATTATAGAGCGAGAAATTATGAGGACGGAGTTTCGTTCTGGACGAAAGGGTTGAATTGGGAGATAAGATATTCGGTAGAAATTTAGGAATAAGGAACTTAGTAATTTGACATATTATAATATTGATTCTACAATAGCTAACCTATAAGACAAGCAACTTGTTGCAATAGTGTACCGATACCACTATATCACTCGCCAGATTTATGTTTTTAACTACGTGCAATGCACACGAGCACAGCTACAATATCACAAGAGACAAAACGATATCGCAATGATCGCACGTCATTTTCCAAATTGCGCGACTGTCGTATGACGGTATGTAATCGCAACGAATCAGACATTGCTATATTTGTTGGCACGTTCATAAATCGCGACGACTATTTATTATTGTCGATGGCAGTTTGGATGTTGTATCGTTTATCAAAGAAACTAAAAGCGGTGATGAATAACTGCGCCCATACTGTTTCTTCCATTTTGCATTATAAATATATCTATAAACTACTTCATCCCTTATTTATTTTCTCCAGTGATCATAACAGTTAAAAATCATCTTATAGTTTTCAAGGTCAATTTGATCGCAAAAGAAAATCAGTGGTCCACATTATCAGGCAATAAGGTAGCAGATGAAACACAAATGGCAAGTAATCGCACAAAGTTTATTCCGCTTGTGGATACGGTTAAGTCTAGCGTATCAAAGGGGCGCGTAATCGGGTGGGCGTCGCAGAAGGAAGGGGAAGTGTATGGCGGCATTTGGGAGCGTCGGGACGCCGGACGTCGCAATCTCTACGTCCCGCCCAGCCTTCTTCTTTTCGTACCACTCGACGTCTACCATTGTGATGGTAATATCCCTGGGTCTGGGGTAGTCAGGGTCGGATTTATCGCGTAGTCATTCTGGAATTAGCTTTTCTCTTCGACGCTTTTCATCGAGCACCATTGTCTTCCTGTCGCAATGATACGACGATCATTAATTATTTAGGAATTTTTACGAAACGCGCATTTATGGTGAACGAATCTGAGGATGTTTTTCGATCGAGTTGATTATTATTTATGGAGTTTCCGTAATGTTATTTATGCGAAATCCGATTTAATGCACCGATTAATATCGCGTAATGTAATAAATTATTTGTGAATAACATTATGGCGATTATGCATGGTATTGATATTAACTATGTTAATGACAAGTAATTGATATGTAATTATGAAAGCTGTATCTGCAATTTGATAATGTTTATTAATTTACATATTTTTTTAAGTATTGATAACAGTAGATAGCAAACATTTCTGTTTATTCAAGACTTTATTGGTAAAAAATGGGGGTTTGTAAAAAGATTTATATCGGAGAAATAATTTTTAAAATAATGCTATAGAAAACGCAACTTCCGAAACTTGTTATAAATTGCAAAATTATGTTCATAACAATTGTGATATGTAAAATTGAAATATTTGTATGGGATGATGGTTTTGCTAATTATCTTAATGTACTTATAAATTGTTATTAATCCATGTACCTTTTAACAGAATTCACCTCATTTCGTTATTCAATTCACTTACAGAACTTCCCAATGAATTCGCATTACATGCATGTTGCATTCAGAACATTACATCATCTGCCATGAATACTTAAAATCTAATTTCACCCACATTTACGAAAATCAATTTTACATCACCGAAATTACCTAAAATTATTACAGCGCGAGTAGGATTTCGTAAAATAATTATGACAATTTAAATTCTTATTTGCTTTCAAATAATAGATAACTAGGACCTCGAACAAATTACAAATGAAATAAATTCCACAACGTTTGGAATTGTAACAAAGATCAAATCAAAACTACCCCTTAGCCCATGCACCGTAATCTTCCCTGTCATGCTTAAGAGTTAAAAATAAATTGCAAAAATAAATTTCACATGTGCAATTGTAAAAAGTCAAATTAAAAGTACAGATCCCTTAACACTTGCACAGGGTCCTGCCGCAATTGCTGTCCATTAAATTACTAATCACTTAACCTGTGCAATATACATCACAAACCCCCATTGAACCGGCGTTCCATCCCGGGCAGGCGCACGTAGGACTCTGGCAATTACTAAAACCATCTCGAGTGTCCCTCCCTGGGCAACGATTGTTCCCGGTCCACGTCAATGCATCCTTGAATCGTCCTGTAGGATCGAGGGGCGTAGAAACGCGGGAGTAAAAGAGGGAAGAAGGATGAAGAGGCACGATAGACACGCTACAGATACCGGAAGGCAAGAGCCGAGGTTGGGTTGAGGGCGCCATTACGTCCGGCCACCCTTCGGTCCTCCACTTACCCCTAACGACGTTCCGGGCAAATAAAAGTTGATTTCTCTTCCCCCTTCGCCTCTCTTCGCATGCCTCTCTGGCTCTTACCACCCCACCTACGTTAGCTGGGCTGCCGAGGCATCCCTCTGTGTGTCTCCTCCCTCTATTTCACCGCTTTATCTCTTTAGCTGCCTTCCGCCTCATCAGATAGCACAGGCCTCTGCCTACCGGTGGAATCGTGCCAGTCGATACGAAAATCTTTATTCCCTAGATGCACGATCTCTTTTCACGATAATTGGACTATGTTGCTGGATGTCCCGAATCACGATCATGGTCTTGGACTTCTGGTAGTAATATCGTGATGACTGTTATCGATTTTGTTAATTACTTTCATTTTATGCAATCGGTTCTCGTCCCAGTTCTGTCAGAAGTGTCACATCCGGAGTGTTTGAAAATACATAAAAATAAATTATTGTAACAGTGACACTTTTTGTTCTGAATGGTGATAATCTCTTTCGTATAGAAGTCTTAATGATCATTCGGCACGTGTCGACGAGCATCTATTGAATGTGACAAAGCAGGAGAGGTTAGGGTACCACTGACACTTAGGGGCGTACTGTACATACATTTCCTGTTACACAACAATCTGTCTGAGCTTTCTGAATGAACTGTCTGAATTTTCTGAACATTAAAGAAGAATTTACAAAATTTGTGGAGCAATATGGAACGAGATCTAAGGATGAGGAAGGAAAATAAGATTGAATGATACTATACTAATTTTAATTATTATTTTGCTGATTATATACACAATCAGAAAAATCATCTAAAATCTTAGCTACAATAGATACTAAAAATAATATTAAAAAAAAATGATGTTTAAAAAATAATATTACAATTCATCAAATTTTAATCACGACATCATTCACGATAAATATCAGCTAAATTTTTAATTCGCCACTCAAAAAATTTAACCGTGGCACCGAAAGCAAAATCCAATTTGGCAAGGATAAAATGAACCGCCCTTCGACCGGAGGGTAGATATCATTCGAGTTTCAATATCAAAATTCATTTAACCGTCACGGTGAAGCATGCAACTGCCTTCAATCAAGTTAATGCGATAAAAACGACGTAGCTACGTCGAAAAACATTCTCCGACATTTTATCCGGCGCGATTTGAATTTAGGGGTTGGTGGCACGTGGCGCGGAATGCGAGCGACAGGGGTGTTGCGGAGGGTGCCTAACAGAATTATAAATTCAACAGTGGCCAGTCTGCACACCTGAGTCTATTTCACGGCGTTCGGCTAGATTTCCCTGTTCCATCATTGCTAGTACACTCGGGTGCAATGCGGGATTCATTTGGAAAAAGATACCCAAATTTCGAAATTCTTTGATATCCACGTGTTTATTTTCTAAACTTTCAAGTTCTCGTCCTTTCTACTTTTTCAATTAAGAATGTTACACTTTTTCAACTTTCTAATCAAATTATCGAATTACCAAATCTTTGGATCCTCATATTTCAAAGTCCCCAAATTAGTTGAGCAGTGTTGAAATCTACAAAAGTGTAAAAATTGTCGAGCGAACTCTTTCTATCCCGTACGCTATATTTTTCCTAGAGAAGTCAGATTTGCCCCGGACTGTACAACATTGGGCGTCTCTGTGCTGGTGTGAACGATAATTGCTATCCTAATAATTGTCACGGGCCGCATACGGTGTCCAGCTGCATCTACGGATATCGCGTCGGTGTTCCCGGGTAAATGATGGCCCCGTGCGCTATCCAATCTACGCTTACCGAACGAAACCGCATGATACCCGAAGATTCCTGTCGCGGATCTGCCTTTGTGCGGGCACAAATCATTCCTGACGCGACATTAGCGAGCTGGTTTTGCGTGACACTCGCCGTGCACAAAGTGGGATGGATTTCTCCTCTGGATAGTGCTTGCACGCTGCGATTCTCAATATGACGCGTTTCACGGCTTTTTCATTTTGATATATTACCGACCAATTGGGAAAATCTTTCATTTTGGCATGTATCGCGTTCTTTTGCAAATTTTGGGTTTTTGGATGTATTGGAACTTGAGGATTTCGGGATTTTGGGGATCTAGCGGATTTTAGGGATTTTGGAGATTTGGAACATTTTGGGAATTTGGGGATTGAGGTACTTGAGGATTTAGGGATTTGGGAATTTGAGAATTAAGGGATTTGGGGATTTGGGGATTTGGAGATTTGGAGATATAAGAATTTAGGGATTTGGGAATTTGGGGGTATGAGGACTTGTGCATTTTTAGGTTTGAGGGTTTGTAAATTTAGGGATTTGCAAATTTCGGGATTTTGATATTTGATGATTTGAAAATTTGGGTATTTAGGGATTTGGAGATTAGAGAGTTTGAGGATTTGGGGATTTGAAGATTTCAAGACTTGGGGCATTGGAGATTTATGAATATAAGGATATACACATTTAGAGACTTATGAATTTGAGAATTTGGTGATTTAGAAATATAAGGATTTGGATATTTAGAGAATCATTGATTTGAAGATTTAGAGATTTGGGGATTAAGGGATTTGAGAATTTGGTGACTCAGGAAAACACATAAGAAGTAACTTTCCTAACATCACAAAAGTTTCTAAAAAAACCCTACCTGCAGTACCCTACAGTACTATATTAACTTTCATCAATGAATCAAATCTGAAATCCTACCCAGTTAAGCCTACCAATACCCAATTATCAGTTTATCATCGTCACCATATGAGCATCCACATGATTATCGGAAAATCGCAATTTAACCGTCCCGATCGAGTGCCGAATAACCTAACATTTAGATGCGCGCTATCCTCGAGTATCTCGCACGCGTTAGGTCATATCCTTCGCTATAGCCGTATTATCGAGATTGGCTTCACCTCCTTCTCCCTCGTATACTCGCTTCCTCTTCGTCTCTCCTGTTCCATTTCCGTTTAAACGTCTCTCTCCGCGGCTCACGAGCCCCAATCACACCGGCAGCCGCTAAGTGCGATCCATTACGCGTAATGGAATGTGCCAATTATAACATTTGCTGAATAATTGGCAGACGCTTGGCTGCGTCTACCGATCCTGCCTCTGCAGGTGCGTATCTACTGGGTGCTTGCGGTTTTAACGGCTTCCTTTCAGAACTGCTTCGTTTTCTTGCAGTTCAATATTGAATCGATTAAGTCACGGATTGAAAAAGTTATGGAACTCTTCAATAGATTTTATTTTTAAACATGGACGATTTAAGAAAGTCGTGTTTACAAGTTCTGGTGAAAATGGGTAATAAAATATTGTTGAAAGTTAAACTTCATTTTAGTACTTATAGATTTTTTTGTTGTACTCGACTTATATTTTGGTAGGACTTCTTTAATGAATCTTTTTAACAGTAAATTTATTATTTTCTTGTTGCTGTTATTTGTAAAGTTTATACAACAATGTTGTAAGAACAATTTATGTGAAATAATTATATACAGCATGACTAAAAATATATTGATTTAACATTGGTTAAAATTAAAATTTTGTTCGAAATATTTGTTTAGTGCTTCTTGAGACGTGTAAAACGAAAAGCACCCCGTATGAAGATTCCTGGTTACGTATATGCAGAATGAAAGTTAAAAGGGGCGCAGAGGTGGTATCCGCTCGATATTCGGCCAGTTCGGCTCGCACGCGTTTTCTGGCGAGGCAAACATCAAATAAATCATTTAATAAATTTTGTGGAAGTGGTGGTAAGCTCTAAAAGACCAATCGTTCTACACCAATGGTGCGACGACTCTTGGTCATCGTTTTTCCCCACCCTCTTTCCAATTTTCTAATACAGTCACTAAATTAATCGAAGTATCGTAAAAACCTTCGCTTTACCTTATAATTTTTACTTATCAATATAAAATAAGAAAAGACATCAAAAATGAATTATCCCTAAAATAAATTACTCAAACGTACACCAACTATAATATACCTATAAACTAATATTAACCAAAATCAGAACGATAAAGTTTACTTTCAACCATCCAATACAAAAGTTGCAACCTAACCTAAAGCGATCTAACCTTACAAAATCTCGCGGAAAATTGTTACCATGTAATTTCAAAAATGGTATGAAATCGATTTTGAAAGAACCTATAGACCATTTCGAGGGGATGCGTAAAAACGTTCTCTGACGTGTACGCAAACTATAACCAAGTTATGCAGCCTGCATTTTTCCATTAGCTATCCAGCGCTGATCAAAGTGATGCGCGTGCCCGTATAAAACGGTAGTAATACGCGAAAGTATAAAATGTTGTTTGCGGAATGAGATAGCTAGAAGAGTTTAAATCAAAACTTATGAAAGGTTTTACTTCGATTTCGTTATGCTCCGGCGCTTTTTATCCGTCACCATTTTCGCCGTGTTACGACGCGGACACGATTACCTGTCATCCAAAATGGATGAAATGAAAATCATCCGAATGAGATCATTTCGAACATAACTTGTACGCATAGAATGATATTTTGAAATACGTACAATATTTACAATTGTCTGTTTTTTCTTGGTTGCTTTACAAAACGATATTTATATGTGGATCACAAAGTTTCTTAGATCTTTTTCTAAATATTATTTTGCACTTCCTCGGATCAAAGTCACTGTATGATGGTAAAGTTCTATTGAAATAATTGAATAAATAAGTATTTTGTTTTAAGGATGTTGCATCTTCGATTTGTTACACCTAAAACTACCCTACCGGAAATCAGAATGCTTCATAAAATATAAAACGATAAAAAATGTATGATACTACTGCAGCTAGGGTAATGTTACTTTAAATGTTTATGAACCTATAACGAAGGAAATCTATCTAGTAAAATGTCAGTTACACGGTATTATATATACATGGATCTCGTTTTTTCCATCAGCAATATTCATGGCATGAAATGTCGACTTTTAAACGTGTTACGGCTGGAAAAAAGGGAGCGAAAAATATTTATCCAGAGTTGTGTGACCATTCATTTCGCTGAAACCTTTTTGCGCGGGTAATTAATAACCGGTTTAAATGAATTTGAGTTCTGCTAGCAATTCATAGATGTTTATTTTCCGGCAAAAAGAATTATCGTGTTTGCTAATCAAATTATTCTTCAAGAAATACTGAAACCGATGAGTTTTTGACGAATGCTTTAAACAGACACATTTTGATTTTATTTATTTAAAAAAATTGCACGAAATCTTTCTCGTTAAATTTTTAGTATTACAAAGTGCACAAGCTCTTTTTAGAAATATTATTAAGTATATTTTAATGGCATGAACAAATTTTATATATTTGACATTATTAATAGTACACATATGTGAATAGGACAAGTCATACGTATTTTACATGTCATTACATTTTGGTAATAATGATACATATTTTATAAATAGCAGCAATGACATAGTTTACACAAGTAATATTTCTGAATTTTTTTTGTACTGAATTGTACATACTGTCTGTACATATACGAACATTTCTGCATACTCGAATAAAAATATTAACAAACTGGTAACAAAATTTCCCAAAGAGAATCACACAATTTACAATTGAAGGAACTCTATCAAACTCGATTTCACGAAAGAAAGAAAACAAAATTCACGCGAGATCAAAAACCAAACAAAACACGAAGCACCGAAATCGTTCAATTGAAGCGTTGGATTAAATAATACAATACAAACAGTATCTGTGTGTGGAACAATAACGACTGCAGCGTATCGTCGAAAATAGCCGGACCCAAACAATTTCCACCCCTGATCAGCGCTATCGAATTCAGGCTCGCATTAAACGAGACGCTAAAACGAATCCCGAATGACTCGATTAAATAGCGAACCGCACGCCGCTGAAAGCTTAACCGCAGCGATCCTTTTTTGTCCTCGTGAAACAGCGATCAAAGTGTAACGAGCTTGAGCATCGGACGACGTTCACGGCTAGATTTCGCTCGGGAAACATGTTTTTGCAAAAACAAAAAAGAGTGGAAAAAACACATTTGCTGGTCGAGTCGACTGGGGTAATCAGTTTACCGGGATCGGGCGTTTTAGCATCGGCGTATGATCGGCGAATGCCGATGATCAAAGCGCAGAATATCGGTGACACCGACGGAGGCAACGACGGGGGCCAACGTTGAAAGAGAAACGAAAAGAGACGGCTCGTCGAAAACCACGTTAGTGCGCGTGTTTTCGCGCGATCCAATCCGCGGCAAATTAACCAACCGAGGAAAACCTCGTTACCTTCGAGCCGGCGGCGCTGGCTTCATCCACTTCCGTTTCCGCTTCCTCGGGATAAAGGGTGCACCCGACTCTGTTGCGGACACGTGCCTAAAAAAATATCAACGCGATTTCATGGACGAACGTTTTTACTTGTCGTTTGGTTGCCTTTTTCCGCTGCGATGCTGGTCAACGATGATGCTGATGAACGCTCATTCATGCATAAGTGCGATTGCTGTCGAAGAATATGTTAGACAATTTTTTATTGTCTTTAGATCAAGATTTGAATCAAGATGAGTTTTTAATAATTATTTTATTGTACAATTATAAATTGTATTGTACAACAATACACATTATACAATATGTTTCATAAAATTATGTAAAAATATTGAATACACAATTTTGTAATATGAAACCAATGTTACAAGCACCAAATAAAAAAGTAGATAAAGTGAATAGAAACGTGTAGATACAAAGCGTACACGAGATATGCCGATTCGAAATCCCAATCGAAAATAGAAAGAAGTAGAACAGCTACGAAGTGGATTCCAAAATTGAAAATAATTGCGGTTAGTGATCCCCTTAGGTTCTTCAGACAACCACGATAAATTCTCTTCCGCCCTCCCGTTCGTTTCGAGGCTTTACTCTTTATAAGGCGTTATACGCCAGATCCACCGGTCGTTCCTTCACTTGCCTTCTACGCCCTCGCCCTTTGTCCGCCGGAAATTTCACCCTTCGTTTTACTCGAATATACGATATCCAACCTGGGAATTACGTGTAGTCCGATATAACCGTTTAAATTTTTAGGAAATTTTTTTATCTACTCTCATATGTGAGATGTTCGAGTACATAAGTGTTTTACAACAAAAGTTAACTGTTTGCAAATGTGCAAATGTATTTTACTGTTACTTTGCTAATTGAACAAAATTGTGTGTTTATATTCATTTTTTATAGGTCTTTGTGGTTGAAAGCTTGTTAACTTAGAAATCTAGAAATATATAAAATATCAAATCTTTCCATTATTAATGTTGTAAGGTAAAGTTATGCAATTTCATAATTTTGTGTGAACATCGCTTTCCAAAGTAAATGTTTCATTTCCTTCGGTTACAGCATTGGCTGTTTTCTTTTGTCGAGCGAGAATCTACTATAAAGTACCCTCATTTCCCTGTACAAAGTGATGCAATTACAGCGCCTACCTTTTTACAGTTTCAATATCGTTTTACACAAAATCGCAATTCATAATTCAGCAAGAAATTGTGGTTCGATTTTCTGGGGAAACGAATTTCTCGTTAAAAGGTGAAAGAGAAAACAGGAACATAATAACACTGTTGTATAGAATTTCATTATCAATATTCCTTTAATATACTTTCATTTTCTTTTCACATCAACATTCTTATAAATATTTGCTATCATAGACAGGGTAATAAAATAAACAACTTCATGATTTTTAAATACCTACCGCCGTAAAAATACGATTAATTAAAAACTTCCTCCACTGCCTCTAATCGCATCTCGAATTTATTCCAAACAACCCCCACCATGATCAATACCGAGCCGTATCAGAATCTCTCTAACAATTTGCTATCGTCGGCAGCATAATTCGTTCGATAAACAATTGCATGCATATCAGGCACGCGGTGCCCTGGGAAAGAGGGCTCATTTTTCCTCTAATTCTATCAGCGCGGTAGTCAGAAGAGGGTGGTTTTCGAGCGCGGAACAAGAGGGAGAGAGAGAGGGCGAGTCCCCGTCTAGCTGGCAGGTCGTAGAGCGTGCTCTCGAGCGGCTTTGACATGCAAATTGCCTGACAATGAATTTCGTAAAACCTTTTACCGCGGAGTACGCTCGAGAGGAGCTCAGCTGAAAACGTTCTCGTGGGCTCCTCCCACCCACGCAGGGACTATGTAGCTTCTCTTCTTGGTCGGGTAAGAAGACGCCAGACGACGTCGACCGTATTAATCACTGTCTACCGGCATCACGGCTGCCATACCCGACCTCTCCGTTCCTCCCGATGCTCGAAAATCAGTTACCACGTCCTGATTCGCAACCTCATCGCGTATATCCGAGGATCGTGATTAATATGAACGTCGCGCTGGTATAATCGATGCCGGAATAGAGGGATGAAGTCGTCACACGGGACGGGGTTGTAGTCAACGAAATTCACCAACTCCTTTCTTTGTTACTTACTCTTTCTTTATCAAAGATTTATTTACTTGACACAAGTGTGATGCTTAATGTGATTTAGGGGGAGTTAGGATAAATTATTTTGGACGGTTGGATTATTCGGTGTGTACACTGGGGTACTGTGAAAGTTGCAATGTGGAGGAAGGCGGTATGGGGAATTATCAAGCACATGATGAGGATTGTTCATATAGAGATTTGGGCAAATGAGGATCTGGTCATATGGAGATCTAGTTGCATCAGGACCTGGTCATATAGAGTTCTAGTTGAATATGGACCTGGTCATATAGAGATCTGATTAAGTAGAAATTTAGTTACAATGGGGTCCAGGTATCTACGAATCTATGTATAAAGCTCTCAGACCCAAAAGCAATAAAAGTTACAAACGCCTAAATTTTTCAAAATTTTAATTTCTAAATCAAACCTTCTATATTTAGGAAAAATTGTAAACGTCACATATTTATTATTTATAAAACTGCAATATAACAAGTAGTAAAAATGTCGAGAATGTTCTAAATCATCTTTCCTCCGGTAATTCAGAACACATCTCTGCTGGAAGCAACTCATAAATTTTTAAAGATGTTATTAAGGACGATCCTCAATTGACGGGAAGACATTATCAAGTGTAGGAAAATTTGCACAAGTATATTGCGAGCGCGTAAAAAGCGAATGTAAACGGTCGTGAAATGAAGCTGCTCCTGAAAAAAAGAAGGCCTGTGTACCTTAGCGCGTCTTTTCCTTCATATAAATATCAGGCTCCTCTTCCATGAAATTTCTTCCCATTCAAATTCTCTTTAACCAACTTTCTCGGAAGTTTTTCATCTCGCGAACGATAATATTCGACTGTAAACATGTACGAATGATTCGAGGAAATTTGCAGAAAATCGTGCTAGTCAAAGGTGATCACGAAGATGTGGTCTTTACACTGAAATTACACTGCGTTTAAAATGTTTAATAAGAAGAATAATAACGACAACCAAAGTGAGACTAAAAATAAGAGAAAAGGGGACAAATAATGATAATGCAATCTGATAACCCATTTTCAAAATTTCTAAATATGTAATTTCACACAAATCTATCTCCTACAGAATACACGTCGCACATTTGCACCAGCCCCGGCCATATATCCGGAGACAACAGCATCCCGAAATCTATCGATCTTGTGAAGTCACCTTAAAGTTGCAGCAGGAGGTGGATCAATTGGATTTTTCTTTGACTATGGACAATGGTGTGGGTGGTAGTGGGTCGTTGAATCTCAGCTAGCCACGTAATGGGTATCGAGAGACATCGTTAAGCGTCGATCTCTTCTCCCAAAGTGACCTGGCGCCTCGCTTCTGCTCTCCTTTTTCTCCCCTCTCTTCGTGTATTCGCCACAGATAGTACCTTTCTCATATTTTTTTCTATCGTTTCTCTACTTCCTCGCATCCTTATTTTGTCTACGTTGATTCATTTGTACATTCACTTACCGTGCTTCACTTCTTCAATTTCCTTTTCCCATTTTCCTTTTTATCTGAGTATCTAAATGTTCACATATCTAACTTCATACCAGATCACTAACCAAATCTATTTTACTAGATATATAATCATATCTAAATATATAGATAACTAAGATATCTGACTAGATGTAGTTCGAGACATTTTTATGAAGCTTCATCCAACCCCTATAAAATGAAATAAGATTACCGATTCATTCTTCTGTTCCATCTTCGGTCGTAAATTTCCCCCCTCCACCTATCACCTGCATTATTTCATAAATTTATCGCCGAACATTTGTTACCCGCTTCAACCCTCTTAAGCCCTCCTCCCCCCACTGGCGTACCTATTTCCACTTTAGTCTCCTAAGCTCGTTCCGCTGCATCACTCCTCGTTCCCTTTTGCTTCTTTTCATTTTCTTTTTCCGACCATTTTAGCCTTCTTCGTCTACTTTTACAAGCTATTCGCCCCTTTCTACTGGGGTGTATATGGTGTTAGGAAAATAATAGAGGTTTATTCAAGTAATTCCTGTATCAGTTTGCAGATTAATTACTTGGCAAATCGGAATCAAAGATTGTTTGAATTTTATTCGTTCTATCCATTTGTAGATTGAAATAGTTTAAAGGGTGGTATATTGAAAAATTGTTCATTAAAAAATAATTTAACCACAATACCCTCCCTTAAACGAGTACCTATAATACCCACATGAGTAGAAAAATTCCTGGAGAAATACCTAAATAAGTATCTAGAATTGTACCAAGAGCTAGAAAGGTTGATCTTCAGATACAGAAAACCATCCGTGTAATGCACATTCGTTACTTCATCCCACTCCGGTTTTCTTCATGTTCTGACGTACACGCGTCTTTACGTCCCCTCTCAGCGCCACCGTATTCGTGCAGTGTCCGTCGGTAAGGGTGCTGCAAGGCTATGTCGGTGCACGTATCGCTATAGATCGCGATGGAGTCTGCGGATAGAGTAGGTTAAGGTAGATGGATGGAGTAGTGGGGAGGAATGGGGGATAAACCATGATGTCGTTGATTAATACGGTTTACCAGTAAGTGTAACGGAGTGTGCAGAACGCGTCTGCACCCCACCACCCCATCATCTTGCTCGCTACCACCACCATCACGGTCACTTTCCAGCGAAAGCTGCACCCTCCACCCTCGTGCAATCCGTTGAACCAACCGGGAGCCACGTGCCGATCAATGGCGTCTCGTCTCTGGTTGGTCGAGCCTGGAACAACCCCCCGTCTCGTTTCATCCCCCTCGCACCCTTGTCCCTCTTCGTCGAACGCGCGGAGAATAATCTCGTCGCTCTCGAAGCTTTTCCGACCGTCCCTTTTCTTTCATCCCCCTTTGTCCCTCGTCTTTTTCCTTCGCCCTCTTCCTACGCCGGGGGTTGTCTGATCCCTCTAGCATTCCTCTCCACCCGTTTTTTGCATGCAGACCTCACCGCGTGCACGGGAGGGTTGATCCCATAAGAGAGGGCGAGCTTTTCTTATGAAGAGCATTGATTGCCAACAACCCCTTCCGCTCGCCTTAGCCCCCGGCGAAACTCCCTCTCGAACCACTGCGCCTTCTTCCCTTTTTCCGCGTGCTTCAACCCCCGGATTGCCACCTAGTCCCCGTTTTTAGGGGCGTGCTTTGTTTAAAAACTCGTCGCCACGATCGGTGCTTCTTCAACGCGAACGGGAAATTGAACGATGATAGCGTATCGGCTGAGAACTGTGTTTACGGCCCGTTCAGGGGTTGTTCCTCGACAGATCGCTTTACCGTTAATCGAATCATTCCAGATACTTCCGGTCTTCTACCGCTTTTAGAACGTGCCGAGTTTCATTCATTCTTTTATCGCCGAATCGAACTGGTTTTGATTCTGCTAATTTCGTTTATTGGTCATTCGGGTATTTTATTGGGTAGGTTTTGCGGGGATGTTTTGTGCAATTTTTTTAGACATGGGAGTGCGGTTTTCTACAGGATAATGGAAGCGTACTGGGGATTTTTATTTGAAGTTTGCAAATTTGAAATTTGGAAATTTGGGGATGTAGAAATAGGGATTTGGAAATTTGAAAATATAAAAATTTGAAAAGTTGTAAATTACATGTTCTAATTTACAAAGACAGAGATTTGTGCCTCCACCACTTTACAAATAAACGAACGCACTTCAGAATTTGAAATGGCAGAAATATTCAAATTTTGAGAATCGCATATTTGAAAATATGGTGAATGATGAAATTTGCAAGTCAATAAATAGAAAGGAATCGTTTATAAGATCATAGATCAAGTTGAACGTCTAACTGTGCTCACTCTGTTTCAAACTGATTATGTATACATCAGGAAGTACACGTTGTCGATCAATCCCTTCCTTTGTGCGCCGCGTGTAATTCAACGCTCAATTGCTATCAGATGTTAGTACTCCAGTAAATCTCTCTGATAGGTTCACCATAGCCTTTGATCACTCAGCACCGAGTTGATTCAAGGGATCCCTTAAGTGAACACCTGATCCTTTGCAATATACCTCACCGGCTACGACGGCTATGCAAATTGTACTTCATCAAATTAATCAGATCATCAAGCTTTTGAGGATCTTAATCGAATTATCAATTGCGCATCAAATTCACTTTCGTGTTATCGACATTATACTTTATTATACGTAACCATTAATTCGGCATATATAATTATTCTGATTTTCAGTAACATCTTTTTGTACAGAATTGTTTTCATGGAAATTTGTTTAAAATTTTAGTAGTTGTGTAAATAGTCAAATTTAAAAATAATAATAATTGAAAGCACGTCAATTAATTCTTTATTTCCATAATATTTCATATAGAAATATTTGTCCAGTTATACCACTACTTACATATGTCAACCCACGAGTTGGCGCGTGAAGAGGCTGTACATGATGGGAATATTTTTTACCTTAACGCGCCAACTCGTGGGTTGGCAGCAGTACACGATACGAGTGGGAGAAGGAGATGGGTGTAAGAAATCAGATCGAGTCTTTATTAAACACATGCTTTATCACGAGAGAACAAGTTTATTCGAATAATTCACTACTCACAGTTCAGGCTACATAATAGTCACTAGTCTGTAACATACTGTTATTAGATTATCCTTGATTAGCACTGACAATTCACCGGGATGTAATATACAGGTCTCTACTATGGTATCTACGTTTCCTTCCGTCGTTACACCACGCTTTTAATAATAAAAAAAGAACAGTGATCATCACGATGCGAACGAAACAATTGTTACTAGTTAGAGAACAGTCGTAGAGACGTCGTGTCATAGTGAATCCATTGTACTGATTAGTCTACTAATACTAGGGGATCACCGTCGGTTTTTATATCATTGTTCTTTTGCGTATTGTACAGTACTGATTGCGAGCACGGGAGGACTTCTTTAGGTTAGGTCCCTTTTTTTCTTCTTTGGGTTAGGTTTTAATTTGGAAAAATTTTAAAGCTTGAAATTTTGAAACTGTAACTTTAGAAAATAGTGCTCAGTTTCTATAATGTACAGTATTTCTGAAGTATTACATGGGGTAGTTTTTTCCAGACAATCCCACTTTCCCTAGGGAAGTCATCCAGTGCTCGATACTGCACATTCAACATAATTTCTATAATTGCTAATGTTCGTATAGCAATTTTCCATTAATCTTTCGAGAATTACATAGATCGTTACATTCGCTGGTAATTATTACACTGTTGCATATTAAACGACCAATTTAACTAATTAACAATGTATCTCTAATTTAACAAAAATTAAAAATCAGTCCAAGAGTTTAAATTTGAAAATTTCCTGACGATAACATGTTCTACACATGTTTACTCTCACATGGCAGTCGTACTTCAAGATGTCCGAATACCATTAGACCCATGTGGTATTCCACTTTGTATAAAATTCTTTTTCAATATATTTTGACAGAAAATGAATGAAATATATAAAATGTTTATTGAAGCAAAACTTATGTACATAAATCGGCCATTTCATATGCAACAACCTAATATCTGGTAAATATATTCACAGTCGTAGACTCGTGGTAAACGTGTCTGTATAAATCACACTGTAATCCTGAATTCTTGCTACCCTTCACTGGACGTGAAACCCTGAAGATTTCTGCATATTTTCCCTTTTATTTTCCATTTCTGGAATAATATACATTCTACCGATTTTTTACATCTTTTTAATAAAATTTCAACCCGGCTGTATTTATGAAAAATATAACAAGATTTTAAAACAATAATACAGTTGTGAACACTTGACACGTCCCTGTTTAGAGCACCGTTGAATACGGCCCTGTGTTCGAATAAAAAAAGGGAACAGAAGGCAAAATGGAGAAAGAGACCGATATCACATTTATTCATCTCGTTATTTACTTTGTTACTTAATTCAATGCCTTCCACCTGTTTTTGCAATGCAAAAGATTTCGTAATTAGAGCAAAGATTGAAGTTTTATCTTTCTTCTCGGATGCTAAGAGGATTAAGAAAACCGCTGAAACTTTTGCAGTTTGCGTTCGCTGAAACATTAATTCGCTGTAACAACTCTCCAGAGTTCCTAGCCGCCTGTTTTCAGGGTAACAAGATATCCACGAATATCCGTGCAACGATGCAACCTTCTTTCTTTCCTTTTTTTTTTATCATTATGGTTTCGGTTTATTTTCTTTAACGATAGAAAATAAAGAAACACGATGTCGGACGGCACGTGCTTGTATCGCGCGAGCATAGCGGACATCCGTGTTACTCGGATAATACGGATGTCCGTATTATTTGAATAATGCGATAGAGTAATCATATAATTCAAGAAAATTGTCATAGACTCGATTTAAGGGTGATAATAGAAATTATTCTATCACAATACGAAATTGCCCCGCGTATCGAACCTGTTCCGTTGACTCGTTACATGTGAACGTACTCTGTTCTTGGCGATTTTACAGGAAAATTCACTTTGTACGTTCTATTTGTTATTGTTGGTCCGTTAAGATTTTAGATCCATTTCTGTGAAATTTGACGAATTTATCGTTGTGGAATTATTAGTCGAGTGAAGATATGTATTTTCAAGTTTTCGAATTCTTCAATTTCCCAGTAGACCAATTATCAAGTTTTCAATTTTTCAATTATTCAATTATTCAATTTTTCAATTGTCAAGTATTCAATTATTCAATTTTTCAAGTATTCAATTATTCAATTGTCAAGTATTCAATTTTTCAATTCTTCATTTTTCCAACTGATCAAGTTCCCAATTTTCAAATTTTCAAATTTAGAAATGTAAATTTATCAAGCTTCCAGTTAGAGCAATTTATATACATTCTCTTAGTATTTCAATTAGTTCATTATTGATAAATCTCCACAGAAATGGATCTTTCAATTTTTCCAACCGAATAATTTTCAATGAACCGAACACGAAATAAGTAATTAAAAATGTAGAAAAATTAAAAGTGTACAACCCTTTATTGCACCAACGTAACAAACCCGAAAATAGCAACATACTTACAAATAAAAAATATATATTTTTATAAAGATAACAATAAATTCAAATCCAGCATTAGAATTCCATCCCTCATTCTTCAAATTAAATGAAGATCACTTTGAAAACAAATAATATTATTTGCAATCTTTTTAGTAATCGGATGCAGAAATCTTTCAAACTTAATTCTTTGGTAACAATTTTATGAACACAAATTTAAATTGGTGACAGTTTGTGTCATATTCCACGGATAACATAAACGATTCAAATTAATAATTATTTTGAAAATAACCCTTTCAACGTTTTTAGAAAACGTAAGAATTAAGAAATTTCGAAATTCAGAAATGAAAAAAATTACAAATTTCAATTACTCAAATTTCTCAATTTCCAAATTTCCCAATTTAATTTTCCAAAAATCTGTTCCACGATATAAACAGGTAAGTTTTCCACGAGTCTAACTCACTGCAACCCATCTAAGGCCCCGTTTCATGCCACCTACTGTACACGCGCCACAAGATGACTCCTAAGATAAACCTACTTCACAACAATTAAACAAAATAATAAAAATTGCTCAATCTTATTGTCCATATAATAGTTATTACAAAAGTTATGTGGATAATAAGATTATCATAATAAGAATGTGGACCATATGGTTATCCACATAATAGAATGTGGATCATAAAGTTATCCACATCATAGGATGAGAATCATAAGGTTATCCACATAGTTACCACAATAGTTATTATATAGATAATAAAGTCATCCACATAATAGTTATTATACCAGTTACCACGTAGCTATTAAGATTATCCACACAAGGTTCAATCGCAGCTCATCAGAGCATCTCATGACGCGCGCACGTTACTCACAAACCTCCAGTATTGTCATTCTTAAAAGTAACGAAAGAAATAAACCTAGCAGAAGACAGTAAAAAGGACATGAACCAGCGTGTTGAAACGTATACGTGCCCAGTATCAAGGTGAAAGGTTCGATCAGGCAAACGCAGCACACGCGACGCTCCTATGGATCCTCCTTGGTTGTCGGTTGTATCTGGTGCACCATGCTCGGCAGATGATGGTGATGATGCTCCGGCCTCCTCGGTAGTTGCAGGAAAGATGGCAGCAACGGCAGGGGCAGAGGTAGAGGTAATCCCCCAGGAAAACTGGCGAGTCCACCGAGAAGAGCAGAGGCAGTCGAATGTTCCTGAGCTTTTCTTCTCAGCTCTGCTAGGCTGCTGTTCCGGTGAAGATCGCCGGTTCCCGGTTTACAGCAGCCGCACAATCCTGGCCAGCCCGGGGACCAGGACAGCATGTCCTGCAGGATTCCGGGTCGGTGGTCGCTCGATGTCCACAACGAGGAGGTAGTCGATGTTAGGGACGTGGGTGCGCTGCTGACTACCTTGTTCGTGAACAACGGCGGGGAAAATTGCGCCGCCAGGTGCGGGGAAAAGAACAGAGACGTGGGGGGCTCCACGGGCCTGAAACCGGCTGCCAAACCTGGCGTACTGTAACAACAATTTAATCAATTTCTCAGAAACTCGATTTTATGTTTTATTTACTTTATTGGTCAATGTTGGTACTTGGAAATTTGGGGATTTAGGTATTTGACAATTTGGGGATTTGGGAAATTGGGGATATCGGGATTTGGGGATTTGAGAAATTGGGGATATGGGGATTTGGGGTTTTTAGAATTTGGGCATTTAGAAATTTGGGAATTTTGAGATTTGGGAAATTGGAGATGTGGGGATTTGGGAAATTGGGAAATTGGGAATTGGAAAATTGGAAAATTGGAAAATTGGAAAATTGGAAAATTGGAAAATTGGAAAATGGGGAAATTGGGAAATTTGGAAATTGGGTAAATTGGGAAGTTGGGAAATTTGGGAAATTTGGGAAGTTGGGAAATTGGGAAATTGGGAAATTGGAAACTTGGAAATTTGGAAATTTGGAAATTGCAAAATTATAGAACGTAATTTTGTATGAAAATATCTTACAAAGTACACTATATAAGACACCGGATCATATAGTACACTATATAACATCACGATAGCATCCTTTAATAAGATAAAATTAAGCGATTAATTTCCATCCCCTTCGCCACAAAATTATTTACTCCTTTCTCGTAATCTTAAAGTTCCTTCTGACTCCTCTCAATTTCCTCTTTTTCTGCAAATAGCTAACCTATTTGCACACGTTTATGGTATCCAGCCTGTTTACCATCTTCCCGCTTCATCCCTCTTCGACGAATTAAGCATCTTTCTCCTCCAAGATTCGCTGCATCCACGTTTCCGTCACTCTTACGCTCCGTCTCGAGCTTTACCTCGGCTTCGTTACATTAATTAAACAATATTTGCGATTAATATTTGAGATAATCATCAGCGCCTCGAAGCAGCTTCTGCTAGCTGGCGAAGGATGCTGAATATCGCGCGTGCTAATCGGGTTAGCGCTTTCGTGAGCCCTTCTGCTTCCCTTCCACCCCTTTCCGCTGCCACCAGCTTTGCGTACTTTGAAGATACATTTCTTTTTCTTATAATTTATCGAACTCGAACAGTTCAGAGAAGTTTTAACTATGATTACTGAAGATTATCAATAATCGATTATTGATCGAATGTAAATCTTCAAGTCCCCAAATTTCAATCTCCCTATCTCCCTAAATCCCCAAACCCAAAAACCCCAAATTTCCATTTCTGAAAAATCCCATCGTCAAATTCCTACCAGCAACAAAAGCAGAAATTTCACTTGCATCCCACACAGCAACTCCACCGACTCCTCAATTATTCACAAAGATGAATAAAACATTAACACTAAACTGCTTATACATAAAACCACATCTCGAAAATTTCCTAATTTTCCAAGTTATAAAGCGAAAGCCAATTTACGAACAGTCGTAACATACGGAAAACCGAAAACGAGAGTCGAGGATTTGGCAAGAAGAGTCAGCCCGGAACGCGGGAATAGATTTTGGGTTACTGAAGAAGATAAGGGGCGGGAAATGATGACGGGGTGGCAACAGATGGTGGCGACGAGGCAAAGGAAGCGAAATTGCAGTGGCGGAAATGCAGAGAGGAAAGCCTGAACTGCGGTAAGCGCGATAATTAGCAGCAATTAGCTGCGTAGCCTAGCGTGCGGCTTGCTTACATGCGCTCGCTTGCCTTCGTCGCGAACACCCGCTCCGTTTCTTTACCGACATGCGTCTAACTCTGATTCTAGAGCAATCTAGAGTATTCTAGACAGTCCCTGCATTTCCGGTTACTCGGATTTCGCTGCAGACATGATTTGAATACGCCGGTGTACATTATACATACGAATAGAACTACAAATAAATTGTTAAGATGACTAGTATTTCAAATAAATGCAAATGTGTATTGATTTAATATACAGTTATATCCATAATATAGGTACATGTATCAACTTATGTGCAGCTACATTCACATCTATCTATGATGTACATCCAACATATCCAGCATGTATCCACATGTCTATCCAGATATATTCGTCATGTATCCACATGTGTTCTAATTCATGATATATTCCTGATATATCCTCATATATTCCTGATATTCTCATGGACTCCGCATATAGTACATCTTAGTATATTTTCCATGTATCCCACATTGTTGATATATTTCTCCCATATACCTGATATATATCCAATCGTACCTAGACGTTACGATGAACCTGTACCAAAATCCGCTTAAAATTCAGCGAAGATCGTAGCCCGGGGCTATCCATCGCTCCCGAATCGATATGGAGGCCGAGCGGAAACCAATTCCACTCGAGATTACGTTCGCCGCGAGTAATTTAAATCCCGGTGCCGTAAGAGCGTAACCGTAAAACAAGAAAGACGGGCCGAAAAGAAAGACGAGCCCTGTTTCCATCGAGCAACCCTGGATCCGCCCCTGTTCCACTGCGAATCGACTGCACGAGCCGGCAACTTCTACCTCTGGCCTGGTAGCTAAGGAGGAACGTACACCCCCGCAGCCGAGAAGCTGCCAAGCCGCTGAATAAATGATGAGGATATATTTACGGCGAGCGGTTTTAAATAAATTACAACCGCGGAGACGGCGAACGAGTATCTTCCTACCAACCTTCCAACCGACTCTTCCCGTTCCATCTGCTACGCTCTTCAACGTCCTCGTCTTCGCTACAGCCCCGCTTCTGTACACCGTATTCCGTGTGTCTACGTTTTTTTCAACATTGTTCTTACCTCGCCGTCGATGCGAGGGGAGCACTGTCTGGGATTATAAAGAGCCACCGGCGGATACTTACCGTCGTCGAGAAAGAAATCGGGGATTCGCGCTGCCTCGTTCCGTTAGGGGATTTTCAACTACGAATAAGACTCGGAGGAACACGTGAATTTGGTAGTGTTGCTTTCCTGGGACGTTTTAGACTTCGAGATTCGTGTATGTTCTGAATTTGACAATTAAGTTTGTGGAGTTTGAAGCAGTAAATTTCTGCATTTCAGAAGTATTCAACTTTATAAACTTTACAGATTAATTTGTAAGTGGGGAATTATGAAATTTTACAAGTATCAGTCACAATTTCACGAAACCCAAAACTTCAAAATACCCTGTCACAGATAGTATCAAAATCAATCTATTATTACTTTAAGCACCTTTTACATTAATGGACGCCCTCAGACATCTTCATAATATCGTTATATCAAAATGGGAATAAGAAAATATTCTTAGCCAGTGAGATTTTCGTTCGCAACGTCACTTTACAGTTTATAAATAAAATCTTTGTTGGCAGAAAGGTGAAGCCCTTTCTATGGATTTGGAAGCCCATTTTCATATTTTATCTACTGGTACATCGACTTCTGTTTATAAACTACATTTCACGTATTAAGATAAGACAAATTGAAAAACATAATATTCATAATTGTGTATAAAAATAAATACAAGAATATATTTTTATAGAATAAAAATCGCTTTTCAAAATCAAAAGACTATACAACAATCTGACCACAGACGTCCAAGAAGTTTATAGTCATAAAACCCTATTTCGATGTATAACGAACGCTAAGATTTCAGAAGAGACCTCACCCCTGAAACCGTCCTAATTCCAAAGCAGCATCTTACTCAGCACCCTCATAAACGCAGGCAAACGGTCAATCCTTAAATCCCAAGATCGTGTAGCTACACTAAACGCTGCTGACGCGATTTAACGAGGCAGCGATTATCGCGATTATACGAGTGGCAGTAGCGGAACGTCGAGGGGTTTGTATGGGGGTGGAAGGGACAGGGAACCGAAGGAAGCTGCACAAGGAGTGGTTTAATGGCGCGTATCAAGCATCCGGCCGACGTGTTCACTGGTGCTTGCAGCGTGGAATCGCGAGTGACTTTGGATAGCCGGTGACGAAGGGGTGGAGAAAGGGAAGAAAGGGGGTGGAAGATATTTCCTAAAGACGTAAATACAAACGAAGCTAAAAGCTCACCTCTCAGCGGGTGGGCCGAGGCCCCCCACGGTGCTAGGTGGCGGCGGTGGCGCCCTTATGGGGGTTGGCGGTGGCGTCGAGACGCCACCCAGGGACGGCTGACTCTGCTGGGGACGCGGACTGACCGAGGCGGAAGTTGTGCTGGGGCTCCTGGATCCTCCAGCTCCATCCAGACCGGCGTCCTCCGCGTCGGGGGCGCTGCTGTTTGTTGTTCCTTTTCGAACACAGGCATGATACCTTTTTAGCATCTTTTTATAATAGGGTAATGTTACGGTGGACATTTAAAGGTTACTTGATAATTTGGAAATTTCCGATTTCTATATTTATACGTTTTACGGATGTTTTAGTGGACGTTAGTGGAAGCAGAAAGGTCATAATTTGGGAGGTGCAAATTTTTGGGGTTTTCATCTATCAATGATCAAATTACTGAATTTCTCAATTGAAAAGTTAACAAAAAATGAATCTGGATTTTCTGAATATGTATTCTCGATTGTACCTTCAGGATCATGTCCCGTGGGACTTGGACCTGCCGATGAAGAAGTTGGGGGTGCTAAACCTGTCGTTTCTAGTGCACCTCCTCCTCCACCCTCCCTCTTTCGTTGCTCTTCTTTCAAACGTTCGCTCTTCCTCCATTTTGCTCTACGATTTTGAAACCACACCTGAAAAATCAAAATTTCTACTTGTTACATAAGTTCTTTATTACCTACTTCTAATCAACTACAAGTTTTACTTGATCAATAATTAAACTACCAAATTACGATTAATTTTATACTTTGCATTGCAATGAACATTATTAAAATTGTAAGTAGAAAAATCGTAAATCAATATTATATATTTTTCTTCTTTAATCGATGCAGATGTCGATCGGTAATTAACTCTTTATTTGAGCACTCAGACTACAGACGCACAAACGAACCGTATGATTAACAGATTTTTAATTACTTTCTTAACAGTATCTGATATCAGTTATTTCCAATATGTCTTATTTGTTTATGATCATGTTGATAAATAATACTTTCTGTGTACAAATAATTTCTTCTTATGCAACTCTGTAGATACATATCAAATGGTATTTATAAAATAATTTATATATAAATTCATATAGTGATCATCGTAGAAAGTTTGCAGAAACTCACCCCTTATACTACACCACTGTTCAAAATAAAAATGTTTCCTCAAAGAACACCATATTTAAAAACGAAGAAATATGTTACAAGAAATTTGTAATTGTCTGAAATTCTTCAAAGAGATCGTGAAGAATTCTTATATACTCAGCCCCATGCGTTAGCAGCACACTCATGGAGAGTATCACGTATGTCACAAGGGTGAAGACGGCCGCGGTATCGTAGAGAGTCGACGGGTATAATAAAGTCTATTTCAGTTGGTATTATGTCAAGTTAGCCTCGTTAGTGGAACTCGAGCTTTTTAAAAAACACTCGGTCGCCGTGGTTTCTGTCAGCTCGTTGAACATGCACGCGGCCAAGAGGCCACCCCTCTGACCAGCCACGAATGCCATCCCGTACATGTAATTATCCTTCCATATTCGTGGCTCTACAACCAGCTGTAGCCCTATAAAGCAGCTTAAGTGCCGCCTTCAGCGCCGTTCCTCATCTTACTCTCGTTTGCTTTTTTTTTCCATCCTCTCCTCTACGCGTCACACCTTCTATGCCTCTTTTCGCCTTTTCGCGGGGGTTGTTTTTAATGGAGACTTTTATCGCGTCACAGGGGAAAACGAAAATTTATTTCCGGACTTGTTCGGTGGTTGTCGATGCTGATCGATTTTAGGGAATTTTGGAAAATTCGAGGGATGCAAAATTATGTAATTTGAAGAGTTGGGTTTTTAGAAATTTAGGAAATGATTAAAAACTTGGGGTGTTGAGAATTTGGAAATTTGTGTAATTGAAAATTTAATATTTTGAGAAATCAAGCTATCGAATCTGAGGATTTAAAAATATGAAAAATAGTAAATTTGAAAACTCGAAAGTTAGCGAATCTGCAAAGTTAAATGACAACTACCCTTTCTTATCGCAAATCGTTTTTTCATCCTCAAAATACAAAACTTATTATTACAGATCGTTTGGTTTGTAGGATGATTATCTTTCGTCGAAAGTTTCACGGCGAAGAAGCTTGGAAAATGGTTTAATAAAATAAATACGACGACCCCGGTGCCTTCAAATTCGAGCAGAGGAACGGAGAATTAGGGGTTGTTGGCTGACGGGGAAAGATATAATAATATCCTGGGGGTTGCGGGGGCGAATAATGGCCGAGAACAAAGCCGCGGTACCGTCGGGACTTTCGGTCGTTTTCTTTCTCTCTTTTCTTCCCATTTTTTCCTCCAATATGAATGTAATCCAAAAGACGACGGTAATGGCACTCATCTTACGAGATAAATGTATTTTTAATCTTTTCACACTTGTTAAGTGAAACTGTCAAGTAGATTGACGCTAAACAGATTTAATCAATGAGTTCTAATTTTTTTATTGAGAGTAGGAAAATAAATTATGACATTGTTAAATTAGTCTATCCCTAAATTTGCATATTTTCATTCGAAAAGAATGAACATCCCCATAAAGGACCACATAACAGAAAAGCGCCTCGTATTCATAACCCAATAAAAATATTAATTAAACCCCCGAAAAGTGAACATATCAAAATATCACGCCAATTTATTTCGACGAATTTGTTTGAATAACGTCGAAAAAACGTAAAAAATTCAGCATATTATTATAAGCTCGAACGTTCGTTGAAAATGTGCAGCAAAATGGAACGCGCTTGAACGCATCGCGAAACTAAAAGGGGTGAATTAATTACATCTCGTCAAAACTTACGTAACAAGTTAACTTTATAATTACTAAAAATTGAATGATATAATTGTTTGAGGTCTACATTGTAAATCTATTACGGTGCCCTTAATGAATGCACTCAAAGCTCATACGGTGCAAAGCCTCTCAGCTCTTCATTATGTTTTCATTAAAAGAACTAAAAGGAACATTTTTTGCGCACAAATTTATAAGCGCATTAGCACGGTACATAATCCAATGGTAGAAGGCATCGTTATTCTTCGTTCTCGCCTGTTTCGTACGTTACATTCTTGTTTGCTTCCTTTTTTAATCTCGTCTCCTTCCTTTTTTCACCGTATTTAATCCGAACATACCGATAATGGCATTGCCACACTCTACCCCATGTCAAATGCACTTAATCTTTTGCCACTTGTTCAACGAATCTGCTTTTAATTACTCTTTCAACGGTTTTATCTCTTTTCTCCTTTTTCAAATTGCATTATTTATTTATTAACACCCGTTCTTTCACCAGACTTTGTCCAATTTATTCAATTTTCTTGAATAAATCTTCTTCCTCGATTTTCATTTATTTTCTTTCTGCTAAGCGAGGTTATGTTTTGTAATTTTAAACTTTCACTCATATTTCTCTTATTAAATCTTATTTGATTTTTATACTTCAGAATGTTATACCTCGTTTGTCAGATGAATGAAAACTCTTCCTCTAAAAATGTCACCCTCTTGATTTTCTTTAATAATCAGTAATCTGTTTTTAGTCACCGAAGATCAGTGTATATGATATTAAATATTTCTAAAATTCAAAATAAAATGAAAAAAGGATTCGGTGAAGCAAACCGCAATGATCGATTGTTTTGATGGGCGAGCGTAGATCAGCGACATAACAGCGCGAGCGCAAGATGTAGGGTAGTTTTGGGGTACACTCGGTTCCCGAGGGAGGTGCTGACACCCTCGACCTGACGTAATCTTCTGACAGAGTAATCCGGTAATCTCTGGGATTACTTTGTACTCTTGGCTACGTCCTGGCCATATTTACTGGCACCAGCGTAATTCGCGCTGCAGAGAATCCCTGCAGTAATAGCGATTCCCTTCTGAAATCTTGTTGGAACATCTGCAGGATATCCGATCGCTCTTGTCAGATTTTTAATTCGCTACTCTTTTCGCTTATAAACACTGACAAAATCCTGTTGCGAATCTCCTTCCGTAAATATAATCGAATAGACTCTCATTCTGCATATTTCTCTTTCATTTTTAACAGTTGCGTGCTATAGTTTCGCTGAATTGTTACTTTCAATGCACTTTATAACCGTACGAAGTTTGAACAAAATCGACATTTCAAAAATCGTGATGTCCCCTCATCAGTCACTTATATAAAAGCAAAATATCTCTCTTCTTTTCAAGAGTTGCGGACTATGACTTTGTAGAATTATGACTTGGAATGTCCTGAAGGAATACGTATAGTTTGAGAGAAATCGGTGTTTCAAAGACGGTGGTCAGACCGTTCGGAAGGACGCGTGAAAGATCGTGGCGGTTGACAGAGGAGAGGCAGGTGTGTCTGTTCGCATCTCGTTGTCCTGTAATTTTCATTAGACGCTTTGAAATTCAAACGGGGCCAGTGCACGCGACTGTGCGGGCGCATGCGCGTGGGCAGCCTGTCGCTGCGTTGTGTGCGCAGCATAATTGCCTTGTGCACACACAGGCGGCGAACAAATGTCAGAGAAGCTTGCTCGACGATCCACCGACGATGGCCCACCCCCGCGGCCACCCTCCCCACACGAGCTTCTAATTGGAGTAGGAGAAGAGAACCGGCACTGCATAAACGCGCCTATTTGTCCATTATTTCAGATTCCCTTTGTCTTCCCTAATGAAACAATGAGTCTGCGCCGTAATTGCGTCATAGCCTTCCTGTCCCTACCTTCCTCCCATTGTGTACACCGCTGCCTAGCATGGCCTTCTCGTCTTATAATCCGCACAATGCAGCGGGATAATACCCTGCCCCTCTGCTCAACGATTCTTCGTCAGACTGTGTTCTTGCTCTGTTTGCTACTGTTATGAGTTTTATGTACACTCGGGCGCAACGTAGGCTTTAACGAAACGACAAATCTCTAAACTTGATCATTTTTTTACCTCTACATTTTCCAGATTTCTTTCATTTTGAAACCATCGACATTTTTAATCTCTCAAATTTTCAAATGCCAGTCTCTAAATTTTCTATATTCCTATGTTTCAGTATTCTTACATTCTATACTATCATATAATAATGACGAATATTTATTTTTAAAAAACACTATACTTAAAGTATCCATTAGTGACGGTGTCTGCAATTATTTCAGGGTGGGCGTGATGTTTTTTCGCATTAATTCCAACGCGATCCAATGATAATTTTAAATATCATCGAACTGAATAGGTACGCCCGGAGTGCAAAGGGAAAATAAAATAAAATGCAAATAACACGTTATTGAAAGGATGGTACGTAATTAATGAAATTGTGACTCGTCAAAATACAAAATAATTTGCCGGAATGAGTGCGACCCACTAAATTTATATACGCGTTCCCAGTGTTTCGTATCGCGAACCTGATGTTCGATTAATAATTCCAAATATAGAGCCATTTTTTTTAATGCATACATTACTGTCATCAAAGAGAGAGCAAATTTCAATTTGCGCCGGGTTCATATTCTATTTTAAAAAATTATAGAAATCACGCGCGAATATGGAAAACATCATTTACCAGAGTTATAATGTATGTACTGTGAGGACACAAAGTCGATTTTGTTATTATGAATAATTTTGGGTAATAGGGAAGATATAGGGATATATGAATGTAGGGATGTGGGGACGTAGGAATATCGGTACATAAGGATATCGAGACATAGGTGTATCCTATACGAGAAAGTAAGGATATTGGAATATAAGGATACATATGTACAGAGACATAGAGAATTAGGAAAGACTAGTAAAATCCAGGACCTGTCACAGATATCTTGTCTCCCTATCACGTTTCTGATTTCATATTCATTCTCCGTATGATACCAACCTGAACTCTGGCCTCCGTAAGATTAATCTTCATCGCCAGATCCTCTCTAGTGAATACATCTGGATAGTGCGTCTGCGCAAACGCGGATTCTAGTTCCTCGAGCTGCTGAAGGGTGAAAGTGGTCCTATTTCGTCTTTGTTTTCGCCTCACGAACGAATCTTCACCGACTCCGTGCAATGCCGGATGATACGCCGAGTAACTGGTGTCTGTAACCATAATAATACATTCTTAAATAAATTTTAATGCTCTATGACAATAATATAAAATGTAATGAAACAATACATTTTTGAAGTAATAATAAATTCCTACATAAAAATTGAGCATCTGGAATTCTATAAATTTTAGACATCCACAATGAAAATCTCCTAAGCACGAACATTTGAAAATAAAAAAATTCCAATTTCCCCCAAAATTGAAACCCTCTAATTTCGAGGACATGCAAATTTATAAATACAGCAGTTACTCTTCAAATTACAAAATCCTTCCTCCCACAATCGAATCTCATCCCCAAAATTTCCACACAAAAAATCAAGCTCCCCCCAGAATCAATGCGCAAGCAATCTAAAATGCCGGAAATTTAATAAAAAATTTGAACCCGGCTGATCGGTCGGTGCACGATTTAATGCAGAATGGCTCGTTTCGCGGCCAATTACGAAAAACGGGGGCTGGTCCGATGGTGGTCGAAGCACGCGCAGACAAAAGGACGATAGGGGTTGAAGGGAAACGATGGCATCGGTTGTACGTACAGACAGAGAGAAAGAGAGAGAGTGAAATTTGGGTGGGGATGAGCGTTACGAAAGCCAGAGAACCGCTTATCAATGATGCAGAGCAATCAGCGCAATTAATTACCGCGGCGCTAAGCCGGGGCTTAGCGAAAAACACAAATTAATTTCCTAAGCTCATAAAAATTCATGCAGTTCGCTCGTTGCCGAACGACGGAACTGGCCTCCCGAGTATCGACTGCGCCAGCTTGCTGCATTTGTGTGCACACACGCAAGATCGTGTTTAGTTGCGAACTTTGCCCGTGATTATGCCTCTGTTTTGTACGGCCATCGTGATACGATAGATTGTTTCACTGAATTATTCTACAGACTTTGTTAGCGGATCTATGACTTACGGGATCTTGGGAAAATTTTCAGCATTCAGCGTTGAAATATTTTGTATTTATTGTAGGTTATATGAGTTGATGATTTAATGTTATTAATTTTTTGGCTGATGGGAATTTGGGGATTTGGAGATTTGGGAATGAAAGTTTAAAAAACAATTTGCAAATTTACAAATTCGTGAATTTCATGTCATCCGAAAGAAATCTACATTTTGACCAAAATCCCAAGTACAATTTATACACTATTGCATATACATAAGCAGCGTAAATAATCCGCAACAGTAACGAAAATTCAGCCGCGTGAAAGATGTAGAAGGAAAGCGAAATTACCGTTTAATAAACGAATCTCCACGATTATGGAGAATGAGTGAGGAGCCTGGCGGGGTGGAGTACGATTTACCGTGATGAGAAGACAGCTATTAAACGCCGAGGACAGGACATCGATCGCGGGAAATTCAATTGCAAAGTCATACATACTGCAAGCGAAAATCCTCGTGAACGGTCGCATTAATATTGCAGAGGCGGCAGACTATTACCAGTGACACGATATGAGTTTGCTCAACGGTGTAATTGTTCCGCGGCAGTTTACAAAAGTTCGTTTCCTGTGTGGATGACTTGTTGCAAACAGACGCGCTGACGCGATTCAATCGCCGAATTTTATCTTTCCACGGATAACTGCCTGTTAATATAACAGCTCTTCGTGTACCAGAGATACTTCTTATATTTTGTCAGTCAATTATCGTACAAGTTGGAAGAGTTTCAATTTGGGGTAGGGTTTGAAATCACCTTCAGACCTAACAATCCACAAACCTTCTCTCTTTAAAAAATCAACAACACTACATGATTAACCTAATCTAACGAACCTAATCCAACATATCGCACAGAAATTTAACATAAACCTAAGGACCTGAATAAGGATTATCTGAACGAGAGAAAAATTTGGGAGTTTGAAGAGCAAGGGTGAAGGATTTAGGTACATAGGTACATCGGTCACCTAAATAAGTTTATCGGTGGCCAAAACTGAAATCCACTCAAGATCTTAGATTAGTCTCGGGCGTGTAGCGAAGCCGGGATCCAGACAACTCGTACAACTCATCGAGAGTTCGGCTGATCCAATTTGTTAGCGTGCAGTAGGGTGAGCTGCTTGGCGAAGAAACGTCCCGCTGACTTTTGCGCTTACACACGCTTCAGCTATCCACGACACGTTCTCTCGCGAGCCAGCTTTGTCTCTCATCCAGTAGAGAAAACAATAGGGGGATTAATTTCTTGCCAGGAAGCAGAGACGTAGACAGAAAGCTAGCACGTGCCACGTCGACGAGGTACGTGCACTTTTAAAACGCTTTGTCGTCCTGCCAGGACCGCCCTTGATTTGCTTCCGCTCGGAACACGCGTGCCTGGCAAAAGCTACGGGGTGGCACGACGACGACCCTCTTCATGGGGCTCAGGTACAGCTGGAAGTGTCATGGATAATTTTTCTACCGCCTCGCTGCCGCTATATCCCTCTGTTTCGAACACACCGTGATTCGTTTCAGGTGTTCCCGTAAAGGGATTACGTTCGAATCACTGACAAATTCCGCCTGGATCATCGTGTGGATACTGATACGCTTGCTGTTGTTTGTTTTAACTGTTGCTGACGAGGGGTTTTTATATGCTCGATCAAACGAGCCAATAAAATTGTTATTTCAATACGAATATAGGAGAGGATTAAGCAGACTTAAAGTATCAAGGTATATCTCATATGATCAATATATGTACACCTTGTATCATCAACATATATCTCAAGTGATCAGCATACGTGTATCTCATATGATGCACATATGGACAACTCACATGTTCAACATACATGAACTTCACATGACTGACACATGTGTCAGGTAGTCAACATATGTACAACTCATATAATTCATACGAATCCTCACATGAAGAAGATTTTAGTGTTATTTGGCAAATCATGTAACATAAAATTGTTAATAGGGTAAAATCATGTCTAATCACGTATGAGTATAATCATGTCACAAAGAGATATTTGAAAGATTGGAATATAAATCGTGCGTATCAAGCAATAAAAGCAGCTTCGAGGTTTAAGAGGAACACGAAGCTCGCGGCAGGTTCGGTAGAAGAGCTAGACACAAAACGAAATCTAATGACACCCCGACCGTTACTAATGACACTAACGAGGTAGTTAGATGTTAGAGCGAATGTCGGTGGGTTCAGAGCTGGACCCTGGGCCGAGTGAACCCACTTACCGACTTATCACGTAGTTACTTAATCTGTTTATCCCGACGGGAGTGGGAGAATGGGGCGATGCTGTGACCAGGGAAGCTGGAAGGGTGCACGAACGTCCCAGAGGACACCCCCTTCTACGCCCCTGGCGAACGAGATCATCCATCGGACGTCGTTTCGACGCACATGTGCGAAATAACGTGTCTTACGGGAAAGGATTGTTAAATTTATGACAAGTATTGAGGGTTTCGTCGATATTTCTAATTGTGAGGATTCGAAGACTGTGGGGGACTGAGAGGTGGAGAAGATTTCTAGGGTGTTTTTTTATTTTTATACTTTAGAATTTTTTAATTTCTCAATTTTATAGTTAACCTTTTCAAGTTGTTATTAATAGCTAATAATTAAAAATACTATTACCACTAATAATTTGAATGATATTTTTTCGGTGGTGTTCTAATCCACGATAAACGCGCGTACGAATTTCGCTTAATTTTAAGTAGAGCTACGTGCCGTGCCGGTGATAAAGGGAATGATAAATGCGCATTAAAAACATAATTTCACTTTGCGCCGGTGAGATCAATATTTTATTTAAACTATATTTCGGGTCTAGATGGAACGGCACTTACACGTCCCTGAGGATACGGTGTCTCCCTCTTCCCTTCTACACCTACGGTCCCCATTCGATTATCTACCTACCACATGTATCTCATTGAGGTTCATAATATGCAATAAAGTGAGCATATACATGCATCGTTACTCGATCAACTACACACTCTTCGAGTCTACAGAAAAAAGATCTTTCGTTATTTTGAAAACTTTAAAAATATGTCAATTATATCCTTTCTCTGTAAGAAAAGAAATTGAAGAAGAAACAATTTTAAAAAAAAGTAAATAATTAAGAGCATTTATAGACGTTCAAGTGAAAGAACGGAGAGGGTTGTGTTCGCAAAGAAAGTGTAAGGAGTATCGTAAGGGATGGTATTTTTTATTTATCGACAAATGCGAGGCAACACGATTGTGCGAGTCAGAAGATCCACTAACGGGAGTTAACGTTCCCGACAGAAACGAGATTTGACTTGGAAAACGATCGGGTGAATAGGCAAACTGTCGTCGAAGTTTCTGAAGAGCAACTCGGCATCGCCGTCGGGTCGCGGTTTAACCGGAAGTTGGTTCGAAGTGCAAATTAAGTTTAGCGGCCGTCCAGTTTGTAGCGTCCACTTTGCGTAACTCGGTCTAGTCGGTAATGTAACTTCATCGATGTGTTCCGCCAGACCAAGTGCCGCTACAATCAATCTCCCTTTTCTCTCTTCCTCCCCTATTTCCCCGACAGCTATCTCCTCCCCGAGCTACGCACCTTTGCAGCCATTTTTATTTCCCTCCGCGTACAACGGATCAAATCGTTTTACATTTTCAATAAATTAATTTACATTTTTAATAATTATAAAATACTTTCCACATTATATATGTCCATGATTATTATATCTCAATGTAAGTATGAACATATGTATACATATATGTATGTATGTCTTCATATGAATGTATGCATGTGGGCATATGTATGTGTATGTATGGTATATATAATATGTATGAACATATACATAACTATACATATATGTACATATAGACATACATGTATAGAAATATCTATGTGACCACATATTAAGATACATGTATGAACATATGTGCCCATATCGTGCGTATACATACATATTAAACAAAGGTAAACAAAATTTATCTAATGTACCTCAAGAAAATATACACCCTAGAGAAAAAAAGCGAGGGATTCCCAATGATCGATTTCATTTCGCATTTTATTTTAAATTTTGAACGTAGAAGCGAACGGAGTTATTTTACGATATAGGTGGCTTTAAAATCCATTCCTGTAGAGTGAAATTGAGAAAGAATGGTGGTAAAGGGAGAAATAGATGAGAAAATGTAAGATCATGGATGGAATCGAATTTTTCTTATGGGGGTAAATCGGGACGAAACAGTACTCTGGGGAGATTGGTAATCGTATCGCCGGAAGGTATAGAGGGATCGTTGATAGCCGAACATGTTTGTAGATTCAATTATCATATTCTACAATGTATGATGGTACATCTTATTTTTCTATCGCTGCCTCTATTCCTGAATATTGGAATTTTCGAACGTGAGTTAATTTCAAAATCTGGGAATTTGGGAATGTGGAAATTTATGGACCTAGAGATTTAAGAACTTGTGCACCTAGGAACTTTGAAACTTATTAATTTACGAATGTAGAGATCCTTGTAAATTGACCAGTTTGACGATTCGATAAAATTGAAAGAACACGATAAAATGAAATTAACATAGAAGAAATATAAAAAACTAAGTGTCTACTTACAAGGGTGAGTGGCGGCGAAGGGATATTCAAGGGCGGGTGGCAATCGTGGCGTAGGGAGACCCGGGGGGCAGTGGTAGCAGAACATGCTGCCAGGCCTGGCCACCGTGCCACCCCCCGGCCCTCCACCCCCTCCTGCTCCAGACACCTGCGGCTGACTCGACTGCTGTTGCTGCTGTTGTTGCTGCTGCTGTTGCTGTTGCTGCTGATGATGCGTGTGATGGTGGTTGTTGTTCGGTTGGTGGGTGTGAACTGTTCCAATCTAAAATGTCAGAGGTTTCTTGCGTAAGTCACCGATCACTCTTCCGGGAAAGTGAATTAGAACGTCAGAGAATATTGTCATGGGTATTTCTGACCGATTCGTTCATTAAAGAAGACAATTTATCAACATGATCCTTAAGAGATTTATGTTACTTCAACATACTTCTTGATTTCTGTAAATCGATATCCGCGGTGTACAAGAATAAAAAAGATATATATAAAGTCAGAATAAAAGACCATTTGTTAAATTATTTGAACAAGTTAAAGTTTCCTAACTTTCATACCCACGAACGTAATGATTCGTACCAAAGAGTTATGAGGCGAAGTAACAATAAATATTTCCACGGGGGGTCAGTGCTTTCCGGGCACGTGGCCCTTTATCCCAGTACCGAACGCGGCCCTGTCTGCAACCTGGCCAATTCGGATTTCCCGAACGCGGATTTTCGAAAACAGGGCGAAACACGATTAAGAGGGTACGCGACAGGGGTGGCACAAGGCCGAGGGTGTGCCGGTTCGCAACAGAGGGGGACGTATGGGCGACCGATTACGCCGATCCCCATTAGAGGGATTGTAAACTCCCGTAAATAAATAATGCACGTATCGGCGAAGAGCGTGGAGGGCTCTTTGCCTAAGCAGCCATCGGTCGTGGAACTTAATAAACGGCGGGCTTATCAATTTATAATGGTTCGGCGTGTGGTGCGCATGCGCGTGCCTACAGGGCCGTATTTCTGGTTACATAACGCGCACGCGAGTGGCTTTAAACTGGCTGTATTCTAACTATGCCCACACACATACACACACTGTCGTGTTTCTCTTTCACCTCTGCACGATTCGACGTTACTTGCTTCCAACCCCCGAACCACCCTCTATCTCTGTCTTTCGAGCCTCTTCGTCGCTCCTTCACCCTTTGCGGCTCTGCTACAAGGGACAAATTGAATTTTAGATCGTGCCGTGCTCTTCTGGGGTCCACCGGAGCCACTGTAGAAAGAGAGAGAGGGAGAGAGAGACGCTGGCTCGAGGAGAGAGGGAGACAGGGTGGGTCTGGGAGCAGACGTCGAGATGATACTAATTGAAATTTGAAATTGATATTAGCGAATTATTACCCCTCTCTCTCGCGCCCGCCCGCTTCTGCTTGGGCCAACGCAATTACGGCCGCGTGTCGGGTATCAAAAGTAATTGCTGCCAAACTTAACGAAATTTAGCCAATTCTCGTTTCGGCTGCCTGACCTTCCATGACGACGGATTACCGGCTCGAGTTTCGCTTTACGTATGCACGTGTTTCTCTAGGAACTGTGGGGCCCGGACGAATTTCCGGCCGACGTGGATTCGGACATGGGACATCGTTGCTTCTTTCAGTTTTGTTTCTCGTTAAGAACGAGAGGTTGGGACCTTTTGGGGACATTTGGAAGCTGGAAATGGGAGATTTATAGATTTTTGGGATTTAAGGGTTTTGAGAATTTTAGGACTTTGGGATTTAGAGATTTAGACATTTGGGGATTCAAGCATTTGGAGATTTGGTACTTGGAAATTTCAGGATTTAAAAATTGGTGAATTCTGAAATTTAGAAAAATTGAAGAAGTTGGGGATTCAGAAGTTTAAGAATTTAAAATTCCATAAACCCAAAAATATAACTTTCCAATTTGAACGTAATGAACATTGATCAGTGACACTTTTAGCAACCAATTAAAAATATTTCAACGACCCTCACAATCCAGTGAATTTCTTTTCATCTTATCATAGTAATTATAGTTCATCGACGGAAGTTGATGAAAATTATCGGCAATGTTTCGCAAGCTCGTAAATGATGCACATCACTTGCAAGGATGGTAAACTGTAGTAACTCGATAACACTGGCCCAGTGCAATTAGAACTGCTAGTAACTAGATATTCCTACGTGTACCCAAATAATTGAATACCGACATTACTGGATGTCCATAATCCGGGTTACCGAACCATTGGATGTGTACATTACTCACACACCGATACACCGTGGCTAACATTACTGTAATTTTCGTAAACTTCGTAATGGGCTAGTGAGCATTTTGCTGTGCCGACACCGGTATTAGTATCGGTGATGGGTCAACCTCTGGTAAAGTAATTTACATATTCATTGATAAATTCATGTCACCTCGCTGATCAACGTGAGCATTCGTTACGCAAAATATTATTTTGGAGAAGGAGAAATTGAGAATGTTAAGAAATTGAGGCTTCTGGGTATTTTGAGAATTTAGTTAGTTGGAAATTTTTTAACATCCCCCACATCACCGAACTAAAATCCCTCCGAAATTCCGCCATCGACTACCAAAAAATTTCGGTAACCACTCTTCTTCGAATCGAATCCACCAAAAAGGCATGTAAATACGCAACTATTTCACCTAGTGTATAACGAGCGTGTAACAAATCCAGCGTGTCTGTCGACGTGTAAACACGCTCCACTCGAAGCCACAATCCCTTTGGCGTTGGTGGCGGGGTGCACTCGGATGGTCGCACAATAAAACACTGGCATAATGTTTCAGCCGGCTGGTTGAACACCGCAAATATACCCCTGGACCACATGCAGCTTTATTTTCGAGGGAACCCGGGTCACGTACGTTCGTGTACTTGATGCAAGGACCTGCTGTAAACCAGCCCCTCTATCCACCAGGACACCCCGAGCTCAGAAACCACCCTGGGGGACCCGACGCGGATTAGCCTCGCTACATTTCGCCCCTTCTGTCGGCGCGTATGTTCACTCATTAAGCGTCTAACTCGACGAACACGAGTGGTTGCAAGCCTGATCGATTTTCGAGAGGATTGCTCGCTCATTCTTCTACCTAAGACAAATCATCCGTTTATCGGTGTCATTGGTTTCTGCTCTTTGATTTGGAAATTACGGATTTACATTGGCTGCATGTTTAAGTATTATTCAGTGGTGTTTTTTAAGGTCTTGTACGTTTGACATCGGATGAACTTTGCGAATTCATTGAGACAAGTTTATTTTTCTTGTCCTTTAAGCCGAATATGACTGTTATAAACAATTGCGAAGAGAGGAAAATGTTCCGACATATTGATCTAAACGTGAAATGGCGGCAAAATTCAAATCTATTTGTGTGAAAAAAGCGTACGCAAGCCACCGTGAACAGGCGTCGAATAACCGGCTGTTTAGATTCCGCGTGTATAACACTGCGCTCATTAGAGAGCGGCGTTAATTGCATAATTGGTGCCGGCAATTACGAGCAAAGCGGTGCCGCGTTGGCTGACGTCAACATCCAATAATTCGGCACGCGACGACAATCGCGCTGCACCGCCACACCACCGTTGCACAAATAACGGGAATCACAATTAAAAGCGATAATACTGTAATTAGCTTGAAGTCCCTCACTTACCCTCACCTCACCGTAACTTCACCCTTCCGTTTAATTTATAAAACGAAAAGGATTGAACTTGAGAAACAATTTCGTGTTTATGGCTCGTTTTATAACTTTTCTTGGGTTCGAGAAAGTTGGTTCATTCATTTTCTTATTACCTTTCGTTTTATAATTTTTCTTATGTTTCAGAAAGTTGATGGAGTTGGTTCCAAAAGTATGTCACACATTTAACTTTCATAAGGTAATTAAATTTATTAACTAGTTATTAATCATTAACAACTATTGAAACACAGTATATCTATAATTTGACCAGAACTTGTAATAATTTGCAGCTTGCTGTTGTATCTTGACAAATTAATACGAAATACGAACGGTTTTTCGCGTACATTTAAATAAACAAGTAAAATAAATATATGAAAGAGTAAATAATAATTTCTGATGATTTATTTTCGCGTTACACTGGAATGGATTTAAAGTCCTTGATGATTTCATATGGATTATGTAAATTATATTTCAGCATTTTGGTGAACGATAAATACGTGAAGGGATAAATTAATAGCTGGATGACGACTGAAATTATCAATTTACATTTAATTGGTTTTAACGTTAATATCGGTATTATAACAGTAATTAATACTAATTTGAAGTGATATCAAATGATGTATTATAACGGAATATTATTGACGGGATTCAGTAGCGGTATAAAATTTCAAATAAGGAAACTTGAATATTTAGAGACTTAAAAATATAAAAATGTTGTAATTTAAAAATTGTCAGAATTACTAAATATGCCAATCTTTGTGTAACATAAAAATATCGTATTAACATAAAATTATAATTAATTCTTAACATAAAATTATTATTTATTAAACAATGTCAGCAAGCATTGAACTAACTAGTATTGAAAACGTTAAAATTTAACATTGAAAATGAACATATCACGAACACCACATGTCACATCGAATTCTTTGAATGGAGTCTTGCCAGATTCAAAATTTCCCGCGCAATTTCCAGACGGTATTACGTAAGATACATAACGCGCGTTGGAGGACAGTAGCTCGTCGACGAAAATAGAAACAGTCGCCAGTTTAGAAGCTGATAAACGCGATTAACCGAGTACACGCAGAAACTTTCTTCGTTTGCCCTTCAGGGCAGCGTAATTCCCTCGTCCCGCATTCCTTTTGGTCCGAAGGGCTCGCACGGTTCACAAGAGGAGATGCTTATTAAATTGTGTCATCCAGGAATAAGGGCTAACGCGCTGCATCCAATTTGTGCGGCTTAATTAATTCCCTCCAATTTATTCCCCGGGACCGGGCTGCCGGCCAATAAAGAAACCAGGACCCGTCGGTCAACGAGCGTCGATGCCACCGCAATATTGTCCCTAATGAAATCTTCGTTAATCGCGTCTCCGTCAAGTTTTTCCAATGTACGAAGCGTAGTTTCAATTGGCTGCTCCACGAATTTTACTTAGCCGCGATCAAATGCGGGCACGAGCTTCATTCGGGAGCTAGATTTCAGTTTTGAACCACCAGTACGATAAGTTTCGTGGTAAACGACAAGTGGATTTGTCTTGTAATGTCTAAAAATTTAATTGGACACGGTAAATCTGAATCCCCTAGGGAAAATTCGAGTGACAAGTGAAAACAGAAGATTTTTCGGTAAAATGTGGGTAGTAGGAGAGGATATTTTAGTAAAATCTAATTGAATGTGCCGCGCTGGAGAAGAGAATGCGCGCGCAATACGTGTGCGCAAGGAGTACAGTAAACAAGAGTGCACTTATCGAGCGTCTACTACACAGATACATATCCTAACTGTACCAACTCAAAGTATTAAGTTGATTTTAAGACATAAGGATATATTCAACTTTTTAATTCAATTAAAATGTAAAAATTTGTTCGTACTTATACAAAATAAATGTAGAAAGAGAGTATGAGTATTACGGGGTGGAGCAACGACGTAAAATTGTATTTAGGTATAAATTCAGTGTATATGGGCTATGCTAGACAATAGTAGAGTGAATCAGTTGGTTCATAATGCAAGAACGGTGTCGCGGAGCGGACCAAAGGCATGCTCGAGTCAGTATTTCGATTGGCACGGGTCAAGAGGGAAGAGCGTGCCCCAGAACGTAATATTGTATCGCGCACAATACAATTGTAGATCGGCTTCTTCAACAATATTACGGCATAGACGGTTAACGGGTTAAGAGCGCGCATTGTCGTCTCGTTGAAAAGAAATCGAGGACGAAACGAACTGTGGGTAAATATTCGCGGCATAAGGCCATTTTGTCCCCGACGTTCGCAATATCCAATTAACTGTCATGTCACGTCATATACGGGGTGTTAATAAACGCTCGACGCGTTCCTTCACGTGTCGGCTGTTAAAATGATGGATGACTTTCGTGGACGTGTACACTTCTCTGTGATTTACGCTGACAATCACTATTAATTATTATTAGTTTACTTTTGAGTTCATATTTATGAATATTGACGTTCAATGTATACAATTAAAATATAATGTTAAATTAAAGAATCATGCAATTGATAATTACATTTTTTTCTCAGTTTTTAATTATGAACATTAACATTCAATTCACAACTTGAGAAATGTAAAAAAATTGTACTTTAACTTCCGGTTAAGACATCATTCAATTAACAGTTACAGGTTATCAGTTAAAATAGATTAACGTTAAATTAATTATCCGATTGTAAACTGCAATGTAATATCGCAACCGTGAGTCGTTAATCTGGTGTCGCAATCAGTGAACGATTTTCGAATTAAGAGTTAAACATGCACACACATTTACTTTTCGGATTGTTTCGTTCGTTTACACCCTGTAGAGTAGCTCGTTGCTGTGTCTATAGACCGCATCGAGTACGGTGTAATGTACTTTGGTTAAGCGCATCGGAGCATGCTCGTCGCCGAGTTAACGCATTTAATGGAGGTTAATTTTGCATATGGTATTGCTCCCCCGTGCCCTAACCTCTTTACTCGCGTACGCTCAACCATCCCCTCTTCCACCCCCGCCCCCTTCGCCAGGATCGTAAGCTCACGACCAAACTACCCAAAATTACGACCACAGAACGGGGATCATTATTAAACCGGTCGTTCGATCTTTCCGCCTGATCGAATTATGCGGTTAAGTATTCAAATACTTTAGCCCTCCAGCTACCTTTTCAAGGGTTCTATGTGAGGGGTATATTTTTTTTTATAGTTGTAGGGGAGAATGGGGTGCTTCGATGCGTATATTTGAGTAGCTTTGATATTAATGACTGTGAAAAGAAAGTATATATTGGAGGTTATGTTCGGTGTGAGATTGTTTAGGTTAGGTTAGGTAATTTAGGTACTTTAGATACCTAAAATTTCTCAAATTTCCAAACTCCCCAATTCCTACTTTCCCTAATGTCCAACTTTCCAAAACCCACCAATTCCCAAAAACCCCAAAACTTCCTAAAATACAGTTGCCCCCAGATTCTCGGGCGACTTTGCCCATTATCCTCTAGACGACAGTATTCGATCGAATTTGGTCGTTGACGATAAACGTTCGGACATTAATTATGAAACAATCAAGATGTCTCATCGTTTCCCCGAGGGTCCTCGATTCGTACTGAGATCACCAGTCTCGACAATGACCATAGGGGAAGATGGGCATTTAAGGGCTATAAATGCATGCTGAATGAAACGGTATCCGGAAGCGGAATCACTCCATGGTACATCGTCCGGAACGAAATCGCGTGGGATATTCCTGTTCCGCTATGGGGTGTCGTACGTGCCATTAATTGAGGGGGAACCTATGGGGCTGTATGATAAATAGATCGTAAAGAAGTGTCGAGAAAACTGGAGTCACGGCATTTCGGTCACGTGCTGCTACGAATTTAGTGACTGCGTGCTGACCGAAATTACTAGCATGGGTATTTTTCGTCGAGGGTGGCGATTCATGTGGAAATCGGGCTCGATTGTTTGAACAAGGGGTGATTATGGTGGTGATTACATGATAGAAAAGGTAAAACGGAATGGACGAAAGTGGTTGGCAAATCAAGTCATTCTCTGCAAAAATATTTTCTAAAACAAAGACAATGATTTATAAGAAGAAATTAGTCTCCTAACATTATCTACCTATATACCCTATTTGTATTTAAATTATACTTGTATTAAATTGTTCACCCTACTTATGTACCCTAAAAAATTGTATTTATATTTTTTTCCTCATTCAACCCGATACGGTAAGAAAGCACCACTTCCTTGTAAACGAGACATATCTATAAAATAATAAAAAGGAGCGAAGAAAATAAAGGAAGGAAGACTGAAGGGTGGATGGAACCAGGGGTAATAAACACTTGATTCAACACCACTCATCTTCCTCTTGTTTCTTCACACCAGCAGCGACCTCCATTTGACTTTTGCCTCCACTCGATTCCACCGCATTGCACACGCCCTTCACGGTGTATACACTTCAACGAACATCTATACTACTTCCTGTATCCCCTATTTCACCCCCTCGATCTCTTTTCCATCTTTTCCCTCCGTTCGATTCGGTCCGTTCTTTCTCTCTCCCGCGCTTCGTTATTATTTATTTTTTCCTTTCCTCGGTGCACTTTTTACGCTGAACCCTTTTTGCCGTAGCCTCGCAACCACTACGGAAGAACGAAAGGGTGTCGAGGACTCGATCCGTAGCTTTTCCCTTTCGATTCCAGCCGGCCACCCAGTGGTTTTCGGTTTATTTCCCGCTTATCCATTTACATTTGATTTATCCTGGCTGTCGCGCACCACTTTCGGAGGGTTCGCCGCCATTATCGCGCTGAAGAAACGCGTCGAGAGACACTTCGGTTGTTAACCCTTTTCACGTGGACAAAAATCACTAGGGGTTTTAAGGTTATTTCGATGTTCTGCGTTTTGAATCAATTTACTGTTTCCATTGATAATAATTATCAGAATGTAATGAAATTAAATTGAAATAAAAAGTAAATAAATGATAAGTCGCAAATGAACTATACTTCTTTATTTTCAATTAAGTGAATTTAATTTTTTATACACGTTATGTTTTGTTGATGAAGATTAATATGGATTTTTGAGGAAATTCATTTGTACCCAACAGAATTCATACAATCAACACATTTCTCTTCGATTAAAAATTGAATGATTAAAATTAAGAACCATAATGTCGACTACATATCCAACAACGTTACGAATTTCCCCGAATAACCCAATTCAATAAAATTTTTCATACGATTGTTCTTTTTCGAAAAAATCAATTCCCAAATTCTCGTTTCGTATGCATTCGCTTTTTCGCTGTAAAGTGTTCATATTCCTGTTCACATTTATTATATTGAATAATGCTTCAAATATAATAAAAAGAGAATTCTCAAAGTTTTATTCCCTAGCTCACTCTTTTGTATGCAGAATTGTGAAACAAAATATTTTATCGGATAAATTTTTCAAATCAAGTTTGCCAGAAGTGACAGTCAGTAATATTTATGTTTAGTGTTCATCTATTAATGTCTATACATTAATGCATATATACTAATATCCATATACCAACATCTACATTAATGTCCACATAAACATAATACTGTCTATATCTCATCTAATGTCCATGTAATTAGTGAAGCCTAATATAATAAGAACGTGAGACTAATACACGACCCAACTACCAAAATAAAAAGAAACGATAAAATAGTAATTCTTACGAGGAAAATGATCAATTAAAATAACAATGACAGAATGCAACACAGTCGAAACAAGTAGCACGCGTGTATCCGAACGGGATAGAGGAACGGGCCCAATAAGGAGCGTCCGCAATGGCTGCTCATCGATGCAGCGATACACATTAACGGGGAACCTGAACGAGAACGAGAGCCCGGGACGAAGAAGCATTTGCTGTGATTGAATTAATCTGTCAATTTGCCAATTACACGGATGAGTTTGTTTGGTGGCTGCGGTACGCGCGTACGTTTCTCCGTGCGTCTCCGCCGCGTTCATCGATCGCAAGTGGATCGTCGGCTGTTCGCATGTGTTACATCTCCACATATGCGTATATTTTCACACGATCGTACCTATGCGTACGTACACGCATCGTACCCTGCGCGAACACCAAAAACTCTACATATGCGTTCGCGTATGTACATACGTGTATATGTGTTACATCTCCACATATGGGTATATCTGGACACGATCGTACACGAGTATGTGTACGTACACGCATCGTACCCTGCGCGAACACCAAAAACTACGTATGCGTTTGCGTATGTGTATATGTGTGTTACATCTTCACATATGCGTACGCGTGTGCGAGGCGAGCATACGTAACCGCGTGGCTCGGGGCACAGATTCAACGAGCTCAATTGGTGCACCGAATGAGGAGGAGGATCGTATTGATTCTCCGGTTACATAGTCGCGGTGTAGAGACAGCTACGAACCGGCTGCTGCCTCCAGCGACTCTTTGTTCCAGGGGTGGCAAATTCGCTGGACCGTATGATTCCAAGCAATTCCTGTTTCGAGACATCGTGTGCAAAGTTCATCGAGTTCTGCGGTTTCTGGATATTTTCGAGTTTCGGGGAATTGTTAAGTGAGGGTTGGATGATGTTATCAAAAATAAGTATTATTATCGGGCTATACAGGGGAATTATGAAGTACAATACCAACTTAAATTAGATCTCAGATTCCTATATGATGTCTACATTTCCAGGCCTCTATACCATATAAGTATAACACACATGTGTTCCCCATATATACATGTATGCCTATCTCAATATAATGTGAACAACATAGTGACTACGTTCACATAAAAAATTGTATGTTCATATTAAAAGTAACAAGGTTACCCCCTCAGGAACACCAGAAATAGCAAATCAAAGCACAAAATTAAATTAAACACATCAACCATATAAAATTCACAGGAACTTTAAACGAAATGTACCAAAGAATCCCAAAGGATATCTTCCGTAAAATACATGAATCCCCAAAAAGGAAGCACATCTTCCGTAAAATACGTGATACCGATCGACAAACACATCAGACTCCATAGCAAATCGTACGTCTCAGCCGATTACGGCAAAGGGAATACGAAATTAGGCTATCGTATTTACCCGGCACACCATTGTACTCGCAACCGTATCTAATTTGAAGTTCGTTCCAAGACGAGAGGGAAGTTGGACTCGCGTCTGCAGGTAGATAGGCTTTCCGACGATATAATGTCGTGGAAACTGAAAGGGGGTTGAGGGTAGAAACATGGTGGGGATACGGTGGAAGTGGCAGATCGAGTGGCGGCGATGCCAGAGCCGGAGGGTGCAAGGGAACACAGGAGGATAGGGGATGCGCAGTCGAGGGTTTTGCTTCCCAGTTTCGCCCCGAGGGCACCATTTCCAGCGAAACCAAGCGCGAGTCGGTTGGGACGGGATCCGGATCCACTATATTCCAATTGCTTCCCCGTTTGATATGCGCCAATTTCGTCCAGTGTGTCGCGCCCCCTAGAACAATCTTTCCACTAACCAACCCCTTCTCATACGGTGAAAGTTACTCTAATATGAAGATCTACACTGATACCTTGTCTTTGTTATAGCTTGTAACAATCCTTTATATATGATTTTTTATATACACCGTGTATAGATGTCAACCCACGTGACTCAAAAGAAGATGTGTTTTTGTACACATGTCGGGTTTGAAGTAGATGAACCCCTTAACCTATAATTTCTTATGCAGTTAAAAAATTAAAAAATTAGTATTGTCTTAGAGTAGTTCGTACAGTAGTTCTACAAATATGTACTTTAACCATGTGCAATAAATCTAGCGAAACTATAATTTTAATCCTGATGTACAGTAAATCTACTAACAAAATATTGTTCATTACTATTACAATTCAAGAAACAACAATAATTTTTTTTGTACCAGAATCTATTAAGACGTAGATTGAAACTTGAACTTGATTTTGAAACCTGAGATGTGGATAAGAAAATTGATCGACGGAAAATGACAGAAAATGGAAGAAAGCAGAGAACAGTTGAAAAGTTTCTAGAAATCGTGCTGTTGATGAACTAGACCCAGTCAAGGTTCGTCTACTATGTAACGAGGGTGGGCTGCAAGTGTGGTGATGGAAATTTGGCTTATTCCCCTCTGTAGCTCATTATACCACGTTTACAAGCTATCCCCACTGTGTGGCTTCCGTTCAGTGAGTTCACTCGGCTTCATCGAGCTTGCATGGCTCTTCGAAATAGGTCACCGCCAATCTCTGGCGATTCTTTTGGCAAGTGAGTACCAAAAAAGAGAGGAAAGATAAAATGTGAAAATGTTTTATCGCGTCACTGATAAAAATGGGAGACGTACCTTTTACAGGGCGTGTAAAAAATGTCATCAAGAAAGTAAAAAAAATACATATCTTTGTAAAAAAGTTAGTGTAGCAAGGGTTGAATTATAAAAAATTGTGTAATCAATGAACAGCAGTAATCATTTATGTAAAGGCGTTGCAAATCGTTTGATAAAATAATTGACGTGTTAGAATAGATCAGCTAAAATCACGGAGGAACTTCTTATTCATTATTCACTGAAGTATCTAGAGGGTGCAGTCGCAGAGTTGGTCGATAATCTATATAAATGATGTTCTGACGTGAAAACACGACCAATGGTCACTCGTCTGCACGTGACCAGCGAATTTCGAGCCGGGATTTCAGGGAAAATAGTAGATCGGATTCAATCGAGGCGATGGGGAAAAGGAAATCGTAGTGAAAAGAAGAGGGTGAGAAACGATAAACTTAAAGTACCATTCACACATCTTTACCAAATTTTAGTAGAAGACCTGTTTAACCCTGCACCATACCTGATCCCCAATAAAACAAAATATAAACCTGCAAACGCTAAAAACTTCCATTCAACATTTAAGGAAAAATTGAAAATATTATAAAGCAAATCGTAAAAGCTTAGACTTAATGGAAGATGTATTTTCCAACAAAAAGAGAAAAGGAAGGAAATATTTTATTTACAACCAGCCGATTAGACTGTTCGACTGGTACTGTTAATCCAGGGAACATCTTTCCTAAAAAACGAAAAAGGAACCGTCTCTCGCGTGAATAAAATTGTAAAGAATTGTTTATACAAAACTATGTACATTTTTAGTACAAACTGTTTAAATAAACAGTGTGAGTCTGCGAGAAATATACGTCATTAAGATTAGCAGAATTAACGCATAAGAGATAAAAAATCTGAAACGTACTCTTGTCTCTCAAAATTCCAGACTTCATCCCTAAACAGATCAAACCAAGTATCCCATTTCACTTCACCGTTAGGCGTAAGAAATCTCCGAGAACAATGATTTGCAATAAACCTGTGTCGAAATGCGTCTACTAAACGTTGCGGGGTATGGTTTCCTGGGTGCAGGGGGGTTAGCGGAGGGATGATCGTAAAGAAAGTGCTGGTAGAAAGAGGTGGAAGCAGTCAGTCAGGTAGAGAAGAAGGCAGCGAACGTGCCGGGAATGTATGGTAGACTGCTTTACTGTTACTCGACCGGGTGGAGCTTCCTCTCCACCCCCGGGACCCTTCCACCCCCTGAGCACGCTAGCTGCTGTATTATTGCCCGACCGTAAATTTCGCCCGGAAAGCGATTTAGCGAGGAAGCGGTAGGGATAAATCTTGAAAAAGTCGAAAAGCGTAAAACAGCAGCCTCGGGGCCGTAAGTGGGGTCGAGGGGGGTTGAGATCGGGGTAGAGGGAGCCTCCGGAGGGTACCGATATAAGGAGGTACGCTCTTTCGATCCACCTTTCCTCTTCGTTTGCCTTCGTTCCTTTTTCCAGCTCTCTTCCCATGCGGTTTCCTATCCTCCGAGCACCTACGTGAGCTGGGGGCGTGTCTGCACCCTCCTGTACAACCCCCGCGTGTGTGCCTTTCACCGTGTAAACGCGCAGCTGCCCCCCTTAACTGGCTCTGATCTTTCGTTGCTCCTCGGTTTCGGGACGAACAAACGATTTCGTAGCTCGTGCTGCCGCTGGATTGCGTGTGTTTATGGGATGCATAGGAAAATATTAATTTTTCATGCTTTCGCGAGTGGCTCCTCGGCATTTATCTAAGAATCTAGGGATATAGACATGTAGGTAGGATGTTTGAATATGCGGATTTAGGGATCTTAGAATATTTAGAGATATTTAGGGTTATCTGGAAATCTGAGGGTATAGAGGTCCAGACATTGAGGGATATTGAAATATAATGATATAGAGGTTTAGTGATCTTGCAATCTATGATGATCTAGATATCTAGGATGTAAGGGATGTAAGAATCTAGGAGTCTCCAGATCTCCAATATCCCTAAATAATTAAACTTCCAACGTTCCAACATCCCAACATCCCTAAATCTCTACATCCATTAACCGCAACATGGACTACCAAATACAAAGAACGATCATCAAAACTAATCGAATCTGCAATCAGCGTCAACACAGAAACAATCGCACGATTAATTTCAATTGAAAACAATGAAGATGCGATCGCGTCACGAAATTATGTTAGACTTTCTATGTATCGAAATCCATCATTCGATGTGTATAGTAACCTAATAAAAAGTGAATAAACGATAACCGTTTGTTGCACTGGTAACAACTTTAGCGAGCGTATGGGCAACGGCACTTGTGTACCGTAAACGAGCAAGAACACAAAGTTCAAAATCATCAACGTGTATCGATCAGATCGATCGCGTACGATTCGAGGAACGTTCTACGAGCAAGAACTTTCGACCACGCGACACGATACGGTCTCGAACGAAATTGACTCTTAATCGTAGTGGCGCCACGCGGGCATGAATAATTGCCGGCGCCAGGAACGAATTCGACGACGGATAATGCGGCAATCCCTGAATCGGGTCGTATCACTTATTCAGCGGCTACCAGCAGCTCGTACCGCGTTGTGTGCTCGAAACTGTGGATCTGCAAATCGTATTAACCTGCCGCGCGAGAAAAAAAAAATATCACCCTTTGAATCTCATCGCCGCACCGACCCGACGGGATTCGAGCCTCGCCATTTTCCCTAGCACAGATTTATTATGATTTCTCGCTGGTTTGAGCCGTTGCCTTCACTATTTTTTAATGTGTTTCATCATTTCGTTGAATATTGGAAGGCGTGAGGTCTAGGGATATAGGGATGTGCAAGTTTGAGGCTGGAGACCAAGGATCTTCTTAAGGATGTGGAGACATGGGGAGATACGTGTAGTTAGGTATATGGGGATCTAGGGATAGTCTATATGGGGATGTTGAGATATGAGAATGTGTGGAGGACCTAAGGGTAGATCTGGATCTGGTAAGGTGGATCTAGGAATATATCAACTATGTGAATCTTGTAATATAAAAATAATATGAAAAGTGAAATATGGATCCATCTGTGGATCAAGATAAAATCTAGTAATAAATTGAAGAATCCTTGAGAAAGTAACCGAACGGTGAAAAATAAGTTACCCTACTTCAACGAAACTACTTCAATAAAAAATTTAAAAGTAACTTTATTAATTTCAGCGACAGTTGTCGAAATATTATGAAAAAAATGTATAAAAACATTTAACATTAAGAAACATAATAAATTCATGAACACCCGTAAAACGTAGAGAATAATAAAAATGATCGGATTGTCCTGGAGGTTTTCTAATCGATAGCCGATCGATTTATCGACAATCCTCCCGGGCAATATTTCCATCGAATTTTTCTTGGCTCGTCGAGCGTTGCGCAAGTGGTCGTAATACAATGTTACGCCCGTATTGAATTAAATATCGCGAACAGAGACACCAATGAACCAATGCGAAATTAAATTAAATTTAAGTTACTTAAGCGCAATTTAGAGCGAGCTATCCGCTTTGCTTCAAGCGCATTAAACGCATCAGCCTCTGTAAGTGCGTCGTTCAATTGTCGTGCATGCGCAGGCTTAAATGTTCTTCCATTTTCTTTTTTCCCCCTCTAAAAACGCCCGTTTTCCGACGAATTTTTTGGCTCGGCTGCGTGGAAAGTGCTCGCGCAAACAAATCGATCAATTTGTAGTTAAATCAGACAGGCTGGTTACGCTCTCGACGAGCGCTTCTCTGTCAACACTGGCGTCGTTGATTTATTTAAATTCGATTTAAATCCCGGCCTGCTGTGCGCTCTTTGCGCGAAAATAATTGAACACCAGCCTTCGCTCTTGCATTTTACGGGTCCGTTCATTTTATGGGAGATTGTAAAAATTCGGGTAAAATCGGGAAATTAGGTTTGAATTATTAAGAGGTAGTTTCGAAATAGATTGTTGTTAATTGGGATTGTTAGGGGATAACATTATTTGGGGGTTTTTGATGGTATAGGGAATTTTTAATTGAAGAATGGAGACTCGGATTTATTTTAATTATCAAGTTTTCGGAGACACTGATGCACGAATTCAAGGTTCTCATAATTCAACATTTTCAATCTTTAAATTTGTAAATTCTCAAAATAAATTCGAGTACAAGTTCTCAAATTACCAAATCTCCAAGTTGCCCAGTTCTCCAATTACTAAATTTACAAAGTTTTAAACTCTCAAATTTCTAAATTCTCAAAATTCCAAACTCTCAAGTTTACAAGTGCTCAAAATTCCAAATCCTCAAAGTTCCACTTTCTCAAAATTCCAAACTCTCAAGTTTGCAAGTGCTCAAAATTACAAATTCTCAAAGTTCCACTTTCTCAAAATTTCTAATTCTCAAATTACAAATTTCCCTATTTCCAAATCCCCGAATTTCTAAATTTCCAAATCCTATCTTCCCTCTTCCCAAATCCCCAAAGCCGAATTCACAAAATTTTCCACCTTGACAAAAAAATGTTCAATCTAACACAAATAAAATATTTCCTCAATAGGAGTCTATGGAATTCGCCCGCTATTCTTATCGTAAATTAATAGGAAATCAGATCGGAACGTCAGATCCATAAATTCATTAGTAGATACGCGATGAAATCTCTTTTCTAGTTAATTTCCAACGGAGAACGTATCCAAAGAGAGTCGCAACACGACGCTTTCAATCGACGTTATTAATTAACTCGAGTTGGTATTAATCGTCGAGATACAAAGTTAATCGTTCATTGCGTTCCCATCAACTGATCGCGTTAGTTTCGAACGTTGCTTACATAATTTGCCAGTAGATTGCTATTTAACCGTGTTACTTTCAATCGACGTCGCCTTCAAAGAAAAAACCCGGTTGCTGCTTGCCCAATGAGTTGATTATTAATTATAATTCAATTGATTTTTCCCCGTACTGCAAACATTTCCCTGCTTTATCGTTAATCGTAATATCTCACAACATTCATTTTTCCATCTTCTCGGACGCTCTTACATTTTCTCTTCGCGTCGGAGATCGGGTTTTCAAATATCGCTGCACGAAATTATTCAAAATATCGGTGTACAATATTATTTGTAAATACTTAATAATTGTAAAAATAATAATATGTATTATATGTGTTTATATCTATTAATAGTATTATATGAACATCTCTTGTTTTACTATATTCAATTTTGTAATAATATTGATCGTGTTGTATTAAAAAGTACACGGGATATATTTCTCAGGGCTGAATATTATTTAAATGATATCTGGAAAATAATTATTTTGATCATTTATTATGTCATTTGCATGTTCTATGAAATAGTTATGAATAATTTATTTCATCATGAAAATTACTTGATTACTTCATATATTCAAATTTGTTAAGTATATTTGTTTATACATATTACTTATTTAAACGATACATCTGAAGTGCTGTATTTCAAGTGTTATGTAGTTTATTTTTAAGAAAGAATGATTTTAGAAAAAGATTTTAGTAAAAAGGATTAATTTAAAATCTGTATTCAGAAAAAGTTCTTAATCCTGTCGAGGAAATATTTGAAAGATTATTTACATTCGCAACTGACTAACATAGATATTTTCCAATAACGTTCATAGCCGGAAACATCTTTTTGCGCAGATACGAAGTAAAATTTATTAGATATTTATAAACGGCTCTGCTGTTTAATCCCGTCCCGACAAGAGTTCATTGCAAAGAAAATAAAGCAATTAGACAATATTTTCTAAATGCAGACACATTTAAAACGATAGTGGAAGATTTTCATTCCCGCTAATAGAGATCGTTTAAAGGATTTTATTGACATTTTATGATGCTTAGTCACTGTGCGTTTAACTCGATAGAGTAAATTTAAACGTTTCTAGAAAATACGCGACGGACAATACGATTTAATCAAACTTATTGCACGTACGTGCTTAATTTACTATAAATTCGACAGAAAAATTAGGGAACTGGGAATTTATGGAATTGGGATTTGACGTTTTGGCAAGTTAGTGTAGTGGGAATTTAGGAGATGGAAATTTAGGGAATTGGGGTTTTGGGATTTGAGTCATAGGAATTTGGGAAAATAGAGATTTGGGGAATAGGAAGTTGGGAATATAGGGATTTGGGAATGTAGGGATCTGGGGATTTGGGGATATAGAGATTTGAAGTATAGGAAGTTAGGAATATACGGAATTGGGAATTTAGGGATTTGGGGACTTAGAGATTTGAGTCATAGGAATTTGGGGATATAGAGATTTCAAGTATAGGAAGTTGGAAATATATCGAATTAGGGATAGAGAGATTTGGGGACTTAGAAATTTGGGAATTTAGGGATTTGGGGATTTAGGGATTTGAATCATAGAAATTTGGGGGTATAGAAATTGGACACTCGAAAGCTGATACTTGAATGATTCGGCAATTTGCATAGGACCGAGGGATTCGGAGGTGCGCAGCTGTATAGACTCATTCGTAAACGGCGAGGATAAATTGGTACGTGCCGAAATCAGTGATAAGGTATGCAGAAAGGTGAATCGCACGATAAGATTTGACGAGCTCGCGAGTGTCCTCATCCTCCGGTTACGTAGGCATACGTACGCGTCTAGAGGAAGTCAGCACACCGTGCATGGCGTAGAATAAACGGTCAGTGACGCGCGGTAATGGCCGACATCCTAATCCTGGCCCCCTACAGCTTAATGCCATACACTCCGCAATGATAATGCTGTGTGTGCTTTTTGTCATTACCAGTCGCCATGCTATCCCGTAATGAGCACCGTCCACAACTCCTTCGCTAGGATTCTCCGAATGCGTAGCCTTGCGTCTGCGATCGAGTCCTTCATTCGTTTCCGGTTATGTAGAATCACATGTGGAATGTAGAATCACACATTGAAATCGTATGTTGGAAGTACATTCATATATTGCAAGTACAATCATATAGAAGTACAATCGTACATTGAAAGTGGAGTCATATGAAAGTACAATCATATGTGGACAGTACAATGATACATTGAATGTGGAATCATATGTGGAAAGTACAGTCATATGTTGAAAGTACAATCATACGTTAGAAGTACAATCGTATATTGAAAGTGGAGTCATATGGAAGTACAATCATATGTGGACAGTACAATCATACATTGAAAGTGGACTCATATGTGGAAACTACAGTCATACATTGAAAGTAGAATTCTACTAACAACGTGAAAATTTGAATTCTTATAAATCTGAGCTTACACATTCCTAATTTGAACATTCAAAGATTTGTAGCTTTATAAATTTCTAAATTTTATATTTGAAATTCAAAAATTGTTCAATTTCCAAATTCCTACATTTGCATATCAATGAACTTTCTACGTCAACCCTGTGTAACCGTAAAAATTTGCAAAACTGCAAACTTGTAATCTACAAATTAAACAATTTCTCATCTGTAATTAAAAAATCTCCCAATTCAAAAATGCCCAACTATCAATTCGAAATGTCTGACCTAAAAATTTCCAAATATCTGTACAGAAACTATCTGTATAAACGGAACAATGTTGTTCGAAAAATGGGAAAACGTGCTGGCAAAGAAACGTAAGGAACACGCGTGATCGTAACGGGACTGACGTCACAGGTCTTGACCTCCCCATTTGTACGTATATAGTGGCGTCCTGAGCATCATCTGCGGGCCCAAGACGAAGAAAGACGAAGAGGAAGAGGAAAAGAGAGGTGGCCCGCAGCTGCCGCCTTGGCTGCCAACACAATAATATCTAATTAATTTATTAATGAGGTTAAGTTGGCAGGATTGGACGGCAGACAGCGCGAGCCGCCGTTGGAGCATTTTACTGGAACGTTGTCTTGCCTGCTCTCTTCAGCATCTCGTCGCGAGAATGAATTAAGCTTAATCAGAGCGAAAGTGTCGGCCGCGTGTGCGACATACACGGACAACGCAGGGCTAACGTGGCCCTTCGTCTTTTTTTAAAACACCTTTTTTATAACCGCATTTCACATTTGAATAGATGACAAGATAAGATGGGTGATTTTGAATGGGTGAAATAAGATTGATTTTTAATAGTCTTTGTTATTATTTATTGATAGGGTGGAGAGGAGAAGTAATATTTGTATTTGGGACCGAGAGATTTTCGAGAGAAATTGGGGTCTAGGGAGAACTTGAGAGTTTATGCAGGGTTTGGTTTTTCGGGAGTTTGAGACTTTGCAGATTTGAAATTTTGAAATTTGGGACTGAGGGACTTTAGGGTTAGGCTACTTTGGGGTGCTGCAATTTTGAAATTTTCTCTATAAAAATGTCCAAAAATATATAAATTGTATTGAAAATCTTCATAAAGATATTTAAAAATAAGAATGACACACAACAAAAAAGTGACTAAATAGCAATAAGAATTTCTGAATTAGCTTTGTAAACAACAGCAAGTGACACCAGTGATAATTTAATCGATTACCCTGCAATATTTAATTTTCGTGAATATTCCATTTGACGAATAGAATCACAATTGAAACGATCTCAATGTATGTATATTTATACTGACTGTCAGCTTGAGTCTGCATGTCAATTAAATCCATCAATTACACTGAACCGTTTAACCCCTGTCTATACCGTACTGCTGTTTTGCTGGCAATGGGTTTAATATGCTATAATGTAAGATTTCTTAAGTTAGTTTTTCTATGTCAGTGCTTCTACGATTACCAATTTAGATGCGAAGGACATAACCTCAATTTGTAATTCAATTGATATTTATTGTAATTATCAACATATAACTTTTGGCCGTCGTCGAGAGGATTGTGGTTACCAACTATTTTATTGGGATAGCGAAAGTGTGGATGGGTGAAAGTTTGGTTCTTTAGGTATGTCGAGAATTTTGGGGATTTGGGAATTTGGTAATTTGGGAATTTGGGGATTTAGGGATTAAGGGATTTGGGAATTTGGGGATTTGGAGATTTGGGGGTTTGAGAATTTCCAAATTTCCAAATTTGGGGATTTAGGATTTGGGATTTTGGGAATTTGGGGATTTGTAAATTTGTAAATTTGGAGATTTGGGGATTTAGGGATTTGAGTCATAGGAATTTGGGGAAATAGAGATTTGGGGAATAGGAAGTTGAGAATATAGGGAATCGGGGATACAGGAATTTAGGGTCTTAGAGATTTGGGAATTTAGGGATTTGACTCATAGGAATTTGGGGATATAGGGATTTGAAGTATAGGAAGTTGGGAATATAGGGAATCGGGGATATAGGAATTTGGTGATTTGGGGATTTGGGAATTTTTGAATTTCCAAATTTGGAATTTAGGAAATTTACCGATATTCGTAAAAATTCGTGACATGATCGTTGAACCTAACAATCCACATTTACACACGATGTTCAAAAACATCATTGGCATTCTCAGCGACACACAGGCAACAGGATACCATGGTGGTTTTCGGTGAAGCTGCTCTTTATGGTCACGTAATAACCGACTGGCCGTTGAGGGGATTTTCGCGGGCAAACGTAGAGGAGAAGTAACCGAACGAGCTACGGAAAAGAGGTTGACGATGATGGGTATAAGGGCGGCTGTCCGAGCTCGTTTTCGTCAGGCAGCACCGTGAATCCCTCCGGGGACTCGAGCGGCAGCTGTCTACGGCTAAAGCTCTTCCGCTGGAAAAACCTGCTGGAAACTTAACGCGGTACGATTTTTGCCAAATGATTCTTCTTTGTGTCCTCGGTTATGTGGATGATCTTGCGACTCGGTTGATACGAATAATATGAACTCAAGGTTCATTCGACAACTTCACCCTTTGTAAATTGCTCGTATTTGGAGAAAATGAATAGTGAGTTACTAAAGTTAACATACAACATGTTGGATGTGATATTGATGGTAGAGAATGGGGAATCAAGTTTTATGAGTGGATTGTAGGAATATCGTGGGTTATAGACATTTTTTTGTGGGTACGTGTTGATAGAGACATGTGGGGATTCAAGGGATAGATTTGGGGTAGGGGGATTTGAGAGTATAGGGATTGGGGGTGTAGGAGTCTTGGAATATGGGAGTTTGGAAATGTAGGGGATTGGGGATATAGAAATTTGGGGATATATGGATTTCGTTATGTGCAAATTTGGGAATGTAGGTATTGAGGGACGTGGAGATTTTGGGATATAAGGATTTGGGGATGTAGGGATTTGGGAACGTAAGAACTTGGGGATATGGAAATTTGGGAATGTAGGAATTTGGCGACGTATGAATTTGGAGATGTAGTTTATTTCGAGATAAATTGATTCTCGATAAAATTTCGATTTACCGAACGGTTGTTTACATAACGCGGTTCCCTGTTAATCAGGACTTTTATATCTTTTTAGTTTAAAAATATCGTGCAATCATGCACGTCCGGTTACTAATCGAGAGAACGTGAATTTATGCGAATCACTGTACTATTAAAGTTACTGTTATGGAAATACCGATAATGATATATAAATTAGAGGGTGTTATATCCTACCTTTCCCTTCCTGCGCAACGCATTAATATTATTATTACCAGACATGAATTTTATTCGATAGAAGAAATAGCTGTTTCGAGTAATATTTCAATCTGTTATTCCCGATACTGTTATTTCACCGTTTTATTCGCTTGCTTTATGGTTTTTGATTAGCACTTGAATGCCGCAGTGAAAACCGACGTGTATGGTCAGACACACTTTATTAAGAGCCGATAGTTAAATTTTAATTTTAGCGTTTAACTTGTTTGCCTATGTCGTTAATTAAATATTTACAGAGTTCGAATATAAAGCTCTCACTTTGTGAGACCCAAATTTCGATTTACTTTTTCAATAATTTCGCACTGCAACCTTTAGATTGCTGTCCGTCGGGCAGCAGAATGTTCGAAGTCCATTTTATTCAACAATTTTCGAACAAGCACACAATTCAAAACTATCACAGACTACTAAACTTATTTACGGAATAAATTTCACATTGTCTGCAAAGCAATTTCGTGCATCAACATGAAAATGAACCCCTCGCTCGATATTGCACACGCGTAAACTTCGATTGATACATTTTTTCATGAACCTGATACAATTTTTATATAAATCTTATTTGCGTTATTAGCTGATTAAACTTCACCGTGATAAGGCCTAAACAAGGAAACAGTGAATGTTGATTTCGCAAAATAAATGTTTCGATATCAAACTGCAACTATCATGTAGAATTAACAATTCCCTGCTGTAACAATCGTACCGAAACGATTGAAACACTTGATTCTTCCGAATATTATCCAATTTTCTCAAGCACCCCATCAAACATAATTGAAAATATAGCCAAATGCTATTAGAGCAAGTTCAAACTGGCAAATTAGCTTGGTTCAAACCAGTTACACTCAAAGGAAGCCCTTCCTGAATTAATTTATTTGAGGAGAGCCCTCATGTGGCTACTCACTATGAATCACATGCGTACCCTATCTATAACTTTTTAAAATTCATATCGTTTCATGAGGATAATTCATGACAATATACTTGGATACTTGACTGATCACAATATTAACATTATTCAAGTGTTATGTTTTACAGTGTATTAGGATTCATTGAGGTGCTATGAATATTCTTGCACTCAAATTTTTATTTTTGTTCTTATGTTAGTATTTTCAAACTCTGAAGAGGATCTTTAGTAAGGATTATCATGTTTATCAAAGATCATTCTTGTCAAGGATCAACAACCTTGTCAAAAATCATCCTGATGAACGATCACCTTCTTCTTCAAGGATGATCATACTTGTCAAGAATCATCCTCATGAAGGATCATAACCATCCTAAAGGATCATCATCTTCATGAAGAATCATCATCATGAAAAGTCACCCCAACCAAGAATTATCATCCTCCAAATCACCATCCAAAAAATTTTCTTCATCCTCATCAAGAATTATCCTCGTGAATAATCCTCAACAAGGATTATCCTCACTAATCATCCTCACCAAAGATCACCATCAAGCTACCCCATCCAAAAACAAGAACACAGTTTGCCGAATGTAAAAAGGGAATAAAGTAGCAAGTGTTTACCTTGACCAGAGGCGGACTGTGCGTGGGTGGATGATAATGTCCCGAAGAAGGGCTCGCGGGCGGCCCCGCGCCCCCGGGCGAAATGGTACCACCTCCGGAGGTGAGAATCCTGGACTCGTGGCTGAACAACACTTTCCCGATCTCTTCCGCACTTTTGCGGATCACCTTCGACCTTCCAAACTCCTATTTCGATCGCAAGCCCGACTACCCGTTTCACAAAAGCTCGGTTCACAAACAGTACTCGGAAGTCTTTATTCACAATGTTCTGTTATCACAACACAGAGCTTGTCCATTAGCTGTCAATATCGTTCTGTTTAAACAAATTGGCGCACTCGATGCGGAGTTTGAATCACTGTCTGAGGTTGCTTGTCATCACAGTTTACGATTTCTGACGAAAATTCGAACTGATTCTAATTGATCAAGTCCTGATTCGTGAAGATAAACCAGGTAACTGTCTTATTATTCACTTGTTATGTGACTTGTACGACGGTTCAGAGAATCGAAAGTCCCGATCACAAGATTCACTTAGATCGTCCAGGTTGTTATCACTGTTCCGAGTAAGGACCCACATGGACCGAAATAAACATCGATTATCCCGTGACACATGTCCAGATGAGGCAGCGTCCTCCTGTGGGACAACTCGGTTGTCCCGTTGCGAGTCGAGCGTGCACTGATCCGAATGTGGAGGCGACCGGAAATCGCGGACGGGATCGTGGAGGACGAAAAACCGGAGGAATCGCGTTTGAACCGTCGAAGAGGGTCCCAGCTGAATTGTGTGTCGCGTACGTTGAGGCAGGCTACGAAAGCGTGCTCGATAGGCGGAACCACGCAGGCGTCGAGCGGATCGCGAGGCGTGGTTTCTGATTCCTCGTCTCTGTTCGACCATCCGGACTGATCTCGTCAGCGGCGGCGTGTGTGCGGGGGTGGTGGAGCCGCCACGTGGTTTTATTGGCCAAATAACGCGTACGACAAACATCCCTACTTCGGCTACGAAGTGTCTCCCTGTGTGTTGTAACTCACCCTCGGTAGCTACGCGTAGCACTTTGGACGAGAGGAGAGGCAATAGTCGTCATGGTGTAAATCGTGTTTACCCCTCGTCCATAGTGATTCTCTCTCGTGTGTATCAGCTACCGCCTTTCTCCTCTCGTTTCGTACCCGCCGTCCTCGTCACCGCTTCGTTCCGCTCCTTCTCTCTTTATTGCCTTTTCTCTCCTCTGCCGCGACACACGCTTGTCCTCGCGCGGCATCTCTTCCTTGCGCCGCACGCTGCGATAAAGAAAGAGGAACGCGGTTATTCCGCACGAATATCTTCTTCGACGGGTCCTATTCGCCCCCCTCGTACGCGCTCGCGATTAGACGGAGCAGCTTAACTTGCTGGTTTCCCAGATTGAATTCTCGATTCGTTCAGAGATGTTTGAACATGTTTGGAGACTTGAAATGGGATCGAGGGAGTCTTCGGTTCTTCCAGGAGTCGGGCAACGTGATTGATAAAGTATGAAAGGATGATTGAATTTTTTATTTGGGCTCACGGACAGTCCTGTTGTTTGAACAGGTTTGTACAGACGTGAAATCGAACAAGTCTTCCGGAAGAAGTCAAGGCACCTCTGCTTCGGAATAGAAAGTCGATTCTTTTGGTTGCTTTGATAAGTAGTCTTATTGTTTGAAGATGTTTGAAGAGCCTTAGAGGTAGAATAGACGTCTACTTTTTTAAAAGGTTAACCAACCTGATTGCTTCAGAATAAAAAATTAATTCGTCTGATTTTGAAGAATATTTGAAATGGTTTGCAAGGAGTTTGATTAACCTAGAATATATCTCTGCTTCTCTGATTACGAGTTTCCCTTTACGAGCTTCTCTGAACAAAGAGTTAATATAAATTTGCTAAATGACTTTGTTATTTGTAGAATGTTTCAAGTAGTTTGTACAGTAATTCAAACAAAGGAATTCGTTATTTTTCAAAACGCCTTATTTGTCCTGGCGTAATTAATTTCACAGAGTATTGATTATTTCTAAGTTATGCTTTTAAATTGTATGTATTAATATTTTAAATATGGATCAAAATGACTGTCTTCGTCCATCGTGACAAGAATAAATTGATCCAGCATAAAGAAGCGAAGTGAAATGTCTGATACAAAGAATCAGACCTTTCGATTTTTCCGCAATTTTCCCGGGTTTGATCGTCTCCAATTTCATCCCCTATCGAATCGCACTTGGCTGGGAATTCAAGATTCTCGGATATCGTCGGTAGAAAAAAAAAAGAAAGGTGGAAACTTGTACGATGACGATTTCGAGTCAAATAGTAACATCGAACGCGCGCTTATCCGTGTCCATATATTCTCTTTCCATTTGATTCTTCCACCCCTTCGGGGATAGCCCGATTTTCGATGGTTGAGAGCGCGCGTAAGTCGACGCAATAGGAAAATACTACGACACCCTGCGAATGTGAATGAAAGACTATACAAGTAAAACGAATAAGATGCTTTTGAATAAAGAGAGACAAAATGAATGATGAAAGGAAGGGCGCGAATGGAGATAAATTGTAAATGAAAAGAAACGGGGAAAAATAATGTGGAAATAAAATTATTTCTCGACCTCTTCAAAAAGTACCTTAACCTCAGAAGCTGATTTTTTATACAAATTGATTTGTCAAATAAATATAGCCGAAAAATAAAATATAACTTTATCATATTTTTAATAATTTGTCAATATAATATACATTACAAACTAAATTATTATGAAAGGACATTTTCAAGAAAATAGTACGTAATTTTGCAAAGTACGAATATTTTAAAGTAGCTGTAATTTTTCTTCGGGAAAGGGGATAGATGAAGAGCAACATCGAGTGAAATGCACTTACTCAACAATAATAAGAATAGGAAGGGAAAACAGACATGGAATAAATATTTAAAAGAAACAACATGGCCGAGTGAGAGGAATATTGTTTTACAACGAAAATGGAGATCGTACAAACACGACGAGCGAAGAAAGCATATAAGATTACTTTTAAAAAAAGTACTAAATAATATTTATAATAAAAAGATGTAGAAAATGAAAGGATAAAAAAAGAGACTTGGGTGGAAAATAGTTAAGAGAAAAGAGGGAGAAGCAATCAAAGGATACAGAAGGACGAAATTCGGGGAGAAGGAGGGACAGAAAGAGCAGGAGACCGAGTTAGGAGAATAATCCTGTTTCGTGGTGACTAGATTACAACACTCCACATACTGACCTACCAGGGTGAAGCTTTTCCATTGCAGTATGGTCAGACAGACTCTTGCGAATACCCCTAACAAAAGAAATTATAGTATGAATATGAAGAAGTGACATAAAAATATATTAAACATAAGTTAATTTATGTGGAAAATAAAAAAAATGTATGAACATTATACAATAGTATATTAAATTACACAACATTATACAAGTATTGTAGTATTACAAACTCGCATAATCGTACCATATAATCCACATGTTCTTGTCTCCTCTTCACCAAAAGCTCCTGTCTCCCCCACCAAGCCATCTAACAATCCAAAAAATCCAGCCCACACGAAACACTCGTCCCATAAACAAATACCTGTTTCGATCACCGTACGCCGTCAATTTCCAGCGGCGTCGACTGCGCTTCCGGGGTGTAAGCCAAAGATGCATCCACCCCCGCAAGTGCTCATCGAGTCCTGCAAGAATTCCAGCAGCGTCGGGAAGCGGGCTGCGGAGGTTGTTTAATAAAATAACCTCGTTACGGCGCATCTGGGCATCAACGGGGCTTGCGGGGCTTGTTAGAGGATCTGTCGGAGTGTAAAAGACTGAGTCTCGAACGGGGGTGGCGGGGTAGCTAATGTAGCAGCGGTGGCTGGCTGCTCGCCTTGGTAGCGGACCAGCTTGAACAGCGAGAAAGGGTGGTCGAGGGGGTTCGAGGGGGGTTTTATTGCGGATCCCGGTAGACGGGAGAGAGAGAGAGAGAGACGGGGGCGGCCACGGGTGGGGTACTAATACATAAAGTAGCTTAAAGTAGAAAATTGTGGAAGCGTCGTGATGCCTGGTGATTGCGTTACCTCCGGGGCTTTGATTTAAAATGCAACGAGGGGCCAACCAGTCGCCAGGGGTGGGGGTGTCGGAGAAAACGGGCCGAGGCAGAGGGAGCCGAGGGGTGGCTGGAAGGATGGATCCTGCCTGGGAGCCATGTTCCTCCTGCGGGAACGCCAGCCAGCCTTCCTGCCACGGCCAAAGGGGTTGGCGGGGGTGGAAGTGTACGAAGAAGGGCAGAAGGCAATGGTGGTGGTGGCGGCGGTGGTGGCGGCGATGGAAGCTTCGACGTCGAAGGGCAAGGGGGTGGAATTCTTTGCTGCAACGCGTCGGATCGACTTCCAGCTTCGACTGCTTTGTTGCCCGCTCCTTTTATTTTCATCCCCCTCACCTTCGGCTTCGGCTCAGGCGCAATAATCCCTTCTATTGGGTCAACCTTTTTACCATCCACTTCCACGCTGAATCTTCTTTGTCCCGCGGTTTATTTGCGGCATCGGGATAACGGGAATTTGTTTCTCTATTTTTTCTTTTGCTTCGTTGGGATATCTAGCTTACTTCCGCGGAGAACAATAAGGGTTGCATCGTATATTTCTGGTGAAATCAGAGAAAGATGCAAGGGGGAGAAAATTTGACTTCTCTGTAGGATTTGGGGGTGCATGAATTTGAGAAGCTAAGAATTTGCCGATCTACGAATTTGGTTACAGGAAATTATAGATTCAGGAATTTAACCGTCCACGAATTTGGGGACCTAAAGATGTAGACATGCATGGACTTGGAAGTATTTCGAAGATAATTGGAAAGCTTGAACATCTAGAAACAAGTAAAAATTCAATTTCAATTTGAATCTCATTGAAGACCAACATAAATTTATTCTTTGTTAATGGGATAAAAAATGAGAAGGAGCATATTGCATGATCGGGAGGTTACCAACGAGGTCAGATTGTCAACGTAGACAACGTCTTTTTAATAAATTGCTCAGGAGAAATGCGATTAAACGTAAACACGGTGTTTTAAGGGTGAAAAGCCACGTTAGGGTTGGTTCGCAACACGGTGGAATCGTTTCTGAGTGACGGCGGACAGACATCCCGAGAGTTAAGGTTCCCGCCGGTGCTATAGGGGTGAATTTTGGGGGTGACAGATGATTTAGCGCGGTGTTCCTTGTGTCACTGTATCAAACATCCGGCAAAGTTGACAGCTCGAAAGGGACTTCGATATTCCTTATGCTTTTTCTTCCTTCATGTTTTTCCTTCTGTTCTTAAATCTGATTAGTGCATATACTTTCTTGTAATAATTTAAAAAAAAATGTACATTGTCATTATTTATTTGAAAAGTCCTTTAGGTTATAAGTTTTGTTCGCTTATCATAACAGTAGCAATATCAAGAGGAAAAAAAGTAAGGATTGACAAAAGAGAGGAAGAACGTTCCGATATCACTCATGCAAACAATCTTTTGGCACATTTCGCATTCCTTCAGACGTCAATCTGCGTCAAGATCACCGTGTCGGGGGTTCTTTCTTGCTTCTTCTTTAATTCCACCCCTCCGCTCTCATCTCTCGCACCCCTCGAACGCCAAGACGCCTCCGTTGATCCTCTTCCCGTCTCGCGTTCCCTCTGTGTCCAAGTCCCCGAGGATGAAGGGATCAGAGGAGAAAGAGATATGGATTGACACTCGAATTCCACCGGTAAAGGATCCACCCTTCGTTCGGTCATTTTTCTTATCCACCGCGTTTCCCGGCCACGCTCTAACAAACTAAATTCATCAAATTCGACACCGATCGTCCATTCACGGCCGTTTGATTTCTCTTCTTGAATCTTCGCTGACGCGAAAAGAGATTTCAAACGCGTCCCTACGATATTTTCCTTCGTTCTATCAAATTTCTTGTGTAAACATGGTAGTAATCTGGAACCGCTCAGTTACGGCGGGAGGTAGCATCTTTTTCATGATCTTGAAATTGTTCATGTTCTTAATGAAATTTGTAAATGATGTTGATACTATGAATAGTATCTGTACAGTTAGATCAAAAGAGATTAAAAATGACGACAATTTCACCCTAAAATTGGTCAGTAACAGAAAGCGGTATCTTTTTTGAAGCCGTTTCGAAAGAGAAAATTGAAGATATCAAACGTGACCAATGGTGTCTCGCGTGCTGTTCTTGGCAAGAGCCAAGAACGAGGAAATTAAAGAAGAAGCACGAAGAACATAAACTGACGTTTCTTGACACGGATTGACGTCCAAAGGTCATAAAATAAACTCGCAGCAAGAAGGTGCGTTATTTCCGGAATAAAATAGGAGGAATTCTGAAGTAAAGAATTGTATAAACCGAGGCTGAAAAGGAAAATATCTTCGGCTTCGTCCGTTTTATTTCACTGGCAAATAAAATCATTTTAAGAGAAGAAATTGTTGCAAACAAGAGGAATATTCATGTTCTCGTGAACGAAATGGGGAAAAAAAAGAGAAGTATATTAACGAAAGAAAAATATTCAGGTAGTAATGAATATAAAGACGGCGGTAGGAGAATGGGGGAATAACTTGTGAATATTTTCACGAAATGAATTGTCACACAATGTGCTCGACACTAATCTTAGTTATCCCAGTTGAGCTTTCCAAGACATTTCGGTGGTTCGCTGAGACGAACCGAGCCAAGATTAAACATAATATACCGCTCGGTGGCTTCATTCCGAAAATGAAACTGCGCCATCCTCTGGCGCCGATTGAATTATTTCCAGGATGACGACGATAGGCCTTAAGAGCTTTCCCACCAGAAAACTACGTAATTTCAGTATTATTGTATCGCGGTGATAATACTTATACGAGTAAATAATGTAATTCTCTTCTTCGTGCATAACCAATGAAATTTTCTTCAAGTTAATTAACCTCTTCACTATATTAAATATCTACAACGCGGAATAATAATTTTGTCTAGTTAACGCATTACGTTGAATACTACCTAATTAAATCAGAAAGTTATACAGTTCAGTTAGAAAAAGTAATTATTTGAAACGCTGCGTAGCAATACTGCAGTTGGCAACCAGAAGCAATGTGGATCTTATTGGTCCGCGTGCCAACTTACTACACATACAGTATATAACTTACAGTGCTTTCACAATCATTGGCACATTACCCTATCCAAAAACTAAATCTCCCATTCAAATGAAAAAGGTAAGTTGTTAAAAATACTGTTCAACTTGTTCAAGGATTTTTTTGAGGTTACGAAAAGAGTGATTTCTTTTTTGTAACTATATTTCACTTTACTTGTTACTTTGATCGAACAAGTTTTTCGTCTTATAAAAATGATACCTTTAAAATTACCGTCAAAAGTCGAACATTTGATATGTAACGACCTAATAAGATCCCCAATGAAGAAGCATAAAAATGTAAGGAAATATGCCTAGCTACTCTCCCTCAGGAACAACGCTTTGATCTCTTTCTCTCTCTCTCTCGTGCATCCCCGTTACTCATTCTGGCTACCATTTCACCCTCTTTCCCTCGACACCCTTCACGATCCCACGATCTGGCCTCTATCCGTCCGCGCCCCTCAAAATATCAACTAAACGATAACCGCATTTATTATTCATCCGGCTGCCACGTTCGCTGCTCTCGCGGCTCCAATTTTGCAGAGTAGTTTTTCAAAGAATTCCGTAAGCGTGCCGGCGCATCGCGAGCAGGATGGAAATATGGAATCGAGAGAGGATGAGATATTTCGCGTGCTAGGCACGCGATACAACACGAGCAGACCTGGAGAATAAGTTGCCCCATTTCACCTCGAAATTACGCGTAAGTCGATGGTTTGCGGAATACCTGAACAATTTTTCGCTCGTGCGATTAACAGACACGGTTCCGATCAAAAATTTATGGACATTCGAAAATATTTTCGAAAATACTTCGTTTAAACGATGCCATTCGCAAAATTGGAGCTTCGCTTCCAACAGAAGTAATATTTTCTTCAAATATATATTTAGCTTACAAATTTGTAAATGGACCTAAATATACAGGAATTTGGGAATTTAGAAACATATCGATATTATAAGATAGCGAGCTGCCAGATACCAAGCGGCTGGCTATCAAGCGTACATTATGGAGCAGTCGGATATTGAACATACTGTTGTCGAGCGGTTAGATATCAGGTGAACCATTATCGAGCGGTTGAATATCTACAATTCAATACGAATTGAATATGAAATACTCTCCCATGATCAATTTGAAATAGCAACAATAACAAATTGCAAAAGTTAAATTTCTAAAAAGTAGTAAAAAAAGGTGTAGAAATAAATGCAGTAGGGAAAGAAAAAGAGAAAAGTAGTAGAAAGGGAATAACAACGAGAGAGCCGAGAGTTAGTCTCTCCGGTTACGCGTTAACCGGCCGATGGAGCGACTAATAACGATAACGATGCCAGAAACGATAATCGAGTTAGGGGTTTCCGCGGTTTCCACGGTTCTCCCAGGGCGCTGATTGCTGGAACGGCGGCGCGGTGGCGGTTTAGCCGTCGGGATGGCCGATACGCGCCGACGCCGACGCCGACGCCGGCAACGCGCGTACAGACGCACGTAGACGCGTAGCAGCACGAGTGAAGGCGTAACGAGTACACAATGCGATGCAAATTGGGCCTCTCCCGACAGCACGGACCAGTCAATCGGCCGGTTGCCTATACTGCTGCAACGCGATGGTATTACTAACATCGCTATTCTATTATGACATTACGGTTCCCCGACCAGCAGCCGGGACTATTACCGGCCTGGACTCCCTCCAGGCGTTCCATTCGGGATAACTCGGTAACTGTTCATCAAGACGCCAGAGACAATACCGATCGAACGCCCGAAGCTATCCTTTTAATTTATTTTCATTCGTTTAAACTGCTTGTATCGCCGACGGCGATCTAACCTATGCTAGCCTGCCTTCTAATCTCGTATCTGGTAGTTCAGATTAGCATCATTATGCCGATTTTCGATCGATGCGGTTTTATGGCTGAGGCGTGATCGAGGAATAATACAACCACTAGCTTTTTACATGTTAGCGAGATAAAATCTCGGTGTACAGTAACGACAAACATTTTCTACATTAATGAATTATTATTCTCGAATAAATTGATTTTGAAAGCATGTATTCTTTGAATTCTTTACGTATTGTCATATACTTTAAATTAATCATAATTCCGTCCAATTTCAATGGCGCTGTCAGCATACGGAGGTGGCGCCACTCTTGGTTTACCTACGAAGCTTTTTCTAATTGTAACATTTCATTTTAAAACGTTCTTTTACATTCGTATTGCCAATCAAAATCGAATGTAATTAATACATATGAATTATTAAAATTCGAATACAACAATTTTACTCGTCAGTTTCAGTGAATATGTTAATGTTTCTCTTTCGTCATAACTGTAGATCTACCAAAAACGATAAAAAGTACATAAAGATCATTGGTATCTTTTAATACAATTTCACATTACGTCTAACAGATAAATTGTTAGTGCCAATAAAATTACATTCTGCTTTCTTCATTTGCTGATTTACGGCCCATACATTCTTGCTATTTAAGAGCTACATTTACGTTTCGTAATGGCGTTTGCCGCTGAATGCCATCATTTAAATTCATTTCAATAGAAATAACTGCTTTCAATGTAAGGCGATAAGTTTAGTGATCAACAGACCACGTGGCGTCATCTCTAGAAATGTGACGCACATAAACCGCAGGATTTACTCTCGAACGTTGTATCGTGTATAACGTGCATAAAATTCCACTGTAGTCACGTTATTTAATACTGTTATCTATTACAAATTTCTACATGACACACAAACGTACTTTATCTCCCCTTAACATTGCATTAACTCGATCGAACAAATTGATATTACACATATTGCAAGATAGTTATGATAAAAAGTGCTCATCGTTAATAAACGTTCATACGCATGCATAATGTGAGATAATTAATTGTTTAGTTTGTTAGCAACGTTTAATTTATGTAAATCGCAGTACATGTACAAATAATTGAATTAAATAAATGTAACATGTTAATTATAATTGTAACGTTACTCAAACAGAGATGTTAATGATCTTCATACGTTTATTCGAATTTTAACATATGTATTCTGTTATCAGTCTTAAAATATTCTGTTAGCCTTGGACATGCTCGCACTGAATTACCGACATAGATAAAATCACTGCTTATGAAATTTATTCCACGCAGCCACAACGTGGCGTGATGAGCGAGAAACGCGCTTGAAAAATACATCCACTCTTTTTCAAAATATGCATAGAAACAGTGTTTTGATTTACAAGAAAAATATAAGGGCAAAGATTACATTGTGAAATTTTTTAAAATTTTGTGTGCAGTTGGCAGTTAATATAAAATAGGTAAAAAGTAATGCAATTAAGGAGTAATAGTGTAACAATGAAATACCAAATAAGAAATAGAATTATTCATGTAAGTTCAATGTACTTTTTGTTATAAAAGAACTGAAGTTGATGTAAACGTGTTATGGAAGATTGACTATCGTTTGAACGAATAATTACAATTAATTTTTAAAAATTCCTGCTTTGAAAAAACCCAAACGGCCGATACAAGAGCCACCTGCGATACATTCGGCGAGTGAGACCGACACAGATGGCGCGTCGATCGCGTGGCGCAATGCACCAGTAAATTTAAACTGCATCAAGAATTGCATCTAAGCGAAAGGAGACAGAAAAGTAGCCGTGTAACGAGTTCGATAAAGAGAAAAGATCGATGGCAGCATAGTTGGAGTCGTGGCGAGCCAACTAGGAATCCTCCGCTCGGAGCGTGTTTAGAGGAGCGTGGCAAGAGCAGAGGGAAACAGCTGACTGCCAACCGCGAGGCAGACAAACACGCACGGCGATAGAGCGAGAGGGAGCATAGATTGAAAAGCGAAGGAACGGAGGAGGGAGAAAGTGTCAAGAGACCCGACGAAGATAACAAACGAGGAGCAGCGAAAAGGAAAAGCAGCCACGTTCGAAGGGAAAGAGAGGAAAGACCGAGACGGAGGGAGCCGATAGAAAGAGAGCGACTGTGACAAGTAACTCCAGAGAGAGGCGAGAGAGAAGGTCGAAGAGAGAAGGAAGATCAGTGCGGGTAAGTGAGAAAGAGAGGGTGCGATAAAGCGGTTATGGAGCGACGAGGAAAGACTTCGGCCAGGGTGGGAGGAGGGATGACAAAGAGAGACAGCGCGAACCGGCTAGGGAAAAAGGAGGATAGCGGTGATCGTTGAAGCTCGTCACGGGAGACGGTGGAGGACGTTGGTCCTCCGGCGTTGGAGAGCGCGGAATCGTGGAGTAGAGCGAGCCGACGACGCACCGTCCGGGTCGTGCTCCTCGTCGCGGCTCCTGTTCTCTTCATCGCGGCGGTTTCGTTCGGGTTGAATGGACGAGGGTACCAAGTGCAGAGTGCCGATCGGCGACGCCTGCGTGTCTATGCGCGTGTGCTTCGACTCCTTGTGCTTCTCGTCGACGCAGCAGCGGCTCGCCGACGAGGAGGACGCTCCACAGCTGCCGACACACGGCGCCGTGGCCGTGGTCGCGGCTGGCCAGAGGGCCATCTCGAACGTCACCGGAGCGACCGCGATTACAGCGATGGGCACCCTCCGCGAGCTGCAGGAGTTACTTCGCGTCAAGGACGAGAGGATCACCGAGTTAGAGGCGCTCCTCTGTCGTCGCGACGCCGAAATCCAAGAGCTACGGAGCCACCTGGACAAGTTCCTGAGCGTGTTGCCGTTCAAGTCGCCGCTGACACCGACCAAACCCAGGCCCAGGAAACAGCGGGCGCAGGGGATCTCCGCGGAACCACCGCTCCAGGAGTTCGCGGCGTTGACGGTCGTCGACAAGAGCGACAGGTTGGTGTCACGCGACCTTTTCTTCCGATTAGGCTCGTTCGCCGGCACCCGCTCGATTTCGAGCCGATTCGAGTGGCCGGCTATTACGTCGCCGTGACGGGAATATCGGTCGAAACGACCGTCTCTCGCGGAACGTTCTTAAGCTGCCCGCAGGTTAACCACTTAACACCGCGCATGCGTGCGCAAGTGTGCGCGTGTTTACCCGATACCGCTCGACTCCTCGGTGCCGTGATTTAACAGGCGTTTTCGACGCTGCAACTAACGTGCTAAAAAAATGCTCACGTGATCGACGACGACATGTGACAAACGGCGCTAGTTTTCGAGACGTTTTCGTTTGTCCCGCCGACGTTCGACGGACACGTTTCGCTTGCGCGACGATCGACGACGTTTCGTGCGCTTTCAATGCCGCGATGAGAACAGACGTTTGTGACACGGCACGGCATAATTGAATAGATGAGTCGATGATACGTACAAGTCCAGAAACCGCGTTTCCAGATGTTTGGCAAGATAACTTCAACGGTCGTGTAGTATCAGTACCAGTGGCTCTCAAACTGTGTGCTCCACTCTGGAGCGCTAGGAGCAATTTAAGAATCACGAAATATTGCAATATATTCATTGACATGACCACGTGGACTTAGTCAGATCAACAATGTATCGATACAATGACAACTATAGCTGGTCAGACTATGTTCTAATTTTGGCACTAACTGATAAAGGTTTGATGGGTCTGGTCCAGATTGCAAGCACCCCGTGATCTAAATTGAGACATGTAACGCATGGTGATTTAATGCGTGGTCTATACAACATATAGGGAACTAATATGTAGCTATACAACACATGACAATTTAATACATTGTGATGCATTGTATGGCAATGTATCACTTGGTCATTCAGTCTATGTAGCAATTTAGCTCGTAATTATGCAACCTGTGACCTAACGCTGTGATACATTGTATGGCAATATAACAGTAGGGGTGTAACACGTGTTCGTCTAACATGTGGCACTCAAACTTATAGCTGCACAACTTGTGGCGATCTAACGCGTTGCACTGTATAAAACAACATGTAGGCATACAACGTAGCAGTCTAACTCTAGTTACACCTGTAGCGATCTAACATGTGATACCATACAACAGGGAGTCATATAGCTCACTGTTCTCCAAACGTTTAGTATTGTGATTATTCGGAAATAGATAATTTTGGACTTGTACTATCATTTCTCAAAATTCAGACTTGAGACTTTGACTAAGGTTTATTTATTTAGTGAACGACACCTCTTACGAAAATGTGATACTCTACATTTTTCGCTTATTTTTTCATGCATATTTATATTCGCTTTGATTGGACCATCGGATTGGAAACATTCCGTATATTTATAGCGACGGTCACCGGTGACCCCCGCAGCATTCAACGTGTTAACGTTACTTAGCTACCGTGGACTCTTCGTCGACATATTTATTGTTACGGTCACACACATACACTCGTTTTGCACTGACCGACCACCATGTGACTACGGACCAGTGCTTTTCCATCGCATCATTGTTCAGCCACTTGCGATGTTTCGCGGCTTTTCGCAACCAATTTTAGACAAATTGTTTTATTAATCAATTAAGAGACATGCATATCACGTCACTCAACGTTTAATCACGTACACTTGGATGCAATGTAAGATTTCTTTGGACGAAGATTGGAGTCATAGAGTCTGCCATTTGCTCTTGACTTTGAATAACTTGGGATCTGCATTGCAATTTAGACAGGAAAATGTCATTAAATCTAATTAGATAGCATCTGAATTTCAGATTCGAGGAAAATTTGGAACCTAGGAATGAAAATCCTAGGAACTAGATTAGGTGTTTTACTAAGATCTAAGATTTCTGAAATTGAAAGCAAGATCAAGTCCCTAAATTACCAAATTTCGAAGATTCTCTAAACTCCAAATCCTCAAATACCCAAATTGTCAAGTTCCTGTCTTATAGAACCACAATATTATATAACACATATTTTTACATATAAAAAGTATCTCAAATCCATAAAATTCTTAAGATTAAATTCTCATCTCCCCAAAATGAAAAAAAGCCTTCACCTGACTATACTTGCTAACCCAGAACAGGTCATAAATGTGGCTGTCCAAGCAAATTTATAATCGCAATTGTACTTCTGCGTACAAAAACTCCAGGTAAAGAGGAAACACGACGAAAACCTATTGTACGTGTTTCGTGTAAACAGAGTTTGAACGTCTCGGAGCCATTTTTGCATCCAACAGTACAATTTGACGTTTCACGTTTATTTCGTCCACAGCTGACATCATCGTTATTCTCAACTGTTCTCATGTGATTGTTATCTACGAATCAGTGATGTTCAATAACTCGGTTAATGTGACAGCTCGTGTTTTCTTTTTCTCTCTTTCGAAGGGGCCTCTGATTAGTTTCGATGTTTGCATCGACTGCTCGACCGGTTGTCTGTTTCTTTATGTTAATATCGCTGTTTTTGCTGTCACGCTACGTAAATGGCTTTACAATTCTGATTATCTTCATTGACTGTCACTTTCTTACCGATCGAACTTACGAAATAGTTGAGTCTGCTGCTATTTCTTTTCTGCGTAAGCCTTCCGTTTGCGCACATGCCGTGCAGTGTTTTTCTTTTCGTTTTTGCTACGTGTGATCTGTAATTAGAAACGTCTTTAATTCTTTATTGCGAAGTGCAAGACACGCTTCGGCTAGTTAGACGCGATTTTAAAGTTTAATTCTTTTGTGCAAATATGCTTTGTAATTTCTAAGGTGAATTATAATCTGGAGATGGATTGAAAAACATTTCATTTTTTGCACACTGCACAATCATTATTACCACTATTATTAATACTGTCATGCAATAAAACAAAATACATTCAAATAACTACGTTTCTGATTCACATTAAAACATGAACATTAGCAGGAACAACAAAGTTAATTGAACGCCGGATGTAGATCATGTAAAAAATTGAATTTTTAATTCTACTGCTGCAAGGTTACGAATTAAAATTCTATTTTAAAGTTATGTACATATTTTTTTCATTTCCATCATTCATGGTTGGAAAACGTTGATTGTAATTTACAATCGTTGTTATTAAAAATTTTGAAATTAACTTCTCATAAAATTGTTCGAATATCGTTTTTGCGACAAGAAAAACAACTCAGCTTTTTTCTCTTAAGTCATTATCCATGAATAAGTGGCTATTTATAGATCAGACTAAGCATATTTCTTTTTGCTATATATATGATCGCTTATTTGAATAATTACGTGCACACGAAGTTGTTGCTGAGTGATAAGGATATGCACGAGGAAACGCGGCGAGAATTTTTCTTCGTCGTTGCAATCGGTATTTATTTATAAATTAATATTTATAAACATCGTACGTTGCACCAGTCTTTTTTCTTCTGTCAAGATATCTCCACGGCCATTTTGCGTTTCTCTAATGCAACACTATCTGAACTTGAATAAGAGAATATTTCACTTTCATTTAATTAACAAACTTCATCAACAGAGTTCATATAATAAAATTAAAACGAAGCTTGCAATACAATAAACGTTCAAATTATCTAAAATTCCAAATCTAAAAAATTTCCAAATCCGCAAATTTCCTTGCAAGTCCACAAATCTCTTAATATCCAAAAATTAGCCCCTTCGTTCAGGAAAAAATACGTATCACGAAATCCGTGTTGATCGCTTGTACAAATGTTTGAAATCGAAACGGAACAACAGATTAGAGCCGCTGATGAACGAATAACAGTCGTAAATTTCTTTCTCAACCGAATTGGAAGCAGTTTATTTCGCGCTCGCTATGCAGATCGTCGTTTTCGTTATTTAACATTCCAAACGTCGCTGTATCTGAATAACAAAGCAACGTGTTAATGTATTATTACACGTTCGTTCTGTCGAGCTCGATCGAGAGAGAAAGGAAGAAAAAAACGCGCTCGCAAATATGAATGCAGCGATAAAAATAGATATTCCTCTTTTGGCGCCAAGCAAATTCCTCAACGCAGTTCCATGATTTTTCGAGCTTCCATTTTACTTTTCTGCGCGAGCATCTCTGCCTGAACCATTTTCTTCACTCTTTTAAATCGTTTATATTTTGTCATCTTTTGCTGTTATATTAAAGTGCAATATTAAGGTACATTTTTTATAATAGAGTTTCTATAGTGGTGAGATCTTCAAGATTTTACACTTCAGAGTTTTTATAATTTTGAAATTTACAGATATTTGAGTTCTTCAATTATCAAATTCCCATATTTCCACAGGAGCAAATATCTGAATTTCTACACATTTAAATCAGTAACTTGAAAACTTAAAAATCTGAGAATTTGCGAACATAAGAATTGCTAACTGGAAATTACTGTAGATACAGATTCTGTGGCACATACGTGTATTTCAAGTATACGTGCATCGTAATCAATACTGCAAATCGTTACAACAAAAAGCAGGATTTCACCGCGTTTCTGAAAACGCACTTTCACCGCGTTGAATTCCCATCGATTCTTATAAAATGAGGCAATCATCCGATCATAGCCTTTAACCGAATAAAAATTAACGTTCGCAATAAGATTCTGTTCTTATGATCGTATAAAATTCAATATAACAATATTTATTAGAACTTAATATACCACAATAAATGTACCAATATAAAATATAAGATCCTTTAATTTTAAACTATTTGATCACAAATATATATTTTTATAAACACATATTTTAAATTTTACATATCTCTCATAAATTACATATTATAAATCATTTATATTTAAATATTTAAGCGAACGAACATAACCTAAAAGTTTGTTCCCCACACTTTGAGAATCCCTGGTCGAAAATATTATATTCAATTACATTCGATTTGTTTTCGTCGACTTGAAATATTGGGTAAGAATAGAAAGTAACGAAGTAGAAGCAAAATTCTGCCAAGAAAATGTGTTTATGCAATGCCGATCGATCGGTGATTTGTGCTCGGTAGTTGCATAATTGAATATTGGTTAATGTTATTATTTTTCTTTATGTTCCCTTATATACCGGATTGTGATTTTTCGTTTGAACATTACATGCTAGTTGCATAATCAGATATTAGCTAATGTTAATATATTTGAAGATTACTTACCGGTTAATTATACATTTCTTATGTAATTTATTATGTATGTACATACAGAGATGTACCGAAGTATTAGCTGGCAGTGATATCTTTTATTTGTGCTTGATACTCGTCGTACGTGTTTACGTTTAACATTCGCTACTTGTATTTAATTTAATTATATAACAACCTGCATTACTATCGTTTTATTGCCCCTGCGTTTATCTGTGTACTGTTCACTATATCTTTTAATGTACGAAATTTTAATTTTAATTCTTTTAAAAATATATACACAAAGCAATATATAATTCTACATCGCTCAAAAAGATAAAAAAATAAAGATTCAACTGAAACTACTGCATAATTCACAAAGATCATAAACGAGCTACAAAAAGATCTCAATGCTTCCGTTCAATAAACAATTAAAAACACAGTAACACCCAATACACCATTCCTCAGGAACATAAAAAAACAGATTCAAACAAATCGTTACATAGTCCACAAAAGTTGCAAGCACCCTAATGCTCACGGACAGAACGTATATCTGAAAGTGCTTTGTTTAAGAGTCGTAAACGTCGAAAGATTTATCAGCCGACTTTTAGCGCCCCTTGATTTCTTTTTTATGGGACCACACAAAGCAGCCGGTATCTACGGAGCTAAAATAAACAGGGGAGGAGTTTCGTTGCCGCGAAATTGGTTGAAAAATTGAAAAATCCGCCGGTTATTTGCAACGTTAAGTGTATGGTCGCAACGGGGATAAAAATAGACGTTTGTTCGATGTCTCAGCCCGCGAATCTTAATACGACGTTTTGTCCGGCAATTTTTATGGCATAAGCAGGACGTGCCTTGACTACGGAGACACGTGGGCGGGCAGCTATCGACACGCGGCGCGTGTATCGAAGCTGGCGCTTAACTCTGTCTCGCGGCTTTATAGTAAATTTACATTCCAAGTTCTAAGGAGGCCGGCCATAGTAGGCGTACCATTAGCTTTTCGAAACACTGATATCATCTGGTGACCTGCAATGCATTTCAAAAATTTCATTTTTTGTCTTACTTTATGGGCTCTATGGAAATTTACCTCGAGGCGAACAACGCCTCCAGTGATCATTGTTTGCACGTTTACTTCATTTAATCGAAATGATCAATGACCATAAACATCACAGTTATAAGTAACTGTGTATTCTACTTATTAATTATAATTTTAAATTGCAATTGTAAATTGTACTAAATTATTAGTAAATTGTAGCAAAGTATATAGATGCATATTTTGCAAGAGCATCCTGTCAAAGGTAACACAAAACCAAAGTAAGGAAGTAAACAGCACTAAATCACCGAGTGTTTCGTTACCGAGTCGGAATTATACACTACGTGATCTAATCTTGAACATTTAATGCAAATCAATTCTCGTCTATTTATTTTTGGACGCGGTTTTTATTCGCCCAAAAAGCGGAGACGCTGAACCGTCGAATGAAATCGCGTGGGAGTGAAGCTATCGGAGTAAAAATAACGTTTGCTTTCCTTTGGTGTATTAGCAAACAAAAATGGAGGGTCTGCTTCTTACTTGGATTCTGTAAATATCAGACGATTTTAGATTTATGCGAACACTTCGAGCTTAATAAATTCGTTTCGACGAATCAGCCTTTCTCTTTGAACTGTGGCAATAAAAATACACTGCGAAATTAAAAGATTCTCTTTTATATTCTGAAATGGTTGAGAAAAATCTACAATTTTTTTGTAGCTAAGAATGTAAAACCTAACATAACACAAAACAATTAAAACAGAATAAAAATTGAAAATTTTGCTAGACTGAAAAACATGTACATTAAATAATGAAACAGGAGAATGAACAATTTACACGTGGTGTAACTCTACGTTAGATTACCACACCTTATATAGCCATGCATTGTATACTAATAGAAAAGTGTTCGATGCTGGAATATTATCACGAGTTGTGTCAGTATATGTTGTACATATGTTGCATATCTGCTGTGTCAGTACTGTATACATATTGTGTCAGTTTATTGTACCATCAGTTTTATATCCACGTGTAGTATTATCACAAGTTGTATCACTACGTGCTGAGTCACTGCAAATTGTATAGCCACGTGTGGTATCACTATAAGTTGTATCACTCTGTGTTACACCACAAATTGTGTCGTCACGTGTGTTATCACTACGTCGTTATATTTTTAAACATTGTATAGTCACGTGTTCTCTTCCCACGAGTTGTATTATACCTCTATAATTCGTATAATCACGTGTTTTATCGCCACCAGTTGTATCATTACACCATACATCCCCAAATTATACTACCAAGTTAAAAGAATCTCCATATACATATTTTCAATCGCAAAAATTGTTCTAGTAGCGGTAATATAACGAGACTTCACTGTACCTCCACGCATCCACGTAACGCGAATAGACTAACAGTTTAAATGCAAACCGTGTCGTGGAAGCCTGAAGACCGTCATAAATTGGTGTGAACACCCTGTATATGCATTGTTCGCAGCGAAAGGGTTAATTCAGTTCAAAGTGCAGTACACGCAGCCGAGCAACGTGCTCGTCAATAAATGGTTGCTAAAGCTGGCGCTAGACTTCCACTCTCGTCAGAAGTTTGCATTCCACTTTCTAAGACTGGCGCCCATGGTAGGCGTTACATTACAGGCTCGCAAACGCTTTATGTTTTGTTGCATCTCTATGTTCATTGTACTCTCTGTCGCTCACTTTTGTTCTCGTTTCGTCGTCCAAACTCGGACGCATTGCGAAATTGATTTTTCCTATTGTTCAGTATGCTCCATTCCTTCTTCGAGAGAGTTACTGTAGCAGCGATAAGAATTTGGTGTTAGTCTATGCTTAGATATTTTCAAATTTGTGAATTCATAAATGTGAAATTTGATGCTTCTAAAATTCCAAATACCTAAAATTTCTAATCTGAAATTCCTAAAGTGTCAAATACCTAAATTCCAAAAAACCTAACTTTTCTAACACCTAAAACTCTTCCCATATATATGGCCCACCATTTCCCACACACCCCACATATCGTCACAGCCTAATAGAACTATAAAGAGTATCTGCGTCAGTCCCCTATTTACGCCAATGGCCATATATCAAGCTCTTGTAAAATTTCGTTCGCTCAAGGAACGCGTAAGGCCGGCGCCAACGAAAGCGTCTCGAATCACGCGTTCAAGATTCGACTCGCATTTTGACACCGAGTTACACGATTGAAACCCAGGTCAGGAGCAGGTGCTAATTTTAGAGCTGGCCTGCCTGGTTACGAACCTCTTTGTCACGGAGCAACGCACGCGATATGTATGACTGTTTCTGTTGTTTTTAACACTATCGCGGCTTTTAACGGCCCGATGAGAACTTTTAAAGAACGTTGCACGCACTTGCTCGCCGCAATTAACTGGGCTCCTTTAATGGCGGCTGGCTGATGAGCCTACAACATAATGCTGAGAAACGCGATAGTACGAATCGAATTTATTGCCGCATCAACGCGCAATCATGATCCTTCAACGGCGTATATGATCCTTTAGTATGCTACTTGCGAGACGTTGCTTGTAATTGAATTTTCTATGAAGTTTAAATTGAATTTTATTGAGGTTTGTATCTTTAGGTTAGGTGGAAGATGTTGTGAATTTCTTTTTGATGGAGGATCTCAGAAATATTTGGTGTTATGTAATGGGTAAATTCAACTGCATTTTCATGATACAGGAGTAGAAATTTGAATACAGGTACAATTGTACAAGTTACCTCGACTGTACGTCTTTTGTATAGGTACATAGTTATAGAAACATATAATTAAACATTCTTTTGCACTTAGTACCTTCACCTCTGCGGTCTTTTCATGTCTTCGGTCTTTTCATTTACTGTCTGTCCCTGAATTTGGAGCACCCTGTAGCTAACCAGAATAAACCCAGTTATTTGCGTTGCAAATAAATGAGTGTAAAGAGATTAAAATCCACAAATGTTGTCTGTCATAGTTGTCGGACAACAAGGATATCAAATAGAATAATATTCCTGTGGAAGTCGGTTTGAAAGCCATCACCAGGTTGCTTATCGGGCTGTGGGAAGCACCGTGAAAGATAATACCTTTGGGGCTTGTCGAGTGCACACCGCGTGTATACACGGGACCTGACGTCATCGTTACGCGCCGTTGGCTCGCTAACGATCATTTTCATAAAATCGCGCGTGTGCCACGCAAAACGAGCATGCACACACCGCAGGAAGCTGTTGCCTTCGGGAGGTTCACACCCGAGGCCGAATTCTCAAGGTCGTTGCACTTGGAACGCAGGCTTGGCTGCGCTTGTACCCTCCGACGACGGGGACGGGTCAATCCTGACCCAGACCTGTGAGATATACGCGAAGATATTTTCATTGAACGCGTCTATGCCATTTAACGAGACGGTGTTGTAATAGATACTGCTTTATAGTCATGTTAACAGATGTTACATATGAAAATATAATTTACTACATAAATAATAATTATTAATTATATCGTTTAATAGAATTTTCTAGAAGAATAAAATTATCGTTTATTTATATTTATCACCAGTGAAATACAGTGTTATAAATATGTCAGTATGATTAATAATGTATGAAACATATTATTCTCTGCATTTTTACATTCTCAATACTCGTCAATAATAGCGTGATAAGTGTATATGGTTTTAATTATCAATTATCTGAGCTTAGAAGATTACGAGTTATCTAACAGATATTTTCAGCCATTGTCTAACATTTTCTCGATCACTTAAGTAATTTTCATAGAAACGATGAGATTATAGAAAATAGTCTTCTGAAAAATTGAGAACTGTACTTTGTAAATGGCACTTGAGATTAGGAGTAATTAAGCGATAATGAAAAGCATTTAAAAATATAAGAAATTAATGTGACATATTTTGACATAATCGATTTTGAAGAAGATTATCATCGAGATATTTACAGAAATATATTGTCATATAATATTGTGACATTTTTAGCGAATGAAAACAATTTATGCGTTTCTCTTATTTTTGAAGTGAAGCGTTAAACGTAGAAGATTGTTGGCAGCGACAGAGGAGTTTTAACAATAAATTTCGAAATTCAGTGAGCGAATGTAAATTGAAGTTAGTTTAGTAATTAACGCATTATCTGTAATTCTATTTATGTTTATAAACAACATTGATATGATTTTCATTCTATCAGCATCGTTATCTGGCTTAATTCCATACTTTTTCCGAGTTATCAACGATACGACAACGGTAAATGTTGACTACTGCGATACTATTGTATAGTAGCTAACTTTTACAAAACAGTCACACGTTATTGATTTCACGTTGAAAAACTAGCTGTTTCATTGTTCTGTTAAAAACTTACTGCACTGTTCTCGTGAAAAGCAATTTTTAAAATTTGGAATTTTTTAATTTTCCAATTCCTAAATTTACAAATTCCTAAACTTATATATTTAGAAAATCAGAAACTCAGAAACTTAAAGAACTAAAAATATGTGAACTTAAAAATAGTAACAAAATTGAAATTTACGAATCCAAAAATATTTCGAAGTTTGCAATAAAATACGAATAAAATGTGGTATACGAAATAGATGTTTAAAGTAAACAAATAATAAGACGCACTTTCAAAACTGTGTCAACAAGAAGTAACCACGTGTTATTATGTTTAACATTGCAGAATATTATTCAAATACCAATGCGCTTACGTCGAAGCCATTATTTCGCAGAAACTCATCGAGCTGATTAGATAGTAACTAGAGACACGCATAATACACCTTTTGAATTGTTGTAGACACTACAGAAAGTAATTAATATTTTCACTATTTATTTTTTACTGATTTATGTTATTGTAATATGGGCAGTTGGAAATTTTATATTTTTGTATTTTTAAATCTCTAAATTCCTAAATCCCTAAATGTCCCTACATTAAAAAGTAACTAACTTGTATATATTTGTAATAGAAATATTCACAAGAAACGATGATTGAATTTGAGTGCATCGACTACTATAAACTTGTTTTAACGTGTGCTCTAATATTTTAGGTTTGCGTATTATTTTATTGATTTTACGAGCGCTATCCTGCTCGAATTACCGCAATTTCCATTCATTTATTTTCCTTCTCTTCGAGTTATTTTTCCATCGTGCATCTGCTCCAGTTCCATTAAAATCGAGAGCTTTCTCGACAGAGAACGACCATAACTTCCCCTATATAGCATGATCGAACGATTTCCGTGAATCGACCGCGAATATTCCATAAATTAGTTCTTTGCTTTCGATATTATTTTTATGTTAAATTCGACACGTTCGGTTAGGTTCTTACAGCCTCAGTTACGGTTTCAAGTTTAATTAGAAGGTTTTTATCACTGCTAATGAAGAACCTCGCCGAGAAAAAGCTAATTACTGTTTTACACATCGCTGATGAAAGGGAAACCTAAATCACAGGTTTATGCTGTTCTTAACATCCGATTTACTTACGGGAAAAGCTATTACTTTTTCTTGTTACATATTAAATTGTTTGAATTTATTTCGCTGCAATCAACATTAAACATTTTAGCGTGTATTTAATCTTCAAATAAAAAATTTACATTTGCAGCTTTGCAAACGATATGTAACAGATTATTAAACAATTAAAGCAATGTTACACGAATCTTCCAATAATCTTCGATTAAAGAAATTATTAGTCACCTTGACCCGAAGAAGGAATCTATTTACAGAGAAATTCTAATTTTTCCTTTTTACTCCAATCGAATAACAACATTCTTTAATAAACGAATCAGACGGAACAAATTACTATGCACAATTGGCAAGTAAGAATTCCAAGCTCAATCCGAAGTCGATTATTCCTAATTACTCCCATAAGTTCCAGCCTATTTATAGCTTGCCAGATCAAAGCTGTATCTCGGAACGTGATCCATTAAATCATGCGCGCACCTAATATCACGATTGTCGATTGCAGTTTCGCGAACTGTGCGTTTCCTGTACAATTTGCGGCGAGTGATAAAACTAATTAACTCAGTTTATTTCTTTCGGGTACGTTGTAAATGCAGGACATTATTTTTTATTGTTGCTGACATAATCTACGTTTTCTAAAGAACTATTTAGTAACATTTTTCAGTTTTGTACATTATTCTTGTTGAAAATTAAGCGAGGTTGTATTTGTGATACTAGTATGCGAATAATAAAATAGTTGAACTATTAATTGAATACAAAATTATCTGCAAACATAAATTGATATTTCATTAATTATTAGTGAAAGTACAAAATTCAGAATGTATACACATGATGTTATTTTCATATGTGTGAATACATATTAGCAATACCAAACAGAGAAGTAATGCAATTATTTGCAATTAACTTATAAATTATAATTATTTCTCCGTTGCATATTAACTAAGACAGAATGAAATAAATAGAATGCAAACAGACATTTACGCGAATAAAAGTATATTTAAATGACGTTTATGCGTGTCCAAAAGTGTCTATATCAGACACTCCAATTACACTCGTGCAACATTAATCCCACAAGCAAACGACTAAACGGAGGAAATAGGTGTTTCTCTGGAAAATCGTGGTGCACAGTAACGTTTTCACAAGCCCCTTTGAAACGAGCAGTCACGTTCATTCTAATAATACATGTAGCATCCAAGAAAGAGCCACGAAGCGTTACATATTCGTGGAACACATGATACTTGTAACGCGTACGAATAACCCGTGCCACTTGTTGCAACAACATATTATTATGTCGAAATAATTGATGGTCGTAAAGCAAACATTGTACGTGTAACAAGGCACTTTTGTTATTAGGCTCATCGGAAAGTTCTGTCGTCATTCCGTGTTTGCACGCTTACTGCACTCACGGATTCCTTCACGGTAACAAACAGATCTAATTGTAAGAGCAGGAGAACGTAGGTATCTGGAGGTGCAGAAATTTTGGGATATAGGGATCTGGGAATATGGCGATTTGGAGATTTAATTTGGGGATATATGGATTTAGGGACGCAGGAATTTGGGGTGTAGGAATTTGGGGATGGAGGGATTTGGGGACGTAGGGATTTGGGGACGTAGGAATTGGGGGATGTAGGAATTTGGGGACGTAGGGATTTGGGGACGTAGGAATTGGGGGATGTAGGAATTTGGGGACGTAGGGATTTGGGGACGTAGGAATTGGGGGATGTAGGAATTTGGGGACGTAGGGATTTGGGGACGTAGGAATTGGGGGATGTAGGAATTGGGGGATGTAGGAATTTGGGGACGTAGGAATTTGGGAACGTAGAAACTTGGGACGTAGGAATTTGGGGACGTAGGGATTTGGGGACGTAGGAATTGGGGGATGTAGGAATTTGGGGACGTAGGAATTTGGGATCGTAGAAACTTGGGACGTAGGAATTTGGGGACGTAGGGATTTGGGGACGTAGGAATTGGGGGATGTAGGAATTTGGGGACGTAGGAATTTGGGATCGTAGGAATTGGGGGATGTAGGAACTTGGGGACGTAAGAATTGGGGGATGTAGGAATTTGGGGACGTAGGAATTTGGGATCGTAGGAATTGGGGGATGTAGGAACTTGGGGACGTAAGAATTGGGGGATGTAGAAATTTGGGGACGTAGGAATTTGGGGACATAGGAATTTGAGGATGTAGAAATTTGGAAACGTAGAAATTTGGGATGTAGGAATTTGGGGACGTAGAAATTTGGGGACATAGGAATTGGGGGATGTAGGAATTTGAGGACGTAGGAATTTACTTATTTGCGAATATGTAGATATAGGAAATTCGAAAATATAAAAATCTGAATTTGCAGTTATCCAAAGACATCTGGACCCTAGATTCCAAAGATTATTATAAGCACATAATTTCCGTCTGCATCATCATTCCCAAAATACGAGAATCACAACAATGATTTTATAGTTTTTCTGTGCGCTGTATATCGGCTGTTGGATGAGGGTCTTGAATGGCACGAAGATGATTCTGAACGGCCGAAGAATGCTGGTCGAAAACCTTCGTATATCTGTTTGTGGTCTCGAATAGAAGGTACAGTCGATGACCAGCATTGAATGAGGCCATTAAGGATCCGCTTGTGTTATCCGGGAACGAGTTTCACGCGTGGCAAGGAAATAGAAGAGGAGCATGGGGAACGAAGACCGGTCTATGGGATTCTCGGCAGCGCCATGGGACGCCTGTAGCAGGTGCTCGAATCGCCTTCCGTCGAATGGGATTTATAGAAATTGACCAAAATCGTTCGCTCACGAATTAATATATAAGCCATGGCAATTATTTTGATAATTTTCAAATATATTTTAAGATATTTTTCTGGGTTTCTGTTATAATTTTTTGTTAGATATTATTTACTTAGATGGCTGTACACTACATGTTCATTTAAATAGTTACCCATTAGCTGTTCATATACAAAGTCATCCATGTCTATTAAAATAGGATGTACCGTAGATGTTGTTCATTTAAATGACGGTCTTACAGATGTAGTCCGTTTAAATGGTCTAGTCTAGTAGGTTGTAAATGGCTGTCCAGTAGATGTTATCCATTTATGTGATGGTCCTATAAATGTAGCCCGTTTAAATGATTGTCTATTAAATTTAAATGGTTGTCCAATAGATGTCCATACAAATGGTTGTCCAATATGATCATTTAAATGTCGATCTAATAGATGTGGTTCGTTTAAATAATTATCTATTAAATTTAAATGATTGTCCAATAGATGTTCATTTAAATGGCGGTCCAATAGATGTGGTTCATTTAAATGATTGTCTACAGAATGTAAATGGTTGTCTGGTAGATGTTCTCCATTTAAATGACTGCTCAATAGATGTTGCTCGTATAAATGGTTGTACAAAGATATCCACTTAAACAATTGTAAAGTACTGTCCAGTTGATTCCGAACATAAATTTCCACGATGCAACAGTGTCATCTGATAAATGCGGTATACTTTTCTGAGCAGTCAGACGCAACTCATCATCCAAGGACTAACGTTCTATCGTAACCATTTTCGGCCGGGCAAAAGGGAAACGAAGACGGCGGAAAGTTAGCCACGTGTCGCGAAATATTTATAGAGACCGGAATATCATCACGTCCGACGTAGGGGGAGTGACGACCAAACAAGGTGCAAAAAGATTTGTATGCTGCCGCGTGGTTTCCTCCCTAGCCACCTCTATTCAACCGGAATAGCTCCCACGACGGAACCGACGGAATTTATATGGAAGTTGCCATCAACGCTTGTAAATAATCCGCTCGGTGACGCGCGAAATTAAGCCGCGGTAATTGGTCTATCGTCGAGAATGATCGCGTCGAGATTATTTATTGATACGCTCTCGGGCTACCGGGCATGGAGGCGTTCTGGATTGTGTCACTTTGTTACAATACACGCTCGTTTAATGCACGATGTTTCTGAGTACTGTTCACTCACCACAAGACGCGATAACGAAAGATTAAATTGTAACAGTTAGGTAATATTTTTCTGACTTATTGAGACCTCAAAAATGTAGAAATTCGACACGTCTGAACTTGCAAATTTAAAATGAAACAATGGATTATCGAACTTTGAAACTGTTACGTAAAGTTCATCATGACCTTGAACGTCAGCACATTTCCAAGAAATTGACATCAGTTTGTAAAAAAAATTTGATTAATCGTTAAGAGAACCGATTAGTCCGCATATTATATGAATAAGCTTCACATATGTACGGATTTTATGAATTTATATAATTGCACGTTAGTGCAAAGTTTAAACTCGATCAACTCTCGGAAACGATTAACTCGCAGATCCATTTGTAGTAAATCTACGGGTTAACGGTTTTATTTAATTACACGTTGTTTTATCGTTCGAGTGCGATCAGCTTTCGCGAACGATCGCATCGTTAATCTGTTGGCAGTGAATCTTGATTTCCTGCGAATTTCACTAATTACATCCAGCTCTCGTGAACGAATTGGTTCCCAGCTCTGTCTTTAGGAAACTTCAAGTTTCCGTCAAAATTATTTTCATACACGATCACTGGGCATTAACTTGCTAACACAATAAGTGATAATTCTGTCAAATAAAATGTTCTTCATAATAATCGAAATTTATAATTAGGAGGTTGAAAAGGTGGGCATTCGAGAATCGAGGATTTAGAACTTAGATTAGCAAGAAAGGATTGTTAGGTTAGGAAGGATTTGGAGCTTAGGTTAAGTTAGAAAGAAACTTGTAAGGTTAGGAAAATATCTGAATCAGGATAGGTTAGGTTAAGTTCGTAATTTGAGTAAAGTTATGAAAGTTGAAAACTTAAGTAACTGCTTCGACACAACTTTATTTCCATTTCTGAAAAAATGAAAAATGGAACTATAATTATATAAAAATATGATTAAAAATTGTAAACCAGTATCTCTGTTCCACGAAGCTTAGCATTCTCATAGCACCAATACCTTAGCTCGCTCATTAACATTCAAGGTTAAGCATTTCGTATCTGATATAATATAATGAAAAAATTATGCACAATTAGCAAGGCGTGTGTCATTATTTATCTCTGACAGATTTTCGTGATATTTCGTTCTAGAATTTATTCAGCGCGGAAGACCTACCACAATTTTTCAAGATAAAATGACACATCAGATCCTTGATACATGATTCATGTTCTAATCTTATCCTCCGTACATACATTACATATCGTACGTATGCACTTCTATAATATTCATCGTAACGATTTATAACATTAATTTATTGTAGATACGTTGAATACGGTCGTCAAATAAAATTCACGAGGCACAACGAATTTTTTTCTTCCATTATCAGCTGCTCGTGCGTGTCTGAAAATGCTGAAAGCACTTATGCTAAGTCGTTCAGCAAGTTTCCTGCTGATTTATCGCGAATCCACTTCAATTAGAATTCTCATGCCTGCGCCGTTCACTTCATTCTTCATTTTCCAGACTGGTATCGCCACAAGCTGATTCGTGAATTAATAACCGACAACAGAAAAAATTATGATCTACACGATCTAGATAAACGAATGCATTAACCGTATACCGAATCAATCCGCCATATCAAACGCAACCGTTCGGGAGCCTTAAACAACCTTCCATTTAGGGACTTTTTTCGCTGCCTACTGGGGGAAACCTGTACATACCGATTACAGCCGCTGCTATCGATCACGTTATCGATAACTATCCGTATCGAAATGTTATCGACAATCTGAATGTTGATAATTTTCGAAACGTTTATCGAAAATGTTGTTGATACATCGATAGTATCGTTCAGAGATTGCGTACAACGCGTAATTTTATTATTCAAACGTAAGTCCTGTTTGAAATTAAATAAATTGCAGTATAATCGAGGGCAAATATGCTTGAATGATAAAATACGAACCTAACATTATCTGTTTTGTCATTCGAATGAAACTGTTCTTGTTTGAAACGAAATGACTCTATTTGAAGTCCCAACCGGAATAAATTGATTTCAATGTTAAAACGTAACATAACCTACTTAATTTTTATTATAACCTAACATGATTTGAATAATTTTTAGCACACGATATTATCTTTTAAATTTAACTGTTGCTTAAAAATTGGAAAGTTTGAAAGGCAAAGTTACGTATCAGGATAGGTTAGATTGACCTTGAAGCTGAACTTTTCAAACAGAAATTAACATGTACGAAGATAAGTAATATCACGATTCTTCGTCAGTCGACCTCAACAGTGTTATCGATGTGTACAGTTAAACATGAAATATCGATACTTGATGGTATCTTTAGAAAAGTTGAAGAGCGGAACGAATTCCGGCAAAAAGAAAGGGGCAAACAAACTGCCGGATAAATTCGAGACTTCCACGTCGCGTTTCCTAATTGTTCGTTAAGCCTTCATTGAATTTCCTATTCGTCACCGGGCGTTATTACGGTTAATGAGTTGTCCAGCCCGTTCGAGTTGGACAGAGACGTCGCGAGTGGCAACGGACCAACCTAACGCGCCGGTGATTTACCGTCCATAAAAGTTTGGTTAGTTCTATTTTTGCCTCCTCCCACCTCATCTGGAGCAAGACGATTCCACACGCGGCGACTTCCGTCGCGACTGCATCCCAGTGGGAAAGAAACGGCCAGGGAACAACAGAAAGAGAGAGGGACTCCTCTCTGGCCCACTTGCCGTGACTTGACTCGAGTCGACTCGTTGCACTCGACTCCGTGTGTTGAAACCAGTCGAGTGACGTCACGTATAATTAGTTCTTTGATTCTCTCACTCGCTTTATCTCCGTCTGATGCACGTTCCCTCTCCTCCCCAACATCCCTACTCCACCTTCTATGTCGCTACTATTACAACGAGTCTACTCCGTCGTTTGGTACTCACTGATGTAATTCAATCAGTCTAGAAGATTAGCAGTTTTAGGTTCTGATAACGACAGTTGCATAATCGAAGCCGTTTTCGCTCGCGACTAATTTATATATTACAACAATTTTTTCGGTGGACGATTGTGTAATTCTTCTGTGAAATGCACTTCGTGTCTAAAAAAAATTGTGTGATCTTCAAATTTCAGAATCTTGTGAAACATTGACACATTTAGAACTCAGGAGACTTAGAATTTTCGATCAACACCTGACAGGGTACTAGCGAGAAACAATACATCTCTTGAGACATCTAGTGACCCGCCACCCGAACTTGACCCGACTTCCTCTCAATTAACCAATAAAACCGTTCACACTTCCAAACTTCTGAACCGTTGTACTTCAGAAAATAATTCAATACAAATGGTCAGTACAAGTTATCATTTTCATAAATCATGTTCATAAAATCTCAACGAAACAGTAATGAAAGTACAATTGTTACGAGACAAAAGTTTATAAAGTCTCGTAATAGGGCCAACTCTCGATAATTCCCTAGCTCCAAATCGGTACCATTTCCTTGACACACAATTGTGCCATAACCTTATGTCTTGTGATGGACGTAAGAGACAGTGAACTTAATTCGGGGATCGTTTGTTTTCCATGGAAAAGGAAAGAAAAACGATGGAGCAACATTCTTTGTTCGACCAGTTACATCGATCACTGTGTGCGAGTAGAGAGTTAATTAAACAGGTGTTTTTCCAAGTGCCTACTAAAATGCCATCCGGTTACGCTACTGACTGTCCCACTCTCGATATCTCCCCGTTTCTTTCTCTCCTAGGGGAGTTCCCTCAGTCTGTCTCGTTCCCGGTCCCTCCTCGTCCGTCTTCCCGCCGCGTTTATCTCGCCGTGGCTAAAAATAGACCCTGTCACGGCCATCGGCGACATTTTAAAAAGTTAAAGCCGCACAGGCGGACGGACGACGAGCTTCGAACCGAGACCACGAGAGAACGAGCGAATTAGCGCCTCCTCGAGATTAACTACAACTGGTAGGTGGCGCCTTCTCGCGAGCTAGTCTCACCTTCTGTCTCCACCTGTTGTTTCCTGACAATCGGTTTCTACCTTCGCTCGGTCGGTAACGCGAAATGCATCATGGGCACTGGGTGACAAAATGAGACCCCTTGACAAAATGAAACCCCGTGACAAAATACCTTTTATGATAATTAAGTTAGTTTTACTTCACAGTATGAGTTAGAGAAATTCACAAATTTTACAAACAGTAAAATGCTATTGTGAGTTTCTATTTAAACAAATATTTCTTTGTCAAGTACTCTATTAATAGTCCATTAACAAAATTATTTTAATTGGAAACAATTTAGTACCCTATAGCAGCAAAGATAATTCAAGAACGTTTATATTTACAACGTATAACTTTAGTTTAAAAATATAAAGAAGGCTGTATGTTATAATTGTCAGTTCGATATGATGACAGATCAATGATTCAGATCAATTGTTCTTAGCTATCAATGTGAAATTTATCGATATATTATCAATATATCGAGCTGTATTCATTTAAAGAATAACACTACTCCTGATAACACGATACATATTTATCAATTAAAATGCTCGTCACAAAGACTGTTATCTCTTCTTTTTTCGTAACATCTTTTGTGAAAATATATGCAAATTTTTTGTAGACCTGTCAACTTTTTTACTATTTTTCTTTAACATATTTACCTTTCCTCAACTAATTCAATATATTAAATTACGAAGTAACATAGTTTTATAGTATCAGTACAATTTTTTATGGATTAAAAGACAGCATACTTTTATAAATTTCATTTCATGCGAGTCTCAAAAAGTTACACTGATTAATTACTTCATTAATTCCAAGTAAATCAATGAAGGTATAAGAAAGAAGTATTTTAAGATTCTTAAGATTAAGATCTTCAACATTTTCGACATCACTATTAAAAAAATGTTAAACAGCACAATATAATGATGTTTTTTTAGAATTGTTTACATCATCATTTTGAATCGTTCACAGTAGATATGAAAACAGATTTGCCGCACGTGTAAGCAAGAGCCGCCATCTTGACCAATACGGTTATTTCGTAATTTCTGCCGAATCGAGGTAATACATTGCCCGAGGGCACCCCAATGTTCGCCCCCACCCACTGTATTAGTAAAACCGAGACACGGATAAATGGAACGACTTCCTTTCTCCCACCTACGTGTAAATGTTGCATAATCATGTTCTTGAAACGATTACCAAAGAGTACGAGAGCAATTTTTCGTCTGGACGAGATCCAGTCGCTTCCTTCTGACCTCGATCTACTATCGAACTCCCACCAACATCTTTTATCTTGACTTTTACCTTCTACAGTCCGTGACTCTGTTTCAGGTGTACAATAATTCAGATCGCTATGGTTAACATCGACGTATAGTTGTTGCTGTTTTTTAACCGCTTCTGAATTTTCAATAATTGGCAAATTGCGATAGTTATACGGTACAGGCGTTTATCCGCGGTAATGTGGATCAAGGCTGCTGCGGATAATCAGAAACTCGGATAATAATACTGAAGGGTTCATAAATCGTGTAATATGACCGCCATTTTAGTACCGTATCTCTATGTGGATTTACACTGATTTAGAACTTTACTTTGAATTAGAACAAACCCCCAAATTCTCATATCCCAAATTCTAAAATCCCCAAACATCCACACACCAAAACCACAAGATCCCCAAATCTCCGAATTCTCCCCCAAACATCATAAAAATCGAATTCAAGTAATCATTAAATTTCACGAATAAAAATGAACATCGCAATAAACGTGAGTAAAATAACAAAAGCGGGGATTATTAAAAATTGTCATATCTCTTCGAAGAGCAACGTATGTCGTTTATGAGGAGACTGATTGCAACGTGCGGTCGATATTCGATTATCAGGAGGGATCGCACGGTATAAAAATAGCAGTCGTTTTCATTAGACTTTTATCGCGTTGTGTGCAAGGGGCTCGTGCATTCATTAAGGCCGTACGTCACTCGGAACCAAATCGATTGTACGCGATGTTTGATTTGCACTCTTTCACAGTACCAAATGATCCGGAAAGGTGTAAGATTATCCGCATCATCGGCCACGCTAAACAATCGATTTCTTCAGGGGTGACGCGCTTCCTGTTACGTTCAATGGTATGCCACGTTGCAATTAGTTCCCCGAGGTTATGGACAACTTCTCACCGTAGGTAGGTGATACCTGATTCGATCATAAATATTGTTTTTACAACGTTTGTTTTATGGAATTTTGTACAATTATATTCATTTATATTATTGATATTTTAGTATTTAAATATGGTGGTTAGATTGTAGTGACTGATTTAAGTAATTGTCGTTAAGAGAATCATTTGACGAGTTTCCGTGAAATGTCGAAACATCGATTAGACTATGAGTTCGTCCATTCTTTGGTTCATCGAATAATGTTGAATAGTCTGATTCGACCTTGCACCTCAATTAAGCGTTTTCGTCATAGCGAGCCGTAGCGAGGGTGGTGACGGTATAACAGAACGGTCAACTAACGAGCCAATTTCGACTCGTGTTTAACGCCAATTCTTCGACGACAAATCTCGCGAACTAGGGAAATAATTTATGGTACTTTAACACCACTGCCTGCTATAATCTCGTTAATAAATTTCAATTTATTCGCCTCTTTTCTTGCAAAATTCTTAATGTCATTTTGTGCAATCGATCAAATTTAATCGAAATGCAAAATTGTCGTGACACGTGCACTCTGTTTTTATGTATTTTTGTTTATTTTGTAGATTGTATATATTTTTTAGATTTATTTTCTATCATTTTCTACGTTCTATATATTTTATACATTTTTAACAGAATATGTTAATAGAATATTTTAAATTATTAGGGGAATATTTTTATAAACAGTTGATTTGCATAAAAATGTTCTCTCGGCAATCAACATCAATGAAAAGTCTTATCGTATCTCTAGTTCGAAATTATTCAATCATAATCTGCTGATAATTTTAGGACAACGTGTAAAATTTTACTTTTGGTAATCAGACTTGATAAGATTAATCACACTTCGGTGAACAGGATTTCGATAATTTACTTTCGCTATTTTTATTACACTTTCTCTAACTGAAAATTGAAAAGTCACAAAAAATGAAATGTTAAAAGTGAAAGAACGACTACTAGGTTACTTAAAATTGCAAATAAAAATGGCAGAAAAACGGAAAGAAAGCTTTTACGTAATTTAACAGTCCATGTTAAAAAGAGAGTACATTCTCTGTAATTTAAAAGTTAAAATAAAAGAGATTGGTCTTGCGTAATTTAAAAAGAATAGCTTTTATGTAATTTATTGTTACGAATACGAGACAAAAATAGCTTTTGTATAATTTAACAATGCTGAAGAAATATTAAGAAGAAACGACTTTCGTGTAATTTACGGACTCGAACGAAACGAATGACGCATACTGAATTTCAAATTTGGTGTACTTCAGTGAATTCAATTTACATGAATTACTATTTATCTTTTACTTCTCATGTGAATTGTTAATTGTTCATTGTACGATTTAGTCTTGTTTCTACTTAATAACAATCATTTTAATAACAAACCGAAGATTTACATTCAATTTTGTGTAAAAAACAAAAAAAATCGTTTGAAGCATTGTTATTAAGATTGCAAGTACCAAGTGATTGAAATTTATAAAATCAAGAACGGGGAGCACCGTCGAAATCAAGCAAAAATGAAAGGTTTCATTTTTTCAATTATTGCTGTGTCACGTGTAAACAATTTTTATCATTATCACGGCTACGCCAATGCACGAGATCTTTAACCGTTTTATATTGACGGACCACGCCTCCTCGTTTCAACGGTTGACCAAGTAAATCGACGAGCCTCAACGCTGCATTCTTAATGATTCGACACATCGACAGATTCATATCTATAGATTGACCCGTTAAAAATAATCGCAAATTAAACTTTCCGTTTTCATTCTACGGTTGCGAATGAGCTAATGCATAAGTGACCATTATCAACCACTGCGAATGATAATGATGTGTGAAATTACGATCAAATCATTTCGTTGATGTCGATGATTTACGAAACTTGCATAAAAATTAAAAAATAAAATGGTTATAATTGGTGATTTTTGTTTGAGATCTACTATACGTTTTATGACCATGCAATAATTCATTGTGAAGTTACTTTACCAAGCATTTTACTATGCGACACAAACGGTCAGTTTGTGAACTAATAAAAATGGCAGATGCACGCTTACTTTGACCAAAGAGTATTCTTTGCTTTGACATTGTAAACAAACTTAATCCTAATTATTTATAACAATAAAAGAAGGATATTGCAATAGTATTATATAACATTGCAATTATTCTTGACAAGGTTTTTTAACAAAATCTGTTACAAGTCATTAGATTGATCTCAACACTTTGATTGTCAAGTCACTCATATTATGGGTGACCCTTAAATTGTAAAAAATAACGAAAATATCGCACTGTAACATAATCAATGGGACACCATATATTCTCAGTACTCAAAGGATGAAGAATCGCAAGAATATCTTTCACCCCCTCATTCGTTTGCACGTCGCGCACAAGGTTCATAAAGGGTTCGCAACGTTCGAAATCCTTAACGAAGCGGAATGCAAAACAAGCCAGATTTTCCCTAAAATGTGCCTTCGCGATACGCGTATCGTCCGATTGCGAAACAGAAACACGAAGGTTTCGGTGTACGCTGTTTAAATAATTCAAACGGGACGTCCCGTAATCGGACGTTCGAAGGATCGTGCCTACGTGCAAGCTGACACACGAGCGAATCCATTGTTGTCTTCTGGGTATACCTTCAAAAGTGAGGCAAGGTCTTCGTTTGGAAACCACGTGCATCCTTGTCGGAATGGTGCCAGAGATGAGCAGAACTTTCGGGAATGTGATTGAAAATCCTTCGACCGCCATTTTGTATCGGGACTTGTTTTAGGTATTGGGGTAACTAGTGTTTTGGTGATTATGGAGTGGAAATGGGAGTAGTGGGTTTGGTAATAGTATTGGTACTATATTCTAGATTGGGATTTGGGAGTGTAGGGATGTGGAGAATGTGGGGACGTAGGAATTTGGGGAAAAAGGGATTTGGAAATGTAGAAATTTGGGGATGTGTGGATTTGGAAATGTAGAGATATGGAAATTTAGGGATTAGGGACGTAGGCATTTGGGGATGTAGGGATTTGGGGACGTAGGGATTTGGGGACGTAGGAATTTGGGGAAGAAGGGATTTGGAAATGTAGATATTTGGGGATGTGTGGATTTGGAAATGTAGAGATATGGAAATTTAGGGATTTGGGGACGTAAGAATTTGGGGATGTAGGGATTTGGGGATGAAGGGATTTCGAAAGCGTAGAAATTCGATAATTTGAGAATTTGCGGATGTATTTGGGAATGTAAGCATGTGGGAATTTAGGAATATACGATATACTAATGTGGGTATATAGCAACTTCGGGGATCCCTAACTCCAGAAAATAAATTTCACCCTTTCATTACCACACCTACCATAAATCGCAACAATTTGCAAAGAATGTTAACGCAATAATTCGAGCAATGGCAAAAGCCTTGTCCTCGCGTATAAATTGTTTACAAAGCAACAGTTAGAGGTATTTTTCCATAGAAATGGCAACGTGGAATTCTGTACATCCCTCGCCTGGTTTAATCATCTCCGTAGACCCAATGGCTATAATTTCCTGTCAACGATTCGTTTTTCCGCGATGTTTCGTAATAAAACTAGAGAAGTGGGAAAAACAACGAATAATCGGTCGGAAATTATGCAGTTACGCAGCTGTGTTGTATACCCCGACATTTTGTTATTCGCAGCTTGGCTAAACGTCTCTTTTTTGCCGGTACATTACACAAAGTTCTGTGCCCGTGAAACTTGATTCGTTCAATTTCGAAATAGTCCCCTATATACCTTGCTTTGTAACGAGGCCATTAACGTAATTGTTCGATTCACGATCATTTAGCAATAATTGCTTCGTATACAAAGAGTACAATAAATTCGATGATAATCTTGATTTTGGAAATAATTCTTGGGGATGTTATAACTTCAAAATTGAAAGAAAAATAAATTTAAACAATTCAATAATCTTCTTTGATAATAACAGACTAATCAAGTCGTTAAGTTAAATATAGCAATATGTATTATTAGTATCGTGTTCACATTTATCGTTAAATAGATAAACTATAAATAGAACATGGATATCTACGAAATGGTTAAAAATGAATTGCTAATCGTTTAGTGTTTCCTTGAATAGGATATATTAATAATTTCACGTGTTATTATAAAAATCGATAGTGATGTCAATTTTCCTCCTGTGAGTTGCTAAAAATAACGAGTTATCTTCGATCATCTCTGTCACGCTATGACAAACGTGCATCCTAATTAAGTTGTCAATCTTATCTCGAAGAGGCCTTTGAAACTAACTACCATGACGTAATACATATAGGTACACACATATATTTTCAGTTGCATAATTCTTATATTTCATGCGAAACAATATATTGTTTTAAATGTCTCTCGAATTTTTCCATCTTCCTGTAAAATCTAATTAGCGAAACAGTTTCATATCCATTCTTAGATTTCCTTGAACCAGTAACTATACCTGGTTCTATTCTTTCCTCCGTGTAAAAATAAATAAAAAAAATGATGTACGCGTCAAATCTGACGCCGAGACTCTTTCCGTCAGACGAGGTCTATCTAATTTTTCATCTATTGATGCGTATCCTTCGTAACTATAATTATCTGGTGCGTAACTGGTTCTGTCAAACGATAAATTGCATCCAATTTTTCAACTATCGATATATATCCTTCATATCTAATTACAGTTATTTATCGAAACTTCTACCTCTGCATATTTTACCGCAACTCCATCAATTTGCGGTATATTCAAAAATGATCTCACAAATTTACCAAAGCAAAATAACTTGAAGGTTTACTTACTTTTTCATCCTGGCTGAACCAGGATTTGAACCCGGACCTTCCTTTCGCCGGGTTATTGCTCCAGCAATTGAGTTATCCAGGTTGTCGATGTATCTCTGGCTCTAAAATTACAAATATGGCTCCCGCCTACGGTACAAGAGCAGCTAAAAAGAAACTCGTAAATTGATCGGGAACTCGTGGAGGAACATGAGGGGGAATGAGTGCGCACTTTTTTCAGGATATGAGAATCCAAACGTACCAATCTCGGTTATAAAGCGGACAATCTCATTACTTCTGGAACGGATCGCGTGCAAATCGTTTTCATCGAAACGTAACTTGTTAATCGAGGTAGCAACACGCGCTAGATTACCACTCGTTAGATTACTACACGTTAAATTACTACACGCTGGATTACTACACGTTAGATTACTACGCGTTAAATTTCCACAAATTTGATTACTACATATTACATTACCACACGTCAGATTACTACGTGTTATCTTGTTACGCGTTAGTATACGGCGCGTTGTAATCACCACTCGTTGAAATTCCCATGCGTTACAATTCTCACATATTGAGATTACAACGCATGGTATATGCACCCGTTGAAATTACTACGCATTGTAATCGTCACGTGTCGAAATCCCCACGCATTGCAATCGCTATTTCCCGTATTCGTTACGCGTGCAATTATCACGCTCCGAAATCGCCATCATTACAACATATAATACCCACCCCTTGTAATTGTCACGCACCGTAATCACCATGCACTGTAATCAGTACTCTCCACGCATAAAAATCTCACGAGTAGGAATCTAACGAGTCGATATCTCACAAGTGGTAATTTAACGAGTAGAAATTTAACAAGCAGGAATCTAACGAATGTGAATCCAACTCTAATATAACTGCACTGATCAAAGGAGTTGAGAATAACGTAGATGTGTATCATCACAGGTGACTTCTTATGTGCCGTGAATAATATCTGACAGAATAACGGCGGTAATATCTCACAAAGAGAACCGATTCGATCGATGTCCAAGGTAAGGCTAGTGACTCGCTAGGCCATCCAGAGGAGGACACGGTGAAAGGGGGCCTTTTTCGAAACAACTGTTCGTAACATGCTCGTCGTTCGAGCGTGTATGGTACGCGTTCTGGCTTCGAGGAAGCGCGAGTCGCGATTATATCTCAAAAATAGACCGTGCGCGAACTCGTTGCTCGTTAGTCGTAACCACCCTACGCGACCATCAAAGCCTTAACTGTCCGCGTGGTCCTTTCGCAGTCAGTTTGACGGTGAACATTTGAGGTGCTAGTCGTGCTCCACACGTTCCGTGATCCTTTTGCTACTGTTCCCAATTCAGAACACCGTGTACTACTTTTTTTGTGGCTGGTTTATGCTAATTTTTCAATGATACCGTATTACGACAGTTCTGGAGTTCACTCGAGTTTGTGATTGGAGTTTGGGATGATAGTTCATGGTGATTTTGGTGGTGATTTTATGTTTGTCCTTACGAGGTTTATCGATTAGGTGGTGAAGATTTTTAACACATTTTGAGGTAGATTTCCGATTTATGGGGATTTGGCTGATTGAAATTATTAACTTAGGGTTAATTCGACTGACGTTGCTGAATTAGTTCTGGTTCAGATGGTGATTTTGGTGGTGATTTTATGTTGAATACTGTTGGGAACATTTATAGATGAATAGTTGAGGTGGCGAAGATTTTTTATGGAATTTTGAGGTAGACATGTTTTGAGATTTGTGGAGACCGATTCTATAAATCAAACTTTGTGTCGACATTTTTCTGATTTTATTTCCTACGAATGTAATCCTAAAACGAATTTTGTAGACTCACTGCGAATCGCCTAATTCCATCAATTAACCCTGTCATCGTTCATCGAGTAATCATCAAACTTTTTTGTAAAATAAACCTCATCGTTTTTGTTCCACGTCAGTCAACATTAATCTATTGCGCTTGGAATTCAAATCAAAACGAATATATTAGAGCAGTAAATTGTATCGGCAGACTGGTAAATTAATATCAATTAATTCGTTCGATTATAGATATTCACGACAATTACCTACTAATTATTTTCAATTCGAGCCACGTCGCGTGTGTTCGCTTTTTCATTGACAGAAATTAAAGACAATTTCTTAATCAACTAATTTGTAGCTCCGAATGTTGTTTATTCAATTGCGTCTCGTTTACACACCTGTGAAATCGTTCTGTTTACACGAGGTAATTGTTCAAAAGTGAAATTGAAACACTTTTTCATCATTAAAATTCTATTAAACACTGCTATCACTTTATGAACGATTTATACACCATTTTGCTAAATAAACCGTTCCGACCAATTAATTTCTTTTTCTTCGGTTCTGCTTCGGTTAAAGCACTTTTACGATTCAAAACTTTCGATTGTATTTCTACTATTACATTTTTCAGACACGGTAATCAAAGTTACAAATTAAAAATCTTTCTCTTTATTCATTAATAAAAATAGGTAATGTCATGAATTAGGCATCACTTCATACATATAATAAGGAAAGCTGATTGAACTAATTTTTTAGTTGAATATGTTTAATTAATTTAAACTACAATTAAGTTCAATTAAATTGAACTTAGAATTACGACAAAAATTCTTAGCAAAGTCTTTCATAATTCACTTCACTTACATTTTCCACGATAAAAAATTAAATTTTTCGAAATGAATTTCCTTACGAAAGAACCTACGTGGAGTAATTATCCGCCCTTAATCGCGCATGCAATTTGGTTTCAATTCTACAGTATCATTAAATACGCATCAAATAATACTTGCCTCGATAGTAACACAGAGGTAATTCTTTTCCTCGTACGACCACGCTAATCGACAGTCATCAGCAAGCATCGACTTCTTTCGAATAAATCAGGAGACTTTCTTGTCAGTTCGACAGAGACTGCTTCGAGTGTCGGTTCGTTCTCGATCGATCGATTACATCTCTGTTTTTTTTTATCGAAACGAATTCTCCTTCCTCGCGTATTCGGTGTATTGTTCAAACGAGTATTAATAAATTTCCATTTTTGAAAGTAATTGTAATTTATTTTCGAGTTTTATAGGGTGTTTTTGTTTTCTTGAAAAATGTTACCGAGGGTTTGGTGGATAAACCTGTTATAGGATTTTGTGAAAAGTGAATTGTGATTATTCTATCGGATATATCTGATTGATTATCCGATGGGATTTTGTGTGGAAAATTTCATTTCGAAATAAAGATAAAGCTTACGGTATCTGTGTCAAGAATATCGTTGCTCGTTGCAGTTGAAACGTGTTCAAAATATTTTCTATATTTCATAAAAAAACTAGGAAAAATGTGAAAGTTTTTTTACGTGTACTAATTTTTGTTGTTCAAAAATTGTAACTTGCTATAGTTGCATTTAATTTTTAGTGAAAAATAAGATTCAATGATAAATAGTAAGAGGAACAATTCTTTTTGTGGTTAGATCTTGTTACATGTAACTTAAATATTTATTATTACATATTAATTTAATCTGAACTAACAAATTGTTATTTTAGAAAAAATCAATAATGTTGCGGAGTTTATATTACTGGCAGTTAAATAAAAATACTGTAAGTTTCAATTCTATGATTTCTTTACACGTAGTAATTTTAGACGATTCACTATGAATTTTCTTTTATGAAAAAATATTTGAAAGATAATATATTTTGCTGTAATAAACATTTCGGATTAATTTTATAATTGAAAGTTACTCGTGTTGCGTGCAGTATTAAATTATTTTCCTTGTATGAGCAAATAAAAACAATGTTTAAAAATAAATCTAACACTAAATTAACATATCAATACGCAATGTATATTACAATATTAAAAATATTCCCACACTAAATTACTCAACGATAGTTTAATGTTCTCAAATCTGAAAAATTTGTATTTTAGTTTCTAGTTCAAAAGGAATTCTGTTACAAGATCGTGACTCAAAGGTGTCGATCATTGTTATTCCGCGGCCATTTTCGAAAGTGTTTCGCGTAGCCACACTATTGAGATGGGTGTAAATGCTAAATTTACCTGCACTATACTTGATAATAATCATAACATAATCTAGTATAATATATCATTCACAATATAATTATATAAAATACACTTGGCCCTACAACCACACCAATTCTAAATTTAGAATATATTTTAATTTAATTATCAAATTAATTGCGTTCAGTAGATAATCGGAAGACTTATTTCTGAATTAAAGCATGCAGAATTTTGGCAAGCAAATGATAGCAGTAACGGAACAGGATCTATGATCTATTAATATCTATTTCGGTCTACGGATGTAATAAATGTCCGTAAATTCCACCGTGGAAGTCAGTGTCATTTCGAAAATAACTCGTTATCTCTAAAATCGAATCAGCTATCTTCGATCTCTAGCGATCTGGTATATCAATTTTAATGTACGACAGAGATTTTTGATGACATTGTGAAATTCAAGTTTATTCTCCGCATCTGTGTCAGTTATGCCTCACGGCAGAATAGATTATTTGTCTTGGTCGATCAAATTTATAGGTTACCCCATTTTCATTTGTCGGAAGAGAATATAAATTTTCGGGAGCCGTTTACATCTGTTTAAAATGTGTTCTTATTTCATTAAAAGATCCTTTCAATTTCAGTCACTTGATTGATTAATAGTTGATTATTGAAAATATTTATAGCTATTAAAACGAAGAAAAATTGATAAATCTTTATAAACTCTACATGTCACCACCAAAATGACCATTTCTTGAAAACAAGACATTTAAATAGCAAACATGAATTAATAAACTTTTTAATTAAAGGAGAAATTCTATCATTATTAAATAATCACAGTTAAAAAGATACTACCCTAAGTAGCTAATAGTTCGACTAAAGCTTGCAAAAAAACTCAAAAACTAGTAAAAGATGATTTAGTGAAAATGAAAGCTAACCATAAGAGTTCTTCTTCCAATAACACTAAACACAAAACACCGTAAAATATGATGTAAAAATAAAAATCGAATTACTGCACGCATCGAAATTTAATTTTGCCCCCTGCCACTCGATTTCGATTACAATCGTTGAGACGAGTGTAACGGGTCGTTATAAGGGAAAGGATTAAAGTGTCCAGTGACAGAAGAACATCCGAGGAGCATGGATTCGATACGGGACCTGAAGAGGCTGCTGTACGAGAGGACAGAGGCTCTCCGACGCCGCGACGAGATGATCGAGTTGCTGGAGAAGACTATCGACGAGCGAGATTCGACTATTCGCTATCTTCAGAATGAAATTGACAAGTTCCGACAAATCGTCGACTTCAGTTTGGCCTCCAGCGGCATCGGCCCTGGCCAGAGGGCCAAGAGACAAGCTATTTCAGCTGAGCCGCTCGCCAGAGACAGCCGCATGATCGTTCAGAAGTTTCCGAAGCCTCAAAGGTACCGAGAGTTTATTGGTTTCATCGCGTGAGGTGATCTACTCTTGGTTTATTTCAGGCGGAGATTTTAATAGAACGACGGTTTTTTCGAACCTTTTTATGCGACGCGATGTTTGGACAGGGCGCGACTCGACTCGTAACAGGGTCGCCATCTTGTGATAATATACGGTTTCTGTCTGACGAGCTAGAAACACTCACTGTATAGGAATTTCAAAGTTTTTTTAGGTTGATGAGCTTGAATTTTAATGAGAACGTTTGGTAACTGTAGGTCTGCCCTATTTTTTTCAAATCTTCTATTGGATACCCAGATTCAAATGTTTGGAGCCTGTATATTCAAATCTATGTATGATTATATTTGTGCAAGTCCATATACACATAACCTGTCCTCCAAAAGTGTATTCCACTAATTTTTCTGCTAAAGTATCTTTGATTTCTGTGAATTGTTTATAGAATACAGAAAAAAGTATGTCATAATAATTAACAAAATGTCAAAACATGCGTAATATTAATTTATAAAGAATTGCGAAGAGACAAGATCGAAGGACTTGGTAAAACATTCAAAAGAAAACAACAGACCATAAAAGTTTCGAATTCGAGGTCAACCACAGAGATCGATGACTTGGCGATTGCCATAGCTATTATTAAGAGTGAAATTTAGTCGTTGCGTAATGGGGACTGATAGTTTCACCTATACAAATTACGGTGCCGCAAAAATACGTGACAAATGTGTTACAGTGAAACTGTTTTCGATGCATGCCACATTCGTTAACTCGTTCGCTGTTTCTTCGGTGCTTTTCATTTGCCAATACTTTCTAACTAAATTTCTTAAATTTTCTAAAATCTTCCATTTTCCTAATGTTCCGAAATCTCCAAATTACACTAATCACAGACAAATTTTCTCTCATAAAAGTCTATTTACATAGTAAGTATCAAAAAGGCTTCGATTAAATTTTAACGACGGCGATATAACGAGAATCTATTGTATCGCAATCAACATAAACCTCCCGATAAAAAAATCTATATTGCGTAACGCTTGAAAAGAGAATAATCGTTATTACACACGATCGTTATAATCGATGATTCTGAAACGCAAGATTTAATAATAGATGATTAGGCTACGGTTAGACCGTCGAAGAGAACACTTATTCGAAGCACAGCTTGCGGTATCGCAAAATGTGCAACAGGTGCAGAGCACGATAAACATAGTTCGGCGCTTTTGATGTTTCGCTCTGAGAATAAATGAGAGCATTACCTTCGGAGCATTGACTGTGGGTCATATTAAATGCACGACGTGAGTTGTTGACTTCGAAATTACCATTAGAGGCGCTTAGAATCCCTTGATATCTCAACTGTTACAGCCTTTCTTTTGCAATGCTAATATTCAAGAACGAATCTTGTAACTGCGATTCGTGAAATGATTTGTTAAGTGTCATATCCGTTGATCTCGACGGAATTCAACTCTGATTTTCTTTGTATTCTTCGTTTTTAATTTGGAACTTTGCAAGTTTGAAAATTTATAAATTTAATATAATATTCAACATAACCTTTACAAATCATAACCAATGTAACTAAATAAATTTTGCAAAAATTCCTAAGTGTTTATTCTTACAATGTGCACAAAGTGTACACATATACAATTTTGTGAGTGTAATAAATTACATTATTAATATAATATAAATTGTAACCACTGAATGAAACAAAGGGATTGTTTTTATCTTAAAGGTCTCGTGAGCTGATCAAAGCGGCCATTTTGGACAATGACTTCATGAAGAACCTGGAGCTGACGCAAATCAGGGAGATCGTGGATTGCATGTATCCTGTCACTTTTTCAGCTGGGTCTACTATTATAAGAGAAGGAGATGTTGGCTCCATTGTATATGTTATGGAAGGTAAGTCATTGACTTCTCTCGACTTCAACATTTCTGTACAATTTCAGGATTATCTCAATTTAATTCCCTTTCACTCACGGTATTCGTATGATACTCAAACTTCAATTTATAAAATCATCTAGAAAATTGTAACATCACAAATTTTTCAGTCACTTGAAAATAATTTCTTATACAGGTTGTCTAGTTGAGTAACTACTTTAATTTAACAAATCGTTCGAAGTTTAAATAAGCCGGAAAGTTCAGCATACCTTTTCGAATAATTTCACTTTGACCTCACAGAGTAGCTATGCAACGAGTATGATTCATAATTTTTTTAGAAAAACGAGTGATTCAAGTCGTGCCTTTTCTTCCAAAAAACCGGTTTTCACGCCACTGGTTATAAATAGAATGTTATTGAAGGTATGCCGCGTTTTTTATTGCCGATAAAATGCCGGCTATTATTAAGACCACTTTTGTGACATTTTGTGAATTAAGCTTTATTTATCATTTATTATTATCCACGCTTGATGTATATCATCTTTCAAATATTTGAGTACGATATATAATAAATACTCTACTATTTGTTTAAAAATAATATTCATTAAACTATAATTTACTTTGAAGATGGATAAACACCCTGTAATTTTCAAACTAGGATGAAGATACAGGGTGTTTCATTCGAAGCCATTCAAATTATGTCGCTCTTGATACATTTCATTCTAAACATTTTCTGATCACCTATAATTTGAAAGATATTCGAAAGGACCTCTCTAAATGAATCACCCTGTAGCATTAGTCACCAAACAATCCGTTTAACACAGTAACGCGAAATCACGTTCGGATCTGAAATTCCAGGCAACTTTCTTACGTAGTTATTACGCGAAACCACGTTTCGTTGGTCGGTGAATTTCCTTTTACTTCCGGTTCCGGTTAAACGCGTTTCAGACACGCTTTGCGCAACGATACTACAATTAAATACGAGCATAATGAGTCAGCCGTAATGTAACCACGCGAATTTTTACGTGCTGCAACCACGGTTTAACCGACTGTGTAAACATTTAACGTTTACATCGGTGTCGCGTAACGATTACGCAAACAATTACCGGTATGAATCCCCGTCGTTTCAACAACCAGAGATGTGTTTTGATAAAAATTCGTACGAAAATAAAACGGTTATCTGTTTACCGTGTGAAATGACGAACGTGCGATAGATTCTGTTTCTTTCTCTCTCCAAAATTCGGATCGTGAGAAACGATGCCTATTCACACATTCGAACCCGAGTGTGTAATATTACGCGTGTGGAGAGGCGGAGTCACGTGTCCGATTGATGCGGGCTCGAACGCGTCAATTTGAAAGAACGCGGCATAGTCGGTTCGGGAATTTTTTTTTTAAATCGAGGCGAATTTTTGAAATTTCACAACTTAGAAATTTCAAAAATTTTAACATTAACTCAGTTCTTTAGGTAGAAAATTTGTCTGTTTCTGCGTAAACTGATACTTCTGAATCTTCATAAAGAGATATGTAGAATGCAACGTCACCAAATGTCAGCAGTTCGTGATACATTTTAAATTCAAAAGTGATATTTCACACAAAAATTTGAAATAACTCACGATTTGTTGATTTTCTTAACTGTCTCACACAAATGTATTTATAAATTAAATATTGCATCTGATTTCTAAAATAATAAAATGGTATAATAAGCCAATTACATTTGAATTAAACCACCATTTTTCTTTACAATATCCATTATCATAGTTACAGACGTTTCCCAGCGAATTCTGAACCCCGCACGTTTTAAAACGCATGAAGTAATAACGGATGATTTCCTGCATAATTTTCCTTTCTATTGAATTTTCCTTTCGCAAGATACGCGTGAAAATCTCGTTTATAATTCAATGATGCAGTAAATGCGTGCAAAACGTTATCTAACGCTCCAATGAGAACCACTGTCCTTTCTCTCGGAAGTTCGTGCACCGTAATAGCATAGCAATTAATGTGTCGATTAGGATATATTTATAAAATGATACGTCTCCTTGTCAACTTGAACATGAAAATTGATCTAAAAATGAGCGAGGGAAATCTCTTTCCATAAAATCACTTTCATTCGCTTTATAATATGGCCGACACACATTCACATTTTTTAGTACAAATTAGTTTAACTTCATTGCAAGTTCTTTTTAAAAAGGCAATTGAATGAACTGTTTAATAAATTTGTTGATTTATTAAATCAATATTCTAACTGATCAATATAACTTTTGAATAAATTAAACAAAATATTTAACATATAACTATGACATTTCCTAAAATTAATAAAAATCGATCAATTTTTATAAAATTCCAGAAAGCTTAAATTTATGCAATGAATATAAGAATTAATTTCTATCATTTCAAAATGATCTGGAACAGAGATAAATGAAAAGTAGCATTGGTGAAAAGTGTAACACAGCAGGAAAACAGACTTTCACCGACACTGAAAATTGCCACGGGATGAAGTTATTAAGAAACGTGGCAAAATAACAACATGGCGAGACAAATAACCTAAACGGTACAGTATAAAATACTGCTGAATCAACCGTGAAACGTAAAAAAAAAAAGAACCGTCCTAACCAAGATTGCTCCACTTTTGCGTGTAATCTTCCCACTACTGGCAAACATTCGCAGTCTACCACCTTTCCGATCTTGTTCCCACAATTAAGGTATATTATTTCACCGCGATTTATGGGCAGCAAACAAGTAAACGAAGGAAAAATGTACCGGGCATTATCCTTATCATTCGGTTCTCACTGAACCGGCTATACTGATTCTCAACTTTTGCGATTACGATGTAAATGCGACAGTAATTGCATTTCTCGCTGTAATTGATATACACTCTTAATTTGAACGCTTCAGCTACCATAATCGAGATAGATACGAGTACTTAGGTTATGTGGCACGTTGTAATTATCGCGAAAATTAATGTACCAGCTTGGCAAGTAAATTCGTCTCAGCATTTTTCTGACTGGAATTTATCTTAGTTTCGTTAATTGCAAGTTTTAACGCAGGTGAGCAGTGTTTGAATTAATAAATTTAGTTGTGTTAAATATTTGGATTTTTCAGTGATGTAAAGTGTGATATTCTTGTTTAAAAATTTTATTTTAATTTCGTGAATTAGTAGATTCTGATAAACTTGTGATGACTATATGTTCTATATCTGTGTTCATAAATCCCTAGATTCCTATGTCTTGTTATCTTTATGTGCATTTATCTTGATGTTTCCATATCTCTCATCAGATATCTACATTCACAAATTTTTGTATGTTTGAATACCTGTGTTCCCAGATATCTTCAGATCCCTACATGACATTCCTGTAATCACGAATTCCTGTATACTAAAATTCCTAAGTGATTTTGATCCCTGCATTGCTGGATGTCTACAATCGTACACTGCCTATCCCCAAATCCCCATATGTCCAAATCCCTACACCCCCAATCTCTATATGTTCTGATCTCTACATTCCCATATCCCTATACCCCCAAATCTCTACATCCACAGATTCCTATATTCCTAGATCTTATGACCCAGATTTCTACTCTCCCAAATTCTCATACCCCCAAATCCCCATATTTCCAAATCCCTACACCCCAAATCCCTACATTTCCAAATCTCTATATTCCCAGATCTCCACATTTCTAAATGACCATACGCCTAGATCTCTTTTATACACATCAAGATCCTTATATCTATATATCTTCATGAATGTAGCTTCCATAAACCTAAATGCCTATTTTCCCAGTTAGTAGCAATTCGTAAAGCCAACAACCGTGGAAGACAAGTTTTTTATTGCTTATGTGTACATTTTGTAAAGCGAAGACTCGTAACACCTTTTACCTTTCTTTTGCTACACTTTCTGCTTTTAATACCAAGTTTTAATTTACTCGGTTACATATACGTAGGTAGACTTTTTACATCGAGTTATACACGAATTTACATATTGCGATACGAATCACGGCAATCTTGGAAAATGCACCGTTACCAGTTCGAATAATTGTTTGATTAATAGACCGGCGCGTGTTTCGAAAATATACCTCGATATGTTACGTAAATGTATTTTCTATTCAAATTTTGTAAGCATTCGCAGTGAATGAAGCAGTGTCAAATACTAGAAATATATTTTTTATTATAAATTTTACACATTTATATATCATATATCAGTATATTTACAGAAAATGTTCTCACAAAAATTATCTACCAAAACATGTTTTCTGTTTACACAAGCTTAAAACTGCATAATTTTATGTGAACAAAAAAAGAATGCAATAAAAAAAATTTTGCAACTTCCAAGAATCGAACCCTGCACTCTGGCGTGACATTCCTGTACATTAACCACATACCACAATACTATCAACTGATTATTTTCGATTTACATAAATTTAATCTATTGCTCCACTTTTTATTACGAAATATCTAAGAAAACATAGAGCATTTGAGTCAACAGTGAACATATCCGTAAACAGAACGGCGAATTCTATGAATATTCAGAACCTCGTTCGAATCAATGAAACAAAGGTCGTACACTGTTCTCGTAAAATAAAATGATATTGAAACCGCGACATGTGATAGGGGTTTATTAGCACATATCGACAGGAACACCCAGTATATTCGTGGGAGTGGTTGCAGCAAGCCGATCACTATGATTTGAGAACCACTGTCCTTTCTCTCCCTAACGGCTCGCATGGTGGGGGATCGGCAGTCGGAGGGGAAGGGAGTTTCTCGTGCACAGTCTTTGCGGGCGTACTTTTCACCAGTCGTGAACGCTGTCAGTGAGCGTCAGTTTCGAAGGAGTGGTCCTGCTGGTGTCCTCGTTCGTGTGACGCCAAGATTCCCGGCTGCTCCTTTGTCACAAGTAACTCCGCTCTCCTGAAACGTCGCCTCCGAATCGAAAGTTCGCGCTGCTGAAAACGGAACTGGCCCTCTCATTGTTCGATAATTGGACCTGGTTGCGCAATCGATCTCCTTTGGCCCGATCCTTGGGTTCCCGTTGCAAGATACAGCCTCGCAAAGTGCACCGAAGGTTCTCCGCGAACGAACGTACCGGTCATGGATCGAAATAGAAGTTGCTCTCCGATGAGAAAACTGACTGTTCAATTACAGTGATTATAGTCGAGGTCGAACCACGCTGAAAGATCGAGATTTATATCGCATTTATGCCTGCTTCAAAAATAACCTGCCTACCGTGAACCCTGCTGTTGGCCGGTCGAAAACTACAGCACCCTCTTCCGCACCAGGTGTCAAGGGAGCCCCCTGATCGAAGAGCCAAGTTCTGAACAGGGAATCTCGACCAAGAAGAAGCACGTGTTTTCCGCCGTGATTTAGTGCTGGAACGCGGCCGACCCCGCTGCCAGACGCGGCCGAGTTTTGACTGGAGCGCTGACGCATAGTCAAACAGAAGTGATCCGGTCCATCGATCTTACTGCTGGAAGAACGCCAAATCCCAGTGTCGAATTTCATCGTTCTCACGGTAAATCGCGAACTGGAAGCTTCGGTAATCGCGACAAGTTAATGACTCCGGCTGATAGATCTCTGTTCAGCTCCTGGCTCCTGCATCCCAACTGATCCGCCATACTGCAGGATCGGTGAAAAGCGAGTTAGCAAAAAATCACCATCGCGATGAACGATTAAAATTGTACCAGAAGATACCTTAATTCTGACTGACGTCTTTTGACCACTTAAAGACCCTCATTGGGAAACGCGTGCCCACATCGAAAAACTCTGGTAGAAGGAAACGTATATACACGAAGAAGTACATACACAGTAAAGAAGAGGCAGAAGACAAGGAGTGACTCAGCCGACAAACATGAAGGTCCGCAGTTATCCCGGCCGAGCCGTCCTGGAGGACCCTGAGCTGCTCTTAGACCCGGACGCCACTCGAGGAAGAGCGATGGAGCTGCTGTACGAAGCCAGCTGGCGCGAATGCGGAGTAAATTGGACGAGCAACGGGAGAAATAAGCCTCCGAAGGAACACGAAGAGGAGTACAGGCAACCCTACGCTGAGGTGATCTCTCAGCTGGAGGGTGTGCTGGAGGGTAGCAGAGTCAGCGCGTCCAACAGAGAGGATTCGGAGTCAAGAAGGTCGAGCAGTACCGGCACCACGGATAGCGAATCGGAGGTGACTCAGCCTAGCAATAACCAAGGTGGATTCCTTATACCGAGACCGAGGTTGATTGTACCGGTTCACACCTACGCCAGGAGACGACGAACCGGCGCTCCACCTCCTGTCAGGAGACGACAAATACGCCAAGGTATTTCTACAGATTCTGAATATACTTTGTTCAGCATAGTTAGGTCTAGGTTTGGTGGTAGTTGAGGATTCTGAATATACTTTGCTCAGTTGGCTTTAGGTTTAGCGGCAGTTGAGAACAGTTGGATCTTGGTTTATCAGAAGTGGATAGTTAGGTCTACGTTTATCAGAAGAGAGTTAGGTCTAGGTTTATCAGAGGTAGTTGAGGTTAGTTAGGTCAAGGTTTATCAGACGTAGTGGTGATGGGTCTAAGTTTATCAGAGGTAGTTTGGATAGTTAGGTCTAGTTTCATCAGAGGTAGTTTGGGATAGTTAGGTCCCGTTTCATCAGAAGTAGTTGAGGAGAGTTACATCTAGCTCTATCAGAAGTAGTTAAGGATGCTTAAGTCTACGTTCATCAGAATCATGAGAATAGTTAGGCCTAGCTTCATCAGAGGTAGATGAAGATAGTTAGCTGTAGTTTCATCAGAAGTTGATGAATAGGTTTCATTTTATCAGAGCCTATTGAAAACTCCTGTGTATCCTGGTTGTGTATAAGTTACATCTTACTTACCTATTTTCTGAAACACATAAACATGATCGAACGAATACAGGACAAAACGGTATGTAACTAAATTTTGGGTGAGTCGTGAGTTGATTCCGAATTGCAAGGTAAGTGTGACTGAATTCGTGATCAGATTTTGGGTGGGTTGTGAGCTGCTTTCAGGTGTATCAAATTTTAATTTTAAGTAGTTAGCTGATTTTGTGGATATTTTGGAGAAATGAAATTCTACAATCATTCACATCATCAACAAACAAATTCTAGCAAAATTAATTTATCTATAATCGGTTTATCTGTAATTATAACACCGATCCCATTTTCTACAGACGATAAATATGCAAATTTATTAAATCACCTAAACAGCATAATCTTTACGTTTCTCAAGGATCTTCAAACCTTCGAGCACATAAGACACGCAAGGATTTTGTGGTGTATAACCTTGCATGTAATCTGTATTTCATTTGAAACTATTCATCACGATTAAAGAAGAAACAGTCATTCCAAGGTGTTTAAAACTGAAGTATAGTATTATAAGGTTGATTTATGTTCGTTGAAATTCACGTTTGGAATCCGTGGCCGTAAGTTAAAATATTCTGACGAGTTCGGTACCCATTTGCAGGCGACACTTAATCGATTCGATATTGCCTGATTATCGACTGTATACGTCTCTGTTCGCTCGATGACAATAATTGAGAGGAATTTCCAAATATTTTATGCGCATAAATCAAACGTTTGTTATTCCTCATATGTAAATTTCGTTGGCAAAACACTGACCAGTTTTTAGAAATTAAAAACACTGCTAAAAAGTAATGAATTACTATAACATCAAATATTCAATAATACTTTCGAATACAAAACAAAATGAAATCGAATGAAAACTTTTCCTCGATACCTTTCAAATACCTTCTCGTACATTTAATAAGAGTTACCTACGTCAGGCATCCGCTGTTCGTTTCAAAAATTGTGTATCAAAAGAAGTATGAAACAATACATCGAGTGTGTTGAAAGCGTATGAATGTCACGAAGGCTACTGGAACAATAAAAGGAGTTTATGGAAATGTATTCGTCGCTAGAAAATGTCAAACGTTGCTCCAAGAGCGCGATAATCGAAGGAAATGTGAACATCGTGAAGAAGCATCGAAGGTCGTTTCAACACCTTTTCGGTTTTCACCGACGAAATATTAAATTTAACATAGTGGAATAAAGGAGGTTGTTAAGAAAAAATGATTACTAATGATCTCGTTTAACGAACATAAGTGGATTTACCTCGAAAATAATGAATGTATTACAAGGAGAGAGCCATTAAATTGTTAAACCTGGAAAGAGATAAAAATGGAAACGCGAAGACTGTGGTATAAATAGTAGAACTTTTTGCACTCTGTTTGTTATACAAATTTTGGAAGTGGAAATTTAAGGATTTGGGAATTTAAGGAGGTGGAAATTTGAGGATTTGAGAATGTAGAAAATTGAGTAAATATGAGAGTTGGAATTTCAAAAATCAATGTAAATATATAAATTTAGTTAACAAAGAAACGTCCAGTTTACTTTCACTCACGGATACAAGGTTTCGATCGCGATTGAATCAAGGACATGCTTTTTCTTTAGTCTGACAAAAGCTTGTTAGATGTACGAGATTCAAGCCGGATCTAGATGCCAGAAACAGCAGTGATCCAGTCTTCTCGGATATGTGTCGTCTAATTGACATCGTTCTCTACCCACGTGTGTACTGTGTCTAATTTTCTGATTAGACAGCTTCCTTGCTTCTCTTTGTTCATACCGGGAGAAAAAAAGGAAATTGATATATCCTTGTTACGAATGCTCATCCCAGACATAATATTTCTTAACACTAATCTTTTTTCTTCTTCGTACATCGTAACAAATAACAACATCGTCAAACAAATATTGTATAGTATCACAAAATCTTATAATTTACAATTAGAATAATCATAGGATTAGCAAATCCCAGCAAACTTTACAGACTACACATAAAAGCAATCAGCTCTTACATTAAAGCAATTACCTTTCACATTAAACGCATTAGCAATTTAACGTGAAAATTACTCGTACATTAAATAAATTAGCAATTTCACATTAAAACAATCAGGCGTTACATTAAATAAATTAGATACATTACACGAAGACAATTAACTTTCACACGGAATAAATAACCAGTTTTACATTAAAACAATTAATCGTTAAATAAGAACCTAGTTACATTGAATCCTAATTATTTGTTCATAAAATATTGAGGTTGAAGATCAAACTTCACGAAGTATGTTCTTAGTTTCTGATAGTGGTTGAAAGGGAAAGAACACGTGTTACGATCATTATAAAATTTTCTCAAGTGAAATGTAATACCTGAAACGTTATGGCGAGTACGATTGGTCATTGTATACTTTAGCATTAGGTTACTGTGACGAGCCAGGCTCGCGATTTCAATCCGAAGGGTTAAACCTTGGTCAGTAAAGTTAAAGTTACGTATCCTTGTATCGGAGTTACGACAGAATCAAATATTATAAAAATACGTAAAATTTACTAGTGTCTTCATAATTTCTTTTCTCATCGTTTCTGTAATTTCAGTGAAAGTACCTTCACCAAGGTTTAATCTTTCGATTGATATATCAAATGTGCTTATGCATCACAAAATGGTGTCACGTGTCGAAATCCGCCATTTAATACAATGCAACGTGGTACGTTTTACAGAAACAAATCTTGCACTGCAATCATTTATCTTCACTATAACATAGATACTGTATGATCATTATACCTATACATTTATATAAATGCATGTAATAAACTATAAATTGTTCACCTACGAGAATTGAATTTACGTGAAAGTTTATGAGCAATCAGTAATCATGACCGTCATAATTTGTTCCTCAGTATTATAAAGAATGTGGGTTATAATGTTTAGAAGCGAGCCAGATGAAAATCAACGGTCAGATTTAATTTTCCACTTTCTGGAGCACGAAACACGGTTATTTGAACGGTTTCTTCCTTAAACTCGTTTTCGTGAGAAAACTTATATTTTATCGCGTCACTTAGCGCCGCTTATTGTTTCTATTTCGGCTCGAGAGAGTCTCATTTATTATTCATACGATGCTTTTCTCCTGCTTCAAACTTTCACACCTCTCGTACTTTAAACGGAGGCGTCAAATTTCTTCCAGCTTAATATATTCCAAAATAATTTATTTCTGTAAACAATGATCATTTTACTTTTGATGCGCATTGTAAACACCTTTTAAGAACTCTTTTTGATTTTTATCATATGCTCTTTTAAATGTTATACAAATAGTATCATTAAAAAAAAGAATTCAGTGTATGATGCTAATTTTAATCATTTTTCTATAACTGTTCTTTAACTGTCTGAAAAAGTTGTAACTTAACCTCAACGCTCAACATCAAAGTTAGGTTAGAATTAGTGATGTATCTGAACACGCGTGATCTAACTGAACAAGAACAGTTGCATTTATCTACTGGATAATGTAAAACTAAATTCTATATGTAACAATTAAGACAAAATATGAATAACTACTTAAAGAAGCACACAGTGACAAAATGTCAGAAATGGATGTCATGGGCGGTTAAACGGTTGGTTCTATAGAAATCCTCGTATCGTCTCACTAACCTACTAAATCCGTTTAAAAACGTTCTAGCAAACTCGCTCGACGGCTAACCGTAACAAACGAGACGGGAAAAACATCTCGTACCCTTGAAAAGCGTGTTCAACTATAGTGGCCAGGCTGGTCAGCTAATGACGTCGATGTGGCTAAAAAAACGGATATGTTGACCCAGTTCAAGCTCGAACATCGTCTAATGTTCAGGGACAAACAGAAAGAATCGCTGAAAGAAGAAAGATAAAGAAGCTAACGAACCGCTTTCGTGAACTCTCTGATCAAGGTTAGCTCGAGCAGATAAGTTATTGATGGTCGAATCGGCTTCTTTCGACGAAATAACTGTCCCGTTTCTGTTGGTCGAAGAAACGAGATCGTCACCAAGCTGGGTCAACGATAACAGACCGCTAGACCAAGTAAGCGGGAGTTCAGTTATGCAGTTCTCGTATAAAACCTCTGGTGAAGTATCGTATGCGAGGCGTAAACTCTTTGTCCTGTTATGTCGTCATGCTAGGCGGTCCGCTTGTGTGGCGTACACATGGTGTGCACTTTGAAATCGCTCCGCTTCATACGCTTCCGCTCTTTCATCAACGAACTTGCTCATTATCGTGGGATATTACTGTGATCTGATTCTACCGGGAACCCCTTTTGTCATTGACATATTTTGTAGTCGATCAATTGGCAGATTCGTAAATTTCGTAAATTATTCGAATGTATTTAGAACTTTTCAAACTTTCAAGTTTCTGTATTGCCAAATCCACTAATCTCTAAATTTGCAAGAGCCAAAGTCTCCAAATGCTTTAATTCCTTTTGCAAACCTTCAAACCTGACAATTTTCAAACTTCCGAATCTACAAACCCTAAATTTTCAAATTACCAAATACTCAAATCCTTAAATTCCCAAATACCAAAATCCCCATAACCTTAATTCCGCAAATCCCCAAATCCCCACATCTTCAAATCCTCCCCACGTTCCCACTTCCCAAATCTCCAAATTCTCAACATTACCTGAACATTAACATTCGTAATGATAAATGAAAGGTAAAGTTTCTGTATGTATTGCATCAATCAAGTCGCCTTGATGTTCTCATCAACTATCGAACTTTACATTAACAGCTGAGATCTGTAATGAACCGTGGAGTACATCTACTGGTTTCTGTTTTGAAATTCAACGTTAACCCAACTATGACGATTTGTCCTTTCCAATTTTGCAACGGTTAATAGCTCTTGCAACTAGAAACAATTTCTCCTTGCGTTCACCTACAATCGGTTCCCTGAAAAGATTCTAGTTTTACCAACGAAGAGTTAAATGTGTTAATTGTATGAAAAGTTAAATGTATGTGACAAACGTGTATAAACTTCGTAATAAAGAGGATACCGTGACATCTCTTGAACTTTAAGTTGTAAAAAACGTCGAAGCTAATTAATTTAACCTTGAAATTTAATTCACCTCTTTTCTCGATGTTCTCTCTTGGTAATGAGCGAGGACATTGCGTTTGAATCGTCGTAAAGTTCGATTAAATTATCGTCAATAATTTACGAGCTCGGTGATATCTTGTATCGAACAAAGTCAATGTAACTAATTGTAGGAGTACGTGTTCAGCTCGATTACGACATTATGAATAACTTGATTGTGAAAGAAGGAAACCGTATCTACCTCGCATGAAGGATACTTTTTACAATTTTTAAAATTTTTTAGCAAGATCAGTTCGTAAATTTAGAAACTTGGATTTGGAGCTATAGAAATTGCGAATTTATGGGTTTATGAATTTAAGGATACAGAAATTCCAAATATATATATAATTTAGAAATTCTTGAGAGATTAAATTGAGTGAAATTATAGGAGTAAACACCCTGTAGAAATCTGGCGTGTGCAGTTGGTCGTCTACGCACCAACGTGAACCGGACAGGCCTCGAGGAATATGTATATCTTCGTTCTTTTGTTAGTTTCTCTCGTTTGAGGTCTCAGCCGGGTCAGGTATAGCGGGTGGTCTTTTTCTTCTCGTTATAGCTTCGGAGCATCTGCGAATACCTCACGAGCATTCAAATAATTCCCTTCGCTTTGAAAATCTACACCTTGAGGAACACCTGCCTGGCGATACACATTCCTTCTTCTTAATTTCTCCTGCATATACCGTGCACTATTTTTTTGAACACTTACCATGTGTCGTCTTTAGATTTTTTTGGACTTACACTTTTACTTTTTATTTTTAGATGAAGTTTTATTTTACATCTATCAAAGGGTAGTACCCCACAAAAGGAATTACATCTCCGAAGTATTTAAATGATTGCATAAAGTTTCTACGTTATCTCGTAAAAGAGTAATACAACATAATATCTCTATAACTGACTTTCGCGCTGCAGTCGCATGCAAAACTCACAGTTTCTCGGATATTGAAGGACACGGCTCGTTTAATCGAACAAGAACGATATCTCTCGTACACTTGCAAGAAAATCAACTACGGTGGCGACTTGAAATGTTCTTGTAGCAACAATCAGCTGCGTTGCGCGCCACAATATTTGCAAAACGAGTGATGAATCAGGCATCGCGGTTTTTTCTTACAATCTCGCGAACAACGCACAAGAGCTGATACAAGAGTACAAAGACATTATTCAATTTCTCCTCGCGATGTTTAGTATCGATTTTCTAAACGTTTGTTGCGAAAAGCAATAATTTTCTATTTATTGTTGTTAATGATGCAGAACATTCTGCAGGAATTACGATATGTTGTAATATTGTGAACTATGAGGATTTAGAACGATCTGTATTCGTTATTTCGAAATTACGAATTATGAATTCAGTTTTTAGGTAAAATGTTGAGTTCATGAGTTAGATTCTTATGTGCTTTAAGCCATTGGTTTTTAGTTTAAATGTGGAGTTTCAATGTGGAATTCGTAGGTTTGGAGCTTCTGAGTTTGCGCAGTAAACGACTTGCGCAGTGGACTTGCGCGGTAGACGTTGAAACTTAAAGTTTAGATATTGTAACTTAAAGTTTTAATCTTTATCAATTTATATGAAATTCAATCGACGTTAGATTAAATTCTAAATTAAAATAATTCATGTTGTACAAAGAGGTGTAACCAGCTCTAAAGATTTTCAAAATAATTTAAGACTCAAGTCGGTGCAGACAGGCCGTTTCCACCTTGAATACATAAATAGCCGCTTTACTTCAACTTGTAATTACACGGTGTCTTGCGTAATTTCGATAGAAAGTTATGCTCTTGTTTCGCTGGTTAAAGCATATTTAATTAGAATGGTAAAAAGTAGTTAAATTGCGACTTTCGAAGGCATGTGTGCTTCCACGATACGTATAATTACGAATGCGCACAAATCAGAATAAGAATATCTGGCTTTTCGCTGTGCACGCATGAAGAAACAGGATTCGAGACTCGTTTCTATTTTGCTTCAGAATTTATTCGCATTTGAATTATTCGATTAAATATATGTCATTAATGTGGCGAAGTAAAATGTAGTTTTATTAAATACTTGACAAATATATGAAATTATGGCAACAAAAATATTATTGAAAATTGTAAAAGTATTTCATTTATTTAATATATGTTATAACAGAAATATAATCCAATTTTGCAATAACCATTATTATTTAATTTTCAGTTACATAATTCTTTGTTATGTTACTCGATTCTTAATTATATAACTGTTTATTAAGTTATTCAATTTTCAATTACGCAAACGGTAGAAGTCTATTTAAATTTCTGATAAAGAATACAAAAAACTGATATATGTAGTGATGTATATTCAGCGCTTATAATTACAGATTTCCTGCATTTGCAACGTAACTTAGTAATACCTAGAAGAATCTCATGCTTATATTTCAAATTCTTTTCTTTCCTCTGAATGTTTGCAAACTAAAGTAACGTGAATGGACGATTTCTTTGAACAGATAGGCATCTATCGTATAAAGAAGTGCAAGACAATGGAAAGTGAAGTCACGCTATTATTGTAAACAAATCTGTAGTATTGTACTATGGATTGTTCCTAAGGAAATTCACTGAACGAAACAGTGAATTCAAAAGAATACATAATTTTGTTTAGGAAGCTTTAATTATTAGATGATAGAAAAGGTCTTTGTACGTCTTTAGTCTGGGGTGGCGAATTTTTTTTAGTTACAAGGGAAGAATTTGGGAATTTCTGGATTTGTGGTTTTGGGGATTTCTTCAACCAAAACTCATATCAAGACATCTGTAATGGTCTGATATTAAATTCATGAAAATCATAGAAAATAAATTTCTTCGCATCATTGGTAAATAATCAGCAGTTCGACAGTCGTCAGATTCGCGAAAATTGCATCATATTGTGATGCAATTATTGCCTTCATGTAGTAATCAACATTTGCTTTTTTTCGTACACTGACGTCTATGTGGACCGGATGCAACGAACGTGTGCATTTATCTCAGACTCAATCCCTTCTTGTACAATGGGTCTATTCATAAAAGCATCCGGTACCTGTGCAGTTTTCTGTTCGCTTACCGTTAACGTCTTGCATTGTATTTGATTTCGCCCACCTTCTTTCGATTAGGCTATTTATGTCACTGTTACCCTCGGTAAACAACTTCGTACCTCGATTATGCAATACATTTGATCACCCATGCTCCTCCCTTTGTCCTCAAAATGAAAGTTTTAAAGTTGTGGTTTAAAACCACACATCCCCAAATCTTTAACTTTCCAAATTCTAAAAGCCCCAACTCAAATCTCATATGATAAATCCCAACATCCACAAGATTAATATTATTAAAAGATTATGAAGAAAGTTTGAGATTCGATTAAGAACGTAATCATTGAAGTAACATTCATCAAAACGTCGCGACAGTAATGGACGGTATATCCGCAACGAGGAAGGATCCATAAATTGTAAAGTAATTTTCACCGGAACTTTCTATGTCACGAAGATCCATACGCGAGCATAGAAAGTGCAGGGAGAGTTCATCGGAGAAAATCTAAGAATTGATTAACGAACGGATACGTTGTTCGTGCTACGATTCCGAGAAACAATGTTCCTTCGTGACAATGGTGTCTCTGTAAACGAATCGACTTCATCTCGCTCGTTAAAGGCATATTTCGTTTCCGGGAATTGCGGGGCTGTGGCAGAAATAGCTTTGGATAGCCACGATAATTGTTAAATGAAAGCGATTAGCCAATCGTGACTGCTATAAATATTCACCGCGAGTTGAAATGATTGTTCGTGTCGATAAACTTTAATTGGAATATGGGAAGAAGCGATTGTAATTTCCTATTCGAATTGTTTCCTTTGTAACACTTTCTGCCTTCCTTGAAAGTCATTGTCCAATGATGATTTGTTAAAAAAAAATATAAATTAAAAATGAACGAATGAATAATATTTGTAATGCTCCCAACTAACCAGTGTATAATACACGAGTACAGAATCTAATACATAATTATCAAGATATTAATTTAATTAAAGTGATATTAACGTAATCAAAGTAATTTGCAATATAATTTTTCTTTAATAATAATTGTATGATTCGCCATCTTATTAAAATTCCTATTTCCATATAAATAGAAGACGTTATATTGCTTTCTGATTCCCCCGTTGACTCACAAAACGCAAAAACGAAGAGGAAGCATTTTCTCAAAGTTCAACAAGCTCTAGGAGCTCATTTCTCAACATGTAACTTGTTCTGCCACTCGGTACATCGTATATCTGTCGTGGAGGCGTGCTCTTCTCCATTAAACGAGGCCACACAAACACTTCTTTGAGCAGAACATCTCTTTTCGCGTCTTTCTGCAAATATATATGTATCCACACAGCTTGATTCACAGCTGATTCGGTACAATTTAAAATTCAGAACGCGGAGGATCATTTTGCGGCAAGATAAATTATTTTCTAACCTGTTGCTTTTATAATTTATTGGACAGTTATGTCTTTTGTTATTATACCAAATAATCTATTATAGCTGTTATATTTATCACTACTATAACTGTTATTTTGTAACGGTATAAGAGTTCTATTATTAACGATTATTTTGTGGTGAGGAGATTTGGGGATTTGGGAACTGAGAAATTGGTTCTAGTGAAACATAGAGATCGAAAGTGACAAGGATAACGAAACCTTGTCTTTTGGAACGGTCGTCGTAATAGTTATTTATAACTGGCGAGGAAATAACTTTCTCGGGCATCCATCTCTCGATAAATTTTTATCGAGAAGCGTGCTTTCTTCTAGGCTTGAACGTTTAACCTTCAGGTGCACGCTGGGGATCGTTTTCTCCGTTACTGCTTCACTGTGGGAACTAACTTCGAACGGAAACAGAAAGTTTTCATAGCTGCCAGCGATTCTACCGTGTTAATTTATTTGCAGGAAATAAGATAGTCGATGAAGCTTCCTTCTGAATGTCAACACTGAACTGTGAGCGTCTGGTAAGTTGGCAGTCGGATTCTATTGGTTCGGCTATCATCTTGTTAGACACAAGTTCCATATTTCCAAATTTCAACGAATGTTGATGATGTTCATCGTTAACGATGCACGTATCTGTGGGATCGTAAGCTCGGCATTTTCCATGATCCTTTAACACGTAACTAATGTGACCCAAATTTATTCCAAGAGTGGATTTGCAAGTGGCTCCGCAGAAAAATGAAAGAATGCTAGCCACGTTGGAGGATCGCATCGGTTTGAAACCGGTTCGTAAAGTCTCTTTGTACGACTCGTTCTTGACAGGACACGTAAGTATACGCGAGGAAGTGAAAGCAACGTTCACGGGACAATACGACCGTGGACTATTCCCTTCTCTTAATTCTCGGTTAAAATATCCGCGTACTGACGAATCATCGACATTCGAGCGGGAAAAAGCAGCCATTGCGTAATGAGACGGCGTTTCATTACGATCTTGAACCACTTCGCTTGTATACAGATCGACATTTTATTTAGAATTGTCACTGGAGGGTTAGATCAAGTTCATATGTTTACTGGCTGTGGGAAGACCTCTGGTGATATATCAAGAGGTTAGGACAAGGAGGAAATTTCTTACTTCACACGAGTTTTTGATATGAGTTTATGATGGTGAACAAGGATATAAGGGAGGTCTGAGAATATCCTGAAAAGGAATTCCTTCACAAACTTGTTGTGTATTCAAATCTTCAAGGATGCAGATTTTCTAGATTCTAAAATCTGAAATTTCTAAAACATTACCAAATCTCCAAATTTTCAAATCCCCAAATTTCCACATCTCCACATCTCCAAATTTCCAAATTTCCAAATCCCCAAATTTGCAAATTTCCAAATCTCCAAATTTCCATACTCCCAAATTTGCAAACTTCCAAATCCTCAAATCCCCAAATTTCCATACCCCCAAATTTCCAAACTAGCATCTAAAAATTCAATAAAACTTATCAATAACATAATTAGTAAAATAAGATCTAATCCAGACCTTATTAATAATTTCCATCCACATAAACGAATGTAACTAGATGTAAAATGTAAATGACATAGCAAGGGGAATCGTCCAATTACCATACATAATCGCAGACACAAATGTTGAAAATTTCGCAAAGGGAAGGAGATTGAAAATCTACGAGCGCAAGACCCTGGCTATTGTGCGTAATGCAATAGTGTAACGCAATACGTTAATGCTTGAATAAGAACTTATTCATTTACATAAGTTGCTCCACGGTATCTTGTAATCAAGGTTCCCCCTTTATTTCTAATTTGCAATGCGACTCGCAATCCCATCTATATTTAAATCGAAATATTGCTCGCGGTCGTACGGGATGCTAACTTTAGCTGCATGCAAACGGCTGTATTCCTGTTTGTGTTTACAAACGGGATGCAAATTTCTTGAATTTCATAAATTCGTGCTATTGCTACGCCCGACTATAATCAGCCTGGTAATTTATACCCTTGTATCGATACCACGAGTACCTTGGGATACTTAGGTTCTTTTTATTATGCTTCATGTATCTTCCAACGAGATTGTGGCAAATTTAATTCAATGTGATCCAACTTTAGTTACTATTTAGTTTCATTAGTATTTAATGTATTTATGGTAATACAAAATAGATGTTGATATAGTTTCTTCGGTTCTTTATTTTGTGTAGGAAATTAATTTTAGTCTTGTATACGAAGGTATATTATTAAACATTATGGAGGAGCAAAATGGGAATATGTATGATCAAATTATTTATTATATTATATAATAAACATATCTAACATACTTATGTTGCGTACTTTATATGTATGCATACATTATAATACATATGTATACAACAAATAATACATAATAATCGAACAAAAGAAAAGAAGTTAACGTTTTCATGAGAAGTCTACCTAAACTTAACCTAGAACTACTTGTACTTTTAAATCACAGCGGACGATTAAAACAAAATACGTATTCTATTATTTAATGGTTTGCTGATTATGATACATGTAAGTCGTAATCACGTACAATGAGAAAGAAAGTATTGAATTTGTAATAGAAATGTGATATTGTTGGAGTACAATGATATACTATTACCGTTACGTATCTCTTTGGATGTAAAGTAGATCGCACTAATCATAGAATAATGGGTGGAAAACAATTACCGCAGGAAAAAGTAATTTCAGTATTACAGTCATTATTTTTCGAACACCTAATAACTTTCAATTAACACTGTTTTAGATTTGTTCATAATTATAAAATTGAATTTGCACATTTTTTTTCTCTTTTAATTTTTCTTTGAGAAATGTAAATCTTTAGTGAAAACAGTAATAAAACGTCGTCGAAACGGTAATAAAAATGAGTCAAGTGCACTGAAGCTCGTTCGAGAACAGGGACTTGAAAATGGGCAACGCTTTCCCGCTTCGTACGAATTAAGATAAAAGTTTGGAAAGTGAGCATAATCACGAATGCCTAACGGAATAACGTTACCCGGTTACGAATCGCGGATTGCGAAAGAAAAAAGCCATGAAATTCCGTTTGGTTCTCGATGTTCACGTACGTGACATTTGTAGCAAAACTCGTATGTTATACACGAAATGTTGTATAACATCCTATCGCCTGAAAGTAAGAAACCATTGACTTTCAGCGCTGAAATTAGAAGAAAAAACACGCTCAGTTTCATTCAGATACTTGTAATTAAGAATGTTATGTATCATTTATAATTATATATGTTAGATATGTTAGAACAGTTCGATAATAAAATCTTTTAAACATGAAATATTTCATGAAAAAATCTATTTATCATTCTATCTATCTACCTGTCTATCTTTCTACCTATTTATCTATCTATCAATCAATCTGTAGGTAAAACAGTGGAAACTATATGTTATAAGTTAATCTCCATCCATTAACGAAGTTAGAGAAAAATCCCGTCTCCCGGAATAACCTTTCCTCGAAGACCGTTCCTGATAAATGTCACGTTGCAATTAAAACTGTTCACGACATTAGACACAAACCGTGCTGACCTAATTGGTTATAGTCGAAATGTCAGTGGTCCTTCAACTATACAACTGGTTCAACCTGTAACACGTTTAAATGACTAAAAAGGTACAGTTCGTGAAACATGCATAGGCCACTTGTTTAACAGCAAACAGGTTAATATTATTATAAACCATGAAACAGTACTGTACAAATTCCTAATCATTGCCTTTCTAAGTTCCTAACATATATTGTTAATAACAGAATAATATACGATTCCCTATCACTATAATAATAATATTGTACCCTGGACGAACGAATAAACCATCTACAATTATTCTAACACATTCTCCTCACGATTCCCTCTCATGACACCCGGATGTAATGAATCTGTATTAGGAAAGACATTCCAGGACACTTCTGTTACTCGCCACCAAGTACTCAATATTTAATCATGCTTTAAAACTGTATTAATAACTGCAGTTAGTACTGACATAATAACAAATCTACAAGAATCAAAGAAACATTACGTCCCTCTTCATTTTATTATAAAACGTAAAAATGTACAACTTCAAAAATGATTAACCTTAAAATAACGTTTCTTGCTTCTTTTGAGACAACCTGTATAAATAAGAAATCTGTTCTGAGAATTAAAGGAAGAAAAATTGTATTATATCTAGCTTGTCTAATTGTTCGTGATTCTTGAATAACGCTATTAATTGTTAAATTACGTTTACAGAGGGTAAAGTGGAGGTGTCGCGCGATGACAAATATTTGAGCACTCTGGCACCAGGAAAGGTACTAGGCGAGCTAGCAATTCTCTATAACTGCAAGAGAACAGCAACCATAACAGCTGCTACCGATTGCCAACTATGGGCCATCGACCGACAATGCTTCCAAACAATTATGATGAGAACCGGCCTCTCGAGGCAGGCCGAGTACACGGACTTCTTGAAGAGGTAAAACCCTAACTGTTAGAAACATAGAACATAATACATTCGATACAATATAATATTTCTCGAAATTGGTATATAAATTTTTGAAAAGTAATTATAAAAGAAAATGACATTTGTATACTTAGTCTTAGGTTTCTCAGGAAGAAAGGGATAACGAGTAGAAACAATAAACGTTTAAATTGATGAATAGTTCGCACATACTGAGAATGGCGTCTGCATAAATAGTAGAGAAGATGAATGGCTTTACCAGCTTCTTGTTAACAATCCCTATTTTCTTCGCCCACTTCGCGAAGCACGATGAAACGAGATCCATTAATCACAATCAAAACGAATAAATCTCAATTGAACTGTTTCAGAATAAATAAATTTTACGAACCTTACTCTAATTTCATCCAATTTATTTTACCGCGTTTAAAAAATTCCAAAATAATGGTTATAGAAATATGATTGTATCGGTAATAAAATTCATCAAAAGAAATTGTATAAAGGTAATAAATTATTATTGATATTTTGTTCCAGCGTTCCAATCTTCAAAAACTTACCCGAAGAGACTCTCATCAAGATCTCGGACGTCCTAGAGGAGGTAAACTTCAACATTCTGATTATTTAATATCGTTTTTCATTCGCACGAGGATCACGTGTACGCATGATTTTATAGACTTTCTACAACAACGGCGATTACATAATCAGACAAGGAGCGAGAGGAGACACGTTTTTCATAATCAGCAGAGGACAAGTTCGCGTAACGATCAAGCAACCCGATACTCCGGAAGAAAAGTACATCAGGACGTTAGGGAAAGGTGACTTCTTTGGTGAAAAAGCACTGCAAGGGTAAGATTTTATCTTTGTTTAATTTATTCTTTGTTTTAACTACTGATGGGCTTCTGTTAGGTTTTGATTAGTGGATTTCCAGATTTATTTACTTTCAAGGTAATAATTTTAGGTATCTGGAAATTTAGAGTTTGGGGATTTGAAAATTTATAGGATAATGAGAATAATCATTAAAAAACGTTAAATTAACCAAAATATTTTTTGCAGAGACGATCTGAGGACGGCCAACATAATTGCCGACGATCCAGAAGGAGTGAGTTGCTTGGTGATAGATCGTGAAACGTTTAACCAATTAATCTCGTCGCTGGACGAAGTTCGTACGCGATACAAAGACGAGCTCGTCGAACGTCGAAGGTGAGCAACCGCTTTAACGCATCATAATTCTTGTTGAGTTGGTAACAGCGTGATTACTAATAACCGCGTTAACTTTCATCAACGCTAATTATACGCGACCGTAACCGTGCACGAATCGTTTGCTAAATCCTCGTGTGTGTTATGTTTCACGCTTACCACTAGGATGGGAGAGTAAAGTGTATATGCAGGCTCAAAGTAAGTTTCGTGTTACGGTACCATCGTGATAATGATTCGGTACTTAAGTTCATGTGTTCTTTTCTGACACGATACGTGCCTTTACGGAAATATGAGACGTGTTCGAATGAATTTAAGATTTATAAAATTTTCAATCTCAGAAATGAGTACTAGTCCCAGTACCTATACTCTGTACCTTGTACCGAGTTCTACAAGACTCAGATCGAGTTACAAAATAACTAGTTAGCAATTCTAATAAACCGTCCACTGAACAAATTCATTGAAATAATTTCTGAACGCAGGTTGAACGAGGAATTCAGAGACTTAAGGCTGCAAGATCTTCGACCGCTGGCCACCCTGGGCGTGGGTGGTTTCGGAAGAGTCGAATTAGTTCAAATAGCCGGCGACGGTACGAGATCCTTCGCCCTGAAGCAGATGAAGAAGGCACAGATCGTAGAAACGCGACAGCAACAACATATCATGTCCGAAAAGAGAATAATGGGCGAGGCTGATTGCGACTTCATCGTAAAGCTGTTCAAGACCTTCAAAGACCGGAAATACCTTTACATGTTGATGGAAGCTTGCCTTGGTGGTGAATTGTGGACCGTCCTCAGGGACAAAGGACATTTTGATGATGGCACGACGCGGTTTTACACCGCCTGTGTTGTGGAGGCGTTCGATTATCTTCATTCGAGGAACATCATTTACAGGGATCTCAAACCGGAGAATCTGTTACTTGATAGCCAAGGGTAAGATAATTGCTAATGGAATGCACATACAAAGTCCCTTCTTTTATTTGCACTTTATTAATACTTTATTTTAAATGTACATGCTAACACGTTTGGTATATTTCTTGAAATAGTTGTGTAAGTACCTTCTGTAATTTCTTATGCCTCTTATGGAATAATTGAAACAATTTAGAGTTAGGGATAAATCAAAAATTGCAGATCTAATATTTGATATAATATGTGGATCTAAAGTATACTGAACGCTAATACGTTTTTCAGATACGTTAAACTGGTCGATTTCGGATTTGCCAAGCGTTTGGATCACGGAAGGAAAACATGGACCTTCTGTGGAACGCCTGAATATGTCGCACCGGAAATTATTTTGAATAAGGGACACGATATCAGTGCTGACTACTGGTCCTTAGGTGTTCTCATGTTCGAACTGCTTACGGGCACACCACCCTTCACTGGAGGCGATCCAATGAAGACTTACAACATTATTCTAAAGGGAATTGACGCCATTGAATTCCCACGATCCATCACGCGGAATGCGACTGCGTTAATCAAAAAGCTTTGCAGGTATTAGTCATATTAAAGCAAAATATAAAAATAGATTATGCGTACTTAATTTAAGTAAACGGAATTTTTAAATTTAGACGTTCAGACAATATCAGTGACTAATGAAATCTGAACGATTAAAACACGCAATCAATTTATCTGATAACTGTGAGAGTAATAAACAATTTTTACATTGACAATTTATTTGTTTCAAGGGACAATGCAGCGGAACGTCTTGGTTACCAAAAGGGTGGAATTAGCGAAATACAAAAGCACAAGTAAGTGAATTGAATGTATGAGTAATTTATTTAAACGAAGGAGTGTTTTATGAATTATTATTGCATTTATGAATTATTTTTTGTATAGATGGTTCGATGGCTTCAACTGGGAAGGTCTAAGAGCAAGAACTTTAGAGCCTCCGATTATGCCAAGGGTGCAAAACCCTACGGACACAGCGAACTTCGACGAGTACCCTCCAGATTCCGACCCACCACCTCCCGACGATGTATCAGGATGGGACAATGACTTCTAATCGCTTGAATCATTTATTTAAAACAGATATCGTTATTTTTGGACAAAATATCGAGTCTCAATTCATATTCGAATGATCGTGAGACGATCGAGAAATCGTTAAGGCACGTGACCTATCAGCATTTGCATTTATTCAACGAAATTAACACTGTACGATGTATAGACGATTATCTAGTAACATCATTTAAAAATGATACTGGCCTAGAAGAAGAGAACGTAGGTCATCGTAGGTCAAGTTTTCAACGACTTCCGATGTCTGTTACACGATCTAAGGATCCAAACGATCCGTCGATAAGAGGACCAGAGGTCGGCCTTACAATTTCATCATCAGAAACACGAATTGTCCAGGCGTCGCCTCGGAACACGTGATCGGCGTAAATTGAACGCGCGTTTGATTTAGAGAAATATTTAAACGCATTCGGCGAAAATGATAATCGAACGCGGCATTGTAAGACGCGAACGAATGCGTCAAGTGCCATACCTGACAAAGGTAAAGTCGACTACCGTTATGTGTGTACAGAAATCATCCACGAGAACGTGCACGAAAATGTAGTCAGCTCAATCGTAATGGACGTCTTGCCATCGAACTCGTCAACTCGTGCACGCGATATCGCGGGAAGAACCCACGGATTCTTAGCGTCCGATTTTATTGTTGTTTGATTCACTTTATAGTTTATTGTAATAATTCTATTTTAATTAATTATGCGAAAATGTGACCCTTGTAAATAATTCATTATAAGTAAGTAAATAAATAAATGCACGTATATGCACATTTATTTATTTAATTATTTATATACTTAAAGCCCAATGTATATCGATATTAAATAAAGTTTTATTAATACTAATGCTTAGTAATAAATTACTGTTATTTGATACATCCAATCATATATTTTGTAAACTGATAGTAGCGGATTTACTCTTTTTGTACCCTATAATCATAAAAATATCACACAGGGATAAAAATTAACTTATTTCGTATAACATTAAAAAAATTTATCCTTACAAATGTACAATGTTTGCATAATGAATTGAATAAATATTCTTGACAATATTTTTGACAATAAATATAAACTTGTCTCAATATATTCTGCACTTGGATATGCAACAGTTTTAAATACAAATCAGAAACTTAAATATAAAAAGTGTCACTTATATGTTACAAAACTGAACATATAAAAATGGTGCAATCTTATAAATTAGTATAAGTGAAGTTGAAATTGCCGCCACGTCCTGAACACTACCAATAACAAAATGTTCCTAGAAAGTGACCGCTAAAATTTCCTATTGAATAATGATATACATTATATAATATTATTAGTAAAATATATAATATATCGTCAAATGAACTTAACTTTTGTTTTATATTTCCTATTTTTCATTTAAATGTGTAATTTTTTATTAAAATAAATATTACTTTGATGTTTACTACTGTATAGGGATATTTTGTAATTGGCTACGAATTCCTCTCTTTCTGCTGAAGCACAACAAAAAAGCGGCGGTAATTCTGTAAATTCACGTGTACGTGTAGGCATAGTACATTGTATGTAACAGACAGTATTATAAAGTGTTCCTAATAAAATTACATATAAGTGTCTCTAGTCACTTATTCTTGAAGTAGAAATTTTGTATACAAACTGAGGTATGTAAAATATAAACTGATTCTTACTTAAATTTTGTATTTATAGGTATCGTAACAATATGGTCACAATACATAAATAATTTCAACAATGTGAGAGAGGTAGTGGATTCTTGTATTAATAGATAACCTATATCTTTATATACTTAATTTTTAGAAAATACTCTAATCTATGTTGTTTAACGATTGTTATGTATTTGTTTAAATTTATTGTTCAGAGAACAAATACTTTTATACTTTCGTAATTAGTAAATCATTTGTTCATACCACATGGTGTATTTATTTCCTTATTACCAGTATATTCTTGTCACTAATTTTGTCTGTACACATATATTACTAATTACTCTCTAACGGATATTAATACATATATATATATTTTATTTAAATTTAAGAAAATTTTTGATAGAACAAAACGAAAATAAAATAATGCACTTAGAAGACATTTTATTTTTGTAAACAAACATAGAATGTTCAAGTTTTGTTGACCTCTACTTTTTTTTCTGTGAAATGTTTCTTCATGATATATTTTTACCATTTTATCAGTGTATTATCTAATTTCTTTTTAATTAAAAAATTTGGTAAAGTAGTTTAATTTTAAAACATAAGTTATATTTTAAGAAGAAATGGATCCAGAAAAAATTGGTAAAGGACGAGGAGCTCTGCTGTTAAAATTAATAAAAGACAAAGAAAAAGCTGAAAAAGATGAAACGGCACCATCTATGCCAACTACTTCTGGGATACATAGTCAAACACAATCAAATGTTCCATCTACTGTTGGGATGCCTATGAGTTCAGCAACCCTTTCTACAATAGGCCATGATAGAAGTAGTTTATTAAATGTAGTAAAAAGAATAAAACCTGCAGAAGAACCAACCCCCAAAGCAATACCACTAAATCTAGGTAGAGGATCCTTGCTAAGTCGACTTAAAACTGCTCAGTATGTATTTTAAAATATACTTATACTAAGTTTTAACACTTCAGCTACCAATATTCATACTTGAAAATTAAAAATACTTACCATAGTCCATAATTGTGTTATGTATTTAAATATATTTACAAATTTCTAAAAGATAATTGAATATGTACAATTAACCATATATAATGCATTAACAAAGGTATTTATACATATAAACCACAGTAAAATATATATTTTTAGTTCTGCTGAACAATCTCAGCGACCAACAGTTCCTACATCACCTGTTGATGCTGCAGGGGTATTAGGTAAATTATCTGATATTACAATACAGGATACTCCAACTACGTCTGAATCGTCGTATCCACCTCCTCAACCTATTTCTAGACAAGGAACAGGTGGAAAACCGTAAGTATTAATATCTATAATTGGTGCTTACAGTGTAGAATGGATTACAAAATAATAATGAACTTTTTAGGATACAATTGAGTGCCAACTATATAAATTTTAAATTAGATCCTGATAAGCAGTTGTATAACTATGAAGTTAAATTTAGTCCTGACATAGATTCAAGGCCACTTCGTAGAAAACTTCTTAATCAACATTTAGAAACACTTGGACGAACAAGAGTATTTGATGGAGTTACACTTTTCTTACCTCACAAGTTAAAGCAGGAAGTAAGTAATTATAGTAACAAGAATAGTATAAATAGATAAAGATAAATGTATACATAACATGCAAATTTAGAAAACTAATTTCGAATCTTCACATCCCATGGATGGAACAAAAGTGATATTAACAATAATATACAAAAAAATACAAAGTATGTCAGAGAACATTCCATTTTTCAATGTTTTACTTGGTCGTGTTATGCGAGCCCTTTGTTTAATTCGCATTGGTCAACATAACTTCAATCCAAAGGGGATACATTCTATACCCATGCATAAACTAGAAGTGTGGCCAGGTTATGTCACAACCATCAATGAATACGAAGGTGGATTAAAATTATGTATAGATGCCCGCCATCGTGTAATGCGTACAGAAACAGTACGCGATATGATGTAAGGCTTACAATACATTTTATTAAACATTTTCATTATAAAATTAATTCAATATTATTACAAAATAATATGATATAGGATTACATTTGGAAACAAACCAAATTTTAAGGATGCTATTACCAAAGAATTAATTGGTATGTCTGTATTTACAAGATATAACAATAAAACTTATCGTATTGATGATATTGCATGGGACAAGAATCCAACATATGAATTTGAAAAAGGGAATGAAAAAATATCCTTGTTAAATTATTATAAGTTACACTGGAATTTAGAGATAAAGGATTCAAAACAACCACTTTTAGTTCATTGCGCTAAAACTAAATTGCCTACTGGTGGAGTGAGTAATGTTATTCTATTAGCAGCTACATTAACATAAAACATGAGCACCAATTATTTTTACTATGCAAATTTTAAGTACAGACACAAGAACAGTTGATATTGTTGGTTCCTGAATTATGTCATACAGCAAGTTTGAGTGACAGTATTCGTTCAGATTTTAGAATAATGAAAGATCTTGATGCAGTAACTAAAATGTCTCCTAACGCTCGACGCGATGTAGTTAGACATTTTGTACAAGAAATACAAAATAATGAAATACCACGAACAATATTGGCTGAATGGGGTTTACATTTAGACACTGATATAGTACAATTTAAAGGTAGAGCGCTTGAATCAGAAACTATTTACTTCGGTAACGAAGTAACATTTACACCTCCACCTCATAAGCCTGCAGAATGGAGCTCCACAGCATGTAGGAGTGCTTTGTTAAGGACTGTAAGTATTTGTGTACTCCATGACATATTTAATAATGAACTACTCTCAGTAATACAATTGTATGTTTAGCCTAATTTAAATCATTGGTGCGTCCTGCACTGTCAAAAAGATTCAAGATGTGTGAACGAATTTATTTCAATGTTAAGAAATGTTACAAAAGTTATGGGCATGTGTGTTAGAGAACCACAAACGATATGTTTAAGAGATGATAGGATTGATAGTTATGTACAAGCATTACGGAATAACATACAACAAAATATCAATTTAATGGTTATTGTATTTCCGAGTAATCGAACAGATAGATATTCTGCAGTAAAAAGGTAATACATCGTTTTAGATATTTAAAAATCGTGTACTATAGATACTTTATTTAATATTTAGAGTATGCTGTGTCGAAATGCCTATACCTTCTCAGGTAATTATGTCTCGCACTATTTCTCGTGGCGATAAGTTAAAAAGTATAACAGAAAAAATTGCATTACAAATTAATTGTAAATTGGGTGGAGCACTTTGGGCATTATCTATACCAATGGTACGAAAGAAACATTTCTATTTACAATTTACTTTTAAAAAACAAAAATGAGACAAAATAATAAATTTCAATATATTAGGAAAATTGCATGATATGTGGAATAGATGTGTATCATGCAGGTGTTGGTCAATCAACAAAAGGTAGTGTTGCAGGCTTTGTAGCAAGTCTAGATAAATTATTAACAACTTGGCACAGTAAAGTTTGTCTACAAGGTCAACATCAAGAATTAATAGATATGTTGCAAATCTGCTTGATTTCGGCAATAAAAGCTTACTATAAAGTAAGTAGCGTTCATATGTATCGCGTGCATTAATAATTTTTATTAACGCTGTATTTTTTATTGCAGCATAATAAGCGTTATCCAGATCGTATCATTGTGTACCGAGATGGTGTAGGGGATGGGCAATTGGAAATAGTATCAAAATACGAGGTTAAACAGATGTTAGCGATATTTAAAAATATAGAACCAAGTTATCAACCGACGTTAACTGTTATAGTAGTACAGAAACGCATTAATACTCGGTTATTTGCAAGAAGTGTAAGTTACAAATTAAATAATAATCGATAATGCGTTATGCATTTTAATTATATACATTTTTTTCACAAATTTAGCAAAGGGGATTGGACAATCCTCCACCAGGCACAATCGTAGATTCCTTTATAACAAAACCTCATCTCTACGATTTTTATTTGGTATCTCAAAACATACGACAGGGTACAGTGTCACCGACGCATTACGTCGTTGTTTATGACAATAAAAATATGAAACCAGAGCATATACAACGATTAACATACAAACTTTGTCACTTGTACTACAATTGGCCTGGTACTATAAAAGTTCCTGCTCCCTGTCAGTATGCACACAAATTAGTTTCTCTTGTTGGACAAAACATACAGTTGGAACCACACCAATCGCTTTCTAATATGCTCTACTACTTGTAAGTTATTTTTATCTATAACTGACTCATCTTACTAAAATGTGATTGACTGTATTTAGATAAATACAGACAAATGTGACACCAAACATTTTTATGAGAGATTTAAAATACTTGTATGTAAGATCTTCCTTATCCACTTCTTTATGATTTCCAAATATTATAATTAAACGAATGAAGTTACCTTTTTGTTGTAAAATATAGATTAAACAATATTTAAGTTCATATTATTATACTTAAGTATAACAGAAACAAATGATATATTCACAGATCTGCAATAGTAAAGAGTTTTATATGAAATTTTTGTTAAGTTACAGGTTCATAGTATTATATGAAATATCATGTAGATTATTATAGATTTTATACATTACCATAATTGTAAGCAATAAATTGTAAGAATTTAGTACAAATATTTGGTTCTTAATTACTATATTTTTACATAATATAATTAAAAGTATAAGTATATCACACAGTTATATACATGTTTCCTAATGATTATCTGGAAGCAATATAAATTCCATGTTTTTTTATATAAATAAATACGTATATTTTTTCATAAGTACAATGATTATTACTAATTATATGAATTTTATTTATTGTCATTGTTCGAATTATGATATTAAAGATGATAATAGCTAATCTCAAAGCTATTGTTTTAAGTAATCCCCAAATCATTAAATACACAGAATATGAATCACACAGAAAAAGTTTCAGAATCGAGTACGAACTCTGGACCTTGTGCATGAATATCAAATACACCGACTACTTCGTGAAACACATACTTCACCTTAATTTACATATTATAACAGGACCAATGAATTACACGAATAACATTCATCTTTGGCCTTTGATTTCATGCAAATTTAACCATGGCTATGTTTACTTTTCCGAGTTGTGCAACATTATGCATCACTCATTATTAGAAACTATATTTTCTCCTTAAACACTGTTCGAAACGATTAGTATGGCCGATTAGTCTAGAGGAATTTATTTATGTGCTTACGTATGTGTTTACAAACGACCCTGCCGATGAGGATCCAATACCCAGAACGACGCGAGCGAAATGCGTGTATCCATAGTCGTCCACCTTGACTTGAAAGCACGCATACGTGTTCGTGCAAGCGCATGTCTCTATATTATGACGTTCTATGTCAGTGTGAGACATTAAAGGAAGCAGTGGCGTAACAAAAATTATAATGATGAAAATTCATATCACTGCTCAGACATCATCGCAGATAATTTCAATTGCATTTGTACTTTTTATAATTGTCCTATCATTCATCGTTCTATTTATATATAAATACGATATCGTTAATAGTATCGAATTATTTGTAATTACAAGAAGGAAACGAGCATAAATTCGTAAGAAATCTATAACCGCAAACCGTTACGGCCCGTACGTTCACCTTCGATACAGCTGCGATGAAATTAAATCCTTGGTAACTTACATTTTTGGAAGAGGATGTAGCGTAAGTCGAACGACTTCCGAAAGGATACACCGCATTGCGGTGTTTAGTCGACACGATAGTTACGCCACTGCAAGAGAGACAACCGCATGTGTACGTAAATACGTACGTACGTATGTGTATTTACGGTCGTGGCGTATCGCGTATCGAGTCGCCGCCGTCGCCGCCATTCGAGCGGTTAGCGCCTGCGTACATCTTGTTTACAACTGCGGAGCTTACCATACACATGACCTTTACAATATGGACACGAGCGCCTATTTAGCTGTCTAGGCGTGCGACGGAAAAAAGTTCAAGATACGTGCGTGTCGTTTGTGAACCTTGATGTGTACCGAAGAAACGAGGAAATTTAGTGTCCTTTAAGTTGATTATTCGAAGAAAACGGTTAAAGCGCACAACTTGGTGATCACGAGTGACGCGATATTTGTCGCTCGCACGCGGGCGGAAGGGGGAAGAGAGGGATGGTGGGTACGAAAGGAGACCCGAATTTTTCACCTCGAGCAGATGTGATTGTCGTGAACAGATTTCGCGTGTATCCAATCGGGTGTTCGCGTTCAGGACGTGCCGTGCACGTTGGCGAAGTGTTGTTAACCGCATCGTGAAATCCATTCGTGTGTTTCCGCAAAGTGCTCGATATATAAGGGGTGTGGGAAGAGAAGTGCGTTCTCGCATCGACCTGGAATGCTGCCGTGTTTTGATGTGCCTACTATTGCGCATGAAAAAATCGTCCTGCCCTTGACAATAGCCTATTTACCCGAAGCAAGCCGCCTTTATACCGCGCTAACCAACGATAAGAGGGGTTCAACCACCCACCTGCGTGTGTATCGCCCGTCCCTCTCTTTTTCTCTACCTCTCTACGTATTTCCTCTAAGGGTGCGTTTAGACTAAACGAGCTAGAGCATTCGCTCGTGCTCGTTTAGTGTGAACGATCATCGAACGAACTATTCGGTCATAACAAACCGTTGAATGCGAGCGAATGTTCGTTGAGTTCAAACAAACTGTTCAAACGTTCGATTTGTTGAATTCAAACACGTTGAATCGAATCGCGTCGTGCTGAACTGTGTTTAATTGAAATTCGTAAAATTCAATCACGTTAAATTGAAATTTATGGAATTAAGCCGTCTGGAATTGACTCACGACAAACAGAACACGTGGAATTGAAACTCGTGGAATTAAAATTCATTGAATTGGATTGTCCGATTTGAATCACGTGAAATTAAATCATGTCGAATCGAAGTATATCAAATTGAATCATGGAATTGAATCACATCAAACTGAGTCACATCGATTTGATTCGACTATCGCGGGTGTTTGTCGTTAGAGCATGCGGTTCAGGGAACAATCACGGAGCGGCGAAGAATGCTCGTTCATGTTTGAATTTCACAGAAGTGGGGGAAGCACGGATATTCGCTCGCTTAGTCTAAACGCACCCTAAACGTACTTGCGAATGGCCACTAGCGCGCGCGCGCACACACACGTCTTTGTATTTGTGTACACGTGAACACGCCCGCGTGTGCCTCCGTCTTGTATCATCGTGTATACAAGCGTTTCTTTATACGTACCCGTGTGTGTATACGCGCCAACCATTGTGGACCACGCAGTAAATTGTGTTATTCGACGCGATAAACAGGTGCACGAGCCTTGTAACCCAGAAAAACAGTTCCCCAGGATTTCATCGTTCTCTCGATAAAGACATTCATAAATGCAAAATACGTAAATGGTTGCAAATATTGTTGACCTCAGGTTGCGAGCAATCCCCTCTGTGATATCAGAGTCACGAATCGTGGCGGTTGAAATTAGACGAAACCGCGTGACAGGTGGAACCCGAACCCATCGAGAACCGCCATCGCAGAAACCTGGACAGGTATGCGATCCCTATTCTTCGTGAAACGGTCAGAAAGGATTTCCGGTTGTTCGTCGGAGGATTAAGCGGTTCCGAACTTCATAACCTCGGAAAACGTGGTCAGTCGATAGTGCACGTTTCCCTCGAACTGCATCAGGAAGGAGCGATCTATACGACGCCCTTAGTACACATTGAGTGCACATGCACCGTGGTGGCGTGTTATTGCTTATTTACCCCCGACACGTGCTTCCACCGTTAGCGTGTCTCGAGTACAACGATATCGACGACAACCTCTCCGCGATAAAAGCAGGACAAGTAGACACGTTGCGCAAAAACACAACAATACAGTTTCGGCAGTTTTGAAATATATTTCTCGGATTCCTATCATGTGCGTGAAAGTGCTCATACATGATTGGACTGTTTCGGATATTCGTTTTGTGTTTCTACGATAAAAATTTGCCGCAACGGAAGTGTTTCGGACAACGTGGGTGGGAACACACGTTCACCCACAATGAACCATCGGAATAGCGTGTTTTGATGGAAGATGCGCGTGGCAAATTGATTGTTCTGTACCATGTAAATGGTACAGGATAACGTGTCATTAGAGGACCCGCGATTCTTCGCGACGACGGCCTTTTCGATCGTCACCGCGACGATGTCTTCGGGCAGGGGTTTAGTCTCCCCCTCGGGAGGTCCCGTTGTTCTTTGCGGGCACGTGAAAAAACTGAAAACTCAAAAGAAGAAATACTTCGTTCTACGAGGCGAAGCGCCAGGCTACCCCCCGTGTCTCGAATATTACGATAGTAAAAAGAAGTTCGAGAACAGACAGCCACCGAAACGTAGCATCTTGCTAGACAGCTGCTTCAATATCAATAAACGCGTGGACACCAAGCACAAGCACGTCATCGCGTTGTATACGAAAGACGAGTGCTTCTGTTTGATTTTGGAAAGCGAAAAAGAACTGGACGAATGGTTGAAAGCGATGCTTTTACTTCAGAGCGGAGATGTAGCCGATGGAGAGCAACCTCGGCCTATATTTGGTAATGCGCTATTACGGTTTGAATTAGAATTAGGTCGCGTATCGGAGATGAACGTTTTTACGCGTGAAAAGCTCTCGGAAATTTTAGGTAAATAGCGTGTGTTTACCAAGTTCCAGAGCCAGTAAACTGCCATGTTTTGGACTTTCAAACCAGTTATTTACCTGTTTTTATAAATGCGTCATTGTCTACAATTTCGTGACAAAGAATAGAGACTGCAGGTCAAAATACGAAGTATATTTGCTTCGATAAAGCGGAAAACATTTTTCTCGGCCTTGTTTTTCTTTTGAATATTGATTCACACTAAATAAAGTAATAATATAAATAATGACCTGATGTACAGAGGACTCAGAAGCACATCAGTGTAAATCACAAAATATGTTGACAGAGATGGTTGATTGTTTAGGAAATTGATTGCACTAAAGTGATAACTGTTATGAACAAATAATCACATAACAAAGAAATGATTTTAAGGAAAATAAGTTTAATGTTTTGAATTGTTATAAGTTTGAACCAACATCATATAGAGCAACAGTTCCAACATCTTCATTTTAAAAAATTTACTTTCAGGACTTATAGGTAAAAAGTGTAAACAAGAACCATTTGTTCTGTATTCATAACAGCCAGAAATTTAAGACTGTAAAAAGAGCATCTAGTTCTTCTTAAAAATGTTGACTTATGTCAAAGTCTATGCATTAAAGATGTTATGAACATCTCAGATCAAACATTAACAATATATATTTGTTTTTTGATGTTTCTATAAAAGTAATGCAGATTAGGAATTCAATTCACTGGTTTTTATCAATATAATTTAGGTTATAATATGATTTTGCTAGGTTAATTCAATCATTTCAGTTACCAGATTTTATTCATTATTTAGTAGATATTCTGATTCATTATTAGAAAGAAGATCATTACCAGGATTTACACTGATTCGCTCCATATATGTTACTACGTTACAATATCTTATAAATGTTCAAAATTTTAAATACTTATTATACCAAGAAATATTGATATTCTCAATATAGTTTCACAGTACTATGTTATATATTATCAATTATAGTGAGATATAAATATGTTTTATTTCAGAACATGTATGGCAAGTTACGATGCAGAAAAAGGGACTAGGTGAACGAAAGAATATTCATGGTCCATATAGGCTATGTTTAACTGATCGAACATTAAGCCTAGTGAAAATTGGGGCAAAGGATAATTCAGATTCTATAGAATTTCCTGTAAGCTCACTATTTTAATAAAATGACATAGTCTGAGATGTGTAAAACTAAATCTGTGCCCATTCAATGTATTTAACTAATGGCACATTTTTGTTTCTTAGCTGATTTGCATCAGACGATGTGGGTATATGGATCGTATCTTCTATATGGAAGTAGGTCGTTCAGCAGTCACTGGTGGTGGTGAACTGTGGATGGAAGCTGAAGACAGCAACATAGCACACAATATGCATGCTGCTATTATGAATGCCATGAGCAATTCTAATAGTAGCAAAGATGATGTGGATCCACGTCAAAGAAGGCGTAGTTCTTCTGCGACTGAAGCTAGCAAACCAATCTTTGTTTTGCAACGTCGCCACACTGGACAAAAGTTCAACAACTTTTCACCGTTAGGTAAGTTTTAATTTTAAAGAATCTTTGTTAGAAAATTTTCTTTACATATCTAGACACAATATCAGTTATGGTTTATTACAATTTCATTTTATAATTATTGTCTGTAAAATAGATTTTCAGTTGTATAAATAGTTTATAGTCTTCACAACACTAAAAGTTTGTTATATGTTCATTGTACTTTGTACATGGTTCTCTTCTTTCTTTTATTTTATTTGGACACTAAACATTATGTACAGAAATTCCTTTGTACAGAAATCATCCTACGCGAATTCCTTTTAAATCCATATGTAAGTTGTCCAAAATATCAATTTTTCTTTATACCGGACCATAATTGCACCATACTATATGCTTTGAAATATCAGCTGAATGTACAGTTGAAAACTTAGCTTTAGAATAACACAAATGGGTTGCGGGTATTACAGAGGAACACAGGACGCACGAGGAGCAGGTGGATCCAATACAGGAACAGGAGCAGTCTAATCAGACTCAGAGTATCCCTTCTTGCAAATCAGTCATGGGTCTGTTTTCTGTCATTGTAGTTGTATGCTTTTTATTTCTTACAAAATGTGGGCATTAAAGGATTATAAGTGTGATATTGTAATTTAAAAGTTTTCAACTCAAATCTGTTGTTAAGAAACTGACATTTCGTTATTTTTATCTTATTTAATTTTTATTTTTAATAAGATAAATATAAAAAAGTTCAAAGAAACGAACAATTAATAATAATACTTTTGTTTAACATTCCATTTTTACACAAAGATCGAATAGTTATACATAATTGAACAATTTTGTGGCAAAGCATACAAAATTATATCAGTTAATACTACTCATACATAAGTTTCTAGTATTGCACAATGTTTCAACACCGTGTTCGCATGACGTTGATGGACATACATATTAATGATGCCAAGTAGAACAAAAACAAATATGTATTGCATAGTTTAAGGAGGAATTCGTTCAGCTTCGTAAAATTGGTCAATAATTAATCTATCAAACAGAAACCCACGCACTTAAAAAATTCTTTATAAATTCCATAAAAATTCTTTTAGTCAAATCTCGATAATTATCAGCACTAAATTAAATAAATTCATATAAAAACAAAATACGCGAAAGGCAAAAGTAGTTGTACGACAGTGAGAGCTGTATGGTTTGCAGTCGTTGCTGGTACCGGGGCTGGGACTGCTGGGATTGCCTCGACTAATACCAACTGTGCCACTACCACTAGACGTCGTCATTCGGTAGCGAGTCATCCCCATTCCGTCAATAATTCCCAATCCGTTCATGTTACAACAAGTACAACAACAACAACTACCACCACTATTACCATCACTACGACCGCTACTGTGACCACCACAACCACAACCGCGACAATATCCCATCAGAGAACCCTGTCGCTGCCCTTAGCTGCCGTTATTATCAATCAAATGCAATCATCCAAAAGATCAGTTTTACGCTGTATGTATTTTTGTTTCGTCATACGATAAGTCAGCAAGAGATATTTTTTTGTTTCTCTTTTAGTGTCTCTCTGCCTCGCTGTAACCTGTTTTTCTGTTTTCGTTTTTTCTACTTCATTCCTTACGCGCGAGGTTCGAGTTCGCAAACGAACACTCGAAAACGAAATCATTGCTGCTGTGCCATATATAATTGCGGTTTCTCACCTGAGATGATCGTGCTGCTGTGGATATGCAAGCTTCTATTTTGCATGCGATCAGTTGCACGATACTTCGTGACGAAGTAACGCTTCCTTTTGTTCCTTTCGTCGCGTAAAGCGGTTGATGGAATACCTTTGTACAGCATTCCAGTCGAGTAACGTTACATCACCTCTTTTTTCTCCCCCGTATTGCTACACTTTCCTCCTTGATTGTTTGCAGCTAAGCGTATAGATATCTTCCATTTGATTTCTCCCTCCATTTGATATCATCTCTTTGATCACTGTCCATTTGCTTGATCTGAAATATATATGTTTGGAACAATAACCAATTGTATACATAAATATGCGTATAAATATTATACAGATTTTGATGGAAACTCATTTGAATATGCAAATGAACTAACCGCTGCTATGCTGGGAGGATGGATGCTTTTCGAACTTTGTTTCATTACATTCTACAGTCTGTGGTAACCTGTTGAACTGACATCTTTTTAGGTGCAAACGGCCGCGACAGATGCGACAGTTTACCGTCGAGAGCTCGCACCACCAGCGAGAGTCATCCTTCATCGGTATTAAGTCATCCTAGGAGTACTCATTTTGTACCTCACGTACTGAGACCGCATTCCATGTACGTGAGAGGCCTTTCTTATTCGCCACCGATCTCATCAATGCCTATTAGTCCCGCTTCTGGAGCTTGTTCCACGGACTCCGCGGGATCATCTCTTTCGATGGACGATGGTGGTGAAAATATATTAGAAGAGGGTACGGTCTCGCGATATGGACATTCTTTAACGCCAGATGAACCTGTTATTTTAGAGGAAAACGGCGATGATTACGCACCATGGTCCACGTCGCATTCGCATCATAAATATTCGCCAAATTTTAAGTCTCATTCTCCTTCCCAGGTAAGTTGTTTTGCAAATCACTGATGGGCTACGGCGCCCACTAGAACACACTAGGCTTCCTTTAAGTCTCTCCACGTTCTATAACGCTAAAATCTCCCTATCTTTGCCAAAACTTGCACCTCAATGTGTATGAGCCTTACAGTGGGCGCTAGATTCGCTCATTGATGATATAAATCCGTATTAATACTTTGATTTTAAGTAATACTCTTATTTCCAATAAATCTAACCGACTATTCTTTGAAACATACTTTCTTACATACGCGGTTAACAAAGCAGTCAAAGTATTAATAATCACAAAACGATGGAATAATAATACATATAATTTATTACATTTTCAGCAAAGTTCCTATATAGAAATGTGCAGTCCTTGCGGTTCGAGTCCAGGTCGTAGTGGAGTTTATATGCCAATGAGTTCTGGAACAGGACACTCGCATTCTCGAGCATCATCTCTTGTTGAAGAATCGAGTACTTTACCAGAAGGTTATGTACCTATGGCACCTGTTGGAAACAATGGATACGTGGATATGGTTCCTTCACATAATCATAACGGTCATTTTCCTGACGATTTGTCACATGCTGGCAGTAGTTGTTCTGTTACTTCCGGTACACCCAGCACAGATTTGCGATTTTCCGAATATCATTTGGACAAAGTAGCGAGTTTCCTACCACCTGGAGACGATTTACAAGCTAGACCAGCGAGAGCTTATTCCATTGGTTCTCGGCCCGAACCTATGAACAGGCATCGTAAGAATAGGTATGGGAATTTATCTAAACTCCGTATGATATTAAAATCACAATACACAATAACTATGTCTTTTTTTCTTCTTGTGTTGAATAGATTGGATATTGCGCAACAAGAAGCTAGCAGAGTACGAGCTTTCTCTGTTGGTAGCAGATCTAAAAAGCCTGAAATTGGGAGGTTATCGAATGTAGTTACTGCACCGTTACCTGGTGGTTATGAAAACTCGACTTCCAACAAATCAAACTCAGCACCATTATTGTCCAGTTCTTGGGGACATAATTCTGGTTGTTCCATAACCTCTGAGCGAATGGAAGACTTGATGGAATTGGATTTCACAAAGCCCAGTATTTCTACAACTTTTAATTCGCCGCCTTCGTCTTACTCGCAATCGCATTCTCAGTCACACTCATACTCTACTGCCACTGACACCAGTTCCTACGTTGATATGTCTCCAGGTCAACCTCCCTCGTCGACAACTGCCCCGTACGTCGATATGAGTCGCATAAATAAGGTAAGTTTCGATGTAATTAAAATTACTGTTATTTTTCCAAAACCAATTGTATTTGGGTGAAATGATTTTTAAAAGTGTCACGAGGGGAACACATGACGTTTGAATCATGGACTTAGCATAAACTATCTTTAGGATACAATACTCGAACTTTTGCAGAAAGATTGTATCCAAAGGTTTATAACATCCTACGTGTTATGCTCTCCTCGTTAATGTTAATTTTAATCGAGCTGAATTTGAAATTCATCGAATCGACTATATCGTTGAAGTATTTCTGTTTATTAACTTTTGCTCGTTCAATTATTATACTAAAATTTTTCAGATCAATCGTAATAACAATAATAATACAATCACTGCCAATCAAAATCATAGTCATATTCATATATCGTCTGCTGCTTCTACGCATAAACCAATAATTACTACTTTGAAGCCCGTGGAAGAAGCAGAAGGGCCATACATGAGAATGGATAGTGTAATGGAGGATTGGTCACAATCCGATACGAGTCCTAAACTAATTTCCTCACCTATGCAAGAAGAATGCGTGCAATCAAATGGACCACCAGGTAAAAAAATTCATTTTAACCCATTAACACAGCGAGCCTCGAGCATGGCGGCGCCTCGAAATTGTTTGATCTAACATGAATATTTAAAGTTTACTGTTACGTATAACAGCATTACTCTAGTTAGTTTTCCTCATTAAGTCTATTTTGTTCAGTGTCTAATTATCAAGACTTATCGGATATACATAAATTTCTTAATTTATCTGCTTTTCTAAGAAGAAAAATAAGAGTGTTTCTATACTACTAATGTTTATAGATTTTAATTATATTTCAGGAGCCACGAGAACAGCACCAGTTGATCTTCCACGACGTCCACCTGCCGACTACGTCGACATGAACTTCAAATCGAGATCAGGTTTAGAACAAGACTACATAAACATGAACATGAGCAATCGTAACAATCGTAAAGTAGCAACGCGGACGGGTAGTCGCAAGGAGAAGCTGCGTTCCCAACCGATCGCGATCCAAGCAGGAAATAAACCTATAAAAACGCCTAGTTTCTTACCCCTAAACGGAAGTCCAGAGTCAGAAAGTTTAGCTAGTACTCCTGCGTCGCCACCGCGAGCAACACCGACAGGTTCCTCAGCCACTATCTTCCCTTTCTCCTTAAATAGTCCCCAGTCCCCTGAAAAATCCTTTACTCATCAAAAGACTAACGACGAGTCTTCAGAATTGAATGTCACTTCCAAAAGCAACGATCGTGCAATTGTGGAACCTGCGAACAATAGAGTGAGCACAATCAGTTCCGTTTCCATAACGGAGACGAACAATACTTTGTCGAAAGTAATCAACGATAGGCCTTCTAGTCCGGCAGACAAGGATAATCAAGTTAATCAAGTGATATCAAATTCATTGACCTCGCAAGAAAGCGCGTTGAACGCTATAACGAAGAAGTTTTCCGATATGCACATGTCGAAACCACGCTTGATAACCGCATCCCCGAATACCAGTCCTACGTTGTCTGGGTTCAAGCCAAGCATCGAGAGACAATCATCGTCTCCAAAAACGTCGGATGAGACGCCGACGCCTACGCCTACCGCCACACCGAGTCCGTTGGATGAGTGCCACGACAAGGCGCAATCTGACGGCGAAGTTTTGCATTACGCTAGTCTCGATCTTCCAGAGGTCGCTAGTACGGCGCCCGTCTCTCCAGCGTCTCAAGAGGGATTCAATTACGCCGAAATCGATTTCGCCAAACTCAAGCAAAATTAAACGGCTACCTTGAATGCGGGTGGAAAATCTGTACCGGCGTAATACGCGCGTCACGTGTCTAGAACCGCTGAATTGACTCATTGCCTTAGTTACTTTTTCTTTTCTCGGCTCGTAAGGACAACAGGGCATGATTATCGTTCTAACATTGGTCGAGCCGAAATTAATCAGTGCGTAAACTGACGAGTACGAACTGTAGATAGCAAACAGTTCTGCTTTTTTAGTTGAAACTTTTTAATCATGATCCTATACTTCTGATTTTACGGAAGATTTAAAAAAAAAATAGTGCCTATACTTCTGGTTATATCGTAACGGATATTATTTTTTATTCGCATGATAGCGATTATGGGGGAACATTGTTGTAAGTTGATGCGTATTATTGAACTCGAGATCAGGGCATATTTTTTGCACGCTGCCTTTCGATGTGTTTACGTGTTTGAAACGTAAATTTATTATTCTTTTTTAACATTTTTTTTGTTTTTTGATGAGTATAATGTCGATTGCTATAAGATACTGAAATTTTATGTAGTTCAATATGTTTTATCTTTGAATAGTAGATCGATAAGTATAAATGGAAAAAAAATGTTCTCGATTCGATGGAAAAGGAAAAGTATAGTATTTATTGGTTCATTTTAAATCTATTTTTAAGCGTTGAAGCGATTTATTCTAATGTTATTACTAATCATGTTAATTTTAGCAAATTTAATTCGAATCGTTTGACATGCGCAACGATAAACTACCAGAAACATGAGTACTAAGTGCGAGCAAGCAAATTGGCTTTGTTCCTTTTGCGTAGGAAAATATTAGTGCTCGACAATGTTGGATCGATGCAGAGGTCATAGGAAACTCGTATTTCAGACAGACTTTCTCGCATTGAATATACGTATATATATACGTATATGTTATCACGCTTTTCCGTATAAATCGTTAACTATCTATGAAATACTGTTTCGTACGATCCATTCGCAACACGTGCGTCTTTGGGTAGTTCCGTTAAACGAGAGTGAGCTTCCAAATGCTTTTGCGTAGCAGCAAAATTGATGATGTATAACTCCACTTACTCTTTATTCTATTTTGAGAGTGGACACTTATGACTCGCGAGTAGGTTAGCTTTTCTTAGGAAAAATGATGATACAGGAGGAAAAGTTTACGAACTTTTATTTGAAAGATTTCAATTTTAGAAACTTTAATTTTTAAAAAATTTGGGTTTTTAAATTTGATAAATTAGAGTAATTTGAGAATTACTCTGTCAAGTTTGGAATGGAACTTAGAGTTTGCGAATATTCTTGAATATTCTTGGTTATAAGGTTAAATACTAGTATCCCACCTAGTTATCCTAATTTTCATTGGAAGGTTTCCTTATATTTCGCTCTCGTTTGATTGAACTATACATCGCACGTTAACTTACTTGTTCCGTAACATACGCATACACATTCGCATTTACAGGGTAATCTGTAAAAGATACAACCGGAAAGAAAAAATAATTGGTTGTGTAAAAAATAAATATAAGTCTTAACGAAAGATGTTGTTGCTGAGGATAGAAGAGAAAATATTTCTTAAATATTACAGTGTTTTAAATGAGTTCGATTTTATGACATATTTCTCCTCGCATACAGTTTAAGGATAGTTCGGTTATAAATTATATCATATCGTGTATATACATATGCATTGTCTAAATAATGCTATAAATACATGTATATATAAATATATGTGTTAATATGAATAAATAAATTGTGTATTTATTTGTTTGTATTTATTATATATTTATATATACATAACATACATATTTACGCATATTAATGATGAATAAAGCAGTGTATATTGCTGTTCTTCATTACACGATCCTTACAAAGTAATTCCTTCGAATGCTTCTCTAAAGATTCTCGAGAAAAACGAAACGAAACGAAATGACGTGTTGATTTGTATTACTGTATAATAACGCTGTTGTAACATGTACATTTGTCCAGTTTAAGATTATCATTTGACTGATACTAGTTGAAATAAGGTTTTTTTTTTAAATCAAAGCATACGGGATTTCTTTCTTTCTTTTTTTCTCTTTCGTTGCAGATTAACAAAATGTCCGTCCAGTTGAAATAGATCGCGCCGTAAGAACTCTTTTAGTTTACTGTTGAAAAAGGAATTCTGTTTGATTTAAGGATTAACATGTAAATATAGACTCTTTTGCAAATGAAACACTCGAGGACTTGATTATTTTATAATTGTAGATTTTTCATGATGTTTTCTCATGTTACTCCTACAGTGATCGAATAGCTCAGTGATGGGTAAATTAAGATTAAAAGATTCACGAAGATTCCAAATTTTCTAATTCAACGAAGAATGTTGGTAATTTAAGAATGTGAAAATTTGGAAACTAAAGAAGTCAGAAATTTGGATATTTAAAGATACAGAAATTTTCAAATTTAAATCGGCCTTCTTTCAATGTCCATAGTTATCCATTACTGAGACAGCTCGTAGGAAAGAAGTAAAAGGAAATCAAAATACGAGCTTCTTTGACTTGTGCATCTGTTGTAATGTGAAACGAGAATATTAACGTCTTATTTTTGCATTGAGAATCAGTATTTATTGTTCGCTAGGAAAACTGTTCTGAAGAAGATTGATTTGTCAATTATAATTAGTTATTTAATTATGTATAATTTATAGTATTGTTTATTGGTAATTGAAAACAACACTTTCGTAAGTGTGGACTACCTTTTATTATTAGAATCTTTAATATACCTGTTTTGTTTATTTAATTTCTTGAATAATGAACGTTTACTGCCAACTTGATTGACTTATTGAATTTTATCTTTAATAATTTAAACAGGTTTTGATAACGGAGCACGCGAAGCATACTGCAAAGTTTGTTAACCTCGTATTTACATTGTTATCTTTATTTTTTATTTTACACGGTTATAATATACTTTCGATTCGAAAGAGTAATTAGAGAACCAAAGTTAATGATTGTACGACGTTTTCTTAAAAATAATCGACTTTTTTTTAATTTTAAAGGTCATGTTGTTAACTAATAATAAAATTAGGAAATATTGAACGACAATTCTTTAATTTTTACATATATGTTACAAAAAGTGTGTAAATCGAGAAAGGTAATGTTGGCTTATATGTACATATAATATTTAACTATAATACTTAATAATAAGTATTTTATTGGCAAACTAAATACTTGTTTTAATATTAAATAATTTAAATTACCCATTCAGAAATTCAAATATTTATCATTTTCCCTTTACAATATGCTGTGAACATTTTTTTTTTCAAGGAAAAGAAAAATCTGTTTAAAACCCTGACATGTTTTAGAAAGGAGTTTTCGTCTTTCCCTTCCGATCCTTCATCGGAGTTTCTGAGCCTCGCCGCATGAGGTCACTAATTCACTCCACTTACATTTTAGACTTATGATCTGAACTAATGACAAATTCCTCATTATTCACATACATGTACTTTTCTAATGCATCATTATACACTTGAAAAACATTTCAAATGACTGAGTAAGTATTCCAATTCATCTTTAGCTATTTTCAGATCTTAACTCTGTTTTAACACTAAAATATATCTAAATATTTTCTTGGACGAATTCAGATCGATATCGAAATAGTAGTCTATATCAAATTTAGTTGAACTGTTTCTCCTGAATTTTGTTGAAATTTAACTACTTTATAATTCAAATTATCAAGCTCTAAATTTTCCAAATTCAAATACCCAAATCACCAAATTTTGAAAATTTCAACTATCCAAGTTTCTAAATCCGCAAGTACGTAAATTAGAAAAGTCAGTACCTAAAAACATGTACCTTTTCTCTACATATATCGCCACTTTCCTTCAGCGAATCTTACCTCAACCACATTCCACTCTTCATTTTCGTGTCTTTACTTTCCGCTTTACCCGTCGTCAACATAAAGCAGAAATCGTATTTCGAAAATCACATAATCCACGTGTATGCTATTCAAACAAGAGTCGTGAAAAGTCACGATAAACTCTATTCACGGACCAGTTTCTGTCGTGAATGTCGAGCGGATTACGTGCCAGCAGGGCGAATAGAGGGATGAACATGCGTGTTTACAGAAACTGTTAGGAATTGTATGCGTTTGAAGTAGCCTCCCTACGGCGTTTCCCTTATTTGCACCAAATTGGCCCGTCCTCGTCGTCACGGACGCGTCAAGGTACTTAACTGCAGGTAAACATACCCTAAATCATGAGCCGGGATGAGGGCAAAGAGGAAACGGGCTTGACCTTACTCCTCGTAAAATTGCACCGTATCGCGAGCATCCATTGTTGCACCCTTCTTGTATAGATGGCCGCTTCTGTAACAAGCGCGTCCTTTGTACCGTTTGTAGCGTGCTCTTGTTACAGCACAGGTATACGATGCTTCCTAAATCGCGAGCAATTCGTACAGAAACGTTTTTCTTTCCTTCCTTTCTGGTGCAGTCTTTTACGATTGCCGTTTAATTGGCACTGGACGCTTCTAACAGCTTTATAATTTCATTCTAGGTAAAACTTTTAGTGATTTACTGTATTAACCCCTGGCACTATTTTGACGTGACGTACTTCGTGATCAATTTTACTCGAATTTTGAATACGCTTCAATTTGGAGTTCAAGTCACATTTCAACTTTCTTTGCATGTTTTAATATTGTGATTAGTTCTGACGCATATGACAAATCATAGGGCAAGGGGTTAGTAAGCAAAGTTTAGATACTGATGTTAAATGTTCTTACTTTATACGTATAATGGTAAAAACAATGACAGATGTATCTGTAAAATTGTATAATAGTGAAAATTCAGTAAATGTAATACATATAAATATAATACTTGTGAATATAAAAATATTCCAGTAACAAAATCAATAAATTTGTTACATTTAACGTGAAATACTTACCCTATTCCTGCGAAGCACTTTTGTACATGATACGCAGAAACACGGATATCTTAAATCGCGAACAGAAGATGGAACCCGCAGCAATGGTAGCGTTTCTCCTTGAAAACATCTGAATCGATCTTTACTCCCCTCATGTAGGTATCTATGGAAGCCCGGCCACTGGCGTCGCGACGCCTATCCGAGCTCCACCCACGCATCTCGTACATGCGCAGCGAAAATTCAGGGGGTTGAAGCGTGAACGAAACCCTCGTAAAACAGGACCGCTCCTTAATCAGCTCGACGGCAATCTGCTTGTCCACATTTTGGGGGATGAGGGTAGTAACGTGTTCTCGTAAATGAGAGACGTCGAATTGCTTCGAGCCCTTCGACGATAAAGGTGAACGAGAATACGACGAACTTTAATCAGAAATAAAATAAAACCTAATAATATACGGTGATATATAGGGCGGTACAAAATACGTAGCATAATTTAGGAAGGTGTGTATGGGTCAGGTAAATGTGGACGTGGTGAATTTCTGTTTTATTAAGTAGATTGAGAGATTTTTCTGATCGTTGCTGTAGTAATGGCTATGTATAGAGGTACTCGTACAGGGTGTAGCGCTATGGAGATTTGAAATTGAATTTAGGAAGTTACAAATTTTGCATATACATCGATTTAGAAATTTGGGAAATTCAGAGAACGTCCAGAAATTTAGAACTCGACAATGTTATATGTGTTCGAAATGACAAAATATGACGCAGCCCATAAGCTCGTACCTTTAATCTCTCAGTTCCCAAAAAGAAAACGCGGAAATTTGTAAGCGGGAAAAGGAAAGAAGTCGAAAGGGTAGGAGAAGAGATAGCGGAGGCAGAGGCACACCGGATTTCTCTGATCTCAGCGATTCCATCATCAACGACTCCGGGACCCAGGATGGCAGATAAAAGGCAATTGAATTTAAATCATGAATACGAACGAAGCGAGCGAGAAGAAGAGTCCAGAGTCAAAGGAGAGACGAGGAGAAACAACGTAAGCCCCGACGGCAATCTGGTGGTAGCTTTGTGACGGTAATGGCTTCAACCCCTGGCCTCCAACCCTCGAGGGCCTGCACCCCTTCTTGTTTACCGGTGAACACGCGACTCACACGCGCGCAACTCTCTCGTCCAAGTCGATTTACCTATGCGTCCAAGCCGTTCACCTTTGGACCTTTCCAGCTAGTAGGGAAACTGCGATCCCGGTGGTTCTAGCCTTGATTTACGGCGAAACGGACCGAAAACGGGTGACGAATGTAACTGGAAATGCAATTCGATATTTAGGGACTAGGTAAATGCGAACCGGTTAAACCAGTTACTTTGCCTGCATAAAATTTCAAACTGATCGGAATAAATAAAAATGAGATGAAGTAAGGTTTGATGTCTGATATCTTATTATAAAATGACTCCAGTTCACCAAGATGAAAGCGGTGAATGAATATTATTCATACAGCGCAGAATACGTTCCACAAGATTAAAGAAACGAGAGGATAAAAATGGTGAAGAAGTATGTACAAGGTGTAAAGGAATAAGGAGTCCTTGGCGCAGTCCCGTAGCATAACCGCACAACGTACACGGTAGTTGCTCCCTGACTTGAAGATCTTCACAGAGCTCCATCTGTCAATTTCTTGAAGGACACAGTCGGACGGGTATTATGACGGCACTAAACAGATTCGTCAACGCCACGCGACCGTGTCCCTGAGGCTCAGGGCCACGAGCAGTCTCCCAGAAATCCTTGGAAGGATGTCATCCCTACAAGCATCTCTGCTGTTCGCGTGCCGTGTATTCTTCACGAAAAGCGACCATAATGGACGACCTTACATACACTTGTTCTTTGAAATCACGGAATGATCGATAACCTTGCGACGTGATCAGGGATGAGATAGTTTTCAAGGATAATTTCTTCAAATTCGGTCTTAAGGACTCTTCTCAACTTGTTCATGCTTGCTCCTTGTTCATCAAGTAAAAAGTATTCAATATGTAGCGTATGTTGTTCAATATACGTATGTTACAATATGTAGAAGTATTTCAGTTCAACTGAAAGTCCTGTTAGCAATTGAACTAAAAGTTCTATTAATTTGTAAAATCTAGGATGTCTCCAAGCACAACGTTCTTGTATTGTATAATAAAGAATCAATACATTTGTGTGTAAGTCATGTGTAAATCTGCAGAGTATTATTTATTTCATACAATTTCACTGCGTTTACATTGTTGAAGAGGTTTCATGAACCGAGTTATAAAGAAATATGGTCATTTTGTTTAGTCTTAAAAACGTACCGCCAATTGTCGAGTTGTTAAAAAAGTACCGCCATTTCGTCGAGTGTTAAAAGTGGAGCATAATGGCAGATTTCGCAGAGTACATTTATCACGTAATATATTCTATTTCGCATAATTCTCGCCACGGTGTTCCTGAAAAGAAGACAGACCTGATGATTAGGGTGAATCAGCTCGGCGCACGAGCAACGGTACGGGTGTTGCTACCTTACAAGGCCCACGACCTTGGGTCCCTTGGCTAGAGAAGCCACCCACCGGCAACCGTTTTAATGAAAATAAGTAATCTCGCAAACAAGAATTGTGCCATCGTAAACGGACGCGCAATGACCTCGTAAATATGAAAGTTTCCAGGTTGTTTTGCCCCTGTCTATCCCTCTTTCTCTTGTTCGCCCTTTCCTATATTACCCATTCTTTCTGGGCCCTGTTGCAGTAAATTGCAACGATCCCGACCGACACAGCGAAGAGAGGACGAGGAGGAAACTCGAAGCGAGAGCAGAAGAGTGAAAAAGAGAGAGAGAGAAAGGTGAAGGTACCAGAGTATAAAGAGACGGAATGGGTATTCTGGACCCCATTATAGGGCCCATAAAACACCTTCCTAGGCGCGTGGCCCCAAGGACGTGCTGGCACTTTGTTTTCCTTTTATTTCTAGTTTGCTGCATGGGTCGCAAGCGTGTGTTGCATAGAAACTTTGCCTGAATTATCATGATTTTGTTTTTTGAATATGAAGAATTTATTAAACATAAAATTCATAAATTTGTAAATTTGTAGATTTGTATATTTGTAAATTTGGAAGTCCACTTTCCTAAATCCCTAAATTTTCAAATTCTCAAATTCCCAAACTTTCAACTTCCCAAATTCCTAAATTCCCAAACTCTTAAATTCCTAAATTCTCAAATACCCAAATCCTCACATTTTCAAATCCCCAATTTCAAAACTTTTAAATCTCTAAATTCCTCAAATCCTAACCTCAGTCCCTAAATCTCCACATCCCAAAATTCCTAAATAGCTCTAACTGCAAAATTCTAAGCACACTCCACACCAGTCAATTGTGTCCAAGATATTTCTAAAGAATAATAAAAATCAAGGCCCAAAGTTGAAGAAAAGAGTGAAAGTTTACAACGCAATCAGGGCTACAATACATCCTATATCCACCAAATGTGTTTTTGTCGTATTTTTCCACATCGTCGAGTGACACGATACAGATACTACAGACAGCAACCACCCCATGGTGTTTTTTGGTTTCCATTCTTTTTTTCCAGGGTCGACCGTTATGTCAAATTGTAGCCACGTTTCGTTTCAGAAGATGAACCTCTATGATCGGTTCTGTCCTTCGTTTCACTTCTAGTGTTTTATTGACTTTTGGAAATCATTAGTAAAGGACCACGTAAACCACGAGTGGTCCTTTGTTAAAAAGAGTATCTGTGTCTGGCGTACTATTGTTACGTTTCGTCTTTGTTTCTTTCAGTTATTGTTATATCTCTGTTGGACACTTGATCAATGACTTTCAAGATTTTTAAAGGATTATTTCATTAGTTTAAAATTAGATATGTAGTTATGGGAAATGATGAAATTCAACAGATTCTCCATGCAGTTATTAAGTGCTCATCGAGATGATTAAATAACAGAACCCAGACATTATTCGGGAGCAATATCTCGAATGGTGCTTATAAAAGTTTCATCATGTTCAAGTGATCATTGCGAGGTCTTTTTATGAATATAGGCAAAGAAGGTCATTCTCCAAATTACATATCCACTCATCGTTGAATTTTACTGTGGAAGCATATGCACTAATGAAAAAAATACTATTAATGTTTTAATAAATTAACATTTGACTTACTGTTACCACTTTGCCTATGAGAAGTAAAAGACAATTTTCCCAAAAAACTTCCCTTAACAAAAGGTGTTCAAACAGCAAATTTCGTAGTCCAAGAAGCTCCCAGCCAAATCGTTTCCAGTGTCCACAGAACTTTCGATAAGAAAGTCAAGTCTTTTTATAAAAAGAGGCAGCAAAATCGGCGATAGTGGTTATCGGCGATAACAGTGTGTCTCGTGTGTGTAGAAAAAAGTGTATAAACGGATTCGTAAGTGAGTATATCGTGAATTTCCGTGAATCGAAGGGAAGATCGCGGCTGCGACAGAACCGGGAGCTCTGACATCATCAGTGTCGACAGAGCCGATTACCTGTTATCTAAGGAAATAAAGGATCGTCGGGTCTCTTTTTCGTCGAAACGCTTCCAGGAATCCAGTGTTACCGCAATATCGCGGCGAGCACACCCACATCAAAGTGCCGAACAGCTCTGGCACATCGTGGTCCTCCTCGTGTGTGCTTTGCACAACGATAAGATTCCCTTGATACCGGCCGGTTGACCGTACTGTGTAGACCTATCTCTCTCTATAAGGTCAAGTATCTGTATGTGCACGAAACATTTCGAATTCTGCAATAAAACATGCTATAAATATTAGTCAGCTGCTATTTGATGCGAAGGTGAGCATTTATCAGGTTGTGATGTATGCAATGTGGGAAGTTATCAGGTTGTTCTGCAATACGAGCAATTTGGAAATTACAACCTTTGATCTTTTGAAAAAGATAAGATTCCCAAATACCTCAATTTCTGAATTTCTTGTTTTCCTTAATCTTGGAATTCTATACTTCCCTAAATACCTAACTCCCCAAATTCTCACGTTCCTAAATTCTCAAATTCCCAAATTCTCAAACCACCAAATTCTCAAATCTCCAAATTCTCAAATCCCCAAACTCTCAAACCCCAAATTCTCAAATTTTCAAATCCCTGATTTCACGAATTCCTAAATCCCCAAATTTCCCACTTCCCACATTTTCAACCTGAGATTCCTTTCCCCGACATCGCTATTTTCCTAAAGAATCGTCGCCATTTTGTGCTCAGTCTATCGCATAAAATTAAGAATTAGAGTACAAATTTCATTCAAGAAATTCATCTCAGATGTATAATTACATACTTAATTTATCTACTTCGTAGTCATTTAGCAATAATTGCGTGAAATATCACGGTTCAGAAGAAAATATTGAATTAATGACACTTCCACCGTGTACTTTAAATGAAGATAAGATTTCATCAGTGGAGATTTCTACGAAATTCACCGTTTCCGTTTCTGTACATATCTTTTTCCACTTGTACGCAGAAAGAAGCCATGATTTCACCTTGTATAAATGATATTGATTTCTTTACGAGGTGTTTATCTTTGCAATTTTATTTTGCAATCGCGAACAGATTCATTTGTACCAAGAACGAAGAAAGTGGAATAAATAAAGCAAGAATTGACGGATATTGTATTTTTACGCGATGACACCATTGTTTCAATATTAAACATTTTATGTGTTTTAACAATCTTGCAATATTTTATCTGTGTCACTAATAGTGTACATTGTTAAATAAATATAAATCATTCGTTCAATTTATGTTTAATTATGTACTAACTCTTGTTATATTTATGTATAATAACAAATAAGAAATCATATTTTATTTTGACTTTGTTATTTGTAAATATATTATTAACAATAAGTATTAAACAGAAACATATCTATTCGATAACTGTCACTATCATAAGTGATGTTGCAGGTGTTCTGATGAAGTAATAATTCTGATGAACTTGAGTGTTATTTCTCATTAATTAATTTTCAAGGAATAAATAAGTAATTACACATTCGGTACCTTCATGAGCATTTGAATTCGCAGCATCATGTTAGAGTTTAAATATAATAATACATAATCGAAGTGTAATTATCCTTTCAATGACTACAATCATTTCCTTTATGCCTCTTAATACCATTAATGTCACTTTACGCAGAATTGATCGGTTTGTTAAAAGGAACGATGATTCAACAAGATGTTTAGTTTTGAAAATTCACTTCAAAGTGTTCTTTACACGTCTGATAACAGCGACTGTATATTGCCCATTTTACTGCTTCACTGATAATACGCTTCGACATACATTTCTCGCAATTGTTTTATTGTTGATGTATCATTCAAAGGACGGATGTATTTTATTTAGAATTGCACTAAAACATTTTTATAACTAAGTACGAACTTCTTCAATCCTTAACAACACACCTTTGACATGTCAAGGTCACTGAAATCTGCAAAACGTGTACCATTTTATACACCATACCGTCATTACGAAAACTAATATGTCATATTACCACACTCACAACATTTCTGTGAATATCTCCGAAACTAAAACCGAAAGGCGGTTATGTATACAGAGAAAAATTGTCGAGAATAACATCCTTGACAACATATGCGAAGGTCATTGAAATCGGCAAAGCACGTGCCATTTTACAAAGCAAAATCACGAAGACTAATATGTGTATTACCACACTGATATTTCTGCGAATATCTCCGAAACTAAAACCGAACGGCGGTTATATACATAGAGCAAAATTGTTAAGAATAACATCCTTGACAAAATACAAGCTCATTGATATCGATTCCTCGTACGATATCACTCAAAAATCGAGAAACGTTTAAACGCACATATTCTCAAACCGAAATAGCAGTTAGAAGAAGAAAGATGGCTAGTTTTTGCATAGCAAAGGATCTAACGTATAAAACCGGCCCGTCTACGAACGACCTCGAACTTATCCTCCTCGGTTGCACCCCCGCTGGAATTTATACGATCCAATATTCGTTGGCACGATATATCAGAAACAGTTCGAAGCAGAGGCGGACCAGCGTTGTATGCACGCGTCCGCGCGCGCACACGCCTTCTCGTGTACGCGTGTGTACACGACGCACACGTGGAGAAATGACACGCGAACATAAAGCGGCTTTGCGCCGATAGCGGCGCCTTTGATGTGCCTTCGTTCCGACTACCTCCGGCATAAAATCGTGAAACACACCGGCTAGGTGTCGTACGTCGTGCTGCGTCGGCTACACCTCGCTTACCTTCGACCTAACCTCTCGATTTCGTCTTCCTCTTCCGTTTTCGTGTTCTTTGCGACTGACAGCATAAACCGATACCTCAAAGTCATTCGTAATTTTATTCACTTCATTCAAGTTAGGATTTTAGAAACGTTGGGCATTTTTGAGGGAGATTGCAGATTCGAGGGGTTGGAAATTTTGAAAGGTTGTTGGGGAATTTAGGAATCGGGAAATTTAGGGGTTGGAAAATTTACTTCGAATAGTAACAGGGAAATTTAGATATTCAAGATTTGAAAGGTTAGAAATATTTTATATTATACATTCATGATTTTGAAGATTTATATATTTGTCCATTTCGCAACCTACATTTCAATATTTCCTTAAACTGCTTAATTATGCGATATATATAAACTTCGTAGCACAATCCTATTTGAAAAGAACTAATCGGCATACCTGGGTTATCAGACCCACCCCGACTTACCCCTAATTACCCCAATTTCTACGTCCATAAAAATTCACCCTACCTGCCCCGAACCACAAAAGTGTCACCGAATTACTCGAACATAATACCAAAGTAGAAAGCGTATTCAATAAAATCCCATTCATAATACTTTGACTCCAGATCGCGATTTAATCGATGAACGCCCGTAAACCGAACCCAAAGTCAAATAAAACGGGGCCATATTTGACGAGGTCAAACACGACGCATTTTCTTAGAAATAGTATAGATTAAATAAAACCAATAACACGGTAGCACGGATGCACGATCGGTGAATCAGCGAGGCCACGATAAGCGGCGATAAACGAAGTCACCCGATATCGATAGGAAATTTAATGACGAGAGGGAGTGGTCCCCGATTGAATAGAAGCTGCCGTTCGTAGGAAAGTTTATCGTCGAAGGAAAAAAACGGCGAGCAACGAAAGCGAAGAAGTATCGATTGTAGAGGCGTAATTCCAACGAGATAAACTTTCGCTGGCCGACACGAATGGATACAACGATGATCCAGTGTTGCTGGCACGCCACTCTTCCTAAGAAAAACAAACTCTCTTAATTGGCCCCGGTGTGAAGCGCTCGAGGGGCCTTAATTTATCGTCCGCTCTCCTCTTGTGTATACATAGGCCTTCGTAGATGACGAAAGACGAGCCGAGGGCTGATAACGTCGACAAACTAACGAGAAATTTGCGAAAACTGCGAGAATGGTGATCTTTAGAAGATTTAGACTATTTTATAATTTACAACAAAATTTTCAGTGCTAAATTGTTTTTGGGACTTTAATTTGTTTTAAAATTTAGAAAGAATTTGATTAGTTGGGGAGAATATTAGTCCTTGAGGATTTCAGCCCCTAATTTTAATGAAGGATTAAAACTACAAAGAAGGAATGGAAAATATGGATTTCGAGGAATTTTGCCTTAAGGAAATATTGAATCTCGATAGCAAACGTTTATCTTGAAAAAACTGCGAATTCTATGGAAACGCTTCTCTTCGTTGAAAAATATAGCAAAGATTAGAGACTCACTTGAATATTCTTGGATATTAGTCTGATATGTTTTGATTTGAAGTGCTTCGCTGTAACAAGTTATAAGTGTTCCATAGGAGGCCACTTTCATCGATATGTGTATCTAAATTGTATGTCTCGTGTTACAAGTTATAGTGTCTTAGCATCAAGGATTATCGTTGTCGTATCGGGTGTATCGAATTGTATTACTGAAATTACAATATTACAAATGTCAAATTCATTGTATCACATTTCTCGGTCACATCAAACACAGCTTTTAATAAAGCTATGCATACAGTTTAGTAGATCAAGTGTTAAAATGTCCACTGAGTACATAACTTTTTAACCCAGTAACAAAACTATGTCTTAAGAAAATACTTCAATAATTAAATCATAAGTTTTAATGTGCATTATTGCCTAACTGCAAATGTTATCAGTTCTTTAGACCCCAATTGAATATAGAGTCCTTCTGTATAAAGTAAAGATTCGATATAAGCGAAATTTTTATTTTAAAATAAAGGCTAATTTTCTACAGTAGCACCACTTTAGCTACGATCTGACCTCGCTACGAAAACGAAAATCAGTGGTAACCTTGATACCGAATAGTAACGTTTTCTATCTCTTTCCTGAGCAGATACAAAATCTTCAGATGGTGACAAGTTGCACGTTGTGTTGCGGCCGTGGGTGTTACATACGTGACATCCAACGAAATGGCCACACAAGCATTATCTGAACGAGGCATATGACACCCTGGTCGAGCAGAGCAGAAGCAGTGGGCGTCTGTTCTTGCCATTGAGACTAAGCAGACGATATCGCCAGTAAACGGTTCGAAAGAGAAACAGAAGAGAAAAGAGCGCGCACCACAGGAGGATTCCTTTAACAGCTACTTGGGTGTCGTGTGAAATTCGGGAAAAATTATTGCCCCGTGTTATGCTCTTATCCAACGGGCTTCCAGGCTGGCTTCTAGCGTTCGGACGTCTCTTTAGCTCTTTAGACGTCGATATCGAGGAGGCTGTTTTCAACGAGACCATTTCATTCCATAGATAAATCGGAGTATAAATATAAGGGGATGTTAGGAGACGAGTATAAATACGAGGATATGAGACATAAATATAAAAGGATATTAGAAGACGTTGAATATGAGATAGAAGACATAAGTGTAAATATAAGAAGATATTAGAGGACATGTATGAATAAAGGTGGACATTAGAGGACATGTATAAATCCGGGTGGATGAAAGATGAAGATTGTTGAACATCCGCGAATGAGAAACTCTTGCATTTAGAACAAAAATCATAAATAATTAATAAACAAATTGAATAGTTACTAAAGATTAATATATTAGATACATCAAATTTGAGATTTTTTTTTAACGATTTATTTGTCCTTGCCAAATATAGGTTTATGTCATAAAGTTCAATGAGATTAAAGAACCTTTTTAACTTCTTAAAAATAAGCTCCATAAACAAATTATTTTTGGAACTAGTAAAACCCCTTCTAGAAATCGTATAGCAAGTAAACGGTAGTCAAAGTACGTTAACTTCGAAGACAATTTAAACCGTTCACTTTCACACAGCCGATTTATTATCGCTATTCGTTGGCAGATAAGATGTTCAGGATAACCCCATGAAATAAGTTGGGAGAAGAAAGAGGGTAGTTTCTGCTCTGGTCAGTTCCTTGCACGGTTCCCTCCGATTTCAGGATCCTATCGTAAAGTTTAATAGGGCCCAATAAACGTTAACTGACCTAATTTTTCCTGGACAGGTATGGAAGCTGAGATTGTTTTTCCGGAACGGAAAATTGTGTCGATGTTGAAGTTAACGGTGTTGACATTTGTCTTGTGCGAAGACTGACACCAAATCAGAATAACATTTTTACTTCAATTTTCGTTTGGTTTGCCTCGGTTATTGTATTTTTTAAATTTGTTCTACTTAATGTTTAACTATTTTATATTCTTTAGATTAAGACGTTTGCATCTATTTGAATTTGTATTAAATTAGAAATACTTTCAGCGACAATTTCTCAAGGAGCAATAAAACTGAATTATTCTTTAAAATTACTGAACTATTATTTCAGTAATAAAACAAATGAAATATATCCTTTTCCAGTAATCAAACGATTGTGAATGAAGAATCAAAGAAAGCGTGTTGAATTGTAGAAGCATAGTGCTTGAAGGATCCATGGGGAAGCCATTTCGTGGGGCAACTTTTATTTTCCATGGCTAGTACAATAACACGCGAAAGTACAGAAAAGCTATGGCAATATTTTGGACAGGATGGTAGTTTCGTTGGCAGAGGCCTTCGGTAGACTGCTAGGTAGGACGGGTTTTTACTTTATAATCCGCAAACAACGGTTTATGCATTTATGTTTATTATTTTTACGACTCTGCAGTAGGAGTAACGGACTCCTTCACTAAACTGCTGTTCCATGGTAATTTTAATATCAGCAGCTTTCACTAAAAATTTTATCGCTACCACCAGACTCTATAGCGATCATTAAATGTACGAACGTAAAACTTCGAGGACTAATTAAGATTAATTTAGACAAAATTATTACGTGTCATTTCTTAAGTACTAGTATTAGGTACTCTTTATCTATTAAATATTAAAAAGATCAGTTCAATTTTCGAGTGTCAAATAGTCAAATAAATTTAGAAGAAATAATACAATTGTAGGTTATTGAATAGTAAAATCAATTTGGAAATCAATATTATGTTTAACAAATCTATTAAATGTCGAAATTAATTTATATTGTTAAAAACAATTTATATACTTACAATCACGTATGTGTTGGATATGAACTTCCGAAAGTGCAAACGTGAAATTTCGATCAGTAGCTCGAGCAAGAAAGAAATAAAAAATCAATACCTGGTCAGAAATTACCTGGTCTAAACTATTAACCTAGAGAACACGGAGTGTTGGCCCAGAAGAAAAGGAGTGTTGTACCTTTCATTTTCAATTGCCGTTCAGCAATAAAATCATAAAACGTTCGGTATTGTAATCCTGCTAGACCGCGAAGAGGGTCTTAGAGGCTCGTGCCGCACCCGCTTCCGGTTGACCTCCTCGAAGTCAACGGTCTAAAAACGCAACAAGAGAAGTAGGAAAGATAAAAAAAAAAGACACGAAGAAGGAGAGACGGAGAAAGATCGGAGATAGGAGAAGAACGGAGAACGCGATGGAGGAGGAAAATGACTAAAGGATTTCCGGAGCGACCTAGACAAATTTGATTTTGCACGAAGAGCCGCGTTGATTTTCATGGAAACGCTGCTAAGACAATATCCAATATTTTACGGGCAAACACAGTCGCTTTCGACACATCGCTGGCGGGAATTCCCCGGTTGTGTGAAACGGTGCCAATCTGCCCGCAACTCGTGCTGATTTCAGGAGGATTTACGGGCAGGTAGACTAAGCACTGGATGAAAACGGTTTAATACAATTTTCATCTTATGAACGGGACTAAATCAGCTTTACGCCATGTGGGTCACAGATGACAGTGGGATTGCGAGATTTATCGGAAATACGGTTAATCTTAAGAAGGTATTTATCGGTGCTGGATTAATCGAGCGGTAGCTGCAGATTTACGGGTATTAGAAGTTGGGAAATGTAGACATTTGGAAACTTAGCAACTAGAACATTTGGAAATTAGGAAAATTTGTAATTGGAAAATTGAAAAGTTTGGAAATGTAGAAATTTGGATGTTTGCGAATTCGGGAAGGTAGAAATTTGGAATTTAGAAATTCGGGGATTTAGAAATTCGGAAATCTAGGAATTTGGGTATTTGGAAATTCGGAAATTTTGGAATTCGGAAATGTAGAAATTTGGAAATTTAGAAATTCGGAAATGTAGGAATTCGGGTATTTAGAAATACGGAAATTTAGGAATTCGAAAACTTAGAAATTTGGAAATTTAGGAATTCGGAAATTTAGAAATTTGGAAATTTAGAAATTCGGAAATGTAGGAATTCGGGTATTTAGAAATACGGAAATTTAGGAAATCGAAAACTTAGAAATTTGGAAATTTAGAAATTCGGAACACTAGGTATTCGGGTATATAGAAATTTGGAAATTTAGGAATTCGAAAAGTTAGAAATTTACAATCACCCAAAAATATAAAAAATAAGTAAATATCGGACCATTCTGAAACTTTTCTATAATTGGTCCACCCTTGTCCACCGATTTCACTGACCAGCTCACATGGTTGAGAAAACGGAGTGGACGATATCCTTAACACCGTGTAATTCTTGTGTGGTCCAAATAAATTATGAGACAATCCCTTTTTAAATAAGTTGAACAGAACAAGGATCGTTACCACCAAAAAGAAATCTGCAGACAAGCAGGCTGCATTCGGTAAGAACGTACGAGGTCCTTTTCTTCGTGTTTTTGTCGTAACTCGATTCCTGCGGTGGAGGACATCTGTGCTGGAAACTTGAAAAATAACGAACTTTAAAACGCTCCTTGTTCCTGTTATTTGACCTTCGAAACTACTTTAAAAAATACGCAGATAACATCTCTTTTGTAATCCTTTATAATATGGACTGTAATTCTTGAAGACGGCTATTTGGAGTTGCAATGAGAAAATGGAGATAGATAGGTATTTTATATTATTTAATTCAAGATTCTTTTTGTGAAGAAATTCTGCGATTTTATAGAAGTAGATGTAACTGTAATTGACAGCATTTGTAATAAACATTTGGTAGGAAATTGTAATAATCGTTAAACATTTTCAACTTTTATATTATATTACAAAGTTAAATATGTACGAAGTATATAAGCAAACTTAAGTACTTCACAGTGCTTGTTTTACTTAGTTTTCCAGGTGATAAATTTTTAAGGGTAATTTAGGGTGTCCACCCACCAAATTTTCCTACATCGACATATAGAGGCACTTTCACAGGGTGACATTCCTGCACTTCGTTAAAAAAGAAATTCAGAAGAAAGAAAAAACGTCTGCAACTGTAATTGGGGATCGACAAGAGGTCGTTCGAGATAAAGTTTTCAGTCTACCGTGAAGTCGGTGATTAGCTTCGAAAGTTATATTACAAACAGCCTGTCATCCCTTGGCGTGGATATTCGAGTGCCTCGAGGAGCTGCAACCAAGAAGAAGAAAAGAACCAAAACCATGTGTCTGTGGAGTCACGCAGTCTGCTGCCTTTCGATGGACATTTTTGACATTTTGTACAATTATTAAATAATAAGTATGGATTGAACAAATCTTGATGAAAATATGCCGAACTTATTAGTTCAAAGTTTAGACGTTTAGACACTTTAGATATTTTATATGAAAGATGTTGTTTGGAATAAAAATATACATTGTTTTTGAAAAATGTACAAATAAAATATCTGTCTTAAAAATATTCCGAATAACAAAATGTCCTAATAATATTCTTAATAATAAAGTGTCTTAATAATTGTACTAATAACAAAATGTCTAGATAATATTCACCGTATACGATGATAAATTAAACGAAGGTTAAACGTGCGCGACTGCCCGTCCGTCTTATTTGAACGTTCAAAAATAGAAGATTATAATTTTATCGAGTGTATACAGAACATGTATCGGCCCGTCCTGTATCTTATAGCCAATCAGAATTTGCAACATTAAATGTCTGTCTTCGATTATACGAGTAAACATCGCGATTGCAGCCGTGTGCTTATCATTATCAGAACCGTTGCTTAACGTTATCTTGCTTCTGCAGGAAGCGAAAACGCTAAATTCGTATCTAAATCAGGAAAGGAACTTGCAGCAATCTTTTAATAATTACAATATATTAAATTATAAAAATACAGACAAGTGTGAATAAGTCCGACAAATTCCATTCTAAACTTTGAAATACCAAAAACTCTTCAAAACCGTAATACTCCGCATAATCTTATCAGTAATTATAAAATCACACTGTACAATTTTATGACCATACTAAGAATCCAATAACGACTTACGAATAAATGAAAGTTGCATCAGTGATTGATTAAAAATGTTAATTATTTTTCTACGAAGGTAATGTGTTTATCCGTAGATGAAGAATATATGGACAAATTGATAAGAAAAAGGAGGGAAAAGTAGTGACGGCGATGTACAAAGACGTTGCGGGGATGAGAAGAGCCGAGCAAGGGGCTATGGAGGCAAGCAAGGGGATGTGTCTGGCTGATGGAGCTTGAAACTGAATTAACCATCCCTGCCCGAGGCCCGTGATCTCGTCGCAACCTCATCTCGGCGACCATTATATTTGTCTTTGTATGCTAAACATTTTGCGAAATTATACGACAGCCAAGTTCCCAAGTATTCTTTGTCCATCTTCCACTCTCTGCTCCGTCTTCTTCTGATTCAATGGCTAACTTTTTTAACGAAATACACGTCAGATTAGGTGTATGCACGCGATTGGTTGTTTGATGAGTTATGGTGAAATTGGATGTATGCAAAGAATTTTGGGATTTGAGAATTTTGGACTTTTAAGACTTTGGGGCTTTACAGTTTCGAAACTATGGAAATTTGGAACTCTGAGTCTTCGGAACCCTATAAATTTTAGGAATTCGGGACTTTTTAGAATATTGAGCATTTGAGGCTTTAGAATTTTGCCACTATAAAACTTTGGAATTTCAATCTTTCAAACTCTAAGTACTTACAATTACGGAATTACAGAAGGTTAGAACTTTGAGTCTAAGAATTTTACAATATCGGAATTTTCGGAGTTAGGATTTTTTGGAACTATTTCGGACGTGACGGAGATGAAGTTAAAGGAACATCCGAAGTGCAAGCAGTGTCGTGGGCATCAAAAGGTTTATTCTAATCTCGTGAATATGTACCATGAGTTTGTACGTCGGTGTCACGCTGTCTGCACGGTCATAAATCGATAAGCCGGTTTACCACGTATTCTTATCGATAACAGTATACCGCCTACGATATGACGCGTTGTTAGTTGTCGGCTTTCGTTTCTTATTCGACCAATATTAATATTCGCAAATTTATATCGATCGTCGATTAAAATTCGCGATACTGATATTCATAAGTAAAGGTTATGACAGAAAGTGGTTGATTTTGATGGTGAATAAAAATGATATGTTCTAAAGAATGGATAATTGTGAATAATTATGAGTAATGTTATAAAATGGATAATTAGGAATATTGTTAAAAAATAGTGAAGCATAAATATATAAATAAATTTTGATAAAAGTTTCAATCCGAACTGTGATTAAAGTCACCCCCATTCTTTTTTATTATGTCAGAAGTAAACACAACGATGTGAAATATAAAACAATCATGTATCGATACGTGTATAATTATGAAAGCAGAGAATGTAATCTCTTTTTCAATCACGCACAGTGTTTTCGTTGAAAATTTCCTGCTCCATTTTTTTCAGTATTTTAACAAATTGTTGCGACCAATAATAATGTATGCAAAATTGTCGATAAGTTTGTTCACTAGTTTTCGATGCAGTTCGAGAGTAAAAATCATTCGATAATAGTTTTCAAATTATTAAATGAACAATGCGAATTTCATTCTGAAGGATTGTTTTCTTTAACTGACAATCTGCCATTTTGTACTAAGAAGAGTAATAGAAGTTCGGAGTTTATAGGATTATACTTTTTTACTCTTCAAATTGATGTGGTATAAGCGTTTTAGTCTAGGTAGGGTCAAATTTGACCTCGTCACTTTATAGTCATTCCACAGTATGTTATTCAAAGAACCGTTTATTAGTCTCTAATACAAGGAACGTTTCAGTCATAAAAATCATAAAAAAGTGTAAAGGAGTAAATTCGTTCTAAACCAAATTAACGTGTCTAATTAATTTATAAGTGCATATTATGTTTCTAAACTCAGCCGCGATTTTTGATACACCCTGTACATTTCAATACACGCCCATTACAGTAGAAATTTTCACCGTTCCCGAATTCGAGTAAAAGAGAACTGTAACGATCATCAAAGCATCATCGAACAAATGAAATACCAAAGCATTCCATTGAAAAAGCCAGCAACCCCCTCGAAATTCAATTCTCCCTCCCCGAATGGTCCACGAGATTGCAAACTATATCGGGCGAACTTATAAAACGAAGCATGGGAGCATCGTCGGCACAGCCACGCGTACACCTTTGTACCGTTAATTATATTGGCGATCAATTAAAGTCGGTGGAATAACGTCCCGAAGCCCGGGGACCGGCAGCGCGAATCTGGTTCCCGGTAAGCCGGCTCCTCCGCCAAGCTTCCAAAGCTTAGAAGCTCGGTGGAGCAGAGACGTTCTCGGGTGGATGAGCGTCGCGACGCCTGGGGGGGTCACCCTGACCCGGAAGCTCCGCCCCTGTGGAAGTCGAGCCGCCAACCGGCGTGTCCAACGTTCAGGGCACGGTAGGAGGAGCCACCGTGTCCCCTTGGCGCCAGGTAACTAGCGACCCTGGAACATCGACGACTGCCTGTTGGCATTTAGTACCGCGCCGACTCTCGAGGCAACGTCTTCTTCTTTTTTCCGCAACAACGATCTTTCCGTCGCCTCCTCCTTGTGGCCGCGCTTTCGTCCTTCCGCCGGACACACATGAGCTTGGTAAACACAGTCGGCGAACGACCGTCTGCCCGAGCGACCGCGAGCCTCGCGTTCTCCTAGTGCCAGCGAGGATCCCGAAGGATACAGTTGTTCTGTTCGAATCATGGAGACGAAGATGGAGCCGCTGACACCTCCGCACACGCCGCCCACGCTCGACAGATCGATGCACCAGCACCAGCAGCAGCAGATGCTCACGTCGCCCAGGTGGATCAGGTCCCAGCAATTGGCTAGCAGATTCGTGCAGCAACAACCGACCGGACAAAATGTCGGCTACCAAGCAGCGTTTCTGGATAACTGGTTGAGAGGTGCTGCATTGTTGGCTGTCAGGGGTTGTTGCCCTCAGACCGCGTCCACGCATCCTTATCATCATCAGGGTCATCAGGGCCTGCATCCCGCGCTTCCGGTACCGCCTCCCGCCTCCTTTCTCGCCAGGAGATTGCCCGGACAGAGGCCCAAGAAACAGTTCATATGCAAGTTCTGTAATAGACAGTTCACCAAAAGCTATAATCTGCTGATTCACGAGAGGACGCACACGGACGAGCGACCTTATTCCTGCGATATCTGCGGGAAGGCGTTCAGGAGGCAGGATCATCTAAGGGATCATCGGTGAGTTTACAGTCGAGGGATTATCTGACGTACCTTGGGGAATGCATGACAGTTGTGGGAAAAGAGACGTTTGTTGTGTGACGAGATTTCAATCCGTAGAGATGAGTTCACAATTTTGAGTTCGTGGAATTTGGGAATTAGTTGATAAGGAAACTTCGAGATTTAGGTCAGATATTTGGGAACTGAGATATGTGCGAATCTGGGGATTGGATATTTATGGTTACTTAATCAAAATACTTGGAAGTTGGGCATCCACGAATATAAGAATCTAGGAATTTAGAGATGTAGAAATTGATGACATTTGAAATCTAGGGAAGGTTAGGAAAATTGGGATATTCAGGAGTCTAAGAATTCGAGAATTCGCCTATATAGGAATCTAGGAATTTGAGAAACTAGGGATTTGCTAGTGGAAGAATTTGTGAATGTGAAATCTGGATATTTGGATGTTTAGATATCTAAGAATTTTGGGATTTGGAGAATATGCAAATTACGAAGTTCCATACTTTAAACACTTGAAAATGTAAAAATTCAGAAATGTGAACATTCGAGAATTGAAATTTGTCAAGTTTACCAATGTGTCCAACATTGACCCTTATACATTGGTCCCAAAGGGTCGTACAGGTTTTAGATCAATTGAAATCGAAGAACAAAGTAACTACTAAATCCTTATCTCATATATATTTCAAATTTCAAATTCTCCAATTTCATTGCTCCCTGAACCTTCTCTTAACATTCGCGTATCAGCAGCCATAAACTTCAAAGCTCTTCAAACGTAAGATCCGATCGCGACCCTCTTGATGCCAATCGAATTTGCCGCTAATAAATATGACCTTCTCTTTTCCAGGTATATCCACAGCAAAGAAAAACCTTTCAAATGCAGCGAATGCGGGAAAGGCTTCTGTCAGAGCAGGACTCTGGCCGTGCACAAGATTCTCCACATGGAGGAATCGCCGCACAAATGTCCTGTCTGCTCCAGGAGTTTCAATCAAAGGAGCAATCTGAAGACACATCTTCTGACACACACGGACGTGCCGCAGGATTTAAGGATGGAAACACCGGTCGCGTCGGAATCCAGGATCAACGCTTCGACGACCGTCAGGCAGATGGCGGAGAGGGTGAGTGGACTGATCCCGATTCAGAGGACCAGCACCACCACCCCTAAGCTCGGTTTCAGTATAGAAGACATTATGAGACGTTAAAGGACTCCTTTGTCCTTTTTGTTGTCGACATTCTCACTCTGCAGGAGTTAGTGTGCTTCGTTCTCAAGGACACGAAAACTTAAAAAAATCACAACTTCGTGCACACGTTTTTTTGACTCGGCGATTCTTAGCTTTGCTTAGTATTCTCTTTTCAATTTGGTACATTCAATTTTAAATTAACTGAATTTGCTGGTAAATTCAAGTATTATAGTTCTGGAATTGATTAGAACTTAATAGTTTCGGGTTTGAAGATACAGTTTAGTATCTCTTCTTCAGGATAGCGTTTTCGTCTGATTTTGAAGATCAGTTTCTGATCGAACATTCACTAGTTCTTAATCAAGGGTTGATCCGAAGAGAAAAGATCAATTCTTGGTCAAAGATTAGTTTTCGCAAATCGAAGGTAATTTTCTTTAATTCAAAAGTTTATGATAGTTTACAATTGCATTGGGTGAACTATCTCGTGTGTCTAACACGCTAGAAGTCACCTAATCAGTTTTCGATCAAGGATAGATATAAACAGAAGCGATCAATGTTTGATCAAAGATTGATTACCTTTTACAACTCAGATAATTTTATTAATTGAAAAGTTTAACAGTTACAGTTATTTATAATTGTATTTGTACAAGACACGTGACTTCTTGCGAGTCACAAGACTTCACATGAGCACGATTTTTTCTTGAGTGTAAAATTTAACATGTGTACAACGAAGAAAATGATTTCCTGCACGAATATGAACATCTCCAACGAAGCACACTGATTTCGAATGTATCATACGTCATGTTGTAAATATGGCTTCATTTAAATTATTCGGCGCTGTTTATCGAAAGAAGGGGATGATCCTGGCGTTTCATCCCCCTTCTCGTTACGTGTAAATAGTCGTGTATCGATATTTAATTGTAAAATAATAGGTAAACCCATCGTAAAGCTACGTTTCGTACAATTTCCGAGTACCTTCACATTATTTGCAATTAATTATCTCGACAATTATTTACAGTATTCTATTGTTAAACAATACGGTTATTACGGTTTATTCGATCCTCTTTAACTCAATTTCTTTCTGCTTCTCAAAAATTTAACAGTTCCCATAATTCAGAAAATTCGAACAATTCAGAAGACATTTTTCAACTTGAACTTTAAATAATATTATTATATAATAGTATTTAATACTATGAGAATACTTATTATATGATAATATTTAAGCAGTAGTATATCATTTACTTTTTTTCATTTGAACAATCATTTAATTTTCAGAGGTCTCAAATAATATACAATTTATTGTTCGAATTTCATTAATAAAGAAAATTTGGTTAGAGAAATGAAAGAAACGCAGAAGATGTAACAGAAGAAGGAAGTAGAGTTAGCAGAGGTATCTGTCGCGATAAGGTCGAGTGAAACGAAACCCTCGAGAACACCATACGGTGAATTAACAAGGGGTATCTCGAGAGGCGTCAAAATAATTGGTCACTATGCGCCCGAGACAACGATCTATCCCTAGAAGCAAGGTGTTTTCGACTATCGAAACGTTAAATCGAATTTCCTGTTCTGTCCCCTTGGTTTTTCTCTCCCGAAAATTAGGAATTCTCGATCAGATAAGCCAAAAGGGACACCTTCTGGTAGTTATCCACGCGCCATCTTCTTCTCTCACCAGTGACCTGTAAATAGTCCCAAAGATCGTTTCTTTTTTTCGCTCGTTTAATCTAGCCAGGGTTCCATGTTGACCCTCTTGGACCACCCATGTCTTGTACATACGTGTAGTTTATACCTGACACTCGTGGAGGTTGTCGCGTCGTTGTGGCTCTTATTTAATGGCCGGATAGACCGGGTCTTTCTGGTTTTCGTTACTTAATCGCGTTACCATTGTACGATCCTTCTATTCTTTTCTATGCATTCGTATCGTTTGGCGATTTTTAACTGCTGGACTGTTTTTTTTACCGTAACTTCTGGTAACTGCTGGTTATGTCATTATATTTTGTATTATGTGGTGATATTTTCGAATTCACCAATTTTTAGAGTTGTGAGGTTTCTTAATTTTTACTTTGGGAATTTGAGAATTTGGGGATGTGACAAACAATACAAAATATAAAATAATGGCAATATAAATTTAATTATTGGGTAGTTACGAGGAAAGAGGTCTAGCAGTTAAATTGAGTACAAAAGAACGTATATATAGAAAAAACTAAAGGGATACCGCACCATTAACTTAAGGCTGTTGTAAATAGAAGGTTATAGGTTAGTTGCTTTGCAGATAAAGAATAATATACATTTGTTTAAAGCGATAACAAACAATTTGGGAAATGTTTTAAAATAAGAAAAACCAATTTTCTTGATAGTTAATTTATCTCTTAAATATTTATTTTAACTTTGCAAATTGAAAAAAATGAAAAAAAAAATGGTTGTCGTTTTCATGTAACTTTTAAGCATCTTCTGACTTTAACATAAGAAAATTGTTTAGAACAAGTACCTAAGTTAGTTTATAAATTGTTTGAAACAAATTTGTAACATCTTCAAAGCAGCTGACGCTATTGAACAATGTAGATAATCACTTAAAGGTTTCAATCGTTAAAGATTTCGTAGTTGCGTTTGTTTTGTGTCCGAAAATGTTTTGTCTTTGACCTTACGCATTTGCAGATTGTATGAGCGTTTCTATTAAGTAATTAGCGTGTATTTGTAATCGAACTGGGATGTGCAAAAATGGAGGATAAGCGTGTTAGCGCGTAGTTATACCAAAAAATGCTATTGCCCTAGTCTATTCTAATGTATATTTAAATATTGTTGTTATTGACTGGAAATAGAAATTAATTCGAACAACATGCCTATTTTATATTTCCTCTTCTTTATTTCAAACTTTCCCTAATTTTTGTTAACAGAAAATGAAATAAAAATGTTTAAAATGGTTCTCGAAATGTTTATTTGTATTTTTTTATTATTACACTTGCCTCCTGTGTTAAATATATTTATAGTTTTTACTAAGTTTTCATTAATAAATTTCATCGTTAAATTCTTTCTTTTCTAGACGATATTATATATTTTTTTTTTATTTACAATTTTAAATTTGAGCGAAATTGGATAAAAATTGAGGTTTGAATATTTAGAATTTGTTAATAATAATTTATAAATATTTAATTTTTTAAAATCCGTAGCTTCTATCAATTTTACTAAACGAAGAAACCAAACAAAAATGTTACAAATAATTATTAAATCAATAATCAGAGTAATATCACTAGGAAATAACTGCTAACAAAATTACCAACCGCTCTCGGAATTTCACAAATTTCCATTGTTCGCTTTCATTGGACTTTCTAAAGATTTAAAGAATACAACGCACAGTATAATAGTAAAAACCATAATAAAATAAACGAATTTAAGCTTTCAGAAAAATTAAGTGACCTTCCGAAATCAATTGAAGGAAGGTAAACGACCGAATCATTCATTCAACGACTTCTTTTCACCACCATTTTATTGTGCACCCTGTTAGAGGTTCTATTCGTTCGACTATCACGTTTTCTCCACAATGGCCAGCAGTTAACCTGCTTGCTGGGCAGTTAGCCTTGTTTAACTTTAATTAATACTCGCACCCCTCGTCGACCGTAAAGCATAATGAAAAACCGGGTAAACAAAGCGGTCCGTCCTATATTCTTTTTCATTAGCACGGTACCTTTGTGTCATTGTTGTATCCATAATCGATTTTTCTTTTTCCGTATTGATACGTGTTTAGGTATTTATAACTTTGTATGTCTAATTGTACGTATTACGTAGCACAATGAATGGGATATTAAATGAAAGGTAAGATAAAATCCAAAACTTTCAGATTACAAGCTCTAATTTCTATATATTTATTTTCCAACTATCGAAACTCCTAGGACTTTCAAAAACCGTTCCGCAATTCTGCCAGTTCCATTCAACAGCGGTCTCTTACAGTAATTGTGAAACCACGAGGATTTATCGCGTCATAATCATGGACAGAGTGCGAAGAATAATTACCGCCTTCTCAAAATCGTCGATAAGGGGTTCACAGGAGAAAGGTTGCTCCGGGGATGCAGGTAGCCGAAGAAAGGAAGAGGAACAGGAGGCAAAAAGAAACGGAAATATTATTTAGACGGAGGAGGATACGAAATGGGAGGAAGAGCCGTTTTGTACCCTTTACCGGTGCCCGCAGGGACGATTTAATTACAATAATCACAACGTTACGGTTCCTGGTATCGCGGCAAATCCTCCACGACTTGTCCCACGAGAAGACTAATCGTTTCCCTAAATCGAGGACAGTCCCCACAGCTCCAGGACCGCCTTCAGAACTCTCGGTTGCTGGGTATTTAGTTTTTAATGATAACCTTACAATGAAGTAATTTGTACGATCGGCTTTTATCTTGCGAAAAAGGGTCAAGAATGAGCCAATACCTAGTACGACTTTTGGAACCTTTGGAAAATTGATACTCTGTTTCTTGTTTATCTTATGTACTGGTTATGTACTGGTATGTACAGAAATTAGGCGCAGAAATAGTAATTACCAACTTATGTTTCAGTCACAAATCTTTATTGCTCCGATGGTTATAAATTGTATTACCCTTTCACTTTTATATAATTACTTTTATTAGGTGTGTGTAAAGGTAATGGTCATTCTTGAGGTACAATGTTTTTTGCTCTGCTGACCATAAATTGTATTGCTTGGTCTACTATTATAATGTATTGATCATTATGGCGGTGTGTTTCAGGTAGTTGCATATGATATTAAGAAATGTATGTATAGTTATAGGTGATGTGTGGTTTATAGTTATAGTTCCTTTTAAATCACTGACATTTGCGTTGTGTAGGATTTTATTATTTTTATTTCGTTTAATATCATTGCAAGCTTAATGGAATTTAATAAATTTATTTCAGCAAATTTTCTCATGTATTTATAAAAAACAAATTGTCTAAAAGACTTCAATAATTAATTTCTGTAATCATTTATTTACAAAAAGTTTTCTCTTCGTTTTTTCAACTTCCTCGATGACAGTGAGTATGTAATTTATTCGCGATTAAGTTACAAAATCAATTGCACGTGTAATATATGCAATATATGACACGACAGATTGCGACTTTATTTGGGAAACGCCCACTAATCTGCAGCAGTGTTTATCATTTTCTGCGATCGATCGATCTAAACACGAGTCTCTATGGATAACCACATTAATAGCAATCTGTACTGTCAGTTTATCCTGCGATATCAGATCGATTCAACGCTGCTGGATTTATCTGCAAAAAGATTTTTGATGTCGCATTTCAGGAGTCCTGCGAAACTCACATATGTTCGAACAAGTTTATGATTAGTCAATTTCATGAGTTTTTTTCTTCTTTTATAACATGCACATGGACATTCTCATATTTTCTATGGTATATTTTTATCCTTCAAAAAGAAAATGTTATATTATTTACTCTAAGCATCTTAACATTCAGATGCAATAAATAAAAACTAGTGAAAGTAAGTTAAAAATTGTGCTGCAATTTTCATGCCTATTTTAAGAAATTGCATCAAGAGAAATTCTTTTTAAGAGCTTTGTATAAATAAATAAAGTGATCTACCATTCAAAAGTTATAATTATGGAATCTACATTCACGTAAATTATAAATTAGGGTTGAATGAAACCACCATTAGAAACATTTGCTCATTCTACAAAGTTTCCATCTTGTTAAGCAACATGTGAGTTGCAACCCTGTGCTAAGAGATGTCGCTCAAGTCAATTCATACATGAACAATGCTTCAATTTAGAATCTACCATTTATGATCGGTTAATAACCGTAATACAGTACAACTAACTAACGAACCTACAGTATAAAAAGACTCAAGAAAATCTAGTAAAAGGATTTGGTCAAATAGTACTATCATAACACCTCATAATAAGTCAAATTGCATCGCGTTTACTTAATACAATGACAGTGATAGTGTATTTAATTATTTAGTAATAATATACAAATTTAAAATAAAAAATTTAGGGTCCAGTTGAAAGTAACAAACTTATACCTTGAGAAAACACCGATTTCTTTTTTGTTCCACGATAGAATGCAGAAAATTGGGACTCGGCAAGGGCGCAGTCTTGAACGGCGATTTCGGGGTAGCGATTTTACAGCGAGCTCGCAATTGTGGGAGTTGGCACGGTGGAATGTCGTGAAGGGCCCCAGGGTTCACCCTTCGTGCCCTAAAACGTTAACCACAGATTTCTCGGTGGATTAGATCGCTCGGTCGGGCGAAGCCCCGAGCTACGATTTGTGGCCAACAGGGAGACGAAGAGGAGTAGCTGCCATGGTCCCCTCACAAGTTTCTTGCGTGTACCCTCTTATTAGGGCGTGAGTCTTATCTAAGGGTCATAGGGCCTTCGCGACCTCCAAAGTCCCACAGGTACACCGGGGTTCCGGTAGAATTCCAGGAGTCACCGTTCACCCACACGCACAATGCGTTAATGCTAATTCGAGTTGAAGTTACTTACTCATTCGCTGCAACAAAATAGTAATTGTACCGTAGTGAATTCATAGTTTAGGCACTGTAGTGATTTCATAGTTGGATTCATAATATTCATGCACAGTAGTAGACTTATGTGGGATGTTTATATTATTGTACAGGTTCACTAATATGCACACGTAATATGTAAATGTTCATCAATATGCACACGGAACATGCATGTATATTAACATGTATACATGTTCATTAATATATATGTGCATGCATGTTCATGTAACAGGTGGCCTCTTCAGCCTCCAATAAATATAAATTTAAATTGTGAGGGAGATCAGGGCAAGTTGATACAATAGCAGGTGGATAAAGTGACATCTGAACTGTCACTGAATTTGGACAGGTTGCATAATTCATTTATTTCATTGTGAATGCAGGTACATAATCTACAACCAGTGGCAAAGGATCTTTTGTAGAAAGTTATACTAACGTAACCTATAACATACATACTTTCTACTAAGCCTAAACTATCCTAATGTGTCCACATAAAATACTCAACCTAACACTGTGAGCTACATACAGTTTTCCCCTAATAACAATTGAACAAACCAAACAAAAAATCCTTTCAAAGAGCTAAAGAACACTTTCGAACCGCTTCTCATCAACTCGCAATCAGAGCCGAATCATTAAGAAATTAAGGACCGACTGATGCAGCGGGGATCAAAGAATGATTCTTGGGCTTACTGACGCGGACCGCAACGATGTGACCGGCGCGCGATCGTTGGTTTTTGATTCGCACGAACGATTAAACGCGTAATAATAAATTTCGGGAAAAGGAAGGTGGCCAAGTCGGCGGGACGAGGGTGCGCTTATTCAGGAAGGCGAGGAACTGGTCCCCGTGAGCTCATGGCCTGTGGTTAGGGCGGTACGCAGCCTCTCTTTTTTGCTGGCCGACGATTAGGTAAACTGCCACGACCGCGGTGCACACAGTGTGCCCACATTGTAGAAACACACTCTAGGCCTGCTATTAGTTAGTAGTATAGTTTAAACTCGAGACGCCGGCCGATGGGACGGCGCGGAAGAGAACGAACTCGTGAAAAAAAAGAAAAAGAGATACAAGTTGGGTCCTCCCTTTTAAACGCCGCTAATTCGCGACCGAGCCAGGCGCCGGCTCACTTCACTGCACACCGTTTTGCTTCTTTATTTCTTCTTTGGGAAACGGAAATAGGAAATAAAGTGTATGGAAGGAACGAGTTCTGCTCTTTTGCGTTTTCATTTTTACTTCGTTTGTTTTAGAGAAAATTTTGTATGCCAACGTTTTGTGTCTTTTGTTGGTTTTCGTAGGGTCTGAGAAGTTGACTAGGGGAAAAAGTTGACTAGTTTATTTTCCTGATTTGCGACGGTCGGTAGCGTGGGGCTCTCGTTATCGACGGCGCAACTGTCGCGATGTAGTTTCTCAACGTCGCCTATGTCACCCTCGAATGCAAACGATTTGCCGGCCTCCCGTTCGTCCGTGGCCTCGAATAGCTTCTTCATTGGCGCTATGGTGTTCCTGGAAATTCGGATCCGTCTGCTGCTGCCATCTGTGGGCGCACGCCGTAACGAAAATTCACGTTCTATTCGCGAATCGTTCGGTTCTTTACATCCGAGTGCAGTGGAAACAGTATGGTACTTTGATTTTTGCTTTCGAACTATGATATTGTAGCATTTATTGAATTTAGATTGCGTATTAATGATAGATTTGATTGTTTTGTTACGGAGATTTTAACAATTGATTATAACGCGGTATAAGCGTCGTAAGAAACAATTACAACTTTTAGTTGAATTTATTGAATTTCTATTTTATTATGTAGATGCACTAAGTTAGTAAATGAGAATTTAAGATGTTCTAATGATGTAATTTATTTACTGCAAGATTAAAAAAATTCTAATTTTGATTATGTTAGTAGGTAATTGTAATAGTTTTACAATAAACTTAACGTTGTTAAATAATTGTAACAATATTATTTTAATAATATTTCTTCTATTGGCTGTTAACTATTCTCTACATAAGACAACTATTCTCTAAAAATTCTCTACATAACATTTATAATAAAACAACAATTATGTACACATATAAAACATATATACGTCAAAGTTTATTACTATTCTAATACCGAAAGATGAAGTTAAAGAAAATATTTGTAATTATTTTTAATTCTAAAAAATTGTATTATATTTAATATCTCATTTTATCCGATATAACGAGTCTAGTTCGTTGTAGAACTCGGCACTGGTATTCTTCGAAGCAAAAGTCGTGGCGGACTATAAACGCGCGTAAATTCCGCGCGGTCGACGCACGGCAACCGTGGATTATCGGCTCATAATTCATTGGATCCCGAGACAGTGATTGTCAGTTTGCACCGGCGTTACATCCGCTCGAACTCGCTTCGAATCCGCGTAATGGATCATTACAGGTCGAGCGATAATCAATTTTCAAAGTACTCGCGGCGGAGCGGCGCGAACCGGAAAGGAACTGTTCTTCAGTGCATCCGCCGACGCGTAATTTCAATCCTGTCTGATCGCTCTTCGTAATCCTTGTGTGAAACTGGTAACACGTCTTTTAAAGGATGCTGTTGAGTCATACTAAATCATATAATCACTTTCGGAATAATATTTCCCATGAACAATTTTATTAAGATACGTTTAAAAATTCTTTAAACACTAAATTTCATGAAGATGAATTCATAACATATATTTGGTCATATAGAATATCTATTATTTGTGAATTAGATTCTTGTTGCTCAAGTGACTAAATTTTTTATAATTATTTGTGCTGAATCGGTGTCATTTTATTGATCTCTTACTGAATATTTACACGATCCGTTAAGGAGATCTTGCGGTCAGTTGAGGAGGTATCATATTTAATTAACCATTGTGGCTGATGAATGATATCTCACAGTCAATTAACGAAACCTCACAGTCATTTAGTCCAATATATGTATTGCAATTATTCTTGTAATTAATCCACTAAATAAAGATTCCATAGCAGATACAAAAATGCCAACCACACCAACATGTACGAACATCACGTTTCTACCGAAAGATCGTTCGTCAGACGTTATTACAGGGAACGAAAGAGATGATCCAAGAACTCCCTAAAAGACCTTAAACAGTTAATCGTTCAGCGGGCAACGGTCATTCCCAAAACGTCGTTGAACGGCGTGCATTCTGCAAACGACCTGGTGGCGAGGTTCGAAGGGCAAGGAGCCCGAACAGACGCAGAAATTCCGGTAATGAAAGGGCTGAAAACCGCGGGTCCGCGATTCGGTGCCGGTAAGGAAGAAAAGGGGAAGCCAACGGAGCGCAGTTGTTGGAGGTGGGTGGAGGAGGCGGTGGCTCTTACGGAGAGGTGGAAGTGGTCGCTGGAGGATGGACCTCAGCATTGGTACACAACCGGGAAGGGGAAGCAGAGGAGGAAACAGCGAGGTGTGCACAGGTGAGAGAAGCGGTAACGACGACTTGAAGGTGGAGATGGAGATGGGTGGTAGTCGAAAAAGAGGAGGCAAGAATCGCCAGGATGGTACCGAGGATCTAGACCTGCTCAACGAGCTGCCCTCGTGGCAGCCTGCAAACCGATATTTCTATTTTAAAATATACAAATAGTTCGAGGAATAATCGGGGAATCATTCAGTTAGGATGGACATGATCAAGTGGAGCGAACATAGTTTCATTTAGCACTTTTGGTTATCTTTGAGTAAATTACTCCTTTCCATTATTTGCAACTGTGGTACAACTGCAGACTTATGATTAGTAGTTTGCAAATTCATGATAAGTAACATGAAATTGTAAGCACTCCCAGACAAGATTATTACAAGATGGACTCTTATGAAAATTCAAGCGTCGTTGGGTTATCCAGTGATATCCTATCAATCCATTCTGTTTATGCATATGCAGCAAGCGTGTACTAACTAAAACTGGTGATGTTTGATGTTACCAACTGGAACCATTCAAAATATACTAAGTCCTTGCATGTGGACAATCTAGCAAGCGTTTGAATAATAACAATGTTCCAACGAAAGTTGAAGTCATCAGGGCCACGTAGGGCCGTGAGTAGGGGACGTGTCGCAGCGCCCTTGATTTAATGAAGAAATACCGAAGGAAGAGGAAGATCTCGGAGGATTAAAAGGACAGTGCGAAGGATGAAGCGAGGAGGAAACAAAGTGGAAGATAAGGAGAGGATGCGAGCACAGGTAAGGGGGTTAGTTAGGCGCGTGGGGCCACGCGCGTTCCCACGGTTTCGAGAGGCATATCGCACCAGCCCTCCGTTTCGCTTCCCTCATCCCCTCTCGGGTCCTCATGGAAGGCCAGCTCTCGATGCTTATACAACATTATATACGGCTTCAAGTGTATGCATACACTTACAGATCTGGTGGACGCGTACGTATATCCCGGCAGAATGCCCCGCCAACGACCCAACAAGAGGTTCCTGGGCCTACTACACCCCCTCGATCTCGCCCATTCCTCGTCCTTCCTCCTCGGCTAGCGTTGGCGGCGCGGTGACCTCTGACCTCCCATTACCGGCTCGACTGACCGACGACTCGACTCCCTCGCACATGCAGACTCGTGCACGGTTAGACACGCTGCCTCTTCAAGATATAGACGTACACGGTGCTCCAACGAGCCGTGCACGGCCGCACGGATCCTCGGGAATTTTCACGAATTGAATGTCGGGATACGAACGTTGGGGTGGATCCAAATAGCTGCTGTTTAGATGGGTAGCTGGAAGATTCTGGGAGGGGTTCGAGATCATTGCTGAAGAATTTTATGAAGGTTCAGACTAAGGTTCATTTAGTTCCAACGCGGGTTGTAGGACTCTTCAGGCTCTGAAATAGGTATTCGAGGTTATTGTTCAAGAATTTCATGTTAAAATAGGTTCATTTAGTTTAAACGAAAGTGATCGATACAAGTAAAAAGTGCGAATTTAAAGGGTTAAGAAGCTGGACGTTTCACTTGGTTTCGGTGGAAGAAGAAGCTGTGTCGTTAACACGAAGATACGATCCTTCGACAACGTCACACCGTTTAACGCCCCTTTCGCCTCCGAGAACTTCTCCTAATGGATTCGCCGGCCTACTTCAAATTGCCGCGGGAATTGATGCTCCGGTTGCTTCGAAAGAACTTACTTAATGACGGTGGATCGGTACAAACAAACCTGTTCGCGCAATTTTCGACGCAGTTACGCTTCAACTCTCGTTTTAACGCATTTCTCAAGTAATATTCAAGCTTTACGGTTCAATATTTACAGTTGCTTGAACAATATCTTCAACTCCTTACGGTACACACTGATTGATACAATATTTCATAGTCGTTTTATTATAAATTACTTGAAAAACATAATTTAGCAGAACATAAAACATTCGTATATGTCAATTTTAAACAAGTGGCAATTTAGCTACTTAGCTTGTAGAATTTCTCGGAGTCATTCATAAATTCTAGACTCGAATGCAGAACTGAAAAGTGAGATGATCACCACATTAACTTTAGCTCTTCATTTTGTTGCGATTACTGAAAATATCTATCAAACCTCCAGACAATAGCAGTCATATCATCCCCAAACCCACCACAGTATAAAACATATGAACCAAAGAATTAAGTTTGCAGTGCATTTTATCCCAAAATGGTGTCACAGAACTGCAGTACAGTTTGGATCGAACATTTCAAAAAGTGAGAAGTTAGAGTGAGAAGCCTTGTGAGTTTCGATAACGTCGTATCACCTAATTTATACCGAAGCAGTAGGCCATCAAGTTCGACACCAGCGAGCAGCAACCGGTGTCGGTGTTTTTCCTACGAAGCGTAAAAATTACCGGAACAAGTACAGAGAGTGGCAGAGACGAGGGCTGTGTGGGGGTCCAGATCGTGGAGCGCCGCCAAAGAAGACGCTCGCAGATATTCCCAAGAGCAAAAGCCTGCAACCGAGGTCACTCCTCCTCGTGGGAGGGCCCCCAGGCGCCGCGTAGCCTCCCCCGTCGGCTCGGCCAGCTACGAAAAACAAGACTTTATGGAGCTACATCGCAAGAGGAGTACGCGCGAGCCACGGTTACCTCGTCCAGGGCCGGCTGAAGGCCAACGAAACCCTGAATAACCGACTGGTCCAACTTGGAAAAATTCTGTTTGAATAATTGTTCGAGAAACTCCTGCCTGGATTAACCTCTTCGCGATTACGAGACCATATATGGGACTGGATAAAGTTTCATTTACTTAGGAGAAATAAAGATGGGGTCTTTTGTGGAGGCGAGAGGTTTGAGGTACGTTTGCGGGTGAGTGATGCATTCTGGGTTTTAGGGAGTGATTTGAAGAGGAGTGGAATATGGAAATTTGAATTTGAAAATAACAGAAGGTTCTAACCTTCTACCACTGTCCCTATCAACAGGAAGTGTACATTGCCCCCGATTGTATATCAGCGATGCGTAAAATGCTCATGAACCAGTTGCAATGAAAAGCAAAGATCGATCGAACGAGAAGTGTTTCTTGTTAGTGATCAAGAATGATGTTCTTGTAAATCTAGTCGAGCGAATAGAACGATCGTCTGTAGAACAAGCTGGTAATCGGCTTGTAGTCAGCCAGGTTATTTCGTGATTACTCGTATATCTAGTTTTTCTTCATTAGGTTTTTTCCCATCGTGTTTAATCGAACTCATGCGGTGTTCAGCGATGCAAAGAAGTTATCTTGTAATCGTTTACGCTTTTGATATCGGCATATCGTAATATTATTGGATTAATTAAATTGCCTGTCTTGTAGGTATGTTTCAACTTGAAACTTTCAGTCGTTTTAACGTTGAAATAAATGGATTTAAAAATTTGCGTTGTTATTATAATTGTTCAATTTATGAAATACTGCAGTGATTATTAGAGTGGGTTCTTATTTTAAATTATATCCTCAAAGATGTAGCAGCAAACGAACGTCACATTTTCATTTTGTAATAACCACCGCCATTTTGTTCTTATAGTCAACCGCGAAAGACCACGAATTTCACGAAACTGAGCACGTACTGCAAGACTACAAGAAAAATCAATCTTCTAAATTCAGACTCGATAAACAAACCAAAGAAACACTTGATCTACAAAAAGATTAAACTCATCATCTCAAAAAAGAATATCGTATTAATTTAAAAATAAGTAGGTTCCACTTAATCTTCTCACGTTAAAGTGGTCTGGTAAAGAAAACGAAGCAAAGCTTTTGATTTACGTTTTCGAGGTTATGTCATTTTTTATATCCGTCGTGTAAAATACTCGAACATCCATTTCGGATGTGCACGAGTGCAAATGATGTTGGAAATGAGAATGTGCAATGTAAGGACTGGATAAAAGAACGATAAAAGCAATTTGAGCGGGATGGGTGCACGTGCTGGGTACGTAGGAGGCGAGGTACAAGCGAAAGCCTCATTAACCGGACTGTACTCGCAAGAACGAGATAATTAACGCGTTAAACCGGCGCCACGTCAGGTTATCGGGCCTCTCCCCGTTTAATTACGTATACCCACGTGTTGTCGCTACTCTATTCGACCACTGGTAATACACGTCCGCACTTTTGACCGACTCTGATTATCAAAGTACGAATTTCGTAGGGTAGATCGCGTTAGAAGTCACAGTTGTTTGTTACATCAAGGAAGAAAAGTAAATCACAGGTATTTCTTCCAAGTACACATTTCAGATAATGTGCACACTTATGGGACAGGACAGTATACGTCACGAAAGTGGCAACAGGTGGTCAAAGCTACCACTTTGTGAGTGAATATAGTCCTTTGTCAACGGATAACGAAGAGGGCGTTACTATAGGGTTCGTGTTGCATGGGGTGAAAAGAATCCTCCGCAAACAATGAAGGGCAGAAGGGTGCCCGTAAACGGTAGACAAAAGAACATAGAAAATCATGGCCTGTCGACATCCGACGAAATGTCAAAATGTATAGAAGATCAGATGAAAACTTTTGACATCCATGAAATGTTATGCTGCGAGATTTCTATGGTACTTGTTAAAATTTAATGACACTACAAATTTAATTGTTCATTATTTTTTATGACATTTAATATATATACCTTTTTATGACATTATTTAATATTCCTGATAAATCAAAAGTTGTATAAAACCGAATTTACTGCACTTGATTGTCTCAATTAGGATCGAAGTTTGCAAAGCGAATTAAAACGAATCATCGTGTATAAATGGTTATCAGAATAGATCGAAATCACGGCTCTACGTGTGGGATTCAATAATTGTCCGACACGTGATCCGTCATACGAAATGAAAACTGTCCGATAGAAGTTGGATTCGAAAAGGAGAAATCGCGAGTCGCCGGGTCCGAATGAGTCCCACGCAGAGACGATGATTAAAATTGTAAATATGTACGGTCGACCCCCGGTGTTACGACCTTTGCGCACCTACGGCACCCTACCGACTCACCCCATATATCAGCGGATATTAGATTACGGTAAGAGGTGAGCATTAACGAACGCGGATTCGCGCACACCTCATTTACCGCCCTTAGACTTCGTTCGCGTACCATTTTTCACGCGACTGCCATGTCTTCGTCCCGGTATATCCAGCTTCTCCCCTGGGAGCTGCGAGAATCTCCGTTTTTTATCAACTACAGGTATCAAACTATTATCGTGAATAATTGATCTAATATGAGAGGGATACAACCGACCGGGAGGATACATTTGTTCTCGTTGCAAGTAGGTGAAGGTTTCGATGAAAGGTATACCCGATGGGGCTAATTGGATGCAATCTCTGCGAGAACGTTTCTCTCGCCTTCTTCTTTTTCATCGTTAATTGGAAATTGAAGGCTGGGGCGTGAAATATGGCGATAATAAGAATTTATAGGCGTTGATTGATTCTTTATCGTGTGGACATGCGAGTACACTCGGTGAAACGCTGCATTTCTTTGGATAAGGGTTGCGGAGAAACTTTCATATTTTTATATTTCTGAACTTTTAAGCGGTTTTCCGATCTTTAAATTGTCAAACTTTCACAACTTCTAATTTTCGTAGATCTATAAATTACTACGACCGTAAGGTTCTAGATCCTCAAACTTAAAAATCACCAAATTCTTAGTGAGACTTTTCTTCTTAGGAGCCGGAGTGCGCATGCGTAAACCATGTTTCAGCATCAGCGACATAGTTCACGCATGTGCGCACCGTCAAGCTTGCTCTGGGTCCGTTACAGACCACAACGTTCGAGATTCCGAAATTTTTGGCTCGCAACCTCCGGTTGTATCTGGTGAAAAAGAGAAATCGGCGTAGCCGTCACCTCGTGCTTCGCCGGTAGAAAGTGGTAAAGGGGTGCGGATGCAGGTCGAGCAGGGGGCAATATTTTCATGGCGCTTAGCGGCAGGCCGACTCGGACGGCTCCCATCCGCGCAGCACGACACTTTATTTCCGAATGTATCGGCGGTCCCAGCAGCGCGCCATGCCATACGGACGCGCACACACTCTGCCCGGCTCGTGTGCCCGGCTATATTTTCCTGAATATATGTAGCGCGTGTATATACATACATCGAAGATTAATCGAGTTAAAAGGCCGCGGTCGTTACAAAGTGTGCCGCCTGCCGCGACACAAAACCCATGCATTACCGGTCGAACGTTGCCGAAGGAGGACCGCGGTCGTGTTCTAACGTTCATCTTGTCTCCGTCGATACACCCACGCTGCCCTCGTGCCTTAACAAACTCGAAGGGGGACCTCGGTGCACGGGGTTGCGTCGCCCGCAAAGTCCGTCGCGTATGACACTCACTGCCTCTCGCTTTGTCCTTTGGAACCGACGACGCGAATATACTTTGGTTCGATGTCCTTTCTGCCTTGTCGGAGACAGAAAGGTCTCTTCATGATCGTTTTGCCGATTTCGTTGATTATGTCACAGCTATCACGTTCGCTACTGTCCTTCAGAGGAGTCACCACATGATTTTCGTTATTACATACGATGTTGCCATGTATCTATACTGTTAGAATATGTTAAATAATCGTAGTTGTATTTACAGTGTGTTACATGTACTGATGTGTGACTGGTCAGATATGAGTCCAGGTGCTATTACTAGTACTCATTTCTAAACCTCAGTGAAGGTTCAAGTCAAATTCAAACTTAATCCAGACCCAACCTGAGTGAACTCAAGCTAATCCTCAAACTAATCCAATGTAGTCAATTGAATGTATAGTCGTCATTAGCAAACCTCATCCAGAACTAATTTAATTTCTTGAAGTTAAACTCTGAACCACACGTTGGATCTACAAAGATCCCGTGTTTTCGTCCAAGGGTCAGATTATATACTTAATGATTAACATCGAAAAAGACGAATTAGTTTGACCGATATAAATATGAATCTTGATCGACGTATAGGAATAAAGAGGACGAAAAAGTGGGCGGAATATATAAAAAAGGGGATCCATTCATAAAGGTCAATCACAGTGCCGACGTGTCGTGAAGATTTCTTCGAAATCAAGCGGAATTCCTTGGAAGAGTCTCGGAGCGAGGATACCCGTCGGGGTCCGTGTGTTGGTCGATTTCTGTTGTCATCGTGGCCTGGAGATGGACGTGAGAATGCGAATTCGTAGGCAAGGGGGCGTAAGAGGCCCGTCAGAAGGCCTTAGGCTGGCTCATTACCAGCAATTGTGGCCGAACGGCACCCTGCGGAGTGGTACACGGCTGCACCGGCCCCCGCCGACCCGATCCACCACCTGAATCTTCATCGCAGCCGACCGCGAGCTTGCCCCCGCTTGCCGCACGACAACGGAATTTAATTGCTCGATCAATCATTATTTTCGTGACTACGCGATCGCCACCGGGAACACCTCCTTCGCCAACATTAGTTTCCCGTTGCCTCTTCGTTCGCTTTTCCGCGATATTTCCCTGGTTTCTTACTGATTCCTTACGTAGACACTTAGGAGTAATGTTAACTTCATTTGGATAAGACCATAAGGGAAAAGCTGTCTGTTTGGTTTTCACTTCAATACACAAGCGTAGTGAGAGTGGCACATAGTTGATTGATCCAATAAATTGCGCTTGCGTCGAAAACGTAATATATACGTTTACTTCATACGCTCGCTTAATGCACGACAAGAGCGTCCACTGTTTACGCATTAAGCGAGCGCGTACCATGATCAGTGAAACAGAATATACCAATATGTTCTAACGCAAAGTTGAAGTTTTGAAAATATTATACTTCAAAGGAGCCGACAGGCTTTCAGAACGCGCCGTGGTTAAAGGGTTAAATCCTCATACATCATTCCCATCAAATTCAATTCCATACACCCTTTCAGATGTTTACACGAATCTTGAACCGGACAGGTCCCGCACAGTTACCAAAGGCATAGGTTATAAAAGGCAACAAAAGACACTTTCTAATCAAACACTGCTTCATCGTGTTGCTTGACAAAGAAGCAGGAAACCCTGTCCTCCATCGATGAAGAAACCCGTTGCTCTCGCGGCTGGTTATCTGTCGAATTAACAGAATACATTAACTACAGCTCGTGGTTATTCAACCGTTCCCGTGGCATTGGTGCGGATACTCGTACGCATAAAATTCAAGCTAATTCCCTGTCATCATCATCACAATGAAAGGCTAAACACACGCCGTTCAAAGAATAGCCAGCGATCGAATCGTGGTCGGCTTGGTCTCTTTGATGACTGCGAATAGATCGTCACCACGCGCTGTTCAAAGAACCGAAGAAGAAGAAGACGAAGAAGAAGAGGAGGAAATGGTGGAAGACGACGATGGAGGAAGGAACGAGAAGAGTTGAGACAGCGTGGAGACAAAACGAACCAATTCTCGGGCTTTTACGATCATTCTCCACGCTCTCACCGCGTCATTAGCTGCTTGCTGGATAGATACAGGGTCGTATTACGAAAGGGAAGCCCCCTTCCCGACGCTGGACTCACCCTTTCCGAGAAACAATCTGTTACAGTGGTCCACTTGAATGGCGAAACGTAAAAATACCCCTCGAGTTCCCACGTGGCCGGCTCAATGGACCGGCAAGGAGGGGAGGAGGATCCTCGAAAACTGCAGAGAGAGAAAAAGAGAAGAATCAACCTGAAGAAGAAGAAGAAGAAGAAGAAGAAGTTGACTCGCTTCGCTGTTCGTCGCGTGTGATGAAGAAGGAGATGATACGGGAGGGGGAGGATGGATTCGTCGCGGAGTGCGGTTTTCAACGAAGCCAATTATTAGATGCGTCTCGAGGCAAGGAGACGAAGAAAGGAGCCCCGGATATCGATGTGAAATACGTGGGAATTTATATTTTGTCGTGGACGTAATTGGGAACGCGCCGCGTGAAAGACCGGAGAAATTTAATTTTCGAACTGCGACCCCCGGGACTATCGCAAAATGGCGTGGCTCGTTTCTCTGCACGCGTTCGTGCCGTCGTAACAAATTTAAATGGAATTTTAAAAGGAGAACGAGCAAACGGATTGCCTATTTTGCTTCCCTCCATAAACCACTTGTTGAAGAGCAACGGTGTCTGGTATTTTAACACCGCCATTGTCATTGTCAGATCGACACCATTAATATGGTACATTGGAATTTTATAAATAATTTTTAATTCTTATAACGACATGAAACATTAAGCTCATTGAAAGTACTCTAATTTTAGTCAATCATCAATAGAATGATTTTTGGTTTTCTCTAAAATGGTACTGTCTGAGAAACAATGTTAGACTAATTTTTTTATGTGGAATCGCTAACTCTTCGGTGGTACCAGTTGTGGGCCATCCTGTATGTTAAGCACCCCAAGGTGAAACGTGCTAGTGTAACTAATTTCATGTAGGAGAATTAATATGGTTCCTGTTCTCCATTCCTCTGGTAAAATTTATTTTAGAGACGTTGTCATTCCATAGGAAGTTACTGATACAAATAAAAACTCAACACGTTTGAGAAGATGTATAATGTAGCTAGGTTATTTGAGAAAATGCATCACATAGCTAGGACATTTAACAAAATGCATAGGCTAGAATATTTCAGAAAGTGCATAATGTCAGGACATTTGAGAAAACCCATTAGCTAGGAGAAGTCAGAGACTATCGTTCTGAAATAAGTGAAAACGCAAAATGGCCGACGTCACAGAGCGCACCGAAAGAAAAAGCACATATTTCAAGGAAGGAAGCAGCCAACAACGACGAAGAGCGACTAAGATATAATGCACCGAAAGTACGCAAAGGGTCTGAAAGGGTTAACATTCCATTCGTCCCCTCCTTTTTGTTTCTTTATCTCCGTTGTACATATTTACAGGGACTTATCCCTCGGAATAATAAATGTTTGATCCCTCTCTCCGCCGCCCACCCTGTTCGCGGTGCCCGCCCAAGCGGCCGTCACAATTAAAGAGAGCGAGAGAGAGAGAGAAAGAAAGAGAGAGAGAGAGAGAAGGGGAAGGTGGGGAGAACGAAGGGATACGCGACGAGTCCTGGAGAGCACGTGTCCTCGACAACGCGGGTAATTCGTTTCGTTCCATTTCGAATGAGCCTGCACGGGCCTAAAGAGAAAATGATAGACAGGGAGAGAAATATCAGGCCGGTGCTTTCTCAGACGCCGGACAAGAGAAGTGTCTCGAGGATGAATGGCCCTCCTAAATGAGCGGTCATACGTGGCCATGACTCTAAAACGATACACAAGGGTAAGTTACTGTTTTAGTCACGATGATGACCAGCGACTTTTGCCGTTGCGATTTTAACTTTCAAAATACAATACACGGTTGTATCGTTTGATGGAAGGATTGGCGAGGAAAATTACCATTGAATGAGGTTGACTTGCGTAACACATATGGTAAATGTACGTATGTACCCAGTGGGTATCCTAAAATCCAAAGATCCTAAATATCCCAAAAATTTAAAAAATCCCCAAAATACCCAATATTTCGAAAATCCCAAAAATCCCAAAATCGTAAAATATCAAACATCCAAAATAAACCCCAATGTCCCACCTCCATATATATCTGCACCTACTCGAACGTCCATTGAATATATTCGAGCCAATAGATACACGCCTTCTTTTTCTTGTTTCACCCTGTCGAACCTACTCGGTGCATCTTTGTGCAGGTCGGCTAAATCGAAGAAGAGGAGACGCTGCAGGGACACTCGCTCCTCTGACAATGGACCATTCCATCGCGATTGTATCCGGCCACATTAATTGTCTCTTTGAAAGTCCGATACCTCTCTGGATACGAACCTGTTCCTCCCTTTTCGTTTCCTTATCTCGTGTTTCGATTCTGGCACCTTCTTATACGTCGATCGCGACGCTGGTACGAGTTGATAAGGGATGAAAAGGCTGGTCAAAGCGCTGCAACGTTCAGGCAGTGAAACATGGTGGTATCTGGTCTTTTTTCTTCTTCTTTGTAAGGGGGAGTGATTGATGTTTGAGTTTGGGGTTAGAGATGTGTAAATACAGGATGTTTGGTCTTGATCCGGAAAAATTGAATCGGGGATGTAAACAGGGAACAATGAGGGCTGATGAATATTATTGGGAAATGATGAAGAAGGTGTTGGTTTTATGATGTATATTATATCAGTTGAAGATGTTACCATACTTGCAAGAAACAGTTTGACAATTTTGGAATCTCAAAATTTTTGTACTGAGAAAGTTTCCAGAATGCTTTAAACCACCTTATGGTATAACAAATCATCTTCTCGACATCCTATCAACACATGTTCATAAACTTCTCGGAAGAAGACGTCCTACAATTCATAGAGTCAGGTCGGTATCATAGGTGACCCTAATTAATATCATCGTAATTAGCATATTCCTCTCGGCGGGTTACTTTAGAATCTATCGAATTTGACGAAAAACGAGCCGTCGAGACGAGAAGAAGGACAGATCGTCCAGCAGGAGATCCCCGTAAATCGTCGGACGATGTTCGCTGAATTACGAGCGATATCGAGGAAGGGCACCGGCGATATAATTAAGGAGGCGATCATCCTCCGCAAGCCTGCTCGTGTCTCGCGTTGGAATCCAAATTTTATGTCGGTATCATAAAAGCGCGTGACGGCAGAAGAATTAGGACGGCACTCAGTCTCTCCACCGTCGCCCCCATAAGGTCCGCTAGAAATATACAGGGTGTTCCAAAAAAATGTTTATTTTTCTGTTATTAGTATGAGGGTTGAAAATGTATCTCTTTCTATAATTGAGAAAATGATTCAGTAAAGAGTTAGATAAGGTATCATGATAGTTGTCAAGTGAACCATAGTAGTTTGATTCTCTCTTTTGTCAATTGTCTTTTACTCTCTTTGCAATAAGGGAAACTTATGTTTAAGTCCATCATATTTTGTTGAGATGTGTCAGGCGATATTCACTTATTATACTCTGTTTTCAATTTGAAAGTAAACGACCTAACAGCCGTTTCAGTGTTAAATTTTCGCATCGACAGAATTGCTAATGGATTCATAAGATCATAGACGATCACGGGACACCTTGACAGAGCCTCAAAAACTTTCATCGAGGTTTTCGAGCAGCGATTACACCAGAAACACCTCCGGTTGGCGTCGGCCCGAAGAAAAGATAATTACCGCTGAATTCCCGAGCTCTTCTAGGCTAGATGAGGCCATCAATGCACAGCAGGGAATCGCGACACCCTCGTCTTCTTTTCTGCCTCGTCCTCGTGAGGGTAGCCAAGAACCCATATTACTCATCCGTATCTCGTTCTTACTCTTTCTTCCTTCGTAATGTTCCCTCTTCATCCATAAGCCTCGTTGATTTAAGGCTAACGGACACGGTTGCTGCGATGACGTTTTGATTTCAGACCGATTTGACGCTGTTTCGCTGATATTTTTATGAAACGGTGTGAGACACGATGAAATGGCGTATCGGTATAGGGAAATTTGTTGCGGAATTGTGGTCACGATGGTAGATGTCGCTAAGATCGTTTTTATGGTCTTTGTATGATGGCGGAAATTGATTGTTGCGAGATGGAATTATATTTTCGAGTTTTTAATCAGAGACAGTTTATACGAAACTATTGTTCATATTCCTAAATCAATTCTTCAAGAGTGCTGATAAATGCGTCACTAACGCACTTTTATTCTATTTTATTCGAGTTTAGAAATATAGAAATTTCAGCTTGAAAATTCTTTTACTATCGTAAATAATTACCACATAAAAAATATTCTTGCAAATATCTCTGAAATCAAATTCGAGTGGCGATTGTGCGAGAAAGAATTGTCGAGACATCCTTGAAAACGTATTTCAAGGTTACTGAAAGGTGTGCTCTTTCCTATATAATTATCGACGCCATTTATATCTAGATCTGTATTGTTATAAACGGAGCAATTGTTCGGTCTTTCTGCCCTTAGCAGAGCCCCCTGTTAAGTCCAGTATCTCGGTTCGGCAGAAAAAGGAGAAATAAAGACCGGCGGCGCGAGTCAGGTGCTAAATAATTTCTGTCCCAAAGCAAGGAAAGAACGATCCGCTATCTTCGATTCTTCCACGGCTATCTGTTGGCCACATGACATGGATATAAGTTACGAGCGTTCGAATAATTACACGGTTCGGGTTCGAGGCGAGTCGCGGTCAGCGGAAGGCAAAAGACAATTTTACGCAGCGGGGCACCGTCGTCCCTGGCGACCCGGTGGCAATCTTCTTTTCTGCCAACTATTCTGCCCCCATGAAATCGACAGGCTCTCTTTCACCGAAGAATCGACTATCGAGAACTTTTAATGTACCCCAAAATGAAATATCACATTTTCTTCGGCAGCGACTATTCGGGTCTTTTGTGGGGGTGCAAGGCCTCGATATATCATTTCTCTGTTCATATTATTGCAACTCAAAATTTTGCTCCGCAGCAGATAGCATCTTATGCTGTATAATTGTGCAAATTGTAACTGTACAAAATGGTACGAGCAAGATATAGTGGAGTGTTACATACATAAACAGGGTGCAATATTCTATATGATTAGGTTGATACTTTTAACAGGGTGCAATATCGTATATGATCAGATTTAGTACATTTATGCTTCTAAAATATGAAAGTTACATTTTAGTGGGGATACACTTACAATGTACAGAGTGAGAAAACGAAATATGTAAAGTATGTCATAGAACATGTATAGACATATGAAGTACAATAACATGCCTAGACCATATACCATATAGACATGATTCAAGTTAGATGTAAAAATGATGAAGCTACTATACTATCTGGAGCAAGAGATATCCAGACGTTCGAAACTGGAACACAGTACTTCCGAGGGTCGGTACTAGTTATGCTAGGGACATCCGTCAGTATGGAAAGTTGCCTTCATTAGTCGGTCGGTATCCGAGAAGCGGGATCCATGGGTCTGCTTTATGTAAATCAGTCGCGGCGTAATTGGCACTGAACGAAAAAGCTAATTACCGAAATCGTGCACCCGGGACCCCTAGGACCCAGGGCTCCATCAGCGCCCAGCGGGATGTCGCGACACCCTCGCCCCTCGGCCATCCTCTTCGTCTCTGGTTTTCTTTCTCTCTCTCTTTTCTGTCTATGTGTTATATGCGTCTTTCCACGGACACGATCAGCGAGGGCCGCAATATTACTCATCCGGGACCGATATACGACTACCTGCTTCTCGATTATACGCTGCTACTCGGCTGCGCCGACTCGCGTCCAAAGTGGCGAAAGAGATATATTTCGGCCTGTTCCGCTCCGTTCCTCTTCTCCTCCATTCTTTCTCGAAATAAGTAATGAATAATATCGTAAATCTCCGCGTGTCACCGTTCCGTGCACCCTTTGTGCGAAAGTGCGCGAGAAAATTTGTTTATGGAGATTTAGTGGCTCTCGAGCGGCGATTTAGGGCCAATTTTATGCGACCGCTAAAGGGCGAGCTGGTACCGGCCTTGTTACTCGCGGTACTTCGCTCGTTGATGAGTTGATTAATGCCGATGCTGTGCGTTCACCTATTTTGATTGTCGATGATGGATAATGACTTACGATATTTGTGGCTCTTGATGTATGGGTAATGTACTTATTGGAGGTTGACTAAAGTACTTGCTGTTTGGAGAAGGTTTCAGAAATTTGGGGATTTTGCGAATTAGAAATGTGCTGATAGGAATTTGGAAATTTGGTAATTTAGGAATTCAGTAATTCAGGATATTGAATCATAGTTTTGATATTTTAATAAACCGAGTTTCTTTCCTTGGCCTCAGTGTATTATAAAGGTGATTATTCCTGATTTATTTCCATATTACGTAAGAATCAGTTTTCTGTTGGGTCTATTCATAAAACCTGTTCCAATAAGAAAGCTAAAATATGTGATTATATTTCCTCTTCTTTATAGCGTTCATGAATATCTTCCTGTACAGTTGCTTTTATTGATTTTATGCGAGATTGTTGGGATACAGGTTAGCTTCTTTTGTATATTAATGTCAATTATGTCTGTTTTATTCGTTATTGTACAATATTATTTATTATTACGACTATTTTATAACCATTATTGCATTTTTATTCCATTTTTAAGATAGGGACACATAAGTAAAAATCTAAACAATAATAGAACTAGTGAAGCAACCAGATCTTTCGCTTGAGTCGAGTATCTAATAACCTTTACCAATAATAGCAGATAGAAGCTTTCTAAACTGAAAATCCGAAGAGGCACCCGTTAGTCCAGTGTCATGGTTCATAATTACCAGGAACCAGCACGTGTCCCGTGTCACCATCCCCTGAGCCAGCAGTCGGGGCAAGCAAAAAGGACAAGGGCTGCAAGGGTTGTCAGCGGACCCATGTCTGCCATTCCGGCCGGGCAGACACGGTTTTATCGCGGCGGGCATTGTGTTATGCGCGACCTAAGACAGGGTGTTTCTCGGCTCGCTGACAAAGGGCAGCACCGGCACAACAAAGAAGAAGTCCGCGGCGAATCGAAGACGGTGCGCGTGAAACGGGGGAGGATCAGGGATGCAGCGGAGCGAGGGCAGCCGAAAAAGTCCTCCCTTTTCCCTTCCCCTTTTTTCCTCGCCTCCGCGGCGCGCGTAAAAACCTTTTCTCCGAGGAGATGTCACTTATTAATTCTCCCATTCTCTCGGAGGCAGCAAAATGAATAGCGGGAGCTGACTGAAGCCCGGGCTACCCCGCCCCCCGAGGAATCGGCCGCTGGCGGAATTCTTTCGGTGAGAAAAGACAGAAGGTGGACAGGAACGAGACGTATCCCGCAGGACAGCCGGTGGAAAGGTCAAAGGATCCTCCGGCTACCTGAGCATCCTCCTCTGGTGTCAGGTAGAGGAGCGTATTGCCCTCTGCGCCTCTCTTTTCAGCGCGACGATTAATAACGTTCTATTTTTTTCTTCTTTCCGTGAAAAAGGGGTGAGACACGAGGAAGCTGCCGTTTAAGGAAAACCACAAATTTCCAGCGGAATAACTCCGTGTGAGAGGCCGCGAGGGACCCCTGCTGATCACCTTTGAACAATCCTCGGCTGGTACTCATCGTCCCGACCTAACATGGTTGATATATGGATTTTCGCGGGCTGACGTCATAGGAAGCTGGAACTCGTAAATATTTGCGCGGACGATGCATTAACGCATATTTTCTGTTGATTTTACGTTTATCGAATTGTGCGTTGTGACCGATGATGGTCAGGTTAATGCGCGCTCGTTTAGTGAACGATGTCTGGCGGCCGCACTGTACTCGCGCATGCGCATTAACACTAGTGTCACTCTAAGATTGTCTCGCATACACGGTTCGTAAAAGTTTAGACTATTAGAACTTCGAATTGAGCAATAAGCGAACAGCAATAGATATTTTCTGTAATAGTTTAAACATACAGATATTTTCAAGTTTCATGTATCAGCAAATAAGCTCACTTCACCTTCAACTTCTCTATACATATATTTTCCTGCACTGTTTTAAAACCGTGAAACACGTACCAACATGTCTAAAAATTCAGAACTACAAAAATTGAAGAATTGGCAAATGAACAATTGCAAAACTCGAACATTCAGGCACTGAAAAGCACAAGAACTGTCAAATTCACATATGTGTCATCTAAAGAAGAGTCAAATCGCACTCGTATATAAATTCACAGGCAGTTCACAAACACATACACACGAATCACGTTGAAAGTAACCTTTGCGATCAAATTTCGATCAGCTATCAGACTCACACCCAATCGTCGGCGGTCGTGTTCAAGGAACTCGAGGGCAGAGAGTAGTATCGCGGTCGAATCGCGACGCGTTAAAGGAGGACACCGCAACGATCTCAGGGTGTACCGTTCGAAACGCCCGAAGGATATGCCGTGGAGGAAGATGCAAAAAAGGCAGGATGATCGGGCAGCACTTCCCACGAAGTGTGCGAGCGATCAATGGGGGAAGCGAGCCGCTGCATGACGAATGGGGGCGCAGCCAATTTAGATGCATAGAGGTCGTGCCGTAGGGTCGTCCGACGACCTGTCGTGTCTCATTCCTGCGAGGACTACGTCTACGGTCTCTTTCATTCGGCGTAACGAGGACGATCGTGCCGGCTACGGCTTCAGCTTTTCTTGCATGCTCATTATCGAAACGGTGAAAGGCCTGTGCCACGTTCGATGCTGGACGTGAAATCCATCGCTAATGAACTGGGCCCAGCTATCGGTTCAAACTACGGATCGACAGTCGCCTGGATCGTCTTTGTTTGTCGGGAACGGAGATTGGGAAACTCTGGTCCTAGGGACAATCCGATGATGCGATGCTGCTTCGAGGTGCGTGGGTGTGAAGTTAGCGTCCGATTTTGATGGAGAGGCATCTGATAAGGTAAGTACGTGTAATTCGATTGCGGTCATTTTTGGAAATTGGATATTTTGCAGTTTGGAAATTTGGGATTACTCCGGGATTTTTTTAGTTTTAGGTGTTTTTGATTTTGTTTTGTTAGAAATGTAAAACCTTCATACTTTAAATTGTTGGACCCCAAAAATTTGATCAAAACTAATGAAACGATCATCTCTGATTTCACCAGCATACGATCAACACCCTGAGGAAGCTAACGCTAAATTTGTATATTTTTTGATCATCCTCATTATCGGCACTTTGGCGACTCTGATAGACCGCATCCTGGGTGGCACGATAATTACTAACACGAAACCTCGGGTCGGTTCGCTGATTGGCGGATTAAAGCTGACGATGACGAAGATCTCTGAACGTCCCTGATGTATCGGAGGCGGATGGTAGCTATTAGAACGAACAAGGACGAACACTAGCATTGCGTCTTCATTATAAATCCTGAGAATCACCCAAATTGATAACGGCATCCGAAGGCTGCTGTAAGGGTTCTCGTAATACTTTAAAGAGGGCTCACCTCCACCCTCACTCAGCGGGGTGTCTTCGGGAACGAAATAAGAGGAGGCCACTTTTGCTTCTTCTGTTCTTTCAGTTGCTCGTATATACTCCAAACGCGTTTCCTTGTTTTTGTGATCATCCCTTAAACTCGCTGTAACCCTTTATTCTCTTGTCGTTATTAGATTTCGCCAGTAAAATTTACATATTTCTTTTTATTTATAATTCTCTATTTATGTACCTTGTTATTTGTAAGAGTTTGAAGAAGAATTTTTTCAAAATTGAAAAGACCATGAGGATAATTAATCACTCCCCATAAACCGGCCGATCAGCCAATGACCCTGGTAGCAGTCCAAGAATAGAAACAAACGAGGATCTCTCAACCTCCCTTCTCAGTTCAGACATAAAAAATTACCATAATCCTCGACAGATTTTCCCAATAAACGGTCTGTTAGCCACAATCGACACTGTTAATAAAAGACTCGAGGGTAGCAATCAGCGTTGGCGGAGGATGTTGAAAGCGACAATGTCCAAACGACGCCGTAAAGTTCCGTGTAAAATAAAGAGGACCTCAAAGAGAGTTCAATGGAATCTTCTCACCATGGGGTGTCTTCTCTTCTCTATCCCTCACCTGTCCTCCACCTGCCTTTACAGTTCTGCTGTATCTCTGAACACTTCTCGTTCGTTTGTTATAGATCTTAGGAACAGAGGGGTAGTTTCTATTGGCTTCGCTAGAATTATAGTTTGAGGAGGGTTAGTTATGGATTGCCACGCGTTGGATTCCTACACGTTTGATTATTACGCGTTAGATTACCACGCGTTGGATTATCACACGTTAGATTACAACGCATTAGATCGTTATGTGTTGAAATCTCCACGCATTATAATTGCTATGGATCGTGATCATCACGCGTTGTAATTTCCATGCATATAATCTTCACACACTACTATTACCTCACATCTCCACACATCAAATCGCGCAATTTTACATTAGACCCTCATCTGCCCTACATCTACCGATTAGAATACCACATCTCGTATCGTCACACATGTATCGCCACATATCGCCACGCGTTACATGTCCACATACATCCAAGTTATATTCAAGGAACCCTCCCTCGTTCCCTACTCAGTTACGACAATAATGGCGGGGGAGGCAGGCATTCAAACAAGGAACTCGTGATGTTTCCTTCACGAAAGTGTTCCCCGAACGGTTCCTCGTCGTCTCCGAGTCCCGGAGGAACGAGGGAACCAAGTCTGGAAGCAGCCACAGCCCTAGCTGGCTGACCGGTGGAAGATTCATAAATTATTTCAGGAAAAAAGGAGGAAAAGTATTTCCAATTACAGTTTTTTGTGAAGGGTTGCCGCGGGCCACGCGGCAGGGGGTCCGCTTAATGGCGACCCGCGCTCGCCGCTCCTCCTCCTCCGCATCGTCTTCGTCTTCTTCTTCTTCTTCTACTCCTTCATCCGAGCTTCTCCACCTCCAACGCCGTCTCTCTACCGATTCTTCTGGGTCCTTCGACGCCGCCAACGCGGCGTATATTCTTTTTCTTTATCCGGTCGGACCACGTTACTCCACCTTCTGCCTCTTCGTTTTCTCCCCGTCGTCTGACGAGCGACGGTGACACCAAAGGGGATCGATCATTTCTGGCTTTTTCTTGCCCGCGAATTCGATGGGGGGTTGCAACACTTTGAAGGTTGATCGCAACCTTTTATTCGAGTGTACCGTTATCGAGTATTGCGGTCAGTTCGACCAGCTTGGAGGATCGTATTGGCTTAGAGAGGATCAACTTTGGCTGGACTTTTGGTGGACCCTTGTTTAGAATTATTTCAGTGGAGATATGTTAGGAAACTAGAAATTGTGTGTAGGTAGTGAAGAATGTTTTCATATGATAAAAGAATGAGAATAAAGTATAAAGGAAGGTTGAGAAGATGTTTTAAGGGTGGTGAACACGACAACCTGAACCTTATGAGTGGTCAAACATAACCGCAATGTGATTTATTGCTATCATGGTTGCCAAAACGTAACGCTACATTGGTTTGTTCTGTGCGGTTGAGATAGTGGGACCTTTGATGATCGTAAAAAAGTGTGAATTATGAGACGTTACAAAAGTAATTTTCCAAAATCTATTTTTCTTAGTTTCTTTTTAGAAGTGCACCTTGTAACTTCGGGAAATCAACGTCTGAACGAAGTTAGATCAATGTACTAAGCTAACCAAGATAATCATCTTAACTATCTAACCTTACAGTCCCACCTAACGCAATTTCTATAGGTAAGGGTTGAAAACGGGGTTGGAAGCGTAAGAAATTCGGGAAACAAGGAACAGTATCGCGAATATCGGTGAAAAGTGAGGTGAAGAAAAGACGGGCGAGTTAGAAAGAGGGCTGTTGGCTTGTTTATGGTCGTTCGAGGCGGACTTCCCGGAATGCTCGGCCCGTGTAAAGCGAACCTAACCAAGCGACGGATCCGGCCACGACCCCGCATGCGGGCTCGCTCGATCTCTCAGACTCAGGAACATCGAAACGCAGGACGTATTGCTCTGTCACCCACGGACCGGCGATCTATTAGTTATGAATATTGTTGCCCACGGCGGTACATGACCGGCTCGGCCGCGTGGTGTTCTCCCAAAATATGTACGGAGACTCGCATACGATGTCCTCCCCCTCCTGCCCGGTGCACGCGGCCATATTCATTCCGAAATGTCACGTAAACTATAGATCGACGTTATGCTATAGAATCGCGAGATTCGTTCGCGGTGAATTGTCTTGCGAGTAATTGGGTCATTCGTATTTTAGGTGTTTATTAATGTCTGGTTGCGATGGACAGTTATTAAGTTTAAAAATTTACTACATGTACTTTTCATCATTTCTATATCATTAAATGGTCTAAAAATGCTTAAAATAGCCACAAGTATTACCACAACCTCCGCTTTATAAGATAAAGTGAACCTCGTTGAAGTTTTACGTAATCTTTCGTCACCTCTCATTTCGTCGTTGCTACAAAGTTGCAAGAAACATAATCGTGTAATCCTGGAACCGGTAGAGCTTACTGTTCCCAATGGAGACCTGTTTCATATTTGCCCGGCGGGATGCTCCAGTTAGCAGCGTCTTTTACCGCGTAACCTGTCGTTATTATTATTAATTTTAGGCTTTTTGCGGCAGCCGGTAGTTACAGCTTGGTTTACTGCTGTGAGAAATCTTGGCGGACTGAAAATTGGCCAGTGCCGTATCGACGCTTCGAGTCGCCCGTTTGAAGCATTTTCTTTTCACCTGTGGACAATTATGATTTAGATTAAATATTATTCGATTAGATTAGATAAAATATTGTTATACATTTGTGACAATAAATGTTTTTTATTGAATTATTTTATTGAATGAAAAGCAAGAAATTTCTATACATATATTTCCCAACAATGAATTCAATTTATCCTAAAATTACAAACAAGCAAATAACGAAACGAAAGTAATGTAACTTCATAAATAAATTTGTATTATAACCTTCTATAAAAATTTAATGAAAAATGTATACTTAAAAATAATAATTATTGCTAATAATTGCTTTCGTGCCGACACAGCGCTCGATGCAAGATAACCACAAAAAAAGTCGAGACAATGCGTCTCGAGTGCCTATTAACATTTTCCAGAAAATGTTACTAAAATGCCAGGAGGATCGTTGGAGCGTTATAGGAAGGATATCGAAGGCGGTCTCGAAGAAGAAAGAGCAGCAGAAGACGAGGAGACGATGAAGAAAAAGAGTTCGATTCGTCGTGCATTCCGTCGGCGTAGCCTTTGAATGACAGATCGATAATTGATCATTATTATCGTATGACTGGGCCCTATTGTCGAGATATTTCTGCGTCCACTCCTCCATCTCCTTTTCGGACTGCGTGAATCCTTTCGGAGACTTCCAGTGCCGCACCCTGCTTGGGGTACCGCCTGCGGGGTCAAAAAGTCACTCGTGTTACTTGAACACCCGCCGCGAGTGTCGCGCATTCCAGCCCAAAATCCTTCTCGTCTAACCACCGTCGAATGTGGACCAACTTACATCATTTCTTTTTTAACAACGGAGAATAATAATGTACTTTTGTATGAATAATAATAAACAAGGCCAATTTTATCTGATTTTATCGGCTGTATAGGAAGTTTATGTTATTAGGACTAGGAAATTTCAAGGTTTTTTCTCATTTTTTAATATTCTGGGTTAGGTTTAAAATTTTCATGTTTACCATCTCTACATTCATCAACTCAGACCTGACCTACAATTCACAGCTAAGAAAAATAGTTACATCTCCTACTTCTACACCATCAATTGTCAAATTAAGTCAATAATATGATATAACCTAAATGCGCCACTATAGCCGTGGAGGTCATAACTGTCTGCATTCTTCGGAGCTGCACACGGCATTCGTTTTATAAAATTCCCGAAATGTCTTCGCAACTCAGCGAAAAAAACTTGACAATACCCCAACGACACAATCGCAACAATGCCCCCGTTGAAAAGTCCGTCTGAAGGATCATTTGAAAAAGGGAAAAAACGGGATGAAAAATCATGGTCGAATCACGAAGGAAACTGTGCGGTCATTTTCACGCTGCGATAGAGGCGGCGACGTCTGCGGTGCAAACGCGAAGAGGAATCACGAGTAAAAGCGGTTGAAGAGCGACGGCGGAGGGAAAGAGGGATGGCAAGGTGCCCCCCGTCGCGACTCCATCGCCTAATCATTCTTTAAACGTGCATAAACAAGTCTCCGCGCCAGCAATCGGGGGATGGTATATGACTAATGTCATTCCTGAACCAACGAAATTCCCATCCTTTCTCCTTCGCGTCCCACCCCCGTTCGCCATCCCTCGCGACGCTTACGTGAGTGACCAGAAACCAGAAATCGAACCGGAGAAGGACGAACCAAATTGGAGATGCTTCCATCTTCGGGTGGGGATGAAACGGGATAGGTTAGGTTAGGGTGTAGGCGAGGGTGAGAGAGACAGAGGAGATGAGACGAGGCAGCAGCAGGCGCGGCAGTCTAAATCTAAAATGCAAATACACTCAACAAATCACTATCGGTGACAGGTATCCTTACTTTTAAAAAAGAGGAAGGAGAAGCCGGTGTACGGACCCCCTGCCAGGGGTTTCGAGGGTAACTCCAGGTCCCCTGAAGGCGAGTTTACACCGCATGCGGTCAACGCCTGTTGATGCATCCTTCCACGGCTGCTTCCTTGTACGCTGTCGCGCCGCTCTGTTGCGGTGTTAATGTACGCAATTCGATACCTACACGTGGAAAGGAAGGTGCTACCTTTTCTTTTTCTCGAATATTTCAAACGTCCGTAACCGCTCTTCCGTACACCGGTAAGTAGACGACCATCTCAATGGCCTTGAAACGCATTTTCAAGGTTAGCTAAACTGCTTTTCCCGATACATGTTACTGCCTTTTCTTTTCGAGAGCAAAGTTGATACTGTATTCTGTAAGTCTAGAACGACATCTGGAACTACCTATGATAAAAAAAAAAATTTAATTTGGTTGTTAGTGTCGGAATAGTAATAAGGAGTTAACAAGATTTGTTCGACACGTCTTTTGTTAAATAACATTTTCCGAAAAAAGAATATGGTTTTAAAATTAGGCAGGTATTATTCGTCTCTGGTACCTTATATTTGATTTTGAATCGTGGTCGTCGGTGGTGAGGTCCTGACTAATGGAATCACGCTTGCCTCCTGGTGATACGTAGCATCATCGAAGGATTTTTCATGTTCGCTGGGTTCTTCCCTCCCGTCGATGCAACCTCCTATTCTAATCTTTCAGTTTAGCTGGTCACATAGGCTATCTCGTCTTCGAGAACAGACGCTCGTTCATCGGCGGTCAAGTTATGCGTTATTTATGCCTCAGGAGAAGTCTCGAGGCAAGGCGGCGGTGCTGAAAGTATCACATTTATTTTATTCACCCTCTTTCACGGCACAGCTACGGCCTTTTATGTTCCGAAGCAGTGGCGACATTTGAACATTTTCAAATTCGGAGATTCAGTAACATCAACTTCTCTAATTCAGTAACGATATAATTCACTTCAACTTTCATATTGATATTTAAGAACATAGATATTTCTGATGTACTTAGAAGTTTGAAAACTTCTCATTTTTATCCTTCAACTCACTTGTTTCTGAACATCGTGACAAATATATAACTTCAATTTTAGTTGATTGATAGGATGAAGGCCAATTATGTACTAAAAATCGAAAAAATCAACAACTCAGACAATCGAAACGTTCAAGTAGCGAAAGAAGTCAGAAAGGTTAGTTTTCTCCTACACACGATCAGGCCCTGAAGAGACCTGCGGCCTGCACGACAGGGAGCACTTTATCCAGTCGCCTAGGAAACAGTAGGGGCCGTGTCACCTTGAAAAACATGGGTGACGCCACTGGGATCATTGGTACTCTTTTATTATGGGTGCCGTCTTGTCTGAGGATGGAGGGTATTTGTTATGGTGGAGGAGTGTGTTGCATGGGCGTGCTGGTTCGATAGCGTGTAGGCATTCGGGGGGAGATTTTTGTCTGGGTCGAATTGAACTGTGAAGCTGACGTGCTTGCATCGAATGATTTGCATGATGGATGTTCCAGTATGAATTACGAATTAATTTCTGCGAAGTTCGATCGAGTACAGGGTGGTGCAAAAAGTAACTTCGGCGAATTGTTAGGAACACAAAAGTATATTTGATGTAATATTTGATAATATTTTTAATGTTTATTAGTTACAAATATTCAGACACTTGGAAGTGTCAATTTTAGTATGTCTGTATATTAACTATAAAAATCATGAAAAGCACGTATATTTATTTTTTTTATGTTTAACGAAACATGAATATGTAAATTATTTGGAAATTTTGTTACTGCAAAAAGCATCACATTAATTGTCATCATAAGCAATATGTGTTTAAATAAAGTACCCGTGCCATGTGTATTAAACAAAGTACCTGTACCTATACATTTTAGATAATGTACTTATACCGTGTGTATTAAATAAAGTACCCATATAATTAATTAATCAAAATAAATCTTACCAGCTGAAAGTATACCGTTGATGTCCACACGTCAGAGCTGCCGATGTTGTTATCGCAAGATTATGTCGGTGGTTGTAAATCTTGTCGGTGTAAAATGTCAATGGAACAGTGTGTGCAGAACCGAGATTGTAATGTTCAATTTCTCTTACATCAACGATGCAACGGGAATGTCATAACCACTGATGTCATAATGGCATAATCACTGTAGTCCTGCTATCATAAAAGTCAATTGCAGTTTAGATAATAAAATACGTGTTTTTATACTGTAATAGCTATAAAAATGAATGATTTTTAATGAAAATAGATGTGTGTTCACAGTTTTCGATTTCCACAATTCTCAGCTGGGACTTAGCTCCACTACAAGGGACAAAGTTGGCACCTCGAAATCAGTAAACTACAGTCTCAACGCAAGCTCCCACCCCAAAATTTCAGATGCAGCGTCAAGTATGTCGTGCGAAGTCGATAAATCCAAAGTGGAATTTAAATTTCGACTCCAGATGGCCGCAGCAGAGAATGTTCGCGCGTCCGAGACGAACGGCGAGGCTTCGGCGCGGTTGCTCGCGGACGAAGTCGGTTGCACCGCGAGCATCCATTGGCATCACGCCGCGAGGGAAGCGTGCTCGCTTTGCTCTTTGGAGCGGCGGGAGAACCGGCGGAAGAAGAGGAGCCGTCGGAACAAGCGGCGGTACACGAAGAGAGAAACGGCGGGTACGCAACCGCGGAGGTGAAGATGCGTGAAAGTGGAGGTGGTTGGTAGCGATCTAATTATCTACGCGGCGGGAAGTCGCGGCCTCCCTCTGCGCTTCACCGCATTCAGGAAACAAGAGCAAATTGAAAGGTGCTCGAACGAGCCGGAGGGAGCGTGTACCCCGAACGATCGTCAGGCGATTTCGGTGCACCGCGATCGATCCCGGGCCCCGATGCTCGCGCACAAAGGCGAGATCGTTTTACGATCTGATACCCTTTCTTTCGATCGGGCCAACACCGTCGAATTAGCGTCTTCCGCGGCGCAACGCGTGTAAACACGCTGAACGAGGATCGACCGGAATGATAAATGAAACTGGCCAAACGGATTAATCTGTCTTGTTTTTTCTCGCTCTGCTGCGTAGCCGGTCAGTCGTTGCTTTCTGCAATAAAGTTGCCAGATGGTTCTGTTATATTTACCGTTATTTCTGTAACAGCGTCAGACTTTATTGCAATGAACTGAATATTTCCTACTGAAGGAAGGATCTACCTTAGGGAGATAAACGCAACACGTCTTCAGCAAAGTTTTTCCTAAGCGTCCCCTACTGAATCATCAACGATACTGTAGGTTTTTAGCTTATGCATATTGCAACTGCAAGAGCTTCGTTTCCTCACTAAATAACTGAAGTATTTATGGAGAAGAAGCACATCGGATAATTGCACGATTCTACGCGTCTGTCACCAATATGTAGATGTCATTTGTGTTGCATTTACTGTATGAATAATAGCGTAGCCGTAGTTTCTGAGTAATTCCATAATTTCTACTTCTCAGTTGCACAACTGATGAGGCTGATTGATATCGAATGAAGGTAGACAAAATAATAGGGCGCTAAATCATTTAACTGTACGAGTAGGGGAACTAAGACTCCCCCAATGACATAAAATCATTATCATGCTGTAGTAAACTGATTCTCGCACATTCTCTTTGTATCCGTGAAACTGTCAACTACCTTCTTCTATCGGGAATAAAAAAGTGTGTGAACAGATGATGAAGTGTTTTCACTAGAATCTATTTACAAATGTTGCTATCTGTTTTGTAGTAAACATTTTTGTGTAATTGAGAATAGCTTGCTGGCGGTAATTGTGTTGGTATCGCGTGCTGCAAGATCCTTATTAAAGTAAATCCAGCCTTACAATATTCTTACTTACGTGACATAATCTGATATTGAATCGATTTAGCTCGAGTTCAAAACGTTTAGTGTTGCAGAGCAATGGAACACGCAAGGAAGAAGCGTCTCAAGTACCTTGTTTGAAAGTGTTCAAGAAGTATTTGGTACTTCTGGGGCAATATTCGCATCAAACAGAACTAAGTCACAATGTTAACATTACTGTGACAGTTTGCAGTGTAATGAGCCTTCTAATTCCCGCAGTAAGTGTACTAATAATAAGTGTTGATGAATTCTCGAATGACGACACGGAGCTATCGGTTGATACATTTATTTTGCATTCGATTATTATGATCACAGACGTTGCAAACTTATTTATCTCTGCGTGAAAACGACATTGATATGGTGATGTATTCCTTGCCAGTTGTTATCGCAGTGTCGGTTACTCTAATACAATTATTAAATCACAATATTAATCGGAAAAAGGTATTTATATCACTGGATCGTTGAAAAAACACGTAAGGTATTTAACTTGCATTGATTTACAGTTTGAATATATATTTGACCGAATGTCTCAACTGTGGGAGATCGCCGAGACGAATGGCGAAATAGAAGTTTTGAAAGAAGTCATTGAGGAAGGAAGTCGAATGGGCAGTTTGTTTAGAAGTAAACAAATTTCATTATCTCTATAATAATCATTATTTATATTGTACTCATTATTTTTTATTTACGTCTTTCTTGCAGGTTCTCTATGGGCATTTATGGTACTTTTTCTAACCGTTCCGTTCTGTCCAGTAGTTCTGGATTACATTTTACCGTTAAATGAAACTCGAACGAAACTGCCACTGTTTAGACTGAATTACATCGTGGACATGGAAGATCACTTTTACATCGAGTATTTGCATTCAGCATGGTGTGTTCTCGTCGTAGTATTGATTATAGCCACTATGGATTCGTTGTACATGGTTATCGTTCATTATGGTTGTGGATTGTTTGCTCTATGCGGGTAAAACAACCAATACATGTATTGTGCTTTGCAATAATTAATGATTGTGCACTGATTATGAATTTAAAAACTTTTAAAAACCTCAGTTTTGCGAAAGAAGTTGAACATTTTACTTCAGAAATATTTCATCCCTAATCGTACACATAATTACGAATATTTCCCGCAAACGCAGGTATCAGGTTAAGAAAGCTGCAGAGATCGCAGGAACAAATGCAACCGCCATGATTCACAATAAACACGATCTGTTTAAACGCTGCGTGATTACCCATTATGAAGCTATCAGGTTAGCAGTGACAATTACTGATAAACTATGAGAAGAAACAGAAAGCTCACAGAATTTCTCTTCTTTTTTACAAATTAAGATTTTACGAATCCATGGACGAGAGTACTCGTACAGGATACCTGTTACAAGTTGGTTTAACAATGATTGCCTTTACTGTAAATGCGGTACAAGTAAGAAATTTTTATCCAAATAGAGAAGACCATCATTGTATTTAACGGTACTGGTAATTTGTAACGTTATATACACGATCTTGTTTATTAGGCTGTCCTGCACATGGACAGACCCGACGAATTTTTTAGAATCCTTCTGTTCATGTGTGGTCAACAGTTTCATCAGTTTGCTCTAAGTTTGCCTGGCCAAGTGCTGATAGATCGCAGTTTAGAGTTGATCAACGATATGTAAGTTTATAAGATTTCAAATTTTAATTTTGATCTAATTGTGTCAGACTTCTCATTTTTCACAATGTGACATTTGAGTAAGAATATGATATTCTTAACAATTTTTGTGTATGCATAATAATGGTGTACACTGCAATATACCGTGTGTCATATATGACTCACGAAGTAAGGAACGTGTTCACTAACATTTATCTATTCGAATGTACCGTGGAATTTTACAAAAGATACGCTTCTAAATGGTACCAGACGCCAGTGAAATTCCAAAGAACAATACAAATAATGCAAATCAGATGCAGTAAGGCATGTAAGCTGACAGCAGGCGGATTTTATGAAATGAACATGGAAAATTTCGGATCAGTACGTATTACTATGTTCTCTTGCTAATATAATTATTGTATCATAATAGTAATTAGCTGCGGTTTGATTCGAAGATTATTAAAACCAGTGTGTCGTATTTCACGGTCCTGTTGTCACTGAGAGGCTGACTCGACCAAAATTTTTAGTAGGAAATAGAAATTGTTGATATCGATAGGAGGTGTTAAAAGAAGAAGAATAAATTCAACGAAGAATATTTGTAAATTAGAAAAGATACTGACAGTCATATTACTCTTGTACCTCGCAAGTTTTCAATAAAAAGAACCTACTGATATTTTTGACGTCATGTTTATTTTATTTCTTTATCCACATTTTAGGAATTAAGTAAAGGGTATTATTTACCATTAAAAAAGTTTTTTAAAAAAATTTTTGCGGAATTGATATAAGACTATAATCTGCCGAATATTTTTTGGGTTCGAAAATCGAAAATCGAAACATTGAAAATGTAGAAATCAAGAATTTGGTATAATGAATTTTAAATATGCTACATATGGAATTGACTAAAAAAATCTTACCATTTGATATTACCAATGTCAACATACCTATTAACAGTTGTTACCATAAAATTATTACAAACTTTATTTACACAAATCAAACTCTGTTCACATAAATGTAACTCTATATGCACAAAACGGATTCGATGCAATAACATGATGTATACACTGTATGCACGTGGAGAAGTAGAACCGTCCAGTGTAACCGTCGTCCAAAGACTGCTTTAAGAACATAGCCCTAACCCTAAAGGTCCGTTATATCATAATATATATTGAAGTGATCAGAAATAATTGCACGGAAAGTATTCTTTCTGAATCACATAGTATATTATAGGTTTCCAACTATTGTCCCTCGCGGGACAAGTGCTATATTTTCCCGCGGACTACCTGAAATATTCATTAACAAAAAAGTTTTGCCAGATGAGGGTTCCTCTCGCAAATATGAAATTATAGTACAAGCTGATTTTTTCCAGCCGTATCTAATTGCGTACCTGTCAACTCCTCAAATCACAGACGGTGCTGTTCGATATTTGATGAAGAACGTCAGAGGGACAATATGTAAATTATTGAGTCATTCTAGGTGAAGGGTTAATACCACTTTTATACAAGCCAGTCTTCGTGAAACATTTTATTCTTGTGTATGTCGCAGTAGTGAAACAGTCAACTTTCCGAAACTATAAAAGTGTATCAACGATTATTAACACTATACCCACCGGTTAATACATGGCAATTGTGTTCGTGTCGTGTGCTGCAAGATAACATCGTTTTTCAAGTAAAGCCTTCAAATATATTTGTTTCGGAATTTAGAAATTTAGGACTTGCAGACTGAGAATTTCAAATGTCCAGAATTTTTTATATTCCCAAAACTTCACTCTTATAAAACGTTTAGTGTTGCAGAGCAATGAAACACGCAGAGAAGAAGCGTCCCAAATACCTTGTTTGAAAGTGTTCAAAAAGTATTTGATACTTCTGGGACAGTATTCGAATCAAACAGAACTAACCCACAAGATTAATGTGACTGTGGCAGTTGGCAGTGTAATGAGCCTTCTAATCCCCGCAGTAAGTAGACAAGTATATTAATATTTAATAATACTAATAATGTATATTGATGAATTTTCGAATGACGAAATGGGGCTGTCAGTTGATATGAGTTACATGTATTTTGCATTATTATTATGATCACAGGTGCTACAATTTTTTACGTCACTTCGCAAAAACGACATTGATACGGCGATGGATTGCTTACCAGTTTCCGCCGCGGTGATGGTTTCTGTGATAAAAATACTGAATCACAATATTAACAGGAAGAAGGTATTTGTATCTCTGTATGAATGTGGGAAAGGATGTAAGAGAATCAAGTAGCAATAATTTGCAGTTTCAAAACATATTTGACCGCATGACTCAACTATGGGAGATCGCTGAGGTCAACGGAGAATTGCAAGTTTTGAAAGAGGTCACCGACGAAGGAAGTCATATGGGCAGTTTGTACAGAAGTAAATTCTACTAAATTTTCCAGTGCAGTTTTCCAATACTGTTTATGTTTATTATTTATCTATGTGATTTTTCCAGGTAGCTTGTGGGGATTCCTGGCACTTTTCCTCTCTATTCCTTTGTCTTCTTCCGCTTTGGATTTCATTTTACCGTTAAATGAAACTCGAACCAAACTACCGCTCTTTACACTAAATTACATTATAGATACGGAAGATCACTTTTACATCGTTTATTTACATTCAGCATGGTGTTCCCTGAACGTTGTATTAATTATAACCACGATGGATTCGTTGTACATGGTTATTATACACTTTTCCTGTGGATTGTTTGCCCTGTGCGGGTAAGTATTAATACTGCACAGCACATATAAATCTATTACATTTATTTGTCTTTTTCTGCAAATCTAGATATCAGATTCAGCAAGCAGTGGAGGGTATAGATCTAAATTCGGATAATACCAGCACAAGTAATATCAATTACGACCGACTTAAACGCTGCGTGAAGACCCATTACGAAGCCATCAAGTTAGTAGTCACTTCGATACAACAATAAACTACAAGTAAACAATAAACAGCTCAGGATTTGCTTGAACTGTTACACACTCAGGTTTTACGAGTATATGGACGAGAGTACTCGGATCGGTTACCTGTTTCAAGTAGGATTAAACATGATGGCCATAACTGCAACAGCTGTTCAAGTAAGAATTACCCAAACAACAAAGAAACTGTACTGTACTTAATAATATCCTGAATTTATACGTATGCTTCTATTAATTAGGCTGTTGCAAACTTCGACACACCCAGGGAAGCTTTCCGCATTTTCATGTTCCTGTGTGGACAACACTTTCATCTGTACGCCATGAGTTGGCCTGGACAAGAACTGACAGATCGCAGCTCAGGGTTAATTGACGATATGTAAGTTTCTAAGATCTATAATTTCAGGTAACTGCGTGATTGATTTCGAAATACAGAAAGTGAGATGATTTGGTAACGCGTTTGAAGTTGAAAACATTCTTGTATGTTTTATGAACATTTCATGTGTTTGCTCTTGTTAGAAGAAACGAATGAAACAATTCACAGTAGATTTACAATTCACTGTCTCAATTTATTTGTATTGCTCATCTTAGTTATCTTCGTTCAATATCAACATTTAAATTGGTGTAGTTGTCTTTAGCGTTAAATTTTTTTTTATAATTTCGTCATCTAATTGTGTCAGACTTCTCATATCTTACAATCTGTCGTTTGAGTAAGAATATAATATTCCTAACAATTTTTCTGCATACATAATAATGGTGTATGCAATATACCGTGTGTCGTACGACTCACAAAATAAAAACGTGTTCACTAACACTGATGTATTCGAATGTACCGTGGAATTTTTCAAAAGATACTCTTCTAAATGGTACCAGACACCCGTGAAATTCCAGAGAATACTTGCAATAATGCAAATCAGATGCAGTAGGCCATGTAAGCTGACAGCCGGCGGATTATACGAAATGAACATGGAAAATTTCGGCTCAGTATGTATTACTATATCTTCTTAATACAATCATTATATCATAATAGTAAATATTAATGATCTATGTGATTTGGTTTGCAGATTATTAAGTCGTGCATGTCATATTTTACTGTCCTGCTATCACTGAGGGGCTGACTGAATCGTAGTCTTTATTTGGCAGATAAATTGTTATAAATATACGGCATTAAAATAAGAAAAACAATGGAAAATAATATTTGTAATGTAGAGAATAATACTAACAGTCATGCTACTTTTGTAACCAGCAAGTTTTCAATAAAAACAATGTGACAATAGTTTATATTGCATGTATGTATTTTATTCTGCACTTTAAGAATTCAGGTAAGAAGTACTTTTTAGCCTCGAAATTTTGTTCCCAAAAATTTTGTCGGTGTCGAATGTCTTCCACTTAACAAAACAAGATCTGTGCAATTCTAGTACATTCTTTATATTATATATATTTTATAAATAAATAAATAAATCTTACCAGTTCAAATTGTCGATGTGTGATAGCACTGTCGTCTGCTGATGTAATAGTTTTATGTTGATAACTAAGAATGTTTATAAAAAATATCGATGTATTTAAACAGTATATAAAATCAACAACATAGTGTTAAAAATCACTTCTCTTAATAATGTAATGAAAATGTCACAACCATTGTTTTGTTCTATCATAAACGCAACCACGGTGTTCAGCAAAGTTTGTTCGAAGTGTTCTGTATGGTCTCATCAAGGATACTAAGGTTTTTAGCTTATATCCCTTGTAACTGCAAGTTCTTTGTTCCCCTACCATGTACTGAATTAAATACGCTGAAAAGCACCTCGTTGATTAGGGGTTTCTGTCTATCGGCAATATCGAGATGCCGTTTGTATTATGTTTATTTTATGTATTGTAGCAAGAGCACAATTCCCGAGTTATGCCTTAATTACTATGTGCCAGTAACAGAACGGATTCGTGAAGGTGATCGATCTTGCAACAGGTGTGACAGAATGACAGAGCGGTGGATTATTTAATTGTTGAAGCACAGCAACTAAAACTTCCTCTGTGGCATAAAATCTGTTTGACGTTGCGGTATATTGATTCCTGCACATTCACTTTCTATCCGTGAATCAGTCAACTAGCTTCTTTTGTCGGAAATAGAAAAGTATGTAAAGAGCAGTTAACCAAAAGTTTTTCATTAGAATTTATTTACAATTATTGCTGTCTATTTTGCACTAAACATTTGTGTGCAACTGAGCTTGCTAACGGTAATAATGTTGGTGTCGTGTGCTGTAAGATAACATTTGTTATTCAAGTAAATTAACACTTCAAATATATTTGTTTCGGAATTTAGAGAATTAGGACTGAGAATCTCAGATGTCCATAATTTTTTATATTCACAAAACTTTGCTCTTACAAAATGTTTAGTGTTGCAGAGCGATGGGACACGCAAGGAAGAAGCGTCTCAAGTACCTTGTTTGAAAGCGTTCAAGAAGTATTTGATACTTCTGGGACAGTATTCGTATCAAACTGAATTAAGTAACAAGATTAATGTGACTGTGGTAGTTGGCAGTGTAATGAGCCTTCTAATCCCTTCGGTAAGTAGACAACTAGTATATTAAGTATTTATGTCGTTAATCTTATTAATTAGTAATAATTAGAAATAATACTAATCATAAATATTGATCAGTTTTCGAATGACGAAACGTAGCTATCTGTTAATATGAGTTACTTGCATTTTGCATTCGATTATTGTGATCACAGGTGCTACAATTTTTGTCGTCACTGCGCGAAGACGACATGGATACAGCGATGGATTGCGTGCCAGTCATCGTCTCGGTGTTAGTTGCTATGATAAAAATACTGAATCATAATATTAACAGAAAGAAGGTATTTGTATCTCTTTATCAATGTAGGAAAGGGTGTACGAGAATCAAGTAGCACTAATTTACAGTTTTTGAACATATTCGATCGCATGTCTCATCTGTGGGAGATCGCTGAGGTCAATGGCGAAGTACAAGTTTTGAATGAGGTCACTGACGAAGGCAGTCAAATGGGCAGTTTGTATAGAAGTAAACATAACTACATTTTCCATTGAAATTATTAACATTTTTTGTTTATAACATTAATTGTCACGATTGCTGTATTACTTCTTAAAGGTTATCTAAATTAATCTGCACGCTTGTATCAATCAAAATTAAATTTTCTACATTGTCAAAATTGGAATTTTTGCATTCCCTATTTTCGTTGATCAAATTCCATCTTAAGCGATCAACAAATGTTAACTTCTCAAGTTTATTTATTATTTATGTGCATTATTGTTTATATGTTTTTTCCAGGTAGTTTATGGGGATTCACGGTACTTTTTCTGTCCATTCCTCTGTCTCCTTCCGCGTTGGATTTCGTTTTACCCTTAAATGAAACTCGAACTAGACTACCACTCTTCAAACTAAATTACATCATAGACATGGAAGATCACTTTTACATCGTTTATTTACATTCAGCATGGTGTGCCCTAAACGTTGTATTAATTGTAACCACAATGGATTCGTTGTACATGGTTATTATACATTATTCCTGTGGATTGTTTGCCCTGTGCGGGTAAGAATAACACTGCACAGCACATATAAATATATTACATTTACTTTTATTTTTCTGCAAATCTAGATATCAGATTCAGCAAGCAGCAGAGGGTATAGACCTAAATTCGGATGATACCAGCATAAGAAATATCAAGTACGACCGACTTAAACGCTGCGTGAAGACCCATTACGAAGCCATCAAGTTAGTAATCAATAATAAACTACAAGTAAACAATAGATAACTCACGATTTGCTTGAATTGTTACACAATAAGGTTTTACGAGTACATGGACGAGAGTACTCGGATCGGTTACCTGTTTCAAGTAGGATTAAACATGATTGGCATAACTGTAACGGCTGTTCAAGTAAGAACTACCTAAACAAGAAAGCTTGACTGTATTCAATAATATCGTGAATTTATACGTAAATATGCTTCTATTAATTAGGCTGTTGCAAACTTTGACAGACCAGCAGAAGCTCTCCGCATTGTCATGTTCCTGTTTGGTCAACAGTTTCACCTGTACGCCCTAAGTTTGCCTGGCCAAGTGCTGACAGATCGCAGCTTACAGTTAATTGACGATATGTGAGTTTATACGATTTATAATTTTAAGTGACTGTACATTATATTGACTTCAAAATACAGAAGGTCTGACATACATATATTTGGTGACGTATCAGTTTGAAGCTGAAAATATTCTTGAAATTGTTATATGAACATTTCATGTGTTTGCTCTTCGAAGAAACGAATGAAACAATTTACAGTACATTTATGATATACTACCTCAATTTATTTGCATTCCTCATCTTAGTTATCAACATTCAATACCAAGATTTAAATTGGTGTAGATGTCTTTAGACTTACATTTTTTGTAATAATTTTGTCATCTAATTGTGTCAGACTTCTCATTTTTTACAATGTGACATTTGAGTAAGAATATTCTTAACAGTTTTTGTGTATGCATAATAGTGGTGTGCACTGTAATATACCGTGTGTGATATATGTAAGGAACGTGTTCACTAACATTGATCTATTCGAATGTACCATGGAATTTTACAAAAGATACTCTTCTAAATGGTACCAGACACCAGAGAAATTCCAGAGAATACTTGCAATAATGCAGATGAGATGCAGTAAGCCATGTATGCTGACAGCTGGCGGATTATACGAAATGAACATGGAAAGTTTCGGCTCAGTATGTATTACTATATTCTCTTGCTAATATAATCATTATATCATAATAGTAAATATTAATAATCACTGTGGTTTTATTCGAAGACTATTAAGACCTGCATGTCATATTTCACGGTCCTGTTATCAGTGAGAGGCTGACTGAACCGGAAATCTTTATTCGGAAGATGAAATGGTTATAAATATACGGAGTTAAACCTAGAAGAACACCGGAAAATAGTATTTGTAGAGTACAAGAAAATGGTCACAGTAATATTACTTTTGTACTTTGTAAGTTTTCAATAAAAAGAATATGACTATAAATTATGTTCTATATATCTTACCAGTTCAAATTGTCGATGTGTGATAGCACTGTCGTCTGCTGATGTAATAGTTTTATGTTGATAACTAAGAATGTTTATAAAAAATATCGATGTATTTAAACAGTATATAAAATCAACAACATAGTGTTAAAAATCACTTCTCTTAATAATGTAATGAAAATGTCACAACCATTGTTTTGTTCTATCATAAACGCAACCACCGTGTTCAGTAAAGTTTGTTCGAAGTGTTCTGTATGGTCTCATCAAGGATACTAAGGTTTTTAGCTTATATCCCTTGTAACGGCAAGTTCTTTGTTCCCCTACCATGTACTGAATTAAATACGCTGAAAAGCACCTCGTTAGTTAGGGGTTTCTGTCTATCGGCGATATCGAGGTGCCGTTTGTATTATATTTATTTTATGTACTATAGCAAGAGCACAATTCGCGAGTGATACCTTAATCACAACTTGCCAGTAATGGAACTGATAGGCGATAGTGATCGATCTCGCACGAATCGTGACAGAATGACAAAACGGTAGATTATTTAATTATACGAGTAGGGGAACTGAAAGTTCACATTCCCTTTTTACTCGTGAAGCGGTCATCTTTTGTCGGACATAAGAAAGTGTGTAAGAATCAGTTAATTTAAAGTGTTAGGAGTAAAATTTGGTTGCAAATATTGCTGTCTACGTTGTACTAAACATTTGTGGATAACTGAGAATAATAGCTTGCTGGCGGTAATTGTGTTGCTATCGCGCGATGCAAGATAACATCCCTACTAAAGTAAGTCAAGTCTTCAAATATTCTGGTGTCGGAATTTAGAAATTGGGAACTATCCAAATGTTCAAATTAAGAATATTATGTTATCTGTTGAAACTTTTTCGTGTATCTTGATGTTACGTGACATAATCTGATATTTCGATTTAGCTGGAATCGTTTAGTGTTGCAGAGCAATGGAACGTGGCAGGAAAGCGACTAAATTACCTTACTTCAAGGTATTCAAAAAGTTTTTGATACCTCTTGGACAGTATTCGAATCAAACAGAACGAAGTCATAAAATTAACGTGACCGTGATAGTTTGCAGTTTAATAAGTATTATAATCCCCACAGTAAGTCACGTGTGTTATAAATATTAATGTCGTTGCTGTCATTAATCAATTTAAAATAATACGTAATATATTTTATTATAATATAATATTATCTAAACTTTCAAGGTTTGAAACAGAGCTTTCGGTTAATATCAGTTACATACATTTTGCATTCGATTACTTTTGATCACAGGTGCTAAAAATGATTTCGTCACTACGCGAAGACGACATGGATACCGTGATGGATTGCGTTCCAGTTTTCGTTACAGCGACGGTTGTTCTGATAAAACTATTAGGTCACAACATTAACCGGAAGAAGGTATTTATATCACTGGATCGATGAGAGAGGACGAAAGTATTGAAGTAACAATAATTTGTAGTTTCAAAACATATACAACCGCATGTCTCAACTATGGGAGATCGCTGAGGTCAACGGAGAATTGCAAGTTTTGAAAGACGTCGCCGACGAAGGAAGTCATATGGGCAGTTTGTACAGAAGTAAATTCTACTAAATTTTCCACTGCAGTTTTCCAATACTGTTTATGTTTATTATTTATCTATGTGCTTTTTCCAGGTAGCTTGTGGGGATTCGCGGTGCTTTTCCTCTCTATTCCTTTGTCTCCTTCCACTTTGGATTTCGTTTTACCCTTAAATGAAACTCGAGCTCGACTACCGCTCTTCAAACTAAATTACATAATAGATATGGAAGATCACTTTTTCATCGTTTATTTACATTCAGCCTGGTGTTCCTTCCTCGCTGTATTAATTTCAACCACGTTGGATTCGTTGTACATGGTTATTATACATTATTCCTGTGGATTGTTTGCCCTGTGCGGGTAAGTATAATACTGCACAGCACATATAAATCTATTACATTTATTTGTCTTTTTCTGCAAATCTAGATATCAGATTCAGCAAGTAGCAGAGGGTATAGACCTAAATTCGCATGATACCAGCATAAGTAATATCAAGTACGACCGACTTAAACGCTGCGTGAAGACCCATTACGAAGCCATCAAGTTAGTAATCAATAATAAACTACAAGTAAACAATAGATAACTCACGATTTGCTTGAATTGTTACACAATAAGGTTTTACGAGTACATGGACGAGAGTACTCGGATCGGTTACCTGTTTCAAGTAGGATTAAACATGATTGGCATAACTGTAACGGCTGTTCAAGTAAGAACTACCTAAACAAGAAAACTTGACTGTATTCAATAATATCGTGAATTTATACGTATATATGCTTCTATTAATTAGGCTGTTGCAAACTTCGACAGGCCAGCGGAAGCTCTCCGAATTATCATGTTCCTGTTTGGTCAACAGTTTCACCTGTACGCCCTAAGTTTACCTGGCCAGATATTGATTGACCGGAGTTTAGAATTAATCAATGCTATGTACGTTTGTAATTCGTAAAATCTTAGGTGGTTGCATATGAAACTAACGTTATTGAAGACGTTTTGAACGTTACTGTGTATACATTTCATATTAATTAAACTTTGCTATAGATACGTTTCCAAGTGGTACCAAATGCCAGTGCAGTTTGAAAAGACGCTTCACATAATGCTAATCAGGTGCAGCAGACCGTGTAAGCTGACGGCTGGAGGATTGTACGAAATGAACATCGAGAACTTCGGATCAGTATGTATTACATATTATCTTTTCCCGTAATATATTGTAATACCATTTAGTAATTAGTATGATTTTATTTGAAGATTGTCAAAAGCTGCTTGTCGTATTTTACGATTCTACTGTCGTTCAGGGAGTGACACAGCAAAGTACCTCCTGTGTAGTGATATAGTAGAATAGTGATGTAAGTCATATTCTTGTAAATTTAAAAAGTGAGCAAGTGAAATTAATGTACCATGTGCAGAATGCGCAATCTAACTGCAAACATTCCTTGCAAACGAAATAAAAGTGGACCATGTAGGATAACGCACTAACCTTGTCAACAAGTGGTTCTTCATGAAGAAGTGTCAAAAATTTGGTGAACACGATAAATCCGTTGTCTCGTTCACCGGTATACCTATTCCGCGGCACAGTTTCGAATTTACATTCGGAAATTATTGAAACAGCCGAACGACCCCGCGAATGAACGATCCCATGCCACGGACGATCGAGTCATCCCGAGGATTGTTTAGCGTAATTGGACGAATCAATCTCCTGGTTCCAGACGAAGCATCGTGGACAAGACTCGGGTTCTGTCTTCATCGTCCCGCGGACCGAGAATGCCTGATTCTCTCCGCCATTGTGAACGGCCGGGCCGCGCAATTGAAGGAGCATGAAACCGTTGAAAGGGAACCTTTGTCGAGCTCGGTTGTTGTGCCAGAGGAATGCTCGTATTTCGTCTCCGTTGTTCTTTACGCGAAGGATACTTCATCTTTGCGGTGTTGGGATAGAATCTGACGTTGGAAGGAAAGAAATTTTTTTATTATGATGAAACGAAGAGTCGTAATAGGTTATGTCGGTACTCGGGCAGTGAGATGGGTTCGAATTTGGCGCGTTTTTATTACGTATAGACTTTTGTAATACTTTGTGCATTTAGAGAATGGGAGATTTGGAGATTGGATAATTTAGAAATTGGAGAATATGGGAATTTGATAATTTAGAGATTTGAAATGTAGGATTTGTCACTTGAATTCGGAAATGTAGAAAGTGATATGGGAATTTGAAAATATTGGAAGTACACGCACGTAGAGTTGCTCCGTGCAACGTAGCCGTCGTCGAAACACTGCAATACTAACGTTGTAACCACCCTAGACGTTGGTTATATCATAATATATATTGAAGTGATCAGAAATATTTACACGAAGAGCATATTATAGGTTTCCAACTATTGTCCCTCGCGGTACCACACAAGTGCTATATCTTCCCGCGTACTACCTGAAATATTCATTAACAAAAAAGTTATGTCAGATGGGGGTCCTGTTGCAAATATGAAATTATAGTGCAACCTGATTTTTCCAGCCGTATCTAAGTGCGATCTGCTTCGTGTTTAATCACGGTGCAGGAGCTGGACTATAATGCGTACCTGTCAACTCTTCGAATCACAGACGGTGCTGTTCGATATTTGATGAAGAACGTCAGAGGGACAATATGTTAATTATTGAGTCGTTCTAGGTGAAGGGTTAATACCACTTCCATGCAAGCCAGTCTTCGTCAAGAGATTTATTCTTGTGTATGTCGCAGTAGTGAAACAGTCATCCACTTCTCTGAAGCGATAAAAGTGTGTCAAGGATTATTAACACTAAAACTATCGGTTAACCACTAATTTTCAGTTGAAAATAAAATTTACAAAAATATATAGAACGTGAAATTGTGTATACCATAATTGCTTATTCTTAGGGAGGTTGATATATGTATCTTAAATTGAGAAACTTTTTGATTTCTAAATATTTAACTTTGAAAACATCAATATTTCTGAATATTTAATTTTACAAATTTTGTAATTTTCAAACGTAGAAATTTATAAATTTTTTACTTTACCAAAGTCGTCAAAATTGATTGAAATAAAAATAGATCGTTCTACAATCGTGGAATAATTTGTAACTGTCTTCCATTTATTATACTGATGGATACAAACAATTTACGTTTACTAAATAGTTATTATCGTTGACTCGGCTACAGTTGAGAACGTTCAGTGTTCCAGAGAAATGAAACACGCAGATACGACGTGTCCCGACTACCCTGTTTCAAAGTATTCAAAAAGTATTTGACGTCTATAGGACAGTATCCATATCAAACACAAATAAGTAGTCAACTTAGAGTGATCGTGATAATTCTTACATTAACCAGCCTTCTAATTCCGGCCGTAAGTAGAAATATGTGTACTCGTTGTCAAAATTTACGTGTCTCACACTTTTGTGACAATCTATCATATTAATTTAATTGTATAATTATTAGAAGACGAATGGCACTGTATTTCTTTTTTATCTGATTATTATTATTATAGGTATTACAGTTTGTATCGGCAACGCGTGAGCAGGACATAGATACTATGATGGAGTGCGTACCAGTTAGCGCAACCCTGCTGGGTACTATGATAAAAATAATAAATCACAACAATAACAGAAAAAAGGCATTTGTATAATAATACCTAATGATGATTGTAAACATGTTGTACGGAATACATAAGGTATAATTACACCTTGTAAATTACTTTACAGTTTGAAAATATATTTAACCTCATGGCCGAACTATGGGAGACTGCAGAGAGCAATGGCGAAGTACACGTTTTGAATGAAATTACGGAGCAAGGAAGCAAAATGGGCAGTTTGTATAGAAGTAAATTCTATTCGATACTTTGCGAATAAATTTTGACATTTTTAAGTAACTTTGGAATTTTCGTATGCTAAATTTTTTCAATAGAGAAATTTTGGAATTCTCAAACAAATTTCTTTGACGAGGAATTTTTTGTAATTTGGATAAAACTTGTGTCTTCTTTCAGAGAGTATATGGGGATTTGTAATGTTATTCCTATCTATTCCATTGTTTTTTCCCCTTCTGGATTACATTGTACCATTAAATGAAACTCGACCAAAAGCACCATTGTTTAAACTGAATTACTTGGTAAACACGGACGATTACTTTTACACCGTGTATTTTCATATAGCCTTGTGTTGTCTAATTACCGTGTTGATTGTGACCACTATAGATTCGTTGTATATAGTTATCATTCATTATACCTGTGGATTATTTGCTGTATGCGGGTAAGTTTAATTGAAACAACAATATGGGAAATAGGACTAACAAGTCTAATTACACCAATCAATGATAACACCAATGCTAATTAGTGTCAATTACATGAACATTTCTCACAAACACAGGTATCAGGTTAAAAAAGCTGTGGAGATCGAGGGGAGAAATTCGCATTCAAGGGGCAGAAACCACGATCTGCTTAAGCGCTGCGTGATTACGCATTACAAAGCCATCAGGTTAATAGTAACACAAACTAATAATAAACTCTAACGGAGCATTAGATAACTCACAGAAATCACTTGATTTGTTACACGTTAAGATTTCACGAGTATATGGAGGAGAGTACTCGTATGAGTTACCTGTTTGAGGTTTGCTTAAACATGATTGGCATGACTGTAACTGCCGTTCAAGTAAGAACCGTTTACTCAAATCAAAGAAGTTTATAGCAATATTACGTCACAGTTATTCATACTAGATGCAATTGTTTATATAACGATGCTTTTATAAATCGCTTTTGTTTACTAGACTGTTATGTACTTCGACAAACCGGAGGAGGCTTTTCGAATTGTTATGTTCCTGTTAGGTCAGCAATTTCATCTGTACATCATAAGTGTTCCTGGCCAAATGCTGATAGACCAAAGTTGGCAGTTGATCAACGATATGTACGTTCATAACATAGCAAACCTTAGGTGGTTGCATATTAAACGAACATCAAATTATAGTTCTAACATAGTTCGATTGATTTGAACGTAATATCAAAACTTTGCTATAGATACTTTTCCAAATGGTACCAAATGCCAGTGCAGTTTGAAAGGACACTTCACATAATGCTAATCAGGTGCAGCAGACCGTGTAAGCTGACAGCTGGAGGATTGTACGAAATGAACATCGAGAACTTCGGATCAGTATGTATTACATATTAACTTTTCTCGTAATATACATAATACCAGTTAGTAATTAGTATGATTTTATTTGAAGATTGTCAAAACCAGCATGTCGTACTTCACGGTCCTGCTATCGTTCAGGGAGTGATTTAACGGGAATTATTTAGTATGAATTAGAGAATGTTGTTATAGATAGAGGATACGTGTATTAAAAGATCCTCCGGGATAAAGTAATTCTTCCCATGCGTAATCATTAGTCACTAAGAGATTAAAACTACTTCACTTCATCTAAGGTACGAACTTTTTCAAAGTAATATAACTTTTATTATAAATAATTTAATACAACAGTTATAGTTTTAACAAGTCTAATCACAATCAGTCAATAATTCATATAATTTTTCGAAATCCTACTGTGGGATTATGATCGTTTTCTGATTACGCTGAATTATGAATTAAACGATATATGAGCTTCTGCTCTTGGTTTTAGTTACCACACTACCTCATCGGTATAACAGAAGACCAACATGCTAAATCTGAGGTCCAACTTCAATGGCGAGCGTCCTTTAAACCGTTGAAGAAGATATGCTTTGTAAAATACCATGTAAATAATTCTCTGTACCAGTGATGGCTCTACGAAGAAAAAACAAAAAAATATTCATGTTGTAGTTTCAATAAAAATTTTATGCTACATATGGAATTTACTAAAAAAATCTTACCATTTGATATTACTAACGTCAACACACTCATTAACAGTTGTTACCATAAAATGATTACAAACTTTATTTACACAAATCAAACTCTGTTCACATAAATGTAACTCTATATGCACAAAACGGATTCGATACAATAACATGTGTACACTATTGGCAGTGCACGTGGAGAAGGAGAACCGTCCAGCGTAACCGTCGACCAAAGACTGCTATAAGAACATAGCTCTAACCCTAGAGGTTCGTTATATCATAATATATATTGATGTGATCAGAAATATTTGCACGGAGAGCATTCTTTCTGAATCATATAGCATATTATAGGTTTCCGACTATTGTCCCTCGCGGTACCACACAAGTGCTATATCTTCCCGCGTACTACCTGAAATATTCATTAACAAAAAAGTTTTGCCAGATGCGGGTTCCTGTCGCAAATATGAAATTATAATGCAAGCTGATTTTTTCCAGCCGTATCTAAGTGCGATCTGTTTCGTGTTTACAAACACGGTGCAGGAGCTGGACTATAATGCGTACCTGTCAACTTCTCAAATCACAGACGGTGCTGTTCGATATTTGATGAAGAACCCCAGAGGGACCATGTGTCAATTATTCACTCGTTTCGGGTGAAGGGTTAATACTACTTCTATGCAAGCCGGTCTTCCCGAAAGCATTTATTCGTGTGTACGTCGCAGTAGTGATACGGTCATCCACTTTTCCGAAGCGATAAAAGTGTGTCAACGATTATTAACACTAAACATAGTTTGTTTTGTAGAAATCTCTGCGTTGAGATTGATCGTAGAAAATTGAATGAAATTGGATTTGGAAATAGTATATCAGTGTAGTGTTATTATTGTGAGATATGAAGTACCATTGTTAGAGTTTCGGTTTTTGAAGTTTTTGAGTTTTTCAATCGTAATGGTTTAGAAATATAGATGCTTATTAACTTATTTACTTAGCTTTCAGATTTACATATTTTTCAGTTTATTGATTTTGAAACGATATATCTTAAATTGAGAAACTTTATGATTGCTAAACATTTAACTTTGAAAACATCAATATTTCTGAATATTTCATTTTACAACATTTTTTCATTTTCAAACGTAGAAATTCATCAATTTTGTAATTTACCAAAGTCGTCAAAATTGATTGATTTTTAGCAACATACGAGACAGCAATAGATTGTGGCGAATCAGTTGGAAATAAAAACAGATCATTCTACAATTGTGGAATAATTTGTAACTGTCCTCCAGTTATTATACTGAAGCCGCACAAACAATGTAGGTTTCCTAAATTATTAACGGCTACAGTTGAAAACGTTCAGTGTTCCAGAGAAATGAAACACAGACATTCGACATGTCCCGAATACCCTGTCTCAGAGTATTCAAAAAGTTATTGATGCACATGGGACAGTATCCATGTCAAACAACAGTAAATAGTCAAATTAGGGTGGCCCTGTTGATTATGACTTTAGCGAGCCTCCTACTTCCGGGAGTACGTAAAAACATTTGTATCTAAAAATAACCTATTTCTTTACTTTTAATTGTATAACGTTTAAAATATGAATGTGAACAGTATTTCAATTTCACTCTACTATTATTATAGGTGTTACAGTTTCTATCGGCAATGCAGGAACAGGACATAGACACGATGATGGAATGCGTACCAATTAGCGCAACCGTGTTGGGGACAATGATAAAAATGATATCTCACAATAGTAACAGAAAAAAGGTATTTGTGTAATAATACTTGATGATTGAAAATATGGTGTACGAAATTCGTCAGGTATAATTACAGCTTGTAAATTACAGTTTGAGAATATATTTAACCTCATGGCCGAAGTATGGGAGACTGCAGAGATCAATGGCGAAGTACACGTTTTGAATGAAATCACGGAGCAAGGAAGTAAAATGGGCAGTTTGTATAGAAGTAAATTTTATTCGATACTATTATCAAATAAATTACTTGTCATGGCGAATAAATTTTTTTTTTTTAATTGTAATTTTTAATTTCCATATGCTATATCTTTCCAACAGACAAATTTTGGAATTCTCAAGCAACTTGCTTTAACGAGGAATTTTTTGTGATTTGGATAAAAGTTGTGTATACATATAAAATGGAATAAAATTGCATATTATTTACGTCTTTTTTTCAGGGAGTATATGGGGATTCGTTTCGGTATACCTGGGAGTTCCATTGTTATATCCCATCATGGATTTTGTCGCACCATTAAATGAAACTCGACAAAAACCCATATTATTTAAACTGAATTACATGGTGGACCCGGACGATTATTTTTACACCATATATATTCATATAGTCTGGTGTTCTATAATTATCATATTAATTGTGACCACCATAGATTCGTTGTATATAGTTATCATTCATTATACCTGTGGATTATTTGCTATATGCGGGTAAGTTTAATTACAAGAAGAAATATTTTTCAAATTCACTTTCAAAAATTAAAAACACGAAGTTTCCAATACCTCTTACGCCACTGCTAAGTAGTGTTATTGACTTAAATATTTCTCGGAAACGCAGGCATCAGGTTAAAAAAGCTGTAGAGATCGAGGGAAGAAATATACATTCATCGGACAGAAACCAAGATCTGCTTAAGAGCTGCGTGATTATGCATTACAAAGCCATCAGGTTAATAGTAACACAAACTAATAATAAACTCTAACGGAGCATTAGATAACTCACAGAAATCACTTGATTTGTTACACGTTAAGATTTCACGAGTATATGGAGGAGAGTACTCGTATGAGTTACCTGTTTGAGATTTGCTTAAACATGATTGGCATCACTGTAACTGCCGTTCAAGTAAGAACCGTTTACTCAAATCAAAGAAGTTTATAGCAATATTACGTCACAGTTATTCATTACAATTTATAGCGATGCTTTTATAAATCGATGCTTTTGTTTATCAGACTGTTATGTACTTCGACAAACCGGAGGATGCTTTCCGAACTATTTTGTTCCTGTTGGGTCAGCAATTTCATCTGTACATCATAAGTGTTCCTGGTCAAATGCTGATAGATAAAAGTTTGCAGTTGGTGAATGATATGTACGTTCATAGCATGTCAAACCTTAGATGGTTGCATATTAAACCGACATCAAATTATAGTTCTAACATGGTTTGATTGATTTGTACGTAATATAAAAACTTTGCTATAGATACTTTTCCAGTTGGTACCACATACCAGTGCAGTCGGAAAAGACACTTCACATAATGCAAATTAGGAGCTGCAGACCGTGTAAGCTGACAGCTGGAGGATTGTACGAAATGAACATGGAGAACTTCGGATCAGTATGAATTATATATTATTCTTTGAATGTCTTTGTTATATTTGTGATACTAGTTACTAATCAGTCTGATGTGATTTGAAGATTGTCAAAACCAGCTTGTCGTATTTCACGGTCCTGCTATCGTTCAGGGATTGATACGATGGAAACTATTTAGTATGAATTAGAGAATCCTGTTATAGATAGAGGATATATGTATTAAACGATCCCTCGGGATAAAGTAATTCTTCCCATGCGTGAACGTTTGTCGCTCAAAGTGCTATGTGCATATCAGCACTCAATGTGTTTTCTACGCTAAAAGGTTAAAACTACTTCATTTCATCTAAGGTATGAATTTTTTTCAAAGCTATATAACCTTTCTTATACACAATTTAATGCAACACTTATAATTTTAACAATAATTCATTTAATTTTCCGAAATCGCACGTAATGTGAGGTTATGTTCAACTAGTCTGCGGTAATATAATCCTTCTGTAATTAAATCGATGGGAAAAATTAGATGATGCTCTTTATTTTAGTTACAGCACCTCATCGGTAGAACGGACGACCAACGTGTAAAATTTGAGGTCAAACTGTAATGGTGTCCTTTAAACTGTTAAAGAGAGATATGTTTCATAAAATACCGATTAAACAATTCTTCGTACCAGTGACGAAGGAGAGACAAAAAGAATGTATGCTGTAGCTTCAATAAAACTTTTGAGGACTGAGACATGGAGTCTAGAATGATTCGACTGGATCTGGGAGTATTTAAATCTAGCGATACAGAGATCTATGGGCACAAAGATTTCAGATTTTAGGAATCTAGTAATGTAGAGTCTGTGGATGTAGGAATTGGGATATAGAGATTTAGGGGTGCAGGGGACTGGTGACGTAGGAGTCTGACAGGGTAGGGATTTGGATATATGAGGATTTAAGTATGTAAGGATTTGGGTATGCAAAGATCTAGAGCTAAATCTATATAGAGATCTAGGGGTGCAGAGATATGAATGTAGAAATCTACGGTACATGCATCTATGAGTATAAGAACACTTAGGGATACAGTGTTATAGAGATCTAGAAATTCAGAAATCGAGAAATACAAGAATCTAGGAAATGTCTGGATACCCAGGAAATGTAGCATTTCAAATGATCTTTTCTGAACTTGCTGTGTAATAAGTAATAACACTAAACACTACATGCAACTAGATTCGATTACGCCATTCGCCATGTTCAGCGAATATATTCTCATGAGAACACAGTTCATCGATCAATCAGAGCGCTTTTTCATCTCCCGGTTCAAGTTGTTTTCTAGACTATCCCCGAGTGAAAACGGAAGAATTCCCGGTATAAATCAGCTGCATGGCCGACGACAAGCGGCTACACGAATTTAAAAAATGGAATAACATTCGTTAGGAGCGCGTTTAATCGCCGCGTTGCTTTCCACCTCATCCGGTAATAGATTTACAAAAGCGAGATCGGTGACACGTGCATGAAACCGAGCGGATGCACGCGGACGGTGACGCATTAATCTTATCAAGAGGTGGCTCCTTAGAAGGGCGGGGCCACCGGTGTCATTAATCAGCCAGCCGGGACTAATGATTCGGTGTCGTGAACACGATAAATCCGTTGTCTCGTTCACCGGTATACCTATTCCGCGCCGCGGTTTCGAATTTACATTCGGAAATTATTGAAACAGCCGAACGACCCCGCGAATGAACGATCCCATGCCACGGACGATCGAGTCATCTCGAGGATTGTTTAGCGTAATTGGACGAATCAATCTCCTGGTTCCAGACGAAGCATCGTGGACAAGACTCGGGTTCTGTCTTCATCGTCCCGCGGACCGAGAATGCCTGATTCTCTCCGCCATTGTGAACGGCCGGGCCGCGCAATTGAAGGAGCATGAAACCGTTGAAAGAGAATCTTTGTCGAGCTCCGTTGTTGTGCCAGAGGAATACTCGTATTCCGTTGTTCTTCGAAGGATATTTCTTTTCTGCTCTGGGAGCTAGATCTCAAAAGATGTCCACCTAACGGAACACTTGAACATTACTGAATGATACATTCCCTCAATTATGTGTATTATGCAAATAACTAAATCATTTTGTGTTCAAGGCTGATTCGTGGTGGATGGAGTACAATTACGAGTATAATTAACAGTACTGTTACAGGTAGTCCAGCAATAAGGTACTTGAAAAGTTTGAGCCGACAAAGAAACATTCCATTAGAAATCTTCATACGAAATGAAAATAAAATATTTACAACAAAAGACACTAGTGAAGAAAATGGATGAAAATTATTTGGAAGTTTTACTACTGCTAAAAGCTTCAGATTGTCATGTATATGTGCGTTTTAATAACGAACCCATATCACATAATTTAAACGAGGTATCTATATAATTAATTAATCTAAATAATTCTTACCAGTTCAAATTGTCTTGTCAATGTTTTAAAATTGTCGTTGTAGTCGATTGATGTTGATAAATGAGAATGTTGATACAAAATATCGATGCACTTGAACGGTATATAAAATCGACAAGTATCAAGTATCTCTTTTGTAAAATATCACAAGCACTGCATTATTTTATTCTCTCATAAACAAATCTGTTCAGCAAATTGTTTTCGAACCGTTCCGAATGAACTCATCAAGGATACTATAGCTTAACTCATGTTCCTCGTAAGAATTTCCTCGACTAACCACTGAAATATTTACCGACAAAGCATACCTTGTTACGGTTTCTTGTCCATCACCAATATCCAGATATCATTGGCACTATATTTATGGTTTGTATAATTGCGTACATATAGTTTCCGACTTTTTCCATAATTATTACTTGCCAGTTACACAATATACGGAGGGTGATACCGCATGAAGGGTGACAGAATGATAAAGCGCTAAATTATTTACTTACGCGAGTAGGGGATACTAAGACTTCTGTGACATAAAATCATTTTCATGTTGCAGTACATTGAGTCACATTCACTTTGTATCCGTGAAACAGTCAACTAGCTTCTTTGATCGGAAATAAAAAAGTGTGTGAAGAACAGATAATGAAGGGTTTTGATTAGAATCTGGTTACATTGCTGTCTGTTTTGCAGTAAACTGAGAAGAGTTAAAATGTGGTATCGCGTGCTGCAAAACAGTATCAGTGTAAATCAAGCCTTCGGATATACTTGTTCCGGAATTTAGAAATTCAGAACATTCAAAATTTTCAAATTGAGAATTTCAGATGTCCAGAAATTTTTAAATTCACGATATTACAAAATGTCAAAACTCTTCCTATATTGACACAGCCTCCTCCGCGACGATAACAAAAATTAACTCCAGTCAACCTTATATTATTAATTTGATATTTCGATTTAGCTCGAATCGTTTAGTGTTGCAGAGCAATGGAACACGCAAGAAAGAAGCCTCTGAATTACCTTACTTCAAAGTATTCAAGAAGTATTTGATACCTCTCGGACAGTATCCATATCAGACGGAACTATCCCACAAAATTAACGTGACCGTGATAATTTTCAGCACAACGAGTCTTTTAATTCCGTCAGTAAGTTGTGTGCTTTCTAAAATAAGGATACAATCAATCTCCAAATGTTTTCGGTTACTCGGCTTTTACATTCGATATTGTGATCATAGATGTTGCAGTTCTTTTTGTCAATGCGTGAACGAGACTTGGACACCATGATGGAATGCGTACCAATTATCGTCACCTTGCTGGTTATTATGATAAAAATATTAAATCACAATATTAACAGGGAGAAGGTAAGTAGTGTACTGAGCGGATTTGCAGAAAGATCTGTCGAAATCATCAAGTACAACTACTTTACAGTTTCTGAATATATTTAATCGTATGGCTGAACTATGGGAGATCTCTGAGATCAATGGTGAACTGCACGTTCTGAGTGAAATCACGGAAGATGGAAGTAGAATGGGTAGTTTGTACAGAAGTAAATATTTTTAAATTCCTTTTTAATACGATTTAAACACTTTGATTGGAATTAGTAGTTGCAACATTTACGTAATGTTGACAGGTTACGGAATTAATCTTTCCATTTATCATAACTGGATGAATACAACATCAAATCTACATTTACAAATTTTGTATTTTTACACCGTGTGTAACATGACCGACGGATTTTAGACAATAAAATGTTCTCGTATTGTAGTAATTAGAAAAATTATAGTAGTGTCGTTGAATTATAGTTTTTATACTGTAGTAATTATCAAAAATTAAATACAGAAGTAATCGATTTAATTCCAACCCTAGTGATAAACATAATTTCAATTGTCAATTGCAAGTTATTTTTCAGAGAGTTTATGGGGATTTCTAGTGTTGTTTGTGTCTATTCCTTTGTCCTCTCCTGCTCTGGATTTCATTGCACCGTCAAATGAAACTCGAACGAAACTGCCACTGTTTAAACTGAATTACATCGTGGACATGAAAGATCACTTTTACATCGTGTACTTGCATTCAGCCTGGTGTTCCCTCATCATCGTACTGATTGTAACCACTATGGATTCGTTGTACATGGTTATTATACACTATGCTTGTGGATTGTTTGCTCTATGCGGGTAAATTTAACCTGTATATGTATTGACTTCTGTAGTAGTTAATTGTTGTGTACCGATTAATGTCTCTACGTTGCATCTAACTTTTGAGAATCTCAATTTTGCGAAAGAAGAAATATTTCATCCTTTACCCTAACCGTACACATACTTCAAAATTAAAATTACAAAAGTCAGCAGATGTCACAATAAACATCCTAACAAATGTAATTTAAAATAAATTTGTGACCAGTTTGATATGGTTAGCAAAAAAAGTAGTTATTTTATGGTCATGGAATTATATATAGAATATGATTTATTTATTTCAAGAAGAGTGCGTTCTATTCATTCGAATATTTCTCACAAATACAGGTATCAGGTTAAGAAAGCTACAGAGATGGGGGGTGCGAATGCAATCGCCACGATTAAGACTAAAGCTCAGTTCAATCGCTGTGTGATCACTCTTTACGAAGCTATCAGGTTAGCCGTGACAACTACTAGTAAATTATAAGGAACAATAGAAAACTCACCAAATTTTCTTCACTTTTATACGTTAAGGTTTTATGAGTACATGGACGAAAGTACTCGTACCAGTTACCTGTTTCAGGTTGGTTTAAACATGATTGGAATTACTGTAACGGCAGTTCAAGTAAGAAGTTGAATAGACAAGAATGTTAATGATGGTAATGTTAATTTGGACGTTATTATATAGATGTTTTTATCAATTAGGCTGTTATGTACATCGATAGACCCGAGGAAGCTTTCAGAATCGTTATGTTTTTGTTGGGACAACAATTCCATCTGTACGCTCTGAGTTTACCTGGCCAGGTGCTGATAGATCGCGGTTTAGAATTGATTAACGATATGTAAGTTTCTAAAATTTGAAGCTTTAGGTTGGTTATTAATCACATTAATCTGTTTGAATGTAACGCGGAATTTTACAACAGATACTTCTCTAAATGGTACCAGGCTCCAGTGAAACTCGAGAAAATACTTCACATAATGCAAATCAGATGCAGTAGGCCATGCGCGCTGACAGCAGGCGGATTATACGAAATGAACATGAAAAATTTCGGATCAGTATGTATTACTATATTATCTTGGCAATATGATTATCATATCATGATAGTAAATATTAATGTATGTGATTTGATTCGAAGATTTTTAAGACCTGCATGTCATACTTCACGGTTCTGCTATCACTGAGAGGCTGACTCAACTAAAAATCTTTAATACGAAGCAAAGATTATAGATGTATGGTGTCAAAAAAAGCAGAACAATTTTTACGGAAAATAATCTTTGCAAAGTACATACCAATGTAAAGAATATGACTATATTTTATATTCTGTACACATATTGTATTCTGTATTTTAGTGGAAGCGAAGAAGTATTTGTTATCTTGAACATTTTGGTTTCTTTTTCCGAGTAAACCCTTTCAAACTTTTCTGAGTTGAATATAAGTCTGCAGGATTTCTTTGTTTCTGTCGCTGGGCATTAAAATTGTTCTATCGACAATCAAATGTCCACAAGACCTGAATGTTCACTGTAATATATGCTTGTGTTAATACGAGTATGTCAGCGCTGATTCGGTACTAAAACATAGAGGTACATTGGATATCTACCATTCTCACCTCGCCTTCAGCTCCACTACAAGGGACAAAGCTGGCACCTCGAAATCAGTAAACTACAGTCTCAACGCAAGCTCCCACCCCAAAATTTCAGATGCAGCGTCAAGTATGTCGTGCGAAGTCGATAAATCCAAAGTGGAATTTAAATTTCGACTCCAGATGGCCGCAGCAGAGAATGTTCGCGCGTCCGAGACGAACGGCGAGGCTTCGGCGCGGTTACTCGCGGACGAAGTCGGTTGCACCGCGAGCATCCATTGGCATCACGCCGCGAGGGAAGCGTGCTCGCTTTGCTCTTTGGAGCGGCGGGAGAACCGGCGGAAGAAGAGGAGCCGTCGGAACAAGCGGCGGTACACGAAGAGAGAAACGGCGGGTACGCAACCGCGGAGGTGAAGATGCGTGAAAGTGGAGGTGGTTGGTAGCGATCTAATTATCTACGCGGCGGGAAGTCGCGGCCTCCCTCTGCGCTTCACCGCATTCAGGAAACAAGAGCAAATTGAAAGGTGCTCGAACGAGCCGGAGGGAGCGTGTACCCCGAACGACCGTCAGGCGATTTCGGTGCACCGCGATCGGTCCCGGGCCCCGATGCTCGCGCACAAAGGCGAGATCGTTTTACGATCTGATACCCTTTCTTTCGATTGGGCCAACACCGTCGAATTAGCGTCTTCCGCGGCGCAACGCGTGTAAACACGCTGAACGAGGATCGACCGGAATGATAAATGAAACTGGCCAAACGGATTAATCTGTCTTGTTTTTTCTCGCTTTGCTGCGTAGCCGGTCAATCGTTGCTTTCTGCGGAATTGTACTCGATGGGTTTTACCGTTATGGCTTATAGTCTCGGACTGTAATTGCTCAATAATTTTTGTCGGATAGAATTGAAGTTTCCTTTGGTCTTTCTTGAAAGAGGTACGTTTGAGTAAACCACAGATATTTTTGCATTACTCATGTATTGAAGCCTGCATCAAAGTCTATTCGGCATATAAAGCCTACGATCTATAAATTACATGATTAACTTATTCTTTTTAAAACGGAAACCTGTTCTTTTAATAAAATGTCGCTGTACTATGGCTGCTCTATACATACTACAATGTAGGCATCGTACAGGATATTATACACGTAAGATATGTACACATCAATGTACATATGCAAATACGTATATATACTATACTCACATAGAGAGGTACACAATATTTTATCATATACTGAAGGATAAAAATAATATACAGCATAATAAATAGCAGAATGAATAAAAGTACATATCTGCATTCTGATCCATTTGCAAAAGGAACACGTAAGTTGATCTGCACATCATACGTGATTTCATGCGCGATTTCAACACGTGTGTGAAAACATTTCGCGCGCAAATTCCTAAAGCTCGATAATCGTGTGCTCGCAGATAAAGGCAGTATATATGTGACGCAATAAACGCATAAATAAACATATCGGAAAAATTAGTCGGTATTAAATTACAGAAAGTGCAGTCAAGTTGATCGGTTTGACTTCTGAAAGGGTGATTTCTCATGTGCACTTATCCTGATGCCGGTTTATCGTTAGGCAAAACGTATTAGGATCGAGCCCGAAGACCGTTCGTTCGTTTCTAATTCAACGTAGGTCGGTGATCGTGAGGAATTTCTCATGTCACGCCATGTTACGTTATTTATCGACGGTGAACACCGCTTCGTAACCTTTTACCTCGCGATGCTAAAGGGCAAACTGGTGCTTTTCCGGCGCGCGAAGTCGATCGATCGATCCTCGCCAACTCGCTTCTGTGATTCACCGTTCCTTTGCTTCCTCTTCGTTTATTCGTTTAATCCATTAACTGTCCAATCGGTTACACGGGAATCCCCTTAGTAGCAAATATTTATTGTAACCTTTATCATCTTCGTTATAACAGATTACAAGATAATGTGCATAATGCACTTTTCACAAAATTATTACACACTTAAATCAAAAATAATAATGGACCTACTGTTCGGTAATGTTCTACAATATAAAGATAACATGATTAATTATGAGTAAAGATATCTACAATGATTAAATGTATAAATTATCACATATCATAATGCATAAAATATTGCATATTACAATCCGATTATTTGTTTCACGCTTCAAAGCGATGGTTTAACAATTCATTTTTTCAGTTTGATTTGTTAAGTGCTGTTTGAACAAGACGATGTTGAATTCTGGTTGCAATTTATTTTATCATTGTTGTACGAGTTTAACGGGCAGGTAGAACTGAAGTTTAGCGGGTGTATGCTAATTCGAGGCGTTGTAAAGAAGATTTATTGGGTAGCCAGCGACGAGTCGATTGCTTGTTTCAAGTCTGACGCTTTGCGCGAGATGTTTGCAACATTGTGTTATTTAAACAAGTATGTTGTGAATGTGCAAGATTGATGAGCTTTTATCAAGATCGCCGAGTTACTAATACCGTTCACCAGTGATTTATTGCTCGGTGTACCATAATTTTGTGATTTTTCACGATTATAAACTTTCGAAACTATTTTTGCGTGATTATATACCGTTTTCGAAGTCTATGATACTGCTATGTTGTTACATGACTAATTTTACACCAGTATTTTACTATTTATAATTGTAGCTATTTGTTAATATCATTTATAACATTCGATTTTAATTTAATTAAAATACTTCTAAAAATATAGCAGAAGGTATTATTAAAAATACCTTCTGTAATTTTACAAAGCAGTGCAATAGTTTTTTGCAGTGCCATGGTGTTCAGATTAATGATAAATGGTTACACGGATGCCACAGGATCATTAATAAAAATTTAATGATATTCATAGTATCATTAATAAAAAATAAATCTTCATCTTGTGCAGCCAGAGGCATACGTGATTAATCATTAATCGTGGATACTTCTGTAATTCAGTGTCGTATCGGAATTTAGAGTTGTCAGAATAAAAAGCGAGAAGAATTGTCTTCGTGTTTAGAAATACCGTATTCATTGACGGGAAAGATAAGCGAAAGGACATCGTTTATTCGCACCAACCAAATATAGTTGTCGAGGTCCAGTCTCGAAATCGTCAGAACGGAATTCCAACAAAGATGACGCAATGGAATTCCGGATACAAATATGGACGCTCTATACTACTTCTTTAAAACGTGCGAGACGAAGAAAAATGCCTTCCCATTCAGTACATTCGCGATAAATTTGTAATTTCATAATTAACTATGTTTTAAAATAAGTGTAAAGAATAAAAATTCCCAATCTATCCTGTTTTCAAAGCTACCACGCATTAATCACGATTCTCATTTAACACTCTCTCTTTGATTGCTCCTATAGTTCCAAAATATCTGCCATCTTCTTCGTTAAACAGTCCGAGCTATCGAAACGACAACGAAAGAAAAGAACGAAAAGGAAGATTAAGCGCGAGCATCAATCAATCGACCCATCGTGCATCAAAATTTAAAAATCAATTTCACCAAGGTCTCTGAATAGGATATCCTTACTAACACGTCGAATATATTCAAGCAATCGGGGAACCTTTGCTTTGTAGCAAATTACTCAATCAAAAATTCTCATCGAATTCACAAATTGGCAAATATTGAATGATAAAAAAAGGAGTCTTCGATTAACAATTTCTTAAATTTATTTATTTACTTGTTAACCCTTTAGTTCATTCCAATTTATCATAGGGACTCTGGGGAAAATTACAAGCATTCAAATTCCTTTTACATAATTGCAGACTCCTTCAAATTGTTAAAGTCACCCTAATGTTGTGAAGATCACAAACAGTTCCATAGGGAAATGTAGAAAATTCGGGGATAGAGCGTTGCAGCGTAGGAGTACGATCGAGGAGAGTTCGAGCAGAGGCGCAGATAGCAAAAGACGAGTAGAAAAAAGCAAGAGTAGAAGAAGAAGAAGAAAGGAGAAAGAAAACCGTCCACGGTGACGGTCAGCGAGCGCGAGCTGAACCCTGACCCTTCGTCCGTTGTCGTCCATACTCGTTCCCGGTGTCTCGGGCCCTCTTTCTCCCACCGACGGGGCCCAACGACTTCGTGGGGCCCCAGCGTGGGCGAAACCGAGGCGTGGGGGTGTAAGAGGTTGGGTACGAGGTGGGCCGTGAGGAGAGGAGAATAAGAAGACGAGAAAGGGGCGGAGGGGGTGACGAGTTGGCCCGCGGGCGTCCCGGGACCGTGAGAACACCACCTATAATATTATTTAGTCTGCCTCGGTTCGCCTCTCTCCTCTTCCTTTCTCTTTTCTTTGCTTCTATCCGCTGTTTCTTCTCTCGCCTCCTTTTCTTCTTCCTCTTCTTCCGTCGACTCTGCGAGGGGAGCCTGCTCTTCCTCGCGATACTGCGCGTGCAAGGAACGTGTCCGTCTTTCTTGCTCGTCCGGCGTCAGAGGCAGCTAACTATTCAGGGCTGTACGCGGTTTACTCGCGCGCATTAATTGCCGTCGTAAATTGTTGCGGCTTTGCAACGAAGTGGCAGCGGAGACTAGTGCCTCGTAGATGGGGCGGAAAATGGTTCACCCTTAGACGCGCTATGCACATAAGCCGAGCAAATGGGAAAGTAACGGAGCGTGGAAGATGAACTTTATTCTACAGCTGTGAATATTCGAATTTGGTTCACAGCTCTGGTTTATGCTTTGCATTGAGTTGTTTGAAGGGGTGAATCTGGGAGAATACAGACACTTGTTTGCTCCTTAGTATAACTGCGTTTTTAGATACCATTAGATATTTTCAATATTTTCTTCCTTATTACAGTAACTTTTTCATGTCCCCCCTCAAACGTTACCATCTTCCTGACAGAGTATTGTTGCATTCGTACCGTAAATCGGCGAATAACTCTCAAAGGTACGAACAACGTCGTATTTACATTGTTTATTGCTCGATGCACGTATCACGCGTTGGTGACACACGCCATGCCGGAATTTGCTGTTCATTACTTTCACGGCTCACAGCATGTTACGTAAGTACCTCGTAATTCTTAATTCGCGACGTTTTAATGATAGCCGCGAACACAGAAGCACGAAGATTTACCGATACGTTGGTAGACAGAAACAAATTTAACCTTCCAGTTTTAGCGTCATGTAATTGGTAATTCAATGAAAAGTTGCTCGCGAAAATTTGACGTACAATAGTACTTTCCAAATTTCAAAATTTGATCTTTGAATTTCTAAATATCTCAATATGTAACTATGTAAATATCTAACGTAAGTATCTATGAATCTAAGCATCCAAGTACCTAAATATCTAAATATCTAAATTTGGTTCTGTGTCACTTCCCAAGTCCCACAGCTCATCGTTGTGCCCAATGGTGCCCACGAGCCCTATAACTGATCTGCCTCCCTCTCCAATATTCCCAAATAGTGAATTATCGCCTCTACCGAAAACCCGATGAAACATGATGAAGCTGTCTCCCGACCGCAGGGCCATATATCACGATGCGTACACTCCGCGTGTATCTCATTACCGCGTCCATCATCAAAAACGAAGTAACCGGTCTCGTCACCTCGCTTCGTGTTCGACGCACAGAGCCCAGGGAATCCCGTGAGTCCCCATCGAATCTTCGTTAAAACACGAATTAAAGCATAACTCGAGATGTCCCCTTGGGTCCGCGTTCGCGGGTCGTCGCGTGTATCCGCGCACGCAGTGACGCGTGCACGCGAGATTACGAACGACGCCGTTTACGCCGAAACGCGGAGCAATTGCGGGCCAGCTGTGGCTCTCTCTCCAGAATCCGGGGCCCGTTCCTCGCGGACGGTCCCAACTCGCCTCGGATACCTGCCACCAGGTGTCTCCACGAGCAGTGCCCAGCAGCGAGAGGCAAGAGCAGTCGTCGGGGCGCCTTCGCACCGCCAGCATCGCGCGTGTATCTCCTCTTTACCGTTTGCCCGTTTGTGCACCCTGTCGCGGCCGTTATCGAACGATTGCTCGCGATCGAGCCACGGTACGATCGAGCATGAGGTCCTCGATCCTCGATCTCGTCGGTTAGTGAACGAAACCGTGCCCGAATCGACCAATCAGCTGGCGACACACGGACCCGCGGTGATCGACAGAGCTCACCCTTGCCAATGGTGCCGGCAACACGTCGGCAGCCCCTGATCCTGACCCAGGACGATTCTAGCGACGGGGGAGGATGCAACAGCAACAGCAGGACCAGGACCACGAGCAGGAACGGGGAATCGTAATGGTCCCGTCTTCCTCTGCGACCACGTCCACCAGCACGGACCTCAGGGACGTCGCCAGTGTCACGGAAGCTGGTCTGCCCAGTTTCACCCTGCAGAGTGTCGCCCTCGGACTGCAGGGCGCCCTTCTGGCTGCACTACAAAGAGCCGCTTTGTTACCTCCTGGACACGCCGCGGCCGCGGCTCTGAATCTCCAGGCGTTGGAGACTTATTTGACCCTTCATCGTCTTCACGCCAGCAGCGCAGCGCCCGCCGTTAATCAGCCCGCCGCTCCGGGACTGACCGCTGCTAATCAGAGGTGCTCGCCCATTAACGCCGCCCTCGACAACGCGCTCGCGTCCACGACAACGTCCAAGAGCGACCAGCTAGTTGCCGACAGGTTGTTGCAGTCCACGGAGGACGAGGACGAAGGACGTTTGGACTTTATCGGAGACCCCGAGGAGGACTTGGCTCTGCTCGAAGAACAGGAAGCGCTGTTGCGAGACTCTTCCGTGGCTACTTCCTCGGCGAATCACGAGACGTTGCTCAGACGGATATCCGAAGGGAACCGAGGTAGCTCCAGCTCCATCACGACCGTGCAACAATCGACGTCTCTGGCGCAGATCGTCGCTTCGTCCTTCACGTCGCCGGCATCCTCGTCCGCTTGCTCGTCGTCCTCTTCGTCCTCGTTGTCCTCCTCGTCGCCGCTGCAGGCCACCTCCACATCCGCCGAGACCAGTATACCCAGGACGTGCAGGGCATCCAGGCCCAAGAAACAGTTCATCTGTAAATTTTGCAGCCGACAGTTCACCAAGAGCTACAATCTGCTGATACACGAGAGAACGCACACCGACGAACGACCATACTCGTGCGACATTTGCGGCAAGGCTTTCCGACGGCAGGATCACCTCAGGGACCATAGGTAGGAAACGTTCACTTATGGCTGTTGTTGCTTGATTAAGATGTTATGGCTCACTGCTCTCTTTTCTCTACTTTTATCTAACCTTCATCTTAACTTTCACTGATCTTTCTTTTTTAACGAGACGTTGATCTTCCTTGCACTGTTCTTTTTGGGTATACATGTTATTAAGTGTTATGTAGATGCTCTTTTCGTATTGCATAATCATTTACAGAGCCTTGTTGACTAAGGTTCTATAAGTTTGTATGATTAACATATAATTCTAGATATTTGTATAGGGCCTCAAACGTTTGTAATCACAGTGTCAACTCCTTTTGAGGTTATACAACACAGCGATAGTATCTTCACATACATGATTTGAACGCAAATAGTTATTGAATAGAATGTGCATATTGGTTTAATTGCATTACTGCGCACTATTGAAATAAAATTTATGATTCATAGACCTATTCGAGAAGTAAATACGTTTTACTGATTTTGAGATACTGTACATTATGTTACACGAGTATAGCATTAGTTTGTGGAGAATCATTTCTAACCTTTCGTGTTAAATGCTTCAGTAGCATTTCACGGGTATTTTATAGATCCTTTCACTTGATATTATTATGGTCGAAGTAATATTCTCGCATTGTTATCAAACGTTACACAGAGGATGGCGCAGTAGTCGCACATATGGTGGACGCAGGGTCAAGACCTTACAGTAAAATTACTTATGTTATGGGAAAAATTATTAGATACATTTATTTGCTGAGATAGCTTGTAGAAAATAGAATTGTTATGTTTTAACAATTGTTTAATATAACTTGTTGGGTTCAAGAATTATATGTTGAACATTGTTTTTCAAATATGTTTTCGGTTTTTATCAATATAATTTCTGCACCCAATCGTTAGAATCTATTTCCTATACAATAATACAAAATATAATTACATCAAAGTGCAACCTCAGTATCCATCATTATATCCTCCGCAAACAATAAACCAGCAATTTTGATGCTCTTCCACTTGCATCTGAAACATTGCATTAATTTACAACCTACATTCTTCCGATTCGTCCTTTGTCTCGAATCATCCTTCAGAAATCATACAGAACCGCTGTCATTCTAGAAAGTTCGACACCAGTTACGTAAATTAGAAATCGTCGCTCGGCCGATAATTGAACTCAATTTACCTCTATTCAGGTATCACTGTTAAAAGCGGGAAAAAAGAATTACCCTTGCAAGGATCTGTTCGCGGAAGAGACGCGGAAGATAAAGCTGCTATTACGTATGCTTATTGGCTGGAACGAAGTGTGCACAGCAAAAGTACCATTACACCAATCATGACACCTATGTAGCTTTCTTCTCCGTGCGGTTAAATTGATTGCAATCTTCGTGGTGTCTAAACACGACGAAATAATGCACGCCTGTTTGCACGAACGTGTAATTACGACGGCTGTGTATTAATTACGTTGATCAATTCGTGACAATTTATAGAGCTTTTCGTATCTTGATCATTAATCACGGCGTCGATCGATACGTCTGCAATTCCCGTTCATTTCGACCCGGTAATTGCGCGTTAAAATAGTCACACTTAACTTGATTTTATTCACGATACCAAGATTTATAATGTGCGCCGTGTCGTTTGTATGTTTAGTTGATTGCAATTTAGGAGCTGGACGACGAAATTGACGCTTATTGTAATTCGTTTCGATTGAGTAGTTTCAATGGTTAGTGCGCACAATAATTTATAACATTATCTGACGTCTTATTGCTTGTAAGTTGTTGTTTTTTACTGTTTATTCTTAATTGACATGCGTTGTTTTATTGTTTGCAGTCGGTTGATGTTTTTCTGCTTTTAATTTAGTTTCAATTTATATCGAAGTTGAGAACCCTTTCTGAAGGACTTGTTTCCTATAACCTTCCTTGAAGTTATGTTTTATACTACAAGTTTCATTATTTTTCCATCATTTATTTTATAATAAATATGTAGGATTTTGAATGTTATTTTAGACATTAATGTCTGCAAATGAAAGCAAGTGCCGGTGGCCATTTTGAACACACGTGACTACAAAATGGCGAACATAAGTGAACCTAACCTCAATTGCTTATTAAATTATACGACAATAAATACATACATGCATTTACATTTGTATACATTTCATTGGAACACTCTGTAGATACATTTGGAGATAAATCTTATTTAAGCTTCAATCATTAATAGCTGATAAAAAGATTGTTCACACTGTCGAAGAAATTCAGCCCTGAAAGGGTTAATTCTTATCTATCAAATACGTGTTAATCCCCTGATAATCTCCGTACCTGCAACCCTTATAATCTCGACACTTTCAACACTCACAAATTTACCAATAAACCAATCGCCGTAACACATCTATAATCGTTTCGTGGTCCACAAAATTTCCACGCTCCGATAGCCTGACAATCCTTAATCCCTCTAATCTCGCTAATCCTATTACCAGCATCTTCAACGGTTCGTTCGTCGGGTTATATGAGATCAGTGACAATCATTTCGTTCACGTTTTCATCGACTTCGAATTTTATCGACTTCATCAATTTACTACCATGTTGAAATCATTTGGTACACGTCGGTTTTGTATTAATTGTTAATGATGGATGTACGATTATTCATTATTAATGGTGCATTTTTATTGACACTTTTAGTTGGAGTGATTATTTATTTTCAAGATAAAGTACTTGTAGTAATGAAGATGATTTTTACTCAACATTTTATTTCCAACGTTAAAAAATATGAAGTAAAATTTATGGACCTTACGTAACGTGAGTTTATAAAAAGATTGAGAACTACTGATTCAGTACATTCCTCTTGACACTTCACGATATTTTCATTCTTTATGTAATATGGGTATAAGCATCGAGCAATCAGTAATATTACAGATAGAGTAATTTTCATTAGCCGAAAGTCAGAATATTAGAAGAATCGAGAAAACCGATGTTTCGTCTGCTTCAGGTACATCCACAGCAAGGAAAAGCCGTTCAAATGCGCGGAGTGCGGCAAAGGATTCTGTCAAAGTAGGACCCTGGCGGTGCACAAGATCCTGCACATGGAGGAATCGCCGCACAAATGTCCCGTCTGTGCCCGTAGTTTCAATCAGAGGAGCAATCTGAAGACACACCTTCTGACGCACACGGACATCAAGCCATACCACTGTGCCTCCTGCGGCAAGGTCTTTCGCAGGAACTGCGACCTCAGGAGGCACTCGTTGACCCATAATTTGGGCGTATCGACGTCGCCACCGCCTCCAGGGATCCCTGTACCTGGATCCAGCGCTGTTGTGCTACAGGAAACATCCTAGTGTTCCCCTACGCCAACTAGAACAATTTACCTTCGTACGAACGTGTGCCAGGAAAAACTTGGAACAAAAGATTTCGTTCATCGAACGACTCGTTTTGTGCATTCGACTTTGGTGCTGTCGAATTCTCTGTAAATTCGTTGAAAGCGTTCTCGTGATTAATTCGAAGAATTGTCGAGGATCATCGAGGACGATGAGAGTTGATCCCGCGCTAGGTGTAGTGGGACATTTTCGTTCTTCATCTTTTAGTGTATATTTACCTGCGTACGTATTCGTAGCTGTTTATGTTTTAGAGGTTAATCTTAATCGCGTATCTGGATGATGTTATTTAAGGATTTAGCTCGTTACATGTGTAATTGCGTTACGTAACGAGGTATTACTTGTGTAAGTATGCGGAATAAGATCGTAAAGAGGGTCGTTTCTTTGTTTTTGTACTTTCACACTGTGTACCTATGTACGTGCCCGTTGTGTTTCGATTGTACGTGTAAAATAAACTTTTATTATATTATTTTTTAAACCGTTGTCGTGCCTGCTGTGCCAACCACCTGAACACTTTTCTTTGTCGAGTACAATATTGAAATATATAACGTTTTCTGAGATAGAGATGGATCTTTTATTCTCCCTTGTTTCACAGTTTGGGATTTTAAACATCGAATAAACGTCACAATTCTTACTCATTTCCATGCCGTTATTCTATCTCCTCTAATTGTTCTCTAGATCCAAAGTTCAAAGGCAGACGCTGACGGACTCCCGACTTCTACTTGTCCGAAAGTAAACTTATCGCGAACAATTCAGCCCAAACGATACTCTTCAATCCTCCCGAAACGAACACGATAGCATAGAAAAAAGTATGAACGATGCTGAAGACAGAGAGGGAGAAAAAGCAACAGCAGCCTCGGACAACGACGACGACGATGAAGAAGAAGAAGAACAAGACGAAGAAACGCGTGTATCGTGTTACAAAGAGCGAGGCCGCCAGGTGCGCGGGACATGACACCGCGATACGTCTAGGGTTACGTTTCTTTTTCGAAGGTAGGTGCTGGAAAGGCACGAGGTGGGCCCGAAGACGCTATTTCGGGCCCGGGAACGGGCCGAACACGGGACAGTTCGCGTCGATAAGGAGAATCTCGCACGACCGGTCGGCTTCCACTTCTTCCACGAGGCAGTTCGTTCCGAAGCTGGAAACTTGAGGAATTCCGATCCGGATCAGAAAGAAAGAAAAACAAGCGAACGTTGTCCCAGCCTTGTAAAGCAAATTTACATAATTTCGTGACAGCCGCGACCGCGTTGCCCCCTTCGGCCAAATTAATTCGCCGGGATTCGCTTAAGCCGCGTTTCCACACGATTTTCGGGAATTTATTTCATCCGTGTTGCCTTTAGCGCGATTACCTTCGATGCTGCTGCTGTTTTATCTTGATGCCTCGTTCGTGTGCTGCTTTTATCTTCACGAAAGATTTTCAGATTTTATAGTTTTTTGGCTACTCTGTGATTTATTGTATGACGGTGATATATTGCTTAGATATTTTCGGTTTGTTTGAGTTGAAAGGTTAGAGGCTAGGTTAGGTTAGTTATGAAACATCGACTTTATACAGACATAACCTAAAAAATTCATAAAAGATTTACTAGGTCAAGATGCAGGTCAAAGCTGACCCCAGTCAGAGAACGACGATGACAATATTTCACTTTCTCAAAATGCTAGTAGTACTACCCCAACACTCAATTGAATTCCAAACACAACTCAAATAAATAAATTGTCGAGTTCAGCTCCTCGTTACAAGTCCCTAGACGGAGGTCAGACCCCAGTGAGAAGACGGTGACAATACCGGTATCGAGGAAGAGTAACCCAATCGTGGCACGCGTGTAAAGATATCCGTATATACGTATCCGAAGAACGAAGGTAACACATATAAAGGCTCAGGAAGAAGAAGAATAAGAAGAAATTCCGAAGGAGTAGAGTAGGGCTGACCAGACGTGTTATCGACGCTCTGCCAACCCCTTAAATCAGCGAAGCTAAGCGAAGAGGGTGCAGAAGAAGAAGAGGCGGAGGGAAGATCCTCCTTTCCCTTTCCCTGATCCCTCGATTTTTTGTTCCTCTGGTTCGTGACGAAGAGAGGACATGCGCATGCAGATCACGTCGGTTGTAGCCAAGTGATAGCGTATCTGTGGGCGGCGCGTGCGTGTGGTCCTTCTATGTCCCCTTTAACTTCCAACCTTCCCCTTCGTCTCTTCGTCCATGCTTCAGGGAACGCACCGGCCCGTTCCGAGCCTCTTCCTCTCTCTTTTTCGCCTTATACCTGGATCCTCTCGATCCTACCGGTTTGCCTTTCTTCGCTTTTAAATGGGGAAATGACAGACTTAATATGCGATTTAATACGTGTCTACCTGACGCTACGCTTTCCGCGCTCGCGTTGCCAGACGCTTTTGCCTTCCTTCCTTCCTTTCGTTCTTCACTTTCAACCCTTTGTCGCGTGATTTATTTCAGTTTGATTGCTGCATCATTTATTTCACTCTTTGTACGGTTTTGGGATACTATTCTGGGACTGTTGGATGTGTGCGCCTCACGAGAAGTCTCATCGAAGGAATTCGAGATAATTGGTCGTAGAGCGGTTATATAAAATTTGACAATGTAAAATATCGTCTTATATAATCTTTATAATGTATTCATCAGAAAAGAAAATATCGTTCATTAGGTTAATCAGTACGTTGTACATGTAATTTTATAATCTGGAAGCAATCTTAATTAAATAATACGAATTTGTAAATATTTAACATAATAAGCGAGTGCAACGTGAACTTTACAAGAAACTTTCAATTCAGTTATGCTAATTTTAAGATTGATTGATCGATTGAACGTTGTACATTGTATGAAAATTTCTGGCCGAACGGAAATCTTGTTAATTAAAAAGAAATGAGTATCGATCAATATGGTAATTTCGTTTACGTAATCGACGCCGATACGAATATTTTGAAAAATTTTCATCGAATGCTTGCGTGGATAATTTCTATCGTGGCGTCGATTTGAACTTTAGATATTAGATCGCGAGAAATGATAATCGTGTGTCGATGCTGTAATTATTTCTATGTTTCAATGCTTAAAATATGTGTTGCTCATCACATATATCAAAGTTCACTGGCACGCAATATTCAATTCCTTTGTTTCAGCGGTGCAAAGGCACTTCTGACTAATTGGAATAAACTTCGAAGAAGATTACATAATTATCTCTCACATTACGATTGCGGGGTCATTTTGACCCAGTTACGAAATATGTGAAAGAATACGAAGTTCAGAAATCAAGTGATCGAACTAATAATTTAGATATCGTTCAAAATTAACGATCAGAAATTTCCAAATGGAAAGTTGAGGCATCGAAACTATAAACGAGTAACAAACAGTGCGTTAGTCGAAACGCTGGCTGCGTTTTTACCAGGTGAACGAGCCTGTAATCCCAAACGAGCGATCAGAAAGGAGAAACCAAGTCGTCAAATTATATTTTCACGACTGCGTTGTTCCCGGACGTCGTTCGCATTATTTTCACTTCGCTACTTCGCCGTGCTCGATCCGTTTCATTCCATTCGGTGGCCAATTAAGCCGGTCCCGCAAAAAACCACGCGAATTTATCTCTTCTTGACCGTCCGCCAGCGTAACATCAAGCGGATAAGACGCGAGTCGAAGGTCGTGAATCCTGCACACAAATATAGTTGTTTATACACTGCATGCGAATATACTCCGATAATTAGTGTGGCAGGAACTGAGGTAATATTAACCGTGGAAATATTCTTTTTAATACGTACTTAGTTATACAGTCGCACTCAAAAGCGGACGCAGGCTGAACTTTGATACGTGATACCTTCAAAATATCTTCGAGGTTTAACCAATCGTGATAAAATTTATGTATCTATTTTGCATTTTTAAGTGACCGAAACAAGGATTTCTATAAAATTTCGAGATAATTGAAGTGGGCAATTTTAACCTCGACAGAATTTTATTACTGTAATAAATGGAACCATGAAACACGTCGAATTCCAAATTTGTCATTTTCGATTACGGAAATTATCAACGCGGTTTTACTCCTTATTTCACCACAAGGAGTGGTGAACACAGTTTGTACACGCATAATTTGATGAGATAATTTTTATGAAAGAAGAGTGTTTGACATCGATTGACCGAGTGTTGTTAATTATTACAACTTTATCCTCCATTATTCTAATCTAGCTCTAATTGAAATAATGCACATTGTTCCGACGAAATGCAAGTGCGATGTTCTCATGTAAATTTGCACTCGGAAAGTTGTCCGATTATTCTGCGCTCGTTACGCGTCGTTCTGTATATAAATAAATATCTAATGGATTGTACATGTTTTCACGCAAGAGGTCCCGGGTTTAACGTCTCCATAGCCGGCAAAACGAAGTTGTACTTGCCGGTATACGATCGGATGCTCACGCACAAGGTGGCCACCCGCAATTTCGCAGGCGTGTATCGTTTAGCAGCTGCACCAGGGGCCACGTGCGAATGGCTTCGCCTCGTTGCCAACAAAGACGTGTTCAGCTTGATTTACACATCTTCACGGTTAACACTTCTTCCTCAACGAGAACACTAATTTTAACTCAGCTATTACAAATTCGATGAAACACATTTGACATAAAATCAGTCACATAAATCCAGCTACAACAAATTCGTGTCTGTAAATAACAATTTAATGTGACATTAAAGCAATGTATGTTTGTAAGTAACAATTTGATGTGACATCAAACCAGCCACATTAAATCAACATATATTTAGAAGCAACAATTTAAAATAACATAAACCTAGTCACAATAGACCAATATTCGTTTATAAATAACAATCTCCTGTGTCACAAAAGCAGTACAAAAATTGCGTTATTATATCAGTCCTTAATCCTCAACACATTCCCGGTTTTTTCCGAACATAACTCTCCGGTAATCTCGAGCGGCAATTAAAAGGAACCTGTAATGGCCCGGTGATTTACCGAGGGCTAAAAGAATGAGCGAATAAATTACAATACGGCCGTTTCGCCGATGTGACAGTTTGAACGGGTAAAAATCGCGCGGGATTGTTCACTATGGTCCATGATTGGCGGAACGACGAAACACGTGAGTGCACGCGCATGCGTAGACGCGTGTGCGTGTGCGTGCTCGTTTGGCAGCGTGCTAGCTCACGAAATACGGACGGGCGGACAGAATGACAGACGACAGGATGCCCTGGGCAACCGAGCGGTGACTTGCGCGACACAAGCTCGCACTCGCCCACGTATTCGAGCCTTTAGCGATCCTCCTCCATCTTCTTCTTCTTCCTTCCGCTCTTCTTCTTCCCTTTCATCGCCATTTCCTTCCCTCTCGGACTACCTTTCTCTCTCTCTTGCTTCCATTTTGTACACCTTTTCTTGTAGACGCATTGATGCAAAAATTATTAGAAGGACATGAAAAGATCTTTTGCAATTTTGGAACTCTTATACTTCTATTCGTATGAAGCTTCGATTAAGAAAATGGAGTTTGGAAAATTTTCTTATTAATTCTATGATAAACATTTTACATTTCGTATATGATGAACCTTATGCAATAACTTAAGTATAAATATCTTCACTAATAAACAAATATTTAACAAATGTTGCAGAATTGTTACTTAACGTCCTTAACATACCACCAATTTTGTATTAGAAACGAAGACGCCGAGTAAAAATGTATCGAAACGAGGGCCAGCACCACGAAAAAAACAAATGGTTGATTTTATTTATGGCACGTGTCCTCCCCGTCTACTTCCCCGTTTCTTCTCCCGGGGCTTTCTTCTTGCGGCCAGCCGCAAGTATATTCGCCAACGTGCGACCATCGTCATTGTCGTTGTCTAAAGGATATTCAGGAACTACGTCGAGGGGGATCATGGTCGGTCGCATAAGCGATCTCTTGCAACACGTTATAACCTGCGGTTGCTATTTGCCTCCTTTTGCTCTCTCCTTACCACGTTTGTTGCAACTGCGACGAATCAGGATGAAATTAGGTGTCGCGATCGTTACGCTCTTCTGCCCTTTCAACGCTTTGACAATCGCTAGCTTCGTGAAATTTATGATCTTCGTATATTCCGTATTTATACTTAAATAGAATCCTGTGATAACATTTCTAATGATAGGGTACTTTGTAATTTACAGGTTGGCAACCGTTATATAGCGAATGAGTTTTAAGTTACATTGCAACCATGACGCAACTTGACGCAATATATTAATTTTGCAAAAGTTACAGCCATGGTATTGTTAGTATTTGTACTTAAATAGAATCCAACGATAACGTTTGAAATGATTGAATTCATAATATTAGTGAATGAGAGGTTAGGGTTGCAAACGTTGCAACCATGACGCAACCTGACGCAATATTTTAATTTAGCAAAAGTTACGACAGCCATAATGTTGGTATTAGACAGACGTTGAATATAATATATGAGCATTGAAGAGACAGATAAAAAAGAAATGGGTATTGAAGGAAGAGAGAGGTTAAGTATAGAAGGGGCCGCTCTTGTTTTCCTCTAATTGCTTCGACCTCCTATTCATTTCTTTCGTCGCTGTTCTTCGTTCCACCCATTCTTGTTTGCTAAATGATCGAGTTAGCAACGGAATGGGAAGTAAACGTGAAATGTATTCTCTGCATTCTCTGCGGAGAACAGCGGAGCAGTAACTCAAACGAAACACGCGTATTAGTTTCTGTAAGCACTGTGGAGGCAATTTGAAGAGTTTATGGCAGCTTGACATTTAACCCCTTCGCAGTCTCTTCGTACATTGAAATTTTGTTTATTCTACCTTGTATAATTCAATATGATGTATTCTGAATTTGGAACTTAGGTTGTTTTTAATTTTGAAATTTTTGGGAGGAGTAATTTGTAAAATCAGTAATTTGGAAATTTACAAATTAGATATCGCAAAAAATATAATCTCCCAAAATCAATTCTGCAGTGCAGAATGAACACAGAAAACTATCAAGAACCTTGGAACACGAGTTCCTGTAGCATCATATTACTTTGATAACCATAATTTTGAAATATTAGACATGGAATACAAGAGATTCTTGGAAAGATATTTAATAAAAATACATTTACAGTTTGCCACGATATTACGCCGTTAAGGTAACGAATACTGCTGTAATATCGATACTGAATGACTGTACACTTCACGAGGGGTTCTTCTGTGAGTTTCTCTTCTCTCTTTCACTGCAGACGATCCGACTACTTATTATATTACCGATATATACCCTCGGTTAGCTATGTTTCATTATTTTATTATTTCGCATGTTTGTGCACGGTATTTTTAAGGTTGATTCATACTGTCAGTAACTTTAATTACTTTAATTTTAAATAATAATTGATATAGACTCAAAAATGAATGTGGACTGTTGAATGTATAATTTCAATTCCTATTAGGCTTTGAGGGTTTCTAATTTAAGAACAGCCATTGATGGAAAGAGCAAAACAGCACGAAATCATTCAGTGATCGTAAGCTTACGATCGTGTGAAACAAGCTTTAAGGTCCGTTGCCGACGTACATACGATCCGACGACTTATTACGTTACCAATATATCCCTACACCTCTACTCGTTACATTAGTTCATTGATTTACACCTTTTACAGTTTATTCTCTCGCTGCCCGTCGCAAGATTGGGCTTGGAACATGATATTTGCTTCGCCTGCTATTGAAATATCGTCGGGTATAGTTAACCTCTTAAGTCAGTACAGTGAATATATTCACAGCGACAAGCGGTTCGTCCTGTGCATAAACTCGCGACAAGAGGTTCGACCAGACGCGAACGATTGTCCATTTGCGAAAGTTATCAACATCGTTTGAAAAGCTCCTTTAAAGCCGTTCAGACATATTGAAAGAGCAACACGACATTTTCTCGCGGATTTCAAACAATCCCACGATCAAATACTTCTTTAGACAAAGTAAACTGCGAGTTAATACGTTTACTGGTACTGTAGAAGTAAGTTTATATACTGATGCGATATAAATAGATATATTTTAGACTGATGCTGTATTTCGATTTGTCCGAGATACTGATACAGTAGGAATAGATATATTTTAGACTGATGCAGTATAGATATTTATATTGATCTCAGATACTGATACTGAAATTATATAAAATTTATATGTCCATGAAAAGTTCATATATCAAATTGTGTAGAGGTTAATATGATAGATCCCGTTCGTTGTTTCGCGCATTAATGTCATTACGCCGATAATTAACTCTGTAATTTATGCATTATTCATTCGATTCGATTTAGTCGCGGCATTTGCCTCACCTTTTACAATATTATTAAAAATAGTTAAATGAGCAAAGAGTATTCTCACGGTTATGACGGTTTCTCCATTTCAAAGACCTCGGGGCCTCTAAATCTTCGATCTAAAGTTGGATACTGCAACTACGTTCGTTATCTGTAATGCAGCACAAATAACGTTAATGATAGTTTCGAACGAATTGTTAAGCATCAGATATAGATTTCAACACTTTCATGAATAAATTATGAAACGACATGCAAAAATCATGGGAAAATAGCTTTCTTCAGAGCGTTGATCCTACGATACTTCATTATCGTTCTCTTATTTTTATTCTAAGGGTACGTCATCATAGAATCATTCTAAAAACCTGTTCTAGTCACATTTATTATTTTATTCGTGACACTGTTTGTTGGGAAATAGCATTATAGATGGGGCTGTGAAAATTTATAATAAATAAAATTTATTATAAACACGAAGAAAGGTAGTTGAAGTCTCAGTGACGAACATTTCCATCTTCCTGCCACATGTAGAATATTCTGTACCACCCCAAGACTTCAATTGTCAGCCATCCATTATTTCTCTTCTCACCCCATTTACCTGTCATCATGCTTGCAGCATGGTATCCGCCATGAATAAAGTCCTTGTCGTAAACGTCGGTAATTGAAATAGTATTTCCATGATTTGATTTTGAATATCTCGGGCTAAAAGCCTCGCGGTCGCCGCGCCACGACATTTAGCTCAGCTTTCAGTGAAACATTGTTCAGCATAGGCAAACCGGCCTAAGAGCGTAGCCATGGTGGTCGAGCTGGAAGATGGTTTCCTCGTCCGTGAGCGGTTTCAAGCCGCTTAAATCTTCGGAGTTTATGCGATCCTGCCGGTTCCCTCGATCGTTTTACGCGCGCCTCTACGTACCCGTACGACAATCTATCTACCTGTATCCGAGTACTACTCCGGGACGTATCTTTTCGCCTCCCAAGAAACCAGCAGATAACGTAATTTTACGTGTGAATGGTTCGGGGCGTGTGGACGACGAGCAGGTACCTGGGCACCCAATACCACGTCCAGATAACGTGGCTCGATAATTTACACGGCTGATTCATTCGGAGCCCCTATCCGTCGGCCAGGTATAGATGTGCCCTTATTAATTAAAACGCGCGCATCCTGGAACTTTTCGAGACCCTTCGTTCATTCGGGGACACTACCAGCTACACGCTGCCTCCATAACTTCGATAACTTTGACGTTTATGGAAGCGAGAGGTTTGTATGCTGCGAGGCGAGAACCAACGGTCCTCGCGCCCGGAGCTTATGGGAATCGCTGTTCTTACGATATGCTGGAGATATCGATAAACGGCTGAATCTCTTTCCAGTACTTTCTTGCTCGATTAGGCCTGAAGGTAGTATGGCTGTTAGCAAGATTTTTTCAAGTACCGTCGTATATTCTGCTCTTTGAGGAATTTGGAGAAATTTTTCAGAGATTAGCAAATGACTTCAAATTTGATTTAGATATTTAATAAACGAAAAATTCAGGAATTTGTAATTGCGGAAAAAACTTGTCACCTTAAAAATTTGATACTTCTGAAATTTTATTTTCAATTTGGAAATAAAACATGCAATTCTAATTTTCTACTAGGCTAACAAAAAATCCGAAACTCCTTCAAGATCCAGCGTACGCATTCACCATCTCAAATCTCCCACGCGATCAATTAATTCCCCACAATTATCCCTGCGTGGTACGCGTTATTTCTCCCCGTTCGCAGAATATGCGACGCATAAAATGCCCGGCGCAGTCGGGTGCCCCTACTTTATTTTTCCTCGAGCTACTCGCGAACGGCGCTTACGTCCCATAAAAAGTGAACGATCAACGGCGAGGAAAGGAAACAGAGTAGAAGAAGAAGAAGAAGAGGAGTCGAAAGACGACTACGACGAAGAAGATGTTGTCTGTTTAGGAAGAAAACGACGCCACAGTATTGAACGTAGCGGTGCCTTTTTGTTCGCGTGCTCGCGCGTTCACGGGAGGATTAGCGGAATTAATAAACGTAAACCTTTTAACCTAACGCCGCCACGGCGTCGATAAATTCTTATTTATATTATAATCGAGCTACGAGGGCCACGAGAGGGGACCACGAGCCACCATTATGGATGTTTCGCCGCGTCGTCACTTCGTAAACCTGTTGAATAAATTCCAACGTGGCGCTTCGTCGTTCTAAGGTCGGGGTTACTTGTTAGAAGGCACTGCTGGACGCGCCACCTCGTCTTGTTCCTCGTGTCACGCTTAGAACGCATTTCTGACTGCGTAAATATGCGTCGAAAAAACAACGGGACATCAAACATATGTCCTTGTAAACTTTCAGACATTTCGAGCTTTACGGTTTTAATGTTTGATAATTATTCAAAAAGTGGACCTCGTTTATCGATTTTCATTCTTACTCGTGTTACAGTTTGAACAACTATTTTTTACGTATAATCGTGCGAGAGTAAATGTAAGAAAATAATTAAAAGAGTTATGGCAGAATTAGTTCTCTTCATCCTATTCTATTTCATTCTTCCAACGAACTCTTTATTTTTCTCGTTCATCAAGTTCTTTCTTGTTCCAGGACCTTTTCTTCAGACTGAAAGCGACTTTCCTCCTTCCTATTCCCAACCCTTTTCCGCCGTTATAACGAGCAAAACGATGCACTCAACATGGACATGACTTCACCTATAAGTCTCGGTTCGTATCTGGTGGACCGCGGTACCCCGAGAGAGGCGACGAGTTCTTTCTCCTCTTGTACACCCACGAGACGAGCCAACAGCTCGCCATTAAGGGACACGGATATTTCATCTGCGCAGTCATCGCATATTTCGATTTCTTCCCTGTCATCCGGCCGGCTCGTACGGGTCACTTCAAAGGATCTACCTTCCAGCCTGTACAATATACCTATGTATGTACCTCAACCCCTTCCTCGTCGGGGTGTTCCCCATCGTACCGTTTCTCTTCGTCCTGGCCCTTCGGTAACTTTCGATCGAAACATCGATCGATATTTGCTGAAATACACGGTCCAGGTTTGAGCGATTCGAAAGTTGTGATATATGGTGAGCTAACGTATAAGTTAGTATAACATAACTTAATATAAGCGTAATATACTTCAAGTGTAGGACCAATATTTACATCACTTTCTGTACAAATAATTTGTGATACCGCAGAACAAAAGTCTTTTAAGTTGCATGATTATGACTGAGTATTGTTGAAGTATGTTTAATAAGAGACGTGGGAATTAGAAAAGAGGGAAAAAGAGGATTCTAGCTACGATCGTTTCTCGAAAATACTGGTGTCACGAACGACACAAGGATCGACTTAAGAACCACCTGAAACCTGATGCATCTTCTGTCTTCATTTCTTTCATGCGACATTGTCCTTCCTTCGAATTCCGGAACGCGTCACGATTAAATCCGCCAAGGAATTTTAAGGTAGACACCTACATACGTCGAAAAGCGGAAAGTGTGAACACGATGGGAAGATAGACAGTTTGACTCCTTCTGAATCCTTTGCGTACTCGATAAAATAAGTTTCAATTGTTCTCTGTTATTTTATACTGGTATGTTTTAATTTTTGTATTTGGAGATTTAAGGATTTTAGTATTTGGAAATTTGGGGATGTAGAAATTACAGGACTTGTGAATTTGAAAATTTAGGAACTTGAAAGCTTGTATACTAAATAATTCTGAAACCTCTCCATCAGGAACCTTGAGAACTTAAAAACTTCACCCCTCCCAAATCGCAAGCAACTTCCACTTCTAGACAGTCCCGAGCTCTCTTACATCCACAGTTCTTCAAGAACAACCCCCAAAACAATTAACAATCACCTCTTGAAGAGAACATATTGTCAGACCAGCAAAGAGCCCCATCAAGTTTTCCTGAGGACACCGTCGTGTTCTCTAAAACGTGCTGAATGAACAGAAGAAGGAAGATATCGAACCGGTTCGCAACTAAAATAGTGGACGACCTCTGGTTTCCCTTTTTCTTCCCTTTCCTAGGAACGCATAACGGCGGTGGTACGTTCGTCGTGCAGTGTTGTGACGACGCGACTGGTACCTATATGGTAATAATGTGACATGGTTGTCGGTCGCGCGTCGTCAGCTCGCACCAGGAGGCCTTATCTTACGGTGAACGGGGCCCCCATCCACGGGCCCCCTGTGAAGCCTATGCGGAGAGGGCCTCGGGTCTGGCACGCGGCACACCCCCGTATGCACGCCACTCCGCTCCACGGGATTCCTTCGGGATCCTTCGTCCTTTTCTATCGAGTCCCGTCCCGGCCTTCTCGTTGCTTCAACTTGGACCTGGCCCACCGAAATCACCGTCCATCGAGCTGATTTCATTATGAATGCTTCTTTATCGTGTTGTCGGTATTGTTGTTAATAGGAGAGCCCGGAGCTTGCTACGCCCGGATATTTATGGCTCGGGAATTTGTACGATGGCGGATTCGGGGGAACTGTGGGCTATTCTTTTTACTTGGATTGGGAAAGTGGGTGGAAATATGTGCAAAGAAAATGTTCTATGATTAGTGTTGTAGTATTCTGCTAGTGTTATGCCTATAGTAGTATGTCAATCTTATATCAGTGTCGTTATATGATTATTTCTCTTGCACTCTTCAAGATAATTTTCTTGCATTTTGGAAGAAAACTGATAGGAGTTTTTGATGTAATTGTATTTTACTCGTTTGAAGATTAGTGATATATGAGAAAGGAGAATATGTGGAGTCATTGGATAACAATTTAATTTATTCATAAATTTCCAAACGACCAAATTCCCAAATTTGGTGCATAACCCAATAGCCATAAAACCAGCCCGATAAAACTTCCTTCAATTTAAAACTGACCCACAATTCCCGGAGCTCTCTCACAAAACTTCTCGGCCCACGCAGCAATCAAAACAATACTCCCACCGGATCAAATCTCAACTTCCATGGGGCGACGATTCAAGGATACCCATCAAAATCACCCATGAACTCCCACACTGAAGTTCACCTACAAAAATGATTGCTTTAAGGAGGATCGCGGAGAAAAGTACGGGCCGTCAGGAACCTCTGCGAAACGAAACCAGTCGATGTGTCTCAAATTTCGTTGCCGTGGACCAAAACCGGGCCGGCTACCGTGCAGATCGATCGTAAAATGCCACGGTTTACTAACAGCAGGATCGGCGAAAACCGACGATTCGTCGACTAATGTCGTTGGTCCTGTTCGCGAAGACTTGTCGGCCGTTGTAAACTCGGTTAAATCATTGGCCGGTTGACTCGCGGGGCGAATTTCAACTGCCTGAAGGACGAAGGTGTGGTTGAGGACAATGACTATACTTCTGCTTCTCTGTTCTTGATTCTGCCGACTGTCTTGGTGATGTTAAGGGGCTATCTCCATTTGGGGCCATCGATTTTATTCGGTTTACGAGATTGAGAATTATTTGTGTATTATAACTCTACGCGTGGTAATTGAATGTTGGGTAACTTAACGCGTCATAATCGGACGTCCGATAACTGACCGTGTGGTGATTGACCGTTAGATAATTGAACGCCCAATAATCACTCACGGTGATTCATGTCAACAGAACAGCTAGATGTGAAATTTCGAAGATACATTTTGTATTTGTTATACCGTAAACAAGTAATCGAATTTTTGACCGAGCCGAATGAGAACACCCCCTTAAAGGTGGCATAGGAACACGAGCCAGGTACGGAAACGCAGGTAAAAGCCATGGTGGTCGGTGGCGGACATTCGTGAGATAAAGTTTACTGCGTACATGTAACACGCACAGGTAGGTACGAGCTCAGCCGAGCACTGTGACCGGCAGAACGGTTGTTCGTTATCGTGGCGATGATTCGCGATGTCCATACATCGAGAAGGAACTCACTGGGTCCGGGTCGTTGGTGATTTCTTCGAAATTCAGGGACCTCTTGAATGGGAAGACCACTCGTGGGTGTACTGGCCATTAGGAGACTTTAGCTGGAAGCTATAATTTTTTATTTTCAACAAATTTAGTTACAACTATTATATTTACAATCGCGTTGCACAATTTAAAAAAACATCTGCAAACACCGAAGTAAAAATATAAAAAGTGGTCTTATCTTACGCCGAGTTAATAAGTTAACTAAGTAGAAAGTTGAATTCTTTTTCATTTTTTTTTTAAGAAACGATGCTGTAATTTCACACAGCTGTTGTAAAATGAAAGCGTACACTTAGGACAGTTACGTGTTGTCCTATCTTATCGATGCGTTGAGTTCAATGCGTGATTTCAAGAGAGAGTTATTGGAATTCCATTTTACCAGGTTGTTCGACAGAAAGTGTATTACTTTTCAAATTGCGCCTTCAGGGATTTGATAAGCTGAAACTGTAGGCTGAAGAAAGTTGCACTTTGTTGGTCATGTCGGTTTATTGAAAATAAATTTGCAGTTTTAAACGACAATGTCCGACACTTCATTCTCATTGTATTACTCAATGGGCCCTGCATTCTTCATATCTTTTTATCACGACTTTCAGTAATGCAATTTTTTATTTATACTTTCGATAATGTGATCGTGCCGTATTTCTGACGCAACTGTTGTACTTTGTTGCAATAATATTTTATATAACAATTCTTTCGTAAATAAAATAAGTAAAGTTTGATACAATATAATGACTGCACCTTTTACTTCGATTTAAAAAATCCATCAACATTAGCAATATTAACGGAGTTCACACCACCATATCAATCGCTGTTCATCTTCAAATACGCGCATCAAAATAGCTTGATCATTAAAAAGAAAAAGTTGATAACGAACCTTGAACTCAGAAACAGATAACCACACCACCATGACAAATGAATATTTTCTCGATAGCGATATCAATTTCGCTTTCGTTCCAGCTGCTCTATACACTCTAACGAGCTATAAGTTTGTTAGAAGATTTGCGCTAGCGCACTTCCGTACGCGGCAATCGACACCTGGCTAAGGCGATGAAGCACGAAGAAATATTCCTCTTCTAGCGTGGAACGTGGAAAGCGTTGGTTAAACAGAGTATAACATGCCGATGATAAATTTCGCGTGAAACTCATCTCGTTATCTGCACGCGGGAGAAATATTAACGATGGGAACATCTTGTTTACGGCATTAACCAATACACCGTTGCCTGTAATAATTTCTATATTGCGTGGCGGAGTCTAGTTTTATCCGATAAACGTACGCTCGCGTGCACGGTAAGCTTCTTCAGGGAAAATGGATTTATTCAGGTGCGTTCTGGCTGAGAGGTAGACTCAAATTTACATATTTCGGCATTTTGGGAGTTTAGGAATTTTTAGGATTTGGTGATTTAGGGATTTGGGGATTTGAGAATTTGGGTATTTGGGAATTTAGGATTTCAGGAATTTGGGGATTTGTGGATTTGTGCAAAGGGGTTAATCTACTAACAAGTAAACTATGAATCTCGCGATTTGGGAACCACTGCCCTAAGCAAGCATCCAATTCACATCGTCCCCAGATCACGAGTCCCATCGAACAAACTTTTCCAATTGAATCTCCGTGGCGTCCATCCCGATCCCCCATCGTCTCGCAGGGTCCGCGGAACCCGATAAGATCCCGAAAGCCAGTCTGGTTCCCCGTGTTGTTACCAGCTCGTGCCGTAGAGCTGCTCCTTAAGAAGGGTGAGAAGTGTCACCAGGTTTTATGTCCGTTCCCGGTGGGGTGGGGGCAAACGTCGAATGGTAGGGACACGGAGGTACTGAAAAAGGAGCAAGACAGCAGGTTATCCGTACGGGCACGAAAGAGGGAAACGATCCAGGAAGGAATAGGTCGGAGGGAGACGAAGCGAGACGGAAAGTGGGAGATCTCTGAATGGAGATAGGAGCCACGAGGTCCGACGGAGCTTTTGGCTGTCGCGCGAAGGTTTCGTGAGAGTAATTTGTCGTGCGACCACCTCCGGGAATGTTTAAATGAATTGCTCGGGGTGGGCCCTACCACGAGTCTTTGGGGACTTTTATCGGCGCGACATCTTGTATGGGAATGCGGGCTCGACAGGAATAACAGGCGAACCGAAACCCGCGCGGGAACGAGAGGAGACTACTCTTCGGCTACGTGGGGATATGGGGCTGGAGTCGACTTACCTCCCAGTTGGTTTATTGCTCAATCCGCGCTCACGGCTAATGGATTCGTCTTCGCCGCTCCGATGCATGCCTACGTACACGCATTGACCACCACCTGCACGCGTCGATGTCCCTGGAAATGTCTTTTCTTCTTTCGGCCTCTCCTTCGTTTACACCCTCGCTCGGACCCCTCGATTTACGAGCGTGCACCGACACGACCTCCGCGCGGATTTCGAGAAACTTATCCGACAGGATAGCCGACTTTGATTCCGGACAACCTTCTGTTCCGGCCATTTTATGCGGCATATCGCCGAACGACGCCTGACAGGAAGTCGACGGCCGAATCTAAGGAATGTGCCGAACAGAGACGATATGGTGATCTTATGGTCGACTCGATGTATCGTGTTGCTTAAGTTACTGTCTTTGCGTTTGATGTTTGACATTTTAGCTTGTATGATCTTGGTTCAGCAATCGGAGTGAAGGCTTGATGTCTGTTTACTATCAGTTGTGTGGTGTGAGAGGATGATTGCATGGAGGGCGAAAATGGTGGACGCGTGTGGAGTCAGCGAGGGATCATGAAGTGTCATCTTAGGTGGCATCGAGTGTGAAGGTTGTAGGAGCTATTTATGTAGTTTGATGATGACTTTGAATTTGACTGGTCAGATGATCATTCGATTATAAGATTTGACGGTGTAGGAATTGGGGTTGTTGGAAATATTGCAATTTAGAAATATGGGAATTTAGAAATTTGGACATTTGCAAGTTTAGAAACTTAGAAATCTAGTGATTTGAGAACCCAAAAATTTTCCAGTTGAATAACTGATAAATTTGTAAGTTTGAGTAATTTGAAAACGTCAGTAATTTCAAAGTACCGAATCCTAAGCATTTCGAGTGTGAATCTCAGAATAAAATATTCTCAAATTATGCAGGCAGAATGCAAAATAGCAGAATATTAAAATTATTAATTGCATTAATGTCTCGTTCAGAAGTGTACACTTAATCGTCGACATTTTTGCTCACTTAAGTGTCTGTCACTATCCCCACCACATCTTACAAATGGGATCTCGTTAAGTGTACATTTCTGTACTTAACACGTCTGTATCCGTATGATTTCAGGAAACTAATTTATAGTACCAGCAGGCTATATATTTAACAGTTTTGAAACAACTGCTTAATTTTGGTTCTGTTTTTAATGAATTTATAATGAGCCGCATAAATTACATTGTCTGCCGGGTAATTAATAATTCCCCACTGAGTGGGTTACCAATGGTCTCCATTACTTGTTGGAATCAACACTCTCGTTAAACATTGAAAGATATTATATAATATTTTTGTAAAATCTTCTTAACAATTATAAATTGCTTTTAAATGGAGCTCTTCAGTCATTCCATAACTTCATTTAACCTAATCGTGTTTGTGGCTTTATAGCACTTAATGTTGGCAATTAAAGTTAACTTTATTTAACTTGATTGATTGATTGACGATTAATTCAATCAGTATGTTGTTCATCAGTTATGTTGTTCTCAACATAACCTCTTCAATGTATGATCTAATCTGTATTGCAATTTAACCTATTTCCTATTAACCTATCAATTTATAACCTATATATCACAAAGTATATTCAAATAATTTTGTGTGAACTTCACAAAAGTCTACCCCTACTTTTGTCTCGACAGAAACAAGATTTCTCTAATTGCAAGTAACCTTCACAACACCAACAACCTTGCAATGATTCATTCTCAATGCTGTTTCCTTCATTCAGGTCCCTAACAGACCCCAAAACACTTTTCCCTCCCAAAAATTTGCACGACAGGTCCAAAGAGGTGCCTCAACATCAAACTGGAACACATCGACCGATAGATGCATATCGTACAATTTGGCAGCAACCCTGGTGTCCTTTAGGGTCGTCTCACCTTCAGTACAAGAATCCTCGTGGCCAGAATACCTAGCGACTAGGTATTTGTGACCTTTAAGAAGAAAGGAGCTGCAGAACCCTGTGGGATACAGACAGCTTCCGGAAGCGTGGAGATCCGCCGGCGAAGATTGCAGGGGCGTCGAGTGTCTTCCTTTCCGTTAGACGAAGGCATCCCTCGTAAATAAACTGTCGAGATCCACGCCGAACGGACCGCAGGGTGGCTAATATATCTCACGACTCGGTTAATTGACCCACCGAAGGCTCCGGCCGTGTATCCGATTCTCCTTGACAGCCCCGATTCCTTTTTTAGTATTCTTCCCTATAGTCCACAGCTGCGAGGAATGCGAGTTTCGTTACGCGTGAAATCGACCGATCGCGGATTCCATGAGAAAATTCGGTGGACGAGCCTGAATGAAATTCGCGAACAGGTTTCCGAGAAGAAGCGGAAGATGGATGACGAAGAGTGTGGAAGAAATTAACCCTTGCGTTCTTCCGTTGTGCGTTCACCGTATTTTCAAAAACGACGGATACTAATCTTGACTAATCTTGAGAAGTGTAGTCATAATTTTAATCATAATATTAAAGCAGCCAGCTGTCATAAAATATGATATAAACAAATATAATCAAATATGCAATGTAATAAAAACGAATGAAGAAAAGAATTCATACAAAGTAGTCACAATATATCATTTCGAATCAAAATGCAACAATACTCACTGGGAAACAGGAAACACAAATCACTATGAACTAGCTCTTATAAAGGATTGGTGCAACAATGGGCTACTGCCCGTTGTCATAATGAAAAAATGAACGGAAAAGAATACAAATGAATGGGTATTTGACTTTGCATGACATTATATGGGGTTAAAATATGTATTTGTCAGAAACATTTGATCACACAATCCGTTTTGATTCATAAACGTTTCAAATAAATTTTGCTACGTTAGATATATTTCTGCTGGAGAAAATTATGCAATTTTTCATTTTTGCTTCTAAACTTTCCTCTGTAATTTTTAAAAATATAGAAAATACAAGTCTACATACGATTTATGTATATTTTATAAAGGGAACATTATATACGACTTGAATAGGTACTTCGCTATCAGAAATGAAACGGGACATCCATCGGACAACTTTCTCCGTGCACTGACAAAGAAATCGGTAATTTCAGGTGGCGATACTTATTGACCCCGTGTAGATACCAGAAAGGATACGAGCATATGCGGTGTTACACAGGCGAATCGAGGTGTACGTGGGTGCGCCAAGACGTTAATTACGGGGGGACGATGCAGTCTGTCCCACCTCGAGACCACGAAGACGCCTCCGGCGACGCTGTGTTTGTCGCACCGGTGTCGCCAACCGGTGCTGGAACTACCAAACATCCGTTATTATCTTCCGTGCATACAAATACAACATACAACCCTCCTACAACGAACTAATCCCCGTACATGTAACTAACGTAATATCTAATCTTCGCATACCATACAAGTAGTCCTCTTACAAGATGTCCGAACGGTAGAAATTGTAGACTTCCAGATTTTGGGATTTTTAAACCCAAGTTACTAAGGATTAAACACATCAAATCGTCAACTCCAGTACTCACAATATGAAAACCTAATTAAATGATAAAAATTTGGAAAGAAAGAATTAGTTTTAGTATTGAAGCTTTCTCTCGATCCACGGTTGAAACATAACAACGGAGCGTCAATTACAGAGCGCCTCGCAATTAACGAGCATAAAATCCCAGGAAGGTATCAAGGGTATTCCGTTAAGCGTCTCGGAAGTCGAAAAATGCGCATCAACTACCGGGAGAGGGAAGATTCACACACTTACCCCTGGAACGCTGAAAGCTGGAGGTGAGAGGTCAGCAGGTTTTGTTGAAAAATCTGATTATGCAATGAGTGCTCGTTCCGCGGCGCGTCTCGTAGCGGGCGGAGAAGAGAGGATAAGCGGAGAGGAAAATAGAGTGAGATCGCTAGGAGGTAGACGAAGGGGGCAAAAGGTGATGAAGCTACAGGGGCACGAGAGGGTGGAGGTGGAAAGGGGTCGCCCACGCACGCGTAGGATAATTGCACACGTGATTCTCCCTCGGTTATTGGCCGTCTCCTTTCATCCGACGTTTCGTTTCCTCGTCCGCGTTACCTGGTCCGCACTGGATTCCCCGGCCGTGTGTACGCGAGTTAACATCTGCATGCGAGAGAAGCTTCGCATAGGAGAAGCGGATGAACCTGGAAGGAGTGGAGGTGCTCGAGGAGGAGGTCAGAGGTCAGCCGCACTCTCGACGAGGCAGACGCGACGCCCACCGAGCGACACCCACGCGAAAATCCTTCTACTCCAACCTCTCGTCTTTTACCTACTTCCTCTTCTTCTTCTTCTTCTGTCTCCTCGTATTTTCCTCTTCTTCGTCTTCTCTCTTCTTCCTAGTCTTTCCTTTTCTTCTTATTCTACCTCCTCATAGTTCCTCTTCTTCCTAGTCTGAACTCCTCTTTTTCCTCTTACTCTAGCTCCTCACACTTCCTCTTCTTCCTAGTCTGATCTCTTCCTTTTCTTCTTATTACCTCCTCATAGTTTCTTTTTCTTGTTAGTCTGATCTCTTCTTTTTCTTATTCTGCCGCCTCATAGCATTCTTTTCTTCCTCCTCAAAGACCCCTTCCTGGTCTTTGATCTCTTCTTTTTCTTCTTATACCATCTCCTCATAATTTCCTTCTCTTTCTCTTCACCATGATCTTCAATCTTCTTTCTCTTCTTACTCTGTGTCCTCGTAATTTCCTCCTCCTCCTCTTCGTGATCTTCTGCCTCAACCTCTTCTTCATGATCCTTAATATCTTTCCTATCCCCTCATACTCTTCTTTTCTTTCTTTCCTTCATCATCTTCAGCGTCTTCTTCTGCTCTCCGACACGTTCTTCTTCTTCTTTGTATCCCCTATTACTTTTCCGTTCTTCTTCTTCCTCACCTTTTTTTATCTTTTCTTTTGTCTTCTGAGACGTTGCACTTCTTCATATTCGTAGTGTCCTCTTTTCTTCTTCTGCATTGTCTTTGTCTATCTTCATTTGTCTTCTGCTTTTTTCTTCCTTTTCTTGAGTTTTATTTTCTTCTACCTTCTCTGCTTTCTTCTTTTACTTTCGAACACCTTCATGATCCTCTTCTCTTTTTTGTATCTTCGTAGTTTTTTTTATCTTCTTTTCCATTCTTCCTTTTCATGGTCTTTGCCCATCTTCTGTCTTCTGGTAACCTTCTTTCTTCATAGCCTGTTCCTCTTCTTCGTAGCCTTTGATCTTCTTCTTCGAGGTCCCCGCAATCTTCTCCTTCCTCTTCGTACAACCTCCGTTGTTCCTCTTCTGTTGCTTCATCCTCCTCTTCGTGGCGTGCATTTTCTCTCGATTTGAGCTTGGCGGGCTGGGTCGAAGCTGTACATCTTTGAGCCCGTCAAAAACGGTGCTCTTGAATGTTGAATGGCGCGGTTCTTGTTTTTTGATCTTGAATGATGGGGACGCTGGGTGTTCAATCTTTTGAGCAGTTATGAATGTATGGAGCTTTTTGAGATTTAGTTTAAGCACCGGGTATGTGTAATTGTTGTAATTATAGGGTGGAATAACGCATTTATGAGTCGGAGGAAATATTTTTACGGTTTGTTGTGTCTGTATTTCAAGTTTTATAATTTACTGTGTTGCGTAGCAGCTTGCTAGTAATTATTGTATTTATTAGAATCTTGTTTGTGAATCATTCGTTTGACAGATATTGCTACGGTATCTTGAACACCTTCAATATCTTAAGTACTCTAAATATTTTATGCGTTAACTCTTACTGATTCATCTGCATTCGTGAAACAAAATGACTGCCTCTTCGCTGCATTAAACGAATCAATCAACTTACAATTTATTGTCTGTCAGAGTCTACTGACTATTAAGAAGAGCGAATATTTGAGATTAAATGAGAAGTTTTGAGCAATAAAATTTGAATGGTCCAAAGATGGCGACGACAGGAATTTCGTGACGTTCTATACAAAAATATTTGGATACCGTAAGCGTATAAAGAAGAAAAATTTATTTTCGTCTCTCGTCGCAGAGCGCGAGGACGAGACATTTGCGTAGATTTATCGCGTTTTAAAGAGACAACGCGTGCCACTTTCTTTCAAGCAAAGACGTCTTGATCGTGCCGGCACTGGATCGTTAATAATCGCCTTTCTTCCTGCGCTGTAAACTCAGCTGGCCGACACGATCAAACGAGCGGATAATCGAATTCGGGAAGCGTACGCGTACAAAAGAGGTACCCTCTCGATCGTTGGATGACGTTCGTAAATGGAAACTTTGCCGGAAGACTTTCAGCCGGTCGGCTAACCCGGGAACTCGATAAATTTCGAATCTTTTGTCGTCGCTAACGACCAGGCGACAGTTAAATGCTCCTCTGGGAAAAATATTAGCGATAAATTTCGGTTCGTTGATTTACCGTTGTCGTTTCTAGCTGACCGCTTCGCGGGTTACGCTTCGGTGTCCTCTTCGACCGAGAACGCTTGGCTCGTCGATATTACAAACGTTTCTGCGATAATTCAACAAAGTGACGTGAGCAAATATTCAAGATTAACGATTGACACTTTTAATTTACACTCGGTAATTTTTAGTACTTGAAATGTCTTTTTATAGAGGATAATCGAGCACAAAGGGTTAAAGGTATTTAGCTCACTGTGGATAACTGTAGGTATGGATATGTCAGTATTTTTTAATGTTTAATGTCGACCATTCGGAAATTGAAAGGGGATGCAACGCAGAAGGAAAAGGGTTCTGACGAGTATTACGACGGATTACACCGGTAAGCCATGGCTAACTGGCAGCCTGACGTCATAATCTTAGGAAATATTCGGTCGACCGTTTGACCGAACCTCTTTGAGTATTCTCTTCTTTCATCTTCTCGATTTTATTCACTGCTTTCATTCATATTTTCTCTCTTTTGAGAGAGTCGGTGATAACTAGGGTGAGATTAGGGCGAGTCTGATCCAACGATGTGGTGATACAGTGTGTATGTGGTGAGTAATGATTTAATTTGTAGTGACATAACATTACGGAAGGTTATTGTAACATGTAATATTATATATAATATTGTAGTGCGTTAGGATTTAATTCGTGGTGAAATAATATGAGGTAATTCATTGTGTGATTATCGTGATTGATATGTAACGTGCTTATCTTATGATAATCGAATGTTAATGTTTCGGACGAAAAATTGAATCGCGTTGAAAATACAAGTTTACCCAGGCCGTCACATTCCAATTGTGAAGTGCGTCACAAGTGTGACACGATATTATACAGCAAGGGGTTAAAGAGGAACCGAGCGAGAAGAAGCAAGCGCGATAAGGTGAGACGAGAGGCAGAAGGAATTTATTATACTCCTGAGAATTCGAGCGAGGGGTAAAGACCGGCTATAGGAAGATCTGGACACGATCTACGGTAAATGCTCGAGCAGATCCCTCGAGTGATCACCAAGATTTTCGAATCGATCAATTAAGCGGCGTGTGGGAACCGTCCGGTCCGCTCTCGCCCGTCCGTCCGTCCGTCCGATCAGCACCAAAAGCTCAGATCTTGATCTCTCCGCAAACCTGTAATCCTCGTGGAAGGAGCGCACCAACGACGATCGGGGCCCTTCTTTTTCCCCCCCGTGTCCGTTCTTTTTTCTCCTTTTTCTTTTCTTTCTCCCGTCGGGGATCACCCGACGAAAAGACGGAGACGGACCATCTACCGTCGAGGGGACAAGAGGCGTATACGACGCGCGTATTATGTATACTCGATCGGGCCCGATATTCTCCGGTGTCACCCTCGTCAAACGGTGCTTTTTGCAACCGGTCAACAAGGGAGACTCGCTGACGTTTTGTCAGCTCGATCGAGATAACGGTAAGCGGAGTCAAGATACGCGGACCAACTTCGAGACGATGCTCGCTGGAAAAACTTTTGCCGCTCAACTTACCTGCCTATTGGACTTCTTCGTTGGACTCTATTCTCCTTTCAACAGCTTTGATGGATCCTTTTTAGATGCTCACGATAACTTGATGAAATTAGTGATTTATCTTGGAAATTGTGCGAGAAACGCAGGATGCATTGTACGAGGAATGTCTCTGTCACTATATCTTCAAATTTGTATATCACAGCCCGTTTTTATCTAAATCTCAATATTTCGATACAGAGTAACGAGACAATTAAACAAATTCATCGGGCTTTTCTCGCGAGGATCGTGAAGACAGGACCGAAGGGAGGTGAAGAAAGGCGTGTACGCAACCGTCTACCCTCCCGTGGCAAGTCGACGCGACAGGGAGAGAATCGAGGCTTAATCTCGCGACAACGTGGCTGAGAGGCTAAGCGCAAAAACCTGGATACGACGATCTTAAATTCTCGCGAGGGGCCTACTCGATTACCTGCCCACGCGATTTCTCGAAGCTAACCCGAGCGTCAGGACGAAACACGGGGTAGGAACATCGGAAGAATACGAGATAACACGACCGGCGACGAGAGGAACAGGGACAGACAGGGACGTGCAGGAAGGTGGAACGAAGAGGAACGCGTATCCGTGACAAGAGACTAGATCTACGCCGGTGGGACCACACGTGCGACGACCACGAAGAGACGAGTGCGGACACGAGAGTGTGCTTTCTGGATCTCGGCTGGATTTTCGGCGCTCGTGGATATCTCTTGTTCGCAACGCCGTGCAACGATTATGCCACGGGCACCGAGATATCCTCCGGAGGTTGTCCGGGGTTTATTGAGCCCCGTTAGCTTTCTTTCTTCTTCTCTGCCAACGACGTGATACGATGATGGCGACACTGAACGTAATGGAATCATGCTTCCATTTTTTTTTATACCCGGTCCATTTTCAAGAGGAAGATTTGGTTATGTATGTTAATTCATTTCAATTGGAATTGTCTTTTTGAAGCGATGGTTTCTTAACTTGTTGGTAGAAACATCAGAGGTTTGATGTATTGTAATTGACGGTGATCATAACCGGTAGTGACGGATATGAAATGAGTGGACATGATGTAGGAAACTGAAGACATACATGTATGTATAGATCATCTCAACCCCAACAGTACACGTCCTTAAACCTATTACTTATGAATATCCTTATGAAATAAGAGTATTCTTATTAATCCCAAATTCAAATATCCATAACGAATGTAGCTCGTGATGGTCCAGCCACTAGTTACAGTAAAGAGGATGGTATGGGAAGCAGAACGGTGGTCCCGTGTCACGTTCATGGGGTTTTATTGTTGTGCACTCGATCGGCCCGAAAATTTGACGAACTGGTTCCGCGCTCTCTCTTTTTCTCGCTTCGCTAACGGCGAATGCGTCTCGCGGGGAATAAATCCGGATAGATTGGCTGGGACGTGGTGCTCCTATTACGGGGACGAATCATCGGGAAAGATCATCTTCGAGAATCGTGAGAGAACTCGCCTCGGATGAGAATCGACGCGGTGGCTTCGCGTTGTATATAACCCGGTGATCGATCTGTTTTTAATGTGACACGCCTGACGCGATGAATATTAATGGAATCGCGAAACGAAACGTGAGACACGGAAGATGTATGAGAGAGCCGAGCCAATGCACGGGATCATTTAGGAGAGGTATACTGTGTTAACAAGTGTACCTGTTGCGCCAAGTGTATCGATAATTTAAGACTTTCGTGGCTTCGTTTATTTCACTTCGCGCCGAATAAATGCATGATGTTTTCGTATATGGTAAATGGTAGTGTAAGATTCGGTTTCGTTTCTCGGAGTAGCGTGAATTTATGATCAGAAATAAAAAAATGATACGAACAATTTATTTTGGAATAAAGACAAGAAACGACTAACCGCTGCATCGAACTGAACGAACATTTTATTTCGGTCTAAAATTATCTTGCTATCGTTATTTCTCGATTGCGCAATTAAAGAAGCGTATTCGCGCTGTTTCTTCTGTTGAAAAGAGTCTCTGGAAAAATGGAATGTGCAATGAAAGGACAGCGTTAACAATTATACGGATGGCAATTAAAAATCGCGACAAGGAATTTAAATTGGTCGCGTAAGGGTTGAAACCACATTTCAGTGTGCAACCCCTCCCACGCTCGCGGTAGAAGGCTTCCTCGTCCGCGGGTAGACGGATAAAAGGCCGCGTATAAAACAGCTTTATGGCTCTTAACGGCAACTAAGAATCGTAATAAAAAAATTTAAACGCCGAGACGATGATAAATTCTCGACTTTTATCACGATGGTAAATTTCCAGCTTTACGATTCGAGCCACAGCCCGTTCTCTACCGACTTGGCCACGATCTAGTTCACTCTCTAAATCTGAATAGTCACTCTTTCACTCGGTTAGAAGTATACCACTCTAGTGAACAGTTATCGATTATACCCAACGATTCCTTCATCGTGACCACGCAATGCTGTATTCGTTAATTGTCTCTAACTTGTACCTGGCGAAAGTACCATCATCGTATTCTCGTAATCATCAGATTTTACATCTGCAGTTTTTCTCAAAATAGAATTGAAAGTAATGAAGACTCGCAGATGTGGATTCCACAGCCAATGACTCTATGAACATACCGACCACATAGCAAAGCGGTACGTTGAAAACTGAATAGTCAGATATGTAAATGTCAGATATGATTTATCTGTGTTTCTGATACTCTAAGTCTATGAATTATTTTGAACATATCGCGTATAAAGCCGGGACGAAGGTTTCAAATGTGACTTAGAGCTGTATAATAAGAGCTTGAAGATGTACACTAGAGTTTGAAGATGTATAATAAAGTTTAAAGCTACATGTGTTAATAGAGCTTGAAGCAATAAAAGTAGGTGAAACGCGATGCAAACTGGTGGCAATTAAAATAGATGTTCCGTGTGAAGACGTGTGGAGTTTCTGGAAATGCTGGTAGAAATCAGGTATTAGAATCGTGTGTTTGGTCGGAGTGGCAGCTTTTCCTTGTCCTCGGGAGAAAAAGGGTCTGTAACTACCGCTAGCAAGCGTGTAGGACGCGGGAGTAGACGCATAAAGGAGTCGTTTGCTCGGAAACGAGCACCTACCGAGGACGCGAGCAGACGTCGTTAAGTTGGCCAATGGTCCGGGGCATTTCTCGGCGGACAATGAGGCGCGACAGGGACGAAATCGCGAGGGCGAAGAAAGGAACGAGAAGAGAAAGAAGCTTGTCGCCGTTCCAGAACCACGCAAGACCCATTCTGGCCCGGGTGGTCGCCCGTCAATCTGCTGCTCATGCCGCTTTCGGCGCAAATATCCTCCAACGATGTACTGGGTCCTCCCTGTACCCGTCGCTTTCTTCTTTTTCTTCGTCTTCCTCCTCTTCGTCGGCGTTTTTTTACTTTCTTTCGGCGCACGACGCACGTAACGGGCCATCTCTTCCTCTCCACGTGCGATCGAGTCGAGGAGAAAAGGTAATGCGGCGCGGCGAAGGCGAACGAAGAAAGGCGGACGTGTTGGACCCCGCGTTTCCCAATCTTATGTGGGACCACCTCGAAAAATCGCTGCCTCTTCTTCGCCTGCTTTATGTACGTCACTTACCTTCCTTCTTCCACATCGTCTGCTCCTTTTACTCGCAATCGTTCACCTTTTGTTTGCGAAAGGTGACAGCACTTCCAGTCCTTTCGGTTTGTCGACGACAAATTGACACTTTCATATTATTGCACACTATGGACATCGCATTTAGATAGGAACATAGACCACATTTAAATTGATCAGAACATATGCTACATTTAAATTAATAGAACCATATTAAATAGATTGAAAAGTAACTCAGAAATTTATATTTCGGCATCCTGCAGATGTACATATCAGTGACGCCAAGTGACCGCTTTTTCCAAAATGGCTGCCACCCCGATGCAGTAGGCCCTCGTGTTATGAAGCTTTGTGAACCAGAAATTGAATTTCTGAGAAAGTCAGTGAAACAGTTCAGGGTGGTCACAGAGTCGTTCGTGGTCAGTTAACAAAACTATCCGTTCTCGATAAGAGGCCATCCCTACTTCCAGAGTTTGTAGAGCCGCGTACACGAGGTATCGACAGCGGTTAAAGGATTAATTACGTGAACGGTTCCGCGTTTCACAATTTTTTTTCTCACCGGCGACCGTTGTTTCTACAGTGTTGAATCTACATCGAGGTAAGAGGAAACCGGCACGGCACAAAGTGGGTACGTTAGTACGACGTTTCATCGTATTTCTATTTGGTATGCAGAGTTCATCGGCAGAGGAAAGCCACTAAATTCCGTTCGTTTTGTCGTTTATAAACGAATGTACGAGCATGAAAACCGACACTCAGCCCGCTCGTAACATCTCTTGTAAAGCTAAACTTCCTCGCCGGCCAACTTCCACGTGTCGAAACTACTACCTGCATTGCACTTAACGATATACTTTCGTACACGATCGTTTGTTTCCAGCTAAAGGATTAACAGTTTTTGCGACAAGTTATTGCCTTGAAAGTTGATAGTGAATAGCCTGTGGCGTTCGGCGCTAACACGATATTAAATATGGGGATTTTATTCTGCTCCTTTCTATCATTATTCATTTTTGAAACGGCCATTGCAGTTTTCATGTTTGAACATTTGAAACGTTGATTTGTGAACTGCATCATGTTTTATGACGATTTATATGAAGATTGTGTACTATATTTACCATGACAGGTTGATGTTTTTGATCAAATGTAAAAATTATGTGTTTGTCTTTTATCGACGAAAAAATTAATACTCTTTACTTTATACAATTTTTCATATTTTGAAAAATTATATACAAAATCATATTTTCTGAAATGCATATCACCTTATTTTAAGAAGAATATTAAAATTACACTTCGTATTAAAAATAAATGAATATATGACTAAAATTGCATTGCAACGTTAAAGCACCAGCGGAGAAATATAATCTCGGAGCAGTTTAAGTTGAAGACCTGACACCCTTTCACGACTGTTAGAAAGGAAAATGGCCGGCCGCAGGCTTCCGTGCGAAGCGTATCGACTCGACAACGCTTACGCCGTGAAAGGGGAAATAAATAAGTTCGTAGACACTTTACGGTTAATTATCGCCACGTAGAGCCGACAGTTTCACGTGACTGACCGACCAGACGACACGAGAATGCACGAGAACGGAGGAACGAGAGAAAAGTAGAGGAACTTCAGGGTGGGTGGCCGTCGCTTCAGATTCTAATCTTCTGCTTTACGGGGTCTTGTCCTTCCTTCCTTCGTTGGCGACCTTAACGTGCATCCCTCTCGACAACGACCTCATCTCACACTTTCCTTCTATCTTCGCTCGTTAAAAACAACCCCTGTTATCTGCCTCGTGGTTTCATTAACGGTTACATTATTGTTTGTTAGCAGTTCACTTCTGTCCGCTTTAAGTGGTAGAGTACAGTTCTATAGTACAATAGTATATGGTATAATGGCACATTATAGGGAAAATGAGGTGTTAGGAATTTTTAAAATGGTGAGATTAGGAATGGGAAAGTTAGAAGGTTGAACATTTGCAAATTTGGAGATGTAGAAGTTTGATAATATTTTGGTTCCTGATAATAAACATCAAAAAACGTAACAAACATTATACTAAACAATATAAAATAGTAAATGCTAACAAACAAAAGTTGATTAGGAAGTTGCACATGCAACGGTTGAATTATGATTCTCCCGTAATTAAAGTTGGTGACAGGCAGTAGGCGAGGCACTGATAGATGAAAGTGATGTGGTTAAGTATCAATTAATTGACAGACTCCAAGATAAATTGATTTACGACAGATTCTCAGTTGTAACACTTCCATTGTTCACTACGTCAGCTGCAGATCATGTTCCTATTGTCTTATAATTTACGAAGAAGTGAGAAGAAGATGAAAACGATGGACGGTGTTAGATGATTGACTACACTATAGTGTTACTATAGTTACGATTTCTAATTGAACACCTCGAGTGTTCTTGTTCACTGTTATTTAGTCCGACATCATATTTCTTCGAGACAGTAAAGAATTTTTAAATCTCTTCTTGTTCTGGTAATAATTTTTATGACTTATACTTTGCATATAAGAGTGAGTAGGTTTGTATACTTTTATTCTGAAATTCATAAGTGAATTTTTAGATGTCCACATTTTTAAGCTAGTCTATTATACTGCAAGTATAAAAATTGCGAATAATTCCTGAGACTACCAGATATCAAATTATAAATTTGAAATCTCTGCGAATTCGCTGTATCTCATCAAGCACACCACTGCCCGCAACCCGTTGCGGGGCAGTCGCCCTGCCCGTCGTTATCCCGAGGCACGTTTGTTATTGGCGAAACACCGACGGAAGTCCCGGCAAGTATAAACATCTTAAAAGCCTATTACAGTTATCAGCGTTGATCTACAGCCAACAGAGCCTTCAGGTAATACAATATTTTCCGAGCTTTCTCGTGCTTCTCGCCCCGGAGAGAGCGAAAAGGTGTCGGTGGTTGGATCGGTCGCGAGATAACATTTCCTCGAGATCGATCGATCACTAGGAGCTCGTTGTCTCAATCAAGTTAGCTCTAAGGAATCGTCGTGAAACTACACCCGAGGGAATCGGACGAGAGAGAGAGAGGAATCCTGGGACTTACAAGATGGCGAAGTACCATGCCAAATCGGGCACGTGTGCTGTGCCGAGGGTTAGGATAGGGTGAAGCAAGGATGAAAGGACAATGCCTGGCTCGAATATATTCTTAGGGAGGGGATAAAACACTCGGAAAGGTATCTTTACTATTGCTGAAGAGATTAATGAAACTTATGGTATATTCTTTAAATTATAAATCTGTTTATAAACTGTACTACATTTTGTCAATGCATGCAATCAAAATGGCGGTATCCTTCATATTACAAATAGAACTGCAATGTAATTTACGTGTATTTTTAAGAAATATATGTTGGTACTATATCAAAATGGTATGGATCCGTACAATCTCATTAACTAAACAGTTATTAACCATGTGTTCATAAAAATATGAATGTAATATAAAATAGGCGAAACGATTGATTTCCAGCGTCGATTTCCGAAATTGTAAAAGACAGAGTGTCGAGAAGAAGATTTTTTAGCTTGAAGGAAGATGGAAGGAGGAATACCGAGCGGTTGTAGTTGTAAATAATGCATTATAAATATAGGCACGCAGGTCGCGCGCGAGCGCACGCTCACGCAACACAAGGGACGCGTGCTTGGCATAGCTGCGCGCATTGTGGGCCCAGCACGAGGTCCAGAGGGGCCTATGGGGCCCCATCTCGGAGTCCGTCGGTATACGGGACGACAGGGACCCGCTTAGACAACAATCACATTCATCGAGAGACTCACAATGCTAATCGTAAAGACGCCGCCTATTATGGCGGCGTGTCCACGAGGGTTCAACCCGGGGTCCCCTTGGAGGCGAGCTTCCCTTCCTTTTTCTGCCAACGAGCCGCAACAGCCGAGTTTTTATTTCTTCGGGCGCCTTTGAAGCGCCGTCGAATCGAGACACTTGCATCCCCACCCTCACCCCTCGATTTTCTCGTCCTTTATCTCCTCGCCTCCTCTCTTTATTTCTTCATCCACCGTCCCTTCATTTATTCCTTTCGACCGCGCGATCTTTCTCTCCTGTCCTCTTGCCTCTTCCTCATCCTCCTCTTCGCTCGTCGACTTTCTTCGCAAGCTGAACACGGTGCCGGTTGACGGGGTGGCTGCGTCGATACCTTTGAGGGTTCATGGGGGACCATATGTTACTGTGGAGGTCTACATTCGTGCTTAACTTCTCTCTTGCTGCAAGAACCGTTCCAGAATTTTAACAGGCTATCATACCACTTTTAGTTTACTTTTGTTTAGCATGTGCTGATCTTTATAAAATACATTCTACTTGTTTATATTCTATATTTTCTGCACCTTTTACTCGTACTTCCACTATTATAATCTTCATAACCAAAAATCACTGCAAACGTACTGAACATTTTAACTTTCTTAACATTGAAGCAGCTATGCAAAATTGTAGGTCAAGAGATTAACAGAAGAATCTTGTACAAATTAATTAATCCAAGATTCTCGCCTCTCATAAATCTAGCGTTAAACTGTACCCCGTAGCAGAATAGAAAATCCTGGTCCGTGACTCACAAAGGTGGGTTAATCGTGAAAAGATGAACCGTGTAACAGAAGGCTACCTATCGCTACTTGATGCCGGACAAAGGGCAAGTCGGCGCAATTGCAGTTGACAAAACGTTCTCTCGGCTGTTTTATTCCGAGCATTATTCGTTTTTCGGCTTCTCCCGCGTCAAAGGCAAATCTCGTAAAAAGGAAACGTCAACGGTGGTCCCCAAAGCGGAGACACAGGTCGGCTACCGTGCGGTTCATCCACAGGGGGTCGTGTTTCGTCTCGTTTTTGCTGCTGGCACCTTTGATCGCCAGTTTCTCCAAGGAATTCGACCACAAAAGGTCGTTAACGGTCACCACGTTCGAGAAGAATACGGCAACGGCTACCAACGACCGTGACAAATTTCCGAAATCGCATTCGGACTCTAAACGGGGTCAAAAAGTATTTCGGCAACTCCTCGCTGGACCGGTGTTAATAGAAATTTAATGTGCCGGCGATTTCGAATTTATGTGCATCGTATATTTTCTGAACTTGAGAGTTTATGGAAGATGTTATAAAATATTCTCCTCTTCTTTTATCCCCTTTTAGGAGACGGCTGCGTTGGAATTTTAAGATGGGGTTGATTTGGAGGGATATCTGATGGTTTTTTACTATTTTTGTTATTATTACTTACTTTTTGTTATTTTTACATAATCTCTTTTATTGGACACGAATTTAACTAATTCGTAATTCGTGTTTATACTCCTTTGAAAGAATTATAACGTCTCCATGTTTGTTAGGTTAGGCTACCAACTTTATAATTTGAGTCCTGCAAAAGTTGCGCAATAGGAAGCTGTTCCGAACTGATAAAATTAAACTATACTGTATCTGTCACCAGACAACATCTAAATATCTCAGCCTCTACCTGCTGTTCTCTAAAATGAATAATGATGTGCAGCTTATCTTTAGCGTAGTCCTACGTGTGACAGAAGTTTATGTTGTTTTGCTGAAGAGCAGTGTTAGATAAGATAGAAATCTCATAATATACTTAATGAAACAGAGTTACCGAACGATATAACTGTATTTATAACCTCTAAATCTTTACAGAACGTTAGCATCTAAATTCGTGAAAAATTGTCAGAGATAAATCAACAGATCATTGGTTCAGTTGATCGAAAATCTTTATTATTAAATTATAATAAATACATTAAATTGTTAAATTCTCAATTTGCCAAAATCTTCCACATTCCCAAAGATTCAACGCCCATCACAAAAGAAACTTTGTTCCCTAAGAATGCAAATACATCCATAATTACTGCGCCGGTTCAATTACTAACTCCTCGTTGATCACATCGATCCTTCTCATTAATTACATCCGACATCCACCAAAATTCGCACAAGTCGTTTGAGAAGCTGGCCAACGGAACAAATCGATTCCCCGACTTATCTACTGTCTGTCATCTCCGGCCGCTGTTAAGACAAGCGTGTCAAAATTTAATTAATGAATCACTCTGATCAAAAGGAATCATCGAGAGCGTTCCTCGTAGCCGTATCGTTCCCGGTTCGAGTGGTCCAATAAGTAAACACAGGTATCCGTGTCCTACCTGAATTATGCTTGCCTATTTACCCATAGTCCTCTCGAATCCTTGAAACGAGGACCCTAGAGACTCTCGAGAGGCCATTGTTGCAGCGAGTATCAGCTACCTAGCTCGATCTACCTGTCTTGGAAACTCGCGACCAGTCCTCGTGCCGTGTAAGGCCATCCAGCGTGAAAAAGAGCCTCGCCCCTGTCTTCCTTTTTATTTTTTTTCTTCTTTTCTGTTTCGGGAAACGATCATCCTCGGCCACCTTGCCTTTTGTCGCTATTGTGAGACCGAGAGACTGCTCGTCACTTTGTGTCGCTGTTACGGGACAATTTGCGGCTTTTCGTGTCCTTCGTGTCGGTGGTGGTCTCTCGTGTTCTATAGAGAAAAGCTGGAAAACTTGGGAAAACGTTTGTAGAAATTTCGAGGTTAACTGCAATTCTCACTTTAGTGCACCACATGAACTTTATGTTTAGGTTAGGTTGAAATAGGTTATAACAGATTTGAAACGAAGAATAATTTAGAGAACCTAGCTCATTCGTGGTTATGCTAATGATACGCATACAAAAAGCGTCATCAGATTACATCACCTATCACCTCCTGTCAATATTTTCACATGCACATTCGTATTCAAAAAGTTCCTGACGAAGGTTGGACAATTACTAAAAATTTCCTTACAATGCATCGTGAAGGCTACTTGATTATTCCTGGCGCTTTATGATAGCACCAGGTAACAATTTCGCAGCGTATGCTCTTACAGATCGTAGAGAACCGAGAGATTGTAGATTCAAAGGAGTCGATTTCAATGAATAGTCGCAGGGTCGTGTGAGTGAACTCGATTGTCGATTCGGGGTGAGTTGGAGGCGCGTAGACTTGTGGGAGAGGTCAGAGCTGTCACTCAAGCGACCCGATGTGTCTAGCTACCCTCCCATTAGCCCTCCTCCCTCTCGTTAATTGCTAAATTGAAGGCAATTTCGACGGACAGCTAATCGGAATTCGACGCAATATATCGCGCGAATTGAGGCCCTGAAATCGAGAGAGGATTACGTGGGATTTATGGAGGCGTCATTCGACCCCGTTCGTTCTCTTCTTCGCGGAATTCTTTCTCGAACCACCTGAACGATCGACATTTCCTGATGGATAGATCTACTCATTTCTACTCGTCCATTATATACCTGCTGTTACCGTTTTGAACAAAATAGACTTTCGTCTGCAGTTATTTGCCAATTTAGCCATTTCAGCCGACTTTGAAAAATATTCTTCATATTACAACAATTTTATATGAATATTGTCAATGTATCCTCAAATGAACATCTTCCTCCTTACCTAATCGAGCAGGTCCATATAGCAGTCATGTTTCAACAAATTCATATAAGAGTCATCTTTGAACAAATTCATATAGTAGTCATCTTTGAACAAATTTATATAGCAGTCATCTTTGAACAAATTCATATAGCAGTCATCTTTGAACAAAATCATATAGCAGTCATCTTTGAACAAATTCATATAGCAGTCATCTTTGAACAAATTCATATAGCAGTCATCTTTGAACAAAATCATATAGCAGTCATCTTTGAACAAATTCATTATATCAGTCATCTTTGAACAAAATCATATAGCAGTCATCTTTGAACAAATTCATTATATCAGTCATCTTTGAACAAAATCATATAGCAATCATCTTTGAACAGATTTATATAGCAGTCATCTTTGAACAAATTCCTATAGCAGTCATCATTGAACAAAATCACATGACAGTCATCTTTGAACAAATTCATATAGCAGTCATTTTAAACAAATGCATATAGTAATAATCTCCAAATAAATTCATGAAGTCCTACTTCATGCCACCAAAGGGAATGCTTAAAAGTATGGGGTAAAAGAATGAGCGGTGAACCGAAGTAGCGACAGCAGAACGAGAAGTAGACAGAGGGAGTGAAGGCTGTCTTCTCATCAAGAATCCTCGAATAGCTTCCGCGGACCAAAATGTATCGTTCCCGAAAAACGGTTCGGGCCTGCTCGTAACCCGGCGCCCTGTGTTTACGACCCGACGGGAGCAACGTCTCTAAAAACCAGGTACGCCCAACGATTCCACCGGTCTGCAGTAACCACATTTCCACTGTACAGAACTCTCCTCGCCTCGGGGTTCGAACCAACAAAACATTCATTCCGCTCGCATGAGTTTGCGACTTCTTTCACACGTTTCACGCGGGCCTAGATGTATCTAGCGTGCCGGAAAAATAAGGTTAGGATGTCACATTTTATTGTACACCCTCCTGGATAAATAATGAATAGTTGCGGTACACATACACTACACATACTATGTAGGGATTGTACTCTAGTATGAGGACTGTATGGTTAGAATGTGCATGAGAGGGCGCTGTGCAAAGAAATGCAAATGGCGTGTACCTAACCTTCTAGCCTAAACTACATTCACCCAAACGTGGTCTTCGTTATCTACTTTTTATATAGGGTTGCATCATGTGTATTATCTCATTAACCTTCAAGTAGTTAGGCCCGTCTGCTATGTAATGTATCTATGTTTACATGAATTGTAATTGCAAGTAACAAATAAATATTATGTGTATATTACATTTCTAATTAAGAGTTGAACATTTTGCAACGTTACACAGCAACACGATCAAAGAACAAGTATAAACATGAAATTTATTAAAAGACAAAGGAAGACCTTGAGGAAAGCCGTTAAGGTGTTAAATAAAAAGAAGTAAACAGCGTGCGAGATCGGTTTCCGTTGATCTGAAAGCCTCCATTTTGTAAGCGGTCAACGGGAATAGATCCGTTACATCACAACGGAGGCAGGGATTTTGATCGCCATAAATACCAAAGTTGTCCGAAAAAGTCTCTATATATCCCCGACGGTAATTATCTGCGGCGATTCCCTTTCCCGCGGGTGCCCGGGCTCGCTGTAGCGCCTATTAAAAGTTCGTTTTCCTAGACATCGTACGAGGGCGGTATGGCCACCGATGCCCCTTAATTAAGGGGACCCCGTGTTACAAGAATTTCTTCCGAAACAGTCCAACTTAAGCGGTATTTAATAACGTAACAATTATATGGTAGGCACTAGATTTCTGAAACCGCGTGGACCCATCGTCGGTCCTATCTTCACCCTTCTGCTTTCTTCTCCGCCCCCCTTCGATTCTCGTGCCCCCTGCGCGACTATCAAGGACAGAAAAAATTGCTCAAAGATTGCAGAATCGAATATTGCATCAGATAGACTAAGACGTTTTTAACGTCAAATACTTACTGAAATATATTTTCAATGGAAATTGGATTACGAATTTCAAAATCAGGTTCAAACTTCAAATCATAGTCTTCAGAATTGTCAAGACATACATCGATTCGAACAATTATACCCAGCATCGTCACAACGAACTTCCCCTTCCCTAACGTCCCCTTTCAATTATTCATTGATCCGTCTCGTTTTTTGTCTAGGAAGGTGCCACAAGAAAAAGAAGCCAAGCCGCAAGGCCCAATTTCAGGAATCGCAGGGTCCCTGTGAACGCGTATATAATTGCTCGTCGATCGGGCCCGTCCCAGTTCACCGGCCATAAACGTGCAGACCCGAGAGGGCGGCATATAACAAGGATGATGTTCCGGGATCCCCCTGAAAGTATGCTGCTGTAGCTTCCATCTAGCACAAAGCGATACATTGTGCCAGGTTGGATCCGTGCGGCTTTCCCCCTTTTATCTGCTCGTGTCGTTTTTGATTTTATGTCTTTTGGAAGGATGTAATTATATACGATCGTGACGACCCTTCGGTGATTAACCCGTTCGTGCTCGATTCGGAAAGTAGCCACTAGTTGGCTCACGGTGATATATAGAAAAATTCATATGTTACGTGTTATTTTGTATCGTGCTGTTTGCGTTTGTTATTTATTGTACATTATTTGCAATCTACAATTAGTTGTAATATAAAATTCTTTCTGTTCAAACAAACTCTGGAACCATAATACTAAAATTCATGCATCAGATGTGGATTACATTAGCCTACACTAAGCACCCTTCATAAGATGAACTGTACAAACTCAACAGAGACAAATCTACCCTCCTTTAATCTATGTCCACAAATACTTGAATTTTTTTGGTACTCTATCAAAGTTCAGTCCGTGACAAGCTTACACTGAATCATCAGGAAGTTCACACTGACTCCGTGACCCAACTCCCTGTCATCGTTCCGGCAATCAAAATGAAGGAAATCCAGGGCAGAACGAGCTGTAGCTCAAGGGTCAATTTCGAAAATTATCCTCGGGTCCCTGCGAACGCGTCTATAATTGGCCATTGATCGGTCCTGCCCAGTCCACCGGTCGTAAACACGCGAGCCTCTGTTTTTTCGAGAGCTCGGACCCGTTTCGAGCAGTCTACCGTTCCCGAAAAAATTCGATCTAACTTCGAGCGGAACGTTTACAACGCAACAGAGTATAACACCTAACGACCGTGCTTGAAACACGGGCTAACCAATTAACAGTGGAAACGTCCAATTACGTGGCGGTTACCGTGGGTCCTTATGACTACCCCCGGAAACATTCCGCTTGCATTTCTTTCTTGCACCGGACTTCTGTTCTCACGTCCAGATTACGCCGGATTCTTCTAGGTACCAGTCTTCGGTTAGAGAACTGTGTTTTACCATTTTTTGAGGAATTTTTAGTTTCTTTTTGAGGTTAGTAAGGTTCAAATTTATGGAGGATGGCGGTCTACGGATTTTGTTAGGGTTAGGAGTACTGAAGGATTGTATGAAATTTCTTGCAAATAAATATTTCGTGAAAATAAAAGTACAGGAAAGAATGTAAAAATTGATTAGGGCAGCGAACGCAGTTGTAAGGAAGTTTTTTTTGTACGTCAAAAGCGAATCGAACACGTGCAGCATCCTAAAGAACCTTTTCACCTTGACAAAACTGACAGGCACTGTTTTGTTCGATCGAAATTGCCCATCGGCGAATTCCGGGCGTGGACGTGTATTGTTTTGGTGTTCCAGCAAAGATATTTGCATGCAATGCGCATCAATGGAGGTGCACCAGGTGTTCTCCAAGGGACGACCGATCAGCGGCCTACCTTGCTATGCAAATGCACCTCACAATAATTTATTCAAATTCGAATTCAAGGCGGCCACAGATTTATCGATGTATACACGTAATAGCTTCGCCTCCCATGCATTAACAATCAATGAAAATCATCTTCGATGTTATAATTATCTTTTTCTTCGAGTGTTAATACTGCGGGTATTAATCATTCTTCTTTCTCTTTAAACTTGATATGCCTATAATTTTTGCTTTATGAAATTTTCTGTGAAAATATTTCGAAATATTTTCTTAATATTCCTAAATGTTATATATGGTTCTGAAATTTAACCTAACTCTTAACTTCATAATTTTATTTTATAATTTTAACCTAACCAAAAACTGTTGCTTCACATTCTCAAAATAAGCATAAACCACAGAAATTAGATTCAAATTAGATTCGAATCTGCTTCGATCCCATCTCTAGCGTGTCGGAAGTGAAAAGAGAGAGGAAAGGGGAAAAGGAATACCCAAGAAAATTGAATGTTGTAGGAGCCGCGTAGCCGCGTGTTTAAAAACACATAAATTAGTAGGAAATGGCCACGCGAGAGAGCAGCAACGCCGGTAAATTATGGATCGCTAAAGCTGCTGCTGTGCGCTTCTATGCCCACTGTCCATGTTCCCATCTCTCAACAACCCAGATGCGTGCTTTCGACCCAAAACGATCTACCATTCTTATGCAATCGGAGAAAGTCCCGGAGCGAATAAAATATACACATGGCTCCTCCCTATTCATTCAGTGAACGGACGGATGAATGAAATAGGAAAATTATCTGTTTCGAGTGATCCTGGTTGGGAGACGCTAATCATATATCGAGATTTTATGATTTATTTATTCATGTTCTTTGGACGAGTCAAACTTTGTATTTGTAGTATCACAATTTCTCATTTGAAATTTTTGTACTTTTAGATTTCACAATTTTAGGTTAGAAATACTTAAAAATGTTTTAATTTTCAACCCCAAATTCAAGATTTCCGTTTACAACTAATTGCAAAGTAATTTGTTAACAACTAAAATTCCGGTTACACGGAACCTCGTTTAAAAGTCCCGCGTCGTCGGCGCGCAATCTCGTGAGGGATTTCGCGACAACGGAAACGGACGATAAATAAACAAATACACAGGTTTACGAGGATCCACGAGAGGCTGTAGGTGGTGGGTCTGGCAGCGGGGTGAGACGCGAGGCAAAAAGAGGGGTCTGATTTATTCGAAATTACGTTAGCCCGAGACCGTTGCGCGTTACCTAATTGAGAAACGCGATGGTCGGTGAGTTATCGTCGCGGTGGAGAGGCCGCAAATAGTTTTATGACCAACAGAGAAGCCATAAAACAGGAAAAGAAGCCGAAAGAAGTTTCGAGGGAAACGGTAGACGAAACGGTGAACGTCACGAGAGGGTTAAGGTCCTCTTCCTTCAATTAGCGACAGAATAGAATCGGGAATGCTTGATGCCGTGTGTAATTAATAAGAAGCTCGTTTCCTTGCATTCAGACACGCGAAGACAGGGTAATTAGGTGTGATTTATGGAGCCAGAATATTTCTACACCGAGTCGAGGCAGATGATTTAACTCGCTGAGAAATGGAGGCCATTTTATAAAACGATGCGAACCTCGATTTTAAGAATGAACATTTTCTAGATACTTTACTCATTCATTTATTGGTTATCAATGAGTTATAGGAAAGATTCTGTTGCATTCTTGTGTAGATATATTTTGTGTTTACATATTTTATTAAAAGAGTGGATATCTTTCTTGTTTGAATTTTTGAACATCAACTTGTGTGTTCCTAGATAAAAGTGAAGGATGAAGGTAGTACAATAAAACACTTTAATTCTATAAGACATCTTTGGAATAATTTACAAATGAAAGTTATCACTCCAGCAAGAATTATACAGTATAACATCCACGCGGTCCACTTCAACCCCCGAAGTTCACGATCGAAGGTGAAGAATCCACCCCATAAAAAAGGAAGAAACAACAGAAGAACATTAGTGAACACGGGTCTCTCCTTCCTCTCCTTTCTTCGTGCTCTGAAACTTGCTTTTCTCCGCGAGTGAAGCGAAGAAAATAAGAAAAGGAGAGGAGCCATGAGAGGCGGAGGTCCTGGACCTCTCTTTCCCTTCTTCTAGCGCACGATGCTTCTCTTCGTCGACCGCGACATAACGTGCCGTCGGCCACACGCGTCGACAAGTAGATAAACCGATTGATATACGACCTACATCCTACCTACCTTTTCTCTACCTTCGTCCGTATGCTTGCTCGCGTGTATGCACGTCGATTCGACGATTGCTCTTCATTGACGGCTCTACGAGTCCCTCGACATCCTGTAAACTTAAGTAGCTGATGCAGAAGATACGCTAGTCACTGGCTACCTTCGAGACCTAACTGACATGTTCGTCGCAAAAATTTCATTCAAATTTCAATTGTATCGCGTCAAAATACGTCAAGCTTCGAGCTAAGTCACAAGAGATCTCGATTTGATGTACGATTTGATCTCGATTTGACTTTTCTGTTCAGTTCATTGTATATTTAAATTCTTTGTATCTTTCTATCTGAATACCCAGATTAAACACAGATTACAATAACCTTGGTAAACGTGAACAGTTACCAGTCGAATCGAAAGCCCAGGAAATCAACCCATCGATTAATTTTCCTCGTCAGCGTTTATTGCCAGCTCGGATGCTAATGAGCAATCCCGCGAGGAAGCGGCGAGCCTCTAAACCCCGTAGCCAGTAAAAAGCTCGCCTAGAAGATTCGCGAGTAAAGAATTTCCCCGGATGCTCCGGCATTCATAATCGCTCGAAAGCGATTTCTCTGGCAATAGTCTCGCGATACGCGGCTCGAAGGCGACGATTTGTCCAAGAAATGGTAATCGGAGCCCCGCTGAGCCCGGTAACGAGATTCGAGCGGCTACGGGGTCCCTTTCTCAGGGTGAGGATCGATTTAAACGTTCGCCGGAGGGCCGGGATTCCTCGACCATCAGGAGTCCCCAGAGTGTTCCCGAATTTGGCGAAAGATTATGACAGCCAGTCGTATATATCCTCTCGGGCACGAGCGGTTTATAAACGCGAGGATACGCCTCGTGCTTGTTGACAGCGAGTCCACGTGCTTGTCAACAGGTCCGCGGGGTTCGCGGTGACTAAAGGGACTCCTGGACGAAATATGCACGAGTCATTCTATTTATATAATCTACGGTTAGCAGATAACCTTTTATCCACATAGTAAATCCTGCTGTGTATCATACGATATTAAGTAGCATTAAACATAACCTCAAATGTTAATAACTCTTTTTGATACACTTTGGTTCAACTGACTTCAGAGGGTACCATTTCAACTGTTACTCCAGTTGCTAGCCTTTAGCTCCTAATTTCATGTTTGGTCATCGTCTCCATTCGTCCGCTTTGCGGTTCGCCAAACCAGCCGAAAGCTTCGCTACGTCGAGTTCGATGAATCAATCGCGATCGCTATCGCTTCAAGTATTATAGAATAGCATCAATTTCGCTCTCGAATTTTAGTCAGGCCGTTCAAGGCCAGGACGGTGACAGCATAGCCAAGAACAACGGGCAGAAAGAATGGTTGTATCGCCGTCGAAACGGCGGATGTCGTCGAGTCGAAACATTGGCAAAGTATACGAAAAAGGAAGAAATAGGCGGGGAAAAAAATGGCAGGGAAAGAAAGGAAAAGAAGCGATCCTACGGGCCCGTAGTGGAGGTCGAGTACATGTCGTCGCAAAAGTGTCGGTTCGCGTGCTACATCCGGCATGCAGTTCCATGCACGTCTGAACGTGAGGTCGTAAAGAAAAAAATATGGATGTGTCTCATCCCGGATTCAAATGCACACCCTCGGCTCCCGGTGCCACATAAATTTGGTTCAAGCCGGTGTAAAGACAGCGACGCGGTGCATACCAACGCGTTTCTGTTCCATGTTCCTCATGGTTAACAAAGTAGATCCTCGTTCTTCGTAATCTAGAAGCGTGCATCAAGGATTCTAGCGTATTTGAATCTGGACAACATATTCGTGATGGACGAGAACCTATTTTCTTTATTTCTGCGAACATTTGTCTACATTTTCTTACCCTGTGCTTGCTTAAGGGACATCATTTTTAGGACTGTGTCTAACTTTTGGTTGCAGAAGAGTAACTTAAAATTTAACTTTCGGTATGTAACACAATATTAAGTTGTATGTGATCAAATTAGCAGATACTACTTACTTCAAACACTCCATTCTCCATCGATACTGTGCACTTATCACTATCACTGCATCTCGTATATCATTATGAATGAAAAATGATAATGATTTAAAGTTGAAGTATAAAATTTTAGGAGGCACTTGTTCAAACAACGTCAAACAGATAAATCTCCACTGACATACAATTATCACTGTCACTTTTTCCACCGTGAAATAGTAACTTTAAATTGTTTTAAAACATTTATTTACTCGTCGACGAAAATTCTTGTTTAATGAAACGATTATCCACCCCTTATAACAGTAACTTTAACACCGAATATAATTGTATACAATTATCACAGCAACTGTTCAAACCACGTCAAACTCTCGAGTTCGCACGGACCCAAACGTCACTGTTATGTCAATTTGACAAAAAAATTGCTAGTAATATAAAATTTGCGCTACATTATTCGCAGTATAAAATTTTAAGAGTCACCACTCGTTGAAACAGCCTCAAACACATAATTATCCACTTTCGATGCACAATTGTCAGCGTTATTTGCCTCGGCTGGGGCAGTGGTAGCGACGTCGCCACAGTTACCATGGTTTTTCGAGTGTTTCATAAAACCGGCAACGGCTTCTAAACGACGGTAACAACGAATGAATACGGTTCCACGGGGACAGAACCGAAGAGAGGAGAGCGAGAATATAAGGCAGTTATTTACGAGACAGCGCCACGGTATAACGAGCGTTCACGAGGCCAACGAACGACTAAGCGGCGCGACACCGATCTGTTCTGGGCACATCGTGAAATTTCACGCAACAAATGCGATTGCGTTTACCTCTTGACCAGCTGAACCGTTCACGAATTGTACTTGATGGTTAATCAAATTTTACGTCTGTATCGTGGAGGCTATCGTCGCTTTACGACGCTTCTTGATGGACGATTCTGTGACTGATTTTCCGCCGAGCCTAACCTGATGGGGTTCCAGCATGATCAATTTTCGATTCAATCTTCCTGAGCGATATGTTACGATCTAAATACTGTTACTTCATTGTATCGTTTTTTCATTCATAATTTAACCCTTTGCCTTGAAACATCGTGTCACATTCGTGACACACTGCATACTTCATAAACCATACTCGTATTTTCATCGCAATTTTGAATTCGCTTCTAATTATAATCTTCAGAGTTGAATACGAAACGTGTCTAACTTTATCACTTCATTCGTCTAGAAAATTTCCTTTTGCATCGCTTTGAAGTGATAAGGGCTAATTAATCAGGGGTTCGATCGTGATCAGATAGGAAGTGAAATGTAAGGAATTCGAGGAATAAAGGGAATCAGCCCGATGCACCTTGAACCCCGTCATCCCGATGGTATCCAAGGTCATCGGAGGTTAGTCGACGAACCTTCCGAAGAACTATTAACAACACCGGGAGTAAAGTCGAGGTGGGTAAACCCGGTCCGTGAGGACTCACGAATGTTACAGCGGTCTCGCTCACGGATATTTATTATCAGGCGTCGATCGCATGAAACGCCAATCGATATGCCATTCGTGGCCGTCCAAGAAGCGGGACGCCCCGCGGACGTTCTTGCGATGCTTGACACGACCTAACAAATGGCTGTTTTACATCGGCCAGAAAATGAAGCGAGCATGACGAGTTGATTTTCGGTCTCGGCGGGAGTGTACGCTCCTCGCGAAGGATCAGCCCGCTAGGACTATCCAACAGCAGGGACAAGGCGAGACAGTAGGATGAGAATGGAACATCGGGACTCGTAGAAACGAATCGAGTCGATCGGGATCGGATAGGAGAAATAGAGACGAAGGTAGCCGAGGTAAAAAGAGACGATTTCCAGCCGGGGACCAATGACTGGAGGAAAAAAGGCAGGTCTGGAGGGGCGAGCAAGAGAGGAGACACTCCTACGATCGAGAGGAACACGAGCCAAGAGGTGTTACTTGTCAGTCCTCGCCTCGAGGCAATGACAGCCGTAGCCAGGGAATTAGCATGGGATAATGGGACGCGGTTGGCCCGGTACCCCCACGGGGGCCAATGAGCAGCCACAAAACCGTGACTCCAGCCACGACTGGAAACGGAAACTCTTCACTGGAAAGGCAAATACCTCTGAGTCATACCTAACAACTGTTTTCTTATACTATTTCATTCTTTACTTTCCCTCATCGATAACCACCCCGTGTTCCTATGGGACTCATCGGGGTGTTGGACATGGCTTTTGTTTTGCTAAAGTTGCTTTGGTAATCTTAAGGTTTGTCGTATAGATTTTGAGGGTGTTCATCCTTTAGAGTCGAGGTGAGAAATATTCCTGATAAAGATCCTGTATTTTTAAATGTTGCGATCGCAGGTTGACACTTGGTACATGTTGTCATATGTGGTAGTTGGTATAGGTGAGCTTGGAATTGCGGTATAACCCACTCTCTACCACTGTCAATAAAAATGTATGATTGTTAATTATAAATTATTCCGCGAATAGGTAAAGATTTATAAAATGATGTAACAGATTCGAACTGTTGTCAAGTCGTTCCATTATTAATGTTCAACTTCGTATAAGAAGCTGTTCGGAATCGAGGCTTTCAGGTGTGTGGGTGTTGATAAAGTTGTTATTGACTGGTAGGTTCTGTTTTGCTACATATAAAGTGTTGGTGTAGTAAACCACGAGTAGGACTTTGATTTATCAAAGGTGATACGTATATAAATAAATTTATACATCATTCTGTGATTTATACTAGAAACTCAACTAGTAACACTTCCGTTAAATTTTTATATTTTATGTATCAAATGGACGTCTATCGGTAACAACTAAAGAACTTTAATGTCTAAATCAGTGTTATTCGATTATGTTGGCAATAGGATACTATGCTAGTTTCATTGTCATTTTAGTTACAGAAGGTTGAAGATCTGGGGATTTAAGGATTTGGACATTAGGAAATTTGAGGGTTTAGGGATGTGGAAATATGGGAATTTGGGGATTTAGGAGTTTTGGAATATCAAGGTTTGGACATTTAGGAATTGGAAGATTTGGAGGCTTCAGACATTTGAAGATTTGCGAATTTGAAACCTTGAAAATTTGGGAATTTGTAGACTTTACGACTACGTTACGACACATCGAATAACGGTATCTACTAAACTTATATCGGCGCAAGTGAAATTATGCAGATCGGTCGAAGAATGTCCATTGCAGAGAAACGGGTAACGTGATCGTGATGGAAGCTAATATTTCAAGGCTAACGAATGCAGCCGTCAATTAGAAATAAAATCAATCAGTATGCAGTTGCAATCCGTGTCTAGATATGGTTATTGCTACCAAGCAGTGAATGACCGTGATGTTTATGCAAATTACAGCCGCGGAAACGCGAGCCAAGCCGGGCCAGCAGATTTCTCGGCTCGCGTTTCTCCGTAAACATATTACACGAGTCCTTTCGCGGTCTATTCTCTATCTTTCACCTTCTTCTCATCCTTTCTCTTTGTTCACCGCCCACGCTGATAACTTGGGAATGTTTCAAGCGAATCGAAGCTTGGCCTCTTCAAAAGTGATCGTTGCTTGCTTGAATACCGATGCAGATGCGTTTATGTTACTCCATAATTTATGCTTTGTACCGTAAGCTTTTTTCCGGCAAATAATGCATATCAATGTTTCTTAATGTATCTTTCTATTTCTAGTGGAAATACCTTCTTAATTTATCTATTTTTAGTCCTCTATGAAATACAAAGTTTATTCAAATTGTTGCCTTTTAATTAATGTTTAATATAACGGTACATTGGACGGGATAAGGAGTGTGCAAGAAAATATTCTTGACGGAGGCGTTTGATGAAATTCAAAAAAGACGGTGTTTGGTGGTAGTATACCGAGGAAAAGCATTTTATGCATTACAAATTTTCATGGAGAAATCGTTTGTGTATCGTATGCGTTTAGAAAGTTGCTGGAAGAAGTCGTGAGGAGCTTATTGACGCGAGTGACAACTTATCGGACGTGCACGGTACAGTTAAGAGTTATATGGTTTACTTGGGTTTTGTAATTTATTTTGTGGGAAAATGTGGGGGAAGCAGGAAGGAATTTGGAATGTTTGGGAAACTAACAATTTCAAAATTAAGTTCACTAATGTAGAAATATGGTCAACTGGGGAATTAGATTGAATTCACAAATCCTCATTACTTTGTCTTCCTAACTCTTAAACCATACTCCACATACAATGAAACAGCCTTATTTTCAAAACTGTAAAAAAGAAAGATCGAGGATACCTTGTTCATCAATCTGTGGCTCTGTAGCGCGAGGTGTCTTCACCCATGAATTTTCTGCCGAAGAATGTACAATTCAGCGGTAAGGAGGCCCAGATGCGGCGTTATCGAGGGATGCGATCTAGCATCGTCATCGGGGAATGTGGGAGTGTCGCAGAAGGATCATCCGCATGTTGGAGCGAAGGAAAAGATCGGTGACAGCAGGTCGACGCAGAAGTGTCACGAAGGGGCGTGTAAGTTCGTCACACGTTGCCTGTCACTCGTTTCTTAACTCCTCTTCGGCTTGTTCCTCCTTCTTCTTCATCCTCGTTATTCGACGCTACGTGGAAGTAATTCAATTATCGTATACCGGTGATCAGGTACTACCTATTATACCCTCATGCGTTATATGTATTGCCATGCGTTACCCTGCCACGTTTTCCATCGACTCTCGTTATATCACTACGCGTTATAAAATCATGTGTTGTAATTGCGTAATTATACCCTACATTACTCTACCCGTTACATTGCCACGTGTTATATCGTCTAACATTCTTGTATCGTAACATATAATATGTATATATATAACATGTTGTTTCACGTTGTGCCATTAGTGACCACACTGTAGAAGCAACACATCCCTGCACGTTATATCGCCACGCGCTATATAAGCTCGTTAACCATTAGCGTAAATTCGCCGTAATTTTCCGGCCGACCACGCGTAAATCACCGTACGGCGAGCATATTAAAAAGCCGGTGCCCCGTAGAATTTCAATTACGAGGTCGAAACTATAAAATCGTTGCTGAATTATTGCCGGCGCTCCAACAAGGTAGAGTCGTAAGCAGTCCCGATCCGGCACCTAGAATTAATTTCTCTAAAAGCGGCAATAATTCCTCGGTGAACCGTAGGTCGTAGCCGCGATCGGGCAAGCGTTGCTTTCACGGTAGGAGAGGAACGTTAAACGTCAACGTCAATGTTCCGCGGACGTAAATAATCGTTATTGTTGAAGCTCGTCCGGCAGCAACGTCCTGTTCCTCTCTTTTCAACTATACCGATCTCGCGCGTCCTCTTGCTTATTTTCTTCTTCTTCCCCCTTCTTTCCCTTCTTTTTTTTGTTTCGGCGTGTTTCGTCTTCGTTCGACCTTTGTGCCCGTCTCCGTTCGCATCGGGCTGCCTTTTCTTCCTTTCTTTTGCCCTCTGTCGCGGACACTGCGTCCGTTCTTCTCTTCGGCTCTTTCACTCTCGTCACCCGGCCAAGTTGTGACTGGTGAGTCACAACGAGGGCCCGCTCGCGTCGGCGGAGGTGGCTCTTGTCTCGTAATTTATAGATCGTGGCGAATCGCCGAAGGAAGACAGGAAGAACCGATCGACTCGCGAGACACCCGCCTCCTATCGTTTTCTGATTATTTTCTCGATATTACGATACCGAGACTTGCTTCTTAGGTACTTGGGTCTGGTGCACATGGCGATTTTCGTATTTTCGAAACACGAAGTTTTAGACTTTGCGAGGATGAAACGTTCGAAATTTGAAAATTTTATTCTTAGGCCATGGGAGGGTGGTATTTTGAAATCTTTGGAAGCTTCAGATTTTAGGACTGTGGGTCTTTGGGATCTTTGGGGTCCTAGGATTTTGGCTTTTTTGGATTTTGGACCTCCGGTGGTTTGGGACTCTCGAGGTTTCAGGTTTTGGGAGGGTGGTACTTTGGAAGTTTGAAAATTGAGGTGTTTAGGAGTTTGGAACATTGGAAGTTAGGTATTTTGGGACTCTGGGAGGACTTGGGAATTTTGGGACATTAAAAGTTTCCAACTTTGGATGTGAATTTTTGGAATCGTGGAATATTAGGATTTTGGAAGATGGAGAAATTGCAATACAAGTTTTTATTAATTTTGACACTGAAATCTGGTTCTCATCGAGATCACTTTATGCAGGATAATAATAGCATGGGTAAGCATAACGGAATATTATAATAAAATGGTGCATCGAGAATGCTATCGATTATGTATAATCACGAACAGACTATCAATTTTTGCGGAGCGAAAGTAATACGAATATACAAGAAATTTCAAGTATGCGGAACGTAAATATAGGGTGTTAAAAGTGTTATAGTAATATACTAGTATAATTAGGTACGTGCGTTGTAATGCTACACTATATAATTTAGAAGTGTGTGATAATATATTGTTACGACGGAGCCTAGTTCTGGCTATAATGTTATTATCGTACGAATTCCAAGGAATGCTATAAAACCATGTACTAATAATAACGTGCAACTAAAAAAATCTTCAATTCACTGTTGTATAGATTGAAAATACTGTTTAAGTAAATAATTATTGATTAGTGGTACGCTAATTTCGTGTATAATTTCCATGTTTGAATAATCTTTTGAACCCTTTAAAATGTCAGCAAGCTTTCCATTCTCTTGTGTTTCTAGGGAAATGTATGACCTACTGTATCTAGTTTTTTATTAATTGGAAATGTGAAATTAAGTATATCTTTATATTTGTGCGGGGTTTTGATCTTTGTGAATTTGTGGATTTTTGTAATTTGGGAATTTGGGAATTTGGAGAATTGCGAATTTACATGGGAACTTAGGTACTAGGTATTTAGGGGTTTAGGAATTTACATATTTCAAACACTAACAATACTAAACAGTTCACAATCCTCGAGTACTCCCATCAAAAACGTATAACCCACACTCCACATACACAGCCCCAAAATCCTCCAAACCCAAACACCCCACAAAAGTCTCATAAAGCAAACCCTCCAAAAATCTCCGAAAGCATAACCATAGTAACCAAATCTGACCCAAATTCTCCCAGAAAGTTGAACCCATCAATCACCTCTTCATCGATCAAATCTTGCCCGTCTCTTCGTTGCAAGGACACCGATTTTCATCCAGATCTGATCTTTCCGTGTGCTCCGCTCTCCTCTAATTAGCCGGGTGCTCTGAGCCGTAAAAAAAAAGTGCTCGTCTATCGTTGCTCCGATGATCGACCTCTGCGCGGAACCGTGCCCGAGCGCCACGAGCCGGGGAATCATCTCCAGAAGTCGATGGGAACCGTGGTGGCTCGGTCTTCACATATTGTGCCAACAATTAGGTGAAAGGCGCTCCCACAGATCGTAGAGGCAGCATCTAGAGATGCAAAGGACAGAGAGGAGCTGATAGGTAACGAGAGAAAGAGTCTAACAGGGGTTGAGGGGAGGAGGTGGTGGTGGAGGAGGAGGGGGACTGGATCGTTTAATATACTTACCGAACGACCAACCGACCTACCTACCTACCAACCTACCAGCTGGCAATGTAGCCAGTTACTGCGTCGTGTACAGAGAGCTAGCCTGACAGAGATGGAGACGCGCTCGAGCAAAACATACCTCGTGTTCGCCCAAGGGGGACTAATCTAGCTGGTAGTTTGACGTGGCGATGATGCGGTAGTAACCTTTAGGTTACTTCTCCTCCTGGTACTGTTCGAGCTGATATCCGCACCCACCGTCCTGTCGCTCTGAACGTCTACCCGTCGACCCGGATCGATGGATTCGTAGCTTCGCTTGACGTTTCGCCGCTTTCGAGAGATGACCATTTTGCGGATTGGTTGTTTGCCTGTGTCCGTGTGTAGGTTGTACCGACGGCTGGTGTTGTAGGGAAGCGGTGATTTTGCGCGGGCAACTCGATGATATGCAATAACGATTTCTCGCATGGGAATGGTGCTTCGAGGAAAGGAGCTTGAGGCTTTTTTTCATCCTCGATTTCCTCGCTCCTTGGTCAGTTGATAGCTTGCTATTTTGGTACTTGGGTTGTTAGGTCATTGGTATCACCATAGATATCTTCATAGATTTGTAGAATTGTCGATTGGTAGGTTGGTAGACTGGTAGATTCGTAGATTAGTGGCTTGGTAGACTGGTAGATTGGTAAATAGATAGGTTTATAAAGTTGTAGAATGGTAGATTATTGGAGTTGTAAATTATTGGATTGATAGATTTGTTGATTTATAAACTTGTAGGTTGGTAGGTTCGTAGATTGGTAAATTTGTAGGTTGTCAGATTCGTACTATGGTAAATTTGTGTGTTGTTAGATTTGTATGATAAATTTGTAATTTGGTCGATTGACAGACTCGATGATAAAATACAAGAAATTTTTAAAACAGTACTCGTTAGCAAACCTAACCACTCCTAAATTTAATTAATTTTATCTCCACTCAACAAGCTACAAGGAAGTTATAAATAGTACATTTATATCTGACCAAACAAAGTCACGACTAGAAACATCAGTGTGTATATTGCCGCATAACGAAAGAATCTATTTTCCGCTTCTGTATAAATGTCCATTCGTGACTTGCAGGTTAATTCACCCATCAATTTTACCCGGTAAAATGAGGACTACCGGGTTTCTCGTTAACGGCTAGTTCTCACGCAGATTAGGATTATGTGTACGTGCGGTGGTCTTGGTAGGAAGAAACTTTTCGCATTCTTTCCGTAAGCGCCATTAAAAGATCACTTTCACTCTCGCCCACCGGTACTTTACTTTCCAAAATAACAAATCGCGTTTATGCGATGCATAACTAGTAAGCTTAGAGCAATCTGTTAGACACTAGGGATACACGGATTTGGACATTTAAGGACTTATTATTTTCAGACTTAGGAATTTTGGAATAGGGATTTGAGAATGCTAGAATTTAGGGATATAGGGATTTGGAGATATTGGAATTGGGGATATAGGAATTGGGGATATAGGGATTGGGGATATAGGAATTTGGGGATATTGGAATTGGGGAAATAGAGATTGAGGATATAGGAATTTGGGGATATAGGAATTGGGGATATAGGGATTGGGGAATACTGGAATTGGGGATGTAGGGATTGGGGAATATAGGAATTTGGGGATATAGAAATTTGGAGATATACTTTGTGAGAGTAGTAATCTGTGAGCATAGCAATCGTAACATATGTACATATTTCCCTACCACAGTGCAGATTAGTCTCTTTATCAAAGACGCGAACGTTTGAAAGATCCAGCAAGTTTATCAAGAGCCCAGATAATAATCGTAAATAGAGTCGACTGTCGATACGACGAAAGATTCGTGAAACGTTTTAAATAAATTAATTATGCAGCGATCTAACCTTTTATCGTAGGCCGTATCGTTTGGCACTATATCTAAAGTGATATCTCCACCACCCACACCCAAGTCGGTCTGTTTTCAGTAACCTCTCGTTTCTTGATTTGCAACTTGATTTAGCTATTAACTCCACTTAACGAGGCGCAGCTACCAGACTCATTATTAATAGCACGTTCTCACGCGAATTAACCCCGCAAAACCTCTAACGAGAAATCCTGATATTACGATCTTTCTAATTGACACGAACACTTTCCGTGATTGCTTAACGGATGCAGAACACCTGCACCAGGAAAGGAGAAGCGTTTTACCATTGCGTTACATGACCATTAAAGCTCTGTGTTGGTAACTTCTTGCGAACGACGTACACGAACGGCGAATTTAATTAAACGAACATTTAATTACGGCTTAACTATAATTCACGTTATGCACGGGAGTAATATTAAACAGACAACTCGGTTTTTGACCTATAAAGACCTGTGAACGTTCGTAAAATCATTGCTATGTTCATAGTTAACTTGTAATTGTAATCAAAGTTGATCTATGATTATAATGATCATCTGGTAATTGTAGTAATAATTAGTTTTTAATTGCAATAATACAATTTTGTACAAACATTAACGTAACTTTGCAACATAATTCTACGACGATTAAATAATAATAAAAAAATATGAAAAGTAAGTAAAATTAAAGATAATAAATCTCAACTTATTAAAAATAGTATCACATATGTATATTTCACATTTGTATCACACATGTATATATCACGATGTACAAATATTTGTGTCATTTAATATCATCGTTCACTCAATATTGATTATCTGAAAATAGGAAAAGAAATCGACGAAGAATGTAACTGTACGCCATAAATAAACGATACTTAATTATCTTAATGCGTTACCTTTCCCATGGCCCCTTCGATCGCAGCTCGCCTTTTTATCCGTTCCGATTGCAGCGATTAATTTCATAAAGCGAGTAATTAATTTGTTCGTCAAGCTCGAGCTACCAGTTTCTGTATTTGTGTATACAATCACTTGTTTCGTTACTAACAGGTGGCTTCGACAAGAATTAATTACGAACAGTGTCTGTTGCGAACATTTTCCCGATTTAATCCACCGAGATAAGAAAATATTACCGTTCGCTTTCGCAAAAGGGGCTCTGTAATTAGTCATAATCGCGATTTTTTCGGAATTCTATGTTTAACTGCATAATTAAGAGGTATAAATAACAGTGACGCGGTGTTGGTTTCTCTAAACGTTAAGGTAGACAGTGAATTATTCAAAGGAATTCATTTCGATTAATGTCTAATTGACTCAAATGAATTCTCAATTAATTTAAAGAATTTAGGAATCTAAGAGTCTGGGAATCTACAGACATAGGAGTATAGGGATATGGAGATATGGGAATATGTGGATGTGGGGATATGTGGATATTGAGATATGTGGATGTGGGGATATGTGGATATTGGGATATGTGGATATTGGGATATGTGGATATTGGGATACGTGGATATGGGCATATGTGGATATTGGGATACGTGGATATGGGCATATGTGGATATAGGAATATAGGGACGTAGGAGCATAGAAATATGGGAACATAAGGATGTAGGCACATATGAAATTTAGAAATCTACAGATCTAGAAATCAACTGATCGATGAACCTAGAGCTCTATAAATCTTAAGAAACAGAATAGATATCTAAGTATACGTAAACGTATAACCATAAACAGGCAAACCGTATGTTAAGTGATTTTGCCATGGATATCTGTTATTCAGGAATATTAATTGCCCATCGCCATAATCGGCATTATAGAAATGCGTCATTAATCAAATAAATATTCCACGAACGACAACTATTAATTTCACTAATTATCCTTCATTCTGCCGTTTGCGAATAGTCATCCATTAGTGGGCAACATTCCCCGATCATAGACGCGACTTATTTAATTGCAATTAATAAAGTTTGCACTCAAAACATTCGCACTGTTACCCCTCGCGAACGTACGCGATAATAATTGTAATTGATAATTGATTACGCGTCAATGTGTTGCACTATTATCATTGCGATGATTAATAGCACGGGTCCGCATCAATTGTGATTATTAATAACAGCCACGGTATAACGGGCAACGTAACTAGCGTTCAACTATGGGGTATTAATCTCCCTGTTAGTTTGACGTGACGATGATGCGGTAGTAACCTTTAACTACTCTGCCTTCTGGCACTATTTAAGACGGTATCCACACCCACGGCTGCCTCTCTTATGCTTCTCCCTTTCTGTAATTCTATTTGCATTTTTATTCGCTCCTTTTTATTATCGTTCTTCTTCGCTATTCAAAAGTTATGTCTATCTAACAACCGAACAATAAGTTGCGTCTTCAGACATTAGAATGGAGCTGTTTCGTGAGGAATAACCAACTAGTATTTATAATGCATGCTCATGCACACGATTAGGGTGCCCCACCTTCAACAATTTAAATATCCTTCAAATATTTTCGATGGGGAGGCGGTACTGAGAAATTTGATAAGGAGAGATCAAATATGACTAAAGTATTTAAGTCGTATTGGTCATACGTTGCAATATTTCAAGGTTAGATATGGTGCTTTTTCACCGCAGACAAGAATTCTACTTACACTAGTGACAAATGACGACTGTTTCCTCCCACTACGCTTACTCATAACTGAGAGAAACCTACATTGCACTCGAGTATTCATAAATCAGTGTTCATCTATCCTAGTTACAAAAGGTGGTCAATAAATTGAATAGTCATTGGACCAAATATAATTTTCACTACTTTCTTCTGAACACCCACATTACATTTTAACACCCATTAGTGAACCATTGGAAAAAATAGAGAAAAAAATCTATCTGTCTATAAAATATATTTTAATACAAGAGTAGTTATTTCTGAAAAGTATTACCTTTGAAATGGAAATAATGTTCGGTACTATTTTGCTAATATTCTTTCAGTAATAAAACATCGTGATTATGGTTTCACTCTTTTGTGAAAAATAAAAGTACATTACCGTTTTCTCAATTTTTCTTAACGCGTAACCCACTTTACTTTCCCGTTTTACGCAGCGATGATACCACGGTAATAACCTTTAGAACAGTTAAACATTCACCTTTTGCTACTACAAAACGACATTCGCTTTCTCACGTAACCTGTCTCTCTTTCCTGATTCTCTCGCGGTATTGACGGCTTCGTTGTTTGGCCGTTTCTATTTAACTGTTGGACACCACAATAGCTCGTTGCGTATCTTTCACTTACCACATTTCATTACATCCAAAGTGTTTCTCAAAAACATTTGCCACAAAGAAGACATTTTAAATTTTACAATAGAGGTACAATTTGCTAATAGCTCCTCGCATAAAATTTTCTAAAAGCTGCACATGAAATTTTCTGACAGCTTGTGAGATACGTTTTAAAACGGTACGTCGTGATGCATGAATTTGCTTAAAGTGTCAATAATCGGATACTTCGTCCAATCCCGCGAAATGAAAGCGGTCTATGGCATTGATGCAGTTATAGTAGCGATCATCGAGTCGTTTTTCACCGACCTTTCCCCCCAAAAAGGATCGCGGCCGTGTCGGCTGCAACACAGTCCGCGAAGTTCACTTTCCGCCCGCGGAGGTGAGAGCTCCATGGGAAGCTTCTGCCCGCTACCTTACCGCGTCGAACATGCCCATAACTTGTTCTTAAGCATGTGGAAACGCTTTCAAATCGTGGTGCGGCCAACGAGGTTACGAGTCGAATTAGTGGCCATGCCGAATCGCCGTAGATTAAGGAGGTGCTGACGAACGTCCCTCGCTAATGCGACGTTATTGCGCCTGATCGAACATATTTCACGCACGGTTCTGCCACGTCGTCCTCTCGTTTTATTGAAACCTCTTTATGGTACTGTTATGCGTGATTGATCGCTTATAGCAGCGCGACGCTTCGTGTACGTTTATTGCTTCGAGGATGTAGCGATGGATTGAATTTTCATAGGAGTGGCCATGCCTGATCAAAAATTAACATTTCGTTGCATTTGGAGGATTAGGTGTGTTTATAGTTAGAGGGATTTTTAAGATTTACTTGGAACATGAAGATGATTGAGTTTTAGCTGACATTGCAGGGGTGAAATTTCGATATTTCTACATCTCTACATGTATCTCCACATGTATATCTCTATAGCTCTATATCTTTATGTCTCTGTGTCTCTATGTCCATGTCTCTATACTCCCAAACTTATAAATTTGAAACCCAGCGTCCATAACCTCTTAACACCCTCCACCGCAGTTTTACAACACGCGTTGTACAGTGGCTACATTCGTAATTTCCATAATCTATACAAATCACGAGTTAATTTCCGCAAATGAAAGAACGATAATTAACAAAGCATAAAGGTGAGTCAACAACAAGGTAACAAATCATAACGGGAAACACTACCTCCATCAGGCTCGGAGAAAAAACGTCCGCTTGAAAAGTACACACCTACTATTTAATTGAATGTTCCGAGAACACGAACGAGCCACGTACTTTAGCTTGTGCATCGTCGATTGTGAAGTAAAAACTACAGACCGGCCGTAAAGTGGTCGTAAAATACCGCGTTGCCGAGGAAGAGAAGCGCTTAGCGGCAATCTTTCAACGGATAAGTTATTCAGTGCCGCGTGTTACGTGGTTACGTGGCAAAAATAGGATTACACCGGCTGGAAATATTTGTAAATCCAGGAAAGACATCAACGATTGTAGGAGAGGTAAACGTTCCACGTCTCGGAAAGCGCATCAACGGGTCGTATTCAATCATCGTGACATTCAGCTCACGACTTTTGCCCCAGGAGGTGAGAGCAGCTTCCAGCAGAAGCATAAAGCGAACAGGATGCACTGGCTGCAATCTTGTTCGCCCGTGCTATACACCTTCGAATCGCTTAAAGCTTGTTGCACAATTGCAAAATTCTGCACGAATCGTGGCCAGTTGAAAAATCGTTGCTTTGCTGGCCAGTGAAAGCGACGTTTCATGGATTTCATACTTTACCATCTGATTCGAATTTCGTGACGGACCATGATTCTTCAAGTCGATGTCGTGAGCTGTCGTGTATGATTGATTTCATATATGGGTATTTCGGATCAAGTTCAATGTTCATGGTGTGAGCAGGATTTTTGGCTTAGGGTGGATTCAGCGAGAAGGATTTTTGGTATCGAGGCTTATTGATAGAGTTGAGGGTCTATATTAAAAATTTAATTCTCTGTTAGATTTTTAGGAATTTGGACATTTGGATATTCAGAAATGTAGATATAATATTTGTTTAAAAATTTAGAGGTTTGTGAACTGGTAATTTGGGGATTTACATATTGAAAGACAGAAATGATGAAAATAAAATTAGAGGGTTGGCAAGTATGTACAATAAGTAAATAAAAAAGTCCCTATTCTTTCATTTTACAAGTGCATATTTTTCCAAATTTTTACCAAATAAATGAGTATCTAAATTAAAAGAGAAATTTTTAAACGTATCCTTGAAAAGAAGCATCGTCAATATGTACCAGGAAGAGACATTTAAAGAAACGTCCCAAGTAAGCCGTAGCTAATTCAATGTTTGCTAATTCTTTTCCTTTGTGCGTCTTCCGGTCCAGCGGATACGTCTCTTTTTCGAATCCGGTAAAACTAATTGAGTCAAGATGTACCTGGTTGGACAGCGTATTGTGACAGGAATGATAATTTCGTGCAAACACTCGGCTATTTTACGCCTGCAGGAGGCCTGTCTCGATCACGAATACCTTAGTCTTTATTCTTCTCCTTTCTCTCATCCTTCGGCTCGTTACGATTTGCGTGACGACCACTTCGAAACAGTGCCCGTGTACGACTCATCAGAAACTCGTTTTAAATATACCGCGATCTGGAACGGACAGTCGAAAGCGATTTTAAATGGCCACCACGTTTCCATTTAAATCGTGTTGGTATTTCAATGTTTGAAGTTGATCTTTCCTGCTGAGCCACTTCAAACAGCTTCGACTGACACGTCACTACATTTTAACGTCTACGTTGTAATTATTCTGCAAACTATCATTTTCTTGTTGATCTTTGTTAACGGTGCATATTCCGACAGATTACGTTTTTATTTCGAGATTTTGCACTGGACTTTTGCATCATTATTATTTCGACTTTCGAGCTCTTTTGACTTTCATTTTGGTACACGTAATGTTGTCTTCACTTTTGTTAGATGTGTAGCTACTTTCTTAGAAATAAAATTAAAAACTAGATTTTGCATTATAATACATCTTTTCTTAGGTTATGTTTGATCTTGCGTTCGCCATATTACCCAACGAAATTGAGCTTTGCAGCTTATAAATACTATTGTCTGTCAAATATAACATACTCGTGACTTTAATCGAGTCGTTCAATCTTCCTACATATCAAAATGAAATATTTCATACGATATAATCTGACAGTATCTGCTAAACGATTTTTCAAATCGAAATGCCATTATAGTGACACTCTTCTTTAGATCTACTAGTCATTGTTGCTTCACCTCATTGATTCATTGTTGCTTGATAGCAATATCTGAACTCCATTTGTTATCTGTCGGCATTTCTTTCATCTAACTGTAAGTTATATTGCTTTATTACTTGATGCTGAAGTTGATACAGTGAATAACGCAATGAAATAGCAGACACCGTATCAAAGTAGAAACAGACAACCCTAGCATGCGATATGACATGGGTCATTAACACGTTAACTGACGCAGTGTAAATCGACGTGCGTTGTAAGACGTAAATTGTAATTATTTACGACATTATCGAATTATTTTATAATTTTTGTATTTAAGTTTATTTATGTGTAGAAATTTAAGTTGGAGATTTTTAAATTCTCAAGTTTGCCATTTTTTGAAATTACAATTCTAAAACTTCTAGGTTTCAATTATCAACTTATGAGCACGATATTGCAGATACCTCACAAAATATATTATTTCGAAACGAAAATTACAGAAAATATCAAAATTTACTGCACCGAGTAACCAAGAAGGTCCGCAAACTTTTTAGAAATATCATACACCTCGCCATAAAATAATGACTCCCATAATAAATCGCAATCCAACTAAAACAGCAGCAGAAACAGAAAATATCAGCATCCGGAAAATCCTCGTTAAAGATGACGCACAGGTTGAGAACCGCAGCAGGTCCGAAACGGATGAAAGAATATCAGCATGTCCGATTGTTCGTGGTTCCAGAGAGGAACGCGATCATCTTCGAGGCGAACGAAGATCGGGTCGGAGAGTCCGGGATAAACTTGTACGGAAGAGAAACGGAAAGCGGGCAGAGGGATCGAGGGAGCGAAAGTCGTCCATCAAAAGGCCCCGAGGGGCCCATTAAAATAATTCAATTAAACGGACAACAAATCAAGCGGCTCTCGGTGGGACGAGGACATCGGGATGAACACGGTCACCCGATAACTTTCGTCGGGATCCTGCGCGCTGGAAAAAAGGAAGGGAACCGCGATGGATTTCGTGAAAATGTTGCGACCCGGTGCCGGCGCGGGCAGTGCAGGCGCGGGCAGAGCGCAGAAAAAGAGCAGCAGAAACGTCGGTTTTACGACTTGGCGAAATTTATTGGTAGGCCGGTAGGGTGGGACGTGCCCACAAGTACATTGCGATTCCCCGAAAGCACACGGAGAGGTGTCACGCATACGTCGTCTTATCTCTCTTCGAGAGAAAAGCAACAAAATCTTGTCTCACCGGGCTGACCGTGCGCCCCGGTTCATTGTAAAGCTAGCAATACAGGCATAGATGTATACATACATATATACACATACATATTTATATTTATGTATATATACATACGTATTTATAGATACACGTCTAATTATAATATAACACAATATATAATATAATATATAATATATATATATAATAACATTATTATCACTTCTATTAATCGGTAAAACGTGATACAGCTCTACAGGATCGAGATGCCTATCGATGGCTACGATGCACACTGACTAACGACTATTTCTTTTTTTTTCGATAACGTTCATAAAATAATTATTAATAATATTAATAAAAATAATTATTAAAATAATAATAATACGTTTCGTGATAATCGCATTGCCCGCAATAGTATATTCAAAGACGCAGCGATATGTAATTTTTTAAGCTATGTACAAAGCACGACTGTTCCTTACTCCTTTCCATTCCATACGTCACAGAGGAAACACTAGTGTGCGTTTGGCGATCGAGCCGCCATGTTTCTTCATTTTTTCGCTCCCAAAGTCGTCACCGTGGACTTTTCGAACTGATCAGCATTATCGATCTCGAATCGATCTTCGAGACGCCGCAGCTCGAGAAAGTCCGATCGTTTAAACAATTATTTTTGCTTCGCATCCGTGCTGTGTGCGTGTGTGTGCGTGTTCTGCGTGTACGTGTGTCGACGCGTGTACGGATTAATGGCGTTTAATTTACAACGAGGAGACTATAAAACTAGCCTCGCGAATAATACACGCGCTCTTAAACGGAAAGATAATGGAACAAAAAATGTACAGGTCGAGCTGAGACACCGTAATCGAATTTTTTTACAAGACTGCGCGTATCGTTTTGCATGTGTGAATTTTGAGTGGACAGTGTGGATAATGTGCTTTCGAGCGATTTTGTGACGGAAAGAAAAATAGTTGTTTCGACTGTTGAGGAGGGTTTGTCGCTTTTTTTCTCGGTAGGAACAGCGTGACGCACGACGATTGTTTTGAGGTTAATTTCCATTAAAAATAGCTGTCAATTCTTTAATCCCTGTTGCTGACTTCATACAACTTCTTCTAAGAAAGATTTTATCCAGAGTCTTTCATTTATTTTTAATTTTGAAAGACAAAATATGCAAACTTTCAAATTTCTATATTTTTATTTCCATTACTCTACCAGAAATTTTATTGGTAATTATCAGCTGGAGGGATTAAATAATTTTTCATCCTGTACGTATCCTACGAATAATATACATTTTGCAGTTTTGTCAAATATGTATCAATTCATACGGCCTTCAGAATAGATGTATACACTACTTAATGCAATTGAATTGTTTGATTAAATTATTGGAATATTCATTTAGATAACTCAATTATAAATATTTCACTGTAGAAATATATTTTGAAAAATTTTTGCAAAATGTTACAAACTTTATTTAGCTGAGTTATCTCTTTGAAAAATTCTACAAAGTTATATATCTGATAAAAAAAAATAGTATACTAAACATTCAATGTTCATGTCTTCAGATATATTCAGTTAAAAATTTCTTCAATTATTTTAAATAGTGCATTTACAAAATCTATAAACCTTTTGTAAGGTCTTATGGAGCTGTCATACTTTCTATTTGACAAAATATCAGTTACAAGTTAACTGAGATATTCGTTATCAGAAGTTTACATTCAGTTTTACTTAAAAAGTACAAAGGACATCTTTTAAATTAAAGTTGAATGATCAAACTATTAGAGTCACAGCTATACAAATCGATTTCACACAACCGATTTTTTAAAAGAAAATCTGTTTATATCGAATTGTTATTTCTGTGACGAAATTTGCATGTATAAATTTAATTAGACCCAGTGATAATATTAGGAAAAATACAGAAAAAACATTTGCACTGTGGCTCCAATGATTTGATCATCCAATATCAAGAAATGACTCGGTTAAGAATTTAGGACAAACTCGAAAAACTTGATAAACACAGCAATTTCCACACCCTTCTCTTCGAGCAAATACAAAACTTTAGCTGGAGCAAAAAGTTAACGAAAGAAAAAAGTTACCGAACCTCAAATTCGCCATGTTCGTCGTTCGTCATCGTTCCCCGTGAGAGGCGCTCTGATCGGTTCACAGTTTTCGGTAGAAGGAACTTTTCCACGCCGATGTCCGGCCGACGACGTAGCACGAAGGGATATATGGTGTCACCTACGGATGGCCGGGAAACGTACCGAGCTGATCAATCATGCCATTCTAATCGAACGATCCCGCTCGGCCTGCGCGAAATCGAAGAGACACTTGGAGCGGACGGTTCATCCAGTGGAAATCGATCCCAGCTGACTGGTATTTGCGTCAGCGGACCCGCCTTGTTTCACGTTTCCAAGGTCGTCTGGTCGCGTCTCCAACAACGGCGAGCTCTCCAACAACGTCGATCCATTTCCACGTGCACCACTCGTCGATACATTTTCACGGATCGTTGATAAATCGCGTCGAATTGGCCCTCGAAAGCTGCAGCTGCCCGCGCGGACGTCGCTCCGGGCCTGGGCGTGGTTTCACAGTAGCATCGGCTCTTCGGTAGCTACTTTTGAACCGGGTTATTACGCGGTCCAATTTGGGATTCTAGCCCGGGGTCCTGGCATTACGGTGTTGACACGGATCATTCTTTCTCCTTCGAATTCAAATTAGCCGCTTCCGGGCGTCTCGATCGGCTACCCTTTCGTATTCAAATTTCCTTCTCTCCTCGGCGGTTGACGTCTTGCTCCAAATTCTCTGTCACCTCTGTCCGTCATTAGATCCTAATATATCGTTCTGCTGTCTGTTCACGCGGAAACTTGTTCGGGAACCGGAGAGTTTCAAGGTCGTTCAAAATCCGAATCTTCGAAGGGTCGTCGCGAAGAGAGAGCCAGATGCAACCTCGACCTTGGCCTGATTGCTTCATTCCCATGAATGCCTGGATGGCATCTCGTTGGCTCTGTTTTCCACGATTAACTTGTTACAGTCATGGTGTAGGAGAAAGCAGGAACTATGGACGGGTAGATTATTCAAGATAACCAAACTGGTTGGGTACTCGTTGTCGTCCATCCTGTTGCCGATAACGATTTCCCTGTCCGTTCATTCATTTTCCAGAGTCTTATGCAACTCCCCCACTCGTGAACCCAATTTTGAAACACCTTGTAATGAACCAGTTTCTCGCGTTCTCTTTCATCAGCGTGTGAACGAGTTGTAAATCCTCGTGTGTCTCAAAGAAGCCTACAGTCTCAGACAGATCCGTAAGGTCTCAGAGGATCCACAAAGGTCTTGGGTGTCCATAAATGTGTCGGAGAGGTCTACAACTCAGGTCCTCGAAGGTGTGCTCTACTGGATCAGCTTCGTCAGGATTCGCAATTGTGACTCGGCTGTCTAGGATGATATTTCCTGTCTGTCTCTGTCTCTCGATGTCTTTGTCGCGATCAGTTTCGATGACTTGCTGTGGCTGACGTCTAGGTGTCTAGGCTCGGAATACAGGAAAGTGGCGAAAGCTTTGAGACGAAACAATCGAAGAAGCGGAATGGAGGAGCGAGAAGCGAGGTTTAATAGGCGAGGAGACGATTAGTGTCCACGGAACTGTTTCCCTTTGCGACTCGGTAGGCTGGCGTTAAGTCGTTTCGAGCTGATAATTAATCGACCGACTCGGAGAACCGACAGACGGACATCGGGTAGGATAGGCGCGTGGTCGGATCAAGAAGTTCTCGGAATTTCGACGTAACACTTCATTTTTATCAGTACTCTATCTCGAAGAAACCTTCTATTCTATATTTCACGTTGCTCGCTCTCTTGTTCGTCGAAATACTGGACTCTAATTTTTTATCACTTTTACATTCTTAATGTTCACTTTTAACATTCGTTTCTAATTTTCATTGTTAAGGTTCATTCTTAACGTTCATTTTTAGTACTCGTTATTAATTTTGATTTTTGATGTACATTCCTTAATATTAATTCTTTCATGCTGATTCTTAATGTTCATACTCAATATCATTTCTAATGTTCATTTTTAATATTCATCTAATGTACCCTATTTGATAGAATTTTGTATGAATGTACTTTTAATTCAAATTCATAATTCAGCAAGAAGTGTTTATCAGTATGATGAGTTTGAATTATTTCTCAGAACAAGACAGCTCCAGCAATATGCAAAATATATCTATTAACTCGTGTTGTCTAACAAAAACGTTAATTGTTATGTAATAAAGTATTGTGGCTAGAGAATACTGTTTCTTAAACTCAACTACATAACCTATACGTTTACTATATAACCAATAAGTTCACGGATGAACAACATAACCTATGAGTTCATAAATGAACAACGTAACCTATAAGTTCATAGTTCAACTACATAACCTATAAGTTCACAGATGAACAACATAACCAATAAGTTTACAAATGAACAGTATATATAAGTTCACGTACGAGCAACATAATCTAGAAGTTCAGAGATAAACAACTTATAAGTTAAGTTCATAGATGAACAACGTAATCTAGAAGTTTGCGGTTCAACTACATAATCTGTAATATTAAAGTTCAATCATATAACCTCAACTTAATCTTTTAGAAAAATGAAACGCGTGTACGTGAATGTAAAATTTTGAAGGTTTAACCCTTTGGGGATGAAGACACGGTGAACAAGTTTATAGAAGAGAAATATAATTGCGGTTAAATCTACTTGACAAACATTTTGCGACGAATGAGAATTGTGGTAGAAGAGTAATTATTTAATTCGATTTTATGAGTTGGAAAAGTGTCATCCCCAAAGGGATAAGATCGAAAGGTTACATGATTGCTTCTACAATTTTCACGAGCTATCCGTGATCGAAATGTTGCGGAACGCGATGAATTTATTTGGAGCCATAGCAAAACGTGGTTATAGCGTTTAAGAACAGATCTGAAGCTCTTGCGAGTTACAGCGAGGTTTCGAAATGTACAGAATGTTTGCATGGAAATTCCAAAAACTGATTGAAACAGTGCCGATCGCTACCAGAATAACCTAATAAGAAAAGAGCGAAACGCGCGTCTACGGGATTACATAGGATGAATTGGCCGGATGGCTTCTAGTACCTAGAGTAGCCATTTGAATAGCCATTTGAGTAGCCGTTGGAACCCTTGTAGGGAACAGAGTGTATGCTCCTGGAACAAAGATGGTCGAAATCGGAAGATGAGGAAAGTAAACAGTTGAAAGAGAGTTGATCAGCTTCCTCTCTAACTTTATTTCTCCTCCTGGTTAGCAAATCAATTCCACCACGTGTCGCGAGTGCGGGGGGAATATCGTGCGGGCTCTGTGTTAGTAGAAGGCGATAAACGCGATCGTAGATCGTAGCAGAAGAGCGAAAGAAGAGATGGTTGATGGTGGTGGTGGTCGTGGTAGAGAGTTTTAAGCATGCTGAGCGTATCATTATTTTTTTTTCCTCCGTTCGTTTTTCTTTTTTTGTTTTGTATTTTTTTTTTTTCTGTCGTGGTGGCGGTACACGATGCACGAGAACCGAACTTGTCTTCGTGGTTGCGGGAGACTTCGAGCGAGTATCCAAGAAAAAGAAGAGGACAGAACAATGGAGAAGTGAAAGAATCGTGTCAAAATATATATAGAGATAATAATAAATGGAAGTATATGGATAGCAATATTTTTGTTGTTATAGATTGTTGTTGATGTCTGAATAATTTTTGTTGATCATGTTGATGTTGCGTGTGCATTGTGTGTGTGTCAAGGTGCAGGAGATTCAGAGCTCCCGCTCACCGCCACCCACATCTACAACAGAACAGAAAACAAGACCACCGCCGTTACATACAAGGTATCCATTAGTATCCACCAGTATCGAAGATTTATTTTATCGCTCGCTCGTTCGACCGCGCGCGCTCGCGCGAGTTTGCTCGCACGTTCCATGCGGAGGCAGCATTATTTCAGACTGATTTATAGGGGTCGTAGTGATCTTCAAACCGTGACGGACAACGAGAGGCGCCAACTATAACAGTCTTCGTGGATACTCTCTTGTTTTATCACGATTTTCCCACCTTCGATAAAAACACGAAGGTCACCGGGAATTGAGATCAAGTTCAATATCAGTCTGTGCCGTGGAGGACTTATTTGGGTAAGCAAGTTTGAAAGGAGAGGAACTTGAGAAGTTCATCTTTATCTCAAGTCCTAAAAGTCCAAATTTTCAAAAGCTTGAATTTCTAAATTTCCAAATCCTCAAATTTTGCAAGTTCATACATTTGCAAATCTCTCAACTTTCAAAATTCCAAATTTCCCAATTTCCAAAGATCAAATCATAAAATATTTTAATTTCCAAATTATAAATAAATTAATAAATTCATTGAATGACAATATCTATCAAGAATTAATTTTGCAGGCTTACTGGAAATTTCTTATGCAAATACGACGAGACAAACAAACAAGGATCAATAACTTTTTTATGAAGAAAAAGGTTAATTAATGCTAAAATAATAGAAACATAACTGATACCGTCAAATTTCTATGAAAATTATGTCCAATTAGTATTAAAATTAGATTTCACCTACTGCTTCTTTCTTTCTTTCTTTTTCGCTTCTCTCGTATTTATATTTTTAGGAATTTATTGCGTAAATAATTATTTGCATAATTTGAATCCGCTTATTGCCTCCGTTTCATATTACAGTAAAACTACATATACATAATAACATTTGATTTTAATATTTCTAAAAAGTAATATACTTAAAATTGAGAAGAATTGAAAGTTTAATTCTAATTTGATCAAACTAGTATAATCGAACTATTTTCAAGATTATTCTCCTCTGTTGAAACTCATTATAGATTACAATTGACGTTGCTAAAATTTTCTCCTGAACATTCACCACACAAATCTCACTGTCGATTAACAATATTAATAAAACCGAATAATAATGTTTCGCTTATTTCGGAGGCTCCCCAGGATTCGGCAAAAAATTCATAAAAATATTTTTGCGTTCGCATAATATAACAGCGAAAACGTTGTATATATCCGTTGTAGGAGCAGTCAGTTTCCAACAAGCTGTCAAATAAATTCGTTGACGCAAATGAAGTGTTCAAGCCACGAAAGCAATGCGACTAGAAACGAAAAAGAGAGACGAAAGAAAGAAACGTTACTGCTTTTGAAGAGGAATTTGCATTTTGAACGGTAATTAACTGTCCACCTGGCAGAATTACGATCATTAGAGCTGTATTTTATGTCTCATCGACGTCCCACGAGTCGATTCTTGTTCGATCGTCGACGACCGACGGAACGCGAACTAGAACCTGCTTAACTTTCCATTTTCAGCCTTATCATTCCGCCATTTGCAACTCTGATCCCACGAAATTTGTATCAATGTCGTAAAACACCTTATCTCAAAGGTCTTTCGATAACGATACACGTACTACAAATGTATGTCAAGTTTAATGTCAAATTGCCTTTCTGCGACTTTCAACGGTATCCAAATCACGATACTACTCGTATATTGCAAAAATTTCACGCTATATAGCACATTGTATGGACATCTAATACTTTAAGAATCTTACGAAAACGACAAACGTATTGTAAACGTATATCAAATTTAATGTAAAATTGCTTTTCTCAAAGTTGAAATATTATTAAAATCTTGAGATAATTCTAAATACATAAAAATTAAACTTGAATATCAATAATTCACTTCGTCGCGTGTCTTACTACGTACGGCTGCATCTACTGTGGCAACGAAAGTGTTCATTTTCTTTTTCTCCCCATTTATATTTTCAAAACTTCCTGGAATTTTTCCATTTATGTTTTAAGAAAGAAAGTAAAGTAGGTAACAAAGTAAAAAATGTACAGAGTACAAAGAAAGTGTATACTGAGAGATTTGCAAAGAACATGTCACAATCCTTGCAACATATCGACTAATATATTCAGAGGGAACCTTTCGCATGGAACGTGCTGCAAACTCGAGACATATAAAATTGTCTACCTTTGTTTCACCGAAACATCTCATTGTCGGTTACTCGATGAATCGTAATATTCAACTTTGTTGCAACGGTCTGTGCTCCGATCATCGGTAAGTACACGTAAAAGAATTGACGACTGGTCGGAAGGAAATGATCCCGCATGGTGAGTCACTAAATGAAGTACTGTCTTCGCTGCATTATCCTTTTTCGTCTTACAAAAGGTCGTACCGGTGACCCGACCGGTTTTCGAAGTGGTCCCTATGTTCTTGCTCGCTTGGGTCAATACACAATACACGCGGCTAGTTCGTTTTCAATCGACGGTTCGTATAGTTTCGAACAAAAGCTGACGTTTCACGAGCCGAATCGAACACGATCGAAATTTCCACATGTCAAATAATTCGAAGCACATCGAATTCTACTACGTTTCAAAAAAACGAACCGCAACTCGATAACTTTCATAAAATCAGACCGCAGTTTCGTAACTTTTCACTTGTTTCGAACGAAACTCGAACGACAATCTAGAGCACGAAACAATATCACCGCGAACACAGTTGCAAAAATCGCGATAATTTCATTTTTCAGAAAATTAACACGCGAGACACTGTTACACGGTAATTTAGCCCGATACCGTTCACAAGTGTTCGATGATCGTTCGCGACGGCGGATGAGCGGAGCACAAACACGTCTTCGATGATCTGTCATTGTCGAAGCGAGCCGTAACGAGCGGAAAAGCGGGGACCGGCCACGAAATCGATCGCTCGATCGACGCAGAACCTTCAGACACCGGGATCACCATGAACTTCACACCGCGATACGGGCGCAGCACACTATGACCTTTTCCCTCGCACTAATTCATTCGCAACCGACACTCGGTTACGTGCGCGGTGCCAGCGCAAAAAGTCGCCGGCAGATGCTCGCGATAAAGGGAGAGAAAGAACCGAGGGAATCGGGCCGCACTATTAAACCGGGCACAGATGAGAGAGAAAAAAAGTGATCCCAGGTCTGATCGATGTCTGGCCGGCGCGAGTATCAACCTCGGGACCAGTCCCGTCGCCGAGCGGCAAATTAGAAGAGGCTCGACAAAAAAATTCTTCTATATATACGTATAAAAAAATCTGATTTGTATCGTAGGTATATTTCTGATATTCGAGAAGAATATTCGAAAAGGCAAAATGTACCTGTGCTGCTTGAGGTTGTCCTGCCGCTTGAAGGACTTTCCGCAGACCTCACAGGTGAAGGTCACGTCGTCCTTATGGCTGCGCTCGTGGATCATGAGGTTGTAGGGCTTCGTGAAGCGCCGCTGGCAGTACTTGCAGACGAACTCTACCGTGCACTTGGCGCGCATCTTCTGCCGGCGGCCGAACTCCCTGCCGTGCCCCTCTGTCTCCATCGGCATTATCGCGAACATCCTTATAAATTCCCACCGCTCCTTCTCTTGGTCGACTCTCTGTCTCCTTTCCCTCTACCTCCTCTCTCTCGCGGTCCTGCTAACGCCTCGAGTCACTCCCTCCACCCGATTCTACCTCTATACGCTTCTCTGTCCCTCGCGTACGCTCGTTTTTCGCTCTTTCACGGGCTTCCTTCTGGTCCCTCTCTTGCTGCTCGTGTCGCTCTTCTCCTCCCGCGCAAACCTAGTCCCGACCGGCTAACTCCTGCGAGTGAGATCACTCTGCCTGTACCTCCTCGCGGGAACACGATCGTGTACCCTTCTTTCTCTCTACCTGCGGGAAATAAAGGAGCAATGATTTTCGGATCGATTCTCGTCCGAGTGCCGCCCTGACACTCGTCACCAGCCCAACGGGCTGCCTATTTTTCTCTAAACTTACTTTTACCTCTGGACTACTATCTTACGTTCGCAAAACTTACATCTAGAGCTGGTATTACTATCGTACGTTAAAATTAGATCCAGAGATTGCTAACGTCCAAGTAATTTGGACTTACCAGGTACAGACTTTCGATACGGATTTCAAATAATGAAGCATATCCCAAGTCTCCAAGTAACTGGGATAAGCTAGAGGAACTTTGAAGAGGAATAGGTGATGTAATATCATATGTGAAGAATTCTACATTGTACCAAATAGGTTATTCCTAGCCTTACTCAATATGATCTGAACGTCTGTGTCTGGCAAAGATACTGAACTCAACTTCTCCAAATTGATCCGCTGGAACTAGTCCTTGACTAAGATCCATACTCATATTAAATAGAACATACTTTTATTTCAATCGACTAACTTCATGCTCCCTCATGCAGGGAGTACCCTATTATTGTCGATGGAATACCTTAAATCTTAAACAATCGAATCAATTCCTCCAGACAACCGTAGACCTTAATCCTATAGAAGCATCTTCAAACTCAGAAAGCCGTCATAAGCGTAGGTTCGCAAACGACGTAACAGTACCTCTAACCTTTCACAAAAAAGCGGAGGCAATCCAAGTTCTAACCGAAAGAGGACGAACGTTAGAGGCGTCGTCCGTTTACCGACGAGTATGACCGTGGATCGAGGTCAAATCGAAAGTAACGACGTGGAGACGAACGCAACGTAGGAGGAAGCTTATTGCTCTGGTGGTCAGTCGTCGAAAAGAGGGGTCCCGCGGAGCGGAGAGGCAGCAATAAAAAAGGCCCCCGGGGTCTGATCGCGCGGTTCGCCGCGGCCATTGTGCAGGAGCCACGTCCAGGTGCTACTGGTAGCGCAAGGTAAGCACACGGCGCACGCTCGAATAAAGTGGCGTGTCCGAATGAGTAATAAGCGTGGCTGGGCGTATCCCGGTTGGTTAGGCTGCCTAACGGCGGTGGGGCCTAATCGGAGCTGCGTGTTACGCACGAATCTGCTCTGCCCGCTTTTTGCTTTCCTCCTCTCCGCTTGACGCCGGCCTCGGGCTGACGAGACAGGGTCCTCCGATTCGTGGATTCGAGCCGCTAGTTCCACACCTTTGGATCAGTTAGTTTGCTTCGGAATTAGAAACCAGCGTATTTCTGATCATTTTTGTGGAAGACATTTTGAAGCCTTTATTTGGACAAGATTGGCCCAGATTTTCGGCTTTAGCGAACGTGGTGTTGGGTTGAACAGGAAAATAATTTATACTTTCGTTGTTCCGACGAGAGGATTGCTAGGTATGAAGATTTCAAGCGTATCTATGAGTTTCTGTTCGAACCCCTGAAGTTGCTTACAACAGATTCCCGTGAAATTAATCGCGCGATAAATTTCATACTACACTTGCCATGTACGGCCGCCACGGTAATAGCAAATTTTATGTCAACTACCAAGCGTGTCTACACGCTTGTCGTGATCAAGAGGTCAAAGCTAATGTATGATAATGTATGATAATGCGATGTATGTGGAAGCACGCAGTTACAATCGCGTAGTACGTCAAAGGAACTTACGAATGGGTATACCCACGCGAATGATGTGGCCAGACAAAGTTGATTCTCATTCTATCGAACGTACAGAAGTATCATTTTGACGATATACCTGCGAACCTTGCTAAACAGTTCTTTTTTTAACTTTGCTCGAAATGAGCTTTGTTCTGTCTGCGGAATGTATGTACAAATTCAAACCGTTTCTTGGAAGTTACACTCGTACAGCCACATCTGCCGCGCGAGAAAAAATACGCTTTCAATCCATTGTTACGAATAATGGAGTTGTTTAGCGGGCTGTGACGGGAATACAATTACACAGCATTAAAACGAACAACCGGGACATCGGATTTCTTAATCCTGTTAGACACGCGTCCTGCAATTCGATAAGGCCTGTTCCGTTCTAAGAACGGCGATGCTAACGCAGCCTTCACTCGTGAACACGAGCACGTCCGACGAAAGTAAAGGTTCGTGTACTTGTCATCCACCGAAAGTTATCGTTCGAATCAGTCATGGAAACCTGCCTCGTGATTCGCATGGATACGCGACCGCTCGCGGGGCAGAAATTGTTGCTCCCTAGGTAGCTATCGACTCTGCGAGAACCAAATTTCTACTTGTTCAACAAATTTCGTACACCCACCGAAACTATTCTGAATACCAACTAGAAGACCAAGGAGCTAGACATAGAATAAATCTAGCACGAAATATAGTGACGAGATTCCACATCCTTATGTTCTCAACTTGTCTAAGTCCAAATCTTTCCTCTATACCAAAGACCTGGTATTTTGGTACCTAGCTAGTTTCTAAGAAGATGATTCTGTAATTCTGACTGTACATCTCCGTCAGACTTTGAAGATTAAATAGCACTCCTTTGGAGCGAATTGTGAATCTTTCGAGTAACCGCAGCTCGCAGTCATCGCCAACTAAACAACCCCTAAGTTCGTCCAACTAGTTCGAAACACGAAGAAATCAAGCGAGAAGATTATCCATGGCAAGTTTCGCTCAGTAGGCTCGTGCTGTCACCAGGAAAGCCATACTCGCGACAGGCGGCCAAGATAAGTGGCCACCGCATTTACGCTCGGTCCCTCGCGAGCAAAAGAAGACGAAGGACGGAGGGCACGGATGAAGAGGCAGCCAATCAAAGGAGGACGTAGTGGAGCCAACCAAGAAGCCCGGTCGACGTGCGTGCACCCGTTCTCGGATGTATGGAGGAATAAAGAAGGGAGCAGTAGCCTTCGTTCGTTCACCAGTAGCCAACCAAAGAGGAGCTGCTACCGTGCACCGCCCTACCGCTGACTACCGGTTTTCGGCCACTCGCTACTGAACCTCCACACAAATCCACCAAGCGGAACCACACCCTCCTCCTCTGAATCGACCTGTTGCCCTGGGGAGTACTTCGTTCAACGTGGAAGGACCTGTCAGGGAAGGGCAACTTCCTATTACGATTTCTCACCAGCCGTCCAATGAGAACGGAGACATGGTGGCACTCGATCAACTTTGCTCCCTGCACTTAACATTTTGTGTAACACTCGGACTTCTGGGAGCTTTGTATCTAACATGTAATTGGTCATTTCTAATTTCTGTCAGACACTGTTTCAGGTTGGGGGTAATCATTGTCGGAGTTATATGTACTATAACATGAGGGAATTTGATTTATTTTTCAAACTCTTAAAAAAATGAGGACTGATAATCGATAAAATACATGAACTTCAACATTGTATGCTAAAAATGATTGAAGTTGTAATAAATAGTAAAGAATGCATCACTGATCAATTTTGCTTGGAAGTATCTATCGATGATAACGTTTGAATGAAATTAGTTGAAACCACATTGCAATAGGCAGTGCTCAGGATAGGTAGTGTTGATCAGGCGTGAAGAGGCACGTCCAAAGTGACGATACAGGTTCGAGAGCGTCGACGAATAAAAGATTCGGTACCGCGTAGGCTGGTAGCCAATCAAAATGAAGCAGCTACCGTGTACCGCCCTGTGGCACGCTACCGGTTTTGGGCCACTCACCACGAAGGCCCAAGAGACATCAACGAATGTGGACACCTTTTCCCGCCCGCTCGATTCGAAACACAATGAAGCAGCCTCAACTCTCTTCCACTAACAACGAACGCATTCTTATCCAATTAAGTTACAATGCATCGAGACACTATCATAAACGAACAAAAAGTGCATTAAAATTTGCAAAATGCTAAAAATTCCACAATTCGATGTCAGGACGCGATAACTATTTTTCAGCAGGCTGTATGGATACCGCTGGTTTTATTCCAGCAAAACGAATAAAAATCGACGAGGTTGAGTATATAAACTGATAAGAGGAAAGTGTCGCGAGCGAGAAAGGACGATAAAAAAGGACGTTAAAAGTCGCACTTACCGGTTGAAGCCACCACGCGGGCACCGCAGTTCCCTCTGACGCCGGCTACTTCTGACCGCTTTCCAGAGAAGTAAACGTGTTCCGTGGAATTCCCCGAACCGGGGACCGAAATCGTAGCGCGTACAAGCGAAAGACAAGGCGGGAACTCGTTTTCGAGAAGTCGATTCTGAATCGAACGTGTGTCGGGATGCTGTCTTCCGGGCTGACAGGTCTGGACCGTTTGGGTGCGCGGCGTCGACTGAAGCTCCGTTTGCCCGCTCGGTTCGCTGGTAGCCCGAATAGGTAGGCACACCAGAAGACGGTAGGACGCGGTGTGTAACCGCCAAAGGTCTCCTTCGTCGTCGTCGTCTCGCTTCTTCTGGTTGGAGGACCGGGAGACACCTCCCTACCGAACCGACTCACCGATGCCCACCAGTTGTCGTTTGTTCGTGTGAGCCTCTCTCGATTCTACCAGAAACGCTCCAGGATCTTCCTTCCTTAGAACAGCGCAGCCGGTAGGTGGTGGTAGTAGAAGAGGTGCGCTGGAGGAATCGCGGAGGAGGAACGGGAGCAGAAGAGAAGGAAAAGGAAGAGAAGGCTAAAAGAGGAGGAAGAAGTGCTCCTTATCCTGGCTCTCTCGATCTCTCCCTCTCTTTCTGTCCCTGCGGTGTCCTTGTCTGGCCAGTCACCGAATAGCAGCGCGGTTATTCACAAATCCTTCGACGACGCGGCTTCCTGAGCTCCTGGGAGAGTGCTCATCCGCCCTCCCTTTGCTCCAACTGTCCCTCGACATGCTCCCTCTCTTCCACGATCCCTACCACCGGTCCAATGGGACCGCCCTCGTAACCGTCGGATCAGAGCATCCCTCTTCGCCCACGCGAACATCCTTTTCGAAACGTTCTTCCCACTCTTCGATGAATACCGACTCCGGCTTTCTTTCGTTTTCGCCCTCTCCGGCGCGCTTACCCCCCGCGGGGGCGGTAGCCGAGCCAGGGTACAAAGGAGGTAGCCGTTCGAGAGGAGCCACCGCGATCTTTCTCCCGCATTTTCATTGCCAGCGTCGAATTTTACCCCTGCAACGGTCTCGTCTCGATGCCACGAGACGTTCAGGTTTCGCGATCGATCCAACCCGATCCGGACGACCTGTCGCCGAAGCGACCGAAACGAGTCCGCGTCAATCCGTTCGCCCACGCGAAAAAGCGGATCAGCTGAATCGGTTCCTGGAAGAGGATTCGCGGGAGCGGTGCGATCTCTTTGTCTTTATCGGGGTCTCTCGAGGCCAGAAAGCGCGACGCTGACGAAGGTGTGGGAGGAGGCGGAGGTGGAAGCGTGCAGGAACGAAGAGCGGGGGCTGACACGATGCCGCGGGGGTTCCCAGGGCACGTGGGAAATGCACAGTAGTCGATGTCAATCCCCCCACCAGCGCGGACACGCCGGGGTCCTGTCGGGCCCCGTCGGACCCCACTACGGACTCCGCTGGACCCAAGAGCCATCGCCGCAGCGCTGGGCACCGCCCAGCGAGATCTCGCGGTATCGCTTCATTGGACGATTCAATGGGCTATCGCCTCCTTCGCGAGCCACCGGGATGATCGAGTGGTGGAAAAATTCCACGGGAAAGGACGGTGGATCCTGAGGAACCGACCGGCCAACAAGACCAGTGAGCGATCGGCAACAAAGAGGACGCCGACGTACCGCTTGGAATCCAATTGTAGCCACCGGGCAGAGTTTCGCTGGAATGAAGACGGCAATGATGACGAGGGAAACGTTTCCCGGGCTCGTCGTTCATCTACTCGATAGGGATATTTAGGGAGCACGGATCGAAACCACGGATTAGGTTTCCTTCCAAGATTCCACGCGAGATACGCCGGAAATTGATGACAGCAATTTCGACGCTGACGCGATCAACTGAATTTATGACACTCGACGATGGTCGCTGAAAGACCACGAACCGGCATACCGAATGTTCAAAGATGACACTTTCCGACATATTTTCGGGGAATTCTTTCGGGTACTTTGCTTCGTTCGACTTTCGAAGTTCCCGCCGAATATGAGCAGGGAGTAGAGAATTCGGAGAGAATATACCTTTAGACATGTTAGCAAATACAAGTTAGGCTTACTGTTAACACTTTCGCAATGGCGATATTCAATCAGAAAATATTCGTACCGATGAACTATATGGAGAATATTAATGTAACATATATGTCAACATATGTCAACATATGTTTTCTACAGCAACAGGGTTTAATGCAAAAATACACGAATCATCCATACCGGAGGGGTTGATAGTCATTTTTTAAATAATTTAAAAGTTCCTTTTCCTTGCATTGTTCTTAATAAATAATTTTAGTTATTTCCAAGTAGAATAGAATTTAAGTTAATTCCCGAAGGATTCGAAGTAAAATGAGACGGTTCTGAGATAATCGAGATAAAATGATGGAACAATGGAGTGTACCGAAGAAAAACGATAAATCTTTGGAACTCGACGAAATGAAAACGTGTTTAGTTCCGAGAATGAAATGTGTAAACTGAAAGTGCTGATGTAGAATGTACAGGTCTAACAGAATTGACAGGTGACGCGTTGATGATAAGAATGTTTGCGGAGGACGCATTACCGGCAACTATACAAACACTGATTTCAAAGATAATATATCTGAAAATGAGTTTCAGTTTGCGCAACGGAAGAAAACGAGGAACTTATTGTTTATATTCGAATAAACATTGCATAACTCTGCTTTTTAGTATTAAGACAAATGTGCTTATTAGCGATTCAAAGTACGTAATTCATGAAAATCTTGAAACATTATTTAATGCATTGTTCATTTATAAATATTAAAATGGTGGAAACAGTCATTTTACTAAATAAAATATTTGAACAAAAATGAAACAAAATATTTTCACTTTATAACCACTTTAAATACTCATAGAAGAAAATTACACTTCCATTAAGAATATCGACAAGAATGTTTGTACAAATAAAGCTGTTAAAATATTTGTATTAACGCACAGTTTGTTCTATAAAACGATGCGAATAACAAATGATTTGCATGATCGTACGACGTCGTTTGTTCAAATCTTTTCACTGCTTACATAACGATGATCCCTGGACATTACGTAATTCAAAGTTTTGAAAGACAACGCAGTATGTACGACTTACCTTGCGTGTTATTGGCGACGATATGACTCGTATTACGTAAAGCTGAAATCAACTGGGCTGTACACGAAGACTGACGTTTGGTTCTAATGCGAAGTAGTATAGGACCGCAGATCAGACGTGAAAAAGGAGAATAAGGTTTACAGTGGTTGCAGCAATGACATAGCTACACTTTCCCACTATTTAATTAAACTTTAACTAAAGCAAAAATGTTGGAAATTCTTTTTATTTTATTTCTCTTTACAGTTATATTTTCCATACATTAATAATTACACATTTTCATATTTTGATAATTATACATTTCAGGTACGTTTGTACTTTTTCACTTATTCTTAATTTTCAGGTTATGCAGTATATTTATCTATAAAGTACGCTTAACAGTTCTTTGAAATATCAAAGAATTAGACAGTAAAAATTGACTTCATTACAGTTTCATAGAATTACTATCGTAACTGTGGTTAGTTGCATAAAACGTCGCTACTCGTGACCGAACTCCATATTGGCAATGGTAAAATAAAATATATCATGGTTGTTCTAATTATTAGTTAAAAGAATACTTCTTTTCCCTGAATCAAACCACCCTGAGAAGTTAAAATACTCAATTATGTAATTAGAACTTGATAGACAAGTACAGTATTCTTCAAAGATCTAAATAACCAAGATAGCACCGAAAGAAGATGAATACATCTCTAAAAGCTTAAGAAATGAAATTATTCGTGAACAAGTATAGTATTCTCCACAGATGTCCACAAATAATCAAAATAAGAGGATGACAGTCACTGTTGGGGGTTGAAACATTAAATCGTACTATGATGAGAGGAGGAACATCTCTCTGAAGGGTTAAGAAACGAAATTACACGAGTGGTACTTGGTAACCAAGTACACTACTCTCCACAGATCTTCCAAAATAACCAACACAGCGCTTTGGGTGACAAAAAATCACACCAAATCGATAGGAAATGAAATAACACGAGTGGTACTTGCAGACCAGATACTCAACAAAGAAGATAGTACACCAAAGGGATGAAAATGGTTGCGAAGGGTTGAAAAATCCGTTGGCACAGTTGAAAAGCGCGTATTCGGTGAGCGGATAGATCACAGAGAGGCCGCCGTGTTGGCGCAGGAAACGGAAACTGGCGGAAACAAAGCCTCGGCAAACAGACGGCATCCCACGGGGAATGTTACCAGGGCAAATAGCGCGCGTCCTCGCTATCGCCGTGCCGCGACAAATATTGTCACGTCCGTGGCACGAAGAAAGGTACCTCGGCTCGTTTCGACCTACGTCCAGGCCGATAGATTAGGTCCTAGCCACACGATACTGTAAACGCCATCACCTTCGCCCGTGGGCAGAGATAACGAGGAACGATCGGGACAGGTCCACGTCGAATTAGCAGGTAGGTCCGAGCTTCGGCATCGACGAGGGTCTACCGGCTGGCTCCTACGGACGGAAACTTTCTCGGACCACGGATGTAGATGTTTCTGATAATATATAATCAGCATGCGCAGTTCAGTTTAGCGTATGATTACAGGCCAAGCTCGATTAATCCTGCTCGATATTGGTCGGTATTGCTTAATGATATCGATACACACCGATGTCGACGCGTTCCAGTTTGGTCGACACGTTTCAACCTTTCTGAGGACCTTTTTCGAAATATCCAAATTCTTCTGTAGTTTGCATTTTATATGTGTTCGTTTATTTTTACGGAGGTGCATTTCATTTGTCCACACTGAAGTATTTATGTATACAGAACTGTAGTTTATGTGTACACATGCTTATTTACGTACACATTTTATTGTGTGCATTTCATTTTGTGTACGCGGAAATGTATATCATTTGTATACAGAAGTGGATTTGTTTGTGTACAGAACTGTATTTTATATATGTACACAGATGTGTGTTTCATTTACGTACACCGAACTGTACATACAAGTGTACCTTGTTTATAATTGCATTCAGTTGCAGCAGAAGTACTTGTGATTTTTAATCATCGATTTTAACCCTGCAACGTTCTAACCTTTAGGTTAAGTATCTTACATATAATTCTTTTAGAAAAATGATGTCTATGATGAATTATTTTTACTTATCTAGTATATTATTTATACTTGTCTACTTGTTACGAATTAAAATACTGAAACTGTAATTTTTACTAAGTGAACGTGTGTGTTCAGCGTCGATCGTGAATTTCTGATATATCTAAAGCGATCGTTTCGAAATCGTTCGGGATATCAATCAGTTTGATCGGAAAGGGAGCGATCGAATTTTTTGAGGCCACCCAGTTCGCGAGAGAGCTCGACGTGTCTCAAAGCGTTGTCAGACACGACGATAATAAGTGTCTCCCGGAATGGCGGCTACATCAAAGGCGCCAGTCGCGTTCTTGGTCGGCGCGAAGTCGCGAGTCACAGATACGCGGACGCGCCCAATGGGAACGCGTCTGTATGCACACATCTCTACTATGTATACTCTTAATGGTTCCTCCACAATTGCCATTTCGTGGTCACGTGACTTTCTTACATGGCTGATTACACGGACGAACGATAACAAATGAAAGAGAGGAACAGTTTCATAAATCTTAAGGGTTTCACACCCTTTTAGAGTTATTTCGTTAGAATTTTAATGGTTTTTAGCTTTACTGAAAATTGTTTAAAAGGGGTAACAGAAAAATTTCTCTTAAAGGAAGCTGACAGAAACTTCTGCGAAGTATGTGTAATGTTTATCTCATTTTAAGAAACCTGTCAGCCATTGTTTTGAGTTTTATTGCGTAATTAATGTCCTTATTGTTAGCATTGCAATGGAAGTTTCTGTTCGCTTCTGTGTACCGATTTATTTAGTAAAACTTATTGTAAAATGATTGAATGAACCAAGTTTCACTCAGTTTAATTATTGACAAATGTCTCTAAAAAATTTCACAGATGTTTCAACGTAAAAAATTCATATTGTATGTTTCACATTTTGACGTATGTAGCACATGTGGCACATGTCACACAAAATTCTCAAAAGTCATACAATTTATTTGCCGACACATTGTAGATTATAAAATGGAATAAATATTCACACTATTAACGTCTATGTAATTGATGAAACAAAGAAACGCTATTCAGAGAATTCTGCTTTTATCGAGGCAGAGACGTTTCACAATCTACATTTTATATTTCTGATCCACCGTCGGACGTTAATAAAGTACAATTCCATAATTGCGGCACTTTATTGTCCATCGTTATCAGTTGCACTTGTTAACGCGCAGATAAAGGGATTACTTTCAAAATGCTTGCTGATAATCAAAATAGCACGCACCTTGTGAATCACGTTTGACATTTCATTAGATTCTAGAAATTCATGTAAAAATTCCTTATAGAGCAGATGCGTCACGTGATGCTTCAGTCGACGCAATTTAATTTCCAATGTGACAAAATCTACTGAAATTTTGAATACCCTTCAACTGGATGTTTAGATACATCCATTTTAGTACTATATCTGTCTATTATTATAGTTCATGAAATTCTATGTATTTTCCTTAGAATATGCATCGCGAAGCGCTCTAAATTTGACTGGCAATGGGTTAAACAGTATGAGTCAGCTTTCGAGAATGAAGGGTTAACACTGAACAAAGTGTCAAGATAGTGTGAACGGTGCTTAAACGTGGAAAGGGCTCGCAGAACAGCACCACGAACAGTTCTCTGGCATAATAGGCATAGGACGAACCCGAGAAGAATCGTGGACTAAAGCCGCACCTTGTGCTGGCCACGTATGTATGCGACGTGCACACGTTATAATACTACGCCCGCAAACGTACGAGGGAACTAAGGTTATTGAGACCATCGTACGCCGCTTTCACCTACGATCCTCCACCCTCGTTGCGGTCGTCTGGTCAATTTAAATCTGCAATTCCTTCCTTCGAAATTCACCAAAAATAGAGGGAGACGATCACCATATGTAGCTGCTGTATCAAAGTTTTATAGAAAGCGTTAAATAGGAACTCTGTCAATTACACTTTCCGTGCTTGCAGATATAACTTGCTATGATCTTAATTATCTTTATTATGTGTCTTATATGCGTAACTAAATTACGTATGCGTCTCTATGTATCTTTTGTATCTTATTCGTTTCCACTTCTGTGACATATTAAACGAATATTATCTGGTGCATATATCATTCTAAGCGAACCTAAGAGTAACTTGAATAATATCTAAATGTTTCCTGAACAGTACCTAAACATACTTTAACCAGTATTTAAATATAATCACCGTCGAATACCAAATATATATGAATGTTAAGAGCTAAAAGTCCGTAGACGTTCGGTTAAAAAAGAAGTACAAGGAACGGCCATTTTGTCAGACACAATTATCTACGAAAGGTTTCATTTCACAGAAGAACGAAGATGACAATCCAAATTAAACGTTAGCCGATATCTGAGTTGTCACCACGATGGTATCTTGCCGGTCCAACAAAAGTGTTCCTTCAATCAGCAAACAGAAGACACACCTGGTTTCTTATCTTCCTTCGAAACGCTCCGGGGAAATTTGCATACTCAAATCTCAGGTGGTTCAGACACCATTACACACACGCATGCTTTTACCGTGGCGCATACAAAAATTATCTGTAGATACTTCTTGGCCATAATAGGCGATGTGACTTCGGTGGAGTGGGATGGGTTATCAGCGTTCATTCAGAAAAGTGACAAAAGATTGTCACAAATTTCTATAATCTTGGAGGAAGTTTGAGAAGAAACGATGCGGGGTGAGTGGATTGTGGACGATTGTTCAGGAAGAGAATTTTCGAATTTTGCACATTTTTGAGTTGTCGAATTTGGGTGTGTAGGGGATTTGGGAACTCGAGTTTGGGTGTTTTGGGGATTTGGAATTGGGGAATTGAGAAATTTGAGAATGTAGGAGTTGGGGAATATAGGAATTGGGGGATATAGGAATTGGGGGATACAGGAATTGGGGAATGTAGAGTTGGGGAATGTGGGAATTGGGGAATGTTAGAAATGGGGAATGTAGGAATTAGGAAATGTTGCAATTGGGGAATGTAGGAATTGGGAAATTGGGGAATCGGGAAATTTGGGTATTGGGGAAATTGAGAATTTCGAAACTTCACCGAAAACATGAGACACAAAAGGTTGCGGCACACAAGGCAAAGGGTCTAAATCGGTGCGTAACACCTTACGTGTTCCGTCAGCGAGAGCCATAAAATCCGATGCCTTGAACCGAGAGACGTGTGGACGGTAGGGTATATTGCCGTGCATTTAGGTTGTCGCGCGCCGCTGACAGAAAAAGGATTTGCCTTCGGCGCTTTACCGGATTTACCGAGACACCTCATGAAACACGCCCATGTTTGACTTGAGCTTTTGAAGCAAGCCGAAATTTTCACAGGAACTCACCGCCGCCGTCGGCCAACGTCGTCTTGCACCGCGAACGACGTCAAAAACGACCCGGACGATACAGGGGGGACTTATCATGCCGTTTTAACGACGTGCCGACGGAATAGATTGTTTGTCGATTTTTCACTCGCCTCTCGCGCTATAAAGCCGGCTACGAGTGCTCGTAAAACGGTCCGGTATGGTACACAATGGCTTTCATTCTGACACAGATTCACTCCCGTGATGTAGGTACTCGCTATTCGAATTATATAATGCGTGTTTTGAAACGTTTCGATGGTAAAAGTGATTCGAAAATCGTTGATGGGTTATCAACCCCATTGATGGGTTGATAAAGGGAAATTAATGGATTCGTGTTATTTAACATGACGATTGCGAGGTTGTACGTGTTTGGGTGATGCGTGGTTATTGAGCTGATCGTATATTTTGTGAGGAATACTTTTACTTAGATAAATAGTTTTGAAATTGAATTGTTGAAATTGTAATGGTTTAAGATTATAATAATAATAGTTTAATATTGGTAGGGCGGATTTGATAAAGCAGACGAATTTTTTAGGATTTTTAAGGAACTCAATATTGGAGCACGAGGTGTTAATGATGATTAATGTATTTTCTTTTAGACTTTTATCTGCATTTCGATGATAATATATGCCTTCGATGAAAGTAGAGTAATTATGTTTTTCTTTTATATTTATTTTATCTCTCGTTTCTGTTATTTTCGCTACATTTATTATAGTTTTGACGTAAATTTTATACCACAATCCACAATTATCAAAGTATAAACTGATGTCAGAGTGACAGTAACATACATCTTTCAGACACATTACCTTTAGATCTATACTGACTGATGGTTACTGAAGCAATGTATTTACTGTGTGATATTAAATTATCGATATACTGCCGATAAACATTTGTTTCCATACGATTCATTGATTTCTACATGATCTTCATTTGATACAATCATATTCCTTCTTACGTATATTTGGTAAGGTGAGGATTCGTTATTATGTTCCTGTAGATGGTAAGTTACTTTCAGTCAACCACTTCCTTACCGAGGGTAATACAGATTTCTATAATATCTTGTAGTAACAAGGTTCTACATTATCGACTGTTTTTTGCAAAAGAAGATATCTGTAGAAATGGTGCTTGGTAACTTGAAAGAAAATTTTTTGCCGTTCTTATGTCATTCCCTATATCACCGACGAGATACAGTATAATTATGAGCCGCCATCTAGCGGTAAGACATGGGAACTAATTAAACTACAGTTTCAAAAGTGTGTAGTTCACTCTGTTCGCCGGAGAGATGGCGCCATATGTTCAATTTTCGAAAAAATGCAATTAATATTGAATTTATTGATTAATATGCTATATATCTATTATAGATTTATTAATTTTGAGTTTAATCTGTTTCCTCCGAAGTTTAATAAGATGATAAAATTTACTCTATACAGTTTTCTGCATTATCGACAAACGATCAACTTCTGTTACATTAATAGTGGATCATGTAGAAGAACGACGATTAAGTAGCAACCTTCTATACCGCTCTATGATTCAGCACTAAATGATTTTAACAATTACAGTGGTTACAATTATCGATAAGGTAAGTAGAGAATTCGAAAAATATTGACAAAGTCATTTGCAATACTGTCATCGTATCATTAAATCGTTTTTGGATCCTATCTCATGCTAAATATAAGGCTTCTAGTTTGATATCACTTTCTAATGTTACTTGAACAATATTGTGAAGTATGAGAAGTGCGAGGAAACAAAAATATAATTTAAAACTAAATGAGAAATCTAGTATAGTAATTTTTATTTTTAAATCGAGAATACGTGATAGTCGCAGATGATACAGTAGGATGCGATACATATGTAAATGATGAGGGTAATGAGAACCCCCAAAGAATATTATGAATAAATATTTAACAATTATTATATTTCAGATACCTCTTCATGTTGTTATATTTCCCAAAATGATGCATTTTGTCAGTTGCAGGTTGCAATATTAAAGGTTATTTAAACAATATTGAATAATTCGTTTAAAAGTTATTAATATTACAAACTGTCTTATAAATCCAATGCATTCTTCATTAATCTCACATCAGTTTTTTCTACACACTGTATCAGTGCAGCAAATGGATCGTTATTTCCCCGAGGACCAAAGACAATCAAAATCATCAGTAATTGGGTTACGTTCGTGATAGCTTGCAACGTTATTCAATAACAATATTACAACATGTACGAAGATGTGCAGTGGACGTCTTATAAAAGCTGAGCCGTCTTCCGAAATCAGCAGAACACAGTCATCCTTCCTTCAGAGAAGACATCCTCCAGCTTCAGGTACCAACTTTATCAACAGACTTAAACTTATCTTTTCTTCAAAGATTCAAAGCTTTAACATTTCATACTTATTTTAAAACATAAACTTTCTCTATTCTCGTATCAAGTTTCTGATATACGAGTCGACGGTGACAGAGTAATAAGGATTTTAATCTTGACCAGATCGATAATCTCTTATGGAGTCACTCGCAATATAATGTACAATATCTGCATTTGATAGGAACATTTGTCTTTAACTTCTTTCTATGGTATAAAAGCTCGGAGCTTTTCTCCTAACAGCATCATTTCTTGATCAGCTACTGTACAAGTCTTCTCGTTCCTTCAGCTTGTAAGTAAAGTTGTAATCTTCAGTTTACTTTTATTATTTTAACTCTGACATCTTTGGATTATGGTCTGGTCCGAGTGATTTCATTTCATCTAAATTATTTATCTTAAAATGTTGTTTAATTGCAGACAACCCTCAACTAAAACCATCAAAATGGTGTCCACTCGCTTCGTCCTCGCCATCGTCGCTGCCCTCTTCGTCCTCGCCATCAGCGTCGACGCAGCCTACAGAAAACCACCCTTCAACGGCAGCATCTTCGGCAAGCGATCCAGCACCATCACTGGTAAGATTTTACAACCCCATAATTTCAACAAAATACGAAATTTTCTTCTTTTCGACAATTCTCAATTTTCAACGATAGTTCAGATCTTAGACGCTTTTTGTTTCTTTCTGCTGGTGATTTATATTTACAATTTTGATCATGATGCTCTGCAGATTACGATATCACCAGCCGTGCCATGTCGTCGGTCTGCGAATCCGTCGCCGAGACATGCAACGCCTGGTTCTCACGACAGGACTCCAACTGAAGATATTTAACCGACATTCCGCTTCGAATATCAATAACGCTTAATCATCTTATCAACGTCTAATAACAAGATAACGTCGCTTGTGCTAATTCCTCGTTTATCGATTCCGCTGGCGCTTTGAGATTCGTCGCACCGTCCAAAACACTCGTCCTCGTGTATTATTGAGCTTTTACAATTTAATCTACATGACTGTGTAAATGTTTAAACGTAATAAACTATTTATTAAAATTAACTCACTCATCTGATTATTAACCTTCGTTAATTACCTTCTTGAATTTTGTTTCTGAATTATTTATTTTGGGAAGAAAATTTCAAGTCATTTATTTTGGGAAAAATTAGAAGATCAACAATAATATGATTATTATATAAAAAAATTAAGAACAATATTTTTATTAAATTTTCAAAGGAAAATGAATTATGAAACTTTTAAGGAATTGATTTCGAATAAAAATATGTACAGAACAAAATATAGATTTACCGTAAATTTATTTAGTACAAAAGGAAGCAACGTAAAGAAGCTTGCAATATGAAATAAATTCCCATTTCAACTAGCCGTTCATTGATTCTATGGAAATGCTATCGAGAGCAGACGTATGATCCCTGTCCCTCTCGAGAAAGAAAGGAAGAAAGAAAGAACACTCGATTTAAAGTAATTTACGTAGCACGCAGGAGTTCAACGAAACTCTTTTCAATATCTGAAATGCAGATCGAACGATTCGATATGGAAAGCACGTTTCATTCACCTACCGGGATAAGGGTTACGCTGTCTGTTACTCCCAGACGAAAATGAGTTTCGTAAAATTAAACGGAAAAATAATTGGCAAATTAATCAGAGTGCACGAAAAATCAATAACACCATAAAACATGTACCTTGTCGTTACCGCACGTTGCAAAATAATGTATAATAAAAACGAAACGTATCAATTCAATTCGATAAAGCAATATTCAATCAGTATTCACAAAGCATGTTTGTCAAATGGAAAACAGAACACCGAAAGTATTGTACGAAAATATATGAAGCACCAAAAAACAAACGTTTAAAATGCAATAAATCTGTTACTTTTTTTAACAATCCAGGCCATTATCTCGAAATCTGTCAGACAATAATTTCTCAGTCGAATTCGTTCGTCGAGAAATTTATTCGACAACAGCATAGGGGAGCAACAAGCAACCTCGACAATACAACAGCAGATCGACATGATCGAAATACTTAATTAATCCCTAATCCAGTTATAAATACAGTGATACCTGTCGATTTTATTTCAGTATACCGCGACCACCGCAAGGTAAGTGTTAACCTCGACATGGACATTTCAAAAGCTTTTCAATTTTCTCCAGTTCGCATTCCTTTGGCTTCCGTTACATGTGATACATGCATAGAAACGTATGTGAATTCTGTACACCGTCGGACTAGAAGTTCGAATTCAAGGCTTTTATGTCGAAAGTGGTTGGTTTTATTCAGTGACGTATAAGGGACGGTTTGGGGTTGTGGAATTTTTAGAAAATTAATTATGAAGATTGCTTTTTACAGTTTTTACATGACGCGTGATAGTATAGGGAATATAACGTGTGAGTACAACGTAGTGTAGGTAACACGTGAGTAACACAAAGTAGTAATATAACACATAGGTAGTATAGCATGGTAATACAATGTGTGAGTAATACAACGTGCGGATAATGCAACGCGTGGGTAATATAACGCGTGGGTCATATACGTAAACACAACGTGCAGGTAAAGTAACGTGTGAGTAATACAATTCGTGAGTGATACAACGCGTAGGTAATATAACATGTGGGTAATGCAATACATAAGTAACGCAGAGCATACTATGATAATAAAACACGTAACTTACAAAATCGGGGTCATAAAACGCGTGGTAATTTAACACCCTTCGTCTAACAGTCTTCATCGATTAGAAAAACACATTGCACAACGGAGTGAAAATCCACATAAAAGTGGTCAACCAATCCACATAATATAGACAGAGTAGACATGTTCCAAATCATGTAGAAAATAAACCTAAGATTTGTGAATCCACCTCTGGTTGAATTCGCGGAGAACTCACACGATAGATTTCACGCATGAAAATGCCAGGACAAATATCCGGAATATTTAAATGTGATGGGGCTTCTTCGTGCAAACTTCACTATTTCCTCGCCCACGGTCTTCGAGTATTCTGTCCACTTTTCGCGATAATGGAAAATCGCTCAGTTTTCTGCGTACAGTCGTTGAACGCGTGTCGCGTGCATCGTATCTCAAGGAACCTCGACATCTTCCGTTTCCGCGAGCAATGGAGATCGTACGGGAAATCGAACTGGTCGACTGATAACATTGAAACGAGACTCATTTACGAACATTTATCCAGTGATTTTGATAAAGAACTGTGTGGTGATTTTGTAGATTCAAGTTGACGAGAATCATGGTGGTTTTAAGATCTTTTGCATCTACGAGAGGACTTGTCTTTGGGGGTGAGTTTTTATTTGTTGCATTTCTTGTTATATTACTAACGACTTCTGATACTTTTAAAAGTAATTTAATTAATCAAAGCTGATTTTTTAAATGTTTTCGTACAATGAGATGTACAAATATAATGAAGGACCTCTTCAAAAAATGATTTCAAATAAAATGTTCAGAGTATAAATTCTTCAATTGATTTACTCATTATGTTGTTTAATAATTGAAAAATTTTGACCGACTTTTCCTAGCGTTTCTTCTTGCCACACTGGTGTCGCTGATTGGCCAAAATGCTACAAAAGCGGACGAGGTGCCAGCATTCTTTCTAAAAATCGCGAAGAACATCCCTCGCGTGGGACGAAGCGACGGATACGATGGTTTTTTCAAGTCCCGACAGAACATCCCCAGAATCGGAGGACACGATACACAGGTACTAATAATTAATATACAATAGCTACACTTTTATAATATTATTTAGTCACGTGCATTTTTGTGCATTTACAAGTCTGAATCCTGGCCTGCGTACGCTAATAACGAACCCTTCGCGAGACCCATTAAAAGACGCGCGGACTATCCACGGCTTGAAGGTAAAAAATTAAAAAATGTATAATTTACTTAAACTATAACAATAATATATTGTCATTAATAGACGCATGGTCTTGGCAACATTTTCCTCTTGCAATAGAAGGACCTCGAGAACTCTGGCGAACTTTGGCAGGATATTCCAAGGACACGTCAGATGAGTAAGTGTTAAGAAAGTCATCACATATATTAAAATGTTGAAATTGGAATTTTCAAATTTCCAAATTCCCACGTTCCCAAATTTCTACATCCCCAAATTCCTACATTTCCTAATTCCTACATTCCCCAATTTCTATATTCCCCAATTCCGATATTCCCCAATTCCTACATTCCCTAATTTCTACATTCCCAAATTCCCAAATTCCCAAATTCCCAAATTCCCAAATTCCCAAATCCCCAAATCCCAAAATTTACAAAGCGCTCAAATTACTATCATGATCCGCAATCTAAAAAATAACGCTATCTTCTGTTTCTTAAAGTATCGATAACGAAATATGGGAGCGAAAGAAGAGGACAGGAAACGAGGGGATGGCTCCAGCAGAGAATTAGCATAAACGAAATGCTGCGACCCAGCTATGGTGTCCATTGAAGATAATACTTAATAACTTGTTGTCGGTGTAAGGTGTTGGGAAAAATATTGTGAACAATAAACATGTAAATAGGAGATGCATTTATTCTGTTACAAACATTGCTCCCTTCGATCCGAATTAAACACATGCAATACGAGGGTTCGCACCCCAATTTCGAGCATTCAAAACGTTCCTTGTAGATCTTGGGTCTGGCGCAGGTGCGGTGACACGTGCTTCGATAATTCTCTTATTGTACATGTTTTGAAGAAAATAATAACAGGGTAGATATCGTAACGTTTGTATTTTTTAACGTGTTCTCCGTCGCGTGGGCTACCGATGGCGTATCAATTTTAATTCAGCAAATTACCTTTTTGTTCAACTTCGAAATAATGTGGTCAAAACACGAGTCACAGGCATCACAAATGTGATAAAATCATAATTTTTGTATCGTTTAATATTGTGACTTTTTATGAATTATATAAATTGAGATATCAGTTAATCACGTATGCAAGTTGTATAACATTTAAAATACACCCAAAGGAATAAATATTTCTGAGTTCCATTTCCAATTTCCGAAACCGAGTTTCCCACATTTATGACAAGAGTACATTGCAGTTTTGTTCCAAGGTAAAATTGTTAGGGTCGGTCGTGGAACGTTCGATAAATGACATATAATCTGCCAATTTTCTTTACCAAAACATAATGGCAGATGTTTCCCTCCGTAACCCTCTGAATTGTAACCGTCCAAAATAAATGAGGGGTTACTTATAAGATTGCTACATCGGTTTGTGTAAAGTCAAACTACACCGTGTGATATTGATCTTTTATTTATATCCAAAACAACAAGTTTACAAAGAATTTGTAGAATGTTTCCTGTTTTCTTTAAAACAATTCACAATCTTATATGTTTGAGATATAACGATCTGTTGTCAGATGAGGAAATACAAGTCTTACTGAGGGCTTATGTATATGATCGCAAAGTAGGCTGTTCTTTAGACTATGAATCAATGTTTTTTATCGAAATAGACTCAATGTTAGTACCCAGAGAGCGGTTACAATAATGACAAGCCTCGACTCGCCACGTGATAGTCTGCAACACGTGTTGGCTAGAAATGTGGGTGGTTCACAGCTTCAGGAGCCACTTTCGTATCATTTCTACGAACCTTCGAGACCCAACAAGGTTTCATCTACTGTCGATAAACTCTAAAACATCAGAATTAAATAATAAAAAATGTGATAATATCTTGGCTCTGAGTAACAAGAGTCTAACAGAAACGAATCACGTAATCTTTTTATGAGTGTGATTGTTTTTTCAACTAATTAAACACGAATAATAAAAAACTGAATTAAAGACCAATAAACGGATCTGACCAATAAAAGAAACTGAAGTACTGAAAATAAATCATGGGACATTGCAACAATATATTTAGCACAATGTTAACAAACGATGGTTCAATTCAATTTTTATGAGAATGTCTTATTTCAATCAATGACAACAAGATGGCGGCAGCAGTCCATCTTAAGAGAAAAGTTTCCGATCGTCATCAAGAGTTGGCGCCACGTACAGCTCTTCGAGCGCCATGTTCCCTGCCCTCTGGTGCACACGAAACAATAAATTGTTGTAATTACAATAATCCCGGTGTTTAAATCAATGCCACGGTGTTTACGCGAAGTCGGCTACGCAACCGGCAATTTTAATTCATTACCGACCGAAACCGTGATAGAGAGTCGTCTTTCGAGCGGCCACGTTGTTTTCGGGTTCCCATGGGGTTAACAATGAAAGACAGGGGATTCCTGGCAAACGATCTTCCCGTTTCGAACCACGACCCATCATCGATAGACCGTGCAGCTTTCTAAACATCGGCTAATTACCCTCTCGTGTAATCCTGGAAGAAGCGTTGCTTGGCATCAGCCGCGTAATTAAAAGCCGCGCTGTGTTCCCTCGGAAGACCCCATACATCTCGCTGTAAACTTTCCAAATAATTATACCGAGTATTATTTAATTCGAGTAATGACTACCGTGGCGAACGGGTGCCGTAACAACGGCACCAAAACTCAGACTCCGAGGAAGAGATTTCAGTCCCTAGATTTCTATCCTCTTTCTCCCTCGGTCTTCAAGCTCGTGCTTCTCCTCGTCGACGTTCTCGTGCCAGCGGATAATTCGCACGTACGACGTTTTCACCTTTCCGTGTGCCAGCTGATTTTTCGCCGAATAACCTCGCGTTTCCGTGGCGCAAGCAACACACGCTAGAGGCTGCTCGGCCGCGAGATGTGTCAGGAGAGATGCCGCCGCGGAGCGGGTACACGCGGACGAGTCCTGGCCACGCTCTGCACGTAACAATTTAAGGAAACCGCACGTAACGCGCGTTCTCTGTCAGCTAGAGGAGAGACGGACGAGCCGACACGGAGCGTTTTCAAGGAGTGTTACGTAACGGATCGGCGTTAGATCGCCGGCCAGAGTAACTGTATCTCCGAAGATGCCTTCTTCGTGGTCGACATGAAATCACGAAGCAGAACCTTCGCCCTCGGGACGGGACGGCGGCTCTTCGGCTTCTACTTTGCCATTTTTGTCGAACCGCCGACGTCGTTCGGCAGGACGGCATTTAGACCTTTAGGAGTTACGGACAGTTAAGGGATTTAGGTACTGGGAATAGCTTTTTGTATGGGTCTGAGTTTTAGGTCCGTCGGAGATTGCAAATTTTGGTACTTTGGAAGTTTGAATCTTTGGGACGTTAAAAATCTGGGAGTTTGGGAATTTGGGGATTTGGAAGTTTGGGAAGTTTGGATCTTTTGGAGTTTGGTACATCAGGGGTTTGGACTTCTAAGAGTTTAGGACTTGGGAGTTTGAGACTTTGGCAGTGTTAGTACTTTGGGAGCTTAGGACTTTGGGACTTTGGGAGTTTGGCAGTTTGAAACTTCACGTGTTTGGGACTTTAGGAGTTGGAACTTCAAGAGTTTGCATCTTTAGAAAGTTGAGATCGTTCAGAGTTTGATACATTCGTATATTTGCACCTATGGGAGTGTAGGACTTGCGAATTTGGAACTTTGAAGTATTGTGAGTTACAGTTTAGGACTTTGCAACATCAGTACTTCTGCAATTTTAGAAGTCTGGAACATTAGAACTTTAGAATGGATTCTGATACTTCAAAGATTTGTAACTGTGATATTTTTGGTTTTATTCCACAGTAACTTCGACAATAACTTCTGTCCCTGAGGCACATGCAAATTTTACTTCGTAGTTAATGCATCCCTGCTAGATCTGAACGAATGTGTCGTTTAATTCGATACCGTTATAAGAAATGCTCAGAGTCATTTATGTGCGAATACAGATCAAGTGCAAGTGATGCTGTATTGTTATTCTATGAAAGTACTGTCGATTTCCAATAGAATATCTATTTTTATAAATATCCTTGATTAGTTATTAGATGAGATAATCAAGGTGCTCTAGAAACAAGATAGATACATTATAAGAAGGTTAATATGAAAATTCTGTTTGGCTACACGATACCTGTCATTTTTCTATCATTCCTATACGAGTTCCAACCAGTTTGTTTTTATATTTTATAATCAATTCAGATGGCCGTTAATTGCAGTGGGAAACGATTATTTTTTTATCAGCACAGTTGCAAATGAAGCAATAAGTCACTATTTTCTAGATCGAACCTGGCATCGAATACCGTTTTTGCATGCCGCATAAACATGGAATCGCTGGAAAACGCGAATATATTTCCAAGAAATTAACAACTGTCTGGATACATCAACTATGAAAACAGAGCAATGATATATGATATGTTCTATTAATGAGCGAAAATGATGTCAGTAATAATTATGTAACACTTAAACGATCGGGAAATTATTTCCAGAATAATTTCACGATGTCCAATTAAATCTTACGATCATTGCATTTTATTGTCAACATTAAAATTAACCGCAATTTAACTTCAACAAGCAAATATTCGCATTTAAAAATTTGCTAGTAAGCTTGTTCCTCGTGGCTGAAAATAGAAGCTTGAGTTACGGAGATAGGTACTCCAAATACAGATTTAGCTTTGCAAATTTATTCCACTCGAATGATAAGTTACATCACGAGTGCGATTTCATATACAAGCCGAAGGGGTCAAAATGGCGCAAATAGGTATGAATACCTCGCATAGAGCGATTTCTCGATCGAAACGGGGGCATTTCGCTAGAAACGAGCGGATCGTAACGAAAAAGAACAGGAAGAGTATCGAAGCGGAAGTTGCATGGTCGACTCGAACAATACGCGTGTCCCGCGAGCGGTCGTTTAATAACCCTGATTTGCCGTTTACACGAGAGGTCATGGAGAACGTAGCGGTGTAGAAGGGCGACGCTGGAGCGTTGGCCAGGGAGGAGAGGAGGGGGTGGTGCTGGTGATGATGGGACGAGAGGGTGAGCATCGGGATCGCGCGCAACAACCGTACATAATCACGTAATGCGGTTATCATGCCAATTGCGTAAATATTTGAGCCAATTTGTGGCATGCAACGGACTCGCTCTCTCCTCGATCCGTGCTTCACGAGACCGCCGCCCGATCGGCGACCTATTACGACCAACTTGTTGGCGGTGTTTGCCATCCTGTGAATCTCTCCTCTTCCCTCTTATTCTTTCGTGTTTATCCTCCCTCTCCGTCTAGCTCTGTAATTCACCGACGTCGCCAAACATTTCGACCTACTGGCCTCGCAGTCGTTCAAACGATCGACTGGGAACCACGAGAGAGTCTCGCGGTGACATTCGCATGCACCGGGGACATGGGAGCGAATCGATCGCTAGCAGCGATAAAAGAGCGAAGGTGAACGATAGCTAGAGGCGAGGGTGACTTTTAAAGGTCTCTTCACGTTCCGGTTACCTATGCTCTCTTGGTCAGAACTTGTTTCGGAGATCAGAGTCTGTATAGTATGTCCAGTGATATGAAAAAATAGTACTTATAAATTGTCATCTTTTTGAACGTCTCATTTCAGAAATTTCAGACAATCTCCTTGGTGATACATATTGAATTGTAAAGAAATTGTGTACAACTGCAACACTCGGGGGTGGATCCTTCTAAAATGATGCTTCTTCCAAGTTTTGTAGACAGTAAGGCTGTAAGTTGAGAACAATTGGAACATTAAGTAGCACGAAAGAAGTAGTTGTAATTAGATCTTCCTGTCAAAGGACTTCAGAGATCTTAGAAGGTTCTTCTGTAAAAATCAACACTTAATTCAGGTTGGATTAAGAACAAGTGCAACCATCAGTAACGTGAACAAAATAGTGATAGTCATTTGTAAATTGCAACCTTTCTCACATTTGTATAAAATTTCCAATTGAATTTATATTTTAAAAGCACAAAGAGATAAATATCAATAATTGAACAGTATAAATGTTCATGAAACATGAAATGGTGGCAATAAATGTCCAGAACGCAAGCAACAAATTATTTGAAATATCTAGCTAAATGAATACGGCAGACATTTCGCAAAGAAATAAAGGGGACGATAGCTTTTTCTTTGAAAGAAGATTCTCTGGTAGTAATTGCAGGACCTGTTCCTGGTTCCTGCTTCGTTTCACCCCGAGACTCAGCGGCTTTCACTCTGATATTCTGCGTGTCTCTGTCCGTGTGCCGCCTTCTCATCCCCGCAGGTAGAACAGAAGGTCGGCCATGGATCAATTAGGCAAGTGTACAAGTGTAGGACCTCGTAAACCTGCAGGACCTGCCGGATGGACTTCCCTCCCTCGGGATACGAATCGTGTGAAAAAAGAAGTCAAATGCACGCCGAGCTGAGGCAAAAGAACGCGGACGAGCGAAAGCAGCGAACACTTCTCGGAACCAAATAATATACAGTAAGATGATTCTCTCGCAATTATCCAATTTGCATTGGAATCAATAAAACATATGCTTACATAGTAATTTTATACAAGCTTCAACCTGCAAATTGATATAGTACAAGTAATATTTTAAGCTACTTTTATGTCATGAAATTGTATCGGAAGACTACTGTTTAATATGCAACTCGATGCATACGAAATAATGTAGCAACAGCGGAGAACGCGATTATTATTGCTACCGACAAGAAAACCCTAAAGAAGTTTATATACACGTTTCTGTCAAGCTGTAAACATTTAATCAATGTATCGTAAGCGATAATTCGCGGTACTTTTATGTCATGAAATCATGTCAGAAGTCCATTCACTTACAGAGGTGCAATCGTTGGCTCTAAACAAAAGCAAGTAAATCGACACGAGAGTGCATCGATATTTTCCGAGAAAAGAGGCGCAGTGGTCAACCATTTAATGTGCAGCAACCAAAATATAATCGCGGGACATCGTTCCGTCAGCATCGACATAAACCGCTATCAATTCAGCTCGGTGCTCGTCTGAATCGTCGTTCACAATGCGAAGACGGTTTTTTGAAGAGGGTTGAAAGGTTATCACGCGGCGCGGAGAAGAGACGTCGCTTCCTCTGCCGTTCCGTTCGAGTCTTTTCTGCCGTTCAGAAGCGTGTGAAAAGGTGGTACGAGAATAGGGAGCAGAAAAAGTGGCGAGAAGTCGAGGAGCCTGGAACAGAGGCGCCTTGTCATGCCGTGTAATGACGGCAAGGCAACGCGACGCCCTGCTCGAAAAGGAACAGAAACTCGACGAGAGGAAAAGAAAAAAGGAAAAGAAAAAAAACAATTACCATCCTTTATCTTCCTGCGAACGAAGAGAAAGAGCGCGTCAGGTAGTACCGAGAGAGTCGAAGGAAATAAAAGACGTCCTTGCTACCGTCTCCTCTCTTTCTCTGTATCTATTCCCCTTTGTCCCCTTCCACCCTCTTTCGTTCGTCCTTTCTTCCTTCTGCTCGTTCTTTGAATCAATGTCGGCCATTAAAGTGTCGGTCGAAACGAAGCTACCGTACCGATATTATCGAGCACTGGCAATTAATCCTCCAATGAAATCGTATGAACTCTCGAGAATTTCTGAGACTCACCTTCTAGTCGAAGAATAGAGAATATTATGGTCGAGCAAGAAAAAGGATCATAGAGCGTTATTAAAAGGAACGCTTCCACTGGAAATGACATTTCAGGATTCGATCTCGTATATTACTGACACGCAAGTGTTGTCAATAAACTCTCGTTTCCAAATTTTCGAATCTGTAGAGGATGGTACAAAAAAGTGTTTGGAGCGTAAAGGGTTAATAGATTAGTCGAGTCGCGGCAAGAGAAGCGTGCCAGAAATTGCCTCGTAATTTATCAAAGGATCGAGGAGTCGGAAGCCGAACGAATTTCTTAATATGTTCGAGGCGTCGTAATTTTCAGCAGGATAGCAAGGGTGTCAAGGCGTGCGTTTCATCCGCCACAAAAGTGTGTTTCCACGATGGAATAAAAAGCTTGGTTCCGCGTCGTTCCGCGGAATTTACGCTCGACCCAAATCGATAAAATCGGACATTAACGAGGCCATCGAATTCGTTTTCATTGCCGTGGCGAAAGAAACTATCATTTGATCTTTCGATTCCGCCCTCGGTTGGTCGTTTGAGAAGCGGCGCTAAAACTCGATAGAGATACCGCCCAAAAAGGGAATAAAGAAGTTCTAGCTTCCTGGAGAATCATGGCGGGGTTGCGGCTGTGCTCCCTCGACGGAGGGTAACAAGTGGAAAAAGGGGTGGCTGAGGCCACGAGTCGTAAGGGACACTCGATAAACAACCCCCCGCGGTGAACGAGGCAGATACAGGGCGTTAAATGAAATTAGCACGGCGTTTAGTTAAGTTTGTAGGGCCTGTTCGGTCGATCCTTTCGGGTTATAAATTATTCGGGAATGACTTGCAACGAAACGGTCGGTGAACGAGGGTAGACGGAGAACGGACAGCTCGAAATGGACGAGTCAGACGAAGAGGAGAGAGGCGCAGACGAGCAGACAAGTATCGGAAGACAATACCTTGGAGAGGATAATTTGTCTCGAGGCGATATTTTTATTAACGTTGAGTAGCGAACACCGGGGTCAATGCTGCTCGATACTTTCATGCTCGGAGATCCTATTGGGCAATCCCCAAAATTAATGATCTTTTTAAAGTCGGTGGTTAACTCAGAGCGATGATCATAGTTTCGTACTTGGATCAGAAGGATAATTTTTTTGCGCGATATGATTATGGATCAATTTCGTCACACGCTAAGCATCTGAGATTACTGCAGGTGTACAAACGATGTCCCGACGAGAAATAAAAATTTCCAAAAGATATGTAAATTTGAAGCTTTCAAGTTCTCTGATCGTACCCCAAATTTCAACCTCGAGAAAACACATCGCACCGTATTTGGCAAAAACCTATGTTAGCGTTTTGCAAAATATCTAATTAAAGATGCAAATGTTTCACGATTCGCGATTCCCGGGTAACTATTGCGTTAACGATTTCTGCTTCGAGTTCTCCGAGGAGAGATATATAATTTCCTCGGGACTTCGGAATCATTAACTCCAAGCAAGCGGCACGACGCTTCAGGACCCTTAACTACACACCATAAGAAAGAAAGAGAGTTCCTCAACGGGCTGGTTGAGGAGGCGTGAAACGTTGGCGCCTGGCGCTCGGAAGAGGAAAAGGGTTCGACAATTCGTGAAGGGTGAAGAGGTAGGAGAATATGGAAACTGGACAGGTCTGTGATTTCTCGATGCCGTGACCAAGAAATTTCACCTCGGTTCCAGTACCATTCCCGTCGAAAATCGATCGATCTAGTTCGAGTTCCGAGGCAAATCGAGCTGAAAGAGAACGGGACAAAAAGTGCATTAGGCAAGGTCGTTCTTCGGTTCCACTTCTATTGTCTCCTGGAAATTTCGTCAGGCGAAACAACCAGGTCGTCTATGTACAAAAATGCATATATTTCATTGTTTTCATTCTTGATTCATTGAAAAAATTGCATCATTTATTAAAAACCACATGTCACTCTATGTATTATCTCTTTTACTGTCACAATTTTTCCATTAAAGATCGTAGATTTCAATTAAATAAAATAAAACAAAACTAAAAGTTTTACTTGCGTCATTATCAACACCAAAGAGCAATATATTCGAAATCTCGGAAGTAATTATAACCAGGTCTCCGAACGACTAGCCGTGGGGTCTTTTGTTCGTCGTGTACCTGTAGTCGGCTTGTTTCACAAACGAGGTTAGGTTAGACTACAAAGGTCGGCCGCTATGAGTAACTAAAGACCCACCTCGTGCCCATAAAGGACACCGACTGACCCACGAGGTGGGCCCTTCGACATGGGCCTCTACAGGGAAGACACATTTTTTACATCAAATGTTTACACGCTTTTATTGGGTGCTAAACCCATTGAAGACTGTTCCTGGTAATCTTATCTTCAACATCGGTCAGTTAAGCGTTTGTTAAGGCGGACAGGAAACGTTGAAGTAGCGCGACAATTGTTTGGTGGTTGGATGGATGACACCTTGCAATCTTCCGAGGTAAAACTACCTGTGATGCTGGTACTTTTTTTAGGGGTCTGCCACGCGACTGTGTCGCTTTGTTGTGGATTTATGAGGCGGATTGTAAATCAAACGCGTACTCGTGACGAATTTTTGATGATACAGCAGGTAAATGGGATAATAAGGGGAGAATGCAATTAGGGCAGCGAGACCTTAAGATAAGTCCTTCAGTTTAGTCGATCAAGCTTAAGTATAAATTTCGCGAGTGCATAAATGCACCTTAACACTTCGATTGTCCATTTTGAATGGCAATAAATCTATCGATGTATCTCGGAACAAAAGCGAGCAGTACTATTTAGCAAAGTAGAAAGATAGCTACGTCCGCGTTGGCGAAAAAGATAAAACGGTCAAAAACGGCGCAGACGAACGACAGTAATCAGTGGTCATAATTCAGTTCCGAGGCATCCCTGGTTCCAGCAGAGGCTGGAAGAAAGAGGATCAGCGAGATCTGATGTTTCCGTGCTAACCTCTCGATTGCCCCGGGGTTCGCGTGATTCTCGAGGTATTCTAGCCGGCCTAGTCAACCCCCGAAGGTGGTGTTTTTTTTTCGAGAAGATCGAGGACGCCCGGAGGATTCACGAGGTCTGATCCTGAAATCCAGGACACGCGAGCCTCGCGGGAAATTCCTGCTTCTCTAGCCCGCTTCTCGGTAAAGCAGTCTGGTCACCCGGAGGGCAAAGGATCCTTCTTGTCCGGTGTCTGGATCCGTGCCGATCCTCGTTCTGTCCGTCTCGCCTCTTTTCGTTCATCGACGGTCCGCTTCTTCTTCGATATCCAATTATATAATCGATAAAAACCGAACACGTGTTCCTTAACGAACGTAAGCGAACTGTTCGCGGTCACTGGACCGCCATTTGCGCTCGTTCATCTTCGACGCCGATGGATCGGGAACGTGATTAAATAAAACGGAACCTGCAGAGAGAGAGCCGCGTTTCCGTAATCAATCTTTTCGTCGAGGGGGCTGCTGGCTGCTGGTGATTACAAGACACGCGAATCCGCGCGAACCGTACGCGACTCATAAAATCAAACACGGCAATTAAACCGCTGGCCCGGCTAATCGAGATCACGTAGATCGTGCAATTAGCCGAGGACGCAAGATGAATTGAGTAATTACATTCGCATTACAGAGCCCCGGCACCAACGCGGCGATCGTTGTGTACGATGTTGACGCGGAATACGCGAGAGGAACCCGGTTTCAGCCCCTCGTTTACGCGGCTTGTCATTATCGAAAACAAATCTCGTCGACGCTTCGACTGGGCACGGAACGGTGACGGATGAACGCGTTATTCTCGCACCGAAAGGATTCGAAGAGTCTGGGTCGAGAGTGGCGCCAGGGAAAAGGCTCGAGCACCGGTGCTAGAGCTTCTTCGGCCCTCGAAGCGTCGTCCACGGGTTTTCGATGGGGGCCAAGAGGTAAAAGAAGAAGTTCCAGGGCAGAGGCACTGGCGCCGCATGCGGCGGCCTCAAAGGAATCCTCCGCACGCCCATCTGTCTCCGCCCCGCCCCTATTCCCGCGCACCATATACATCATGTACGACCACGATGTACCCAACAGAACAGCGGGACTAGCTTCGACATAGTGTCAGAACACGTCACTCGTCACCGCGATGTCACCTGGAGCTACCATGTCCAAGGATGCGCTTCGTGTAAATTTCGGATCATCACGATTTTGCACTTTGCAACTTTGTCATTTTACAACTCTCAGATTTTGGGATTTCGAATGTCTGGAACACTTATCCAAATCCGAAGATGGAAGAAGCAACGCTGGTGAACGAAGCGTGGAAACCAAACGAGCCGATTGACTGGCCGAAGAGAAGATCCTCGTCTCGCTGTAATTAATCGATTTTTAAGTGGCCCATTAAGAGGTACCACCAGCTGTCGGGGCGAATCTAACGGCCACGTGACAGCGATTTCTGCAGTATCATCCTGCGACGATCAATCGAGTTCGTCCTTACTCTGTGCTTGTCCTTTTGGCCGGAGCCTGATATCCCAGGCTTTACAGCTTACTTAGCGGGATGGGGCAACAGTGTTTAGTCTCTTGACTAATGAACCTGTGGGATCCAAGCAGCCGGCAGATTGCCTGGCTTTCGTTTAAACTCCCGTGGAAAGGGTCAACCGGTAGAACTTGAGAAAGATGAATGTTCTTGCATTCGCGAGGCGATATATCCCGCTTTCAATATACGTTTTATTTTTTTACGATCTTCCGAAGACGTCGGACTTGAAATAAAAGACTTCCAGGAACGGTTAACTGTTTGCCTTGTCGCGCGCATTTCCATGTAACAATTTTACGAGGAAGTCTCTTCCTTCCGTCCGTTGCTTTGATTGATTGGACAGTAACTAATGAGCCTCGGCTAATTGTTCGTTGTAATATTCGCCAGCAAAAACGAGGCAAAGCACACACAGCTGACCCGGGACTTCCCAAAGATCACAGGACTCCGCGGACCGCTTCCTGGTCACGACCTTCCACCCGACCTTCTTCATGTTTGCCGCTAATTATTACAGCTACCCTCTCATCGACCCCGTTTCTATCCCTTCCAGTCCAGTTTCCTTTGTTCTCCCTGAACTATCATACGATACGATTTATACCTACTCGATATAATTCATCGTTCCGACCGATCACGAACGTTCAAACCGTACCTTTCAGATTTTTGGGAAATCTAAAATTTGTAACATTTAAACGCTACCGTTTCCTGATAGCAGTCCATCAATTCTCTCTCACGCCTACCAAATATATACCACAAACGTATTTATCACGAGTGAACAGATCGAACTGGACTTTTATTAGATCACCGATAAATACCGGACTCCGGGCTCGTCGGCGGGATATAAATGCAGTCGAAATTGGACTCGCCCATCGACTCCTAGAAGTCCCTTCTGGCACCGGGACTAAAGCGCGCAGGGGCCAATTATATCGCCGTCGGAGAAGGGAGAAAGCGCCGCAGAGATTCTGGTTAGGGTCCACCAGGATTAACCCTCCAGCCGGTACCTTTTACCCTCGAGTTCCCCGCGACGAATCTTCGCGCTTCGTTCCCTTCCGCCTGCAGCGTTTCTCTGCACTTGCTGCTGCGTGCCAATCAACGGTACCCTGCGAGATTCCTCGGACCACCTGACGGAGTGACTTTATGTCTTTCGAACCGTTGCTTCCTTCACATTACCGACACGAGTACTTCGATCTCTTTTATCTCAGAACTCTGTCGAATGCTCAAGTAACACAAGACTATCGACACAGGATTTTAATGACTCTTGCACTCGGAGATATTGTTTCCTCAGAAGCAACAGTCGAGTGCAAAGGCTTACGCATAACCGAGTGATGGTCAGGGTGAATCTACTTTAGCCTGAAGTGTGGATCTCGGTGTCTTCCACATCGGAAATTACTGGGAGAAGCAAAAGTACCAGGCGGTGCAGTCTTATAACAGTTCTTCCTTACGCAAAAGCACCGCGTGTACCAACAAAACAATGAGTGTCCAAACTAAAAATCAATCAGTTCGCAAGGCAGCAAAGCGGAGCAAGACAGGCGGTTAGCAGAATCCTGGCACGCAACAGGAGGCTGGATAAAGGACAGCGAGCAAGAAATCGTTTGGCGATGGCGTGACAGCCGAAGGCCGGTTAAGCATGGCAGCGAGTTGACATCGAACGCTGCGGGCTAGCGTGGCTAGAGCGAGAGCCTCTCGTTGCTCGCGGCACGCACACGCGAGCACCCTGCGCGTTTCCCTGAAAAAAAGGGAACGAGGAGGCTAGCTGACCGCGGCTACAGGGTCGGTCGTGCGCGAGCGCGTGCACGCACGGCCCAGGCACGCACACGAGCCGACTGTTGCCGTTGTTGTCCATACACGGGTGTACGGGGAAGACCCCTCTACCACGACACATGGAACGGTAATGAAGGACAGAGAGATACGAGGCGGGTCTTCCTCGACCGATCGAGGGAGCCGAGCCGACGATTCGGAGCGCGTCGTCACGCGAGAACGCGACCAGCTGACGTTCTCTCTCGCTCTTTTCCTCTTGCGCTCCTTCCCACCCTCCATTGTCCTCCTGCTTTTGTACGCAGCCACGAAACCACCCTTCGCACGAACAACCGGTGATGTCGAACCTCTTCGAGTTGCAGCATGAACTTTGGTACTGTACGGATTTCGAGATGCTGCGTTGCTGGGGATGGTTGTGGGTTGATAAGGTATATGATGAAGGAAAGGTAGTTTGAACACGAATGGTGGAGATCAGTCATGAAATCAAAATGTGCTGAAAGAACTTTGAGATGGGGATGTTGCATCACTAAGAAAGGATGAATGTACCATTTGGGGATGACTGCTGATAAAGCATTTTATAACGATATGTACTCAAACTGGTTGATGTCTGAGACATGGTAGAGAAACTTCCTGACGTATATCGTTGAAATTGCATTTTAGTAACGACTTCGGTTCGAAGACTAATTTCTGGAAGCAGGTTAATTTTGAATCGTCACTTCCTCTACGGAAAAGCCATTAGATTGAGAAAGGTGGACTCCACTGTCACTCATCCAGCATAGGTCTCTGGCAAGATCGTCCCTGTAATTATACAGGACCGTTTCCTACTCTGTCTCCCCCCACTCTTTCATTCTTCCTACCTTTCGTCCTTTTTCTCTCGTCCACCTTTCTACGCCACCCGCGTTTTTTCTCCTTCTCCTACTTCCAGATACGTGGAAAAGGAGAGGAAACCCACTCTAATGGAGCGTTTACACTAGGCAAGTAAGAGCCGGGCAAGTAGGTAGTCGAATTCTTGGGTTTCTTTCTTTGCCTGTACCAGGCCTGTCGTTGGGAAATGAAAATGGTTTCTTTCCTTTCTTGCCGTCCTTCCATCGGGCCCTGCGATAGGTCAGGTACAGGCATAGAAAGAAACCCAAGAATTCGACTACCTACTTGCCCGGCTCTTACTTGCCTAGTGTAAACGCTCCATTAAGGTGGTCGTCCGTACAATGAATGGACGGTAGAAACAAAAGGATGCCGCGTCTCATCGGCTACGTCAAAAGTGACGATCACCAGGGGTGGGTGGGATGAAAGAACGCCACCGTGAAGGGTGTGGCGTGTTCTGTGGCTACGAACGTCCTTTCAATGAGAGGTTACAGGTGCCGGCGGATGTCGCTCCTTTTTCCACGTCGATCTCGCTCGAATCTAACGTAGAAAATCCCAGGTAGTCGCCAACGGGATCGATTTTCCTGACCATCGTCTCGGTTTGGAGTTCATTCACCTTTCATTTTCTGGATCGAACGTTTATGGGCATCACCGACGATTATTTTATCAGTACATACATTGACCGAAATTAGATTGTTGCATTTTATTTTATTCTTATATAGTTAGGACTAAATACGGACGTTTAGAGAGGGATATACTGCACGTGTAACTCGAAGCTTACTCCGAGGTTCCATTTCCATGAATTAGTGGAGATAGACGGGAGCTTAGGTGAACAGAAGCGTGGACACTTAAATGTGCACTTCTGTAATTATTTGGGTTTAGTAACTTGTTGCTTGAGATTAGAGACAAATCTTTTATCAGTGTATCACTATTTTACTGTCTTACAATGTCACTCCACCACATAATTGTACTAATACGGTCCTATATATTAATTTGATTGAAACAAAGGAACAACATAAAGTTTCAAATAGAATCAATATTGTATACATCACGCGAGCCAGCAAGTGGAAAGCTCAAATAAAAAAATAGAATGAATCGCACGACCGTTTCTACGGTGGCAGTTGACACGTTAATTACCCTCTCATCATCTCTTCACCATACTCTCCCCCTTTCTGTATTATTTGAACCAGATACTTGTAACTTCGTATCCCTCCAGTTAACTCGACACCTTTTGATCTGATTAACAGATGTATAGTAACAGAAAAACATATGCCATGTCTATATGATTATGTTCCGAAATGGTGCACTTATTACTCTATAACCAATTAAACCCGTATTCCTATCGTTAGACAACTTAGCTCTGGACAGTATGGCGTTTCCCAGAGCTCTAACTAAAGTTTCTCATATTCTTGATATTAATCGAAATGTCTACAGTAGCGTTTGTTGTATCGTATGACCAAGCATTATATCGCCACTGTATCGCCACGTATTACATTACATAACAAATGCAAATTTCTAAACTCTTCAGTTTGAAAATTTTAATTTTAAAAGTTTGAAAGATCTAAATTGTAAATTTTTCAGTAAAAAAGTTGGAATTTCTAAATTTGGGGCCACGACGCAAGTAACCTGTTTGCCGCATGCTAATGACGGTATTACCGCTTCGTATTAGCTGTTGGACGATGCACGAATGCGACATACGAGTACTCGACGGAAAAAAGGGTAAAGGAAGCGTTGTAGACCGCGTATCGACACACTCGCGTGACAAGGTCCGCCTCATTGAATATCAGCGCGATAAGGCGTGCCACGTTCGACACCGACACGCGGTTCCGTTCTTCCGCGGGGCGTGCGTGCTCCTCGGCCACACGTTCTTTTGTTCTTCTCGCCTCGAGATCCGCCGCAAAACGCCGCTCAACACTGTTGAATTAAACGATACTGAAATTCTAATGAGCCGGATGTTCCAGGGATCTGGTGCAGCTGATCTATAATTTCATACCCGCATACGTCTGTATGCTTGCATGCGGCAGGTTGCTCGCTCGCGAAATAAGAACAAGAAACGAGCGTACACGCGTTACGACGAGAATGTCGTGTCCTGTAACGATCGTTGACTAGCGTTATTCACGATTATCCTGAAGGAGGACGAAAGTGTCCGGAAGGGTGGGGTGCTTAGTCTGGGCTAAATATAGGAAACGATTTCGGACAACGGGGTAATACCGAGTGGAACACGGTCAAACACAATGTTTGCGGGCAACGCCCACTGCCCGTACACGTACCGGTTTTTACTGCCGGGGCAGTAAAGAACGAAAATTATGATCGGAGCTTGTCACTGCTCCGGGCGTCGAGCAACTCTCTAAGATCTGCCATCGCAGCCGACCCAAAGTTGCTCGTTTCTTAGCGATCGCACTCGTTCCGTGCTTAACGGGGCGAAAAAATGACGTGGAACTTTGAGTCATGAACAGCTAACAAATTGTACGGCAAATGAGAGGTTCATGCGGGTTCTTGAATTAATTTTAAGATACGAACGTTCGTTATCACTGCAAGCCCTTTTTCTGACAAGCTTATTGATGCTGGAAATGTTCCGAGTGATTACTAAATTGCGGATCTTTATGCAAATCCACGGTTTCATGAATTATCTTCTGTCCAGGTGATTGAAAGTGTTTCCTCAGTTCTCACATTTTCACACACTGATCTGATGAATGCATTAATTTGCGTTATCTAGTAATAGCATGGAAATTAACACGGGTGATTATGTCGTTGAGTCGAGAAGAAATTATGGGCAATAAATTACTACGGTTATTACTTAATTGACGTATGTCAACTCTATGTACACGAAATGTGAATTTATTATGAAACCGCGTGTAAAGTGCTATTCTTAATTTCACTTTTACAACAAAGATACGCGTTAAGTATAAACTTTGCACTCGATCAAAGTATTTTATATTATTATGAAAATCGGTTTTCAATTTTATTCAATATTATTCAATTTGCACGAGGAATAACAGGTTTCCTTTCTTATGTAGCTTCTGTATTTTGCACTTGTTTCTAGAAAAAATATGAGTCGAAAGCACCTCGAGTTGTAACATTTTAAGGCACATAAATTTCTTCGAATGTAAATGAGAAGGAATGGAAAAGGAGTTATCACAGGAAACTGCGAAACTAGAGACGAGAGAAAGTTCTCGTTTTGCGCGAGATGCGAGCGCAATTACAGCGAACGATAAAAGTGTTACTTCGCGCTGTAATTTAGAAATATTTTTACGTCGTTTTGATTTGGCAGGGAAACGACAGCCAAGAAGAATAAAACTGCCACTTGGCCGTGCAATTTGTCCGCCAGTTTCCACACTGCTCCTGTTTATATTCTACTTTCCACCAGCTGCTTGCGTTTTCCCCTCTCGACGATAGAACCGTAAAATCGACCCATAAAAAAGCAAGGTGTGCTAAGAAACCGTGTATGTCTCCTTTTTCAACCCTTTACGTTCCACCTAAACGACTCGAAATTATGTTAACCATAAACTTTGGTGCAGTCATAGTGAACGATATATTAAACAATTAGAAATATTCAATTCAAGAAATACTCCAATAATTTATATTTTGTTAAAGTTAACATTCAATAATGTTGATATTAGTCGACATAAATTTTACGATATTCTGTTACATCACTAAATGACCATTAAGTATATCGATATTTTTCGAGGGTCAACAGTGCTGATGCATACATGACGCTACATTGTGGTTAAAGTATAGGATGAGAAAAAGCTGCGAACGAGATCGAGATTTTTATCAGTGGGTCAAAAGTACGAGGATAACCGGGGTTCCGTAAAAGAATCCGTTCCACGGATCGATGTAACCGGATGCAAAAATAACCGAGGGAATAGCCGGCGGTAAGGTGGTTAAAATCGAATTTTTCTACGTCTTCCGATGAAAATCACTTCCCTGTTGATAATACAGGGGTATAACCGATGCGCCCTCAGGTACGGTACTAGGCCAAAAGAGCGTGGCACGCTCTTACAACGCGAAATTACATTGGGGGGCTAATTGCACGGCGGCGGTAGCGCAAACACGTGTCATCAGTTGACCACCACCACCACCAACACCATCAACATCGGCATCGGTATAGCCATCACCATGCAATGCCCATGGTGGGTAGCTACGCGGTCGGTTGTGTACGGTGAATTACGTAATTGAGGTAAATGGAGGCTATCCAGAGTGCGGGGAACTGTGCTAAATAAAATGCCATTCAATTAGGCGACGAGAGGACCCGCGTCGACGTTCTGCTCGTTTGTAACGAGCCACCGCAGAACTTTCCTAAAGCCGATAGGTCCTCCTGCCAATGCGAAACTTTCTACTTTAAAAAGAGCTCACCCTGCTCCCTAAGAATCGACGGATAATTGGACGCTTAATCAACGGCTCTTTTTAACCCGTTTTCTGGAACTCCTGCCCAGATATATCAATCGTTGGTACGTTCCAGGATTACTTATGGGGTACACTAATAATTAAGACGACAGTAACAAATGTTAATGCTTGACTATGTTTCAGTGATATCTAGACAATATATAAATTAACCAGACATAGAATAAAACAGGCAAAAATGTCTCAAAAGTGTGTACATTATCTAAACCTGATTACTTTGCAGGTAATAGTTATATACGTACGATAATCTGTACGTGAAAATAACTTTCCTACAGTGTCCATTTGTCCCCCATTGTGTAATTAATCTCACATAGCTGTACGACCGTATTGGGAATAAATATTCGTGTAATTGAAGCATCGAGTAGGTGTGCACTGCTGGAACGTGATGCAATGTTAATGAACGGTGTATTATCCGGCAACTAGTATCATTGCAGACGATACCCGCAGTCAGGCCGGTAATTGTGCTCAACGATGCTGATTAGGCGTAATTATCATTCGGTCGAAGAAATGTCCCCGTGTTACTGTCACGACGACAATACGGCAGACTCTGTTTCGTTTCGACTCCCGGCTCGTCCTTTCGATTTTGATTTTTTTGCGCGGTTAATTAAAATTACCGCCTGTCGATTACGCCGCACGAGCAAATTCGTCAGCCACCGTATTTCTGGCTAAAACTCGGCGCACAATGCGGCCGGGCTGGCACACGATGATGAACAAATTGCTAAGGGAGAGAAACTGTGAATAAAGAAGAGAAATAAAGTCCATTCTGGGAAGACGATTAGGAACGATCAGATAAGGGTCTCGACCACGAGGAACGTGTAGTTTCCTGGTTGCTCGAAGACTCTCGGCTTAATTAGACGTTTGCTGTCGTCCTGATTTTGTCAGCTTTAATCTGACCACGTAACCGGGGCCAATAACGCTCATCCGAGCCGCGATCAAACATCGATCATGTCCAGTACGCTGACTAAATATTTGAAGATGGCGCGATATCGACGTGCGCTTCACAATTGCCGCGATAAAAACGCAAAGTACTAATGTTAATAACGTAGAAGCTCCTTTGTATGGAAGGAAGGATTACGAAATTCGTCCCTCCGGGGGATTATACGGTGGTTATTGCGAGCTAAGAACGTGGTTTCAATCGTAAGGACAGAAGTTGCTCGATCGTGGCACGAAATTGCAGGGAAAGGACAATTATTTGCATTAAATTAATTGTGCTGCTGGAAGAGAGGCAAAGACTGCTCGTGGGCGAACCGACCACGCTTTGGATTATCCGTGAACAAAATCTGATCCCCTTCCTGTGCCTTCACCTGTCTACCATGTTGCATTTAAGCAGATACGATCAGTAGAAAGATAAGAAAAGATTCGATTGGTTACGCAATTTGTTCCCTGGAGCAAGATTTTCTTTCAACAAAGTTTCCACTCTCTATAATGTAGCGGTAATTTGCAAAGAAAATTTAGGGCGTGGATTTGCGAACTACGCCCTTTTACGCTTTGTAAATTCAAACATAATCTGCTAATATGATTATGTGATGTTAGGAACGTCGAAGAAAAGGAGAAAAAGAACAGTTAAGTGTATTTGACTAAACTTCATTGTATAGGTTATGTAGCCTTAATAAAAAATTATCGCGCTCAAATCCTCGAAGAGTGTATGCAAGCAATTATCAAGAAAGTTGCGTGTACACGAGGACGGAAAAACGTGTCTTCCGAACCGCTCCACCTCCATCTGCCAGCGGTCCACTCCTTTCGCGGTGAGTTAATGGGCGGAGCCAAGGACGTTGCAGACCAAACTGTCACGATGACGTTTGGATGTCTTTCATTGCGACGTGTCTTCTTGCTTTTCCGTTTGGACCACACGTAAATACACGCCGAATATTCTACATCACTGCCGCCCAACACTGGAACATACAGTACCCAACACCAAAATAAACGAGGTGCATCCCCTCTCTATCTTACGGTGCAAAAACGATCAAGAGCGGACAACTCGCAGAAGAAAGTCTGCCAAACATTAGAACAAAAGAAGCAACCCCATCAAAGAAAGATATCCCGATGAGAAGCAACGGACCAAAGACTACAGACATCCAGTTTGAACCGACGAAATCCACTCGCGTCCCAGATGTCAGCGTCGCCCTCAACCCTCGATTCTCCTCGAATTCGCGGTCGATAGGGAACGGAGGAGTCTCGAAGCGGTTGAAATTCTGCGCTCTATGCATACAAGCGATGCTCGTCGAGCGTGGTCTCCGGCTTTCTTGCCGAGGTATACCCCCGACGGAGTCTGTCAGGAGTAGTGGCAGCGTAGTGCGCGTACGACGAACGAAAAGGGTCCTCGGACAGGTAAAGAAAACACCTTTACGAGCGGTGCCTCGAGGGCGTCGGGCAACCGTGGGCGTGGCCCGGGATGATCGCCGCCCGCGCGGACACCATAATGGCCTCCGCGCAGCGAATGACTCGGCTCGACGTCATAGCCGCGCGGTGGGGATAAACCGTGGGGGCCAATGGCGAGACGCAGTAACGGCCGTGGAAGGCGTGGCCTTGAGTGGCGCCACCGTGGCGGCTTTCGGAAACCGTGCACCGGGCTCCGGGGAGAGGCTCCGGCTTCATTATGTATCATTATACCGGTCCGCGCCGCGCGGTGTGCACTGCAGTTACTGGGCCAGGCGCGCGTGTGTGCTTTTCTCTCTTCTTCGTCGTCATCGTCGTCGTCGTCATCTTCTTCTTCTTCTTCTTCCTTTCCACGCTGGCCGGCGAATCGTCGCGACCGTTCACGTCGAGATCCACCTCGTTCACGGCGAGCCACGATGATCATCGGCGAATAATCACGGCGACGCGCGTGGAAAAAGTCACTTGCTGGCTGCTGTTGAGCGAGCGTGCGCGCGCGCGCACGCGTGTGTCATCGGCGACGTACAATTAAATCACGGCTACGCAATTCGCGCGAGTGTGCTGTCACGGCCTAGTCGGATCAGCAGATTACTGGTTCCCGTCGGAGAAGCTGGACCGACCGGGTGATCCGGGACCCTGTCAACTAACCCGCTGCTCACCGGACCACGTTCGCGTATTTCCGATCGTTGCCGCAACATTTCCCCGGTGGTGCACGTCGCGTGATCGCGGGTCGAGAGTGACGTTCGATCGGGAGGTTGGAGCAACACGCGCTCCGTCGCGCAGTGCCAGGAACCAGTATGCCGATGTCCAATCGGTTCGGTCGCGAGGAACGATTCGTTCGATGCAAATCGACGACGAGCTGACGCGAACGACGCTCGTGCAGTGACGTACCGCATTGCCTGTGCACGACTGTTGTGTGTCTGATCGAGAACAGCCTCTGGATTGAAATCTTACCGCTAAACAGCTTACGCGGGTGAAGTGATCAGTGGACAGCCGAGTAAACTCAGACTTCCCGCGCGAAATCTCGAGCCAGTGGATATGTGAACTGTAATCTCTAGTGACAATTTGAACATCTTGCGGTTGTTCGTTGTAACGTGATAGTGAAACCCGATACCCAATTACCCTGGATCGATCGCAACCATCACTGCCTGACTGACAACAGACGAGGGAGCAGCCAGGGATTATCTTGAACCAATGTCTACTCTTTTAGCCAACGAGTTAACTCTGTTGCCATAATTGAGGTGACCGGTTGGTTCACGTGTAACAGAAGCCCCAAGATTCGGGCCCCATACGGTGTTCGCGCGACGGCGGCGGCGACGACGTCGTCGGCGAGTTTGTCCGCGAGAACGATAGGCTGTGGCGGCGGCATCGACGTCGCGACTAAGGTGGAGCGTCCGGGCAGCACGACGACGCTCAACTTCACGGACCTGGGGAGCCCATTCGGGGCGGGCGACCCCTGTCCGTCTAGTACCCCGACCCCGAATAGTATGTCGGGAGGCGGTGGACCGTCTGGTGGTGGCGGTGGTGGCGGTGGCGGTGGTGCTGGTGGCGGAGGCGGTGGTTCCGACATGGAACAGCATCTTCATCACACGGGGTTGGGTTCGGTGACACCTGGACCACCCGGCAACGGTGGTGACAGTACAACTTCTAGTACCCCAGTTTCTCAAAGTGGCAAGTCGGCGTTCATCGAGTTGCAACACAATAATCTGTACAATCCCGCCAGTCTACGTGGTGGTTATCCCGGAGGACACAATGTGCCTGGTGCTCATCAGTTCTCGCATCAAGTTGGCGCGCTAGGTCATCAAACGTCCGGTCCAGGCAGCGGGAATCAGCAACACGCGGAGGCAGGATTCCCCAGTCCTAGGTCCGCGTTAGCCGGATATCCGTTCCCACCCATGCACCAGCACAACGCCTACGGATATCACCTGGGATCGTACGCGCCCCAATGCCCCTCGCCGCCCAAGGACGGTGAGTACCCAAACTGTATGTATTCGCAGCCATTTTTATTATACTAGATATAGTTAACCTAGTTCTCCGTTCCTGGAAATCATTGGAACACCGTTTCCGACGAGTGTTCGTAATTCCATAACCCCGGTGCTACGTTTCACGGTTTTGAACGGCAAAGAGAACGACGGAGTTGGTCCGGTGTTCGTGTGGACGAAAGTGGGATTTCAGTGATTTCGCGGAACGGGGAACCGTCGAAGGGCTTACGATGAAGACCAGTGCGATGTTTGTTAGTTGTCTTTCGAGTGAGTTCATTGTAAGCCCTTCGCGGCACTATTTAGATAAGTGAGAACGCTATTTCCCCCCGGTCGCGCATAAGTAGATAACTCGAGTACCGGTTGTGCAAATCGTTGAACGCCGAACGACGTGTAAACTATCGAAAATAGGTTAAAGAGCGACTCGATTAAAGTATGATCGGCATATTTCCAACTCGTTCAATCAGAATTCCGTTATCGCTTAAAGTGCCTCCTACCCTCCGGCAAGTTCCCAGCTGAAATGCATCAGCCAAGCGTATCTCTTTAGTTACGAGATCATAATTTGTCAGCAATTATATGAAAAAAAGCTTGTTCGATATTATTCGCCGAAGCGGTCCTCTCCTTGGGAGGTCGGATCATCGAAAACACATCAGGGTGCGTGAACGCGTGGCCGTCAGGCGCGGAGTCGAAGTCGTAAACCTCTGGTTCGTCGTTTGTATGTTGATTTCGCCGCTCGTGGAAGGAGCGGAGACGCGGCTGGCCGAAAAACAAAAAAGGAACGAAAACGGAAGAGAGAATCTAGAGTAGCAGGTAGTGGTCGGTCGACGGCCTGCCGTTCGACGGGCACAATAACGCCGAGAAGCGGAATAAGATATACGACTAGGAAAGAGAATCCTCTTGGGATCCGAAAAAGTCCCGCAAAGCGGCTAACGAACGAAACAAAAAGCCTCTGGCCTGAATGAGAATAGAACTCGCGGTCCTCACTGTGTCCTCGAACTGCTCCGCCAGATATTCAAACGTCCGGATACGCAACTGTTCCTCGTTCTTTTCAACGTCCTCCTCGTGCCCCCTCGAAACCTTCGTAGCGACGCAACCGCGACGCAACGCGATTTTTTTTTCTATCGCGCGGTCGGTTAAAAGTCGCGAGTCAGCTAATTACGCTCTTTGGATTACTAGACACTTTTGCTTCGATGTTCTCTTAGCGTCGATCGACGAGAGGAACGTTTCAGTATCGATCCACCACTCTCTGACCTCGTCGGCACGACGTCTGAGAATGAATATTATACGTCGTTGGTAGAATTGTCGATTCGAACGCATCTAATGTTCGATCCGCTTTGTTGAAATCGCGTAAGTGTTGCCTTAATGAAACTGTTAATCTCGGTGTAAATAGAAACCCGTAATATTCTTTGCAGAACCTAGGGCATTGGGAATAGTGAAAAATGTAACAAGTTAAGAAGGTTTAAGAATAATCTAATAGAATAAAATCACTTATCAACACTTGTCCATTGTGACATACGTTTTCTTAGACTGTTGAATGAATTAATACGTAGGTACATGTCGAATAACATCGTTTTACGATTACTCATGGGTTAAAGTGGATTCAATCAGACGAGGGTACAATAATTAAGGAAGAAATATACGTAGGTATCTGAAAGAATACGCTATAGGATCGCTGTCTTACCTAAGCAGCAACCCCTTGCAACCCCTTCGTTTCACGTAAATTAATAATAACCGATATTCTTCCTTTCCACCTGTCCTTCGTTCCCTGAATATCCACGATATCCGTTCTTTCTACATTATGGAAGCCCAGCGCCAAGACTCTCACCCCCGTCGCTTCAGATCCACCCCCTTCGCGTAGTTCGAGGCACAAGTACATCGGTTATAGGTAATCTCGAATCGACGGTTTTGTCGAAATTACTAGGAAAAGGGATGAATTCCCGATGATACGATCCACGGAAGGGTTCTTCCCTCGTGAGAGTTTTTTCTTTACCCCTCAAGAATCCAGGGACTGAACTCTCCGCAATTTTTTCCCCCTTTCTCGCGTATCGAAACTCCTCGTCGATTCGAAAAGTTGTAAATGCTCGACCATCGGAAATACTCGGTGATTGCGAGCGACGATTGTCGTGTCGCGGACTGAAAGGGTAGACATCGATGCGCACGTATTTGCGAAGTTAGGATAATCGTTTCTTCAGGGTTAAGTTCTAAGAACAACGACTGTAAATTGCGACGAGTTTCTCTCGCATGAAAATTGAATCGGCGAGTTGGAAAATTTTCAGTGGAAGAGATATGTCATGTAGCGACGCATCGAAGTTATTGCCGGGCCATATTGTTTCCATCACACTCCGCGGGGTGCCTTTTCTACTCGTTTCATCGATGAATGGCCACGTGCCACGACGTGGTTATCGATTGCTCGTGATTCTCGCGCGTCAATGGATTGCTGTAGATTTTTTTTTCGAACGGCGTCGAGCTTGTCTTTCGCGTCGCGAGCCGAGATTCGCCGCAATTGTTCCGTGTTTAATTGGTCAACGCGAATTTATCGTGGCCCGATCGTCGGGGTGATTAATCGTTACGAGTGGCTCGTTTGCGCGTGTGACAAATTGCGAGAGTCGGCTCGCGGTCAATGTAGTCCGCGAGCGAGGCTGATGGAGACGATTGAATTAATTAAATAACAAATATCGTATTAGGAATCGCGATCGAGCTAATTACCCAGCTGCACGCTATTGTTTGCGCATCCTCCTCGGGCTATGAACTTCTACCTTTCTGTTCCTCCTGTTTACCGTTTAAAATTTCATAAAATATAATTTAAAATCTAATTCAAGATCTACCGGTTTAGTGAACAAAAGTATCATTCGATAAAGAAGATTAGAAATTATATAACTAAATTTCGTGTCATGTAATGTGGTAGCTAATGAATAAGATTATCCTAATTACGAAGGTGATTTATTGCGAGTAAATCGGTTTATTTAAGAACACAATAATTCGTGTAGTTTTCGATACCGCCGCGTGTTATAATTGTACGTTTATTTCATTACTGTAATATTTATTTAAGAACATGGTTTCTGTTGTAATTATACCATTTCATGTAGACTTGCAAATTTACTTGGATGAAACGGTGTACGATTAAGTGTTAATAAATATTAAGTCATGTTTGTCAGAAATAACTATCATTAACGATACAAAAGCAGTGTTTAAAGCTTTACTTAAAAATCTACAATCTTGCAATTAACCTTACGAAAGCGAGTGTACCTTGCTGTGAACACTCGGGTGTAACGTGGACTTCCTAGGGAATTCGATTGTGATTCTTTAGGTCTACCATTTTCCTAAGTTTACGTGACTTCAGTATACTATCATCAGTTTTATATATTTCTCTAGGCCTACGTTTTCCTCAGATCTACATTATTTCTAAAGCCTACATTTTTCCAGGTTTACACGACACTTCACATTTCTCCTAAACCTACATATTTCGAAGTCTACATGTATCTAGATCCACATTTACCATAGGTCCTTTCTTACATCCATATTAACCATAAATTAAAATTTTTCCTGAATTCTCCCAACGCTAAAAGTAAATGGTTAGAGGTTTAATCCCACATCCTCACCTCTGGAAGGCCTACGTTGCACCTAGGTTATATTATGAAGCAAGTACAAAGATGATCGCGTATCGTATCGTGTACACGGGCGGCCCAGTATCTACCACACGATTTTACACTCGACGATGCGCAAACACAGCGGCTCCCTTAGGTGGTAGCATGTATCAGCGACCAATCTCATGGTCACGACAAATGAACCAGCCATTAACATCAGCCCTGTTGAACCTACCTCGTTGCCTTGTCATCGGTGAGAGCCGAGTCGCGGTCGGCAAACCTTCGAACCAAGAATCCAATTAGCGTTAGGCTACCTTAGCCGAACTCGACATTAGTCATCGGGGACCCGACAGCAACTAGGCACCGGTCAAATTAATCCGGAACGGTTCAAAGACAATGAGGACCTCCGAGTGCTGGCCAGCGCCGGGTCCTGATGGATTAGGTATTAAACGGTTGTTTTCACAAGGATTAGGAACACCGACCTGGAACACGCCTAGATCAAATCTTCGAACTGGGGTGCGTGGTCCTTCGGATGATGGTGGCGACGGTGGAGAGCTTTTGAGGATTTGCGTGGAAGTCGTGTTTTCTTCGGGGTAGATACATCCGGAGATATCGAAATGCCAGTCAACCGGATTCTGGAGGTTCTCTTCTGACCGACAATGAGAAAAGAAGGGTTCGAAATGGTTTTAGCACAAAGTGCACCCGTTCCAATTGTCTAATTCTTGTTCATCCTTCGTTTAACCTTTAGAAACGGAAGAGCATCCTTACCGACGATAATCTCTGTTTTTTGCGTTACATAGAAATAATTTTTCTCATTCGTAAAATGTCTCGCTTTAACTGCAACAATGGTGGTTTTAGAAGAATGAAAAAAACTAGAGAATGGTCGAAGATGTCTAACGATCGCGGAAATGTATTCAGATTATTCTAATAATCTGCACGTAAAATCTGACAGCGTTAACAATCACGCTATTTGGGAAATTAGGGTGATTTTTCTCGTCCGATCGAAGGTGCATTAATTGAGGAGCACACGAATGTAGGGCAATGAATTGGTGGTTGAGGAACGATTATTGTCGCTCGGTAATCTCACAAGGAGGCTGTACGTGAAGTCGAGTACACGCGTGCAACAAAAAGTCGTGAACGCACAACCGTTCGCAAATGACCCGTGCGAATTACGGCAAAGTGGTGGTTTCGACGCGATGGAGCAGTTTTCAGCGAGCGTTTTGCATACGCTACCGCGTTAATGACAGCGAGCTTTCGCAGGCGATGGCGGGAAAAAATTGTGCCGTAAAATGCCGCTCCTTCCACCATTTTTACTATAATAGTATCTTGGTAGAAAAGCTTTTTATAAACTTCCGTTTCGCTATCGTGAATCAAGATTTTAATTTTTAGTTTGATCAATGACGGCCACACGCGCTCATTGTCTAGCTACGTATATAAAAGTCTAGTCAATAAATAATCAAAAGATTATTTTCACGAATGAAATGTACAGTGAATTGTGTTAAAGAAAACAGTAATGGACGAGAATAGTAAAAATCTTCGGATCCGAATGTAAACGACGGATGAAGAATATCAGCCGTAAAGATCCATTTGCATAAAAAATAAGTGGCCATTTCATTATACGAGCACACAGTGTCGTTGTCTCCCAGTGTGATCCCCTAATTGCGAAAAAATGGCCAGCTTATCGTCCATTTTTATGCTCGATCGAAACGCCTCGTGCCATTTCGCGATCGATCTTAAAACTCGTTGATCCGGGGGTCAACGGTGCACGCCCCGGTTCGCGGTGACACGACCTGGCAATAAATCATAAGAATCGTAACGCGTATGCACGTAAGCATGTCCGGCCATTCACCATAAATTACGTTAATTAATAGTCACGCTTATTATCGTGCCAGGAAAAAGGTTCTGCGAGCAGTCCGGTGTTACGTTACTCGGTTAATTCTGAGTCTGATAGTCGACATCTTATTCAACTTTGCCACCTCGATTTACCGACTGTAAATTTTCTCACGAACAAACGCCTCGACGAACAAACCATTGAAAAATGGCGACGCGGGTGTGCGCATTATTTGTATCTTTAAACGACCGCGTTACCATCAGGGGATTCACACTGGTCGCCGTATTATGCTTCATTCTAATTAGGGTATAAACGTAATGGCGCGATCGTATGTACGATAATGTTGGCCGGGCTCTGGTTCGAGCGCGTTTATTTAGTCGGTAATTAATTTATAGCAATTCTTTTTAATTAATTACACTCGGTTAGCACTGCGATATAATTTGCCCGAGATAACGATCGAACCCCGGACAAATTACCACGAGATTAACTCTCGAATGGTGGTCAATGCTGGTCCAGGATATATGTACTATTGGTGCATCAAAATATACGCAGCTTAAACTTAAAGAGGAATTTATACATAGCAAAAACAATATTTAAGAAAATAGTAGATAGTTTACCAAACCTAAAAATTTCCATCGTTCGAATACGCGATATCGAGTGCCCGTCCGTCTTAGACGTATAACGCGAAATTTTGATTCGAGTTTAATTTTTCTTTCGTTTCGTTTGCAAGTTATCCCGGAGTTGAGGTTTTTGTTGAATTTCTCTTTAGTTCGTACACGACCGGTGACGAGGATCCTGAAAGTTGATGTTAGGGTGGTGCATGTTCGCAGACCTCTCGCCATTGGGTGACAAGGGTGGCAGCCTAGTGGACGAACTCGGAGGCGGTGGAGGTGGTTCCCTGAGGAACGGCAAGGGTAAGAAGATGAGGAAACCACGGACGATCTATAGCAGCTTGCAATTGCAACAGCTCAACAGGCGGTTCCAGAGGACGCAGTACTTGGCGCTACCGGAAAGAGCCGAATTAGCGGCGAGTCTCGGATTGACGCAAACGCAGGTCAGTTTCTTTGACATGTTTCTTCTTCTTTTCGTCTCCTTCGTCCGATCGATTCTCTCCCACGGAAGCAACAACCCACGCACCACGTTCTCACGTGCACGATCGTCGCTCGGATGATGAACGCTGCACGCGAATCAACGTACACACCTTGTTTCGTGACTTATTGTGTCCGGAGTTGGCTACATTTTCGCGTTATCTCCAGTATCAGCTCCGTGGAAGGGGGATATTTCAAAAATGGCCGGTTTTCGACAATAATTTATGCATAAAAACGAGTGCATACATCAAAAAGTGACATAATACAATTTTCGTGTTCTTTGCATTTTCACAATTCTTGAAAGAGTCAGATCAATTCAAACTATCACAAAGTTGCTACTGCATATAACCCGTCCACCATCTTAGCATCCACACGCAAGTGTCAATTATGCTCTTGTAAATAGATTGTTCTTTTATCATTTGAGTTGCGAGAGTGCCATTTTGTCTAAAGCAAAGTGCTATTAATTAGATATATTTCAACGTGATAGCAGTCATCCGATGTAACTTGAAATTCGAAGTCTCTTTCGTTAATGTGACCAACACAACCCAGGTACCCGTTTCATTTGATACGTGTCGAATATCATTCGGTCATTAAACTCATTATCAACATATACGTACACCGATGTAAAGTTGAGCCTTTCCTGCCAGAAAAATTCCTCGACAGACATTTACTACGATTCCTTACAAAGTTGTAATACATTTCGAGTTTGAACATCGGGACCTAACTCCAGGATGCATTTTCAAAGTGTACAGCATATGTAAAACATATGAGTGTTAACGCGAGGTAAATAATGTATTCGCTGTTTACGCGAAACAATGTTGCAACGTTCGCGAAAAATCGTCGTGTTTCAACCCCCATGAATCCACGAGAAGATCCTGTTGCATGGACAGTCGAGCGTAACAGGAGCCTCAATGGACGGCATCTGTCAGCATTATCGGCACAAATGACTTTACTAAATCACCGATCCGCCACGCCCTGGACATCGGGGATAGGGTTGCCGTAGTGTCCAGTGCGTCAACAGAGGGAGAACATGCTGGAAGGGTTAACGAGACGGTCATAAATATTCTCGGCCGCGAAGTTTTTCAGCTTTTTCACGCGACGATCGACAGAATTTCCGCCAATTATCCAGCCCGGTTTCCAATTAACGATTTATTAGGCGCACCAGGGAGGATCGTGGTCAAAAGCTAATTGGAGCTGGTCTCCTCGAAGCCATGAATTTCTCGCGGATAGTCCCACGGTTTCCAATTAACGATTTATTAGAACGCGATCGTGACTCGGAGCTAATTGAAGCGAACCCCACGAATCGTTCTTCAAGTCTTCTCGCGTCGATGATGTATCGTGCGTCTTTTTTCAATTATTTTTGCGAGACGTCCGATCCAATAACCTTTGCGTTCCTGGTCGGCTACCTTCTCCCTATGTCATCATTAATTAGTTGCTGTAACTCTGCTGTTACAATTTTTTCAATTTTCTCGTTTTATGTCTTAAACAAACCACTTTTGAATTGTACCTTTTCTGAAATGTATCAGTTAGATTCTTTTTAAATTTTTCCTGATTCAAATGGAGGAACGAGATTAGGAAGATCGATCAGTTAGAATTGCTCATTCGAAGAAAAGACTGGTTTGGTTGAATTCAATCGCAAGGTTGGAGACGTAAAATGGCTAAACATTTTCTCATAGGTACGCACGCCGTGATACGTAACTGGATATCGCGTAATCACGGGATAACTGGCTGTCGTGGCTTGCTGATGTCGTCGCAGGGGGTCCCGGACCGGATAATTTCATTAGTCCGAGCTCTGCGGGAGTTATTCCCCTCTCGCCTTCATTCAGAAAATCGAGCCCGACGCTGCCTGATGAGCAATCGCGGCACCGCGTCAGGTTGTTTGCAAAATAACACCGGAAAGAGCATTCTGACGTTGATTTTATGAACAGAACTCAAAATCGCTACCGTTTTTGATTACTTAGCACATGGTTCTACTGTTTCATGAACTTCGGATTAGTACACAAAGTTAACGTTAAACACATTCATGAAAGAAACTTGACGAAATTACATATGTACGAAGGACATTCAAAAACATAGAAAGATGCTAGATGTTAGAAACACAAAACATTTTGTCTCCAAGATTGTTAGGTAGTAATGTATTAGACAGCCGTCTTATAGTTAGTTTCATCTTGAAAAAATTTGAGTTTAAGAAACTCCTCCTTTCAGTTGCAAGAACTGGATAGTTGTAAGAATGAAGTTTAAAACTAGAAGAGGGAGAACTGAAAATGTTTTCGCGGTAATTCGCTCGTTCTCACAAAGGGGTGGTTCCCAGGAGGTTCGTGGACCTCTGAACCTTGGTCGAAGTAGGATGCTTAGAAAATGCAGTCGGCAGCGTGTCTAGTCGCGAGGAGGCTCGCGATCGGTGCATCTCTTCAGGGTGCACCGTGTATAATCAGTAATCGGCCAATCGAGGCGTCCGAGCAAGCGCCTCTGCTTGCTCCGTTGGTCCTGCTACCGTCGCATCGGGTTTCTTGTCATCGCCAGCAACATGGCGCCTACAAGCCTTCGGTCTCTTCCATCTTCCCTTCGTAGCTGTTCTCCTCCTCCTCGTCCTCCTTCTCCTTCGGTTTCAACCGGCTCTCTTTGCCTCGTCCCTCGTCCGTGTCTTGGTACCCGCGCCTTTCTCTGCCTTCTTGCTCGCTTGGCCACGATGTTCGACTTCGCCACGGGAAAGAACAGCGACGAGAGAAGGATCGAGAAGTGAGGCCACGCATCTCTTTTTCTTCGGGGCTTCAATTTGAAGACGTGGTAGCTCGTTCGTGCTGCCGCCGTGCACCAGGGAGAACCGGGGAGAGACCGGAGCGACGTGCAACAAGGATGGGAGTACTTGTACACGCGAAGTACACACGGCCACGACTAACCCGTGTACATGCAACAGGATAGACACGTAGAAGAGGATATACATAGGTACCAACACGAGTGTCTGCGTTCCTGCCACGTACCTTGGGCGTGGTGGTTCCTTTTTCTTCGTCTTCGCCGACCAACGTGGCCGATCTCTCCTCATTGGCCCTGGGAATGCCAACACGTCGAAACGAGATTCGAAAGTCGCGCACAGGCGAGTAGCAGCACGCCAAGTGAATTCGAAATCTGAATCCTCTTGAGCGACTGCTCGTAGCCTAGGGTTTACATCAACGATGAACTCTAACCTGTACCCTAGAGGTTAGTCGGCAGCGAATAATGCGACACGGATCTTATACGTCCAGTTGTCTATTATTGAAACGGAAGCAACGAGGACCTGCGGCTGTCTGTATCGATATCGCAACCGGTGAACGATCGAAATGACCACTCTCTACCACGACGATCGATCGAACTACGCTCCGGGGATAAGATAATGCCGTCACTCAATGGCCGATGCATGAAATCGATCGTCCGCGTAACGCCTTACGCTGGTACCACGACAGTTCGAGGATTTAATGATTCGAACACTTTCGAGCGAGCTGATTCGTATTCAACTATAGATTTAGTCATTTCGCTTATTTTTATACATAGATTCACATCCACCATAGTTTTGAAAGTTACGACAAAAATTTAAGTTCAAGAGGAGCTTCAAGAAGGAAGTTAAATGTCGATATATTCTATCAAATATTTGAAGGGACTATAACAGTTGAACGTCTCTAAATATCTGATTACATTCATCAAATATGGGTTACGAGTAAATGTCCATGGGTAGTGGGTTGTATGTCTCATGTATGTGGACATAATCCACACCTAGCTCGTAGGATTCACACGAACATAGAAGCGGAGATGAGAAACGAAGACCGACAAGCTTGGGTACATGTCCTTTCGCACGATCGATCAGATCGATTGAACGATAGAGATTCTGCATTTAGATCTCCAATCCCTTTCTCTATTCACGGCAGCCATTAGCATGTACCGTGAAGAAAAGACAGAAGAACGGAGCGGAAAAACTGCCCCCGTATTTTTCTCGTTTTCCTAGCTACCGGTGTGCTAACGTAACACCGGATCACTTGCGAAACATTGTCGTGGCAGACGTCGATCCGCGAATAAGCACGCGTACGCGCGTCTCTCCGCCCTGTATCCACCACCATTCCCTCGCTTTCCGCTCATTTATCTGCGTCCATTTATCTGCCTATCATTGGCGTCGCCCGTGCACATGCCGCCGGTGCTACCTCGCCGAGCCTCGCGTCCCGTTATCGGTCCAGATCGTTCGGATAACCGACTCGATTTCTCGCTACGGAACAATGAATCGGTTAATTAATGATTCCCCATCGACGAGTATCGCGGACGAATATCGCAAAACGAGAGGATACAGCAACGAAATATCGTCGATCTTGTCATACACGAATTCCCGAGTCGAAGCTGCGAACTTTGTCCGTGAATTTTTTCCATCCTGTCCACGCGATTTATCCGTACAATGTCTCAGTCTCGGCCTCTTATCAGATCCAACGCGGATTCGAAGCGGATCGCCGTGCTCGTAGCTCGCTGTCGCCGCGAGTTTTGTAGGTTAGATGTATTAGATAATGGGACCCAGTCGCGGAACAATGGCTCGAATATAATTGATGATTCCGCTGGACGGGCTCGCGTATGAATCATTAGGCGAACGCCGCTTATTCAGAACAACGTTAGGCGACGGCAGCGTGAAAGTGGTGCACCAACTTCGAACTGAATGTCGGCCGCATTGTGTTTGGAGCATTAGGCGGTCTGCGCTGTGATAGTAATTGATATGTGCCAGTTCGTCGAGGGAATTCTGGGAGAATGCGTCATTGAGGTGGCGCCGGAAAATGTTAGTCGACTTCGCCCTTTTCTAAAATTCACCATTTTTACATTTACCTAAGATTTATTTCAGACATTTAGGGATATCTAGAGCGAGAAGGATGCAGGAACATGGAATTATAAGATCTAGAGACATAGTCAGAAGTAGAGGTATCTAATATTATAGGAATGCAGTACTGTAGGGATACAAGAGTATAGGAATTCACAAGTACAGAGCTCCATGAGACATATAAATTTATGAGTATCAGAATCTCTTCAGAATACTCTATCAGGAGTATAAGCTTTTAGGGACGCAGAGATCTAAAGACATAGAGGTCTAAAAGGTACCTGGAAATATAAATAATTTCAACTGTAACAAAATACTGATGTAGATACCTAGAAGTGGCCATGGGATGTAGGAAACAGGAATATAAAAGTACAGCTATCTACCATGTCTACAATTGCCAAATATAAACCACGCTAACTCTGTACAATGCCATTTTGACTTGAACCGCATCTCCCATTACAGTAATTAACCTTGAAGGACCCTCGAAACAGAATGAAGCCTTCCATGCTGATTCGAAGGCAGTAAAAAACCAGCTCCTTATCCTTCGTCCAACCTAATTGGTTTTTCCGTTGTCCTTGTCTTCGCTTCCCTTTACGCTCCTTTCGATTTTTCACTGAACAAATCGGCATTGAACTACGCTTATCGTGCTCTATTATCTCATCGACGATGTTGACCGGTTCGTGCGCGTCAAGATAGGGATGTGTCCAACCATGCCGCGTGACCAGCTTTTAAAGTCTTGTCTCCATGTTACGTTGGCGGACACAGCTCCGTCCGCCACTTCGCCAGCTGTTATCGACGAGTAGAATAAAACTAATAGAGGTTCGACCGACATGTCGCTATCGGCTTGTATCTGTCGACCGACGTCCACCGGCTACAAATGGGAAAGTTTCGCGGCTAAACACGCGATCCGCGGCATGGCACGACTGATTATACCGGGGACGTTCGTGTACGACCACACGCTCGTCCTTGTGTATTTTCGTGAAACCGACGTGATACACGTGAATCGTGCACGATATTGTTTAATTCAATTTCAGTAGCTGGCTCGTTAACCCTCCCGCGCTTACCAGGCTTTCCAAACACTTTACAGCGTTGTGGCACATAGCTGTTAACACACGTTGTGACATTTTAATATCGTAGTGAAATAGAGATCAAACGGGTAAATACAGAAACTTATCTCAGATAAATAAATGTATCTTTCACAATAGTAAACAGTGATGAATAATTAAAGACACGAGACACGAGAATTAAAACATGGTTATGTTACACTAGAACGCTGCTAGTTGATTTTTATTCTCTTTATTATTTTGCCTATCTTAGATTTCGTGCAGTTTCGAAGGATTTTACGACTCCATTTTATCACGATGGCAGTTACAGTTTGAATCAATTTGTGATCTCAAATGGAACCCTTTTTTCGTGTCAAAAGTTTTTTCTTCACGGAATGACCGATAGTATCGATGCCAACGACACGGTTAAACTTTCCCTCGAATTCAACGAAAGTCGTACTTGCAATGCGTCGCAGGATTGATGTTTCCGTCGTCTAATGACCCGTGTTGTCGCTCTAATCATACGTCTTTGCGTTTAACGTGTACTTTCCTTCACCCAGATACCGCAACGTTTTTACTAGATCAAAGTTCCAGCTGAATATCGTTCGAACCATTCACCATCTTTCTTTCCTGGCCTGTTCATATTTTACCAACCTTGACACAGTACTGGTTTGCACAAAAAGGCCAAAGTTTATCCTTGTCCTAAGCAATATTTTAGGAACTCGAGCGTTCGAGTTCCATAGATACGGAATCACCATCGTTCCATCGCGAATTTCACGTCGGTTATCGGTTGCGCTCTCGTTAATATTTGACACGTTCGATCGCGTGCTACTTTTTGCGATCTCGCACCGAGAAAACGCATTTAACCGTTTCTTCGATCGACTGAAAAAACTGAATCCTGTAATACTAGTTTTTCTGGCAGGCTACGAAACCCGCGTTCTAGCGTGCCGCGTTGCGTTACGTTTTTCACGATCAAAACTATGCAAAGTAATTAATAGTGTTCAATGGGGCGAAGAATGAATTTGCAGAAACATTGTGTCGATTCCCGATTGCACGCAGAACGTACGTGGATATATATCCTTGAAAGAATTCCAGACTTTTTTCAACCAACTGCGTTCACCATCGACTTTCATGGATTTAGCAAATCTCTCGATTGCGGTTTACTTCCTTCTTTTTAGTTATGTTGTATCAACATGGTGGCTTGTGGTCGTGGTCTAGAATCAGTCTTGCTGATCGAGACATTTTGTGTGACCCCGTTAACGTATTAGGCCTTCAACGTCCATATCTTCTAATTTTGCATATTTTCATGTTTAAACGATTTTATGATTTTAGGGTTTTAAAATAAAAAATTTGCAATTTGTCAGAATGATAAATTGAATTGCATTGGTAAGAAATGTGCGATGTTCGGACTTCGGTTTACTCCATTATCAAAGTTTATTAGTCTGAAAAAAGTGCATAAACGAATACGATCTTGGTGTCCCACATTTGGCGGCCGTTTCTCTGTTCTCCGTTGAGTGGCTGTCGCTCGAAGAAACAGAGAAGGCCGACAATTATTTTCACGCAGCCGCGTGTTCATGTACGTGCAACGAAAGAGCTTGGCGTGCCTCGTGGGACCTCCCACAGTGCTTCAAATACCAATAATTACCGGCAGACGAGTTCGATGTTTGCAGAAACACCGAACATCCTTGCGTACACTGAGCGTAAAGCAGCGCCACCGTGTCGAAGGATAAGGGGCGCCACGAATGTAGAGGAAGGATGAAGAGAAGGACCTTCTTTTTTCATTTCGTTTTTGCCGGTTCTCACGTGGCGTGTACACCGTGATTTCTGCCAGCCGATGTACGCGTCTCTAAACGATCATTTCTTGCGTTTCGCACGATATATTCACCTGGCTGTCGAACAACCCTAAAGATCTCTTCTTGGAAGCGACTTAACGAGTGAAACCGACAACGCCGTCGTCAATTCTGACGGCGATCTTACTGTAATTGTGCATTGTGCTTGTGCAAATTGTGCAAATTATCGTTTGTGCTCGCAGAGAAATAAAGGTGCTGCTTTTGTTTATGTTCTCTGAGACGATATGGGGGTGCTTGATAGGCTGTAATTGTTGTTTGTACTTCCACTATTTTGTGGACTGTGGTTCTATTTTAATCGACACTAGGCATGTGATACACAGGGATTTGAGTATATAGGGATCAGGGAGTATAAAAAAGAATGTTGGAATGTAGGAACCTAGGGGTTTAAATATCCGAGGATCTAGAAGTCTGAAGATTTCTAAAGATCTACGGATGTAGGAAAAATAGAAAAGTACAGATAATCACGGTACACCTTACATACGCAAACATATGTCTCGCCATATAACACATCTAGCATTTCGTGTCAATATGATCATCGTATTGTCACCTCAAGTCATGGCATCAAATTTCATGGCACAAACAATTGAACACTTAGTACTTGCCCTCATCGAAGCAAGAAGTAATTCACTAAATGAGAATGAACGAAGACCACACAGTACCTGATAATTTTTAATTCAATCAACGAACAGTTAATTACGGCGTACCGTTTTTCCGTCGGCTCGCTAGCCGTCAGTTAACCGGGACAAAAATGATGCGAAAGCGTGTCGAATTTTCGAGGAAATTGTTACGAAGCGGAAACTAAAAATACCTCCGCGAAGATCGAGCAAACACGGCGGTCCCTCGGGTAGAGAACCACGGCGGAGTCGAGAAGAATTCGCGCAAAACAGGCTCGAGGGGTTTCGACCGGCAGAAGCGCGCCCTCTCCGTTCCTCCCTTGGTGTGCGAGGAATCCCTGCACCGAGAAGGGAACGAAATCCTCCTCCCCGTTCCCCGCCTTCTTCGAAGATCTTTCAGGAAGATCACCGGCGGCGCAATGCGTTTCGTTTGCGGCGCGCGCTTGCACCTGACCAACTTTCTGCCAACTCGGCTAACTCGCCGATGATCCTGGAACGCCGCGCCATGGGTACCCATATAGTCCTCGACGGGCATAGGGAAACAGGAGAAAAGAGTAGGTGGCGATGTTAGAGACGATGATGGTGGTGGTCGAAGAAAGAAACGGCCGAGAGAACGGGACAGAGAGCGGCTTTCACGATGGTAGGAATGGGTCAGCTATGGCTGAGCCAGCTTCGGGTACACACATTATTTCAATGTTGGCAGTAATGCCTGTTATTAAGCGATGATAATGATTGGTATTATCGCGGGTTGGGAGCAGCACTGGTAGCAGCGGATATAAATCATCCTTACTTCCTTCTTGCTGGCAGTGGCCGGGCTCCGCGAGAGCTCACCTCCATGCCAAGAAGCTGTAAATAACCTGGCGAGTTGCAGCGGCATTGCTTGCCGCCAGAAGGTAAAGTAAAACGCTTCCTCGTTGAACTCCGCTTTGTATTGGTAAATCGGCCTTAGATAGGTCGTAGTTAGGACGGTTCTCTTCCTACCGTGATACCCTACTTTGACTTTCCCTCGCTAGACCAGACAGACCAGGGACTTCCGGTTCTTGGCCTTTCATGCCGTATTACGCATCTCGTTAACTCTCGGACTGCCACCTCTTGGTCAGCTTCAGATTCACTTCCAATTGTTTAACCAGAAGGTTAACGCTACAATTTAATGTCTCTTCTTGTTTTGCGAGGATCTTAACATCTTGATCTACAATAAACTTATTTGAAGCATTAAACCTTGACCGACTGTTTGACCAAAAAATTACAAGCAAACTTTCTGCTGTCGAAACATTCCTGAAATTCAGCAGGTTACATAATTTTGATCCAGAAAGGTTATGGCACCCGATTCCCACGCTCGTAAGAAGGTAGTTACGATCCAGGAGGATACCATCCTGTTTTTCCTCGTTGTTCGATCCTTCCTCTAGATCCTCGAGTTTTCGACTACGTCCGCTTTCCTACTCACCCTCTTTCTCGTTCTACTCGTCCATAAATCATCGTTCGGCGCCGACGATCGAATTCACGATACCCGCGTCCCTCTCGATTCCTAGAACGACGCACAACGTCCGACGACGAGGAGTTTCAAAGTTTCATCAAGCCGTGTCTGCGATGGTCCTCCTCGGCTCACCCGGTCGACCTACGCGTGTGCGTGCTCGCCGGTTCTCCTCTCGCGTCTAGCTTTAGTTTGAGGTTGCATCGCGAGCCGAACGGAGTCTCTCGTGCACGTAGCTAACGGTAAGGTAGAAAGGGTGGGCTAGGGGGGCACGTCCAGGCACGCCCACGCGTATCTCGATCTAATAAATCCAACATTTCGCCGGTAAATCCGAGCCCTCTCGTGGCAGTCGCGTACAATCCGCTGGAAAGAAAGAGGATCTAAGAATTCGAGGAACTGGGAACATCCTGAGATCGACAGCCCATTCCGTTACTAAATTTCACCAACTTTCAAGGCCCGAAGACAGAAATCTTCCCGTTCTAATCGGAGGAAATACTATTCTTAACTGCGACTGTTATCAAATTTGTGGCTATAGTTTCTATGCAAATATCGATATCGGTATCTTCTCGAAAGGTAGACCTACAATGTGCAGGTGCAACAGTTGCATATTTTTGATGTGACAGGTTGATCGTTTTGCAAGAGCGCCGCAATTATCTGAACACCGTTATCCACCTTCATGGTGTCCATGCACGAGAGCTATCGATGGAAAAAAAGTGACAGACAGGATCTCTCGACATGAGGGCTATAATTTACAAGATTCCTATTTCCATAGCAAGCGTGTGACTCTGTATGTCCAAACCTTGGCTATCGTAATGTCTATCGTCAAATAGATTCTACGAAATAGAACGATTCTATGAAACGAAGAAAGGGAAAGAAATAAGGAGTTGCAATGATAACGAGAAGTCATCAACTACATCACTATCTAGGTAGTTCGTACAACCCTTATTATCTACCGTTTTGTCAGAGCTTAACAAGCTTCTGCATGTCAACTGATCGTATTATTACAGATCTTCACGTACAGATGGTCAATAATTATAGAAATAATTACAAAATTCGAGACTTGAGTAGGATATCTTCTCGCAAGATATTTTAATATATGACCCTAATTTATATAACAACCAGGGGCTGTACATGGATGACAATATTCTAATGACAAAAGTTCTAGCACATCCAAAAAAGTTTTTACCCGAAGCGAAACATTCGAAACAGAGCCTTTGCTCGACTCCGGAGGTGCTCCAAAGTGACACCGTGGACAAGGACCGAGCCACGAATGGTTGGATCGCGCGGGGTTACCGAACTCCCTGGTTGCCCGGGCAAAAACTCGGGAATTTGCAAAAATGAACAATTATAGGAATCCAGAGTAGTCGTCCTGGCTGCTCCTTCCCGTCCTCCGTCGTCCTTTTCTCTTTTACCTCCGTCCTCGTTCCACCTTTCGAACAGTGGAGGGAGGATGTATGCGCGGGTCGTTTGAAGTGGCAGCGTCCCCGCGCTTTTGCTTTCTCGGTTTCTTACCGAGTCGCCTTCTTCTTCTTCTCCTCCACCTTTCTCCCTTCCCTTTTCCCTTCAGCCTCGCGCACCACGACGGAATCGCGTCGCCTCTCTTTTGCTCCTTCTAGTTTTCTCTTTCTCGGTCAGCCCTTTCGGTATTCGTTTGTTTCATGGCGGCTCCCTTCTTCGTGTCTCCCGTCCTTTTTCCTTCGACGTGCTTCTTGATCCCTTGCGCAATGCTTCGAACAATGTGTAGTGCTCTCCTCAACTGTCCTAACATTTTGGAGTATTCGGGAAAACTTGTATTCTTTATGATCTGTATATCTTAACTTCTTAGACAAATACATAGTATTAGATTCTATTACTAAATCTTGTATACCTACCCATCCACCTTGGACAGCAGGTCTCCCCTTCGGAAATTATAAAATCACGACCTCCGATTCTGAGGACGAGGAAAGTGACGATGTTTAGAGTCGTGGCGCTAAATGTAGCTATTTACTGTCACGCGAAAACGTACCCTTTGGTACACGGTGATTTATTCCTTACATCGGCATGATCGATCGACATACAGACAATGTATCGTGTACATACTAAAAGGCGTCCCTCCGTTATGAAAATGTTCGCGTAACCGCAGCTGTCTTCGTCAGATCGTTCGCGGTGTCGAGCAGGTGCACGATTACATAATCCAGGTTACGCGACGTTTTATTCTTGCTGTGAGAATTTCCGCGAGGCGAGCCACGACCTTGATTGACAAGTCGTATCGGCTCAATTTATCGGTCCTAACCGGGAAATGTTTTCTTTCTCGTAACAAGTAAATTAAACTGTGTATTCCTGGAGGGACAGAGTTCCAATTGAACGTCCCTTTCGAACGCTCGTGCGATCCCCGTTTGATTTATTCCGCCGATTCGCGACCTCGAGTCTCCTCCGGAAACGGCGACGTTAATTGACCGAAAAAAAAGAACGCGATATTCATGCGCGTGAACGGGAGAAAAAGGGAATCATGCATCTGCGAATCAAGCACCTTTACGCGGTGACTTCTTAATTCGCTTTTTTCTCCCGCGTTTTTTACGCTCCCCGGAGAATTGTATCTCCGTTACGAGTTTATCGACTACGTGTAATCTTACGGTTCGATCGCAAGCTTTGTACTACACGTAAGTACACGTCTTCGGAGTATCTAAGCATTCCGTTTCGTGCACGCAAATCACAACACGAATCAATTATTTGTTGGAAACTCCTGGAGTGTAACTCGTGCTGAAAGTCCGATATAATTGAACGAGCTTCGTTCGATCTTGCATCGTAAACTTCAGTGGGCAACGGTCCTGATTGGCAACGAGAATTCGGTACGGACGTTCTCGCCAAACATGTCGCGAGGTTCTGCACGTCGCGTAGTAAGAAGAAGACGTTCGGTTCGATCGATCGATCGATCGATGCCGATTGAGACGTTCCTCGGGATGCACCATGTCGGCTCGCTCGTCCTTTTTATTCTTCCGCAGCTTTGTCTGCAGAAACGGATTGACGAACGATGTGTCAGCGGTGACAACTGGCGCATGCGCAGCCTGAATACAAAATGAAGCAGGACGATCGGTTGCCTGTTCGGTCTCTGCGGCAGCCAATCGAACCCACGTGTCTTTGGTCGGCGTTCTCGGTCCCGAGATCTGCTCGATTTTTACAGCGTACCGAATGAATAATCGATGTCCTGACCAACGATGGCGAACTCATCGGCTTCGACATATTTGTCATCACCTTTGCAATCTAACGACACGTTCTTTCAACCGCGATTTCGTTTTCTGATTTGCGAAACGGACAGATGCGATCCAATTGCAATTAGGTAATTGGAATATTCCTTTTCCAGTTCAAACTTTTTTATCTTGCACAGGTACAGATTCTCTTTATACGAACTTTAATATTCATGCAATGAACTTGATCTATATTTACAAATTTCTTGTCTCCGAACATTAAATATTCAACATCCACGTTCAAAACACCACGCACAGCACTTCTGACAGTAATTATTATTTCCCGATATGACCTTAGCTTTCAATCATTCATAACGGTTCTGTTCTCTAATCGCTATTTTCATTAAGCGTATCAATAACAAGCTCAATAACGTTCGTTAAAAGCGTCTGGCAATAATTATGACCTACCTAACTCTTTACAAAACTATCACAATACTATCTCTCCCACATCAATCAATATCGGTACCGATCGCGAGGGGGTTCAATGAAATGAACTCCAAGTGTCGCTTCAAAAGCCGTTGCCCATAATTACTGGCTGCCTGTCAGACAGTACAGCTTTGTTTCGAAACCAATACCCTTCCTCCGAGTTCCAGGTTATTATAATTGGATAAAGTACGCAAAAAGAGTGATTTTAATGCGCCTGTCAGACTCGAGCAGTCTGGATACGATGCTATCTCGAGCAGCTGCTGTTTGTTGCGTTGTTTCCTCGTGATCGATACACAGCCAACAACAATACCGGTGTACACGCATCGTGGTTTTTATGCTATCTCTAATTCTCATTAGTTGTTTCATGAAAGATGTAACGCGTTGATGCGCGTCTACTATCTTTCCTATGTAAGAAGGTAGAGGTCGGAGTGGATCGCCTTGGAGCCGGAGAAGCGCCCCGCCCACCGTCTCGTCTTTGCTCCGAGCCCTTTGCGTTTTGTACTCTTCCTCCAAAACCGTAGGACCCAACGTTAAGCCAGTCTCACAACTTAGAATTGTTCTTTGTGAGTCTCTCCGAGCGCCGGATTACCTTATTAATCCTCCATTCACATTACGCAAGCTCCATTTACACTGCCACTTTATAGCACTTTAGGACACATAACATCATTTATAATTTCGACTTACTGTCTCATAACGTACACCTTCAATTTTTATCCAGAACATAACACACACCGAATTTATACAAAGAAATTACAAATTTTGCATATATTAAATTCTCAAACCTATGACACTACATTTGCATGTGGATGCAGTTGTCGTTGATGAACAATTAATATGTCATCATTCACTTCGTTCACTTCACTTTGATAAGAATTTAAATGGTGAATTATCGATGTTAGTGTTCGATCGAATTGAAATTTGATTAAAACCTATTCAATTTCAATGGAGATAAAATTCCAGCAAGACTAAGTGTTTAATTTCTATCTACGAACATTCTAATTCCGACATTCGGCTGTCACGAGATGGTAGTTGGCCGAAACGGTCGCGTGTAAGTCAGGCTTAAAGGTTCATAGCCTTACACCCTGGTATCATACCGCTCGCGTTTGGGAGCGCGTAAACCATACCATGAACCGACCGCGGCCCATTCAATGCAAGATCCCGGTTGAGCCTATCAGATGCCCTTTGTCGATCGATTCTCTTTGTAAATCGGGGCCACGGTGGTGCTATCATGTTACCTGTGAAGAGGTACGTACATACTGGCAAGCGGACCGTAACGTTTAGGCCCAATTTGTCCGCAAAACTATGTACCTCAAATATAATAGAATCTTCAGCATCCAACAGGGAGACATGCTAAACCTCGCTTATATATCTTTCATCCGTAATTGAAAAATTTGTCCAAATAAAATTTCATTTTATGGATTTCGTATTAATTAAAGGTGGGTTATTAATATTCTTAACTATTATGTAACTGTAGGAAAAACTTCATTCGTTTCGAGCAACTCGGCTCTTTTATCCTTCATCGTCCCATGAAAAAGTACGCGACACCGGAAAATCGTTCGAAATTAAACGGCCCGCGGTCGGGATGTTTTTTGCACGCGACCATTACCGAGTTCGTGTTGTAACGACGAAATTAACGATCCGTGAAACCGATGCCCACGATCTCGATGGTTCGCCGTAAACGCGGCATTACGATTTTTACGTTTCCATCGCGCCGCTAGCGATCACCGTAATATTATTATTGTCAACGATTATTAAACGAACACCGATTACTTAATGGCACGTCATACACAGCGGTAAACTGTTAATTGAATTCGCGTGAGCACCGTGATAAATTCACTTGAACCTGTTTTTCGGTGTAATTTTCATCTTAATCTTTCGCGACTGTTTTATATCTGATTAACCGTAAGAAAAGGGAACAGCTGCGAATGTATGAGAAACGGTATTGGTTATATGACCACTGTGGTCTTTCTTGGCAGGAAGACCTCAGCGGTTTCTTTCACGAAGTTGTGAGTTTGAGATGCGGGCGGTTTGGGGTTTTGGAGCTTTGGGGTTAGAGAACGAAATTTAGGAGATTAGGGCTCTGAGAGATTAGGATTCCGAGAGATTGGGACTTTGGGAGATTGGGATTTTAGGAGAGGGGAACTTTGGGTGAGTGGAATTTTGAGAGATGGGTACATTCGAACATTGCGACATCTAAATCCTAAAAAGCCATATACCAAAGTAGATCTCGAGTCACAATAGTTTGAAAAGCAAAGCTATTTAAAATTATACATCACGACAGTTATGAAACACAGCCGCAAAATATGCACGCTTATAAAGCACATGCTAAAGGTGTTACCGGAAAATCCTATAGTCAGACTATGGAAACGTTGAAAACACTGTTACGTGGGGAACTATAGCTCGCAGAGTGGACGATGTCAGCGATAGAGTATGACGTCGACGGTCCTATCCACGTTCGATTCGTATTACGTACAACGAGGTAGAGTGCCTGGCAACGTGGAACTCTACAGCCTGTACGCGCCAAGTTATCCGGCAATTTAAATGGCAAACTTTTCCTTGCACATCCACCACCAACACCGCAACTACCACCGTCACCAATGCCGCTAGCAACGTGGCCAACGATAATGACGAGGATCGATAGACACGGCCGTTAACGATTAGAACTTTCTTTCATTACGAACTCTTCTACGACCGTGTGAGCAACGACAGCGAAACGGGGGCTCAGATTCTTTGTTATTATTAACTCGTGCCTGTACTAGGTCGATACATCGAAATTAAACCGTGAAACTCGAGGTATTTGAAGACTCTGGATTTTTAATCGGGATTAACCTAACTTTTTGGACAATCACACGTTGCCAGTTAATTAATACCACAACATGAAGACTACTGATGAAACTTAAAATGTTAGGTACATTCAGGCATCCTTGATTATGCAAATTATAATCAGAATCCGAACTGTAGTGTGTGTCACAATATTGTAGAACAAGTGTTAACAAAGTGGAATAATGTGTTTTTAAGAAACATTGAATAATTCAAAACTACCCTTGCAAAAGACATCATAGTTGCTTCCTGGCCATTTTATATAACGCCGGAGTACTGCAGGTACATCGATTTCCTTCTATCGAACGCCGTCTGTAGGAAACGACACACTTACTGACTTTGGAGTGTTTTACATAAAAGACCGATCGAATATGGATTTTAATCCAGCTTTTCGAATCTGACTTCGATTTCGAGTTATGTTAGAGTAAGGTAGAGGTAGAAAAACATTCACAAAGGCAGGATGCCACTGGCATCACGGTATGCCGACCACGAACCTACGACCTAGCTTTCATATCTAGCCTCACCTGCATAATTCACATCAAATCCTTACTGGTGTACGTAAGTGTAGATACAAAAGGGTCGTAGAGCGGTGAAAAACGAAGTAACAGTTCCTGGGCCGAAAACAATGGCATACTTGAGCTTACGAACAACGTGATATCTACTCCTTTGGACCCGACGTTTGCTCTTTCATTATAGCCTTCAACCATGGACGAAACAATATATTTAATTGCTTTGCTTTTAAGTTTTCAGTTTGCGCTTCGATCATTCTCGTTGCTATAAACATCGGAGCTTTTAATATACAAATATATCCACAAGATCGACATATCTATATTTCCAGAAGTATACGAAGTATCTAATAAAAAGTTAGATTGCTTTAGAGTCATAGGTAACACAGCTAGCACTCAGTGAATTAGCACATAGTCGTCCTGCGTACGTCAATATACTTGACTAATTATGAAATAGTTGAACGACGTATTCCATGATCGAAGTAGACTGAACCGTAACATCAAAAGATCGAAGAAATGCATAGAAATCAGATGTGACCACATTTTCAGTCGTTCTCCAAAAACACAAACAGACGCTCATGAGAAAAGACTATCGGTGCTTTCATAAAACTGCCGCTTTCCGGCTGGCGGTTTCTTTCTCCATTTGATAAAGAAGAATTTGCTCTTCTTGACCGTGGTCGCCGCCGCCGTTATCCCCCAAGGCAATTTCGCTGTTTTGTCAAGGCGGACACGACAGGTTGTACGCGGGGCCCCTCGAGGAATCCTTCCTTCCTCTCGTACTGCCCTCTCTCTCCCTTTCTCTCTTTGTTTCTCTTTTCCTCGTCTTTATCTTTCTATCGTTCTCTCTTCGAGTCTTGGGATTAGCCTAGCGGAACCGTAGAAACATACGGCGGCTGTGGGAAATAATGACAGGGGCTTTGCGTCGGTGCTCATGCTCGCTCATTCGCTGGCTCGTTGGTCTGGACAGGCTCGACAAGCAGATCCGGAAGCGACAACGAAATATTTTTCACCACGAAATCACCACGTCCTTTCCAACTATACCGTGAACCCTGTTCCATCGTGCTCCTGGACGAGGCACGACTTCCTGTCCGGTCTGTCAGAAAATAGTTCCAAAGGATCATACGGGAGCCTTCTGATGCGTGAAGTCGCGTCCCGAAAATGGCCATACAATTCCGGGGAACGGGGACTAATGGGACCGGAAGGGGCGCACTCTTTTTTGGTTCGCGTTCCGAGCCTCGTGAACCGTGTGCAAATGCACCGTGAACACCTTTTTATCAGCCGGAAAGGGTGAAAGGCTTTAGCTTGATTTATAGGTTGTTTGGAAATGGAAACAACTTCGACGGGTATTCTCTTCAATTACCCCGAGTTACATCGGTTGTATTACCTCTTGTAGTATCATAGTTGCATCGCTGCTACATCACTACCCTCAGATGGAGTACCACACATTGAAGTACTATCACGCTTTTATTATTACTTATCACGCTTTGGACTATTACAAGATGGAGTACTACACATTCGGGTGCCACATATTGCTTTACCACACATTGCACTATCACGTGTTATTTCAGTATGCGTTGTACTACCACGTGCTGGACTATCATGCACCATATAATCACAAGTTTGAGTATCCAGAGTTAAATTACCATACACTGCCATGATTGCATATTAAACGTTGTAATAAGTAGTTCATACGAAGACTAACATGTTGCAATATCACACGTTGGATGACCGTATATTTTATTACCTGAGATCCGTTATAATACCGTTATATCGATTATCACTTTATCATTTATATAATCATCACATTCGTGGTACCTCGCGTTACCATGCAATTTTACCTCGCAGTCACCATCTTAATACGTTTGAACGCAAATGTTTCAGTGCAACATCGAACACGTTAAAACTGCTTCGTCGCAAACTTCATTGTTCCCAATATTATTGAAACGTTCCCTCAATGCTTCTATTATACGGGTGATTTCCTGTGCCGTCATTTCAATGACGCAATCGCGTGATGCATCGCATCGAGCGAATAGGTACTCGACGAAAGGGGGTGGTTCAACCCTCCCCTTTGCTCGAACTTTCGGCAATACGCGTTGCAGTGCGCGGCGCTAGATTACGAACGGCATAAATATTCATAGGTGGTTGGGTCCAAGGTGTAGGTGAGCCCGGGTAGAATCGAGGTGAGGTTAGAAAGAGGAAGACTGGTTGTGGAAGGGAGACGAAATCGAGGAAGAAAGGAGAGAATCGGATGGATGAATACGATAAGAGGTATAAGGACGAACGCGCGCGCGAAGGGAAACGGCCACGAAGAGGGCCACGAGAAAGAAGAAGAATGGGAGAGGCAGTTGGAGAGAATGAGAAGCTAAAAGAGAGAAGGAGCGAGCAATATTAACGGGAAGTTTAATCGTCGGCTGGTCCGGGCTGTCAGCTCGGACGCACGCCGGGTCAGTCGGGCCCCTGAGGTCAATTAGTGCTGCTCAACACTCTCCTCTCGTTCTGACCTCCAAAAACAAAAGCAACTCCGTCGCGTCTCGTTTAGTTGTACCCTCTTATTAAAAAAAAATTCTCGCAACCCGTTCTAACGCACTTTCGGCTTCTTATCTGAACATATCTAATCGTACCTATTAACTCGAATCAATGATTCCTTTATTTCAAATATTAACATTTTAAATGATTATTTAAACTCTCCACGATTTCCAGTTCTTACGATTCTTTCAAACTGGATAACTCGTCGAAGAACTTGACCAGATACACCCGTGCATCTTTCTCTTTCAATCGCTCCTATCAACCCATTCCTGTCCACATTTTTCCCTTCGGATGCTTTCTCGTGGATTGAAAGCTGGACGTAGAGGCCATCACGATCCGTCTAGATGGAAAACCGAACGCAATACGTCCAGCAATTACGTTCCAGCCAGTACAGAAGAAACTATCGTGTTAATTGCGTTCACGCCTCAAGAGCGTCGTTTCTTTGGTTTTCTCGTTCGGCCGGTATGGCACACCCATCGAGTTAGGCATTTAATTTTGTAGTTTCCTCGTCTTATATCATAACACTCCCTCGGGTCGTTTACGTTATTTTTTCCCTGCGCTAAAAAAACAACTTCAATGTTCGAGTAAAAAAGAGAACGAATCTTCGAGGAAGTTTTTGAAGCTTCTTTAACAGGTTTCTCGCCGGTGATCCCGCAGGAAGGAAACGAAAATAATGCGTCTACCTGATTAAGAAAAACGAAGAAATAGAAACGGTAGAGTGGTTGCCTATTAACAACGAAGTCAATGGCTTGCAGGAAGGGAGAACGAGAGGAGAGATGGATTTTTTCTCTCGATACCTTTCTCGATCTTCCGGTTACAAACGAGGGATCGTAGAATCGATCGTCTGGCTGTGGCAAGGATCGCCAGCGTAGGAATAATGGGAAATCTCGTGGGTAAAAAAGGAAAGGTGGGAGTGGTATCTAACCTAATTACACGTGGAAAGTAGCTACGGCCTGGCATCGTTCTTCTCTTCGACGCACGCCACACCGAGCTTCCTCTTCTTCAACGTGTTGCCCTTTTACCAGTATCTACTTTCGTCCTATCTATTTCGTTGCCAAGCTACATTGCTGCTCGATCTTGCTACCTCCACAAGTTTCCTTCGACGTTACTTATTTTATTTGCCTGCACTATCTTGTTGCTCGTGATTAGAAATCAAATCGAGTCACGCGATTTATAGCTTTTATTATTAGCACAACAGTAATGCTGCATAGAACTTGCAATAATTCAATTACTCTGTAACGGAGAATATGCTCAATCAGCTTCTTAGACTGATCGTTTAGTTTCCTGTCTCGCAGCATTAATCAAGCACTGATATATTCATTATTTAAAACGATCTACTTGCTCTTTAGAAATTAATACAAATGGAATTCTACGCTTATTCGCGGCAACAAACGAAAAAACTGTTAAGCGATAAAATTGCCTACATTTAATTTTTTCTCCAAAACGAATGCAAAGTCCTCACAAAAACAGTCACCCAATGAACCTTCGTTGTACGACGCAATACTTAACAAAAAGATCCTCCACTCCGAGTCTTTATCCAGCTTCTTATCACTAAAAAAGAGGAAAGTAGCAAGGCAAAACTTTTAATTCCCCGTAGTCGGAGAAATCCCGCAAGAAACCGTGGCTCGTCTTCAGGTTCTCGAGATCCTCCGGCAGGGAGGAAGCGTCGAGTCGAAAGAAAGCCGTTCCGTACTTCACGGATTTCGCTCGAATCCGCGCGTCGTCGTTTCGCCGCGAAACGATTCTTTTCCCTTGGCCTCCGCGACGAATCGATGCTCGTTCGTCCTTCCGTTGCGAGAGCAGGCCTTTTTCGCGTAGAACGAACGGTCTAAACCGGCACTAGCGAAGCCGGTGCGGTGTTGCGCCCGTGTGCACGTAACCACTGCAACTGCACACATGTTGCAGCACCTTCGTGGCCTTCGGGCGTCATTCACTCGCCGGAGCCGCCGGTTGCCATCCACTTTCATTACGTGTGCGTGTAAGGGAACGCGCGAGCGCACGACTTTAATTACATTTTTACATCGCGACTGGCCGAGGATAGAGGAACGCGAGAGGGGTTGATCGGAGAGCAACGGAGAAGATGAAAGATTCCTGAGAATAGTTGGATAAGCAGATACATCAACGTGCCAGACAGCTATGCCCTTATCATTGGAAAACATTCTGTTCGTATATCGTGCTTGAAAACATTCGTTAACTCGATGATGGACAGGGGAAAGAGGGTGGTCAGATGACAGTGGGATACGTGTAAGAGAATGTTTACACGAGGGATCTTGCATAATATCAAGGTGTAGGAAACTTACAAAATGTATAATGTCCAAACGGCAATTTAGAAATTTGGAAATCTGTGTATGTGGACTTGAAGAAATGAACTGTCCGTCATGCGTCACGATCAGCACTCACTGCTGTAGATCCAAGACGAAGCGAAGCTGTCCTCCAAGATTGACTAATTGTAAATACTCTCGGAAGGGAAGAAGAAATAAGAAGCGGTACTAATCGTGAAAAGTCGGTGTCTTCAGTAACTGTACACGATGCAAATAGATTTCCCGAGACGTTCATGCAGCGCTTAATACATTCTCGGTCATTAATAATCGTTCGCATGAGCCGCGTTGTGTTAAACGCTCGTTAAGTCCGAGTACAGGTCTCCGAGGAAACCGTCGAATTAATTCATGTAATTTACAATCGTATCGTGCCACCGGCACGCAACTGGTCGCGACGATGCTGCGGAGACTTATGATCATTAAGGATTTCGTATTCCTGCCACCGTTTCCGCTTCATCGCCCGTATATCTCCGCATTATGTCAATTCTCGAGTACACCACCATCGTAATACGATTATCTGGCTACCGTTCGACGGCGATGGAATCAGAAAGTCAAATGTTTACGATCGGCGACAATCGTAAGCCGACGCGTTAATTACTTTTACGATTTTTCGGATTAATTTCGTGGTTATTAAGATGTGGCGAACGGTAAATGAGGCCGTGAAAAGAACGAGAGACGATCTCGCACGGTTGACGTCACGCGTGTGCAGCGGAATGCGAGAGGTAAAAGAAAATATAGAAAATTGAATGATAATACGGTACCGCTATTACTATAATTGATCAATTAATCGGAATAAATACAGACGCGAAGAAATAATGATAATTATATGAGCTTATCTTTCTTACATTAAACATCGGTAGTACATGCATGTACAAGCAATAATCAGTAAATTACTGATCACATTGTAATACAGTCATCTAAAACGACTAGCTAATATGAAACATTCAATTAATCGCCTAGGTTTTCCGATCAAATACCATCGACAAAAACGGCGTGACAAACACGGTAGGGTACATTTAAAAATGGACGACTACGAGTCAGTCGCGTGTCTTCGTCAACGAAAGTGGCAACCGATCCGTCATAAATAATTAATAAACCCATCCGTCCGGGTTCCGTATCGCGGTGTCCGTTTTCATCGCATCGCATGGGCTTCGATTTTACACCGTTTCACGGCATCAAGGTGGCTTCACAGCCTCGAATCCAGGAGGAACAGACCGCGACCGATTGTGTTTTGGCTCCATTGATTGCTGTTTACATGCAGCCGTAAACAAGCCATTATGTAATCCCCTGTGAGCACACTCTCATACATAATTTACAAGCTGTGCTCTGATGTACTCCTCTCCGTTCCCCGCTGTGACTCCGTCGTTCCGAGGATGTGCACGAATGAAGGGTGCGAGGCAGATGAATCATTCCTTTATTAATTATCAAATAATTTTAGTGCAGAGAATAATCAACGATCCAAGTTTTTTAAAAGATTAGTGTGACAGAGTTTCTAAAAGACACAATCGCACGTAGCACCTTGATGTAGGACGTTGACACTATTAGATCTAAAGAACCTAACCTAGCTGGTGATAATACAACTAGAGTATATTATAAATTTTTCCTCTCGCCACCGGAATAATTTTACGGTTCCATGATTGTCCCCTGTCATCCTTTCATCGTTTCGCGTGACTCTCGATTTTTCTTTCGTCCTTTCAGCGGCTATTTTCTGCGCGGGAAAGCTGGTATCCGCTTCATGCTTTCTACGATCGCGACGGGTCATTATGAGTCTGTTACTTTCCAATTAGAACCGTGTCGGAACTGTGAGTGTTCTTGGAACGGTTAATCAAGTTTTCGAGTCACGAAACGCAATTTTTTACTTTGTGAAATCTACAAATCCGCTCATTCTCGAGTTAAGACACAATCATTATTTATGTATTAAATGTAACACGAAGATGAGCACGTATTTGCATTTTGATACAAACTATCAGGTTAACTCTTGAACAGCGAATCTAATCGGGATCCAATATATTTGAGCAGGAGCATGACTACTCCGGTTCAATTGAAAGCAGAAGCGATTTACAGAATAAAATATTTACTGCCACGTGTCTCAACATTTCTTACGCGCGCATCACCGATACAATAAAAAGCGGGAATTCTATAGCAACAATGGCACGTGGAACGAGTAACAGTTGTGTAAGAACCTCGCAAGCGTGGTCCTTATGATTTCAATGGAAGTGTTTTGACGCGTGATTGCGATGATAGTCACGGATTATTCAGCTCGCGAGAAATAAGTACGATTCGAGGCTGTGGAAGCGCGTGCGAGCGGCACCGTTTGACCAGCGATCTGTTTCAGTGAAAAGAGTAGTAAGGGGTCTCACTCGCGCGGCCCTGAGGTGCTGCCCACCTGACGTCACGCACCTGTTCTCTCTTTCTCTCTTTCTCTTCGAGTCGCGTCCTGAGAACTCGACCAGCTCTCCGGCTCATTATAAGACCCCGTAGGTTTTCTCTGGTCGCCGCGATTTCATACCGCGAGTTTCGCGCCTCTTTCAAGCCGCGGCGCCTCCTTTCGTTCCACTTTTTATCTGATCCGAGGTGTCGATCGATCCTGGTGATCTTCTGTATCGATCTCGTTAAAACTTGAAACGTTTTGATCGCAAAAACTGGGAAGTCTTATCAACCGTTCAACACGTTATATATGACATCGTGTGTTTAACTTTTTCTGGATTTACAAAGTTAAAGATGCTTAGGTGCGATTGAAGATTATATTGGGGAGAATTTCAACTTATCGACTGGAGATGTTATAAGCTTATAAGTTTGACAGGTTCTTTATCGTTCGTATCTAAGAACCCTCCAGACAGATTCTGAACGAGTTCAAAATCTCGAAAAGAATCGATGTGGTGCAACCGTGCCATCCTCTGTTGAGACTAGTGCTGAATCCTCGCGAGGATGACGACATCGGCATTTCGAGCAAACGACAGAAACGAAGACAACAGCAACAATAACTTGGAACGAGAGGTGGCGAGGGTTATGTAAGATTCCTCTGCGGATGCGACGCGTCAGAGGCTCCCTCGAGCGTGGCACTCCATCTTACGTCCGCGCTCCAAGCTGCCAACCTAGCCAGGTTTCCTTCTAATCACGATAGAACGCCACCTTGAGAGCTCAGGATTTTCCTTTTGGTTCCCCCGTAATCGGCCACGATAGTCACGCTCGTCTTCCTCCTTCGACCTTCGATCCTCCTCTTCGTCTTCTTCTTCTTTTCTTGCCTCCTCTACCAGACCCTGTTTCTCCTCAGCATCCGGAGAAAAGGGCGCCCGCGGTCGTGCAGTCTTTCCAGTTACGCGAAAAATGCGGCTTCGCGATGCTACCATGGTATTCGAACGATCCATCGTCCGCTCGCCGCGCGCTCCAGTCATTACGACGCACAAATACACGTATACCCGTTGCCTCTTTCTCTCCTCTCGAACCTGGACGCCGATCCGGAGACGCTCGTCGGCATCTGGCCGCACAATCGTCCTACAGTTTCCAGCTCTGACGCGTTCCTGCATGCATTCGTTGCGAATCGGTTAGGTTTATCTACACCGCGCCGCGGGAAAATATAGTCATTTACGCTAACGCACAAAGAGGACCGACTCTGGTGATCCTGTCGATCCTGGTTATTGCAAGATTGATGGGAAACTACGCTCTCGACGAGCATCCTCTTCTGGATACTTGATCCTTGTTCAAGGATCTTCTCTGTGAACATCTCTCTGGAGGAGCTCTTTAGATACCTTCCGTGAATTTACCTCTTCCTCTTGAACATTATGTGACAATAGTCATCATGACTGTTAACGCTATTATTTCTGCACCTGACTGCCTAACTCAATTTCCGTCACTTTCAGACCAAAACAAGAGAGTGTACTTGCATAAAAATCAGTAAAAGGATCAAAATGGGCTTAGGCTAGTCTTGTATTGGTTATTATAGTGATCGTACCTGTAGTCTGTTATTTGCCAGATGGACACTATTGTCTCTCTGATCAATGTTTAATCTCGGATATGGTATTCCACTTTGTAAATTTTCCTTATATTACTGATACAAGAGAAGATAAGATATATTTTTTAGATCGTACGTTATGAGTTTTGTTGCGATGGTAAGGAGTTGAAGTTTGTGTCCCATTTGTGTAGTCCATAATTATATTCTTTTGTTCTCTCTCGAAACGTTCGAAGCGTTTTCTAGCGAAGAACTTGTTTTTTCAAACTTCCTTCTGTTACGCGGTGACTTCCTGTCGCATGGTGTACGAGTGGCATCAATTGTCTTGCTTAGGCAACGTCGATGCTGATGAGTTAGCTGATAAAAACCTTAATTTTATCCACGATTGTTGCATACCATTATAACTATTAGTAGAAAGAACCATTAAGGTTAATTATGGTTTCTTTGGCTCGCAGCTGAGGAAAATCTTAACACGATAATTGAAACCTTTTTCTAAAATGTTCTTCGATTCAACGTCCTCTCATTTCCAAATCGGGATAAAGGTTGAAAGTACCATATTTGTTCGGCGATTACGTAAGCAAATTTTCATTGCGCGCCCATTAATTAGGAACGAAATTCTTTGTATCGAATTACAATCGATATCTTATTGGAGATCATGAACGGCTGAAAAAGCACCGTAACGGCAACTTTATAATCTCGCATCTGTTTGAATTGCGTGCGTATTCCAGGTGAAAAGAAAGAAAAAGGACAACGTTTATCGGCGATCGATCGTCCTCCACGATTTACGATAGAAAGCGTGTCGGTTGATTCAAGAAGAAAAGGATTATGCATTGACGGCCGATTCGATTCGATCGATTCGTTATCATTTCGATGAAATTTATGGTCGCTCATCCTCAGATGATTATCAGACATCGGGAAAGGCGACGCGCGAAATGCCTCGATATTATTAACGGCGAGTCCCGTTTTGTCGGAGAACTGGAAGGGCAGACGCAGCTACAGGTGGTTCTGCAACAGCGTTCTCCTAACCTGCTACCGATCGCACGTATGCTTGTTTCTCTCGCTTTCGCCTCTTTTCTTCCCGTTTGTCGCGCCGTGCCACGATTCTGCCGCGTTTTAATACGCGCCGCGATCAAATGAAAGCGTAGCTCCCTCTACTCTCGGTATAATTGCTTCGACTTGCACCGTACAGCTTCGTGATATATTTCTCTCAGAAAAACGGAGATTCAAATCATTTACGGAATCTCAATTCGTAATCAAATTCTTTACAAACTGTTAGGCAATAACTGTTTTTTGTCTGCTAGAAGTATGTAAAAGTTCTATGAATTTTCTGATACCGTTCACTGTAGTGATTTTAAAAAGAAATCTGTAAAAATTGAAAGATCTGAAAGTACGTAGGAATGTATCCTAGCGAATCGTGTCTGAATCGGTGATAATTTAAAATTTGAATTTATCCTGCGAGTTCATTCCTGCCTGAATCAATGATGATATTCGAAGCAGGTCGTGAAAATCGTCGATGGATGTCAATAGCGATCCTAATCGCCACTGTTCGCGATGACCTAGCGACTTGGTGGAAACGATCGGGTAGTCAAAGGACTTCCGGTCCTTCCTATGTCCCGTCTGAAAGGGCCGGATGCGTACTAGTCGAGCGCGGACTTACGCAACCGCGTATTACTACGTGTCGCTGGTGGCCGTCATCGTGAAACGCGTCGACGATAGAGTTAGAGGAGCGTGTACGTTCGCGAAGGAAAGACAAGAAAACGACCACGGAGGACAGAAGGATAGACGTCGACATTTTGACGTGGAAGTGGGGAACCGCTTACGTAATTTCTTCTTCTTAGAGCGACACGCGGACGCGGGGACGAACGCTGCCACATGCATTGGAAGAGGAAGCCGCGTGACTGTTGCGTATCCATCGTTTCGCAGAAATCTGACGATCCGTCGACGGTTCGTTAACGCGGCCAAGTTCTTTCCATTATTTCTATAATGGAATTTTTTTTAGTTAACGTGTTGCACGAATCGTTCGTGGTCAGATGCTTTCGGCCATGGTACCATCCTATTTGCATTTAAATGACATGAATTTTCCTAAGGATCAGTCATGGATGTTTATAATTAATCAATTACAAACAATTTAAATATCTGCAAGTGTTCAATCACGAAATTGCCCGAATAAATTATTAGAATTCAAACACCGATAAATTATTATATTACGAAATTACCGTGATAATTAATTACAACTTTTATACAATTTGCTGAAACGCAACTTCGTGATTCTTAAATAATTAATTAACTGGCCAATCGAGTAAGAATCCGCTGATTCAATAACTGTTCGATAGCGCGTATCCACATCCACGCATTCAGCGATAATTTATTTCGATATCTTCGGTACGATTCTGCGTTGCAACGTCAATGGATGATGTATCGCAGCTTCGATTCCTGTTGTCACTGTCTGATCGTCAGTCCTTTTTTTTCTTAGTGCCGGCATTAGCGATACACTCGCCACTTTTTGCCGGGATTCTTCGCGCTGGAAAAACACGCATGCGGCTGATTTGCGAGAAATGAGAATTCAAGATTCTCGTATACGAGTCGTATTTAGTCGAGTAGCGCATGCAATTATTTTTCATCGTGGATACACCAGCTAATAAGTCATTGACGCTGTGCGTCACGTCAAGCGTGTATAGCCAGAGTATTCCACGGGTCTTCTCCTCCTCCTAACCCCGCCAGATCTACCCGGTCTACTCGTTCTTCAAGCTTTCTATCATTCGATGAATTCTGAGTGTTCCCGGATTCCTGGAGTGTCGCGGAATTTATACCGCACACAATGGTCTACCGCATTGTTCCACGTTCCGCTCGCTCGATTATTCTAAAGCGAACCTCTCAGCGATACTCGGAAGAAAAACCGGCAACCATTTTTCCTAGACCAGTTTCACTAAACCACTCGAATTCGAGTTTCATTCGAGATTATATCATTCGAACTTAAATCTTCACTTTTTAATCATCAAATTTCTATCGCTCCTTGAACAGCAACAGAAATTTTCAAAGAATCGTTATAAATCAAATTTGTCAAAATTAAAAAATTACAGCACTGCTCGAAATGAGGCTAACACAAAATTTCTCTAACAAGTCCACATTTTATAAAGTACTCATAATCCTGTGAACTTTAGCAATTCCGCTGAAGACGATCCTTGGATCAGTATTCAGAGAATCTTGAAGAAAACTTATGACTTGAAACGATCGATTATTCCGTAATTAATCTTCGGGATTCGAACAATTACATTCGGCTTCCAAATGGAATTTTTCTTCGCTCGGCAAAGATCGACGGAAACTTTTGCACCTAACGCATTCACTTTTGTAATTTTCTCATTCGCCGCGTTCCTGCACAGGATGTCGACAAGAAAAATCAAAGTAACCAGTTAACCGTATAAAAGTACGTAGCCCGAGGGGATAGTTACTGTGAGATCCATCGAGAGTACATGACGAAACTTAGATCGACGGGTGTAAATAAATACAACTTTTACCAGAATCGGTAAAAGTTGAGGAGAAAATGTCTCTGGACTGAGAAATCACAATACCTCGAATGTATCGACGGCCAGGTGCTAAAAATTCAAACTACCATCAATAAAATACGTATCACATTATGACAATCAACTTTTATTAATCGCTTTATTACAAATAATGAGCAACATTTCGAGTTTTTCTCCTATTGAATGTCCTTACTTTTTCAACAGCGAATGTGAAACATAGTTACACCGTTTGATTATGCATGGCCGTAAACGCGAGAAACGACCGGATTATTACAAATAGCTACTTTTATTAAGATTAACTAGATGTCACGTGTATGACGACGTAAAATGTTGCACAAGTTAATATCAAAGTCCACCGACAAGTATTCTAAATTATCCTGGGATGATGCAAAGTACAATTTAGAGTTTTACAAATTTGGAAATTTAGGGATATAAAAAGTTGCGAATCTGGAAAGTAGACCCAAGTGGATTAATTTATTCGACAAACATCTTCCTGAAGGATTTCGTGGAAGGAATCCCAGAATCCCTTTTTAGCCGACGAGATCCCTCGAACAAAACGGAAATTTCGTATCTGACCACGACAGGTCGGCATAAATCGCGTTCACAGGCTAATTAAACCGTTGCCTATCGCGACGATTAATCGATAGCCGTTTCCTTCTGGATGCTGCCAAGGCACCGGTTCCTTCCCTATATCTATCACTCTTTTTTTCTCTCTTCCAACGAGTCGTACAACCTTTTTTCCATCTAGTGTGCGCGACCCAATATACCGCCGTGTAATACGTGCACGAACACATTTGATCTTCCTTTTCACTTCGATTCTGGAACAGATTTGTGCTTCTCTCAAATGAGTCACTAATGAACCACCTGCTAACAGAAACTATGTACCTCCATTTTGAATAGTTTCTTGGTTATGACATACATAAAAAATGTTTCGCACCGTTTGATGCATCTGACGCCATTTTGGACCTTTATTATTCCTGTTCTATACATTATTGTTCCTTGCAAAAATTCAAATTTGGCTCAAAGATGACTTTGTATGGAGTATCAAATTAAAAAGTAATCTTCTCAGAAATGAGTGACATGTTAAGGTAAATTTGTCCTGAAACTTCTTGATTCGTGAAACAATTTACAAGGGAAATTAAGTAGTTGAAATAGCTACTGACAGAAATGCGAGGAAAAGTAATAAATGGTTTTTTAAAGCGAGTGGTCTATAGTACTAGAGTGTACACGAAAGATACGTGTAACGGCCTGTGTCGAGCAGAGCGGAACCCAAGGTGCATACGAGTGCATCCGCACACGTGTCTCGTTCATATAGAAGCGCAGAAACGGCCAAGAGGTAAAAGCGACTCGGTCGGGATCTTCCTGGCCGGGTTACCAGTGCTCTGGACGCGTGCACACGTGTAAACCAGCCTTGTCGCGGTTGAATATTTATGCGCGACCTCACGAGGAATCGCGCGTTGCCGCAAAGAAATCCGTTGCATTCTGGAAAAAGATACGTCGTTCTGATTTATTTATATATATATTTTATACACCATTGGCGGATCGGCGCCGTTCAATCGATCTGCGCGTGAACCACCAATCGCCTTTACGTCGAAAAAGATCGATATCGGCTAACTCTGGCGTCGTGATTTATGCGTTTCACCTCTTGCAACCTTTATCTCTAATCTCTGCTCGCCTTCGACCAACTTAGTGCCCGATTTTTGCCCTGCCATCGACAACCTACGCCGACACAATCGCATACTCTATAGCGCGTAATAAGTTCCAGACAACATCGCTGGATTTGCGTATCGTATGAAGGGAAAATAGATCATAGTTGTTTGGGTAATCTAGGGATATTCACGTGACTGCGTGTTGGGTTATTACGCGTTTGAATTACTAACCGTTGAATTACTACGTTCTAGATTAGTACGTGTTCAAAAAAAAATTGAACACATGAACTTTATGAATTTAATCAGTAATGATCAAGAAAAATCTATTTGACATTTTCTATCGATGTAGATGTTCCTTATTTACATAAATGTCTCCACATGTGGTCACAGTGCTTTTAAGAAAAATCAATCATCCAAGTCTCGGTGAGTATGATTAAGCAACTTTGTATCGTTTGAATGGCAAGGTAACACGATGTTTGGTCGATCTGAAGAGCGAAGAATTTGTTTTCTCTTGTAAGATAATTAGAGAGAGCATATGAAACATTAATGAATCTAATGCGAAGTTGGCACGAATGAATGTAGATAGGTAGAAGATAAGGATTGGCTGTTATGATAAATCGTACGTATGTGAATCAGTTCTGCATTGTTTTGAATGGTGCAGCCTGACAAAAAAGGTTAAACGAGGTAACAGATATACTGAAATTTCTGTGATCTACATAATCTACGTATTATGCAAACAGTGTTACACTCGTGTTTCATATTCTCGCCGGATTAAAATTGCTAATTCGTGCCTATTATTCATAGGCATCGATTCGAGCGTCGTTTAAGAATTCTTTCATGGTTCCAGGAAAATTCTAACTACCCGCGTTACTCTAGTTTATCATGTAAATCGATTTCTAATATGGACAAAAGTAATGATATAAAAAGAAATGCAAAGAAATGATGCGCGATATCTATCGGCGATAAGTACGTTCACGATCGTGCAAAAACGAACGCGTCGACTCGTTAATTTTTAACACGAGTCTCTTAAACGAAGTGCCTGAATTTCAATAAATTTTTTGCGGATATCGAAACGAGTTCTGTTACGACACTAATACCTCGATTCCGCCGTGTCTCGAGGGATTCCCTGGAAAAATTTCCACGGACGGAAATGTAAATTCGCGCGACGAAGAAAAATTCCTCGCGACAAAGGAAGTCTACGGGAAGGACTCGATTTTTCAAGAACAATTCACGCGGTTACGTAAAACCACGTTGCGACGAGTCGTCATTTTGACACGTACTAGATCACCCGATCGCTACTGATTTATAACCGTGGATCGAATCGATCGGTGCTGCTCAATCGCTCGGATCCAGGACCATATTAGATCGATATCGCCAGCAATTTACACGTTTCCCTCGCTGCCATTCTCTCTTTCCCCTTTCCCCCTCGCCACTGCTTGGATTCTTTTCATTTATGTAATTTCAACTGGCTGGTTTTCTCGTTCACCTTACGCCGAACCAACGTACGATTTGATCCAAAAGTAACGAGATCTCCATGCTTCATAACTCAGACTGACAGCACCGGAAAATATATAAACTACCACGGTAGTCCTGGAACGCGAACTACCAACGTGTACGAATATTATTCACGCGACAATTAAACGCACGATACAAATTCAAAATAAATAAGTGAAAGGGTATAAAACCAGTGTATACGACCATTCTTTATCTCAACAAAAGACAACGTAGGCACCTTAATAAATTCTGCGATATGAAATGGTAAACCTGTACCCAATCATTTTTACTGGTTCGCTAGCTCTAACATCTGGTGCTAAACTTTTCTGGTTTTATCTTAAGTAGTTCATTTGACACAGAATAATTATTAAACAAGTATATCAAGATAAATAATTTGAATAAGTGTATTGTAGATGCTGGTACCTGAAGATTGTGGTACCTGTCGACAGACTTTATTTATCTGCAAACAGGTCCTTAGGATTTCTTTATATTATTCAAGCTTAAGTATTATTTTCATTCAAAACATGTTCTATTGAAAACACAGCTTGGAATAATAGGAAGACACGTCTTCGTTACACCGTTTCTCAAGTAAACATAAAACACCTGAAAATATTTTAAATTTTAATTGTAAAAATTTTCATTTTTGAGTGTAGCACAAATTCCGCGGATTTTTTATTTATCATTTGAAATATAGAAACAAAGGGAATACCAGCGTATTCGATAGAAAATGTAGTTAAGAAACGTCAAATCGATACACCTTCGTCCCTACAGTCGTACTTCCATCAAGTTGCTCGACTAGCAATAATAAAAATAGCTCGCCTCGATTTAGCATGGCTCGATCGCAGGTATAATGCACGCAATCGAGTCTACTAGCATGTCGGAAATTTAACAAGATTCTACGAGTTTTATGTTGTTTTCGAGAAAATTCTTAGACCATTGTGATGCTCTTCCGTTGGTGAAAGCCACGTTGGACTTGTGCTGCGTTAAAAGAAGCGAAAGCCTTCGAGGTCCGCCTACGTTGGCTACACGCGAATTCCTCTTCTGCTTTGTTGCAGTATTCTTTTCGCTTCGCATTTTAACGTGCATCCGCTTTTCAAGTTCTGGTTCACGTGTGCAATTAAAAATCTCGAGCAACTTTCCAGGTCAAATGTGTTAACGTACTTCAAGAACACATCTTACAAACTACAATTTACCAAAATCTATTCTACAAACAGATCAATTCAAGTACCGTTTCGCCGATTTTACTTTGCAATATTGTAAAGGTTGTAATAGAGTACTGCATAAATTTACAAATAACTATATTAACGCGTATTGAACTATAGTTGGCCTGCGAGATCTGCAACCCCTATGATTCGAAGAAGTTCCTGATCGCTCAATTTATCCAATTGATTTCGCATTACCGACGCAATTTCAAGATTACATCACAAAACTGTTAACTGAGTTTCCCCGCGATGTTTGTAGCAAACGCCGGTACCGTTTCTAGAACGTCGGTTGATACCGGTCACACGACGAAAGTAAAAGGTGCACACAAGAGCGCAACAGTGTGATCGCGAGCGGTCCCGACGCTCCGCTGCGCGATTGAGCTATAAAACGTTTGATGCCGGATCGACGCGGCCGTTAACAGGAAATAAAACGGTGCAAATTAGTTTCGTGAACGTGGAACGCGGTTCAGGACACAAGGCAGAAAGGTAACGGAATCGAGTATATACGTGCATATTATGGTGATCAAACGTATCGCGGGCAACCGTTTAACGAGCAGTTAACGGGTGGTCAGTTAATTGCTTGTTGCCAATAACGTAACCTGTTACGTTTCGGATTAACGACTCAATAGCCTGGCTAGCAACCGTGAACATCTACAGATTTCAGACTTGTTTCTCCGTTTTACGCTTTTGTAGATAATTCGAATCACTTTAATCCGAGAAATCGTTGATGATCAAAAGATACCGACACTCGCTTCCCGTTCATGATTTACATAATACTAACAATAGGGGTTAATAGAAGGACGCATGTGGAAATATTTATTAAATATTCTACATTTGTTGATGTAGGTAGTAGTCTTGACTCATGTTCTCTCTTTCTAACAATTGCTTCAAAGTTACGATTGTTCAAGTAAAATATTCAACATACAGTTCACATATAAGCATTCATCTCCCATTCCTGTATTTACTATTTACGTATATTTTATCCACCTCTACCTATGATTTCAAGAATCCATAAATTTGTAAAAAGAAGAGACGGAAACTCATAAGATATTTATTCGAGAACACGTTTGTTTCGGTAGTTAGTGCTGTTTTCTTTGAGGGAGTAAATAAAGAACGAGCAGTCGTTTTGGAAAGGGGGTGCGGACAAGGATCGATTTTCGTCACCTAATAACGGCGCTTTTTGCACATTTGCACCCTAATAGAAAATTAGTATCGTCTTACTGCGGCAGTTTTTGGAAGCGGTCTGGCCGCAGGACTGCGCCTAAACACGAAAAGCGAATAGCAGTATATAACGTCTATAGGTATATGGGATGTGCTGAGGTACGCCCACGATGGTCCTGCCAGTGTTTCTCAATACAATCTACATTCTAATAACACAAACTCCACTGCATCCTCAAAATCGATATACTAACACGAAAATGTTCAACATTTATTTCCAACATAAACCTCCTTGAATCCTCTCACAATTCTCAAAATATCACTCGCTGTAGAACTTTTTTAAACACTGTTTTTCATCTTTGTACCATGAGGTCTTTTTCAAAAATTGCTATTTATTTTTGTAAGGGTAGAATAGATAGTCGAGGACAGTTCGTGAGAAAACGCGATTGAAATTGATTCGAACCCATTGAACGAAGGCGAGTGAACAAGATTAAGTACCACTGTGCTGCCATGAATTTCTGGGGAGGGAAGCTTGATGCACAGCCTGATTTTTGGCAAGGAGGAACCTCCTACTTCGTCATCGGTACGAGTTTTAATGCGTTTTACGGCCTCGGCTAAAAACCCATTAAGAGGCCGTCGGCGGATGGGAGGACAAATGCCCCCTTCTCCAAGGACGTGCTGAAAATTATTTCCTCTCCCTGTTGCAACAATGAAACTTCACAGTGATTGTAATAACCTTGTTTGAGTTTTTTTTTTTTTTTTACATTCTCCCTTTAGCGATGTGCATATTTGACCTCTTGATACATCTCGATCGCAATCACATGACACCGTTTCAACTTCTAATTCCATCGTTGTTTCATGCAAATACGCACTTGCAACATGTCTTCGATCACTTTCTTTTAAGTCTCAACACGGTTTAATCAATGTAGCATGTCTTTTGATACTCGAGAACCATGTTGAGAGTCATGGAAGTCACTCTTGGCTCAACTTTGATATTATCGAAACTCTTTTTGTAACAAAATTTACATCGATTTCACCGATACTGAAATCGCATACTTCAGAGTCAAGTAGTTGTTTGTAATGCAAGTTATTCACAATAGAAGTGGATCAACGATGTAACGAATATTCGGCAACAGTTGGCAAATGACGAATGTAGGCAACGAGCAACTGGCAGTGCCGGCTGGTGCCCGCAGTTCTCGTTCTTCTGAATTACCGTGGAAATATCGGTTGCGTGTCCAAGAACACGCTCGAAGACACGCTTGAAAGCTAGCTAGAAGCTACCGTAATATGGTCGATCTTTCGAGCGATCGAACGTGTCTCGTCACTTACGAATTAGAGCTGTGAACGATGCTCGAAACGATCGATTTAATTCATTAATCCGACTCGATTCTGGCTGAAGTGCGTCCAATTGAACGGAATTGCACGTTACGTGGGGATTAGTCTGCAATATACGTTTTCTAATCATTAAAACTGAAAGTCTGATCCGATATTAAGCAATTTTAAAAAGTTTCATCGGGAGTCAAAAGTGATTCTCTTCAACAAAATATATTCCAAGTTTTTTAAAAATTGACAGGATTTAGAAATTTATGTGAAAACTTGGTGTGCCAATATTTTTTTCACCCATTATTTATGTCACGGTAAATATGTTAATTCCGTAAGTACATATAGTTGTTATTCAAAATATGCGCATACTAACTTGATAAGTAAATATATTCACAAGCAATCTTTTAAAGTTTATTAGCGATTGCATATAATTGTAACAAATATACATATTGCCCATAAAATGAATTTACATTTTCTCCAAACAATGGATATATTCGGTTGATAATATCAATTAACACCTTACGTAACTGTACCACTAGTTGTCATAAATACATATTGATCACTATAAACCTGTTACGTCGGTAACAATTTCGCGATCGAAAGATGGCAAGAACTTTCTATGAAATCAGAGTAATTATTTCGTACACTGTCAACGAAATAGGAAATCGTTTCAGGAACTTAGATAACAAATCGTGTATGTTAATGTCTGCACCTGATCTGAACGTTATCACATTCAGCGTTCTAAAAAGGAGACGCGATGATTCGGAATCGCTGTTGAAACGACGCAGTTAAACATCGCGTAGTTCCGATTAGGAAAATTGAATTCTTAGATCGATCGGTCACGCCCGACATGCAAAACGTCTGGCCGCAAACGGCATATCCCCTTCGCACGGTGATGCGTGACATTAAACATAAAATTTTATCCACCGTGACACGTACTTACGTCGATCTAGATACGTGGGAAGCTGTGCACGACACGCGTAGGAAGTGCGTGTGTTACCCACGCGCATGACACGTATAATATACTCTTGCGTGGTTCTGTATGGTAGCGAGCGTTCTACGGTAACGTAGAGAAAGCCAAGCAAACATAATTGAATCTATCTTTTCAACGTGTTCCCGCGAATGCAAATCCATTTCTCATCTTCAATTATGGCCATAATTACCGTCAATCGATCGTATCGGGCTTCTGCAAACTGCTCGAAACACAATGTCACTGAACCGAGCGCGCCCATCGCACGGCACCATTCGCGTATACGCGTCGCGGTCAATTAATAATCAGATATACACCACTAAGTTGTGCGGCAGGTTCATGCAAATCGATATGACTGTGTATACTAATTTACAAGATCATTCGCAATCAATCTTCCGGCGACGAACATTTCCGTATCAACACGAAATCAATCAAACCTTCGTGGAACCACGGACATCTATCGTTTTCTCAGAAATTCTTTATTCTCGTTTTCCCGCAATATGGCGTCTCTATGAAATAATCCATACGTAACAAAAGGTACAACTCTTAGTTCTGATATTATAAGTAAACCACAAGTTGTCACAAATTTTCCAGAAGAAAACTTCCGAAATAAATAATGCAAAATGTCTTTACTATTTGTCCCTAAACAGGGGGTGGTTTATGAAGAGGTCTTCTGAATATTTGATTAAAAACAAGGAGCTAGTTGGGACTTTCATATGTAACTTTACAGTAATGGTGATAACGCAAGGATTGGTAGTTGTAATTTTCGGATCCACCGTTACAAACGATCTCGCGACTAGAGATCTTTTTGCCGGCGAAAAAAGGAACGAGAGGCAGCCACCGTTGGCCGCGCGAGTGTCGGATGCTGTCGTCGTTCATTACGAGCAAATCCGCGCGTTCTGCTCGCGCGTACACGCTTACCGTCGATGCTCGTACAACGCGGCCGCGTTTTCTACACGCGTGTACAAACGCACACGTATCGCAGCGTGTCGGTGTTCGTGTACCGTAAACAAGTTTTATCCATCCGCCGGGGTAAAATAAATAAATGGCGCTCGTGATGCAGTCCGGGCCCGGTTGCCTTCCTCTCTTCGAGCGGCGCATACCGGGTGTTCACATCCGTGAAAACAGGCTTCGTAAATATGCACGTTTTATGCATCAATACCGAGCGCTCGTTCATGCTCCTTCTCTCTTTTCAACTATTCTCCTCGTCCTGCTTGAACGAAGACAGAGGGACAGAGACGGTCAGATAAAGAGACTTTTAAGGGAAGGGGATGCGCCGAAGGGGTGGGAAGGGTCATGTTTAATTCACGAGCGTTATTCAGTTCGCTATATAAAATCGGTAAAGACGGTAGCTCGATTTTCTTCGAAATAATTAACTTGGGATCTTCTCGAGTTTCGTATCGAGTTGCCGGAACAGGTCGTTTAAAATGGTCATTCGATGACCTGGTTTAAAGTGAAATATACTTTCTACCAATCGTAAACAATGAGACTTAAATGAAAATCCGATCGTTTGATACGCATTTTTACGCTCAATCGGCATTACTCCCGTTATATACATTTAATCATACGAAGATAATATCTCGACGTTATGATTAAATATTGCTACAAACTTTCGTTACCAGTCGATAGGATAATAAAATCCGAGCCTGTCAAAACACTGAAGAAAGTTTCGAACAACGTTAATTGCACGTGTGTGCATATAACGACTATATCTGTTGAATATGTTCTATTAATTCCGGTGAACAATGCATGACGATAATGGTCGAACAGATTTACACGCACAATATACTTATTTTTATCGTGGCCCTCGAGTTTCCTTGTTACCTGCTGTTCTTTTCTCTCGTGCGTATTTTGCTTCCCTCACTTTGATGGATTCCCGTGCGATAACTATTCATAAAGCGAAATTGCGCTGGACGACGTTATATCAGTTTCGTGGTAACCGTGTTTCTGTCAAAGTGTCGACAACCCACTTAAAACGGTCTGCCCAGACGCCGCGTGTAAAATGTGAGAGTAAACTAGATGCGGAGCCGTTGCACGTCGAGGGGGAATGGACCATTATGAATTACACGTGCATGTATATGTATGAGTAACACCTATGCATATTCATCAAATAATCTATTGACCCCGCGAGATCGGAGGCAGATTACGGCGCGGCGTGCGAAGAGGAATCGCGCGAAGAGAAACCACGGTTCCGTTCGAAATTCTTGATCGTAAATTGAGAATCGGTAGACTGATATATGAGTATCGATACCCATTGCAACTTTGGAATTTTAGGATTTTTTAATCTTTGGAGTTTGGGACTTTGGAAAATTGGAGTTTGTGAATTTTAAAAATTTGGAGAGGTTACAGTTTTAGGATTTACGTATTTGGAGGGTTAGATACTTGAGAGTTTAGGTATTTGAGAATGTAGAAATTAGCAAATCATATGGAAATCACAATTTTGAAATACATGTCCCTGACCATAAATGTTAAAAAACGCCTACATGAAAGTAAATGAAGAAATCACAGCCTTAAATCAAAGGTTTCACACGCGACACAGATAATGAATGAGCTGATTCTAAATAAACGTGGAAGGTCATATACTGGTAGTGTTAGAATTAATCAATGCACAGGAAGAGGTAAAACTTGCACAAGATATAACCGCGACTCAGGCTCGTTGATCGTGGAATTAAAAGAACGGAGAAACTGGTGCGACGACTCCATCGTTTGACAATATTTAACGTAAATAAACGTTGATGACAGTTAGCTGGCGCCTCGAGGCGCAAGAATTGGCTGAAACGCGAGTAGCACCGGAATCATCGTAAAACCGTTCGAACGTGGCAAGACTTTTCCCGTTGCTCGTGGTGCAAATCGCTTTTCTTAACTCAATTACAATGCCGGTGGCTTTAATGATGCCCGCAATTACAGCGGCAATGTCAAAGTTAATTAAACTTGTCGGATCGCTATCTTACTTTCATGCCGAGTCCGTTCAACGCCGTTCTTTTAAAAGCGACGAGACTTCGCGCGAACTTCGTTCGTGGACGACGGGGAAGGAAATAAAAATGAAATGGGTAAGAAAAACTTCTGGCCACCTACGAATGCCGCTGGATTTCTTCCCTGTTCCTCTTTTTCAGGCTCTCAAATTTAAATATGAGGGAGGTTAGAGTTTTAGGAAGCGGTGGAAGAAATTTAATGCGTCACTGTTACAAATTATTGTGGAAATTTTTAGGGTAGGAGTGAGTAGAGACTTCGTTTTATTGCCACCTTCATATGGACTTAATACATGTGTACAGTCACACGATCACACATGTGTACAGTTATACCAAGTCTCAAAGATACACGAAGATCGTCGTAATATCAATCTTCCAGTACAGCCCCATAACCTATGGCATAAAATAGTGAAATCGTCAACGCTGGACAAAAAAAATTAAAATTTAATCCCAACACAACTTTCGCAGACTAGTGTATCAGAATAGAGAAACGGGTTCCAACATAATCGAGCAAGTTTCGATTAAGTTCTGGTCTCGGCGTAAAATCGGTATCTCTTCATCATAAATAAAATTTTCCCGTCAGAAGCGCTTCTCAAATACCTGTAAATCCTTGAAAGATCTTATTAAATGCTGCAGCGTCATGGTTCATCAGCGGCCGACGAACCTCGCTTGTGTATCGGTCAAATCGTGCATCGATCGCGATTCTGGTTGAATGAAAACGTCGCTGATTATAGAAATTCCAGAACGCGGTCGTTTCCATCGTTCGACAGTATCAATGAACCCAAATCACGTTGGACACGTTTTAATCTGGGCGATTTTAATCGACAGGTAGTAACGGGGCCGCCTCATTAGCCAGTTATCCCTTACGACTTTGATAATTATCCGCTAGGAACATATCTCATCGGATCAGCTGTGTCGTGCCGGATGCGGAAGAGAGGATTTCAAATTACCTGTCGTCGTGGCGACTTTATCTTTTTTTTTTTTTAATCCTGCTCTTCGTTTACTTCAAGAAAATCCTCTTGTAATTATTAGTCAATGTTTTCATTTTAGGTTTTAGGGTGTTGCTTAGGTATTACTAGTTTTTAACGTCGCTCTATTTCTATCATTTTGTTGTGTTTTATAAGGATAGATTTAAATCTTATCTCTACTTGTGTGACATTATATACTTACATTTCTATCAATGTATAATGTACAGTGTATTTGAGTAGATATACGTGTAAAATGAATTTTTGCTTAATTTTGTGATGTGAAATTTGTACCACGACTTTAGAACAATATCTAGAGCACAACCGTCCATAGACATAATCTGGAATCGATCAATTTATTTCCTACATAAATTCTTCGTAGATCTGAAGACTGTTAACAGAGCAAGAAAAATGTTGGACAACAAAGGAACCGTGAAATTCGTCCCCGTTAATACGAGTCTCGCTCCAATCACGAGGCATCGTGACGAAGAAACCGCAGAAACGCAAAAAGTGAATTAGCTTCGGTAGCAGGCCGGCGAGGTGAGAAAGCAAAGAGAAAGAAGCAGAAAAATGACGGCAGGATGAGGACGAGTTTTACAGTCGGCGAGAAGGGTTGGAAAGCCACGATTTTACGTTCGTTCGAACGCTCGAGTCCGCTCGTTTTCAACCGCTGCATGGAAATTCTGGCTACTTTTACTGCTCGCTGCCGGTCGCTAACTTACGGGGGAAACTTTATGGTTTCTGTTCTCTCGGTGAAGTCTCCGGTACCGCTCGACACCGCCCATTCTGCTCTTCCAGCAGGCCAGTTCGACGAGGAAGACACCTGATCGCCGTTAGGAGAGGTCTGCTCGAGCACCGAGCGGGTTCAGGCTCGTGAAAAGTGGCCTGGAAACGAGCGACTCGTGCATCCGCCGTTCCACACGCTGGAATTAACGAGCCACGGACGTATTCTGCAACGCTCCGGGGAATTACGTCTTCAGGGTGCGTTTTTTCCTTCCGACCATCTTGCTATATTGTGCGCTCAATGAAAGTCACGGATCTTGGTACTATGAAAACTTCGTGCAATTCTATGCACCGATCAATGTTAAGCTTTCATGGAGTTTCATCTTCAGGCTGTATTCTTTTAATCTTCTACCATCTTGTTACATTGTGCGCTCAATGAAGGCCACGCATCTTGATACCGTGAAAACTTTTGCACGTAAGAATTCAATAGACAGGGTGTACTGTTTTCTTTGCATTATCAACCACTTTTTCGTTATCAAACTTATACGCTCATATATTTTCTACGAGTATATGGATTTAACAAACAAGTTATTCTTAGGTACATTCGTTCGTGAAAATATTTTTCATCATGAAAGGGTACTTCTTCGTTTATTTAGCGAACATCACACAGCATATTCAGAGTTATTCAAACACGCATCGACTTTCTTTACTCTGTTCCATGCAGTTCTAAAGAAAGTCGAATGATCAACCGCGCGAGTTTAACGGTAATATATAGTTGGCGATAAAAATTGTTCTTTTCAAACACGTCCTAGGATTCGCAAATGACACGCCGAGATTTTTGCATTTCATTGTTGATTATCAGTTGCATCGACGTTCGATGTTGAGCGTGTTAGACATCAGGATGGCGTCGATCGTGGGCTCGAGACCGTGAAGGTATCGAGTCATCGATGCCTTTGAAACACCATACAGCTCCAGTCATCGCGTTCTCTTTTTCTCCGGCGGGATCGTTCCATGCTCCGATTGGCTGGGACACGATACCCCCGTGTCACGGTGAAATTAAGCGTGCTTTTAACGCAGCCCCGCATTTGAGGAATCCCCTCGGCCAGCACCCTACCGACAATCGATCCCCGTCCAATACCCGACCAACCCGACGACAAAATATGGCGTATTCCGCCGCGTTCCTCCATCGCTTTCACGCGTTGTTCGACCTTACTGGCAACTTTGTTCCCAACTTTCGGAGGGACGAAAACTTTCGACGATTTGCTCGTTACGTGCCAATCCTTTTATGGCGGATTTGGGGTACGTTCTACAAAGCTAGGTTCTACAGACCCAACTTTTATCAGTTACGCTCGAAACATTTATGATACATTCCTTCGATTTTCTGGGTTAAACGAATTCTTCTTTTAATTTGAAACACCTATCGATTGCTACTGATTGTTACGATACTTGAAAAAGTGTTTATTCTAAGTCATCAAGTTGTCCAGTAAGTTTACGTAGTTCTTGTTTCGCAAAGGAATATTTGATGCTAGAGGCGATTAAATATTTACGTTCGTTACACCTTATGACCGTACACTTTAACGCCTGTAACTTCGGTCGAATACTACATATTTTTTCTCGGAAAAATGTGTACAAACTTTCTGTCAGCAAAAAACGAACTTAATGTAATAAATTATCGCAGGCACCCAGCTCGGGAAAAACGTAGGCGGTTATCAGAAACGAGAGCGTCACGTGCGCTGTAACACGGTTACAGCTCAATAATCCAATTACGAAAGACAATAAATTCCTGACGGCAGCGTGCGACCGTGAGCGGATACGCAAACGCACGGCGGGCAGACGAATGGCCAGGGTGGCAGAACGAATTTAATGCCACGTCGTCGGACACGCTGGTCGCTTTCCCCGGGAGACAGACAGAGGTCCGAGAACAGTTTCGTATGGTAGGCAGGACCTACACCCTTCCGGACGACAGACGACCAACGGAACCGTCCTACGAGGCATTGATGCGTACGAAAAAGCGCGCGCATGTCCGCCGCCGACCAAGCCGGCCAGGCATTAGGGAAATATTCAAATGGACCTGCGCGAGACCCCCATTGTTATTCTACCGTGAAAACGGCCGACGTTGTTACCTTTTATTAGTGTAATTTGTCCTATTAACCGTTTCCCAGCCACCACCTTATAACGGCTCTAGCGGCAATCGGATGCCTACGTCTGATCCTCCGACCATTTTATCGTTTCCTGAATAATTCGATTAATATCGAGTTGATACAAATGATACTCGTATCTCTTATAGACTTGTGGATACTAATGATGCTGGTATCAAAAATTTGTGAGAACTACGAGTGTTAGGAAAACATTCTGTTAACTTTAGATCTACGGGTGTTACGGGAACGTAGCTCGAAGCATGTCCTCGATAGGGTATGTGCAGTATAAATCTACGTAAAACAGTCATAACAATTTGTCAGATAAAAAAGCTAGAAACTAAAGGAAGACCTACGCCTCGATGAAAGTTCTTCACGGTGAGTGACTCACCGATCGAGATTAATGAACGTGCGCCTTATAGGCGCCGGAAAACGACGAAGCTTCTTAAGGTCGCTGTGCATTGTCTCGCGTGAAAATCGCGCCTTTAAAGGAGGGTTTAATAAGCGGTAGATCCTCGGACATGATATTCTTCTGCGGCTAGAACTCGTGGTTCTAGCCTCGACGTTGCTGAAGACAAGTTCCATGCGAGGATTCATCAACATTAATTGCTCGTTCTTGTTACTTAAAAAAGTGTGACCCACTTCTCTTCGATGTATCTACGAAAAACTGGGGAGTTGGAATTGGAGAATGTGGGGATAGAACACTTGGAAGTTTAGAAATATAGACAGTACAGAAATGTTGGAATTTTTAAGTTAAGGGACTGAGCTTAGCGAATGCACGTTCGTGCACCTTGCCCGCCGATATAAAAGAACGGCAAACGACTGTTGCATCCCTGAAACGAGCAATAGAGGACAGTCTCTAATTACGGAGATAAGGATCCACGTAAAAAAGAAGTTAAGCTGAAACGTTCGAGGAGGTTCTAGCTTCCGTTTCATGGAGAGAAGGCCGAAGAAAGGAAGAAGAGAAAGGCCTAAAGCAGCGCTAAGGCGAAGGCGGGTGCGCGTAAATACACATACACGGCGCATCATAGTTAGCCACGGTGATCGTACGTCGCGATACCATCTTTGCCTTCTTCCTCTTCTTCTTCTTCCTTTCGTCCTCGTCTCGTTCGTCCTCTCGCGCCTCCACGGCTACGGGATTGCATAACCTCACCTTGCCGTTAAACGTGAAACAATGCTCTTCGCGTGAGACAGCGCGAGGTGGCGGAGATACGCGATCTCGTCGGTGTCTAAACTCCCGAAGCGGAATACACCGCCGAATACGGAGACCCGTTTCGTTTCGTCGCGGCTCTTTTGATGAGAACGAGCCTAAGCGGACGCTAATGATTCACGGCGACTAGAACGCGACGATGATTTCGCGAACAGACATTTCGAGCTAACCAATCCGTGACAAACGAGCGGCTACTGGGTGTCGAGGCTCGTTACAGCTCGCGATCACTGATTTCGCGTCTTGCCTGGCATCTGGCGGCTCGATCGGATTAATTAAAGAAGCATCCAGGCGACGCGTCGCTCTTCATCGGCAATCGTTGCTTCTAAAATTGGCCGCTAGACCATTACTAGATGGGTAATTGGTAGACATATCTTGAAACTCTCTTCGTTAAGGAAACTTTGAATTTTAAAAGGATATTCAGGTGAAACGTTTACAAGAGTGTTGCAGAATATATTAACTGAAATGTCAAGTGGGGTTAGATACAGAGAAATGAATAGTGCTCTCGACTCTGCATTTGCATTTTGAATTTTGCACTTTGATGAGTCACACTTCGTGCAACAGTTCATTTGACAAACAATGTATACTTGTAAGACAGCCATGTGATTAATCATAATTAACACTTGCGGTCGGTATTGACATCTTCATATTAAATTGAAGCCCGAAGGTATTTGCGGAAACATGACGATGTCTAAAATTGTGCTTACTAAAATTATATAACGGCAATTAAAACAATGCCTAAAAAAAGGCATTTTATCTGGCTAGCGCCACAGAATTCTTGAATCAAGAGATTAATCGTAAACCGATGAGAACAGAAGTAATGACGGCAGGGAAATCCCATGAAGCTCATTGTGAAACGTAACATTTAATGCAAATCGTAGCCTGTATCGTTTAACCATCTCGCACCGGCAGAAAACTCGGATTAGAAATCGAGCGTGTTTCGTCAGCGACGTCCACGATCAAGACAATATTTCATTTCCCTCGGTACCTCTCGGTCGCCCTCCATCTCTCATTTGCCCCATTGTTTTCATCGTGTAGGCTCAATAGATTCAGCAAACAATTTATTACGCCTACACCCGGGGCGCATCTATACCCTTATCAAAGATCGCTCGTTGCTCCTTGCAAACGATTGCTCCTTTAAGTCGAGCCTCCGACGAGTCAACGGTTAACTTGGCTGACTTTGACCACACGGTCAAACGGTGCCTCAGCGTACTTGCGTATGAACATGCCACCTGCTGATCTCTTTTACTACGCAAATTGTGCTAGAAGATCTTTAGCAAAATTTTTTAGCAAACACAGATAACGAATTCCTAACGTATGAATACGTTAACTAGATACACGAAGTCCTAGGGCCATCCACATGCGGATGACACGGTACCCAATGTGTTAATAATTGACCCAAGAAAAATCTGTCCTACGACTCCTCCCGAATCGGTTCCATAAGATGCCGAAACGTTATCGGAAGTACTCTTCGACGTGCAACGGGCGCGTGCAATTTTCGAGCGGTTTCCGCGGGTCGGATATCGAAGAAAGAAGAGGAACGAGGTAGCAGGGAGGGACGAGGAGATAGCAGGAGGAAAGAGAGGGTAATTTTAGCCGGGTTGCCGGTAATTTCACGCTTTTACTCGGCCAGGTTAGCAAGGCGCGGCTCGTTCTCGTGGAAAATGTCGTCCTCGCGGGCGCTCGCACTCGCGCGCTCCTCTTCCTCTCTCGTGTTCGGTAAAGGCCTTCCTTCGAGTGGGTGCACACACGAAAACCGCGAGACCGTACATTCAGATAGTTACGGGACATGACTTCCTCGCTCGCAGGATTTTATCGCCCTAGAAATCTGCTGCCGTGTGCACGAACACTTATGTAGTCGTGCATGCATACACGATGTACACACTGCTCGTACCGTTTCGCGTTCCGAACTTGCCGCTGCCCTAAGATTTGCGACTGTTCACTTGTTAACACTGTGTTCTTCTTGCTTGTCGCGCACTGTACTCGAGGGGAATTCTACCCATCATTCTATCGCTGCTCTATGAGCAAATCACTAAAATACGTTAGTTTGTTAAGTTATTAGAAACTATTTACAAAGACAGCATTCTAACTCTTGTAATATGTTCACTGCATACAATGTAGGCTGATCTGGTAATGTTCTCGATAATGATATGGAAATGTAGGGATATGGAGATACGAAGATATACGAATAGATGGATTTTGAGATCAAAAAGAACTGAGGATGTAGAGGTTCGAGCATGCACGGATGTGAAGATGTAGGCATCTGACAAAGGGACATGCAGGAATCTGAAGATGTAGCGATGTAAGAATCTAGGGATCTGGGAATATAGCTAATTTGAAGTGTAGCAGTGTAGTGATACAGGTACCTAGAAGTATAGTGACCATGGGAGGTGAGATACGAATCCAGACATGTGAGAACGTAGTGAACTCGAGGTCTACAGATTTGGACACGTAGTGATCGCAGAGTTTAAAAATTTGGGAATGAAATGATTTATTAGGGTCTGTACATAGAAATATGCCGCTATGCTTTCAATTCAATTTTCACTTGTTTGCATCTTGAATTTCATTAAACTTAATTAAAGTTCAATTCACATTATCCATTAAGTAGAAAAATACCACAGTTTAATTACTCTGATAATATCTCCATAAACCAGTTCTTAAAAAGATCGAAGTGACTAACGATGCCATCGAGAATGTTCATTATCTTTGAGTTATAGCAAAGTTCTTTTCTTCGAACGATAGAAGGAAAACCGCAAGTTATCAACATTTCATAGGTGAGTGCACTAGAATACGATGCACCTCGTCAACTTTTTCCGCGTCCCCTGCCCGACACTCTTCCGTAACTGTACCGCAACACCTTGCAAAGCGTCCGTTCTTCACGGTGAAAAAAGAAACTTTATATCGCTCGTACAAGCGACGGCACCATTGAAGCCGGTGCCCCGTGTCTGTTTCTGGATGCAGGATATAAAACACAGAGGCGGAAAGTGCATGCGCGAACACGCGCATAATTTACCGTTTCACCGGTGCGGCGTCCGTCCATAGAATCTACGGCACGAAACTGGAATAGGTCGGTTATAAATTTCCCTTCAACCAGTCGGATTTTTCTCGCTGGTCATCGATCAGATATCATCGAAATTCATAAGCCGAGACCAGTTTTTTACCCGTGTTCGTTTTTTCTGGCGCGTACGGTAATCACACCGGCGATAACGATCGGGCACGGTCAGATCGGTGGTCGCCGAGGAATCCCGATTAAACGAAACCCGCGCGTCGGTATTTAATTCGCTGCGATTTTATCGCGCGAACACGAAAGATCATCGCCGAGAACAGCCCGGATGAAGAGAGACGGACAAACGAGAGAGTGAGACGAAACGATTCTGCGCGATGATCCCCACGCGAATCAGGTTAGTGTACCGACGATCAAATGGAAATTTTCTTCTTGTTCAGGACGATCTATGGTAATTAAGACCGGGGATTTCCCGGCTCAGATCGCGGATATGCTTTGGTCTTACCGACCGAACGATAAGCCTTTATCTTTTCTTTGCGTCACACTTCGAGGCTGGAATAATGCATTCTCGCGTAGGGGTACGCCTGTGCGCGAGACGCATAATGCGTATCCTGCATAGGAAAAGAGTGTCCACTTCATCATCCTGTGACACGTGGAGTCGGCAGCTTCGTACGGTGTCACTCTCGCGTGTCCTCGCCTAGCTCTTGGCTTCTTGTAATTTATTACCGTAAACACGAGCTACGAAGTCTAGTTTTTGCGGCGAGACAAGTCGTCGCCGATTTACATATGCAACATCCGCTGGGCTGCTCTTTGATTGCGGTTAGACCTAATCCTTCATGCACGGTGAAGGAGACTTCGAAAGGTAATTTTCAAGGTGATCTTGAGAACGATTTCGTACAACAGAATCTAAAATAAAAGGCGTGCAAGAATTGACTAAATGTCAACCCTCTCTGAATGGTCTCGCAAGCGTCTCTTTTTGTCTTCGTTGTTAACGTTTCCAAGAATCGGTAACATAAACTTGGTGCAAACATCGCGGAACGATAGAACACCCTTTCCCTAACAAATCTTTTAACTTACGCATGCTCCGAAACGTTTAATTACCTGTTCCTTTTTGTCGGACTGTTTAAGTACTACAAGCCTGTAGCTTCGCTTTTTGCAGCGCATTGGAAGGCAGCTTCAAAGCGTGAACGGTATTCAGAGAAACCAACCACGACATTTCCAAGTTCTCGACGGTTGTCCGTCGCAGGACGGGTTGCGCGTAACGACTGCGTTCCTGATAAAAGAAAACGGAGCTGGCTCGTTTATCAGCTAGCGGCCCGATATCTCAATCGGCTTTCCTTTTTTCCTCATCGCGCGAGAAACGTCGTGTTTCTGGTCGGTACGTGGTCGCGAATGCAACGCGGCTTACGAGCGGGGTGCTCTCGAACCGAGTACGCATATGGATCGGGCTAGGTCGTTCGCCACCATAGGCCGAGCACTGTACATGGCGCACCGTGCTCCCAGGTTCCCGATTTCCGTAAAAGTCCAGAAACGCTCTCGCAGCCCATCGGAGCGCGAACTGAGCGCGCTTCAAATGGACTTTACGGTTTCCACGAACGAGAAATAAAGAGGGACCAGCCGACCGGTCGACCTATCGTGGCCTGGCGAACCAGTGTCTTACAACGTGTCGTTTACATCTTAATCTGTTCGCCAGAGTCACTCCAGATTCCGACCAGATCGTTCGCGTTCAGTAGCCGCTTCTAGCCGCCGAGAACAAGCTGCAAACGATCTGGACAGGTGCGAAACACGAGGTTGATCGTCGCTGTAGATTATCAGCTGCGTTTGCGGACGATTTAGGGATATGTCGATTGATATTACCGATCCGGTTCCACCGTTCAGAAGTAATTTAGCATACAGAGTGTATGAAACACACACGTGTATACACACATTTTAACACGGTATAATTTAAAAAGTAAAATGAACACCGAGTCGGTATGCTGGTTGGCATAAAGTTATAGCTGTTCAGAATTACCACCATTAATATGGGTGACAGCTAATACTTTCATTAGCATCTTTTATTAATAGTAAAATTCAAAGTGAACATGCAATGTGTAAACTATAGAATTCATTCATACTTGCAACATGTCCATTTGAACTCCAACCATGCGTAATATCGCTTAATTAAACTACCCGCATGAAAGTCGAATTCAGCATCGAGAAAAAACGGCATTGCTCATACGATGACGTAATAGAAGGTCCAGGAGTTGCATAAATGCACATTCGATGACAAAGGATTAAGAGAAAAGTTGTCGAAGAACGCAATCAAAATCATCAGACGGATGAAGACGAGCATCGAGGCTCATTTTTCTATGTACGGTTGCAATTTAAACGCAGTCAGAACGCGAATGTAAACGTGACCGTGGCTTAGTGGGACGCTGACCACGGCGTAGGAACGACCCAGGGGACGAGGATCTACACCTCGATGAGCACAGCACGACATTCTCCTTGCCCCTTGCCTCCCTGTTCCCGGTGGTCCCTCGTTTTCTTCCTCCGCGGCCGCTACCAAGAAGAAGGTCCCTTCTCTTTCCGTCTCTCTTCCTCTCGCTTCTTCCCGTACCCCTTCTTGCCTCTCCTTTCTCCCTCTTCCTTCCCCTCTATCTCTTTCTCTCTCTTGTCCTGTCTCCGCTCATCGTCCTCGAGCGCGTCCACTACGATTGTCCGGTAAACCATGGTACGAACCGCTCACCGTGACGAAGGTATCCACCTACAAACGAGGACTTATTCCGAGAGAGCAGCTTGTGGAAACTCGTGAATACGGACATGGGAATTGACTGGGCCTGCTTACTCGTCTTCTTCTTCGTTTCGCGAAAAAAAACTGCACTTGGTCCTTGCGCTGGGCCACTTGCTTCAGGGAACTTGATTGCGGTAGACCTTCAAACGATGTGGTTAGGACCTTGCAAAAACTGCTGGTGATTGGTAGAGGATTATCAGAATCGTTTGAAGCAAAGTGCAGGGCAAATTTAGGATAGCACATCCCTCACTAAACGCGGTAATCGTATTGGTACATGAGCTAAAAGATCCACTTGACCACTATGTGGTGAAAGATTACCGAATGTGACCAACTCGAAACTGTTGCTGAGTTATCGAGTCTGATACAAAGAAAAGAGTGTTATGATGGGAATTTTTTGGAGAAAGCACAGGGAAGTTGGTATAATCGGGATATCATTTAGTGAAACGTCAGCTCCGAGGCCGGATATTATTCTTTTACCACGATCTAACGAGGTTGAACGAGCAAGGAGGTACTCGTTGCCGCGGAGGATGGCGCGAAGCGATGCGAGGCATGCTGGAAGTCAGGATCAGTTCCTATGCATGCGATTGCATGCGGATGAATAGGGCCTTTGTGTCTTGCGAACGACAGCCAGTACGATATACAATAACGGTTCCCTAAGATTTCTCACGTAAGGCAGGATCTGCTTGTAGCAGAGATGTGGTTCAACGTTTGCTCCGGCGCATCTGCATTTTATCATAAAAGTACGTAAACGACTAACGGGACCTCCTTTATCCTTCTATCCTTTCGATTTTCTTCGAGGATTTATTCTATTGTAAACTGTTCCGATATCTTCGTTCCTTATATTTCAGTAGTTTTACTCTTCATCAAGAAACACTTTCTTGCAATCACTTTAGAGAAACAGTATTGTGTCATTTGTATTATGACGTTTAATTTTTCGTTGTTCGTAGCGAACTATTGTTCGTTATCGATAACGCTGGTTATTCTTTTTTGAAATCGCAGTGGCGCGAAACATTTTGTTTTCACGAAGCACAATGGAGCACGTGGCCGGCGTTCGTTTGTCGGCCAGAGGAATCTTAATCGGAAACGACGATTATCGCGAGCGTCATTGCGCGGTCGTATGCGTATCTCATCGACCAAGGCTCTTTCTCTCTCTTTCTATATATATGTGTGTATCGAGTAGGCGAAAAATGGACGGTTGAAATCGAAACAGCGTTTTACACCGCGATCACGTAGCGTATACAACACGGTGACGCCGCTGCGACAGGCGGAATAGGAGCGCGGCAAAGCGGCGCACACGCGTACCCTGTCACCGTTCTTTTGTGCCGGGGCCATTTGTTATTTTGTACATATTCATAACGCCGTTACATCATCGTGTACCGATGCATTCTCTCCTGGCCGTTTTCCCTTCTCTCTTTTTCCCGTTTCTCTTTCCACCTGCACGGACGCGCACAACAGCTCGTGCTGGTTGCTGTTCATCGATACCTGTGCTCAACTTGAATTTGTAAAAAGGGACCCGATATAGCCTAGAACTCCCAAACGAATCGATCATATTTCTCTAGTTATTCGGACTACTTTGGAACTTATATAATCAAGGTACCAAGGTTTCTGCAAGCTTTCGGCAATATAAGAAGAGTGCAATGTTAATCTAAATTATCGAGTCCATCATATTTCTTAGTATACAAGTAATACGTTTACTGTGTAATAGTACATACATTCACTCAGTAAGTGGACAGCAGCAAAGTAAAAGGACTCAGCAGTTTGTCAATGGACAGTTATTCATTCGCTGCCATTGAAATGCAACTATGTGTTACATTCGTCATACCCGTATCGCTAGTCACAACCGCCAACAGGATTTTATTGGGTCTGACTTTCGGTTTTCCTTACAAGTTCACCCTTGTGATACTTCCTTCAGAAGACCAGAACAAAATAAACGATAAACAAAACGCAAAGGGTCCGTTGCACCACTGGGGAATTTCGTTGTTGTTAAGGTGGCACTGCGCATCACCGATGCCAGGCAGGAAGTGGGAATCGCCGAAGCAGCGAAGGGGCCGGTGCGGGGGAGTAGAGAGGCACGGGGAGCAGGGGAACCGACGTTGCATTGTGGGAGTAAGCGGGCGAGTGAAATAAAAAAAAAGAAACGCATTATAGCATTATGCGAACGAACGGGGCCCTAGTGACGCATTTACACGGCTGTTATTATCCCCCTTCTCGTCCACCCTGGACTAGGTAGGAAACGTAAGTATCTATGATACCTGTGTGTGCGTTTGGTGATGAGACCACGTATGGAAAACGTCACACATGTCGTCCGTTCACGTGCGTCTTTGAATGCATTAATAAAATCTGATCGGATTTGAATCCTTTGGTTCGGTGATTCGACCGTTCCCACGAATGGCTGACCGGCCCATTGGGAATTGGGTTGTCGACCAACGGTGCTTCAATCTAGTTGCAATTGATGACTGACTGCGGCTTGTTTAGAGGACCGATTTCACTCTATCGAGTGTCTCCGATAAATATCGTTCGTTCGATTTACATCGTTTGAGGCAGAAATTTTTGGTTCAGTGATATTCTTCAGGGAAACATTTGGACATGTTATGATCAGTGTAATATACATAATATTCAGATGTCAGAAATCTTTCCTCAAATTTGAAAGCTTTGTTAGAGATAACCTTGCTTGCAGAATGATCATATACTGCTTGCAGCTATGAACCGTTCGTTAACGACAAAGATCAATTAAATACCCCCGTTTAAATCCTTCAGCGTGTTCAGGATTCGGAGTATTTTGCGTAGAAGCGTCCCCATTTCCCCGGCCATCGATTAGTCGCTGATTGCTGCCCGTTGAAAAACCCTTGGGCGATTTGCAGCGGGCGGCGGTCGCGCGGTACCGATGACGGATTAGTTTGTTACGGCTTTCGGCTTACGGAGGGCGCAGGTAGGCAGTACCGATACGCGTGATTATTTATTGTGCGGACAGATTGGATCATTCAGAACACGCCGACGGGGGTCCCCTGTCTGTATGGACAGGGATCGACCCGCCACCGGGAATATAACTCGATCCAACGAGCGATACGCCACGGCGATATAACCTCCAATTTTGTGTCAGCGACGATCTGCGCGCGGGTAGGTGGCTGACCAAACGCGATGATTGACGAAATAATTCTTCACTTCATTTTCTGCTGCAATTCGTTGGATCTTGAGCAGTTATCAGCTGCTTACTTAGACAATGTACATTCTTATACCTGTGAAAATTACTTCTTTATAGAGATATTCATCTTTCTTCGAAGTTCAGAAAGTGGGAGATAGCATGTAGCATATCAGTTGTCAAATATGTAATTCGGTAAATTTTCTCTGAGCTTTGTATAATCGATAATAATCATTTTACTAAAAATTATACTGATTTAACTGAAGAGTAACAAGTGAAATTGTTGCACAGCAGAATGATGTTTGGAAAATATGATGTAAGAATAAATGCATATAAAATATGTGAAATGATACCCATCGGATTGATTGAGAACTGATACTGTCGCATGGATGAGGTTCATACCGTGAATATACAACAAGAACTTCCTAAAGGTATTTTTAGAATACAATAGCAGGAATACAATTAGCAATCAACCTCATGGCAACCGTGCAGTTCGTGCACACCGATAGCGGGTGTAGGTTGAACATGCGTAAACTGGTTTCTCGATGCGTTTCATTCGAAAACAAGCAATTATATGTAGATAAATATCGGTAGCCGTTGGTCAAACGGAATGTGTTAAAAACGTAAAACCACGTCAGGTGCTGGCTTATCAATGCCAGAGAAATTACGACTGAAGCGATTATCGGTATTGGTTTCATATCGGGTTATTATTACGGTAATTATCATTACAAAGAATAATGTAACTCAACCACTAATGGAATAGTTAACCTTCAAACAATGTAAAAATTCTCAGTGTTCTACAAATAACTTTTTACACATATTTTTTCAAAATGTTCAAAATTTTTCAAAGAAGCAATCCTGGAGCCATAAACTTTTAATTCTCAGCACAACCTCAATCTGAGGTGTTAACTTTTGTAAGAATCTAAAAAACTGTGGAAGTTCCAACGGGTAATAGTTTCAAAGTGAATCAGATGCAACTGAGCTTCGTTTTCAAGTTCACGTTACTGTATACCTTTCGAAACCTTCCGAAAGTTCTGTCGCACATGCTTCCATTGTATAAGTGGGTTACAACTGCATTTAGCAAAATTATCGTTATCGGCGAGTATTATCAAGTCAAGGACTACATTTTTCCAAGCACCAATTATACTGTCCATGATAGACACACATCACGGAACAAGGACTATTGAAAGATAATGCATAAAGAAGCGGAGAGAATTGTTAAAAGATACCACTCACAATTGAAGAACAAAGTTTCCGAGTGGATGCCATGTGCACTTGTAGGTCTGAAGTAGAATCAGTATGTATGGTCAGACGTCAACGAAAACGCGTCGCGTAGATACAATGGAAATAAATCTTTAGCACGACTTGTCGCTTCGATAATAATTAATCCATCTTCTTATATATATCAATAGCAGAATTACTTAAATTTGCAAATGCAAAACATTCTCGATAATAATTTGCAATTTTACTCAACTATTTCCAGTCACGAGTAAAAATAAGAATGGCTTAGAGATTATAAATAAGCAAATAGTGAAAGCTTCATCAAAATAGTGAAAGATCACGACCCTCCGGTGAACCTTCCGCACTCAGCACGTTAATGATAGACTTTACTTAAAAACTGGCTAATAGAATTCCTCCAAGTTCACAAGAATTTAATGAAAGAACTCAACGAACGTACCAACACACCCCACACAATTTCCCCACGCTTCCAAGCATCTTACGACAACCTGTTCTTCAGCAGAGTAACGAAGAACAGCTGGCCCACGAAGAGACCCGGGGATCGCGGCACGAATCGGTGGGAGCGTTTTCATTTAGACGTAGATTATTCCTAGATGCCTCTCATAAATATTAAACAGCGTGCAGCGTGCTCGCACTCTCGAATTCACGCAGGCGAAACGTTGCCGTACTTTTTTACTCTGATACCTTGTCCCGGCTGCTGCAGTACCCCTTTTGCTTCTTCCCTCCTTCACGCCCCGTTCACCCTACAGCGACGATCCGTCGCTCATTGAGTATGCATCGTCGATATCGACAGCAGCGGGAGCCTCATCGTTTAGCCGACGGCCACGACGGAAGTCGTTGCTGGTCCGGGGACGTCAATCAGGGCCCATGATGGGACACAAAGTCGAGAAATAGGAGAAAAAGTTCGGCATACCACCTTTTTCAAATATCTATTTATACTGCAAGGATGAGTGTGTTATAAAAGATACTTCTGAGTTTATTGATTCTTTTATCCTAGATTCTCATATTGCAAAAAACTGTATCTCCAGGTCATTGTACCTCAGATCTGCAGATCGTTATATCTTAGATCATTGTACTCTAGATTCCTATCTTCCAATCCTTACATCTCCAAATTTTAATGTGCCCATATCTCCAAATTATACACCTACATTCTTATACCTCTAGATCTCTGCACATCTAGATCCCTAATCCAGATCTCTGTAGACCTAGACCCCAGATTTGGAAATCTGCTAATCCTCATGTTCCCAAAATCCTATACCTCCAACTCTGTATATTCCCAGGTCTGTTCGATCAGATTGCTATATATGATCTCTAAACGCATATGTCCCTATATCTCCCAAACGTGTATCCCCAGATTCCCACACCATCAAATCGCAATGTTCGCCAAATCCCCAGAAGCCCACCCGTAATAAGAAAGAGACGGCAAAGGTTAAAGCGTGTAGGTGAGAGAGGTTGAGATGGAGGTAGGTCCGTCACGTCAAAACGAGTTCATTAAAACCGCAGTGCGGGTTCGTCTAACCTCGAAAGAAACGCACCACTCGCGGCCCCGGCATTGTTTCACGTTTCGTACAGGCGGATCGGTTCGCTTACACACACAAGTATGGACATTCAGTTAACACACTCCTGGCGAGAATGCACGTACACGCGTGCGTGAGTTGTATAAGATGGCCGTGGACTTTAGGTACGTACGGTATCGGCCGAAAAATATGTTGCTGCTACAACACCGTGTACTGTTGGCTTCCCTTCTCCCGTTGGTTGGCGAGCGTGCGCCCGGCGTGGCGGCGCAAATAAATCTCTTTCTAATTGCTCGCGGAAAAAACGTGGACGTTGGTTGCTCGCGGGGGATGGCGCCCGACAAAGGGCCAGCGCTAAAACCGTGTCTCGACCGTGGTTTATTTCGCCGGCCGGTCGGCACTGAACGGTTTTCGCCAGCGCTACCGCTTTGTTTATTGATATTTACAACCGGAGTGACACGCGAAACACGTAGAAGAAAAGAGGGTATCGGGCTGAGAAGAAACGGGGTTGTTCGCTTTTGTCCGCGGAGATTCGCTCGCGAGTTACGCCTGTTTTTTCGCCGCTTAGAGGCAGTCGTGTCGGCGTTCTCTCGTCATAGCACGACGCAGGTGTAGATTCTTCGGCTCCGAGGACCGATCGAGCGTTTTTGCGGCCGGGAAACACCGCGTGTTCGCAACGTAACCGCGACACGAGTGCATTTTCGAAGAAATTTTGCGGCTCAATTTTTCCCGACGGTCGAACCACTCTCTGCCTTATAGAGATGGACCTTTCTGCCCCGACATCGATTATCGTGATCGGTCTAGCCGCACGAACGCGTAGAGACATCCCCAGCCGGACGGCAGCAAAAATTTCAGGCAAAAAACGCGCACGGTCCGCGGTTCGAAATGTATGCAAATGCGCGTGACGAGTCGGCACCGCCTCGCGACGGAATACGTAAGTACGCGAGCTGGAGGAAGAACGGGAGGACGACGACGAAGAAGAGGAAGAGAAAGAAGCGGCGTGTGCGGACCCAGCTTAATGCCGATGGCCACTGAAACACCACGGTGGCAAGCTGTTATCTCATTTCCTCCAGCAACCTAAAGTACACGCGTGTACACGTAGTTTTACGCGTTCACGTCGAATGGCGGTGCGAGCGCAAAAATAACGCGCTCTTGTCAGCCGGTGGTCGCATCCCTCTCGAGCAAGTTACATGGAAGGGATTACGGATACATTGAAGGCAAAAATGTCGAGAAACGGGAAAGAAAGTGAAAATTTATATGAAAGTATAATAAAGCAAAAATGCAGTAGTTAATTCGTTACGGTCGATTAGGTGATAAACTCTTAGTCAGCGTATGTTGAATGATTGAAGACCTAATCTCGGATCTACTCCACAAGGAGTAACGTTGTTATAATTACCCAGTACTTATCGGACTAATTATCATTCATATTATATAATATAAGTACACGGTAAAGCTTCAAAACCTTAACCTGTAATAACTCAAAGGGAAACTTTGTAGAGTACATATGTTAACCATACTGTGAAGGATCGTTAATATCAAATCGTAAATAATGCCGTTTTATCTGATGTGTTCTTCGTGACTCTGATCTAACCCTCTTGTTCCCTTCGGACGCTTTCTTCTTCTTCTTCAGCCTGCGGCTCGTTGCTCCATGGAACCGACTTAGCTAATTAAAGTAACCGTACGGTTTTTGATTGACGCCCAAGGCGTAAAAAGTCGTGGACGCGCGAACGCACCGGCACCCAAGCGTCCGTCACCGATTGCGCAACCGCCGGAACCGAGGGTTGACGAGCAGTAGAAACGCGGCTTACGTTTTTAAACGTCTTCTCGTTGCCCGTCAAACGCGATTCTTATCGGTTTTCAGGGGAATTACGCTGTTTCGTAGCTTGAGAACGAGACGCCCGTGAATTTCCTTTCAGCGTATAAATTCGAGCTAATAGATTCTTTTCTATCTAAAATGGAAACGGAAACGTCTACCGTAGAAATCTTTCTCTCGATAAAACTCAACAACATTATCACGATAGAGATCCCAGATATACTTCGCTTCTGCCACATAGTAATTCCTGAATATTTTTCTACTGCGAAAAGTTCATGTACAAGGTTTTCCAATTTCCCAGGAACATTCTAAGTAATTGTAGGAGCACCTCTGAAATAGTTGCACGATCCTCGTTAGGCCTCTTTAGACTCGCACGTTATAATTGATTACTTGTGTGTTTACCCTTACCTTGTATGGTAATCTTCGATACTCATTTCGTATCTCTCGGACTCATTTATGAACTTTCAACATTTACAAAACTCGTGTGCTACAATTTTCAAATTTCCAAAGTTAGAATATCCATGCATTTTAATGACCTCAGCATTACACGCAGCCGATGTCCGAGAACTAAATATCGAACACTCGATCTTCCAATCACTGTCACCCAACAGTCGTAAAAACTCGGACATTACAAATGCAGTAAAGTTGCCTCTTGGATCCAAAGAGACTCACACACTGTCACGCGAATGGAAAAGAGAAGGGAGAAAGGAAAAAGAAAAAGAACTAAATTTCCTCTTCCTGTAAGTTTTCACGAGAAGGGTTAACCCGCAGCGGCAACGGTTCATTCGGATCGCAAAACGCATGAAACTCTCCTCTCGCGTGCAGCCTGAGCTTACGTAAGATTGAGTAGCTCGTCACGTGCACGCAGCGCACGTATAGATCGCGCGAAGACACAAAAAAATACGCCGCATGTGCAATCCCAACGGTGCGGCACACGCGCATTAGTATCCGCTGCACAAGCCGAACTCTAGGAGGCAGGCAAAGAAACGATGGAGTTACGAAACCGAGAAACTCCGTTTTTCTTTTTTTCCATCTGTTTCAACCCGGTAGCGACGATGCGACGTATTATGCACAATAGATTCCGCTCAAACCATTCTCTCGCACAATGTGTCCCCCTCCACGTCTCTGCGTTGCATAGTACTCGCGTTGGGATGCTTCCAAAAATATTTCACCTTGGAATTGTAAAAAAAGATGCATTCAGACTTATGACATCGTTATGAATAGAAGTACAAAAAAATAGTATACTTATTCAGAAGAGGGTTGAGACATAAATCATCTGTGCTAATCAAAATTTGTTGTTAAAACCTATGAATTATTTGTTGTAAATATTGAAGTAAATTGTATTATCCCATTTGGAATTACTGTCAATTTTCCTTCTATTAAGGCAACTATGGTTGCCGGTAAAAAATATGGAACGATATGGTTATGGTCGTCCTTCCCCCGCGCAAGGTACGAACACGCAAAGCATGTATCATTACAGGCGCTTCGTACTTGCAGAAATTTATATCAGACTCTGTAATTATCGGATGTTTGACGGACGGAAGGACAGCGACAACAGAGACAGTGAAAATTGCCGGCCTCTCCTGAGACCAACGTGTCTCGGGTCCACGTTAAATAGTACATCAACCTGAGCGACGACGAACTTCTTTTTCTTCTTCTTCTTCGTCCTCTTCCTCTTCTTCTCCGCCCTTTTTTCCTCTACAGCGGCTCTCTCCCGCCAATAGCTACTGACAACTCGCGAAACGAGTTTCACCTGAACGGCCGTTCTTTCGATTTTTGTTGCAGGTGAAAATCTGGTTCCAGAATAGAAGAAGTAAATATAAGAAGATGATGAAGGCAGCACAGCAGGGCGGTGGAGGCGGTGGAGGCCAACACGGCAGCCTTCTAGCCGGTGGAACCGCTCTGCCTGGAGGACCATCCCCTCAACCAGGTCAACCCGGAAGTCTCATGCAAGGAGGTGCGTTTCATCTTCATCCTTTCGTCGATAAAATACCGCGGTAGTCATAAAAGTGCTTCGAAGCGCAAACCAATCTAACTTAAGACGCACACGTGTCGCGAAACTAACGAGTATTAATAATCATCCCCGGCATCGATTTCGAGTCAAACACGATTTTAATTATGCCGAAGATACGAGGCTAGATCAATCGTATTGATGGCGAACGTGAGCCTTAACGAGACACGTTCCGCGTACGAATGAATGTTAATTGGGATGAAACTATGCTGAAGTGGTAGCAGAAGTTCACATCGTTCTTATCCTTGAACACGAACACAGCTCACGAATATCCAGTCGGAAGATATAAATCAATTAGAGATCGTTACGACACCGACAGAGGACCGTTCGACAACCTTGCCGATCCAGATCTTAACTTGATTTCGAGACGCAACTGGTTCGACATATGCGTTTGCGGAGCATTCCTGAATTGCAATTTGCGAGTGTTATTAAAATTGAACCTTCGGGGTCCCGTTGGGTCTCGTAGGTGCATATAGCATAACATCTGTGTGACATAAATCTAGAATTAGGCTCCTGACTATATACAAATCTGAAGATAGATCTAAATCTAACATAGAGGTCTAGATCTGTAGGATCTGGAAATGTAGCTATCTAGGGTACATACATGCTTACATACGAACATCACAAACCCAATAACCGAAGGAAAGTTTTATTACATAATCCAGCCAATAAAACGAATCGCTAAATACTACTAGTGTGATTCTCCACTGATATTGTAAAGTGTTACGTATGCCTTCTACTCGAATAACGAGTTAATCCGCTGCTCCCAATCAATGAATAATCACAGTCGATTAATAATGTAACGGTTCCCCCCATTCGAAAGGTAAGTCGAAAGTCTCAAGCATCGATCTCAAATGTTTCAGGTGGCGGAAGTTCCGTGTCGGGTAGTCCGACGACGGGTTACCTTGGAGGCATGGGAGGTGGTGCAGGGGGTCACACCCCCGGCAGTTCGAGCCCCGGAAGCGAGATGTCGCCTCAGCACAACGAGAGTCCACCCGCACCCTCTTGGCCGGGCGAGATGAAGCACCATCCGCATCCGCACGCGCCACCACACACCCACCACCACCCCCATACGCCTGGACACCATCCACCGCCTCCACCACCTCCACCCCATCACGCGGGTTACATGCCACAGTACTCCTGGTACCAGGCGGATCCTAATCCCGGACTACTCACGTAAGTACCACTTTTGGACACCGTTGAGCATCGGTTCTCTTTCAAGAAATGTTACATGAACTTCATTTTTTGGGGACTCACAAGATTTATTATCTATTATTTTGAAAATGGTCACATTTTACTTATTTTCATCTTTCACTCTGGTTCTGGGGTATAAGTAACTTCACTTTTTTCGGATATTTTCTTCTGGAGAATGAAAATGCAATTTGTAACTGGGCAATACGTTCCCCAATTTTCATGGAATGCAAGGGGTTGGGTTTTAATGGTTCGTTCGTTTATGGTGTTTTTCAGGGTGTGGCCAGCGGTTTAACGAAGACGTCGTTCGAGCTGTGTTCAGGAGGAACCTCTTCGTAGCACCGCGGACGTGCCAGCGCCCCTGCCTCAAAGTGTGAATACGTATAGCACCTGTCGCGATGGAATTCGCGTTCGATGTTAATATTGTTTCTATTCTATTAACGAGAACCGCCTCGAACGATCCTACGGTCGACGATCGATTGTTCGCTAGGAAACTATTCACCGTCGTAGCAAAGTTAGAATACGGATCGTCAAAGACGAGATAACGTGCAAATTCGAAAACACACGATCGCGTATCAACCACATCATCGAATCGTGAGATCGATCTAATGCTGCCTAACGTCGAAACACGGCTCAATCGCAAGAGAGCCGTGAAACGCGTAGAATCTACTGTCGAAGATCGTTGCTCATCATCCGAACCGGACAAACTAGGTTAACCGATCTAACAACGCACCATTATCATCGTCGAGAACTTGAACGATCCGATGAAACACTGACCGGTACGGAGTTCCCTTCGGTTCGTTAAATGTCAGACTATCGAATCCGTCGGCGTACAATTATCCTGTGACCAAGGCTGTTTTCGGACCACGATCTTTTCGCGTCCATCGAAACCGATCCTCCGTAAATGTCAATCTCGTCGATGACGTTAGGTCGGTCGATCTCCTGCGACAGTTGGCCAATCGAATTGGCTGACCCACTTCGTGCTGGAAGCTGCGATCCAACGGAGCGAGAAGAAAGGGACAGCGAAGGAACGGACGAAGGGAGAACGGGAGAGAAAGGGAGCGAGGAACGTTGCAGAAACCCGTGGTCGTCGAGAGTGGTCGTTCCTCAAGGCGGTTGGAAGTAATGAAATCCTAATGACATTTTCGTGAGTCAAACGATCTCGGCAATCACGGTGGCGCGGCGTAATCACCGGTCCCTCCTTTCCGGATGAAGCAACAGAACCTCCTCCGAAAAGGAGCGGAGTACGCGAGCGACGCGCGTGCGATTTTCGACGGATCTCCAGGAGGATGGGACAGCAGAAAAATCATTATCCCGAGCGACGACGACGCGACGGACAGCTGTGACGTGCGTGTTCATTAAATTCAGCTCGGTGTTTCGTGCGTGTGTGTGCAGATCGCGATCGGTGACACTCTCTGGCCGCGATCCTCTTCGGTGAACTCTCGCTCGAAATTCCTCTTCTCTCCCTTCGTCCGTGACCGATCGTCAGCTTCTTCGTGCATGCATCGAAATGTTCCAGGTTTTACGCTGTTTTTACCGTTTCCCGTCAGCCATGCTGGCTCACCCTTGCCATCTTGCGTCCCGCCAATGATCTAGCTAGCTTTCAAAAGAGACACCACGAAACCGCAGAAAAAGACGGTTGCGGTTTGCGACCAAGGGGAAACTGGGAGGGTCGGTGAAGCCCCACCGCTGACCCAAATCCTCCGGCGTGTCGGTGCAACAATGGTCGTCTCATGAGAACGCGGTCTCGCACGGTTCCTTTACTTCCTGATTCTACCTTCTTTTTTCGCCTACGTAAATTGGCCACCGTCAGGCCAACTACGCGACGGAATTCACGAAATCCGCGTCGAGATGACCCTTTCGTCTGTCTGACCTTGTTTCTTTCGTTCGGATCCTTCTTTATCTTCGGACAATGCAATGCAGAAATTGATATTCTCGATTTAATCTTCGATTGGGTCATAGAAACCGCAGTATGATTTGTCGATTTCTTTCACCGTGAGCCTCGGTTCGTGACTGTCGCTATGTTGCGAAGCCAGATTCGTGTCGCTGGATATCTGGAGTAGAGTTGTAACAAAAATTCGACAACAATAACGTCGGTACAGATCGGTAGATTTTGAAACTCGACTAATTCGAGTCTCGAAATATTCCAATACCGAAATTATTTCAATGTTCTAGCCAAAAAAGAACTAGCAGCTGTGAGAACGGGAACAGGTAGGATACGACACGGTTCGCGTGATTTCCATCAGAATTCCAGCGTCGCGATTCTAGGCGCCGAGCGGCGACAATCGGGACGCGGTATCTGTCTCGGGGTACGCGGAGAACGTTTCAACGCGACGATGACGACAACGATTCCCTCCGTGTATACTAATAAGTGCCGTTAGATTCGAGCGCGGAGGTACGCGGCGCGGAAACACAGTTGTTGCGTTTGGATTCGGTGCAATAAGGAGGCGTGTGCGTGTATAATTTAAGACGAAGCTCCCTCAGTTCCTAAATTGCGTGTAGTTGCGAGTGTATTAGCGAGAAAACAGCGTAAAACGTGTCGACGCGTGGACAACTGGACGAAAGCGTAGCTTGGATAACCGTTTTGTCCGGGAATTCGGATTATCAGTCGTCTCGAACGATTCGAGTGGGTCGCGATCGTCCGCTGTCAAGAAAGCAAACGCGTTACGCGATTCGGCTTTGTCACGCTTTCGTCGAGTTCGCGGAATAACAGGAACGCCGGCAGGACTCGGCTGCGGAGCGGAAACGAACGCACGAGAAACGGCACGGTGCACCATCGTGCGGAAAACAAAGAAAAACGTAAAGAAAAAATGATGGATGAGTCCGTAGAATTTACTAGCGTTACTAGTCTCGGTGCAAGTCGACGAGGATCGATCGGAGCGTCCCGAGGATAAAGAGGATCGACCCGCGATCCTCGAGTGCGTGTAAATATTGCACCGGGGCCCAACACACCCCCGCCCCTAGCACGTAAGTCGTCAAAATGAAAGAAATCTGTGTAAAATACGATATTGTGATAAGAGTGTAAAGAGATGAGAGAAAACCAGAGAAATCGTCTATATACATATAGGTTAAACAACACACGGCAGACCCCCAGTTTATCAATTTTATCGAGTACCCTTGTACGAATATAGATATTACGAGGACTAAAAATACCTTAATTATGATTACTATTGTATAAAATATGAATAATAACTAATTAATTCAATTTAAAAAGAATGACCTATAGTTCATTTACCATCCCCGTTCAATTCTATATGAAAATAAAAACCTTGGATCTCGTGTTCCGGTGTTACCGATCGATCATATCGATAGTTACAGGAAAACTGCAACATGGAACGGATTTCTAATGTCCTGCCGATAGCTCCGAGTTCCTTTTTTTCCTTTTGCTCTTTGTTCACTGGTAGCGGACACCACCTGCCGCTCTAAAGCTGGTGTACGCATGCTCTACTTTTATGGATAACTGTACTCCTATCTAGCTTAAAGCGAAGCCATCGAGTATTTCATCGTCTACACGGTGTCTTGTAAAAGTCATTCCTTTCAGAAATTTGCGGAAATTGATGGCGACCATCATGGAATCCTGCGACGCTGGATTTTTTGGTTGACATGCTCAAAGTAAGTAATAAATTCTGTTTGATGAACTGTATATATTCGAACTGTAGATCTTCGTATCTCCAAATTCTCATTTCTTAACCTGACTTAACGATAAACTTTAAAATTTAAGTACTCCTACCCTTCCCTATCAATTTCAGAAACAGTATATTTTGTCCTAATTCTCAAACGTGAAGAGAGAATTTAAAATTCGCCCATTCAGTTACTTATTAATTTTGAATAAACTAATCTTTAAAATTTGTATCGAAAGTCCATCGACTCTCTGGGTATCATTCTGTCCACCTCATTGATGATGATAATGGTGACGTAGCGTAATGAGGCAATTATCTATCGAACGATTAAATCGTTCGTTTATCCGAATATTGATTTTCACGAGACAAAGGCCACTTCTGGCCGACAAAAGCGGCCATGTTTCAGGCACTCAGTCGTTCGCTACGCGCGACTACGCTTGCTCGTCCGTGCGGGACCACCGACAGAAAAAGGTGTACCGATGTTCCAATGAATGCAGTGTGCGCGCCTCGCCGCGGTTTTCAAACGTAAACTTATACTCGATGAAAAGGGAGACAAAAAAACGAGGGAGGAGGCAGAGGGAGAGAGAGGGACAAGCATGGAACGACAATGCAGCGGCATAAAGTCTCACAAGACGCACGGGAAACCTCCTTGCAACGGGGGACAAAAACCTATAATGGACACAATGGTCGATGGATCTCGGCTGTGAGCCTTCGACTGGAAGGCGCCGGTATTCATTGTGGTGTACCTTCGAAAAGATTATGTCGAGTAGATGTTTGCTTCTTCGCCCCGGTAGCGATTCAGCGCGCTCTTGGAATTTGTGTGCCGTTTTTTCTCCTTTTTCGTATACACCGGAGATGGCGAGAAAGCGTTCACTCTAAAAAGTGCTATCAAAGATTTAGGTTAGGTTCAGGAATGCAGGAGTATTACTTTAACGAAGAACCTCAACTAATTTGGATAGTTAATACGCGTGGCTAATTTATGTTTAAATTAATGAAAGCAGTTTGTGTGCGCGAAAGATTTCTACAAGTTCGAGAAATCAGGTCTGACAGGTTCATCCACGCACCGCATGTAAGACACGTTATCGGATTATGTTAGCCGTTCTACTAACCTGTCCATTTCATCTCGGTATCCGACACTATCGTCTTCCTGACTGAACCAATTTATACCGACACTTTGATATTGGTTAACATATCTTCAACAGCTAGTATCATATCCTGACAAAATGTACTGCTGCCACTCTAAAACGCTCATATAGCTAATACAAATGATTTGATCAAGAAATTTCTTTGAAATTTTTCTGTGAAATATCATTAACTTCCTGAAGTACTACATCAAATAATTTATTTAGTAAGACATTTTGTACCGCAACTTCCACAATAGTGTAGGTCATAATAGATTATAAATAGTAGGATTTACACCAACCAACTTTTAAAAGTCTATAATCACATATTGTACATGTATACTGTTCATTATGAAAAGAGGTCTCTTATGAACAACAGTGTTCTTGTTGCAGAACATGACATCTACCTTGTAAATAAAATGCAGATGTGACACTGCGTTTTTGATTCACAGTAAATTTCATTCATCGTTGAAATTCGTTGACTGTCAGCGAGAAAAAGGATATCGCGTACACGTGTCGATATCAAACGACCACTTCCGTCTAATCAAATCCGTGTCAGAGATCGTGTTCCAGACAAATGCTCGAGGCCTTGTGTAAAGGCTCGTTTAATTCAACTTCCCTCAACATCCCCTTATTCTATTATCCAGGCCACCATTCCACCTCCTCTCGTTTAATTGCATTCCCGAAGATGAGATGCGAATCTACCGGGCGAACAAACACGAGGCAAGCAGAAAATGAAACTATTAAAGCGCTCGTGAACTCGAGTATCGCGCGTCGCGATCATCTTGGCCCTCCCTGAACGTAGGTGAGGAGAGGAACGCGCGGACTTCGTGTAGTTTCCCCGTTTATCGTTGCCGGAGATCGTGCCACCGGGTTGCCTCGACTTTAAGCAATTAGCATTTAACCCACATATCGGGCTTCTTGCCACGGAACCCGCTAACCAAAATCCGGCCGTGGAAGAAACTTACAGTAGATATTACGATATGTAACTCTCATAAGACTCTACAGACTCAACTATGTGTGCCATCTAAATTACTTGTAAACTCTTTCTTTGGGTCGAAATGAAAGTTGTACGGTATCGAGGCTTGCTATGTAATAATTAGTTAATGGCATCGATACGTATATTGCGATACAACGCGTTGGTAATATTATGTAGTATAAGGTTTAGTAGTACAGCACGTGGCAATGCGTTACAAGACGTTAGTAGACTAACACATGGTAGTACAATCAGTGGTGACAATGCATGGTAATACAACACATTGGTAGTCCTAATACAAAGCATTGATAGTCTAACGCCTAGTAATATAACGTGTAGTACTACAGCGTGTGGTAGTACTACATATTGGTAGTCCAACACGTACTAGTACGTGTCGTATAATCCACATTGTACTCGCGTGATAACATCACACAGTACGGCACATGGTGGTACAGTGCATTGGTAGTCTAACCCATAGTAGTTCAGCACGGCCACAGTGCATTATCACACATGTAATAATATAATACGTGATAATTTAACTACTGGTAAACCCGTAATGCAACTGGCAGCGATAAAACGTGTAATCTTTCAACATAGTTGCAAATAGGTCGAGTAATTATTTAAATATCATGGAGTCTGAATGCCAATGCGGGTCACCATAGACTTGGAGCGTAGCGCGAAATAGAAGCAAGTTACTGTGTCGATCATTCACTTGATACGAGAGTATAAGAACGTGTACGTATCTGTTCGTTAACGTGTAGTCGAGTAGGAAAGAGAATTAGTATCGTGCAGGGGTCAGGAAGAACAAGCCACGACCTGCTAAGACGGCGAACGATATCGAATAAACAAACGAAACGAGTGGGAGGCGGAGGAAGTGGCGGATATTAAGGTCTTCGTGACGGAACTTGCCTCGTATTATAGCGAGCTAAGTGAGGAGGTCTCTTCGTCTGGTCGAACTAATTCTATTACTTCGTCCCTTCCTTCCACCACCATACACCACTTCTATCTGTCGTGGATCATCGTTGTGTCGGACCTCTATTTCGGTCAGTCGTTTGGATTGTCTTTTGAACAACTGACACAGCGTATTTAATTTCGTGTCCTACGTTAATCCTCCAAAACTCGTATACCGAATTAACTTCGTCAGAAGAATCTTAACCATATAAAACACTAATGTTCGAAAATTTGAAAGCAATAAATTACGAGAAGGGTAATATGGAAAAGTTTCGATGTCTTTAAGAATTCAAATGATAGTATGTCGTACGAGATGAATGGTTTTTAAAGTAGAAGGGTATCTTGATGCCCCTTTTACAAGATTCTAATGAATAGTTAAATTCATCGCTGTAATTCGTCGCACGAAAGCAGCATACCAATAACAGTCTTTCAATCTGTTCATAAACGTCGTTTTCTAGAGCTGTGGTCTTCAAAGATGAACCCATTGGTTTTCATCGACATAAGAGAATTATGGGATTAGAACGCGCGAGGGTCGTTGAGAGAAAGATGGCAGGGGCAGCCAGAAGGTTAGGGGTTGCCCGACAATGTCGCGCAAACGAGCGAGCCACCCCATGCGCGAGACCGCCACGCCCTTCTTGCTGCGTGGAATCGCAAATTGGCACCCCAACCTGACCACCTCTTGATTCTTCCACCTAACTTTTCCTCTTCTACCTCTCTGCTGAGAGTTGGCTTTCCCGAGCTGGGATATTCTCAGCAAAAATTTCATATAATTTCTTTTCATTTACAAAATACAGTAGGAATAATAATACACGTTTATGTGATATCTTATGGTTAAATTTTTCAAACGACATATTTCATATTTCTACTCTTATCAATTCAACTTAATTGGTACTTCAATTTTTCCTTTATACTTCATACATGTATTCTCCTTGGATTCAACAGCCACTTCCGAGTGACTTCTTCAAGTTTTTATTGAATGATTCATAGTTTTGGACGATGAACAACGTGATGTTTAATTTGAAAGATCGTGAAATTGGAGAACTAAAACATTTCCGTTCTTTGACGTGTTCGAAAGAATCACTTGGATTATCAAATTGTCAATCGCTGAAAGTCGATACGCTCGCAGTAATCGAAGTACCGTTAGTATAATATACTGGTTTTTAACGACGAATTGTCGCGTCGCCTTCTGGACACATCCAGCTGGCGAAGTTGCACGGCACAGAAGTACAAAGGTCGAAAGGAAACGAACGCAGAACTCCGCCCAGCGTATCGTTTGTCTCACAAGGGTTGAAGCCACGTGGCGGAAAGACGCACGCGTACTCGTGAATCGAAGCAGGCGACTATAATCCGGCTTTATAATTCAACGACCGTCTACCGCATTTCTTGCGTCTTGTTTTCGCTGTCCGATTGAAATTACGTGCAGAATTTACGCAGAAATAATCAAACTTAACTCTCATTACCGACAGACATACTCCTATGAATATTCCGAATCGGATAAAATGTATAGGTAACGATTTGCACAAATTAATTGAAGCACTAGGAAGCTGGAGTCGAGGAAAAAATAAGCTAATTGCTAATCTCAATTTATAACGACAGTTTCCCAGGAACTGGTAGAAAAACGAAATTAAAGTCCTTAGCTGTTTAACATTCAAATTGTATCATTTGTTACATCATCTCGCGATTTCATTAGTAGAATCAAACAACTTTCTCGCTAACAAATTATTTACGCAAGTTGTGCTCGGAATTATGCATCGATTACTCGTAATCGTTAACGATAAATATAATTTCGATATTAAAAAGTCTGAGAACGTGAACCGAAGGTCATGAATATTAAAAACTTGGTAGAATAAATTAAAAAGTTTCATCGGTACTGAAAAAATCGTACATTGCAAAAGACGAAAAAAAAAACGAATGTCAGATGAATCGGCATAACACGGCGAATATATCGGATGAATTGGTTTTTATTGGTCCCCACTGTCCACACAGCGCCGAGTTATGAGCATAGTGATCGTTAAGGTGATTAAGAAATCACTTGCCATTAACGCTCATTTAGGAGCCAGAGCTAATCCTATCGTATCAAGCCTCGGTCTCCTCCTTGTTTCCTATACCACAATCTCGTGTCTTTTTTCGCATTCCCGCAAAGTCTTGCTTTTTACGCCATAATAGCGCACATACAAGAATTTCTCTTTTTGTTTAAGTTATTCATTTGTTTATTAGCGACCTACGTACTTGCGCGCTTCGCAGATTGACGAGAACATAAAACCTTTCGTACGACTTCATCTTGACTAATTACACTCGGAAAAACTGAAATTCCTTGGAATTTCGTCGAGCACGCCAATCAGAAACGAAGAAGCACATTCTGTGACGAAAAGTCAAGTGTGTCGAAGCGATCTGTCGACATCTTCCTTTATTTCTGACGTTAAGAAGGGTTAAGAGGATTAGGATGAGCTTGCAGAGTCCTCTTTCTGTGTCCTCGGAGAGACTACCTGTCTAAAGCCGGGCAAAAATAAACAGATTTAAAAGAAGTTTCGGTAGTGAGAATCGAGAGAAGTCCATTGGACAGCGGGCGTGCGTCCGACCCTCTGACCCACTCTCTCGAGTGGGGTCACTTTAGAAAAGTGCTGGTGACACTAATCTGACGTTAACAGGGCCCGTGATAATCTTAGATCGTATCTGTTGACGGCAGCCAAATCGTTCGTGAAATCATGCCACTGATAACGTCTCCGAACGTTTCTCGCTCGACAGGAAGCTAAAGAGTTTGAACGAGTATCGAATCATCGAACGAATTAGCGGTGTCAGCCTGAAGGGATGCATCTGTTTGTTCGTCATGCATGTTTCAAGAGGTATGAACGTTCTTGGTCTATAAATCGTGCAGTCTTCTGGCGTCGATACTTCTTTTGTCGCCGAACCACAGGCACCGTGAAGAAAGGCAACATTTCATGTATTATTCACGGGGGTGGAAAACGTAGGCGATCGTTTATAGAACGCTTCTCGGGATATCTTCGATTCGTGTTATTTCTGCTTTCTTTTATTGCCTTTTTATTGCGTTAAGAGACTGTGGACGGGTATCTATTAACGCATTGAATGTTACGAAAACATAAAACCAGGAGTATCGATTCAGAAAAATCTTCATTCTAATTTTGAGTCATCATGTATTTATGTACTCATATGTTTTTACGTGACAGGAAAATTTTAATTGAAAAATGGAATAAATTATATGAAATACAAATAGTTGTGATATTGCAAAGAATATCGAATGTGAGTTATGATTGAACTTTTATAATCGTGAAACAATCGACGTGTATGAATAGCACAATCGATACGTACGTTGATAATGTCATAATTTACGCAGTATCACGAGAGGAGGCTATGAACCATAACGTCGAGGAGAAAACTCGAGGGGTTGAAGTCGTAGCTCACCCTGATCTAAGACATTCTATAGACCCCCATAGTTACACCCTAGTCTTCCTCGTAACTCAAGCTACAGTTCTCGAAGGTTAAACGACTGAGAATCGAACGCACGATTATATGTTGAATAAATGATAGGTAAAGTTAGGCACATCACTGTTCTTTTATATTTTCTTTTCTTTTTGGATCAACTCAAAGGAAAGGAAAATCGATGAAGACAATTACATTCGAGTCTATTTTTTTGCAAACAATTGCAAAGGGCAAAATTAAAGATGTCATTTGATATTATTATTTCATACGGAGAACAGGGGAGCTGCGGACTCTAACACGATAGTGTCTCAATCAATATGTATTGTAGATAACATAATCAAGATGTAGTAGAATGAGGGGAAGAATGTTGAACGCAAATTATGGTGTAAGGTGAATATTGTTTCCAGGAAAAATGACACGTACCATAATTTTGAAATTACTGTAGCTTGTTCGTTTTCTTGAAATACGTTTTTATGAAATACTTCTTTGTTAATACTGTCACTCGTGTGAGTTCAGATCAAATGGCTTTGTACTTGAAGGAATTTTAAATTATACACAGGTTAATGTCAAAATATAATCATCAGGTATTGAAGATATACTTCATTCTTCGTTAAAGGTATTTTCGTTAAGTGATTTATCACCAAACAACTCGAACAAGACCCGAAGACTAAACGCCAAGAAATTCTTCAAGACCTGATCTATCTTCACCCTCATCTAATGTAGAGTGAATTATTCTTTTCCTTCAAAAGAGGATAACTTATGGTTTCTGTCTCAGCGTGAATACACACAATCCATTCGCAATATAGACTTGCAAATCTCCTTGATCGTACACAGGCAGCTGTACTATTCGCGAGCAGCAACGGTTCTTCGGGGCGCTTGTAAATGCGAAAAACGCCTCGAGGCCAGTGCCGGCATCGGCGAGTTCACGCCCCCGGTGTCTCGGACACAATCGCGATCGAAAGGAGGGTAGAAAAAAAAGAAAAAAGCGCTGGCAATGAAAAAGCCGACCGGTGTTAGAGTACAGGGGTACTTTACAATGTGGGAGGACTTGGTGTGCGCCCCCTGTAAGTTTTTTTCACCCTACCTTCGACATTCCACCCTCTGTCCGTCTCTTTCTCCCTCCTGGCCTTTCTCTTCTTCAACCTCGACTGCAACCCCCAACAGTAACTCGGCCGCGTGTACCGGGTGCTTCCGGTGTAACCGGATATCATCGTTCGCATTGACATTAATTTATAAAATATTCCTGGCGACACCCCCTCTCGTGCCACGCCTACCAAAGATCGGTCAGAAACGTTTCGAAATTTTCTCTGTTAAAATTCCAGCTACTTTTTTAGCCTCCGTCGCACGCTGCAATTTGCGAAGGGTTTAGACCCAGATTTTAGGGTATGTTATGATTACTTAAGGGATTATGTTACAAGTGAACACTGTTTTAGTTAACTATTTTTCATTTATTTTTTCGAATGTTTTTATTTTGCTCATTGAGTGTTAGTTGACTAAAATTAATTATGCTGTCCATCTGTCCCGCAGATATGTTACCATAACTCTAAACAGATATAATCTACATACAGAGTGGCAACAAAAGCTGCAACAAAGTCAGACAAACGTGTAGAGGTTATACACGTTTTGCTAACATATGTCTAATTTTTATGTGAACTATCATAAATTATACGAGTGTACACGTACCCTCGTTGCACTGTCACGTACATAGTACCCCTATCTTTTACATCCAATTGAATCCATAAGTTGGTTCAATAAATTATGCGATGATGTTGTTAATTAGTCGTTTTGAGATGTATTGCCCAAACAGCGATAACATCGACTGATCGAAGTTTAACATTTTAACACGAGGTTATCGTTTTGAGTATAGAGAACCCCTATTTTCATGAAGATCAACTTCTGAAGTTCTCGATTTGCCAATTTACAAATGCTCTGTCAATATTCTAATATTTCTAAATACTTTCTAAGCGCTTTTTGTCTCCTCTCGATAAAATGTAGACATTTTCCTAAGACGAGTATATCGATTCCACGGGAGATGGAGAATTAAGGGAATAATTAGTATCCCTTAACGAAACAGTCGAAGGTACCAGCGATGGATCACCGTTTCAACCTATAATCGCGTCCGATTTCAGGGTTCGGGTGGCACGTGTCAACCCTTGTTGCGCGTGGTCCCTTTGTCGAGTACACGCATCGGTCGCTTTATTTTACAACGATCCTCTGCACTATTATTTTCGAATTTGTCGCACAACGGGATTAGCGGGACCGGCAGCTCATTAACGAATGGCGACGGCGCAATTTCGTATCAGCGAGTGCCACCCTCTTCCATCAAGTTGCAGAGACGTCAACGAGTTCCGTCGAAAGCGTCGCATCAGCTGGTCAGAAAGAATTCTACCGGGGATGATGTCTTCTGATATCATTATCCCAACAAGCACACGTATAATAACGTGTCTCCGGCAACACATGGACTGGTCCCTGAAGAAATACCGCTTGAAATTCAGCTCGAGTCGTAGCTTCATTACTAACCGCGTGTTTTGTCGGATACGTTTCGACGTACTACTCCAAACAGGGATCGAGACGAACGTTATTACCTTATCGAAAAAAATTATCCGAACGATGATTCTCCTTATTTCATTATCCCAATAAAATACCGGGAACGATAACGTGTTTCTCGAAACGCGTGCAAGAGCTTCTTGAAATTCAGCTCGTGAGAAAAATTCATTAGGGTGGAACACGCGGCCGAATTCAATTCGGCATACAGCCGGCACGAAAGGGTTAATTGCTACAAAACAATGCGTGAACTTCTTTCCCCTGGGTGGACAACAGCGGGTCCTGGCGATGCTGAAGGACAACATCGCCGAAGAAGAAGAACAGCACGCGACTCGAATGTAATTGACGCGTGGTTCCGTTTGCAGAAAGGTAACTGATGTTCAGGACTCGCTAGTGAGGCCCGCTCGTTCCTTAATACGCTTAATGAGGACCCGTTAATTACGCTAATGAACAGCCACCGAGCTGATCTACTCTTTACTTACACCAGCTATTATTTCAATTGTCTTCTGTCCAAAATTTAACGGCCATTTATTGTTTTTTAGACTTAATCGTCTCTTTGTCTCACTATCGATTTCCTTATCGACAGGTGAAAGACCAAATTTGAGATGCTTCGACTTTCTATAATTTTCCAATCTTCATTCACTTTTTCATTTTTTAATTAACGTTTCATTATTATTTTGGTACTGGAATTCTTGCTTTTAATGCAGGTGTAGTCAACCCGTTTCTTGGGGTCTTTTCTAGATTTATTCTTCCAAAGTTGCTTTCTTCTTCTTCAAAGACAGTTCAGTTTATATTGCTATAGTCGAAGTAAACTTTTTGCCTGAGATTCTAATGCAACATCCACAGAGCGTACATATGTACAAATTTCGTGACTATTTTTCATAGGGCATATTCTCATGTATAAACCCATACATGCAGATATGTAGGAGGTGAAAAGAGGGAGAGACGAATGAAGCCGCGAGCGTACGAGGAATGCCAGGGAAAAATTCTGGCGTGCATTCTCCTATACATCGTACGTTTGTTCGTCTTCTTCTTTTACTCTCACCTTTATCCCACGTTATTGAAGGAACTCGCGAGCTCTCTCAAGGCTGCTGCCTGACTTTTCGTGCCAGCCACGCAGACGCAATTTGCCTTTCGGCCATTGTCATTTCTGCACGATACGCGTCGCTCGTGCGTGGCATCTTGTACGCTTGGATCACCATGTTTCCTTTTTCCTCTTCTTCTCTGCTCAACGGATGCACCACCATTTCGAAGAATGCAACTGACCCAAATAATATTTACGTCTCGAGTGTTCGTTAACTTAAAATTGTCTGAACTTTCGATTTTGTACGGAGGTCGTCTCGAATACTTCAATTCAATGTACCGATGTAATGTAAATTTCTTTAATAAGGCTAACAGAAGTGTTCATGTTGTACCAAATTGTACATATTAATGCCGAGTACAAAATTCATGGCATACAAATCTTGAAGAATTTACATTCTGGATGTAACGATCGATTCGCGTTAAGTGAGCGTAGTCGATGAATTCACGAGAAAAATCCGCGTGTTCTCGGGAAAACCGTCTCCGTGATTTCATCAGTTACGCAACGAGCGTTTTTCCTCTGTTAATCGAGTGGAATCGTAACCGAGCATTTGTGTGCTAATGCGATTACCCGCAAAGGAGTTTTACTATAATCGATTCGTCGGGTAGGGACTAAAGGACAAACCGGCTGACAATGATGGATTAGGATTGTAGGACTAATGAAGCAATTACAACGATTCGACGAGCTTTCCGGAGACATAAATTATCGGTGATTGATACTTTCGATGTGTTTACGAGCGATATACGCCTGGTGAAACGCGTCGGCAACCACGTTTCGCGGCGTCTGATAAAATATCCGCACGCAAAGCTTTCAAGGACGAAAATTAAACGTTACGTATCGAGTTATTGGCAGACGAGCAACCGTTGTTCCTCGTTCACCTGTGTAATGGAGAGGCGACCATCGGCTCGTTACTGTTCGATCACCCAGTATTATCGCCTGGTGTGACCATCAATTGCGTGGGTTTGCGTCTTTACAGGCCGCTTCCGACCTTCGTAACAATTAGTCGCAATTAAAGTCGCCGCGGCAAAGGCCGAACGCTGCTTGTCTTAATTTCTGAATGAACTTCCTGACAGTCGCTCGATCGATACTGGAACCGTTGATTTATCAAATGCGATTATCCACAAAATACGATATGCAAACAAAAGTTTCTCGCCTACCTATAGGTCACTACTGGACTGCGGATGTTTATGCATCCACGATACATCAAAGTCGGCACAATGTACATAAATCATATAATCTATAGATTGTCGATCTCACAGATTACGTGATTAATGTATACTTCGCAGTCTTCGATATATCATAGATGCATAAACATCCGCAGTCCTGAGTTATTTAAATAGATGATATAGTTGAGAAACTGGATTTAAAAGCTAATCACTGTCATCACATATGTTATATAATAATATTATTGTAAATTCAAAGAACCCATCGTAGCACTAAAAGAACCCAATCTAACTTGGACCAACCTCACGTTAGCGTCGTGTACTGAAAAATTTGCACAAGGGCAGCTGCAAATTACTCTAATTCCTTGCTGTGTCTTCGAGTTCAGGCGACAAGATATCACAGCGACTCTAGCAGATCACGCCCCGTACACCCCGTGGCGCAAAGTTTCGAGTATCCCTTCCCTGTCGCCACGGGGTTTCCACGGAACACACTCTTTGGATATGCACGGGGTAATCCCTTTTCATTGGGACCGGTAAACATCGGCCATTGAGAAGGGCATCCGCCCTCGGTAAATCCCTGGGCACGTTTAACGCGATCATTTCGAAAATCGGATTTAGCCCCATTGTACCCACTTAAAGGGATGACACCGATCTTACCCTCCATGGGTAAAAGCTACTTTCGTTTGGCGATGCATACCGCAACGCGCGCTGACAGGACATCTTTGGGACATTCCTGCGGACCTCGAACATATGCCTCCATTCTGATGTACTTACGATTTTATGGATCGTCGTTCGTGAAAGAACTTTAGCATTCACAATCGAAGCAATGTGCTTGACCAATCTTTGTTTAAAAAATTCTACCACCAAGTCTTTTGAAAATTTCTAGAAGAGTGTTTTTGATCTCAGTTTTTGATTCAAGAATATATGTCAAAGTTTTGCGATTATTACAAGACGCGGATATCAATTTTCTCGTCTCAATCTTCCCCCGACAGCCACGTAATTGCCGCGAAAGATTTTCCGAAGTCACTCAAATGATAATTACATTCCACGTATAATCGTTTACTCGATCGCAGCCGGTATTAATGTATGCAAAGAAAATTTCTCTCCTAATGGTCCGATCATCGATCTCTTTCTAACGTCCGTAATTAATGAAATATCGATACTCTATCTGTATTTCGATCGTGCCAGAAGCACGCACGAAATGTGCGCATCGTGAAAGTATCACTAGACTTTCAGGCATACGAGGAGATACTAAAGAGGCGAAAGTACTTTTGAAAATCTCGTGACTCGCCTCTTCCCTGTCAAGGTAATACCACGTTGGCGAAAAGGAGACTCTGCAGGAAGGGGAGAAGAAAGAAGAGAGACGGATACGATGGCTCGTAAAAGGAAAACGGAATCGAGGGTGAGCCAGAGCGTGGCCATTTTGTCTGTTTAGTTCCACACGGAGACACCCGATGTATGGGCTCCACGGTGCGTATAATCGCTAATGCTTGAACCCCCTTATCCATCCACGGGGAGGGTTAAGACCGAACCCCCGCTAATCTTATAGGTAGCTCTTTCCATGGCACCGTGAATGAACCCCGTGAGATTTTGGAGACCATAGGTTCCACTTTCACTATTAAATTTATATCATATTTATTTTCGTGCAAGCTCTTCAAGCAATATAAATTGAACCGCTATAACAACGATACAACACTAATAAAATTGAATAATAATATTAATAAAGTGAAATATTTAATCTAATTATCGCTAGAGACCTAATCTTGAACCTAAGAAAAATAATAACAAAGTAAAATTTTTCTGTTTATTCGTTGACAACATTTATAAGCGTACAGTGCAAATGGTCACCTGCCTGCAAATAGTCACAAATTGTTCACCTCTTTTCCAGTCTGTCAAAACCGATGTTTCCGATCAGCGATTTCGAATCACGAAGGTCCCGGCGGTAAGACCGTTCTGTTACACATCCTTGTTCCCTTCCCGCCGGCAGATCGAAACAGCCTTTTTGCGGGCTTTTACAGGCCTTTTGTAAGAAACACGCAGGCCGAAAATCCACTTGGACCATGTCACAAGCCTCACGGTCCATTGGATCGTGGGCTAGACGTTGCTTGTCGTTCGTGGAGCTACGAGCCCGAAGAATGGGTCGAATTGGCCTTTTCCATTTTCGCGTGTCCTTTCTGTCCATAATACGCATTTGCCGATAGAGAACTTGCGGTGTGTGAAAATTCACGTGAACACCAACGGATGGATGTCCAATTAAACAAAGGATAGTTTGATCGAGTCGGTCGTCACAGATGGTTCGGTTAAATAGAAAGTAGACCATCGTGACAGTCTCGAGCTTATAATCATTTCAGTTATTAAAAATGTTCTCCAAGTATTTTGACAACATGTTTGCAGTCGCAGAAGCGTGGAGATGATTGTACCTTGACAGACTTGGATGTTGATTCGAAAGTTGAACAAGTCGACGAGTTTTCCAAGAGTCTTCTAAGCCGAAAAGACCTGAAGGCGAAGTCCCTCGGTCGATCCGTTTAGCCATCAGAGGAGTAGTAGGTACTCGTCTCTGGTCGCCGTCGGCCTCTGATTGTCCTTTATTGGGTTAAATTGAACTTCCTTCTCGTGATACGCGGCTCGCATCAACTCACTCGCTCTGAGTAGTTGCTTAGCTCTTAAACATCTGTGTAGGTACGGGGTGTTCTTGAAGTATCTCGATTTATCTTTAGCCCAGAAGAACTACACTGTTCATTTCCTATTATAAGCTACGCGAAATCATTCTTATTACCTATACATCGATCTTCGGTGATCGCCATTGCACCCGCTGTACGAACAAAAATTAAATTCCTTCCATCCGATAATAATTACAGTCGCATCAAACTTTAGAGATGGAAATAGTCTTCTGTGAATGTGATCCATGTGGTATTTTTTTTAAATAAACGCAGATGTGTACTGATATGGGACAGTTTGATCAAATGTGTGAGGGGAAAAATGAATAAATTTTGATGGAGCAGGTATTAGAGGACACCCAGTAGATCGCCGGTCGGCCGAGTCATGCGAGCTTAAGAGTTAAGAGTTTGGGTTTGCGCTGCGCAACAATTCGCGAGGGGGCGAACCGCGACTCAGGAATTCAGAGCGGGTAAATACGGTGGGCGTCTTATTCTTACGTGCGGAGAACGCGAATCTCGCGACCTGTGAACCACGCTTAATATATCGTGCCATCGCGTCAAAGGCGTCGCTTTGCCTGTCCAACGTACAAGTTTAACGATGTTAACAATGCCGGCACTTTACCGAAAGACACTCGCTAAACTGGATCGTTCGCCTCTTGTACCGCTACAAACGATTACGGCGAATCGACGCTCGTTTCCTCTTAATTAATATCGATTCTACAACCTCCGATACGGACGAACATCAGAGGCGATGTCGTATTCAACGAGCGACCGAGTTAATCGCAAAGAAATGTTTAACCTTCCAGGTTGATAATCCAGAAACGTTGTGAAACGGTTGAGAATCGCTGCTTGAGGGAATCGTACTGATAAGAATGAATTATGCAGATGAATGTTGCGGCGATGTCGCCGATGTATCAAACCGCCTCAACTAGCTCATTCTCCTTCGTTATCTATTCGTTGACGAGGCCGACGTGCGCGACGTGATCGTGGACCAGAAATCCGGACTGTTCCCATGTTCCACTTATAGCATTTGGTCCAATCGCACGCGTCTGACTTTAGACGATGTCTGATAGGTCTAGAATCAACACTGGTCGAGGATCCTGCTGACGCGAACATCCCTATCAGACCTTCAATCGTTGCGAATAGGAATCGCGGGTCTGCGTCTGGGAATGAAATGATGTGCAGTTACTGCTGGGTCTTTTACGAATTGTGCGACACTTATACTTATCGCTCATCGCACGTTGTAATCGACTGACATTTCGTTCGATGTTGGAATTTCTTTCATCGGAATTCAACAACCTTTTCTTTCATTTTGTACGCTGTTCAAGTTCTGACGCTGCCGCATTTCTTAAATGTTTTGTTTGGGATTACATTTGTGAAGGTACATGTTGACAAAATAATTGCACTTTGAAATATTGCGCTAGCGAACCCTTATCGAACGAGGTTATTAACGAACAGATCGACAGCGGACCGTTAACGAGGGAGCGGACAGCGAACTGGCTAAATAAAACTATTCCAGAAACAAAAAGCACTCGCGGAGCATTTTTGGAATTTAAAAAGAAACAAAAGCGTCTTCTTGAAAGTTCTAAGAAATCTCGATTTGGATTTAGAACCATACTCTTGTACCTACGCTTTCCTCGATAAGTGATTTATTTAAAAAGTGTTGCTATAACATATTTTTAATACTAACACTGAACTTATCGATCCACCGAATCTGTAAACGATAACGACTACAGGTGTAGGTATACCTAAAAATATCGATACCCTACATCAACATACTTCTTTCATCATTCCAAAGCAGCTCGAATACACTGAAAATACCAACCGATCCGTCGAACCCGAAAAGGCGGTCGATTCTATCCCAAGGTGGCAGTCGTTAATGATCTTCAAACAAGTAGCGCGTCAATTTCCAGCAGGCAATTCGCTGACTGGACTAACAGGTGGAATAAAAGTAACGAGCCGGTATGGTCTAACCCGAGCCTGGCAAAGCGAAGAAAAAACAAGCTAGAAAGAGGACGCGAGGGAGCCGACAGGCGAAGGTGACGATAGATCATTAGGCAGTTGACTCGGTTTATGTAACGGTCGCTAATTACCCTGGACGAGAGTTAATAACCTAGCGAAAGGAAGAAGCGGGGAGGTCACGAGACCGACGTCGATATTCGATTGTGGTCCGTCGGCGAAACACGGTTACAAAAGTCCGTGGCAAAACAGACGAAGAAGAAGAAGACGACGAAGAAGGGCGAGAGTGGAAAAGGTGAGGAGGGAGGTGACTTAATGATGCCGCATCCGGGAGTCGCCAGGACATTGTACCGCGCAAAAAAGGATCTTATAACGCGTTCACAGCTGGACCCGCATTCTACGTTCCCCGCGCTCGAATGGGAGACCCCGATCCATTAACGACCCGACGCAAACATTAATAATCCGCAGCTTCGCCTCGATTGCCGTGCGGACGCGAGCTGCAAGGTGGCAGCCTTGGCCAGGTGACGTAATAGTGGCCGATCCGATTTCGTCGCAGCTTCCTGAACTTCGCAATCGATGGTCCTTTCGTCCTTCCATCCCTCGCGACTGGATTATTTCGAATCACGATACGTTGTCTGCGATTTCTCACCGAACGATTACTTTTTATTCGGACCTTTTATCACCACGTTCCTTCTATGGTAACTTTAGAAATTGTATTTTGCTCTTCCGTTTTTATCCGTGATTCGAGGCTTCCAACCATATGCCAAGATGTCACCGTTATTCTGCAGATTACTTGATGACCCGTGGGTCCGTGGTTGCAACACGAATGCATGACATATTCTATTTCTTCGGACCTTCCGTCCAGAGTATAAATAACCGGTACCTCGATAAAAGGGTTCCTAAGCGTAGATAGACGCTAAGCAAATGGGTAGCGATTACGTGGGAAAGGTTCGGATCGAAGCACTTTTTTCGGGCAGATAGGAGGGGATAGAGTCGCGCATCGGTTCGATTTCAAAAAAGCATCGACCTCCCGCGGCGAGCATTCTGCTTCATCCATTCATCCAGCCGCGAGTTACGTTGTCTTCCGCCGCGTGTTGAAAGAGGAGTACGACGAAGAAGGAGAAGAAGGAACAGAGGTGGAGGAGAATAGAGCGTACAATCACGATGAGTAGCGGCCCTGAGGTGCGAGTGGAAAGGCTCCCGGGCTGCCAACCTAATAAAGCAATTTGTCACGGTTGTCGTCCGAATGCCAGCCATACATTAACACACAATCTCGCCTCCGAGATAGTCGGTTCTGTTGTCCTCTTCTTCTTTCCACCAGCTGGACCAGCTTCTCTTTCCCTGTTCCTTCGCGACCATGACTTCTCTCCTTTCGTCACACCTTCAAAATCACCCAGAATCTGGAGACCAGGTTAATCCTTTTTCGTCGGTAAACATTAGTTATCGATTTTCTACCCTCATTCATCAATCGGCGGGAATAAACCTTTGATCTAACGGGAAACACGATCGACCCGAATTCGTTAGATTAATAAGGTGGAGCTCGGTACGTAATCCCTGGTCAAATTTCACGAAAAACTGGATAGTTTATAGCTACGGAGCGGCAGACATTGTCCCCGCTATCCCAAGATATATGAACTGAAAGTTCAAGCACATTTATCACGCGAGCGGAAAGGAATAATAATCTAAGGGAACATAGCCGAGAATCTATCTATTTCAACGCTAATTGCATTCACAACACGTTTCAGCTACCGTTCCATTAACTTCACGCTTAAACAAGAAATACTTCAGAAATAATTAATAAATTGTTACAGCTGGGTCGGCAAATGAAAATTAGGTATCCAGAACGATATATCAGCGTTTGTTGCAATGAAAACCTTGCTCGTAGAGATTCGCTCGTACTTCTATATAATATTCATAGTCGATTGAAACTTGGTGAAATTGTTCATATAAGTGTGGAAAGTAATCAGAGTGAATCGCTGCGGTGGTAATTACCACATTCTTCAGATATTGTTCGATAATTAGTAATATCTTAATTAAGGATTCGATTCGACTCACGGTCAACACATTCTTCAGATACTGCTTGCGCAAGTACACGCGTATTTATGTTCCGCTCAGTAGGTTCGGTGCAATCGATATTCCAAATATTTACAAATTTCTCGCCGGACTTGGAAATTATATCGAATCGTTCTTGTTTCATTCAGTTCAGGTGTCTATTCCAAAACGTATAGCAATCCACAAACCAATTTGGACATTCGCTTTGTGGTATTTCCGAATATGACTTAGTCTGGATTAAATTTTGGTTCAGTTAACTTAGCAGCAGCTAATAGCGTCGACATAAAATTCCCAAAGTTAAGGTTTCGTTCTGTCTTGGCTCTCCCTGTCCGACCACCGGTGCCAATTCATGGAATGTTTCAAGATTCTTCCCATTTCACCGGAGGATAGCTCGAAAACAGAACAATATTATCGCCAGCAGCCCGTTCGGGGTACAACGTCCGAGGATTATTACGCGGTTTTTGCCCCGCGACCCTGGAACGATCAAGCTGGACGGATGGATTCTGACTTCCTCCCCGGCGTGGTCGCAAAAGCTACGAGGTTCTGCAGGTTCTTGCTACCGGCGAGAAGCAGCACTTCTCGAGGTGCGGGACACTCGTGATTGATGGATCCTCTCTCCGAGTGGTCTCCGGCGAATCAGACGGGACTCTCTTCTCCTAACGTTCGTTCCTCCCTTCTTCTGTTGCTTCGCGTTCTTCTCCACGTACGCCTTCGCATCCGATGAGGCGACCGGCTTTCTAATCAAGAATTATTGGTCACACTCGTTTCCCGCCGGTATCGAGGAGGCGGGGTAGCAGCTAGCTTCTGTAACTCGAATACGACAAGAGAAAACTCGCCTCTAGATGTCCACGAAGCATGCAGATTTCAAAGAAACGGAGGACGTATATACCGTGTAATACAATGTAACGTAACGTGTAATTTCGGCGCAACATTGTATCGTGATCATTTCTGTCCGACCAGTATTCCGCCGCATGAAGATATTAAACACATCACGAACCACGCCTCGATAATTCAATTCTCGGAATCTTGCTGCGTTCTTTATCGAGGGACAGATGATTGCCATCCTAAATTCATGGTACTGGATCGGTTTCTCGTAATCACACGAGAACGCGATTCAATTCGATGTGCTCGAAACATCGCCGCAGCAATTTTGAAATTATTCTGTCCCTTTATTTTTCTCGCGAAATACATTCGACAGGCGTCGACGTCTTATTACCGATGAAAATTGTTATTAAATGAACGTAGGTGTTCTTTGATACTATTTTCCGAGAAGCACTTTCAGGGAGAACTTGTTTACAAACGTAAAACAACCATCGTGTCGTTAAGTATTCTCGGGCGAGAAAATCGAATGAAGGAAATCAATCGAATCGACCGGAAGCCGAGGGGTAAGTTTCGTGCCAGAGAACTTGGCGCGGATCCACCGTGTCGTTCGGGACGTTTCGAGTTCAAGGTCACGGTTAATCTAGGATGGCTCGCATGTCCAAGAAACCATGCGACGATGTATCGGCGTTCAGTGGTCGGCCACATGGCGAATTAAGGGTCAGCCCATTACCGATTTGACCTCGGATGACCCGGCAGTGTATACAGAGCTGGTTGCGTGCTGCTTGATTCAATTAACCCCACGACACACAAACACACGCCTGGTGCGTTCTGTGCACACGCGGACGCGTTTGCGCGAGTGGAACGGTCGATCGAGTGGTCGAAGCGAACCACGACAAATTGGCGAACTTCGTTATCCTCGTGACCGGAGGGTAACCAACTGAATCTTAGATACAACAGCTGGCTCGTACACCGAAAATTGTGAACAATGATTTATGATTATCATGGTTGTACAAAACATTCTATCGTTTTCAAGGTTACTTCTGTTAACACATTCAAACCCCACTGTGTCACACATGTCAGAAGCACTCTAAGGTCGATCTTACCGTTCCACATCTAACAAGATATTTTGTAATAAAACTACTTAAGTCTTAAAGACTACGATATGTTCGCGGAATGGTTCCTTCGAACAACTATGTACCTCTTGGTCCCCCGAAAAATAAATGCAGGTAAATACACGCTTGTTTCGCGAAATTTTAATTGTAGGTTAGGAGGGATGGCAGGGTGAACAGCACGATTAATCAGTTCCATTATGGAGGCAGTTCGTCGTTAAGGCGACGATGTCCGGCATTCGAGGGGCGGCTAAAGACTCGGTCGTTAATCGAGGAAATTCGGTGAAACCGTAATTAGCGAGACGATCGTCGTTATGGCGGGCACGAAAGTTCGCCGGACCAGCAGCCTAATGAACTCGTTACATATTTACACGTTGTTCGTGCCTGACGGCCGGCTCGAGCCGAGCTCAGAAAACCACATCGAATTAAGAGGTCCTTTCGCAAATTGCAGACGGAACGCGAGAGAGCGATTTAAGCTTATCGATCCACGAACGACTTTCTGATCTGTTTAACACCCACGTCCTGCCCGTTAACGTTTTAGTTAATGACACTGGACACGGTTGTTAATCCACTAATTTCAAACAATTTATGCGTGCGTACACGTACATACATTCATCTATACATATTTAAATTAAACCAGCCTGTAATTTGCGTCCCGTTCGATGTTTAACGATCCGAGGTAACTTGAACCCAGTAGCATACTCTTCTGCTCGTGTGCTGTCATTTTCATTATCGTATTTTGTATTTATCAAATTAGAATATACGGTACATATTTTATGAGATAATTAGGTGACTCGAGAGTTTTATGGCTACTTAATGCCACCACGAAACCTTCCTCGACTTTTCCATTAAAGAGTCTAACAGGCTACTAATTTGTTATGATCGTAATATTGCTTCCACATGACAAATGAGACACTTGCAAGTTTTAACTAAAACTCCTTCAAACAAATCTCACGAAAACGTGTATTCGTCTGAATCACCGCCATCGCGACGAATTTAATTAATTCGACCTCGCGTCCTACCCGTGTACGTCGAGAAGCGTTGTGGAACTCGTTCGAGAGAAGGGTTAGAGCGAATGAAAAAGAACTTTCTTTTTGGACGTGATTGTCTAATCGGCTTCAGTGGAGAACGACGAAAGAAAAGAAGCCCGAACCGAATTTGTTCGAGCCAGAGACAATCGAGCTGGCGCAATCAGTATCGTGTTTCCCCCTTGCCTGTTCTGGTTCCCTTTTATGCAACGTTAACGCCCAACAAATGGACCTCTCGACTTCTATCGCGTCAACGCATTTGATAAGAGGCGAGGTCACCCGGTTACCAGTCAACAGATGCGGCCAATTGCTTGGTCTAATGCTATTTCAACCTAACTGGCGGTGTACACGGGTTAGAGGTTCATACGTTTGCGGTACCAAGAAGCCGTCTTTTGATTCGATTCGGGAGAACGACGTGCTGAATTAACTGCTTGAAGTATGCTCCAAGAAATTTGAATGGAAAATGTAGATGAGAAGTTGGATCATAGACGCTCATCAGCAGTGGTGACAATGTTTAACATTTTAAACTGTATGCGTCAAAATGGATACATAGAGTATCAGTGTATTCTTGTATGACCACAAGAAAGCATCTCGTTCTACGAAGTCATGTCTTGAAAAGTTTTTATGCATGAACCACTTTGAGTTAGTAATTGTGGCTGAAATTGGTACAGGATGAAACAGCTTTTAGTATATTATAAACTATATGCATCTTTTTGTCGCAGTCTGTAAGCGCCGTTTCTGTGAAACAAATTTCTTGTCCACATCTGAGGACTGTTGTCATGAGAATAAGAATATGACTCCCGATAAAAAATTCAGTTTTTTCCGAACATTTTATGAAACTCATAATCAATGAGATCATGCATGATGAATTGCATCGATAATTTTATTAACCCAATTATCGTGTTTGTTACGCTATGAAAACATACAAGGAACGTAACACGATAACCGGATATTAGTATTCGCGAGTCAGAACTCATTTAATTCCCGTTTTTCAGGCGACAATGCATCCTCGACTCGGTGCGCGTGCATTAACGCGTATGTACGTAATCCTGTTCGACGACGAACCTTAAGTGTAACTTAACTTAACGCGTAATGCACCCTATGATATTAGGGGAGCACTCGCACACGAGCGCGTTGCATGTGTATCGAATATCGTTCGTCCTTTTCCGATGCACTATCGCGTACGTTGTATATATATAGGAACGAGCATGCATTTACGAAGCCCTTCGCGTTTGCACTTCAACCGACTGCCTCTCGCGCACCACTCTCCCCATCGAGTCCCCTCTGGATCCCTCATCAAACCCCCTCGTGCCCTGATTGAATCTACTCCGTGCGGCTTTTATTTCGCGCCGTGGAAACCCGAGCCAATCCGTTCTCGTTCCACGAACTGCGGCGCGCCAAAAGTCACGTTTTGTTACTGGAGCGTCCGTCGAGATTTTTTCAATTAGCCCCGCGTTTCCACCCCCTAACCCCCTCGCACGCGTGAAAGTGCTTTTGTTCGTTTCGCGGATGTCGGTATTGTCGGTTGCAGAAAATGTGGAATCGGGGATGAACGTGATGCTAATCTAGGGACAGGGTCGTAAATAATAAATTTATCATGAAGACCATGGTGCAAGTGTAGCTAGTATGTTACTACACATTTATTGTTTTACTAAACTGATCTACATACTATCGTTTTGTGTAACTGTTATACTCCACTGCAAATAGCTGAGACAAGTGTTTTTAAAATCGCAAATATTTTAGTATACATAGTGATGGTGCTGTGACGCAGTCTAAGGGTTGAGCGAAAAAGTGAAGAAAGAAATAGGTTCATCGAACTCGTGTTAACTCGACAAGGGTTAAAACACCAGAATCCGCAGTATCTAGTCCGAGCTAAAGTGCCAAATAAGTCGACGTGCCATCCATTACTTTCTAATCCGAGGCAAACAGAAACGTGCAACTCCTGCAAAGGCACCGACGACGATTCCTCGAGAGCGCAAAGCAGAGCGTCTCTGAGATTTCTTAGGAGAAAGACGAGTCAGGATTTCGATTCAGGGCATTCAGCGCGGCGTAGCTCGCGGAATCGACGAATCGCGGAGTCTGCAATCGTAGTCGGTCGAAGTTTTGATGTCACAAGTTTCTCCTGGATGTCGAGAGTGGTTGTTAAAAGGAGTGTCGCAATCGCGGTCGGCGAGCCACCGCGCGGCTGATCCGGACTGCGCAACCTGACGTCTTTCCGTAATCTCTCGAACATACGAACGCGTGTTACGCGCAGACACATGACCACGAATATCGTGTGTCTCTATGTCCACGTGTGCGTACATGTCTACAGGCGGTTGCAACTCGAACGCGTTATTGCGTTCTTGCCTACGTGTAATTATAATTTTCGAGGTTTACGGCTGGCGAGGTGTAGCTTCGGAGTCTTTCCCGTTTTTTTTCCACGCGGATTCCGCGGGCTAAATTCGCTTGGACGGATTTTTACGCTCACCTCCTCCCCTTCAGGTTAACTGTACCGTTGGGACGAGAGCAAATTACGTTCAATTATTTATTCGTGGAACCGTGAGGGCACGTTCGAAGTCGAAACGTTGAGTTGTTATTCTCTCGTTTCTTCCTTAGCCTGATGATGCGTTTCTGAAGGAATTGCGTCAGTCTTTATGGTCACCCTTTGCAACTTGCAAATGACAAAAGCGTCGATATTTACAGAATGTTTAATATTTTCGTTTTGCTATCAAAACAATGGAGAGAACTTAATAATGCATTTATTTCCACTCTCTTAACATCGAATAAAAGATACATTATATCAGGTTCTTCCGGTTATCTTGCTACCAAATAGTGGATCTTTCTTGGCGACATACAGGGAGGTCCAATCAAAAGGATTGAGTTAATCGTCTGAAATTTTCAGCTTGAGCGACTTCCAACGATAAAATCGTAACGATGAATCACCACAGAGGTCTCGAAAGTAGCCACAAGTTCAGAATGCGTCGCTATAGTAGTCCAATTGCAAATTAAGCGCGTTTACGTAGCGATCCACGCGACGGGGTGCATCGTGTACGCGTTCAGTCATTCGGAATCGTGTGTTTCCCCTCCACGGAATTCGTCGTCGTGGAAGGAAACGACGGTTCGCCCTCGTGCGACAATTAAACTATCCCATTCGATAAGTCTCGTCGATCCTCTCGAGATGCATTCACGCTCGCGGAACTATGCGAACGCGCATTTGCCGCTCGAACGCGTGCACATAATCGTGCGTGCGTGCGAATTGTGCCCCGTTCGTTGATCATTTCGCCCGTTTCTTCGTGCCAGATTCGATTCTGATTCAATCACCATATTCATTAGAAAGCGATTTGCGAGCTGATCATTGAGCTGGTTTGATTATTTCATAATTCCATGTAGTAACTTTACTTGGATTTGCATATTTTGAGAGGATCCATGCAATTGGTATCATAACGGGTTACTATAATTGCACGTGACAATTTCTTACGATCTCTGGCACTTTTTTTTAAGGGAGTATTAAAGTTCCAAAATTAGCTAAGTTAGTACCGAATTATGAAAGGTGAAAGAAAAGGAAGATTTGATGGGAGATACACGTGACGAAAATGTCCCAGGGCAGGCAAAGACGACCCAGTCCTCCGCAACCACATCGTATTAGGCTAATGTACATAAAGCCTGGTCTCGGGTAGAGAGAAGCGTAGGGAGTCGGCGAGAGACTAGACGAGAAGAGGGTGAGCTTTGATTGGTCCATTGAGGACACGTGCTGGCAACCCCGACGCGGGCCAGCCCTCTGGCTGTGCATCTCGTTACGAACTCATTCAGGAACTCCAACGTCGCCAATGACGGAATCAAGTGGGATTGTTAACGGGGGCACCGTAGGTGGCTGGGACAGACAGAAGGCGATAGAGATCGAGACCTAATGACAATGACGATATAATCAGATCGGATAATTCACTTTACATGATCGTCACGAATCTACACAGGATCTTTACCATACCCTAAAGTACAGTTAGAAGAACCTTTAATTTCGTTACTAATCTCTCAAGGATCTATCGATACAACTATACAGAGATTTCAGATCGGATAGGCTCGCTATACAGCCATACAGGGTTCCTAAGATTTTGAACATGTGTTGGTCATGTGAAACTTGCGAGTTACAACAGCTGTAATGTGAGGAATCTAGGTGAGAGGCAGCAGGACTTATTTAAAGTCCTAAGTCTCAACGGCTAGTAACATCTCCCCTCGCGAAAACATCGCAAGTCCCCGTGGGTCCCGCAGCTCTAGATTCTAGACGGTGGATAAGATTTTGGTGTTTGTTGAGATCCAGCGAGAATAGACGGTCCTCGAGGCTGCTTGTAACCGCTATCAAGTAGATTAGACGTGCATACACCGGACGGGTAACAAAGGTAGACGAAATAGAAGTGAGAAAAATAGAACGCAGGGGAAGAAGGAGACGGAGAAAGAATGGCGGTCGACGTTCCCATGTGTTCCTACGAAGTCGATCAACCTGGTTTGTTCGAGCGAGCATGTGGGCCAACAATGCCCACTTCGGGAGCAACCGCGACGCACTTCACTTCGTCCATTATTCCGTCCACGTTTCCATGTGGCCGGGGTGCCGGGGAGGGAGGGGATATTCCACGACGCGAAGCATTGCCAACAACATCGTACCAGAACTGCTGGCCTCACGGTACACGAAGGGTTCTCCAGCGCACCGGCCACCGTTGAAAGACCCTGAAGAGCACTCCTCGAAATTCGCTACGCGGCAAGTAGCGTCGAGTCGCATGGCGCTACCTGCGTCCTCGAGCGGTGATGAAGTCGAGGGAAGCCCTTCAGGCAGACAGAGGGGGTTGGGTGACCAAATTTTTGGCTCTGCCGAGACTCATCTCCTCGTCGTCGTCGTTGTCGTCGACGTTCAAAGCGCATTTCTCTCGGCTTGTCCAACTTGATTGAAATTACGAGCCTTATGATCTTACGATTCTTCAAATTACCGGACAATTGTCTACTCGGATCGTCCTGTCATTTTAATGAACTTGTAGATGCTTCGAGAAACCTTTTCTCGAAAGAGAAGCCATTAACGATTTCAGTCGCGAACGATGCGATTGTTTCAATATGACTGATATTCTCGTCCACAACTGTTAAACTTTGAACTACTTCAATAGCTGAAGCTGTTGCTTTCGTTTCAAATGGTTGATCATTGTTTAGAACGTATCCTTCCCGAACCGCAACGACAGTTTCAATTCTTGCCTCGATGGACCCTGGGGTCCCTGCTTCTCCTTTTAGACATGGGTTAGAGGTGCGGGTACGGATGTGAAAGAGAAACGTACGTATGTACATTCGTCGGTAGCCGAACGAAGGGTGAAACAATAAGCGACGAACGACAATGAGGATTTAAGTGGCGACCTCAATGATATCAACTGCACGCTGGAATAGAATTCAATTGAATTGAAGGAACAGCAAGGGGAGTCCTCCTCCTCCCCTCTACCTTTCTGTCTCTCTTCTGGACAACGTTTTGTAAGCACTTCATCAACGTGTTTGCTACTTTCCGCGTAACAACTTGAGGACCAACGAAATTTCGAACTGGTACCATGTTACTCTCGAGGACTTTCGTTCCTTAAACTCTTAACTATTCCCTGGGACCGTTCATTTTTCATTATAAGAAAGGTCCGCGTTAAAAAATCCAACTTAAATTGTAACGTTCTTGTACACGTTTCGTGGATCACGATTGACCCAGCATCCGCTGATCGACGGTTAAGAAGCCAGCAGCGAATCATCTGCGCATCATTTCTTTTCGAGGGACATTAAGCACCACTTTCTTTGATATATGAGGTCGGTTGAATGTTTTTACAGCCTGTTCGTGATGTAACAGCATCATCTACATAATTAATATCATCACTGATGCGTCTACGTGTTGATACAAACACGAATAGCATGTAACTAATCTGACCAATCTCTTTAAAATTATAATGTCATAGCTGAAAGTTGCATATGTTTTATCAGGCCATACGAAAGCGTTATCAACCGTGTATCCACCGGTTGAGTGAACACGCGCGAAAATGAATGAGGAGCATCGAAATAAACAACACGAAGCGTTTACATGGACTTCCTGTTCGCCTCTAAAGCCCATTAATCTTCTGATAACTTTTATTACACTATTAAAATTAGTTCTCTTTTCTGTCTTTTCTTGTATCGCTAACGATTACCGAAGAGAGTTCCATTTCTTCAACCTTTCGACTCGGAGAGTTATGGTTGCTGTATTGACCACTATGGTGGCGCCATCTCTTCAGGAAATGGAGAACCAATCCCTCGTGTGTATCAGAATTGGTTCGTGCCGGCGGAACGTTGCTTTTATCCCACTTTATAACGCGCCCCACAAAACCTCAAAGGACTACAGGGGCTATTCTATGTAAATCATGCTATATTGGGACGTTGAACGATTCTTCATTAACGTGACTACACTTCAAACATCGAGAATAGATCGTTTATGTTTTGGTATTAGATGAGTTGAAATACATGTTTGCTTGGGTCTGCGATTTTCAATACAATCACGCATATTAAAGTGTCGAGTTAGTAGTCAAGTGTGAACAATAACTTGACTTAATCTCTTCATCGTGATCAAATGATCAAAAGATGCAGTGAACAGTAAAATGTAACTTCGACCATAATCGATTACAGACTTCGCAATAAAAGAATCTGGCAAAATAGGTTGAATCTAGTATCAATAGGAAATGTAATGTACATTACCAATGGTTATATAACAAGGCTACAATTATCATTGCAGTAGCCTAACATCTTCGGGTACCTGACCCGAAGAATGTCAACCATTCTCGTTTCACCAGGTTTCGATGCACACACACGAAACTCGCATACGAGTGGCAAAAGAGTTGCAGTCCACGCGGCGAAGCAACATAGGAGCCTCTGTCTGTTTAAAGTCGTCCCACGGGCACCTAAGATCCCGCTGGAAAGGACCAATGACCGATCGAGAGCCCGTGGAAGGAGCCAATCGTGCTATAGGAACGCACGGTATCCAGGACTCTCGGTAAAAACCATCAAACGAAGCCGCCGGCATTCACGGAAAGCACCGACCCTGCTGCACCCTCTCTCGACCGTGTCCACCTTGCGTCCTTCCTGCCGCATCGACCGCATTTTTTCCGCTGACATCGATCGTGCCCCGTTCACCGTTCGTGAAAAAGATCGTCCACGGAAAGAAAAGTTCGTGAACAACACCGCGAATCAATCTGTGACAGGATTTTTAACTTACGAGATATACTCGAATAAGGTTCTATTGCAAAGCATTCTTGGATTAAGTAGATTCTCGTTATATTGCCACTTTTGCGTGGACTTTCATTAGTAGACACCCTCACATTGCTAACTGGAATATTACGTGTACTACTATGTGTGGAATCATCACGTAAAGAATTACGGTGCGTGGAGTTACCACGCGTAGGATTACCATGCGTTGAGTTACTACGTGTCGTACTACCACGCATAGAATTACCACGCGTTGAATTACGATGCGTAGAATACACCAGGCATCGAATTACTATGCGTAGAATTACCAAGCATCAAATTACTACGCGTAGAATCTTCAAGTATCGCTTTACCACGCATAGAATTACCAAGTATCGAATTACCACGCGTACAATCACCAAGCATCAAATTAGGACGCGAAGCACCAAGCATCAAATTACGGCGCGTAGAATCCGCAGGTAGAATTACCACGTGTAGAATTACTACAAGTAGTATTACCATATAGCGCTAAACACGTTATATTGCCACGCTTTGTACGATCGCGCGTGACAGCAGTAATCATTGAATTGCCATGTATTACACCGTATACCGCTCCGGCAATATAAAGAGTGTATACGTAATCAAACCTTGCACAGATCTTTAGTAAGTCTTTCGAATTTTATCAAGTAAAACTTTTGTTCTGCACATAACTGAGATTAGCAAGTGCATGGTAATGGCTGACCGTGGTGCCACACCTTCAGCTCTCTTGCAGTTTATGCAAATGTGATTCGTGAGAGCATATCATGTAGTCAGTTGTTCACAACACGAAAGAAAGCTGGATTTTTCTCCGCATAAGGCACGGAAGAAAATGCACGGTACAGGAAGATGTAAAATGTTTATCTACCGTGTTACCAGTGGTTTATAATGTTGCAATTCGATGTACATGGACGAATTTCAGTGGCGATAAACCGTAATTTCACCGACGTCGAAGGATTTCCGAATGTTCCCCTTCACTTTCAATTTCTAACGGGGAAACGCTACTGGATATCTCCTCATGGAGAATGTTTCCGTTTTTTCCGACGGACGAGTGTTAGCTCGAGCGGTCTTCGATAGCTGTACGAAAACGTGAGAAAGTTTCTGAACGATCGGTGTCTTAGTGGAAGCGTCATAATTTATTAGATGAATTCGCAATTGTTATGTAAGAACGCGCAGTTTGTCTCCTTCTTGCGATGACTGCATTCTTTCCGTCGCATCCATCATGCCGTTTACCGGAAAAAGCTTCATGAAATGAAGACAAGCAGCGCGAGCACGTCGATCGGTCAATGTATTATTCCTCCCGACACTTTAGCTTCCCCTTTTTTCGCCAAATTCTTCGAATGACTATTAATACAATTAACGCGCATTCGAATTAATTTGTATCCTCGATCGCAGAAAATTCCTACTTCTCTCAAGTTTCTATTATTTATTGTGGACGAATAGCATCAATATTGCTTAAATATTACACGCAATTTGATGAAAGAAATGCGATTAAAAATCGTGTCATGTATTAGAGAAAAACTTTTCGGAGTTTCCAGTGATTATCGAACGATTGATGGTGTCTTTGATCTTCGTGGTCTCCGAATCCCCAGACCGAAAGCAGTCGCCGGCAGACTGTCATTACGGGAAAACAAGTCGGGCTTTAATGTTAGGGTCTCTGGAGCTGGTTCGATTCCAAAATTCTCGGCAGCCGAACAAAGAACATCTACGGAATATTGTGGAGAAAGCTCGAAGACTGAATGAAACCGATATCAACGAATTTGATTAATTCGTGACCATAGTATTTCGCGTCAGACTCATATCCCCAGTCCCTAAATAACGTCGAAGACAGATAAGATAAGAAGCTTGATATTTTTTCTACGCCGTGATAGAAAGGATTCACCAGGGTCATTTGACTTTTTCACGCTTGAAATTATCGTCCGATAATTGACAAGAAACCGAGGCTTACCACGGTATTCACTTAAGACATAATTGCACAGATCAATTAGGCTGTCCTTGCTGTTAAACTTATCCGGAATTAGCCGCCAGCAAGGCTAACGTTTTGCTCGATCCACGAGAATGCGCAACGATAATGAACGAGTCGGTTTCGAGCCTTTGTAATGTCTCAATTTGCATTCGAAAACAGAAGAAATAAAAATCATAACGATAATCAAATTACACCTTTTATCCTTCATAATTCCTATTCTATTTCTTCTGCTTTCATTTTCATCTCAATTCGATCGTTATCTGCGCAATTAACAAATTGACTCGAAAAATTGCAATTTCTTACGAGTGATGTTTGCAATGGTTCTTACTCCGTTTCCAAATGAATTGGCAGACCACGCTACATCCAAATGAAACGTGGCGACACCGACGACACATGAAGAACACGACATGTGAATGCACAATAATGTTAAACGAACCGTGCGTTAGTATAATTAAGATAAGGATAACGAACTTCTAATTGGCAGCTATCGATGAAATGCAGCCATAAAGTGACTATACGAAAGATTAGAAAAGTAGAACGTTTGCGGCGGTTATTTACTTAATTATTGCACGTTATGTAATAGGTGGTTCTAAACTGTTGTGACGATACACGCTCGATGGGAACTTTGTACATACAGAAATTCATCGTCAAATATTGATACATCAACATGACAATAAAGTTAATCCGTGACTCACATCTTACGATGATAAATCGTTTAAAAATTTGTGTAAAGCTGAAAAATTTCTTATTCAAATATCTCGCATCATTTATCCGATAACGAAGGCTAATTTTTGACACTCCTCGTTTGCCGGATCTCTCTCGATGTCTGTCCGTAGATCATTAGGCGTCTTCCGGTTCCGTAGCGAGCCGACACGAGCGGGACAAAACGCCATAAACCATATTAAGCAGACCCATAAACTTTCCCTTATACACGCATACGTATCTCGCTTGATTTGAAATCCCAGGAAGAAGGCTCTTCTACCTTGATACACGACCGACGTGTGCCGTATATATTTATAGGGACAATAAACCGCAATTATGGCCACCATATAGCTGACTAACTAACCGTGTTCACCGTAACCCTTTTCTTCTCTTCTTCCATATAAAAAATGATGTGAAAGGATTTTTGGCGCCTCAAGACAAGTAGCATCACTCGCTCTGATTTTTTAAAAACAAGTTGTAGAACGACACTGTATAAAATTTTTGAAGAACGAGGGTAACAATGTTCCTCGTTAATGTTAAAGAACATCAACGGAGACCAACGAATCAATCTGAAGCTAACGACAATCTTGTTCGAGAGACCCTGGAACCCACAGCTTCTCCCAACGGATTTAATGATTATTACAGCGCCGATGATTGCACCATAAAACAACATATTGCTGTACCTGGAACTCCGCGGCGATGAAACTTCGGCCAGCTCGTATAACCTCCTGGGCGATAATAGAGCTGCCCTCGTTTCCGGTTGTTCTCCACGCCGTCGTAGCAAACGTCACGGTTTCACCGATCGAACGACGAACGTGAAAACGCGAAAGCTAGAAAATCGAGGGTGCGCATAGAAAAAATCGTCACCAGTTTTCGTCCTAAACACTATTTGTGCTTGAATTCGTGTCTCAAAATTCTAAACACCTGAAACTGTGAATACTTAAAATCTCGAACTTCCACAGTCCCAAACTTCCAGTGTCCTCTAACTCTAATAATTCCAAACTCTTAAAGTCCTAAACTCCCAAAGTTCCAAATTCTAAAGCTGGCGAAGTTCCCCAAACTTCTAAAGCTCGAAAGTCCAAACTCTCTCCCAAAGTCTGAAACTCTCATAACAGTAAATGTGGCAATATAACGAGGGTGTACGCTATAGCCATACGTACATCCGTTTTAGTAATCGTGGAAATCGCTTCTGAGAAAGCAGCACGTTCCGAATAGATTGAAGAGTGAATGCGTCGAGCACGGTTTCACAGGGATCAGAGTTCATCCTAGGTAAGATTCGATGAATTTTTAATCTTGCAGCAAGGTAGAGTGACTCTGTATCGCGTGTAAATGCGACCGGTATATTCAATTAATTCAGGACGGATGTTGTAGGCCGGCGGTACAGCACAGGGGTCGCTCCTCATTCTCAAAACAGGAGAACAACCGTGTACACGATGCGGCTAATTAATGGGAGCCAAGACAGAAAGTATGCACGCTGCTGGTGCATAAAACAATGAAGCGAGGAACTGTTGGCTACCTTTTTGAATTTACGACGCACGACAACGATGAAACGTGGGTCGAGAGTTAACCCTTTCGTAAGCAAAGGCAACTTGTAGGAAGGTATCATTGGAAGACTGTGTAATAAGGGTGACTATAATCGTTCGCTTCCAATCGTTATTATGCATGAAGAACTTGTAAATAGGTAAAACAGAAATTACTATAATCAGACACGACTCGAAGCTCACTGTCTAATAAGAGTGCTGTAATGACTCCACCTTCAATTGACGGCGTGAACGGAAAAACACTGTATAAATAAAACAAACTGGAACTCTCGCTAAAACGAATTGCATGACATCGAGTGATATATCTCAAGAATATTATATATCTCCATACAACTATGACGCAAATCCCTCAAGAATTGAACAATGCTGTAACGTAAGAGGTGACATTTTTATACATCACGATATGGTTCTTGTTAAAATCAAATGGGTCATCTCAATTTCATTATTTAACGCGACTCGAAAAGCGGAGAAAAGGTAAACGACGTCAAACTGTCGCATGTTCGACGAGGAGACAAGCCGATGAAGAAACGGCAAGAACAACCCTGGAAACCGGGACAAAGACTCACAAAAGACGAAACGAAACCGCTGCGAGGAACGACGGGTAGCGATCGTAGAAACAGGCGCAATGCCACAAGAAACTGACTAACTGGTAATTAGCATATTTCCAGGATATTTCGGCAGCACGCGATGTTCCGGTAACTCGGCCCGAAAATGTTCCCTCGTCGTTCGAATTCCAACGAAACGAGCACCGACGAATGCACATATTACAACAGAGTCGCACGATTCTATTTCTGACGATCGTAACAATATCAAAGTTCCTGTTCGATTCAGGAAACTTTGCCACGACTTTCCTGCGCTCTTTTTCAACTTCTGTGGGAGCGACTTTGTGCGGAAGCGTTGTGGCAGGACGGATCACGGAAAGTTCAACTCAATTTTCATAAATTTCTGAATGGTCGAATTCCCAAATTTTGTTACGTCGAATTGTCTGAATTTCTGTATCTCCGACTTTACTGGTCCCAAACTACCAAATCTACAAATTCTTGAAATATGAAATTAGTAGATCTCCTTTGTAAGTCCAAGTTCACAAATCGTGGAGTCCTCGAATTCCTAAACTCCGAAATATCCTAACCTTCAAATTCTTAAATTTCCAAATCCCGAATTGCATATTTTCATTTAGAGAAAATTCCTTTCTATCGCGGGTGTCGACCACGCATCGAATTTTTTTCCACCGTCGCTGTCGTGGCATAATCAAGCCCCCACCCTCGTTCTTCCTTCCTTTATCGTTACAATCGATCTTGCAAAACTAGTCAAGGTCGATATTCTAGCCGGTGATTCGCGGAATAATCATTCTTTCACCGACGGTGGCCGATTATCCGTGTCGGATAATTGAGCTTAATTGGACGTCGATCTGCGTACTAGTACGGGACACGATCTTTTTCCCGCGGCTTCGAAAGGATAGATCGTTTCTCCGCGAAGCACGATTATTGTGTTGCTCAGTTAATGACACGATGACTCAATTAGAAGGCGACGACGTCCAATCGGAATTCAGGCGCCTCGACGATTGTCTCTTACGCCCATTCACGGTCCACGCGACCTGGCGCACGATATCATTTTATATATTTGATGCATCCTGTGCGACGTGGGCCGAACGTTAGCGGAGGAGCGAGGCACGAATCCAACACGGCGCAGATCGTATCTAACATTATGCGCACGCTATTAGGATGATTAACGGTACTCGCGTGTAATCGAGTCAGAGGGTATTGTCCGTCGAGTGTCACCGTTGAATCTCATCTTGCACCAACGATCTCGCTCGTGTTGTGACCCTACGACACTTTCTCGTGGGTGCAGCCTTGCTTTTTCGTCTCGTGTCGATTGCTGTCTAATCATCTGAATGTCACGGATGCGTGGGTCTAAATTAGATTAGTCCACAATCCGGTAGCAACGAAAATACCCACCCTTTTAGGTTAATAATACTATGAAGCCTCAATGTGAACTTCTCCAAAAGCTCGATGTCGAAACCCTGCAAACTTCCCAAAGGGTTAAAATTGTAACCCCATTTGCAAGAAATACGCTTTAGATTTTATCATCGAATTTGTAAAAATGTCCATTAATAATGCGAATGGACTTCCTGCGAAAGTCATGAACGCTGGAAGGCAGTAGACTCCAGCAGTTCTAGAATTGCTCTTGATGAAAGCATATTAAATCTCATCTTGGTTTCTGATCGTTCAAAGCGTGACTCTAAACGCAGCCACCCCTTCTAATTTCCTGTCATTTGCTGACTGATAAAACCATTCGTGCAAAAAATGATACCAGAGAAATTAAGCACCGTTCGTGCATCTTTCAGCGGCACAGTTGTCATGTCCCTATTGATGTGCTTTGATGTTCCTCTGAAAACAAGCATCATTTACATGAAAATCGCAGATCGAGATGGAAAGATTTGAAAAGTAATCGTTCCTCGGGGAAATAAATGGCGCTTCTTTATTAAAATGATGCATGAGCCTTCCTCCATCATTCCTCGATGCAAATCATGAAGATCCAATGGTCGATGTTCGAATGCAGCCACTTTTTACTACCATTTGTAACCCGACGAGCGGATGACGTAAATCAAACATTTTTATGCAACATTGTGTTACATTCTGACGTTAGACGATTGATGAAGCAGACCCATCTTCCATTACGTTGGTAATTCCCGACTGTCGCATTCTTTGACAGCCGATATTGATAGATTTCAACCGATTTCAATTTCAAATCGAACATCGAATCTATAATCTTCTAAGTTCGTTCTAATTCTTTCGTCCATTTGAATTTGAATAATTAGAATGAAAATGTTCGATAAGATCGCGAATACGGTTGCCAACCTAATGCATCGGCATCTGAACTTTGGCTACAGTCCGAGCGTACATTCTAGTTTCCCGTGGCAGTTTTTCCTAGGCGCACAGTCGAGTTTATAGTGGCTAAGTAAGAAACGAGATCCTTCGTTCCGATTTACAGGTCGATAATTTCGTGGCTCGCGCTCTTCTGGGAAAACCGCGGAGACCGACCGCTTTCACTCCACTCGCCATTTACGATTGGTTCAAGGTTCTGCTTCTCTTTTTTTCTCCTCTCCTGTTCATGTGTCGGCGTTGCTGCACCTGCAACAGAAAAGAACACGGAAACGTGATTGCTCTGTCGGCGCCCTGTACATGTACCTTCTTTTTCCAACGACCACGAATGTGGGCTATAAACGAACGGGAAGGCGAAAAAAAAATAGCGGCAGAAATGGACAGAAACATTTTTCAGCGTTCCGATCACGTACAACTTACACTACTGAGAACAAGTATTGATTTCTGATTTTTTATCGTTCCTTTTGATCAGGTTCCTTATATAGCGGTGCAAAAAGATTCGATTCTTCCTTGCGATTGCATATGTCAAACCATGTAGCACAATATCTGAATTTGGGACTAAAGTGATTATCACTTTGTGATTTCAGGAGAAATCTAAGATCTGGCAGTGTACCGAGATGGCAAATTGCCAAGAAACTGAGATTTCTATGCCTGCTAACAAACAAACTCTAATCACTTATATCACAACCGGGAAAACACGCACCCCTCCACAGTTGGCGTTCGTGTGAAAAATAAAAACACGAGTTTGAGGAAAAACCAGCGTTCCGATAACATTGGTTTGCATTGGAGAGGAAGGTGGCAGCTGATGTGGCACGCGATCTGAAAATTACGCTCAACCATCGATCAATACCCGCAAAGAATCAACGAAGGTGCGCAGACTGCATCAATGGCCATTTTTCTTTTTTCTTATCTTCCCTGTTGCCGGTTGTTCCGACGATTTCGTGTAACGATCATCTCCCGTTTCGTGTTAACAGACGCATCATCGAGGAAAAATAGAGAAGTTGCCTACTGTCGAGCTCCTCTCGTTATATGGATCGTAACGCTGGCGAAACGTTGATTAATGCACCGACGGTGTTGTACTTGATTAATAATTAACGATATCAGACCAGTCGTCCATGTAAAGATTGCGGATTAATCGGACTTGGGATGGGGCACGCGAGAAACGCATTGTCACGTAATTGTTGTTCCAGAGTAAACGACAGGATCACGCGATCTACGAAGAAATCTGTCGCTCGTGTTTAACAAGTATTTTTATTTAGATTTTTTTACCGTGTTTGTGTTTCACCGTCGCTAATAATTGGTTTTCGAAGGGAAAACAGAAATAGCAAATGATATTGAGATAAAATCCCCGATGAGTGTGATTCAGGTTAGACAATGCATATACTAAAAATTTGCTGGATGTTGAAAAGTTGAAAGTTGAACATGATTAGTAAATTAATATCACTATCCAACGCTTACGGAATGGGTAAGAAAAGTGTGTATGTTTCTAAGATTGACCTATCGCGTTGTAGACAATCAGACCTTCAAACGGTGTACAAATTAAATTATAACAATATTAAAAATTATGTTTACTGTATATCTAAGGATGTAATTTGTAAGGGACCAACTATGGTCTTTGAAATTAGAATCCGCACGTGTCTTACTACGCACAGCCTTTTCTACTTGTGGCGACCGAGTCAGCCTTTGGCCAAAATGGCATTGTAAATTGTTGAGGAATGTTCAATTTCTGTTTCTACCTAACGGAATCCTTGTAGGAGAGATTCATTCGGTATCGCTAATTATCTGTAATCGTCAGATGCACGGTATCGAGGATCTCGTGAGTTTCTCGTTCTTCAAGGAGCTCTCCACCACTTCCCACGTCTTCGAACATACCCCGTAATTTCTTGTACTCGAAAGGAATTGCGAAACGCTTTGTTCGCTATTGACAGAAGAGAAGGGATTGCGCGCAGCACGGTTAAACAGTAACACAGAAGAATGTAATTAGAGTTCTCGACATATCGATGGCCGATAACCCGATTATTAGGACAGGAGCAACAGAGGCTGCCAAGTGAAAACCCGCCAACAACGGTAATGCCACCGTAACAAGGGTATCGATAGGAACGTTTCGAATGTCTTTTTCTATCACTCGCGATCTTAAATCAATCAAATGTTCAAATTATCCAATTCAAACTTCTTTAGAGGGAAACATTACTTTCTAAACTCCATAAAACTTACATCAGACAGATCGAATTAGCGGTATAAACTTCATGAACAATTTTACAATTCGTTCGTCCCCGATACTTCAACTCGTACATTAGAGTTTCTCGCTAATATTTAAAATAAGTAAAATGTAATTGCACTCAAGTCACTTCTGAGAACGCACTCGTTCTCGAATTCATTCATAACGTCTCGATAGGTAAATCTACCCTGTTATCGCGGCAGTGGTTGACTTATCTCGATGATTCACGTGGTGTTCCCTAAAACGAAAGCAATGCTAAGTATAGTGAACGAGTACCCTTCCTTCGGAGCAGAAGGGTGAAGCAGGCGATGACGGAGCGACGAAAGAAGAAGAAGAAGAAGAAGAAGAAGAATAGAAGGTGGAAGACGCCAGGAAAAAAGTGTAGGAAGAGGAAAAAAGGAAGAGGTAGAAGAAGAAGAAGAAGAAATGCCTAACGCCGATCGAAGAGACGGAGCCCCACCTCTTGCGAGAGCGATGCCGTGCTGGGACAGGCCCGTCGAATGTTAAGGAGACGCGGGGAGCGAACATAACCTCACCTAACCTAACTTCACCTCCACTCTCGGAGGCAGCCGTGCGGCCGGCGATCCCGCGTATGATTTCCAGTCGAGCTCTCATTGGTCGACTGGTCGGTGCACGGTTACCGCCTTCGCCATTAAACAAAACCTTGCGAGAAGAGAGCGAAATTAAAAAAACGAAGGGTCTCAGGCCCTCCTCGATACGTTCTCGACCTTGCCCCAGCACTGTTTCGGTACCTCCACGCTAATTGCCATTGCCTCGCGACTTGTCGATTCATTATGCCACCCACCCTATCAATCAGACACGAACATGACCCCACCACTCTTCGTCTTCCTTTGATTGCACGACGAAGGGCCGACTCCCTGATATTACGATTTCATTTAACATCATCCTTGTCTAACTAGATTTTCTGCTCGTCAATTTCTCTGAAATCTTGAACTGCGGTAAATCGTACTGTTTATGAATCTGCGTAATTATAGAAACAGATACTCAATTTTTCAGATCTTCGTAATTGAAGTGTAATTGTAGTAGTAGTAATGATACGAAGTGTTTGTAAATATGCGGTACACAAACATGTATTTTATAAAGATAAGTAAAGAAGTTGGAAAAGTAAGATACATAGTATACAGAAAATTGAGCCTTGAAGAATTATGTTGCAGTTTCGTGACGCTTCGCGCCATTTTGGTGTTTATCCTGTAATTCAAGTTCACACTTTAACTTCATAGTGAACCATTATCTCGAGTATCGAGTATCTGTCGTAATGTAATATCTGTGCATAAAATAACAAAATCTACCGGTGTTCAAAATTTGAAGGCTCGTTAATATATAATTTTTCGCTAGATTAATAATAACCGTGTATGAAAATGAGACCTCCAGGAAGCTTCATTAATAGCATAACCCAAAATGTATTCTGCCTTCAGGAAGCAACCCTCTGATACAGGAATCTCGTTACCCTCGGGCTTGATTACGAGAGTTAACGAGAGCACCACGGAGCCCTCTTTCTATCTAGAAGACAGCTGGCTTGCTGAAGAGGGTTCCCCGGTCAATTTTCTGGCCGACAGATTCGCGAATCCGCGTCGCCAATGTACTCTGCCGATCTGAGCCCTCAGCCTCACCCTTCCTTCCTCTATCTTTCTCTCCCCGTGGCCCACACTCTTCATCTTACTTTCTCCTTTTACCCCGTAATTGATATTATTATGGGCCGGTGAGGCCCTCCCATTACGTTATAAATGTTACACGGCTCGATTACCGCTCTTTGTTCCGGGCATGCTTACAATGTCCACGAACAATGCTGGACCCTCTTCCTTCTTCTCCCCACCTCTTCAGACTGGTGCACCGTACATGAAGGAAAACGACGACAACCTCGAAGAGTTAACCCTCGATTTAACCTACGTGGAGATACGGAGATAAGAGGAGATTCGTTGGTCCACAAATGGTGACGCTATAATCGATCATTAAGTAACAAATAAGAAACCTTTAACCAATTTAAAACGCACTGTCTCTTTGGTTCAAGGTTACACGCGTAATCCCGCGAATTTTAGGTACGATTTATTGCTGCGATAACAGAAGTAACCGGTACAGTTCGACCGGGACCACGAACGGTTACACGCGGCCCACTGTCCGCCATTTTGAGATGGAGCCAAGGCAAGACCCGTTTCTCTTGGTCTTTTTTTCATGGCCTGTTCGTCGTCCTAATCATTGTTATTACGACCGGTCGCCCGTTCGCACACGTGCTTTTTTCTCCTTCGTTCATCCCTTGCATCCCCCGACATTCTCCCGTCCCTCGACCTGGCGATAGATTTCGGTCAGGCCAATTACATTTTTTCCTCGGCCGTGGAAAGAATAAAACTATGATACGGATCGGTATCGTTTCGGTCCCCACCTGCCTCGTATCGGCGTAACCTCAAAAGAACCTCCCCTTTTTTGGGGCAAAAATGAACAATCCGTAGGCGCGACAGACACCCTTGATCCCAATAATTATTCGACCGAATCATTATCTCGTGACCCGGCGAACGCAGAAATCTTTTTAATCCGTCGACGATGGTTGATGAATAATCGCGAGGCTGATTCGCGGAACGTATCGATCGAACTGCAGGGAGAAACTAATCTACCTCGATCGTTAAAAATTTAAGCTTAATCCGTCGAGTATTAAAAGCGGAAATGGGTAATCTGTAGCATGACATTGAAGAAGATTATCCAGGATACGACTGGTTACATTTCAAACATTTCAAGTGTTCGCGTTTAAAAACTGACAACCTATCAGTTACCGTAAGTGCAGTTGCGCGTCCACGCACCGCGCCATTGTGGGCGCAGTTGCCTATCACTGGGGTAAGAACATGTGTTCAAACGATGAATAATTTAACTGAAGGATCCGCCGTCTTCCATCGAGGTATAACATTAGTCCAAACACGCATTACATCATCAACATGAATATTAAGGAGCGCATAAATTGCTGTAAATTTAAAAGAAAGCTACATCCTCGAACAGCCACGAATTAAGACTTCCAATTTTGACCCTTAAGTCTCGTAAAAAGTGTATTATGTTCCCCGGAGCTGTAACAGGACAACGAGCACAATCAAAATGTGACAGCGACTGTGAACGATCGAGCTTTCTCTCGACACGGTCGAAATTGACCGCGCGATTCGCCGATTCCGCGAGCACTCGTGGGCAAAATGAGAGGAAGGCGTGCCATGGCGACGTGGACTTTCTTGCAAAACGCGATTCCGCCGCTTCAAGAAAGTGGAGCACGCCTGGCATAATGTATTCACGCGATTTTCAGCCTCATATCCGTCCCGTTCCTCTCCCTCCGCTTCGGGGAATCGTTAAAAATGCCCGACGTTTCGACTTTCCGCGAAGCGCGTTCGAACGCTAGGCTGTCGGCGCGTAAAAACTCTGAAAAGGGAGAGGAAAAAAGGCGAACGAGCGGCGCAGTTATGTCACTATTAAAAACGCATTAATCCTGAATTCGCCTTGGATCGGGCCGGTCGCATCGCGCGGATGCCTGTTGCGATTTAAACGCTCGGTTTCCCGATGCGCGATTTCACGCGTTGCACGCGCATTATTGCTTCCACGGTTTTTACCCTCGCGACGCGCCTGAATTTCAGGGAAATTGCGCCGTCTTCCCCGTCACGCTGAAATTGAAAGAGCCTCGAAAGGAATAAAATGGAAATTGATAAGCCGAGCGCGATCGAGGAAGGATTTTTTTTCGGTGCGACGATTAGAGGCGTGAAGACGAGGGAAATCGTAAAATCGATGCTTAAACCCATCCCACTCGTAGAAATCGTAGAATGGATGCAATATTATGAACGTCATTGACGCTAAGAGAACAACGACCGACGACGACATTATGTTTCTGTACTCGAAAGCTCGGCGATGTAACGACGGGGGAGGCTGGAAGCTTCTAAAGTACTCGCTGCCGCCGCTAATGGCACTTCTCCGTCCGACGAGGGGGAGATTTTAAGCTCGTTTCGCGGAAAAACTGTTGATTTTCCACGAACGAGAAATTACTTTCTCGCGCGTACTCTTTTCATGGACTGTTCGTCCCTGTTCCTCTCGGATGATCAATATCGAGAGTAGAAGCGTAGATCTCCTACAACGATCGAGTCCACCATTTTGACGCACGTTAATGGAATTTTATATTTACACTGATTCAAAATATGAGAAGAACTTGTCTATCTTATATTGCAACTTAATTATTATACCGGCAATGATACAACTATCTTTTAGATAATTTAATAAGGGTGTTTTCCTCCTTAGCATAAGTAGCACAAGTAGTGCAGACCATGTTATCAATATTGTACTACCAGCACCAGGGCTCTTCCTCCGATTTACATTCTAACCTTTCTTTTTCACCAATTAGAAAATCAGCGAGACATAACGACGTCTCATCTAATATAGGAGGGCTACGGGACGCTTCCCTGAACCGTCTTTTAATATCAGCCGAAACAAGAGTGAGAAAAAACGAAGGGATCAAAAGAGGGTTGTCCACCGAGCGTTGCCATAGATCCTGCTGGTCCTTTGGTAATGAGGTGCGGTCCCGTGAAAAGTATATCGAAATTCTGTAAAAAGAAAAGGACAGCAGAGCCGAGAGGGTGAGAAGAAGAATCGAGAAGCCAAAGGGAAACGGGAGACCAGGAGAGAGAGTCATCCGCCTTCCTAATTCGATCGAAGGCTCATTATGATCTTAGAGCTGATCCTGGGGAACCTAGCATTAGTATAAACATGGATCGAGAGTACCATTATACGGCCGTGGTGGTGGCCCATTTTGAATACGAAAGGAGCAGAGATATTATGTTAATCGAGCCGACGATATTACAATATAGTATCGCCACGCTGGATCCCGGGGGCCGTTCCCGTCCAGACTTTTCGCCTACGTCTCGTTCGCATCCATGTATGCATATATGTATGTCCTGACGATCGTCGCGACGCATTATAAGTTGACGAAAAAATAATTAGCGAACACGGTAGGGGTGTACGGGGCCGGGCAGTGAATTCTGATCAAGTGCCCGTAGCAGCCACGAGCCACCGGTTCTCGTATCGGGATCCAAGAAGCTCGTAGATGGCTCGCGAAAGCTCATGAATATTTTATCTGGGTCAGACTTAACCGATTCAACGACCAAAGCGACGTTTTGTCGCTTCGTTAGATTACCGCCAAAGGATGCGGATGGTAGTCGTGCCCTTTTTAACTCCTCCGCTAATTGGACATCCTCCTTCGACATTATTCTCGTGGGTTACTCTTCCTTGCTCGTTTGCATCCGATCTGACTTTAACATTTTTTAAATTCAAACACTGTATAAGTGCTCGTGCACTTCCCTTGACAGATAATATTTGCATCGAGAAATGACTCACTGTTTGGAATCATTTGCAGAATATAAATGTATGGATATGCACCATCAACGCTTGGTTTGATTACATCATTTTCTGAATACAATCCATCGACTACTTCGGACTGAAGATTTTATATAATCTTCGTTATTGCGAGGAAGTATCTATAATTAAATTCTAGATCAATCGTATGCAGCGATCGATGCAACACGAAACCCCGGTTTCTTCGCAGATTCTCTATTTGCTCGGATCCCGAAAAGACACCGTGGAGAAAACGCGTATCCTCTCAGGAAAATTGCGTAGTGGCTGTCTTCGAGTTCGAGCGGATTACAGGGGTGGCAGAGTTGAATGAAGGGTGTAGGAGGGCTCGGCTACTGAGGGATCGTTGTTGCCATGGCGACACCAACCCCGTCCTCCGGCAGTTCACCATTTCCCCCGTGCGCCACAGCGATCCCTCCGACCTCTGGGAAAGGCGCGATCCATATCTGCTAACGCGAAGTCACGTTTCAATGGCCATTTTGTGTTAGGACACGAAGAAACGGACCCTCGATAAAACGCTTTCCTATTCTCATTTCTTCCAATCTACCTTATTCCCTCAGAAAGTCTAAACAATCAACGACCTTCACGATGTTCACGATGAAGTTCAATCTTTCCAACAAGGAGCGAGAAAATTGGACATAATGTACATCGATTTTATACTTGACACTAAATCAAACTTAAACTGAAGTCAAATTATATGGTCTACCGAAGGATTACAGTAAAGTTATGGTTTTTCTTATTATATGACAGCGTGACATTTTCCGCGGACATTTTCACGCAGTTAATGTCACGACATTTAGTTATCATTAAACATGGCGGCGAGTAAACTAGGATTTCGTGACAGTAATGTCACAACGAGTCCAATGCCACGATAAGGCGGCATTTAGTTTTCACGATCACAAAGTCATATCATTTAGTGGCATGATTATAAAAGTCAAATAGCTGCTCATAGCTTCGCGTTCGCGTAGTAAATGCGTCGAAAAAATAAATGATAATGCTCGGCAAGGTCGCTTGGGAATGAAATTTGAAACAAAGAACTCGGCAGTGATAATTACAACGTGTTACACACGAGCATGTAAGTAGTCACGTTTACGTAACCCCGATGAATCTGTACTTCGCACGAGAGTTCGCTTAATGAACCTAATTGAGACAGCACAGATTTTCAAGCGGAATAAAAATACCAAGTTTTTAGAGTCGGATTAAAAATATTTGACGAAGAATATCAAAGATGGAAGAGGTATAACTGGATAATGAAAAACAATTTTTTCCAAGGCATTAGGCACAAGTTCTGCATGTTATCGCGAAGTGCTTTCAACGCATTCCTAGGGCACTCGAACTCACCCCACGCGTAACCCAACGCCCTCTCGAGGGTACCATAGGGGTGTACTGTCGCGACACTTGCGCATTGGCCGTCGAGGACCGATTTAAGAGTCACGGCCCTATAGTCGATTATAACGTTAAGAGGAAACAGTAGTCTGGATCGGTAATTAAACAGCGAGGGAATGAACGGAACCACTCGAGGCACACTATTGAAACGCCATTCCTTATGCCGGTGTCGCGCTCGCGCGTGGGCACGAAGCCGGGCGTAAAAAAATCATTCGGCATTTTGCATACACGTCCACCTTGTCTCGTGTTACCAATAATCGTATCATTTGCAAACGCGTAATCTATCTGATCTCGTTCCGCTAATCAATCGCGAAAAATTCATTAGTTTTTCCCCGCGCAATACATATATCATTAATCCGACGTCAATCGCGGTAAAAACGTTATGTCGAATGAATAAACCGTTCTTATTCATCCGTATCGCTCTACTATAGTGAGGACTTGAGACGAACGTAATAGCTTGTCCTTTTTCCATCTCTCTTTGTAAGATGTTCACAAGAAGAATAAAAAGAGCAAAGGAATTAAAGGAGGTAAACAAGAGAGACGTTTTTATCGAAGATGTTAATTGGTAGTCTAAGGCTGTTTTATACAGGTGTCGGGGTTTTATCCCGAGTCTTCTCTGTTCTTACCCTGACTGTTGTGAAACCGCCAGCAAGAATCCAAAATGGAGACGGTGCACATCCCCCAAATCGAATTTCACCTACCTACGTATCTTCGGGTGGGTAATTATTTTTTCGCGAAATCTGGGGATCTCGATCAGGCGATTCGGGCTTCCCCTAGCCGATCGACGATTCGTCGAGGGTGCGAGAGAAAGGGCGTACATATCCTTTCGAGACCCAGGGCTGAGCTGCGTGGCGGAGACCCATTTGCGATGCAGGTAACTCCACACCCCTTTCCCTCCCTCGAGGTATCTTCCAGCTTCGGCTGGCCGCTTCCTGTACGTGTGCACGCACACGCCGAGCGTACCGCCTCGTCTGCACGCGCGTCGACGCGACTGTGGTGAGCGATGCACATGCAGACACCGACAGCAAAACCTATCTGCCATGCACGATCGCTCGGTTGCATATAAGCCGAGACGCGCAGCACGTCATTACGCGGGCTGAAAGCAAAAAGACGATAGCCTCGCAGCCAGCCAATCGCCGTTCGCGTGCTAATGAATCTGAACCGACCCGACCAATGGCGAAACCCCGTAACGCCGCTGGTGAACCCAGTGTAACCCTCGTGGCGATACCACGGTACCAGAAAACCGGGGTAAGCCGGTGAGGCGAGCCGCTCGATCACAAATCCTCCTCTTTTTCTGCGATCGGGAATCAACAACGATCCGGCCACGCGAACGATTTTTTTTTTCTTTCGAAATTTCGAAATGGTTATTACGCAACCCGGTATACTCCCAACTTTAATTTATCAGACGCGGGCACACAACCTCCGAACAAGATGCGACCAAAGATTAACCCCCCACGGCGGCGTGCGTTTATTCGTGTTTCAGATATCGCGATCGTGAGCGGTTCGGTAATTTGTAAAATTCAAATTGCGTACTGATGCGCGAGAGTTTGACTTTTAAGCGTGCCCACGGGAATGACGGGTTCGTGCGTAGGAAAAGATTAATGCATAGATAATTTCTCTGCACAAATGTATCTTCCATCAACCTTAAAGGAGATCGGGACGTTGAACTACATATACAATTATGACTGCCCTCATATGGATTGATCAAAACGAGTCACAAGTTCTGATGACTTCATATAATTGTCCACGAGTGAACAGGAACCAAAACTCGCCAAAAGCACGATCGTACGATCACGTGCGGGCATGGATAACAAGACAAAAGGTTGGGACAGTTAGGTGCATGCAGAAAGATGAAGGAAAGGAAAAAAGAAGGGTTGAGGTTCCCGGAGCTGTGTCGAGCAAGAAACTCGCTCATTGTTTCCCTCCTACTTTCGGTTCCGTGCTCGCTGGGCTGGCGACACGTAAAGTGCGTGCACGCGTGCATGCGTGCCTGCATGCCATGCCGCGGCACGGTGCATGTGCACGCGGCGCGTACACTCGATGCAGCGTGCACAACGCGCGGCTCGATGCAGCGTGTACCGGAGTCAGAGAGCCGCTCAGGGCTATCATTATGGCGGCAGTAGACACTCCCTCCTTATCGCCGGTTTCCAACGCGAGTCTCGAACGAACGAACGCTCTCAGCTCCGCTCGCTCGCTCGCCATCATTATATTTTCCGCGGCGAGAAAGGACGCGCATACGAGCGAATACGTGCACACATGCAACAACCAACGCGAGCGGGTTTCGCGAACCTTTCCAAGCCGATGAACGCGAACGAATGGGTGAACCCGATCAGCTGAACCTTTTCCTGGCTCCGCGATCCTCGACTTTTCTCTACTTTGTTTAATATAGTGCTATATCAATTCTTAAGTACCATGTTTGAGTAACAGATACCTTCAATTGACCTGGTACAGACGTTTCTCATCCTCGTAAATTACCAACTTGTTACTGTGTTATATCACCTTACTCGGTAGCTACTGTATGCTGAACATGGTAGATCCTAAAGAAAATGGCGGCGAAGGGCTTGGTCACTAGTTCGTTTTTAAGTGGCAACACTTTTTTTATACCCTTGAGTGACTAGAATTCTTCTACTCTTAAGCAGATGCACCGTGTCTCCGATAACAGTTATCATGCTAACTTCCACTAGCATTATTCATTACCCTCGTTTCTATTTCAAAATCTGAATTCATGCATAACTTCGATTGACCGTATAATACCCAAGGATTAAGAATGATCGATAGCTGATATCCAATTTACTTTATAAATTCATGAAGTTGATTTCACTTCTGCATACACCGCAATAAGAAAATCACTTTAGGTTCTTTAGTATTCGTGATGCACTGCAATTTAATTCGTGTCCTCCTTTTCTAGTTTTGCTTGTACACAAAATGGATGGTGTGTTGAACTGGGAAGAAGTCGTTCATCGAGAAGATTTTCTCAAACGGATGCAAGTTTAAGGTTTTTCCAACGTGGTGGGTCTTCAACTTCGGGAAGTTTAATCATGTTCCCCGTAATTTGTTCTTTCGATACCAGTTTAAGTCCTAACCGGTCCGCGACGACGTTTTTGTCCCAAAGAAGTCAGAGTTTCGTAAGAACGATCCGGATAACTCGCGAAATGATCGATACTATAATTTCCAAGAAACACGAGAACTCTGATTAAAAACGATTATCAGCAATTATTCCGCTTCGGTACTATATCAAAGAGGACAGAGAACTTTGCAATTCATAACGTTCGCTGATAATTTATGGTCTTTTGATTGATACCTTGCTGTTCTCTTATCGCTACGAATATTATACGTATGCAGATATATTTAACATTTTAAATCTTCGGACAAAACGTTATCGGTTTATCGTTAATGTTATTCAACAATTTTTTACCGGCAAAATCAGTGGAAGAATTCATAATCTAGGAAATGATCGGTTCATGAACGATAATTAACGCTAAATTACAGATCACGGTATGGCAAAGTTTCGACTTCGGCAAACTTGGCGAGTCTCCAATAACGACACAGTTAAATTAATGTACGACACAATTGTCTTATTTCTACTTGAAATGCAAATCGAACAAACAAGAACGTGTTGAAGGCATACAGGCATAGCGAATGCCTGTAAACAAATCAAACAAATATAATGATCTCCAAATAGGTACCATATATTACTAGGTGTAAGTGGTGTGTAAGTATAATACAATTCTAGTGGGCAAACTATGGGGAAGTTTGTTTTCAAAATTCAATACTTGTTCATAAAATTAAATGAAGACTTGACTAATGCGGTACAATTGTTAATTGACAAATGAAATTACCTTGAATGTCAATGGATCATCTTCCAAACAGATGGACAGTCACGTGGTGTCTCGACCGCCATATTCTCTCATCTCGATCACCGTCGCATAGTCTCTATGAGCAATGTAATCCTCAACATCGAACTGCATTTTTCATCATTCGCAGACATTCGGGGAACAATAATTATCCAAATGTGCCAACATGTCCATCACGTGTCATGTATCTTCCATCCATCTTCAATAACCAACAATCGTTTCCATTATTCACAGATATCCAAGGAACTTCGCGAGAACAGTGTTTCTAGTCCAAGAATCAGTCAAACATTTGAGGACACACTGCAGCACCGGCGTGGCGTCGCCGTCGCTCCACACGAATTTCCAGAAACCATTTAACCCAGTTTCATCGCACTCGATCCAAAGAAATGCAACGAATCAAATACAACCTGAACGCAGCTGCTCTCTCGAAATCCTTTTCGAGCGATGAAGCGTCCAATCGGTTCGTGTCCAAACGTAATTCGAGGCGCCACTAAGAATCCTCCTGTGGTTCCCATTCCACGTGATTGTCCATCGGAGAAGGAGGTTTTTTTTTAATCGCGTAGCCAGGGCGAAGGAAGTCGCGACGAAGAGGAAACACTTTGCCGAGCCGGGAGCATGTGACAATCCGCTCGCATCGAGGACCGAGGAGAGACTCTATAAGGTGGTTTCCATCCCCCAATAGCGGCTGGCGCGCTGGCGGACCCGACGCTGCAATCATTCCCCGTAATGATTGTCATTACCGGGAACGGGAGGGCGAGCGAGCGAGCGGGTGGACGAACGGGGCAGAGGGATTGGCCTGCATTGCGATTGCGTTTCTGTCTGGTCCCATTGGCCGACAAACTGCGACTACGGACGAGTCTCTGTGTTCCGGTAGACTGCGACCTCGGCCCGTTCGAGATGTAATTTCGCCTCTCTTGCCAGTTCTTTTATGCCGCTGGATGAAAAAAACGAACGGTTTTCGGAATCGATCATCGCGAGATCGGCAACGGGTTAGGGCGTTCAATGGAACAGGGGTTTCGTGGACGGGCTTGATAAATAGAGAGCTACGCGTTCAAAGAATTCTGTAATGATCTCTCGGCTGAATTTACTATACGGAAATTACTATGTTTTCTTCCTTGGACTACGATCTCAAAACGATGTATCTTGAATAAACCACTCATTTATGATCGCGAGAGTAGTCAGTTTTCGACTATAGAATGGTTTTATGCAATTATCGTCAGCTTAATTGTCCCTTATACTACACAGATCCATGAGATGTTTAGATAAACTATAAAAGAATAGAACAAAAATCACTTCTTATCTGTGTTATAATTACACTTGTGTCATTTCAATAATGTCCTACAATAGTCCTTCGAAAGGTCCAGTTGGAATTGCGATCACATACGAAGGGAGAGGATACTTTCATTGAGATCATTACGTCATCCAGAACGTAATAAAGCGAGAATCGATAGAACGAAACGTCGTTCACCCGGCGCATTGGTTCAAGGATTTAAAGTGTTGGTGGAAAAGAATGGATTTTGAGCGAACAGCTTCGGAAGAGGACATCAAAGCACCAGATATCGCGACGAGGCCTTTCATGGCTGCCATTATCGCGTTACTTCCGCGTGGCCGAACGTCATTTGCCTCACACCCCCGTGATGATTTGAGGGCAACCGAGCCACCGACCCAACCCCTCGTTGCTTGTTGGGGCCATTATGTTACTGCATCGCGGTGGATCTACATTCGAGTCGAATGTACCGATGCAGATTTCTGATGGTCACTGTAAACGACCATATCAGCAGATCTTTATTAACGTTTTAATAAATTTTACATTCGCTATTGACATTCACCTTCGTTCAAAATACATATTCACATCACACTATCTATTCCATGCGGGTGAAGTTACAAGTGCATTAAACTTGAAAGTGCTGACTAATTTCGCAAGATTTAAAAACTTGATACAGCAGAGAATCGTATAATTCTCAACACGCACTAAAGCATGCTTTGATAGTTTTGGTATATACGACCCTCATAATCAGAAGGGCTGAAGGTAGGTAAAGTAGACAACTGTAAAGGACTACACTCTTACCAAATGATCAACTATAAGATAATTATAAATTCGGTTGACTGATGGTTTTCAATTGCTGCGACCATTGTTCAAGCAGAAATTTCGAACCGATTAAAATGCAGATAAACCGGGTAGCATAATCAATGCACAATCAAGCATAAAACGCTGCATTAGGGAAACAAAAAACCCATAAAAGAAGCATCTCCATCGTGAACGATGCTCCGTCTCTATTTTACCGGAAAGCATAGAGAGAAACGTACGAAAACGTTACCGGTTGGAAGACCTAGAAGAGAGATGCTCCATCATAAAGTGCACCCTTGATGACAACAGCGTGCACCTGCATCTCCGGGAGCGTGTAACGCGGCTCGTCCTTGGCGGAGGCGGAAAATGATTTCGCGGGGACGATGATTCGCGAGTCCCATGGAAATCCAGGAGGAAGAAAGCCGCGACGGTCGAAGATCTCACGGTCGATTATCTTTACGGGCGACATTACCGAACCATTAGGAGCGTGGTAGTCGTCAGGCTCGCCCGATGACAGTTTCGCTACGCCTCTGACGTCAACCAGCCTCGAATTCCAACGTGGGCGGGCACGACGAAATGGCTTCGTCTCTCCCTTCGACTCGTAAGAGCGTCTCCGCGCTACTCGCCCCAATCCTCCTCGGTCCTCGTGTTCCGCCACCTCGACGGCCAACCACCTCGCCTCCTCCTGCATTAAGCACTTCGCAACGACAATTTGCGATACATTTGCAAGAGCTCGCGACTTGATATTCTGTGGTTGTTCGCGGAAAATTTCTGGAAAGGCTGGTTCACGCTGTCTACATTGTGAGAACTCGCGTCCACTAGCGCTGAAAGCGTTCGATCCGACGAACCAACCATTCCACGGCTGGATGAAGCAGTTACGTTTTTGCTCTCTGACAGTTTTACAACGTCATGGTTCTTTAATCAATCGACGACCAACGATCGTAACGTTCGGCCAGGCTTGTCAACGCAGATGAAGACATTGGCGTAACTAGATTTCGCACCAGGGTGTGTTTGCATCTAATCAAAACATGAATGATCCTCCCACTCCTTGTTAGAACTAGTGGTGTCATACCACAAGATATACATATGAGATCAACAAACGAAGTGGGTAAAGTGAGAATTCAGATTGAGACCTACTTACAAGGTTCCAAATTGTAATGTATAATACGACTAAGTACTACAAATACAGTAATGTTATTACGCAAGATTATGAACTAGTACCAGAATTAGATAATCGGATACTTGACACTTTTAAAATAGCAGGACTTTAGAAATAAAGACGTTGGTTACGGCAATGCACAAAGAATAGGCGAGGAAAAGAGTAAGAAATTGTTCGGCGAATATTAAACAATCGTCGAAACTATTAATCCATAATGAAACGGCTCGAGGCTGGTTATTAAAAGAAACTTTATCAGAAGGTTGAATTGCAGAACTCGTTTCCCGGGCATCGAAGCATGAGCCCGCGAAAGCGGTAATTTAAGCAACGAGTGCGTTCGTGGATCGTTAATTAGGATCGTAACTTTCGAAGTAATCTGGAATCGCATTTCACGGTGTACCGATGTGCCGCGCACCAAGTCGATTTATCAGCGAGGCCAACGGTTGTCATGGGGATACGACCCGCCCCTTTTAAACCGGCTTGCAACCCCATGCAAACTGCGCATGGTGTCTGGAAAATAGTACCCTTCGATTGACAAAACTGCCAATGGATTTCCTTACGAAAACCATTCCGAACGATCCCTTTATCTTACAGTTAAAAAACTTGTTCCAATAGGAAAGAGGTAAAAATACTAGGAAGGATTTCTCACGAAAGTCAATGGTTATCTGTCGTTAGGATCTCGTTCGCACGAGGATTTCCCAAAGATAAGTATCTGAGCCAATCAATGTCTAAAAACGTTAACCATCGACGGATCCTAGGTTTCTCTTCTTTCCCGCTGAAATTCCGCTCGATTTTCGACACTGCACGAGGATAAAGATGTCTACGATATCGAATCACGCGAGACTAATTGCTCGCCGAGTGGATGATGAATCAACCAGCTAATTAGAAGCCACACCGTGCAGGAATCAGTTTACCCGGCTGGGTCAATCGTTCGGATTTAATAACTCTTTTACCCAACGATTGAAACGTTCCTTTTCGTCGGTCTAATCGTTCGTAATTGAACGACAATCAGGATCGTTGCCCAACACAATTATTTCTCATCGTGAAGTACCGAGTGTGGTAGACTTCCCTAGGGAAAATGAACAAGAAGAAGCCTATCGCGGTGATTTGTACATTTAGACTCCTTTCTATTATGTCACGATTTTTCATACGGAAGACAATCGTACACGGTTTCTCCCTTATGTTCTCTACCCCATCGGTATTTTCCCTAGGAGAAGGCTAAAATACTTTCGATTATACACGCCCAACTATTCCGTCCATTTTTGGCTCGCAGAGATTCGCCTACGCGAGGAAATACCGTGTACATTTCGACTTCTTTCTTCCTCGAAGCGGCTTCTCCCACGACTCGGCTCCGTGAAAGGTATCCGAGGCACTCCTACTTAATTGTTGTTTATATCAAGCAATTCTTTTTTTCAAGCCTCGCCACCGTGCACGCACATAAGCAAGCGAACAACGCATTAAAAGCGACTCTCGCGTCGGTCGAGGCGACTCTTTTGTCGTGGAAGGCCGCATTTTTAACCTCTGAACCCCGACGCTGACGGTCGCCGCCTCTCTTTGCATCTCGACGTTTGCAAACGCCACTCTCTCTCTGCCTTCTGTAATTTCACAGAAACGAATGAAGTGTTTTCCTTTCTCCTTGTCGCGATGCTCGCCCCCTTGTCTGCCTCTTTGTTCCCTGCAAACGAACACAAAGCTCTTCCTTTTTCAAACTTGACTCAACCGTGCTCGTCATTTTCTCATCGTTGATTTCTTTATCCAAGCTTCTGTGCTGTTGGTAATAGAGCCATTTTTCACTTTGAATTTGATTTGTGCGACATCAAAGACCGTACCGAGTACTTCTCTCTTCAATGATTAAACCGTGGATGGTAACGTCATCATTCGTATTTAGATGCACGACTAAAATGTCTGGTTACCGAAAGACATTAACTTTGTATAAAAAGATGTGTTCAAGCGGAATGTATCAAGGATTGTCACGCATTTTTGGAACGGTACAAACGGAAGCGTGTGTCTTCGAATTCCCTGCCACCGAATACAGGTGAGAAGAACCCCCTGCGGTGTGTTGTCGGCTACCCAGCTACCTACGTGAGGTCCGCCTAAGGCCTCGCATTCATCATCGTGGACCACCTCCGGTGACACTGGTCTCCTCGAGATCGACGCTTAAATTCGTGTCGTTTTTCGAAAAATCGAACAAACGTGACCGGTCTTATCTATCTCTATCATGTTCTCCACAATAAAATTGTTGAATATTGTTATTTTTGCCATTTTTCGCTAAATGATTTATTTGATGGCATTTAATAATATTACAGGATCGGTTAAAAACCGGTTGGCGATATCGGAACGGTTCAAAAACAGATATTAATAATTGACAATGTTGTTAACTTTTCTTTTTGTCGGCGGTATCATGTGTCGTCCCATGTACTTACATATACTTCTATCTCCTAATATGCATAAACAAGATTGATGGGACCCACGTGCAGGTTCACATTTGTATGCGACTTGGTCGTGCGGTCACAGTCACGGTGGATCCAGGATCCGGTGGCGGTGCCGCAAGCTTGGAATTAATCCTTCTTCCAGAATTTTTCATTGTCGACACCGGTCGTCTACGTTCCAGCAGCCAATAATTACGAGCTCTTGATCGACTCGACCCAACCGACAAAATCACAGACGTTGCGTTACCTTCTTTGCACGCTTTTCTCCTTTTTATCGTATTATAGATTCATGTAAGAATGCTTAGGATAATGGTGGAACTACCTGATTACTAGCTCTTCTAAGTCTCCTGGCGTTAGCCGTTAACACCAAAACGAACAGGATTATTTAGCATCTGAAAGTTCATTCTACACGAAAGGAATGTATGACAAGGTTTCTTTTAATTAGACATCGTTTAAAACTAGATGTACGGTTTGTAAATACTGACAGCGCAGTGCTGATTCGAATCGTACGTGATTCACAGCCCAAAGGAACAGCGATTAAATTCCAACATCGCGCGTACATCGATTTCTTCGGGCGAAATGCCAACCTAAGTTGCAGAGACTAGCTTCGAAAAGGTTGCAATCGAAAGTGAGGCTGCCAGGTAATAAACGCAATTACAAATTTAACGCGTTTGGCCGACGGCGACGCCGACGGACGCGCGACGGACAACGTCCTTTTCTTCGGAATCGTCTAGATCTATACGCAAATGAACTGCGACGAATCGTGGAAGAATCGAGCTCCCGTCGCGGTATCGCTCGAAGAAAGCGACCAAAAAAAAGATGGTCTTTTAGAAGAGATAAAAAAGAAAAGGAAGAAGAGGAGAACGACGGTAGGTGGCTGCGATCCTCCAGCAGCAGGAGAACAAAAGGACGACGACTTAGTTCCGCATGGACCTTTCACGAGCGCCGCGACGGTGACGATCGTTCTTCATCCTGCTCTCTTTCCTTCTCCGCCTCTTGTTTTCGACTCTTCGAGTCTATCATCCCGCGTTTCCGCCGCGAGCCATACGCGCTGCCCGCGGCGATACGCCGATGATGATGATGATTAATCGTCCTACCTTTGTCTCGCGATAATGAGATTTTCGTTTGCGCAATGCGTCCACCTGCGAGCCTCTCCTTTGATCTGGAATCCTCTTACTGTCTCTTTTCTTTTCGACATGAATTCATCGGACCCATTTATGGCAACTGTTGTTGCCCCGTATCGATAGTAATAAGTTTTTTCTTCTAGTTCAGTCAGTTGAAACATTTCAAATCGAACTCTGCCTACTTCCATTAAAAATATTCAAAATATCACCGAATGTGACTACCTTGCAAGAGGGTGTACTGAAAGGTTGTACTGAAATATTTGAAACGAGTAAAATAGATATAGCTGATACGAAATGTCGTATAAATTTATGAGAGGATTCACACTGCGTGAAACAAGTGAAAGGTTGTTTCGTCGCGACACGTGTAGCAGGAGACGAAAACGAGAAGTTACTGGCAGGGAATCAGGCATGTGCATATACAGATACAATGGCGACGTGGAGGAGAACGCAAGGGAGCGTGGAACATTTGACTACGGGCTGTCAGAGTGTCAGCCAAGCCCATCCTCTTTCACAACGTAGGAAATATTGTAATTGCCCGTGCGGAGTTTCCTTTGCGACATACGCCACCCGAACATTATTCGATTCGATTCCCAAGGGGTTCATAAACCTCGTGCCCTTGACCAAAAACGGGCTTCGTTATTGCTTCATACGTTAATGTTCTCATTGCCAAATGCCAAGCATTATAACAACTTGGACTGCAAACTATAGGCTTGAAATTACCACTCGGCAAACCTTTGTTGCTTTGAATAATCACTCAGTTGATACAACGCTAATTTTGATGCAATTTATCAAGAATTTATCAAGACCGAGCAGATCGAGAAGACTGATGTTGTTCAATTTTATATCCTATCAAAATTGATGCCAGTTCAAGTCACTTTGATTCTGTATATCATCGAATATCCAAATGGTCAAGATTTCTAATGAAACCTTCTTCTCTCGAGAGCCTCGACCATTCGTAGGTTCCCATAGGCACACGAGTGCCGCGGAAGAAATGAGTCGCACAAAAACAGACAGTGAACAAAAGGAATAAAAAAGGGGAGGAAGAAAGAGGGCGCAGAGCAGGGAGACACGAAGAACACGGAGTCCGCTTGTAGAGGCATGTCGCAGGTCCGATTGTTCTCCTCTTCCCGGCCCTTTCCTGAAACGGGCTCGCGAAGTTAAGAGATTCACCGGCTTGGCGGGTGCTAGCAAAGCGATTCCTTTAGCCTGGCAATCGATTGTCCGATAATATCGGCCTCATTTGTCAACCACGGCGAGCCGTTTAAATGCAAATAGAGCAAAGCAACCGGGCCAATCGTCCGCTACAAATATCCGTGAAAAATCGGTGGATTGAAATTAGAATAGTGACAGATCTGTCTACAATGCTATGCAAAAGTCTCGGACCATGATGTCACTAACCTCTTCTAAGATCTAACATTAGGGGATTAACCATCTATCATGAAGACTGTTATTTATGTGGATTGTGACACACTCGTATTTGGTCCATTTTCTTTATTAGATAAAGTAAAGTTAATTTTGACCATTTCTGAACTTGGTCATAATCGTCCATTCTTTCCCGCTCATACAGTTACGTATTGTTTTGGTTCTTTCAAGACAAAGACACGTGAAGACACGATCTGTCCTAACATTTAATTCAACATTTCCTTTCTATCGCGAATAGCGAGAGAGCGAAGCAGTTCTACGGAAGAAGACAATTAAGCTTCTTCTGGTCGAATCCGGGTACCTGTTTCTCCTTTCATCCACTTTGGGCGACCTGAAAGAGGACGGAGGAGCCGAGAGAAAGACGCAGTCATTGATGAGTAACTCTCTATAAAAATAATAAATTATCGCCTCCGGAGGGGGTCTTCTTTTCAAAAACAAGCCGCCATTGTGCTCATCGTGCACACGGCTACTGTTAATTATACTCTGCCGTTGTTGTGAGTACTTCTGCGTGGAACACCATCATTATTATTCGATTCTACAGTTCGAACGTTCAACTTGGCATCATCTTCGGAATTCCTAGTCAACTGTACGATAAGATCGCGTTTGTTATTAAGGCTTCAAAGATGAAAAATGATGGTGACCTCGAAACTCGACCGTGTCAACCGAGAAAATGCAACGATAATCCGATTCCTAAAACTAGGAAAGTCGAAAGCGTGACACTAGAGCCCGTCACCGATCGTTTGTCTCCGACACTTGTCTTCTGGTGCCATTGTTTTGTTATATTCAGAAACGGGGATCCGGAGGTTGGGGGTATGCAGATTCTGACCTGCGAGCGTTGCGAATTTCTGCTTCTCAGGACAGTTTCCTTGACCTGTTATTTTCCGACGCTGTAAAAAATCCTGAACCTCTCGGTGAAAGAAACAGTCCATTTCTTTCGAGCATGATGATTGTTGCTTTATCGACGAGGAGCAATTTCAATTCGACCGAACTGTCAAGGCCACTGGTTTTTTCGACCAGTTTATGCCACGACGAAAAGAAATCAAGAAACCTTGCGTAACCGTTTTCGTACGTGGCATGCAAGCCGTCCTCTTTACGCACACCGCAAAACACGGGTACGCGTTCCGTGCTAAAAACTCGAACAGCAAGATCCAGCAGGTTCTTCGATGGATCTTTCCCATAATGAAATTATCCCTCTGGCTAGTGCAACCTCCGAGTCTAAAATCTACTTCTAATCGGTATTTAATCTAAACGGGAGGTTGAATCGTGATTAGTTTATGTCGACCACTCATTTTTGGAGAGTGGACAGAAAGAGACAATGTGACCATGGTGTTGCGATTGAGCTATGAACTTTAATTTCTTTGATCATACTTTTACATGATGTTAAAATTAAGTGGTGTGAGATTAACACAATGATGAGATAACTTGCTACGTGCTATACATTGCTATACAAAAAACTCTAGTGACTTAATGTCATCTAATGTGAATAGCTAAGTAGAACCTTGATGCTGGAGAGCATTCCCTGTAAGGATCTCTGAAATTAGTCATTCGTGACCAGAACGTGGCGATCGGAAAAGATGAAGTTAAAGGGAAAAGAAGGACGAAAAGGAATAGGAACTGGCAACGGCGGCGGCTCGATTGATTGCACTGCAAGAAGTCAGGCCTTGTCTTCCCACCGATGGCTACGGGTGGACAGATGGACGCACGGTTACGTGCTACAGGTGCTGACCAGAATCGTCCTCTTTCCTGATCCCGCAGGAACGCAAGCTCCGCGATATCCTCGTGCTGCTCCTATCGGGTACCGCCAAAGCAGGGGAAAGGGACGTCACCACTTTTTCTACGTCCCACATTCCGGCCACGTCGGGCATCGCCGAGGATTTTGCTTTCCGTCACTCTTTCGTGCTCCTTTGATCGACGCATCGCGTCGATATACACTCGCACCGCTTCTGGCCTCTAAACTATATCTCCATCCAGAAATTAGAACAAACTACTCTCATATTACTTAGTTCTCATATTACTTAGTGGATAATTAGTTCTTCCTTTGAAATTATTTGACAAATCAAGTTTCTATGATTCCCTATGATTTATACTTTAAACGAAATCGACTGCTTTTATTTCATCTTCCGTCAAGTTCAGAATTCGTAATGCAGATAAATGTTCAGCCTTTCTGACAAGTCATTAATAATGACTAACAATGTTCTTAACTTTGTATTATTTTTTAATTATGTTGACTTGTAAGTCAAATCATCCAACAGATTTATGTGATCACGTTTGCTAATCTGTTCTTTAAAAAATGATAAACGGTCCTTTGAACGACATACACTGTTACCCACCTTTGAGTAGACAGTGACTATCGATTGGATATGGCACAAGGTACTTGGGGATTAAACTTGTTAATTTCAGAACCAGTTGAATCATCAAAAAGCGAAACAAAAAGCGCTGCAGCATGTCACACAAGAGGACAGAACGGTGACACTCGGTCGCGACTCGACAGGGGGTGAAGTTCAGTCCGCGGACACCGAGATGAATTGCGGAACGAAGTCGAGAGCGTGGTGCAGCTACAAAGTAGGAGGGAAAGCGAAAGAGGGAGAGAACAGGGCTAGGCAGTGGAACACAACGGGAAAGAAAGAAGGAGAGCAGCAGAGCGAGATATAAAGGTATTCAGGGTGGCGAAGGTAGCGGCGGCGGCGGCGTCGGCCACATCAAAGCGTCCACCGACTGCTGGGCTTTGGCTTCGACTTTCCGCGCGTGTTCCCGCGTACGTGTGCGTGCACTCATGCACGCGTTCGCGTTCTCTCATGAGAGATCGAGCCGCGGACTGGCCTGTGTGCTTCGACGTAGCTTCGATTCCGGTCGAACCGGTGCCTCTGTTACCAGCACCGATCCCCTGCACCTGTATACGTGCGTATGTCCTCAACACGCACGATTCCGTGCATTCGTCGTCGCTGTACCCGCTACATCCAAAGGATAATGTCGCAGCATCCTTCTGAACACCCGTGGAACGACCGTGTCGCCGCGTCTGCACGCCACCGTCCCGAGAAACGTTCCTCTTTTCTTTCTCCTTTTTCTGTTAGACCAACAACCAGAGGAAGTCCCACGACTTAAGGTTCGTTTATATTAGCCGTTCTGCCACGGTTCCGTTCAAATAGAAATTCTAGATAAAAACACATCTTTGTATATATACAGTAATTCTTCGAGTGTTCTGATGCAAGATTCAACTACCCTCTAATCGTCTTTGCAATCAGTACCGTGTCTAAAAAGACGTGTGGTACACGTATGTGTTGTATCTATCGTGTAAGTGTACCTTCATAATTCTTCGTACATCTTCATGCATCTTCATTCATTTTCGTTACGATCTAATTCTCTTATAAGCTGCATGTCGGAAATATAAAAATTTTTCCTGAATAACTACCTCTTCAAAAGAGTATCGTATTCAAACGAACGATGTAATATAAAACTACTTTTGAATAACATCCGCAGCTCCGCTAATAAAAGTACGACAAAATTGAAATAAAATATTGGTAGTATTTTTGCGTGGACACAGAATGTCACTCTTATCGAAAATCGCCGATGCGAAATTACGCGCAATCGCAGTGATGGCCGGGCATGGGGAATATTGAACAGCAGAACCGAAAAATGTCACACAGCGGACTAAAAATATTTTGACGGACCGATTCCTCCGGTTAGCCGGGGGCTCATCAAGAATCGAGCTTCACGCGGTTGCACACCGAAAAGCTCGACTGACTAATTTGAATTTCAGCTGAATTGAAAGGCACAGTGTGTCGCGCTACGTGTCAAAAAGATTACGGTAACGCGCGACCAGGGAAGTCGTAACAATAGTAATTTGCCGTAATAACTCATCCGCGTATAGAAACACTTCAAATAATGCCAACCGTGGCCACACGGTTGTTGGGAATCCTAGAATTTCCGTGGCAAAGAGACAGGCTACCAGTAGCCGTCGTGTTTTCTACAGTGGTAACGATTAATGACAAGGTAAACTCGTCAAATTGCCTCCTTTATTTATAATTCAGACGTGCGTCGTTACTATATGTCTTTTCTAATCGGAATTTTTTCCGCGAACTGCCGATTCAATGACAATAGATTAACAACCTTCTGAAATCTGGGTGTTTAAAGGCAAGTGGAAGGCTTCTGTGTCTTCTTTGGTTAAAGAAAGCGTACGTCTTCATTCGGCGACAACCATTTATCAGGCAATATTCTATCGTTAAAGACGGGCAACTAAAATTACACGCCGCAAAATACCAGTTACCAAAAGCCGTTACATTTCGTGCACGCTAACAACGTATCCAAAGTGGTGTTGCTCGAAGGAAGCAAACAGTAGAACAATAAAAGCGCAGTCAAACGGTGTTAATCGATCGGTGTTGCGGTAACAGGAGGGAAAACAGTTGATAAATTTAGCAGCTGCACAGAAGACTCGGGGTACGCGTCTATCGTTAATTTACCGAAACAAGGCGAAAGGATGCTCGAAACGGAGGAAGAAGGACGATCAGATGAGAGGGTTGCGGGTAGAGATTGACGAAGAGAACGCGATCCTGACCACCACGCTGGGTTACTCCCGATCGTAAAGTAACCGAGGCGCAGAAACCCGACGAAACGTGCAATTGAAGCGTCGAGCGAGCGTGATTACCGTCATCAGCGAAGTTCAAATACCGGTGTAAACGCTTCGCACTTTCGACTCGCTTGGATATGCGATTGTGCGAGATCGTGAGCGGCTCTACACTTTGATCGAAGGAGGAGAGGGACCCGTATTACGAGGGAATCGTTGCCAACGTCCTGTCAAGCGGGGAGGAAAAGAAGAGAAATTGAAATCGCTTCGAGTGTAAAATCATTTGCCACGTTGCGTCGATAAACTTCGATCCGCGATTGCTACACAGATCTCCGGGTTATGTACGACCCACGATAATGTATCTCCATGTTGCGAACATCACCGGGGACGATTCGCGAGGGAACAGGTTTTATTGCGCGTGGCGTTATCGAAATTCTAAATTCGAGATTGCATGCTGCAACACGAGTTCTCGCTCTGTACGTGTTAACGTTAACAAGGATAACGTAATGGATCCGTTAAGAGCGTGGCGATCAACTTAAACGCCGCTCTAAATTACTCGAGTTAATTTTTCAGTTACTCTGCTGTAATAACGTCGGCACGATAAGTGCTAACGGTCGAGGCGCGAAAGAACCGTTCATTTTGCTAAATAGAAGACATTATTGTTTCTCATCTTTATTCGTTTTATTAATAAGGATCCTCTAAGCAGTCATTTTACATTGCAGATATTACAAACTGTTATTTCATGAAATTGTTATTGCATACATGGCTTGTCAGTCTCTGACTGTGACCAGATAATTGCGTAGGTGTTTGAAAACTTGTTTAATTCTTTATGTATTTGTTGCTAATTTTCCTTCGTGGTTATTGAAACAGCATCCTCTATTTGCGATACTGTTTCTGCCATCTACCAGCATGTTGATTAACTTCAGAATCCAGACGTGCATCGCGGTGCCCTCTGAAGGGTCTTTGCAGAAATGCTTCGTTACAGTTGATGGGAAAAGTATTGGCTGCTTAGAGTTATAAGATTTGCAAATCCGTTCCTTATTAAAGAGGAACTCGTAGGAGATAATAGCAATAAGTGATTTCCATTCACAATGGATGTCATTTGAAAAATATTCGAATTAACTTTTTACAAGCGAGAAGATCGTTTTAGATCGACGTTTTCATAAATGAACCTACTTTAAATTAGAGCTGTGTCATGTATCAGTTAGTGATTGAATTATTGGAAGATCAATAGCTTGATAGAATGTTTCTAAACGATTGGTCTCCACTGTCCATTATTCACTTACGATCATCCACTTACTCTCGGTGAAACGATTCACACGAGACAGGCAATTAACGTCTGTAAGCTGCTTAATAATATAACGGTCAATTTGTCACGATTAGCTACCGTAATGATAGCTCCCTCGGATAATTTATTGTTAATTATTCCCCGTACAGTTGCCACGGTATACATCCAGTGTGCGTCCATCAGGCGCCGACAACTAAATTGACAACTAATGGAAATATTGCACGTGCCCATAATCAGCGGAAAAATTATCTCGGTCGTCGCGCTGGTGCTAAAAGGCCTTGGCTGTACTTAAAACTCCCTCTCCCTTTCTTTTGCTGCACATCGTAACAACAACTCTGCCTGATATTATGTAGTAATTAGGTTATCTCAGAGATCGGCGGCAGCAATTTGCTGCCAGCGTTAATTGTAGTCAAATTTAGTGGCTCAGGAATGGAAAAATTGCAGTGTTTTAATGCATCGCCATAGATCCCATCTCTTCGAGCTCTGACAATCTCGAAGCATAGGAGATCACGTTGAAACAAAGTGAACCGATCGATCTTATCTCTTAACTAGTAACGCCGTTTTAATCTTTCAATCAGAAATTACGCAATTTCATAGTGCTCGAACGAACACGATAGACTGGATGGTTTCGTACTATATTAATCACACCGACTAATTCTCTTCATGAAAAAGTAGGTGTGAACAACGCGAAGAAATGTGTGCAACATTGAAACAGTTTGCATTCATTTTCAAAGGCTTATTCACACATATCTCGTGTATCAGCTTCGCGAAGCAACTTGTTCGAACAACCATCGTTCTGCTCTCAGATTTTCAACGGCAGTTCACCTTGAAAAGTACCACCCATGCGATTCTTAAGGCTGGTGCAGCCTCGTGGTTCACTATGCCGCGTCATGCAGGTCGAAATAAAGAAAAAAGGAACTGGCATTACATGAGGTGCGCATAAAGTTCCATGAATTATCGCGTGGCTCGGCGTGGCCCGAGAGCGCGGGGGCTGCTTACGTGTTGTTCGGGGAAGCAATGCTCCTGGTATGGCCGCAAGATGGGCTAGAGTTGCCCGCTCTAACCTATACTTACCGTCACTGAGATAATCTAGCGCTGCTCTAACCCACTGTAATCCGAACGCCGGCAAAGTCCTGTCGTGGACTCCTCGATCTTGTCTTTCCACTTTGGCTCGCTAAGTGTGCTCCTAGCACGTAGCATTCAGAAAGAATTTAGCAACGGTGACTTCAAATCATCGATCATATCGGTACCAGTAAAAGTTGCCTTCAACTGCTAAATATTTCATTTTAGATGTTTGTTGTTTAACCACTATTGGATGCTACTGTTCATTAGTATTAAGTTACCTTTGTTATTTGGGACAAATCTTAAATATGTTGATAGACCTTTCAAGAATTTGGATGTGTATAAAACATTCTGATTGTTAATATGTAAGTTAAGTTACAATGTCTAAGTAGTTCAGTGACGTTTTAATTGTAATTATAGCACAATTTTATCGTGCAACGATATTGTATGGGTTTCGTGCGTCGGTAACGTTCTACTATAGAGGCTTGGCAGTGACCTGCATGGGGTCCGTGGGCCGTGGGTGGTGTGGTAACCCATGGGTGAGGACGGTTCGACCAATAGGAATCAAACACGGATGGTTGTAGTGGTCTGAGTTTTCTCAACGGCCTTACCTTTGCGTGGGTGTAGGTTGCACGGCTTGCAGAATGCACCATCTTTCAAAATGGTGGCCGTGCCCCCCGTGACTTACGGTTTCTTTCCTTCTGCATGGCCGTCACTGCTCAAATCCGCGATAGCGTTAAACACGAGCGAATCATTCTCTCGTACAATGTAGCACGACAGTAGAAAATTGCTTCCGAGAAGTTACTGAACGTATCCGACAGTAAGCTTATTTACTTAGAGAACAAAAAAACTTCTCCGGTTATAAAATACGATCGAAGCAACATTACTGTTTCCAGGAATCGTGACAACATTGTTATCGTAGTTTGCTGACAAGAAGTAGAAACTGTAGTCACGGTACTCGACGTGAAAACGTCGAACATGGAATTATATAATATAAATAGCTTCAATAAGAAATAGTCGATTACCGCCATTTCGTTTAATATTTCAATGCGGTTCAAATATCTATGTGCAAAATCCATCACAAATTTGAATCTACAACTTCTTATCGAAACCATTACAAAGGATCGCATTGTTTGCCGTAATATATTGTAGAACTTTAATGTCTAAACTAGTATCTTTCAAGCGAGTCATAAACTATAACACATTCTAACACGGCCGGTTCGCTGATTGCAAAATTACACCATGCAAATTTACATACTCGATCACTCGGATATTGCTTCACGTTAATCCAATTTGTTTTATTATCAAGATCTTGACAACTCGGCTGATCAGTCGTTATTTGATCGATATCATTCCTAGTATACATTCTGTATTATTCACGAGAATCGATTAACTTCAACAGCGAAGAAATAAATAAATCACTGACAAGCGATTAACAGAAATTCGAGTGAATCACTACACTTCGGTAATTAAATGAGATGACCATCCTCTGGCAAAATATTTTACTCAGACTAGAACCGGTTTCCAAGAATTCTTTCAAATTTTAATTGCACCTTACAGGTTTCATAGGTTCGATATAGATAGGCTCGCTATCAAGTGTGATCATGACGTAATAGGTGCATTGTATGATGGGCGTGTCAAGATTAAACCGGACTGCCGCCATTCCGGGTTTACGGCCTAAATTTTATACTTTAAATCATATATTCTTCCGTTATATTAATAGCTCGTGAGACCGGAAGGGGTGATGTTTCAAAAACGTCGAAATTGCTGTTAAAGACACTTCGCACCAGACGTTTATTATCAGAATAACAGAAAAAGCATGAAATCGGTATTACACGTTGGTCTTCTTCCGTTGGTCGTCGTTGGATCACGAAGATGCATCGTGTAATGGACGCCTGAAACAGAACAGAGGATGTTAGGCGCACATCTAACGGTACAATTCCATCGGACATGACCGCAAACAACGATTTCGCGAAACTGAACGGTCGAAAAAGCACGCGTGCACGCGATTTTCGTCCGCGCACAAGAAGAAAGGTTCTAATTTTCAATTCCATATTTTACGCTGGACTACCAGACTTACAGGGAATTGTAATTTATCTAATCACGATCTGGGTCAACACGCGCTTGCTATGTTCGCAAAATTTATTCACCGGCCGTCTTTGTACACGGTACGAAGTCGACGAAACTTGGACAGAAGTCTCGAACCCGGTTCCTTCGCAACCAGAAGAGATTAGAATCGGTTCAGGCGGTCGTGACTAGCGGCACTATCGATGGAACGTCCTGTAGGAGGCTTCCAACACTTCGACGTTCCCAGGCAAGGTCTTCGCCATGTCGGTTCCTTGGAAACAATTACGTCCTGTGGCTTATAATAACGATCCGTTCCTCTGGAATCGTAGGTACACCTGTGTACGTGTGGCACACACGCACAAAAGCAAGCTTTCCTCGTGAACATGCACAAGTGCGTACTACGAAGATGGATAGGCTCGTAAATCTATTGGCAGAACGCATTCCCCCATTTTCGTATACTACTCCGTCGTTTTTTAGGTACACCAGCCCTGCGGGCCACACTCGATTAGAGATTTATCGCCTAACTCCAAAATGGCAAAGGAATTCGATCTAGGTTGGCTCCCAAACGAGGTTAGGTCAGTTTTGCGAATTGAGGATTTTTCACGCATGGTTATCGTTTGCGATGAAGACATGCATACCTTCGACTATCATCAAAGTTTTGGACAAATGTTAAACAACGTCGAATGATCAATATTTCATGAAATCGAGTACGGTGCTCCTATCGATGCATCTGCTATTCGTATCAACTATTATTTCCAATACAGCTGACATTTTAGGAAATGCACCGCCATTACGGGACAATATGTTATTACAGATAATGCGGATTGACAGAAACAGCATAATCGTCTCTGGCTTTTTAAGAATAAAACAGAAAATTGTTAGAATTCTATGGGACTTAATGGCACGAACGTCTACCGTCGTATGCAGCCTGTCACTCAAACATACAATCGCACGCTATAATCGTTTTTCAGAAAATATCGGCTGTCATTCCTTGCCGGCGATGTAACCAAACGGCGTTTCAAGAACGATTATGCGATCGATGATAATCAACGTGAGCGAATCGTGGACATTGAGAAAGCAACCGAAAATAATATCTCCGTAAAACGCGTACATATTTTGATAGGTAGCTGGAAATTGTACCTGTCCTACGCAAGCTGTCTATGGAGATGCGCTGGAACGACGAAAGAAATCCATACAGCACACGGGTCGAAGTTTTCTTACGCAGGATCCGTAATAACCCAATAAATCAGAGTAGTCCGCCGGTGCAATTACGTCCCATGGCTGGAACTCGCAGAACCCAACCCTTCTCGTAAATATCGCCCTCCGCAGCGGCGCGGCCAGTATCTTTTCTGCTCTGCTTTTTCTTTTCTGCTCGTTTTAGCTTTTTCTTTTTTTTGTTGCTCTCACGACCCCGACGCAACCGGAGGAACATACCCTGTGCAACGGGGTTGTCGATGATGTCTGTCTTCTTCGTTTCCCTTCTCTCTTACCTCTACGAGTACCCACGTTTCTTCCTTTCGGTGTTCTCTTCTTATTTTCGTTCACCAAGGCCCGGGCACATAGTGCAACCATGGGAACCAAGCGAAGAGAGTTAGACTTTGGGCGATTTAATTGCCACCGAGCGATCTGTTAATTCCTAAGTGTCAGGAAGCAGGCTGAGAAAGAAATACGAACGGCGTGCAACAAAAGAGCGCTCTTAAAGACCGCCCCAATATCGTGCAACAACGTGTTCGTTACACTTGATGGATTACGAAAATGTCCTCCCCTCCCTGCACGACGGGTGTAAAATACAGCTCGTATTCCAACGTGGAAAACGCAATAAATATCACGCGTTATCTGTTCAACCTGTTACCACGCAGGTAAATGAAGATCGACAACGTACAGCTCGCATGTCTACAACCGATGGTATAACGTTGGTTAAGTGACCAAAATTACACAGTCATTACACTGCATTGTGACATTTATTGCCTTCGGATAATACCGTGTCATTTAACTGCCAATAATACAGTGCATCTTCTTTAGCGTCTTTAGTGTACCAACTAACGATTTACCGTCGGCCATTATTAACTTACTAATAGAGAAGATGCGTTAAATTGGTGCACGCCTCGATAATTCGTTGAATTATTTCTAACAAGGAAATCGTTGTACTTAGCCAATGTACACAAATCATTGAAGCAACTTTCGGTATCTGATAGCTTGTAAGGAAGATTAGTTTATGTTACATCTTTGAAAATGTCGATCTTTTTTGAGGCAGAACTTTTTGAAATTAATAAGCCATTGCAAAGTTAGGTATGGTCAAACGAAACCGCTGGAAGTGTGTACGATATGGTGGTCAATCTAACCTCAAACTATGCCGCGTACGCTTTCGCTTTTGCAAGCGGCAAATAAAACGAGCGGCAGTCGACATCGAAATTATACGTATAGATGGCATTGATGTATGGCTGAGCGGGTTTTGATAGACCGGACGGCCCTCGCGGTCGAGTATAATCGCGCTACAGCGCATCGTTTTCTCGCCGTGCCGACCAAGTCCACCATTTTGAGTCTGGACTTGGTAACCTCGACGACGTCGTACTCGCAAAGGTAGCTGTTTATTGATGCTGGTATTCTATCAAATCCATAGATATTATTTCACATACTGATATAACTACGCATTACCCAGTATTTTTCTACTCTTATAAATAGAAGATAGAACAAGAACATAATAGCAAATACACTTATAACTGCATAAAACTTAGACTTGTAATAAAAGTAATTCTTCACAAGAGTGAAACGTGAAATCTTTGCTAACATAAGTTCATCCATGAAATCTGTCAATTCCTCAAAGTGAAGCGTAAATGTACAAAATTTGTAGTCCACTCGTTTTTATCTGTGATATAAATGAAGTTCAACTGTACAAATATCGAATAGAGACGAACATTTTTCATTTCGTTCGCTCGCCAAGGGTTTTCAATTAGCTAATGGCGTAGCACTTCAATTATTGATATAGTAATAAGGCTGCAAAATGCTCGAAAGTATTTTCAGTTGGCGTGTCGAACACAGGTAACATTGTAACGGGCAAAGTCTGTGGAAGGAACCTCGACCTCGGGATATAAATCTTCCGCCGACAGATGCGCCGCCCTCAACGTTCACCATCGACCAACCAACCGACCAGAATATTCCGAGGGTAACGCCCTGAAAAACCAGACTCGCCTTGGATGCCCATTGCATTTGCATGTCATTTCATAAGCGATTACACCCACCCCAAATCCATCGTGCTACGTTCCGGGAACGCGAGAATCTCATCGTCTGTGCAAACTTTGTGACACCCTGTTTTTTGTCACGTTCTAATAGATAATCCTCTGATTCTATTGCCACGGATCGTGAGAGATAACTTATTACGTCATGTTTTCGCTATTTGTCATTTTTACAGAAAGATCTCCATTATCATAATAAGATATATTCCAAATTTAATATTTATTTATAATAGTCCCTAAATATTCCTACACACACTCATCTGTCAAATTACCGTACTGAACTTCCAAATCTCAAATCACATAATCACCCAACCTAAGACACTATGAAGTGTACAAATAATGAATTTAATAGCGTCACTTTCAAGAGACCATTGATTTATAATAAAATATATCATAGAAGATCTCAGTCATTTTTCTAATAATTGGAAGATACCCAAGGAATTGTAGTATGTTTCCCTGAACTTAATGAACTTTGGCTACTGAATCTCAAAAGTCCTATCTATCTTCGTTCTCCAGGATCGCGTGTTAGGCACGCATCTAACGAATTCACTAGGGAGAAAAAGAAGCAGATATACATATACAATAGCGTGCGTATTACACAACGGTACTTCTGCGCATAATGCGAACAGACGTTGCTCTAATATTTCGTATCTTGGAATACACGCGCATCCTAGCTCGTAAGTTATCACGAATATGAATGTAACAAAGGCTGAACCCGACTCGGGGGAATTCGAGAATCACGCGAGCTGAGTTCATTGTGAGGTTAATCTCCTCTCACACCTAAGATAATTGCGTTAGACGTAGCATAAAATTGTAAACTAGCTTCCAAAGAAAACACAGAACATCTAAAGTGAAGTTCGGTAAAAACGTTTCATTTTTATAATTAATGGATCGAGTTTAATTACAAAACGTGTACAATACTTTGACTAAATCTAAGCGTCTGAAATTAGAAAATCGTCGGTGTCTAAGAGATTGGAATTTTTGAAAGTCAGTGATGGACATTATATTAAAAACAATGGGAGGACCTATCAAAAATGTTTTATATGATAATAGGGAACCATTTAACATGCTATATACCGTCAACCTTGCCATTGTACGATGGAACCACTGGCGATGAATATTCAAGAGGGCGAACGAGCTCAATCGCTGTCTCGAGAAGGCTTTAACTTATGTGTACTGTCCGATTTTTCATTATGCCATCTTGTCCGAGATAAAACGCGGACGCATAGCTTCCTGAGGCTCCCATGCCGGTGTAATTATTCTTCCACAACATTGACGTCTTACACATCATTCTTTTATTGGCCAATGTAAAATTGTTACACTTTCATTCTCGTGCCACCGCGTGCTATCAATCTTTCACTCGATTTCGCGGTTGTCCATACCGAACAAAATTACATTTTGCTTCAATCACAAGCGACAAAATGATGCGATAAGGTATATAAATTGATGTGGCGCATCGGAACATCAAAGGTTAATATGATTTTAGTAATTTCGAGACACGATGAACCGCTTTCGTGGACTGGTCACAGCTTTATTCGTGCTGGTTTGTATGCAGTCGTGGAATTTTCGTGCAACGAACGATCGTTTGGCGGGAGCTTAAGGTCCAGCGTCGGGCTTGGAGGTCGTGCATCACAAGAGTCTGGCAGGATAATAGCTCCTTCCTTCGAGAAGTCTTATTGCCGGACCATGCGCCAAGTGATTGATAGGCACCGAACTATAGAGCGGGGCAACGTGATATTTCGAAACCTACACATGCGGTCGAGACCCAAGCCGATGTGCAGAATGTAGAAACACGTGGCCTCACGACTCCTGCATACGGAAATTCGCGTGAGAAATCAGCCACATTCTAACCAACTCGATACTTTGATACAATTTCCTCCTATTAAAACCACTCTATGGAACGTAATGGGAAAACTGATGTATCATTAAAAAGTGCAAGGAGTCTATTGATATAGTTCTCTGACAACGCTCCTATAAATACAGGTACAGAATCACGTTCTTCAAACGATCCAGGAAAGCTACTTTGTCTATGGTGAAACTCATTTTACCTATCAATGATAACATTGGTGATGGTCCAATTATAGCAACCCTCTTGAAAGACATTTGTATTTCGTTCTTGTTCCACTCATGATTTAATGAGAAACTTTCAACCAGTTGCAGAGTGCAAACGAAGAATACCTCCAGGCAATGTCACTGTCAAGTGTAATTAACAGTAAAGAATGCAATTGAGAAGTTTCGGTACTTTAGAACTCAAAAATATGAGTTCCAAAGTGTATAATGTTAAGAATTGGACGTGGATTGGTCAGCTGGTGCCTTATTTCATTCTGTACGCCAGGTGGAGCCATGCAACCGGCTGTGAATACCACAGACACTTCGCATATCATTATGAAAATTGTATTCAGAAGATATAACTCGCGAATATAACGACGAGTTATTGTGCACATGTAAGAATCGTACGAGCATCGCCAGGTATTATCATTCAGAAAAGAAAAGACCAAAACTGCGCGAAAGCACCCTATACTTTACTTTCTTATAAGAAAACGACAACAGAGTGTTAAGTTATTCAGTTTGAAGATCCTCAAAGTGGTCCAAATCTGGTTTTGGATAGGTCTTACGAGACTTCAAAGTTTTGGAACTTTAAAACTTTACGAAGTATCTCGTTACAATCGAATGGATCAGAAAAAATTGCCACTTTCCTACGTGGATCTCCATAAAGCTTTAGGAAGGCGCAATCTAGCGAAACTTGCAAAGATGTTCTTGAAGACAGGCAGCAATTAAAAGCTACGTTGTTGAGTGTTCAAATACGTTTGCAACAACTATCACTGTTATTTCTAGTTGGCACGCGTATCGATCTGGTAGGTGTAGGCTCTAAAGCTAGAAGCTATCGCCGGAAACCATTCTTCCACCAACCGCCCTCTCGGTACCCTTTCCGGTGTGGAGACTGTAAATCTTTTCCAGCACGCCAACCGACGCGAGGTCCGCCCGAGTCCTCGAAACTGCCCTATTTTCATCGTTCCATCGTCCCTCGCCCTTCCTACCATCAAGTGCTTTAGATCTCAACAACGATCAGTGAAAGGTTAGCAGATACCGCGAAGAACTACCGCCCTTCGAATATAAGCAAGGTAGTATGTCAATGTAGGGTAAACTATACCGTGGTTAGACTGTTTCGGCCGGGTAGTTATGAATATATTATTTGGTTTCGCTTTCGCTTCGATGGATCAGTTAATGCCAGGTATCACGTACCGCGAAACATATTTCTAATTACACGGATGGCTAGGACACTGTTTTTGATACGTTAATCTATCTGTTCACTGAACATAGCCATAATTATGGACATCTAGTACGTACAGTAGTTTCTTGCAAAATTATCACTTGGAGGATATATTGTTCGAACGAAGTACAACAGGGTCACATGTATGACCCCTTGATCGTGAAAATTCGCTTCTAACGGTTTCCGTACGATTCTCATTACCACTCGACCTCCTTCCACCATGATTGCATCGGTGGTATCCGATTTGTGGTCATGGAAATAACCATGCATCAACCCTTCACAGTGGATTGGTCGCATGCCTTGCGGTCGTGCGGTTCACGAGAAAGCATACAGTCCAGAAAACCGAAACGTGCTGGATCGATCTGTGTATCTGACGCCAGACATCGTATATAAGGTGTCACGTTACTAATAGTACAAGCAGGAATGAAGTGATTCTTTCCGCAATGATAGTTGAAACTTCACGGTAAAGTTCTTTCATACAATGTTTTGTTTCCTAGAAAACGTCGAAGAATTATCAGGAACATGTACAATTCTATCGATATTTATAAACGCTGTCATGACTTGCGTGAATGCGATTAAGCAATATGATCATGTTACTTCATGTACATGATTACACATAATCGTTTCATGGATACTGATAATTTAGATAGATAAACATAATACAAACGATGACATTTTTGCAAGTTACAACATTGTTTATAAACACTGAAACAGTTGCTATCACTCATCAGGTTTCCATTGTGATGGTTTTTAATTGTCTTGTCAACGTTTCGTGCACATTATAATTTCATAGACATTGCAATTTATTTCTGAGGTGTCATATTTTATTCTATTCTTTTGAATTAGTTACATTTGCGAAAAGAATCAAGTTCATGTTATAGCATGTTACACGACACCCTGTATAGTAAATCGTTTCGTATACTGTGAAGTCTCTTCGCCAACTATCCCCTTCCCTTTGTCTCCAGTTTCTTCAGGGTTTACGTGGACGTTTGGGTCGCGATGCCTCGCGGTGGCTCTCGCGCGCCTCCGGCCCGAAGGGGCCCCGAAAACCTAACCTCAAAACGCACACGGATAATTGGGGATAATGTCGGGGTTGCTGAGGCCCCGTAATTGCACGAGGCCAGTCCCTTCCGAGGCTTCCCCATTCCCCAAACCCCCCCAAACAGTTCCTCGTTCTTTGGCACGCTGGGCCCCTTGCGCTAGCTGTCTGTCCATCCGTCCGTCCAGCTACGTCCGTCTGTCGACCGCTTTCGCAGAACCCGATAGTACCTAATTCGTCGGTTTGTTTCGTGCTGCCGTGTTATTACGCGGTCCTGGTCCGTGTGGCCCGACGATCCATTGGCCGTCCACGATCCACCGCGAAAGACAGCCGGTTATGTGACCTCGAAAATGGACCTCTGAGACATCCACGTTCGAACATTATGTCGATCCGACGACTTCAGGCATATCTACTCTAACGCGTCACATCCGATGCATTTGTCGTCAATCTATCTTGATGTTGCACTTATTCAAAATCATATGTTCGTTCTGATAATGATTTGCTGAGATCATTTCATATTTGCCACGTTTAACACTGTTCGCTCTCTGACTTTCTGGTGTTATTTCGTTAACCTTGCAGCAAGGTTCATCACAGGATGAAAGGAATAATATTAATAAGACAGTGTTCCGTATAAAATTAACGCGTCCGCTGCGAACGCCACGGATCCGCTGTACATTTCATTAATATTATTAATATTAACATCATTATTAACATTATTTTCATTTACTTTGTTCGCCCAACATTATCTCGGTCCGCAGGGAACGTCTTAAGTGTGTAATTTACACAGTTATTACACACAATTAGACTAGATTGTTATTCACGTCGATATGGAGGTGCGAATCTGTTTATTGTTTTGTCACGATTAGAGAATAGCATCAAGATTGCACCCAACAACCTTAAATTACGTTGCCTCCATCAGATCAAGTTTGATACAATTATCCAATCCACGAACAGAACGAGGGTAAACATTAACCCTCTCTGCTCTCACGCAGAACTACTGCCGACGTGTCTATAATGCAGCCTATTACCGAATAGAAACGTCCAACGTATATTACTAACAGACTTAAACAATTATTCTACATCGCGAACTCAAAAGCTTCCCACATCTTGAGTAGTCCGAATTGAAATCTGAATACGGGTACAACAAATCTGCATCGATACCGAGATAAAAGAGAAGAAGCCAGCCACCGGTAGCCGTCGCAAAGGTGATCCTCTTTGTCTAAGCAGCGGACGTTACAAATTAGCAGATAATCAATTAGTTCGAACTTCCGGCGTGCTTGAACAAACAAATGACAGAACTCCAGGCGCGGCTCGTAAAGTTTTTGGTAATTAAAGACCGCAGGAGACGCAGGGCGGGTCAGTCCCGAGTAGAACGTCTTTGTGGACAGAGTCGGTTATAAGCACCATACGCAAAAACATCGTGAACTGAAATGCCACCATCGGATACAAAACATTCTACGAAATCTGCATATAGATTGAATCTTTCGGACGATAGAGATGTTGGAAGAAATTTTGCCGAATTCTATGGTACTGCTAAAAAACTTCAGTCAAATGACTTTGGTTCTTCTTCTCTGGACAGAATACCCTATGTTCTTCAAGAAACATCTTGTTGATTTACTCTAGACCATGTGTCCGATTCGATTACATCTGCTATCGACACTCTGATCGAAGAGGTCAAGATCCTAGAAATCCAAACGTTTCTTTGAAGTAGGACACATCGGTACATTTGGACTATTATTATCTACATCTGCCGTTGCTGTCCCCCAAAATAGAAGAGTCTGTAATTACCATCCTAAGCGATGTATATTCTTACGTTTTAGTCTTTGTTTCCAAAGTTATAGGGGTCATTGTATCGTCGTTAGTCCCCCCTTATGACTGGTCTAATTCGAAGGTACCTATTTAAGATTTCGAAATTGACTTACAACGATATATGAATGATTCCTGAAGTGACTGTTCTTCCTGATTTCCTGGAAACGGAACATCATAGCGACCTAATGGCGCCACTGGGTGAACAATCTTCACCCTTTCCTTGTTTCCTTGAATCCACTTTGAAACAGATGGAACGGCCAAACCGTTTCACAACTATTTTCGTACGATGTGTTTCAACAACTCATGATTTAAAACTTCAACGCGTCAGCCGTCGGGTAAGAACAGCTCGGGCAACTGTTAATATTTTGCAATTCTGCAATCGAGGAAAGAACCGCGAACGCAAACTGTAGGCGTTCATCGGAAACCAGCGTCCTTGTAAATGATCAAGGCCATATATCTGAGGCACAATGGAATCAAAAGGTGGAAGGATCAAGCGCCTGCGGGAACATCGAAACCCGTGGACGGGTTCTGGTACATCGATCGTGAACGGGAGTCCGTTCGATAACTAGGAGGATCTTATCTCCAGGGCTCCCAGTTTCGACGGTCTTCATACCTCGAACTCTTAAAAGGTGTACCCTCGAGGGACGATCGTGCTTTGAGGGCGCCGCATCGCACCAACCACGCCTTCTCCACCGTTATTTACCTCCGTCCTTTTCGCCCTTGCGGTTTTATTGCCTCTTTCTTCCCCTTTTTCGACGTTGGTCCAGCAAGCCCAGGAGCGATAGATATCCTCGGCATCAATAAGGACCCGACGGCTTCGCTAATTTCACCATCCGTACGTGGAATCGCGAAAAACCAAAATCTCTTTTCTAATTTGCGAGGCCAAGCCTTGTTTCGTTGTTCAACATGCGAGACACGTTAGAACACCAATTGTTACGGACATTCAAATTTAAGCTTTTCTTGCATTAATCAAATATTTATCTTCTTCTCTGTTAGTAATTATTCTCGTTTGCGAAATATGGAGTGAATTACCACTGATGTGATAATAAGAATTATATAACTTTCATTCAGGATGGAAAGAAAGAAAACGAAAGAAGCATGGAACAGTAATTGTTGGAGACGATTGGGTAAAAATATTGTACGACCCATCGAGTGCAAAATTCCATTCGTTAAGAGAATGAAAAATAAAAGCTAGATAAATAAAGAAACAAGTATTTTAAGCGCAAAGTGAACAGCTTTGTATGGCCGTGCAAGCGTGTACTTTTCAAGGAGTATAAATCTCCCGTGACAGTGATGTCTATGCCTGCGGCATGTTGGAGGAGTAGAAGAATTTATCTGAAGGTCGAAACAAAATGAAAAAGAAAATTCCTGTTGTGTGGTAGTTAGTAGTTAAGGGAATAAACCGCGTAGATTAGTGTTATCTCGCTATTTAACTGATCACATTTAATCGTGAGACTATATCGGTGAAAATTTGATTTCGTAACTTCAGATATTACATCACATACGAAAGAAAGATACGTTTCAAATTTGTGACACTCCACCCGAGTCACATATTGTACTTCCATTTTTCTGTGCAAATCTTTTTACAAAATCATAAGATTCTATCCTTACACGAACAGATTTCCACGTGAAATATCATCATAGTCGAGAATCATAACAAGAAAGAATCGTGTTCACCAAAATGGCGGCCATTCACATTTCGCGTGTATTAAATCACTCACATCAAAAATAAACATAGTAGAAAACTTCTCATAGAGGGGCAATGCCTCGCACTTTGAGCACCATAATTTTTCATTATCACTTCTATTTACGCAGATAAAGATCAAGAAACGGAACAAAAAGATGCACGTAAGGTGGTTGCTCGAAGAAACGTTATTCAAGGTCGTCAAAATGGCGGTATCCCAATATGAAACTTGATAGGTTTAAATTGGACACTGACACGTTGCATTTATACTCGAAACAATGTGGAACGATGTTGTCAAGATTGCGATAAAGTAACAAAATGAACAACTCTCGTCAAGTCAAAGTCCAGAGCGGAGCACACAAGACAGGCAGGTGTAACGCGCAGCGGCAGTAGACACCAACTGATCTCACATAACAACGGCCGATAAAATTGTTGCGTTTCCACCAAAAATTATCCTCTTTTTTTCCCTCGCGGTATAAAAAGTACAAAATTGTGGTAATTTAGCCCCCACCGCTGTGGCAAGCGATGCTCCGCTCGCTGCCCACGGGGAGGAGAGAGGTAGTAAGTACACAAGAACGAAAGAGAAAGGTAACAGTGACGAGAAAGAACCGGACGAAGATGGAAAATGTTAGAGACAGAAAGGGAAGAAGTGGAGCCGGGAAAGACGAAAGCAAAACGGGGGCCTTTTACCCGTAAATACCCTGCACTAACAACACCGGACAATTACGGTTCAATATGGCTCAAGTTAATAGCAAATGCTAAGGCGACTTCACACACTTACTCCATACCCTTTTCCATTTATCCATTGAAAAAACCCTATACTTTATGAATGTGCATCGTGCATGCACGAGCACAGTAGCTAGCGTGCGTCGATCGTTAAGCATAAACATCTCACAACGGCATCTAATTCGTTCAAAAACTTATGACACACTTACCTGCACACCAATTTGCATATCGTTCGTTCACTGACACAGATTTTGATACACAGAATCACTGTGGCACACTTCGAAGAGGGATGTAACAAATAACGTTGAAATTCCCGAGCATGAGTACTCTTGCCCTGCACTGCTGCTCGTGTGAACTCACCCAGTGCTTAAACCAGTGAGAAGGGGCATACTATGAAATTAGTATAATCACGATCAAAATTACTCGCGCCAGACCGTGCTGGAACCACCAACCGCCGGTCAAATAGCCCGCCCCGTCATCGCCAATCAGCGATTGCCAGTTGTCGGCCATCTTGCGCGATACAGCATGCGCACCAGCAGCCACAAATTACCACAAAAGTGGATAATCTTTGCTTACGAAGTCTGTACTATATACTAACAAGTTGGTACCCCCATAGTTCGTTCACTTCTCAAATAGTAGAAACAAACATTCAAGTTCTACCAATACATCAACCCCTATCGTAAATCATACTCGAGTATAATACACATACGGCGAAAATAAACATGTACAGATTAAGATAAACTTTTATTCTGGTTAAAGTACAATTGCATTAACTAGTACTCTCCATTTAAATGGTAATCCGTGCTCTTACGTTTCCTTTATATCTTCGTGTCCAACATCGCGCAGAACGTCGGCATTATTCTATCGCGTTCAAAGAACGCTTTCCATTCCGTGTACAGTACACGAAAAAGAAAAAAAACTGCACACAAACCGAGACCGCGAAACGTAATCGTGCTTCGAAGTCTCTCACGCAGCCTGGTACCAGGTTGTCGTCTTCCATTTACGGCGCAAACCGTGCACCGTATAATTATAAGAACAAAATATTTAGTCTACACCAACCTACCTCCATGCGAGCAATTCTTCATACCGAACTGTTCGCATAGATCCATCCCAAATTTCTAATTGGACCTCGTTGCTTATCTTCATTAATTCTGAGAGTCATTTTCTTTGAAATTAGTTAATAACACTAATATACCTACCGTAATATGTCTGTAATTTTCTAGGAGCCGTTATGTGAGCCGACGAATGATAAGCACCCAACTTAAACACTGTCACACATTGCCTCTATTTGGCTCATCATATACTAATTAGTAGCATCAGATAAGATTGAACACTTTTCTCGTTGATACACGCAATGTGTACACAATGCACTCGCGGGTGCAATTGGATAATGAGTATAGTCACATGCGCCTTAGGCTTCTCTTAGATACAAGCAAGGATGAAATGTTCAATCGTCCATCTTGTTTGTTAGTTCAGAAGTCTCCAAAGGTTTTACCTAAGATTTCCTCAAGTCCTACGTATTTCCCAGGTTTTCTTGGACTTTCTTAAAGTCTGCAACTTCCAAAACCTTGAACTTCGCATTTCAAACATCGCAAAACGCTGATGTAGCTAATAAATTTATGTTGAGTAGGTCCGTTGGAATCACGGAACACGCGGATCATCGTTGATCGTCAAGATTTGCATTGCTAAAAGAAGATAAGAAGAAAACGGCAGATAGGTAGAAGGGCGTAGCATAGAAGATTTTTGCCAGTCCTTCCGCCGTTTTTCGAGACGTATACTATCTCCTGCACCCCAGGCACGAATACGAATTAGGACCAAGTCGTAACAGGATCGAGTCCCGCCGATTTCGAGTATGCTGCCGCCTTGGGCAACGATAAGTTGCTGCAGTGGGTCTAGCCACTGCTCTGCCCTCTGTAATTATACCGTATACAACCGAGCGTTGCCTTGCTCTTTCTTTCTGCGTTACTTTCTCCTTCGTTTTCCACCGTTCTCTTCTTCGTTGATGCTTCTTCTTGTTCAACGCGTGTTCCGCCGACCGCGGTCCCGCCGGGGGCGAAGGTTGCGCTCGAACAGCCGTCTTTCGAGACTCGCATCTTCCTTGCCACCCTCCACGTTTGTTTCGTTTGCTTTGTTCAGCTTGTCATGTTGCTTCTTTATCGTTAAATAATAATCACTCCGTTTACTTCAAATTCCCTCGCAAATCACTCGATAACTCGTGGGACGAAAAGAGAATTCACTTTCTATTTAAGCACCGTTGTCGATTCGTAAATTTGTGTCGCGAGATCCACCTTTATTGATCAAAGCTTAAGGAGAAACCTCGATAAGTATCCGTTGCATACAACGGATTATTCATTCATTACGTTAAGAGAATGAAAAATGTTGCGTAATTAGAACATATTCTTAATCAATGATTTACACGTAAAACACATGGTTACGCATGCAATCGATCGAACATTGTCACTGTATTCGATCTCCAACAGAGGTATTATTTGCATCTACCGTGCTCGAGGCACATGATGCTTCAATATGAACACTCGGAAGAGGATAATTGGTTCGGGAGCATTTCATTCGCGCGATCATCTCGATGCACACTTCGATACACATCTCAAACACTATTTCACAGCCATTTAATATTCATAAAATAAGAAAATCATGGGTTGCGAGTGGATGGTAGCAACCGTCGGATCTGTTCCACAATGGAGTTCCTTACTCTTACTCTCCATTCATATGCCTATTACTCTATCGTTGTTAGGCACCGTAGAAAAGACGGGCATTACGTTGACCCGTTCACGAGGTTGTTCAAATAAAACTCTTTAATCATTGCGAGACTTTACAAAGGTCGCAGCCTAAGGCTACATTGATAAATTGTAGTAATCTTGGATAAACATCGTGACTCATATGACAGGACATCGTTGATGAACATAACGTTTGAACACGAACGGACAATGTTACGTACAATATTTTCATGTTGCTACAAACGTAGCTGCGTCAACACACGCGTATGAATGCATAAGCGATTGCAGTAGAACCATGCACCTCGTTTTTCCAGCCACGTATGTTCACCGACTGCGAGATTTATGATTTATTATGTAACAACATCTCTGGTGAACTTTGTTTCGTGCATTCGATGTTTGTAATTATTTCACAAACCAGTGAATACTGTTCAAAACATCCGATAGAGGATAACACTCCTTGTGTACAGAAGCTTGTAATACATTGTCTGTTAACACGAATCTGAAGCTCTGTAAAATAATCAGATGCCACACATACACTCTTCGTGTTAAATCTAAATTTGTGATTAGATTTATTTTTCATTTACAACAGAACTTGAGTTCTGACCGAAATGCTGCCAAACATAGGTGTCAGTTATTTTATCAAGTCCCAAGTAATTTAATCCTGAATGGCATTTTTTGTATTAATTCTTTTCTTGCATTCACTCCCATCAAAAAACGATACCTTCAAGTTTCGTTGGAGCAAGTTAATTGATACGTGTTTCCAGTAACATTGTTAGCGTACCGATGGCTACTTTTTGGTGAGGAACAGAAGAATCGTGACCACCAAGTTTATATAGTATGCAAACAGTACGTCCATCAAGACGAACAACACACGAGAAGGTTTCGATCGCCAAAGGCTCGCGTGCAACATACCCAGGCGATCAGACGTAGAGTGTTAGAAGCAGGCGTGATACCCCTTTTTGCGGGTTAACCGACGACGATACCATGGCATGCTAACAGTCATGCGATACACTGGGTCACGCATACAAAAATAAACGCGTACGATATTTTTGCGTTCACATATGCCAGGTAGCAATGAGACACTAAGTAGTTCTGAGGTCCTTCCTGTTTGTCAATAATAAAGTAACTGTAAACTCGATGAAAACTGCAGTGAACTAGCAAAGTAAGAGGGTGCGAAGGTAATCCACTTTACACGTCACACCTCGTACGCCATATCAGATACTGATTTTACATTATGGTTACCGGTAAACCGAACCGATTGGCTCTCCTCCTCATAGTCTCTACATAGAAACGCGATACGTTCTATTGTACGAGTGTTCATATCCACGACAACAATGTGGCGTTTGTATTTGTACGAAGGGAGCAAGCTTCGGCGTGGAAGGGTGCAGCACGCAAAGTCGAGGGCGGCGGCAACCGCAATATTAGATTAATGGCGGATGTACTTCACTTTCGGGTGCGATATCGTTTCCTCGACGTGGAAATTAAGGTTCTCCGGTAGCGTCAAATCAATCATACAAATGGAATATTTCCAGCGATCATCGGTGCGTCGTAAATTCGAACACCCGATGCGTTATGGTTTATTTATTAAGGTGGAAAATTTAAGTATCGTGTGCATAAATTTACGGTCAATTCGGTACAGAGAAATATATTCAATTCCATTGAAGGAGATAGAAATTCCTTGGACGGTAGCTTTATCTTGCATCAGAGATCGTCGAGATGCGAGAATGCAGATGCTTGGCTAAATTTTAAGAGATCCACTGTACCACAACGACGACGTATCGTCGCGTAGCATAAAGAAGCATAAATCAAGGTGCAAAAAGTAGAAAGTTATAGCCACCGAGACGTCGAGGCAACGTCTTTGCTTGAACAAGCGGCAGCACCGGGATGGCCCCGAGGGCTCAACGAGGTAGAGGAGCAGAATGGGAGATCCCAAGCCTTGATCGTGATAAGATGCAGCGGCGTCGTCAGTTGACAAAGGGTCGTAGGAACGCCCTCTCAGATCCGACGTGCAACCGCTTGCGGGGGCGTACATATTAAAATTGGACCCCCACTTCTGACCCCTCTGCCAACCATTCGCCGATCTTGTTTATTACTGGCATGTACAATCACGTTACCAGAAAATATGATCCCTTTTACCGAAAAGTCTACCTTTCCTACATCCATTGTCCAGCACCGTAATATACTTGCTTTCACAAACACCAACACTCGAGAATATCGCGTTTAAAATTGATACATTGTAATGTTTCCAATAAAAATTGTCATTTATTTTTGTACGTATCAAAACAACTATACAAAAACGAAAATGCGAAGTCATAAATAATAAAAAATATAACGTGTGTTACATCAATGAATTCGTTGACGATTCTTTAGCTGCGTTGCCAGCTGCTTTCTGATCATATCACACGATGCATTTTGTGATTTATAACTTTGTTTACAATATACATGTTGAAACTTTCATGTTGAAACGTATTATCATATGTATATTATTAAACATTCAAAGAATAATGTGGCACATTATAAATATCGTCATAATTGTATTCACGTTTGAAGTGTAAAAATATCGAACATGTTTAATTTCTCCTCGATGTTCTAACCTTTATTGCATTGCAACATTTTTGTCTCGTACTATGCATCGTTGTTTTCAACAATCGAATGCAGAAATAATAAAAAGCATAATAATTAAACAACGCACTCACCTCAATCATCACTTACCTGTTTTAATTATTGAAGTACATTATCATCTGCAGCATCTGCTACTCGCAGGACCACGAACGGGATTCGATGTACATCGCATTTGCTACATTGTGCGCGGCTGCTTGCAAGATAAACGTCCATTGATTTCGGTCTTGAAAACTTCGAACTACGAAAAGATTAGGAAGAATTCAACGTAGAATACTTCCTGCATAGCTAAATAATGAACAAGCAAAACAGTTAATGTTAAATCTAATGTTAATACTTTTTTCTCTATGCGTTCAGTTAACCAAAAAAACCTGAATTGCGTGCGGGTGTACGCAGCATTGTGTATTCGTAATCAGAGCTATAATCAACTCCACTTAAGAACCTAGGTAGTCAATTTATAATAAACAACCTATAAAAACAAATGATAATAAAATTTACCTGAGCATTCCTTTTCATTCAATAGGAACAAAACTTTTGCTGCAACGTGTGCATTCGTACAGTTTTCGATCGTATCGACTTAAAGTTGCATTCGAATAGCAACCAGTGCTACCCTCTTCAGGGTGTTCAATAAAACCTTACACTTGGTACCACTGCGAACATGCAGTGTTTGTTTTTACCGCGTTGTTACAGTGTAAACGCCTATTTCGAATTTTGTTCTACTACGTTTTGAATCTTTATATATTTCTCGTCTAGAAGACGATGTTCCCACAAAGCTCGCAAAGAAAGTATTGGATGTTCAGCGATGAAAATGATCTGACAGTTCTAAGAGAAAAGACTAATGCAGAGTTTATTGAGAGGCATGGGGCGAATATGACGGTAAGCCGATTGTTTTTAAGATCGAATTGTTGTTTTTGTTTGATGTGTTCATTTTCGAATCTGACTTTTATAAGGCTTGGCATTAAATGTTGAGTTCTGATTTTCGAGTGATCGTTTTGGAGGTTATTCTGACATCTTTACCACTACCGATAAAGCGAAATATCTGTAACATGTCGATACATATGTACACTGTTTTACATTATTCCTTTCAAGGATGTTTCATTTTGTTCAATATTATGTACCTATTTTACAATTGATGCAACTGTATTTATTCCTATCTAATTTTTTCTGTAAACAACATATAAAGCCTGAGGAAAGGGAGGAGTACTTCTTATCGCACACTGAGGAACGTACTTTGTTACGTTTCTATGAATTACAATTGAGAGATTTCTGTCGGCGCTTCAGCCCTCCAATGCCAAGAGCTACTATATCAACTGCCTTGCATTACTTTAAAAGATTTTATCTGAGAAACAGTGTTATGGATTATCATCCAAAAGAGATTCTAGTCACATGCGTCTACTTGGCTTGTAAAGTAATTATCACTCTGAACTTCTATCTATGTAAACTTCTGCAGTATGTCACAGGAGTTTCTTTCAGGTAGAAGAATTCAATGTTTCCATATATCAGTTTGTTGCTAACATTAAAGGGGATAGAGAAAAGGCATCCGATATTATACTGAACAATGAACTGCTCCTTATGCAGCAATTGAATTACAATTTAACTGTACATAATCCATTTAGACCCGTGGAGGGACTCATGATAGATATCAAGGTATATCTTTAAAGCCTTTATGGCAATAAGTATTGGTTGACCATATCAGTTCAATTTGTATACTTCTAGACAAGGTATACTTCTCTGGAAAATCCAGAAAGGCTGAGGCCATACATAGATGAATTTCTGGAAAGAGTATTCTTGACCGATAGTGTGTTGCTTTATACTCCCAGTCAGGTTGCATTAGCTGCAACACTGCATGCTGCATCCAGAGCCTCTGCTAACTTGGACAATTATGTCACTGATATCCTATTTTCTCAGGAACATTTAGGGTGCATAATTGAAGCAGTAAGAAGTAAATATATCTTGTTTCTTCTATATTGCTTACATGTACATTATGTAATATATACTGAGCATGTAAAATATGCATTATAGAAATTAGATCAATGGCTAAATGTGTAGAACCTCCCTCTAGGGAAGTGGTAAGGTCTTTGGAAAAAAAACTAGAAAAATGTAGGAACCAGGAAAATAATCCTGACAGTGAAATGTAAGTGTAGTTTTAAGGTGATCTATTTAAGTGGATAACTGTGTGTGTTTGGCTTGGTCTGTGTGTGTACAATTAAGTATGGAACTTTTACCTATTATACAATTGCAGATATAAACAGAGAATGCAAGAAATGCTGGATGAAGAAGACTTGCAAGACAACGAAAAATATGCTAAAATTATGCAAGATCAGGCAGCTCACGATGAGAAGATTTTGGGTGTCAGCAAAGTTCTGTCCCCTTCTGCTCTTTAATAAATCTTTCGTTTTTCAGATACTATTGATATCACTTTTTTATACCTTTATCTATTGTACAGATAATAAATAATGTATTTATTTCTAATTTTTTTATAACAGCATACAAGAAAGGATTGCACTATTATTTAATAAATAATCATATCAACCTGTATCATTTAGAAATAAAAATATATTTGTTAGTTTTCCCATTAAAAAAAAAGGCGTTTGTTATTACAACAGTTACGTGTTGTATATTCCCTTATAATAAATGCAACTAACACTTACTATTGTTTTAAACATCTTTTATACATTTAGTATTATTCGCTTATAGATATTTGGTCTCTCAATTTAAACTTTCGATCGTGATATGTTTTCGTTTCAAGATCTATTCGTGTAAAATCTGACTACTGAATTGGACCTTTTCTTGTGGTTGACAAAAATACGTATCACATGTGACTATAATTCCAATGACTTCAAATACGTTTAAGAGTCCTGATGCCTGAAATCCAACCTTTGATTCAAATGATATGCTGGGTTGTTGGTAGGGATATTTTGAAAAATCGAAGTCTGTTGACCCATCGTCAAATTACTCGGTAATGGTTGCACGATAGGCAAGGCAGGTGGTAAAGGTACAGTCGCTAAATGCTGAGGAAAGATCGGTGTTCCCGGCTGTGGTTGTCCTGGATAATTAAAGAACCTGCGAAAGACATTTTCCGTTAAATGAAATCAAAATGTAATGCATAAAAATAAAGTATTTACCATAAACGGTCTCCTACAAAAATTGGTCGAGGCGCTGGAATTCCTAAACTCGAGTAATATTGTTGCGCCAATAGTTCCACATCATTTGTATACTTTCTTTTCCATTTAGTACGTCTGTTTTGAAACCAAATTTTAATCTGCAAAAGTAAAGATTATGTGTAATATTTAATACCGCGTGTATAACTCGAAAAATAATCAATAGAAATTCAGTAAAAATGGACTATGAACCTGTGGAACGTAAATAAATTTGTTGTTTCGTAATAGTTTAGATTACATAAACAAAAAGTAATTGCCCCGGGTGAGGATCGAACTCACGACCTTAAGATTATGAGACTTACGCGCTGCCTACTGCGCTACCGAGGCGGTTGAAATGCAATATGCTAATATGGTAGAAATAGCAAATTCTCTCACTCAATATTTCCATAAAATCAATCATATTACACTTTATGTACTTTTATTATCATATCTTTAATCATCTTTCCACTGTTTATAACTAGAATTCTCAAAATGTAGGTCCTGACATATTGTACATTACTTGACCATGACCTGATTTTGAGTGGATTGTATTAAATATTGAAATATAACAAATTTAAAAGTACTTAATGTAATTTTTTTTTATTTAACACCTTCTAACTTTCTTTCACAATGTGTGTTGTAAACAAGTGGATTAGGAAAAGTTAACATTTTCATAAGTGGAATTTTGGAACTTGGAACTTTTGGACCTCAAAAAAAAAGTGAAACGCGTGAAGCATAACGCGGGAGAAAAGTGATGTCAGCATGTTGGACCTGATTTCCACCGAAATTTTCTTGGAGGGTACGAGAGTAAGCCGGATTCAGAACATTCGAGCAGTAATATATCCTAATTAAAAAATCGACGCCTCTTCGGTCCGTCGCCTCGCAGCATCCGTCGTCCGGGATGCTTCGTTCTTGTGGCATGTTGGAACGTATGCACGAATCAGAGAAAACGGCGGACCAAGAAGAAGGGACTCCCCGAGCTGGCTCGTTAACTGCGAGAAATATTGTGACAGTTATGTCTGCGCCACGACACGTCTCCTTCTTCCCTCTGATCCGTCGTGTCGGATCGTCCTCCCTTTTGCCATGATCGCAAAGATAATTATCTGCCTCGTTCGCGGTGTCGCGTGATATTTCTACCGTTCTGGCAATTACTACGGTTAGTAACATTCGCGATCGCAGCTATCGCGACTCAACGGAACAAGAAATATCTCGGACGAAATCGTAAATTAATTAATTTAAAGCTAGCCCAGAATCACGCTACAAAGTAACTTATAGAATTACGCAATTGTCGCGATTTATTTTACAACTGTGGTTAAGGCGAAGATTACCTAAATCTCCGCTAAAAGCTCGCTCCTCGTGTGGGAGGATAATATTAGAAAGCAATGAAACCATTATGCGATAAATGTACGAACAGGAATTGCATAAACAATGCATTACATGTTGTGGTAGTAGAGACTGTGTCTCCGAGTAAGACTTTATTCGCGTGTACTCGATGATCAATTAAACATTTCTACGAAAGGAAGAAACAATCGACTTGTTCTTTTTCCTATCCCTGCTCGCTAGACGAAAAGGCGTATAAGTGCTAATTGGTCCTAAAGGGCGATCTCCCCCTATGGCGCCACGATGTGGCGCCTACACATATGGTGTCGTTCTGAGCCATAATTCAAAGCTCGGTTGATTTTGAGGAACTCTGGCTACAACGAACTTAAACTATTTCAGGTGGTCGGGACCTACGGAAGTCGTCGACATTATCGCAATTTATTGTGTGTAGTGCATCTTGTTCGAAGCGACTTCCGCGAAACGTGTTTCCTTTTAATCGTAGCAGAAGGATCTCGTTATTATGAGATATAATGATGGTGATTTTTCACCGTTACCATAACGGTTCCTTTAGTTGCATCATTTACCGTCATATCCATATTTAGAACGAATAATAACGGAAAGATTCTATTATGTAATGTACCGATGTAACTATGATTTTTGTCTGGGGGTGAACTGGTCTCCAGCTCCTAATAGTGTCAGTGACTCATATCTGGTGTGATCAAGTAATTTATAAAATTTAGTAGTTTGGAAATTTAAAGTAGGTACCTGAGTTTCGGTCAATTTTAGACTTTTACTGAGCTGCAATCTCTTCGCTACGCTCAGGTATTTGTTCCTCTCGAATTCCGCTTCCAATGACTTAATTTGTGCAGCGGTGAACGCTGTGCGCGGCCTCTTTTTCCTTTCATCGTCGCTAGTGGCGCTATCATTTTTTTCTTGGACATCCCTATCAACACCTGTCGTGGAGTTGGCACTGCTACTGCTGGTACACGCCTCTGGACACCATGGAAAAGATAAAACTCATATGAAAAATGATAATTAAACGACGTTTCCTTATCGCGTAATTATCTAGTAATTGCGCGATGTGGTCGCGTTACGGGAACGCGATTATATGGAATGAAAACGCATTATAATTATATGCACTCTAATAACACGTGTACCGTGTGAGATTAAACAGTAGCCACGGCAAATTATACTGTGCAACTTTGTATTCAATATCACGTGCAGAGTGAGAGACGTTAGATTTAATCTTTGAACAGCGGATGAGGAAAATTTTTATGTTAGATCTTCGTTTTATTGGATACTTGAACACTTTAAATTGTGAAATTTTTACGATGAAATCACCCAGCATCCGCCATTTATGCACGCGTTTTACTCGTTTTCATAGAACCATGAAAACGATGCGAACAATGACCGTTCAAGACTCTAGCAGGCCCAATTACCCGTGCAAGATTTCTTTTCTCATCAATCTCGGCAGCTTTTTGCCCGTCGAAGTTGTTTATATTTATATTTATCCCCGGGTTACAAGCTGCTCGTACAAGACGTCGCGCCTCGCCCATGAGGAATGTCCTCGGGGTCTCTTTTAGTCGACTGGTAACAGGACCGCGCTCTAAGCAGCGGGGATCATCTTCTAATTATCTGCCCATTCGTCATCCGACGAAAAACCGTGGCAGCAGGAATATATGACTGCTACTTCAAAGAAAAAAGTCAAAAAAAAGATACACGGTGATACCATAAGAGCCTCGTGAAACACATATTCGGCGTCTCACTTTATCACCTACCCTCATCGACTTCTTTCGCTTCAACATTTATTGTTGATACCTCTTTGCTTCTCTTTGATGTCATCGACGATTAATGTGTTCAATATCAATTCCATACTAACACGATAAATATGAAAAAAAGTATAATAAATACTCGAACTTCCAAAATATTTTTGAACAAATAAATTTGCAAGAAACGGAAGATCTATCTCGGCTAAGTTCGAGTCTACTTACAAGTTACTTGCAATGTACTCGAGTCTCAGCTCCACCAAACAGTTAGGTCAAACATGTTTAAGCGACAAGAGTTATCCATCTACGGCATAATCAAACACTAGGAACATCAACTATTTTGGCGTCGATAAATCGATGACTTCCTTGTTCGCGAGAAGAATGGATCGGCTCGGTGGAGCAGTTTCGGTTGGACGGGCAATAAATATCTCGTGAAAGAAAAAAGTGTTCGGTGCGTGATTACTGGGAGCGCAGAGTGTCGTTTACCGGCTACTAATTGTCAGATGGCGACGTAATTGTCGCGTTTCTCGCGCGTTTTTCGAGACTTCTCAGGCCCGTGGTACAGAGCCGTCGGCTAAAACCGTACCGCCTCTAATTCACTCGACGTGAATCCCGTCGCGAGACGTGCACGCTTGTGCACGTGTAAGTTCAGGAAGGATTCCAACTCGAATGCTGAAGAACAGTTTGCATTTAGGATAATAATATCAAATTGTACAAGCTCAGCTTGTTTACATTCTAGAGTTGAGCTGTTGCGCCCGATGCATTAGCATCGTTGCAACAAAACAGCGGAATCAAAGAAAATGTAGGTTTCCCCTATATTCCCGTGGAATTTCGATAGATAAATTACCCCCGTGGAGATTGTATCTTGAGGATCGTCGCTGCGCCGATGTGACATTCTTGACAGGAAGCGAGTAAATGAACGGAAGAGGAAAATATTTTCGGAGGGTGCCCGTTTCTCTCGCGCGGCTCATTTGTCGTCGACTTTCTGACTCGGTTGCATTGACGAACGAGCTCTGTGAAAAGGGAAGAAAGGGTTAGAGTGGAAGGCAAACGGTGCAAAAAGGAAGTGAAAAGACACGGAGGAGCGTGCGATGGAAGCCGACGCGGAGGAGCACCGCGGAGTGTCGCCGAAATAGAACACCACGCCCTCTAGTTTACCTAATTGCCGCGAGCCACGGTGAACTTGTCTCCTAATTATTCGGTGATGAATGGCGAAAAGACGAGTAGAAATGCGCGATAAACTGTGGCTAATTTTCATTCGTTCGTCGTTGCACGATTTCACACTCTCCGGCCAACTAGTGGGATAATTAATCCGTACGAGCGCCGCTTGACGATTGGTCGAACGCTTCAGCATGGACAGATTACTATACCTTTTTAATTATCTGCCGTGCTGTTTCATGAAATTGATGATCAACGCGCACGGAGCAATTTATAACGTTATTCAGAAAATTGACAAATGAGGAATTTTATATTGACAAGCATTAAAACGGATTTCTTATTCGTTCCGATACAAAAACTTTATGAAATGATGACTCTTCTGATGTTCTGAACACCTTCAGACCCAACTGCATAATACTACTATACTACATCAGAAATTGATTTACATATATCCTTTCAGTATGTTACATATCGAATGAGTAGCACAGAATGAACACAGAATGGACTTGTATAAAAGATCAATTTTTGGACGATTTGACTCCACCAGACAACTCTTGCAAAGATTTACAGGCTGCGATGAGGGTTTTGTAGATGACCCGAACGTCCTATATATTTCAGCTTCAGAATTAGTCCACTTTGAATTTCGAATTTATCGCAGTGTTCATTATATTGTGTAATTCACTATAAATGAAAGTCTTTTATAAAAATTAACCATTGGCCCTTCTCAAGGAATATGAATGAATCGTGTCAATGAAAATTCCCTTTGTTTCCTTCCCATTTTGTATGTATTATATTTTCATTTAAATCGAAAACGTTGTAGGCTATTGATTATCCAACTAACGCCCATTGACGTAACTTCGTGGAAAGTTTGGAGTGTGATTCACCCTCTGAGTAATTAATATAATTTTAATTGTAGCAAATTCCGAATTCTTTTATGCAATGTTGTGTGGCATTTAAGGCAGAAATCGAATGGATCAACCAATAAGACGCTACCGAACGGTCACAGTTCGAGTGATCTTTTTTCTCGTTCCGGACTAGGTACAGCACGGGAGCACATTTTGCTGCGTTTCCATGGCAGAATTAGCAGGAGACAGATAAATAGTGGACGAGGAGCAGGAACATTGAGTGGGCGTGGACCTTGCAGGAAGTAATGGATCAAACTCACGGGCAACGGTCCTCTGCGCAAATTTACGAATTTACCATGCGAAAGGGACGCGATGATTTTGTAACAATCACTTGTTTTGGTAACAATGTACGAATTGTGGGGTTGAAAGGTACAACAAAGCAATATTCTTCAATTGTAGATTGCCATGGAAACACGAAACATCTGGCGAAGACTTGAAAGGACGAATATATAATTATTAATATTTCAAGATTCTTGTTAATATTGAGATATTGACAAGGTTCTATTATGTAAACTGTCCATGAGCAGAAGTGATTCACTTCGCAAAACAAGAGATTTATTCCCTTCTTTTCAGTGTTTCGTTTGTAATTAATTCAAAAATTAGTATTATCACTACATTAATTCTGTAAAGTATCAGATAAAAAGATCGATCTGTTAGATAAGAAATCGTATTCCGAATTATGGTTATGACATATGCCACGTATGACGAGAGATTTACAGCAACGAGTCATTAAATTTGTAATAATTGTTGTCGCCTTAAAAATAAGCGAAATTAATTCATTTGCAAGAAGTTTACGCAATACCATTCCGGTATCGTATCCCATAATATTAGTCTTGCTGTTCAATTGAGATATCTTCGTTGATTGTGTGCTTTAAGGAAATGTAAATATGTGGCCAACAATGCTGCAAAATGTCTTAAATAGCGGTCGTTCAACTGAAATAACTTTATTGTTGATTGTTAACGAATAAAAAACATCTTACGAGCCTTTGCTTCTAAATTTTCGCTCGGAACATCTTTATTAACCAACTAATTTGCCAAAGCAAACACAAGTGTGTGGCACCTGTATCATTCGTACAGTTATGCCGTGTACTTTTACAGAATGCAATCTATGCAGGAATTCAATGTCTCTTCCTTGTTATTCCTATTTTAGTACACAATACCGACTTTTACCGAAACATTTCTTTTCAATTGGTAATTTTATACAAAATACTTAATCTCTTTTATATAATGGAAACCTCATGTAGGACCAGATGTTGGTTGAAGGAGGATTGGAATATAAAGACATAGGGACCCGAAGATATATTAGTCTGGAGATTTAGGGATGTAAGGACATAAAGATATGAGAATATAAAAATCTAGGGACATAGGTATTTAGGATAGGAATCTGACAATATAGGGATCAAACGGTAAAGGGGGTCTACGGGTATAGACATACAAAAATTTAGAAACATACTTAACTTTCCATGCTATAAGTAAATAAAATTTGACTCAACTTACCGTAACACATTTCCGGTTCAGGAGATGTGGAACAAACCATGTCGGAATCGTCGAATTCGACTTCTTCCGCCATCGACATCGAGGAATCTGGTGCTACCAGTTTCCTTCCCTCTGAATCATTTGCTATTTAAATTAATCGCTGTATTACCTTTCAATTTATACTCCGTCAAACGGTATTTTTTGTGTACTCACATTCCTGACCATGCAAATAAACCTCCGTGTGATTGGGTACCCGAGTTTCGTTTTCGACGATCTTCTTGCTGGGTGCCAGAAGACTTTCGATGCTGAACGAACATACTTTCGGGCTTTCGATTACTTCGGTCGACTCCTTGGTGCATTCAGATGTTTTCGCGCGTTCCTCCGACATCCTAACTTCTCAAATGCCTAGCACTACCATTTAGATCTTATCACTATTCGGTGTTCTAATCGTGCGATGATTAGGACAATTAGTTATCTTGTAAGGTACTTCAAAATATATGTAACAATTGTTCTTTCAAAGTTCACTGCACATGGTTTCCGTCACATATCACTTAATGCATCACGGTGACTACCTGTTCAAACTGTGTCCAAAATTGAAATTAGAAAAACATCCTGCGATTTACGACTTTCTTCGTAAATTGGAAATCGATCGCAGATAGACCCCCTACGATCCGTTCGCGGGATTAGAGTCGAAACCAGCGACTGTTTGTCGGAGTTGCTCACGATGTCCAACAATATTTTATTTTGGCAACCAACTCAAATTCTTCGTTCTTTAAGGCGGTGTCGAAAAGCCACGTGCTCACGACGTCATTCTCTGCTCGACCAATCTCAAATAAGCTTGGGCGGTTCTTGGCAAGCACGTGCGTTCTGGAAGGAGTCCCCCTAATGATCTCGTACCAGCAAGACGGTAGCAGTCACTAAACGGTGGTAATGAGGTATCCATAAATTTCTGTCAACCTCGTGAAACGCTATTTAATAATCGTTCTGACAGAAGTCAACCGTGATTCGAAATCAATTTTCGAATGTGTCGCGATGTTCGAGTTCAAATAACACTTTGAGAACTCGTTCATTCTTATCAATGAATTAATTATATTGTAATCATTCCCATAACTAAATAAAGTCCAAGGTGAATATGAACCTCCCAAATTTTCGAACTTTCCAATTTTCTAATTTCCAAAATCCTAAATTTTCAAATTTAGCCGATAGCTACGAGATACCTTGTACATCTTAGAACGCGAACATGCGATATGTATCATATTACATACTTATAAATATTGCTAGAAAATCGCAAATAGAATAGTATGAAAAAGTAAATGACTGGGTGTATTATTAGACTTTAACCCACTCTGCATCGTTTGGATTCCAATAAATTCACATAAAACTTTACGATGTGACAGGCTTGTCGTTTATATAGCTGACAATCCGGTCGTAAGTTTAATGAGATTATTAGACACACAATTGCATGTATTAATGCAACGATGATGGGGATGATAGAGTGATACAAGAACTGTTGACAGACATGAAACTTGGCTGCGATTATGAGAACCAGCAAAGTACATTACAGAAATTTGTTTCGAACTTCCAGTAGCCAAGACAAGATTCTTCTGTGTAAATTGCAGATGAATCATCAGAGTGAGCTACATTTTGATCAAAATCTATTTATACGAGTTGCATTCGATTCACGAGACCTCTCGTACTGTTTAGTTAAGGTACATAATAAATGTGAATTTAAAGACAATACAGCAGCGAGGTGCAGAAGCATTGGAAGGACCAGTAGGAGTGTCCGCAAGATCATGTTACCCAGACGACACTCCTCCCGCAGGTTTCCGAATATGTTATATTGCCAGAAAGCTGAAACCTTTGGTGGAACAAGTCAGCCAAAATGTTTGTCAATTTAACGCTTAATTGGTGCCGCAATCGACACCAACGTAGCAAGTGTGTAAATTATTGGTTCTTCTGAACGCGTCAACCGCAAAACAAGACGATGCAGACAGTTTCCTGGCATTTGTTTTCCTCGCCTTGAACATATTTTTGGAGTCAGATTTCGTCAAGCGAAAAATCTCGCGTCATCGTTCCATGTTCTCACCGTTGTAATAAACCATCGTGTATCATTTTACTCGGTCCGCCGACGCCATTAACTCGTACGGTTCGCGGAACGGAAACCATCGTTCAACTTCGTCAAGAGACGGGTGTAATGTAAATAAGATTCTTGTAAATTTTCTATATGTTTATTTTTATATATATATGTATATATTAACAGAATAAAAGGCCATCTGCTTAATACAATATTTTGTCTTCGACTATAAAATTAAGATACAATGTGGTTGTATTATTCTTAAGACAATCCTTATTACCACTCAAAAATATACAATAACTTCGATTAGAGTAACAGGTCGTCGTGTTCGCAGCATGGAACACGCGACATCCAATTGCAGTGCAATAGAACGGAAAGGTATAAAAGTTTAACAAAATATATCGCATATATTCATAAGTTTGATCAATGAAACAGCAGAGCCAGTTGAAGTTTTATCGATCTAATGATAATTCACATTTGTTGCGTTGAATTACCGTTCCATGTATTGTTCTCGTCGTTATCGTCTCCACCTGAATGCAATCTATGTATATTCCCTTCAGTTTTAATGGTGGTACCGTCTCGGTTACTTGTATATCTCCGAATCAAACTAAACACCATAAAGAATACTTTAATAAGTACTTTTAATACCCACATGGTGAAGCGCCAAATAATTCAAGCATTACCGCATATGAGCATCGTGGAAGTTAACCTGCTACACGTCATAAAACCTACCCTGATGAAGTAGCAGCATTTTGAACATTCGATGAAACCGATCCACTTGCGTTACTTGCATCCTTGTTGTCAGTAGAGCTACTCTGTTGTTCCTGTGGATTTCTACCTGTGAAATAACCTACGAAATAATAGTACACGTGCGTAACAACTGCGAAAATGGACCACACGAATCGTGGCATAAGGCTAACATCTTGTGTCGAGGTTACGGTTGACGTGGTATTCGACTACAAAAAATAAATTAACAAAATCAATAATGTTGCCAACAAACGAAGCTGTAAACATATTGTTAATTGAAATTACGTTTTTCAAAGGCAGAATTAAAATAACGGCTGTGGGAACCAGTTCCAATTCTAAGAGAGTTTTCTCATCATCCTCGTTAGTTAACTCTCTTCTAGGGAAAGAGGTAGACATTGCAAATTGACGAAAAGGTAATGAAATGTTCTCAACAACGTATGTACGCAAATTGCGTAAAGTACACGTTGGATCAAACTGTCCCATGTGAGGATTGCCAGATGGTAATCGAAATTGTATTCTGGTTACAGTTGCATCATGTGCCGTGGGTATGTATGGTTTAGGTACTTCCTGATGAGGCTGTGGCTGCATTTGCTGCAATATTCAATTGGTTTATATAGGTCGGTTCGTAAAAGAAAGACTTCGTAAATAAAAAGTATATAGAAACCTGTAAAGCTATCTCTTTTTGCTTCCTTTCTAATTTATCTTGAGCTATCTGTTGCCGAATCTTTTCTCGGTCTGTTAACTCTTGTTTCTGTTTAATTCCTTGCGCATCGCGTCTCATCTTCCGACGCTCTAGTTCTCTCTCCTTCTCTTTTTTTTCTTCCTCTTCTATGCGTTGTCTTTGTTGTAATTCTATCATTTTTCGTGCTCTTTCTAATTTGTCCTAAAAACTCAACATTTTAATATCTATTGCATTAATGTAAAATGATTTCAAGGGACCTTGTTGCAAACATACTTCTGTTGTTAATTCTTTGGCTTGTTCTTCCTTTTTATCATTCACTGTTTTTGGGGTTTCTGTGGTTTTCAAACTTGTGGAAGGCTCTTCTTTAGTATCATTTGGAATTACAGCGTTACTGATATTTTCTTGTTTTGTCTGTGGTTCAGACATTTCTGTGTTTGATTTTGTTGTGTTAGCACCTTCATGGTCTATATTACTGCTTGCACTGTTAGTGGCATTATTGGTAGCAGCTGCTTTTTGTTCAGCATTTATCAAATTAGTGGAAGTATTTTTATTCTTCCCTGCTTTGGACAATACTAAATCAATCTTAGCCAATAGATCAGCCGATGTTGTATTGCCAGCAACAATTTCCAATGGTATACCATTCTCACCGATAAAGAATAAAGATGGAACAGGTACCAATTGATCTAATCAAACATATTCAGAAAAATAAAATTTTTATGAATAAACATAATTGTTAGAAATTATATAAAAGGATACAAATTTGAGCAAAAAACACGTAAGATTCAGATCCACTTTCCAATCGAATTGCTACAAAATCTTCTTGTTCCAAACGGTGTGAAACTTCTGTGGCATTGATTGCTTCAGCAACTTGAGTAGATGTGTCATCTTTCCCTGTAAATAGATTGCAAAATATACCTGATTTATAATATGGGGACAACATTTAAGATCATATACAAAGATGCAGGTTACATAAACAGGTTTATAATTAACAATATAATTCAATCTTATTGAAAAATAAATAAGAACACTTGGAATAATGACTGCTTAACCTAAGATTCTAAATATACACCTTCAACAAAAACGACAAAAATTGCTCTCCTAGATTTTGATGTTGCAACTGCTTCATTGATGCTACCCTCAAACCACTTCATTTTTCTTTCTGTGTAATTGGAAATATCCTTGTTCTATTGCACTATCAGTTGATAATGACGTAATGAAAAAGTAGTTTAATCACTAGAAATTTTCTATAGAAGTTGACGTTTCAAAATCTGAGTAAGGTTTGGGTAGGTGACTATGAAACTGTATCAGAAGCAGCACGGTACATCACGGAATAGTGGGTTTATTTCTATTTTAAGTACGCAATATGTATGATAATTTAAGTAACGAAACCGTTATCGATTATAATATTGCATAAATTTGTTAATGTGATTTCTGAGTCACGTTAATTGGTATTAAATGGTCGTGTCATGTATTTGTTCTTAACCAATTGAAATATAAGTTCTTTCGGAAAACGGACAAATTCCGTTGATTGAAAGACAGCCTTTAAATTTCAAGGTTAAACAAGAATCAGTGGAACTGGACCACTTTAATAATGGTGGCGTGTAAATAAGAATGGTAGTCCAAACGAGGGACAGTGCATAAAATTTGTGTATGAACCATTTGTTGCCTTGCCTTTGGAACTGCTACGATTAAATAATGGCTCAGTTTATGAAACAAGGTAAATATTATTTGTGTTGTTTCTCGTTTAGTACGCTTGAAACGTATTCCCTCGAATACTGAAACATGAGAGCGGTTATTGGGTTGTTTTGTTGGCCACACTGTTTGGATCGCCATATTTCTCTGCTTTCCGTTAGATCGGTACAAGGAATAGCGGAATAAAATGTGGTAATGGCGAGTGCGTCTGTTCCGTATATTTGATGTTGTGATAAAGTTGGGCGTACGCGTCCACCTTATCAGTCGTGACAAAGTTTTTCGTTCCGAGTATGTTCACTTAATTTTGGTACTTACGCTTAGTTTTTATACAAAGTTAATCAACAACAAAAAAAATAAAGTGATTGATGTACTATGTCGGTGATTCATTATCAGAATATGGAAGTACACGACAGATAGTACATGATAATTCTATTATACGAAGAGAATTTACAACTTTGTATATTTCACGATACGTGCATCTGTTTTACCATACCTGATTGTTAATATACCAGAAATAGTTTTTGAACGTGTTATAGTATTACAAATAATCGATACGCGCCCGTACACGTATAACAAGATAATATGAAATCGGAGCGAGCATGAAGGTGACTGTGTGTTTCGATAACGTTAGAGTGGTGGTTCCATGCGGGGATGGAACCCTACTGGTTAAAGATTTAATGCATGAGGCTATTCTAAGGTATAAAAAGGCTACTGGAAAAAATGATAGTGCATTGGCCATAAATAGTTTGTCTTCTCTGACTGGAGGTGGCCTATTGGATCCAGATGATAGGTTATGTGATGTAGCCGATGACAGAGAACAGATTGTTGCTCATTTTGTGAATACCGATGTTGTGCATGTTGGTGGTGATGGGGCAAGTTCAGTTGGAACAAACAGTCCTGACTTTTTTCACTCGGATGGCAAAGAACCATCCTATGCAATTGATACACATTCCTCCATACCTCCCAGTAGTATAAAAAGAGAAAGTACTAAAAGATTGTCGATGCATGCATTGTCGACTAGAGAACCTTGTCTAGCCACATATTCTGCTCAGTCCCTTCCCAGAGAGTCTCGTCGCAGAGAACCACTGGGACAAGATGCCAAAGTATCATTTGATTATGCAAATGCCAATATTGAAACTGGGAATCAGGGAGAGATTAAAGAAATTGTAATAAAGAATGAAGCAGGACCACTGGGGCTTCATGTGGTGCCATGTTATGATTTGTTGGGAAACGATCAAGGACTCAGGGTTGAAGGTATCGAGCCTAATGGCAGAATTGCTAGAGATGGTCAAATTGATTTGCACGATAAGATTATAAAAATAAATGGTCATAATCTGTTACACATACCATTTTCCAAAGTGCAAGACATTTTTCGTACCTGTATGACTGAACCATGTTTGCAGATTTCTGTTGTAAAGCATAAGAAATTGCGTGAGAAATCATTGCATAAAAGTCATGGGAATACCAGTGGAGGAACAGAGAAGTCAGAAACTGATGATAACGTTAAAAGACTTCAGTGTAGCAACTATAACTTGTTACAGACTGCTAACACACGTAAGATTGGACGCATGATAGAAATAGAATTAACTAAAGGTAGCAATGGCCTAGGATTCAGTGTCACAACGCGTGACAATCCTGCAGGAGGACATTGTCCAATATACATTAAGAATATATTACCAAAAGGTGCTGCTGTTGAAGATGGTAGATTAAGGCCTGGTGACAGACTGCTGGAAGTGAATAATAAAGAAATGACAGGTAAAAGTCAAGCAGAAGTAGTTTCCCTTCTTAGAAGTATTCCACCTGGTGGGAAGGTGAGAATGGTGGTCTCGCGCCAAGAAGAAATCTCATCCAGTATTCCTGACTCTCATTCCCATGTTTCTCCCACGAATCAAGCTTCAGAAACCACAGACAACTCAAAGTATTGGAACACATCAAACACTTCGCCGGTAAAAAAGAATATCGAAGTTCAAGATAAAATTAGTACTCATAGTTACGAAAAGTGCACGTTCAAACCAGTGAAATCTACATCCGAAGACATTGTTCTATCGCCTCGTAAAAATCGGATGATATTAACATTAGATATACCGGTGCACGATTCGGAGAAAGCAGGATTAGGTGTCAGCGTCAAAGGAAAGACGACCAATACCGACGAAAACACGAATATGGATTTAGGAATTTTCATAAAAAGCGTCCTTCACGGAGGAGCAGCATCCAGGGACGGGAGATTAAGAACCAATGATCAATTGCTCAACGTAAACGGGGTATCTTTGTTAGGATTGTCAAATTCGGACGCGATGGAAACACTCAGAAGAGCGATGCTCAACACAAACAGTTCGGTAACAGGAGTGATCACCCTGACCATAGCCAGGAGGATATCCTCGTACGACGCGAACGAAAAGAATCTTCCGGAAAATCTGTCTTCTCACTGTAAATTAGAGTCTGCCAACAGCATATACATATCCGATTCCACGAAAAGCAACGAGGGCAGGATAAAGGAAAAGAACAGCCTGAACTCCCAGTCGGACATTCTGGACAATGGAGGCCTCTTATCTTGCGTGACAGCATCTCCATGGAATCCGGTCATCGATCGATTAACGGAACAATACAACAAAAATAGCTTGAGAAACGAGAGTTATTGCATCGCCACCAACAAAACGTGGATAGAGCCCGTGAGTAACGTGAAGAAGATCACTATAGGACCAAGGGAGGATCGCGCGGAGCCAATATTGTTAGAGGACTCCAACGATCCGCAGTGCAATGAAGCTAAACGAAACACGGACGACAAAGATAGTCAGTATTCCGGAGATCCGACTTACGACAGTCAGTTATCGTTAGAGGAATTTAACTCTTCTTCCAATAAGTTTTCCCGTGACGCTTTAGGTAGGCAGAGTATGTCGGAGAAGCGACACGCGGCTCTGGATGCGAAGAACACCGATACCTACAAGAGAAACAAGAAACTACGAGAGGGCCGCGAGAATAAAAGCCAAGAACAGGCCAATCAGAAGTCATCCAATCAATCGACGGATTCAGAGGATCAGACGAGACGAGGATGCAAGGCGGAGAGTTTCGAAAAGGGGAAAAACAAAAACACCGTCGAAGGCAGCACCGCCAGCGAGAACAACATGAAACGATACGAGAAATCCGTAGATCCTGCTCAATCAGAATATATGTACACTATACCTGGCTGTAATAATAAGTTCACCTCGCCGAGGAAACACTGGCTCGTGGACGACGTACACGGCGATATAGCTAATAGCAATAACTTTAAGGACGATCGCGAAGGTTTTCCGAACAGTCGGGGCGATGTAAAGCAGGCGTCGTTGAATTCTGCTTTGGACGATCGATATAAACGTTCGAGAAAAAAAGGAGGTATCCGTTCGATGCTACGATTAGGAAAGAATAGAAAATCGCTCAATTTCGGTGATAGCATAGAAGCTCGCCACGAGACTAGCAATTATTGCAGCGGAACGATCAACTATATTGCATAATATTCGAGGGGAATTTAACTTAGATACGAAATACATAAAACGTACTTGTGCATAACATCTAGAAACACACATATTTACACGAGAGGATACACGTTTTTTTTTTAAACACTCATAGCACGACCACGCGTACACGTACACTCGGGTGCAATGTAGGCTTTCTTCGGATAAGGGTTGGTGTAGGGCGAGGGCTTCTCACCATTTATCTTCGATTTTAGTTCAGATATGCGAATTCAAAATTTCCTTATTTCTTTAACGACCAAATTTCCAGTTTCCAAATTTTTCAAGTTTCTGCATTTAATGCTTGTAAATTTGCAAATGTTTCAACCAAAACCCAAGGCAAGACCATTTTTCTCTACATCGTCATATTCCCTAGGAAAGCCTACCATGCTCGCTACTGTACATATTAGGTATATTTACATGTATCATTTGTTCCAAAGTGCCTTATATCGTTGCAAAAGAAAGTAATTAATTCTGTATATATATATTATATAATTTTTTGTATTCGTCCTAAATTCGTACCGATCATGTATATCTATTTTTTAAAATAAAACAATCATGCACTTAATTACGAGTAATGTGTGTAAGTTGAATGACCGATACGTCAATTATTCCGTCGTTACCGATAGAACTCAGAATTCCGTCTCGTTGAATCGTTGCTAAACTTGTCGTTGACACGCGTTCACACAAAGGAAATGGTATTCGATACGAACAGTGTGCAACGAAGCCCAAAGAGTATTACGGTAGGTAAGTCGATTAAAGGGGCGACGAACTGGTTTATTTCTTCCAGGAAACATAGTATATTCTTTTCTGTTTCAGCGCTTCAATTAACACCAAATCAATTGCTGTACCAGCAGAAGCGTTTCAGAGGGAAAATCAATTTAAGAAAGCCAAAAATATTTTTCAAGAAAGCGGTAGTGAACAAACTTGTAAAGCCATTTTTCATTAATCCCGACGCGGGTAAGAGTTTGGAAGAATTATGCCGGAACAGGATTCAAAAAGAAAAAGTTACTGAAATTAGTACTTATGACAAGATCTTGGCAAGGGAACTTCGGAATTGGTTCGATCAGTCGAGAATGGTCGCTTGTTTACACGTAAATAGTATGCCCGATACAGAAAAATTCGAAGTTCGGGTACCACTACACAGGGCAAATATGTATTACAAACAGTATGGACCACAAATTGTCTTTGAAGCGATAAAAGATTCACCATACGGAGGCATAGCCCCGTTAATCAGCAAGTCCACGGCGTTCATATTCAGTCCTGATATAAAAGTGCGTCTCATGCAGAAGATTATACGTAAATGCAACAAGATGTTTACGTTGGGTAAGTAAAATGGCGGAGATAAGTTCGTGAACTCGTGGATTAAGTTTCGTTGCTATCTGAAAGTCGTGAGCCACATTTTACTCTTTAATTAGACAACGATGACATTTATCAGGACTCATTGTCGATGTTTGGCATGTTAACAACGACCTTAATAACCGAGTACCTATTTCTATGTTGACGATAACACAGTTGCTAGCACGTCACTTGTATCAGTTTACATTTGTATAGGAGTCTATAACGTGTACTCAGGCCAGAAGTTCATCGATCGGTGCTGTTTTTGTTGCAGGTGGAATATTGGAGGGGCAGGTTTTAGCGTACGAAGATTTCCTGAAGTATGGAGAAATGGACATGCAGTCGACACAATTGGGTCTTGTTCAGTTGTTACAAAATGCTGGTGGCGTTAATTTGAATCGTCAACTTACACATCATCAGTCGACATTAGTGGCTCGGCTAAAACAGATCGGTACAAACGAAACAACCTCTACGAACGAAACTTCTACGAACGATACAACCTCTAACAAGAGCGAATAAATCGGTGCCTGTATGATTAGCAGAAAAATACTTGTATCTATAATTTATTATACGTTCATAATGCACACGATTCTTTATGCAAAGTACAGTTCATTGTCCCGAAATCCTTTCGTCACGTTAGAAAATAAGAAAAATAGTAAGAAATCGAGGTGTCCGCCTCTTTTATTGCTTTTATTACATCCAATTCCACGAAGGACGGTTCCGCGATAAGGTTAATCGTTGAGCAAGCAGCCTGTGTAACGTATACGTGTTACTTATCAATATCAGCTTTATCGGTTATTAAACTTCGTTATTACATATTAAGCCGTTGACATTTTTCACTAGCAATTTATCTCGATATCGTGAGACAATTGATAACAGTTCGTAAATATCTTCTCGATTTGATTGTGTGTTGCCACGGTAATCCTGTCTATCAACGATGTCTCAATGACAATAGTTGCAACGAGGATGGCACTTGACTCCATTTTCTCCGCATCTACAGCCTCCAGAGGTGTCTCCTTTCCCCTGTAAGAAAAATAATATGTAAGATCGCTCTAAACGTGGTGCCCGAGGTAAATGCCCGTGTGCCCGACAAATATCGATACGATTACTCACTCCAGGACCCCAACGTGGACCTCTCGTTACCCAACATATTTCGGTTTTGCACATGGAGCAGCGCAACCAATCGCAGCCCCATTTTTTCATCAACACAACTGCACACGTGGGACATGCAAGTGCTTCGCCTCTGTCCACCATTTCTTCGAGCATTTCAGCAGTTCTTCGTGATTCTTGATCCGTTTCCTTCGACAATCTCAACTCCTGCTGATACTGTTTGCAATTTTTACCAGCGTGTATGGCCTGCGACAAAAACATTGACTTAGAACTTAATTTATTACGATTGTAACCATGAATTACAATTATTATTTTCTGACCTGGCAAGTGAGACAATTGTTTGCACCACACACTGGACAAAGAAAGTTGTTCACGTCGTCGTCGTAAATGCACCAACCAGGACAATCTGGCGTTTTACAATGGAACGCGTTGTTTCCAGCGTTGTTTTCCGCTTGAGCAATGGATTTTGCGAGATGTTGCTGGTAAACTTCTGGTTCGACGAGCTGAATATGGATTTGATTTGTCACGAATTCTTTTCTTGTAACATTTTTTTAATATGATGAACTTACTGCTTTGATCTCACGCTCTTGAAGAGTTGACTCACAGGTGTACTCAGAGTCTCTGTAAGGACATTTCACCTCGGCTTCTTCGCAGTATCTAATAGTATTAGCAATACATGACCTAGGAAATATTAACGAATTGCAATCAATCAAGCGGGTTCTAATTTTAACTTAAATCTTCATTAACATTTACTGTGATACTTAAAACTTTTATTGTTTAGAACTATCTTATGAATCTTATTTGTCCGAATTCGTAGTTGTACCTGCAAAACATATGTAAGCAATCTCTCAATATTACACCTTCGCGTGGACCGTATGTAACGAAGCATACGGGACATTCGATTGGTTCTGAATTCGGTATTACGTCACAGTTTTCCAAAGAGATCAATTCCTCGTATCGTTCCATTCTCACTTCCTCCGGTGTATTCCTCTCCTCCGTCTCCTATTCGCAATTGTTTCATGAATTAAACAAAATGTTCGTATTTGTTTGAATTATACATTCAAATTAATACCTCGGGTTCTTCGACTACTTCGTGATCCTCTTCCACAGTTTGCAATGCTTCCGTAAATGTACTTGCATCGTCGTTTATCACATTTTGTGCCTCCTTTGTACCGCTATCGCTGGGTTCCTCTATTTGTATCACATTTGTCGATCTTAATTCTGCAAATAAATTCAAGTTTAAATTATCACTCAAATTTCGAAATATACAAAAAGATTGTTTACCTGGCGCAACAAGATATAAAAATATCGGTGATCCATCCACCGCCTGTAATTCGTTCAAAGTGGCCTCATCGCGATCAGCCAGATTTTTACCGATGATCCATCGTTGCACGTTGGTCGGTATCTCGAATTCGGTGTGTATCTTCGTCTTCAACTCGGTCACCGTCATCCTGCTCGGCAACTGTTATTATATTTTAGCTTAGTAAGGCATCTAATATCCTATAGTAGCGATAGCAAACTAGTGTATACCAGCACGTTGATTTGAGTAGCTAGATGGTATTTACCTGAAGAGGTATAGGTCCCTGGTGAGCAAGCTTGTCCTCAATGTACATATTGACTTTAATCAACTGATCTTTGAGACGGGCCGATCGTTGTCGAATCACGGAACAATGGATCTTGAGTCGTGCCAGCTCCTTCGCCAACCCGGCAGCTTGTTGATGATGGCCAGACGCGATTGCAGCTTCTAACTTTCTGAGTAATCGGTTTATGGCTAGCGTATTCATGTTTTTCTCCGCTGAATTGCCGTCTGTAACAGAATCAGGACAGAGACGTTGATTCAACTGCGAGGAAAACGTACAACAATAAAATTAGAAGTGGGACTGTTGTAGACAGATAGATTAATATGACACGTTGAAACATCGATTATTAAGCAGACAATTAGCTAATTGGCTAAGTTACGTCTTTAGGTCGATATCCTGTACTAGGTATAACAAAACGATGACATACGAATTACATTTAGCTACCACCCTCGTTTTCTTATCTCACTGCTGTTTTTAGTAATAACAATCACATGCGTTCACAATATTCTCTGTTCCCAAATATGACAGGGCAAATTATCAATTTATATGAAAGAGTAGATGGATTGGTCTCACATTACCTTCCTCACCACTTTCAATCGTTTCTTCCTTTTCCTTCGATTTTTGTTCGGCAACCACCACAGGTGCAACGATCGTTTCATTGGTATCATTGGGTTTCGTAACCTTCGTCGAACGTTGCTTCGGTAAAAGCGGAACATGAGCATTGGCATAAAGCGATTGCTCCATCACGTTCGCGTAAGTGTTCTCGTTGCTGCAAGCGGTCCTTGTTGTTTTCGTAGCCTCGATTTCGGCGAAGTCTCGTGGCCGTATCAGTTGAAACGTATTCTTCACCAGTCCCGAACCACCCATGTTCTTCCCGGACGTTTTGTAGACGACATTCTCCTGTTTCCATCCAGAGGTGGACGGTTGTTCTACGGATGGTTGATTCAATCTTCGCAGATTTCCACTGGTTTGCACGGAACACGACACCTTTTGCTTTTCCAGCTCGTAATCGTTTTGCAGCGCGATATTCTCGACTTTCGTTACCGCTGAAACGAAATAGGTGGGTTTATCCTGGCTACCTGCTACTTCTTTCGTTTTCTCGACGAGGTTGGCATTACGCATCGCGATTTTACCGGGTTTCGAACGCTTCGGTAACGAGTGTTTCATTTCTTTCAACATCTCCTTTAAATCCGTTGTAATTGGATCCTCGACGGTGTTCAGAATCGGCGATCTCGTCTTGTCCGATTTCGATTTCACGTTCGTAGCCGTTGAACGAGCGTCCTCGACGAGTATCGACTTTTCCTGCTGCACGGACGTCTTTGTCTTGGCGTCCTTTTCCGCCTCCACCAGGATATCGAGCACTTTAGTTACCTTACTTGATATTCCGGCTTCCTCCTCGTGAACTTTGCCCCGCTGATTAGTGGATGTCGCGTTCGTCTGGTCCAAACGACGATCGATGAATTTCAACTCTTTCATACGTAACTGCTTATCGATTTCTTCGAAAATATCCGAGAACTCTTTCTGCACACCGTCCAATCGTTGTTTGTCAGGTTTCTTGGGCTCCTCGGCGATGTTCAAAGGCTCCTTGTTTTCCACAGAACCACGGGACAACAGGTACCTCCTCGGATCCGCGTTGCTCGTTTTAGCCTCTCTTTCTTTCTTCTCGTTGATCAGTTGCCTGGATCTAATTTTTTCTTCTATTAAAGCCGCCGCGCTATCCTTTTGAACAATTGCAGGGTCATTCAACCGATTTGCGGCGAGTTGGCTCTGCAGGAACGATATTCTATTGAAAGTCTCGCTGGCCAGTCGATCGTTTTGTTCCTTGTCCAAAGCAACTTTTCCTCCAACAGCCTCTGTTTTGTTTCTCCCTGATTTTTGTTGCGGCGGGAAGTATCTCGAGATGTCTTTTTCGACACGACTACCTTGGCTAGTAGTCAACGGTTGAGCGGAGAACCTCGAATGTTCCTTCCAATCGACAGGCTGATCGAACGATCTCGTATTTCTGACCACGTCCCGCTCGAACTTTGGCGGCGGTTGATCTCTGTTGCTCTTGGCGAAGAAGTTCGCGTTGACCGTGACCTTGGTGATGTTGCTAATGGCGTTGAATTTGGAGATCAAGGCCCGGGTGCCTCGTCTAGGCGACGAGTTTTCCATGGCGGACGCGACGATGTCTTGGACCAGCTCCTCGTTCATCTCGTTTCTCTTCTCGAACGCGTCGACTAACCTCGAGGACTTCAACAACATCGAGGCTCTCGCTCGAGCTTGTTCTTCCTGAACGATGGCAGCAGCTTCCTTGTCGAGCTCGCTGATGTTCGTCAAAATCGACAGGCCCGACTTCCTCTTCGCTTCCCTCTTCCGTTCGTCCGCTTGTCCGCCTCGATGGAAGAAGTTCAATCTCGACAGGGAGGCGTCCACCGAGTAGCTCGTGGAAGCAGCCGTGTTCGAGGCAGCGCATTCTTCTTTTATTTCGACCGTCGAGGTTGTAGGCCCCCGGAGAACATCGCCCCTTCTGGACGGTCCGGAATCCCGAGAATGTTCGAAGACGCTTCGTTTGTACCAAGGTCGTGGCATGGCTGTGCTCAAAGTTCCAACGGTATGGGTCGTCGACGGGCTGTCTCGAGGAATGGCAGTGTCTAACGAGTTCGAGCTCGTGTCTTTCGTGTTCTTCTCTTTCGCGCTCCGTTTAATCTCTTTCTTCGGCAGCAGAACTCCACCCTGAAGTACCAGCGTGTCGTTGCTGAGAGTCTGCACGTCCTCGGTGTTCGTTCGCGTTTCTACGTCCATTCCGCCATCGGTGAGATCAGTATCGCGCTTCTCCGCGGGCGAATTACCGTCGACCAGCTTCTCGGGCGGTTTGGGCGCGCGTCGTTTCCGCCTGCTGCTGTTCCTCGGTGTTTCCCGTGCATCTACCTCCGTTACGTTGGCCGAGATTACCGGAGGATTAGGCGCTCGTCGCTTTCCCTTCACGTGCACCCTCCTGCGAGCCGAGCCCGCGTTGCAGCCTGCCCTCCGATCGTCCAACCTCTTCAACGACTCGAGCAATCGACGATCCGGGAACGATAGATTTCCGCAAGAATTGAACGTGGTCGACGGCTGTAGGGAATATCTGGCGGTGATGTCCCTTCTGTTGGTGGGCAACGTGCACGCCACGTCCGAGAGCTCGTTCTCTTTGTTGCCAACCGTAACTTTCGATGCTCCAGCGGCGAACGGGCCTACCTCCGCTGCTTGTTCCAGAATATCTAACGACAGTCGGTCGCATCTGCCAAGGGTTCCGGTTCGGAAGGCGAAACTACGCACGGTGGTGGTGCTGTAGAACGTGTCTACGCTCTCCACGCTCGACGAGATGCTTTGCTGTCTCCCGTTGTCATCGCCGTTCAGCTTGTCGATCGTCTTCCGTCGTTTGTCCACGCTGGACTCGCGATTACCGGACCGTTTGAACCACTTGAACAAGGAGAACCTGGGTGTTCCGCGTCCCTCGTGAACCGTGCGCGCTTCTTGCTCTACGGACGCTTCCGTCGCGACGATATCCGACGTTCTTCCTTCCCGGTCGCTGATCCGTACGCCATTGGGGAATGTGTTCGCCTCGATGCTGCATGCGGCTCGCTGTACCATTCTTACTCACCGCATATCCCTCTCGCAGCCAGCTACGGCCTCCCTCTCCCCGTACCTCATCCACTGGTCCGCATAGTTCTTTATTTAGATTCACTCGAATGTGGTTTTAACTTCCTTCCAGTTCGTCTATAGGTAAAGGCAAACTCGTGAAACCTTCGAAGAATCTTGCGGTATTCACACGCGCTCGACCATCCGACCGCCACGCTCTCAGCTACTCCGACTCGGCTTCCTCAGCTTTCGCCAGTTTCTTCGACGCGTTACTCGCCTTTCCTTCTCCTCTATTCACCTGTCTAACTGTGCCACTCTACCGTACACAGGGCACTCTCCTCTAGTTTCCCGATGTTTAGGCGGCTCCAGCACCGAGGCAGGAAATTCAACAGACAACGAGAACGGCTGCCGGGTACGGGCGCAAACTTCTGCGGAACATCGTGTTCCGATCGAGTTACGCGTTTCCCCGGCGTGTACGTGCGAAGAATGTATCGCGGAACGGTAAATCGACTGACGAATTTCGCTGCGAAACCCGACGGGGACGCTGCCTAACACACGACAAAGATACTCTTCGGTTCGCTATTAATAGACCTGCCTTCCTCCTGCCGTGGGTTATTTTCACGTCTACTCTTGCTGTCTGCGCCGCGCTGTCCGAAATCAAAACAGAGAAATACGGCCGGCGTGGAGGTACCTACGTACGCGCGCGCCTTTTCAACCGCGAACATCCGCGTCGCGTTGATGAATATTCCTATGCACGATTCGCTGCAACTAGTTTGCTTAGGTGATTACCAAATCGAATATTCCGTATCGTGACTACTGTTATAATCACCGGCGTATGTTCATTCGGGGAGGGTCAAGTCTCAGATTCCTATAGTCCAAACTCACTTGTGGTTGTTTAATTCTAACATTGCATATGGCGACAAAAGTGAATTTCTTACTAATCAACGAATGTCTCTGCTTATTTCAACCACTTTTCATAAGGTTCCGATCTGAATTGTATGTGGTCTAGGTTCAGTTTGCTCCATGTACTTATGCTATGTATTCTACAGTTAATACCAATATATCACCACTATTATGATTCTTATCATATTAGGGTTTATTGCACAGTTTATCATAACTTCTAAATATAAATCGACCACTATGTTGCGAGATAACTATAAATCACGAATGACGCGTATACTTAATATACTATGCACCAGGCTTATGTACAAACAGCTTAGAGTGTCCGATTTACATCGTTGAAGAGATTTGTACGTTATATGCAAACTCTACTCGCCTACGGTGTTATTTTGGGATTTGACTAATCCCGTGAGAGGGCATGAACCAGTCAAGCGATGACCAACGTTTCGTTTCGAATTAGTCCACAATAAATGTCGTTTGCTTTTTGAGAAATATCCAAGATCGCGTCTATATCATATGATAGATGACGTCATAATTTGACGAAGAAATGTTAAGAGTTGCCACGTGTTTCTGATTCGTCAGATTTTTTATTCTGGATCCACTGAAAATAACGTAACAATATTTTCCATCCGACTCGCTATAAATAAATGACAACCGGGACTCAATAGAGCCGTTTAACATCGACCATTTTCCTTTGAGAAGAGCTTTCTTCATGCTTTATTATTCCTACGCTTACTCGGTCCAGTTAAGGAAATTGACCTCATAAAATGAAACAGCGGCTATTTCAGTTCGTGACAAAAGAAGAAGGATACAAAGTTTCCAAGTAATCCGGTTATGAACCAACAGCGAGCATTATAATTATTAGTACAAGGCTTAAAAGACAAAGGCATAAGCAGGTAGCGACAATTTTCCGCCGTCTTCTTCGGTTCGGTTTCCCGCTAACAGGATGAACCCTACGGATAAGAAGTTTCTGTTTGGTCGAGAACGTGACTACCTCTCTCGTGGCTGTGTACACGCCATTAACGAAATTTTTCGGTGATAACCCGGCGCTAGCGGTGCCGTTCGCGACTGTTTGGAAATTAACCAAGCGAGTATTTTTAATTACATTTACTCGAGGAAGAAAGGCATCAACGAGAGAGAGGCGGTCTTTAAACGCTCCGCCTAAGTACGTTTGCTCAAGAGTTCCAGCGACGTCGGGTATCTCGAAAGCCAAAGCAGCTTCTCTGAGAGCCGAGAGCGAGTCCCGTGGTGGAACGCATTCGCGCGTATTTACGTTGGCTTGCACAGAACGGTGGCGATGCACAATGCCGTGGTGCCGTTTCTAAAAAAGATCCGTCCGTGTAAAGAGGCGACGAGCCATGGAAACGCCAACTGTTTCTATATTTTGTTTAATTACTCGACAACATTCAGAGTCGCCCACTAACGTCGTCGGTCGGGTTACTACCCTTGGGGTACGTTTACCGTTCTCCGTTAGAAGGTTTCGTTTAAACGAACCACGAGATAGGTGGGTATCTTTCCTCTTTTTCTTTTTTCCCCTGGTACCGCCTCAAAAGGTAGCCACCGTTAAACAACTCCGTGTACACCGGGGCCGGCATTATCCGGGCGCGTTCGCGTTAGCATCTTCACGGCGCTTTTTAAATCTTCGGACTCCCAATTTTAGCTCCACGCATGCTTTCCAGGGGTTAACACGACAGTGCATTTATTCGTTTGTATACGGGGATGAATCCCTTTGATGTACAATTTAAATATATTTGTGAACCGTTGTCGCCTTCATTGTACCATGCATTTTATTATTTCATTACAATTTGTCGTTGGCGAATGCACATTAATTTGCTTGTTCAATTAATGTGGTAACAGAGGCATGAACTTTTAACTAATTACATTAGTATACAGTACAGTTATATTTAATTTAAACTTCTGTAGAGTAATCTCCATTATTCGAAGAATGGTTAAACCGACTGTTTCCTTATTTTTACGTCCATTTCGCTTGCTATAACATCGAGTACAGCATGTTCCTGATACTATTTCGTCCCTCTCATCGTAACTGTCCCACAGAGAAATTATCATCGGTTCTCGATTTCGTTCGATTATAACGAGCAGTCAGACGGCGAGCATCGAGCGGCGTCGCCAAATAAAGTCTCCGAAAGGGCGTCCTCGAGTGTCCCGCACCGCGGAACGTCGACGTCGCCATAAGCGACTCGTACGTCTGTACACGTATATACGTTCACGTTCGAACGACACGATCGTGTTGGTGTTTGCGTGGTCTTAGCTCACTTTTATCGTCGGAAGCCGAACTGGAGCGCAAGAGTCTAGCCGTTGGGTGCACCCTCTTCTCTCGCTCGCCAACCCCTTCGCTTCTCTCTTATTCAAGAGTTTATTTCGCGAATCCACCCACCGCCCACTCGACTCGGCTTGGTTCAAACCCTGTTCCACGCTTCGTAGCGACGGCATATCGCGTCCTGAATACAAATCGCGATGTTTCCTTTCGCAAGTTCACCGGGACTTTTAGAACACGATCATTACCATTAATGAAGAAGTCAACGGTGCATCGAGGCCTTCGGTTTAACCATCGTTTGCCATTTTACTCGGTCTTTGGGACTCTCCTTGTCAGAGTTGTTGTTAGAGTTTGCGGAAGCTATAGTTGATGTTATTAAGAAAATATCCGGGACTAGCCATATGCACGATTTTAGCATAGGATCCTAACCTCATCTCTGGGGATCTCTTGAACTTGTGGATTTCTAGAACTGCAGAGTATCCTAATCTGAAGCATTTCTGGACCTTGGGAGTTAAATTCGAAGATGTTCTAAACTCTCCAAATTAAAACCTTTTCAAATTCCCATATTTCGAAAGGTCTAAGAGGCAAAGATCGGGGATCGGCTAAATTGGGAAAGCCCGTAAGCCTGAGGCAAATGCCCTGTTTTGTCAGGGCTAACAACGGTATTGCCTCTCGATACTCCACGTTCGATTATTCTTCCTTTTTCCTTCTCCCTCTCGCTCGAGGAAGTTGTTCTTTTTCATAGGACGTACAAGGGGTTGAGGAAGTTTCGAGGTCGTTTCGAGATGCACGATTATTCCCTCCGGTATCAGACCACCGCCACCGGTATATCCACCGATTTACAATTTTTATGCCAGATTCCCAATAGAGCGCTACAAATCGCACAGCGTGTCGTTGAACTTTGGAAAGGTCGCCGCGACAGCGGTGTGGCGCCGTGGTATTGCTTAAAATTTAGTTACCCGCTTGGATCGGCTCCGATGTTTTATTCAGATACGAGGTGAACCTGTACACGCTTTATCCGGGAATCGGGGATACAAATTAATCGGGTACCATTTTTGCTACCGACCGCCAACGGCAAAAAGTTCGCCGCTATGCGCGACGGGACGTCGATCGAGGCGGCGACGTCGCTTCATTTAGACGGGACTTCTTCTTTTGAGTCTTGAATTAAAATTAAAGCGGATATGCTCCTTCTCGCTGTGGTACGAGCTTTCACCGGTGCCTCAGACGTGAACCTTTCGATAAACTCGTGTTTCGATTAGTATCCCTTTGAACATGATTCTCGTCGTTACCTTTTTGATATTTCGGATCATCTGTTTAGTCGAAATTTAAATGCTCAACAAATTGTAATTGTCAAAACTCTTGTATAGCATCATATAATTTTATCGATTTTATTTAATGATGTAACGTGAAGTCTGAAGAATAACTTGATTAGGAAGTCTTTAATGTAGAGCAGCCATCGAATACTTTTATTTTCTGACGTCGCTTTTACGGAAGCCTCTTCCGTCGCGAGATATGCAAACGAACGCAGCCGTCGATGATTCTGAATTCCAAGACTATTTGATAAGAGATCGCGAAGCTTTCGATATGGAAATTTTATGGTATTTTGTGCTTATCGAGCTTGTTCTCTGACAGCTGGCAAAAAGAGAGCACGAGTGGGTGTGAATTCCACAGAGAACGGAAGAATTATTCTGCATCTACTTCTACCATTATATTTTGAACTATAATTAAACGATGAAGTATTAACACTGTTCTCATTATCAGAAATTCGTTAGAATGCTAGCGTAGGATTACAATATGCATGATATTGCACGGAGTACGATTACAGTGTAACTCGAGCAGAAAAGCATAGTTATGGTAACACCATTGTTACGTTTTCCGATATCAAGTGCCAGATCTGCGCGGACACCTCATGAGAATTGTTGAATAAACGCAGAGTGGAATTTAATCGACAAATACATTTAAATATTGTATGACTACCAGGTCGAATACTGAAGGAAACTATGAAAGTGACCAGGTATCTAATACCTTAATTAAAGTGATCACAGGTGCTCTTACTTCAAATAAAGACCATTGCATTGGGATCGTGCAAAATTAAAAAGGGAATAATTGTTCGAGAATTGTAATCAGTGATAGTAGTCGATCGAAGGATTGTGAATAAATGATCACAGTATTATTTCACTTCTTTTCACGAAGGCAAATACTGCATTCATGTAAAATTAAAAAGAGTCGTGAATAAATTATTTCACTTTCAATTGTTCTATTCAATAATGAAAATGGGAAAAATTCTAATAACGTTGAGCACATTTTTGTTATTTCTGGTAGCGAAATTTGGTAGATGATAATGGATGTTTCGATATACAAGTTAATATAACAGCGGTACTTCCCGCAGTTGGAGAGCAAAGTAAAGGGAAGTCTTATATTGTGCGAGTTCTGTTCATCTTCAGGCCGAGAGGAGAAGGACTCGCGGTACGTGAGGGAAAGTAGTTCTTAGACGGACTTCGACTTGTGTTGGGATCCGACGAACCCTTTGGCTATCTCCTTAGTTACACCGTTGTTCCGTACGTGAGCAAGATAGTTAGATTGTCTTCCACGAAGTTACCCACTGTACGCGAGATTAGACTCAGCTCCTCTTCGTGTCCATACGTACCGCAAGCTGTGAGAGCGTGCTTCTGCAATATCCGCAGTTACTCGTTGATGAATACAGGCTGCCGTTGTTGCCGCCGTCGACCGGATGGGAAACGGGATTCACGAAATAATCGCTGATACTCGCGTGCCAAATTACGTTCAAGCGCGTAAATTTGTTTTGCGAAGCCGCGAAATAAATTATGATACGCTAGGAACCCTCCCTTTGTCCCGCGAAAATTCGATTTCACCGTCGTTTTAGCGTTGTCACATTTGGCCGGTGGAACGCGTAACCAATTATCCTTTCGATAATCATAAAATTGAAAGCGGGACTTAACCGCCGTCGTCGATCGATGCGCGAATTCTCACGGAGGTTATATCTTTCGATCGTGAAATTCGTCGCTGCAGTGATTTTATTGGATTTATTCGAAATATACCGTTTCTCTTTATCACTTATTCGTTTTAAATTGATATTTACAATGGTGGCACCTGTAACAACATATGTCGCTACTGTAAAATCGTGAAAAATATTTCTCTGCATAACCTCACGTTTGCACCTTTTGTTCAATAATCCGGAAATGAAGAACTTACAGGGTAGGTTGATTGAAATTATTAACAATGTACTGGTACTTCGATCGATAACTCGATGCTTACGAGAGTCCATGTAGTGGTTGAAGTGTTAATTTTGATGCAGTCATGATTTCCTGCGGATCTTGCTTGTCGATGTCGCAGTACGTTTCGTGATATGTTTGACGTTCCAGCACGAAGATCACGCACAATATTAAATGAAACGCAATACGATTAATAGTGACGGCTGGTCATTCATCAGGAGCAATAGCAAATCGATTTTGATTATCATTGAGTACCCGAGGGAACGGGTTAACACTCTGAACGAGTGGCGGACACGTAGAGAACATAATCATGCTTATCGTCGTTGTTTGTTCTATTTACGTTGAAAACAGGTCGGCTTCCTATTATTCCAGCGTTTGTTAGCAGCTAACAACGATACTCGACACGTTATGGATAATAATCAGGCCGAAGAGCACGCTTTTGCACCCCCTTGTTACATTGTACTCCGGTGAATTCCACTTGTACGGTACAAGTTTCGATTCGTTTCGTTGGTATTCACCTGTTGTCGAATTAATAGTTATCCGGCTCGTATGTGAAAGCGCGATCCCTTGTGTGAATCGTCGATGAAAACACGTTTATCGTTAAACGCGTCGAGTCGACGCTTCAAACGTCGTGAAAGGTGAGCTTTTATTATTAATAACACGCGGCTATGTGCACCGTGTATTAATTAGATTGAACGTTTAAACGCAACCATTTCGGTAATGATCGATCGCCAAAAGGTATTAACAAGACTTTGTAATCGAGTTTGTTAAGTATGAGTAAAACACACACATAGTTTTTATTTCTCCGACATCTTTCTGCGCTTTGTAGATGTTAAAACGAAATTGCAAATTGGCACATTTGATCTCATAAAATCATGGTTAAGCGGTGAGAGATTTGTGATGTCCTTGCTCTCATTGTTTCGCTACTTCAAAGGAAGCCGAGTGTGTAAGCTGGTGATCACCTAAATTAATGGCACATTAGGTGAATAATACGATAGATCAGAATAGCTAGCAGAGATTGACGAGAAAGCACAATGATCAGAAGGTTCTGTGGACAATCCATGTCCCTAACAGCAGTTCTGCATGAAACAATTGTATCCCGTTGCGGTGATCGAACTGAATTAATCAACACGAATGGACACGGTAAATTCAATTAAGCTCCTCCGTTTAACCTGCCTACGAGATTCGTTCCCGGCTCTTTTTACAACGCAGACAGTTCTTTTTGCAATTTCACCTGCATCCGTATATTTATCCCGTTTATCCGTTCGTGCGATCGGCAATTGTAACTTGTCTGATCGTCCGCTGGCCATAAATCTTTATTACATCCCTGTTCGAAGGGCTGGCGATATTTTTCATGCGTTTTTAGAACGACTCACGTACCAACGATATTCCATTTTGCATCGATGCGCCGGTTCCGTATTTATTAATATCGCAACGATATTCTGACAACATTTTAACAATTAACCAACCAATCGTCCGTACCGCGAACACGCGTAGCTTACAAGCTTTCGATTGCCAAGGCTCGACGCGGCATTAAGCTTTCCGAGGGGACGATTTTAATCGTTAAATCCCAGCAATTTTGATGTCCATGAAATAACGGTGTATCGTGGTAATGATATGGACAGGATATCAATATGCTGTGTTACAGACAGCGAGTACTGTTGCATGATGCCTATCGACCAGAAATTTTGATACGATTAATAATTGACCGTACTTTTGAAAACCGCACGTCATCCGTCTAGAAATATAACGCGTCCTTCACGCGAAATTATTTATTTACAATGCAGATTTCCAATCGTTTTTCACGAGACATCGAACGTATCGATTATGTTTGCACGATTTATCCGCATCGTTATATCGGACCTCGTATTTTTCTGTCGCACTGAGAAATCGGTGAAATCGTCGTTTTTCTCTCCGAGATACTTTAATGTCATTCAAGAGATATTTATCAGATTGCCTCGTAGGAACTCCTAACAATTGCAGTTTCTTTTCTTTGGTAGCTGCGATTTTATGAATCAGCAATGCAGTTCTCTCTGAATTATATCTCATTGACAATATAATACATTATACAATCTTGTAAAATTATACGTTGACAATATGTGTCATAACATTCTTAGAATTACAGCGTGTGGAAATACCACGCGTGGAATTATAGCTCGTAGAATTGCAATACGTGGAATTACGACGCGTGGAGTTACAGCTCGTGGAAATAATTACGCGTGGAATTATGACGCGTAAAATTGCAGTACGTGGAATTACAGCGCGTGGAGTTAAGCTAAGTGGATATACCACGCGTGGAATTATAGCGCGTAGAATTGCAGTACGTGGAATTACGACGCGTGGAGTTACAGCTCGTGGAAATATTATGCGTAAAATTACAATGCGTGCAAATAGCATGAAATACTGCGAAAGCAGTGTATGGAAATATAGTACGTAGCGATATAAGTCATGACAACGAATTGTGTCTAGTTCTAACAGATTCTTCAAATAAATCAACGTCCGATTTATTAGACGAATCGATTTCTGTAGTCGTACCATAAGCCACCACTGACAAATTGGAAATAAGATAGTGGATATTGATTAACTCTCGACCGAGTTTTGGTAGAGGCTGGTGATTCAAAGGCAGCGGATTAAATCATTGGTTACGGTCGGTCTGGTTTCGGTTAGATCTTTGTTAGACTTGGGTTATGTATCGGTTGGATCTTGGTTAAGTCTTAGGTAGCTTTGGGTTAGGCGTTGGTTACATCTGTGTTCTATAGACGGACATACACAAACAGATGTCCGAATTGGAGCTTACACGTGTATCAACAGTTGTTCCGATCCACTATCAGTGAAGATAGGAATATACGGTACGATTCGTGACGTTTCGGTGTTGGAAATTTAATATTGTTTTTTCTTTACCAATACTATCGTGAATATCGTGTTTCATTTTGCAACAGAGAGAAATTGCTGCAAACGAGAAAATAATATGTTTCATTGTGTCGGTGAAAATCGTACCGTGTAGTTTAATTGGAACTAGTAAAAATGATATCGTTATTTTATTTTTATATCCGATTACTGGATTTACTTAATTTTATCGCGTAAATATTAATGGCTTTCAGAATATTTTTAATATTGTCATTGTGTAATTACAGGATTGCATTTGAATCGATCGAGCTTTATAGAGCTTTCGTTGATTAATTAACACGTTGACTGCTGCAGTAGAAATAGCCATGTTCGGTGCACGATAATATGAATTATGAACGATATTAAGGATTAATTCTCTAATCTATGTTTCAACCTGATTTATGTTAATAATTATTAGACCAAATTGTATTGTAGCTCGTCGATGATCTTCATGACATTCAGCATATTCAAATTTTAATTGCTCCATTTTCACTCTCGCAAAATAAGTTAATAAAAGATACCATTTAACATATTGAACTTTGAATAATTACTGAAAATGTTTACTAAAAGAACCGATATAAAAATCCTCGCGTCACCATGTGATTTACCTCAGTTAGCTCATAAGTTACCTCAAACTACCACAAACGCGTATCTCGCGTAACAACGTAGGTATGCAAAAAAAAAAAATAAATAATTTTATGACAACGCAACCTCAAGTTTTCACGATGATGAAAGTTCATCGTAAAAAAGGTCACGATTCACCAACACACGAAAAGAAACCCCAGACGTGAGCCAACATCAAGTTCGAGCTCGCTGTATATCATACTCGCGCGATATCACACACAAGTTAAACGCGAGCAAACGTACAACGCGCGAATCCTTGCGAGTGGAAAAGCAAAACGTCGGGGTACTTTTGCGCGAAATTTTTCTACGGTCGGATTTTATGTTCCCTCGAGCGTCTGTTTGCCCGGCTACTTCGAGCTAACGCCAGGCATTTTATGGCCCGCGTACTCGCAATCCCGGTATTACGCAAGTACGGGGTTCGTTTGGAAGATCTCGGTCTCGGTATGCAGCCGGTGCTTTTCTCCGTTACCGGTTCTTCGGGACAATACGTACGCGAACCGCGTTCTAACTCGTCGCGATATATATTATCGGTTTACCACAAACGCACCTGCTCTTTGTCGCATCTCATAGAAAATTAATTATGCGGCTGTCTAATTACGTTTGTCGACGGAGCAGCTGTCGCGTCTTTGAACACGGTTGGAAGTAAATTAAAATAACGCTGAATCTGCCCGAAAGACGCTACGTGATGTGTCTCGCGTGGTATTTTTATGAAAACGCGGAGACAGACGTACGTCGCTGAACGATGTCTTCAAATTTAAAGATTTGAAACGGAAATAATATACGGAAATCAGGAATTTCAAGTTTCCTAGTCCACTTATCTTACTTCTGAATTCTACATTTTCTTGATCATGCAATTTTCTAGCTTCGCAACTTCAAATTTCTCTATTTTCCAACACTCGGTCAGTTTCTCAGCTTTCCTGTTTGCTACCATTTTTTACAGTTTTCCAATTTTCTAACTCTTTGTTTCTCAATTTTCCGACTTCCTAACTTTTTCATTTTTCCGGTTCGTCAACTTTTCAGTTCTCCAATTTTTCAGCGTTCCGATTCTACAATTTCCAAATTCTCGAATCGAGACCTAAATAAAATTTTCACAATATTCTCAAATCTAAACCTCCACAAATCTTAGATCATTCAGTGTTGAAATTAAACATTTCATAATATATTACGAATGTAAATCGTACAAACGATAAACAGCATTTGCATCCTCTGTTATTTTATTGGACACTAAACCGTTTTTTCTACGAATCGAATAAATTCCTACAGAAAATAACGGCGCGAGAATCTCCGAAACTCTGGAAAGCAGTCAAAATCCCTTCTTGCCTCGAAAGCACGGTTTCCGGTGTCTTCCAGTGGATCGTTTTCGCATAATCTGATTCCGCCGGCGTTCTTATTTGTTTATTCCTTATTAGGTGGCGGGAAGCGATGTTGGTGCGCCGATCGAACAAGATGGACCGGCTTACGAGTGTTTGGCTTCGAGATTGGGGTCGCTATTGGTACCGTAGGCAACTGAAAGAAACACGAAAACGAAGAGGCAAGTAGAGAAAAGAAAAGGGAGAAGGACACCGGAACAAGGCGATAGAAAAGCATCTTTCTGTCCACCTCTCACGTACGCTGAAACATCCATGGCGGGCACCGCGTACGTTCCAATAACGCGATCGCGGTTGGGATCGATTTTCAATCCAATCATCAGAGAATGCAACGTGTAAACCGTGGCGGAAAGTGCAATATACTTTCATGAGTACCCACCTATGATCAGCCAGACGGCCGGTAAGAGGGGAGCAATGCGGATAGTACGTTGGTTATGTGGGACGTTCGGCCAGGGGGTTGGAACGCTTGAAAATCGAATACTCGAACAAACCCTTGTACCAGCCACGGGAAGCCGGTATAAACTCATAATCCCACATTTTTCCTTCTTCTCCGCCACTTGTGTCCCTTCTATCCTTCCTGTTCGTATCCGCTGCCCACTTCTCCCGTCCTTTTACCTCCCTTCTTCTCCCCTCTCGTTGTATCGTTCCCGTTTCTCCACGCGTAAACCATCCCCTCACCGGAACACGTGATCCTGCAAACGTCGAAGTGGATTCCCACGGATCCACGGACTCGACGTTAGATCGGAAGATCGATACGTGTTCGAGTCGAGGAAATTGAACGGCGTTCGTGCAACTCGACGAGAGCCGAAAGTTTTCGACTGTGTTCGCCGAGGGAAACGAGTTAACCCCGATGAAGACTTTCCTCGCGTAGCGTGCGTACGAGAGATCGAATCGTTACACGTCCTCGTCGCGAAGAAGGCTTTGCGTTACAGCATCCCGTTCCGGTGTAACGCGTCACTCGATGGGGTGCGATCCTGTTCTCTTCTCAGATTTCGTTTCCAGGATTGGCAATCACTTTCGCGAAATCCGAAAATCTGAAAGTGCCTCGGGTGACGAGCGGCCCAGGCAGATTTATTTCACGAAATCCTCGTGTCGCGCGGGAGGGACCGGTTCAAAAGAAGTTTCGGCCGGCTCAAAGGTGGCAATCGTTCGCACGGGAGTTCGATTCGCTTTCCCTGGCTGATCTGAAATTACGTCGCGATGCCTGGCGTCTGCGTACCAGGCTGCATTAGGCTGGGTACACACGCCATCCGTGGAAACTTACCGGGATAATGAAAGAGGGTAGGTCGCGGAGACAACCGAAGCGAGAATAAAGTATGGATTGCTTTTAACGGGTTCAGGAAGAATGGGGGACGATAGATAGAATAGAGGCAAACTGAGATAGTGGCCGAGTAGGAAAGAAAAAGAGGGGTTAGTGGATGTGGTATGGGTCGTGGGAGGTGACACACTAGGGAAAAGAGGGAACACGAACACGTAACTATATGCGACAGGGATTCTTACACACAATCGTAGGCGCAGAAAAGAACGGAAAACGGTTCTCACCGAGTGCCGGCTGCAGTCTCGATAAAACATTCACTTCGAAAAATGCCGCTCCATAAAAATTCCATTCACTATTATGCCACGCAATCTTCGGTTATCGGTTATTGCTACCGTCGACCATATCACAGCCAGATTTACGTACAGATGCTTATAATACCTCACCTACTACGCTGATTTGCCACTCGAACGTTTCGAAGCGTTTGCATTTCGATAGGATTCATTCGATGCTATCGCGGAATCCGTATTTCGATTTTACTGTTAGAAATATCCATTGACTTGCCGTGTACATTCACAATCTACTTGCTCGATATTCATACTCCACTTATCTGCCCATCTACAGCCGCTTTCAACTTGTTTAACAACTTACAGATGCACTCATTCTACTTATCTGACAACCTATTATCACACTCCACTTGTCTGCGTACTTGCAATCAAATTCCTAACATGCCTACTTACTGCCGCGTTCCACTTGTCTGCATACATACAGTCACATTCTACTTGTCTCACCAAATACAGTTGCATGCAATTTGTTTGGTCATCTGTGTATAAAGTCTACTTGCCTGATCATACCCATTGGTACATACTACTTGTCTGACCATCATCAATCACAATTGTCTACATACTGTATTCTACGGAATTAAAATTCATGTATAACTTCTTGTGCAATCACCGAAGGAACCATGTTCATCAGTTCCTTTTTCAACGCAGTTCATCGAGAGTTTCGTTTCATATCTGAAACCTCTCCGTTCTTAGTAAACAGTTCCCGTTTATTGCAGTCAGTTTTCATCGTAAGTTTGTAAATACCAATTACCAGTTTTACCCGTCGTCACATTAAAGGGAACATCAAACACGAACGTTCTGTTGCCAGTTGGTGAAATTTTTCTTCCACGACACGATAGTACCGAAAACACGGTCCAATGAATCTTTTTCAACACGATGTTCTGATTCCCAGAGATTATACACCGGTGCATGCAAGTTTTTTACAATACGTGTATACGATAGAGCCTAGAGGGCAGACAGTTAACCGACCAAAGCGTGGCTGGCCGTGACTGGTTATATACGAGGAGCAACGACGCCGGTCAGCCGTACATTTTTCGCATCGCGACGCTGGCCCTGTGGTTGCGTCAGTTTGTGCGATGGGTTATGATCTTCCATGAGGTCGACCGGAAAAATGAAAATTCCAGTATGCGCCTCGGTCTATTATGTTTGCTCCTACCGAGCTAGCATGATACCCTGGGTCGATTGAAAAGCGCGTTAAGATCCTACCCCGTAGCTGAACGTATTCTTGTCGCGACATTTTATGCGCTTTTTATGGCGTCGTTCTTCCTGCACGAATCATGCAACGTGATCTCCTGAGGTATCTGCCTATCGTGTATGCGAGCAAACTCCTATTCAGGGACAAGGAAACACTGAGGGAGTTAGTTCGCCGGAATCGTGACAATAAAAGGTATCGAGAAATGAAATATTCCTTCTTCCATTTCAATATTGTCATCAAGATTGATCGATATTTAAGGAATATTGGAACAGAATTGTTATTCGCATAGAAATTCTAGTTCATACGAAATAATTAACTTTCGAACATTCTTACTTGTCTGACCACACACGGTATCGATCTACTTATTCAACTACCTACCGTCACTATCTACTTGTCTGACCACCGATAGGACCAATCTACTTGTCTAAGTGTCTACCGTTGTACTCTGTTTGTCTGCCTACAAGAGCCACCCTCTACTTGTCTGATCACTTACTGTCACGCTAAACTGGTGTGGCTATCTACATTCACGTTCCACTCTGATTATTTGCCTTCATTTTGCTACTTGTTTGGTGACATACAACAAGTGGCGGTGGAGGTGTTTCATCTTTCTACATTTACTAGTTGTCTGACCATTTATTTTATCTGGATAGGAGTGTTCACATTCCACCTATTCTACTTGTCTCGTTCCCTACGTTCATTTTCCACTTGTCTGGTCTCCCATCTATTTGTCCGCGTACATTCTTGTCGTGTATACACATTCCTGTTGTGTGACCATATTCCAGTTGCCTGGCGAGTTAATGACCGGTTAATCGCACTTCAAACGCTGACAGCTTTTGCATGAGGTATTCTTTCGTTGTGTCGTATCTTTGATTAATAACCCTTAGAATTTGACGCGTCGATGGGTGTAGCTTCTTTGCCACTACCTCTATACCCTCGATGGTTCGATGTCTTCGGGTGTAATCAATTTTCCACTGCAGACCTGTGGAGGACGTCGCGTAATTTTTTACTAACCAGTGGCCTCGATTCAGATGAGATCACATTTTCTTCCCGTTCACGTAACACCAAGTGTTCGCGTTGCGTTCACGTCGTGGGCCCGGTTCCGAGCGAATCGAGACATCGATCGAAAACGAAAGCCATCGGCTCGATGGTGGTATTTGTATTCGTTTAGAACCGTGTCCTCGAAATATCGACTCGTCCGCTTCACCGACATCGAATTTCTCGCATAGAATCGCTCGTTCATCCGTTTATCTGCCCGCCGTAGGAAAAAGCGTTCTCGCCTCGTTAAATCGCCGAGAAAAATAATGCTCTCCATCTGACGCGTAAGCATATATGGTCGACGTCCTCCACCTTCGTTCGTGTAATACAGCCACGAAACGACGGGAGCAAAATTAAAAATGAGGATGCTGCGAATTTAAACGCATCGGCGATACGTTTATCGCACTTATCATCCGTTTGTGCTTTGAATTTTTGTTTGCTTTTACGTGCATCGTTTCGTGTAAATATCGCTAATTTCGAGTGGAGAATATTTGTTTAGCATCGTTAATTACAACACGTGCTTACCCGTTGCGATACGTATCGAATTCAGTAGAAGAGTATCGTGAATAATCGGCCACCGGATACAATGTGCAAAATTTAATCTCCGATCAAAGCGATATTTTTATTAACGTTGTTATTAACAGAAAAAATTTATCTTCGTAAACCAAATGCAATCGAGGTCGGTAACTTTCATATTTTTCCTGTTGGTTTTAAGCTCGAAGTGGTCGTTTCGCAAATACGTATTAATGGGAAAATTATACGAGAGTTATCTCGTACGCTGATCCGACCCACGAGTGCCGATCCTATACGTTATGCCAGGCGAAAATAACCGCGTTCTCGTCTCATTTAGAAACAGGTTAGCTGCGTAATTGAGTAAACGAGAGGGGACCATTTTTGTCGCAACGGCTTTGAACGCAAAAGATATTAAGTCTGGCCAGCAGCGGCTTGCAGGCCCCATTTTTATCCAGACTATTTCTACGTGCACACACTGCTCCACTGTGAAAATCGGTCGAGCAGTAAATCACAAAGATATGATTTTTTTCCTCTCCACTGTCGGCGGACGAGTATCCGACCGGAAGAGGCGAGAAAGTCCTTGCTTACTCAGCGACGTTAAGCGACGAGATTTCCTAAAAACAGAATAATATTTTTTCATGAAAATCAGGCCAACGGATTTGCATAATATGTTGACTATCAAGAGAGCCATACGATATGAATTTAATTTAATAATACGAATTTAATTGAGTTAACTTATTAATGAAATAATACAGAGATTTTTTAATATCATTAAAATTGCAATTCGAAATTGCATATTAGAAAATTAGCTTCAAGCAATTTTGTACAATTTTTGTGAGCTATATTGCGTGCGGACTCCTAGTGTATTTTACTTGTCTGACAACGTATGGTTCTATTCCACTTGTCAAGTTACCTGCTGCCCTATTCTACTTGTCAGACCGTTCCTATAGTACTTTGACTATCTATGTTCCGATCCCACTTGTCCGGCCATCTACGTCCGTATTTCACTTGTCTGACCACCTATAGTGCCAATTCCCTTGTCCGTGTATCTGCATTTCTGTCTCGCTTACCTGACAATCTAACGATAGTGTAATTGTGTCCCTCACTGTGAAATGCTTTGATCCGGTTTATCGCAGAAGTTATGGTAGATTCGACGACGAAGGAGAGGAATAAATATTTCGAACGAGAACTTTTAGCAGGCGGAAACGCGTAATGACTGGAAAATGGATGGCATTTACAACGATCAAGTGGCGCAGCGTAGGCGGTGGTTGCGACGCTAGGCCGGATACGCTTTCACGCACGTGTAAAACATTTCAGGGGTTCCGTGGACGTGTGCCGGTGATCGTCGTTCGACGACCAAGCGAATGACATTAAATTTAACGCTGCCAATTTGTCGTGGTGTACGCACCGGCGAGTCCTAGCGTGCACGTGGCGCGTTTCCGCACGCATCGACGAGCCCCTCGAACACAGCTACGTCCGTGCCGTCACACACGGAAACCTCAGAGACGTGCACGAATGACGTATAAAGCACGGCCGTGCAAACACGTAGGTATCATTTGAGGGGACATTCGATGTGCTGCATAATATATGGACTGCGTCATGACGCCATCGTAATTGATTGTAGCGCCCTGCGGTTTGGCACCCGCTGGTCGGAAGTGTTCGCAATTACTACAATGGAATCGCGTAAAGTTAATGGTAAAATATTCATTTCCGGCCCAGTAATTTGACGTGGCCCCGCGAAATACATTCTCGCCACGGATTCGTGCGTTCTATCGTGACTGCCTAGAAGCCCGCTTCCTCTCGTCGAAAATCCGGCCGGAAGCGGCCTATAGCGCGCCTCGCGAGTGTTTCCTTGAATTTTGATGGCTTGATTACCGCGTGCAATTACCACGCGTCTACCATCGAGTGCTAATTCAGACGTTTCAATCCGCCGACGAAGACTGCCGATCGGAAATGGAGTTTATTCTCGGAGAGATTTTACTTATTTCATGACATTTTGACGCGACTAAAATATTTATATCCATCGATAATATTCGACGTTTCGAATTCGCGCTAACGATACTTAAAAATTTGTTTAATACGACGAATTAAATTTCAGTCGTCGGTCATCGGTGATCTCCATTTTCAGCGCGATCGTAAATAACGAAATATTTGGCGCTGTCTCGACTATAAATAAAAGAACATTTGCCTGAACGTGACACGGCCAAACAGAAAGAAACATTTTTTACATTGAACTGCCGTTTTGACTATAATCCCGTGTCGACTCGCGTGATGCATGCCGCTCGCATCATCGTATGCTTGTTTAAAATTTAAACATCGACTAAATTTAACACCAGCCAATTACCGGTGGCGAATTGACATTAATCCTGACTTTAATGCGCGGATCAGTCTGTAAATGGCAGCTATAAACGTGCGTTACTTCGGAACGAATATATTGTTAACGGGAATGTATGAATACAACCACGTATTCCTTTATTAATCATTCCGTTATGATTTCATAGTGAAATACAGTGAAACAAGAAACGAAATATACGTTTCGCTTGAAAATTTTCTAGGAATTGATTTCGAAATTGTTCCATTACCCGTATTGAACTTGAGAATGCCGAACAACATTGAAGTCTACGGTATACAATACGTTTAAACGACGACGGAAGAATCCCTGATGCCATATTTCTCTTCGAAACAAAAGTCTCGACTTCGTTTCGATACTTGAACGATAGTATGCTCGGCTGAAAAATACCATCGGTCAATCTCGTCTATTATTCAGCGGTCGGATCCCATATATATCCAGGCGAATCCATCGAAAAATCCCGACGATAAAGTTACGAATGCGATTTTTCTGACGCCGGTTACATTCCGATTTCTCGGGCGCATTAATCAAGATTCGAAATCCCCGCTTTCAGGTGGCACGGTTACAGGTGCACTCGCACCATAACGCGACTCGAAACTTCAGCGGCAACTATTCGTTCGACGGGCGGAGGGAGCCTCTCGCGACAGAAGCGTTTAAACTTGCGTTGGAATCCTTCCGTGTTGCCTCGTCGGCCAACTCTGTCGCGCATAAATCAGCCAACTTTACATAACGTTCAACGCCGACGAACTTGTCCTCTTCGTCTCGTAAAATCGTCCTTTCTGTATACGGATACAACCTTGACGTTCCGTCGACGCTAGTTTACCCATTTTCAAATTTCACCCTTCGATCTGGACCAATGACTTACATTAAAATCTATCTTGATTGAAGTGTCAGTTTTGAAATTAAGGGGAACCATACTTCAATAAACGGGTTTTTAGACTGATGTTAAGACGTTACAGTGAAAATTGTGGTCAGACACATGACTCAGACTATTAAATACAAGGATACTTTTTCATCTCTTGAGAATGTGTATCATTGTCGCAATATTAGGAGTCCTCAATGTTCCTTTCGTTTCATAAATTATTAATCTAACTGAATTTTCAAGGTTAGTCACATATGACCAACAAGGTTTTACAGTTTGAATTTGAAAGCGATTGAAAGAAGTAGATGGCTGTAATTTGGGAATGGAGGTATTGCAGACAATGGGTCTGATGCAATACGGTTTGTCGACATCCAACTGTTTGTCACGATTGCAATATACAGTACACATCTAAGATCGGGCGAAACAAAGTTTCGTTCTCACTTGTTCAATGCAGGATTTATTTCCGTGCTGTCGTTTTTACTTTATCCAATGTAACAGGGCTAAGAGGAAAACGAAGTTCCCCGATTCTTCTTCCTCCTCACGACAATAAGATTACAGAGGTCGACATTCGCAAAATAAACCATAACATTCTTTTAAAAAGCATTACGTAACGATAACAACAATAGTAATAATACCGGAGAGAGTTTCTTTGTCGGGTCTAGGATCACGTTGCCTTTTTTATAAAAATCTGGAAACCGTAACGGTAAGCGATCCAATCAATCAAATTTTCTTTGTGCGCGCTGCAAACCCATACAAATGAGGACTATCCAACGTTATGTAATCAAAAACTGCGAAAAAAAGCATTCGCGTAATTGAAACTATCCCCGATAACTCTGTAAATATTGATTCAAAGCAATGTCGCTAGCGGGCGAGTACCGCATCGTTCAACGCGTTTCAACCCGTTGCATTTCGAAACTGGTAAAAGGATAAAAAAGAAGAAGAAAGAATCGATTCTCAATTTTCAATCTCTCTTTCAATTTTGCTGCAACTTTAACGCAATTAATTTCCTAGCCGCTAATAGCCAACAACGAAACTCGAAGCGATTTCATCAGACAGCTACGAAATAAATTGAATCACTTTTGGTCCGCACGATCCAATCAAACGTTCGTCGTTTCATCGTTCGCTAGATGCATCGACAGTAAGCTCGACCATTACAGAGGTGTCGAATATAGTTAACATCCCCGCGATACCGCCGCGTCAAAAACAGAGAAACCGTCGGACGTGTTATGAAGCCACGTTGCGACAGAGTTCGAGGGGTGGAAAGGCTGTGAAAAGTTGAACAGGGTGGGCGGTGATCGTGGTTGTCGTCGAATATCTGAGCACAAAGAGAGAATAGGTGCTTTTGGGGACGATGATGCTGGTTGAAAGGGTTCAAAAGGGGGTGAAGAGTGTGTCGAGGGCTGATTCCCTCGGTCGTGGACGTTGATGCGGGAACAGGGAGGGGGTCTCTGTTACAACGCGTTACAAAGAGCGCAATCCACCGGTAAAATCCTGTCAACGGTAACGAGGGTTTCGTGGTGCGTTAAAATTCTGCGGCGGGAAACAATATTGACCGAGTTGTTTTTGTATTTCGCGTCATCGCCGTATCGAGCGTGACTGTTTCCCTCTTTGTTTGACCGCTTATCACCGTATGCGTATCCCACACCCTCCCCCGTCTCTCGTCCTACCACCTCCCGTTCACCCCTTCCGGTCATTCTTTTTGTTTATTTTCATTATATTTTATTTACACTCGTTCGCGCACCAGCACCGCTGAAAAATGTCCTCGCGGCCGGAATTTCCGGCCGTGGACCACCGCGTCGAATCGCTCGGTTTTCCTGCATAGGGGATGGCGCGAGGCTTAATTGTGAGATTAAACTGCCGTCGCTACGGGCGCGGCTCCCTGTCGTCGTGCAATTTGTTGCCCGGCTCGCGTTTATCGACCTTTCAAATGTTTAATACCGTTGGATAAAGATCGAACGGGCTTTTATCTGTTCCATAATGTCCATAAATTTTCGATCTACCGATACGAGACGACGTTGTAACCCGACGAGTAAACACCATTTTGAGTCTTCGTATTTTTATTCCTACTACGTTAATATGTAATATATCGATTTTTGTAACTGGCAATTTAGTAATACCAAAAATTAATCGCGTACGGTAAGAAGCAGTGATTTTATCGAGTCGTTAATCGAAGCGCGTCGATGTAGCATGATTAAAAAATAATTCGCATATTCGGATGGGATGATCGAAATGTTTCGCCGATCCATCGAAATACCGTGTCGGTTGGCCACGACGGGAACGACGGGACGATCAAATTGAAATGCGATTACAGTTCATTAGCCGAAATGTTCGGTCGTTCGAGAGATCCAATTACCAACGGCGAGCAGGCAGAACGAGGTGGAGACAGATGAAGGCTGTACACGGGATCAGCATTCCCCGGGCAAAGAAGAAAAAGAAACGGGAAATAGCGGGACGGGAATGGATAGCAGATTGGCTTGACAGGAGACGGAAAGAGCATACGTTCCCGGTGATCCGAGTAATTCAACGATACCGATAACTGAAAAATTCTGCAATGGCTCGTTCTCGAAATGTTCACGGTTCAAGCATCATCGTCCTTGAAATCGAGAAAAAAGAACCACTAGGAAATAACGATGTTAACTTCGTCTTGCGTTCGCGTAATCCTAACTCCGTGCATACACGGTTACGCTCTAACGAAAGCAATTTCTCGGCGCGATTCATACGATACGCAGGGCAAATACTCTGTCAATTTTGTTTGAATTATCGGAGCTTAAATAATGTATCGATATCATTAACCGAAGCGAGTTACACACGGACGGTTGCTCGTTTGACCATAATTTCGAAATCAAACACGTGTTTAATGCGCGAGACCCGGCTATTTTCGAACTGTCCACGCCGTTTTACCCCGTCAAGTGGACGCATAGAACCGTTTTGATCGACGATAACGGGAACACGCCTCTACTTAACTCGCACAACGCAAATGATCAAACGCTATGTTACAATAAAACGATTTATCAATGAACGCGCGTTCGATGAACGGCAACTAAATTGGAAGAATTTAGCTAGATTTCAATCACCTGAATTCATTCGGATCAAACGATTCGCGTTAGTAGATAGGTAAAATTACACGACGAAAATATTTAACAGTATATCCTAAAATAAAAGCTAGACCACTGACAGGTCCATATTTAGGTCACTTCCTCCACGATTAAAAATGTTAAAAACTGCTCGCGCGACTGGTGAAGAAGAGCCATGATACTCATTTTTCAGCCGGGGTCGACTTAAGAGGTAATCAGCTGCAGACGAAGCAGAAGTTCGGTGGTTGAGCGAAAATTCCGCGGAAGTTCCTGACGATCTTGATATGGCGGACGCTCGCAGCACCGACTAGCACCGATTTAATGGCGACAAATCGCCGAAGGAACGTTAAATAACCGATAAAGTTGGCGCATCGTGTGCCGGTCATAATTCACAGCAGTGTATCTGGTAGGAAGGTACACGGGTTACTCCTCGGCGTTTCCGGATTTTCGTGGCTGCATCCGGTTCGTCGAGGCTCTCTTTACTCGAGAGCGGGCTTCGCTCGTTGCTGGCTCGGAGGAAAGTCGAGTAAAACGGGGAATGAACGCGGGGGCGGAATAAAAAAGGGAATATTACGGGAGCCAGGGTGGAATCGAGCTGCGCCATAAAACCGCCGTTACTTCCATATAAGCCAAGCACGACCGGCTCTAGCGCGGATCGATGAATAGAAATCACCTACGTTTCGCGCACACGTACGCCTCGAGGACGATGTCGCGCGACACGCGTGCGGAATATGGGAACCCATAAGACGGCGTCGCGTTCTCGAGCAATACCTTCTCCACCTTGCACGCATACGCGTCGCGGAATTGCATGATCTATTCTGGTTAGTCGAACAAAGCGTTACGTCGATTCCGAGAGATCGAGACTGTCTTGTTTCTCCGTAGAAACCGAGACCTACAAATCCCTCGTAGCTGAAGAATTATGAGCTACTTCGAACGACTTTCACGGAATCTGCATAACGTTTCTTCTTCTTCGATCGATATAATTTTATAAGATTTTATTGAAACATCTCATGTAATAATCATGAAACTTTTCCTGTTCTAGTAGAAACGAGTCACGTATGATTTACTAAATTCTTGCAAAATTAATTTATCGAGTCGTTCTTGGCTGATGCACTTTAAAACTCAAAATGTTCTCGTTGAGTCGAGAATGAAAAAAGCATGTAAAAGTGATAAAATTCCGAGGGCGTACTCTCGTTCGAACAGTTCATATATCCTTGCGAGTATTATTTTAATCCTTGCCTCGTAAAAGCATTTGAATTTTACAGAGAATCAAATGGAACACGGTCGAACAACCGAGCGTTCCTTTGTTCGAGAGAATATACGACCAAATAAAATCGTATCAAAATTCTCGTGGCTCTTGAAAATCCTTTACGCGTCCCTCGAAGACACTTTCCTCTCCATATAAGTCATCCACATTCAAGTAGCCGTTTAAAGTGGCTGATAATCCTGGTTACGCCGTCTCGAATCCGTACAATCTATTCAGCTCGGCAATAATGCAGGAAATATTATCGCGAATGAAAAAGATCGCGGTACAAGGCATCAGACAATTTCCCTTGGCGTTTTTCAGCGTGCCGTTGCGCGTCGGTCGGGTCCTCCTTACTCGTTCAATTTCCATCCGTCTCCGGTTGTTTCCGCGGAAACTCGTTAGGTATTAAGACACGGTCGACTTTCTTTCCTCTCTTTTACGCCGCGTTAGGACATAAAAGAACTGCCGTAAAACGAGCTATCGTAAATACAATCGAGTGAGGAAGATTTTCTCGGCGAGCACCTCCGCGTATCTCCGCGTTTCTTCTGCGGTACGCCAGCTTTCAGATGTAGGGACAATCCTGGCTCGCAGAATGCTGGTTATCGAGATACGTAGTAGGATTTACCCGGAAGATGTACGACGGTTTCGCGCGGCTTTCGACTGCGGCAGCTTTTCAAAGTCGCGTTCGTCCACGCGGCACTCGTCGTATTTCTTCCACTTAATTGCCGTACACGGGCCCATAAAAAAAGAGGGGAGTCGCGAAAGTGTTGTTTATTATCTAAGATCGGAGGCCAAGCGGAAAGAAAGTATCGACCAACCGGTATTTCAATGTTCCCCAGTCGATTATTCTTCGTGATCGAACGTCGGGCGTTGTGCTCGATTTCTTGGTACACGGGTGTTCGCAGCTACGTGTGTTACGTTATTGGGTATGCCAGCAAGATCGTGTGTCTTTGTGGCGGCAATAAAAAGGAACCGGTAGACGTGGATAGAGTGTAGAAGTGGCGAACGACAATACTACCCTTGCGGTACCGACCTTACCTGATACCCCATCGATGTCTGAAGCCGTAGCAAGTTTTTTTTCTCCACCCCGCCCTCTGAATTGTTCGATTCGACGACCATCCAAGTAACAACGCTCGAAACTTACTTATTTCCTGCGAACGAGACTTCGGTAAATAACGCTGCCTCCTATGAGGAACAGATCGGAAAGTTTATCCGATATGGCTGGACTTACAGAGGCGAACTTGAGAAATTTTATGGATTAAAATAATCTTGTAAAATTTACGACGAAGAAATATTGCGATGTTTTGAATATCGAAACTCAAATCCGTCGTGAACATATGGGAAATGAACGCGTTGCGAATTCCGAGCATCTCGAATTTTAAGTGTGGGAACTCTAGGCGTTAAGAATTCCAATCGTCGAAAGTTTAAAGCGTAGAGAATTCCAAGCACTGGAAATTTCAGGTATCGAGAAGTACAGACACAGCGAGTTCTAAGCATCGTAAGTTTTAAGCGAATCGCGAGCGTTAAAAATTCCAAGCGTCGCGAACTCGAAGCGTCATGAATTCCAATCGTCGCAAGTGCAACGCGTCGTGAGTGCAACGCGTCGTAAATATAATATGTCGCGACACAACGCGTCGTGAATATAATGCAACTCGACATAACGTATAACCATACAACCTGTGGCGATAGAACGTTTAACGGAGTGGTGCATAGTGTTGAAACATAAACCAATATAACACACACCGTTAAACGTATATTCCCACAACGCATAACATTTTTCTGGCTTCGCACCGCACTTTTCTGCACATTTTGACGCATTTTCCAAATCACGATTAATTTGTTTTTCCATTATATATCGCCCTCATTCTTGCTTATGCCTCTCTACGGCAGAACAATAAAACCATCTACCCTCTGCTCAAATTGAATTTTGTTTTATGGCATATAACCTGCTGATCCGAATAAACGTATTTCCTTTCTGCCTCCGATTTTTTTTTCAGATCCATTGATTTACCCTCGGCAGTGTTATTCGTGTAAAAGAACAGAGTGGCACGTCACATTCTTCCAAACCAATCTCGGCTTGCCGACAGGTAACGGCAAATCTTCCATTGGAACGCGGGCGAAATGCAAATCTTATCGGTTGGGAATTTCAAGAGGAAACAGCGAGAGGATCGGCGGCCGATACGCCGGCGGAAGTTACGTTTGATATCTACGCTCGACGAGCGGCCCAATCCAACTCACCCTCCTCTCGTTTCAGAGGGTTTTATCTTGGCGAGAGGATACTGGACGCTTCGCGATAAATACCCACTCGATATAATGGATGGTGTGTGTGTCTACCGAAACCGACAGCGGAATAAATCCTGTTCGTTTCGCGTTCTATCGCTTTTAAATTCGTATCGTCGAAATTGATATTAGTAATAAATTCGTAGGACAGGTAGCGATACCTCCGTGGAACCTTTAATGCGAGCTATTTATCCGAATTTCCGTCCCGGTTGGTTCGCGTTATCGTTTTTTTTCACCGGCCTCGTATTTTCGTTCGTGAAATAATAATAGGAAGATAAGCGATCGCGGCCCACCCCGAAATACGTTAACGCGTGCACAGTGACCGGTTTAATCGCGATCCACCTCTAACGAATACCCGGCGCACGTTGCTCAATTACTTTCAATTAATCCAGAACGGGCGTTAAAATGAAAACACCGGAGAAAAAAAAGAGCGTACGAGAAAAGTGAAACAGATTCCACAGAATTTAAAATCAATCCTGTTGGCCTGTGTTTGCAAGCGTTCTCGGTTACACGACCGAATATCACGGGCCATTGGTTTTCCCATACGATCCCTCGACAGGGGTTGCTACCCCTCGCGAAATCCTTTCGCAATCGTGCGGTAAGTGATCTCCTGATCCACCCATCGCGTACCAGACCTATAACTCTGCCAGCATGACTTGGCCGGCTTCCATTCGCGGAAACACCCACGTTACCATCATAGAACACCCTCTGCCGGGGATGGAGATCGTGACCCTGTCGGGGGTGGCTACTGTTACGGACGGATTGCGTTGCGTTTTGACTAGACGCTCAGTTTATGATCCTAAGCGGCTCTGTCAGCTCACATTTCAGACTTTATGATGCGGACGGAGAATATTAAACAGGTGATTTCTGTTTAATTCGTAATTGTAGCTGAAATATTTATATGCGACCAGATAATTATTATCTGGATTATTATCATTTTGATGATTTCGCATTTAATGCACGCCATAAGATTATTAATGTTTAAATTATCCTTGATATCCGATGAAGTGGTCTGTCATATGCTGCTCTGATTAAACGATGAACCGAGTTACATTTAACTTTCTAGTCAAATGTGATCCACCAAAAATGACTTCTGTTTTTATATTTCAAATTCAATCTAACCTACAAAATGTGTGATGTTACAATAAAATGTAGTCTTTTCATAGGAGAGGTGAATTAGGACGGATTACTCGATCCGTTCAATAATGCTTATCTGTGTTCCGGAAAGAGTTTCTATTCTTGCTTAATGCTCCAAGCCACGTCAGAATTTTAAATCGTGTTTCCACAGTGACGTTTGCTAAATCTGGACGCTCATTTGCATTTCAGCTTTCCAATTTTACATTTTTAATGGCTTTTAGTTGGGGGCGAGTATAAAACTAAGCCGTCTAAAGCTAACCGGTTCTTGCACGAGCGTGCTCCTCGAGAATGATCAGCCCCTAACACGCGTATCCGGTGGCTATGGCATCACCGTCGTGCGCGTTGATTCAAATTTAAATTGCATAATTAGATCGCCGCGGTTAGCGTCTCACGTGGAGCTTAAAATCTGCTCGTTCCCTACGTGCTAGGATTCGTTAACCGGATGGTAGATCGTGCGCGGGACCAGGTCCACAGGAACCGGCTAATTGTCGCGCCACTCGTTTCCACGGAAGAGTTATGAATGATACATGCTTGCTCGCTAATGACCCTCTCCACGGTATTTTCCTTCAGTTTTTATCGAATCTTCCCCGGGGAAAATTAGCGCGTCTGTTAGTTCGTCGTTTCTGCTAACCACCGAATCAGATTTCGTTTATTTTTCAACCGTGAGCTCGTTAGATACTGCATAGAGCGACTCGATAAGTTACTTATGAAATCATAACACTCCAAGAGCTTTTACGATTATACACTATACCGTGATTTATCGAATTAATTACGTCTGACAGGATGAACTATTTCTAATCGAAGCTCGTTCACCTTTGCACTCGTTTTAGGCAATCAGTGACTCTATTTCTGGCGGATATTTCTTCCAGGAAGATGCTGGTGATTAATTGAGTGAATTTTTCAAGATCGAATAATCGATCTCTCTTCGAAGTTTACCAGAAAACTTGGGGTTCTATGTTTAGAAAAATCAATATTGAAGCATTTTCGAATGCAAGCATTGGCCGTTGAACAAGTCCTTTATGCTTCTGTCCTGTCACTTTGTGGTAATATAACGAGAACACAGAAATTCCAAATTTCTCGTGCACAGGGAATCGGTATCGAACGGCGAAACTTGCCAAAACGGTAAGCGTCGTGCAACCCGCATTCTGGAGGCCGAACCACGTAAGAAGTGACAAATCAAAGTAATAACCCAATAAAAGCACAGCTAGGAATTACGTAAGAGACGGAAGACTAAGTGGCTGTCGTTTGTATTCCAACAAACGCCGACGAATCGATAATCCTGAGACATGCCAGGGCCAGATCTGGCACGCGAAGCATCGGCGTAGAAACCGTTCGATTTCTCGCCGTAGATTTCATAATATTCAGATGTCACCGGGGCGAGAATAGTTTCTGTTTATCGACGTTGCGCTGCCGGTCCGTCTGTCTCACAGGACAGCGAGATTCTGTTTCGTAAAATGTTGCTGCATCGGATCGATTTTACGGCGAACTCCATTTTTATGGTATCTCCTGTAAAGCTACGATCCTTTTCGCGATATATGGCCGTGCGTGTAAATACGCGTAAGCAACAAACGTTTTCTATTTCCCGTTTTATGCCGTCTATTTATTACGGTGTCTTGCTCGTATCGATTATTGTTTGAACCGTTATCACGAAATAATCCTTGTCTGACCATAAAGTTTCATACTACTTGTCAAAGTGGATAACTTTTTATATGAAGAGTGGCTGTTTCCTACAGGTCTGATCACATACGGGTTATACTACTTGTCTGACCACAGTGTTTCGATAAAACTTCGATGATCACTGATTATATTAGAGTTGTCGAGACGTTCATAATTAGTTGATCGAAGTTGACAGCGTAAAAATTTCAAGTATTACTCCCGTGATTAACTGCGAGTTACGTCCATTTTTGTTTCGAGTTTACGGATCGATTAAACCTGTCAGGCGACGAACAATAGGTGGCCGTTTAAGCGGCGGCCCCGGATAAAACAACGGAATAAAATTAAAATAATTGTTGCTCCGGTAAAGCGATGAATGCCTACGTGGCCCGTTGTTTTCCTTTCGTTCGAATTTATCGGGTTCGCGGCAATAGCTCGCGAAAACCCGAGGGTTCGCTAGGAGTTGGGGGTCGAAGTTGAAACAGAAAATAGAAGAGAGGTGTTCCTTGCGGAGAACCGAACCTCTGTCGGGGCCGAGTTCGCAAGGAGAGAGGAAAGAAAAAAAAATGAGAAGTAACGAAAGAGAGCAGAGGAGGACAAAAACGTGAGACGCTACGAGCTTCCAGATCGGGGCTCCTATTTTCCCCTCCCGTGTTCACCCCCTTCGGTGGCTCGTTCATTTGTTTTTTGCGTCTGGCACTCACGACGCCCCTGGTAAACCGCAAATCCCCAATTCTCACTGGTTGAACCGAGAGAAACGAAGAGAAACAGCGTAACAGGCGGTGAAAAAGGAGGCTTGATAGACAGCCGGCGAAGAAGGTGGATTGGTAGGGCGAGAGAAATCCTAGGATCTCTCTCTCTGGACCCCGTTGCTCTTTTCAAAACGCTCGATAAAGAACTACCCCATTTCGGTTACCAGGACCCTTTCGCTGAAACCGTGAGTAACATCGATCTGACTTAAGGTAGACAGAGACGCTTCAAGGTCGAGGTGAAGGACAGGACAAATCATTCGGAAAAGCGAACAGTATGTTTGGTTCATAGACCGAACGATTGGAATGTGCCTGTCGTAGCTGAGAAATTGACTCTGTACCCTTTCTAGAGAACCTGCTCTCTCTCTCTCTCTCTCTCTCTCTCTTTCTCTGTTTCTCCTTCTCTCTTTTCGCTAAATCAACCCGAACAATTCGATTAACCGAGCCTTTTGCTGGTTACATGAGTTCTATTACATCGCTGTGATCGCGGTGTAATTACGGATTAATGTCAAACCAGTCGATTCGGTTAAAACATGTCCTGGCCATCTAGCAAATTATCGTGCGTCCATTATTGAAACCGAATGGAACCGAACGTTTGAAAATAATAGATAGGTATGTACACTGGGTGGGTTGGCAACTTTGATCGCAATAATTTGCATCGAATTTCCAATGAATTTTGCCGTTTCATATGAGGCAGTTCGGTTTTACTATGTTGGCATACGTCATGAATTGTTTCCGTACATTGTTCGCGTATTTATAAATTCTCCTCTCTAAATGTATGCAGGGAAAAATGTATAATTTCGGTGATTTAAACGGACATTGCGTTGCATAAGATCACAGAAGCGACGGTTTAATATGATTAATGGTTATATGTATATAAGTTAATACAATTACTGCGTTTTACCATTATGTTGTTGAAAATGATGTCGTACCATATCACAACGTATATGACTTTTTCATTAAGGATGATCCGGCAATCACGGGGACGCAATTTATAAAACACCGCACAGAACATCCAGTATATATTGCGTATACACACTGCATGCCGCTAATAATTCATCAATGTATACGTATTATTTATAACAGGGAATATTATGCATTTGCTTTTCACGGGATTGTGTATGACGCGTTTGCCTGACACAACGACAGTCTGTGTGATGCGCCAATAACACGATCAGATTTATACGTATTGTCTTCATCAAGAGCCCTGTAATTACACCAATAACTGATGCACGTTAAATGAATATTACGCGTATCAGATTTACAAAGGGCGATATCCCTTTCATATCAATTTTGACCGATTCCGAAATCAGTTATGTTTGATGTGATTCTCTAGGTGTTCCACGTTATTTGATATTTTGTAGCAATTTGGTTTTATTAGCACTAATTTATTCACAAGTAGAAATTGATGTTATTATGTAGATACCATATTTTTAGAATACGTTGTTGTAAATGTTCTGCGAATATTATTGTGGATTCAAATTACTGCGAATTCAACGCGACTCAAGTTGTACGCGTTGATATCTATGCGCAGTAAATTGGTCGCGTTACAAATTCTAAGAGTTATAACTTCGTTCACCGAAAAATTCTACACGCTGCAAATTTTACGTGTCGTTCGACGCGCTGTAAATTCCACGCGCCGTAAAATCGGCGTAGCAAGTTCAACGTGCTCCAAACTTGACGCGCTACAAATTCTACGAGCCAAGATCTTATTGAGTTGAAACCCCGACCTCATTCTATGCGTCTCATATTCAACGTCCCTCAAATTAAACGCACCGTCGTATTCCTAAATTTGATTAAGATCTTCGTGTTAAGTTGGTCACGTGTGACGATTGAAACATCAGGAGCGAATCGTTTAGGCGGGGACGATGGCAACCAATGAATAATTTGTCGGAGTGTAGCCGTAGAGTGGTTGCTGGTTCCTGGTACAATCGTTCGATCGTTCCAGAAAGAGAAAAGGGATCGGCTTGCGGTAACCAGCCGGCAATAGCAGAAGCTGTTCGGTGTACGTATACACGTAGCCACGTATTACGGGACAGGATAAAGGGGCATGCCTCGAGTCAAGTGACCGCGTCTGGAATTTACTTGAAACCACACGGGGCCACGTTTGTCGGTATTGTTTCTTTGTGCCTCGGCTCTTAACGCGTTTACCGCTCGTTGGAAAAGCTCGCGGCCATTTTCCCTCGTGCAAGCAGAAACTTCTGTTTGGTTTATGCGACGCTCGCGGAGAAAGAATCGGATCGAAGAGAGGCCGGCCTCAGGCTGGTTTCACGTTAAAACGTTCCACTCTTTTGTTGCGCGACAGTCGTATACGTGTATAATTGATAAACGTATTCTTCTGCATGAAGATACATTTTTCTGTTTCGGTGGCAGTCCTTTGCTAGGTGCTGGAAACTTGCTAGATAGTATTTGCACGTAAATACTCGCCTGAATCCTAGGTATGCCTTTCAACATGGCCCTTTCGCGATCCACAAAAGCTGTGGTATTTTCTATACAGCGTTTCAGCATCTTTGTACGGTCCAAGGATGCACGCTGGAATGCCGAGGGAAACAGAGAATGGCAATTGAAAAGGGCTGAACAGGCGAGCGAGTGAAGTAAAGACGAGAAAGGGCGAGAAAGCAACTGGCAAGGATCCCTTAGTTCCGAGTGCAAAGCAGCCCTGTTTGAATTATTCGAAACTCGCGACTACTCCATTGACACGGAGATAAAATTGAACGTTAAATTTTCGAGGAGCGGGGGAAAAAAGTATCGTGAAATTTCCCCGAACGTACTTACCGTGCCCCATAAAACTACTCACCGACGTCTGACCAAGAAACGCTTTTACTACTGCCGTCGTATCTCTGCGAAAAATAACGACCGACTATTTGCCGGCTACAAACAAAAAAATGACCAGTTCTTATAGAGTACATTCTCGCGTGTATTCATGCGTACGTACGATTTAGTTTTACGATACCGGCACGAATACATGGAAGAATTTATGATCTCCGGACCGTCCGGATGTCAACTGTGCGGATTTTCTGACCGGGACTGAAACACCGTCCAGAAGCTACGTGCCAAAAACAGCGAGACAGCGTAGTTGGAAAATGAAGAACGACGATGCTGCATCGTCGACAAATTCTATTCTTCATACCGTTGACAGCAGAAATAAACTATCGATATAATTGTTTTAACATAGCGTGGAAACTTGAAGTTTATTAATTGTGGAAATTATTCAAGATTCCGAACGAATGATTTGCATATCCTAGATCCTTATATCCCTATACGGGTGCAAGATATACGACGAAAGATTAAATCTCTGATTAGCGTAATTAAAGATCGGGAAACCATCATTACCCGCTTTATCGAAGTTTAAACTCGAACAAGTGTAGACGGTAGCGTTGCTTGAAGCCGATACTACACGGTTTAACGAAATCCCTATTCCAGTAATTGCAGCGCGATTACGTAGAACTAGTCTGATTAGAGCGTCATACGGTTAATGTTGAAATCGCTAATTTCATAGCGTGTATAGAGTTAATTTATTCGGTTTCACGGGGGATACTCAATGCCGTATATATTACACGCAGACCACAATTGTGCAAAACATGTTTGTCTAAATGCACGATCGATGGCGCAGTAACTATTTCCGTTTATATATCGTCGCAATTTCCCTCGTTAATCATTGATTCAGGAAAATTCGTTCGTAACGTCGTTCGATTTATAATTCATTCTTGAATAATGCAACGACAGCGCCGTTCTATATACTAGCGTCTGCGAGGCGAATAGGTCTTCTGAGAAGCGATTAAAGAATCGTAATACGGTATGACTGAGGTAAATGGCGTGGGAAGAGAACAGACCTAACATCACGCTAGACAAGACGGTCTGTAATCGTGACTCTAGTCAGGACGTAATAACGCGACGCGTCGCCGACTCTACATTATTATAGTCAACAGGGATGCAGACTTCCCGAAACTCTGGATTATTTTACATCTCTACATTCTCAGATTCGTGTATTACTCTACACGTCGTACTGACACATTGAATACCATGTTAAAACTAACATCAGGTTAGCACTTTCATTCACATAGTACTTCGTATGGATCTACAATTTATTTAAAATACAGATGTCAGATTCGATTATTCAACAATTAAATCCATTGCAAAGGAAATCAATTTTAAAGTAAATAAAAAGTGCTCAAGGTAGACGAAGGTCAATGTTTCCATCGGTTTGAACAATTGTATCATAGAAGTATGTATTAAAATTATTTATAGCTTCCATAAAGTACAGAGTTCAATATGTTAATAAGGGAATTACCGTGAAAAGTTTGTCGAGAAATTTCGTTTCGGTGCCGTTCAATTAAGTGTTGAGTATAAATATGGTTGACATATCAGGTAAAAGTTTGGTTCGGTCGTCACGCATGAACGGTTAAGGGTGGTTTTCGAAGGGACACGGACAGGAAACGACACGCGACGGGAGAATAACAGGAACGTTGAAGCTGGCAACGTTTGTTGTACGCGGATGAAACGCGCAGATCCCCTGGCACAAGTTCCGGCTTACGCGTTTGACAGCTGAGGAAATTATATTTCTCAACTGCCATTTAAGTTTGCGCGTCGCTTCGTTCATCAGTCCGAATAGGCAACCGGCATCTCCCCAGCGGATTGCTTTCTCCTTCTTCCTCTTTCCAACCCGTCCTTTCCATTCGTATTCCCCGGCTCTACGCTTCCGTTATCCTTCTCAGATCCCCGGCAATCCAACTTCGCGGCTTAATCCCTTGATGGTAACACGATCTAGATCCAGTTCGCGCGAAATCCTCGCTGACGTTCGACCACGTTGTTACTGACAATCGTATAATGTATCGTGATATTGCTCCGCCAGCGGGGATATCTTTCGAAGATGGCCTCTACTCGCCGCGTCGAGGAACTCGATTACAGCGTTAATGAATTGCTCTTTGTACGTCCTCTCGATATTATATTTTCTTGTGATCGAACGTAACAGGCTCGATTAAATTCGCTGTCCTGTATCTCTCCGATTTCACGCGCAAATTTGTTGAACGGTGCTAGAAACGGTGTATGTTCCGGACGTTCAACTGTACTACAGAGACTTGGAATATTCCGCGACAAACTTTGAAAGCTTCAGAATTTGCAAACTTGTGATTCTGTAACATGATATTTCTGTATTTCTGAATTCCTGAACTTGTAAATTTCTAAGTTTGCAGATTTGAAATTGTTGCATTTCTAAATTTTACAAGTCTTCAATCGATCTTCTCAGTCTCACAAAAAATGAACCCTTTACATTTGGAGATGTTGATTTACATCCCAAGAGACACGAGTTATTTTGTAAATATGATATATCGACGGAATAAGATAAATAGAAAGATCAAAGTTTATTGATTCAAACGTCAGTTGACTAGTTTTTTTCCGTGCTCTGAAATATTTATTAGAATTATCGAAACTTTTTCGATAAAGCTATCCCAGAAGATATTTCTGTTTCCGCTTCGATCACCCGTTTTGACCTCGGCAGTAAAGTTCCATCATCCGTCAGTCATAGTATTTACCCTGGCAATCCAATAAAAAGTTTCCCCGTACCACGTAAAGCAATCAGTCAGCCTTCTGCGTGCGAAGTCTGAACAAATCGCACGAAATTAATTAAAATAATTAATTCCCGAGTTGGCGTTCGTTCACGGTGGCTCGTATTGGCAGGCGGCCTCGTGTCGTTTTCATCCTCTCGAATGGAACGGAATTTCCATTAGTTGACTGCGCAAAAAGCGTGCTCTTTATTCAACGTGTAATTACGATAATTATTAGCTGTTTCGCGAAACAAACATTACAGCTAACCTTGCTGATAATTTTGTTCTTAACACTTTATTCCTTGAACAGTATCCTTTCGCTGGACAGCATAGTTGCGATTTTTCAACGAAGGAAGGAACTGAGAATGTAGAATCGAAGTAAATATTATTCCAGTAGGTTTGACGATAATCAGTCGACTAGTAGCGTCGTTTAGCAAAATGTTAATATTTGCTGATGTCTGACGCGTTTCAGCGTTCAATAGTCTTTAAGATGATCCAATTGACGATCGTGTTTGAGGAGTCAACAGAGGGATCGGCTGACAGCAATCCGTTTCGAAATGCCACCAGTCAGATCGTAACCTTGCCTTTTAAGGGGATGAAAAGCATCGGCATTGAAAGTGTCGTCGGATTTAAAGCCAACCCACCGGGGCTATCCGGGGATGAATAGGACGCTCTCGTTGTTTGCCGTTTCAGGAACGGGTCGAAAGGTGAAGCGGAAGGTAAGATCGAGGGGGAAGAGACGGTGAATCGAATGCAACTTGAAACGGGAACGTCTAACGAACTTGGAAAAGTACGTCGTAAAACCTGGCCATTCTCTGATTGCCCCATCGGCTTTGGGATAAACCCTGATGACCAATTCGGAATTCAAGATCGTGGTAATAAAGATTAAAAGGAACGACGCTGGAATAAGTTATTTTTGGTGACCGCACAGAAAGCAAGTACGGTCACGTAACCTCTGGAACAGCTGTTGGAAATTTCCAGCCATGACCCATACATTTTGTTGCTCCAACTTCCAGTCACGACGTTTACGATTATTTTTGCCTTCGCCTCTAATACTTATCGTTTTCGTTGGATCGTTAATTGAGTCACGACGGAAACAACATCCCCAAACGGAAAAGGAATATTTTCGTCTTGGCCGAGACACGTTCGTTGATTACCTCGTTCCGAATTCCCTAGACAACGCGGCCCGTTTTACCAGCCAGCCGGTCGCTGCCATTTTTCCTTTTAAACGTATTTTCCTGGCCTCGTGTTCGCGTGCTCGGACCAGACCCTTCATATTTTCTGAATGAACACGACATGCTTGTTGCCGGCTGACGTAGTAATTCATGTGCTCCCGTTGCAACCTACGACGTCATACTGAGAAACCCGAACGTACTCTGTTCTCTTTATGGTCTACTTTCATTTTTAGAAAGTATACGTTCTTTTTTGCGGTATTATTTTATTTGCATACAATGCGTGACGGTGCAGCGTGTCGTCAGTGCAACGAGTGGCAAATGCAGTGCGTCGTAAATTCAGCGCGTGTAACATTCAACGCGTAGCAACTTCAACGTGTGGCAAAGCAACGTGTCGTAAATTCGGCGCGTGTAAAATTCAACGTCTTGCAAGTTCAACGCGTGACAAATGCAGCACGTGGCAATTGCAACGCGTGACGAATGCAGTGCGCCGTGAATGCAGCGCGTCGTAAATTCAATGCGTAACAAATTCAACGCGTGGCAAATTCAACGCATGACAAATGCAGCGTAGCACAAGTAGAGCTCGTTGCGAATGTAACGCATCATACATGCAGCGCGTAACGAATGTAATGCGTTGAAATTACAGAGCGCCGTGAATGCTATGCGTTGTAAATTCAAAGTGTTGCAAATCACAAGTAGAACACCTCTCGAATGTAACGCGTTGTAAATGCAGCGGGTGGCGAATGTAGCGTGCGACAAATGCAGCGCGTCACAGATGCATCGCATGGCGAATGTACCCCATGGAGACGCGTATTTATCCTGCATTTCACTTAACGTTAACTATAACGTTGAAACGCATGACTGTACAACACGTTCTATCGCGACGACAGAGGTGCCATATAACGAGACGGCAGCAATGACGAGTTTCGTAATTGCAAAGGGGTTGAACACAGTCACGTACGAAAAATGCACGAAATGGCGGATAATTCAACTATTCCCTAGTACCATTCGTATGCGAATAGAGATAAGCGTGCACTTGCTTCCTGCATATGTTACGTGCTTAGCTTGCTGTCTATCTCTGGTCCTGCTGTTCCGGAATTCTGCGTGGATCTATCGACCAGCTGGAGCTAATGGTCATTTCACGGACGAACACGTATCCGTTTCGGCGTACAGTTACCCTCAAAACTTCCCCCGTCTTGGCTGGTCGCTAGCTTCCTAATCAGCGTGAAATTAACTGTCTCCGGTGGCCGCAACTCGAGAACCATTATGCGGCTACGGAACAGGATTTTAGCACGAAACAAGGACAAGGATCCCGCGTGAAGCACGAGTCACAGCGAAGTTCATGCGGAAAGGGAAGATCAAAGGACCTTGGTCCGTCGTCTTTTGAGAGCTTATCTGCCCTGTGTGCAGCAATATCTGCTTGCCGTTTCACAAATAGCTACAATGCTGTAAAGCAGTAGGGTAACAAGAAGGAAACTCGAGAAAGGGATAGGGACTTTGATTCATTCCCACTTCACGTGTACGATGATAAGGGCTTACGTCTTTTTACGTGCATAGAAATGCGTTCTGCTGGTGAATATTGCATACAACATTTGAAACTCTGCATTTGAAATATTTGATAAGGATTATATAGCGTTTAAGGATTTAATAAGGATTATATGTTATTCAGATGCATATACCGGGTACGAACATAAGGTTTTGTCGCAAACAGTTCTTTCATTATAAGAACAGTCTAATTTCATCGTGAAAGTGAATATAACCTCAAATTCGTTATTTACACTTTCTTCCAAGTTTCTTATTTGCGTGTTAATAAACTACACGTTATTCTTACGTAGAATTATGTCCATTTTTATCGCGGCAAAACATCGCGCCACTTAATAAATCACCGTCAAATACGTACATTTTTCAGGACCTTCTATTCTGAGCTCGCCTCCGAAACGCTGCCGGTCTCTGATTCGTTCCATTCTCTCCGTTTGATTCATGGTGCTACATTTCTATCGTCACGATGGAGAAATAAATTCCGCGGACCATGGACGTTCAAATATCACCATGATACTCCTCTTTCGCCGCGCGGCAGTATGTGGTACCTTGTAACCGCAAGCTCAAAAACGCTCTGCGGAGAGCAGTCAGCTTCCCGTTCTTCGTCCTTAAAGTTTCTGTATGAAATTGACGACCATGAACTTGAAAGTTATGCCGTTTACCTCGGAGAAAGATAAAGCCTGCTCCACAATATTGACGTAACATCCACTTCAATATTTAACGAGACCCACCTGAAATATTACCTCACGACTCACCAGAGGATCACGACCCGGATTGTAGCAACTCTTGCTCGCAATAGTACTTAATCCGAGCGAGAATGAAATATGTAGACACGCGTGGATCGATGGTGTGGATCGAGCCTAAAACGCAAAGCGAAGATTCGAGCAGAAACGCCTCGGGGGGCCATAAAAAGGTGGTGCGTTGTAGCTACGATAAATTTACGAGACACATATACGGGGTGTTCTCGTTGCACAGGATTTATCAACCATTTGTAACAGAGCAATAAAAAAAAATGTAATCTGATCAATACGGTATGGGACAAATATGTTGCGTCAGATCCATACAGGATTTTTATGCAACTGGGTCAAGCTGCATCATTACAAGATGTCAGATTGAAACTTCGGAGTTATTTTGTAATTAATCCTTCATTATTACTTTCCTTGGTATTTAAATCCTCGTAAGAAACGATAACAGAGTTAAGGAGTGTTCCAGCACCATATGGAATTGCGTACGATTAGCATGAATACCCTTTATATTCTCTCGTCGACTTCTATACTAACCGTTATGAATCTCACCCTCAATCATGCGAGTCGATCGCGAAGGGTGCTCTCTATCTGTCCGGAATAGCCTTGGCTACGGTGTTTAATGCGCTCCGCGCGTGGTCGTATTTTCGTTAGCCATTACGTTTTACGGGCCGTTATGTCGTGGCCACGCAACGCCCGGGGTGAGAGGCGGGTTTCGTGGCAAAAGGGGTTGCTCGAGGGTTGCTCGGTCTCGGTTAATGCGTCCCTTGCGCGAGCTTTCTTGTACGGGAAATTACCGGAGCCCCGTGTTGCTCGTCCCACCAGCTTCGTGTTTCTTGTCCTCTCTCTTTTCATCGCCCGCCTTGTAATTGTTTTTCTCGCGCACATAAGAGCGACGAGCCGGGAATTTTTCCCTCTTCCCGAGGGGGACGTGATTCGTTTTTTATCCCGTGTAATGCAAGCGTAAACATCGTGTTGGATTAATCGCCGGACAACCGGCCAATCAGGGCTGCGACCAAGTTCAATATGTACACTTGGGTGCAATGGGGAAACCTATCCTTCGCTAAATTTCAAAATTTTCTCTTCTACATTTTTAAGTTTCTTTCCTCGCTTCTACGCTTACAAATTTAACAATTCCTTCCGTATTACATCTGCAAATTTGAAAACTTCCTTGTTTCTACATTTATGAATCTGAAAATTTCCTCGGTTTTACGTTTACGAACTTGAGAATACGTTTCTACATTTGGGAATTTGAAACTTTCCTTCCACATTTCCAAATTTGAAAATTTGCACTACTCTACGTTGTAAAATGCATGCGTTAAGCGATGGTTCTCCTTCTATATCGCTATTATACCCAGGTCGCCGGTGTGCTCGGATTCGAGACAATTCCTCGAAGTGTTTCGTCGTTCAAATCGGATGTCGTAGAAGTAGTGCTCGAAAAGGGGTGAGGAAGATGGGGTTGAACGACGGGGTCGTAGTCGATCGATTAGTTCGCTCAGTCACGGTAATAAAGATCTCTTTGCCTCGTCCTTATTATTATACAGTGACGTTCGAATTTACATTATCGAGTTTCACGAGCGGTATCGATTATTCTTTCGAACGGCCATCGGTCGACTGTTTCCTTAGTAACCGGTAATTTCGTCGATCCCCGTCGGTCGCCCATCGTCACCGTTTATCGGGAAATTAGCAATTTCATTTTGTCCTGCTGTAATTAATTTTCGATGCATACGCGGCTGCATAGCTTGTTTAATATCTGATTTTTCCGTGGTTCGCCCGCGTTGTCCTCGGATATCAATCATTCCCGATAAATTGTGCCTCTTCGATATTCATCCGCATCGACGTTTCAAGATCTTTGTTAAGATTTAATGAATTTTTATTCCTGCGCTGTTTTATCCTTTCAGCGGTAAGCGCTATAGGTGTCGACGTCGACGAGATTATCGACAAATATTTTTAATATCGAAACGTTAGGTAATACGATACACCGATATCAATATATTAATACGAATGATAAGAATAATTGTCACATTTTTATACGAACATACGATCTGACCTAGTTAACCCACGCAAATTTATTATTTAAGTTCAATTATTCTTGTTTGAAGTTACGTTTAATTCCAGAGTTTAAAGACGAATGGAACGAGTACGAAAAATGTCAAGATCCTTGATCATTAATGGTTACCGGAATAGTTCTATCAAATGAAAATTCCCGACGAATTTTTTAGCGAAACAAGGTTCGAGGGATAAGATGCCTTAGCAAGGTTGAAAATCTCCGCGAGTTCAGCAAATATCTGTCGTGCCGTAAGCGAAATAAATTTCCACCATCAATTCAAAGCAGATACATTCCGCTGCACCTTGCAGATTTTTCATACACCTCCCCCTTCATCGTTGTTTTCGCCAACAAATTGCGTTTCAGCCCGCGATACACCGTGTTTTCCCATCGAAGCTTAATAAATTCCTATCGGTCCCACCGCTTCCCGCCACGTCCCTACATACAAATCGCCTTCAGCCAGCCGTCTCTCATATCCCGAAAGTGTCTGGAAAGACGAACGACGCAGCCTGTGCAGCCAGACACAGTACGTATATCAAGCGTCGCAACAGCTCGGCCCGGGAGAAAAAGCCTCTCCGCGTGGCGAGGATGAAAGTGGCGTGTTCGAAGCGGCGCGGAGCGGCGCACACGCGGCTGGTATCCTGAAATTTAAGCAACCCGTGGCGCACGAAACGGACGAAATTGAAGTGGCGCATGGAAATGGCGGAGACAGCCCGTGACAGAGACGCATATACCGAACGGGGGATGGTTCGCGTCGCGTGAGCTCTGAAAACCCTCCTGGAACCAGCTTCAACCCCGCGTTAATCGATCGATCCGCTCGAGACTGTCGTAGCACTACTTGGTACCGACAATGTTATTTGATCAATTTTTACTATTTGCCGGCCGCCTCATCGTCCACCAATCTGTATGATTAATCGTTCAACCCTGCGTCCTGGTACCACGTGATCTCGCGTGTCAGCGAAGGGTGACTTTCGGTTTCTTAAATTTCTGTTTGGACGCTCGGAATATTTCCACTTTGGGATTTGCAAATTTACGAACCTGCGAATCTGAGAATTTAGGAACCTTCAGATACTTGCATTCGGGTGTTTATGAATTTGGGAATTTGAGAAGTTAAAACTTAAATGAGATTTGAGAAAGTAGAAATAGGAAATAGAGATTTCTACACCATTCATCAGTAACAATTTCCAAAATCCTTTTACATTCCCTTGATTGTGCAAACCTGAAATCCTCGCGATCTATTTGACAGCTAACAAATGGATCCATATCCACGGTTGTCGGTTAGGATTCACCGCAACCAGACAATCTTCGTTAATCGATCAAGATTAACTTGTCAAGTTCGTTTAAAGGATTGTTCTCGCGATTGCATCAGATCGGCCGCCGTTCCCTTCTTGTTTTCAACTTTCTTTTCTGCTTGTTTAATTACGTAACTCGAACCGTCCGAATAGGACGACAACGATGTCAGAGTTTCATGATAAACAATCTTCCTTTGTTACCCACGGTGCTTGAACAGCAGTTACTCAGGTACTTCGCAAAACGCTTTAGGACCTTGACAGCTCGGAGTAGCAATTACTTCGCGGAGTTCGTAAATGTGGGTTGAGTGAGCATTTAACCGAGAATTCCCAGTTAAAACAATTCGCGTTTTAGAACGCGATAGTCTGAACCGCTTTCAAAGAATTTCACGCGAAAAAGTTCCAACTTTTGTCTCGTTTCTCGTAACTCCGCCGCCATTAATCGAGCAATCAATTTGCTTTCTTAATCCAACGTCGAGAGAAACACTTAAATTTTTTCTGCAAATGATTCAATTCAATATTTTCTTTTCTCGTTATACTCATGTATAATAAATTGCTTCGAAAGACTATTTTATAATTTATATTGAAATCAGTATTTTGATAAGGTTTTCTAATATCCAGCAAACATAGAAAGTCTACATTATACAGGACGAAGATGTTGTTTCCCTCAATGGCACCACAGAAAACAGAAACAACGGTGAACCGGTGAAAAATATTCAAAAGATCGTAGCGCTCTTGAATAGTTCCGTCTATGCATCGTGACACGGATGCAAAACACGGATTTTTAAAATTCAATCCTACGAGTGTCTTCATTCCTGAGAAAGGAACAAGCCGTCCGGGTTAAGCGAACTCTCAAACAACGAGCGCTTTAAATATTTCCACGGCACGATGCGACCTGGCCCGTCATTTCTTCACTTATTCCATTTGGCAGCATCGCAAACTTTCAGCTTATATGCACACTGACAGAATATTCAACGCACTTCTATCCTGTCACGATGAATTTTCGCGTGAAACTCAACAAGATAGGCTTAGCCCTCTGCTTGCAAACGACGTGGCGAGGATAGAAATACAAAGATTAAGGAATTTAAGCATTTGGAAACCTGACAATTTATTCCAGAGTACTTCATTAACTTAGCAGGTATATGTGGAACGCACCTGGTGTTTCTAGAAGTGCACGTGTTCAGCAACTGTGAGTCGGTTTCAACTCTATTCGCACTGGGATCGTCGACTTAACGATCATTGTTAAAAACCCATAAACCTTGCGTCTCTAATCTTCTAAACTCTCTTCATGATACTGTCGTAAACATAATTCTAACAAAATGTTTCTATTTAACTAACATCAGACAAATAGAATTTGTTCATAAATTAACAATTAATTAGACTTATTTATAATTTCCTTAAAAGTATATATAAAACAGTGTGGGTGTTGACTTTTTTACGACGAAATGGAATCACGATTGCCAGATCTAATAAAACATCTGTATTTTCACAAACTTTTACGCAATTAACGTTAATTAGAGTACACGGGGAAGTATATCTGAGTTTGAATCTAATCAAGTTTCAAGTAATAAAGGTGTAAAAACGAAATTTGTTACTCTTACCAACTACCTCCATAAACATAATACATCCTATTGTAACATGAATCGTAATACGTTAGTCACCGCTTATGAATGAAGTTATTGTCGTCGTTCCTTAAAAGCCCGTAATTATACTCGACCTCGTATGCTATCTACAGGTGGGCGGAGTAAATGAAGGGTTACAAGTATTTATGGTTACCTGTCTACCAACGGAGAACACTGAAAAATGATATTACTTCTACGAAGATCCAGATAAATTTGAAAAAGTTGGCTAGACGTTAGGTTGCCATGTATGGTCAAACGTCAGATCGCTACTTGTATCATCATGAGTTACCTAGGTTACGGATTAGGTCACTAAAGGTTATATTGCCATTCATAGGATCATTAAGTGTTATCTCCACCCACAGGATATAGTATTATCAAGCATTATATCACGACCTGTAGGATCATTAAACGTTATATCACCACCTATAGGATTAGCAAGCGTTATATTACCACCTATAGAATCATCAAACATTTTATCGCCACTGATAGAATCATTAAGCCTTGTATCACCGCCTACAAAATCATCAAGCCTTATGTCACTGCCAATGAGGCCATCGCGATATGTACACATCTACAGTACTATCAGGTGATATATCGCCAACCACAAGATTATCAATATTTTGACCCAATGTGTACAAAAAATAGAGATTCTATAATGAACCTATACGAACAAAAGCAGTGATCATGAATAATCAGAATTATCTGCTTTCCTAATTCAGCATACAAGATTTCCATAATGGAGTAATTCCAACCCTCCCCATATCAGTTATTAATAGATATTATTGAAACTGTTTTAATCCCCGGCTAACACACATCGATAGACAATCGTATTAATGATTCAATAAGAACAGTGCTTTATTTGATATCGTTAATTCGTATAAATTATGATCCATCTGGATTAAAGGTATCTGAGCATTGAAAAATTGCCTGTCGAACAACACTTGTTGCATCGATGACAAATCTATACACCTAATGTTATTACTGTACAATCATTCTTAACGTTCACGATTACGTCTGATATAAAGTACACGGTAATGTATCCATCAAAACTGGATTCGCCGGAGGGAGAAAGGATTTTCTGAGAACAGCAGGAAACGTTAACACGTAGCGCCCTTTTTGCACCCCTCCTGTATGTAACGTGCGTTCGCGATCGCGTGTGCAACAAACGAGCTCGTACTCGTTCCTGCTCGCGTTTTATGGTGTATTAGCCGTCGTGAGTTTGTCGTAACTTTTCCGCGGTAATCCGCACGGCTGTTTTTATGGGCCTTCGTGATATCGTCAAACGTGGCCACGTTATTTCTCTTCCTGTTTCCATTGGTCAGATTCTTTCATGGGCGTGCAGCAAAATTCTCCTACCACGGGAAACCTGCGAACCGCCTGTATAACCATTTTCTCGTACCAGTATCGATGATGTGCGAACGTTTACGAGCGTATGAATATCAAAGATACACGACCACGTCTTCGGACAAACTTGTTGTTATGCAAAACACGTTAATTTGAAATCGTAAAACTCGATCTTTTATTGTAGATCGTGAAATTTATTCTGCGGGGAGAATAGGAATATCGAGATTAAATTTTTTGGAAGTGCGATGGTTAGAAATTTATGAAAGAGTTGGTACTTGGGGGAAGATGTGTGTTTTATGGACACGTAGGAGTCGAAATGAGGATCACTAGATGGCGTTGCAGGACGTGTTTCTCGCTAGTGCCCGGCATCAAACTTATCACTATACAATTTTCAAACTGGAAAATTAGGAGCTTGAATGTACGCCAATTTAAGAATTTTTCAAAGATTCAAAGATGCAATTTATCTGCCCATCGTCCACAAATGCACATGCACTGTTCTCTATTGGGACACTTGCTCATCATTGCCCTATCATTAACAACCAATAGTAAAACAATTATAAAAATGAAAGTAACAACGAAAATATTCGCTGCTCAAAAATCCGCCAATTAATAGACTGAATAATTCACTTTAAAATCACAGTATCATTTATTTCCCAGTCGTAGAAAGAGCGTTTTGGTTGCACTGAGCAGAACGAACATTTTACTCGTCGATCGTGGCGCGAGAAATATTCTTTCGCATCAAAAGAATTGCTCCTTTGGCGAAACGAGGGGCTCGATGGTTTCCACGGTGCAACCAGGCGGCGCGTACTCGATAGAAATTTTCCCGTCAGGAAATACACGGAACATCGCGACGTTTCCTCGATTCGATGCGGTGCCTTGAGACGGCGATAAAGCAAAGGCAAATAAGATTTAAGATAGCGTCTTATGCTCGCCCGGGTAGCCACAAAACGATCGTTGAATTTTATGCGCGAAAATGAGGACGAGTCCAGAAATTAGTGGCTATAACTCTCCGGTTTTCATCTTTTTGGGGTTATAGCTGTCGTTTATTCCTTCAAGGGTGGTCTAAATTTAAGATTAACACCCTCTTGTCATTTGTGCAGGTTGGTGTAAAAATTGCATTCATCGGTTATGTTTGGTAGAAAATATTTATGTCACAAGATTTGATAAATGACATTTGCAATTTTTATTTTTTCGACAATCATCAGATTTTTATTTATATTGGAGGAAGTTTTAAGTAAAATTAACAGTGTATTATATAAGCAAGATTACTTCAATTCAGAAGTGAAATTATAATATTTTCTGCTATGAATATTAATGAAGTTCATTATAACTTGCTGTTCGTATGAATGTTTTGTTCATTACTGTGAATTTTGGAAGGAGTTTTCTGCGTTTCGCAGTGGAGGAGAGAAATTGACGTAAACTCGTGCGCTTTACGTTATTCCATCCCCATGTGGACCGTGCAAATTTACTGGCTGAAATGGTGGCCGTAAAATATCGACGTCGGGTCTAGCCCTCAAACCGTTAACATCATTCCCTTCATTTTGATCGACGCGAAAGCGTTGTGTTGGTCTATCAACTAACGTGGTTTCAGGTTATACGGTTATAGCAGCGGCGAAACGCGTTTCACTGGCCAACAGAGAGAGGAGTGGTCAAATGTCGATCGAGCGTGGAAAACGCATTGGCGCACGATAAAAGCCGCGAAACATTCGAAGGTGCGATGCACTAAAAGGTAAAACCGATACGCGTGTGTTCGGTGCCCATTGCCGGAGCTTTTACCGGTCCGTTCACGCGACGCGACGGCTGCATTGATCGCGTATCAACTGTGCTGTGATCGGTTCGTTGAGCGTTTTCGAAATAGACAGAACAACCGGACGCTGTGCAATTTGTTCCGCTGATTTTACGAGGAGACAAATGAACACACTTACCTTGTATCGCGTGCCGTTAACTTGGTGCTTAGGTCCTAAGATCAGGATCCCATCATATGTTCGTATCATGTGAGGATAAATCCGAAGCGGAATGCAGGACATCTCGTATTACAAATTTTCGAATTTTTAATCTCCCACATCTTGTCATTTCCAAATTTTCAAACTATCTAATTTCTAAGTCCCCAAAATTTCAAGCTTTCCATATTACTCCACCCCCAAATCCTCCAATTTCTAAATCCACTATTTTCCATACCCCCAATTTTCAACAAATCCAATCTAACCCAGCCTCCAATTTCCAGATCCCAATTTCAGAATCAAATTCCCAAGCTCCCAAATCCCCAAATTCTCAAATTTTTTAAATCCACTTGCTTTGCCCCTATTTCTATGACTATTGTTACATGCAGAAATTTATCACTATTACATCCAGCAAACTTAGCCTATCCCAGATAAAAATTCCAATTATTATTAGTCATTCACGAATGGTTAATCTCTCATAACAACAGATAATTCAGGGGATGAAAATGAATCAACTCGTGTTCATATCACGTGACATTTTTATTCGAACGTGTTTGATCGGGATAAGTACATAGTTCCAAGCTTATTGTGTTTGACCATCTCGCACAATTTCACGTCACACCAGAGAATGCATCATCGCGATCCAAGTTTCTTTCTGTTCGCTCTCGCGAAGAACGACGCGATCCCTCTAGAAAAACTTCTCAAACGAGAGACGCTCGACGAGACAGACGGACGCACATTGTTTTTCTGGGACACGAAACGAGGCGCATTAAATCGAATATCATGCTGCCAGATTTCCCAGAGGACCTCGTTTCTCGTGAAACGCAGCGCTGTCGCTTCGAAATCGATAAAGTTTGACAGGTGTCAAGATAAATAACCTTAAAACGCAATTTTTCAACGACGTATCAAAAAGAAACTTCAACAACCCCTTATTAGAGTTGATTGTCGATGTACAATTTCGATTGTAAAAACTGTAAAAAAATTCCTATTGCAGAATGTGTTCCGTCGATTGTATTGAACGTACAAGTGCTTTTAAAGTAAGAATACACGTAACACGACGCGAAATAAAAATATTAGTTATCTGACACTGTCATATAGACGCACCGTGTGCGTCAGTATCAGTAAAAGTGGCAGACATTCGTGACGTTCAAAACGTTAAATCGTAAGGTCGATTATCTGGCAACGATTACAAGGTCCAATTTTCCACAGACGTTAAGATCCCGAGCGGTCGATAAGAAAGCCATTCGACGAAAGTTCTCGGTCAAAATTTCGCGTCTGCCAGAAACACCGGTCGCAAGTGATCCCCGGCTCCCGGTCATGTCAGAAACTACGAGCACCGAAGGAAAGCCGAACTTTCGACTTTATGCTCGTTCACACCGCTCATTCCAACGAGTCGGTGGGTGGATGGATAGGAAGGAGCAAGGGAGTGCAGACGAGGGTGTAACAGGTGGTACATTCCCTCTCGCTCTCTCCACGAGCCGACGACGTGCGATTTCACGCGGCACCGTCATTATTGACGCTCCCTCCGCGAAGAAGGGAACGTTCTAACCCCCTCCGTCCTCGGTCTGCCTCTTAAAATCCTCTCCAGAGGAATTCACGTTCATGCTCGATCGAGGTCGCCCGTAACCGCTCGCAATAAAGCTTCCACGGGCCGCGCACGTGCACCGGCCGGAATAGAAATTGCATTTTCCTCGATCGCAAGCCACCACGAAAATTCACGGGCCCACTCGCGAAACGCCGTTAACCGGTCGAAACACCGGCCTGTATGTGTTCCATTATACTTCAAAATGTAATATCCGCGGTTATTCCTGTGTTCTGGCGAACGTCGAGCGAGATTGTACATGTCCCTCTGCTTTACGATCCCTTAATCGTTAAACCCCGACTCAAGCTTTTTCCACGGTATTCATGTATGGAAAGTGACGCTCTTGACAAATATTGCAAAATTTTATAAATTATACAGGAACGTATATTGATATTTGTAACGATGAATAATTGTATATGATACTTGATGCTTCACCCTTTGTTTGAAGTCGAATGGAAGTCACAAGAAAGATCTGACTAATGAACAAGACAGTTGGTCTACTTTAAACACCCCTTGTACACTCTAATTTTCTATATAAGATGAAAAATCTGATTAAATATCAGAAGGAACATAAAAAGTCTGAACAGGGTTGATCGTTTTGGACACCTGGTGCCATAAGGGCATTATGTAACATTAGCATATTCAGTTAAAAATGTGGCGTCAGGTTTGAAATTTAGGTCCATCGGGGTCAGCCGTTGTGTCGCGAAAGATTAAGACACCTCGAGCAAAGAATTCAATGGCTGCAAGCATGCGCGCGAGACATCGTTACCATCAAAGATACAAAAGGGTTAAGAAGGTGAGCACTGGTGGAAGCAAAGAACAGGTTGGTCGATGAGAGAGCTTATGGAGGGAGAAGGGTTGAATGTAAGGGCGTGGAAACGGGGGATGTTCTCTCGGGTTGCTTCGTTGTCTCGTAGCCAATTAGTATTCCGCGGTTGCCCGTGGCCTAACCGAGGACGGGAATCGGCACGAGCGTTGTTCCTCCACGCAGGCGTTGAAAAACACCCTGGAAACATAATTCCACGGCGTCGGCCTGTTTACCAGAAACGCCAGACGTTGAAATATTCATGAAACAAACTCTCGTCGGATCGCGTCGCCCTTCGCCTTCGTCTCTGCCCTACACTCGCTCTCGATGGTCCCTATTGTCTACCCTGTGTTACACGCGCTCATTCTCCTCGTATTTCCCTCCTTCCGTCGCGCACACTCGTCCTCGGCGACCGGAACGTCCAACGCCACCGTGAAGCGGAAGAAAATTTTCTTTTCATGCGACGACGTTCCGTGTCGACGAGGATCGAACTCATTCGCTCCTCATGCACACGTGTTTATCGATGGACCAGTAATCAACACTCATTCAAGCATATCTGCATCGCTCTTGGGGGCGACTTTTTGATTGATCGTGGAGGTCTTTAATTCTTCTTTTAAAATCGGTTAGCAACTAAATTTTGCATCCCTTTTCTGTTAAGCTCTTTATTTACATACATTGAAACATATTTCGAGTGAAACGCGATGTAACTATTTTATTTTCGAGCTCGGAATCTAAATAAAATAATATTACACAGTGGTTTCAAATATTTAGCTTTCAGAGTTCGAGCAATTTCGAAACAAAATGCACAAATGTTTCGTGAATTTAGTTGTATGTTAAAAATACATCTGTTAAATTCGTTGATTTGGAAGAACAGGTTCGAAGTAAATTTAAAAATAAATTTTCCATTTTTTCGCTTTTTATTTGCGAAACAATGTACCTTTTAGCTTTTGGTATGAATAAATAATTTTGATTTAGTCACGCAGCCATTTCCATCTTTGACTACGTACAAATTGGAGCATGCGGTTTTTGTCAACGTTTAATTCGGTTGCATAAATCTATAGACTGCACGTGATTGAAAATAGTGGAGAAGGAAATGTTCGTTTAAAAAATACGTTTCACCCCCTCACGATGATATTTGAATCAGCCATTCGAACTGTCACGCACACGCACAGCAAGAAATCGATTCACGTGACTAATTTCCTTAGAAAAAGTCGATCCTGTATTCGCATATGGCTCTCTATTCGTTGATCTACCTGGCTCTGATCGTTTGGTGTGAAATGGGTCAAAGGGGTGTGTAGAAAGGAGCATTTATCTTTCGTTACATACATAGCTAACAGTAAATCATCCTCCAATCACAACGCATTGTCTTTCGGCATTTATACCAGTGTATTTACAAAATTACATATATATCGGATATCGCTGCAAATGAATTTTCACATGTATGCGTTTCGTGTGTCTTCGTGTATGTACGTGTGTGTGTGTGTGTATCGTGTGTCCTTAAGCAATTAGATTCCATACACGTGATGTTATCACGTGATCGCTATGTAGGAAACCTCCTAAACGGTACAATTTAAATGTTACTTTTCTCTTATCCTTTTTTTTTAATCTTTTTCATTTTTTAATAAATCTACATCTACGCGATAGGATCGTGCCTGTTCTGCAGCCCTTGCGTGTCGTCGACAACTTTTCTTTGGCAATATTTTCTCCTCTGGCACCACATCTCGACGTTATCACTCTCGATCGAGCGGAATCGCGGTGGGATCTTTCGTAGAAAATAGTTGGCAGGAATTGTTTCACGACCGTTTGATCGCGACCGTCAGATTCATGAGTTCATATTCGCCTCAGCGAAACTCCTACTCCAGATGTTAAAGATCATTTCGCTAATTGTACAATCTAAGTTCAACCAGTTTAAGTTGGAAGTAAAATTAAAAGTTTTGCCCTTACAGAATGCTCTTTACGTAATTTAAGTTGTGTAACACTGCATCCTTTTCATAACTTTCGAAATTCTATTTCAGTGAAACAGGTAATGAAGTGTACATGTTCTTATCTTCGCAAAGTAACTCTCAGTTTTCTAATTTCACACTCGCAAAATTGTTTAATTCTTAAGTCTCCAAATTTGTAGATTCTTAAATTTTGTTCTCAAATCCTTAAGTCATCAAATTTTCGAAATCTGTAAATTTCCAACTCCCTAAATTCTCAAATTTATGAATCTCCAAATTCCTGCTCTCCTAAATTCTCCAATTCTGAGGTCTCTAAAAGCCAAATTCCAAATTACCGGAATCCCAACTTCTCAAATCTCGAAATTCCTAAATAAATAGAGTCGCAAGTTCTGAAGTCCCGAAATTCCTAAATAAATAGAGTCGCAAGTTCTGAAGTCCCGGAATTCCTAAATAAATAGAAACGCAAATCGTGGCATACTCGTGCAACGAGTGCATTAAAAGGAACAATAGAGAGGGTCTCAACCGGTACACAATCGATCGCAGCATTGGTCAAAGTGTCTGTAACGCGTGGATAGTGCAAGAAACGTGGAATTTGAACGCACCTTCACGATTTCCTACTAAACCGTGCGATTCGCTCGATCAGCAGGCAGCCGCGTAATTAGCGCGCACACTCGCTCGACGATTAGGCGGTCTATCCGGGCTGGTAATTAACGTTGGCATCGTTAGCGCGTTAGTCTCGTTTACCCTCTCCACCCCTTCGCTGTACACCGCACAGAGACTTGAAAGGGGCGCGAGTGTGCGAATCCGTGTGTCCGTCTATCTGTCTCGGTGTGGGTGCGGATGCGCGAATGAACGAGCAGAGAGGATCGTCCAGCGAGGATTAAAAATAATAACTGGCACCAACGGTGACCCTTCTCCGCCCGCTCGGAGACGTCGAGTGGTTTATTTTCGTAGGAAAAGGCCGCGAAAACGACGCGAGTTAATTAAAACTCGCGACGGGCAGCGAGGAGGAACGTCAGATAACTGAACTTCTCGTTTCTTTGTTCCTGTCGAGGATTGGCCGTTTCGACCCGGCGATTTCGAGAGGTTATAAATCCTCGACTCGCCACTTTTGCGTCGCGATAATGTGTACCATCTGCGGAGTCCGCAATAAAAAAGAACGCAGAAGAAACGGAGAATCGACGATTCGGTAATTCCGCGGTATCACGCGATCACGCGTGCTCGAACGCCAATGGAATTCACGAGTCAGAGTTTCGTGTCTCTCGGTTGTTTCTTTACCGCTTCCTCGAACGTAGCAAAAACTTTCGATCCGCGTTTTTGTTCCTCGAGAAAACGCGATTCGTCTCGCTCACGATCGCGTCGAAGGGAAATTCAAAGCCGATTTCAGGCTCTCGTGAAATTTTCATTCGCCGCCGCGTATACGCTGCGTCCATTAAGGCCCTACCAAAAACATCTTGGAATTCAACTGGATTTAAATAACAACGATATCTAAACACCGCTGGAGTTTCCAGCAGGTTCGTTATACATTTTTTAACGCAACGCGAGAACGCCATTTTTAATTCCTTTAAAAAATGAAGGGATTACAGGAGGATGTAATATGAGATACTTAAAAGAGAATGGAGATGATTTATCGTTAGTTTCAGAAATAACGCCTCAGGAAGAAGACAAGTAGTCTCGTCAGTAGCTTGTATAGCTGACCATTTATCCTCACGACGAGTTTAATACAGAAATGAACACTCCTTGTAAAAAATCTGAAGCCAATTTTTATATGCATTTTACGATACAGTCAAAGAAGAAACATTAATTTACGCCTATGATATTACTTCATCGATAACAACCCCTAACTTCAGGGAGATGACTGATCTCTAAAAAGTTTCAGTACCAAAAGTTCTGTACTCTGATGAAAATATTTCATACGTCTAACTTTGAAGTCTGGCTTAATCTTAATCACGGCGAAGTAACACGGAGACAGAAACTGTTGCAGGCCACTCGACGTCGAAATTGCGTTAATTCCGATGATTTACGCGGCCAGGGAAACCGGACTGTCAGAAAAGACAGATACAAATACACAGGACCGTTCTAATTCGCAGAGAGCACGCGAGCAAGCGTGCGTGCCCGACGCGGCATTTATGAACTTTCCTCCTCTATTCTGCTTTCGAGCCGACAGAAGCCCCTTTCTGTTTGTTTCCAAGCCCCCGTTGTATTCTTCCTTAATTTATCTTCCAGTAACAACCGCTCCCGCTGACTTCCTTCCACGTCGCGCGATGGAACTTCGTACCGGAAGAAAAATCTCGACCTCGTCCCACGCTATCCGGACAAATAGACCGAGCAAAACCGCGCGGAATGGATACCGTTTCTTGCGCGCGTTTCGAAAAAGACGAAAATCAGGTCGTCGCCATCGTCCTCGTCGCGTCGAATGCTCCTCGATCTCGAGTATCATCGTTTCGAGGGAATTTCTTCGTCGATCGAGCTTGTTCACGTTCAACGGAGCATTGAAGATCACTTTTCGGCCGCATAGAAACGCGATCAAGGTTTTTCTGCTCGACATCTTATCGCCCTGTTATGGCTTACGGCCGATATAGACATTCTCGCCGCTTTTCGGATTTTCGGATGGAGACGCTATTTTCTTTCGCAATATCGTGTCTTCGCGATTACTTTATTGTAACTGAGATTCGTGCGATCTTAAAATATTCTTTCAACACTGACATTCGACGTTTGCAAAGATTTTGAACTTCGGTGATTCTATGTGTGTCATTCGTTTCCATGAATGCTATAAGATCGAAACAATTGGTATCTAGTCGACTATTTACCCGGCCTGTACATCCCGTTCTTTAGCCCATTAGCACGGAATTCTCCTGCAACACGTTACTCAATTACGATCCCGCTGATAAGGTCGCAATTCCGATCGTCTTTCGAGAGGAATTCCTTCGTCGATAGTGGTGCCAGCGTGTAGGTGGGAAGCTGGAGATCCGAGCGTGCGTCGATCTCCAGGTTCGTCCTAGGAGGGTAGAGACGCGACGACACGCGGCAGCTCGCGACAGAGTATCGTCGATTTTCTGATCGACACATTCCGCGGCCACGAAGACGCTTCCGCGGCATCCGAGCAATCCTGGATAGGATCGTTGTGCAGCCGGATGCCTCCGGTCGGACGTAGACACGCGGTGCCGTTCGAGCGAATAGCTTTTGCTGGCGGCGCTGCCACTGGCATTCGTGCTGTCGCTGGTGCCGTTGCTGTTGCTTCCCTCGTTGTCGGCCAGCGGGGAACAATGGGTCGCGACGGCTAGGTCGCCAGGTTCTGCAACACACAATGACACGCAATGATGAACGATGCCTGGTGCTCGCTCGACTCTCGTTAAAACGGTTAAAACGCCTGGTGCGTGAAACACGCGATTTCAACTACACGCGACTGCTGTCTCTTCGGCTCTTTTCTCTCTTTTATACGTGTACGTGTTTTTTTTTTTGTTTTTCGGTATGCGTGCGTGCGCGCGCGTGTGTGTTTTATTGTTTTTTTTTCCTGCACGGCATTTTTTGAACACCGCTTCGAGTCAGCTTTTCGAGCATTGTACGGGAATTAAAGGGACGTTCTACACGCGAACGAACAAAGGAAAATCGACCTTTGATTTGGGACAATGTACGTTAACGAGACGAAGAATTTCGATCGTCGACGAAATATCGTGCCTTTTCAGCCCACTAATTTCCAAGGAGATTCATTGACCGACCATTGGGAAGCTCGTAAAGGACGCGCTGGAAAGCGGAGAACAACGACTTGTTGGGTAACGAGGATGAAGAGACTCTTGTTACGATTGCAAGTACTCGTACGAGGCCACCGTACATTCGGTGGCAAGAGATGACTTTATTGCGACGGTAGACAAGTGAAATTGGAGAGCGGTTCATTTATTTTCTCCTTGTGACAATTGGTAAAGATCCATTTAATAAAAGTGTAATGAATATCACGTTAATCGTACCACAATTTGATCCTCTCGATAGTTATTTTTAGCGTGTTAGTGAACATGTTAAAGATTAAATCAAACCTTCCAAGCAATTAAACAACACATCCGATATCCAGCAGTAACAAAACCGCTCGTTATCGCAAGGCAACCAGATACCCAGATGATTATTGAACAGAAGAAACACGACACGCGGTGTACGGTGGTAAAAAATTCCCTGCGAATGGAAAAAAAATAGAAGGACGAAGATGAGAACGGGAAACGGGAATGGAGAGATCGTGATACGATAGTTCGTCGACTAATTTTACAGAACGGCATCGTGGCGCAAATGAAAAACGGACACCCTATAAATCCCGGATGGTCGCGTGCGTCTGTGGATACGAAGATCTCTGTTGCCGATCGCAATTTGCACGATCCCGATATTGCTGCCTGGCTCGTTTCGCGTCGTGAGATATTAACGTCTGCTGTGTGCAATCCACCCCCTCTGCCGAGCCCCCTTTCTCGATGCCTCTGCCGCATCTCCTGTCTAACCCTTCGACGTATCGGAACTTCGGTGTTCCCGAATTAACCGTACCAAACCGATCTGCGGTGGTTCAAAGTTCTATCCGGGACTGTACGCAATCAGCTGCTAATTGGGAAATGATTGGAACCACCTACGTCGATAGTATCGCGCCTCTAACTATCCTCAACCCACCGTGCAACCCCCGTACCCGTTATAAATGCACCCATAAATGCCACAGTGAGCGTACATGGAGTCTGCATCATGTCTGCCGCCATTGGAAACCGGCATCTCCTGTCTAGTTTCCGATCTATCAATTTTAGATGAAGCGATGGAGATTAAAATCGAACTTCTGAATTCTACTCCGAACTATTAACGATCTCACAGAATAAAAGAATTCCATGTGACATGTTTGAAGAACCAAAGATTTTGGTGTTTTCTCAGAAGAATAATTTCTCAGGAGAATAATTCTGAGACAGTTTAATCCTTAGATAGAACATGAAAGAATATACCGTTTAAAAGATCAAAGGATTTTAAGGTGTTTCCAAAGCGCTGGTCAAGAATTTATATTTCGACCATGGACGTATCGATTCAAGTTTGGCCCTTTATTCTTCCGATCGAGCTTTCGAGTTGATCGTTTCAGAAAAGGGTCCGCCCGTGGGGATTGTATCCCGGCGAAAGATCACAGGACGAGAATTAAAGAATTCCTTTGAGCTTGGACGGGCAAAGGGCCACCCTCTCCGGGCATACATACGTAATTGGCATAAATATTTACCATCGCGAAAATATCCCCTTCTCCCGCGGCGATTCGCTCGACGATAAATATTTTATGAGCCTGCTAATCAAACGAAGGGCTGTCCCGTTCCCAGCGAGGAAAAAAGCTGCGACATCGAACGACGCTTCGGCGAAAGAGTCCCCGGTATCGTTTAAAGACATCCGACGCGAGAGTCGGTAAAAATTTCAAGCGACCCCCTCGACATATTCGTCTCATGAATTCGTAACGAGCCCGAAACAGAGCGGTACGGCTTCAGTCTTTAGTACCGTTCCCCTTTTCTTGTAAACGAATTTCCAGAACGAGCCCCGACGGGTACAGAGGGAGGAAAAAAGGACGAGGACATCGAGCGTCTCCGTGTAGACACGACATTAACCTTCGTTACGCGTGTTTGAATTCAGCTACGACGACGAAGGGTGAACGCGACGAAGTTTCTAAAGGGAAGAGCTGATAGCAGCTGATCATCGTCTCCCCCGCTTCTGGCTGGAAAGGAGAGCCGAGCGGCGTAAAACTAATTGCGGCCGACGATGCACCCCCTTCTCGTAGCTCTTCCGACTCACCCCCTCGGCTCCTATTGCCTTCATCCCTTCAGCGAGAATCGACCACCCTTAATAGCGTGTGGTTATTACAGAGGAACGACAGGCGGCGCGATTATATTCAACCCCTTTTCCGTTCTTCCCTATCCAACCCCTTTCGTTCTTAACTTTCACCTATTTACCGCGCCAGAAACTTCCCGTGGAATTTCCTGGGAAGCGACGGAGCATCCTTTCGGCTTGAACTCGCTGAAAAAATGATGACATCGTTCACGAGGAAAAATGCCACGCTGTTTGGCCGAGTTTCGAGGATTGCATTAAAATACATCAGACACTTGGAGATATTACGGTGCTAAATTTGACTGAGCTCTTGTCTCCAGAACGGTACAAGAATCACTGCTCTGCAATCCTTTTAGAGATTATGCATGTGAACATCGATTACGGGAAAATGTTACATTTAGTTACTTTTAAGCATTGTTATTAAATTATATATATTATTAGTTATGATAAATTTGATGTCTTCAAATTTTCGAATCACTTAATCTTTAATTTTCGGTTTTTCAAATTTCTAAATATCTTGTTGCAGAATTTCAAAAGTTCCAAATTCTCGTACGATCACATCCCTAAATTACGAGGTTTCCAAATTTTCAAGTTCCAGCGGTGTTCAAAATATTATTATTCTCCCCGTACCGCCGCGTTCTCATTTTTCGTTTACTCGAAATGTAATATCCTTACAGTCATTTTAAGGGGCACGTCTAGTTTCATTTTTACGATTTCTTCCGTTTTCTCTTGCCATTCGTATTTCACGTACACATAATAGCACCGCTTTTAAAATTTTCATATCATGCAACGTATTTGTTGCAGCTCGCTGAATTTAACCTGTTTAAACAGAAACGTTTGAAACGGTTATAGCGTTTAATTATTGTACCCTGCTTCTGGATTATTGTTAACCTCAATTATTTATACGTGTTTAAATTCCAGAACTATAAACACGAACGTGTTTGTTGCAAATCCGACGTATAATTGTTATCGGTATTAAACGCGAATACTGAATCTCAATTATTTTCAACATAGATTCATTTTCTCGGCAAGTTTCGTATTAAGATAGGAAGAAGAAATTTCAACTTCGGAAATGAATAAGAATATCCGAAAGTTTCCTCGACTCTTAATTTAAAGTATGTTTTCCTTCTCGATGGAAATCGTATTTCCATCGGGTCGTGTAGGACATCCGGTTAGAATCCGTTCGAATTCGTTAGCGAAGGTTTAAACTTTAGTCGGCCAGTTAGTAATTGCACGTTTCCAAGACGCACTAGAACAAGTTCCACTCTTCTTTCTCTGTTTTCGCGATTTATTCGAAATCCGCAGACATTCCTGAAGTTACTTTCGAGAGAACACTCGCTAAATTGCCCCGACGATTATCCGCGAAATTAACTTTAACATTCTGACGTGCCGTTCCACGGCCAATTATTTTTTCCAAAGTTATGGTATTCCGAGCGAACCGCGGCCAAACTTTCGCATTCCGTATCTCGACGAATTTCGGAACTCCGTTATTTTATGTTCAATCGTTACAAAGCCGAATTATCCGCCGTTTAAAACACGTAAAATCCGATTAAGAAATTCAGACGCATTTGAAAACTATTTGCGAACACGTCAAGAAGAAATTGAGTGCACGTTCGTAACGCGAAATGAGATGTTATTCTTCGATCAGTGAAATCGTAGGATGAGCGGTGAAATTATTAAAAGGTTCGTTGTTGGCGAAACAGAGCAACGTGGTATTTTACCCAAGGGTTGTTCGTTTCTGGCGCAACGCGATATCAATTTAGGCAATTAAACGCTGCCCGTCTGTAGCGGCTAAACCCGTTATCTACACGATTATATCCGTTAACAAGCCCTTCGTTCTACAACCCTGTGGCACACCCTCGAGCTCGTCGAAATGTTACGCTAAGAACACGCACTCGCAACGACCATCGTGGTATCTATCGACCTCGTAAAACGTTGTTAGAGGTGAGCACAGTTGGCACTACAATCTCATATCGGACTGGCTTGGTCCAAATGAAACCTCGGACCTCTTTCGCAAATATCCTAGCAACGGGAAAGGATCAGGCTCAGCTTTTAAAACACCTCGGGGACGGTTGAAAATATATTTCTGTTTTTCGTTGGTGAAACCCAGACGATAATGCAAGGATATATTCCGGCTCGTAAAAGCACCAGACTGTGTTTTTGTTAGCTGAGAAAACGTGGAACTGTCTTTGTTGTTCTTATCGCGGTCGCGTTGAAACGTCCATATTTAAGAGAGACGTTCTTTAGTACTCCTTGAAATGAGTCGGTGAGAATTAAAAATTGGGAAACGTTAAGACAATGGGACTTGGAATTATCTGTCACGGACGATATCTGTTTTAGCGTTCTCGCTGAGAGCTCTTGAAATAGCATCGAATACTTGCAGTTTACCAGGAAATAGTTGCAATATTTCAATTCTCTCTGAAGGTATTTATTTAAAATACTATTTGCATAATTATATTAAGTGTATTATCTGTTCATAAAGTAGCTGAAAGTAGTGGCGTAAAAATAGTTGGTTTCAAAGTGTGGTCATTTCATGAGTTCCTTTTCTGGACGAAGGTAAACGTTTGATTTATGGAATACGTTTCCTTCAGCCGCAGAACGGTCGCGAAGTTGGATTACACAGAAGTTCATTAAAAAGGCAATTCCTTTTCCTTGATCGCTACATTAGTCCCTGTTATTAACGGAACGAGCAGTTTTCCTTGGATTGCTTCGAAGCTGATTTCGCATCCATCAATGTCCACGCCGATTTTCCGTGGTGCACGACTTTCTTAAAGCGAAAGCCGATGGTCGCGTGTCGAACAACAATTCCTTACCGGCGACTCGTTGAAACGATCGAACGACCACAACAGCGACGGTAATTAGCAACAAAATTGTCGGCGGATTCTCTTTCGTGCTTGTTTCTGTTCGAAAAACACGGAATCGTGTCGCTCTCGGTTCACGGTACGATGAACGAGCAAAATACAACCGCGAATAAAGCCCAAGTATTTCCCGAGCTTTGTAGAGAATATTTAAAGAGAGGGCAACAAAAAATGAATAGTCCGACCGTATAAAAATTGATATTGATACGTTCTGTCGTAGTCATTGTAGTTCGCCGTGAAATATCCCGGACGTCGATAGAATCCAATAATATGCAATTTCAAGTTTGACAATAACTCTGCCAGCTTCCGAATCGATGCGATACAAGGTATCCGCGGACCAAGAACTTCTCGTGTCGGACGACATAAAAAAAAAACACGGCTTGGCAAACAGCGGAGGTGTTCCGAATCAGATGAAACTAATAACAAGTTCGATAATCAATTTTTATCACCGACTGTTCTCTAACTTTGTTACGCACAACTTCTAACTCGACGCATTGTCAGAATTATCGATTGAATATGTTCGTGTGCAGTGTGTTATACGAACATTCGTATTGAGCAAGTATTTATTTTAGAAACTAGACATTTCTTTCGTGACGTATCAAGGATTTGTTCGGACTTGAGCTGTGCTAGGACATCTTTTATTATGATACGATTAAATATGCTTCGATGCACTTCTACTTGATCCACACGATTTGATGCGATTCAAGTCGGTTAAGAGGGTACTTTACGCACCTTCTAGTCGAACACTTGAAAATTAATTAAAAATCCAAAGTACGATATACACATCGAGATAAATGAAATGATGTTCCGTTGAAACGTACGTGAATTAAGAGAGAGCGATTGGAATACTCGTGTGATCCGAGAATTACCTCGTTTCTCTTTTCCCGGTGAAATATTTTCCTTTCCCATCGACGTTGAATTTTCCTCGAGAACGTTCGACCGTTCAAGGATCTCGAAGAAACAAGTTCACTTTGGATGATTCGAGGAACGAAATCGACGGGAAAATTTGTTGGAAATAAACGAACACGAGGGGATACTTGTTTCGTTGGTACGTTTTATCAGATTGATGGTGAACATGATGCAGCAAATATATTGCTTACCCTAGGTGAACGAAGCATCGAAGAAGGAGGGGGTCTTGATTCGAATATCGGTATTCCGTGTACACGACTTCGGTTCGCTCGGCATATGCCAGAACGACGATGATAACGACGACGTCCGCGTTTTTGGCCACGTGCCTGAATACCACGGCAAAATTTTCGAGTAAACGAAATGTGCACGACTAGAAATGAATACGAATAGCCCGAATTTTCGTTAAAACGAAAACCACGACGGGACTTCTTCTATAAACTGGTTCACCTGATCGAATCTTTAGTTAGTATTAGATGAATGGGCCAAGCATAAATGAACAGCGTGATTCATCTTCAAATGTATTTTCACTGTATTTTCAAAACGGACTACATAAATTCACGAAATGAAACGTTGTTAGATGGAGAAAGTCTTGTTCTTTAAAGTGGTTCCACTTCTGCGTGGATACCGCTTTTGGTTCTCGAGATATTGTCGTGCAAAGTGGAGCGTAAATTCCAAGGACTTCTTATGCCTTTCCTTGTCGCGGTATCGGACCGTCGCTTGCTCTCGTTTACTGACCTAACTCAAACCCGACAGAGTGGTGGTGGTCAGTGACAGACGCTGAGTCAGCATTCTTTTTACTACTACTATTTGTAACGTACGCATTTCTTGGGGAAAAAAGTAGGTCAGGGTGCTTCCGAGTATATCAATGGCCATTCAAGCATTATTTTAATGCCTGGCTTTGAACCGCCGTATCTCGGAGACCGCTGGAGCTATCAACGTACAACAAAGTGCGTTATCAAGAGGACAGTTGCCTGTTTATCGAGGCGCCTTCGTGACACGATTACGTCGTAATCTTGGTATACGGTCTCTAAATTTGCGAGGTTATCGCTGCACGCGAATTGCAAGGATAATCCAATGTACGTCGACAGAAATTAACATCGGTTCTCGATAAAGTCGCTTTGTTAGGAACGGAATACAAAGAACAAAAGTGCCTTTGATTTGAAGGCGAACCGAAAAGGATCAGGTAACTGTATAAACGCTGAACGCGAGCAGTCCCGTCAAAGGAAGAACGAATTCAGGCAACTAAATCGTCCTTTTTCGAAACAAACAGCGTAACGTTCTATTTTGCAGCGGTGTCGCAGAATCTCTGGTGTAGAACGGACGCGGGGCAATCTGTATGCAGCAGTAAAGGGACCGCAGTGCAGGTTGCAGGTTTGCATCGTGTCTTTTGATCGAGCAAAGCCGATCGAATGGTCGAACTGGTCAACCGTATGGTATTGGTGCGCGGATCTGTGCCACCAAACACGAGAATATTGCTTCCGTTCGGTAGGTAGAAAACTGGCCGAAGATAAGAACGCGCTAATGAATTCCGTTGCAGCCAATACCGGGCCTCGGTTCATGCATATTTTAATATTAATTTCAGCCCGTGTCACCGATAGAGGATCCCAGCGGCGTAACCTTTCAGTCAACGAGCCCGCCACCGCGTAGCAACGTTTGGGCCGCACAAAGGGCCACAACACGGTGTCCCTTTTCCCGTCGGAACGAGCGGTGATCAAAGCAGGGGCGAGAGGGCGGCGGGCAAGGCGACGGAGAACGATATCGAGGCACCGAGCGTAATACGGAAATTTCGCTTCCGGCTAAAGGCGTGCGTGGAACGCGCGACGCCGCACAAAAAGAACCGTCGCGACACCGGCAAAGGCAACCGGGATTGGTCGTGTGCTGGAATTGTCATCAAGGGATTCGCCCGTGGCGCTAAAATATTTCCACCGGCTGATTTCTACTCGGCTCCCGTCCTATTCTGACCGCGTTTTTCCCCTTTTTTTTCTACCTCTTTCTCCCTCCGACTCTTGCCTCTCCCTTTATAACCGCTCGCCAGCTACGTTATTGCTGTAGCCGTCCTCTTGTTCCACCCGGCCCTTCCGGTTCGCGTTATCAACCACTCGTGAACCACCGACGCTGCGATTTCTGAGCTTAACGGACACTTCGATGGGATTCGCCTGCGTGTGCGTAACGACCGTCGAGACCTTTCATGGGATTTTATTGCGACCCTGTTTCCCTATTGAAAGAATCGTTTAAATTGAAGCGCGAAATTGCCAGAGAAATGTGAGGTTTATGAACTTTGATTGATAGACTGATCGAGTGCACTTCGATTTAAAGGTTTTCGTTCGTTATTTTTGTTCTACGTTTGTATAGCGCTGTATTGCTCGTTCATTTATTATTGTTTCACGAGTATTCTTGTCGCGAATTGCTTTCTTTTTGCGCAACAATGTGTAACGTGCAGACGAGTTAAGTACGATCTGTAACTAATCTTTCTTTCATGAAAACGTTATGCGCGACGCGGCTAACAAGATCAGCGATATCGTTCTGAATATTCGAATAATTTTATATAATCTGCACTTAATGGGAAGTATTGAATAACATTGAAATTTTAGCTACTGTATCAATTTTCGCTATTAATGCTTCTTGAAATGATATAAAGGTAACAGTATTATACAGAATCAATATTCGTTTGATGGTACCGGTATATGTTTGTCAGCTAACGAAATTATTGATGCTCACAATGTTTCATTGAAAATATTGATATGGGTTTGATATTACTTCAAATAACAGACGAGCATCTACAATTTCAAAAGATACGATGTTGATACATTGGACACGGTATCATATTGATTCGACATCGTTCATTTATGGTACAATTAACGAGCGGCTCAGAATCACACTATTTGTCATACATACATCCGGTGACAGGTAATATTGTTATTACATAAATCCTGTATAACTAACAAATGTGACCATGATCTATTAAACAAATTTGAACTATTCATATACGTCATGTTTCGTTAAATCCGAATTCCAATTAAATTATCACGAAATGGAAATTAATTATTCGATCACTTCATCAAACATTCTCATCGAAGCAACGATGAGATATAAAATATGAATTACAAGGATGCAATAAAAATTTAAAGAATGCACATGGTTGATTATTGTACGCAGCGTTGAAAATCAGAATGATCGATGAAGGTGCAAATTGAAGAACTTGCAGACTCCTACAAGTCATACATAATAATATTCTTCGATTTCGAGCGAACGCCTTACAGAAGTAAATTCTAATATTGCAATTTGCCCGAAGCTCGTTTGGCAATTATACGATTACCAAGCAATCCCTGGTGAATTCAGGTACGGTTGTTTGCGCGGCTAATAATTTCCTACGCTTCGAATCAAACTTCCGGATGAAAGTTCTCGCCGATCCATTGTACCGGTGGCGCGTTCGCGTTCCAACTTTCGTCCTCCTGACGACGAGAGTTAATTAATTATTACGTTCATAACGGTAGTCCCTTTCCCGGTGTCGCTTCATCGAGATCGATCATGCGTGTCGAGAATGCTATCGTGAATACGGGGCGGCCGATTTCGTGGTCGAAACCAACCCCGGTTTCTCGTTTCGTGATTCGAATCGAACCGAATCGAATCGAATGACGACGCGATCACTCTCGTCGACGTAATTACAGTTCGTTCAACTAGTTTCAACGACAATTCCGGTGATCGGCTTTACATTCGCGAAACTTCAACGCCATCGCAAAAATCCCTATCGAATACAACGAATTTAACGCGTGCTTAACGTAACGCATCATGTACTTAACGCATGAAGAATCTAACGACAAACCTAATGCGTGACGAGTACCATGACTAGTATATTTAACGCGTGGCGAATCTAACACACGGTAAATTTAACGCATAGGGATTTCAACATGTGGTAAACTTAAGGACACAATGAATTTAACACACGGTAAACTTAACTCGTAGTAAATTTAACGCATGATGAGTCCAATGTGCGGTACATCTACGGGCGAGTCCAACGCGCGTCAAATCTGACGCGTCGAGCACCGCGCGTGGCAGTAATTTACTAAATGAAATTCTATTACGCAACCCACCGGTGTAATTGGAGTAATTAGTAATCAGAATAGAATCAAGGGACATAAAAAATAAATTGAAATACGGTGAAAGAACAGGTAGTGCGTTACAGCATTCCACGCAATTGAACGAAGGTTAAAATTTTTTCCCCGTTGGCGTAGATTTTAAGTGTCTGCCAACGAATAAAACGGTTGTTCGGGAAACTGCTTTCAACGAGTGGCGCGTTTAAGTACGTCCAACTTTTCGAATTGCCACTTTTCCCCGCGAATTAACGAGAAACGGAGCACGTCCACGAAACGGAACGCAAGTCGAGTATTCGTTGAAAAATGTCGTGTATCGAGACGCGTTAATTAACGAGAGGAAAGAGGAGAATTCGTTCGGCGGTTGGTAGAAGCGGTTCGTTCGGAGGGTGCTTCTCGATACTTGAATTCAATTCGACGAGTAGTACCGGCATGTTGGCTGGATACGAAACCCCCATGCATTTAATGTCAGAGCAGAAAGTTGAGCGTTGTCGCGGCGTCAGCTGCGTTGCTTTCGGGTAACGGGGAACAGATTACGGGCTTAATTAACACCCCTCCCGAAACTCTGGGATTGCGAATTATGCAAGAAACACGAGGAAAAGCGGCACGACCCGCTTTTTCTCCCGGGAAGTTTCTTATTACATCGTTCCGGCCGCTTTATCAAGAATTTAAACTTTCATTCTGTGAACGCGCATAGAGAAACAGCGAACCTTTCGAACAGCTACCGAGAACAATCGCGTATTTAGTCTTCGAGGGACCCGGGACGTTACAAGTTCTTCACTTTGCAAATTCGAGACTTTGGGTACTTGGAAATTTGGGAATATTGGAACCTCGAATTTCGGGACTTAGGGAATTTGGAAGCTTCGAATTTGGAGATTTGCAAGATTCGAGAACTTGAAAATTAAAAGATACGTAAACTTGAAAGTTGTATCGTGTTTCTCTGTTACGGAGCCCGAAGCTCCTTCCATAATGCACCCCTTTATAAAAATGAAGTCGTTGATGAAAAGTCAACGGAAATGGAAAATGTTCCGCGGTATTATTCGTTTCTCGAGGGCTAACGAGTAACGTTCCAAGAACAATCGCTGCAAGGAAAGTTAATTCAATTTCGTAGTTTTAAATTAACGAATTCATTTTTATATCGTTCCTTGAGTTTTAATCAACGGTGGAAATTCAATAAATTATTACAATGAACAACCTCCTGACAAGACGAAGCGAACGCTCGTAGGATTTAATGGACTCCGGAGAGAATTAAACGCCATTATTAATAACATGGATAATATTCGAGTACTTAAAAAATATGTTTCACTGATATTTTTCAGAGTTACGATAAATTGCCTGGAAGGTGCACGATCTGCATACGAATGATTGGGGAGTTTCTGTCGGTTCGAAAAGAAATACAACCACGATAGCGGGCTCATTTGAAATTCCTGATGGATTTTTCATCAGCTGCGAGCTTCGCTGTTTTTTAAATTCATTTTAAAACGATCTCCGTGTCGCGTTTCCTTTTATGGAGAAAATCAAGGCAAACTGCGAGCTGAATTTAGATTCCCACGAAGCTAATGGAGAAACTGTTCCATCGGACTGAATTGCAATAGAGATATAAACTTTCGATTAGCTAAATGGATAGCTGTTCGATGCAATGTGTCGTTCTTCGAAAATCTAACTACTTGATTGTCCCTATCATTTATAACAAGAGTTTCTGTTCCGAGCAAGAATCAATGTAAATTCATGATCCACAGTAAATTGAACGAGCTCCTGCATTTCTACTGCAGCAAATTCCATTTCTACTCTAACTTTAAAATTCATCAAGCTTCTTTTATTCGGAATTAAGGATCAATAAATCACGGTGCTTCGAACAAAACCATTCAAACCTCTGCTACATCAATATTGAATGCTCCCTTAAAATGTTATACCTCTTACGATAAGAGTAAAAATTAACATATTGCAAAATCAGAGCTATAAAATAAATGCAAATAAAATACCGGTATACAAAAGAAACTTCGTGAAAGAAAATGTTTGATCGGATTCTCGGTTCACCCTACCGGTAGCGTAAATATTAAATTTGCGACATGGAGCGATTTCAGGAATCCCTTTTTCACTTTCCGGCGTGAAAACCCGGCAAGAACCTCCGAGCCTTTTAAAATGTTCAGTTGGTCAGTTCACGTGACAGGTTGGCACATCATTCTGCTTTCCTCTCTTCGAAATGTTCACAGGGTGAGCCTTGTTCTCTGCATCAGCCGTTCTCTGCCTCTATTTTGCAATACGTGCTCCACGTCAGCACTTGCACCCTGCCGGATGCAAGAACCCTTCCACCATAGCCGGTGCTTTCTCTCTCTCTCTCTCTCTCTCTGTTCCTCTTTCGTCCATACGGTCGATCTCGATGCAGCTGCAGTCACGGGCGCCGTTGCAGCTGCTGCCAGATCCTAGGTAGATCGGTTCGATGCTGGCATGCGATGCTGTTACCGGGCTCGTTTGGAACTCTCGTCGGGCGAAAACGAAATTGTCCGCCACGCTCGTCTCGCCATTTTATCGCTAACGGACGGCGCACCTACGACGACCTGCCACCACCTATGGCTAAAGCACGTATTTTTACGACAATATTTAACGGCGAATCGGGCTTTTAGTGGTGCCGATCGGAAACCTAATCGTTCGGTCACTACAAGATTTCTGTTGAAAGGGACCAACGATCGATACAACTCTCCATCGCTGCACTCGCTACTTTTATCCATTTACACGTCACACAACAAATTAGACATTATCGACAGCTAACTTTTAAAACATAGTGATATGAGTATTTCTGTACTTGGCATATTTCTTCCTCAATTCTAATTCTTTCATTTTTTTCTCACTTCTATTTCATTTTTGTACAAGATATGTATAAGCATTTTTGCTCTTCAGTCTTTCAAAGGTTCAGAAAATGCATTTGGTTTAATCTTCGATCAATAGATTTATTAGTAAAAGCATGAACAAATAGTATATTTTGATACGATAACCGTGTTTGGAAAGTGTATCATCTGTATTATAAAATTTTCGAGATGGGTTGTCCAAAGCTCTCAACTGGGAAAGTTGTTTTCATTCGTTCATGATAAATGTTTACCAATAAATGAAACACAAATATTCCATATTTTTTTAAGCTCCATACCGCACTAAAATTGTTTGCGGTATCGAACGTAACGTAAATTGACCATGTCCGAGCGTTTCCAGAATCAACAACAAAATGGACGGATGCAATCTTTCTGAAAACACGAACGATTAACGAAATCAGCGAAAGATAACTTCGGACGGTCGTCAGCGCGATGGTGTTCATGAATGCCGGCAGATCTGCCACCCGTTAAAGCGTAGACTCGTTATGTTATAAATTCTCGGGGGCAGAATGTAATTTTAATGGGACGAAAACATAACGGGGCGCGATTAACGAGCCGCCAAGCTGCGCCCGAAGCCACTGACGTGAGAATTAATTTTGCTCGTGATTTTATTATTTAAGGAAGCTGCACAGTGACGAAACCAGCGCCGATTTCCATTTATCATATCCGATTAATCTCGCGGATTGATTCGTTTCCTCACAAAGCGAACTCCAAACGCGTGCAATTTAACTTTCTGAACGCAAAATGATTGATCGTGGACAGGGATATTGCAACATTAGTTTCATTCTGTTATTTCTCCTCTGCGAATCAAAACGATAAAGTGTAATTAATTGTTACGCGTTCTCAAATTGAATTATACCGAGAGATATTAAGTAGGACGTAGGTATACTTGCAAATTAAAAAATTGATAAGTTTCTAACACAAGGTAAATTGTGGAACAGAAACTGGGAAACGTGTTAAATAGAAAAAACAGCGTGGTCAAGTGTTGGTGTACTTAACAGGTCATTGAACCGAGAGAGTAGACAAAGTAGTCGAATATGGCTGGCGATTGACCACACTTGGTGACGCCTGGGCTAAAATAATAGTTTTCCTTGGAAACTCTGAAAGCCCATTAGAGACTAGCTTTGTGGTAAACAAAAATTACACGCAAGATTACGCTTAACGAGTACCTACGCGATCTAATTACCAGGCTGCGTTACCTTAACGCCGAGTGCATTAAGTGGTTACACGGTGCGCAGCCAGCATAATAGTCGGAGAATGCGGAAAGTGGACGTGTAAAAAGAGATTCTAATATCCAGATTCCGGCATATAATCGAGTTCAAGGCCATTTAGCCGCGACATTCCACGACAGTTTCCTCGGAAGGATCTCGGTCAATGGTATAACACGGTTTTCGGGTATGCCTGCAGCGAGGCGCAGGGATAATGGAGTTCTCAAGTTCCCGTAAACGGAGGACAAAACCGACACGAGGGAACTTTGGTAATGGTGTCGTTTCGAAGCTACGTATTGATAAGAACAGTTTATAACGAGTATCGACGAAGCCCGACTAATTAACCGGCGCACTTTACGCGGGAGCTAATAACGCCGCCGTAATCGACGAGCTGTACTACTTGTTTACCCGGTGAAACTAATTTTCTAGCAACAGTAATTTTCTGCTTAAGGGAGAAAAAAACAGGAACAATAGTTTTGTTACAACGACAGAGTGCTCGCCGAGTAACAGTACGGTTCGAAACGTTTCGCATTAAACTGTACCAACAGCTGCGTTTGCGTGCAGATTTTTACATTCTAGAATAATTCATTAAGACAGCTGTCTGGCTTTTTAATCAGTAAAATTCTCTTTGCAGGTCCATTTGAAGATAAATGTGATCTTTCGAAAGACATATTTCATATTTATAACGCGGAAGAGTGAAAAATTGTAATTGCGGAATATATGGATTACTGTAGGTTGTTTATCTTCGGTTATAGATAAAAGGGGAAATTCGAAGTTTGAACGTCGCGTAGCAACGACAAATTGCGCGGTTTTAATTAAGAATACAACACGAATAGGGGTTTAATAATTCACCGCGAATAGGATAATACTATTTGCCGCATTCGTCTTCCACGATGTTGGCGATGAAATTCCGGCGAATTTCGCGAAACAACCAAGGAACAAAAGGAGCGTGTACAACACAGCTTTCAACAGCTCGGGCCAGCACGGCGGGTACACGCTGATAGTCCGCGCGAAACGCTGTGAACTCGCGCGTATTTGCGGAAGCTGTAATGGAGGTAAGAATATTTCATAACTAGGAGCGCTGAGTTGCGGTAATGGGTTCCTACAATCCCGCTATTTTACTATTTACTCAGGCCCACCTGACCCCGGCCACCCTCTCTGACGTAATATTATCAAATTACAGGAGCTTACGGAAGGAATAAGGAAGCCGTGTAATCAATTTTAATCCCCGCCAAACTTCTTGAATAGCTCCGTTTCTTTTTTCTTCTTCCTCTTCTTCTTCTTTAAGACCGACCCGTTAAAGGCAATAGCGTAACTTCTTTCGGAAAGTTGGAAGATCGTTCTATTACGTGCTACGAACACTTCCTTTAAAGAAGCAATACGTTTCAAATCGGAGATTACCAACGCAAAATGGACTCTGATGATTACCTCTCTATATCCATCATTTGCAAATTTAAACACGTTAAAAAGTTTTGCAACATTTAGAAGTTTCTAAATTAAAAGTACATATGACGTTCATCGAACAACGAAGATCCCGAAATAATTGATTACTCTAGCGTAAAAAGTTTGGAACAGGAAAGTTCAACACGAGGGTTAGTAATTTAAGTTCACCCCGCAATCGCTCAGCTGCTAAACTCATAATTCCTCCGCCATCGAAACTCGCGTTAAGCCCGTGGATGTCGGAGCAGAAGTGCACCAGATTGGGTATCGGATTGGCCACGTTACAAAACGACATTCGCGTTTAGTCCGTGCCTTAAGGTCGCAAATATCACGGTTGTCTCCGGGAATATCGAACGATCGACCTATCGGACTGGTTGCCGTCGTAACAGCAGCTGCCGTGTATTCTGGATCAGCGAATAAAAGGTGTCGGCGCGATGTAACGTAATAGAAGAGGGAGCACGGGCCAAGGAGGGAGGGCGCGGATGAAAGGAAAGAACAGAAACGTGGAGAGGCCTCGACGCTGAGGAAACATCGATGCTGCATTTACGTTGGGAATATTCCTGGGTAACCGTGCATCTCGAGGAAGCGTATGCAGTGCGAACAAGGGCGAAGGGCTCGAAGGGAGAAGGTGAGACACACCGGTGTTCAGAGCGAAGAGAAGGAAGGTGGATGCGATACCTCGGCTGGTCTACGGCAGCTTGCTGCCAGCTATATCAGGTTACGCTCTAGCGCCCATCTACCACCCATCCGACGCCCATCCACCTTCACCCTTCTCCGACGATCTCATCCTCTCCACTCGCACTCTTTCACAGAGCCGCACTCTCTTTTTCTGTCTCCCCGTTTTCTATTTACGCTCCTTTTCTCCGGCCTTCTCTTTCGCCCGTTACCTTTCATCTCACACAGCCTTCGCATTATTGTGAACGCTGCGTGCTATTAACGCCACCGGATACAAGGTCGGTTAACGTTATGGCTGCTACCGGGAGCTTAAATTAATCGTTTGATCTAAATGTTCCTTCTAATGGATACAGTTTCAGCGAGGAGAGTGCGTAACCTTTGGAGGACTGGTATGACGAACTAGATACGTCTGAAACTTGATATGATTATACGGGACTGTAAGAATAATAAGGTTGCACAATCGTGCTCAAGTTTCATTATTAGGGTAACTAGGAGTTTGGCAGGTCGCTCAGCTTGATTAAGTACCGACATTATACGTGCAATCTAAATCATTTTGAGGCGATATAATGAAATGTAACGGGGGAGATAAGATAAACTCCGTCGACAAAGAGATGTTTCACATCGGAACGATCGTGGAATATATGTATATTAAACGTGGTTCGTTGATCCAATTGGTGTAGAGGCGAGAGAAATGCTAAAGAGTGAAAGAACGGAGCCTGAAACTGGAACACGAAGCTGTCGCAGAAAGGGGAATCACGTTCGAGGTTGCAAAGGAAAAGACGAGGATCCACACGACCTTGTTTCGTTTCCTGTCACGGTATCGAGAGCTCGAGATGACGTTGCTCGACGCTAGAAAAACGAATGCAAATGGAGAAACGCTTTCGAACGAGCCACGTCGATCCGATTACCGTGCGACCCGTGGACGGGTGTCACCGGCCATTAGTGGGAACTCGAATTTCAAATCCCGTTTCCGTGATTACCGCGGCGGAAACGAGTCGGCGAAAGAGAAGAAAGAGAGAAACGAGGAGCGGAGGGAAAAAAAAAGGGAAAAGCTGACAGATCCAACGGCAGCTGCTGATCGTTTTGTAGCAGAAGATCCCCCTGTGTCACGAGACGAAAAGTCGAGCCTTCGAACGTCAATTTGCTCGTAGACTTCTCTCGACATTCGACGCCGTGTACCACTCTCGTGATTTCGGATTATCAATCAGACTGGAAGAAAGTTCGCCGCTTTATCGTGGCTGCGGGCTCGTCGCGGGAAGAAATCGAACGCGGCCAATTTCCAAGTTCAACCGCGATCCGATCGTTGAATCCCTCCGTCTAATAAATTCTCATTTTGTGGATGTAAAACATTTTCTCGGTCGAGCAGACTTTCTGGAACTGGATTTCAACCTTGTTTCATAAGTTCGGCCGACGGTTTTACAGTCGACGATTCATTCGCCAATTCTCTTTGCTAAAATTTAATAAAGGAAAAGACTTTTCAGATTTTAAGGATTCGAAACTGTACAGCTCTCTTCTCTTAAAATATACATTTATCTTTCGCGTGAACTCGCTGGGGATACTTTCTGCAGTAATAAGTTTAGTAATTTCTTAGAAAGTATATTCAATCTCCTTCGATGTTAACGAATTTGCTAATGTGTGGGAGCAAAGATCGAGTTAATTACGAATATCGTTTCGTTCAAAGGAACTGTATCATCTAGATAAAGCTCAAACTGTGGAGAAACAGTGGTACAGAGCATTGGTCCTCCGTGTGTATACAGATCATTTGCATCCAGATAGGAATGGGTCAGGTCCGATTGCTTGCGTTAAATGCATGCACACTATTACCAATTTGAACTGTGTACGTTCATGCTCTTGTTTGCACGTCAATTTGTATTTAGCTTGGTTATTGATTCCTACTTCTATTATTAAAGTACATACACACACACTTTAAAAATTAAACAGTATTCCATAACATGTCGTCGATTATATTTCGGAATTAGTTCCATCAAAAATAAAAATGTAGAGTCAGTATCCGCTCGTTAGAAAAATATGATTTAAGATAATATTTTGATAAAATTTCAAGGAAACGAGTATCATTCCTTCGTATTTCTGCGATTTCCCGTTGATTAAGCCCAGATAAACGACGCAGACCGAAGATAAATTAATGCATCAATTAATTACAAGGTGCAGAGACAAATCTGATGCGACGAGCAGTCGGGGATCATATCCCTGACACGTCTGACGGACATCCCACACAGCTGTTCGGGGGTTACCTCGAAATTGTGCTGGCCTGTGTGAATCTGTCCGCGAATCGGATGATTTCTAGTTGATTCGCGTGCAATGCCCGACAGCGTGGATGCCACCTGTCTTCTCTAACAAGTCGTACGAGGGCACGTCCACACGCGAGAACACACAACACGCCGATTTCAGTAATTGATCATTAAACCCTTAAACAGAAGCCGATTCTGCGCCAGTTGATAATCACCCGTGAATGACGTCTATTACACTAAGTCCCTGTGTATCCATCCTATCCTAAAGAACACTTTCGGAGCTACTAGAGACAAATAACCATTGACCTACAATTAGATCAACCTACGAGCCGTACTTCTCGAAAATCTACAGAGATGGAATAAATGAAAAAATCGGTATTCATAATGTTCGCTCTCGTCAATCGAATGATCCGTTTCGACAACAAACCCGTTTCTTTCAAAGAATCCGAAAAATTTTGTGAAACGTTCCCGTGTGTCGTTTAATCATGATTCGCCGCTTTGCCGAAGAGGCGTCCGTCAAATTTGACGGTCGAGCTGGTTCAATTTAAAAAAAAAAAAATAAATATACACACACGTATCAGGCGTCGCTTCTGGCAGTACGCGAAATTTTATTTCGCGGCTCGCTTTTGTGCAAATTTGTCGCGATCGGAGCACCGTGACCGGCATTTCGAGTGTCCTGAGTGCATGCGTCCGCACACGCATGTGCGTTCTCCACGCATGATGAGGAACGAACGGAATCATAAATGTCCGCTGTACGGTCCGGGTGACACGGTTGCGGGAACGCAGCCGAGTCATGACACTGGCGAGAAGATATCTATAGGGCTCACGCAGGCCGGCGAATGAAAACGGAGGGTTGGGTTCAGCAACCGGAGAAATTTATGCCGTCCCCGTGATGGGATTTGACGGCGTAGACGTGGATTTTCAACGTGGAATCGTCAGCGGAAACGCGGCCAGCACAACCAGCCTTCTCTCTGCTATTGTTTCGTCGCCTTCAATGTATTCATTGCCTTTCATGACTCATTTTTTTCTCTTCTTCTCCTCGGCCACGCAATTTTCACGCCTCCATTCTTATCGTCTTCTAAGAATAAAAACTGGATATTCCGCCATTCATTAGACCCCGCACGATCAATACGTGTTTTCTACGTTTGCAAATTTAGAAACTTCCACATTTCCGAATTTAAATTAATAAAGATCCAAATTTACATTCGATCCAAATATTCTAGCAAAATTTTGTAGTGTACTATTTATCAAAAATACCGTAATAGTTATCAATAGATGTATTCACCCTCCTATTCATTCTAAAGATTCTGAAATGCTAATCATAAAGTGATTGTCTGTGGTTTACATTAGTATTGTTACGTTTCTCGGGACGAAGTTTGGTAGACACTAATTGGTACTTTATTTGAAAGATTGCATTTAGTTAGGAGCGGACATGTCGCGAATTTAATTTCTGTTTCTCATTTTGGGTCAAAACGCGAAACGAATTTATCTAGAATTGGGTCTCGGGTAGTACACGGAAAACTGGTGACAAACTAGTGAAATGATGAATGTATTTTGAAACTCTAACTGCATTTTCGTGAATGAAAGTCTCTTTAACCCGCAAAATGTTCTGCCGAGCGCGGAGGGTCTAGAATCAGTAGTTACGACGCGTCACTGGTCAGACATTTTTTAGTTATCTTGGTTACTATCAAATTCAGTGAAAAGTAAGAAAAGATTTAGAAGAGAAACTAGTGTTATAACACCACCTAGTACATTTACCCTACATTCGGTTAAAAATGTGGTATGTCATTTTTGCCAGCTCGCTTCAGGGAGCTAATTGTTTAACCTATCACGAACCACTTCATCACTGCAATTATTAGTTGATTAACCCACACATATCCCCGAAGGAACGTCAGAACGTCGTATCCCATGACGCGGAGATCGTCCTACTTTACATTTTACGCTCCATCTCTGCCGGTGTCCCGTATCTCGGCTCGTCTAACCGAATATATGTACGCGAGCGTCCATCAACCGTGCACAGAGATAGCGTTAACAAGCTTTATATAAGCAACGTCCCAGAGACCGATTCTGCTTGCCTAGATCAAAGGAACTAGCCCGTGTTTCCTGCTCTCGATCATCGAGATGCTGGAACGAGCTGAATCGAGCCCTAAGAGCCGGCAAGGGAACCGCAATTCAACGGCTAGCAACAACGAGCTAAGGGTAAAAGGAGAATCTATCGAAGGGTGGATCGGTAACGCATCGAAAGGTTTCGTTCGAGGCCGGAGGCAATATTTCTAACCGCCAATCAATCGGTTGGCCGATGATCAGTCAGGGGTCTCGACTTCGTGCTACGTCAGTGAAAATCGCTACCAATCCTGCCGGCCATTCAAAGGGAGAACTTTCCAAGTTGTGGTTATTGCGACCGATCGATTCGTGTAACTGTGTACAGGCTGTTCCATGCAAGTGGGACAACTTGTATATTTATCAGTCGATTCGTCTTTCGGTTAAATCACACATTCTGCTGATTGCAATTCCAACCGTTTTGATTCTCTTTACCGTTCGCCACATGTGCCCAGAATATTCAAAGAAGCGCTGCTGCGGTTGATGAAATTAAAAATCTTCAAGATCCATACACATTTTCCATAGGAATGAACAACTGTTCACTTTAATCATTCATTGACCGGCGGGTCAGTTTGAAAGAGAAGCGTGTTGCAATCTTTAGATCTCTTGTCCGTACAGTACACGTACACAGAATTGAACTCCGTAGCTTAACGCGAAGTATTTCATGCGGGTACCGTGGGGTCAAGGGCAGCATTCTTCGTAAGTTTGGTCAAGATTGGAGCAACTTGCAAATTGCCAAACTCCCAAGTTGTCAAATGTCTAAATTTCCAAACATCGTTCCCATGTCTTTAGATTTGTACACATCCCCATCTTTTAATGTATCAAAGTTCCTAAATGCTCAAATTCTCAGATTCGCCAAATTCGCACACTAGTTAGAGACTCGCAAACTTACTGCACGAATGGATCTTGCTCAACTTTGTCATTTTCCCGGAAAGTCTACTGTAACACCTGTTACAAGTAATATTCATATGCCCGCCTCGAGACAAGCTTTAGGAATTCAAGGTTTACTGTTCCTGTTGTTTGATCAAACTGATGTGACCTGTAGTTGATAAAGTTTATACAGCAAGAATTTCGTGTTTCGTTTTCATGTACCTTTTAGTATTCTATAAGGTCTTGCGGTAGGCAAATGTTTGTAAGAATTAAAAATTGGATAGACAGGAGGAAAGAAGAATAGACTGAAGAGCCCCATGGATGTCCCATTAGCATGGGACGACCTATAGAGGTCTAGAGAAGGAAACTAACGGAGGGGTAAGTTGCGGCAGTCTGGAAGCAGCGGGCAGCTAACCTTCCACTCTTATCCTCGACGAGTGGATTCCTCTTGCTTCGACGTATCTATCTCTGTTTGCCTGAAGGGACAATGGAACATCGTTCTCCCCGGGGAATATCAGAGGATAGGAGTAGCAACGTTTCTCTGGCAGTCGGCGATGTAGCCAGCCGGCCATTGGCCAGCGGTGAGAGAGCACTTCCTGTTAGCCTCGACCCTCGTCCGCAACCAGCCGCAGGCCGCAAGCCTTGCCTCCTGCGAGCCGTAACCTCTAACCTCACGCTGTTCGGTCTGACCTCCTGCCGACAGCGTAATTGTTTAGAAACCCCTTGATCTGTAATTTCAGCGCCCGGCCTGCTCTCTACACGAAACATCGTTAACACGACCCTCTTCGTCTCTGCATCGTCCTTTCTCTCTGCCACACTTCTTGCCCGGAGGCCGCACTCTATGACGCTTCTCTCTCTTCCTCTGACACGTCATTTTACTTTCTCACCATTTTCCTTTTCACTCTAACCATACACCACCAGTCGATATCCCGCGCATGCACGGGTCTACCTCGTGCGGTTATACCGCGGACAACTGCGACGGGAAAGTTTGCACACACCGTGGCGAAAAACCAATGAGTCGAAAGGTCACGCTTAATTGTGTGTCTATTGACGGAACATGCTGCAGTTTCGACCGCGACTTTGTTATCGCGGGATTACCACCAGATGGGGCCGCGAACTTTCCAGTTATGGACCAGATTTTTCTGCCCAGTTATTCTTGTATTGCCTTGCATTTTAGCACCGCTTCTTACAGAAACGACTTATCTATCACATAATAGCAGTATTACAAAATAAGGCAAATACCGTGTACAGAAAATTTGAAAGAATAGATTTATGATGCCCTGCTAAAGAAGTGCTTGACCAACAAAATTGTTTAACAAAAATAGAGTAACAACGAACATCCAAGATGTTTTAAAACTTCAGCAACTTTAACATCCCGTGAACTTTTTTGGCAATTGCTCGCTAAAAATTGCTGACTCTAAAAGGGTTGACCCGGTACTTTAAGTGATCTAACTTCCATGATGCAACTAAAAAATATCTGTGAAAATGCTTTTGAAGCACGAAGTGTATAAGTCTAGGTTTCATTAAGGGCATCGTGATAGCCCGAGAAATAGTATGGACTTTGCGGTTCTATGTAGAAGTCGATTTGACACGGTATTTTATCGTAGTACGAAAAATATGAAAAAAGTTTGCTGATTTGATTGATGATGCTATGAGTCTTGAGGGTAGAACGAAAGTGGCTATTGAGGATCTGCAAGAGGTTCGCCGACTATTACCACTTTAGAGAGTTTCAAACTATTGAAATTCAAAGAAGAATTCTTTTAATGGCCCTCGGTGCGACGGATAGACTTTCAAATCATGAAGCATGGAGCGAGTTTTTTAAGGATGAGCAAGATGTTACTCGTTTTACTGTACGATCGAAGTTTTTTTAATCAAACGGATTGCGGATTAGTGCAAAATGTTTTAAATCTTTCGGTTTTAGGAGAAGTCTTGTGCTTTCGAATTTCTTTGCATTTTTATACACACTTCGCTTTACTTGCTAGATTTTCTTTTTTACGGGCATTCGTGTAACGACGGTTGTCTAATTCGCCTCATCAGTATGTATAACGTTGCCTCGTAACAAAGGGATTTAAAAACACCTTCAATTATACCACTCGTGTTCGTCATACACTCGTTTGAAAGACAATCTACTATACGGAGGAAGAAATAAAAAAGGACATCGAGGATGTAATGGTTACCGGGTCCAAGCTTGTTTTGCATGTAAAGGAGATTCTTATTTATCGTGCACAACTGCTGATCCAGTATGCTCTTTTTACAAATGATACACTAACATTGGACTGTTTTATACGTGCAACTCCGATAAAAGAAAGTAATTAAATTTTCGAACCGTGTAAAATTACGAGAGGTGTAATTTTTCTCCAAATAAATTTTACTTAATCATGAAAATTTTTATGCAAATTGAATATATGTACTATGTGTATACGTGTATATGTGTAAAAGATAAGAGAAGAAACAGTAACTTGGCAGTCCACGCTTGTCATTCTTGGAACCAGAAAGCGAGTAGAAATAATTCATGGAAAATTTTAAGAGTGTTCGTAAACATTCAACGGGATCATGCATAAGATATGGAGAAACGTGGCTCGTAAATATTTGAGTGGAATTAATTACGGGAATTCAGTTTCGAGGGATACAGTAAAAAACCCAGCTCCGGTTCTGGGAAATCTAGTTAGACGAGATAAATATTTATACGAACCCTTTTCGTCATTTCCATTCGCTCCGTTTGCTCTTATAATTATATTCATATTTTATGACGAGCCATAAATAATTTTCATTGTTTGCTCGACAAGCATTAGGTCTGTATTTATTCATTAAATATTATGTTTCATTACTAATGAAGGGAGCTTCTCGTTTCTGCCTATATACTTTATTACTTTTGCATGATGAAGATGGAATTAGCACCAATACGATTTATAACGTGAAGAGCTATTTGTTTAGGGTTTGGAAATTTATAAATTTAAAGATTTGCAGATTTGGAAGTTAGAAATTGTCAGAAATTTCGTAATACGAAAATTTGAAGATTAAGACGCCAGTACTCGACCTAAAGCTCCCCCGAGTAAAATCTCCGTCGAAACGCAGAAAGTTGCACGGCAAAAAAGCTCGCGATTTTCCATCTAATCATAGATTTTGGAATCTTTCTATGCAAACGCGAGGGAATATTAGAGAAGGCGGCAGTTTCGAAGCCTCAAAAGCCGAAAATCTAATTTCGCAAGAATCTCAAAGGCTTCTGCGGCGGTGGGTCGGAGGACTTCCTTTCCTAAAATCTGGCTGGCAGACCGGCGCCTTCAATTACCAAATTCACTTAGAGCCCTACTTACGATCTCCTCGAGCTTCGAGCAGCCTTTCCTTGCGGTGCAGGCCAGTGCGACGATCACGCCGCCGCCGAACATCAGCAAAAGGAACACCGCCAACTTCCATCCGTGATCCCTTTGCGGAATGAGCTTCTTGGCGCTCGGCAGCCTGGCAACCTCCGTCGTCGAGACGCCGAGGCGGGACGCCTTCACCAGGATCGTCCTCAGTCGTCTGGTCGCCTTTTCGCAAGCCATTTTTGTCGGGTTACTCCTCGAGGCTGACCTCAACGACTTCACGTGCACCTGATCCATTTCTCGCTTCTTCGTATTCAGACCACGCGTCAGACACGCCTGTACGCGTGCATAACAATCCCCTTAAAAGGTGTTATTTCAAAGACAGCGAAGATTGGCCCTCTCACGTTCGCACGTTGTACCAAGATTCTAGCATCGTAAAACGTCGATAAGTTCTCACTACAAATATATAAATATGGCTTGGTATAAAAAACCTTCTGGAGTATTCTGTTAAAAATTGCCGTTCGTCCTCTTCCGCGAACTTAATTCACCTATCACATAAAACACCGCGAATGTACGTAGCTCCGGTTAGCAGCAAATTTTGGATAATAATTCTTCCAGCAACAGGTTCGCTTAGCTCGGTAACCGCGGAACTAGGATCATGAACTTTCATCTCATTTCCTCTGATTTCCAGCAAATCTTCAGCAACGAGTTGCTACTTCGGTGTCTAGATACCGTATCGCGCGCGATGTGGGTTTCAACTTGTATCGGGAGTATATTAATTTGACTCGTTCTCGTAAGGATCGATTTCGGGAGATCATCGGAAGCCTCGCGGCGGAGTTTCTTCGTTGGAGTCGTACGGACGATAATTCTTTCAGCAACCGGCTGGGTTATCGCGCGGAGTACGGCTCGGAAGTGGCCGGCACGAAGCGGCGCACCAATTCCAAGCGTTGGAACGTCGTCGACGGCTTTACCGCTCACGTGGATGGACTCTTCTGCAGGTTTTATGAGATTATACCAGTCTCGGCTGTGGTATCGCGTGGCCTAGCTTCGTTCTCTGCTGACCCTCCGTCTTCCATAAGCCAGCCCCGAGATCGTTATATTTTTACGTGCACGACGCGAGGGAATGCGAAATGGCGGTACGTTCGTCGCGGGAATGAGAATCGACCCAGATAAAGAGAAACGAGCAGCGACGTCCAAATGAAGTTGTCGAAGAAGCGTCCCTTTCTTCCTCGCGATAACTTCCTCGTAATCTCGATTAAAATCGATAGTGGTTAATGCGAAAGGACTCGATACTATCTCGTTCGATCAGTTACGGTCACCAAATCCGCCACGACTCCTTTGAACAGGTTACTCGTCTCGTTCTCGCGTCGTTTCAGGGTTTGCATGGGTCGACCTGAGATTAAGTCGACCACGAGTTCGCTCGTTTCCTCGGAAATGCGACGATGAAAGGTTCTTCAGCTCTGCCAACGATGACACCGGCTCTTCTGCTCGTCGATAGAGGCGATTCCTGAGATGTACCGAGATTCGTCGTTCTTCATACTTGCTCCGAATTTCGCTGATAAAGAGTCCTATTCCTCCAGAATAGCTTCTTCTATTTCGTTCGGTCTTTTAGGGTGCTTCTTTATGGCTTTGGGAGACACTTAGCCTAGATTCCTCGGTTTATGGCCGCTTCGGGGTATGGAGATTCGTCAGGCGTTCGATGTTTCTCCGAGTCTCACCTGGAAAGAGAAAGTATAAGTCAGAACGTTTTGACAATGTGCGTAGCAAGCAGGAACGTGATTAGTTTGTAGATCTTGGAGATAAAATTGACATTGCGTTACATACTATTGTGTTAGGGCAAAAATGAGTACTATATTGTTTAGTCGAGAATATAGAAGTTAAATTTCTAACTTTATAAATTTATGAATTTGTGAATTTCTTTGGCAGAGTTCAAACAAGTGTACTTTACTCAATGTTAATCTATATCAAGATTTGATCAAGTATTGTTTTAATCAAAGTAAACGTGAAAATAGTGATGGAACTTGAGTTGCGGCAGTTTAGTGCTTCTAGTTTTGTTTGCAACTATTCGTTGCGACATGACCATTTGTTGCACAGAAGATAAGAGACGGATGCCATACGACTGCATCGTGCGCAACCAATCATGTAGAAATCTGAGTAACTGCATCCGCTGGAATAGTCTCTTTTTACGCGGTGCTTTTTTCTACCATCAAAAAAACGATGAGAGTTTTTGTTGATGTACCGCAATCAAATTTTTCTGCAAAATGTTCCATATCTCGTTGCTGTATACGACTTTCGTACTATCTATTTGAAGTATGTGTTTTCAATACAAAAAAATATTCCACTTAACATTATAAACTGAGTATCCATAAATTGTTACTTGATTTACCTTATCGAAATCTAGTTGTCGCAAGAAAATGGTCCAAAATTATATAATGTATAACACGGCTATATTTGAGTGCCCATAGATTTGTATCGGAAATAGAAAATTATTTACGTGGAAGGGGCAATCGAAGATCGATAGAAATGCCGAATGATCGTGGAGGAAAAGTTTCTCGAAATAACGTAAATGCATAGGTACAGACGAAGATCTTATTTCTGTCGACCCAAACCGGACGTACATACCTCCGAGAGGGATCGATTTTGAGTGCATTAAAGATGGAAGCAATATTGGGGATGGGATTATCTTTGGACGGACCATATCACGACGAAAATACTCTGGTTGCACTCGAATGGAATGAACGGTTCAACGCGGGACCATGTCCAAGGATTAAGCGAGAATTACCTTGAATTCCAGCTCTCGAATTCCGTCCACTTAATCCTGTTTCTGTCGGGCCACCTACACACGCAACTTGAATGTCATTTTCTTGTCCGTAACTCATCGTTGGTTAATCTTAAATCCTCTGTTAATTGCGTTGTTCAGCGACAGAGAGAAGTTTGAGGATTGAGCTAGTGTATTCTTGGTAAAAACTCGCGCAGGAAATTGAAATTTATTTTCATTGCAAAAAATTCCTGTAATTTGATCGAAGTATGATGTGATTGGGATAAATGGATGGCTATCGTTGATTGACAACGAAAAATGAAAGATAAAGCTTTAGATAATATTAATAATCAATTCTTTCCGCAAAATATTATATGAAAAGTTTGAATTGTAAAAGGAATTCTTAGGCCTGGATAATTATAATGATATGCAGTGCAACAGAGATAATTATGGTACGTCGATTAGCTATTTCAAATTGTTCAATGAGTAAATCCGTATTTCGTTAATTAAACATGGAAGCTTCAAAAGATTATCATAGAGCGTTCAACGCGAAAAAAATGAAATAATAACCGCAATTTCGAGGAAATCGAATGAAAGATGAAGAATAGAATGGAAATTGATTCGGCTAATATGATACAAGATAGATATTGGATGTCTTGGAAAAGGATAGACTTGGCAAAATCGCGTGCTCCACAAATGAGGCCATTATAACTTGGTAGGTAGTTTTAAGAGTAGTTTCAGTTTGCCAAAGTGTTTGCAATTTCTCTATTCTCTATCTATACATCACTTCTGAGTATCTTAGATATACAGTGATTCTGGCAACTGGGCCAGAGTATAGTTTCGTTCCAAATGAAGTTAGAGCAAAACTCTACGAGCAATTTTAATACTGTTTAACTAACTCTAATTGACTGAATGATTGAGATAGGTGCCTCGATGCTTTTGTCAAATGAAATGATAATGTGTATCATAGTTTGTTTATTTTATCAGGAGTGAAGGTATCGAGATATTTCTATGTTCCTAAATAGCTGTATCTTTAGATCTCCAAATCTCTATATTCCTATATCCTTATATCCTCATATGATTATATCAATATAACCTTATATCCCTGTATCCTCGTACCCCTATATCGTTACATCCTTATTATCTCCACATACTTAATCCCTCTATTCGCTGTTTAATTAAAACTAAAACGAGTTCGATATCAGTGCTTCACAAAAAGGCCATAATCACTGAAAGTAACCGCGGTAAAATCAGAAAATTTCCACGAGAAAATCTTCGTAACCGTATTACCCGAAGAAAAGTACACATTTTAATTACCGACACTGGCCACGAAAATCCCACGAACGAGTTAAGTAAAGTAAGATCAAAGAGTCTTTTGACTACGATAATCCCATGTACAAGGTATACTGCATACATCCATTATCCCCTATACACGATCGTCAGAGGATTAAGATCCCTTTCCAGCATACGTAGGAAGTTTTCCACGGTGGCTGTTCGTATCTAAATCACTTGCCGCTAACGATTATCTCGATCCAAGAGCGTAAGCTTAATCGTGCCCAGCTAATTCTCGCTTCGAAACTCCCCAGACTGCAATAGTCGTAACGTTCGTATGAAAGCACGGGCATGAGAACGTGCCAAGAAAGCCCCGTCGTTTTGAAGACCTTCTAACCGTGCCGGGATCCCGAAAGTACTTTCCTTTTAATCGCTAGCGTGCGTAACTTTCGGATAAAAGCATGTTAGAGGCTCAGCCAATTCACCAAACTTATGTCTTGCTACCCATAAGAATATTTCACTCTGATATTCTCTTCTGCGCAACTAACTCCACTTTAAGACTCGAGCGATTTCTCTTCGTGCGATCCCTCCGCAATCTTTTCACGGAGAAAACAATAATATCGCAGCGGAAACGCGCTGAAAATAAAATCATCTTAAAACGTTGGCTAAACCAACGGAATGAACGTATTTGAATAATCGAAAAATAAGAGCTTACATTTGCTCGGTCGATATAACAAAGGAGCAATTGAACGATCGTTGTAACGAGCAACGGACAAGAATCACGAAACCACGAAAGAATCATCTTTACCGAGCTCGTCGCGAAAGCCTCAAACTTGAAAAGTTTGAAAATCCCCGTCGTTCTCGTTACAAACAAGGTACACATACGCACCAGTCGCAGACTTGGCAATTTCGATTTCTCCCGTTCCACAACCGAGCCGGGATTCTACTTTTAGTTTCGAGCAACTTCATCGCGGCAATTCCTCGCTTTAACGACAGAACTTTACTCGTCATTTACTTTCGACGCGATGCCAAGCACGCCAGCTTCTGCTTCGTAGGACGGAATCAAAGCTTCTCCTATCGAGAAGCTTCACAGTGCACCGAATGCACACAGATCGAGGGAAATAACGTCGGGACGGGGTTTGTGGGCGTTTTCGGGCTTACATTAACGGTGATTAATTTCGCGAGATTAGCAAACGTACCCGTTGGGATTAAACGGGAAACCTTGTTCGAATCATGGTGTCGGTTACGCGTTGGAACGCGTTAACGCGTTGACTACCGCAACGCAATCGGTTGCTGCGCAGCAAAATCGAAACTAAACTCGAAATTTAGCAGCTTGGGAATTGGGACAGCTGGAAAATTCGAAATGTCGGAATTTGTATTTTTGGGACTCTGGAGATTTGCAAATTTTACATGGAACTCTGGAGACTTGGACTTACGAATTTATGAAGTTGGAATTTTAGGATACGATTTGAAAATTTTAGAACGTAAGAACTTCAATATTTGAGGGTTCGAGGATTTAGCTACCTTTAGAATCTGCATGTTTAAAAATTAGAAAATTTCAAGATGTGGAAGTTCCAAACTTGCCTATTTGACCAGACCATTTTTCTCGGACCTAATCCCGAAACAGATCGAACCCGATCACCATCGTGCAAGTTAGAAGGCGTCACGAGTTTCGTCCGCATTGTTAACGAGATCTTCATCCACGTCCTCCGTAATTCAATTACAAAGTGTCCTTAGCCAGTACCGAAGGAAGTTGCCGTGTTTCCGTGTACCGCGTAGCAGGAAGTTAACTAAACCTGAAAAGCTGCTTTTTGCCGGCGGTATTAGCCGGCGTCGATGTTGACCATCGTCGGTGGTTCTTCGGCCGTGACCCCCGGGGATCTGGCCGTATTTTCCAGCAGAGAAGATCGGTGCACCTTTATTGGATAAAACTCGATGAAGAACTACGCTGCTGAAGCCATCGACCAGAGTCCGTAGCCCCCGAAGAAAATGAGATACCTTAATAAGGCGCCGTCCCCGCCTGTAATTACGCGTTCCAACTTCCTAGCTATTTTCGTGCTGCGAGTAATTAGAATACCGATAGCTTCAACGATCCTGCTCTTTCTCTCGTTCCACTTCCGAACTGGATTCTTCTTTTTACTTACGCCAAGAATGCGTTCAGAATTTACCGGAGCCGGGCTAACTTCGATATTATATAGGGAACACGATCCGTAGCGAACAATTGAAACCTGCATATCGCGCTACACAATATCTCATCCTTTTCTTCGCTTCTGAACTTTCTTTGGGGTTTTGTACATTCAGGAATTTAGGATTAAGGAGTTCTACAATTTGTACGAGAGTTTGGAGTTTTAGGACGTTAAGACACTGAGACAATGGAATTATATACTGAGTGGGGGTGTTGGAACGTAAAGATGTTGAGATATTAAAATCTGAATACAATATAATCTCAAATTTTTAAATGCCCAAAAGACATTAAAATTTTGAGACCGTACAACTTTGGGTTCTCATTTCAGGACCAGAGTAATTATGAAACTTCAAGACTTATAATTTCCCCATAACGAGGAAAGAAATTACTTCGTCCAGCGCAGAAAATTAATAGCTGGTGGATGATAAGGAGAATTCGATGAAGGAAGTCCTTGGTAGCAGGGTATTTCGAGGACATAAACGTCGAGCAATTGGTGGACCCAACTCAAGGCAACGCATTTACCAACCGCGTGGATTTTTCATTAACCGTGAAAAAACATGGGGAACAGGGCGTCGTGACGTTTACGTTACCAACGAATGAGAGAAGATTAATCAACGCGTTGGTGTACCGGTTGGGTCGACCGCGCCCCTCGCTGGCTAATGCACTGTTAAAACGTGTAACGCATCGAGTAACGTGCCGCTTAAGCGGCTCGATTATTCGTGTTTACAAATTTCCTCGCCAACGCCGACGCGTGAATTGAATGCACCATGGTTGTTCTTTCGTTTAAACTGCGGTTGCGTGACACAATTGAATCTAAACCGGGAATAGATGTTTATTGAATTCAGCTTGTTTCTCTCTTTTTCGCTGAAAAAAATTGCCGGATCTAATAGAGAATACGAGCGCAGTTTTTGTTTCATTTCTTTCTGTCATTGAATTTTCTATGTCAAAACGTAGAATAACGTTATCGAGTTTTTAACTGCGAAATTGAAAAACAACGAATGCTTCCAACCGCTAAACTGTGAAACTCGGAATAATTTTCAGCTCGTGCAGAACGTTCAAATAGTTCACATACGAAGGATTTTAACGTTCTTCGAGCACATGCCGAGGTGTTTAAAAATAAAGAAATTAACCGATCTTAGCTTGAATGAGTACATATTTGTTACTTCCTCAAATTGTGCACGGATGCAAGATTTGAATTCGAGGAGATTGAACTTAAGTAACGAAAATGACAGTCGTAAACTTTACGAACGAGTAAGTCGAAACGATTTTCAATCTGCAGAATGGAACAAACTATCCTAACGTCTCTTCATCAAGCACATGGCGTAGCAATCACATTTGAAAGTAAAAAAAAGCGAACCATCGAAAAATACGACCGAGATAAAATCTCGAGATTGGAATCCCCGGAAGATTCGTTCCAGCTCCGAGATTCTGTGCTTCGTTACGCAGTCATAAAGGAAGTATGAAACCGCCGTTAGGAACAATTTTATGCCTCCGTTTTACTTATCCGTAAAACGACTCTCAGCCATGTTGAACGAAAGCAATACGTATGATTCATTTCCCTCTCGCGACCGATCGTTTCGTGCCCATCCCACCGTTTCATTCTCTCTCGTAGCGCGCTGTCTCGTTCATCATTTATTTAGTCCCGTTCTCGAAAGCAGAAATTGTGAAAGTTTCAGGGGGCCCCGGAACAGGGGCGTCACGCGAAACAATGGCTCGACGTGCGCGCACGCCTCCACGGACACGCTTGATCCCATATTTTTCCGTCAGCAACGTTGAAGTTGCTGCATCCTTATCCGATCTGACGCGAGAAAAGTTTACTCCGCCATCGTAATTCCCTCTTCGACCTCTTTCTTTCTTCTATCACGGTCCACGATGGTAAGCCTGCGCGCGTTCACCGGCGTTTTTTCCATCCCCGCGACCGTTGCTATCGATGAATAAATAAAAATCGACCAGGGAAGGTAATCTGCCGGCATAATTTATCGACACGCTGCCGGCTTCTCTATCCGAGAAGTGCACTCCAGAAAATCGAGCACGACATTTCGCTCTCGTATATCAGGAATGCGCTTTGGAATCGGGAAAGTGGGAGAGGCGAGAGATATTTCGACCAGATAACGTTCCTTTCGCTTCTCCTCCTTGCCAGCTGTTCACCCTTCCCTCATCCCTCTGGAGGATTATTAATGCATCGTCGAGGGCTTGCCATAACGGTACGTACGAAATTCTGCCATTTTCTTCTTATTCGTATTGTATCGAAGTGATAGGCGATACTTTTTCGGGATCTGACACGAACATAAAGAGGGCCATTACGCCGATGGCTTAGCAGGGAGACCAGCGAGCCAAATGAGCTAACAATTTCTGGTTTCCCATTACCATAGGGGAATATTGGAGGTGGTTCTATCGTCTTTGGGTTCCATTCGGGGTGGTAGAGTACGTGGTAAAATAGTTGGTATCGGTGTTTTGTGGACTAGTGGAAGGAGTTGTTGTTTCCAAAATTTCGAATCCCACGGTAAGCGTCCAAAGTCCCAAACTTGCAACCTGTCAAGTCCCAATGCCCCAAACTTCAAAGATTTCAAAATCCCAAAAGGTCCTGGTACGGTAGCCAACAACAACGTTGAAAACGGTAGAGTTACTGTTCTACAGCAAAATTCCGGTTCCCTCGTAACTGGTAACGTCGACCATTACATTAATAGAGTCAGCCGAATAGTTTCTACCACTATAGCGACCGCAGCATGGAATAGTAATTACAGTCGCCCATTCCCATCAATGATATCCATTAGATACTTATATCGTGATAGCATATTACTTAAATGTGCTCGTAAATACATGAATAAGGCGAGAGAGAGAAATAGAAAGTGGAAGGGGTAGAAATTTGTCGCGCAGCACGTGGCTTCTATTGATATATCGCAGCGTAACGCGCGGTCATGGGACTTTGAGGGCTTAATGTGATTTACAGGAGGGACAGAAGTTCCTCGCGATGGACCGTATGTTTCGAAAGCCCCGGAGAATTATTGGATACGTGACATCGCGAGTTACCCTTAAGCATGCCTGAGCGAGTCTGAAAACGGTCGAGAATCGATAAGGCGCTAGACACGATGAGATAACGTATGCCTATCGCGTCAACCTCGATCGTAATCAAATATTTCCTGCGAGAAACCGTAGAGTCGTCGGCGAATTCGTGAATACAAGGGCTAGACATGCGTTCGTGATCGCACGTTTTGTCTTTTGTGGAGGGGGTGTGAACGGGATATTCGTATTCTATCGGTAAGAGACCTCGAACAGCCGGGATCCCTTTTACTACGAGAAAATGGACCTCGATTTTATGATCACGGGGCAAATATGAATTGTCAGGTTGAAAAATCGTTCGGGAACAGAGTTTTGAATCGTTGGTTCGTGGGAAAAATGTTCTACACGCTACACCCTGGGTCGATCTGTCTTTATTTTTAAAATTTGTGAGTTACACCCTTCGCGCAGTTTCGTGAAAATAAATCTAAAAGTTATAGGCTAATTACCTGGTTTAATCAAGTAATCAATATTTCAGTGTAGGTCGCTGAAGCAGCGCCGAACTAATCTGTTGTTTATAGAAAAGTTTTCGCCGACACTAACTTGTTAAATAAGCTGACGAAGCTTGCAGGTTTGATCGCAGAACACTCTGTACGTGTGCAGATAATCATGATTGTCTGACCATAGATAGACTCATTCTACTTGAGCTTAATACGCTAGCTAGAACGCCCGATAATCCTGATAGTGATTGTATGGACTTCTGATTATATAGACACTGATCTTGCGAGCGTGTAAACGAACATTCGAGCATTTAATTACGAGATACGCTCCTTTGGCCTTAAAATATTTGCTCTTTAAGATATTCACCTGAAAGGGGCATCCATAAGTCCACCCCGTGTACGCGTTAAATATTCTTTATTAAACCTTGCTTTTTAATTATATATTACGTACTTGTCATAACTATATTAAAGAGTTCCTTTGAAAGGTCGTTGCGCTCAAAGGGATGAAATTAAGCTTTGTAAGTAAAAGATCAAGATGTTTGCAGAACACTTTATTAATTAACTGTCTATAATTATCTTTAGACCAGTCTCAGTCTTTTGGTGTATACGGCAGTATTTGAAAAATACTGTAATATTAATTTATCGTCGAGTTTACATCGTTTATCATTACCGTAATGCATTTTTCGCTTATCCGACACTTCGTTACTTTTTCCTACCTAAAAAAACCCTGATTCACTCGACGATTTTTAGGACCTCCGATGCTAATCTTTTTGTAAAAAGCGCGAATTTAAATTATCTTTTCGTTCGTACTCATTATCTCAACTTCCTTCTACTTGTTATCTAATTCGGACATCGTTTCAGCCCCAGGGAGAGGTACTCAAAAATGAATGGAATACGTAATTATATCGCTAAAAGAAGCATTAACATCTAGTTCGTTCTGCAACGGGCGTATGCTTAATCATTATATCGTATGAAATATTAAAATAGTTCGGAACAGGAAAGTGGACGAGTGGATTGCGTGTTTTACTATCGGAACCAAAGTACCTGCCTTCGGTTTCGAGTAAATCAAGCTTTAATGAACTAACTTTACTGCAGCTTAATCTTATGGAACTTCAATAAACAAGCTTATTAGAGAATTATAGCTTAATAAACCAACTTTTTAGTTGATCCTATAATGCATTCACGAGCATATGGTTATCGTTAGCAAGCTAAGTCTGTACAGGTGAAATTTGATCTTATAATCCGTGGCGATTCTCCGCGAGGCGATGTTATGCGTTGCTATGTACAAGCTAACATAAGGCGTGACAAGAGAACATGTAACATTAGGACACGATTAGATACGTGACGTTACAACGCGTGACAATGCAGCGGGCGATAGGATACGTGATATTAGGGCACGTGACGATAGGACGCGTGACGATAGAACGCGTGGCGATAGAATGTGTGTCGATACGATGCGTGATGATATAACATATGATGATAGAATGCGTGACAACACTACACATGGTGATACAAGTCGTTGCTATATTACACATTGCTATAATACGCATAGTGATAACTCGTTGCTGTACCACACGTTGTGACACAATATATTGCTATATCATGTGTGGTGACACAACTCGTTGCTATATCGTGATACAACTTATTGCTATATCAAGCGTAGTGTTGATTACTATATCACATGTTGCTATACCATACGGTGACACAACTCGTAGCTATACCACCCGTGGCGATATTACGCGCGGCGATATAACACGTAGCAATGCAACACGTGGTCATCGAACCCAAAATCATCCAATACATGGTAACACAATAGCCATCTAACATATAACGATTTAGTAATCGATTCAAATTCGGAATTCCTGTAATACCGCACAGAATCTCAATGATCATCCGCTCTATTATCAAAATGCTAAGCGAGTACGATCACGAGCGGATCTAACGAGTATTTTATGTAAATGTCTCTCATTATCCGTCCGTATCAGTAATGAGAAGGTTTCACCTCCATCAAACGATCATATCGACGTTTATAATTCACGAATTCGAACGGTCGGATAAAAAAAGACTTGGACCTTCTTTACGGCGCTTGTGCAATTTAACAAATTTATGGAATTTAAAGTATCCAATGGCTGCAATTCACTTCATTTTCTCTTATAATAATTTATCGAAAAGACCCCGGCCTCTTTGACGATATGCTCGCGTTCATTTTGCATCGAGCCGGAAGAAAATGGCTGGACGTATCTGTCCAGAGAAATTTTACCCCATTGTTCATGTAGACATCGATAAATTCGAAACAAAGAAAATGTACGATTTTAACTACGAACGTGGTAAAGAATTTCAATTACAAAGCAATGAAAATCAAATCTGTTATCGATGCGAAAACTTTCTGTAATAAAGGATTTCACGAAGAGTGCAAAACACGGAAGCTCACGCATGAACGAATCGAAGAAAAGTCAATTGCTTTAAAAGGAAGATCCTTTCGACCGTTCAACATCGAGATGCCATATGCCAGTTCCACGAATCGTGGCATCTGGTACAAACCAATAGCTTTTTGCATCTGTTGCATGTTCCTCTGCATACTTCGCATCTTCTTTTAATAACCTTTTCACGTCCGAGTCATCATGCTGTTAATTTCGATCGTATGTCACGTTAAAAACTTTCGCGTAAAATATAAATAACACAACCGAAAGTTATTTCCTATGAAAAAAAACAATTCTCGTCCTTTTTACTTTTCACGATTACACTTTCAACCCTCGGGAAACAGACATGTAAAAATTCGATCGGTGAAACCGTTCAACACTGTAACAGACAGAAACAGCGGAGAGATTCCGTCCGTTTAATCCGTGAATTGATAAAGTTCTATCGTATCGTTCGCAGAACTGTCCTCTCGTCGTTCGAAATTTTACATGGCTCTTTTACCGGCGCAATGAACACGCTCGGACGCGGAATATGCCGAGAGCACTTCAGCCGGAAACGCATTACGATATGCATGGTTCGTTTCAATCCGAACGTCGCCGATCGAAACACACCAGAGAGTTCTAAATCACCTGAACCCTTTACGAACTCTAAATCACTATCCGCTTTCTCTTCGTTGCTTCTATTTGCATTAGTTTAGTTAACCCTTATCGTTCCAAAATCGACTCCCTCGGTGACCTCAATACTCGATCTTTCTCCTATCGTAACATTTCATTCGGAAAATCTGTTTAACAACACTAAAAGATATTATATTTCTTTGAACATTTCTAGTTATCGGAATATTTTTCCAAACTGCATATTATGCAAGTATTATAGAAGCCTCTTTATCGGTGCACAGTGAATTACGAAGACGGTACTCTATCAGTAGGGAATTCCTCGAAATGGGCACAAATGGAAGCCTATTCGCGTGTTTTTTGAGATCTCGATTGTCGTATGTTCTGCATCCGCTATCTTTCTCTGTCGTCGAAATTGAATCGATTACGGGGTACCTTTCTGCAGTCGGACACGCGAATCGTGTTTTAGCATCGCAATAAAAACACCATAACAGTATCGCGATTTTAGTGCAGGTATCTCGCGTTTCGGACATTTGGTCGGTGAACGTCAAATAGATTTTCATTCAGGCGGTTCCCACCGCGTCACCTAGCGTCGATTCTCATCGTCGCGACAATCGCTCGATCCCGTACGAGTATCTTAACTGGCACAGCTCACGCGACTGTGTATCGTAATCGAGTAATAAAAACCCCACCCTGGCTATCCGAACCCCTCTCGTACCCCCGGTTCGTGAGTTTTCTAGCGTGTATAACTTAATTACGAGGGTAAAAAACTAGCGATAAAGCGACGTGCTCTCGCGTCCCTCGGTGCAGCAGCGGCGCGCACCAATTAAATCGAATTACCGTCGGCTAATTTGACGCGGACGAATTCGCTTCGACAAATATTTTCTTCGCGTTCGAAAACGCTGCGCCCCTCGGCCTCTACTCCGCCGCTAACGACGCTTCGAGCCTAAATATCGAACGCGCTGCGCGTCACGATAATCGACTTCAAACAAATCCTTGCAATCCACCTTTGTTTGCCTATTCCGGATCCGTATTTGTTTTATCATCTCCGTTGTTTTGAGAGAATAACAGCGGTGTTTGTTTGCGAAGATTGCTGTAAAGCGCAATTTATTTAGAAACATATCGCCATAGTGGAAACTCGCGTGTATGCTCAGACATATCACAGAGGTTATCAACAATAGTTTCTTCAATTTCAACAGATACAAACCTGCACAAAATGAAAGTGTTATACGAACATTTCGAGTGGATAATTTTTATCGTTCTTATTCTTTGTTAGCAAATAATTTTTCAACGCTGATTTTGTGTTATACAGTGGTTGTGGAAGTCAGACGTCAGTAGTACAGGTCCGTAATTGATCAGACAAGCATCGAATTTTTAATAACCAGACACAGTTGTTGGAATATCATTATCGAAGCTTGTTTCTTGAAACGTTGCCCATCGACCCATACTCCCCTCGCGGTATCAATGAAACATCAACGAGGAGTCGCTGTGTACGCTTTTTATTCTGCGCGCGGTGACGAGGCGTGCTAGCAGAAGAATAAGGCATTCGGCTCGACCAAGAACGAAGCGGAAAAACACAAGAGTAGTCGAGGAAGCGATAGGAGAGCAAGGAGGGTTTATATATCGAGGCGAGATACAGGAGGGATGAGCGAAAAACGAAGGAGGGTGAGAAAGCGTGCTCAACACGTGTTTCTCTTATCGCGTTCATTTCGAAGCGTGGAGAGTGTGACCCCTCTGACACCATCACGGTGTGTTCGTCGCAACGAGAACACCACCGAACGCACACCAGGCCCTGATTTATTTCTCTCCTCAATAATTCTCTTTTATTTTCTCGATCGTTCGCCGCTGGTTAGCCCGCAGCTACCTTTTGATCTATCGCCATCCCACGACGTCGATTCATTTTTATTTACGATCCGATGCCCTCGACTCCCTTTTGCCTTCCATTTTTTTTTTCTCGCCCGCCCTCTATCCGAGTCATTATCGACGTATCGGGGCGAAACACGCGCGAGCTTCGTTTCTTTGGATCTGCATCGAAGATCAGCTCGTTTTTCTCTTTTTTAATTAGATTCGCCGGCGGTTCTTCGAGGTTACGGATTACTTACGTTTTGTTGTTTTATTCGTCGACAATCGATGCAACGATACGACGGAGGGTTTACGATCGTGGATTAAAAAAGTACCGTCTCATCGTCCGATATTGCACGGGTCTCCGTGAATTCCTGTAGTTATAGAGAGCGCCACCGGTCCGTATAAAGGTGACGATATAACAAGAGTCTACTGTATTGGTAAAGGAACTTTTTTGCTCCGTTTCATTTCGTACTTGACCGCGTAAAACTGAAGCCTCGTGGAAAGGATGGTGCGTGAACAGAGGCACTTTTTGCCGCGTAAATGGAAATGATCGGTGTACCATGATCATTCGGAAGAGAAATTGCGATACGAGTCTTCCTTTGGAAGACGCTCTTGTTCGTAGTAAAATAATTGCATTCAGTCGCAATGCTCTTTTGCGTTATCGTACTTCGTTAATTTATGCAGTTTCGTTAATCGCGTATTTAAATCGAGAGAAATTCTGTAAAAATTTATGGTCGGTCGGAATATCCTTCTACATTTTCTGCGATTCTTCCTCCCCCTGCGCACGTTTTACATTCCGCAAGATAATTAAAACGAAAGGCGTCGAATAAAACGGTGAAACGCGTTCTACCATCGAAACATTTTTTCCCACTTAACGCTGAAACGGCGCAGCGTGATATCGGAGATAATTCGCTACGTTGAAAAACGAAAGAGAAGTACGGGGACTCGTATTAACAAGTTATATCCAGGTAGAACTTCGCGTCGAGCATTCCACCTTTTTTTCTCGTCCTTATTACGCTTCTCGTCAAAAGAGATCCGGCTACGTGTTTCGAAATGAACGCGATAAGAGGAACACGTGTTGAACATGATTTCTCACCCTCTCAGAGTTATCTTTCCGGTTTCTTTTGTCCCCGGTTTCTCTTCTGTCTCGCCCTATCTTTTTCTCCGCTCTGCTCTCGATATACAGGGTGTACGAGACTACCGCGTCTCATAAAATGTTAATCAGTCTCTGCCTGTCTGCAGGCTGCATTTACAAAATTCATCTAAAACTTACATTTTCAACAAAATCCGTGAGACACGTTGATTCTTCTTCATAGCACATCTTTAATATGAGAGGGTTAGTAGACCAATTTAACAACCTGGTACACCATGAAATTTACAGGACTTATAATTCAGAAATTTGAGAAGTGTTCAATTATTAAAAATGCAGAATGTTTTATTTCGACTGTTGTACATGAGAATTGCTATCAAACTTATTAGTTTGTTAAAGAAATCCAATAACACATAATGATAATAACTGAGAGGTATAAAAGAAATTTTGTAACAAATTTTGTACCACGGTTTGTATATCTGACGTGTATAATTTCGGACATTTTTATGTTTATTATAAATGGTGGATATGTACACCCAGTATAAATCCTCGTGTCTCACCTTGTCCCTTTTAGTACATGCTACGTCATTTTCCAAGCTCCTTCGATCTCGACGGTTCGTCTTTTCGCGATGCTTTCTCGTGGAAACACGAAAAAATGCAGTGCATTCTGTTACGCGCAACTGGGTCGCGCTGCACTCGAGAAACCCGGGAGTATCGAATAATGTATTCGAGACAAACGGTTCCCTCGACGTATTCCCGATATATGGATTTCGTTGATATTAAATCAATGGGGAAGATTTTCGTGCGGTATCGAATGCACGGAAAATATAATAATCGACGGGCGAGATAAACTGTAACAATAGGCGTGAATGGCAGCGATACGGTATCGGGTGAAACCGTATAACTAAAGAGATACTAAGCTTTTCACTTCGCTATTCCTTTCGTATATTCAAAATTATTTTACGATTGTTCTCCTGCGTTTATATAACGATAACGATCGATTATGCAAATTTTCATTGTCCGACGATACGAATTTGTAGGTGCGAATTCTATAAACGTTTTAGAATTTATCATGAAATTTATAAATTGTTATTAATATTATTAAGATATACTTTTAATAGGACAAACGTTATACTAATCTACTATTTCTCTATTTTTCATTTTTATCAAACTGCTGTACCATTAAACTATTCTGCAGTGTATTTTTGGTAGTGGGAGCTTGCAATAAGTTCAGTTGGTTGAAATAGAACTTTACTGGACGGGTTTCCGTGAACCCCGCTTGTTGAATATTATTACAGAATTACCCAATAGCCACTGGTTTGTCTGTAGAAACAAGAAACTTCAATTTAGAGTATTTCAATCAAAAGTCCGAACATATTCGTATTGCGCATTATACGAATAATTAGTCTACCATATATAAAAGAAAAGAGCAATGGTCCTTGTCATAAAAAGTACAGCTTATCGAGAAACATTGTCTACGATCTAATTAGAAGGAAGTAACTTTGTTTCGCGCTGTACTAGTACAAAGTAAAAATTGAATCCTTGATTAAACAGCTTGTAACGGCAAGTTTAAAAGTTTTAACGAGACACGTATAAATTAGAGGGCGCTTTTTACACGGAACAGCCCCGTGCAGTTAGGAAATTCTTGGAGCATCGGAGGTAGCCATTTCTCAAGTCCGATTTAATCCGTATCAAACGCGTGGCTGATCGCGTTACCGAACGCATTAGATTTCAATTAGAGAATTACACGATTCCGATGGAAACGAGGGGCGTCGAATATCCGAGCGGCAAACGGAAATGCAGCGTATTTCTGGGCCACGTGAAAGTTGCAACCGGGGATTGGAAAACAGCGAACCGTTTGAGACGGGGTCACGGACCTTCCGATCGTTCTCAAAGTTTGCCGGCTGTGCTCGTCAAATACGTTCCGAGTCTGTGGCGTCCAACTTGACTAATTGGCTTCCTGCTAGAATCGACTAATAATTGAATAATGAAATATCGAGACTACTCGGGGCGAAATTCGCGCCTAAACGAAACGACTCGTAAACGGTTCGCGGGCAACGTGTCCCCGGTATTTACATCGAAACGTAATCAACTTTCTAACGCTGATTTTCTTCGCGAGTTTCCTTTGTGGCACGCGATAATTGAATTTCTCCTGAACAACAATTAGCCACGAGCACTGGTAGCGACACGCGAAACTAACCGGTGCCACGATACTCCCGGTAATTTTACACGCGCGCACCCAGGAGCGGGGGAAAAAAAACGAAAACAGATTGTGCGTCGAACGAAAAGTCGACGCCAGTTTTTGCGATTATGTAGAAACGAGCCGAGTAATGTCGGCGCTCGACGAGCCGCAATTAACACCGAGCGATCCTGAATCGGCAATCAGGGATCGAAAAATCTTAATCGCGCAATGACTCGACGTTTGACGGTGCAGAAATCTCGCTTTTTGCCCCCGGGCCGTGGAAAAAAGACGAATGTTCGTCGGAAACGAGTATCGGGAGAAAAATGTTCTTGGTTACGAGCGAGAACTTGCTACCACTGAATTTTTAACGCGTTCATATTTTACGAGCAAACTACAAATTTTATTGGCTAATACTTTGGCTTTTAACAAATTTTATTTTGGACTTTTACTTGTTTTGTTATATTTATTAATGCGTCGTAGCTTCACGCGTTGCTATCTAACGCGCAGTTATCTAACGCGTAGTAATCTGGCGCTCGACAATCTGACGCGTAATATATTAATGGATTGCGATCTAACGCCTGGCATATTAATGAGTTATGTTCTAATGTGTGGCATATTAATGAGTGGTAATCTAACGCGTAATGATTAACGGGAGTAATCTGACACGTAGCAATATAACACGCAGTGGTCTAATGCACAACATACTAATGTGTGGCGAAACCACCCTGTAAACTGGCAATATACAGAAAAGGCTTTTGCGTAGATTATATTGAATGTTCATAGCAGTACATTTTCCTCTTCAACGAAAATGTTTCAATTTCCTAGGAATTGATATACTCCGCGAGAATGATTATGGTAAAGTTTGTTCATTATGATCACTCAATGGCCGCGCTTCGAAATACCTTGATTATATTTTGAAACATGAATGACTAATGAACGCTTTTGATCACTCATGTTTGGACAAACAGGCTGAGTGAACATAATAACGTGTGCTGGATTGTGATCATGTAAATTGATATTTTAATATGTGTTACATATTCAAATTAATTGCGTGATAATTTTATTGTTCCGTACTGTCTGAAATACCGATACAATTGCAAGTAAACGATATTTTTGTCGCCTTTTTCTACACGGTCTCCATTACAATTTACGCGAACAATTATTACATTTAATTATCTGCAGTATCGTTTGAACATTTCTGTTCGCATGCGCATCATTAAAATTTTGGTATCGAACAAATTATCGTTTGCTAAATTCACGATATTGCGGTACAACGGAAATTTAAATGCAATACTTCGAATTTCCGCGAAAATGCACGGGGGTTAATAATTTCTTTGAAAAAAAAAAAACGTGGTTCGAAAAGTAAACAGTGCATGCGTGGTAAATCTTTTTTGTTTACAGAGTAAACCTCCCGAAAAACTAACTCATTTTTACATTCCGCATTTCGTATATCTTGTATAAATAAATCCCAAAGAAAAATATTTCCATTTCAAATAAGCAGCACGTTCGCTATCCACGTTCAAGTTAATTCAAACGCATAATTCTCTAATTATTTCGAATATCGCGCGAGCGTAAACCCTCGAGATCTGAAGAACGTCACTGAGTAACTTAATTAACTTGCCACGCGTCTGTGCATAAAAAGTGTGCCTCTTTGAAGTCTATCCCTCAAATCGCTAATTCGATTATCCCCAGGTTCCCTCGGAACACTCCGAGCGTATATTCAATTACGATATCTTCTTACCGTGCACACAGTACTAGACGTCAACTGTTCGATCGATCGGATCCAATGAAAGTTCGAATTGATCTCGCAAAAAAAGAGAAAAGCCCGACGCAGGAATTTTCCTTGAAACGCCATTCCGTAGAAGCGTTCCAAGCTGCTCGCACAAATATCGGCACGTGACGGCGAATAATTCCCTCGCGTCACCGGCAAAAACATCGCAACGCCGCGTCACGTTCGCCTCGATGAGATATTGCTGATCATTTCGCGAGTCGGTTATCGGAGATCGTTTCAATTTCCCGTGCGTCGGCCTCTTGTTCAACGTCGTGAGCTTCGACGTATCATGACGGACGGCCAGCCGAGCGACACCATTTTTCTTCGACGCGAAATTACCTCGGGCTCTTTAACAAACGTCGAGTCATTGTTATCGCGCCGGCGAATGACGTGTCCGTCGCCGTTTTCGCGATAAATCGAGGAAAATCGAGACGAAACGCCGCCATCGTTCGTCAGCCTCGATTTTCTTCGTCGATAGTGTTCATGCTCGAATGAGTTAGCAAAATAAACAACGCGAATTGCATTTATCCAGAAACGGGTCGGTTTGTTCGCGAGTAAAGGAGCAACCGGGTTTGGTCTGACCACCAATCTCCTGTTCTACTGTCGTGCACCAACCGCGAGATCCTATCAATCCAACCTTCGACCGCTTTTTATTCCGGCCCCTCTCGCAATTAGGCGAATGTTTAATCGATGTCCCGTACGAATGATTCGTTGGAAGCATCTTGCAGGTAGCGAGCAACGACCCATTTTTTTTTTTGCAATCGAATTTCCCAATTACACGGAGATTTAATTGACGTGCTCGCGCGACTGACTGATTGCGCTCGCTTTAGAATGAACGAAATTCGGCGGAGGTCGCGATCGAAAACGTTCCGTAAATTCGAAGTGGTTCAACGATGCATTAACGAAATCACGGCAAATATTTTCCCTCGCGTGTACGATACGATCCTGATTCACTGGTGAATTGGAAACGGAAAAGTCATCGATGTTACCCTAATATTTGTACTTACCTTTCTGTTTCAGAAAATCGGATTTTCTCCATGTCTCCGGAGACCCAGTTTTCCTGTCGTCGAAACGAAATCCAACCGCAGCTTGTTCGTGGAAAAATCCTGCTGTTTCTCGTTCGTCTGACAGAACCAAACTGAACACAAAAAACACAACACAATTGTCCGTGAAGGAATAGTGATCGAGTGAGAATGCCTCGTGTTGCCGGTAATCACCGATGCTCGGTTCAAACCGATACGTCTACGAAGGCGTCGCGGCGCTCACTGCGGAGACTCCGCTGCGTACCCGCCCTTATAGCATCGTGTTGCGCTCACACCGCACCCCCTCCCCTCTCGCTTCTCCCCTCCCTCAGGAACCACGGTTTCTCTCGTTCCTGGCTCGCCGTTTTGACCCCCTGCGCCGTACCTCCACCCCTCCCTCATTCTACCTGTACCTCACCTGCACCATCGACACACTGCCATCCACCTTACAGGATAACGCAAGCGTTCTGGAATAAGCGTTCAAAGGACCAGCATTCTTCGCGTATGCTTCGGCACCTCCTCTACGGAGAATCAGAGATTGCGACCGAATTGATTTCACCGTGATATTTCTTGCTGGTCTTATTAATTTCCTCAAATCATTTTATTCTCGTTGCAAATACGGTGGATTTGTTTAAAACATTTCTTAATAATAAGAGTAACCAGCTTTTATTGACTCACCTTGTGATACAGCGATCATTGACTTTAACTTATGTACGAAACTTGTCGAAATTTAGGTTCCTTACTTTAAATTATTTTACGTTTCATCCCTTATATATTTAACATTTTACTTTATTTTTTATCTAAAAGTGCACGTCAAAAGTTCATATACCTAACAATATTCATATTGAAGTGATATATAAATATACAAGAAAAGGTTAAATATCAAAAATTAACTGGATATACTGAAAATAAAATGATCGACTGACAGGATTTTTCCGTAATTTTAGAGTAGGACGTAAGTATTAATAGACTTTTGGCATAGTCGGTCAACGATAATTGATAACGATAAACAATGATTGATCGTGATTTCATAAGGTTTCCATTATACAAAAGGCAAGGTAGGATTACCTAAACTTGCTCCAATTTGCCAGAATGCACTACAACTCGGTTGGACCTGCTCCAGAACTCATCATACCGAGCGTGAACTCCCCTCACCTCGTGCTAACCTTCCCCAAATCGTGCAGATCCACTTGAAATCGCGGTAACTCTCTCCAAGCTTCTTCAATTTCTTCGAAATTGCTTCGGTATGGAATCCCATAGTAAAAATACCCTGGTATTAATTGCAGTGGAAGATGTATTGAAATACCTTGCTATCCAACACCGTTTTAATCTTTAATTAATTGCAGCAAGATTTGACGTACTCATCCTTTTTTGATTCGTAGTGCAGAGTACTACCTCACATCGTCTTAAATTATTTCTAATTTTATCCACCCATTTCATGAATACATTAAGACTTACTTAAATAACAATACTAAATATCCGAGATGATTTTACAGAATTAAGAATTCAGCAGTTTCTAATATAGTCTTACGATTCGAATTTGTACTAATTACCCCGAATACGTTTGCTCGATTCATATCGATCCTCTCCGGGATTTACCTCAAGTTTCTGCCACCTCAGTGAAGAACCAAACCCCTATGTGGAACCCGCCCTAAACCGAAGTAATCCTAGCTGAGATCAACATTCTAACTCGCGTTAGTTTAGCTGAACCCTCGAAAATCCCCAGATCCGACATCGTTCGCGTCGAACCTCGCTCAGTTGGTCGCGGATCCGCTCGAACGCGTGCCAACCCGCTTCGACTCGCTCGAATCCGCCCGCTCGTTCGTCTCTGCGCCTGTCACGTAGCTGGATGGTATGTAACGTCGTGTTCACGTCCCTCTGACGCAGACGTATGTCCGACTGTCGTTGGTGAGCACCCCGCATCATTAATTTATCCATCGCCGGGGCTGCTCGGGGGCAAACGGGTCGTGACATCCAGAGGCTCATCAGACAAACGGGAAAGCCCAAGGGTGATGGCTTAAAAAAACATTCCTTTCGAGCATCTCCAGCCAACTCGCGTCCCTGTTCCGAACATCTGTGAGAGGGTGGCCCCGCCGAGTCTCTCGACATTTCCACCCGCTGCCTGACTTTCCTCCCTATTCTTATTTCGTTTCGTTACCGGCAGCCAAATAAAAAAAAAGAGACACGAGTATCGTTTAGGAAGATGACGCGGCTGTTACGAGATACCGAGTATGTTCCATTGACCCTCTTGACCCGTTTTTTCCACCGCCGCTTCCCGTGGAAAAAACCACCGGTGAGTTCTGCATACTCTCTGAAAATCATGCATCGTCTTTGTACCTCCGTTGCTGAGGAATGCTTCACAGGAACGTTAATTTCCTCTGTCTACTGCATCTTTTCCTTACTGCTAGTTTTAATTTTATCATTCCGCAAATTGGTTACAGACCTGTTTGCATTCGTTTCGTTTGTTCCGAGCAAAGAACATATTAACGTACGACTTCACTACTTACGTTGGAGTCTGGTGAAGCATTTACTACTTTGGATCTGAACAGTTATCGAGGGAGGTAGATGTAATACTGTATTGAAATCTTTTATTCGATAAAGGTTAAATAAGAATACCCGTCCTATAATACGGACAGTTAACCACATTGCGTATAAATCCGGATTAATAATATACCGTAGCAATGTACGGCAGCTGAGATCGTAAACCGAATTCACGTCAGATCCAATGAAGTTCACTTGTCTTATTAGAAAAAAATAATTGGTGACGTTTATCTGTCTCGTTCTCTGTCGCTTGTTGAAGAGGAACGTTTTGATCTGACATCTTGAGGGAGCGTCGAGTCACCCCATCCATCTACAAGCCCACAGGCATCCCCAACGATCACCCTCTATTTTTCTTTCAGGAATGGAACGAAATTTAACGAGGCTGCTAACAAAGATCTCGTTTATTCGACAATCAGTCTGCGCTCGCGGTGGCACGCGATAGCGAGCGCAGAATGAAATCTACAAAATCGTCGCTGTGTTCGCGTACAATGAAAGGTGGCTCGTTAAATCCTCCGCTTCGGCATCTGCTTCGTCGTAAATGCTTTCGCGATACGCACGAGTGGCTAAAATATTTGCCGGATACGCAGCTCCGGACAAATTTATCGCGATAGGGTATAAATTTACTACGGTTAATATTCTCGATGCGTTTCTCTCGGTGTGTCGGGCTCGTAAAACGATGCAAAATAGAAAAAATACGATGAATTATTGTCTTAACGCACGGATAATATACGCGTTGAAGTATGGCTCAAGTCGAGCACCGTGAATTTACGGGGCTCGTTTACAAGCTTACAAGTATAAAATCGTTCGAATCAATCAACGTATCCGAAGAGTTTACCCTGCCTTTTATAACCAGGAGCGACATTTTTGAATTTCTATCGTAAAACGTCACCCAAAACCCGATCGCTTCTCAAAGACCCTCATAATCTTCGAAACCATTGAGCTTTGACGCGAATGAAACACGTAGAAAATACAGGGATCTCAAAATGCCGGTATCAAAGCGGTTAACAGTCTTACACCTAAAACACGAATGTTGCAGTTAATGAGTAAACCGTCACCCCGTTTACAGAAAATGATAAAATCACACGTTCTCGTGTCCTATAGTCACACGTTATAATATTATAATCTCAGCATATTGCTTTTCTCTGTTGTTCACGCTAAATCGATCGATAATCGAACGTCGCCGTATAATACTTAAGGCACTTGTTCGCGATTCAAAGTTTGGCTTACGGAGTAGATGTGCTGCTATCGATAATAGCAAATTGCTATCGATAATCCGTTAGAATGTTATTGTTAAGGGAGTAATCGAGATACAATAGACGCTCGTTATATTGCCATCGAGTATGTGGTTGTACAAGTGGAGTATTGGAGTTGGCAATATATTGAGTTGCTCATAAAATATAATATTGCGGTAGTTTCCTTGCATTCCTGTATGCATGGTAGAAGCCTGTGTAAGTCTCTGTAAAGGTGGCAACATGAGTGCATTGTAGAGTGTAACTTGAGTATCAAAAATTTATTCTTCTTTGTTATCGTTACCAAGTTATCGATAACTTATTCATACTAAACGATATGAGAAACGATATGCTTAAAACTTATCTTTATAATTACACTATACATAGATATATGTACTAGATTTTATAAAACATACAAAGTGTATAAAAAAATGTCTAATCTTATATTGTTACTTCTATGGATACTAAAAATGTAATAGAAAACATGTAAAGGTGTGAGCAATTTTTGTGTTAAAAATTATTTCTTAAAATTTAGTAGAATGTGCAGTCGACGATAAATACAGAAAAGAATAAATAGGTCTGAATGAGTTACACACTATTTTCATCTCGATCCTAACAACCTCAACAATTTTTTAAGAATATTTAAGTTAAGTATCAATGGCTCGATAGCAGCACCTCTATTTCTAAACGCATACATTTATCAGCGCTTTACTTTCATTCAACAATTTTCTAGATCAGTGATGGGTACAATTCTAAAATTTGAATTTTCTATATTTAACAATTTTTTAATTTCTAATGGCGAGTCGTATACCTGGCAGCCCGTTCTTCGAGTCGCTTCTGCCCATCACTGTTCTGAACGACTCCCGAAAACAGTTCGCAAGGAATCAGCGCTCGAAAGAAAAGAATCGTGAAAAGAAGCACGATCGATGAAACGGTGAGCACACGATTCTCGCATCAAAGAAATGTTGTGTCTTCGTTGATGGTCGATTCCAGTCCACATTGCTAATTTTATACCACCGAATAATCCTCGATCAGTGTTTCGCCGAAATGAGTAACCACGTAATCGTGGTAATACATCATTATGCAAAGTGGTTGTCCGATAATGAGACTCGCCCACACCGTGATATTGCCCCATCTGGAGCCCCAGTTCTGCTCCACCTTCTTACTTAGCAACGATAATGGTATCTGGAAAATCAATTAGAAAGTTCCTTCCTGTTGGCATGCTACTGCAAATTAATATTAATCCTTCGACCGTCGGACCGTTTCCGGAAAGATGATTCTTTCATGAGAAAGTCCTGACGGCAGAGGCAGGTCATCCGATATTATCGTTTGAAAAACCTGATCCCCGGAGTCGAAGAAACTGTTTGAATTGGAAGTTCTTTTTAAATTGGATGTCATCGATATTCTTTTTACGTATTCTTTTGTGCACTGTACTTCGACATCAATTTACATGAATTTCCGTGATTTTACAGAGACGGGAAAATTTAAATTTTTAAATTCCTCCGTAGTCTATTGATAACACGAAGATTACAGCTGGCGAGAGTGTACGTTTGCAGAGGGAACGCCTGGTTATTGGATTGATTTTGTAATATCGCGGTAAGCAACGAAGATGTTTAAAATAACAACGTCAGGTATCATTTTGTATATTTAGCTTGCGTGGATGCAATAAAAACTTTACGAAGCAGGAAAAACTTCTGGCTCGGCATCGAGTTTTGTTTTACTTAATAAAACTTTTAAATCAGCTTATATGGTACACAATTTCGAAAGAGTGCACTAACAAAATAACCTCCAGTGAAAATGAAACTTCTGCTTGTAATCGGAATTTTCCAAACTTTCGTTTTGCAGTTATTCCGGGGAAATATATTTTATGATTTTAAAAAGGGAGTTCCGCTTAGAGTGGACCGGAGTTGAAAGTTCTTTTTTCGGCTGTTCCGAAATTGCAATGTAATGTTTCCTTTGTAAATATCGGCTCTTTCAGTTTAATCTTTTCCGGTGCTACTACGAATATTGTTTAACAGGTTTAAATATTTCATTGAAACGTAAAATTTACAGTAGAGGTTCAAAAACATTGTCGAGAACACTTGTACGGCATCGAGTGTGCTCGAATTTAATATCAAAATGGAATAAAAACGGTTATTATTAAATTATACAACCAATTCTATTTACATCTATTACTTATACAATTTACTTTTAGGATTTTTTCCTTTATAAATGGAGATTCTAAATTTTTTGTTATTGATAACATTTTCGTAGCTGAATACTCTGGGTTTTTGGTAAAAGTTTCATTGACAAAGTATGGTATTGTAAGGCTAATATTATTCCTTTATTTTCATTTGTAATTGATATCTTTCATTTTATTCGACACATTACCGAAATGTTAATTAAAATTTAAATAATGTAAAGTATTGTGAGGTGGAAACAATTGTTTTCGAATTAATTAAAAACTTGCATGCCAGCATCAAGTCAGATTCAACCCCAGTCGACTCTCTCCCAAAATTAATATAATTTTATTTAAAAAAATGTTATTTCTAAAGAAAGGTTGTAAATGTAACGAAAAACGTACCTGTCCCATCATTCCCATGAACGCCCAAATTTTGAATGTCTTCAAAGGTACACTGACGAGGTACTCGTGAAAGAAAGCACTGATGAAGAAAACGGTGAGAGACGCGGTCGATTTTCCGTATCCCATTTCGATGACAGGAATGTACAAATGCCTGCAATCATACGAGAGGGAAGAAAACGTTTCACACATAGTACTTTCAAAGCCATTAACCGTGGAAATTATGCGTTCGCCTAATGGGAAGGATCGAGCATCCGCGCCTCGTTTCGCCGTGCAATTCTCGGGGCAGGGACCGTTTTCCTCGGCATGTAACTCGCAGCCATTACGGTGTTGCGGCACAAAGCGATATCGCGCGAAAAGAACAGCATGTAGATAAGGGTAGGTCGCGTTCAAGGATCAGCGCGTGCGGAATCGGATCGAAAAATTAAAGCAATAGCCGTGGAAGTTTGGCTGAAACGGCGACACTTAGCTTGTCGGTTCTCGACGGTCAGGAAGAGATCGTTAGCCGGCTGGTTATCAGCGACGGGGGTGCATCGGAAAGAAGAGAGGCAAAAGTGGAAGCAAAAAGGAACGACGTTAAGAAGCCAGGAGGGAAAACGGAAGGAAGGAAGGAAGGAAATTCAAAGGTGGAACGCGGTCGTCGAGGACGGTTTCACCGCCGCGAAGAAGAGATTCCTTTCTTTAAAGATCCACCCTCCTCGTTGCACCCGCGGAAACCAGTCCTCCTCTACGCTGTTTCGTTTTTACCTCACCCCTTTACTGGTCCCTCCATCGTTGGAAAAGACGCTTCGAAATATCTTCCAGTTATAGAGGAGGCATTATAAGTGCCGCGGGGAATAAACAGCCTTAAGTGCGCGCACCGCGATGCGTATCGGCTTTTCCCATTACAAACCTGAAAGGACGTCGTCTTCGTCGACAGTCGTCCTTCCACCTTTCTCTCGTCTACCCGCCACCAAACCCTCCCCTTCGTCGTCTGTGCAGCTTTTCCATTTTCACCTCTTGCGACCCCCCGTCGCCTTCGCGGTCGCATGGCTGCGTGCCAGTTGCAGCTCGCAATTGCAGCTGCATATCTCGGCCGAGACGAGAAAAAAACGCGAGCCTAGGGGCGCAGCTGCGGTCGGAGAGAAGCTGCGAAGGATGTGAAAACGATGAATTTCGACGACGGCTATAACGTTTCACCGACTCTAAAGCCGACTACCTTCTTTTTTACCTGGGGTTAATTATTCGGAATTGACTTAATTGCGGTTTGATGAGTGCCTTGCCCGAAGAAGACCAGACTCGATTCGGGGTTTAAAGATTCAATCCTACTTTACATCGCGTTAGATATGTACTTGTTGCACTGCATTCATTATCCTATACACCACTGTCCAAAAGTTTTGATACATACACCACATTTATACTCCACATTTGATACTTTGACTGACATATTAAAACCCTCTAACCAACATGAGAGACATAGTATTCGTGAAGTATAGGTTCTACTAATACGTGTTTTGATCCCTCTGTGGTGAACCATTGCTGGTAGAATTATTGTCCCCTGAAGAGCATCAATCTCCTGAGTACCCTTCAAATCGGGGATTTCAACCCTTTCGCGACACGATACGCTTTCTTCGCCGCGGTCGCGCAATAACAACTTTTCCACGGCTACTTTTTCGAGGATTTAAACTTTTCCGCGAAGCCACTTTCGAAGTAAAAACGCCTGCTGCGCCAAAGAAGGTCGTCACTGCGGTGGAACGAGTTGTTAGCAGCACGTGCACCCGGCAAAACCAACGGAAAGTGGAAGACCCTATATGGAAAGTTTTCCGTAACTTTGCTGATTGTATTGAGCGATGCATAATTCGATAGAACGATGACAGGAAAAATGTATGGGGATAAAGAGCAAAGTGTACCAACCGGCAACAAGCTTGCGTTTATCTCACGGAATATCTCGTAAAGACTTCCAGAGTTGACAGCACATACAATCTACACCTCTATAAAAGGGGACAAGATTGCAACAGGATAAAAGCTTAATTGCATCGCGTTTTAATTAATTGCAATCTGTTGTATGTTGTGAGCGATGAAGCTTTGTACTTTGAATTTGATTTAATAAAGTAACCTAGGTAAAGAAATTCATAGAATTTCTAAGTCCCAGAGTACAAAGATAATTCAAAATTATCTGAAAAATGTTCTGAAATTACAAAGACCCAGGGCCCAACTGTTTCGAAATCCTAAAATATGAAAGTTCTGAAACTCCGATGAGTGAAAATCCAAATGTTCCAAAACTCCAATATGTCAAATTTCAAAAGTTCAAATGCATGAAAAATTTCAAGTAAAAATGTCCCGAAGTTCCAAGACCCACTTCCACGAAGTGAAATCTTATTTTACCAAACTCATATGCATACGCTATTAAAATTTTATAAACGTTAGATGTCGTCGAACTGCACTTAGGTGGATGATAGCGGTTAATTCTGACGCCGATTATCGACTAGTGTTTCAAAATAGCAGCGAGGATTAATGAGCTCGAAGGAGGGCGGTAAAAGGTTTCAGCGAATCAATTTTCGGAAATAGACGACGAAATAGAAGATTTTGTCGGAACGAACCGTCGGGTAGTTCCATTTCGCGGCAGAATAGTTTTCAAACAGGGGCCGGACCCGACACCCTTCCCACTTACACAGACATTAAAAGTACTACTTAGAGTGGCAGCAGTTATATATAGAGGGGCGACGGTGGAAGCTAAAACAATTAGCCGCGCAGCAGTTTCCACAGGGGGTTAAAAGGGGTGGCGGTCGAGGGGGCGTACAAGTGCGGGGAAAGTCTCTGATTCACGGAAATTTCTCTTCCTTTTCGGAGGCCAGACAGGACCCGAGCTCCTCGCGAAAAATGTAATTAAATCTTCTTAAAGCGGGGCACACTCGTTAACGAAGTTTACCCGCTTACGCGGAAAGAAGCTCGATCAAAGTACGACTCGCGGCTGAATTGCGATTTCTTTCCCTTATTTATCCGTATTATCCTCGAAATTCCATCTGCGGGTCTAGCTCGAAAGAAGGAAACAAATTCGAAAGAATTGTGGTAATCGAAAACGGTGTTTCGAGTCGTAATCCACGTTCGACCGCTTCGATAGTATTTTTCGCTGCGTTCACACTGCGAAAGCTCTTGTTCACTTTCCTTGAAACGGTGCACAATCGTAACCCGGCTACGTATCGTGCTATTGCAAATGCCGAATCAACGACACTTACCGCAAAGCCCATCGATGCACCGGCATGTTCCATGTTCTCCAGAAAGTGTCGATGTTATTCGCGTTCCACCAGTCGCAGTAGAAATTCCGGTCGGCGAAATGCAACAGTTCACCCATCAGATTCAGGAACGAATGGAACATCAAGTAGAAGAAGCACAGCCACACCAGATGGTTCGGTATCTGCAACACAAAACGTGACCACGCGATCACATCATTGTCTCTTGTTCAAATTTATTAGGTAAATTATATTGCTGTTTTTTATTCCGGCATTCCTAAACTTCTCGATTCTTAGACTTCTACATTCATTGATTTAAACATTCTTAAAAGTCTAGATTTTGACAGAATCCAAAAATCGTCAAGTCCAAAGTTGAAAGAGTGTTTAATAATTTCCGATGCACAAAATGAAAAAGTTATTAAGTCTCAAGGTGTTAATGTAGCTATAAAAATTCCAAAGTGTCGTCAGCGCGAAATTACGACGCTTCGGGGCACGTTCGAGCTCATGTTCGCTAAAACGGTGATTTTTAGTGACATCATTATCGCAGCGAGTGCGCAATATATCACCGTAGCGAACATTTATTTGGAAGAACGGGTAAATGGACGTTTCATACTTTTTACTAGCAGCAACGAAAGGTTTTTCGCGCGGGTATCGTTCGCGCGTCGATCTTTGTTAGATCACAACGCAACGCCGGAGTTATACGTATAGCCGTCGGCTACCGTGAGTTGGGCCGATATTTTATTTCCTTTTGTTTCGCATCCTTCATTCGTAGCTCGTTAATCCGACGCAAATTCGTGTCTCTCGATATTCCATTCCCGTAGCCCTCGAGGGGTAGCCGTGCAATTTCGACGTAATTCTTAACCACTGTTAAGCACACTGCGGCCCGCGAGCGTGCGAACAGCCAGGGAAAAGGAACGACGGAAGAAAAGGAAATACGATAGTCGTTGAAGCTCAACGCCAAGGGAACACGGTGCTCTTTCGCGTCGTATAATATTTAAAAGGACCTCGGCTAATGGCGAAACAAAGAAAGAACTAATGGGACAGACGAAAAGAATCGTTTCGGTTATTTTCACCGGTGTTCTTGTCTTCTCTCCAGGTAATTCCCCGCTCGAGCGGGCTCTCGTTAACGCCCCCTTTAATGCTGCACGCGTTGTAATTCTTCAATTATCTCAATACGGATTGCAAATAAATAAGTACCGTTTAAAATATTATCTTCCTAAGATATCCTTTAATTAGACATTAAACTCTTACTACGAAATTCGCTTGGGAAGTTAATCTTTAATCAGACACGTTTGAATTAACAATTGACTTTCTGTTTCCAGCTGGAAGATCATTTAATTAGTATTTACGTAACTTGTAAGAATTACGAATTAAAATAACTAGCGATGAGTTAAACGAACGCGATTAATTATTTGAAGCCTCGAATGTAACGGGTTAGTGGCTGTTAAAGCGTTAGTCGGTCCTTGTCCACGAAATTGTCTTTGAGAAAAATCGCTAAGAAATAATATGTTTCGGCCGCGAGCGGAATCGCCGCGTCGTAAGAGGACAGCAAAAGGCAATCGCGGGCCGGAAGATCAAACGGATTCTTCCGTAGTAACGTTCGTTTCCTCCCCGGCTCGGTAGCCGACTTGTCCAACGAAGAATTTTCAAGTTATTTCGTTCCGAATGTCTCCTCTAATTCCCCCTCGAGCATCCTCCAAGCTTCCGTCGGCCCTTTACGCGCTCCAAAGGACTTAATAATGTTGCCAGGCACAAAGGTCAAGTCTCTCGTGCCGGCAGGCATTCGCGGCACTTTTATGAAAAGAGAGGGAACACCCTCGCCATCTGGCAACTGTCTCTCCTTGTTCATCAACCCCTTTCAACGGCCTCGTCCGACTCCTCCACGATCAAGTCCTTCGCGTACTCCGTAAAAACTTACCTCGACGTTTTAATTTCGTTTACCTCCGGCATGCTGCCGACCGGAACGGGATCCGCGGCCGCTGCAACCCCTACGGGGGTAGGGGGATGAAATCCCGGTGAACCGTTTGAAACACGCCGATGATGCCACAAAGGAAAAAGCGGCAGGGTAAACTTTCAGCCGGCTTCCTGGCCAGAGGCTATCTCAAGAACGAAACACGCTTTTCCTCCTCGGCAAGACTTTCCATCAAGAGAGAAAAATCTTCCCGGATGATATGTGACGAGGCAAAAACAAGAGGTACCTGGGAAACTTGAATTTTCACGGTTGGTTTGCTGGTATCGTGACAACGGCATTTTCCTATTAACCTTTGCTACGATGCTGAGCTTAGCTGTAAAAGTTGGTCTGCTATAAAAGGGAAAAATGTTATGTTGAGACATTTACTTTTAAACTCCGAGTGAGTCTGTGTCTTAATATCTCTATATACCCTTTTCGATATCTTATATCCCTACGTTTTCTTGTATTTCTAAATTCTCATAAATTCAAATCCTCGTATCTTCTCTTCCTCTATATTCCAAATCACTACATTCCTATTTCTATAATTCAAGAAAGCGTTTTACTTAACATTTTCCAATGCAGCTCAATTACAACGGAGGAACGATACAAACGAATGTAACGTTTTCCAGGAGACGTTATTACACGGAAGATTGCACCGTTATCATATCAGGGTAATATTTTTTCAAGAGACCGTTCGCAGCTCAAAAGGCGGAACAAGAGATCGAAAATTGATAGAAGAGGGTCTGGTATCGTGCCGCTTTACGAAGAAATAATGACAAGGTTAGAAGATCGGGCAATTTCGTCGTCATCTCGAGCCGACGTCTATAAAGTTTGCTCAATTTTTCTCCTGTCTCCTGATTGTTATTCTTACATCTCGCTCTTCATACGGTAACAGCTACTCTCTAGATTACGTCCACCACGCTGCTGCAGTAAATACTGTGCGACGTGCTCCCGCGAGACTCGAGACGCGAACAGAGAAGAAATAAAAGAAAGCGAGTGGTATAAGAGAAAAGGAAAATGAAAGAGAACGAGGCGTAACGGGCTCGAGAAAACGACTATCGGGACGGAGATAGAAAATATCGATTACGGACGCGAAATATTATACAGCGAGACCTCGCTTAATGACCCGAATTAACTCTCTGCACTCCATTGTCACCTCCGAACCGACATTTTGAGCACTGAAACAAAATCTCCGGAGTACAAATGGTTAACACTGATTTTATGTAACTTGACAAATAACTTGGTGTAATGTATGCTTGGTGGAAATGTCGAGCATGCAATATTTTGTCGAGGACTTTTTTTGCAGGTTGCAGCGTAACGATAGGCCATCCTCCTACACCGTGGCCGTCCATATTACATCCACCATATGGACAACATACGTAAGTACATATCGGAAATTCAATGGAGCCTAGGTCGTATTTCTGAATCCAATATGCCTGCATTATTGATGGAAATCGATCGATCGTTCGTTCAGTATATATGCATAAAGCGGCACGGCTAACGGGTCGTCCTGGCGGGACAAGGTGCAAGTAAGGTCGACGGATAAAAGAGCAAAGGAGCCGGGCGTTTTCTGCGCCCTCTCTCACCTGTCACTTCTTTTTCGTCCGAGAAGCTGCCGCGCGTCAAAGAGATTCCAAAACGAGCGACGAGTGGACGGAGCGACGGGACCCGCGCTCGTATAAAGCAGATCGATCTAAGGAAACTACCCGGTTGGCAGCGGACTGCAGGAAAATTGCGTTTCCCCATTACGACGAGATTAAAGTACTCGTCCTACATTGCAGTTTCAACCCCCGACCGTACTGTTCGCCCCTTCACTCAACCCCCCAATCTGGTTTCTCTTTGAACACCACCTTCTGTCTTCGAACTTCGCCTCCGGATCGTATATAAGAACCGCAATTAACCGGCGACGGTCATGGTCCGACCGATGCGACGGGCCTCCAAGTTATTTGCGGTGTAAACGAAAATAAGGAGTCGCTCTATGAGGTCAGTGTATCCTAACAGTCTCGAGGAACCGTTTCCTCTCCCCGTGCCTCCGCGTTTCTTTCCAACCTCTCGCTCTTCGATTCCGCTCTCGATCGGTAAACAATTATTTTTCTCTCCAGAGTGGACAAAGAGCAGAGAATGAGCAATCCTCGTGCAGTAACTTATGAGATCGAAACAGAGCTTGCCTCGAGGAACCATAGGCTCCACTTATATTTTCCGGGTAAAGTTCGTGAAAAACGAAGCGACGATATAGCCTCCAGTGATGGTTATTACCCTCTTCTCCATTTGTTTCTTACCGCGCTCTAAGGATGTTGTGGATTCATATCGAATCCGATCTGGGTCACAGATTCCCAAACTTTTCGGAATCGGGACACTTTACGATTTTGAAACTTAGGAAAATGATGCAATGCGCGTCAATTATATAGGGCGCAAGAAAAATGAACGAAGCTCAACGGTGCGCAGCTTTTTTGGTCGTTTTAATCGCGAGCAGCTAACAGCGCCGACCCTTACTATTCGAAAAGACCGCCTATTATACACGCTTGGAGAGGACCCTCGCGATAGTCGCTTTGGGACCAAGTCATATATAATTAAATTCGGTTCACCGAGTCCGACTCAACTGATCGAAACACTACGGCTGGCTAGTTTCAATCTCGAGAATTTCGACTAACGAGAGAATAATAACGAGCACGAATAACGATGATCGAATGGGATCGGTCTCGATGGACGGTCGCGGTAGAGTGCTTCGAGAAGAATGGGAAAGATGCGAATCAATATACAGGTCGATTCTAAAAACGACAGCATTCAGAACTGATTCGATCACTGGTCAAATCGGATGTGTACAGTATTAATTGTAGGGCCATTTTCGAGGTGTACCGATCAATGTTGATTCAGAAGAATTAAAAAATTTCGTCGAATTAAAAATTCCTTATTTGTTGTTGACAATGCATTGTTTACCCGAGACACGTTTCAACACCGGTTTCCGTTAATACGCGAAAATGTTATGGACAGAATGAACGCAAGAGCCATCTTTCTGATTACCCATCCATTAATGGAGCTCCCCTTCGGTTGGTTTTTCGTTCACGTATAACAACGTTCCGCGATATTACATTTATACAGAATTAATCTAATGGTTTTTATCGCTGACGTTGTTCCTTTGATATTTGGCCGTTTCACGTTTTACGCATCGCATGATCCCGACGTGCTCGTCCCCGTTCCGCTGTCGTCCCGGCAGACCCGTAGCGAGAATTTTAATTAACGCATCGGGAGCGTAGAGGCAGAAGAGACGCATCGAGCCGCGGCTTTAATGGTGGCCGCAAATGTTACGCGTCAAATTATGAAGCTGTGTTTTCGGAGTTTACGTTGTCGGTTATGGGATAACGCGGTTATTTCCCGCCGCTCGAAAACCGATAAAATCCATACAACGCGGCGCGACACACCGGTTGCCCTTTGTGCACGCGCAACGCCCGCGAGATGGTAATCTGCTCGGATTTCACGGCTGCGTTTCTCGCACGGTTACACCGCGACGCCTCGCAAAACAATCGTGTCGAACTAAGAGAAGTTACAGCGTTGATTCATGGCCGCCCAACTTCCCGCGAAGGCGGCAGCGTGCAGACAAAACCGGAATATGACGTTGAATTTTACCCCGTCTATTAAATATCGCGCACCAGAACCAAGATTCCTTTAAGAACCAAAGGAAATACGAACTTCGTAAAGGAATTATACGTGTACGTGCCGCATCGAGGCTACATCGCCTTCCACTTCCGGAATCGTCGAACGCAGAAACCCTGCCTCTGGCTTGACAGACGAAACAATATCTCGTGTATCCATCTTTCTCACGGTTCTTCGTTTAGCCCCACACTTTTACAGGCTGCTCGCGATAACTCGTGAAGCGTTGTAGATACGAAACAATTGTTTATACGGCAGCGAAGGGAGAAATATTGACAGGTGTTACGTTGAGGGATGTACAAGTCTATCTCTTTTATTTAAGTTCAACTGTACAGGAAAGTTCATAACTTTATGGGTCTTCAAGATCATAGGAACAATATTTCAAAAATTACTTTGTTCAGTGTAAAATATAGAGGTTTCACGAAAGCCACGATTCAACTCTTATTTCTCAAATCTCCTGTTCAATTATCAAGTTTTGTAGAGAAGCTCCAGCCCGGACAATCACGATTTCTGCTGCCGCATAATTTATGCCCGAGGCATCTGCCAGCAGTCTATACACGCGACAAAAATTGCAAGCGATGAATTCCTAGATTCGTCACGGAATTTTCGGTATGCATTGAAACGCTCGTGGCTACAGCACAGCTACGAAACTACAGCGTTCTATGTCCGTTGATATCTGGAGGGATGATATGCATCCCTAAACCATGATGTGTGTCGACGCATCGACTGTCATTCTGGTCACTGGTGCACAGTGCTTGAATTCTGATATGTTATCAACAAGAAGCTCACAAGAAGAGGTCGTGTTCTTGATATTATGTTAACGATACATATTAACAAATTAAAAGATGAAACTGAATAGTTAAGAATACTTTGTGAATAATTCGTATCGTATAATAGGACATGTGGCCACATACGTCAATTTTTAGCGCGGCAGTCAACGTGTTAAACGACACAGTCATCCGCCATACGTTTCTCCAGCAGCACGCTACAAAATCGAACGATACCTCTTAGCTCGCGACGAAGTTCGCGTACCGCACAACGAAAAGGAGATTGAATTCGCAAATATTGCTTCGAGGCTTTCCACCTAAGAGGTCTCCGACGAGAAAGCGAACAATTCGTAGACGAGGAACGCGTGCACGCTCGGGAACACATGTAGAATAGGAAGCTGCCTTCTTACGTCTGTGCACGTGTGTGTTTGTACGACTGTCTGTACTCCGCTGGTTTTGTACACCATCGAGGGAAAGTACCAAACCGAGTTTTCGTGAAAGCACGAAACTGCATTCTAAGAAGATTTACCGAGACTAATGAGAAAATTGCCGCGATTTCTACGACATTATGAGACGATTTCGCTTTGAGTAATATTTGAGAAATATTTGAAATGCTGGTAATTAGAAGCGTTCCTCCGGAAATTCTCTCTTCTGTAGAACTCGTCTGTTTATAGCTGTACCAAATAAATTTGCAAATTTTTGTACTTAGTAATTTGGGGATTTAGAGACACAGTGAAATGTGGGGTTTGGAAGCTGTGGATATGGAAATGTGAAAATATCAGGAGTTGGAGGCACGGGGATTTGTGGATTTGGGAATCTGGAAATATAGGCAGGGATTTAGAGGCATAGAGATTTTGTGACACGGATGTTAAGAGCTATGAGGATGTGGAGATTTTGAAAATTTAAGAGTATGGCACTGTTGCAGACAATTAATTTGGAGACTCGGGAATATGATAATTTGGATGTTTGTAACTTCGGTAATTTAGGATTTGCAGATTTTGTGAAACCGACAGTGCATAAATTTATAAATAGCAGTACTCACAGCTAATTTCAGCAACCGCTCAGAAGCCTTCGCCACGTCCATGTTCTGAAAAATAAACGAGTTTCGATTATTAATTTGAAGAAATCCAGGTGAACGGTAAACACAATTAGGATGGAAGTTATAGAACTGGAGGTGGAGGGATCCAGTGAAATAGGGGTACGAAACGAAAGTTCCTAATTGGACTCGAACCTGCGGAATATGTAGCCTGGAATCGCCAGTTCGCGCGGAAATTTTTGCACAATGATTACGACGAACTGGGGGGTGGCTCGTAATTAAAACACAGGTACAATTAACAGGGATGGTATTCGCAAGTTCGACATTTCACGGAAAGTACGAAAAATATTTTTCGAAAAATGACTTTCGAAATACCGAAGAAACTGGATGATTTTCGCGTAACCCTGCAAATTTTATATCGGTCCGAAATGTTTATCTTTTAAAAGCTGTACCGTGTACACATCACCACGGTAAACATTTATATTTATTCGTTGTGATACGAATAATATAGAAATATCACAGAGATTTTTCATGCCCCGTGTTGCATTTGTTCTCAATTTCAATATAAATATATCTTTATTACTCGTCTCTCGTAAATGAACGAATGAACTGTGACTGCAAATTACCCGGAAGGATTAAAAAGTTTTCAAATATTTTATTCTCTTCGAAAAACTCGAATTATCATTTTTATTCATCATACGGGCATTTCGTTTCCCATCATTTACAGAATATTTTATAACATGTATAATTGGGCGTAAGTATTCAGCGTAATACTAATTAACACCTTGAATGTCACAGCGGAAAGCGGTATATTCAGTCGGACACGTTATGGTATAAATTATTGAACTTTTCACTGCCCGCTAAAATCGGAGAGCGTGATAAAAAATACCCACATTTCATGATTTATATTTTTATGAAAAATGTACTTCCTTTTTAGTTTTTTTTATCTGGCAATACTTCGAATGAAACCGTCGGACGTCTGAAATCTATTATAAATACACTAGCACATTTTATACAATGTTTCACTTTTTTTTACCTTCCAAACATAAATTTTATCGAATATCAGAATTTATGTATCTAAAGTATAAAAAGTAGGAACAATATCAATTATTAATTAAGCAGAATATAAACTAAAAATTCAGGTTTCGTGAACAACAGCAAATTCAATTACAATATTAATTAAATCGGACCAAATTAAATTACGTTAAATTATATCGAATTAAACCAAATTGAATGAAATTAAATTTAAATATAAAAATCATGAACTTCTCTATCAATGAAGAAGAGCAAAATGTAAAATTAAGCGAAACTACATAATTATTGTAACGTTAGTTGAATGTCCGACTAGCAGGAAAGTTCGCAAAAAATAAATGAATGCATAATGCAATCTGCGACACGGTAATTGATAAACCAGGTGGAAAGCACGAAGTTTCCGAGATTAGATTAACGTAGAGCAGGAACTAGCGAATGGAATACTTGCGGTTGCCGGAAAGTATCTCTTATCCTCGTACGCTTCGAAAACGTCGAAGGAGCTTTCGTGCAATGGAATTGATATTTCGTGCGGTGTACTAATTGAATACAGGGGAAGGAAACCACCCCTCCGGCGTTTCGCTTAAGTGGCGGTTGTCGAGGTCTCTCCGAATGGCACAACACGAGAACCCACGGTGCTTATATACCAGGCTTACAAATAAATACCTAAAGAGCCTCCTGTCGATTTCAACACACCATTTCCGCCCGCACGATCTCCACATACGTTTAACCACGCGTATCCAAATATTCATCCACAACCCCCCACCTAATCCCGCGATATCCAACAATCGTATTCGCGAGAAGAGCAGTCAACAAACAATTCGTGAAACGAGATTTATTCGAACAATGGCTATCCAAGTTTTTTTTTCCAAAAAGTTGCAAATTGCTCGTATACAACCGGCACACGCAAATGGAACACTAATTCGATTTCACTTCAGACACGGCAATTCGTGCGGACATTTCACAGAAATTGAAACGAAACTATGTATAATTATACGCATTCTGGGACTCGTAATTACAGCGCTTGATGCACGTTCGTTATAAACCCGGAATATAATATTCTAATTTGAGTCGAGCCAGCTGCTCGGAACGCTTGATTTTGTTACCAGCCTGGAATCGCTTTGATGCTTAAATATTTCCCTACGATCGACGAATGAAAATTTCAACAGCGGGGTGATCTTGACCGACTATATGATCAAATTTCCCTGTTATAGTTCTATACGTAGAACCATAGAAATATCGATGAGTCCCTGCACTGATGGAGGTACACGGGTATAGGTAAGGGTATAATAGAGGTATAGTGGTATAGGAACATTGGGCCATAGAGATATACGAGTGTTTCTACACCCTACATCCCTGTGTGGGGGTGTAGATATATGGGGATGTAAGGATATAGGGGTGTAGGGATATAGGAGTGTGAAGAGGGTTGTAGGAATATAGGGGCCTATAGGAGTATAGGGATCTAGGGGTATAAAAGTAGAAATGCAGAGAGCTATAGGTAAATACAGTCACAGCGATATGTTATAAAAATATAGGAGGTACAGGTACCTACGGATGTAAAGATTTAATACATGTACAAGTAATTAATAACAGCACGAATTTCTCGATACGGAGAACATGTCATAAAAGTGATTCCTCGCGAAAAATGACACTCACGTTCAACACCGCTGATACAGAAGGTCTAAAGAGGAACTTGTTGAATTTCTGATGAAAATCGTGCTATCCTAAGCGATCGTGTTCTATATTTCCAGTCGAAAGGGTACTCTCGGTTGCTTCGAAAGCGTTCGCGAATGAATAGAGCTGCTCGAGTGGCGTTCGCGAGCAAAGCACAGCAAAAGGGGGAAAGTGAAGAGCGTTCGAAGCAAAAATAAAAGGAGGACATATCGTCGGATTCTCCGGTGAGGGTCGCGTTTAAATCTCACGCATATGACACTCGGCTCCGAGCTTGATTCTTCGTGTTTCCCGTCGTCGCTTCTGCTTCCTGCTCGGACAACAAGCGAGACGTGGCTCGAGGATCGATCGTCTGACCGGATCAAAGGCCAGAAACCTTCGTGGGAGAAACCTTAGTGCACACAAAGGGGTTATAATAAGCCCGTCTCGAGCGAAAACGCGAACGCTCTTCAGGCCGGTACAGTCGTAACTCGAGACATCGACGCCATTGACTACACCACTGAAATTGAATACTTTTCCCGGACAACACACGACAACTTCCCATCCATTTATGTATCTTCAGTGGACACGTGACACTATTTCTTTCATTGCCGAAGATCTGACAAGTTTGAAATTTTGTCAACTCAGAATCATACTACTCAGATGTGCAGATACGAAGGTTGCGAAACGTTGACGCACGGAATTTTGTTTAGAAATGTTACCTGTTTTAATTCGACACGATTTAACTCCACGTGATTCAGTTCCACGCGATTCGATTTGACATGACGTGATTCAATTTGGAGCTATTCAATTCTGGAGGATCCAATTTCACACGATTTAATTCCACGTGATTCCTCACGACGCGACGCGGTTCAATTCGGAACCATTCAATTCGACATGATTTAATTCCGCGTGATTTAGTTCCACGCGGTTCAATTCGGGGCGACTCAATTCGGGATAATCCGATTCCACACGATTTAATTCTACGTGATTCAGTTTCATATGTTTAGTGTGACTCAATTCGGTAGGGTTCAATTCCACACGATTTAATCCTACACGCCTTAATTCCTCGTGATTTAATTCCACACGTATCCTATACTACATACAATTCAACATGATTCAACTCATTAATAACCACAAAACTTAATAATTACAAAGTTAAGTAGATCGACATGTGTTCTCCCAATATTCGGCGATATAAACAGAGATTACCTGAAATATCGATGTATAAACCATTACACTTATACCATCCGAAGCGTGGAAAGGAATAAGGTAAAGCAAAAAGAGAAGAGGAAGAAGTGGTTACTTCGTGCGATTCGAGACAAGCCAGCATGGAAGCTCGCTCGCTATCGTTTCCCTTCTTTCGACGTCGTTTCAATTAGCGGCCAGAGATTTACGACTTTGCATCCACGAACACCTTCTTGTCGCGTTTCCTCGAGTGTTCTCGAGATACTGGCAATTCACTGGCCGAGGAATTGAATTCCAAGCGGGTCGACAATGGCGGCGTAATCTACGGTACTCGTGTTGTATCTTCCCTTCATCTTTGTGCCACACAGCGGCAGAAAAATTAGGGGTAATTTCGACGAAAGGGTCGCCACGGCACGTCTGACGTTGGGTCCAAATAAACGATACAACAGAGGCCTTTTCTACTTTCTCCGCGTACTTTTTGTCCAATCAATCCCCGTCGCCTTTATTTATTTATTAAACGTCCGTCGGAGATGATTCATTCTTTAAATGAAATTATGCTCGTAATTGGGTTGCCGAGCAGACGGGAATCGTTCGATGAATATTTCTTGCAGCGTTCGCAAGGTACTTTTCTTTCGGAACGCTTCTGTAATGAGTCCTTGGGGAACATTTGCGTCCCAGTCGCGAACTTATATGATTTATCAAAGAAACGTTTTCCGAACTTCTTTGATATCTTATTACATGGATAAAACGAATTTAATACACTTTACTCTTAATTAAGCGGGAAAATGCATTCTCCGTTTAAGATGGGTACAAAGCGATTTATACTTCACGTTTTAAAGGACTTCGATTTGGTTTTAAACATCTGTCCGACACCAGACGCGGTGAACAAGCACGTTTTTCACGACTAACATTTGATGAATGAGAAAACGATAGAGTTATACGTTAGGAAATTGTTCAGTTTCCTGTCAATTCGAGCGGGTATAACATTCCTTCCATTAATCAGCCTTCTGCCTCAATTGCGAATACTTTTCACGCGTTCCAGTTAACGATCCAGTGAACAGGACCTCAATTTCCGGCGTCGAAGCTCGAGGAAACAACGCCGGGTCGAAACAACATTCTCTAACGCGAGAATGGAATTATTTAAGGCACCGTGGTCGTTCGCCTAACTAGGCATCAGGACCCTCGAAATGTCGGCTGACCCTTCTCGTTTAGCAGGACATGTAAAACGTAAGATATTCCAGAAATTTTTCATTTTTGGGAATTTCCGACTTTTTGTATTTCGAAATTCTCAAGTCTTCTAACTCTAAAATTTCTGAATTCTCCAAACTTGAGTTCTCACATCAAATTCTAAAATCTCCAAATCCTTAAATTCTCACCCTCAAGTTCATAAACTTCCCAATTTTCGAACTCCCGAGTTCTTAAACTTCCTAATTCTCAAACCCTCAAGTTCTAAAACTTCTCGATTGTCAAACCCCCACCCCTTCATGCTTCCAAACGCTTCTCAATTTCGAGATTACACCAACCACCAACAAAATTAACAGCTTCTTCCATTAACCCTGTAAACCCTCGATGCACAACAGAAGAGTAAACACCGAAGCAATATCAATTTCGCAAAAGGAAAAATGAAATCCGGTTGTAAATCTTTTGGCGCGAAAGGCGATACTAATTCACATTATAGATCGTTGAAAATTTACTCCCGGCGGTGAAATGCAAATGGCCGGTAGTAAGTTTCGCCTATCTTTCACGGCGTACCAACACACGGATGACTTCACACTGTAGGGCAATCGACCGATCGAAAGGTGACGGCGGGGTCGCATCGAACGTCGGCTTATCGGCTCGACGACGTGCTACTCCTTAAAGGGATGAACGTTTAAAGGATTTTCGAGGCTGCCAGAGGGGACGGGGATGAAACGGGTGGATGGGGTGCAGCCTGTGCAACTTGGCTGCTCGCACCTTCGAGACCGTTGACGGCGAAACGGATGAAATATCGTATCGATTTCCCATCCTGAATGCTCGTAAACTCTTTTTCTTTCCCCTCCACTCTTCATTCTTTCTCGTTTCATTTTTCTTGCTATTATACGGGAGCTTTTTCAGCCGCCGTCACTGCATGGGTCAACTGACAGCGAAATAGAGGAAAAAAATATTGTATCTGATTTTTCTCTACTTGATAACTCGCAGTCAGCGTTTTGTTTGCGTTCGAAGATGGTCCGAGAAAGTTTGCGCAGGTGGAAAAGGAATTTTCTACGTGTTGGATCTTTGGACGGGGCTCGTTCGATAATGCGAACGTATTTCGGGATAGCGGAGATAAAAGTATTTTTATCGGTGATTGAAAAGTCGATACTTCTTCTCAGCGAATTGACGGGTGTGATTATTTCGAACAACATGGTACACGGTCATTGACGTAACTACAATTTTTGTTTCAGGACCCTTGTACCCATAATTTACTAACTGGACACGCATATCTTTGAGAAATTTACAAACTGATAAGACAATGTCTAACGACTGTTTTACACATGTGCGCGTTGTCGAATAAAGACGCAATTTTAGGGTTATTTACGGAACAGAATCATCCATCCAGAAGTTGAAATTGCCAGAAGTTAAATTGTTTCCTCGACCAATTTCCAAGTAACGGTGAGTTTTGATCATTCGCAATTGCCGTTTGCGCTGGACACGTAAGTGCCGCCGCGATAAAAACAACGACGATCTCGTGCCCGTAATGAGTGGACAATTTCGCGGTGCACGCAGCAGAAATTAGCGTTGTGCAAGCAGCAATTGCCTGGGGAGACAGAATGGAGAACCGACAAACAGCCGTCATTGTTGGTTTTTGCTCGACGTTGCTCGATTCATTTTTATTTTTCTCTCCGCTTTTCCTGTAAAGAGCGGCAAACACGTAATTTCGCGTGCCTGCACGTTCGGTCCGCAGACGCTCGCAGTTCATATGACTTCGACGTTCCTGCAGGGGATAATTAACAATCTGACGTTTATTCATTTAATACGGTGACATTAATTGAAAAAATCCAACCGCGCTGCGGTTTTGATTGTCCGTTAACGAGGGGATGAATGGTTAGCCTGTCAGCGTGCACCGGTGGCAGAAATTTCCCGCGCGTGTTCAGCCAGCTTCGTGGATTTAAATGGATCCTTTTACGCGGACAGTTTTAACCACGGCTGATCCGCGCCGGACATCCGCGGTTTACCACCTATATCCATAGATGGCCGTGTTACGTAGTCGACCATCTATGTTCCAGCGTTGTGAACAGCCCGGAATTTCGACGATCCCTTTGTTTTGAAACGACCGATCGTCGTTGCAGTTTTCTTACCGCGAAAACATCGCACGAAATTCCATTCGAAAATCGATATTGCCGGGAACAAGCGATGTATTTAGTCAGTCGCGATCATTTATCTTCTTATCGAGACTGGAACGAGGAGAATTTAAATTATGCAAACGGACAGAACGATGAAATTTACTCAACGAAAGTAATTAGTAGAATTCGTTCAAATTTGTGCGAATGTTAATTAACGGGTTTGCAAGCGAGTGGAAAATTAGAACGGAAGTTTCTTAAATATTGTAGTGACGGCTTGCCATTGCCAAGGGTAACTGTAATTCCAATTACCAGTCGCGTCTATTTTTCTTATCTTTTTGAAATTTGAAAATCCGCGCAGTTTCGAAAGCCTGGTATAACGCGTCGAAGTCGAGGCGGAACAAGTAATTAGAATCGTGCCGAGCGGATCATAATTATCGGATCTCGCGAATGCATGCGATCAGAACGTGGCACGAAAGCAATATCGATTTCTTCGGGCTGTCTCGATTCTCGCGACAGTGATAGACCTGCGCGAACTAAATCGAAAGACGTAGATATTTTCCCGTATCCAGCTGGCCGATCGCCGACGTGACTGTCGTCTCTGTCATCGTGATTCGCAATTATCGAATCCAATTTGTCCACCAGAAAGGTGAGGACCGTAGGAGAAAACGTAGGAAAAAAGAAGAGGGTGGACGCGATCGAAGATAGAGAAAATGACGAGGCGGACGACGTGGAAATGGATAGAGAAAGAGCTCGCCACCCCGGAATTATCTCTGGCGCACCTTGCACGGTAATTACTCGGTGTCCGATCGATATCATAAATTTGTTCGATCGGAGAACAACGTAGATATCGTCCACTCGCGTTCGAAATTCGGCCGCTTCTGTTTCCAACGATTTGCGGTGGCAATTCGGTTGAAAATCATGAACCGAGTCTGTTCTCGATCGAAATCTTCTTCGCGAACGGCGAAACGCTGCCACTTACATCGATCCAATCGATTCGAAGCCATGGAAACGCTTAATAATCGGTCGACGAGTAACTGGAACACTAAAGGGCTAGCTCGAAAAGGGCCGAGGGATGAGAATACGGTGGAAACGAGCAACTATCCGGCGCGCAAGTTCTATCGTGGTTGTCTTGGCTAAACGGTGCCTCTTGCTGTTGCAAAGTTCCGCGACCAAGTGTCCGGTTCATGGTTGTTTAGGGTTGCACCTCCACTTTAGGTCCCGTCTTCCATTCATGGAAAAGGGAAACATTACACGCGGATGGAGTTGAAACGTCCTCGAGTTTAACGCGTTGTTGCACGTCCAGGAAATCGAAATTCAAAAGGGGTGGAATATCCAAATATTTCTTTTTCAAGCATTTACCTAACTACTGCGTTAACTACCTGTTCACATTAACGCTGATACAACTCGTTATTCAATAAGGGCCTCTTGCATCGGAACTTTCATTATGAAATTTATGCAACACTTAATTAATATTTCTCCTACTATCACAAAGAAATTGTTGACATTCGCCACTCGTTATTGTATGTTACGTCCATTCTTTAATTGCAAGTACATTCGTCAGTTGTTAACGATGCAAATTCATCTTCTTCTTCGTTGAATCGAGATTACAAAACGGAGCAACCGATGTCGAGGACCAAGTTGAATCTCGTTTCAGCTATCAACATCGATGAATCTGTTACCGTTAATTAACGCGAAAGCAAGGTTCGATTGATCAAGTTCTTGTTCAGCCGTCGACAGAGTACAGGATGCTAGTTTCTTCGATATAGCACCGAAACGAATTCGTCATGAATTTTATTTCAATTAATTACTGCTGCTTGCTATCACGCGCTACTATCAACGGAGTATCGCATGCCTAACCGCCGTAATGCATTCATTGTCCGCGCAATCTGCCATTTAATCGGACTTAATCGCCACTTTGTGTTCCGCGTGACTGCTGTTGTTTATTAATTAATTCAACGTCGCTTAGGTGTCAACGAGACAATTGCCTTCAATGAACTCCGTCTCGTGGTTAAGCCGTTTCAACAACCGACGCTAATTGTTTCGGGAGAAAACCGAGAAAAAGGAACGAGTTCGTTGGGGTTTGCAGGAAAAGCGAATTTCATCTTTCCACGTTGTTATGGAAAGTTCAATTTACAGACGAGAAATTTGAATTTTCCACCCGCTGCTTTGCCAACTTAATAGAATATTAATGCTACTTACAATGTTATTTCAAATGAATGCCGTAATGAATTTCGGCTCAGCTTCGTAACTTATAGTTTCACTGCGTCAAATATCTATCCAAATCTACAAATCCTCAAATTTCCAAACTCCTGAGTTCCCACACCCCCAAATTTCCACAGATCCAAATCTGTGTAAATACTGTGGAAGATACCATCAAATTTTCTCCTGTCAAAATTTCTTTTCTCCAAATAGCGAAATTTCAGGGAGTGTGTACACGGAGCGTCGTCGACGGTATTTAACGTGTTAACGAATAACCGGTCGCCAACTAATTCCGACCATCGACGAGAACCAACGGGATTAATTACGAGCCCGCGATCTCAAGTTCGTCGTTCCCGGCATCGAATGAAATTTCTACCGAAAATACAGGACGGAATTATGAAGGGCCGCGGCTCAATTACCAAACCCGGACCGTCTGTCAACGTCCCGGTGTGTTTGTTCTCATCGTTCTCGTTCCGGGAGCGTTATTTCAAGCTGCGCCGTACCTCGGGGTAATAAGAGATACAATCGTAATATCCTGGACGTTGCGTTCCGTCTAAATTGTCCAGCCAGCTTATCCAGAATATTTACAGCCCCATCCTGATTACAAGCCGACCGTGTACTCGCGATACGAACGGGACACGTGGAATATTTTCGTGGGTCCTCGGGAAATGTACCCCCCGGCCTAGTTCCCTAACAAATGATCGGCGGCTGTCAAATATAACCAGAAAAAAAGAGGGACCGAGAGGCCGCTTAACAGCCGGCCAGATAAAAATTGATGGCTCGTGTCAGGGCTATTATTGCGCGACGCGCCTAGGAACACATCATTAGAGGGGTTTGCATCAGGATTTTCTGTCGAAACAGAGACAGAGTTTTCGAGTTCTGTACACTCTACACCAAAAACGCTACACAATTCTCATAAATGATAGACAAATTTCATGATGCAGAAAGAAGAAATATAGCGGTGATCTAATTGGTAATTAAATCCCCTAATGTCTGAACGTTTACATATTATGTTGCATGTAATTGTAAGGTGCATCGTTACAAAGTATATCTGCCATAATACGAAAACTTGACATTTTTCTCTGTAGAAATTAAGGATAGCACAATCGGGCTATCATTTTACCAGGCGTGTAGTTTGGCTCGGCCATATATTCGTGCGTATCGTGCCTCTAGTCGGGGAATTACGAGAAAGATTGATCGTACCTATTTGCCGAAACCAAATTACACTTCTGTTCACCCACGCCCTCTATCTTAGGAAGCCATTTCGTTGCCATGGCTAGTCTCCATTTATTTATCACCGTCCCAATAAATAATTAGCCTCCTTAATAACGTCCGGTCTGCATCGATGTATCGACCGTCGATAGATTATTGTTATTATTTATTTCCGGCGAGAATAAAAGGGATAACCGTATGATGCATGGCCGCGAAGGTACAGCGAACGGAACAACGGGATAGAGAGAACGGGAGATTGTTTTCTATGATGTACGGTTCGAAGGACTGCCTCGCCAGACGTAATGAAAATTTTTTTTCTTCCACGACGGAAGAAAGGGTGGAAAAGAAAGAAGGGTAAATGAAACACTTACGCTGAACGGCACCAGTGAGTTCTTCACGGACGGGACCATCCATTGTTGAAACAGCGACATGACCACTTGGCAGCCGACCACGACCTCCAGGATACGTTTAATCAAAAATCTGCAAGAAGAAATAAAACGTTTGGTTCTTAAGGGGACGCTAAAGTAAATTTCCTTACTGGATCTGTTTTTCATTCACAGATTCCTGAACCGGATTCAAGAGCATAATCCTGTTAGCTGCCTAACCTCACATTTTAATTATTAAGTTCTTGCATGTGACATCCTATTTTCATAAAGTTGGTATCCTTTGCACCTGAAAGGTGACTTACCGTTCAGTTCAATAATTTGAATTGCTTTAACCAAATCTACAGTGTTACATATGTAATTTTTCAATCAGGTAGTTTCAGAGTTGCGGACAGCAAAAGTACCGTCGAGTGCAAAAGGTTAACTCGTGAAATAAGCATGCACTTAAAAACATGAGTACCAGCCATACTTTCGTAGCCAACAATTGTGGCAAGAAGCATCGGCCACGCTCTCAATGCACTTCCTGCTATATGGTTTGTTAAAATACGTCGGGGCAGAGGGAAGAAAGTGTTCTATAAAAATCTTCAAGATTTCGGATACAATCGGAAATACCAGCCGGAAGCACGGAAAGGAATACATCACCTTGTCCTCCCCCTCCGGAGTCCATCCAAACGTACCCTTCTCTATTTTCCCAACAATAGCCCACTTAAATCTAATTTCGCGAACACTCCGTTCGCCAACTTTGCCTTCTTCTCTCCGTTTTCCTTTCCAAAGGAAGTGTGTAGGATTGAAACCGAGCGAAAAAGAAGGCAAACTTTTGGTGAAGTGCTCGCGAACGGATACGAGCTGGTACCTATATAAACGTGCTCACCGGCGGGATTAGAATCGAAAGGAACTTTAGCGTAGAACACGAGTGTTTTCTAACTGATCTAATTACCAGCTCCGTTTCAGACGGTTACTTCGGTAACTGAAATTGATCGTTGTGACTATTCGGTAGAAAATTATTTACGTCCCGTTTTAAGTAACGACGAAAAAAAAATGTAGCGTCGAATTGGTATCTTATCAAGATTTATCAAAACAAGAATTTTTAGAATATTTTTGAATTTGTTGATTTCGGCTGAAATGTTCCGGTAACAATTTTCGTAGGAGCTTCAATAAAAAGGAGAATATATGCTCGTAGCAAATTTCAGGTCAAACGTTGTACAATATACCTGCATTCTGAGAAGGAAATTTCAATCCACGATAAAAATTCTGAAATACAACTCAGAATATTCCTCGTCGCAAAGCGTTCTAATATTAGCTCCAAGAAAAGTTTCGTCCAGTTTTATACAGACACGCGTAATGCATGCCCGTGAAAAATAGATGACGATGTATTCTCGCAAGAAAGCCGAGATCACGTTGAGCCTGTCGCGGGAAACAAGCAGATTAATCTTCCAGTCTCGTGTATTCAACAATCCTTCCTTCGCATAATTCTTCTTAAAAAATTAATTTCCATTCATTTCGCGAGTCACTCCGACTATCTCGTAATGTTCATACTTCACGGTTCAAATAATCTTACGATTTAAAACCTCAAACAATAAATTGAAAACCCGAAGAAAAGAAAAATCTCCGCGTTCTCTTATTACTGTTTACCTTTTCCGAATCCTTTGTGTCCTAGGGAAATTCAGTTCGTAGCAGAGCGTAGGGGCCAGGATGTAGTAGTAAAGATCACGGAGATTCAAGTTGTCCGGATATTGCACCAAGACGGTACCAGCCCCGTCTACCTCGTACTTCGAGTCGTCGACCTCTGCGCCGTTCACGCTGGAAGCTGCAACAACGAATCGTATCCGCGTTAGACGTGGAAAAAACAAATTACAGCGATGATTCACACGCGGCTGGCAAGCAACAGGAATTTCACCGGCTCCTCCTCTCGTCTCCCGGCCAAGTTTCTCCGAAAGGGGAGAAACAAAAATCCAAAAGGGAAAGCTCGGACGGAGAGTTTGATGAAAAGCTACCGTGGAAGTTACACCGAAGAGCTCCGAGGATCATTTCGAACCTCTCCAGAGACCAGGAAGAATAGTTTAATCTTCGGAGGGAAACCGGCAAGTATTTAAACTTCGATCCCCCGAGCAATATAAGTTTCGATTGTTACGCGACGATAACCATTATTATTTCTCGAATTGAATCGGTAAGTCGAACGGTAGCCGTTCGAAATTACTCCTCGAACGATCACGGACTAATTTCTTCAATATCATGCTAAATTTACCTCGGTAACCACCTCTCGGGATACGGACGATTAATTAGGAAAGAGAATTTAATTGAAGGAAAGAGATGTGTGTAGGGTGACCATAATCGTCCTCGATTACGATAGGGTTAATTCTGTTGATCTCGAAGTGAGACGTTCGGACGATTTTCAACCGATCGGTAGAAAATAAGGAAGGTATTCGGCAGCTGGAAGATTTCCATCGTTTCGACAAGCTTTTCGTTGGTTATTCGACCGAGACGAGACCGATTCCCTGGTCCACGTGTCTAATCCGGCAGCAACGCGAATAGGTAACTGATAGAATCCCCTCATTTATCCAAATCCGACGGATAATCCAATCTGGAATTCAAATAAGCTCCGTTGCACCGGCTGTTACCCGATTACCGTAGCCGTTGAACGGTCCGATCGGGCCGATCCGCTCGACTACTCGCGACGTTCGGCGTCGGCTCATCGAATGCTGTTTGAAGACAGCAGAAATCGACAGAAGTCTCGTTCTCGCGAACACGTCGATCCGACGACGGACGTCCGAGCGACGCCTGGCGACGTTCCACGCCTTTCCATTCTTCGTAATAAGCGCCGAAGAATTCGTCCAAATTAAATTCCTGCTGCCTCTTTTTCGTTCGTTGTCGTTGTCTGCGTGCGACCAACTCGACCTCTCGTCTCTGTCTAGCTACCCGGGGCTTCATTTATTCCCCCTCGTGTTTTTCCGGCTGTTTCCCCGTACTCAATACCCGCTCCGAGCACGGAATTTCCTGTTTCGCCGCGATGCTCGAGTTAATACGTCGCCGCGCGATCATCGAGCGTCGCGCGAACCACTCGCGAGATACCGCGAGGATTCCACGCCGGTAATGGGAACCGACGAAACGCGACTGGAATTTTTAATACGAGTTTCTTGATCCCGTTATGATTATAGACGAGCCGAAACTTGTTGAGCGAATTGGGCTCCGATGAATCCACAACACGATCAACAGGTGAAAAATCTCTTACTGCTCCCATCACTTTTTCATGCCTGAGATTTGGATACGATCAGTAATTAATTAGAGGATTATTGATATGTCGATATATCGTGAATGTATGAATAAGCGCAGTCTAGCTATCATCAATATTTATTTCTGTACCGTGTTCATCTTAAATCACCCTACATACGAGACCGAGTTAAATCAATCACCAGAAAAGATTTATAAGAACTCGAAAGTATGATGACACGTTCGAAACTAACTTTTCGACCATCCAACACGTACAAGTTGACAAGTAAAAATTTCGAAAGTCATCGAGTTGTACGACGTTTGGAAATTGGAAACGTCCTGATCTAATGAATCACCAACGTTTCGAGGATGGGATGAAAACACCATTAGTTTATCGAGCAAATAAATTTCTAGAATTAGATCTCCATGTCGTTCGGAAATTGTGGCCAACTGGTATCGAGACAGCCGAGGTCTGTTAGGCTCGGTTCGCACTGTTCCAGGAAATTTACGAGTCCGCTGGATTGCCTTGTCGAAGATTGCAGCCAATCCTATCGGTCGGAAAGCTTCGTCTCTTGTACCGTTCAAGCTTAATTTGTGAGATTTCTCGTTCGCTTTGCGATCCTCCCTTCGTCTTTTCACCTCCTATTGTCATTCTTCTACCATTTGTAGGCACTGCCCACAAATGTTTTATAACCTGCACGACGAATCGATCTTCTATAACCTCAATCTTTTATAACACGATGAATAATTTTATTACTTTACGCGATAACTTAGTTGTAAAAAATGTAATGATTCTGAGTCCCAAATTCCAGTATAATCTAATTGCAGAAAATGAACTGCATCAACGATAGCTCAGTGGAACAGCACTCAGCAAGTTCATAGGTTAAGATGAATACCTTCCATTCCGTCGTTCGTACAAGCCATATTTTCACTTTAAACCTGAATTAGCCACGTCAGTAATATCAGGTTGCGATACCAATACACCTCCGCCGGGCACAAAACACGAACTGATACTTGGGATACAAATAACACGTGATTGCGTTTACATGTTGGCAAAATCACAGTTTGCAGACCTTACGGATAATCGTCAGATCGATATTCGCTGCCTTTACTTTCAAAAAGAGTGAGATTCTCACACAGGGATAAAACTCGTGGACTGTTGAGGATTAATAAAGCTCATACTTTACATGCAGCTCTTGATTCGTAAACGTTATTCGGAACGGTATGAACGCAAAAATTATTCAGGACTGAATTATAAAAGTTATTCAGAATTAAATTATAAAAATTATTCGTGATTAAATTACAAAAGTTACTCGGGATTAAATTATAAAAGTCATTCGTGATTAAATTAAAAAAGTTACTCAGGATTAGCTTGTAAATGAAGTTGTACGAGGACGGTAGACATCGACGTGGAGCGCAACGATAGACACACCCAAAAGGGAGCGTACAAATTGTTCCTGTTTGCAAATTCGATTCGAGTCCATTTCGTCGTGGCACAGGCATCCTCGTTTCCTGACTTCTTGTTCACGGTCGAGGCTCGTTAATCAATGCCAAGATAATGCGGGAGGAAGACATAATGGCGGATGCGTGTGAATGGTGCATCGCGGAGCTGATACCTTTGCCGGAAGTCGGCGGAACAGATGTTGAGGAATGGTCGAACGTTAAGTATCGCGAGGCGGGATAATATAGTCGTTAAAACGTTACAATCGCCTCTGACCGAAACGAGACAGCCCGGTTTCCATCTTTGAATACGTAATTTCGCGACCTAGCCGTCGCGAGACAGCGAGACACAAAGGTCGGACGGGCAAGAATAATTAGATGACTGTTAATTCCGCGCTCGACCGGACTCCGTCTGTCAACCACGCCGTTTCGCGATCGTACGATAACACCGAAGTACAAAAAGTGTCGCGGGCTAATGTGATTATCGAAAATCGATGGAACACTTCGTTCATGTCGAACGGAACGCGTGCTCTCGCGATCGATCCGGCTGATCGATTCGAAGAAGCACGATAGACGATTCTGAAACGTAACCGGAGCCACGAACACGTGGATAATTCTCTCTCTATACCGCGTGCCATGTAATTTTCCTTCTCTACCCCTTTATTCGCTGGCTGTACGTCCAGGTATTCTGTATTATTGCGTGGTATAATGACGACGTCGACTTCTGTGCACGATGTGCCCCTTTTCGCGGAAGCTTTTTGTCCTTTCGTGTCTGGGCACATGGGATCGATCCTCGTAGCTAGATCGAGTTCGATGGCCGTCTCTTTTGCGTTACTCTCGATAACTTGTAAGCTTGTCGATACACGAGTTGTCAAGCACCCGGGTTTTTGAACGGTTATCGTCGCTATCGTGCCTCACGTATGTATAGTAAATGGATCTTCCTTACTGGTATTAAATACTATCGATATAACATCGGCTTAAAACTGATTATTGGAATAACATCATGGTGGAGTATACCCTACACCACTTTAGCATGGTGGCGCTGGTGTACTCCAGTGTTACTATGCCACGCGAGATCTTAGATGGACACTTTGTCCAATTATTGTTCTATCATTTAATTACCTGTTTCATTTCACCAATTCTTCGTGAGCAGTATACTCAGCTAATTGGTTAATCCAGCAGTGTGGCCTCTAACAATATATGCTTTAAGATTTAACTTTGTTCTGCATGTATTTACAAGTTGTTGATTAACAAATAAAATGACTGTATGTTTTAAGCTGAATATTTCTGGAAAACAGCTAATATACATATAGCGGAGTCGTTATTTATTGAAAACCCAGAAACGCAATCGATTCACGTGTCCCCGTTTCAAAGCAATCTACTTTAACGTCTGTCTTAGCTCGAGTTAAAGAAGAAGGCCCTTCGAAAGGTTCTTCGCCAACACGAAGAGCAGATCGGTCGGTGAACGAACAGCGAGTAAAACTGAGGCAGAAACGGACCAATCATTGGACAGACGTGCTGGTCGACTATGGTTTCGCGTGCCATACTGCCATTCTAGTCAATGAGTTTCTGGCGAACGTTTCGAAGTTCCCCGAGGAAGCTTCATATTTTTCTTTTTTTACCCTTTTTTTGTTTGTATGGTCTCTTTGTTGAACCTGGACGGCTGCATCGCGTGGCTGTTGTGCAGGAAGATAGTTTTTAGCGGTCGGTGTTTTTGGAAACTGTTAGCCGGGATGTGTTAAATAATGCATGGACCGTGGATGAATTTATGGAGGATTTCAATTTCGGGAGTTGGAACACAAGGGACACTTCCTCTTTTGTCCACACCTTCTTCAAATTAATATTCTATTCCGTTTCTCGATAAACGTTCGTGTATGATGTTACTTTTGTCCGTGCGGTATATCACGTGACCAGCTTCATTATACAATGTTTCTGACACTATGAAATTTAATAGAGTTCAGGGGTATGAAACTATAGGTCTCGTAAATGCACCTCTGCTTCGAAAAGCAGCCTTGTTATAAACGAAATGCAACTTCCTGCCGCAATATATAATGGTACTTGTTATCGGGTTTATTTAACTATGTACAACCAGTATCAGTATTTTATTCGGCCGAATAAAAGACATATTTCATCGGGACGAATATCGAATAACAGATTAAGGGCTCTACTTTATTCCCGTATTTTTTCTGCGCCGTTTCCGCAGCACTAAATTCGAATTATCATTGTCAGCGAGAATCTCAACCCGCCAGAAGTATTTCAGTGTCGTTCTTCAAGCGTTCAAGAGTGATTAGTTTATCAAAATGCAATTGATTGCTCACAGAATCGATAGTTCATTTGCAAATCAACAATCCGACATGTTTTATTCATCCCCAGAAGCTATCGTGTACTTTAGAACGATTTCTTCTAATACTCGTGTTTCCATTAGCGACTTTCTCGAACGTTTCTCACAATAATTCTCTCGCTTGTCAGACTTGCCATCATTTACGGTTTTAAATACTTACGCAACGTTAAACGTTGTGTCGTACATCATTGCCAGATAGAAAGTGCGCGAGAGGGAGTCGTCTAACGCCATCGTAGGACGAGTTTCCCTCTAATTTATTACTCCGTTGACGTCTAACCTTTCACGTTGCAAGTTCGCGAAAGCACCTACGCGTTGGAAATCTTCTTATGTTCTGGTATCACGAGCTTCGCAGCTCCCGCAAGACCTAAGGAACTCTACAACTTCACGCTATGAAGGGTTGATTTGAGACGGGGTGCTGCGGGGTTGAGAAACTTACGCTTCATGGAAGTAATTTCTATTTTCTTCCTTTCGTTTTTTTCGTTTTACTGGTGGTCCGAAGGGTTCGCGTTATTTTGCTCCGTAATTGTTATAGCGGGCAAGTTTTACACGTTCGGTGGTAAACGTCCGCTATCATGGACTTCGTTGTCTAGAGTTTTCAAGTAAATTATGTATTTTATATGACGCAGATGAGCTTTAGATCTATATGTCCTCAAATATGTGAAACACTTGTATTACTTGATTACTATATCCTTAAATTATCATACTTCCAGATATCTATATGGCCAGATCACTCCACCTCCAGATCTTTGCATAACTAGATCCCAACATCCCCAGATCCATACGTCCCTAAATCCCTACCCCACAAGTACTCACAGTCCAAATTTCTACAGCCCACATTCCTATATCTCGAATCCTTCTATCCCAAATATACTAAATGTCTATATTCCTCGTATCATTTATATCTCCACATTCATTCAACCTTTTACCCAAGCTTGCAATTTCATACGGGCACCCACTCATTTATATCCTTCCTCCAGTTACACACAAAAAAGCACGTGCAAGGTAATTAGATGGTACAAGAACTGCAGAAGGTTAAAATTTCTTTCGATGCAATTTACGAGGTCACTTTGAAGCGGTTCTAAGAAACGTGAAGCACTATAGGTATAACAGATTTCCATAGCACGAAACAGAGCCATAACACGTCAAAATGATACATGAAGTCTTTACAATTCCACGTTTCTCGCTCGATTCAGGCCCGATTCTCTTACTCCGACGGAGTCGTACAAGAGAAGGGTTAATATTCCATGAGGTGAGTTTATTGGGGAAAGGTCGCTCGTATAATTTGACTTTGCCAGCTCTGAATAATCGATATACCACCAGCCTGCACTCAATACCCGGAAACAGACGCGAGGCTGATCGAGAGTTTAAATTGGGTGGAAATTATTCGCCTCTTCCACTGCGGCTACGTGTTCACGAAGGTTGGGCTGTGCACACGCGTCCTGGCAAACCGCGACAATGTGTATGCGCCTTCAGAAGCGAACAAATACCTCTGACACCAGAAACTGGATTACTCGCATAAGAGACAACCCTTTTTTGCGACCACGCGCTATGTACACACCCACGCACGAGTTATTGCATTTTTTTACACTTTCGTATCGTGTTCTTGCGCGCTAATAAACGCTGTAATCATTCAAGATCTCTTGGATTTTACAAATCCTTTATAAACACTCCTTAAATCAGGTTCACCGAGGTAATTAATCCTTGTCACCGTGTATTCCAAACATCGATACGATAATAATTGATAATCGCGTAGAACAGGCTGGATTTGGTACTGCGTAGAATAGGGTCACGGTATTGTGTAGAATTGCTTGCCAAATTCAATGACCTTAATGAACGTAACGAAGGTCAGTCTGATAAGGACAGAAGCAAACAAGCACCATTCAAGTTGCAGCTGCAATATGCAATCCCATATAAATTTTCTAAAAGATGATTTCTAACGAGAGAAATATTTTTAAGCTAATTACACGTGCGTACCACGAATCAGAATAATATATCACAAATCTTCGTATAAATTGTAGTGGAACATTAAGAATAAATTTCTTCAAGAGTAGATACGAAGGTTCTTTGCTGTTCCATTACCTAATCGACATACCACCTAGAATAATCAGTTCTTTGATTTACTCGAACATCAAAGGAATTACGAGTCTCCTTTATTAGATTCGAGCATACTAACTCGATTTACAGGTACGTGTTACACGCCAGGTTCCAACCTCGGATATCCCATCCGTAAATATAATAACAAAAAACTGTTCACGGTATCCTTTGCTTTCCCGTCGCGACGAGATCCCTTTAATTAATTTTGTTCACAATTTTGTCGACGAACGTCCCCGGTTGCAAAACACCCAACACCGAAACGGCACGTTCAAACAAAATAAAAAAAAAAACCTCGAGAGGAAAGAAAAAATGCACATATATCGTAACGAGCGCGTCACGCGAACAAAAATATACGCAGCTGACGTTTTTCCGAATTCGCGTGAAATTAAAGGGCATCCCGTGGAAACGCGGAACGATGTAAAGGGAATGCGTGATACTTGTTACCGAAAGTGGCCAGGCGTGCGTAACACGCGTCGCGGAAATAACATTTTAACGCGGGCTCGCGGCGATAAATTGACACGGTCGATAGAAATAAACGCGCTCTCGAGCGGCGCGTTATTACACATCAGACTGACTGATACCTACAACGACTCGCGCGATGGACTTCTGGAGGGTAAATTATGATGTCGGGAACCTTTGGAGGTCTTCGAACTTGCGCAGGTGGCAATTTTGGAATCTGTTTTGGGAACTTTTTATTTTGATTTTAGGGAACTTGGGACTGGAAGAATTACGACCTTGTGAATTTGGGTATTTAGAAATTTCAGAATGTAAGAATTCTGTGATTGGATAATTTAGGAACTTGAAGCTACAGCAATTTCAGAATGTAGAAATTCAGAGTTAGAAGATTATGAACATAGAAATTGAGCATAAAGAAATTTTGAAATGTTGTATAACCTTTGAGAATCTGAAAATCAGAGTGCCCAAAAATTTGTACCTTCACAGACTTTTCCGTGTAACATTTCCCAAAACTGAAAGCAAATGGTGGTATTCCCTGGCGCGGTTCATAACCAAATGAAGCGTTGCAGAGCAGTGTACCGGACTTCTCGGACTGTATTTTGCAGATTCACCAGAGGAAGATGGCGAGGTTGCACAGAGACGCAATAGGAAACGCGATGTCTGACGGTGTTACGTGCACATTGTCTACTTACACTGTAAATTGTTGTACGACAGGGATTGCCGTCGTATTCTGCCTTGGCTCACTGTCTTTCTTCGACTGCTCAGCCGACACCACATGTTCACTTGCACGTACGACCATAGCTTCAGGAACAGGATGGCGTACAGCATGCACACGTACATGGCACCGACTGCAACAACGAACAGAATTAATTATACGTATAACATTGCACACCATCGTGGCAGCTTGTCGTCGGGCAAAACGTTTCTAACATCTCTCTCTCTCTCTCTCTCCTATATATACACATACTGTCTCTCTTTTCGTCAACTTATAGGGCCAAAGTTCGGGGTACTTTGATGGAAGTGTGTTTAAAATTTACATGCGAGCGTTTAGTTGCCGAGGGAAGTCTAATTAACGTACTCGGAGTGGATTAAATGAAAGTTATCGGTAAACGAAGATAATAATTGTTATTGGTTTACTAGTTAAGTTGAGGATCTTGTTAGTTATTGCGTTTGAACAAGTTATCGTCACGCGTTATTATTGGCATATGTTATTTACTATGCATTACTATTGCCATTCGTTATTATTACTACATGCTTTGTTACTGCGTGTTATCATCTCTACGTTTGATGTAACAATGCATTACTATCGCTATATGTTGTGTTACTATACCTTACTCTCGTCGTATCTTGCATTACCACATGTCATATCCCCCCCAATTATATCTTCACATATATTCGTTACAGTATCAAATGAAAAAACCACTTTAGTCCATCCAATAACATACACATCCCCATGAAGACCTATCACATTTCTCTAATCAGAATATGCTGAACGCCGTAATCCAACACGTTCCATTTAATACAATACCCATTATACACGACCGGGATGTAATATTCTACTCATAGTACAGTATAATAAAACTCCGTTTCATACGAAAATCGTCAAGCAAATTTGCGAAACCGTAAATTCGTTATCCGCGTTCTTCCCGGCGGATTAATGAGAAAGAAAAGAAAAAGGACAGCGCGAGAAAAACGTCGGAGAACAGAGGCAAGAAAAGAGGAGGTAAAAATGGTGGTGGACAGGACGGTGCAGTACGTGCAAGTACGTTTTAATCATCGCAATTTTACACGGCCCCCAGAGAACGTGACAGCAGATACATCTGTGCGAATAAAGCATACGCTGTTATACGCCGGACGTACGTGTCCGAATGTGGCAATTAAAGGGTTTATAAAACACGGTATTACGCATTCATGGCCGACCGTTTCATCCGTGCTGAATTTATCTTTTTCGCGGCTGTATTCGTGGTTCCGCTCCGCTCTGCCCCGGAACACGTTCGTAATGATTGAAGGTTCACAAAAGCTCCTCGTAATTTCCTCGCGCTAACAGGCTAACCATCGAAACGTACAATTTCTTTTCCCGCTCGTCCAAGTTCATCGACTCCGTTGCTCCGTTGTGTTTAATTACAGGCAACGGTATTTGCATCGCAATCTTAAGAATGTCAGTTATTATTATGCGATGCCAGTAACGGCTGCCGCCAGATAATGGCGTTGGACTATGGACGGTGACGAAGCCAGCCACCCTTGCCATGATCCTCATATTTCCTTGATATTTCTATCGATCCTCGATACCTCCTTCGACGAACAGATTGATCGTATTTTAATTAAATCCTGTTTGCTACCACCAGTTATTTCACCCCGTCCAGATTCCACGCCTCGGAACAGGTTCTTTAAAATCACCTGGCTCAATCGACAATATCATTTTGGCAATTTTTACGACAAATATTTGCAGTAGGGACAGAGGTGTACCATATCAAACATGATGGTCAAATATAGGTATAAAAGTATACCCATCGTGTACTGTATAACTGAAGTACGTATGTGATTCAGGATGAACATGCTTCTAAATATACGTTGAATGCATAAGGTTATTTTTTGTAAGAAAGTAGTCTTCTATAAATGTAATTTCTGAAGAAAATAAAAATAGAAAGAGAAACTTTTCATCCAATTATGTATTTATCCGGGGCAATTGTTCCCTGTCTGGCAAAGTCGAAGTTCCCGTGGGAGCGATGTCCATTACCAGCAGTAACCGGTTTAATAAATATTTATTCGAATTAGGCTTTTTATTTGCATGCAAATAACGTTGGCAAACGAGACGAGTGGGTGAACAAGTCTGCCAGCGAAACAACGGCGAATGAATGTTTCATTGTTGAATTTATAATTTTTTGAATAATCTTTGAACTATACTGCGTTTGTCTGTTACAAATTCAGCGTCGGTAATCATGCGAGTTACGTTCGCGCAATTTATTCCGAGAAAATATCGAAGCAACCGGAATAATTAAAACGTTCACCTCCGAAGAAGAAACGCAACGTTTCTCTCGTTCGGGTAACACGAGTAATTTGCAAGTTCTGCGTTCGAAAAATAAATGACCTCGAAGGAAATGCATGAGAAGGAAGGTGAAACGAGACGAGACAATTACGGTGCTACCTTGAAAGTGTTCAGCCTATCGTGGCCAGGTTTTTAAACGGAACGAGATATTTCGAATCATCCGAGGGAAAGGCAAAACTCGAAAGAATACCATCGCGTGCTATCCCGCATCGCTTGCTATTTCCACGAATGAGAACTCCTCTGGCTCGTTTTCAGCAAAGGATTCTAATCAACTTTCTTCGTCCAGAAATCTCTTTCGACATAAATTCGTATTCGCGAAATGAGGTTAATTAAAGTACAAATAGATTCGAGCAATCAATACTAATCAGAACGAAAGTAATCAAGAATCTCAATCCATAACTTCGATCAGGTTTTTTTATTTTCGTACATCGGTTGGCAATCAACGCGACAGGTTCGGTCCTCAAGTTTTACCAACTTCACCGTGTTCGATTTAATCGTTACGGTTTTCGCTACTCTGCCCGACGAAATATCGACGTGGAACTTTCGCGTTTCTACCGCTTTAAATTATTCGGACGAATATAATTAATGTATCGAATTCGGTACCGCTGCAAACGACCAGGGCGCAGATGATACTACGATAATGGGAAAGCGAGAAAGCGTGTAACAAGTATAACCAGCCGATACCATCGTTCGTTAATGGTCACGATGTACCACGACCACGCGAAACGCCGCGATATACAGGTCGTCTCATGCGACTGAGCCGATCTATGGGATATGGGGGCATAACAATTACGAGGCGGTGAGGTCTGGGGATATTCGGATGTAGGAATATTGGAACGTACAAATTTCTGAACGTAAGGGTGCTGGAATGTAAGGGTATTGGGACGTGAGGGAGTTAGGACATAAGGATATCGGAATGTAAAAATATGGAAACATAGGGGTATTTAAACGTAGAGATATTGGAACGTAAGGACATTGAGACGTAGAACTATTAAGGAGAAGTAAAAGTAGTCTAAGATCTTGGAAATGCTTCAATTTCCAGAATGAACACATGCACCGACTGGCCCTCGACGCGACACCATTTAATTTTGCCTAATGAAATTTGTTGTATCTTCTAGCACTTTAGAGGTAAGCTTGACCCAGATGCAGAGAGCAGCTTGTATTTCTACATAATATGCCGGAGTGCGTGGATTTTCCATCGCCCTCAGGGCCGTACGGAAGTAAGCTTCCGACATAACCGTGAGGAGGTTCTTTGCTAGGCAAAAGTGGATACTAAATATTCTCTGACTGCTCCCTTTTGTCCCCGTCGCACTTTTCCTCGTCCTTTGCGCAAGAAATATTTTCCTTGACACGCCCACCTGGAAAGCCAGAGGCGAGGTGCTAATTAGAGGGATTCTCGGATTCCCGTGGAAACCACGCGTTTAAATACTCCCTCGTGCAAGAGTAGCTCCCTTTTCCTTTGACGAGGAAACGACTCTTGCGAGGCTTGTTAATGACATCGAACGAGTTCCACTTCTTAAGAGATCGTCGAGGTAAGAAGATCTTCGATTTCCTTCTTTCCTTCCAACGTAATCGCTACGCGATCTCTGGTGACGAGAACATGACACCTGAGGCTGCTCCGATGTTTATCCGCAACGGGATTTTAATAAGTTCATTCGTTTGGCCCCATCAAAAAGCCATCAGCAACGATAGACATTAATTTCCTGCCTACTCGGCGTTTCGATAAGCGATCTCAGATCGAGGTTGCCCATGAATCGAGCAACGAATTAGTATCCACGTTTCCAGCTTATCCGAAATGATCGATTGTCCGCTAATGCAAACGGGAAGGAAATTCCGAAGAAAACTGGAAAAGAACAAATGTCTCTCCCGATTGCGTGGCCGCTATCTCGAGTACAAGGAAGTACGTCTCCGACCCTGCTTGTCGTTTATACTGATTTTAGATTGTTTCGGAGAGGGTCGCACGAGGGTGACTCGCTTATGACTTCTCACCCTTGTTTCTTTCATACCCATTCCGTCCCTAACGTTATACCATGAATTCAATTACGTTGACACTCATGAAAATCACCGTACTACTCAATACGAGCCATAAATTGGTAGATTTACATTCATTAGTGCCTTTGACTTAATTAGTGCGATAGGACTTTAGACATGGGTGAAGACTGGAGGTTAACCTTAGGGGAGATTAAAATTATAAAACCATTGTGTACTCATCGGTACCTTCACACGACCAGAGTGATAGAATTCTGAATGAATATGGAATTTGATGTATTGAGTTAAAATTAAGATCCTGACAGGAATCTCAAAATCTTAGATTCATGAACAGTTCCTTCAGTTATCGTAATTTTGGTCCCAATAGTCACCATTCTTGTGCAGTCCAGTATGAACCGTAGGTGGACTCGTTACTCATCAGTCTCCGACTCTGCTAGAACGATACAGTTTTACGTACGGCTAGGGATTTGCGAAGTTAGGTTAACCTTAAAACCGTAGCAGAAATCCCAGAATGGTCCTCAGGTTACGTTGGCACTCACAGAGGAATAGTTTGACCCTATTAGAACCGTGGCGTTTTGCATAAACCTAAAGTTAGCGTTAAGGTCTTATAATAGAAATCCCCAAATAGAAACGTTCGCTAACTAGCCGAGCCAAAGCGGATAAGGTATATCAACCGCAGGCTCTATTTTATGAAAAAATTCCCATATTAATATAAAACGACCCGAAACCCGGGGCTGCTCAACGAAGCTGTTACCTATACGCAACAGAGCTCGCGCCAGCAACCCCGGGGCGTTAATGAACGTATATAAATGGTGTACCTGTACGGAAGCGAGATAATTGCCAAATGCCGTGACGCGTGTACGCGTTCCCTATAGTTTGGCACCGTACACGTTGAAACGAATCTATCTTGCCGAGAGGGCGAACAGCGACGCCTCCGCCACGCTGTGCAAACGTGTGTCCGCGTGTCACCTGCACGATTTTACAACGATCCGGCGAGAAATACGAATCGACAGCTAGATAAACTCCGAACAGACAGCACGAAATGTAAACGAACAGAGAATTTCGTAGACCAGATTTATCGTCGTTTTAATGATAGAAAAGAAAACGTATCGCTACCTACGAAAATTGGAAAACGTCGGTGTACGTGAACTTACTGGCACAATAAAAGTCGTGTACACGTACACAAAATGTTCTAATGCAACCATATACACATTTTATTATAACGTGATGTAATAAATAAAATGAATAAAGGTCTACCTAAAACTACAAGTATTTCAAACGACTATCAACATCAGACCATCTATCTTCGTTACCGCTTTCATGTTTGATGTTAATATTTAAAGTATACCCTGTACATAACAACATCGGTTATTTCACTGAAATTTTGTACCAGCCTTTCTTTTGCTTACAAAGGAGGTAAAAGAGAGTGTATACTTAATAGCGAAAAATGTTTTGACTAAAAGCCTGCCGCGTGTACATAATTATATATGGAAAGCTCTTTTCCTCTTCTATCATTGATCCTCCTGATTCATTCAGCACATTTCTCAACACTTGGACTTCTTACATACTTAATTGTATCCCAGCTAAAAACTCGCTCCGCGACATTTCAGACGTATACATCAGTCAGATCGATCGAAATCACCGTTCTTGCGCTGCACATTGCTCGCGAGCTTGTTGCCGGTTTTTCGTGTCCCGTCGCAATAAACGAGGCAAGGAGCGCAATTAAGTCGTGACAATTTGTCCCTGTGTTGGATCGCGAGACACAGATACTAGCGCCACGACAGATTTACACAGGACGATATACATCACTGGATGGATTTTTCATCGACTACGGAGTCGGATTTTTCAGCGACGGCATTACAAGCCGGATAATCTGAACCGGTCAACGACGGCAAAAGAGATCTTTTTATTTCTCGCGTGAACCATTGACATCCGAACAATGGACAGTTATAAAGCCCCGGCATCGAAGACAGGTGGATAGCAACTATTTATATGCAAACACGGTCTTTCACTGGCTCGAATGCGTATCAATGATTTTATTACCCACGCTCGATTCTGGCCGTTCCGGAGGGAGGGACGTGTATAAGCCCGGCGGAGATATATCGTTTCGAGGGCAAACAATTTTCCGAAATTTTTGAAGACACTGTCATATTTCACCGTCGACAATGGCTCGACTCGAAAAGGGACGAAATGGGAGAAAAAAAGGGAAAAAGATTCACGTTAACGTACAGAATTATTCCACTGATTTCGCCGCTACGAACACCGCGTTCACGATGAAGCGACCAACCACCGGCATTGTGCACCGGGCGTACAACAATGGCGGAAGTTCCACCGGCGAAAATAGTTTCTCCATTTTCTTCGGCCGCTCGCCGAGCTGAGGAATTGCCAGTTTTCACCTCGGACCCCATTGTCGCCTGGTACACTTCCAGATCCGCAACTCCCGATCTCCGTCATCCTATTTCCCGCGATTTTCAACCCCCGCCCGTCGCCTCATCCCAGACCCGTGGCACGCCGATTCTACCAAGATCTCGCTTACTCCCATCCTCGTTTTCCTTCTACCTTTCTTTCGATCGTACCGATATCAGAAAAAGCGGACTGATGCATTTTGATCAGGATCCATTTCCGCGTGCCGCCTCCAACGGAAGAGACTCGAGACTCTTTCACCCTCGGCCAGGAAACGTGTCATCGAGAACCTCCCCTCTTTCGGATACCCTTATACCCTGCCACGACTTAGTTTCTTCATCTTTTATGGCCTTTCTATTGCCACCCTGAGAACGCTGTTTCTTCCGATGGGACAAGTGGGATGAAATAATAAAGATAACGAGTTTTTGCTGATTTTGTCATGTTTGCTGATGGTCGAAATGTGGATGTAGTGGGAAAAAATTGAACATCTCGATAAAACACGACCTACTTACAAAACATGGAGTTTAGAATTGTAATCTTTGATTTACCAAAACTATTTTATCACTTAACTATGTTACACTTATATCGTAAATCAATAGTATAAGATGTCGCTAAAAGTAAAATTGCAGAAATTGGGAACGAAAATATACAGCACAAGAGATATATACGTTTTTCGATAAACAGCATCGCACATTTTTTAGTTAAACAGGCACAATAGCAATTACGGTTTCGCGAGAGTAGTATAACCCGATATTAGTTGGACCTAAATCCGTCAGCTGGCAAAAGAATAATGTTTCAATATCCGGCCGAGTATACAATTACACGAGTTGGTAGCAGATTAAAAATTGAACGAAATTGCTTTGTTGGTTATTTCAATTGTTTTCTGCTCTCTGTAACATAGACAGCCAGGAATTTACGAGGGATTTTTTTCTACCATGAAATTTGAAAACTCATGCATATTAAATCGATGTATCGTGCTACAGCAGTCAAGCAATTAATTGAAAAGCAGATTTCAAGCTCAATTTCATATTCTAAATATTTGGTAGTATAAAATTGTGCGTTTGCATTCAATGTTTCGCTCGTGAAACAAAAACATGTTAGCGCACGAAAAGTTCTGGATATAAATCGAGAACTTTTAATAAATGTGGGCTGTCCATTAATCGTTTCGTCGAAATAATTATAACTAGCGCCGAATTCGCGGAACAATGTTATACATACGTGTTTACAGTCTTGTTTCGCCTCGCGTGCACGCTGCATTTGGCGTGACAACGAGCCACACGTAGTCGGCGCACCTGAGCGACGAGTGTATATAAATCGAGCATGTAGAATGGGGTAAAAACAAAGAAAAACACAAAGGAAAGCGGGTACAACAAGAGGAGAAGGAGCGACGGGGAAAACGCGAAGCAGAATCGAAACAGAACAACGTTATCCGATAGTACGCTCCACGACGACGAGTACCCTCGAGCAGAACGAAGCATATGAATATATTTGATATAAAAAATAAACTCGAGACAATTTCTCTTTCCCGAAATTTGAAAAATTCGGCCATTTGGAAAATTGGAAACTTAAGAGGTGGATTTAGACATTTGGAAGCTTGAGATTTAGAAATATGGGGACTTGGCGATTTGAAATAATTACAAAGAACGATGCTAAAAAGACAACTATTCCTTTTTCATCAATCTTTTAGTCTATTCATCCATTCATCCACATTTATTCTTTCAGCATGTTCTATTACTGGGAAACATTTATTCGAGCATGCATGCGACTGAATCGAATAAACCTTCGAAATTACGATTTCATAAAAATCCGTAATACTTGAAATAAAAATGTCAAAGGCGTTTCACGGATGAAAGACGCGCGACATTACGCCAACGTGAATGCGCGACGAGCAAGAGAACGGCGCGGAATTGTTTTCTTTTATTTACATCGGAACAAAAGACAACAAGCGGAAAAATTCTTGTTTCTTTCTATTTTCAGTTGCGTGTCACCGTTGGTCTGTCCATTAATTCTTTTCGTGGTCATCAACGACTCAATGCGCACAGAATTTTTGTAAACAGCCATTATTCGCGGTACTAATTAAAAGAATTCGATCGTAAACTTTCAATTTGGTTCTACACCATTCTAATGCGTTAGTTCTACACGAACGAGTAACTAGTTGCCGGGTTTAGTTGTTCGTAATAAAGTATCGAGTCGAAAGTTCTCGTTAACAGGTTGCGGAACAATTATCCCGTGCAATAATGCTACATTTTGTGTAATTATAGAATGAGACGCGAACGAACCGTGTCAATTTCATCGCTCGAGCACATTTCGATGAAAGCAGTTATACCAATTCTACGATATCAACGACCGAATCACCGATATCGAATTTCCTCGGACGATATCACCGTGACTGGACAATTCGTGGTTCGCTGTTGCTATTCGTTTCAAAGCCTCGTCGTTTTTGTCAAGTCACCGTTCATTTCATTTCGTATGATTGAAATAAGAAATTAGATATCGATATTTTTATTAGGTTTCTCTACAAATTCGTCACGTTCCGTTTACTATATATTTTAATTCAATTTAAACTCTCCCTTTACCCCCATACTGATAGGGTAATATTTAAAAGGATAACATAATAGAACTCCATACGAGATTCAAACGTGTAATATTTTGAAGATCGATCACTTCCGTTTTACAACGATAGATCACCTAACCTTTCGGTAACCACATTACCTTAACAATACTTGTAGAAATTCGATCAACATTGTATGATGGCGAATACAAACAGCAACATTATACGAAATACGGAAGAATTATGATAGGGGATAAGATTTCGAAGCTGGCGGTTTCCCAAAATCTCTAGTATCCGATACGCTCCGTGGACACAAGATTCTCTCATTATTCTTCACAATACAGTTACGTTTGTATCACATCGCATCATACTGAAACATAAATGCACGCGATCGTAAGATCGATCAACAGACTGTCTCTAAATCACTGCTGATCAATTTCGTTTCATCAAAGTGCAACTTTCTTCAATTCAATCTCAACAAAGCGCGCTATATTTTCAACAATATCTTCATCAAGCATCTCTGTTTTACTATTTCATATTCCCTGCTTCGGTGCACCGCGGTTGTACGTGACGTCCCATGCAATTGCAACGTGTTTATATTTCAACGTCGCAAGATAACATTGAATGGTATCAAGTTAATACATTTTTATGCATCAGTACATCGCCAGGAAAAAGTTGCATCTAATGTACAAGCTTTCACTAACAAAATATTTTTTGGAAGTACAGTTTAGATAAACTTTTAATACCCATCAGGTGTTGCCATAAGTTATGTTATATTAACTGATTTTGTTTATAATTCCGTGCTTAACAAATTTTGTAGATATATTTTAGCTGCACATGAAGTGTTTCCCTTTCTGAAGTTGCAAGAGGTAGTATAAGAAAGCTTCAATAAAGCGTCTACATTTCGTTGATTTATAGCGTAACAATCAATATAACACCGATCAAATCGAACGATCCCTTCTTCTTTATCTCCAATAATCTCCAACGAAGCCAATAAGAGCCCGTTTCGAGACGGGAATACCTGACGGAGTCGCGTAAAAACCGTTCGCTCTTTATTTTTCAAGAATGCTCGAGGATGACCAATAAATTCACTGCACGGCATCGCCGCACATTACCGGAGCTCGTGCCCTTTGCACGGGACGTATATATACGTATTTCTGGGAGATCGATCAGCTCGTAATTCAGCCAGCACGCGTAATTCCCTATTTACGTCCTGACGATTCGTTTGCTCGTTCCTTCGACTTTCACGGGCTAAATCCCCCAGCCAGCCGGGACATTTCTGATCCTGGCACGATATCCAGTTGGCTCGAGCTTGTAATCACCTCGCGAAGTTACCGTGCGTGAAGCCAGATCTTGGCAGCCTGCGTGCATTCGTTTCACGCGCGACTATGCAGATTGCTGGACTATTTGTGTGTATGTGCACGGGGGGATAGAATGCGGTCACAAAGACGAAACAGTCTTTTTCTCGACAGGGAAGTCAATAGAACGGCGACAATCGCGTTTCTTTCGACAGCTGCGGCTATTCTTATTAACACTTTGACCTCTATACATTTTGCACGCGATGCTAGCCTTGCACTTTTATGCTTCTTTTTATATCCCACAGAGCACCGATGATCAGTTTAGTCTCTGATACACGTACACGACGCGCAATAAAGAGTCCTCACAACATATATTTAGATGAGTTGACACGTGGACGTATTGAAGGTTTAGGGACCTATTTCGCAAGTACAGGATATTAGGAGATTAATCTAGATCGTGTTCCTGTTTATTTGCTACGTGAAATGGATTTCGTTGGACACGGAATTTATGAGACCACTATGTACTTCATCGGTTTCCATCTTCCTTACGACATAGGTTAGGTTCTTAGCTTAACGGTTAATCTACGTTTAGTTTGTTAAAATGATAGTAACTTATAGGTGTTGATTAGCTTTGTTACTCTTAAACTTTTCTTAATTTTCGAAATCATCGTTGAATGCGCTTATAAGATTAATCTACTTGCTTACGTTTTCCGTATCGATTATGCAAAATACCTATAATGATCGATACAGCCGATATTTGTTATCCTTTCTGTGAATGTAGTAGGAAGAACACGAAATTCCGTTTGATACAAGCACGGTATTCCTTTCTGAGTTTCCTTCTTTCAGCGGCAATCATTTCTTCGCTTAAATGGCTCGAAAAGTTTTCTTTCAGATTCTCGCATCTGATGCTTGTTCTTAGTCCTCCCCCTTCTTCTCGGTCGGTTAAAGAAGACGCTGCAATCGACGCGGTATTCTCTGAAACGTTCACTCGAGCGAATTCGAATTAAATTTCAAGTATCCTTTTCTGCAACTCGTTCCGTCCCCCGCCATCCCTTTCTCGAACTAACCGAAGAATCTCCGAGTTCCGCAAAGCTGGATCCTCGAATCTTCCTCGAGTGTATCGATTTCGTCTTAAATTTCATGCCGTGACTTTGCGAACCAGCTAAAGATCTTAGCGTGTCGTTGTAACGAAGCCAACTTTCCGAGCGCCAAAAAGGGTACAAACCGAGCTTCATCGAGGAGTTTGTTTCCAGACGCGATGCACGAACAAAAGATATACAACTTTTTAAAAATGAATCGGATTAAATCGCCTTGGAGGACCGTGACGCGGTTCATGAAGGAAAGCGTCCAACAACTAAAGTATCCGATCATCCGCGATCAATTAAAGGATTCGAGTCGCTTCTCGCAACCGAATCAGTCGCTTCAGAGACAACACCACCTAATCGTTTACCCGAAACTACGTTTGCTCCAAGTACCAGCCCGATTTAAACGACACCGTCTAGCGAGCACAAGGCCGTAAACAACTCGTTGCGAAAGCGTACACGAAACGGAACATCAAAGTTAGCGTTGAACGAAAATCGTCACCGGACGAGGAGCTTCCCTAGAACGTTAATATTTCAGTCGAGAAGGCTCGTTTGCCCTCTGGCGTTACAAAGCGACCCTCCGCATGTATCGCTGTTACATCTTCCCGGTTAAATTCTCGTCGCCTCGCGTCCAACAAAGCCTAGCATCCGGTATCAACACAGCCACTTCCGACATGTAACTCGCGACATCTCCTCCCAGCTACACTTGAAACCATCGCTTCGTTCCTACTACTCGCGCGGAAACTAATTTGCTATCTACTTCGCTGAATCATCTCGTGATGGACAAATAAGGTTGCGACGCACGGTGCAAGTGGCATACAATTGCAGGTGCTTAAGGGGTACCTAATTTCTTAAGTCGAATACTTAAAGGTTTTATGTTCGTAAATCAACAAATTTCAAATTTACAAATCTTCAAGTTAGCAAATCTCCGTGATTTCAATTACTCCATCACTGAATCTGCTCATCGCTGGTACACAATCGAGTGAAACAGAAAATGGAAGAAAGCTCGAAGAGAATAAAGGCGCATCGCTGTTCCGCAACAAATTGCAATTTTATCGGAATTTTAATTAGGCTGGAAACACGTATTTGTCGAACGATGTTGGGCGTGCAAAAGCGCACGCCGGTATAATCGTATTATCGCGCTTACCAGTTTTTAGTTGAATACCCGGTCCGCGATTTAATTGCGGTGAATTATCGAAAGACCCGGCACATTCGGTACATCGATGTAAATGTATATCGGTTTAACTGTCGAGTTAAAAGTGTAACCCTCTATTATTTAATTCGTGGGCATTTCATTTACTTTCGATGAAATGTTGACTGCAGAGTCGGGGTTGAATATCATTTTTAAGAACTCACGAATTTATTTGGTAATTATTAAGTTATCTTGGTGCACTGTATCTTGCTATGAAATATGCAAAGATTTAATGATAACTTTGAATATCTTTGTCATATGAAAAAGTGTTTTACGTAAAACTTGTACAGTATAGAAGAGGACATAATGTAACGTCAACATTTTTATACAGTTGGTGACGCAGAGGAAATTTCAATGTACAATATTAAAAAGTCAACACTTCGCAAGATATTTCATACGAGAACTCGAAATATCTCATGAATTATTGATTTCGTTAGATATACTTGTACTTTCCTAATTCCTTAATACTTTCATCCGCAGAACGTTCCAAAGAATTAACGTATGTACACGATATATCAAGGAGCAAGTGTACTTTACCTACTCATACGAACTAAATATCAAAGAACTTGTGCAGCCAGTGTTATGGCCACTCGTAAATTGAGAGTGCAAGAAATATCATACTACTCACTGTACGTGACCATAGTCATCACACCAGAAATAACAATTTCCACGATCACTGAAGATACGTTTGACTACTATTCGTGTTTTCATTCCACGATGCAGGGAATTCTTTTTCAAAAATTCTCTCTCTCTGTTATCCACTTAACCATTGTGGCCGGTAACACAATAATCATCAAGCCAGCCGGATTCACGCAATTCCGTTGCCGTTGTGTTTGCGAATTCTTGTGCAGCCAGGTTTTACGCTGTCACCGTTGAATAAGTTCACTCGAGCCACGTGTGTATGCTTGCATTCTAATAACTCTGCTGCGCCTCCACTCTTTCAATTTCGCCCTCGACCCATAAATTCGTCCCGAAGTGTGCACTCTGCACGCATCCCGTTTCGATACGTCGTCACCCCGACATAAAGTTGTAACGAGCGTCGCGACACCCTTGGCCCGTAAAATCACGGCCCACACACATACGCGCACACACGTATACACGGCAGCCGGATGGAAATGTAATAACGTCCCGGGGAAACAAAGAGCTGAACCGGAAGCAGCCTCTTTTTCGAATCAACCGACCTCGTGCCATATCGTCGCTCGTCTGCCTGGAAAATTTCATCGTCGTCGTCTTCTAGCGTGTCGTACGTGTTAGCGAGAAGCACGTTAGCGTTAACGGGGCCTAAAGACGACGAAGAAAGGAAACGGTCACGCGACGTATTTCAAGATCGTGCCGGGAATAAAAGGTTACTTCTGATACCCCAGCTACCCTGCTGTCGCTGTCAGGCTGTTACTATAGTCTTTATACGTTTAAGGAATGCATTGTCTGGAATGGATACTGGGAATGAATAAAAAGAGCATAATGTCACCGTATTAGTTTCCATAGGGAAGATGGCAATATAGGGGTGGGTGCTACAACCCTCTCATTTTCATACCCAGATGTTACTTCTCATAGGATGCCGATTTAGGAGAAGGTGGTTCCATTAGGCGCTGCAATACTCAAGAGTTATATTCTCCGAATGTGCTACCATGACAAGTGGTAATGTAACGCGCGGTGAATAAAACGCGTGACTATTCAACGCGCTGCAAATACGACGCGTGAGAATACATTGTAAATGTAATGCGTGGCACAACTCGTTGCAAATGCAATGCGTAGTAAATACAACGCAAATACAATGCGTAAAGAAACAAACGAATAATAATACAGCTCGTTTGAAAGGATCATCCAATATACGATGTCGAATAGAGTGTTATACCATCAGATTATCTTTTAAGTCAAGCTAAAGCCAGTCAAAGAAAGAGCGATATGAAGCAAAAAATTATGCAGAGTCCACAGAGCAAAGGGATGTCAAACAGAATTAGCTGAAATGAACTGAAATGATATTTGCTTTGAGCAAGAACAGATTTCGACTTCACATTGTTGAGTCCAGATTCGTATGCACGCTATCAGCAAACTTTAGACCCAGCATGAAAATTAAAAACCCTTGACAGCATGAAGTTTCTGAGGTAGGATAACGCGATGAAGTTTAAATGAGTCCTACAATCTTTGAGGTCGAACGAGCTTCTCGTAGCCGGAACTGTTTTACTCCATCATGGCAACGTCGGTAACTGTATCTGTGACACAGATTCCGTGGAAAATGGCGCGACCTAAACGCTTCTCCATTTACGATGTTCCCGTTTGCTCAACTAGATCCTACTGGATTACCACACGATAACGAAGTAGTTATTCCGGCTGCTGTCTCCTCCCTCTCCTCGGGTAGCGAGAGAGAAAGCCGAATAGGTTTGCGAATTAGTCGTTGGTCCGCGATTTGTTATTCAAAATTCACGGTAAGGCGCCCACCTGGGCCACATATCCGGTATGTTCGAACGTAATTTCCGTTCCGGGTAAAGCTCGATGTAAGCCTGTTATGTTTGAGCACGGCCAAAGCCGTAGCTAGGTCGTAATACCTCGAGCGGAAGAACATTCATGATTCAAAAGTCGTAAATGGTCGCTCGAAAATTAGGATTTCCCATCATGGAACATCAATAATATTCAAAGGTTACAATCTCACTGCCTGATTTACGCATACAAGGTGTTTGCAAATTGTATCATGAATATCTCACCGTTCTTTTATACTCCTTGCTAAAGGTATATAACAGCTGTTAATTTTGAACTTCAACCAACTCATGTTTTATCGAGGTCTACAGATTTATTATACTTCCAGTTTAACATTACTTTTGAAGAGAATAGTCTTGGATAAGTTACGGTAATAAACGATTTGATCTTGAATTTCTAGATCCAGGTGAATTATGTGGTAATTATCTGGTACACATCTCCACCATTATTGCGAGATACAATCCTCGAACAGCGTGTACATCATAAATTCGCTTGGACAAAGGCTAATATTTTCGCGCGAATTATGCGAAATCTCGCGCACCTTTGCTCGCTATTTACAGACGAATCCTCATGCTCCTTTCGTACAAACACACAGTCTGATTGCCTCTTACGTTCTAAGCCTGCAGCCCGACCATTCCTCGACTGCAAGGCTCGCCAACGAGATCCTAAATCTGATCCAGCGCTCCTTTGTTCCAACCTACCCTATTCGTTGCCGCCTAAACCAACAGTGGCTCGGTCCTTCTTCATGGTCCGTGTAGACAGAGAGCCGAGGCCGGTGGTGTCTGGACGCGTGATTTGTAATTCCTGAGGAACTCATCCCGCGGGCCAGCTAGTCGAAGGGCTCACGCGCGCTGCATAATTTGTAATTCCAAAGAACACCGGGAATACGAAGTGGCCGAGAGGAAGCGACGAAAGAAAGGCACCGACCTGGAGGTCGGCGACAAACTCGCCGGAGAAACGGGAAAAAGAAGAAACGGCGCGAGAAAGAAAAAACACGGGGCCGAGAAGAAGGGGAGCCACGAAAAAATCGAGAGACGATGAATTCAACCCTCACACCCTTGGACTGTCAGAGTTTCTAAGAGGGGTACGCAGCCAATTTCGTCGAGTCGAAACGAGCAGCAGGCTCGTCGTAGCGTGAAACGCGACCGAGCCAAGCGAAAAAGACGCGGATGGTCGAGCATCGGGCGACGAAACGGACGCGTGTGCGTGCCGGATCCGCTTCCGTGCACCGTAATGGCGATCCTCGGGCGCGAGAATACTATGCATAGAGCCGGTTGCAAAGGAGAGGGTGATGGGAGCGGACTGGAGCCTAGCCAGCCGCCGTTAGGCTAACTAGCTCGTGGCACTCGAATGCACAAAGGAGCTTGGCCTGCCGTTTACATCGGATAATCCACTGATGGACAGATCATGTGCTTGACGAACGGCTCGCGGGCTCGCACATGTACGGTGCGTGCAGTATTACGTTGATGAAGACGTACGGTGACCTTCAACTTATTTTAAGAAGCTGCCAATTCGAGAATTCAGGATTTAGAAATTTACACCCTGAATAGGGCAAATTATTTTCCCTATACATTTTATTGATCAAATAGAAAGTATATTTTACTCGAGTGTCCACACACTCGCCCTTTACCCTTTGAAGAAACACAAGTTTACAAAATCCATTAACGGCATAAAGGTCCATAATTTGTTTCCGATCGACGCGTTGTGTAAGCGTCAAAGCTGATCCTGAGAATTTCAAACGCAGTATTATGCGAGGGAAAATTGTCCAGTGAAATGTGATTCCAGTCGGTTTTTGTGAAGCGAGGCGTTTCTAGAGTTAACAGCAGGAAACTCGCTACGTACTGGAGTACAGGGTGATGGGATCGAATATTGAATGCCGTTGGTCTCCGTTCGTATCGAGGTTTTGCAGCGAACGATGTCGGAATTGTCCGATCGTTCGTTTCCTTCGGTAATTACGGCTTTTTACGATCCGCTCGGGGCATTCGCTTTTGCCGGACCAGAGAAGGGTGGACGCTTTTTCGAAAAAGCATAGCTCGCGTCCGATCGACGATTTAATTCTCGCGCTCGTTTCCAGCGGCGGTGACGTAAAGCAGCCGGAGATGCCGGCGAAAAGCCGGAGGCTTCGACACGCTGGATTTCAGCTAGAACAGTCGAAACACGGCCGTCAACCCTCGTAATTACGAAGCCAGAACCGAAAGTATTGACGAACGGTCCACGTCGAATTCCATTCCAGTTATCCCTGTCCCGCGTACATTGTTCTCCCCCTTTTTAACGTCCGGGGAATACGACACCCGCTAGAAACGTGACATCGAGCTATCGACCTACGCCCGTTTTCATCCCTCTCTGCCGTTCTACCGCCCCTCTGCTCTCTCCCTCCTCGAACGTGTATTCCCTCTTTGTTCCTCTTCGTGCCCACCTTTTCCACGCTCGCATAGCTGGCGCCCGCAAATGCAATAAAAGGCGTCGAGTGTTTACTCGCGCTGTTAAGTGGTACTCGGTATCATATTGTCGCAGGACAAGCATTCTCGTCTTCGCAGCGTGATTGGATGCGTGCGCGAACCGTCACGGGAACCAACTTTTTTGGAAATTTCTTGTTCAACCGAATGGGAACAAGGAACAAAATAGTTGGAGAAAAAATTGTCAAATGGAAGAATGGTGTAGGACAGGGCTGGGCAAATGCTCATGCCGAGGATGCAGTACACGGACGGCAAATGGCGTACATTCGCGGGAACTAACGGATAACCAATTTCTCCATTTCAGGATTTGTTTGGTCCGTGTTTGCAAGTTTAAAAATTCGCAACTTCTCAAACTTTTATTTTTTTATTGCAATCATTACTGCAGACTTATGATCAATAATGAGATATTATACACGATCTATTTATGCAGACCTATGCAGAATATATTATAGATACATAAACATCCACAAAATGGTAATGTGCATTTACATTGTTCGTACAATGAAGTTTAAAGAGAAAATCATCCCCGTACCATTAATAGAATCATAAATATCGAGCAGTAACAGGAACCGTGAAAGAAAAATACGGAACACCTTACTATAATGGTCGAATTCAATTGTGGATATAAAGAAGATACAAAGTAGATACTAGGGAAAGCACTCATGAACGACGAAGTAAATTTTCAACCGCTTCAATTTTTCCTCCCCATTCGAACGTCCTAACGCGATATGCTTTCCCCGAAGAGATACATGAATCGAACTCGAAAGTAGCTTTATGGGAAAAATGTACTACCCCCCCGAAAATTATTATCGTTATATCACGTACGAACGAATACTTCAAACATCTCGGTCCATTTGGAAACTCGTATCCAAAGAAATGCACGTTCTCCCGGCGCTAACAGGATCTATAATTTTCTATCGCTCGAACGAGCCATCAAATTGCTACCAGTTACTCTTCGGAGCTACAAGAAAAATCACTCGATGCTTTATGCAATTTTAGCCGAGCCACGACAAATGGAAGGTACCGTTTCATTAAATTTACATCGGCCGGCAAAGGGCAGCCTTCTTTCCGTACGACGGCGTTAAGTGGCGAGCATTGACGTCTTTAATTCCGTGTCGGGCAAAGGGAGAGCCTCGAATAAAACTACTGGTCGATAATTGCGAGGCACCGGGGCTGTTGCTTTGCCCCGTTCCGCGTAAATCGAGAGACAAAACCGCTTTGAAATACCGTGAGCCCGTCGCGCAAAGACCTCGGATATCTAGGCTGTCTGCGCGACCCGGCTACACGCTTCTCGAGTGCACACTTTCGCGTACGTGAGTCGTTTCGCGTGTCGCAGAGGTCGAGGATCTCGAGGGCGTCGAGGAGGCCAAAGACGAAGAAAGAACGAAAAAAGAACCGGCCAAGAAGAAGAAAAGGAGGGCGAGCCAGCCTCTGTACTCGCGGTACAACCACTTCACGGACTACTTCCAGACTGCAGGCACACTCGCACGGGACTTCAGAACTTTTAAGAAGCGCTTACACAACCGGATGTAGCGACTAGTTGACGTATGAATCTCTGCCGTGGCTCACGTGTCACGCTGTGTCGACTTTTCTTCGGAGTTCCGACGTTTCTTCGACGCTGCCATTGTATCTTTCCTTTCTTCCCATTCCGCGATACTTCGCAGCTGTTGGCCGACGACGTTTCTCCCCCTCGTTTTTTCGCGATATCAAAAATTAGTCCACTCGATGCTTTTAAACCTTCCGCGAAAAAGTCGAAGATTCCTCGGTACGTTGGCTCGCAGAGCGGATAAGTAAATATCGCGTGGTAAGCAACGACTGAAAAATGCTTTCTAGCTGATCGGATTCGGTTGCTAGAGCATCTCGCGAATCTCAATTAAGAGAGATTTTATTGGAACGTCTTTCGGGATCGGCGGAGAGCGTGCGAAGCGGTCCGGGAACGATCGAAGAAAAGCAATTAAAGAGTAAGCGCATCCGGGAGTCCGTAGAAGGCAGTTCTCTAATTAAAGGATTTCAAATTAAAACATCTTCGGCAATGGACGCGACTTACGAGTTCCCGACTCGATCGGTATAAAGGCTGTGAATTGAAAGCATCGTTTTTAACCTGCTGCCGTGAAGTATTATCATAAGGAGGTCGCTTAAAGTTTCACAGAGAGAGGGAGATGTTCGCGTTGATTAAAGAACCTCGGATTAAAAAGAAGGAACAAGGCGAGAAGCCGGTGTAACAAGATGCTTGCACGTCTTCGAGAAATATTAATAGCTTCCAGGATTTCTTCCTTGAGGAATTTCTTGCAGTAATTTTTGTTTGGCGCAGAAAAGAATTTCGTAGTGTATCAAGAATCACCTTTTTCTGCAGTAGTGAATAAGATTCTGCAACCTCATTAGATCTGGATCTAGAGTTACCTATTACGCCAGATCTTTTCTCCGTCTCTTCGCTGATAGAAGTCGGTCTTTTGTAACAGAATATTCAAGGATTATGATTTCCGTTTTAAAGAAGTGCGTGTAACATTCAGACGGCGGGTCCTTTTAACGCCTACAATCAACGGTATCTGTATCGCACGCATATATTAAACAGTGGTGTATTTAAGATCCACCGATAATTTCTTACTAAATATAAAGAAAGAATATAAAACCGCAAGAGATAGTACGAAATGTCAGAGTGCTAGAAACAAAGCACCGTGTAATGTCAAGTCCTGGGTGTCGCCGACCTTCTGGACTAATTTTTCGCTATTGTAAGAGAGCAAGTACAGTCAAGAACAAATCTGCCTTCTCTAAGAAAAGAAGATATGCGAATCTAGGGGTCTAGAAACACGAGATTGACTGAATGTGGTAAAAAGAAGATTGTGGTTTTGCAGAATTCAATCCTCGAAATCCAACGACTGCGTAATGGAACCGTCGTCAGATAATAGATCAAGCGATGCATCGTGTAATTGCATCCGTGTGCATACGCGATGACATTTGGCCATCGTATCTCACGGGTCACTGTTCGTATTGCATTTAAATAGAATTTTTGATAGGCTGCTATGCCGCTGCCAAGCTACCATAACGAGGATTAAAGCGACGTCACCTGACGGTACGACCAGAAACGACTAATCAAAATCGGTCGAAAATTGAAAATTCCCGCTAATGAGTGTAAATCGGCGATAACTCGTTAATCAGCGTATATTGACAATTTCGACGACGCGGCGGACGTTGGAAGCCAAGGTGGTAAACAGCGGGTCGATTTACGCTCGACGGGGTTAATTAAAAAATTTAAAAAGCATCCATCGGGTTGGTTTAATGGCATTCTTCGTAGCGGAAAATTAAATACCACGTACCTATAGCCGAGCGTATCGCGCGCGATAGTGTTTCGATAATTAAACAGATCAGTGGACTCCAATTTCGCGCGAAAAGAGAACCGACGCAAAGCTCGCAATTCGTGGAACGCCATAAAGTTTCGACCTAGTTGAAAGTTTCGATTCGACATTCCTCCCTTTGTGCATTCTAAGGGATGCAATCTTTTCGATTTTGCATCGTTTGTGCGGACAATTCGCGAAATTATTGAATTGTACCGTACGAGTAAGCAGAAATAACACCAGCAGTTCCATTTATTTTTAAAAGGCAATATTCGGTGCGTTTCCTATTCGATTCTAGCAAAACTGATGCGCTATTTTATCGGCGAAAGAACGCACGGGACACATCTGGTATCTCTCCGATGCAAAAATATAAATGGAAATCGCGCTTGTTTGGTAAACATGATTCTAAATCTCTCGGTAAATACGTACTCTTAAGAAAACGTATATCGTTTAATTAAACTTTCGAAATTAATGATATTTCAAGTGTTTACCAGTTCAAATACATACGTGAATCAACAAGTAAACTTCATAGGTATACGAAAATCAACCCGAGCAACTTCCTCTGAGATAACCTGCTCAAGGTGCTAGGCATCTTTATGCTCGTTCATAAAACTGTCGAAAACATTTTCATGGCTCATTTGCATTTAATGAAGCCTTTCAAGCAGGATGTTCGAACAACCTTTGTTTTCATTTTCGACACTTATAATGGCGCTATTGCATTATCGTTCATTTTATTAACGACAGTTTATCGCGTTAGCTGAGATATTGTATCTTTGATGCGATATATGTATACCTCGCTCCTTAGATACACAGATCTTTAGTTATACTTTCTAGGTATAAAGATCTGAAGATAGTCAGATACCTAGACAGTCATATATCTATCTTATGTATCTGCGTACTTAGACTGCATCGAATTTATCAGGTAACTTATTGCTTGAAAGAGAGTGACGTTTATCGCGACTAAGGCTTCAGCTAGTAACAGATCGTGCAAGTTCGACGGGGAGTAATTTAGCGGCGTCGTCGAAAGTATCATCGCTATCACATCGGACGATAGAACGGTATTGTTTGATATTTTCAATATTTCATTGGGACAGAAATGGTATCGGTGGTCCGCGAGCTCGAGAATCGGTCGGTGAAATGATACGTAAAATGGCGCTTACACAGGCTGAATCCGGAATCCTTCACTTGGATGACCACCATCGGCACCAGCACCATCACGATGAGGTTTACGACGTGGAACACCATTCCTGGCCCGTGAGCTATGATATCCTGCAGCACAAAATAGAGAGGTACAAGTTACGAGCGGAAGTTGCTTGCAGAGAGCGGCGTGGCAACATGAACAGGGTGACAGGGGAACGGGAAACGTGGCAGCCTCGTTCTCAGGGGGCGGAGTGGACGCGAAGGGTTGAAATGGCCGGAGAACCCGTGAGCTTCTCAAAATACGAAGGCCGAAACGCAGTCCGTTGAACTACCGAAAGTCGTTTATTATCCATGCGGAGGCACCGTATCCGGCTACGTGTGTTGCGAAATCCACTGCAAAACTAAACGTTCTTACCACCGCGGGGGTTGCTTGTTTAAACGTGGCGTGACGGAACCGAGGTGTCTCACCAAACTCAAGACACGTCCGATGATGTTGTATTTAACCTGTTTCGTGTCTTGTAGACCCACAGTGTTTATTAAGAATATATTAGCCCACCGTGAGAACGCGTCAGTATCTTGCAAATCTTCCAAGATACAGTTGTTATTATAGCATGATATATAGCTATACCAATATCAATCAGCTGTATTTATGAGATCAAGCAGACTTCCTCAAATAAAAAGCTTGTGATCTGTATCGTGTCCTACAGTGAAATAGTTTTGTTGCAATGAAGCACAGCTAAACCGAATACCCGATAAAACTTGAACTTCCAATAAAAATTCAAGCGTCGTACAAAATTGTTAAAGAGATTTCGTCAATGTTTTAGGAACCTGCTCGTAAAAGGAGGCACCAAGCGATCACGAATTGTAGCATCGTTTGTAGGAACGAACAAAGAAGAGACGTAACCTATCCGATGTTTGTAGACCGATAAGAAATTAAATTGTTTAATTATTCAAACGCTTCGTCTGGTCGGCTTAATAAAACATCGCGTGCACCGTACACGCGTGTGCACGCGGTTCCACGACAAGAACGCGCAACCGTACGGCGAAACAAACGGTGAGACCACGATGAAACATTTTCATGCGATATAAAATATTCCGTGGCACGCTTCCGCGTTATATTTTCCGGCGAAGGCCTCGACGTTTGCTTTGCCCCGTTTGCTTCCAGCTGGAGCTGCTTCTAAAGAAGATAAAAAAAAAAGTAGAAGGACGGCTATTCATTACGCATTCCGTATTTACGTAGCACGAAATGCTCAAGGTAGACAGTGACCTGGATGTTTCGTCACGACGATGACAAACACCCGAATTCGTGATTCTTTTAATTTTTACATTCGCGAATACCGGGACTCTCAGACTCTTGGACTTTCGGATCTAGAGACTCTTAGGTCCTTAGGTTTATAGATCTGTAGATTCTCAAGATATTAGATTCCCAAATCAGAACATTCTCAAATTAAGTGCTGACATTATTAAGTTCTCAAATCCTTAGATCCTCGTGAGATCAGATACCTAAATTTTCAAATTTCCAAATTCTCAAGTCCCCAACTTCTCAAAAACCCTGAATCTCAGTTCCCAAGATTCTCAAGTCGCAAAACTGTCAGATCACCAGTTCTCGAATCCCCAAATTGTCTACTCCCTCGTGACAAAACAGACGAGGACAATTCACAGGATATTTCATAATTACGTAGCGGGAAGTTCTCTAAGTGGTAACCCCGTCGACAAGGGCGATAACGAAGGATTCCCGAGATGTGTCTGCAAGATAGACGATCGTGTTAATCCATTGAATTTTCATGTGATTTCCGTGGAGCGACTCCAGTGATTGACACAACTTACACCGAGGATCGCCAGGGTCGTTTGTCCAGCGGTGCAAACTGGACCAACAACAATCCCGTGGAAGCAAATATTTACGAAGCGATTGACCCAATTACGCAGGGCAAAAGAATACCATGAATTTGAAACGTGGTCCCGGCAAATTGCACGACTGAAACATTCAGCCGCGTACACAACCGAGCGACACGCGACCCGTTCGTCTTCGCGGACAAAGAGGGACGAACGAGACGAGCATAACGATTCCCCCGCCACGGTCCTTTGATCGTGTCCAACGTACACGGGACTGAAAGGAATTAAGAGGAAATGGAATTCCAGCTGATCGAATTAATAGGACGTGTTAATCGAGACAAATGGATCTATCGGGATAATCAGGCTGAGGTAAAAGCCGAGCTAATACTCGATCCCCCTAAAACCGTCGGCATTACTTACGACACGTCCAACCACTCTGCAAGGCCATTTGCATTTTAATTAGTGCTACGCTGCGATATTTTTTCCTTCTTTTTTTTTTTGGTCGGTTAGCCTGTCTTGTCGTATATTTCACGCTCGATAACGTTTTCCAGCGTCATAGAGAGGCAGATCCCTGTGGAAATTGATACGAGACCCGGGTCGGATTGAAAGTTACGCCGCCGAGACTCGTGTTAGTTTTCAGGATTAATTCGCACTGTATTATTCATACCCGTTCTGATTATTCGTATCGTCAAATTATTCATACAACGTTGTTGCCACGCGATCGTCATCAGCCAAATTATTACTCGATTAGCAGGCAACGATTAATCAGGCTATGGTAATTATCAAGTTCAGCAGGCGGCCTGCCAACACCTCTGTTTGTGCCAACCAACAAATTAGCTTCCAGAAGAATGTAATTTCAACCGCTGACTCTGCTCGTACACATATTAATTACAAGTTTAAATATATCGTTCCCCGGATCTGACCCCTCTTGTGTGTACGTCCGATTAAATTTTAGCAAACTTTGCCCGGTTCGGGCGAAACATTGATTCGGCGATATTCGCGTAGATCCCGATGCGAACGGAATTTGTTTCTGCGGCTAATTGGCTGATGGGCGTCATAATCAGGTACAAAGTAAATCCCTTTCAAAACAAGCGAAAATCGTGTACGAATATTATTTACATTAATCCTCGAAACTTTTTAACATAATTCCCCGGTTGCAGAATTTCGAAATCCCTTTACATTCATTACGCGCGTATACTTTAATAAAATTTATCAATTTCAAGCTCGTAAATTCCGAAATTTCCACGTAACTAGTTCGATGTAATCTCCTTTACAATTCTACAGAGTTCAATTTAACAGACGACTGTTACAAGTTTTATTAGAAGAAAAGAAGACATTTGAAAGGTGTAGGAGCGAATGTAAACACAGTCGTACCCCGGGACCATAAATTTATACGAACCCGGTAAAGTTTTATCGAAATTCTCCAGCTTGGCCGAAAGTTATCGGTCAAAAATCCAGCAGCAAATTCTCTGGTCAATTTTCCATGGGCTTGCACAAAGTTCAGGCACACAGACGTGGATTTCTATGGCGCTGATCGATGCACGTCGCGGTCCCCTGCGGTACGGAGTCAGCACGAGCAATGTTTACGCTGACACGATACCACACGGCAGACGTGTATTTACGTCACCGCCGAGGGGAATATACGATATAACATATATAGACGTTAGCCGGGAACATTGCTAATTCGCGTCGACGTGGAGGCAAACCACGTTTTGCAACGTGATCGTCACGGTACCGACGATCATCAAATCCCATGCGCGCATTTCATCGGCTGGTTTGACCATCTTTATGACGTTACGATAAGAGAAGGAGAACAGATTACGCGTTAAGCTCGCTATTATCGGTCCAGATAAACTTTCGTCCTCGTATACCACACCGTGCATCCTCCTGTCCTACACGGGGAAAAATACTGCCGCCCTTATCTGCTACCCGGGGGCCCTTTGAGCGATCCATTGATTTGACAGTGAATCTTTTATTATCAGTTACATTGCCGCAAATTTATTACACGGAGGATCGTTTTTTAGGCGATAAAGCTTTTGTACGCTGCTGGAATCTGTGTTAGGATCCTGGAGATAAAATGCTATGGAAAAAGGACTTTGAGGTTTCGACTTTCAAACGTTTCAGAGTTGTTAAATTTTTAGGTCCTAATTAGGTAAATTCGGAAATTGTCAAGTTCATAAATCTGCAAGTTCTAAGTCCTGAAATCCCCAAATGTCCAAGTCCTCAAGTTTCAAATTTACCAGAAGCTAAAGTCCTAAAGTCCTCACAATCCTGAAATCTCCAAGACTCTATATCCCAAAATCCTAAAATCTCCAAATGCCAACATCCCGAAATTCCTAAACCTCCGAATCGCAAAGAGCTGAAACAGAATTTTTAAATTCAACTATCTAGTATACAATACCGAGTACAATGCATCTGCAGTTAAAGAAAAGCATTGTTGAAACAGCAGAAAACTAAACAATAAAATGAAAGAGTTCAATGGCACAATATCAAAATTGGATTCGATGATAGATTAATTGATAGCCAAACCACGGGTTTCGCGGACAATAAACACGGGTTATACTTTTCACCAGAATTTCAATATTTTCTGGGTGCCGAAAGTTCAATAGGGAGCTACAACTAAAATACACAATGTTATTCCAATAAAATCAAATAAAACATTTGCCGAAAGAGATGAGTATTTTTTTTTATCACTCCAGTTCGAACGTTTCGATATTAAACGCGATCCTCCGTTCATTCTTTTTTTCCCATGGATTTTCGAAGTTTCGAGGGCTCTGTGCTTTGGCGCTGCATATTTTGAAAGCGATATTTAACTCGAGATAGAAAATGATTTTCTGAGGATATAAAAAGTCTGCAATGACCCACTTTCAGGTTCACAAAATCCATTGAGTGACACGCGTAAAAACGTAGTGCATGGCTTTAGAGACATTCTCGAGGGTCGTAAACTCATAAACTCTCAAAATTACTGACCAGAAAATTGCCTGCGCGCTGACGGTAAAGAAAAAATTTAATTTCCAAAACATAGTCAAGTCCCAACTGACTTTAACATTTCCATGAATATTTGTCGCGAGAAGGAGGAAAAATTAGACTATTCGATTACTTTATTTAGGTTCCAAATTCTGATTCTGATTTAGGTTCCGACTTCTGTAATGTCTAAACTCTCAAATTTCCAAATACCTACATTTCCCAATCTCCAGGTCTCCAAATTCCTAAATTCCCGAATTTCAAAAAACCCTTAATTACACCGAATAAACAACACTACAACCAAATGTCAAAAAATGTATACCAGTACAGACAAAAATCGCAGTCACGTAAACTCATGTGAAAAACGTGTTCTCGAATCGAAAACAGGATTTCACCGGTGTTACGAGCAAAATTCATCGACCGTTGTTCGTTGGCATTTTCGCTCGTGCTCGTGTAAAGTACCTGCTGGCTACGTCATATGTCCGACATATTATTATTAGTTTAGTTTAGCCGCGTGCTTCTTGCCTGGCGGAACAACGGGGAGAAAAAACGAGACGCGAAAGGGTGAAAAATATTTCTGCAACTTTTCGTTGTGTTCTCTCCCGTGCTAACATGTCGCGACGCAGCTCTTCTTTCGACACTGCGTTCGCACGTTTTACTTTTTTGCCACGTTGCCCGTGGTCGTAGGAAAAAATGTGCGAAATTTTACTGGACGCGAGAAAGTTTTTTAATATCCTCCTCCTGCATCGTGTTGCTCGTATTAGCACGGGTTTATGCGTTTTCGAGTAAACGCGTATTTCTTCGTACCGATGTTAGAGAGCACAGCTATACTCACCGCGGATAGTCCCTTTTCGATCAGCAGGCATAGTCCTATGGGCACCGTTGAATCTGGAATATTAAATAACAGGAATGTTATGGCGAATTTTATAAATTTTATGTAAGTACTAGTACTGGTAATAATTAAGTCCCTAGTTCTTCAATTCCTAAGACATCAAGCTGTCAAATTTACAAATTTCTCAATTTCTAAACCCATAAAGTTGGCAAGTTTCCAAATTCCTAAACCCGTCAGATTATCAAATTCCCAGATCCACACTCTTAAAATTCCAAACTATCCAAACTGCCAAATTCGCGAATGTCCCGTCAATAAAACGCGGGTACAAGCTAAACTTATGCTACATAATCCAGAATCCGCAGTATACATAGTTTATCGAACAGTCGGTGTTCCGTGGCCGAAATGACAAACTTCCAAAGGGTCAGTCGATAGTTGGTTTTCTGTACACCTGCTCGTAGCAAAGTGACGAGGTACCGCCGCACGATGTCAGGTTGCAAAAGGCAATCGAGAAGGAAGGGAACAGGGTGCAAAACGTTGAAAGAGAAACGAACGGAAGGAAAAAGCGAGCGAGCGGCGTGCGGCGAAGGCTGTACAGGGAGGATAAACGCTATTGGTGATCGAGAGCCTCGCTCGAATGGTTGGGATGGATAACACATACACAGGAAAAAGAAGAGAAAGGGAAAAACCGATATCGAGGCAGCAGCGACGAAAGCAACTCGCCGATAAATCAGCCAAAATAGCGCTCGCTACAAAACGGAAGTTCGATTGAACGTCGTATACCTACGAGTTCGCGTAAAGGACCGAGCTCGTTGAAAACGATAACAGCTTTTGGCGTATCTTCTTTGATTTAGCAACCAATAAAGATACCGATACCGTTCGCGTGTTACCTTCCATTCGTTACCTCCGCGTTATATCAACGTTTAGGAAATACCTTCATGTTTAAGCAATATTACTACGCGTATCAAATTGTCCGTATCGCATTGAAGTCTTTCAAATTCGATGTGATACGCTACTACTCTCAACAAGTACTTATACAGGAGTACACACTTAGGGACTTTTGCTCTCCTAACTGCCTGTCTATCCCCACTCTCGAAATCACTCAATTAAGCATTCGTATTTGGTCCCAATTATGTGCCTCGGTTTAAAGTTTGTTTCAATAAAATTGAGTGTAATCGATATTCTTTTATGTAGTACAAATTGATTGGTTTGTAGTTGAAATAAACAATGAATCAAGCAATTTGTAGTAGTCCAATAACGAATATTTTTTTTTACTTATAATGTGTGCGGAGAGGTATGAAAGTTACAGTGTCTGACCAGTGGCGGACTGTAACTACTGATTTCAGACCTTGCGTACAAAGTGTACCATTTCCTTCGATTCTTATATTTCCAACTTTCCAAAATATTTCACTTTGTTTCCTATTTTCACATATTCTGGTAAGTTGTTTGTCGTCTATTTTCGTTGGAAACGCTTTTAAGCTTGACATTTTGAAATTTAACCATATTAGAGATAACCGAATACCACACTATGGTAAATTATTTATGCATCCTTAATTGCATTTAAATCTTTACTTTTATTTTTCGAATATTTAACCTAATTAAATTAGCCATGTCAACCGACAACAGGATAAAGCAGAGGAATATGTCCCGAAAGATAACCCAGTTTTATATTGGTACAGAGTAAGAGAATACTCGGTCAAAGTAGAAAAGGGTCAGATAGAAGGGACAGTTCCAGTATTTTTCGGAAGAAGAATTTTACAAACTATCCACGTTAAATCCAGCGCTTTTTGGTTTGATGTTCGAACCGGTCATTTTAGGTGAATCACGAAGCGTTGGTACAGAACGAATTTTATCCGAAACGTCCGTTCCTTTGTCATTTCCTGAACTGTTTGCAGAATCCATGGAGCCAAAACACTTCGGTAGATTACGCGGGTTTAAACGTGGACGAGCGCGATAGCGCAGGTACAGAACCGCGTACGATTTCATTTCGAGCGGTTCGTCCTCGTATTCTTCGAAGTGTCGTCCGTTCCCCCGGTTGGTTCCGACCGTAGATAAAATATGGCGAAACTTAAATAAGTTTAAGAGATGCAACCGTACGATAGGCACACTCGCAAAATTGAGAGTCGCATGATCCTCCGTGGAAAGGGGTCACGAAACGCAAACATACCAACGTTTGAAAATGAAAGCCCCCGTCAAGAATATCAACGTGAAATTAAACCCGAGACGTTTTAATTACGATAAGAGCTATATTATGACATATCGTCCTCGTTGATTCAGGATAGTTAGCTATTGAAACTCGAGTATCTACGGTGGTACGGTAAAACATTTTGAGACATCTTTCATATAGCGATATTAAACTGACAGAAAATTCTTGACAATTTTTAGATGTTAATTTTTATTATTCTCATGAGGAGTGTGTCAGATGAGTGAAGATGAAGGAGTCTATGTTAGGTTTATTCTCAAATCTCCAAATTTCTAACTCCCTAAATTCGTAAAATTCTCCCACCTTCCAAATCCCAGATCCTAAATTCCCAAAATCCCCTAAAACTCTTACTCTCCAATTACCACCTGACCACACAACGAATCATATAAAACTCATAGAATCTTAATGTGAACGTAACACATCATAACTGCGTTTAACTGAACGAAATCGAATGAAATATTAACGGTACAAGAGTGCATATCACTCGGGCGAACAAACGTATTTCCAAATTGCGCTAGTGATTTTCAACGAATCGCGTTTCGAGATTCTTTTTTTTCCGGGGCTACCACTGAAAAATTAACTCATTCAGCAGCGGCAACTGGCGCGCTGAAATCTTTTATTCAAACTGCAGGAATTATAACGAAATCAAACCGATCCTTTGTTCAGAAAAATATATCGAACAAGGCCTGTAGGCTATGCAGAGGTTTTCATTCTGTTCGATTGATTAATTAATGAAATAAAAGGAAAGGGAGACATGTGGATGGACTATTCGATCACTGAATGTAAATGACTAAACGAAAATCGAGGAAAGTTTATCGGAGATATTACCCGTTCCACGTTCTACCGGGTCATGTGCTCTTTCAATTTTCAAACGTCACTCCTTTGACGTTTGCTGTTAGTTTTCGCGTGAATTCGATCGTGGCTGATATCGCATGGACGTCAATTTACCCGTAAAATGACAGGAATTTCAACATATCCTAGTTTCGGCTAATTCTCTGCTGTAAGCCCTCTAATTGCTGCTAATTCCATTTACCTCGCAGCCTGCATTCTGTAACGTTTTTGCCGAAAGTAGGCTAATTGAATTTATTCTTCGCACCCCTCTGTTTTATAGAAGCATACACATTTTGATTCGAAATATTTGCCTTTTTAGAACAGAATTTGTAAATCTATCAATTTTTCAAATTTATGAGCTTGAAAATGTAGAAAGTATAGAAACTGAGAAATTTGAGAATTGTAAAATTTGACAGAAATTTGGTTAGAAAGAAGTTGTAGGTTGTACGGGGTGAACAAAACGCGGAGAAAAAGCAGAAAGGGGGTGGATAGGCCACGATTGTTTCGCCATGGACCACCTGCACACGTGTTCTCGTCGACTAATTACTAGCTCTTTGAATTCGAACGCGTTTCACGAGTTGCCAGCATTTTTTCTGGTCCGATCCGAAATGGGCGCTTTCACCGTGCTGAATTACGCGCACGTGCGCCACCGACGAACGAAGACAAATAGGCTTGATCAACGAATCAAATGCGTTGCATTAAGCAGCGGACGCGTAAAAATTTCGGTAATTATAGAACTGTCGATTAACGGGATAAATAGCGTTCACGTGTCCCGATTTATGTACATATATCTCATCCGCGCCACCGGCGACACTGCGCAACTGCGATGGGGCGTAAATTTCCGTCGGGTACGGCTGTTAATTAAATTCGTCGAAAATTATTACGACTACAAGCTTGCTCGCGGAAAAAAAATCTCTCACCATTGTTCCGGCGAACGGGCTTTGGGTAATCGTTGCCAAGCAAAATACGGTGTGTCGAACGATAAGTAAGGACGGGGACTATAACCGAGGCAAATTAGCATGGAAATTGACGCGTCAGTTCGAAACAGCTACCGATCGAAATTCATTCGTTATCGAGTCGTACATTGACGAGAAGTTTAAGCGACAGCCTTATTTGAATACGCATCAAAGTTTCACCGACATCGACGTCCTTCTAATCAACCGTATAATTCGAGAAACGTATTGACTCGATGACACTGATGCATATTATGCGACCATGTTTGCCCATTTGCACTTTTGCCTATTCAAAACGTCTGAATTTCGACTTCATTTACGATTCATTTCAGGTACACTAATTAACAATTTTAACGAGGAACCTTTAAGGAAACAATAAATTGGAACAATTTTAATTAGAAATCTGTCGTAGATTTCTGCAAAGAGTTCTTTAAATCATCGGTTATTTTCGCACCGCAGCAAAAGTGTCTAGCGGTTAACAACGAGCACAGCATGGCCAGTTCAATGTCCCCGAGCACCAAATGAGAACAAACGACTGCTCATATTTTAGGATACATCGGAATCCCTAGTTTCGACCCTTTTTACCGACTGTTTCCAACAGTATGGAAAGGATCGACGAGGAGAGAGAAGGAAGAGCAAATTCAACTGACGTCGAGCACGGTTTGCTAATAGATATTAATGGAAACCCTCCTCTCCTTGCCGTGGAAAAGCGCCCGTTTTTTTCGCGCGAGCGAACAAATTCCAGCGACTTGGTCGCATCGTAACCAGTTTGAATAAAAGGAAACGGAAACGGGGTGGGAAAACGGCGAGAAACGAGGCGCAGGAACAAAGTGCTGCTAGAAGCAAGAAACTGACAACCAACGTTGCAAAACGAATTAAAGGAAAAAATAGCCTTTGACGGGTGCCATCGGAAAATAGAGATCGCCGAATCGCGTTTGCAGCTGCTGGCGAACTACCGATGTTTCTATAACGTTTTCCTATCGAATTTGCGACGCGTTTCGCATAATTGAGTCGCCGGACGTTCCTGCTTTCTCTTTGATCTACCTTTAATTCTGTTAGATTTTTTTTTTGTCGCACAATTTTGCCGCCGAGAAATTATACAAAATTCGCGGACAGATATTGCTATGAAGTGGACTATGGAGAATTTCACAGTTTTACCATGGTATAACTGGGTTTACGGAACAAAGAGTTATGAAAGAGTGAAAACGAATTTTTTTATTTTTTTTTTACCAGTTGCTCATCGTGACTTTGGTAGTAGACCATTCACCAAACATACTGTTGACATTACAAACTGTCCCCGAATTTATGTGTCCGTAGCAGAGTCCGCAGGCCACAATTTTCGACCTTTCCACAGTTCCAAAAAAATAGGTCAATCGATAAACCAACAAAGATAATATAAAACTGTGAATAAAGAAGGATGCATCTTTCAAGCTAACTAATACTTTGATCTAAAGTTAATCAAACGGGAGATATCAAAGTTTGCCTCACATTTATCTTATATCTTTAATGTATCTGCAAGTACGATTATTAATGCGACCATACTTGTACCTCTTAACTGTTGCGAAGTTGAGAAATAATGCACGGCATACATTTCCTCAGAATTTAAGAAATATCGCTCTTAACACCTTTTCATGTCGCAACAGCATTAATAAAATCAAATTTCACCCCCCGCCAGAAATAAGCTCGCGCCCACGCTATTCGTTATTTTAATGAACAATCGAGTTCGACGGTAAATAAACCCGCGAACGCGTGCACGATAACAAAATGTGGCACGTATCGATTTACCGGATCATTTGAATAGAAGTATGCACGGTAGGGAAGAACGATATTCCAACAACTCGCAAATATTAACGTGTATTAATTCATTTCGGAAAAGTTTAGTAATTAAACGTACTGTAAGTTGGTTTGTAAAAACAACAATGCTATTAAAAAGACAACAATGCGGCAGTGGATTTTGCCTGCAACATTTATTCACAACTCGCAACTACAAATGTTTGCAGTTGGGAAACGAAAAACAAACTGAAAATACAACCAATGGATTATTCATTACGCATCGTGTAATCTTTCCAATGCAACCAAATATACATTTTGCGGATTGAAAATTTAAAGAGGAATTAAAGATAGAAATAGCAGGAATGCTAAATCTATTGTAGGAAGTGCACGAATGTGATATTTCGGGCTAAATAATAGATCACCATCGAGGGTTAAACCGGGTACATTAACCTAATAGTAAAATTAAAAATCGAGCAATCGTGACGTGTTCGACATTCTGCATCGGTACGAAGTTTCGATCGGTTCAGGTGTTAGAATTTCTCCGCGAATTTCCTAATGAGTCACGGTAGTTTGCTCCCTAACGAACCGACCGTCGTATTAACGAGATCAAATTTTTCCGAGAATTCATCGGGAAAGGAGGGAGCGCGAAAAGGGTGTACGGGGATGAAATTTCTCCTCGGAGCAAGACAGGGACGAGACGAGCAACGGTATCCAGAACCTCGAGGGTAATCGACCTCCACTCTTGAGCACCTCTTGGATCTCAGCCGCTAATTAAGACTTTTTACTTTTTCCTTGGTAAGTCTCTTCTATCTTCTCGAGTGTCCCGGCTCGTGGTGCGTTCGCGTCCAGAGGATGACGACAACCGGCCTTGGTTACGGATGCAACCCGTGAAAACCCTTCGACTGGGATGCCGCGTAGCACAGCTGCCGGAAATGAGGCTAAGGGAGGATAAGGGAGAAGAGTTCCACGGATAAGATCAAATCCTGGGTAGCGAGCAAATTTTAATTATATCCTGACATTGAGTTGGCAACATTCCTTCGTTTTTAATAAAACTTCGGGAAGAAGACGGCTTGGAACTGGCTGATAAATTCAAGGTGTTGTGTAGGTATACAGCGCTTGATAACTCGTGGTAATTCAATACATGGTGATTCAAATAATGGTGGTTGGACGGGTGGTGACATAGTACGTAGTACCTCAACATATAGTCATCTACCATGTGGTAATTCAATACGTGGTAATTCGATGTGGTAATACAATACGTAATGAACCAACGCATAGTAATTCAATACGTGTATCTGAAATACAACGCTTGGTACCTCAATCTGTAATAATTCAACGCGTGGTGATTCAACGCCTGGTAACTCAGGGCCTGACAATTTAATGCGTGTTGTTTCAAACCGTGGTAATTCGAGGCATTGTAATACAACGCGTAGTACTTTAACGCGTAGTGATTCAACACCTAGTGATCCAACGCGTGGTAATTGAATACGTAACAATATAGCGCACAGAATTGTAACTCTCAGCGATCTATTTCGTAGTAATTCGACGCGTAATGATACAACACGTAGTAATTCGACGCGTGGCGATAAAATGTGCGGTGATCTACTGCATAGAGATCTAATGCTCGTCGTTTAACACAGGATTTGCTATCCTGTTTCTATCGAATAATGGCCTAAGCACGGCCGGAAATGGTATCATCCTTCGGCCCAATCGTCCTCGAATCCCCTCAATTTCGATATCGATTGAAGATTCTAAATTACGCGTATAAATCTCCGGAGACTGCGTCTGAAATCCGGAAAAGCGTAGGCTTAGTCGCATGAGCTCGCCAAAGCCTCGGTACGAATGACGCGAGCTTGATTCAGGATCAGGGATATATGAAGAAGAATAGAGTGGAAAAAGAGCCGCGACTGAAGAGAGCGAAATACGAAACGGAAGGGAGAAGAGTCGGTAAAAGGGGAACTCGAGGTATACATAAATACTCGGTTGAAGTCGAGAGATGAGGAGTGAAAGCAATAATTTTCTGTCGGTACACTCTTACCATCATTCGTCTTCTATTTTTTTCGACCACTTCCCTTTCCTTCTGTTGCCTTCAGTCCTTTGCTCCTTTTCTCTTCGTGTATCCGTCGGCAGCGGCGGAATGACATCGCCATCAACCGGAAGAGCTTGACGAGCACCCTAAACCGCGGGATTGCCGAGTGCTAATTACGAATAATTATGAGTACTAATTAAGGTCTCCCTTTTGCAACGGCACACGAATTACGAGCAAAGGCGTACGTATAATATGCCGAGGCTTTGCCGGCGCTATTAAACGCATGCTAACACCATAGAAATGATCGGCTTTGAAGACACGCAACGTACCCGCAGCATGAAACTTTCGATGGACTCGTTCGCGTCAGTTTGAAATTCTGCCTCTCGTTTACATGGAATTATGGAAATTAAGCACAATGTAACCGTTGCTTTACACGATGTTACAGCATTTTTCAATTTTCCTCTGATTTTCGCAGCCTTGCGTTCTGTCACGCCGATTTGATTAACATTTATAATTGACATTCGTTTATTCTCACTTTATTTCATACTCCCTTTTGAATTCCATAAACTCTTATTACTTTTTTTAATGATCTTTCTCTCAGACCTTACTAAATTACGTCAAATCGGTTCGGTATTCTTGCCTCTTTACTTAGGTGCAATTCGGTTGGCACTAAAAGGGTTAAAGTCCCAGACAGACGTAATAACAATTAAGAACCTTCATTAGCGGCTTCAAAAGAAATTTTATCGACCTCTATTTTTGATAATTTGTTAACAGATTCTGTGACAGGATCTATCAGTAAAAAATCTCTCGGTTACATGAGTGCATCGAGCACCGGATATTTTATATAATAAACCGTACCGATCTGTTAACATCGTGTAATCCTTGCAAATGAGAATATTAATTAATCACCTCCGACGTCGGTGCATTACATTAACAAAGTTTATGAGATTCCATCAAATATTTAACCATCAGATAACAAATTATCGTTTGGACTGTAATCGTGAAAATTGCAAACTAAAATTGTATTTTAGAAAGTAGGACATGTAAAATGTCGCGTCGAGTTGAAAGGTTTAATAGGTGGCCGCAGTGAAAATGGCTGTATGTAGTCAGACGCGTTGCAACAACAATTATCGCGAATACAATTTAATCTATCCATTAAACTTCTAATGACCGTGTTGTAACATCGCCATTCAAACTCCTTTGTCCCTGTGCATCCAACCGCTTAATTACATTAAATTTACAGAATTATTCGGTTGGCCAGCGGAGTCGAAATGGGGTATAAGGAAATGTATTAATCTAGCGAGAAAAACATTAGCAATTTTTACACGACCAATTTACAGTTGTATTTTTAACGACTACCACGTTGCATTATTATTCTAAGCTTCATTTTTCTCCAATTATCGAATGATGCAAAATTTACAACGTCACTCGCCGATAATCTCACTTTTAACCGATGCATTAAAAACGTACTCTACCGAGCGAGGGTTTATAGAAATATATTATTTCGTTAACATACCATTTGAATTACTTTTTTTTTTCTGTTAAAGGTAATCCCGCACGATCGCCACGATGAATCCATAAATTGCAAACAAATCCCAGCGTGGCTAACTGAAGTTCGATCCGAGCGAAAAGCCGAGCGGCTGTGCGACGCAAAGTCGACAAGTGTTTCTGATAAGCCCGGGTATTTAGCCGGATACGTCGCACGGCATAGACATTAAACCGGATGCGCAGATGGCGTATGCGTGAAAGGCTTTTCGCAGACGCAATCTCGCATTTAATTCGATTATTATAGCCAGGCTTCGTGTACAGGCGGTGGATTAAGTAATTCATACGTGGGGATTCACGAAGCGTCCCTTTCCATTTCTGTGCCCCATACCCGCCACACCATCGACCATGACATCCATGCACCACACGGAAATCACGGTTACCGAATTTACCAAGAATTTCACAACTTGCGAACTTGCAAATTTCGCGACTTGACAATTTGCGAATTCGTGATTTGACGAATCAGAAAATTTTCGAGAACAAATTTCGAAGTCGGGAATTTGTGGATATGGATATTTCACGGTTTGGAGAGTTAGGGACATGGAAATTGGGGATTTGGGAATATGGAAATCGGGGATTTGGAGATTTGGGATATGCAAATTAGGGATTTCGGAATTTCAACATCTGAAAATTTGGAGATATAAAAATTTAGGAACTTAATAATTGCAGGATATGGAAATGTAAAAACGTGGAAAATTTTAGAAATCCAGATATTGGAGAGGATTTTAAAATTGACAATTTAAAAATTTAGGAACGTGAAGACATAAGAATGTACCGATTGCGCATTCGATAATTTAGAGTTTCGAGAACGCGGGAATTCGAAGAATTCCAAATAGCCAAATTTAAAAATTAAACATCAATCAGCACCCGTACTCCGGCCACTCCTGCCCGAGTGGGAGTTGTGCATCACCGATGTTGATTCAACCGTGGATGAACAACTCGCGCAAACAAATTACCAATGTTTCGTAATGATTTCACGCAGATATAACCCAGCCGTAAAAACAACGGTTTAAGTTGCCGGACAGACGCGTTTTCGCTGGGATTTCATTAGGTTTCTTTTGTTCGAACCACTTCGGCCGGGTACCGAAAAATTTTAATATCCGCGGTCAATTACGCGAGCCACTGGAAAAGTTGGCATCGTGGTTGGTCAAAAATAATGAGAGATGTCTGCCAGCCATTTTTCCCCTTTTCGTTTCTCCCTTTCTCCCGATTTTTTTTCGGGGGGAAGAGAGAAAGAGGGTGGTTCTACGTCGATGCGAAAGTTGGTGCCTTGGTCGTTCCGTAATTCGATTGAAAGCGATCCGTCGAGTCGAATCGAGTTGGTACATCGCCGGGAATGGATTTCAACTTCAGCTCGGGCGTCGATTGTTTCATAGACGGACGGCTGGAACGATCATTAAGAGGGGCAGAAAAAATAAAAGAGTGCCGAATATTTTCTTTCAATGGCCGCCTCGCAGCTACAACTTTCGCCTGCTAACGACGCTTCCGCGGTTTCGGCGCACGGAATTTCGCCCCCGTGCCGGTTGAAAATAAATTTCAATGGACCGTATTTTAACAGGCGAGGGCATCGACTGCATTAACTCCTCCGGTTACGGTAAAAATCTGCCCGAAAATGGCTGATACCGCTTGATAATTACTTGGATTTTTCGCGCACGAGGTACGCTCGATAACGCTCGGTTCCATGCGAATCTAGGCCACTACAGCCGTCGTTTCAATGGATTCGAACACTGGAAGAATTATTGATTTCAAGCGTCAATTTGTCTTTGTTCCCGTACCGTCACTTCCAGCTTAATTTAAACCGCACCACCGTTCCCCTTTATCGATGTTTAGTTAATCCAGAAAGCTCTTCAATCCAACGCGATATTATATCCATTAATTTCAACGTAATTACGGACGTATATTAGGTCAAATTTCGATCAAACGATAATACTTTCGATACAGTATTTACGTTTCAATACTTGCATTGTGCCTGCCTATAAAATAATTTACCGTTGCAAATATTTCTTGTGGATCAAGAAATGGTGGATGTTACAATACACCCTGTGTATACTTTAACGAGAAAATATACGCTGCAGCAAGCTCATTTGTCAACAGAAAAATTCAAAAGGCGAAGTGAATTTTTGAGTTCATTCTTCCGCGTTCCTTCGACAAATAAATTATTCATAAATTCGTAGCAGCTGAATACAAATGAGTATAATTTAATTACAGCGGCGTTTACGGTGATTGCCAACTAAATTAATCGGAACGTTTGAATCATGTAATTCAAATTACAACCTAATTGAAATACTATGTAATTAAACAGCGAGATTGAATTTAAATATAATTCAATTAGCACAATCTACCGTAGGAGTAGATTCACGAAGCGTAAACGCAAGTATAGTTTCTGGAAACATTCGTGATCAATGTTTGCAAAATACGCTGTATTGAATTTACACACGACGCATAATCTAGGTTTCGTGGATTACGCGATTTATTTGTGCTTTATAAATACGGATGTATTATCGGATACATCGGTTTACTAACAAATATCAAATATTGCAAAGATTCGGGATCAAACTGGAAACAAGTCTGTGTCCAATCAGGTTGCCTTTTAACTCGTTACGTGCAGAGAGGGGCATTGAGTTACGGTTAAGTTAAAGTTTGCCAGAACTTGCTGTCCCGAAACTCGCGCAAAACCACGAAACGGACACTTTCAATGGTCGGCCAGGGAAGAAGGCATTTCCTTCGGGAGAAACGCAAGAGGTCGGAAGGCCAGGAAAGTGCGTCTGCTTTCCTTTACTTCCTTTCGCCGGGCTAAACTTCCACGGTTTCTTCTAGCGGAACACGTGAATCCACAGAAATGGACACAAGGTTGAAGCAAGTTTTATTATTTCCACTTTTTTTTCTCCGCGAAATTCAATTACACTGTTAATGCAACGTCCGTATTTTGTTCGTCGAAACGTTGCTCAGAGATAAAACAGCTCCGGCAACGAATGAACGAGCACGATGCGTGCTCCACATAAAAAAAAAAAAAATGAAAAAGAAGAATGTAGATCCCGGGCGAACGAAACTATAACAATGATGTCATAACGCATCCCTTAACTCGATGACCCCCTCGACACTAATTCACGGCTGTTCACGAGTGCGTGGAAATTGCATCGCGCCGTAGCTACAAAGTACGCAATTAACGGTTGAAGGGCTCGCACAAAAAATAGATTTCTCGTCGAGCTATCGAACGGCGGTCGCATCGTCATTCTGTCGTATCAACGAAACGCCGGAGCCAAGAAATGGAATGAAAATGCAAGCATAACCGAGGCGGAAGAACGGCAACAATGAAATTCACCGCTGGCCGTAAAAACCAGACGAGCAAGTTACCTTCGAGCTGCTACTGGCTGGATTTGAAAAATTAATTAAACGCCGGTATAAAAAAAAGGGGTCGGTACTTCAAGTGTAGAGCGTCGGTTGGTTCGCAGCTAATCAACGGAGATCGAATAAATCACGAAGTGAACCGTTAAACGGCCTAATTCGCGCTTTACAAGGTCCACGGAATAATTAATCCCCTAATCGCGAGACAGCGAGCCGCGAAGACCACGAGATTCTGCTGGAACACCGTTTAAAAAGCAATCTCGGCGGCCAGGCTGCAGAGCAGCCGTGAAAATTATTATGCGAGCGAGGGCCACGGGATGCGAGGAACACGCCCGAACGAACGAGCGAGCGTGGGCATAAAAACGGGATAGAGAAAGGTCGAAGGGAGTTTAAAGCCTGCGAGGAAAGAAGGGACGACGAAGATTCTAAAATATGAGAGCTATTAACCGTAGTTCCCTATGAGCATTACCCTCCCTCATGTGTAAATAATGCAACCTACCCTTGCTGGATACTTTGCAGCCCTTCTTGTTCTGCCTGCAACCATGGAATGCTGAAGGTGTATATTCACCGGCAAACAGGTGGTGAAGAATTCGCTTATGATTTGTAGGCAATTCCTATACGCGTTATTAACAGTACGGATATACTTAGGAACAATTCGAGAATAATTCGTATTCAGGTTACGAGCAATTCGAGAATAATTCGTATAAGTCTGGGAATAGTTTGAAAATAATTCAAGAAGTTATAAAGAAAACGAGGTTCACACATAGATCGTGAATAATTAAAGATTCCGCTTATAGCTCGAATGATTCCTGAACAGTAAAACATTTGCAGCTGGAATAAAAAGTTCAGTTTTATAATTCATTCCACGAGTTCCAAAATTACAAGGTTCCAATGTTAGTTTAATTTCAGAATTTCAAATTAGCAAAGTCATAAAATCGTAATGTTCAAAAATTTAATATCACCCAGACAATGTTATAACATTTTAAAGTACCAAGTTCAAAAATAACAGTCCTAAACTGCCACATTTTTAGAATTCCACAGTTCAAAATCGCGCAGTTCTAAAGTAGCAAAACTTCATGATTCTGTGTCTTTATTGGTTAATTGAGAGGAAGTGGGTGTGCGACGTCTGTGGATGTCTTGAGTTTAAGTAGTCAGGCACTAGATGTCGTTGCAGGATATGTTTCTCACTAGTGCTCGTACGTACAGATTCCAAACTACACATGTGTTAACGCACGGGTTCTCTACCGCAGTTTCCCACCGATTTATCGAACAGCTCGTTTTCCCCTTCGTCAAATTTGAAAGGCTCAAAAATTTTAACACCATAATTGCAGGTCTTTAAAATTCCAAAATTCCGACGTCTTGGAGTGAAGAAATAGAGACGCACCTTAATCCTTCGGCATGCACGCGGGGTGCATTCTGTCGGCGTAGCAGCGAAACGAGAGTTTGAATGCGTTCCACAAGGTGTTCGCAAAGCATCAATATCGAGCTCACCCGCACGACATTGAAACGAAGGGCTGGTTCATTCGTAAAGACGCGCAGACGGAAAGTTGCCGGGTTGAAATTAATTTCGTAACCTAATTACGGGAATAATTAGCCCGGAGAGTCGAGCGGTATCGAGAAATTAGTGCAACTTACGAGACGGTTTTAGTAGGTCAATCGCGTTGCTCCTTGTTGTGTCAGCTTGTGTCAAAGCGCAACTTTACTCTGTAACTGAGGGTAGTATTTGAGACCCTGTGCCGTTAATCGAGTGAGTCAACGACGATCGAATTCCACGCATCCCTGTGTTCCGCGAAATTAATGGCGATATTAACAGGTTGTTAATACATTAGGGGTGCTAAGTTTGCGGGTTAACAAGAGACATTGACGAACTCGATCGAACAGAGCCGTCGCACGGAACAAGATACTTTATGCACGTTTCGAAACGGCGGTGCTTTTGACTTTTTGTAACGGGAACTTTTACGAAAGCAACGGTGATAAAGTACCTTTAAAGGTAATTTGCATGGAAGTCATAAAAGGACACATCGAAAAAGATAGAAAGGAAAGTTTTAAATTTGCGACAAAAATTTGTATGACGGCTCAAAGTCACACGGGAGCACGGAAGACTGAAGAATATTTAAAAGCTTTTTTAAAATTATAAAAGACCTTTCATATTACGTAATACCAAAATTACCGAACATTTTACGGAATTTGCTTGTACAAGTGCCAGAGTGAATAATTTAATTAGCAGGACAAATACATTCTCGAGAAGCTATTAATTATTCTTCATAATAACGAATATGAAATACATTTTGGTAATTACATCAGCGACATCTTTCAACGTACAAAACCTGTCTCAAACTTGAAAGAGCCATTTCAAAATCGTAATAAATTTCTTTCACAACCACCCCGTGTATAGCCATGCTGTATTGAACGCAAGTGTATCCAAGTTGCAGGGGGTAACACGAGTTCCAGAGTACACGATGTACATTTTAATACAAACGTACGTGACAAGCCACCTTTTCGTGCCTGCCTACCGGCGAAAATATAATCAAAGACTCCTGAAGATTCCATTTTTCATAGTCAAATTTATCAAGCCTGTTTGCCCTGGTGAAACACGACCAGATGGAATAACCAAACACGCAGGACACCGTAGAGCGAGTGTCGCGTGGTTCCAGATGAAAACGTGGATAACCGTAGTGCATCGCGCGGCAGTAAAAGGACAATGCGTAGGGGTAGTTCCGCGCTCAAAGCCAGGGGTTGGTTGAGCGTCGAAATTTACGCGCGACGCCACTTCGCCGCGCTAAATTTCGTGCCTTTTAAGTCCGGCTTAAACGACGGTTTAGAGGGGCTCGGCGTTTAATGATAAATTTGAATTCAGCCCCGGGTCGTCGGTTGTCCGACGAACCGGACCGTGTCTTTCAGCCTTTGCGTGTTACAATAGACGGGGAACACGTTGAACACACCTTGGAGAATTACCGGGATATATATCTTTGAAATTTAACAAGTAATTGCGTGGTCTTCGCGAGAGACCGTGTTAACGAGCCGCGTTGCTTTGCTAGGTCCTCGTGCTAGCCGACCGGTCACACGCTAATTACTTTTACATTTAAATTAGCAGCTTTCGGACGAGCTTCACGCATACACGTTGCATTTTTTATAATCAGTTCTGAGCTTTTTATTCGTTCGCTTTTCGCCCTCCCAAACGAGCACAAGTTAAATAATCTGGACGCGTTCGCCTCGACTGTAAATATGATATCGAGCTAAGTGATCTTTCGCAATTGCCTCGCGTACTTTTCAGAAATTCACAAATTAATAAAGTTCCTAATTTATAAATTGCCGAGGTAATAAATTCTCGAGTCCTACATTTTCAAATATCCAAATCTTCAAATACCTACATGTCCATTTTCCTAAATTTCAAAATTCAGAAACTCGCAAATACTCGAATTTCCAAGTCTACAAAGAAGATCCTCGGATCCTTACATCTTCATACCCCCAAATTCGTAACTCTTGAAACTCTTACATCCCCCCGTCTCCAAATTTACAAATTTCAGAAAGTTGAAAGAATGACTTACAGATGGCAAGCAGAATCGAAGGATGTTCCTCGCCTGCGTACGTGCCACTCAGAAACAGAAGCCATTGCCGCGGATCCACTCTAATACCGTACCTAGAACAAAAGGGAGAAGCATGTAAACAATTCGGAAAGCGAGTAAAAAAGAGAGAAGAAATGTTTCGTTCGTTATTATCGTCCCCGGTGTCACCCTTCCAGTTTTATCTTCGAAGTCACGTTAAGCGAGTGTCTACATCGCGACACGGGTCGAAGGGCAAAGGCGTCGTTATTAACGTCTGCCTTCGGTGCGATGCTCTTCACCCGGTCCTTGACAAAAAAAAAAGAAAAACACGCATACACACATACAGACAGAGTGGAACGAAGGGTAGGCCAAATAAAAAGTCACGGACCCCTTGATCCCTTTGTTCTTTCGGGGTAAATAATAAACGTCTCCCCAACGTTCGCCTTGTGAAATTTAAAACAGGCTGTTGGGCAAGGGAGGGAAATGGAAGCGTTTCTTATCTGTTCCAGATCATCCTGTCTGTACGAGCAATTTCGTGGATAAATAGATAGGCTTTTGTGACGTTTGATGGAAATAAATTTCCTTCGATACTTTCTCTTCAAATCGGACGGATTGTCGACGTCCGAAGATTCTGAACTTCTCAAGTATTAATTGTTCCAAAGTCTCGGAATTTCAAACCTTGAAACTTCCGGCACCGAAGTTTGAATACTTAAAAATCCCAAGGTCTCGCAAGTCGCGGATTCCCAGATTCCTGTGGCTGCAAACTTCGAAAGTTGAAAATTTCGAAATTTACAAATACTACAGATTCGTACTCCAATATCCCGGAGCCGTAGACTAAACAAAGAAAACGAACGAATTCTAAAATCGTTAATCTACGAAAATCTGTGTAGCCTAGCGTGAAGCGTTTAATTTTGTAGAGACGTTCCCCTATACTTGCCCTAACTAACAGATAGCCGAGTTGTACGGGACTGCACACGTTGTTCGGGCATGTAACTGATTTTTATAGCTCTATATCGGAGGAGATTTATCGCGTACCATCGTATCAATCGGAACCATCAGGAACGTTTGTTGCAACCATTCAACGAAGACAAACGAACTAGATTCGTAGTAACCGGATAGAGAAGGAGAGTGTAAAAAAAAATGACGGAAAGAGATGGGTAACCGACACTAATGGCTTCAGGTCGAACGCGTCGACTAACGATGATAAACGAGGCTTATAGGTGAAGTAATTAAAGTATTTGAAGTGGGCGCGGTTCGACACGGGGGAAGGATATTTATTGGGATCGGTTCGTTTCGCTTCTTCGTCCTTCTTTTTTTTGTCCGTTTTTTGTTTTTTTCTTTTTTTTTGTTGGTTCCTGACCCTCTTTGTCGACGCAAAACGCAATCAGTCACGTTGACGCAGCCAACGATAATTGAAGAGCGAGCCGGAAAAATCAAACGCTTATAATTGATAGCTACTGCACACTCCATGCGATGGCGAGCCAAAAGTGATTCCGAAAGGGAACACCAATCCCTCTACTGTATTACCGAGCGGTAAATCACCGCGACGAGACCGGCACCGCGTATATCTTTGTGCAGTTTCGTCGATTGAATTGTTAAACACTTTTGTTCCGAGCGGGCAAAAAATCGATACATCACCGTCCAGTCAGGATTTCCGGTAATGCGAGTTAATACCCTTTCGCGATGTAAATGAAAGACGCCAAGCCACAAAGACCCGGACACGTTGGAAATCGCTTTACGGGCAAAACAAAGAATTGGCAGATCGGATTGATGAACAGCTATTCGAAAGTTGCTCGGTTTGCGGAACGGCTGACCCGTCGAAACAAACGGAACACGTGCTCGGATTTCTTCATTTCGGAATCTAAAGCGAACTCGCTGCGTGACCAACAAGATACGCGACGCGCTGTAAAATGGAAAATATCTGTTTTTGCCGAGCAGAGCCAACGATAAGAAGTGACAGTTATCGTTATGGGCACATTCACATGATGAAGATGGAGACTCGTTACGATACCTCTAATTTTCATCAATTCGTATTCATGCAAACTGCGGTCTAATCATCGATTTCTTCGTGCCACGTATTCTTCTCGTCGTCGAATGTTTCTGGACGAGGAACGCCAAGAAATTATCTACGTTACGTAATATTTCTGGATGTAGGTTAACTTGACAGATACAGAATTTTTCTCGAAGATGTTATTAGAGATCTAATTTTGAAATGGTCGCCTAATAAATTGCTATGTCCAGATTTGTCTCTAGCGTGTGGAATTAAAAGTGGGATTACCTTTAATATTTAGAATGGTTTCATGTCGATTTTTCTCAATAATAGCGACGGCATGTCATTTCTCGGTTTCAAATTAGAACATGATTTAAAATCGGACGTGATCCGATAACAATCTGAATAGGTCGACCGAAAGTTGAAAAGGTTAAAGGTCAAATTAGAAATCACCTACTTTAGGTAATGAAGATATGAAATAAAAATGGAATATTAATTATGCTCCAGTAATAGAAGTTTAAAAGTTAGTTATAGACCACAGATTACCGAGAGAGGTTAATTTAAGAACTTTAAAATGTCATGAGAGTGGTCGACATTTTGAATATAGTTATAGCTTTTATATCCCATACGATAGATAATTTAGACAAATTAATATCTGATAAATTTTCTTTTTCCCAACAATTTGTTTAAATACTCGGTTGTAATTACAATAAAGTATTTACCATAATACAATATCAGGTATTTTACTAATGCATAAATCAAATATTAATATAATCAATGATCCTTTGTAGTTAAATACAAAGATTATTCATGTTACGCAATATTATTATTATTGAATATGTATTACATGTACAAATTATATGCACAGCGCGAAATTCAGCAAGATTCATTAAATTTCAATACATAATTCATACGTTAACGAGAGACCTCATTATCTTCAGAAATAATTTTTCTATAAATCGTTGGATAAAAGCAATATCGTTAAATCTGCTTTTTGTGACCTACGATATCAATTCGGGGATATTGGTGCCATGTAAAATTGTTTTTTCTATTGGCAATCGTGTACCAATTAATATCCGGCCAAAACTGTCCGAAAAGTCGTGAGCGTTACGAGAAACATCAATCAAATTGCACATTCCGAAATTTCGAAATACAGATTGTTAAAATATTTCCGTATACTCGTCCATAGAAACTGATCATTATAAATCTCGTAACAGCACGTAAAATCCACAATGAACGGTTTCATTGTTTGTTCAGTTCCCGAAATAAAGTTTCGGGCAAACACGCTCCTGTTTATTATTAAAGGTATAAAGTTTTGCTAAGCAAACAGCGCTGCAGTGTCTCGTCCCAGATTAATTTACGATAAAAGCCGCGAACCGGCACCAACAAGCTGAAAGAATTCGCTCGCTATCGATCGTATTTACACCTACTTCCATCCACGGGAGAGAAACCAAAGTAGGTGTATAAACAAAAATTTCAATCACCCGTTCCTGCGTTTCAGCCGTTGCAACGGGTCGCTTCCGGCGGCGTGGCGTGCAGCTTTATTGGATCTATGAAAAACACCGTACCCGGTGGCTGTTTATTTCAGATAAGGCTGATAAAGCAGCCGAAACGGCGAGGACTTGAGGGGATATCGCAGCCATCGAAACTCATCGGTCCAAGGCGTGACTGAGAACGATATTAAATTTCTTTTCCGGAACGAGAATGGCCGCCCCTGATCCGGGCGCACCCGTTAAATCCGCGCCCCCGTTCTTCGCTCGCCGAAGTTCGTTAATACAGCGTCACGATAAAATCCCCAATTCCGCGTCGACCAGAAAAGAAGAACGGAGATGGATAGAGGGGCGAACGAGAAAGGGGTCGTACCGGTCGAACCGACCGATAAAGAAAAGGAGAAAAGACTCGAGATTGAAAGAGTTACGGTGTCAATATGGAACCGTACCGATCGAAAAAAAAGCTCGATCACGAAACTTTCGGGGGAAAATATTGGATACATAACGAGAAAGGGGTTTATCTGGTAACCGCAGCCAGGAGGCACGTTTTCGTTGTAACTTTTGATCGTTTAATACGACAGTTTTACTACCCGATCGCGGTATAAAGGGCTGAGTGTATTGAAACGCGATAATGAAAAGCGTGATATAAACTAATCTTTTATGCTTTTCTCTCGCGCTCCAATTTTATCGAGATCCGAAAAGAAGCGGCATTTACTGAACGCACCGTAATATATAGCCCTGCCGTGTTAAGCCGCTCTGCCTCCAAATAAAAGATCGATGACCCGTTTATGATCATGCGCTCGACCGTTAATGCGATTTAAAACAGCACGTTTAGGGGTGTAATACGGTGAACGGAATTTTGTCCAGTGTGTCGGCTCGATCATCTAATGGAATTTCAAGTTCATAGTGTAATTGGCACGATACGATTACGGGTACAAAGGTTTATCGTGCAATCTGTCAGTTTAAATCACTTTCCGTGGGATCGTTAATCGGATTAAAGTGCTGGTGGAATGAGCATGCAACTCGGCGTAAACATTCAACAGCGGTATCCTCAATTAGATTCGAAAGCATGTCCGCGACAACTCGCGGCATAATCGACTTGTTAATGAACTACGCGGTCCCGCGCGCGGGACATTTGAAACACAAATCGGTGCGAGTCGATGAAAAGAAGACGAAACGACGCGAGTATGCACGGAGCAATACTCGTTTTTCTCATTTACCCCACGACAGGGCTTGTTAGCTCAATTTTCCGTGGCTTTCTGTCATATAATTCGCGGCGAACTTTCGCGGCAAACCTGAACAAATCCTCTGAAAACAAACTGAAGTTACCGGCCACTTTAGACCAAACTCTAAAGCAAACTTATTTCTAACGGGTAACACGCTTCCTACATCGTGCTAAGCCATTCGACGATAAACTTTGCCGTGACTGATGTTGATTTGAAAGAACGCACTCGGGAAAATCGTCAGTTTCGGGAGCTCGCTCACGATTGATTTACGACGCGAGTATTGAGGGTAAAGAAAGACGGACGACGCGAAAACGCCGGGACGAAAACTATCGTGATGCTGGAAACGTTAATGCCATTTTTCGCGCAGTAATACCGGAGAAACTGTGCAGTTTCGAGGATTCGCCGACTATGGTCCGTGTAATCCGGATGAACGGGTGGACGAGTTTTATTTCTCGGCATGACGTGAATCCTTGCGAAAATCGTGGCCAAAATAGAACGGAGGGGATGAACGTGACACGATGGATTCGACCGTTCCTCCGCGAGACGCGAACGGACCGATATCGAATCGCTGGAAATTTTCAAAGCCGGACATTGTAATCGTTCCTACGAGTATGAAAGCTTCCCGGAAATACCGGCGAAACTTGATCGCGAATCGATACTTTCTGCTTGCTGTTCAAGGGTATCTATTGTATCAGACGGAACGTCCATACGCTACCTTTTTCATTTAATTCTACCTGCGTTTGTGGTGGCCATTTTGCAGAATACCGGAAGTACTACCGGAGAAGGAACTGTTCGTTCATCGAACTATTAGCACGTTATGACGTCTGTACAATCATCTATTTACATTTTTGACGATGCTAATTTGTAACGCTGTACTATAATAAAATAACGAAACATAAAAAGTGAATGACGACGGTGAACGTGTAACTGTATCGATCCAATATCTCGGATCTTTAACTTATTAAAGTTGGAAAACGATTCCGAAGCAAGTTCGATGATTCTCCCTTGGAGTACACTTCTTTTCGATTTATCGGTTTCCGGAACGAACACCAAACACAAAAAGGTGTCCTTATTTCGTCGTCGATTCCCTTCTCCCTACAAGTTTCGCGAATCGTGGCCCCATAAACTCGGTCCGTTAAGAATTGCACGGAGCTTCGTACAGTTCCAGTTTAAGTGCATAAATTATGAGCAGATCGTGAACCTTTCAAAAAGTTTCCCGCACGGAGCTACACGAAAAAGGGTAAAGAAGGAGAAGAAACTTCGATACCCTGTCTCCAAACCTCTCCACGGACTTTTATCGATGAAGCTCAAGTCTTTCGCCGAGAGTCCGATTAATTGAGCTCTCTTCTTACTTTCTTCCCTTCCCGTGGAACCGTTCTGCATCTTTCTTCCGCAGCGTGTCTCCTTCAACCTCCGTCCTTGTGCTCCTCCGCATCAATTAATCTCGATCGTCGTGAAATCGCGTTACCGTCGTCTTATTTCTTGAATCGACACCCGAACGCTCCTTTTTACATCCAGCAAACGTCAAAGTGCACTTTTTTCACGAATTTGATATCTGGATTTCTGAGATAACTGGATATAATCCCTACATACCTATATGCTCATACATCCAGATTTACAAGATTTCTAGACTCCCAAGTAGACCTCCATATCTTAGATATTTGGATCCCTAAGTTCCACCATCCCTATTTTTTCATACCTCTCATATCTCCACATCCCTATCTTCTTGATATCCATCCATCTCTATATCATATCCATAAATCCTCAGACCTCCACATCCCTGAATCTACAGTATTAAAAATTTGAATACTGTTTATTCCGGCTTAGTGCAACTCCTATAATTGCGTCGTAAAAGTTCAGAGTACGAGCATCCTGAACAGTAGATAAAATAAAAGGTAGGATCGTTCCCTCGCAAAAAACTGCGAAAACTGATCGGAAGCATAAATATTCGATACAATTAATTCCGGACGAGGCGGTGAAAAGTTTGGAAATAATATCGCGGAAGTATCGAAGTGGGATAAAAGTTTCAGGAGGAATTGTACAATCGAAGAATAATTCGTCGGCAGCCGTTTCTCCAGACCGAGGACGATTCTCGTTGCTGGTCACGCATGGAATCACTTCCACCGTTCGCCGGGAAGTGACCTGCAGCCACGTTTGTTTCAGAAACGCTTCGAGACTACCCGGAGCAATTACGTCGCGAAAGTTTCCTTCGAAAGTTTTTCCACGCTTAACGAGCGTGATAAATTTCTGTTACGCGGCCCCGAGAGCCGCCGGACGCAGGCCCGAGACTTTACAACGGCGATAAAAATCTCGTGGAAATTATTCATGGGGGTTGCGCTTGTACTTCGCCCTTCGTCGTTCAACGAGCGAAAATTGGGGGTTGAGGGCGGCGAAATCTTTAGGGCTCGCAAGAGATCAAGCTCGCGGCGCTCTGTTAATTTTAGTCATACACGGCTACGAGAACACTTGCTGTATCGATAAATTAATTAACTTTTGGTAGATTGTTACGTTTGGCAACGGGTGACATCGGCAGAATACAAACGCTTACAATTTCGAACACGCATTGGGATCGTTTGGTGGGAAATCGATACGACAATTCAACTGAAATTCAGCATTAGCCTCGATTGTTGTAGGTGTATAGCCAAGCTTGAACTATAGCCGCGAGGATAATTAATATGCCTGTCGCTGTGTCTCTGACAATAACCTTTATAATCGTGCACAAAGGTTTTATCAGTTCTGTAACGTTGATAATCACGTAATTATCGAAATAGATTAGACTGTCAGCGTGACTTTGATTTTCAATGAGAACGTCGTCAATAGACCAGGAATCGTGCATTGTGCTTGAACGACACGGAAACCTCATTCTTCATTATCGATCTGATTATTCCGCCGTTTATTTCTACCGAAACACTCAAATTTCACGGATTTCATGAAATATTCACGAACACTGTGCTACCAATTTATACGAATAATTCATTTCATTAACTTGTTCGTACCGATTAAATAATTCATTTCGTACGTTTCCTCTCTCTTCGAAACTCTAACCTGATGAAGCTGTCAGTTCAACGAACATGTTTCCCTAAGCGACATGCTTGAGCCACCGATCAGATCGTGTCCAGATTTACCAATTTTTTCTTCGTGTTTCCCGAGCACCGACCCTCGACAAGTCGTATGATCGAGAGGTCCACGCTTCGATAACTCTGTTCCTATGTATATTCGAAAAAATCCTCAAGGGACCCGTTGAACGCTGAAACTCCAGCCAATATCGCAGCAAGATAGAGGTATCAGTGTCACTAGACGATGCGAATATTTTGATAAATTATTCCTCTGCCCATCAAATTAATACCGGCAAATAAGACGACAAGATTTCACAATTTTTCGACTTCCATTATATTTTCACGTATCAGTCATATACAGAAACTTGTTATATTGCAACCTTTATGTGGACTTTTGCACATACTATCGCCATATAGTACATTGCCGTGGGTTGGATTTTCACACGCTGGATTTCTACCCGCTAAATTTCCACGCGTTGAATACCTACGCGTTAAATCCCCACGCGTTACATCCTCACAAATTGTATCCCCACACGTTACGAACACTCTCTCCACTCATGGTATCCTCACTCTATCGACACATTTTGTTACCCACAAAGAATCGCAACAACAGTCCAATATCAAGGAAGAATATCTTGAATCCAAACCAATCCATTGTTATCTCCGCGAATCTCCCGCTACCCCAGTGTATTTCATGGCAATATAACAAGAGTCTATAGGTGTATACATAAATCACTTTCTCCTTGAGTGGTGGCTATCCGAGGGCCAGCTACGGACTTCGAATCATCGTGATTCAACGAATCCGATCACGTATCGTCCGCGCTGGCACGTCTGATATGGCAGCGGTCTTATCAAGATTCTCGATATATACTCACTTTATGAAATTTTCCAACAGCAATCGGATTCCACCGATGCCCAACATCAGGAAGCCCCAGTTGACGAATCCCGTGAAGTTGTCGAAGCCAGAGCTCCAGGAGAAGAGACTGTCTCTAGGACGATGACATCTGTAAGGAGAAAAGGAAGGTCCAGGTTAAAAGAAATCCTCGTTCCAGATCGATAGCACATTCGTCGCTCGCGATATAAAGGAAGAAAAGGCGCCATAGAAACGTCGTCTAGAGTAAGAATGGAACAATAAAGTCGCTTCCATACTGTTCGGTTATATGCATATCCATTTCAATTTACGAAGAAACGCGCGATTTATGCAACGTATTGAAAACATTTGCTCGACTTCTTCTTACGTCCACCTCTTCCCTTGCCTTACATCGCTCTATATTTCCCTTTTTTTTCATGTCTCTATTCCAGACAAACAGAAATGATCCGTGCACGATGCATTCCGCTTGAAATGAACCTAGTAGAAACGAGCGGACGATGTCGGACAAGCGTATTAAAGACAGTCTGGTTTCCGTATTTCTTACCTCCACGTAAAACACTAGGAACACGCTTTGTACTTCGAGGAACACGATTGCGTTCTCTACGAATAACGATGGTTCAAAGGAAGTTGGTAAAGGTTGAGAATTATGAGTTAGAAATTTGGGGATGTGGGATTGTACGAATTACGAAATTTAAGTAAGAGAATTTGGGGCTTTAAAAATTTGTAAATTTTGAAAATCCTTAATCCAGAGGAAATGAAACGTTGCATGTTAGAGCAGACTGCAAATTCCGCAACACGCGTAACCAAAAGGATTATTAAATGGACAATGCTAACAATACCGCGTGCCTCGTCTGATGAAATTTCAATGGTGAACGTGGAAGATCGCGGCGAGTAGCGGTGAATACAAAACCCTCTCGTCTTGGGGTATCTCTCACGCAGATAATACATCAGGGCGAACCTGAGTAATCGGCTTCCACGGACTAGCAGCGGTATCATCCCTTCGTGACTGCGAGCACGACGGGGCCCTGACAAGGACCATCGTGTAAACTTTTCAAAAGCGTTTTGTCTCGAAGCATAAAGCGTTCGAGAAAGAGCCCTGTTCCTTCTACGGATAAGACGTGCTTGTCTGAGTGCGAGAATTTAGGGAGACGAAACAAAGCGCGATGGATTCGCGGCGTTGCTTAAAAATACAATGCCCGTTTTCACGTGTGCTTCAGCCAGTTAACTTTAGTCTGACGAACATTTTTCCTCGTCTTCCACGAAAATTTTACTCGTCCCGAACCGGATTAACCATTCGGCGAAATAAGTTGGTGTTTGGGGCTTATCGGCTTCGAGGAAATTACCACGGGAATCCATAGTCAAAATTATCGTTATCATTTATTTCCCAAAATTTCGCAGTCTTACCAAAGTTCCAAACTTTTGGACTTCTGTGGTTCAAAACCCTCGAAGTCCTGAAGGACCCTTAAAACTTCCAAAATTTCCAGAGCTTCAAACTTGCATGGTCACACGAACCCATTTCAAGAAATATAATTTTATTTTATGGTGCGTTTTAAACGAGATACACGTATGGAGCCCTAAGTGTTTAAGGTGCTAGAAGTCTTAACTCGGCTCCTCGTTCTACATCTTGCTTATCGCTCTTCCTTTTCCATTAAAGGTTGAGACTAGAAAGGCTTCTGAGCCAGTATGACGACGAGTCACCGACCTTAAGTATTTACGGGCAAGATCCAACGAGTAATTCGACTCGGGAGAGTCGAATCCTTCGAACGCTAAGTCTTGAAAATCTCAAAGGAGCTGTACGATGCTGACCAAATATCGCGGATAAGAACGAGAGGAGAGAAAGAGAATGGTAGTTAGAAAAGTAACTTGGTAAAAGGGAGAGCACTAAAGCCGAAGATTAAAGACAGACGAAGGAAACCTTTTCCAAAATACAGCGCCGTTTGTCCCGCGTAATTACCTGACAGAAGGTCCCGTATGTCCTGCAACTATGTGCATTTAATGTGATCGTTTAACCTCCCCGCTGTCTCGAGTAAATCCCAACTATTACTCTGAATTTATGGCAGATCGTGGTAATTAATAGAGCCGCGATAAAGCCAGCAGGGTCTGCCGAGAGCCGCACAGGAAGAGCTATCTCACACTTCTGATACTGGGCTCGGCCTGCATGGCAGGATGCAGACGTGTCACCGGCAACTTCCATATGCATGAGTGCCGCTCTACTGGGTGTTCAAAGTGTCGCGACCGACTTATCCGGATACCAGGAGCAGAGCAATAAACGCGTAAACGATCTTTCGGACGATGCCATACCGCACGGTTAGGTGCACTTCAGGGAGCCTTGCTTGCCACGCCACTCCGGCCAAATCTTCAACAGTTTACCAACTGTTGTACTCTACACTCTACTTCGGCTCGAACGAAATAATTGATTACTGAATAGAGTTCGATTAGACGGTGCTACAACACCTTCTGTTCCACCTGTTCCACTTTCTACCTTTCTTTCCACGATTCTGTTATGACTTATTCACCTGATTGGGTGTTAAGCTACGGAAAAGCGAAGGTCGCTATACTGACTGAACCATAAGCAAATATTAGCGTTATAGAATATACCATTTTGACAAGATCTTCATTTGCACTGTACTGATGATTACTCTAATAATTAGATGAGTCTAATAATAACACTCTAATAATTGACTACTCTACCAATGTCCTCTAAAACTGTACCTCAAAGTCTTCATTGTGCATCATGACATATAGCAACATCTGTTCGAAACAAAGCACTTGACCGAAACAAGAGATTCGTCTCGTGTCCCCATAAAAAGAGGCAAGTTGTCGTAAAGTTTGCAAACTTTTGATACTCGGTATCCCGGTTTTAGACCAACATACCAGTTTCTTGCGCTCGAAAGCGGACCAGTTGGCGCGCCTTTCTTTCACGCACGAAAAGAAGAAGTTAGAGGCGAGTTTTCATCTTGCGACCAGCAAAAGCCTCGATTATTGACGTCATAAAGCGACTCGTGGAACTGTTTGCTCGTAACGCTCGATGGCGAGGGACACCAGTCGCCGAGGTAATAACGTCAGACACAGCATAATTTCGCGAAAGCAATAATATCTTCTCGGTGAATCTGTTCGCGCGACGACATCGCGTGAATTATTTCCTTGCTACGCTGACAGTGGCGTCCATTTAGCCGACCATGAATCGAGGACAAATCGAGCTTGGCCAGGTGGGGGTGTCGGATCGTTAAAATTCATTCGAACAGGATCCGAAACACTGCTTTCACGAATAAAAATTGCATGCACAGTTTCGCGATGCATATCGATGGTAGGGTCATTGGAGACCTAGTGGCAATCAGAACTACCGATCAGTTTTTTCTTCCTAGTACAAGTTCTATACGTATGCAAAACGGAAATAATTTTTGTTTATGAAATATGTAGTCTACTATTATTCCAAATTTTCCTCGCAAACTTGCATAAGTAAAAATAAAGATGTATGCATAAACATGGGGTTGGAATTACTTTGTTAAACAATTACAGTAAAAGTACAAGCACATTTACGAATTCTGTGAAAAATGTATGACACTTAGAAATCTCGTGAAAAATTTATGCAATAAATTAGCATAGCACCGTGTTTTTCGTGTTTCACACCACAAGTGCATTTGTAAAGTTTAAACGTGGATCACATCTGACCTAGTTATCGGGTTGCACGGCACCTGGAAGGTTAACATCAAAAATTCATGGCTATGAAACCACGTTAATACGGTCGACGTAGTCTGACGACCGCTAATTTAAAAATGTGGCCGATCGCGCCGTTAGACAAGTCGACGTGGAAAATGAGAAAAGGAAAAAAAAAAGCGGAATCTACCCTTCCGACGAAACGGCGATGGAAACGGAGAGAATAATCGGTGCATACCGGCCGCACGAAACGAAATAAAGAACGAAACACGTTTTTACCTCGCGGACCATCCGAAACGTGACGGCGAACAATGTTTTGGTATAATTATTCGTCCGTGTGACGGCCGCGTAATATGATTCGGTCTGGATAGGTTTTTCTGTCGCGATCCACGTGGACAGCCTGAAATTTTGATCGCCTGACTGTGCCTTGATTTTTCGTTCGTTTGTTCGCTCATCGGAGAACGGTATTTTCTAGAAATTCTTCTCATCGATATTCGATGGAGTAACTCGCTTATATCGCTGACTGCAATTTATTTGGTATACAAAGCCTGATCAATAACGTTAAGAAGGCAATTTTTGGCAATTGGTAATTTGGGGACTCAGACACTTGGGAAGTTGCGAATTTGAAAACTTAGGAGTTTGGAAATGTGGAAACTTCAAAGTTAAAAATTGACTATCGTAGATGAACAACTGTTCAGAGTGAACATACTCCACATATCGACATCTTCAATTAATTGCACATTGACCAACTTAAATATTAAAGTACTGAAGAATGTAATTCATTATTATTGTCCGTTAACGATGCACAGAAATGAAATGAAACGTAGGCAGGTGAGCAAATGAATTTCGAAAACCTATTAAAACTCTCCATTAGCCAATTCTCGTGTAACGTTCTGTTCGCGAGCGGTGAAAGTGTAACTCGAAAAACTCGTGACCTACGAACAGCATACCGTTAGTTAATTACATGCTCGTTAAAATTATCGATACCGATAACGAGGTACGACGTGCTTCCAGTGGCCCGCAGTACCACAGGTCTGAGTAATTGTGGTTCTATCTGTGTAATTAATATTCGGTTCAGCGTGCGAACTAGCGTTTTATTGTGCAGCGAAATATTATGCGCGCATTTTGGTCGCGTCGAGAAATCTGCTTCGTTAAAGTTAACCTCGTGGACGCTAGACAATAGTAATTGCAGAAATTATCAACACGTGTGAAATTATCACCATTCCGAAGTCTCAATTAGCAAATTACCAAAGTTTTCAAATTAAAAAGCTGCAAAATCTGTATATCTCGAAGTCGCAACATCCGAGAAATTCGCAACACGTAGAAAATGTAGAATTTTTAGAATTGCGACGGTATTAGGGTTAACGACGCGAAGCCGCCGTATAAAAGTGCCATTGTACGAAAGATACGAGTTACGCGTATACCGTCACTCGTTATTTGGTCGACGATAAGGGAGCAAGCACCGACGGCCATTATCTAAACCGTAGGAGCTCATGAAAAGTATATTATGCGCTGTCAACATTGTCGTCGGCCTTATACGTTCGTCCGTTGAAAGGATGCCAAGGAGATCGTCTGGGGGTCAGGGTGGACTCGCTCGACGAACGACTCGGCGAAATGGTCTTTTCTGGATCGCGAAACGATACCGGCGCTCGTAATCGTCGTTTAATCCCGTAGTCGGTCGAGGAAAGTGGTAGTCGTCCGACGGTAGGCTTTCGCGAAAGATAAAAGGTGCCAAATCTTTTGTTTCCAGCTTGGCCTGAGAGGTGCAACGTGAAGAAGGAGGGATTCGCGGGCTACAAAAGGGAGCACCCACTCGTGTTTCTCTTCGAACCCCTTGGCTGTTCCGCGAATCTGAAGTTTCCGACGGCTACGGAAGCCGTTGTACATACAAGGGCGGACACGGGAGGGTGGGTAGGAAAGGAACGGGCCAAAGGAGGGCGCAGAATGGCAGAAAGGGGCAGGCTGTGTTCATAGGGCTCGCGTATCTGCCTCGCGAATCTTCCTGACACCGGAACCCTCTTGAATATTTAAGCGATAAACGGATATACATATATTACCCGTGTAATGAGGAGAGAAAGTTGCCAGTCGGGCGAACGGTAGCGGATCAAAAACGGACGAGAGGGAAGGAGGAGCGGCAGGGGAGAGTAGAAGAATATCCTAAATGATTCATGAAGGAAAATTAAATGGCGCTTTAAACAGGTCTTCTTGCTATCACGATTTTCGTTCACCTCGCCTTCCTTCCTCTCCATCCTATTCTTCCTGTAGCCTGGAAGCACCCCGGAATCGATTACCAACTCCCGCCATGCCGTTTCGTCTTCCTCGCTCCCTGTCTGTCTGTCGGTTCCGTCCGCTTGTCTGTCTGTCTGTTTTATTGTCTCCTGCCTTTCAACGAGACATCCCTAACTTTCGCCGTTGCATACCGTGCACACGATCCTGGGGGCTTCATCAAGATCCTTCTCACCTGTTGTGAGACCCGACTCGCGTCGCTCTTGCCATTTCGAAACAGAAAACCCACCAGCCAGTCGAATTACCCAGCAACTTTGACGACGGTATTTTTGCACCTGGATCACTCTTAGCCGCGTTCTTTTCGCGACGGTAATCGCGCTGCATTTAAAACGACCCGCGGTTAGCGAATAAATTTCCCGCCCATTTAGTTTGACGTACAATGAAAAGAAAGTGGTTACTTCAAGTTTGACGTAGCGAGCAAAGTGCGCATTATTCGAACCCTTTTACCTGGCCGTTTCTTTCGTGATTACGTATGCTATGGTTAAGCGGTGAGCAGTTTGCGCACGAGAATACCTCCTACAAAGCTTTGTGGTTTGAAAAATTACGTGGGAACTTGGAACGAAACGAGATGTGAAATAAATTCTTGAGACCCGAGTGGGACTCGATGGTCGAGACAGGAAATTTAACTGAAAAACATGGACTTGGTTCATTTTCAAATTTATGAGGAACCACGTCGCGAATTATAAATTAAAAGACACTACTGCATCGGGAAGCTTATTTGTAAGCTTTAAACGGTTCTCGACGTTCGAGTTCTGCGAAACCTAGAATATATATCGGCATTCAGAAGAGACGGGGTGAGACGATAATAACCTGGTACTAGTTTGACCTAATTGTACGTTTAATTATATGATCGATTCCGACGAGTACATTTTGGGGAAACGATTTGCAGAACCAAATCGACTGCAGCCGTGTTCGTCCACGACATCACCGGGTCTTCCCTCAAAAGCCACAATCGTCTTGGTGCCCGATCCAAACGCTCGTTCAACACCCTTCTATCGATGTAATCGCTTTCCATTGTTCTTCCGGCTGATTTGGCTCGCGCGAGATTCGACACCGAGTTCGCAATCTTCGCCCCGAGAAAAGAGGCGACCGATGAAAAGAGAGGAAACAAGGGGAAACCAGAGAAGAGCACCGGCGGGATTGACAGCACAATACCGTTAATCCTCATTCGTTTCGAAGTCGCGTCAGCCGAAACCGTGGCGTCGCCCGGACGCCGCGTGACGAAGATTAAAAAGTTTTTGTCGAACCCGGAGGAACGCGAAAAAATCCACGCCAGGTGAAGAGCGAACGAAAGGACGTTCCTCGTGAAAAAAGGAGCAAGACAGCTGACGTGTGCCTTGAATTTTTCCTCGTCCAATAAAAAACATGTCCAGTCAACAATTCTGAATCCGGTTTTTATACCGGAGACGTCTAAAGTCGAGGAAAGTTTTCGAAGGAAAAATCCGTCGTACATAATTAAAATCTCGTAGAAAAATCTCGACGATTTCACGGACGGTTTAATATCGTAACGGTAGAAAATTATTTGCATTCGTTGGTGAATGGGCGAGGAGGAAAGTACGCTAGCTGATCTATCAATTTACTCCGCTTCCACTTCCTGTATTGCTGTTCTTCCGCATAAAACAACGTCGAAAGTTATTAGCAATTCGAATATCAATCCGGGGAACGCGAGAGAGGCAGGCAGTTAGCGGTATCGCGGAAGTATTGGCACGATATAGCGACGAAGATAAATCGCGAGAATGGAGCGATAGGCGGCCAGAACGGAGAGAATAACGCTCGAGGAAGGATCGATATATAGAAGAAAGGGAATGAAAAAAAATGGGAAAGAAAAATAGCCTGAGTATCATTGTTATCCGTCTCTCGTTCGACTCCATATTACCCAATGATTGCCCTTCAACGGTAGAACGTCATTTCAGGCTGACAGAGCTATTGGAAACTGTTTCGTATTGGACGTTAACGGCATTCCTCACCATTGTCCATCTATAATTACGGGATAATGTTGCCGGGAGAAGCAAGCTTTACCTCAAGATCAGCATTGTTGCGTCGCGAATACGCTCGAGGATTCTGGCCAGGATTTAATTCGTTCCCGGTGAATAGAAGTCGTCGAGAAGTAGATTCGATTTGGGAACGAACACACCGGCGTTGCTTCCAGTCGAAGGATCGCGCAAACGGGAACTTTAAAATCAATCCGTGATTGAAAGATCGTAGCTACGAGCCAGACGTAGCTTTCCGCGCGGCTTCATCCGACCAAAGGGGTAGAGATCATTCGATATTCAACGCGTCCAACGAACCCGGACCCCGCGTCTAATTGCAAAGTTGGCGAAAACAAGAAGTATCTGGCAAACACGGAACGAGTAAATACAGTAGAGGGTTCGTTTGTTTAAGAGGCGAAGGAGTGGTGCCATCTCTGATTCTCCGGCATAATGGACGATCCCGAGGCAAGAAAGCGCCAAGGGGTGCGAAGATGGAAGGGGATAGAGGAAGAAACAACCGAAGGTAGAAAAGTGTTCTCTCTTCGAGGGAAAAAAAAAGGAATTCTTGTTTGCAGGTCATTATAGCATGTCAAAGGTGAAAAAAGATTTCACTGCGTCTCTTATTCCTTTTTTGTCGAGCTTACGTTAATAAAACGGAGTTCGTTGGAAGAATATGTTCTGAAATAAAATGTCACCGGGCAATCATTAACTCTCTCACCCGAGTAGTTTCATTCCCCTCTCGCTAATTAACGTTTACCGTGCAAACTGATTGCTTTCGCGCAATTCTTTTCTATGGAAACTCGACAATGTTTTATAATTGTAACTTTAAGGTAGATTCGTGATCCTTTAAGATTCATCTTTAACATTCATACATAAAGTTAAGTTAATACGAATACTCTATTCAGCGAGAGACCACACTTCATTTATGCAACTCGGCTAACTTCAGGATCCTCACCACTCGGTGATGTCCCTCCACCGCACGCTTTCCACACCGCCGGTCATATACACAAACGGCAAGTTTACGAGTAACTGATGAGGACCAGTAATGAGCAAATTTCGAAATTTTGCGATCGTTCCAAACTTTCAATTTTACATACCTAATCCCTCAAAAAATAAGGCAAGCGACATAACAGCAGAATTTACGTTAAAAATTGCTGCTACATAACTGTATAAAGAAGAGAGAATCTCATATGCAAACAATCGCATTATTTCCCAGCATGATCCTCGCCGGATTAAAGCACGACGTAACGTATGCACGTAGATCCTAAACGGAAACGCGTTTCACTTTGTCATAATGTTCCAGATTTAATCCCGTTTTTGAGACATTAATTCTTGATCGTCCGCCCGATTAAACCGGAGGGTCGAAGTAGTGGGGAAACTTGATTAAATTTTTTTTTCTCCCCGTCGGCGAATGGATATTAAAGCCAAGCGGAACTTCATAAATCTGGACAAATAGAATTTGCCCCCCGTCCGGTACCCTCTTCCGATCTCCTTTTTGTTTACGGAGAAATATTAACGCGAGTTAGCTTTTGCCCGGTACTTTCACGAACGACCGAGTATTCTTTGATTAGCGATTCCGATTGCAACACGGGATCCGCGCTTCGAATTGGATATGCCGTAAACCAATCATGAATTTATGATGCTTCAGCCGTCGCGAAACGCGTACGAATCACCGCAAATATTTCCCTCCACGATGTATTCTGTTATCGTGCTAATCTACCCGCGGTTCTAACCATCCGGATTCCTGCCTCGTCACTGAAATTAACATTTTAATTAAAGACACGCTACAACAGGCCGACCAACACGTGACTCAGCACCCGTCAGCGATTTCAGAAGGCGCCGGAAAAAATGGAAGAATGAAGCAGTTCGATGTCGAGAGGTGATTGAACTAATCAGTCGCTACAACGCTGCCGGATACTGCCCACGTTTTAATTGCTCTACGTTATCGCGATCGCTTGATAATTGGAGTGTTAATCAGTGTCGTTCCAAAGTTCCTATGTCTCAAAGTCCTTATGCTCTAAAGCTACTACGCAATTGTGGTCCTACCAATTCCTATGTAGCAAAATCACTATGATCCGAAATCTTTACATTCGATGTCCCGAAGTCTCTATATCCCAAATTTCCTACGTCCCAAAGTCCCCACATCCCAAATTCCCCACACCCAAAGTTCCAAAATATGAAAATTAACCCTCTGCACTGGAATATTTCATCTCAGGCATTTGAAATGTTTCTCTCCTAAAGGGGTTGAAGAAATTTGACAAGTGTTCCAATAATGAACGACAGTAACACACTAAACTTCGAGCATCGCGTTACGCGATGATCGTAATTCAAAGGCTGGTTGTGTTGTTGGTTCGTTTCTCGATGATTACAAAGCGCAAGCTTGACGGAGAAAAAAGAATTAATTACGCAAAGTTTCCGCGAAGGAAGACAGACAGAACAGGAATCGTTAATTACATCGAGCAGTCGGTATGTGTTTTGCTTTGCTCTACCCAAGGGGATGATTCTGTAATTATGACAAAGACAATACGCAACCGGCGTTGTTCCGAATAACGTTACTCAAAGCACACCGTTGTGATCCGACCGTGAGTGTGGTTTTTGAGCGTTTGATCGGTTAATTAGTAGAATCTGTTGGTGGAACGTAACCCGCAACGAACCTCGCAACATTCGATATCGAACCTGGCCCGCGTAGTTAACCATTGTTTCGCGTCAACAATCTATCCAATTTATTAAAACAATGAACTAAATTTATTTCGAGTTGTCAATTCTGTACCTGGTATTATGAAGTAACGAACTGGAAATAGTTATTTAAATTGCTTTTTCATGTTTCGTGTTTTAGATGACGGTCATCGATAAGCTCTATCGTAGTGTTAATAACGAATCAAATAAGTGACAAAGATATCTACATGCAAATAATGCGGGTGGCAATAAAACTGTCAACTTTGCAGCCGGACAACTTTCCGTTTGTGCAACGGAACCAAGTTGCGATTAAGCTTGATATACTGCTATTTATATATCAGCAAACTCTAATCTAATAGCGTGCAAATATATCTTAAGACGATTCAGCGCATAAACCAACAACGTTATCGGCCAAACATGATAGAATTCCGTGTACATATAATCTTCCGAGCAAAGAAAAGCGAGCATTATTTCAGGATTATTAACGGCCTGTAAGTTCGCGTCGCAGTGCTCTCTGCTTTCCTCGTAATCCACAATATACCAGGTGATTCGCAAACTCGCATTAAACTATCAGAAAGATACATATGGCACGCAAAACAAGCGGACGTTGTACAAGCGTAAAATAAACGTTTTCATTTTTCTCTTAATTATGACTAATCGCAGACAAGGCTGCAGAATGTGCTGATTCGTCAAACGTAATATTTATTTACCACGAAGCGTGTTATTAAACACAGTAATTTTGCTGATAGCCTTTGCTGCAAATAAGCGGTGTTACGTTCATCTCAGATAAATCCTTGAAATATCAACACGCAATTAAAACTTCTCGTGTGCTAAGAAGCTGAAGCATCGAATCCTTAAACGTTCACGTTATTTAGTTAAACGCGGCATAAATCTCTGTCGCATCCTCGAAATGATCATCTTATTGATCGTAAAATTGAAACGCTTAATTGTCACCCGCTTCGTTGCAACTTTATATGAAACTTCGGTCGACGCTTCCATTGTTTTTAAGCACAAAGCTTGAGGTATCAGTGTCGCGTTATCGCTAGCCTCTCATCGAGATAAGTTTCTTCGCTACTTTGTAGCAAAGGAACGACCAGAGTAGAACGTCGAACAGAAACTCAATATATTGTACAATTATGCCATCGCTGCGAACGAATTATCTAGCCGTGTTTTCTTGACGTGCAGTTCCATTAGAAACGTAGAACGGCTCGTTAAGAAAGTTTTCGCTTCCACGACGAGCACTCGAGTTGCATTCAATTGTCTGTTATCCATGACCATTTCCGTGAATGAACTTTGCACCATTCATTCACACCTTCGACTCCTAGAACGATCCTCGACGGAGCAAATATTGGTCATAGCGTCGCTCGTTGCCATAAAACTGATCCTACACTTTATCGCACATTCGTTTGATGTCTCTACTTTATTAAAACCTGCATCTTCGCTGATCAGCTAGGCTTCGAATAAAAATTTACTTCCTGTACATATAGATTTCCAACTTATGAGTGATTGCTAGTAATGTCACACAGCTGTTCAATATTTTTATCTCTGATAACAGACATCAATAATGTTGAACCTTAATCATTGGATAATGAAATTCCAAGTACGGGAGTTTTAAATAATCAGAATGACAGTGACAAAATTTGAAAACGTTTAGATGTCGGATTAAGATATGACATGTGAAATTGATATATCTTGATACGTGCGGTATTGGAGACAGGTAGGGTGATCAATGTAATAGTGCAAGGCTTATGCTATTTATTTCCATAATATGAACCAGGCTTCATGGTTCCAATTTCTTAAATGTAAATTTAACGTCATTCCAAAGTCCTATGCCATCGGTCTTGTGCAAAAACAAGGATATTATCGATCATTCTGACATTGTTCGAGCAGATAGCATCTTACAGATGTACTTCAAAACAAATTAATCAAATACGACATGGAAAGTGTTATGAAACGATCCGTAGCAAATCCAAGAGCACGACACTACCGACTGACCTCCGCATTGATTATGGTGACTCGTCCAGAACGGTACGGAAAATCGCAGGTTAAAACGAGAAGAGGAATGCTCCGTATAAAGAAGGGGATATCACGTGTTCACGGTTGCGCTCGATCTAAAGCGGAACACGCATGCGCGTTGTCCCGCAAAGTCGTCTGTGTTACGTCGGACCGTTGTGGAGCAGCCACAAAATTTCTTTCTCTTTGCACGGGTTTTCGCGAATTTCCATCACACCTCGTTTTCCCATTTCGATATTCCCCACCCACGATTCGCGTCGAAGTGCAAATTGCAAATCGAGCACCGATGATCCATAAGACAAGCTAGTGACGGTGAGACGGGGAATCCCATCCATGATCGGATAAAAAGACTCACGGTTTGTCAGGCTGCGATCTGCGCACCATCATTTCGGCTTTTTGGATCTCCTCGGCCCTAGTGACGCTTTTGGTCCTCCTTAACCTGACCCTCGTGTCGTTTTCATGTTCTGCCGTCATGTTCCGTCGAGGAGAGACGAGTGGCACGCGCACTCCACACCGTACAACGCGCACCCACACACAAACACGGCACACACGAACGACGCGCCAGACACCGGGCCGGCACTCAGTTCGCGGTCGCGCGACCGACAAAAAACGAGCAGAGTTGCACGATCGAAACGAACCGGACTTTTACTTTCCGCGACACGTTAACGATTTATCGATCGATCGATGGTACCAACGATCCGCCTGTTAAGAGTCGCGCCTTTAGACTGATGCGACCTTTAAGCGTTGGTATTTAACAGGCTCCAACATGCGACAGTGTTTACAGACAGACAGCCATGATCGTACTACCGGCTTCTGTCGGTCACTGTACCCTCAAGCTACGACCGTGTTTATCTTCAACTTTCTTATAGATAATGATGACATCGTTGCCAACCGTAACTCACGATTTTATGTGGTACCGTTTCAAGTCCGACCGCCACATCGACTATTTTCGATGCAGATGGCGTGCGTGTTTTGTTAGACTTTCTTTCGGCGCGTTATGCAAGAGTTACGTTGAAACGTTTGGCAATACTTTGAAATGCACTTCTAATACTCTCTAATGGAATGCACGTTCTTCGGCTTCCGGATGTTCAATGTATAAAATGAAACGTCTGACGTGATTATCTGAAGTGCTCTTGACAAATGTATTGAATAAAATGTTTCCTTTTTGTCGATACACATTGTATTTTTATCGTAATTGCTTATTTACAAAGTTACGTAAAAATTACGTTCTTAATGAGCGTTGTCAGTATGTTACTAATCGTTTGTAGTTTGCATTTGATCGTTATTTCTTTATCAGAACATAATGAATACTACATCACGTAACGCGGTAATATTCTCATTATGATGCATGTTGTTCGATAAATAGTAATACTAAATCGTTAATCAGTCGTGTATGGAAATGAGGGTAAGGAATATTCAATGCGTTTGTTTTTGTGTTTACTTGAATCGCAAATGTCTAGACGCTATTATCTTTAACGCTCTACTTTTTAACGATACATTCATCTAACAGAGTATTAAAATAGAAGTCATTCATTCGTATATCATGAATTTAATTCGGAAAAATAATGAAAAATTACAACAGTAATTAATGCAGGTACCACAGTAATTGTACGGTTATTAAAATCACACTAATTACACGAGATATTAAATTTAAATACTGGTTTGTTATATTATAAATAACTTTATTATAAATTAATCAGAATTCACTTATTGCGAATGGAACGCAATCTGTTAGCACGTTATTACATTTTTTTCGTCGTTGGAGGTAACAATTGGTTCTTTGTCGGTCGTGACACGATTCATTAAACGTGCTAAGTAATCGTGCTTCGACTGTTAACGTTAATTTAACCACTTCACGCTTCAAGGTTTCAACTTTAAACATAAACGCGCTTCAACGGTCTTCGCAAGTGTTCGGTTCTCGTGCTTTTTGCCGTGAAAGGAAGCTGCTCCCGTAGCTCTTGGTGCTTCAGACGCAAAGTTAAGTGCATAATTACGTAATTGCTTATAATCTTCCGGGGAAAATGTCGGTTTTAAAACGTTAGGTCAATGTACCGAGTCGTGCTGCGTTCGTTTTCAGATCCGTTCGAAACAACAACGGATACAGCATGCAATTAAAATCGGTAATTACGGGGCATCGTAATCCGGCTTAACGGGCCGAAACATTGTATTTTACAATGGTAGTTACAATTTGATGGCACTTTCGTACACGGTACGAACCGCAATAAAATGTAACTTTCTCACCTATGTTTCACGATCGAATAAGAAGTCCAATGATGTATCGTTTAATAGCACTCGAACGCTAAAAGCGCCACGATCGATACAACGGAATCGCCAAGCTTGGTTAATGTATGGAAATATATTTCTATAAAAGACACGATCGAGAACGCCTTTTTCCTGCGTTAAAAATGAAAGATTTTCATGAAATCACGCGACGCACAGAAACCCTGTTATTAACCGTTGTGCACTTCTTTACACGCACACAAATCATCTACATACACGTTATCAATCAATCATAACAGATTTTTAATTACCATACCCGATATGATGGCTTTTTTCTACCCTTCTTTAGCTCGCAGCTAATATTTTTCGCGTGAAAAACATGGAAAAACCATTAACGACTATTTAACGAGTCTCTCAACTATACGGCAATTATCCTGTCAAAATATCCATTAAGACTTTCGATGTCGCAAGCTTTTCTCGGGGAGTCTGCTGACTGAAAGTTTGATTCGGTTTGTCGCAAACTCGTATGCACGGTAGAGCAGGAAACTTCATCTACCGCTCAAAAGTTTGGAAGTAAATAAATCCGAGTTCAAATACGTGAGACAATTTCGTCTGTCAATTATGCAGCTCTTTGAACCGGTGGTCGAGAGAATCGATGAAAAACGAGACACGAGCGAAGAAAAGATGATTAACGAGCGACATTTACTACCTTTCAAAGAGGAAGACGTTCATGGTAGACATTCCTATAGACATACATGACGTAAATATGACGTGTATATAAAATACTGTTTCTGTGTCAGAAACGATTTCGAACTATGTACTCTAAGAATTTTAAAGGGTACATGAATTACTCGATAATGTCACTGTTTGCACTAGAATTAATACATGTATAATAACGAAAACATCGGCAACGCGTTACTTTCAACTCCGACGTGCCAGCAGAATTTAATTACCATTCGTTAGAACTAAAATACGAATATCCGATTTCACGGAAGTAACTAAAACGATCACGGGGTGGTCGGTTCATTCGCAGCCAATTTCGCCCAGCATTTCAGAAACGAAAGAGAACAGCTTCCTCGCGAAAACTGGCGTGAGCACGTCCACGCGTATGAACAGCACGAAGCAAAGTCTATATTCATTCTCCGTTTCACGTCGTTTCCCAGCGAGCACCTCTGCCGGTGCACGGGCACACATTCTGACTGGTTGTATCACGGTAGGAGACAAAATACAGGCACAGGAAAGCCGTACCAGTCGTTTACGAACTCCCTTTATGGCCGACCACAGATATTACCGGGTACGCTGGCAGCCACCGTTACTCTACATATACATACGTGGTTACACGTCGCCAGGATCTCCATAGACATCTGCCGACTCGGTGCTGCGAGTTTGTACGATTCGTAGCCGCGCTTATGCTAGCAAGACCCATTTCGCTGGCCACTTTGCACCGTCCACGGGATCTAATATCCTCGGGTGCTATTTCCTGATTTAGAAAAATTCTGGCACGCGACGACCGACAATAAAAGAGAACGGAAACTCGGAAAATTGTGCAGCTCGAATGACACTCGTTACGACAACGTTCACGAGCACCACGTTTCTTGACACCACCACTATACCATATGCGTCATTACCGAATTAGGATTTCTGTTAGAAGGTCTTAGCTTCATATGGTCAGACCTTTAAAATAACTCTTACATTTTATTTTATACATGATTCTAAATTACCAAGTTTGAAACCCTTATGCTCATGAATCTCGCTGATCCCACGGAATATGTTTCTCCGATACGTTTTAAATCGCACTGTTCATCGAATCGCGAAAAAATAGAAGCTTTATCCTTCGTAGGAGCAGCATGTTTCGCGCGAATGCCCGAGGGAAAAGAGAAGAAGCAATTCAGCCGTGGCGAAACGTGATTTTTATCGGACCAACGAACGAATGGTCGTTTTGCTGGAACGTTAACCGTCATCGAATAACCTTAACCGGAGCTCGTAATTTCTGCGAAGTTTCAGCGTCGACGATACGGACGACAAAGAAGCGTACGTACATTTCCTGTCGCATGATCGCGTTATCTGGGTATTTAGTGATTCGTCGAGCGACTTTCGCGGACATCGCGACTCGATCGTTCGTAAAAATACTCGCGACAACGTTACGAGCGTTCACGATCGATTACGTGCTCGATGATTTCGCGTGATTAAACGTGCCTATGCAATACAGAAGTAAAAAAAGGGGTTTAACGATAAGATCTCCGCTTATACATTAGCCGATCGTAATGATCCAACGATAGCGTTTGAAACCCCGATCACGAGAATTTTCTAACGAAACCTTTTGCTCCGAGATTATCGATGAACGTTGCACGAAATGGCAATCGCTTAAATCTGAAGCGTTCGAAAATGCGTAAAGTTCGAGGAAAAGCATGCCCGTCGTTTTCGCGAAGTTGCGGAAACTCCTATGTTCAGTCTTGGACATCGGTCAACGTTCGAACTCGTCTGAATTCCATCGAGCATCGAGTACCATTTCTCTTTCCTTTTCATTCGTGTATCAGTCGTCGCGGAAAAGAGAATCGGTCAAACTTTAGCGGTCCAAGAATGGCCGCGGAAACTTTCGTAATATTGGTCGAAACATTCTCATTCCTGGATTATTGCCTCCTTGTCCTGTGAACCTACCGTCAGCACTCGATCATCGACTGTACGCGAGACTCGCGCTTTGCATTCACGGTGCACGTGGCACGTGCTATCTAAGTTTTCCATAGATCTATACTCTCCCCTGTCGGAAGAGAACTCGAGACACCGGGTTAGCTTTCAGGAAATAACAATACATCGAAAAATATTAATTATATATATTTATGTACGATACATTTACACATTTCTAAGTACATCGAGTAATATTAAACATTCAATTTTTATTTCTTGTCAACAAGTAACTGAGAAGAGCAACTGAAACTAAGAGCTCATTGGATTTGTCTTTTCCTCATGTCACAAATTTATAGAAATAGAGGTATTGCAGCAGAGCATAAGCTTGTTATCCCCGGTTTTCGTCTATCCACAAACTTCAGGTTTAAAAGGCTCATTGATTAAACTGCAAACAAGAAAAAAGAGGATGAATCTACTTGGCCCAGAGCTCGGGTTAGAATTCGCTGGCAGATAGAATTTATTTCCCAGCAAATTGAGTTCTCCTACGAATTTCGAGACAGCGCGAGCGGACAGTTGTTTCTTCGTGGAATTAATTCGAGTCCGCCAGGTTCGCGGCAGAGGTCCGAACAAGTCCACAGGACGGCAATATTTCAAAGCGGTGAAAACCTGCCGATACAATGGGACCGGTAACGTCGAGTCGCGCCAGAACTTGTCTCTCTCCTTCGAGCTACTAAATAAATTAGACCCAGTCACGCCCAATCGGGATTTCGCGAGCAGTTTTTCACGAAAGCCAAACTACGTTCGTGAAAAACCCATACGCTTCATACTCACAATCCCATTCGTTTATTCGTCTGCAGTATAACTTATCCTAACATTAAATCATTCTTTCGCGTCAAATACATTATTACAAGATAACCAATTGACTAGAGTAAAAGTAGAAACCACCTTCTAATATTTACCGAAATTTGCATATCTTCAAATTCCAAAATTTAAAAAACCGATCATAATGCCTAAGTTTTTACATGTTCCTATTAGTCTACGTAAAAGTTTCACGGTGTTTCCGCATCGAACCGCAGCGACATTTGCATATACATGACAGGAACGTTTACGTAATTGTAAAAATGAGCGGTTGTATCGAATAAATGAATCTACGTCGGTATCTCGGTATTTTTATGAGTTTTCGATACATATACGAACATACATATTTGCCGAGCGAACGAGCAAGCGATATTCGAGGAACAAAAGGAAAAGAAGGTTCTCCGCTATCCACGAGGGATTTGAAAAATACATAAGCGCATATAGAACGGAACCGCAAATCCAACGATCGAATTTTCGTGGAGAGTTGGCTGATGGCGAAACAAGTATAGAGGTGTTCTCTTGGCTGAACTATAGCGGGGCAAATCTCCTTCGGTCTGACTCGGCTTCGGGACAAATGTAAACTCTACGAAAGTCCTTCGGTAACAGCTTCATTTGTTCACACAATAACAACATTTCCACGGATGAAAATCTCCGACTCGCAGCCAGTCAGAATTTATTACGTTCGCTTGTTTATGAAAATGAAAATTAAAATGAGACTGCACGCGACTTTAATCAACTCGAACCTGCAAAACATGCAAGCTTTTGTCCCGGCAAAGATGGAACAAAAGTTCAATTACTAAAGCTTGTAATCAGACTCGAAATGCCACGTGTATTAACTTTCAGGTTCAATGTCTTTACTTGATCTTTGCACCTAGTGTTTGTCGTGCTAGTTTCTGCAAGATGCATAAATTCGTTGAATTAACAAAAGTAGCTGAACTAATACGAATGCATACCGCTCTCAAATAGAAACGCTCCCTGAACCAATTAACTGCGTTCGGCGTGTTTCGCGTTAATCAAAAACTTTATTTCGGCGCAGTTGACGTTAACGAATTGTTCATTTTTGTCGAGTAAAAACGTAGTCCTTTCTCGTTTTGCGATACTCTTTTTGTAAAGTTTATAATAGGTGCATTTACCCCGCGTTGGACGCGTGCAACCATTGTTCGATTTTAATTACGCATCCCGGGAGGGATTTTGAAAAATTCCGCAGTTAATTGGTGAGTAATCCTTGCCAGGCACGTCTGTTCCTAGTGTGACACGAGGCAAATACAAATCGTGTTGCTTCGAAAGAGAAAAAGACGGGATAGAAAGCAATCGATCATTATTGTTAATCCATGGTCTGGTCTGTAGAAACAGATCGGTTGTTTGCAGGCCCCAGCACGGATTAAGGATTGCACCGAAGGCTGAGGGTGTGTGGTCTGAGTCTGGTAACGAAGGAGGGTGCGGCTGGCTGTAGCATGATCCTCCCTAAGCCGAGGCTAAGAGGCTATTAGTTAGCTCTGCGAGCAGCGACGTAACCCCAAAGACTAACACGGTACTTACACCTTCCTGCTTCGTAGAGATCGCGAGATATTCAACCGACTAGTTCTCAGAGTATGTTTGCACGACATGGAAGGTGAGACCGGTGATACTCGCTGAATATAATGTTGCCCAGGCAAGATCAACGATAAGAAATTAATATTAAAACAAACTTCACGTGCATTGCATACGGAGGTTGCCGTCGAGCAATTAGAGATGCAATCAACCGCTACAGGATTGCGTGTAAACTCAGCCGCGGAAACCGGGACCAAAATAAATTTCATAAGTTCGCGACCGTAGTTTGGAGTAATTTCTTTCCGTGTGGTCATTCCGTAAATTTCTGTCACATTTCATTTACATTCTTAACGATATAATTTATGAAAAGAAAGAGCAATCAGATAATTAAACTCGATCGACCTTGGCCCAATTTAGCCCTGCACTAACAGTGATCGCAACAATTTTAATATTATTATAAATCACGCAATTCTCGAGCTCAAGGTCACCGCTCGATAAACTGATAGGTTAATTTTCTATTTTCACATTTTACGTTATCGACAACGTTGGACATACAGGTTGATTGTGTGATTGAAGAGGTCGTATAAATTGGCCTGTAAGATCGTTTACACCGGGAAAGTTTGATTTCAGTAGTTTTAGACCACATCCGGCCGAATGGCTAATAACGGACGTGCTCTGACTACTAATCGGCTTTACGGAGATTTCCCGATGTTCGGACGGGTATATGGGTTAAATGCTGCGGGGAGAAGGGTCAAAGGGCAAGATTAGATGCTTGGGACGGACTTCTGGAGAAGTTGTGCATAATGCATGTCTCCTCGATAGCTCCTCGGTTCATAATAACCGTTCATCCTCTCAGGATATGCGTGTACATGAAATTTACAGTGTCGATAACAGGTATCGAGCGTGGCAGATATTTTGTCGAATCGCGTAAATAATTGGAACTTCGAGCTTCGAATTGTTGTAATCTACTTCGCGTACGCCATACGTGAACCCAGATCAAAAACATTTCGGAAAGGCTATAGCCGAATAAGGTAGTAAAATGTGCCCTTGAGTCAAATGAAAAACCCAATACGTCAGTCGGTAGCATATCCAAAAAAAACATCTCACACCAAGTTTCAACCCCCTATCTCATCCGTGGGGGTAGTAAAAGGGAAAAAACGAAATTCCGGTTTTTGGCCTATTTTGCCTATTTAATTTCGAACAAAAATTCTGAAAAAATTCTGAAACATTGAGGTCCACATAGCGCATATTATAGAATTTTTTCAGATTTCTTGATCGCAAATTGTAGTTGTGAAAAATCAAAAACCGAAAAAAAATCGAAAAAAATGCGATTTTTTATTGAAGATGTCGGAGCACTACTTTTATATTAATGTGGTAGTTAGGTATTGGTACAACTATTGTCCCCTAATTTTTTCAGATTTTTCGGTGAGGTGCGCCGTAGTTAAAAAAATCAAAAACCGCTATAATCCTTTAAAACAGTACTTTCCGCTTCGAATTTATATGCCTTCTTTTCCCAGTATATTTATTAAGTAATCTTAAATAGATTCACATTCATAATTAAGACAAATGTATATATTAGTTAAAGAAATAAAATTCATTTATTAATTAATTTTACGTCGTAGTTGGTTATATTCCCGAACATAAGATTTTTCGTCAACGAATGAATTGGCTAAGTGGTTAGGGGTCCTGCCTCGTAATCTATGCATGTTTTTTGGTCGCAGGTTCGAGCCCGCTGGACTTGGTTTTTTCCATGATACGTTTTTCATTTTTTTTTTTTTTCGTTTTTAATAATATTAATACAGTTTCAAAGGGTTTATGAATAATTGTTATACATTTCTGCATTCACAGGGTGCAAAGAACCTGCATATAATAGTACATTTACAATAGTATTTAATACATATAATAATATATATGTATTTTATTATTATTTTATACCATGTGAATGCAGAAATGTATAACAATTATTCATAAACCCTTTGAAACTGTATTAATATTATTAAAAACGAAAAAAAAAAAAAATGAAAAACGTATCATGGAAAAAACCAAGTCCAGCGGGCTCGAACCTGCGACCAAAAAACATGCATAGATTACGAGGCAGGACCCCTAACCACTTAGCCAATTCATTCGTTGACGAAAAATCTTATGTTCGGGAATATAACCAACTACGACGTAAAATTAATTAATAAATGAATTTTATTTCTTTAACTAATATATACATTTGTCTTAATTATGAATGTGAATCTATTTAAGATTACTTAATAAATATACTGGGAAAAGAAGGCATATAAATTCGAAGCGGAAAGTACTGTTTTAAAGGATTATAGCGGTTTTTGATTTTTTTAACTACGGCGCACCTCACCGAAAAATCTGAAAAAATTAGGGGACAATAGTTGTACCAATACCTAACTACCACATTAATATAAAAGTAGTGCTCCGACATCTTCAATAAAAAATCGCATTTTTTTCGATTTTTTTTCGGTTTTTGATTTTTCACAACTACAATTTGCGATCAAGAAATCTGAAAAAATTCTATAATATGCGCTATGTGGACCTCAATGTTTCAGAATTTTTTCAGAATTTTTGTTCGAAATTAAATAGGCAAAATAGGCCAAAAACCGGAATTTCGTTTTTTCCCTTTTACTACCCCCACGGATGAGATAGGGGGTTGAAACTTGGTGTGAGATGTTTTTTTTGGATATGCTACCGACTGACGTATTGGGTTTTTCATTTGACTCAAGGGCACATTTTACTACCTTATTCGGCTATAGCCTTTGTTGATTAATGCCAAACAGGAGGAATAACCCGAATATCGCGATAAAAATTTCAATTAAATTTGCATTACATGAAAATGAATTCGTATTATTTTCGACATCGATATTTGAAACAAAATATAATTCAACGCGTTGCGATGTTACGTTCATCGTTCAAAGTAGAATTCGCGATTGCATTTGTCATTCGCGAAACATCGAGCTTTGATATTGCACCAGTTTACTATATTACATTACCAAATACGAAAGCTACGTTCGCAAGCGTTGCATTAAACACTTACTGAATTCAATATCGAAACGCGGAAGAAGAAGTTCCATAAACGACGCAATGAAAATGTAAACGAGGTCGAAGTAACGGTGGAACTAAACAAAAATTGACGAGGCACGGATACAGTTCCCTGTGGCCATGGCGAATTCGCTCTCCGTCAAAAATAAAGTCTAAATGGCGCGAAATAAAGGCGGGAAATGGTTGGTTCGCGTGCAGCTGCAAATGGATTTGCATTAATTAAATTAATGGTCAGTCGTAGTCAGATAGCAATGGTGGGGCCATTGGAACCATGATCACACCCATATGGACCGTACAAAACGGAGATAGGAGTACGCTGCGTGTTTCCTCGTTATCGGTCTTTATTATTTTGCTCTTTTTTCTCGCGAGAAAAATTTCCACTTAACCACTCTCCACCATCTTTCTGCAGATTCAAATAATAATTACCATTTTAAAATCGTAAATTAAAAGTTAATCTTTTTCAAAAAGTGCTTCTCCCAGTGTAATATCGTTGGAACAAAAGGAATAAGAGCATAAGGGAAATCGATAGTTGTTGCAGATTTTCAGCACGTAGGACAACAAATTTTCGGGCTTTTTCCCAAAGGGGGTTGGCGACAGGGATATTTGCAAAGGCACGTTTTAGCAAGAACGCTACGGCTGCACCGAGAAACGATGATAAGAGGTGAAACGGCGAACGTTAAGTTTAGAAACAAGCGTGATCGTAAAAGTTGCAAACTTGAAGCTGCGCTGCCGTGCTGGCCGACGAAGCGAAAACCGGGCGAAACTGGCACTAAATATGAATCATAAAAGAAGCATAAAGATAATTGTATGCTAATAGACAGAGCGTATGCACCGCGTCGCCCTGCTCAACATCTCCCGTTATTACTTACGTAGCTGCGTTCTGCACACCCACACATCCGTTCTTCCTCATCGCACAATTTCCGTGATACGACGTTGACACCGGTTAATTCGGTATAATCAATTTCCTTCTGACTATCTGCGCTGGAAAAACGTGTATAATCTTCTCTAGCTGATTTTTACTTCGTACCTTAAAAACCTCCTGGCGGTGCCAATGAACATTTCTTTCTTCTTTTTACGTTGATATATTACTTTACTGGCCGAGAAGATAGTATTTTACGTACACGAAAATCGTGCGATAAAAACCACAACCGTCAAATTTTCTGTCTTAAAAAATTTTAGATACTTAAAACGTGGCTCAACAAAAGTAATATACCAAGGTTATCAGAAACCGTATTAATAATTGAGAGAACTTGCTATAACTTTAACACGACAATAAAAGAATTATGAGAGGTTTCAAAGGAAGTGGCTTGGCAGTAAATTCTTTTATTCTCTTTCGGATCAAAAGAAAACAAAAAGCGAAAAAGTGTATACGTTCGAACGGAACGGTCGAGCGTACACGAAGGAAGATTGCAATCCTCTGCTGAATTTGAAGGAGGACTTGGGAAAGAACTGAGCAAAAAGAAAGGATAATATAAGGCAGTGACCAGGAATGTATGAAGTGCGGTTTTTCACGAGCTCGTGAATCGAGAAGCGAGAAATCAAGAAGGATCTACTTGACCGTGTCGTCGACTTTTACAGTCGATCGTCCCGAGAGCTTTTACGAGCCTTGACGAGAGAGTACCGTAGCGATGTGTAAACCATGAGCCTTTTCGACGCTCGCTCGAAGCCTTTGAAGCTCTCCTTTTCTCCCGGAAGCGGGGCTAAAGGAATGGAAAATAGAGCGGGCGAGCACGGCCTTGAAAATCCTATCCCTTTCAAGACACCGAGTACCTCTCCCAAACGAGCTAACTCGAGCATTTTCAAACAAATAAACGTCCAACTCAAAGATTTACTCGAACGGTCCTCCACGTAATCACCGAAAAACTTTCGAGTTAATGCATCAAGTTTAAACAGGCTGTTTCGCGAGGAAATTGATAATACCGTAAGTTTTAATGTATCTACGGTAAGAAGACGGTGCAATTACTCTTTGTCTCGAAACAAATGATCGAACCTCTTATCATAGGAAGAGGTAGCTAATCAAATTTTCCGAAACTTGTTACCCAGAAGTGATTTACAGAGGTGGTCCCTTTGAGGACACTCGTTCGCTCGCAAAATACCAAAGTGAGAGCCACACGGGCAATTAAAGATGAACAATGCAGCGGAGACATACCGGTGTTCCGGAAACTATGCTCGAAGCAAGCTTGACCACCTAGGTCCCGATTCGTGAAGCAAAGCCCTTCGAATTCCGGGGCTTAAGTTTCGAGTTCGTAATTTCGCGTTCCAGTCGAAGGAACGTGAAGATACACGCTCGTACATGTACTTGGCACACTGGCAAGTGGCCGTAATAAAAGTAAGTCAAAGGGAAAACTGTCGCTTTGTCGTCAAAGCGTGGCGCGACGTCATGTGCAACCGATAGCCGCAGTCAAGCTTTATAGGGACAAACGAGGCCACTTTAATTTGCGAAACTTGCTCGACATGCACGTCCGGTCAACGGGGGACCGGTTGATTTACTAACGTTCGAGGGACTAAGCGGACCGATTCGACGGGAAAACCGAACAGACATCGGAGTCCCGTGTGCGTGAGTTAGGTACAAAGGATGACGGGGTGGGTCCTGTGATCGGAAGCTGTCAATATTTGTCTATGTCCGGTAACCGAGTAGCGAGCGATGAACCGTAACGTCATCAATTATCTCTTACATACCGCTGCTCGAGCCTCGATGTCAAATTTCGTCCGTTTCCTGCCCTCTGCGCCACTTCGTATTCCAGAGGCTCACGTGCTCGACAGCCAACCAACCCTCTCGACTCGCGCTCTCCATTCTCCCCCTTTCTACTTACCTACAATGAGAGAGAGGGAGTTGGTCGGCCAGATTTGAGTAAACCGATGAAAATTGTCTCTAGACTGCCGAGAACAATAATGACCCGGTCGAAATTCCGCTGCGCTGGAAATTGCTCGAGCGGAATGTCGAGACTGGTTCTCCATCGTTGAATCGATACTTGGCCCGTATGATACGAGCGTGTTTCGTCCTCGATGCGTGGAAACACTCGCTGACTCGCGCGAATATCCTCCACAGAGAATTGGAGGACGAACAGGAGGAGCGAGATATCGGGGTATTCCGTGCCGCACGATTCCAAATGATACAAGTATCGACGAACCACCTGGGGACAACGCGATTTCTCAACAGTAAAACCTGTCTCTTTTCTCGTTAGCTCGAATTACGGTTCTAAATAAGTGCGGAACTCGTTTTACCGATACTAGAGCAAGGATTGCCAAAGTCGATCTGTCGCACACTGATCATGAGCTTCGGATTGTTCAGAATTACCATGGAAGTTTGGAATTTTCTGCAATTTTGTTTAAAAATTCGCAGATTCACCAGTAAAGGTAGAAATGATTAACAAAATAATCCATAATAGACAACCATCTTTAAAATCATCGGTTAAGTGTTTAATTATAGAGTAACAACAATTAACACCAACCTGTTTTACTTTGAAAATAAATATATATATTTAATTTTTTCTGGTTTTCAATTGTATAAACATCAGAGTAGACAAACCCAAGCTGTGCTTCCACCCTCGTTCAATTGACATCGAAATACGCGCATTAACGTTCAACACGAGTTCCAGTATATACTTTCTTCTCTTTTATTGTTTGCTTTATACTTAAAGCCACGTTTATAAGATAAATTGTTCTATATATGTTTACTACTATTTGCGAAGGTCTCGTGTGAAAATAAATAATTCTCATCAATGTGCTGCATTGGTCAGCAACCACAGAAGACGTATATATGCGATTCTACTACTAGTCACGATAAAACTTAAGCTTGTTACAAGGAAATGAGGTAAACACTGACGATAACGACCATTGTAAATGTGTCGAAGCAGCATACTGTTAAAGCATTTTGGTAGATATAGTGATAATCCGATCCCAAATGAAGCTTATAAAAAAAGCAAACTTTCAGACCCGGTATATATTCCAGCGACTATTTCATCTCACCAACGCAAGAATATAGTGTGGTAACAAATCTACTGTCATTTCATAAACCTATCGTAAGAAAGTATATTATCCATACGAGTTGTCGGTATGAAATCACGGTGTTTCTCGACATTTTTCTAACGACTATTATCACTCGTCGTAGCTACAACTCAGTCACTAAAACATCTTTCATGGGACGATTGGAGGACAAGGTACTCTTCTTCGAACGTATGCACGTAAAACTGGTGAACAGTATACGTATCGTCCCGTCTTTACGCCCGGAGAAAATGCACTGAATAATTTCTAACCATTTACTTTTTTCAAAAAGACTTGTCTGTCATACACATTGATTTCTACTAACGAATTAAATTGCATTAACCATCAAATGGCGATTGCATGACTACCGTGATTCATACCCATGAAACTCGTGTAGTGAGATATAAACTAAAATTATGCACTGAAATTTGTAAAGAATACTGGATAATTGATATTTAAAAAAATATTCTTTAGAAACTAAAAATGCAATAGTCTAAAATTAAGTTAAAATTCTCGCCATTTAAGAGCTAATTATATTTAGCTTACAATCGAAATCATAAAACGAATATTGAGTATTCACAGCGCGATTATTCTGGTAGTGATATGAATATCTTCCAATTCAAGTCCTAGCATGAATATTGTCAGAAACATTAATCTTAAGTAGACAAGAGTTGGTTAATTCTCTGTCTCCAATCGTTCCATCAAAGCTCTATAAATTTAGTTAAAGAGATTGAAGCTAACGTGAAATATTAGCTATAACTTTGGTATGGATTGAGACGGTGGTGGCACTGTCAAATTCTGGAACTCGTCGAACGATTTTTTAGCCGCGCTCTGAAACTCTTCCATTCCCTGTTTCGTGATATTTGTGATGTCGTCGATCTGACGTCGCGTCTGATGAAGCAAGTCGTCTGTCGACTTCGCAGCAGACGAAGCGATATCTTTCACCTCCGATTGCAGCTTCGCGATGACCCATTCCATTGCTTGCCGTCCCTGAAACGCAATCGGGTGAAGACATTTCGTTACATCGTCGAACAAGAATCTCCCGTCGTAACATCGCTGCAGATTCATAAACTTTTATGAAATGTTTGTTCATTTTTAAAATTCTATCAACATTCCAATGCTACTTTTGTTCTTATTTTTTCAATTCTTTTGTCTGCAAAATTTCAGTGATCTGTGTTTGAATCAATTTATTAATGGTCATAAACAGTCGGAGAGACATTAACTCAAATACCTTATTAGCATTGTGTTCGATGGTCATTGATAGTAACTTCTCGAGATGGTTAATAAGGGGCAGTCCTTTGATGGAAATTACAGCTTCTTGTTTTAATAAGGTTACTTCTGGGTTGTCCGGATGTGGTGTGTATTTGACCACCTCGCCGACGGAGACGTTCTTCCCCAAGCTTATCTGAAAGCAAAAAAAATGATTCCAACTATTTCCATTCTTGCCGTAAGTCATAGGTCTCCGATTTCAGCTACGTGGCTCTACTATCGAACGTATCGTGCAACTCATGGGGTTACCAACCTTCGGATAGATCGTTGGCTATTATTATCAAGATAAAACGTTTCCACGAAAGTGACGTGAAACCGTGAATAATCGATGCAACGAAATAAAGCTCGCCGGCTAAAGCTCTCGCGACAAACCATCTACCAGAGTAAAATCGCTGCAGCGTTTGACCGACTTATGGACATTATGTTGAAAGTTGCTTCGAGCGTTGTTATCTTGTCTATCGTGGACAGAACAAAACGTTCGCGTGTTTTGGAATTATTCAATAGGTATCTCGTGTCTTTTTCGCTGAAAGTGCATTGTACACGGATTCGGAAGTTTCGGTGAAATTTTACTTCGGCGAAGTCAGGGGACACGATAAATGGTACTCGTTTAATCTGCTCGACATAAGGAACTTTTAGTACGATTTAGTCTATTTGAGAACCATTTGGGGTTAAAAATAACAACCTCTGCATCTGAAATTCGATCTCCATAGTCAAGAATATAAATAACTGAATATCTTCAATGATTCCCCAAGCAGGGGAGCGAGAGATAAGAGTAGATATTTCAATGAGCGGGGTAGGAAGAAAAAACAAGTACGATCGTGTGTTTTGTGCGTATCAGTTTTATAGAGGTTGATAATGAAGCAAGTCTGAGGGGTAACGACAACGAGGAGGCGTTCACCATTTCGAAAATTACATCATTATGAGCTGCGTACGACTCATTCGTGGCAGTGCAGCGTGAAGCGATGTGGCCGTGGAACTGGAACAATTGAATCGCGGGGGTGCAATACGTTTCACGGGGGAATTAACGCCCGCGGCACATTGTGGATCCACGCTGTGATCGAGATAGAGAGGAGCCCGGTCCTCTCCGCCATATTGGCAATCAGTGAAGTCGACTGTGTTACATCGCAACCGACTATCCAGCTCGTCGCGTTTCGTGGTCCCGCCAACCCCCCTCGAATCTTGTGGCATCCCCCCGGACAGTCGGAAGAGACCAAAAAACTAAATAAAAGAAAAATTAACGCCCGGCTTCGAGCGGCGTTTCATCAATTACACGGATCGTGGATTAGGGAAAATACGGATGGTTTAATTCGCGAGAAATCGAGAATCGAAAAGGGCCATTCGAGTGCGTTCGGTCCTATCGAACGCGCAGTTCTTTGTTTTCCCGCCCACGGACGTAAAACTCTATTCGAATTACATGCACGTTACGTCTGTTTGCTTCATATTGTCCGTACTTTCAGAACCAGAAACCTATAGAATTTGATCCCCACGCTGAATCGAGCAGAATCGCGAGTATTCAACGGCTGCGGAATATAGAGACAAAACGGACGACATTCTGGACGCCATTTCGCGACGGTATCGCAATAAAAAAGATCCAAGTGTTTATGTTGGGATTCGAGTAAAATTATGTGCGCGCTTTTCGAGTTAAAAATCTGAGGATTTGGGTATTCGAAAATCTGGAAATATGAAGTCAATCCTTCGTGCATTTATTCGATAAACGTCCGCTAGGAAATTGCACGGAATGCACGAGTCTTATACACTGGGTTATGACTTTGAATCCGCGCGAAATGAAGTCAGAAGCAATTTCATCGTGAAAACGAGCTTCTTTTCAACAGAAGTAATTAACACCTTGCACCCAGCTCGTGTCCTTATCATTTAAGTACTCCCAGCGCGGTGCAATCGCGATTCAGAAGGTCGTACAGAAAACAGAGAAAAGAATAAGACACGAGGCGGTGAAGGTAGTAATTGGCAAGACGAACGGTTTCATTGTAGATTCCGTAACGAACAACTCCCTCGGTGCCGCGAGGTAGTAACAAAAACGTGCTTCGTTTAACTCGTATTGAAATAGCTATGATTGAACGTTTAACGGTAGAGCAAACTTTCTTTCTATCATCGATCCGAGAGAAATAAATTACGTAACACGACCAATAAATATCAAGCGTCAGCGACGAATAATTTCGTGCTCCGACGAAACTCGTTTAAAAGCGTGTCTTAAGTTCCGTTTAAAACACAAATCCGATTAAATTCCGCAAAATAATCCGTCTCGAGTTCGTTCTAGTTTCGCGCGAGTCTTCGAAACGCGACTCTTTCTTCGGCGCCGAGATTAAATCCTTTTTCCACGGAGAAACATTCGAAAAGAACCCTGACCGAGGAGATACTCTTTTCGCGACTGTCCCACCGCGACGAACGACGTAATCATCTCTCGTTGTGTCTCATCAACGGGACAGAAAAACAGAAAGCGATGCGCCGTGACAAAGATGAGGGAAAAAAAAAGCACGCGAAAAAGGTAAACGCCTGGCACGCGATTTAATCCTATCAAGCGAATGATCGATCCCTCTCTCGGTCCTGGCGTCAACGACGAAGTAATTAATTTTCACTTCCTTTTTTTCCCTCCACCCCGGTCAGAGAGTACGAGAAGCGTACATCGTCGACCCTGTCTCCCTCCCGATCTAGTGCATCGGTTAATTGAAATTTTTCTCGTCAGCCGCGCGTCGAAACCGATGTTTGCCAATCCCTCGGTCTCTGCGCCGAGCACGGCGTTTGCTTTTCATTTACCGCAGCATTGCGGCACGGTCACGTTTAGTAGCACAGTTAGGTCGAAAATCGTTAACTAAAATCGAGAACTTGATGCGAAAGAACCGAGCACTCCGTTACAGATCACACTGACTTGTTATTAAACGTCGGTTAACCTGCTCACGACATGGACGAAAATCGCTTAAAAAGTTGCAATCTTGTCATGGTACTACGCTTTTAGTCGCTTGCTCGCAAGTGCATTTAAATTATTTCGTATTTTAAAAGTCACGCTGATTTTGCTCTTAGCACGTAAATTAAATAGTGGCTCTAAGACATCCGAGGAGTTAAAAAATCTGAAAAAGGATCAGATCAGTAGAGAGAAGAAAGAGGAGGTCCTAATGGCGTCGTTAGGAAAGCAACGTAAACTATCGTGCAAACAGAACTCTCGAATCAAGAATTCCTCCGTTTCATCTTTCGATATAACTGGGAGAGAAGGATGGGTAGACTCGGACCCGATGAAGGGTCGTTGTGTGGGCTAAAGAGCCTTCTTCAGTATGCACTCGCGAGTAATTAGCATCGCCGCATAATTGAGTGGGACTTTAGGTATCTGGCTTCAGGCAGCATTGTTCTCTGGGCCGTCTATGTTCCAATTCGGCCGTACCATTCGATGCCTCGAGAGGGTGCCACGGGCCGTCGCGCCGGAAGCACGAATCTACTACGACGTAATGTCGGAAGCTGGATCGACCTCGAATAGAATTCGGCCCGGGGCTTTCTCTTGCGCACGGTAATCGCCGATTTCAGTGGATTTTGGGGGAGATTGGGAATCGTGTGCTGACAAATCCGTATTAGATCGTGTAAACGGGAGCTTCCAGTCATCTGCTCCCGGCTGAATGGATACGCGCGCGGTTTCCTTCCACGTTCGATTCAATTACTTGTTTCCGCGTCTATGTACATTTCTGAACAAACAGAGCCGCATCCGTAACTTGAATCGATACGCCCGACGGTCCGTTAGACGCTTATGAAGTATTCCGAGGCAGATTGGCAAACGTACTTTACGGATTTCAAGTTTTTCACGCATCGCGGAATAGTGGATGTACAAAAATAACATGGAACGAAATATGAACCGAACTCTAATCTTCCTGCCGTTATAAGCTCTTCGAATATTTGTTTAAATAAAAATGGATGTTGCTAAAATTGCTTGACTAAATCAAAAGCAGTCTAAAAATATGATGATATTTCAGATTTTCGTACCAATGACAGCGCTAAATTAGATATTTATGTAAATGAAACGTGCAAAAAATGTACAAGAAACGGAATACGCACACGGAACATTAATGTACATTGCTAATTTTAATTAGCAAATAATAATAAATTACCATACTTTTAAATCTTATTAATAATAAACTGGTAATATCATTTATTAATATTAATTCACAAAAGTATACGTCAGGATGTAATTAGAGAGCATTTCAATTAGTGTCAGAAGCACGTGTCTCCGACTCCTTCGGCCTTTCAACGATCATACCTTTCAAAATATCAGCAATTTCAATTAAAATCTGAATTTCACTCCAGAACCGCTTGCAGCTTTATCGAAATTTTTCGTTTATAACCTCGGGAAATGGTTCTCGAATGTTCGATAGTTTTTATAATCAATTCTATTAAAAGCAAACCTATTTCGATATTTCCACGGTACTTATAAACGTCACCGTTTAAGAAATCAATAACAAATAATGCTTCATTTAAATAAAACATGCATTATGGTAAAAACGTGCATTATGCAAAAAGTACATTTTCCATGTATGATTCATGAACACATTTACATGATCATTCATACTATGTTTATAAAATGTAACGATACCATGTATTACCCGGACAAACAACAGAGAAGATTGAATATATTTTCACAAAGGTATATTCAAGGTTTCGAATTATAGATATGAAAAACGAGACGAATTTTCGCGATAACCTAATACGTTCACCCTGTTAGCTATCGCGCGATCATTAATATCCATTCCCAAAACTTTTCCAACGAGTCGGTGGATCGCGTTGGAAACATCTCGATGGGGTTGTCGCGTGACAACAAGCTCGACGAGGATTCACTGGGATCAAGGGTTTCAAGCTGAAGCCTGTACACGAGGCGTCGTACAACCCATGGATCCCGAAGTTACCATTTTTCATTAAGCCGTCCCCGTCTCTGTCTCGACTCCATATTTCAATCGATTCAAAAAACGCTGGCGTTGCCCTGTGCCGTGCACACGACGGCACATGTCCGTATAAAAATACGTAAATGTGGTGTTCTAGAAACACGGGGCACCAAGCCTATACGCTGCTCGCGCAATTTGTTGTTTTTATGATTTAGAGGGCTACGCGTACAATAATTCAGTCGGTGGCACGTTCAGTCAGCCCTGTACACCACCCGAACGCAACCACCCACTACCAACTTGCAGTTCTCCATCAGCAAAGTCCACGGGGAGTCGGTGAACACAACCAGGATACATCACCGATACACGCGTCCGTTATTAATTCTCGTCCGATGCCATCTCCCTTTGACTCCCCTGCCATTGGCGTAAATAGGGAGGAAGCGGCTGGGTCTCATCAAAATATAGGCTGATTCTCCGCATGCGAAGGACGCGAAATATCACTATCAGAAATTTAGGAATTCTCTATCTACGTTTGCAAATTTTCAGTAGTCACTCAATCATCGAATTCCTAAATTTCGAAATCCTCAAATACCTAACTTCCAAATTTCCAAAAGCTTTACCGAATTTCTATATTTTTAAACTCCATGATTTTTAAACCTCGAAATCTTCGAAAGTAACCAAGGCATCAACAAACCCGGAGGATCTGTCCCACCCCGGACAAAAATTCCAGTTACGCCAATGCTCGCTGCCGCCGAGCAATCCCTCTATCTCTGCCTGTGTCTAGGGTTTTCGCGCCTGCACGCACGGAAATTCGTGCCAGAACGAAGGAAGTATCGTTAGAGAGTGGTGGAGTCGACGTCGGTAAAATATCGTCTCAGTTTCCTTCGTGCTCGACAACGTATCACTGTGAACGTATCGCGCGAAGACCTACGTACGATTGATCTATTGGCCTCGACCTTCTACAATTCTAAAAACACGAAATTGCCACGCCATCCAGTAGCTTCGAACCGTATCGGTATCCAGCGGTGAAACAACGATACGGAAAAATGATTTCAAGCGAAAAACGCAACGCGGGTAATGTCCGTGTTTTCAGTTCATTAATCTGCGTGCCGGGCCGGCCGTACGTTTGCGAGCGTGTAGCGTCAAACTACGAAGCCAGCCGCGTTTTACAACAGGTTTTAAATAATAACACGATTAACTTAACACGATCGATCGTCGTGTGACGCGCGAGTGCAATATGTCCGTCTGATAATCCGATAATATCCATCCACCTGCACCATCGGGGGAATGTTTCATCGTTTTTCCTGTCGAACGCTTGTATTCGCTGCATCCCCCAGACGCCAACAGGCATTGTTTTCGATTAACAGGACGGGGATTTTACAACGTGACGATATTTACAGTCCTATTGGCACGATACGGCGCACACATCGGCGATCGTATTCTTTTCAAGATTCATCGGTGGAACATCGCTGAATTCGCGATCAGCGTCGAAATATGCAACGGCTGGTGGTTTCTGACCGGCAACAAAGCCCATTATGTTCTGCTCCTACCCGCTCTACGTATACAGGGTGTTCCTAGTAACTGGGACAGGCTATACGTATATTTTAAACGGTTAAAATTACCTGCACCGTTGCGCTTATAAAGAAAAAAGAATGGCGAAAATAACGATCTTGTACGATGCAGCCTTTTTCCTCTACAACTTTTTCCCGTCTCTAATCGTTTTAAAGATATAGCCTGCCCCAGTTACTGGAAACATCCTGTATACACCGGATGCGTTTAGGTTGAACGATACGAGGCCGCATTACGAAGCAACCAGCGCCACGATACGTATGCATCCCGCGTAAACGTGTGCAGCAGGGCCCTGCTACGGGTACGGGTAAATTGCTAAAAGATATCTCCCCTCTGGGATTCGAGGGGGATAGGTTATAACCTGGTCCGGACTCTAGCTAGCTTATGTAGAATACATTGCCTCCGGTACGCTCGCCTATACAATGTTGTTGCCCGTATGAGTTGGCGGACGCGAGCGTTACTCGCGTGCGTATATTTCGACGCGGAAAGGCGGGCGCGAGCGGATCCTCGCTAGCGTGCGTATACTCGCCAAACAGACGAAGCAGGGTATAGACAGAGAAAGCGTTGACATCCCACAGGGAATTGTTCAATTTTAGTTGAAACTCGTCTGTAGCCCTCGGCGTGCAGGAAACGCGGAAACACGTCCCCATAGATTACGCGGGCGCGGGGAAATATCACGCGGCACTTCCTGCCGCCGTCTGACCTTAATTGGAAAGACGACAGCGGGAAAGAAGACGTCGAGGATCCAGACCGAGGATGGTTACTTCCTGTGTGCTCGAAAGACGAATCACCGCACCGAGGAACTTCCACGTTTCGCTGCGCTGTCGTGTGCCATCGAAAAGCTTTCCACGATTTATATATCATTTTTTTTTTTTATTCGAAATTGGGACATTTTTGTATGCAAACGATTACGAATTTCGAGTACAATGACGAGAACAGCTTCTCTAGGGAAAGTGGTAATCTAAGGGAGCAAGTCACCCATTAATTTTTGAAATTCGGAAATTTGGGAATTAAAAGTCCGCGTAAAATTAATGACTCCCGGTAGACTAAATTACCGTACAATAATCTACTATTTACCGAAACCGACATTTATTCGACTCAATTTATTCATTGGTTGAAAATTCACCATCGGAACAAAAGTACGAAAATAAATATTAACGAATGAAATGAAAACAGTTCTGAACATTTTTCTTCCGTCTCTCGTAACAGTCCAATGCTGTTCCTGCATATTTAATGTTTTTAAATAATTAACAACACCAAAGAGTTTACACAGCGCGTAATGTATTCAAACATGCTATTCAAGCAATGAGCACGTATCGTGGGATTCGTGTTGTATCTCGTTTCACGATAGCCAGCCAGTTTACGCTTCATACTTGATGTATGAGAGCAAACAACCAAGTTACATATAAAACAGCTGATAAATGGACACGTGGCTAACCGCATTGCGTTTCCTCGTTAATATTTGCGTGACGAAAATAAAATCTTCGTGTTCATGTTTCACGTGACAAATCAGCCCTGGGTTTTGCATTTTTCAAACAGTCATATTTTATTTGCAACAAAAACAGAACTCGCTAATATAGATATTTTCGTCGACCGAAGTCCTATTACCACTATGAAAAATATTTCTTCAACTAATTTTTCATTTGGGAAAATTTCTCAGCAAGTTCTACTACTTTCGAATATGTCAAAACTTATAGACGGATGCTGCTAAAAATTAGACAAATTCCAGAATTGATATTTAGAAATGATTGCGAGGGTTGGATATATTTTTGTGTAATTTGCCCGATCTATTTGGTCGAGTTTTTCGACGAGGTCGATTTTCGTGCAAGCCGGGGATCTTTTCTCGCGTCGGTGAAAGCATCTTCGTGTACGAATTTTCTGCCGTCCTAAGTAGCCATTTGCTACACAGGTATACGTATGTCGAAGTACCTCGATAAGTAAAAACGATCGACGGTAGCGGCTCCTGGTAGATGGAAAGGCTCCACTTTTTGCCGGGAGCCACCTGCGGATCGTTCATCATAGCAGTAATGCATCCAGCATCTTGGTATCTCTTTCCTTTTCTTTTCTTTTTGACCGAGGATCAAGCAAGCGGGAGGAGAACGATCTCCAAAGCGTTGCAACCAGCTAAGACCAATGCTTTCGCCCTTTTCCAACCTGTCTTCCCGAAACCCTCCTGGCACAACCCTCCGAAGAGACCACGAAGCTATGCAACCCTCCGGTAATGCGAGCATCAATAACCTATCATATCCAACCTTCCACATGCGATACGATGCTCCGCGCCTCAACTCCGAGACGTGCCAGCAACTCTCGCCGATCTCCTCCAGCAAATGTATCCACTTCTCGTACAGGAATCGGACAATTTTTCGAACAAATATTATCCGCTGGTAGAACGGAAAGAATCCAACGTCGGTTTCATTTTATTTTCGAAATTGATCAAGGTAAATTGAAAATTTTTCGATCGAGGGGATACGTCACAAGTGCGGCGTTGTCGAAAGGATCGAGTGTAATTCTACAGGTGAAATTGCATCAAGTTATTTTCCAATTACCGTTGCTGATCTCGATTCGAATGAAATTGGGAATATATTGATTGTTCGATTACGCGCTTACAAGCACGAGCGTGCCTCTCTGTGTGCCACACTTCGTTTATCAAATTTATTTGCGCCGACCAAATCAATTGCTAATGCCATCCACGAATTAAGAACTTTACAAACTACAAAAACCTGAAAGATGCTCTCATTATGATAATATAATCCAAAACATAAGTCGAAAATAATACTCTTTTATTTCAGAAATTTTTAATTTTATAACTTTAGAACGTTATGACTTTCAAAACTTATGAATTTTGATCTCCGATCAATTGGTGATTAATGCAGTCCCATTGTGAAACGGGAAAGCTGTAATATTAAACGTATCTACGTTTAATTCCTCGATTTTCTTCCTTTTGTTCAATTAGTCTGGTCCATCAGTAAATTATTTCTTCGATATTACACAATACAATTTAATCGAAGTGCAAAGTAACATTTCCACGGTGAATATCGATTCGTTCGTTTCCCATTTATCGCGATTTGGAAAGATTAATTACAAATGTGGTCGAAGTGCTTTGTCCAGCAATATGCGAATAATAAAGAGCAAATGTAATGAAATCTCCGTAGAAGCATGCTTCGCGGGAATTCGCATTCGGTTGATTAAATGTTACATGTGATATTTTGATTAATGATACGAATTAAGTATTTTCAAGCGAATGAATATTGCTGTTTTCGCCTGGCGTATCAATTCGTTATTAAATAAATTAACAACGCGATAAAGTAACGATCGATTCATCAGAAACAAATGTTTTCAATTAAATTCAACTTTCTCGTATAAAATTGTTGTTACTCACATTTACTGTTTTAATTACCATTTCCTTAGATTCTGGATTCACTTCGCTCCATTCGCTCGCGTAGTATGGTCCTTCGTGGCCGAAAAACTGAAACGAAAACAAACACAATTCTCTTTATGAAATTGAATAATTACGAACTATTGTGTACGAAAAAAGAATCACCGCGTATTAATTGAATTATTTGGGACGCATCGACAATTTGATGCAACAAAGATGCATATACCCGTGCACGTCGACGAATTATTACTTCCTATGTCGCCAATAACCTCGTAGAATATACAATAAATTGAAAGCAATTCAATATTATCAATAAATAAACCGTGTCTATAGCGAAGAAAATTAAATTAATTTGAAAGCATAATTCAGTGGAGGTATCCATAAATATAAATCATCGAAAAACCAAGTCCACCGTCATTGAGTTTCCGCTCAACTGGTAATTGATTACACTTCCATGATTAATTGAACTTTAATTACGCGACCGGCCAATGATTACAATGCCTACACGATATAACTCTTTCCCGTGAATCAGTAAACGGTTGGAGCGTGCAGCGAGCAATTTTAAATGCGCCTTGTTGTTCGAGTGCATCTGTTAATTAGTCAGAAATTTTCGTCGATGCAGCAGCTGGCTCGATGGGCCAACTGAGAAACAAAGAAAAAGAACAATAAAGGCGGACAAGGCAACTAACTCAAATCGAAACGAGCCTTTGCACTTTCCCTTCCGTCAAGTAATTTCAGGAGTGCCTAAACGCGAAGGCGATGCTTCCCTTTTTTTTCTCTCTCTCTCCTTTCCTCTTACTGCTCCCCTTTTCTCCACCTGCTATGCATTCGTTATATACGGAACTGTGATTCGAGGCATTCGAGCGAGCGAGCCGGCACAACAGGACGGCTTTGCGAAATGGCCAAGCTTATAGAAAATCCTGCGAAAGGAAGCAATTCGCCGAGCCGAAAAGGATTCGAAGCTGGAATCTCCCCCGTTGGCCAGAGAAGAAACAGGGATGAGAGGGGAGGCTCTAAGAGAGGCTGATGTTGGTGTGTATCCCGTAACGCAGGCGCCTAGCTGGATGATTGCCAAAGAACGTAACATTGAGAGGCGAGGTGATGGGAGGAGGGCCGCTCATTATGAAAGTTGATACGGTCGATGTCGTTGTTTTGTAATTCGCTGCTTCGAACCTTGGTTCACCCCGCACCTTCTTCTTGCTCGACGGTTGTCGAAAGTTTCGAATTTCCTGCCTGGCTGTTTGGATGGATCGCTCGGTCAAACGGGGGAAGATGTTTTGTCTATAAATTTGAGTCCGCCAGAAGAACGGATGCATAGCACCGCTGTGTAAATGAATTTCTTATGCGATGCTCAAACTTTCGGATAAATTATAGTTTGATTAGAGGTCAGGGGAAAATTGGCTGAAAATCCCGTCTGAACCGAAACGAGTAATTTGCAAGATATTCGATGTGACTCATTCTGAATCAGAAGCAAGAGAAACAAGATATACCACAGTGCCACTGCATAGCTGTCTTTTGCATGGACCGTTGTGAGATTACAACGTGAAGAACTACATGTAGAATTGCAACAAGTTAGATCTCACATGTGGAATTGTCGCGGATTAACTCGTCACACGTGGTGTTGCTACAGCTACGAATTAAATCTCCACACGCTGTACATCTAACATTAGTTTTGTCCGCATTGTATATTCATTGGGTAGATCGCCACCGCATTGTATAACCAAGCGTTGGATCGCAAACGCGTTTTATCTACCAATTCGTGGACACATCTTATGCAACGAGTGTTCCATGAACAAATTGAATATACGAATCCATAATCTTCTTAAAAACCAGTCGCAACATATCCACGAGCTTCATAATACGTCAGTCACGGACGTTCGCTACTCGCTAACTGCTGGGAGGCGATAGATTATATAAGAGTAAGCGCGTGTTTCCCCCACTTGCATCAACCGGCATATCGCCAATTGCTCGGATATGTGCAATGTACGTGATCACTCGTGACTTTCATTACTTTCATCCGTCGACGTCAATGAAATTGGCAAGAAACATAGGGCTATATGCCTAAATCCGTTAATAAATTTATTAAGGTTGAAAGGTCATCCTGATAAGATTGAAAGTAAGGGACACCAGTTAGAATCGATATACCGAATCATGGACAAGGTTCCACAAGGTTAACAGTTCCCTACTTCACCTTCATCAGCCAGTGAAATCGACTCTAAAGTCCAAGAAACCTTAAAAGCAGCGCTCTAACGGCTGTTGCGTGCACTACGACGAACGCGCTGGAAGAATTGGAACAATATAATGAATGGAATTTCACTCGATTAAATATTCATTAAGAACATGTTTGTACCTACTGATAAAGTGTGACTTAACATAAAGATACTTTCTTAGACATTTGTTTTTAAGTCACTGATACAGAGTTCATTATTCCATGAATCAAAGCTTACTTACAGCTGTTTTTCAAGGTCATATCTTTGTTCAAGATAGATTAAATATTTGAACTGATAACAAACAGGAAAATGTACCTAGTAGTTAATACAATAAAAAGCAATAGCATACAAGCACAGCTTATTGTTGGACAAAATATTCATATGATATTTTGTGTTTTGTAACAGATGCTGTACTTTACAAACTACAAATTATATACCTAAGGAACAAAAGATATTTCAACAATTTAGCATAGACAATGAACTTTAGATTCTGATAAAGTCACAAAGCCTGGAAATGCAATGCAAATAATCATAGTAACATTTGAAAAATTTACCGGTGATATCCATGTGGGAAAGTGCCAATCAGTGGTGACTAATCTGTGAGAATACAGGATTCCGTCTTCGACTTTCCTGTCGATGACATCCGTTCCAAGAACGGAAGGATTTAAAGGATTCGGATATTTCCTGCATGCTGCCTGTACCACTGTCTCCCATGGATGGCTGTAAACATAAAGTACACCTCGAAACTTTGATCATATGTGCCAAAAGAATCCTTTACGAATTCCAAAATGTAATTTAATGTTTTCACAACCTAGCCTTAAAAGTTATAAACGAACAAACTGTTAGAAATGATACTTACTCAAAAGTGTGGCGTGACGTCCACAACCTCATGTTTGCAAAATTTTCTTTAATATGACGTATCCGGTAACACTATAATTTAAACTATTACTAATCACGAGAAATATCACAAGTTTCACACAGCAAGGTGAGTCTACCGACTCCGAAACCCGATGTAACCTCGAAGATTGAAAGAGAGGTCTACAATGAACTTTTTAATACTTCATTGTACATCGATTTATCAACAGTTGGCATCCCTGTTGCTGGCAGCACCGGTCGGTGACTCAGACTCCCTATGATTCGTTGAATATTCGCGCTCAATCATTTTTTTAAATTTGAATATGAATCGTTCAATCTCTTATTGAGTATATGAATTTATACATTAATAAATCGGCCGTTTGTAATGTGTGCATTCACTAGACAAATAAAGTCTTTCAAAATTGTGTTTATATTAATGAAACTGCTTTATTTCAAAGTGTAACACTAGGACTGATCTGAAAGAGAGAAATTAGTTTCCAAGAGCTCAAGAATTGTTCTGAAAAAAATTAACATGCCGCATCTCAAGTGGTAAATAAGTTTTAACAGTCTCCTCTGCACGTAATAATCGTTCCTCATTATGTCCTGTAAAGGATAAAAAAAAACTGTCACTGTTGATGATGTATGTATTTAATATACACTGTCTTACCAAGAATAGCTTTAAGTTTCCTTTGACCTGATCTATCTCTAATGTGTAATGGTACCATTGGTTGTGGACCCTTATGGTTCATGATAACTTTTTTGGCTGATTCTAGTGCATTATATACAGTTTGGGACTTTGGGGCTCTAGTCAGGTACACAACACATTCTGCTAAAATAACATCAGATTCTGGCATTCCAATCATTTGACATCCATGCATGGTGTGGACAGCAATTCCTACAATTTCAAGTCCCACTTTTTGGTACCTATTATATCATAAAGTGAGAGGAGAATTTAATGTTTACTGTATAAAAAGTGTACCTAAAGCATCAGAATCTGCTAAACCAACATCTTCACTTGATATTCTTACTAATCGTCTTGCTATATCTACTGGATCTTCTTTGACTGCCATAATTCGTGCTAGCCAATACAGAGATGCATTTGCTTTGCCAGCTTTTATTGATTTATGCAAAGCAGAGTATAAGTGATGACTATTTTTAGTTTGTCTATCAGATAGCATATGAGCTTCCTTAAGACTATCTTTAATATCATCAAGAGTAATTGGTGTTACATTTATAGGATTTGGTTTATCTAATACTTTGGTTTTAATTGCTAGTTCTAAACCATTTAATGCAACACGTGCATCTCCATCACATACTTCAGCCAACCAATCAATTATGGTTTTGTTGATAGAAAAACAGGGCTTACAAGTTGAAGTTAAACCCTGAGAGTTATGAGACAAATTTTTGTTTTGGGAATCATATACTTCACCATTAATAGATGAAATTGCTGTACAAAGAATTTTGACCATATTGTCTGGTGTTAATTTGTTGAGAACAAATACTCTACATCTGCTTAATAAAGCAGAGTTTAAACTATAAGAAGGATTCTCTGTGGTCGTGCCGATCAATGTAAATGTGCCTGCCTCCACATGTGGTAGAAAAATGTCTTGTTGAAGCTTATTAAAACGATGTATTTCATCCATAAATATAATTGTCTGATGACTTAATTTTGTTCCATTTTTTGCTTTATTAACAGCATCTCTTATACTACTAACACCACAAGATGTTGCACATAATTTTACAACATGGATTTTATTTCCATGTATTTCTTTGCTTAAGTTTGAAATGACATTAACAAGGGTTGACTAAAAAATGTTTAAATTATAAGTAGCATTAGAAGTAAAAAAGTGATAGTGATCAACATTTGCATTACCTTTCCACATCCTGGGGGACCCCAAAAGATCATGCTAGGAATATGTCCTTTTGTTAATAACTGCTGTAAAACTGTATCAGAACCAACAACATGTTGTTGACCGATATAATCAGCAAGGCACATGGGTCTCATTTTTTCACACAGTGGAAAATGTTCTTTGATTAATGTCATGTTTGATGCATTCATATTTAGTGTATTTGTTACAGGATTTTCTTTCAGTTTTTTTGGAAGATTTGTTTCATTGCTCTCATCATTTGGGCAAGACCTCTTTGGTGTTTGTGGTGTGTTTATTAAAGTTTCATCAAGTAGTGAAAAGCATAAATCAATGTGACTTCCCATATCTTCTACAGGATAGTCTTTCCTACACACTGGGCACAACATACTTAGATTCTAGTATCATCTTAAAGTTTACATTTACGAATTCTTAACTATTACTTCACTTTGACCAGACAAATGCGCCATAAATTAAATCTTTACATTTCTTTTTGTTTTCACTACTTTAATAAGTTACAATAAAATTCATCGTGGTGCCCTCTATCATAGGTTAGTAGAGACTTCATGCGGTGAAAAGAGACAAGGACAACCACATTTCTACAGCTTATACATATTTCTACAGTTGTCCTTCTCTGGAGTTTCTCAGTTTCGCCGCATGAGGCCTCCATAATCAATTCAGAGTTGGTCCACCACTTCAAGTAATACTTGACAGTATGAATCAGTGAAATGTTTTTTAAAGTAAGTTGATAATAATGAATATAAAGTGATAATATTTCATTTTGAAAAATCAACCTGTATACTGTGTTGAAATAAGAGCAAGGTGATTTACATTGCGCCTTTAATAGCAATGAATTATCAAACAAGTAACTTCATTAATAAATATATAATACTTTTTACAGAATATTGCTTACTAAAACAACACACTGTTCATTCTATAAATATGACAAATGTATGGAATAAGAACCTTTACCGTCAACAGCAAGAAGCATTTGTTTCTGGCCATGGTGGGACAACATCCAGAGAAGTCGTATATGCAATCATGCCAAATATATGCAGCATTCTCTTAACTATTACTACACTAGGCCTTTTAAGAAAATTTATTCATAAAGATATTAGGGTTGTCTTAGAATTTGTATTAATTGTAGTACCATCTATTTTATGTTGTACAATATTATCAGAGTATATTGCCATTGTATGTTGTGCTATGATGTTGATATCTGTTATCAACATTTTACTACTAGGAATTAATTCAAGCACTTTGTCTAATTATAATGCAAAGCTTGCTTGTGGCAAAAGGCCTTTCGTTACATACTTTCGAGCACTGACTAACATCATAACAGCAATATGCATATTAGCTATAGACTTTCAAATCTTCCCTCGCAAATTTGCCAAGACTGAGGTATTTGGATATAGTTTAATGGATACTGGTGTTGGATTATTTGTACTAGCTAATGCATTAGTAGCTCCAGAGGCCAAAGACTTTGCCCCAAGACCCAGAATAGGTTTCTTTCACACTATATCAAGAAACATAAAACAGTCAGCAAGGAGTTGCATTCCATTGCTGATATTAGGTTTTGGTCGTTCTGTAGCCATTGAAGTTCTAGGGTACCAAAAGCATGTAACAGAATATGGAATTCATTGGAACTTTTTCATAACTCTTGCTTTTGTTAAACTGTTTACCAGTTCTATTACAAGCACTATCAATTCTAGATATTCACTGTTATCAGGCATCTGGATTCTGGGGATGCATGAATATATTTTAAGTACCAAAGGACTGAAGCAGTGGGTCCTGAGCAATAGACCAAGAAACGATTTTGTGTCTGCCAACAGAGAGGGGGTAGTATCAGTGCCTGGATATGTTGGACTTTACTTAATAGGTGTAGCAATTGGTAGATTAATACATTCCACTTATCAGAATTCGCGCACGCAAAATTCAGTGCAATACAAGCACAAAACTTTTCATGTCAAATTGTTTGGATACGAATTCGATGCGAGTTATAATGAATCTATGATACTGTGTATTAAATTATCTCTGATATGCGCACAAACCTGTGCAGCTACTTTGCTTTGTGATTCATACTTCAGGGTTTCAAGGCGGTTAGCGAATGCAGGGTACTGTATGTGGATACTGACTTTAGTTAGTATGTTACTAACCCTATTATTGTTAGTAGAAATAGTTACAGATATATTAATCCATGCAACAACTGATTCAGAATGCATGGAAAAGAAATGCAGAACGCAAAAGACGAATATTAGAAACAAACGAGAATACATTCCAAGTGAATTCGAGAAGAATTCTATCGTTAGTACTATCGAAATATTCGAAGCTGTGAATTACAACGGTCTGCTTTTCTTTTTGTTATCAAATTTAATGACCGGCGGTATTAATATGTTAATACCAACGTTATACGTAAATCAATTAAAAGCTGTGCAAATATTGATCGCATACATGGCTGTAAACATAACATCAGTTTTATTGTTGTATAGGAAACAGGTACAAATTAAGTTATAAAAATGTATGTTTCGTTGTACTAGTCACACATCAGGGTATACGATTTTATAATGTAATGCATATATATATACAAGTAACATTAAATCACAATCAAAGTATTTTTCATTGTCCTCTCGTAGATGTGTAAAGTAGCATTCCATATTTATTTCTCTTTTCTTTTATCAAAATAAGTATGTACATAGGTCCGTACAAAAATAAGTAAAAGACTTAACTGGTAACAAGTCGTTTCAATTTATTCGTCTAGTTCTTTCGCTGTCATCGAAATTGATTGTCTAAGATAGTCATCATAATTCATCTTTGGATTGAATAACTGGCTTTAATTCGCTCGTCTTCTTCGACTTTGGATCTTCTATTTCATTACCATCCGTTCTAGTCTGATTCTTTGCCTCCGTTCTCTTACGTTGCGCTCTTTTGCCAATGAATTCCTTGAAAGCGTTATGATTTTTCACGTAATCAGTCGCGTGCGAAACTATACGCAAGAATTCTTCAACATCAAAACTATAGTTCGTGAACTTCGCATGAGCTCCTCCATCAGGATGCGTCCCCTGTATGGTTTCAGTTATTAGCAACAAGTGGAATACGAAATTTATGTTGTCTGAAATACTTACAGGGTCTTGTTGCACTAATTTCGAGGTATTTTCCCACGTGAAGTATTTAACGCCGCGTAAACGAGCTAGATCCTTATAACATCCTGGATCTTCACAATTATATCTGGATAATAATTACATATGCGAGTTACCGTGAGAAAATGATTGAGGAGCTTAGGTCTTTGAAAGTTTAGGACTTTCAACGACCTTGAAACTCTTCGGTATACTTACATCTCAAACACAGCAGCCCAATCCGGTAGGAACATTAGATGCGTCAACCCAGCTCCGTGTATACCGATGAAAATATCTGAGTTTCTCGTAATCTCTAGTTGCTTCTTAAACGTAACTTTTTTATTATAAACTACCTGCGGAAACATAATACTTTCACTAGCGCTCTTTTATATCTTTTCATTCCTGCATTTCATTTTTACCTTTCTCACTTTGTATTCCGGATTTTCCTTCAAAGCTTTCACCAGTTCGTCCTCGTTTAAGATTCTTCTGTACTGCGTGTCTCTGCTGAGCAAAGTTACTCTTATTCTTTGGTTTTTCCTCTCGTGAAGAGGTATCCGTAGTCTGTGCAATACGTGATCACCGAAGGCTTTGAACAATCCGCTCTTTTCACAGCCATAAATCTGAAACGATGCGTCACTTAATTTAGATTATCGAACACATGTACACATAAAAAAAAAAATGAATAAATAATCTTACAACAGGTGTATTGTAATAAAGACCGAAGATCATGCGCGGCAACAACGGGAATACGAGATTCTTGAAGCAAACAATTTCACCGCGGAACGTTTTTAAATCCCACAGTGGGTTTCTCGTGAAAGCCTCGAACGCGTCTTGGAACGCTGAACGGTAGCTGAAAGTGAAAGAACTCTTGATATCTATATACCTCTTAGTTTTTCTATTGCGTCGGTGTCGATTACCTGTAGCTTTCCCAGATCATTATATGATTATCAGTGCTGAAGGCGGCGGGGTGCGAGAGGTTTACGTGCAATGACGCGTACAAGTTGAAAAAGTCGCAAAAATGATGATACATATTTACTACTGAAACAGAACGACTTCGACAAATGATTGGATGCCGAATATAAAGGGTATCCCGACAAAAAGTAACCAATTTCAATTTGCGCATTTTACGGTGGTTTTACAGAAGTGAAACTTCGCAGCCGATAGAAAAAGCGAATTCTGTTGTTGTGGTATTACGAAAGCGACAGATCGATTGCTGCTGTCGAAAGAGAATCATTTATCTATTGCAAACTCAAATCTAGTACTTCTTATAGGAACACCCTTCATTCGCGTGTTCGTCGAAATCGATCGGGTCATTTCTTACGACTTACTGGCGTCTATTTTCATTATGAACGTAGGTTTCTCGATAACGATATCACAGTCACCGTTGACGATCGGCGGTCGAGACAGTTTTCGAAAATTTCTCAGTTCAGGTCCCCAAGATTGCAGTGGACTGATATGGTCCGCGTTCTCCTGCAGTCTATTCTCGTTCAATCTGAATCGCAAAGACGAGATGATTCGTTCAACGTAAGCGATACGTCCTGTAATTCATCACTCACGTGCAGTATCCACCGATTTGTCCTTCTTTCAAGACATCCATCTTATAGCGTATAGGCTCGTTCCTACGTAACAGATCCGTAAAATTGATCATGATGTTTCTTGCTCGGCAAAATCTCATATGTTCCGAGCACTCTAACGACGAGTCGTCCTTTAATCGAAAACATCGCAATGAATTTTATTACTCTTGTCGGAATTAATCATTTATGTACGAATGAAACTTGCCACGAATAAAGGTTCACAGAAAATGGACATCTCTTTCCTTTGGTCGCGCACGTAGCCGAAATCGCCCTGGGCATAAAACGTTTCTAACTGCGCCTGTTTAGTTGTCACCCATCCTCTGTGATCACCTGGACATTGAGGAACGGAAAAAGCGCTTTCGGATTTGCAATTCGGCTCGTAACCCCAGCAGGCTTTGGTATCGAGGCTATCCTAAGTGTACCAACAAATATTGTTTAAAGAAAACATTTAAAGAAATTGCAAGTTATATCACTTACGGAAGATATCAGAAGAAAAGTCTAAGTTGAAAAATGTGATGATCTTATCGTAAGTAATTGCAATTATAATACACACAAAGATTGCATTGAACGTGCTAACAGTCTTTGACGCATCAAAACGTGGAGACAAAGAATGAGCGTGAGATGTAATGTTAATAACTATCTCTTGAATAAGCACGTTATTAATTGTACCTAGTGTTACCTTGAACGGACAGGCGGAATCATTGCGGCACTCTTCGGCTACCGTGGGAAAAGCGTTGAGGTAGTACTTGACGTGATCAGGCGGCAGATCAATGTCCGTATAATTAGCGCAATTGGCGATGACCGTGAACAGCAACATAGAGACGGAGTATTTAAGAGAAAACGCGTAATCGATCATCGTGAACGGCACTGGCTAAAATGAGCCGGGATTCCCTGAGAACTCGTGCACTCGCTTTACGGAGTGCGGCGTGAATGGAGGAGGAACCACCTGTGCGAGTGATGGGTGTATGACCTCACCTACTCAGCGTGTACTCTTGTCCCGCACTAACACGCTCGTACACCCACACCAGCGTTCGCGTGTTTCCTTAAAAGAATCGGTGAAAGTCAATGCTAGAGTTAGACACGGATTGTCTTACATCATTCATCGCGGCGATGAGCGTCTACCCACCTAGCTAGCCTTGAAGATCTCTCGAAACAACGAGCTTAGACGGTTTCTTTTTTATTTTTGAAATCATACCGGCATCTTATTGACCCGATCGGTAATGCAGCTACGAGTTCACACGCTGTGGGCAAGAAAAACGATTATTCATTCACGCCAGCTGAATATGTGTGTATGAACCGGATGTCTTCGCGTGTTCTCACCTCTCACGACTGTTGAGACAGGAAACTTCGACGCACAGGCATCTGAGCGAATTTACTTTCACACACGAGCCACTGGTCGATTGTGTATAGTTTCAATATGGCCGAACACTGAACAGCTTCTTGCTTGAGCGCTTTTCGTGCGGGCAATGTGCTTCCCGCATTGTATACTCGATGATGAAGGGATGAATCAGGAGTCGAGATTGGTTTCTTTCTGGGAAGTATGGGATGTTGAGTCACAATTTGGGAGGGTCGAGGGGTTTTGAGGATGATGTTTGAATCCTTGCGTCGTAACGCCTCTCACGTGATGAAATGTGTGTTTGTCGTTGGCCACCTTTAGGGTTGAATTAACACGTGGTTGATTTGGAACGTTATCAACAAATGGTAGAACAATCTTCTACATTATCAGCGTGTGATAATCAGTCGTGTACAAGGAGATTTCTGCTTTAACAACAGTAGGTAATGACTACGATCGGTCAGTGCTATCAGCAGTAGATAATATAGAACTTCGTTGGACATATCCAGTTTCGATAAGGTAGGAAATGACACTGAAATGGTATAATAGTTCTTTTCGGGTCGCTAGAAACCTTCTTCGCATTATCTCTACAAAATGAATCCATTTGCAAAACAGAAGGTAAATGGAGTATGATGAGTAATCGAAAGTTTAACTGGAATTTAAGGATTGGAAAATGTACAAATGTCAATTTTGGATTTTGACTTTTCCAAACCCCTACTATAGTTCTTCTAAATCTTCTGCTCATATTGCTGTACCTATCTGTAATCGCACACCTGTGACTGTTCAGATATTTTATTCAATAACTCACTCCGCAGAGTAACGGAAGACCGAGAGTCGTTCTATACGTACATAAAATATCGACATCCTATAAGGAATCGTTCTGCCACGGGGCTACTATTGTCTAACGTCAGCGTAGAGTGATGTCTTCCGTTATTCAGCATGTTTGTACGCAAAATAAACCCGGTATTGACTCTCGATAAGCCAAGAGGACGCACCTTATGCTAATTCTTCGCGGATACGTCAAAAACCGTATACGTATCGACGTATACGGTAGAGACAGTTCGATCTTCTCTCGAGGCGTGGTCGATGTAGATCGTATCTTTGCAGTTTATACGATTTTACTGGCCGAAGAGAGATTCGGATCTAAGGGTCTCTCGACGTATATACACCACTGCTTGAAATACAACGAGTCCCACACTCGGTTAGGCATGAATCGTTTCGTAATCTGGAAGACTCGGGTAGCTGCAACTCTTGTTGCTCGCAGGTGTCTTTATCGATTCGCTAGAAATCCTTTCTATGCAATTAGAGCCAGGTTTGGAGCAAGTTTCATTGTGGTCGATAAAAGGAACATGTTAACGGACCTAAGAAACTTATTTATTTAACACAATCTTGCCTTTCTAATTTCATTTTCGTATCTTTTAAGGTAGGGGTTACGTTTAACATGTGCACGTGGGAACATATTGCAATTATAATACACACAATTCGAGGATTCGAGGATCTAACGATCTGGAGATCTACGTTTCTGGAATTCTCGAATCTAGTTCGGAGGATATGGCGATGTGAGAATCAGGGGACCTGCAAATATAGGTATCGAGAGATCTGGAGAACTGTAGGACCTAGGATTCTGAAATGTAATGATTCTTGAACCTGACGATCCACGAATCTGGAGATTTAGAAATTTGAGGCTCAAATTTTCTCAATTTAAGTGTTCACGGATAGCCCCAGCTTCTTTTAACTTCAGAGGTTAGAGACTACTTGAAACGGGTTGGGATCTAATCTAACCGATCTTGATTGGTACGAAGCGTGCAAACGAGCGATCGCACGTGAAATAAGAGAATTAAACGAGGAGTATACGACTCGATCGTCTTTCGGTATTATCGATAATTCACAAATCAATGCTAATCGATGCGAAGGAATCGAGATATTGGATACGAGGGACAATAGCGTATAGGTACCTCCGGCGTCAACCTGCCACGGCGTGACCCGGAAACAGATCGCGTTCGAACAAGCTGCCTATGCACGTATATACAAATACACGTATAGAACGGCGGAGACATAGAAGAGTGGCCGGCATGGATTGCCGTGGATAGATGGAGGGAATGATCTACATCGATCACGATCACGGCACCCTCGGACCGATCCTCGGTCTCGGTGCGGTTACAACGGTACCTCTTCGTTGTCCATTATCGACAAAATCGCCATCATCTTTCTTTCTGATAATTTTATCAGTACTGGATCGGCTCTTTGTGAACGGTTCAATCTGATCGGGAAGCATTATTGATCGTGGCGAATGAAAAATGCCGTTGCGTCCGGGGAATTACTCGAATCGAGCTCGGCTCGACCCACGCCTCCTCTATACGCTTCGGAATAATGGGGCGACGGTTATAACGGACCGTTTTGTATGATCAATTTCGCGACAGGATTGCGTAACCGTTTGATAAACGGGCCTCACGTGGAACTGTAACACGTAGAAATGTGGCGTGCAAGTTGTAAAACGAGCGCGTGGCATCGGTGTAACGCGCGTATTGTCCCGCCACGGTGGCGCCACGCTTCACCAGGCGACACGATGCAACCTACGCGAAATTCACCGCTGTATAATATCCCTCATAGAGCTTGGGGTTCCTCCCGTGGTAACACGGAGAAAATCGTGGGGGCGGATCGTCACAGAGCAATTGCGACTGGGTCTTGCGAAACCAGAACACCGGGTCACCCACGCGACCCCAAAACAACTTCGGATATAAACTTCCTCCGGATGCATCTACGGCAATACTCCCCTTAATGCTTTTCCTGTAAAACAAAGCGTTGAAAGCTTTTATGCTACTTTTATTTTATGAACATATATGATACATGTGCGTGTAATTTTTCTGAGACAGCATTCAAAGATCGTATAGTCCCTTTGTTGACAGGGTAGAACTATTTGTAATCTGTGAATTTTATTTATGTACCAGTTAGACAAAGACGTCTAGCTCCGTAGAAATCGTAATACCAAGTTTGAATCATTCGTTTGTATTTTGTAGAAAAGTGATTGATCGAGAGGTCCCAAATAGTCACGTTGTAGATTATCGTGAACGTACCTGTGTCTTTTCTCCTTGCCACCCACGCTCCCCATTTGAATACATATATACAGACATAAAGTGTAACGATTGCCGACTCTTCATGCCGGATAAAACGTTCGGTTATCGGTAGGCAGTACTTTGTAGATCCTTCGAACGACTATCGTAAATGCACGCGTTACTGTCCATACCGTAACAGACATAAATCCTTATCTTTACAATAAAACCGTTCGTTAAATGGAAAATTCAGCCCTTTACAATCGTATCGGTACAGTCGGACACAGGATGCATTTAGAGACGTGCACAGAGGTTCTCAAAGAATGGATTCTGGAATTTGAGAATGTTAGACTTCGGAAATCCAGAAATTTGACTAATCGGGTCACCATTCTGAAAAATTCTTGAGTAATACTTTCCGAAGAGCTGCATTATTATTTACAGTTACTCGTAAATAGAAAACGCTTGAGAAAAGACAGCGCATCAATCATTTTTCTAATTCTAAAATACGAACCAGCTGACTACTTCATCATCGCGTAATAATTTCGAGCGCGATGGTATAGACGTTTCGAAATGTCCAATTTATGGCGCGAAGCGGCGTATAACAGATCGCGCAGTAATTGAGAAACGGAGATCCACGGTATCCACATTTGTAATGAACCGAATTAGAATCCGATTATCTCGAGCGTTGTACCCGTAGCATAGAAATAGCCCGGCGGCATTAGACGCGAGGCAAAGAAATTCCATCACACGCTAGCCTCTCGTTAGCGACGCTGGACTAATCGCTTAATTAATACATGATAAATGTCCGTAAATCCGCCGTGGAGGCTCGCGAGGCCTCTTCTACACGTACTTCGTTCCCGTGGCCAATTAATTACGTAGGGGAACCGATTAAACGGAGACCTGCATACAACTCGGAGTAACAGGACAAAAAGTCCTCTCCAGCTTCGGTTAAAGGTCCACCACGAATTTTCTTCACGGCCTTCGCGAACGATTTATCCTCCTCGCGTTGCCGGGGTCACGGGGTTACGGTTCCTGATGTCGCGCGCATGAAAAAAACGCGCGAACCTTAAAATATCGCATGGGGGCTGGCGAAGTGAGTTTAAGGTTTCCTCCGTCCGTGAAGGATCCTTAAATTCAAGGCACAATACTTTTGAAAGCCGTGCAACTTGACTTCGTATAATTCTCGAACCGTGGCTCGCATAAAACACTCTCCTTTGAAATTAATTTCGATTCCTGCGGTGCTCGATCTTCGATGTAAACATCTCGAACTTAACGATGTATAATTAACCCTCCATTGCATGACTTTTTTGTGTACATATAAATAATATCGAATTGGCTAACAAGTTTCCTTGCTCTTCGAGCAACAATTCAACTGTACGTCTCGTGAGATTTAAAGTATAGAGATTCAGCTTTTAACTCGCTTATTGTAGATAATAGAAACCTGTTGCCCTGATGTAACAACAACGAAAGGTTACCTCATCCCATTGATCGAAATGCGGAAAGCAAGAATCACTTAAGTCCGATACCTGTTAAACTTTCTAACCAATAGTTCACACTTTTGGTTGACACTAATTTGGCACTGCATACGGCTATAAGTAGACGTTACGACCGTAATAACAGGCATAACGCGCGTAATAGAATGGCTGCGAACCAATGAAGCCACAAAACCGTTGAAATCCCCTTGTATAACTGTCGACGATGGATCACGTTGTCGCGAACAGAAACATTAATACTAATCATTCCGTTGCGGCAAATCTGTTTCGGAATTTCGATAGGAATGTCGTCCGGTGATTGACCAAGATGTCGCCGAGCACAACGATAAAACCTATCGGTCGTTCTGCTCGCTGTTAGATCGTAAACGTTGGCCCGTAATTGAAATATTAATGAGACATCGGGCAACGTGGTTATGTCTGTGTATGTGTGACGGAGAAAGCTTGGTCGAGTTAATATCGTCTCGAACGACAATGCGAACGGCTGCCGCTGGTAACACGCAGACTCTAACGAACGATTATCAGCCGGTTAGGTTGATTACGACGAAACCATAAATCAATGCTTTGTCACGTCATCCATCTTAAAAGTGTCTTAATCTCGATAGACACAGCTACCACATTAGCCGCTCCTAAACTCTTCTTTGCAATTCAAAATTCTCGCCGGGACGTTCTACATAATCCTCTGTCCGGCTCGTGACCAACGATCGTTCTAACCGTTACTCGTAACCGGAAAATAAATTGGACAACAGAGACGAATGTTTGACGAATGCTGACCGTTCAACGTCTCGTTCTAAAAGATAGACGCGCAAGCCAGAGGTGAGGCCGCGACGCGACGGGGCAAAACGTTTTTGCTAACGTCAACGACAACTTGTCCCGCGGTGTTCACGATTCGACCTGGGCTACGACCTCGACGTCGTAAATTTCGCGTCATAGCGGTTGTCACCGAGTCATCTTTTTACGAGCGTACCACGACTCGTATTCACGGAACGCTCGGGACATATCCAGCGTCGCGAGCCCTTAGATCGGCCAGCAGTTGTTAAGAGGATCCTCTCCGCTGGTAATCTCCGACAGCGAGTCCGGTGTCCCTTTCAGGATGCTTCTCTTCTTACGTTTTCAAGAGTATGACCGTACCATGAATCAACCATCTAGTCAAAATATATTCTCTCTTCAAACCTCCCGCACTCTGTGTGGGTACTTGTATCCACATCGCTTTTAGATCAAATTATTCCTAGTCTAGCAAAACCACGTAAATCTTCATCTATTATCTCATCGATGTGGGGATCTTAGAGATACAGGACTTAGGGATCTGCATATACTGTGATGTATATGCAGATAAACTATTGAACTATTTTGAACTGCTTTGAAGCGACTTGAGCTAATTTTACCTAATAATTCTCCTATGTTTGTAAATCTATAGCAAATCGTTAACCACACGAATCGTCAACGGTAATATTGATGATAGTTGATTGCGTTTGATAGCTTTTTCAATTCAGACGGATTACCGCCATTAACCCCTGGAACCGATGTCTAACTGTACTTCAACGACGATGCAGTTGCATTCCTTCAGGCGTTGCACCTCCGAAGTGATTTCTAAGAAAGCCGTTTAAGGTGCTTACGATTTTTAAATCGAAAGTAAATGCACGCGAATCGGACGTTCATCATCTGATAAGCAGTCGTGCTTTCTCCGCATGCGATTTCTGCGGTTCACCTGAACGTAATCAGGTGCGCTCGGTTTCTCAATGCGCACACCTATGCAGCGGCATAATCACGGACAATGATACTGCATATAGGGAATAGGAATCGCGCAGGTGCGGTTTAACTCGAGAATTCACGATCCCTGTCTTTCTCTCCGTCTTTCTCTGTTTGCTCCCCTGGACCGTGGAACACGAGGAACCGATTCGCACACTTCTCGCGTTTCCATAAACAGATGAAGAAAGTGGCATTCCTGGACCGGTGTGGTCTACTTGGGAGAGCAAATGAGCGTTCGATCGGTGGTAAGACCTGTACTTTTTCTGATTGGATGTAAGGGCTGATGATAGCAAAACATCACCTATGTGTGGTCTTCAATACCTCCACAATCTCTATACTGCCAGTATTTCTACACCCAAAGGGCCCTTATTCCCAGAGTCTTCCACATGAAAAATTTCACGTTCACTTTGTCAAATTCTGTGCTTGATGATCCAATACAACAATTATCATGGATCTAATCTCCTATTCGATGATACACAAACGGTGTATCGTTGTTTGAATTGTTCTGTCCGTTGAAAAACGGCATCAAGAATTTATTCCCGGTTGGTAGATCGTTTGTCGTCGCGGATCACGGGGTTAAGAGTCGAAAAATCGGTGGCCCAGCGGGTTGTCCACGGCAGTACGCGCCACATTCCGGCCCGAGGCAGATTGGCTCGACATCGAAAACGATTCTGGCCGAAAACTGCCCTACGGATCCCTACATCAAGTGCCCCGGTTATCGGGCCAGATCGAAAGAACAAGGACAGCCACGGCCATAATCGTGGATCAACTTCTGGCTACGAACCTGTCCTGTACAGGTACAAACACTCCGGTAACATCGGCTCCATCTATTTATCCTGTATCACCGACCGGTATACTTGCTCTGTTCTGTTTATAATCGCGTCCAACGTTTGATCTTCGTGGCGTCGAACATCAAGTCGTCGAGATCTTCGGAAACGATCGAGAAATATCGGAAACTTGAAAAACCTTCGAACGTGAATATCTGACTAATTGCTGAACGATTTCCGACGAGAGGTTGGTCCCAGGTAGGAACTGGTCGAGCAAGAATTACTAGTTACGATGAAACTCGTAGCCATAAGTACTGTAATTGCTGCTTTGCGCGGTGGTTGCGTTTTTTACGATGGAATCGTTGCTTCGGTAAATTGAAAGTGTGCGCCGTGTAGCCGGTGCCTAGGAATCTGTCAGTGATATATCTCGCTTTACAGCGTGTTAAAACATGTCGCACGGGACACCGAATCGCATTATAATCTTATTTGGTATTACCAGTGTCATCGGTAATTAGGTGGGGTGATGTTCCGGTCTACTATCTCGAATACCTTCCGTCCTGCACGAGCGTACGTTTGATGTTACCTTTAATGGCCATCAGAATGTAGGGATTATATCGCTTAATTAGCTCTAACCCTTCGCCGCTATCTCCTTTATGAAATCGTTAAGCGTCGTTCTGTGCGTGTGCTCCTTATCGGATGTTTTAAACCACCGCGTCTCTGTCCCTCGTTATCTCCTCCCGACTGTCGGATAGTTGAGTACTTATACGCGTTTCCACCGTGCCAATCCTACTTTTTGTCCACGTCGTTAAATATAACTGCTACCGCGAGCGAGAATTTATCGGAATCTGTGCGTAGCGTCTGCGGTTACGACTGTTATTCTTTAGTCTTTCGCGGATATAATTACACGTAATCTTCCGCAGTTTTTTTACTCAGTTCCTGAAATTTCTGCTCCAGTAGATTTAATGATCCCTAAATATAGTTTATGTGAGATGTCTTAATAGTGGATGCTCACTGTTTCGTCAGCTGATTTTAAAGCTTTGGTATTTTACTATTGAGAGGTTCTGACTTCAACAAATGATGCAACACGGTCGAACAAATGATACAAAATGGCTACTTTAAAAGTGTATCTCAAGCAACGAAAGGTGGGAATCTATCGTGTCACATCCCGATGCCGATCCCGAATTTGCGTAATCGCAAAGTGTGAGAGTACTTTGTCATCCCGGTTGGTTACCGCGTTCCATCCACTCGTGTAGCCTTGATATTTCTGTAAGATGACCAAGCCGATTTTCGCGTCACTTCGTGCGAGTCAACGTTTTCGCACGTTCCTCCCATGCATTGAACAGGCTGTAATCGGTGTCGTTGGGAGCGCCGTGACAAATTTCGAACGTGCGAATTCCTCCGTTGCCACGCGATCAAGCGACTGGAACGAAACAAGTTAAAACTATCAATTAATACCAGCTAACGACGTCGGATACCATCCGAGCGCTTCGTTTAGTCTCGGTTTTTCCCGTGCAATCACCTATCGGAGCAACATGGTGGCCTATCAATATCTCCGAAGCATAGTACGAAACAACTATTTATTTTCCGCGAATGAGAATAGAACGGACGTGACCGATGGCGCGCTAACGATGAACGTTTGGTACATCTAGGTGGTTGATATTTTTCAGTTCGGCGCGATGCAAGAGGAGCAGGTAGACCGTCGCCACGGAACTGAAGCGAGTTGGATCTACACCCGCGTGTGGATCCTTTCTGGCCGGTCTATGAATCACATAGGAGCAAGAAAGGGAGAGGCACAAAAGGGGGTAAGCAGGAAATGCATATGGGAGGAAGGGAGAAGAAGAGACGGGCGGAGGTCGGTGCACCATGAAGGAAAGCAAAGGAAAGACGGTTGCGCGGGGCAAGCCGAGCAAACCGGGGTGGTCTCGGCTTCACCGTTGACTAACTGCGACACGACAAGCTGCCATAGCCGGTTAAACTCTGCCGTGGCTCGATTGCATTCGACGGGGAACAAATTAATGTTTGCTCGCCACATCTGGGTCGGCCAGAGGTTTTCTGGGGACCCGGTGCTCGCGCTGCGAAATAACCGAATCGCATGCACGGGCCATCTTATCGATGACAAGGCGATGAAACGTATCGAAATACGCTACAAGAGGACACGTCTGACGGATATTCGATACAGGTCCTGATCGGAGGTGCTGCCACTCGGCTGACGGCAAAGTCAACACTTCCGAACGCGTGTTCAACCGTTCCAACGGCCCCTCGGAGTCGACGGTCACCCGTTACCCGAGAAAAATTAGCCTCCCAGAATATTAAATCTGGTAGGACAATCGGTAGCTATTTATCCACCGGTGCGTCTAAGCCGTTCTAAACGAAAATTACGCAAGACACGCGATACCTTCACAGACGGGTAGATGCGATTAATTGCTACGATTTGTTTCATCCACTTTAATGTATGTACGTATAATCGCTGTCATTTGTTCCTTTCTCTCGACAGCCGCGCCCGAATTCGTCCTCTTACTCTCCTACACGTGCATAGAGGAATCGATCGATCTGGAAACGGCGCGTCCAGCTAGATCGCTAAAGGTAGACATTCGTTAAAACCTGGTTGCCGCAATAATTACGATCGCGCGCGATACTTTTCCACGATGCTCCGATAAGATCCGGCACTGGGGTCGCGCAGAGACACAATCTATAATTACATCGGCGCACGTTACTAACTCACACTAGCCTGCATAAGTCCCGCGAGATCAAGTGAGATCGGCGTTTCGATGCACGCATTCGTACACTCCGTTACGATATACGTGCCTTTGGATAACACTGTTGCTGCCGGGTCTGACTGGTTTGGAGAATTCGGAGAGAATCTAGGGTGGAACATTTCAAACTTGTATGAAGTGGGACACATTAGACGAGGTTCATTTTTCTAGTCCCGAATTCTTGAAAGTATAAAATCTCTAAGCCCACATTTCGTGCCCCTACTTCGGTCCATATCGAAGGGAAATCTACGTTGCATCCGAATGTACGATATTCCCGGCGATTCCGTGAAGGAGCAACGACCCAACGAGTAACGAAATACGTAATAGAAACTGAAACGACTGTGACTCATTGACCCGCAGCTAAAACCTCGAATTATTGCCAGGATTATTTCCCAACGATATCATAAGCAACGGTAGCAGAGCAATTGTCTTAGCTAGTCCGTCGAGATAGGTATGTATACGTTTCATTTACGGAGCTGTCCGAAGCGTTCTGGTCTAATCAAGTTGATCCGACGAATGGCAGCGGGTACGGATAAGCCGCGGAACACGATGAACATTCGCAGGCGGCTTCTTCCAAAGAGAAGCGGCCGTACTTACGTCGTTTAGATAAGAGCCACGATGGCCGATATGCATAATATGTTGGCCCATATTGGGACAACCGAGCGGCGCAGCTCCGGAGCCGAGGAGGACGTCGGGGAACAAGAGGAACGGAGGAAGAGAAAGGGCGCCGACAACGCGTGGAACATCGCGCCAGGGATCGGCCTGTTATTTGGCTGTCAGTAATTCAGTAGCCTCTTCGGGACCTCTGAAGATCCACTGATGCCGCCCCTGAGGAACCGGTAACCTGTCTACCGAATCGATCAACCTGTATCTCGTTCACTTACCCTCTCTTTGCCGCCATGTCTCCCTTTCGCGATGGCGCTCGTTGCCTGTCTACCTGCGCCAACTACACTGATGGACGAACGCGTGTCACGCTGAAACGACGATCATCTGCACCGATAGGCAGAACACGAAGCATCAAATTTGCGAATACGTCATAAAACTTAGTGGACGAAACCATTTTCAAATATGAAATATCTTGATAAAGTACTCTACGGGTTGGGTCTCAACGGAGATAAAAGCATTACAAATACGCGAATCTTAACGGTGGTATTTCATTCTGGTAATATAAATCTACGCGTGCAATTAGTCTGATGATTGGTTTTAAATTAAATAAATGTAAGATGTAAGTCTGTCGTGTTGTAAATTATAATTCTCTGTATAATATATTGCAAATCGATAGCAACTATGTTGAAAGTGTTAGTAATACGACTTTCGTCGTACAATCAATTAACACGGCGAATATTAGCAAATTGATGCAAATGACTAGCATCAACGTGTCCATACTCCATCAGCGTATCGAATACTTGCGCTCGACGTTGTTAATTCGCAGTAGCGAACGATAGCGCGGATACGATCGTAAACTAAATCACGATAATTATTCGCGGAATAAGACGTAGCCATACGTTGGCCAGGACTTTCCATCGTCCGCAGGATTTCCCGTGTAACCATCGCTCGGCGAGCAGCTACGTACTTTCTAACGACAAGGAATTCGCCTCTCCTTCTTCGTCTCGCGGCTTACAATCGTACATGCGCGTACCGCCAGGTGCAAATTCTTCTGACATCATCGTCGATGTACGTGATGCACACGTTGCACATGCACAGCCGTGAATCGCTGCCGCGAGTGCGCTCCATATCGATGTGTATGTGCACGTATGTGCAACCTCTTTTAACCGGCCACACGAGAGTGTGGGTGGGAGTGCGTGGCGCCAGTGTGGCGGCGTCCAGCGGAGTTCCACCGAGAGGAAAGATCGTGTAAGAGAGAAGGAGGAACTGGAAGAAAGGTGGACATAACGTTCCGAAAGGATGCGGAACAGAGAGCAACGATATCGGAGACATTCTCTTTACCGTGCATACTGTCCACTTATTAAATCACTGATAAATCGTATTACTACTCCTCTGCGCGAGAGACTTTGATTTCCAACTGTTTTAAAGCGTATTGGATGCAAAACTTATGGGCAACTGTGGAAAATCGAAGATGTTGGATGGGCACGTGTCACGTGTTATGGCGTTCGTTATGTCGATATATGTTGCATCTCCACGCGTTATTGTCAGGTGTTGGACAGGTATCTCTAAATTACGGTATCGCACGACTCAATAATTCCATGGTCTAATATCTCTACGTCTCTATATTCCTATGTTTCCGTATTTTTACGTTCTCATATCACTATGATCTGGTATCTCTATGTCTCGATATCTCTACGGTCCAATATTATTTAGAAGCAAAAGCTCTACGTCCCAATATCCTACGTCTTGATATCTCTACTACGTGGTACTCCTACATCCCGATACCCTACGTTCTCATATCCCTACACTCCGATATTTCCACGTCCTGATATTTCCACGTTCTAATATATCTACGTCCTGATACCTGTATGTCCCGACATCACTACGTTCCGATATCGCTACGTCCCAATATCCCCATGTCCCAATAATCCTACGTTCCCACATACCTACCTACCAATATCCCTACTCCCAATACCTACGTCCTCACATTTCTACGTTTTAGTATCCTTACATCTCAGTATCCCTATCTCGATATACGTCCGGATATGTCTATGTTTCATATTCCTACGATTGGAGATTCCTATTTTCAGATATCCCCAGACGCCAATACCCCTAGATCTCGATATACCAGGTCCGTAAATCTCTGTAGCACTGGTTATCTTAAAGTGCACGATTGAACTTGGTCTGCACGTGGCACGTGGGTAGGTTGTACTTCACGTGAACATAAGGATAATGCAAAGGTGAAACTGTTGGCTGTGCAAGGTAAAACGATTTCGGTTCGTTCAGCCAGGTCTCGTAGCACGCGACTCGTACGTCAATAAAATCAGCGGGTGTGGCTCGGTTCATTGTCAGTCTGGTTCAGGGCCACTCGGATCTCACGATACAGGAAGAGAAGCTCGTAAAATCAGAGATAAAGGTGCAGTTTGAGCATCGATTTGCTGGGAAAAGTTGTTGATCGCCAATCAGCGTGCAAATGATTCGGCGAACGACGACGACAGGCACGGTTTGAGCTGAAAATACCATTCGCTTGTCTCAATCGAGGAAAACCGTATTGCACTTTTGCCGGAGCCAAAGAGGACGTTATGGAGCACTTAACACCGGACAGTCCTGTTATAATTCCAACGTATGGATTCGAAATGATTGTCGAGGAAGTTAACCTTTTGTAACGAGGCGATCGAGCGTAACGGTGTTTTTCAGAGATCGTCGATCAAAGTTAATCGGGAGCAGCGCGACCGGCTGTCGCGATTGCTTGACGAGCGATTGCATAAAGAATTGGGTAATCCGACAGGACCGGTATAACCACGGATGCAAACGTTTCGCCAATTTGAAACGACCTCGAAGGTAGTGGTACGTCTCGTCGGGAGTATCGGGCCTGTACTTGTTCGCTCGGTGTCGGCGTGTGCGCAGCTCTGACCGATGGCTCGAGCTTAGAGCGTGTACCACTGGATCGCTTCGCTATATCAATCACCTCGCTTCTTTCTTACACGCAGCAATCGCGTCGAAAAAGGTAAAAGTCGAGCGGAGCTGTCGGCATAATTCTTATCCGCGCGTTGCTTGTTGCGTAGGTAAACGAGGAAAGAGAAGAAAAAACACGAGCTTTCGCGAGGAAGAAATAATCGGGGTCAAACGAAATATAAGTTACAGCCGGCCAAATCGATATCCTGAATTATTGCCGGCAACCAAAGGGCGAGACCGTGTAAAAAAGAAACGTATGTACGACTGTTGTACGTTACAGATCGCCCGAAGACTCCGAGAAAAACGTCGTTTCGAAAACGGATTGCGTGTTGCACCAAAATTGCCCAGCTGATTGGTATGCTCGAAGGAAGCACTTTTACGTTTCTTTAAAGTAGAGCTTGTCGAAGTACAGATTATGAATTGGACTGGATTATTGAGTGATTTCGTTTGGGTCTCGAGAAATGATCGTCTTCGAAAGTGAGTCTGTACACCAAGAAAATTGAAAAGCTTTCTGAAAGGAAATGTTCATTTGCAATCATGAATCCTACAATGCTGCGAGTGTAGTAATTGCGTAACATACTCGTTGAAAACTAAGCATTACATACTCGATGTAAGGTTCTGCAGGTTAATCCCAAGATCTGATCAATAAAACGTAAGCTTCGGTGTATCTTTACAATTACCCGGTGAACAATCGGCGGCGCTATCTCGAGCACGTACGAGACCGCTGAACGATCGTGGCGGAGAACAAATATCGCGTTGGTGTATTAATAGTTGCAGTGATTACCATGCCATTACTGTACAACGTCATTATGCTGAACAGTACACGGGGCAACATATTCACCGGGACGCGGTACTATATCAATCCGCGGCAATATTGCTCGTGCAGCAGGTTGAAGCAGATACACCTTATCGCTAATATCTCTCTGCGAGCGCGCACGTACAATCCTCCGGACGATCGGTAGGTTTCTCGAGCATCACTAAATTACATCGGTCTACGGTGTACGAGAATTTACATTTCTCATTCAGCCGCTTGATATCGCGTGTACGTAGCTCGCTCCTCCTCCGTAGAACTATTTAACGTCCTCGCTTGTCGGAAATTTGTCTTCGGGCCGTCGCGATAAGACGGAACCTCCAATATCCACACGGCCAATGGACGCGTGGTGTCTTTGGTGGATCGTGTTTCTCGGTACGTTACACGCGAGATTAAGTATTCCCGGGTTCGTTCTTCCTCCATTCTATTCCGCGAATTGGTCGGTCACCGGCACCTGCCGAACATTTGTCCGTTGGACAAAATGGCGGAGTCATACGCCCCCGAAAGGGGTTCAAACGTAACGAGTGAACCGCGACAGGGAGTAGGTACTGATCGAGCGAGATCTGGAGGCGGTATCGTAAATCATGTAACCCAATTCAATAAAGCACTATGCCCTTTCCCTGTAACCAGTGCCAGCAGGTACAACCCGAAGAAATCCCGAATGTGTCCATAACTCAGCGGGTCTCTCCACCGGCCCTCTGGATCTACCTCCTCGATCCTCTCGCGATCGTACGTATAAGACGTACGTGCGGCTTTTTTTTTCCTTTTCCCTCTTGTTCCTGAACGAGTCGGCGAGCCGGGTAACCGTACGCTTTGCAACGCACGCGGGCCGCACCTGAACACGCTCTACGCGTGCGTGCTGTCGGATTTGTAGAACAATATTATCGTTCGCCAGCTCGATTGCACTTTGCGTTGTACGTGTGTCCGTGTACGCCAGACCGTATAAATCTGGAATCAAGCCGGGCTCGAGGGGGTCTTTTTTTCGAGGATTTAACTCGTTCGCAAATGGACTTAAGTATCGTCGTAGCTGGATGTATAGTCCGGGCAATAACAATGGCGTACCTCAGGGGTTCCTACGTTAGACCATTATACTTCTATAAATTATGGCGCATCGTGGGACACACGTACGTGACTCGCGTGTCAGTGGGGACGTTTCGAAACAATCGTAAGTCATGAAAATAAGCGAGGAAAAAAAGGAAGTCGATAAGGGGGACAGGGTAAGAAGAGGACAGGTAACAGGGTGCAGCAGCGTGGTCCGCGTAGAAGTGGGAACGCCGTTGTGTTGCGGCTGAGACAGCGGGAGTCTCGGGTTAGGAACTTAAATCATCGGGTAACAACGACGGTATCGACGACGGTGACGATCGACGAGAGCACAGGCTCGGATCTGCGCATCGATCACTCGTGAGAAGAGATCGATACACCGACGCGACGGCACGAGGATGCAGAGGGGTCGACGCGGGACGCTGGAAAATATATGACCACGTGGCGCGGTGACACGAGAGGAAACACAACAGACCCGTACGCGTCCTGAATTTTTCGTGGACCGCGGATGAAACGTGCCGATCGACGGACTGTCCCGGTTGTCACGGCTATTTTTCGAGTACTTCAGGCGAATTGAAATGGGTCATAAAGGGCATGGAGCAACGGTGCGCTACGTGGCGACCCACGGGCGATCACGATCAACGCCAATAAATAAACGGCGGGGAGGAAGGCGGGCAATTAAGAGAGACATCAGGCGACTAATGAGGTTACGCCGCGACGAGTACTCCTCCTCGGCAACAGCGTCGGCGTGGCATGGCGTGGCGTGGCACGAATCGACGAAGGAGACACGGATCACCAGCGGAAGACGAAAAGAGAAAGAGGAGTCGGTCACGCGTAGAACCAGCTCGCCGGTTCGAGCACTCGATACCGAATCACGATACCGGCGAGCCAACGATTCGAACAGAGCTGGAAGATGCTGTGGAAGAAAGAGGAACGAATCATTGGCGTAACTAGGATTTTTGTTTCGAGTCTACCGAACCCTCTCACTTTACTTTTGAGTCATTTCATGATTCAAAAATTTGGGCTTTCGGATATTCAGAACTTCAGATTTGGAAATTAGAGATTTGAGAGTTTTCATTTTCGGGAATGGATCATTGATCATTGAAATTTGATTCGATAACTTGGAAATTTGGAAATCTGGAGATCTCTGGAATCAGTCGTCAGAAATTTAGATAGTTGGATACTTAGAATTTTGAAAGCTTCTAATAAGAGGTATACGAATATGTGGCAGGTCCACTTTGCTATGTACGCCAATGGAAGGGATACATAAGCGACGGATGGATTTGAACGGTCGAAACTGTACGACCGCTGCTGTGAGGCAGAAGACAATGCGGCATAAATCACGAACGGCAGCAGGACGCCAGCCGCCGTGCCGATCGGTCGATACACTCCGATACACGCTCGACGAACTAATTGCCCGTTGTGTCTATGGGAGGGTAGAAATCGCGGTCTGATTGCCACGAGAATTGAGGAAGGAAGTCGTGTGCCTCTCTAGTCTGACGATCCTCCGAGAGAACGGATAATCATCTGGCACGGAGGTGCGGCTACTCGATCGAACAAGGTTCATCTTCGTAACAACCTCGAGTAGGAAGCCGAGTACGTGGCCGATCGATCGAGGGATATTGCTTAATTCGATTCGTTACCTATTGTGTTACATTTCTGACCCGAATTGACTCGCTTCTATTCCGCTCGATCACAAATTGGTCCTATACCAATAGCGTATTTCAATGATTGCTCGTCAGCACGTGGTCTAACTTTGAGTTATTCGAATTAATGATTATTCTTCGGGTAAATTGATAGAAATTGAATCGAAGTCCTCATCCAATTATTTTTACCATTCAAGAATTGCGAGTTTTCTCCTAATTATCGTCGTTTCACGTCACCGGCTTAAACGAAGATATCCTTTGAATACGAAAGAGTCGTCAAAATCATCTCGATCGAAGTTCTTATCGAGCTCCGATGAAGTTACCTTTCAATGCTTACCGTCGGATCAAAGGTTCGGTCGTCGTGGAGCGCAGAAAAACCGCGACCAGTCAGCAAAATTCAATCGCGTCTGTCCGAGTATGCTTCTCATAACTGACGGCGACCCATCGATACGAACAGCACATACCGCCTCCGAGCAAAGAAACCATAAAACCCCTACGAGCGATCGTAAGCGGAAAACGAAGAGTCTCGAGGAGGCAGCAGCGGCTTTACCCTAGGATCGACCGAGGTAGGCCGATAGAAACCATTTCCGGGTAGAAGGATCCACCGGTGCGGTTAGCACGATGCCCCAAAGCGGGTTGACCTCCAGAGACCGTAGAGCCCGTAGGTCCAGGACTGAGACCATCGTCCCTCTAATCTCGTCCGTTCCTACGTGTATGTGTGTGTTGCTTTTACACGGACTTGTTGTTGCTACGAAGAGGAACGTCCGTCGGTCTGTTAGGAAGTTCAGAAAGGGGAGAAGAACAACAGGACCGAGAAGAGGCGAGCATCTAGATCGCGGCGCAACGTCTCTTGGACGAAGACTCGAAAAATGGCCTCGGGTCGGTTTCCGGGTCACGCGTTCGTCGGGACGCTCGGAGTATCAGGTGTCATTACCATTGCCTCGACTGGTTGCTACGGCCCAACTCGATATACTGCGCCGGGGATGTCTCTCAACCCGAAGCGGGATTTGCCGCTGAGAAAACGACGAGTACCGTATGTTCTACGGCCACTGGGGCACGAAGCGAATCTAGATGTGGAACGTCCAAGTGTTCCCAGTCACGCCCTCGCACGATTCTGCGTCTCTTAGAATGCCTCTTCATTGAAACCAAGTATCGTCGTGGCGGAACGGAGCCCACACCGTTGCCCGTGTTTGACTTTCAAACGATTTCGACCGGCGAATCGGTGCTGCGTGTGTCGGAGCAGCAATGATTCTTTAAGTTATGGCTAATACCGTCGGTACTCGTGAGAAATAGGGACTATGCTATACCGAGCATAGGATCGAACCGAGGACCTCCGCATTCTTGTGCGACGACCACATTTGCTGTGCCACCGTCGGCCTATTATTCTTCCTTCTAACATTTCGATAGCTGCTATCGCAATGCAAAAATTGGCAATTCTGCTTCGTCTTGCATGCTTTGCAAACCATTTGTATCTTCAGTTTAGAGTATCACGAGATAATTATGAGTCCGATCTCTCGAAACAATTCTATTCCACGATTACTCCGAGTGTCACGGACATGAGAACAATGACTAGTCGAGGTTAAGTCCGATCGTTCGATGACCGATCAAGGGTCACGTCATTCCGTGGAGATCGAAGAGATGTCATTGGTTGGACCGTTACTCTGAGGGACTGTTCCTCACGATCGAAAGCACCACCTGCGGAAAACAAGTATCTTGCTGATCGTGGACTTTTAACCTTTCCTCGACATCGCGATTTAAGAAACTGGGATCGTGTCTAGAAACATATCCTACATATTTATCCTCCGCTATTCTTTTTGATCCGAAAAAGGTTAATACCTTTTCCCTATAAAAAATCGCTAGATCGTCGTAGTTCAAAATTGCTAATAATTTCAAGTGTTGTAACGAATTCACCGTCTTGTTGTCGACTTTATGACCGATCAACGGCGTCAGATGAATTCTGGTCCCGTCGCAGGATCAATGGATCCTGACACAAGGTGCAATCTCCGTGCCTCAAATGTTAATGAATTCTGGCCATTACTATTCGACGCCGAAACGAGATAAATGACTAGTTCGCTTTGTCTTCCTTTCCTTTCAAACCTTAATTTTGTCCCTGCGCTGTAGCGCATCGTTGAAGAGAACGATTTCGTGGAATAATAAAGACGAAGGGGACTTTTCTGACGTCAGTGGACCAAAAGAGTCCACTTCACCGCTTTTGTTACGTTCTTCTCCATTCTGTGCAACTTAGTGAAAATTGTTCCCGTTTTAAGCCCGTTTTCTCGTTCACACGACAGTCATTCGATCTTTCACGACTCGACAGGGCGACACAGAAAATTGGAAAATCCTCGTGCATTGTAGCGGCAGTTCACGTGACGCTCATTCATCGAGATCATAAAAGGTCACTTTACAAGTTCCACCCACTTTATGAAATCCTTTGTGCCGGGGAGATTTAGCCGGCACGCTCGAGTGCTCGAGCACGAAAACAGGACCGGGATCCTCGAGATTTATAGGGAAGAAACTCTCACACGCACGGGGACGCATAATAAAATCATGGTCGGTCGATCTTTTTCCCTGATTCGTCTCATTTTGTATCGGGTGTCCTCTTCGTGGCAAGTATATGTATCGCATCGACGGATTAACTTTATAATGATAACCATTTGTATGCGAAAGAAATTGTGTCTACAGATGAAACGCTCGGGGCGGTTTAAAAACGAATCTCTTCTTTCCCCGTGGCTGATGGCGTGGTCCAAAATGCACCATTAAAAATTAATGGGTCCTCGAAGGTATAGTGCTCGGTTGCACGGCGTATTACGTGCCGGGGGAGAAAGAATGCGAGAAAGAAGCGGGTGAGCACGGGGAAAAGTGGGAGGGGAATGGCGTCCAGGTAACTCGGGTTAGGTTTAAGGCACTTCAGAAGCTCCATAATGTAAATCCGACTTTGGCAGCGGGTCGCATACACTGCAGGTTCACAATCTGCGACCGTAAAAACCGAATAATAGTCTTGTTCATCCGTGTAACGAAAACCGTCGAGGGACCGGTATCGTTTCCGATAGGTCAAAGTTTGTGGGAGCATCGATCACGATAATCGTTTGAGAAAAACTTCCAAATACGGTGTGCACGATTGGAACGCCCATCGTTACAGATACACAGCTATCCTACTATGTCGCGCAGCGTGTCCGACGTCCAACCAACGAACGACCTACGAGGAAGCCTGCGCGTGATTGGCTCGCGTTTAATGCACGGTTCCTGGAGTTCGATTCTATATTTATCCATAAAATTTATCTTCAAAATTTAAATCAGTCGCTGCGAGGTCTAACGAGTGAGAAAAAAGAAATTGTACCGTTCGGTACAGTGTTGTATCGCGTTTCCGAGTCGATACGAAAGCCGCGGCGAGGGGACGATCGGATTGGCGACTGTTAACACCGTGCACCGTGGCGAGCCTCGTTTCTCGTTACAAGAACATAACTCATGAACAATGGCCACGCGAATCTCTCGAGCCGAATGAATAGCATTCCGGCCTCAGGCGGACTCGGACGTTCGTATTTTGAATACCGCTAGTTCTCGCGCGGTGCTCACGAACGCGCGGCGAATTAACGAATTACGATTTATGAATGTTCACGGTATCGGTAATTGGCAGCGGGGTATAGAGACGCTCCGGGCCGTGTGGGCGTCGTCGCGGCGTTCACCGTCGTCGTCCATACTCGTCCTTCGGTTCGCTGCAACGCGTCGATGAGCTCACGAACACACCGACTCCATAAATCACTCTGGATTCCTCGCATTCCTGGCATTGTGGGTCAGTACACTTGTTCCAGCCTCCATTCTTTCGTCCATTCATGCGAGCGCGACAATACCTTGCACCTTACGTTTCCATAGAGCCCGGATGGTACCCCATAACACGGCTATATACGCAGGTCTCTCCGGGATGACGGACACCGGTCGAACGTTTCCCTTTTCATTCACGGCAAAAACCAGAGAATAGAATAAGAATCTCTCTGTTCGAGCTTCCTCTCGATCGTGTCGTCACGGTATCGAGAATTATCTGCTTCTCTTTGCGCCTCTCTGTTCCGCGCTCTTCTACTTCTTTCTTGATTTTATCGTGTTTACATTTCGGGGAACGTCTTTTCTCTCTCACGACAGACCTGTCGTCCGTTCATCGCTGTACGGATTTACTTCTTACGCAGCGTTCCCTATTCTTACGAAAGAACGCCCCCACACTGTGAACCGATGCTCCGAGGAGCCGTTTGTCGAGCGATTCGGATAATAGACTCGACGCGGACCTTTTTCTCAAATGAACCTGTCCCCACAACTCCATGGAAAAAATCAAGATATTTCTCGTACCGCGGGGCCTTATCGCGACAACGCACCTGATACGATCTCCATTTTCCACGGTTAGTTTCTCGTTTCGCGTTCACTGACACGGTGTTCCAGATCGACAGGTGTCGAGCGAGCAGTTCAGAAATCTCTCCGAGCTATAGATATTCTAATAACTCCCGTGGCTCCTACTAGAAGGTCAAAGAAAAATTTAGTTTGCTGGAAGTTATTCCATACATCGAGCACATTTTGTCTAATCTTTCTGGGCTACAAAGCATTTCCAAATATCTGGCATAGCACACGTCCTGATCTCGATTCTTTGTGCGATTGCCGGGCAAATTTGTGAAGTAAATATCGGCGTGTCTACGTTTTTACGATATTAGAGCAAATTTGTTCGAGACAGCGGATGAACGGATTCAGGGTTGCAACTCGTCGCATTCCCGGCAACAAAATTCCCTCGTATCCCGGCATTATTCAGACGGCGGATTGGGCTCTTTTTACCATCCCAGCTTCGCTGCTAATCTCTCGTCTCCGACTCGGCGTCTCCTTCTTCCTCTGTTCCTTTCGTTCTTCCCTACAATGCACTTTTTTCCCCTCGAGTCTCGTTGTTGACAAGTTTTTTTCTCGCCAACGACGCGCCGCGCGCATCGCGAGCTACTCACCGTCAGCGAGGAAGGTTTCACCTCATCCTCGTCCTCTTCTTCGTTTTCTTCTTCTTCGAGGTGGAACGAGCTGGCCCCGTTTCGAAGCCCGCCGGATCCTCTGAAGTTTCGCCGCCACGGTGTCTATCCAACGACCAGTTTCGCTTTTACGCGGATTCGGGTCCTTTGTCGCCCAGGCCTCGTCACGACGCGTCACCTATGCAAAAGACGCAAAGGCACCGACCACACCTGATTTCCGAGACCTCTTTAGGCTACTAGGAATTTCAAATTGAGCGCCGGTTCTCGTGGAACATGGACGGCGAAGTCAAACTGAAACTTTCCGATCTTAGGAATTTACGAATTTGGGAGTTTGGGAATTGCAGTATTTGAGAATCTTGAAGATTGGGAATTTAGGATCTTAGAGTTTAGTGCATTTGTAACATCAGGGATTTTGAATCTTCGAGACCTTCGGACTTCAGAACTTTCGAATATAAAATCATCTAAACGTCAACTTCCTTCTGATGTATAAATTCGTCGAGTGAAAGGACACTGCCAAAAACGTGGAAGCAATACCAAGGATACGTTTTTTAATTTGTTCGATTAAGTCTTTTTTCCAACACGACAGTGTCCCCCGTTTCGAAATAGCCTGTCCTTGAGACTCCATTGTCCCGAGGAATAATACTAGAGCACCGCAGGACACCGGTACACGGTTCATTCATTCCTTTCCCACAGAGTTGGCCGAATCTTGGAAACGGTCTTTTCTCTATTCTGTCTGTTTTTTCCGCCCTTTCCTTTCCTGCAGAAGAGGAATATCGTGCATGGGAATACCCGAACCGCCAGAAAAGACGTTTTCCTCGTGGTTTCCTCGCGGACTATTATTCGTAAGATTGTCGGAGATGATCCGTGATGGTTGTCGAAGCAAAGGCTTTCGCAATCCTTTCAGATTTTTACGTAAGATTCCACGCCTTTTTCACGCTTCGGCTCCTTCCTGCGACCTTAAGACCTTTTCTCGAGCTGATCGGAACACTCGATGTTTTTTCTGTTCATAATCCTCTCCTTCCTTTTACGAACAAGGAACACGAAATGTTACGTTTGCGTCGATCAAAAGTTCTCTGAACACGTCAACCTGCTCGATGTACCAATTGAACCAAACACTTTGACCGTATACCTGACAAATTATTTCTGGTTGTACCGCTCACCTTCGAGCGGCACAAAAATGGCGAAGTTAACGGTAGGAGGATAAAGGACGGAAGGCGTAGTCCCTCGGTGTCGGCACAGAAACGCAGAAATTATTCTGAACACCGTAGCCACGGGCAACGCGATCAGAGCTAACGGTCTTTACACGCGGAAACGGCTTGAAGGTCTGCCGTCGTGCACCCTGCGGTTCTCTGAAAGGTCAATCCTTTCTTCCCCGGCCAGAATTAACGAGATTATCGTGTTTTTCGAACAGCCGTACTAGAATTACAGGCTCAAGTAGACAAACGGTGTGGCTGTCTCGGGTAACGATGACCCAGGGACCTTCTCCATTCATTCGAGAAGAAGACATCTTCAAGGATGCACTCGAGTCTGTGTTCTTAACCACTTAGTTATCTGCCGCGAGCTTCGAGAGGGGCAGAGCACCGAAAGAGGGTGCCGAAGAGCCATATGGCACCTTCGGGACGCGTGGCACAAAGAGAGTCGGCGTCGTTTTTAATTGCACCATGTGGCCCACCCGAGAATGGTCCGTACACGAAGCCGGGTCATTTGTAGCCGCAACTGTCAGGTCTGCGCCATCGACGCCTGACCCCGTGTTTTCCATTTGATTTTCACCGACGACAAAGTCAGGTAAATCGGTCAGCTGTTACCTTGCTGCCGTATCACGATGACGTCGCACATTCGCAACTGCAGGTTCTTCGATCACTTTCTTCGATACTTTTCCCCGTGACCCATTTTCCGATACCGCGAGTTAAAATTCCAGCTCGTTCAACGATCGTATATCATCTATTTTTGTTTTCCTAATTCTCCGAGTGACGCCCACGATGAATTGTGCACGATCCTCGCCACGAATTTCCGACCCACCCCCGCAATACATCATGGCAAGTTCAGCTTCCACATGGCGCGTGTCTGGCGCTATATACGAACCCTCTTGGGACCCCGAAACGAGCTATCCGCCACCTTGCCAATAATAAATCGATCCTCGTGTCGGGAAAACGGCCGAGTTTATCCACCCCCATGGATTCGACCACCTTGCTCGCTCGTACGTGGACCCCTCGATCAGTGACGAGGGTCCATGGGGAGGATCGGTTTCTTCTGGACATCTTGCCCACCTGTTGCGAACATCGGTCCACTGTAATAGCTGGAAAACATTCGACTAATGGATGCTCCGAGGCAGGTTGGACAAAAATGTCTTTGTTTTCTTCTAATTTCATACTCGTCCTTTATAATTATTACAAAAACCGCGATGCAATATCATCATTTAAAAGACAATTCGAAGAATTACAGTTTTTAAAAGTGGATCTCTGAATGTTTGCACAACCCAGATCATTATCCTTGCCAATGGCTTCTTCATATGTCCTTCTTCAAATTTCATGTTATACTTTACGGAAACAGGCATAACGTTTCGTCATGTCCAGCCGTGTCTCGAGACGATCTTGATCCACTTGTGGGCCACACCTAACCACATTACGTGGAGAATTCAGCAACGTTGTCTTCCAGGATCCTTGATTGCCTGCGATGTTCTCGTTACGATGGGTGCGTGGGATCGCGAATGCGATGAATTTCGTGCGGCGGCGTTCACGCAGGCCACACACGTCGACCTACAGGTTATCCTGACGAAGGATTTGCCATGAAACGAGCGAGATTGTAAGCACGGTGCACAATGAAACGCGCATGAGAGAACTCGGGGATTTACAGCCTTTTCTTCGGGGTTCCCTATGCGTAGCTCGAGCACGCACAATAGCACGTGTTGCGCCGACCACCGTTGCTTACCACTTGTTTCGCATTGTGGACGTGTACAGGGTACCAATGTCTCAGCAGTTCGCCTTTGATTACGCGATATGAGCCAGCCGGACATTGTTGCATATACTGCATCGCGAGCATTGAGCTATTGAGGCACCAACCGTTTCACACGGCTCTGCTTTGAATTTCATGCTACGACCAGGATAGGAAAATACTGTTCCAAATGGTTCCATGATGCATTGTAACTTCATAAGAAACTTGCTTTGTGTTGACCGGTGTTTGCGTATTACTGATCGTTGATAAGTTTCGCACATTCCATTCGGTCTTACCTGGCATTTTATTCGATAATTATGTAACGGAGGTTATGACTCGTTATTTGTACGTATTAACCACAAAAGATATTCTAGATACGCCATACAAAAATATTATTATAATTATTGTTACAGAAACTTAATGCATCTAGGGTTACTGACCCGTGGTGCTTAGAAAGTGTGATTCCTTTAACATCCCATCCTTCCATCGCGATTGTAATATAGATGTCCAGTGACTGTCAGAGGCAAGGTTAAAGTCCCGTAAAAGGACCCGTAGCCAAGTGATCTTTCAACGTGTAGTCGCAGACAGGACACGAGATACCCTTTAAAAATGATTCAACGGAACGAAAGGTACGAAAGAGGAGAGATAGACGTCACCTCCGGAGGTGTCATGTCGGAGGTGTCCGACTTTTTTGTCGGATCATAGACTTTGCCCCCGTATAGTCTTGATCTTGCTGCACACAATGGCAGGTCCACGATGCAGTCGGACGATGCTGAATGCGAATAAATGACCTCCATTCATGGTAGATCGCCCACCATTCCATTGAAGAAACGACCCCGGCTGTGCCCACTCCACGTTTCGTCCGCTGAGCCAGAGGTGTAGGTGCATGAACCAGAGTCACTCGTCGAGTAACCAGCGAGCTTTTGTCCTTTATTATTGTAATGCATCGAGAAAACGGTCCTTTGTTTCCACGTCTTTCGCCAATCCGCGCTGGACTTTCTCTGTTTCTTCGTGTCCCCTTTATTGTCCTCGGAAATAAACGGCCTGCATGGAGCTGGGAAGTTGGCTATCGCTTTGTATCACCATGCATTCTATGGTCAAGTGTTATATTGTTATGAGTTACATTTCTACGCGTTAGATCGGTACCGGCTGCATAGGCATGGGTTAGATCGCTACGTGTTATGTCTCTACGGGCTGGATTACTACACGTTAGATACCTACGCGCTGAATTTCTGCGCGCTAGATTATTCCGCGTTGGATCGTCATATGTTGAGTTGCTATGAGTCAAATACCCATGCATCAAATACCTACATGCTGAATTTTTATGCACTGGTCAAAATTCTATGCGTCAAATCTCTACGTGCTAAAATTCCACACGCCAAATCTGTACGTGTCAAATCTCTATGTGCCAAATCACCACACACGGTATCGTCACGAGTTGTGATAACCATGCATTGCCTACAGTCTATTTTCGGTTGCACCATAATCATGAGATTACACTATTTCAAAGGTACCTTTGATTAAAATTATAACTACGGTCCCTAGTAGAACTATCGACTTTCACAGCAAGCGATCGTCCCCTAACTCTCTAGTGTTCGGACCAAGGTATTCGTCCTAGCAAGGATATACGAGACCGCGATGGTAAAATTACACGTGGTCTAACGATACCGATGATAGCGCGTCATCCCATGGACGTGGTGTTTTACCAGAAGATTCGAAACGTGAGAGGAATGCCGGCTTGAAATCGGCCACGTCGGAGCTCGCGGGACAGACAAAGGGGATCGTGATTCCCGTCCGTCAGTCTCCGTATCCTGTCTCCGCGAAAGAAACAAGATCGTGTGAGGAGGAGGAGAAGAAGAACGAACGAAAAGCGAAGAGAGAGAAGGCGAAGGAAGGAAAGTGGATAGAAGAGTGTTGGTCGACGAAGGGAAGAAAGGGCGAAGAGAGTCGTTTTGAATGCCCTGTCTTCTTTTGGAGAGCCGGATGCTCTCCGGTCTCGGGCGGACGCTTCGCAGCGTAATCCAGTTTATGAAACCCTGGACGTAACCTGTACGCATGTGCGTTGGCCCGCGTTGTGTGCGTACGTATGAATGTACACCTTCTATTTTGCCGGTTCTGGCGCGAATGGACAGGAAACGGCTTGCTCTGAATACTTCTGGAATTGGATTAAAACCATTCTAGGGGCCAGGGTTGCGCTTTCGTCATGGTTTCACCGGCGATACACCGTTTTACCTGACCGTTTCCTCGTGGAAACCTGCAGATTATCCGGAAAAAAAAGGTTTGCGGAACGTAGGATAATCTGAAAAAGCGTGCGACTTCCGGGGAGATACATAGTTGATTTTAGGGATCAATACGGGTGATTAGGTTGAAAGTTATAAAAGGATCATCGAATATATTTCGAAAGAGTTTCGTTTGTACCTTATTAGATAATGCGAATGAACTTTATAATCGGCTAAACAGCTTCGATACGTGTCCCGTTATAATCGACTCGGACGTTTATCGAATATTCCTCGCGCATAATAACGGTATGCACCTAACGAGTTCGCGCTAATTGCGCAATTAGTTTGAATTTGGGCGGAACCGAGGCTCCCGTATCTCGGAAGCGGCAAGTGAGGCGTACGCCCGGTTAACTTCATATAAACCGGGGAAGAAGAAAAAAGGGTAAAAACGCGATAGAAGCCGAGGTGGTGCAGAGCAGAAAGAGAGACGAAGAAGGAGACGAGAAGCACTAATTAGGCGCCGCGCGCGAATACCGTGTCGGTATATATCGGGCGCCGTGATTATGGCTAAGCGAAGCCTCGTACGTCGAGAGCGAGAAGGTGAACGGGATAAAGGGTGACGGAAAACGAGGGAGAGCGAGAACGACTAGGTACGTGCGCGGCTCATACGTGGGCTTCATTAACGGGCCGTGTTAATTAGTCGCAGATAGCCGATCGGCCGTGGCCGGCATACAGTACTGCAACCTCGTCGATGCCCTTCGTCCTGCGGCCAACGAATGCCCGCATACCCCGGCTGCTACCCGGTCGAGAAAAAAAACCTACGTGATCGTTGATTTTCATCGAGTCCACGTGGGCACGGGTCAAGAAAAGTCATTCGTTTAACAAGCTTTCAGGATAAACCGTAACCAATTATAACGGGACGTTTTCGGACCACCCGGTCCCCCTATTTGCACGCGCCGGCTTTCCGTAATTCGCTCGATTCTGCGTTAACTCCTCTTCCTCATCAAATTCTTGTATCGCGAATTCGAGTCCAATTAGTGGCTCAATGGTATCCTCGGATACCTCGGTCTGCCGCATAGTTTCGCGTCGGTATCGGACACAGTTGGGGAAGATCGGCGATCGATCAAAGGCTATGCTCGAAACTGCGATCGTTCAACAAGGTTTACCTTTAATATCGCATTATTGCCACGCTCCGGAGAGGAAGCATAAATCGTGTGGCACACGTAATGCCTGGAAATTGTTAGTTGAAATTGATTGGACACGGAACGCGTCAAGTAATCAGGAAATATGGTGTACACGGCAAAAAGGCCTCGTTGAGATGTGGAATAAAGCGTGCGGCGAATACACGGAACGAGACGTTAACGACACGTGGTGAGGCACGCCTACCGACAAGGCGGCGCAGGTTGGCCAACCGCTGGCGCAATTAACATTAGCCGATCAGGGCCAGCTCAACGTTAATTAACGAAACGAGACGAAACGGAACGATACGCTGTTTGAACGTTGACTCCGCTCGGCGACAGCGAAAGAGGGGGTGTAGCAACTGTTGGAAGAGCAAAGAGACGGCGGCACCTTTCGTCTCTAGCAGAAACTATGCACGCTCGAGCTATTTAACAGTTTTCAGCCTGTCCACAAGCGTCAGGTACAAGACAGCAGACGAGGACAGTGTCCAACCTTCGTCCGCGATGCTATGCATCGTTGCACCGGCTGCCGCGGCTTAGCTGCAAACATCCTTTGCGGTAAAGCGGCTGCACTTGTTCATTAAGACCACGAGATTGTTTATCCCTTCGTTGGATAAGGAAACATTTTTTACGCTACGTGAAGCTGGTCCATTGTCACAGAACCATACAACGCGTCGAGATCTAACGCGTTACTCTGCGACATGTGGAGTTCCTACTAATCTAACAACGCATGGAACGCATAGTTTCTCGATACTTATACTAATGACATCGCTAAGACGAATCGAGAACAAAATCGTACATTCTACTTTTTGCTCTTTCTTTTCAAAATATATCCATGTACGAATGTCGATCTATTAATCCATTACGATAGTTGTAAAAATGCTGATGAGGGATTCGTGGTGCGAAATTGGGAAGAAGAAGGTAGACGCAGGGTGTACGCGTCAAGACGGCGAGTTCAAGTTCGATTGCTTCGTTTTGTCTCGTTAGGATACACGATGGGGGGACACGCGTCTCGACCTGTTCTCGATCGATGTGGCTGACACCTCGAGGCTGTAGGTACGCGTACAAGGTAGACGGAGGTAACGTGTTCGGTGACACTGTGCCTTAATAAATGCGATTGGTCCGCACGCGCGTACGACGTGTTCGACGTAGGGCTCCTTCTCGCGTGTAGAAAAAAAAGCAAGGTTACGAAGAAAGAAGAACAAGTCCCGAAGGTAGGATTAAACGAAACGAAGGAAGAGGAAGGAGAAAGAGGACGATCCTAGAGAGAAGAGGATATCGTTGTTTTGACACTTCGCCGAGTGACGTTCACAGATGTCGCGTGACAGTTTCTCGTGTCCCCTGGATCTCGTTCTTGACGTTCCAGGGTCTCTTTGCTGTCACCCTTTCCGCCGAGGGCCAGGAAAAAGAGTAGAACGGCGCGGGACAGCAAGAAGAAGACGAGGAAGAAGAAGAAAAAGGGTGGAGATGGTGGATCCATCATTGATGCCACGTCGTTCGGGCCACGGGTGGAATTTTAAGCAGCAACATGTTGTCGGGGCCGGGATATCGGGCCCTTTTTTGCTCGATACGCTCCTAATTTCGCGCGTTGGGTGGCGTGTCGGCTTGTCAAAGGGTTTCCACGGTAGCACGGAACCCCCTACGCGAGGTTCCTTTCACGAAGAGTGGCCGGAAACCCGGATACTCGTCGAGCTGAACCACGGGTCGTGTCCTCGAACCCCCCTAGCAATCGATCTCCGCGTTGAAGTGAACTTTCTTCTCGATACAAGTACGAGATCGTTATCTCGGCTTTAATCAATGAATCGTTCGAACTAAGACCGTGTTCCTCGTGGTCTACAATTCCACCCCGGTGAAAAATGATACTTTGCTTGTTCCTTATCCTTCCTTTTTTTCCGGTCTTTGAACGTAGTTCGTTGAAAGTCTACGTTGTTGGTAGAAATCCTGTCGGAAGGGAATCTTCTTCTGTAGTCCTTTCGCTCTCATCTTCCAGCACTTCTTTTTTTCTTCCTCTTCTTCCTCTTCTTCTTTTCGGACCGAGCAGGAGATTCGTGAAGATAGCTCGGCACGGTAGCTCGTCAGAGGGCCGCGATGAACCTTCCGTGTGCCGTAGCACGTGCGTGTTTCAGCGATAGCATCGGTCGTAACTCGATATTGTTTCACTCAAACAAATTAGGGGAATCCTGGAGCCGGGGTAGAGACCGCGGTTTCCAGGGTTCAAGTCCACTTGGCTTTCTTCTTGGAACAGAAGGTAGCCACATTCTTGGGGCCGGTTGCCAGCTATAGAAAGAGTTACGTGGCAAGTTACAGGTACCGCGGACTCGTTTCATCCTCCTTTTTAAACTCTTCATCTCGATCTTTCGCTTTCGGTGTGTTAAACTTTTCCTACGGACAAAATGGCAGACTTTTAACGCGCTGCTAACTCCTACGATTCGGAAACTTCTCATTGCCGTAACATCTCGCGTTTATCAACTTTATTCGAAGGAGTACCAAATGTACTACAGTGTGATATATTTGATACAAGGTTTAACTAACGAGATGTCATAAAAATTTTTCATGTATAATAACTGGTGTACAGCAAAATTAGTTATTCAAAATAAAATTGAGGTTACCCAGTTTATTATCTACTCATCGTTTTCGAGGTTGTTACCTAATGGGTCACAAAACTCGAGGTCGAAAGACTTAGAAGATTGTAAATTAAAGATGCAATAAAACGAAAGCGTGTCATTCGACACACGTGGTCTCCCAAGTGTTTATTAACCCTTCGTCACTATTGAAATGCAAAGCACACCTGTAAATTAACTGGCATTCATTCAATAAAATTCCCATGAAGAAATACCGACGTTATGCCTTGTTTATTCATACTGGACCGAGGGCAGTCCTAAATTTCCCCGTCCGCTTGGACCGGAGAACTTCCAGGAAGCATTTTCGTGTTTCTGGAACGATGTCGGTGCCCGTTTACACGTTACACTCGGTAAAAGGGGTCGACCAATGGTTGCAACGTTTCACGAAGTCCCCTTGTAAATCACGCCTAGCCTGCGGCGGTATAATTGTCGGCGTTAATAAACCCGCGACGTCGTCACGCTCGTGTTTATGCGCCTTTAGGAACGGTCCATGAGACTTTCCATGGGCGTTTCTCGCGTTAACGCGAAAGCGTGTAACTTGCCGCCGATGTGGTTGTCGTTGTTAATTGATCTGTAAATCAATTTTTCAAAAAATGGACGAAAGTTGAGATGCAAAGAAATATATTTTTGTCTAATTTCTCTGTACTATAAAGAGCCATCCGCACGACACGTTTAGCGCGGGAAAATGAACTTAGCAGGGTGTAATTCAGCGTGGCTATCTTCACGCATGGTGGCCACGGGTAATTGCGGATTTTAACGGCAATCGAGGCATGAATTTATTAACCACGCATAGACGGTTCGATTACCTACATTTTTCTTTTGTGTCTTCTGCTTCAAACTCAATGGACCGCGTTATCCTAATTAGAGTAGTTGTGATACTAACCGACGATCTGCGAGCAGGAATCCTGTATCAATTTGTCACCCGTTGTCCAGTTCGTAATTTTCCTCGCGAAATTTAAAAGATCTCGCGCTAATGTCGCTCCAGTTATTTATGCGACCCGCCGCCGGGAGGAGGGAACATAAGTTAATGCGTCCGGTAAAAAAACTCGTTGTCTGAGAATATATAGAAATTAATGTTGCAAGATGATACGAAATAATTACTTAATTTCTCCGTGTAGCAAACGCTTGTATAAATTACTGACATTCGCGTGTGTTGCACGCGAGTTCTTGCTACGTCATTTATCTCGCGTTATTCGCTCTGCAAACATTCTTATATTTATGCCCTTCGCATTAATTGCAAACACCTTTTCAAACGTGCTGTTAGCGAAAGTATCGCGGTTATTTACACGCACGTACGTAGATCAGCGGTGTACGCGCCGCTTCCTGATCGACGTCTCGCTACGATACACGCATGGAATATCGCCGGATCTAACGCACCGCGGCGCATGTTTGCCGTGCAAACTTGTCAAAAGACGTGTTCGTTGAACATGGGGCAGCCAGGTCCGACAACCTGGGTGGCAGACACGTTTCGAATCTCATCACCCTAGTGATGCTGGCTGTTGAACTCGTTTCGACCAACCGATCGGAAAAGACGAACCGACAGGCTGGTCGCGCGAACGCGAGCCTTTTACGAGCGCGTTTAACAAAATGTCGTGTAATGAACTGCGGCCGGTTGACGGATGCGTTGTATCTCCGAAGGAAATTACCTCTCGTACATAAATTAAAAGTTTGAAAATCCCCTGTGTAGTCGATGCGCGTTGGCAGCACATTCGAATATTTGGAGATTCGAACATTTGAGACTTTAAAAACTTCAGAAACGGTTACTCCTACGAAAAAACTTGTGGAATCGATCTCGTAGAAAAATTCCTGTGCTATAAATTTGATAATAACTATCTTTATCGTAGGATTGATAGATCGCGAGATATTCGCGAATAACTCGTACCTTTTACATTCCGTAAAATTTTTACCATCGGTGATATTTGACATATAAAGGACTGTAGAAAAATTCAGATTGCAAGGAATTCCTTATTTTGCAAATTCTAACTTTCTTGGACTATTAGAGGGGCGCCGAAAAATCGCGGTGTCCATTGGACATCGTGTGCAACGGCGATTATGTGCGCATACCTGCTTGAACATAACACCATCCGATGATCTTATCGAGGAACGAGTTTGATCGTAGGAAAGTCACGTCGAACGGTTAGCCGCGGACTAGCGCGAGTTGACTTAACGAGATTTCGTCGAACCGAGATACCCATAATTATCATACGACCGTCGCTTGTCGCATTTACAATTTCAAAGAGAAATTATTCCACGAACCGAGCACAAATTACCAAGCATACCGTTCGGATCTGATTTCTTATCGAGCTTCGTGAAAAATTCACAACTTTCCAGAAACATGGTTTACGTATTCTCTCCGTCGCGCCGATTGAAATACGTCAATCGTTACGCACGTGCGTTAATGCGACACTACGCTTTTATAGTTTAGGAACGTAAAAATATGAACAGTATTTCGGATACTCTAAATGGCAGGTTGTTAAATTCTGCCTGTACACGTATGACATAATCTACTGAAGAGTTGAGTATCGTGACAATTCTGTTCTGCCTACTTCAGCCAATTTAAATAGTTCAACATACGATGTCCCGAAATGTGAGATATTTTGAGTTGCATCGCAAGGGTCACCGACACAGTCGGTGGAGTTCGTGTCGCAGGGAGGCGCGAACGGAAAAGGGTGAGACGACAGTCGAAGGGCGATCGCGATAATGGTGATCGTCGACAGGAAGGCAGTTTGATTGGACGTGCACCGATCGCGTAATTAGACACGCCTCATATCTCGTCGATGGCATTGGGTAGTCACGGTATGGTAAGGCGAGGATGCTCGAGCGTGGTAAGCTACGATGTAACCACACGCGCTAAAGATCGTCGACGTCTCGTAACGTACGTCGATATCCACCCGCGTACGAACGTAGGTGTTCGAAGCCCGTTTGTCCGTGTGTGTCTTCATTACGGACAGCCGTGAGAGCATTTAGATGATATCGTAATGGCAATTACCCGGCTGATCCGTTGGCTCGGTGCTGGTTTGCCAACTCCTTTGCCGGACGGTGGCCACACCGACTAATATTGGTTGTGCTCATTATACCGATCTCTTGCCGATTGTACCTGCACCACCGTTGCCGTGCTAGTCGTCGTAATAGCCCTTGTTCGCTCTTCGCGTCGTCGTGGGTGTGTGACCACCGGCCGAGACCACTTCGGCATGGTCCTTCTTCCGGCACTCCGTAAACTCTTCTTTCGTGTAACGAACGATCATGGTTTCTATGATGACCACTTTTCGAAGCGAACCTTACGTCTTAAATTATTATCCAACACACAACTCTATCGAATCGCCTAGAACGTCGATACAGATACGCATGAGTATACCCGTGTGTGGGTATTCAGATATCTCGGACGTTGAACATTTTCGAATGTTCAAACAGCTTCTCCTTAAAAAATTTCAACTTTATTCGGTCCAGAATCGATTTGACTTGACTTACAATCGACATATCCAGTTCCAGGTGGTGAAGTCGAGGATCCTACAAGTATTTCGACGGTGAACCTTCAAAGGGTGGCGCGAAGAAAAAGTGGCGAAAGAGCGCAAGGTGTACAGCGTCAGGTTGATAATCCTCCGTCCTCTTCTGTCCCGTGAACCCAGGCAGGGAGGTTTTATCGGTAGAACGCGATGGAAGGAGAGGGACCTAATTGAGTGTCCTCGCCCTGGGTGTCCGATGTTGTCCGGCGTTGTCGCCGCTACCTGAGGGCGTGGGCGCCCTGATATGAGTTACGAGTCTGTCGTATTACACGGGAGAGACCACGGAGCGGTCATGGTGGTCCTGCCCGTCCCGAGATTACGGACCATTTATACACAGGTATATAGCGAAGGTAGCCAGGAGAGTATGCGGCGCCTGTCGCCATTTTATTCACCTTGTACACGTTCGATCGAGGTTTATCGGTGTTCTGGGCTCATTTCCGTCCAACATTGTCGCTTCTATCCGGCGAACATCCAGGATTTTGCATCGTGACGAGAAAAATCCGAGTACGTCGAGCTGCTCGGCTCTTCGTTAGGAGGGAAATTAAAATGGTAATTGAAAGGCAATTAAATCACTCTGTCCAGAGGTACACGAGGACACCGGTATACGGTAGAGAGGCGTCTAACAAGCGTAGATAACGCGACGGTGGATCGTTGTTCGACGCTTAGCGCGAAAAGAGGGAGCAGCGTGGCGAAGGGACCCCGCGATGAAAAAGGATGGTCGCGCACTTAATAACCGATAATTTATTAATACTGCAGGCTCGGCATTAGCACGGTGAGTAAATCAAGGTATCCTTGTTTTACGGCTTGCATTCATTACCAGGCAGGTTGCATTCGCTCGTATATCTCGCGAGTTCCGGGGTAACGGAGCGAGGGCGAAAAAGCGGGAAAGACGGAGAAGGAGGCCAGGAACAGTTGTCCAGGTCTCATCCAAAGGGTTCTCGCTCCGCTTACAGGATATACATTGTTAGCTCGGTTTACGAGGCACGTTTTAAGCTCTTTACGCTCGCGTTTACGTTCCTTACGCCCTTACGTTTACGGTCGTTACGGATGCCCCTCGCGGCCTTTCCGCGACAACTCTCGACATCCTCCTCCACTGACACCAGGATCAACGGGTTTCAGCCAGGGTTAAGAACAGGACCCCTCCTCCTCGTGCTGTATCTCTAAATCCTCGTTATCCCTCGCTGGACCTCCTCGGAAATTTATCGTCCTGCGTCGACGACATCCGAGATCCGACGCAGCTTGGGAGCCTAATGACCTCTCGCGTCGCGCGGAATACACCGGCCTCCTTGGTAGGAAGATCGATCTAGCTGTCTTCTTCGTAACGTCGCCCGCTTTACGCACTGTTCGCTCATCACGCCGTCTACTCCTCCTAGAACCGTTTATTTCGAAAGCGGAGTAGATCTATTTTGTGCTAGAAACAATACAACACGAACGCAAACAATATATCTGTAACTAACCAAAAGTACTCGAAGCAGCAAAAGTGTGGACCGGTGCCACTTTCACAAACACTGTTCATAAATATTCTAAAGAAAATCATCCTTACACTTGTGTACCTGGAGGATATCATCGAATTCCAGAAAGCAGGTTGCTAGTCGGAACGAAAAAGATGAACAGAGCGGCGAACAAAGGTCGAGGAAACGTTTCCTGCTTCGTGTCGTTATCGTATCGGTTGTATCGTGGCCGAGCAAGTACGTGTACGTGTGTGCGCGCGCAACAACCACCCCGGAAGTCAATTCTTCTCCGGTTATCGGTGATCTAGCAGCACCTGCGAGGAATCGAGAGCACGGTAATCGTCGTCTCACGCTCGTTTTCCGAGGTTCTCGTCGTTTTGCTTCATTGTGTCTCGGCTGCGGCCGAGCAAAACGGGACGTATGAGAGATCGGACCGGTACCGCCTTTGGCGCAAGCGCGCATAATGAGAGTGATATAATAACGACGGACACCAGCGGCCGGTTACCCGACGACACAACTCATCCCGACAAAAGGATACCGCTCTCGTTGCTGGAAGAAGAGAATGGAAGGTCGAGGAAAGGGGTCTGGAAGAAGAAGAGCATCTTCAGGAATGGACGAAGGGGTACCGCGGAGGAAGTGCACCAGGAATGTCCACGAGAGAAGGAACGATGTAACCAGTCGAGTTAATTAAGAGGATCCAACCTTGACGGACGTGGCCATTGTGCACGCGCGGCTATTCCCTTCTACCCGTTCTTCCCCGTTGATGCGTTCCTAAACGTATCCACATACGTACACGTCGTCGAGACACCGTCGCCCTTCGTCCTTGTCACGCGCCATTTACGGAGGGCATCTTGTACTTCTCTTTATCGTAGGTAGTTCCATCTACCAACCCTTGCGCTGTCGTCGCCGGGAATTGTTCAACTTTTAGCTTCACGTTAGAAAACTTCAGGCTTTTCGTATAATCTCTTTCGGATACGGCAACTATCCGTACAAAAGTCACATTGAGATGCGAAGAATAAAGAGCGTAGACACCGGTAAAATTATTACGATCTACTTATTCATACTCGGTTGCAAATTCGTTTGTGCAAATTGTATAAACATATAAACCCTCCATAACAACGCATATAAACATTCGACGCGAATATAGGCCCTTAAAATTGATTTAAGCAAAGATACTTGGAGCGCAACGCGTCTGAAACTGCAAACCGTGTTAGATCCAGCAATTGGCCATAAAGTTTCGAAGGTTATGATAGAATGTATATCATAAGAGAACGATTCCGTGGCACTGGCTCGCAGGGAAATGCCAGAATTTATGGCCACTCTTAACGTATTTCATACAAAGTAGAACCGTTGGTGAAGACATCAGCGTTAAACTGCGTGGCAAAAGTGTGAGTTACTGGTGTGCGCCGCGATGTCATCCGAGAGAGTTTAGAAACGACCCGAGCCCCGATGTGTATACGCTTGTATAGCGACTATAAAGTACTCTATTCCACGCTTAGCTCGGGGTCCATTCGGGACCATTACGTGTTTCTTAGCCGAGCGACGAGTACGAACGAAATAAACATTGCAACTGATAGTGCATTACAAGCGGCGTATAAAAGGTAGTGCAACGCGGTCGCGCGTGCGTATATAAAACTGAGGGGGCGTCTTGGTGACAATTAACAGGCCAGCTCGGTCACAAATCACGGGGCGGCGAGGTCTAATCACAGCCCGGGCTGTTTTTTCCTCTCCTGTCCCTCTGCGTCTTTCGCTCCGCTCGCGAGCGTTCTTACCTGCCCTCTTTCCTCCCGGCACAGCGCGGCGCCTGTCTGTTCACCGGCGGTTAAACGCTGGAAACGTTGCATCGACCTTTTGAGTGCCGCGTTAAAGACACCGCGCCGAGGTGTTGATACGCTCTCAAAGTAATCGACCCGCCGCGAGCTGCTCCTTTTTTCGACCCACATTCGAAAGTTATTACTCCGCGAAATGTCTGGTGTAACTTGTTGAAAGTGGAGGAATATATTGGGTGCAGATAGAAATTCTTTCCGAACCATTCGGTATGGGATCTAATGCGTGGCGATACAGCGCAATTTCGCGATACGAAACGAGGTATTCTACGCGTTCCGACTTCGCACGTAATAACTTTAGCGTGAGAATTCCACGCATACCGGGTAAAGATTCGTTAAAGCACGGAAGAGAGGAAATTTAGGAAGAGACGATCGAACGTGGGATAATTTTGCGTTCACGTAGCGAGTGACAATTGATTGAAACACGGAAACACGACAGAGAATTTAGGAAGGAGAGATCAAACTGGCAAGGTGAAATCGGTGCTCGATCGGCGAGCGATAACCGGAACAGCTGTCCGATAGCGTGAGAGGCAGTCGAAGGCGATCGCGCGCAAAATCCGCCGACTCTAATGAGAAGTAATAAACCGTCGTCGACGGATTTTTGTTTAGCACAATTGAAAATACATGGTCCGACGTTAGAAAATTATGGAGTCACGCATGAGTTACGGCGTGTAGCCGTTCGCCGCGGAGGGGCCGACATTACGAGCACGATTAGCGGACGGACTCTCAGCTCGGGAGCCCCGAAGAAGAAACGAAAGCGTAGCTCGTGCTCGCGGATGCGTCATGGTCCGGGCAAGTTTAAGCCTGGACGCCGTGCTCGAGCAAAAGGCTGGACACACGTATGGCCGAGCAGCCAGATTGCTATGCTAATTCCGTTAATGTCGCATGAGTTATGAGCCCGCGCGAACGCGCACGCACACGCGCGTACACGAGCGGGAACTGGCTTATTCTTTCGGGCGAGTCAGCAGCTCGCGGAACGCTCGGCTGGCGATCCTTTACGGAGGCGGAAGAGCCGACGCCTCCTGTAAGTAGCCGCATTCGCCGCCACTGCCACGAAGAAATGATATTCCTGCACGCCTCGGTGCTGGCCGCATATCTTAAGGCCCGATAAATTGAAAGCGCGCGAGCGGAACTCGAAGAAAGAGGAATAGAGAGACAGACCGATCGTCGCGGAGAGCGAGAGAGCCGGCGGTATCCCTGCCACGGCATTCATAAGCGCCTTATCGTACGGCGAGCCGTGAGCAGGCTCGCTCGCCAGCACCGGTAGCAGGTGAAAAAAGCCTCGTAATCTCCGGTAATTGAGATTCGATACCAATTAAAAGCGAACGCGAGCCAGACGCGGACCAATAGCGCCGTTAAATGAACCGAGTGTTCAAATTGTCGGCAGAAAGTAATGTATTCCGATGACTGTTCAAAGATGTTAGACCTTTGAAACTTCTTAATTTTTTACCTCTGAGACATCTGCGCACTTGATACTATGCAACCTTGTAATTCGAAGTCTGGAATCTGAACTTTGAACTCCGGACAAAAAGCTACCTCGTGTCAGCTGAAGTCAACTTCGTGATTCCAATCATGAGTGTCTAAAATGTACACCTGCACCATAGCTAGGACATTTATAAACCTAAAGATGAAATCTGTTGGCATTCAAAGTCAACGGCATCAACGACTTGTAGATTTTCTACTCTCCTGGTTGAACTTCCTCGTTGCCTCAGAAAATGTTTCTCTCGTATGCGATCGAAGATGAAGAGATCTTGAGCAGCACTTTTCCGTTTAGCATTGTAGAAATTGCAAAGCAGCATCAAAGATGCAGGATTTGCAGCTTATCATTTTGCAGCGACAACGTTGCATAACGGAGTTATGGCCTGGCTATGGTAACGGTAGAAGAGATTTAACGCGTCGAAAAATTGGTACGCGCGTTGCAATTTATTGACGCGGACAATCAACGCATATAATATTCACTGTTTCCATCGCGTTCCGCATTATTAAACATCGTTACCGTGCCCCGTTTTCCTCTGGCCGTTTAATTCGCACCCACGCCCGATCATTAGCGCCGCGGCCAGGCCAGGCTCAACACCTTGTATTATGCACTCTCAATCATGATACGCGTTCAGAGTGGTCTCGTTGCCCGGAGCTGCCCATTGCTTCCTTCCCCTTTTTCCTGATCTACGTCCAGATATCAATGACGTTTTCCATGAGCTATAAATAACGACGATCATCGGTAATTGTATTAGATGAGGCCCTGTCACCTGTTTCAGCGAGGAAGAACCAACAGCAACGGGCGCAGAGGGCGAGGGGTACAATCGTGCACTGGAAAAAATAACGAAAGGTAGAGTAGACCGGGCGGATGATAAATCAGATGCGAGGGTATCACTCGAGGGTTGATTCCGCGGAAGGAAAGTTGAAAGAAAAAAGCAGAGAGATGAGTGGGAACGCGTAACTACCAGGGGTTAAATCATCGATGATTGTGACGCTGTTGCTCACCCTCTGGCGTCGTGCGTACGCGCGTATTCGCGGGAAATTTTATCGAACACGGGATCACTGATGCAGACATCGAGTATCGATGATCACACGTTCAGGTGTAACGTAGGTTTTCCTCGAACAACGATTAGGGTAGCGAAATAGGTGGTTTTCAGGGTCGGAATTTTTAAATTTTCAAATTTCTGTATCAGTAAATTTGCAATTCCGACAATTTGAAAACTCAAGAACCGTTGGTAGAATCTGGTTTATGTGCAGCACCGTTTTCCTCGGAGTAGCCTCTCATGCTCTCCGGCGTACACGATGTCTGCTCCTCCGATAGAGCAACAAACGAGAAAAAGTCCGTGGTACTGGTTCGATTCGCGGCGTATCTGAACAGTCACGCACATAGCGCAGTCGGCAACATCATTCAGCATCGATTGCCGTCAGCAATGCACTTAATTACCGTTCGCTCGGTTATCATCGACGTTCAGATAATCGACGACGGCTGCATCGTGTCATCGTTGGATAAATTCATTAATAAGCGCGAATAAATCTTCGGAGCGATTCGTGTTCGACTTGGACGATCAACGTAACACGATTCCCTGGGCTCGCGTGTATCCCGCTCTGACGAAACGGGGCCTCGATCGGGAAAGAAGGAAAAAAAGAGTGGAAGGAACACACGATCCATCGAGGAAGTCCATTCCTGTTCTAATCGCGCGGTCTGAAACAGACGAGTATAATTTATTTCTCCTCCGACTCCGATAAGATGAATCTCGTATGCTTATGGGCTCGAGCGAGAGTGTATACCGGCTCGATCCACGGAGGGAATCTATTTATAATAAGGCGATGCTCGCGACGCTACCGATCGCCGCCGCGTCCGCTACCGACTCCGCTACTTACGTCGAGGGGGACGCGGCCACGTCGACTCATCAGCGTGGATCCATTAGTCAACGGTTGACACGCTGACGGCTACCGTACGCCACTAACCGTTCCCTTGACAGACCGAAGATTCCACCGGGTTATGGCCGGCTACCGTGATCGTACGGCTCTGATCGCTACGGAGTCGCGCGAGCAACGACCAGTTAATGCTATGCCTTCTCGTGTCGGTGACACTAGCAGAGAAAAGCGTGCATTATCGTACGGAACCAGGAGGAGAGGAAGACAGAGGTGCCCACCACTATAAACTACCGAGGGGTCCAACGCTTCGAGATCGAGCACGCAAGATGACCGTGACACACGGGCATTTATTACGAAGCGCCGCACCGCTTCGTTGCTCTCCGATGTCTCTCTGACTGCCATTTTCTACGCCGTTATCGATTACACCCGTGCACCATTAACGCCAGATGTTAATCGCGATCGCTCCATCGCGTGGAATGATTGAAACCAGCATTTTGAAATTTTGGGTTCTCGAGATTTAACAAATTTTTTAACAAAATACGATACGTTCGTACTTTGGCAGCAAGTAAGCACGTATGTGGTTTTCGCAGGGTGCGTAGGTGAAGCTAGGCGCGTTAAAGCGCAGACACGCATCTTCGAAGCGCCATTACGGTGCCTCCGGGCGAGCAAAGAGCCCGAGAAGTTATGCTGGCAAGCGTGCGCTGCGGTATTTATAATGGCGTGCTTAATTGTTGTCCGTAGATCAAGCGTGTATCGTAACTTCTCCGGAAACTCGAGGCGCCCACGTGAACCGTGCAACCTGTCCCGTTCTGTTCCGTTCCGTCGCATAATTTCTACGATTGCCGAGGGACAACGGTTTTGCGAAAAGTTCAGAACAGAGTTTCCACTGTCCAGGCGAAGAGAAGCAATGTGCTATGCACGCTGAGAACCGTTGCGAGTTTTGCCTATGCGTTAATGTCTGCCGGTATATTAACCCTCAACCTTGTAGGGTGAATTACTTCTTGCCTATCACGATAACTGTACTTGGAGTAATGTTACGTTAACGTGCCGTTTAGCTCAACGTCGATTGCTGCGCTGCGAAATCGACGAAGCAGAATCGATGGATGGTAATTTAGTCTTTTTTTATTGCACCGTCGGATTCCCCGTGCATTGGCGTAACCAGGATTGTTGTTCGAGAACGCATGATTTACGTCGCCGCGCGTTATATCGCCAGTCTCGGACTCACCCTGACCCCGTCCACTTACGCCAATGCCTCCGCGAGTGTTTCGTTAAAGAACATTAACGTCGCTTCTACTCTAACTTTAGCGATCTCGGGGTTAGAAGTACGACACAATTCTGCTCGCGAGCGCGCCGCGCCGTGTACATTGTAGTAATCGGGCACGCGTGTTTCGCCGTACGTTCCCGAGTAGTATACGTTAAGTAGAATTAATTAACACACCGGTGCGGCACCGTGAATATTAAGCGGAAAGGTAAATTCCACCGGTGCAACGTTCTAGGCGTTAAATCTTTCTGCTCCATTTGCATTTTTCAGCTTTGTCAATCCCTCGTGTACAGCGCGATTTTTGTACAATGATCAATGCAAATTGCGGAAATAGTATTCTCGTGCTACGTGTCTTAACAAATTTTATTTCAAATGTATCTGCATATTGGGTCGTTTGAAAAGTCCGTGCCGTTTTATATTTATGTTCTTTACACCGGAATGATCAGATTCGCAATAGAAGTTAGTACATTTTTACAGAACATAAATAAGGAAATACATATGTATTACATTATCGTAACAATGTATATATTAAATAATCATATACAGTACGAACACTTTCTTTTATCGATTAGCACTTATTCGAACAAGTAACCTTTCGCTGTATTCGCCATCATGTTATCATTCGTCCGTAATAGAATTTGCACAATTTTACAAGGAACTAAAAATCACTTAGGAAAGTGCTCCCAGACTGCGTCGCTTTCTAAACAGTTTCATTTGCATAAGGAGCTGAGTGTCCACAAATCAGCCAGACCTTGTCCAGACATCGATAATAATTTTACAGCCAGTGCCGTGACTTTATTTAGACGGATTCAGCAGGCAGCCGGATAGTACATAAATCTGCCAGGTTTACGAGAAACTCGGAACATCCCGGTGCGTCCCTGACCGAGCAGAGGTTATAGGTGGCTACCGCGGCTGCGTGTCGTTAGGAACCTTAACCCTCGAAGACGACCACCTCGTGGACATCGCTCTTACGTTTCGTATTCTCGCGCGTCTCTGCCTGGATATATATCCCCTAAGTGTGGTTCTATGTACCAGCCACCGGCTGGTCGGATGCGAAGTTATGTCGCGCGTCAATTGCTCCCTCGAATAGGCTGCGAGGATCGGACGCAGGGGTGAAGGAGGCTAAGGACGATCCTGGTCTTACACTCCACGACAAAATGATAGGACATACACAGATTTTATCACTAATGCAGTATACATAATGTTCTATGCATTTGGTATAAAACCACCCTTTTAATAAGTTACGAAAAGGTCAATCGCTGTCGACACCCTCTTTTAACTTCACGATTTATGTTACACCCTCTATCGGTTTGTGTGCGAAATAGACGCAATAAGATGATAATAGAAGGTTTGTTCTCTTAACAAGAAAAAGAGTGACTTATGCGTTGGTCTAAGAATTCGTTTGTATTGTACTGGTAATGTGGGGTCAGAAGATAGGGGTATCATTTTGTCGTGGAGTGTAAGTGACAAAAGGACGCGCGCCTACGCGGAGTGTTCGTGGTGCATCCTAGTAGCTCTATAAATTTCATTACGTAATCCCGAGGGAGGCAGGTACCAGGACGCAATAAGCGATACACGGCGAAATTGTCCTGCGAAGTTTCCAGCAGCCCTCTCTGTCTCGCTCTCTGTTGTCCCCGTGATCGTAGTCGTAATTCCAGCGGTCCCTTTTACCCGACCGATGATTCGTTTTATATGGAACACAAAGGACCCGCCCCTACTCGGTGCATAAATGCGCGCATGCAACCTGTGCATGGGATGCACTTAGCGCGACGCCCGCAACCGGCTCGTCCTGGCGAGTATATACGCGCGCACGCTTCGACGGCTCGCGAGCTCTGCCCCGGTGTTTTCGACACCCGCGTGCCACGCGTGGAATTCACTTAAGCGAAGAATGCGAGCCTCGTGTCCATTCTCGGCTACTCTCCGTTCTCTTCCTCGACCTGACCGATACCGACCGCGAATTCCGATCTCGTACAGGTGCGATCGAGAAATTATCGAGATAAAAGGCGCGACGCTGGCTGCTGTCATTGGCGTAACTGCAATTTTTGTCTAGGGTCAGCTGAGACTACGCCGATACGAGAGATTGAGGGTACATTATTCGTACAAACGAGGATCATGCATAACACTAGCTGGATACTGGACTAGGGATGCCCTGGGATGTTCATAGTATATTCATAGTATGTAGATTTTGAAAAATAAACGAAAGAGGAATTATGTTAGTGAGCTTAGTGGTGCATAAGTTCGAAAAGGAAAGATAATTTACGTATGTTGATAAGTTAATCACTTTGATGAGGAGGTCAGTTTTAGGGAGTCGCACCCTGGACTGCACCTAGTTACGCCAATGGTTGCTGGTCGACGAACTGTCCGCCTCGACTATCACGTCGGTCCCCCACGCATAATAATCTACCCTCGTAACTTTTTACCTGCAACGATAACAGTAAATATGGATTTTTACACGGAATCGGTGACCCGCGGAATTGGGGCGGAATAAACGAGTTCCTTTTTCAATCGACAAACAGATCAGATCGTATTCTCGGTACGTTTGTACATACCAATACTAGTCTGTCTGTGTGTATCAATGATAAGTTGATAAATATGCTAATGTTATCAGGTGTGGTTGCGAAAATATCCAAAGGTAATAACCATTATCGTTAGTCCTTCTTTCGCGAGGAAATCCAGCGTGAACTCTCGATGTGTTGCGTGTGTTCCGACAAAGGTAGAAAGCCAGGAAAATATTCGACGATTGCTTAAGGGTCGAGCGCAGAAAGTCACAATTAGTCGGCCACGTAATCGCGGTTAGGTCGGTCGATTATCGTCGTACCAAACTGGGGGAGGGAAAAAAATTAATTGTTAACCGGCTGGTCGGTAGATTTTGATCTGACATCGTGAAAGTACAATGCTCGTTGCGCGATACAGTTACACGCGTACGTGCGGTCCTAGCCACGTGGTTGGTTAAGCAACGAGTCCACCACGGCGAATATCAGTCGCGTTGTTTTCTTGGCCGGTCGAAAAGAGGCGGCGCGACTTCTCGTCTGACGCTTGGCACCGGTACTCGCCGCTGATATCGCCGCGGAAAGCAGATAGCGGTTTTCTTATTGAACGGGCGGGTTTTACGCGCGAGCAAAACGACGCTGGACGATCGGTGTATCGACGTCGGTACACGAGTACTGCATTACTCGGTTCGGTAAGAAGCTACTGAATCACGAGATACGCTGACCACGGTTCCTTTCATTCCGCGTCGCGGTGACGGCCGATTCTCGTATCGGCCGTGCGTGTACACCGATAACTAACGAGAACGAACGCGCTTCACGGCCGTTCGGCCTAATCGACCGTGGCCCCCTCTTAATTTACCACAGACGATATGTCGTTGTACACTCGCGGCAATGGTACTTTCCTTAGAAAAAGATTTTCAAATTTAGAACTTTTGATATTTGAACATTTAGAATATTGCCTCCAAAATGTGACAGAAATCAAAACCATCAGATTTTGCCGCTAATGTCCTGAAATGAAATTCTGTATCATGTCAATACATTTAGTAATTGATAATGACCAAACTCATGATATTTCGTGACACTATAGCATTGAAGTAATGTGATAAAAAGCGACTTCCAGATTTAATGTCAACAAAAGTGGTGTAGCAGTGCATGTTGCAATTTACCGTCACGTGAAAACGTTCTCTAATGCTCTGCTTCTGGTTTCTTTTTCTCTCCATCCGCAGTCGGTGCCCGCAAACAGGATAATGGCCCAATGAAACAGCCCGCACCCACCGAGTCGGCCCCCCTCTTGTTCAGTCGTTGCACTTGTTTTCTCCGTATGGAACCGCTATCAGCCGCTGCAAGACAGAAAGTGCAATTATAAATACGGGGCGGCATTACACCGCTCCGGGTATCGCCAGCACGGCGATATTCGCAGAGGATTTTTACCTCCTCCGAGCAGTAGTACACGCGAGACCCTGACATGCATACGAGCATGCGAATAATATGCTCGGAGAGCAACAGCGTTTCTAACGACACGAGCTAGCAGGTGTGCGCACGTGAGCAACAACTGGAGCAATAATACCAATCATTAATTTTTCGTGATACACTTATCGTATAATTTATCATCGTTTCTAATTCGTTTCCCTCAATTGATCGCGATGTCCTGCTCTCAAGGAGAACGGCGTAACATTTTATTTTCGTAATGACACTTCCATGATTCGAATCGGGGAGAATTATGGCTGACAGTTACATTGCGCTGTCGCTAAAAGTGCTAATGAGTTCTCACATTTCTAGACTTCATAATTTCCATGTTCTTATACGTCTGAAATTTTTGATTTCCAAGTGAGTTTCTTCATTTTCAAATTCCAAAGTTCCATAATCCTACAAATTTTCGAATGTCCAAAAATCAAAGTTTCCATATCCCTTTTTTACCGATAATGAATAAAAAAATGTCGCTTGCAACGAGCACAATCTTGTGTACCTCTGGCAAAGGACAGTCACCGGGACCGTCAATCCCGAAGCTCGTCGCTTCGGGGATGAAGAGGAGCCGTGGAGAGGAGAGTAGAAAAAGAAACGAGCGAAAGAAGTCGCGTCGTCGTAGGCGTTCCGAGCATACAGGTGCGACGGCACCGAGAACCGCGGATAACATCGCTTAATCACACGTGACTCAAGCATATGCGCTCCACCCACATCTCGTTCCGTATCTCCGGTGGATTATCTATGCAAAAATAAATAAGCTACTAAGTAACGACCGGTCGGTCGTCTACGAGTTGCAAGAAAAATAAGAGGGGAAAAAAGAACAGAAAACAGCATCGCTCTCGGTGTACATATTACTCGTGGCTATCGAAATGTTTCGAACGGTCTCAGCCGATACCTGTATATCCTTCGTTCGCGCCGCCATCGGCAACTCGGAGAGGAGGAGTTACCAGGCCGAGTATCGTTTATTGATTTACAGTCGCAGATACCTTCGTTCTCGATTAAAATCAGCGTTCTATATTGCACGAGGCCGCTGCGACTTCTATCCCTTATTACGACGCGGTTTTACTACTTCGGATGTAATCTTCGATCGCTAGACTGATTAATCGGCGCAAATTAAATGGTACGTGGCGTGATTTTTAACCGACAGTTGTATCTTTATTTCTGCGCGGGACGATGCGTTTCGGTATTTATAGGGGAGGGCGATGGGCTGCAAACTTCTTTCTATAATTTGCGAAATCGATATGTCCCTGAGATGTTACATCAGAATTGTTACATATCTTTGAAAAGTAATATTATATCTTTACAGTATAAGAAATGCATATTGTCGAAGTTGGTGTTGCTCCCACTCGTACACGCGTTCGTGGCAGACACGGTCGAGACGGGCATCGAGAAAAATGATCGCTCACGACAGAAAGTAATAATGCTGTTTCCGGCCGCTTTGGCGCGAAACAAGCATCTCTGGCACGTAGGGGCTGTAGCTTCGAGGGATATCCGACCGTTTTTGCTTATCTGTCAGTGAGAATAATGATGATAGGATCGGCTGCATTGTGGGGGGTGGTGACACCCATGACACAACCGGCTCGAATACACCATAGATGGGTATACCTGGCAGCCTGCTCTCTCGGTATTATGGAGGCTTAAATCAGCTCGAAGGAATCTCGAAAGACATGGGTGTTCAATTACCCGGCCATAAACCTTTACTAGCCCACGTCCACGGCGACGGACGACGAGTTCGTTCGCGCGGTACGCGAGCCGCAATCTGCCTCGTACGATTCTTCATGGACACCATGACGATCCAATAGGGCTTTACTTTACGATCTCGTAGAGCCTCCACCTTGTCCCGGCAGTGTTAAAGAGCGTCCGCTGAGAAAATACCGGTACATTTTATCGTATTTCATACATTTTACCATCGAACGATAAAACGGCCGGGAGAAGTTTTGCGACTTCGACTCCATTGCCACTTTCCCCGGGCTGAACGTGTAAGTAGGCAGACTGGCGCCACAATGTACAATGTTACAACCGCGAGTGACGAGTAATCCTTAAAAGAATGTATTTATTCCGTGGAGTTCTTCGAATCGCTCTATTCAAGCTGTATTTATCCAACGCGGTATTTAATAGGAGCGTTTTATTTATTGTTCGTTTAACGCTGTAACGGTATTAGGTCCGCCTGTGACCACAGGCTACTTTCCCTTTGATAACTTTCTTGGGGAAATATCTATTGTTTGTTAGGACATCGGTGCTTGTCGAATTTAGGTCGGTAAACTGTGCACTCCACTTTTTACATCCCAATATACATTTAAGAATATGTAACTTTAACTTAAAACTCTAAAGAAGATGACTCTTTAGGAAACTCTAAAGCAGAGCTAAGTCAGAAAGTCCCTTATGTATGATGTCTCTCATAGGAAGCTAATTTAATTTTGAAGTGGACAACACCAATGATCCACGTGTTTGTATATGCCAAACTCATGGGCATCACTACTGCAGGGTTAATTTAAAATAATTAGCTCGTTGTACCTGGGACACTCATCTCGAATGAATCAATAAGAGATTCTGTGTATCTTGTTTCGTAGAATTGTTGCAGAATTAAGAGGATTAAAAGTTTGGTACAAACTTGTTCTTTATTGGTAACCGGTATACCTCTGGTTCTGTTATCTTACCTCACCGATTACGTAAAAAGTATTACCCCCAATCGCGCGAACGAAGCATACCTAAGGATCGTAAATTCCAATTGGCGATCAACTTTCCAAAAACAGCAGTCCTGTTAAAATCCAAGCCGTGTTCGAGTAACGCGACAGATTTCTTCCATAAAATCCCAACACGTTTATTACCTATTCCCGACCGAATTCTTTCCAACTGTTTCCTCTTAATCGTTCCGCGATTCGTGTTAGAATCCATTTTATAGCTACGTCAAATCGCGTCGTAAAGATAAATTAAGCGTAACACAAGCCCGAATCGTTTCCGTCTCAAAAAAGGACATCTTTTTCTTGAATTTACAAGGAGAAACAGGCTCGTAAGTACGTTCGTGTGCAGTGTACGCTTTCCTTGCCTAGGCGTAGCGATAATTTTCGATCACTCGCTTTCGTGTAAACTTGGAAATTTTTCAGATTCGTACATTCTCAAGTTCTTAAATGTCTAAATTTTCAATATCTGCGATTTTCAAACGTCCAAATCCCTAAACTAACAAATTTCCATACACCAAAATTCAGTAAATGTTGGGATGAATTTTTTGTAGATGGTCATTGTTCGTAAGGGAGCCCACCATGTTCGCCGGCATACCTGATCGAAGCATATCGATGAAGAAATCGAAGGTGGCTATAGTTTTGAAAATTCCAAGCTGGTTTCGAGCGTACCTTTACACGAGTCATCAAGCTCGGAGAGCACGAATGTCGGCTCCCATTACACCTGTTTACGTGTCGAAGCGATCGAGCCACCCACGATCGTGGAACGGTCGTTCGGGCGGATTGAGCGCGACAAAAGCGCGCGAAAGCGGACGACGGAGAAAGGAGAATAACAAAAAAAGGACGGATCGATGAAAACGGTGCGAGGCAGAAGAGAGACGGAGGTTAGAGCTGGAAAAGGAGAGAAGGTGGGCTCGCGCTTAATGGCCGGTTCGAAGCGGCAGCTTCGTGTGAGGTAACGACATAAAATCCCGAGATCTTACTTATACGCGCGCGAGGTCTCGCGCGGTAATCTCGAGGTCCCTCTTATTTAAGCGCCACATTTCTTTCCGGCGCTTCGGATGGCGGTGTTCCACGTGGGGAAAGTGGCCACCTAACTGTCGCCTGAACGAGCTCGTACGGCGTCGCCACGCCGACGTTTATTGCGTTTCCGAGCCGGCGGATTTGTTTAGCCGTATGTATCGACCTCACGTGCGTCTCAGGCTTCTCTACGATCGATCGAAAATTCCCTGGTATCCGGTACGATCACCGGACGCACACCGGCCGGATAACGAGGTAAATTTGTATGTCGAGGCGAGGGGTCGGGGAACGACGCAATGCGGCGGGTCCAGCTCGAAATAAATTTTTTATCACGGTACTCCGTGGCGGTCAACTGGTCAAGTCCCATTTGCATGTTGGGTAGTAAGTGTTAATTTAATTTTGAATCATGCCTTATCTCTTTTGGTATTGTACCTCATGAATCCTAGCGATAGAACTCCACTTATAGATTAATCTGTGGCAGTACAATCACGTGATGCATGACATATGTTCGAGATATAAAGTTGACTGTAAGAGGTATACTTCGCAACGTACTAAACATGTACGATGCAGTACTTTAGAAAGTGATTTTAATGTCCACATAATGTCCACAGTTTTCTGGGGCAAGAATGTCCATTTGTCAACTGTCCCATTATGTCCGAAACGTCGACAATTAAATAACAAACATCATACTTACGACGCTCGAGACGCAATTTTTGGACATACGAACACGTTCGTAGCATTTGAAGGGTTAAATATCTGCATGGTTTAAACCTGGCCCGTTTTAACGCGCATTTGTTTACGACGCGGTGTCGAGGTTAAAGTCGTTGTATTTTATTCAATGGTACCTTTTGAAACTTTCGCCCGCAACAATGACGATAATGATCAGCATAAATATCTGTCGCGTTTACGTTCACAGCCAGCGATTTTAGCGTAGACCCGTTCTACAGAACCTGATACCAAAGTGGTAACCTTTGCATTCTACTCAATAATATCCTTGGAAAGTTTTCCCGGCAACGTCGATAGTTTCTCAAGGGTGGTCCAGGGTAACGGGCTTATCGCACCTAAGCCTGGCTGCTGTGTTGTTAGCCGGTGCTCGTCGAGCCGCGATTCTTAAGATCTCTCGGTTGGTTCACGGCGAATTATCATACACGAGACGGTATTTGAATGGCGAGCTTACAAACGACGCTGCACTTCTCATCTCTCGGTGTGTTCGCTGTAAAGTTGAAATGCCTCGTTCGCGTGTTAAGAATGAGCGGCAAACGTATTTGCGATCTCGACCGGCCAATCCCATCGCCACGTTCTTTGCTCGCCTGCAAAATATCTTCAATTTGCACGAGAAATTTTCTTATTAGGATAAGTGTTCCTCGTATACTCATTTCCAATCAGATATAGATCATTTTCTTCATCCATCTTCCGTCGTATAATTTGTCTATTCTCACAGACCACTTAAACAACAAAAGAATTAGCTAATGTTGATTGTAGGAAAGTAACTTTTTGAAGCTTCTGTGTATGCAATTAAATACAAGAGTTATTCAAAAGACCCTTGATCATGTTTGATATAATGGTGCAACGACAACAGTTATAAGATTTTCTAAATCGAAGAAATCTACCATTTTGAAGCGACTTTATCCACCGTCCCGTTTCTCTGACCGCCCGCAGAACCCGGCAGACAATAACGCTTTCCTTGTTCGTGTCGTACGCGAGTTGCACGATGTTTTCTTCGCGGAGTGGCCTTTCGTGGCGTGGGCTAATGTATTCTATTCGATTAAACAAACACAGTATCTCGTAGGGAAGCTTGTACGTACGCAACGTTGCGATGCCAAGACCCCGAGGAGCCGAGGGCAACCCGCAACCTGTGCGGATATATTCAAAACCTGACCTCCCACTTTGCAAGACAGATTGAATACTCAACAATTCGATTAGCATTTCTTGAACGGAACGTTAGTTCACGCGTTCGAACGTAGTTCCGTGAAATCGATGGGTCAGAATGGAAGCTAGAATTTAGATAGGTCGTCGGAAAAAAAAGAGACGTCTCGTAAAATTCGGTCGAGCTCACCGGTACAAACCCACGCCTCGCGGTAATCTCGACCACGTGGGTGGAAACGAGAGTTATACCATGTATTGTCTACGATCTATTTTTTTTACCTTCTACCGTTCGTCTCGATAAAATATACGGAGAGGGAAGCGATCGAGAGGTAATGTTATATAGGTGTTCCACATATTAAATACATATATATGAGATTCTAGATTATTTGCATGTGGAAGTATTACGATAGTCGAATCATTAAAATACGCGACAACATAATTTGGAACGAAATAGTTTCACAAAATTGAAAGTAGGACAGGTCTCAGATAAATGATTCTCCTCCATAACTGTAACGCGTGTAATAGTTACAGTTTGAATTACGCTCGACATCCGTACATTCCAGATCCAATATAGGTCTGAAATAAATCTCGAGTCGGCGGTGTAGCATCTTCCCGTTGCCAGGAGGATTTTAATGGGAGAAATCCGTGGCTGATGGTCTTTAATCGACTCATCGAGTCGAGGGTCGTTTTCGCTCTTGATCGGTACTATTTCGCGGGCATTACGTCGGTAGCGGGAAGAAAGGCGTAAGAGGACGCGTCCACCATTTATCTCGTCACCGTCTCGGATCCGTTGCCGGTGACATCGATAAATCAGCGCTATCGGGGCCTTCCATCAGCATTAATCACTATAATGATCCCCGCGCGCACTCCGGACAAGGATCCAAATACCGCCACGGGGCCCCCGACTCCGCGATGTTCAGCGTCGTTCGGTTATCTTCCAAGACCTTGGGTCACCCTGGTCATTATCAACTTGTTATCTCTCTACGAAAAGTCATGGACACAGTCCACCTTCACCTTGGCACATCCTTCTCTACCTCGCGTTCCTCCCGCTACGTGAAACGTGCCATTCCTGAAGTAAACGATGGTTGCTGGACACTGGTCCTTGAACCTGCTTATCTTCCAACCAACCAACGTCACCTGATTTCACCCGTTGGACAACCTGTCTCGAAAATTGCTACTCCCTGACGTGGAACAGCTTCTGTGCACTATTGGAGCAAACCATTCATTTTCATTTTGAAATTATTCAGGGAGTTGCTCGTTAATCATGGAGACCTCGCGTGATCAGACACACTGTCAGTATTTCAGGATACTCAATACTTATCGATAATATAACGGTACATTAATAATATTCTAAAATAGTTCCTAACCTTGAACTGATGATATATCTGTGTCGGAGAGTCAGTCTCTTAATTATTATTTTGCTCAGTGGGTTCTTAATGGGACTAGATCTTATTATCAAATTTTTATTCAGCCCTTCGTTGTACCAATTGTTTATTGCATTCATATCATATCAAAAGACTGGATAAGCAAGTACGAAAGCGCCAAGCATTTGCTTCCGAAGAGGGAATCCCTCGATTCCTGTCTTTGTCTCCTCTGTTCATCCTCTTTTCCCGGTTGCGTCGTTTTTCTCTCTCGCTTCTTACCAAGCCCGGCTACAACTCCTCCGGAGCCGAACGAGCGTCGTACGGCAATCTGTCTCTTGGCGTGTGATAAATCAATCCTCCTCGCGGACGTGCGAGACACGATCAACGGCCCTCGCGCGTTCACTGCCGCACATTCACGTATACCCAGGGGATCTTCTCTTCGCTTCGGGAATATTGGGAATTTTTCAAACTATCATCTTTAAGTGTTTAGTAATTTGGGGATTCAGAAATATAGAAATTCAAAAAGTTGCGCATTTGAAGATTTGTGAATTACTTTGTAATTTAGATGTGTAAGGAATTTATAGATTTGATAATTCAGGAATTTGAGGATTTAGAAATTTAGAAATTATGGTAATTTTCCCCTACATTTATTCTTAGAGGAAGCTACATTGCCAGTTGAGCCAGAGGACGATCACAGGTCGCATTATCTTTGCGTCATGATCTAATAGGATGACCCGGAAGATAGCTGCTCACCGTTGCGGATAACCGGCCATTTACGGGCAATTTAATGTCGATAAGCTGCGCCCGTGTGCAGACGGGTGTCGTAGACGTGTGACCACTTCCGGACCGCGCCACAGGCTCTTTCGTCTCTGCTATAAAGATGTTAGGAACAAAGCCCCACCCACGCGTCGGATATCGAGACGGCAGACTCGTTTCTCTGGTAAGCGACGTGAAATTCTAGATTTTATGGACTGGCCGCCACCAATCGTCGGCGACCTGGGATACGCGAGTAAAACACGGCCCTGTTGGAGTGATATATTGCAGGCAATCGATGCTAGGCTGTGTCTTAATTCAATCTCCTCAAAAGTTCCGGTAGATTCAATCAGAGAATTGATTCTGTCGAAGGAACGACTTGGTTACGTTCGAAATTGATGCAATCTTTTCAAACTAATTTCCTGTTATCCATCTTCTTCATTCATTATTCGTTCTATTGTTCAATCGACTCTTTTATATCGTTACGAATTTGATTTTTAAACAACATAAATTCCATCACCATTTTCATTACTTCGATCATTAGCATCATAGCGAAGATTGAAGTTAAAATAATAATCTTAAATCGTGTTAACACGGGTATGGTCGTTAAGGGGTTGAAATTATCCCATATCGACTCTCGTTCGATTCGAAATTGAAAACTCTATGGATGCTTTACGGTCGAAACGTGATAAGTAGAAGCGATTTTCACGATCGAGGATCCCATTTAACGTCGGCGGCAGTTATTAAAATGTAATTTTCCGGGTTGTCTGGCTGAAGGAAGCCGAGAGTAACGATTTGATGGCGACCGGTGTCGAGTTTCATGCGATCTCGCATCGTACTGGCGCCGGTTTTACGCGATCGTCGTTCGATACCGCGGCGTTATCAATGGCCCTCGATTACAGAAACGCGCGATAGCCGCTACTGCGTTATAAATCAGCGGCATTCGGTGCGAGTCCGCGGGAATCTACCGGAGATTCTGCTCGATTCGCCGACGAGTTCTCGATTAGCCGGTCTCGATCGCGTCCACGCGGTACGTGGATGGGCTCGAACCGGTGAAGATAAACGCACAATTAATCGATGCGATATTTATTCGATCGAAGATGCATCCCCCGATAATTGGTTGACAGAGTAAAGTACTCGGTATTGGATTTACAATCTTCCATCAGATTTTTACTCGTGTAGTCGAGACTTTACGGTATTAGCCTGATGGAAAATCCAATCTCCAGGCACGGTATCTTTTTTAATTAAACTAGTAATACCGCAATAGATTAAGTGTCGTTTAGTTAATGAATCAGCGACATAAGGAAGGATTTAAATTATCATTTAGAGTTCAGAATGTGCTACCTACTTTAAGACTTCAAACTGTTTTTGAATTAAAGTATCATCTATAATGAGTTTCTCTAACTATCTCCAATTATCTCTAAAGTATCATTTATATTTAAATATACCACGTACCACAAGATTACTAATGTACATGACATAACACAACGTAGTGTATAGATTCACAATCTTTAGTGTCTATATCGATAGGTATCGCTATGGTAGCGCGTTTTTACCGACGGCTCGCATTGTGAAACTGATACCATTCACCGTAACTGTTCGGTTTCAGTTCCTCATTACGAACGGTTAGGACATTAGTGTCTGTCTGACCAACATAAAATACGTGAAATTCATATCTCTACTAATTTCTCAGCTCCATGTGTCAATAACGCGATTCATCAATAAGAGTTTCACCCAATTTTATGATCATGTATGCAGGCAAGATCGTTTCAGTACTGTTCCTTATTTTTTCGTGGCCATCTTACAGTTTCCAAGCAGGAACGGTATTTAAATTCAGTAACGCAACTTCACGTTCAATTCCACGTTCCTCGATCGATCTTCCGGCTCGAGGTGACAAATGGCCGCAGTCGGTAGTCGCAAGTGCAACCTGCATCGATATCGAGTCGGCTGTAAGAATATCAAAGCGAATTCCTATCGATCGAACGTGAAAAGCAACGGACGTACGCCAACAGCTGCATCGCTAGTCCCGGTGTCGTCTCTATCAGCGACGAATAGAGCTGGAACAGCATCAAAATACAGCGATATCGATGCGTCGCGCGCGTAACACGGACGACGGATCAATGGAGTCGCGGCGGACTCTGTCCGTCGGTGTTGGCCGTATCGAGCGTTCCGCTCGCTCGATCGAGCGGCGGCGCGCATGGCGGAGGTTCATGAATATTCAGCGGACAAGTTGTCCGCGAGACGCTCGCGGCTCTAACGGCTGACGTATACCCTTGTTGATCATAAGTGGGTTTGTTTCGCTGATTGTTGTCGCATCGCGCCGGCTGGCCCGGGGCTTCCGTTGAATATGCATCGCGGGGTCCAGTTTGCTCGCGTTGCGATATGGCGATCCGCTTATAGCTTCTATAATTTGCACCGTGCCGATAAGCGCGACCGAGTCCTGGCTCGGATTGCACACCGGAGCACGTGGAAACCGGTGCATAAAGCACGAGTGACCCGCGATATATCGAACTGGAGTACAAACTAATTTGCACGATAATGGCGAGCTACCAGCGCGCGATTTAAAGGTCGACGGTGTTATCGAGCTGTTCGTATTTCAGTGCGAACGTTCGCTGATTTTTCTTTTCTAGACTTCGCAAATTAATTATGTTCCCGCGGAATTCCGCGACGCAGAAAAGAACGCCTCCCCGGGTTGGACGATATATCTCAGACGTCGCGGAGCCAATGATCCTTGCAACGGATCAATGGTGCATATCGCGAAACCTGCTCCGCGCTTTGGCCGAAGCCTCAAAACCGCGAGAACAGCCACCTAGCACGAGCACGTTGCTCGAGCCTGCCAGTAAATTAATTTACCAAAGGGTACAAGGGGAACAAGTTGTCCCTGGCCGGCCGCGACTGGCAATCTTCTTAATCGCGATGAATTCATCGTTGCGAGAGAGCTCGTCCCTGTGTGCACGCGCGAACGCAGATTCCGATCGTTAACGCCTTTCGCTCCCGGGACCGGCAGCAACTCGATACGTCGGACTTCTTTCTCCTCGACCCTTGGACGATCATTGGCGTAACTAGCTTTTTTGTCTAGGGTGGACCAAGTATAGAAATATCCAGCCATGGTGTCAAACATGGAATACTTTCTTGGGTAAAGTAGCGTAGCAAGGGAGGAAGGTCTATGTAGTTATCGATCACGATAGTTTGCCTTAGAAAAAATGGCAATGTATATAAGATCCGTAATAACCTTCTCGAGTACTTCTCCTTCATCGTTATTTACTCTAGGGAAACCTATCTATACCTACTGCTGGGAAGCATAATAATTTCTGAAGGGGAAATCGACCCAGAGTTTAAGGGTTGCAGTACCTTGGGTCCTAGTTACGCCAATGCAAACGATCCACCGGCACGATCGGTATTACGGCATCCTATAAAATGGAGGTAGCACAGGACGAAGGAACACGAGGATATCGTGAGAGTCTGTCTCTCGCGCATCGATGGAAAGGCTGTAATGAGAGGCAGACAGCAGGGACACGAGCTGAGAGTCGAGGATGCCATTCGATGGATCGGTATTGCGGGATATCCTGCGGTGATTATAGCGTCGCTTCGACGATCGACCGCTCGACTACCAACAAAATGTTCCAACTGCGGACTCCCGGTGCCACTTATCGGCTTCCCGATCGAGCGTGTACACGACAACGGTAGTCTTGCGCAACCTGTTCGAACCACCTTTGCGACCTCGCGCTCGATTGCATCCATCGGAGCACGAATTATCGTCGGCACCTAACACGCATGATTGAGCGATCACTAGCTCGTTGCTGGGACGGCAGAGAATCGATCGTGAGTTCCCGATCATCGCCGAGAATCATTCCCGCGAACGTGTGTGGTCGTTGCATCCTGCACCGGATTACTTGCGGACGGTAGCCATGACTGATCGTTCTCTAACCGTGATTATTGATCGAAACCATTCGGATCTAGTACACGGAGGTACATTTGTTTCGAGCATCCGTTGTGATCGGTGAAACTCAACTAGCAGTGGGGTTAAGTGGAAGAAGATTTGAAACGCTTGTGTCAGTTGGTAATTGACGAATGACGATTAACCCTTTGCATTTGAGATGCAACCCATAGTTGGTACTAAGAGACGGTAATAATTATTTCCCAGACAAATGTCTTCGTTAGGGATGCGATATGGAGATGTGGGGATCTGAGATGTGGGTATATGAAACTCTAGGAATATAGGGCTTTGAAAATTGAGGTGGTGTAGAGATCTAGGAATGTAGAGATATGAAAATGTGGGAATTTGGCAATATCTCAAAACGTAGAAATCTAAAGATTTAGGGATTTATGAACATCGAAATCCTACCCATCAATTACTTCTAACTTCCCATTCGAAATACTTTACTCAAACATCTTCAATGAATTCTACACCTAATTAATGTCATCTTGCCTTCACTATAGTCAACACTCTCGCGAATTAGCAGTCGCAGAAGAAATAATCTTCGAAGAAAGAAAACGAAGCGGTGTTCCGAAGATGAGCACAAGGTATACACTTAGCGAGAGTATCAAAGCAGCGAAGGCACAGCTGAATGCGTAAAACTACGCGCACAAGGAATCCGCCCGCAATAGACGTGTTTCCTCGCGCACGCGATCTATGCGTGCACGCACTCGCGTGAACGTGACTCGACGAAGAGAAGAAACGTATCCCGCGGCCATTCTCCCCGCGGAATAAGAAATTTCTTGCGCGCCTGCTGCAAATGAGCACCTCAAGAAACTGCAAGGAGGGAGATTTAAATGCAAAGTCAGGATTCCTGTGTTTTCATCCTGTGCGATTGCTGATTAGACGCGGCCCTTCATTGCTTCAGCGATCGCGGATGAAAAATCTGACTAACGATTCGCTGGAATTTATGTCTTTGAGACTTTGCTACTCTCGTTATCTCGATGTCAATCGCTTTTTCCTGATTCTCAACTGAACTTCGGAAAAGAATTATCATTTTCGAAAAGGAAGCTCGGCTTATAAAATATTGGGTAGTTTTAGAAACATTTTTCTAAGTGGTGGTACAGACTATTGGTATATACGGACTGAGGTACCATTCCTTTCATTAATTTATGTGCTATTGTATTCTTATAATCAAAGGAATCTGATGATACTTCATTAGCATTGCACGCGAATCAGAGATGCTAAGCGTATTTTCAATTACAAACACGACAAATTAAACGAATGCAATTGTCCCATTCAATCGATCGTAGAAATCGATCGAGCTAAGCGATTCGTGAATCGAAACGATCAGCGGGAACCTGTGGATCGGATCACGAACGCAGAGGCGCGATGTATGACCGTTGGTCACGCCAGCCTATCACTCTTCAGTACTTAATTACCCCCGGCCGATCAAGTCAGGGTGGTCCACGATCTCTTGCCATGGATACCGATCATTCGATACGTCCCTTGATTATATTGATCTCTCTGCGTGATATCTGCTGATTGATCGATTGACTCAACCTTCATCGTTCAGTGAATTCTCGATGGATTGTGGAATATTTGTTGGTGACCATAAATGTACTAATTGATGTGGCATAAATTTTGTTTCGAATCTCGGGTGTCATTTCTGCTTCAATTGGAAGGTCCTTCAAATTCTCATTTTTCAACAATTTACAAGAATACTGAACCCTTTTCAAATCTCGCAAAGTTCTTAAATCTGCATAAGCTAAATTATTTTACGTCATCGTTGAAATGACTGCACGGAAGCAGATCGCGCGGAAAGATGTGTGTCACGTACCCTCCACGTCACGTTCTCAGCGACATCGTAAAGCTGTTACACTCGCGAAAGCTCGTGTTTACTTACGCTGGGCAATTAAGATCGTCGTAATCGTCCAGTTTGTCGCGGACTTAACAGCCTACACGTGTTCAAGAACCTTTACGGGAGAATGGTACGTGCGTCGATAGACTGTTCGCGATTTGTCCAGGCCGTTTTAAATCTCCGGTTGATCGAGGCGGGAAGGAAGCCCGTCGATTCGAAGGGCAACCATCGAGGATTAATAACCGTCATAAACCCCATTACTCTCGGCAACATATTCTGTTGCATATAACAGTACTCCAAACAATGGCCGCGGCTCTCGTAGCTCCGTCCGCGGAGCGTGTCCGGTGGATCGTTTCCACGCTCGTGGTCGCATGCTGGCCTGGAGCGGATCGCAAGAAGCGACGCCGGGTCGCCGGATCTCGCCCTTTCCGGCCCCGCCGTGTGTACGTACGCTTTTCGTGCGGCCGGGAGAAAAACGACGCCGCGCAGGCAAACTGAAACGACCATGGATCCCGAGCGGAAGGGAAGCGCGGCGCAAACGTATGTATCCGTGACTAATCTTTCACGGTGAGGAGTCCCGCGCGTGTCCCAGTATCGTGAAGTTCTTGAATTATTGCCCTGTTATCTTGGCTGGTTGCACAGCGTGGGAGGGGCGACGGCCCCCTTCAGATCCAGTTTCATGAAAGGCACCGACACGCTGGCCGACTCTCTCACGGAGGAGACACCGTTTCTAGTTCTAATCTGTCGGCCATTTGTTAGACGGTTATGACGTCCACCGAGAAGGGATGCAGCCAGGGATCCACGGGGTGCGTGGAAGGGGTATATGATGCGAGCCACGTTGCTCGTGTCGCCGTTTGTCCTCTCTGCTTAGCCAGCGGGACCACCCTGCACGCCGGCAGCTCGCTTTCGACGGATCAGGGGCAACCTGCTACGAACCTGTGCTATTCGAACAGACTTCTTGACCAAACTGTGATTTATGCATCCAACGAGAATCTGCTCCGAGAATGAATAAGCTTGGAATTTATTATCGTCCGCTGCCGAATTGGATCGCGTCGAATTCAATCGCACCGAATTTTCTTCGTCGCAATTGTAACAAGAAAGGACAGGAAACCGCGCGAGATTTATGACAATCGTTAATTACCCTGACAAATTTCCCATTGTTGCTTTTCAATGATCGAACCTATTTGTTTCGGTTACATCAATCAACACCGCGACAGCTATTGAAATGCTGGTGTGTTCAAACGCACTCGGATACCTGTTCCGCGAGTCAAAGCATGACAGTTTCAAAATAAACTATCGAAACAATAAATTAACAATTGCAACATAACGGTAACGAGATCGCTCAAACGTTTCTACGATCGTTCAAGACTAAACGATTATCCGTGTACCTCCGGAACAAACGTAATCGTTCGTTCGAACCGTCAACTCGCTAATCAGGCCGATTCATCGACGGACGTGTTTTAAGGAAAAGTTACATAAATTTCCGCAACGAGCGCGCATTTATATTCAAGCATCGGAGCATTTGTCAAACCGGACAATGGTTTTATAAATGATACCGACGAGTTCGCGCCTCGTAGATCTCGATGCCTGTACAATGGGAGGTATCAGTCAATCGAGGGTGCGCCAGGAAATTCGATATTCGCTTCGTACATCGTCGACGCGATGGCGATTAATGATCCGGCGGATACCCGCTCGAGAAAATTTCAGCCCCCGTACTCGGCCAAACCAGTCGAGCCACGCACGATATCCTGTCTTCGAATGGAATACGCGTTACGTGTTAATTAAAGATCATTAGATAGCCGTTCGATTGGAAATTCAATCTTCCAGACCACCAATATCTAATGTAAAATATTTCTTTACATTCCTGCACACTAAATTTGAACGCGTTTATGAAACTTTTCGGTCCCTTTTCGACTTAATCGTTTATTAACGTTTTAATTGAACATTTTAACCAGCATCTAAGTCCTAACCGGAAATTGTAATTTGAGAAACGATACAAAATGATTTATGAACGTAAAATGTTAAAATTGCTATATGTAGAACCCTTCTAAATGCGGGACTCCCCTAAACGGTGGCCCTCTTAAATGCACCCCTGACCGAACGTTACCGAATTGTAACAAATGTAGAAAATAATGAATTGTTAACCAGCATGTATTGGCCACCATAAGGGTTAATTGGCGGTTCGCATTTGAACGAAGGACGGTGAGACAGCAAGATATCGTCGAACGCGTACATTGTAAGAACGATTTTATTACGACCGGTACAGAACGCGTCCCCCGTGGTATCTGTGATCGTAAGACGCCGATGGTTGGCGAGATGCGCCGCCATAAAATACGAATCCGAATGAAACTAATTGCTTGTATCTGTTCGACAAAAGGAAACTCGTCGAGCCCGTGCCAATAAACACGTCCCTTGTTCCCTCCTCTTGTTCGCTCGTTCTTTCGCTCCTTGTTCAGCCCGCGATGACGCAAGGTGGAACGGTTTGGAGCTACCTAAGGAGAGGCAGGGGGCCCCGGTTATTTATCCGTGGAAGGGTCTATTAATTTCCAGCCAATAATAACTCGGACTCCTCGTACTAATTAATATATGAGCACCATCGGGCCGGTAAGAACCGAGCAGGTTCGTCTCTCGGGACGATCTTAAAGACTCGTTTACCGCCTGTCTCTCTCTCTCTCCGATCTCTTGTTCTCCGCTTTCGTTACTCTCGTCTCTGCTCCTCTGTTTATCGCACGGGCCCCGTTCGTATCGGCAAAACGATGATGAAGAACCGGCACTGCCGACAAAGATACCGCGACATGAGCCATGCGCTCTCGTTGCGCACACCGATTCACCGACTCTAGACCCATTGAATCCTGATGGAGTGCACGGGATCATCTTTATAGGTGTGTCGCCTCGATAAAAATGCGAAAGGGGCCACGGTTGGCTTCTGCCAAATTATAGAGGGACAGTAAGCACCATGATGATGATGAGCACTTTCGACGTTCAGAGTTGCATTCTTCAAATTCTGTGACTTCTTCAGCTGGGCTTTATAGATTACAAGCGCAGCATTCCTGAAAGGTTCTCAAGGTTTCTGCAGTATTTTGCCAAAAGGCAGTATGGTGGAACTCCATTTGCCTGAGCTATAATCTTCGGATACCGGGAGCTTTATGTGGGCGCCAGAAACGCACAAATCGGTTTTGTGCGAAGTTCACTGATAGGGATGGAATGCGAACTTCAAATATAACTCGTAAATTCAAAAGCAAATTAATACTATTACTTGACTCGCATTTTGAATAATTAGTTCAAATCTCTCTGTAAATACTTTGGACAAAATTTTTATATCTTATAAAGGTTTAATAGCACGCTCAGTTTATTTATTTAAGACGCGATTTTCACGAACGAAAGTGAAACCTGGTAAAATCCTAAGAAACGGCGCGCATATAATTTTCTCTCGCTACCACCTGCGCGGATATTTTTATGTCGCGACGTGGGTGGACGAGGAAAGAAACGCGCGTCTCTTTGTTACGAAGCAAAACGTAGGCGGTCGTATAGGTCGCGCCAGGTTCGCTATATACCCGGTGCCATCGTCATCGTGGCCGAACACCACGAACGTATAACACCGCGTTATAATATATCGCGCGAATAAAATGATTTTCAGCGACCCCGAAGAATTCCGAGACGTTATCGAGACGACCTTCGGAACAACCGTTCTCCATGCTCGAATCGACCTGATTTTACGGTCTAATAAAAACCTTCGATAGATTACTTCAATTTATCGATTAACGTTTCGGTATCGTTACCAAAATGGAACAGAAAAGGACTAATTCGAAATTAATCAAACATAACCTCAATAAATTTGTTTAATATATTTGAAGTTAAAATTACGAGGTAAAGAGCGTAACAGAGACGTCGTTCGAGGGCAAGAGGTTAAAATAATGCCGTGCGAACTATTTACTGCTTAATGTGGGCGTGATTAAGTCTCGTGGCAAACGAACCGTTCATTTTCACCGTGCAGACTTTTTCTTTCAACATCTCCGCACCTTTCCGGTGCAGTTACTCACAGGAAGTAGGCCGCAGGAAGAGACGAGCGATCGTCAACGCGCGACGAGGGTATCGCAAGTAGGTGTCTCATACGTGGGCAAGTCAGGAAACGAGGGCACTCGAGGATATCAGAGAGAGATCCCCCCTTCATATTAATAGGGACAATCGAGCGTCTGTCACGGGACAATGGCCAGGACTACGCCCAACGGCCGGTTTCGTGGCGAGTACGTACGTACAGCAACGCGTGTACCATGCGTGGACTCGGGTCGTAAGTTCGCGCAAGTTTGGTACGTGCTTCACGGTGTTGTACACGTGTCCTGCGTCTCTACGACTTCCGAGCACCTATGCAATATCGCAGGAGGGACATTCGGTGCACCTACCGTGTCAACTTTACGCTACTTCGCGCCCGTGTCAGGACACACCTAAGGAAATACGCAATTTCCTTTTCTGCCATCATCTCTGGGCATGTTCACTGAACACAGATAAGATCAAATTCAAAACTCGTGTTCCGAATAATTGCACATACTCTTGGTTCGATGTACGTGCTTAGGTTAATATAAATTCATTCTTAATTCCTTTCCTTTTTAACCAGAAATTTCTAACTGGGCTAAATCGTATTTTGAAGAGACCGGTTCCACTACCCAATTACGCTAATGAATATACAAAGCTTCGGTAAAGGAATCTAGTTTGGGTTGAAGCTGGTAAATGAGGAGCTGACCATGGAGATTTGGTGCCTGGAAGAGTAGCGAGGTGTTCGAAAAAAGCACCTGTTTGTCGTACGTGGGCAGAAGCAAGGAAGAGCACGATTTGTAGCAACGAAGACGACGAAGTCGTAACCCCGAAGAGGCGACCGCGCCCATATCGAGCGACAGCCCGTTAAGCCCACTCTGGACTCCATCCAGATATCATCGCGAATGCTAAACAGAAGGGCGACTTCCCTCCCTCGTTCGTTCTTCTCCTGATACCGTTTCTCTCTCGGCTTTAGTGAGGCCAGACGACTTTTGTCGCAGCGACTGTTGTGTAGCAAACCTGTACCGAAACTGTCTGCAATTCCCGACTGACGTTTTTCGATTTGTTGCTGTGACGCATGAGATTCCATGCGAGCTGATCGAGCCTCGTAATGCGAGCATGAAACGAGGAAACGATGATTCGAGACGTATCGTCGATACGATTATCGATAAGGGATTACTGTCCTTAATCGAAGAGGCTCGCTGGCCCAATTTGAATTTACAAGCAGCGAGCCATTGAACGTCGTTTTATAAATCGCACGAACGGTCAGCGGCGAAGAAAAAGGATCAATCTAACGGATTACAGGATTTCGAAGGATAAGTGGACAAATGGAAAAATTTGATGGAAAAATGGACAGACATTGAAAGATGGTTTAAATCTTTATGTAGAATGTCTGCGATCCGGGGAGGATGAAATTTACTAACCACGGACTAAACATTTTCCACTTATAGTTATTGTTCGCTAAATGTACTCTCGTTGAATCGAGTCGTGTGTTATTCGAGCATGTACAACGTCACAAATAGAGGCATAGTGTCGCGAATTTAGGTATTTATCATTGTAGAACCCTTTCTGCCGCATCGAAATGCCTGCACGTTTAGCACGAATAAAACAGAAGGAATTCGTTTCGTTATGGCGACAGTTGTTGTCTCTTAAAATACATTCTTCAACCTTTATCCGTGCAGCGCTACCGAAACGATTCTATTTCGACTTTCACGTCGTCATTCTGGTACGTGCAAGTGGTTTCCACCCAGGGGATCAGGCCTTCACCCCACAAGGTATCTCTTTCCCAAGATACACCTGGTTGATAAAACAACGAAAACATAAGGTTCGCGGGGCCTGTTGCATTTTAGAACGAGATGAAACGTATCACGAGTACGTTGTCATTGCGGAGCCTTGACTCGACTTGCCGGAGAATGATGGGGTCGTTTTCATTCGTTTCGAACGTGCGAATGCGACCGCATTTCGCACGATCGTCTAGCAGGAAATTCAATTATGAAACCGGAATCTACCTGCGTATGCTTCAACTTTCCAGTCGCATGAATATCTTGAAAAATAAAGGCGAAAAAGAAATCGCTTATCGCGATTGGTTTATTCAGTGTTCGTGAACCGGACAATTGCGCGAAGTTTATCAAAGAGTCAACGTAGGAAACGTAGCCGTAATTAATTGGCCGGATTATAGTTGGCCGCGGCATCAGCATTATGTCTTCAAGCCCCGGAGCGCGTCAAACAACGATATACTTATTCAAATTCTATTCTACCGTCACGTTCAGCTTCGGCGTCGTGTATAATATCTGCGATCGCTAGCCGTGAATAGCAGCGCACAAGGGAAGGCAGCAGGCTGTGCAGCTCGCTCGCAGGCCACAGTCGCGTTCTATAGGATGATCGAGCAAGTCAGATAAGGTGGAGACTCTCGCGGGGGTCAATCGTTAATTTCTACGGAATTCCACGTGCTGACAATACGGGGAATACAGGTGGACGGTAGATGAGAGATAGGAGAGCAGCGTGGCCAGCTTGCACGAGCTCCTGACGACGCGAACGACGACACGACTCGAAACGAGGAACAAACGAGAGCACCTTGACTGCTGTTCACCCGAACCAAAGCGAAACGAAACGAGCCAACCTGGACACACGTGGTGCAGCCGATCCCTTCATTTTCCCTCCTTGTCCGAACGATCCTCCGGCACGGTCGACTCCGTTCATCCTCTCGTTTCTTTTCTCCTCCGGCGTCGTTCTTTTCTCGGTCTCTTACCGTTCGAATCCACGCCACCCTGGACCCTGGATCGAGTCCAGCTAGGTCGATCGTGGCATACGGGACAAGACGAGGACTCTACGAGTCCGAGACGTGATACCTCGGTTCTCGGAATGAGTGGAAGAGTCGCTGCACCCGCTGCAACCGGCGCCGCTGAACTCTCGGCCGCCTCGTGCACCTATGCACCAAGGTCGTGTCTGTGTGTGTGCGAGTATGCATGTGACCAACTCGTGCTGCGCATCGTGCTGAACACGAGGAATAATTTGTGGACAGGCCACGACGACGATTGGAACATTTACTCCGCACGCTATGCCCGGTGTTCTTTTAAACACGATGGGATCTTCGAGAGCGACGCCGTTCTGGCCACCGCTCGACTGCCGGTGTCATGGATCCGCTTCAACGCAACGCGTTCGTGATGGATACATCATTCGACGCTTCATGGAAATTCTCGTTACTACTTTTCTGAGTTATTGCCTCCTACGATACATTCGTCGAAGTGCCATCGACACAATGTTGCACGATTCATGGAAGAATTCTTCCATCGTTACATTATCATCGACGATGACACAGAAGAAATCGTTACATTATCACTGAATCTTAAATATCGCATGTACTTGTATGTCGTCTTGAGAGACTTTCTACGTTCCAAAATCCATAATTCAGTTTGCGACAGTCTAATATTAGCCGCGCGCAGAAAAACGAGGGTTCTACATGTCCACATTTATTACGACGTTCGACTTCAATTTAATCCACCCCTTCGGTCGAGGAGTCGTAAATAGAGTGGTTTGGATTCCCGTCTTAAATCGTAGCATCAGATGTTTCAATAGATAGAAATCCCGTGGCGATAACTCGGCTTTCGTGTATCGACGACAGCTGAAAATATCGGCCCCCCTAAAGCTGACGTACGCGATCTCTTTCGGGATCGGTGGAGCAGTCCAGCAGGATCATTATGTATCCAGATACGCGCATGTACCGACGCGGCGGCCAGGTAGGAAGTTGAAATCCACGAGTCCTGGTTTTCTTTGTGGCCGACGGCCCTCGTACGTCGTCCTCGCGGGACTGCTATCGACAGCCGATGGCGTCGATTTAATTTCCGCGATTTATCGGCCATTTCCACCAACGCGAAACAACCTGTCCCATTTGCGGCTCAGCCACGGCCCACGGGGCAATAATTCCGACACCCCGAGGTAATACGTATTCCACCAGGCGAGCTGCACCACGTGCGTGTCTGCCAATCTCTTTCTTTCTCGTTTGCTCTCTTTATTTCTCTCGCACTGCACCTTTCTCGCGGTATATAACGGGCGTGCATATAATCTCGCGCAACGACGTTTCTAGTACGCCCACCCTCGGCGTCTCGAGGAGATCTTAAAGGCCGCCGCCGTCGCGACCGACGCGGCGAGAGAACGTACGTCATTCTCAATTATCGCCGACGACAAAATCACACAGGCCCTTGCTGCCTCGTCGGTGCTGCCTCAACGCGCTTTCACTAAAACTGGCTCTCGTTTGATGTTCGATGCTTGTATAATCTTGGAAGAGATCGCGACTCTAATATTTATTAGTCTTCGAATGGTGCTGTTGCATCAAACGTGACTCAGTCTAGGCTTGCCTGAGAGGGATGCGAAGAAAGGAAATTTCATCTCTCCTTTATTAATCGTTTCTAAGAGAAATTTTATTGCTCGTTTTGACAATTCTGTCTGTAAGTTTAATATAATTTCCTGTTCACCATATTCAAAAGCTACGGTTCATCACTGCCACTCTCGTCACTGTCGCCACCCTGGCTTGCAAACGAAACGTAACAGTCCACCGTTCGAGGGTTAAAAAGTAGGGAGCGAACCATCAAGCGGTATCTTTTCAACGAACAACCGTTTGTGGCACATAAATGTTCTCCACGCTCGCGGAAGAGTTGCTCGTTGACATCGAGGTAACGAGCAATCGCATACATATTCCGTCAGATGTGCGTTTTTCCATGGTGGCACGTGCTCGATGCCAGGGGATGGGTCGCAGGGGTGTGCCTGCTGGTGGCAATAGGATAGGGTAGATAAGCATCGAGAGTCATCTGGCCTGGACAGGGCGCATCATTAAAACGTTACATGGCGAGTCAGTCGGCGGGGTGGGGGACTGATTCACTCATTGAATTAATTGGACATGCACGAGCTTGGGGTTCGTTCGGACGGAACAGCCTAAGCGTCAGGTTTCTACGTGGCCGAGCGGTTTTTCATCCCGTCGATGTTCCCGACGATATTGCTAATTATACATGCTTCCCTGCAGTTTTCTGCACTTTTACGAGCTACGAAATAGGAAGGATCGCTCCTCCTTCTCGTTGCTCGTCTCGGGCAATGGACACTGGCGCCGTGAATCGACAATGAGGCAGGAGGATTGTTAAGGAGCCTCTTCTATGCATCGTAGAGTTCCTCGTGAGAGGCTAATTAATCGCAATCAACGATAGATGACGCCCTTGCTAGCCAAGACGATCGCGAGATCACGATAAGCCTAGCTGAATAGCAGTTCCTCGTCGCGTGTACCTTGCCCTCAGCCTCGTTTCGTTAATTCCTCTCGACCGGCTCTCGTTAGTGACTCATCTATCTGCCTGTAATGACGTTGACCAGTAGGGATGTGCGGGTAATCGAATAGTGTCGGGTACCCAAGATGTCGAGTCAGGAAGAACCTCGGCAACCCTTGAGTACATTCAAGCGAGGTCAACTGGCTATCAGAGATACAAATATAAAAATCAAACAATCTCAAATATTCAACTTCGCAAACTTTCAATTTTTCTTAGTGTAATGTTACATACAGATATATTCCTATTCATCAGAAATAATGGCACAAAAGTGCACGGGGATCAATAATCATTTTCACGGAAGGTAACCCGAGTGACATCGCGTCCAACCGAAAGATCCGGCTAGGTGTCATCTGGTCGGCAAGTCAGGTAGACGATGGCGAGGAGATAACGAGGACTCGTCACGATTACGTCCAACGAGCTTGTCCGTTGGTAGCCGGTGTCTAACGCGCAACACGCGTCTCTTAATGACGCCGGAGGAAGGCAAAGGTGAAATTATGGTGCCCCAAGCCCCCTGCTGCGAACGATCCAGCAGGTAGATCTGCTGGTTCGTGGCTAGCCGGCGAGCACACTACGCGGGTACACGTTAATCGCGCGTTGCACGAAAGCTCGAGAGTGCTCGTGCGTCCTCCGCGCGTGACGGAAACTGGGTGGCCGTGTTCGACGAGATGTTAATTGACCGGTATCGCCAGCGATGATCTATATTTAGAGGCTGTCCAGAGGAGTCGGGGCCCGCTCGAAGGAGACGTTATATCGATTTACAAACTGACCAATGGTAAAAACGCATCCGGCGTCGGTGTATCATAAACGCGTAAATACGGCCCGTTTTACGAGTGCATAAAGTAGACGCCGCGTCGTGGCCAGGACGACCTCGAGCTTGTTCCGTAAGGCCGTTCCATATTTTTTCGAGTGATCCAGGATACGAGGACAAGGAAGATAAGCTCAGGATCGAGAGATTGGGAACCGTTAATCCGGGCTGAGGGTAATAAAAAAGTCCGGCCCGAAGGCGCTCTCGTCCGATATTTTACGCGCTGTAAGCCGGATTCATGGTGACCGAGGCGAAATTGCATCACCGTGCAAATATTCCTTCCCTTTTGTACCTTCTACTCTTTACAAAGAGGGTTATCGTAATTTCGAGATGCGTATACCTCGATGCTACGTAAGCCTCCTCCCAACAAGAACACTTTTCTACTTTTTTTTCGCTTTTGCAACAGTCACGTAAGCAAACTCGAAAATTTCCTAAACTTTCGAACGCCCAAATTTCTCGAACGTCGTTCGAGTGTCGTTGCGCTCCTCTCTTCCGGTGCTTTCACGTCAGAAATTCGCCGAGAGGGTGAAAACGTATGAGAAGGAAAAAAGAGGGAAAAGCGGACAGTAGTTTGGCAACAGAGTTTAAAGGCGACGAGGGTAGGATTCGTTGTTGGATTCTTATTGTGAGACTCAGGGCTATTCTCTATGGCTCAACGCCTACAATAATCTCGTTACGATCGGGGGGCCAACGTTGGCCCTCGGGCTTTGACAGCCGCACAATGCAAGGTGCTTTGTCCACGACTGTTGTGGACCAATACCAATCAGAAGCATAATGTCTCCGGTGCATCTCAAACTGTGGGATTTTCGTTGGTTCCCGGGGCAAACGGCGCGAGAAGAAGTCTCCTTTCTCCGGTGATGCAACTCCTGCCTATTCTTCGACCTTGTTTGGAAGTGTTTTGGCTCCGGTTGGGAAAATATGGAGATGTCTCTCGCAGAGGTTTTTCGTGAAATCAGCCTCTAGCTGAATTCCTTAGTCGTGGGCCGCTATTCTTCGGTTCTTTCTGGCACGCCGTGAGATCCTGCTTAAGCGAACCCGCCGCGGGGTCAAATTCTAATGGAGGACTCAATCACGAGGAAAGGGCCCTTCGTAGAAAGCCGGATCGCGATTGATTTCCGTGAATTGTTCCCTTGGGCGAGGATTTCCGTGAAGAGATCGTGTTGAAACCGCGAAATTCACGATAATATTCTACCTAAGCTACAGGCACATTTCATTTTAAATAAAATAAGAGATAACAACTCGAAATAACGCATCGTCTCGAGCAATTTGTTAATTTTATTTTGCAAATAGGAGGAGTAGTAAGTTCCCCTTGTGCATTAGCGTCTCGCAGTTACTTCAGAATTACCGCAGTTGCGAGTTCGAATGTCACGTGTTCGGTCACGACCCCTTTTAACTCGCGTCAGGTGATAATTCATGGAGGGACGAGCAACGATGCCATACGCGTCCGCCCCGTTTTCAACAAACGGCAGGCTACTGTCGTCATAACGCAAGAATGTGTCGCGGTTTCGGTTTGCAGCTCGTTGCGTGCCCATCTAACCAACTGTCACGAGAAACGCTCGTCTGCCGCTCTAATGCGGTAATCGTTGGCCAATTAATTTGACAAAAACAAGGAGCCAGCCGGTCAAGCGAGCCTGCCATATTGGGCATGAAATTGAATCTAATGAATCGGTCCCTCGCTACGCGTTCGACGTCCTGGTATCGATGACGATGCGTGGCCGATCCATCAACCGGTTCTCGTATCGGACAAAAACTGCCTACATTCGGTTAATGAAGATATACCAAGCACAGCTTATCCGATCATCCGCATCAAACGATACGAGCGTTTATTTCTGGACAAATGCGCGTTATGAAAATAGCGCTCGTTAGGAGACCCATCTATAACCCGTTCGCTAACGACGCGTTTATTCTCGATTTTCCATCGATATCGCGATAACTAGCGTCAAATGCAGGTTCTCGTTACATGAAAATTCCCGGGCCTCGTCGAAGGGTTCGATCGACGTCGGCGCGCGAGATTCGCCGCGAGTTAATATCTAACCCCCATGATTGTAGTCAATTGAAGAGGCCGACCTTATCAGATCTTGGGCGCGTGCCCATATGCCGTCTCCCACCACATGGCGCTGCCCTCGTGGCGTGCTATGGCACCGCGAGCGGAACAGAGATGACCACGGTACCCCCAAGGAGCAGTCTAGCGTGGCGCAGCGTGGCGTGGCACGGTCATCGCGTCGCTTCGCCGCGGTGCACGGTACGCCACGAGCGGTATCACGCCGATCTACAAATATATTACGTGCATTATGCGTACGCTTCTATTTATGCGTTCCGTGGCCGTGTCCACCGGCGCAAACGTGCCAGTCGCTGGCTGCTTCTAGGTAGTCGCCAGCATATGTCGCGCGGCACGATAACCGCTATGCAAATTCTTCGGCCGACAGCATCCGCCGACTGGCTGCGGCCCGGACGACGCGTTTGCTTGACGAGCACGCGTTACTTTCGCGGTTACAACGAAATCCGCGGAGAACAGCCACCGATGGAACGTGCCCATTAATTATTTCGCCGTGCTGAATGTCCGGGTACCCGTGGCTTCGAAACGGCCTGCTGCTACTTCTGGCATCCTCGATTATTTATCAAACGATAACACCGACGCTAGCAGAATAGAAGCGGAAGCGAACAAGAACGCTGTTGTTCCTGCGGCTTTTGTGTACCGTTAATGCCCGCGGCTCGACGTCGTTTCCCGGGAAAATTCCAGAGATTCCCCGAAAGAAACGAGCCAGTGTGTAACTCAGCGGGTACGCTGGAACAATTTGTACGAGAAGAGTGGCTTGTACGGTTTAACTCGGTAAGATACGAGCCTGTGGCCTAGACGTAAGTTAACCTAGCGATGGCAGCACGCGAAAAAGACGCCTGCTCGTGGAGTATCGAAGAGGAATCGACGATAGGGACCACGTACCTGACACTCGAACGCGACCGAAGAGGTCCGTCGGAGGATAAAGGTAGCCACCACGAAGAATTCCGCGGCTCCCACGTGAAGCTATCAAATGTCTGACGAATGGGCAAGAATGCCGTGCTATCAAAGGATCTGGCCTCCTCTTCCTCTCTGGTAAATACGCGCGTGCAAGGAAAAAGAAAGAGACGAGGATGTGGAGGAGGGTCAGGGGGAGGGCGGACGATGTCTTAAGACAGGTAGCGGGCACAAAGGGAACCGGACACTCGCCTACGCCTGGCTATTTTATTCCACGCCTCGTGTACCCAAACCCCCTCTCGCCTTCCGTACCGATCACCTTCAGAGGGTACCTCCTCACAGGTGCACCCGAATGCCTACTAAATATCCTGTAATTATATGCCGTGCACTGACAGCTTCCATCTACCTGCACCAATCTCGGATAACCTCGGTGCAGCGAGTGTTTAGAAACCAATTCTTTGATGGAACGAGAGAATCTTCCTATTTAAAGCCTTCATTGTTGTCAACAAATTTTTAGGATCAACGAGTACCTCTTGCTCGTAGTCGTGTACCACGTACGTTTTAATATTTCCCAGATAATTGTTACATATCCTAATCATACGTATTGTTAGTCCAACAATGAAATAAATAATTCGATCCACAGTATCATCCGCGTTCATTCCATAAGTTATGAACAGGTCGAAGATAAACACGGTACTGATCCGCCATTTCCTCCGAGTTACTACCTGAAGTAGCCTTAATTCCCATTGTCGGAACTTCGTACGTATCCAGAGTTTGAAGTAGAAAGCGTACACGGTGAATAATCGTTGAATGAAAGTTACCAGCTGGGTGATTTGGTGATTCAGAGCTGACAAAGGACTGGAGATTTCAATCCTCATCGTTTAGAGGAGTCCGTATCGACGACTTCGGGATGAAAGTTTTTTTTCAACGCTCGTCGTTATGCATCCCAAATGGTCATTGTCGTCGGTCGAGTCGACGGGTGATCGCGAGCTGCTCTCGATCCGTTAACTGGTCGCGTTGAGCAGCCGGAACGTGTCGGGCGCGAAAAAAGGCGAGCGTAAGTGCGCCTCGTGGCCGCGGTTACGTGTCCGCTTCGGCGTTTACTACTTACCGGGCGAGTAGGCCACCCACGGCGCCATCTTATCCGGGATCTCTCTGTGGCACGGCGAGGGAGATACGCGCGAGCGTTATGAGTCGGTACTCATCCTCTACGCTCGCGTACCGACCGTTTAACTGACCGTCGGGACCAGTCGACTTCTCAAGTTCCATATCCTGTTCGAGAGTCCGAGAATCCCTGGCGCATTGTTTATCTTCGTTCAGGGAGGCGTGCGGGATGATACGAGCACGCTCGTTTTAAGTGTTGCGCAATAACGTCTCGCTGCATCGCGCCCGCTTCTAAGATTCTCGTTTTATGCTGGCTGTAAGGTCCGGTGATCGTGGACGCTTGCGTTTCTTCCGCGAGCTGTCGCGAGTCTACAGGTTGATTTCGATCGAGGGAAAATCTCTCGTGGAGGATTCACCATGATCCTCGTATGACCTTCAACATTTAGTTTAGGTATTCAACGTATTCAGTCTGTGAAACTTGACGATTGGCGTACACGTTTTAAAACGATCACGTGACCCCAGTCCTCTAGGACACCGTCTTTCACGGTGACACAGTGACGTTTAACCTCTGAGTAGCCAATGCAAATGGTCAACCCTGACTGCGGAGAAAAATTGTCGTTTTATTGCTCGCATAGTAACGACGCATAAATACGTAATCACGAACGCGTCCAGTTCACGGATTAGTCCGTGATGTTGATCGAGACGGAGATCAGAATTAGTTGATAGGGCATAGCGCGTATTCAGCAATGTGGAAAAATGGATACGCGTGCTGAAGGTATCGTGCCCGTTTGTGGATAACCTTCGTGAACGGAGAAGCCGGGCACCTCGAGGTGAAAACGCGACCTCGATACATCGAATGCGACACAGTTGCCGGTTGTGCCGCCTCTCGGGGCCTTTTATCAGGATGGAATTTACAAGAAACCACGCCTCGTTCGCCGCGGATGATCGTAATTTGGTTCGGCCGGTTGGTGCGGCGGATGAGTTAGCGCAGACGAGGCGAGAGAACGAGGCGTTTCCATCCACGGGGAATTAAAATATTTCGACGCGCCGACAGAAGGGTTATCTCTCGGTTGTGGGGTCTTACGGCGCACGCCGATGGCTAATGGAATGAGCCCCATGAAGGCTCCGCCGGTTCAGCTGGTTACAGGAACGTGCGCTGGTGGTCTCGCCAGAAAGAGATCTCTATCGCACCTGCGGCAGCGCACCGACCGCTTCTAGCTGCATCGTAAAAATTCATAATTACGATGAAAGTTACGAGACGGCTCGACCACTGTTGATGATCCGCTCGGCTCGCGCTGATGCCGAAGAATACGAGGGGCAGGAAGATTTTGTTGACGCCTCGTCACGACAGGTCATGGTGTCCCGTTCGTAAAGACTGCGGATGTAATCGAATTTCACGCGACTGCTTCTTTGAAATAACTGCACTCCGAAGTTGAACACCAATTTCTGACAAGGACACTCCAGACGAACCCGCAGATTTTAATTCAGTTTTGCATGTTGGTAAATCGTACGTGGTTCCGAGCCTGGGCGATGCAGGTAAATAATTCTAGATACAGCAACCAACTGGTTTCTATATCGCTAAAATTATTGATCGTTTATAGCTAAGATAACGATACAGGGATACCTGGTAATTACATGATTTATGGACACTTAAAAGTTCATTAAATCTGTGGAATAATCTAATTAAAGGTTCATTAAAATGAGCATTGGAATGGCATAATTAAGACCATGTAATGTACAAACTCAAGATATCTATCTTATGCAATCGTAAGTTGTCCGTAGATCTGTTATCCTTGTATACAATTAATGAGCAAGTAAATGGTGTCACCTGATTAATCGTGTATCGTGTCTCATGCAAATCGCCTTGATTATGATACTGACTTCTTTGTAAATTCATTTTATACGTTCGGAATGAAGTTTCGTATCGTACACTATTACCGACATATTAGTCGTTTAGCCGTCCGTTTAATAAATAAATGATATTCTATCGTTAAGATAAGTCTGTACTCCTCTCGTACGCGTTAGAAATAACATGACATTTCAAACGGAATTATTTGTAGGATTTATCATCCTGTACAAAGTTTCAGATACTCGGATAATGTTTCTGGTCGAAGTGTGTGTACGTCGACTCGTAGCCAGTAATCCTCGAAACCAGCTCTGACTCGCTAATGGGTCGTTTTTCTTGCGTCTGATCCGCCAATGTTTTCCTGCGACAGACGCAGCTCAGAAGGAAACCCTTCTTAAGATACTCTCAAGGATCATCGTAATCACGCGTACAAATATTCGCTCAGTGCGCGTGTCCGTCGTCTGTTGCATTTTCTACAAAAGGGAAACAGAAACGTTCCGAAATTCTGTGGTAATCCTTGGAGAAACAACATGTGGGCTGCGATTACCGACAGCCTATTCATTAAGAGAGAGAACACCCTACGGAACATCGACCGTAGTCTGGGCGTAAATTAATGGCTAATTTTTTGGTAAACCGTGAAATACAGACCACGCGCCTAGCTTTCCTTTCTAAGAGGTGCAATCGATCCCTAACAGACGGTCCACGCGTTGCAACGCGAGCGTAGAACTAATCCATTAGCACCGTGTCCGACGTTAGCCGGTGTTCTTCCCCAGGCAACGCGTTGATGTCTTCGAACGTTCGAAGTCGATCATCGTGTCGAGACCTTTCAACGCCGTTTGAAAGCGATTTGCAAGGAAAAATAGCAGGTAGACCGTACAGCCTCTTTGAAGAAAGGTGGCTGTCTATTTGCCCACGCCTAAGTACAGCTTCGTGCAACTTAGACATTTTCATGGGGTATATTGTACGCCTTGTGTTAATTCGCAAATTTCTACATTTCTAAATACCTTCGAGTTCTCCAATTTTATACATTCCTAAATTTTCACATCTTCCCAACCTTGAAATTTCCAAGTTTTTTTTCGGCTCTCTCTAATTCTCTCAGAGAGAACCGAGTTCTTCAGTGTCCCAGAAGATCCAAAGTAAATTTCAGAAGCCTTACACCCGAATACCTTCCTCTATACCGAAAAGTAGATGGTGATTTGAACAATATTTGTGCGAGCAAAATTTCACGGAAAAATCCTATTTCCTCCGTTTCTTCCTTTTCTCCGAGGTGTCAAAGACCAGCGTACCCGACAATGAGTCGTCGATCTTGCCTGCTGACTAGCTGTAACTAAACTCTATTTAAAGTTTCGTTGAGCTACGTTCCGGGACGAAACCGCCCACGAAATTGGACAATGGTCAATGGAACATCCGGTTCGTTGGTACAGGTGGTCCTATACACTGTTGCGTGCTGCTTCCTTTTCCGTTTGATCCTCGAGAGCCTTCATTTTCAAACACGACTCCCATGAACTTTGTATAACATTCCTCAAATGTACCTTCCAACTTTGTCCGAGTTTCTAACAGAGTTTTTCGTACATTCGCGTGTGACTTTCTTCGACTAGGAACAAGTGTACAAGATTTCTGTAGATGCTATCGATTTTGGGTAAGTTGTACGTTCCGTGGACGTACGGGCGCGAAATCGGCCGCGAGCAAGGCCTCGGCCAGGATGCTTGTCACGAAAGGCTCAGTAAGTACGCGAGAGTGTTAAACCGAGTTTTCACACCGGTTGATAGGCAGATCGCTCTAGGATAGTGCGTGGACGCGTGGGCGTCGGACGGTAAAGATACCGGTTTACGATGCCACTAAACTTACACTCGCCGCGTAATCTGGAACTTTTTCCGACACGCCTCTCTGCGTCCGAGGGGTCGACCGGCCAGACGATGCTCTGGGGTCCAATCGAATCGAGGGCAACCACGGCTCTTTCCTCTCTGTTTATTTTTTCATTCGCCACGAACGTTCCCCTCTATCTCTCGTGGAACATCGTAAAACGAGCTGATCAAGGTTCAGATACGCGACAAATGATGTCTTTCTTCTCGTTTAATCACCTGTCGCGGCTTTAAAACAGCCGACGATGCGATATTAACGAGCTGCCCGGTCGTTCGGGCGACTTAAGCGCTTCTATCTCCCGGGATCGAACAGACACTGGCCTCTCCAGGGCCTGTATCGAGAAGCTACTCTCGGCGAAGGTTAATTGATTCGAAATCGATGCCACGCTCGCCGGCTTCCACGTACTTACATAAGTACACCGGCCAGAAAAACCTTCCCGCCATTTTTTCCGGCCAGTTATCTGGAGCTCGAGTTCCGCGTGCACGATGCACCGGTGCAACGTTACAGGTACTACAGGTACCTGGAAACGGCGGAACAAGCCAAGCCCGAGGTTCGCCGCATTGGAATCGTAGCTTAACCGAAGATATCTTTATCGGGATGAACCATCCGCGTATAGCCGCGTTACGGCTTGATCGCAGCCTGTTCTCTCTCCAGGCCAGGTTTCGCCGTGTTTCGATAACCCTGCAGCCGCCTTCTAAAGCGGTCGAGCTTTAAAGTTGCTTTTACCGATGGAATACCGGGTGGAGCACTCTAGCCGCACACTCCGGTGCGTACAGGACGGTGCTACGTTTAGGACACGCGCCGATATGTGTGGAGAATTCAACGAGCAAGAACGGTAATGGCCTGACAAGCTCATGGTGTGTGCACGATGTCTACAACGATAAGAATTTGCAGATTTGAGGATTTGTTAGTTTGCAAACTAGAAATTTAGGAATTTGGGAATATGGAGGTTTCAGGAATAGGAAATCTGGACTTAGTATTTGAATTAGATTTAGGGATTTGGAAATTTGAAGATTGAAACATTTGGAAATATGACAATTCCAAATATCAAGGTCTGACTACTTGCACTTGCCCATCCGCGCACCGTGCCCATCAGTTAGCTAAATGTACTATTAAATAAGGGATATGGGATGCAGGAAAGAGGCAAGGAAGTGAAGGGCGTGCATTACCTTCTGAAGAAGGCGCGACTTCCAACGACTCTATATAACTGCTTTAGATAAGGATTGAGTAGACACCACTACGTGGAATGCCGTTTTACATAAAGCCCTGTATACTGGCACGTTCGCACTTTCGTGCTCTGTTTCTCTTTCTCGTGTCTTTCCGCTTCCCTCAACTTGCCGGCCTCATCCCTCGACCACCATTGAGATGTACATGCGCGAGAACCTTTATCGAATCACCTACGCTCTAAAGGCACGTGCTCGTAAGTGCAGCGCGTTAAGTCTCGAAGTGCAGTGCTTCGCCGACACCACGAGTGCACACACTCCGGGACTATCCTCGAGCTCGAACAACCCCATAGACTGTTAGGTGAGATCGTGGTGGGAGGTTGATGCTGTTTAGATGGCAATAGGTGACTAAACTTCGAGATCGTTTCTTGCGTTCGGAACTAGATTTTATTCGGTTCCTTACAAGAAGATGTTCACACGTTAGGTTTAATGTTAGGATAATGAAATGATTTTATAGTGATAAGTAGATGATCAGATGTGACTCTGTGTTAGATTCTTAAATTATAATGGTTACACTGAGAACTTTTGTACAATACATTCTATTAATAAATGTTATTTCTCGATGATTCTTTGACTGTTCAGAGCAGTGCAATCGAATAATTATTGTTGTCATTAAAGTTATCTGTCCTTAGATCGCTACATAATTATCACGGGGAGCTTGACACAGGGTAGATTTAATGCTGCATCCCGAATGACCCAGCATCGGCCGTCCAATCAGCTGTCAATGGGGCTCTAAACAAGTCGTCAAGTTGTCCCGCGACAATCCATCGTACCTCACCGAGGGGTAATTGAAAAAACTAACGGTGTACGTCGTCGGATCTCTTCCTAGTTTCCCAAGACCCAACCGCGACGAGCGGGTCAAACGAGGGAGGAGACTTTACATTTAAGATTAAGCCTAGATCGGCCATACACGGCGGTCCGATCGTAATCGTCCTTGCGATCGGGCCGGTAGATCTCTCAGGATCACGACAGCCCTCTAATTGCGGCATTATAATTACAAATCGACGGTTATGTGCGGCGGTGGCGCAATAATCGTGGGCATGGCCGCCGCAGTAATTTATTTGCATTTCCACTTAGGTGTCTTCCGTGACCTTTCAGCTTCCGCGCTCAGACATTGTCGAATCAATGGAGAGGACGGGCGCAACATGTGAATCTACCGATACGATCTCCACGCCCAAAGAGCAACGACTAGAAACAATAAGGCAGTTCAGAGCCGAGAGAAACCGATCGTATCGAGAGATCGCTTTATTTTGTACGCTAATAGCTTCTGAAACACGTCTCGTAACTTTGTACCCGGTATTGGCCATCACACGGTGAATTTCAACGCAAATTTTAAAAATTCTAAAGAAGTCTTATTGTTAGACCGTGTTACAGTTTATATAAAACGAGGGAACTGATTTTATATTGCTGGAGGTATAAGGTCACAGAGGTATAGCCAGTAATCCAATAATCACAAATTTGTGACGATAAACCAAGTTGAAATTAAACAAAAATTCCAAATTTTAAAAATCAGTGTCCATGAATCGAATCGAGGATCGGTATACAGGACCGGTGGATCAGTTCCCTTTCTTGTATTCGGATTGTCGCGTCGTGTTTTACGGCACAAGAGCTGGAATTCTCGTTCCGGCGATTTCTGGCGTCGGATTCGCCGCGTGTAACGGAGGAACGTCGAGATTTCGGGGCAACAATATCATTTGGTGGGCCACGGTGATGTAGAGGATCGGGAATTCTGGGCGTGGGCTCGCGACATGCACCAGGATTCACGTCGACCAGATGGAACATCGCGCTCATTTGTGCTTGCACGGAGCTGCGTGTTCCCGTCTCGGCGGCAGCCCCGAAAGCGAAAAAGAGAAAGGGTAACCGCTTGACATTATCATTTACTCGTGCCTGTCTTCGTACCTGTGACACGCGTCTTGTTATGCCGTTGCTCAGGTATTGTGATTCGATTTTTAATTTTTCACCTTATATGTTGCATATGTTACCGCTTAATACCTCCGTTGCTGCGAGTTTCAGTGAAAGGTGTTTGCCAACTATGTTGTACTAATATTATACTATTTAATTCAGCGAATCGACGTTAATGTTGCATTACCAACAAATACGATCGTGACTAATTATAGTTGTCTCAGAAATGTTCAGATTGTTCGTGAATTGATAAGGTCGTGCTCAGCAGCGAGAAAATGAAATATGAATGAAAAATATTGATGTTGGAGAATATTTATAGAATTCTCGTTTCGTTAGGTGCATTAGGTGTTTCTACTAACGTGGCTATGGGATATATCTCTGGATCCCTGCTGCCTAATAAATCGTGCCTTCCCCTCGTTTCTTGGATGCATTACGACTACCGTGGCTGGCGGGACACGTGTCGTATCGGGAAGTGGATGCCAGGAAATGGCAGAACCCCGCATATAACATCTAAATCCTGAGCAAGAGGGTGTTTCCCTGTCACAGCGCGTGCCACAGGGTACTTCCATTGGCGTCTCTAACAATCTTCCATTCCTAAAGTTGAGTTAGTTAGACAGACGTTCAAGATATGATCAATTAATGTTCGAGGTATCAATGATGATTCAATACCAAATTCTTATATTCCCAAATTTTTGCATCTCTAAATCTTTACATCCACAAATGATCAATCTGCATATCTCCCGAGGTCCAAACAAAACCGAATAATTGCATAGAGAGTTTCTCGAGCCATATACCCTGAACGCTATCAATCACAACTTGCAAGGTATCATATCAGGATCCAGAGTTGAAACAAAAAAGAAAAGATTCTATCCGGGATCGCGATTCCATGCCTTCTCGAATTTCCTCTCGCTGGTCGCTCGTTCACGCTCGATCCCGCTGGACGTCGGTTCGTGCTCATCGAAATCGAAGAAGGCGAATCTTCGACGAGCTTTCCTTCCTCCCTCGCAGCACCGCTTCACCGTGGCTAGTCCGTGGCGAAGCCGAAGGAACGAACTGATTTACATACTGGCTACGCCACTGCTGTGCCTTTGGTGCGGGGGAGAGAACACGTGTGTGCGAGCCACACTACGAGTGTGCTGTGTTGCGTGTGTACATGTGTGTGGGTGTGGGTCCCTCGTACCCGGAAGGCGCGGCCCCAAAGGTTCAAGGACTGAACGCCAGGTGCCGCTGGAGGGAACTTAAACCGAAACATGTGCCAGCAGGTCCTTGTTCGTTTCTATGAATATCTTTTCACGCGACATTTAAACGTGGTATCGTTGTCACGGCATAAAGTTTCTTTCGAGGAATCTCTGTCATTGCAAATTACAAATTTTACATATTTTCACTATCAGATAAAGGTACTTTCATTACTTTGATTATGACTTTGATCATAATCACAGAACTGATACGGTTCTCTTATTTCATGGTGTATACTTGCAAGTATAACTATGCACTTGTAATGTAATTCTAAAGTTATTATGTTATACTACATTCCAAAGTTGCGATTATGTGTCACAAGAAACGTATATTGTAATTCTAGCAATGATTTCTTTCGATTATCCATCGCCATTCGGCGTCTTTGAATCCCGAATGGCGAGCGTTCAATAGCCTGGAAATTCCATTGCAGTTTAGATGCACGTTAATTGCCCGAGAGGATAGGCTTGATTTATCGGCCAATTGATCGAGCATGGAATTTGGATGAATCGGTGGCTACGTGCTCGAAATAAGACGTTAATCTTGCGTAACGCTCGACGGAACGGCGTCTTAAAATGGTCAGAGCCATCGATATTTCGCATTCTGTGCAAAACCCGATTCCACGTGTGTTCGGAGACGCGTCAGGAATGCTCGGATAATCTCGGTCGTAGGTGCATTAGGGCGTTGATAACGCTCGGGTTGAAGGAACGTTACGTTTGATCCTCGACACGAGAGGAGAGGTCCTTGCATGATTATAGCACGGCTGCTTTCACGTGTATGCGCTAACTTTCTCCGCGATACGAGACGCCAGAGGAGAGAACGAGCCAGGGTTTCGGAGGAAAAATGCACAGTCGATCCTCCTTCGCCTGTTCGTCGCACCCACACACCTCCAGATCGGGCTCGTATCGAGCCGAGATCTTGGTAATCTTCCTGGCATCGACACACGGTTATATACTTATCCAGCTCCTTTTGCCGACGAGGATGATTCATCCTGAGGCGGTATAAATCACTCGCCGGGTCCCAATTCATCGCTGAAGACGCCGACGACTTATCGAAAACGAGGATTTCTCTCGTTTCGGTTCGCGCCTACGGGACTTTTCATTCTCTTTGTTCTTTCTTCGCTTTTTATTGGGTGCAATGCCAAGACACGGACAGAGTAACGGCATCGAACATATTCTACTTTATCTTTTTTTCCCTGTTGCGTTAGACTATTTTATTATTTGGCTTGCTATGTCATTCACTACCCCATTCATCCATTTTTTCACTGCACTTCTATTCTATAATATTACATGTCTTCCTGAATCCTAGTAATTCACATGTGAACTTAACAAACGCACACAGTACCACATCATAATTTACCACTCATGTAAAACGTTACCTTTGAAGACTTGAAGTTAGTAAACCATAAGAGCTTCATTTGAAATTAATAGTCAATATAGCTATCTATATTTTGACATAGTTTCATCCTTTTCAAGTTGTCCAAACTAATAAAGTATATCCATGGAAAGAATCAAGATAGGAAAGTTAAAATTGTTCGTTACCCTGCAGGCCAGTTAACGATTCCGAAAAAGAAGTCTGCTCGGAAGTGTACAAAAATAGTCGGGCGCGTGTGCTTGGCACGCTTTCGTTCCTTCGGGAAACAATCTGTCAGTAGGACAGATGCAAAGATAAGTCTAGAAGGATCTCGAACACACAAGCCCTCAGTTCTTACCGCCTAAGTTCTTTATAAGAACTTCTTCAAAGAGAGTCAAAGTTAAAACAGGGTTGAAGCACCTGACATTTGAAACATCTTATATCCAAGGAAGATTGGAAAATTTGTTGAAAAATCAATCGAAAATTTCAGTGAGATTGGTTTCAGGAAATGGTACATAATGACCGGCGGCCATTTGTACCTTTCGCGTATCGCTCGCTGTTGCAACAACGTTTTGTAATAATTCAGCACTGTTCGTTATCGTGTTTCTCATTTAACAGTCCGCTTCAATTAGCCGTCAATTAGATACCACCACTGGAGCACTAGCTGATTAACGACTGTCTGGAGCCGGTCAAATGGTTCAAGTCAACATCAAAGCTCACTCGTAGCGCTGTGTCTGACCCGCTTGAACCAGCGTGGCAGTTTCAGCGCGTATATTTACCTGTGCGTGTTCGGTCATAATACGAGATCGAGTATAGGTGTCCTCGTTACGAGAAATTTTCAATCCTGACCGACGTTATTATCGCGTTCCATTGATTTCCGACTCGAGTAACTTCTTTTCCTTTTACCTAATTATTACGCGTTCCCACATACTGCTGCCAGATAGATAAGCGTGCATATTTGTTTCTTTTACTCTTTTTCCTTTGCGAATTCCTCTCACGGTATCGTGGCGAGATTAGTTCACGACTTAATTTCAATAATGAATACATTGGTGCAGGAACTGGAATGTTCCGAACTTCTAATGTACCATAGTTCTATAGTTCAGAAATTTCATAGGTAGAAAGTCTCAAGGTATCCCCTAAAGTTTGGAAGTTCCGAAGTCCCAAATTTAAAAATTCTAAGGTTTCAATATTCTAAAGCCCCAGGGTCCAAAAGTTCCAAAGTTTCATAACCTTAAAATTTCAAAACCCCAAGGTCCCAGATCACCAAATCTTCAAATCCCAAATTTCTAAAGTCCCATTCTGAAAAACAGTAATTCTAATTACGATCTCCCAGAATTAAAATTCAGCCTAAGTCCCGCGGCGAGCACAATCAGAACGCGTGCAGCTGGGATTGAGCCATGCTTCGATCGATTACGTTTCCCTCGATTTTATTCGAGACACACCAACCGGGGACAAGCATCAACGAAAGAGGCTGTTGTACAGAGGCAATGGCTCACGGATGTTTCGAAAGCAATTAGGGCAGTAAAAGGATAATTTCGTTTATGTAAAATTGCCGGCCACCGGTGCTTTATTGTCTCCGGTTGGCACGCGAAACGCTTTTTCGTCGTTGAAAATTATAGATTTGTTTTTATATCTGGCGAGAACGTATCGTTAGCCGCGAACGTCGATCGATATTTGGCCTTCTCGCTGCCGCCCGTTCGCAACGTTACAATCGCTAATAGCAGTAATTTCTGCTGGCATTACTGTCCGGCGACTGTCGACAACCGTGCTCCCTTCGTGGCTACGGAATCATGGCCGGGTAATAAAAAAAAGTTTATGGCACGAGCGTTCGTTCTGCCCGGATAAACGTCACTCGTTCGATGCGCCCAATACGTCTTTCCATTGGCGGAACCGGACACTTCTGCTTCTTCTTTTTGACGATAAACACGTACCATTCTTTTATTCGTTTTATTCACATGGACTGATGATTCAGAAACTCATTGTCTTATAACTCTTAGAAGCATTTATATAATTTTGGTAATCAGCTTTCACATTTGTAGGTTACATGAATGCATACATTCAAGTCTAGTAAGGTTCATACTTGTTCACAAATAAAATACTAAATCCTGTTATTGGACTGTCGATGTCTACATATGTTTGACATATACAAAAATAGAAAATATGCACAATGTTCAATGTAGTTACATTGAAGAGAATATATGATAGATGTAGATCTGGTCAAGGTGGTACAAAGAATTGTGTCTTACAAGTGAAATTAGAATACACAATTAGAATGTGATGTGTCGAACAAATAATGTCGATCTCGTGGGAGGGTGCCTGGAAATGGGGTGTGGGAAAGTCAGATTTCCAATGAAATTCCGATCAACATCGCTTCTCCGCGTTTGCAAGCAAGGTCTGGAGGAAGCCCCAGGCAGCGGCGCGGTTTCTGTTCTAAACTTCGTTTCGTGACCGGCTTCGGTGTCCTACAAGACGTTTCACTCGAGCACCGGCACGCGTTCACCGTGGAACTATTGTCCGTTTCGCGGGCTGCGACTCGACCCGTGAAACACGACAATAATTACGCGTTGACACAACCGGTATCCTTTCACATGTGAAACGGTCTGCTCCAGATTCTGAAAGATCAGTCGCGGGAGGGGTCAGCCCGGTAATGATACACCCATGCAGTCTCCATCTGACCCAACCCCTTTAACCTTACACAGCCCCCTCTTCGGGTTTTGTTCGCCGTGAAACACATTCGACACGATTTCGTGAATCGTTTGCGTACCATTGAAGTCCTACGGATGATGATTTAATTATGGAGATGGGTGGACTTGAAATGGTCTGATCAAGTTGTGTTGATTCGAGTCCGTGTATGGGAAGACTTATTTATTTTCATTGCTAGATAAAATGTTACGAATGGAATGTTAAGCGAGTTAATCTTGAGAATGATTTCGTTTCTTCCTGATTAATTCGTATTCAGTTGTCGGTTGTATAATACGGGGAAGTTGCTTCATCGAGGTTAACGGAAGAATTTCTACGAGAGGACGAAAGTGATTTCGTTTTCGTTGGAACTGCCTTGTCATACTAATTAATTTAATCTTGAATACGAAGATGCTACAGAAATTTGTACATTCAACTTTGATCGAAATACCGTTGTACAGGTTTTCAAATTGACTCCATAATTTAAAGTTCTTTCACGTTTACCCATCGAAGAAAATTATTCAGGTGCAGATATGAAAAATGTGCAGGATCGATTAAAAAACAAGAGTGGATCGGAATGAGTCGTGAGTCCCGTGGAGGATTAATGAAATTGGGCATTAATATCAGCGCGACGAGCGTAGAAAAAGGAGACGAGATTCGATGAAGAGGTTTTAATGCGAGCCACAATGCGCCGCATCGAGGTGTAGCCGTGATATAAGGCCGCGAGCCATCGATCTTCCTGAAAAAGAATATCGACGATCGTGGCCGCGTATATGCGGAACACCCGTCGAGAAATCGGCGCCGACGACCGGCAAGACGATCGATCGAATGATCGCCAGCGATTTCTTGCATCTACGCGATCGCATCCCATGGAATAAAAGAGCCAAGAACTGTGGCGAGTCAGTCTTGTCGAAACTGGAGCTACAATGTCATCATATCGTTTTTTTTTTCAACCTCTCGTCACTCGTCACCGCAACCGTTCGAATCTTTCGAACCGATCGATCGATCGATGACCCCGACGGGTCTCGAAGTAAATTCGCCGCGGCATCGTGTCGACAGAGCAGTGCACATTGTGATGCAACGAGGTTGTGTTTTATCGACGACGAATATCGTCGACGGGCACGATCGGACGCGAATAAATCGAAAACTTTCTCGTTCTTCTCTTGACGCTTGTCCTACTTTGTTAGTTCAAATATCATTCACCTTTTCTTTAGGTAATTCTAAATTCATTATTCAAAATACAGAAATTCTAATGTCCCGCAGATAAAATTAACGTTACGGTTGTCACGGCAAATTGAGAAACGCACAGATATACCAGCTCGATCTTGCGAGCATTAAACAACGTTTGAACCCATTTACCGTCTCGGAATCGATATACCTGTTCGATGAAGGTAACACGGCAATCGCCGGACAGAAATACCAATTGCGTTGAATTCATTCAATTATAAACGACTGAAAGGCAGGTCGCGAACCGCGCCGCATATTTGACACAGCAACGAATAATCAACAGCGGATAGCATACGTTTGGCTCGTTCGAAATGCTGATCTATAATTATCTCGCATAAAAGGAGCCGATCGATACAGGTAATAACCGACACGTTGGCAGAAATTGCCGGCTAATTGCTACAAATACTTCGCGCAAAACACGGCAAGAAAGAATTATGAATCCGCGTTCGATTGTTCGTTGTCGACTTGAACGATTAGTTGGAAACAGCGCGAGTCCTTCGGGAATAGAGGGATCATCGGAGAACACGAGGAAACGGGCAAGGAAACAGGTTACCGGGAAGGATTTAAGCCTGAGATGAAACGATCGGGGCCAGTTTGTTGACGTAATCGACGAAAACGCCTCCCATTGCGGCCCAAGCGAATCGGTTGAGTGGTCGATTGGCAGGCCGGCGGTTATCTTCAATTTTTCCATTAAGGCACAGGTTGGTCGCCTAATGGTTGCTACTTGCTCCTCCGGGTATTTCGACAGTGGATCTCACTCTTGACGAGGATACGCCTCCGCGTTACCAACCATTCACCATCTCTTCGTGTTTCTTACATATTCTCTTATCTGCCATAGTCCCAAATTTCTTGATTCCATGTCACTATTAGATCATAAATTAAAGATGACAATCTCTTACACGAGTTACAAATCATTGAATTCTGATTCAAATGTTCACCTAAATGTTTTGACTGTATTCCTCTATCAGTGGCTAAGTACCCTACAAAGAAAATGAAGAAAATCTAATTTAATTAATCTCGTCACTATTTGCGATGATCACATTTGGAGAAAATGTGAACCTACTCAGTTAACCTACGTAATTCATATTTTCTAAGAAGACATTTCCGAGGTTATGGAAAGGAATTAACATCTAAGAAATTTATATTGCAGTTGTAGATACGAGATTCTTGTAACGATCTAATAGTCGAATATCGATTGGGTGATTATAAGAGTATTTCGGAATCCGGCATAGGTGTAGATGTGACATATGTATTCTTTAATAGATGGGACGAACGCTAAAATCGGTCGATAGGATTTCGTGGTACGTGCGGCACCCGCGCTCACACTGCACCTTCGCCTTCGAGACGATGGCACATAGGAAGAAACAGGTTTGACAACCTGAAGGTGGGCTCACCGGGGCCACGTGCTGCGGCGCATTACTTATAATCCCATCAGCATCTCTCTTTCTTTCTCTGTTCGTTCCTCTTCGCCTCCTTTTCCCTCTGCTTGCCACGTTCTTTTTTCTTTCTCTCGTACGCCTCCACCGTTCCATCCCATTTTATTCCTCTTCTTCTTCTTCTCCTTCTTCTTCTTCATATCTGAGACTTCTCTCCTCCCCCGCATTCTGGAATCTCTTTCTGGAGTCTCCTCGTGTCTCGTCCACCCTGCTGCTCGTTCGACCGCGTTCGAATCGCAATAAACGGTGAACTAAATGCTCGGCCTTTCTTATCTGTTCTTTAACCTTCGGCAGGAAGAACAGGATTGCGACGGTGCACTTTTTTTTTAGGAAATCGTGTGATTAATTTTGCGGATTTTATTCTCTATAACTTTAGCTTTGATATTGAAAGGTAGTAGTAATTTGGTATTATTTGTGAGCTACTAAGTTATCAAAGCTTGCTGAAATCGACATTGCTAGATCTTGCTAAATCTATTGATCTCTGGATACCTATATTCCTAGGTACCTTCATCTCTAGATAGGTATGTCTTTAGATACATTCCTACATTCTACAAATTTTTACCACTATGTTTCCTATGGAAGCTTGTGCTCGCGAGTGTACATCACACAAGAACCAGAGTATTATTCGTTTCCCTTAATTGCATTGCCCGACTCGCCACGGTTGCAATTATCGATAGTCCGAACGAGAGAAACCGATCGGGATCGAGGGATCTCGGTTATTCCCACCGATATGCAGAATCTTGATATGCAAAAGTTTCCATCGGAAAATGGAGAGGAGGACGCGCGGAAAAATATGGCGAATGGTCGCGTTAGGAGCCGGTGAAACAGGTTTCGAGTTCGCTTTTCGTCAGAGGTAACGTCAATACGCGCAAGGCCGTCTAGATGCGAGATGACCCGGCCGATCTTGCTCGCGAGCACTTATCTTTTCTTTTCGTTTCTTTCTTCGCCGACACTTTTTTCCCCCGTGGAGCGTAATCGCGGCAAGCCACTCGGACCGACGAGAACGGATTAATACGTTCGCGTCGATCAGACTCGTGGAACACGAGCTTGCACCTTCGCTTCTGCGCTGCTTGAATCAATAACGAATTAGCGACTCGCTAAAAGGTGTTCGCCAACGAATTAGAAACGCCAATCGGTCTCGCCTCGCGGGAACAAACAGGTTCTTGTCCCGCCGACGTTTTCCAGCTTGCACAAGGACACGGAGGACTTCATGACTTTCACCCGATTTTTTCCGGCAAACTGTTAAATTAACGGGAAGCTTGAGCTTGACGGCTTGTATTAATAAAACGTGATCCTTCGGAACGCAAAAAACCGCCGCGCGTACGCGAATGTCTGTATTTTGTATCTTAACGAGCATAAATTGTACGCTATAAGCGTAATGTTGCGGTACGAGTTGATCTGGATCGTTCGTGCAATTCACCTTGCGCGAATCGCTTCGATTCAGCTAACGTTCCGGCCCGATAGAAGCTGCTTTATGTGTTTCTAATCGTTAACGAGCTGATATTAAGTTTCGAATTGTCGGCCAATTTATGATAATCTACCGATTTACAAGATTAGAGTAACTTAATTTTAAATTAAGCGCTATATTACGTTCTTCGAGATGGTATGGCCTGTACTTACTTATTTGATGCTATGTAACATTTGGATACTCTGATATTACTTTAATGACAGAAGTAATGATATAGGATGTGATGATCTAGAAATCTACACGAGAATATGGCCATCTTGGGTCGTATAGATTTGGAATACAGATTCAGAGATTTGGGTTATAGTAATCTAGAGTATAGTCATTAAGACATACAAATCTAGGATGTAAGGATATGGAGTAGAGATCAGAGACACAGGAGTATCAAAGTATGGTAATCTGAGTATACAGGGCTACATAGAGCTACACAGATAATCCAAGAATAAGAGTAGAGTAGTAATCCCCCACCACATGCTCCCAATTTTGCTCTTCACCTTTTACCTTCAGGAATCCTCCGTTGCACCTGAGTGTACACGCGCGGAGACCTGTGTTTACTTGGCGGCGGTGTAACGAGCACCGCGTGCCACCGGTAATAATTAGAAGAGGATAGGATACGGTGCAGCTCCAAGGCCGCAAGAAAACGAGCAAGGTGGAATCGAGCCGTAGGATCCGGGACTTAAATAATTAAAGCGTTCACATGGCATCGCGGTTACCATGTTCTTGCGCAATACGATCTACTCGGAGGACTGCGATTCGATCTAAGCGGCCCTTTTTATCGGGCTGCTTCACGAATCACCAGGCTTTATGTCTATCGACTGTCTCCCGCAGGAAACGAGTAACAGGTGGTCTAAAGACGTTTTTCTGGACAGTCATCCTTTTTAACGTTCTCGAAGCAGAATGTTCAAGGATCGTTTTTCCGAAATACTCGGCTTCAATTTGCACTTCTGCGAGTAGGTCGATACACCGTTAACGCAGCCCCTCGAGAAAAAATCGAACGAATAAAACGCACGAGCGAAGATGGACCAAGGTTCGTCCTCTTTCGCCATCCCCGGCTCAGGGAACAAAACGATTTATTGCTCCCCGCTGGCAAATGTAGCGTTAATACACGTGTCCCGGCGTCGAAATTTACATAGTTGCGTTTATCTCGGAACCAGTTCCTCGGATCACGTCTTCTTCGTCGATCAAACGAGCTCCGGCTTGTTTTCTGTCTTCCATAACGATCATCCAGTTACGCGTGTTCTCCTCGGCAAAAAGTGATTGAATTAGCAAAATTACTTAATCAACGGACCTGCATATCTCCCTGTGTTATTGGACTGTTATTAGGGATATACCTCAGGCTTTTTATTTCAATCGAATCGGGTTCGGACATGTAGTAAGACGTAAACTCTTGGATAGCCCGATTACATTTGGTTGAAATTACGGACAAGATTTCAAATTTAGTATTAAATTAATTTAGAAATTGAAGGATTTGGGAATCTGGTCGCCCACAGTAAATTTGATCTTGTCCGATAGCTCAAGTTCCACACTATAAATTAACTATTACTCACTTGTCTCTATTATAATCTATCTACCAGGTAATAACTCTCGCTTTACTCGAGCCTCATGAAAGGAACGTTCAGTTTTCTTCAGCGTGGCCTGACTCGCCTTTCTCTACGCCGGCGGAAGTGGTGAATCGGGCTTCTAAAGACGAGGGAGTAGCTTCTCTAACCTGTCATGTAGCCATTCTTTCATCTCCTGGAAGGCACTACAATCGGTCGGTGGACGATGATAATAATATAGTCTGGATAGAGGCAAACACGCGTTAACTTTGTACGCGCTTCCATATTAGTCTAGCCAGGCGGTTATCCTTGAACGTGTGCTCCTTCTTTTTATTAATCGCCCTTGCCGACTTTTCCTCTCTGAAAAATTACGTCAAACGATGAGTTATACGTTCGTCCAGGTACAGGTACACTGTCACGTACCGTTCCTTCGTAGCAAGAGTGATATAATTCCAAATTGTTTCAGATTGAGATCTTACTTTATGCAAACCGAGTCATGAATAATGGAGCAGACTTTGAATCTAAACGTTCAACTTTTTTATACGGCAATACTCGTGAAATCTTCATTTGAATTTCTCTGTAACACATTGTGGAAGATGTATGCAGAATATGCCGTAACGATAAGATCAACGTGCATGATATACTGCTCGCATTAAATGTTAAATTCAGTTTAATATATCCGAAGATATTCTTGTACTATAAATGTTCGGTATTGTTCCTGTTACACGCTAAGGTGTAATGATCTAGATTCTATCTTTATCACGGTAATATCACGCGTTCAAATCGCCACGCATTAAAATCGCTACACGTTGTACAGCCATGAGTTGTGTAGTCACGATAGATCGCGACACTTAAGTGGGGAGGTGACTTCTGCGAATTCAACCGAAGAAAGAAAGGAGGACGTGTGCGAGCGATCGATATCCGGCACGTGCGAGTTTCATACGTTCCACCATAATTAAATACCGATGTCATGCTTCTAGATCCAATTTTCAAGAATTGAGGATATCGACGGACACTTAAACACTCTACTCTTACGAGAGTAGAACTTCTGTAATTTTACGGCAATTTCATCGGCAGAGTATTATCTCGTCGTCGCATTAACCGTCGGTGATTTCAACGCGTGTGCAGGCACGCTCCCCGGTCAAAGTTCTATCCTCACTTAGCAATAATTCAGTTCGGTTTTACCCTCGCTCCTCAAGTCTTCTGCCTCCGTGCGGCTCCGTTCTCCACAATTCTTCCGTCGTCTTCTTTTCTTCTTTTTTGCCCGTGTCTCTTTTCTCTTCTTTCTTGTCTCCGGTCCTCCCCCTCGGCCCCGCTTGCCGGGTAGTTACGTACATACACGTTCGTAACACAACGTGCCAATATCGATAAGTCAGTCGGAACAAAAACAACCGAACGATCGAAGCTTCGACTCTGTTCTGTACCTGCGGTTACCTGCCATACGTCTCCCGTTCGGCACGCCGCGTCGCGATCTCGTTACACGTATATAGCAAGATCGCGAGAGTAACGCTGCAGAAAAGTAAACGAGGATTCAGGATATTCTCGTTTCTATCATGTCCGCCGCGCAACTTTATGCACTTCGTTTTAACCGTAAAATTGTACGCTTCTGAAGACTCGAGAGTGCCGTTGGTGATCTTTCGGCTAGAACGAACGAGCTTTATTCTCAGGTATACGGAAGTTGTAGAACAATAGTATATACTGAGATTGTAGGTTGCAGCATTTTGTTAAAATATGTTTCTCGTGAAAGGCGTTGTTGAAAACTAACGATAGCAATTTATCTTGTTAATTTGAATACACCCGCAGACAAAACGTTTCGACTATAAATCACCAGTTAATTCTCATGATCGGGAATAATTCCCGTTGAGGGTTGAAATGATCAACGCTTTCGATGTAGGCTGGGATAAAAGTGGAAGAAAGACAAACGACTATAGGTTCCGGTAAATTTTGTCAACTTCATCGAGGAGGACGTTCAGGTATATACGAAAAGGGTTACAAATCGAAAGACATCCCATGAAGGGAACAAGAAACTACATTTCCGACTATTACGAGTCTCGTGATCGAGTCGTAGTCGTAAATTTCTGGTTTCTTCGGGAATGTGACCCATTGGACACGTAACGTACACGACATCACGCGACCATTCGAGGCGTTGGACATGAACTTTGCTGGTAGGCCAGCGTGTAGATTGAAACATCACCGGTCTGTATCATTGAAAACGTAACACGTCGGCGCGTGGTGGTCGTTAACGGATTTAACGTTCCCGGCCGCGGGTAAATTCAGCCACGTGTGAGAAATTACGGAACGCGTGGCCGGCCGCCAGTAATATAGCTTCCAGGTAAAGACCGTAAAGCAACGTTCGGGAATCGATGTGATCGTTCTATTATAGCCATTGGTACCGGAGGTGTGTAACAAAGCGATACGATCGTCGTAACCGTACGGGAACACCTCGAGAACAACTCGTAGTTCTACGCGAGAACCCATGGGCCCCGTGGCACGGGATTTAATGGAGCAAATCGTTCCCCGCTTTCGACCAATTATCGACCTCGCTTCGGATGTAGCCGTACTTGCTATTCCGGCTCGATGCACCCACGACACGTACACGTATACAACCGAGAGGTTGCGGCGATGTTGGTTCTTTTATTTTTTTCCTTCCTTCCTTTTTACAGCCGGCAACCCCGATCCCACCCACTAGCGTAAAGTCCAATTAGAGTCGACTAGCCGTTCGAGATAATTGGCGAACACTCGCGCGACCACGTAACTTACCGACCGGTAGCGTCTCTTCCTTATTCTCTCCTTCTTTCACGGCCTTGTTACACGTTCACCCGGGGTCATCACCGCTTTCGCCCATTCTTTCATCGTGTCCCGGCCCTTGATTGCGTTTGACGAGCTCAACGCGTCCTACGGTAGCTTTCCAATCGCCATTACCTACCGTCGCTGTTTAACGTTATTTACAAACGCCTTTGTCACTCGAAGCGATTACGCTCGCCAGCACTTCCGTAGGGAAAACGGCGATGTACTCGCTAGTTTATAGTTTCGGATTTAACATAAAAAATTTCGATAACAGGGATATCTACAACATAGTCTGATACAATTATTTTCTCCCATGAGTGCTTTCCCTATGAGGTATGCGTATATCCTCAGTTTTTAATTCCCTCGACCCACGCGCCCACCAAGGCATATCCAGTCAACTTAATGATTTACGATAATTCCAGAATTCGCGCAGCTGAGCGCGATAAAATAGGTAAAAATCCCGGTTCTCTCGGCAACAGTTTTCCGGATGTTTCGTGGAAACTCGTGTAACGACGAAGAACGAGAGACGGAGTCAGTAATATCCGCGTAAACACCCACACGCGTGGCGGCCCGTATGGGCTTCTCAACGACGATTGAGGCACGGCCCGGCCGTAAGTCTTGCTCGGGCATAAACCAATCCTGAAAGGAGAACGCGATGCAACGGGGTATCCATTTCACGAGCGATGGAGACATCGGGGGTACCTCGTTCGATTCCAACCATATGCTAATTCTCTTCTTGAACCGCCGCTCTCGTGTATCGCCGCGGTGCGTACGGAAATAGTAGGAGGCCCTCGAGAATACGTCTTCGACCAGCACCATATTAAATCTTCCGCCGTTACGTTTTTTGCGATCGAAATCGCTGTTTCCTCCAAAAGGAATCAACGGTAGCGAGTTACTTCCTTCGAGTTATTTTACTGGATTTCAAGTTGGTTTACTGGATTCGATTCGAGCACCTTTTGACAGGATAACCCTCGAGTGTTTTTCACCTGCTTGTGACGGCTTGCATAAAAGACCCGCATCTTTGTTTCACCCTTCTGTTAAAGCGACTTTTGATTAGGGTGTTGGTATGTCGAAGTTCTTCCTCAAGTTTCAACACTGTACTTTATCGGTTGTTTTCAATATCCGTGAAATATATCATGTGTAGCTAGTGTCTTACGCACTATGTAATTTTCCAGATTTCCCAAGTCATTTCATCAGCCATCAAAATTCACCTGGTCGCAGGTTTGCATGGTAACCAGGTACGGGTACAGGACCTCCCGCAGAGGACTCGAGCGACGACTGATAAAAATGTTCGTACTCAATTCCTTCTCTTCTTGTTTGCTCTGTTTCTTTCTCTGCTCTTCCGTTTCCTCGTCTGTCTTTGTCCACGTCTTATTTGGAATGAACGAAGGACGAGGGACATGCGAGATTACCGCGGCGCTGCCCGTTGAGACGCGCCTGTCGAGACGAGACGAGACGAGCCGAGCGGAGCCATGCGGTAGGTACCCCGCAAGACTCCGCGGGATGATAAAATGACGGCTACGAGATCGGACCGCATGCGACGTGTAGACACTGTCCTATAAAATTTCCGGACCTCGCGGTTTTCATAATTGCGCGCCGCAGAACCTTTCCTCGAAACGATTCCTTCCTAACTTACAAATTTTGAAATCTGAATCTTTGTCGCTGCAAGCACCTCGTGCGCGTGAGCCTTTTTGTGAATACCAGATATGTGACTCACTTCCCAATGTCAGAACAGAGTAGATAAAAATTAAAAAAGTCAAACATTTCAATCACCAAGTCAGTCCTGACATCAACTCTACGTTCAAATTAGAATAGAAATACAAGCTTGCATATCCATAGAATACCGTGTTAGGGAATAACTTAATAGTTGAAGGAGAAAAATCGCCACACGAGCTTCCTTTGCGCCGTTTTTTTATCGTCAGAGTCGTCGTCGTAACGCTGCGGATAATTTATGTAATTCATTCGGCTAATATCGGCGAGCCGTGTCGTAAAGCGTTCGCATAACCAATTTGGCACTAAAGACCCCGGCACGAGGGCCCTTTAGAGTCCCCCCTCGCGGTGGGCAGTGCCATAACATTACGGGTTACGAGTCTCTCTGTTCGTGCTCCAGCGACTCTCTCGTTTCTCGTGGTCATCTTCCTCCACGGCGTCCTCGTCGTTGTCGTTTCTACCCGTGTTTCTTTTCCTTTTGGTTGGCCGGCTTACTTGGCCCCTTTTCCAGCCGTCTCGTTTTCTTCGTTCCAGGCCCACGGTGTCAGGTGGAGAAGCTGTTCGCTCGATGGTGGATGATATTAGCATGGTAACTGGGGGCCCCAGCGGGCGCCTTATTAAATTTGTACCATAAGCAATATCGCGATGCGGCCCGGGCCCGTTTCAATTTGCCAGCCTGGAAATTTAAGGCTCGGCTCCGTTGGCTCGTGCACCCGTCTTACCGATGCTACCGCCGCTCTCCGGCCCCCTGATAATCGTCATTTTAATCTATCTGCGACTTCGAGAAGACAAAGTTGTGATTCGAATGTAGCAAGGTGAAACCTGGATTTATTTGATGTCTTTGTACGGATGCACGCGGTTGTGTGGTATTTTAGGGACGATTCAAAGGAGAAATTTGAAAGAGTCACGCGTGGGAGATATGGTAATCTTGCGTGGGAAAAATGAGATATAAATTATAACGTTTAGCTTTGCGAATGGAGAAATAAATTTCCGAGGAAATTTGTATTCGATACGCCTTTGTCCTCTGAAAAATCTACCGTAAATCAACAGGCTTTCTTAATGGGTTATTGGAAGCTGCGCAAATTATACAGAAGAAAACACCGAAGTAAAGTTGTGTAAGAACTAGACCTAATAAAATTACAACTATAATCCTTAACCTTGCGTTACATTCTTTCCAAATGATACGAGAATGCAACGTACGGAGGCGTACTTAACAGGTGCGGATACATTAATATCGTTCCAAGTGTTCCAATTAACAGCTTAAGTCACAGCACGTGTTAAACTATTGCCTGTTTACGTCTTAACTACTCCTCCTTCGTACACCTTATGCTAATAAGCGGTTGGAAACTTAACAAACAACGAGTCGAGGATAATTTCATAGTAGGAACATTTTCGTAAACGAAGTCTGGTAAATGGTGCAGCGTCCCCTAGCAAATCTTGTTCCATTCGTTCTGCAAGGTGGTTTCGCGCGAGAAACAAGCCCCGCGGTGTTTCTTTTAATTGCATCGGAGCATAGGAACGCGTAAATTGGCGAAATCTCAGGGGGGTCGCGACGCTAATTTCAGCCTCGCGTTTGTACACAGTGAATCCACATATTAGCCGGTTTATTGCATTCCGGGAATTAAATATCTTTCCGTAGTTCGATACTGTAGGCCATTTTACTACCGTGCGAGCTGTACGCCTAACAACGTTGCAGTATACACGGAATTACACGATCGACTGCAATTTTGTGAATTTACGTGGAATCGCGGTAATTATGAAGCCGATAATGATTATGGAAATTAAGTGACTCGAACTGGCTGAATCGTTTCGTTTAATTCGCTATGGGAATGTAGAATAGCATCGGAATAATTTACAGCGTTCGTGCGGGCGATCGTAACTAGGAGGATTTAGTTTGTCTTTGTTAAATATACGAAGTCACTACCGAAATATGAACATTGCCCGGGACAATTAAAACACTTTATTATTTTTATCACGAATATCTGAAATCGTATTCGATGTATATTTTTTTAAATAAATCGAAGTTGTTGAAGTCCAAAATATTGCACCGTGAAAAATATAAATTGATCGAAGAGATAATAAACGCTTTCTAAAAATGAAATTGACAAGGGATGGGGTTAATTAAAGGAAGGTGTCAAGCGTCTGTTGGAAGAATGGGTCAGATTAATTCGACTGTTCGATCGTTCGACGGGTGTCCGTGTTTAGATTCATCATCGTGCACGATGGCGACAATAGCAAACACGCTTGTGCCTACACACGATGACGCGTACTCGAGAGGAGGAGAAGACAGAAAGAAAACGAACGAAATGAAATGACATAATAAGACGCTTGTGCCAACGGCACCATGGCGCTAATGATTACAAATGGCCGGACCGATGTACTTGTGCCGACCAAAAGGACAAGTCGAGTGATCGATCGCTTCCCCCAATATCGCTTGATTCGATTTGGGAGCCATTCGTGGCGCAGTCGAATTCTTGGCCAACTTCTTGTCGTGTCGTATAAACTTCGTTCTATAACGAATACGCGATACCACGTTTCAATGTCTAATTTGTGACTTAGGATCGCGATATGTTGAACATTTCAAACGTGGCAAATTTTAAGGATATAATCTATTCTCCAATGATGGAGAATTTCTTCCAAATCGGTTCCTAGATAACCTAACTGGTGATTTCCTTCTGTTACACCGGTGATTTTATCGAACGAGGTTTGAAACGGAAAGAAATTAATTCAGATGTGCATAATTTAATTAATATTCTAATTTCACGTATCTACAGTATCATCTTGAAACAGGTAAGGCAAATAACCTGTTACATCGTTTGACGTTTTGCGAAAAGGATTGACAGCAATCTATACGTACAGATATCAAGATGGCCGACAGCATTCACACGACAGCGTTCAAGAAGAAAATGAGGGTACACGTTTCCAAAAGTTTGAACTTAGTTAAGGGCTGGGAGCAACTTGGTCCCGTCGCAGCGGAGTTCATCTGTGGTCCAGACTATTCGCACGTCCCTTATCTCATCGACGTACATGCCTATCAACTTGGTTACATCTTTGTCCAGGATACTCCTGACGTGAAGTTTACAGAACTATTAACATACTTACTTTTGTGAACCAATTATCTTCTGATTATAAATATACTATAGGTACAGTGTTTCTGTACTGCTCCGCAGCTGAAAATGCTTGGTCCCATTCAGGACTTTTTAAATCCAGGAAAAACGGACCCCAAATGGCTCGACAAAGAACTTCCAGCCATAAAAACGTCCGGCGATGAAGTAAACTATAAAGTAATCATCTCACGATTCTTGACATTTTTAGAACACCTAGCAATTAAATCTTGACGAGAATATCGACAGATATTCTCTTTCAATTTATAACAAGAACAAAGTTCTTTTCCGATGTTATTTAAGGTCGTTATAGAAAACTCGAAAAACAATATGAGGTACAGAGCCTACAATGCCTTCTTCTTGGAGAAGCCACCAGATATGTCGCTCGAGGGAGACGTGACCATAGATCGGTCGTCCCACGATGGTATAAATAACAGTACCCTCGTACGAATAAGATAAACTCGGGTCAGACTTTCTCCGAATCAACAAAATTATAGATAATAGAGGCTCGATCATTCTGCTCCCGCACACAGACAAGATCCGCTAACACGATCGAGGAAAGCATCAAGTATATCACAGCTTTTTCTTCGTGGAACATTAAAATGTACGTTGTTCTTCCTTCTCTTCAGAGTTGTCTCATACGGACTGGTTCGGTCTGATCACCGGAGTATTCATGGCGCAGACCACGGATATTTATTTGGTCCGGCATCACCGGGAGAGGACGTTCCACATCGGCGACGCACCGCACGCCGCTTTCTTTAAATACATCATTTGCAAAATTAACCACAGAGGAATCGTACAGGAAATCGTTAGTTTTCTTCAATTGCGTAACACGCTCGCACGTGTTGTTGAAATTTACGATTCTACCGATTCAGGCGAGCGCAAAGATCGAGTGTAAATGGCTACCGATCGAGGACAAAGACATGAACAAGTTACCCATTACCAAATTCGTCAGCCAGTCCACCAAAGTCAAGCCTGCTTCGTGTGCCTCTAAAAAATGTGATTTATGACGATGTTTAACGCTTGTAACATGCAAACTTGTGCCAGTTTTGAGAATGCCATTTTGGATCAATGAAATATATCGAGTTCTATTTATGTCGGTATTTCGATCAGTACATACACTTTGTAAAGTCAAGGGTTGTGGAACTTTGTTTAAAATCTACGGGTAGACGATGTAATATTTGGTAATGTACCACATTATGAATGCAACCCGTTGAATTATCACGTGACGTGAATGTAACATGTTGAGAATGTAAAGCATTGAGAACACAACTTGCTGTCAATCCAATTCCTCAAAGTGCACCTCGTGACGACTCAACGTTCTACAACACAACGCATGCTAACACAGCGCATGGTCAAACACCGAAAGGCGATATGACATGTGACGAAAGAAATACTCAAAAAGCACGTCGAGAAGTCAAGGATGCGTCGCCTGGTGGTTTTAGAAAGGGCTGCGCTTTCGATGACACCGAGCGAACACAAGCAGATACGAGCGCATGATTTATCCTTATTTCCGCGGAGCGGGTTGAAGTGGGCGCTCGCGGTCGCACACTCGCGTGTGTACGAGCATCACGCTGCGGCACGCTCCGTCGTGGCTCACCCAAGGAAGATCGTGTCCCGCGATACGAGGCGGGTCCGAGCGGGCGCGCGTTGGATTCGCTCGCGCGACTCTCCGCGCGCGCATCGCGCATGAATTATTACGAGATCGGCGAACCGCGCAAAATTCAATAAAGTTATTTCGCCGGTGTGGACACGTCTCGCCTCGACCCGACGAGGTAAAGCGAGTAGAGGGCGGCGTACAATCGCGACGGGATTGAATTATCGGCGTTAAATTTCGCGTTTTACGCGCGCTGCTGCTGGATCGCCAGCCTTGTCACCGGCGTACGATGGAGACATTATAAATGTTAATTGCACGAATTGCACAGTTATCGTGCCTTCCTCCACTACTCTACTCGCTTTCGTATTCCTCTTTCCTTTCAGCTTCGAATCGCGACGCGTACAGTGCCGGACAAAATGATACTTTACGTGCTCGTGTATTTAGGAAGAGATCTCTACAGGAATGTTTCTTTTCAGATTAGGAAAAGATGATTTCATTTTTTGGTGTAATTATATTTTATCAGTTTTAAATCTGTCACAATTATATAAGTGAATACAGGAATTTATAATGTACAAAATTAAGGGTAATCACATATGTGACTTTTGATGAATTTAGAAAGAAACATCCGTGTACATGTAAGTATTCTTGAAGAGCAAATATTTTAAGTTTGATATAGAATGAGAAAAATGTTTAAATGTTAGTATTTTGACAAGAACCATTATGAGAATATTTTGGTAAATATCGTGTTACTAATTCGATACGTGTAAGTCAACGAGCAAGATTTCTTTTTCTTTCAAGTGTTCTATCATTTTGTCCGGCACTGTAAGTTCGTTTGGTCTTTCCCTCTTCATCTCATAAACTTTCTTTCCCTTTCGCTGGTCCGCGAGAGGTTGCATTTGCATCTCAATCTCGCCGTTGATTTAGCAGTCGTCCAGGGCCATCGGTCTTGCCGCGGGAAAGGTCGACTTTAGTATTTTTAGATTAGCCAGCCGCGATATACAGCTTCGCGTCAGGCACTTTTTCAAGGTGGTCAGCGATGGCTGGTAGAATGGGCCCCAGAAGTGTAAAGGTAGAAAAGCAAAAAGCGGATCGGAGAGGATCCCGTGAAAGAAAAGAAGGTCGTGAGCGCCAGCCTTCGAGAAGCTTTAAATTAAGCCCGAACCGGAGAGATGGGTCGCCGTGCAGGAACCAGGAAAAGACCGCGAAGGAGGTCGACTTTTGTCCTTGAAACGTACGACCATCTCTCGTATGGGGTGGCTGCGTCATAGGTCATCGAACCTTTTCGTAATGCAGCCAAGAGATCCTTTTACCGGGCGCATTTTACACCTCCGATCGAGGACGAATCTTTCCTCGTAAATACGCTGGGACCCGTACCGAAGTAGCTATAATGCATCGGGTCGCTGGATGGATCCTGGTGCATTTTTGTATGCGACAGTTTTATTAAGAAGCAAAATTAACGCGGTGTATCCCCCCCGAAAACGCGTCAGCAACTAATAAAGAAATGCTCGTACGAGAAACTGGTCCTTATTCAGCGAATAAAACTCGTTAGTTGTTCAATGCTTTGGAATGCGATGTCTTCAGATTTCTGAAGTTAGCTACGATGCTGATGAAACATTTCGAAGAATTTCAAGCACTGTCAGACAATATAACAGACTACTCGGTGATAGGTTAAATTGTTCGATTGACTTCATAAAATTGCACAATTAAACCCAATAGTGAAAAATCGATAGAAGTATCTATAAACCTAGTTACACCTACACGATACGATTACGCGTTTCATAAACACTTCCATTAGTTTTCATGATGTCATTGTACAGTACCTTGAAATGCATATATAATGGTCCAATAAATTGATCAAACATGACGTATGGAATATCGTAATGACGCAAAACGAATTTCCTCGTTAATTCAGTGCGTGGAAGCGAAAAGGGCAACCGATCAGCGGTCGCGACAGTAAAACGGTAATCATTATGGTGCTGCTCCCGCATCGCTGGAGCATCGACACCGCACTATATCATCTAACGAGTTAACTTTTACACCGACCCACCTGCCGCCATCTTGAAATACGTAAATAAACGTTATCTCGATCTTAATGGATCCGCGAGCAAGCGTGTCCGGACTGGCGAAGGCAAACGCCGAGCGATTGTTACTATTATCGTGTCAAAACGTAAGAGAGATGCTTATACGTAGATGGATATCTTTGGAGACGCTGTAAATCTTTTGGATAAAATACGATTTACCGCAGGGTGCAATTCTTTGAACGCGACGAGCTACCGAGCCAGACTGCAGAAAATCTGCCGGTGCCATTGTGTAGAAATTCAGATTCAAGTATTTTACTGCAATATGATTTGTTGGGGTCTGTTCTAGAAAAGTGAGTGTCTTCAATTGAGGGATAGATTCTTGAAGTCCATACATCACTTCTTACATCTTTATATTGCTAAATCTCAGTTTTATACTATTCGTGGATCCTGATATTTCTACAACGCAATATGTTTTCAGGTCTCTGCATTATCAGATCCCTACGTCCCGAAATCTCTATGTCCCAATAATCCACACATCCCGATATACATATGCACGTCCTAGTGTCGCAATGTCCTGATATCCCGAACTAAAATAACAACGTTTTCTGCATGCAAATAATGGCAAGTCGTGTTTAACGTTCGTTTAGAGACGGCTGCGTTTAGAATGCAGGCTGCGAGTCACATACGCGTTCCATGCATAGCACAACTTCCGGTACGAGGGACGGAAATTGTCCTTGTTGACGCGTGCCAGCCACACGACCAGCTTCGCGGCTGCGTTTCTCGTCAGGAATACTCGTTACCTGTGACAATTGACTTTAATGAGACGATGCAGTCGCACCACGTAATTGCACGATCAATGCCAACGCCTTTGAACGACAGGGTTTAGCTTCGGACAAGGTCGATGACGTGTGGAATTAATTCAACACTGACGAGTCATCGCTAAAATTGTCTAATGGGTTCAGGTTTACCTTCTGTTACGAGTGAAAGCTATAAATTGTGGGAATAAATTAACAAACAAACAGAATGGTAGATACGATCTGTATGATAACAAAGAATGATTAGTTTCAGTCTTGCTTCCAGAGAATCATACATTTATTCATTGTATAAGGTACATATCTCGTTATTAATAATCGTAGTTTATTGCTCTAAACAGATATAGCGTGCAGCTAGTAATACAGCCGTGCCAATCGTATGATAATTAACAAATCTAATCAAGATCGTTCGACGTCCCAATATCGAAGCCGTGAACGAAAAAGACAGCGCAGCTCGATGATTTATAACTGGACTAACTGAAAATGGGTAGGCGTGACCCCGTTCGTATCGTACAGCAGACAGCACATAAAAAATGCGTATCTGCTTAGGGCACAATAATTACGAGAGTCACCCGTTATCTTAGAAATCGTGCGGGTAGTGGGTTGCGGTGCAACGATGCAGCTAGGAGGCACCTGCAGGCTGCGCGTGCCGACGCACGCGTGTACTCACGTGACGCACACTGCACACCAGTGCAACACAACCTCGTATAACGTCATTTCAGCGAGTGTTCGTTGTTTCAAGGAACAGTTGCCATGGTGAAAGAACCAAAGGTGTTCGCGTAACAGCCGTGACACCTGATTTCAATCGTCCCTCGCCGTTTCTATATACTTCCTGGAAGAAGCCACACACAAAAGCGTGAAATTTTTACGACTCTTAAAATGGATGTGTTTCTTTCGGACTGAAAATAAATTTTAACCGAAGAGTTTTATTACAGTGGATTTCATGTGTTGATACTGTGTTGTATCGCCGTATAATGTTTTCATGTATTGCATGTCCACGCGTTATATTGCCACTCATCGATATTGCGACATTTCAATATATACTACTACTCCTGCACAGTCGATCTTGCACCATAGACCAAATATTAGAGTATAGGTAAAGTAGCCATTTTGGAGTTAGAAGATACAGTTATAGTTATCGTATGAAGTCAATACCGTGTTAATTAAACGCATTGTGTCACAGAACGAGTAAAGAGGAAATTAATATCCCCACCTGCGGGACCCGATCGCGTCCCCTTCGATCCGAACGGGCGGATGCGCGCAGCACGAATTAATTTTACTGTTTGACCCAAGCCGACCCCGTTCACTTTTGTGTGCCTATCCCACGGGTTTGTCTGTTTGACGTTCTTCCTGTTACCTACCGGTGCATCGACGTGTCGCGTTACGTTTTCGTTTCTTGTTTTTTCTTTCCTTGACATCCTGCCGATACGGGTAGCCATTATCTCTCCTTCTTGAATACGTTAAAGAACACTTCCGCTCGGGGTCAAGGAAACCTGGCTACTCATAAAAATCCACGGTAGATTTTGTCGCAGATATTTCATTTGATTCGTGTCTTCCTCTTTCGTTTTTCATTCTTTATTTATTGTCTATTCATACTTTTGTACAATTCATTCGATTCGATTCAAAGGATTTATGCTTTATGACTTCTTTATGTTTCTACAGAACTGTTGCACTTATTAACAGTAATTAAATTTAAAGTACATTTTGAACTAATCAATCTCCAACGTCTTTATTTTCATTCATCAATGTTCTATTTGATACAGAATTTCATTTAGTTTTGTCTAATCTGCTTTCTATAATTGTAACAAAAGAAGGAAGATTAAAATTTTTATTTTTGTACGAACTGTTTCGTTCTATCGCATAGTTTGTGTTCAACATGCTGTCAAGGAAACGGTTTTTGAAAACCTGCTGCGAACAAGGTGGCGGTTTAAGGTGCACCACCACCTGCGGCCAAGTGGCACAAGTCTTGGTGGTACCTGCGGGGTGGCGAACCAACGCATCCGAGCATGATTCCTCCACATATGTCGCGCCTTCGTGGTGGAACACCAGCGGCTGAAAAGCGCGTGCCAGGAGGACCCACTGCTTGAGCCCTCCTGGAGGACCTGCTAGGACCTGGAATCACGCAACCATGAATCCGCCGAAGGAGCCACCACTCTTGCACCTGCAACCCCCAAGACAGGGTGCTCCTACTCAACGACAGGGTCAGCCGTGCGTGATTCCTTGGCACATGACGTTTCTTATTTGGTGGAGCACTTTAGTTTCAAATTGGGAATACGTTGGGGGTTGAGACACCTTTTGAACCAATTTTTCGGTCATTTTGTCTAAACTGTTCAATTCATATTGTCATGTATGTTCTTGCACAAGCACTTCTATCTGATGTAAATGACTCAAAGTTTGAATTTCTTACTGTTCCAACATAAGCAGGCAACAAAGTCCACATTCGTAAAACATGACATGCTATTTAGTTCTAAATATGCTCGGTATCCTCAACCAAGAATTGAAATAAGTTCCAAGAGCTTGAACGAAAACGTTTACCTGAAAGTGTAGGGAAGTGATACCCGGTTCTCGATTATAATTATTTTATCTCTTAATGGAAGGCGTGTTTCGATGCGATTTTACGTCGAGTCGCGAGGAAAACGGCGCTATCATAATCGTAGGGTTACAGTTTTACGGTCCTGGCTGGACTGGCAATAATACAACGACCACGATCGTGGCACGAGGAAACGCGGTATAAATAGTCATCGGCATCCCGCGTGCAATTTACTGTTCTCCTACGAACATTTCCGGCCACGTGACCGTGCGGAAGGCAGCAAACGAAGATTCGTCCCGGTGAATTGGAAAGGCAGCCATGATGAGTGTCACGGGATAAGTGCCCTGCCAATGTTTACTCGTTTCCTAGCAATTTATGCCGCACGGAATTTATTCGTGTGGTGTAACGTGCGCGTGGCTGGCGCGTGTCACCTGTCCGCCACGGTTTCGTGAGTGCACGCCACTTTTCCTGGACACCCTTTACGGAGGAGACATGGCCGACTGCCTCCCAAGACCTGCCACCGGAGACCAATGTTTTCGCCCCCTCCGGCGACGTTTTGCACCCGACTCGTTTCCATGGGTGCGCAGGAATTTATTTATTACCAGTCGTTGCCAGGGGTAATTAAGTTGGATACGTTGAATAGCGACGGGGAACTATTTGGGTAATTGAATGCTCGTTAGTCATCTTATTATGTATTACTACTCATCTGTTGTTTCACTGTTGGCAGTAGTCTTATAACATTTCCACTATATCAACCAACACAAATTAATGTTTTCTATTTGCTAACAAATGTTCGCTATTGGCTATGTACCTGATATTTCCTAACGGATCCATACAATGATCCCCAAAAAAATCGAAAGATCGATAGCAGTTTTCTCTGCAAATATCTTCGGAGAGCAGCGCGAGAGAACGGAGGGAGAGAGAAAGACTACACAGTAATTCACGAACAGGTTTACATACTTTTATCGTGTAATCGTAGACGAGCGGACCGTGGCGTGATCGAGGGCGGGATTACGCCCTCGAGCAAACGGAAGTATCAAGATCAAGCTTGATAACGCGCGACGCTCTATATCGGTTCTCGATAGCGGTTCGAAGCCGCGGCCGGTTTATCCGGATCGCAGATAATCGCCGATACGAGGGACCATTGGACAGGTGACTTATCTTTCAGGTATTCAAAATGCTCGCGACGTGGCCGAGCGAGCCAGACTCGCCGCGATTGATGAATCGTGGCATTAAGCGCATTTCGCGTAGCCGTGCGTGCACGCGCGAATCTGGTAACGCGATATCGCTTTCTAAAGAAGTAACGAGATTTCGTTTCTTTCTTTCTCGAGTACGATTTCGTGCATGATGAAAAGTGGAAAGTCGTTTAATCGATGGCACAGGTTGTGCGAAGGTTTCTATCTTATATTTACTTTATGGCGCACGGGTGTACCGTTGGATTCGACATAACCATTGGTACTGACCAATACGAATACAGGTATTATAAGAACACAGCATTCATAGTAAAAGATAAATTAGTTACCATCTGACCATTACGAGCGTAAGTTTAATAATCGAAATGAGGCATCGGTTCGAGTGGAAGAATTTCGATAAAACGATTTCGGATTCAATTACTCGAGGAACAATCGACCATATTATTCGTCGGTCGGTGATTCATCCGATGATTTCGACCCATTGTCAGCGTAATCCACTCGAAAGATGAAAGAAGCAAAGAATTCGTCAAGGAACCATCGTCCGTTTAACCATCGTCTCTAAACGAGGCACCGTAACGATCGTCCCGAAGTCGGTCTACCATGAATCGTGGGTTAGAATTAGACGATAGGTATCGTTGTTCTCCAATCCCGTTCCGTCGAGTCATCGTCGTGAATAATTGACCACCAATCGCGGTCTCTTAAACGAGCTCGAGGATGCGACAGTCCACGAAAAGTATCGATCATCGTCGCAGGCTAGTCTAGCTCGACCATCACGATGACCCCACCGTGGAAACTCCAATATTCCCTGCCATTGTTCCTGCCGAGTAATCCGTCTCGCTTGTAAAGGCTGCGTTGTAACTCAAAATACGCCACCGTATCGCGAAGATCTGGCCACGGAACTTCCATGAAACCGTATCCCGAAACAATACGAAATTCCGCTTTCTCGCGTCCAATTCCCTCCTCGCCTTCTCCTCCCCGTCGAGGGATCTCGCTCAGGGGGATAAACATATTCGCCTCTGTGGCGTATCGGCCAGACGTGTACGGTTAACAGCGGATAAAGCACGACGCTGGACCCGCGGCCGTATAAACCTCGGTAGTAGGTACTCGGCTGGATATCCATAAATCTATTTGATAGTAGAAAGTCCTTCCATTATTCTCTCCACTCCACGGACTTATCCGCTTCGTAGCCGACACGCGGCCAAAGCTTGATACGTAACTCCCGCCGGGCAATAAAGGTACCTGGATCACGCTATCGGTCGTAGATTGAAGGTTGAACGTATCTCTGTCTTTTTCTCTTCTTCGGGAAAAATAATATATTGGACGAGGCACGAATAGGCACCGTGTATAAAGGCCGACGACAAAGTATCCGAATCAATTTGAACTAGATAATTGTTTCTCCGGGATGCTCTCCGGTTCAAGTAGGGGGCAGCACAGTGGGCGCATAAATCTCGCGGGAATATTACCGCGGAACGGTGGGCCCCGTTCGAAAACTGAAAACCGAGCACGGAGAAAGTAACGATCCAACAATAAGCGAGGCACGTCTGTTGCGTGACAACGTGGCCGTTCCTGAACCGACATTACACGAACCACGAAGAAGCGAACGATCGCCCTGTGTGGCTGGTTGCGTCTCTCCACGCTGCCAACATAAAACCATGCCATTTATGGGATTGGTACCACCGTAACTCACAACATTGTCCGTCCGCGTTATTTACAGCTGGCTTCGTTACGTGGCCGGACGACCGCGTCTCCTGATCCCCGTTATCGTCCTCTCGGTTTCCCGTTGCACCCTGCACGATGACGACTCTCCTGTCTCACATCAGCAGAACGAGGATCCACGATTTTCCGGGCTTCGTGACTTCGTGGACATCGACGAGAAGAACACGGTGGGGCGATAAAAAGAGAGGAAAGTCGGGCGCACACCGTCGTCGTGCAGGAAATATCGAATTTCCTGCACGGCTGCCTGGCAGCGCACGACGTGTTTGTTAGACGTCGAACAATGCGGAATGACACTGGTGGCGCAACGATCGTTAACAGACCGCCGGTGATCAGCGTAATTTAGAACCCGACCAACGCAGACATTACAAACTGTGAAAGGTTTCCACTTGGACCATAAACGGCTCCGCGAGCGCCTGCACTCGAAAAAGATGTAACGGACCACGATAAAACCCGCCAATGATTTTTATCGGGGAACGTCTCGAGCATGGATGTCGTCATTGGATCCGGATGCCCACGCGCCATTGAAATCGCGTAAATTAAACCGACGCCGTGTAACAGAGCTAGGCGAGAGATCTCCGTTGAAGGATCGATCCGAGAAGGCTGAGGATCCAGGTGGAAACGAGAAGTCATTACGGGAATACGTTTACGGTTGTGGTAATCTCTCGTCTATGACATCGACCCGATGAAATTGGATCAAAGATCGAGGACGTAAAGCGACGAGACCGCGCGAAAATAATGACACGCATAAATCTTCGAGTCCGCAGTGACGTATCGCGGTGATCAGCTACCAGATTCACGTCGCTCGAACACGCGAAGAGTAATTTTCGCTAAGCTCCAAGACTGATGCACTAGCCGGCGGAAGACCCACGCAGGCAGCTCGTGATTGGTCGTATCAACGGTATAGGGATCTAGGAACGCATGGGTTTAAACGAATATGAGTTTGAGGATACAGGAATCGGGGGGTACACAGATTTGGGAATACAATTTAGGGGTACAGCAGGATTTATGAGTAGAGAGATCTAGGTGTATAAGTGCTTAGAGGTAAGGTATTCGCATTGCCCATATACGCGAAGTATACCTGTGCTACAAGAGTGATGCACTAACAGGCAGAAGACCCACGCAGCCAGTCTGTGATCGGTCGCATCGTCGATATCGCTTCAAATGCAGCTGCTAGAGTATCGGACCAGCTGCGAGGACACTCTCGCGTGCTCTCGTTTTTCTCTGGTCTAGGCTTGGCCGCTCGAGGGCTTCTTGGCTCGCCAACGATGGAGACTTAATGCGAATTATCAACGACGACAGAGATACAAGCAAGGAACACGGATCGGCTGGCTCGTCGGTCGGCGCTGGATATATAACGCGAATTACAGAAATAAATAGAGCCGTCGAACGGTTGTTCGACGCGCGCGACTCGGCCGGAGAAACGGTGGCGAGAAAGAAACACGACCAAGAGGGTGGCGAACGAAAGAAAGCTGGCGAAGGCAGAGAGAGGGTACAGAGAGCTCCGGTGCTCTCGCGTGGGCGACGGATCGAATGTCATACAAATCGCAGGTAACCTAAGCCAAAACCAGCTCGCGCGCCAGACCGCCGGCTCATCAATAACCAGCCCCTGGCATCGGTATCGGGGATCGAACGTTCTTAAACAATCGACCGGCACGGGCTGTCGGCAAAAAGTCCGCGACGAGCCTTTTGCAGAGGGAAAGAGTTTTCGCGTGGAACATTACACCGCTCGCCGCGCCGTTCGGATGCAGCGCGACTACTTGATCGTATATCAGCTTCTATCGGCCAGCAACCACTCGATGACTAATAATATTGTTCCGGTTATTAATGCGACCGCTCTGTTTCGCTGCCTCCCGACGATCTGACCACTGTCCTTTCGCTGCATCTTTTCTAATTCTTTTAATTAAGAGGTACCCTTACCAGTTCACTGCAGTGCTTTGGACTACATCGTTTCTTGTTATAGAAGATTTATTTCGTTATCGATATTGAAAATTATTCGATGCATGAATACATAAATGTTCGATACGTCGAGTATTCTGATACCTCCATGGTGAATTTATACATATAATAAAGGTATACAAGCTTGCACGTATACGCGTGCTGATTTTTACTTCTTAACACTCGTGTTACGAGAAGTTGAAAGATCGTGTTCAAACGTCAATTTACCTACAGGAACTTTAACACAGGACTCGAAGTTGCAGTTCATTTGTATCGATTTCATCGGCACAATTCTGATTTTTATCTGCGCTGGTTAAACACTTTGAATTGCCTGCGAGTGATTTATCGAGCAACGTACTGAAAGTATGAGTGATAAATTGGAAAGCATATCTTAAACACACAGTGAACACGCAAGAAAATTAAGGTTAAACGACGAGCGAAGAGCGCAAGCTCGTAAGTTGGAATTCTTGCTAATGTAACATCGAAACGGTCACGAAATCGAATGAAATTATGAACGACAGTAATCACCGGCTTACCAGCGTTTAGCGGTTAAATAATTACCGACGCCGGTAGCGACGTAACCCATGATTTTCCCGTAGGAGAGCCGACCTTTGCGTGTTTACAGTGCCATGCACGTGCACGTGAGTACGTCACCCGTCAGCGATCGTCGTCATCGTCATCGGGAGCGAGATACACGAGGCTCGCGGGCGAGCTTATGCAAAACCAACATGGCGGGCGTGTCTTAAGATGATTGAACGAAACGGCCAGTGTACGGTGCAGGCGATTCGACCGACCTCGTATTTCGTATTCATAGAATTGCCTGGGAACCTAAGCTGTACGCGGCAACAGTTCACAGTTTATTCGTTCCTCTCCTCTCTCGTTTACCTCCGCGAGAAGCATCGGAATCTCTGAAGCCCCTGGGCCTCCAAGATCGACCCTGCTACGTCTGCTTCCCTTGCTCGACCTTTGAACGGTCCGTACTTTTACGTGGACTATACTCTTTCACCCTCCCCTACTCCCGTTTCTCTCGCAACCAATTTGCTTCGCTCTCGCAAACGAGCAAATCGAAATTTTACTTTGCGTCGAAAAGGTACTTTTCGATCAAAACCAGAAGGTGTTTGATTAGAAAAGGGTAGTAGTGATCTCATCAAATCTATTTGCAATAGATCTGCCATTATCATCATTCGAGATTGCACCAGATTTTGTTCAAAATGTCAGAACATGACATACCTTGAGTAATCCTAACATCGAACGTACCAATTGGGAAAAATTCTGTACTTTAGAATGTAGAGAGTAGATCTCATAATCTTATTTCCCAATTATTTCGTGCATAAAATCCATCGAAACGGTGAAAGCGACTGTTCCATGATATATCACGTGGTCGGTTGAAATCGTTTGACCAATAGGACATCGCGTCACGATGAAAGGATTCCGAGATCTGCGCGTCATGGAGTCCAGTAATCAGGTCGGAATTCGTTGCGTTTCTTCCCCATTGACCCGTCGGAGGTTACGAAACGTCAGGGTAAGAGGATATTTCACCGTTGCTTCGAATCGCTGTCGACTGCGAGAAGTCAGCGCGTGTGCGGGACCCAGTCAGGTGTGACGGAGCGAATACTAACGGGGGCCATAGGCTAACGACTACTGCCTCTTGTAATTGTTCGTCGAGATCGAACGAATCACGATGGCATACACCTTCGACGGTGGTGTGCCAACGAATTGAAACGACGAAGCCCACATTTCCTTCGCCTGCATCTGATCCGAACAGTTTCCGTGATCCGCATGAAATTTGTTGCATTTCGCACGGTACATTCTCTTTTCGATGCTATCTGTGCACAGCCATGAGAATCGAGAGACTGAGGTATTCTATTCGGATCGTTCGCGTTCGAACCGTGTTATCGATCGACGGGTAGCCCGACATTTCTAGAAAAATCACTGGCGGATTCACGGTTTCAATCGTTCGATAGAATTACCTGCAGTCGTTGTTACGTTGCTGCATAACTGATTTTGGTTACGGTGAGAAAGCTTCAGATTGGGAGCTGTTAGGCCATCCTGTAAGTAATTGTGGGTTTAAAACAATGGAACTCGTCACGATTGGTACTTATTTGTTTAGTATATATTCCTATTGTTAATAGTCACCTTCGGGCGCTATCGTATAGACAGTTTACAATATTCCCATGTTACGTTTACAGAATGAATTTCATTTTCCTTTACTTTAGTTCCGTCGAAAAAATCCAAATCGAAGATAGCATCCACCTTACAGAAACCACGAATCGATCCAAAACTATTTATAAACCGATCAAACATAGCTGGTTACCCAGCAAGATTCCCATAAGGTCGAAATTAACCAGAAGTCAAACAAGCAACGTGCTAACACTGATTTCCATTACCCTCTTCCACGAACTTGCAGCCTCAAAGTCAAGATTGTGTCGGTGGTCCATGTTGAGCAAGATTACAGGCCGGAGAGTAGCAGCTCATCTGGCCAGGGTCAATAAGTCCCGTACATGCCCGGAAACGCATTTTCCTAGCATTTGCCGGACACTGTTTCTCCTCCTGCGTTTGCGCATGCTATATACGCGAGGATATCGTTTGCACATTAGCCGTGATATTAGTTCTCCGAGCTAGTTACCGTACTGGCGCCACTCATCTACGAAATCTCCGGCGTAATAAGCAACGTGTACCGTTACGGAACACAGGGTAAATGAAGCAACGATCTGACAGCATTACGAAAGCTTGCTGGGAAGAATGCTTGGATACGTAGGCTCGTTAACCCTCGTGACGTTGTCGCTTTGTCAATCGACCAGGCGGCAACGGGACACTTGAATGATAAATTGCCTTGGTACAGTTCCGTGTATGATTTTAATTTTTATTTCATTTCTTCGGAATTATTAACGTCTTTATTCTGGTAACTTCAAGAAGAAGACGATATGCGAAATGTTTTGTGGAGGATCGGAGTTTATTGCAGTATCGTTATATTGCCACGAGATTATAGTCTTGGGTTGTATCACCACATGTTAGATTGCAACGCGTTGAATTACCACGTGGTGAAATGTCACGCGTTGAGTCACTATGCGTTCGATCACCACGTGCTGCATTACTATGCGTCCTGCTACCGTGTGTCATATTACCACGCGTTGAATTACCATGTGGTGTACTATCACGTGCTATATCACTGCGCGTTAAGTCACCACGTGCCCTATCACCACGTGTTGATTCACTACATGTAGAATCACTACGCGCTGAATTACCAAGCGTCCAATCACCACGTGTTGATTCACGTAGGATCACTACACATTAAATTACCAAGCGTTCAATCATCACGAGTAGTATCACCACACGTTGAATCACCATGTATCGTATCACCACGCGTCATATCACCACGTGTCGTATCACCACACGCCGTATTACCATGCATTCGAACATTCCGCGTTGTGTACTTCTCTGCGCACAATTTCGCGTTATATCATAGCTTGCCCCTGCGGATACCCAGTGGCAGTACGAGAGTGTATCGTATTTAATAGACTCCATTACGCTAACAGTGTTGGGTCGACGATTAACAGACAGAGGGCAGAAAGAGGCCATCGGCGAATTTCTTAGCATTCGTGGAAACAGTATTGGTATTACGTGAACGCGAGATGTTCCTGGACAGTATAACGTTAACCGTGATCTATGGACATGAAGCCTAGCTATGGAGTATTGAGCCATTAAGGCGCGTACGCGTTAGAACCCCGTCAGGATAATGAATAGACAACATCCTGAGCGGTTAGGGGCCCGTTCGCGTGTGTATTGCATATTATCGGTAATAAGCGAGCGGCGCGTTTTGCGCCCGTTAACGGAATTCGGCCTTCACGCAGCGCGGCAAACTGTTCGCAGACCAGAGAGAGATTGAATTTCGTAGCGGGGTGGATGATGATCGAGTTTGAGTAACTGCGTCAAATCAATCTAGGGTATTAGCCTGGCCGAGGCGAACACATGTTTGATGAAGCATCGCCTCGGCTGATCGTTTTCAAAGTGCTTCGTGGTTCCAGTTACGGCTAGGCGATCAGGGTGAAACATCAGCATTTTGCTGTATATTAAGTAACAAATGATTTATGAAAGAATTAACCTTTACTGTTTAAGCTTTTAGGGTTGCCGGTGCTTTACGGTTAACTCTCTGCTCACCGTCCGTAATCAATATTAACCCGTCCCCCGTGTAATTACGCCTGGGTTCGCTGCTTTACGACCAGACCTCGAGAGTGAGAGCCCCGTGGCAGCTGAAAAATGGCCAAATAATTGCGTTTCACCGCAATAGTTTAATGGTATCGCGGATTAAAATACACGCGTGCCGATTGTACTTCGTGTAACCGAGTACGTGCTGCACGGCTCGCGTTTATCACGCTTGAGACGTTCTCTCGTCCACGTGATTCGAAATTATAAGGCCATGAATTAAATTATACTGTCTCCGTTACGTTCTCTTTCGGATTTAATGGCATTCCCTCGAAACTTCCGCGACGTCCATAAAGTAAATTCATATTCGTTCTCCGGAATTCGAGGCTCACTAAATAATCCCGGTTCTGTCGTAACGTGTGTCGAACATGCTCGTAATTTTTTTTTTTCCCGCCACATCAACGAACTTTCCCCCGTGGTTGTTCCACGATCGATCTCCTCCAAGGAGGCTGACTGAAAGGGAGTAGATGCAGGTGATGCGATAGCAAGTGATTCGTTCTTTCGACGAGATGCCCAACGGAGCGCAGAAAAGTACGTTAGCTTGTAAAACTATCCCTCCGCGCACGGGGGTAAGAAGTCACGTGGGAACGGGGGTTAATTAAGGCTGGATAGAAGGCATACCCCCTCGGTCGTGCACAAATCACGACACTTGACTATTGTTGGCTCTCCTTTTTTTACCACCACCACCTCTTCCATTTTTTTTTCTTCCCGCTTAACCATCCTACGGGAGAAAGAATGGCTGGCTACGAGCGCACACTGACGTACCGCGACCGTTGAGATGTTATCGTGTCCTGTACGATTTTCAGCGACATTATGCCCGGCAGGGGTAAGTTGTGCCGAACCCGGAACACGTTTAAGGGGTGCCTCGGAATAGACTCATTACGCTTGTTCGTCTTGACTGTCGGCTCGAATCCCTGACTACGATTTAATCGGCGACATTATAATGGGCCGCGTCGCACGAGTCCTCGCATGAAATATATGTTTCTGTCGTTCAACGGATGTCTTTGTCGCAGCCGTGGAACATGCTCGAACAAAGAACCTTGTCCCCTTGAATATTTCATCGTATTCAGGCTCGCGAACGATGCGTTCTCCTCCCTTATTTGTCCTTACAGTGTCCTCCTATTTCGATCCTCGTCTGTTAAAAGCTTCTTCATTGACGCTGTACAAATTGCTCTTTGCAACAACTCTTTTGTAAAAAAATCATTGTAATTTTACATCTACCGTATTACCATCTCTTTTGTCGACTTATGGGCTTTGACAACGACGCATCAAAGTTGACTGAAGTGTATGTACACTCGTTTCAGACACGTACATACATCATTAATTAATAAAAAGAACTAACCAAATACATAGAAGTGCAACCTCAGTTGTATTTAAATCGAGGCCTGAGAAATCTATAACAGTTTTAAACCGCACATCTGATCGACTCGGCATCCCCAATCGAACGACCCTGCAAAAGTCCCGCCACATCACGCAGGATTTTGCCAGGTGGTTGGAGCCGCGGTGAAGCCGAATCAAGATGCGTTGCCGAGTGCCAATTAGATGGCCGTTGACGTTTCGTCGTATGGCTTTCCACGCAGCAGGGGATGCGAGCCACTTGTCCGGCACTGTTCTCGCTCTCCTTTGTCCCTTTGATCCTCGATGCATGTTGCTGCGTAATATGGCACAGAAACACCGCCCCGAAGTCCTCGAGCTGATCGCGATCTTTGCGCGCACGTCCCGAACCAGAAAATAATGAACCCGCATTAGGGGTCGCTGGCGGCCTCAGCTCGTGGATCGGCGTATAAAAGAATCGAATCTGGCCGAAGAGGGGAGGAGCTGAAGACGTTGTCGAGCATTGTGAAGCGGGGAGTCAAGTGGTTGTAAAACGGAAACCGGCACAGAGACTTTCTCGTCAACGAACGTCTCGAAACGTCAGACCCGATTTCTGCCGGTCCGACGTGTAGTGGAAGAAACGAACGATGGTGCAAAAGCACGTTGAAGTGCCGGAGCTGTCGGGCGGTTCTGTTGGCGAAGTCGTTTGGTGATTTAAAATAGGGACGAAACCCCTTGCCAGACTTTCCAACCCTATGGGTTAGTCGTTTGTTAAAGAAATTAGAGAAGATTAGCCTGTACGAGATTGCAAATCAAACTCTTTGAAGTACTACTTGACGTTGTTCGTCCCTTGCATTATAAAATTAAAGGGTTGTTGAGGATTATATTGGATTGTTCGGTTGTTCGAGTACTCTAGTCTCTCAATAGATATCTTGCTTGTCGTTTCTATTATTGTTACCTTCGTTTCGTATTAAATTCACCGGCCGACCATTCTAGTCGCATTAAATCTGCATCTCTCTCGCAGTTTTATTTTCTTTGAAATTCTTTCGGCAGATGGTTGATGGAGAATATTATAAAAGAAATATTTCTTTGGAAGAACAAATATTACTTCCCACAAGTATCACAAGTATTTTCAATTTAAATCCGTTTCAAAATAACGCTTCTTCGACCGTGTCATCGTATCACCGCGTCCAACGAATAAACGGGGCAGGCTTTAGTCTGCGAGACACAAAGCGGGACACGAAGAGAAGCCCAATAAACATTCATGTATGCCAAGGTGTATCCGGGCTTGACCTCACCCTCACCCACATGATAGCGCGCGAACCTGTCGTCTGAGTCGGAGACCCGGCGAAAAGGAAGGAGAAGAAGAAGAAGCAATTCCGACAAAAGCGACACTCTTCCATTCATCCCTTGGCCAGACTTTTTCATATGTTAAAGCGTCTTGTGCCCTGTGAAAGGGGGTTCGTGAAGAATCTCGCGAGCGAGGCGTGATACTGAATCAAACGTCTCGTAATAAAGGATGCTGCGATCTGAAAGGACCGTGGGATCATTTTTGTGTGTCGTCCATGTTCGCTGCCGGCGAAGAAGCAGCTCCGGGCCGACACGAACGCGCAGCCGAGGTTGATGGACGTTGTATCTCGATTTTCGACCGAAATCGTGTACAAATTGTCGGCGATACACCCGATCGATTTAGAGACTCGTGCGCCACGGTCGGGCGCGAAAACCGCGGTACCAAACACCGGTAGAAGCGAAACACCGCAACGAGGAGATTAGTCAACGTCCCGGGTGTTCGCGGTATATCGTGCATTTCCTATAAGACCGTGGTCGAGTCGTACGTTCGGAACACCATGTTCGGAAGACAAGCAATCCCCACGGCGAGGTTTTAACTTAACAAGGTACAAAGGCTCGATTTGGTGCTCGAGTAACTTAACCCGCATAGTACAAAGCGCGTGCTGACCTCGTATACCGACCTAAAACAGGGCCCCCGGTCTCTCTGTGGCCGGTGTACCAGCGTGTACCTACCACGGGAACCCAGCCTAGTTGCTGTCTAGGCAGCAGAATGCCTTTCGCTTAGTTTAACAGCGGTAGCAACGAAAAACTGGCAGCGGCTTCTTCAAAGGGTCCACGTGTAAATAGACAAGGAAGAACGGGAAGACAATGGGAAGCTGAAACGGATAGTACCGCAAAGGATCGTCCTGGATCGTCTTGATAGAAGAAAGACGAGCCCACGAAGCATGCTTACAACCTTCTCCTTATTCGCGCTTCGTTTCATTCGACCAGAGAGATCCGACGATTTGCTTTTTCGCCTGTTTTCACCCGCTTTTCAGGGAAACCAACGACCGCCACCCCTCCCTATACCGCTACGATTTTCCGCCGGAGTTATCTTCTAGACTCTTTTTCTTTTCTTTGCCCGTGGGATGGAACGCAGATCTGTTGCTTTCTTTCGGGGAAATTTGTAGATTTACATTTTGATTCAGCAAGTGACTCTTTGGTTATTTGACTACGGAGATTTTATAGATGCATACGTGTAATTTTCTTTAACTCTTGTCTAAGACACGATGTCTCATGAATGTCTTTTGTAATCAGAATTGTCCACGTTTGAAGAAATAAATGACTAACAAGGACTGGTGTTACCAGTAGGAATCTGCAATTGATAGAAACTGGCCCCCTAACAGCTAAAGTGACAAGTTCACACTATTCGTGAGAAGATCGATCCTCGATCACAGCAGGCTGAACACCCAAGTAGAGCTTGAAGCCTTGTCGATCAACCTGGTATTTCATGGAAGGGCAAAGGAAATGTATAACCTCTAAATAATCAATTACCCAACAGAACGAAATGTCAATAGATGACGAAGCTTCGGTAAGTAACCTTGTTCCCATCTTTAAACAGTATCCCGTAATTACCACGGTGAACAGAGTACAATTCCCGATGTCAAGTTCCCGTACTGCCTCGAAGCCCCGTAAGAAAATGAGGTAATTATAACGTTCGCCTATCAACGTTCTATTACCTTCACCCTCGTCATACGGCTAAAAGTCTGCCGGTTATCTATTTACCCGTGCAGCAGCCGTCAAAAGCGGTGCTGGCCTACGTCCGACGAAAGTTCATACTTCGCAAGCACCGGCTCGGCGTCGTATTACGTATATACACGTACATATGTACGGTATGTATGTATATCGTAAGGGCATGGTCTCTCGGCATGCGATTCGTAGCAATTTATTCCTCTCGCGAGGCGTTTAGGAGCTTCGGGGAGTCACGAATCCGCTCGTGTGAACGACCATCGCCTCCGCGGGGTAGCTACGGCTCGTCGTTTTCGTCATCTTCCGTACGGTGTGCGTGCGTACGTGCGCGCGTTTAACTCGCATTACCGTGGACATTACAATTAACGTGGTATTCTTTTATTTTCGTCGCCCGGCCGGTTTATCGGTTGGACAAACAGTCGGACGAGGTACGAGCATTAAACTTTCGCTTAATTATTCCCGGAAAGGCGTACAGTCGCGACGGGAGCGTGCACGAGAGCGAAGCGTGCAGGCTGGCGAGCAGTCGTACGAGCCGGCGAGGGTGAAACGAGAGATCGAAGGGACCAGAGGGAAAGGGGATGCACGGTCAAGACAGTATTTTTGGATTAATCGGTCGTTTATGTGGCGGCCGGATGAAACCGTGGCTACGTATAATCTACCTTACGACACGCATTACCAGTAAATCACGCGCGATGCTCGTGAACGGCGATAGCACTTTGATTGCCGGAATCCGGGAGATTAACCTGTTCCGTGCACTGACCGCCACCTGAACGTCCAGAGGACTCGGACTTCGACTTATGTACCGGGAGGATGATGCTGTTTATGACGGGCGGGCATAAAATTAGCTTCGCACTTGTGCAGTATATTTCAGGTACTTTTTTTAAACAGAGCCGAAATGCGGGCGTGGTTCAACACGGACACAGGGAACTCGAGTCGAGTTGCGATCTCAGCAATATTTGTTAATACTTACATAAATAAAATGTTAAAAAGAATTACAATAATCCTACCATAGGATTAAAGTGTCGTACACCTTTCTACAAGATTACATCACCAGAAGCAGTCGTCTAGCACCGTTGTTTGTCACAGACAGAAATGAAAATTTCACCAGTGTGATCTTTGAATCCTCATATTCACGACGCTACATTATAAGAGCGTTCAAGGCAAATCGAGCCACGATGTTATCGTCCCTGAAAACTTCCTCCAGGCATGGAATAATAATCGAGGAAGAACAAACGCGCGCCACTGTCTCTGGCCGGAACCTCATTAACACAAAGCTGCTTAGCCGGTCTTAACCCCGTTCCCGACCAAATAGGTAGCAGGTCGAGCCAGAGGCGATAAGCTAATCCAAAAAATTAATTCCCTTCTGGAGTGCCAGGTGTCGAACAAACCGAGTCTCCTACCAAGGATATGCCTACTCTTGGTACACGCTCGTGTGCGTGTGTGTGGGTGCGATGCGTGTCACGGACAGGAAAGAAGGATCGTACACGGTGGCCTGTTCACGTAATTAAAACAAGCGTGACGAGGCCTAAACGCTTCCGGTGCCACGTGAGGGATCTCCAGCCGGAAGCTGGATAAAAAGTGGCCGCTGCCAGAAAGGCCTGGGGATGAATATCGTGCGAGGGTGGAGGGTCGATAACCTTCTTTTTTATTGCGCCATTTGACCTAAATTTCTGCTGGACAGGACTTTCTTGTGAACTTCCGTGATTGGACGTGGCATTTGAAAAATCTTGGGAAAATTTTTACTGTACAAGTATACATACAAAGGTATTATCACGTGTGTATATTACCTGTAAAGTGAAACCTCAGACTTAGAGATTACACGATATATGCCCACGATATTATTTCTCGACTCTATTATGTGATTTATACGAACAGTCTTAAAGCATTGGCTCACGGTTTGATCGCAACTGGAGTTAGACTCGAGTTTATAGGAAGAAAATGTTTTATCAAACATCGGGTGCTAACTCGAAAGTGTTAAATAACATTGTAATAATAAAAACGCAATAGTAGCAATTATACGAGAATAAGTGGTATAATTTCTTTAAATAATATCTGTCATCACTCGCTATCGTCCGCAGCAACAGAAAGAGCAGCGAAACGCATAAAATGTTTAAAAGCGACATATCGAAAGCGCGTTCGAGCGATAATCGTGAGGGAATTGAAAGCAAAAATGGTGGGTACCGGCTTTCCGCGACACTTTCGACCATTAGCAGCGACGACAGAAGCGGCAGGCACGAACCGCGTTGGAAGCCAGACGAATAAATAAGCGAAGGCGCTTCTGTCTAGCTCCGGCAGCATTCCGGGTCGTTTCAACCTTCCCTATCACCTATCGTAATGGGCTTTCTCACGAATCTGGGCCCATTAAAAAAATCCGTTTACGACTTGTTGCGCGCGGATACGAGAGCTAACCGGTACAAGAGACACCGACTGGTGGAGCACTATCAATTAGAATGAAATTGCGCGTTCCTCGTCGCGAACACGCTAGGCGTAGGTGGGAAGAGAAGCCGGTCGTCGTCGTCGCGTTCGGCCGCGAGAAAGAGAACGAGCGAGGCTGGAAAGGGATCGGTTGAATCTATTATACTTCTTAGCGGTAATCATCAGCGATTGTCTTCGCGTCAAACGCTATCAAGAGGAAGCCTCCGTGTATTCAGATTTTATTAAGCAGGACAACCGAAGAAACCAGTGTTCGACGATTTTCGCAACAATGACGGTATTATTTCAGCCGGAATGCGTTGGACGACGGCGTTGAAAGTGATAAGTGTTCCTCTTTGAATACAAGTCTTAATCCCCTTGATATTTATTTACTTTTTATTTCCCGATAAGGCCAACCAGGTATTTGGCAAGATCGTCGAGTTAATTGAAGCAATGCTACCCGACGACGTGTTAATGGCCACCGACATCCTGCTGGTGTTGCAGCAAGTTTCCAAGTTTAGTGCAATCCGACGGTACATAAATGTTAAGAGTCTCCAGCTTTCATGTCGGAAATCTAAGGTTCTGAATTTACAAATTTGGATATAACAATCTAGGAATACAGAGAATCCAACAAGAAAAATCTATGAAAGTTTAAATTTCATCTCTAACGATCGGTCCAATCTTATATGCTAAGAAGTATAAATAAAACCTAGCGAAAGATTCTCCCTGAATTTCCCGAACGCACAATAATAATGACTAAAGTGAACCCCTCCGACCATTATTCTCAAAGGTTTCACACACCGAATTCGCAGAACATCTGCCTAGGAGCAAGACGTTCATTCGGCCAGGGAAAAGTCAGGTCGACGAAAGCGACAAACGCTCGTGGAAATTCGAAGAATAATACCCCACGTCGATTTCCACGATCCTTCTCGTCGCTCGTGCTCGCACATGTTCCAGCTTTTCCGCTTCCGTGGGAAGCGCAGGTTGCACTTCCAGGGGTGGAAAGGAAGGAACAAGGGTCGCGGTATATGCAGCTTTAGCATGCGACAGGTCTTGCACGACCTGGGCCAAGGTTCCCCTTTGCAAGATTTCACCTTTCGTACACCGGCACGGTGGTTCGTTGAAGGTACCTTCGTTCCCGTGTACAGGTGAACACCGATTATTCCTGCGGGTCGTGCGAAAGTGATTTCGACGCGGTTGTAACGTTGATCCGCGTGTTGTTTCCCCCGCGGTCGCGTCGTTAGACACCCGTGAAATCGGTAATTACAATTGACAACGTGTAGCGTGGTTCTCGGTCTTAGAAATAGTTCTCCATTCGTTAAGCAGTGATTTTCGCCTCTAGTTCCTGTCATAGTTTTATTCTGTGGTGTTGTATGCAGAGGGTGATACTCGATGTGATCATCAGTTTTAGACTCTTCTATAATTCTGCAAAGTTTAAGCCGAATCGATGGGTTCACGATCGAACCTTACCCTGCTTGAAGTTAATATAACAGACCTGGATTGAATTTAATTCTGATAATAATTTGCATCGCGAAAAATCGATGACATTTTGAAATATTATCATATGAATGGTAATGGTGCTTCAATATAACCTAATGCAATATACAATAAATGCAGTGCAACTTCATTTAAATAAAGTAATTGTAAGAAAGTAGGGTGTGCCAATATCTTTCTGATCCATTGGATATCACAATCTAATAATTGTATGCAGTTAAGAATCATAAAATATTTGCTCTGGAAACGAGCCAATCATCGTCTCCGAATTCGATCTTGATCTTCGAGGAAAGTTCACGGGCTGAACGTTCACGTTGCTCCATCGACAGAGCGGCCGCGTTTAGGTGCAATGTTAAAGCGGGGAAGACGAATCGGTCTGCGGTAAGGAAAGAAAGCAAGCAGAGAGAAAGAGAAAGAGAGAGGGAAACGCTTTCTCGTAACCCCGTGAGAACTAGAGACAGCGGCGGCACAGCCTCTCGTTGCCATTGCCGCTTGCCGAGCCGCTGTTCTGTCGTGTCGTGGCCCTGTCGGACTGATCTCTAGGAGCTCGACTCGTTCGATACGCTCCAATTTACCCACACGCCTCCGCTGACACTGATTAATTTCATTCGGGATTGTGATATCTGCTAAAAATCAACGTTAACTCAACTGTAGCGACGCCGGTGCTCTACTAATCTCGAAAATCGTACTCTCGATCCTGTATACCTCTATTGAACACAATTTCAACGGGTCCAAATCTTTTGTATCGCCGCTGATCGCACGTGACGATATTTAAGCCTGACGAACAACCCGAAAGATGCGATACTTCACCACGTTGAAACACTTCTCGAAGATTATCGCGATAGATCGCCAACGTGGCGGTTAGCGGCCACCCATGTTGGATATAGGTCCATTTCCTTTCGACGGCCACTCGTAATTGTATACATATATCCCTAGATCCCCATAATCTAATGTCCCTATATCCGTAGATATGTTGTTCCCCTAGTAATCCTCAGATCTCTAGATCCTAACATCCTCATATTTCCATTTGTGTATTCTCATATCCTGAGATCGTCAATTTAGCATATTCTCAGATCACCAATATATCCCCGAATGCGTACATGTCTGTTACTATCAATACATCGTTCCTAATTTTATTCGTTGAACGAATAGCTACGATCATGAGTCAGCAGCAAACGTGTTGAATCGCGTGAAACTACGAGAACTCATCCGCACGATCTCCGAGATGCAACCAGAGCCGATTCCTCAGCTGCTCGTAGTAATGGTACAGTTTCACATGGGCACCCGTGGCCGTCTATACTAGGTGCAGCGCAACGAAACGTACTGCGTGGTTGACACGTGAGAAAGGAGATCGAGATGCTGGCGCGTCCGTGGCAATTATAGGCGAAACGGATGAACGTTTCTGAGTGTGTCGGGATCAACAGTAACCACCATTGGCAAATGGCGGCGCGAGCGTTGGTGCCGCAACGCTTCACGTGGGAAAGTGGAAAAGGATCGATCGACGGATAGCCGGTCCAATTATCGTAGGAGGAACACGAATTAATTAGCCGACGGTTATCGATCGACGTGCCAGCCCTTTTTTCCTCTTCTCCTTCTCCCGTTCCTCTGTTCTTGTCAGCGAGGCTCGAGCACGGTAGCAGCTTCGACTGTTTTGGAAGAAGGAGAAACCTCGAGCGGGGCGGTGACCGTGGGCAGGTGCTGGTTGCGCTCACGGGACCCCATGGGAGCCTCGTTTGGACGTAGGTCCCGGCGAAGGGGGACTGAGAAACTCGATGGACCACCTTGCGGTCACTCCATGGGAAATGCAACCCCATGGACCCATTATAGCTACGATGCTGCCTCGAATATCCGATCCGCTTCCTTAGGCCCCCCTGTGACTTCTTTATACGCGGTTCCTTTTGCTTCGCGTCCTTCGAGCCAGACCGTTGACGATTGATTTTTAATGACCTCGTTTCAGCATGATTGCAAAGTGGATTCAAACAGGTCACCGAGCCGAAGGTCGTGCTGGAACTACCCCCGGTGATTGTTTGAACTTAGGGCTCCACTGTGTTTGAGAAGTAGTTGACTTCGTATACTTTATTGTGTTCCGGGGTTCAAGTCTGCATTAACGTTTAAAAGGGTGCGCAATGGTGGTCTTTAATTTGTTAATAATTTGATCCTAAGCACTATTCGACGATGGGGTAACTTTGAAGTTTACTCCTCGTCTTCGAATACTTAAACCCTTTTAAAACCTCGTCACATATGTGTAACTCATCGCTACATCCTTAAAAGCGAAGAATATCGAGCAGCTACCTCGAGCAAAATCACGATGGTTTTTCAAAGAGATCGAAATACGTAAACGTAACAGCGTGTCGAGCAAAACGAAGAGCACCTCGTCACAGACGACGAATTTCTCATGGTTTTCATCCTGGGAAAATGTCGGTCGCGGTCGGATCCCAGGAAGGGAAACGGAGGAGACACAGGTGAAGCAGATTTCTCTCGAGGCGGGTTCACTTGTTCCGGTGGGAAAAATCTTTCGCCGATGGGACTTTTGCATATATTAATCTATTTCGTGAAACCCATCCTTTCCTTCCACGTCGAACGATGCTCTTTCACGGGTCTCCTCGAGACGGGATATCGACGGTCGAAGGACTCTACCTGTCGCTCAATGGAAACAGGATACCTACCTGTTACTTTTTGTGAGAAGATTTCCTCGGCTGCTGATCCTGCTGCGTCCGTGAGAGCCCTCGGGATTATGTGGAAGGATTCATCGAGTTCCGGCGTTTGCGAGGGTGGCTCCTGTGTATCGGATTTCAAAGAAGATCGATCCATTTTTCGATAGCTATCAAATGATTCGGAAATAATATTCGGCTGCCGCTGGCAAAGGAAATCCCGTGGATCGAAATTCTAGAAACTGAAAACGCGGAAAATAACAGTGCACGCGGCAATTAATGTAATAACACGATCCGATCGAATCTCCGATTTTATCTGCGAAAGATTTACCATCGAGGGGAACGCGTTATGCAGGTGAACAGCTCAAAGTAGATGATTCGTCGAGTTAATGCGGGAGTAACGTAGAATTATGGGGCTGATGCCTTGAAGCGATCAGTTCCTCGTGTCTAGAACTGCCTTGGAAGAATCGTGATAAAAACGCGCGCCACTTGGTGGAGCGGAAAGATCGGAATATCGAAGCGGAGATTGCCGGAAAAGTAGCAGAGTTATCCTGCAGCCATGCTTTCGTCGACCCAGAAAGCGTACTGTTCACTGTACGTTTCAGAACCATTAATTATAGGAATTTATTCGTAGGAACGATCATTAAAATGCCAAAATTGATAATAAAACTTTAGCTCGTACGTTATCGAGTGTACCAATGATCTTTTCAACAAGTCAGGCTATTGTGAAATTTTAATAGCGGTTTCGAGCAACGATACATTTAATTGCGGTATTCAACGATAAAATAAGTTTCGATAAACGACATTACGATAGTGACAAGCGAGCGGCTGACGGATTCCACACATCCTCCCCTTCTTCTCGGCCGCCATGAATAACAAGCACGTGGTTGACCCCGACATTGTGCAACAAAGTAATGCGCATTGCTGAAAGGTCAGCGGTAGTCGACACTCTAACCACGTAGCAACCGTTGGCGAACTACAAGACTTAAAAACACCTAGAAAATGGCGAATTCGCTCGTTTCCACGCACGATCACGATCCTCCCTCGCTAGCACCTGCCGTGTCCTTCAGCCGTTTCCTCTGGATCCTAGCCACTTTCTTACTCGCCGTTTCCAGCGAGTTCTCCGCCCGATCGTATCTTCGTCGTGCCTTCCACCGCAGATTATAAACCGGCGGGATTTATGTCGATTCCTGGAATCGAGCCCCGAAAGGAAGCGGGAGGAGGAAGGCCCTCCCGGACTCTTCTTCTTTCGCCTCTGTTCTCGGCCGCTTCTTTTATTTTTTTTTCTCTCGCGCTCCACGGTACTGCACACCGTCCAAGGCTCGCTTGGGTTATCGCGAGAACCCGATAAATCAAGTTCGCGCGGGCGCCCACGAGATGGATATCTGCGCGAACGAGCGGCCGAGCGAGGCGTAACGTTACTCGCGCGTGTACTCGCGCGACGACGTGCGTGTGCACGCGGCTCCGACCGTGAGCGCTTTATGCGACGCGAGTACTTTATCCCCGTGGCAATTGAAACGGCGCCCGGATGATCGGTTGCAAATGGGCAGCGGAAAAATGGCGACGGGAGACCGATCGGAGGCGGCACGATTTATTATGATTACGACGAAAGAATTTACGAGCCGGAGAGCGACCGGGCCGAATTCTGCGACCACCGTAGCTGGGTGGCCAACGGTCCAAGCCTCTCTCTTCCTTCTTGTATCCCGAGTCGCAACTTCGAATTCCCTTCCCTCGAATACTTGAATTATCGCCATGCACTTATAACTCCTTCAACTATCGTATATACACTTCTGTCGAACTTCTCATAATAGTCTAGGAAGCTGTGGAGGTGTCTCACTGTACAGGTAACAGAATATAATGTACAAATAGGTCCTGAGCTGCGGCTACATCAATCGGTATCACTATTCCCGTGTTTAATTGTTTTCGCTGACGGCTCGCTGCTCAAAGGCGGCACGTTCCTCAAAGGCGGCTCCCTGTGCAGCCGTCTCACGGTTCAAAAACTGCGACCACTCTTCGTAACTACTCGACTTCTCTAATCAGAACCAATTACAGGAAATTTACCTATGCAACTTGTACTTGCTACACTTTTTGCAAAGATGTGTTTAACTCGGAAATAACACTTGCCATTGCTCAATCCCTGCAACATTCTAAGCAACATTCTATTTAAATACTTAATAAAAATGAGTTCAACTACCGGCTCAGATTAAATTCAAAACGTACATATGTCACCTGCATCCGCTAATAAATTACCAGCGTAGGCAGCTAGGTTAAATGGCATATTAATGGCGGAATGCTTGAACCACCTGCAAATCTGACACAATGCTCTAACCTTCGGAAATTAAAATGAATATATGGGCAAGATCTTTCGATCGGTCGATTCGTGCCAGTATCTCGAAGACATCAGGAGCATCCTCCTTGGTCGGTTGCTCGACCGCTTGAGCCGAAACCGGCCGGCCGTTGCTTTATTTTATGGTTTTTCGAGACAATGTTCTCGCCGGCCGTTTCTGTTGGCGAGGGGCCTCCCATATGGGCCATACGCGTACCGTGGCCCATTGTCTTCCACGAGCGTAGTCGCTGTGCCGCGGTCCGCGACCCCATCGACCCGGACGCTACTTTATTCCCGCATTAAAACGGGCCCCGGCGGAAATTTCGTTCCGAAATTCATTACGCAGTCGTGCACGTTGCACCGTGGCCACGACCAGGTCCCTGAGGAGAACGGGATTTCGCGGGACGCGCTTCACTATCCCGCTGCGTTTCGCCGGCTCGTTCGCTTTTTTATCGCTAGCCTCCGCGCGCTTTATTGCGTGGACGCGATTGCACGCGTGTTACGGCTACGCACCTGTGTGCTTCGCGCCTTGTGCCTTGCAATCACTATTCCACTACCTGATTCTATTTTTAAACTGGGCCTTTTGGACTTGTACTCATTAATAATTAAATTTGTCTGTACACTCCTGTTCATATATAAACTGATGTAACCGGCAGGTTGTTAAAATATAAAGTAGCAAGGAAAATTTAAGTGTTAAAGTATCAACGAGGTAATTTAGAAATTTATGTAACAGCAAGATCAAAAATTAAACCTGATCAATATTTAATCAAAGTTGCACCAACATACCTACATGATTATTCAAATCTATGTACATTCTCAATCCGTATAGCATAAACACTTGTAGCAAATTTTATTCTCACTGTGTCTATTCTACGTTCATAAAGTCTATAACAGGTTCTAAAGAATATTTTAAGAAAAATATGTCAATGCTATGTAATATGTAAACGAGAGATTACCGAACCAATTCATGAACATTTGACATATTTATTTATATGTTTCCCCTTTTTTCCCCCGATGTTCCCCTGTTCGTACAAGTGTTAAAATAACGCTTCGTTATCCCGCGTGTCCGCGATTTGATTAACATTGAATCAGATAAAGAGCCGAGCATCCTGCATATGTAGATTCGTGCGCGACGCCCAAGAAATACGCTCGGAATCTGCGAAACGGACGCGAGCCGTTCGGCATTCGCCAGATAAAATCTAGCGTTACTTTATGAGCTGCGGGTGAATTTTTATGGCACTCAGCCTCCGTGCGACACCTTCCACGTCCACACACGTCTTCCTTCTTTTTAGTCATTTTTCTCGTTTTCGTTGCCGCGGTACTGTACGCGTTGACAGACTCGAACTTCCACGCCGCGAGCTTGCGAAATTCCATGCCGGTTAACCGATATGCTTCCCCGGGGAGGAATAACCGCGGAGATTTTAAGGAACCTACTCGAATATCGTATCATCTTCCCTTCTTTCGCCTTTTGTACTGGGCAAATGTGTATACATTGTGAAAATCAACGAGTGCTTATAGATATGTATACATTAATATCTACCTGATATGTGAACATTCACTAATAGTTGATACTTCCTGCCTTTGGAACTTTTTTATTTAACTGCATGAAAAGATTCAACTATATCTTCCTCTAATATTAAGAGTGTCCCTGAAAAATTATTTTACAAGTGCCACATAACCGTATAGAAGGTTCATGAAGCGTTGTCCTTATACCAAAGTAGAATTCGATCACGTGGAATGAGTATCATTAAGAATGACACGTTACAGTTGCACAAAGGCACCGATCACCTTCCATAAAATTCCCTCCAGATTTCCACTTCACACGCTAGCTTCGAACTAGCAACCATTTAGCTTCACCATCCACCTATTTGTCATCCCTTGCCTCCGTGTCATGGTTGTCGTACACTTCGCCACGCAGTCCCCACTACTGACAGGATAGCTTATATCCTGCCATAAGGAAGTTCCCGATGCAGCCAGATGATCGCGAGAGCAGAGAGCATCAGAGAGAGGGCTCTTCGTTTCAATCAGACAGCCACAAATCTGCAGGAAGCCGACTACCGTCTCTCGTTCACCACGGAAACGAAGCGAAGCGACACGTTTCTCCCCTTCCTCCTTTTATCATCAGCCAGAAAAAAGAAACGCTATACTGGCACCGCAGAGGCCGGTGTTAAATCCCGTACCTACGGCAATAACGAGCCCCGCTTCGCGTCCTTGGATTATCTAGGCTCAGACAAACTAATGTTTTCCAATCTTCCTCGGACAATCACCGTTCTCCGCAACAACCTAGTCGTTTAAACGGACCTGAAAATTTCTACGTCGATCGAACGATAATTGTGCTTAACGGCAGAATCGCGTGACCAATCGGCTGCTTTGATAAAGACTTTGATGGCCAAGAAACGAATGCTATTTTAGAATATCCGGGTATATTGCTTATCGATGGTCAGGAAACTGTAATTTGGTGGCTGTGTTTGTTGCGGAATTCTTTATCCTGATTCATCAGTGATCAACGCGTGGTGATGTAGTATGTGATAACGCAACATCTAACATGCAAAGATTCAACATATGGGGATCCAAGGCTTAGTGATTCAATGCGTCGAGATCCAGTATGTGGTGGTCGAACGCGTGGTAATTCTACGCGTGGTGATCCACAGCGTAGTGATGTAACGCATACCGACTCAGCGCATGGTGAACCAACTCTCCCTCTTTAAACTGCAGCCATCCAAATACCAATAACCCGTGGTATCCTATTCTCACAGCCTGAAGGTTTATCAGAGAGCGATCTCCGTAGACGACCCAGTTGTAGGTGTTAATTTTCCGCCAAAGTTTGAGACCGATGGCGGCCGTTAGCGGCGACGACCGTTAGCATCGTGTCCAGGATGTCGCTGAACGAGAAGAAGCATCGAAGAACGTGGACAAGGAAGCGATACGTTCTCGCGATCCAGGTCGCTCCAGGTCCACCGTTAATTATTCCACGGCACCGCGCGAACGAAGGCGGCGAGATGCGGCTGTTGTTCGGCCCGGATGAATTTTTCTTCGTTCCACGAAGAAGAAAGAGTCTCTCCTGGTGAGCCCGTTTGCCGGACGATTGAGAGGTTATCGGAATCACTTAACAACTAGCTCACGACTTGGCGCCTCGCCTCGCCTTGCCCTCTCTTTGGATCTCCTTCTCTCTCGCTCGATAATTGCCCTTTTCTGGATCGAGCTGGGTATCGAGGCAGACAATCGCTGGGTCGTTAACGTGAACCGTCACGAGGTGTGTGGCATTCAGTCGCCACGTTAGAGTGTCAACGTTGTTAAGATTAGCCGGCAGATAGATAACTCAATCGCGTGGCCGACCGATGGGAACTATCGCTGAAAAGCTTTGGTACACTGGAATCGACCTGCTTTAGATAGATACAGATATGTTCCAATCATTTTCCGCATTTTTATATATTTTACAGTCGATTGGAAGCAATTGTTGGGTCTGCAGACATTGCGATACCTGATGAGGCGATGCATTTGATGATTATAAGAATAGGATAAAATGATACTTCTATCAAAGACTGCCATAGAAGCAGTGTTTAAACGAATACAATCTTAAGTCGATTCTATCGTTATGAATCGAAGCGAAGTAACCTCACACCTTCAAGAGCAAAAAAACAATGAAGAAGCATAATTCGGAAGAGTTTCGAATCATCTCCGTCAGACAATTGATTTTTCCCATCCTCCGAAGGATCGGGGGTGGTAGTTTCTCAGGAACGAAACCCGGGCAGATTTTTACCACGAACCTGAACCGTCTTTTCTTCTTCCTCTCACTCCTCCGATCATCCATCTTTGAATCCATTAGAGGAGCAGGCCGACGCGCGCGGTATCGCTCGCATCAGAAAGTGTACTTGCACGTGTGTATCAGTTCCTCGGCCTCTCTCAGCCTTCGTCCGTGTCGTAGACGTTGTTCGACCGGCCGTTCTGTGCCACTAGGAATCCTCGTGTTCCGATCGAACGTGACAGTTACCTTGACTTTGATTCGCGAGCCACCGCATTGAAAATTCTCGCGCGAGACACACTCTGTCTCTCACGATACATATCATCCTTCGCATCTCACCGCGACACGTGTTCTTCTTAAATTACCGCTATCAATGTCCTCGTTACATGCATGATACAGGAAACGGTCGACGTCGTCATGAATAAAGCAAAACAATGCGAATTCTGGATAACTTTGCCATACACCCCGTTTCAATTAATAATATTAGGAATATAGTGGACGTAGGAATTGGAGATGTAGGGAGTTGGGGATATAATTAGGTAGATAAGAAGCTGGGAACATAGATACTTGAGAATACAGGAATTTGAAAAGATAGGGATATTGGGATAGTGGGATGTAGGGATGTGGAGATACTGGGTATACAGACATCTACAGATATAGGAATCTGAGATCTAAGATTCTGAAGATATAAATTTCCAAATCTCCCATCTTAGTATCTGATCAGATACAGATAAAGTACATGGTGCCGTCTAAGATCTACTAGTAAAAGTTTATGAATATATCTACCGTCACAAAGCTTCTTTCCAAAGTTGCAGGACTAACCATGTATTTTAAATTCACCTTCCAACAAAACTTCAACGCATACACAATTAATTATCCAAGTATCAAGGCAACGTTTCTAAAAATTCAAGCATCGTTGCCGTTTACGTAAGGAATAAGTCGATTTCACTTGTAAAAATCCACGGAAATAACCGAACTCCTCTATGAATCCACGTCAATTGCTGGCAAAACGTAAGGAGACCTCGGTCCGTCCTCGATTATAATTTCATAGCGTCCACGCGCACGTGTTCGTCGTTTTCGGCGCATCAAAAGAAATTCAATAATCTCGGTCCCGATTCACGGAATAACAAGTACTTGTAATCGCACGATGAATTTCCTCGTGGCGGTGACCACGGCGATAAATCTACCCGAGGCGCATTACCGTGTACATTTTTCAACGCCGTCGTTTTCGTCCCTTTTGGAGCCGGGACCGGGGATGAGGTAGCGGAGAAACAGAAGAAGCGGAAGAGGAGGAGAAAGGACGAGAAAAAGAAACGGTTAGACGTATCCGCGTAGCAGTGGTCTCTTTAAGATTCAGGGTATCAGCTCGTGGCCGAGTCTCGCGCAAGAAAACGCACGAGGACGGTAAATTTCGCGAGAGCCGGTGAGCACGTCACAATTCAAGATTAGCCGGGACGAAACGGAGAGCAACGGACGGGAACAGTGTCGTATCAGGGGCGGCCGAGTGCCCCGGGCCACTCGAACGCTCGCTATCTGTCGTTCCCCGTTCCCTTTCAAAGGAAACGAGAAAAAGAGCGGCCAGGACGTTCCTCTCCCGTCCAGAACGAATGTCCACGATAATAAGCGAACACCTCGCGCACAGCCTTCCGTCCTGTTGTTTGCTCCTTTTCTCTGATAAGCAACGCTGAAACGACCGGAGAAAAGTAGAACCGTCCGGCCACGAACGGACTTCAACGAGAAGATCGACTTCGGAATTCCTCTCGATAAAATCGAATCTTATTTGCAAGATCGATGCTCCTGCCGACGCCAGGCTTGTCTGCAAGGATGTCGTTGCTCCAGCACGAGTTCAGGTTCTACCGTGATTTGGTATACAGTGTGGACCGGTAAAGGCTTGTCCAGATTTACAGATATTGTCTGCAGACGGTCTGCATGCACTGACCGGGGACAGTTCGTGGACCGTATGTAAACGGTAAGCAGACTATCTGTAGATGGTGTCTAGTACACTCACGAATAATTACATTGCAAATTATAATAGTTTATTTACAAAATTGCACTATTTCTTCCAATATCTCTCATGATCGTTCTCTATAATGGAGAAAGTAGTTCCAAGGGTTCTGACAATTTATCGATATTTCACACCGGCACTCGAGAAATCGATCTCGGTGCAGAGAAGCCAAACATTCTCCGTGTTAAATACCTCGCACACGGCTTAAGATTAAAACTCTCCCCCGTTCTCGGAGCTACTCAATTATGAATGCATTTTCTTGGCCAGCGATACTCTCTTCACATCGACACCTCACTCGAGTTACCGGACCGCTTATCGCCTTTCGGTAATCGTGTAAAAACAATTAAAAGAAATCGAGCCATTAAAAATGCGATTTCGGAGCATGGCGAATCCTCTTAGGAGCCCTTCCTTTCACCGGACATCGCCTTTCTCTGGACCGAGCCGCGAAAGTGCCAAGGTGTTTCTGCACTTTGTGCAGCTGCCTCGAGCCGCCGCGCCGTAACGACATTATCGAATTTACGAGAGGAATTTTGCGACACGTACGTTGGGCGTGAGACGACCTTAATTGTAATTAATTTACAATCGTGCACGATGCACGACACTAAAGGGATGATAAAAAATCGCCCGCTGACGGAAAACGCGACGAATAAATCACTCGTGAAATTTAAGGAACGTCGCAGAAGTAATTGGAGAGCATTAAATTTTACTTGTGAAACAAGTTCTCTTTATTCATTTGCTTGGCTTGAATACAGATCATGCATATGTCAATATGTAATGTTTAATAGTAGATCAGTTGCAACATAGTAAAAAAAAGAGAATAAAAATGTAACAGTTGCCTATGTTTGTTTTCTTCTTTGGTACGTCTAACTGCTTCGACCATAACAGAAGTAGAATCACAAATCCCCTTGCAGCAACCATTATACAATATTCAATATACAAATGTATACACATACACATTAGATTTCTGTTCCAGTTTTAGTCATTGTTATTACCATCGCCGTCTTCCACCAGATTCGTTGCTCTGGAGCTGGTTGGAACAATGTTTTACATACCCGTTCCGCAGAGCAAATAAACGCCGGGGTCCATGGATTCCCGGTTACATTGCGGCGTTACCGGACCCCACGGTGTGTGTTTGGGTTCCAGAGCACGAAATCGAGAGTGGACGGTGATCCGGTGGCGTGCGCTGGAACGCCGTCTGGAATTCCAAGAAGCCGCGTGCTGCGCTGATAAAGAGTGAAAATAAAAAAGAGGAAGCCAGCGAGCGTTCTCGTGCGACGGGACGAGACAGAAACGGGAACGAGAACGACTTTTGTCGCTTGATTTCGCGCCAATGATGCTTCACCGTTCAACGAACGCCATTGCTTGGCTTTTTCGATCGTTGATCGAAGTTTATGTTACAACGCGGTCTAACTGCCTCTTTAGACTCGCATGAGCGACTTTTTAGTATATCTTCGTTCCTTTTGACCGAGAAAAAGTCGCAGCGGAATCGCACGCAGAGAAGTTAGGTCTTAGAGAGAGTCAAAGTTAACCTTGTTCTATGATTTGTCAGGTGTGTCAGAACTAATCACAGCTATAATATTAATTATAGTAAAATTGATCACACGAGTGCGTCACGAGTCAAATTCATCAAAATAGTGCAAGTTAAAAGTAACAGTATCGAACGAGGGAAGGAAAAGAAGAGGCAATTCGCGTGTCCGAAGTATCTAAAGTGGAAACGAAAGGAATAGAATGACGTAGTTGGACCCACCGCGTTCATGATACGAGTAACCGCAGCAAATTGTACGCGCTATTTCACCCGAACCCGAGCGGTTCGCCAGTTTATGATCGTACTCGCCATATTTGCGTTGAATAGACCGATAAATACATGGACCACGAGACAATAGACTTATAGTTATTGTCACCCGGTCGCGAGCGTACACGCAGCCGGTCGGTCAGCGACACGCGGTGCATTGTGGCACCAGCGCTTTTAATTTAATGCTCGAATTTCGTATTTGGAAAAAATGCCGGCTAACCGTAGTCGCCGGGTGCCGCTCATTATTCGCCGCGATACAGTTTCGTTGCGAATGGAAATCGAGAAACGATCGCGATCAATAGACCGGGCTGACCTCGTTCCCGCGAACCATTACACAGCCGCGTGTAATCGTAAAGGTTTCTTTCTTTCTTCTTCTTCTTCTTCTTCTTGGTCTTTTTGAAGCGAGTCGGGTGATTAATCGTGCGTACGGACTAGATAACGTGAAATTAAGCGAGCCGCGAGCGCCGCCCGCACGTGGATTGCGCGATCGCTCGAGTCAGACCCGATTTATTTCGACGGTTGCGCGGTAAATAAAATTTAATTCGTTGGCTGATCTCGATCGCGGTGAAACTGAGCGGTGCCCGCCTTTTGATGTCGAAACACGTAATCGAATTTCGATTCGTCGATGAGACAATTGGATCGAAGACGTTTGTAGGTGAAAGTTGCAACGTTTGGCGATAATTTGATATTTGTTCAGGAATATCGAAAGTTCGATTTCGCTTCTCGATATCTGGTATCAAATATCCATGATTTTATCGCGAATATAATTTACATAATCGACTTAAGTGAACCTCCGTGTACAATATAATACACAAAGCGTACAGTCTGCAATTGTATTACTTTACAAAACAAGTCGTCTATAATAGAGGGATTTCCAATGGAATATTGATAGCAACCGTATTAAGCTACTGTACTACTCTTCACAACAGTAATTATTTGAGCACAACGTTTTAACTACTAAAAGATCGTTAATCATAATCAGAATGAAAACTAAATTCAAGAAAGATACTTAATGACCCCATTCACTCCTCTTACACCACAAAGTTATTCAACGCGAGACATTAAATGATACAACGTTCAATTGCCTATTAAATCACCTCGGCATCAAATGAAAATCAGCTTCTTTATGCGAATGATATCAATTACGATAATCTGACGTCGATACTATTCTTTCGATACCATTGAAACATTATTACAAGATCGACCGTATTCAGCGTACCACTTGCAACGCCAGACTTTCCATGGGGTTATCGACGATCGTTAGCGGCTTGATAATTAACTGCTAATTAATAGGCAGTTCGAAGCGACGCCCACGATTTCCCTTTCTCGACACTGCTTTCGTGGCTCCATTGGCTTTCAGATCGCCTCGACGAGTAGCTACCGATAAGATCGATTCCAGCCTGAACTCGCTCGAGTTTCGGATCGACGGGACGGTTTTGTCCAATATCCAGATTCTTATCCTGCAGATTTGGTCTGCTACGAAGGACCAACACACCGTATAAGGTCATTTGTACGATCGATGTGGCCGAATAGCGTCACCCGATTCGGTGCTTCTCGTCCTCGTAATTCGTCTTATTTATGCACCTGTTTGCATTTGGAACAAGAACCAAGTCCTACCGAATTCCAAACTCGTAATTGTATAATAACGACCCCCGATCGAGGAAAGAATACGTCGTCGATTTTTGGAGCAAACGCTGGTCTTGGCTTCTTTGGACCTAATTGTACGTAAACTCCATTCGTCTCTTGAATGCTGATTTCGCAACCGTTTTACGACACCGTTTAGGTTCTTTGATCACGTTGTTCTTTTTCGGGCAGCAGGATTTTAATGTTGTAAAGTTCTATCCATCTACCTTTCAAAAGTTACGGACTATGTAAGATGTACTACTTGGAACATATGCTAGTAGAATTATCAACGAAATAGTACCTTCAGACTTTGAGTGCTTTTAGACATCTTGAGAAATAATGCTAAATGGGATATTCTAGTTAAATCATCTATGAAAGTCTACGTCATTCTCTTTATGAGTACTTGAATGTTAGAGTGACTGCCAAATTCTGTCGAAAAAGACAAGAGAAGTTTCCATATGTACGCGTATTCCAAACGTGTCTGGATAATATATGGATCAAGGGCTAGCAAAACAGAGCGAGCGAGCCGTAGCAGGCATGAATTATCCATTCGACCGGCCCACCCGCCGGCGAGTTTCTTTTCTCAACTTTAAAAACACAGTATACACGCTCGAAAAGTTCTTATCTGGCGTATCGTAGACCGACACTCGCGTGCTATATTATTACGCGGCCCGAGCTGGTGTAACATACTGCTTCAAACTCCTCTAGAACTGGCTGAAAAACGCTCGCTAAAGCGAGATCGACGATGACAGCTGGAGGCTCGAGCCACTTAATGACCGTGGAATACATAATTACCTGTAAGAAGCCGCGACGCTTTCAACCAGATCTTATCTACCAGTCGTGATTACTTTCGCACACCGATGAGACAACAAATTCATCGGGTCATTAATTCTGAAGAGAAAGGAACAGGTTCAAAGCAAAATTACGTAGCTTCTTTTACACGCGAATACCTGCATTTTGCAATGGGAGTTTAGGTCAAGTTTCGCGAGTTTGCGATAAATTTGGTATCGTCTCACCTGACTTTCCACATTTTCTGCAAATGTTCGTTTAGTTTGTTCAATCTTATTCGTATGTTACATTTAAACAAAATTCTAAAATAAAGGAAATTCAGTACAAGGAAATATGAAACTAGAGGAAGAATTATCAGGGTCATCCGACCACCCTGTTTTCTTTCCCCTATTATGTAAATGAAGTAATTAAAGTAGTTATAAAGAGTCGCGTGTACATTCACGAGAAAGTGGCGGGACAGGTTGATGCAAAAGGAGCACTGCCGATCGGTCAGATTTTCGACAACCTGTGCGCTCGTCTCGATACGCGACGGTTCAGCTGCGAGTGGTCGCCGACAACTTCATAAACTTTTTCACCGAGTTCTTGATATCTACATATAATGATGACAGGCTGCTGCAGCCGCGTACGCGAGCGTACGGTGGCCTCTCTTCTGTTCGTCGAACGACGTAAATCGCATGGGCCATCGCGCATACTCGCCGAGACGAAACAGGTGGGGCACCTGCGCGCCGGGCCGCGGCAACCTGCGAGTGAGAGCGATAGAGCGAGCCGGGAGCAAGCGGGCGTCCCGAGAGCGACCGAGACGAACAGAGAGGAGGCAAGAAGCAGGTGTATTCCGCGATGTAGCCTGCGCTGTGTATGCTAATTGGGCCAGAGTTAACGCTCGCCTCTCGGGATGCCCGGGACGGGATTTAACGAGCCCCCGAACAGGAAGCTCCTTTTACCTCCTCCCCCGCCTCTTTTTGCCCTCGACTTTTTCTTAATCCTTCTTTCTCCTCGTTTTCTTCTTTCGCTACCTCTTCTTGTTATGCTCCCTCTGCCTCTTTATCCTCGTGCTCGTTTTCTGCTGCCGTCGCTGGTCTGGGCAGGGGCCCTCGGTCCGTCGATACCGTTGTTGTCGATGCTGCCTACCGACTATCTCGCTCGTGAGATTCGTTAAGGTGGAATTACGCGCTCGTGGCCCGGGAATACGAAATTAGGCGATCCAGCCACGCACGCCGCGCGCATAACGAGGGCACAAATCAAAAGCGAGAGTCCACTCGCCGTGCGCTGTCTCTCGTTCTCGGGCGACTAGTCTAAACAAATTGGCATAAATTCCCGTGGTGATGCCTTGTCGATTCCGCTCGAGACGCGTTTCCTAACAGTTTGTTGCAGAGCTTCGTTGCTCGAACTAGAAGTTTGGTAATGAATTCACTGCGAATCCTTATGCGTTCGCGACAAGACATACCATGCAAATATTAAATGAGAACGTAAGTAAAAATCTACTCATGTATGTATTAATAACAAAGGCTAAAGAATTTGCTGGGTGACGCTCGAGCAAAGATAAACGAAAATACGTGACAACTTGATTATCAGCACGTATTAGCACTTTCATATTTCTCGTAAGATGCACGATCTCTCGAATACTCGCAGGGTTAACGATCTTTAGTTTCGAAAAGTGGGCTGACCATCTTGATCGAAAAGAAACTAGCAAAGGTTCAAAGAACTAACAGAAAAAAGAGAGAAGTATGCAAAATCGACAGCAGGTAGATGGATCGAAGAAGCCACGTTGTCACCCGGCTGCAGAACGAGCGATTGCTGTATAGAGTCATCCGTGGGCGCAGGTGAATATTACGGGCTAAAAAAGGAATTCCTCGAGAGTCGGTCCTCGTCGCAGGTGAATTCGAAGGTCGAACGCGTATATAGGGCGAATTGAATCGGAACGCTGGCCAGATTGCAGGTTACCGTGCTTTCAGCAGGTGCTCCACGTTTCGTTTCTCCACGGCCGTTAAGGCGATCCACGTTTTACGTAATTGCCCGAGGAAAATCGTAAATCGAGAAAACAATTACACGCGTCCACCTTTCGTGGCGAGAAGAGGAGGATCGTTTTCAGCGCCAAAGCGCGAGGACACGAAGCCTATGATGGAAGGAACAGAGGGAGCCGAGCTGATGCTCGAACGGTCCAGAGTTGAACTCGCTTGACCCCGGTGTGTTCACCCACACCGACGGTGCCCCAGGCCTCGTGTCGACTTCTCTCCTCTCCTCTTCTCTCCCTCTTCTTTTTCTCTCCCCTGTCCCCTTGGCTGGACCCTGTAGCCAGCCACCTTCTGGTCTCCTCAACCTTCCTTGGTTCCTATTTCTTTTTCTCGGCCGCGGTTTCAGACACGCAGCTTCGTTTGCTCGCTTTTCATCCTCTAATTCTTCCTTTTCTCTCTCCCACTTTCGTTCGTCGCGGTCACCGCGGGCCTCTACAGGTGTCTGCCGCGCCTACCAGCCAGCCAAAGGACGAACAGAGGGGAAGAGGAAAGATCGACGGGACGGTAGACGCGAGGGAGGCTGAAAAAAAGCGAAATAGAAGCGAAGAACCGGACTCTGCCCACAAAGGGACCTAATAATGAATCATAATGAGCGCGCGGGCCCGCGCGAGCACGGCCTCGCTGCCAGCTCCGTGGGTTTTGCACCGACCCGACCGGCAGAGGCGTCACTTTCATATGCAAAACGTGCTCCAACGACGACCGCGACTCGCTTAAGCTCGTTACGCGCGATTTCGTTTAATCTAACAAGAAGCTTGGACGAACACCAAATTTGGCGAAATCGTGGTTCTACATCGGTGCTACTCCAGCCGAGTATCGAGAAAAGTTAGTTCGAAATCGTATCGAAGTGGTTTCTACAGATACATCGAAGATCGCGAAGATGTTTCCACGTTCGAAAAAAATGACAAGATTAAGGGAGAAGATATCCTTTCTAATTCAATTAATGATAGACCGAACAAGCAATAAATATGTTAACCGATGGTTCAATGATTCGGAAAAGGTCCACTTTTTCCCGCGATACGATCTGGAAGGAAGAGTTCAAGCGATTTTATTGACTGGTCAGCGCGTAGGAAACGGGTTCCGATAAGATCGACGAATTTATTCAACATTTCCACGGTCGAGTTCTTCCGCTCAATCGGACGAACGAGTCGACGGCAGAAGATACACGTGGAGATTACATTCCGGGCCGGGTAATGAGCGGATTTAAAATCATCGAGTATCGTTTACGCGAAGTTTCACGGGCGTCTTCGGGAACGAGGGTCCGGCTGTCGGGATCGTTTCGGGAATCCTCGGAACGATAATGTCGATGATGCATGGGTTAATACACGCTGTGGGCGATTATCGATTGGCCACGCGCCTCGATACCGCCCCCAGACGATCCGCCAGAAACAATTCGGCCCGAGAGCCCATAAAAATCCTAAGAAACGGTCTCGTGGTGCCGTGGCGAGTTGCGCAAAACGCCCACGTCTTTTAGATCCCATGTTGAACCTGTCAAAACGGGATTTGACCCAGACGGTTTCACCTGTGCGTTCGTCTAATTTGCTGTTAGCCTTGAACCCCTTTTCTCGCTCTCGCTGCTCGCCGTTCGACGTCGAAGAACAGTATCGACAAAATGCAGGCAAATGAACACATTCACCGAAGATTCATAAGTGAAATGCTCGCACGAGGATGAGGTGACATCGATAAGAATCATTTATCTACACTGGCTTCGAAAATGCAGAACATCTGTACCCCTATACTCGAGTGACACGATCATCGGCGAGATTGCGTGAAGGTTTATACAGGTGATAAACGCACAGGTGACCATCGATGTCTCCGACGTTGCTCAGTTCCTTAATATTAGCTACAGGTGACACAATCAGTTGTCACGTATAAAAACTTCGGGTTACTTCGCTCGGATCAACTTTACGGATACAGGATTGTGCAAACGAGTTGTTTGGATGAAAGTAGACAAAAGAACAACCATGGGTTCGTTTGGGTCAACTTCAGAGGTACAAGGTTGTGCAACAGCGAATACAATACTCGAGGAACCTTGGTCCATTTTAGCATCCAAAACGGAGATTCGGTGATCTCGACTAATAAATTCGCGTCAAAACGAGCTCGTGAACAGAGTAGGACGATTAACGTCACTCTCGGTTATTGTTACTATCGCCAAATAAAGAAGCCGAAGACACGCAGAGATGAACAGGGTTCACTTAGCGTTATGCAAGTGCACGAAAACTGAAGGGGCATAAAAACGGTAGCAGACAGGATGGAATAACCTCGAAAATCGCGTGATCGTCCGCTTTCCCCGTTCGGAGCTGGTAATTGGGCCCGAGCACGACGGTTCTCGTGGCGGCCGTGTACGCCGTACCAAACTCTACCTTCGGGCCACACTTAGCACCTTATCCACTTAGCCGCTTCTCACGGGCTGTTCCTCCTCATCTCCTTGCGCTTCTCCACGGCGTGTCTCGTTTTATAAGGATTTTTGCTCCGGGGGACGTGACACTGTCATGCCCGCTGCCCGGACGGGAGAGACTAGAGAGCGGCGAGGAACGGGCCAGAAGAGGAGAGAAACAGAGGAGCCACGAAGAGAAGGTGGAGAGAATTCGATGAGATCCGTGCTGCCCGGCGTGCTCTCTCAACCGTCTCGAGAAAAGAGCAGACCGACAAAAATTTCTGGAATTAATTCTCTGCCCACTTTAACTCCTGCACGGCGTCTTCACGCTGGCGCTTCTCCTTTTTTTTACTTGTCATAAATCGCCACCTTTCCGCGCCTTCTGCCTTGTTGCAGAAAATTGCAGCTAGGGATCCTGGGTCATCGTAGGGTTCACAGTATCTTTTGTAATTTGAAGAGAAACTTTTTAGGTGACTGGACTTGACTTCTAAAAATGAACTTCATCCGTGCGAAACCGTCTCTGAAGACAAGTTCAGTATCAACCTGACACACATCTGTTGAACTATCGATAAGTTGTCGAGTTAAACTTTAAAAATTGAGTTCACACGTTTTTAAAATTCTGTTCAATTCAATTAGACTCTATTTTCGAAACATAAAAGTTCAAGTTTATAGGAATGTCCACTTGAAGCAGCGATCCTGAAGAACCTTGTCAACCTGTTCTCAACCTGCTGCCACGATCCTCGAGATCCTCTGAATCAATGCTAGTTTTATGCCATCCATTATGTCGACGACGAAAAAGTGTTGGCATAATCAGAAACAGCATAACCCGGTATACAATCACGAATGGCGAGGACGCATGAACTGCAATCATCGCCGTTGAAATCGCAACGAGTCCTCGCGCCGTGCCGGTCACGCCGATTCGAGATAACATTAACGCAGCCCCACATAAATAATGACCACTATTAGGCGATCTCGTTGGAACGCAACGACTGATACATCTTCAGCTTTGTGCTCGCTCGTCAAGTTGCTGAAAGGAGTCGTCGGCGATTTGTCTGCGACGCGTTCCGCGCGATTTCTGCGAGCTACGAGTCAAGGTTCTAGGCTCGATTTTTCAATCGCCCGGATTCCTCGCGAATCAAGATAATTCATGACTCGCGATTGGATTCGATTTTCATGCGAGATGCTTAGGAATTTGTGTGGATGTCGCAGAGGAGTCCTAGTGGAATTTTGGGGTGTTAGAGAATTTGGGAATTGGGAGTTGGGGACTTGCAACTTTGGGAATTCGAGTAATTAGGATCTTTGAAATTTTGGTCCTTGCAAGTTTAGGACCTTGGAAATTTAGTATCTTGAGAATATGGGATCTTGGAGATTGGGACCTTGAGAGCTTCATATATTTATATTTTAGCGAGTTCACGACATTAGAACATTAAAACTTCGAAGGTTACAACTGGTTATCTAAAAATTAGCATTTAAGAAAGCATGTTTGGGCCCATACGTGATTTCTAACAATGGGATCGTCCATGGGGGTGAATTAATAAGCAGAAAGAGGGCCCTGTGAACGGCGTTTGACCGGCGTACCCCTAATTATCCCCGTAGCTCGATCCTTAATGCCCATCTCATGGGCGCACAAAAGCGTATACGAGCGTGTTGTAGCTCGCGAGTTGGAGGGAAGCGCGCGTGGGCCGGACGTGGCGGGCATACGACTCGCTCCTTGGACTCTCTCCTTGCGTTCAGATGTTAATAATGTTAATGGGCCGGAGGTTAAGCTTATCTGTCATGCAGGACCTCAATAGAGAAACGCGTTCCTCGCTCGTTGGCTGTGCTGGCGAGTCTGTTCACCGGTCGCGAGGAGAAGGGCCTAAAAGAGGCCGATCCGAAACACCGGGTGGATGGTATTAATCTTGGCCAAGGATTCGCGTGGACCACGAGGCCATTAAGTGGACACGAGTTTCGTGTTGGGGGTGTCTTTTTCTTGCGAGATTAATAATCGTATATTTAAAGGAGCCACTTTGGTGTGACGCGCGGGGTGGCTCGTGTTCGGTGATCGACGAGGCTCTGTTGCAAATGTATTTTGCGAGATAAATGTTTGATTTGCAAATGGGACGTGTTAACCGTACCGTATTAATTCCATCAATATTTTAACGGTAAAAGAATTTCGGTAATATAATATTTGCAGTGTGCACATTAATCGGACGATTTTGGTGCCAACCGGTATTAATTGCGATAAAATCGTACCGTTAAATTTCCGTATACGAAATTCTGTAATAGCCATTTATTGCTTCGCGAAATATCGATGTTTTCTCGTTACCCCGCGGCGATGGTCATCGCCGATCGTTGAATTCCAGCGATTCGGCGATGGGCTCTTTGATCGTGCGTACCTCTCAACCGTGAGCCCCAGGCGTAGTCGCAACCTTTGGAACCTCGTGGGCCCGTCACGGACCCGGGAAAGGGTTGCTCGACCATTGAAACCGTTTTGGGTCGTTCAAAGCACCGTTGAAAACTTACAAACTTACTGAGCTTCAACATACTCCAGGTTCGGAGTTCAAAAATTGCTGAGTTCCCGAAGATCTACAGTTCCAAACTTTCAAAAGTCTAAACACCACAAGAACCTAATCTCAGAATCGCAAACTTCCACATATCTCAAGCCCCAAAATTCCAAAATATCATTTGTCAATCCCCAAAGTGCAAACGTTCTAAACTTCCAATCTTCCGAAACCACCATGAAAATCCCAGTTTGAAAGTTCACCGCGTAATCGTAGAGTCTCGATCTGTCCGCGAATATATACTCATCCTGAGGATCTCGCGTGCCGCGGCTATCAGCGAAGACGATTCGGAAGAGGCTGAGGGCCGCGATTTCGATAACGATCGAAACGTCGATCGTGAGCATCGTGCAGCTCGTTCCTCGTGAACGAAGAGTAGGAGGAGAACTACGTAGCCCGAAGCGGGGTCAGTTCGTCTCGCGAGGCGTGTCAACCTGCCAAATATTATGGAAATTTATTCCCGCGAGATTCAGCCGCGTAATGGATTCCCGCGTACAACATCGAGACGCTGCGCCGAGGCGCGGGCTGCATCCGGGCGACTACTTTGCAACTCGTTAGTAACACTCCGTGGCAACGTTACCTCTCCTCTTCCTTCTTTCCTCGTGCGAATTAATGATAATAGGGGCTGCATTAAATTCGCGGAATCGTGTATCAAGTATTTGCTGTTGGGTTTAGGAGACTTTAAACGAAAGAATCTGTGGAATTTCTTGAAACGATTGAACCTTCCTTGTATTCTCATTCATCGTTGAAAATATGTATTATATCTCATTATACAAGAGTACAGTATGTTAAATCATAAAGCACATTTATGAGAAGTAGAATTATTTTTATTTATGATAAATCGTCCTCTGAGGTTAACAACAACGTTCCTGAAATAATGGGAGCAAAGTGTGGGTGCAAAAAAAATCGCAGTCGAGCACCTGCGGATCAAGCAGGTATCTGACAGGAGCGATTCCCGAGGGAAGATAAAAGGGGTGGTTACCAAAATCGTGATATCTTCCCGAATCCCGCGGTAGTTAACCGGTGCATTAGCCGCGCGTGTGTTTCGATACCAAGCTGCAGTTGCAGCGGTCGCGTATAATCGAGCGGTTAGCGCGAGCTAAGTGCATAAATCGAACTAACGGTGGAGCGGCTGCTTTCAAAGCGGTCTGACCAGGAACGAGCACCTTTTGTGTTTCATTTTTATTGCCAGTTTCATCGTACACTCATGATATTACAATCGTTATTGCATCAGTCCTGCGAGCAGCGAAATAATACGGCAATAAAGTGCACAATGTGAATCAATTAATTATTCGGTCTCGTGAAGGATGTTGATTCATAGAATTGATATAATCAGCGGTGAACATCCCTTTGAATTTCCTTATTAATTAACTTTGACGTACGAGGTGGACCATTAATAATTACCACGCTTGTAAACTTTTAAGAGTTAGAAAAGAAATTGTTAAATAAAAATTTCATTGTAAGAAGGAGGTCATCGTGTGGCATTAACAATTTCTCTCCAGGAGCCGCCTCTGACTTCTCATTACCTTTGATCGATTAACTATATTTTATCAAAACGAGCAGTGAAATATTTTTCAATTAAAAATTCGGTATTATACAAAATGAAGAAATATCTTGATGTGAAGTAGTAAAAACGTTAACGATAAGTAATGCCGAGAATGTTCACAAGTAACAGGTTTAACGACGAATGATTACGTTGTATCCGAAAGGGTTAAAGACCACCGCGAAGAAGTTAAATTCCTCTGAAAGACACAAATTTCTCCCATCATCCAGATATCCACCTGCGATCACTCTCTCTTAGCCAGGGACGAATCATTCACGCTCGATTTTAATCCAACGTTTCCTTTCCTCTCGCGAATCGATTCATAATTACCTGGTTTGCATTTCCTGGAGCGCAGCGCTATTCGCTCGCCTATAAAGGGTCCAGCTGTCCCAGATGATAAATCAAACGTTTCTCTGCACCTTGAATCCCATCGAGCCAGAGCAAAGAGAGAGGGAAGAGAGCGGTAAGGCCGCTGGCGGAGGACGCTGCACTTCCTCACCGTCGGCAATCAGCACATGCTAATACGAATAATCCTAGGCCGCATGCTGGCAGGTAATTAGAATGGTGAGGGATGTCCACGAGCCACGTACAGCCGTTAATCGTCCCCGGTTCGCGTACCACGGATAGAATCACGTTCATCGAACGAAACGTTGCTCTCCATTTTAATCCGACCACATAAATCTGTCCTAGATCTATGTACTTAGAAACTCGGAAATTTCTAAACTTTTCAGACTTTGAAATTGTGAAATGTTGAAACTGTACTCTTAGATTTCGAGATTAGGTAGTTTCAAAATTTGTCAAGTGTAAGATTTCAAGTCTTTGAGCTTCGCTTTACAGAAATGTAATTCGGGCGGGCAGAATTTAGGATCGAGTCGAGAAACAAAAGGGTAAAATAAGCTCAGCAATAAAATCGAGTTTCTGCTGGAACAAGGGAGAGGAGAGTTCGCTAAAAACTCTGCTAAAAGGCTCGCCACCTTGTAACCGGCCGTACGAATTCATTCTGCAAATATATTTTTGTGCGGAAGAGGGAGGTACACAGTTATCCACTTTTTGGCAATACCGGTTGTCCATGAAGGTAAAAAATAAAAAAAGCAGGGTGTACTTTACACGTTCCGCGAGTCCGAAAGGCCGCTAAACACGTTCCTCGTCGGAGCGTAGTTTCTCCTGTTGCTTTTTTCTCAGCCGGTCGACGCCTCGTTGGGCTTCGTTTAATGAATTCTTCTGGCGGTCGCGCGACTATCTAGCGTCGTACATCAAAAGGAACTCGGTTGGGGGACGTGGTACGCGATTGATTATTCATTCGAGCTCGACGGAACCTGGTGGCGGGAAAGTAACGACGCTTAAAAGCTCGACGAATTCCTGGAGATACCGCGCGAACAATGTTTTATCGAAAAAATATTATTCCCCCGATCCGGGGTTCGCGGCCACCCTTGTCCGCGAGCGTGTTCGCTCCCCGGAGAGACTTTAGGTGCGAACATTCAACGTCGTACATCAAAGCGACAGGACATCCGCGGCGATCGATTATCTTTCCAGGACCGGCACTCGGTCGCGCGACGACAACCCACAGGATAAAGAAGGACGCGAACCGAACCCGGAGTCCCCGTTGAACGTCATCCGTGGAATGTATAATCAAGATTCCGCGGGGCAAAGCACACACTTGTTCCCCGGCTGCCTGTTTTGTCTCGTGCCCCGATGATTTTAAATTACGCCGGTATCGCCGGACGATCAGTGCCACGGCCACGGAGGTACCTGCTGGACCGGGCTAAGAACCCTGGCTACGGCTCTTTCCAGCCAGGGATACCACGATCCCGATACCAGCGACGTCCTTAGACCCCACGGTGCCCCACTGCTGACGCATATCTCGTTTGTCCCTATGAACACTCTCGTCGACCGATTTTCACCTCTTCTGTTATCCTACATTTTACCCTACGAGGACAAGATCTTTCAACAGGGTTCAAATGTTCCCTATTTATAGGAAATGATAACTTCCATCGCATACGGTGATCAGATATCTGAGCTTTTCATAGACAGATACTAAAATACCTGTAGGCATTGAGCTACTGAATAGTATACATACACAAAGGTACTCACATATACAATTAATAAAGTGTCTTCACATGTATCACAATCAAGTATATCAAGCATCACACGTTCAAATAAAATTAAATACAAATCTTTCGATGTTATACAAGGAAGACATTTGTAATCTTACAACTGCAAAATCTACCGCACTCAATTGCAAGTTCTTGTAAAATTCTTAAATGGTTATTGAACAGAAGTACAAAAGTACGATTGTGTACTGGAGAGGTAGAGGTAAGAGGATTGGTACGCTCCTGAAAAAGGATGCCAGGTACTCGTGGTCTTTGTGGTGGGAGGCGGGGGAGTCGCGAGTAAGAGAGGCGAGCGAGTTAGGTATGTTGTTTAAATAAGAGCAACGCGAGTCGCCCAAGGGCGAAAGTTGTTGCAGCTCGGTCGGCCGGTGCACAACCGCGTGGCACGATCGTACGGTCTGAGCCGCAGCAAATATAAATGCGACTGCTATCGGAGACAAGTGGAACGGAATTTTCGGCGTCGAAGGACGTCCCGTTGAAGGGAACATCGTAACCGAGAGCTGGTCGAGTAAACGTCGACCTCGTGTCTCGAATCCTTCAATGTCGTTTCCGAGACAACTCGTCGAGTCATACGGACGATCGAACCTGTGTATCTTGTTTTCATTTTTATTCCGCGAATGTCGTTGATCAGTGAAAGGATAATTAGAAAATTTCTCGTGAATCACTGATACGTCCAGAGAATTATACGGTAAATTTCACGCCATCCGAGTACCAGGGATTTGATCATAATTAACGATTGAAATTGATTCCGAGTTGGAGGATCGAGAAACATGATTACCTTCTGTTGACTGCGAGTAAAGTAACGATTTTCTGCTCTCGGTCGCATAACCTTCGTCAGTTAATCCAAAGCTTAATTAAGGTTTTCATTTTATTTTCAATTCTTTTTCATTTGCACGCTGTAAATTTTATGCTCTAAGTATTGTGTTTACGATACGCGAAGGTCTTTCGTAGCTTTGACCCTGCTGAAGCGCACTTGTTAATCTTTTCTTCTCCGATTTTTAAGTTCGTTTTGTTCGCCGTACATATTGTACACTCGTAAATTGACGGAATAAATACGATCGTTAGAGGATCAAACTAGTTTCTTGTTTAGCTTCAGAAAATATCGAAGTCACGCCTCGAACACGTTCCACTCGGAACGAAGAACCTCTAAAATATCCTCTAACAAGAAATAAATCGTGCTGTACGAGCACGTGAGTTATGGCACGATGAAACTAAAGAGCACAGAGAGTGGGTCGTGTCTTCTTCGCTGAGACAAATCATCGAACAAGGTCTTCATATCGTGGCGCCATAAGATGTATGGGGTACATGCCACTTTAGATGGCTCGTAGCGTGGTGCTTGTTACAGGTACATTAGGAACTTGTCAAGCACCAAAAACAGGCGAATAAATTCGCCAATAAAAATTCCAATTTAGATACTTTGTTTCTTCTTACAAACTCAACCGATCGATCAATCTCTATTACCACTTAGAACCTGTTTTCTTCAATTCACTACTCCACATTCGTATACTCTATCTCGACTATAATTACATCCTATCGAATTCTTTTCTATTCGAGTTTGAACAAATTTCTACCAAAGAGTTTGTAAGAGTACGTCTTACAAGGGTTACTTTTTACAGTAGACTTGTGTTATATATCTCACCAGTGGTTAGATCGCAATATGTATTATTTGGGCCAAATGTAGATACACGAAACGCGAATATAAAACGTAAATTCAATTCAGACAATTGCAAATAAAAGTTAAAATTATAGATGCAATAAAAGGGTGTCCCAGTGACCCGAATAACCAAAACTTTCATCGGTAAAATAAAGATTTCGTTTTTCGTTTATGCCCGGCGCGAGTCGTGAGGCATCCCGGTCGTTTCCGTGCTTCAACCAGGATGATAAAACATTATGACCGTTTTATAGGCGGGCACGACGTTACGGTAAATCATCGGGGCTAAGTAACGCGAGGTACAGGCCGATTTTAACGATCGTGTCACAGAGAGTCGCGTCTTCGGGGCAGTTTTGTTTTTGCGCATGGAAATCGGACGATTATTACGGAATATCCCATATTAGAGTGGCGAGTTCTCACGCTGTATCGCGATACGTATAGAAGGCGAGTGAAGTAATTGAAGCCGGATTGGAGCGCATCAAGCGATCGGCAACGGGGCAATTCTGGGCATAACTATGTCCGAGAACCGCGTAATAGAGTGGGTAGGCATCTCTTTATCGGACATACCGTACGTGCTTGGATTATTATACGTCATGGCCGACGATGAGGCTCGAATTACCTCGTACACCGTGGATAATTAACGTGCACGCTCGATCAACCTCCGCCGTTCGAAAATACTAATGACTTTATCAATAAACTGACCAACCGCCTGTCGTTGCGTATCATAGAAGCTTCTTCGTGTAATTGCATCGATGCAAATGAAACCCCTGGCCGGATTTAATAACAGTCGAACTTCGTTCTTTCTCGATAATGTTCGGAATTATTTCATTTTGCTCTTGTTTCGTTAGAGCGGGTAATCCTATAATCAAGGTAATCAGGAACAGTCGCTAATATTCTTTGCCTGATACCTCTTTTATCCGTGAGAAAGACAAATTTTGCTTTGCATTTTGACATGGATAAGCTGAAGTTACGAAATAAAGCCCTTTAAGGATGGTATTTGTAGTCGTAACTTACAGTATAATTTTGTTTTGAACGATCCGGGGTTTAATGACTAGATTAATAATCCGAGATACAGTAAAGTTAAAAACTTTTAACTTATGTCACTATCAATGTCGAAGAACGACATACATCTACGCAAAGATTATCCGCATCAAATTATATGCATCTGAGTTACGATCAAACTGCCGTTCGTTTAAATAGAATAGTATCTCGTATAATAGTACGGTATAAATACCACATTTGTTATTGTATATGGGATATATCATTCGCATCGAGATACGAATTGGTATCATCAATCAATCCTTAAAGAGCCACCACGCAGACATAAATTAAAATAGATATTGATTTCGAGTTAAAATAAAGACAGCGAGTAGTCCGCGCGGAGCGATAACTACAGGAACACGGTGTAAATACAGAAGGAGTAAGAAAGGAATGATCCCCGCTCGTGATCATCGTTTTCTAATAAAACTGTTGATCTAGAACGAATGAAAATTCACGAGTCCTGTTTCCCGCAATAATAATATCGTTAATGCAAAACAGGAAATGGAAACGAGGCATTGAAGACGCTAATGTGGCCTCCAGGCTTTCCCATGACTCTCGATCTTCTTTATTGATGCGCATATCGTTAAGCAAGATTAGAAGATCGCATCGTTTGAACGTTAACGCAGGACCTGCTCCTGCGGGTATGTACACGTTTAAATGTGCGTTATACTGGTTCGACTTGCTATCAACAATATCGCCTAACCGCATTCCCAATCGCTTTATCGCTCGATCCCCGCGGCTGATAAAGCGACGCTAGGCAAGAGAGTCATCGCGTCGTTGTTAGTTAACGCCGGATAACTTACTTACTTCTGCCTCCAATTAGCCGCTACGTGCTACGTCCCATTTTTGCATGACGTATCGGTTCATTTCCCGCGCGAATAACCACGATTACATGCACCGAAGACCTGGCTATCTCCGGTTGCGAGTTCTCACGTGTTTATGAGCGACGATTACAACGAGCTTCCTGGGTCACGGAGGCCCCGTATTGTGGGAGATCGGACATTAAAATTAGGGAAATAATGATGCTGAACTAATGGAGATGTCCGACCGGTCTGATTCGCTCGTTTCGATTCATTTAATAAGTGCTGCCTCTTTCGTAATCCCGGTGTCAATTGTACCGTTTAGAGACAAATTTGTTGCAGGTGTACGCTAACAATCTAATCCGTCATTGTAAACCGTCGGCATATTATAATTGCGCCACGTTTAGCGAACGAAATTGCGAAATTAAAACTTGTCTCAAATAACAATCTGCAGAAACGAGATTCATTCTAGCCTGCCACTTTGTTTCCACTTGATACGAGTCCTTCCTCGGCGATGAACATCCATCTTCATTAACCCAGGGAAACGAGAGATTACAATTAGAACTAGTTCAGCGGTTGCAGATGTGTAGATCCTAAGCTTTCACTATCCAGATTGCTAACATTTCAGGCTTCCCCTGAGCAAAAACTACCAGCGTATTGCATCCAATTTCGTCAGAAACCTAATGATACACTAATATCGAACCAACCTGAGAAACTTGGCTCGCTTTCGGTGCTATCAATCATCGTTGATACGCAAAACCACCCAAATTGTGACCCACCATGATGCAGAACAGTTCCATTTCTCTTGACCCATTAGAGCCGCATAAATCGAAGGACAGTATTTATATTTATGCTCCGCTAGCGGATCCGAGGTGTGAGAGCATCGTGGAACAAGCTCGTGGAGTAAGAGGCGACTTGTTCGCTTCTTTCTTGTTCCTCTTCTGTCCAACGTTTCTTCCCTTGTTCCTCTTCACCGTGGCTCCCTTCTCGCGGTTATGATCGGACCGCAGACCGCGACCATTGTTCGAAAGGCAAACTGGGGTCGGTTCGTCTCGTTATATGAGTGCAATGCTGCCATAGTCGAGAGATAAACAGCGCTATGGGGGCTCCGCCACTATATGGGGAGAGGAGCGAAGATATCCATATAGCGGGCCGTGAGAGGTGCATCTAATGGGGCGACAATCGCATATCGTTAGGGATACAGTCCACGGCAAAATCTTCGCCGTGGCTACGTCGGAGGTCCGATATCGAGGAAGCAACCTGGTCGTTTGATGTCCATCTCTTCACCTTCCTCCACCCTGCCACTTTTTTAACGAGTATCAAGATTATTTTTTTAAATAGTCCCTCCTTAAAATTTCCAGAAACTTAGAAATTCCTGAGAATGTACGGAATTTCCAATAGAATAAATTGTTCGAAATTCTGTGGAACTAGTTCGATTCTGAAAATTATCTCAGAATTCGATGCGGTAACGCCAGGATAACACGTGTTGGTGTCGATCACGAAAATTCCAGTAAGCATCTCGCAGTCCATCCAGCAGGCAATTAATCTGTTCCCCGTTCAAGTATATACGTATTCATTGCAACACGTGCATTCCGCAAAAGTGTTGGTTGCATAATGAGTCTGGCTCGCGCGCCAGTTGAATTTGCAAACGGTGCGTCTCTCTCGAGCGGGTCAGTCTTGATCGTATTAAAACGTTGGACGCCAAGAACCGTGCCGATCGTGGCTCTTTCGCTCCTCTCATTAAATCACATCTGCATCGTCCACGGAGTTTACATAAGTCAGCCAAAGTGGCCCCGCTAACGATCCGGAAGAAGGACCGCATCAGCGAAATTGCAGTTAATGGCACGGTTCAACGCCCACCGCCATGCTTTTTGCCCCGGCCAAGGTGAAAAACACCGAAGAAATATGAGACTTTATTCCCCTCTACCGTGGTGTACGCTTACAATTTAATGAACCTCTCCGGGGAATAAAAGGCAACGTTACTTTAATAATAGGGAATGCTAATGTTATTAAATCCACTTTACTTGTACACGACGAATTTACAAGATAATTGATACGGGGACGGGGGTTTGCAAGAAACTTGCATCCTAACGCCTGCTATGGCCTCTTTGTACGAGTGAATCCTCCGCTTGAAATTTAAATCCTAGTTTGCTGCTATGAATTGTAAATGGGGCGTCAGTCGAAAATGAAGTTGCGGTATAAGGCTTGGTAGAAATTAACCTTTGCTACTTGTGTTTTGGAAGGGTGATTCAATGGAGTTCACGGAGGGTTATGTTTGCAGAGAATTTACAGATCCTAGTTTCGATCTGGAAGTAAGACGCAATGGTGATGCGCCACAATCGACAACACTGCAATTTTCGACGCGCTGTAATTGACGACCTGCTGCAATTACTGTACGTTGCAATAACGGCGCTATAATGTCGATGAACCGTAATTGACTATGTGTTACAATAACCATGCGTGGTAATGTCAACACGCAATGACGACTCGTTGCAATTACAACACGCTGCAATTGCAATGCGTCGCAATATCACTGCGATAACAATGCGATTGAATAACCGTGCATTACTCTGTCACGCATCGTACAGGCAAATATAAACAACATTATGTTGTCACATATTGTACGACTACCGATTATATCACCGAGTGATAAAAGACTTTCAGACCATTTCAATATGTCCAATAACTCGTATTAATCTCGTTCGTTGGTGTACTAACGCTTTACGTTTAAACAAATTGAGACTTTAGTAGAAGGTCAACGTTGAATTTATATTTGGAGTCCGATCGTTTATGAAAAAGAAGAGGTGAAGAATGGCGAAGAAAGAAACGAAACGAAACGAGTTACCGAAGGAACTCCGTCGAAATCACGGTGATCGTTAATCACGCCGCTTATCGATGCACACGTGTCGGCACAATAAGCGGCTATCGAGAACCTTTTCTCGATCTACCGATGCTCGCCAAGGTGGGAACAATGGCGTTGTCCAATTATTAAGAGAAACGAGGCCCCCATCAGGCCGCAAAAACGCCGGCGGAGGTCGATCAAGTTTTGATAAACCGTGTAATTTCGCGGTGCATCGCGAACAAAGACGTGCACTTATCGTTACCAACAAGGAAACTTGCGCCTCCCGCGATCCTCTACCTGTTATCCGGCAAATATTTTTTCCTCTAGCCACGCGTACAATGCCACGCCGTTTCGTGGCCGTTCAGCCTACCTGCTTTAACAGCGATACATCGGTAATCGACAGCCTTGAAACAACCATACGATCGTTCCAACTTTTATCCCTCTAATAAATACTCGTATCGATCATTAAAGGTTCGCGTATCTATTTGCATAGAAATGCACGTGTTCGAGATCTCATGTTTTTCTCAAGTTTTTCCCACGTAGCGTCGTGAACTTGCATCGGTAATCTGGTTTCCGTGTTATAATAACCACAATGTTTCGAAGCGTGGAACCAGTTTCCACGATATCCTGCTCGTGGAACTGGTCAACCTGTTAATAACCACGATTATGACGCTTCAATTAATCTATAATGCGTTTGCTTCAGATTAGCAGCTACCAGTTTGCGATCATACACGCTGACCTCTTGGTGCTCTCCGGTAACGATGCAAGCGATAACGAGGATTTTTCATCTCTTCCAAACTTTTCTCGTTTCCAGGATCGAAAACATTATGTCCCACGACGAATAATTATGCAGATTTGCAAATGTGCACATCAGAAATCGAATAATGGATCTCTTCCTTGGGAAATCTTACGGTCATGTCAGTGTGTCTAAAAATCCTACTATTTACGAGATGACCTAATGCAAAGCGTAGAAACCAGGTCCGCGACAGGAAGTGTGTTACGCGCGAGTCGAACAAATATATCGTTGCTCGAGCAGGGAAACGATCTGGCGATTCTCGATCCGTCGAGTGCACCGGTAGCCAAGGTTCCGTAACTCCCACAAGACCGTATAAGCAACAGGTATCCCCCGGTGTGCTGGTTGGGTCCTGGACGAGCCAGCCCCGGGGCCACGTTCTAAGAGGATAAATTTCTAAGTGAGCGGCGTGCTGCATCACCATATAGGAGAATAATGTGACATTTTTTCCCACGTGGCCTCTCACCGAACGAGGAAGAAGGTAACCGCCTGGCCATACAGATATTCCGTACATGGTTCCCGCGCCGCTCTTTAGTCCGTGCACTCGCTCGCTCGCTCGCTTATTCTCAACGCGGGCAGCACGAAAGCGTGCACGGGCTCGTAACTTATCTAGCGTTACGTTTACACGAGGCTACATCCCCTGCCTACCTAACCGCAGCTCTCTACTCTGGATTTGTCGATGTGATAATAGAAAGTGTCCGGCTAAAGGTGTACAACAGGCGTTCGCCAACGATTCACGATTACGACGGTCATTAGTTGCTCGTTGCTGCCTGCTTTTGGCACTGTCCCGCCAAAACGGGCCCGTTATTCCTACCGTCGGGATGTACTTACTTTACACGGGGATGGCCTCTGTCGTTGCAACGTGCACGTTGTTCTCCTTCGTGGAAGAGTTTGCTCGCATCCCCAGAGTAACTAACTAACAGAGCTAAATAAAGAGCATGGGACATATTTATATCGAATTACACTCGAGCCAAAGAGGCATTGTTAATGCATATTTGGCCATAACAATTAAAATACCAATATTTTTAACGGTGCTTAATATCATCTGTACATTAGAAAATAAAAGGCAAGCAAGCATCAACTACTTCAGAAGTACCCCTGTCAACCTGTTTAATGTATATCAAGTTATAACAGTTATAAATCAGAAATCTTTATTAGATTATATCCTTATTAGCAATGTACCCAAAAAAAGTTTCTTCATCGTAGAATTTCAGAAGATGGAAATTCGAAAGTTTAATCATTTGCAAATCACCGATTCTGTATTAAAATAATCAATGAAATAAAAGTCAGGTTGACGTAAAATAAGTGGTACTTAAGAATGAGTGCTGTTAAGAAGGAAGGGTGGGAGCACGAGAAGCAGGGAAGGGAACGTTTCCTTGACATTTGTCGGCGGATTAGTCTCTGCAAAAGCGTTTTTTTTTTCTATTCAATGGTGTGTGGGATTTGCGAACCTCTGATGTAAATCAACTATTAGCTTTTTTTGCCAGGTAATCCTTCAGGTGCCGCCGGTCTTTAGGTTGGTTCCGTGTTTTTTCTTCGCATGATGAAAACCAGTAGCCAAGATTCGACTTTTTTGGGATGATGATATAGGAATTTAAATGCGTTTTATTTCGGTGAAGTTTAGTCACGCTTAACATAAAAGTGCGGAAATATTTTGAGCCCGTTGCTACGCGAACTTTTTTGTGCCACTTTTTTGTCAATGTATTAAGGTCTTGTGTAACGAGAGGAAAGTTTTTAACGAAAAATCAGTGCAACCAGTTTTTCAGGAATATAAGCCGGCTCGTTTCGCAGAGTTTTCTTGTCCAAAGTACCATTTTACGGGCAGCAAAAATGTCCGCGAAACGAGTTGCCTGCATCGTCAGATCAAATCTATCGTCGTTTCTCTACTAGGAAGTGAAACACAATCGTGCGAACGTGAAAGCCAATGCGAACATAGTTTCGACGGTTTCTTACCACGATTGGGGAGTGACAGATCGGATCAAACTCGTCCCATATCGTGTACGTCTTCCGAGATCGACACTTTCGAACTCACCCACGCGATAGAATCGTGCCCGTACACGTCCATTCCTTCCACTTTTTTCGTAGAATCTTTGAGCAAACTCGACCCACAAAGTGTCACGAGAAATCACGAGAACGTATCTCTCATCGATCGAGCACGACAGGTTTCCTTAAGAAAAGCAGCGATATAAGGAAAAGAACTTACGTCGCTTGGTGGGCACTGATAAATTTTCATGCTTAGAATATTTCAAATTTAGAAATTGGAAATTTGAAGATTTTCAAATTTATGTATGTTATCCATCAAAATCTGGCGCAAATGTGATGTTCGTATTACTACATTCGTTCTTAGTCAAAAAAGGCCTATGTGTATAATAAGAACTCGGGTAGAACAACAATACTCTCTCCTAGTCATGACTGTTCCATAAAAAGCAAACAATTTTCGTTTTCAACGATGACACTCGGCAGACAAGTAATTAAAAGTCCACCAGAGGTGCCAGTCCGATACAAATTCGATTGCGTCATTCCGTTGGAGAGCAGCACAATATCGTATCGATCGATCGATCGATCGATCTGACCCTCGTTCCTTCGATCCTTCGTCTACCACCCTCGATTGCGTCACCTAAGCGAGGACGAAGAAATCATCGGCACCTTCTATCTGTACGCTCTCGGATAGACAATCTGTTGGCACGATCGACGAGCTCGACAATTATCTCTCGTTCATCCGTCTGTCGACGGGATCTCGACAGAGAGTACTGACCATCGTTCAGGATACTTATTCCTCGATAGGGAGGGTAACATCCCGTTGCAGTCGAGAACTCGAAGATCGCATCGAACCGTTTCGTTGACAGACGTTCGCGAAAAACGATATGCAGATGCTTCTTTCGTTTCATTTCTTTGTGAGAAATTTATCGTAAGTGAGGATAGAATGGAACAAGTTATGGACCAAGTTGCGAAATTCTGAATGTCTAAATTTCAAAATAGTTATGTTATTAAATTTCTATTTTGCCGTGGTAAATGTGAAAGTTTGATAACGTAAAAGATCTGAATTTCCGAATGAGCAAATTAGCAGTACGGCGTCAGTTTCTAGCAACCCCGGTGGTGGTCTTCCGCATCGATATATCGAGCGATCTTGCTCATGTAGGCGCAGCGGTCGGTTGGCCAGCGTCGTTTTGCATAATACGACGAGACGCTTGGCCCTTTACACCGACCGTGTCAGGGGCCCGCCAACTCGACGACGTCTCGCGACGCGAGTCGAATCGAAATATTCCGCGGTAACGTCGCTGGAATTGCTAGATTCGCTCGTTAGCGTGGACGGTTAATGCTGGATAAATACCGGAATTACCTTGGACGACGTGCGCTGCGTGCTCCGCATTCGGATCTCTGAGAGAATAATATTTCTTTCGAGACACCACAGTAGACAGTGGTGGTCTCTTTCTCCGTATCAGACTCGACTTGGAATTCATACAATTATACGGTTGCCATTTGAAGGGGTTGATCTAAATGAAGAATACATTTATGCTCCATATATGAATATCTACTTGAACATATCCAGAGCGTAGATTGTTATCTTACAATCGTGTATATCTTACAATGTAAAAGTGTCAATTTACATGTGTGGTACAGCTAAGTCTCTGATAGTTAAATCGACATAAAAAGTCGTACGAATGAAGCAAGATTACAGAAGGAAATTCAAGAGAAATCGCTATAATCAACCTCCTGGCATCTTCGGAATTCTTCGAAAGCAGTCCTCGCAGCACCTTATCAAGAATGCCTATCGGCCATTCTCGATTCCCGCGACAAATAGCAAAAGTACACACGCGTTATGAAAAGACGGCATGCGAGGAATTGTGACAGAACGCGTTCCGTGCACCCACATGTACAGAGATCCAGCCTATTACCACCCAGGACGTCCTCGCGTGGTAAGCCTCGTAGATTCCTGGGTGCCACGTTGAAGTCTTATTTATTGTGGCCCGCGAACGGTCTGTATCGGTCGGGTCCCGCGTTTTTTCCCTCTTATTCCCGGCCGATTATCGCCGCGAGTTATTACGTCGGTTCTTTCAGCGGCGGTGAAAGGTCGCGCTCATGCTCGATAAGGGTCATTCGCGATGGCGAGCGTACGGCGCGCCGCGCTAAGCGGAGATACGACCGCAATATTTCAGATAACGCGCAGCCTCTCGGATGCTCTGTTCCCTCCTCAAGATCACGGGCCACTCGTATACATACCAGGACCTCTGTAAAGTCACGGACTTGACACGGGCTTAACTCGTTCGACGTGCGGACCGACGATGATTGCTCGTCCGTACGTATTGTATTATTGCCAGTTCTATTTGTATCAAGCTACGAGCCGGCTGGAATGCGGCAGTGAACCTCTTGAGCTCATTCCATTCGAACGGGGTGGCAACCCTTTTCGCTTCGTGCTTCGTGCAAATATGACATGTTACGGCATCCGTCTTACTTATCCGTGTGACATGTTGCGATGTCCACATTTTTGACTAGTCATTTTCATTATTGTCCAAAGAAGACTTGTTGAAATCTAATTGAGACATGTATGGTTGTCATCTATTATTTACCTAATGTGTGCCATTACATATACTCCCGTATGTAACACTCCATTAGCAAACTGTAAACTCTTAGGTGTGAAAATGCAGATACATCATAAACCCAACCTGTATCTCTAACGGTATATCGGGTTGCAACTACTTTCTAAACTCCTAAATTTTCAAACTTCCATGTTACTAAAATTTGTATCTAAGTATACTCCTCTATAACAAGGGTTAATATAACATATCGCCTATGTACTTGTAAGTTCCACAGCAATGTGTGCCATGTCAAAGAAATATTAGAAGCGTAAAGATTCGACTGGTTTGTAACGATGATTGAAATTCGATCGAGCCATCTGGTTGTTCATCGATTCGTGGCTTCTAACCGTACGATTTCGAGCCGTTTCGAATAAACATTTCCGTGCCATTATCGTTAATACGATCCAGAGATTGCGGACGTTCTGGACGATGCCAAATAGAAAAGGAACTGGAGAAAACGACGCCCTCGAGAAACGGATAGGTTCGAATCGCGGTAGGAGGCTAGGTTTGTACGACGTGTGCGTGATACTAGTTAGAGAAATCATAACGTACTTACCGAGCCAATACGAGCGCCATTAAAGTAAACCGAGCGAGGAATCGATTCCGGCCAGCCGCGTTTATCGACTCGATCGGCAGATACCTCTCGTGAAACGGATACACAGTGTTCCATCTGCTCAGCTTTTTCCTTTTCCTCTTCGCGATCTCGTTGAAACTCTCCTGCCTATTTCAGAAGAGTATATAAAATTGCCACAAAATGCATAATCGATTTTCGTTTCAATTGTGAATCATCTGGCTTCATGATCAGCGAACAGGCACTATTTACCGCCAATAATTTCGTACAACATCGATAGAACAGTAACAGGTGAAATGGTAGTAAAACCGTTGATAATAATTGGATATCATGATCGTATCATCATTGAACGTCGAATAGAAGTTTCTTCACTCGATCCTCTTAAGTCCTCCAAATTTTTTCTTTTCTTTATGGAAGTTTCGAATCAAGACGGCGGCGCGATGACGGATAGCTGTCGCTTATAAGACCCCTTCTATAAGGCCCCCTATGGTCACCAGGCCCATTACAATTCATTGCCACGTGATAGATGTCCCTCGTTTTGCTCTCGATGGTTGATCGAGTCTAACCTGTGCCTGTGGTTTGATCACATTTAACTAAAATACGCTTCTCAGAAGAATAACACAACTATTTTACAAATCTATCACCATACATCCCGCTTTTCAGAAGCCACTCAGGTATCCGCTATCTCTTTTCAGAAGCCGATCAAAGAGCGTCATCCGAAACCTTACCATAAAGAAACTTTTAACGAAGGTACACGAACGTTATCGCGTCCGAGGCACGTTCAAACGTTGAAACTCACGCTGTGGAAATACCAGGAGCCATTAGAGCTCGTTTCGTATGGATCACCTGTAAAGCAAGGAGCAACGCTTAGAGGATTCATTTGGACGGACACCTCGAGTCTGACTGATGCTGCTCGCTTATCGAACCGACGTTCCAAACGGATTGAAATATGTCCCACGTTCACGTTCCCGGGTTATTGAACCCCATCGAGTTCGCGGCCCGGCCTTCTTCTCTTGCCACTCGAATTCCTAATGTTCGGTTATGATAGCTGAAGAAGTTACGGGGCCGCTCGCAGCGGGACGTCACGATGGGTGGAGAACAGTCGGCAGCAGCCATCATCGGGAATTAGTGCTGTTCCGAGAAGCTTGTCGAACTCGTAGGACGTGTCGGTAACTCGATGGATTCCTGTCTCAACCCCTACGACGATTGCGGCCTCGTACGGATTCTCTTGGGCGATAACGTTCTTCGTCGATCATTTTATGACCCAAGAACAAGGCTCTCGGTTAATATCCCCGTGTTTCTTGCCTGGGAAGGCATTATTCCGTGAACCGACTCCAAATCATTTTTGAAAGAACGGTGTTTCGTGAAGGTAAACAAACGTGAAGCGCATCTCGAAGTCTAAGGTCAGAAACGTGAACGTGAGTCTACAGGCTCAACTAAGTTCAGTAGTAACTTTCATGCGATAATTATAACCAAGATATAAAACCACGATTATAAAAAATAATTTCAACCTTATATTGAACTACTTATGAAAACATATGGAATGGCCTCATGTATCAGAACGGATTAGAAAAAAAGCAACGACCTGACACGTCCATAGAAAGCGAAACGGTGAACCGGTCCCGAAAGAATGACAAGAACGCTCTTTCACGGCAGGGCGAGAGATACTTTATCGAAGGGCAGCCCGCGAGAGGGCGGAGGCTCGATATCTCATTCGAAACGCGATGGAACGGCGCGGGTTAATTTACGGATGGTCCCAGCGCGAGCTTCGGGCACCGAATGCAAATACAAGTGTGGCGAAACCACAGGGGTCCTTACACTCCCGGGGACAAGTCTGCTGAACGTACAAATGGATCGTCCCCGAAAAACCGGCGGTCAGTTGGACCGCTCTTCTGGCACAATGTCACTAAAAGGCCGACTTACCCGTGATAATGCCCGCTGAAAAATCGTGGTATTATTCACCCTGTACGCGTCGAGCCCCGGCGGCCATCAGACGGACTGAAATCAATGGGTCTGGACACAATGCGTGATTACTTGCCAACGATTATCTTGCTTCTATTAAAATCAAATATTTTTCTTGATACTTTCATGCGCTGTTTGTGTGCGAAGCTCAAGAGGGATGATCCTTGCGTAGGAGGGTTTTGGAGCTGAAATATGTATATTCGCAATAAGCTTTATAGTTAGATAAGTTCTGAAGTATTGCACGATCCATTTTGTGGATGAAAATCATTTATCCTTGTTGCTTGAAACAACGAAATCTTCCTAGGTTGTCTGATACTTGTTAGATCTAAATGATTCAAGTGATCGTCAAGTTCGATTTCGTGTTGAACATCAGAGAAAAAGTTTTCAAAACAGATCCAACAATCGAGCTGCTCTTCCGTAACACGTAACTCCGCTATCGGTGACTTGTACCGCTGTTACCCTGGTGCTCGTCCAGGATTTTTCCCGGAGTTCCTTGTAGTCGGCGACGAAGATCCCGAGTGCTGTCGTGACCGGTGCCACGCGTGGTATCTGATGTCTACATGTGTACGACCGCTTGCACGAGACTCACGCGATTGCAGTCCTCCTTTATACGTCCAGCTTTGCAACCTTAACCACCTGTGCATCGAACCGTTCTCCTGCGCGTCGCGTCGTCTCCTTTCGTTGTTTCGCTCGTTCCCCTGGCCCCTTCTTCGTCAGGGTAAACGTTCCGTTCTCCTCGCGAACGTAGGAAGACCACGTTCGGGTTAGCTCGTCGCCAAAGCGGGAAGAAAGATCTATCTATCGTTGAATGGAAGAGATCACGAGGAATCGCATGTCCTAAACCATTTATCAGCGTGTCGAACGAGCTGCGCCCTTCGCGGCGCGTTCTCTTCGCCCCGATAAGGTCCGGCGACGACATAATGAAGAAGCTGACCGCTTCTGGAAAACCAGTCGACGTTTCAATTTCGAAATATCGATCGATCACGAGATATCCTTGGAGTCGCGTTACGGCCGCCCTTTCTATCGCGTAGTTCCGTAATAAAGTCCGGAGAAAATCCCGTCCTTACACTTCGCAAACGGATATTTTACGATGGCGCCCTCCCCGTTTAATCGTCCATAGTCGGTTCAGACTTCGTCTGTATCCTTTACTACGTCACCAAAACTCCCTTCCGGCTATTTCATCCCTGCGTATGGCAACACTGCTGGCGATAAAGTTAATCGTGACACGGTACAAAGCCGCTGCTCCTTTTTCACCGCGTGACGATAACGCGGTGGCATGCGTGTAGCGTGGAAATCTTGCGCAATCGTTTCTAGCCTTCTCCGCGCGTCGTTCTTGCGCCTCCGCTTCGCTGGAAGATATATTTTTCCGGTCGGCCGTTCGCGGCTCCTGGAATCGATTCCCCGTGAACGATTTCTTCGCCGCTGGTCCGCCTCTGTTTCCCTTTTCTTGCGACCCGTTCGCTCTTAAATTTGCGCTTCCTACCGTTGGGCTTTCCTAGTCGCGACATAAAAGGTACAAAGGTATTCTCTCCTTTCACCGTAAAACACGGCGCACCACGGTTAGGTGTACCCGGTGCAAAGCCATTTACACCACTTAGCCACGGTGTTACGTTAAGTCCCGTCGCAGCCAAAAAGGTCAATCGTCTCGTTGCTACTAGCCGACAATAGAGCCTAGTGGTCCGTATAGCTAAGCGCGATTTTGGCCTTTGATCGCACACCTGCTTGTTTAGAGCGCGAGCCCTTTATCGCTGAATTGTTCCTTTCTTGAACTTAACGAGCCACGATTAATGTGGCGCAATAAAGTGTTCCCATCGTTTGTAGCATCCGCTTCGTTTGTGCTTTTATCGCCGCGATCTGCGCGGTTTGAAGGATCGTCCTCGGTATTTCGTGTATACACGTTGAAGACGCTTCGTTGTAGACGGTTAATTTTCGATGATTTTCACTAGTGTCAGCTGCAAGATTCAGTTTGTATTATGGTTAATTGAAGTTTCGACGGTTGATCGCTCCTTGAAACTGTTTCGATAGAGTGTGCACATATGAACGCTATAATTTCGCTAAAATTGGCTTGACATTTCCACACAATGTGAAAGTCGAATAATTTGAAAAGAGGAATCAGGTGAATCGCGTTGGGAGGTTCATAAAAGCTCGGGGATCGAGTCTAAGGAGTACCTGAAATCTAAGACCACACCCGTGGTGATCGCGGCAGCGGCAGAATGCCAGGTAACTTGCAATTTCACGTATCGGCGATTGGAACCAGGTGCATAATGAGTAACAACTCCTCCGTCGACCTTTCCACGAGGGAACCGTCACGCATCGCGCCAATCAGCGGCCCGTGAAACAACGCCGAGCATGGACCTGGACATCCCGGTCGCTCTCGCGAGTGGTACTCTGGGAAATGCAACGATTATTCGATGCAAATGAGCGGCCAGTGTTCAGGGTTACGTCAGCGCACGATACATTGCGTAGAACGAAGGTGCTAACGGTGAAGGTAGATCGAGAAAGAGGATCTCGGATTCTGAAATCATCGTCGTTTGATCCATATATGGATCGATACTGTTGTATACGGCGAAAGAAATTAGAACATGCGGGTTTACTGTAAATTTCAAGAGAAACTGGAGCTGTTCGCTACGTTGCTGGTCTACTTGCGTCGCGTGTCATCTTCGTTCGATATTCGCGCCGATTATCCAGTCGACTCGAAGAACGCGTAGACATAGACATAAACGTGTCACGACACTTTTATCTGCCGCATCCGTGATCACGTTGCGGTACTGCGATGATCGTTAACCGATCCGTACGTATCTCACGGGTTTTATCAGAGGAGATATCGCAACGAAATCTTCAAATACTCAAATTGACTGCATGGTTTTGCTGCTGAGTGCTGTCTACAATCCTAAACCGACAGTTCCTCAACTCGAACAGTTCGACAAAATGAAGACTTTCCAACGCAAATATAGCCACATTAAAGATCACCATCAGTTACACGGAGTACGGGCAAAGAACCATTAGTGTCATTCGTTGATTACATAATTTTCAAATATCACAAGTTGTATTTCAACGAGCCAATATGGAGGATCGTTGTCAGACGCCCCGGCACGAACGCGTAGCTGTGATCTACATAGGGAACGATCAATCTGAGCTGCAGAGCGCGATCTTCGGTAACTCAAAACCAACCGTTTCTCAACCAGACATTTCCTGCGTGTACTCCACCCACGTGGTGCACGGCCGTCGCGCGGATTACATAACGTAGATCGAGCGATCGAAAGGGGCGTGCTGAGGAGGAGAGCCGAGGCAAAAGGTGCACGCGGCATCAATATTCGCGGAGAGTTCGCTGGCCGATTAGGACGCAAATCATTCAGGTGCCCCGCTGGTTAGGTAAGCCAAGACTCCATCGAGAGATGTGGGATGGGCCGCAGTCACGTGTGGCGACGTAGCTTCGCGTTAGGCGAACGTAGACCACGAGGAGGCAGAACGGTGCTGACGTGGGGACAATCCACCGGAGAGAACCAGCTCACCGGCTGCCTCTCAGCCGTGATTTAGCCTGCGAGCGGAACAGAGAACCACCACGAAAAATCGTGACGGTGCTGCGACGCCAGACCTCAGCCGTCGCTACGCATTTGCGTTATCCTAGTAAACTTCTTCGGTCTAGGCTATCACTTCACTGGACTGCAGATTCGATGGGATATTCGGAGATGGTCGGTTATGTGACCTTTTCGCGTATTTCATCTATCTCGCTATCTAGAGCCCTATGATTTTGTTACACTTTCAGGCAACGATCATTAATAATTCCACAAACAACACTTTGTTATGTTGTACAAATAAAATCTAGCTAAGACCTTAGTTAATTCACAGTAATTTATCTATGTCTTGTAAAAGTTTTAATTTGAAACTTTGAAAAGACTGCTCGTAAACGATATCGGAAAGCGATAGTCAACGTCGACGCAATCAGTCAACGCCTGGAAATTGGTTCGTCCTTAATAAATATCCTATGGACCGACGAGACCTACAATATTTCAAAATTGCCGCGAGGACATGAATAATCACGGTCGAAGGTATGTTCGATAAGAGGAATGCAGCCGATTTCCTCGGCTACCTCCGGATGGACCGGTCCTTGTTCGCGCGGACGGTGCTACCAGGTATTACCGAGATCGTTGTCGATGAAGCACCATTACGAAGGCGCATAGATCATCGGGCGATCGTTGATTCGAGGGAAGAGCAAGGAGGAGCATAAAGGCGACGCGCCAGGTTCGGTGACAATCAGGATGAATGGCGAATCGTATGGCGGCCATTCCTCTTCCTTGACCATGGACAGGTATTCCCTTCGTTGTAAGGTCCTCCGGTTTCGTTCTGCACGGACCGCGAACCAGCCGTTGTCCGGACTTTTGTAAATATTTCCAGCACGGATGATGAACGCCGAATTAAATGAGCATTAATTATCGAGCGGGCGCGCGTCGCGTGGGCGTGATTCATGGGCCGGAAAGAGGCCCCTGGCTTCTTCTTCTTCTTCTCTCGTGCGTCCGCTATTCTCGCTCCGTTTTCTCTCGCTCTCACTACGCGGTCACTCGGATTTGACCAACGACGATTAACGGCATAGAGAAGTCGACGATGGAAGGTGAGAGATTCGACGCGAGAGGATTTATCGATCCTGGTACTTCAGCCTGTTCACGGAGCTACGGAACGGCCTGTCGATTTTAGGCCTTTCACTAAATGGACAAGCGATTTCTTGGACAGCGTGGAGGAGTCCAGGAAGAGTTACGAGTGGTTTCTTTCAAAGAAACACGGTAATGCTAATTTTCAAACGTCGGAACGGTGTGGGTGATGATGAAGGTTGATGGTTAGTTGAACCGTACCGGTTCGCTCATTTAACGCGGAAAACGTCTAAATTATTAGATTGGCAACTATATTCTCTAGCACATCTTTGCTAATAACACTTCTCATACACCCTAAAACTTTGTACGTCGATCCTAATACAAAATAACAAATTCGAATCATAAATCTGAAAATTGACTCTATACGTTCCTTTCTCAGCAGCAACTGAAAGTCAACTAAAGTTTTCAACGATCAGACAGCACACCTGCAGTCGCATTTACAAGTGCTGTCAATTTCAAAAAGTTGCAACCATCCACTTAGAATTCCACGGCAGACACGCACGCATCGATAGAAAAAGGAACGAGAGATACAGATCTGATTAATCGAGTCGTCCATGCGCTCCCAGCATTCTAGTGACTTCTCGTAGTCCCCAGAATCGATCTAATCGAAGAAATCACGGCCACGGCGTACCGTGAGGTTAAAACGATTCACATGTAGGTCGATAATAAATTCCACAAAACGCTGGTTGCATTCCGGCACGCGAGATCGAGAGAGAGAGCGTTGCCACACGGCCCTGAAAATTCCACGGGACGATAACGAACGAGGCCTTTTCCCGGTAGAACGACGGAACTCGTCGCGTTCCACCGACGTGGACGATGAACCTGCCGCGGAGATGACAAGTGAAGCACACGCATTTACGATTCCAAGTGCGTCGCGTTCCAGCAGGGAATGCGTCTTTTAAGCCATTGCTCTCCGTGATCTCGCTTTCTCTCTCTCCCTTGCACCGCACGGACAGAAGATGGAAACTGGTTCCCCGAGGGATGAGGACGCCAATGAACGCTTTACCGCCGTTCGATAACAATGGCTCACTGTGCGTGAAACTGCCCGGTCAAAGTGAAGCCACTGTTTCATCAGAGACCCGTTCTCCCTCGAACGTCCATTAAACGTCCGGTTATTGGTGATCGATGTCCGCCAACAGGGTACTCCTCGGAAATCACAATTTTTCTCTGCAATAGTCTGTAACAAGCTATATTTTTTAATGAACCATTTCATCGTTTAAACATCATGTCGATATGAGACTTCTTGAAAATTTCATACACAAAGTTACTACTATTGAAACAACATATGGGACTTCATCTCAACGTATGTAGATTTCTGAGGTATGACGTAAAAATACAGCTTGCTAGAAACTATTCCGTGGACTGGTTACATTTTTGTCTAATTTCCTGGGAGGAAGATATCATTAATCATTACGAGTCGACCTCCCGTGACAGTTTTTATCGGCCATGACGGAGAGCATCGTTTTTCCATGGGAATACCTTTGCTCATTCGAATTTAAATTTATGATAAACCCGGTTGAATTCCTAGGATGGACGCGTACGCGTGACAGCAACCGAGGAATTAGCATAACGTTGAACCGCGACAGGCGTTTATTCTCTTTCAATTCGTCCGCCAGAGCGGAAGCGCCATTGGCCAAGGAACCGGGGGATAGAAAGAGAGCAAAGGTGCAGGAGAGAATGCATTTATGCAGGCTGTTCGGTATGCGATGCGTTCCCGAACAGATTCCAGATACGGGTCCTTTTGTCAACGTTCGGCTCTCGTTATCGGCGCCGATGAATTTCGATCTTTTCACCCGGGGTAAACGTCTTTCACACACCGCGATATCGTACCGAGAGGCGAGAGGAATCGACGAACCGCGGTCATTGAGCCTCCATCCTCCTTGCTCGAGAATTAACATACTTTCCGATGCGTCATGCGTTGGAAATATTTCTGGAAATCGATTAAGGACCGAGATAACCGGGCACCGCCATGGAAACCAAAATTGTCCAAATAAAACACGAATATCAATCGGGCGAAATGGAACCCCGTGTTTCCCACACTTTTGAGAGACGAGAGGCAATCTTTGACAGTGGTCATTTTTTTAGATAGCTCTGTGTTATTTTGTACTATGTTTTATAATGTCGTACAGTGCACAATTCCATAGCTGAAAAACTTGAAGTTCAGACGTAGCAAGGTCCCAACTTCCACGAGGCAACGCGATGAAGGCCATAAGAGCTTATACACAATCAAGTCCGAAAGTATTGAATTTTGAAGTACGTTTCCGACGTCGAGCGGTAGTAATTAATCACGAAGGTCCATTGACAAATGAAGGAGGATCCGTCGATGATCCGCGTACATCGTTAAAGACGCTAAAATCGTGCTCGTCCGGTTACGTGGCCGATGAAACCCAGATGTGTAGCTCGACGAGAGTCGAAGCAAGTATAATCGAGAGACAGGACGTCAAGGCGAGGAGGTCGATAGGTCGAGACTCGGCAAAACTCGCGCTTCTCTCGCGGCTGGTGGTCCTGATCCATTGATTTCAGTACGGCGGCGGCGCTCTCGCTAAAACCATCATGGTTCATAGGCGCACCGATCGGCCGTCACTTTCTAAGAAAGATCGACGCGCGTAAAACCTGTACCAACAGATGTTTCGTTATCTTCGATACACTTTCCAACATTCATTCTCGTCGCGGAACTTTCTTCGTCTGGACAGTAAACGTAATTTAGAGAGTATCGTTTGCTATTGAACATCGTTGAATTCCTATATTGATATCCTGTTTATACCATAGAGCTACTTATAACTTAGCTACGTTTCGACTTCTTTTTACACCCACAAGGTAACGAGTATTTGCAGATGGCTGACTTGTACCGTTCTTGAACTCGTGGGTTAAGCAGACATTAATTATAATAACACGCAATTTATGACGACATCGGATTTGAAACTCCCACGAGAACCTGACATAACATTCCCGCGTGCACTTGTTTGACTAATGAAGTTTCCCCTGGGAGAAGCAATAATCTGCCAGTGCATTAGAGGGTGGGAACGTGTCACGAAGGAACGGAAGTCGCGAGTGCAGCCGTTTCCGCAGCGACAGATGCAATCTCGCACTTGGTTCATGCTAGGACCTCTACCTACGGCGTTCTTCGCTCTTTAAAAGGGTACCACTGTCAACAGTAAGAAATTACTGTTGATCGAATGCACGGAAACGGTGACAAAAAACGCGATGGATGATGTCGCGCGACGGGGTTGGAGAGATTAAGGGGCGGTAAAAAACGGCAGGGAAAACACACGTAATAGAGTAAGCCTGCCGGTGAATGGAGGCAGTAAAACGATTGGGCTTCGACAATATTTGACCGACTCTGTGAATGGGACTTCAGAAGTGGCTGGTCCCAACCACGTAAAATAATATTTAAGGCAAACATCGCGGGGAAAATTCGGGGGAGTTTCTTACTGCTGACTTCTGGTCCGACTTTTTTATTATCTCTTTGTGGGAAATCGTTCTTTCTTTTCTTTTTTTCTTAACATAAATTATACACGTTTTCACATGCGTCATTTGGAATATAAAGAAAGGTCTTCATCTTGAGGTACAAAAGGGTCATCTTAGAGTACGAAGATTATTTGTATCGACAATAAATACGAGTATGCGAAGTATTTATGTGTATAGTACACGTCAATGTAATTGTATTCACACTGTTTAATGTAAGGGTTAACGAGAGCTAAAGAGAATCGACTTATCGATATTCTCCCACATGTTCATAATGGGCCACCTTGACACACACAGTGATTCGTCTCTTCCATCCGTGTGTAGAAGAGTGTTTGCGGAAGGGGGTCGCTTTTTTGTGGGGTGTCGTTTCCAAGTGGTCGACATAGGCTGCACTGGGTGCAGCAAGCGAGAGCGGTTCCCACAGCTCGTTCGTGTGAAAACGTTCGGGAAAGTGGACGCGACAAGTGCATCAGCAGCCGCCTCTGCGAGATATATCGGAAATGCATCACACATAGAAACGATGCAATCCTGAAGATCGGAAGAAGACGTGAATCCTGAAAGTCTATCTGACCACTGGGTCAAATGTACATTCAATATCTTTTGTCTGCCAGTTACTTCAATATTATTGAACATTGAACATATGGGCTCTGTTTGACATTTTCCTTAGAAAAACGATGTTCCTCAACGTGAAAAAATGGGGAGACTGGATCGATTAAGCTCGATTACAGCAGATGCCTTGTTGTGCTGTTTTATCTGAATCGTCTCCGTGCACTTGGACGTGATGCATCGTGGATACATACGGTCACTCCGGCTATCATACTTAGTTAGTCCTGTCCACGCAATAAATTCAATATAAGTAGAGGTTCGGTGTACGGTTCTAAGTGATACTACGAGAAAATTATGGACATTCCGCTTCACACCTGGACGACGATTTCCAGATTATTAGGTATTACATTATCGACATCAGTTGTTGGGAGATATTTAAAGGTGTTTACGGGACCCGCTGTTTCATAAATAATTCATTCCCGATTAATTGTAATTCAAAGAAGATACGGTTCACGTGAAATCGACGTCGTTCACGGGATACTGTTACCCTTATTATTCTGTGCTACTTACTTAGTTCTTCGTGCCTCGATTCGCTGCAGTGTAATCTGTTCGGGACGGCGATTACTTTATCCATCGTATCGCATCCTAATAAGCCTGGAACTCGCCCGAGATTTCTCGGACGGGTGTCGTCGGGACGAGCATATCCGCAGTTTGCTCGATTTCATGCGTCGTCGATTCACATAATTCTGTTAATCGAGATTCGATCTCACCAGTAACGGACGCTTAAACGTTTTATCGCGGCGTTTGCATTATTGATAAGTAAAGTGACTTCCCTGACACCTTTGCTGCACTTTTTTTACGAAAGTCCACCTGGTATTAATTGCATGCAAGGTGCAGAAATCTTTTATTTTCTTACGTGTTATTAAGTGCTCTCTGCAAATTATGATAGAATTTATTTTATTAAAAATTACTTGCGAGTACAGTATCAGCCAAAACTTTGAAATCTGCTGATTTCTAGCGAAATTATTTCTAGCAATTCATCTCTGTTTCAATGCAACATTCTTTAGTAACTAAGCAGGAGTGCTATTAATGTACAGATACATGTAAATGAATATCAATTTCAAAATTTGGTTAAATAAGAACAATTCAACGCGAGAATTAAGTCTTGTATCTTCGGTAGGAACTCTGCTGCCTATTTCCTAGGGTAAATTTGTTTTTGTCAAAACAGAATACAAGATGCTGTATAAGATAAATCTATTTCTGTGGCACCGAAGCAACGAAAAACCGAATAACCTGTTGCCGAAAGCTACCTGAAAGGGTCACGAACGATTTGGAACCCCTCCAGCCGCCTCCAACCCCTTGTTTGCTCCCCGTGTGTCCCCGTACTCCCGTTCGGCGTGGCTAAAACGCAAAGCCGAACATAAAACCGCAGATAAGAGCCACCGTGTGTAACGCGTGAAAGAGAATGAAGGAGAGTGCGAGAGTATCGAAGGAAGACGGAAACGCGAGCGTGGACAAGAGGGTAAGAAAGAGAGAAGGCCGTGCCGGGGCTGAATTACGAGCGGCCGACGGGCATTAACATTTTTGCTGGACGCGCAACAAATTAAAGCAATCTGGTTCGCTCGTGTCCCTCGTCTCTTACGCTCTCGGCTGCCTGACTGCCGTTTGTTCTTTCTCTTTGCTCTCTGCTCCTCTTTTTTTTTATTCCATGCTCCTCTCTCGTTCCGCGTCCTTCTTTTGCATACGATTTAACCGTGCCCGCTGTTCCACCCTCGTCGTGCTCTTGATACACGACGACGAGGAGCCGCGTTACGTGCTTCTGCTCGCCAGCAACCTCCTGCAACTTCCAGCATTTTTACCTTGTCGCAAATATACTTGTACCGGATATTTCTTCGAATGTGTTCCGTAGACATTCTCGGAAAAGGTGCTTAAATGGGGTGGAAATTCGAGATGAACGGGAGAAAATTGAAATTGTTACAAATACTTGTGCAGAGAAGTACTAAAGTAACGAGAGAGTTCTCGAAGAGAATAATGGAGTGGTGATGAAATTTCAGACAGAGTAGTAGAAAATTTATATGGGAAGGTGAAATGTTGTTAATGTCTGGATCTCAAATTTCCACGTCATTTGAAATTATGTAAAATTGAAAGTACGCGCAGTAGACACTCGTTATATTGTCATCTTTACGTGGACAAATGGTGCTCTACCATCATAGCACACCCTAGTGGCACTTTATCACTATTATAACGCTGGTGGTATTCCCCATTAATAAAAGAAATTGGAGGTTGTGAATCTAATATGTAACGAAAGGTATCTGATGACCGAGTACAGCGGCGTAATGATCGCAAATTTGTTTGAGAATGATTAAGGGGAACAGGAAACGAGAAGGAAAAATGTAACACGGTACGCGTCGAAACGCGAATTACGTGGATAAATTATATATCGGCAGGAGGACGAATAGCCGGTTTACCAAAGTGCATTTACATACTGAAGCTACGTATGTAGCGGCCACCGTAACAGAAGCGAAGGATCTCCCCCGAGGAAAAAGTGGAGGCGAGGCAAAGTAGAGCGAACCGAGGTAAAGCGAACGAGAACTCGAGGGGATAGGGATGTGGTATATCGGTCTGTCGCCTCTGTAAATCCTTGGTGCCCGGTAACGCCGCCACCGTCGTGCTGCGGTCTTATCATCGTCAGGGCCGCAGGACTAGCCAGAGATTCCAGGAAACCTTCGCTGCACGCAGTTCTCCTCAATATTAACACGACACTCCACTATTCAAGATGTCGCAGGAAACTAATTTTGTTCGTACACCTCTCAAACGACGAACATCGTAAGAATATTACGACTGCTGAATATGGAACCTTTGGTCAAACGGTGTAGGACCTTTGTTTAGGAAACAGGTTTTGGTTTCTGTTACTTTAGCAAGGAAAGGTTTTATCTTTGTTGTAGGAAGTAGTATGCGAGTAATTGTGTTAGGTTTAAAGGTGTTATTTAAGAGAGGGAGCATCGGAACGCTGGATGCATCCCTGGTTGGCGGGAGCACAGTACCGGACCACGGCGGTCGTCTCCGTGTATCGTTTGATCTCGTTAATAGGACCGCATTGTCCTGAATCTACATACTCCTCTACGTACCCTTTCTCCGGTGTGCACTTCGTCGTGCCCGCAAGAAAAAAACGAAACGAAGAGGGCGAAGGAAAGGAGAAGAAGAATGGGGTACGTGCACGCGTGTACCTTCATCGGAAACACCTCGATAATTTATTTGTAAAATGCTGGAATTTCTCCGTCCACTTCTTAGTAACCCAGCTGCATGAATTTATTTAAATATTCCATTTGCAAGGTTAATTTAATTTGTACCTCTTGATACAAATTTTTATTATGTTTCTTGGTATTTGCATCGTAAAAGTTCACTGACAATACAAATTTAATTTGAAGACCAGGTTACGAAGGTCATCAACCGCAGATGTAATTTTTCTTATTCTTTTATTATGCTTACATTGAAATTGACTGTCAATACATCATTAGAATTAAATGGTAAAAATGATTCTAAATTACCCGCATAGGGAAAAGAGCATCTTCTAACCTTACCCGAAACCAGTTTAACTTGCTCGTTTGGCTCCTGCTCGAAAGACAACGTGTCGTTTAAAAGAGAAAATAAAATACTTTCAATTACCAGTTACTGTAACGCGAGGGTATCGTTTAAAGATCGAGCAGCCTGGCAGAAGAAAATCCTTATAAGAAAATCCATGCGAGCTGCTCCTTACCATACGCGCCTTTGTGAGTCCTCCTCCTTCTTCTTCTCCTCTTTCCTTTTTTCTTCTCCTCGTCTTTCTTATCCTCGATGCAACGTCGAGGTCTGTTACAACTCACGGACTGCACTCATCATCCTATTGTTCTCTAATGAATCCGTAGATGCTGACGGAAGCGCCCCTGCCCACAAGATGCATGGGACAGGTTGCGTCTCAGGGTCTCATCCTCTTCGTTTTCTTTCCTCGTCGTTTCCCTCAAACCTCCCCACTGCCACGGTCGACCGCGATTCCCGCTCTGTAAACGACGAAAAAAACTTATTTAGGCATAACGAGTCGGGACTCTAACTCTCCGGGCCTTTGTGAAATCACTCGGCCGCACTACATCACCTCGTCGGGAATTGTGGCTAAGAGAAACGACTGCCCACCTTGCTTTCGTTAGAACGAAGAATAGCGTATGACGATGATGAAGCACGATATCGCATCCCGTCATCTGTGCTTGTCAACGGGAGAATGTTTTTCGAATGCTAGGAAGCCTCGACCGAGGTTCACGCAGGGTTAAATACAACCTCGAGACTTAGTGTGGGGTTAGGCTTAAGACAAGAAAAATCGAAGGGGTTACAGAAATCCGACAAATATTCTAAACGCTTCTCGAACCTTTCCGAATCGCGTACGAGAATATCGGGTGACCATGTCCACGTGTCACGATTCCCATACTTTTCTCGGTGAACCCGAATGCATTATTTACACGTATCAATACGAATTTACCTGCTCGAGAATGTTCGATCTTGATCCGAGGAGCGGAGACTGAATGATGGTGGCAGCGAAACGGACGCGGGACAATACCGTATATCTGTCGCCGGTCGTTTTATGGAAATTCGTTCGGCGGTCTCGTCTCGATACAATGATCGGTGCCTTCGATACGATCGACCGTAGCACCTGTGCCCTACGTGTCGTTGCCGCCACGTTAGCCTCGTGTGCGAGCACGGACGAAGGATCCGCGGGTCACTGGCCGAACTACTCCTTTAAATATGGAAGAATCGAGGGAGATCACGATAAGGAGGGTCAGAAGCGGGTTACGAACCAGAATTTCGTTGTCATGTAAATGACCGTCTCTACGCGGCCTCCGGGCTCTCTAACTAACCCGAGAACCCGGTGAATTCAATCTCGTACACACGATTGGAGAAACATCGTGGACGCCCTCGAACCCGCGTCCTCCGGGAATGCACCGTGATATCTTTTCAATGGTGTATCAAATAATGATGTCTCCCTCTAACGAAGCCATTGTTCGTTTTCAACGGAACGAACTTTCTTCTCGTTTCGTTCGCTGGCTCGTGTGACGAAAGTAAACTATGGGGTTAAATTACATGAATTATATTCGTGGAGATTTGGAAACAATTTTATGGAGATTCATATTGAATCAATTAATGGAAGGAGCTGATTTTTATGAAAATAGGTTAGGTTTCAAATAAATAGGTTTCAAGTAAAGATACTACACAAAGGGATGTCCGGTAAAAATGATTTATAGCCAAGTTTTTATCGAGGCAGTGAAAAGTACAATGTTAATTATAGAAGAGTTGAAGAACGTTGTCGATACGAATAAACTGCCCGAAACGTAAAAAACGATGCTCTAAAGGACATGATATATTTCAGCTTGAAAACGTTTCAGAAAATAAACATCTTTCCGAGGCAATTTCCCTATTATATGTCAGTTTTACGATCGAACAAGGACCTGGTTTACGGATTGAAAGTCTCAATACACGGTCGAACAGCGTCACGGCGATCAAATATATTTCACGGTCGCCCTCCTCTCGGGAATCGTAGAAACAATGAACGCATAGAAAGAGTATGGACCGGTACGAACGAATAGTTTCCCGTAAGATAAACAACCCGTGGCCGATGAAACGATCTTGGACCACCTTCGTGTCCCCATAAAGACGCCGGTCCCGGCCATGGAGGCAGGAAATCGAACGTCGATTTCCCTTTTAATCCGAGGGACCGAACGCGTGATAGCTCGCACGCGTCGCCTTGTCGTTTCTCGTCGGTGTGTCCCTATAAAACGCACGTTTTGTGCCCGGTTTTCTGACCATAAAGGACCGTTTTGGTGGTCCGAGGCGTGGCTCTTGATCCGCCTAGGTGGCCCGGCAGTAACTTACGCCCGGCCATCACCAGAGCTATCCGAATAACGCCGCGCTATCTTAAATATCCAGCAATTTATTGCGTTTACACGGATTATCTCGCCGCGGGTTTACGGCTGGTAGTTACTTAATCACTTTAGGCACCGTCACTCCAACACAATCTTATTTTACCTACGTATACGTGTTCCCCGAAAGGGTGATGCTTGACAAGTAACTTTAATCACGAATTGAGAAGTTTCGTTGCCAATTATCGGACTTTTTCTCTTATGAAATTATCCGATTAATTTCTCTAAATAATAATATATACAGTATACACGATATTCGATGAAATTTTTGATCGAAGAAATTTGTATTAATGTTCTCTGTACTCGTGGTAACTTTTTCTGCTGAACTACAAACGATTGCAAATTAAGAATAATAATTCTGCCAAGTGAATTAACTGGCGAGAACTTTTCTCGAGTCCTGGAGATTCTTAATGGCGGAAGAAACTTGTTATTTGATATGTTTTATTAATCGAATATTTTATACACGTCGTAGTGAAAGTGTTAATTCAATAGACGTATACATTTTCTAGTCAGTATATCTACACAAAATTTATGGGTTGTGTGGTTGGTATGCACATTTACTAGCCAAAGCATTCATTTAACACTCGAATAGCCGAACCAAGCTTTCTTATTTTAAATTATAAAATTTATGAAGTTGTTTTTATTGAAATGTATGTTGACTTTTATAGAGACAGAAAATGATTATACGTGTATGCCGATTTATTTTCCACCCTGTGTTGATTTATCTTTTCTTCGTATTCTCGATTCTGTAGTGTCGTTTGTTCTAATGTTAAATGCATGCATTTTTAAATGATATTTCCATTATTAAAAATTTAAGATGTATTAGTTAATTCGTCGACATAGCGAATGCTTCGACTAATGAATGTAGTGGACTTCTATTCCGAAGAACACCGAAGCAAAAATGTTAGACCTTTATCCCAAGGCGTTAATTAAACATGAATAGAGAAAATAATATAGCTGTTATATTTCTATCAAATGATTCTATGTTCCCAGGAATGTTCTTCCTTTCTATTACCTTCTGATCTTTTTACTTTGCTCTTTTTGCAATGATCTTAAATCTACCTGTAATTTAACAGCGATGTCTGTTAGAAAGTGTGCTCTAAGGGATCGGGGAATAGTAACAAAAAGTAGCTTAATTAGGTACCAGGTGGAAATATCGTTAAGTTTTTTAGCATTACCCATGAGCGTGATTACACCTCTGAATCTGATACTCCACTTTAGTTAATACAAATGTTAAATCGTAGCCGACTCTGTCAAGAGGTAATCGATATGACGTATTTCAAGTTACGAAGTATTGCTCCAACGTTAATGATCCTCTACATATATTCTCTTTTAACGAGAAATTACTCCAAAGTATCATTATCCGACCGATAAGTTTGTTCATATTTCGCATTAAAATTGCGCAATTCAAATGACATATCAGCTTTTGAATCTTTTTGAACTGTCTTTAAGAATGTATACTAAGAAGAGTATACATATATTAAAGCCATAAAATCGTTGACCACACATTCGGACGCGTACCAAAATTCTTTTTTCGTATTCCTTCGGTTAAAAAGGTCGCCAGAAGAATCTCGTACAGCAACTTAATTCGGTGGTATAACAACAGCATACCAAGAGAAAGCCGATTCTCAAAAAGTCATCAAAAATTCGTTCGTGGCGGCACGTCGTGTACCTCGGATTCCACGAAAGAAATTCATCTTTTTCCTAGAATATTTTTATCGTGCCGTAAAAACCAAAAGGAGAAAAAAAGAATGGCTCGCGATGACGCGGCCTAAAACGAACCGACCAACTTCTCGTAACGAGACGGACGAGGGCCGCGTATATCACGCGTCGCACGCTTCAGAATGCGTGTGCGTGCGACACGCGCGCTCCAAGATACAGGTTGCCAGCCGCACCTGTAAACTCCGCTCCGCTCCGCGTGGGCGTCGGAGACCGCGGCCAGACATCGCGAAGCTGACGTGAAATTGTCAATTTCAGCTCACTCCGGTATCGACCGAAATCGAATGCTGGAAAAATTAGGTTAGATTATCAAAAACATGATCAGTCAACTGGTAGCCTCACCTTCGTCGCAAGGGACATTACCCAAAATAAAAACGTGAAAATTCATAATTTTTTATTAGAAGAAGAACGTAATTGTTAGTCAAATACGATGCATAAAATCGCGAGGTGCAGTCCCGAAAATATTTTACGAGTAAGATGGCGCCAAATGGAATTCGGATGGCGCTAATTGAGAAATACAGATTGGAATAATGTGAAAGGACGAGAAGGGAAGTGGACAGAGAAACAGGCTTTCGCGATAAATTCGATCGGTTGGACAAATTGGCAATAAAGTAGCCGTTTGCAAATTTTAGCTGGCCTTAAGGCACATAATTTCCTGCATAATTCACCAGTTTTCGCAAGCGAAGTAACAAAATTTTAATTTACAGTCGCCATTATCTCTTTCAGCGCGTTACAAGCCGTTCAAAGAAAATATTCCCGTAATGAAGTGCTCGTAGAACTTTCGACTGTTTCGTCTTAATCAGACAGATGTTCCCGTGGTCAATTACAGATCCGTATAAATGTTTCTCGAATTATAAGTTTCATACCTCGAATCTCGCAATTGTGAAACGAACCATAACATGTCAGATATTCTCTTTAAGGATTCTCTTTATCCAGATTCGATGCACTTTACGTTCATTATCGGACTGACATCGTTATTTCAAGTAATTTATGGCTCGAGTCGCGGTCGGAATCGAAGAAACGTTTCTCGGAGAGTATCGAGATCGACGCATTTCTGCGCCGGAGAATGTGCACGCGTTGCGAGACCGGAGAAACGCGGCTGAATCATCGTCGGATCGAGCCGAACGCTTGCGAAAGCCTGCTTTTCGCGGCTCGTTCTTCCGATAAATCCGCGTGTCCTTAACACGTTGCCACGGTGGATACAGCCATAACTCGCGCGTTACATGATAATAAGGATCATCAGAAACATTAAGAACTAATCTTTCAATTCTCCAAATACGGTGTGTCGAGTTAGCGCAATTTCAAACGGTACACAGAAATTTATTTTCTCGTTTATCTCGTATTGTACGATCTCGCGTTAGAGTATACTTCAACCAAGTACCTTACAATTTAGCAAACCTGTTAACTTTTAATTCAAATCACAATTTCTCAGATCCGGAGTGCCAATTCCCACGTTCGACCACACAGTTGTTCCACGTGTCGCGTTTGACCAGCAATCGTTAAGAACATTCTCGGAAAGCAGTGGTGTCTCCCAGAACCGATATCCTCGTCCAAACAATCGCTCGATCTTTCCCTAAACACTCGTTCTTCGCACGCTTCGGACCAATCTCCGACACACGCACACGGCAAAAGTTTATTTCTGCGCGCACGTAACGCGTCGGAAGTTTATTCACCCGTATTGGCCGCAAAAACTATCGCGCACCGTAACGTCGCGCTAAATGATCGCGCCGCGTGTTCATTATCAATTACTCGTGCACCGTGCCGTCGCCAGCCAGGCATTAGGCCCGTGTCCACAATTTCACGACACGTGGGAACGTGGCAGCCAACGTAGCCGGGCTTAAAATCGGACACAATGCTCGCGTCAATGGATCGACGATGACGCGAGGTGAGGAGGGACGCGCTCATCGCTCGGGGACTTGCACACAATGCCACTCGAGCGGCAATTTGTCCGAGATGGGTCATTACGAACTTAAGTCCCTCACCTTTCCCCTGACGGGCCCTCATCCTTCGCGGGACACACGAACACGGCCTCTCGCGAGAAAGCGAGACCCGCTGACCTCATCGTGAACCGCGGCCGTCAAAACAGGCGTATACCTCGGACCCCGACCCTCTTCGGATCTGGTAATTTCGGCACGGGGCAGAAAAAGTCAAAATGAAAGAGGCATAAAACGCGCCCGGGAGATGAGTGGTAGACATGTACCATAATGCGACGCGTTATAGGACAGATCCAGATTACAATGCTTACGTCCTTGAGAACATTTTGTCTTGATACAGTTCTACTCTTATAGGAGATATCCACCTGGTCGGGTTTTGGAGTATTCTTTTTACAAGATTACCAAATCAATTATTTATCTCTTCCTCTTAATCGTATATCGCTCTTGTGAGTTCCCGATATAATGAAGAGAGGAATACGAGTGCTAATTTTAAACAGAAATTAAACGCTCAGGTCCCAAAGTCTGGTAATAAGCTTCATAAAGGTGGGGGTCCGAAAAAGCAGGGTGAGAGGTGTAAAAGCGGGGTGCGGAACGAAAGGAGAGGCGCGAAGTACAATTGGTTTATTTTTTCCGTTGAGCAGGCGTCGGGCCGCGAGAATTACGGCGCCGCGTGTCTCCGATAATCCTGGTTTATATGCCTGTGTCGCATCGGGACACCACGATTCCTCTCACCACTTTTACGTCTGTTCCGTGAACGCGGAGCGGATTCAAGCCGGTAGGCTCGACAGCCACGAGGAGCCGGCTCGACGTCCTCGGAAGCCGACGTACGTGCTGGTGCACCGAGAAGCCTCGTCAGACCCCACCATAGAACGAGTTTCAGCAGGTTGAGACGCGGCCAGGCGGTTCGTGCGCCCACGCCGTGCAGGTATTGTGCAGGTACCCTCTCGATGGTACCACCTTCCTCGTCCCTCTTCCTCTTTTCTCCAGGCTGCTACGCGATTTTACTCCGACAGCCTGAGCTTCATTGTTTCACCGCGATATCCTGTCATCTCGACGCGCTCGGCACGCTGATCGCTTCTCCTCTTGATGCCGGCTTATGGCTTCCGTTTGCTGGAAAATTGCAGCCTCCTGTGCCATGCATTTGCATCGGTAATGTATGACACCACTTTTCGGTATTTGCAAAAATTGTGGAGAATAATTTCAGTTGACTGGGAATATGAAGATGTAAGAGATGGAAGGTGGGGATTTAGGGATGCAGGTGTAGGGATCTGAGGAAGAGGTTCTGGAGTGCTGTGATTTTGAGGTGCAGCAATTTTGGGATATGGGGATTTGGGATAGAGGGATGTGAAATGTAGTGATCTGGAACATAGGGTTTTGGCATACAGGAATTCGGGATATTGGAATTCGGGACACAAGAATTTGAAACATAGAGATTTGGGACGTAGCAATTTTGAAGCATAGAAATTTATAAATATACTGATTTTGGAATAAAAATATTTAGAAATATAAATCCCCAGGAACATTGATATACTGAATGATAAGAATTATAAAATGCGATTCCTACACTGGTTATACAACGAATTCTTTCAATGATATCCACATCGTTAACAAAGACACTTTCTCGTTTCAGTATCTGACACAGGCACTTGACGCGTAGATTATACAAACGGCAAGATATATGTATGTTCGGAACACTTGTCCGTATCGTTCGATCATGATTCAGGAGGCAAACATTTCAGCGTACGAGTGTTGAAAAACATATTTTTCTGGTTCCGAAGCATAGAACTCGTATCCTGTCACTAATCTTTCACAAATACACCGTATTTTCATGCAAAGTTCAATTGAGTCATCTTCCCGAGCGATGAATCACTCGGAAACCCGAGTAAGCCTCGTCAATGAAGAAGAAAAATTTCGTAAATTATTCGAGTCATTTATTCCTGAAGATCGTTTCACGGATGAATTTCCAAGAAATCTTTTCGCCGTGTCGAGAGTTCCAAGATCGATGGGTCCCTCTCGATATCGATCAAACATGTTGGTAAAAACTTGGACGTTTCAATCGATTAACTCGTCGAACGCTTCACGATGCTCAACAATTACTCGTCTCATTACGTTGTAATTAATGCCACGGCATCGATTCGACGGTTCATTAATGCTGTTTATGAGAGACTCATTATATCGAAATATTATTGAATAACGCTCGTTAGAAGACCAGCGTAGTGCGTAATCGTGTTGCATACATTTGAAGTTGCAGAAGACATCTCTCAAGTATTCAGTTTTGACTGTGAAGTCATAACTGCATTTTTTTAGTACGTAAATTAAATAATTTTTAAATTTCAACTTATGCAAATAACAATATCTACTGATAAAACACATGGCCATACAACATACCTACAACCCCACTTCTTGAACACATTAAACTTTCAAGAAATCAGAATTTAATAGTATTGCACTTAAACGTGCGATACTCGGCAACGAGTATTCATGCGTGTGCACCTCGACACACGACAGGTTGATGCAGACGTACGATGTAATGCGTTTCGACGTTAATATATTTCCTTTAATAAAGCAAATGTCGGGTCCACCTCCGTACATTGCTTCCTGCCATTCGATGGAAAACCCGTTTCCCTCTCTCTTTCAGCGTGGAAACTCTCTGACCCAGAGATGTCTCGGTTTGGTCAGCTTCGGGGAGCTCAGGGTCGATAAACTTGGATCGATGATTAACGTTTTCAAGGCTTTATGAATGTAGACTTGATTATTGATGAATATTCGATGATTCCCTGCAAATTTTTCGAGTGTTTGAACATGTTCGAGTTCCGAATTGCTTGGATAATGAAGCTGACTGCAATCTTTTCACTTGTGGCGCCATTAATGTATACACTTTTTATCGGTGGTATCAGGTTTGAATCATTTATATTCTTTTTATATCTTCGTCGTAATTGAATCTCAATAGTCGATTCATATTATCAATAAAGTCCAACTACGCTGCAGTCACAATAGGTAGCCAGTGCTGCCCTCTAACCTGAGTCTTGTATCAGCTTCCATATTATTTAAATATCCAAACACTTCCAGTGCTTTTAAATTTTTTAGTTGGACTTCAGTAAAACAGAGAACTCTTCATGATCGCAACGTGTACAAAACGTTGAAAGATTCTTATAGTCAGCTGTTCCACAAGAGAAAAGAGGTGTTTTCGTTCTCTCTTTCTTGTTTCGTCTTCCTGATCCCTGTTCGTGATCGCTCGAGCTTCCTTTTTTTCCCTTCCCTTTTTGAAACACGATCGTATTTTATAGATTCACTTCAACAGCTCCGTTCTGGACGTGAAATAATGCTTTTTCTACGGCACAATGAAACCTGTCGTCGTGTTTATCCGTCCAGCGAGCACGTTCTTCCGCGGCTCTTCGCGGTCATTAGACGCCGAAGAGGAATTTCGGTGATGTGATCTATGACTCGAACGCACAAAGAAGTGGATCACCTGGGAAGAACGATACATCTCCACTACCGTGCGACCAACCTGTTTTTGTAGATTTCGGATCCTGATATTTCTTATAAACAGTTATCACGGATAATGCGTCCCGGTGAACGTTTCATCCTTTGTCCTCGTGGATATAAATTTTTAGACACTTTTGTATTTCAGATCGCATCTTGTACCACCCAGACATCTATTGGGATTAAGATCAGCGTCACCTGACCTGTCGTCGAGCACCGGAACAGGAAGCAGACACGAAAAGAGGAGCCCATGTCATTCAATCGTGAACACGTGTGCGTGAACTGTTCATGCAACACGTGCTACCAACGTGAATCTGAGAAGATTCTTCTATCGAGGATTTGTTGACCGATAACTTTGTTCATTTTGAGATTTTTATTATTTCTTATTTTACTATTTTCGTTGCCATCGAGCAATCTTTTATGTATTCTTAAATATTTAAGTTGGTAAAATTCACAATTCTGAAGTTATCAAATTCCCAAAACCCCAAACTTGAAAATTAACAAACGAAAGATCAACAAGTGACAGTATCTCAGTCGCCAGCACACAGCAGTCTGAAGGAAAGAATTCGAGTAATTCGATATCCATGTCGCAGATACGTCAATACACGATTGTACAGTTGTCGAACAAGATACACGGAATTCCTGGCTCGTTTTTAATTGAAACGTTGCTCGACGGACCTGGAAATAACAATATTTATACGACGAACGCCCACCGTTCGTTCGAATCGAGCACCTACGGCGAAAAATAAGTCAAAAGAGACAGGCGAACCGTGATCAACTCGTGCAGTATCGAGTATGTAAATCTGTCCGAGGATCATCCTCGGCCATGATCTCTACTTTCCTTCGAAAATTAGGCTCCGATGTTCTTCGGACGAGTCTCGCGTGGGTAAAGAGTACCGTGGACGATGAATTCGTAGAATGGAACGGATGTTTGGCGATTCGAATGGCTGGCAGGTGCCGCGAGGTGGGCGTCGTTTTATGCCAAATTCGAAACGAAACGAGAATTCCTGTTTCCTTTCTCACGACGACCAATTTGTTCTCCTCTTCCTATGCACTTTTCTGATGCACAGCCATATTGTTACCTCTCTATTTTTCACATTGTAACTTTTCTATATCTAATTCTCGTGAAATTATCGAAAAACTAAGAATAAAGTTACGAGGATGAATCTTCTGATTCTGAATACATTCCAAAAATTTATGAATTACAAACGGCCTTCAAACACTTGTATGAAAAACAACGTAAAAAAGAGGGTTTTTACGGAACGTTGCAGGTTCGAAGATCACGAACGGGCACATATGGAGAGGCCACGAAGCGGATGAAGGGTCAGAGTACTTCCTACACGCGGTGCCCATGGGGTACACCCATACGCACGCGATTACGTGGGCACGACGTGTGGGACATCATAGAACGGCCACGAGGCAACGCACCACCTGTTGAATCCTCGGGGGAGGGTCGTAGGGAATGTGCCCACGAGAAGTGGGAGTACATGGTCAAAAGGGACGAGCGAAGAAAAAGAGAATAGAGAAGGAAAGAAAGAAAGCTTCGACGCGTTTCACCTTCGTCCTTGTCTCTCTTACGAGCGTCTTATCCATTCGTTCTCTCGGTTCCTTTTGCATTAGTCATCGTTGCCTTTCGCAATACTTATTATCTTCTTAAACGAACCGGCCGATGGTGGAAGCTGGCGGCTTCGGTAATTGGCCACGATGCGTTCCTGGATAAGCAAAAAGTTCGCCTCCAATGTAAATCTTCGTTTACGGTCGAATGTGTTCCGCGAGGGCGTCTTTCTAAATTAAATTTGCTCGGCAATCATTCAACAAAATTTTTCACTCTGATGTTCATGTGGACGTTTACTCGAAAACATCTCGTTCTGAAAGCTAGACAATTTGTGGCACTTTGTGTACACTAGAATGTAAATTTAGGTTCCTCTGAGTTCTCAGCAATTTAGAAATTCGAGGATTATCATGATTACAACGCTACTAAAATGAAAACCAAATAGTGTAAAACGGCGTCAAGTATCTTTATTCACGAAATATCATCTTTTGGGCCATTCCGAAGGTGTTTCGTCAGCGTACATCCTATCTGGAGGCTCCGTTTTCAACAGGAATTCGAATCGCGCCGATGTAAATCGATTATCCGTAGATACACAGTGATGTATCGTGACGGGGCCCGGTTTGTGACAGGTGGGAGGACCGATTTCGAATTCCTCTTCTTGTCTCCGTGATATCTACGCGCACACAAGCCTGTTCGCGAGCGTACGCGACGGAGATGGAAAAAGTAAGAGGAAAGAAGAAGGTGGCCCGACGAAAAGTCGCCCACGACAGATCGGGAACAGATCTCTGAATCGATTTGGAACGCCACGAATCCGGTCGACCGTGTATACGACAATGTGAAACGTTCCGTGCTCGACCCGGTAAGTTTCGTTGTTTCATTGACACGCGAGAGATACACGACCCCCGGTACGAATACCACGAGCCGACCACAAATAAGCCACGGTATAAACGGATCGTCTAGGACCGTTAGGATTCCCAGTCGGGGCAATTAATAACTGACAACAGATTCTTTTTTGTCATTTACACGAGGTAATTAATTTCTCGTCATTTCCACTAATGATCCATTGATCCGGTGCCCCTACGAAGGGCTGCCTAATTTCGTTGCCTCGTGCTGCCTCGTTCTGGCTCGCCGCTTTATCATGCACGAGCGATGACAGGGTCAAAGAGGTCGAAGGACGATTATTGCTGGATGACGAGACATTGACACATTAATAGGATTTCGAATAACTTTAATATTATATTGTTTATAAGTACGAAGTTGAAAGGTTGAATTAATAACTGAGCTGTTGTTTAATATTGCCCTGTATCTTTAATAGTGAAGGGGTTCATAATTCTATTCACAGCAACGATGTTTATATCTCTAAAGATTATGTTTGCGGGATTTGTTCGAGATACAGGTTGAAATTAAAAGCAAAATTTTTGTTCTGACACTTTTCGTGGGCGGCTCTTCTCCCTCCTCCTCCACCCTTCGGCCTCCTTTCTCCTCTTTTCTTTCATCCACCCCCACGACGAAACGGTGTAATAGCTCACTTCGTTCACTGTTACTGTTATGCAAGATATAATAGGGTAATAATGGCATGGTCCGGGCTCTCTCGGTCGGTAACGTAGGGTGGAGCCAGTCACGATCAGAAAACTGACGTAAGCATCTCGTTCGTTCCTCTTCTTGTTTCTCGTCTTCTCTTCTCTTCGTGATCACCCGCTACGAGGTCCTGTTTCAACGAAGAACCCTCTACCGATGTAACATTCTACTTCCGCGCTGATTACCCGGAAATTAGTGATAACGTTTCGTAGCATGCTACAGGAAATGTTCGTCGAATTGTTCAACCATTGTCGCAATTTGCAAGTTTAATTTCGATCAGGAATGTATCTTGTTCGTGGAATAACAAACATACACCAATACTGTCTTATCCATGCTAAATATAAAATCATACATAACAACGATGACACCATTGTTAATACCTAATTACAAATTCCTAATATCAGTCTTAGTTATGAATGTATAATAGTCAATATCCAGTTATCGTATAAACATTACCATATTCAATCAGGAGCAGCTGCTTATCCATATCCAAGTACGAATGTTCGATTGTTAATATTAGTTATCAATGTCAGCTATCAGAATATATTTATGTATACCCATTTATCAATATTCATCCACAAGTACCAAACTTTCAACACCTAATTACCAATACCCTATTACCCAATCAGTTATCGACACCCAGTCATCAATGCCTACTTTACAATACCCAGGTATTAATAACAGATTACCACACCCAATCACTAATGCTCATGAATTCTCAATTGTCCAAACCGAGTTACAAATATCAAATGACCAATATGAAAAAGTTCGTGTTAAAAGTCAACTAACTCCTCTGTTGAAATCAACTTCACGGTATTCTTCTGTTAAAGTAATGAACCACATAGAAGGCGATACAGCCTTGATTTAGAAAGCGATTTTTGACAGGTACGATGTTATCGTGGTCGCGAGTCAGGTGTCGCAAGTCGGATCTGCCTATGGCGGTATCCGTCTCTCTAACCCGGGATAAATAATAACGAATCTGCATTTCGTTGTTTCTAGCCGACTGCGTAATCGTAGCCGGATCCCTAACTGCAATTTAAAATGGGCGTAAACTGCTACTTCGGTCGACGGATAATTTCCAAACGTTGCGGTCGTTTCGTTCGGTAATATCGCGGGTGGGGTCGGTCACGAATCTTCGTTGACGCAAGACAAGCATTTTCGAAATTCAACGATTTCAAAGCTCCTTGAGATAAAAACGCATTCGATAAAAATCGCGAGATGAAAGAAGAACGAGTAGGGAACGAGTACGATCACTACTTTATTGAATAAAAATTATGAGAACTAGTCATCAAACATTCAGACACTTGTTTTCTGCATAACGAACCTTGTAAAAGAACTACAAAGGTTCTATAAGTGTTCAACGAACATAGGATGATCAAAACGTTTGAAGGCGTACATTCCAAACAGCAAGGAGTTTATCGACCGTATTCATAAATGATGTAACAAACCTACAAATCCTGTGCAAGCAACCGAATAAAGGAACGATCCAGAATGGAGCGTGGAAGAGTTGTTTGAGAAAATAGAAGCGGGTTAGAAAGATCGCCGTATGTCGGCGGAAATCGTCGAGTGTTTGGTTGTAGAAGATCGTCGAATCATCCTCGAGCCACCCACCTTCAAAAATGCCCGACGGTTCGTCCCGCGAGGAGAGTGCTCGAAACGATCCTACCCAATCGAAACGCAGCCATTAGTCCCGCGGGATCGACAAAGGAACGAAATCGATCCTGCTCGAAGTTAATAAAGTGGACTAGATTCGGACGACAGCAGGCACTCGCTCGACTCCGCTTCGCGCATCACCGTTTGTCGATCACCTTATGGCCTCAAGGTCGAATAGGTGACGAGTCATGCTGCACAACGTGCACGCGTCTTAATTAAACTTATTTAATTACCTTTGCACCGTGAACGCAGAGCTGTTGTTACCTCTTGATCGATGCAACTCTTTGTTTTGCAAGCCTGTCAGACGGTTCCATTAACGGGAAAAGAACATTTACATGCGTTTGCATAAGCACGACTCATCCGTCTGTATGAACGTCGAACACGGAGGTGTTTGCTTGAATTGAAATTTAAATTGTAGGCACAATGTAGTTTCGTCTGAAACAATGAGCAGTCAAGGCTGTACATTAACTCCATGGGAGATCTCGAAGTCCCAAATTCATGACATTCCAAAGTCTCAACGCCCAAAGTCCTAACGTATTGAAATTTTAATGTATTAAAATCCTACCGTTCCAGTCTCATCACCCCAAAATCCCACGAACCCAAAGCTCGTAGGTCTCGCGATTGCAGCATCCCAAGTCCCTACAACTCTAAGTTCCACCCACCCCTTCAAACAATTTAACGCAAACCACAAACAGCGTTCAATTGGTACTTGAGAGTTGAAGCAAAGGCAACAACCACCTAAACGCTCCATCCACGCGATGATCAATCCCCCACAGCAACGGCCAGGTTGAAAAGCATCCCCGAAGCTGCACTTTGCAGCAAAACAAAGGAAGAGGAGATTGTAACACTAGAAAGGGGGATCATCATCGTACGAGAGCTTAGAGTACTGACCTTGAGTGACCGCCTTGAGTTCGAAGCACAACGACGAGGACGATGATGATGATGATGATGATGATAATGACGATCATAACCGGGCAGCAGCGCAGCTCGCACTCGCTTCTTCCTTTATCCGACTTTGGTATCGGGAGCCTGGTTTGCCTCGGTAGCGAGCAAAGTGATGAGGCGTGGTCGATCACCTGGTAGCCACCGGGTTCAATCCAGTCCTCCGTGAGGGGTTACGACCCGCACGACCTTCGATCGCAGCTCGATAGAGCTATTTCGAAGGCGTAGAGAAGGTATCCGTGGATCGACGTGCTTGCCTCTAAAGGTCTCCTTATTCGGGCTTCGCTGTAATTCTCTCTTGCCACAGCAACGGTAGTTACCACAGGTATTTACAGAACGAAGGTCCACATCGATGCTCGTTTCGATCCGGGGTTTATTGATCCGGGAATGGATGGGACGTTTGGATACTCCGGTGTTGAATTTCGTAGGACTTTTAATTTCGTCGGAAATTCGTTCGGGTTGCGTTAAGTCGGATTAGGGTGATAACTTTTTATCGAGCTACGATTGAGTTAGTATCGTGAAGATTTTAACACGTTGAACATTTCCATCCTGTTTTAAAGATAGAGACTCTGACGTCTGAACTTTTCATCGGGTTAATGAAATTCATCCAGAGTTCTTGCAACTTTAAGTAATTAAATCTGTACCGAATAGAGGACTTATATTGATTCAATGTTCGATTGTAGTGGATAAGTGGTAGATCGTGATTGTGAAATTTTTAGTTACTTCGAATCGTCCATGATCGCGGGTATCTCTCGCAACATCAAACAATTAGCTTCATAGTAAATAAGCGGAGAACTGATAGCGGCTATTACTCAAACGCGTTAACCAACACATTTCTCTTAACAATTATATGAGCAAGCTAACGAGATACAAGGATAATTGCCAATGTATCCCGAAGCCGCGAATAAAAGGCTTGTCACGTAATCTTAACTGCGGATTTTTGTCCGAAGCTCACCCTTAAAGTCCACACGTTACGATACACCCTGTACATTACATTTCATGCAGCAGGTAACAGGAGAATGCATCGTGAACGGATCTCGATGTGCATTTATCGCGAAGCTGTGTTTCTTTCTCTCTTTCTCTCGGTCTGCCTCGTCGGAACAGTTTCGCAAGCGAGTCCCGCGATCACGGGAGGTTTCACCGCGTTTTTCCAATTACAGAACTCGAAACCCGTGTCCCGAGTGTCGATAGAGTGCCGCTTATCAGCCGGATTGCCGTGTTACCTACCGCTTCGTAACGATTCTTCTCGGGCTTGTCCGGAACGATCTCTCGTAAATTCGACCAGGACGGAGAAAGTCCGGTTTCTCGCGCGATTATGCAGCCACCACGATATCGAATTTCTGACGTTTATCGTTCAACGGTTAGGCACAATTAACTCGTCCTAATTAACTATTTTTTACCAACGTTGCGCTCGTCCGCTCTTATGCTTTACTCGATGCAACTATTTCATTTATCTCGTTTTTCTACTACATTTCTTTACTGTTCCATGGAACCGTATCTTATTCCTGGATATTGCTACTTAATCGAATGGCGGAGACGAGGCTTTACATAACGCATGATTTAGACATTATTGCGACCACATTTTATAAATTTTATGCTGTTTCCTTGGATCACCGTTTTACAAACTTTTATGGGACGAGATTAACCTGCTCGTTTTACTCTGTAACGTCTGAAAATCTCAAAATTCCAAAGTACTGAGTTCCAAAGTCCAAAAGACACTTAGTACATTTTACAAAAGAGAGATACATCGAATAATCGTGCTGAACATTTCAAAAAAGAGAGGTATAACGTAATACGGATAACATCGATGCTAAATTGATGGCGTGCAATATTTGTTCACTGACTATCATCGCGACGACTTTCCGCTAGATTCGAGCAACGGGTTTCAACATCTACTTAAGCGACTACACTACGCATAACAAAAAAGCAGCGAAATGAACGGTAATAAAAATATCCGCATCATCGAAACGGCATAGTATTCACAAATGAGAGACGATAATTGGTCTCCGTGGACAAACCCGAATCGTAAATAAAATTACTATCAAAGATAATCGCCTTGGTCGCGAGTTGAAAAGAAACCCGCGGCTTCCTTTACGTGGACCCGATGGAAATTGCGCGCGATAGCCGGAGGTTGAACCGGCGTAGATGAAGCTATTCTCTAGTTATTTATACGAACCCCGTGGAAAGTAATGAGGAAACCATTCGTTAAACGTCCACGTCTCGCCTCCCCGAACCGGCGGATTACGATCTCGAGAGGATTCCGGCAGCCATGCCGTGTATATACACGCGCGATAAATTCTCGCCACGGCCTCACCATTACCCGGTATTACGAAATAATTATTGCTGCTCGTATAAAACCACGGGGCGAGAGACAAAGACTACGTTACTAGGTGGACACTTAGGAACTATTATCTCGTCTGATTTGCGAGGAATCGACCGGTAGGTGGGCGATCCCGACGCCATGACGCCCTTTCTGTTCCCCATCGTTTCGCAGTTTCTTGTTCTAGGGAAATTTAGAAAATCTAACCACGATAGTTCATGGTGCTTTAGTGCTTCCTGTGCGGACCACGTTGTGGGACAATTTCCAACTTTTATTACAACTAGTACGAATATATTTTATTTATGAATGTGCGTTACTGTACCATTTAAACCATTCTATTTAACTGAATTATTTATAAGATCCAAGAGAAATGTGATGTGCCACATTCGACATAGCGAAAGGGTTAAAAAATGTCAGAGTTCATTTCCAGGATTCGTGAATTTTTGCAGGTATCTTCAAATTAATGACGCGTAGAATACCGAACATGTAAAACACCTGTCCAGAGAGTGTTAAGAATGAAGAGTAATAAGCATCCTAATCACTGTACACTCGACGCAAACGTCATTGAAGTAGGAGCACGAGGGAACGGTAAGAGTTCAGCGTGGTCGTCGCGCGAGACATTAGCGAGTTTCTTCGTGAGCTCGGCCCCGAGGGCAAACACGCGTAATGCAGTAACGACATTGATGATATAATCTCCCTTACTCTCAGCATTGCTCTCCGATGCACGCTAAGAGGGCCAACACACGTACACGCTCGCGAGTGTGCGTGGCCGGTCTCGCGCGTGCCCTGGCTCACGGATGAGCTACCGGCCCGTGCTGCTGCGTACTCCATTTATCCCCTTCCCTTCGAAGGGCCCAAGGGAACCGTGGCATGAAACGAGAAACTAATCTTCGCCGCGTAGCCTTATGAACCGGCCCGACCGACACGATCGTTTTATTCGGCACGCTTTCGCTTCTTTCGCTACCGTATTGCGGTCGTTTTGAAACGTTTAACGTTTTGCTCCGTTTCTTCTTTTTTTTTTACGGACCGATCGGTAATTGACGGTCTCGGATCGATAGGGCGCGGTTGTTCTACTTCTCGACATCGCGCAACGCATAACACTTAATCGATCGGCATTACGGATTATTGATCTCTGTATTTGTAACAAAGTCGGCCGGTGTTAATTGCGTTTATTTTCGTGCTAAGGGGATCGGATTTCTTGCCAGGTGATTGATTGCGGTTCGCGCTGCGTCGAGATTTATGTATATGGACAAATTCAAGTTTGATACGATCAATATAAATATACTTTCTTACGATTGTATTATACCGTGGAATTCGATTGCCCAATTTGCACGGTACAAATTGTTCTCAATTCCACCTCTAAAGTGTTCACCTCTTTAGCATCCCGTTGCAACAGATCCTTGATTACACACTTTAGAGAACTAATTACGTTAATAATTTGCAGTTCGATAAAATCTTTAGTACCAACAAAATAAGCTCTCGACTGTATCTAGAGTTGCTGTCGTAAATAACGTTCAGTAATTACAACCGTACGCGTTTCGAGAAGCTTGCCAGGAATAAAATAAACGAGTATACCGGTAGTGACATGTAAATTTCCTATATCGTTCAGAATCTAATCGCAGAACGGTTGCTTGGGCCAATCAGTGCGGTTCGCGAAGGAACACGATGCAACGGCAGGAACGTGTGTGAATATTAGCGGTGTCGGTGGCTCCCCACGCGTTCATTCTACACCTGCTACACTTGGTGACCGAGGTGGGCCAAGGTCCGGTGACCTCACTTCCTTCCTACTCGCCTAGGCCCCCAAGTCACTCGGTTCGGCATCGATTAAGTCCCGGTAGTCCGTCACCTGCGAATCGCCAGCTACTTCCTTGCAGCCCTTTTTCCAGAGCTCCAGCCCCTCGTCGAGTGCGTGTATTTCTTATCTGGCTGCACCCATGGCCACGTCACGGTTCAGCGGTTCACGGTACTTCCAGAACAGGTGACACGTCGTGGTTTCGCTGCTCCGGAAACGGATGCGTGGATAATCCACTGGGTGCTTCGTGGTTAAGGGCGAGTGTCACTTAACTGGATCGACGCTCGAAATGTTTGAAATATGTCTATGTCATAAATACAGATGAAGTTTACATGTGGAGTATTCGAGGTTGTCAGAAAACAAACAAGAGATGCTTTAAGAGGCATATGCCTGCTTTTTCTGTATGAAAGAATGATCAGTTCGATAAATGGGAAGAATATTGTCACTGGGAGAAGATGCTTTTGCGGAAAGTATAAATCAACTAACAATTGTACAGTTTATGTAACGAACGAACGAAGAATAGACATGCAGATAACGGGCAGAACAACGGCATGAGGCAAAACATCGTGAATCTGATATTTGAAATGATTTAAATGTAACCGAAACGTGTATCTCATGAATTTGTAATCCAGCTCGAATCGGCATGAAATATCGCGAACCTCGGTCATTTTATCATGTGACGAGCGGAGTAGCTGGAACCGTGGCAGGTTGCGGTTACCTTAGGTTACCAGTTTTTATGCCGAATATGTGGGCCATGCACCTGCCACATGCAACAGCGCGACGAAGCTCGCAGTCTGCGGAAGCCGGGACAGTGGTGCTCGGGTTTCATGGATCTGGTTTTTAGCGAATCGTGCTTCCTTCACGACTATTCCAGCTCGTGAAAAGAGGGAACGTGGAGGGAAAACAGGGTCGAACAGGCGAGAGAGAAAAAGCGAACGGAGAACGCGAAAAGAGGAGCGATCGAATTGACGCAGCTGCGGGCTGAGGAATCTTTACGACGGCGCGTTAAACCGCTCAATTAAAAGGACGTCGTACACGAATACGTGGAACGAAGAGAGCTTCTCCTCTCTCGTCGCTCTCGAGGATCCTCTCGCGAACGAGAGAGCCGAACGATCGTAACTTACACGCTTATTCCTGCGAGTACATCTTCGTACAAAAGAGAGTAGGTACGCGCGTTACCTGTCCCGAATATTACCCGCGATATAGGGGACGTTAAGATGGTACTTTACGAGTTGCCGAAACGGAAATCTTTCTTATTAACGGCCATTTTATTCTCGGTCGACGGTAAATCAGTGGGAAGCCCCTCTGTGCGATGCTCGTGAATCGATCGTTTCCAGGAAAACCTCCTCGCCGCCGGACATTTTTCATCTCGGTTTATGCTTCGACTTCGCGGCCCGTTCGTTAATAATTAAAAAACGTGCCACGTCCGCGAACGACCCGATCGATGGTAATTAAATTTAACGAGTTATCCGCGGTGTACCGTAACAAGGACGAATTTTCTGAATTACGACGTCGACGATTATCGTCCTCTTCCCCCTCGTGCCTGTTCGAGTTTAAATATATGAAATCTCTGGAAACGTTTTATCGCGGCGTAAATCAGTTGCCGCTGCTCGAAAGGGGACGATATGCGCGTGCATCGGACTTCCGTAAACGCCCTCGCAATGTCAACCTACAGGCTGTTGCAAAGAGAATTTGGTACATTTAAAGAGTACTCCACTCGACTCGTGGAGAAAGTATTTCAATTTTAAAAATAACGTTCAAATTCACTATCTAACCATTTTTTAATTCCTCTTAATTAACAACACATATGATGTGGACGAAATTGAAGAAGCTAAATTTTGAACTTGTCTCTCGATGCAATTACAGAAAGTATATTCAAATGTACTTCGTTTTATTTTTGGACTTTTTTGTACCGTTTCGTTTAAAAGTATAAATTGCAGTTGGCACCGTGCTCGTGAAGCAACCAGTAGTTCACGTATCCGCGACGAAAGTGTCTCGCTCCACCTACCCGCGTCAACCCTCCTCAGCCCGTCACGAGCGTCGTAATTTCCCAGTTACGTAGAGGTCGCCATCCGCTTTCCAACATCTTTCATCCGCGCGGACCACGCGTAACGGCCAACTTGACGACAAATTACATCGGCGTTGTACATCGTACGCCCCGGTGTTCCCGAGCGTATCGGGGATACGATACGGCGTGTCCTCTCGCGCAGCCTCTCTCGTTTCCGGGACAAGACAGGGGACCTCGCGTCCTCGCCCCGAATCTCACCCGCATCTCGGCCGAGAAGCGTAAAAACGAGCACGACGATCATTTAGAGAGAGAGACCTTTCCTCTCGACCCCGGTCGCACTTTCTTTCGCTGCTGGCGCCAGGCGTAGGCGCCGCGCCTCGTCGTTCCTCTGCTCCACGTATACACACGCGTGCCATGCGACTGTTGGCCGAGGTGGAGGAACAGGCTGGATAATTCGGAGAGATCGACGCGGATGGAGGAGGATCGATATTACTTGTGTCACGGGGACCGGTACCGCTACGCGACCGAAATCCGCCGCGAAGGTCGCTGCTGTCAAGAAATCAATAGTAAAAGTGCTGATAAGCGTAGACTGCTCTCGATGAAGATTCTAATCGCTCCTCGTCCATCACTCCATGCATGAACCATGCTTTTCGAGCTCCTTAAGAAATTACGTTCAGTTTGAGTACTGAAATTTTGATAGCACTTAACTAGGTCTACGTACTATGTGTGTCTAGAACTTGGTATAACCCATCCATATTTCTTCCATCTGCCAATTTGTTACAAATTCCAAAGTCACAAGATAAATATCGAAAATGAATGTATGATTTGAAATTAATGAAACAGCGTAGTTCGCTTTGAAAGAAGATTAACCAACCCAGTTGTTCGGTAAGTGCGATTACCGACCATTGCTATCATCGAACCGATCGCGCGCAATAAAAACGCACCAGATCCGCCAAGATATTTTCTCGTTTCTTGTCGGAAGGTGCATCCCCTTCGTTTAACTCGACTAGACGTCGGCATCAGCGTGTAATTTCTCTCTCGCCGGCAGTTCTTTGGCCAGAGGAAACACGCCGATATATCCAGTTTACCTTACGGAGAATCGGTCGCGCGATCTGTGACGCGAGTGGCGCCACAATCACCTCCGGAGAGATTTATGGACCGAACGAGCAGCGAGGCCGTGTCGTCGGATACCCCCGTACGATTTTGGTGAAACGTACGTTGGAGATCGATGTACGTCCTGGATTTCAAGGAAAGAGAATCTGTGGCGAGCTCGTGAACCAACGGAAAACCTCCGACGACGGATCGACCAAAACATCTCGAGAAAGTCGTCCCCGCTATCCAGCTGATCTCACTTTCATGATTCGAACGTAAACAGAGCTTTTTGGAACGACCGGTTTAGAGGTCGAACAACTTGAAATAATAATAGACTGGATTAATAATTAACTGGACAATTTAGATAAACGTCGAATGATCTATTTTTTCCAATCAAACATGTATTAGTATATCTTCGAATTCCTAAATTTCCATATTTTCGAATCTCCATAATTTGTCACCGTTTCAACATTTTTAAAATTCCTTCAGCTCAGTTCTACTTAAATATCCGAGTGAAACTTCATTCGCAGATATCTATATTTTCTCGATTCGTTCTATTATTAGATCCGAAGGTCTCGATCGCGTAATTTGCACCCCTTGGCTCCACATCCCATGGCGCAGCGAGCAAATGGGCGGAACTGGTCTATCGAGCCCTCGTAATAACGAGTCGATAGGAATTTGCGATACGAAGAATTTATTATCAGTCTGATAAGCGGGTCGTTACACTTCCTACCTGCAGTTAATGGCACTCGACGAGGAACAATGGCGAGAGTCCATCGGGAGACTCGTGGGTGAAGGTAAGCTGACAGGTAGTCGCAACATTCCCATCGTGCCTCGGACAAAACTCACCTGCTACCGGTTTAGCCTCAGCCTGTCACCATATGCCGGCCCAATCCCGGCTTTCCCAAGCTATGGTCGAGCCGATGGGGGTGTTGTATCCGCGAGTGTTTGCTAAACATGTGTATCGACGATTCGAGGCGGTCATTGTCGTGACGGTAAACGTTTATGGCAAGGAAGTGGTCGAGGTGTGTTACGCATATGGACAGAAACGTACTCGAAGACGTTTAAAACATATTGCAAGGCTTACAGATTGTTCGAGACCGGTCGATCAGAAGTGCTTCGACTATATTATCGTACCTGTCCTTTGTTGTCAGAAAATTAGCAAAGAATTCTGGTACCAGCAAAGTAAAAATGACTTTATTGCTGGCGACTTAAGGGTAGTAAAACAGTAAAATTCACAATGAAGCGAAATTAACAATGAAATTGTGGAGACTACTATCGCTTTGCGTGATTGCCCTCTGTTCCTTCAGTAACTTTGACTTTTTATGGTACCGATCGACGTTATTGGAAAGTTTGTGTGCAGCTGTTTAGCAGCTTCTTCGAACTGTCACCAAATGTTTGCGATAAAAAGAACAGAAACAAATTTCACGGAAGTTCCTTTTATCATCACATCCAATAATTTCCAACTAAATACTTGAAATTAAACAGAACAGCATATCTTAGAGAATCAACACTTGTTGCCAAAGTGGAATTCTCTGCATTCTGCCCGAGTTTCAAAGACCCTCGGAATCCTGTGGTGCATTGTAGGGTTAAGAACCGCTTAGAAAAAAATCCGGCAACATTTGGCGACCATGGAACTGTCCTTCTCGATCGAAACAATCGCCGAAGGGAAAACACCCCGAGCAGGTCATAATTGACGGGACACCATAAGGTGCAAATCTTCTCTGAAAGCACGTTTAGGCTGTAACACGTGGGCCGACTTTGCTGGTGGCGCATTCAACAGCCTTTACAGGATAATTGGTAATGTATTTTATCCCGGATGCCCGTTGCTGGTGGCCGTACTGTCCGTTAATCCCTCATTACACCCTTCATCACGGGGAAAACCAAATTACGAACGTGCCCATACCGACCAACAAGGACCAGCTGGATTTTCCCCGACTGACCATCGAAAAATGTGCACGACTGATGTTATCTATATTCTAACAATAGGCTTTCCTATACTGCTTCTTTCAATGTGTCAGGATAAAGAAATATCTCAGGTATATTTTTTGCTGCAAATACATATTACTTTTAAGAGCTTGTTCCAAGTACGAATTAGATTCATTAGTATAATTCTATAAAAAGAAAGAAAGAAGAAATAAAATTGTAAGAACCTATGACTATTGTGCCATGAAAGTTCAATGAAATATTCAGACCACGATCAAACTTGTCAAACTGCTTCCAATTTTAAAATTGGGTTTCAAACATCGACACAAATGTCGTGACACGAAGGTATCATGCGAAATATGAAAGAAAAAATGATTGTGTGTTGCAGTTGGCGACAAATGTAGAGGTACTTTCACGAAAAGGAAACGGCACCGATTCTCGAGGCCTCGAAATCGGCCGAGCGAGACGGGTGGCTTTAAACGCATTTTAATTCAATCGTTTGGCCGCGAGCCGCGCAGGGTCACGGCACAGGGTCAATCGTATGCTAATTGCCAGCCAAAAGACGAGCTCGCGCGACTTGGAGCAGGAAGAAAAGCATGGAACAACGTACCTGCGTGGAGGACGCGGACGATCGAGGTGTAGTCGCGGCTCCGAGGTCTTTGAACCTACGCCGTTGGCCCCGTAATGCACCGTTGTCGTTGAATTGTTCTGCATAAATTGATGATGAACGAATGCCACGACGTGCGAATGCACGCATCGTGGGACGAAGACGAATCGTCCTGGAGATGCTTTGAGCCCCCGGGGGCCACACCTTCGGTCGACGTTAATTATCGCCGATTCGAGACCCGAACACCTCGATCGAACCTTCGATTTATAGTCTTGAACTGAGCACCGGAGCTGTCTTAGTAATATGAAAATATGTCTTATAATCGGCTTTGCGACGACGTTTATGGCGTTTCTCCTTTCGTTTCGTCCAGTCTCCCTTGCACCGCTAACGTCCAGTTAAATTAACTTCCAATAATCCATAATTTCTTAATTAAACGTTCGATTTATTTCATCTTCTGTTAACGTTTAAAGACCGACGTTAATGATCAAATTTTATTGGTACAACTTTTTTACTTTACAAATCACTGATTAAGCAGTTTAAAGAAATGCTTACATCCTACAGTAAAATTATCACGGTGTCACGTATATATGAAATCGACAGTGAACACGTTGCAGATAGCAGGTACTTTCTTGTCTAAAGGAATTCGTTAAAATTGATATTAATCAGAGATATCAAAGTGTTCGCTTCACGCGAAGGCGCAGCAATCTCGACGATGAAAAATTAAAGAGTAAAAAAGAAGAAGAAAGAAGGAGCATTCGGGTATCCTCGAATAATATCGAAACAAGGTGGACGTGTACACGCGCGAGGCCGGTTATAACCACGCCGTTATCCACCTCCTCGATTTTTTTCTCCATCGAGTTTGTAGCTCTCGACATGTGCAGCACGATCACCTTCCGCGCGTCCTTCGTGGTACGTGCCCGAACACAAATCCTGCACCAAGTCCCGGAGGCTGGCCGTCACATGTTTTCGGGCCCTTACCTGTTTGCCTGTAATACCTGCGACACACATGGTTCGCACACTGTCGAATCTTCGAAGCGTGAGTACACGTTACGTTCCTGCACCTGCATTAATGAACCAGACGAACATTAATAAAGTACAGCCGCACGTGGATCGCACATGCTCTTCAACGATCAGACGCTTTACCAGCCAAGCGAACTGATTGATTCTCTTTGGATACACCTGTGAACGCGAGGACAAGTTTTCGGTGTAATTAAATCATCGCTATTTTCTTATTTTTAGGAAACAACACGCTGAGAACTTTATAAAATTTTAGCGTTATTCTAGCACAGAGATGGGCAATCGCCTGTTGCATAGACAATTTCTACGTTTAAGCATTTTTAAATTTGTCAGAGAGAAAAATGGCTCGCAAGACTTTGTAGATCAAACGGAGATATTTTCTCTCGCATGAAAGAAGTGCATTATCTTAAAATCTGAGTAGAGAACGTTTAGGTTCGTTAACTGATAACATTACGCTCGTGAAAGTAGTCAGTAAAGAAGGAAAGAGTACGTTCTCTGATACCGTTACAATCGCAATATTCAGAGATCCATAAACGCGAGTTATGATATCAAGATCCCACAATGCCACGGAGTTTCCTTCTTTTACGGCTCATTTCACCCGTCATTTAATAAGAAACTTTCTACCGGCAGATTGCCTGTTCGTTTCGATCTCGTATATTCGTCTGACTCACGCATAAATGACCGACGCGTTCCGCGGAGGGGATCTCTGACTTATTGCTGGCAGATCGTGGCAATTATCAATCAACACCATGTTTCTTTCGTTGGGATTGTTGTTAGGCAAAAAGATGGAAAGTTTCGTCCGTGGACATTAAATCGTCTTTGATTCACGATACTTTGCACCTGTGTGGCAGGAAAACCATTGGCGTAACTAAAATTTTATTTGAGGGAGTTATTGGTATACGAACATGCATTTTATACACGTTGTATATCTACGCGTTATGTAACTACACGTTGTACATCTACGTGTTGGATCTCCACGAGTTATATAACTGCACGTTAAATTTGTACGCGTTGTACATCTACGTTTTAGATACCTACTTGCATACAGATACAGCTGTCAATTGGATCTCCATACGTTTTATAACTACACGCTAGATTCGTACGCGTTGTATAACTACACGATAGATACCCACGCGTTCTGTAGCTACACGTCAGGTTTCCAAGCGTTGTATATCTACACATGAACTCTCCACTCGATATTACTACACGTTACATCTCTACATATTATATGTCTACACATTAGACCTCCACGCGTTGTATAGTAACACATTAGATTGCCATGAGTTAAAATATCACGCATTGAATCACCACACGTTACATCATAATTCATTACATTGCGAATCGTTAAATCACAGCACATGAGATCAACACGCGTTAGATTCTCAGATTCAGATTGGGTCCAGGCCCATTCTCTACGCCCATGGAGAAGACCCACCATGCCCCGGTGCGGTGTGGAGTTTACACTCGCGAACACGTACTTCGCGGCGCAAAATCGTGGACTCCGCGGTTCGTGGAAGCCAGTCGATTCCGAATACACATCGACCCGATGTATTGACTCAGGAAATGAGGTCATCGTGTGATTTCATTGCACCGCGATGGTGCATCGGTCGCTGATAGCGAATGAAGACGTGAGCCGCGACCGGTTGCCGCGTTTAAATTCCGCGTACGCTCCTCTCCGTGCTGTGAACGTTGACGCATTGAAGCACGTGTTCGCTGCTACTTGCAAAACGTATTCGGTTGCAGCTTTAGTGGAGCAAAGATTGAAGGTGGACTATAATAGTGTTTTATTTTAAATCGAATCTTCGTTCTGATTTTTAACTGGAAGTGTCTCAAAAATCCTGACGACCTTTAGATTACATAACTTGTACAGTTTAGGTACAGAAGGACTTGAAATTCTTTCTTAATTTTATGAAACGTTATTTTGAAAAGAAATTTCTTATGCAATGTTGAGCTTTACGAAATCACAACCTCGCTATATTACACAGGACACTATATCAACCGTATATCTTTACAGTAGCAATGTCCAGAAAACAGCATCTCCATCAACCTCCCTTCTGATTCCCACCATCTCCACACTCATCATGTTCCACAATCACGTCTTATTCTTCTCTCATCAGGGCAAGCGTGCGCGGAGCGGAACGCAGCAATTACGTAGCATCGAGGTATCATTGGACGATTTACGACCTCACGAATCGGTCTTTACAAGAATAATAAAATCAGTCCCATCATAATTCAAGCGTAGCCGCGTCTCTATTCGATCTATCGTTCAGCGCGCGGATCGATATCTCGAAGCGAAAATATCCCACGGTGTGAACATCGCCGGGTTTGATTCGACGGGTTCACTTTATCGGCCTGGGCTGAGCACTAAAATTCTCGCTCGGTATCGCCTTAAAGCGCGCTTCGACGCAAGGCCCCTTTCCACGGGACTTGTCGTTATCGACACCACGAAGGCTCGCGGGGTCTCCATGATAATATTATTCAAATATCTTAATAGCCGGTGCCCACGAGGCTCGACGATGCAAGGTTCAACCGAGCGGGGCTGTTTCGACTCTCGGGCCGATTGTAACGCGCTCGTAAGCACGTACTTTATAAACCGTGAATCGCGAGCTGGCTAGCCTCGTGAGGCGTCCAAAGGGAATCGGCGATGCCGCATTTCCATGTCGCGTTCGGGAGGCGCGTTCCTTGGAAGCCGTTAAGGACTCGTCGAGAGAAAGACGGAGAAAGGGAGAGTCCTGTTTCTAGAAACTCTGCTTAATGTAGACATTGTTTGAGACTGCGTACCGGGGACGAACGGTGCTCAACTTTCGTTTCTGAATTCGAGAAGGTTCATCCAAATGGATGAGATCAATAGCTCTAATACTTTGCAACGGAGTATTTGTCATAGATATATTCACCTCGCCTATTTAGACATCGCTGGCTCGTTAGAGATCTAATGAGATGCAGCATCGTTGAACAGCTTAAGACGTGCGTATATTTCGAAACTACAAAACTTGTTTTTAATATTCTCCCGTTTCAATTCGGTCCCAGTTGAAAAATTGCTTCGGGACTCCTCGTTTAGCGACCGAACTCGAGTCACCTCTTCGATGAAAAATAACCTCAGAATTCCCCGTTCGATAATTAAAATTAATATCTGTCTATACGTTTGTACTCCACGCTTCATCATAGAAACAAATGATGGTTGGCTTGTTGACGAAACTTTTTAATATTCAACTTCACCGCGAAAGCGTAGTCATACTTATAATTGATTACAGACGATGTATTAATGAACTGAGGACTGTGGTTGAATCGTTGAATGCTTATTTAACTTTATTATTCATTAATTTTCGGAACATCAAGTTGAGAAACTACCGAATCTATTATGTACACTTCATAAAATTTTTGCAAATGTATTCAATCGGCGGTAACGTTGAAATTGGAAAACAGTCAAAGGTGAGCACCTCTGATTCCGCGCTGAATCGAGCGAGACCGTGCACGCGGGTGGGCCCAATGGGCCACGAGTCCCACGCGGGTCCGCGTTCCTCGCACCACACACGCACCGGCATTAACACCTGACCTTACGCTATCTACGGAGTGTAGATTCATTATCGGGCATAAATTACGCCGGAAAAACCTCGGGGAACTCGATACGCTGCCAGCTCTCGGTTTCGCGTTTTATTGGGAGTCCGACTTCTTGTTCGGTCCCCGAGCACTCGCTATTAGACGCGACTCGTTGCCTCGTATCGCCGGGATTCTTCTCCTTTCTTGCCGTCCAATATATTTATTGTTATAGGATTGTTTGCTAGAAAAATGCTGCGCGCGCCGAGGATTCCGAAATGGCTGGAAAAGGATACTTTTGTCCGTGAGATCGCGCCAAACGTGCGAATAACGTATGCAATTAACTGTTTAACTAACATCGTTCGCTTTTCTTTATGATTACTTTACGGTTGTTCACACCTTCGACAGAAATACAATGCTGTAAATCTAAGTTTGTATGTTTCTAAATTATTTTTGATCCAAGTATTCAACCAAGTTAAGATACAAGTATTCGTGTGAGTGGTTTCTTCAATCATATGACCTCTTGAAATTTAACGACATCTACGGTTATATCAGAAGGTGGAAAAGAAAGTTTAATTCCTAAATCTGTAATAGGAGGTATCCTGGTAAGTGTGTATGCTACGCTCCTTGTTCTACGTAATAATGGTAGCTCCGGTCCCTACCCAGTTACGCCAATGATTACCACACCTCGTAACAAGCATAAAAGCCCGTAGCATCTGCAATTAGCGTGGCCAGCCAGTTTTCCCGTGTAACTATCGATAAATAAAACCGTCGGACTTAACATTACAACGTAATGTACGCGCATACCGGAAGAAGCGTCCGTTGCGGCGAGTGTAAACGTAAGCTTCGATCGGTCGGCTCATGAAAACGCGGGAATTACGAGAGTCACTAAACAATCTGACGTATCACACGGGTACGCTCTTTAACGTCAACCGGAAAGAAACAACTTAATCTCGGCGAGATATCGCGACGTACCGGACGTTTGACCGTGCACGAATCTCGTTTATTGTCGGGCTGGTCGGGTGGCGGGACACCGGCGCGGCGTTTCCAGAATTCCACCGACACCCTGACGAGATTTCAAATTCGGCCATAAAGGAAGAATGATCTGGCTCGTTGAGGCCTGATCGTGGCTCGGCTCGTTCGCTGAACGTCGCCCATCGAAGCAATAAAACCGACGACGTAAACACCCACGCCCTTCTTCCTTCAGCTGTGCTCAATGCCTCTGACCATCTCCTTTTCAACGGGCTCTGCAAACCAGGATTTTCGTGGTCTAACAGATCCTCGAAATTACGGGGATTTCCAACGGTTACGCTTTGGGCAAACACATGTGGTTCTTCGTGCCGACCGATGGTTTTTAATGGTGACGTTATATTATCTTTCATTCTCTTTTCTCTATTTATTATATGGGTAGGTATTGTCGGTTTTATAGGTGTGTGTTCCAATAACATTGGTTCTTAACGGTTAATTGGCACGATGATCATAAAACATTATAACTGTAGATTAAATTATTGGACCATAGATTGAAATCTACACGATAACTCGTGGAATATTATACTTTTTCTAACACGATCATTTCTCAACGCAAACGACGCGTTTATGAACGATGAATTAATTCGCGTAAAAACTCAGTTATCATCGTGAAACCACAACAACGGTAAAAAGACGATCGACCAGGTTGCGTCGATGTTCGAGAGACGCAGTCTCGTAAAAAATGGTTTTTCGTTCTCGAAACAGCGTCCTTTCTCGTTGGCAGACATTGGCCGGTTTCTGGCGCGGGTCACAGCCTTTCGTAAAATCTTGCAAGCAGTAAATCCTCGCGTGTAAATCACCTGTCGGACGTTAAGGGGTAGACGAGGTGGAAGAAGGCGAGGAGGGAAAAAAGAAAATGAAAACGAGCGTGGCGTGGTCGAGGATGAAGCCGGTGAAATCGTAGGTGCGTGACACCGAGGACACGCATTTCGAAAGTTTAGCCAGGCAAAAATCGCACCTTTCGTTGCACGGGACCGTATGGCGAACATACAAAGCGTGCACCTTCGAAAAACGGCTCGACCGTCCAGCTTTCCCACCGAGCTTCGGCAAATTACACGTAAATCCCATTATTCTGCTACGTATCTGGAGAACACATGGTCCCGGTGTGCTGTCTTAGACCATAAAACCCGGAACCCTAGCATTGTACGTGGCTATGAGGGCGACTTGTGTTCTATTCGCTAAATAACGTGGACCTTTTGCGACGGTTAAAACGGTACCGAAGACATTTGCTTTCAAGTACTGAAAAATATTGGATGACGATTTTATATCTGCTTTCCGAATCGTTAAGTTGTCTTGGACCGACGATTTTTGGAGGTGTTTTTATGAGGACTCACGGTGTGCACCATGTGTAATGCGATGACGAGATGTCAAAAGTTCTGACTTGAATTTTAAATTTAAAACTCGATTACCCATCGGTACGAATATATGTCACATGCTCCGCGATTTTATTGACGTTGTTGTACATCCTTTTTGTTCAAACAGGTGAACAGAGTTCGATGCGTTTGAAACGACAGAGGGATCGACAAGGATGAACAGTGATACGTGGAAGATTCGATATCGATATTATCACCGAAAGGGTGCCAGGGAACCGAATCGACCGGCACTCGAAGGCAGGAGCTGTCAGCAGCGTAACGCGCTCGACTACTTGATAACATCTCGGCTTTTAGCATAAATTTGTGTTTGACGTGGGCGCCAATTAACATAGTAAATAACGCGGGAGTTTTATGGGTTCGCGAGGACGGACCTCGTGGCGCTCGATGAAAGCTGACCATTTGTGTCTTCGACCGCTAATCATGTCTAACTATGGATGCCTCGATTGTCAGTGATTAATTGTGGAATCAAGGTGTTTCTTAATTCTACGCGGTGAATCGATGCAATTGGAGGTTGGGTAACATGTACTGAATGAGCGATTCTTAATTGGTAGAGAGAGGTCCTGAAATAAACATATAATAAATTTGCATTTCCTTTTAAATATTGCACTTTTAGATAATCTTATTAAAATGGCAATGGTACTGTAATATAATTTAACTATTGTCGAGATCGAAACTTGTTACCTATGTCCCCTCTGAAAATTAACAACGTTGGAAAACAGGAAATGTGTTTGAACGATTCACCATCGACATTCCCATGATCGTAAACGGCAAAACAGAGCAGCGGTATTATTTCGTTTACAATTGGTATGGGAATCGACACAAAGTGCCTAGAGCAGGTGATACGAATCGATTTCTCGTTGCGTGAGTTGATGATATTTCTGTCAGCAGGTGTCGCGTAGGTCTCTATGGCAATTTGTCGCAACTCACCAGTCGGTTGTGTAACGAATTACCAAACGAATTCCTGTATACGTAAAAGTGATACTACACAAATATTTTTATTTGTGATACACGATGAACATTTTTATTATTAGATGAAGCAGCATACTATTACTAAGATATTGTGTTGAAAAAGGAATATACGTTTTTGTGTTTCTATAGTGCTTTCCATTGCGTCTTTTTGCGATCCAATGTGCGAGCAAGCACACATGGACTAATTAGCAGCCGTGAAATCAGCCAGAGCCGATGTGGTCGATCTTGGCTCCCCTATGCAAGCGACTGTGGTCGCGGCGCGTCACAGTTGTTAGTCTTTAACCACCTCAACCGCCGCCGCACCAGGGACGGTTTCACTATTCGCGCTACCTTACCCCTTCTCTTCCTTCCGATCAAACAAACTTAGTCTACATTTTTTTCTGTAACCATAATCTACCTTCAACAAAATACTGACTAAACAATTGAAACTTGGTTGAAAGGCTATAGCCGAATAAGGTAGTAAAATGTGCCCTTGAGTCAAATGAAAAACCCAATACGTCAGTCGGTAGCATATCAAAAAAAAACATCTCACACCAAGTTTCAACCCCCTATCTCATCCGTGGGGGTAGTAAAAGGGAAAAAACGAAATTCCGGTTTTTGGCCTATTTTGCCTATTTAATTTCGTACAAAAATTCTGAAAAAATTCTTAAACATTGAGGTCCACATAGCGCATATTATAGAATTTTTTCAGATTTTTTGATCCCAAATTGTAGTTGTGAAAAATCAAAAACCGAAAAAAAATCGAAAAAAATGCGATTTTTTATGGAAGATGTCGGAGCACTACTTTTATATTAATGTGGTAGTTAGGTATTGGTACAACTATTATCCCCTAATTTTTTCAGATTTTTCGGTGAGGTGCGCCGTAGTTAAAAAAATCAAAAACCGCTATAATCCTTTAAAACAGTACTTTCCGCTTCGAATTTATATGCCTTCTTTTCCCAGTATATTTATTAAGTAATCTTAAATAGATTCACATTCATAATTAAGACAAATGATATATTAGTTAAAGAAATAAAATTCATTTATTAATTAATTTTACGTCGTAGTTGGTTATATTCCCGAACATAAGATTTTTCGTCAACGAATGAATTGGCTAAGTGGTTAGGGGTCCTGCCTCGTAATCTATGCATGTTTTTTGGTCGCAGGTTCGAGCCCGCTGGACTTGGTTTTTTCCATGATACGTTTTTCATTTTTTTTTTTCGTTTTTAATAATATTAATACAGTTTCAAAGGGTTTTTGAATAATTGTTATACATTTCTGCATTCACATGGTATAAAATAATAATAAAATACATATATATTATTATATGTATTAAATACTATTGTAAATATACTATTATATGCAGGTTCTTTGCACCCTGTGGATATAGAAATGTATAACAATTATTCAAAAACCCTTTGAAACTGTATTAATATTATTAAAAACGAAAAAAAAAAAATGAAAAACGTATTATGGAAAAAACCAAGTCCAGCGGGCTCGAACCTGCGACCAAAAAACATGCATAGATTACGAGGCAGGACCCCTAACCACTTAGCCAATTCATTCGTTGACGAAAAATCTTATGTTCGGGAATATAACCAACTACGACGTAAAATTAATTAATAAATGAATTTTATTTCTTTAACTAATATATCATTTGTCTTAATTATGAATGTGAATCTATTTAAGATTACTTAATAAATATACTGGGAAAAGAAGGCATATAAATTCGAAGCGGAAAGTACTGTTTTAAAGGATTATAGCGGTTTTTGATTTTTTTAACTACGGCGCACCTCACCGAAAAATCTGAAAAAATTAGGGGATAATAGTTGTACCAATACCTAACTACCACATTAATATAAAAGTAGTGCTCCGACATCTTCCATAAAAAATCGCATTTTTTTCGATTTTTTTTCGGTTTTTGATTTTTCACAACTACAATTTGGGATCAAAAAATCTGAAAAAATTCTATAATATGCGCTATGTGGACCTCAATGTTTAAGAATTTTTTCAGAATTTTTGTACGAAATTAAATAGGCAAAATAGGCCAAAAACCGGAATTTCGTTTTTTCCCTTTTACTACCCCCACGGATGAGATAGGGGGTTGAAACTTGGTGTGAGATGTTTTTTTTTGATATGCTACCGACTGACGTATTTGGTTTTTCATTTGACTCAAGGGCACATTTTACTACCTTATTCGGCTATAGCCTTTCAAATAAGCCTTTTCATTTCAAGCCTATATTTTTCCTGTAACCATAAACTATAATTGACTTGCAACGAAATACGGATTAACTCTGAACATTCGTATCGACACTGCTAAAGTCAGTGCTTGAACATCTCCCGATTTTTGTTAAATTTTAACGATTGATACCAGTGGTTGAATTTGTAACATAATATTTTGAAATATGCATATGGAGTTCTACCGCTGAAATTGTACAAAGGAGCTAGGAAGTTTCCGAAGTAATTCAATGTTCGCGTCGTTGCTGCGGCCCCCTTGCTCCATCCCTGGAACCGCGAAGAAACGTCCGAAGCCCGAGGGTACCGTAAACTCTAATCCCCGGGGACGTTGACTGATTTACGCCGGCGACACATTCCCCGGTGCATGCACCGAGCCGCTCGGCAGGAATGAAAAAAGGTTTACTCGCGCCCTCTGAAGGCGCGAAGAGGCGAGCTCGTCTGCAGCTTTGCCGCGTGTAAAAAAGAGGTGTTCGGGTTGGATCCGCGTTTAAAACGAGTCGAGAGAAGGCAGAGGAGCTCGTCGAAGGTAGAAAGTACGGAGAGGGGGTAAGAAAAAAAAAGAAATGGAAATCTCGCGGTAAATCACCCTTGGCTTTTGCCTGACCGCTCTTGCCCGGACGGACAGACGGACTCGCAGCGGACGTCTAACGGAGAAACGAACTTACAAGAGATCCAGCTTGTCGTTAAACGTCCACCGTCGCGACGACGACGACGAGGTTGATGCAACCGGCGACGGTGGTGGTGGTGGTTTGCGCGGGTCCGAAACCGCAGCACGAAAAGGGGGTCTGGTTAATTTTTATTGGGCATAAATTTGCCAAAATATTTGAGCGTGACGTGGATGGCCCGTAACTCTCGAGAATGTCCTCTCTCTCTCTCTCTCCTGCACCTCTCTTTCTCGCTGAATCTTTCGGTGCCTGGGTCTTCCTGTCCTCTTCCCACCCTCTCGTTGTCTCTGTCGCTCTTCAGGCTCCTGTCTCGTGCGCCACAACCTCTGCTAGCCTCCTTGTATCTCCTTGGCCCGACGGTATATTAAACATCGTTCGATTCTTGGAATATCTCGTGGAATTCGCCGTGAACGTCCGCGGTATGGCCACCTTCGACCCGACTTTTCGACCCGGGACGGTCCGTCGATTCCTTCGCCTTTGATCCTGTGGCCAGCCGTTTTCGTATGAAAAGCTCGTTTCGAGAGACCCTTAAAGCCGGCACAACCTTGGATAATTAAGTTGTAAAGCGCGGTTTATATCGCCCGCTCGTAATTAGACGAATTTTGTGGTGTACGGGGCGCCTCCATCGCTATATTTCGCGTGGATGTTAATTAAAACACGGTTTTTGGAGAGTACCTATAAACCGAGAACTAATTTCATCCCGTTTATGTAAATTCGGACGTTCAAACCCCCAAACGTCCTTTCATCCTCTACGCATAACGAGACTATGATCGTGAATCTTGTTCTGAATCGTCCACGGACAGATCCAGACAGTGGACCAAACCGCAGCATCCCTTCCGGTGATAGTCTCTACTTCTCTCTAGTTCCAAGTTCGGATGGTAGGTGGTAAAATATGAAAATCAATAAACATAAAAATTAACACGCCCCTAACACCTATAATTTCAGCGTCGGGAACGTAACCGCGCCGTTAATACCAACATTATTACTTGGCCAGCTCTGTGGCCGCATTATGGGTGGCCGGACACTGTAATTTGGCAGCAGTATAACCCCCACCGACTTCTTCTTCGTCGTGTCTCTTCTTTTCGTGAGCTTCGTTCGAGTACATCGGTAACATACATTCGTTCGTTTCACGTTGTCACGTGTGCGTGGATACGCGTGTAATAATGCCAGGAGATACTTGCCGCGGATATTTATGCTCTTCGAGTTTCTGCGGCCATTCGGTCGCTTAAATCTTGGAAAGATTTTGGCGGTCGGCGGTGGAGTTCAGAACACATAACAGGGTTGGGGTTTAATAGGCACATATTTCTCGTTGATAGACATATATTTATAACGCACATTATTAAACTGATGTATACTCTGACGCAACTCTGATGTAATGTTTGCTATACATATAAACTATATACATGACAGAAATAAGTAACAGAATAATACATGTACATATAAAATACACGAATGAAAATAAAATAATCTTCTAGCTGAAAATTGCAGAAGGTATTTTATTGAATCTCTTCGCAGCAATTAGGTGCAATAAATTCGCGTAACTTTTCGAAACAAAGCATCTTCTTTTCCAAGCACCGTTCGCGTCGAACATTCGAAACGACTTTTCTGGGAGTCGACGCGATCCCGTCCGCGAAATTACACGGTTAAACGTCCTGATTTATGCGTGCATTTTACAGCCGCGATGGGCTCTGACGAGAACCACGACAAACAAGGCATCCTGAACATCGCAGCGGTGATGTCAAAGAGACAACGAGGCTCGTTGGTCGTTGGTGAAGCTTTACGGGAGGCCTTAATTGCAAGCATTATCATCCCCCGGAACCGTAACAACGTTGCGAACGACCGTAGGTGTCTACGAGTCGCTTCGGGGGCCGCATAAACCGTGTCCTCCTTTCCGAGGGTGCTAAACGCGAAAAAAATCGTTCGCACGTTGTAATTTTTGGGGCCGCCCGGCTGCCAGTCTTTATTCCTGTTCCATGAATCTCCTTACGAAAATCAGGACGATATTACGAGTTCTTAAGAAATGCATTTAGTGCGGTTCTTATGAACGGTTATAAAATAGTGTGGTATGTTTCGACGTCTGTACGTCTTTAGATTTCTACGTTTTTGGATCTTTACCGCACTTGTAACCTCAGGTCGGTGACGATCTAAGCACGTGGTATCCCAAAATCTCTGCATCCACAGAGCTCTACAGTCCAGATCCCTATATTTTCAAATTTCTATATTCATAGATTCCTAGATCTCTGGATTTCTAGATCCCACAATGCTGAATTCATCCCAACAACCTCAGATTTCTACTTCCCCACATCTCTATACCTCCTGATCCCTATATCCTCATAATCCTACATTCCGAGTCTGACCAACGTTTCAGAGTAGAATCTCCACCTTAATCGAACGTATTCGTTAAACCGCAAAGATACCTGCACGAAAGCGATAAATTCAATAATGTGGCACAAAGAAGATAATCGCGCGAAGAAGCGTATCCACCGCAAGGCGGTTAGCGTTTCCGCGAAAGCAGGCCGTGTGGCTCGTAAAGCGGGTTTTATTAGAGGAACTGACGTGCGCAGGGTTAATCGGCAATGAAACGTCGCTATCGAGCCCTTTGTTTCTGTCGGACAAGTCGAACGGAAAATCCGAATGTGTCGTAAACTATACAAAGTACGTAAGTATTGGGACTCGTGCGGAATTAAGATAAGCGTCGTGACTCGGCCGTATCGCTCGGACTTTTGGACGTAAAAGCGTAGAAAACGGAGGGTAAGCCGGGTCCGCGAGAGCATCGTGAAAAGAACGGCGCACAGCCACGAAGGGGTCTTACTCTCGGCTCGTAAAGTATGTATCGTTACAGCCGACGTTCGCGTCGAGCCTTGTAAGCGGAACGAAGCTTGTCGCTCGGTACTTTCGAGCAACGACAAGCAACGCGGCGCGGCGCGGTGCGAGCAGCGTATTCCGCTCGTGTTCAGCGTTACCAGACAGACGAATTCCCGCGGCTCCGCTCCGTGGTAATAGCAAAAACGTTTTCTCGTTGGTTAGCACGCGGTGTGCCATTATCCTGCCATTTCATCATTTTATCTTCGTGCCCAATGGCCGGCCTGATGAGCCAATAAAGCCGGGATACGGACCGGCAAAAATGTCGCTCGCTCGCCTAACTCCAGGCCACCGAATAATTCTTCGCTTTACTGTGATCTCGTCTCGAGAAGTGAACGGATAATCGTTAAGACTAGGGAGCTTTATGTAGGGACCTGTTTTCATGGCTACTTTCCCGGCAGGCAGACTTTAATGACTACTTGGAGGACAGTTTGGTAGATTGTCTTCACTGATAATATTGGGGTGTATGGTGATGGAGATTCACAGAAATTTGTGGAAAGTTATTGGAAGTTTGGAAGAAATTTTAAGTAGCACAAAAATAATAATACATTTCCTTAGTAATTTCATAGTAATACAGAAATATATTTCCAAATTCTGCACACTACTGGTGTTAGCAACTTCCCAATTCCAATTACATCACGGCTTTGGAGTGAAATAAAATGTATCCCAGAAAATCGGACCATTACGAAAACACATTGAAAACAATGTAACGAGGTTGCATTAGGAATCCCCCTAGGTATCGGTCCGGAGTTGTTATCAAAGAGGCCCAGCAAAGTGTACCGTGGCAACCGGAGCGATTTCTCGGGATCGTCGGATAATATATACGTATTACGTATACAATGTGCAGTATCTTATCAACTAATCGAGCAAGAACGGACGGACAGAGAGGCACGAGAGACGAAAGAGAGAGCAAGAGAGGCGGGAATCGTCGGTCGTCGCGGGACCGCATCCAAGTTACCGTTGCGATCGCATTAAAACGAACGTGCACCAGGGTGAGATGTATGTACGACCCGACGATCCTGCCGCCGCGGGCACCGTTGATCTACATCGGTAGTGATCTACCGATCTTGTGTATAACTCGCGCGCGAATCGTGATCAGCCTTTGGGCATCAGAAGTGCAATCGTCCGGAATGGCCGTGGCCGGTGCTCGTTCCACGGCCAGGATATACCGTTTTCTCCGTGGTACGAGTCCGTCTGCCCTATTCCGCGGATGGAAACCAGGAGATCCACGATCCATATTCCCACAGAATCGAACTGCCCGATCGAGTCGAACGAGATCGTTGCCACCGAGACGTTTTTTCAACGCGATGCATCGTTCAGGGACTTTCGTTTCGCACTCGACAGGATTATGTTGTAGGTGATTGGACAGTTCAGGGTAAAGGAGCTCCGCGGACGATAATTTACACGGGGATTACTATGATCGAGAGAAATCGATAGGTGCGGACAAGATAGAGGTGGCTGGTCCAGTGAATATGAATGGCTTCATTCGATTGCTACTTTGTGCTGCGCTGTGCCACTTGTAGACCAGGTTTTAGCAATTTACTTACCGGTAAACTATTAATAGAATTCTATTGATTCCCACCATAAAACTAATTTCATAAATATTTATCCAATAATTTGTAGCCTGGTTATAACAATTCTAGTCGTGCTATAATGAAGAGTGAATTGAATCTCCTTTAGTTGTTATAAAATAATAAAATGATTTGTTAGGTCCATAAGTTCATCGACACATAAAATGTCTAGCAAAACTTTTTATTATATGTTTTAAAATCTGAAGCGAGATAAATATGTGCGGAGGGTCTGAAAGGGTTAAGATGGGCGACAGGTTTAATGCTCGAAATTGATCGGTGTGGTCGTTGAGGAAGGTCGTGAAACTGGTCGGAAACAAGTGTGAACGATGAATGATCATCGTTGAAAAAGAAGCTTCCGTGTGGCGTGCGTATCGGTCCATTAAATTCGGGTGCCGTTAAGAAAAGAAGGTTATCCAGAGTCGACAGGCTGGCAAACGGGCCCGACAGTTGGATTCGTCGAAGCGTGGGCACGAGCCAGAACGAACCGACATTCGATTATCTTTGGTGCGCGTGAGAAGGGAGGCATTCACGACGAAAGGGATTACCAGTTAGTACCGTTCTTCTTCCCTAGCGTGATGGTGGTCCTCGAAGGAATTAATGCCACATTACCGACACCGTAATGGGGCTTCCATTGAATACAGGTAATAAGAGAAGAGAAAAAAAAACAGTAGAGAAGAAAGAGGTAAAAAGTAGGAGGCTCGTGCACCAGGTCGGAGCACGGTGTGATAAACCGACGAGAGAAAAAAGGACGAGACGAGGGAAGAACGCCAAGAATGCGACTACTCAAGGGCAGACGAGTAATTTTCTAGCTTCGCTTTCGGAACTCCTTTTGCCCGGCCATTGTGGCTGGTCCGCGGGACGCGTCTCGAAAATTCTACTTTCGAATGACATAGTGTTATTTTATGCGGTCGCTTCTGGAAAGGACCTTTCCCTCTCTGTTTTATGTCGCGGTGTTTACGGCGATGGGTGTCGTCTTTCTTCCAGAGAGATCGTGTCTGCTCCAAACGACCATCTTCTGGATTCTACTCGGTGTCTCGGAGATCTCCGTCGAGATCCAAACGTTAGGCAATTTATGGAAATTAAAATACTTCGGTTCCTCGAGTACTCCGGACGTTTATGTAAGTTTAAAGAAGACATTATCACCCTTTGCCTCGCCGTTCAATATATTATATTTTTACGATCGAGAAAACCACCGGCAAGGCATAATGTGTCGTAACACGAGAATGATGCAACTAAGATATAACCGAAAAAATTGTCGCTCTTGACTCATGGCATGAACTCTTTTCGGTACAATACGGTGATCACACGTCTTCCGGTTTCCTCTTAAACAAATGCACGCTGATTTGCTCATAGACGACTCGCGATCGTGTAATACGCTTCCCACAACACCGAGCAGACCTCTGGTGCTCTCCTCGATCTTCGGTAAGCATGCTAATTCCTTATTGATGAGTGTCATTTGTTACCATCGGTCGTTTCTCGTTTTTTCCACTCTTGTGGTCGGTTCTCTCATCACCTCCGCTTCCTTCTTCGCGAAGAAGACGCTCTCAGCCACCGACGTTGCGCCACGGAAAAGCTCGCAGCCGTGGACGCGGTTAATTGTCCCTCGAGGGGCTCATTTTTTCGGTATCCCTAGCAATCCGATGGCGCCAGTACTCCGGGCGATTTGTTAGACGTCAGCGAGTCCCAGGAACAGCGGGATCGATCGATCGATAGGGTCGTTAAGTCACTCTTCGCGTGGACGAGCCTCGAAGGCACTCGCATACTGTTTGACGGATGGGAACACTAGAAGCTAGAAAGAGAGCTTCGACTCTGCTCTATTGTGGACCGAATTTCTTAAAAATTTTAAAGATTTACAAATGTTTTCGTATCATATACTGATAATATAACAGAAATGCCGAACGTACTGAAATATACTGAATTACACTATTCAGAATGTATTGCTGCAGGCATCGTAAACGTCAGTGTTCTTCGGGTCTTCCGAGGGTGTTTGATCTATCACTGTTTTAGATCAGGGTTTTTCCACCTTTTAGGGTAAAGATACAATGGGTTGAAATGCATTGTTTTCAGAAATTCTATGGTACAAGATTTCTATAGTTTTAAAGTCATAAAACTCCACAGTTCTGCTATACTAAAATACCAAGACCTCAACATCTCATTACTCCAAAGTCCTAAAATTAAAAATTGTAAAATCCCAAATGATCACCGTGAGCATACGCAAAACAAATTATTAGTATTTCAAGCTTCCTGACGATTCTCTGAACGAGGTCAACGCAGACCCAGTCGTCCTTTGATTTCCTTTACAAGTGGCCCCACTCTGTCGCCTGGAGTGTCTTCCACGGACATTAGTCCTCCACCGGTTCATGTAAATTGTGCATCTGCATCGCACGTCACACAAGGACTCGTCTTACGGAAGGTTCACCGAGGCGAGTTTGCCCGCGAGGTGCAAAACAATTCATTACCGCGTGACCTTCGACCCGAGAGCGCGAGCCGCTCATTATGGTACACTTTGATGATCCCGAGAAGGGTGTCCTCTTCGCTCCAGCGTGAACGGCGGGGTCGTTCGTTAAAAAGAAAGCGTTCGCGATGGGAAACGTGCCGGTATTAAATTTTTAGCTCGCTCACCGGGTTTATTAGGAAATCGTGGTACCGTTGGCTTACCTCTCAGCATCCTTTTACCCAGGGATAATTATTCGTCGAGCCGTTTAACTTTTTGCCAGGTGGTGCCGGCTTTCCCTCCTCGGCGAACGAGCTTCTGAATCCGAGTGCCGTTTCTGTGTCCATAACTGTCAGACGTCGTGCGAGGATATTGGTGTCAAGTACACGGGCTTTCGTAGAATTCCGTGTCAGGTTAATAAGAACCTCGACGATACGCTGGTCGAATTAATTAAACAGTCAAGTTGTAAGGTTCTTCTTGCAAGATGAAGTAAATATCGAGGATGAAGGAGATGTTGAATGGTGAATGATTTTGATTCGTAACGATAAAAGGATGAACACGATCCTAACTAAAAAGTACAGTTATTAATCTTCGGACTGTAGGATATGTCCCATGTAGGATATATGCAGCATCATTTTTTAACATAGAAGTACTTTCTCATCGATCAATTTTTTCAAGATTGATTTGTAACTTTGTTAGAGTATCGTTAACGAGTACAGTTTAAAATTTGGACCTATGTCCCTAATAGAAGATACGGTCGACTTCTCGCGGTGCACCTTCCTAACCAAGCATCGAAATCACCGCAAAAGATAATCGACGTTTCCTCGCGCTCGAGTCTTTTTAATTAATCTTCCTCAGCCACGGAAGCAACGGCATATTGAAGGAAGAAGACGGTGAACAAAGGGCAGAAGTTAATTATCGGTCATGATCCACGATAATTACGTGAAATAAATCACGCGATGTCCGAGCAGAGGCGGCTGCCGATGGTACCGAAAGTGGTTGCACGTCCAGTACCTTCGATTCTTCGAAATATAATGCACCGAAGAAGGTGGGAGGTCGTCCGATCCTGCTGCTTCTTACCTATATACAACGAGCCTGATAACGGTACCGACTCTTAAACGCCACGTTATTCCGTCAAATGAAATCCTCGTGACCCTTTGGCTTCTGCATTCTTTATCCTTCGTCCAAGCTTCTCTTCTTTCTTGCTCTTCGTCCTCCATCCACCTTCTGACTCGTGTTCTCCACCCCATCGTCTCGTTTCCTTCGCCGTCCTCGCCTCTCTGTTCATCCAGCTGTGCCTTATAACATTACAATTGCTAATTTCCCCGTTGCGGTTGCTCTCAACCGCAGTAAAGTTCGGCCGTCGTAAAAGCGAGGGCGATTCTCCTTACGCTAACACGGATTCGCGTAATTACGCCTGCTTGTCACTGATGGAACAATACTTTTTGGTACCCTGGACTGCAATCACTGCAATTTAGCATCATCTTCGGTCTTTTCGAATTTGATACAGCTACGATACCAAATTTCCGATCCCACAATCCCTATATCTTCAGATCTCTACATCTCTTGATTACATTTCGAGATATCTGTGTACCAAGATCTCTGTGTCCTAACATCTGTATACTCTGAAAATGGTATACTCTGTATACTCTGAAAATCTGTATACTCTGGTCCGTCGTTACGTATTTATAATAAATCTAGTGAAGCCCAATTTGTTGTCACATACGATACAAAATTTGAGATCAATCATACTGTAACACAGTGATGGGGAGATCTGACGTGACCGATCACGAAAGATCACTCGAATTTAATATATGAATATAAGTGATTTCCTGGTGGATTTAATTTCACGACGTCTGCATCTCATTATTCGGTACTGTTGTTTATGCACACGAGAGCGCGTACACGTCGACGGGCACCCACGTGCACATTATTTCATGTGCCGAGGACACGTACGTTTCAGAGTCGGACCCGCGGACGGGACTTTTAAACGAGCGTGCTCTTCCTGGTGTGCACCGATAGTGGGTCAAGTTAATATGCCGCATTGTGATTTTTAATATCGTCCCGCTGTCGGTCGTACCGTCCGCCTTCCCGCCCTCTTGTGCCTCCTCCTCTTCCTCGTCCAATTCCGACTGGTACTCCTCCTCCGCAAAAAAGGAACGAAAGAATTCAAGTACCGGTGGAACGACTCGTTTCGTTTCATTTCGTGGCCAGCTCCAGACGGCGAAAAAAGCATTGTTGGGATTACAATCGAGTCGCTTAATATAGAAACAACGACACTCGTTTTTGTCACGTACGCCGTGTGTCTTTGTACCAAATTTTTCATTCTTCTTTTAATTTACAGGAATACATATATGCACGCGTGTACGTTCGGCATTGAATCGCGATAGCTTTGAGTTATCTGCTTAGGATGATCGTGATTGGAGAGAGCTGACGGTTCTTTTTACGTTGTTAAATTTGTAATGGCTTTTCAAGAGACGAGTTACTTCGCAAAAATACGGAGACCTTTTGGAAGTGAAACCTCGAGACGCCGGCTCTCCAGACTGTTCAAACATACTCGAAGTCGTTGGCGTCGAGGACGAGTACGTTCGCAGACATGGAAACCGAGTCCTCTCAGCGGGAGAACTGATAAACTTGTGTCCTGAAAATTTAACTCGTCAACATGAAACTTCCGTCGCGTGCAGAGATGAATCTTCACTCAACGTTTCATGGTGCCATTAAATTGGTACCCATTCTATTAATTCCTTCATTTCATACAAACAGAACTTGACTCATCCCTGCACATACGCCACTTCTTTGATACAAAGTGTCTACTTCTTAACAAAATTCCCAACACTAAGTTGTTTCAAAATCTGGGTAATTCTCTAGATTAAATACGACCGATTTATTCAATAAAGCTATGATCAGCAGGACGCCATCGATAGTCCAACCAGATCACGATCGATCGTGATACGAAACGACTCCTTCGGAGATTTCTTAAAAGATCGAAGGTCCACCTAACCTGGAAGACATGTCGCAGCTCGACAAGTCCTTACGCTAGAAGCTTATTAGACGGCACGGTTGCATAACTGGGGGCGTTTAAGTGGACCTATCGGAGCAAACTGTTAACCCGGCAAGGCCCCACCGTGACGCGAGTGTTGCTCGTGACCCAACCTGTCCGATCTGCGGGGTTTGATGCGATCCTCGCCGATCGTGCCATATTTCGCGCTCAAAGATCGCCGATCGTTAAACACTTCCGTGTTGTATACCTTGTTGGGAGGCTGAGATGATTTTTTCTGATCTGCTACGGAATGTGTCTCTACCGGGTGAATTCCTTTTCTCTTTACTGGAAAGAGCAACAACTGGATTAACTGTTGTAATACCAAATAAATAATAACCTGTTTATTAACTGAATAATTAATTGACTAATTATTAAAAGAATTGTTGAAAGTATCAAAAGTAGCATGTCTTTGGACTAAATTTTTTGTGAAGTTCTCTTCACGATGAGGGTACATGCCCTCTCGAGTTTCTGCTGGGTTCACGTTTTCACCATTCGAAGGCGATAGACATAGACCGTATTGAGTCGGTGGTGTTCGTTGATAAATCGTGCGCGGGAGCTGCACTGATTTATGAGATTGAACGGGAGACAATGTAACGTGTGGGAATACAGGTAGAGTGAAAAGTAATAAATTTAACGGGGAAGATTTAGAACGACCATTTGCGTACCACGCGGTGGCAACGTTAGTATATAAATTAATATAAACTGCAACCAGTTGGCGTTATTGTACGTTTGCGATTGCGATAAATGGACGTCAATCTGTATAGTTTCGGAAAAAATTGATTCCTCTCCGTTTCAATAGCGTTTACTGTTTATCGGTCATGTTGCCCGATGAAAGCGGGACGATAAATGTTGACGTTTAATACCTCAAAGGTCTCCAGGAAGTATCGTGTTTGAGTTAGATCAGATATTTATTTAATGATAGTGGAGAATGGTAGTTAAAACAGCGAAAATTGAAGTTTTCTACTTTACCGAGATTCTTACGGCCGTAACGATAACGGTGAAATAACGCCCGGAGGGTTTCGCAAGCGAACAAAACGGGCAGAAGGAGCGCTTTAAATCGTGAATAGTGAAAGCTTGTAATTAGTATTATGTACACTGCACTTGCTTCGAGCTACTTCTCCTTTGATGCATTAAGCAGAAAATTTTATACGCCATTGTTAACTTTACGCGATAACTTCTTATTCCTATACACAATTATATAAATTACTACATACGATTATATAAATTGAACTTAAATACTGCATACAATTATGTAAATTATATATACAGTTATGTAATTATACAAATTAAATGTACCGTATGATATATAATTAAATATGCAAACAAGAAATTCGCTTGAGTCACCCTTGATGAAAATTCATTCGGAGTGTACGCTGCAACGAAGAAAACCTCCGGTTGAATTTCTAGCGCTGCCTACTTATGCAAATTCAGAAGCGATCAGACATCTTGTCCGGGCGGTTTGAAAAGGCTTTTCTACCAGACTTCTGGAAGCTAATCCACGTTCGTTACCAACGTCGTCCTCCGTGGAAACGGTAGCGCTGCTACGTGGGTGCAGCATTAGTGGTCCTGTCAGGTCAATGAATCATTAGAGTCACGGACAGGTCACCAAGGCGCCTATCGACGACGTGAATAAATGCTGACCACCATAATTCTCCGCGGTTGTACGCCGTCTGTCGAGCAGGCGCCTCAATTCATGCTGCACTTTTCGCGTGCCTCATGACGCAGATAAGTGGGACGTCCACCGTACAATGAGGTTGAATCGTATAAATCAACGATCAAGGTCCTACCATAACTCCGCTGTCCAGATCTACCGGAAAAATTCGAACCCGTGGGTTCGATTGTTGGCGACCGTGTACTCGTTGACTGGTCCCGCGATTCTTTTCATTTACGACTCGTTTGCCCGTTTCCTGGATCCCTCGATTCGTCACGATCGAGACCTCGATTGAAATTAGCTCGCGATTAGTCAATGCCGCGGGGGCCACGGGTTCTAACCTTCTCGATACATAGCCGTGTATTAATTTAACGGTAGAAATTTCTTGGATCATTGTCGATGATGTATCGGCCGGAAGTGTCGCGGGGCCGATTAGGGGTATCGAATCGGGGGTGACAAGTAATTATGGAACCGTGGGTGGAGTTAGTGGACAATGGCGAACGATGATGAAGAAAGTCGTGGGTTCAAAGGGTTGCCTTTGAGAGGCGGATCTTTCACCGCTGGCATCAGTGCTGCAGTTAGCGTCGGGCAAACTGAATATTTATCATCGATTTCACGTTCAAACTTTCAAATTTTCTAATTTCCTAAACTTCCACATTGCTGATAAATTATGCTGACATACAAACACAGTTTCATAAAGAATCATTCTTCAGGGCCGCATCTTTCTTTACCGCGCATTGAAATCGCCAGGTCTTAGCGTTCAAAGAGGGTTTCATCTAACCCATCCACTACCAGCGACAAATTTTTCATTCTATTCATTAAACCTATTTTTACTTTAACACCCTAACTTGATTTTTGACATTCTTACTCTTAATCTAGAACTTAACTTTATTTTTAAGTTATCATTTAATTTCTTTGTCGTCACAGACCCAAATTTCGCTTCGAATATTTGAAAAATTTGACTCGTAAATCAAATTTGTGGATTTCGAACGAAATGAAAGATGGAGAGGAATCGAACTACAACTAACGGAATTAAGAGGAATTCGCGTGTATGGGCGGACGCACAAGGCGCGTAATTGTCGGTGTTAACCCACTTGGGCGTCTCCTCACGCGCATCGTGATCGCGCGCGCGCACCACACGCACGCTGTTACGGCTACAGGAAGTGGCCGGTGGAGGTACGAACCAATCATGTGCCGTCCTTTCGTCCTACAGAAACCACAGTGCGAATATCGTGGAGAGGGAAACGGTGAACGTCGCAAGTTGGAGACCAACACGGTCTTCGACGACCGACCACGTGCACCAACACTGCTTGCGAAAAATTTGTCGTTTTCTTTAGAATTCCATGTTTTATGGCGCTTTCCAATGGACTAGTTCGATGGAATTGGTCATGAATGACTCATGAAGTGACTGGACCACCGTAGATTCAACCATACAATGATTGGACCACAGTCGAACTATTACCGAAGTATCGGGGGTAGTTTCATTACTACTTTCTCTTCGTTAACCATTTTGAGATGCTCGTTTGATTTATATTATGTAACCTACTCGTTTTCATGAAAAATCTTTTTGAAGTATAGGATGTGATCTCTGTACGAATGAACTACTGATGATATTCTTCGTATTAAATATCCTTAATCGTTCACATTTAACAAACATTGTAACAGTCATCCACATCCAAGAAATAAGGGTTTGAATGCCACACCTTGGTTTTACAGTACTGGAGAAAACTGGTCCGCCAGAAAAATTAGCTCGAACATTTCGGTTGCCGTATCACGAACCAGTAAGTGTCCCAACGATCGGTTAAATCGCGTCGGATCGATCAACATCGATCTACGAGCGTTGAAAAGTTCGGCCTGGTGTCTTTGCTTATCGCGATGGTCTGCATTCGCGTCACGCGAACGTAGTAACAGGTGTTTCCGTGACTGTTTCGCGATTACGACACGCAGGGTGGCACAGACCGCTGTTCGACGGAACTTTTCAATCCTCCGACCATTGCAGCCGCGGTGTTTATCGATCAATCGATCGATCGATAGGTTCCGCGAGTCGGTCGACCGACAAACACCGCGAAACTCGTGTCAACCGCGTAGAACGCGAACTGCGTTATCGGCGCGAAGAAAAGAAACCTGACCGACAATAAAATATCGAATCACGATAAATTACGAGAACTACGCCCTGGTACTTGGCAAGCAATCACACGAACGGAGAGGATCGTTATTCGATCGGCAATTAGCGGACACGCGTTGATCGATGATTGTAACCCTGAGAATTCTCATTACCTCGATTCTTCTCACGTTCGCTACAGTGTTATTCACAAGTAGAGATAATTAATCACTACAATGGTAATCGCGTGCTTCGACGCGATGGAAAGGAAACGGTTCTTCATCTGCGGGTGGAGAAAAGGTTCTGCGATTTCTTTCGATTAAAGCAGACCTTACCAAACTTTTATCGTACAAAATACATCAGGTCCACCAAAAGACTAAAGTTTAAAAATCCGGAAGTTTCGAAGTTCCAAATCCTAAACTAAGTTCCGAATTGGAATTCCAGGCAACAGAGTGGTATGCACACAGCTGCGTGAATGATATGCGCAAACACTGTCGGGAAGTTACGTAACATGTCCTTAACGAACGGCTACCGTATCTTGTCGCGATATCCTTTTTCTTCCGAAGCAACAGCCCAGCAAGGCTTTCGATGAATGTAACCTGCCAGTCGAAGTGTGAAAGAACAAAACCCTCGGCGATTCAACGAGTCATTAATTACGGCGAACCGATAGCGCTTCCTTAAGCAGGACGCTCGATCGTCGTAACTCTGGACGCACAGCTGGTCTCTGTCGCAGGTGCAAAATCCTTCGCAGTGGCATTGCACCCAAGGTCAAACAAGCTGCACCGTCAAGACAACGAGAAGCGCTCTTCGAAGCGTCTCGCGCGTCGATCGAACGAGATATCGGTGGCAGATTACGAAAGCATTATCTTAATTGCCGCCCAGGAAGCTGCAAGCAGAAGAAGCGAGGAAGGGCGCGAAGCGAGGAGGCGAGGGATCGGATCGATAGATCGAACGTCCAACTCGATTCGATCGATGACAAGATCAGGCACGAACAATCACCGTGACTCGCTTTAATTACCGATGGCATGGGCCATACTGGCTCCCCCCGTACAGACGATGGTGTAGCGGCCGGTCAGGACCACCGGCCGTACAGTATGCCAACTATGCCTCTGCGGAACTATGCGATGTAAGCGACGATGACGATGGCTCGTTAGCAGACGAAACGTCGCCTGCCGACACGATCGAGCGTCGGACCGATAATTAAAATCGGAACGGCCGATTCGAATCGACGTCGCGATCGACCGGTTACGTAATTTCGTAAGGTGTCACGGTGTCACGGTTCAGCCTGGCCGTTGACCGACAATGACTCGGCCGTTTCGACGAACCGAAACATCAGAAACTGGTTTCAGTGTTTTTTGGTAGGCTGCGTTTGGTGTTACATACTGAACTCGTAAGATCATTTATTTAGCCATTTCTACGTGCACCTGAAACAAAATGCTGACACGCAAGGACTACTATTACAAAAACGAGGGCGATTATTTTATGCTAGTTCGGTAAACTGTCCATTTGACTGCCTTTTTCAGATTCTTATATTGTCTGCATTGTACAGACCTAAAGTCCTAAGTATTAGGAACCTAAATCCGTGTGTGAAGAACTAAAAAAGTGTTATTTTATTCACAAACTGTTACGATGGGTATATTTTTCGAAAGAATACGCATTGTTGAACTGTGATAAACCCCCACCAACCAGTCAAGGGTTAAATGCACAGATAAATCAGAGGTGAACCGTTCTATCGTGATCGGAACAGGAAGAAAGTTCGAGTGCCCGTGGCGCGAGAAATTAATGCCCGTAACACCTACACGCGGTCGGCGTCTAGGCACGATGTTCCAACATTGTGACACTCTTAATCGATGTCTATCGAGTCGTAAGGTCGTTAGAGGCTTGTTACTGGCTACGTCTAAATCTTCGTTGAGACACTGGAAATCGAGTATAACTGGACGCTTAATTAATTCGAAACTCCGTGATTTTCTGTTACGAACGTGCGTCGATCGATGGCGTATAAATTTCGGCCGCTAGAATCGGAGGAGGAGCCTGGAATTCCTGCGAGGCACACACCGGGCGGATGTCAGGGAATTTAGAATGCGTGGAATGCACGGGAAATGGATGGCATAGTGTAACACTTGTCCGAGGCCATGTGCTGCACGAAATACTCGTGTCGGTGACGAAGGGCGTGAAAGGAACACTTTCCAGGTTACCCTTGGACAGAGTGCTCGCTTTAATTGCTACTTCTCTGCTTTTACCGATAACCGTATAGCGGACTCTCTGTGCTCGTGTCATTTTCAAAGAGGACAATAACGAGATGGACACGCGTGTTGCTACTGGAAAGTAGCACCAAAGGTTCTTCGATAAGAGAGGAGAAGAGCAATTGAAATAGATTAACCTTTCCTTCACCAGCACGTATGCACACTTTTCTGTACCACAAATCTTCACCAGTATATTTTTGTAGAAAGATCACTCCGAAAGAAAATTATATAAATTCATCTCCGTCATGGAGATGTGGACCAAAACGAATATGTAACATCTCCACAATCACCTGTCCTATTCCCTTTAGACCTCCTTTCGCGTAATTAAGGGTTATATACAACTGTATGTAAATGAACAGCTTGATACGTGTGTCTGTTGATAACAATCATCAATGAACACAATAGAAATACAAATTAACATGTTCCCAATGCCAGCAAACAATACACGAACAATTCACGATTAACTGTCCAGGTATACATCGCGGATGACTAGCATTAATGCTTAATTTTTTGACGTAATTTTCCGAATGAAACGTTGAAGAATGCCGAGGTAGGGGAATGTTTGAATTTCAGAAAGAAACAACTGCGACAGTGCGTGAGCGTTCAGCGATTCCCAGTCGTTATTATGCTAACCAGTCATCAAATGGAGTCAGCAAATTCGAGTAATTCTCCTCGCGTCATTATCCAAGGTGTGGCAACGTCCAGGCTGATGGCTGGGTGGTCGTCTGATTGCAAACTACCACGTGTGAACCATGCTTTGGTTCACGATTTTTAGGGATAACATCTCTTTCACGGGACTGTGGAACAGAATGTTTACTTTATTAAACCTTTAACTATTACTAAAGCTAGTATAATCATTACAGTAGTTAATAATTAAACTATGAGTTTATTCGCAAGAGCTGCACAGGGTGCTCCAAATAAAAAATGATTATTAATGGCGTATAAGAGTAAAGGTAAATTACACGTTTTAAGTGAAATACAAAATTAGGCCTGACGGTCGGCCCGAAAGCTTCCGAAACTTTCGAACGGTAGCCATCTGACGCGTTCGTAAAGATAGGGACAAGCGTTACTGATACGAAAACGACTGGCCCCGTGAAAGGGTGAGACGGTTACCTGTCGTTAGAAAAAGCGACTAACAGAACGAGTATTAGTCATCCGAGGTTCATCCTAGGTGAAGCCGGCAATTTTCACAGATTAATCAGAGTCCGAATTAATTGCTTTCCGTTGCCCGAAGCGCGCCTTGTTCCAAGGTGATGGATACGCGGACATTTGTAAAGAAGATGGCGTGCACGTGTCGTCTCCGGTTCACTCGACTTTCCCACACTGGACTCGTAATCGAGCGTAAAATGATGCATCAGTGAAAACCGAATGAGAATTTTTCCATTTCCTCTGGCGTTTCTGTTTCACCAAATGTTGCGTCAAAAAAAACGTCGTTACCACAACGTCGTGTAATTTTGACGGATACAAAAGATTAATTCATTCTTGCTTCCTAAAGACATTAAAAGCTTCAAGATTCTATTTGAATATGAATTTGACCGACTTAATCTGAATTTAAAAAGAATGTATCACTTTTATAATAAAAAGTAATCCGATAGATTCGAATGCTGCTGTTGCTTCTATAGATCCAAACACAGCTACCTGTCTTCACAAAGCATCGTCCAGGCCCAAATTCACAGCGAAAGAATCTAGCGAATCTGGCCAAAAGGTCCGCGCAGCAGCAGGTGAAATCTGCAGGGTCCGACCGCGGACCATCTGTTGTGCACGCTACCTTAAGGGCCGGGTAACAGGTTGTTCGTACCTTTCGCGGCGGAGATTGTTTTGTCCGTTCCCTCGAAGATCGTCCACGGTCTAATGAATCATTCCCTCGAGATATTGGAACTAACCGACCCAACTCGTGTTCTTTTCAACATCGCCACCTCGATATAAAGCTAACTCGCGTGTCTCCTCCCTGCTCCCCATGACTCGTCACTTTCCCGATCGTCACGAATGACAAGCGTATCAGGGTCGAATTCGATGAAACGGTAATTGCGGAGCACACGATCGTCGCGTTATCAAGAATCACGCTCTGAGCGTCGAGAATCGAGTAGATACGCCGGCTCGCACCTGGTTCCAAGCCGGAACCGACGATCTCCACTCCGCTCGCACAATGGGACACGTACCAGCACGGAGTAAAGGGTTGCAAGAAGACGAGAGTCTTCCGGGAAGCGATGAAAGAGCCTCGATCCTCATTGGAGGCCGTTCTGAACACCGGGGACCAGTTTTGTGTCCCGGGTCAACGTGGCCTATGCGGTTTTTGCTCCTTCTCCTCTCGGATTGTCATACGGCTCGGAACGATACGCAGATCATTCGAATTTAGGAATTTGGAATTTTAACAATTTAGGAATTTATGGATGTGGAACTTTAGAAATTTAGGAAATCGGGGACCTCGAAATTTATAACTACAGAAATTTCAATTTTCAAATTTTCCACATCATTATCATCGACTGCAGAATACAAGATCCGTCCACCCCTAATATTCGGAAATGTAACTCATAAACAGGAAACCCGTCAGAGCATTTCCACACCATTGCTCACGGAACGTAATCGATACCCATCCAACAATAATTGAGAATGCTCCAAAAGTGTCCAACAGCGACGAGCAAACCCAAAGTCGTTGACCTGTGCTTCCTCGAGATGAAAGAGAATTTTCTCGAAGGAAGGTCGACCATCACGACCCCGTTCCTTTTGTGGCGAAAAAGAGATAAGTTGGTGGCTTCGAGGTCTCATTCTTTCCTATTCCCGAACCCAAACCTGCGACCTTTTGTCGGTGGCCAGCTTCGCGTTACATCGACAGTACGGTCCGTCTTCTTGGACCGAGAAGACTCTTTGCACGCCATACTTCGTGCGATACACACAACGTCGTGGAATAATGGAACCTCTTACCCGAGTATACACACGCAGCAACAGGGCGCACCTGTTCGATCGGACCAGTCGCCATAAAAGCCCAGGGGCCAAGGTAGCTTTTGCTTCCACACTTTCTTGCACGGTACACACGCGTGCGCACCGCGTGTACCAAGGGCCGTGCTTGAAAGTAAACGAGCACCTGTCCAGGTGAACGAGAAGTTTCCTGTCGAATCGGGCCCGTCATCCGGCGGACACTCGGGGTGACCAGATTTCTGCGGAAGAACCAGCGTTGCTTGGTTTCGCTCGTGTCGATGGAAAGACTTATAACATCTTTGATCATGTGGTGGTAGAACCAGCAGGATTTTGCAAACTGCCACTGCTATATTTTCTATAGCATGTTGTATTCGGACTTTCTTACAGGAGTACACATTTAAGCCTTTAAATAGGGAAATGACTTTTGTGAATTCGACCAAAGGAGGTTAAGAGGATATGTACGAGTAGAATCGACACGTGCGATTCGACAATTTTAAAGTCGATTCAATTCATTCTGAAGAAGTGGTGGGGATAGTGAGGAACACTTAAGGGAGCAAAAGAGCGGATGTTTAAATATGCACTTGCGTTCATACAATCTTGTAATAAAAATTCAGTTTTAAACAACCAATTCATATGCAATTCATAGATTACGAAAAACATCGTCTTCCTCAAACTTCATATTCTTCTAACTCTATGGATTCCCTTCGATATTCAAATTTCTTATCTATAATTGCAAAGACGGCGTCGAATCTTAATTTACACATTCGAAATATCAATAAATGTCAACTTTCCATTAGAAATTCAAAGCGACCGTATCTGTGTCACGTTAAATTTGAACGCAAATGAGTTCCCGAAAAAAGAGTACAAGATCCATATAACCTGTGAATATGTTTTATAACCAACACAGTCATAAAATCGAACGTCAAACGAATTCGATTAACCGTTTAATTCCGCACACGCGATTTTGACGCGTTGTCACGCGATGTTTAATGAATCCAAGATCAAAAGGTTCCGATGGTTTCCCGAACAGGCGACGATATAGCGAAATTTTCGTGTGGCCGCGAAATACTCGCGCGACAAGCCACTTCCGCCCACCTTTGACTTTCACTGACTATTTTGGCGCCTATTGGACGCCGTCCGAGCGGTCTCTGGTATTTGAAGGAATTAGAGAGAATCCGCGTGGAGGAAGATCAGCCGAATCGATCCGTTAGCCGACGAATGGAAAGGCACCGAGATTAAACGCGCGTTTAACGAGAAACCGAATCCAAATATTTAACGGGGCGACACCGAGGGGAGAATCTGTGCGATTCGGAACACCCATATGGGCGAGAGGCTCGAACAAAAAGCCCGATCGAACGCTGGCTGTGTCGATTGAATCGCTAGTACGTGGCAAAAGCGCGTGGGATTTAATACGCGGCGCAGGTAGCCCATTGCTGGCCAATGAATTGAACACGCGTTTGCACGCCATATGTTGTTTGCCTCGCTAAAAGACCTTTGTGCCCGGCGTTCTGCTAACGCGCCCATGAATGAACGCGTGAATGAGCTCGCGGGAGAAACAACGAGATGGCTCGTGCCGCGTCAAACCGTTTCTACGTTCAGAACATTATTAAACAATAATTACATTTTTTACGTTGAGTCATCGAGATTTGCTAATAGCACCGATGTCTAGATACCTCATACAAATTATAACTATTTTCTTATATACAAAATATTTCAAGGAAACTAAATATTTACCGACGTTGACTGTTCAAATATTACTCACGGTATCAATGCGCGCTAACTTCAAACGGTTGTCACGCATTAATCATTGCACGGTTCTACAGTTAATACGTCATGCACGTGTCCGAATAGATACACCAACAAGCAAGCAAGATTTCAGTGAAAAATCGTGCGATAAGTTAACTGGGTAGATGAATTTATCTTTAACGCGGCAAATCTGTCGCAGAGCTGGCAGAGTAGAAGTACCGGAAGGTTTCGCGCTCGTGCTAGACACTTAAACGTGGCCGTGGGGTCGGCTGTCCGTCGGATCTCGACTCGAATCGAATCGATTCGTCTCGAACCGGGGGCTGGCCACCAACAATTACTTTTATCGAGCAGGGGGCCCCGAGGGTCCTCGACCAACAGCTACAACGATCGTTCCAATGGAGAGATAAAACAGCAGTGAGTTCGTTGTTTGTCGAAAGACAAAGCGCGTTATTATACACGTCCACGAAAGTTATGCGTTGTTCCGCACTCGTGCGATAACGAGCTCGTTTCGATATTTAAGGTGTCCGTTGATCGCATCTACAACCTTCTGAATTTCGCCACATGAATATACACTTCGCTGCGATTGATTTTTTATGAAGACCCTACTTTTTTTATCAAAGGGACGTTCTCCCATTTCATAATTAATAAAATTATAGAAATTTTTTGTCCTTTACAATTACAGTTTTTTGAACCTTTTCAAAATGATGCAATTATGCAATATTATAAATGTTTGTTAATGCAAGATATTTTTGATTATTTTCTTTTCGGTGAAAGTTCAACAAAGTATCTCTTTCTTGCAATTTGCAAACGCAATGATGAGTTTCTGAAGAGAAGCCAATTGAAAAGTTACTTTTCTCACCTTTATCTTATAGACTTTTGAAGTCGCAACATAAAATTTATTTTGAATTAAGTTCGATAATTTTTGATGAAAATAAAGATTGACATGGAAGTGATTTAGGAGAGGTATGAAGAATCGCAGAAGACTCGTGTAAGGTTTAAAATCCAAGTAATTTATTTCGTATAAAATATCTCTATATATAGGTGATATCTGTATCTCAAATAGTAGTTTACTTTCTTTACAAAAACTAGAAAAAGTGGTACTCGCCCTGAGTCGTTTCGCCGTTATTCTCTCTCGCTCTCTCTTTACACGGACAGTAATAAAACTCAGGCGTGACGACTCTATTAATTATTATATCTCTTTTTTTCGAGCGACCTCTCCGCGAGGAACGCCAAATAAGACCAGTCGGAGGAACCCTCCTCGCGGCGAGTCTCTCGTATTTCTCCTCGCACGTTTATAGTTATTGTACAATGACTAGCTTGTTCGAGTAACTTACAGTGATTTACAAACGCAAAGAAAAAGTACAAAAACGCAAAAGGCAAAGGAAAAATAAAATAATTAAGTTCTTTCGCTCTCATTCTCTCGCTCGATCCCGAGTTACCAAGATGCAAAAAAAAAAATAAAATAAACCACTCAGGCACTGGACGATCATTTAAATACTTTTCCCTCTCTCTCTGTATCTCCGTCCATCTATGGCGACTTACAATAATACTTTGTTTCTCGTGCGTGCCTTGACAGCTAATCGTTCTTATTTACAATAGTACATAAACACGTGGCACAATTTAATAAAAAAAGATGGCACTTTGGTGCACGGTACACGCGGTATTCGATCAAAGAAAATACATCTTTTCGTTGAAAAATTGAACACGATCGACGAAAATATCATCACCGTTAGTCGCGTGTACGTTCGTTCGAATTGAACGAAAATGGCAAGGAATACAAGAAGAAGAAAACAAAAAAAAATGGGAAAAGGAAAGATACGAAAATGGCACGGCAGTTTCACGGGACCGCGTCAAGCGGTTACAACGACTCGTCCTTTCTGCCTCTCCTCGAAGGGCATACGTCGACTATCGTATCTTTTAAGTACAGAGACATTACGCGCTCATTCTCGCTATTTGTCACACGCACACGCACACACCGAACTATATACAACGGGACGAAAGGCGCGATTCGAACGCGAGAAAAATGCACAACCATCGGATGGGGTTCGATCTATGGGTTCAATTTATCGACGACAGATTTCTAATGATCTCGTTTAAAATTCGAGCAAGGAGAAAGCGTGAATTTTAATCGAAAGCCAGGTACTCGAAACTACAACCGCATACACCTCGTAAAAACTTCGTCTTCGTCGAGAAACTGAACCCCCTAATCTTCTCCTACTTCTAGTATTATCATTATTCGTTTGTACTCCGATTAACGTAAGGCACTTCATCTTTTTTCGAACCGTAACAAAGTAATAAGGAACGTATCAGGCAATCACACACGCGACGCGATCAAATCGTCGCAGTTTTCTTCGAGGAATCCTCCTCGGGTTCTCAACACGCGTAAGCCATCGGGACAGGAACTCCCGGGCAACCGCCCTCCTGGTGTTTGGTCAGCAACGACATCCTGCTGAAGGTTTTGCTGCACGAGGTGCACGAGTACTTTTTCACGTCACTGTGCGTCTGGAGATGCGCCCTCAGGTTACTCCTGTCGGCGAACGCGCGATTGCAGTGCTGACAGCTGAAGGGTTTCTCTCCCGTGTGCGTCCTGATGTGTCCCTGGAGCAGCCAAGGCCTCGAGAACGCTTTGCCGCAAAGATGGCACTTGCAGGGCAGCGTGTGCGTTCTGATGTGCATCTTGAGCGCGCCCAGACTGACGTACACCTTCTCGCAGTACTTGCACGAGAAAGATTTCTTCGCCTGACCTTCGGCCGCGGCGCAATGGAACTGTTGATGTTTCGACAGGCCAGAATACGTCGAATAGGATTTCCCGCAATCTGGACACTGATACCTGGGCGACGAGGAGGACGAAGACGAGGACGAAGTGGAAGACAGAGACGCCGTGGAACCACTGGTCACTCCTGTCTTCTCGATTTTCGGGTTCACGATCGTCGAGCCAACCGATGTGCTTCCAGCCGATGATAATCCGCTGTCACTACCGGGAGAGGAGAGATCTTCCGGCGTGACTGGCGGAGGCGACCTCAAGGATCCAGATCCCAAGGAACTCGTTGGCGACAGACCACAGTGGTCAGGACTTGCCCAGTAACTCCTGGCGATAGGTCGCTGAATCGTTGGACAAGTGAGCGCGCTGTGCGGCGGCGGTGAAACTGACGGATGATGCTCCGGGGAGGAGTGAGGATACGCCGGCATCGGATAGGACGGATACAGCTCTGCTCCCGCGTGGTGATAACGGTGATAAGCCGCCGGATAGGGCAAATAGTGAGGCGGGTAAAGCGGGGCGGTTCTGGCCCACGCCGGAGTGGCGTAGTGCGCCAATGGCTCGACGGGGGTGTTGAGATTCAACGGTTCCAGAGGTGCCTTGCTCGCCATGAAGTGCAACGGCGCCGACGTGGCCGTCACCGCGCTCGTCGACGACGAGTTGTCGTGCAGGATCACCTCTACGCGCGCTTTCTTCGCCACTGGATGAATCGGCGCGATACCCACCGGTGGCGTGGTCGCCTTCGTGGGGTAATGATGATGATGATGAACGTGGTGCACGGGGTTTGCGTGTTGGTGCATCACCAGAGAAGTTGGTCTAGGTGCCAACGGTGGTGACGGAGAGACTTTGACGACCGGTGACGGAGACCTGGACGCGCGCCCGTGTTGCTCCGGTTCTTGCTGCTGTTGATGGCGTTCAGCCATTCTGCTGAGATCTTCGGGTTTTGTACTGAGGTTCTCGGGCTCAGGAATATCGTCCATCACCACGTCGATTATTTCTTCTGAAGAAGAGAAAAGGAAACTTCGTTTTAGATAAGATTTTTTATACAATTATGAAAGGATTCTATGACTCGAATGCTACTGTTCTGTCAACATTTTTTTAACTATTCGCGTATAAGTAATAATCGCTCGAAGTCTTTATACGATAAACAGTTTAATTCGTAAAGAGTTAAGGATCATCTAGCCGTTAGTTCGAAATGGGGAAATCGATCGAAATAATCGAAGCTTACCTTTGATCACTTCAGGAACCTCTTCGGTAGGTACGACATGTACTGGCCGCTTTTTAAGCGGACAGTGGCTGTAGCTGTTGTTCTTCTTAACGAAGCTTCGTGGCACTTCTTCGACCAGCATTTTGATGTTGCTTCGTTGACGATCTCACGATTCCAAGATCCGAGTCGGCTCTTCGCAGGTACTGGACACCGCGAAGGCGCTGCACCGCGATTATAATCCAATTGTTCCCGTGTTCGCACTGAGCACAATATATTCTGTTCCCTCGTACGCGAGGAACAACAAAACTGTCAAGATAATCCTAAGCGATGTTGTCACTGCACTGTGTCACACATGTATGCAAACAACGGTCCTCGCTCCTTTTTCGGTGAAATCCACTTTCTCGTCGTTGTACGAGCACTCGTGCGATCTCCGGCAAAAAAAGTGTCGATCCTCACCGTACGCTCGTCGAGACTGAACTGAACCGTCTGTTGAACCGGCACCAGGGTTAAGTCGAAGAAGAGGAAGAGGAAAGAACGAAAGACTGAACGCGAATACGTTTGAAGGAACCTACGATACTCTGCACGACTCTGACAACTGTTCGGCTGCAGGCCGGTCTCTGACTGGCAGGGGGGTGCGCCAAGTCCTTTTATAACAGGTCACCCCACCGGCCAGGTGCAGGTGGCCCGCACGTGCTGCCCGACCAATGCAGGCCCGTGGGCCCCGCGCTACCCACCAATAGGGGACGCCCGGTCACGGGCCATCGTCCAATGAGAACGCGGGCATCTGTTCCGCCGGCTCGCGTATCCCCTCTACGCCTCTATGCAACAACAGGAGGTGCAGGATGTTGTTCGTGAGTGCGACGCGATTGTCCTGCTGCGCTCCGTTTTGCGCTACCTTCTCTCTCCCTCTCTCCTTTTCTTTCCCCTTTTTTCGCCTCTTTCCCCTTTTTCGATCTGCCGTCTCTCTCTCTCCCGGTGGATCTCGATTGCTCCCGTCTTTCTCCGTTCGCGCTCTGTTACACCGTGCGTTGCGTTGTTGTACGGAGCAGATGCTGGGCCCCTACGTAGAGTTCGCCCTCCTCCTTCCTCTTGGGGCCGCGTTGCCACCCCTCGCCGTTCGAGACCTGGCCCAACGACCCGTCACCTCTGCGCTGTCGTCGGTGCACGTACACCGCCGATTCGAGCGCGAACGCTTCCCCTCTCTGCCCGGTTTCGCATTTTTCTATTCGGATTTCCGTTCGGTCTACCTGAATCTTCTCTCCTGCTCCCTCCCTCGGCGATTCGCTTTCCGCGCGCGCGACCCTATACACGCTCTCGAGTGTCGCATTGGCTGCTGCGCCGTTTTTTCTACGCGTCAGCCGCCTTTTCACGTGCGCACCGACGAGTAGGAGCGCGTTCGTGTGCGCGCTGCAATCCGCCCGGTTCCCCTTCTGAATTTTACCCCTCGTTCCTTTCTCGCCTGACCCCCCCTTCCTCTTCTTGCAACCCCCGCCTTTCCCCGCCAGCCACGGTTTCGAACGTAACGGTCGTGTCGCGTGCCACAGCATCGCCCACGCGTGCTGGAACCCACACACGCACGTGCGTGCGAACACGAGGGATCGTTCGACGGTGTGAGTGCACACCCCTCCCCCTAGAACACCAGGATTCACGAACTTTGCCCGGCATTTTTGCCCGGAGAGGGGGCGACGAACACCGGAGATGCATGCTCCGTTAATGATCCCGCCACGTGACCTCTTGTCGAGCAGATCAGCCAACCCATTGCGGTTTCCTGATTTCTCGTAAATGGACCGAGGAAACGACGGGAACTTTCTTCGTTCACCGTTAACACGATTTTATTTCGAGAATGTGCTGAAGTTACAGGAATAGAATTATTACCGGTAATCAAATCGAGTCGCTATTGTATCTCTTCTCTATACGAATTCGGGAAAGAAAACGTTTACCACGCATTGAAATCCCCAATCATTTGCACACAAACAATTTTAATTTCAACCGCTCTACCTGAACGCATCATAAAAGTTTCCACATTGACATGTTTACGACTTCTACCTACGATGGGGGCCAGGTATCCTAACTTTATTAATAGTGTCAACGGTTCGAAGCTTGCGACTTTTGGAGTTTCGAAATTAAAAACTTTAGTAGTCAACAAATTTTGGAAACTCAGATTACTTTGAAAATTTCCATGTATGAGAGGTATTCTACAACCCTATATGGCAGTCCGTATTTCAAGAAGAGGGAGAGGGGCCGAGACCCACGGTGGCCCCTACTTAATTATGCTAATACGTCCGCATTGTCTACGAATAGTCGATGACCCATCGTAAAAGGGAACTAACATGTTTGTGAACGCGAAATTGTTCCGGTAATAACATGCTCCGAAAATTTCGAACCGTATACAATTGGTCGGAGAGAAACGCTATGATCTATAACACATGGATTAGTCGTTGAATTTACGAGACAAAGGAACACTCGAGCATTCCGCTCGATCGATTTTCCGTTTCGTTCGACGATGTGTCACCGGCGCTAAATCAGGTTATCACGGCTCGACGGGATCGTTCGAATCGGTCGATTGAGAAACGATAACAACGTGGCCCGAGACCGGTATAATGATTTTTGACGAAGGACCCTTGTACTTGCCGTCGTAAACAGCTCGTTCGCGTAACGCTTTATTCTTCGGGTTAGTTACCTGTGTGCACGCTAGCCGATCGTTCCTTCGAATTGTTTCGTAATGGAGACACGGAGGCAACGATTCCGAGCTTTATTTTCTACTCGCATCTTGCTTATGACTATCAATTTCGAGTCAGCTGTTGCATCGTATACTTGTATCTACTGTTTTGCTTTCGAGATGCTTGCATGTTTGTGCGGTGCAGAATCAGCGGGAAATGTAACACCGAGTTCATGCGATGATTCAAGAGAACCTGAGATGAGTGAGAAATTGTATTCGAGCTTTTTATTCTTTTGCGTTTCACGATGGTATTGTATTTCAAATTGTTCTTTCTGAAGAGGTCGAGATTTTACTTTATGGGTTGTTAGTTCTTTCGGTAATCGCGATACATACATATATCTCTTTTGTCTTTCTTTTCATGGCGCCATAAACCGTAGAGGTTTAGTCGCCCCAAATTAACCCCCGAAGGCATGAATACATTCTTGAATACATTTTTCAAAACCCTAAGTATGTGTTTCATATGAAGTATTATTTCGTCATAAACTGAAGTACACAATTAACATTTTATGTGCCGTGTCACACGTGAACGACATATAAATCTTTACATACATCTATCGGTTGGTGAAAACCATTTTACATTGTAAATAAAATTGTTATGGTTTTAAAACGGTGTTCAAATGAACACGTGAACATGAATATTTTAAACACCTAGAAGCGTAGAAGGTATTTATGTGCGTTCGAAAACGTGGAATGTGTTTGTTGGCACCATACTTCAAAGAGTTAAGTGCGCTGACGTTTAGACAGGATGTATTACTCGAAATCGCCTCCGTCGGCAAACTCCAGCCACGTTATAAATTTATCCGATCGTTAAAAGCGACAGAGAGTTCGATTCGCGTGGCGATAAACGACGAACTCCTCGAGGAGAAGTCGCGGCGGCACGAGGACGATTTGAATCACTCTGCTGGACTTGTGTTTCGTAGCACAGAAACCGCGTTGCTCCATTTTCTCGCGTCTACTCGCCTTGCTTCTTCGCCGACTCGCTTATCTCGTCGGCACCCACGAACCGGAGTACAACGCTGTCCGTACACGCGAAGTGTCTTCTTATACAACGGACACGATGCTTTCTTCAAGGGTGGGTTCGATCGATTTTCAACAATCGAATATACGGCCCACGACAATGTAAACGATTTTCGTTTTTAAGAGAATTTATTTTAAGAGAATATTGTATGATCATGAACCTTATTTAACTCGATGATAGCGTGATAACTTAAAATGTTGACAAAACGAATAAGAAAAAGTAATTTTACCTAATATCGAACGGTATTCGCTATTAAATCTTCAAAGAATTTATGGATACATGAAGAAAGGCATAAGAATTCTACATTTGGACATACGGTTTCGTTCCGAGCATCCGATTTGTCGGCTACCTCCCGTTCCCATGGCACTCGTGATTTATGCTTCGCTAACTCATTGACTTTCAATTTTGCGGCGCAAAGTTTGTCCAAACGTTTATGCGAATTCGTAAGCGTGCAATGGAAAGGAAACTGTCGAAATGCTGACTGTGAAGAAACAGAAGGAAATCGCGAAACCGATACTCTGTTACAAATAGATACCGATCGAACCGATATCGATACATATTGATTATATCGAAAGTACGTATTAACCGGTACATTTTCGGTACAATATCAACGATAGATCAGTTTCTTTGAATCGACTCCAGGCTAATTCAAGTACTGTACCCATAAATTTTGCACATAGAACTATTGTTGCACATACTATACCACAATATTCTTTATTTCATTTTATACTTATATAGTGTACAGATTTAAAAAGTATTACCGTACAGAATCAGGAATTGTTCCCAACACAAAAGAAAGCAAATAAGAAACGAAAATAGCAACCCGATTCGTCCCTGCGAACAGAAACACGTTTTCACGAGTGTATTTTACACAAAAGGGAAAGAAAAACATGGCATTAAATAAACGCCACGATCGAATGGACGAAACTCGTATCAAGGATAAGACCTGTTCCGATCCTCGGAATAAAAATCGCAATTTTTCGAGCAACCTGCCAGCCGAAAGAACGACGAGACTCCTCGATGTTCCCCTTGGTTTCACACGCACCATCATCCCTGACAAACAAAAGAGGAGGCCAGTTAACGCAGCCAGTATTTGATATAATTTAGCGTCGTTTTTCGTGAACACCTCTGGGCCTCGCAACGACTGAACGAAGCGACACACCGTACCGGAACCACCGGTAACTACCGGAATAACCGGCCCCCGAGATGCAGGTCTTCCTACCGTGCTTCGTCCCGCGAAAACCGACTGGAAAAAAAAGGGTTAGGCTTCTTCGTCGGAGACAGATAGCCGGTCTAACGTAGCGTTCAAAAGCGCACTTCTCTAACGCAGGTAGATTATTTTGGCCGACGACCGGTGCACGATTCATCGGGTTCAATGTGTGTTGCGGATCACATAGAAAAAGATCGTGTAACCGTAGGTTTTCGTAGTCGGTCGGTGGATTACGGGGAATCATAGCGTGGACCGGCTGGATATATCGATGCACCCTTCCGTACGCATATTTAGAGGCGATGGAATAGGATTGCGGCTTTAATAAAATATGGGCCAAACCCGGTCGGCAGGTATACGACGCGGTCTACCATGTCCATGGGGACCGTCTTATTCTCGCTGGAAGAAAAGTGGAAGTCTCGGCAGAAGCTTAATTATTGGGATATTTAGATGGAAATTTCCGTGGCGAGGAAACGCACGAATGGCTTGAACGCTCGTTCCTTCAGCCACTTCTCTAGTGAATGATTTTATTGATGTCATAATCGTTTGGTAGTCGATTCCTTCGTACCGGGAATTGTCGTTTTATTGATACTTGGGTGACTACATAGTTCATTTTGTCACATAATTATAGTTATTACATGACATAATTTTGCATTAAATATCTTTCTGTTTTAATCAAATAAATATTAGTGCAGCAAACGAGTTAAATTTCGAAGTGATAATTACGTTTACTGCACATGTGTTCATATGTGTAGCTGCCATTGCCACTATTCTTTCAATTTACTAGAACCAGTCCTACAAATTATACACATTAATACACAAAATCATCAAGCTCAAGTACTGGCGATATCGCCGGTATAATCCGAAGAACAATGTGGATACCACCCCCGTAAAGTCAGCTCCCAAACAATGAACAGATCAATCGTCCGTGTTAGAAATCCACGCGATCCTCGTTCACCATCAATTTCAACATACATATTTTCCCCTCGAAAACGGGTCGAAACAGTAAATTACACGGCAAGGCGGAGGTAACGAAAGGTGTGACCGGTCGAACCCTACAATATCATCGTAAACGCGTTACGCGTTCAATCCGAAACTCTTAACCAGTCCATGTACACGCATACACGCACATGTACGCGTTCTACCGGTCGTGATTTCGCCCGGTCGAATAAATCTGTATAATTATTACGCTGTGTACGTGTGTAACGGGTGGCCCCCACCCCGATTCTCGTGGAAGGTAGCCCCATCGGAAGGAAGCTGGTTTATTTTTTTGTTGTGCCGCCTCGAGGAACGAGGGGCGCCCCATAGCCTCACCTTTGAAACACCTGGCTATTACCGCTCGATGTTTTATATATATGATGCCTGGATATGTGTGCGTACGCCACCATATGCGACTGGCCCCACCGAGACTAGCGGACCCATTTTTTGGGCCTAGGATCCACGGACATGTGCAAGCTCGGGGAGAGATGCTCCAAATTCGAAATCATGCAAGTTTGCTTCAAAGTGATGGTTCAGAAGTATGGTTTCAAAGTTGGAACACTTCAAATTTAGATAGTTCAAATTGGATAATACAAACTGGAGATTATTCAAGCTAGAAACGTTTCAAACTCAGAGACTGAAATTTGTATCAAACTTGAAATATGTAAAACTTGGAAAGCTTCAAATTCAGAATACTTTAAACTTGAAATATATTGAACCCTAAACGTGTCGAACTTGAAAAGTTTCAAATTTGAAATATCTTGAACTCGAAACCGTTTGAATATCAGAACGGTGCTCGGGACTTTCAAAACTCGAAACGAGCGAGTCGAAACTCGCGCTTGAAGCCATCACGATTCAAGGCCCCCTTTATCTCAATCTAAACGGACTAATCGGTAGTTTTACAGGCGAATCAATATTGACTTCGGCCGTCGCTAGCGAATGTTTGATGACAGTGCGGTCAGCAGATCCTCCGGATGACTCAGAGAACGGTGAATTGCATCGTTGATGACCTTTGTCATCTCGTTTCGTCGCGATAACATCGTGACTATTCGCCATTTTTCTCGCCAGTGTTCAGAGAGTTCACTGGCTCCTTTTCATTCTTTTTTTCTCTACTTTTTTTTTTTTGTTTCTTCCTGCGTCTTTGAGGCTCTGAATGAAGAGAACGTTCAACGAGACTCGTTGCCAGGGAGCACTGGTTCTCTGTGACACCAGTCGTTTACCTCGAAAACGGAGGGTTCCACCTTTGGCCAACAACTTAAGCAGCGGGAAATTGGCAAGGTAACAATGGGCAAACACCTGCGCTCTCTGGCCCTGCCTCAAGGCTCACGGCTCTTGGCTAATTAGAAGCAATCATGCAGGTACTGACGGTATGAATGGGCCGTTTGCTCATTCACTGATTCACCCGACGAACGGGTGACATCAGCGCGTACTGTCTTGCGAAGATAATGTAAGAATTATTTCGAATACACTTATTACCTTCAATAACGATTTATCGGATATTCGCAGGGACATGAGTAATGCTTTGTTTGACACTGTGTAACGTTAAGGGTCCAGTTATTTGACTTGGCGCTACAAAATGCCCGGGTAAGTCACCAGGTTATCTCTATGACGCGCGTTACGGATTTGTTATTCTACCTATCGCTTATCTGCATACCTACGCCTGGTGCACTCTCTGTGATGCGTCATTTTACCGCTTTTGTTGACCAGCAGAAACTTTCGAATTTTCCACTGATGACTACCTTTATTGTTCTTCGAGCTCGGTGGTCGTGTGCCAATAGAAAGCATTGAACGCATTTCAAGGCTAGTCGATCATTATGTCTAACAAACTACAAAATTAACTTTGTCACTTTTATTGTTTCGATTTAATAATGTAACGCATCGAAGTGCAAGAAAGGCAGATGTCTGACACATGTGGAAACATTTCCAGTTTTTGTTTTTAAGAAACGTCTCATATCTAACCCAGCACTCGGACTTGTTTTCCCGGGCTTGTTTACAAGGTTATTAACAACTAAGATAATCAGGTTGCAAACAATGTACCTGAGCAACCCGCCGGGTAAAGACGCAGCTCAGAGTCCTTCGGGATCCCGCTGGCCTATTGTCCCACATTGCGTACCTGGCCCATGTGAATCCTTTTGTCCTGCAAGCCTTCGTCCAACTGTTTCGAGAGCTCTTCTAGCGTTTATTTTTTTACTTCTGGCTCGTTGTTTCTTTTCAACACTGACAACATAGCTGTACATCTGACGTTCTCGCGACAATTTGTCGATGGAACATCAACAAAAAGAATTAATCTTACTTTTGGTCTTCAACGATCAGAAGGTAGAAAAACAAATATTAAATAGTCATTTAGAAATTTAATCACGAACGTCATTTGAACCAAGCATAATTCTGCTTTAGTTAACAGTTGATGTATTCATTTCGATATCACATTTATTCATGACCTTCAAGTTTCCTGTTATGATTCAGAAATCCAAGCGACAACAGTGATATTGAAACAGACCTGAGAAGTGACCCATTCAGTCAACAATTCACCGTTCTTCAAAGTGATACCTTAGTCTTTCACCTCAGAGTTGTTCAGTGATCGTAAGATTCTTGGGAATAGCAGGTTTTCAAAGAATAAAAGGTTTCATTGAAGACTGACCATTACAGGTCGCGTGAAAACTGCCCGTGACGAATGACGAACGGACTTCTTCGCAGGGGTTCTGGCACTGTCCTTTTCCGGAAGATGCTTAAAGCGTTTTTAAAGCACAGTTTCTGCCTCTTCTCTATGATCCTCTTCCATTCATCGGGAAAATGCAGAAGTGGTCGGTACAGGTGTAGATTTCTCGATACACATTTAGGAATTTGGGAATATTTGAATATTTGAAACTTGAGAATTTGAGAACTCAGAAATTTGAAAAAGTAGATCATCTCCAAATCACCACTTTCCTCACCATCCCCTCGCACTCAAAACGAACGCACAGGTTTCTACCATAATCAGCGTCTCTCATGAGCCTCTAATCGATAATACAAGATCGACGAGCCCCACCTTTGCGGATTTGTGAACCACTGGCTTCAATACGACGGATAATTCCGTTGATCGTGAATGGAGTATCGTGGCCGAAGTTTTTCCTCTTATTTTCTTTCCTTTTTCTTCGTCGCTATGAATAGACGTGGCGGCACGTAAGGCCTCTCCATTGTACCGAATTCTCAAAGAATCACTGGCTCTCCTTAAGTCCGCTTGCTCGGTCAGGGACGTAAAATCCAGTACTAGTTCTTTGTGTGCCTCGAGACCTGCTGCAATCATTTTTCGGAAAGTCTTCTACACTGATTCGCTTCTATCGTCGTGGCGTATAAAATCACCACTTTCAAACGATGTTTATGAACCGTTAATTTTGATCTTGATAATCATCGACACGACTTGATCCTGTCATACGATGATTCATTTAAGAGTAATTAGTACTGTTTATTCATATTCCTTAACTTATGGAAATTTAGGAGAAGTTTGTTAGAAAGCTATATTTTTCCTAATTTGAATATTAGTCTGCCTACGTTGAAGGAAGATCCAAAATGGTGTTGTTGAAGAGCAAACGTAGACGCGTGACCCACGACATACGGATAGCGAAACGTTTTATTTAAGGCGCTAATAATAGACCAAACGCAATGAAACGTCCGGTCGGAAGATCGTTTAACTTTCCAGGGGGACCCCCATGCGTTTCTGGAAAACGGAAAGTTGCCACGCGCCCAACCAGGATCAGCTGTCCTGGAGCCAGGACAGATGTTGCTGGCGTCGCTACATTCGCGTTCGTTGCTTCAAAGATTCGCGTCCCGATCGGATCCTTTCAAACGTCGATTTTTCCTGACCCGTGCACGCAGGTGAACGCCGTGAGCAGGTTCGAACAGGCAAAGGGGACACTGGAAAATCAATATCTTCGAGGACCAACACATCCTTGAAGGTAGACTCGTGAAATCGTAATGTGTACGTTGATCTGTTAACGCAAATTTAAATATAAATAGGTATATGTTACTTTCTTTTCCTGTACTTCACTTTTCTTTACGAATTTTAAAATAAACTTCTACTCTTCATATTTGAATGTCTTCATATTATATTGCAAAAATGTGTAACGACTTGTACATGAAAACGGAGCTAGTTTTAGGTTAGTGCGAAGGCCAAGACGCATCGAAGGTGTAGTTAAACCGAAGAGCCACGTGTCTGAGATGAAAAACGAGAATTTCAATAATCTAGGTCGATAAGAATGCCGCAGATCGTTTTTCCAGGAACCACGGCATATGGTCACTTTGCCAGGCGATTTTCTTTTTGGCAGAGGGACGCGTGCCCATCAGGGGTTCGTTTATGGGCGGGCAGATGACGGAATGGACCAGATGACCAAAGCTCTGTCAAATTTTGGTGAAACTGACCTACAACCGACTGAGAACCTCGTTATCTACCATACGAAATCATTAATCTCCAGATAATTGCAACACTATGTACAAATTTAAAATCAAGTTCATCTACGAAGATGAATAATTTTTAACTGATGATGAATAATTTTAACTTCATTTCATTTATCTTAATTTATGTAACTTTTGATGAAACATACAAATTTTTTACACGAATTTTGTCGTGTTCGGATCTCTCAAACAACCGCAGGGGGTGTTTCCGAAATATCAGATAAACGGAACCGCGTGAGGTCCTGCAAGGGCGAGATCTAGTTCATCGAAACTTCGAAACAATAACGATCGACGTGTCACTCGAACGCGGAACGAATGTCAGAAGGGAGGAAAAATATAAAAGTCAAGAAGTTTGTGATGCATCGTTCGTGGTTTGTGTCTCACCCTAATGGCCGATCAGATAAAGCCTCCTTGTCCGGTGGTCCTTCAAGAGATCATATCGCGTTCGCACGCTCTCACACCCTGGGACGTGTCCTGTGATGTCATTATAGGGTCTGGACGATTTGGTAAACGTGCGGACTGAAAGAGAGGAGCTAAAGTGTTTGGAACGAGAACAGAGAGGTTGGTTGTGACCCATCTTAATTGACGACTGACGTGGCATATTCGCCCCATTGGACATGGGATTTGTTCGAGTCCGTATTTTGTTTATTTTAACATGAAATTCCAATTACGTATGAGTCATACGAAGAGATAAGGCTCTACTTTGAATAATTAATGTATCATTAACGTTTTCTCTCTTTGGTGAACCTTCAGTGATCAACCGGTTAAATGAACTCAGATTATTTACAAAATACATGTATGTGAAAGATGTTTAACCAGTTAACTGCGTTCAATGTATACATCAATTCAACTCTATTTAAATGTGATTGACATGTATATTCGATGCGTAAAAAAATTAAAATGAGTTCAACAAAATAGTTAATTATCTAATAGTAGAGATTTTAAGTGAGGGATTTTTAAAACTAAGTTCCGCAGTTAACCGGTTAATAATTGCTCCACACGTAGTAAAAAAGGTGCGATGAAAGAAGAGTAGAACACGGGAAGGATAGTCAAGTTTTTTGTATTGCTCAGTTATTATCTCACATCGATTGATTCTCTCGACGAGTTTATCGATGATTACATGGCTGTGAATGTTCAGAAAATCAACGATAGATCAAACTCGTCCCGACAACGTTGTAGAGCCGCTAACATACGTCTTTCACGGTGTTAAAAAAGCAAATTAACTCTGACCATCAACGGCGGTGCTCATCGGTTCGTAAATATTAAACGCGATCTCGATTTAATCACGCTGTTCATTAGCAGCATCCGTGCGTCGACTGACTTCTTGTCTTCCATACGGAAGATTAACCTACATACTTTTCACCATTATTTATCACACGGATCATTTCTTTAAACCAATCTGAATAACTAACAATACATTTTTCCACTATCTGTATCATTCCCTCTACAACTTTCTCTACTCTTAGAGATACCAGGGCCTTATAGCGAGACTGCTCGCATGTTTGTATCATGCAACTTGTTACATTTTAAACGTACTTCTAAGAAAAAATATACTGTTCACCAGTAGGAACCTACTTTTCACAGAAACGAACCACAGAAAAATTCGTTATTTCCTAATCGAACGTTCAAAAATCGTTCGTTCAGCGTCTCGTTGGCCAAGCGTCGATTTTTCAGCGGCCACCGACCGCGTACCACTCTCGATTATGATCGAAAGCAGCGTGTAGCACACCGGTAAGGCGCCTTCTGTAGCACAGGTCCGGCGGTTGTACGCTCGACGTCCACGGGACTTGCTTAATTAAATTAATTTCAATTGGGCTCTTGTATCGGGTCCGATACACTTTCACCGTGTTGCGACAGCCGCCGCCCTGGATCGGCTATCTCAATCTGATACAGGTACGCCGCTCTTGATAACAATATCTGGATGCCCTGGGGCGATCGTGGGTGCACCGGTGTGTGCGTTAACACACGCCCGCCAATACGTGTGCTGCTCGCTTGGACCATTGCGAACACACTGCTTGGCTGTTACGCGTCGCGCTTCGAAATTTCAACGATTTATCGACACGAACTGGAACGCGACCGATCGACTATCGCCTTGGTGATCTTACTCGATTCGTTGCCGGGTAATGCAATTGCGCTTGGCCATTTTGAGCGACACGCTTTGTCAAGCTTCGACAATTCGTTTGGCCAGGATTTGGATGGCGGAGACTTCTCATATAACTTCCTAAGGGACGTTTACTTCTTTCAAATTCAACAGTGGCTATATTCGTAGACATTTAAGAGTTATACTCTTTCCAGTTAATGATAGCTATTTATAATTGCAATAATGAGATCGGTTCAAAAATTGAATGTCGAGCGTGAGCATCAATTTTACAGTTACATAATTTTATTCGATATCAATTTTTTGTTCCATCGTAGGTGGTTCAGGTTTCAAAAGAAAGAATTTCTTTCCTGACAGCTCCAATTTTAAGTTGTTAAATTATATTGGACCCGGTATCATCGTGTGAGGCAATTTAGAACGGACAACTTGTTTAATGATCCCATTACTAGGGCACATGATTTCGCTAACATTATATAAGACACTCTTGATCTCTTCGCTAATACCCCGTATTTATTTAAACGGCGACTGGATCAACGATCGGAGTTCATTTTTCTTTCTTCCTTCTACATTTCCAGCAAATAACTCAACTTGGATTCTAATTAGAAGCATGTAACAAAGTTGCACGTGCTGCAAGATCCTTCATAAAGTAGCAAGGTGTCATCCACCTGTTCACAAATTACCTACACCTACATGAAACGGTCGGGACACCGCAGATAATTTTCAATTACACGATACACCCTTAACGCGTGGAACATTTACTCGTCCACTCTCACAAGTTCACCCCATTGAAAAAAAACCGTGCTCGAATCCAGTCAGGGTTGAACGACCCTAGACATCTTCTGGCCGTCGTGTTAGCACGCAGTCAGCGAAGCTTACGGGTGCGTTCATAATCAGCGTCGACAAGGCGTACACGCATCTCGTCAATGGTACAATGAGCCCTTTTCCCTCCGCGAAGACGAAGCAGCGGCAACGAAGAAAGAAGAAGACGAAGTAAAAGAAGAAAGAAGCGAAGGAGGCGGAGGAGGATATTCAGGATCGACCGCAGGATTCAGAGGGAGAGGAGAAGGAAACCGGACCTGGTCCCGATTCAGGAACGCCTCGAGCGAGTTAGGAATCCCGGTTGACGCTCGACCGATGAAAAAGAAGACTGGAAATCTTCCCTCTGGATTCGTGTGAAAGGATAGGGCCACCGCCGACAGTTTTCTCACATAGTCGCGAGTTTAAGACGATCGTCGACCGGACGAGCACGTTCTCAAACGATCCTGTCCGCTCCTCGTGCGAGAGCTGTTTCAGAAATAAGAACGTAAAGGGTGAGGGTGGACGATCCCCTTTGCTTTCGACGCGGTTCGTCGACTATCAAGCTCGCTTGCGGCGACACAAAAGGACGCAGACGACGTGAAACGAAAGCGTTTATCCATTGTCGAGGTTTATTTGTAGGGAAAATACCGTTTGGTTTTTGTAAAACTGTTGGAAATGCTTGTCGTCAGGTTCGCGGTCCTTTGAATCCGTGCCGCGATGATACAGATTTAACCCCCGTTGCAACGTTCTTAAACAGTTCAGTCAGTTTTAGACGAAGCAAATATTAAATTGTACATAAAGAGACATAAACTTGAGAGACCATGTAATTATTCTTTATAGACGTAATTACATGAGACAAACAATTCTGATTAGGTTTTAAAAAATAGACGAGTGCTCACGTCTCGAAAGACGGCCACAGTCGACCGGTAGTTTCAACAAGATTTAGCTTCTGAAATTACGCTGACATCGATCGAAGTAGCATTCAGATTTAATCGCACGATCAAGCGATCAATCTGAGCCTTCTCTGTCCCCGCCGACGTTCGCAGAGAAAAAAGTAGAGCATCCACGCAAACGGCCGTTAATATTTTATCGCGCGTAGCCGGACCGAACACTTATCTCTTCGATTCGAGGCCCGGTAGAAAGTAAATCTCGCGCTCGAGAGTAGAGGCTACGCGCGAGGTCGCAAGCGAGCAAGCGAGCATAAACATCCGTACGCGTACGACCTGGAATTCCTGTTTGATTTACTGCCGCTATCTCGACGCATTAGTCTTTGGTCCCCTGGGGGCCGATATCATCTGCCTTAAAAAATGCTGCCGTCAACGCGACCCGCCAACTACTGTGCTACCCATCCTCCGCGGATCGACTGGTCGTTCCTGCCGTTTATGGGCTACCATGGTAACTGTCTGTCTCTTCCTGTATCACCCTCGTCCGGGATGCTCTTCCTTTCTGCTCAATTCACCCCCAGCCGAGATGCGTTTACGAGCGTATCGAGGTTTATCCGTGCAACAGGTAGCTGCTACCCTTTGGTGTAGGGGGTTGGCTACCGAGTTAGGGAGTGGGAGACATCGTGGAAGATTATATTAGAAAATGTGTTTTGTAGAAACTACTTGGTGCTAAACGAGAAGGACCTGTCCACACTTTGATCATGTAACCCTATTCCTAACTAGGAATTAGCGTAACTACGCTAATGGGTGCGGCGAACGAGTGCATCGCATAAAATCTACCAAGTGGACAACGCATGAATTACATACTAATAAGTTTCCTAGGACGAGAAACACGCACGATACGGTCAGATGAATAACGCGGAGCGGTCGCGCACCGTTGCTCTCGCCGCGAGTCGTTTTGAATAATCTAGCGGATGCGGCGTGCGAGCAAGAAGAAGAAGCAAAGGAAACGATGATGAGACTCGTCTTTTATACCGCGATGCTAATTAATTGAAACGACCGGCGGACAGTTGCGCAAGGAGGAGGGCCAGCCGGTAGCCTTCTCGCCGGTGTGTTCTAGCGTTATATCGAGAGGAGGATCGGGAGATTATTTATTTAATGTATGCCCGTCAGGGACCACCGACCGGCAAGATCAGTGGGGCGTACCCGGCTACCCACCCGCGTGCTCAAGCACTAATTTCATTTTCGGACGTATCAACGGGGATACATGTTCCGTGGGATTAATTGGACGGAAACAGGGCAGTTTTCATTTGATATTTCTTCGAGACCTGCCTGCTTTCGATTTAACCAACGGACCGTTCGAGAGAGCGACTCGTTTTCCTCTCGATTCTTAGCGAGTCCACTGTCTGACTTATGGAGATGAAACTTGCGGTTTTTAATTCACGACGGGTACGCGAGAGTTCGATGAGTTATGTTGCTTTCAGCGAGGTATATTAGTAGCTTCCAGTGCGTACCACGGTGATTTTTAACCCGAGATCAAAGTGAAATATTCCACCTTTTGTAGCTATTAATTTTGAATCTCGCAGTTAATCCGAAGATCGAAGCCATCTTCTCATCTTAATGATTTCGAACTTGTATTTTTCAGCCGTACGAGATTGGGTAACTATCTGCACACGTTTACTCCTATCTGAGACAGTAAATTTATTAGTTTGGCAATTTACATTCCTTTAAAACTTTCTAAATATTATCCTAGAAGAATTATTACAGATACTATAAAAGAATCGGGAGCAAACTGGACTTCCTTCGGTTAGTCCCGTATAGTCTTTCCACGTCCATTCGAAATGAACGCGTTACAAATTGAAGCGATTAAAGTTAGCGAAAAAGCGTAGATGCAGGGGTGTATTCGAAGAACAACGTTCGAAGGACGTGGTCGCAAATGGCGTTGGCGATGATGTAAACCGAGAGATCCGTTTCAGGCGTCCAGATTCCAGATTCGAATCTCTGATCCGACGTTGGCCGTTAGTCACTGCTCCCCCGTTGTTTTTCATCGGTTTTTTTCTCTCCGGTCCAATTTTCGCAATCGACAATTTCACCATGAAACGCACGCGCGTAAGCACGCAACTCGCGCGCACTCGCATGATCGGACTAGGAGCCATTGTCTCTGCCGCTTGGAGAAAGTGTGACCCTAATAGCCGAGGGAATGATTAGAGGAATCGTGGCGCTCCAATCAGCACGCGCCATCGCACCCACTCGTATAAACATGAGTGACCGGCTCCTTTCTCTAAAACCGCGAACCTGTGTTCAATCGAACCCCTATTTTTTGAACATTCGTTTCTAACACTTTCGACGAAATTCTGATCACGCTGAACTTTTAGGAAATTCTTCAATGTCTTTTTACATCGTGAGTGAAACGTTTTTATCAGTTAGTAATTGAGACCTCAAGTTCCTTACGAGAACAGCGAAAGTCACTTTCGCTATTCGCGTACGCTTGATGGGGATTCGAGGGACTGCTTAGTGGAACACCATAAAAATGATACTTGCTTCTTCGACGGGGGTGTGTCTCGCTTCATTGTGCGCCGCCATGAGTACGCGGTAAGATAAGTACACTCAAAGACACTTGGTGGAATGCTTTCTTAACGAACCCAACATGCTATTGCAATATGTTATTGTTCATAGTGACATATTAATGAACGAAAATCTTCCTTTTATTCGAATTAGTTATATCGTTCGATAAGCTTTCGATTTTTATTCCTTAGCTGAATTTTCAAGTTCCCTAAATTCCTGAAATTTCTAAATTACCCAGATTCAGAGCTTCATAATAAATCTTCAGAAGTTATTAACCTTTCCTACAAAGTACATCAATTGCCACTATTGCCATAAATCCCGGGCCATAAAATACCTCGTTCTCAAAGTACTTCACATAATCGTTGCCTGTTTACGTATTCCGGAAACCATGCGGTGTCTCGATTTAGTACCTGCCTAGGAGACAGTTACCTGGTGAAACGATCGTCAGGTGGCGCCGTGATACTAGAGCCAGAACGACCCAGTGTCTCGATACGCGCCGTAGGGCATAATCGCGAGGAAATCACGTAATTTACAGGCGACAATACGTCGGTTCCAGCTCATTGAAACACAAGCTGCTGGAACCTCTAATCGGTGTCTTATCGATCGTGCCTATCCCCGTTCCCCGAGGCCAGGTGCAATTTTAGTGAATCTCGTAAACCCCCAAGGTGCTATAATCACGCCGAGCCTTTCATTAAAAGCTGCGAACGAGCAGTTTGAATTAACGAGCGCACGATACTCGTACCATGCATTCGTGAAACGTTTAGGGACGTCTGAATGCGATTAAGTGGACTGAAACGCTGGTTCTTGTGGATATTTCGAGATACATATGCAGTTGCCCATTTCACTCTTATTCCTTAGTACCTGATCTCGCAATCGGATCGTTCATTTCCTTTAGCAGTCATGGTGTATACCGTTTTTGCATTTCGTTTGTTACATTCTTGCGATGGTAGTTTCGATCATAGTCACCTTATTTTCTTTCTTGCATCGACAATTTTTCAGATTTTTCAAATGTTTTCTCAAGATAAATTGGAGACTTAGTGAGGTTACCCTTTCTCTTTCCTTCATACGAAGTTGCAGAAATAACCTCTCCACTTAATACAAGTGATGAAATAATTCATCATATAACTCGTCTTCCACGAGTTCAACGTAGAACGTCGACATGATCCCCATTATCAATAATTTCGTATTAATTCCTTAGAAATTGTCTTATGTTTGTAATAGCACATTCTACTTAATGAGTGTCTCCCTTTAGATACAGAAAGTATAGAAATCACCATTTTCTTCGCACAGTTGTAGTAAAAACGATATTAAATTAAATTGAAGTGGAACGGAGAACAAGAAGCCGTGTTCACGGTCCACGGCGCCTTAACGAGGTCGAACGAATTCCACCCGCGACGAGAACATCGATTTATCGAATTGGCTCGAGCTACCCAAGGCGCCAGACCCTTTTTAACGTTCGATCGCCGGCGCGACCGATCAATTAACAAGCTATTGATCTTAGTCGTGCCGCATAAGGTCCTATACGATGACGATGCCTCGGAAAAGTTCCTGCCACCTGGCCAAAGACCCCCTCTGCGGCGCGAGCAGATGCGATTCCGTCGATTCTTCGATCGATCGGCTCTGTGATTTTTCTCTGGCTTCCTAGAATATTCTTAGAATAGACTCTGTCGTACCAACCCCGTCTTTTGTTCTGTTTTTGACGCTGATTGTGCTGTCTAACGTTCAATTTCTGTACAACGAATATCATCAATTATACCCTGATGCTTAAATTTGTAAATTGCAAATTACAGGATTTAATTTTTTTTTTAAATATTCCACCTTAACGAGTATTATGTATCGCATATGTCTACAACAATCTTCCTCCGAATTTATTACGAATGTGCTAACAAAGGTAGCTACGTTTCACAATGCACGGAATTTAAAAAGAGTAACAGAAGATGAGACTCGATCGTACCCCTGTTCAAGGGTCCCAGTAAGACGACCAGTAAACCATCTCGCAAGAGAAGCCCGCCAAAAGACCCCAGTCAGTATCGAAGAGTCTCTTCCCATAATCTTTTCTCGCTTCCTTGTTCCGTATGCCGGAAAAAAGCGATTTCTCCCGGGGCAGGAGGTTTTCTGCAGCAGCCACGTCGTGGTTTTTCACACGTCCAACGGTTCTCGGTCGGGACCGGCCTCTCCTCAACCTGTCCGGCTTTCAACGGTCATTCCCACAGTCACCTGTGCCGTCGAAGACACTCGTTGGCCCATTGTAACGATCCCTAATGCGCGTTATCCCTCGACTACTCTCGCTACCGGTTGCCTCGTTTCTCTTCTCTCCTCTCTCGCTGATTTCTTCTCGCGACGACGGCGACACCTTGCCCGTTCTAGACAAAAGGATGATCCCCGGCTCGCGGTCGCGCACCGAGCTTGAAATGCTAATCTTCTCGAGGAGCCAGGGAGAAAGAGACTACCCTCGCGGAGGAGGGGTAGCCAACGGGGTGAGACGATGGGACCCCGTGAGTTACGGGACAATCTTAATTTCGTCGTTCGTTTCGAGGCAAGGGCGAGACGGAGAAGAGAGTGGCAGAAACGTCAGTTTTGTGGACGGTTGTGTTGACACGACTGGTTGCACGCCATGACCAGTTCTCCCTGAACGCGAGCCGTCAAAAAACGCGTTCTCCGCCGATCTGCCTCGTCTCCTTTCTGTGTGAAATTATTGTTTACTCGACGGACCACTGCGTGTTACCATTTCGATTTGATTTATACGACTGCTGCAGGTCCTGAGATAGGATTCTCTGCTCCTTCGAGGACCATGGGGTGTTCCGTTCTCGGTACTCTTTTAGCGGTCGCAGCGGTGGATGATTGTTGAAGCTCGATAGGCAGGGTTGATCGTGTCTGACAGGGGAGATTCGTTTGGGGTGTCTTGCAGTTTTATCGTTTGAAATATTTTCCGTGTTCTTTTTTCTCTCGTTTCGCTGCTTGGTACTTTCGGGTGAACAGGTTTGCAAGGGACTATAGTTGGTTCGATGTTTCTTCTAACGATTTATGGGATAATGCTATTAATGCAACGATTCAGATGCAAATTCGTGATTAGATACCGATACGTTGATCCTTTGTTCTGAACTAGGAGAGAGATTAAACCTGAAATTTATTTAAGAAAACCCTTCACAATTTCAATTTGAAATATTATAATTTACATCAGTATGGGGATCTCTGCTTTTTGTAAAGACTCGGCACAGTCCGTTCACAATACATTCTATTTTTGCCGTACAAAAAGCGACCGCTTCAGAAATGACAAAACAAAGGAATAAAAATAATCAGTCTTCCGCAGCAACTTTCTTTGAGCCACGATGCATCGAGAACACTTCCTGTTTTAACATAAATTAAAACGAAAGAAAGATGTCGAGCAAGAAAACGAGGGAACAGTAGCTTTTATAGGCGTTCTCCGGAAGCGCTCATTTCCTGGATTAACCCAAAGACGTCGTGTTCAGGAGGCCAGTATAGGAGCCTCAATGGCGTTATTAAGTCGCGCTTCGTGTACCGGCATTCTCATGAAAGCCCAACATCCTATCTAATGCCAGCGATCCATCATCCTCCTTTGGCGGAGCTGCTGGTACCGACCTCGGACAACTTGAGACGTTCTGAATAACGTAACGTGGTTTTCTTCATGGTTCTTAGCGTCGTGACCACGAACAAACGGGTCCTAATTAATCCGATGATCTCCGCTTTTGGATTTAATGCTAAAAATGGAGCGTGACGATTGCGTACCTCCACATTCCACTTATCGATGTAGAATACTTTGAAATTATCTACTGATTTATAAATATACGGATCGACAATTTAATTGCTAAGGCTGAAATATTAACGTATGAAAACACGTGCACGTATTCGAGTCTTCCCACGAAAATCTCTTTTTTCGATGTTCGATCGCTGTTGACACAGGAAATGATTTATCTATGTAAAACGATAGCGCGTTCCGATAACCGAATTAAAAGAGCGATTCCTTTGTATTCAGAAATCCATACGAATCCACCCGCTCGATGGAACCAAGGAAACCCTCAAAGAATCGAAACACCGTGAAACGACGTCGATGCAAACAAGGATGGTTGTAACCGATCACGTCGAACGTGATCCAACAGAGGCGCTTTTATGCCCCCGAGGACGGGGCTGCAGAACAGTAGTATTTTTGTGCCCTGTTAACCACATGCCTTCGCGATAAAGAAAAAAAATACATCCTATTGAAATTCATGCGCACGTTCCCGTTATCGAACGATCGATAAATGCCGGCACAATGAGCCCTGGGAAGTCATTGGTACGTTGTTGATAAAGATAGAAGCCTGACTTTTTATTGCCGGCAGTCTGGCCACAGAAAAGGGTGAATAGTACCTTGTACCTTCGAATAACGACCTCTTCGCACATGCCCACCTTTCCGTGATAGTCACACCTTTAATTTTCATATCGACGCCTCGTTGTGCCGAATCGAACACCGGTCGATGTTCAGTTTCGCAACGATCGAGACGTAAATGGCCCCCAATTTCCAAAGTTTCTCTTATTCGTTTAATTTGGCACGAATCGAATGAAATCATCTAACGTTCTAACGTGATATTAGAAGATCCCTGGATGAGTGCCAGCGGTGAGATTAGGTTTTCACGTGGCCGATTAGAGAAATTAAATATACGGTGGCCAAGAGATGATGGCCGGGTCGTAAAAACGGTCAAGGTAAATATTAAGGCTGCGGTTTTGCGGACAAACGAGCTTGTTTTCACGGTTCTCGTACCTGTACGCAGGGATTAGGATTAGCATTGGTGATGCAAACAGACGACGCGACGGTCAGTCGTCTTATGACGCGTTACCCTCTTCTTTACCTTCCTCTTAATACACGTTTTATCGTCGATGCTCGTCGAACAAGCTGCGCCCGTCGATAGAACACGAAACGTGGCCGGGTATTAGCGTGTTTAATCTTGCGGTTTTAGCGTAAACAGTGGGAACGAGGTAGGATAGACGATGAAGAGATGGGTAAGCCGGTTGCGGCTGAAATCACAAAGCTTCGTGGCAATAAAACTTGCGGTTTCGGTTGTCGCCTTTTACGAGACCATCATTGGCGTAACCGGGGGACCACAGCAGATTTCATCCCCCATGTAAAATGTAGGTTATTATCCCAGAGAAAGATCGTTGAAATAGTTAAAAATATTAGACCGTTCGTAAGATCTGAGATTCGTTGCCTAATCCTAACAGAATCAGTAAGGTAGTTGATGTTTCTAGAGGGGTATCCAGGCAAAAATATTTGTTGGTTACGCCAGTGCTCCACGATGCAACGTGCAACTATGGATAGTGGAAGAATATTCTAGTATGATGGATGAGGGCAAATTTGATCCTCGAATGGAGACGTAACGTATGAAGATGTGGTCATACAATGCGTAGAAATATAACACATGACAATGTGACGCAGTTCAATAGCGATATAATGTGTAGAAATATAACACGTGACAATATAAGTGTTACACAGTCCCCTATAAATTGAATACGACTATCAGTCTCGTTAACGAGTGCATAAAACAGCCTCGTAAAAAGCAATTTGTAATAATCTGTATGTACAGGCTAACCCGACTGATATCGAAGTGTTAAACAAGACCACGAGCAATCAGTAAAACCATTTCTACTAACGTGGTATTAATAGAAGTTGTTAAGTGTAATTTTGTCAGGCAGGCAGGACGATTAACACGACGTAAACGTTTTAAAATTGTCGCCGTACCGAGATCGAGTACCATAACGCAATTATTATGCACGGGTTCCATGGCACGGTATTATATTAAACGTTTCGTTGGAAAAAGCCTTAATAATCCTCGGACAGCGAGACACCGGTGTAAGATATGCTAGGACTCGTATAATGGCTAAATGTTGCTAATAACCGGTTTCGAGCATTTAACTAATGCGAGTATTAGACGATCGAGCTTTCGATAAGGGGCACTCGCGGTTATCCGATCGGCAAATGGAACCGTTTCGTTGAATCCAACGTCCATTTTATCGAGACTACTTCCGTCTTATCCTACCAGCAGGGACAATAAGGTCGTTTCGTAAGCTTCATTAGGACCATTTCCCTTGGTTTATTGGGGAGGCTTCCTTCAAAAATAGTCCTGTGATTATTGCCCTTAGTCTCGATCGCATTAAGCTTCACTACTCCATTGTTTTGCGTTTAATAAGTCCGAACCACTTGAGGGTCTACGATAAATCAGTTTCTAATACGTATGGTCTCGACTGCAATCGTGAGCGAAATGTTTATAAATCAACGTATAATTAAAAATAAGGAACGTAATGCTTTTTCTCCGCAATAATTCCTCGTTGTCTCAGAAACACAAGTCCCTTCGATGTTAAAAAATTCTGATTTATCCACGTTCTTCGTTTAAAAAATGTGTCTCGATTTCAAATAACCGGTATATATTTTTCATACTTGATCACGCGTGAACGTTTCGTGGAAAACTCCGAGCCAAATTTTCCCTCGCGTAAATACCGTTGTATAGCCACCTATCTCTCTTGTTATCACTCACCTTCCAATAACCGACCGATATCTGAGGAAGGTAAAGATCGCAGGCGAACACGTACATACGTACAGCAAGTGTGTGCACAGAGAGTTTCCTTTTCTATCTATGGTGATTCCATGGGATCCGCTCTATATTTGCGTTTGCCACAAGGTGCGTCTTCACCGTGCATCGTCACGAACGTGTTACGGTCTGTCACCTGCCAAATTGGCAAACAGTCTTATCGAGGGCGGGCACGAAAAGTGTCACTCCTCGTGGACGATAATGTCCCACCTTTTTCACATTACATGTATCAGGAAATTCCAGCAGTTTCTTGATTTCGTGCGAATATGTTGATCGACAAATACGAGCCTCGCCTCGTGTGTTTTCACTCGGGAATTAGAGTTGAAACGCGAATGTTTGAAGTGCGATTACAAATTTTCTTCGCGACGTGTGTATCGAGTCTGATCGAATTCTTCTCACGATCCGGAAGAATCGATCTTCTCTTCTGTTTGCCGAGGATTCCTCCGACCTGTCGCGACCTGGTTTATCGCGACTCGGTTTTGTTTGGCCGTTATCATCCCGTGTTCACCGACGAAGGACGATGAGCCGCATTCCACGGAACCGAGGCAGGACGTGTTTTATCGCGTCGTTTGTCGTGCCTTCGGATTAACCGCTGTTTAAAAGCGATACGACCGAGATCCCGCAAGGATGATTCGTAACCGCAGGTCGGTCGCGTTCCCTTCCTCGCCAGGAACCTCCAAGGGGCTGCTTCTTTTTTATCTTTGCTACACGTGTTCCAGTCGACGATGCATGGTGCGTCACCGTCTTTCATCGATTTCCTGCATCTGTCTCTTCTTCTTTGACCGCAGACCTGCAGGATTTCGCTTCGATTCTCCTGCTTCCAGGATGAAACTGCATTTCATTGAGACTCGGAGAAAATTACTTCTAAAGAAGAACAAGATTTACTTCTGTTCGTGATTACTTTTTGGATTAGAGCAAAATGTTAGAGGAACTTTTGAGGTTAGGATTAACGGATTCGTCAGGACATTTCTATTTGATTAATTTTCTAGAGTCAATCGTACAAAACATGCGAAGAAAGTATAAGAATGAGGGGTATGGTGTAAGGGATGATCCTTTGATTTTAGACCGGACAATTCAAAGTGGTGCTCTAAACAATCTACTTTTCGTACGAAACACAAACGGTTCGCACAGAGGAGGGTCGAAATCACCTTTAAAACCATTACCAAACCGGTCTTTAGTCTCACAGTCTTTACTGGGATCCACGAAACGAAGGGCTACGAAGTTCTTCGGGGTAGTCAAGGTGTCGGTTACGTCGGTGTCAATTAGACCCGCTGCTCGGAGGCGTGATCGACCGTGAAAAATGCCTGCGGTCACTTTGTTGGATCTTGTAAATCAAATCTTATTGATTCCACGTCTCCTTTCTTCGAGTTCTTTCACCCTTAGGCGAGATTCTGTTGAACGAGGCAATCATGCCCAGCAACCTTCTGTTTCCATCTATGCTGTATGGAAGTATTCGAAAATTCAGAAATATTAAAACATCATTAGCGAACAGTATAATTCTTCCAAGACCAAGTATTGTTATCCAAATGTCATTTTTAAATGTGACTCAGACTTATTTCTTTTCCACAACACGATTGTGTATTTCAACATGAGAGCCTATGCACAAAGACTATTTCAACGCGCTCATCATTGCGTGCATTTCACGAAGTGGCTCCAAACGCCGATCCAATTTTTCCAAATAGGATCGATAACCAATCGCTTGGCTCGCGTGTCACAAACAGAAGGATATCGTGACCCTTAAAATGGTTCATCGAGGAAAGTACCACCTGTCGAGCGAAGTATCATGGTGGTTCGAAATAATCAGGTACGAGTCTATTGGCCCATTAGAGTGCATGATACATCGTATTAGCTCGTGGCAAGGAACACGATGCCATTAGGGAGATTGAATCGGTTCGACTCGTGCGGACCAGCGAAGAAGGGGCGAATGTGTTTATCTACGTCATATAAGCATACGTAAGATGGGGTAGAACCGTGACCATGGGTGTAACCGAACGACCACGTGGCCGAGGAGCATGTGTTTTCTGAGTGAGTAGGTACTTTTGTGCCATCTGCCTCGGAAGCTTTGGACCGCGATAGGTGTGGTGTGTTTGATAAATACCTTTGTGGGGGAGATGGATGATCGAAGAAGACACGGTTAAGAAATTAATAGGGCAAATGGCGGTGGAAATACGACAGGGTGGGAAAGGTGTTAGGATTTTAAGGTTGCCTTGTTGGACTGTCAGGAAATCCTTTTAATACTAATTTGATCACCTGGAAAGTATCCTCGTTACTTCATCACCTTCACGATCTTTTCGAATTCACTGGTAAAATAAGTAAAATAGTAACGAAATTATGAAGACTTCTTTCGATTGAAATGGCTGCTGATCAAATTTCTTGGAAGCTATTAAATATAGATAAAAACGTGGTGTATTTTAAGACCGAACACTAGCAACAATTAGAAACACGTTCGTCAGTTTACAAATCCACAGGGAGTTCTCTAGGAGAAAAATAGAACAGAGAGTTGAAGTTTTCTGGAAAGCAGGAAGTGTCAGGGCTCGTGCCCCGTTTCCCAGTCCTTGGAGAACCTTTCCTGCTTCTATTTCTGAACGTCGTTGAATTACGTGCTCCATAAGTGTCGGCGCCTTAAAGCGTCACCAAAGGCAAACAAAGAGTGTTGATGTTTTGTCGAAATTCCCTGATACGTCGGTGTAAAACTGGCAAGTATAATGTCACCCTCGTGACAAAAGGGTGACGGAGGTTTTCCAAAAATACGGAGTACTCGTTTGAACTTTAGTTAAAAATCACCAGTGTACACACTGGAAACTTTCATGCTACGATAACTCATCAAACTCTTGCACACGCGATATAAATTAAAAACCAGCATAAGTCAGCCACTCAGGCCTAACACTTGGAACGCACCTAACACAATATTCGATTCAACTTCTATTTAAAATCCGTTAGCGACAGGAAGCGCTACGTTTTTTCAACGTGTCCCCAGCTGAGTGACAGCTTGGCCAGCCTTCCGTTGCATTCTGCGAATTCTAAAAATCGCGACTCGAGAAAAGAAAGCAGAAAGCAAAAGGGGCGAGAGAAAAAAGGTTGTAACTTCATCCCTGGCGAATAAGTGATATATTCGCGCCGCCCATGATTCCCGACACACGTTTTACCGGGTCACAATCAACGTTCGTGGCGTCATTGTTCGTGCAGGGCGAGGTGGAACGACGAAGAAAAAGGGTGGACAGACTGGCGGGAGGAGAGGGTGTTTAGAATTTCATTTCCGGGCATTCGAGCTAGCCTCCGGAGTCTTCTCGTACGAGAGAGACGAGCCAGCCACGCATCTGTCCGCAGATGCGGAGCAGATGCACGCGCGACCGATGAACAAGCTCGGGCAATGCGCGTGCGGTCTAATTGCAACCCTTTCTCAAGGGTGAATTCGCATTGTCGCGAAACTTCATTCATGTCTTGGCCGCTGGGACCAAGCAAAAGGGGTGCGACGGTCGAGGACCTTGCTCCACTTCCGGAATTCGCTGCCCCGGCGAAGGAAGTAACTACTAAGGACTCAAAGGAATGCGTATTTTAATGAGGATATATTTATGAATACATCCACATACTATAAAAAACCTTCCTTCCCCAAGTCTAGATTATCCTTACGTTTAGATATTACTAAATTTTCTCCGGTTATAATTTGACTAACGTGGGTCTTCCTAGCTCTAGGTCTAAATTTTTCGTGAACCTACTCTACATTTTGATTTCCTCTAAGTGTACGTTGCTCTTAGGTTTCCTAGGTCTGACAGTTTGGTATTAAAAATATTATACTGATCATTTAACACTAAACGTCCGAAGAAAAGTTTAAAACAGCGGAAAATATCATGAGGGAGAAAGGTGGATTCAGTGATCGTTCCATCGAATCCGATCTGAAAGAGAGCGATTCTCCAGCAACGTTGGCAAGTTTCTCGAGACGAGATCTTTCCGGTCCACGAGACAGACGACATTGCGGTTTTCCTTTCATTGCGGTGTCCCGGCTAGACACCCAGCCAAAGAGGAAAAGATTTGAAGAAGCGTGAAGGGGAGGGTAGCTCTCGGGCACGCTTCTCGGAAACTAGGTCCTAAGATCAACCTACCGACAGATGCAAAAATTCATAGAAGAATCACTGCGTTGCTGCCTCACCTGTCCACACACTTCTCCTTCTTGGTCCTCCAGTGGATGCATCTCGAAAGAGAAGCTCAGGACCGCATCCTGCAGGTTCAAGATGATCGTTCAGAACCTTGCCATGATCTACATTGGATCTGGAGTTTGCCAAGGGTCCAAGGGCTCGATTCCGTGCCTGTGTCACCTCGACTGCTAGACCCTCTGACAAAAGAAGTCCCGAGCTCCTTTGTCGGTTCCTTTGCTCGGTTCTTTGTGAATTCTTCCTCTATTCAGGACCGTGGACCATTCATGGCGCGCCGGCCAAGAACGAAACGCAGCAAGTGCGCACTGGCTTGCGTAAACGGTGCACAAGTGTACCGACAGGACCAGCTCCTGGAGATCTGGACTAAAGAACTTTTAAAATCCGCCCACGGTGGACTTTAAACTCAGCTGGAGCCGTTATTAGAGGTTAGAATGACTCTGTACTTTGATGTTTAGAACAGTGATTTGCACTAATTATTGCTTTTAAATTCGGGAGGGTGTTTTTGAAGATCACTATAAGAAAAATGATATCATAACCTATTCGAAGATTCACGGTGAAATATTCTTAATTATAGCAATGGTTCAATCATTGTTACCATACTCTTCGAATTTATAAAACATAATTGATCGATTGCTAATTCGTCTAAAAATGTTGTGCTCAGCTATAGTCCTTTTCGGTTGAAGCGAGGGGCACAATGGTGATGTAAATAGTAGGGTTTAAAAGAAAGGTTTAAGAGCGATCGAGGCATTTACATTTGAAGCACCCTGCATCTGACAAGCACGAAAGATACTTCCTACTCGATGTTTAGAGACCGACCCTTGGCCTAGATGGGTCCTAATTTCGGTGGGCTCTTAAAAAGAAAATACTACTCCCCCCAGCAAGGATAAGGGGCTAGAGTGCAAGGGGCAAGCGAGGCCACGTGTCTTAGCGCGTGCCGGAAGTGACCAACCGGATGCAGACATCTGAAACGGTCCTCCTCGTCCTGTCCAATCGAGTACGCCTTCGGTTCAGCTTTGTTCTTTCACGGATTATGCCGATCTCCTTTCTGACGAGTTTTTCGCGTCTTAAAAGAAGGGTTGCTAAATGCTAGATGCACCTCTTGATAAAACAACATCTGTTCTTGGCATTCTTTGTCGAGGTAGACCATTAGAAAACTTGCTTATTTGCAATTTAAATCATTCCCTCATTTTGTTTATTGAGAATTATAAGAAGAGTGTTCGGTACAATTCTATGGTAATGAAGTCCTTGCTTCATGCAGTGAAAGTTGGAAGACTGTAGCAAGTCTTTGCATATTTTTGATAATTGTTGATACAGAGAAAATTGGTCTCGACAGATACGAGTTTGAGAAGGAAGCATTCGAGAATCCCACGTGCAACCTGAACGAATCTTGTGGAATCGCAGAAAGCATAAGACAAGGTTGTTTAAAAAGGCGGAGAGTGGCATTCTTGAACTTTTCAACGGCGATGTAACACGATCTTGGGTCTCAGCCTGCTTCGCCTTTCGGAGCACGCTTATTAGCAAAGTGCTCGAGGACGGCTGCACTTGACTGCAGGAAACTGCCATCTTTTGTTTTTCTTTACTGGACAAACAGGCCTCCATCGTCTGCAGTAGTCAGCATCCAGAAAACCGACAAAATTTGTCCGTGGACGCAACATTTATTTCCACTGATATTAATATTATGTTACTACTTCAACAACTTATTGAGGAACACATCAAAATTTCGTTTGTTTATTAATGAGACAGAAATTGTTCGTTTCATCATAGGGGGAAAATTTCATCATAGGGGTTGTTCATTGGTTACATCCATTAGCTACGAATAAAATATTGATCGCAAAAGAATACAAGTATACTCCATCACTTTTTTCTGTACGACGAAATAAAATTTCACACTACAGACCACTACTTAATCTTTTTTAAAAATCTACAAGAAACTTCGTTTTGTTCTTCGTATTCTAATTTAGATCGTTAGTGTATAGGATTAGCAGATAAAACAAAACGAGGGAAACAGCTCGTTATTGGTGAAGGCGAGAGAAGCAAAAGCAACAATGAACCCTTTGAGCTTCGACGCAAGCTGGCCACCGAAGAAGCGAAACCTTTCAACCCAGCGACTGTGAACTATTTTCGTCTGAATTCAACCCTTGTGCATATCGTTGCCCCTCGGTGTTACGCTGGGTCCAGGCCGACTTTCACCGATGGCACGCGTCCGTTTTGAAATCCAGGCTGCAAGGGGGCGAGTGCACACGCCCCGCGGAAACGCACACGCGTCTGTCCTTATTATTGTCTCGCACATGCTCCCACCCCTCTTCAGCTTCACGGTGACCGTTGAGCTTCCCCGATATGCGTCGTTTCATCCCCCGAAAATCGATCTTTATTAGCGATGCATGTGCGTCCTGGATCATCGACGTCTCTCGAACTTTCATTCAACTGCAACACCTTTTATCCGAGGGAGCCTCTGGTTTGAAATCAACGCCCCCGAAAGGAAACACGATACCGATTCTAAAATGATACCGTAGAACATCTTGCAAGACACGCGACATTCAACCCCCTCTCTAAATAGGAACCTTGACAATCTGCTGTTAAGATGTTCCTGTAGATCCTGATCACATCTTTTACAGTGATCTTTCTAAGGGAGCAATATATTCTGTTAAATATTGATTGTATTCTCCTATAGTCTTCTAAATATTGATTATATTCGTGTATATTTTTCTAAGGATTGATTCTGCATAGAAGGTAAACACTTCTGAATTGTAAATCTTGAACGAATCATCCCCTAGTGCTTAGGGTACCATTGACTAACAGTTCTACCCCATAGAAACAACGCCCAACTCCCACCGAATAATAGAAACTCGATCCAATGGAACTTCCGTCGCGAAGGACTTTTTGAATAGATATCGCAGACGATCTTCAACCCCCCAGAGCAAAAAGTCTCGTCGTCGGTTCATTCATAGTAATCGGATGCAAGTACCGCACGTGACGTTTGCCGAGGTTTTCCGGTGCGCAGGAGTGTGCCGTTCTTAACGGTAAGCTCGTCTCAAGACGTTCGTTCTCCTTTGCCGAAGAAAATAATGGAACGACGCAAAGGAACGGAGGATGGTCGACTCGTGGAAGAGAGAAAGAGTACCCCGCCCCCGCTCGTGTGAGGCACGCGCCCGCCACGAACTAAGGGGAGTCCACACCTGCCTTTGCGGCTCATTGTACGTCGAAACTCGGCAGCCAACCCCTCCTAGACAAAACTAGACCCCCGTGTAGGGACTACTAGCCAGCCAGCCATCTACAGCATCTGCTGGAATCTGCGACGAGGGATGCGACGAGGGCGATAGGTTATTATTGGCATTGTGTTCTCGAGGTATGTACAAGCGCGCGCGCGTACACAGCTAAACGGGTGACACATGTGTGCACACAGGCAGGGAGAATGCGTGTACGTGCAAGATGGAAACACATGTGTCCCGGCTGCCGATGGACCGAGGTAAAAGGTGCACATGCATCTGTCCGCATTTTGCGTGCATCGGCACCCAGCGAACCACCCCTCGCACAACCTCCCCGCTTTAAGAACGGTGTCTAAAAGCCACCCTCTCTGTACGGTCTCTCCTCGGATATCGGCTTTTAACGGTCCTGATGTACCGCTTTTGAGGGATGCTTACGTTTAGGTGCAACGGTACGGGGAGTATTTTTTGGAATTTCACACATGCCGGCACTTTTGATAGATCGGAGATTGTGTTGTCTGTTTTGCCTTTTTTTCGTTGGGAATTGGGGATACAGGATGCTTTAACGGGGTGCTAGTTTGAGACTGTCAATAATATATTTCTTTCTCATTTGTTAATTTGTGTACCGTGCTAGAACAGGATTCGGATAATTAATATTAAAATAATCTTGATATGCCGAATCAGTTAGAAGATATACCTAAAATGACCCCCACCCATAGGACCACATGTCCCGTTAGCGAATATTTATTTCTTATAACGCTTTAGGGTCCGACAGATCTTCGTGCTCAATTAGTACCTTCCCAAATTCTTTCTTGCATTGTTCCATAATTATTACACGGCACAATTGAAACGTCATGCTTCTGGTAGTCGTTGAAATCACTTGAAGTGGTCTCAAGGAACGATGAGAAAAAGCGGCTCGAAACTAGCGAATAATGAGCTACCCCTGGGGCGATGCAACGAGCACGAACGTGATCGAGTAATTCAATTCTACGTTTCGATTCTCACGGATTGAAGTAGCGTTCTTCGAGAAACTCTTTCACCCCTTTTCTCTCGATGTAACGACGACAGGTAATACACGGCTACGAGACGAGAAAGAAAAGAGCTACTAGCCGTTATTAGACGACGCAGCACAGGATGATTGGCGTGAGTGAGCACTCGAGAAACGATTCTTCTTCTGGCAAGAAGGAGCCTCTCTACCTCTTCTTCTCGCTGGAATTGAAATTATTGCCCCGTTCTTGTCGTGGTAGAAAACACATGGCCCGTATGTGTATAAATCGCGCCGGAACTCTAAAGTATCTAGATCGGCGTCGGTACATGGACTCGCCATTATTCATCGTGCACCTGGGCACTCGAGAGTACCATAAAGATTTGCAATCACCTCCGTTTACACCGGTGCTACCTTTTGTGACCACCCTTCGGGGTCAGCCCGTGCAAAGGAATCGAGATTTCCGTTGCGGGCCGAGCCACGCTAATCTTCCGATCCCTGAGCCATTGTTTCACCTGACTGACGAAAGAACGGATGTGGAAGCTGGCTAGCAACGTGCTCTAACTGCTCCTCGATCGTTAACACTGTATTTCATACTACGATTTGAGTACAATGCTCACATTTGGGGATTTCATTCTGCTGCAAGGATTAGGGTTCGACAGGTTGATGGAGTGTTTTAGAATTAAAGGTTATATTAGGTCCTCTATCAAACTCAGAGATGTAACTATATATTTCTATATATAGAAACACTAAATATATCACGATCAGTAAATATTTTATTAACGACAAAATTCTGTACTTGAATTATATCATCAAAGTTGGAAACAATTGAAATCACCCTGAGAACTTCTAAACTCCCCAAGCTCACGCTGTTTCCACCTCTCGCCACATCAATCACTTCACCAACCACCATTGATTGAATCATCCAATTTACCCGCTCGTTCCCCGCGTGATCGAACACGGAGAAACTCGGCTCCACGCGGGATTATGCAAGATCCACGATCTACTCTCGTTTCGTAGGTGTGGGTACGCATGATTGATAGTCGCGAAGCGTATTAGGTCAGCCCACGTGTGTGTCGCGTCCAGGAACTTTCTTCCTAGAACGGGGCAACGATCGGAGGATCGGTGAAACGCTTTTACCAAACGCGTCGGGGGGATAATTAACTGCGAGCGACAAGTATTTTTACGCGGCGTTATCGTGCGTGCAAGCCATTCAAGCAAGTCCGTAGCCGTTTCGATTGAATTGTTTGTTCCTCTTATCCAGATCAGGCCGTGCTTTGTCGCCGTTATGCAAGGAGGCAAAGTCGTCGTAGCCGGTGCTCGGCGTCTAACCCGTGGATGATTGATAGTCGGGAAGCGTATTAGGTCAACGTGCGCTACCATGGTAGCCCTTTCGAGAACGGCCAGCGAGCAACACGGAGAAAGCAATGCTGCAAATCGGTGGCCAGTCACTTTGGCCGACGTTAAGCACCGTGCACACGTGCCGATACCGTCGATTGATCGGTCTATTACGCCGCACTCGGTGTCACACCAGAGATTCGAATCAACGCTTTCGCGCTTACCAGTAGAAGGAAAGCGGCGACGATGTTTACTGCCGCTCGATACATGCGTTCCAAACCTGGTCTACTCGTGTAAACGTACCTTGCCTGATAAGTGGTAACCCCCTTCCGAGTTTCGTACTCGCGGTCCTATCGCTCGCTGGAATTTATAATGTCACGGTGCTTAGATCGCAGATAAACCGTTTTGATCGTTCTCGAATCCGAAGGTTCACGAGGTACAAATGTGCCGTTGCTGAATCCTGCTAGGTAATTTGTTAGCTACGTGTTCGCGTCGAGTGAGGTGCATTCGGTTGTGGGAGGTGAAGTCGTCTTGCCGGGTGTCCAGATCTAAAGAGATATTTTAAGTCTATGGTACTTTGATTCGGAACCCGTTTCTAGCACTTAGGTTGCGAAGTGGAGGAATTTTTGACATAGGACTTCTTAGATTAACTCGCGAAGTTAAGGGTGTGTGGTAATAAGCGTTATGCAAATGACGCCAAAATTCCAGTCTTACTTTCGAAGTCCTACCAGTGTAGTCTAGATCCCCACTTAAATAACTCCACCAGAATTATCAACCCCTACGCGTTGATCGAGCTCACGAACGCGATCGATCGCAAAAATATTTGGCGGCAAAAAGGAAGATGGACGATTCCGCGCTTCCGCTTAAGGTTTGTCGGCTAGACACGTAGGTATGCGATCGTGGTGCAGGCTGTTGGGTCGGTGAGGAACGAGCTCGAGCCCACGCCGCAACATCGAGCCGCGAAGCAATTGTCTTTAGCGGCTGGCTGACTGCCTGTCTGGCTATTACGCCGGCGCTGATAGGAGGATTGTCTTACCCGGTGTTGTCTAGGTGTTTAAGACCGCGCTATTATGTTTCTCGCTAGCGAGGGGAACGGGTTAGGTAGGAGAGTGCGCGATAGAGTCGGAGGAGACACCGAGTCGCTAGAGAAGGTAGATGGATAGAGGCGAACCGGAGAACGAGCGACAAAGAAAAGCGGACACTACGGGCGGTGCGAGCTGGTGAGTTACGAGCGCAGCAGGAAGAAGAAAGACACCAGCGTTCGCTAATGAGGATTCAGCTAACTCGAACCGCTTCGACCGCGATCCTTCTAACTCCACCGCGCTGGAAATCGAGATTGTTGACCGTGTTAGGTGCCGTTATGTGTAGCTTTCTTTTAATCTAATGAAAAAGTGTTATTCTTCAGCATCGTTGCAAGAGCTCCAAACATTAGTGGCACAGTTCTCAGAATTTCAGCGGCTGGAGCTAACGATCTTCTTGAAATATGATACAGAGTAAAGGTTCAATGCACTACAAGTTCAAAGTTTTCCCCTTCTGACTTTAATATTGTCAGGTGCTATTGTTAATAATGAATTCGAATGATACTTGAAGTACGAACATATTGCTCGTTCGCTGATGTAACTTACGATATTACTTACGAAAGGAGCTAATAGGAAAATGGTCAATCATTCTGTCATAACAGAACTAACAATACGCTTAGATCGCCTATGAAGCAAAATGGTGGTTCACTTCGCGAATGTTCTCTCGACGTAATCGATCAGGAAATAAGGGGTGCAGCCAAAGAAGGGTGAAAGACTTCCTCTTCCGTGGAAAGTGCGTATCGAGTAGTTCATCTAGGATAATCGATAAAAGTTCCGCAAGGTACGAACTTTCCAAGCTTGTACGACCGCAAGAACCGGAACCAAGCCGCGAGAACCAGTCGTAAGCGAGAGAGTCGAGCGTAAGCTCCCGCCGCGAGAAGAACGTAATCTCATTGGCCACGCCAGGACGGCGGTCTCACTGATCCACGCGTTGATCGCGTTCCTTCCGACTCGACCTGTATTGTCCGCGAGCGCAGATTTACTGCGTTTTTTTCGAATTTACGATTTTCGTCCCGCGCACGGCTCGTAATTCCTCGTCGCCACCCCCGTATACGCTCCACGCGTTTCCTGCGCCCCTTTATTCTCCGCTTTCGTCGCGCCGTGTTTACTCCCGTGTTCCGCTCCGGATGCGAGAAAGTTGTATTTATTGCCGCACGCTGGGCGACATAGTTTCTCGAACAGGGTCACGTGGAACAATTGAATATTCATGGTCTCTCCCCCGCGGGACAAACGTCTGGACCTAGTGCATTACAAAATTACAAGTTCGGTTGGGTGGACATGTTTCTACACCGATCGGCTTTTGTGCTTTTCTATCTTTTCTTTTTTGACCGGTGATGTACCGGTTGTTCAGCTGGATTTTGGAAGACACTGGTCGCTGACCGGAATCGTTGTAGACGCATTCATTACGCCTCCTCCACAGCTGAAGCTGTGGTCCAGCGGAGACAGCTGATGGCACGTGCTCTGCTCGAGTATCGATACCAGGTGGGGGAAGTGCTTTTGCACACTGCAGCCACTGGTGCAATGGTGCAATACCGGGGCGACGATGTTAGATGGTTCTCAACCTACTGCGGCATTTCAAGCTTATCGTCAACATTGTCAGACACAGTCAGCTTGTACATTATCTTGTAAAATTATGTTGGGTATACTTGAAGTAATCATGTACTTTGTAAGAAGTATAAGAGGAATTATGAAAACACATTCATATTTACTTCAAATTCACACGAGGAATAATCACGGAAACTTTAAGTACAAGCCTGTAGTTGCTTATCCTCCTTTTGTTCATTAATTCATAAACAGCCTGATCCTTAAACCAAACGTAGTACCTCCACTAATATCCATATATTACAATAGTTTACTTAATCTTTTCTAGAGTAGGTTAACTCAAGAATTTTAAAGAAAGTACACAGTTCTCTTAGTAGCTATAAGTTTACGTCTCATCGTTCAGAAAATCAATTTTTGTTCAAACTTCAATAAAGTTGGAAGTTTCGCAAAATCGATTCGCAGAATGAGAACCACGGCAGAGAGTCGCGTGGTGCGGACCGTTCTCATCACCTGCCTTTTCCGCGTACAATAGGAGCGAGAGTACACTCGTTCGTCTAGGTAAGCCGAGGTACGGCATCCCCGTTGCCATCCCGAGAGGCAAGCACCCCTCTGCCGCATACATCCTCATTATGTGTTAGCTGCACCCTCTGAAACCCCGTGGCTCGTCCTGTGTATGCGTGACACACACACGCACACACGTTCGAGTGTCGACAGGAGAACCCTTCGTCGGGACGCACGGAAACACGATCACACACGCAGCCAGGCAAGCAGGCACGAGGTACAGAAAGGCAGAGATTGACAATGCAGGGGGCCCACCTGCCCCCTACCCCAATCTGGACACGCGCCCCGCGCTACCACCTGGTTCTTCTCCACTGAATCGTCCGCTACCTGGGACGTGCGCGATTTTCCTCCATTTTTGTGCATTTCTCTGTCGATTTCTCGGTAGTCGACAGTGTTTGATCACTCTTGCATGCTTGTGTTTGGTGAGCATTCTTGTTTCGTGTGGACTGAGATGTGCTAGTAGGGGTAGTTATTACCCTCTATCATTTGATTTATTCCCAAATTTCTGAATTTCCAAATCTTCAGATCTCTTAGCTTACAAGGTTCTTAGATTCCAGATTGTTTATTAGAAAAGATTTTTTCAAATTCCCAAGTTCTGAATCTTAGATTCCGAAATCTCCAAGTTCCCAAACTCCTGAGTTCCAATATCTGTAAGTTCTCAGATCCCCAAGTTTTCGAATCCTCAAGTTTCTAAATTTTAAGTTCTTGAATCTCCATGTTCCCAATCTTTGAATATCCCAAAACTATAAATCTGAAGATTGCCAAAGAGCACTATCGTAATGAAAATTAGAATAGAAAATAAAATGCGACAATGTACGTTAAAATAACGACGAGTTGAAAACAGAAAGGTCCCGCGACGAAGCGTACGTAACCGACTAATCCCTCTGGGTTTGGACCCGGAGTCAATGGTACAGGGCACGCGATAGAAATGAAGGGGTGAAGGATCGACCTAGCCGGAAGCTCGTATGGTACACGTGATCCCTGGCCATAATAAGTCTCGCTGCCTAGGCCCGGTGACGAAGGTAAAACGTCGTATGTGCCGACATTAACCAAATCTGAACAAACAGTGGATCCCTGGTGTCTCCTTTTCTCTTTCACGCGATATCCCCGCTTCTCTGTCTGAACCAGCTGGTCGAGTTGGAACAGGGGCTTCATCCTCCAACCCCAAAGGTCGACCCTTCGGGCTTGGAATAAAAATGAAGGCCCAGAAACGGTACATCGGGCCGGTCTGAATGAAACTCGTGCCCCGATATCCTGGGCTAGATGGAAAACCTGATCGAAACCGAACCTGATATAACCCTAGAAAGGAAACCGGGTGCTGTTAGATTCAGATATTCGCGCCACGGCTTTGGTGTCTTTGTTTTAGGCTTAAGAAACACCCTGAGGAATGCTCTTTTGATCCAACACGATTGAAGTGCCAAAGCAACGTATTCAAAATTTTTTCATTTACAAAGAATCTTACGTTTATTCAATAATCTTCTGAAGTTCATGAAGGTATGGGTGGTAAAGAAAGAGCAGATATTGCAATAACCTGTTTGATGAAAATTGAAACCAATCTAAAGTGGCAGTCAGACTGCTAACATTGTACAACGTTAAATTCACTTTCCCAACGATCTTGATCAAGGATTACTTGCTCCTCAGCGTCCATTAAAAAAAAAACTATCCTATGAACCTTGAAAACGATCCCCGCAATCAAGGATAATGCTCCATATTGAACCGATGCCACGAGATACGGTTGTACGAGCGAACAGAAGGGAATTTACGTCGAAGCATAAAGGAACCCCGTTAAATCCTAAGGTTTACAGAGAAGGCAGCCGAGGTCAGGCTGTACGTCGTGCAGGAAGAATCGTAATTACCCGACACGTATACCTGTACACGAACGACGACGGGCTGATATCGGCGCGAGGTCGCGATCTCCGCATAATGGGAGTAACCGACGCGAAGAATGCAGGTCGACCCTGAACCTCCTCCATTCCAGGCCCGCGACAAAGATCAAGGTGGTCCAGAAGACTGCTAACGCATTTTCACAGTTATGCAATTGGATCGCGTGCCGATCAACCACTACCGTGACTGACACCGTGATCGCAAACCACTACGATTTTTGCTACTTGTCGCTTCCTTGAACAATTTCTAGCTTCGGCAACTTCTGTAATAAAAATCAGTTCTCTGGAAATCGAAATATATGAAACTTTTACTCGTGCTTAACTTCAATTCCAAAGGACAGTTTTCAATTTTAATTTGAGCAAATAAAAAGAAGTCAGGTAACGATCGCAACGAGCAGCAGTGGCCGCTAACAAATTCACATTTGCGCCGAGCAAGCAAATTAATTTGCATACCGCTGGGACGCGCATTCTTCGCAGAAACCGAGCTAGATTTATCGATCCTGTTCCCGTGCGCGTTTATCGTCGACGATACACAATGACTTCCCAACGATCGACGCGAGCAAGAAGAGGAAAGATCGCTCGCGGCGCGTCGATCTCTTCCTCTTAGTCCGCTTCATCGTCCTCCGGGCATCTTCGTCTTCGTTGCCGCGGATTGATAATCCTGATGGACGTCACGATAGTATTAGCGTCATGGCGCTCGCCGCTCCTGTCGCAACCTGACATCCATGCAAAGTGCAAAGAGGAAGAAGACGACGAGAAGAAGAGGAGGCCGCCCGTGTGTCGGCCTCGGGAACCTGATACCGACGCGGTCTTATGAACGGATACGAGAGGAACATCACGAGAGAGATAGAGCACGGAAAGATACATCGACGTTGATTCTGATCTACCAGAAGTCTCGTGGAAACCGGTGTACCCGAATTGAAATGTAACCAATGCCATTTCCTCGGATATTGTTAGTGCAACCTTCATACTTCATAGTTTCATAGTTGGGGGATCTCGTTAACTTTAATACAATCAGTCAACTTTATTGAATAGGTTTATAACTCACGTGTTGTTCCAAAAACTTACTCTTGTCGAATTTTTAAGCGTAAAATTTAAGAATAAGGAGTTGACAATATACATGAATCGTGACGGTCCCAGGTCATTAATATAAATTCTCTGAGGCCATAACGGTCCAACAGAAATAATAGAGCATTCGGTAAAAAAAAAGTTCAAACCGTTAAAGAAAGTGAAGAAGCGTCACATCGGTAGAAAACGGACGTCGTCGTCCATGCGACGAAAATCTTGGGTCCCCTTCGTTCCTTTTAAAGTTTAAAAGCGGCTGGTACACACCGAGCACACGTAGATCCCGTGTGTCTTCGGGGTAGCTCGGTTGGTACACGGTTTGGCCTCGTGAAAGACGTAACCTCGTGAGCCTTAACTCGATCCATTCAGGATCTCTTCTCGTGCAGGCACTTTGTGAGCCTCGAGCACAATGAAGCCAGCCGAGCCGAAAGGTACCTGCCGTCGTCCGTGTACGTACCTTTCAGCTCCTGGACACCTGCGCAAGAAGACTTTTGATTTTTCTTTTCGCCCGTGCACCTTGGCGAATTTGTCATTCATCCGCCGACCTGGCTGACACGGTCCCGGATCATTTCCTCGCGATCGTCTCTGCCTCGAGATATTTAATCGCTCGAATACCGTTTTAAAAATCGAATCAAAGAAATTATTCTTGAGATGATACCTTTTAATATTTCTTACTTTTACAGTACTTTTTCGTTTTGTATTTGGGAAATAAACATAGTATTCTGGAACTACTATTTTTTCATCCAGAAAAGGTGTAGCAAAATGCAATTGGAATGAAAGTGATTCCTTCAGGATATAGCTTTGAGGTTACATTCGAGAGAACAAAATTATGGGATTTAGTAGAAATGCAATGGTTTTATCATTGTGTCTAGATTTTTGATTTCTGCGCCCTTGCATAGTCGCGAGCGAATCCCGGTTCAGGTGCAGGAATCACATGTCGCGTTACGTTTATCCTACCCCATAGGATCGCTGTACAATAGCTTTGACACATAAAGACCTCCCCTCCAACCCCTGAAAGCCTTGGCTGCTCCGGGAAGCGTGCCATTGCCTGTCAGCTGCTACCCTCTAGGCACGGGATACGTTGAGAACGTTCGAGGAACCAGGTATATCGACGTATCGAATGCCAAATGAATGTTCTAGAGTCGAGAGTCAACAAAACTTCGATCGATGTAGAGATCAGATATTAAAGAATTACTTGGTCGACATTTTTTAACTTTGAGGACACTGAAATCTTAAAAACTGAACCTCAAAACTTTACGAGTCACAAAAAATTACCATTTTCAGAAGTGGGTCATGATCCATATAATTTTGGAAAAATCTTAAAGTACTATAGATTTTCCAAATCTGGAGGGTGTAAAATATGTTACTAAAATATGTCTATACTATTGTTCACTGATCACTTTAACTGCTGTGTCGTTTGTAATCAGCAGTATTTTCTCACGCAAAATTTTAACGTTCAACAGCGCTACGTCCACAGTAGTTTTTACGGTCGAACGACGAGAGCAATAATGAAAAATCGTTTCTGGAAGACAAGACGGTTGGCACAGGTGAGAATAAGGCGACTGAAAACGCATGGAATCGCAGCACTTCTTTTTTACGGCCGCTCTCCCCTTCGCAAGAGCTCCATCGGAGACATCGTGGAGACATTGGGGTGAATTTATAGCGGGACTTTTACGAGCGACCTATTTCAACCGCGTGGAACAGAGACGGACCCGTTCGTCCGAATACGAAAGCAACGGATGGAAACACTGTGTTGCATTTCGTGCGTTATGCGACGTGCCCATTGTTCCGTGCGTTTTTTGGCCACGCATCTCGGAGAGGATCGTAAACTTTTGTATTAATATTTCTTGCAGTCGGGAGCAGATTACTCGCTCTAACTACCCCAGACGTTATGGCTACCGGTTGCTGTAGCCTTGCAAACATATCGGGTGTTCCAAATAAACTATCCAAGACTCAACAGCTTCATATGACTTCATATGCCTTCGTTTGATACGAAGAAATACATTTATTAAAACATCTTGTAAATAAAATTATAATTATTCACAATAAGCAGTGCGAACTAATGAAGTTGATACGAAAATCCTATGAGAATTACTGAATTTTACTCTGTAAATCATATTAGGGAAAGTAATGGTACGAGATTCTGTAGGTTCTAAGATTGTTCTTGTAGGTTCGATTTAAACTTATCTGAAATATGATAACAGATTCATCGCGGAATATCCTAGGCAAAACTCTGCAGCGTTCTTGATTAATTTCTTCCGTCTTGGGATCGAAGAATCGGAGAACGCAGGATGAAGCAAGCATCCAGGTTAACGCATAGACACGCCATCGTATCCGACGCGGGCAGTGCAGACGCAGACGCATTAGAGGCGTCTATAAATCGCTCGCAACGATTCGAAGAGGCTGCGTCAGCAGGATCGTGACATTAGAATAATTCGAAGGCAAAAGCAGCAGCACGCGCGAGGCCCCAGCACCTCGGTAGCCTCCATTAATACCGTTCCACCGGTGGACGGGAAAATAATTGACCCAGGTGGATGGAATCGAGGCTCAGCTGGAAATCGGACTGTTCTTTGGCCGCGTAGGGCGTAGCGGTGCCCTGTAACCACCGATAAGATCTGTAATCCGCGCCACCAAATGGGCTCTACCTTCTCTTTAACTTTCGATGTAGCGGCATCCCTTCGACGAGATTCGGTGGCCCAGAATAGAACCGGGAATTTCAACGCGAGCTACTTGGAACGACCAATCGATTATGTTCGAGATAAGACAACGCGACACGGAATTCTCTGTCGGCTTGCGGCGAACTGGTAGTCGCTCCAGGGATCGTTTGATCCTTGCTGTGTACTTCGCATTCTGGGACTAGTGAAAATCGATTGGGACACTTGTTCTCGGCTGTTCGTTTTCTACCTACTAAACCTCCGATGTTACTTCTGTTAAATCCATTGGTTTAATTAAACGAAGTCGATTACACTGTTCTAACAAAATCACTTCAAAGATCATGATCGAGAGCTCGACTATTACCCAGATTCGACAAAAGAAGAGTGTTTTGACAAAGTGACGATGTAGTTGAGGTTATTAGGTACAACTTCCGTAAACTTTGAATTACTGTTGATTACATGGAAGGAGAGTTGAATATTCGACTCTCGGTTATGATCGACTAGGGTTCGATCACGGTAACGAGAGCTCAACTTTGTATCAAAAGAAAGTTGATTTTTACGCATGAAAATAGCCTGAGCAATGGTACGAAAAAAGAAGGAACAGGAGATGAACATCGACGAAAACACCAGGGCCAGAAGCTGCCGAGAGCGGAGATGAATGCGCCGATTATCACGGCCGGTAATGTTCTCGGAAGCATGAAGCGGCGATGCTTCTGGGCCCGTTCAATGTCGCCTTAGGCGGCCTTCACACCGGACTAATGATCATTCTCGCAGCCCGAGGATTTGTTAACATCGTCGTCGGTGTCCACCCGGCCTCGAACTTGACGATCGATTAATCATGAACGGACATGAACGTGGATAAAAATACGCTCGTCCTTTGATTCCGCTAGGAGACCTTGCCTCGTGTAATTGAGCGGTCTTTGATTGAATATCGAGGAGGTGTCTCGAGCAAAGGATTAATTGTTGGGAGGGGATCCCCTTTGTTCGATCAATTAGACGGAAATTAGAGACCATTCGTTAGTTGCCGATTAACTTCTGTGATGTCTTGATTAGGGTTTGACGGTTACAAAAATTAGAATGGTGGAAAGGAGAAAATGCTAGTTAAGGTTTCTATAGAATACTTGTGAGGTAAGATTGCATCGATGCAATTTGATGAATCTAAGAGCTCTTGAATATCTTTGCAAATGTGATTGTAATGAGGAAATTCATATACTTTTATTTTTCTATAAATAATTTATTCAAAGTCACTAAGTAGTAAAATTGTTGATGTATCAGTTCACTGAATTATACCTTGTAGAGAATATTTCGAATCATCGTACGATACGAAGAACTTTCTGAAACTGGTTAAGAATCGAGTGCAGCTTCTCTGCCGTTATAATGCAATCTGAATAGCTATTTTTGGCCAGTTAAGTTTATGACCGGAGCGAGAAGTTCGAGCCAGTTATTCAAACGATCATCGACGACGGTTTTCGGTGTGAAGCCGGGTTAACGGTGCTCAGCATTCGCCGAGTCGGGTTAAGTCCGGTCCAGGTGCCGCCTGCTATGCCAGCCGGTGAGATGTTGCTCCTGGTGGACCTGATCGAGCTCGCTCGTGCCATTGACCGCCATTGACTCCCCCACGTACGACACATTGCCCGACGTGTCCGCCATGCCGGCGTGTTCCTCGAGTCACCTCTATCTGTGTGGACTCAACGCGGAAGGTAGCGATTTTCGAGATCTCCGCTGGATCGACGACCTGTGTACATGATCACGCATCCAACCAGTTACGTAATAGTTTCCGAACTGGAATTTTCAAATGTAGGTAACTGACGAACAGGTATCTATGATATCTATGTTCCATCTGTAAATTAATTCGGGAATTTTTGTTTAGTATTGTTTATTCGTTGGTCCTCTCAACGAGGAACTTGAGGTGGGAAAGTTTCCAGACTTACTAACATTTGAATCTATCGAACTCCAAATTGATGGACTCCTCCTACGTTTTAATATACTGAAGTATTATACGTTTTAATATACCTAAATATTTAAATACCCAACTCAGCCATATTCCTAAATTTCAAGACCTCCAAATCCCCAAATCTCGAATCCTAAATTTCAGTACCAATCACAGCTATTCTGACGAACCTCAAATCCCCATAACCTAACAAAACACCAAACGTTAGCTCGTAAGCAGCGTTGAACACGAATAACGGAGACGGTAAACGAAATTAATGGATCTATAAGAAGCGCGGATGGACTTATGGACTCTTAATAACTCCGGGAGACCCCATTACGGACACCTCAGGATCGATGGATCATTCGTCATTGCTCAATCGTCCGATCGATCCAATTACGGTCCGTGTAGCGCCCGGTGATCCCATCGATTCGACCAGTTGATCTATGGAGCTCATATATTGTAATCGACTAATCGAGAGGCGTACGATGACGTCCGCGGATGAGCAGAGAGAAGGGAGAAAAAAATAGGATCGGTCAGTATTTTTCTTCACGAGTGATCGCGGACAATGCTTAGTTTGAACGATTGCGTGGCTTCCACGAAAATGCGGCTGAATTAAACCCTCGTTACGTGAATTGTCACGCAACAATGCGTTAATGATCCCGCGTGAAAGAATCGTTCGAAGATGGAAGTATTTGTCACGTATCGGTGAAAACTGGGTCACTTGAGAACCACGATGATTTTTCTCGCTATACTGTCTTTTGTGTTGGGTCTTTTCGAATAGTGTGATTCATTTTTTTTAACGAGGATCACCAGTCGCTTTCAAAATTGTCGATGTCTCAATTATGAGGAGCAATGAAGATTAATGTCAAAGTTCTAAGAAGTGTTTTACGTAAGAAGTGTTTGCAAGGTGAACAGATGAAGAGGACATTTATAAGTTATAAAACACCATATTGATTTATTTCAAATATCAGTTTCTGTTCTTGACTATCTTTCCGAAGAGTTCGCAGAACTTCATCCCCCAATTTTCTTTCCCTTTCAACGAGACACAGTAGTTAGCCGCGTTTCTCTTCGAGCCTCCCTTCTACGTCTATCGAATAGAAGATCTCCGAGCGTTTTCGTTGAAAGTGAAGCGGCTTCGAGCGGGTTCGCGCGTCTCGCAACGCTGGCCAAGATGCGTATCGCGCGTACGCGCTCGCGGTTGCGTCGCAAACGCCCCCGCACTCGAGATGCCAGATTGCGAGCCGACTTTACGCTCGGCCAGCCGAAAGATTTCGTTTTATTGCCGACTAGCCGAGTCGTTTGGGCTCGATTACGCTCGCGTTCGTTAGCAGAAGCGGCCGCGAATCGGACGATCGTTAATAAAATTTATGTCCGTCTACAGTTGCGAACGGTAAACCTAGACCCTTCTATGCCTACATTTTTAGATGTCTATATCTACATATTTCCACATCTTCAAATCCTGGACCTCTGTATTCTCAAATTTCTACTTCTCGAAATTCCTCGTATGCAAGTCCCTATGTCTCAAGATTCTTACACTTCCGTATTCCTACATCCTTATTTCTCTGTATCCCTAGATCTCTATATGGTGCCCTACATGGTCCTATGTCCCTACATCTCTACATCCGTCATCATTAATTATCCTCAAACAATAACCCATACACCGAATTTTTAGCAAGAACCCAGGACCACCAACAAAGAACACAGTTTTATATAACATTGCCAATTACGTTCACGACACGACCTGTTTCCACATAAATCTTCGAGACTATGCTCTATCTCCTCCTATCAAATAAATCATGACGAACGAACGCCTCATTCCGCATCGAATAAAACCTGATAATGGGCAAACCTCGGTCTCTCCCCGACCCACGCTTTAATTGCTCGCCCGGTAAACCAAATGTCGCGACCGAGCGTTCGCCAAATGTACTTAAAGGTTCAAAGGATGAAGCGGGTTCGTTGCTATCGCGTAAGAAGAGGTTCAAAGTGGAAGGTAAGCGCGAGGAGCATGGTTCGAGAAGAATGCATCGGAGATAAGGAGGGTCCACGCGAGATATTCCATTCGTCTTGGTCAGGCTAAAGCGTCAGATCTGTTGCTTTCTTTTCCCGGCGTTTCGAGAGATCGCGGCGATGCATAAAGCGATTTATTTGAATTAATGAGCTCACCTCTGGCGAACCATCGGGTCGAAAGTCGATGCGATCTAATAAGAGGGGGTGATCGGTCGCCTCGTGACCATGGGGACCTTAATAAAGGCTCGTGCACACGCCCTTTTCTTGGCAGTCGTTGTTAGAGCACCGTTTCCACGGTTAGAAAATCTCATTACCAGCATCCGCTGTTACACCGTTCTTTGTGGTCCCGTTTAGGTCGTGAGATCATGTCCTCTCTGTTTCATTTCGCTTGTTTGATCCGGCAAAACCGCCAATTAGCTGCTCGGTTCCCTCTCTTATCCACAGAACGCCTCCCTCGAACGTCAATTTAACGCTGGCTCGCGCCAAAGGCGAAAACCTCGATATTATTACGCGAGATCGATAGATCGCATCGTCGTGGCGACCTAGAACCTGCTTCGTTCCAGCGTTTTCCAACTCGCGCCACCGGAGAACTCCGTTGCGACACGCGTCGCGCGCCGCGCCGCTCGATGTAAACCGTTGATACAGGATTTATGTTTCCCCGGCGCGGTGCACGCGGTAAATTACCGATAAATCAGCGACGGAGGCGGCCGCTCGTTCCGCGCTAGAAATCCTCCAAATTTGGACGACAGCGACGCTTGGCCAATCGCCGCCGGCTTTTACGCTCGTGCAAACCGGGAAGTCACGCACACCTTTACGAGCCTGTTTCCTTTAATAAAGCTGTATCGCTGACGTTACCGGGACTCTCTGTTTGCCGATTCTGGCTGAATCGTCTTCCACTTTTGGAAACTTCGAATTATCCATCCTGGTTGGAATAAAAGATACCGGCAGAAGATTGACCTTTAAAGAGGTAACGGGATGGACCACGTGGAAATCGTTTTTGTACGTGCATTAAGAATATTGTGTCATTTCTGGAGATATTAAAACATTTCTCCGTCGTACAATCTCATAGTGCCCATAGGTCACAGCAGTTCAAAATGTACTTCGCATGTAGATATCACAATTTTACCCCTTCAGTTAAGTAGTACTTCCTCACACGAGCGTCTGTATTTGACTATGAACGCTTGAGTGGACAATTGTGCACATATTCGCGAAGAATTGCGTTTCACTTTCGACGTGTACCGAGTTTCCGGGCAAAGAAAGATCAGGTTCTGTTTTGTTTTGGCGGATTTGGCTTACGGAGCAGGTTTACGGTTTATACGGCAACATATATTTAAAGCGTCCCTGCGTTAGTCGCAATATGGCCGCACTGAACTTTCGGTACGCCCACACCGTGAACCAGCTTCGTGAAAGACGACGTCGACAGGCGTCTCAGTTTCCGGAAGTGTCGTGTTTCGACTGCGAGATCACCGAAATTTTGCATAGAACTTTCTTGACTATATTCACAAGCTAATCCAATGTTAAAAATCTGCAACTCATTTTTGGCACCAGTTGCAATAATTTGAACAAACTGATTCGGTTCCGATTAAACAGTTTCGGTGATCGTAAAAGAATTCCAGCGACAATTAGGAAGGTTTCCTCGGCGATTCTCTTGACAAACGTTCGTAACAAGATTCCGAGAACCTTTACAAGGTGGCCAACGTCCGTACCCGATGAATAGTGGGCCGACAAACGTGTACGATGCGTGTACCGCGTAAGCGCGTACGAGCGGGACGAGGCACGTATTACAGGCTCGTCTCGCGGTACCAGTAAAGAGGCGGTCCACGATAAAGAGGATAGGTATCGTGGTCGACGAGCAGCCACAGTGGCCCATTTTCGTAGCTGTTACAGCCCGGTTATTACCATTATTACCATGGTCGATTACCATAACGGAGATGTTATTTAAATAAGTCGCGAGCCACCCCGCGAGCGATGTCCTTGCGGAATAGAGTCGGTTATACAGGCGGCTGTTGAACGCACGCCTGCGGCCAAAGAGAAGGAAACGAGAGAAAAGAGAGGACCGAGGATTTATGTGCACCTCGCACCAGAAAGGTAGGGAGGTTTTAATGAGGCTGCTACAGCTTGGACGGAGAAAAAATGATTGTAAGCGAAAAGAGATCCTTGTTAATTGATACCCGCATTGGTGGATTCGAGACTCTCGTTTGGATATGCTTTACACGCGTTCGAGATGATGTACGATTGATCTTTCTTCGAGCTGTTGAACAAGAATATTTGAAAAATTGAAATTGTTATCTCTCTACGTGTCTCTTGTCAAATTTATTTGCAATAAGCGTGATTCAAACAAAACTACCGCCTATTAAGTGCATGCTGGAAAAGAGTACTAAACTGTTGTTACATTTGCATAATTTTTTTCGAACAAGTTTACCTTTTGCTACTTCTGTGTATTGTTAGTTTGTAATTCAACGCTGGTTCAATTTATAGAAGTACTGATGTCCATACCTAGTATCTACTACAGAATCTTCTATCAGCCAGGTAGTCATATTCGGAATTTTCTTCGTACTTTCCTTTCATAATTGATCAGAATTTCTGGCGTCTCGAGTTAGCGAAATACACGCGTTGCCCCATATAACCGTGTTCGCCTGTTCGTTGTTACGTGGAGTTTAATGAATGGAACGTTCTGTTCCGATGACTAACGACTGCGGGTATTCGATTACGAGGGATCCTGTGCTAGACACAGTCTAGTAGAAACTTGCGAAACGCAATGCACGTTGACACACGACTCCACCGTCTACGACCTGCTCACGCCTATGCACTCGCGAGTGCATATAGATGCAATGCATACTTACGCGTACACAGATACACCGTACATTGTTGCCCACTCGCGAACCGAACGTTCTCCATACTTTACAATAGCCTCTCCATTTCGTTCTTAAACAAACTCGGTTGCAATCGAGCGAAGCGAAGTGCCTGGAAATGTAAATATCGCCGCCGAAGTTCGTAAATACTTTTCACTTGCAAAACCACAAAAATGAAACTGGATTGCCGATACGAAGCTCTGAAACACTGGCGATCCGTTTGATAGTCATTCGATAAGAATCTTAATTTTGCAGGAACGAAACAAATTTTCGGGCAAACTCATCTGTCCATTGGCGTAATAATGTAGGAGCCAGGAAGAGCCTGCCACCGTCACTTACAAATTTTCCAATTTTTACAGATTCAGATTTTGAAATTCCCATAACTTCGATTTCTCGAATTTCAGATTTACAGAAGCATGTGGCATTGAAGATATCAGTAGATATAGGCCCACCCAGAGCAAAGATTCCAGTTACGCCAATGCAATTGTCACGAAAAATGTTTATCCTTTTTAAATAATTGCACGATGAAACATCGCGGTGTTACCCGCAAACACCGTTCGCAATACGACAGGAAACAAAGTGGGCGCATCCTAATGGATTACACTTGTAGGCATCGCCTACTGCGTGTCCGCGGCTCTCTTGTATCGTCGATTATAGTGTATGTTCGACGTATAAACACGATACTTTATTAGCGAGTCAGGGGCGCGATGTTCATGCGCGAGTATCCTTTGACCTCCTTCCAAAAATCCGATCCTGCGAAGGAAGTTGATCGAGGCCAGTAAAAATCGAAAAGAAACAGCATCGATACTGATCGGCCGTTTCTTCCTCTCTCAGAATTGTTTAAATAAATTCGAAGTTGCCAGATTGGCCCAAGGCTATCCAGTTAATACCTTATTGTGGCGTATCGGTGAAAAAAAAAGGAACATGGCGAGAGCGACCAGGAGCGGTTTCCAGGCGACTCGGAACGCCTGCACAAACGCTATCGGCGCCCGGCTCGGCGCGGCTCGGCTCGGCGTTGCGTCGCGCGACCCGTTCTCAATGGTCCATTGTGTCGTCCGATCGGCGCGAATTTTTCGCCGATCCCGACGGACTCGCGTGGCCGCCCTCGATAGGCAGCTACGGGAATAAATTAACGTGGCAGTTAAACGTATCCGCGCGACGGCCGCGTGTATAATCGCGCGCGTGTCGTAACGCGTCCATTGTGAGCGAGAACCGGCTTCAAGTGCGTCCCTACGATCGTTCAGAGACGGGGGAAGCACAACCTTCTGTTTCTGATCAGCCTGTTGATGGCCTGTCGACGGTGCATTTTTTCCTTCATTCTTGTCGAGATCGTCATCGGAAATTAATTTGACCCCCTACTTTATTTCTCATACTTTACACTCACATTTGTGGCACTTCATTTGGGATTTCAGATCTAGCTTCAATCCTGATCTGTCGATGAAGGACTCTTGAATGTAAAATATTTTCGCTCGAATGCTTTTGATCTTAATCTTAGGGGTACCTGAGGAGCATCCTAAAAGAGTATAGAATCTAGGAAGCACCGTGGGAAAATGTAGAACATAGGAAGCACCTGAGGAGAAGCTGAGGGAGCTCAAAATATTAGACTACGCCATATTTGTAAAAGTATGGTACATTTAGGGATAATTTAGGAAGAGCCTCGGACTTAGGAAGAGTCTAGCTTCTAATGACGACAGCTATCAGCTAGTAGTGAAACTCTAAAGATAATCCAAACTGAGTCTACGCAGACTAACTACCCTAGACCTTCCTTCTACGTTCCCTCTCAAGATCTGTGAGATGAACCACTGGTACTAACAACGCACACGTATTATGCAGCATACAGATGTGGAAAAATCATGGTCACGGGGTGTTAACTAATGCAATGTCCACGTTGCACCCGAGTATCCCGACCAATGGGGTTCGTCGGTTAATAAAGCAGCGGTATCGATCCAACATGTTGGAAACGGTCGAGGAACCTTTTGGAGACACACCTTGTACGCGGTACGGTGCGTACGAATCTGGTATCAGCGTCGCGGCTCGTATCGCAAATCTCGTGCGAGAAGGAGCTGCCAGCAACAGCAGCCACGGCAGTTCAGGTAGAATGGAAGTGGCAAGATAGAAGACGGAAACGCTATCGTTCGGGTGACTAAGGGTGCCCCTGATCCCCCTCGTTCCGCAACGATCGCTCGAATCTCGAATCTCGATACGCGGTGCGAGTGTCCTGACTGTCGGCGACGCGGTTTCGCGCCCGATAAGTTATTCGCCACGGTTTGCTGGCCTGTGATAGGCGGGCGCCAAGACCACCGACCGTCTGGGAATGTGTCCCTCATGAAATCGGTCCCACCACACGCGATTTAAATGGCACTGTATTATCGAACAATGCGTTCGAGACGCTCGGCGACCGATACACCGCGAATTCGATTGTCTCGATCGAACCGCACGATCGGAAAAGGATTTTGTTCGAAGGAGAAAGCGTTGCTTCATCCGTGGGAAGGATTAATATACTTGCTTCTTCTGCGAGAGATACAACATGTGAATACGAAGAGAACATTGTAATTGATTACGTTAATTGGAGGATTCGATGTGGCGAGGTATGAGGACATCGTGAAGTATTACTGCGCAGCGATCTTGGGGTGTTACTGCTGCGGATGGGATCAAGTTCATTGGGAATTTAGGAATCGGAAGATTTGAGAATTTAGAAATTTAGTAGTTTAAGAAATGGAAGTTTGAAAATTTGGAAATCTTGAACTTGGAAGTTGATTTATAAATCTAGAAAGCTGTGTTTCTAGATTCATAGCTGATGAAATGTAGACAGTGGGATGTCCCCGACAGAAGCAGAAAAGTTTGGAGCTTCTATATTTATCTCGGCAGACTTTCGATCGTGCGTAATCCTGTTGTCGGCGTTATATTGTTGCAATCGGCGATAATAAATGCTCGACAGATCCGTACAGTGGTCAGAGGGGACTGTTACTCGTTTCGCGCGTGCAACGCTCGCGGAATTTATCGGACGGATGATCGGCGAGGTAAGAAGGTCGGGATTAACGGTGGTCGTGTCCAGTACAAAAATAAAACGCTCCTTAAAAAGCCACTTCTTGCTGACCCAATGTGTAAGCCGCCACGTTGAAAAATGCAGCGAGCACCAACGAGACCTTTACCGAGCCTGTTATCGCCATGTTTTCGTTACTTTTCTGTTTTACCGTGTAATTAATACTTGAGTTACCAAAACACTAGGTGAACCCCTGTGCAAAACCGTGCGAGCTCACACGGTTCAATTAGAGATATTGTAAAATTAGATGGGACACGTTGAAACGTTACGTTCTCGGTACATTAGGATTAGCCAGAGATTTGCGTTCGGTAAGATAGGTTTATTGCGACGTAGAAACGTTGCTTGCTTAATAGATTAGGCTTAACTGTTGATTTGTGCTCTATGACGATAAGTCGATTGTGGAAATGCAAACGCATGTCTAGTCCGGAAGAAGTGTTCACTATCTGTCAGGTACTTTTATCGATCTTTGTGTAACGTCTCAATAAATCGCGTACTTTATCACCCCATGATTTTGATAAAGGCCGATAAATTTCAGCTCAGAGGTTTTCCTGCGAAAAGTAACATGTTTCTTGCAACTGTGTACTCATCAGTGAAGAACATGTCTGTAGGCTATATATTATACAAGGAATTTACAACTGAACGAAAAATAAAATTATTATTCAAATCATTCAAATTCAAATCAATTTAAATGTACTCTTGATGCTTTTGGAATTTGTTTATTGCTACAGACGTATGGTGTAGCACAAGAATTGCACTCTCACCCCGAGAACATGCACATGAGCATGATAGAAAGGGTTAATAACAAAAATGGAAAATGTGCTATTCGATGGAATTAGAAAGTTGAATTAAATGTTTCCCAAGGACCGGCAGGCTCGTGCTAGGTTGGTTAAAAAGGATCAGGATAATCGACACCGTGGCCGACTCCGTTCGGCTTATAATCGCGCGGCTTCGTTAAACGGTGCGCGACGTGCATGGTAATTAAGCGGAGTGGCGTAATCCGCTTTAAAATCGCGATAAATCCAGCCCCACCCCCTCGTGTCAACGCGCCTTAAAAGCCGTACAATCACTCCGCAACAATTATTTCGTGTCGTTCGAAATTAACCGGCGTCTCAGTGTCGCTGACCGCACCACACCGCACCGCACCGTTTCGAGTCAGTCGAACAACCTGGCAATATTTCTGCGAGATAAACGCTTCCAAATCGAATCGCATCGAGAACCGTGTAAATCGCGACCCTATGCTCGATCGAATCGATGCAATTGCGCTCCGAGCACGTTTTAATGCATTTCAATACCCCCTATCTCGATCTGCTCGGCTACTAATGTATATTCACACTGTGAGCTACTCTTCGCTAAATAGCATTCAATTTAGTCTAACACCAATACTAAAAGATCGAAACCTGAATGTAACACTTTCGATGTTTCAAAATTTATTTTATACAAGATTCAACTACAAAGAAATTTCCTACCGAAATGAAGTTTAATTCGTATACGCAACAGTGTTCTCCAACCCGTTCTCCACTCTCCCTAAGCTCTTCGTATCCCCTCTCTAACTACATCAACTCCATCTCCAAAATCTGTCCGTATCTAAAAGTATGTCTTAGAAGACACGACAGTATTATAAACCGATGTCTGAATAAATGTCCCAGATCATCCGCTGCATCAAGGTACTTTAAAGGATCCCACAGTAACGGTTCCTCTCCCGGTTGATTCTATTTTATCTCACACACGGTGTATCATAGTCATTCGATCAGTCGCCTCGGGTGCTTCGACAACGGCGCTAAAGATCGTCGAGCACGATACCTGGAGCACTCGGACTTCATAATCCGACCGGTCTAAAAAGGAGCATCGACAACGGCAGGATCCGCGTTCTTGATTCTTGCAGTTCATCAATTAGCCGATTTCGGTGATTAATCGATGCTTTAGTACATCGTGGTCCGTAGGACGCGTATCGAAGGAAGACGAACAGCTCGGAGCCGAGCAGAAGGACTCGAAAGACACTGGACATTCGTTTTCGACCTCGTCGTCGTGCATCGAACGTTGAGCGACGAACGGATATCTGCGATCAGACGTAAGTATGTGCGATCTATGTCCTGCGCTTCGACGTCCGCCACGATGGCTCCTCCGGGGAAACGAATAACGTGGCGCGATTAAATCTATGGGCCTGCCTACCTTAGGACGACTTCCTCTGGACGTTTCGCGAGAATAGCCGAAGATTTCTTTCGTTGAGATACATCGATCAAGGAAAACGTGGAACAACAAGGTTAAATGGAGCGACTGATGGATCACGCGACGGCCAATCGATGTTTATTTATCATTTCATTCGACGAACGATATGTTTTCCTAGTTTAATGGTCGCTTTTACCGATGTTACAGTGTACTTCCTTGGTCGTAAATCGAACTTCGATGGTCGATGAATAATGCATTCATTATTCATCCCGGTGTTTTGTGTAGATACAGCAACCTGTGCAACTAATAATCTTACAGAATTGCAACTAATCTCTCTGTGATAGGGGCAAATTTATTAGTCCGCATGAAGGATTTGAAATATTGCGAATTGGCTAATTTGGAAATTTAGAATTTTAGAAATTTGGGATTTGGGGAATGTGAAATTGGGAAATATAGAAATTGTAGACTTAGAAACCTGACAAATCCTAGATTTAGAAAATGAACAGCAAGTACACAACTGACAATTGCACCAAATCTTGAAGCTTCTGCAGAATATCGAGATTTGACATGATTTCCGCATGAATTCGAAGAACGACAACTAGACTCGTGTGAAGCAATTTATATAATCCGAAAGTCTCGATAGCAGAGTAAGGTGGCAGGTTCATATACCAGGTTTGAACACGGTCTCTATCAGATCTCGTGTTAAACGAGCGATACATTATTCGTTTTCGCTGGTCCTTGAAATTGATCATTCTCCTTTTCTCAATTTCTCTGTTCGTTTCGTCTGTATCAAGATCGGAGCGTGCGTAGCCAGAGAACAAGCGTGTAACGCGAAATGAACTCGTCACATGGCTCTCATTAGATCCGCGAGAGAAAGTCCACGGTTTAACGAACGTTTACTCTGTACTAACAAACTGATACTTTCTAACGGTGTGCTCGTAAACCAGGCGTGAACTCCATTTTCATTGATTGCATCCATTTTCTGTCTGTCATGCTAACGTGTTACTTTCATTTTTAAATTATCTGACAACATTCTCATTAACGTTTTGACGGACTCACATTTTATGGTATTACTCTCGCAATTTTATGTTCTTATATCAATAGACTATTTATAGAATTATGAGAATTTCAATTAATTGGAGAATTTATAATTTTTTTCATTTTTTCGTGATCCGAGTTTTCACAATTTTTCTGTATCTCAGTTTCTTAGTTTGTTAATTCCTCAATTCCTGGGTTCACAAATTTTTCTATCTTCAAAGTCTGGGTTCCAAATTCCCAAATTTTCAACCTTCCAATTTCGCGGTTTCTAAATTTTTGTGAAACGATCGACGAATTCCCGAGCCACCTGATTTTGGTCCGTACACGCGAGCACCCATGCAATTTCCTCGATTCGAAGCATGTAGCGGATCGTGTGCGCAAGGAACGCGCGTGCCTCGGGCGCGGGTGTGCCCTCTCGACGCGTTAACGCTCGCTCAGACTCTTAGGAGCTACCATGTATCTGTTGTACCGTGTGCGTGCTACGCTCGTGCACGTTCTCGATCACCCACACGTGCATCCCAAGAAGAATCGTGGCGTATTGCCACGTATCGTCCGTGTCGAGATACCGTAGTCCTGGTGCTATAATAATTTCAGCTGAGCATGAGCCTTTGATGCTCTGTAACCAACCTCACGCACGTGTTCGTTTCCACTCGTATTCGTCACTTTTCCATCTTGAACCAGTATTTTTGTCGATACACTTATATTTATATCTACGCAAATATTCTTTTTAACTATTGCAACAAAAGTTCCATTGGTCATGTCAGATCAGACGGTCCAATATTTCACATTTTTCATCAATTCACTTATGTTCGCCGGAAGGTAATTGAACGTTTTGTCCGGTCGCTTTCTATAATGCTAACCCGCAGCACCTCCTTAACAAGGTCTCTAAACTAGAACGAGCGTTGTTTTACGAGGCCGCCTCCTCGAGGATTATCGAAGCTTTCTGAAAGTGCTCCCCTTGGTCCCGTAACGGCTCGCTCGCGAACTCGTACGAGCTCACAATGCTCGCGCGAGCCCGAGCGCGTAATTTATACCGTACGATTTCTATGATTTAGTACGGCAGCTCGGGCCTTTCTTAAGTACCTTGTGCCTGACGTGTAACCATTTGTTACGTTTCTAAAAGTGCCTGTACAGCGTTGCGCCGCGTCGTTGCGCGTATTTATTAAAATAGCAGGTAGACGCAGGTAGAGGAACGACCGTGTGCCAAGAAAGGGAGGTGAACTCCACGGAAAAGGAGGAATATACAATGACAAAACAAAACTGGTCCGATAACACTTCTTTCACTTCAATATTATTTATACATTAACATTTTCATAATTGTACTTTCATTTTTTGATTCTCGATATCCACATTTTCTTAGACGAGGGTTTCAATAGATCTGGTTTTCTATCCAAGTTTCTAGTCTCTTGAGAAGATTTTTACATAATAGCGGTTTCCAAATGCAGAATATAAATCTAAAGCAGATTCGATTATAAGATGAAATACGTAGAAAAGTATAAAATAGTAGAAGAAAAGGAACAGATTCGGATCGGTCCCCGTTTCCACGTCGGTGGTGAGTTTATACTGGTAGTACTAGTCCCATTAGTAGTCAGCCAAGGGTTCCGCTGGCGCTCATAAGTTAGCAACGAGCTGCTGCTGTTGACTTGCTCTTTGAGTAAGTAGTACTCGACTACTCCCCCGCGAGATAGCGAGCTTCGTGTTCCTTCAGCATCGTTGTCCCTTTTCTCCCTCGATCGTTTCGTCTCCCTTTCACCGTGTCTCGATATACACGTTTTCATCTCGTTTCCGCCCGAGTTGCCTAGCTTGTCCTTCGTCTCTTCGCGCTCGGAGCAGGCGGTTCCTTCTTTTTCTTTCGATTTTTTCATTTGTTCCCGGTGAGCACGTGCTCGCCGCACCGTACGGACGTACATTAACGTCCTTCCGTCGACAATTTATTAGATTCTTCGATTCCGATGCGGTGATTTCTAAATATAGGAGCTATGGCGAAAAGGTTGCTCCAGGCAATCTTGATCTGCTACGAGGACGACCGGCTGCGCACAGATAACTATTATTGGATACTTTGTCACTTGTTTCGTTTTACTAAGTGTTTAGCTGTTTATTATTGACAATGAATCGTTGTAAGAGGATCTTGTTTGATATTATACGTGATCAACCTTATCGAAGGATGATATCCGTTCAAAAAGTTAGCCAACCTTATTCTTGCTTTTGCAATCTTCATTGAAGGAGTGACTCTATATAAATATTACGTTAAAAAAGTATTGCATACCTTTTTAAATATACTTTAATATTGTCCTAATAAATTGATTTGTGCAAACTCAAACGTGCAGCTCTTTCCTGATTGTTCATCAAGGTTACCAAGAACATGACTAAACGATAGCATCCTTAGCTGGCGCGAAAGCATTGCGCTCGTGTTTACACGCGACGACTTGTCCTCCAGACTGGACGCTAATTATTATAATTAATTGTGCGCCACGCTCAGCGTATCTCGTCCTGTTCCACCCACCCTCTTTTTCTACGTCGACGCGTTCCAACTATTGTTTGTACTAACATAAATAACTGTGGCTCCACGGTTCAACGGACAAACAATGAAGAGCACGTTTCTAGTATCGTGATTCATTTTTCCCGTGACACATTTTCTGATCCGCATATCCAAAGATATAGTGTTACCTCACTCGACAATTTATGGCGCTGGAGAATTTCTAAATTCCTACGTTCTATATTTCTAGCTTTATACTCTAATATTCTAGATAGTTATGTCCTGCATCCTAAATACAGTGACTTAGATATGTTACATCTTATATATGAGAACTCAGGTATCTAGAAATGCAGAGATGTAGAAATCTGGAATATAGGATGCAGCATCTACATCTGTAGATTTTAATATTCCCAGGTTTGAAGTCCCTATATCCCCAAGTCCATATTCCTATATTTCTACATCCCCAAATCTCTACATCCTTACATATCCTAGCGCCCCGTATTCCTAAATCCCGACATCCCTGACTCCCCATATCTCTAAATCTTCATATCCCTATATTCCTACCTCCTTAAACCGATATCCCTAATTAATCTCAACTTGGCCAATGGTTACCGATATCAGCGTCGTTAATTTCTCGAGTCAGCAAAGAAATGCAGGAAGGTAATCAGAATAAAAAATGTTGCGTACACGTTTGGAAATGGGATACAGTGTCGGGTGTTGATCTAATTAAAATTACAGGCTGCCTATTAGCCTCGCGAGCCGTGGAGCAGCGTCGATACCGGTAACAACGCAACAACGTCGGCCACGAGAGGCGGTGGTTAACTTATGGTGGCGTGCAACAGAGAGAAACGCAACAGGCAACCGGAGTTGGGACTGGCTAACGAAGCGGATTTAGTAATTGTTTTGTTGCATATCGCCCGCAGTGCACAGCCCTGCTCGACGCGCCATTACTGGTTCTACATTGTAAAACACTTCTCATTGATAGCACGAGCCTCTTTGAGGTTGGCTGCGATGACGCCCGATGTTACATTCTCTGCTCCTTCATGGTACACCGTTGTACGCAGATAGAGCGCACTTGTCCTTTTTCCCTGTTACACTGGCGATTCCGTTGATGTTCTAATGGACTTTATAGACGGACGGGTTTTAACGTCGACGAATAAAGAGTACGCGCGTTGGATATTGAAGACTGAGATTTTAAGAGCTTTCACTGTATCGTCTATCAAATTTATCGTGTACAGCGAAAGGTAAAAACTGTTTATGATACACCGTTTGTTGTACTTTTTAATTGTACTATAACATCTTTAGACGTTTTACATTGTTGTTCCTTGTTTACAGAAACATGTATAAATGTTTCGTGTTATTTCCAATCAGTTAGGCAATGAGTTTAAAATAGGTAAAATCGTTACAAGTATCAAAATCTTACAGTGATAACGATAATTACGAAACGATAGATAAATCACTACTTTAATTAACCAAGCTTCGATGGTTGATACGATCTCGATTACATCTCCTCGCTCTGATCACGAATATTTTATGCGGTCGGTAATTTCCATTGACTTTTACGCGGAACTTAATATTCCTTCCACTATATAGCCAATTTCCCGCCGCCGCGCCGCGAAGAAATCGAAAAACAAAATCGTTCCGACCGGGCACGATCGCGACTAATCGATCTCGAACAAGATTGATTTCAGTTCTAACACCGTTCAGCGGCCGTTCCTCTCGTGTAATAAGCTCGGACTCGTTGGACAGTAATTAAATATGGTTAAGTGTTGGCGCATTCGAGAAAACGAGCCAGCGATAACGTACGAAGATCTCGATAAGAATCTTTGCTGGTTCGTTCCTTCCGTGATTTAACAGAAACACTCGTACGCCTGACTAATTGACCGGCGATAATTACAGGTGTCAATGAGTCTTTTCTAATTACAAATGGCTCTCGAGTCGCGCCATGTAGAATGCTTAATTTAATGCGAGAAGAAAAAACGCATATCGATACGTGTTCGAAATAGAGTCGTTAATGTAACATGGAACACATGTGGAAAAGGTGATGAATAGACAGAGTTCGATATTTATTGAAGTTGTGCTTGGCGTCGAACGAGTTAATTAGAAATAAGATGGTATCCTTTACTATATGTAGTTCATCTTTAGATCTTCTCTTTAGACCTTTCATACGGTAAATTGCCGAGTTAAAGTGACCCTACAATTCAAATAATTTAATCGCCAAATTTCCTGGCGCGAACGTAAAACCTTCGATGAATCACGCGTTGCATCGCTAAATCACTCCCTGTTCTAATTTCTCCGTCGGAGACACGTTTCATGTAGCGGGGTGAACAGCCCGCGTGTTTCCGCGTGCGAACTCGACCCGCGACGATTTATTTCCATAGAATGGCGGAGTTTCAGGTTGATTGGCGCGAAATCACGGCCGGCAGCGGCGCGGCGCGGTGCGCACACGTGGACATGGGAAGAAAATCGCGAGGCAGACGGGGGAGAAGCAGGCCGCGTATGGGGTTTTGTGCGGGCCGCCGATTACCGATACCGCGTAATTTATTGCTCCTTATTCGCGAAACGTGACGCCGGCCTAACCGTCTCGTAAAGTGCTTCCAGTTCTGAGTCACGGGGCCCGGCTTCGATTTTTGTCCAATCGGGAATGTCGATAGCTCTGTGGCGCGCGGCCGCCGCGGCACCGTTCGACTCGAACGGCTCTGCACACAACATGCATGCACACCGATCCACACACTAACCGCCACGCGTTCACAGACACACGTAACCTGCACTGATCGATCGTCAAAGATAAAGACACAATAACTTTCTAATATTTGCCAGGGAATGCTCTGATTCTGCCACGATCTATCGCTTTAATTCGACATTCCGGTTAACCAACTGGAAGATCTGCAAGCTCGACATGGATTAAAGCGTCAACGTGAGCAAACTTGTTGGTTGCGGATGAAGCGATTAATTTAAGCATATTCTCCGAATTTGTAACACTTATAGTTTGACTCATAGTTATAATTTAAGATGATCATTGATAGTTTGGTTCAAACTATATTGTGCCAAAGGTACATATTCCAATATTGTATTAAATTGGGGGTGATTGAAATATATCAAAGGACAAAGTAGGAGTGTAACCAGTTTGCATCTTTAGAATTTAACATACGTGAAAAGTAGCGATCCCAGTTGGGAAGTAGATATAACCACGAGATGTCGATGAGAGAGGAATAGGGAACACGTGAGTGGCAACCGGCATGCGAAATCCTACTCTGTAGGAGTAGCAGCATCGCGAGAGGGACGGTAGACGATCGGTAGGCATTGCTATTTGTCGAGATAGTATCTGGATGGGTGTAGCGAGTTATTACAGTCAGAAGAGCGGTCTCTGGCCGTCGATGGAAGACCCTGAACCCCGCGGAACCTCTTTCCTCTTCGTTGCTCCGCTCCTCTTCGGCTTCTCTTGTCTCTGTACCTTTGTCTTGTGCACGAGAAGCAGGAAACCGGAGAGTCCGTTATCGATGCTGAAACCTCGACGAAATCCGTCGCGTGGCTATCAATTATCGATTGCACGCACACCATTCTCCACACCTTGAAGCGTTAAACCTCTTCAGAGTACTGCAAACTTTGTCCGCTCTCTCTTATTATTCTGCGCGGATGTAATTCTATGTTCGTTAATTCTCATTTGGTATCATTATATCCCGAGTGTATCATTAGTACCGTTTAGTACGATTTAGTGTAACGTTTAGCACGATTTAGTCTGCCATTTGGTATCTTTTGATCAGCCATTGGTCTATTATTGAGTACCATTGTTCTATTTGCTGTCGATCCCGCAAAGAAACTGTAAAACATGATATAATTTCTCGTTTGCTGGATCATTAACGAGAAAATCTGCTACTTTTTCGTCGTGCGGATGTCAGAGAGGATTCAGCTCCGGAGTCGTTGAATTATACGTCGCATCGTCCAGACGCACAAATCTCGAGCGCCACGGAAACCTTCCGTTCTCGAGGCGAGTAATTTTAACCAAGTAACCGGTAATTACCGTGAAATTAATCATTTCTGTGCCTCGTTACACGAGCAACTCGACAACGTCACTAAATCAACTCCGTTGCCTCGTATTCCCTGAACTTTTCAAACGGAGACAGAAATTATGAGATAAGGTGAAATCCGGCTGATAAATTCATCCAGAAAAAATGTATAATATCGCAACTTTGTAACGGTGGACCAACGTTACTTATAGTAATAGTACTGGCAATATTAACCAAATGTAACGCGAATCCCTTGTACTCGTATCAGACACATTTGATCATTCGTGACTCGAGATACGCAAAGAATTCTTACCGTTTCGCGCAATAGCGGCACGCTCAAGTTGCAATCTGAACGCTCGATCGGAGGGAATAAAAGGTAGTATTTTGTAAGTTATCGCGTTCGAAAGCCGGCACGGAAATGGCGCCTGTGCGTTTACGCAGCCACGTGTGGGCAGCGGGCATCGAAGTCTCCGGTTGGCGCCATGGTGACCATCGATCGGCTTCGAAACCAGTAATTTAGTATTGCGTGCAAATGGTAATATAGACAATAACATTGTATCGTAATGTCCGTATATCGTGGCGCTCCATTGTAACAGGCCTGGAGGTAAAGTGGCCAGTTTCTCGATCCTCGAACACGCGTTATCGATAAACGTCGCTGGCATCGAGACGACGAGTGGATGTCGAAGTGAGAAACGCGCCGAGACGTTTGATAGCGAACGCCATATGCGTGGAAAGCGAGTTTATGCTGATTTATCAACCGGTAACGTCGGCGGAAACATTGCTGCGGGACAGAAAAAGCTTCCGTTTGGTTTCCTTGTTAACGTATGGCCAATATCTGTCGGTGCTAACAAGCCGCGGAATTACATGTCTGTTTTGGGATTGATTTATTTATTCCACGTTCTTATGGTAGATTTAAGAGTTTCCACTTTCCGTGTTTTACTATTCAATCCATTCGAAATCAATTCCCGATTCAATGATCTAGACCTACCCTTTGGGTATCGCTATTTCAAATAATCAAATAACTTGGGAAACCGCGATCGTAAAGGAGCTTTTCCTCGAACAAGCGCGCGTGCCAACGCGCTGAAACGAGGAAAAGAAGAAAACCGTAAACTTGACCAAGTGGGTAGCGCAATGTTGTGGACAAGAGTGGGCAGCTCGAGTATCAAACGAGTGGGTGCGATTCATCACGGACCCGCAAACACGGTGAACGCGTTATAAGTCTCTCTTCCCGATGACATCCATCACTGCGCGAACGCTTTCCTTCTTCGCTTCGTTATTTATGCAAATGAGTTTCGAGTGTAATCACACCGACAACGATTATTCCCTGCTATGTTTAACACCGGTTGAGCAGCTGTTAGTCCATCGATTGATCGTCGTGGGAGTCCTCGGTGTCGAAGATTTTCACGGGTTGGGGATACTGAAGGATTCACGAACAGTATTGTTCATCACGAATGACCTTTCTCACAAATGTAACAGGAATCTGGTCGAGAATTTCCCACAGGTGAGCCTGTGAATTGTCCCCGCAATTCTCTCTCCCCTTGATAGACCGAAAACATATGTCACCCTCTGAAACATCCCTTGTACGATCTGTGCGTACCAGGTTTATCTGGAAAATTCTTGGGAATTTTAAATAATTCTTATTTTAACTACTGGTAAGGGTTGATTTACTTAAAACTACCACTCGATGTTTTGTTTAATTAACAATACTTGTGCAGACTATCTATATTAGTGGTAGGTCAGGAGGTTGAGTAACGTCTCTGAAATTTCGTCGGAGAAATATGGAATTGCACCATCAGCCGGTGTAATTTTTCCGGTGTAATGGAACACGTGTAATTTCCCCCGTCCTCATAGCTGCGTGATGGAGCAATTTGCGCGCAGGTTGTGCCCGTAACGACGAGATCAGATACGAATCTGCACGATACCGTGTCATTACATTTTATTACGACGCTCGACGTAATAAATAACACGGATTTTATTGAATTCAGAACAATATAATTACGAGGCGATTGAACAGGCGCAGCTGGAACGTGTATTTAGCGGGTTTAAGCGCGTTTCGAAATGCACCGCGACGACGAACGCGGGAACGCGTGTATTGTCTTCGAAGATTTATTCAGCGGAAGGGTAAATTGAATGCGGCTTAACGATGAATAGAGCTGGCTTCAAAGGAACATACTGTTAATATGATTGTAAGCATTCCAGGATTCTAACACTTTATAAATCTTGACGGACTTTTATTAGTGGTGTGCGAGATCCTGATCTCTCGAGGTCTGGGTAGAATAAAATTCTTGAGGGTTCGGGATCAGAAATTTTGATGTTTCTAAATTTGACAAATTCTCAAACTTGCGTATTAGCAAACATTTTATTTTGTAAAACGTATACTTTGCAAAACGTGTGTCGCGAACTTGGTTCTTTTAAATACATGATTACTCCAGCTAACGAGGAGGATCCCCTCTAATCCTCGTCAGCAACTGCAAGTAGTAGGATAGACAATCGCTGGAACGCTCGTCTCATGACGCGCGCCCGATCGGCGCTGATTTGCAGACAATAGTTCTGAAAAAGGGGAATGGCTAGTCTCGTGCCGGGACAATGGACACGTGACTATCGCGTGTTGCGGATGACAGTTGACTCCGCGTGACACGTGACAGGACAAACGAGGATCCAGATACACGCAAGGCTCCGCAAACGCAAATTATATCGGCGGAAACGTCAGGAACAAAGATGCTTATGAATCGGATCCTTCGCGGTGTGATAATTAAAAATCGCGCGAACTAAAGATCATGTAATGAGCACGATCTTTGAACAAAAACAGTTTCTATCATTCTTAATGAATAAGCCTAGCATAAATCCACATTCACGCCGAAATGGACGAGAGTTCATTTTCCCGTAAATAGTCTAATTTGATTTACGACAAGGTAAAGATCCACGAGATTGCTATAAATTACAGGCAAGCAATCGGACTGCACCGTAACGGTTTCTCGGTTTCCGATCGAACGGATTTCGCGTTTGATCCTCGAACGACTCGCTCGAAAAACATTGTATCTTATCGGTAGGAATCGTCAAACGAACGAGTCCGATGTTGTCGTTACGACATCGTTACATCGGGTCTAACCGTTGTAACATGTTGGTCTGACTCCGAGTTTTTAATTAATACGACTTCATTAGCACCGCGATATACGCTGACAGTAACGCTGTACGGTTATCCGGTAACACATTGCACCCGATTAATGGCATCCCCACAACGAGTATCGATTTCCTAACATCCTCATCGTTTAAGTATACATGCAATTTGCCAAAATAATTGGTTAAACTCTCACTCAAAATTCTCCGTCTTCTTCGTCACCATTTTCTCTAGAAAAACCTACCACACATTCTAAAACTATTATAAAAAGACCAGTAGAAGGACCAGTGCAAATAGTGGAGTACTTGAAAAGAAAAAAGACTGCTTAAATTGTAAATATATATATTAATAAATGTTTGGTATTTTATTTATTACAAAAATGAGTGCACACGCGATACGATGCTACATAATGTTCGTTAAAAATATATATCTTCGGGAAGAGGTGCAATTACGGGAATGAGAGTCTTATGGAAAGTTGCGGAAAATAGCTTGAGGGGGACACAGACCGTACTTGGGGCTATCTGGTGATACGGGACTGTTTGCATGGCACCCTATGTTTTCTGGCCGATCGCAATTGCCAACCACTGGATTGTACCTATGCTCTCCGTAACATCTACAGCGTTCTTTGAGTCCGTTGTAGCACATGTAATAATAATGACAATTGGTCTCGTGACGTATTGACCTTCTTCCTGTTGCTGGACAACCTTCTGCTACTGTTCTTTCTGTTGTACTAGTCGTCGACGGCGATGTAATCGGCGGCGATGTAATCGGCGGCGTATGAGGAGGCGTAATAGGAGGCGTAATAGGACGCCACGTAGTGCTGGTCGTCGTAGCGGGTCTATTTGATCCGCTGCAAACACCCGGAACGTTCTCCTCCCAATCGCAAACTTGTTCTACCGGATTGAAGACCAAATCGTCTGGACACTCCTTCAAATATCCTTTTCCACCGAGGCACTTGTAAAACTTGTGACAGTCGAATTCGTGAGGAACATGATGTGTGTACGTTCTATTCCCTCTTCCTTTGCATGCATCCATTTCTTTGCCGATTTCTGCCTCGGCTAAATCGGTTGTCATCATCATCAGGACCCCGATGAACGATGCAAATAAAACTGAAATATGCGAAAGAAGGGTGTTGACATTTTTCAGAAATTTCCTCGGTTACATCATTTATTTGTCTATTTACATACAAAGTGACAACAGGAAAAAAAGTATCCAAAGTGTGGTCGCGTATTGCACTAATGTCAAGAATAAAGAAATGGTTATAGAAACTCGACAACATTTCCTGCCCGAAATATTAACGTTTTAGTCATATAGAAATTTGAATATTATGTTTAATTAGGCGATGCAACCTTATTTTTTTATAGTAATACTGGTGTGATTGTATGTGAAGAATTCGAAGAGCTAGTGTAACTTACCCTTCATGATGAATGACGGCTATTCAGTCTTTGAAAATAATTTGAACAACGTCGTTACGTGTCGAATGGTTACTGATACGTACCTGTTACGAAGATCGACTTTTATATATGTAGTTTAAGGCTTATCATTGATTTCTTATCTATCTTATCGTAACTGACGTTTATGCCGGGACCAACTTATAATTGGCTGCCAAAATATCTATACCTGTATAATATTAATTCATCGTTTTTACCTTATCTTTATTCTATTATGCTTTGTGATTCACGTTTCCTGGCCGAACTTATCAATGATCAATCGATCGATTCGATAACTAACATTTATATTCTGTAACGGAATTATTAAACATCAAAATTCGATCAAGTTAGGTGATGTATCAAATTCGTGTTATCTTTTGAAAAATGTACAGATTAGGGAAATGGATAAAAGTGTAATAATTATAGCGACAAATTTTTTTATTGAACGAACAAGAATGTCTTCTTTAGAAACTATAAATTATAAGCTCGGTCCGATAAAATTCTTTTTGGCTTATCGTTACGGATTATGAAATCTTTATCGAATTGGTTTCAATTTCAAAATAATAGTTCTCGATAATGTTACTATGACCTAAAAGTGGTCCGTGGAACGTTTGCTTAACATTTTCCTTCGACGATGAAACAAAGAGAGACACACGATAACGAGCAACGAAATGAGAAACGAAATGATTTATAAATCATTCAATCTTGATTATACATCTTTCATTTTAATAAACCATAATCCACCTTAAATACTCGAAACGTGTATTTCCGATTGTTACACCTTCTACGATTATTTAAAACAATTTTAATCAATCATTAAAACATCTCGTTTACTTTCATGAACGAACAGCTTAAAGTGTTCTATCTCTCATTCTAATTTATGAATTAACTATCATTGTTTGATACGCGAGACATTCCATCTTCCTTAAAATCGCATAGTATTCTAAGATCAATCGCGGTATTCGTAATCACTATGTATAGTACATAACCTCTTTTTCTATCACCTGTTCGAGTGTAACAACAAGATTCGATAAGTAATCGATGCTTACCAAACTTCGCCTCAAGGTCTCGAGATTACCACATTTTTTCGATCGCGTAAATCACGCGTTTCTTTTCATGATTTCTAAGAAATCATCTCGAATCGATGACCATGAGGATATCCAGTGTAATACGTTTGTACATCTTTCTTCTAATAGGCATCCAACTGAACGTGAAGACTTGTGCACTTACAAATATACGTACATTATTAATACGTATTTCGATCGTTTCGGATGTACAACTCCGGAGACAACACTTGCGGAAATAAAATGACATTCCGCCATTTGACCACTTAGGTGAGGAGGGAGTGTGACCCTTGGTACTTGGTCAACTACTTCTAAATGAGATAGTATCCTTGAAAACGTTTGTTAAGTATTTTTATTTTAACTTAGATAAATGCGAAAACAAAGGCGACTAAATTTGAATACATTCCGATATGCTTATCTTTGTTGAACCACCAGTCTGGTCATCCAATACTTCCCTCGCAGTGATTTGTATACGAGAAACAGGAAAAGAGAGAAAGAGAATCGAGGCGGACACTAAATAATCGAAATGCCCCGCGGTGCTCTTATTATGACTTCTCGAAAAGCGGTTCTGCCAGAACAGAAATCAATGAGCATAAATTAATTCGGCTCGTTGCTGGCTGTCCAGAACCGACGCCAGTATTCTATGTGCGGGTTGCCTACATCGATGGGTTACGACCAAACGAAACGCAACCTCCATCAATATACATGGTCAAATCTTATTTTAATCTGATACGATCTTCTTGGCTAATTATAGACACTCATTGTAAACATTTTGCGTTTTCGATAAGATAAAATTCAATACATAATCATGCTCAAATTTTGTATTTACTTGTATCGTACGGACATGTGTTAAATTATTATGGATTTTATTGGGGGTATGGAATTACCGCGTTGGGTCACCATGCGTTAAATCGCTGCTCAGCATATCTCACGCTACACTCGCCTCCAAAATCTACTAAATCCATATATTTAATATATCTATTTATTTATATATTCAATAGATCTATCGATAAATCTATTCAATTTCCCATACTCCTACCTCCTCAGAAAGGTTCAAAATTTCGAACGATCGTTTTCCCAGTGACAGAGGCACTTAATAAAAACACGTGTCAATTCGATTCGTGTCAAGGATCAAGTTGAAGCATCGGGATAGTAAGGTTCCCACAGGTCCGATCGTATAAATCGTTGTTCATGGAGCGACTAGCATATTGCCGGTGTTGACAAAGCCCATAGGGGGTCCGTTAGGCCCGTATCATCCCCATGCTAAAGAGCAACAGAGCACCCACCGTCAGCGGCAGCAGCATCATCGGTGCATCCCCATCGTCCACCTTCGCAGGGTGGGAAACCGTGACCACCATCTCATTACCGGTTCCCATGGGTACGCGTGCAAGCATGGGGTTGCGTGTGCCACAGGTCCTCGATTCTCTAGGGTGCATCGAATTATGTAATTGTGAGTTGGGGTGGGGTGAAGTTGGCCGACGACCAAAGAGAATGCTTGGTTCCTGATCTCGCGTGTGAACGATTTTCGTCGGTTTCTTATTTCAAGGGAGCATGGTAATTGGAATTCGGTGAAAAACGCTGTAACGAGGGACGTTTGTTAGCGAAACGTTATGTCTGATGCATTAAAGTCACTTGGTCGATGATGAGTCATCCGGTAATTGGTGGTTGACTCTAATTTTTTCTTGCAAACGTTAATCGAGGAATTTCTATGTAAATTAACACCGTAAATTATTTACAATTAATAGTTATCTCAAAGTAATGTTCTTTCTTCTTCGTTCAAAACGTGGAGGTTCGTCGTGTTTGTAAAACGTTTAAATCAATTACTAGTATCAAGTGTTATCTACGGTCTGAAAGATGCACTATTGATTAACTTTATTAATGCGTTTTTTAACGAAAAGCCATACACAACCATATAAGTTTCTGATTTTGCAAGGCTCAACTTGAGGAAAATGGGTTATTGACCTACAATATCTTCTTCAAGATGATGCGTCGATCGAAATTCCTGGAAGAATTAGTTTTTATCTGAAGAGTACAAGCCAGTTCATGTTTTATAATTCGTTCCAACATCGTCGTTGCTTCGGGATACTCGAGAATTAATCCACGACTGACTTCACACTTTGTGGCCTCGATGATCGTGGGAAGTGGCCATAACGTAAATTTAATCTTTGTATTTTATCTTTATAATCAGTATATTTCATCATATTATCATGTCGTCTTTATAAACACTTATGAATTTTTGATCTTATGACACGTTTCATATTTTATACAAAGGAGACCGAAATTAAATAACTTATCAGAACAGTATGTTATTTCTGTTCAATTGTTGTTATTATCTATCGATGGCTATCGTAAAAACAAGATGCAAATGCAAAGTACAAAAAAACATCGTTTCGCTTTTACAGCAAAATTAACGAATTTTGGCCTTCATTCACTGTAACACATGCACGAAAATTTGATTGGCCTCAAACACGAATTCTGTAGACGAAAATTCTTGTGAATCCTCTACGATATGAATGCTGTAAAAGCGAAACGATGTTTTGTAGATAAAAATTATCTATTCTCTCAGAATCCACTATCGAAGGTTGAAGATTTAGATAGAGTTTGTCTATAAACTCTGTATTAACACATGGACGGTACGATATAAACTATATCTCTAAAGAATTTGAATACAAATCCCCCTTTTATTTTCAGAAACGAATCAAATAAACAATCTCTTCCTCGCACGAGCATGCCAAATCGTGTGCGTACGTATCGAGGGTGTTTCGTTCAGCATCCCAGTTTTAGCAAGGGTGTGCCTTATCTAGGTCCCATTGTTTATTGATAGAGCAGAGGTTAGCAGGAACCACGTGCATATCGGCACGTGGCCAGAAGTGGCCGGATTCGTATAATTCAATTCTGACCGCGTATCGCGTGGACTCAGATCGAGAAGCGAGACAAACGAGAGCAAAAGAATCGAAGATCCCTATGAGAACCATATTTCGCCGCCATTGTTCGTCTTTATCGCCCCGGAACGTGGATGACATGGGGAAAAATCACGGAAATGGTTCGTGTATCCGGTATCATGGTGGGTATCATGCAGGATACACGTGCACCAGGATGCTTCCGTCCATTTTGCTCGGTTTCTTTTGCGTCAGGGGTTCAGAAGATGATTCACAGAGATTTATGGTCACATTTATTCTTGCTAGAGACTTTGACATGATAGGTTTTGCCTTCTAATTAGTCCTAAGGTTAAGGGAGTAAAGATGTATTACATTTGTTGTCCTGAATAGAACAGTTATACTTTTTCTTCCCTGAATCTGACTAAAGATGTATACCATCAATTTTATACTGCCATAAGTAAATCAATCGACATTATAATTTAACCATCACATACTGCATACAAATTTATTTTATTCTCGTATTCAAGAGCAAAAACGAATTGTCCAGACCCATGAAAATCAGTCCCTGCATGAAATTAGAGTTCCAAATCGATTCCCCAGAGTGTACAAGGGTAAAAAACAGGTTCGCTTGACTCATCCGTTGCACGTACTCGAAGTGCACACAACGCGATATCCGTAGACGCCATCAGCCGTGAGCTATTTGACGAAGACCCGCCAACAACGAGATACAAGCTCGTCTCCCTCGTAACACGAGCTATCTGCCAGCTAATAAAGTTTGACAGTCGGTCAAACCACCACGCCACTCGGACCCCACGGGAACACGGTGTATACCTTTCCCACACGCGACTACGTGGATTCTCGGGCTCATTATTGCTTTTAAGGTCGGCGTACAATGAGCGCGACAGGGCGCATATGCCGCGCGACACCGGGCTCTCTGCAAACTGCCCCTGAAATCGAATCCAAAGCGGGCCCTTGGGGAGCCGCGCTCGTATCCCTTTTAATTTGGAGGCTGCCCGTTACCGTCGATAACGAACTATGTGTCCCCCGTGGACCGACGAAAAAACGATGTTACCACGTGGTCTAATCGAAGTTTTTCCTTCGTGCGGTCGGCAATTTGATATGTCGATTAGTTTTCGCTCCCTACGGAGGATGTGGGGGCTAATTGACGTCGAATTTTAGATTCATTGCTGACTTATTTTTTCACTCTGTCTCATGCTTTGATCGATTATGGAATTTCTAAACCTTGACACTATGATTATAAAGTCGATTCATTTGCTGCGTGTATGATTTTACACAATTGTAGTCGTGTGAAATTAATTTAGACGCGTCAACAGCAGCTAATTGAAACAATTTTCCCAGCTAATTCGATCGATTCTGCAATGGAAGCGCCGTCAGAGAAATTGACTTAGCGTCTCGCAAATGGCGCGAGATAAATTCTCGTAGGAAAAGGGCGAGGCCTATCGTGGAACGGGCACTTAGTTCAATCGTCTAGAAATCCTCTATGACGCACATCCGTCGGTGAATCAGATGCGACTCTCGTACGAAATTGTGCGAGTTTCGAGGGTGACGGAGAAGCGTGGAAAGAAGAGGAACAAAAGAGGAAGGAGAGTCTACCACTCGTATCAATCGGAAGCTGGTTGTTCTGTGTACACCCTTGGCTTTCCCATCGCTCGTCCGAGCCGCAAGGTGGACTGATGGATTAACTGCGATTCGCTTTGAAACTCGCACGTACGTTCGAGATCACACGCCGGAAGTCGATATTGCGAGCTCGTTTCATTCAATTCCTTTGATGCGGCCGACCTTTCTCGGTAGCCACCCACTGGGCTGCTTAATAAACGTTTTGTTGCATACCTTTTGTGCAACACGAGTGTCACTCTTGGCTATAAATTATCGCGCGTTCGCTCGCAGCATCTAAATTGAATTAAAATACTTGTTGAAATTGTAAAATTGATCTCTGATTCTACTATTTTAAATAATTGTGTTGCTGTAAAACAGTTTTCTTCGATCACAGACCAGAATACAGGGCACAATCAAGAGAACTAAACGACAGTGTTCTATTATGTCATCATTCGAACAAAGCTGTGTTAGGAGCAGTCGCAAATAGGGGCGCAATAAATCTCGCCGAGCCAAGGGGTGTCTGGTGGTGCAAAAGAGGGTTGCAGGAGCCGGTGGAAAGCGTTTTTCGTAAAATCACACGGACTGGTGCACCGTGCAGGTCTCTGAAAGTGGCACGTGACCTCACGAGCGTGAGACTAGTGCATCATCGTGCTCGGTCGTTAAGGCCAACCGTGAGAGGGAGGAGACTCGATAATATTGGCACGAGGCATATTGCACAAATCCCCCCTTCTTCACCCTTGATATTTCCACCCTGATGACGACGTGAAGGGCGGTGGTGGGTTTTCACTCGAGACCGGTCCACAAGTATTATCGAGTCGCGTTTTACCAGCATCCAGCATGGGAAAGATCGAAGGGTCAAATGCTTGTGAATATTTTTCGAAAACACTCGTCCATTTTCCTGGGACGTTTCATTGTTTGGAAAAACTCATGGATGATTTGAAACATATGCCTTGGTCGTTTCTCTGCTTTCATTCTCGTTAATATAAAATGTAGAATTTAGATATACACGTATCAATTAGATAAGTAAATTAATAACGAAATTTAAACTTTTACTAGAGAAATCATACATTACTGTATGCATAAATTAGTACACTTACCAGCAGACTAATATCTGACCCAAAATAAAGTTCATCTCAAAAACACTTGGAACGGTATGCAAATTAGAATGTTTCAAATAATATTCCAAGAAATATAACCCTACCTGTATATTTACCTGTCCCGGTTAAAGAATGAAATTAATCCTCGAGACCCGAATCGACCCGCATGTTCCCAGGTGTGGTTCACGATCGAACTGAACGACAGATTGGGAGATTACGATCGAGATGGACCCGTATCATTTGATTGGACGAAATTGACCGAAACGATCCCCTAATAAAGGTGAATGAAATGAGCGCGCAATTATGTGGGAGATAAGGTAGCTTCTAGGAACGCAACTGGGGGCAATTGATATTAATGGCCAATCGAGGAATTTAAAGTTTGTTTTTTTCTGGCGGCACTGTGGTCGTTCAAGATTTCATGGAATTTAAGGGCGAGCCACGTTTTTCTGTCGTTAAAATGTCTCTATGCCGTGCTCGGAATTCACTGGAGCGATCTGTTGAGATCGATGAAAAAAACGAGTCTCGGAATGCGTTGATCAAAGCAATTAAAGGAACACGTAATAGCACGATTGTACTCTTTATAGGCTCTGGTATTCGAAGGTTGTTGACATCTTATGCACGTAGGGTTTCTTTTTTATCATTTACCGATGCAACTTTTATCTTATATTTTCAACTTAATCCAACCGTTCCGTAGCTATTGCATTATACGAGACAAGCACAGGTGTTATAATTTCACGATAACCATCTAAGAGAGTCGGCACTTTTTATTATTTACAACGAATCGAATGAAAGGTACTATGAATACGTAACATAGCCTTCAAAGAGTTAATTTCATGCTTTTCTATGTCTTATTACTTGTTCCCATTTCATTCAATCGAACGATAAGTAAAATAGCAAGTGAACCAATCACGGTGACCTCCTATAGAGTTGCAAACAGGTTACAGTAAATCAGAATCATCTCGACTCGTTTATTTTTCATCGATTCCCATTAATGTTCGAAACGGCGATTCATGTAACAGGGAAAAGAGTTCTTTGTGCAATGAACTCGGTTGACGGGAGTAGAAATGCGCCCGATGACTATCTTGACGTGCGACAATTAATTAGAACGAACAGCCGTGGTGCGCTAATGACGCGTGAATGATTCGGACCAATCAGTAGTTCAGATTCGCATCCACGATGGCTGATGATTGATAGTTCGCGATGCGGAAATCGTGGCTAGGCGAGTTTGCGAAAGAATCCCATCTGTGAAACAGTATATTTATATGCCGGCATTTCAACGCTATGTAACAAGGTAATCGAATGAATTATTTAAAACAGGTAGATGGTGCAAGATCATCTGTTTTGAAATTACTGTTATTCGTTTATGATGAGACCGTTTTACAGGGAAATAAAATGACACTTTTCTGTAGAAGTTTGGAGAATTTGAGGATTCGTCAACAAATTGTATTCGATAATTGGAGATTTGTGAATTCGATGATTCAGATATATATTTATGAATTTGTGACATTTATAAAATTTTGAGAATTGAGTAATGCAACGTCTGGCAACACAACGCGTTACAAATGCAATTACCAGGGGTTAAATTCGATCAAAGTTAATCAGCTGTGCAACATCAAAGAAGCGAACAATTCCCGTCGAGAAATTCACCACGTGACTCGCTACAGATTAATCCGATTCATTCATCACGACACCTTTGACTTTCATTAAAGTGCCTCCTTTAGAAAATAACCAGGCAATCGAGAAAAAATTAACAGCAATTAGCACCGGCCACGTTTAGCGCAGCTGTTCGAGCAATTGTTACGTACCTACTAGATAATTTAGTGGATCGTAACATTCACGGAACCGATGGACGTAATTTATCTCGGCTGTAATTCATTTCGTTCAGAGAATTTAATCCAACCAACTACACAGCCAGAAACGATAGAAGCATCCCTCCGTTGAGCGTGGAATTTTCCACCTGACGATTCCACGATGACTGGCGTGTTTTTGCGATACAAAAGGAGCGCACAACGTCCAGGATGCACGGGCACGAGCACCATTTTCTAATGTAACACTCCCACGCGCGTAGCACATGCATCTCGAGCACAGGGTGCGTTCGATTCATCATTGTCGATGGCAGCCGAGCGTTTCACATCGTTTCAGTCGGACCTCCTCTAAACACGATGATGCCGGCACGAATTCATTCGTGATGCTTCGTTCGGCATCGTGCTAAACGTTTCGGTACATACGATTGTCAAACCAATGAAGATCCTTCGGTCGAAACAAATGAGGGTTAGTTCGTACCTACACTTACCAAATGAGGTACTTAATAATGGTTCTTCAGTTTTGAATGAACTGCATTTTAATAGTGGACTTAATTATCAAAAGGGTTAATGCACTCCAACTTTGATATCTTCAGAAACGTTTATTTTTCTTAATAATAATCCATAGCAACTATACATACATTACTTTAAAAAAAGTAATAATGTACAAGAAAAAAGAATATTCAGAAATGCGAGACCTTCACAAAATTCCCTCCACACTTCACCGAATACCGCACAGAAAGCGATTCGACGTCGAGTACACGTTTTTCAGCAAGTTGTTCCAGGCAGCGGAGAAACCAGCGACGGGAACACTTGTCGAAGTAGTCGGAGCCGAGGCACAGATTTTTGTGTCGCAATATTAACGTTATTAGCGCGGTGACCCGCATTTAGAAGCATGCGAACACGTGAACGCCATTGTGTTATCGGGTACGTACGATGCACAATGGCGTCCCGTGCAGTCTAATAAGTTGGTAGCGCGATTGGCAGACCACCATATCCGAGTTCTTAATTACGTGTTTCAACACCGGCCTCATAGCCGTTTGATATACGGCCATGTTCGGTACACGGCAATATCGGAAGAAAAATATCGTTGGAAGCGGCAGTAAAACACGTCCGGTACGTTTCCTTTCAGGCTTCACTCGAAACACTTCGATGGAACGATAATCATTGGCCAGGTCCGAACGTGTCCGTGAAAAAATACAATATCATCGACGCCAGAAGGGACAAACGCACGGTTATTAACGTGAAATCCTTTTGTCATTGACATGGACAACGATTATCGACGTAACGGTACATGGCTGGTTAATAATAATGACGATATTGTCTTTATTATTGCACAGGAAAGGGCGGTGCAAAGGAATAAAACGCGGGTCAGTATCAATCACGGTCTGTAATTATTTTTTAATGAAGGGACCGGTATGCGTGGAGAATTGCATGCAACACTGTGTCTTCTGCGTCTGGCTGTTCTTATTCTTTGTAAGAGAAATATAAGGGGCCGATTGTTTCCCGATCAGACCGTTGCAAGTGCGCGAAAGTCGATTCGAGTGTGTGCACGCGTGTGCGAGTAATGACGAGAATGCTTGTTCGAATTTCATGTGGACCCTCGTGCGTGTTCCAGCTGGGTGATCGACTCCGAAGTGGATTATCAAGATTTTGTAGCCATCTGAAAAACATTTAGAATTTGTTAGTACAATATTGTTAATACTCGATATTGAACTTGATGCTGAAGCTATTTAAAATTTTAATTTTTAGTTATATTTCTAACTAATATGAATATTTTCAAGTTTTACAAATCTCCAAAGGTATATGTATAACATATAATTGATCTTCATTTTTTTCATTCCGAACAAGAGTTCTTCCGCTAAGATCGAATAAATCTGTCGCTTTAATAAAAGTATCGGGTAACTCGATTATTAATTACATTCGCTGTCGCGTTTGAAATCTATTAAAGCACGTAGAGAGGAAACTTGATCCGCAGATAGATCTCTAGATAAACGAGAATGATCTTAGGGCTGTCATGTAAGCCAATGACTTACACGATGGATTAAAATCATTCGAATGAAGCTTGATTAATTATCCGAAGCTCGAACGTGACTGATCTGGCCGGCTATATTTAGAATCCTCAAAGTTTTCTCCGCTACTTCTTAAAAAATCTTCCGATCTCCGGATATAAAATAAAACTCATCACGTCAAGTCTCAACCTACATTCCTTTTACAAAATTCTTAAATCTCCACATTTCTAAATTCTCACATTTGCAAAATCTCTAAGGTTCTATATTTACAAATTTCTGGAAGGATAAATTTTCGAATCTTAACATTCCATATGTGGACACCGGATCTAATGTGTTCGATGTCCAATGATTGCCATTAGCAGTATTATACCGTGTCAGGAACCCACAAAGGCTCCCATCGATGGTAACCCACATCTTCGAAGGTCCATACAATACAAAGAGGATCTGGAGGTGTGGAATCGAGAATCAGCGGAACTCGATTTTATATCAGATCGCGGCTGCAGGTGGATTAGAGGAATAACAGGCGCTTTCTCAAGGAGCCAATGCGATTATAGCTTGGCTGGCTATCGATTTCAGACGACTACCGGAGCCGTGTGTCCGAGGCTAGTCCTCTCCTTTAATAGGATTAACGGTACTCACGGTGTCACTTGTCGGCTCCCCATAAACGAGTCTGCTGTACGTTCCGAAGATATACGATGGCTATTCGTTACCAGGGGACTGAACGTCAAAATTAACGATTGGAAAAGTCAAGCTTAGCGCCGCTTCTGTTGCAATTCCATAACTCATGCCTTGGCCGTGTACGTATGTGCACGTCAAACGAACCTTTCAGCGTTTGTCAGCCGACTCTCGATGAATTAATGACGAACATCGATTATCGCGGACATTGTTCGCCGGCGACGATCCTGTCCACGATTGATGAAAATTGCTTTCTTTCGTTATAAACGACCACTTGCTTTTGCTTCATTATCGCATTGTCAGTCGCGAAAAATATGAAACCTCGATGCAAAAGGTAGCTAAGTAAATTTCAGTTCCATTTGTAGGACAACTCATTGTTGGAGTTTTGTATTTGAAAAGATAAATTAAATCGTATTTTGTGCTGGATTTGCAGAAGGGACTGGAACGTTGTTGATAGTCGTAATGAATTGATTAGGTTAAATTTCGATTAATATTGAATTAGTTTTGTGCTGGTTTTCAGCTATTTGTTCTATGAATTATGGGAATTGCAGGATAAAACCATGACTCCCGCGTGGTTGACTTGCACTACTGAACTCTCAATGCTATTTGAAGTGGTCCCATAAACTGACTAATTAGAAATCGGAAAATTCGAAAATCTATACAGATAGGAATTTCAGATATTGAAATTTTGAAATTTCTAAATTTGCAAACTTTGAAATTCGGAAGTTACAAACTTGACAGCTTGAAGATTTGCATAAAAATAAGTGTAATACATATTCTATAGCAGTTATATTCATTAGTTAACGTAAAAGTAGAAGTAAAAAATGAAGAAGAAAATAAGGAAGCATCAATTTCAATCTGTCATAAAAAATGTTCGAAATTAAAGAGTCATTTAAAGAGACTAATGATCGCGTAACACTTTGCGTGTTGCTTCCCATCGCTCAAACACTAAAGCCTTTAATCTAACTAGCTGCTAACGAGTACATTTAAACAAACCATCGATCATACGCATTCATCAAGCGCAACATAATTTCTCACGAAATTGCTGAATTTGATGGCTGGCGTTGTTGAAGCGAGCCACACCGTCAAGCGTACAGTATAGGTAATCATTATTCTTCCCGCGCGAAATCGCTTCGTTACGTTGCTATCTGGCCGAGATAAGTGGCCGGCATTTAGCCAGCCAGCGATCTTTATTATCGGGTCCTGTTGGAGAGGCAGGCACGAAATTAGAGGACAGTTCGACAGGCTTGCCGCTGGTGGTACTTAATTAACGCCAGGGTAATCGGCTGCATGGCTTAATTGATTTACAAACGTCGTCGGCGCCGTCACGATCACGATCTCGATCTTCTCGGCAGACGAGATCGTGCGCCGACAATTTGTCTCGCTCCTCTCATGACCGGATTCCCTTAACAACGATAGACGTTCCGTGTATCGAATAAACACCACAGAGTTTCACCGTGAAGTTCTACGATTCTATATAACTGTTTTATAATTTTTTATTAACACGTTGACCACCGCAGTGAAAACTGACATTTATAGTCAGACACACTAATAAAAGTACTTCATCTTTCAATCTGTTACTGTACATAAAAGTTTTTTTCGATTGCTTTCCCTATAAATAATTACTTTAACCGAACTTGCAGTGGGAGCCAGATATGACCATACCGGTGAATGCATTAACTCATTTTATTTGTTTGCATTATAAAAATGGGGGATCATGTTCTTATGGTTAGGTTATCTTCAAATTTTACCAAAAAATGTTTCCGACTTAAAATTGTCAGGCAGTCAAATAACATGAATTATGATTGCACAATATGTAGACTGTAAAGCGCAAAAAGATTATAAATGGATTTATAATGTACAACGATAAAATACCTCCGGAATCTTATCGTTAAATGCTGTATTTCGTGATCGATGATGATAGAGATTATGCGAAAATCGACAGTCACCAATTTTTAATTGAAAAGATATATAATATCTTATTTATTGAAAAATCTTGCAATGCAATGCACTTTATCGGTTCTCGTATAATTAGTTTAAGACTGATATAATTTCTGTTGGATTGTAACAGAAACAAATTGCAGCTCGAAACGGAAGTGGACTGTTCAACCAGAAACGAGCAAGTTCGTTCCCGGAAATCGCACCCTGACGATCGTAGCGATTTCGAGAGGACTCGGGAAGTATGCGTATAAATATAGAACGCATATAAGGAGGACCGGCTAAGTGCACTCTATCGACGCTCATTATTTTCCCGGAGGAGTGTCAGATCGCGACTAGAGCTCGATAAGCGAGAAACGCGTGTCTTATCCTTCTCTTTTTCTCGCGAATCGTTATACCGATCTTGCCGACGCACGCGGGTTCGCTACTCGTCCTCGTTCTTCTCGTTAATCGTTCTTACGCCTCCTCTTTCTGTCTCTCTCTCGAGTCTCCTATCGGGGACGTGTAAACGGCGCCACGGTTAAGGGTCGGTTACACAAGGAGTACTAGAGTTACACTTGGAAATCGAGCGTCTCTTGGCACGCTCTCGCCGCATACGTGGGAGGATTGTTCGCGATCTTTGCGCTAGAAAGTCGCGTTTCTTGTGAAGTCTTTGCGTGCGGAGGTGTAGGGTACAGTTTTTTTTAGAGGAGGTGATGTAGGACCTCTTGGTCCTGTAATCGTCGGAAGACTCGCTTCCCCTGGATGTGGAAAACAGGTTGTTCCACGGTGGAGATTGTGGATGAATGGCATCGCAAATTAAACACATAGGCATTTACCAAGAGAATATTTAACGATAACTTTTATAAATTAATTTAATATCATCTGACAAATAAATATTTCTTCGGTGTCTTCCTATAAGACCTCAACTTTGAAAGACCCTATACAGGGAAAACATTGTTCATACATATTTAAACAAATTATCAGAGTTTCACGTTTGCAGTACACATTCGCTGTCCAGTTTCAAAATGGACACAATTAAAATAAATTATATTGATAGTCTAAAATAATTAGGAAGAGAAGAATGGCTGAAGAAGGTAATAGTAATAAGTTAATGTGTAAAGTGGGGGAGAAGGAAATTAGCGACCCGATTGGAACGAGTCAAAATGACTTATAAGACGATCCGTGGAATAGACAACGTTGCACCGAGTCGCAAGAAAGATAGGAATAGAAAGAAGGAGAGCCACGGAGTGCATCGACGACACGTGGTGGGCGTCGAGAAGATTCAGTGCCGGACGAACGCGCCAAGCCCAAACGACGTTTCATTCGATTCCTACCGCCGCCGGCAGACATTAAACTCAACCTGTTTCAGTTCGGCCCGAACCGCGTTACAACCGAGACACTTCCTTCTGCGAGCATGGACATTGCGACAACAGTGATCGAGGATCTCTCAATTAGAAATGGAATCCAACTATTAACTTGTTACGTTCTGCATGGACCATTTGGTAACGTCACAAGTGACACGGGACTTGATCACATAAAATTGTCGTTAAATGTCACTTATATCAACTTGAAGTTTAATGTTAGTTAGACATCATTGCGTGAGCCATTTTGTTAATGCTCGTAATATAAAATGGCCGACCAAATCATGATCAGTTGCAAGACAGTCTTTCTTGACATAAAATTACTGTAAAATAATAATTGTATCAGTTTAGATGTTCAAGCTTATTAAAAATGTCTATATAAATATTTTTCTATGAATTGTTGTCTGTGTTCTATGAACGTCAGTATCTTATCATTGCAATAAACTCTTTCGCTAAACTTTTCAGTTTCGCTTTCCTGTGAGACTCCATTCTTTAAACAGCCATTGGCCCATATGTAGACGTATCTGAAACTGCAGGAGTACAATGGATTCCACGAACAGGTTTAATTTGCACTCCAATGGAGTCCCCGTAACAAACAGTCAAACAGTACTTGTAACATTACCATATCGTGTGAAACACGAGAACTTTGCAGTTTAACGTCATTGTTTCTTAAAATTTAATGCGTTCGACATTTGTATCTTCCACTAGTGTCCGTGGTTCTACTCCCATCACCGTTTCATTTTTCTCGGCAATAAAGTTAGTAACATACGTTTCGCTACCGTTTCACGTACGGCTCTCGAATTTCAACTGGGCGTAACCATTGAAATAGCAAAGAAACGATCGGGCTTAATGGCGTAACAATGGGTAAAGGGCCCCGTGTAAACAGGAAAGGTTTCCTCATAACGCTGGATATCATTAGCCGTATCCGTAAGCGTGGCAATTTATTCGATAGTCGATCGACTTTTCAGATAGTCGATACTACCGAGCGAACGTGATTTACACGTGATAGAAGTAACAGTGGTTCTGTGCCACACTCGAGAGTACACGCGCAATCCAGGTCAATTTGATGTAATCTGTTAAGCGACCGCACCAAATTATTGTCATTTGCTTTTCATCGTCTTCTCATTTTTTCGAAGATGTGGATCGATAGTGCGTATAGATTTATCTTCTCGTATCTACACTGGGACAACCGATAAGGATAGTATCTTCGATAGCATTCCACACATATGTATCACTTTTAAATACTACAAAAATTTTATTCAGGAAATTTCACAAATGGAAAGGAGATATTTTCTGTTTATCTCGCATCCCGTTGTTACACACAGTGTGCGGGTACTCACTCTGCCCACCACCGATTTACCCTGCTTAGCATACACTCCCCTAACTTCCCCTTGTCAGCAGTTAAAGCCGAGTGTACTTTACATAACATACAGCAGTAATACTGTACTCATGGTGTCGATCACCAATGACCAACGTAGCAACGAATGGAAAAATCCTTATCACAACATTTCGCATGATCGGAAAGCAGCATATTATCATACCGATGACGCTATTGTTCGCAAAATGGCTGGCAGGTTCGCGTGAGGAATAATCGGACAAACTTAGCTCGTGGGCGTGTATCTTGATCGACGAACGCTTCGGTGCGTCTCTGTTATCTTGCAAATGGTAAAAGCAAAAGCTCTTCCTGAATGCAAACGATCGATCGATCCAGCAGGCTCGGCTCATCGATCTTCGAGCTTCCGCAAATGCAACGAGCGGATAAGGCAGATGTAAACAAAGATAACGCGGGACGATTTATCGACGATCAGGAATCGCGAGCGTGACGCTTAATGGAGTCGCGCGGGCACGCGCGCGCCGACGCGTGGAATAAATTAATTCCACGGAAGAATACCGGGGCAAATGTGTAACGGAACAAACTGTTTTATTGGCCGTTTCTACACGTGTTCGGGTGGATACACCCGTTACACGTAGTTCTCTAACCTCCCTCCGCCCGACCCCCTCTGGTGTCCTCGATGAAAAATATTATGAAACAATCAAGCCGCGGCGCGATAGTTACGGAGGGAATTGCGACTGATTTATCTTCGCCAGGGGAGAACACAGGGTAATACGTTCCGCAGCCGAGGGCCGAGAGCGGAACACTAATGCCGTGTTTCACGGTAAGTGAATTCGAAAAATGATCGAGCCCCTCGGTTCAGACCGAACCTTGATCGGTCGAATTAAAAAAGAGCTCCGGCTGGACGGCTCGCGTACAATGCACGCGCCACAGGCGTTAAACTTTTAACGTTGCTCACGTGTCTCGATGTACAGGCTCGTGGTATCCTTGCAAAACGACGATGTTTCTTCTCGCTGTTAGATATCTCCTTCCGTGCCATTTCTTCGTTGCCGCAATTTTTTTCGCGTTATCCACGCAGCTGTTTCTTCGCCTCATCTTCCTACCTTCGAACGACGCCAACGATTTGTACTCTTCTTGTTTTAGATTTCTCAGATAAGAGTTTCTTGGACTGTGATGTGGAACTTTTTTAACAGCGATGCGTGCAATCTCAGAATCTCCCGTACTACGTCGTTTATTGCACGTTTTATTGCCGAAATGAATTGGAAATTGAAGGATCTCACTTGAAACTCTTCACCGAGTAACGTCAAGTCAAAGAACCACCGTAGTGTAAAGTTTGCATATTTGACAATTTGGACTTTTGAAATTGTGGAAATGTCTTTCTCGAAGAACAATTGTATTCTTCCTGTGTTTTGTGCTCATCGAGGAGAAAAAGTCCACGTTAGAAGCGAGCACGCGCTCGATTGTCCGCGTGCAACAGCGGTCGAACGTTGATACGATATAAATTTAATTACCGGACCCGTTCATGCTCGAGGGAGCAGACCCCAGTGGCCCCAGCCAAACAATCACTTTACGTGAAAGTATGAAAATAATTCCAGGACGAAGGAAGCGGACGGTAGGCGTTTTATGTGCACATATACACTCCTGTCCACAAATCATAGGACACATGCAGGTCAAATATTAAAATATTTCAAAAATTATTATATTCAGACAATCTTTCTTCCGACTAATTTTTCCAATCTTAGTAAAACTCCTTTGGAATAATTGAGTCAAATATGTACATAAATCAGTGTTTAACTATTCGAGGTTATCAAAGAAAAAAATCATTGTCAATAGTGGGAGATAAGTAAGCTTAATCAGCAGTTTAACCTAGATTCATTCTAGGGCGATAAGGTGCCTCATGACTTATAGATGAGAGTGTACATACAAAATATAGGCTGTGTTTCACTAAAGGCGATCTTAGGTGCACCCGTTGCTATGATCGGCGATCCTCTTCCAGGCTCAGGTGTCTTTCACCTGCTCCAAATTCCATTCCCGTGCAATTTCACGGCGTTCGTTCGCCGGTACCCGCCATTAGATCGTTACGTGTCGCGGCTATTTCTATTATTATATTAATTACAGAGTTGGCCCAACGAGTCAAGGATAAAGTGGTTTCCCCGCGAACGTGCGATAGCCAACAACGGAAGAAATTGTAACTGCAATCACACGGACCGAGAATTTAACGAACGTGAGCCACGTACTGTGTCTGTGTGGTATGTCGGGTCAGAAATAATATCGCTGGCTGCTCACTGACCTGTGCGTACGCATGCTGAAATACGAGGTACTTGTACGTATGCTGAAACAGCGGGTAATTATCCCCGATAATCACCTTGGAGAATTGTGTGAAATTTTTATTGGTTCGAAACGCAGAGAAAACGTGCATTCTTTCATTGTTAAACTGGCCGCTAGTGATTTCCAATGACCGGATAGTTTATGTTAATTTGAAAGATATCGGGCGCGATAGGAATGTGGAAAGAAACCTGGGCGATAAAAATTTATGTACGAAATAAAATTTAATAATCTACAGAGTTTGATTTAATTTGATTCCATGCGATTCGATACGAAATGATTCCAGTCAAATCGATTCGTGCAATGAAATTTCTTTTGGTCAAGTGCCTCAAATGTCGCCTCTGAGGAGACAAAAAGCAACGAGCAAAACGAGGCAATGGAACAAGTTTATAATCTATCTACCACTGAAACGCTGAAACGAAGAACAGGTCGGGACACCTAATTTCATCGAGAATAATATGCAACCGATACACGAATATCGTCCGCTCATTAAGGATCGTCCAGTCGATATCCTGCAATGATTTACCGGCCAGGACGGTGGTAGTATTTCACGCGTTAAATTGATAATTCTCGCACGAGCCGAAGATTACCGGTATCCGCCGGCATACTAATTAATTGCGGCTCGATCATTATATCCAACACTTAATTTTGCACGTGGCTCCCTCGAATCGAACGCGTTCGCCTGATAAACACCCACGATCGTAAAACACTTTTCACGTTGTCGAGGAAGCAAAGAAAAAAATAGTTCACCGTCGTTTTTCTCCTTTTTCCATATCCGTGGCGGTTAGTTCAACGCGGTAAATTTGAATTTACACGCAGATATATGCGCCGATTGCTCTTCCTGGATTTTCCTGCCGAGAAACTGGGCACGAGGATTCCTGGCCTGGACGCTATCTCATTGGTTAATTGCGACTGTCCGGGTTGGGTCGGTGATTTACGAGACCGTGAGCAATGATATCGTTTTGTCCTTCTCCGGCCAATGGCATCCTAGATTATCGATTCTTCTCGCAGAACCAGTTGGTTAACATGGCCGCGAATGTACGAGCCGATTCCACGGAGGCTATTTGAAGAACGAACGCGTTATAATGATTCATATTTGCGACTCCTCGAAATGGCAACTTTACTCTCCGCGGACAACCTCCGCTGTATTTCGCTGCTTTGAAATTTTCAACGAATCTTTCCGAAGGACATGTTCCTCGCTTATTCAACATATGATCTAAATCATGCGTGTCTTCGCAGAGTCAAATACTTTTTTTTTATTTAAAAAATATTTTACAGCGAATTTTACTTATTAAGATGATATGCCAGATCGTTCATGTATTCGTACATTTTATCGTTTTTAAATTGTTATGTTTTTATCAAAGTTATAAGTGAAAATGAATAACTATACAAACGTTAAATGGTTTTAACAGAGATTAATAGAACGAGGAATTGTTAAAAATTTAAGTGCATATTTTTCAAGAACAGTCCAGCGAATCGACGAAACTCGTTCGTACCGCGTTTCGAGACACGGGATAACATAACGGACGTAATATCTCGTGGCGATTGTACGCGTCTGCGGCTCGTGCGTCCGTTAAGATGATCGCGTATTACCGGTGAACCCCCGTCGAGTGAAATGGGTCCATTCAAGGGGCATTCTGGCCCGACGATGCTGCAAGGGACTTTTGTGTATCAAAGAGCACTGTGTTCTTGCATAGTGTTCCCATCGGGGTGCATAGACGCTACATAATGAGACCGTTCAACGTATTTCCGTTAAATAAATGCTACACGTCATCGTAATGATATTGTCTATCGACCATTGATCGCGTCATTTGTCGATCTGTTACGAATTATGTTCGCGGATTTGCTTTCATTACATTGTAACAGAGCCATCTGACTCTCTGACGGGTGAGATACTTCGGGATTTTGCAACGTTGGGACTTTGGAAGAACCTTTAAACTTTGAGACCTCGAGGCTCTAAAATTATAAGACTGCGAGAATTCGGAACGTTTCGTCTTCGGAACCCTAGAATTTCACTCCAGTTAATGTGATAAAACAAAACGCAATCTCGATGATCATAAAATATGGAATTTGAGCAGAGAGACGAAATAGAATTCTGTCCGATCGGACAAGCAGAGCAAGTTTCGTTAGCGCACAAATACGTTATTAAACAAGATAATTGGAGCGTCTATGATTGGTACGTACGAGACGCGGGCAAACTTATCGCAGCAGAATTTGCACGTTTCAATGGGGACACTTAAGCCGCGGGTGGGCCCATGTTTCTCATTGTCCGCATGTCGTTCGTAAGAGGCAGAATAATGGGCGCTATCTGCAGCAGCAGTATACCGGCGTTGTAGCATAATAAAAAAATATAAGGTCGTGGGCCAGATACCACACACTGAGCCGCCGTCACTTTTTCTCTTCTTTTGGACCCACATCCCCTCTTCTACACCCTCTTCTTTTTTCTTCCTCTCAGAACGGTCCCCGTGTAACGAAAGAACGTATTACCGGATACCGATCGAAGTAAGATATTGCGGGACAATCGCGGATTGCTTCTTTCATTCGTTCTCCCCACGGCAATATTTCTCTCGAAATGAAATTTAATAAAGGGCCAGATCTGACCGAACGATCTACTCGCGTCGCGACTTCTTTTGCTTCTTACTTCTGTTCCTTTTGCTTTCTCCTTCGTGAATCGCTCCTTTTCTGTCAAGGTTCTGGATAGTCCTTGAGTCCCGCGTGAACCCAGTTTACCAATGGTACAGGTTACCATAGCTACGATATAGTGTACGTGCAGACCAGAGTTCTCTAATTTGTTAAAAAATTCCATAGTCTGTCAACCTTTTAAAATTTGAAATATCTGAAAGTATGTCCCAAAGTGCTCGTTTTTCGTCGTGAACCTTAGTCACCAAATGTCTTAGAAGCAACGGTTTCACCGTGGCCGACACGTAATCCGCGTGTCGTTTCGTAACGTATAGAGAATAATGGTCCCTATCTGCCGGCAGCGAGTGTACTTTAATATGACGAGAAAATATAAGGTTGCCGGTCTCGATATGATACCGTACGCTGAGTAAGAGCCTGGACTTTTTTCTTCCGCTGTTGTTCACCGTGCAACACGGTGTTCCTTCCCCATACGTCTCGTTCCCGTCCGCGGCACGTTATTGTGGCCCGACAACAATTCCTGATTACCCTCTTTTGTAGTCCCGGCGAAATTAACAGAGATAAGCTCGGGCTTTATTTATCGTTATTGTATCACTATTTTACTTTCACACTTCGACGGCGGCGTAGCCGTGGCCAGTGGAAACCGATTAACCCAGATACCCACATAAGAAAATGTTTCCCCGCAAACAAGGAGATCCGTTTCTCTCCTATCTCTCTTATCTATCCCTCGATCAATGATTTTGCCGCTTGTCAATGATCCGGCTGAAAAATTCAATTAAACCGCCATTGGACGTTGGCCAATCATTAATACTCGCCGTTCAAACGATCCTTCATTCGTCGGTGGAAATCAATAATCCGGTTGCCGAAGAAACGAAAAAATGCATTCGGTAGTTTACGAGCATCTACTGGCGATACAAACGCGATCGAGTTCGCGATGTTGAAAGCAGTATTACCTGTGGAAATTCGAAGGCTATTGTAACCTTATGGCCGTACGAGCGTCAAACGAGCTTGGACGCAATACGCTTCTGATTATCCACTTACCAGGTATTGTCGTAAATATGGACGATAATGTTGAACGGGGCCGTTGCTTTCAGCGTAGCAGGAATTGGTTTGGACTTACAGAATTTCGTTTCTATTTGAAGCTCGAACCGGACGAGGTACGGTTAACCGTGTGCACGTGTCTGCTCGTAACATAATTCATACGGTTGCACACGTACATTTAAATCAAACGCACAATATGCGAGCAACACCGGGAAAGATGAAGTGAGCTTATACCGTTTCGAAGGTGAACAATTTACGTGTCATAAATTGACACGCATTCCTTCCGATATCGTATCTGAAAGAATACCACGCTGAAGTTTTCTATGTTCGTACGCATTCGAGTATACTTAAAAGAAGAAAAAAAAACAACAAATCGAATTTATCTTGTAGCGTTCGTTATCTCGATCAGGCCTCAGCATCGAGATCAGAAACGCAAAGATAGCTAAATATTTCATGTAACCGGCGATTTACGCACACCGGTATCGCCTTAAGGGATTACGCCACCCTGAAGACTTCGAAATGATAGATGGCTGGTTATAAGTTCAAGATAATGGAACTTTCGTACTTCAAATTTTTCAACTTTGGGATACTGTAATTTCCGGGTCTTGAGAATTTAACAATTTCGTATTTTTGTACTTTAGGTGAACTTTCGAATGTTTCTGGAAAGTGCATTGCGAACGAGTGAGTTACCATTTGAGGCTGAATGCTTGACTTAAAAAATCCGTAACTTATGTGTCGGATACGAAATAGAAGCGGGTACAGGTGCATTCGCCGTCACGTAAAAGAACATACGATCGCTGGTTGCAGCAGAGATATCGTACACCGGATACCGTGACGGCTTTTCCGCCGGCGTCACTTCAAAACGCCCTCGCTGTCGCGCCTGCTCTCGAGAGATTAACTTTTCAACCTCGCACTTTTATCGGCACCTGTTTAGCATATAAGTGGTGAGCGTGCGAGGCTAATGCTATCATCGGTCGACCGTGGTTGGCATTTTAATGCGACCAGAAAATCACCACGGATAGAGTGTACCTGGTGTAATCCAACCTCGTAAGAGTCACCGTGTTTCTCTTTGTGGTAACGATAAGTCGCACGAATAGAGACATTAGCTGGATTACAGTACGAAAAGGCGAAGGCTTACTAGGCCTATGGCTAACATATGTGTATGGTGTTCTCTAGAACAGAGCTTCCATTATAGATTAGCTATGACACATTGTTCAGTAAAATTTCTGACCTGAAATTGTCAGTAACAGATCGTTACCTAGTTCAACTATCAGTAATTAATTCAACGATATGTATATCAGCTATGTATATCTTATTTTTAATAAAATTCTGCGCTAATTACTTTTCGGTCTATCAACCAACCGAAAGAGAAAGATTTCTGGATTCTCAGTATCGGAAATATTTGTAAAAGTCCGGCCAAGTGTTCTAATTATCTACGATCGCGACACTTAATCAATTTTGCAGCTAGTCGTACGTTCGAGGTTGTTTTATTCCCCTGTCTGACATTTCAACCGAGTTTTTCACTTCGCCCAGTTGTGAATAGGTCTCTCACGGCACGACCACGCGTCCCTCTCGCGATTCCAGGAATATCCGGGCGTCGATTAGCCCGTTCGAGGCCCGAGTCTCATAAATCGTTAAGCCCGCGACGCAATTGCGTTTACGCAACAAAGTGCAACGTGCTGCACGCACCGTGTACACGTTGGCGGTGTAACGCGAGCATTGAAACGCCGCGTTCGACAAATCGGCCGATAATACGATTAGAGCGATAATTAATCTGATCGTGATCGCGATCGATATCGAAAACCGCCCACGATTGATCTCCCGAGGGGGTAGTATCGATTCGCGTGGCGAAACACCGATGATACGATAATCATTGTAATCCGTCGATGTTATCATCGTCGTCGAGATAATTATAGTGTAAACTGAGCTCTAATGTTAAAGTGCCTCGATAATATTTATTCTATTGAATCTTATTGAATGATACAAGAATAAGACAGATTATGAGAATCTTTCGGATCGATACTTGAGAACTGCTTCAACTTTTGTAGACACTTATAAAACCTATGATTACTACATTTAATCATACGTCTGATGTTCAGATTGCCATGGCGTTTCGCAGATCTTTGATATCGCCGAGAATCGACTAAGTGATAATTATGCAGCGTTTTAATCTTGCTGCATTTGCTTATTAATGATCAGAATGGATCATTTATAGGCAATAAGGAAATTCATAACAGTCAATTGGGTAAAGTTTAACGATGAAAAGGTCTCTTGATACGTTTTGTTCACTACCGGGCGATATTTTTCAAATGCCGTTCTAAACTGCACGCACAAATGTGTACACAAACCAGATCCCGGCGGACGTATTATTGGCCGTGTATTTCGCAAAAGATCGATCTGCATGGTGCGTGAACGTGTGGGTTAATCTGGGGAACCCGTTTCGCCAGAAGGCGATATTTTCCGCCTCCGCATGGCGCCTCCCTCTCTGTCTCTGTCTGTCCCTGTTGCTTTTCTATCCTGCGACGCACTTCGCAGCCTGTCCCTGGAAAATCGATCGATACCGTCGTTACCGTGATTACAGAAAATTAATTAAACCCGCGTAGATAATCAGCCGTTCGTTCTGGATCCGATAATCGATCAACATTCTGTGCAAATCTGTTCGCTCGAGATACATGTTGCCCAGCACGTGCTTATCACGTGTCGTTTGCATACTTTTTTCGACCGGCTGATAGAGAAATTTTCTAGGGAAATTGGTATAATGTAGAGCGGTTATCAGACACGGTGACCGGAAATATTAATCACTGGAAATGGTGCAATTAAGTCTTAATTGGGTGAACCAGTCCTTGGCTATTTTAGAGACGGGGAATATTCGTCTGCGATATCGCATTAGCATGATTGAAACGCGTTTCAAATGCACGTTGCCGCTCAAAAAATTAGAACACTACTTTTCAATTTTTGTATGCATGCTTTGCTGAAAATATTACTGACACTATTGAGAAGGTCCAAAGAATTGCAAAATGTGCCTATAATAAAAATACAGATTACCGAAGGATTTCCTCCTTAATTTCAATCCACGATGTCTCTTTCGATTCTTCACAAAATTTATCGAGTTACACGACCGATTATCTATGCGCTTACGAGATGATTAATGAACCGAGCATTCGTAGCGGCACCTCTGCAAAGCCAGACGGTTCACCTGTTTCACAGACCGAACGGCATTCCTCCGATTTCCCCTCTCGGCACACAATACGTGTCGGTATTCCATTTTTAAATTCCCATGGTAGCCGTGGATTAATGCGAACACGGTACTCGACTCTACCTAATTGCGTCTATTCCAGATTCCAACGGGTCCCATTATCATTCGCGATTGCAAATAAGCCAATTGGCTCGAGATATTAGATCCACTTAGCGGTAGATCGGTATCGGGGAGGAGGAATTTCTTAGCAACGAAATCGTGCGAATGGCAATCCGTCGATCATCGGCGTACGATATATCGCCGTGTCCGACCCAACATTTTAATGAGGCGCTACAGCTCTTTCCGGCCTCGTCGAAACCACGGGAATGAGTTTCCCTCGAGATGTGGCGCGCTTATCGCCGCGAACGTTATTATGATTATTAGCAATCGCGGTCGCAATACGCACCGTTACCACCGTTTTTCACGCTGAATAAAGGCGATCGTTACACGCGTGCCTAACGAACAGCTCGAGTGCTCGCCAATGATAATAAAAGTAATCCTCGATCTAGATTACGAGTACAATGGGAACCTCCGGGCATGTTTCCACGCCGTACGCGTTCGAGCGTACGCGTTCACCGCTTCGTATTGTGTTCATGGCAAGAAAACGCTTGGTGGACGAGCAGGAGCAAATGGAATCGAGAAAAAATGTCGTTGGGGATGTTTTTAGAAAGCTTTTTGCAGATTTTTGGTCGGAAATTTAACGAGAAGAGAGAGGTTTCTACGCTACACGGAAGAGACTGCGGTGATTTCAATGCCGGCAGACCTGCATAAGCGAGATGCATTGTTCAGTCTATTATTTCTTGCGCTTATCCTCCGCGATCTTCAAGCACTATCGACACATTTCTTAACTGATAACAAGGCATCTTGAACTATATCCAATCTGGATAAAGATGGATAGACATATTTTAAGACATAATTAGGTCCAAAAGTGTTGAGCATTATAACAAATATCGACCAGTGACCACTGTAAATAGTAGAAAACATCTTTTTTAATTTAGATTACTAACTACCTCCGAATAGACCGGTAACAAATGAGAAAGCACCGTTGGTTGTAGATCGGCCGGATCGATGTTATCACGAGATGCATCACCCGCGTTGCCTCACGCATTTCTCGTTATCGGTTGAAATCGCAGCGCGGATCTAATTGAATCATGCTCGACGATGTCAGCGAGGATGCACGCGCTGCGTTTCCTCCTGTACGAAGGGCGGAGGACGCTTTTCAGTTTCGACATAAATCCAGGATGACATTATCGCGGTCGCGAATCGATGCGCGCCAGCTTGTCTGGCCTTTCGATTCTCGGTTATCGTTGCGGCGTATCTGGTTGCATCCGCGATCGTTAGGCGAGCTTTTTTGCCCGGCCGGACTCTGTGTGTCGTCGATTTCCGTGCCCCGGTTGAAGTCCAGCGTGTTTACTTCCTACGTGCCCGGCACCGGCCACCTTTTTCCAGCCACAACAGGATCGTGTACAGACCGCTCGTGCGGAACGACGGCGAAACACCGTCGGAGAACAAGGATTACGAACGTAGGAGTTCGGGACAACGCTCGATCTGCCGTTGTCGCCGATACAAGGAAATTAGAAACTCGGTGAATCGCTCGGTGCACCGTGTTCAATCGATGATGTGTCGGTGTCTCGTCAATCCGTGCAGTTCGAGACACTTTTTGCACCAACGAACCGTGAATTTCATGGTTACTTTGGTCCCCCGTGACCTCAGAACCTTATTCTCTTCACGGTTTTTCACAGGTTACCTGTTTCCGATGAAAGGTTAAGATAATTAATACCTGAGATGCAACGTTTATTACTTTCGATAATGCACCGTTGACCTTTTAATTATTGCACGGTACATTCGCAGCGCTACGATGAAATTCATCGTATTTTCTTCTAGCAGTTCGATCTCTTTTTCGCCGCGATAGAACAACCGGACGATTGTTTTCCTTCGAAAGGTAACTTCTGATCGCCGATCGAAAGCCTCAGACTCGGGTTAAGCAAACGTTGCTCGAGACTTAATGGCGAACTAATGACTTGATAAGCACTCCACGCCAGTAGGTTGCAATAATCGAGTCGTGATAGAGTAGAGCTTGACGATCCGTTCTGCTGAAGCTGGCTGGAAGAGACACGCCCTGCCTGGAAATTAGATCGCTCCGGGTTACCAATTACCGGGCTCGATAATTAGTTTCGTGGTGTCGATTGCGAAAACTAACGACGACGATGCAGTAATAGAGTAAAAACGAGCTTTACCACTTGATCTTCCATGTCGACGCCACAGGTGTTCGATTTGAAATATTTATTTAACATTTCATTCACTGCAAAGGATTTCTCCGGAGGAATAATGACTTTCGTTCTAAAATTTATAGCAAACAATTAATACGTAATAAGATTCGATTTCTTACAGCAATGCAATGTATTCATCATTTAGCGAATCTTATTTAAATTTATCAAAAGAAAAAAGTTATACAAAATTTCAATACAGTCTGATATTTGATGTAATTTTACTAAATTTGTTATGTCGTAACCTTAATCTTTCATTCGGTAAATCGTTTTCAATTTCATCGAGAAATTTCATGCTGACCTATAAATTGAGACATCGAATGAAAGGCAAAAAAGGACGTGCCAAAATATCGACCAGAAACGAATTACCGAGCACCGCTTGCTGAAACGTGGCCGGTGCTTCCCTGTAATTAACTAATTCAATAAACACCGTGGCAGCGACAGGGTTGCTTGTACGCGGCGTCCGCAACCTGTCATTATACGGGCGATTATGTCGTTAGTGCCTGAAAGACTTTAAATGTGTAATTAGCGAAAATCGCCTCGACAACATTTACACGAGCAGTTTCGAACACGGTAATAAAAGTGTCGCTGTTAAAAAATTCTGACATGGAGGTTTATAATCATTGCGATGTTATACGCACAGGATGCGAACTTTTTACCACCTGTTGCACGAAAATTAAAATCTTTCATCCTTCCTTCGACTCCATAAATTATCACGGACGTTATAATTTTCGTTATTTTATAAAGAACGTCGAAGTTTAACCGATAACTCTTGCTTTTTAGTTGTGTTTAATTACAAGCTTGAACTTCGGAGATGTGATTAATGTTGCGAAAGAGGTGAGAATCGTAAAACGAAGCCTCTGGAGGTCTTTCGGATGTTCTTGCCGGGAGGATTGAGTTGCAACTGTTCGGAAACCATAGGGTTGGAAAGGTTTGCCAGGTGTCAACAATTTTGAGATGCAATTAAAGAATCTCGTTTGCAAATAGGTAGTTTAGTTTCGTTTCTGACACCATCAGCTGGTGATTAGGGTTAAGTTGTTTAGGAATGATATAGTGCTTTTTCTAAACTTAGTATTTTGGTACATTTTAACAGTTACACGGGTTTTTATATGAAATTCATACATGCACTACTCATAAATAAATAAATTCTGTGTTGATAAGGAGGCATACAGTTTTCATTTCATACGCCATTAAAATGCAGGTCACATCAAGATACTGAAGTACAGTTTTGAAAATGAACACTTATTGCATCCGACAATGTACATAGTAACAGCAGCTCATTAAGTATGGGTTAAAAATGAGTTGCTTTGAAGTTTCAAGGCGGTCTGCAGTCACTGAATAGTTCATAATTCCATGGTAGTTGACGTGCTCCATAAATTAGAGAAGTAGCAAATAGAAAGTCGCTGTTCGCAAATGAAGTTTTATAACAAGTTTCAATAACATACACAGAAAGCACACTTGATTTATCTACAAGTCCTTGAGAAACAATTTTCAACCCTCCAATGAAGGCAATGTAAAATTAATTTTAAGCCTTGTTAATATTCAAAATATTAATGGGACCTATCAAGTGTATTCAAAGGGCTAAAACGTTTAAAATCCATATTTATCAACAGCAGCACAACACGAAACTCACTCTAAAGTTATCCCTCGTTTCACGCTCAAAATAATCTTTCGGTTTCACTTTCGACACCCTTGTCTCGTCGTCCATCATGGTCGCGAGCCGGCCCAAGGTGGCCCAAGGTAAAAGCGGAATCTCCTCGATGATTTATCTGCGCCGAGTGAAATCGCTCCAGCGGGGTTTCGTCACTTTCGCAAGGCGCAAAGTGAAACGGTACCGGGGCAAAACAAATTGAAAGGCACTAGCAGCAAATAATAATTAATACTTTCGTCGTGCGATAGCTATCGGGCCGCGCGTTCCCGGCTACAATCATCGCTGATCGACAGCTCGACCACGGAATGGATCGTCCACAGATCCTCCTCGCGGCGTGATCTAGTGATTTATCGCGCCATCGCCCGCCATCTATCATATCCGATAGCGCCGATAACCGGCCTCCGTATAGCTTTTCGCCATCGGCGCCGACTCTTGGGGACTCTTTCGCATTGGCCTTAACATTATGATAGTTGGATAGGGGTCGATTAAATTACCTTCTCCAAGAAAATTTAATTTTATATACCATAGGGTGCACTTTAACATTTAATTGAACACTTAGACAATTCTGAAATACTTATAATACTGTATTCATAATGGACGTCAGTCTGATCCTTTGAAGAATACAATAATATTGTCTCCATTAGGGGAAGAACGTTGTTTTATTGACTGCACGTTCATAACGCATACATAAATTGATCATCTGAACACGACGCACAAGATCATAGAAAATAAGTTTCATTGGAGAATTGAACGTTGAATAACAGAGTGGTAGACAAGCGAAATTAAGTCAACTGTAGCGGTAAACGACTGGGCAGACCCTAGAATCAGCCCACGCTTTCTCCGCGGTGCTCATTGAGACGGGTCGTCTAGGAGACAGAGGAAAAAAGGGAAATGGCGACGAAGCGACGGCGGTATTGTTTTAAAAGGCGTCTGCTGGCGTCTGGGCGGTCAACTTTCGCGTCAGCATATATCATCGTTCGCGAGTTACCTTTTCAAAGCGGCAGAGCTCGTGACCCAGGTGTTTCGGTGCTCGCCGTCCGAGCGTCGATTATGTGCGTGAAACGTGCGTGTTCACCGTTTACTCCCATCCCCGCTCACGTGTACAGCGTGGCGCCAGAGAATTGAACTTTTCCACGAGATGCCTATCGATCCGATCGATGACTTTCTCGATCACACCTGCGACCCGAGCGGTGCTTGGGAATGCGGTGCAAATAAATCTGCGAAACGAACGACGTTTTGACCTGCCAACAATCCCGATGATTAGATAATATGATAATTAATATGATATTCTGCTTTCCAATTGATATTTTGTGGTTCTATATAACCAGATTATGTGGTCTCGAATAATTCCTGAATTGTTGCTTTCAAAGATGTCTTCTTATCGAAGTCAAGATTTTGAAGACGTATGCATATAACGTTTCTAAATTCGAAAGTTTTCAAGAAAGTTGCAAGAGTCTAAGGTTCTGTAGAGAGTATATGTGACCGTCAAGGTGTTAATCGCCGACAAATAGAAGAAACAATTAACCGCGCGTGTAATTGACTTCTATGGTGAACTTTATGAGACAGGAGGAGACACGGAGGCTGGTTTCGAGTGAACGGTACAAGAAATGCTTTTCTACGCTTCGTAGCAATGTTTGCCGGCCGTTTGTCGGTAATTTATACGCGTGGCGTAAAAGGTGAAGCTTTCGAAGCGCGGTTCCACGCCGCGGAACAAAGCGAAATATCAACAGTGTCTCAGGAATCTTCGTTCCGTTGGAAGGAAAGGGAGCCTCCTCGTTGGTGAAACGGACTGGACGTTCACTTATTAAAGAAAGTGATCGACTTATTAAAGAAACAATCCTGAAAGGATTGCGATCCTTGCGAAATTCTAACCGGCTATCGTTTCCGCTTATTACGAGACAGATAACGGCTACAACGTTTACGGGAAATTGTGGGAGCTGAATGCGATTGCGATTGAAAAAGGATTTGACGATTAAAGTTGACTGAGATCGTTTCTGTGATTGTGCCGGGTCTGATTACCGTCTGAACATGTGTATCAGGTATCGAAGGTTGAGCTGTTTGCACTTTGGAACGAAAGTGGAACGGTGGATTTGCAATTGTCTATTGTTAGGTATAACTTGTTAGAAATTATTGAATGACAGAAAGTGAAATAGCAAATAAGAAAGAAAAATTCAATTATCTACATGGTATGAAGTTTCACTAAATTTCATCTTCTCATAATTTTGCCAGAGGAAAGATCGTTGCTTTAATGGTCGGCCCGATAAAAAATTCAATCCCTGAATATCTGAATAAACAATTACGTTATCGAGCGTAGCGAGCGCCGCATTCACTGCGAGAATTCAATAATCTTAAATTGCGAAGCATTGAATGGATTGCAACAACAGGGATCGTGAAAATAGCAAATGTTAGATCTCTATGAATTTCATATCGTGTTTTCTGGATCTGAAGCCGATCATTTATCTGGAGCAAGGCAAATCGCAGCGCAGGCAACGTCTGATGCGTTTCCAGAGCCACCTTATCTGTCGTGGTTCGATAAATCGAGGCAGAAAGCGAGTCTGAATAAACGAGACAGCCTCGTAATACACGTTGCACCGTCGTGGCTTGTGGATACGCGAAATAAACGATCCGCGGGGTTAGGCATCGCCAACATCGGCTGTGTAGGCGACTTACGTGGATTAAGTTATGGTGGACCTTGCCGGTGTGCTTGGTGCAACACCCGTGATCTTTCGCACCGTGTTGCTAGTCGATAGCTCGGATGCTCGTAGATCGATTGTTTCTGATAACCTGTTTCCTCTCTTCCCTCTCCTCCACTTTCCCTGGGAGAGAAACAAGAATGAAATTTCGCTGAATGAACGCACCGATGCAATGACTGTCTTCGATATCTGTTTACTTTACGCATACTTTATAGCCTATTTATCTGAGATCCTAAACACTTCACTGAGAAGAATTCATTCTACATTTGGTAATGAACCAAATCATCCGGTATTTTCAAATTTATTTAGGGTACACATTAAGTGTGACATGATGCAAGTATACTAAATAAAAATTGATTATTTATTAAGGTGAAACAAAAATTTGAAAACAATCTTCTTTAAGCTTCTTCCAACTTTGTCCAAACTTGTTACATATCCACATTTTGATACGATCATTATCATTCTTTCAATCGACATGATCAATTATGCTCACTGTATAAGTGTCGTTTGACATATAACTTAAACTTCATTCCGTAACTATTATGATTTTGCTACGGGACGAAAAGAGGAATCACAAACCGGAAGGAAGGCGGTTGTTTCGAAAGTACGGTCACGTGACACCGCGAGTATTGTGTGACATCGCATCGCGGATAGTTTGAGGCCCACGCGACTTAACACCGAGTGTGAGGTCCTCTCTCGAGCATGGTAATAACGTGACATACACGCACGCGACGAGATGAAACGCGTATTAAACGCAGGCACGTCGCGAGGGCACCGCGATGTCACCTGTACGTTATGCAATATCGTCGGTTGACCCGATCGGGGGCCGGATTAAATGTCGCTCTGTTAAATGCATGCCGCGAATAACTATACGTGGGACGTTCATTTCGTAAGAGGAAATCACCCACATTCGCGTACCGCAGGGGAATCGTGATTCACGATGGTTATCGTGCAAGAAAAGTATAACGATGGAGGAGACGGCTACTTGGATCCCTTTAACAGAGATCCTCAGGAGCGTGGGATTTCGAATTTACCACAGACTTTAAGACTTTAAGATCGAACTGTGTAAATGTGAAACCTTTGGAATATTCAGATTTGAGGGTCTGGCACTTTTGCAACTTTTATGGCCTTCGGGATTTTTAGAACTTGAAGACTTAAGGAGTTCTGAATCTTCAGATTTTGAACCTACAAAATTTTGTGATTACACCTTGGGACTTCGGAATTTCAGATTTTTGAGATGTTAAGATTTTAGAAGTTTACAGATTTGGATCTGTTGTAGGATCGGAAGGGCCTTTTTCTTGTTGCGTGCGATACGGGAATGGTGTCCCGTAATGCGGTAGTTGAATTCATGATGCACCATCGAGACGTAATTGCGTGTTTGCCGAGAGGCGAGCAGCATGCCGGTGTTATTAGTTTCACCTTCGCGGGCGCACGCAATCCTTCGGTTCTTTGCAGGTCCCGCAAGCAGGAAGATCCCCCTGTGAAACAATAAGGAAACGAAGGGAAGGTGGAGCTGACAGGGAGTCGAGATACCAATCCGCCTACCGGTAGGTGTAACGGGCCCTCGACTTTTTATCGATTTCGTACGTGTCGAACGACTCTGTGGACCCTTTGTGCCAGTAGTCCTGGATAAAATTATAGTGATCCGCCACTGAAACCAGAAATATTTAATGGACCATTTGTACATATTTACCAATTTTAAATTCCTGAAAATTTTAAGCACAGCTAACATATTTCTAAAATTTCTCTGTAATTCACTATCGGTAATTTTTCAATGATCAATTCGAATTTGTCTACAATCGTTAAAGTTTCATACGAAAGCCATAATGTCAACAGGAAATAACTGAAACTCGAAGAGGAAGAAGAAAAAAAGGGAAAGACCAGCGTCATTAATAAGCGCAACACCTTGGTTCGTTCGACCCACGTCTTCATTAGCCGTGCCGTGCGGAGTCCATTAGTTTTCCGGGGTCTGCGACACGTGCATCATTAAGAGTGATATTTAATTAAGCGACGGAATAATTGGAAATATTCCAGGATGCTCGTGTCGAACCGTAGGGGCGCGTCCCGGGCCACGTTGGCGTAATTAAAACTGTGGGATCGTTACGCCTGCGTTTTACCTTTCGCCTTTCGGCTACACACGTGCACGTGCGCGCTCGCGAGATTTTTCCGCGATGACTCGTCGACGATGGCTGCGTGGGACTCGCGCAGGTGCATCTTCTATCTTCTACCCATTTTCTGACGGATTTTTATTCTCGTGATTCCTCCTTTGTCCTTCTCCGCCATGATTTGCATATTTAATCAAACGAAAGCACGCCGAACCACTAATTCGTGACGCCTCTTTGTATTCAAATATCAAATGAATAAATTTATCCCTAACTCTTTATATCGCGCTGAACACTCTTTTCAAGTCTTTTGTTTCAAACATTTTCGATGTCACAAGAACACAACAGAGAACACAAATCATCTTATTGGAAAAACGCCCCTTGTAATTTTTATAGAAAATGGGGTATTTGCAACTTGTGGATTCTAGGAATCATTTTCAAGAAGATGGATCAACTTAATATTTTCTTCCATTGTTAATTTTACTTGCTACAAACGAAAATGGTTCACGAAACGAATAAAAAGTGGAACATCTTTCTGCCCATGAAATTGAAACCAACTTAATTCTCCCTGGACGTGCCTTCAATCTTGTTCTCTCCGACAGCCGCGTTTTAACCACCGTTAATAATTATCGGTCTCCAATACACCGTGGCTCTCGCCACGAAATTTGGAAGGGGTTGAGAGACAGCGTTCGAGTTATCGGCGCATCTGTCCCGTAAATGGGCCCAGAATTTATGGCCGGGCCAACACGCGCCCGAAATCATTACCTCGACTTGGGGCAAGATATTTATACGTACGACCTTGGCAGCTCTCCACACCCTGTCATTACCTACGCACGCCTTGAAGACTCCCGAGAGGAGCACGCGTCCGTTTTCCTGGATCTCCTCGGGCTGGAAATTGTGCAGTCTGGAACTCGGTTTTAAACCTCGTTTGAACAGCCATTTGCGAGAAAAGATCGTGACTGTGCAGTAACCGAGGTAATTATAAACTATGATACACTACATGGCTTGGAACAGAACTGTTACTTGACTGTGTATTGCTAAACGTTTCGGAGAAATCTAACTTAAACAGAGAATAATTTGGAAGAGTTTGTAGTATGATTGGAAAGACTGTTCATTTGATTTTAATTCACGAATATGTTAAATTCGAGACATAGGGTAACTGTCTATTTGAAATACTAAATACATTAAAAGAAGGGAATAATTGTCTGAATTTTGTCTTAGACTCCATCTTGTTCTCCCCTAACCTCAATCTTTCTCCAATAAACGGCAAACACCGAAAAGTAAAGCCAAGAATCGGTGGTGATAATTGATGCGGTTAAATTGCAGCTCGTTTATTCTTCCCCTCCACGACTAGATCCCCGTTTCAAAGAAGCAATGGCGGTGGTGCGAGTTTCGCGGTAACTGGGAGGTGGAATTTTCAAATGATTGACTGCTCGAAGGTGTAAGCGGACCGAAACCACAAGGCGCTGGAATCAATTTACGCCGTTATAAACAGCCCTCGACCGTCATTAGGATAATTTCTGTCCCAAGGCGTGTGGGTGGCAGATGTACGGGGCAGCGTTACGAAAGTCGATTGCGTAAATCGTGAATTAAGAACGGCCAAGGGTTTCGCGCGGCGATCGATGACCCCGCGGGATAAGGGGAGGATCGATTGATTCTGAATGAAAGTGCCCTCGGGCCGATCTGGCGCGATGAAAATCATTTTCGATACTCTTCACTCGAGTGAAATACTGTTTATGTTCAAATCGATCATAGATAATCGTAGACGAACTTGATTAAAATGTTCGTTTCTAAAGTGGAAATAGCTTCGTCAAACAAACCAATCTCTCACTCATGGCAACCATCTCGGTACCTCCTCTTTCCTCTCGATCCAACGCGTTTTCTTCAACTTTGTAATAATTACAACCTGCGTCGAGTCATGATGTCGTGAGCGGCAGGAACAAAGAGGTACTCGTCGTCGACACGTAAGAAATACCTCTCATTACGGCGAACCACCGAGCCTACTCTGTTCCATTAAATAGCACGCGTGCACGTGCTCGTAATTAACTCGTTAATAGCGCAACAAAGCTGCTAAACTTCGAATTACCGTCGAATTAGCGTTACCATCTACTAACACCGGACACGTAAATATGTAAACATACCCAACGCTGGTATCAATAAAAAATCAATTTTTTATTGTATTTAAATCGGTGCAGTACTTGATCTCAGAAATCGATTAAGTACAAAAGAGAACAAGAAATTTAGATTAGTTTATCAGATACAGAAGTGCTAACGATCCAGTAACGCCAACGCCAAAAGACCAGATTCCATCTCTAGACCAGATTCAAAGCCGTCAAACCGCATCAGGTGATTTGTCCAGTGAGTAGGCTACTATTAATTTCACGAAACAAGCCTCCTCCTCCCCTAAGCGATTTGAACCGATTACACGATGATCCGATAGAAAGACCATCGATTACGCTCGATTATTCGCACGGTCGGCCGTACTTCCGTGGCGGTCTTGATTGTCGGCTAGTTCGAACGCTGTCCAAAGAGGATCCTGTTGGCGGTGTCCATTATCCGCGTAGTTACGCGACCAGATAGAAACGGTCCACCTGTCCAGGCGCCCGACAATAAATCACACGGTTTTTAAAGCGGACGACCGCGTTACATAGCTGAACGTCGGCCAGGTAAGAAGAAAAAAGGAAGCGGAGAACCGTAGGAGGCCTGGAGAACGCGGACGAGGATGGAACGCGAACGAGATCGCGTGGTACGAACGTACGAGAGAGAACGAGAGTGTAAACCGAAAAGAAAGAAGCGAAATCGATCCTCCTTCTTACTTTATCGCTCCGTGGCTCGCAACAGAGACGACGATCACGCGTCGATTCACCGAGAGCCTGTGTATTCAACGATGATCATTAACCGACTATTATAAGCTGTTCTTTCGAGCATGTTCTTTTTTTCCTCGACGGTGACTACGAGCTGCTCCTCGCTAGAAAGGGTCTGGAACGGACCGAGACAGATACAGCTTTCAGGGCATTCAGTCGACTCGTTACACTTGTTGGCCTCGCTTTGTACACGATCGCACGCCGCGTTACTGCGGCCATTATTCATCCTAAGGGGTTGTCTACCCGGATACATCATCTCGCCGCGGATGACCCTTTACTTCGACCGTTTTCTCGCCTCCGCGTCACGAATGGAGAAATAATTAACCGGCAACGAACGTTCAACTGGAGCGCCAACACCGCACGGTACAGGCTGTTTACTCGGATGCAAATTACCGAAGACGATGGGAAATCGGTTTTTAGGCTGTCGCAAACTCGAATCTCTAATGACTCTTGTCAATTTCATTTTTGTTTCTCGTTGCTTGATTTATGGATCTTTGGGATTCCTGTATGGCTTTTATGGGTTTTGCTGACTGGGTTCTTTATTATTTAAATGTAGGGTAATTGGATAGGTCGTTGACCTACACTTGTGATTTATATAACATCACTGTCCGTCATGAAATTCATGGTTAGGTACGATTTTAGAATGTTAGTATTCTAATATTAAACTAGGGATACATTTAGATAAATGACAATGTAGTCATATAGAAATCTGGTCGCATAGAGATGTAGACATATAAAAATATAGACATGTAAGGATGAAGGTATATGCAGATTTAGGAATATACGGATGTAGAGATCTAGGGCATGCAGAGTTCTAGATATGTGAAATATTAGCATATAGAGATCTTGTCACATAGAGATGTGGACATAAAGAGATCTGATCATACAGCGATCTCGTCTTATAGGGATATAGGCATAGAGTGGTCATATGGGGACCTATGCATCGTATAAGGATCTGAACATATAGAGTTACAAAGATAGAGGGATATACACAATAAATCCACAGCATTACAGATATATACAGATCTATGTACTACAAATATAGTTTTCATTATTCTACGATTTGCGATGTAGTCGATAAAAAAATTTCTCAATTCCGAATTATACACCTTTCTCTCCGCCATAATGGCAAGATAGTTTCATAATTGAGACGCGAGTTCGCTATCTCCGAATCCGTGTAGACCCACGTTCGAGTTTCGCAACCCGGCACGAGCCGGGTAACACAAGGTAAAGCAGACTTTCCATGAAACACGGTGGAAAAGAAAAGCGGCGAGAACAACGGTGACCTTTTTGGAGGCACGTCGACAACCAAGGTAGGATAATTAAATCGCGTACAGCAATGCGCGAGACGGTATCGCGTACCGGTATCTCCAATGCCAGTACGGTCCGGTTAAGTGGACCGTTCAGCTTGGTAACAATTGCCGGGAGACACGCGTGTGTTAGCTCTTGTGCGTTTCGATCGTGTTCTCGATCGTGGCCTGGGTTGATCCACTGGCGATCGATAGCCAACGAGTCCGTGATCGATCAACTTCACTGGTGGCGATTGAAAATTCAAACGCACACACACGCCCCTATCAGCCTTTGCTAAATCGACGCTCGAATCGATTAACCCTTTGCGATTTATCTTCGGCTGTGACCTACCAACGGGCTAAGTAGTTTGAACTAACACTCATCAGTGTCATTTTTCAGACAGTTTTTTGGTCATTTTCATTTGGAAGATTGATATTCTTGGATGTGTCTTTGTTAACGTTTCTTGTTGAGTTACATACTGTTAATCAATAAATTCTTCAAACTTTAATGGTCAATTTGTGGCTATTATACAGCAAACATAATGGCAGATGAAAGGATAAGATAATACCAAATTGTTAGCTTTTTATAGGTGAAAAGCCTTTATATGTTTTCTACATGGTCTTCTTGAAACACGGCAATAATTAGAAACGAGAATGTTAGCACAATGGCCTCGCTTATCTCCGGGAAAGCCGGGCAAAAATTGGCACGCGCGAGCGCGCATGACCACCAATAAATAGATCCGGGCTAAATGGAGCGTTCAGGGTTGCCTCTCTCGATTCGCTCGATCTCGGCAGGCAACAAACTCGCGAGCGATATGTCGAATGATCGATCAATTCCGTGGCGCCGTACCTGTTTCTGGCGCACAAAGAAAAGCCGGCTTATCGCCTCGACACGACACAATGACCCGGTGACAGCGGCCGATTTTAGCTGAACAGTATTTATACGTCGCGCTGCATCTGATACCGTTTCTACTTATGACCTGTCTCCATTAGCACGTGGGCTATCACGTTATACTCTCTTTGAATCCCACCAAGAAACAATGGTAGATTGCTAGATGTTCAAATCCACGAATTTCTTTCCCTGATGGGGTTATGTATTAACATTTCCAGATCCCTACATCCCTAGATATCGTGGTACTCATCTGGAGTATCATCTGGGTGCCTACCTGGACCTGTAGATTTCTAGCTTTCTAGATTCCTAACTCCTTAAATCCGTAGACTATTAGATCACTAGATCCCTATATCCCGTGATCCCTACATTTCGAGTTCTCTAAATTTCAGAATACCTACATCCACAGTTCTCCATATTCCCAAATTTCTACATGTCCCGACCTCTACATCCCCCAATGCCTAATCCCCAAATCTCTATATCCGTATATCTCTATATTCCACGTCCCTAAAGCACCTCTGTAAGGCACCAAAAGAGTCCCTTAATGCTCTAGTAAATGCTACTATATCTCAAGTTAAGCCGTTAACTAACAAGTAATTCGCTCAGCAGCTCGCGTACCCAATCGCCGGATTCGATTGGCATAATCGCGAGATAGGGTGACACTCGGAAAAATGGCGTGGCGCAGTGTCGCCAGCATGACGATATTTCTGTCGTGTCGTTTGCTCGCGATACGAGATAGATCGTGGGCTGTTTGGAGCAGCTCGCGCGGACACGTATGTATACACGTGAAACGGTTTGCTTCGGGGCCAGGTTGAATTGATACGGGGTCGATATAGAAAAAGATAGTCGAATATGCGTATGATATATTGCACGCTTGTTCAACGTGTACACGGGCCTTGTATTCAGATAAATAAGACACGTTTAACCGGCCGAGACGAGTTGACTCGTGTTTCGCGCGCGTGATGTTTGTAGTTTGTCCGGGCAACGTTTCAACGGGCCGTCGTTGATGGGTTCATTTGCAATTCCCGATTGATTTTTTTTGACCCAGATCAGGGTTGGTGGCTGTCGTACGTTTACACAAGTAAAAGTTGTACAACTTGTACGCGCCATTTTCATTTTATACCGTGTACGGTTCCTTTATCTGGTTTCGGCCTGGTAGAGATGTAAACCAGTGTTGTCGCGTACGCGTGAAAATGGTATCGTAACGCTGTCCATTTGTATTGTACATTTGTTCGAGAAACTATTACGATGTTGGAGCGACGATGACAAGAATCGTTATATATTTATTTACCGAACAGACAATCAAACGCTTAACGTACACTAAGTTACTGCAATATTTATAGAGCTTCGCAGTAGCCTATGGTTGTTCATAACCCTGTATCTTTATTATTGCCCGTTCAAAACGCGTTTCATAAAAAGATTCATAGCGGGTTCATCCTGACCTATTTATACCGTGTTCTTCCGGGCCGGAAACCGATCGTCACCGTAAGGAGTCCCGCTAAGGAGCACATCCGTCTGGCGAAAAGATCTTTTTAGTGCTTCGTGCTCTTCGAAACTCGGTCAGATCCGAGGTGCGCCAGCCGAAGGGAAGAAATATTAATAAACCTCGTGTGGGACGAACTTCCTGGGTCCTCGAATGCATTATGGGTGGAGTGAACCGTTAACCATCGATGTCGATAATTGACATCGAAGATTTGATCGTCTTTTATGGCATTATACGCGATCATAAAGGGTGGCCTTATTTCTTCGAGCATAAGCGGCATTTTCATCTCATATATCCGGTTCGATATTCGTCGATTCAGCAGATGCTACTTGTACCACCATTGCAACGATATTTCAAGGAATACCACAACACAGCTTTTTAATTATACACCATAACATGGCCTTTAAGATGTAATTAAATAATTCTTCAGCGAAGGTGAAATTTCTGTTCGAACATAAACTCCTCCCATTCAAATAACCATGTTCATATTCCACACTTTCTGATACGATGCACCTGCACGTCGAACGCAGGACGATGGATAACGTGCGTGCAGTGGCAGATCCGCTGGCGGTCGCCTCTCGAATCGATTAATCGTCACGAATCGCTTAATCCCGCGGTGGAATCGATAGATCAGCCGCGAACGGATTCGAGAACACGGGGGCGAAAGATTTACAGGGTCGTGGAAGGTGTCGTAATCACGGTTGAGTCTTCGTCGTACACATTCTTGTCGCTCGGCTCTGGTGACCCGCGACAGCTGGGAGGAGCAACGGTTGCAACCGCGATCGCCGATTGGTCGAGCAGGGTGCACCAGAGCCGGTAGACAGCGAGATAATTATCCAGGTGCGATAAATTAGCCCGGTGTGTCACCCATCGCGTGAAACCTGTCCCCGGACGGCTGTCCGGTCTGCGGGATTTCGCGCCGACCAATCGAGGCGCTCCAATGGCTCGAACCGGTCGAGATACCTCGACCGATCTGAACTTTATCGATTTATAACGTCGCCCGGACCTGGCGTGGCGACTGCCTGCTACCGAGAAAACCATACGCCCGTAGAATCTCGACCAGGGAAACGATGTGTCTCCGTACATCGTTAAAATGGACTCCTGCTGAATTCTTCGAACTGTCAACTATACTTCTCGCAAAAATCTACCTGCGTTTGCTCGACGTGCTGTACGTATTTTACAAATTTTACCACTTCTCTATACCTGCTCTGACGCAGCAACCATTGTCTGTACGATTCTGTTCAAAAATGAAAATTTGGAAACATTACTTCAAATAAAGTTCATTGAGATCATCACCATATTAACGTACTAACTGCTGAAATTGTCTAGTTCATTTCATAGACACCACCCCATTTAAGTGTCCATGTTTGGTCCCAGTTGCACAGTGCCCATTTTGTGGAGCAAACAGTAAGCGGACATATTTCAAACTTGTGGTCCACGAAGAATCACATCAGCTGATTGTCACCTCGTTAGATCCTCATGCACCAAAGTCGTTCATCTTCGTGCTATCAGAAATTCTAGTTCTTGGTTGGATTAGCGTGTCGCACGGTATCCTGAAGTTATACGTAAACGTGTTTATTGTTACACGATGAAATTAACTCGATTCTCCTGTTAACCAGAAACGCATTGTAATGCAACGAGAACCTATCTGACCGCAGACAGGGAACGTCGATGGTTTAATGTCACAATAGGAATTTCGAGTCACCGGCTTATACTTCAGACATCGCCAGCTATGACATAACCCGTACTTTCCTATTAACATCTAAACGAGCTATTCACACGAGTGAACTTCGAGATTCTCGTTGCGGAGGAATCGGTTTTGTGCGCAGACGAGATTACGGGGAAGAATTCTCGCAGTCAGGGCCGGCTTTACCGGCTTTCACACCTTGAGAGAACTTTCAGAAGTTGCTTTCTATACGAAACAAGGTGACTACAAAAGATCAGCAAGTTTAAATAAACCATATAATCTTAAACTAAGCGCAAACTTTATCTAAAGAACTCGAAGTATCGATATTTAACCTCCTCAGATACCGTGCCCATTGATTTAACCTCCTTAGACATTTGTTTCTAGCCCATATGTTCATTCTAATGTACATACATTAACAAATAAATGAATAAATTCATAAAAACGTATTTTCACGCTAATTAAACTGCCAGTTTAACCCTAGTATAGTGACATAACCCCTTTGTATGTAAATAGTAACACGGTGTCGTACGCAACGCTGTTAGTTAATTTTAGATAATGATGGTGATAAAAATGCGAGCGTATAAGGTTCTAACAATAAGTACTCATTAAATATGACAACACATAGAATTTATTATCCTTGATCATGCGTGTAATCTCAAATTAAATGTTGATGGTGTCACCGGTGTCACCGTGTTGCTGTCCTAAGGTTAATTAGAACATGTCCAGTGTTACCATAGCTTTCTCCTATTGTACGTTTTCAACTGTGCTATCAAACTCGACGCAATGTGTCTGTAGAGAGGAATCTAATTACACAAACTCCTACACGAATCTGTTATTTCCGTCCAAACGATACAACAGAATTATCTTAATTGTCTTACACAAAACAATCTTAACTTCAAGAATCAATTGAACTTGACTGGACCAAAACATAGTAACTCGTTAAAAATAAGAAATCGGCAAAAACGAAACCCATATTCCGGTTTCTCCCTCGAACGTGTATATTTCAGTAACCAAACGCAAATTTTTCATCCGTAAAATGAAGCATTCAGTGCCGCAATCGAAAGGGATCGAGAAAATTGATATTGAAAAAGAGGGTGGCGAAAACGCGCGGTACCCAAGGGGTGCCCGAAGGGCCGTCCCTGATCCCTACACCGTGGTTGTACGTCCGATAGCGAATCTTGTATGTAAATATCCGCGAGGCTCGGCTTTCCGCCCGCTCGTGTCGTCCGATCGAGCAGACCAATGGTAAATGTTAGGCTACATGTAAACTCGCCTCGACCCGCGCGCGTACTCGAGCGTTCATATGGGCTGCGGATCTATGCAAATAACGACACGTGGGCGGCTGGCGTACGAGCTTGAATGAACCCTTGCGCCACGCGGAGTGAATGGATTTGCGTGGCGTTTAACGACCGCGACGAGTTTCGCTCGTATCGTTTGCCGCCACTACCGGAAGTCTTCCGTCTCCTCCGGTCCACACGTACAGGTGTGGCTGGCGGTCGTTAAGTGACGGACGAGGGCGGCGATGAAAACGCTCCGTGAAACTCGCCGGGAACTTTGATTCCTATTACACGTAACTTTACGACTGGTTCTGCGAAATTGAATAGAACGAGCCAATTCCCGACAAACTGCCGGCCCGAAGATGCAATCAATTTTATGGGCAAAAGATGATTTCGAGATGTATGTGTTTTCTTTACTGCGGTAATTTTGTCGAAGACTGATGTATGAGTGTGGGGAATATTCATTTCGAAGGAGACTGAGGACTCGTGCAGGGGAGATTGAAATAGGATGAACAAGTATGATGAAAGAAGGACGCATGATCGAAAGAGTTCTTCGGATCTAAATACGGACCCAATCCATCGCAAAGTTCAGAATAATTTGTTTGAATAGGTACATCCGGCATTGTACCTTGCGGGCGAGAACGATTGAAAATAATTGTCACCGTGATGATGATAGTGGTTGAAGTAATTGAAGGGAAGATGGAGCATAAATTGAAACCAGGTACTTACTGCGATATTAATAAGATTCGTTGTGCGCCGAGTGAAGATAGAACAATAATAGACGGGCAGGAAACAATGCATGAATGAAATATGGCAGGAAGATTGTGAGAAAGCTATGTCTTCTGTGAGTTGTGTGTTCGTCACGTAGCTCGTTTCGTTGCATTTAATAGTCGGGGGAAAGTAGAAAGTGATTTTAAACAAATTCAAAAGCAATCTCAAAATTCAAGATTCCCGTACTGGATCGATGAACACATGAAGGAATGAATCGTACGCAAACGAGCCAACGGTTCCCCTCGTTCCTGTTGTCAGATTGGTCAGCGTGGAGGATTAATCCGACGCTAAGGAGACGCCAGTCAAAATATCCCTGAGGAAACAGGTAGCCGTTGAAGATCCTTTCACGCGTCGGTGTTCATTCTCCCGCGAGATAGCGGCGAGATTAAAAGTTTAGCCGGCCAATTGAGTCCGGATTGAAGGGTGCTCGAAACGGTGCTAATCAGTGTCCCTCGAGCGGACAGGAGAGGGGTGAAATACCTGCTGCCGTGGTATTCAAGGATCGTGACGAGGACATTTTTCAGCTCGGATTCTGGTCACTGGCACCTGCCACGTACGGATCGTGGTCGCGATCGAAAGGAAGGAGGAGCAGAGCCAGGACCCGAGTACAATGGCAACGGTGAATCGACGGATCGATGGTCGATTGTATGCATCGAAAAAGGGGGAGGTGGAGGATGGCGAGGCGCGTGGGCGAGGGCTTTTGTAACGGTAAATTACCGCACGAAAAGGTGGTAAAAAGAGGACGTGGCGGGAAAGAAAGGACAGGGTGGAGGAGGCGCTGATTTGAATATCGACGTTGAAGAACAGTGAAGGATCACGAGGCGTGGGCAAAGCGTGCTTACGCCGTATGGCTGCACCTTACGATCCGTTCGTCGTCTTCCTTCTCCTACTCCTCCGCGACGTGGCTGCTCGCGCGCGCGAGATTTAATGCAGTCGCACGTGCTTTCGTAACGGTAAATTCAACGCCGCTGGAAAACGATACGAGCCAGAGAATGTACGCGGACACGGCCAACAAGAAAAATGCCCGATAGTACCAGCGGTAATTTACTAGCGAATCCTAGTGAACAATATTAAACCTGCCCGGTGAAAAGGGTCTCTCGTTCTACATGCTGTCCTACGTCGAGTCACATAACTTCACAGAAAATGCAACAATTTCATTGCGATATAACCTAACCAAAACCTAACTCAAAATATTCTCTGCTACAATTGATAACCACAGGTAACCACAGTTACCTTTCATGTAAAAGTACGTTGACCAACAGCTAGTTGAGATCTTGACTGATTCGACACCCGGCATAAAATAACATTCACACGTTGTGAATTTTTTTATTTATTTTGCACAGCTCTCGGATGTAGAAATTAATGGATCGAATATGGGGTGCAATAGCACCTGAACAGCTTGCAACATCCTGGCGAGACGCCCTGTTCGTGGTCGTAAACCTGTAACGTTTACTATCCTCCACTCCTTCCGCTAAGGTATTGCCGGTTAATTAATTGATCAATAATTTTATTATTTATCGACGGCTTCCGCCGTTGAAGGAAATTGCTTCATTCGCCGTGGTGGAAGGTTGTAAAATTGCCTCCGTTCGGAGGCTACTCGAACCGATGATGGTTTACACTGCTTTGGTGGAAAGTGTACGAGCTTATGGTTTATGGAGAAGATTAACTCCGTTGAAATGGTGCAATTCCAAGGGTGAGGTTTCCATGTTGGAAATCAATTTTAAATGGTTATCAATCGTACGGATTATTTCCCAGTGGTATCCATGAAACGCGTAATATATTATTATAACGTGCAGTATGTTGATACTACATACAAGCGGAAACCATGTGTCTCCTCGTACAAGCGTAAACTGAAAGGGTCGAATAATATTTCTTGCTGTGGAATATAGAATCAAGCTGAAAAATCATTAAAAGGAATGATTCATTCAATTGTAGTTACCAAATGCAATAAGTTGACAAATCTAACTTTTACCAAAATCTGACGAATCCATCTAAATTTTTTTCGATCACTATCAAATTGAATGGACCATGATAGAAGCCTATCCAGACAGAAACCCTATAGACCGAAGAAAAGGAAAGCTCATTTATCAAATCCATCCGAATTTCAGTCGTCGCGCCAGGAACGGAATAAACAACGTGGATCCTGATCAACGCATAGATCAGCATAAATTCGAATGATAATGCGCGCTTCCACCGATACACGTCGCAGATAAGCGACGGTGCATACGTGTTAAATGCGCGACGACCACGGGTCCAGGTGTCATTCGAGCCGGTATTCGTCGCTCTGTCCGCGACAGGATCCTCCTTCTCCCTTTCTCTCTCTGTCTCCGTCTTTGGCCAACATTCGCGGTGTGTTTACAACGGCGACGACACCTCTGGTTCGCGCCTTGGTGCATCGTCTCGAGTTACGTTCGCGCGTGCTCCAACCCGCGAAATATTCGCGACACGTGCAGATTATCGCCACCTTCTGGCACCGTTTTTCCCCCCCGCGACGTACGTAGCCGACCAGGCATTGAAGATTGGATCGAATGTCCTCGACGAAGCATTCCCGGTACGCGATTCCCGCTCCTCTTATCTGGAGCTCTACCTGTGCACTCAGGGCTGGACCGGTGCATTTCAGATGCATTTATGCGCGCATGCACCGCTGGTGTCGTTCCTCTGACAGGCTAGATCGTTATATCGGATCAATTACAATGTACACCGTTCGAGAACACGCATCGCGATTCGTTCCGATGCGTGTACCAGCTGCTGGCGTGTGTTCAATTATCTTTAGGGGAACGATAATGGACGTGGGATTCGCGTGGCCTCCTCTCGTCGCTGCGGCGGACATGCAGATCTGGGCCTAGACGAGGTTTGAGCTTCCAACTTGCTTTTGAGTATTCTCTTGCCCCAGTGTATGACGACTTTAAAGTCGTCGCGTGGATGTCGGCTACCCTCAAATTTTTAACTTTTGCAACCTTCCGTTTTGTGTCTTTTTACGCGCAAAATAAAGTTAGGTTACAGAACTCGATGCCACTTAACCTTGAAGACGTGTGACCAGCTCTGTATGCAATTTGCACGTTTGCATACCGTCGCGACGGCGACGGTGACGTCGAGGACAACGTGAAATCGAGAAGGTATCATCCGAACACGTACGCGTATCAACTGATTAAATTCCTCACAAATCTTCGACGTTGCTGGACTTTGCTTGTCCATTTAACGTTCCTTCGCTCTGACTAACACTAAACAGTTAAACATTTGCTTACGCGCAATAACACGATATCGTTTGACATTCACCTGTACCGATATCACCGATCCACTGATAATGCATGATAGCTGACATTTTCTGATTTTTTAATCTGTAAATTGTGTGTTTACGTACATTATTTGTACGATCTGCTTATTGGAATACGTTCTTGATAAAACTAACTGTTTAGATAGGTCAAAGTGAATGATTCGTTTATTGCTTCCCTGTTCGAGTAATCAATACTCTACTTTCATGAATAAAAGATATAAGATACGAGCTTCGAATTAAATACTCTCAAATGTCGAAACCTGAACGACTTCGCACCCCAATCGGGCTCACCTTACCCAACAACAAAACGCAGCGAATAACGATAAAATCATAACGAGTCGTACGTACATGCATATACAGGTGATAGAAATCGACACCGACCAATCGTTTCGTGTCATTACGATTTTTATGCACGTATTTACGACACGAGCGAAAGACGCAATATCAAAAGTTTCGCCTGGCGACCTGGTCCGACGACGCATTTCAATCGAAAAACGATAAAAAAGGGGTCAAACGCATAAATCGCACTCTTCATTGCACCGAGTTTATTAGAAATTCAACCGTGTCTGGGTCTGAATTGGTCGATCGCATGAAACGATCGGTCGACACCGATCGTGCGTTTCAAACGCGTTCTATAGCTTCTGGAACCGCACTCACGCCTATTTCTATGCAACGATCGATAGATAACAAAACGATGTAATAACAGCCATATTGTCGGGACCGTTCGACCGTATCCTTCGCATTCTTTTCGCCGCGTTGCTAGCGCGTAACTGCGTGGCACGTGGAAAATTATGATCGATATCCCCGGGGCTCGTTTATCGTTACAGCGAAGACAACAAGCGCCACGTTTAAAACACGCTCTGTTCTCTTTTACACCGTCGTCGAGTTGGGTCTGGGTCAACAGTACTCCGATACCTTCCTGTTTTCGTGCCTTATCGGCCTGACTCAAGGCTGACACGTTACCCGGAAACCCGAACCCAAATCGATCAATATTGCGTCGTCGTATTACTGTAAAATTCGATTCTCATGATCACTGTTACTCAAACTATTTTTATGCCTGCTGCTAAATATTTCTGCATTATTTTGTTAAAACTGGTAAAATGTCTGAAATCAAGTCAGGTTACGTTTAGTCAGAATAAATAGATTCGAATGATGTATCAAGTTTTCCTGGAAGAAAATTTAGAAAGAAGCATCTCAAGTTTGCTGTGTCATCTTAGAAAGGAACTGGAACTTCGCATAGAAACTAAGCTTGAAATCGGTTATCCTTTCCGACAGGAAAGAGGATCGATCCCTGACAGAAGGATTTCACGGATACCTCGTCGATCACGAGGTCCACAAGACTCTTGAACAGGAAGTGAAGCAGCTCGCGCATGACAAGTCAAAATTATCAATTTCCAACTTCTGTACCCTCCACGTAAAAAATTGCTTCCTTTAACGAACAAAAATACTACCTAGCAAGCTATCTTTCAAAAATAACCTATCAAAAATCTTACTCGACTGACACTCCACCAAGTTATATTCTTAGTTCAAATTTAACGTTAGTCTAAAGAACCTTCTAAAAGTCATTATAAAAAAGAATGTACATCTTCATGCGCTATATGTATAAAACATGCTGCAAGATAAAAGATAAACGTGACCGAGGAGCAAAATTAACAAAGCCTTCGCTTTACAAGCCGCCGCAACGAGCTGCATCATCGAACGTATGTACCGACAATTATACGTTTTTTAAATGGCAGCTTTACCAGAGCAATGAGAATGAAAATCAAAGTTCCCAAGTGACATCATCATCGAATACAGCTCCTTCCGGTAGCAGGAGGAACGGATAGACGGCCGCTGGCCTCCTTGTATGTAAAATCGGTGTTGTATTCAGTGAATGAATGCATGATGGCGCATAATGGGTGAGGCTCGCGTGCTATTGCCATAAACCATGATCGTCCTACACGTCCCCACCTGTCGAGGAGACCCAGTGCCGAGGGTGATCGAAGATCGGTTGCAAAATAGTCGGCCCTGAAGCCTGGCAAAAATTGAAAACGAAAGGCGATCGTGACAAGGCTTTCTTCTACGAACACGGCACAACTGAACGTTCTAAGGTTTCCTTATTGCACCTGAATCGTTTGTTCGCATCGCGCGATATTTTTCGTTTTATATCCCTGTCTACACTTGCAGCTACACGAATGGAAAGTTTAAACGCGTTCGGTCGATTTGCCTCAGGATTAGATTCCGAAGGTAGATAATAAATCGTGATATCTTCATTGATAATGCATTGTTATGATGTTTAGGCAATTACATAAACGAAGCATTTAGTTTTACAATCTATTTTTGAATCATATTAAGTACTAGACTCTATTTTTAAAATGACAGATAAAATTGAACGATATCGAAACACAAAGACTCTCCTCGAACGACAATTGATAGGACGGTCATTATGACATTTAGCAATCATCAATCATCTCTGAGCTGATAATGCATGCACGTGGGTACCTGGCCAATCGAGAAGTCGTGTAGAATGTCCATCTTCGCCACAGTTTCCTACACACGACCAGGCCCTGGAACCAGCTAGGTTTCTTGAAATTCTAATGGAGGCCAGAATTTTTTCGCTGCCAGTCTCAAAGAAGTCCATTAGTCTTTCAATTATTTTCACTGCCCACTTCCACGGCCGAGCAACGTTTTGCAATTTAATTCGAAGCTCTTTCTCGTTCTCTCCACCTCGGAGTACATACCGATCGGCCAGTACTGGTTCCATCAACATATTCAATGGTCTATTAGCTCCGCACGAAAGACAGACGAACCGAGGTCACGGTTGTAGCATAGAGGCCACGAAGAGTATACGGAGCACCCATATACTCCATTATCGATGTATCGATAAGCGTATAACCGGCAGAGACCACGGGGCGCCGGAGCCGGTGAGCTCGCAAAAACAATAGCCCTGAAAACCGGTCGCAAAGTCATCTTCCGAAATTGGCAGGTGCCTCCAGCATCTTCTTCTCCTCGGGGTTCCCGCTTATTCCTTTTCTTCTTTTTCTAGCGAATTCTTTTTCCTTCTCCTAGCCAAAATCAATATTTAATCGGGCTTCCAAGGAGCGCATGGCTGTCAGCCAGGTGCGAAAACCAGGATACATTGTTTTACCTGACATAATGATTCATCGCTGCGGGGTTTCTTACTGCTTTCTTTTCTTCATTTTTATGGCTGATCGTCTTGATAGTCGACGGGATAACGATCGACTTGGAATAACGAGGAAACCGATAATTGACCGTCTACCTTCTTGGGAGATCTTTGGCGAGTTTGGATTCTCTAGATCTTGGCGCCTCCCCTTTTTCACATCCTTAAGAATGTGGTTCCGCGAGTAATCTGACGAGTGGAATCTGGAGGCGTACAATTGCGGAATGGATAGTTCTTAGACTTATGATGTGACAATACTTGGTATAATTGATATCTTCGGATTTTTCAGAATTAAATACTTAAACGTTCCAAATTTCTCAATTATAATAAATTCAATGTGGACATCAAATGATTCTTCCCCTAAGTCCCTACAAAATCCTACCTTCGTGCTATACGTTAAAAACACATTTTACTCTGATGAACGATGACCAAATACAGAGAAGAACAAATCAACGCATTCATCCAACTCTCGGTCAGACTTGAAAGAAAGCAATGCTCTCTGCTACCTGCTGAACAGATAAAGCCCACGTAGAGGCCCCACAGAGAAATCGAGCCGGTAGATATACATATACGCATTTAACGATTGCCCGGAGGAGGCTGGTCGGCGATCTTATCGACGACGGGGCCCGTGGTCGGATGACGGGCAGGAATTAGGCAATTACGCGCCGCTTAATTGCTAATTACTCAAGGGTGCAACGGGCCGACACTAATTATTCCCGCTGACAATTTATATCGGTCTATGGACGCGCTATAATTGTCACTGTTACGTCGTTCAATCACGAGATCTTTTCCGGACGGTGAGCACCGTTTATTCGGCCTTTTAGTTGTTGAAATAACGAAAGGATCCTCCCGGCGCGAGAGGATTACCGAGAATCATCGGAAATCGTAATTCATCGATCACGATCACGAACCCCTATAATCTGTCGATGATTACCGGTTTTTTGGAAGGTGAGCCAGCGGGGTCAACGAACCCCTATGGGTCCGCAAGAATCCGGTCAACGATTCCTACATACTTTGAAAATGGTAATTGTTTCCTTAACAACGATCACTTGCAAATCGTTTTAATCCTTTCGATATTTATGCAAAAAGATGGCGTCTAAGTGAAATAAATTTTGTTCTTTAATGTTAAGATTTGAGATTCTTCTCGAATTTTATCGTCGTGTGTATATTATTCGAGCAACTAAGAGCAAGACAATTACGTTAGGTCAAAATGGCGGTCGTTATCGAAGACAATTGGGCGGTAGAAAATGGAAGCCACCCACGCGATATTAACACCGTCGCTCTCGGAATTGTACCCTATGACGTTCGCCCGTTCTACATCGCGAATCTCTGTACATAAACATATATGTATGGGAGATGTATATTCCATTAACGTACCATCGCGTCAAAGAGAAACATACGTATCGTTCGCTTTTGCACCGTGTTATTTATGTGACGTGCCATTATAAACTCTTAATTGTTTGACTAATGTGCAGCTAAGTGTGCCGTTAATACTCAGAACCACTCTTGGCTACCGGGCAATATTTTTTTTACCAATCTTCGAGACGATTTCTGGTTACGAGCAGCTCTCTTCGTTGACTAATTAAAAGAACCATTTAAGTTTGTAATATGTTATTATCTGGCCAGACAATGACAGAAGAGTTCATATTTTTCGTAATAAACGATTAACATATTTATGGGGATGGTGTGCATTTAACAACGGGGTGATTATTTGAAATATTTATTACGAATTACCAAATTTCACAATTCGTCAGCGAGAGAAGATAACGTTCCTCCGTATCGATAAACATATTAGTTACCAACACCGGTATTATCGAGTCCGCGTCATTAACGTCCATGTACGTTTATTGAATTAGGAAACCGTGTATCAAGAAGCACGCAACGTCAATTCTCTCGTAATATCGCTTCCATTTATTACTTGAAATTCCAGTTGCTGCTCGAGCATGCCTGTACGCGATCACTCACTGAATACACCTGATAATCCTTGAGCCACAGCAATAATGCTATCATTATCATCCATACTAATAGCAGCCAAGTTGTAACACACTTAATCCTGTCGCTATTATCACCGAGCGTTGCTAATATATGAGCGCTCGATAACGCTCTAATCGTGACGATTTACCAGGAACTGTTATCAGGGAAACAGCCAAGGCGAGAGTCAGGTAAACGGGAAAAGATACACACACCCCCGTAGTAACGAGTAAGATAATTAGCACGAGATCGTTCGTTATGGTGCGTGACAATGAGCCATGAATCAATTCGGTCACGTCACATCACAGTTGCTCGACCGCTTGTGAGTTAGATATCGACCGGTTGGCATTTCGCTGCTACGATTACCAGTACTGTCCTTTATAACGATCGACTATCAACTACATATATTGATTAACAAATCGTGTTTACAAAATATCGGATAGACCTTTATGGCGATATCTCGAATTTGACTCGATACTTCGATGAACTTATTCGATTTTTGTAGAATCAAATATCTACAGAAACTAAGAGAGACACATTTTGTTAACTTTATACGAAATGATCTTAAATCCAAATCATGTGAAATGATTTGAACATGATGAATAAGGGGTTAATGATAAAAGTATGAAAGCACAATTAACGTATCGAGTAAAAATGAAATTTTTCGAGATAGAGAACCGGATAATATTATAGTAAATTTAGTAAAATCGTCTGGCAAAGGTGGATACGCATGCACGCGACTAGCCAGGACCTCGTTGCGAGTGCGTAGGCACGCTCGAACAGACGCACTCCATTCACTTGGCGCCACATTCATTCATGGCTAGAACGCAACCGCGGATATCGTTCGACGAACTGGCCGCGATATTACATCGTCGACGTAATGATCGTCGGCCATCGTCGCAAGCCGATCGCTACCGGAATCGCGGTCTTTATTCTTGTCTCCGATACCGGATTGCGTGGCTGAGCTGACAATCGTTGCGACTCAGCGCTTGGAAAATGCAGCCTGTTCTCGAAGTTAACGAGTAAAGTGCCCTATACATTTACTCCTTAATGAATCACTCTTTTGATCGGGTTCAAATTTTTAACGTTTGTTACACCTCTGTCGTTTGTTTACAACTTGACCGCTATACATCTTTGATTCGTTGACTTAATACACTCTGGACCAGATCTTTATGTCCTCAGAAGTCATTTCTAATGAATAGTCGTTCTTTGAACATTAAAAATAATCCCTAGAACCTCCTCCGAAAGAAATCGCTAAGCATTTCGGAGAGCTCGAAATCGATCAAGATACAGATTGCTCGCATTTGCAGAACCACGAGGCAGAGGCACAATCAATTATCCAAGTACGCCTTTTAATCGGTAACCAAATCTTTGGAGTAAGGATGCCAATTTGCTGAAAAGTCCGCATTCCATCGGTTCGTTAATCGGCCGAGATCTCCACCCTGGCTCCGTTACGACTCTAATTCGTTAAAGGGAGGACCTGCTCCCCCTCTGGATTCATTGTGCCGCTTGAATATCGTTATCGTCGCGGTACCATCCAGCCGAACAAAGCACCTGCGTTCAAATAATAAGGATCTCGAAAGGAAAGGTCGTCGATAGCCGTTTAGTGTCCGGGTGCGCGAGGTTATCCGCGCCATGGATCGGGCACTGGCGTTCTGAATTCCCCTGCGAGCACCGATCCAGTAGAAAAGGAGGATAAAACCGTGAGGAAAACGGGGATATGTCACCGCGAGGGAAAGGGAAAGGAAACACGAAACGAACATAAGGAGAGAGAGATACAGCGACACCCACTTGCGTTTCATGCGACCGTGGCCCGGCTAAATGTGTAATAATGCACGCGTAACCGGATCGTCGCTGTGCAGCGCGACGGTAAGCAAGGATGCATATAAATCGAGCTGACATAATTTCCTTAATTCGAGCGGGGAAAGGGAACGGTACGAACAGGGCTGCATTTACCAAACCCCGTACTTAGAATACAACGCAACAATTTTCTATCATCACATTTATTATGGAACGAATATTTCAGTGTTATTAATTAAAGTGAAATTCCCAAGGTTCCATACCCCCAAAAATTTTGAAGTCCTGAAATCCTAAAATCCTTAAATCTCAACGTCCCAGAATCTTCAAGTCATGAACCTCTAAAAAGATCCTACAGACCTAGAATTCCAAAATTCTGAAGACCTAAAATTCCCAAAATCCTTAGGTCATAAATCTCTAAAGAAAGCCTATAATTTTAAAATCCCAAAAGCTTGAAGTCCTAAGGTCCCAACATTCTTAAGTCCTAAACCTCTAAAAAAATCTTAAAGTCCTAAAGTTCTAAATCCAAGTATTGGATCCGCAAAGGTGTTCATGCGGCCCTGAATGCGTGGATAACAGCATTCAACTGGTGGCTCTGGTGTGATAAGGAATTAGACTGGTCATACACGGAGCATTTCAAGCATCGAGCGAGGACTCGGGCTCGTTAATTGATAATGCCAGCCGGGTGAACGGATAAGACCGCTAAAATGCCTTCTAAGCTTGATGCATGAGTTAAAGGGAATTGAAGAGTGTAACGGAGATGCGTGCAGGGTTTAAATGGAACTGCTCGAAGTACCGTTCCTTATCTCGATATTAAGATGAATATTTTCTTGATTGGATCGATCGTTCGTTTCTCCGTGATTGTTATCTGCGATTGCTTTACAAGATACTTTTGTTAATTATAACATGTTCGACATTCGAACATCAACATTTCTTGAGACTTTACGTGGCTCAACAACGAAATACGGCATAAATAATCGTAAAAATTAAAAATCGCATTGCAATTAAGCAACCTACCCACTCGGACCATATTCGATCGAAGTCGTGCTCATTAATTAATTATCGCGAGGTCCTCCAGCGTGAATCTTCCCAGCCCGCTTTGGCGCCGCGAGATAAAACGCGTCGAATAAATCGCGGCCTCACGCACCGATGGCGTTGCGTGTCACCTACGTGGATACCTATAATTTAGCGTTATAATAACTAGTTGCTGGTCTGCCGGGGCGCCGCGTGATGCACGTGCATTGTGCACCGCGAAAGCGCGACGTAGACAGCAACAGGATCGAACGACGAGAGGAAGGAAGAGAAAGAAGGAACAGAGAGAAACTTCTTGGTCGAGTCGGACGATGATTCACGCTGCTGGCAGAGAAGGTGTCACTGGTTGTATGCATAAGAGCGACTCATTACTGGGGGCCCTCACCGACACCGGGGCCCACGTGCCTCTTCGAACGCAGAATGCAAATCGAGAAAGCCTCGAGCTCCTCCACTTTGGCCTGATCGACCTCGAAATCGCTGCGTACGATAACACGGCATGTGGGACGGCTTTGTTGGGGAATGAAACGCGATTCTGGGTGGTTTTCCGTGTTGCGATCATGCTCGTGACACGAGGATTCGAAGAACCCTAGCTGGCGGTGAAGAAAACTGGTTTGAGGTAGTGGATTTTGTGAAACTTCATCTTTTCCTTTCGAGTGACACACTTTTTTTGCGTGTCAAGGTAACATGTAATTAGTTTTGAGATACTTTCGCTGGCGATACTTCGACATTAAGGGAGGTTCCGTAGATTTGACGCTTTCACGTCGCAGTTGCATGCAAATTTTGAACAAAAGAATAGCAAGTATCGACGTAGCTATTGGTACGTTAGAATTATTCCGTGGAGTTATTGTAGTTGGAACCGAGGTACCTTGTACTGATATATCGGTGGATGTCATGGACATTGATTTTGTGGCTACACTGTAGAGCAGGTAAGGTGTAGGTAAGGTGTTCGTGTCGGGACTACCACTCTTTGACTTCGGACCACGCCATCATTTTCATAATGACAATGGCTCGACAGCCTACACGGGGTAACCATGATGAGTAGTTTACAGTGCGACTCCCGCCACCTTCGCAAATCTCGAACCAGTCGGAGTCATGGATCTCTACCGATCCTTGTCGACCGACTTACCTGTTGCATTGTGATTTCCCTTAAAAATTTTTTATTGTTTAATTCATCGCATGAAATAACGCGAAACGCTTAAACTGAAACAAAGGCGCACGTATGCATAGAATTTCAACTCTTTGCTTTGCGATTTATTCAGAATCCTAAATTACACTATTATATAATTCTTAAATAATTCTGTGTCTACGAATGTAATGAGTTCCTCCATTCAGGAATCTAAATTCGAGTAGAATTCTAATTTGACCGCAAGAAAATAAAGTTAGCCAACAGCTCAAGGGAGGACACGTAAAATCTTGTTCGAGGATTATAAAAAACAATTTACGATCGTATCGTCGTTCGGTGCCTAATGAGAGTGACATTTCGTGATTATCGTCGTAAAGATCATCGAATTACGATCAGTCGGGACCACACGTGGGAAATGTCAAACGTCAATGTTACTCATCAACATTAAATCCTCGCCGAGCGTATATATTAATGGCAAAGTTATGGGCCAGCACCGGCAACACAATTGCGGATCGTGATTCGATACTAGACATATACTTATCACTATTGTTATCCAGCCTGGATGTCATCGGGGTCTATCTGCGGTATCACGATCGGTAGCTATACGTGTACCGCGAATAGACAATTACGATAACTCGGGGTCGATAACGATCTCGTTTATGAGCGACTCCTGGACAGGATCAACCGATCGAGCTTACAGAGAACCAAGACCCCAGACAAAAATGGTGGATTCGCTTGTAAAATAGAGGTATTTCGTGGTCGTGAATTGACGATTCAAGGTCTCGTAATCTAATCTCATGCACGGACTGTTATCTGCTCCTCATTGTTTTAAGACAAATGTCATGATAATACTGATCGATCATGCATGTACGTCATACATTGCATCTCCGGGTCTATTATCTGCCTTTTTAACAATCAATGGCTGTTAGCAACTAATGGCATGTAGATGTTAACCTGAAGAGGTTGAAAGAAATTTGTTGTTTGACCAACTGATTCACTGAACGATAGAAGTTTATCGAACGAGAAGACATTTTCAGTAATCCTCGGGTAACAGTATCGATAAGTAGCGTGTAGAATGTGGTAACGGAGAGGTGGCAATGCCGACAATGTGTGTGGTGTATGTCTACCACCGCGGAGGTGGTTTCAAACATGAAATAATCACGCGTGGTCGAGCAAAAGACGTCGAATGAGTCACGCTTTGCAATATTGTAAGCGAGTCGCGCTTTCAGCGTTTTACCATCGCTAGGACTGTTAGCGGGAAAAAGAAAGGCTGATTGCGGAGGAAAAGCAGGATTAATCGATCAAACGAAATACGACACAGGCTCATGAATTTCGCGGCGTACCGATATCGTGACGTTTGAATCGTTGATTAATATTTTTCGCATAGCAAATGTTACCTAATAGCAAGCAGGGATCGTTAAATGCAAAGTATCGGTAATATTTCAATTTTCTTTATTCGCTTTTCCCCTCGGAATAAAGGCTTCGCGCTTTATCTATTGTCATATATCAACGAGTTGACCGCCATTTTGGTTACCGGCGACGCGTGCAGTAGAACATGACGCGTAAATTTACCTTTAAGATCTATTTCAAATTTCACAGAGACTGCACTTTAAAACGACGTCACCGTAAAGATGATTCATTTGGCCGAGAAATTCGTAAATGAAGAAAAGATAGATTGAAAAGTCACGTTTTACCGCTTCCTGGCGCCTCAGCTGGAGCAGACAATACGTTACACGTTTACAGTCGGTGAACAAACGTCGAACAATGGTCCATGCGTTAAGACAATGCGTCGTTAATGCCTCCCCTGTGCTCGTGACAAGATTTTTCGCTGGTACACCGGTGAAACCGGGATTCAAACGAAGACGATGGTAAACCTGAATCTCTAGACCGGTACAACTCGATCCTCGAAGATCTCACAGGGAAAATATGCGGAGGAGGAGGACTTCCGTAATTGCGTTGTATAATTAGGAACGTTAATGAGGTACTTGGATCGTCGTGAACTCGTCTCGAGGGTTAATAGACATTTACACACAATAAAATGGCAAAGCTTGCCGGTCATTTGTCGGATACATCTGGGACAGTCCACGAAATTGTTTAACATGGATATTTTCAGCGAATAACGACGTCGTACACTACGGTTAATTTCCCACCGTCGAGTCCGTAATTACTATTAATTTTTAATCTTCAATTTGCGAAACTCGAATTGAATGTTCAATGAGAAAATCGTTCAATCAACGATTATATTTTATTGAAATGTTTGTAGGGTCGAAAAATTTGTGAGGCTAGATCATGAAACACCGCCCTAAATATCACGAAATGTCACACTCCAATTCCAGAAATATCTGTTCGAGATAGTCCCGGCAGAAACAGCGTGAAAAGTCAAGCCAACACGTGACAATGGGCTCGCCAGGCGCCTTTAAAGGTGGGCATTATCGAATGAAACTAGATGAGTAGGTTCTAACGAGCGTCCTGGCTAGATATCGATCGAGGCTGCTCCCGATCGATCCCTCAGGAAATAATACCGTGGCACGCGCGTACTCAGTGGGGGTTGGCGAAAATTATTATGCAGCGTTAACGACCTGCGGATAAGGGGATTGTTTACGATCGTCGTAAGTTAGCCATTGTTTGCTCAGCAAGAGAATATTGTCTCTCTATCGTTTGCTTTATGGCCGGTACTCCCGGTTACCCTGTGTGTGCATTGTGGCACGCCAGAAACAGGCATCGCGACGCGGGAGGGGACGAAAAGGGTGGAAGAGAAAAGGGAAACCGGGAAGGTGGAGACGGAGGAAGGAGAAATCGCGAAGGCAAGATCGAACTCCGTGGTTTCTCCGGGATATCGAGAGATCTCGTATCCAGGAACGTCGAATAATTCTCTGTCCAGGACCGTGTTGCATCGCTGGCTCGATCGACGGAAACGTACGCGCGAATTTTTTATGCGCGATCGTCTCGCGGAATGCTCGTTGCTCGTTTTTCTTTGCCTCTTTTTATTTCGCCACGTGGGCGTTCGAGACAAGCTCAAACAATAGGGTGGTTTTCGACGCCGATACTCGTCGAATCGCGATTTTTCCCTCGATTTAATATCGTCGCAGATTTTTATACCTCCGTCGAAGTATTTCACGTATGTCACGCTCCCCTTGAGCAAAACATTTAAGCTTTTTACGAACGTGTCATAATTTCATATTGAATTGGCCTCGTAAGAGGATAATTAATATTAACTTCGATATGTCAGTATCAGATCAGCTAATTCCTAAACGATCTCATAACAAATGACTGTCAATTTTCAACCGGAAGAAATATTTTCCATTTAATAAGTCTCGATCGCACACGATCGACCACGAACAATTACATCGATCGAATCGTATCAATGCTCGATGCAATTTAATTGGAACGGTTCGGCCGTGTTTCGATACGTCAAGGATAACGTCAAGCTCGGCCCATTGAAAGCTATCGATTCGACCAGCGCCAAATAAGTTAATTAGCCTCTTTATTGGCAAATCGATCACAATGAAACGGTGTTGCGTGGATCGAAACGAAAAAAAAGACAAAAAAAAAACACACAAAAATTAACACCGGAGAGGTCGAAGAAAATATCTGACGTTTCCACGGGTTATCTATAATGAGATCGATGGCATTGATTCGAAACAAAGTTGAAAATCTCTTTGGCCAAACGCTCGGGTCAGAAAGTACGCCTACGGGACGAGAACAGGCGCGAGTGATCTATTTACGATCAGGTGTGATCTATCGGCGATCGACGACCGTAGGTGGCGGACATTCGATCCACGAGACTGGATCTTTACGCCGGTGAGAGGTCATTCTGACTCATTTGAGACACTGACATGTAGATATTGTGTTAGCGACGATACGTACATTTTCCTAAAATATACAAATAATCTTCGCGTCAAAATGACAACGAAAAGAATGATATGAAACCAAGAGTCCATGAGTCTTGTATATACTATTGCATACTGCCAAATCGTTGGACAGTACCGATGGAAGCATAATTCACGCACCTTTTACCGGTCTCGTCGCTTACAAACACGAATATCATGTCGGAAAAATCTGCACGTTGTATCTACAGCGGTGCAGAAAGTGCCCGCAGCTACACACAGTCCCGACGTAATATATATCGATCGGTGCGCCGATTGCGTAATTGCAATTAAAGCGATCTTGTAATCGTAAGCCGGGTATAATTAATGAACTGAATCGTGCTGACGCTCCGAGTGTTGTCTATCGCGGCGCACGATCGTGCTGCGGGCCGTGAGTAAGCGCAATTTGCCATATTGTCTCTAATAATCCTGGCTAATTAGTTTTGTCTCCCGTTTATATCGGTCCCGGTCTCGCTCACGCCCGTCAGCCTCTTCTGCCGCGTTCTACAAACGGAAGAGAAAGCATCGCCCACGCGTCGTGGCGCGCGACCACCTCGAAAAATTTCAAATAAAAAATACTCCGTAAGACACTCGTACAACAAAGCGGAAGACAATGATAGAAAGTTATTTTGGTAGTGAATCGAAAAGAGAAATTATTCTTTTTGTTGTGCGACGGCTCGATAATTCAGTGACAGAGTGATGGGCGAATCAGGGACACTTCGAAGAGGTGGGTACCGATGTACGTGTCTAGGAAGAATGATAGAGATGGCCTAGAGAAATAGAAACTTGGGGAGGTTCTAACCTAATGGAAACTTAGGGAGATCCTAACGGAAACGTAGGAAGATTGTATGCAGATCTAAAGAGAGGTGTAGGGCAGTCTTAAGGGTACATAGGATGATTCTGAAGGGAACTTAGAGAGATCCTATAAAGATCCTAATTGAAATTTAAGGAGATCCTAAGAAAAATTTAGGGAGATGTTCTGCACATCTTAAAGACAACGTAGGGAAACCCAATGGGTAACCTAGAGACATCCTAAAGAAACCTAAGAGTATACTGTGAAGATCTAGGGGTAAACGTAAGGGTCTCCTAAGCAGAGGGTGACCCTTGAGAACTTAGGAAAATTCTAAAGCAGAGATTCTGAAATTTGTACATACCTCTCCTATGCGATAGATAAGTAAATTGGTCGTAGATTGAAGCTACGAAAGTGCCAAATTTCTATTTGGCACCGACCTAAAAGCGTATAATCGAGCGTGACACCCGAGACAACTCGTAAAGATATATTAAACGTGACGCAAGTACTAAGTTTCCGTTATTAATTTAATATTTTGTTGTGACAGTGCTAAATACTCGGATGGCCAACGGGGTGATAATTAGCACGGGACGAAAATGGAATGTTCAATCTTCATTTTATGCATACTCGTGGAATCCGAACGATGAAAGAAAGAAACGCTTCGAGCTGGCCCTTTTACGCAATTACGACGTCGTTTCTTTCTTTCTCCTTTTTTCATTGTTCTCTTTGCTCCCCCTTTCTCCGCTTGGCCACGTTATAATGACGCTCGCATAACTCTCGTGAAACGACTTCTGACCAGGTATACGAAGACAATCAGATAACAACGAACACCCGCACGATCTTACGTAAAGAGCAACAACGTGCGTTACGACTCGCCGCACGAATGTGAGCGTGCGTGTGGTTCCTATTTTCTTGTTACCAGTTTGAAGTTTCTCTTTTATAGAGAACGGTATAGGGTTTATAATAACATGGACCATACAGGTGAACCGATCTCACGAGCGAGCACTTTGGATTCTCGAAACTTTGCTACTTTGAAGGTTCTGATTTTCGAATTAACTTTGGGAATTTAGAACTCTGTGTTAGGTTAGGTTAATGTCTACCTATATTATTGTATCACCTACTGTTTCTAAGATTTTCTACTAAACCACGCTCCCAAAGCCAACTTCCTGCCAACTAAAACAGCTAAACGATAATAACTGTTTGTTTCACAGGCAACAAAAATACTGGCCACAAAATGCTCGTAATTTCTTCTTAATCGCCAATGGAGCGAGGTACGAAGTGTCCAATTTTAATAAACAACGTTTATACGACAGTCGTTAGAGGAAAAACAACGGCATTCTATTGCTCGATGGAGCTGTCAGTCAACGAGGAGGTTTCTCAACCCAGCTTACCCAGAATTTGTAAATCATCGAGAAGTTGCACCGTTACACGTGATGCAAACGCTTCGTTCGACCTATTCACGCCCACCTTCGCGACCATAGCTGCCAGCTATAATTGACTTTGTATTGAGATTTATCTGGTTCGCGGCGATCTTTTAACAAAGATTTCCCCGGGCTTTATTGGCTCGCGTTGCGACAGAAACGTGTTCAACGGTGACCAGGACACTGTGTAATTAAACCGGCGTCATAGTTTACGAGCTCGACGAGCAATTCGTTCGCAACGATCCTGTCGCTGACTAGTTGTCGTTCAAACGAAAACTTTCTTTGTATCTACTCACCTTGTTGCTCGACTCGATAACGTCTGTTGCGCAAATCACGATCAACGATGATTTGTACGTTCAGATCGAAAGATTTTTCAATCACTAACATTTTTTCATATCACATTTTTATAGGAGAAATGAGTACATTTTTTAAAAGGAAGATGTGTGAAGGGATAGGCTACTTCTCTTGCTGAGCAGCACCTTCGAGTTTCATAGGGCCCAAAGAACGCTAATTCTTCGTGTCCTCGAATATTCACGAATAGAAGTGGGACGTAAGAAGAAGCACGGTCTATTAGAGGAGGAAATTAGTTTTGCACGTAAGGAAAAGGTAACGCGAGGTAAGAAGGCAGAGGAAGCGGCTCCAGCCGTAGGTCGCGGATTTATGGCCGGCCGGGTTTTATGCCCTGTTTGCAGAAGAAGAAGCGTATGGAAGACCCTTGATTATTTCCTAGTCTCCTTTTACGTTTCAATTTAGCTTCTTCGACTGAAGCTTCGAAGCTTAATAGAAAAACATTATAGTCATCGCTTTATTTGAACGAGTACAGGAAACAGAAATACTGTAACTCATAAATATTCGCGTGGAAACTCGTAGATAATCGTTGCATAAATTATAAAATCGGTGAACGAATGATAAATTACAAAAACGGTGAATAAATGATAAATTACAAAATGGAGAGACAGATAATCGAAATGTCCACAAGACAATAACTGTCCAACATTGTAGACAAGCGAGATTAATTGCCGGAAAATAATGCTGACCGAGTATCCAAGTGGTAAAATGTCGTCGGATTAAACGATTATCAGACGATCAGAAACGCGAAGGTAATTGCTACTCGCTCGTAATACAATGATTATGGTTGATAATAGCATGCTAAGACTTGCTAAACACTGGACGACAACGCGTGTTACGATCGACTTACGTCACTCACACACGCTGAATAATTAATGATATCTATCGAGTGAAAGAAATAAATGTCGACTTCCTGGAATCTGCTAAACACACGGTGCAATTAACTTCAAGAATAACCCAGTAATCGACGAGGCATGCCGTTCGAGGGACACCATTTTATGAATTCGTGAAGACGTTAGATCATCGGCTCTTTCTTCATGAATCATGTTCTATTGTTTGTTCTACCGATAAACACGTTCTAGAAACCTTACTCGAACCTTAAGTTCTAAAGTCTAAGGCATTATTCATCCTTGTGCTTATTTTTGGAGTTTGCCTTACTTATCTTGGGAGCAACTTTCCAAAGCACTGATTTATCTCTAAATATTTCTACGTTTGGAGAAAATATTAAGGAGGATCGACAGGTTTAACCTTTGCATCATATTGTTCTAGAAAAAGGTACAACATTGAAAGATTGAATTTTTCAAAATTTGAAATTCTTCAAGAACTTACTTTTCCTAATTTTTATCCAATGAATTTGAGAAAATAGAAAGGATAATGTGATCCACCTCACAATGAATCATTTACGAGTTAATTTAAAAACACCACGTTTCAAGTCTCGTTCTTACAAAATGGGTATTCAATACGTCTAAAAAATGTTCCAGCAGGATTACGAAAGAATGGGTAATCGAAGGACCATTGTGCAAGAAAACTGTCCATGCTGGACGTAGATGAAAAGAAACAGGGCAGAAATTCCTGCTCCACTTCGATCGAACTGTTTCTGGCAGCAATAGTATCGATCTCGATCCTCTCCCGAATCGTTTAACATTATAATGACGAGGCCCCCGAGAACATTCGTAACAGGTAGGAACATACTTGGAGACCTGTTGCGAGAGAACGGACCCCCCGTAGCCTGCGTTCACCGACATCAGATGTTATCTTCATCTATCTAGGCCTAGAGAAGCGAGCCGCTCGATCGGCTTTTCATCTCCTCCCGTTTCTGTTCGTAACCGCGTAAAAATATCGCGGGACCTCACCTTTATCGTCGTGAAAATCTTGCTTCCATCCTGGATGCCTTTTAGGGAACCCGCATGTATCGCACGTTTTTCTCTTTCTGGGAGGAGGGAGATAAAATTGGATAAATACGAAATGTCTTTAATTTTCTATCGACGTTTTTTGAAATTTGGAGGACTTCTTTATTCATTAATAATTAAGTATGGTTGAAGTGTATCATTCTCTGTAATTTAATTTTTTCTTGGTTTACTTATAAATTTCTTAATATTTTTGTGAGAAGTTTCATATTTTCAGTGTTACAAAATGGGCACTTTATTAGTAATGGCTTAAACTACAGAGTTATTTAAGAATCTTCTAATTTATAGAATTGGAAATTTGAATATCGCCGCATTCTTTGGGAAGTACTATAATCATTAAAGAACAGATAAATTCATCATTTGTGAAATTGGAAAAGATTGTGATTTTGAGAGATTTCCATTATCGACTGCAAGAAAAGCAGAGAGTTACCAATGGCAGTACAGCAGAAAGTTACCGACTGCAGTAAAGCAAAGTTCGCAAAGTCAAAACATTGTGAAGTTAATTACTCTTACTCTCTTATGCAATTTCATGAATATTCTAGTCAATTACGCCAATAAAATAATTGTTAATTAAATTTTTTCGAAAATTGAACAAGTGGCGCCATCTCTCCGGCGAACAGGGTGAACTACACACTTTTGAAACTCTAGTTTAATTAGTTCCCATCTTCCACCACTAGGTGCCGCCACGTGTATCGTTTTGCTACAATTCAACAAATATAGTTGATTTTATTAGCTGAATTGACTATAATATGAACCAAATTACATCGGAGTGCAAGATCAACTTCGGAATGTATCGACTTTACTAAACTATTATCAATTTTTAATCATTCTTAGGCTAATCCTAATTAGCTCGTGTTTTAGTCCCATGTGTCGCCATCTAGCGGTAGAAGATGGGAACTAATTAAACTAGAGTTTCAAAAGTGTGTAGTTCACCCTGTTCGCCGGAGAGATGGCGCCACATGTTCGATTTTCCAAAAAAATTTAATTAATTATTATTTTATTGGCTTAATTGACTATAATATTCATGAAATTGCATCGCCGAGCAAGAATAATTAACTTCAAAATACATCTGATTTTATCAAAATCAATCTAAATCTACAATACCAACTGTACATTCACATTTACCAACCGCAAAAGTAAGAACAAATTAGGTAATAGTTATTCTATATAATTTAATTCGAAAAAGCATAATAAATATGTTATCGTTTGATAACAATATCTGTACAAGAACAATATACGCATAACATTTCATACATCTTATCATCTGCAACGAATATAAAACTACAACTGTACAATTTATGAATAAATAACATCGCGATAAGATTTTGTTACAGTGAAGTTTCATGTAAAGCTATTTAGGAAGGATTGTACTGTCACGTACACGAATTCGTGTACGAATGTTCGATTTTCATGTGCTACCGTTCTCTACGCTATACGCAGAAAACATCGGAAAAAAGAACTATAGTTGGCGTAACTCGGTGAAAATCGAGAGCTCTTGGCTTGGAAATTTTGTAATTTCCAAATTCCCAAATGTCCAATTTCCCAATTCTCAAATTTCTAAATCCTCAGTCATCAAATTTCCAAATTGTTCAATTTTCAAGAACTAGGACAACTGACACACAAGAGTCCAAGTTACGCCGGTGCTTATTACATCGACTACATACGTTCACTTATGTCATTTAGTTATACCCGACGTAAAAAAGAAAGAAGAAATTTACCACTAAGTACTACGATAAGCGTGTCGTTGATCGATGTGATGTAACATGCAATATGAACGAATTTTTTCTTTCTTGGATCACTTCGATGGATATAAACAAAATGAACGTACGTTTGAACATATTTCGCGGTATGGTCTCGTGAACTCGAAGCAACTACGAACTGGAATTAAAGTGAGAATTTTAAAATACTTTCTGTCGGTTTGTCGTTCCTCTCAGTCATTTCGTGCGAATTATAATATTGTTAACATTGCTAGACAACGATTATAGTTTTCGACGTTCATAAAGGGCACAGAGTGTCTGAATTTTAATTGGTCAAACACTAGGAACATGTTCTTTGGATAAGTAAAAAACAAACAAAAAAAAATGCTTTGCTAGAAAATCATATAAAATATGAGAACGTTCTTAGAATAATGAGCAAAGTAATGGTCAAAGTATCGACGTCCGTAATAAATACGAGAAATAAATAGATCGTCTTGTTAATAAAGTAGATACGCTATCATAATGGAACGAAACAATATCGTTTTCTTGACCATTGCTATTAAAATTCAGGCAACCTGTATTAGACAGGTACAAATACGTGTGACCAAATAGAATTACAAATTTCAACGATGCATCACAAATTTTCACATAACAATCACATCAATTCATCACTGTAATAGACTTCATTTGTCTCTAAACTACTAACGATTGTCGTTAAATATCTTTTCTATCGCTTCCCCGTTTAAAATTATAAATATTTCATTTCAAGCAACGTGGATAGAATTCATTTTGATTATTTCACGAACATCAACATTTTAAAAGTAAATTGGCCACTCTGACATGTACCCCAATATTAACATTCATATTATACTAATAGTATATACCTAAGAAATCTTTAGTAGCTTATACAAAGACGTAGAATGTTATTGCACCTAAAGAACAGACTAATTTCCCTCGTCGCGAGCAACGTTTCTAACTATAAATAAAAATAAATTGCTTTCAGACCGAAGCTCGCGACGAGGAAAGTTACGATACGTTAATTACGCTTTACAAAACTAGTCTCGATAGAGTTTCTCTCGTTAAATTAATAAATAATCGCTAGACGTGATCTTGAATAGTATAGTAACCGTTTTGTTGCGTTTCAGTAGGATTCTAGCGAGGATCAAGTGTTATCGAAGTTAGCGAGCCACTGGAATACCAGTCACTTTTCCTTTTTCTTTCAAATCGCTAAATATATAGGTATATAGCGTAAAAGATGGATCAAAAAATATATTATATCGTGTATACATGTACTTGGAACTGGTAATAAAAGTCATGAATTTATGTTACCCGGATACCGGTTGAGCGTTGTCTGGATAAAAAATTATCGAAATAACTATTTGTCTCCAACCGTTATTCGAATAATTTTGTATCTAGATAATGCTTAAATTGATAGTCGAGCATAAATTCACGGCTTATTGAAAGGGCGAGAAGTCAGACCCTTTATCTTCGAACATTTGTTAACTGTGTTCCCGGCGATTTTGAAACGTGTTCGAATAAAATATATACGTTTCTATACAAATGTCATGGTTACGTGAACGATGGTGCTCGTTTAAAAATATTGCTCTTGATTTTCTTCTCTTAGTTCGTTTCAAAATGCGCGAACTTCTCGAATTCTAATCTTCACCTGGAAAGTTTTCTTTCTTTTCATTGTTACATATCTCGAGAATCAGTGCCAAGAGAATATATAATCACTCATGAAAATCTTCGTATAATCCACGAAAGAGTCGTACAGACTCATATTAGCTAAGCTGCACTTCGACAAAAAGACGTAGTATAATAAATATGTGATGTAAACCTTATAAATCATATTTGGAATTATTTGGAAAGGAATATAGGAAAACTCCACATAATAATTAAAAATACTAACGCAACCCATAGTCTCGAAAAATACGATTATATAGGAAAATGGCATTTTCACTTGTTCGAAGACTTTCACAAGTGATTGTACGTGAACAGAAAAATGCTACTCGTGAAATTTTGCTCGGAAACAAAGTTGCTTATCAGTCGAATACATACGATGTACGTAATTGAAGCAGCCTTTTTTACTTCTGTTCGTCGCAACCTCGATGGAAATTTCTTTATTGCATAAAAAGGTACTCCACTCGTTAAATGACTACAAATCAACGATTAAAATTTCATCGAATCCTCAACGATCATCAATTTTCACGTAAGAAATTGTTTCCTCAGAGATTTCCATCGTTGTCGCACCGATGAATCGATAACTTAACTCTTCTATATGTATATTATATATGCGTGTATGTATCAGTCTCAAAAGTGGATTGAGCGAAAATCTACGGAATCAGTTCCTCTGTACGCTCGGAAGCCTGCACCGGTACATTTTCGCTTATTGCAACTGATATCGTTTCTTGTTCATCACTGGTACCTATGATTTTCTGTAGCTTCTGTTTAGTCATCTACTTAAATCGGCAGGATTTTAATCTCCACGTGAACAAACGGTGTAACTGCGCTTCACCAGATCGCACTCGGAATCATTAATCGGCCCTCGGTCAACCAAACAAACTGGCCGACCGACTAAACACTCGTTTTCCTGTACGACCTTATCGCATATTTTCCAAATATGCCCTCGGCGCGCCTGTAGAAGTGCACCATCGATTTCTGTCTCGAAATCGTTCGCTGTCGCTGCTGTCAAAGAATCGACACGTCCTCTGAATTCCTGTGTTGCGGCAGCATGACGTTTCTCTCCTCCAGCTGAATATTTCCGACATCTTGGTGTCCTTTCGCAGAAGAATCCAAGCTCGTCAACGCTCCTGGCTGAATGTTGACGTACCTATGTGCCTGTTCTTCGTTTCGTTTGAAGTTTTGCATGTTCACGATCAATCCCGAAGGCCCGGAATTCATCAACAGAGGTTTGGAACTGTCTAGGTCAGACACTGCGTCACCTAATAGCGACTCCTGGTTCTGTTTGTCGTCCTGATCGTTTATGTCGAGCAGAGGAGGATTGGGTATCTCCAGAGGGTTGGAGGCTGACGTGGAGGATCGAGCAGGCTGGTGATTCTGAGATGACCATGACAGAGAGAACTTTCGGAAGGATTCTGGCAACTGCATCTCCAGTTGGCCCGTGTGCTCGATCTGCACGCTGGCCAGAGGAACGTCTAAACACGGGGCTAATATTCGAGGATTCGTGGCTAGGAACTCAACGATCTCCGGCGCAGTTGGCCTCTTGGTGTGGTCCAATCTCCAGCAAGAATACATCAGGTTTTCCCTATAAAGTAAGAAGTAACTTGGATATGATCTTGACGAATCTTTAAATCTCTTGAAGAAGAATCCAAATTGGACTTACAGTTGCAATTTCACTCCTTTAGGAACACTCAACGAGTTTCCAGCTTTCACGTGAGAAAGCACCTCGTTGTTGCTCATCCCCTGGAATGGAAAACTGCCGAAAGTGATAATCTCGTACAGTAAAACACCATAAGACCAGACATCTGAAGCTGGACTGAAGATTCCTAGACCTAGAGATTCTGGTGCCATCCACCTCACTGGCAGCATACCTAGAACATCATCATTCATGCTTATTATTAACAACCTCGAAATCAGTGATTCATTGATGTGAGTACTGTATACATTTGCAGCTTCATACCTTTCCGATTGAATTTGTAGTAGTCGTTTTCGTACATCGGCCTAGTCATGCCGAAATCGCCGAGTTTCACCACGCGTTGAGCATTCACTAAACAGTTTCGAGAAGCGATGTCCCTAAAAAGTTAAAAGATGTACAGTATTAAAACTATTCAAATTGAGAATAAATCGTCAATACCTATAATCAATAAGATATTGTTAATGTCCGATAAAGATTGTTCAACGTACCTGTGAACATACTTCATTTGAGCCAAGTAGCTGAGCGCCCTGGCCACGTCCAGCGCCATAGCAGTCAATTTTTTATTCGAAATTTCGTCCGAGTCTTCGTAGTTGTGGTCGTTGACGAGATGTCTTCGAGCAAGGAGATACGTCTTCAAGTCACCGTACAGCATAAATTCCATGACCGTTAACACAGGCTCGCCCTTGATACACACACCCAGCAGCTTAATAATGTTTTTATGCTCGAATCTCTTCATTACTTCGACTTCGCTGAGGAAATCTAATTTCTCGTCGGTCGAGCTTCCGACTTTCAGAGTTTTCACGGCAACAGCGAGCCATCCTTTCTCGGGGAAGAACGCTTCACCACCGTAAACTGTTCCGAATGCACCCTCGCCTAACTTTCGGTTAATAACCACTCTGTCTCGAGGTATTTCCCATTTGTCCAAATCGGAAGAGTCGCCGTGAATAAAATCCAAACCCAACGATTTGATGTACTGCTCGTGAAAACGCACCTTTCGTTCGTACCTAGACAAAACGATGTTAAAATTAAATTTCGATGTTGATTCGTTCAAGTTTCTACGAGTTCAGCAACTATGAAAATTTAGGTTGTTCGATAAAAGCCACATATATTTCTATTCTTTCAATCATGCATTACATAATGTTCAATTGCTCGAAGTTAATTATATTCAAACGCATGTGTGAATTCATCGTAAAAGGTTAATAGAGTCAACGAGCACTCACTTTCTCTTAATGAAAATGAATCCAATAATGAGTATGACGCCCAATAAACCGAAGCCGAGGAAGTTGACGATAACGAACGCAACTTCGCAGGATACGCTCAAGAAATCGGCGAATCCAGCTATCACGCATCGTTGCGGTGGTTCTGAGCCATCGTTGGGCATCGTGCGTGACAACCATACGAGGGCAGATACATTCAAGTCCAATCTACCACCGATCACCTCGTGTTTCGTCTCCGACACGTTGGGGTAAAAATTACCGACCAATCGGGTCTCGTTGTTGACGAACTGGACGATGTTGATCACCGAGTACCTCGAAGGACCGCCGAAGAATTTGATTCTGCCCGACACCTGAAATGATCGTTTGATTCTCCTGTGTACGACAATAGATGTTGATAATTGATGATCTTCAGGATGCGATACACTGACGATCACAACAGATACAGTCACAAGAAAATTTCGACGCTTCGTTTTCTACTCACCCCATTGAATTCTGTTCGACCGATGATGTCCGTCAACCGGTTGATAGTCTGAGTGCTGTGAAGATCGAAAACGTAGCTTTCATTCTCTCGAAGAAGTCGGTCCATGGCGTAAGCGTACGTCCACATCGCGTCATACGCGAAACCAGCGTAATTCGAAGGAGGTTGACGTTTCTTCTGGCAGTAAAGCTCGTAACGATCGCGCCATTGTCTCACGGTTATTCCCTCTTGCATAATATCGTCGTCTGGAGCGAAATACGCGTGCGATAGGCCTAGGTGGCCGTTTATGGCTTTGCTCATTTCCATCGTGGTACAAGGCACCTGTTCGCCTTCTCGATTGTACCGGTCGGTGTCGTACCATTCTGGTCGAAGCCAAAGGGGTAGGAACCAAACGTAGCCCTTGAATACATTCGAGATTACGAGTTAACTTTATCTGTTGATATGTCAACAAATGAGAAACTGGATCTTGAACAGAGCGGTGAAAGATATATTATGAATGATTTCATTCAATTACTTTTTACTAGAACATTTTAATTGCACTACGTTTGATATTAGGTAATGAATATTGTTATTAATTCTGCAATAAATATATATTTTTTATACAAGTACCTGAACTGCGGTCATTTCCAATCTGTATGCCTCGCACATAACTTGCCGGGCTACCTGGTCATATACATCAGCAATGATGATTTTCGCTCTCTTCTGCTTCAAATCTTGCAGGTACTGTAAGTTGAAAAGCATTTTCGTTACGTTCGTTAAACGTATGCGCGTCAGGTTATTAGCCGCACGTGTGCATACGAAATTACTCTGCACTTGTATAAAGATAGTAATGCAAATAAATGACAGTTTTTCACGAACTATGTCGCACGCTTAACGTTTGCGATATTCATATGCACTTACAATGTTCTTTGAATATTTTGCGTGTGCTGTATTACTGGTCACGTAGGTCACGGTGACCGGTACCAGATTTCAATATATAATTAATACAAGGACTATTTATAAATTCCCTCTCAAATCGAATTGCAGCTCATCGAATCAAATTACATTAACATGAATTTTTTAATTTATATTATTTTTTAACTTCTCAATTACATTTCCAGCATCAGTCATCAATAATCGTCACTGCAGTCAGCATATTATTACTACTGAAAAAACAGGAAACAAATCGTTTCGAAATACTAATCGATTCACGATTGTCTCTGAAATCACAAAATCTAATCCAAACCCGATCATCCGATAACGATACCCAGTACCACTGTAATAAACTATGAACGTACACGTGCACTTATTTTCCATAATTCATGTGTGTATAATGTAAAACGCTGCACGTGCAATTTATTCATCGAAATGAATAATTCCCAGTTAGAACGATTATTGACGTTGCGCTTAATCAACAAGTGTAGAACATCTGAACCGTTTCAACGTCGATCACCATTCTGTACCTAGAGACGTCAAACTGTCAGAAAATTGTTAAGATGTAACGCTTGCATTCATTACCTTGGTCATCACATCGGCCTCTCGTTCTCTTGGGAATTTAGCATTCGCCACAAACACGATCCCATTGTCCCTCAACATGTCTTGCATGTAGGATATGTACTCCGTGTATTTCTGTCCATCTTCCGTCAATGATGCCACTCTTCGCCATCCGAGTTTCTTCAACAGCTGCAGATAAACATGTTTGTACTGCTTGTTTTCGCCGATCGTACGGAAGAAGTATGGATATTTCGTGCGATCGTTGAAGCTGGATCCTTCGGCGCTGTAGCTGATGATCACGGTCTTGTAATGTTTCGATACACCGACCAACGGTTCCACGGTTTCCGAGCAAGCTGGTCCCAAAACACCGACCAGCTTGTCGTACTGATTTTGAACTATGTAATCGATGAAGGATCTCATCACCATGTCCGATTTGCATTGACCATCGTTGACCAACAACGTCAAATTGTAGTCCCTGAGGACCGTGTTGTTCACGTTGATAGCCTCTTTGGCCATCCTGGCTGCAATCAGGATCGATTTGCCCGAATAAAATGTTTCGCTCATGGGAAATATACCACCCACGTAGAGTATGTTCTTGTCCGCGTTGTTCGGCATCCATACTTGCATGGTGTAGTTCAAATTGTCCTTCAACCAGCCACACGCGATCTCCTCTTCGTCCATTTTCCCTGACAGTCTGTTGTAACGGTTGACCAGATCCTCGTACATCTCGCCAGTGAATTTTGCATGATTGATCGCTTCGAAGGCCAGCTTTGCGATGTACTCGAGTCTGGCCCAGACTAGTTTGGTTAATCGATTTGATTCATAGTTGCAACCAGCTTCGGAGACCATATTGCTGCAACGAGCGAACTCGATCGTCGCGAAGTCCCTTTCGTTTGGAACTACGCTACTTGGAGTCCAATGCAAGATCACCAGAGACCTGTACATCGACGAAAACACGAATGGCATTAACGCGGATGGTTCATATGCTATAATCATATACATGTAACTACGCGTTGTATTATCACGAGTTATGTTTACCCCGTGTTCTCTACGTGTTGTACTAACTATTCTACAGCTAAGTGTTATATCGCTAAATATATTGGGTGATCAAGCGTTGTATCGTCACGCGAACAAGCATGATATCGCCAGGCGTTAGATCAAGGTTTAGATTATTAACGCTACAACAGTTTACTACATTTTTCAGAACTTTTTTATCAAGACCGAAGTTTTCAAGCTGATTAAATGTTACATATACCTATTAGCAGTCGAATATTCTCTGGTCAAGGTTTCAGTGAGGTACTTCAGGTTCGGTCCCACCCAGACCACCTTCACGTACAACTTCATGTTGTCGATGTGTTCTTTCACGTAGTCGGTTACGTTAGGATAACTGGTCAGTAACAGAGCACAAGATTGACCCTGACACCGTTTGGGAACATACATTCCTTGCTGGCAAAACGGCTCCGTGCAGTAGTAGGTTTTGTTGATCGGATTCACGGTGAAATTTTTAATTCTGTTTAAGGTGAGCTCGTCCACGTCGAAACGAGTAGCTGTCTCCGGCCTTGTGAAGGTTATCCAACTGTCACCGAGCCTCGACAACGATTTAGGAACGAACCAACCGAAATGACCCGGCGGTGCAATGGATCCGCATTCCTTCACGTCGTTCATGTTTAACAATGGCATCGTGTCCAACTGCGGCGGAATCCAGACCTCCATGTTCACCATTGTCAGTGGCAGCCTTAGAATTAGTCATTCATTTATCAATAAGTTACTCTTCTTTTTTCAACGTACTCTATTTTCAATCATTCATATTTTAGATTATTAAAAATATACACGTGCTTATTACTCAACAGTAATCAGACTGTAATTTATGTTAAATATTATTCAAAATATTTTATATTCCGCTCAAAAAAATGAACCAAGACCATCTTACACATAAAATGACTTACAAAAATATATCTTGCTTTATGCTAATTTAATTTGTATACGTAATTATGTGTCGTTCAAAAATTCCCCCAAATTCTAAACCGTCAAGAATACATTTTCTGCTTTTAGTCTTAACAGATCTCAATATACATTATGAATCAATTTACATGCAAATTCATCGATCTATGACTTGCAACACAAGCCTTCCCCGATCGCAAAGATCAATATGCAAAAGAAAGATGTTGCTTCACACTTTTTATTCACATTTTCGAGCTGAATTTTAATTAATCGCCGTATAATCAATATTAGATAGAATTTTGGAATTTTACATTCTCTGTCCAGTGGGAGACAGGTCGTCGGTCAATCTTCTGAATGTGTCGTTCGCTCTGAATTCGTCTTCCACCTCAAAGACGGACACTCCGGTATAACCGAGCACTTCGGTCAAGAAGATTTTCATGATAATCGTAGACAGCCTCTGTGTCACTCTGTCGGAAACCTCGAAAGTAATGTTCAACTTCTGCCCATCCATCTGGACCACCCTCTTCGGATTGACCTCTGTTAAAACCAATCCTTTAGCTCATCTTTCCAAGTCCGTTGACTCTGCTCAATAGGGTCAAAGGGGCAATTCTATAATTAAGCAAGATGTACATCGATTTACCTTCGAGCATCGTCAGACAGCGATTCGAGACTACCACGTTTGCGATGGTCGCTAGGACCAGTACACCGAATATAGACCCAGCTCTCAACATCTTGATTTTCTCCTCCTGCAAAATGAGAAGAATCTGTGATGAATTCTCGGATAAAGTTTAAAAGGAAATGTTAAATATCAGCAGACTTGGGTGTGAGGGATATATGAACATAATTCTTTATAACAGGATCTCTATGATCACAACTGGAAGGTTTCCTAACGCGAAAGTAGCTAAATATCTAATGTCAAATTATTTATTTCAAACATTTACTGATATTCTCTGACTGCAATCGTCATGCTCCGCGTTACAGGTGGGTACAAAACGAGCAATAAGGAAGCATGTTTTTCAGCGACAAAGAGTGAACAATGTAGCACACGTGTACGGAAGGTAACCCACACGGTAAATTGGCCAAAAGGCACTCAACGAGGAACTTTGTGGAGACTTTCTCGCAGGCAGTTTAGACAGGTGGGGCATACGTCGACGGAAGATGCGACGTCGTCATGAAATATTTGCGTGGCAGCTAACGACGATTGTTTACAACGTTGAACAGAGGCAGCGCGACGACGAAGGTGACAAGAAGCAATGATCGCCACGAGCTATTCTTAGCACAATGTATAGACGGCATCACGAAGAAGGCGCTTTGACTTTTCAACTCGTGTCTTGTGGGCGAATGAACTGCGCTGTTTCTGCTGATCGCCTCGTGATCCGATTCCCTCGGTCACTTTTATTTTCGATCGAAGGTGGCCGGCTGCAGAATCGTACCGCTTTCTTGAGAAACAGCTACCAGTGACTAACATATCGTTCAAGGAACGCCTGTGTACCGTTGCGAGCAACAATTCCAATCACACTGTTCACGGAACTTGCAGTTACCGTAACTTGTTTTGCAGAGTTGATGGGCGGATCGAGTGCCCGCCGAGTTTAGAGACAACGGGATTTTTTCGACTCTAAGTTTGGTATATGAATATTTGGGAATTTTTAAATTTCCGAATTTGATACTTTGGAAATTAAAGAATTCAAGAACTTACAAATTACGAGTTTAGCGAATTCTGAGCAATTTCTAAGTTCTCATGGCAAACGGCTAAAAGTTTAAATACCATACGCTGACCTTCAGTTTGGATCTATGGTACCTACAGGAGCACATACACGTCAGGTAAAGTACCTACCGACAGAATAATTTCTAAGTTCCGATGGCAATCAGAGTGTTCAAAGTCTAAGTACCACATATCACCGATCGTTTGTCGGCTACTGGTATCTACAAGAGCAAGTGTGAGAGAGTACCTAGTAACTGAGCGAACTGTTTCTAAATCCCCGTGGCAAATGGAGAGTCGAAAGTCTAAGTACTGTCTGTCGCCGACTTTCCAGACGGATTTTTGGTATCTATGAGTACATAAAATGTGTGGAAAAGTAGTAGATAATAGAATGCACAATTTCTAAGCCCCCACAATAATCAGTGTCAAAAGTCTAAGCTACTTAAGATACAACGAGACAAATTTTTTAAGTACCACAAGTATGTACAATCTTATCTTTGACTTTTTAACTGCTTTTGTAACTTATAGACATGTGCATATAACGAAGGAGAAAGAGTGTTAATGGATATAACGTTAAACAAGGTCTATCACGTTGAAATAAACTTAAAAAATTTAAACTCTCAAATTGATATACCACGTTGAAGTAATGTATCTAAAAAAAATTCCGATTTAAAAAGATCACGCTCTGAAATAGGTCAACGGGCTAGCAAGATTACAGTACTATAAGTGGCATGGCCATCGAAATAAGCTAGTCATCGTCCGTTTTCGGCATTTGGCATAGTACTAGAGTAAATTCGTCAGCGATGATGACGATAGTTCTTCGACTTTGTGCGTCATTCCAATGCGCTATCGTTCGGATAATCGAATCGTTTACGTGTCGCGAATAATTGGAAGCGTTCGGAGTAGGCGAGTTCACGGTTACTGACAGACTCGAACAATTCTATCGGTTTCGCATTCTTCTCAAAAATCGCTCGATCACGCGGCAATTATACAGTTTAATCTTTCAGTCGTTTCAGTCAAAATGCCACATGATAGAGTTTCGATCGTTAGCGTTCTTTCCCCTGAACGCGTGACATTTGATTCCTACGCGACCGATATGCCGCAAATGAAGTTCCTCGCATAGTTTCGAGATTGATTCGCGTTAGGGATATGCGTCATACGTGGAGCAAACAAGCGAACTATGAGGAAATCGCGGAATGAATAAATCTATCTTATGGATAATTCTTCGGGGAAGCTAGCTCGCTTCAAGTATGACTTTTGCGGTATTTTAATCCTCTTAACTTGAATTTTCTACGACAACACATATGATAAAATACCGTAGTTACATTTGACCGATAGAGACGCAATATTTGTTCCACTTATTCGAAATGTTGAATTTATGACAGAATATTATCTAAACTTATACAAACGCATAGAAGGTTAAATTCCATGCACTCGTGAATCAATCGCTTTTACCACCGTTTCTCTTTAATTACGCAGGTACTAATGAATATTGATTTTCACGTATCAATAACTAAGCTTCTAATGAACGAGAATCAACAAAAAACTAAGACGTAAAAGCCTGGAATGATACGTAGCAGTCTGAACTTCTCTGTGGTGGAAATTTATTCTTTATTTCTTTTCATAAGAAAATTACAAAAATTTCAAACATCATTTAACTCGAGAGAAGCTTTCGATATACTTGACAGTCAAAGTTCTAATTCATAATTTCGAGAGATTAACTGGGAAAACAACAGTCATCGTGAACATTCTTTTGAAATTGTTCAGATCGTGGAATTCGTGACGCGTGTGACGCGTGCAGCCGAAGCCGATCGCGTATTCCGAATGCACCCGATAACCAGGCTAAGCGGCGTACTTGACAGCGATACCGCAATTTATCGGAACTAGCACAGATATTTTCATCGGCGTTACGTCACACGTAGACCATTATGGAGAAATAAACGGAGGAGAAACACCGACGCGACTTATCGGCAAAACGTTTCGAGGTGGGCGACAAATGACGCACGAGAAGAACGCTACTTGCGATTTGTACTGGCTGCCACGAATGAAACCTACCTGACCTACGACCCGCCTCATCGTCAATGAATAAAACATTATGGGATACCAGTTGACGATCAAGATAACTCGATTAACCTTTATCGTCCGGGACTTGTGTCTTATTTTCGTTTCGAGACACTCTACCTCGACGCAGTATGTTGTCGCGAAATGCACGATATTGCTTATCAGTCAACGTTGAGTAATATCAAACGTAAACATATTTGCTCTAGATTTTCCATTGAAATCGTACTTAACTCGGAGGAGAAATAAGTAGACTAAAGGGGGTGAATCATGGGCGAAATCGGGTTAGAGGGTGCAAAGTTTAATTTCAGATAAATGTGCTACAATAGCAAAACACGCGTCATATCGAAATATATATTTTTAAATTCCTGGATTCCATATTCCTGCATGTCTGCATGCCTCAACCTAAATGTCTAGGTATATTAAATTTAATATACACAGATCCTTTATGGATCTTTACATACCATCTGCATATCTCTAGCTATTTTAAATTTTACAATTGCTTTTCCATACAAATTGTTGCTTAATAAAGTTATACTTGAATGTTTTTATTCCGGGATAGTTCACTTTCTAGGTCTAGAAAGGACAAAGGCTACTTGTTGCCCTTCCCCATAAGTATATCCATAGATGAGCTATGCAGTCAAAGGTCAATCGGTCTTTATATGGATCAACCGAAAGGAAAGTTTTCCTTGTCCCAAAGGAAAATCACAATAAGAAACTGCGTGGAATGGAGGGAATAAAATATGTCATTCGATCTTGGAGACCGAGGTCACCTCTTGTCCGATCTATTTCTAGAGCGAAAGCAGATCTTGGAGAAAAATGAAACATTCCGGTGCTCTTATGCGAAGACACTCTCCTACGCAAGCATAATCAAATAAATGAAGTTAGGTAACATCAATATTGTTACTGATGCAAAATATTAAACAAGAAACTTAAATCGATGAATGAAACAACAGTATTTCGAATATTTGCACTTTCACTAGATTCTCGCTACGGCACTCTGGACAGACGGAAAACGAATGCAGACTAAAAAGAGGAAAATAAAAATGTATACATTTTTCAACGCGAGGAATCTCCAAGTTGAAAACAATTTTGATACGATCGCAACATACTGACACGACTTTACGCGCGAAGTATTCCGAGAAAGTGGCCGTGCACGGTGCCCTTACGCGATTACCGAGAAACTTCGTCTGGAAAGAAATGACCGTTGGAACGTAGTAAATCACGGTTGAAAATTTACAACGATGAAACTGAACGACTAGTAAAAATCGCGTGCATGTCCATAGAAGGATGCACGATCGGTGCCATTGGCCTTTTATTGTACGATGGCGCCAACCATCGCGTCAAGTACTCGTTTGACCTTGCCTGCCACGTTGATACCGTGGAAAAACACACTCGTGCAAAAACACGCTCGATTGCATTCGAATGAATTTACGCGCGAGAGCACGCGCGTTTAATTTGGCACTGTGTCCAATTGGAGATCGGCCGTTTGGCTAGTAACGTGTTATCGAGATGAACTGACTGTGATTCCCCCACTAGAATATAATTATCGATTTTCTCCTCGGTATTCGTTTTCCTTTTCTTTCCATATTTGAACAAGTTGGGTAAACAGTATTTTTAATCCATTAACCCTTCCCCTAAAGTCAACCCTCCGTTGACGACACCGTCAACCCTGGTCCGTTCTGAATTATAAGGAAATTTAATCAAGAAAGTGAATTTGAATTCCTGTCGAAGTTAGCTATGTAGAATCCTTGTTATTGAACCGCTGTTTTTCTCAGAGCATCCCTTGACAAACACCGGTATTCGTCGAATCCACTTTCGAACGTCGACGTCACTGTTCAAACACTCGTCGTCGACGAGATAACGAAAGCGAGAAAACGAAGGGGAAGGAATGCAAGCGCAAAACGGTCTCCTTATCGATTGTTTTTCCCCGACGACACGGAAATGCAATGGTTCTCCGGTTCACCCGAGTTTGTTGCAACCGATAAGTAGCGATACAACGAAATTTATTTCGAGCATCGAAACGATGACCCGCGTGAAGCGAGTGAAGCACTTCCGATCCATCTCGCTTTTAACGAAGCGAGAAATCGTTCAACCAACGTGCTGTTGGCGGACAATATCGACTTTGACACAATGACACGATAATGCCAATCTCCTCCATGGGAACGATAGATTTCTGCTTTCTCGCTAATCGAAGGGGTCAAGCCATTCTGAGCGACTTACGTCAGGGGGTTGCTACTCAAGCGGTTAATAAATCATCTGACATTTTCAGGCGGGTCGTTGACTCGATTTATTCATTTTTAATATATTCTATATTGGGTTATTACGTGTGATACACAAATACTTCCGCATTCGTTTGGAAACGAATTTATTATTAATTGAAAAAATATCTTTATATTTTTGCCATTTCAACAGCAACAGAAAGTAGGAAATTTGAAAATAAATACTGGAGTGAAAGTTAATTTCTATCAGAATTATTGTCAAAAAAGTATTACTGGGTATGTCATAATCTGGGTTAATTATAGTTGTTTGGTTATAAAAACGTATTTCGAGAAAAGAAGATAAAGAGATATTTAAGTTCGTTATCGAATATGCGAGATCGGACTGCAAGAGAAGCTGAAGAACCGAATGTTACAATAAAAAGAAAACTCGAAGACAAAGCTGAGAAAGAATAGCCTTAAATTGAACTGAAAGTTAACTTTATCTGTACGATATTACCGACATGTCGACATACTGTTTATGTTAAATCAGTTGCGAAACGCCACGCTATCTGTTTCTTTAATTTGGGTTAGTATATTTTATTCGAAATAAGCGTGATCCACATTACTTATTCGATATTAAAGTATCGATGATTAACGGCGTAGGAGCTACAAAATTTCAAATACAAAGATGGTCTATCGTTCCAACATGAAAATCAATATAAAAATAATAACATGACTGAATTTAAATAAAGAATTAAATGATTCAGAAGTTCGCCATATACATATGGTGTATCCGAAGTGATTCCTGTCTCATCACTATAATATGTAAAGCCCTCTAATCCTTTCGACCGTATGTCTGCTCCCAGCCGTATCACGATACCGTTGTGAATATTAATTATTCTAAATCAACACTCTAGACAGAGCAAATATTTTATAAGGCTTCTTGATACGTTGACCGCCACAGTGCAAGTAACCTTGTGTAACAAGTCACTGTATAATTGCAATTACTCACTACTTGTTTACTTTCAACGGAAGCCTACACCCGAGTATGTACGTGAACAGTTTAACAATCTCGGTACGTTAACGTTTCAAAATTTCATCGTTGATAGGTTTTTCATCGATTAAAACGAATCACATCCACGGAGAATCTTCGAGCACAAAGCGCACTCTTCGCGGTTCTCCAAGATCCGATTTCGAGAGATCAAAGAACGATCCACGGTACCGATCAGACTTCTCTATCTACTTACACTCGAATCACGCAACAAAGTCATCGAACCCGTTGTCGTCTCGATCGAGCAACAGTACTCTCTGAGCATAGACAACAGCAACACTCATACCATCGTTCAAACGCAGCGTGACGTAATTGCACGAAAATCCTCGGTCGTTATATTAACGAAACAACGTTATCGTGTGTCGGTGTGTCGGTTACACTTGTAATCCCGTCGACGATAAAAGTACGGGCGAAAACTGCTCGCGGAGTTGTCGTTCGCGCCGCTTTGTCGTCACGATGACACTTGTTTGCCTGCCTGCCGTGTGTGTACACACACGCGAATCGATAACGATAAACGGCGGACGATGTGCCTCCTGAAAATAGAACCGGCAATTTCTCAATGAAAATGGAAAATGGACTCGCGTTCGGTCGATCGCGACACTCGACCGGTCTCCATCGCGTTTACACTGTCACGAACGTGCCACGGCGATTGTTCTCCGTTCCTTTTGTTTTCAGAGTTCGCAATCTTGCTACAACAAGGAGATAATTTACGTCAATCGATTCGAGTACGGACGCACGCGCGAGTTTGCTCAGTCGGTTTTCGAACCAAGACCGAGCTCGAGACATTGTCAATAATCTTGGATCTCTTGCGATCGCGTGCCACCAGCTCTCTCGTTCGCGAAAATCGCCGTGGCCAAGGTTAACCGCGATAAATCGATTCCACACAACGGCAGAAACGACTGAACCAACCGCAGAATGTGCGGACGACTGTTTTCGTGTGGGGAACCGGGAGCATTGCCGTAACTAGGTTAGGTCCAGAGCCTGATTCTTTGCATATTTTGTGTCAGAAATTTTCAAATTTTCAAACACGTGAAATTTTAAGTCCCCAAATTATCAAATTCCTTAATTCCCAAATTTGTAAATTGGACAACTTACAAATTTCCGAATTCTCCAATTTTCAAATATGCAATTCCTACATTTCCCAATTCCCTAATACCCCAATTCTCAACACCCCTAACTTCTACATCCCTAACTCCCTAATCCCCAATTCTCAGCACCCCCAACTACATCCCCAAATCTCCAAATACCTTCCTCAGTCCTCAAATTCCCAAACTTGCCTTCTCAAATCACCCAATTCCAAAATCCTAGTTACGTCCATGGTCAAAAGAAATAGAAATACCGTTCAGATCTGCGAGAGCTCACTGACCAGTCAACCTTGTGAGTTTGAATCGGTCTGAAATGATTGTCGTAAAAACCAAGGTTCGCCGAACGTATATTCATATGCCATTTATAAAAATATTCGAGCGGCACTGCGTTCAAACAAAGTATTCGAACACAAGTAATTAAATTAGATTTAAAGTATATAGTATCCGCGAACATTGTTGCGTCGAAGCGTATCGTACATAATTGATTAGCAAGCACAAACACTGACGGTATTTGCGGTTCTATTTGTACGATGAACACTTAATTCAGGAATATTTTACGATATTACGCGTCAGAATACAGCGAGCTGACGTCAATCTTGCACGATTAACAAAAGCAAACTTTCTAGCTTTCTTGTATAGTAGAAGGATCGGTGACGATGAGTGTTGATTTTAAAAAAACGTTGCACACCTTCGCAATCGTGTATTTACAGAACTTATGTGCTTGGGTAAGACAAAATGAACTTTAGGCATTTTACTTACGACATGTTTTTCTGTCAACGAAAGATACTACAAGACACGACAGAATTTATCTGTTTACTCGAGTTTTTGTACAGAGACACCGTAGGGGCAATGCACTTGAAAAATGTTCATAAATTAAACTAATTAAGACGTGTATTCTCGTCGGTGAAGCACACATCTTCTGTTCGTGAATTTACGGAAGGAGCCTTTTTTACAATCGATAAGCATTGTCACTGATAACTTTGTGACGCCTCAAACTAACATAATGCACTAATCAAGATGTCTCCTTTTTAATTATGTCATTATATAAAATTCATAACGTCGGTCGCCAATGATGTCACTACATGTCAAGCGTATTAAATCCACGCGTAAAACTCATTCCATAATCACAACAAACGTATATCTAAATTTTAAATATGAATATACTTTATTCATTTTATTCAAAGCACTGTCACAGAAAATTGTGCATTCCGAATGAAAAATGTATCTATTTTATTGCTCGAACGTATAGAACGTACCTATGAGGTGAAATAATAAATCTTTGCGTTGTACGGATCGACGTAATCGTCTCTGGACTGTTTTTATGAGTCCCCGTCGATAAACAAGTTTCTGTTCCCGCAATCGAAATCGTACGATGTTTAAATACAACTTAACACTTTGTGGACGAGCGGTGTTTACGATAAGCGTGCTTTTACCGAGTACAGCCTTCGACTCGAGTCTAGACGTCGGCTTACGACTTTTGACAAAAAATGTATTAAACGTCAAGAAAAGAAATCTACTCTATCATGCAAATAAGTTTTAGGCCAAACGTTTAATGACTCGAGCAACAACCGTGACACGAAAGTATGAAATAATGGACTTTTGAAAAATCAAACTGAAATATCCCGATAATTTTTTGTTTCTACAAGAAATATGTAATTCTGCTGATTCTCTGTTCGATGTGTTGGACTGTTTATTCTGTTCGTGTTTCCTCAAATTTTGGGTTCAATTACCTAACATTTTTTTAAGATACGATTCACAGTGACCCGATAACAGGGTTAAGATCCACAGGCACCGTACATTTTTAGCACGTTTGCTTGTCATTAACTACCCAAATAACGCCTTTCTAGTTATCTCTGAAATAAGACGTGATTACACAGGTGTTCGACAGGAAAAGAGAAACGATAACCAAACAATAAGATCACGAGACAAAACATCCTTGCGATCACCTGATTTCAAATATTAATTCAGGACCAAGCAACCAGAGCCGTGACTACAGTTTACAAAGCCCGGGGCAAAGTATTAATGTAGAAAATAGACAGGAAAATTGCACAATTGGAGAAAACAATTTTTCATTTCCTGGATTTCAATAATGTATAAAGTTCATTTGCAAGAACAGATAACTGAACTACAGTTTAGAAATTCAAGTGCGCTGATGGGCGGTGCATTTGACGTCACGATACGTTGCAAAAATGTTAATGAAAAGTAATAGGCTTTCTTGTTTGTCCGTAATGTTAGCAGCGATAAACGGCGACCCGTGCACGCGTGTTCCATATCGCCAGATAACTGACCGCAGGGGGACACGCTGCTGCAAACGAATATATTAGGAGGTTAACGTATTTTTTCTTCCAATTTATTGATCTGTGCCACCCACACGGTAAGATAAGCTGGACAACGATAGGGCAGACATTTCGCCATTTTCTCGACCTTTATCTTCTTACTGCGGAAATCGTTTACGCTTAATGTGTTATTGTGACATTATCATTAACCCTTTCCTTGAACATCTTTTTTCCTCTCGGTGTTAGCTATTTATGAGCGTGTTTGCGTTATTGACAGACTCGAAAGAACGTTGGGCCGTAATAAATAATGCTTCGATGAATCGTTATTTTTCATAACATGCACAACAGTTAAAAAAAAAAGTTATTTTTCACTTGTGCGAACAATATAAATGACTATTTACGCACAGCTCGGTGATGGATGACTCAAGCGATGCACGCGCACGGTGTTACACGGTGAACGCAGTGGTGACGTGCAGGAGAACGTAGACATTTCGAATTTGAAGATTTAGAAGTTTGGAGATTGAGGGATTCAGGAATCGGGGATTTGGAAATTTGAGAATCTGAGAATTTGGACATTGAGAATTTGTAAATTTATAAATAGCAGATTCCAAGAGTTCCTGAAGGAACCAAAAGAACAATAGGTCCCATTATCCCCATGGCAAATACTGTCTGATCACTCGATTGCATGACGATGAATAATTCTCGTTAGCACACATTCCTGTCACAGTGCCACGGATAAGAATGGAAACACGGGAAACCGAAACAATAACGAATTCCAATCGCGTTATTGCATTCCATGCAGTACAAGTTTCGAAGAATCGAAGTGTACGCAACGTGGAAGCAGAAATTTTCTCGTTAAAACAAACTCGCCGGAATATGTTGAAAGTTCCACGAAACTCCATAAAGAATGTTCTTTCAACAGAATGGTCAAACAATTGTGCGTTCGTAACGTATTCGAACAAATGTCGTTTTAAACTGGTGAAACGACAGGAAGAACGACGCAAGAGAAAATTGTCTTAACCGCAAATTGTCGCTAATTAATCCACGTGTTCGTGGTCTGCAATCAGGACCCGCGAACGGAAAATATCGGCGTGCACGCACCTTGTGCGCATCCACCATGGCAATGAAATCAAGGCTCTCTTTATAACTGCACCTTATTCGACGGAATTGCTACGGCAAACGTAGTCGTCTGTCCTGTAAACAAGTTTCATATTCATGCTAGCATCACGTGGTACCCTGCGTGCCGACTATATCTACCTTGTGTACGTCGCTCAATTTCCTACACGGTTGCCAGGAAAACAGAGAAAATATTAAATCGTTTGCTGATGTTTTTCTTACAACTCCATGTGCCTATATACGTAGAGCCCTACATCCTCAGATCTCTACATCCTCTAATTTCTATATCCTCTATATCCTCTTATATCTGCGCCTCTGTGCCTCAAAATGGCAGAATTATCAATATAGCTGACTACATACAACCATTTTCATGGTGACAATAATTTTTGTTACGTTCTAACGAAGTTGAGACCTCGAACCATTGGTATATATCGATAATGTTTAAAGGTTTTCAATATTTATTAACAATGAGTAGGCTGGTTGAAGGCCTTCACTGTTTTTGGACGTCATAGATCTGGATACCGAAAATCGCTGACTACCAAGCTTCATGCGTCATCGTTATATGATAGTTGGTACGTAGTACCAAGATATTTCCGATCGTTTACGAAAAACAGCCTTGAATTCGGCCAACTCACCGTGCTACTAATTCAAAGCGCGTAAATATAATTAGACCGTGGTACGCTTCGCACAATCGACGGAACGCTGTGTACGAGATTTGATTATTTTTCTCGACGAATATAAAGAGATGTTGCGTTGCAATTTACTGGTACGCGGGATACATTGTTCCTGAAGAACAATGATGATTTGATGGATCGATGTGGAGCTAAGTGACTTCCGAAAGTCTCAATGAACAATGATTCATTCTTGTTAGACCATTTAAACAAACAGAAGATGATTCATATACCGTGTTAATTAATTATTGTATTATGTAGAGATAACATTCGTGAGCAATGGGAAGTTCCTGTGATTCGCTTTGTTATGGCGACTGGAAATCTTGGAGAGAGCTTGGGGAAGACCTGAGGAAAGTTTTGAAAACAACTGCCGGTACCGCGAGATGTTAAAATCCCTGAGTTTTCAAAGTTATCCTCGAGTCCCTAAATTTACGAATCATCGAGTTTCCAAACTCTCAAATTTTCCAAGTGTCTAAGAAAGTCCACCAACCAAAAGACCATCGAATAGATCTTTCTGCCGATGGATCATTTTTTCCAGGAAAGCGAACAACGTCCGCCAGTGTACTTCGTCGAGGACAATCGATGTCAGCGATAAACCCAAAGAAAAACTGCGTTTTCCAGGAAGAACAGCGGTATCGGTCTTTTGCTCGGCGGCTTATCGGGTCCGGCGGAGTTTACTGCTCGCGGGCATAAATCTTCCGTTCGTCGTTGCGAATAGCAGAAGCCGTCCGCGGCCTTCGTACTCCAACTTTTCGACGCAAATAATGTTCCCTCCACGTGTACTACCATAGTCGAGCCCGCTGTACTGCGTATCTTATTCGTCTATTTATCCCGCTACCTTATTCCGCGTCGCTACACGACGAGGTTTCGCGCGTCTCGTGCCAAATATTTGCCCGATGCTGGCCGTTGCGTCACTCGTTGCCGTTTTCGGTCCTGGTGTTCGCCATAATCGTGCGAGCACGTACGCGTTGCAACGGGCGTTTACCTCTGTTTCGTTTGTGTCCGATCGAGAGACCTGTCTTTCCGCTCTAGCACCACGCAACGCCGCGAGTATACGACGCTCTGGCCGTGTTGCAGACGTGTGCACAAAGCGGGTCGATGACTTCCACCCACTTGCCCCGCGAGAGAACTATAGTCCCCGTTTGGCCTTGACACCTAGCTCGCGATCGGTCAGCTCGGCTTAGCCTGGCACGCGTGTTCACGCGCTCCACGAACCTGAAGCGAGCCATCACGATCCTGAATTCGATCGCCTTTTCACCACACCGCAGATAGAGTGGAATATCAGCGGTAGACGAGGGATCAAGTTCACATTCTTGTGCTAATTGTGCTCTCTTGGCTTACGACGGTGGCAGAAGGTTAGGATTCTTACAGGTACTTGTCGGAATCTCGGGTCGTAGAACTTGGGATTCTTCTACTTTGGATTTTCTTGGGATCCCGACTTTTCTATTGGCAACGAGTGCTTCTGTCTGGAGTGGTGATTACTAAGTATAGCGAAGTGGACATTTGGCAACTTCAGAACTTGAGATACTTGAGAAATAAGTTACAAAATTTAACATTTCTAAAATGTAAAAACAGTTAAGAATTTAGGAAATTGAAAGACTTGAACATTTACGACCCTAGAAAGCCACAGATTTAGAGATTTGTCAAAGCATCGATTTTATGAATTTATTGGGGACAGAGAAGTGCTGCATAAAGAAATAAATCAAAAGACTTGTTGTTAAAGCACTCGTATTTTCTCTCAAAAGACAAATTACTAAGAAGATTGCTTTTGTCTTGAAACGACTGTTTTTCTTCTTCAGCTTTATTGCTGACATTGGCGGTTTTTGTTGTTAGTTGTTCAAAGTTACAGGATGTTTTGCAGCGAGTGATGTGATCAAAAGATGGATGATTCTACCTGCAAAAAATAAATGGAAAATGTCGGCTAAAAATTGTCTTCTAATATTGGAAAATATTTATATACATTCACGACTATTTTATCTAATTAATATCATGATTATTAATTGTTGCCTCGAGTGCTTGCTATAAAACACTCTCTACATATAAAACGCATTATATTTAAATATAACCCGAAAACAGGAAAAAGTTAAATTTGACATTACAAAAACAATCGTGTTTGGATTCGGCTTTGTCGTTAAAATTGGACCAACAATAATAATAAATCCAACATATTTCTTCGATGTTTTCAGCAAAATGTTTTCCATCTCCAGTCTAAAAGGAACTTGAACCTATTACCTCACGTTTTTTTAAATGGCCTCACACGATGTTTGCCATACTATCGTTTGCTGCGAGCGACGCAAAATATCAAAATATCCTAACGTTCGCAATTATTTCGTTACGTAATTATTATATTGAAATGAATACAGAATCTCCATTAAATGTAAAACATGCTTAACTCAATTGACTCTTATAACACGCTTGTTGATCACGTTGCTCCGCAATCGCAACCGAACAACAAAGATAATTGGTTCCAGCACATCGTCTTCAATTTCTTATTACATAAAACATATATTGATTGATTGTTTATTAATGTCACTTATGATAGTTTAAATACGTGTTTCCTTTCAGAACTAATAAAAATTGTGTAATCAGTTCTTCTCTTTCGTGTACGGTTTACACATCTTGCTGTAAATGCGAATAAACATCCAAAGTCTATGTGCATAAACAAGTACGATATATAAAAAATACGTTAACAAGAGTACCTTTTTATCTAAAAAGAAGGCTAACTTGCAGAACCGTACACGTGCGTGAACAGCCAAACTTGCAAAATTCCGGTCGATAATCAACGGCGCAAAAAGCGAACGTCAAAGCGGAGCAATAATTACGGTGGCACCAATTTAACGATCATCGTTTTGCGCCCGGTCACGTCACGTTAATGAACAATTCTGACGAAAGACCGTGCCAACTATAGTAACGGCGCGTGGCTATAAAAAGTATGCTCCTTCAGCGTCGTAATCAGCCAACGAAAACGTGTACGACGCGTCCCTTACACGCGAGTCTTCTTCTTGTACACGCGCGCAATCTACGACGAAAGCTACTTGTGTACAGTCGTGTGCATGCTCATACATACATGGCTAGCTAGATATACGTATAAATCGGATCTACGACCTGGTAGCCAGTTCGAGTTGCACCATCGAGACACAGCTTGCACTTTCGACGTCTCGAAGCAATGTGCGTACCAGCTGATCCGCTACTCTACGTCATTCAGTCAGTCAGTCACGATGCTGTTCGCGTACGATTAAGGGTTGAAGGAACTTATGAATAACGCTGATATAACTTCAAATTGCTGCGCTGGACTGAATTATTTCTGGGACGTCATTCGAGTGTAGGATATTGGAATTATAGGAATATCGGTACTATACATTTATTGAATTCTGAAGATGTTGAGACTGTGGAGGTAGTTGAATTATAGGGATATCGGGAAAATAGAGATGTTGAGATACTGCCACACACGAAAAATAAAATCATCTTTGTCACAACTCGTTTCACGTGAATTATAGCAGCAGCATATAATGCGCAACAACGTTTTTCTATCGTAAAAGTGGATCAAAATCGAAGGGGAATAAGGCCTTTCCCTGCTCGGGTCGCTCGATCACTCTCTGTCTGATCACATCACGCCCCTTTCTACTTTTATCCTCCAGCGCGAACCCGTTTCACTCGAAGTAGATTCATTCTGTGTACGGTGTTGCACATTCTACTTACTATCGTTGCATCAGACTTGTTTGACTATGTAAACAGACATTTAGCAGGAACTTGGCGGTTTCGTGAAGCTATCCATACCCGGAAAACGGGAAAAATGACTTGCGCTTTCGAGCTTATTTGCCGATCTAGATAAATAACGCGTGCCGATGATGCTGTGCTTATCTGTAGAGCGGAAATCAACGGACCATAGAGCAACAAGCACGACACGATCTATAAATTTTCTTCCTGAACATGGTTACTCAAGCGTTGCGAGAATTGATGAAATCGCGGCGCTTTAGTAGGTCGTTCGAAACGCGTAGCCTCGATATTTCAATGAGACCAAAACATTTTTGGACCGATGAAAGCGTTGAATAAAATCACCGGTTGCATAACCGAACGCATTCACAAAGAAACCATTCTTCGACGACCCCTCGCAGACCTAACCGAGAGATATCTTTCGGTTCCAATATCCGGGTGAATTTGAACCGGAGCTTTACGTAACGCTCGACAAATTCAGCAGCTGTCGAACTCATCCCTCGTTGGGTCGTTCTCGTCACTGTGACGTTAAACGTGACGTTGTCTCTCCTTAATATTGATCATGTATTCTCTTGCGAGTCGAAAGTTTTAATTCGAAGTCGACTTTAAAAATCAAACTTACGCATTGACTGGAGCACCGAAGATAACTGTGTTTTGTCTACGATATTATAATAACAATTATTATTACATAATCAAAGTTTCTGTGTCATCAGAGAATAGATACAATTAAAACTTCTTTATAAGTGGACTGTTGATCGATTAAAAAACTGAAATACGGATATAGTAATCGAGTGCTAAAGCGATGGCTAATGTTCTCCGTTTCGAGCTGCACGATTCAATGTTTTATACTGAACGTTTTAAACGAGCACTAAAGATATAACCGTTCATGTTATCGATCTAAGTATGAACGGTCAACTTGCTGTTTGACAGAAATTAAAAATCAATGTATTTAAATGTTATGTTTACTTCGTTGATGTTTTGCATTTCTTAGGAATATGTTATTTAAAAAGTTGAAAAGTATAACATATCAATAATATGTATGATGTCGCATAAATATTTATGTAAGGCTCACGTAACGTATTTTTGTGCTGGCGAGTGCATATGACACGTAGAATATAAATTGAATATGTACATACACTATAATGAAGGCTAAAGATGGAACAGTTTGTCACGATTTTGTCTTTTTTACTGTAATAATCATTTCTTTACTACTATTCTTACTGTTTGTTTGCATAATGATTTTCTCGTAACAAAAATATTTACTATCCTGAATTCAAAGGAAGGCGGTGATGATGAGGAAATAAAAATGCACCCCTCGTCATTTTTTCTCTAATACGAAACGCTAATCGTTTGAATATTTACCAAGATTAATAACGATGACGTTATTGTAGAATCAGTGATAGTTATTAAGGGTTAAATACGAATGTAAGGGGGTTAATCTGTCGACAAGCGCTTGGCGCCTGCAAAATGAATGTTCAGTTTGATTCATTTCCTACTACCGTATCTCCCTCTCTTCCTGACGGTAAGATTCTTCGTCAAAAAATAGCACCATCACAGTTAGCATCATCGTCATCATCGGCTGGGTGAGTCACTGAACGCTGCGAAAGAGGACACGGCTGGTAGCTCTAGAAAGTCTACGGCTAAAAACTGGCTCTAGATTACGAGAATAGCTGCGATCCTTAGAACGACGACGAGGTATGCACACGGATATAACATGCCGACGATGCAGCTGCAGCTTCATCGATTCTCGTAAATGTATCGGCTCCAAGAACGAGATAAAAGTGACAAATAAAGTTGCAGATCGGGGGATCTATGTAAATGTACGTACAAACAGCGAGTTCACTGGAAAATCCAATCGTGACGTAACGAACATTGCGATAGATAAAGTGACTAGTAATTTCCTTCCTGCCGAAGCGGAATTTCAACGAGAACGGTTCTGCTTTGCAACAAAGTGACGTCGACTCGAAGGAATCGATCTGTCGCAAAATATGAGTTCCTTACTTCCAAACGGATATCAACGATTTTATAACCCTCAATCTCTAACGAAAAATTTTCTTTCTTGTGATAAATTTGAAACTGTCCAAATAAGTGGACTAGTTTTAGAAGTTGAACTTAAAAGTGTAGACTCTGTACTCTTCTGAAAAGTGTCCTAACTAATAGACACCAGGGACAATCTAACCCCTCCGAATGTGAAGATGCAGTGCTGGCCAATTTACACAGAAAATTCCAATTACTGTTGCATTGAGTAGAGCTGTTTACAAATTCCAAGTATAAGCTGTTGATTCGAAACGTGATTCACCAGGTATCTAAGAACTCGCTGATACTGTAATCGGTAAAAATTGCAAACATTGCAACTAGGTTGATCGGTAAGTTCGAAACATATCGATACCATGACTGAGCGTAACTAGTGCAAGAAATGAAGTAATATTCCGAGAAACGAGCTATTTACGCCTAAGAGATTCGACGTATTAATTACACAATATTCAGCCTCGAGAAACGTCGATAATCTTGCCCGAGTTGTCGGAGCATACAGCCAAACATCGTCGAAATTGTTCTCGAACACGCATTCGTGACGCTGCTACAATAATTCCCTGTTTGTTTGTAAACATCGCAAATATCTTATATAACTCGCTGGTTAAATATCGCTAGAATAAAATGTTACCCAACGATATTGGGTTAACTGGTCTCGATAAAATGGGGGGAAAAACACCGTTGCAAATGTTTCCAGGAATCCTGTATAGGGAAAACCGAGCGAATCGCGTTTCGAAGAAAGAACGGAAAATGGCGCCACGTAAACGTCGCCAAGTCAACGAACAGGCGCAAAGCGTGGATTCCATGAAAATTGCCGCGAGTTAATGCTGGCTCGCGGACAAACAAGTTTTTTTGCAAATCATTGACTGCACCGGTGCAGTTTACTTGTACCCGTAGCGGAGCACCGTGACAATGACTATCGTAGACAAGGTCGACCGATTGGAGTCGAGAAACGGGTAAGAAACGATAGTGGGGAGAGCCAAGCAAGGTCGTGAGGACTGATACGCAGAGCAGGAAAAGGTAGCCGAGAATCGGTTGAATATCAAATTTTATTCTTCGCACTATGTAGTCCGCATACTCCGCTAGAAAATCGAGCCGCTTCGAGTCCGCCTTATTTTTACGGTTAGTCGCGCTGGAATATCGTGTGAAAGTTCCAGGTGCTGAACAGCGTGCGGACGCTGGCAAATGACATCACGAATTCGACGTAATCAAGTTATCTTTCTATATATAAATATGGCGAAAATAGTCTGCCGACATATTGGTTGACAGAAGTGGAGAGACATTTGGGATGATCCGTTTAAGTGATTTACAAAATTCCATAACCAGTCCGATGACGATCAAATATCAGCCTAGAAGATAGCAAAAGGTTATTGAACTTGAAGGTGCATATACGGAGTAAAATTTTATTCGAATAAGTTTATCGTACGGTATCGCCAGAAAATGTGAACGAACTTTGTAATCGACCCAATATTTTACGATTTAACGCGTATTTACGAATGCTCGCGCTATCTTTCCCGCGCATTCTGGTAGAAAATTTCATATCGGGAGAAAAGGCGCACGCACACGAGAGGATCGTGCAGGTAGGTCAACGCGAATATCGCATCCGTTGGTATTTCGCGAAGACGAGCCACGCGTCACGGCTATGGGACGAAAATATTTATTCGCACGGCAGATACAGACGACGAAGGCTAACTTTCAAAACAGCTTTTGTCTCAATCGTGGAACAAATAAGCCGAACATTGTTCGAGCCGAGTAAACCACGCGAAATCTTATCGATCATCTGGCGAAACGAGCACCGTTTGCGTTCGATAACACTTTGTTTCGCAATCAGTCGGGCTTCTGCCTTGCACTGTTTATGAACCGATCAAAAACATGCACACTCTACACGAATACGATACAATTATTCCCCATCCGATTCGCAACGAGAATGAATGTACGTACGTCGAATGACACTGTCTAATGGACTAATCTTTGCGACCATAAATTCTTGTTAACTCGTTCTACTAGCGGTGATAGTTGCAAGATATAGTTATATAAATGTGAAACGATTTTTTCTTCTTTGATTAAATGTACGGTAGAAGAAGGATAAAAGTAATCACTTAATTTTGTGGAGTTCAGAGAAGTCGCAGAGAAAATCTAGAAGTCTAAAAAAGTCAGAATGTATAGAGAAAGCCTAGAAAATTTGATGATTTGGAAGTTCGAAAATTTGTAGCAGCATGATTCATTGACCGTAAGTAGGTCAACTTCTTAAATGCTCTGTTTTACAGCTGATTCAAAAAACGCGTTGGTATCTCGTACCTCGCCAAAAATGTGGTAGCTGAAAAACTTGACACTTTTCAACGTCAGAAAATATCAGAATATTTGATATTGTACTCGACTAATTATTTCGATGTTATTCTATTATTAACACGATTATCTTGTTTATAACAGAGAATGATATCAAAGCACGATTAATCAACGTATACTCCGAAAACACGTATACAAAATAATCCACGACAAAAATAATTTATTTTCATAAAGAAAGTTCAAATACTGCGGAAGCAACTCGTGTATTGTCGTGTCCGGTAAGTTGACATTCAAGTCAATAAGATCAACATAGTTTCCGGCTGCCAACTTACCGGACACGATACCATCACGTGTTAAATCTTCTCTCATGGATTCCACCCTTAAACCCTCTGAATCGTGATTCGAATTAAAGCTCAAGCCCCTCGGTACTTACTTCATCACGTAGAAATTAAAGCTCACGACGGTACTCCGTTCAACCTCCTTATTTCTTGCATCAGGAAACCCATCAAACAGTTAAGAACGCTTGGCACGGCATAGCGCACGTTTTCGCTATATATAGTCACGTACACCTATGGTTTTGTCCGCGTCGAGCAAACAGAAGGCATCGTACAATAGAAAGATCGACGAGCGTCAATGGAAGAAGTTCAGATTCCTTTCTGATAATGTTCCATATTTGATACATTTCATATACACTGACACCGTGTTTGGTCTTTTCTGCCCAGTTTATTTAATCGTTCCAGTAATTTTTCTCAGTCACCAAATATATTACATAAAACACGTCTCTCCTTGTGCACGAAATCGTGCCGTTAGCTCAAAGGGGATGAAAAGAACCGCGAGTCCGAACTACCCCCTTTGACGGGCACGTGGATCGACGACGTTGCGCGAGGTTTACTCGCCGCGAACCCCCGCCGAATCAGGTTCGATTTTGTTCATGCGGTTAATTGATAAAAAACGAAAGTCGATTAGCCGACGGGTCGAATAATACCCTGCACGCACGTTCACCGCACGACTGTTGGCGCAACACTGAACAACTGCGTATCGGTCATAACTAACGGCGCCTCGGGAGCGCGCGATGACTCGCGCAGTCGCGTGATCGCCTACACGACAAATCGGCCGTTTGTTTGCCGCCAGAATTAGACAAAAGAATCGAGCTCGACCGTTTAAAAAGCTGATTGGGTTAACAGCGAGTTCAATTTCTCGGGGTCGCGGATCTTCAATGTATGCTAACTGTATTTTCGCGATCTTACTCCGCGGCAGGAGACACGCTGGCGAAACGCTGGATACCGGAAGCGCGTTGGCGGACGATGAAGATTGGAAAGAACGATTCCTTTGTCTGCTTCTCGCGAAAACGTGCCGCGGTACGAGCGAATTCATACGTTCTTTTCTCTTCCGTGAAACTCTTCTTCGTCTTTATTATGTTTCTAAAATTACGTATACAGTGCGATATCCTTTAACGAACGAATGTTATTATGTACAGAGTTTCTCATGAAATTAGAACATGAATACATCTTTCCGCTTTTCTTATGAATATACACACGTGTAATGTGCACAATTTAAATATAATAAATTAAATTTATAATAGATATGTTTATCTGTTCTCATTTTACATGACTTGTACCATGAATGTGTATCCTTAAGTATGCATATACGTGTATGAATCCCAAGGTGTCATAACAAACTAGAGTTCCTTATGGGATACTTACTACATTAAATAACTGTTCCCACATAATCAACGGCTCACATGGTTCGCATTTTTAATAAGGAACCCCAGGAAGCCAACGCGTACAATAACAGCGTCGAATGGCCGTCAGGTGTTATCCAAACGTTTTATGGTATTAATATCGTTTATACGTGATAGTATTTAGTTGAAAGTAATTGCAACCTCCGCACTTTATTGCCCGTCGCGACATTAACCTTGGGAGAAATAGATTGACTCGACTCCACCCCGTGCATACGCACGTAAGTGACATTTCTCCTTGAAAAGATCACCTTTGCTGTTCTAGCAAACGAAGTTCCTGATTCAAATTGAACTGATCTGTTCAGCTGCGTGAACCCTGGCTGCGAAAACAAGATATTTTACGACCTACGTATACGCTCCGGTAAAAAACAACGCATTCATTGTACCAATAATTTATTCCACGCACAGTAGACAACGAAAATCAATAAAAATTGTCGGACAAAGTGGGTACGAAAGCACTTTGACACGTTCCTCGCTCAAAAGACAGTACGATAAGAATACAATTACGAAGAATAATTGCAATATAATTACTACAGTTAAACAATTCCATTTATCGAAATATGGTGTATGAAAATGTTCTTGTACAAATTTCACAAATGAAATGGCGAACATTGCTGCTTTTATGCCGTTTTATAGACTTTTTTATTCCGAACTTTGTCAATTTTTATAGTACCACCATGAGTCCTGTGTTCCACGATTTAGCTCAAGGTGAAGGACGTCCTCGTTTACAGGAAACATGTGATCCTTTATCGCAGTGTCTTGTGACCGATAATGTGCGATAACAGACGATTCGTCTCAAAATTACGCCGCAATTTTGAATGACAGACGCCGGCATACGCAATCGGCACGTTCTTGAAGAAAGCGATAGCGATAAATACGTTTTGAAACAAGTCCGTTGTCGGTAGTACATGACGACAATGAATTTACGACATTTAGAGACTGACATAATTAGGGTTCTTATTTGGGGTGGGCCAAGACCCCTAGTGGAGATCTCAAGCGGTCAATATGTGTCGTCAATATTTCAAAATTCTCACGATTAACATATTACATTATCAATAAAGTATTCAGACGGCTGAAATATTGAGAATATCTATTGATCGGCTGAAATTTCCATAACAGTATCAACGCACCACATTGAGCATAATCAAATGGCATCTGCAAATTTCGGAATTTGAAAATTTGCAAATATAGCAAATTGGAAACTTACAAATTAAATACACGCATTGTTTTTTATATGCAACGGAAGAAAAAGGGTCTAAGAGTTGCAAGATTACTAAAAAATCGATAAAAAACACACGTGCCACGCAGAATCACGTAATCTTACAAATAATCCTTTATAATTCCATACTCTTGAACATGCATATCACGGTGTTCAGTAAGAATTGAATCAGTATTAGGTTATACAGGGTGACGCCTCCCACGATCTGTAAAAGAACGATTTCACTTTAATGTTGAAGTATAGAAATGATGAATAGAAACATCCTAGAATTGGGGTTTCTTACCTCTGTAAAGAGAGATGCATTCGGTTTGATCAGTTTCGCGTCGAATATGTTCTCATGATGCAATAACTGCAGTGAAAAAAGCTCTACCTGTAATTTAATAGAATGTATATTTATCTTTGGAAGATTTAATGAAGCTTTTAAATGAAACCAATTGTGAGAACAATAATAATTTTTCTGAAAGAATTACTAATAATGTTGCAAAGCATAAAATAGATTTAGAACATAGTGAAAATGAAGTGGTTGCGTAAACATTCAATTGGTTGTGAACTTATTCAATGTATAGCATCAGTTGGAACAGTGGACAACTGTATTTGTGGAAATGCAGTGCACGGGCGTGCGACGGTAAGTAGTTCACAGGCGCTTCGTTCGTCTGGTGGTCAAGAGCACAGAGATGTTTCTAAGTTTCCGTAAGCTTTAAGCCAAATACTGCAACATTTATTACTGTATAGATGATGTATTTTAAATTACCTCGCGTTTCATAGTCATATCGGACACCTCGCCTAAGACATCGTACAGAGTAACGCGAATTTCTTCGGCCCGCCAGGTTGCTGTTTCACAGGCCCAAATTACCAAGGCGAACTTGAATAAGTGAAATGCGGCGGAAGAGATGTATGGCACGTACCAAAAGCTGAAGTACTTCATCCCCTTCTCCCCGCCATTTCTCCACAATATAAAGAAATACGTATTGAAGGTAACACTGACGAACGTCATACATGTTGTTACGACAATTCGCATGAAAAACGTTTTATTTAACATCTGTACGACATTACTAATTAATAGGTGTTTCTTCTCGAAGCTCTTCAACTTCATCAACAATGAAGGGGTACTCTGACCATTACGCAGAAATTTCTGACTGGCGGGTTTTTTTAATTGATACATATCCTCGTTAACTTTCGAGAAGCAAGCTTTCAGAACACACACGCAGTTTATGTAGAACATTACCATACAGACGGAGCTTACCGTGGTATAAAGCGTAGCAAAATTCCTTACTGTCATATGCATATCAGTTTTAACACAATTTGGGAAGTGAATTATAAGAAATAAAAAAATTCCAATGTCCTTTGTATGGATAAATTTCGCCAAATCATCGAAGTCCTTTGGAGCCAACATAGAGGATATATTCATCATAGCTTGAAGTATACGCAATATCGCTCTGGTTTGAAGGTATGTCATAAAGACGATAACAAACATTATGATGAAGTAAAAGTGCTGTTGAATTATTTTGGGTATAGTAGTGAACGTTGGCATGCCCATAATTAAATGATACTCAACGTAGATTAACATGTTCAAAGACAGGATCAACGTGACCGTAAAATATATGAAACGAATCCTTGAAGTTGAGTATCCTGAGGACACGCGTTTGTAAGGGAAATATCCAAGTAGAGCGCACATGGCGAAGCAGGGATATATCAATGAATCGAAATCCGTAGCGTGAAATAGTCTCCATTTCTTGCGTTCCTTAAACCCGTTTGTCTTCGTCCAAGCTTCAGTCATTGTTTTTTCACAACTTGGTAAGTTAAAGTAAAAGAAACTTGATATTGCTCGTGCCAACTAAAGAATACTTTGCTAACTGTAAAAATACCTCCTAGTAATGAAAGTGGATAGACTGTTAATATTTTTTATGGCCTAAAGATAGTGGTGCATGACAACTTAAATGATCGTCTTGATAATGCATATAGAACTAGAAAAAGAAAGTGCAATTCAATAATGCAAAGAGTAAAGTGCATAAATAATTCAAGAGTACGTCAATTTTTAAAAGATCGTCGTACATGTCGTTTGCTGTATAGTTTGTCGGATGCTTTTAACATGATTAAAGATGAAACTTGAGTTGATAATTAATTCCATAGGAAAACTACGTTCGTCACGAATCGATCGTTTATTTCACGTAACAGAGATCATCACAAAGAAACTCCTCAACATGGCGTTATAAGCAGAAATTGTATGAGTATTAGCACATTGGTGGTTATCATACATATTAGCTGCAAGAAAAAGTACAAGTATTAATAGAGTTAAATTTTCATTCTGAATCAGATTTAGTTACCTTCGTCGCGATGGTGGCGTCTATCGGGAGACCCAACGCCAAGAATGCTTTTTCGCACTGCAGCGCTTGCAAGGAGAATAACTGCAACTGCACAGATAAAGATTATATGTTAAAGTTCACGCAATTTTAATAAATATGTAGAAGAGTCTAGAGGAGATCAATTTATTACACAAAGATAGTTCCAAATGTTTATCACTGCTTGCATCACATACCTCAGTTGTCATTTGATCGTCAAAAGTGTTCACGACAATTTGGTGAATGTTGTAGCCAATCTTCTGTGCCTCATCTTTGGTTATCTCGGCAGTCCAAATAAGTACGATAATGTTAAAGGAGTGATAAAGGACATACTGATTAAAACCGGAGAACCATACTGCAGAGCTATCATCTTGGATGGTAAGTACTATATGATGATACACATTGAATGTGATGTCGATGAACAGAATCAAGAGTGTAACGATATTTTGTATGCCGTACGTTTCGTTGATCAAGTCGACAACACTGCTAATTTCTAAGTGTTGTTTCTTAAGGCTCCTCAGTTCCGAGAGCAACATAGGATTTGTCTGCGAGTGATACATTCTCCTGAGAAGATGTGGCTCATCCTTCATCAACACTTCATTCATTTTCTCTAGAGAATCATTTATTCTCTCGAAACAAGCTTTCAACACAGCCACGTTATTTACATACAAAGAGTTCGCTGCGATCACCGTTAAAAATGTGTACCAAGAGCAACAGCCAATGAACGGCTGATGAAATAGCATACTGATCGGTAGATACATCGTATATGGAATGAATTGAACCATATCCTTTATGTAGATCATATTGGCTAATTTACGAATGGTTCTTGGTGGCAACATATGAGACACATTCGCAACCTTTTGAATCACCTGTACAATTGAATCGTTCGAAAATGCACACCAGAGAATGGTTACAGGACTCAAAATGATAATAAAATTGACATGTATAATCAAGGATAGATCGGTCATTTCGTTAGTAAAATTAACTACATATATAGACACCACTGTAATGATTATTACTAAAAGAACCATAAAGATCACGTGTAAATGAAAACGGGATTTCGGTGCAACATATTTCGACGATTCAATTTTGCAACGCAAAATTCCCGAGACCACATTCAACCAGATACAATGACGCATCAGTGATTTGTAGTTTGTAACGTTAAACAGGTTCCATAGTTTGTTGGTGCCTTTAATCTTCTCTTCTTCGTTTTTCATTGTTTGCTCGATCATTTCGAAAACGTTCGTTGAAACTTCTCTTACCCTCGAATCAAACTGAATGCTTGCCTTCTTCTTAGAGACTGTCTGTTTTACTGTTATAGAAGAAGTATATAACAATGTTTGGCTCGAGTATAAAGTAGAACCATCTATTAGACTGTTATCGTTCAATACATTAGTGACATTTAATCACTTTCATGCAAATCTATGTGAACGATCTAAAAACGAAAGGAAAATATCATCCACTAATGAATCGATGTTCTACTATTTCCATTATTTGATTAATTCTTCAACGTAGCAGTAGATGCGATAAACTACATTAACTCATTAATATTCTAAATTGCATAAATGTAATATTTCACTGTGGCTTCTACGACCACAATTTTTTTCTATTTGCTATTTCACACTCTACTCAAAGTGTAAAAGCGGAACTTTGAACCTGTGTGTTTTGAAAGTTTGAAGCGTTATCTAAAATCCTTGAAAAGTAATATATTATATACAAGTGAGTCGAAAAATGACCGTTTTCGATTTATTATCTTACAATATCAAGTAACAGCTGCATTATCTTGATTATAACCAATCGATACAGTTAATACGAAGTAAACTACTTTATCGACACTATCTGCTCTTATCCGATATTTATGTCGATATTTACTACAAAGTATTATTAGAGATATTTGAGAAACTATTTTCTGAAGTACATAAGTATCCATACTTTGAAATATCACGAATTTTTGTGCTATGATATTTTTGTATCTGCAATCGGACAGATAGTGACGACAAATTGCGTTAAAATAATATTTGTTGCTTGTAAGAAATGAATCGTATTAAAAATTTCTGTTCATAGCTACGTACACTATCGCTATTTTCTCTATTAAAAGCATTTGACGTCAATGAATACTATGCGTAGTTCATTTTATCAACTTCCTGTGCTTACTGTTGTTGCTAGATATAACACTTTTTTATCTCCGATATCGCAGTTTGTCATTGAATTTTTTTATTTCTAAATAAAACAACCATTTTGAAGGGGTTAAGGTGTCAGAAGTATTAACGTCGCAATAAACTGATATTTTGTATAAAAAAACGTGAGCAAAAATAATTTTTATAAATTAATAATAAAATTATTAACGTTTTCAATTCGACCACGTTTTTAAATTTTTATACGGTCCATCTTCAAATTTTGCGTATTTTTATATTTGAATGAATTGGTTGCATAAAGCGCATCTATAAACGCATTTGTTCATGACAAACTGATTATATTGTCGACTAGGTTAGGTACAATTAGGTATACGTGAGTACATGTCCCGCCAACAAGCGCTGAGACAAACTGTAGTATGAGTGACTGATTTGCGGAACAATTTGAATTCGTGTTATTTCAATGCTGTAATCGTGTAATTTTATATAAAACTCAGAAAATAATCTACAATGATTACTTAACTACTTATTTCTTATTAACAAGATAACTGTAAAAACAGCCAATATGAATGATAGCTACATTAACAAAGGAATTATTTCTTATATGTATTTAGAAAATTTTGTGTAAGTATTACCTTAAAATATTTTGTCAATATTTGTAAGATATGTACATGTAAAATGTTCATTTTGTTCCAGAACTTATAATAGTGTTTCTATAAAACCTGGTAAAAATTTAAATGTAATTATTGGTCCCAATGGCACTGGTAAATCTACAATTGTTTGTGCCATTGTTCTGGGATTAGGCGGTAAGCTCACTACCATTGGGCGGGCAACTCATGTTGCGGATTATGTGAAAGCAGGTTGTGGAGAAGCAAAGATTGAAATACACCTTACGAATGGAGGAAAGGATGACATTATCATTTGCAGAATGTTCAATATACAGGGAAAGTCTTCATGGACACTCAATGGAACTAGTTCGAATATTAAAGAGATACAAAATCTAACAAAGAGTTTTAATATTCAGGTATTTATATTAACTTTGTCTTAATATGATGTAACATTCTTCATTATTTACTTTATTTGTAGATAGACAATCTTTGTCAATTTCTACCACAAGATAAAGTTCAGGATTTTTCAAAAATGAATGCACAAGAATTATTAGAAAATACAGAGAGATCAGTAGGTGATCCTATAATCCTTGAACATCATATGAACTTGATAAAATACAGATCCGAACATAAAGAGTTAGAGACACGGATAACAAGCAAAAAGCGAGTATTAGAATCAAAGACTCAGATATATGAAGGACTTAAAGAAAGTGTTAGCAGTATTAAAGAAAGGAAATTAATAAAGAAAAAAATTATTTCTTTAAAACAAAAAAAGGCATGGTTACTGTATGAAGCCAAACGTAAAGAAGTAATTAAGGTAAAATGTAAAATAAAGTAAGCTCGGGAAATCTTTCTATCCCTTTCAAATATTCAAATATTTTATACTTATGCACTCTTGCAGTTAAAAAGCATACAGGAAACTGCGAAGCAACATGTGGTATCTTTAGAATCAGAAATGAAACCTATTAACGATTTAATAGAAAAGATAAAATCAAAAATTCATTTGCTTCAGAGCTCTGTATCAGAGTTTGTAAGTCTGCATATATTAAACTATTATATGGCAATATGTATTGTAAGTATTTTATAATATACTATATTTTAGAATAGCAAAGTCAAAATTAAGACTACAAAGCTGAAAGGGATGTTGGATGATATTTTGGGATGTGAAAACCGAATTAAGGAATACGAAAATGCATGTAAACAAAGGATTCAAGTGGAAGAAGCTCGAGACCATGATCTTGATGTAGCAAGGAAGCAAAAAAGTAAACTTGACAATGATTTAGCGTTGATATTGAAAGATATTGGATCAGGTGAGCTTACACTTTAATTTTGCTGATGTTACTTTAAAGTTATGAAACTCAAAGTATATTATGTTTTACAGAGGAAACCCTAACAAAGCAACAACGGGAAATAACGTCCATAATAGACAAGCAACGAAGTACCATTGCCATGCTAACAAGCAAACATTCTGCCATAAAACAACGAGACGAACGTTTGAATCTTGATATGAGAGGTGAATCTACTACTTTCACGTAGTATACAATTAATGTAAAAAAATTAGTTTATTATTAATTTTAGAAATAAATAAAATTTGCAGCCCAGGAAACAGAATTACAAATGCTTAATATCGATACTAAACGATTGCAATTATTACGGGAGAGATCGATGGATACATATAAAGCAGTACATTGGTTAAGAGAGAATCGTAACAAGTTTTCTGGTATAATTCATGAACCAATATTATTGAACTTAAACGTAAAAGACGTCGCATATGCGAAGTATTTAGAGAATGTTATCCCATCTCGCGATTTAATCGCATTTGTTTGTGAAAACAAAAAAGATATGAATTTATTGTTACGTTGCTTAAGAGATGAGCAGAAACTACAAGTAAATGCTGTACATTCCGATCCCATGAAACATGTTTTTATGCAGCCAAATGTTCCTTTGGAAAACATTCAACAGTTTGGTTTTACCAACTATTTAGTGTCGTTAGTAGAAGCACCGGCTACCATTATGAAATATTTAGTAACTATGTACAGTTTAAATAATATACCCATAGGAACCAATCGTGTTGATGATAATATTGATTCTATACCTCACAAAATATTTCGCTACTTCAGCCGTAAGTAAAATTTGTACTAATTAAAATATTCTTTTGTTGATTGATTGATTGATTGATTAAATTTTTTCAGAGAATAATATGTATTTAGTTAATAGATCTAAATATTCAGGGGAGAAGTCTATCACGATGCGACCAATTTCAAGCAATAGAATGTTATCTATTGTATTAGATAAATCTAAGTTGTCATACATTGAACAAAAGTCCGTTGCAAATTGAAAACATCGAACAACATTATAATCACAAATAATTTATAATTAAAGTATGCTTTTAGGTTGAAAATGTTACAAGCAGAAAAAATTAATATATCCAATCAAATGAAAGAAATTGAAGGAGAGATATGTGAGCAAACCAAAGAGTTAGACAAACATAGAGCTACTAGAAATAAAACTCAGCAAGATTGTCAACAAGTAAATGCTCTAAAATCCAGAATATCTTTAGTGGTAAACAAAATTGAAAGTCTACAAAATGAACGTACCAGTATTGATGAAATAAAACAGTCTTATACTAATAAAATAAAGGTCCTTTATCCGCATTTTATGTCACTATTGTGCAATATGTATTACAGATAAGCATTTATATTTGTTCATATGCATTACAGGAGGTTTTGAACAAGGAATTAAAAATATATGAAACATACAATAAAGAATTGGAGGAATGCTTCAAATACATTGCCGACAACGGACAAGCTGAGTTGGCATTGAAACTGCAAAATCGAACTCTGAGAATAAAAGTAAATGATTCTCAAGATTTGAGAGATAAGCTCAAAATAGCAGAAAACAAAGTACGTCAAATTAACTTAGAAATGCAACCAATGAGAAATGAAATACAAAGGCTGTACAAAGAAGCGCTAGAAACTACCAATGGTATTTGTCCTAATGACGAAGCATTCGCGCCCATAAACAAGATTTTCAATAAGTTGCCACTAACTATCGAAGAAATTAATAATGAGCTAAATATCGCACAAGCAAAAGTTTTCTGTATGGGAAACAATATAGACGGTGAAAGTGTAAGCACGCGAATAAATTATAAATCTATTAAATTAAAAAGTATTAATTAATGTTTTTTAATTATAGGTATTACGTGAATACGAGGAAGTTGAAAAGGATATTGGGAACTTAAAGGAATTTATTCAGAACAGTTCGCAACAGTTAGAAACGCTTAAGCAAACGATGAACACAACGAAAGAAGAATGGCTAAGACCCTTGTCGCAAATTGTAGAAAAAATCAATTCAAACTTCAGTAAATATTTCTCTGCAATGGATTGTGCTGGCGAGGTTACATTGTTTTCGCCGGAAAATATCGTGAGTTGTTACAAAACATATAGAACTATATTATGCGTTCATTATTTAAGTTACAATAGGACTAATTTGTATTTATAGATGGACTTCGATCAGTATGGTCTAAAAATTAAAGTAAAGTTCAGAGATACTGATCAGTTACATGAATTAACAAGGCATCATCAAAGTGGTGGAGAGAGAGCTGTAACTACTGCTATTTATATGATTTCACTACAGGAACTAACTATAGTACCTTTCCGATGCGTCGATGAAATTAATCAGGTACTTTTAACATGTAATCAACTATGAACATTTAGAATCCTATGTCCCAATATTTCTAGTTCTTAATATCCTTACTATTTACTAATTTCATCGTTTCTCGTTTTTATTTAAGGGTATGGATGCAGTAAATGAAAGACGAGTATTTAATTTACTTGTGCAAATGACCGGTAGACCAAATAGTTCTCAGTATTTTCTACTTACTCCAAAAGTTAGTATATCTCTTTTTTTTCTTAGTCATAACGTTAGTTACTTTATTGATAATATTGAATTTATTTTTTTATTTAGCTATTACCTAACTTGCAATATTCTGAAACCGTAACAGTGCACTGTGTATATAATGGACCATTCATGATCAATCATACACAGTTTGATACTGAAGAGTATTGCAAACATGTTGTTGAAATGTTGGAAAAAGAGAATATTGATGATTAATTACTAATATTTTCGTGATGTCGGATGTATTTAAAAGGTTGAATAGTTTTAGAGTATGTAAATTAAAGTTGTATGGTTATTCATAGTTCATATATTTTTGCATATTGTTTAAATAAAATTTAATTATGTAAACAGAAATATATATATTTTGTGAATACTTTGTGATAGAGATGTTTGGAATTCACTTCTTTTTTCCTTTCTTCTTTTTCTTCTTCTGAGCTTCTGGCCAAGGAAATCCTCTGCATCTTAAGACATCCATGATATTGTGACAAGTGTAGTAAGCATTTTCCATGGCTTCTTCGTTGAAGATGTCCATGGTGAACTTTGCCCTTCCACCACTTTTTCTTGATTTCTTTGAGCCTTTACTTTTATCACCGTTATTATTTTTGCCATTTTTACTCTTTTTCCCATTCTTGCCATTATTTTTAACGGGTTTCTTTTTATTTTTGCCCCTCATTTCAAATAAAAGTTGGAATAAACTTTATCAGAAAAGTTAATGAGCCTTATTACAAGATAAACTGCCAATGCATATCAGAAATTCGTTACTATACGCTCAGTTACTTCAATAAGGGTTGCTACGACTTCAGTTACATCAATAATATTGATTTCATGAAATCAAATTCTTTTCAAAACTGCGCGATATTTAAATCGGAATTGACTTACAGTTTAAAGTCCCGGCTCTTCTACCATCCTATCTGTTATCATGATAAACCAATACACATTCTTTATCGATGCGATTAATCTCCATTAACTTTTCTAGAAACATTCCGCACAATACAATAAATCGGACGAAGTTGTTCCTGCCGATTGTGTAACTATAATAATTACAAATAACGATCGACGCGTGCCATATTGTTTAAATATGTAGTCGAAAATCATATTCATATCGATCGACTATCGAAGTAAGTATATATATCGATCTAGTGAATAAATCGAACGACCTTGACCTCAACGACGTAACAAGTATTCTCGTGATGTGCTCGTGTGAAATTTAAGAGGTCAGTGACACGTAAGACACGATATTTCTACAGCCTTGAGATGCACTCACTTATATTTCGACTCTAAAACATGCGTGTCTTAAAAATCCGGAAGTATTTCTTAATTAAAGTCAACAATTATTTGTACATCAAAATAAAGTTTAATCAAAGCAACTCTAAAATTGTTTATTGATATATTAAAGTACAGAGCAATCAATAGCACTATGTATAACACTATACATATATACAACATAGAAAATAAATTTGTTTAAAATGTGATCTAAACACTAACAAACTTATTAGCATTAGATTATTTGTATATACTATAATATAAAAGTGAAACGAGTATGTTATATATCGAGATATTGGGGTTATATTAGGTCAGGCTAAAGTAGAATGGAGTTAGGTTAGATCAGCAAAAGGTGTGGGTGGAGTAACCTAGAGGGGTTAGATCACAGTTGGGTTAGGTCATGATCGAGTTAGGCCGTGGTTAGGGTAATAATACATGTTATTGACAGGTGAAAGAGAGGTGGAAGATGAACATATACCTCGTATATGCATCACCCTAAAATGGTTAGCGGATTCTGAATACCAGTAAGTGCAAACTGGCTCCACGACCACGACTGCATTTCATGGCCTGCATTCGACCGGTGTCTCTCACCGAGTTGCATTTATACTCCGAACAGAATCGTCGAAGTTTCATTTCTGCTCGGTGTGTCTGTTAGCTGCATTCGTGCTTTAATTCGTATCGGAGTTTCGAGCGGCACGGACAGATGGAGGTTCTGCAAACTTAACTATTGATAGGCACGCGCAAATCGACCGTCAAGAAGTACCGGTAAAACAAACGCGAGATAGTCGCATACAGTCACTGCCGCGAGTATCACGTTCTTGAACATCAGTGGATTTAAGCAGCATACCTCCTCGAGCGTGTGCACGTTGCTTCGTGCGTGTGGTTCAACGTGAACGAACAGTCGGACTTTCTTTCTCAAGCGTCGATACAACATATTGGCGTAGATACATAACGAAAATAGAATTTTTGTGACATAACACATAGCAACAGGGAAAAATGTCCACGGCACTGTTGGCCGTGTTCGCCGTGATCCTATGCATCCTGTTCAGGATATTAAACGTAAACAGTTCGCCGCAGAAGCCATTGATAATTTGTCAGGATCAGTCGTTTCTTACGACGATTCTTAAAATCGCACCTGTTATCGCAGAACCGTAAGTTTTAATCACTTTTGCTATACCATAAAACATTCTATGCATTTTAACTGTATAACAGTGCTTTCTGTTCTATGGTGTCCGGAGAGACAAGAAAAAAGTGAGGTTAGGTTCAATCCAGGACGCCGGGATATTTTTCATGCACAGATATGTCCCCCTTTGTAGGATCCAGATGTGGCAGATTCTGTTCACTGCTCATTAATTCATATACGTGTATAGCGTTTACGATGATATAAAGTTTGAGAACGTCGTGAAACGTTTTATCCGATCGATAGTATCGAAAATTCGCGAAGGGTGTCCGAAATAATCGACAGGTAAAAGGCGTTGTTAATGAACGATTAGCTCGGGTGTGATCTAGTTTTCACTAATAGACAATGACCCTATCAGTCTTTCAAATCATGTCACGAGAAACGTATCGCAGAAGATCGAGTATTGATGTACTTTAAATTATCGCATATTTCGCGATAATTTGATTTTGGAAATTCTGAAATTCGTTCAATAGGTTTCATTAATTTATTGAAGCGACTACTTTATACGTTGCTCGAATCAGAGCAGATATTTGCAACCTTGCACTTTCTATTATAAATAAAAATAACAGAAAACAGTTTTGCTATCGCGGCTAAAATATTCAAGTACGCGGTAGCATGAACTGAATTATTGTGAACGCTATAAATTTTAAATTCAATTTCAATTTTGTTAGCATGCACAGGTGATATAAACTTATCTTCAATCTCTTTGCAGTTTGGGTTCTTGGTAACAGGTGACTGCAAACAAAAATTCGGCGAATTACGTCACCACATTTTGAGTAAGGTTTGAGGAATTTTTTAATCAGTACTATAGATTATATTCTAGATAATAATCTATTTTAGTACTTTCGGAAGCAATACGTTTTAAAAATAGGGATACGGGGTAGTTTCTTAATTAGCTACACTCTACGTAAGTATTACGTTTCTTGTGGAAGTTTCGTGAACGATCGTTTCCCATGTTCCAAATGTCGTATTCGCATTCTAATTAGACGTTCGAAACGTACAAAAATAAACTTGCCAATTTACATCATTTTTGTTATTATTTTTAAAATTCTGAAACGACACCGATCGTTATAAGTTTAAAGATGCGTGATCAAAATGTCGGTTAAATTTATTTCCTAACTCAAACATAACGATTTGTAAAGATCTTTGAAAGAATTTTATGAAATGAGATAATTATTATATCCGTTAAAAATAAATATGTAAACATACGTAATCGGGAGAGTTATACGGTTAATGTAACCGATAGCATTGTACTACCATTTTGAGTATTGCATAATTAGTTTGGTTCTGATCTTGGCTATGACCTCATTGTAACAAACTCTTCAGTATGCCTGCATCACAGTTATCGGTAGATTGTGACTAATACGACGTTATCTTACAACATGGCAAAATTTATCTTGAAGATAATGAATGAGTCATTACGGTTAGTTTGTTATTATATATTTCATATGCAAAATTCCAAGGATAAGAATAACTTAAGCACTGTCCTACAAACAATATAAAAATATTCATGCATACATATTTCTGTTTTCCCGATAAAGATTGAACTTTTTATCATCTTATACAACACAGTATCTTTAAGATGATATTGAAGCATCGAACAGCTTATCAGACGATAAAGCTGACGAATGCAACTTGGATATACCAAAAAAAATTGTTTTTATTTTGTGACTTTGAAATTTCGGTATTTTGAACACTGAAGCTTTGGAACTTAGAAAGTTTTAGAACTCTGAAATCTCGAAACTTCTGTACTTTCGAATTTCGAAACTTCGGGATCTTGCATACAGTTAATCGATGCACCCTTTCATACGTATGCGTCACGATAGGCCCACGTATCGTCGTTCGAGTATTAAATGATAAGTTTACGCAAGGATGATATCTCGATTTCACGTCGATGTTTGTCATTGCGAAAAATGGGGATTTCATTTTTTACACGGAAGTAAAAGCGAAAGCAACGATATTCCTAGGAAACGCGATCACGCGATTGAGTGCAGGAAGTCTTTTCCATGGAGATACACTGACTGAATAGCTAGGCTATTGCTTAGTATCGATTTGCCTGGCATTAACAGTGGCTTAAGAAGTATTTGTACTCAATCAACAGAAATGACTAATTTACAACAATATAAAACGTATGAAATATCACACTTTCATCATGAACGAGAAACAAATGAATGTCTTAATAATTATTTATAAAACCATCCAAAGGCATTCGTATGCTTTTTCTGTTCCTCGAATAAACGAGCACACGATTCTTCGAATAATCGTATTTCTTCAAATGCTGTGAAATAAGGATTCTAAAGCCGTTTAATGAAATGTATGCGTTCCAACATCTTTGAATACGTAAAACAACACGACGAAGTGGCACATAAAGCGCCTCGCTAATCATTAATCGTCTCTTTTTCTTCCTTTTGAGGTCGTACAAACGAATAATTTGATTAAATGTACACTCCAGATCGGTTATTATCTCTTACATTCGTACAATAACGATCGTATTTATTTACATTCGAATTGCCCAAAAAGATGTACAAAGTTTAGGGTTCTTGGAATTAGATATTTTGGTTGCTGAAAATTTTCAAATTCATAGGTTCTAACATTTCAAAGACCCAACACTCAGAAATCTTGAAACTGCAAATTTCTATAGTTCCAAAGCACAGAAATTAAAAAATTAAAAGCCCTTTCAGTTAATATTGTATAAGGATGATGCATTGGTCATATGCAACATCACTTTTTACACGTGGAAGCATTCTTATGTATAATTCAGCCTTCAAACTTCAACATTCTTATCTTCGTTTATCAGAAATGCTTCCCCCTTTGATACGTCTCTAAATATAGCAAGATTAATGCTTACCTTCTCACGAATTACTCTTTCTTTTTAATTAACTACTCCATTTTCTTCTTCCTTATTAATAATTCATTCCTTTACTCACTTTCATCGTCCCAAGCAAACTTTAATTTGCTTTTCCTCGATCGTCTGTTTGCTTACATTCAAAATAACTCCACCGCGATCATTCGTTATTACCAGTATGTAGTATTTTTCATGTTTTACGATAGTAAACAATGTTATCGTTTCATTTTAATTTCCTGTTTCGTGAACCACGTTATCGTAATACGGCGCAAAAGGAATAAGTTTGATATTTCCGTTTTGATCGATTATACTTTGTCCATGACTTTGTACGTTCGCAAGCTGTTGTATAAACATCTAAGAAATGTAGCTATTGTATGTTTGAAATAACATAACTCTTCTATGAGCGACACCCATCACTCAAAATCGTAAATAATTGATCACCGATGCAATGCAAAGTGTTTCTATTTTAAAATGACAATGTTTGCGATGGAAATTTTCACACGAACGTCGCAAAAAACGTCGAGCAACTAAAAAATTACTCGGTGTAAACACAATTTTATCAACAAATTTATCTTATCTATATTCAAATATAGTGTTAGGTTATTTACTATAGAAATATACGAGTATATTTTGCGACAGTAATCGTAGCGAAAGGGGTGAACAAGATGGCGAGAAATCTGTCACACGATCACAACGGCAATTATAAAATGAATAGAAGCAAAAGAAATTTTCTCCTTCACCGAGATCTCGCTCTTCAATTAAACTTTAATCACCACTCTTATTACGCGTGCAACCATGTTTCTCTGTATCGCCGACAGTTTCTCTCTTACGATTATTAACCCCTTCACGAAGAAATCTCGTACACTTTTAAAATTTCTTTTTCCAATCTTCTCTAACTGCAACGAAAAATGTGTTATTATCGTATAATAGAAGAATGGAAAAACATGTACTGTTGAACTCACAAACTTGACAATTATGAGAAACGATTTCATTTTCTTTGCCGAACAAGTACTTTCCTTGTGAAATGGTATAAAGGAAATCTCTATTACTCGGGATATTATCGGTCGTTGAGTATGATAATATTACGTGTCAGTCAGAGATTATGCGTGGTAACTGGAGTATTACAACGCATGGTAATAGAATGCGTTGTAATATAACGCATGATAGTGTAGCACGTGGGTACACAATGTGTAATAACATTCTTCAAAGTTTCAAAACCTTAGCCCCGAAGCTTGAAAATACCGAAGTTTCAAATATTTCTAACATGGAAAGTCTTGATGGTTCCAAAGTTAAAAACTTCTAAACTACCAAAACTCCTAAAACTTAGTACTCCTCTATACGTACTCAGGTTCTCCCTAGATATTCTCTAGATGTCCCAAACAAAATGAATATCCTTTTCCTACGTTCATCTTTAGGAAAATAAAACCTACATCACACTGTAATTTGCATGAATGAGTTTCACTTCGTGCATCGCTTAACAAATTTTATTTACCTCGGATCACAGAGCTCAGTGATTTCATGGTCGGTGGCGATCTGAGTTACCTGTAAAATGAACGATTTGCATTATATGCAGATGTGAAAGTGATTTATCATTTCTCAAAATTAATACAAAAAGGTTGATAAAAAGAATTTCTACACCGATTATAAAGAGAAAATTTAGCATGTATTGAATATACAATACGTGAGTCATACGCGAGCCTAATTCGACCCTGAACAAAGATTGGATACATCAACTTCTCTGTGATCTTCAGGATCAAGGTTACGTTTTGATTCATCAGACGTCTATTCGTAAGGAACGCTGTGTGCGCAGTGGCAATTTAATGCATTGAGTATTAACGCGGAGAAAAAGGCTTTTATTAGTTGTAGAATTATGTTCCATGATTGACAAATACCGTAAAGTAACGGACAAACAAAAATACGACACGAAGAATTTAGGACGATAGCTACTTTCGTACAATCAAATATTATAATGACACTTTTTGACCCACTTTTCACGTTTTACCCTGAAGCCTTTAATTTCATGCTTAGCGTGTTTACACGGCTCGAGCTGTAACAAGTTCAAGGGTATCGGAATATTTCTGTCGCTGTAAAATGCAGGAAGAAATAGTGTCTTACGTGATGGAGTAGAGCTTTCCAATATTTAGGTAACATATTTAAACATTGAGCTAGAATGATTCTTTTTAAAAGATCATATGCGTCATTGATCGAACTTGATAACGTTATCTCCAACATACGAGACGATTCTGACATTTTGTTTTTATAAACATGATAAAATTTTGAACAGATTGGTGGAAAAGTTGAATTTAGAGATATGAAAAATCTGGAGTAATATTCAATAACTGAATAAAACGAGAAGTTCCATTTTTAATGAGATTTTTGTCCAACCAGAATACAGCAAGTGCATTTTATCCTGGTAACCTGATTTGTGCGTACTCTAACTCGTAAAACTTGGAAATAAAGCGGTTAGTATTCATAGCAAAAAACGTGGAAGACCCACTATAAATGGGTTACATGTACAGGTAGAAATTATGGGGTTTTATACCTGGTTTCCTTCGGCCCAGCAAGAACGTAAATACGTAATTCTTTCTATAGATTCCTCGTCTTCTTTTAACTTGACCTCCCGTAACACGGTTTATTCGACACTTCGGAGAATATTTCTTTTTTGACCGTGAACATCTAATAAATCTCTTCATGGAAACAGTCAAAACGACACAGTTTCGCAGAAATTTTACGAGGTTCTCAAGAAATTTAATGTTTCTTCTTTTTGTAATTTCGAGTGCTCCAGTGATCCACTGAAAGTCCCTGTACGACCAATTATCTGTTTCCCGTTAAACTTTATTTAGTGCACGTCCATTTAAGGGGCAAAAATAGAGAACTTAGAAGAAAGAGGAAGGCACACTTTCACGTTGCGAACCGTTGAGTACTAGTTCTCAGACTAGTTCAGGTTAACAAACAAAATTATGGTTACTTTGAAAAAGAATTTTACTACTTTACGCTAGTACATGCTACGATAATAATGTAAGGGGCTTAAAAATAATTTATGGCTGTGATTTCTCTGGATATATAGGTTACCTGGTACCCCTTTTTTCTGCTTGAAAGAATACAGAATTGATGTATGGTCCTTTTAATTTTATGGATATTTTACGGACACCTGTCTCGTAACAACGTTAGATGAAATGAAATAATCATAAAAGCTTGGAAAGCACTGTTTTAGAGTTACAGTCGGATCAGCATTGAGTTCACAAGGTTTAAAGATGCACCATACTTATTTCTATGTTGCAGGTATAAACCAACAAGGCTATGGGGTTTCAGCGGCCACGTACAAACTATCATTCACAGTGTTATTGGGCGCGTCCGTTGCCCTTGGCCAATTGGGGAACGAGTGTACATCACACTTCAGGATGAAACCACTCTCACCTACGATCTTTATCAACCGCTGACCAACGATTACGAAGGTCTGTTTTTTATCTGCCCTTATGAAAGCTAATTAGGAATTCCATAGTTCGAACAAGACATATATAATAAATTTTTTGTACTATTTAATCATCCATGTTTGTTTCATCCTAAAAATTATTGGATTAATCAGGTGAGATATCTGTTTGATAGTTAATAGATACAGTTAATTGCACCAGAACAAAATATGGAAGATCGAACGTAGTAAAACACTATCAACAGAATTACTTAAGCGCCTTGATAAAAACGATATCTATTCTGATAGAATCGTAATCACACCTGTAGATAAGTGGCACTATAATTATTACAGTCAGTAGAAAAGCTTGATAACAAAGATACATGCTTTATAAAAGAATTGATGAATTTTTATTAAGCGACGCATATGTTAGCAAAAAAGTTTTCAATTATATCGTACAGTCTCATAAATATTTCAAACGTAGAATGAGTTAGACTTGTGCGTTGCAATGTGTCGAATCAATTTCAATGAATAACTTACACGCTACTATACACATAGATTATCATTAAAATACGTTGTACGAGTTCATTGGCGTAGCTACTGAGGAATTAAGCTGGCCCTGGTTCTCTCAAAACAAAGATTAGCCCTTATCTACTTATCGCGAAAGTCATAGAACATGAATAGGTTATACTAGATAGCTCATACTAGCAGTTTAGACATTTTTACATTTCTCAATTTTCAGTCACAGATTCCTAAATTTCTTGTAGAAATAATCTTGTAGAAGGTTCTGGAAGATTCGAAGTCTAGACTGATTCATTGTTTTTATCATATGTTTTTTGCTTCCGACTTTTAAAAATTGTAAAGTACTAACATCTTCAAAGAAGACACACATTCTATCCTTTTATAACATCATAAAGACTAATGAAGCTTTAAAACGCATTATCAAAGAGCTATTCAAGTGCATGGAACATCGCAGGATATTTTTGACCGATTTCGTTTCACTGTAGATGATGTAACGATCGCTATTTGTCCTGGGATCTGCAACAGTTCCGAAAGTGTTTACATAAGAACCTTCGTACACTTTGTACAATGCCATGGATATCGATGTGCAGTTCTCAATCATGTCGGCGTTCTGTCCAGTGTAAAGGTCACTGCGCCACGAATTTTTACATACGGTACGTACCAATACATGTTTTCTGTCTGCAGAATATTCTTTCGTAATCCTGGAAATTGTTGAAACCGATAATTTGATAATTGAGTTACAGTTCACGCTTCTTCGTAGAGTTTATGACTTTCGAGTATAAACGATGTCCTTCGAGAAATTTCCTCTATCGTTCTATTGCACTATACTTATGTAAATATACACTTTCAATTGTGCGATTAGCAAAAATAATTAAGGAGTATTAGTAGACTTAAAACGACTATTTGAACACGTTCGCAATCAACATCATGTATACACATTAAGTGTTTGGAAAAAGGACACTTGATTTAGATTTTGGAACTTATAAACTTTGAGACTTAGAGACTTAAAGGCTATAGCCGAATAAGGTAGTAAAATGTGCCCTTGAGTCAAATGAAAAACCCAATACGTCAGTCGGTAGCATATCCAAAAAAAACATCTCACACCAAGTTTCAACCCCCTATCTCATCCGTGGGGGTAGTAAAAGGGAAAAAACGAAATTCCGGTTTTTGGCCTATTTTGCCTATTTAATTTCGAACAAAAATTCTGAAAAAATTCTGAAACATTGAGGTCCACATAGCGCATATTATAGAATTTTTTCAGATTTCTTGATCGCAAATTGTAGTTGTGAAAAATCAAAAACCGAAAAAAAATCGAAAAAAATGCGATTTTTTATTGAAGATGTCGGAGCACTACTTTTATATTAATGTGGTAGTTAGGTATTGGTACAACTATTGTCCCCTAATTTTTTCAGATTTTTCGGTGAGGTGCGCCGTAGTTAAAAAAATCAAAAACCGCTATAATCCTTTAAAACAGTACTTTCCGCTTCGAATTTATATGCCTTCTTTTCCCAGTATATTTATTAAGTAATCTTAAATAGATTCACATTCATAATTAAGACAAATGTATATATTAGTTAAAGAAATAAAATTCATTTATTAATTAATTTTACGTCGTAGTTGGTTATATTCCCGAACATAAGATTTTTCGTCAACGAATGAATTGGCTAAGTGGTTAGGGGTCCTGCCTCGTAATCTATGCATGTTTTTTGGTCGCAGGTTCGAGCCCGCTGGACTTGGTTTTTTCCATGATACGTTTTTCATTTTTTTTTTTTTTCGTTTTTAATAATATTAATACAGTTTCAAAGGGTTTATGAATAATTGTTATACATTTCTGCATTCACAGGGTGCAAAGAACCTGCATATAATAGTACATTTACAATAGTATTTAATACATATAATAATATATATGTATTTTATTATTATTTTATACCATGTGAATGCAGAAATGTATAACAATTATTCATAAACCCTTTGAAACTGTATTAATATTATTAAAAACGAAAAAAAAAAAAAATGAAAAACGTATCATGGAAAAAACCAAGTCCAGCGGGCTCGAACCTGCGACCAAAAAACATGCATAGATTACGAGGCAGGACCCCTAACCACTTAGCCAATTCATTCGTTGACGAAAAATCTTATGTTCGGGAATATAACCAACTACGACGTAAAATTAATTAATAAATGAATTTTATTTCTTTAACTAATATATACATTTGTCTTAATTATGAATGTGAATCTATTTAAGATTACTTAATAAATATACTGGGAAAAGAAGGCATATAAATTCGAAGCGGAAAGTACTGTTTTAAAGGATTATAGCGGTTTTTGATTTTTTTAACTACGGCGCACCTCACCGAAAAATCTGAAAAAATTAGGGGACAATAGTTGTACCAATACCTAACTACCACATTAATATAAAAGTAGTGCTCCGACATCTTCAATAAAAAATCGCATTTTTTTCGATTTTTTTTCGGTTTTTGATTTTTCACAACTACAATTTGCGATCAAGAAATCTGAAAAAATTCTATAATATGCGCTATGTGGACCTCAATGTTTCAGAATTTTTTCAGAATTTTTGTTCGAAATTAAATAGGCAAAATAGGCCAAAAACCGGAATTTCGTTTTTTCCCTTTTACTACCCCCACGGATGAGATAGGGGGTTGAAACTTGGTGTGAGATGTTTTTTTTGGATATGCTACCGACTGACGTATTGGGTTTTTCATTTGACTCAAGGGCACATTTTACTACCTTATTCGGCTATAGCCTTTGGGTACTTCAGGACTTATGTCCATTGTTTAAGAGTTAGTTACGTGTTCCTTTTATACGAAAAATCTGTAGAGTTTCTGTATGTAAGGAAAGAGGAAGAAGATAATATAACTTGACCTAGATTTTAATGATTTCTAAAAGGACACCGCTTACGCACGATAGTCTTGAATAATATTAACTTCAAGAGTCTAGGTCATGACACTCTCAAGGATCTCGTGTTGCCGTTTAACCGGCGAGGCGTTAATTGAATTTGTGATTGAATCTTGGCTGGGCCTAAACTTTACAGGACACACCGACGATTACCACATGATGATACAGAGTTTGGTGGAAAAGCATCCGAGTACAAAAATTATTTGCGTTGGATTTAGCTTGGGCGGTAACCTCGTGACTAAGTATTTAGGAGAACGAGGATCGAATAAATTATCCAACATTATCGGCGGTATATCTATTTGCCAAGGATATAATGCCCTTGAGTAAGTAGACGTTATTTTCGTGAAGTATAACATTGCTACTAATAGATATGGTTCATTAATTCCTTCGCTTTTGATTATTATTTTTATAGAGGTACCAAGTTCCTGCTCAACTGGCAAAACTTCAGACGTTTCTATCTCTACATAATGACGGAATCGGTCAAGAATATTATCTTGAAGCACAAGAATATATTGCTATCGGATGATGTTAAACAGAAGTGCAATCTAAACGAACGGGATATTATATCCGCTGCTACGTTACCAGAACTTGATGAAGCTTATACGCGAAAGGTATGTAGAGGATAACAATACAGTGCATAGTGTATTCAAAAATTTATCCACACAAGCTTAATACTCGCTGTAGAATACTTAGATAAGTATACATGGTGAGTTACATAAGTTGTTCTCCGCAAATAACTCCTGTAATTTTCAATGTCAATACAGGTATACAACTTCAGATCCGTAAAGGAAATGTACAAATGGAGTAGCTGCCTTTTCTATCTAGACAACATCACTACACCCATGGTATTTATCAACGCGGTGGATGACCCCCTTGTACCTGAAATGTTGTTAAACCCTATCAGGGAACATGCCAGTAGGTATAAATATTCTTTTGAATACTACATCGTGGTGTAGGATTCATGATTGAATATGAATTAAGGACCAGAAAAATTTTCATAAAAATGTCAGATAAAGTATTAACAGTTATAAAATTTTGATGTGATTACTTTGTTTCAGAAAACCACCCTAATACTGTGTACATAGAACTGGCACACGGTGGACATTTAGGATTTTACGAAGGTGGTCTTCTCTACCCAAACCCCATAACATGGTTGGACCGTACATTGGTATCCCTTGTCGGATCATTGACGTTAGCACATGCAGATAAATCACTGAAAGCCTCTTAACTTGATTTCATTTCATCGTCACAATTATTTCATAAGTAAACTGTTCCGCCGTTAACCGGTGTAGCTCACAATTTAAGATCTTGTTAAGAGATCTTCATCAAGAACTAGTAACTGACTACACGTTAACTGTGAAATCCTAATGCATACCGTCGCAGTATTCGCGAGACGGTGTGCACTGTAATCTTGGATTTAAGTTAAGGGAAACAGATCAAAGTTATCTCGACAAAATTCATAGTTTTGACGAATTAACCGGAGAGAATTATCTAAGAACTTCTTAAAAAAAATGATGGTAGCACAACTAAAATCTTGACGATGATTTATTTTTCTTCAATGTCCTGATCTTTGACGCTTCTTACTCAGGGATCTTTGATAGGGCGATTTGATAAGAGAACGTTACTGAAATCCTACAATGAAACGTAGAAATCGTACAAAAGTGATAGCAAAAAAATTGGATGCCATTATCGTCGCATATGAAATGTTCGATCGAAATAAAAGATAGAAATCCCTGCTCCCATTTTTACAGACTGAAAAAATTAACAGTTTTTTTTATAAAAATAGCTGACTTTTTAGCAATGAGACTTATTGAATTAATTAAATGCCATATTTCTACTGCTATTAATAGTGCAAAACGATTTCATGACTTGAACAAAAGAAAGTAATAATTGAAACAGTTTTTATATTATTTAATGAAATTTTCATGTCCGTATTTCCATAATTACTTTTTCTTCTGCAGTCAAAACTACTATTTTCTGAAACATCTTGTGCTATTAATAGCAACGAAAATTTTTAGTTACAAATCAAATGAGATTAACAAATGATACAAAAGTATGTGAAATGATGTGAAAGCAAATCATACACAAAAGGTTTGACTTAAAAGTGATTAAAAGCGGGAAACATAGTATTCGTTCTCTCCAGAAAAATTGCGTTTACATATCCTGTGTTCAATGATATAGGACAAGTATTGATGCATATTTAATTTATTATTTGTATAGAACATTAACATCAATTTCATTAACATGGAAAGCATATATAAAGAGTATATTTTTTCTACGATTATATTATGTGAGCGTACACAAGCTGTTTGCAATTTTTCATCCTTTTTTTTTTTCAAATGAATTTAATGTGTATATATTTCCATGTTAACGAAGTTTATACACAATTACTGCATCGATTTGCATTTAATACTGAATTGCAATTAATAATTCATTACTTTTCGAATTGTCTTCAGCGATACCACAATGAGTTATTTTTGGAAAGAAATGGTTTATATCGGTGATGGACAAATCAAATATCCATTAAAGAATTCACGAGCATCTATGTGCACGGTCGGTAAGATGTCAGAGATCGACGGAGATTCCAAATTTTCCAATTTCAGAAGTTAAATATTCTGTAATTTGAAAATTTGAAGATTTGGAAATGTTAAAGTTTTAACATCCTTAATGCCCGCGTATGTCCGCCACTTACACGCTCGTGCGTCAATTATCTAACACAAATTTATACAATGATAGATATGTTTAAATCTTGGTATCTCCAAAAATCAAAAGATTAACATTTACTTTTAATTTTCGTGACAAAAGTAAAACGGATAAAGGAAACAAAAAGTTGTGGTCCAATTAAAATATCATTCGAACAATTAACTCATTAAGTGGTTAGCATGCAGTTGATGTGACTTAATTATAACGATAAGATAAATCATCGAATTAATTACGAGTACTTTCAAACGATTTGACGTAATTTAGCTTTCTACGAATAGTATTCGTGATCGCGTACTAATATCCCCATAAAAATGCGTATAAGACAATAATACCGCAAATAAACATTTCTTTTTTGCAACGAAACAGTTACTTAACATCATAATTATTAGTTATCGAATTTAAGTTATTTATTCGTAGCGTAAATTCTACATAGGTGCAACTGATAGCTGTTAGGTTTCTGATAACGATCGGTTCGTTATCACCAGCATATTTTCAGACTGTCGTATATTTAGCATTGTATATAAAGTTACATAAATTTATATGTGTGGTAACTTACGGATATTTATATAATGTACAAAGTAAGAGAATTAAACGAATGGTTGCTAACACAACGGATCAAATTTACTACACGCGCACATTACATAGAGTTTCGTGAATTTAGACAAATTTTCCTACTGTTTAAATTGATATGTTAGCTCGAGCGGCAGAAAGTATTGTTCATTTCTTTTCTATTGACTAATAAGTTGATTTGATGTATTCGAATGATTAAATGAATGAAAGTGTAGAGAATCTATACTTAAGCGTACCGCAAAATGTGGCTAAATGTATGTTTGTGTAAACATGAGGTGCTTATAGCAGAAAGTGCCTTAGATTCAGTTCTGCTATCACAATTAGTCAACAATTAAACACCTGTCTGAAAGATTGCAATAGTTATGACATTCATTAATTGTACGCAATGTAATTTGATAGATAGAAATAGATTGTTGTTGTAAGCGTTTTTTGTATTCTATCCGAAGAAGCATTTGTTACTTCCAACTGATTATACTTTGTAACAAATAAGTTATCTGCACTGAAAATAAATGTTCTTAATGGATGGGTACATATCTATACCATTATCTTGTTGATTAGATTAAGCATAACACTTTTTAGCTATTGCAAGTTTTTAACTGATCTATCGTCATATTGCCTTCCGATAATGAGGAGAGGAACCACTAGTTTAAGTGAAAGTCTATTTAAAGGCGGTAATATAGCGAGGATTTACTGTATTGGCTTTAAAATACAACAAATAAAACGTTGAGTCGTGGAATCTTTGTTATTTTTCAATTTTTTATATTTTTGGAGTTTAAGACTTTGATATATTGCATGAACAATTGATTTCATAAAACTAGTAGCCGTTAAAATAACGTTAACAATTGTTTAAACTCAATTGACGGTATTTCCGGTTATTGACGTGAATGAAGTCAATAACACCACGCAGACCAAGGATATCCAACATGCGAGGAACATGTGGTGTCGAATACAAACAGAACAAAAATAGTAGCACCTTTTTAATCTTATTGTCGGTTAAAAGGCACAAGAAGATTTTCTTAAAATTTACGGGAAAGATTTTCGACTTTAAAAAAATCATAATCGTTTAGAAAAGTAAACAGATTAATTGTTTGATACGGAAATTCGCGGTCAAAAATATTGATTAAATTACCATCTGGATGAAAACAATCGGATGAACAATGAGTAGAATAAACAATTGATTGAATATTTGATTAAATTTTGATGAGTTGGGTTCGATAAGGACGGATTAATTGACAAAAAGATGTTAAATTACTATATTGAAAGAAGCAACTACAGCGTTATCAGTACGACAGAGTTATCAGCACCACGTGCTCATAACGAATTCGAAGTAACGACCAGGAAGAAAAAAACCAAAGTACATACACCCTTGAAGCTATAGTGGTAGCATTGAGGCACTGTCGGTTGAAGAAATTATCAGCCTTATACACATTACCAACACATCCAAGATATTACGATAGTCTGAGCAGAGACGATCAGTAGAGTGCAAACACACGAAGTGACTGGATCGGATAAACGTGTTCTAGTCTGTTCAAACGTCAACGACAAACTGCATTCTCTAAGTCATTGATTATGAGGAAATTCACTTTCTCGTTGATAGTGTCGCTCGTATTAGCGACCACAAACTCAGTACCTTTAAGAAATTACACGGTTCTTCGACAGGAGCTGCTACACTACGAAGAACGGTTGATGATAGGGTCCCATTTGAAATTAAACGATGTTGAAGAAGTGGCCAACAAGATAATAATGAAAGCGAAGAGACAGGAGTTGGATGTTGGTTCGTTTTATTCTTAAAACGCTCTATTTAGATTTGTTGCGATGCAATGACGAAGATAAGTGGGAAACCAGTTTAATACGTAACACGTGCTGTTCAATTTACCGTTGCATTGTGTTGTAAATAGACAGGGGATTCAAGTATAAATTTCCACTTTTTCAACAAAATATAATATTACAAAAATAAGTCTCCAGCTTTATCCATTTATATCAGGCGATAAACTTGATTATACTTGACACTAATTTTTTTATAAGATTTATTGAAAGTTTCGGTATTACATATCCACTTAATCGAGCAAGAGAAAGTGTTGATATCCAAAGCGGTATCAATGCCGCTTACCGACGAGAACGAGAAATCTTTCTGGCCCGCGCTATATATATCTATTACCAATAGATTCAGCTACAGATTTAGCGTACTTGACTCTAGAACTCGCAAATCATACGCGATCCATTAATTTTGTCTACATCCCACTTCATATTCCTCTTTCCTAACGAATTCTTGCAGACTTCAAAAATCCATATCTGTTCAACCCTGGACGAAACTTCCTCTTGGCGAAGAAAGACATCCAGCAATCGAAGGTCTTTAAATTGCTTCGTATGTTGCCAAAAGGTGCGGTACTGCACGCTCACGACACAGCAATCGGCAGCTTCGATTATCTTTATCATAACATCACTTTCCGTGACAATCTGTACATTTGTGGCAATGGCAGTAAAATTCGACTACAATTCTTCCGGAAACCGGACCAGACATGTAACTGGGAACTTCTGAAGAAGGTGCGGGAGGATCCGTCTCGCAAGACGATTATCAACGAATCGATCATGAGCAGAATGTGGATGAGCTCCACCGATCCTATGAAAGACTACTCAGATGTGAATCAAGCGTGGATCAAGTTTGTGGACATTTTCCGATTCATTCATCCTCTAATAACGTACAGACCTGTCTACGAAGATCACTTCCTCGACGCTTTGAGACAGTTGCACAAAGATAATATAATGTATCTGGAGTTGAGATCTACTTTGCCAACACTCTACGATTTGGATGGTAGGAAATACAAACCTGAAGAATTAGCTGGTATCTACCGCAATCTTACAGAAAGGCTAGTATTCTCGCTGATTTAGAGTTAACTTCGACTTACGTACGACACATAAGGAATAACAAATTTATGAGGAGGTTTATTCTGTGCTTAGATTCAAGAAAGAACATCCAGACTTTTTCGGAATGAAATTGATTTACGCTCCTAGTCGATCCTGCGATCTAAAGACTGCAGAAGGATATATCAAAATCATGAAACGATTGCGAAAATTATATCCTGATTTCGTGATTGGGTTTGATCTAGTCGGCCAGGAAGATAAAGGCCATACGCTTCAGTATTTCGCAGATGTGATAAAGAGCAATGATCTAGATGTCAAGTTCTTCTTCCATGCAGGAGAAACAAACTGGTTAGGTGCTTCGACTGATGAGAATCTTGTCGATGCTATTTTATTAAACACTCAACGTATCGGTCATGGGTGAGTATGAGTCTTGTACGATTAGATTATGAAATATTGTATCGCTGATGTGATGTCTACATCTCATAATTCATTCCTATTATTAATCCATTGTGGAGATAAGACATTAGTCATTAGCATAATTAAGTGAAGTTTTATACAATTTTAATATAGATACGCGTTGGTGTTTCATCCCTTCCTGTTGAAGATGGTCAAGGAATTGAACATCGCCATAGAAGTAAACCCCATTTCGAATCAGATCCTGAAATTAGTAGACGACTTGAGAAACCACCCTGCAAGGATTCTGTTTGCCGAAGGATATCCAGTAGTTATTTCGAACGACGATCCTGGCTTTTGGGGTGCAGAGGGACTCAGCTACGACTTCTATGAAGCTTTCATGGCACTCATGTCCGCCCATGCCGATCTCAAAGCTCTCAAACAATTGGCTATGAATTCTATTAACTACAGTGGCATGACCGAAGAAGAAAAGAAAAAGGCTTTCGCTATGTGGCAGGAGAAATGGGATTTATCTATGGAAGCTGTGGCCAGTAACGAAATCTGAGGCCATAAACGGATAATGGTATACACTAATCAGGAAGAATTTGAATATTATTGACTGCTCATGACTTTATCGGCCCATAAAGTTTTCCGTGATATGCAATTAACAATGTACTATAATTAAATCGTGGATATTTATGCATTTATAATGCGTATATGAAAGTAAACAAATAACGCGACTGTGTAAAAAAATCAATATAACACATTCGGAATACGCAAGATGTGTAAAATAAAATAATAAGTTTTAAAAGTACATATACATGTAGATATTTTCAGACTTACAAACATCCAAGGTTGCAACTGCGCGTCGCATTAAAGGTTTATAATTACATATCTCTTCGCACGTAGTACATTCATATCCTCTACAAGAAAAGCATTACTTAATGACTGGTGATAATGAATTGATAATAAAACCGGTCTCTGGTATAATTTCATTCATTCAAATATACAACGCGATTTACCTGCGTGTCTCATACGCACGATTTAAATTCATTTAAAATCTCATTTCTTCCGCTCGCGCGACTGTATAATTAAGTCGTCGCTTGACGGCCTCCTATTGAAAGCCGTACAGTACAGAACGTTTTGTTGTCTGCCTAAAAAAGGGAAAAATGAAAATAATGAATAGAATTACCGCTTAATGACAGGCTGTGAACATACGTGGAAATTAAATGGCTACAAAAGGGTGTGATACGCAAGCATTTGATTTGTCTGACTAAAGAAGAATTCTATTATCTTCAAACGCTTTGAAAATTCGATTGTCAGAGGCATCTAACGATAATTTATTGAATTATAAGTAAAAACCTGACCTTCTGCGATAATAGAATAAAGGCTAAGCTTTATGTTCTTCTTTTAACACATTTTGCAGATTATAGATGCAGGAGTTCTGGCAAGTACACGAATGTTTGTAGGAACATGAAACATGTTTCGATAGAGTTTTCTTTGCCATCTTTAACAAAGTGGCGGGCTTCTTGAAATTTTGAAAGATACGTTCTTCTCGAGTTTCTTTAATATCTTCATTCATCGAAGATATAAATCCGCTAGAAATATCTTAATAACATAGAGATATAGAAATCTCTCTGTGCTTACTAATGAGTTCACTAGTAGAATCTGGATAAAAACACGCTCGCGAGAAGAATTCTTTAAAAAGACCGCCTTCTGCAACAATAATGCAGCAATGCCATCTGACGAGGCAGTCGTCGAATAGCCGTGAGGGTGTAAAAATGAATCTCTAGATCGTCTTTCTATCTCCCTTCGTTTTCAATTCTCGAGCGTACCGTGGAGTGTCGAGCCGACCGCCGCGAGTCTATGTAATGTCGACAAGGATGTTGACGTTTAATTCAGCTCGTCGGAAGCAACGAATACGCGCCGCGCGAGTCTCGTGAATAATGTCAACGGGTTCCTCGTAACTTGTCGCACGCGATCGTGATAATGTTATGCACCACAGGGTTCATATAAATTTGTAGACTTGATGAACGAACGATCTTTATACGCGCGAGGGCTTTGGCTCGAACTGTGACGCGCCATATTGGTTTAAGAGAATTGTTCATGTTAGTGGGCTTTCGGTGAATCGGTTATATTGCAAATGCACGTAGAATAAAAGAGTATCGACAATGGAAGAGACTAAAATCATTTATCACATTGACGACGAGGAAACCCCTTACCTGGTGAAGCTCACTATCTCACCGGAAAGGGTCACTCTAGCCGACTTTAAAAATGTCTTAAATCGGCCGAATTATAAGTATTTCTTCAAATCAATGGACGATGATTTTGGGTAAGCATCGTATCGATACGCGTGTCTTTCGACTTCTGCGTTTGTACTTCTTTTGTTGTACAATTGCCTACTGTCATCGTCGCGAGACAGATTATCTTTCATCTTCGGACAGAGTCAATGCCCTACGATTTAAACAGTATCCGCTTTCGTGATAGAGTTATTATTTGGCAATTATTTCTTATCCGGCAATTATTTTTTGACAGTTTATTCGAATCAAGTTTCTCGAAAATTTTAATAGCTAATATCGTCATTATGACACGTTGTTCATCTAGAAATTTATAGCATCTTTTTATAAACAATACTTAATTGAGTTATTTATTATTTTTTTGTTATTACTATGTTCATGTTCATAATTTATTACGTTTATGTGTATGTTTTTAGTATTATTTAAACCTTTCAATTCTTTTTATGAAATTGTTAATCAGATGCAGTAATTTCAAATTATTTGTATTCTTTCTTGACAGTGTGGTGAAGGAAGAAATTGTAGATGATGATGCTCACCTTCCTTGTTTCAATGGACGGGTTGTTTCTTGGGTGAGATCCTAGAAAAAATACTAATATATTTAATGCTCTAGTTACTGGAGAAATCATGATAAGCATGAATGTAAAATATTGAAATATTAACTTCAACAGTAATGATCTTTTTAAAATTATGTACACAAGTTTTGTGATTATTTATGTATCCACAAAACTTAAGAAATTGATATATTCATAGTCTGAAAGCATGTATAAAATAATTAGTTAAGTACATTGTACATATATTTTGAAAGTGACACAACTCAAAGAACATAATTAATAATACTAAATTGATATCCAATATGCAATCCTAACAATATCAAAAATCATATCTTTGAGTATGTAACTTTTGAAATACATTTACAATACAATGAAGGTAGAAATAAATTTAGGATTTATTTTAATGGAATTTCATATTATGCACTGCAATTATAGATTAATATAAATTTGTTCACATATTTTCTTTCCTATAAAAATATTTGTTAAGAACTGTTTATTAGATACAAAAGAGGAATCAAGAATCCTAATAAAGAAATGAATTTATATATCAATAGTTGGTGTCTGCTGAAGGCAGTAATGTATCAGATGGTGCATCACAGTGCACAGATTCAGTGGCACATAGTGAAGCAAAACATGATCGTGTTGATCATGTGACACCAGGTCACACAAATCGTGGTCCACCACCACTTTCACACGATGACACTCTGACTGAAACTGAGAGTATGATAAGCAGTCAGCAAGGACATCATTTACATAAAAGTTCAAGACATCATTCAGATAAATATGAAAAATATAATAAATATAATGGTATGTTCTTAATTATGTTAATCTGTTTCTAATTGTTAGAAACTGTATCATTGCCATAATAGTGTTTGTACAAGAAATAACAACTGGAGGAAGCTTTTACTACCTCAATATTATTCTTATTTATTGATTTAGGGCTTCGTATAAATGGTCACTCAAAACATAGATCAGGCCATGGTTATGAGACTGCTTCTATTTTAAGTTCAGATTTAGAGACAACAACATTTTTAGAATCAGATGACGATGCGAGTAGCCGTATAACGTCAACAACTGGCAGACACACCAACATGAGTAGCACAGTTGATAGAGCTACCTTAGGTAAATATATTTTGATGAGAAGCACTGAAATTTAGGAAAACAAATAAACACTTGTATTTGAATATCAGATCGACGTAGACCACAAAGAAGAAGGCGTCATAGATTACCACCTATGTCTAGAACATCATCCTTCAGCAGTATCACGGACAGTACAATGTCTTTAAATATTATAACAGTTTCATTGAACATGGATACTGTTAACTTCCTTGGAATTAGTATTGTTGGTCAAAGTAATAAAGGTGGAGATGGGGGGATCTATGTTGGTTCCATAATGAAAGGGTATGCCTTCAATTTCAGCATGAATTGCTACACAAACTGCTCTGTATAATGAATCATTAGAACGGAGTATATGATAAAATACATTCATTACATCATTAACAGAAACTTATTTACATAATATATCATGATTGTGTGTAGGGGAGCAGTTGCTATAGATGGTCGAATAGAACCTGGTGACATGATTCTTCAAGTAAATGATATTAACTTCGAGAATATGTCTAATGATGAGGCAGTTAAAGTATTACGTGAAGTAGTTCAAAAACCAGGGTATGTTCAAATTCATAGGTAGATTGGCGTTAAATGAACGAGAAATTTGTAAAGAATTTTACTTTAACCATAAACACAACTTTTAGACCAATCAAATTAGTTGTTGCAAAGTGCTGGGATCCTAATCCAAAAGGTTATTTCACAATACCGCGTACAGAACCTGTACGGCCTATAGATCCTGGTGCTTGGGTAGCACATACAGCTGCTATAAGGGGTGAAGGTTTTCCTCCACGTCCACCAAGTGCTACGACATTAACGTCAACGTCAAGTAGCCTTGCAAGTACATTGCCAGACACAGAACGTGAGTTGTTATAATATGGAAAATAAATCATAAGACAGATCGTAAGTTGTCGGATCGTAAGCGAATAATATTTTCATTAGGACCGTTAGAAGAACTTCACCTTACGGTCAATACCGATATGCCAACTGTAGTACGAGCTATGGCTCGGCCTGACTCAGGGTTGGAAATTCGTGATCGTATGTGGCTTAAAATAACAATACCAAATGCATTCATTGGGGCAGATGTGGTGGATTGGCTTCATACTCACGTCGAAGGATTTATCGATCGTCGCGACGCAAGGAAATATGCCTCTCTCATGTTAAAAGCTGGTTTCATTAGGCATACAGTGAACAAAATAACATTTTCTGAACAATGTTACTATATATTTGGTGATTTATGTTCAGCCATGAGTAGCATGAAACTAGATTGCGATACTGTTGGACCATTACCTCCGCCAAATGCCTGGGACATGCCTTATTCAGGGACATACGCACCTCATTCTGCAACCGGTTACAGTCCAATGCCATTTAACTTCACCAATGAACCGACTGTGTATGGTTATCACCGCGAAGAAAGTGTTCACAGTGGTTCAGGTAAGACACACAATTGCATTAGAATTAATTTTCCATAAGTACAATATATTTTTCACGCTGATATGTTTTATTAGGAGGAAGTAGCGCAGGTAGTGAACACATTTGCAAAGAACCTATTCACGATTTGAAATCCTGTTCTTCAGCGTCTGAATCCGAATTACATATTCCATCAGTGCCAACTATGCCAAGTAAGAATTCCGGCAACGGGAATGGTTCAAACGGAAAGAGGTCGAACGGTAGCCGCAGTCGTTCCAGCGGTTCTGAACAGTCTGTGCAGACAGGAACTGGTTCAGGAAATCAACAAAATCAACAAGACTTATCTGGTAGTAGACAGTCATTTCGCATTGCGATGGGAAATCCTTGTGAATTCTTTGTTGATGTTATGTAGATGCCGGTGTTGTAAATAGATGATTTATAAATTTGGACAGAAAAAATCAATCAAACATATAAATTCAACATTTGAATGAATACTTCGAAACGTTTTAATGCGACAATTTGTACAAGATCTTGCAAGTGAATATTAGATGTTCTCTTTATTCTACTCTTAATATTACTGTTACAATTTTTCCCATTAACACATATATCAAATTGTTAATGATGCATGTCTTCTATCGTTCAGAATCGATATTTCAAAGTATTTATTCACTGCCCAATTCAACTTGTTTTTCAGGTTTATACCATTCGCAATAGAGATTCCAATAATTTGTTTATACATGTCGATTCAACTTTGCATTCCACTTTGTATTATGTACTTGACAACAATAACGTGTTTAAAGTCCGTTTTCTTATTAAGTGTATTTCGCATTCGTGACAATATTTGCATGTAACGTGTACATATATATGCTAATACAATTCAAAAAGGTTGCATCGGTGTATAAGATTTGAATGCAACGAACAGTGAAGAAGGTATCTTTATACTATAACGATAATGTATAATGTTATTTAAATCCGTTAGTTCTTTGTAGCAGTTCAATTTTTTTTTTTTTATTATTTAGCAATATGAAATTTAACAAAGTTTACTTTCCCTTTAAAACAATCAGATACGGTTAAGTGTTTTATGCAAAGTCGTACATTTAAACAAATTTGAAACTGAATCGTATATTTACACTTTCTCATTAAATAAATGAAGCTGCTATTTTTTGCATGAGATATGCAACTGCTGTGTTGAAATTTAGCATACGTTCAACAAATCGAGACTGCTACAATTATTATTGTACGGGAAACTCAGTATTTAATATCAATAATAATAATAATAATAATAATACGTTATTATATATATACACTATAATGCACGCTTTATAATAAATATATTACGTTGTAATTGTTTATGTAAAGCACGATCGCACAAGATAGTAGAGCACAAGCATGGTCATGTAAATAACACAGTTTACGTCGACGAATTTAAGTAATAAACTATTGCAACAATTCGCTATGTAATGCATGTAAATTATACACATTATTTTATTACGAAAGGTACGTATCTTTATTAATATTTTTCCATTGCTTGCGTTCTAGGATTGTCTACGACAATGGGGCAGCTATTTCTTTAAAAATCGAGAGGATATTGTGTCGAAAATATTAAATGATTCACTAATTATTACTTTTTAGAAACGCACTTTCTAAGGGTAATCTGCTATAAACGAAATAAAAATACTATATATATATATATATGTAAATGTACAAACAAAATATACAATTTGTTATTGTATATTTGGGTAATTATTGGTGAATCATTTAAATAATCTGGTCCATGCGTAAAGGACGAATTTTTTATTGTATTCCTACTAATTCAAGTTTATTATTTGGTAATGAAAGAGATTGTTTACAATTATGTTATGTGGTATTGCATCACAGGTTCGACAATATGTAAATAGAACGAATTATGCTCATATTAAATGTGCCATCTTATCAGTGTTAGAAAGTATTGAAAAAAAATAATAAACTGCGACGTATAATTTATATATGTACTAGCTGTCTCAACATGATTGAACGCTGCGAAAATTGCAGGTTCTTCATATTAAAACGAAACAAAGGTCCTTTACCATTTTGTAATATACTAAATACTAAAGTAGTTTTTGATTTATTTTAACGCGAAGAGTCTGTAGTTTTCGCTGTGTACACTCGGGTGCAACATGGACTTCCTTTGGATTAGCACCAATGTAATGGGGGAGTCTCCCATCACTTGTCTTCGATTTTGGAGAATTAAACATGTAAACTTGTAGATTTTTAAGTTCTAAAATCCCCAAATTAGATCCTCTAGTTCCTAAATTCTTAAATTTTCAAGTGTGAAAATTGGTAAATTTAAAAATTTTTACGGCTGATGGATCCTCTTGCCTCTACATCGCCATGTTCCCTAGGAAAGTTTCCGGTACTCGTCAATGTACAATCTTTTTGAGACATCATGTATGTAATACACGTGCTTTCCAGGTGTATGCATTTCTTAATCGTTTATGTTTCATTGATGTCATCATTATTTACAATACGAATTATCTTCTGCATCTCACATACACAAGCTTATTTAATTTCAACAAACTTTGTAACATTTCATTGCGTCTTGCCGTTGCGTTATTATCATGTAAATTTTTTATTTAGCGTATCTCGTATCGAAACAACGTGCTCTTCTTTTCTCTCTTTGTTTTCTTTCTTAAATGCCGCTAGAAGATATTTACATTCGATGCACACAAGTGCATTCGCGACGTTAATATAAGACTAGATATTTCAAATATGGTATAATGTTTGTTTCGAACGTTTCTCCTTTTTATATCGATTTTACTATATTTCTATATTTACACGAATGACCATTTCCATTACTTTCTAAATATTTATCGAATATGTAGAGAATATTATTCGTAACATGGAACCATGTTTGAAACTTTCGTGCAATTTTCCAAAATGTATAGTAACCCTTTTATATCGTCTTTTTTTCGTATAATAATCAAACATTGGACATTTTTGCTAGGAGAATAGCAATGTATAGTAGGAATTTTGTTTTTGGTATGAAATAAAAAATTTCCTTGGAAAATTGCACGCTGTCACTTAATCATTAATTTCAACGAGTGTATTTCGTTTCACCACCGATTATGTAATTCGATATTTAAGAGGGTAATTAACACAAAATTAAGGTACCGACTATTATATAATTATTCTGTAAAATATATACATATTTTATGTTGCAGACAGGCTGTACAGTATGTCTGAGAAACGCAAAATTGTAAAAACAACGATGTTTCATTAAACGATAACCGAGAAAGAAGAAAGTGAAATGCATACAAATTTTGTGACTCACAGACATACTATCGAATTTGGTTGATTTTATTTTCTATTTATTGTGCCGCTCTAAAAGGACTTGCTGCTTTCTGTCATAACATACAAAACGACTCAATTCCCTTTGCAACTAACGTTGCGCGTTATATGGATTACATCAATGTCAGAGACGTAATCGGGTCATTTTTGTGCCTTGTGCTGCGCTGACGGTCGACGCAGAACGGCGTATGCACGAGGAAACTCGTACTAACGATATGGACAACAATAGCAGAGGCAATATCTGTGAGTGTATTTTATTTAGTCACCGCGATTGACTCATCCTTTTCTTTTCGTATCTTTCTTTTTTCGATCCGAAACATTAGAAAGTACTTTCTGTATTTAATTAACAATCCACTATCAGCTTAGATTAAGTACTACGGTAATTCCAGTTCATTTAAAAGACCATCAGACTTTTATCCGATACGTTAGAGCAGTGATGGGCAAATTCCAATTTTATCTCTTATCTTATTTCCAAATTCTTAAATTCCTAAATTAGTAGATTTCTAAATTCTCAATGTATGAAATTTCAAAATTCTATGCATTATCAGTTTCTATGTCCTATGCCTAATCGCTGCCCCTCACTGCGTTAGAGAGTAACTTACCCAGGTTTAATTAATATCCATTATCAACCTAGATTATACACTACAGACCTGTTCGTTCAGTCGATAAACTTCTTGCTTCATGTTGCGTTTGGAGAAGTACATACTCTCAATTTGGTTCAAGTAAAAACTATTCTACGTATTGTTAAGATCAAGTTAAACCAAATGCATCCACGAATTTGTCTTGAAAATCTTTTTGTTTTTTGCCACTGTAGTGCTTGTTTCGAGTAACTGCAGCATCGTACCAGCATCCGAGTATGTTTCATAATCTGCGAATGCGTCTACACGAATCTATATAGTAGTGAGAACACCTGTCTCGTATGTATTGTCGATAGAGTTTGTAATGCTGTTGCATAAATCGTATACAAGGCAAACACGTAGTTTCGTTACCTGTATCACACTATAAATCCCCCTATTATCTTTGACAATTCTTATTAGTCACGAGACCGTTCCCACAAGTATATATACAGGGTTACTATACATGATTATTCTTTGAGAAATAATAATTTTATCCCCTAAAGTTGAAGATTCAGTTAATGGGAAATTCTTCATATGTGACGACACAGTATAAATAATAGAAGATTCCTCTTTCTGCTTGTACCCTTTACCAAGAGCTTCCATAACTCAACAAACACTCAAGTTACATCCAGAAACCTCAAGGAAAAATCATTACAAAAAAATGGATGGCCAAATTTTGATAACGTGTGGTAATTTTAATAGTCAAAAATGTGTAAAGATAATTCGACAAACGCTCTTTCTAAGATAAAAATACTTTTTGTTTACAAGGAAATTTGAATATATCATGGTAGGAATAGCTGGCACGCGTAGGATTGCGAGCACTGTCATCGCTCTTTTTCTGTGACCCTGTATACATACATATAGTATGTCCTTTTAACGCAGCCAGCAAAGAGACACGCTGTGAAACTAAAACATAAGACAGTCCGTTTCTCTTTTTTCCAGATGAAGAGGACATTTTGGAGTACCAGTTTCTGCACAAGTGAAGATGCTCGTTAGCGGGATACGTATACGTAATGGTCGTAATAGAGGAGTTGAGAACAAGAAATTAAGGTATAATTTTCACTCGACCTTAATTAGTCGGACGGATATTAGTACTGGCGAAACATATATATAAATATATATATTTATATATATATTTAATAGGCCAATTTTGATAATGCGTCATAAAGGATGAACAAGGATCCAACCTCTCCGTATAATTTGTAACGGTTATACATAAAAATAGAATTAAGGTCATCGAATTTCTACCGTGGTATTTCAAATATCACGCACGAGAATTATATATGTTTATAACGCGATCCGCAACAACAAAGAAAGAAAAAATGTCTCGAGTAACGATGGCGGGTTAAGCGTGTTTTCTTTAACGCAGGGTGCATGCAAGATCGAGGACATTGCTAACTCGATACGCGAATTGTTTTATAAAATTATTGCTACACTTGTTCTTTCCTTTTTCGCCTTCGAACGTACGCGAGGATATCTTTTATTATTCCTCGTCGTATAAATATTATATTTTTCGTATGTTGTTTCTCCTGGAAAATGGAATTAATCTAGACAACTTTGTATTTCGTTCGCTTGTAACATCAAAATTTTTGGACAAATGAAAACGCGTTACATTATGTACAATTGGGCAATGTAGGTTTCCTTTGGATTAACATGAGTGTTGCGGGTGGAACCTTTTATTACTTTCTCATCACAACCCTGGAGATCTTTTCCCAAATTTTCAGATTTCCAATTCTCAAACATACTTTCCAGTTTTTTAATATCCGAATTCTCCTACATTTCTTAACTAAAGAAAACCTACATTGGACCTTTAGTACTGTACTTTTAATTATACGGGTATATGAGCATCATATATATGTAAAGTTGAAACTAACGATTTTGCGTATACCGATTAAAAGAAGGAAACGACAAGGTAAAGGATCAAAGAGCGTCAGTAACGCAAGATGTTATTCGCAAAAAGAAAATTCCTGATTTGTTAGTACAACTTATATGACTGCAAATACGTCTCTTGTAACCAAGCGTTTAAACCCTTGCTACGAATGAAACGAAAAATTAATTAGTATGAAGCATACAGTCATCGAAAGTTACGAGTTATCGTTTCACTCGAATCGTATGTTTAAGCGACAAAGTAATTGTAACTTTCGTAACTACCGATAAAAGCCAGGGAATATTTTTGACTAAATTTTGATTCACGGTTTCAGTCGTGTTAACTCGGAACAATTATTCGCGCACAGGATTGTCCGCTTCGTTCGATTTGCTTTATACTAACTAATTGACCGAACTTCGATGTATGTACGATTTTTTATTTTTCCATGCTATTTCAACCAATTAATCGATACAAAAAAAGGCAATACGTAAATAAACTGTAAAGATAGGACTGTATAAATTCGTGGAAAACTTTCTGCCCCGATTCTCCGTGAGCGTGCGAGTTTACACGAGCGTGCGTGACGATGAATCGTGTTGTCGTGTGCAAGTATCTTCCTCGTTGAAGAATGAAGCAAAAAAAAAAAAGAAACCAATCGAAACCTCGACGGGTCAATAATAATGAAAGTTTATTCGTCGAGACACACTCGAGAGCTGTTTCTTCTGACTGAAGTATTTTAATGTCATTTAGAGGTATAGTACAACGCGGCAAGATAGTCAATCGATATTGCATTTACGAACAGATAGCTCATTCCTTATAATATTTTTTACCCCTGCGAGAAACGTTTACAAACTTTTCCTTTTTCTATTAACGCCACGGATTTTGTACACTCGGGTACAACATAGATTTTTCTTGGTTGGGGGAGGTAGGAAGGGAATATCCAACCATTTGCTTTTTCGAAAGACATTCTCCAATTTTCAAATTCCTAAATCCCAGATTCCCTGGAATCTCTCACTTCCGCACGTAAAGAACTTGGATAAATAAAGCGAATGGACATTTCATTCCTCACATTTTCCCCCTAACTAAAAGAAACCTAAGTCACCCTTGACCATACAATTTTCATACGAATCGTAATCGTGACACGTTGTTCGCGATACTCAGCAATTTTATTACTCTATTCAATTGTAATGGCGAAACTAAAGATTTGTAAAACGAGCAGGAAGGAAAACGAGAAAAACTATGGCACAGTTATTTACTCAATAAACGATTTCTTCGCGCGTATGATGTGTGTAGGTGTGCATGTGTGTACGTATGTGTTTCGTGGGAACAACACGAGACAATGTATGCAAGACATTGAACGTTAACGATCTCTTCCTCCGTTTCTTATTTCGAACTTTTGCGAATGTAACGTGAACGTTTATATCCATAGTATGTGTACGAATTACACGTGGATGTAACGAGTGATCCAAGAGGCTCGGATAATTCCGCGAAATCAGGTAAAGATAACACGAAGCGTAAACTAATAGAACGACGAAAGAATTCAATACATGTAGTAGTGTGTGGATATACAGGGAAATAGATTGTAAAGATTTTTATCACTGTCTGAAATTATTATTTGTCTCTGATATTTTACAATTTCAACGAGCGATCAAACAGCGCAGCTGTTTTAGCATCTACGTGGCACGTTGCAGTAACGCGAACTGCTCGAAATTATTTTTATTTATCGCTACACAGCGTGTTTCCTTAGCGAACGTTGTACTTCTAGTTACAATTACGTTGCATGCCTGTTAGTCGTCCATTCGACTATTATTCGCATTCTTCCTTGATTCGACGTTCTGGCCGCGTTCCTAATCCTCAAACGCAAAGCTCGATGCTCTATAACATGAACTACAAGCATAAGGTCTGATAATAATAACATGTAAAGATTGATTGCAATCGTTACATCTTCCATCATGGCGTCGGTTGATCAGACAACAAGATATCAATTCCTTTATTGTCGCATTGCTCTGATTCACCGCGAGGATTCACTCGATTCACGATCAATAAACTTGTCGAAGTAAGCAGCGTTCACGGCCCATCACCAAACCGAGCATTTGTTGACCGGATTCATGGGCGCACCGCGCGGGCAATTGAATACTTCAGCAAAGTCCTCCGAATTCGACAAAGTACCGATTACACGAAACTTGCCGGGCGAATGCACCGCGGTTTTCAGTTTGTTCCTGGTAGCTTCCGGTCTCATCGAGCCACACCACACCTGGGCGAAGTTCAAAAAGAATAATTGTTTTCCTGTCGCATTCAAGCCAGGTAGAGTCTCGTTGGCGTCCCCGTTTGTGTTCAGCCATCGTTCGTAAGCCTAGAAAACAATTTATTTTGCAAAATATATATTCAAGATAGGTCTTCCAGCTTTATTAATATGTCAATTAACTTCACACAATCCCTATATTTCTAGTACCGACAGTTATCCTAAATTATTGTAAGAATTAACGAGTGAAAAATTCTCACCCTAAAAGCCTGTTTGATGCCACCATTGTCGGCAATGTTTTCTCCTTGCGTATTGATTCCATCTATCTGCATTCCAACTTCGCTGACAGTATAATGGCCATACTGGTCTAAAAGATTAAATAGTTTTCGAACTCACAAACGAAAGTTCAAGGCGGGTAGTTAAGAGACACAAAGCCCGTCCGTTACCGATAAGACACCGTGCTCGTTCGTGAAAGCCATAAATAGCCGCGTCTTTCCACCATCTGTGTAGATTACCATCCTTATCAAACAGTCGACCCTTATCGTCGAAGCCGTGAGTGATTTCGTGGCCGATCACCACACCGATCCCACCGTAATTCAGACTCCGTGGAAAGTATCTGTGATAAAATGGCGGCTGTAGTATGCCGGCTGGGAACACTGAGGGTGGAAAGTAATTTGACAATTAGTGAAGACTGCATGTCGCTCGAAAGCATTTGTCTCGAATAAAGAGAACAGAAAAATCGTGACGCGTTGAGTCGTACACGAATCAATTTCAAAATGGAGACTGACTTATTCTGTTCTTGCTGCGACTGTAATACGCGTTCACGACTGCTGGCGCGGTGTTCCATAAAGTTTTGTTAACGGGACTACCTAGGCGATCCTGTTCGACTCTAGTTAAATGCTGTAAGATATTCAATGTGTTCTCGAAATATTTGTCTGGACGAATCACGACCTGGAAGACGGACGTAAATTAGATTCGTTTACACGACGATCTCATTCATCGAATTATCTAATCTCCGAAAGTGTCAACTCTAAACCTTACATCCTTGTAACGCTCATTTAACAATTCAGACTGTAGAATGAAGTCAGGGTAGCCGATGCTCAACAACATCGCGTTTACTTTCTCAGTGGCCAATTCTTTCGTTTCGTCATCGATCCAAGAGGTCTGATTAAGAAGCTCTCTGAACGATCGCTGAATTTCCCGAGTCATTGACAAGGTCTGTATTTAAAAGACAAAGAATCTCTAACATTAAAAATTAGTGAACGTTTATCACATAAGAAACAAAGGCTCCTCACATCATTTTTGCTCTTCTCGTCGAAATACTTCCTCACGAACATTGAGCCAACAGCCATGCCCATATTGGAGTTCACCTGTGCAACACAGTTTTTCCATCTTGACGGTGCTTGCTCTCTTCCAAAGAGTATATAATAGAATTTCTGTTTAGCTTCTTGAAAACGATCGTCCAGATTGTTCACTCGATGTCTTACGAATCGCCAGAGAAGGTAATTTGCGATAGTTCTGTAAATTAATTAGTAAAATTTAAAAAATCAACTTTTGTCTTTGTAAACTTAATATTTAAAGATCAATACCGTGGACGGGTCTTCGACAATAAATTCACCAAATCCTGAATGTATTGCAAGGCGTAGACAACGACTGGTTCCGAAACGTTTGTTGGACGTGCTAAAACGATTGTCAGATATCGATGCCAATTGATTTGTGGCACCAGAGTTCTCAGTTCTCCTATGCTCACTCTCTGATAGAGCTCCGAAACGTTTCTTCTCTCATCAGGGGTAGAGGTGATCTGTAAAACACGAAATAAATTATCATAGAACTAGAGAGGTTAACATCGTGGAACGTGAAGCACGCACCTTGGCCAATTTCGTTTCAAATTCGATCAATTCATCAGCGTCAATAGTAGCGTTTTTCAAGGATGCACCTAACAGCGTCGCGATCTTTATTAAATAATTCTTGTAGGCCTTTAAGTAGATCGTGTTCGATGGCTGAAGAAAATAATCTCTCGTAGGAAGACCCAGGGACGTTTGATCAAACTGTAATCATTTAATCACTAGAACTATTTTTAAACCGAAGGATAGAGAAGAGACAGAATAGAGAGACCAAGAAGGAGTAGCTAAACAATAATTAAACTTAAGCAATATTATTTTGATTTTGCACCTTGATCGTTCATACAATTGTTACAACAAGATATAGTTACTTGATAACCACAAAGCAGAAGTTGCTAGAGTTTATAAAGAATTCATAGTGCTACCTGTATAACGTATTGATCGCTATTCTTGATATCCGGTGCAACCCACTCAGAAATAAGGATGTCGTTGTTATAAAGTCGTAGTTGTGCGACCAATAGTAACCAATCAAATTTCTCTGGGTCCCAATTTGGTCTTAAGATAGGCCACCCTCCGAGTTCATCCAAGAGCTGTATAAGAGGCCGCTCCATGCGTTGCTCCAAGATCTCTAGCCACATTTCACGCGTTAAAACTCGACATTGTTAATAAGATGAACGAAATATTGACATTTTTAATCAAGGAAGAATTTACCGTAATTCATGCAACTTTGGAAGAGATATTTAGCTTTGACCGTGGCATCGTTCGTGTTCAGTTCCATGCCTCTGGGTATCGGATCCTCGAGAAGCTCTTTCAACACGGAGTCCAAGGATTCTCGGATCATCTCGAACGTGTCGTAAGCGGCCTTGTCCTTCGGTATAGGATTATGCCTTGCCCAATTCCCGCAAGCGTACTGATAGAAGTCTTCGCAGGGATCGGCGTGCTTGTCCATGTACTTGAGCATGATTTTTGCTGCGGCGAATATCTGTTTCTTAAAAAGCGTATGAGCAGAAATTACGCAGAGCAGCTAAAGGAACAACGTGTCAAGTGTACCTTGCGCCTTCCTGATGGCCCACGCGTTCCCTTCACCCTTCCAGAATGCGTGAAAATCCCTATTGGCATCGTCGCCCCATTGATCATCGGTGATCGGTAAATCAGTGTCCAAATCGTCCACAGAAATCGAGTGTCTGCCACCTTGTTCATCCTCGTCCGATTCATCCTGAGAAGTGTCGTCGTATTTTCCGTGGAACTTTGAGTACGGTTCCTCTTTCTTACGATTGTCGTATGTGTGCTCGCTGTATCTGAAAAACAAGTATAGTTCATCAGATTTTGGTGGAATCAAGAAGCACAAAAGATTTTCAAAGCGTAAGACTCTATCCACTAGTGCCAGACAATACTAACTCTTGATAATCATTGTTCTGTATCTCAGAATTTTCCTTGATCTCGTCAGTTTCCACGTCGGGGTAATAGTCATCCAAAAAGTTGTCCAAGTCTTCGTCGGGACTCTGATCGTCCGTTTCCTCAGCATTGTAATTTGTTGATTCTATCTGCAAAAGATAAATCAACAAAATTTTAATATTTTATTGAAATCCCTTTAGTCAAAAATTGAAACACGCTATCGACATTTATGTAATTCATGATTTTTTCGTCTTAACAATACATCATCCCAATTGTAGAAAAGAACATACATCAAATTTAATTGCCCTTGCACGAAACGAGAGGATTGGCAGTTAGACGATCGATACTTAAACCCTACACCAGTAACACTAATTTAATGTTGATTAACGCTAATTAACGGTGCTGCGCACGATACTCATTGGTCGAAATATCTCTTTTTCTTCTGAAATAGTTTTACAATGTTTCCATTTTTAGAACACATTTAACAAATTTTAAAATCCCTGACAATAATTCAACGTTGCAACATAACATTTTTATTGCAAATTAATGAAACATACATTTCCCCCTTCACACACGCATCTCTAACTTTTAAAATCATTTTTAATTTTGAACAAAATTAAACAATAATAAAAAAAGACTCTAATCGCCGCTCACACGTGTTCGTTCCCGTTCGTCCTGCGACAACCTCTCGCGATTCACGTTATGGACATCAGACCCGAGAAGATCGTTCGCCACATTCCAGTGTTCGGTGCCGCTGTCGTGTCGATATAGATATAAAATCCTGGGGAACGAGATTTTCGTTCGTTCTCTCCGGGACTGTTTTCCACCGATTGATGTGCCACTGCACGCGTCGATGCAGATTCGAAGCTAACGAACGTGTAGGCTCAAGGTGGACGTATGAAGGTAAGCTTTCGATGAGAATGTAAAGACGATGAACGATAGTAAGAATAAGGAACAGTATCGGTTAGCTAGAGCGCGCCGGATTGTAAATTTGTTGAATTTGCTTGTGAATAAAGTACCCCGTTCAGCTCTCTCTTGCGTCGTTGCAGCTGCCTCGGCGGAAGTAGCGTTTCCACCGGCACGTAACTTGTTTTCATTCCAGGTACTAGGATTCGGTCTTCTTCCTCTTCTTCACCGGCTCGCTCTGCCTCGTTGCTGCTGGTAGCTGTTGACACAATTTATTGCTGATAGTCTGTTGGACCCACTTCAATAATTAGAAACCAACTAATATTTTTTATGAAATTAACTTATATACGCTAATGAACTTCGTTCATAATATGCACAAGAGATTATCTACCTATCTTAGATGCTTTTCGAAGCTTTCAACGTACCTAATCCACATAACCGTCAGCGGTCTGATGAAGTGCTATGTAAACAGATTTTTAGAAAGATATCACAGAAACCCCGTCATATAATTAACATGCTTAAAATGTTTTTTGTAGTAACAATCGATAAATCAAGCCACGAGTCTGGCACTTTATTTCGCCATTCAGATCTTTATTCGTAGCCAGCGAACCGGATGTTGTTAATATCAGGTCCATTTTACGAGCATGTCGTTGAATAAACTCTTGGCAATAGACTTACGCGGAAAGGTTTCCTCGGTCCTCTCGTCCTGTCTTCTGGTCGCGTGGATCAAATACGTGCGATGATAAGGAGTCTTGCCGATCACCTGGGATCGCGACAGAGCAATGAAGATTATAGTGATCGGCAGTAACACTGCGGGGATTAGGAGCATCAGCTTAACGCGAAAGCGACAAGTGTCGTTGCCGCCCATGCACCACCTGTGGTTCCAACAAAATTCCCGTTTCATGGACTATCATTTCATCTCGTATACAATTTGTCTAGTAAGAGTACAGCAAAATTTGTATGTATCTTTTAGCGAATAGGCTTTTTGTTATCCGGGTAAAAATTGTGCCATATATACTCTTCCTAGACAGACTGTAGATACAATTCGGAAACGTCTTACGAACTTGAGTCGACCGGTCTCTTTATTGATGGCCAATCGACACGAAGGGCAAGGGCCACCACTGAAGAGGTCGTCGTCGTTATACTGATCCAACGTGCTGGCACCCCTCATCTTTTCTGAAAAGCAAGTCCCACCCCTTCGGTCAATCCGGTCTTGCTACCTACGTCTACTTCATCGTAACGGAAAAGGTACTATCACAAATTACACGAGCTGCTCGTAAAAACGAGTGGAAACAGATTGAACACGTCTTAACTGACTGATGCTAGCGAGATTGTAATTTACATCGCAAAACTCTGGTTCGAATACCAGGAACACTCGAGTGGAGATCGGAAAAGGTGACGGCGACACTGCGCGCCCGCGAAGAAGAGAACAGACTGAAGCTATTGTACAGCTCCGATCCTCCGCACCGAATGTTAATGTAACATTGCGCGTACGGTCAAATTAGTCCCAGCGAGACATTTGTACGGGAGTAATTTCCATATGTAACGTCGACGGTCAACGCCAATGGCGATGGCAACAACAATCGAGGCGGAGCTCTGTACGTGCACACACACCGCGAGAGCCATTTTACGCGCTCCTTACGTCCAGTTACTCGTCAATCGACCCTAATAACTTGCAGTTATCGTTCAATAACGCGTCGCGCTGTTTTACATTCTACACGTGACCTGGCCGTTATTAAGTCTTTTCTCATCGCCAGCACCGATTGCCGTTTCAAGACGAACGTATGAACTTCAAAAGGCGAACGAGCTAATCGTCCTCGAGGCACTTCCGATGTTTCCATCCGTCCTGCACGCGCGATCAATTGCTAAGCTTCCACTGTAACGCGTTTCAGGTTCCTCTCCGCGAGGATATTTGAGTCTTCAATGTTTAACACGTTTGATTCTGAGGTACCAGGTGCAAGCCGATTGCGATCAAAAACAGAAACAAGTCGTATTTAAGTCTATGAAATACATTGTCGTGTTGTCCGGAATAAGCATATTAGCTCCTTATTACTCCTGTATATCCTGATTTTGTGTATTTTTATATTTGGGTGATTTTATGATCCCTTAAAGATTGCCGTCTTTGAACCCATTTGACGCGATGAAGATAATGGATGGTACTCCGTGTGTATTTTAAGTAGTAATAGACAGTCAAATGTTTTAATTTGAAAATGTGAAAATTTAAAATTTCTATACTTCTGCATTTTTAAGCTATCCACAAATTCCATAATTCCAAATTGATTCAGTATCGCTGTCTCCAGCACGCACACCGCATATCGAAACTCATGAATTTGGTCAGTCTTATCACTGATCTATACTATGTATAATAATACACTGCAAATAATAACGTCTTGCAAAGTAATTTGCATTAATAATTAGTAATCATTTTTTTTTTACCAAGATTAAAAAACTTTTTGTATTGATAAATTGGACTTATTCCAGTAGTGGAATAGACAGTATTTATTACCTCGTTTTTTATCGTGTTATTTAAATTTTTATCGATAATTTATACGACACATAGAGAAGCGTTTGTGGTTAATGCCAATTATTTAATCATTTTTTTATATATCAATTTATAGAGTAACTCACTATTAACTTGAAGTTTTCTTTTATGAATGCAATCTTCATGATTCGATAAAAAATTCCAGTATACTATGTTACAGCCACAAATTTCGTTTTCCTCAGGGATCATCATCGTTACACACAGATAGTAGTTTGAAAGCAATCTCAATGTTGAAGTAATCGTAATTGAATCTACAATTAAATCGCTAGAATGAATTTTTATCCATGTTTTCAATAATCAAACCATCTAACCAAAGATTCTACAAGAATAGAAAATACTGTTTCAGGGCTAATTTCAAATTATTTTCAAAGGTGATCGTTTTTTTTTTTAAATATTTTATGAAATCTAATTGAAACAATGTATTTTATTATTACTAGATAAATATGTAACAATATAGAGAAAGGAAAATAAAACAAAATAAAAATTGTTTTCTTTTAGTAAGAGGTGTTTTATTATTTATTTACAAACTTTTCAACAAATTCCAAATATTATATACGGGATACCTGTGCTTTCATGTTTTCGTTGTACTTATGACAATGTCTCATCTCCACTTCTTTGTTTAGTGCAAAATATGATGGGCCACTAAATGAAATGGCAGCACTACCTAAACATTCCTCCTCTCTGTATAAAACAGCAAACTGAAAATATTACAATAAATATCATTTATTAAAGATTATGGTATGAGCAATTAAGAAAAAAGATAAATTCTGGAGAAACAATACCTGTCCCTTTGCAATAGCTCTTAAAGGTTGACTAAGTTGGATTATTAATTGATTGTTTGCAGTCTTGTGAACTATACAAGGTATCACAGGCTCTCTATGTTGAAAACGAAAATGACAATGCAATATACTACATGGACTCTGTAATTCCGGCGGTTCGCATGATATCCAATGAGGAGTTTCTGTTTTTATTAAATCTGAATATAATGCTGGGTGATTTGTTCCTGATACCTAATAACATGATAGATTACAATATTTTACTCTAGCAAAATAATTAATGCATCATTGTAAATATACATACAACGATTATATCATTTGTTGTAATATCTTTCTGATATACAAAGTGTGAATTGTCTAAACCTGCAACTCGGATCCTTTGACCTATAGTCCAGTGGTGAAATCCTTTATGTTGACCTACCACCTGACCACTGTCCAAGTCTACAAAGTTTCCTAGTTTATCAGGTATATACTATAAATATTACGAAATAATTAATAAATGATCAAGTTTAAATATCTACTAAAAATTATTATATTACACCTCAGATATAAAATGTTGAAATTCTCGTTTTCCTATAAAACATATGCCCATACTCTCCTTCTTCTCAGCAACTAAGTTTAATTCAGCCTCTCGAGCAATTTGTTTAACATTACTCTTCAAATAATCACCAAGCGGAAACATAGAATGTTTTAATTGTTTTCCAGAAACTTGACACAAAAACAATGTCTGATCTTTTTCCTCGTCTCGTGCTTTCAGTAACTTTACATCTGAGAAACAGTTTAAAAGTGTTACAGGTCATATACAAAGCATGAATATTGTACAAATTGTATACATAAAAAAGCTTTTACTTACGATCATCAAATGATCGAAAATGTTCAAGATAAGGACCAAAAGAAGTTTTTACATAATGGCCAGTTGCAATAGCATCTGCTCGCAGTTCATTACGAGCAAAGGAATAAAATTCATTAAATTTAATGTATTTATTACATAATATGTCAGGATTTGGAGTGTATCCATTTTGATACTGTTCTATTACATAGCTATAAATGTTGAAAGAGATGAAGTTTTCATATTAAATAAAAAAATATGTATATAAGTACATGTACCTAAAGACATTATTCCAATATTGTTTCACAAAATTGACTTCGACAAGAGGAATATTTAGCTTTTTGCATACCCATTGTGCATCTTCGTAATCTTGTTCAAGACCACATACTCCTGTTTCATCAACTATATCCCAATTCCTCATAAACACTCCAGTAACATCAAATCCTACGATAATTAACAAAAAGTTTAAATTATTAATTAAACAAAGGATTATTAACTAAATTTACATACAATCTCATTTACCTTTATTTTTCAAAAGTAGTGCTGCTACAGCACTATCAACTCCACCAGATATTCCTACAACTACTTTTTTGAACATTTTAAATTAAATCTTTTATCACAAGTGCTTTTCTACAATAATATATTCTTATTGTTTAAACTATACTTCATTCTTTTCCTTGGTTTTGCATCATTTTGACCTGTTTAGAATATGTTAATATTAAAATACATTCTTGAAAAATTTATTATATATTTAGATTATATTTTTTCTTTTTTTAATTTATTGGAGCGTACTATTCTTATCGGCAACAATAAAAAAATTATTTATTTACATAATATAAAAGTATACAAAAATGATTTCAAAATGAATCTTTTTATTTATTTACATATAAATTATTAAAGAATAGGTTCATGAATAACAATAAATATTCGAGTCAAAACTTTTATTAACCAACTGAACGTGCTAGAGATCTAATATGGAAGAATTCATTCCTAAATTTTGAGCAACATTCAAATTTATTGCTTTTCAAATATCAGTTTCGATATGTATCGATTATATACTATACGTACAGAATCATGGTAGTAATATTCTGTAATAATCTCAAAAGAACTTACAAATTTACAAATATTAAAGGTTAAAGAAGTACCGAATCGATCACGTGGTAGCGTATATACGTATTCGATAGGTTACGATTACATTTTACATGCGCATTGCATGGCCGACCGTGTACAATAGCAAACACGACAGGCTTCTCTAGGAAAAATGACGACGTAGGGGAAAGAGACCCCACCATTTATTGGTTTTTGGTTAGAAAATTTTCAAATTTACAAATTTTCAAAATTAGAAATTTAGATCTGAGAATATGGAAATGTGGGGATTAAGAAATCTGGAAATATGAGAATTTGAAAATTTAAAAGTTAAAAAATTTGAGAATTTATATATTTGGAAATTCGAGAAATTTGAAGATATAAAAAATACAAATTTGAGAACTTAGATATTTGAGAATTTAAAGATTTGTAAATAAAAATATTTTAATATTTCAAGTTTACGTATTCCATTCCCACAAATCGAATGTAAGAAGTGGGAGGTTCCTTCTCCTGCATCATTTCTTACCCAAAGGAAGCCTACATTTCCCCCAAATGTACGACTGCTTACTTATATATTAAAGAAGGAATAAATGATTCGATAAAAGAACTTCACGGGATCGAGTCTCAATAAAATATATTTCAATATTATTTCACGTGCACGTAGTGTATTTCAGGAAAATATCGTAACTCGTTTTCAGTGATTAGCACGTTTCGAGGCTCGCGCGTAGGTCGATGTCCGAAAATCGTCGGCCAATCGACGCACGGCTCTCTCGTCGGGAACCAGTCAAGCACGTTGACAGATATGCAACGGCTGGTCGCAGTAGCTTGCATATTTCGAATGGCATTTTCTAGTGCGAATAACAAAATATCGCGTGCTAGTTCAGTCCATCGGATCAGACGAAATTCTCGAGGCGATCCACCGGTTTTTGAAGAAATGCGCGATTTTGGTGCAAGTGCAACCCATTTTGCGCAGTTTCCATGACCCAGATTACGATGGGGAGTTCGCTCGCCTTTCGGAACAGCTGTTGGCCGCGCGAACATGTCGGCCGCGGGGAAACGCTTGGATATTTCGTGGACTGCGCGCGCCTCTTGGCGGCTTCGCCGCCACAATTTTCAGGGCTGTATCCATTTCCCACACATTAGGCGCCTCGTGATTCCTCGATTTCATCGGGACGCGATGCAACGTTTCACGACGAAACTACACAATAATTTTCTCCTGTAATCTATCACAGTTTTTGAACTCAAGGAATGAAATTATTACGAAAACATTTCATTATAAACGGTGCATACATCACGCTATCTAGCCTTTAAGGTTTTTCACCTATTGTATAATTCGTATAAAATGCCTCATAGTTTATACAAAATTATGCGTATCGTTGGTCGTGTCAAATCTTGCATGGCGTAATTAAAATTCCATATGCTGTACGAGCCACGATAGTATTCGAAATGGAAAGCATAAAATATGATGTTTTATAATCATTAATGTCTCGGTAACTATTAACGTGAATTACGAATAGTTCATTATCGTGCAAATGTATGTATACTCGAATGAAACTTTGGCGGTATGTTCGAGACTATTCGCGTGGTCTTTTTTCAATGTATTTATATCTATAGATATTAGCTGTTTTGTAAGAAAAAGTTTTTATCTTAAATATTAACGTATTGCGTGTGCAACATACGAGTTATTACGACGATATTCGTTTAGAAACGTGTCACGAGCAAGAATTGTGTTTGCCAAAATTTCATGCAACGAAAACTGCTAGATCGACTAGAAAGCGTGGTCAACATACGAAAATATAATTCTCAATATTTCGTAGCAATTACATTCCGAGTGATTATAAAATTAAAGCAGAAAATCGTTGTTTCATAGAAGAAAAAGTAGCGAGGAGTAATCGATGCAGGTTTAATGAAAGTTGTAAGAAAAGTCTGGTGTAACGCGTACGCTTAGCAGGAGGTACCCGAGTGGTTGGTAACAGAGACGCTTAGCGGATGAATACGGTCCTGCGCGCTCCCCTCCACCTTCCTCATCCCGCTATACGACCAGTCAGTTCCTTGTTTGCCATACAAAATCCAATAGTTTGCCTTGTACCTCGAGAGTGCAAGTATGCCTTTTGCATTTGCCTTTTTTTTTAAAAAGTGCGGTAATCCATTGAAGTACTCGCAAAAATGTGCATTTTACTGAGTTTGTTTACTCACACGACAAGATTCCGATGGTTCTGAGAGCGGAGATCCAAGAAAGCATAGTGAATTCCTGTCCGAGAGCAGACCGACCGGCCCGTTAAGGCTTCGTCGATTTTTTGGTCGTGAAAAAACAACGGAGCCGAAGCTTTTGTGCGGAAAGTCAGTCGGGCAAGTGGAAAAGGGACCGATAACGAGGGGAAAATCGGTGCGAAAAAGTGTATAGGGTACTCGAGGTGGCTCCTTTGTAAAAGGAGTACCGCAGGACGAATATTTTCACTGGAGCTCTCGGGAAAATGTGTTATGTATTTACGTGGAATATTGCGTAACGTCGAGGGCCGGGAAGTGTTTGGAAACGTGCAACACTGACAAACCTCGCTTCGACGACTTCGCAGGACGGCCTGTGCGCGTCCGTGCAGCTGGCTTTACCGGCTCTATTTCGTCTCTCTGTCCCAGCGAAATTCCGCTCGCGAGCCCCGATAACCGCGATTGAAATTTTCACGAAGAAACAAACTTCAACGACGTTTCGTACCTCCTCGTGGAAGAGGACAACTCTCGTCGCGGTCAACTGAGTTCTACCTCGACCACTTGCTTCTGGACAACTTTTCGCGAAATCCCCTGCTGCAAGAACGTTCAACTTCTTTTCAGATGGAAATTGGTACGTGTATCGTGTATATCGTCGGTAGATTTTTTTTTATTCATCTAAGTCACTGACATTTCTATGTACATGCAAGGTCATTGTAAACTGTTGTGTGGATATAGCTTATCGATGGCTTAATTGTATGTCCACTTCTTGGAAAATTTTACTTTTTATATGTAAAAAATTGTACTTGACTATCTCTTTATACCTGTGTATAAAATGATGGTTGTATCTACTTCATGAGTTTGGTGGAAATAATATCTTTGTTTATCGTAAGTCATGTAACGATAAAATCATTGGTATTCGATGTATGCTTATTTCTGGCTTAAAACTGAATTACAAAAGTGGATAATTGAAGCGTAAAGGATAAAGTAACATATATAATTGTTCTTCATCTTTACAAAATTATATATATAGTTTGGGTAAAATACCTTAAAAAATAAGAAATCTGTAGTAAGCTATTTTGACCTTCTCTATAGTTCGAGCATTGATCAGGGCTGAATTAACCATTAAGTAAAATAATCATGTGTCTAAGACATCAAAAGAAGAAGGGTATCATACTTTTCTATTGTCAGATTTACCATGGACCATACTTTTCAAGGTTTCAATTTGTTAAAATTCCAAAATCCTAGTCTTAAAATCTTAACATTCTGAAGTTCAAAAAATCTACAAGTTCTAAAGTTTAAAAGATAAAATTTCATTTTACCGTATATATTTTGAATCGGATATGTATAGCGATATACAAATCTTTTAAGTATTTGCAGCCTCTGAAAGGATCCTAATCTAATTTTATCCTTAATCTATTAATTTAGTGGAACAAATGTGTATAACGATACATATTTTAACTTATTTTGCTACTTAAGTATTTTAAGTTATAGCTGTATTATATGTACAAGATAATAAATGCAATACAAGAAGTATTTATTTAATATAATATAAAGTATCACTGGGTTTTTAAACCTGTTTTTCTCAGCTATGGTAAAAGTGGGCATACAGTAGACATGCACTAAGCCATCATTCACAGAACCTTCTATGCTCTATAGAAGCATTAGGTTATGATTATTTTTATAACACACTTTTCAGTTTCAGAACAGCTTCCTTTGAACTATGAGATTCATATCCTTTTTCGTAATTGGATATCGTTTCGATTAAACGAATATTGTACTTTTACTTTTTTAGATGCCAATATTCTGCATTAATGTACCTTTTTAATTCATCGCTGCGATTAACATATATTAAAACTTGTGTTGTGTACCATTCATTAATGTAGTTCCTTTGTTCTTTTTGTCATATGCAAGTTAATGTGCCAAGGAATCTGAAGTTTTTAACAGCGGCAATACTTATGGAAATTCAATTTATACATATATTGAAAAGCAATAAGAAACATTTCTATGTATATATTAGTAAGCTTGTAAAATTATATCTATCGTATATATTGATAAACTCAAATGTTACTCGTATAGAATATTAAAAACCAAGTATTAATCTTTTAATCTGATTTATAGATGTAATATATTTTTCATTTTTCATCATGGTACAAGAACAGATATAGCAGTGATATAATTCAAAATATTTAAAAATAATAATCATGAAAGTAAGAAATATAATATTTAAACTTCCGCTTATAAACAGTGATAGTTGTCGGCATCATCTAAAAAAATGATAATTTACTTCTGTCCCAAATGCATATGCAAGTCTAATTCCAGATGATTTATGACACTTGCGTGAGGTTATAATACCCAAACAGCTCTAAAAGTTAGCGCTTTAAAAAGAATTTTAATATTTAGCTTAAAATTTATTTTATAACATTTCTCTAATTACATCCACACTGACAAACAACCACGTGTGTTTTTATTATTTTATATTATGCAATATATATGTGTGTGTGTGTATATATATATAAAATGGTCACAAGTATGAGTAACTCATTTATTTTTAACTTCAAAATCGAGTGAAAAAATGAAGTCACAATCGGTCCAGAATTGGATTACAATATCCAATAAATTTTTAACGAGTCATTGTATCTCAAAGCATAGAACTCATTTTTAGTACGGTCAAACAATAACTACGAGCACATATCAGAAAGTTTACAAGTTCAAGTTTGCACGACTTATCGTATAGAAGTTCTGTTTTAATCGAAATAATGACAGATTTCCACTTTTCTGCTCATTTTCACAATTATTTATTGCAGTTTTTGAACGAAAAACTTTATTCTTGTTCGAGTTACGGGAAAGTGCTCGCGCTGCTTCGACTACTTCATAGGTTCTGTCACACGGTGCTCAAAGCGCGGTGCGTTTAAAAATTCGAAACGGCGTCATAAATTAGAATCAGTGTACAGGAGTGGTTCGAATCGACTTGCTGCGTGTTTTTTTTCACGTGCCACGAATCTATTTGCGTGCGCGTTTACTAGCGTAGTGCGGATGCAACGTCGATCGCGTCACTTTTATCACCTTAAACGAAACAATACCCGCTACCGAACACTTTCGTCGTAGCTACACCTTTTTCCGTCTGCTCGTGGCGCGCCAAACACACCGACTATATCGCGAACAAGTGCAACGTTTTACAACGGAAAACATACGATGGCTGTTCCACGCGAATTCGATGTTGAACAGTTCACCGATATCCATGTGAAACATGATTTTGAACGTCGTCGTTTCTTGATCCGTAGCATTTCCAATGTGATCTGCGATGAAACGTGTTCGCGGGCTGGACGAGGTAGCATCACCAGCAGCAGCAACATTAAAGCACTCGTCGGTGAGTGCAGGAAGTGGCTTAGGTGGCGGAGGAGGTGGTTTGGAGTACCATTCAAGCAGTGGAATAGGCGGTGTTGTACCTGGCCAAGCAGTTCGATCAGTTGCTCCGAAAGAAATGCCGGGAAGCATACAATTCGGAACTGCCCAAGCTCAACAGCAATACACTGGAGCAATTGTAGTGCCGACTGCGGCTCCCTCCCCCATTAAGGTGCGTGTTATCTACTCTATAGTACTCTATAATAACAACAATGAGTTGGAAAACTACCGCGATATCTTTTTAATATTTTTCGTAATATTAGTAATTTAAACATTTTTTCGTTTGTATTTGTATATAATAATTTATTTTCATTTTTCTTTTTAACAGAGCTATCAATTATAATACTCTTTATGCAGTATAAACATATCTGGTTATCAAGTGTGTCTCTAGATCTCCTTTGTCTTTTCCTAAACTCTCTCCAGATTCCCTTTAGTCTATCTCTAGATTTTCATTCAACTTTCTCCTAGCTCTTCCTAGGCTCTCCCTAGATTTTCCCTAGACTCTCCCCATCTGCACCCTAAATTCCTGCAGAGTTCTCTTTAAATTCTACCTAGCTTCATCTCTAAGCTTTCCCTTAGCTCTTCATCAAAGAGTGTTCTTTGATGGGCACTTGATTTGCCCATGACTGATGCAGTTGATATAAAAATGAATGAAATCAATCCTCTCAAAAATGTCTTATCAAATTAATCATCCATTTATTAGGTTTTTTGTAATTGTTGTATTAATAAATTTATTATCATCTGATGTAATAATGTTTATGGTGTGATGAGAAAAAATTGTTTATCAAATAAATACTTGATATTATTGCTATTATCTAAAAGTTAAATGTGTTACAGATATATCTGATGCAGAGTGAAAAATTTTGTCAAATTTTATTTTAAATAAAGTTTTTCCTTATATCCTTATTATAAGTTATGTACACTAATTATAAGTTTAATTGTATAATTGATCAATTATAAATATAATTGTATAATTGAACATTTTTAATTATTTGGATGTTGTGCAATTAATTTATTTTATAGGGAAGTGGACCTGCAGGACTCAGTTCCACATGTAGCAGTAGCAATGTAAATACTGGTGGAGGGTTACATAGTGGGATAGGTGGTGAGAGTAACCATAGTATGGGTTCTCAACAACCTACACCAGGAACACAAAGCCAAGTTCATACTCAACAACAACCAACAATAAGGCATAAGGTTCATATTGCATAATGTATATAATAAATTGTAAATAGATAATAGTGACTTTAGAAAATATATGATACCTCTATGATCATGTAAAGGTATGAATACTAGGATCAGGTAGAATTATATTGAATATAGAAATTAAGTGCTCACTGAAATTTTGTATTTTTAATTACTTGGAAAAGATAGAATGTACGAATTTTCTTTCATTTTTAGGTCCATTCTAGCAATGTAACACCATTAGCTTCTACCCCACCTGGTACTAGTTTAGGTGGTGGAAGTGGTTCACAACAGTTTCAGAGATTAAAGGTGGAAGATGCGTTGTCTTATTTAGATCAAGTAAAGTACAAATTTAGTGATCAGCCACAGGTATGTATTGTAATATGTTGGATGATTTGTCATTTTATATTAGCATAGTTCATTCCAAAACTCTATAAATCTTCTGTAACCAGTCTGATATACAACAGTACTATAATTAGTTACAACTTTCAGATTTGTTTGATGAGGCAATTGAAATAATTACAATAATCGCTTAATTTTTAGGTGTATAATGACTTTTTGGACATTATGAAAGAGTTCAAGTCACAAAGTATAGACACACCAGGAGTTATTACGCGAGTGAGTCGTTTATTCCAAGGACATCCAGAACTTATTGTTGGTTTCAATACGTTTCTTCCACCGGGATATAAAATAGAAGTACAAGCAAATGAACGAGGATACGCGTTTCAAGTATCTGTTAGTATGCCGAGTCCAACGGCAACGCATACGGCTACATTGTCGCAACACCATTGTACAGTAAATGTTGGATCACCTCCCGTTGCAAGTCCTCCTACTCAACCTGCTAAAGCACCTCCAGTTTTGCAAATAATGCAAGGGTAAAATATCACGCGTATACCATCTTTCACGTGTACACTGTCTTTATCAGTTAATTCATTTATTTCTAATTGTTATCAGATCTGGGAACATACATCATTCCTTGCCAAACAATATTCCCAATAACAGTTTGACGGTTCATGCGCCATCGCCGCCACCGGTACAAGCGTATAACAATTCACACGTTACCGCAGCGCAAGCTCAGGCTGTGAGTCAAGCGTTAAGTCAAGCACAGGATGGCATACCACCAAGTGGACAGACTCAGCAGAGTCAACCGGTTGAATTCAACCATGCAATTAACTATGTTAATAAAATTAAGGTTCGTATTTGGTTGAAAAAAATACAAAGACCAAATGGAAGATAGAGAATAATCCTCTGAATATTGTATAATTATAGAACCGATTCCAAGGTCAACCAGACAAATACAAAAGATTTTTAGAAATTTTGCACACTTATCAGAAAGAGCAACGAAATTTGAAAGAGTCAGGGCATATGGGTGGTACAAGTGGATCTGGTGCATCAGGGGGTGCAAAGCATCTAACCGAAGCAGAGGTTTACAGTCAAGTTGCTAAATTATTTGAAAATCAAGAAGATTTACTCGCTGAGTTCGGACAATTTTTGCCGGATGCTACCAACCAACAGAGTTCGTTGGTAAGTGTCACATATTTAACTTCAAGTACAAGAATTTTTCGTTAATTATTTTAGTTCATTATCACGTTTCAGAGTAACAAGACTGCTACAGTTAACGATCACACAACTATCGTTAAAAAACCATTGGGACCTAAAGCACCTTATAATAATACGGGAAACATTTCGAGAGATCTCCGGGAGTCGAGCGGCACTGGAACGATTGAACGCGAGAGTCGGGATCATAGGGATCGTGAACGAGAGCGAGATAGATCTGGTATACGAGATATTAATAGTGTGCAGAAATTTAGCCACAGTACGGGACAGTTGAAAAGAAGTCCATCCTTCTCACCATCGGTAACGGCGGGAAACTCCCATCATATTCAGCATGGTCCGCCTCCTTTAAAAAAGCATAAAGTGTCGTCTATGCGTGAATGTGTTACCATAGCAGAAGCGGGAAAATATGGCAGTCTGAACGACTATGCTTTCTTCGATAAGGTCAGTGTTTTCCGTCTTAAATTTTCATAATAAACGATTACCTTTCTACGACCTAACTTAATCCTGACCTAAACTCCACCTCTACCTAACGTAACTCTAATCTAACCTGATCTGGACCTAACCTTATATCGACTTAACATAACCTCAATCAAATCTTACACCGATCTAACATAACCTCAACCGAACCTTGTACTGACCTAACCTAATCTTGCTGTAACCTTACCTCGACATTTGTATAAAATATATACATGCTTAGCTTTTATATACTATATTAAACAAAATTAATGTTAATAAGTTTTTAAATCCTTATATCAAATTTTGTTATATTCTATCTATAGTATGATGATAGATTTTTCAAAATAAAATATTAATTTACATTAGGTTCGTAAAGCGCTGAGGTCCCAAGAAGTTTACGAAAATTTTCTCAGATGTTTGGTTCTTTTCAATCAAGAAATAGTATCGAAATCTGAGTTGGTTCAATTAGTAACGCCATTTCTCGGTCGCTTTCCCGAACTTCTACGTTGGTTCAAAGATTTCCTGGGTCATTTACCTGAATCTTCTAATACCAATACAACAAATACGGGGAGTAATTTAAACGTTGAGGCGCTACCAAATAACGTGGTGCGAAGTCACCAAGAACGACCTCAGGGTGATTTGGCGATGGAAATTGATTATACGGCATGTAAACGGTTAGGTGCATCATACTGTGCGTTACCAAAGTCATACGTTCAACCAAAGTGTACAGGAAGAACGCAGTTGTGCAAAGAGGTTCTTAACGATACATGGGTTTCGTTTCCAACTTGGTCCGAAGATAGTACATTCGTAACATCGAGGTTTATATTTTTTTTCAATTTTTTTATACAATGATAATGGTTGATTTCCGATTAAAAAAACTATTGGTGACTTTGAATTTTTAGGAAAACACAGTACGAGGAATTCATTTATCGCTGTGAAGATGAACGATTTGAATTGGACGGAGTGATAGAGACTAACGCGTCCACGATTAGAGTTCTTGAAGGAGTGCACAAGAAAATGAGTAGAATGAGTCAAGAAGAACTTCAGAAATTTAAGCTTGATGATTGTCTCGGTGGTTGTTCTCCTACGATTCATCAAAGAGCCCTAAAAAGGATATATGGCGATAAAGCTGCCGACATTATAGACGGTCTTAAGAAAAATCCTGTCGTAGCGGTACCGGTTGTTCTTCGACGGTTAAAAAGTAAAGAGGAAGAATGGCGAGAGGCGCAGAAAGGTTTCAACAAAATATGGAGGGAGCAAAACGAGAAATATTATTTGAAATCCTTGGACCATCAGGGTATCAATTTCAAGCAGAACGACGTAAAAGCCCTACGGTCTAAAAGTTTATTCAACGAGATCGAAACGTTGTATGACGAGGTTTGTAATATTTTGTTGACCTATAAATTAATTATTTTGTTTTGTTTTGGTTATTAGAAAATAAATTGTATTACAGAGACATGAACAAGTGAATGATGGTAACGGGGATGGTCAAAATAATAGTGACCCACACCTCATATTACCCTACAAAGATAAATCCGTTTTGGACGATGCAGCTAATCTCCTTATTCACCATGTGAAACGTCAAACGGCTATCCACAAAGAGGACAAGCAACGAATAAAGCTTTTATTAAAGCATTCTATACCTGATCTTTTCTTTCATCCGCGCCAGGAATTGAGCGACGACGAAAGAGACGAAGACGGTAAATAGCGGATAAAGTTTTAAAATCAAATAACTTATAGATTGTGAAGATAATGATGTTTCGCGATTACAGATGAAAAAGAGGATTTGAACGTAGCAGCATGTAGTAATTCTCAGTCGGTAACGATAAGTACCTCTTCTATGGGTGGTGGTCTTCAAGCGAATAGGAATAAACCACCGGTTTCTCCGATTCCGTCTTCCACGTCGATCAAAACTGAACCCGACGTCAAAGTACCGATCCATGCCTTGTCAAATGACCCAGAAGAAGCGTATACACTTTTCATGGGCAGCAACAATTGGTATTTGTTCCTGAGGTTACATCACATTTTATGCGAGAGATTAACGAAAATGTATGACCGGGCTGTCGCCCTCGCAGAAGAGGAATCGCGGTACAAACAGCAACGCAAAGAGAGCACAGCGGTTGCTTTAAGATTAAAACCCAAAAGTAATATTTCATAATCCTCCATATCTCTAGAACAAATTTTATTTGATAACGATTTAATTCGATTGTTTGTTTAATACAGATGAGATTGAAATCGAGGACTATTATCCTGCATTTCTTGATATGGTTAAAAACGTCTTAGACGGTAACATGGAAAGCACCGCATACGAGGACACCTTACGAGAAATGTTTGGAATTCATGCGTATATTGCCTTTACGTTAGATAAAGTTGTAACGTACGCCGTGAGACAAGTAAGTATACGCTTATCGATGACTTATCTAAAATCGATTTAAAAGATTATTTCATTCATAACGTTATTAAGATTTTAACAAAAACAACTTTTTAAACAAAAACAAACTTTTTAGTTGCAACATTTGGTTTCGGATCCTATATGCCAGCAGTGTATGGACTTGTTCCAACGAGAGCAACGCCAGCCGAAAGAAAGTAGTGGCGCTGGTGGTTTATGTGCTACAGCTTATATGAGACTCGGTGCCGAAATGTCTTATCAACGTAAAGCTGAGAAAGCAATGGCGGATGAGAATTGTTTCAAAATATATATAGTAAGTGTTTAATAAGTTCTTTAATGGAACTTGCCATAACTAATTGTGTTATCCATTGTTGTTTAGTTCTAAGGCTACATGTATTTACAATTGTATGTTTCAATCTCACATTGATGTTACATTGATGATATAAGTTCGATTACAGCTAACAATATCATTTCACCAATATACAAAAATTATAAATAGAACATACCGTACGTATTATGCTATAGGAAGGATGTTATGTAACAATAACTTTTTATTGTTACAGTACAAGAAGGACTGTAAAATGACAATGGAATTGTTGGATACGGAGGGCGATGAGGCGGTGGACAACAGTTGTAGGGAAAGAGAAAGGGAAGGAGTAACAGTATCTGAAAAATGGTCTACGTATGTTGAGAGGTTTTCTGCTCCAGCTGGTCAGACTAGTCCGAAAGACACCCCTACCTTAACAGACAATGAGCCGACAACCAATCATCCTGTGAGTAACGACCAGGCAGCAAGGGGGGGGAGGGGCAGAAAGCGCAAGAACACTGACATTAGCAAGAAGGTATAGGATCCACATCCCTTTTCATAATCATTGCCAACGTTGAAGTTTACATTCATTTGTATTTAATGTCTGTGATTGGAGTTGTACTGTTGCCATTCAGTGTACAACTAGTGTCCCAAAGAATGAAAGTTTTTTTTCCTTTTCAATTAAAAACTTTCTTCTATTATTTCGTGTGATCGTACTAAATACGCCAGTGGGTACTCGTGCGTGAACGTTTAATCGCAGTCAAGCACTATTCCGGAAATCGGTCTTCAAGTGAATCTTTGTTGACTTCCTTAAAAAGAAAAAATAGAGAATATTCTGGGAATAAACGTTACAGTATATAATATCGGTTGTTTGCTAATACGAGGAAGCTACGTCGCCATATACGATCTGCAATCACCAATGCTTTATCATGCGAATGGGGTCAGAGCACTAGTTCATACTTGTCATTATATAGAAGTCACAAAACTTTGTATACATAAGCAGAATGAACTAAATATTCTTTTAAATGCAAAAAGTAAGAAAAGGACAGAAAGTCATATATTTATTTTCGTAATGTTTAAAGAGATAAGAGAGATATGATTTTCATCTCCGCGCGTCCAATGTGGTGCTGTAAATTAAGTAAAAAGAAAGAAGAGAAAAAAGAAAAGCTTTAGTGCACTACAAATCCCCATTCTTTATTCTATATATTTGCACATACTACAAGTGTGTTGTAATTACACCGTTAGATGTTACTCGACAAACTATAAATTATATTTCTATATTTTAAATATCGATTTATAGTAAACAACGATGTTTGAATAGTAATTTTTCAAAATTTCAAATGCAACAAATTATTGAAAGCACTCAGCAGTATATTGTTCCAAAGTTCATTGCTTTGCTTCCTCGCTTTTATGATGTAAATAACCTGTGGGTTAATTTATTTATTCGCGCAACTATTGCTCAGGATTTATTCTACATTAGAATCATATCTTTTTTTAGTTGAGTTTTTTTATTCTAGGTTGTGGGATACGTTCTACGTTTCATAATTTGAAGAATAGTGCGCGATATTTGAACGCACTTAAAATTTTATTCTATGTCAATTTTACATTATATTTATTCGTCTTATGGTTATCTGCAAACTCTTTTTGTTTGTTTTCTGTTTTTTTCTTTTTTTTTTAATTGGTTTCTTTACGAAAGTGTAGAGCTTTGAAAGTTTAGAGAAATAGCTCGTTAAAAGTAACTTATTTTCATGTTATAAACATGATTTTCTTGTGAATTTGTCACCTGATATTAAGATAATCGGGTTCAACGAAATGAACAAGGAAAACTTTTATGTATACAATTAGAGTATGAACGCATTATAGTAATGTCTCCGTGATCATTGCCTATTTCACGTTTCTTCAGAAGAAATGAAAAAAAGTTAACTAATTTAGAGCAAAGAATAATTACGAGATGAAAGACGAGCATTTAAGATACATTTCCAAATGTACAAAAAGAAAGAGAGAAGTAAAGGGGACACGGCATACACAAAATGAAGTCATCCGAACAGTGCCATAAATGGATGTAAAAAAACGTTAGCTTAAACTTAAACATTTGATATCAGTCAATTCTTAATTCTAAATGTTTCGTTCATTTTTCATCTTACTATTATTATTACTAGATAAGATCTACTAATTTCTAGAATTTATTAACGAATTAGAATTGAAGAGAATGTAAATATTTGATATAAATTTGTACATATGTTTTGATACGCAACCTTAGGTCGACTGGTAGTGTGCATCTGCTAACTTGTAAAAAATTTCCACCATTCGCTGTTACATTCAAAAAATAAGAATCGTGAAGCCTTTGGAAAGGAAATATGGATATTGACACGTGAACACATTACTTCCACGCCACATCACATGTATCATGGCATTTTCTGTCGTCTCCCTTCAAGTTGACTTTGTTGCTACAAAAAACTGTTTGATACCAGAATAAATATCGAAAACAAATAAAATTAACGAATGCGAAAAGAAGACGCAGAACGATAATATTTCGGAACCCTTCTCGAATACTTTCAAAGGATGTGTTAACATTTCCTGTGGAAATTAAACGAAAGAAGCTGGGAAAAAATTTCTCGTCCCTACCTTTCAATTAGGGTATGTTAACAAAACATTGAATTTATATATATATATATATATTACATATATATACATTTTTTAGACATTAGAGATTATTTAGGCACTAGGATTGAATTTTGAAGTCATCTGTTGGTGCAAGATGTCATGTTACACTCTTGATTTAAAGGATGTAGCATGACATACAAGATGCAGTTTGCATTGGTTCTAGCTTGTACTTAAACTGGAAGTAGCGTATCATGGCGTGGACTAAGTGTGTTCCTGATTTAACTGTTGCGCCATTGTGAAGTACATGTGTATTATATTAATAATAATAATAATGATAATAATTCTTTGCTGTGTATATATTAATCTATAAGTAGTGAAGCAAAGATTATATACGGTGTAGCATGTAAATAGAAAGTCACTGGTATCTTTTGACTAATTCATAGTTCTAATGGAAGAACGTAACAGTAATGAGATGTTGATATCCCATGATGTTCTAATGATTTGCCAAAGGTTTCACAGTTTCAGCTCTCTTGGTTCGCTGTTGTCGCTTCTCGCATAAGGAGGTCCTTTTGGCATTCAGTAAATTTTCATTCGTACATAATTATATTCTTCGCTCTGTTTTTTTATTTGTTCAAACTATACGATTTCGTTTAAGGGTGTTAATGATTTTCCATCGCAGTGAAAAGAATTGTTACGCTTGAAATGTTAGTGTTCGGTATTCGATGAGCAACATATTTTTTTCATTTTTTTTTTTTTAATCGAACGAATCTTCCTTTGCTCCAGTTTTCTGGCTTCGAACAATGTGTCTATCAGATTCCACGATTAATGTGCTTTTACTTATGTCATGTTCGAACTTAGGACTTCTTTTTAATTGGAATACTAAATAACATCACATTAGTTCTTATCGTTTGACGTCGACGTAAACATATATGTTTTGTACATTTGATGGGCAACAGGTATTGTTTCTTGGTTTGCTCTGACATAGTATTTTTTTGTACAGTATATATACACGTACGTTTGTGACGAAGAGTGGAATTTTCAGATGCGATGCTCGCAATTGTTGTTTCCTCGTTAAAACTATATCTTCGTATTTTGTACAAATTGTAAACATGCATTTCCTGACAAAGGAGCCTGCATCATGGAATTTTAAGCGCTATACATAATATATATATACATATATAAATATATATAGACAAATTTATACACGTATATTTACACGTACGTGTGTGTTTATAGATTCTTTTCGTTTATTTAACAGTTCAATACGTTTTTATTAGATAACGTGGCACAAGCAACCTTTTTCATTGATTTAACTATACATACATGCATACATATTTATACATATATGTAACCGTTGCCACTAATGATCTGATTTAAACGTTACTGTGACAATTTGTAATATAGTTTCATTGAGACTATGATGGTCATACGTGCAGACAGATTTTATGTGATTGTTATAAGCTCATATCTACGTTTTCACTTTACGCAGTGAATTTTAAACTATATATATATAAGACATATATATATATTTTGTAACTGTAATCTGTATATGAAAATGAATATACATATAATAATAGATAAACAATAATATTGTATAGAAGAGAGATATTGAAATACATGAACAATGCTTTTAAACATTATTGTCTAACATCATTTTGTACCACTAAATTTATTACTTTGATTCTCCAATGATATATTGATTTTTTGTAAAAAAAAAAACAAAGTATTTTGCCTGTGCTTCTATGAACAAAAACAAAGCAAAACAAACAAACAAACCAAATTATTTTGTTTAATGCTGATATCTGATATTTCATGCAAAATATTTATTTCAAACGTTGAAAGTTTCTTTCTTTTTGTTTATCCTCCGACTTTTATTTTAAATGTTTTTACTCATTTAGCTTTGATTTATTCTGCTTATTATTTCAAATGTTATGTCATATGTGCTAAGTACTAAACGGTGATCAAGTACATATATCAAGAGTTATATATCTCTTTTCTAACACATTTGCACTTTAAAAAATTAGTCAAGTTTCGTACAGCCGAAGAGATTGTTCTCGAACTGTTTAACTGAAATTATGTTCATATTTTGCCTCTTTTGTTATGCTTCCGGATTCAAATATTTATTCATTGTCTATGAATGTGCATAGATAAAAAATTCTTTTATTATTATCAAATATTATTGGTACTGAAAGCTTCTATCATGTATTAAATCTTAACTCTTAAATTATTAGTATTCTCGGACATGTTCATTACTTATGATTAATACAGTTATTTTTGGACAATGAAGAATTAACTTCTTGCAGTTTGATAGAGTACCAATAACATGTTTGAAAATAGTAAAGTGACAAGTGTTCTGTTCTGTTGCAAGATCTCATTTTAAATCCTGATCTTTGATTGTTGCTTTTTTCATGCATAAAATTTCCCACATAAACGTTCATATTTTTTATGTTCTTCTGTGAAACATATTCCTTTGCCTATCCAAGTTTATCCGAGTTTAATGATAATTCTTATTTATAGAGTACAACTTTCTTGATACATATGTGATTAATTATGTGTCAGTGTATAATGACAATCACATAATTGCGAGTAGAACAAAATATTTTTTTAAATATATTTTTAATAGTATTCAATTGCTTGTGTAAAAAATAGATTGTTTAAAATTTGTTTATTTTTAAATAATTTATTTATATCTATCTCTTTTTGTAATTTATTATTTTCGTTTAGAAATTCGTTTAAACTGCGGTAACTTCAAGAAAACCGTAAATTGTGCGAAATCAATTGTTTGTAGTTTAGTATAATCTGTAAGATATTGTAAGAGATTATTTTACAATAGTGCTGTAATAAGAACACTTAACTTAAGTATATTAAATTTAGTAATATCTATTTGTGATAGTATAACAAGCGATAGTATTTAAAATTTTATAATTACATTTACTATAATAAGTTTGTACCTTTTAAGAAAATTAACGTAAAACGATTGTTGTAGATGGATGGAAATGGGTGGAGTTCTTTAGGCAGAATCTTGGCAGGACGTAAGCCTGTATTTCTTTATCGTAATGTTAGACAATGGAGGAAAAGGACTGCAAGAATGATGTCAGCATCCATGCCTAATGCTAATCATCCGGAGAAAAGTGCGGAGTAAGTATCTCATTAACGCGGTACCATTCTAATAACAATAATGACATGACTATATAATACTTTATTTACTAAATTATTCTTTTTTTCCTTTTAGATCAACAGATAAAGAAAAATCAATGGACTCTGTAGACGCTCTTCTAAAGCGGCCTCCAGGTTTAAGATTAGCAGACTCTGGAGATACATCTGACATTATTAATTCTGACGAAACACAGTGCAGATTTAATCCTAATAATTACCAAATGTTGTATGTTGCTAGTAAGGAAGCATTCCTGTATAAAAAGAATTCGTTTAGTCGTGCTAGAGAGGTATGTCTAATAACTATACATTTTTTATTCTCTATTAATATAATACATTTTCGAAAACGGTAATATCAAAGCATTAAAGTCCCACGATTTCAAAGTACACGAGTGTTAAGTAGATTTGGAAACAATATCATTGTGCTACCAATGTGTCGTGATCTACATTTTGGGAATCTCTGACATAAAACATTATTAATATATACATTTTTCTTTTTCAAAAGTGTCATCCAACCGTAACGAAACATCTGAACTCCAAGTTCCATCAATGGCTAGCGTCTTGGGCATCTAAAAATGTTGCGGAAGTTCAAAATCGATTATGTCAGGACTGGTTAATGGGTCGTTACGAAAACCTGATCCCTCACAAGACGCGGGTGATTACGGATAACGATCAAACGAGATCACCTTACCGACAATACAATCGTTATAAAGTGGAACGTTTGCAACCCGATCTTTTAACGGAATCATGTGTATAATCTTACGCCTCTTATAATTTCTTTACCATTCTTTGAGAATATATTGATTACTACTTGAGAGCTCGTTTCGATAATCTCACATTCATGGATACTTTCTGTTAAGAATAGGTAGTTAAGAGAGAGAGAGAGAACGAAAGAGAGCGAAAGAGAGAGAGTTCATCATTTGAGACAAAACTAAGACTAATTCTTGTGGCATGTAACATGCACGAACTGTAAGAAAAAGATGTCTTATTTTTGTCAACGAAGTTCATCGCGAGCAAAGACACGAAGTGCAGAAGTGGTCGTTAAAAAACAAAGGTATCGAGGACTATAACGAAACGTCTGTACATTGTATGTACTTCACACCTTTACCGCATTCTCACTTTGACAAAAGTTTCATTCTTCGACTGTACAGGTATGAATAATTTCTTGCAAATGGAAATATCGTTCGATTTATTAAATTGCTGTTAGTTCAGCAATTTCGCGCGTGTTCCTTCACTTTGAAGTACTAGGTTTAAATATTCCTAAGTTGACAATGAAAGACAATTATAGCGAGCGATATTTTCATTTGTACTGCGCATAGGCTTGTGATCAGGTAATATAAGATATTTAAGCGTGACCCTTCATTTCCAAAAATCGATTACTTTTTCAACGAAATTAGATACAGACTTTCCAGGTAAGGTTTTAAAATAAGAGAGTGATGATAAAAATAAAATTTTTGATACATTATGTAATATCTCGAGCGATTTAGAAAAAATATTCTGCCGTAATTTAATTGTCGTTGTCAACGTTTTACAGATTCAGCCAATTTTATTTTACGAAGTATTTTATTTTTATAGATTTACGCAACAGTTGTTGTTAATAATTGAAAGTTATTCATAATTAGATTATTAAAACGAAATTAAAGACTATATCAAATTAAATTGGCTAAACCTGTATCCATTTTTTAAAATAATGAACATGTCTTACGAGGTTCTTTCTATTCGTGCGAGTATAAAGTAAGTTCTCCACTTTTTTTCTGATAATTTTACAAAAACAGTTGTTCGAAATGCTTCATGTGCACATATGTAAAATATTTCTAATTCGAGGTTTTTACTAACTTGCTCTTTATACGAATGATACAATTGAATTTAACATACATATGATTGAATGTAATATATATGTTTGTACATATGTATATGCATCTGTGTATGGATGTGCGAAAATCGGGTGCGTATGCACGTGTATATATACACATGCGCACACGCATACATAGAACGAAACAAACACTAGGCCTTATTTTTTACCTGATCTTTAGGCTACTCGATAGAAACTGTAAAATATGTTAAAATATAGCGGTGTTCCTGTACAGTGCAAAGCTGTAAGCATCAGAGTGCGGTGTTCGCATTGTTAAAAAAGGTATTAGTTTACCACGCACGAAGTACATGGTTTATTTTACATTATTCATTAGTTAAGTATATACCTTTTTATTGATTTTCTTTTATTTCATATATTCATATAAATGTTATATATGTACGAAAACCATTGACGCAACTAGGTAGGGACCAGGGTGAATCTGGCCGCCCCAAAATGTTGACATTGTGTAAGAGATATGAAACGCAGAATACCTCATATTAGAAATTTATACATTTTCAAAGTTAAAAATTTACAAAGTTATAAATTCTCACATTTCTAAATTGCTAAATTCCCGAATTTCCAAGTCTCTAATTTTTGAATTGCCAAATCTATAAATTTATTAACAAAATTAGTGAACTTGGCCCACTCCAGACAAACATTCTAGTGATACCAATGGTACAAATTTTATGTTTCTGAAATTTTTATATCATCGAACATTTTCTGTTTTTTAGCGTAATTAATCGATTCTTAAAATGAAAATGGTACAAGTTGCAATTACACCTGTTCGTGCGTGGTAACGAAAGTAAATAATTCCTTTGTAACATTCGAGCTGCGCGACGCAGTCGTACAAAAAAGACGAATTAATTTTGTTTAAGCGAATCTATTAAAATATATTTGACACATTAGGATGTACGCATAAACATGATTAAATACATTTTTATCCTAATTACACGGATTTCGTTGAAGCCTTGGCGTCTCTGTTTATAATTTTGTGAACGAAAATACACACACCGTGCTCTTCAATTATGCAATATATTGCAGTTGTACATTAAAAACTGTGTATCTTATCGAAAGGTGAACAAAGAAAAGAGAGACGTGGTCTTCCGATACTCGACTACTTGTGACTATTGATAGTGTATTTTATCGAGAAATTGCTAATTTTAAAAGTGTATGTCCATGTATCAAAAGTGAATGTACAGGCAATTTTATTACTCAAGATAATAATTTAATGTTGATATATTTTGCACAAACCATTATTAATATTAATAAATAATTAATATTACGATTGTTTTTATTTCATTCACTCTCGATTCTCAGAGTCGCGATATAGTCGGTCAATGTACATTTGTTTGTAAACGGTAGAATTACGTTGTAAACAAGAAAAGAAAATATAATTTTATGTTCGAGGTAAGTGATAAGTGGTGTGGGGATAAAGGAAAATAGAGTAAAAAGTACCAAACCCAATTATTTCTTACAACATTACTTATTTTTATTAAAAATGATAACATTCATAATCGTTGTACAATTACAGATAATTTACCCTTTCAGTGTATTAATTATTACTAAATGAAATACTGTATACGAATACATTGCCTGTACTATTTTCTATATGTTTGCTAAAAACATTTCAAATATTTTCGCAGATATTGTACGCTTTCAGAGCCTATAACTTGCTAAAAGTAATCTAATAATTTATATTTAAAAGTTTTGTTGAAGCTAAAGTAGGCGTTTAAATTACAGTTTTTGCTGATTGTTCTATTTTTCATTATTAATGAATAATCCATTATTATTTTTGTCAAATTGTTATTTTTTGTCATTTGTAAAATATTCCATGAAGCGTACAATGTTCAACCGAGAAACATCGAAGCAAAAACCTCTTTGGTCTTTGAATTAAAAAACAATCGAGTATGATGTTTTGTAATGAGTGAATGATACTATGGTTATATTTATTGTTTTTAGCACATTATAAATAGTCGATTATGATATACAAAAAGGTCTGAAACAATTTTCCCCGTTAAGTACAAAATTGTGGATTGTGCCTTATTGAAATACTGTAATAACTATCCTTGCTACTTTTACACCACCTTCGAGTAATTCTAGGGTGTACGTTAACTTAAGAATAATTGTTAGTCGCCGATGAATTTCGACAAAAATTTGCGTTCTTTAAAATTCGAATATAAATCAATGTGTTCGAACTGAGCGTCGAAGTTCATTTGTCATCGATTTTGACAATCTATCCTCGATTCGTATTTGAAAAAAAAAAACAAAATATTCTTTTTAATGAACAGAAAAGGACACGAGGTTCATAGATCTTCTACAGTTCGCATATTTTTTGTGTGAGTGTCAGCATCAATAGCTTAGATGAGCAGATTTACAAATACGAATTTTGAATATCTTATCAGAAGTTTTATATCGATTACAATCTTTGGACCTGACTTTACTTTTCGAACAAGAATTTTGTGCACGTAATTCAGATACACGCTTAGAACTAACTATAAAAAATGCTATTTACTAAAATCAGGTCTGATATGATTCTTAGACTTATTACAATTTTACGAATTATAACTTATTTTCGAATAATCAAGAAAATAGAATAAAACATATCATCGTAACTTGTAAAACATTAATACGTGTTAGTTGGTGCTTGAAATTAACTTACGATGAATTTTCTATTGGAGTAATTTTAAGTGACCCCAGACGCTTAAGTGAAAGCGTTTGAAAATTGCGCCATCGCGGGAATAGTCGTTACCATAGCAACGCGGAATATGCGCGCAAACAATTGTACAGGGACTTCCCTCGCAGTGGTTGCGTCGTGCGAAGACTTGCCGCGTGTAATTCAGGTAAGATTAATCAATTTTCATGCAATTTTCTCGTTAAAACAATACAAAAACTGTAAATAATATGTTCGATAATGTTTTCGAATAAAAATGTATACGAAACTACTTTTCTTAAGAATAATTTGATTAAAATACGTTTTGCGTGCATTTCAAACTGCAGCTGTCTGTTGTCGAAACAATTTTCAATCTACTAATTAATACTAGTTATTCTTAACTCTTAAATACTATCGGGATTAAAACTTACATAACTACTATACAGAGTCTGATATATCGCTACTACATTCTTGAATCACTAAATAAGTACAAATGCTGAATAAAGATTAGCTCTTGTTCAACGAATTAACAATAGACAGTTCTATGTGCAATTGAACAATGAAAAATGTATTCAGAAGTTTGTTATGTTTTTCAAAAATCAATAGCGATCTTACAGTCCGTTCGTAGTAGTTAAAGGTCAAATATCAATGATCGAATGTCGATTCAGTGCTGGTAAATAATATTCGAAAAAAGAATATTTTTTCATACAGTTTGACTCTGTAGAGATGTTGACTCTCCAATGGTAGCCAACGGTACTGTCGATTCGACATTCGATCAAATTTGCGCGGCACGCACCGATTGCGCGCGCATCATGACCGCGAAAATTTGAAATCTACTGCATTCCAATCATCAAAAAGCGAGTAAATAAAATAAAACCACGTGACCTGTTCTGTTGTGTGAGATATAGAAAACGAGAGTCCGCACGTTGATTGTCGGTGGTGTCAAAATAATCCTTGTTGAAGAGGCAAGGGGAGAATTGCTTCTTTCGACGGTGATACGGCGAGGATGGCGGTGATACCCATGACCATGGCTGTTTAAATCAGGTATGTTCACGTGTTTTAGTAATTTTTACGGACACGACTTAACTGACGTAGTCCATGTCGTCGGACGATTCGCTTTCGATATCGTCTACCGTCGTGTTTTGACGACAGTGATAAACGTACGCGCTCATTGATACGTTTTCACCGGTGCGTACACACTTGTAAGTTTCGTCAGGACATTTACATCTGAAACAAAAAATATACATTATCAGTAGTTCAGTATTGTTAATTTTATCAAATATTTAATCATATTTATTGATATATTAGCGTTAATGCAATTTTATTAGCGAAATTGCAAATTTTGGAATTTAGAAATTTATGAACTAAAAAGTTTGGAAATCCAGGAAGTTAAAAATGTATTAATTTGTGCCTAAATTTGGACATTAAAAGTACAGTTTGGAAATTTGAAACTTACGTATTTGGCATGAAAATTGTGCCTAGACGAGTGGTTGGAGTATATGTGTTCCATCCGCAAGGTGTATCATAGCAGTTCCGTTTAGGTTGGTCGTCGTTTTCGCTGTCGGTGCCCCTTTGAGTTCTTGTATTATCGGGATGCATATCGTGAACAAGTAGACGTAACTGTTCGGCTAATTCCTACAAAAAATGATCGAAAACATTGTCTTGAAATTTGCATTTTTCCTGGTAATTAACAATATTCGTAACAATTAGTTTCATATCGTATTATAATATAACACGTTACAAGTGCGTTACGCAAACGTTTTTTTAACGAAAAGGAGAGTTAAAGAATCCTATTAGTAATAGAAATTTATATAGTAAGCCTAAATTATTGTTTATATTACGCATGCCAAACAAGTTTGATAATATTATTCGACACTGATAATTCACTTGTTTTCAAAAATTCATCCAGTGTCGTGATCATCTAAACTGCTTTGAGTTGTGTATAAATACGTTGAAAGTCGTTACGTACGAAATCGTTGACGCAGTTAAGGTCATTGCTATCGATTTTGCATTTCGAAAAAGAACGAGTTGGAGTTTGATTCTTGAACGAATCGCGTTATCGTTACGCATGAAATGTACGTTTATATGGAATCTGATGATTGCCATTGTACCGTTCAGAACCAGAATAATTTACTTTTTATTATAAACAGCACCGTCAGATTCATATTTTTGATAACCAAAGCGTTTAACATATTCGCAAAATAATATAATATTGTACAAAAATTAATCTCTTGATGTAAGAAACGATCGAATTTATGGTAACAGAGATATTATTTCTTTGCCTCTGTGACTGTACATAATTCTAAATGTCCACAAAATTAAATGTTTTAGTACAACATAAATGAAGTTGTTAATTTCTTTAAGTTTTTGTGTGATTAAATGTTTGTATTGCAACAGGCTTAATCTGTTAAATATTAGCAGGCATTTATATTTCCAATTGCTCGTGACCTTATCGAATTCGTTAAAAGTTAAGATATTTCAAACGCCTATGTGTTTGGGACATGTACATCTCCCTGTGAGTATGAACATTTGTGGTGGGACTATTACACCCATTCAACCGTAATCCCAATAATTTATACCCTAGTATATATCCGAAACATAAAAATCATGTATTCCTGACTTGGTATCTAATAAACATTTCGAAAACGCCGTAACCATAAAATCCCCGTACAAATCATGTATCTAAAAGTGAACTGCAAAGGAATAAACTCATCTCTGCACGCTCGAGTTGGATAACGGTTCTCGGACACATCAGGACCATAAAAAGGATGTTCTCAAACACCTATTAATTTGATCGAAAAGCGTTATAACTATAGAAAAGATGAATCTAAAAATAGCGTTGAAAGAGTTGATCTGCATGTTCTATCATAAAACGGATCCCGTTGCAACGTTAAAACATAATGATTTCCACGAACGCGTAATCTCAGGACGTAACCAGGATCCCTTACCTCTGATCTCACAGCGGCGCTGTTGGAGAAGTCGACGGTGTACAGGACAGCTAATAACGTCACTAACAGTATCAGTTTCATCTTGCTGTCGATTTTTCTCGATTCTTCAAATCCGAAGTTGCTAATTCTCCAACTCCAAACGATGATCGCCGTCGAAAGATTGTGTCGACGGTTGTTCCGGAGTCGGGTGGATCGTTAAGAATGATCCTCGTCGAAGAATCTTCGAAGACAAATGTCTAGGATGAAATCTCGAGGCGGGATAGACCCGCGCACCGAGTCTGACCAGAACTGGAGCTGGAAGGATGGAGTTGGTTCCGTCGAGAGGAACGTTCGATCCTCGTTCGAAGATCCTGTCGATGTTAAGCTAAGCGGTGTTCGAATTTCCGGATTCAAAGGAAATTCACGCGTGTCCCAAAGTGATTCCGCGATGCTCTTCCGACTTTATACATAGACTGACGCCTCGTATAGAATGAGGAGACTTTCGAGATGCCTGGAGTTTATATAGGCAGAGCTAGTAGCTGCCCGAGAACGGGTGGGGACGTCGAGGGGAGTCGTCGTAAGAAAGAAGAAGATATGACCAGGGAGAGAGCGAGAGGGTGATATAACGAGCGGTTTCGAGAAGGGAGAAGTTGCAATAATAAGAACAACAGTATTAATAATAATGAACTTAAGTATCCTCTGACATCTGCGTTTCTTCTCGGTATCGATTCGTTGGGTGATCCCGTTCGAACGAAGCGTGGATCCCATGGATATCGATTACCGGGGGTTCAATCGTTGAATTTAACCCCCCATGTTGGTCATTGTGCAACCAGGAAATTTATCTTGCAGCTTGTAATCAGTTTAGATTCATGTATTAACTTTTCAATCGAATTTATTCTATCAGAACTTTGATACATTAGGCCTTCGAAATTTGCAATTTTTTTAACTCTAGCACTTCATATTTGAAGGAACTGGAATTTCATATAATGCATATTTCATAAAATAATGCATTAAAAGTGTTCATCAGAAACTTCATTTTTGGAAATGAGTCTATTTCCATTAAAATTTACAAGCTGTAAAATAGATGGAGTCAACAGTATTATTTTTTTTTATATTTACTTAACACTTGATCTCCCCTTAAATTTTCTATTGAACACAATGTTAGTATTTAAATTTCAAATTAATTCATAAAGTTACATAAAATTAATTCATAGAGTTGCAAATATAATTCAAGGCAATAGTTAGATAACTGGCAAGAAAATTGTCCGCCCCTTCGGTTTTAGTTTCTCTAACTGAGGGTGCCCGTTATTCTTAAACGAAACGAGATGATTAAAAAAAGAAGTAGAATTTATTCGTTTGAGAAATCGAACGAGGTCTCGCGTAGCGAGATGTAGTTTTCGTTCAATCTTGTTTTTCATTTGTTACCGGACCAACAACTTTCTGCTTCAAAACTTTTGTGACAATTTTATATTACAAAACACTTGAATCGTTACGTCTGTAATATTATCAACTTCATTTAGTCACGTGACTGAATGTTTTGCTTTAAAAATATTTGTGACTTTCTCGTTCGATTTGTGAATCATTTATACACCGATTGTGTACTTTTAGTTTTGCTGTGTTATAATTAAGCAAGGGTGGATAAATAAATTATTCACATTTAAGTTTTAAAGATTTGGCAATAAAAAATTCCTAATTTCGTTAGTTCCCTTAGCGAACTTCTGCTATATTGCATACCGAGATTATTTTCTACGTGATGAATGCAATGATCCGTTTCACTTTCAATCATAAGTTTTGATAAATCATTTACTGTTAAGCATTCGTCAAACGCTGATTGTGAGCTTGAAAAACTCTGACGTTGGCGAAGCATCTGCGTGTTTAGCGAAGATATATAAAGCGTATCGTGTTGATTCGTTAAATGGAATAATTTAGAGAAACGAAAAGTTGTGACACGCGAATTATCTTGCCGAAATCGTAATTCAAATCGTGCAACTTCGAGCCTGCCTCAAACCGAGAAAAGTTTTGTTATTTACTTACTTCAAATTATCAAGTTAAATTACATATCGTGTTTCGAATTACCCACTTTTTGTTCGATCATCCTACCGTTTTAGTTTTTGCACAAAAACAGTCAAGCGTTGAAAGTTTCGCACCGATTTCGTTTATCCGATACTACAATGCATATCGTCATCGAACAATCGACTGCATAAATTGGTCTATATCGCCAAAACGATATTCCAAATATTATCAAAATAAAAAAACTGGTAACTGTACCCGCATAAAAAAATTCAGAACTATGCATATAATTTGAAATGTTTACAAACGAAAACCTAATTAGTTATGTAGATCTAGTCATTTTTTTACCGTGAATCATAAAAAACAAGCTGTGACACGGCATAGTCTTTTCAACAAAACAATCAACAACGCATTAAGCGTTAATCCCAGAAGTATCGCGCCACAGTATCGCCCTAACTTCGACGGTCCGATCGATTTCGTAGCGTTATCGTACTCGATCGGTCACACGAGTCGGTCCATAGATCAGCAGAGATCGAAACAAACCAATCGATGACGTTGTTTACTCGGTCAGTGCAGTCTCGTCCACGGACATTTTAATTCGACCACAGATAAACGCACGTGAGTCAGAATGCAGGCAGAGGCTTGACGCGGGCCCGTCACCATCTCGACCAATAGCACACGGCTTTCAACGTCACGTATCGTGGTCGCCTCATATGCGGAGGACACGATCTAGCGAGCTTATTTACTTGTTTCGCCGATTTTGCAGATACTGCAGGGCGCAGGATTATGACGATAAAATTGTACATTTAAGAATCTAAATAAAGTGGATTAATTGTCTTAGTTTTTGAACTTTGCAATTTTGGGATTTAAGTTTGAGACTTTGGGACGTAGGAATTTTTCAACTTTGGGACTTTGACACTTTAGGTCCTTTTGAACTTTTGAATTTTGTCACTTTGAGATTGCAAATTTCAGCACTTTGTAACTTTAGAATGTTGAAGTTTTAGAATTTTAAAACTTTGGAAGGTAATGTATTATAGCTACAATACACGATTAGGGACTCCTAGAGGTCTAAAATGTCAGATCCCATTAAATGCGAGCAAATCAAATACGTTCTGGATGATAGAGTAGGATGTGCTCATGTCAGTAGTATGTGTTAGCAATGGACGTTCCTCTCGTGCATTAAAAGAGCATTTGACCACGAAAAATGACCACTTTCATGAAGACCTTCAACGTAACATTACATCTAGCTGAGGGTGACTCACATAGAACTAACAACTCAAAACTAATAAAAATCATTTGCCCATTTCATACATCATTACCATAACATCTTATACAATGATCGAATGTACTTGACCCTTTTATACCTTACCATCAGAGAATTTTCCTGAATAGATTCAATCAGTTCTAGTTTTCCTCTTACAATCAAATTCGAGTAAGTGCACAGACTGCTGGTGTTTGGCATCTTGTGTATTCGTTGTATCGTGTCGATTGTTCGAATTGTTACATGTTCATGTATCAACGTGGCGAGGTAAATCGCAAGGTTCGCGATAAAACGCTCGCGATGTTCGATGCATCGTTGCAGGCGCGCGTGTGCATCCTTCAGCATCTGTTTTTCTTTCGTACGCTCCTCTTTGTCTTTCTTCTTTTTTCCACTGTCTCTTTCAACTGTGTGTCAACGCGAATTGCATCATCGGGATGAAACGTAAGAAGCCGCGAAATTCGTGAGCGCATATTTTTACGCGCGAAACTGCGCTTCGTAGGTACTAGCATATCGAATTTCGTGATCGTAAAGAGTGATTACGTGTTTCCATGAAATCGCGGATTTCGATTCATGGGTTTGTTCATGTGGATAACCTTCGCGATATTCCGGTTTCTAACCCTTTGCGGATGAAGCACTTCTGAGTGTATATCTTCAAGAAATATTCGTTTACAGCAAAATAGTTAATAACTCCTCGACACTGGTCGAGATATTGGCGGGAAATATTTGTTGCTACGATTAGTTTCCAACGAGCATCAATATTATGAACTGTTGAGCCACAGCATTTTCGAGTATTGTCAATGGCTCTGAACCGATCAGATTTCAACAATTGGAAGATCGACAAGGTTGTTAATTCGCGTGGTAACGATTAATATTTGATTCGTAATCGATTTAGCCGACCTTGGTAATATTACCACGTAACCGCGTGCCGGTTGCCAATTCCTCCGAATAGTTACGTGCTTGTATTTTGGATTCCATGTGTTAGCTTCGATCTGCAAAACTTTCCATGGTATACACCGTAATAAGACACAAGCGGAGGGCAGGGACGAACGCCGAAATACTTTGTGACTCGAATAACGTCACGTCATCGCGTCTGAGTTAATTAATTAAAACGCGACCGTATTGTTGCCTTTTGCACCCCTATGTATCACGTACAACCTTCAGATCTTGTCACAATTAAAATCTCCGCAAGATCGTTGGGTTGGTAGGCGATATATTGCGTGCATATGGCGATATGTTGGTGATCTAACGAGTAGATACACAACGCATAGTAATCTAACGCATAGTAATTTAATGTACAGTAATCTAATTTGCAGACATACAATGCGTGGTGATCTATTGTACGGTTATCTAACGCGTGGTAATCTAACGTGTAGCTATACAACGCGTAGTAATTAAAGCGCAGCTACGTTTTCTCAAAGATCCCACTTACCCCGATAAGCAAAAGATATTTCCGTAAATATGTATAATTATCTAAGTGTGCACATGTTACCATTATCGTTAAAAATTCATTTCGGTGCCTCGTGCCAGCAACAATTCGCTGATTACAATGTCATATCATCGCAACTAGGTATGCGTGTATCGTTTCGGTTTTGCAGTCGGACAATACGAGAGGTTGCGTATTCCAAGAAGCAAATCAGATGAGTTTATACGAGCAGTCACGTAATCGGGCCGTGTGATTCCTTTCGGAATTTTTATGGCTTGAATTAGATATAATTGTGCAGAAGGAGTTACGTCCGATCACCGTGTGTACGATCTATTAAACTTGTGTGGTCTCGAGCGCTCCAGTTCTTTCCTGTATCATGGCCTGTCCTCTTTCACGAGCATCGCTATTTCAATTTTCCAATGACACTGGGTCGTGGAAAGTTTCGTTCATCTTCTAATCGTGTGAACTCCGCTGAACAATTTACAGATTACGAGTCTAATCAATTGATTCGAAGACAGCCCTAAAATAGGTCGGAACGTTGCGGAGAGTCATTGACGAGTTATCTCGCTCTACTCTTCGGTACATATTTGCCTAATTTTGGTTACTTAGGCAGAATTTGGGTTATTAGTACTTGGTCGCATAGAAATTCGGGGGTGTAGGAACTCCAAGATACAAGGGTTCGGGAATATAGAGATTTGGGGAAGTAGGGATTCGGGGATATAGGTATATGCAGACATGGGGATGCGAGGAATATAGGGATCCGGAGATATGTGGACAGATAGGGTCGGTGTATGTAGATTCAGGCACATAGGAATTTGGGGATATAGGAATTCGAGAATGTTGAGTTTCTGAGATACAGTGACTTAAAAATTGAAGAATATAGAGATTAAAAGATTTGAAGATCTAGAGATACAGGGACAAATCCTACGATGCAAGAACCAATTACTACGATGAAAGAACCTTTTACAGATATACAGACATGTCGTATAGGTATGTATAGGAATCAATAGGTTCAAGCATCTGATATAGAAATCTAAAAATGTAGAAACGTGTATATGGATACAATATAGCCATACATGTTTAGCTTTTTTAATATGAATGATCACGTGTGCATGGGGGGTCGCGTTGACCAAAAATGGCTTCATGGCAGCGATCACGTACTGGACCCGGCTACTAGGAATTCTCAGGCTCGTTTTGTCCGTTGCTTATCGTAGATCCCTAATGACGTCAGCATCATTCACGAAGATCAGAGGAATTCTACGAAAAAGAAGAGCAGCGATCTGTGGATGATTAAGGAGAACTCTTCAACAAGTTGCCCGATGGTCGGTTAGGTCAAGGGAGGAAATATCTTAACGTCATTTGGAAATTACGTTTGATCATGCAATATGCTCGTAAGTTCCTTTAAATTACTAACATCAATTAGAATGATTTTGCTCTGACGATAATTTTATGCGGTGAACGGAACGTAAATAATAGAGTAGAAATATACATACGAGGAGATGAAATTGTACCTCTATGGTGAAGACTGTTTAGCCTTGTCTAAAATTTTCAAAAATCTTTCTTCGGAACATTATTATGAACATTACTTATTTAGAGATATGTATTATATAAAAGAAGTTTATTGACCTTATGTAGGTCGATCATTATGGGCTAGATTTCTCGATTTTGTTTTACAATTTGATATGTTGGAATGCTGGACGTATTTTTTACGAATGTGAGTTTCAGCGATGAAGAACGCGTAAAAAGCGTAGATTATTATTAGAACCCCTTCTCGGAAGTACAGTTGGGAAAATCGTAAATGTTGAAGAGAATCATTAACGTTTAGTAATTTTCTAGGAAGGGAGAAATACGTTTTTGGTTTTCTCAGAATTCTCTCATGGTGTTCACGGTACGCAGAATACATTTCACGTCGCCCCAGCAATAATCGAAAACGGCTCCTCCTTTTTCGTATAAATTACCAAAATTTCATGAATGCAAGTCGCACGATACTCCGAGCCAAACAGAAAAATATTGAACGAATACTTCTTGCCTCTCCTTTCGTCACTTCCTGTGAATGAACCGCATACGCCCTTCGTCTCCCAAAAGCTAATATCTGGGTTATCACACTTCCTTAGACGCTTTTTTAATTTTTCGAAGAAAATCGAACACTTCGAAAATTTTCCAAACCGATTGTGACCAATCGTACGAATGACGCACACGACTTCCACGAAAGAAAAAAACCAAGAAACATTGGGGGTAGAAGTCGGATCAAGAACTACGCACAAGACAGTCCCTATCTATTAGATAACAAGTGATTAATTTCGACACGCGGACATTAATTAAACGTCGGAACAGTGCGTGTGCCATGTTCTTGAAAAAGCGCACCGCTTAGTTTGATAAATTGTCGATAAAGAGGCACGCGGATAACACGAGTCAAAAGATTGACCGACGCGCATCGTTTTACATGTCCAAACAAAAATTTATGTCAATGAATTCGTGGTCTGACTCTTAACGCACCACCTCGATTCATTTCAGTCACTTGTCGATAGTTCTAGGATATGCATAAGGATATGACGGTATTTGGGGGTGTAGGAATTTGGGGATTTGGAATTTTGGGATGTAGGGATTTCGGGATGTAGAAATTTCGATGTAGGGATTTGGGGGTGTAGAGAGTCGGCGAAATGGAGATTTGGGGATATAGGGATTCGGGGTTTGGGAATTTGGCGAAATACTGATTCGGGATATAGGGTTTCAGAGTATAGAATTTCGGGATATAGGAATTTGGGATATTGGAATTTGTGATATAGGAATTCGGAACATAGGGATTCGGTATACAGAGATTTCATGATACAAAAATATATGGATCGAAGAATACCTAAGACAAACATCCCTTAACTCTAGAACACAGATATGCACAAGACGCATAAGGTGCGTCATCCGATAGACAATCATCAGAAGTAGAAAATACGTGGTCGTACTTGACCATGTATAAAGAGCGGTTTTCGCGGAAAACAAAGGCAAGGAGATCGTATTTGTACCGGTTGCGTAATCAGCAGATGTACTAATTAGTGCAGAGCGTGGCAGCAATTTGGTGGATGACGGGTGCAGCGTGGAAAAGGAGCATCGGCTGGGTCGCCTTTGGCCATTCGGCCGAGCAAAGTGTCGGCTGAGCGGCAGACGGCGCGACGCCGTTTATTTGCGTCCGTGATGGGACGTCGGGTCGCCGCACAGGTGCGTCTCACGATTCTTGGCGTTCGACAGCGTCTTATTCGCGACGTTTGCCACCGATCCGTCGGACATTGGGCCCGTACGACCGTCACGTCTACCTCTGACGAATCTATTCGCGGTAGACAGAGAAGCTGGCTAGTCCAGACTGACTTTACGCCTACCGTGATGCGTTGTGTAACGACGCCGTCACACGAAACGATTCTCGATGTTCATTCTAGAACCACATCGCTTTTGCGTCTAACCGATATATTGTCATTCGACGATTCTTTCGTTTAGGGACTCGTGACAAATACAGTCGGCTGATGACACTTGGGTACTTGTGTCATTTGGGTACTCGAGATGACTGAATTTTTAAATCTTGAAATTTGGAAATTCCCCTTCTCAATGGTCATTTTAGAAGATGCAACCTTTTTGCTCACTCACCACCCCAACAAATTTTGTCAATCACCCTGTACGCCAATATCAAGTTTGTCATTTAATATTGTTGTAATAAGAAAAATGACGTGCTTCTCTCCACCATTCGATAATTTGTATTTGTTAGAAAAGCATCTAGTATCGATATTGTAAGAACTATGAAGATTTTACGAGTATCGTAATCTTGTTTTCCGCGATGCGACGTCAGGATTTTAATGGACGACCGCATCTGTCGCTAATGGGATGGCAGCTTCGCTATTTTATGGGATGTTAAATCCTAGCACGTCCGTTGTTGAAGCATCATCAACAACTCGAGTTAGGAGGTTCTTGATCTGCCAATTATTTCCGTAGACGAATTGTCGTAGACGTAGTTTGCTGACGTGGACGGCCATGAACGGGATAACATAAATGTTCGGACAGGGTTGTTGTGTCATTAAACGTCCACCGTGTGTCTTTTCCATCCATGTACCGGCATAAAACGGTAACGTTTATGGTTTTCGTTTATTATTTAACGCTTTAGCGACGGTAGCTTCCGTTCACGAGCAAACTCGAAAAGGAGAGAGCATCTCGTTTTTCAGGTATGGGCCAACGCTATTTTGGCGCTAGCTCCCGTTAAAAGCTCCCCTTTGCATCTCGACTCGAAACCAGTCAGACTATCTTCTCTTCTGTTTGTGTTTCTCCCGTTTCGTGACTCGTGCCAAAACAATAATTATCATTCAGCTTCGTGATCGATCGCTCGATCCTCGTAAACGTACAGTACCGAGGAAGTACACATTCTCTTACGTAGAAATGACCTGGGAATATGTACAATTTCGTTCACCAGTATTTGTGACATTTTATATTTCTTATGCGACGTTAATTTATGCAGGATGTCATATTGGAAACCTTCTTTTAGAGGTCAGATCCTTAGGACCAAATCTTTAGATTCCAATACTCCTACATCTCTGAATGCCAATATAATTAGATCCTAACTTGATCCTAGTTGCCTTAGATACTAGATATCTTTAGATCCCAAATAATCCTAGACCCCAACATTTCTATATTCCAAAGTCGCAAGGTCCCAAAATCCAAAAATTTCGAAGTCCATTTACTTGCTAAGTCCATTAACCGCCATTTATACGAAGGTGCTAGGTGTCCAGATACTTATACGTGCGTATTAATATAAGATGTTAGAGCGTTCGTGTGTATACGCGCACAGACACGCACATACGTAGAAGTATTAGCGTACACACGCGGCAGCAACATATTAAGAGGCGAAACGGCGGATCCGCAATAAGTATCGTGGTCGAATTTACGCATATTTACCTAGCCAGACGAAGACGCCGGCGCCTCAGTGACTCAAGACGAACGAACCAAAGACAAACCTGACGACGACGACAACGACTACGAGCACGACGACAACGTTGTCGAGAAGATATCGGCAAGCGAGCCGACACCTTTTCACGCATCCGCCAATCCTAAAGCTGTCGACGTGAGTTGTTGCGGCGCCATAAGATTCTCCTTTCCTTCGGTTTGTTGCTGGTCTTTTTTTATAAACGACACAGCCTCTGGAAATAATACGATCGTGCCCGCGCGCTTTTTCTTCTACGACCGCCGCGCCGCGGCGCCAGTTTGATTGTCGCAACACCTTCTTAATTTATTCACCTTTCTTTTTCTCTTATTTTACTCGGTTATCTTGTTTCGAGATCGCTCGCTTTTTCGATCACCTTTCAACGCGTTTAACATCGACTGCTGACCAGTAATATTTAGGACCGGGCATATTTCGCTTCAAATAAGCTAATAAATATTTGGAGACATCTAGTTGTCATAAGACAATTTGTTAGTTAACACTGTTAACATTGTTAATTTTATGTATTGCAACTGACTGATACAAATTTTGATTGCTTGTATAATATGTGTTAATTACTACGTTACTAGTATTTGATTACTCTGGTCTTTTATTCCATTTCATTGATGTACTGCAGGGAGATGCAGTTTCAATTCTTCGAACGATAAGCCTGAATAATGCTGTTTCGTTTGATTATGCTCTTAATGAGTACATTAACGATGATTTGTATTATTTAGTCCTGGACTATTGTAATTAACGCTTTCCGTAATTGAGGCTGGCTGATTGCGAGATTTATTGTCATGTTCTCGGAGGTTTAATGCGAACGTGGTTCTGGCGATGGTTTCTGGCGGACCCGGTCGTTTCAGCAGTATCAGTATATCAATATATCGTCTATTAAAATGACATACGCATTCGTTAAAGAATGAAGATATGAGTACATCTTACTATTTCACTAATAAAATTACTATCGTAATGCATTAATTAAATTACAAAATTAAGTTCAGCAGAGTAATTATTTGACATGTCATAGACATCTTTATATTTCTCCGCCGATGGCACTGAAAGAAAAAGAAAAATGGAAGGTCCTCTTTATTAGGTTAGGGAGTTGGACCTGTTGATGCGTACATTGCAACGTGTTGCAGTGTGTAGGCCGCGTCGCATGAATTAGGCGCATGAGTGCATTGAATTGCTGAATATGCAATTTCCCAAATTCCCGAACTTCTAAGTTTCCATATCCCAACTCTCAGATCTCTAAATTTCCAAATACCGAAATTATTAAAATCATGCCTCAGAATCCCGAACCTCTAAAATTCGGACTAGAAATCCTAGTTACACCCATCACTTACGACACACATCACTCAATTACCATTATTACAACTACTATTTTTATCAATTTCGTTCACCAGAATGTCCAGATCGAGAAGATCGCGACAAACCACGTTAACCAGTAGGTTCAAAGAACAGGAACAAGGGAAGGAAGCCGGATTACCGTCATCGAACGACTTCCTTCCAGCAAACGTTCACCGATCTCCGATCCCCGTGTCCTTTGCCGTGTGCCGCCACACGGTGTGAGTTCTCATCTTATCCCCGGGGTTGTTTCGTCTGTCCGTGAAATTTATGCGTATCGGCGGGCGAGAAGACGGGATAAGTGTGTCCATCGCGTGGGTTAGGCTAAATCGGTTACGCTGAATCAACACACCAGAAGAGAGAGGTTTGAGCAGCGTCGCGACGCGCGTACGGGGACGCGTCTAGACGCACAAATCGCCTGGCAGCCAGACCAGATTGTTGCAAGACCACCCGCTCCTTTCGGCTGTTATCATTCAATCGTTTGAATTATCACCTCTTGTTCAAAGACCTTGTAACGTGCTGTTGAGTAACGACCACCACCCTCCCGGTTACATTTACACAGCTACCACCTGCCAAAATCGTCCTACCATCATTTCTTTCGTTATGTTCAATAAATTTTACCGCTGTTTTTTTTACTTCGGACCTTGCTATTGGTGTACGTTCTCTGTGTCTCGGCTGTTGTTCTTCGGACGTAAATTTACACGTATCTTTAACGCGTGTATGTGCGTGGTTTTTATATTATTTTATATAACATGATATGTAGCAATTCGAAGGAGGACTTGAAGAGGTGAATGGTTCTCGGTTAAATGTAATTTTGTACAATTCTGTGCTGCAATGTTTATTGTTATATTTGGTGGATAGCTTTTTGTTATATCGCTAGAACTGTGGCAGTAGTAAATTCTTGTAGTTGGCAGTATTGGGTTTATAAGAGTTCTCGTGAAGTTTTCTCGTGAATTCTGAGAATTTCGAAGCCCCGAACTTTGAAATTTATGGAGCTCCAAATATTCAAAATTCTAAGATCTCGAAATTGAAAAATTCCAAGATCCCCTCAAACTTCGACATCCTCCAGTTGAGAAACTCCAAAATTCCAAGTTTTAGGACTTCCAAAATTTTGAAGTCCTAAAGTCCCAATTCTCAATTTTTAAGCTCCCAAGTTCCCTAAACATTGGTACCTTTGCTCTCTACAATTACGCCAACTTCCATAAATCAAACGCATGATCAATGTAACCTAATTACGAGCAAATTACATTGACAGTACGATGATTCGTATTGAATTAAGGAAGCGTACACGCACGTCCGTGTAATCCAGCGACTAAATTATTAGCTGTGATACGGCGAGCGATGAACCAGTCGGTTGGCCGAGGGCCTGAAAAACTAGTATCCGAGTTTCGAAGCCAAACAGCTTGGCGTTTGTCGGCGACAGTCCAGTATCCGGTCTTTCTGAACCGTACAATTAGATAGGCTTTGGTGAAACTGGGCTCGGCGTGAACGAGGTCCGTTCTATTGGAAACCAAGCTTGTCGCGTGGCTGATGTAACTCGCGTTCAAAGTGTGCTGATACCGTGTAGCTCATTCTAAATGTACAGCTCATTTCGCTGATCATGCATTTCCATTATTGTTCCGTTCACTTTTCGAACTCTAAATGCTAACGCGTGATCCGACTGCTGCCAATGGAAACGTATAATAATTTCATCGTTGTATGAACTTGAGGCATTCAAATTATTTTGGCAAAGGTAGAACTTTGTTGAAGCCAGAGAAAAAATTACAGATTCGAAGAGTGGATTGAATCATTTATTTTTGTAGACCTTGATGAGTGCATATACGATTGTAGTCTACTTACATATTGTTTCAGAAAGTATTTCATTGAAGGTGTTGGCGTTCGATTGATAATTTGATTTTCATTCATACTTTCCCGATCGTGCCGAATGTTCTATTTATACTCCGTTGCATTCCACTCCCGTAACTCATCGTTCATTCTTTTTTTCATCAGTATTTTGATGTAACAATTACGCCTAACGTTACGTCGTTTCAATTAAACGTCAATGGTCTGAACGAGCGAGGAATTTGTTTATCACATTGATGATACATGATACAATCGGGCGCGTAGCTGCGCATAAGGAGCCGAAAACGTCATGATGACCCAAGCAATTGTTCGCTATTAATAGGCTATCAATAATATCGTATTATCATTTTATTTTTCTCGTTGGTCACACACGGCCCAAGGACTAGTCACATTTTTCCTCGAATTCGTTGCATGCGTTGATGACGTACGGTAGCTAGCATAGTAAATGATCCTAGATAAAATGGCGATGTTGAAGAAAGATCATTCGTAGGAAATTTCGGGAGTTGGAAAGGGTACTAAGGAATTGAGGGATTTAAGGATCTAGAAAGTTGAAAGTTTGAGAATCTGGAAATTAGGAGGTTTGGGATACTAGATCTGGGAATTTACAATAGTAAAAATTTAAAAATTTACTCTCTTAAAAATTTGTATAATTAAAAGTTTAGTAATCTAAAAATTTCAAATTTATATTAATTCTTTCATCTGTATCTTTATGTAAAAGAAGTTTACGTTGCATCAGAGTGTACGTACATAACATACGTGCCACTGCCATAATTATGAATGACCACAATTGTGTCATGCACAGTTTGTTATTGACTTCGCTGGAAGTAATCTAATTTGGCGTCGGTGATGCAGAATATTCTTGATACATTGTCTAGGTCAGAAATCGTGCAGTTCATCGCAAGTATTGACCTATTTGCTTGTACATAAACTGTCGTAATCGCGCCACGTTGCCGTAATTAACATTTATAATGAAATTATAATCGATGAATTCGCGAATTCCATTATCTGGTGAAGTTCACTGAACCTCGATGATGCAATTTGATCTTATTTCGATTTCTTTGACGCACGCGATCGCGCGATGAGGATTGTAATTGCTGTCGAGTACGGGAGCCTAATCGTCCAATGTATCATCGCACTAATCTCCTTACTTATATTTATATTTTTGATGATATTTTCATTTTGGAGGCCAGGATTTATCAATTTTTACATGCTCGTAATTCATTTCGATTATCGTGCTATTCCAAAAAAATATTCTTGCTAATAGCTCAAATATAATAACTGTGATTCTAATGCTAAATGATCCACTAAAGAATTTAACCAGGAAGTTAAAAATGTACATGTGTGAACGCTGTAAAACCTTTTTGTCGAAGAATCGCGTGTAGTAAGCCGATGACACGCCAATTAACGCGCAATAAATCGTTCTGAAAAGCATTACTACGTTTTCCCACGCTGGTTGCTTCTGATCAACCAAATTGCGGTTGTAAACGCGCAGTAAAATAATGTATTAGATATCGATTGATCGTTAGAAATTGGAGCGAAACCGCAGGACAGGTGCGCGCGATGATCCATCAATCTTACGATATCGTTTTCCAGTATCGGAAAGAAGATGATGTAACTCGTGCTCGCAACAGGTGTACTCGCGTGAATCAAAGACGCATTTTACCGTTAAAAGGGGACAATTTACTACGTCGATACACGTTATACGATGAAAGCACATACGAGTCAGGTGTATGATTTCTGCTACCATATTTTTCCTCGAATACCTCTACGCGATGTAGTGGAAAATCTGTACTCGCTGGAGGACAAAGCAAACATTTAATTCCGCATTTTGTATTATCGAATATATCATGATGGTGACAATATATTTGTAACCATTGAATTTTCTCGTTAACATTGAATGAGAAAACCAATCTTATGTATTCATTCTCTCGAGTTGATAGGCACGGTATGCAACCCTTACAGTGTGCGATATAATAAAAATTCAGTCAAAGAGCAACGACCTCGACAACAAGAAGAACGCACGCAAACTCGATCCTTAGATAGTGAAATGCATCTGCTATATATTAGACTAATTTCTTTCAAATAAATTGATTTACTGTACGATGAACGGCTTCGTACTAACGCATGACATACGGCCGACATCGAACAGATTGGCAACAGATGTTCACACGTGGAATGCTCTTAGGTTAACAGCTTGACACTGTAAAATTGCTAGATCAAATCAGCCTTTGCTTGCGATCATGCTACCAGTCATCGGTTGATCACCAGTGCGTTGTATGTGGTTCCAGAGAAGATGACGATGGTCAAGGGATTAAAAGAATTCTTCTAATTTTTGCGACTCTAAATTATGTACTAGGGATATGGGGATCTAGATTAGAAATGACTACGATCATATACAGGGTATTTGAAAAAAATTGAAGGGTTTGAATCTGAGGATATATAAATCTGGAGATACAAGGATCCAGGGTACCATAAAGGTTCCCGAAACTAATTGTACATCAATTCCTACTGATAAAGTCTTTGAAAGTTACTTGAAAACCCTTTCATCGTGACATAAAATTGGTAAAAATTGCAATATAAAACTTGCCAGTTTGGTACCTAAAATTAGTGACCTCAGGAAAGGATGTATCGAAGTAAGGGTTAATTAGGGGTTAAATCACAGGTAGATCGAACGCGGTCATCGGCGTGGGTGTATCGTTATCATTGTCGCACGTTCGTTTCTCCGATTTCTGAGAAACCTGGCCTAAATTCGAGAGGCCCTAAAAACGCCTAAAAATAGTTTCATAAGACGGTTGCGTCTGGGGATTCTGGATGTTGTAAATCTGTTCGCTTCTTCCCTTTCTCCTTGCTTTCCTCTTTCGCGATGCTTCTAACGAGAATCGAATTTATAGACGGGGAAACATCGAACGTGGTTCCCCCTTTGCATCCAGCGACCGGCTTCTTTTCATCTCCGGTTTGTGCCGGTAATCGTCCCGATGCGATGAACGGCCAAAATTGTCGATACACGAAAGATAACTTTTGCGTTAACGCGTGACGTCTCGGACTCACGGTGCGTCCACGAGACGTCCAGAATTTCGTAAGCCAAGGCAGAGACAGTGTGTGATTAGTAGGGTGAGTAAGAGATACTAATTTCGTCGATCGACCAGACGTCGGACTTCACGGTTCATTCTAATCTTCTACGCAGCCGTTCCATTCGGCAACGGATCTACGCACTTGGCGTTATATCGAGAACGCAAAGTGTCCACGTATATAAATATACGTATATATTTTGACGCCCACTTCGACGACCTTTTCGCTCCTCGAGAATCGTCGAAACGTTTCTGATCGTCTCTGAGTTAAGCTAGATCGATCGTTGATCCCTTCGATTGCTACGAGTCGGGTCTTCGTACGCAGTGCTCATTTATTCCTCCTTTGCTGCTCATTATTGATCTAACAATCTCTGGATTACATTAGCTTATTTCATGTGCTCATGTTACCTTTATTTGTACTATAGGTTGCATAACCTTTTATAGTATAAGCTAATATCATTTAATCCCTGATAATGTTGGCTAACGTAGCCTAACCCTGGTTAGCACAGCCTAATGTGGCCTAACCATGTGTACCATAACCATGGCATAACCATTGTAAACTTTATTGACTGGGAACATAAAAGTACCCAGCAAGGTTAGTACCCGTGCATTCTTAGTGGTTACTGCCACTATTTTCTGGCGTTAGAATTACAATAGCTATTATACAACGAACAATTAAGCGAAACAGAATGTTTTCGTAGCAAGACTGTTTAACACTTAACACAGGCACGAACGACTCGGTTCGGTTTTTATTACCGGTTTCGAATGACTAGGAAGCCAAAACTTATAGCGAAATAAAAGGGAGTTCGTGGTCCATGACCAACCGTGCGTACGTGGTCACGCTAAAACTTCTTTTTTTGGTTTCAACAGTTCTGATTTACGAGGCAACGCGAAGTCGAAAAAGCCTCGCGGCCTTATCGACACTATAATTTATGCTTACGTTCGGTGTCGTAAAAAATAAATTACATCGGGAGACCATTGGTTGCTTTTACTAGGGGTTCAATCACGATTATGCCTCAAATCTTGTAACACCAATGATCACCGTGAATTCTCCTTTGTTCTTTCTCTTCTATAATTATCTATGCAAAACGTACTCTGAGAACGCGTTTTTATTACTGTGTTTTTTTAACACGTTTACTACGCACTTTGAGCTTCAAGGTTGATTTTCAGTGTGCAATTATTCGATGTTCAGGTCTGGGATTATTTTTGTCTGGACAAGCATTGGTAAAACTAAAAATTGAAGGGCGGTGGTCAGTGCAGAGACTGTCTGTACAAAATTTAAATTTCCGAGTTTACGGTTGTGAAATCATACTTCACACTTTTGATTAGAAAGTATAGGTTCATTAATTACACTTAATTTTGATGGAGTAAGTATATATTCTGATTCGGCTGTGAATTAAATCTTTTTCCAAGAATGGATTTATTAGTCGAGTATCTAAAATTTATCATAGTTAGTGTTGTTTAATGATCATGTGCAATGTTGTCTACCGTCGTGTGAAGTATAAATGATGACAGTATTAGCAGAGTCGTTGTCCGTTCGTATCTGTCAGTAGAATTAGTGCAGCTGGCTGCGCATCGAATGGCACATGCAATCTCGAGGTCGTAATCGTTCGAAATAGGAGCTGTTCTAGGCATCGTAGACTGCCTGCCGCCATAGTTGCAGATAGGTGGAATCAAACACTATAAGCGAGCTCTGTGAACGAGAAACGGACCGTGAATTCGCGAATAAGCGCTCTTCTCAATGAACACTTTTCCATTGTATATAACGCCACATAAATTTGTTTCATCCTTCCAATAGACTTGAATTATGGGAAACTGGATGTAAGGAATCCTCCATAAATTTAAAAGAAAAAGGAAAGGATATTTTAAGCAGCTCCGGTATTAATTACACAAAGCAGCAAATACAATGTTGCGAATGATTGTAATTATGTATCGCACCACCTACGGTCATTTTCACTGTATTCTACGCGTTAACCTGTTAACACTACACATTACAGATCTAAACTCGTGTTAGAGTACTGATTGTTTATATAATTGGATAACTTTTTAAATCAAATTCTCAATTTGTCACTTTACATTATTAGTTAGTATTACTTGTTTTGTTCTTTTCTTAATCAGTTTACTACATAAAATTAAATTCTCTGGCCACCAGCGACCCCCACGACAGTTTACGTGTCTTTATCTCCCTATTACCAGTAGAAGAGATTATGTATCACAATGCTCCTCTCCAAACAAACAGTTTCCTACTCCACATGGACAGTTCTCGAAAACAAGTGACTGCATTGTCAATGCGTGTTGCAACGACAAATAAAATGCAGAAGAATGAAAGAAATGCGCGCACGCAATGGATAAATGGCGTCGAAAGATGGATGCATTAGCTGTTTGAATGCAAACAACAATCGACACTCCAGCAAACAATATTTTTATCAGTCAAAGAGAAGACACGCGATTAACCAATGGAACAGCGTTTGTTCTTATCACTGTTATCGTCATGGAGCCAATCCACGATCAGTGATCGACATCCATCGAGCTTTTTCACGCTTTCAAACCAATCAATCTGTCGGAAAGCTACTGTGCTATGATCACAATTTCCTCTGCACGCTCGGAATGGAGTTTCACTGATTAATTGCCGATAGATTACCACACTGTGAAGTATGAAGCACGTGAATGTAACGACGAATAATCGTTCTTTTGACACCACTCAAAGACTAATTAATCGCAGACTATAACTCACTTGGGGCTGTTAGGAACGTTGTTTAGTAAAAGGGGTGCGATCAACGACGATACGGGGATTAGTATTCGAATTCTTGATTTTTTAACTAGGATATGATTATATTAATCGAACTTTCGTTAATAATAAAAATCTATCATTGCAAGAATACAAATTTCAGAGTTGAGATTTCGACACAGTCTAATTTGCAAAATTAAAATAAAGTCATCAGATTATTTTTAAAGTTACACGAAATGTATAAGCAGTATTCTAGAGACTTCTATCATTGCAGAATAATCGATCATGCAAATTGTAAACAAATGCTAGAAACGCAAATTGGAGCATACATGTGATATACAGAAAAATAAATAGTAAATTTGTTTGTACATTTCTATGAACACATACGTACACACTGATAAGTGTATAGCGATAGGGTATTGACCCGTTTGGATTAATTTACGTAACCTAACGCGTAAATCGTGCGTATACGATGCATATACGTACGTACGTTTCCTTAGATAAATAACGATTTATCGATTTGTACTTCATAAATTGCGTCGTACATAAATTACTTCTACGCAACAAACAAATTGTTGCGCAAAATATTTAGCGTCCAACTTTTGCCTTTGCTTCTATGGAATTAAATAATGGAATTAGAAATTGCATTATTGGATATTATTGGATAAAGGGTTAATGAAAGAACACACGAATATTTGCATAATCGCTGTTTTATGACGTAAACTTTGTGTACAGTATGATACATTAATTAGTTTGTTTACAATTTTTGTTGCAATCGCGCGTAACAGTGAAACGATTCTATTTGTTCAACTCGTTTATAGACATACATATGTATACTGAATTCTTGTTAACAACATTTCACAGTTAGGCAGTAACTGGCAATTTTTTTAAACAAACCGACAAAACGTAACAACGTAGAGAATATTGTATTACACAATTGAAAAAATCATATTGTATATAAACGAATTTTTTGATTCTTACAAAAGCGAATATTTGCGTTCTGGAAGACGTGCGTGTATTTCCTTGCTTTCAATTTGATAGATCATTTTACTTTTCCCGTCAATTATACGTACTATATAAAACATATATAAAAAAATATAAGTACAAAATACAAGTACTAGACACCGATATCTCAGTTGATTGAAAATTTCAAGTATTTTCGCGAGGAAGAAGAAAACTGATTAATAATGAAATTTTGGAAATAACAAGATAATTCTAAAGATATTTTACATTGTATAAAGTGTTCGAGTATAAAGGAAAGTAACATACCACGTAAACGCGTACATTTAAAAGTTAATCGAAGACGAGTTTTGCCGCTAATCAACTTACGCAACAATGAGTATCTAATTATTATTATAATAGTTATGCTTACGTCATCGTCATGTTGCTTAATTAAAAGAAAATTCTTAAAAAACGAATCGAATACCAGATTCGAACGACAAACTATGGCATGTACATCGAATAAAAAAATATATGTCAATTCGAAAATCATACCTTAATTGGTTTCTCGTAAAAATCTCGTTAAAACGAAGTTCATAGAGAATTTTGTACCTTAAATCGTAACTATCGGTAAAGCCATCCTACCACATAAACAATGAAAAATATTCGTAACAATGATTAATACGTCTCTTCTCGAGTAGGCTAAAAAACGAATCATGCATTATGCTATATTATTTCATAAATACTGTTTAACGCAGTTATCGTACTAAAGTGTTCGCAAAAGGAAGCATGTTCACGGGTATAGTCGGGTGCAACATAGTTCTTTCGGCTAAGAATAAGTTAGGGAAGGAGTATTCCATCACTCTCCTTTGATTTTAAGTCAAGTTTCGAAATGTCATGTTTCCAAATTTTCAACTACACTAGAGAGAATTTAGATCTCCTTACTTTCAATATCCTAGAGAGAATTTAGAAGCAATCTGGTTCAACTCCTCCTAGTCTTTCTTGCCTAAAGTAAATCTATATGCACCCGAATGTACAGTATCAAGCATGGGAGTCTTCTCTAGGGAAAATGGCGACGTGAAGTACAAACTCACCACTCTATAAACGTTAACTAGTGAAATTTTTATTGCTTGTTAAATACTAAAATATTTCAAGAAAGCTAGGTATAATTCTGGTAATTCTCAAACATTATTGGCGAGTGTTAAAATTTCTTTTCCTTAAATGTCTATTTTCCTTAAAGAATGCAAGCATGCTCAGTATTGTACACCAGTGTTATTCGTTGTATAAATCACGAAAAGAAAGATTGTCCATTTAAATGCATAAAGTACAGCGAAGAAAGTTATCGAATTTGCTTGAATGTTTAACAGAAATTCTACATACACAAAGATCACTGTATAATTATGTATCATAAATTCTAAACGATTCTCGGAAATAAAATATTCATTCAAGAATCAACATCGAATAGTATTCTGATATAAGTATATGCTTTAGGTACAAACGGTTTCAATTTTTGGCAACAAATTCGTTACACGAATCATATCAATCGGTATACGTTATACGGAACTACACTGAATCGTATTCTTTTTTTTAGGTTTTTTTTCTATTAATTTAATCTGGTGTAGTTTATAGCTATTCGTACGTGTAACTTTTCTAGACAAACTACATAATTATATGTACGTATCTATAACGTTCTAATTCGATCGGTTCGACACTAATTACATAGCATCAGGTTACTACAGTTAACTAACGGAAAAAAAGAGTTATCTTAGTGCCAGTTGTATATACACTACTGGTAATATTAAATATATAAAAACAGATACATGTATAAAATTGTTGCTTCGAAGACATCTTGCTAGACCATGTTATGTATGTCGAAAACGTGTCGGCTATTGGTAAAACCTTTCTCGATACAACAGAGTTAAAAACTACTTTGTCACGTTTGCAATATCACATAAACGATATACAAATATCTGGTAATATAAATTTATACTTTGCTATGCGTGTTCGCAAAACGGCTTAAAAATTCCAAGTTACGTTTACAGTATGCAATATGCAAGTGTATAAAGCACACGAGTAAAGTGTTCAAAGACAGTTTTCTTTTTTTAATACTTTGTTTTCTGTAAATGTCAAGAGGAAAACCAGAGCGTAATTTCGAGTAAGCAAAATATAATGACTTTTCAGTTTAGCAAAACACACGAAAATTCCTTAGCATTTTCATTTTTAAGTAGAAATACAAAACGCTAATAAAATTTCAATAAACTTCGCGCAGAGATCAAAGCGTAGAAAGATGCAACTTTCATAATAACATTTGTCTCTCTGTTCGATCATAAAGCTTTCTCTTTATCCTTTGTATACTTACCCAGTTAATCAACTCTATTACCCTGCAAGGAACTGAAAGACGACATTTTCGATGTACCATTCCTCATCTTCTCTCTATGTTGTAGCCTGCTTCTGAGATTTCGCAAATAAATCTTGCATGCCCTTAAACCTCATTCAGGCGGTTGCGACGCGTAGTTACTTTCATTTCTTCGTTGCAACCGCTCTGGATGAGAACAAGCTAACTGGCTAAAATCGCGGACTACGTCGTTGAATGTCTCATCACCGCTAATTCCAATCTCTGAATCTTTCATTTCTTCGTTTAAGAGACCTAGACGTAATCTGAAACAAATATTAGCGATATCCTTAATACTAAAAACATACAAGTGTTAGAATCTGTTAGGTAATCAGACTCTACAGATAAAAAAGAATGTAGACAGTTAAGGCAAGTGATAAGATAAACTGTTCCCAAATTTTCACTTAATAGCACCTTATCTAATAATCTATTTCATGCTTACAATGTAACAATATCTGCATTAGCTTCCTTCACGGCTATCGACAAAGGTTTAACACCACTTTCATCGTGAATGTGTTGGTCAGCGCGATGTTTCAAAAGTAAACATACTTGGGCAGTATGGCCTGTAATTTCATAAAAAAATACTGAATCTACAGAAAACTTCAAAAAAATATAAATATTATCGCAATAATCAGTGAATACCTAGTTCCGTAGCCAAATACAATGGTGTTTTTCCATCGCCATCCTGACAATTTATACGTGCTCCATTCAGAATAAGATATTCGCAAGACATTACAGAACCCTGCATCCGAATAATAAGTTACCTTAAAAAGTTACATTGAATATCAACCGACAGAAAGTTCCAGCCATCCTTTATACTCACGCTTATAATTGCTTGATGCAGCGCATTACGACCTCTATCATTAACATTCGTCCACGATTTGTCAGCACCTGCCGCTAAAGCTGCACACATCACAGGAAGATTATGCGCCGCAGCAGCTTTATAAAGTAGCATCTCAGGATGTAAATTCTCTATGTCTTCCTCGTCCGTGAATTCCTCATCCTCACCGGCAGTCGAGTCCTGATCTGAACTTAATTCTAAGCTATTATCGATCGTTGGCTTTGGTAAATCGCATCCGAACATCAGCACGTCGAACTCCATCTTTTCTGTACACTGTTTTTCCGTTCCAATGTCTTTGTTCTCCGATGTATCCTTCGTATCGGATATCTCTGTGCTTAAGGACACTTCGCTTTTCATCGACAAGTTATTATCCGAGTCGCTCGTGGCTATTGTATTGTCTTGTACCTCAGGAATCTGAAGCATATGCTCGTTCTCCATATTTGATTCTGTATTGCTGTCGGTAATTTTAGAATCGGAGTTGCTTTTGTTCAATTCCATTGGAGGCCGTACCAATATCTTCCCGTATAGAGTCGAGTCATTTTTCAGATCTATGTTTGTACTATCATCCGAGCTTAAGGAACTTCTTTCTGTTTTCTTCGCCTTATCAACGGAACTTAAACTTTCAATTGACGTATGCTTGCTGTCATCCGAACTCGTCGAATGATGACCTTCTTTCACGGAAGATAGTGTCGTTGTTTTGTTACGATTAATACTATCAATTTTGTCGCAGCTTCGTGGCCGACGACGTAATTTGCGCACGCTCCATTTGCGAAAGTGCATTTTGTCACGACTCGCGTGTTGCCCGCTAGAAATTATGTTACTTAAGGGTTTCACGAATTTGCGGTCCACATACTTTGCTCTAATCCAGGCTTCGCGTATGTTTCTATGAATTTGAAGGGACTCAATTAGATGTTTGCTATTTTACCTCTGAAGATAATTGGCATCCGTGCATTCTTCTCTTGTGATGATACTTACCCATTGCATTTTGGTGTAGCTCTAATAATATTTGAAGGAATTGGCAGAGCCTCGTAGACATTATTAACTACAGTATTTCCAAGCTCAGCCATTACTTTTAATATCTCTGGCTCCCAGTCGTCTAATGTTAGAGATCGCACTTTGCTATAGTGAACACCTAAGCTTCTGTGCACTCCAGAGCATTCTATACAAAAGAGAAACTTGAGAAATTCTTCAAAAATATTGTGCAAGAGTTTCTAGGTTATAAAACCAAATTTACCTATGCAAAGTGTAATTCCAAGGTTGATACTGGCCCACCTTGGATTAGCACCACCACAATCACAGCACGAATCATTTCCAGGGATCTTCAAAATTTGTTCCCACACTCTATATTGAAAAAAAGATCAATTATTATAGTCTATTTAACAGTATTTACTTGCTCAAGTTTACAGAAAGTACTCTTGATACCTTGATTTAGGTTTTGAGTTAGGTCTACTTGACCCTCTGACATGATGTGATTGTGAATCTCGTATACTAATTATGGTACCAGCACCCATGCCTCTTTGAATGGCAGCACCGATTGCTTGCTGCATGGCAGTTACCCATGCTAAGTATGCTTCTTCGCTATCAGCTTGTAATATGTGACTTCTGTAAATTGCATAGTATGTATGTTAAAATAATGTATTCTTATTAAAATCCACTAGTATACATTGAATACTAACTTGGTAGGACTTAATACTTCAAAACAATTCCTTCTATCACAGTCAACCACTGGTTTTACAGTGCAAAGACGAAGATCTTCTTCCATAATTGTAAAATCACTGTCGCCAGTTCTTTTTCTGTATACTAATTGGTGATCCCTTAAACAGAACCATCTCCTATTCCATGTTTTAAACGCATTACTGGTGCGTTTAAAAAGATACCCTTCCATTCTAGGATTGCCAGGTACCGGAGAAGGTATTAGGTCTCTATTTGTAACATAAATATGCCTATTTTCCATTTCCTTCTCAAGCTTAATGGAGTTAGTTCTCATTTTAATTAAATTCTCTCCAAGATCCTTTAAAAATGGATCCAAATCTTGCGCAAGGTCACTGCCTTGATGATAATAAGTAATACATGCATTCATGTAATTAAGTAGTGTACCCAAAATTTCATGTCGTTTCCGCGCCTGTATCATTGTTAATGAATGAATGTAGTCCAATGCAGTGTGTCGAAAACAAGATCGTGTGGCTGACAGGATATTAGATGTTTCCTCATATTCTGTGGGTCTAGATTTTGGAACTTGAGAATTTCTATTCAATGCTATGTCTAAATCTGCAGAAATCTTTTCAAAGTAATGACGAGATTCTTTCACCCTCCTAATATCACTGTTAAAATAATATCAATGTTACATATGTGCATACACCTTCAAATTAAAAAATACAAATTTTAAAAAATACAATAAAAAATGCAAATTTTAATTAATCTTACCTTTTAATGAAGGAATTAAGATCTTTAATTACAGTTCTGGATGCTTGATCTAATAAAATAGTATGAAACTTGTTCATTTCCTTTAAAGCATGGATTAACTTGTTCAGTAATGCCATTATCTCTGAATCATCGTTGAAGTACAGAGATAACTCCCAAAGACTATTAGCAAATTGGCTATAAAGAAGATGTATATAATGTTATTTTTAGAAACCAAATATACTTTTTTTTTAATCACACAATGTATTATTCAAAGTATTTTTTTTATTAAAAATTTATTGGCAAAATATTTTACATAATAATTTATTATGTATATAGAGTACAATAAATGTAAAAATATTGCTTTTTTTTAAATACTCTTTATTGTGACATAATATAGGAAATTAATGCAAAATGAATAATCCTTGAACAGCAAGAGTTTCAAGCATATCAGTCTTCATTGTATTAAGCTAAGTACCATATGAATGAGTCATTCCCAACAGAGCTGTAATTCATGTGTTTCCTGACTCTTCTCTATTGCTTGGAATCTCCCTCTTCCATTTCATTATTAAATACAATTCATTTAAAATAATCAATACCTTTTAAACTACATACATTATTCAATCAAATTGAATGCTTTTTTTAGTTCCACTTAAATTTATATCTCTCCTTCAATTATGACATAACTTCAATTTGTCATAGTAGGTTCTATTGTTCTAGAAATTACACATAATGTATTACATATGTTACAACGTACCTTTGCTGTCCTAGAAAAAGCTTTCCAGTGTCAATCATTTGGCTACAGTTTTTTAACACCTGCAAATAATTTTGTTTTAACATATCAGAGTACATAAGGATCACTGTACTGACATTATTCTATGAACACAACAAATTATTCACATAACTCAAGTAATGTGTTATACAACTAAAAACATACGAAATTATAAAAATTTAAGGAACAAAGTTGTTATATTTCAGTATTTGTAGTTATTTTAATTTATGCATAAGAAATTAGTGAAGGGTAACAGCATATAACAAAAACTCTCTCATATTGCTGCAATATCACGTATTTAGAAAATGTTACGCTTTTTTACGAAGCAGTAATACCTTGTCTAACTTTTGTTCGAGTAGATCAACGTTTGCCTCTGCTTCCTCGATACAGGATCTATAACAAAACGAGCATTTTTAGTCTGTCCTTTATTTTTAACGATCAATTTACTGTTAATGCAATGCATTGGGCAAATTATTCATCGTTCTATGTATGGTACAACGGAGTAGAGCACGTAAGACTAAACAAGTAGTGTCAGAACAGAAAGTTTAACCGACTCTCACCGAAATTTTGGCGTGTCTCGTAAACATTCCTCGAATTCGATTAAAGGCTTCATTTTGTACTATCCGTTACCGGTTATTTTCAAGCGCAGTATCGTCCGACGAACTGCAATCTTGAAATTTTTCCGTTCACTATTTCCCATCAAACGGCACGATCATTTAGACACACTATTAACACAAACCGTTCGCATTCGCGGAGAATAACACATTCCCCTCTCTTCTGTCAAACAGTTACAATACGTTGAAGTTATTCTCAACTTGACAGTACGTGCCAGTACTGGCAACCTTTTTTATTATTATCGAATAACCCTAAACTTTATAAAAATGTAACCCGTCTGTGACGTTGGTTACCCGAATTTCTTTTTTGATCAACGTCAATCGTGTTACCTGATGTAGTTCTTGACATTACCGTTCTGAAATGAAGAGCGCTAAATGAAGCTAGTAAAAATGAAGTTTTGGACGATATCGATAATGTAGATCACGTAATGCGAACAATGATAGCTTTTCGTTTATGATAAAGTTCTTGTAGGATGAGATTTCAAATCTATTTCGATTAGTTCTCGCAGTCTACTGCTGAATGGCTCCAGTAGTTTATTGTATCACATTGTAATCATACTATTTCAATTCTACTGAGCTCACAGAATATTTTATATGCAATCTTATGTTCTACTAATACCATCGCTCAGCGCTAGCTGGCGCCGGGGTACTCTTCTCATAAGAGTGCGCGTAAATATGAATTTTAAAGAAGATGTAAATAATGGCTTCCAAAATACTTTCAACTTTTCTATTAATTACTTAACAGTAATTCTTCACATTCTGTTATAAAATAAACCATCTTGCTTTTAAAAGTAAGCATTTATTTGAGATTTTATTGTCTATCGGTTCCTGTGAATTAGGCATAATACTTGCCAATGCGCTTCTACTCTTGACCGCCATTTTCCCTAGGGTAGTCAAAGTTGCATTTGAGTGCACATAGCACATGTACATACTATATGTACACATGGTAAATGACTGCACTTTCTGTTCCTCCTCGGATTGAGGTCAGTAAGGCAATGCGAAGTATGAGGAGGGAATTTTAAGAATGTTTCCTGTTTAATAAAGAAACTACTTATACACTTTCCAATTGTAGAATTTGGAGACATTATGAGTTTGAGATTTATGAATTTAGGTGTATGGATGTTTGGGATTTTGCGTATTTAGGACTTTGGAAACTTGGAACATTCAGAGTTTGGGACTTTGAAAGTTCGAGACTTAGGAAAAGTTATAAAATAAGAAGCAGATTTAACTGTTTTGTATGCATCACAATTTATTTCACATTAAACTATTTTCAACTCTGTAGTATAATTTTGAACATTACATATACGTAGTTATACACATATATAATAATTATGTTGGAATTAATTCATCTGACAGAGGTACTTTAGACTCGAGCCGGAAACGGCTGTAGTCCCCTAATGAGTCGCACGTTTAAACAATAAATGGAAAAATGTTTTCCAAATGTTCAGGAAATGTATTTATTATCCTATGATATGTATTAGTTTCAGTTCATTGCCTCATTCTCGTCTCCTTATTTTCACGAATTAACATTAGGACTATAAATAAATACTATTATAAATTATCCGAGACGAAAATGTTAATACAAAAGGGTAGGGATTAAAAGTGACAATACAATCGATACCGAACTTTTCTAACAAACAAATGCAAAAGTTTTGAAGCAAAGATAATGTAATAGATAAACCCTTGTGACATGACGCACGCACGACGCATCAGAGGGTAGTAACATTATTTGTTTATAGAGATATACGCATCCGGAAAATATATGAATACTATATGTAAATATGTGTATATATAGTATTTAAGTATACATATCGATCGAAGATAAAAATATAATTTCAGTTAGATATATCCTGTAGTAACATGTCACATTTAAAACTCCCTTAATAGATTAGGCATTCCCATGATATGTTACGAGTTTCTCTTACAAGATAAACAGGTCAACGTTGGAAGTAATAATATTAATAACGTGTAACTAGAAATATATTATTCTCTTTATTTTGTGTGCTTTGGACTCTCGTTGACTAGCATCAGTGGCATAGAAACGAGGTTTGTCGTCCAAATTCTCGCAGCAGGTACTTTACGCATCGACAAATGTTTCGACGACAGCCATTAATTAATTAACGACCGTCGTTCCTCGTGATTACGATTACAACATTATTTGTTTTGTTCGTGTGTTTCATCTTTACGATCGTGATCGTTCACGTAACTTTTTTTTTTTCTAATCAACATTTAACGTAACGATTCCCACACATAGAATGATTCTTTTAATTACATTATAATTAACGATATCTTTAAATCGAATCGATCCCCGATAGAGCGATTTCCGTGATAAGCGTTCAATTGTGCGATTCTCACGTTCGAAAAGAAATCATTTCCTACTTAATATGTCTACGTACACACGTATACTTTCAATTATCTTTTGGAATATACGCTACAAGCAGAATGTCATGATACGTAATTAAAATACTTTCAAATCGTCACGACACGACTCGATGATGCATAGAAGTTACGTTTTGTTAGACACCGACGAAGCTTGTTTAAAATTCTTATTCCGATTAAATTCAGATGAAACATTGACCATATGATGGAAATAATGTCGTTCTAATCTTCAACTTCTTTCCACTACCACTGATAACAAGAATGTTTAACGTTTCTTCAAGAAACAGAATGAGAAAGCATATGTTATTCTGTGTGCGTTCGAATAATTTGAGTAGAAGCAGAGCCGTCTTTAGGGATTACAAGGCCCAGGATTGCCAGAATAGGATTTCCAATTTCTACTTATTCGCACTTTAATCGTTTAAAAAAACACTTTATTTTATATAAGTATCGATTAATGTTTACAAATTTTCGAGAAATCAAGAGCTCCCCGAGTCCGGGTCTGGTAAGTCTGTATCTAAAGACGGTCCTGAGTAGAAGTCTTAAGAATAAATTCAGGAAAAGTTTTGTTCGTGTACAGGGCAAAAAACCCATTCTTTCAGTCGTTTCTTTAAATACAAAAGAACTATTGACTCGTAAGCTAACGATCAAACTAAACATTCTAATCGTATTTATTAATTATCGTTATCGTTTACGTTCGTGAGAAATAGAGACACCTTGTATCTATCGTTTCTACCGCTATCGTCGTCTATGTTCTATTTATTCAATTCCTAATCGATTTGTAAAACTCTAATTCTCCAATACACCCGAAAACAACGTTCAAGGAATGAAACGAAGGAAACACTTAATTTTTTTTTCTTCTCGATATACCCTGTACACGTTGTTCGTTAATAATTATCAATAAACCTTCTTGATACGTTACCTTATGATTATGATATGTGTTTGTCAGTCGTAATATTTAAAGAAAAACGATTTGGAAGGCGCGTTTGTGTTCCCGATTCTCCCACCACGTCCGCCATGATGAAAACTATGAAATACCGTGGCACGGGAGAATCAGGAACCAGAAGAATTTCGAAAGACTTATTTCTCTTTCAATATCGAGGAGTAGAATTTGATTTTATGTAGACACTCCTTCCGTTCTCATCGATTGGTGTGAAATTCTTAGGCGAAAGGAACTCGTTTAAAAATTCGATTTCCCTGTCCGGTGATACGTTTCTCACCGGAAGTGTATTGCACGACGGACTTCATCTGGTCCATCGCAACTGGGCCGATACACACAAGGGGATCTTTGAAGTATGCACAAACCTAAGAGAGAATCAAAATCAGCAATCATACAGGTGAAGCAGTCATTTCTTTACAAATTTTAACGAATTAATTTGCGTACCTTTCTTGGCGTTTGTCGGTGACGCCTTTGAAGCTGGCAGCACAAACCTCGAGTGATATCGCATTCCCCAGACATATTGCATTCCTCGTCTGGAAAACGAATATGTAATTTTATGCTTATTTCTGATAATATTCAAGTCACATGCTTATGTTAAGAAAAGATGTTGGCATATATCGTCAGACAAGTAGACAATTTTCAAAGTACGAAATGATCCTGAATTATAAAAGCGCATAAAAGCATGCTCTTCTGGTACAAATTGCGTCCTTGTAGTAACTTGATTCAGGATATTTAAAACTTATGAGCCAACGTTTTACGTAAGAGTTTATCTCTGTGACGTAATCGTTTTCCAGTTGACCTTTATCGATTACCCTTACATTTACCCTTATGGTTAACACAATTTCTTAATTGCTCATCGAAGACTAGTTATATACCAATATCCCTCTATTTCCTTCTACTTTCTTCACTCTGTGTAAACGATTTCCACAAGGGTCAAGGTTGTAAATACAAGACCTAATGATACCAAGAGAGATTACCCACCATGATACCGTATATCATAAACGATGTCAACATTATCTCTATTACTTAATAGTTAGATAAAACCATGAAATTATAGAAGAACAGATAGTCTTTTGAATCAAAGTTTTTGAAAAGGGATAACGCACAGATAGCACAAATAACAGTTTATCGTAATCCTAATGTTTGAAAACTTTCGAGTTAAAAATGTTATCTACCCATTGGCTACTTTAACACTTACTATACAACTTATTAGAAGTCATCGGTGGTTGACAGGATCGTGTCTCGCTCCCAGCTATCTCTGCACACATCAGTCCAGTTTCGCAATCATTGTCGTTCCTGCATAATTCTCCCTGTTTCTGCCCCAGGTCGAAAACGCAGTGACCCATAGCTTGAATATAAGAAAGCAAATTGACGTTTGATGTGCCGTTTTAATACGATTCATCATGTACTCCAAGCATGCTAATCTTCGAAGAACCATTTCATGCAAACTAGGCGTGCTGATAACTATGGAATATTTTATCGAATGACGGGTTTCCTTTCCCTACATCGTCATTATCTCCGAGGAAGACTTCAGTATCGATTATAATACTCGGTTTACGTTTAGTAACTTTCGAATATTACAACGGGCGACAGTTCTTAAAAGCTTATGTTGCATCTAATCGTACAAAAACGAAAATTACCTCCATCAACGTTTACGCAGATAGAGCCAGGACAACAGTGTTCATTAGCTGTGCACCTTCTTTCGTAGCAAGGTACCATGTCTTCCAACGAATCCCCATAAGAGTTTGCGTAGCTGGCGGATAATGGCCGCTTGAATCGAAACGCAGGAAGTTAGAGAATTCCCGAACACGCGAATGAAATGTTGCGTGGCGGAAAGAAAAGTGGAGCAGGTCGTTTCTTAGCTTGTCGCAAAATGACCCTTAACGGACAGCCGTACGAATGATTTACTTGTCGCGAATGAATTATGCACAACCCCTGGACGCATTCGGGTCAACAGCTTCGGGCCGCGAACCCTTCCTGTTTATATTTGCATAGAAAACTCGAGAGATCGTTTAACGAGCAGCTAGCAGTTCTCATTTGATTCGCAGCCAACGGCGAAGCAAATTTAATGACACTTCTCTCGCGAGGATTGTTTGCAAGCGGCAGGCACGTAAGTGGATACAGTTACGCGGGAATAACGTTATCGATCGTGTGCCGGCTGTACTGCGGCTAAATTGCAACCAGCTATTTTTGCGTACAGAAACGTCTAAGAAATGACGGGTTGGGCCAAGTTTTAAAGATGAAAGATACCTACCTGGTACAGTCCCGTTTTGCCCATGTAATCGCCGTGACTTCCGTAGCCAAGGTTCGATAACATTTCCGGGCTAAAACGGTTGAACAAACCACCCCATCCTTCGACCCCAAAGTGCATCGTGATCGATAGAACGACGATGGTCACTGCTAAACACGTGTGCATCTTTGGTTGTTGTTTCTTGAACCTCTGAAATTTCGATATAATTCGCTACTTTGAGCCAACACATTAATCGAGCAATTCTGCTATACATCGATAAACATTTGAAATCGTAATTCAACCATAGACAAGAGGGTAGTGCGTAACAATTTCTTTTCTTTCTATGATTGTTATTATTTTCGATCTTCAGCCATCTAATTAGCGATGTTAAATGTGCCTTTAAGTTGCATTTGGCCCCGGTCCAAACCCTCGGTGGAGTGCCGAGACAGCGATAATGTAAATTTCATTTTTCGTTAAAAAAACTATTACATACTGAAATATCTCACCGCCAAGTAACGATTGAAAATAAAATTTTCATAAAGTTTAAAAGTCCCAGAGGAAACATTCTTCCACCCCTAACTTTGTTCAAAATCCTAAATGTGTCTCCATGAAAGATAAACTACCCCTCCACGCATATAAAGTATCCGATCATAAAATACATCTAGGTCGAATGAAAGTTTTCGAAAAAGAAACGGTGACAATTTCGTAATCGTTGACAGTCGTCGAAGAAATTGCAGAATAATTTGAACTTACGAGATCCCTAATCACCCTAACTGTTGGCCGGTGTTTCTCGATAGGTCGACCAGGAAGGATCAGCTGCCGTTCTTGTCTGTTCCCGGGATCAACAAGTCCTCGATGGAGTTCGCTGGAGGACTGAATCCAAGCTCCGCTAGCATTGGCAATCTATACTCTTACGTCGTTCCGGTTTCCCTTGTACAAGCTCGTACAAACGTCGGCGCAAGCGCGACAGCCGAGCTTTTTACGCACACGACCTAGGTGACATTTTGTTCATTCACTTTTTCCATTGCTTCTTTTATAATGTTATTCATAACAACATGCAAACAACCACACAAAAATCAGCTTCATGTTACATTGTTGAAATAGGTACGTGTATGAATTAATTATCGAAATAACAAGAAAACGTATGCCTTGTTTGCTTTGAATCTCCCTGGCGGATATTTTGTTTGCTTCGTAAATTTACAATCATGGATGGAAATTACATATAGCTATCACATTGTTGTTCGAGGAAGCGCAAATATCCTGTACGGGGATGAAACTGTTTCCAACCGAAGGGTTTTTATCAGAGAGAACTTATTTCCTTCAATCGTAACTTTCTGTTCGTGGAAATAGCAATTTGGGTGTGCTAATAATTTTTGTTTAAGAGAAAGGAAAAAATGTTCACCCCACCGAAGGATACAACGGCGCCATTCATTGGGCAAACTTTCGTGTAGGTGTGCAGCTCCTTCCTTGTTGTTCCAACTGAATCACCGTTGTTTCGGTCTCTCTTGAACATATTGATCCAAGGTGTCCTGATGCTCTACCTGGCGGTCGATCCTGCTTCATATATTTCTTCTGTAGCTGATTCGTTAATACTATACTTGCGTATGTATTTCTGTCTGAAACTTTTCACTTCTATCTTGCAACTTTGTATTAACATAAACAATATTATAGAAAAATGCAATTAATACGAAAATCTTCGTAAGTTCTTTCCAATTCATCAAGTTTGCCATAGTGTTAGACGTTCACCAAAGTGACTATGTTCGGGACATACAGTTTATTACGTAATGGATAACAACTCGGTGAATGCAATATAATTGAAAGATTTATACAGATGTTCCCAAGCAAACCGTTATTCGTTCGTCTTTTCTATTGACGTAGTTTCTGGAGATTCCTTGTAAACATATCAAACCCACGTACATGATCACCTGTCTGTGGAAATGCCAAAGTACGTTGCTTACGTTGCATGTGTAACAGCTATTTATAATATCAGACTAATTACGGTTTATATGACGTTCTTGTAAGAAAAGAATCGAAGTAGAAATCAAGGTTTATGCCAGCAAGCAAAATAAAATGGGATAATAATGTTACCCAAGTTTCACCCCTATGTATTTCATACGAGTCACGCTTCGAGTTTCGCCAGATTACCTATCTCATTTATTCATTATACTTGACTTCAGTCGCAATTTTTATTGCGATATTATACGAAGGAAAAATTGTTATTTCTCAGCAAATCGCGGTGTTCCACATTTGTTTGCGAAATTATTCAAAACAAAAGTATCATTTTATCCGAATTCTGCAATTCTTACGTTCGTGATCGCATAAGCAAATACATTGTACGTTTCTATCGTACAGCTGGTATTACCTAGGATTAACTGTCGCGTGTTGATCAACGTAACAGGTTCTGAATTTCCTAGAAAACTTCATCCACGATGTTTAAACTTTGAAACATTAACACGCAGGGGTCTTCTATTATCGCTGGACTGTTAGCACAGTAAAATTCGAAGAGTTCTAAAAGACTTTTAATTTTAGTTTGAAACTTTACCTTAGCGTGGAACATGAAAATTTTGCAAACTAGGGTATAGTCCACGGTGGTCAGAGTGAAAGGAAAAACACCGTTATCTCGTATAAAAATGAGTTTAATAAATAACAGCTAACAACGAAATAAATAAGGCTCGCAACTCGTTCTATACGTACAGTACGTGAAGCACGTACTCACATATATGTACATACACAGAACACACAACACGTTCAATATTTGATACACGATAGATTCTCGATATTTCCTCGTATTCTCAGAAAAATGTCTGGAATGACAGCGCATCATACATTTCAAACTTCAGACGATTATCTGACTCATTCACTAGCTAACATTCTTCAAGGATAATTAGACAGAAATTATAATTGTATCTGATCAACCTATAAGTAATATCATAACTCATCTTAACATTAGATTCTCGATCTTCAAACAGACAAAGTGTAAAGAGTATCAGATAAATTTTGGCACCATTTACTCAAATCACTATTAAACCAATACAGAAATAGTGAGAAACGACCAAAAAAAAAATGGGATATGGTCCTCGAGGAAATGATATTGCACATGAGATGACCCGATACAGAAACGTATTCGTGTTCGTTTAGTTCTAATCTCTCTTAACTGGTATACTTGAATCTAGTCCGAAGGAAATAAATTAGTCTTCCTTTGTACATTTATACAGGTGGCACGGAATCGTCAGTGCCCATCGTTTGTCCAGAAAATCCATGATTTCCTGATCCTCAGACCCCGGTGATACTGTGCAGCCAAGGTTTGAAGTAGGTTGTCCTCATGTAGACACCTGGGAGATAGGGTGCAGCACACGTTATTCCATGAGAAACGGTGCCCACTAAAAACCATCTTCCATCTGGTCGTTGCATCACCAGTGGGCCACCGCTGTCACCCTGAAAACATCGATTCGACAATGCAATACCGTTGCGAATTCGCGAAAGAAATTAATGGCACAGGAAGTTCTGAATTTCCAGAGGGACATCAAATTGTACAAACAAAAAATACCTCGCAAGAGTCTCTCTGGCCAGTGGCATAACCAGCGCACAAGAAACTGTCGAGAATCAATTTGGAATGTCCACCGGTCTGGAACATCTCTTGACACACGGAATTCTTGATTATGGGCACTTGGACTTCTTGCAGAATGGAAGGTACACCGCCATCTGTAAATTGTCACCGTGATGAAGAATGTGTTTCAGTTCAGTTCGTGTTTCAGTTCAATGAAGTGGTAATTGCGGTTCTAAGGGCAGTAATTTAGGGTGATCGTGATAGGGCTGCAGAATTACAGCCATCGATTATTACTTAATTAGAGTAATCAGTTTTAGATTGAAACTAGTAATGTGGTGTGGTCGCATGCAGATTAGGAGACAATTATTTTAGGTCGATTTAGTTTGGGATAATCGCAACAAGATTATTGTCGAATAGGATTAATCAATCTTTACCTATCTATAATGTATTATGTCCTCACGATTTGAATATACTTACTGTATTTTAATCGTCCCCAGCCGGTGACAGTAGCCATTCTACCAGTAAAATCTATGCCATCCTCGGGCATACAAATGGGCACGATGTGAACATCGAACTGTATCGGCGATTCCAGCTCCAGAAGAGCCAAATCACTCTCGAAAGTCGTAGGATTGTATCCTCTGTTCACGATAACTCGTCGAACATTTCTCGTAATGCTGCGTTTGGATTCCAATTCGCCGGACAAATCGTATTCTCCGAAAACAGCTACCAGGGTTGCTAAGAATCTGCAAGAAGTTCAGACATTTAATCCGAGATCCGAGTTAGGTCAAAGGTAAATCGTCGTGACGCTTACCCTGGCTGACAGTGAGCTGCAGTTATGACGTACTTATCGGTGATCAGAACACCTCCGCACTTATTTTTCGTAAAAAGACCAAGCCAAGTGGCTTCACGAACTAAAACTTGCCATGGCCATTCGCCAAAAACTGCTGCTTTACCACCAACGATCCTACCTGACTTAATCAAAGGTCTTATACCGCATTCTGTAAAATGTTAATCACAGGTTAGCAGCAATAGTTCCCATATTCACTGCGACATCTAACATTTGAGGTACAGCAGAGTGTGTTCCTAACATTCTGTCATCGCAGTTATCTTCTTAATCCGAATATTCGATAAAACTTCTTTAGAATTTTAGAGAAATGTTGGGAACACATTTTTGCTAAGCTCGGTCAGAAAATTGTATCACAGCAATTACATGAGAAACGTGTATGGCTACAATGAGCAACATAAAAACCAAATTGTTTCTGTTTTCCTTCTTTTATTCTGATACAACATAACACAAATAAATACATAATCAATAAATAAACAGCGGTGAAAATATACAGTCATACTACAATTAAACTCATCGTCAGAAAGGAAAATAAAATTCACATGAGTGGTGTGTAGAACATTAAGTAGCCTCGATATGCAGAAAAGAGATGTGATTATAAGATGCACGAGTAATTAGGTTAATTCGCTATTGATTTGATCGTGCGATGACGATAACAAGTATCTAGAATATTCACATTCTATCCAGAGAATTGAAAAACATATGTGGGTCACAACGTAACAAAATTGAAAATTAAGCTAAATAGTAGAAGTGTCAGCCTCCTTATCACAGTAACTTTATTACAACAATTCGAACCACGAAGACCTCAAAACTCTTATCCAAACATTTTGACAATTGAAGAAAGGAGCAGATACTCACGTGAACGAAAATCGTTCGAAGATGTAATTTGCGGACTAGTAGCAGTTTCGATGTTGTTCGAAATACTGGTCTCTTCGTCGGCAACTGCCGCTTCCGTACTTGTCGGAGGCGTTGTAGTGGGTCTTCTAGTCGGTTTGGTGCGTTTCGTTGTAACCTGGGGTCTCTTCGTGGTCACACTGGACAGCGTGGTTGGTTTCGGTTTCGCAGTAGTCGGCTTCGTCGGGCGAACTGGTTTCTCCGACACGGATGGCCTGGAAGATGTTGGCCGGCTGACTGGCCTCTTCGTGGTGGCAGGTTTCTTCGTCGTCGTGTACGAAGGTTTTGCCGTCGACGTTGGTTTCCGCACGGGTTTCCTCGTGGTGGTTGCTGGTCTCTTTGTCACAGTGGACGGCGCGACCGTGGTCGTGTTGACACGATTGTATACGATATCTTTCAGGTCCTGAAAACAGTGATAAGACGTGTGCAATTAGCACTCGAGTATCGTTTACTTATTCATTATGAAAAATAAAAGTAAAGGAGAATCTTTTTCACCACAAAAATGTATAACAAAAAGAGGTACTGTACCTGGAAGTTCCCTTGCAAGGATTGAACGATCTTGTTCACAAAGGTGTCAACTTTATTGTTGAGAACGTCATCCTCGACGAAGGTTGGCGTCGGTATATCGTTCTCGCTGATGATCTCGATATCAGGATAGCCCGTGTTGTTGAAGGTCTCCACGATAGTAGGTTTCTCGTGTTGCGCAATCGGTGACGAGGTGTTGAAATTAGGATTCCGAACAGGCGGGAAGTTGATCAAGTCATCGGGTGCTGCAGTTTCTTCGTCGCAATGAGGCACAGACGTAGTGGACTTGAAGTTGATCGTGGTCGAAACGACAGGTTCCTTGAAGACTATCGTGTCGACGGGTGTCATATTCTCTTCTGGTGTCACTGGCCTCAGATGGAAGCTTGGTTTACTGGACCAAGAAGAGGTGGTCCAGACGGAGGGTCTCTTCGTGGACAACTTTTCGGAGGTCTGTTCAGGGTGAGTTTCAGCGACTGCAGCTTCTGTGCTGAGGTTGTTGCTCACCGTTGGCTTGGAAGTGGTACCATCCTTCACATTGACGCTGAAGTAGCTCGTCGAGACCACGTTGTTCGTGGCCACGTTCGAAATCACCGTGCTGATGTTGTGAGTTATGGTGGTGGACACGCTTGGCTTCCTGGTGGTGAGTGGTCTGATGGACATCGTGGGTTTGAAAGAGGAAGACGTGATGGGTCTGACGGACTCGGTTACTGGCTTCTTCGTGATGACCTTCTGGGAGATTTCGGTGGTGTACTCGGTACCAAGTGGACCTAGAACTATCACGGTCGGTGCGGGAGGATTCGTCGTGCTCGACTTGGTGGAATAACTAGCGAAGGTAGATTGACTCGACGGTCTCGAAGAATACGAGTTGGACGTCGGATACGAAGAGAATGTCGTTTCTGTGGGTATTGTTTCGTAGCTGTAATAATTCGACGATTGCCCTGGCTTGTAAAAGGTGTACGGAAAAGTTGACATGGGTCCAGTTGGGGGTCTCGTAGAGATTCTGACCAGAGACGGCTTCGAAGTCTCGTCGATGCTGACCCATTTATTGATAGAGGAATTCGGAGTTTGTATGGTGGTACCAACGCCTGGTTTTGTATCGTTCAAAATTGATATGATGTGATTGATCGCTAGTTCCTCTTTTTCTGTAGCATCATCTTTCTTGTTTCCCGAAGACGTGTCATAAGTGATAGTTGGTACTCTGATGAGTTCCTCTTTCTTGTCACTAAGAGTGGACATCGGCGTGGTAGTTCTGTCATCGTTTGAGTCTAGAGCGTCTACATTCTTGGTTGATATCCTCTCTTCTATGGTGCTTATCTTTTCAAAATTGTCCATGGCAGTTTCCAAGATAGGAGCCGTGGTGGTAAGCCTTTGCGTGTTGGCATACATCTGTGTAACAACCGGTAACCTCGTCATCGAAGAAGTGAACTTTTGATCGTCGGCATTAGAAGTCATGTCCGATATCGAAGATGCAGAATGATCAGGGAATTTCAACCACGAATTCGTGGAACCACCCTGATAAGTGGTCTCCTGCGAAGGTCTCTTCATCTCCGTTACACTTTCAGTCACTTTTGATTTCTGAGTGGTGCTCTGAGTTTCAGCGACCTTGCTCTCGGTGCTCGATTCGGCATTAGGTTTAAACAACTCATCAGGGTTGTGCGTCTCATTCAGCGTGGTTCCATTCTCGTTCAGTAATATCGTGTCGGCCGAGCTGTGATTATTTTGACCCAGACCTTGAGAGAACAAGGCTGGCAACTGATCGACCGGATCAGCTATCTGCAGTATCTGATCAGGACTCAACAACGTGGTGACCGGATTAACGGCAGTACTATCTTGATGATTCTGAATATCATTGTTGGAGTCGGAATGACTCAACAATCCAGGAAGAGCCAGGTCATCCAAGACGTTCTGCTGACCCAACAAAGCTGGAAAATCTTCTTCGAGGTGGCTTATATCTGCTTGAGCTGGTAATTGCGGTTTCTCTGCGTTCTCGACGCTGTCCTCCATGTGTTCACCTGATATTGGTTTTACGGTGCTCGAAGGAGCGTCGAACGTCGATATTTTGGTATACGTGGTACCTTCGTTGTTGGACTGATTAGATGTACCCGATGTTTCCGTTTTGACGGTGCTGTCCTGAGAGATCGACATTCCAAGTGGCGTGCCATCCGAGTTTAAGAGGATTGGTATTTCCGGTACGTGATCGATATCGTACAAGCTGAACAGGTCATCGGATGGGATTTTTTCACCGTTGCTCGTAGTTTTCGATGGCAGCTGACAACATGCGCCGAAGAGGAAACCATCCATACACGCTCCGACTACTTTTCCATTTCGACGGGAACACTCGTAGTTGAACATGCATACCGTTCGCTCGTTCGAGTTTGCTCGTGACAGAAGTGTCGGCTGACATGCCTTTGGTACTATTCTGTAGCCACCGAATAATCTTCTACCTGCAGAACAAAGAGGGGAATGTAATTTTAGAATGTCCATTTGGCTGTTCGGAGTTAGGGGTTAGGACCGAAGCTGGAATTAAAGTATATTGCAACGTTTGGTTATACAACACATGGAAATCTAACACGTGGTAATTTAAGCTCAGTATTCAAAGTTCAAAATCACAAATACAATCAAAGTGTTAACTACCTTGTCCTATTCGAACCTACTTGCAATATACTTGAACTTCGTCTCTAATTATTCTATCAGGTTATCTCTAATTATTCCAATCACGGTGTCGTAATTAGACGGTGAACGTACAACGGTTCCCAACAAACGAGTCGAAAACGAAACTAAGTGAACTCGTTTGGTATTCGACCTGTTAGTCGGACACGCAAATCAGAAACAGTTGGCCCGAATTCTGTTTCTTCAGTTCATAAGAGAAATCGGCCGTTCAACCGTGGGTCATGAGCATGTACGTTTGTTGCGCTCATTTTTTGGATCGGAGCCAAATTGTTGAATGGAGTTTAACGATGAAAGAATCTAAAACGAGTGGAACTGATTTTTAATATTTTCCTAGGTCTTTGTGTTGCGTAGCACTCGACATACGGAGTGATCGGTTATGCTCAGGTGACTAAGATATAGGCGAGCAAGCATGTAGGCTTTGCACGTGCCTCCTTATATGTCTACATACTACCGATATAATGACCTACTCCGCGAATCGGCTGAACTGCTTGTCAAGATTCTTTCGACGTTCCAGATATTGTTCCTTATTTTTCACGGACTTTCGTTTCATATGTAATCGTATCGCGAGCCAACATCGATTCGACGTGTCACGAACTTCTGACCTTTTAAACGAACATTATTCGATTTCTTTATTATCATAGATTTTATGTGCTTATTTCGACGGAACCTTCTCCCCTTTCTAACTATTATTACTTCGAATTTGAATAAAATTATTCCCATCTGATACCACCTCGTGAACCGATACCTTTATCGACATTTTATTACATTAATTAATGAATTTTAATTAGCAACTACGGCGTCAGCGATAGAACCATGTCATATCGATTGTGTGCTTAATATGTATACAGTACTGCGAACAGGGTAATTAGAATATCGCGTGCGGCTTGAATAACTACTCAGAATTTTACATGGACACAATCTTCCTTGTTATGAATATGAATTTGTATTAATTACACAGGGTGCTCTTTTTTAATATGCTCCTTTTCAAAGTGTTCCAAAATTCATTCTGTTTTCAAAGGAATTTGGACATATTATTTGTGTATATGCTAAAATATGCTAACATTACATATTTGAATATTACCTATGTCGTCAAATTACTAATTCCCAAATTGCACTTGATAACATCTGTACTACATAAAAATAGACCAATTAAGATAGAACCTGACAATGACAGCGAACGCGATAATCGTTATCTTAACTCGCGAAGAGAACCTCAAAATCCGAACATTCCAGAATGAAGCTAATATCCCTTCTGGAAGTTTCAAAAAGTTGGCTAATGTTGAAACACTAAAGTGATTAACAGTATCGATATGTAAATGTGCATTCCAATTATTAATACAAGGGTTAATCGAGTACTCTTTAATTTTACACGAACATGCAACAATGTAACGAGTACGACAGATCTACATCGGCACGTTATATTTTTCTCCGTCGTGTCCGTAAGAAAATGTCGAGGGTCAATGAAAAGTCTGAAACAGCTATCGAGCACGGTACGCTGATCTGACCGACGTGTCTCGTGCGAATTGTTTGCGATCCCGTAATTGTGCGTGTCAACGCGACCAAACAAACGTTCAATTTCCCACGCGTGTTTTCTTCCAGCTGAACGTATTCCCAGATAATCATATCTCCCAATTGCAGTCATTGAAAAGCGTGCGCGCTTCGCGTTTGAATACACCGGCTCCCGTTTTAGTGTTTACTCAGCTCGATCGGCGGGTTCACGGGATTTTCAGAATTTCACGTGGCAACACTGACACCGAATTCCACTTACATCTCACTTCCTTTCGAAAGTCGCGAATTCCATGTTCATACGCGCTCGAATCTTATTCCGAATGCATGCTCGCGCGTTCCCGATCGACGACGGAAACTCCGAGCGCCGTCGTTTGCAAAGTGACACACATTCTTCGCAATTTATGGTAGGAATTTTAAAACGACACCGTGTATTTCGAGTAGTTAGATGCCGATGTCGATACCGCGGCTCGATAAGCTAACTACGGATTCTTACAATTAGGACAGATTTAATCATCAATTTTCTAGAAATCCTTTTAATGTAAGGATACATGTATGTCTAGGTTTATTCGATAATTAACTTGCAGATAGCTATTAATCACTTTCCAGTTTCCTGTCGATAAGTATTGACATTTTAATTTTATTTTTTTGACACACTCCTTTGATTACATGCACTTCTTGTTACTTTTTATTTAGAAAATTTTTCAGTTTGTCATGTCTGTTTTCTAAAGGATGTGTTAGGAATTCGTGTCTGGTATAACTAGAAATGCTTCTAACGGAGACCTCGCGCGATCAATATCGTCGATATTTCACTATTATTAATATTATCGAACGCGTGAGGGAAGATATTGACGTATTTTTAATACTTAACCTCTTCAAGGACACATACGTTTAGTTCGTCTTTAAATTAATCAAAGGTCACGTAAATATTATCATTGCTTTTGTATATTATAATCTTATTTAGTAATACGTATCGTCTGAGATCTCCATAAGACTTCACAACAACCCTGATTTTCCAAAACAGCATTCTATATGTTATCTCGCATACAATTACCACCCACGCCGACATATCATAATCGTAATTCATTCATGATTTATAGCTGTCCATTTGTTACGTAACATGATTGTTACCTGTGGCTTCGGGCATGTGAGAGCGTGAAATGACGGACGTCGAAGAAAGGATGACGAGGAACAAGTGAATATTCTTCCCGACAGTCATCTGCAACAAAGGATTCTATTATTACAACTGAAAGAAGTGACAAATTACACGAAACAGTTTGTTGAATGAATTAAACACATCCATAACATTAAGTGTCCACGTTTATTATGTATGCTACCTCTTATAACGGTACAGGAGCATTAGCTAAGTGGTCTTAGATAAAAGTGTTGATAGTCTGAAACGATATTTATTTATGCCACAAATTCATTTTCCTTTTGCTGTTACAAAATGGAACACAATTTTTGTACAAATATACTGTGTCTTGCCACACATGTCTGCTTCTACTGCAGTCTCAGTCATACGATCTCCACAGTAGAATCATATCTAGTAAGACATATTGATTAACAAGTTTAATACAACTGAAACCTTAACCAATGTTAATGTAATAAACTATTTCTATTTCTGCTAATTCTAATAGCCATGTTTCTCCTGCACCAGCACGTAATAATGGTATTAAAAATTAATTTCATAATGCAACCCTTATTATTTTAACGGTGTTCAGAATTGTCCTACTGTCTTCATTCTCTAATTGCTCGAATTAAATTAGTCGATGTCTATAACGTGGGCAGTTCGACAGAATTTCTTAAGCATCATTTTAATCCATAACCAGTTAATTTAAACGAGGAAGCGGCGGCAGGTGACAAAAGGTGAACGGTATTCCGAACGAAACGAGCAAGTTACAGCGAGGCTGTTTCGTCATCTCGGTTTTCTCATCTCACGGCGAGATTTACACGCTTGCGTGTACACGCGTGTCTCGAAGGTGAGCACACGGTGTCCCTACGTGTTCCGAAATCCCGTTATAACGGAGGGAACCCAGTAGAGTACGAGGTGTTCTACCTATTACACGAAGCTGCGTAATGATAAACGGAGAAACGACGGATGCGAACAAGGAGTAAATGAGTGTTCAAGGGAGTGATCTGGACGAGAAGAAATGGACCGTGAGAGACCATGAAGAGTAAGATGATGGCTTCGAGAAGACACCCGGTAACCCAGTTACCAATTCCTCCTCGTTATTTCATTCTGAAGTGTGCCTGTTACCTCCTTACGAATTACACTTTGATTCTGTGTTCAATTTCATCATTCTTCCTGCATCGTACAATTATTTTCATTGTAAAGTCAAAGATAGGTCCATTCAAAAGTAGATCTGCAGTAACTTGATGTCGACCTCGGAAATTTTTTAATTTCTGAAACGATCGAAATTCAATTCGTAGATATATTTGGCCACACTGTTTCAGAAAATTGGGTCATGCATAATGACCTTTCAACAAATTTCAGGGATACTCGTTAAATTTGTATTTTGATCGATGCTCAACGTTCGAGTCGTACGGTGTTTCATGGTAATTTGTTCCCTTTACAGACGAGCGCCTGGAAGTTGGCACCAAAGGAAGATACCGGTACTATCAATTATCAATTCCTCATCTGCGTGCCTCGTTCTTGTCATGGAATGTCATTACGTGCACGCACTGTTACGTGTCAGAGTCGCGACAATTCATCGAGGTAGCAAAAATGAAATTTGCTTCGAACTCGTTTTCCGTTGCTCGCAAATCATCAACGACACGCAGCGCAATATTGTAGAAAGTTAAAAATACGAATCGTCGGATGTAACGCTTCGATTTCACGGAGAAAGTATTTAGTCGTGTTACAAGACCGATAAGATCGATTACAGCGCGTTCATTGTCTGCCACGAATAATTGCCAACTGTCGTGAGAACGTTTAACGCTGATAACGCGACAATCGTTCCCTTTCGTTTGTTCGCGTGCGATACCAGCCAGTGTAATACCCGGAAATCACTTTCTTCAAAGTGTTCCGTTTTCTCGGTCTTCGGTTTCGAAGCGTCCTACTGATAAAAACTTCTTCGGGTCAGGACGGAGGTAATTATCGTTAACGATACCCTCGTTCTTACGAAATAACTGTTACGCCCCAAACGTGATCTAAATTAAAGATACTTTATCTTCTGACTGCTGTGGTTACTTAACTAACTTTTCAAATTTACGAGATATATTTACAACTTCTCAAAGTATGAAACTTTTGCATTTTTAAATCTCTCTAAGAATTCCCAAATTCCTGAACACCTAACCACCTAAATCCCTAACTCCCAAACCTTCAATTTCCCAAATTTGTATAACACCAAATTCCCAAATCCCCAAGATACTAACCCCTAAATGCCCAAATTTCCAAATCCTCAAATCCCTAAATCTCCATATTTTCAAATCCCCAAATCTCCGAATCCCTAAATTTCCAATTTCCCTAATCTCCAAATCCCAGGTTTCAGAAGAGACCACAAGAAACCACGGGTGGTCCACGTTCGCTAGGTTCTATGAATTTCAAATTTTCCTGAATCGAGGTCCAAGGAATGCGGGCGCATGTGTCTTCGGATCTATGTTAATGTGCTTCAGCGGATAAATTTTCATGAAAGTTAAAAGTAGTTTCGTGTACCATAACACGGTTAAAGCGGGACACCATGGCAATAAATCGAAACCGAAGCTAGTTGCTCGCAAGCCTCCAGACGTTCATACAAACAAAGTATCCCGTTATTGCGAGTGAATTTTACGTCGTTCTTTAAAATCATACTCGGCTATCAACGCAGCTAAACATCGTGGATAAGTGAAAATTGGAGAGCAAACTTTCAAAGTCTACAACATTCTCTTTCGTTGCGATGATTATGATCCTTCTACCTGAGAAGTTCTATCAAAAGAACATAAACTATTAACATTATTTATCTATGATGGGATATTCATTAAGTGATTCAAGCAATTAGAAACCTGTGTCTCGTATACCTTAAACCTTGGGTCCTGTTACACAACAAGCGTGAAAGGATCTTTAAAGTCATAAAAATTCGTTCACCAGAGTTGTCCCGTTATATATCTCATTTTTTCGTGCTTGTTCAAACAATCCTCTCGTGTTTAACCAGCTGTGCGACAAACGATCTTCGCCCGTTCGATTCTGCGACAACACGATGCATACAGGAACAAGACACACCGTGTATGAGCACGAAAGCGTGGGATCATTGGCGTAGCTGGGATTTCGCTTAAAGGGGACCTGCCATATATCGCCATGAGTTGTATAGTAACACGTTGGTATTGCTCGCGTTGATATCATCTTCCGTTAGATCACCAAGTGTTAGATACTCCATTGTCTCTTCATGTGTTAGATTACAACGCAGTATACTGCCATGCGTTGGTATCACTACGCATTCATATCATCATGTGTTAGATCGTTACATGTTGGTATCGTCAAATATTAGATCACCACGCATTAGTATACCTATGCATTGGTATCATCACCTGTTAGTACTACCATACGTTGGGGTCACCATGTCTTAGATCACCACGCATTAGTATCACCACATATTACATTACCACGCGTTGGTATCACTACGCTTTGTATCCCCATATTCAGCAATCACATATCTATCTTCCACGCGCCATGTTAACACACGCTAAATCACCACGCTGGTCAGCCAAACCATTGTTAAACAACTGAAGACTTGTCCAACATTCTAGAGGGTATCAAGTGCACCCTAACCTCTACCTAATTACGCCAATGCGTGGGACACGATCACGATCCTGGGACTCTGTGGCTTATGCCGAGGAAAGGAGTCAAAGTGTAGACTCGAGTGGCTCGAAAATTCTTCGCCGTTCATTGGCCGTTCGTCAACTCGTGCGAGTGCGTGGAACACACGGGTATACGGCCATAAGATTCCGTGAACACACGCGAACCTCGGAGAAAGCTCACAGTTCGACTCTTCTTCATTATTGGATCTGGGTGACCCGATTGGCTTGGCCTCGCCGACCAACTAACAGACGTTTCCTCGTCTTCGTTGTTCTCGTCTTGCTTCTTTCTTTTGTCGCAATTGGATCGAGCAAATCTGACCACAAACCAGTTGTGATCGTTCCGTGTCTTTGTCACCAGAGAAACCTTCGAAATCGTTCTATTGTTCGATTTGATCGTTGACGAGTGCGAATTGTTCGACGTTTTATCACCAAGCTTTTAACACTTGACTGGTGTTGTTAAAATGGAGATATCTGGTATAATTTTCTAATGGTAGTTCTAGTTGAATTCCAAAATCTACATTCGAGTTCTCGTTCCAAATCCTCCTACTGCTTAAAATTCGACACGAAACGATCGATATGAATAAACAACTGAGGCAGCAAAGAAACACGAAAGAACCGAACAACGGTATCGTACACGCTTTCTGCTTTCACTCGGACGTTTGAAACGCTTTAAAACCCGGCCATTCGTGCAAAACCGATCATCACGGTTCGAGTCGAATGACCGTCAAGCCTATCATCTCGCTTGGTACGAATTGCAGAAAGTGATAGTTTAACCGTGGCCCGTATCGAACCAGGGGAAAAGTCGAAGAAAACGTTCGTAGGAGTAACGAGAGGATCGCTAGGACGACGTTGAACAATCCATTCGAACCACTTTCTATTCTAGCTACGTGTCAAAATGAACCAAAGTTATTTGGAGCAACTTGAAAGGGACAGTGCGTTGTGTGAATTTTAAGAGGTTCGAAAAGTAGTCCCAGGATGTAGGCCGACAATTCGTGCGGGTAACTAATTTACGCTAGTCACGACAGGGCCTCTGATCATGTACCAGGCTCCTTCATATCAGCTGAAATTATGAACGTGTCGAATCACGTTTCATGCAGCTTGTCATAGGTCTATCAATTTCGAGTCCTTTCCTCGCCACGCGAACGACGTCCACAGGATGTCATTATTTACCCAAACGCCGCTCGTTAACGAGGAATCTTTCCATTCATTCCTGCAAACCGATCATCCAGATTTGTTTCGTTAAAGTGGAGCGACAGGAAGAGTCCACGAATGAGCGTTAAACTCGCAAATCAACAAACGCGATTGGAAAGAGTGACACGAACCGTCTGCCCGCTGACAACCGTTACCAACTTACCACTACTCGCCGCCGTGGCATACCTAACTTAGGTACACGTGCACGTACACGCACGCAGCACGAGTGTTGTCCCTGTGTCAGAGACACCACTCGGGGTCAGCGCAAAGAATCCCCACGTTTCGAAGCATCGGCACTCTCTGAACATCACCGATCGGCGAAGACACTTCGAACCGAATTTCATCGATCATATTGATCTCTCGTTCTAGGGAACTCTCGTAATCACTGAGGACATAGAATCTTCATTTGTCAAATTTTGGGACGTAGTGTTCATATTCAGATCCAATTTATTCGAGCGAAAGAAGTTCACCGGCGATTCGTATAACCTGTCATTAAACCCCTATCCGTAAATTTATAACCCATCGATCCATTTTAAGAATCTCCTACAAAGTATTACGCATTGAATACCTTCGCCATACAAAGTGCCTTACACTTTGATGCGAACAAAGACACCGTCAGCTGCAAGGTCTAACGAGCAAGCTTAATTTTCGCCGCGAACGAGGTTAACGTCATTAGCCGTGTCATCGATTCACCGGTTTATCGATCATTAACCGGTGAAACTTGGCAACAACGATCCAGAACGAAATTTCAACTGACAGTGACGGACCGCGAAGAGGCAGAACATTTACTGTACTGACGATCGATCATGAAAAGAGGAACACGAAGTAATTACCCATGACTACATGTATTTCGTTGTAATCTGTTGAAACGAGACTTTAAGAAGTGCAACGCGAAGGTAACGACGCGTGGATGAAATCGCCGTGAACAGAAAGATGAAGGAAAGAGAGGAGACGAAGAAAAAGAAAAAGGGAAGAAGGATGCGGTGAAGCAGCGGAGCATGCCAAATGATCTTCTATGTATATCACCTCGTTTACTACGGGCCAAAGTCGGAAACCGAGCTTTCTCCTGCCTCCACGGTCAGATTACCTTCCGTACGATCGCACTGATTCCCGATCGCACGTCCTGGTTCCGATAAACGATCCTACGCGACTTCGACTGACCGATTTCTTCCTTCTTTTCTTTTTTTCGTCCGCCCGATTAGATCGGACTTTCTACATTAATATGTATCATATTGTTTCCGTTTCATCGAGTCGGAACGAGAAATTCGATGTAATACAGCCACGTGGATTAGCAAGTTTCCTTTGCGAGATCGATGGTCCATTACAACAGCTATGGGCAAATGGTGGGCGAGTGGACACTTCGGGCACGGGATTGTCGATATCAATTCGAAAATTTCTGTATTTGTAAATTTCATCATTCTCAAATTTCGAAATTTCTACATTCGTAACTTTCAAAATATCTCAATTTCTAAACGACTAAATTCCTAAATTCCAAAACTTCAATCCCCCCAAATGAATTCGAATTCTCCATGGTTTCGAAAATCGCGTCACTGCACATACCGCAGTGCCTATAAATTGTTCGGCAGGAACTTGATCTGTTCATCAGTGGTTTAAATCGAATGAGCTAACAGTATATCGAGCTTGGGCTAATACAGGCAACAGGCACTGTTGGAAATGGTCCTTATAACAGGTTCAGAATACTAATGAACGTTAATTTGAGGCAAAACGAACGTGTCGAATTCTTGATCGAACCAGTGGCAGTCTCTCTATCACCAACCGCATCAATACTTTATCTCTTCCAATATTCTTAATAATTATTTTATCCGCTTATTTTTCATATTAACTATTGCATAAGTAATGCAGTTCGAACACGTAATTTCAACTTCTTGCTATCGTATTTCAGTCATGGATACTCTGCTGTTAGATATGTGAATAGTTTCAAGTTTAAGCTTCTGAATCACTACCTTATATTAGTATCATAATAGTAACGGTAATTTTGAGCATTAGTATGGTTTCGAAAAGACGTTGACAAGTGAACTCATATAATGAACTTGATAATGATCATGTTAGCTCTTTGATACTCTTTGAATATATCTTTTCAAACCCGTAATATGTTCAAACTTGTTGTAAAATGATCATTATAAAGTAATGATATTTCATTATAAAATAATTGAGAAACACGATTAAACATTACCTGAACATAGGTGATAAACACCTGGTAACATAAGAGCTGCAGTTGCAGAATAAATTTAGACTGTATATTTTATTACGATTCAGAGTTAATTAATTTAAGAAAGAAAATGTTACACAAAAATTTGCATCAACATCCATAAAGTGAGCAGGTGGTTCAAGAGGTGAAATAGCGAAGGACATCTTACCGTGCAACGTGTTATCCCGTGATACGTTCAATATTCGTTAAAACCGTCTCATAACGTCGCCTTAAATCCTCGATAGAACCTCCGTGGGTCGTTGTCCGGAAGGAAACACGACCTCTCAGCGTTTCACGAGAACGTCTATTACCAGGTTCACACGTTGTCACCCCAGTTCCTCAGCGCGTATCACTTCTTTACCGAACTTCTTCCACTTCCCTTTCTTCCGTCACCCAGTTCTCGAGTCATATACCAGCCTCCTACGTCCAACGAACAATCCAAACTTTCGTGCACTAATCCGGCGATGTGGACGGGTCTCGATCCACGACACACTATCAACGATCGAATCCTCCTACCGATCGCGACAACTCGAATCGTTCGACGCTTGGGCACTGTCGGTTACAAAGAACAGGTATCGATCGGACTTTTTCACGCGATTCCAATAGCAATAACGATCTGTTCCGCGCACCGTTCGTCCATCCGGCTAGTCAACTGGATGGTACCTGTCTGGCTGTTGTACCTCGTGCCACGGCATGTGCTGGAATCGCATGGCTAAGTCATAAGCGGCGCCTTCGACCAGGAATCGCGGTGATGGTGGTGGTCGAAGAACGAACGGTGGTGGAGGTCGTTTATGGTGGAGGCAACGTAAGCCCAGGAAGACCGATCGCCGATCGGAGAGAAAGAGAGGCGGAGAAGGTCTCTTTCCCCGAAGAACCGGCGGGCACATCGACGAAGGAAAAGGAGCGAGGGAAATGGCAGCGCGGAATGGAAAGGAGGAAAGACGACGAAGAGAAGGAGAGAACGAACCAGGAGAAATCAAAGTGGGCCAGTGACCAGGTCACGTGGAGAAGAACGAGGCCCAACGCGCACGACAACGACACACTGTCCTACTCATCGGCATCGTCGTCGTCGCCGCCGCCGCTGCCTCCCGCTTCTCTATCTGTCCATTCAGGAAACGTATCTTGATCCGTTCAGCTTCCACTCGCTTATCCGCTTACGAGCACCATTTCACGGAAGAGGCATCAAATTACGAGCGTCGACGCTTCTGCAGATAGGTCGCCGGGTCAGGAATGCGACCCCGGCCGGGTTACCACCGATGGAAAAGTGATTTCTCGCTGTTTCGCCTTCTGAAAGGGTGAAACGTCGCTCGATCCGAAACAGAAATACCCCGTGTTTACCACCTGTACGAGCTAAATCGCTCAGGGGTGCCTTCTAGCGAACAAGGGCGCACGACTGAAACGATCAAAAGTTGTGATTTTGTGCAAACAAGCCGGAAATTGTGGGCCAATGTTTGCACGAGTAAACGTTGGAATAACTGGTTCCCCCGTTTAAGTATTTATAGCAAATAGAAAATTTCTGTTTGCCTGTGACTCGTAGAAAGAAAAGCTAATAGGATGGAGAGTACAGTCAACCTGTGCAGATCTGTCTACCTTAGGGAAAATATGGAGACCTAGGAGTTCGAGGACACAAGTATTTGGGGGTGTAGGGACTTGGAGACACAAATACTCGTGGCTCGAGAGATGTAGAATTAGAATCATAAATTTAACAAATTTGATAATGTCAGATAATGTAGAATGTTGGGAATTAAAGTTTTCAAATTTACACACGTGTCACTCGAAACGAGGTTGCAACGCAGCCGAGTGCATTTTGTTGCACGAGGTGACGGGGTTACGATTCACGTTCGCTTATTCAGCGGACTGTTTACCTGGCATCGTGAAAATAATGGCAGCATCGGTTAAATTAACTTTCCAGCAAGTTTCGTCGGTGCTAACGAGTTACGTTAATGAAGTTCGTACGAAACTTTTGCTATTCATTGGTTGTAGCAAACCCTCTGATCCTTGTTAAGGATTTTATCGAACGAACAGTATTTTCGCTTGAAATTATCTCACGTTGTCAAGCGACACGTGTTGGTAGCTCGTAAAGTCGAGATTTCTTATTGCTCTGATGAAGAAAAGAATATCACATTGTAGACGTTTTTCTTGATAAAAGTTCATTCTTATGTATGACATTGAGTATGACTTAAGTGAAAACATTTTATGCAAACCGTGGACGAATTGTATCCGTGTAACTAGAACAAAATGAAAACCAAAGTCGAAAATAGGGGAACAATACAAGCAGGAATCTCAATCGATCGAATTTCACTTCATTTCGGAGTCAGAACGCCAATCTATGTCAACTATTTATGACGAATCGAATCGTGAACATACTACCGTCTTGAAATTAAGCAATTATAATGTAGAAACGTCGGATACGAGATATCAACGGATGACAGACGCAGGCGAAGCTTTCTAACTTCTTACTGAAACTGCATGTGAACCTTAAACGTCGTGCTGCGAAATATAATTTCAACTTAGACACGCTGTCTTCGCAAGGCATCAATTGACCGAGGAAACATCGTCTCGTTCTAATATCAACAACATCTGTCAACCAATCTACCGTGGTTAATTATATAGAACGGTGATCAGCAACTTTCTTTTACAGATGACTAACATTGAAAACATAATAATCCAGTCGCAATAAGAACAATAACTTATCACTGTTTAAGATGATATGAACAAATTATTCTTCGCGATTGTACATTACACTTTAAAGTCCTATTTGGTGAACAAATCAGTCATACAAGTTAACTTTCGTATCTTATTGATCAAAATGATCTGTACGAAGATAGTCCCCCAGCACCTCCTAGAATTAATCAAAGGGTCAAAGATCGTTATCGGTAAGTTTCGGTACATCGACTTGTATATTATTTAACCGTGTTTCCGGGTCTCGGTATAGACGATGCACACGAGCGATCATTATTTAAAGAAAGCTGCTGTATCACGGTAGCGCTCGATTCGGGACACGAGGGAAAACCTTTTAATTAATAAATTCAATGTTACGAACGTGCGGTGTTGCACGCAATATCGGTAGGACAGATATTTGCATTCGAAGCACTGCGATAAATCGACGATTCGAAATCTCACCGAGGTCGACCACAAAGTGTGTCAAACTTGGTCGGGCCATCTTTTACGGTACCTAACACGGTTCACCTTGCGACCAAGAATGTACGGATAAGATCTCATCTAACATCGTTTGTGCTGCCTGTTGCAGCGACGTACGGTAGTAGATCTTTCGGAATAATTATGCGTTCAGTTTCTTTGTACGTACAGCGAGTCGCAAAATTCGTACACTTTCGGTTGATCTTTCAATAATATTTTCAGGATATTTGAGAATTTGGGGATCTTGGAACTGGGAAATTAGAGAATTTGGATATTTAGGAATTCGGAAATTTAAGAATTTAGAAACTTGAGACAGAAAATTTGAGAGTGAGGGCACTTAAAGGTTTGGAAACGTGAGCATTGGCAAATTTAGGAATTCGGAATTTTACTTGGGGATTTAAGAATTTGTGTACTTAACAGTTTGTAGATTTAGAGATATGAGTACTTGAGAATTTAGAAATTTGAAGACGCAATGATTTAGGATCTCGAAAATTTGGCAATGTGAGCTATATTAGCTCGCATCAATGTGGGTATATTAAAAGGGTATGAATACTTATGGGACTCCCTGTACGTGTTATCTTCGGAGAGAGAGCAAGATGAAGTTCAATCCTTGATCGTGAACGTGACTGGTCCTAAGTAGGCCAGGACCTGTACCTTTCAACACCGAGCCTTGTCTTTGGTGGCAATATGGCATCCCATTTATTTCGAACGAGAAGTATAATTGACTGGCGAATATCCATCGTTTGAAATTACTGTTCCTTGTTGGCGCAAAGAAATTTATGAATAAACCCGACGCATTTTTACGTCGATTCTTATTAAGTACAACAACGTGATCGTACCTGTTCACCTGTACAGTTACTTCCACGATGAATCTTCGGCATTGGGAAATTAATCTTTAGAACGATGAGAATGGACGGTTTTTTTTTATTGTTTCTTTCTCCTCAGGCACGTGACGCATCTCGTAAGAACGTGTGTATATACAAACGTTGACCGTGATCGTGACTTTCGGTAAGTAGGTTAGAACTCGTCCGCGTTTTAAAATGGATTTTACACCTTGGTGATTCCGCGAGGAACGCTGCGTTACGAGCCCCCGTAATGTTTATCGAGTTTCTCCTGATTAACATTAATCATTATGGTAATTAATCGTTCTGGGTGCAACGATCGTTTACCGACGCATTTCTTGAGTTATCTCATGAAATTACGAGTGGTGAAAGAAACGGGGAATTGTTACGTAAAAATATACGTTCGGGTGCAACGAACGCTTACAGTTAGAGATAATCTACTACCACTGGACTTTAATTTTAGGGAATTAAATGTGTTCACATCCCTAACTATCCACATTTTCAAGTTTCCAAATTCAAGGATCCCCAAATTCTCAAGTTCAAAAATTCGTAATTTCCTTGACTCTCAAGTTCCCAAATTCCAAAATGACTAAACTCCCAAATCTCCAAATCCTGAAACCCCCAAATTACAAATTACCACAGAATTATGTTAATTTTTCCAAGAAGTTTCAAATAGGAAAAGTTCTCTACAGAGTCACGTCGAGCGAATTCATTTGAACTTCAAAGGTGTCCAGGGACAGATAACAAAGATCCTTGAATGTTAAAACGAGGGGAACTTTAGCGCGTTAGTAGATCTCTGATACACCGTCCAATGAAACGGAAAATTTTAAGAATATTTTTTATGGATCATTGGAGAGGTATTCCAGGAATAGAGCCTTGAGACATTTGGGTCATGACCCCATATCCATGGGAAGGCACCAGCGAGAAGGAACGAGGAGAAACAATCGATGGTCATGACCCAGGACACGCTTGGCAAAACTGGGTCAGAATTTAGTCGCGTCTTTTCACGTTCTACGCATTATTTTTCTTTACCGTTGTTCGTAAGAGTCCGCGAATGTCGCGAATATCTGAGACAACCTTTCTCTTCAGTTATTTTGATCGTTCCTTTAAACAAGGATTGTTCGTTTCACTTTTTTTTTTTTTGATTAATATTTCTGAATATCTGTTTACAGGACATTTCAGTCACTTTAAATGGAACTCATAGACCTTAATCTTTCCTGACTCATTTAGAGCTTGTACTAAATTTTCAATTATTTCTTCAGATGTTACTGACACAAGTTCTCTTTAATTTTAATCGAGTGTCAAATTGTTTCCTGTGTCATTGCTCAACGAGGTAACAGGTTAACGACTCTTATAAAATAAAGGAAATGAGATGGGAATGAAAGTTGTGGAGATAATTATCACTCTCGTAAACTCTGTTGTTACTTATCTATGATGTTAATTGGTACGAAGTGGCAGAAGATCTAAGAAACTTGTAGCGGCAGAATATGTTGGTCATCGATGATAAGGTCGATGAGTGAATGTCCATCTTGATGTACGAGTTGCTACAAGGTTTGAAGTACCTGACAGTCAGCAGGATCTTTTCGACGTCATTTTGGATTATCAAGGTTAGACCATGACCCTGCTCGAGTAGTTTGCTGGCAATTCGAACAAAATTTGCTCATCGATCAGGGTGTAGCGCCGACGCAACTCGTCCTCGACGCCTTGCTCCCTCTACGAAGGATCACATCCTTGTGACGCACTCTCCTAAGCTCTAAATCACTACTGTTGGCCTACACCCACTTATCTCACTTCATCAAACAATACTTACCATACTGAAATTACTTTCCCGAGTTAAATTAGAAGATTTCTAAACTTAAACATTTGAAGATTTAAAAGTCTGAATATTTCTATACTTAAAAACTTGAAAAGTTCAACGTGTCTAAATTTGAAAATTTCATGCGTACCATTTTGTACAATGTCCAAAAAAAGAAGCAAAATGGACTCTCGAATCTTCGTCGGTCACATACGTTTAATCCCCATTCAACACATGATTGAGTCATTACCAAAAAGAACCACGTCAAGCTCGATACTTTCTAATCGAGTAGCTGTAACTTCCTGAGTGCCATTAATTATTGGTTAGAAAATGATGGAAATTGAGTGTGGCCGGGCAAGGATTTGCATCCTTCGTGACACGGCTGACAGTTGAAGGCCGTCAATGGCTTACTATCTCGTAGGTTTCGTGACTTCATAAGGAAAAGGCGGAGGTAAGCTGGCTTTCTCCAAAGCCACTTAACCCGGTCCAGTAACATCCATCCATGGAGTCACGCCTGTGACATTTTCGATGGCACCGCAACATCGGCCATCTTTTCTCCAGATTACACACCTTAGCCGCATGTTTTCGCTCGTGCCCCGCGGAATGCAAACCACCGACCCGAACGCGTAATTTTACGATCCAGCTGTCCAAAGGACGCATAAAACTTCGCGAGGAAATGATTCGAGAACGAGAATTATCGTTGTTTCTCTCGACACCGACTCGTATCTCGTGCCGTTTGTAACAGTTACATTCTATTACCGTTCCAATTAGAGGTTGCACCTTTCAAATTGCTAACTTTTCCGTGAAGTTAAAATAAATTGCTTCGTCGTGGACAACGGTACGCCGCGTATATGGAATAACGCGGAATTGGCCGTGACCGGAAACGACCGAGGTAACGTTTATCGTACGTCGATCGTGGATTTCGACGATCGGAATTAATTTCGGAATTCCAAGTTTCGACAGCTGTCGGGACATTTATGAGAGGACCGTCTCGCGGAAATAGGCCTCAACGACTTTTTTCGTTTCTTTTTCTCACTACAGACGAGTGCTCTGAAGTCACGGACGTGATGCAAACGTTTCAAGTGCACTCGCTTTTACAGTCGCTCTAAATCGCCCAAAGTGTCGTTAGCTGTGCAACCACCGGAAGAATACATGAAAGAACAATGACAGAACATTAGCAATTCTGAAACTCCATGATAAAATTCTTTTTATGGTTATTATATAGGTACCATTAATTTATGAATTCGTCCAAATACGATCCCTGCCCGTTGTAGATTATCTTTGTAAATTAACAAAACCAGTTTGGAGCGGAAGTGAACGAACAGTGGATCATACGATCGATCCATTCTTTATCTTAATTAAGAACTATCCGTTTTATATTAACGGTATTGATGAAACACTTAAGCTTCAATCTGATATATCGTAGATACCGTTTTTCATGTTATCAGATTATGTCAGACTTTACATGTTTCGAAATTATTTCCGATAACGGAACCAATTTTGTATGAAGAAATATTAATGAAGCGTTCATATGATCACTTTCATTACAAGTGCCATTTTGCAGAATTTATGTTATCGAATTGCGTCGTCTTTGAATTCAGTAACAGGTCAGCTACCAACAAGAAACTAACTGCTGCAAGAAACTAACAGAAATCTGTATCGGATGCTAACGATTGGCAAGTCAAAAATTGGAATAGCAATGAAATTACGTGAAAGGAGAGAGAGTTAGATTCTCAACGACATCGCGGCACAATTGGGCGGTTTGTTGCTGCTCTATTGAACGAAGTCTAAAAACTGTGTTACTTTCTAGGCCAGAGACTATCTTTTGGTGAGAAAACGAGCGTCAATCATCCACTACTGTTTTTTCTTCGCGTGTACTTATAGACCGTCGGGTATAATTTCACTACCACATGGACGCTAATAAAAACAGAAACATCGACCCGATTATTTTGTAACCACGACGGATGAATCACGAGACACGAATTGATTTTGCGTCGTTTATAGCTTCTGCTGTGTGTCATTCGTGGAGTGGCAATAAAAAATTTAATCCTCTCACCGCGAATGAAAGCTCTTTTCTGAAGCATGATAATTCTAAACTGTAATTTCTGAATTTTCTCGCATAAGTTATGAACCTTCGTTAAAATGGTAGTTACGTTTACTGCTTCGCAATAACAAAAAGTACTTCAACATATATTCGACATTAGACTGTCGTTATCAATGAAAGTACAGAAATGTGAAACGGGTTTTACGATCCCAGTTACTATCGAACTTGGCTAGATTGAAATGTCACGTACAGAATGTCTTTCAATTAAGCAGAAACGTCACCAGCAATAATCTCGTGTCTGCTTGAATTCTAATTAACAATAGATCGCTGACAGTGTCGGTGATAAATCGGAGCATCCCTGGGCATCATTTTCAAAAGCTTGCAAATTTTTCGACTTCTAATTCTCACACCCTCAATATTAATTTTCATCTGGGTTCATCTAAAATTTTATTAAAAGCTTGAAAACTGAATTTTTATGTAAAGTAATCGACTTTTCCTCGCGTCCCAGAAACTTTGGCGGCAGTTCTGATCTCTGATACACTTGCATTCTGTGAAATTGGGACGAGTTTATGCAAATCCGATGGCGACGATAACATGCGATTGAAAAACAGTCCACAAATTTCACGATGTGTAAGTAGAAAGTTGTAGAAATTGTTCCGCCTCTGTGAGCAATCTTACAAAAATCCAACCGGTATGTAATACACTTAATCAAGCAAATAAAAGATTTTTCTCCTCTGTAATTTGCTGGAGTGCCATGTCTTCTTCCGTTTTAAACGTACCACGCCACCTGTTGGATGCGTTGCCGAAGAAGATGGGCCATTATTTTCAAATTTCACGATCCACCAACGCTCATGGTGGGCGAAGTACAAACCGCTGTTGTGTGCAAATATCGACACCCACGCGAAAGGAGAACGATATTGGATAAAGGGATTGCACTTGAACGATCGGGTAATCAATGAACTCCATCTGGGTAAGGGACACGTTGTGTTCTCTCTTTTTTTTCTTTCTTTTAATGCACGACTGATAAATACAGAGACGCCGAGGGGCAAATGTGAAGGGTAACGAAACGGTAAAAAATAACAGAGTATAATAGAATACAACACGCACCACCAATCGATCGAATATTTACAAGCTTGAGGTTCCGTAGTCTTGCAGCCCCAACTGCAACGTACGATAAATAAATTATTCATTCTTAAGTTAGATCGGTGCACGTCAAATGATCGATTAGGAAACACGGTTTTATATTGAAGCTGAAAATTTTGTTAACCGATGTCTGAGACAATTTGCTGTTTCATGTGATCATTAATTGATATGGCATAGGTATTTTTTATGATACTTTTATGTCATCAAATCCTGTTGGACTATATGATTGAAAGATGCTTATCACTTATTATAACCAAGGGATCATTTTATATTGCGAGTGTTTACAAAGAGTTCACCGCCAATTTCTTCCAAACTATAAATTAATGTACAAGTGCCATTTTACCTTATTTTTATGTGATCGAATCATGTAAGACTTTTCACGTGTCGATATCGATCATGTGACATGTAACAACCTAATAATACGATCCCTATTTGCGTACACAATGTCTATGTATACACGTCGGTATGTATATGTATATATATATAATATATTTGAATTTCTATATAAATTAAATTAAATATCAGGTGATTTTGTTCGTGTAACAAGAGACGTTCATTCGCTTTTGATTTTCTCACACACAATCCGCGTTATCATTTACACGCAACGCTTGTATCACAATGCTCGATCGTGTGTAATAAAATAGTACATGCAATGAACATACTCTTATGAATAGATCGAGCAAAGTAACTATCAACCGATATTCTCAAGTCCTTAGAAGAATTAACGCAATCAGCACCGGTATTGTCTGACGTTTTGTTAACGTTATCGTGGGTATGAATTTCAAAACAAGAACTATCTCCAAACTTAAAAATTTGTAAATTCCAAAATTTAACTTATTTTGAGAATTGAAGAATTTAGAAGTTTCGGAATCTGAGATTCGTAGGACGAATTCTTATTTTGTGGGTCCACCACAGCCCCTATTTACGCGACTGTTTACAAATCGTTCAGAATAACGTTATGCGTTAATATATTAATATAATATGAGCAACATGGTTTCACGAGTATTGCACATCGTAAAGAAACGCGTATCCTGGTGCTGCTAATTCGACCATAAATTATCATACAAATTCATATAAACTCTCTCGTTCTTGTCACAGCTCGTCACATTCGAGTTCGCGTATCTCGATTATCTTTCGTCGATCACCAAATCGAGTCCGTCGGGATCGACAACATCGACGAGTGTTAAACTCACAGCGCCTTGTGCATGTCATTTATCGTCGAATGTTCACGAAGAAAACACTGCTGGCATCGTAGAACACTGGTTTGTCGATTTCCATAGCCTCGACGCGAGTTTGTAACCAAAGATGGCATTGCACAATCGCGAACGATGCAATGGCGGTCTCGTTCGAAGATGTGCAACTTTGATAAGCCACGTGGAACGTAAATTCTGTACACGATTAATTAGCTCGTTGCGTGATACATCATGCACGCGTGTCTCGTATCGTACATTCTACATTCGCAAATTTAATCTTTTTAGATATTATATCTGATCGAGTTTTCACGAAAACAATATTCCATCTTCGTACAGCGTGGTTTTTTTTTCACCAACGATCCTCGTGCACGCAAATCTCTTCGTAATGGAGAAAGAAAGTTACGTTGTCGTTTGTGATTTTGTACAGAATGCTTTGTATATACACGTGTGAGATTCGTTGACTTCGTCGGTCGACGAATTTGGTAAGTGTTCATTCTAAACGAATTACATGCTTAGAACTGGAGAATCTGGTTGATCCATTCACGGAACTCGGAAATGCGTGTGTAAACACCTGGTTGATTAGGAACCGCACACCCGATTCCCCAGCTAATTACGCCGGCTAGGATCCATCGTTTGTCACGTGCCCTTTGAATCACCATTGGTCCTCCACTGTCACCCTGTGAACATATCGTTTCTTTAATATCTCTCTTTACAACAGAAAAATACCTCGAATTCAGTTTAATATTTAACTCCTCAAATGTCATTGGTATACCTCACACGAGTCGGATCCTCCATTTTTCCACCCGGCACAAATGAAAATATGGGGAATGTGTTCGATGTAACCCGCGTTTCTGTACATGGACTCGCACATGGTGTTGTTTATGACTGGCACCGCCACTTCCTGAAGAGTAGATGGCAACGGTCCCTCTGTAAATGTAATCGCAGTCAGTATACGATACTTGAAAGCTATAAAAACCATTCGAAGAGTAGTAATGGTACCGTCGTAAAGTCGTCCCCAACCGGTGACATAAGCAGTACGACCGACGTAAGTTTCGTCGTCGTCAGGTAGACAAATTGGTAGAACGTTTGGTTGGAAGGGTAACAATGGTTCGTAGAATCTTAAGAGGGCGAGATCGAATTCGAATGTACGAGGATCGAATTGTGGATGACTCGCTACGATTTGAACCCTTCTCTCTTGGAAACCGTAAGGCTCGTCTTCGTTCGCGAGATCGTGCTCGCCGATTCTCAGCAGTAAATCACTGGGCGGTACACTGTAAGATAAAAGATATTATTTATCACTGAGCGGGTAGATATCTCTGTTTCTAAAGATAGGGATGTAGAGATCTCACGTGATATATCAAGTTTTTTATATTTTCAAATTTCTAAATTTATATATTCTCAAATACCCAAATCATTCAATATGTAATAATGGCCCTTAAGAAACAGCACGTACTTTTCGACACAGTGCGCTGCAGTTATGGCCCAATTCTCGTTCAGCAAAGCTGCTCCACATTTGTGCAAATACGTGGACGTTCTCCATTGTCGTAATGAGATCTAAAAAATGAAACATTGATCTTGTTTAACGAGGAACAACGCTGTGTACCAATGATGAGGATACGTCTTGATACGTTCGCGGAAATCTAAGGATTAGGTAGATACACGTGTGTGCACATGAACGACATAGAACGAGCGGTCGTTCTTTTACAAACATCGTGTAACGTGACTAGACGAGGAAGATTGAATTGATCGATTTTCTGATTCCGACAGAAGTTGAAAGCAGATATGCAACGAACAAGCGTGTAACATATGATCTAGAAGATCATACATATGTAACATATGATCTTTGAGAGTTAAATTATGGTTGATAGAATTTTTGAAAAACGCTTAAAATTGCACTCACCTGCCAAGGCCATTTTCCAAAGGAACTACGATTACCACCGACTATACGAGGCTCCGGGAACAATCTTCTTCCGCACACTGCAAGAAGAAGCATCGTCGAATTTAGTCCCTTTATCAAATTCATGAGTCTCATCGAAACAGCCATATTGGAGAACGTTGCATTCGTCATGAATGAATCAATTCGCACTGTCAAGCGCGCCCATTACGAACAGGTTTTTTCTTCTCTCTTTTTTTTATCACTTTCCTTTTCCTCATACTCAATGACATGTGATGATTGATGCACGGTGGATCAAGTAAATAAATTCGTTTCCCGTTACGTGCTGATTAATTGTTATTTTTTGCGCAATTAATATTTATAGAATGCGTCTTAGCTAGATTAGATTAATTTATTGTTGTTAATTTAAACAGCCGAAACTGAAGCAAATCTTACAAGTATAGATTACAAGAAATTTAATTTAATCTTGTTAAGACATTACTCGATACGATCAACATATATTTGATTACGCAAACAATTATCGATATTGCTTAGAACTCACCTTGTTTGTAATCCGACATGTTGAGGGTTTCCATTGGTACCGGAAGTTCCGTGTCTATCGTCACGCTGGCGATCGAAGATAGGGTAGTCGCCACTTGGTGTACCGTGGTTGCCTCCGTTGTTGGTTTCGCTAAAAATACCGCACATTGTTCACAAATTTACTAACCAAATTTTATTCGACAAAAGGGGACATATAGAAACATTATAAAAATGATAATGATATAATTAACAGTTTGATAATCAATATCGCGTTATTTATATCTGCTGAATTTTTTTGAGATGTAAATTAGAGATCTCAAACACATATCCTTCTTTTCGACATTAAATTTAATCTCTTAATTGTAAAATATCCTTATCGATCGTACCCGAACTCGTTGCTACCAATGTAGATTCCGAAATCGGTTTTTCAGTGGCTGCCTGCGATATTTCGCCCGGTTTTTTCGTGCTGGGAGACTGAATCATGATCCACCCGTCTGGAGTGGTGATAGGCGTCCAATCGCTTTCGGTTTGATCTACAAAAGTCGTCACATAAATAACGTTATCCGATGACGATCAGAATAAAATGATTAATTAATGCGCGCAACCAAATATCTTTCATTCAACTTTCCTTCATTCTGACAATTCACGTAATCATTATACATAACGATGTATGTTATAAGTACGTACAAATCTGTCCTTGCTAATTTTTCGAACAATTTGTTTTACAAGAAACATTTTGTAAGGAATTTAGATTCAGGTGGACTTCATCTAGGTAAATCGCCTTCACCTAGACACGACTAGTATCTATAATAAGTAAGTCGTAATTGAAAGCTCGTTCCTGTCGAAAAACTGGAGCAGAGAGCAGCTGTCCGGTAATAATTCGAGCGGTTTGAATTGCAACGGGGAAAGAGGTGAAAGAAGGATGCTGTTCGCAAAGCATTCGAGAGGAAAGATTACGGTGGACGGTTTTAAACCGTTACAACGTTCCTGCGAGGCAGAATTTTATCTGCCATCGAACAAGAAACGAATAACAACGATCTTCCGTTTATCAAAAATATGTGTTTCGAAAAGAAAATGTCTATACATAAAATTTGGATTTTTTCCGCTTCTTAAGTTTCTCCACCGATGAAGAGCACAAATACGTAACCCTAATGAGGAACTCTAACGGAACGAAGAAACGGTTTTATAGTAAAATAGATGATAGATCACCCTGAAAATTCTCTTGATTGATGTCCATTCATTTTATGATTGCGTAAAAGGATGAGAAAAGGAAATTGCACGTTGGTCCGTGAAAAATGATCAATCGATAAAATATAACACTTCGGTTTAATGAAATACTCGTTTCCGAACGAGATTAACGCCGCATAGGCAAACTCCATTTCATACGTTCGCTGCAATTAACTGCAGGAAGGACACGTTTGGGCGGTGACGTTGATAGCGATTGATGTAAATCGATGCATGTATCACAAGCGAAAATTGCTAGCGCAGCATTGAAAAATAACGGTGGTTTACTCATATTTATATCGTCGACGCGTGAATAATTTAGGAAAAAATATTAAATTATGAATAATTTACAAAGGGGCTCGAATATTGTTTTTCCATTTATATTCGTCAAGATATATTCAGAAAGACCGGCATTAAATTTTTTTTATATTTCTTTAAAGGATTTGCAGCAGATAATGTACTCGGAATTTAGATACTTATCACAAGTATTTTTCTCAAGGAATCAAATTCTTAATTCCTCGATACGTGTACACGTATTTTGAGAATGAGTCACGTAGTTTTACGTGAAAGGTGTCTGTGACCTTATTACATCACAAAAGAAAATCGTCAAATGTAACGGGTATCGATAAGTAGAACTAGATACATTCTTTTTCTCTAACACGAACGACAAAAGTTTTAAGACTGGTTTTAATTTCCTCGGGATTCGAAGCAAAATATCGCTCAACTTCCGGAGACGATATTTTTGATCGCCACTCGAATTCCGACAGAATTCCGATAAAGTGAAAGAACAGAAACTGGCAAATCCTCGCGTAATCAATCAAATTCACAATGCCTTTCCGGGATGTTCTCTTGATGCTCGTTAATGCAGCAGGCGTGCTGCTCGACGTGAATCGCCGTCGAGATGATTTCCTATCGACGACAAAAGCGTTTCGTTACACAATGGATATCCGTTTTCTTCGATTTCACCGAGAATCGCGAGAACCGTTCCTCGTTCGAATGCAACACGCGTTGCCGACTAATGTATACAACATACGCACCGGTTAATTACGGATAGCAACTCTAAATTGCTCGATTACATACGCGGCTGTTAATTGACGTTACGAATTCCATTAGAAGCTGGCAGCTCTTTCTTTGAAACCGTTACAAATAAATATTTCAGTTCGGTTATATATAGAAAAAAACTATTTCAGTATACGATTGAGAACATATAGTCATGTAGATATCTGCAGAAACAGGGATTTAAGGATATGGGGAGCTGAGAGGGTAGAATTTTCGGAGTATAAGCATTTCAGAGTGTAGGGAGTGGATATGCGTATAGGGATTCGGGGATATAGAGATTTGAACATATGGAAATTTGTCATATGGTAATTCGGACATATGGAATTAGGGAATACAGGGATTCGGGGATATATAGATTTGTTCATATTGAGATTTGGAGGTGTAGACATTTGGGGATATAGGGATTCGGGAATATAGAGATTTTGAAATTGTGAAACACAGAGAGCCATCTCTAACCCAAAAAGGAATTAATTTCACCAACTCACCCGGTTCAGTAGTGGTGGCAATCTCCGGCGTCTTGGTGGTATCATCCGAACTGGAGGTCCACGTAACGATACCAGGTGCGTAAGTGGTTTGAAAGACATCGTCCGACGTCTGGTTAACCGGCACCTTTGTCGAAGCAACATACGTGGTGGTCTCCGTAGAAGACGCCACAGCGAAACTGGTATCAGTCACGGTAGGCACAGTCGATGGTGTCGTCAGGAATATGGGCTTGCTGAATGGTTTGGTAGGTTTCGTCGACTCTGTCGTTGGTCTAACTTTCGTGACAGTTGTATTGAAGGAATCTATGGATGACGGAGACTCCGTTTTCTCGGTGGTTGTTGTGTACTCGGGTTTTGTCTGCGGCTTCGTGGTTGTTGCGTTGACTCTCGTAGGTTTGGTTCTCGGGGTAGTCGTCGGCGGTCTTGAGGTGGTCTTGGTCGGCCTCGAAGTGGTCGTGGTCGGCCTGGAAGTGGTCGTAGTCGGTCTCGAAGTGGTCGTGGTCGGCCTGGAAGTCGTGGTTCTAATGGTGGACGGTTTAATTTTCTGCACGGGTTTCGTTGTACTTGTTGTCGTGATCTTCTGAACGATTATAGTCTCCGTGGCGGATGCGGGCTTCGTTTCGATCGTGGACGAGGAGCTTCCGGTAGTGGTTGCGACAGTCGATGGTCGATCCTTGATGGTTGATGGTCGATCCTTGACAGTGGTGATAGTAGGTTTCGTCGTGGTTGCGAAAGACAGGGTGCTGGAAGTCGAAGTAGTGGTTGGTTTGCTGGTGGTGATGGGCCTCTTGGTGGGTGAAGTTGGTTTCCTCGTGGTAGTGGGTCTCCTTGTACTGCTACTGGTCGTAGGTCTCTTGGTAGCCGTCGTGGGTCTTCTGGTAGTGGCATGAGTCAATGGCCTTGCCGTAGTCGCGTTTCTAGGCGGAAACCTGGTGATCGGCGTGGTCCTCTGAGTCGTGGTGTACACGGTTTTCGACGTCGTCGATTCTGTCGTTTGATGACTACTCGATTGAACGGGTTTCAAAGTGGTTGTTTCCGTGGGTCTGTGCACGGTCGATTGAACGGGTTTACGCGTCGTCGGGTATGTTGGCCTTTTGGTCGTTGACGTGTTAACGATGGGTTTCTTCGTAATCGGTTTGGTGGTTTGAGCAAACGTTTGAGCGGTGGATGGCACTTTCGTCGCGGTTTCCAGTGTCGTTGGCCTCTGAGACACCGTGGAAATCAACGTGGAAGGTTTGCCAGTCGTGTTCATGATTTCTGTGACTGTGCTGGATGGTTTTTGCGTCGTTTGGACAGTACTGCTCGTGATTCTCGGAGGACTTCTTGTCGTGGAGTCTTGGATCGATGAGTTCTGCACGGTTTGAAAGGTAGATAATCGAACCGGTTGCGTGGTTGTTTCGACGCTCGTGAGTATCGGCTTCTTCGTTACGAGTTTTGTCGTGTCTTTTATGGTCGTCGGTGGTTCTCGGGTGGTGTGCGTCACCGGGCTGCTGGTTGGACCCTAAATTTGTCCATGAAATAAAAACGAAATGGAATGCTTACTTTATACGTAGTTATACTAGATCGGTAGTAGCGATTTCGCATTCTGAATCTGTGTATGAAGCATATCATGATGTATACAATTTCGTAAATCTGTAACTTTGAAAATTTACAGTGCAATGTCTTATAGAATGATTTTACGGCACGGAATAAATTAAAGCGATACATTAACTATTTGTTCCGTAACTATTTTTCTAAGTTAGAGCTTAACGAAATGGTGAATCATATACCTCGGTGGAGAGCGTTGTTCCAGGTGGTTTCATCTCGTTGATCGGTTTCGGCCTTGAGAAGTACTCGGGTATGTCGTAGCTCTCGATGGGCCCATGGGTCGTGACGAACGGCCTCGCCGGCGGCCCATCGTCGATACTATTGTCTTGAGGGAAAATATCGGGCTCTTCGTCGATCTTGCAACAACTACCGAAGTAAAAACGATCGATGCAAGTGCCAAGGTGCGTTCCATTCGCTTTGGCACACGTGAACGCGAACATGCAGACGCCGGTCTCGCCGGTTCTACGAGACACACAGGGCAAGTGCCTGATATTCCTCCCCGTGCCTGAAAACGAACAGTAAATTTAACATTCTTTGTCCAGTGAACTCGAAACTTTGTAGCCTTTAAAACAGGTGCAAAATTACAACTGTGTAATTATTTATAATTGTGTAATTATCTTAACAAACTCGTTAAGTATCTCAGAAATCCTGCAAAATGAACGATCGACGAGTGACGTAATCTTTTTTCACACGATTAAAATCGTGTTTTCAACAAGGTGGTCTACCTGACAATGAACATGTCAAAATAAATCAAGGACAATTTTATCTTCGAGCGTGAAAGCCCTGATTTGTATCGTTGTACGTGGATGTATTTCGCACAGAATTTTGCAGCTAACGTAGTCATACTTTCCAATTTGGATAGCTGATATTTTTCAAGATAAACTACACTTAAACTGAACAGAGTTCGTCTATGTTCTTACGCTATCGTTCATGATAATCAAAATTGTAACGATTTAAATCATGTCTACACTTTATCTTCCTCCACCATCGTAAGATGGGAGAATTCCTGGGAAATGGCCGCGAAGCAGGAAACTTTTTGGTGAATGCTACATTGCCAATTCCATCCCTGCAGTACCGTACTTGGCAATGTAACAAAAATCTACTGTTCTTTGGATAATACATGAGAGTCTGATCATCCGTTGCCAGTTTACGATACATCGTAATTTAAATCGAATTGTGCCCGCCATAAACTCACCGTAATCAAATTGTCTTAAACCAAAGAAGATTTAGAATTTGATGAGGTTTCTCTGAATTTCTGGTAGAAGTAACTGTACCAGAGGGACGGAATGAATCATTGTCGAAGCTCGTTCGCGTCGTTCCGTTATCCGTCTTCGACGATTCTCCCTGCTCGAGGTATAACTCCTTTTTAAAGAGATATTTTGGGTGTTAGAAAGATAATCGTGTCTGGTGTTCTACGGTAATCCGTTAATAACGGACGTAATTAGACGGCAGGAACTGCCTACGCGTTTCCGTCAAGAGATTTACAGCTTCTTTCCAGCCCGGTTATTAATCAATTACGTTGCTCGATGCCGTTTATTATCCGCGACAGGACACTGTAGGACGATTAAGAGGAATTATAAACGGTGACGATACCAGGTGCATCACGAAGGGAATGTAGAACGAGCAAGATCATAGGCTTTGTATGAAAGTTAACGCGACAACTCGTTTGTCATTCGTGCACTCGTGTTACTTCCTACCGCATCTATATTGTTAATTGAATACTTTCTGTTCCATCCTCTTCACCGTGTATCTTAATTTCTACACCTACTGTACATTTTAGAACAAACGTGGATCATGTTACAAATTTGGTTGTTTATTCCACGCTAGCATCATTAATTTTCGTTAAGACTCTGCTGTTCACTTTAGCGTGGATAATCTTGATTAGTCGGTCTGACTTTTTCTTAAATACTTGAAAGATGGAGCAGCTAAATAGCCGAATAGATAATGGGTACTGAATTTAAAATCATTATCATTATCATTATTATAATTTAAAACACTCCAAACATTTAGGTGATATAATGTATTCTTGAAAAAAACATAATCATTTGTTTTCGTGAATTTAGAAATTTGAATTGTGAGATGTCATTCTGATTACGAAGTCAGCGATTATCGACTGGTTCTCGATCGATTACGAAGCGGCAATGATGCATGCAACATAGCAAGCGTTATCGAAGAACGAATTGATGTCAGCCAAGGCGAAGCATCTCGGTACCGTTAAGTTTCGATGTATGAGCTAGTTGCCCGATCCAAAAGTGGGTCACAGTCATAGCCTAATGTAACAGCGCGTTTCCCTCTAAGACACCTCGCTCACAATCTCGTGTTTCTCCACTTCCCTCGTCTTCTTCTAACGTTGGCCGCCCAACCAAACGAAATTCTCGCGCGCATTCCTAAGTTCTTCGACTTAACGCGATTAAATCGTCGTACCTGACCCGAGCTACCTCCCTGAATCACGGACACACCTGCGCACTAGATATTTTTAGCAGGACGCATTAATGACGCAAACGATAGGTATTTCTCACTCATTTCTCCGGAACACTCAAAATACCTCGATTGTCGTATCTGGGTGATGTATTTGATCGATGACCTAGCTCCGTCACTCGTTTCGGTGGAAATCATTATGTACTGTAAATTATAAATAAATTCTTAAATATCTTATCCGATAATCGAGAGTGGCACTCAGTGTTGAACACGAAGGAATATTGATCGAATTTTCTTGGAAGCATTTTTTTGTACCTTTTTATCTTTCGTTTTACAAATTTCTGAAGCTTCATCATCGACCAAATGGAATTTGTCGATAAAATCACAAAAAAGAGTGCACGCCATTACTAACTTTTTAAGAAAAGAATGGAAGCTTTTCCTTCGTATACCGAACGTTTCAAAAGAAGGTTACATAGTCTAAAAACTGAATCAAAATCCCGAAATTCGAAGTACATGCTAAGAATCGTATATTTGTAGATGAACACCGAGGTGAGTTTGGTGCAACAAACGCATCGAGGTTTATGTTCTTAAATTCTGTAAAATGGTAAATGCCATAAATGCGGTTTATGTCATGAAATCGTAATTGAGCATTGTATGCACGGACCAGCTAACAGTTGTATCTCCATGTCAGTGACCATAACGCATTTTTCTCTGAATATTTACTTTCTTCGAGGTTGACGACCGTGGCGAGTGAAAATCGACCGTAAAATCGTACACAAAACCAGGTATCCTTCGTTTCGGGTCAGTCGGTCAATTCCCTCTGTCCAAGGTGTTCCACGTGTTTCGTCGCTGCCATTTCCGCGTAGGAAATCTGTGCTAGCGGAAGTGTCGTCCGACCGTGAGTCACAATGGTGAAAGAAAGTTGCCGATTCCATTGCGAGCTCGTCGGAATTTCAGCGATGGTCGTGGACACGTGTACGCCCACGCACGAAAGGCGTTTCACTGCTAGGAAAGTATTTCACTGATTACCGGCTGAAGATCGAAAACGAGCAACCATCAATCACCACGACAAATTCTCATCGAATTTCGTCAACGGTGAATCGTCAAATCTGTCGCGTATATACTCCACTGCTGCTAAATCTTTTCTATTTACCCTCTCAATTTTTTCTTTTAGAGTGCTGTCAGTGTTATATATTTCTTATAATATCTATGACCAGACATTACAATCTTGGAAAGGTTAATTCACTTCAACAGGTTAATTCACTGTCTGCTTTGCAAGCATGTTGAAATTTTAAAAATGAGTTCATTTTGTTCTTCGTCAAAAATGTACATTTGTTATGATCGTTAGCAGCTTACAATTTTGTGTAGCAATTATCTAATTTTGCTTAAGGGAAGATTATCCAGATTGTAAGAGTATTTTTAAGAAAATATCGTCGTACAGTGATCGTGAGAGAATAAGATGAAATAACAGTGAAAATAATTTCACTTGCAGAGCGAGTAACACGATGTGACGATGGGTGAAAGATCGAGACGACCGATTTCGACGTGATACCAACGACTGAATGAAACGATAAGAATACAGATGAGAAGGAGGATGACGAGGTCGGAAAAATCAGTGTAAGTCGCGTGCGCGACGATGACCGAGACTGACCCACTTGTATAGAAAACTGACCAGTCCGCCCACGTTTCATTCGCACTCGAATCCAAGGTAGGTTCAATGTCGTCCTACGATGCATACAAGTAAACTCTACTGTTCACATATTTCCGTATACGAGTGTATGTCTCGAATATGTTTCAGGACACGTACACCTGAGTATTTATCGGCCCGTTACTCAGCTGACGCTCCAGGAAAATCCTAGAATCGCGAGGAATCGTAACCGAAGAAAAACTTTTCAACTGTTTATTATATTAAAAATACGAAACGAGTGTTGGATCTTTCACCTGCTCGTCTTCGATCGAAAACGCACCTGTGCGAACAGCGCGTTAGAATGCCACTGTATTGCCACGTATCGTAGGAAACTTAAGTTCCATTGCTAACGATGAATTACAGAATTTCTGTCAGCTAAGGATTTTCCCATAACTTCATTACTATCGTTAACATTTAACAGTTTTGTTAGAAATATTCCCTTTTTCTTCGTGTTTTTAACTATTCAACATTGTTCGCAAATTTGAAGGGACTTACTTCCTGGAATAAATTGCGCAACGTAGATCGGCGAAGAGATCGCGGTATTCATCAACACGTTGGCTAAGAAGACGATGGCCCAGACTGTTCTTTCTCGATCCCACATCTGAAAAAAAAGAAACGGGAATGAATTTTAGAGAGAAAGACAAGAAGGAAAAATGATTCGTAACGTTAGGGTGCCCGCATACACACGTAGAGTGATAATAATAATTCTGGTGTACGATACGCCTGAGAAAATTCTCATGAAACGGACCCTGTTTTCAGCCGACTATTATACGAAATTAATTCATCCCGCAGAATCTAGTTACTAGTTTCACGCGTGCAATCTCGAGTTCGGATGACAGTGAATGATATATTAAACTTGCTGATAAATAATGGTAACGATAATACGTTGTAGCATTAAAAGTTTAACGGAAGCGTAAATGCGTTAAAAGTAAATGCTGATAATTTATACGAATTTCGTCGATAAGATACGAAATCTTGTAGAATCGATTCGATGTACGTTGACTCGTATCAGTTAACGTCAAGAAAATAATTATAGCGAAAGAATAGAAGGAAGCCAACACCGGAAAAAGAGTTACGAATCTGTAGAGGATGCGATTGTAGATTAACCCACTGATGAATTAACGAACGTAGTCGTTAGACAAGAACAGCTAAATATTAATAATGATTAATTCACCCAGGAGAGTAGAAAGGAGTGTAATGACCTTATGTGAACAGACGCTCGTTTTCAACAAAACGAGCCACGGTATTACGCGAAAGCAACAATAAGATTCGCGTATTTTCCCTCGAGATGCTCGAGCACTTTCCTCGTATCGTTTTCTTTTCACCTTTCTCGAATGGCGTTTACGTTGACACGATATCGAGCCACGGTTACCCGATATATTCATCCTGCAACAACTTACTTACAGTTATTCAGAAGCAAGAATTCGGCTGGTAACGTTATATCCTGTCCACACGAATCACGGATCTACTTCTGAATCGTTGGGTCGGTTCGAAGAACTCGTACCCGTTTTACGTTCCTTTCGTGTTTTATGTACAAGCGAACATCGGTTTTGTACTGCTGTTTTGGAAGGAATTTTAAAACTCAAAGGGGAAATTACAGATGGAGGTAGGATACAGATACAGGTCTTTAAGGACGACCTAGGAACAGAGTTGGGAAAGGTTAGTGAAATGGGGTTAGAAGAGGCCTAATCGCAGTCTAAGCGAAATCCAGGAAGCACTTAGGAAGTCTAAGTCCAAAAAATCTTAATCACAATCTAAGCAAAACTTAGGGAGAACTTGGGAGTTGAGGTTGGGAACCAAGGAAGTTTATGAAGAGTCTGGGTCGAAGAAATGCATACATATAAATTTTTCGCTAATAATTAACCTTCCTTTCTTTTGCAGCAATAAGTCCATGTATTCGATAGAAGCTTGTGAAAGGATCGTTTTACTTCGAAACTAAACCGGGTAATTCTAGTTTTCTTTCGACGTGTCCGAAGAAATGCAATGATCTCATCCAGTGTGCACTCGCTCCTCCTCTTAAGAGGAAGTGATAAAAACCGTTACAGTTACCCAGAGACAGGAATTCGGGTGGATGAAGCAACAAATGTCGACGTGAGTTGTGTTAGCTTGTCGATGGTCAGGTTACTGGTTTCCCGCTTCGTGATTAGTTAGGCAACAGTTATCTTCCCGGTTTCGATTTTGAACGGTCGATCTTTTTTTTTAGTCTCCATCGTACATACACCGGAGGATGGTCCCTTATTTGGGTCATTCTAACGTTTCTTCGTTCCAGGAAGAATACAGGAAAACTGATTTCCTTCGACCAACGCGAACATCGCCGAAGGAATTATCGTTGATTACTATCGTTATTCTGTCTAATATTAAATTATTACACTGGATGCAATTACAATTTCCTGTTTGGTAATTCAAAAAGGAAGATCGTAGGCGTTCCTATCATTCTCTTTCGATATCGAACTGTTCAGAGAGATGTGTTCCACGTTCTTTATTCTACTTATTTTTGAAATTAACACGGGTTTTCTTTTCAAACTTCGAAGGATTCTCGAAGGTAGAAGTCAAGGTCTCGACTACCGAAATCTCTTAATCCCGAACGATAGAATCGGATCGTAACCCAGGTCTATAAAACGTGAACAACGGTGTTTCGACCAGAGGTAGTTGGAATTTTGAAACGAAATATCGGACAAATAATATCGGAAGGAACAGAGAAAAATATACAGGTCATAAATAAGAAGGTATCTAAGATAAAATTTAAACAGCCGATATTAGCAACCCGTTATCCTAGGATTAATCAGAAGACCCGAAAAGACGAAAGCGGTCAACGTTCTCGTGTGTGTGCGTGCATATGTGTGTGTGTACGCGTGTCCCTGTATAAAAAGCTTTTGTTGTACAGTAGTGCGTAAGTTGTAACGGTACAGGCCACTTTCATTTGTACGCACGTATCTAATACGAGGCGCACATGTGGGTTGGCGCCGAACTACGGTACAGTGGAATAAAACAGTCATTTGGAAACAAGAAAACCATCGTATTAAAGCAGAACTCGTTAACAGGGAGATCATAAATGCTTCTGGTTTAATTGCCTAATCGATTCGTCTGTGACTCTGTAGAAAATTTTATGGCGAAATAGAAGAAACTCATTGAATAGAATGTAAACGATGATGTGTTACTTTTACTCGATTCAATTTCAAAATATGTACATTCAATGTTGTCTGAAGTCGGTTATTTAATACCAAACTTAGGTCAATATAAAGATTATACCTTCGATTATCAATCGTATATCGAGTGAAAAAGAACGGCACAAATATTATCGATACTTTTTCCGGTTCGATCGTGGATTACATACGAAACGAGGCGATATCATCGAGAGAATGACACTCATACCAAAGTCGTACCGTTCGTGAAAGTTTGAATTCTGCTTAAAGGAATGAGTGGTACCGCTATTCGTGAACGACATACGGTTCACTTTGGCAAATCAGTGGCAACGAGCTCTGAAATACCTGTCCGTCTGCTCTATCATAAATATACTACCGTTAAAAAAAACCAATGCTAATGTTTCAAGAAAAATTACGATAATTCTCTTATTTCAATTTCTCCGATATTGTATCCGATGCTTTGCAATTTCTCCCGAGTGCATTAACACATTGATTGCCGCAGGGAAAATGATCATAAATTATAAGATATACAACACCGATTATTAGAAATGCTATCCGTTAATTTTTAAGCGTAATTTATCAGTACGATACTAACGTTATTTTGATGCTATACGGTTCGCTTATTTTATTAATCGTTTGTTCAAAATTTGAGATATTGACCACGAGGGATGTGTTTGTTCCTTTTATCAATTAATCGATTACGATAAATTTCAGATGCTAACTACGAACGGTATTTAATTATTCCTCCCATTGATTGTTCGATTATTATTTGAGATGTCAACTACCAATAATATCTACTCGTTCCTTGTACTTATATAAACTGTTAATCGGTCTGTCAACGATGTCTACTTATCGTTTTAATTAATTATTCGTTTACATTAAGATATCAAGCCCCAATAACCCCACTTCGAACGTTCGTAATGATCCGAATCAAGGCCAAAGAGCATCTTCTTCGTCAACCTTCGGATAGATAACCTTACCTTGACTGATACCGGCGCACGACAGCAGCGATGAAGATAACTCCGTGGTCAGACTCGAAGAGACATCATCCCCCCAGCGAGCTCGAAAATCTCGGCCTCCGTTAATACTGCTCGTTACAGCTGACGAGAAGTCACCTGAAACCCCGTCGAAGCACGATACCCCGTGCGAACACCGTAAAGTTCAGCCTCGATCCCGTCGAATTCCCGTTGGATTTATCGCGCAGACTTGGACCGGGTCTCATCGGTCGGCGTGAAAAAAAAGAGAGCTCGCGACGAACACGTTACTAGCAGAACCGATCCGAGAGTGTGGACCGTCAGGATCTGCTGGCAGGATCCCGGAGAGCACGGCGAAGGTGTCCACGCAAAAGGGACCCAATGAAACTCGAGCTGGTCGCCGCAGCTCGCCACCGATCGAACTGGTTTCAGGTCCTGGCCGATGTTTAACGTGGTTCACGACTTCTGGATCACCGATCCAGGTGCTCTCGACTGCGCTCCGTATGCACGAATCCCGGCGAGGCGCATCGTTTGCTCGTTGAACGGGGCCCCACCACCATAGAACGAAGCCAGGCTAAACTACAGGACAATTCCGCACAGTAGACCGTGCCAGGGTCGAGGATACGCCTCGTGACGGGGACTTTAGCATCGGACTCGAGGTGAGGTGGTGGCAATGACCGTTCTCCTCGGTTGCTTCTCTTCGTCCAAACGGGACACCTTTCCTTCTCGCACCATGCCGCGGACGTACTCGTGCCTTCTTCTTTTCGTGGGCCCTATTCGTCGGCGCTCTTCTGGCCTCCTCATAGCCTCTACCCCCACCTCGACCTGGTTGTCGTCGCGCAGAGGTCGCCGTATGACCGAAGGAAAAGACATTGCCTCTTCTTCGCTATTATCCTTGCCTCCCTTTTTTTCTCCCTCCACGCTGATACTTCTTCCTGATCTTGATTCCACGGTCCCTTCGACCGCGGATCGCAGGTTGCAGGTAGTTTGGGACCCTTTGGCACGTTTTCACGAAACCGTTAGTACGCAACGATGTTACGACGATGACGTTTGTTAGATAATAGGGGTGTTCTCTTCGAAGAATAACGCTGTACCTGTTGTTACATAATAATCGAAGATGACAAAAATTATCTGGGGTTACACTGACTTTCGGATGTTCTTAATTTTCATATTAATTGCACAGTCTGGTGGATACTGCGAGAAAAGTTTGTATTTATGAGAATGGTACCCGAGTCACGGAAGAGGAAGTCTGAGATTGCTAGGTAACGGAATGCGATGGAAAATTGCAGTTTTTGTCTCGTTACAGGGCTATAATAGTAAGTGCTATTTAAAAGGATCTTAGCATTAGTTGAATACAAAATAAACGATCTTTATTAAATTTTTTTTAATTCGGTATACATCAAGATACGCATCAGAAAGAAACCTCCCACGACTTACTTCCTTCTTCAAATTCATAAATTTTACAAACGAGAGCGAATTGTTCCAAAATTAATTACAATATGAAAGAAGAGATGAATTATTAGAAGTTATAAGTTCTATCCCATATAATATTCCGCGTAATCAAATATATTTGAGCTGTGTACGATGCAAAATTGTACAAATCGTGAGTGGCTCGTGACTTATCTTTGGAAGGTAAGTCACCTGTCGGTCGGACAGGTGTATGGAGTGTAGTGGGCACAGCGCCCTCATGCGTTCCTAAATCCAATCAGAGATAAGTTTTCAACGTAACTTTCAAATACTTTAATCATTTTATGCATTTAATTTTGAAGAGATTCACTCGAAATCCTTCCGCAAACCCCTTAAAACTATATGAAAATCCGTATATCGCAAGGTCCGCAAAATCTGATCAGCACGGTGTAATCTGTTTGCATCATAGGACAGAAGTTGTAAATTAACTGAGCGACAGGGACTAGTGGCAAATGTAAAATGAAAGTATTAACTGATTGATAAGGGATAAAGGTAAGCTCAGAATCAACACACGTCCCGTTTTCTCGTTTCAGTGTTTCTCAAATTCCGAAACTTTGAGTTACCTCTCGTTACAAAACGCGTTACACACCGATTATTAATTATTTAAGAAATTCATTTCCCATCTCTACAGACGGGAAATTTCTTGGCCACCGTTCAATCGCAAACGGTTGATCGCGAGAGAAGCAATCTCCCGGTGAAATCCATCGAATTCGTTGAATAGTAGTCGCCGAGATCTAATTAAAACCAATAAACGCGAACATATGTTCCTATTAATCGAATCGAGGGGTGAGTTATCTGAATGACATTTAATATTTGGTCGCACAAAGAACACCGATCACGATTGTTTACCGAAGGTTTCCTTGTATCCGCCCGCGAAACGCATAACAAAACCGAACACGTGTCATCGTTTACTCGATAAAAAGAAGAAACGGAAAACTTTCACGCGTGAAATAAAGGACGGAAGATGAACGGCTTAACTGAAGTTCCTCGATCAATCTCTATATCCTGAAACTCCAGGAAAATGGGTCTACGAATCTCGGTAGGGTGTCCTTTTATTAATATATTTTATTTTTTTCTCTTCATTCATCGCGATCGTTAATTCTGTTTGCGAACGTGTCTGCAATCTCATTTAACGCTTCTATCAACATGATCATCACGATTCCGTCGAAGCCACGTCCGTGAAATGTTACGCTTCCACTGATTTCGATTTCGATACCGATTTTGACGCTTTCGTTTTCTTATCGACTTTTTTCTTTAGGATCGATGAATGCACTCTGATAATTTCACAGAGCAGCAAGATCAAGAATCAATGCAGCAGAATCTTTTTACATCGCTACCATATGTAGACTTTCATACATCAGAATTTTCTAATCTGAAGAATGTTGAAATTTTAGGAATTTGAACTTTGAGATTTCAGATTTTTAATCATTTCTGCACTTTGGGAATTTGGAATGTTTGAATCTTGATAGCAGAATTAAGATGAAAGTTACGTAACGTAGATAAGAATAACGCATTCGTTTAAATTGCGTTATTTAATTTCGAGGACATACAAATCTATGAAATTTTATAAAATGCGATCTAAATGTGTCCGAAGCTTCGAGAAAGTAATATCTCTCTTTACATCCCAGAAGATACCTTGTGAGAACGTTTTATAAAAGCCTGCGGTAAATCCCCGTTTCCAACCAATCTGATTACACTTTTGCGAGACTTTATTGCTTGTAAAGATGAATCTGTCGGGAAAAAAAATGCTGGCTATGTTATACCGTTAACATAAACGTCTCTGTCCTTTATTCTGTTTACCCCCTACGCCCTATTTTGATTTTGATTATATTTCACTCGTAACTCGTTCACGTATATTACCATGAGTTTATTGGTCGAATTAAAACCTGGGTCATACTCGAGTTATATTTCTAAACTTTATCATTTTTGACTGTCAATCCTGAATTGTTCTATACATCAAAAAATGAAATAAAATGAAAACGAGAAATTGAAAGGCTGGATCGGTTTTGGCATCCGTTGAGAGTTCATTTGTGCTTGTTCGATAAATAATAAATTTCGTAAGAATTCATGATCCTGTACGACTAAAAAGATCGAAGGAAGAAGGATCCATGAAAGGATAGTGGGGAGGGTGATTGGTGGGGTTGAACCTTGTGGATTGGCTGCGCGATACAGAGTTTTCAGCCGAGGGGATGCGTCAGAGAGGGTACGTTCCCAGGTATATATACTCCTGTCTGCAACTCGAACAGCCGATACGATCTAAAGTCCTGAATCATTCGACAGGATACGGAGAACCATACATTGGAACGTTGGATTGATTTATCGAATTCCCAAACGTGATTTCCTCTGATCGGTGAGTAAACGTGTCCTCACGAGGGTGAAATATCGAAAACAATAGTGTGCCGTTTGTTGTAACCGTTACGTGTCGTGTGATCAATTTTTATCTTCGCGGAGCTACATCTCGAGATCGATCTTCTTGGAACGAGATTTATCGTCACGAGTGGAATTTGAATTTGATCAATTTTTTTTACCTTGACATAAACGTTTGACTCGATTATTATTTAAGATTAGAGAAAAAATGGATTTTGCAACTCTTTCTGATCGATACAATGACTCGTTATCGTTTGAATTATTCAAAATGCTCGCACATTGAACGATCCTGCCGTTAGGATGAATTTGATTTCTCAATCAAGCCCCAGTTTTATGAACGCATCGACGTATTCGTTCAACCGTGAAAGCGCATTTTTCGTTATCCGTCGTGTCTGAAATGACGATTTTAATCTAGCGTTCCCTGAAAATATAATCACTCTTCCGTCGTTAATATTTTTTCATTAAATCCTTCGACGAATTTCTAAGCTGCTAAAACGCTTGTCCTCTAATTTCATTGCTGGATTATCGAGCTTACTTTTTATGTACACAGTTGTTTTCACCTAGCGTATACCTATTCTTTCAATCCGAAAACCTCCATAAAACTAGAAGATACACAATTCATGTTGCTCGACTTTATGAAAAACCGTCGATGTTGTCATCTTAATGACCCGTAAAATTTGCTCCGTTGTCCTCGAAATGTATCTCGTAAAATTTTGTTGCTCGCGCTACATTCGAGTATAATTGAATGCTGCTGTATCTCAGATTGACGGAGATTTTGCTGTAGCACATCATACAGAACGAACTCTAATGTTTAATATCATAAAAAATTTGTCTACTAATTTTTATTGTTGTTAATAATTGCTAATGATAAGCATTACGAAAGCTTTCTAATATGAGTGTTAATAATATCGATAGCAATACTCATAAGTAGTGTTGAAAAAACTTCCGCTTTCGCAACTGTATTGATCGAGAAATTTTTGATAGTGAATCAGAACCTATCAAGCATTGCCCACGCAAAACTTTCATTACCGTTGGAGTTGTACCAAACGAGCACGATGCAACAGGTAACTCGACTTCACGTTTGGCTTCCGTTTATATTAAACCTCTTCTATCGCATTAAGAGAGTTATTACTGGATAACTTTTCAAAATCGAGTTTTCAATCGACATTTCCACGTGTTACGATTTATTTCGCTTCGTTTCGCCCCACGGTGGTAATCGAATTAGCTTTCAGAACGCATTCAATGTGTTCTAGATTAGCCTGAAATAAGGTGGAAACGCGTAAAAGGATACACGCGTTGTATAAATTAACTAATCGTGTTATTAAGGCGGATTAATAAATTGATTTACACATACGACTTTAAAATATTCGTGCCACTATTATACTTATTTTCGAAGAAGAGTTTATTGAAACAGCTGTAGTTAACTTACGAAACTTATCACATATTTGAACAAGTGTTCGATGGTTCACGATGATTCTAGTTAATTGAAAGTACTTCGATATATTTAATTTATTGTGTAAAACATTCTCATTAAACATATTTACATTAAGAAAACATCTCAACGTAATTCTGTTTCTTCAGCTAAGAAGAATTTTCGTTAGCCACGATGCAATCCAAATGCACTTCGAACAACATCTACATGTTCGCCGCACTTTTAACCTTCGGAATCATGATCGTACATTGTGAGTCGCAACCAATGGCTCGACCGACACGTCCGGAAGTGTTCACCAGTCCGGAAGAACTAAGGAGATACATTGATCATGTCAGAGAGTATTACACGCTTGGCGGAAAAGCCAGGTAATACCAAAATTTCCAAAAAATACATTTGCTAACGTCAGAGCATTTAATCTCGTTTGAATCTTACCGATGATAGATTTCCCATTTTTGATTATGGTCTTTTGTCAAGAAGTATATTGACTTTTTTTGAGATTAAGAATCATTATGAGCGATAATTTGTCTCGCTATTTATTTTTTTATCTTTTCATTTTCAGTTTATCTTTTAGTTGAAGATACGCACAGTGGACTTTCGTTATATTGCCACGAATAGGTAGGTAAAATTGTACTTTGCGATGTATAACGTGTGATCCGACGACGCGTGATGATTTAACTCTTGGTGATATAACGCGTGGTAGTCTAGTATGGAAATCTAACGCGTTACGACGTGTGGGGTGCGTAGAAATACAACGCGTGGCGATTTAACAAGTTAAAATCTGACACGCAGCGATACAACGTGTAGAGATACCATGCGTGGAAATAAACACTTTAGGAATAAAAGGTGTAGCGATTCAACGCGTAGAAATCTAAAGCGTAGCAATTCAACTCGTAAATATTTAACACATAGGGATACAAAGAGTGGAAATATAACGCGTGGCAATGTAACGTGTATCTATCTGATGCTAATTCATTCTTAAAATAACAAAAAAAGCGACGTGAATGAAATTTTAGCGATACTGAACGTTGCAATATAACGAGAGTCTACCTTATTACTTTCGATGAACCGCTAATTTTTTTGGACGGTAATACATCAGGTACGGAAAGAGGGGAAACGTACCGTTTACTGGATTAGATGATAACGATGGATGGGATACGGTGAGAACAATCCTGGAAGTTCCACAATCGTCGCAACGAACGAAATTCGAGAAACGGATGCAAGAGGAAAATCGATTCGTTCGCGAATTGGAAAACTCGAGCGACAGAAAGCATTCCTCGAAAGTCGATGTTCGGCCATGTCACACGCTAGGCATAGTTGAACGATACTACGGTGATGTGCAATAAAACGATTGTATGTATTCTTTATACATTTCTAGCGTGTAGATCTATCTTGTACGTACGGTCGTTTCTATTTGTATTTCTTTGTCAGCATTAATTCGTGGACAATTGATTTTGGATTCGGAAAGGAAAGGATCAGAACTTTTACAACCAGAACGAAGAGGGAAATGGAAGCTCGTTTCGATGAGTTCTTTGCGAAATAAGATTTACAATAAACAATAAATAATATTGCACAGTTTTACTTTTCCTTTATTACTAAATAAAGCATCAAGATGCTTTTGTAAGCAACGTACATAATAAAACATTGGTTCTGACCATAACACGTTGATTGCCATTTAACCCGTATGTGGCTGCCCTTGAATTTCCGTACGTATCGGTTCGGTTGTCCAAATTTCTATAATTTCCGTGTTTAGAAATACCGGTGTTCCGTATTTAATATTATCGAAGTGAAATTGTCTAAGGGAAACCTAAGGAAACTCAACAATTTCGGTTTGACAGTCAATGAGTGAACCTACGCGCATCTTAATTCCTTGGACACGGAATGTCACATTCTTGGACCACTGGATTATAACAATGATTTTCTAAACATTTTTCTTCTACTAGCTTTCCCTTATAGCACTTGTAATACTTGTTAGGGTCTGAGTGCGGATACTTTTTGCCATTCTCGCAATTTACTGGCGGTGGTTTTTCGGTGGTGACCAGCCCATCCTTGCAAGGTCTAATTTCGCAATCGCACCATTGATCCGCCGGATAAAACACCATCCTTTCGTTATTGTAGGACGGACAATCCATTTCGCATCCGTATGAGCCTAAGCACTTGTAATACTTATGAGGATCCGTTTCGTGAGGAAGATGATACGTATACATCATATTATTTTTGCCTGTGCACTCCGGCATCCACTTGCAATCCATATCGGCAACATTAAGCTTTATCGTTGTTGCCAGGATGACAACGAATGCGATGAAAAAATCTGAAATTTATAGATTAGTTAAAACGATTTGCGATTTCAATTTTGACCAGATTTATAGGTTTCTAGATTTCTAGATCTCTAGAGTCCTGTATCTGTTATATTCTCAGGACCGAATAATTTTAAAAAGCAACGTGATCAAATGAAATAATCTTGAAACTAAAAAATTATAGGTTTCGTTTCACTATCTGCTCTTTTAGTGGCAATACATTTTTACAAGTTTTATCAAATAAAATGATGAAGGTTTAGGTTACGTACTTCCCATGGTGAGTTCCTCTTAACAACTGAATGGAAGAGGAAGACATGTCTAATATGCTATTGTAGGCGACTTTTATACTAAACCGGTCGTTAATACAGCTGTTATCTTATCGATAATATTGGGAATCCATTTTTTGCATATTTAAATAGTAATTAATGAAGATTATCGGAGACTCGTAAATGTGTTAATAATTTGTCTAGTTCTCATTATTACTTCTTCTCAGATAACAGAAGCGATTTATATTACATAATATACTGGCCTTTCGAAGAAAATTTATTTACCAACCTAAAATGCATTGCTAACTTTAACTTTGAAAAATGAACAAAGATCTCAATAATATTAAAATGTATCTCCTACAAAATTTATGGTAAGTACTTCAGGTTGTTAAAATTGTTCAATTTTAGGACGAGGTGAAAGTCAATTAAAAAACTGTACTTCCTATCGTAAGATTTGCCATAACACTTTCTTATAATTGCGTCTTGTGAGCTTCAGTTTTATTCACAAATAAAATTTTCAAACCCAAATTACTTTACTATCATACCTTAATACAACGAGTGCTGAATTCATTCTGTGTAAAAAACGAACAGTTTTCGATTGAGAATAGAGTTCGTCGACTAAAACAGTGAGAAGACAACAACTGAAGGAAAGGTACAAGAAAAGTGTAGTACACAAAATGAACAAAACTGTGTAGTTTTATTTCACTTTTATTACTTACTAATTAATTACTTTTATTATCTACGGACGATACAGTGCACATTACAAAATATTGGAACGGGAAGTTAAAAATATGTACGTCGTTAAATCTAAAGCTGCATTTAACGAAAAGTACAACCCGTAGGAAAAGAAATAAATATTATAACCTAATGGACAATCTAAGATTTCGCGGGCACTCGAATGCATACTATAAGATCGCAAAATGTCGTAATTGGATTATAATAGAAACCACGGGCACATTTTTTCTCTACAAATCTTCCATGCCGACACTTATAATACCGATCACAATGATCCGCGGATGCTTTTACTTCAAATGCTTTGCATTGTCGCTTCGGACGACCAGTAGTAGTAGTCGTCAACGGTAGCTCCGATGAAGTAGGTGTCGAGGATGGTTCTGTTGAACTACCTGTTGACGATGACTCTGTTGTAGGAGGTACCGATGATGACTCTGTTGAACTATCTGTTGACGATGTTTCCGTTGATGTAGACGTAGAGGACGGTTCTGTTGAACTACCTGTTGACGATGCTTCCGTTGATGTAGACGTAGAGGACGGTTCTGTTGAACTACCTGTTGACGATGACTCTGTTGTAGGAGGTACCGATGATGACTCTGTTGAACTACCTGTTGACGATGCTTCCGTTGATGTAGACGTAGAGGATGGCTCTGTTGAACTACTTGTTGATGATGACTCCGTTGAAGTAGAAGTAGAGGATGCCTCCGTTGCAGTAGGCGTAGAAGATGGCTCAGTTGAACCATCTGCTGACGATGACTCCGTTGCAGTAGGCGTTGAGGATGGCTCTGTTGCAGTAGGTGTCGAGGATGCCTCTGCTGAACTACCGGTTGACGATGACACCGTTGCAGTTGGCGTCGAGGATGGCTCTGTTGCAGTAGGCGTCGATGATGGCTCTGTTGCAGTAGGTGTCGAGGATGCCTCTGTTGAACTACCTGTTGACGATGACTCCGTTGTAGTAGGCGTAGAGGTTGGTTCTGTTACAGTAGGTGTCGAGGATGGTTCTGTTGCAGTAGACGCAGAAGATGACTCTGTTGAACTACTTGTTGACGATGACTCCGTTGCAGTAGGCGTCGAGGATGGCTCTTTTGCAGTAGGTGTCCAGGATGCCTCTGTTGAACTACCGGTTGACGATGACTCCGTTGCAGTAGGCGTCGAGGATGGTTCTGTTGAACTACCTGTTGACGACGACTCAGTTACTGTAGGCGTAGAGGATGGCACTATTGAACTACCGGTTGACGATGACTCCGTTGCAGTAGGCGTTGAGGATGGCTCTGTTGCACTAGGCGTCGATGATGGCTCTGTTGCAGTAGGTGTCGAGGATGCCTCTGTTGAACTACCTGTTGATGATGACTCCGTTGCAGTAGGCGTCGATGATGACTCCGTTGCAGTAGGCGTCGAGGATGGTTCTGTTGCAGTAGGTGTCGAGGATGGTTCTGTTGCAGTAGGCGTAAAGTGTGGCTCTGTTGCAGTAGACGCAGAAGATGACTCTGTTGAACTACTTGTTGACGATGACTCCGTTGAAGTAGGCGTTGAGGATGGCTCTGTTGCACTAGGCGTCGATGATGGCTCTGTTGCAGTAGGTGTCGAGGATGCCTCTGTTGAACTACCTGTTGACGATGACTCCGTTGTAGTAGGCGTAGAGGTTGGTTCTGTTACAGTAGGTGTCGAGGATGGTTCTGTTGCAGTAGACGCAGAAGATGACTCTGTTGAACTACTTGTTGACGATGACTCCGTTGCAGTAGGCGTTGAGGATGGCTCTGTTGCACTAGGCGTCGAGGATGGCTCTGTTGCAGTAGGTGTCGAGGATGATTCTGTTGCAGTAGGCGTAAAGTGTGGCTCTGTTGCAGTAGACGCAGAGGATGACTCTGTTGAACTACTTGTTGACGATGACTCCGTTACAGTAGGCGTAGAGGTTGGTTCTGTTACGGTAGGTGTCGAGGATGTCTCTGTTGAACTATCTGTTGACGATGTCTCTGTTGCAGTAGGCGTAGAGGTTGGCTCCGTTGCAGTAGACGTCGAGGATGTCTCAGTCACAGTAGACGTTGGTTCTACTGTGTTTCCTGAGCAAGGTACTCCATCCCAGTCGCAGACTTGTTCCTCTTCATTAAAAACCAGCTGAACTCCATGTTCCGTCGGACAATCGATTGCGAATGCATACGGTCCTATACACTTGTAGAATTTGTGACAATCCGTTTCATGGCGAATGTTGTACGTATGGAAAAAATTACTCTGATGGCTGCAACTTGGAACGTACTTGCCCGTCTCCTCTGCCGCTGTAACTTGTACCAATATTCCTGCGACTGCAATAAGCAGTGGCAATAAGTCTGAAACAAATACGTGGAAATTATTATGTAGTAAAATGTTACGGCATTTGATTATGTATATTTAATCATATTTTTATTCGTAACATTTTGATGTACGGTCGTGTAATTCGAGTATGGTGCAACACTGGAACTTATTTTAGTAATAACATATTTTTAGTGTCACCTGTGGTTAAACAAACATCGTTCCAAAGTTGTATTACTTACTTATCATGATAAATATCTTAGTAGTTTAGTTTATAACTAGTTTAGTAGTTAAAATGCGTGTGTTCCTAAGATTTCTAATACTAACTGGTAAAGTTATGTCATGGTTGTCGACTTTTATACTCAATTCGTCGTTATCATTAACTCATTATGCGTAACGTTATTTTAACATCTGCTTCTTATTTAATACAAATCAATAACGTGTTCATTTCGTATAGCGTGTACATTTCGCAAAACGCGTACGCCTTTACAATTGAATGGTAGCGATGGTATTGTGTTTATATACTTAGGACTACACCGGTATTTCCTTTGAATTCAGTTCCCATTCTACAAACGTATTCACTTGGAACCTTAAAGAACTGATAAAGTGAAGCTAACAAATATTTACCGAAGGAAAGTATAAAATTAGCATGAACAACGTATAAGTTTTCTCAGCAAACTTAAATAAGATTTTACAAACAGACCATAAAGAACGTACATTGAAAAAGTAACATTTATTCAAGACACGTAAATAATTTACACCAATATTTGCACAGTAGAAAACGTTGCAATCTTCATTTCTACTTAAATACTTAAATTAATCTGTTACATTCTACTAAATCACATCCTGGGATAATTAAGACCCTTGAACACTCTTGTTGTATTGCCACTTCATTATCGCAGCGGTAATAACGATGACAATCTTTATGAAGATTACTCCTGTTATCTGTTATGCAATCTGGATATGATTCTGCAGAACTGTGGGCGGATGTCCCTAAAGTACTTGACATTATCGACTCTATCTGGCGTCGGTTTTTCCATAGCACTGTACGCTGTTGATAGTTCAGTAGATAGCGTTGAATCGGTACTGAATAGTATTTAACTACTATTGAAGAATAGTATTTAACAATGATGTTTCAGTAGCACTTGGAGTCGATGACGGTTTAATAGTGCACCGTGTTGAGGGAGGTTGCGATTAGTCAGGCGTTGACCATAATTCTATAATACTCGATAATGTTTCCGTTCTACCTAACACTGGTGATAGTTCTATAATACTTGAACCTAATGATCAGAGATATTCGATCATGATGATCGTTCCAAGTGTACGTTAATAACTCTGCAGACATCTTCCCAATCACAAACTTTCTTTTTCACATCGAAAACGATTTTTAATTTAAGACACTACTTCGATATTCTTGTACGCACTTGTGGAACTTATGACAGTCTGTCTTGTGAGGAACATGACGAGTATAACAATTTGTCTTTGCCATTTTCGAGGGGTTTACCAGCGCTCAGACAATCGGAAGCAGATGAAAAAATTGTAAACGATCATCGCACGTGTTTCTTTTCATTAAATTTTATCGAGAAACATTTGAATTATAAGGGTAATTTTGTCGGAGCCTAGATACACACTATCTTATTATTAGAACCTGCTACGTGCATTGGTCTTCGATTAACAGTCGAAATTAAAGAAAAAATAATTTTATTAAACGATGTTAGTTACAACCACATGAAACAAATAAATATTAACTATTGTAGTAATTCGATTTTTTTTAAACGTAATTTAAAAATTTCAAATTACCTTTCATGGCGAATTCCGTGTAATGACCGCTCCTTATTTAATAATCACTCCTTATTTAATTAATCGGACTAGTGGATTTGTGCCATGCTCATCGACTTTTATATTCATCTAAGCGTTATCATTACCTGATTATTCGCATTATCGTAGTTTAATGTCAGATTACTTTTAAGATCTATCTAGTACTACTTAATTAATTTAATTTCTTCTCATGTTTGATTACGATAATACTGGATATAAGAGTTTTAAATTAATCTTTTTCAAATAAATCGCATGTTCGAATAGAACCTTGAAGCGCGTGAACCCAAAGTCTACGTATGTGTAATACAATAATGAATTCTGTAACAACTAGAACATACAGGAGATAATTATAAAGATAACAATCATTGAGGATTTACATATATTTATTCGTTTTCATACAACGTAATACAACTTCATTTTTACAAATCTTCGTTTCCTAAGCTGAAATTTAGAATACCCGTTCTAATTTGAATGAACTATCAAATCGCATTCCGCGATATCTGGGTTGAAGTAGTTGCCGTCTGGACAATTCCTTTCTACTGGTTTTCCATTCACGCATTCATAATACTTATGTTTGTCGACATGGGGCTTTTTCCTGTCTGGGTTTACTGAGCAATCTGGCTGGCCAGGAACTTCTCCGGATCCTCCGTTTTGCGTCGTCGTCGTCGGAGTAGTCCCAGTTACGACGTTACAATTACTACCCGCTTCCCAATTGCAAACTTGCAATTCCGGATTGAAAAACAACTGAACGCCTTGCAACTGCGGGCAAGATACTTCGAAGCCGTAGGGTCCTAAACATTTGTAGAACTTGGTGCAATCCGTTTCGTGAGGAACATTGTACGTTTGGAATCTGCTGCTTTTGCCTTCGCAAGCTTGAAGAAATTTTCCGTTAGTGTCATAGAATGGAACGTGGGCCGCTGTTGCCGCGGTGACGACCATTAAAGTCACTAAATCTGAAATTTAGAAATGCAAACGTGATTCAACAATCTCTATTCTGTGATATGCATTCGATTCTACTTGGTTCGATTAAATATTAATTACACGAAACTACAGATTCGTTATTTAATCCTATCGGAGCATTTTAGAAGAAGTTTTATTTCAAATTGGAAAATTTGTTGAAGTGGATTTCGTGAAACCTGTGATTATCATCGAGATAAAGAATTAATGTGTACATTGATTTACGTTTTATCGTACGTTTATGTAACTTTCAGTTTCATTTTTAATTTTAAAGTGTGCATTATAGTTCGGCAGGTTTAATGTATCGGCATTGTTTTTAGGATATTTTGTCACAGTTAAATAATATGGGATTTGAACACATTGGCGTAGTTAGATAGGTACAAAAGTAGGTTCAACATTCGTAAATTACTGATCATATACGATAAAATGGGTCGTTTCTACAATTTTAAATGAACCAATGATTTTAGATTAGATTTGCGAAGGCTAATCATGATATAGTTTCAAATAGAGTGGAAAATTTGTTACATATAAAGAACTGAGTACATTGATCGTCGAAATTGAAATTTCGTCTTTTGTCTTAGGTTTCGCAAATTTATTAACGACTTTAGTATAACGGAATTTTTTTTCAAAACGAAGAGCTTAAATTAAAAGATGTTGAATTACTTACACTTCATGATGGGATTGTTACCGAAGAAATGCTCACGATATTGTAGCTATTTTAGGTACTGATACATTTCTATCGCGTAGATCGCCTTTTATAGTCGATCGATTTTGAATATTACCTCATTATGAATATTATCGCGCTCATTATGCATAAAGCCATACTTAACATCTGTACAATATTTAATATAGAATTATTACGAAACACTTGTTTGTGGTAGTACGGCTGCTACGTTCTTTTTATTTGATAACGATCTTATTGAATTCAACAGTTTCGCGTTGAGTAAACATTAGCACGAAATCTGATTTATCGCTCCGGGTTAAAATGTTCGAACAAGAGATCATCAGTGAACAATGAAAACGAACAAAAAAGATGAATAAACGAAATGTTATCAACCTCCATTAATCGATAATACTTTATTTTATATTTATAAAGAATTAATAATTTATTGCTATTGTTTTCGCTTAATTTCTCTGATACAATTTGAAGCACAGAATTTAATCAGCAACATACTAGTAACGATAGTGAAGATTTTAATTATTCGGCTATTTTTTAGAGACGATGATTCATTTTGCAATACTATTTTGGAAAATGCGAAGAGTGGAAAGGATACGAATGAAAATGATTTCATATATAGAACACAATACATCTTTAATTACGGATTTATTATTACAATGTTTCAGTTGATTAAATTACATCAAGTTAAATTGATTAAATAACAACAAACTATAAACTAAATTTTTAATAACGCTACGTGACTATTTGTTGTTATAGAAAGGTAGGATTTTATGCCAAGTCGAGTGCGTTTCCGAATCACGCTGTTCGAAACCGTACATGTACAATGCATTACATTTGGCAAGAGCTGGATCATTGCAAGTGCCTCGTTGTGTGTCGAAATGTAAGCCCGGTTTGCAGTGAACGACGTAAGGTGCCCCGACTCCGCATCTACAGAATTTCGTACAGTTCTTGTGGGGCAGAACGAAACTCCTGTCGGAGGGTTCTGTTTTCGGGCAGGTGCCCATACAACTTTCCGACTCTATAACGGTGTCATGATATATTTCTTTGTAGCAATGGGCATTCTCGTAGGTGACGCAACGACTCAACTCGTAGTTGAATTCCGTGTCAGGTGGGCACTCTTGACGCACTTCGAATCCGTTCGTGCACTTGTAGTAAAGATCACAGGTGCACTCGTGTGGAACCGTGGTGTTCGTACTATTGGTCGGGCAGGGGAATGGATTGCAGGTCAAATTTCGGATATTTTCCGGCCAGTCGCACTTCCTCTTGTCCGGATTGTAATACATGTGTTCAATACAGTTGACAATAGTCATGTTACCGTGATCGCATTCACAATATTGCGTGCAGTTCTCGTGGGCCACGATCTTGCTTTCGTTCCACAAGCACGACTCCATGCATCCTGGTGGTGGATTGTGAGGTGGCCAACATTTGGCTTTATCGTCGGGTACACATTCGTTGAGTTCGTAATCGAACTCCGTTCCATCCTGACAGGTTTCAGCCACCCATCCCTCTTTATGGCATTCGTAATATTTCTCGCATCTGCATTCGTGATGCGTTCTATTTCCTAACGTGCACGGTGGATTTGGATTCGTGCATTTCACGTTATCCGGCCAATCGCAGATCTGCGTCACGGGATTGTAGTGAAGACCCTCCGGACACACCCTCACGGTCTTGGTGCCGTTGTTGCACTCGTAGTACATCGAGCAATCGTTATGCGGGTATCGAGTGTAACAATTGTCACAGTTGCATGCCGGGCATTCGTCGACATCGATCATTCGGGGAGTCGTAGTTATAGGCCTCCTACTATTACAGTTCACGTTTTCGGGCAGATCACAAGCTTTTATCAGGTCGTTGTAATAATGTCCCACCAAACATTTCCTAAGATATTTCATACCGTTCACGCAATTGTAATAACTATTGCAATCGTATTCATGAGGCAGACGAGTGGTACCATTTGCTGGGCAGTTATTGTCTTCTTCTGCTAGCAGTACAATATCCTTGTCGTGATGATAGCATTCCACATTTTTCGGAAGATCGCAAACTTCCCTTACGTAATCGAACTGGGTGCCGTTGTTACAATGTTGAAGAACCTTCTTCCCTGAGATACACTCGAAGTACTTCTGGCAAGAACAGTCGTGCGGAATACGCTTGGCCAAATGGGAGTCCGCTGGTGGACACTGCTGGTCAGGTATGTCCACGTAAGTGTTACATTCGCTCCTCGGCGGCCAACCACATATGCTGCTCACTGGGTCGAAGGATAAACCGCCAAGACATTCCTGTTCCGTCTTCGCGCCATCCTTGCACTCGTAATACAAGCCACAATCCTTTTCGTGCGGAATGTTCTGGATCCCGTTCGGAGGACATTCCGAGTACGCGTACGCCGTCGCCGCCAGGACGGCGAAAACAGCCAACGATTCTGTAAACAGAAAAATCGAGAAGCAATAATTTGATCGTTCGATATCGGCTTACTTTGGATATCGATCTACCCGTCGCGATTTTAGTTGGACCACGGTTAAATAACGTTCACTCAAAACTTACGAATGTACGCCGTTCCCATGCGAAGCTTTCAACAGTTCGTGAGCTAGCTCCGGTCAGGTCTAAGTACTGTCACACTATTATCGGTACTTGGACCTTGACGAAGATAACTTACGAAATGTTTGGACACACTTAACATGGACACGGTTTACCGAACGGACACAAACTCGACGAAATAATCGGAATCATGAAAGCCTTGTCAATTGTCGATGAAAATTCATGCCCTCTGATCCTTCGCTTTTCTCTAATACTCACGTCTCATGACAGCTGAAATTCGGTTCTCTATCAGCAATTGTTTAAAAAGAACTGGCAGTTTGAGGCACACAAAAAAGCTTTTATAAATGAAAGATCTTATCACCGATCGACGGACCGATTTATCGCGTTTAGCTTATATACTCATATCTTCGATTAATTTTCGACGTATAATACTTTGAACCTGCGAGTCATACATTTGATATGTATCATTGATGTAATCATTTAACGTTTAATAGGTATTTCTTGCTATCAAATAATCATTTCCTTTGCATTTCAATTTCAATTTGCGTCCCAGTTGAATAATCGGTAGATAAACTTGAACCCAATTTGTTTGAAAATTACATAAAAAAGAAACAAATACAAGAAGTAAATTGAACCTCATTTAACGCTTTGACCGTCACAGTGAAAGTACACGTACATGGTCAGACACGCTGTAAATACAGACTATTATTAAGAATACAAATAGTCAATTCTTCAGTTTTATCTTTTAATTTGTGAGTGCATAAAGGATAAGTTGTACAAATTAAAGCGATCGAGTTTTTTGGCCGGATGGAAATTAAATTGATCTATCGTGTAAAGTAGTCGGAATCTTTTATCGGTATCGATAAAGAATTATCGCGAGAATTTCTCGAATATTTTCATGGTTACATTATCGTACAAAATAAAGTCATGACTCGTTTTCACTGTGAAATGTTTTCGACGGCCAAAACCGAATTAGAGTTCACCGGAAGAGGTGGAGAATGTCGATTCCTCGAGTTGCAATTTTTTTTCAGACACAGTGATATTATCTCGATGTCAGCCGAATCGTGCATTATGGAATTTGTATGTTTCATCTGCGGATTAATGGGAAGTCAAACGTTTAAAAGTTTGTCATTTAGAATTATCTCGTTCGGTATCCGGTCATTTCCAGTATCGGGTCTAAACAACTGCTTTATCGTCATGAGCGATCGTTTAGAAGAGCCTTAAAATGTATTAGACCATCAGATGAAACTATGCGATAAAATTGTAGCATTAGTTTCACGCCGGAAAGGAAGATAATACTGAAAGAGTGGGAAAGGAACGGACGATTCTACTTTGCTTTAAGGCGTTTATTGTCACGGTGAAAACAGACGTTTCTAACATACTGTTTAAGTTAACGCTTGGAACTTAAATCTTAAATACTTGCAGTTTGATGCTTCATGTTATTAACACATTTGTCGCCAAAGACCACACTGAGGAGGTAGCGTGTTAGTATTATTTATGTACAAAGTTAACAATAAATAATTGAGCACGCACACGCTACTCCGCTTATGGTAGGGTTCCAATTTATGTAGTAACACTCCTGTATAGATACGTATCAAACGATAGAGAAAACTATGAACAGAAAACTTAGATCTGTCCCATTAATCGATGACACGATAATTCCATGTCTTTTTATCGCATTACACATTGTGTATCTAGAATATTTGTCAGAGGTGGGCCAAGCTATCTGGCCTTACTAATAGTGTCAACGTCTCGTATCGAGCTCAAGTGGCGGTTGAACATTTGAGAGTCGGAGATTTGTAAATTTCGATAGGAAGCAAGAAATTTGAAAATTTAGTGATTGAGGATTTGTGCAATTTTAGGTCCGTTTTTGATTACGCCAATGTAATTATGTCGTAGATGAATTGAAGGAAATTGTCAAGCGTTTGAAGAGAGGGAAATCGAAGCATGTCTGACCACGATAAGTCTAATCTACTGTCGCGACGACAAAGATCCTGAAGCTCGCCAGTTTCGGAAGTGTAGCATTTGCCGGTGGTCGATAAGAGCAGAATCTACCGGTGCAAATGGTCGTTTACGTTAACAGCGGTCGACGTTGCAGAGCTGCAAGACGCTTCTCGATCGCGACGCTAGCGTCACCGTGTTGTTTCTTCGCGCTCCCTCAAAAATAACGATCCAATGAGGAGCTTGTAAACAATGGTTAAAACGCACGGGATTGGCGGCGTTGTCGCCAAGTCGGGTCGGAAGGACCAATCCGAGAAGGTGGATTCGGATCCAAGGGAAAATGCATCGGTCGTCCTTTACCCCCACCAGTGTGACGGCGGCACGGCTCATATTCAGTAGACTCGGCCATTTCTCTCGCGAAGCGTACCAACTCGTTCGGCCGCGACATTTTTTTCCGATAAAACCGTGCGGGTATTCCCGGAAAGTTTGCAAAATAACGCGACGCAAAAGGATGATACACTCCGGGCGCACCAGGCTCGAGGTAAGTCAACGTCTCCTCTGACAGTAAACCAGTTGATTGGTAAACGCGCGTCAAAGTCACCACGGGGGGGTCGTGCGTGTGTCCAATGTTGTCATTGCCGAGGCGAACAGCTGATCCGCTCCCCTGGCCTCCGTAATGCCTGGCAACGTTTTCTAGCTCGGTTCTTGGCTTGGTAACGCGACGATCATCCACGAACAACGACCATCACCACGTTTCGAAGCTGCGTCTACGTCGCTGGACAGTTAAAGGCTTTCATACTTTTTCATCGCTACCATTTCGCGTATATCTCCGTCTCGCTCTTCTTACTTCTATCTACGTCTCTCTCTCGCTCGCTCTTTCTTTCTTCCGTCTCTGTTTCTCTGATCGACCAACCAGCCTAGCCAACTCCATCCTTTGTTCTTTCTTTCTTTCCTCGGCTCTTAGAGAATTTCTTCGTCTTCGGTGGCTTCTGTGTTTCGTGGCTCCGGTACCTGTTTACTTCTTTTCATCTCGTCTCTTTGTTCTTGTATCGTCGTGAAACGCGCAGTTCGGACGACGTCTCGAAATGCCGTCCAGACGACTGACGTCGATGCTTCGATCCATCTTCGATGAAACGCATCGTATACAAACTCGAGGAATATCGTCGTGTCGTTGTATCTCTCTCTTTGTCTCGCTCGATTTATCTGTCTACTCTTCTCGCTCTTTCTGTGTATCTCGCTCTCTCTCTCTTTCTGGTCGTTCGTCTCTTTCCCCTTTGTCTTACTCCGTCTGTTCCCCTCTTCGTCGCTCGCTAGCACGTTCGCGTATCTCTTTTTCTCATTCGACGATCGTTACGCGCTATTAGAATGTCAATGAGTATTGTCCTTCTCGCTGGCCGAGCAGCCGAACGTCGCAGTCGAAAATCGACTCCTTAGAGACGAACTCGTTTCGTCTTTGTCTCGTCTCCCGCACCGCCATCCGTCGTTCGGAATATGCTGCTTTTACTCGCGACGAAGCCTTGTTCCGCGTCCGAAGTCTCGCGGATCGTCTTGCGGTTCCTCGCCAATCGGAGCATAACGAGATTCGCCAGCCAGGACACACCTGGTGCGTCGCGGTGCGATACACCGCCAGACATGTGCCACTTGTAAACAAAAATATTGATATTATCGGTGGCTGGACAAAAAGGCGTGATAAGAATGCACGAAAATAGATTGATAGGATCAATCGGAGAATTGGAAGTGCATTATTGACAATGATTATATCTCGTCTGCTGAAACGCATCGTTTACACGTATTTTCCATTATCATCGTTTCGTTTATTTTACATTATCATAACATAACGAGGCGAGATAATTATCAGTATAACACAACGCTAACTGTTATTAATACTAATTGTCAGTACGCCAAAAATACTGGTATGTCTTCGAGATGTGTTGTGGAATATCATCATCCGGTAACCTGATAGATTTGGAGGGAAAACTGGCTGGTTGGCGATTGCGTATAGGGGTAGATTGCCACCTTTCGTACACGGACTGTTTCGTGCTTCCATAATGTATTTAAATCTGAAACAGAGCAAGTGTTTAGTTTTATTAATACCACGTGTCAGAAAAATTAGGCACATTGTTTATAAAAAAGATCGAGAATGTATGTATTAATACGAAAGTTTACAATTTATAATTCGAAAGTTTATAAAACATTTGTATTTGAACCTTAATTATCAATAAACATTTGAGACAATAATTCATGTTTTATTTTCATGTCTGATTCGTACAATTTTCTACTTTTGTAAAACAAAATTTCGCATTGATTTATATGCATTAAACAACGAAAGTATTCGTCGATGTAGAATTCTGTACAAGCATTCAACGTGGGTTGATAAAATTGTACGAAGGGCCCCAATCGTCCCCTAAGAAAATGTACAGCAGAAATACACGTATCGTGATTTTGATTTCTTTCTATTCATTTCGACGAGTGCTACACGCTGCTAAAATTGAACAATTTGCTCTTAACACCCCGTACATTCGCAAACGCTCGAAACAATCGATTGATCACTCCGTTGATTAACTTTACGGATAAGGAAAGTACCTTGACGTTCGTTCTTCCGCATTGTTCTTGCAATTGTTTTCAGAATGATACACATGTAGGTACGTAGTTACAGATCGAAAGAATGCTTTACACTTTGTATCGTTAACAGCTTCTGGTATACATCTTTTCCTTCGAATTCGCCGGTGCGCGAAACCTAAGAACGCAATTTCGATGGAGTGGTTAGCGGAATCGAATGGAAACGGAACGATCGCAACACTGTTTCTGTTTTCCCGATATCGCCGCGGAATAAAAGAATTTGTTACTCGTTCAACATAGATTGCACGTAGCCGTTCAAGTTGCGTCCAACTGATCGCAAAAGAGCAACGCGCGAATAGAACAGCTGCGTCGTCGATCGATCGGTTTCCACGCGCGAGGGTTCGTTTCCGTTCGAACGAGAAACTCTTTCACGAATTTGCGCGTGATTTAATGAACATCGTCACTGATTAGAAAATGCATTTCGTGCGGGAATCGCGTAAGATGGCGGGAAAATGTACTCTGATGCAATGTGGACTTCCGATAACAACCACAGCGAAGACTATTTGTCTTCATTTTTGTCAGAAGCTTGAAATTTTCATACTTCCATTTACAAATTCACGAAAGCACTTAGCAAACGCGCTCAAATCATTTTCCAATTTCTAAATTTGCACATCGAATTCCTGAATCTCGAAGATATTAAATTTTCAGGTTCTGAAATTATTAAATCGTTCCGAATCTCCAGATACTAAATCTAGAAGACATTAAATCTCCAATTACTCAAATTACTAAATTTCTCTGAGAATTTGCAAATGACCGCGTATAACTTTAACGAGATTCTCCCGCAACACCGTCGGTTTCGTTGATACAAAATCGTTTTGTTTGGCGAGTAAGCCGGTAACGAATTAGCTGGAAACTTTTAAGAGTTCTTATCGACGATGAAACTGTCGAAAAATCGATCCCTCGTTGCAGCAACAGTTTCCCTTCTGTCATCAGTTTCTTGCTCCCCGACAAATTGCTACGTTCCTCTTCGAATTTCCCGCTAACTCGCGAGAGCGTACTCGAGAGCACGACGTTCAAGAGGCCCCGGTGCGTTCACCGGCGACTGCATTAAAAACTTTATAAACACGCGACGCAATTTCGTGAAACACCCTCCTGCTCTTTCTTTTCCAGAAAAAAGAAAACGAGTCGTTATTACGCGCCGCACGTTGCACATTCTTTTTATTTTCCTTTCCGGTTCTCGTTTGGAACGTTACCTCGAGGATCGCTGATAATTGCTGCCTCGGATGTTATACGATCGATTTAAGAGAATTATCTATTATACAAATCTCGAGAATTCATTTAGCTTTCTTAAATGCAAACAATGGCCACGTGGACGTTTTTACTCTTTTACAGTTCTTCCGATTTCTATCGACATAAGTAACTAAAGTTAACTAAAAGTTAAACATGAAGTTAACAAATTGCATGATTGAATTTGGAAATCAATCGTTCAACTAGTGTCTTACAATACACACTCGTTTCACAGCTAATTCATTCATGAAAACGGATCAAATAATTTATTAATCCGGTACAAATCCAGTCTTGGGGACCGTTGTACGCATTTCGGGAGAAGTCGAACCCAGAAAGATGATTCGTTAGAAGGAAACGCATGCTTCGAAACGTAAATACCGTACGGTAGTCTCGTCTTAATTAGCTCTAATTAGTTCTCGAGAAGCTACATAAACTGATTCTCATCTAGGAAACTTAACGCGTTCGAGACTGTGGTCTCGTTATAAGACAGGTGTCAGAATCATTTTCCTTTTACGATGCTTTTTCACTCGTAGCGATAACGTAGCCTACTCGTATTTCGTTGAAACTTGGAGCCGATATTAGCTCCTTCGTGTCAGCCGTATACAACAAAATGGTCCTCGAAGCCGGAAAATTCTCAGCGTGTCGAAAGTCACGCTGAGACGTCATTATTCGTGCACTTACGTTTATCATGGAACGAAAATATTTCTGACATTATTCGGCTTTGACTCAACTTTTCTCTTGACGACTTTCGAAGAAAGCGAAAATGTTCTAAGAGTTCCAGCAAGAAACACTGGTCCTCGAAAGGAGTATTTATAGAGGTGTAATTGAAATTGATTTCCGTATCTCACATTTTTCAAATCTGCAGGAATCGATTAGCCGTTCATGAAATATACGTGAAAGATCGATCGACTAATAGCTGAGTACGTATTAGTCTTCGTTGAAACTGACGTTGGTTAAAAATTGCCAACTTTTCATCGATCTAGCATCGTCATAGAGAACAAAGGTTGTATCTCAAAATTACAAATTCGATCCGAGTAAATATTTTGTTATAGTAATTTTTCACAAAGATTTTCTGCATGAATCTGCTCTTGAAACATTTTCGTTCAGATACCGTTCGTGGATATTACTTGGATATCGCAGACAAATTCATTGGTCGATATCTCTCTTCAATGACACCGTGATTAATCGTTACTATCTCGTACGAATCGTTAAAAATTTCCTTATAAATGTCTCCTTGAATGATCGATCTGTGAATCACCAATAATTTGAAAACTCCACATTGCTCAGTTTCGTAGAATAATTAGTAGTGGGTTCTTAGGGAAAAATCTTCAGATTGAGAGTTTTCCAAGAGAGTTAGAAGTTGGCAATTTAGTTGTGATTGTTTAAAAATATGAAATCTTCAGTCATCTAAAATGCTAAGGTTCTAGAGAGGACCTAAGTACCAGAAAATCTAGTTGCCTTCAACCGAGTGAAGCTTACGTTGCGCGCAAGTAATCATAATACTATAATTACGATGTGCCGCCAAAAAATATATTAACAAGTAGATGTTACCCTGAACGCGATGAAGAACGAGTTGAATGTTTTACTTCGGCATAAGGTTGCGAGTGAATTAGGGTAGTCACCAACGTGATCGGTGATGATGCGTTGTTTTAGAAAAAAGTAAGTCGCGTGGGCGTAGGAGGAGGGGGCCAGGTCGGGCAAGGGGTACAAGCGGTCGAGGAATCCGGTGCAAGCGGTCAATGGTGGAGGCAACAGCATCCATCCTATCATCATCATCACCATCATCATCATCATCACCAACATCATCACCATTATCATCATCAGGCCGGTTATTACACGTCGCAATCGCATACTCACAACAATCCTGTCACTACCATGAAGCAGTCTTACATGCAGGTTGGTCAACTTGTATTGTCACGCATGTCACTTTTCTGTGCTCGCTTCGCGTGTTCATCGACTACACGTCCTTCCTGTTCGTTGTCGAACGATACGATACGACCTCAAGTGGCGTTTGCATCGGGCAACTTTTAGCCGATCGGCTCAACTCGTGCGCGTAAACGCAGTTTCAATCGACAGAAAGATACTTCTGATTGAACTTCTAGTTACCCTTCTTGTCTATTTTTGGTGGCATTACGACGTCGTGATAAAAATCGCAATTGACCTCATGAACAATGTAACATCGTGCCTGATGCGAGGCTGACATACGTTGTGTAGCGAAATCGATTAACCGGCCTTCGATTATTCAAAACTTGAAGAAAAATCAGGATGACTTTAGGATGTAATTAAACTGGGTCGATCTTCCGAAATACTGGCTATCGAGATGTAACGCCAGGTAATCTCGTATCGGAATCACCTGCTGTTAGTAGTTTAGAAATTTCTAACTTTCCAATTTGCCAAATTTCCGAAACTAAACCCATAAAGTCCCAAATTCTCAAATCCCCGAATCCTTGCATTCCCAAATTACACGCAAGCCATTTCTAAAGATAAAAGTATTTGGCACAAGGACTCGGTGCAATCCTTTTAGCCGAGTAACTCGGTGTCGACTGGTTCAGCCTGACAAAAGTTGTCTAATGTAAATGCCGCTTAATCGTTGTCGATCTACCACCGATCGCTTGGTCAGCATACGTGTACTTTCGTTTGTTAGCACGTAGTTTACGTACATCGAGATAAATTCATTAGGGTCTGTTTGTTTTTTTGGTTGCAGCTAACATGGGTGTTTCATGACGACGAGGCGCAGATTAATAAGAAACTGCCAAAAGAATTGCTTCTTAGGTATCGTAAAAACGTATCTTCTCGTTCCTTTTTGTATCCTCCACTTTCGGCTATCTCGTTTATCACAAACGACTAACTTCTCTCTGTGTGGTTTTTTCTTCTTATTTTTTTTTAAATATTGTGCCGCGTTCAATTGTTTAGAGATTCGTGTATAGACTGATACGTGGTTTGATCGAGAAAGCGAGTAACACGATTGTCCATTGGTAGAATCCTGTCGTATCTCGACGTGGTGTCACTATGCCGATGCGCGCAAGTGAGCAAAGCCTGGAACGTGTTGGCGCTAGATGGATCCAATTGGCAGAGAATCGATCTGTTCGATTTCCAACGAGATGTGGAGGTAAATCGAGCCATCGACGCGTTGCTTATCACCCGGTATTGATCTCTCGTTTGCCGATCAAAATCTAATCGAAGTCTGAATGTCGACTCGGTGTTAAGCAACGTGTCCATCGCAGGACCATTCGAGAAGCTTGCAATTAGACGAGTTCAACTCCGTTTTTAACAACCTCTTTGTTCCTTATTATGGAACTATCCCCGGTTTAAAATTGCAATAAATTTTTTCTTGTAATTAAATTTGCATCTAAACGTACAAGACGTAGAATTACACGTGGTAATTAAGAAACAGTTAAAAACGGAGCTGCATCCCTCCTGCTGCAAGGTTCTCGGTTTTCTCGTGGTTTGATTCGTGACTAACGTAATACGTTCGATGAACACAGGGACCAGTTATAGAAAATATCTCGAGACGATGCGGCGGTTTCCTGAGACAGTTGTCCCTCAGGGGATGCCAGAGCATCGGAAACAATTCCATGCGCACGTTGGCTCAATCGTGTCCAAACATCGAGGAACTAAACCTGAGCCAGTGTAAAAAGATCTCAGACGTCACCTGTGCGGCACTCAGCAGTCACTGTCCGAAACTCCAACGACTGAACTTGGACTCGTGTCCCGAGATAACGGACATTTCCCTGAAGGATCTCTCGGAGGGCTGTCCTCTTCTCACTCACATCAACCTGTCCTGGTGTGAGTTACTTACCGACAACGGAGTCGAAGCATTGGCGAGAGGTTGCAACGAACTCCGTAGCTTTCTCTGCAAAGGCTGCCGTCAGTTGACGGACAGGGCTGTCAAATGTCTGGCCCTTTACTGCCCCAATTTGGAGGCGATCAATCTACACGAATGCAGGGTACTCACTGCTACAGTTATTTGCTTCTGCTTTACGTTCGTGCGGCGCACCTTCCCTTAAATTTTATTTCACGGAAAGTACTCGCGTGGCGACGCACGAGCGTAATCGGCTGACAGATTGAGCGTCCCGTTTCTTTACTTTCTGGTCCAAAGAAATACACCCAAAGTATCGGATTGTACAGACGAAATGTCCATTTGCTTCTACAAGATCTCTCGCGAGACACGCTGAATCTGTCAAACGCTTGGAACACGAAACAGACAGGTCTCTGATAACAGATTGCTTGCAGAATATAACGGACGATGCGGTTCGAGAACTCAGCGAACAGTGTCCACGATTGCATTACGTCTGTCTGTCGAATTGTCCTAATCTAACGGACGCGTCCCTGGTTACCCTGGCACAACACTGTCCGCTCCTCAGTGTCCTCGAATGCGTGGCTTGCACTCATTTCACCGACGCGGGATTTCAGGCCCTCGCGAAAGTGAGTCCGATCGCTGTTGCTTAAAACGATTACGATTTAACGATGTTCCTATTCGATTTCAGAATTGCAGACTGCTAGAGAAGATGGACCTGGAAGAGTGCCTTTTAATAACAGACGCCACGCTCATTCACCTGGCCATGGGATGTCCAAGGTTGGAAAAATTGGTGAGCGATCTTATATCTCGAGTTAGCGATACGCGCAATCGCATAAGTTGATTACAAGAATCGGTGCTTCACGAAAACAGAGTCTGTCGCACTGCGAACTGATCACCGACGAGGGCATCCGGCAATTGGCTCTTTCGCCGTGTGCGGCCGAACATCTGGCGGTGCTGGAATTGGACAACTGCCCCCTCATCACAGATGCTAGTCTCGATCACCTTCTACAGGCCTGCCACAATCTCGAGCGCATCGAGCTTTACGACTGTCAACTCATCACCAGGGCTGGCATACGTAGACTCAGAGTACTGTATCATACGTTTCATCTAACTTTGAATATCTCGGTCGCGACTTGCTCTCGTCAAAGTAGTCTAACATTCGCGACAATTGTGCTTACAGACCTATGTTACTATTTTGTATGATTAATCGTTCTGTGTTTTTATTTCAGACTCATTTGCCGAACATCAAAGTCCACGCGTATTTCGCGCCGGTAACACCTCCGCCAAGCGCAGGAGCATCACGGCAACGATACTGCCGGTGCTGTGTCATTCTGTGATTCTGCATACGCACGTGACTCTGATGCAAATCGTCCGATGTACCACACTACCGGTGGACCTTTCAGTGATCGCTGGTTGCGGCAATCGTGGGACCTTCTGTTCCGATAACCAGAAGACCAGACCCCGAGACTTTGGGTCGGCTGTCGTCGACAACAGTGAGAACGAGCCTCATCGTGAATCGCGACTCCTTCGATAACCATTCGACTTACAACACGCAACGAGTGCAACAACAGTACGTCACCGTCGTTTACATATACACACACACAGACACATACATAGCCACACAGCTGCTGCTGCAATCACTATTATTGTGTCGTTGCTACTCTAACTACTACTACTACTACTACTATACTACTACTACTACTACCGCTACTACTATCCAGTAACCGTTATCGCCGCTGTTCAACGCTGTCGCGGCATCGTGATCAAGGTTTCTACCGTGATTGTATTCGTTTTGGTAGCACTCGCATTCGCTAATTGTCGCCATTGTTCCACCTCGTGCGTAGGTGATGATTTCGCGAAGGAAAGAAATTCCTGGGTTCTCGCTTCGTTTTCGTTCGCATCCGTTGCATCGACTCCATCAGCAGACAACGACGATACGCGCGATCGACCGTACGCGAGCGTATTTTTTCTCGATGCGACACGCTTCGCGTTCCTACGGGCCAACACCGTGGATGTTCCACGCGAAAGGAAAATAACACAGATGATAAGCGTATATACATATATATATTATATATATACATATATTTTTTTAGTACGATACATTCTCTCTTCTGCTGAACACGATTGTCGAAGAGAAAACGCGCGATCCGTACCGAACGATGACGGCACACAAACATGCGTCCAATGGTCACACATTTGTTCGGATTTTAAAAAAAACAATGAAGGGTAATACTCGTCTCGAGCTACGTACACCGCCCTTGTTCTATTCTAGACACTCAATTTCTATCGAACTTTCGTGTGTGTCTGTGTGTATACGTGTGTGTATGCGTGTTTCTGTAGCAGTTTCTCAACGAACACTGCCTATTATAACGTTATTGATTAAAAAGAAACGGAAAATGTCCAACAAAAAACGTGCAAAAACTAAAAAACAAAACGTAAAACGTATATATAAACGGAATAAAAACGACGAAGAAAATAGTAAATGGGAGAAGGGGGACTACGAGCGTCTTAGAGATCGCAGACTTTTCCGAATCTCGTCGTTTAAACCGTAGAGACGTACCGTCGTTCGTTTCAAATCAACACGCGAATTCTACGTGTCTTCGACTGGAAATTTCATTATATCGTTTCCTCTTTCCGTTTGGTCGTGTGCAATTTAGGCTTCCTTTAGGTAGACAGCTGTTTAGGGGAAGAAACGGGTCGTCGCGAGACTAGCTCGCGAAGAGACGGCTCTTGGTTCCATTTCTGGGTTCTCCCTAGGAAAATGAAAAAATTTCTAAATTACAATTTGGAAGTTTAAAAATTTACAAAATCTGAACTTCTTAAATTGCTACATTCCCAAATCTGGGAATTTTAAAAATTGAAATTTCTATGCGTCATTGTCTCTGACTAGGTTATCTCTAAGAATTTCCTAAACTCTTCCAAGATCAAGTAAGTGGATTCGAGCTTTATCTGTAAGGTAGCCTACGTTGCATGCGAAAGTACGAAGACGAAGTTCACGAGATATCACCAGCGACTATTAAACGACACCTACGAATTTCTTTCCTTTCGCGAGATTTGCGACGTCGCGGCCAACAACACTTACCCAGAACAGAAGTTAGAACACAGGGATGAATCCAACGCGGTTGTTGTTATTGTTGACTTTTCAACAACGAAGAGAAGAAAAGAGAAAATGAGAGAGAAAGAGAGACAGGGACACGACGGAGCCAATGGCCGTCGTGTTTGAATTTTCGCGTTTAATCGTTGCTAGCGTTTTACGGTGGCACATTTCTGATGCATTTTACGTGGATTCGCGGACAAAAATGCCATAACGTTGTCCGCGAATCGAAATTATCGAGCCTCAAAACCGTATCGTATTTCTCCTTCACGGTCCCGGACATCTTTGTATTATACATATGTTCTTTTTTGTTCGTTGTTTTCCCTCCTGTTTCTTTCTTTTCTTCTTTTTTTGTTTGTTTTTGTTTCTTTATTTTTCTTTTTAACTCATCATGGACTAGGAGAGCACAGACTGACAAAACGAATCAAATCGTTGATACGTTGAACCGATTCACTTTGGGCCGGCCACCGAATTCGCCGGCCTCACACTTTACTTTTTAAGCCTAGCTTACGGAATGATGGCGGTACGAGAGCCGCGAACGTAATCCGGAAACGCGGAATCGACGATCTTCGGATGATCGTTACGCGATCGGGTATTCGACACGCTCCGTGATTAGGTGATTACCGGTGATGGGCATTTGATACTTGTTCTTGTACATTTTCCTGCTGTTCGATCGTTTCGTTGAATCGCGGATCGCTTCGATGCCTGCTCGATGTTTCGCGTTCTTGAAGCGATTGCTAGCCTCCTAGATCTTTCAAAATCTTGCGGTTCAACTCGAATTTCACCGGTAACAGTATTAATTTTTTATCAGAATATTCTGAATTTCGAACAGAAATTTAATTTGGTTGTTATTGTTTCGTTTCATGAAGATTACTATAGGGGATTTTTAGAGTATTCGATACAAGGAAACATAATAAAATTATGTAGTACTATTGTATTAAGAGAGATTAGGGATTATCTAGATTTTTAAAACGTTCAAAAATGTCTGACTTCGAATGGTAATCGAGGCGAGTCGAAATATTCTTCCGAATCGAACCAATTTACTGGCCCATCACCGGTGACTAGGTTGTCGACGAGACAACACGAAGAAATACATATTTGTACCCTGGCCCTCGAACGGGTGTTGATACGATATGCACAAACGCAGAAAGGAGCAGACGAACGAACGGTGCATGGAACATGGATATGTGGCCTCGTGATCGATTTAATGGAGACCTTAGACAATCGATATATATATTGTCGATGCTTCATCATTGCCAAAAGACATACTGACAATGTAGCAGAAGTTATAATTTTCGCGCTAAGTGCTCGATTTTCATAAGAATGCATTTATTTTTCAACGCTCCTAAGCGTTTTATTAATTTTATTCGTTCGACAGAACTGCCGAACAACGGGGTGTATTCCTCACATTTGTTACAATTGATATAAAATTGATACGAACTACACGTCAATTATCGGTACACAGTTTCGATCACCATAGATTGTTACCGTTTCTTTATATTTTTACAATTTATCATTAAAGATTTTTAATTAATAATCCAATTTATTTCGTTCTATCTACTTTCACGCTTTTCTAACGCGATACTTAAATTAGTCAAATACAGAAATTTAGGTCCAGGTTAATTATCGATGCTATATTGATCGTCCGGGGTCTCCGTAACACGACGATCGACTGTTCGGACAACGCGCGAAGGAATAGTATTTTGGAAGTTCGAATTCCAGGATGACAAAGCGTATAAGTTGTGCGAAACGCGGAGAGTCCAGAGAAGGATCGTGAGAAAGTTCTCATGACAGAACGTTCGGGTTCGTGATCGACGTTTTTAATTTTTGCTAAAGGAATCATCGCGTCGATTGTTGTGCACGCACGTACATGTTTTCTTGCCGTGGCCAGGATACTCGACCAGGATGAAGGAAGTATCTCGTAATCGAGAACGAATTTCCGGTGATCGCAAATATTTTTAAACGGAAGAAAAATCACGATCCATCCCGAGGGTGCGAAATTGAATTGGCTCACGCGAGAACACCCCGTTTTCCCTCCTTCTCGTTGTTTCGATAATTCGAGGAGCCAACCACTGCGTCGTTGGCGTCGATGAAAACGATCGTTGATCCTTGCTGACGAGTAAGAAACGTACATCGCGTCTATGTGTATTGAATATATAGCGTGTAAACGAAATACCGGATGAAGCAACTAGATATATGAATATATATATATACATACATATATATATATTAATATGAAGTATATATATTAACAAAAAAGAAAGAAAAAAAAAACCGTAAAAAATATTAAATATATAGATAAGATATGTTTTATACGCTGCATGTCATCCTTAGAAGGATTAACGTGATCATCGTAACGTGTCGTTCGAAGTGAAGATTTTATCCTTTCTTTTTTTATGTTTTTTTTTTCTAGAAGATAAGCGATGCTCGTTACGTGCACGATGTGTAATCATCAGCGATACGCGCAAGGGAATCAGCAGGTGTTGTAGATCAGATTTAACTTAGGCAGACGGACAAAAAATGGACAATTTCGCCACTTTATCCGTAACCGTGTGATACGGTTCTCGACCTCGCAGGGTCTCACCGAGAAACCTGTTTCCGTTCTTTCGTCCACGTTCTTCCTTCAAATTTTCGTCATTTTATTTGCGCTCCCATCGAACCTAATTTTTCTTACATGGCAAACAATTGTAATTCTAAGAATTCGACATTTTTCTCCTCGATGTAATTTTACCGAAGTATTTTAACTACTGTCTATTAATAACAGAGATTGAACGTAGTGCTCTCGTATTGCCATGGGACTGAAGATCGTTGCAACACGCTATAACACGTGGTCAAAGTGTTAATTAGGTTCGTGATATTTGGAGCGCAAATGGTCAATGTCCTGAACAGGCAAGGATGGTCGAATGCAGGATTGTCGGGTGCCACGTTCGATCGAGTTCGGCTCAAAATATGAAGTCAATCGCAGTGCCTGAATCGCCGCAAAAATTGTAATATATACGTAGTCGAAATTCCACGGGTAATCACAGTGTGGCGGAGGATGTACAGGATTTAGACAAACGAGATGAAAACGAAAGAAACTAGTAAGACAAAACTTATCCTATCGAACACCTGACAATCATGCATCCACTTTGCAACTTAGCGATATTTAGCATGGACATTCGGTACTATGATCACTCCGAAAGTTACCTAATCGACACATTTTTAAACGTTCGTCTCTTCGGAATCTGAGCACGTATCGTCGCTCGTTTTACCGCTTGGTCGTTGATCCAATTTTGAAAGAACTTCGATTAGATTTTGATAGGTAGACGCGTGCTCGTAGGTGTTCAGATTTTGGAAGACGTGTTTAGGAACTAAACTACTTTAGAGTACTAAAATTGTTGGAAATTTTTCAAGGAAGAACGAATGAATAAAATACTAAACGATAGTATTATACAACAATCATCCTGTTAAGATAATTTGCAATTCTATTTGATTTGTGGCACTCGAGCGTCCATCGCAATTACTTAATTCCTCGATATTGGACACCCGTCAAAAATCGTCCGTGGCAAAGACAGAAAAAGCAAACTATCCAGAAAAGATCGGTAGTTTCTTATTTTTCATACTCGATCGTGAAAATGTTATTTTAATAAGACCGTTGATGATCGATCACCGAAGTTCGCGTCTATCGGACAGACTTCGGCGATCGATCATGAACGAACGAATCAGTGAATCGGCGTGATCGGTTAGTACAACAAAATTGTAATGTCGAGTATCGTATAGAATTGAGTCCCGTTACGTCGACAAATTTACGAGACGCGAGAGCCTGTCGGGAATCCCGTTGTTCGGGCATAAAGGGAATCACGACCGAGTTTTCGAAAACGGTGTATGTACACTGGCGAGCACGGTACGCTTTCCTAGGAAAAATGCTGATACGGGGGAAACTCACCCCGTCACTCGTTGCTTTTTCGCTAGTAGATCTGATCTAGAAATTTTTCAATTCGGAAATTTGGCTACTCGAAAATTTGCCAACATTGGCAATCATAGAATTCGGAAATTCGAAAGTTTTCAATACTCCCCTACGCTTGTCAGCCAAAGAAAGCCTGCGTTGCACCGAAGTGTACATAATCGAGATAACGAATCATGAAAGCATCGTCGATAAATTGAGAAATAGTGAAGCGTACAAAATAGAAACAAGAAACAATTGTACGACCGATTGCAGTGTTGTGTAAGTCTGTTGTAAACAAGAACACATCGTCGCGAAGAGGTCGTGTCGTCACGACGTTGAAAATAATGACGCGAATAAGAGATGGGAAGCTGAAGAAAGAGGTAAAAAGCTTTGAAACCGAGTGATCGAACAAGTGTTTGGCTGTGCAGTAGAATAGGAAAGAGACAGAGAAAGAACGTTAGAGAGAAAGTGAGTTTAAAGAGAGAAAGAATGAGAGAACGAGAGAGGGTGTGAGAGACAAAGATTCAACATGTTAATCGAAGCCAGCGAAAGTATAATTACCATGTGTCCCCAGTTATATGTGTTTTATCCTGTGTACCCACGAATCGACATCATTTTTATTCTCGTTTTCGGAAAAACCAATCGAAACAAAAATTACCACTCGATCGTAATTCGGTATAGTCGAAATCCTTAAACAAATGGTCTACGCGTGTCGGCCTACACGTGCCTCCCGGACAAAAAAGATAAAGAAATAACAGACACAGGTTCGCGTACGAATACTGTAGCTGATTATACATTGACATTTTCGCTGCTTCGACAAGCTACAGTCTACCATGTATATATTTTCATTAATGTATGTATAATAAAAAAAAAGTATATTCGAGACAACGATCGGCTCTGTTCAGTGTGCGTTCTTGTCATTCTCACGTGGACTATATCGAGGGCAGCACCGCCAAAAAGAGCAACTTACAAATTATCTATTTTAAACATTCAGAAATTCAAGAATTTGGGAAACTTGGATATGTAGGAAATTCGGGAATCTGTGAATTGGCAAACTTGAGGACTTGAAAATTAGAAAATTTAGAATACTTGGAAATTTATTACAATACAATATAACAAGAGTACCGTGTAAATGTTAGTCCCAGGTCTCACAAACTCCAGCGGTGGTTCTGTCGACGATTATATGTGTACCTTTCGATCAAGTTACAAATCTTTTCGCGTTCCAGAGAATATTTTTTGCTTCTGGATAAAGATATATTAATCGCAACCACACACACCTTTTTAGAAATAAATTTTAAAGAAATCTCTCATGGATTTGTAGAATGTATATTGCGCGAAACGGCACCTATCACTTCTCTCGCGTGGAAGCTGTGCTTTGTGTCAATAAATTTTCAGTAATGCTGAAAACTTGTTCAAGCGCATTTCAACTTTAATTATTCTGGTTCTACGTTCTTCCTTTTATTTCGTTCAAATATATGAACATTTGTATGAAATGTATGTGTTTCGCAACGCGAGGAAAGAAGATACGGAATAAAAAGATCGTTGATTCCATGAATGAAACAGCGCACGTAGTATATTTTCATGAATGAACTTACGCACGCTTGCGCACGAGCAGCGCTGCGCACGTTGCTTGGCAACGGGCTCCATTCGCGGAGCATGGCCGCCAGCTGATGTCTGGATAAACTTGCTGTTCGTTTTTTTTACCGTAATTAAACGAGTACTTTAAGTATTTTTACATGTCAATGGTTTAAATTACGTTTGCTTACCCATTTCTCTAGAATAGAAACGTTCGATCAAGCAGAAATAAGAAACACGAGAATCATTTTTGATTACTTTCACAGAAGTGAAGTTGACCTAACCTTCAAAAACTTCTTACACTGTATTCTTTTAGTGTTTATCATTCAAATAATACAAACGCTAGTTGATTTTGTATAGGCACAATATGTTCTGTGACTTTAAATTTAAGAAAAAGAAGTAGTATTTTGTCTTTTACGTCCTTTTTCTTATTTGTAATTTGATAACAAGTAAACATAACCTATCTACTACTTCAAAAGCACAATGAGTAAATACAGGAAAAGGGAATCCTCAAGCGAGGATAGCGATAGCGAAGAGGAGAGACGTAGGAAGGATATCAGAGAAAGAGATGAGTTTGCTAATAGACTTAAGGCTAAAGATGAGAGCAAGATACGGAAGGTTGCAATGCCGGCTGGCTCTGGAGCAGGTACACTATGTTGCTTAACACATTTGCTACCAAGTATTGTGTGCATGATGCCATAAAAGCTATTCAGGGTTTAGCTTCATATATGTGTAACACTGAATAGTATGGTTTGATGGTACATACATATAAAACATGTAACACAATGTAGGATTACAAAAATTTAGCAGTACCTATACCCTTGAGAAACATATTCATGATAAGTACATTACACTTTATGTAGCTGAGGCAGCAAAGAGGCTTAAAATTATGGAAACTGACATGCGGGAGAAGTTATTGCCAAAACTGCGTGTTGAATCTCGTAGAAAATATTTGGAAAAGCGTAAGGAAGATAAAGTGGCAGAATTAGAAGCTGATATTATTGATGATGAATACCTGTTTGAGGAAGAAGTGTAATTATATTACTAATATAATGTACAGAAAAATCATACAATTATGTCATGCTAATTGTAGTGCTTTTAATTATTAGCTTAACAGAGCGTGAGAGAAAAGAAAGAGAACATAAAAAGCAGTTGCTGCAGTTAGCAAAGGAACATGAGAAAGCTAGAGAACTTGAAAGGGTGCAAAGATATCATATGCCCTTGGAAAAGGGAAAGTTGGAACCAGAACCAGACGTACATGAAAATGAGCCACCACAATCTGAACAAAGCAAATGGGAATCTGATCAAATGTCATCTGCTGTTTTCCGTTTTGGTGCCAAGGATAGAAAAGGTATACAGGATAGAAAAGTTACAATCGAATTTAGTCGATGTTACCGATAAATCTGATTACCTATGATGTTAATCATTGATTGTAGCACAACAAGATTATGATCTTCTATTGGAGGACGAAGTCGAATTCGTTCAAGCGCTGCGTATGCCCGGCAGCGAAAGAGACAGAAAACGCGAGGAGAGTCCACCTCCTCAAGTTAAAGCTTTGCAAACTATACAAGAAACAAAAAAGAGTCTTCCAATTTATCCCTTCAGGAACGATCTCATTCAAGCCATTAGAGATCACCAGGTATTTCGCACAAATCGTGCTAAATCAGTATCGTCAATCTTAAAACATTTCATTTGCAATGTAGGTACTGATCATCGAAGGAGAAACGGGCTCAGGAAAGACTACGCAGATTCCACAGTATTTGTATGAGTCAGGGTTCGCGGAGAATAATAAAATAATTGGTTGCACGCAACCGAGAAGAGTTGCTGCTATGTCCGTAGCTGCTAGGGTCGCTCATGAAATGGCTGTGAAGTTAGGGAACGAAGTGGGTTACGCGATCCGTTTCGAGGATTGTACCTCTCATCGTACTCGTATCAAATATATGACCGACGGTACTCTGCATCGCGAATTTCTCAGCGAACCGGATTTAGCTTCTTACAGGTATTACATTCAGACTCAGTCAAACACGTACAGAGCACAATTTGACCCAAATTTAATCCTCGGTGACCCAACACACACTCGTCCAATGTGTAGTGATCCAATGCATGGAGATGTAAGTCCAACCGAACATTGAATTTCTTTCAGTGTGATGATCATTGACGAAGCCCATGAACGCACTTTGCACACTGACATACTTTTTGGACTGGTGAAAGACATCACAAGATTTCGGACAGACTTGAAACTCCTTATTTCATCGGCTACTTTAGACGCGACGAAGTTCAGTGAATTCTTTGACGATGCCCCGATATTTCGGATACCTGGTCGACGTTTCCCGGTTGATATTTATTATACTAAAGCCCCAGAGGCAGATTACATCGACGCTTGTGTGGTTTCTATCCTTCAGATACATGCGACTCAACCTCATGGTGATATACTAGTATTCTTAACAGGTACATGTTCCAATCTCTTGATTGATTGTGATTAAATTTCACAACGATTCTCGATTACTCTTTGTCTGGCAGGTCAGGATGAAATAGAGACGTGTCAGGAAATGTTGCAGGAGAGAGTGAGACGGTTAGGATCCAAATTGGCGGAACTATTGATTTTACCTGTTTATGCTAATCTTCCAAGTGACATGCAGGCGAAGATATTCCAACCGACTCCTCCTGGAGCAAGAAAAGTATGATTTCTTGATTTTTTATTTGAATGGACACATTAGTTTTGTATGTTTTATTTTGATTTATAGGTGGTTCTTGCTACCAACATCGCGGAGACTTCGTTAACTATAGACAATATAGTATACGTGATAGATCCTGGGTTCGCGAAACAGAACAACTTCAACTCTCGCACAGGCATGGAGAGTTTAATGGTAGTACCGATCAGCAAAGCATCTGCTAATCAGAGGGCTGGTCGAGCCGGAAGAGTAGCTCCAGGAAAGTGCTTCCGACTTTATACAGCTTGGGCTTATCAACACGAATTGGAGGACAATACTGTACCAGAAATTCAAAGGATCAATCTTGGTAATATTATCGTTTTCTTTTTTCAACCTCTGACTTAACCCAACGTGGCTAAACTAATTGTGAACGCGTTCAGTATAATTCGATTGTTACACTGCAGGTAACGCAGTACTGACATTAAAGGCGTTAGGAATAAACGACTTAGTGCACTTCGATTTCCTGGATCCACCACCCCACGAAACCCTGGTTCTTGCGTTGGAACAATTATACGCACTAGGTGCTTTGAATCATCGTGGAGAACTGACAAAGCTTGGACGAAGAATGGCGGAGTTCCCTCTGGATCCCATGATGGCTAAAATGTTGCTGGCCAGCGAACAGTACAGATGTTCGGAAGAAGTAGCCACCATTGCAGCCATGCTGTCGGTGAACGGAGCAATTTTCTACAGACCTAAAGATAAGATTATTCACGCGGACACAGCTCGCAAGAATTTCCACGTACCTGGTGGCGATCATCTCACCCTACTGAACGTCTACAACCAGTGGCAACAAAGTGATTTCAGTACACATTGGTGCTACGAAAACTTCATTCAACATCGTTCGATGAAACGAGCCAGGGACGTGAGGGAACAACTAGTGGGTCTTATGCAGCGGGTCGAAATGGATCTGGTTTCTGGGATTGCGGAAACTATGAATATTCGGAAGGTGAATGTTGGAGAACGTGTGGTGGACTTTGGTTATATTGCCGAAGAGAGGTTTAGAGTTGTAGGATTAGACTGAAACTGAAACTTAATTTTTTAGGCTATCACAGCAGGTTACTTTTACCACGTGGCACGACTATCGAAAGGGGGACACTATAAAACTGCAAAGCACAACCAAACAGTATCAATTCACCCGAACAGTTCACTATTCCAAGAGTTACCTCGTTGGCTGCTTTATCACGAGCTGGTTTTTACTACGAAAGAATTCATGCGTCAGGTTAGCACTTGTTTCTTAAACTATAATTTATTTCTTATTTTGAGTAGTGTACACAGTAACGAATGCACTTGTTAACTTCATAGGTGACAGAGATTGAAAGCAAATGGTTGTTGGAAGTAGCACCACATTATTATAAGCCGAAAGAGCTGGAGGATTCGACGAACAAGAAAATGCCAAAAGTTACGGGAAGATCGCGCCCGGATGGAACCAATTAATCGTATAATTAATAATAATTAATACTTGTACCATTTATAGCTTGTATAAAAGTATACTGTACAAAAACTGCGTCCTTTATAATATTATTTTTTAAATAAAGTTCAAGCCATGAATAAAGTTATTATGTATTCTTGTATGTAGGTCACGAGATGTATGTATGGTGGATTCTTGATACTGTGAACGATACAGGGAAAACAGAATGCAAAGAATAAATTTAGAATTTGAACTGTTGATAATGAGTTATGCAATACAGGAATACATACATTCCAGGTTAAAAAATGTATTAAAATACGCTTTATTGTAAATACATTTTATTTTGCTAAAAAAATAAAATGAAAATACCTTATTTGTATCCATCTTCCCCCAAAACATTTACGTGCTAGAACTCTTATCCCCAATTTAGAGAGTTGGACTGAATATACATATACTTTCTACGTCCTGTCTCATTAACAAACGAATGTAAACTGTTTCCATTTCTTCCACGTAGGTCTCTACGTCCTTTGTGCGCTGTAAATAATTAAAAATCGTTTCTAGAAATGTCCCGTAGAGACGCGATAAATTATAAAAGCCCCAGGGGGGACTCAATACAAGCGGTTACAAAGAGACAGATATTCATGAAAAGATAATCAAGCAATTAGGCGAGAAATAAACTGAAAATTACGAGAATGCTACGCCGTTATATACTTTCTATGAAATACTACTTTCTAAAGCAACGGACATTGCACGATCATTAATTTTTTACACATTTTTGTGCACGAACGAAACATAGCGAATGAAAAATAGTTCAGTGCTTGCGAGCAGACACGCAATAACAGAGGCAGTAAAGTAGATGCAAGAATAAAATGTGTCGAATGTTCTTATATTCTTTCGAAATCGAGTTCTTTTAAAAATGGCAATACGTTCAGGTAAACGTACTTTATATTGGAATGTTGTCATTGGCGTAACCTCGTATTAAAAATGTTTAAGTTTCCAAATTCTATAATTCTAAATTTTGTAAATTTTCATATTGTTCAATTTTCTATTATCTAAATTTTCCAAATCCATGTCTTATGTGAAGTGTTACCTATTAGTAAAGTTCCTCAGAGCCAATGATCGATGCAAATCAAACACACTTTTACGAGTGAAAAGTTTTGTGCGAAACATTTTATCCGCAACAAATCTTTTTTAAATCTGTTTGCTGAAACCAGAGCAGGAAATGCGCATTCTACAACCAGCCTTTACTATATTAACAATTTGCGGGTGCTGGAGACCGTCTAACTGTCACAACAGACCCAGGAAGATCGCGTACGCGTTCTACACGGGATTCGTGTGCTCCGTGCTTTACACTTCTTGCATATCGCAATTCTTGAACTTGATGATTAACGTGAGGACAGCAAACGACCTTAGCGAAGGACTGTACATGTTCATCGCATCCGTCCTTGCGTGTTGCAAGATCGTCATGCTTTTGATCAATCGTAAAGCTATCAAGGTACTTGTGAAAAGACTTCAGGAAGAACCTAGTAGACCTATGAACCGTCAGGAGAAGTCGATTCAGGACAAATTCGATAAGAATATTGGGTAATTGACTGTGCAACTTTTTTTAATTGATTTACTCGCACACGTGGTTTTGTTTGTTTATTATTTCTTTAGATATAAAAAAATCATCAGGACACCCTGTGCACAGAATTCAAAATTTTCATTTATTGTCTCCGATTAGGAACACTGAAATTTTTTACCCAGAATTGGGGTGAATCACCCAGACTGATACTCCTCGAAACACTCACCCTTATAGATCATCAAACTCTTTGCAGGTCCATAACAATTTATTACACGATCCTGGTGGAAATTACGGTTGTATCCATGATCTTATCCTCGTTGTACTCTGATTTCAAGGATGAAAAACTATTGTACAGAGCTTGGTTACCGTTTGACTATTCCACTCCGGAGTTCTATTACATAGTGTATGTTCATCAGATTGCTTCTCTGATTGGAACATCGCTTCTCAACGTGGCTTGTGACGTGATCTTTTGCGGTTTTGTCGTACACGGGTGTAGTCAACAGGAGATTTTGAAATACAGGGTGAAAGGGATCACCAAGGATTCAAATGTGAACATTGGAAAAATCGTGTATTTTCATGACTACTTGTATGGGTTAGTTTGATGTCTTCAAAGTAAGAAACTGCTTTAAGTGTCTCTCAAAAAAGTATCTTAAATGTCTTCGAAAGTAATCTTCCTTTGATCATTCACGTTTATGTCAATAATTATTGTGAACATCAAATTATAATTTTATTTCGCAACGTAGGTACGCTTCGATGGTACAAGAAAAGTTTCAGATAATAATCGGTGTTCAATTGGCATCCAGTACGTTGGTAGTGTGTTTCATTTTGTATAAACTAACAAACACACCTATGAACTCGACGTATTTTCAATTTGTTCTCTACATGGCTTGCATGATGTCACAGATCTACTTTTACTGTTGGTACGGAAACGAGCTCAAACTGAAGGTATTTGTTGAATGACCGAATCGATGTTATTGCACTCTGATACTGAATACAAATGATACGTTATTAAATTGCAAGTCACATATAGAGGTTTACTCTTTCCTGTTTTGGTTTACAAGTACAGAGCGTCGAGATAGCAGATGCCATTTCTGAAATGGATTGGATGTCGCTCGACAACAAAAGTAAGAAGGACCTGATAAATATACTGAGGAGAGCACTGAATCCAATTGAATTGTCCTGTGCGTACATTTACACGATGGATCTGGGCACCTTCGTGAGCGTTAGTAGCAAAAAATGTTAACACTATTATTGTCCATAGTCATATTGACGTGTACATCTCTGCAGATACTGAAAATGTCTTACTCGGTGTACAATTTACTTCAAAGGACGTAACTAGACGGAATTCAAAGCGTGAGTTGTAATTTCGTTAGAAACATTCATAGAGTTTCAAATAAAAAATGTGTACAATCAAGATTAGATATTATTCAGACTTTAAGTCACACTGCACACTTTGATCGAGAAATTCGATGCACGATATTTCCTCCTCGAGTTGTCTCTTTCGACTAGCTCGTTCAAAGAAAATATGCCCCTTGTCGACTGTTTAATTATTCAGGTTCCACAGAATCTATCGTTTCCGTAAGTGAATAGAGAAAGCATCGCCGGTGCAACATTATTTTCAGGAAAAACAGTCGCATGAAATAATGAGTACTATTACAATGTGTTCTGTCATCATTCTGTCGGAGATTACCATAACATATCCCAAATAGAAGGGGAAACTCTGAGAATTAAAATTCCCTCTGACGGTCACTTATTTCAGAGTACAAATAATATATGTAGACATTCTACGATATGCTATTCTACAGTTGTTTCCTTCCACGATATCGAGACTGTCGACTAAAAAGAACAGATCCTTGCGAGGTAGTCGAAGAGTTCAGATGTAAAGACAATAAACTCGTATCTGAAGGAACACAATCGTGGAATTTATTTATCGAGATCGGAGGCCGAATAGAAAAGAATGCAATTAATGCGATGGACATTTCGAGTTCTGACGATATGCGGCTGTTGGCGACCTCGATCTTGGGCATCGACGTACAAGAAACTCCTGTACACCGTTTACACGGTGTTCGTGTTCACGCTGTTGAACACTGTCATGCTGCTTCAAGTCATGGACTTGGTGTTAAACGTGGAAAATCAAGATGAACTGAGCGAAGGTTTCTATATGATGCTGGCAATGTTTGTTGCTTGTCACAAAATGTATAGTATATTAACGAGCCAGAAGAATATTGTTGCACTCACTCGCATTTTGGAAAATGAACCTTTTCTACCGGAAAATGCGGAAGAAGTGGATATTCGGAAGAAATTTGATGACATTGCTCAGTGAGTTGCTGTTACTGTGTTTATTGTTCATTTATAACTTTAGATAATAGATCCTGAGATAGTTCTCTAGATTCCTACACGCTTTGATCCATAAAGATTTCTAGATCAGCAGATTCTCACATTTCAGATCCATAGATCTTATATTTCTACACCTCCCAATTCCCATATCTCCAGGTTCCTACACCCTGAAATTTCTACACCCCCAGATTCCCATGTCCCCAAATCCCTATACCCCCAAATTCCCATATTCCCAGATCCCTATACCCCCAAATTTCTACGCCCCCAAATTCCCATATCCCCAGGTCCCTACACCCTGAAATTTCTACACCCCCAGATTCCCATGTCCCCAAATTCCTATACCCCCAAATTTCCATTACCCCAAATCTCTACACCCCCAAATTCCCATGTCCTCGAATCTCCAGACTTCTAAATCTGTATATCCTAATCTCTTCCATCAGATTTCATTCCTAGTTAAGAAAAACTATCGTTACAGAAAGCAAGCATACGTATACACGACAGCGATCGAGATGGCAGTGATATTTCAATCATGTGTCGGTGCGTTAAACATGGGAGGGCAAAAATTGCCCTTCAGGATGTGGTTGCCTCAGAAGCATCTCTCGCTGACCATGCTGGTCGTTGCTAACATTCAACAAGCTATATCGTTGATCACGGGTTCGTTGGTGCACATTGGCTGCGACAATTTAATCTGGGGCCTGTTGCTTCACACTTGCAGTCAAATCGAGATTCTTGAATATCGTTTGAGGGCGATTAAGCCGGGCGAGAATCAGTCTGCGAAATCGTCCGCGCGTTATCATGATCTCGTGTACCGGTTGGTTTTCAAATTTCTTATAGGTATTTGAACAATTGAGTATTCGTTTATATAAAATGAAAAACCTTTAGTATTTAGTATCACTAAATACAATCTACCTAAATCAGCAGAGGATTGAACTTTAATTTGACTTGTCATGAACGTTCAATTTTTGTTCGAACTGAAAATTGATCAAATTAACTGTGATCGATTAAGTCCTTTGAAAAATTGCAGATTCGCCAAAATGATAAATGAAGAGTTCAAGATGGTCATTGTCGTGCAGTTCACAGTGACTACAATGATCGTGTGCTTCAATCTCTACTTACTGTTAACAACCAAAGATATGAACACGAAGTTTCTGGTAGTCGTATTGTACACGTGCAGCATGCTGACACAGATATTTATTTATTGTTGGTACGGGACTAAAGTTAAAATGAAGGTACGTTCACGAGTACCAAGTCCAACTTAATTTTCTACGTTGATCTCCCTTATTTTGCGAACAGAGTCTCGAAGTGTCGGACATGGTATTTAGGACAGACTGGATGTTCTTCAGCAAAGATGTGAAGAAAATTCTGTACATGATCATGAGACGTGCCAATGTATCCATCGAATTCAGAAGCGCTCACGTTGTGTCTATGAATCTCGAAGCGTTTGTAAACGTGAGTACTATGATCAATTTTCTGTTTCCGTTAGAAATAATCGAATTTCATGCAGTTACTCAAAACCTCTTACTCGGCGTACAACGTGTTTAATGGTAAAGCTTAACACGACGAATTGAAGCAAAGATGATTATCAACCATCGAGAAAATCACGCATAATGCACTGAACGTATGTATATTGACGTGTTGAGAAATAGGCAACGAATTTATCGCATTTATGATTCCATTAAAAATTTTTCTTAACATTTCTTCCTTCTCTCTTGATTCAACGTGTCAAATATATTTAAAGATATTTTACCTTCCTCCGATAATATGTTAATATTCTCCCGCCTAATGTATGTGTTTTATAATAAATAATATCAAATCGTTAAGTCGACAGAAAGAATAGTAAGACTCTTACTGTTGTCCTCTTGATAAAAATTGTCGCAGACTGCTGATACAATGTGTACTGTTCAAACATCCTCTTTCGATTGACTCGTCGAACGTGCTCCGTTTTCTATCTGTTTCATTATTTACGCCCAAAGAATTCACCGTTAACCCTTCCCTAAGAAACACTCTTTGTAGATGCAAATTTTCTTTCACGGACAATATTACAGACAAATAGAATAATAAATAGCGACAGAAATCGAAGAAAGTAACAGTTTAAGCGACGTCAAACGTTCTCCAGAATTATGATAATAACATAATCTTCCCAATAGGAAGGGGATGTTCTATAGACAACTAATCTTTTCAAGGAGTAGACTTATTGTAGGGGTTGCAAATAATATAGACATTCTATGGTCGTACGTTGTTCAATCCACATTGTCATCAGTCGGAATTTGCGTTGCTTTCGAAGGAAAAAGAGAACATCGATTTTCATAGAATAAAAAGTTTCACAGTCATCAAGAACGAAATTCAAAAACGAAACGATTACAAAAATGTGTGAAAAATGTATGTCGTGTGCACGAAGAGATTAAATAATCAAGAAATCAGTGTACTTGCTGAGAGCAGATGAAATAATTAAAAATCGAATCGAGTGCGATGCAAGTGTTGCACCGGATATTTCATCTTTTAATAGTGGTCGGTTGCTGGCGACCTTCCTCGTGGACGTCACCGTTCAAAGCATTGTACACCCTCTATACCGCGTTTCTGTTCATAGTTTTATACATTGGGACATTTGTTCAATTTCTGGACTTGATACTGAACGTGGAAACTCAGGACGAACTGAGCGATAACATTTATTTGATGTTGACGATGGTAGTCGCGTGTCAGAAGATGTACGGTTTGTTAACTAGCCACAAGAATATCGCTGCTTTGATCGATATACTGGAGGATGAACCTTTTCAGCCGGAAAATGGGGAGGAGGTCGAGATTCGGAAGGAATTCGACAAGAAAGCGCAGTAAGTTTTTCAAAATTTTAAATCTTTTGACTCTACTTATAGTCACCTAAAGTGACTATTCCCTTTTTCCAGTCAACACGCATTCTTTCACCTTACCGTAACCGAAATGTCGGTGTTGTTCTACTCGTTCGCTGGGATTCTGAAAGTTGACGAGATAAAATTGCCATTCAGGATGTGGCTACCTTGCGATTATTTACCGTTGCCTCTGCACATCGTTATTTACATGCTACAAGTTGTATCTTTGGTAACTGGATCAATGGTGCACATTGCATGTGATACGCTAATCTGGGGTCTGTTGATTCACACTTGCTCGCAGCTCGAAATACTCGGATCTCGTCTGAAAGCTCTCAAGCCAGATGATAATCAATCCGCTAAATTGGCCGCTCGTTACCATAATCGTGTGTACCGGTGAGTCTTCATAATTAGTAATCGATCTTCATAATTAGTAATCGTAACTAAACGATTCAGTCGATCTACATTTTCTGTCGAATTTTAAAACAGGTTCGCTACGATGATAAACGAAGAGTTTAAGATGATTATTTTTGTCCAGTTCAGCGTAAGTACGTTGGTGGTGTGCTTCACCCTTTACATGCTGGTAACAACGAAAAATTCGAACGATCAATTTTTTAAAGTGATTATGTACGCGTGTTCTATGCTGGTGCAAATATTCTTTTTCTGTTGGTACGGGAACGAGGTGAAACTGAAGGTTGGTTACAGCGACAAATACTATACGGTCTTTAAGCTGACTCTAAATCAGAGAGTACTCTAATTATTAATTCTAATGGAATGATTAGAGCGTCGAAATTTCTGACACGATATTCGGAAGTGATTGGCCGTCACTGAACACAGAAACGAAAAGAATTCTTTTGATGATCATGAGACGCGCCACTAGGTCCATTGAATTTACTAGTGTTCACATAGTGGCTGTGAACCTCGAGGCATTTGTTAACGTGAGTACAATTTGGTGACACTGTGAAAATTCAGAAATTTCAAAAAAATAGAAATTAGAAAGTTTGACAACCCGTCAATATCACTGCTTTAGACAATTTCTATAAATCGTAATCATAATTAATTGCAGTTGCTGAAAACTTCTTACTCGGCGTATAACGTGCTTCAAAGTGGCCAAGGATAGTAGGACCAACCCTCAGACGTAGACAATTTTTCGATCGAAAAAAACGAATACACGTGCAGTGTATGTAACGTACAGTGAACAAATGTAGAGTAGGAAGCAATAAATTGTTCGGAAGAAAAGTTATGTGTATACTTGCCAAAAGTGATCTGTTCATTACACACAATTTCTTCCATCTCTTTCGCACTTCGAGATTTCTTGAAATCATATCTGGCAATCAACCTTCTCTCGAAATTCTGCAGACAGGAAGTATACAATTTTAATCAACCTGTGAGGATAATATCCTGCTGTCACTGCAACATTCAGATTTATTTTCAGAGGAGTCGTACAAGAAAAAAGTTTTCTTCTGCCCACTGGGAAAGTGTCACGCTTCGCAGCTGAAATACAACGAATTTGGTTGACACACACGATGATCTCGAAGAAGAGTTTGAGTACGAAGAAGGTGAATTCGATCAAAGTGTACGGAGTAAGACAAGTAATCTTCAATTTGAATTTGAATTTGGTCTAACTTTTTAACGTTATCGTCCAGCGTATGTTTTTATTTTTGATTTTCCATGGTAGAAGATTTCATTATGAGTATCTGTCCAGGTGACTCAGAAATTGTGACACAAACTCCACGCACGACCTTTTCTGACTAAGCAATGCCTTTCGACTGAATGGCCGAAAGAGAATACATTCCCTATCTGTTTTATTATTCACCGCTCATGCTTCATCGAATTCCCTATTGTATAAGCAAAACCCCTGATGAATAGTTACTTCCCAGGGATAATATTATAGGCAGATAAAGTAACAAATGACAGGAAATATCTTCACAAAAAGCGCATAAATATTTTCGTGCTCTCAGAAAATATGAACATAGAACACTTTCAACAGTAGGGGAAAATCTGCGAAGTATCCCTTTAGGCTGAATGCATGTTGCCGCAAGTGGTTCAAATAAAATAGACATTCTATGGTCGTACATAGTTCGATGCACGTTTCCATTATTCAGAAATTGTAGCATTGTCGAAAGCAACACGCAGATTATCAGAAAAAGAATTTTACTTCTAAAGATAATCCAAGTGAACGACGATGAAGATCGACAGAAATGCATTCGAAGTATTATCGTAGCTGGAAGAAATCACAAGACTGACTAGATTTTTGCATTGAAAATCGAATCGCGATGCAGGTGTTACAGTGGATATTTCAGCTTCTAATACTGTGCGGTTGTTGGCGACCACCCTCTTGGACGTCACCCTTCAAAAAGTTCCTGTACACCGCCTACAGTATGTTCCTATGTACAATAGTGTCAGCCATAACCTTCCTTCAATTTATGGACTTGGTATTGACGGTGGAAAATCAAGCCGAATTCAGCGACAATATTTACATGTCGTTGTCGATGATAATTGCTTGTTACAAAATGTACAGTATATTACTGAGTCAAAAGAACATCGCTGTTCTGACCAATATTCTGGAGGTCGAGCCTTTTCAACCAAAAACCCAGGAGGAGATCGAGATTCGACGGAAATTCGATAACAAAGCCAAGTAAGTTAGATTTTTTAATTTGTTTATCAGTAAGTTTGTAGGATTAGGTAGGGACTAGAATGGGGCTATCCTCTTTGGAATGTGAGGATCACTTTGAATATGGAGATACAACGCGAGACTATTATGTAGTTATACAACCTGTACCGATCAGACAAGTGGAGATTTATTAGCGTAGTGATTAACACGTGGTTAATTCAATGCTAACACTTTGGAATACAACGCGTGGTAATCCAATTCGTGCTGATCCGGGTGGTAATGCAACGCCTGGTAATACTACGCGTAGTAATCCAATGCGTGGTGATGCAACACGTTGGAATGCAACGCACAATAATTCTCTGTGTAGTAATTCAACGCGTGGCGGTACAATGTATTGAAATGCAATGATCATTGTCAACATATCAATCTAACACGTGACAAAGCAATGCATGGCGATATAACACGTGACGATTAGATTAACTTCTGTCAACCAAAAATTGTACATGGAACTCTTTCTATAACACCATTCCCAAGAACCTCCCACAGCCCCATCGATGTAACAAAAATTTACACCATATTTATACCATCACTCGTTTCGTAAGGGAATTCGTACCATTGCAGACAACAGGCAGTTTTATATACGCTTCTAGTCGAAACGTCCGTGATGCTCCTCCTCTGCGTCGACATTTTGAAATTCGATGACAAAAAGTTGCTGTACAGAATATGGCTACCTAGCAAGCGTGTTCTGCCTTCTGCGCATATCTTCATTTACTTCCAGCAATCTTTATCTTTGATAATTGCATCAATGATACACGTTGCTTGTGACTCTTTGATCTGGGGTCTGCTGATTCACTCGTGTTGTCAGCTGGAAATACTGGAGTCCCGATTGAAGGCAATTAAACGAGACGATGATCAATCTGCGAAATCTTCCGCTCGTTACCATAATCGCGTGTATCGGTTAGTTCTTATAATTCCGATCAAATTCTGTGACGACTCGTTAAAAGTATATATAATCATTGCAGATACGCCAAAATGATAAACCAAGAATTTAAAATGATTATTTTCGTCCAGTTCACTGCTAGCACAGTGGTGGTGTGCTTTACTCTTTATGTATTAGCCACGGCAGAAGGAATAAATGATAAATTACTGGTGATGGCAGCGTACGAGTCTTGTATGTTGGGACAAATATTCTTTTACTGTTGGTACGGTAACGAAGTAAAATTAAAGGTTGGTTACTAAGGATCATTAAGTACAAGTGTCAATCTTTAAGTCGATTTCTTTTTTCGATCAGAGTGTTCAACTTTCTGACGTGATATTTGGAACTGACTGGATGCAATTCAGCAGAGACACCAAAAAAATTCTTTCCGTAATTATGCGACGTGCCACGATGTCCATTGAATTCACTAGCGTTCACATAGTGGCTATGAACCTCGAGTCATTTGTAAGCGTGAGTATACACAAAGTACACAACTGTAAATCTATTAGATATTAACAATTAGTAATTTTATACCTTGTGACAAGAAAATAGATTCACTCGTTCTTATTTGTACATGTTGCTCAATCACTAGTTTTTTGAATTTACCTTTAAACACTTTCTGAAATTAATATTTACGTAACTTTGAGATTTTTATTTGTCGCAGTTGCTGAAAATTTCTTACTCCGCATACAACATGCTCCAAAATAGCCACGGATAGAACAGGCACGAACTTGATCGTAGAAGAAAGAATTCTGTTCACTCCTCGAAAAATTTCCCCCGATATTTATTGTAAATATACGACTTTAGAAATTGTAGCAGAAATAGAACGTGTAGTGCATCGAACGAACGTAGAGAACATGTAGTCGTAGAAATAAATTCGATAGAAAAACTTATTAATGAAAATTGACCCCCCACAATTTTCCACGTTTCCTTTCTTCGTCAATGTTTCAAGCGAATCGAAATTAATTGGAACATGCCGCCCCTCATGTCGGTAGTACTTTTCTTTAAATATTAAGGGTTGTTCCCTGAAACACTGTTACTAATTACCGCTAACATTCTGCAACAGAAAGTACACAGTTGCCCGGAGTTCGATATTATTATCGTTGCACGGGTAATTGCATAGTATATGTAAAGGGCCAATTACGAGGGACAATCGACTTATTAGGGAGACCGCGTCTAATGTTGATGATTTTCCGCCGTCAGTGACATGCACACCGCGGTAGAATAACGTTCGACAAATTTCTGTATCGTAGTAGCTATACTGTTACTATACTTTTCTGATCATTCGCAATTTGTTTTACACAAAATGCATCCAGTATTTGAATAACTCGACAGTATTTTATCGCAAGGCTTGTATCCCTGTGGATTTTTAATAATGCAAACATTAAAATGGACCTGTAAAATACTTAGTGTTCTTGGATTCGATCTGACATCTCATTGGACGTCATTATGGAGGAGAGCCCTTTACAAATCTTACGGGATGGTGATGGTATTAAGTTTGTACTTTCTAGCAACTACTCAACTGTTAGACCTTTTTAGCGCCAGCAACCAAGAGGATTTTGTCGCTAACTTGTATGTAACGCTGGTTTTCTTTTGCGATTGTTGTAAAACGATCATGCTACTACGTCGACGGGGAAGTATCGCAAAACTGATTGACGAACTTCAGGAAGAACCATTCGCGTCGCTGAACGCAGAAGAGAAGAAAATACAGAGGAAATTCATGGATCAAATCGAGTATGTTGACTTACATTTTATAAATATCGTTATATCGCCTTGATTATCACCTGTCGTCAAGAGTCATATACGTAGAACATATGCATGTTCTCATATTGTGTAATGTGTTACTCACACTTTATTAATATCACGTGACATGATATTACAGTAAATCGGTAATATTTATTTTGGTATTATAACGTGAAACAGAACAACGTACGGAAATAGAATAAGTGACAGTGGTAATGTGTGGCGATATAGCGCGTGGTAATGCTACACGTGATGATTGGTACGTGGTAATTAAGTACGTGACAAATTCACGCGTGGTAATCCAATGCGTGATAATGCAACACGTGACGGTGCAATTTCCATGGATCATATAGCAACAAAAGCTCATAAAAATGTCCAAAGCTAAATATAACAATTGCAATGAAAATTGTGACGAAGAAAGCACATTTTCAGACGGAACACAATAATCTACGCTCTTATAATCGATGTCTACGTGGTCGCAACGTGGATTATCTCGTTCTTCACCGATTACCAACACGGAGAGTTGAAGTATCGTGCTTGGATACCATACGATTACTCGTCACCGCTTTTGTTCACCGTGACCTACGTTCATCAAGTGGTGGCTACGGTATTCGCTACGAACTTCATTGTTGCGTGCGATTCTCTCTTTAGCGGCCTGTTGGTCAACATTTATTGCCAGTTCGAGTTGCTGGAATACCGTCTGAAAAATGTCGAAAAGTATTCGTATTATTCGCTGAAACTGTGCGCTCGCCATCATCGGCGTATATACGAGTTCGTTGTACATTTATTGTCTTGTACGGTAAAGTCTCGACATCTCCCTCCTAGGTAAATCCCCGGTTAGCTCTGAGTTACGTTTGGCGAGAAAGCAATATTGGTCTTCCGTAATTTCTTAGTACGTCCCCGTAGCCCGCTGCGCAGGAAAATATCGAGATTTTACCGTGGGAACGAAGAGTACAGGTAATAATATCTTTTTCGAAATTCTTGCAGGTTCGGCACGACGGTAAACGAAGAGTTCACAGCCATCATTTCCATACAATTCATAATGAACACTTTTGCACTCTGCTTCAATCATTATAGATTGTCGCAATTAGAATTCGGCGCGAAGTTCGGCGAAGCGGCAGCGTTCATGTTCTGCGTGCTCGCGCAAATATTTTATTACTGTTGGTACGGCAACGAAGTGAAATTAAAGGTTCGTTTTCATCGTGCGATTAGAGTGTCGAATGATGCAAATGTTGCAGAGTAATAAAATTTTGTACGTCGATTTCGTAGAGTCTCACGATTGTGGACGTGGCAATGGATAGTACCTTAATGTCATTGGATAACAGTACGAAAAAGATGTTTCTGACTATTACTATGAGAGCAATGGAGCCCATTCAATTCACCAGCATCCACATCGTTTCTATGAACCTCGATTCTTTCATAACGGTCAGTAGAAAATAAATACATGCTAGCTATCCCAGAAATTAACACTAAAATATTTGAAATAATAAAAATGAACTTACCATCCCTTTTTCGATAAAAAAAGGACTTTGCGGTGACTTAAATGATCTATTTATCGTAGTTGGTTAAAACATCGTACTCGGCGTACACCATGCTTCAACAGATGCACTAATGAAGGGTGACACTACGACCGCATGAAACGGAAGAAAAACGAGGCTTCGGAGAAACTTGCATAATGTATGGCACAATGCGCTGGAAATATTGTAGTTAACTTTTCAAAGACAATTAAGTTCTATCAGGGATGAATAATGCATCCTTTTCTCTTGTCCCATCGCACTTCTGATAAATGAAACCATTATTACGACTCGAGACACAAAACGATGTACTTTTATCCGCTGCAAATAATTACGGCATTATTTCCTGTTTGGTTGTTTATTTTTTAAGAGGACTCTATTGATTCTTTTGCCTTCGATGCATGTACGAAACTTCGAACATAGAGTTAATGTGAGAAAACGCAGAAAGGGTAGAAATGTCAATCAACTATTAACGTCTGCTAGTTTCCCTACTTCATTAGGATTATTTAAGATAATTTGTGTCCCTTCGGCCTAAGGGTGAAAGGAAGACTAGGGGGAGGCATCGCGACGGTCGATCAAGTCAGTCGTTATTCGGACACGGACGTTCACGTTTATGTATCTACGAATTGTATCTCATTACGCGACCAACTGAAACTTCGTGAAATAACGCGATCAAAATTCCCTTGTTTAAATTGAGTTAAGAAAAGGGACGAGAAATTTTGTTGAAACTGCAATGAAAACGCTAAGATCGTCGCACATTTTGCTCGTACTTTGTGGCATTTATTTGCCATCATCGACCAATGCGTCTCCTTTGAAAAAGTTTTTCTACAAGGTCTACGCGATAGTTCCGGTGATAATGATGTACAGCTTGTTCATTGCTCAAATGCTGGACATGGCGTTGCTCGTTAAAAACCTGGACGAATTCTCGGATAATTTCGCTACGACGTCGCTGATACTGGTCGATTGCATAAAACACGCAGTTCTATCAATGCGACGCGATAGCCTCATAGAATTAACCAATATGTTGAACAAGAATCTGTTTTCGTCCGTGACGAAGCGGGAGGTCAAAATTCGAGAACGTTACGACAAACTGGTCGAGTAAGTTCTCATGTCGAAGGGGTTGGAGGAAACGGGCTACTTGCAATTTAGACGGCGTTGAGAATATATGTTCATAAATAATATTTTGCAGATTGAACACGAACGTATACGCGATATTCTTTTTCGGGTGCGGGGTTATTGCTTTCGTTACAACGATTATCATTGATTTCAAGAAGAGGAGGCTAGTTGTTCCAGTCTGGTTACCATATAACTACTCGTCCGCGACTCTGTATCTACTTACTAGTGCTTACGAATGGGCAGCAGGGGAATATGCTATTATGACGTCCGCTGCCTGCGACTGCTTGTACATCGGTCTGTTGCTTCACATTTGCGGCCAAATCAAAATACTTGAACATCGTTTTCAGACGCTGACAAAGGAAGGATATTATACGTTGAACCAGTGTGCCGCTCATCATTACAATATATACAAGTTTGTTTTCAATGTACTTTAGTGTGACACGTAGATGCTTTAAAGCACTTTTCTATCGTAATTATTCGCCTTCAAATTGGATCGTAGAAAGTAGTACAATAAAATCGTGAAATAATAGAATGGTAAAATAGAATAGAATGGTGAAACGAAATGCAGTCACTGTACCGAATCGTTTCAGGTTCGCGAAAATGGTGAACGAGAACTTCACAGAAGTGATGTTCGTTCAATTTGCTGCGAGTACGTCGATAACGTGTTTAAATCTGTATCGAGTATCAAACGCACACACAATAGGAATGCTCATAGAAACACTGCTTTACTCGTCTGCCACATTCGCACAAATAGCATACTACTGTTGGTTCAGCAACGAGGTTAAATTAAAGGTCTGTTGTAAGGCTAAAGATCTATCCAGTGTTTTTGAACAAATATTGAAACGTCTTATAATTCATTTTTTTAGAGTATTAAATTTGCCGACGAAATATTCTACAGCGACTGGGTGTCATGGGACAAGGAAGCTAAGAAGGTTTTCCTGATGGTTATTACACGTTCGGCACAACCCATCGAATTTTCCTGCATATACGTATTACCTATTAATCTGGAATCTTTCATGAAAGTCAGTATCAAGTATATGTATTTCTGACAATCAACGTCGATAGCATTTGACCACGAAGATCTACAGAATTTTCTTTTGTCCACAGCTGCTGAAGACTTCTTACTCGGCGTTCAACATTATGCAGCAAGCTCGATAATCATCATATAAGTGGCAACGATTTTTTGTGTGGTAACTGAAAATAATACTTGTGAAAACGTATGTTTGTACCAACGACGAATTCGTCGAAAAACGAATATTCTATAAAAAACTTCAGAATCATATTATAGTAAGTAAGATATACACAGTTTGCCATCAGAACCGTTTGCGAGTTTGTGGGGTACCAGATAAAGTTCCGAATAATCATGCGTTCCAGACGTACAAACTCATATTCATCAAATTTTGGACAATAGTCACTTTGATGGATTACAGAAACTCTAGCACAAGTTTGATTGAATAGAATCTGACGCTAACCCAAACTCGATTAAAACAATACAGATTTACACGTAGTACATGCAATACATGTTCGCACGATTTTCTGTTAGCAAATAATCGAATTTTGTCTATTAAAGTTTGAAACATTTTACTCGACGTATAATGTGTCAAGTGTCGAAGAAACGTGTGATATTATTGTCCTTTACCGATTACCAAATGCATAGTGGTTAATTATTTGGTGACTAGTAGAAACACGTTGCTATTCAGGTATCAAATGAAGAATGATCTGGCACACAAAATATGTTTATAGTGCACTGGATTTGTGAAAAACAGCAAAGATTACTATACGAAACGTGATTACCTTCGAAACACTTTTAATTTAATTCAATCTTTCAAATTCCATTTCTATAACTTTTAAGCGATGAATTGTGTTTCAATTGAAAATTCTTTACAACGTATTCCAAGCACACAAAATCCAGAAGTATGATAGAAGCGGTTTCCTGCCGTACACTAAACGAATATGTCCACAAAGAAGAAGGAACAGAAATAACAAGATGTATTTCACGTAATATTTCACCCTCATTTCTCATGCAAATTCATGATGTATCGTGACTTCTCGAATACAACGTATCAAGAAAAGACGATCGTCTTCTGTAAACGATTATGTAGAGCATTTCTTCCCTCTCTGGTCGTTAATATTTTATAAGACAACGTTGTCTACACAATAAGAATGCAATATTCGTTCTCAAAGATTAGTACAAGAGAGGGTTGAAATTTTACTCTTGTGTAATGTCGCCGGTTTCAGTGTCGATAAATACGATGATGTATGTCCCGAGGGGTATATTTCGGGGGAAAAGAAGCATTAGAATTGTCCGCAGTCGGTTACTGTCAGCGAAGAGTGTCACATCATGAGAATAGTCTGTTGCAAAATTGTACCACAAAAGAATAACTAATATAAGACTCGTGCTTTTTCACGCGTTGAGAAACGAAATCCTGTCGAATTGTTTAACTTTCTGGCTACTGTTAAAATCGATTCGAGTCTTGCGTTCAATTTGCACGATATGGAAACCTTACGGTGGATCAAAATCCTGTTCATCGTCAGTGGTAACAATTTGCGACCGATCGCCCACGCGCCTTTTCAGAGGTGTTTGTACAAGATCTACGCGAATTTCGGGAAGCTCGTTTTACACAGCATATTCGTCGTCCAAGTACTGGACATTGTCTTCAACGTGACCAACCTGGACGAGTTCACCGAGAACTTCGCCATTACGTCGATGCTCTTCACCGTCCTGTTGAAACGCAAGATGATATGCACGCGTCGCGCGAATATTCTAACCCTGATCGAAATGTTGGACAAAAACAGCTTTCTACCCGTGAACAGGCAAGAGACGAAAATTCGAATGAAGTTCGACAAGATAATCGAGTGAGTTCGTGCAAGCTCTTTGTAAACTATCACAAACAAAATGCTATCAACGGTATTTCATTACTTTTTCAGTTGGAGCGTGAAGATGTATACGATACTAATTTCAGTATTCATCAATGGGCTATTTCTCGTGTCACTTATCGTCGACTTCGAGGAGAGGAAACTAGTCAGTCGAATATGGCTACCTTACGACTACTCGTCAGTCAATTTGTATTTGCTCAGCAGTATCTATGAATTCGTAACAGGGGCGTTTGCTAGCTTCGTCACGCTTTCTTGCGAATGCCTGTACGCCGGCCTGGCACTGCACATTTGCTGTCAATTAGAAATACTTGAACATCGTATCAAGACTATTCGTGGAAAGGACAATTATGCGGTGAACCATTGTGCCTCTCATCATCATCGTATATACGAGTTCGTTTTTGGGAATATTCTTTTTAAAAAAATGAACTTTGTGCATTAGTTGCGAATAGTGGAATTTGTGGCTATAGGAACCTAAGGATATAAGAATGTAGAAAATGTAGAAAAATGAAGATAAAGAATTTGGGATTATGAGAATCTGGGGATGTACGAAATTAGGGAAATAAATATCTACAGCGATCTAAAATATAAATTATAATTCGAAGACTAATGCATATTCTTTCAGGTACGCAGAAATGGTTAACGATGAATTTAGGAAAATAGTGTCGGTGCAATTTTTCTTTAGCATGGCAGTGCTATGTCTTAATCTCTATCGAATAACATATGCAGGAAATCTTACAAGGTTCGTGGAGGCGGTAATGTTCGCAGTGTGCGTGTTTTTGCAGATATTTTATTATTGCTTATATGGCGATGTGGTAAAATCTAAGGTCTGTTATTAAAAATATAAAACGAACATTATGCAAACTTTCACGATTAGATGATACAATTCTCTGTTTCTAGAGTACTGAATTCTCTAGCGAAATATTCGACAGCAATTGGCCTTCATGGAACGAACGTTCAAAAAAAATTTTGTTAATGATCATTAGACGTTCGAGAATACCCATCGAATTTACCAGCATGCATGTAGTGTCCCTAAGTCTTGAGTCTTTCATGTCGGTCAGTACCAATCGAGTGTTACATTGAAGTCACTTTTTATTGAATTGTCTTTTGTTTCAGCTGTTGAAAACTTCTTATTCAGCCTTCAATCTTTTGCAAACGAGTCGATAGAAAACGGATCAGTGGACGATTGTTCGTCGTGAAGTAGAAACATATTTCTTCGATACTTCCGAAGTTACTTTTAGTGAGAAGAATTGCCAAGTAAAACTGTTTATAGAATGCTACAGAAATGCGTTATGATAAGCACAGTATATGTCAATAAAGTTCACGATAACTGTGAATACTGTAATTTTATGAGATTAAAATATCCAAACTCAAAAGCTATAGGACGCTGGACAAAATAATACTGATCATTTCATCGTCAGTTATATATAAAAACAATTGCTACGTGGTTACCTTACGATCCTTTTTCAAAAATTGTTGCATGGTTGGTGTATTGCTTTGCATCCATTCAAGCACATAATATTCGACAGAAACATTTCACGTCATACACTAACCCCACAATTTTTCTAAACAGAAATGTCCTCTCAAAGGACAAGAAAAACGCTCCCTCGCTTTGGAAAACGTCTCCGTAAATTGTCCATTATTTAACCCTTTCGTCGTTCACGTTACAATGTAGAATTCGTCTCCCTCTTCGATTAATATTTCAAAGCAGCTTATTGTCAACGCTCAATTAGGCCGCAACACTCGTACTAGAAAGTCCACGAAGAAAATTATAGCTGGTAGAAGCTACTGCATAAGCCAGCGAGGGAACATAAGTTAAAAGCAACGGTTGAAAAATTGCTCATGAAAAATGTAATGTCATTACGATTATTCGTTTTTGCTAATTAGAATGATTGTATGTTCAGTCTACGGAAGGGGTATGTTTCCGTAATAAACAGAGAGCACCAGAGATATTGTTCAGTTTGTATCTTTCAGTGAAGAATGTGACATCATGTGGACAAATCCTTTCGTATCTTTGCAAACTGTACTTCGGAAATATAATTGATACGGCAAAATTGTGTCTACGTTTTACGAAACAGAGAATTTTGTAACTTTCAGTCGCGATAAAGTTTCCTTCTCCCTCGTTTAATTTCCATCGATTACCGCAATAATTCGCGTTCGATGGAAACCCTTCGATGGACGCGTATCATGCTCAGTGTCAGCGGCAGTTCTTTACAACCACACGTTTACACCCCTCTTCAAAAGTTTTTATATACCATTTACTCGAATATGGGGACGATCATTGTATATGGTTTCTTCATCCTCCAGATGCTAGATATAATCTTCAACGTTCAAAATCAGGACGAATTTACCGAGAATTTCACTCTCACGTCGATGGCGGTCAACGTGCTTCTGAAACGCCACATGCTGTCGACGCGTCGTACAAATATTTTAAATTTAATCAAAGAACTCGATAAGAGCCATTTTTTACCGGTGACTAAGGAGGAGATGAAAATTCGATCGAAATTCGAAAATATAATCGAGTAAGTAGTCTCTGAGTATTTTAGCAAATTTAATCTGTTATTTTTAACATAATAAAATATTCAATAAAATATCGCATAATAATAGATATTTTATAGATGGGCTACAAAGGCGTATGCAACAGGACTCGCGTTCTTCGCTTTCTCGGTGCCATTTATATCGATTGTCATCGACTTCAGGAGCAGGAAGCTGTACGCTCGAATCTGGGTGCCCTACGACTACTCGGCCGCAAATTTATATCTGCTCACCAGCGCTTACGAAGTCGTAGCATCGATATATGGAGTTTTCATAAGCATCGCTTGCGAATGCCTCTACACCGGACTGATACTTCACGTTTGCTGTCAATTCGAAATCCTCGAACATCGATTCAAAACTCTGAACGGAAAGGACACTCGTGCGGTGAACCAATGTGCTTCTCATCACAATTTGATATACGAGTGCGTTTCGTAAGATAGTTCGAGAAAAGATACACGGTGGTTACAATTGATGATCGTTTCAGATTTGCGGAAATAATTAACAACCAGTTCAAGACCGTCATGTCGTTTCAGTTTTTTAACAGCATTGCGATGATATGTCTCAGCATTTATCAATTGACGTACGCGAAGAATTCTACGGCGTTCATTGAGACAATGATGTATTTGGTGTGCGTGTTCTTGCAGATACTGTTTTACTGTCTTTGCGGCAACGTGGTCAAAATGAAGGTCTGTTATTGATCAGACGCAACGATCAAACGTGTGTAGCAATTCTCTCCTTTTTGCAGAGTATCGAATTTTCTGACAAAATATATAGCAGCGATTGGCCATCGTGGAATAACCACTCTAAGATGGTTCTGTTAATGGTTATCAGACGTTCAAGAACACCCATCGAGTTTACCAGCATGCACGTCGTTTCCCTAAGTCTTGAGTCATTCATGTCGGTTCGTACAAAATATATGTACTTTTCATAAATAGTTTACATAAGCTATGAAATATGACTTAACACGTTACGTATCAAAGTGGAAATCTACTCGTTAAGAATAATAATAGTCAATTTGCAAACAGTGAACGTGTCAACCGGGACTATCAGAAACCAGACTCTATCAGAAATTTCTATTAAACGAAATTTACGTAAATGTTTATCTTAAATGAGGATGAACGTGTGAAAATACTTATAAGATATAAACTTTTACATTTTGCAGCTGCTGAAAACCTCATACTCCGCGTACAACCTCATGAAAAGTACCCGATAATTAGAAAACAATTAAAAGGACGATTTTCTATCCCGCAATTGGAAATATCTATATGGATACTTTCGCAACTGCACGTTTTAGTTGTTTCGGTTACGTTATTTCAAATACATCAATAACACATTAACATGGTATATATGTCAATAAAATTCATGGTAACTTTCAACTTCGTGACGTTGTAGGATTCAGATATCCAGACCATAAAATTCTCCAAAATAATGAAAATTAAATTTAACTTAGATCAAATATTTGCTGATGCATAATTGAAGAAATAGCCAAAGGGTAACATAAAAACGTCATGGGTCAGGAATTATTAAAAATTTAGTTACCTTACAAGCTTCAATCCTTTTATTCTTTTTTCCAAATCTGTATCGTTGCAGATTTCATAGTCATCGTTGCTGTACCATTTTGTAATAAGTACACTACACAAGTAGTTCCAAACGAAAAAACAACTCTCACATGATGCAGAGACTTCTTATAGTAGACTAACGATAACTTTGGTTCTTTCAAGTGGACAGGTCCACAAAGGAAATAATAATCTAGACGGTTTCTTTTCAGAAAAAAGCCATAGAGAAACAAAGTATATACTGCACGCAATTATTAATTCTTTATGCAACCGTATCCAGAGACAATGTAAGACTGATCATTTCGTGAAACTGTCTCCTGCACCCTTTTTCAATTTCTGATGACTCTAGCTACTATGTCTTTTAGAAATACATAATGTATCGAAAAAGGGTGATCGCAGTGTCCTCAGTCGATTGAAAACACTTGTAGCACTTATTCCCTGTCTCTCGTTAATATTTAATAGTGTAACATCAGCGTAATATTTTTTCTTGAAATGTGATGTAGGGAGACATGATATAAGCTCCTCCAGAAAATAGGAAGGGAATATTAGTAAAACAGGAGGGTTGAAATATCATTCATGAAATGTGTAAGTCAGTTGCAATTTTCCGTCATCAATAATTGCGATGACGAACTGTCCTGTCTACTCGAAGACTGTTTCTGAAATAAACGAGAAGCAACGGAGATATCGTCAGTTCGTAACTGTTAGTGAAGAGTGTGATGTTATGGATAGATTCACATTTCCGGATCCTTTGAAATTATTCGAGTAATACAACAAAATTTCTTAAATATCTTAGCTTTCAAGCAATCGCGATAAAGATTTTTCTCCTTCAATTTTTGTGGACTTGCTCGAAAAATTTGCAGCATGGAAACATTACGGTGGACTCGTGTCATGCTCAGCTTAAGTGGTTGTTGTTTAGAATTGTACATTTACACACCTCTTCAGAGGTTTTTGTATCAAATTTACGCGAATGTGGCGAAAATGCTTTTATACTGTCTCCTCATCCTTCAAACACTGGACATTGCGCTCATCGTTGAAAATCGGGACGAATTTACGGAAAATATCGCTATTACGTCTATGACGTTCAGTGCCGTCATGAAGAACACCATGATGTCAACACATCGTGCGAACATTTTAACCTTAATCAAAAGACTGGAGAGAAATTATTTTCTACCTATCACCAAACAGGAGATGGAAATTCGATCGAGATTCGACAGGATAATCGAGTAAGTTGTTATTCTTACAATGTGGGTGTATATCGATACAGTAATTATGATTTAATAAACATGTTGATTATCATACATGATAATTTCTAACATAAGATATCCTACTTCATACCACACGTACGCCATGCACGACAAATCTATTAATTTATCATTTCTCAGGTCGACTTCGAAGGCATATACTGCATTACTTGGGTTCTTCGCCTTTTTAGTCCTTTTTATGACAATTGTTGTTGGTTTTAACAAAAGAAAAATGGTTTTTCGAATGTGGCTACCTTACAACTACTCGTCTGCACGTTTGTACATACTTACTAGCTCGTATGAAGTCATAGTCGCCGCGTACGGTGTTTCGGTTTCTATTGCATGCGAATGTCTCTACACCGGACTAATACTTCACGTTTGTTGTCAATTCGAAATCCTCGAACATCGTTTCAAAATGTTGAACACAAATCCTGTCTACACGGTGAACCAGTGTGCTTCTCATCATCATTTTATATACAAGTTCGTTTCTGAAAACATGGAAAGAAAAATTTATGCCCGATAATCACGTTGCGGATCTTTTCAGATACGCAGAAGCTGTTAACGAGGAGTTCAAGGGGATCGTGTCGTTTCAATTTTTCAGTAGCATGTCGATGATATGTCTTACAATCTATCAATTGACTTATGCTGAAAATTCTGCGTCGTTCATGGCGACAGGGATGTACTTGATGTGCGTGTTTTTGCAGATATTTTATTACTGTCTTTGCGGCAATGTAGTCAAAGTAAAGGTTCGTTATCGGGGAAGATAGACGTAATGAAACGTGTATTGCATGAAACAATTTTCTTTCTTTTCTTTCGCAGAGTGCCGAATTTCCTGACGAAATATTTAGCAGCGGTTGGCCATCGTGGAACGATAGCTCCAAGAAGGTTTTATTAATGGTTATCAGACGTTCGAAAACACCCATCGAATTTACGAGCATGCACGTCGTGACGTTAAGTCTTGAGTCATTCATGTCGGTTCGTACAAAATATATGTACTTTTTATAAATCATGTATAATCTAAAAAGTAGAAAGTCTAATCGTCAACAATAATAATAGTATTACAATTATTTCATTGTAGTTAAATAATACGACTTTTTATATACTGATACATAATCTACCATAATTGACCATAATGTACTAAACGCAATCTCAACGAAATTTAAATAATGTTCGCTTTGAATTGAAATAAAAATCATTTTTAGAAAACTAGTTAGATGTACGACATCCGTATAAAAATAGTTATTAGACTTAATGGACTTTTACGTTTTGCAGCTGCTGAAAACTTCTTATTCCGCGTATAACCTCATGTCAAATACTCGGTAGTGAATTGACAATTACAAGGATGTTTTTCTATCCCGCAATTGGAAATTTATACGTCGATACTTCCGCGGCTGCACGTTCTGAATTATTTCATTTATATTATTTATCAAATACATTATCACGAGCACTATATGTGTCAATAAAGACGATGGACACTTTTAATTTTGTGACGTTGTGAGATTTAAACATCCAGATCCCAATATGCAACATTGCGAAAACCACGAAATTCGAATCTCTTTTACAATCTTTACATTATGATTTTGTTAACAATTTTGTTTCGTTAAAGTTACCTAAGAAAATCTGGTTCCATTTCAAGCCTTCTATTCTTTTTCCAACACTGCTGCCTGTTTGTTGCATCACAAAAGACTTCATGGATATCACTTCCATACCGTTTATGTTTCTAATAAACACCACTGTGCTACAATTTATTATAATAGTTGCAACTGAAAATATAGTACTTTATGTCCAACACGTTCCACACGAGAAAGCAACCCTCACATGATGTAGAGACAACTGCTCATTATAGACTAACGAAATAATACACAGTATGGTTTTCTCTTAAAAAACATGGTTAACGAGAACTAAAGTATGTACTGCACGCAACAATTAACTTTTTATGAACCGGTATTCAGAGACAAATTTTAACGTAAGTCGTACATCAGCATATCGAGAACTTTTTCCTGCACCCTGTTTTAATTTCTGACGACTCTAGCTACCGTGTCGTTCCGCAGTGCATAATAAATCAAGAAAGGGTAAACGAAGTGTCCTCACTCGCTTGAAAACACTTACTTTTGTTCCCTCTGTCACATTAATATCTAATAGCTTAATATCCAAGTAATATTTTTTCTTGACATGTGATGTACGTAGACATAATATAGCTACTCCAGCAAAGAGAAAGGACATATTAGCAAAACAGAGGGGTTGAAATATCATTCGTGAAAATTGTAATGTCAGTTGCAACTTTCCGTCATCAATAATTGCTATCATATGTTCTACTTACTCCAAGACTGTTTCTGAAATAAACGGGGAGGGACGTAGATATCATCAGTACGTAATTGTTAGTGAAGAATGTGATGTTATAGGATAAAGTTTCGTTTTTGAATCCGTGAAAAGTTATACCAGGAAGAAGTACCTAATACCAGAAAATTTCTGAGTCTATATTTTATCGTGTAAAGATTTGTTTTCTTTTTTTAATTCCTATCGATTTGCACGAAAAATTCGCGCTACATGGAAACCCTACAGTGGACACGTATCATGCTTAGCGTCAGTGGTTGTTCTTTGGAATTGTACACGTACAAACCTCTTCGCAGGTTTTTGTACAAAATTTACGCGATTGTGGGGAATATGATATTATACGGTGCAGTTATCTTTCAAGCACTAGATATTATGCTCATCGTCGAAAATCGAGACGAATTCACAGAAAATTTCGCTATAACATCCATGGCGTTCAATGACGTCTTGAAGAGCATCATGCTGACAACGCATCGAGCAAGTATGCTAACTCTTATCGACAGACTGGAGAAAAATTATTTTGTGCCAATTACCAAAGAAGAGATGGAAATTCGATCAAGATTCGACAAGCTAATCGAGTAAGTGGATTTGCAAATTTCAGCGTTTCATTAATTTGTGAATTTGTGAAATTTGAGAATTTGGCAATTTGAAATTTCCAGACTTCGGAAATTGTAGAACTTGAGAATGTGGACTTATGTGTATGACACGTATGACAATATTTGTTATTTTATTATTTCTCAGGACTACTTCAAAGGCATATACTGTCTTACTGGGGTTCTTTGCGTTCTGGGTTCTTTTTGCATCCACTGTTGTTGGTTTTAACAGAAGAATGTTGGTTTTTCGAATGTGGCTACCTTACAACTACTCATCCACAAGTTTGTATCTACTTACTAACGCTTATGAAGTCCTAGTTGTCGCATATGGTGTTTCGATAACTATTGCTTGCGAATGCCTCTACACTGGACTAATACTTCACGTTTGCTGCCAATTCGACATCCTCGAGCATCGTTTCAAAGCGCTCAGCACAAATCCTGTCTACACGGTGAACCAGTGTGCTTTGCATCATCATCTTATATACAAGTTCGTTTCTGAAAACATGGAAACAAAAATTTATACTCGATAATCACATTGCGGATATTTTCAGATACGCGGAAGCAGTTAACGAGGAATTCAGGGGAATCTTATCGTATCAATTTTGTAGCAGTATATTAATGGTATGTCTTAATATATACCAATTGGCGTATGCAAACAATTCTGCAGCGTTCCTTGAGAGAATAACGTTCTTAATGTGCGTGTTTATGCAAATATTTTATTATTGTCTTTACGGCGATGTAGTTAAAACAAAGGTTCGTTATCGGAAAAACCATCATGTGTACTGTATAATTTATTAAAATTACTACTAATTTTACTTTTTTTTGCAGAGTACCCAATTTCCTGACAAACTATTCCATAGCGGATGGATATCGTGGAACGGCAGCTCCAAGATGGTTCTATTAATGGTTATGAGACGTTCGAGAACACCCATCGAATTTACCAGCATGCAGGTCGTTTCCCTAAGTCTTGAGTCTTTTATGTCGGTTCGTATCAAGTACACGTACTTTTTATAAATCATATACAATAATCTACATAAATTATGACATATGACACGATACCTATCAGAAACTTTTATTATACGTAAGCTCAACGAAATTTCCATAAATAACGTTCATTTCGAATCGGGATAAAAATCATGTATGTAAAGCTAATTATATGTAACACAGCTGTTTGAGATTAGTTACAAGATTTAACCTTTATGTTCTGCAGCTGCTGAAGACCTCTTACTCCGCGTTTAACCTCATGTCAAGTACTCGGTAATGAAATGACAATTAGAAGAACGGTTTTATCCTCCAAATGGAAATTTATACTTCGATACTTCCGTAGCTGCACGATGTTAATCATTTCAATTGTATTATCTATCAAGCATATGAATAATAAATTATCACGAGCACAGTATGTCAACAATGTTCACGGAATCTTTTAATTTTGTGATGTGAGTAATTTTGTGTTCAAGCTTCAATCCTTCTAATTCCTTTTCCAAATCTGTAGCCCGTCCGTTGCACCAATCGCAGATTTCATAGTCATCGTTGCTGTACCAGTTATTATTGCAATAAGTACACTACCACTGTGCTTTAATTTCACGTATAAATTACAACTAAAAATACCGTACTTTCAACATGTTCCACGCGACAAAATAACTCTGACATGATGCAGAGGCAACTACTCATTGTAGACTAACGATCCCCTCGGCCTACAATGACAACAATGAATAACAGAAAGCACGGTCTTTAGAAAACATGGTAAACGAGAACTAAAGTATGTACTGCACGCAATAATTAACTTTTTATGAATCGGTATTCACAGACAAATGTTGATGTAAGACGCGAATAAGCATCTCGAGAAACTTCTTCCTGCACCCTTTTTTAATTTCTGATAACTCTAACTGCTGTGTCTTCTCGGAATGCATAATGTATCAAGAAAGGGTGAACGAAATGTCGTCGGTTGAAAACACATACATGTAGCATTTATTCCCTCTCTCTCGTTAATATTTAAAAGCTTCATATCCGTGTAATATTTTTATCTTGAAATGTCGCATCCAGAGAAGAGCAAGAGAATATTGGTAAAGCGGAAGGGTTGAAATATCATTTATGAAATGTGCAATGTCAGTTGCAACTTTCCGTCATCAATAATTGCGATGAAGTGTTCTGTCTACGCGAAGACTTTTTCTAAAATAAACGGGAAGGAACGGAGATATCGTCAGTATGTAACTTAGTGAAGAATGGGATATTACGGGATAGATTCTCACTTTTGTATCCTTGAAAATAATACTAGGAAGGAGTACGTAATATCACAAAACTTCTGAGTCTACATTTTATGAAATTAAACATATTATAATCTCGTCAGTCTTAAAACGTCAAATATAAGTTTGGAGCTTCGTGATAGAGATTAGATTTGTTTTATACAATTTTTGTCGGTCGACTCGAAAAATTCGTGCTGCATGGATACCCTACGATGGACACGTATCATGCTTAGCGTCAGTGGTTGTTCTTTGGAATTGTACACGTACACACCTCTTCAGAGGTTTTTGTATCAAATTTACGCGAATGTGGTGAAAATACTTTTGTACAGTCTCCTCATCCTTCAAACACTAGACATTGTTCTCGTCGTCGAAAATCGGGACGAATTTACGGAGAATTTCGCTCTTACGTCTATGGGGTTCAATCTCCTCATGAAGAAAGCCATAATGTCAACGCACCGGGCAAATTTTCTAGCTTTAATCAAAAGACTGGAGAAGAATTATTTTGTGCCTGTGACCAAACAGGAAATGGAAATTCGATCGAGATTCGACAGGATAATCGAGTAAGTTGTTCTCCTGAATATACGAGCAAATATTGATAAAATTATTATTTAGTAATTAATTTCGCAGGTCAACTTCAAAGGCATATACAACATTACTTGTGTTCTTTGCGTTCTGGGTGCTTTTCGCATCAATTGTTATTAGTTTTAACAAAAGAAAATTGGTTTTTCGAATGTGGCTACCTTACAACTACTCGTCTGCACGATTGTACATACTTACTAGCTCGTATGAAGTCATAGTCGCCGCGTACGGTGTTTCGGTTTCTATTGCATGCGAATGCCTCTACACCGGACTAATACTTCACGTTTGTTGTCAATTCGAAATCCTCGAACATCGTTTCAAAATGTTGAACACAAATCCTGTCTACACGGTGAACCAGTGTGCTTCTCATCATCATCTTATATACAAGTTCGTTTCTGAAAACATGGAAAGAAAAATTTATGCCCGATAATCACGTTGCGGATCTTTTCAGATACGCAGAAGCTGTTAACGAGGAGTTCAAGGGGATCGTGTCGTTTCAATTTTTCAGTAGCATGTCGATGATATGTCTTACAATCTATCAATTGACTTATGCTGAAAATTCTGCGTCGTTCATGGCGACAGGGATGTACTTGATGTGCGTGTTTTTGCAGATATTTTATTACTGTCTTTGCGGCAATGTAGTCAAAGTAAAGGTTCGTTATCGGGGAAGATAGACGTAATGAAACGTGTATTGTATGAAATAATTTTTTTTCTTTTCCTTCGCAGAGTGCCGAATTTCCTGACGAAATATTCGGCAGCGGTTGGCCATCGTGGAACGATAGCTCCAAGAAGGTTTTATTAATGGTTATAAGACGTTCGAGAACACCCATCGAATTTACCAGCATGCACATGGTTACCCTAAGTCTAGAGTCTTTTATGGCGGTTAGTAACAAGGATATGTGTACTTTATCACGTAGTTGATCGAATACATCATTCTCTCGTAAAAATAGTTGTAAAGTACACGAATATTGATTAGAAGATAACTATTGTTACGCTTTGCAGTTGATGAAGACCTCTTACTCCGCGTTTAACCTCATGAAAACAAGTCTATAACTAAAAAACAAGGAGTACGTATTTTCAACCTGCGAGTCGAAACATACATACTTTGATACTTCCGCAGCTGCATGCTTTTAGCGAAGAATTTTGCCAAGAAACACTGATTATAGAATATCTCGAAAATGCATTGTTACAAGCACATTACATGTCAATAAAGTTCACGTCAATTTTTAATTTTATAAAGTTCATGCAGATATCTAGTCCCAATAGTACACAAGAACTAATTACTTTTTCATTCTTTCTCCAAAGCTGTGTTCACTGAATCGGTGATGGACCATTTACTGTTAACGCATTATCACTATTTTATAATATAACATATTCAAGTGAACTGACAGATCCGATGCACGGTGTCTTGTTGCCAGCTGTCCCCTCGGTTGTGCTAAAACGAACATGTCAACGAAGACGTCGAGAGAAAGGGAGGAAAGAAATAACCTCGAAACACGAGGTAATCAAATTCTAAATTATATAAAACGACTCGTTACTACTAATTACTATTATTGCATATTTCGTCGTTGGAATTTATTACATGCAACATTGTTTCCCTTGCGTATCGTTAATATTTGAAAAGAGTCCCTATTGTCCTTATGCAATTCGTGCACGTCTACCCTGTTCCCACTTGTGCTTTCCATAAGACTGATTATAGTGTCTCGCAGAGTACAGAATCTACCGCGGAAAGCAAATCGTCGTGTCTCTCGTCGTTGAAAATCGTTATGCGCAATTTACCCTCGCTTCACGTTAATATTTCAAAAGAGCGTACTACACTCGAATCGAGATATTCGTAAGAAGGAATAGTTGAGATATCAATGACAAAAATTGAATGTCAGTTGCTGCTTTACATTATCGATAATGTGTCTCGACTACGCAAGGGGTGTGCTTCAAAGGAAAGCAGAAACTGCCGGAAATGTCAGTAGTCGGTCATCGTCAGTAGAAAACGTCAGACATGGGGATGTCTATATAAATATCACCGCGGAAAATAATTGATACAAGAAATTTCGATAACCGTCAAGTCAAGATACGAAGTCTCCTCAATTCTCATAAGCAGATCCTTTGAATGGAAACCCTACGCTGGACCCAAATCATGTTCACCGTTGCTGGTTGTCATTTACGACCGTGTACCTACACCCCTCTGAAAAAATTTTTCTATAACATTTACGCGAACATCGGAAAGATAATCCTACATAGCTTATTTATGTTGGAAATATTAGATATTTTCCTGAACGTCGAAAATCAGGACGAATTTGCCGAGAATTTCGCTTTTACGTCGATGATGCTTATTATCCTGATAAAATTCAAAATGGCTAGAACGCATCGCGATAATATTTTAATACTAATTGAAAAATTGGACAAAACCATCTTTCTCCCTACAAATAAACACGAGATGGAAATTCGATCGAGATACGAGAAGATTATCGAGTAAGGTTTTCTGTGATACAGTTTACAACGCACATCTTACAAAAGAAAATTTGATGATTTAAATTCCATGATCTTTGAAATTCTCACAGAATGTAGCAATGATGAGTGTGGTGTAAAAGTGGTGAATTAAAGCTTTTCCATTTTCCAGTTTAACAGCGAAAGCGTACACGAGCCTACTGGCATTTTTCGGGACTGCAATGTTTTGCGTGTCGCTTACCATCGATATTAAGGGCAGAAAGCTGATTAGTCGAATCTGGTTGCCCTACGACTACACGTCTTTACCTTTATACTTACTGAGCAGCGCTTACGAGTTCGCAGGAGGGATATATGCTGCTAGTGTATCGAGTGCTTGTGAATCTCTGTACACTGGAATAATATTTCATATCTGCTGTCAATTCGAAATCCTCGAACATCGCATCAAAACTTTTGATGGGAAGAATAGTTACGCTATGAAGCGGTGTGCGTTGCATCACCACCGTATATATGAGTTTGTTTCACGAAATATTCTTTTCCAAGAATAAACTTTTGTGTACCATCGCACACGATGCTGAAGTAGCAATGGTACAGCCGGCAAGGAGAATTCTAACGAGGGTAATTTCAGGTTCGCAGAGATGGTTAACAGCCAGTTTGCCGAACTCGTGTCGTTTCAATTTTTCCTTACAATAGCAGTGGTATGTCTGAATCTTTATCGAATAACGTATGCTGAAAATTTGTCTATGTTCATGGAAGCACTAATGTTCTCGATATGCGTGTTTGCGCAGATATTTTTTTACTGTTTTTATGGCAACATGGTAAAAACAAAGGTGCTGTCAGAAGAATATTATGAAAATATTTTCATTTACGCGCATATTACATAAGATTTTGTTCCTTCCCAGAGCATCGAGTTTCCCGACAATGTATTCGGAAGCGATTGGCCCTCATGGAACAACAGCTCCAAGAAGGTTTTGCTGATGGTTATTAGACGGTCAAGGGTACCCATCGAATTTAACAGTATGCGTATTATATCTCTAAACCTTGAATCTTTTATGTCGGTCAGTATCAATTTACATGCATTCACGTATAAACTGAAATTATAGAACTTTGTATATTTGCAGCTGCTCAAAACTTCTTTCTCCGCGTTCAACCTGATGCAAAGTAGTCGATAAGAGACGAATAAAAATATTTTCTGAAGTCACGGATACTTGTAAGATAAATTCGCTGAGAGACGTGTACTTTCGAAAGCACATTATAATCAACAAGATATAAAGCAATAAAATTTATATCTGAATATTTTGCAAGAACATTCGAACCTTCCGTCAGATGTAATAAAAAATTAAAGTCTTACTTTTATGTCACCTCGAAAGTATCATTTCTGTCGTTCCTTTTTCAAGATCGTGCCTTAGTCATTGCAGCAATTGACGAATAGACCATTTCAATTTAAGATGAACACATCGCAAACATTGTAATTGATAAAGTGTTGCCATCTAAGATGGAAACGAAAAGTTGTTTTTTTCACCGTGAACTAACTTTCCCTCGTCGTTTTCCTGAACGTGACCATGAAGACGAAAGAAACGTAACCCTTACAAGATACTGTAAATCCTTTATGAAAGTATTTTCAAGAACAAGTTTCACCGTATACGAATATATATTTCATGCAACTATGTCTTCTCCCCTTTTCATTTTTCATGAAAGGGACGACGACGTCTCCTCGAACAATAACAATCTAGTGCAATGCTACGATCTCACCCTCTTCGGTCGTTAATTTTTAAACAGAGCTTATTATCCATCTAATAAGAACGTTATATTTTTTCTTGCGATGTCGCGAAGACAAGTGGGTGGTATAAGCTCCCGCAGAAAATAGTAAGAAAATATTGACGATACGAAGGGGTTGAAATATCTTTTATGAAAAATGTAATGTCAGTTGCTACTTTCCGTTATCGATAATTACTGCGGCGATGTACCCTTGTACTTGAGAACTGTTTCGGAAATAGATAGGAGTCGTCAGTTTATGATCGTCGATGAAATGTGTCGTATCACGAGGATGTGTTTATACCATCGTGTCTTTGCAAACTGTACGGCAAAAAAGTGACTAAGTCAAGCTAGTAGCACCTGAAGTAGAAATTTCGCCGAATCTCGAATAACAAATTAATAGAGGTTTCTTTTTCCAACTATTCCACTGCAGAAGACTTTGCTAAACAATTCGCGCTGAATGGAAACGTTACGATGGACCCAAACCATGTTCACCATCGGCGGTAATTGTTTGCGACCGTTCACTTACACTCCTTTCAAGTGGTTCATCTATAATGTCTATATAACTGTGGGAAAGATACTTTTGTACACCCTATTTATCGCCCAAATCCTAGATATTGTCTTCAACGTCGAGAACCAGGATGAATTTTCTGACAATTTCGCTATTTCGTCGACGCTGTTCATGATTACTTTGAAATACTTTGTGCTGTCAGCGCGTCGTGTTAATATTGTAGATTTAATCGATAAGCTGAACAGAAATCTCTTTCTGCCTGCGAACAAGCAAGAGATGGAAATTCGAATGAAATTCGACAGAATAATCGAGTAAGTCCTCTCCTCTATAATACCATTCTTAATATTTATTAATGTTATTTTATCATTTCCTTCAGGTTGACAACGAAAGCGTATACCGTAACAATTGCGGTTTTTGCTAGTGGAATGTTCTTGGCGACGATTGTCGTCGATTATAAAGGAAGGGAGCTAGTTGGTAGACTGTGGTTGCCTTACGACTACTCGTCTACTACTTTGTATCTGATTACTAGCGTTTGTGAATTTCTAGCAGCTATATTTAGTGTCTCCATAACTATTGCCTGCGAATGCCTGTATGCAGGATTGACGCTTCACCTTTGTTGCCAATTCGAAATCCTCGAGCATCGTTTTAAAACCCTCGACGGGAAAGACATTTGTGCCGTGAATCGATGTGCATCTCATCATCATCACATATACGAGTTTGTTTCTTTTTATTTCTTTTTATCGACAAAGTTCTGCAGGATCACAGTTGTTCTATTGAATGTAATTTAACAGAACTTTGTAAAGCTTCCAGAATTGCTTATCCATCACGAGAATGGTTCATGTCATTGTGTTACCGATGGTCCTTTCAGATATGCCGCGATGATTAATAACGAATTTAAGGAGATCGTGTCGTGCCAATTTTTCACCAGCATGTCTGCGCTGTGTCTCAATCTTTATCGGATATTAGATGCAGAAAACTTTTCAGATTATATGGAAGCAGTGATGTACACGGTTTGCGTGTTTTCGCAGATATTTTATTATTGCTTACACGGTAACGTGGTTAAAATAAAGGTCCGTTATCGAACTTTTTCGTTGAAAATGCACAGATTTTCATGCACACTGCTCGATTAAGTTTTCTTTTTCATTTATTGCAGAGTACGGACTTTCCTGACGAAATATTCGCCAGTGACTGGCCATCTTGGAACGATAACTCCAAGAAAGTTCTGTTAATGGTTATTAGACGTTCGAGAACACCCATCGAGTTTACCAGCATGCACGTCGTGACGTTAAGTCTTGAGTCATTCATGTCGGTTCGTACAAAATATATGTACTTTTCATAAATCATGTACAGTAATCTACATTAACTATAAAAATCATTTTTGGAATATTAGCTGTACGTGACACACCCAATTAGGAATAGGTTCAAGATTTAAAGAATTTTTATGTTCTGCAGCTGCTGAAAACCTCTTACTCCGCGTATAACCTCATGACAAATAGTCGGTAACAAACTAACAATTAAAAGGACTATTCTATCCTGCAATTGGAAATTTATACTTTGATACTTCCGCAGCTGCACGTTGTTAATTACTTCAATTGTATTACGTATTAATTATATAAATAATAAATTATCATGAGCACAGTATGTCAATAATGTTCCTCGAAACTTTTAATTTTGTGGTGTTGTGAAATTCAGATTTCCAGATTCCAATATTATGCAGAATCATGAAAGAGAATCTAGTTACCTTCAAGCTTCAATCCTCCTAGACCCTTATCCAAATCTGTTGCCCGCTCGTTGCATTAATCGCATATTTCATAGTCATCGTTGGTGTACTATTTATTTTTGTAATAAGTACACTACCACTGTGCTTTAATTTCTTGTATAAATTGCAATTATACCATACTTTATGTTCATGTTCCACACGAAAAAATAACTCTTACATGCTGTAGCGACGACTTCTCATTGTAGACTAACGACTCCCTCGGCCTACAATGACAATAAAGAATAACAAAACGAGAGCTAAAGTATGTACTGCAATTTTATGTGAATCGATATTCACAGACAAATGTTAATGTAAGACGTAAATAAGCAATTCGACAAATAGTTTCCTGCACCCTTTTGTATTTCTGATGACTCTTACTGCTGTGTCTTCTGGGAATGCATAATGTATCGGGAAAGGGAGACCGAAATGTTGTCAGTCGGTTGAAAATTGATTTGATTGTACCATATATTCCCTCTCTCCAGTTAATATTTAAAAGCTTCATTTGTTTGTAATATTTGTATCTGGAAATGTCGTATTCAAAGAAGACAAAGAGAATATTGGTAAAACGGAAGGGTTGAAATATTATTCATGAAAAGTGAAATATCAGTTGCTACTGTCCGTTGTCCGTAATAACTGTAATGAGTCTTTGTACTTGAGAGCTCTGTTTGGGAAATAGGTAGTAGACTTCAGTTTATGATCGTCGATGAAATGTGTCGCATCACGAGGATATATTTATACCACCGTGTTTCTGCAAATTGTATGGGAATAAAGTAACTAATTCGAACTTTTCGTAGCACTTGTATTTCGTCGAATCTCGAGTAGCAAATTCATAGAGATTTCTTAAATTTCCAATTATTCCGCTGCAGTTCATTTTAATCGATACCTGTCATTCAATAGTGATCGTTCGCTAAACAATACGATCTGAATGGAAACGTTACGATGGACCCAAATCATGTTTACCGTCGGTGGTAATTGTTTGCGACCGTTCACTTACACCCCTTTTAAGTGGTTCATCTATAACGTCTATATAACTGTGGGAAATATGCTTGTGTACGCCTTATTTATCGCCCACATCCTAGATATTGTCTTCAACGTCGAGAACCAGGATGAATTTTCTGACAATTTCGCTATTTCGTCGACGCTGTTCATGATTACTTTGAAATACTTTGTGCTGTCAGCGCGACGTGTTAATATTGCAGATTTAATCGATAAGCTGAACAGAAATCTCTTTCTGCCAGCGAACAAGCAAGAGATGGTAATTCGAATGAGATTCGACAGAATAATCGAGTAAGTTCTTTCCTCTAATATTTTTTTATGAAACCATACTTTTACTAATCTTTTCAGATAGACAACCAAGGTAGTATACAGCACACGGAATAAAATACAAGAGAATTAATGTTATTTTACTCTTTCTTTCAGACTAATAACCAAAACATATACCGTAATAATTGCAGTTTTTGCTACCGGAATGTTCTTCGTGACGATTGTCGTCGATTTTAAAGGAAGAAAGCTAGTTGGTAGACTGTGGCTGCCTTACGACTACTCGTCTACTACTTTGTATCTGATTACTGGCGTTTGTGAATTTCTAGCATCTGCATTTGGTATCTCCACAATTATTGCCTGCGATTGTCTGTATGCAGGATTGATGCTTCACATTTGCTGCCAATTCGAAATCCTCGAGCATCGTTTCAAAACCCTCAACGGAAAAAACATTTGTGCCGTGAATCGATGTGCATCTCATCATCATCACATATACAAGTATGTTTCTATTTTTTTTTTCGACAAAGTTCTGCAGGATCACAGTCGATATCGTGCGTGTAACCTTGTTCTATCGAATCAGTAATTCCAGCCTGACCAGCAAATGTCATATTAGTAATTTCAAAGAACTCTATACGGTTTCCAGAATTGTTTAACAATCACGAGAATGGTTCATGTCATTGTTGTTACCGATGATCGTTTCAGATATGCGGCGAAGATTAATAACGAATTTAAGGAGATCGTATCGTGCCAATTTTTCATCAGCATGTTCCTGCTAGGTCTCAATCTTTATCGGATATTAGATGCAGAGAACTTCTCAGATTGCATAGAAGCATTGATGTACATGGTTTGCGTATTTTCGCAGATATTTTATTATTGCTTCCACGGCAATATGGTTAAAACGAAGGTCTGTTATCGAATCCAAATTTGCGCATCGAAAACATACAAATTTTCAAACACAGCTCAATGGAGTTTTCTTCTTTGCAGAGTACGGACTTTCCTGACGAAATTTTCGGCAGTGACTGGCCATCTTGGAACGACAACTCCAAGAAAGTGCTGTTAATGGTTATCAGATGTTCGAAAACACCCATCGAATTTACTAGCATGCACGTCGTGACGTTAAGTCTTGAGTCATTCATGTCGGTTCGTACAAAATATATGTACTTATCACAAATCATGGACACTAATCCACATAAACTATAAAAATCATTTTCGGAAAGTTACCCGATTAAGAATAGGTTCAAGATTTAAAGGATTTTTATGTTCTGCAGCTGTTGAAGACCTCTTACTCCGCGTATAACATCATGACAAGTAGTCGATAATGAAGTAACAATTAAAAGGGCGGTTCTATCCTGCGAATGGAAATTTATACCTCGATACTTCCGCAGCTACACGTTGTTAATTATTTCAATTGTATTATCTATCAGGCATATGAAAAATAAATTATCACGAGCACAGTATGACAATATTATGCAGAATCATGAAAGAGAATCTAGTTACCATTTATTTTTGTAGTAAGTACACTAACACTGTGCTCCAATTTCTTGTAAAAGTTGCAACTACAAATACCACACTTTATGTTCAACATGTTCCACGCGAAAAAATAGCTCTCACATGATGTAGCAACGACTTCTCATTGTAGACTAACGATTCCCTCGGCCTACAATGACAACAAGGAATAGCAAAAAGCACGGTCTTTAGAAAACATGGTAAACGAAAGCTAAAGTATGTACTGCACGCAAGAACTAATTTTATATGAATCGATATTCACAGACAAATGTTAATGTAAGACCTAAATAAGCAATTCGACAAATAGTTTCCTGCACCCTTTTGTATTTCTGATGACTCTTACTACTCTGTGTTCTGGGAATGCATAATGTATCGCGAAAGGGAGATCGAAATGTTGTCAGTCGGCTCAAAACACTTGATTGTACCATTTATTCCCTCTCCCCTATTAATATTTAATATTTTTATCTTGAAATGTCGCATTCAGAGAACAAGAGAACAGTGGTAAAACGGAAGGGTTGAAATATCAGTCATGAAAAGTGCAATATCAGTTGCTACTTTCTGTTATCCATAATTACTGTAACGATGCGTCTTTGTACTTCAGAGCTCTGTTTCGGAAATAGGTAGTAGATGTCTTCAGTTTATGATCGTCGATGAAATGTGTCGTATCACAAGGATATGTTTCTACCACCGTGTCTCTGCAAATTGTACGGCAAAAAAGTAACTAATTCGAGCTTTTCGTAGCACCTGAATTTTGTCAAATCTCGAATAGCAAATTCATAGAGGTTTTTAAATTTCCAATTATTCCGCTGCAGATCATTCGGTAGTGATCGTTTACTAAACAATTCGCTCTGAATGGAAACGTTACGATGGACCCAAATAATGTTTACCGTCGGTGGTAATTGTTTGCGACCGTTCACTTACACCCCTTTTAAGTGGTTCATCTACACTGTCTATATGATTGTGGGAAAGATATTTTTATGCGCCCTAGTCATCGCCCAAATCCTAGATATTGTCTTGAACGTCCAGAACCAGGACGAATTTTCCGAGAATTTTGCTATTTCGTCTACGATGATTATGATTACTTTCAAATACATTGTGCTGTCAGCACGTCGTGTTAATATCGTAGATTTAATCGATAAGCTGAACAGAAATCTCTTTCTGCCTGCGAACACTCAAGAGGTGGACATTCGAATAAAATTCGACAGAATAATCGAGTAAGTCCTTTTCTCTAAGATACATCTTTTTACAAAACCATTCTTAATATTGATTAACGTTATTTTATCGTTTCTTTCAGGTTGACAACGAAAGCATATACAATAATAATTGCAATTTTTGCTACTGGCGTGTTCTTCATGACGTTTATCGTCGATTATAAAGGGAGGAAACTAGTTGGTAGACTGTGGCTACCTTACGACTACTCGTCCACTACTTTGTATGTACTTACTAGTGCTTGTGAATTTCTGGCAACTGCATTTGGTGTCTCTGTAAATATTGCCTGCGAATGCCTATTTGCCGGATTGACACTTCACGTTTGTTGTCAGTTCGAAATCCTCGTGCATCGTTTTAAAACCCTCGATGGGAAAGATATTTGTGCCGTGAACCGATGTGCATCTCATCACCATCACATATACGAGTTTGTCTCCTTTCATACCTTTTTCTCGATAAAAAATCTGCACAATTTTCTCTATACTTTCGAGAATTGTTTAACCGATAACATAATATGTAGTTCTTACTATATGATCGTTTCAGATATGCGGCGATGATTAACAACGAATTCAAAAAGATCGTGTCGTGTCAATTTTTCATGAGCATGTCTGTGCTATGCCTGAATCTTTTTCGAATGTTAATCGCACAGAACTTTTTAGATTTCGTGGAAGTGGTGATGTACATGGTTTGCATGTTTTCGCAGATATTTTATTATTGTTTCCATGGCAATTTGGTTAAAGCAAAGGTCTGTTATCGAAACCAAGTTTTCACATCGAAAACATATAGATTTTCATACACAGCTCAGAGGAGTGTTCTTTTTTGTTCCAGAGTACTGATTTTTCTGACGAAGTATTCGGCAGTGATTGGCCATCTTGGAACGACAACTCTAAGAAAGTTTTATTAATGGTTATCAGACGTTCGAAAAGACCCATCGAATTTACCAGCATGCACGTCGTGACGTTAAGTCTTGAGTCATTCATGTCGGTTCGTACAAAATAAATGTACTTTTCATAAATAATGTACAATAATCTAAGAAAATATGAAATATAACTTTACACGTTACCTATCGAATTGGAAAGTCTAATCGTTAAAAATAATAGTAGTCAGTGAACGTGTTACAAATATTTCAAAGTTTAAGCCCATTTTTGCAGACACCCTGCAATGGACCACAATGTAGCAGAAACTTCTTTTAACCATTAAGTCAAACCAATTTCCTTAAATAATGTTCGTTTCCAATCGGGATATAAATCATTTTTGGAAAGCTAGTTATATGTAACACACCCGTTTAAGAATAGTTCTAAGATTTAAAGAACTTTTGTATTCTGCAGCTGCTGAAAACCTCTTACTCCGCGTATAACCTCATGACAAGTAGTCGATAATGAAATAAGAATTAAAAGGACGGTCCTATCCTGCAAATGGAAATTTATACTTCGAAACTCCCGTAGCTGTACGGTGTTAATCATTTCAGTTGTATTATCTATCAAGCATATGAATAATAAATTATCACGAGCACAGTATGTCAATAATGTTCACGGAAACTTTTAATGTTGTGATGTGAGATTCGGAATCCAGATCATGAAAACCTCGAAATTCGAATCACGGTTCGAACTCGGACGAAACAGATACTCGCTGACGTGTAATTGAATTATACTATAACTGAGAAATTTGGGCAACACAAAAGTAAATCTAGTTACCTTCAAGCTTCAATTCTTATATTTTTCCAAATCTGTGGCCCGTTCGTTGCACCAATCGCAGATTTCACAGTCATCGTTGCTGTACCATATATTTTTATAATAAGTACAATACCACCGAGCTTCAATTTCTGTATAAATTGCAACTAAAAATACCGTACTGTTCAACATGTTCCACAAGAAAAAATAACTCCGACATAATGCAGAGGCAACTTCTCAATGTAGACTACCGATCCCCTCGGCCCACAATGACAACAGGAATAACAAAAAGTGGTCTTTAGAAAACATGGTAAACGAGAACTACAGTATGTACTGCACGCAATAATTAATTTTTTATGAGTCGGTATTCACAGACAAATGTTAATGTAAGACGCGAATAAGCATCTCGAGAAACTTCTTCCTGCACCCTTTTTTAATTTCTGATGACTCTAACTGCTGTGTCTTCTCGGAATGCATAATGTATCAAGAAAGGGTGAACGAAATGTTGTCAGTCGGTTGACAACACTTACATGTAGCATTTATCCCCCCTCTCGTGTTAATATTTGAATGCTTCATTTCTTTGTAATATTTTTATCTTGAAATGTCGCATCCAGAGAAGAGCAGGAGAATATTGGTAAAACGGAAGGGTTGAAATGTCAGTCATTAAAAGTGCAAAGTCAGTTGCTACTTTCCGTTATCGATAATTACTGTGACAATGCGCCCTTGTACTTGAGAGCTCTCTTTCGGAAATAGGTAGATGTGGTCAGTTTATGATCGTCGATGAAATGTGTCGCATCACGATATGTTTATACCATCGTGTCTTTGCAAATTGTACGACAAAAGAGTAACTAATTCGGGTCATTTCGTAGCTGAAGACGAAATTTAAATTGCATAACAATAGTCATTGTTTGCTGAACAATTCGATCTGAATGGAAACGTTACGATGGACACAAGTCATGTTTATCGTCGGTGGTAATTGTTTGCGACCATTCACTTACACCCCTTTTAAGTGGTTCATCTATAATGTGTATATCATTGTGGGGAAGATACTTTTATGCGCTCTACTTGTCGCCCAAATCCTAGATATTGTCTTCAACGTCCAGAACCAGGACGAATTTTCCGAGAACTTCGCTATTTCGTCTACGGTGTTTATGATTACTTTGAAATACATTGTGCTGTCAGCGCGTCGTGTTAATATTGTAGATTTAATCGAAAAGCTGAACAGAAAGCTCTTTCTGCCTGCGAACAAGCAAGAGATGGAAATTCGAATGAAATTCGACAGAATAATCGAGTAAGTCCTCTCCTCTAAGATACATCTTTCTATAATACCATTCTTAATACTTATTAATGTTATTTTATCATTTTTTTCAGGTTGACAACGAAAGCGTATACAGTAATAATTGCAGTTTTTGCTAGTGGAATGTTCTTCATGACGGTTGTCATCGATTTTGAAGGAAGAAAGCTAGTTGGTAGAGTGTGGCTGCCTTACGACTACTCGTCTACTACTTTGTATCTGATTACTTGCACTTGTCAATTAGTAGCAGCTATATTTGGTATTTCTGTAAATATTGCCTGCGAATGCCTGTATGCAGGATTGACGCTACACATTTGTTGTCAGTTCGAAATCCTCGAGCATCGTTTCAAAACCCTCGATGGGAAAGATATTTGTGCCGTGAACCGATGTGCATCTCATCACCATCACATATACGAGTTTGTCTCCTTTCATACTTTTTTCTCGACAAAAAGTTCTGCACGAATGTCCATATGGTTTCCAGAGTTGTTTAACCGATAGTTTTTACCGATGGTCGTTTCAGATACGCGACGATGATTAACAGCGAATTTAAGAAGATCATGTCGTGTCAATTTTTCATGAGCATATCTGTGTTATGTCTCAATCTTTTTCGGATGTTAATCGCACAGAAGTTTTCAGATTTCGCGGAAGCAGTGATGTACATGATTTGCATGTTCTCGCAGATATTTTATTATTGCTTCCACGGCAATATGGTTAAAACAAAGGTCTGTTATCGAAACTAAATTTTCACGTCGAAAACATACAGATTTTGACGCACACTGCTTAGTGGAATTTTCTTCTTTGTTTGTTGCAGAGTACAGATTTTTCTGACGAAATATTCGGCAGTGATTGGCCATCTTGGGACGACAACTCCAAGAAAGTGCTATTAATGGTTATCAGACGTTCGAAAACACCGATCGAATTTACTAGCATGCACGTCGTGTCCCTAAATCTCGAATCTTTCATGTCGGTCAGTAACAGCTATATCTACTTATCGATGTGGATTATATGTAGTAGTATTTGCTTCGAATCAGAATAAAAATCAGTTTTAGAAAGATCGGTGTATTATTCTCGAATAAGAAACACTATAAGATTTAAGCTATCGTTACGTTTTGCAGTTGGTAAAAACCTCTTATTCTGCATTCAACCTCATGACGAGTCGGTAAATGAGTAAGAGGGCAGATCCTGGGACTAGAAACGTAGTTTTTGATACTTCCTAAATGTGTACAGAAGAAGGATGCAAAGAGGAACACTACATAGAAACATATAACACGTAAAACAATTTGCAATCAAATATGTCGTAGTAGCTGTTATGAAAATACAACCCACTTATCAGTTAATCTCTTGTACCATTTTCTGTGACTCTCGCGAACATAATTATCGATGGTGATAAACTGAGCAACAATATTATTTTTGCAAACAGTGTTGCTCCATTAGCTCTTTACACGAAATGTATCTAAACAAAGTTTCTGGACCTTTTCCAACTTGAATTTAGTAATACAGAACACGTTGAAGCATACGAATTCCAAGTCGTTCATAATATTTAATTTCGTATTAATGATCTGCAATTTGACGTGTTCTACTCACGAAGTTATCGACTATTTTATTCCAAATGTCAAGCGTTAGGTTGCTGATGTCCCACAGTCCCAAAGGTACCTTCTCTCGAGACCGTCAACCGGTAGACTGAACGAACTTCATGTTCCTAGGTTTATTACTTATTCATTACCACGCTGGGGGTAGAAAGTCAGTAATTGTTGAGTTATTACTTTGGTTTCTATACAAAGTCAGTCGTTCCTGCCATCAAAAGCACGGTTTCGTCAGAATCAAGGGGAAAATATAATTGGTTACACGTAATACAATTGACAGTCATTTGCTACTCATTATTATAGAGATCTATGTGTAATTCTCCCCGAACGAAACTGAGGGAAAGGGTAATTGTGGTAACTATATCTAGGAAACAATGGGATGTAAGAGGGTAATGTAACTACATGTCAGAAAAAATCTAAAGGGTTTCAGGGGAAATAGTCAACTACTCTTCTTTTCCAATAAAAAAGAAAACGGTGTTCTTCAACATAAAAGATCAAGTTTTTAGTTTAAAAAAAGGATGCACGAGTATCCTTTGTCTTTTACTCTGCTCACTTGTTGCGGTTACTGGAGGCCAACAAAATGGCCAACTAATTCGTTCAAATGTTGGCTGTACAACATTTATTCGGTCTTCATGATCGGTTTCATCTGGTTCTTCGCGTTTTACGCTATGGTAGACTCGCTGACTTCTAAGGACCTAACGACGATGTCCGACAAACTGTCTGTGGGCCTTTCGGTGTTGCGCGTCTGCATCCAGGTGCCCATTTTGTTTCTCCAACGGGACAAGATCATATCCGTGGTGCACATTCTGCTGGAAGGTGACTGTGTTCCACAGGACGAGGAGGAAGTTATCATACGACGGAAATGCGACAACTTAGCGAGGTCTTGGTTTGAATAATCTTACTAAATGTTGACGATATCCTTAACGATAAGACACTCATTTTCTCCTTAATATAAATAGAGTCATTGTTTTCAAATATTTTAACTTCAACAACAGAATAGATGATAAAAAGTTTTTCGCAGAAATGTGACGATATTCTGCGAGCTCCTGAACGAATCATCCGCAGTAATCTCGACCGTGATGCGATACAACCATTTGATAAGAACAAGAACATTCCCCAGATTCAGTTGGGTGCCGTTCAGTGTAGATCGAATAGAATTGTACATGGTAGCTTTGTTGCATCAAACCTTTGGCCTGTTTGTTTGCGCAAACACCAGTGTGGCTATCGAAACGATGGTCGCTGGATTACTGATGCAGGCTAGAGGTCAGTTCGAGATATTTTGTCATCGAGCTCGAAACGTGCCAGTCGCGTTGATGGCAATTGAAAAAAATGACGAGTCGAGGAAGAATTTCGGAAGAAAATGGCAAAAAATGCGCAGAGACTTGGTCAGATATCATCTGAATATAATCAAGTACATGAAAATATCTTGCTATTTTTGTAATCAGAGAACTTAACACCTTATCTACATTGTTCTTATCTTTCGAATTGGAGATTATTTTTCCAGGTGTTATCTTAATAGACCTGGGAAATATTTCCCAGTACTGAAAATTGATAATCATGACATCTAAGTCAGTAAGGTGTCAAGTTATCCCTAATCCATCATCGGTGATTATAAGACTGACCTGATCATCTTCTGATTTAATTACAGCTTCGTACATAGCATCAACTCCGCCTTTCAGTACATAATCGCAATCCAATTTCTTATCAGTTCGTCGGTACTGTGCCTAAGCGTTTATCAGATGTCTGTGTTAGACCTATTCACCGTGGATATGCTCTTCAGCTACAGCTACGTGGGCAGTATGCTCACGCAGGTGTATTTATACTGCTGGTTCGGAAACGAGATGACGTTGAAGGTTGGCAACTATGTTTCTTTTTGTGTTATGCATACCAGCAAAAATATCGTACTCTGCACCCATTTGATCGACTCCAAATTTTAACGTATATTTACGAGCGTGTAATATGCAAAATAAATAATGTTCGCAGAGCACCGAACTGGCGGACGCTATTTATGGAATGGACTGGACGATTCTCCCGATGGACGTACAGAAGGATTTATTGATAATCATGATAAGATCTATGAAACCCGTTAAAATAGCATGCGCACACGTTCTCATTTTATCCGTGGATTCTTTTGTGTCCGTCAGTAACAATACAATAGTTAATTTTAGATCAGTTCTGGGATATTTGAATACAAAACATTATTTCTAGCATTCAGAAACATTCAATTTATATGTTGCAGATCATCAAGATTTCGTATTCAACGTTTAATCTATTAAAAACCACCGACGATACATAAATAATATTGACTCCGTGAACAAACGACTATATTGTTTATCTTACTGAGGTATCTGCGTATCGTTTCCTTAATCCGACATTGCAGCACATCCGTTTATGTACTACTCACAAACATGACTGAGCAATAAATCATGCGATCAAGTATGAAAAAAGCACTAGCGTACTCATTTGCACTGCTACAATTAATCGATACGATACCAGCGAAAAGTTGAAATAGGATCGTTTCGAGCAACAAATCAATTGTTTATCGTTCGCTGACAAATGTATCAGTGAATAGGAATATCGCTGGATCCAGTTAGCAGAGTCTCGTTCGAAGGTGAGAGAAATTTTCGAAGGAGGCACGAGCAGAAAATAAACGTTCAGGGCCCCACCCCCGTTAAAGTTTCCGTGGCGGTCCATTTTTGGGCTCCCCCACCTTCGTCTTCGTTTCGGATCACGCTGAAGAAGAAGAAGCTTTTCGTAACACCCTCGGACACTCGACTCGCTCGCGCCACTCTGCTCGCTCAAGTTAGGTAAGTGAATCAGCACCAAGTTCTACCAAAAAACGTTCGCTTTTCTTCTATTCTGATGGCTGTTTCTGCTCTTTGAACGAGCGAATCGGTGTGAAACGCGACGCAACGCGAGTGTGAAAGGAGATGATGTGGAACGAACGTGTGCGTTGGTTCTCTCGTGGAGGATTTTCGTGGACGTGGAAGCTCGGGCGTGTTGAACGCTCTGTTCTTTGGCGATGGACGCTGCTCGAAATCGTCCGAGAGAAAAACGGAGATCGAATGGACAGAAGAATGTTCGATTACCGAACGAAAGTCGAGCTATCAGCGAAGACACTGCTTCAAAGACTAACAAGCTTCAGCTTCGAAAATTCTTGCCTTTGGAATCGTCAGTGGACTAACTTAATAAGGGATCTTTCAGCTTTTAGACAAACTTGTGCTTTGCCGATGCTTGTAAGTAGTATTAACCCTGTAACGGCTGGTCAGACGCTAACAAATATAGTCACCTTCTAAACTCGAAAGTTTCGATCATCTATGAAAAGATGAAATATCGCGGTCCACTTAGATGACAAAAATAAACCGGTTGCCATCATCGAATCGTTTCGTTTACGCGTGCTATTTTCAACCGCTGTTTCACGCGATTTTGTTGAACTACGTTTTCGATCAAATACACTTGCAACGGATTCGGGATATTTATAAGAACGATTAAAACTATTCTTGCTTCTTTAGCGAATCTCTGTTAAATGTAGCAAGCATGTAGCTGTAAAATGCTTTTGCAGGAAAATCAACGATAACGTGGACCGGAACGTATTTGCAACATATTCTAACCGCTGCCAATTAATAACAGCATTGCTAACGCTTCAGGAAATTGCTTTTGGGCTTAACGTAACGCAATGTCGTAAGTAGCGTTCGCATTGTCACGTTTCTGTGTTCGTACTAAAACCTCAACGCTTGCAATATCCGCGGCCACAATCCCAGCCACATATGATGAAGTAATTCAAAGAATTCTGTAACTGTTATTGACCATCGAGGATCTGCTTTTCTGATGTCATATTGGCACTCGTGGGTAACTAGATGCCAAAACTTTCCAGGTGCTATTTATAAGCTGAAAGAGGGTCGAATGCGTTGCCATTCAACTACCAAACGATCGATTTTATGAATAGAGATGTTTCCACGCCTCTATAATCCTATATCGTTTGCGATCATTAATCATTAATTTGCGGGCCCTTAGAGAGCGATCAAAATTTAACGATCACCTGACCAAACAATTTTACATTTATGAAACTTATTCGTCAATGTCTGAGAGACAGTAGAAAATCGATGGTGAAGAAAATTCGAGTATTCGAGTATATTAGCTTCCTATAATTAGGAAGTATGTAGAGATTATCATTGACCATGGCAGTTAAAATTTTAAAACTGATTGCTTTTTAAGTCCCCTATTTTTCTTTGAATTACTATGATACTAGTGCCACGTACTTCTTCCATAGTTCGATTACCTTACACTCTAAATCGAATGAAATTACTCGAAAAATGAACAAGTAACCTCCATAACAAAATAAATTAATTTCTAACCAAACCTTGAATTAAGAATTAAATTGTTAGTGAAAAGTCCTTGATTGTAAAAATTATCGAGAATTATCGCGAGTCGGGACGGGATAGATTTGAAAATGTGAATCGAGGGGGTTAAAGCGCCCTGGAAATTGTACGAATGTTAAGAAACGAGCCGTAGATGTTCGAATCGCGAGATCGCGAGGTGGCGGCCGATGATTTCGTAAATGCTATTAATACGCGGCAGTTAGATCGAATGTCGGTCGTCGGTGGCGGCCAAGTAAAGCTCGTTCTTCTGGGTTACGCTCGTGCTTTTCGGCCTCCACGCCTCAACATCGGCCACCGTCCTCTCTCTTCGTCGTTCCACGCATATTTATAGAGCCTGCCTATGGATGCTATTTCCGTAGACGCGACGATGCGCCTCTCTCTTCGTGTATCCGAAGCCGAACGATATCATCCGTTGGATTATGAGTCGCAGAACCCGCGGGGATTCGTGAAAATATGCAAGCTGCCCCTTTGCTTTATGCCCTCCTCTATTTTCAGGGTTAGAACGATGACGAAGCGCGCTAAACGTTGTTTCTATACGTCTTTTTACGAACTTTAACCCCTTCGAACGACATTAGCTAGTACGATCAGATTGTCAGACATTAAAACTCTCTTTTTTATTATTGCTAGTTAAATTAGATATAGTAATGGAAGACTTTAAACTTTTCTCTTCTGCTAACTATGCAACTGGAATTAAAATTGTAAATGATACCGTTAATCTCACATCGATAAAATGAGGTAAATACATGACGACGAATATAATTTTTTATTAATAGTCCATATACTGTGCCTAATAACATTGAGAGTCGGAAGCAATGAAATATTTGTTCACCTGCCAACTTACCTGAACCACCCATCCGCAGTTACAGATTTTACAAAATAATATAACTTTGAACCCTACGTCGCTTGCATGCTATACTGCTTTTTAAATCATATGACAATTTCCAAACATAAAGGATGGTCTTATAGTAAAGATCAATTGTTAAAATCTAAAGATACCTCACCTTGTTAATGTTTAACCAAAGAAACCCCGCGCAACGTTCGACAGATTGAATAAAATGAAACTGGACAATTTCAGCGAACTTGATAGTTTCTCGAAGGAAGCCGGCAAAACAAAAAGCTCGCCACCATGGACGCGATCAAGAAGAAGATGCAAGCGATGAAGCTTGAGAAGGACAATGCCATGGACAAGGCTGATGCCTGTGAAGGGCAGGCAAAGGAGGCGAATATGCGCGCGGATAAGGTCCTTGAGGAAGTTAGCGAATTACAGAAGAAGCTAACTCAGGTGGAAGGAGACCTTGACGCCAACAAACACGCTTTGGATCAGGCCAACAAGGACCTTGAGGAGAAAGAAAAGGCTCTGACCAACGTGAGTGCTTCAAATTGCCAAATTTCTCAATTCTTAAATTCTCCGATTCTAAAATTGAAATAAGAAACTCCCGAAATCCCTAAATATCCAAAGTCACCATATGTGTTAGCACCGAGACAATTAGTAAGACTATAGAACTTGGTCCACTTCGAGCCAAAATCCTAGTTACCCTAATGCCGATCACCGTTGACCCCCATGACTGTTGACGTGTTAAGATACGCTCTACTCCAGCTGTCTGCGTTCCAGTTTATTTTGGATCGGATCCAACGCAGTTTTTCCCGGAGAAGTTTTATTTATATTTGTAGTCTCTTTTTGGGAGATCGATGACTCAGAGTGACGCAGTTTTACGTCTCCTCGTAACCACAAAATCATCTGTTCCCTCTTTCACGGATTTTAAAGGGATTCTTCGTTGCAGGCTGAATCAGAGGTCGCCGCTTTGAACCGAAAAGTACAGCTGATCGAAGAGGATTTGGAAAGATCTGAGGAACGATTGAACACCGCCACCGCCAAGTTGGCCGAAGCTTCTCAAGCTGCTGATGAATCCAGCCGGTAAATTTGTCAAGTTACCGTACTGCATTAACAATATTTCCAGTATTGTCAATATCAAATGTGACAAATCAATCCGTCAAAGTCTAGAAAGTCACACCTCGCTCAATATGATTTCAGTATGTGCAAAGTATTGGAAAACCGAGCACAGCAGGATGAGGAAAGGATGGATCAGTTGACGAACCAGCTGAAGGAGGCGCGTCTCCTCGCTGAGGACGCTGATGGAAAATCTGACGAAGTATCACGGAAGCTGGCCTTCGTTGAAGACGAGTTGGAAGTGGCTGAGGATCGAGTCAAATCCGGTGAAGCGTAAGCTTCTTCTTCTTCTTCTGTTCGAAAAAATGGTTATACACGTTATCATCTTTTCTCCAACTTTGCAGCAAGATCATGGAGTTGGAAGAAGAATTGAAGGTCGTCGGTAACAGTTTGAAATCACTGGAAGTTTCCGAAGAAAAAGTGAGTCATTTGTTGCTCTTCTGTAATATTTGATAGATTCGCGCGTTACATTAATTGAATTCGTGCAGGCTAATCAACGAGTGGAAGAATTCAAGCGTCAGCTCAAAACCCTGACGGTGAAACTAAAGGAAGCTGAGGCCCGTGCTGAATTCGCTGAGAAAACTGTCAAGAAATTGCAGAAGGAGGTCGACAGGCTCGAAGGTGAGTTTCGTGACGACATAATTAACGCCATAATTATCGTTCAAATTCGTACAGCATCGTTCGAACAACCGAGGAGTCGAATCCAATTGTTAACGTAACCATTTGCTACGTTGTGATCGCTGCAGAATATTCTGCGATAATTTTGCACGGAATTCAAGCAAAATGCTGATGTAATCTGGCAAAATGACAACGACGCTTTCGTTACCCGCTTACACTGGAATGAAACCAAAGTCTCGTGGTCAATTTGCCAATCGCGAGCAATGTCAGCAACGTTTTATCAAACTAGTTCATAGAACGGTCATTTAATGAATATTTTACCGACTTAATCGACGGATGTCCGATGTATATCAGGGTTTCCTAAACTTTCATGGGTTGAGGACTTTTCCCAAGCCCTTAAAGTTTCAAAATTGCAAATTTCAAAGTTCCAAGATCCCAGTGGGTCTGACTCCGCGCTTTGGGAATCTCTGATTTATAGAAATGTTCAGGAAACCGATATCAACTGTCGTTCCCAGTAATCAATTTATAGTTACAGAGTTAACGAAGGTAGTGTACGTTATTAGAAATGTTCGCGACAATGAACACCTCATCGTGCAACACGAATTGATTTTCTTTGCAGACGTATTGCACCAGCAGAAGGAGAAACGCAAAACGATTTGCGAAGAATTGGACAAGACATTCGCTGAGCTTTCTGGCTACTAAAACCAAAAAAAAAGAAACGAAACCGAGAATATCATTCATACTCGTTCCAAAAAGCACTCGTTTATTCCCTCACACGAAACATTTCTGTCTGGTTAAAGATTTGATCCGCTTCAGCTACGTTTTGTCCGCTGCTTTCGAAAATTTTGCGTGTTTTCAACTTTTTACTCTTAACAAACGTTTATGTCTTTTGTTCGTTGAAGCGAGGAAAGCGCATTCTATGTTCTTTCGCTTTTCTCTCGTGATCTCTCGGACTCCGTAAGAGCCATAACTTTACAATTTTCCAACAGTCCGTATTTTCATTTATTTTTCCCCGTTCGCTGCTGGAATCAGTGTTTCGTCGCTGATCTTGTTCGAACTTCGGTTGCGCTTCGCTTAGTTTTGCGAGAACAGATTAATTAGTAATGATCGTTCGCGTTAGGCATTGTTTATTAATATTCGCGTACAGAAACACTCGCGTATCATACACGAGCACACAAGGCGCTTAACAGAATGAAAGAAACGATAAAAATCGATCGAATAAAATAAAAAGCTTCGCACGTTTATGTGGGCCGTCGTACGTCAGGTACATTTGCCAACCCCTCGCAAAAACAGTTTGCCTTACACTTGTGCAAAGGTATACCACACCTCACGATTCTTGCATGAGCAATGTGATTAACCAACGAAGAAAATTACATCGAGCTAATTTCAACAGACAGAATTAACGCGAGCGTGTAATTTTCTTCGCAAGACAATGTGTTAACGACTCACGTTTGCTTTCACACCACGCTTTTCGTGGACAATTTTGCATCGTACCAACACACTGACATACACCACGTTGTACGACAGTTTCCTTAGATTTTCACGAGGCAAGTGTGCTTTTTTTAGGACGAATGCTGTTGCACCAGTACCGATCACTTTCACGTGAATCTCACGTTTTTTTACGTAGGGTTAACATCCCTTCCAGTAGCCACCGATCGATGAATTCTACATTCATATTAATTCTAAACCGTGACTTAGGTTCATTAAAATAAGTAGTGTATCCGTGTGCTTCGCCGATAAATCTTATACGGATTTAGCATTGTTCGAGGTTTTCTTAAATCGAATTCAGATAACGCTGAAGACATAACTATCTATCGAATATCTTCTTACTTGACCTCACCTAAATCGTTTATCGTTGAAGTACACGCAAACGAAGTAGAAAATACGTAGGATACAGATTAGATCTAAACGCGATGAAACGAAAGAGGACGAAAAACTAAATGTATTGTAAACTTTTCCAGACGAGTTGGGCATCAACAAGGACAGATACAAGTCTCTCGCCGACGAGATGGACTCCACGTTCGCCGAATTGGCGGGATACTAAGTCATTTTCTTCTTCTACGCTTCGTATATTAATTACAACGCCGTGCGTGGGGATTGAGCTACGATGTATTGCATGGAGGACTCTAATAGAACCTGTCGTTGCGAGATCGGCGAATGAAGCATGGCCAAAAACTATGGACACCGCGGGGATCGGAAATTATTTATCGAAATTGCACAATGTTACTGCGACAATGATGGTCAATTGTACAGAGATTCGTGAGGAATTTAACTCTGTTACACCGATGTACGATATATTACACAAGACCCAATAAACTGCTGTAATATGGTATGCGTTACTAATTATACAGGCTTTTGTGGTAGAATTCGTTTGGAAAACTTTCACCTTCAACCAGATATTTTTCATTTTTCTGTGCAACGAAAGGTGAGTATCGAATAGATATTAAGTGGAGTCGATAAATTCTGGTTAAATTAATAGGCCCTAATGTGTTTCACAATTTCTAAGCATCGATAGTTGAAGGTTAAAACATAGAAAACTCTCGTTCTTTTTATTGTAACAAATTTATATTTATGTTGTCTCAATTCACGGTAATTTTTAATGTTGAACTAATTCATATAGACGAATAAAACATGCAACTCACCAGTCGTGGCAGCAGCACATTAGCGACTCAATGTATGATCCCTGTTCGCAGTCGTTCTCGTTTCGAGAAAACTAAAAAAGAAATAAACTAACAATATTTTCAATGTATCAAGCATCGAAATTTTTAATAGAAATTGTAAGTACAAAGATAAGGACAAAGGTAAGTAAGTTGCAGATATTACTTTAAGGTGAAGACAAGATTTTTCTAGAGAAATCTCATTTTTTAAACACGTACGTCAGAGATCGCAGATAGAGAGCTTTTTGAAAAAAAGTAAGATTTTTGCAATACTTTTTATCCGTGTCAGAAATTTTGGTACTTTATCTTGGTAAAGTTCGTAGAATATTGTAATGCATGTTTGATAGAGGCACAGTTATATGAGATGTTTATTAATCACCAAAGGTACTCATTAAATGTACACTGAACGTATAAATGTACACCGAATGGCATATCAATTCAGGAGTACTGTCTTGTACTATATTCTCGTAGGTCATGATTAATTATACGCAGTTCGCGATTATTCGTTATCTACTATGTACATGTCAGTGACAATCCTCGGTTAATCTCCCGGTTCGCGCAATTGTGCACATTCTTTATACAATTAATTAGTCTATCAAACGCTCGGTAATCGTATATGACTTCGATACGAGCCAATCCGGACACGTATACGACACTCCACAAGAAAGTTAACGCCTAATCGAAATTCGAGCATGCAACAAACAAACAGATAAACAAACAAATATACAATATCTCGTCTGTAAAACATGTAGGGTCTAGGAAACAAAAATAAAAGTGAAAATTATAGCTCACGCACACACATTCAAAAGAGTACGAAGACATATCCACGTACATGTATCAAAAAAAATTTCTAACGATAAAAAAAAACAACGGACATGATAATGTAATAACATTCTACTAGAAAATCTCTCGTTAACGTTCTCGTTGCTAAAACTGCACACCACGTCGCGTAATACACTATCACGCTAGTGATTAAATTGCAAATGTATCTTTTGACGCGAAAGGTCATTCGAAAAATGTAGTCTACGAAACACAATATCTAAAACTTTCTTTGCTCGTTAAAAAAAAATAATGCAATAACCAAAAAGAAGAAGAAGCTTTGCTTCTCTTCGAATGACCGTTAAAAATCTGTTGTTAATTGACATAACAATGATGAATTATCCAATGATTCCGATTAATAAAGTATAATAATGCAACTGTCCTGCAGTTTCCAGTAATGCCCTTGCTCTCCAAAAGACTCTCTTTGATTTATAGCATAATGGTGTCGCGATTTCAAGGAAATCAATAGAAACGGTACAGACTTCGTGGAACTGGATATTTTTGCTTCGCAAACGAATAAAACGTTTCAACGATCGATCTCGAATTTCCAATCACAATTTCCTGCCCGTAACATTGAAAAATTAATGTTACTACAGTTTTGGCAACGCGTCGTTCGAATGTCGTAGGAAACGATCGGCGAGACGAACAATGCAAAGAAAATATTGCATTTCAAGTATACAGTAGACTCTTGTTATACTGCAATTTTTGTATTGACTTTCACGCATTCGGTGGTGCTTCCTCACCCACCGTAGGACACGAGCATTCACGGAAACTGCCGAACACAGAAGGTCAAATCTTCACGCGTTGTCACTCGTTATACAGCCGAAAGTTTCGATATATTGCCAACTTCCACTCTTAAAATTGTCCGCTCGTACAGCTCTGTCCGTGGCAATATAACTGGGAGTCTACTGCATTAATTAGCGTCTCCTTAACGATCCTCGAGTTCCTTTGATCGACATTCAAAGTATTGTTTCTCTCGAGTATAATAAATAACTTTCTGCAAAAACTATACAAACTACCACAGTACTTATCTAATGTACAATTTTCATTAATTATAAGATAACGTTATCAAAAAACATTAGACTATTTGGTGTATCAATTGCACGCAACATCGTGATCGTTCTATGATGTATTTTACACGACAGCAAAGAATAAAATATGGTTTATCTTCCTCCGAACGTACATTTAAAGGGTGCGAACCGAATATCGATCTAATTTGCGCGGTACATGATTCTTTTTCAGCGATGTGGAACATTCATCCTTTCGTTTTAAACGAACACAACCCGAATGCATCACATTAAGAGAAACACATCGACACGTGTTAAAATGAAAAATAATGACTCGAAAATAAGTATAAAAGCATCCCTTATTCTGTTTCCTGTAACGTGTCAATGTTGCTTACCCTTTTTTAACTATTCTATCGATTCCATTTAATACCAGCAACCACAAAGTCGCTGTTAATACTTATGGATTATTCTGTACAAGTAAATAAAAACGTTGCATAGTATATACGATCGTCGCGTGTGAAATATGTGTTGCTTTTTTTCAGTTTTTGCATTTTACTAGACCACAAACGGTGATCTACTTCGTTATACAAGTGTTACGTGTACAATACAAAAAGTACGTCGACGTTTACCAACAGATATAAATTATCAAATGATCGATTTGCTCGCTCTTATATTAATCACGACGCGTATGAAAATATCAATAAATATAATAGGTGTTTTCGTATTTTTTTTTTTGTTCTTTTCTTTTCTATGGTTCAGATAGCCGAACCCACGTTAAATCCTCCACGAGATATCAAGAATATATCTATGTTACAAGGCAATGTGATGCACAAAATTCTCAAACGACCCCGATTACCGTAGAAATCAACGTAACTTTTTTAATCTTTATAATACAAGAAATCAAATACATGTGTATATATACGTGTATATATATATATACATATACATATACTGTGTCCACATAACACGAATAAATGCACTGTAGACCATGTTCCGATGTTCCTCAGAGAAACTGGTAAAAAATTCTCTATGTTACAGGATTAAAATGTACAATTCCAAATCTGTGCTTTATACAGATTATATGTATATTATCTATGTACAAAATAACAAAAATAACGTACGCTGCAAACCTGTAAGAATATCAGAAAATAAACTAATCTCGAAACGTCGAAGAATCCTGACTTACAAAAAAAAAACAATGCCGCGTGTCTCACGATTCGTACACAGAATTCTTGTTTTCTATACAAAATCGTCTGCATACCGTTTTAACGCAACCAAAAGTGCACGACTGGTCGACGAATGAAACGAAAAATACACGACAGATCGAACCATGTGCCCAGACGAAAGCCAACTCCTATTCTCTTTTCATTAAGGAGGTGTAGCCATTGGCGTAACTAGATAGGAACCAGGATGAGTCTCCCCACCTAAACTATAGTACGGATGTACTTTATTTAGAAATTAGGATATCTTCAGACTTTTTAACTTTCAAATCCCCAATTAACAGATTCCCAAATTTTCCAATTTCTAGATCCCCAAGTTTCCAGATGATGAAATTTCCAAATTCCCAAATTTAAAAATCCCCAATTTCCCTAATGTTAAACAGCCACTTGGTCATACCTGATGTGGAACTTTAAAACTATAAGTAAAACTAAAGAGCTACCCCAGATAAAGGTGCTAGTTACGACAATGGATATATCTGCAAATCTTTCTGGGGTCCTATGTATACATACATATATATATATATATGACTCATATTAATATTGAAAGTATCCGTTGTAAGCTCAAATAACTTAGTGACTTAATACATAGATTAATAATATGTAATAACGATGGATGTGTCATGATTTAGGCTACAGACGGTCACGACGCGAAAAACTGTTGCAGGCGCTGCACCGTTCTACGATCCAGGGCGCACAGGTCAAAGTCAAACGTCTTCTTCGTGATCTCGTATTGACCCGTCTCCGCGATTACCTGAACAACTCGCTGTAACTCTTGGTTATCCTGCAACGTCATAATCTTCTGTTGCAAGTCCTTCAGTTGAGACACGTAGTCCTCCGAGAACACTGGTGGTTCTCCCAGATCCGAGTCTACCAGGGTGCTGTTCGTCGAATCAGGAGCCACTTGTTCCGCCTCCATTTCCGCACTTTTCTCCACAATCTGTTCAGTCGCATTACGATCCTCTTTATCCTTCGCCGGATGGACCGTTTCCTGATCTACCACGACCGGCGATTGACTCGAAGAGACTGGTTCCAAAGGAGGAGACGTAGAATGGCCTCTGTCCTTCTCTCTTTTAACCACGTGCTCCTCGTCACCTTTGCTTTCGCTCCTCCGTTTCCTCTTTCGAGTTTCCTTCTCCTCGCCTTTGCTTCCCTTCGGTTTCTCCTTCTTGTTCCGATCTACCTTCTCCTTTTTGATGTCCGGTGGCATCGCGGGTGACAGCGGTTTCGCCATTTCCGTGGGAGGAGTGGATACCGTCTGATTCTCCACCTCCTTTTTAACGTTAGGCGCTAACTTTGGCTCCGTAAAGGAATCGTCGTCCACGGATGGTGCCGAGTCGCTGCTATCCCTTTCCGGAATCTCTACCAACAAGTTAGGCACGTTATTTTGTTTCTCGGACGACGACTTTATTCTCTCACGTTTCTCTTTCTTCTCCCTGTCTTTACTGCTGTCCCGTTTGTCCTTCTTGTCCCTCTTCTTGTGTTTATGTTTCTGCCTGTCCTTCTCGCTTTTGCCATCTTTCGTTTTGTCGGATTTCTCAGGCTTCTCCGACTTCTCAGTCTTCAACAATTTCTCTTCCTTTGGTTTCTCGTTCTCCTTGGGAGGTTTCGGCGACTTTCTACCCTCTTTCGCCGATTTGTACTCTTGACTCCTCTCCTTCTCGGGTTTCTCCGATTTCTCTGGTTTATCGCTCTTCTTCTCGCTTATCTTTACGGACTCTTTCGAGGCAGATCGTTCACCCTCTTTGTACTTATCCTTCCGTTCCTTGTCGCGATCTTCCTTGTGCTTTTTCTTGTCCTTTTTCTTTTCGCTTTTCGAGGAGTCTGCAACGTTCTTCGAGCTGTCCTTCGATTTATCCTTTTCCTTGGTTTTGTCCTTCTCTTTCTCCACGATTAGCTTCTTCAACTCCTTCTCCTTGGCCTTTGGAGAAGCTGGCCTCTTCGCTGGAGGAAGAGAAGGACTCGGTGGTCTCTTCAACAGAGCTGGGGGAGGCGACGGAGGTCTTTTATTCGAAGGACTCGAATGACTCTTATTTGTCGGACTAGCAGGCCTTTTTGATTTCTCTTTGCTACGACTTTTCTCTTTCGATTGATCTCTGCTCTTTTTATCCTTCTTGTCGTCCACTTTATCTTTCTTACTATCTTTGTGAGGACTATCCTTGAGCTTAGATTTGTCCACCTTATCGGACTTCTCGGGTGCAACCAACGATTTGGAAGCCGATGATTTTTCCGGCTGTGCAGGCTTCTTGACATCCTGGGAAACTTTCGTGGGTTTCAAGGGAGTCCCAAACAGTTCAGCGAACGAATTTGACATTTTTGACTCCACATTTTTGTGCTTTTTCGAATCGCTTCCGCTCAGTTTTGGTTTACCAAGCATAACTGGAGTTTTGGTTTCATTCTTTTCAATCGAATTTTCGGAACCCGTCACGACAACCTGTTTATACAATGTCTTTTATAAGCTACCTAAAAACGTGATACACCTATATCGATTAAAATAAAATATACTTACGCCACCACCCTTTAATAGTTTCCGTCTGAATTCATCCGAAGGATTATTAATTATTTCTGTATGCCTTATGACATTTGTGATAGCAGGACCACTTGGTTGCAAATCAAGATCGTATAAAATTTCTATCTTTTTGGTACCTTCCTCCTTGTTCTTTAAATAAATATGAATGGGGATCTCAAAACCAGCATACCCAGATTCTTTTATCACAAATGGTGGTTCTTTCAGGACCCTCTTTGGTTTTGAGAATGTTTCGTGTAATTGAAAAACCACTAAAATTTGAAGCACAAAATGGTGAAACACAATTTATTTCATACTCACAAGTAAACAGTATTCACCCAAAGGTATATTTACCTTTTTCCACATAGTGATGTATTTCAGCATTATCGATACCCCTCACAAACACTTCCCAGTCGTGAGTATAACCCTGAGGAGTGGTACGCATACGTAACATGGATGCGTGACCACATTCTAATGTAATGCGAATTGCCATTCTCTCATATGAAATTTTTGAAGCACTCTTTTCCAAAGAAAAACAGAGAGAGTTAATTACTTGAGTATGCAAAGCAATTACATTACATTTTTAATTATCTCGTTGCACGTGAATGAAAACTTTGACAAAACATTAATTATCAGATTCTTCACAGTGCATTTGCTACCATTATCCAGCAACTTATGCTAGATGTATAAATAATGGCAACACGTCTTTTCTAATTTTCGTACTCTTGAGATTCTGGTACATCGTTTGGTTACACTTGTTTTGTATGAAAATGTTGACCACCTCATTAGAGCAGAATGTTGTATTCGACAAGTTGTTTGCAGAAGGCAATCCGGCCCGTTGTAATTGGAATAATTTTCGACGTTCCTTTCAGTCAAATTCGATTCGATTATCAACAGGTAAACTTCACACTAACCAGAATTAGTCGCCATACTCGTTATTCCGTATACTAGAAATTAAAAAATTCGTGTACACCGCCATCTACTGACAAACACTAATCTTTGGCAAAGAACTTTTTATCCAAATGTTTGTTTTAGTATTTATTATTCTGTCCAATCATTGATTGGCAAAATGATACATTATTTATCAGAATATACTATTCCGACATATAACTCATTGTTTATTGGTCGATATTTTAACTATTAGCCTAACTCATAAGATGGTTACAATGCTTATCCTCACTGTGATATGTCAAGGCGAATTCACAAGAAACTTTGACACTAAAAATGTCACATTACCAGATAAACTTCCCTTGATCAATAAGCAAAACAAAGCATCTAATTGTGAGCAAATTATTATAAACAATAAGCTTACATTCAATAGCAAGTCCTAAGTGAAAACATGATATTCCTTCTGGATTTTTAAAAATAGGCATAGTACTTCAGTACATATAACCTGTAAAAGTCAGTGTCTCACAAATTATTGTATTTATTTATTGGCAAAAATGTTGTCTACAATTGTAAAGGAACATCAAAGTAAACAAGCAGCAAGGAAAGAGAGACAAGGTATGATTATACAGTTTTGTGTGTCCACAAATGTATTATGGCCATAGAAGATTATTGTTGAATGTAATGTTATTTTGACAGAACTAAAAAGAAAAGAAGCTGTGCAAGCTGCAAGTAATTTAACACAGGCTTTAGTTGACCACCTAAATGTAGGGTAAGTAATGAATGATGCTTGATAAAAAATTCAATGGTATAAGTATTGTCAAATAAATATTTCATAATATAGGGTAGCCCAAGCATATTTGAATCAAAAGAAATTGGACGCAGAAGCAAAACAGTTACAGCATAGTGCAACAAATTTTGCAAAACAGACACAGTCCTGGTTAAATTTGGTAGAAGCCTTTTCAAGTGCATTGAAAGAAATTGGTGATGCTGAAAACTGGGCACGTAGTATAGAAGGTGATATGAGGACTATAGCAACTGCTTTGGAATACTCTTATAAAGGTAAGTTGTTTTTATGAATCATAATATACATGTAAAATGATTTATCAATATATTTATTTTAGCAACTCAAGAAGCTCAAGGGCCCAGTACTACTTAAACAACCATTATTCCAAGGGAATTTAATTGTATATTTGTTTAAAGAATTGTACAATAATTTGTTGTTATTTTATGTTAATATCAGTATGTTTAAATAAATTGAAATATGTTGCTTTTCCACGAACGTGTTCATTTATTACATTTCACAATTATTGAAGTTTACGTTTGAATATCTTGGGCAGTAGAGTGGTTTACATTTGGTATAGAGACTTTTAGATATCAGGGTTACCACACCATATAAACATGTTGGAACTCTCAAACTAGTAATAATCATGGCGGCCGGTCCTATTGCCGAACGTAATCAAGGTAAATTTACGCTCAAAATATCTATTAGAACATTTTGGCACCTTTTTCTTTAATTACAGTACATATATAGTTATTGTTATTGTAGTAAATCTGTTTCACAAAACGTTATAATTGAAAGTATCCTGATATGTTAGGTTATGTGTACATAAACACTGTATGCACTTCAACAACTAACAATATGAAATTTCTACCGAGTATCTATTAGATGTTAAGGTTTTAAATCAAATCTTTATACTTTCAGATGCTACAATATACGTTGGTGGCTTGGATGACAAAGTTACAGAGTCCCTCATGTGGGAACTGTTTGTCCAATCAGGACCAGTGGGTAAGTGATTAACACTAATGTCAATTGCTTTTGAATTTTCTATTAAAATCTATTTCACGTATTTTCAGTCAATGTCCACATGCCTAAAGACAGGGTGACTCAAATGCATCAAGGTTATGGGTTTGTAGAGTTTATGGGAGAAGAGGATGCAGACTATGCGATCAAGATAATGAATATGATCAAATTATATGGGAAACCTATAAGAGTAAACAAAGCAAGTGCTCATCAGAAGAACTTAGATGTTGGGGCTAATATTTTTATTGGAAATCTTGATCCAGAAGTTGACGAAAAGCTACTGTACGATACCTTCAGTGCATTTGGAGTTATACTACAGACACCAAAGGTAAAGTTTGCAGGGATATCACAAATATATAAAAATCTACAATGCACTAATTAACTAATCTACCATGTTCAAATTTTTGTTATAGATAATGAGAGATCCAGAGACAGGAAATTCAAAAGGATTTGCGTTCATAAACTTCGCCTCTTTCGACGCATCCGATGCGAGTATAGAAGCCATGAATGGTCAGTACTTGTGTAACAGACCGATTTCCGTATCATATGCCTTCAAACGCGACGCCAAAGGAGAAAGACACGGCAGTGCAGCAGAACGATTGCTAGCTGCTCAGAATCCGCTAAGTCAAGCGGACAGACCTCACCAACTGTTCGCAGACGCTCCTCCATTAGCGCCACCACCTATTCCAAATTCGAGTGCAGCGTCTCATCAAACTACTCATCATCCTCAGCATCATGTGATGCATCACGGTATGGTGGTACCACCTCCACCACCGCCGTCAACCCCAGGACCACCGATGGGTCACCCACCACCACCTCCCGTACCTCCTCCACCATCCAGTGGTTTTCCTCCTTCAAGTATCCCGCCACCACCTTTGCCTCCAATGTCAATGGCAACGCATCCTCCTTTACCACCTGGTATGCCACCTCCGTTACCACCGATGCCTGTCCCTACGTCACAAGCACAACAAACGACTCCAAGAATGATGGCGCCACCACCACCTCATTGGGGCGTCAGCGGACCACCTCAAGGACAGTTCCCACCACCTCCACCTCCTTCTTCTACCGGAGCACCTCCGCCTCCGCAATTTGGACAATTTCAACCTCCACCACCGAGACCACCACCTACTTGGAGGCATCCACCACCTCCTCCAGTGTCTCAAGGTGGCCCACCACCGCCTCCACCTCCGCAATTCCGACCACCTTTCCCACCGAGAGGTCCACCTCCACCCCCACCGCCGCATGATTCGAATCAATATTAATTTTACCTTTTTATTCATCATTCCGACCTGTTCGATCATTCGAAACTGTTACGCGATACTTTCATTCTGTCTGCTGTATCGTTTCACCTAGCTAGATTATCTACTGTACAAATTTGTATTTTATCGAAAAGTTTAATAATAAATTTCTTAATCTACAGTCTCGAGTTTCTTTGATACTTTCTAATTTTTCGAAACTGGAACTGTGTAAAGACACCGAGGAATCGCGGTCGATTGCTATGTTTGGCGAGCGCAATTTTCCAGAGTTATAAACTCGGTCAATTTACCGTATCGATCAGAAGTCGCGTGTGAATAAGGACATCGCAAGCTCGTTCTATCGATTATTTCAAGCCTGTCCAGTGTTCAGCCGGTGATAAGACTGAACGGACAAATGGGAGACAAAACAGTCGTCGTCGGGTACGTGGTCGCGTTTGAAAGGTTTCCCGTCGTTTCGCCAACGAGACCAGACGAAAAATCAAAAAGCAAGCGAATGAGATAGGGCATTTCGCGTGTTTGTCGTGTGTCATCAACCCGGTAAGTAAGGGGAACAGGTGTCTGGCGTGGTAAATTAAGTGGCGCCGACGGCGTTATGCATCCCGAAAATAACAAGATTTTTTTTAGATTGTTCGTGACTCGATGCCGCTTGATCGATTCGCGCGACGTCCCGTTTCTTCGCTACTTTTTAGTCGTAATCGAGCCATTTACGAAGCGTGCTTTCGCATCATGCGCGATTAACGACATGGCCCGTCTTTATTACGAGTGTAACGTGGCCCTGAAAAACGGCACCGAAGACGTTGAAACGATTAAACCGTACGCGTGCACCCCAGATAAATATTGCTTGTATTGTTGTTGCAATTCTCAGTGTTGTTTGCTGGTACAAAGACGGCCGCCACGACACTTTTGGGAAGCCTGGTACTTTTGGCTAGGCATTGCGTTACTCGTTGTTTTCATCATATCTTCGGTAAGCCATCGTTGTGAATCGATGATCTTACAGGAAACCACTTCTAACCACTTGGCGTAACTAGGTGAGACCCAAGGTGGACCTCCCCAAATATAGACTGACCCAAGAAGAAATTGCACTTAGCAAAATCATTACATTATTAAACTATGGATAGTAAAATCATTCACGAAAATTGAGAAAAAGTAACAAGTAGCGAATCGTGTTGTTCAAGTCTGTCGTGTAATCGTCTGTATCTAGAAACGATGTAGCATGTTCTTTTAGTTTTCTGTTCGATCGTTAATTTTCTAAGGAGCTTTTTGATTCCTTTTTGAAACTAGGTGAGCAGCTATATAGTCAGTAATTGCAGACATACTATTCAAGGTGTACCATTAAGACACAGCACACTCGACAATCGACGAAACGATCATGGTAGTCCGCCAGGAAGCAACCAGAACGAGATATCGATAAGTATAATCCCGACATCGGAGTTTTTCCCGTCGCACAGAAAAATGTTTGTGGTCGCCTCGCAGCCGACAGTCAGTCACCTTAGTGAGTAACAATTTTATTCTCCCTTGTGAAAGGGCTTTGGTGGACACGGTATCAATTTGAAACTTGTTAAAACATTATTATTACGACAAAAATTTAAATCATACATTGTCGATAACGAGTATAATGTTAGCGAACGAGTTGGTTGTCGTTTCCAGATAATAATTTTGTGGTTTTCCGATTTCCTAGTTGATTATTTTACTGCTGAACCATGATACGAGAATAAAAACCGTAGCACGTACATTATTTCAGAGAGTGTTATTATCGGTGAAACTTCAAAGTTTACGAGTATTTTTTACAACTTTTCAAAGCAATGTTTTGTAAAATTAGAGTTTTGAGACATTAACGATTCAGTTTACAGTTTATACTGTTTCAAACTTGCAGAAGTGTTCTCAATCGTTTCAGGTTGTAGTACACTTCGTTAGGAATCGAGAATTGTTCCTGTTACTAATTTTTACTATTGTCCTTTATCTCTGGAACTCCAAAGCGTATAATCGAACATGCGCTTTTTATGCATTCTAAAATACAATTTGTATCCGCGATAAGATAAGCAAAACTCGATCCAATGTAGACGTTCCAAAGCCCTTTCAAGATTCGATTAAACACGATAACAAAACAATAAATAAGAATAATGGATGCAATCTCGTGTATTAATAATATCGCGCCTGCATTGATTTATATTACAGCCCCTGTTGTTGCGTGAAGTCGTTTTGTCTTAACAAAACGATTATGCGGACGGGAGGAAGTCGGGGGAAGGGACTGGAAGATCATCGTCTGGCATTTTGCACGGTAATGTTGCTCGAAAGACATCGTGTCGTTTCAAGAGCTACTTTGATCGACCAGAACAACCTAACCGCGTCATTACCTTCCGGAGGACATTTAAGATAAACTCGTCTTTTTACGTTAGCTTCCCTTAGACATAATAATTGGCAGCAGGTTCGATTAGTGGCAACATTCTGAACAAATGAGAAGCGGATTATACCTCCGTGTTTAATCTCACGTTGGATCGATCGACCAACTCATAGTTTTTGTGAACAATCCTTCAAAGATTTAAAGATACGGAAGTTGTTTGAAAAATTTAGAAATTAAAGAAAAGTAGAAAAGTTGAAAAAATCATGTTGAAATTGTCGGTATTTTAAAGAGCTGCCTAATGGTTAATTAAAACGTCGTTCGATAAAAAATCAGCAAATATTTCTGACAAATCCTTGAGCGAATGTCGTTTGTTAGTCCGAGGTTTGGTGACCGTTTGAAACGAAAAAACGGGGAGCTGCGATAACGTCAGAGGAGTACAAATTGCGGAACGGAATTGATTAGACCCAAAGTTGTTTCGTCACTCCCGAACATCGGGCAAACATTTTTGGGATTTTTGAACCGACGAGCTTTCTGCTTCCATTCGATCGAGCACGAAGCAACCAGCTCGATCGAAACTCGTTCCGGAGGTCTCGAATGGGCGTAACTCCCATTAACAATTAAGAAGACACGCTCCGAGCCTGGTCGACGTACCTGGTCGGCTACCAACAGATCGGGGGCTAATTAAAAAGGACAATCGAACGAATGCAACTCGAGGCGACGTGTACTCCCTTATCTTTTCGCGCATCTTTCTTCGTCCCTCTCTCTTTTATCCTTAGCATCTGTCTTTCTCTTGATCTGCTCGACTCTGCGTCTTCCTTTTTCCTTTTACCAGCTCCCCGCCGCTTTCCTGTTTCAAGATCGATCCCTCGATAGCGGTTAATCGCGGTAATCTTCGCAAAAGGGAGGAATCGAGAGGAACTTTAACGTCTGTTAAACCGCACTGGCGTATTCTTGGAGACACACGCTTCGGCGAACGAATCTAGATGTTCTCGATCCTCATCTTTGAATGTCTTGAAACGTAATCGAGGAATCCCTGATCGACAACCATCGACATTCGAGATGCAGTTTGCGCGCTAGGATGGTCTTTAAAGAGGTAACAAAAAATTTAACTCCGGTAGTTATGCTACAGTAATTCGTACTGGTGTTATCGGTACAGTATTGATTAAAATATTTCAGATTACTTGTAGAATATCTGCCTCGTTTAGTGATAGTTTACCGGCAGCTGATATATCTCGATTTTCAATAAAATGTTGATATTGCGAGTTGAAACTAACGTTTCGTATCGATTAAAATGATCGTATGATCATCGTATCGCGCCAACATTCAACGATTTGGTCATTTTTCATTGCGTATCATATCCTATGTTCCTTTCGTGCAATGACTGGCTGTGATCATGTCAATTGGTACAAATTAAAATTCGTGTAAAATGCATTGTTTTCGTAGTACGATTTGCAGTGATAATTACCACGTTACAGTTCCTTACGAAACGAGAAAAAATAATTAACATGCACCGAAAAAAACAAATGCACGTTTGACATTTCGCACAAGTGTGGTCGTGTTAATTAGTTGCGTAGGATGAGAGTGGAAACTACTGTCCGATTATTACAAACGGTTGTACCAGAACCATGAACGAAAATTTTCTGAATAAACAATTTCGATGTGTTACAGTTGTTAACGTTTGTACGTTATTTTTTATTCTCCCCAAGCTCTTGGCGTTGCGTTTCTTTTCGAGAAACTCCAGTTCTCACGGTTCGATCATTCGGGTAATTAGTGTTAATTAGGGTAACGTTGCGTGGTGGATGAAGATTTTTATTAAAACAAATGAATATATATATATACACGTATCTTGATCGAAATTAAGGAAATAATCGTCCGTGAAAGGACGCGAGTTGCAACAAGATATTCGCGGGAAGGAATTTAAATTGGCTGCTCCTCACCTCGTCGAAAACGTTTCCGATACATTTTAATAAATTAACCGGCTGAAAGAAATCCTTGTGCTCCCAGCAAATCTTTTTTACGGCGAACACTTGATCCGTTCTCGTTGCAATAAGAAATAGCAAGAGAGTAAGTAGACTGCCGGCGACCTCGTTCGGCTGTAACGAAGTGTCATTCCGATAACCCAGGCCAGCTTTTACTGTCACTCGACGGACGACGATAAAGAAATGTGCAACCAGTGGGGCTCTGCTTAATGTTGCATGGACAGGAAACCAACCAGAGAATTAAACTCTCGTCTGCCTGGTTGCTGGATGCCGATCATCGCTATTGAGACATTCGATCGTCAATCGTTCAAACCGTTTGCCATTTATTTATTCACGACTGTAATTTTACGACGTGTACGCTGGAACGTTAGAAATAACCGTGTCCAGTAGAATTCACGGTAATACGGATAATCGAGGATCAATCTTGTAACTTTGAAGCTCGAAGATTTTTAACAAACATAGCGTTGTTCTAACCCATCTTTTTCCCAATGCCATTTTCCAGCGTCGTTGTCCGTTAACGAGGATTCTGTACCGACAAAGATTTGTTGCATCTGGACGATACGAAATATGTCACGGAAAGATATGAACGCGACCACGGTCTAGACATTATTGTTCCAATAAATCGGTCAAATTTAGCAGAACTTACCGAGGACTCCTCTCGCGAGAGAAAAAAGACCCGCCAGAATTCTTTAAAAGCGACGACGACACGTCGTGGTCTTTGAACTATGAAAACACGACGTGAAAAAGTGTCGTACCGTTGAAAGCCACCAGACGATAAAAGAGCGAAGGATAAATGAATTTTCGAGGTGAGTGCATTGAACGTCGATTGCGCAATTCATGCAACGGCTAAATAACAGTCTCGTCCGCGAAGAGGAGAATTTTCGCGGTCGACCGAGCCCGAAGAAGCTCCGTTGTTCCATCTGGAAGTCGTCCGCGAAACGTTTCCTGTGCCGGTGCGAACGCGCGTACGAGTCCGTGTTGTTCTTCCAATAAATCGGTCGACTTTAAAAGAGGCCGGGACGCGCAAAAAGGCGGGCGAAATCCGGCAAAAGTACGAATAAATTGCGAACAGGGAGACTGGCGCAGATTATGCCGGCTCCCGGTGAGGGGTCGCGAGAAAAACGACCGGCCAAACGGACAGACAGAGAGACAAAAGCTATTAGTTGCCTCGATAAGTACTTACACGGAGAAATCGTAACTTTGATCTCTTATTTTTGTACAGACGCTAGAATATTATTTGCAACCATTAGTACGATTGGGTAGGGTCTGACAATCCACCCACACTTCTCGCAAGAAATATGTACGTGTTTCGACCAAAATGTAAATAAGCAGCGTGAAATAGCATTTTCATCCATATTTATTGATATTGGAGTTTATATAAGTGTTCTTTTTATAAATAAAAAGCACTTGTTTACGAAATTTGATACTGTAAAAAGTGAAAGACAAGGGAATGATATTAGTTAGGTTAATGTTGGTAACTGGTTCGCAAAAGCAGTTTATAGAAGCTAGTTCATAAAAATGTCTGAATTACGGCTAATATTCTGCAGTTTGTGTACAGACGAGAATCCATACCATTCGAGCCCAGTCACGTTCGAACATCGGAAGTCAAAAGTGCAATCTCTCGATACTCGATTTTCTATCGGTCCTGATTTTGCAGCGACGTATATTAATTTAAGTGTAGGGTCACCCATATACATGATGGATTAAGCAGCTTAACTTTGGTATAAAAGACTTGGACAATGATGAACCTTGAAGCGCTTCGAATCGATATCAAGAGCAAAACTTTCGGAGATATTTAATGCGTAAGTTTAAAACGATAGCGATTCGCTTGCGAAACACAAGATTTTACGTCTGAATGAAAATCATTCTGCAACGGGTAAACCACGAGCGATGCGTACAAGAAAAGCGAAGATCGCAAAAAGAGAAAGACGAGGAGTCCGCGAAGAATGTCCTCGAGGGAAGCGATTGGACATCCGATCGAAGCGACAAAGTTATGCGAGAAAAGAATATCAGCGATGACGGAATTAAAATAGACATAGAAGTAAAAATTCGTGAGTTTGTTGCTGGTGCGAAAAGAGAAAGGAAAGAGTAGAAAAAGAATGATGAGAAGAGAGACGTAGCAGCGAAAACGAGGAGTATAGGTCGAGGAAAAGAGAAGGATGGAGTTTAGGTTTCAGTGGGAGGTACTAAAATTAGAGGAGCCCACGCTGCTTACAAGTCTGTTCTTGTAGCTTCCTTCGGACATTTTCAAATAGTCCTTTACGCCGATAACACAGCCGTGTTTTCGCGACGTCTCGTTGTCAGTCGCGACTAGGCGCCGTGATTCTGCGTTCGATTCGATCAGCTTTTACGAGTGACTTCCCCAACGGAGAGAGATACGGTTGCCTCCTTGGAACCTATTCAACCTCCAAGTGCCTCTAGTTTATTCCAACTGGCAACAGACTTTCAATAATTCGTCCTCCTTCTACTTTTATTATTCGCAATTATCCGTTGGTCGATGAGGCTCGATCGATCGGCGGGAAATTGATCGAATACCGTCGGATAATCTATCGATACCGATCATCTTTAAACCCGTTCGTTTCGAGTGTCACTGAATAATTTCACGTCATCGAGTGCTGGCTTCCCTTTGCTCGTTTGATCGTGCGGTTTTTTTCATCAAGATCGTTGTCCACCGTTCCGGCCACAGACTGGCTTTTCAAGATGATAATATATAATCCTGTCTCCTGCACGCATTTCAAGTGGCTCTCGCACAGATAACGAACCGATCCTGCATCGCAACCGATCCCCTTATCAATGAGATTGTTCCCCGAGACAACCGTGAACGATTCTTTGCATTATCGAGAGTTTCGCGAGTGTCGGATTCCGTCGAGATCACGGCATGTATTTCGATCGATCGGTTATCGAGCCAGCGATCTGCGCGCGTTTCTTCCTGGTGTTCTTGATTCTTCTGTCTGGCAACGTCCAACGAACGGAAGGTGAGTCGGTTTGATATATCTCGGAACTTTGTTATCGATTTTTCTCAGCTATGTAATTGCTACGAAACACGGACATGCACATACTATCACGCTATCTGTACACCTATAAATTGATGCACCGTGACACATAGCGAATGTCGTTCCTTTCAACTAATGCACGAACTCTGCCCACGAGGGCGCGGTACGTCCACGTGCAAATTGACTGCGCTCGCGGGCATAGACGGATAGTCAATTCTCTGCTTTAACATTTCAAGATTTCGAGATTTTAAATTAACGTGTTCCTAGATTTATATATTTTCAAATTCACCATCTAAGTTTCCAAATCCATAAAGCTCAAAATTTCAAACGCACTAGTTTGTCTTCATTTGTGAATATTTTGTAGGTAGAAAATGCGTGTGCACGAACAGGGTGTGCAAGGAAGCCGGAGTGGACACGTGCAAGACGAGATTCTTCTGTTACACGGAACTGATCCTGAATGGAAATCAGGAATTCGGGAGGAACGCGACGAGAGGATGCACAGAGTTGGTATATTAAGAGTTTTTCCTTTCGATAAATTTGCCTTGCTCCGATTTGAGGGACGAGACACATATTTAGAACGGTCAAAATTTTAAGCGTTTTCTATTCTCGCGCGTTGAAATAAACTTGCTCGAGGAAAGAGATGCGGAATTCGCGTTACGACGACACCACCGGTAATATTCGATAAAAAGAAAACTTCCGACCTATAACCTTTCTGTTGTTATTGGACAGTAAATTCCAACGGTACGAGTCAACATCGAAAACGATTTAATTTTTGCCGGATCCAGCGGCGATCGACGTTCCGCTATAAATTCACTGGACGCTTTTATGGTAAGCAGATAACCTTGACGAGATAATCGGACTCGAAAGGTTTTGACGAATCTTCTTTTTTCTTCTTCTTGTCTTTTTCTAACCATACCGGGACATGGACGGACGTCAAAAATCATTCCGATGCGAATAATCAAGCAGTTTTTATTACATCCCAATTAAATTCTCTAACGGTTATCGGAAGATAACCGCGGTATCAATTACCAACGATGACCAGAAGGAAAAAATTAATTTTTACCGAAGATAAGAATGTTGTTCGCGAAACAACTGTAACTGACCCCCTTTTCGATCGAATACTCCCCTTCACCCCTTCTATAATACTACTCGAGGCTAAACACACACGCACAGTGAACCGTTCGCAGAAACAAATATTTTATAACAGTCGTACATTTATGCACGATTTTTCCATTTTATGTAGGTAAAAGAATTTCGAGAAGCACAAACAAATACCCTCATAACTTTTCTAATAACAATCAGTACCAGATTTATATTAGAAATAAAGAATGATAGTAAAACGTATTTAACATAACGCAAAAAGTACATAACAATATCAGCGTATAATTTAATGTACGTTCCCGGTCCGTTAGACTCCATCCCGATCGACTTTAAATAACAACAAAATTGTTGAATCATGATTTTAATTTTCTATCTTCACGTTGATTAACACGTTAATTGCCACAGTGGAAACTGCTGTACGTGGTCAGACACACTATAAAGATTATTAACAAGGGTACTTAATCTTTCAATTTCATCTTCAAATCCGTTAATGTCCATCATTGTCTCAACACTGAGAGCCCTTAAAAGTTCCCTTCGTTTGCTTGTGTAAATAATTAATTCAATCGAATTCGCATCGCTGGTCACGGGTTACCATGGCAGTCAACGTTAAAAAATATCTGGAGCTGCGATAAAATCGAATGTATATTAAGAAAGAGAAATGCTGAGTCACGACCGAAAGATTCGATGAACTGTCGACACATCATTTTTTCGATAGCGGCTATTTTCGTAAAAGGACTTTTCCGTTGCGACAATACGGTATTGAAATGTAGCTACGTAAATCGTGCGAAATGGTTATTTAAATCCGGGACTGTATCGCCGGGGTCACGGAACTTTATCGAGTAGGAGCCCGTTTTATCGGTACGTTGTGCGTTGCCATTGCTCAGGGGTGCCACGCCGCTGTTGTGCGAGACAAAGTCCCAGAGCACGAGGTCGTCGCAAACGGACAATGTGGACCGATCGTCGACCGGCTGGATCCGTATGCCCTGGCACAAATTGAAGTGTTGCGACAGCCACGACTACTGTAATGCCGAGCACCAAGTAAACGTGTCCACGTGGATCCACGACAACGAGGGGCCGGTTCGCGTCGAACCCACCTTGGACCATGCCGGTAAATAAATCCACGTTTAACCTCTTTCGTAACAGGCCGATCTACAACCATTAGAGGTGTCCGGGAACTCCAAGTATTCCAGCGACCGGTCGTTTAGGTTCACGGAAACCAGTTTCGGTAGACACTCGGTCGCGTGGCGATGTAATTTGGAAATTTCGGCGCTTGCGGTCTGAGAACTTGGGATTTGTAGTTCTGAGATCTCAGTTTTCACCTCCATAATTTTTCTATGATTGGATGTAGAAATGCAAAGAACGAATAGATATTAAGATAAACTTTGTGTCGTGTACAGATACCCTGAACGCGATGTCAAATGGGGACCTAATGGAATCGATCGAATCCGATCAAGGACCGATCAGCGGAGGACGAAAATCGTCGGATCAATTTGTTCAGAATCGCGTGAAGCCTCTTCACGTAGCCGCGCTGGTGTTGGCGATCGCTGCTCTGATATCGGTGCTAGCAGCTTGCTACGTTATTACAAGGTCTGCAAAATGTTGTTACTTCGCGAACGAATCGTACGCTCGAAGAAAGGTGTCTCTTGCAACTTTTTACCATGTTGATTTTACCGAGGAGGAAAACAGGTCTGGCAAAGACGCTTCAATAAAGAGCATGTTTTACGATGCCAAGCACGAGCGTCGTACGGGAGTTTCACGAACGAGAGTTTGACGTATTGCCAGCTATGTTTTTGGACTTTTCTTTTTCTGATTCCATAGACGATTATAAACAATGTAATTTTTAATCCGTCGCCGTTCGTATGTTTTCTCTCGTTTGCTTCGAGAAATATTCTTGTATTTTTCCCACGTTTCCTTGATTCGTAGCCAAAAACCGGTCGGTCCCTTTATTAAAGAAACAACGTTGGTACGTAAGGTTGTAATTGTAATTGCTTGGCATTGGTTCGCTGGCATAGAGCAGCTTGCCAGCCGCTCTCCAGCGTTTCAAATTCACGATCAAAGCAAAAGTTTCGATTCGTTCTTCTGTCGTCGGGTAGGAAAAGCTGCATGCCGAGCCAGAAATGTCAGAACCAGAGGCGTTTACATTTTCGAAGGCGAGCAGCTACCTTCGTTGTAAGTACATTCGTATTAGATGACGCGCGTTCCCTCGCTTTGTTCCCACCCCGTTTAAAAGACGATTGAAAAATCCCATTGGAAAGCGGCGACGCAACGAAAAGCCTTGTGCTAATATTAACTCCGGCGACCCGTTAACAATCGCCGTTCACGAGGTTACAAACTGCAACTGTCTCTCGATAGTCGTCGATGTTACGGTCAATCGAGTGCTCGCGCGTCGAAAATCGGTAACGCGTGTACCGAAGCTAGATTATCGGCTTAACCGGACAGTTCAGACTTGAAATATTACCGATATTAATACCTCGTGTACAAGGAGTCCTCTCATTGCCGATCCGATAAGCCTGCCACGTGCGACGTGTCTCGCCTTACTGTCGATACTTCTCGATAAACAATCAAGAATTATGCGCTCTGCCGCAAATCAAATCAACTATTTTTATTGACAACTTTTTCCGCTAGGTCACCTACAGTGCCGATGGACAACCGCGAGGGTGCGGTCCATTGACATGCAAATGATTTGTATTCATGCTGATGGTGTTAGCTTTTTTTCGAATGCTCTACGTTTATGAACTTTCTTATCAAACCCCTACAAATTTACAAAACACCATATCTCATGTACGAACTGCATCATAGTTCTGAAAGTAACTATTAAAATTGCTGATCGGAGGACCACAGCGGTCACATCTTCTCAACCCCAAATTGAAAACCGCGATGGAGGAATAAAACGAACCGCGACGTATCGAGCCAAACTGCCAGCGGTTTCCGTCCAAGGTTGTTTTTATCTGCACGGGTTTTCATCTTCGTTTTCTGAGGTGGCCGATTTCGGTGGGTTCCGTCTGACCGCTTTGTCGCCGCTCACTAAAAGCCGCGCAACTGTCCTCTCTTATCAAAAGCCTCCACTTTCGAGGGATCCCTCGAAACAGATAGCGAGACCCCGAATACCCGCCAGGGGTCTACCCTCTAATCTTCGGTCCCCGAACGGTTAAGTGGGTTTTCGAGTTCGGGAATGTCCTGGCCTTCGGTTCGCGTATACACCTACGTGGACGTGTTGCTTCCTTTTCTTCTTTCTTTATCTCGCCCTCCAGCCGTGTACATTCGAGCGAGCGTGTCGAACGATATCGCGTTCCTTTCCCGATTTCTTCGTGTTTCACACGGCCGACCGGTAACGTGGCCACGTTTCTAATGACGTTGCCTTGTCACGAGGATAACGCGGGCGCCACAGATTTTTCCTTATCAACGAAGGAACTCGAGTGCACGGAGAATAGAGGTGAATCACGTTGCGCATTTTAGTAAACGCGTTTCCGTCTACTGTTTTTATCGACAGATACCTTTCGAGCTTGTTCACGCATTTAAAACTTCGATAGGTCCCTTTCTAACGAGATTTTCATTTTGTTCATTTGCAGGTTCTTGAAAACCAACCCTTATACCATTAGCAACATGGAATAACGTTGATTCTTGTTGGGGTCGTTGACACCGACGCCCGAAGGGTTTCTGTGTTCTTCCATTGTTGGGTAACTGTAATTAGGTAAGCGTTTCATCATTTAAATCTTATTCGCTGTCCAATACTAATTCAGCGTTTAATAACGTTGGAATCGATATTAGTTCTATCTCGAGTCTTATTCGAACATTAAAAATGTAGTTCTTTCAAACTACTCGTACAAGTATACGGACACTTCCATCTTAATTGTACGCCCCTGATCGGCTAACGAACGTAAAATATAAATAGGAACTAGCCATGCAGGAGATAACTACCGCCGACAGGCTAAACGAGTCCGCGCTGAAAAGATTTTTGTCACGGATAATACCGGACAGCTTTCGAGTCCTTCTAGCCAGTAGCGTTGGAAGATAATTGACTACACTCAACGCGAGTAACGCGGTGCATATCAATTTTCTTTGCAAAATATTTACCCTTGATGTTGCAACAGTTCCTTTATGTCTCTAGATAGCATCGAGACTTACAATTTGAAACTTAGTAATTCTGTGACGTACATTAAAGAAACGTCTCGTTACCGACTCGTAACACGGTTTTATGAGTACCTCATTTTCGATATTAACATCTTTACGGATAATATTTTAATGTTAGACAACACGAACATCTAATTATATTATATAATTGTTTATTTTACATTGATAACGATTGAATAAAAAGTACCACAAAAGAATGAACGATGTATATATCTACAGGGAAGAGGTCCATGCATGAGTCCAATGTTAAAAAGAACCCGGTACAAGATGAGGTTTATAATGCCCCTGCAATCAGTTAGAGCTAAAAGCATGTTTTGGTTACAAAATAATTGGTCACATCAGTCAAATGGAAAAACAAGGAGAATAAACTTGTCCCTGAATTCCTAAAGCTCATCTTGTAATGGTCGCACAGTGTTAGTATCGTTGAAGAGGTAAAAGAATATGAGGAACCATTAATTCGTACAATCATCAAAGTTGAAAGCGTCGAAGGCTTCAACGTCCAAATTCTTAATTATGTACTCGACAACATTGTGTCTACTTGAATCGAAGCTTGTTGGTGTTTATTCAGGGTGACGAACACACGGTTCCCGATGGATCCCAGGAAACGTGGGATGCTTTCGAGAATCATCGAGTGCATGACGAGGCACGGAGAGGGACAGTATCGAGCAAACCCGAAACTATGTAACCCGGTGAAATCTTTTGTTTCGAACGGAATGACTAACACCGGGCCCCCGTGTCTGCTATTCGAATTCCGTCCATTCGGTTACACGGCTCCGAAACCCAGGTGCTTCGTTCGTTTCCATGCAATTAGTCATCCTTAGCAGGCTGGGAGCAAATAACCATGGCAGGGAGCCGAAGGGACAACGTGTGAATCGTGTTCAGACGCTATCGAGGAGTCTCGTGCTGAACGTGAAGCGCGCGACAGGAAGTGAAAAGCAAATTGAACGGTAGTGAAGAGCCGCTGTCGATGCCAGTGTGTACATTGATAAGATAAATTGTTATGCGTACGGCAAACTGCATTCCCGTTTACACGTTTTACATTTTTATCACAATCGGTCGATCGGGAAATTCGTGGCGAAGTTTAATCGTAACTTTATTACCTACAATTTTTCGTTGACAACCTAAAGAAGTACGCCTACGAATTTTCCAGGTTGAATGTACTGTACTTAATATACTTGGGTATAATTGTTGAGTCACTATAAGAATGAAATGTACGTAGAACGGCAACAAGGTAACAGAATTAAAAGAAACGATGAATAATTATAGAGCGGTAGTCCGCAGCGTCAAATTGAACCTCGATCGGCAAGGTACCATTCGAATAAACTTTTGTATCGTTTTTCCTTCGGCATCGTCAATCATAGGATGACTGACAGTCTTAGTCATGTCAGTTCGGAGGCATGACAAACAAAAGCGTATTATTCCATTAGGTCTACCCTGAGAACCTAGCGGGCAGCGACGACCAGGTGCTCGACTATGGATCCATGTGGACCGTCTGACCACCGAATTCGTTGCGGTCGACGAAAATCAATCACTCGGTTAAACGTATGGGCTCGATCCGGAGGTAGGATACCCATCGTCCTCCGGGCATCGACGAATGACCAAATATCTCAGATAAACATCTTCAGCTTGTCTAACTGGTTCATCCACGAGCCACTAACAAGACGTTTCTCTCTCGAGTTTCTTCCTCCTTTCTTTCGTTTCTTGTCGCCGATGCGGTTACTTCGAGCAACTTCGATCCCCGTTCGAGCGTGAAATAATTTACACGCTACTTCCCTATGCGCCGCGTCCACAAACGTAATTAGCAACGGATAATTCCAGTTGGTCGATTTGGAATTAAGAGGGATCGTTGCATCTGTATCGCGACAAGTGTCAACGAACCGAGCTGCTTTGCTCGTTAAATCGATGTTTTTCTCATCGCCGTTATCTCCGGCTTAACAATGAAACGCTTTGAACCAGCACGGAGACCGGAGCGTATTTCATCGGCGGTGCAGAATGCGTATCGGCGCTCGGAACATTGTGTAATTTTGCCGCGTCTTGGGAGACAAGCTTGACGCGAACACTCGATGCGACAGCCTCGAGAATAATATCGACAACGTGGCCGTTCTGCCAGAGGCCAGGAGCATGTTTTATTTGGCAGAGTGTACGCGAGCCGCACTCACCGGCGTCGCTATGGACCAGATTGTCCTCGACGGCGTGCCGAAGATTCGGAAGAGGGCAACGATGCATTACTACGGCTAAGAAATAAGCAAAAATAGGAGCAGCGCCGTGGCGCCAACGAGTTAATAGTTAATTGGCTAATGCCCGTCTAAAAATAAACCCAGTACCGTCGACTTTTGCGATGGTTACGCTCCAAGTATCGAACCAGACACGCTTAGACCCCTCAAAAGGAACTCTCCGAACGATCACGATTCTCTCTTTGATACCCACCTTCATAGATCGTGCTTAGACCTTAAAGGAAACAATTATCTATACTGTGAATACGAATCGTATCTCTATGCATCGAGCACTCCTACGTTTATAGACTCGTGTACCCCTAGATCTCCACATTGTGGGGTTCTCAAGTTCATACATCTCCGAATAGCCCCAGATCCTCATATTACTACATCCTTCAAACCCTAGATCCCCATATCTACCGATCCCTCAATCTCCTATCAGTACATCCTAGATTCCTATATCTCCACATGCCTGTATCCAAATTTCTTGTACGTTTATACCCCTGAATTCCAAGTTTGCTACAAAGCATAAGCCATGTGGGACAGAGGAAACGTGATCCACGAAAAAAGGCTGTGTAATAAAAAGATCAACAGCAATGATGCAAGATCACGGTGTCCATGAACGAGATACGTAGATGGAGACTGTTTTCGAGGAAACCACTTGAAGCTACGAATTAGCAGAACGAATTTAATAAGCTTCGTGATGGTTTTATTCGTGTTGTAGCAACCGGTTGGTCCCAGGTGGCGATTTCTGTTTGTCGACGATCGATCCGAGGCGGAACGACAGTAAGAGATCTATCGTGAAACGAAAAGGGTCATCGAGAGACGCCCGTATGCATAATACGCTTGCCGATTGAAAGCGAAGCCGATTAGCGGACAAAGACTGACGATTTATCCCCTTTCATCGCCTCCTTTCATACACCTATATCCGAAGAATTATTTTCAATGGGTTGTTGACATTTTTCATTCAATACGAGGATCATTGGATAACTCGAGATGTAAATTTCGGAAGAATATATTTAAATAAGAAATGTGACACATCGAAGAACGCAAATTAGTATTCTTTTAATTGAAATTCATTGTTTGATCAATATTTTGACAATGTTGCTGCAAGGATTTTTATGGTAAAACGTTAGTTTAGACTTGGAAATATTTGTTTTAAAAATGTTTGCAAACGAATGACTCAAGTGTGTAATCCCGTTGTTATATTCATCGAATAAACCGTTTTGAAGTTTTGTCTTCCCAGAACGACTTTAATCGTTTCCTCTATCTCCTTCAAAAGATAAAGCCTGGTGGATCTGCATTCGTAAAACAGTGCGTCGTAATCCCACCATTAACGCATGAAACTCTTCTCAACGAGTTCAGTGCAATTTCATTAAAAGCTTCGGATTCGCTGTCTCGAACACGAGTATAATCGCGGCACGTTTAGCCCTTTAGCTACGAAAACCGTGTAACGTATAACAGATTTATTTTCTTACTATACCGATACGGTTCTACGCGTACCGTTACGAATTGCGTAGCAACAGTTGGAATAACTATCACAAATTTTTCTATGTTTGTTTGGAGCAAAGCAATCAATTCTAATAACGTGTTAACAGTTAAAATTCGAACATCTACGATTTTAATTTAGTTTCGAAATTCGCATACTCTTCGGTTTCGTCGTTTATATAACTCAACACCTAGAATTCAAAAATTTCTAAGCTCATGGAGATTTTGGAACAATGTCAATATTTCAGGATACGTGCGATTAATATACATCGTTAAAATAACATTACCAATGTTTCATTGCGAAGAAATATTAAGATGATGTATACGAGTCGTTTAAAGTTTACGTTCGATTTGAAAAATTGTTAAACCCGTGTTTCAAAGTGACACGGAGTTTCAGACTTGCAAAAGAGAGTTTCAAATATTCATCAGTGGGTCGAAGCAGCGACAAATGGATATCGCGTCTCGCACAAAGGACAATTTTCATTCGGCTCGCGGCTTAGTTAAAAGCCCGCATAAACGTGGCTTGCGTACTCGCGTGCTTTTATTCGTAACGAAGGAAAAGAAGTAGCTCGGAACAACATAACGCACGACAAAAGCTAAAAAGGCGACCGGCTGTCAGGAGGGCTGATGATCCACGGCAAAAGTAAGTTGCCGCGTCCCTCTTCCTTCGTTCAGGACGCTTCGTACGTCCTGTTTTCGTGCGTGTGCGAGCACACACTGTCGTACACACCTATACGTACACCGTGTGGCAACGTGTGCGCGTGCGTGCGTGTGTGAGCTCGCATCGTGCGTCGCACAGACACTCACCCACACCGTGGCAACGTGGCGTCTCTGCCTCGGGGCTTAGGCGCCACTGTCTCCCCTCTCCTTGTCCCTCGTTTCCCTCACCAACCGCCCATTTCCCGGCGTCGATCCGCGCCACTCAACGTTTCACCAACACACCAGCTCACCAGCTTGCCCGCACACCACGTTCTGGTACAGTGGCTGCCATTAATGTAAGTGGCGCAGGCCATGTGCGCTCTTACCGAGCCTCCTAACCGATCGAATTGGTTCGATGACGATCTATGAAGATCGATGATCCGCTCCAAAATCATTGATTCATCAAATGTCATATTGCCCGTCATCGTCGTTCAAATTGTAGACGAACTTTCAAGGACCCCGAAGTAGGACCAATTTTCTGTTATTTTATATGAATGTACCATGATTTGATATTGGGCTGTGATACGAGCCTCCAAGTTGTCATTTATACTACTCAATATACAAAAAATCCGTAATCTCCAAGATTCGAAAATCGGAAGCTGGAAATTTCCAAAAGAGAATGTAAATTTCAGAGGAGAGAATCTTTCCGCTGTTGCAAAATGGTAATTTTCCGCGACCTACTTCCCTATAGTTGATACTCGAAAAGAGAGGACTTACAAATGGCAAGAAAATTGCTGCAATTTAACATTGAGCCCATACGAGGGAACGTTATATTTGAGTGGTACCTTTTATAGGAGGAATCGGTTAATTTCCATGTTCATACCGTCGGTTACACGACACCCTGTAGCTCATAGACGAAGGACACAAGCACGAAAGGCTTGTGTAGTGGTCGTTGACGGTGCGTGGTTCACCGACAAGGGGCAACACTATCGCAGCCGGAGGCGGGACTCGTTTAAAAACTATCTGGCGAGTGTTCTTCGGCGGGTGCCCCTGGTGCGCGCCAGCCGCTGTGGAGTCGTCCGGCTGCACGGCGTTTGCTTTTCGAGACCGAAGTGAGTCAGTCAGTCAAGCGTCGACCATCGTTGGGATCGGACGCGCGTTTGCTCGTCCACGATTTTCCCCTGCAGTCGTCTCGATCAGTTTCGTTGTTCTCGTTATGAATTCTTCGACGATCGCCGACAGGATCGATCGCTCGTGACCGACGTACAACGAATTTTAATCGTCGCGCGGAACGATTCGATGGGGTTTGATCGCGGCTCCCGTTGATCGTTTTTGTCCGCGATTCTAACGCGCGCGTTGACCCGAGGATCGACCGCGAAGATACAGTGCTCGATTAAAAGAAACTCTGGTAAAATGTTGTCGCGGGACTTGTTGACTTTTGCTACGATGGTGTCCAGTCTGACGGTGGTCGTTGGTGCTTCCGTGGATCTCGATTCGGGCGACTACGAGGTGCTGGCCGATAACGAGGGAAAATCCGATGACAACGGTAATGGTTTTCATTTTGGGCGCATGATTTCATGGGAAAGTCGGAGGGAAACGTAGGCGCGAAGGGATCGAAACGAGCGTGTGAACACGTGGGTCGCGAACACGACCGGACTCGTATCAACGCGATACACCGAAACCCCTCGTCGCGGTTTCAACTTTTGCTCGAACGATTATTACGATCGCAACGTTGGAGCTCCGGGATTCTTTATTTGTTCCGGACGGTCGCGTGTCTGCGTGTTAGTTAGATTGTGTTGCGGCTAAAGTTTATTATTACACGTGGCCTTCGCCGCTTAGACGCATTCCTACGCGAAAAATCGTTGATTACGGTACTGTTTGTTAGCCCGCGAGCGTCGCGTATTATGTTCGTAATTAATGCGAGCGATTAGTATCGAAACCAGGCGCGGTAATTAAACTGGCGGTATGCACGCAACCTTTAAAACGCGTCGACTAACCAGCGATCGTCGCGAATCGATCGAAACGAAAGCACGGGTCGCTTTGACGATCCGTCCAAAAGCTTCTCTCGTTCGCGTTCAGCTTTGACGCCAAAGCAATAAAAGTCGGGAAACGCCGCTCTCTAAATTAAGACCGCTGAAGTCACCAAAGTACATTAATTGACTCTGCCTGTTGTACACGCTCCGATTCGACGAGTAACTTTCTCGGACAGCTCCGAAATACGATCCGGCGGGGAAACAACGATCGAGATCCGCTCGCGATGATAAATCGATAAGAAACGTCCGATCGAGTCGGTCGGCGCGTATCGGGAAAACGGCAGATGCATGGGATGCAAGTACGCCGCGAGTGTCCCAACGATAAAAAGAAACGCGGAAAGATAAGAGCGAAGCAGATGCAGACGCGCCGCCGCATCGCATGCCGCGGCCACCGGTAATTGCAAAATTGTACGTTCCCCGGGACGAAAGGCAGAGAAAGAGGGAGAAAAAGGAAAAAAAAAAGGGAAAAGGGACTTGCACCGGCACGTTTAAACTCGTCTGCTGTTTTTGCGCCAGTCAGCCAGCGAAGCGCAATTAAGGACGCGTGCAATTTCAACGTTTTATAGATGCGCCTGTGCATCGAACGAAAAGGGAGACTTCGAGGAGCTTCCTACTTCGCGATACGACTGTCTCATTCTCTTGGAAACATTGGCGTAACTCGATAGGGGACATAATCTACATTGCGGCCTAGCAAGTTTCTATATTTCCCCATTCTTGAACTTTCAAATAATCAAACCACAGAATTGAATGATTCAAATCAATCTCCAAGTTTGGAAACTTCTGAACGACCAAACTTAAAAGTTCAAAATCTCTGATTAAGACACCGTGCACACCACTGCTATTGAGATGTTGGACTCCTCTAATAATTGCGCCACCGTGACAGCGAGAAAAAGAAGAAAATACAGAAGCGAAGAAGGAGAAGTGGAGATAATGGAGTGGATAGGATCGCGACGCGACGTCGAAACGATGATAAAATCGTTGACGAAGACAGGAGCGAAGTTTACGATCGTTGGTCCGATTCGAGTGATTCACGATCGATCGATAGATTTACGCGGCCGAGTGGCGCCACCTGGAGAGTCCCGCGGGATTTTTAGTTCGAAACCAAACGGAGCTGCACGAATTCCGGTCAAACGTTGGCGCGCTTGCGAAATAATAAATATTTAAATTTTGCCGTTTGCACGATACCGAGTTTAGAAAGACGATAAAGTATGTGTCGGGCGCCAGCTAGGCGCGCGGATAGCAGAGTACATAATATAATGCCTATGTGCACGATAGCTACCTTCCGACACGCTTGTCTGCGCGGTCCTCGTTTACGCAAGTACACCGCGAGCAACCTCTTCGTTGTGCATCGTGAATTGCACGTGCGTATCGCGAACGACGACGCAATGAAACGAACACGGACATTTCGACGTCAGAATTGTCCTTTCCAGCTTCTTAGGGTACTTGTTTAAGTAACCATAAATCACGACATTTATCGCCGTCGCGGTAAACGATGCGACTTTGTCATTTCGCAAAGTGGAAGTCGCGTTGTCGTGGCGTAGAGCTTACACGTTGATTTCCAGGACGCGCACGAAAGGTTTGAAAGCAGAAGAGAACAAGGCAAATAAAGGTTGACGGCTCCGAACGAGACCGTCTCGCTTATTCTCTATAGATAGTAGCGAATTTTTGTTTAACTTCGCCGATAAACAAACTGGCTAAATCTCGTTACGCAACGAGATACGTTACAGTAAATTGTAACATATGCAGATTAGAAGAGTGTTATTCCACGCGTTACCTAACACGATCTTGCGATTTGCCATCGAATCTTCGACATCGGTGAACGATATTCGAGGAATCGTCCGATAGGTCGTTTTCTAGTGTGCGCTCCGTTCCGATGGAATTTTCTGCTTGCATACATAGGCCTGTTTATGCGCCACGCACGAGTCCTATGTATACACAGATATGGGATTCGGTTCACAGAACCATCTCGTTGGCGTTATAGTTTCTCAGACACGCGGCACATCGCATTCTTCAGCTTGGAAAAAAAATGATGCCTCTCTCCGGTCGCTCCGTTTCTCGACCGCTCTCGGCGATCGCGAAGAAGCCGTTAATTCGATTCATCGTTTATCTGCCAACTCGTTGATCTTCTGTTTCGAGGAACGACGATAGAGTTGTGAATTTTCATATTTAAGTATTCCTACTCGGTGAGTGTAAATACATTTACTTTTAGCGAAGTCATAGTCTTCTGTTCTTAATAGGTAGCTAACATCGTAGATGGAATTGATTAGTTCTTAGACGAATCGAACTTGTCAATATCTGAGAAATATAATATTTAAACGATCCGAGCAAAGTTTCAAATGTTTGTTCAGCCCAGAAGCAAAATCGATGAATGGTGAAACGATAAAACGATACTTTTCGATCCATCGAATCGCGTGCGAGAAACATTGTATTTTCCAAGGGTTCGGCAAAAATTACGTAAGTCACCGTAGTTCGAGTTTCTTATCTGTACGATACAAACAAGTTACGGAATTGCGATACTTCTCGTTCGGTTCGTGCAGTCGGTTGCATATTTATAGAGCAACGAGGTCGATTTTACGATATGACTCATTTCGAATCCCAGACGCGCGATTGTCAGTTTTACAAAAGCTACCGAACGGCGCCTTTTCTACGAGGGCAACAGCGATTATGAGAAAACTACGATCGTTTAGCTCGCTTTTAACAAGCTTTACACGCTTCAAGTTTACGCGGTAGAGAACGGCGTTGTGAAATATTCGATGCGCTTAATGACTGCAGTACGTATTTATTCGTCAATTAATAGCATTAATAATTGACTATTAAAATTCTTCGTCGTAAGATCGATACAACTTATTTCCTTCTCTTTCGAAGTACCTTTCCACGGTTAATTAAACTTGCCCTTTTAACAAGCCGAATCATCGGTGACCCCATTCGATAACCATTCGATAACCTAAGAAAAGAAATCCTATCGAGTTCCCTTTAGCTACTCGATCTGGGAAAGCATTTCGAACGCGTACTTTATCGCGGGTAAAGACGCGCCAGTTACGCCAAACGTTTCGTGAATAAAAAAAATGGGTCGTCGTAAAAGTAATTTGGAAACGACAGTCCCATTGGCGTAAGTAGGACCTTTATCCAGGATTAATCCACATCTTGAGAATTCAACATAGAACTTTACAAAGATCAGCTGAAGGTACGGTCTCAACAAATCCGTATCGATTATTCATCTCAGTACCAGGTGGGAATAGCGACGGTCTCTTAACAAGACTTTGTACAATCTATTGACTGACTCGAGGCAAAATGGTTACTTGTTTACATAATTCAAGATTTTACTTGCATATATTGTACTTGAACAAAAAATACATACGGTACGTTAGACACTCTCTCCCTGAATTCGTATGATGCGTATGAAGCATAATGTCAAGAAACCGAGTCAAGAGCTCAAAGTCCCTAGTGTTTGGTGGTGTAGCATCGAAAAAATGCGAGTTCATCCGCGCGCCACCGCCAGGCAAACGTAACGCACGCACGCACACGCGGGTGCAACCGGTGTTTCGCGTGTTCACACTCGGCCGAGTTGCAGCTGGTGTTACGTGCACGTATGTACACACAGTCGCACACGAACCGGGAACACAGAACCGGCACGGTGGCGCCTGTCGGCCACACAAATGTGCATGCGTGCGTGACGAGTTTATGCCTCTTTGTCTTGTACACGTCCACGCGTACGCAAATACACGGCCTGCCGTTTCCTATGTATACACGCCGGCTGCACCGGTGTTCGTTGCATCGTGTTTGTTCGTTTATAGAGTAGTTCGTTCGGAGTGGGCGCATCGACGGTCCCGTTTCGATTCGGCATAAAAACTTATTTTTAGGCGCTTCTTTCCAATCCGAGAATAGGATAATAAACGAAAAAATTGTGCGAAGTGTTGAAACGATAAAGAATCGATGAGCCGAGTGTTTGGTAAATCGATTGTAAAATGCTAAGCGGAAAGATCGCGATGGAGTTATAAATCGATCGGTAACGATCGGAGGTCGTGTTCGTTGATTTTTATGAAAACGTCTAGTAATGTTCCCGCTAACTTTACATTTCGCGTCATAGGCAGACGGTACACAAGAAAATTACCGTTGTCGCGTATATTCAGGGCCGAATAAAGAATCGTAGAGGCCCCAGAGGCTTAAAAGATTTTAGTACCACCGTGTAGACGTTCGCGATAAAGCCGGCAATGAGACATTTCAGGTTATTTTGATTAATGGTTGAATCCAGTGTTGCATATGCCTTTACATATTGTTAGGTGCATACCGTTACAAGCGAGTACAAAAATTCGAACGTTTTTCTTGGCGCCCTCGCGCTCCATACTAACCACCCACGTGTCTCTGCTATCGCTTCCGAATCGAGGTCCACGGCGTTATTTACTGCCACTTCTCTATCGTTCCCCTATCGAATGCTCCAAGTGAATTCGATCGCGTTGTCGCGAATAAAAACTGGTCAAATCGGGTTATCCGTGGAGCTACGAAAACATCGAAGTAAGAGAAACGTAGCGAGAACTCAATTATCGGTTGTGCGCGAGCAGCGTGCAATTAACGTCGGTTTACTTAAAAATAACGATCAATTAATTGGAATCGCCGCCTGTTCGTTTCGCGCTCGTAAATCTGCGAAATGTCAACGAGAAGGAGAAAGTTTTATTCGCGGAAGGTTTATTTACGGGCGAACGTGCACGATAATTCATGCGCCCGCCCATTTTTTCCCTGCCCGCCGGGCTCCTCTCTGTTATTAATTAAATATAGAGGGACATTACTCATTGTGACCACCGTAGATCCGAAACGACGATGCTACTTTCGTTGCGTACTTCAACGTTCGTTTGTTATTTTCTACTTGAGTTCGTTAAATCTTATAAGGCAATCGCGAAGAAATAAATGGAGAACACATTTGTTTTGACACTTACGTACGTGTTACAGAGAACGGAGAAAAAATTCGAACGTCCTTTCACCAATATGTAAAATTTCTTCTGCAAAAGTTTCTTCACGCTCGCGACTCGCAAAGAATCCGCGTGTACGGCCGTGAGTATTAAGCAGAAAAAAATAGTGGCTCGAGGGACAAATATAACTCGACTACTTGAAACGCGTGTCCCGTCCCATCGAACTTGTTGTAATTCAACAATGGTAGCAATGCACCTCTGGACAGTACGATATCCGACTCACATGCACGTGTACACACGTCGTTCCAAGCTAAAACCATTCGCGGATCTTCGTCGTTCCGATAAGCCAACTAAAATATTGCGATCTGTGCAGTGGAACGTCATCGTTGCGTTCGTGGGCGATGCTGAACGATCAAATTTTCAAATATGTAATCATTCTCCGTCGAGGCGTGGCGATACTCCGCGTATGTACTTACGTACGTTGCTAGACGGTCACGTAACGAACATACATATATATTTTTTTGTTCATCGGTGGCGCCAAACGATCGTAATTCTCTGTTCGACTCATCATAAATATGCAAAGCATATCGCGCCGCGAGTCCCCGGTTACGCTTCGATCCTATACCACAGAGATTCCCAAAGCGTGGGTCCTGATTTTACCCTAATCATGAGACTGTGAAGTCAAGGACCTATCGAATTGTGAAATTGTAGGACTTAGGAGTTTCAATACATTGTAAAATTTTGAACATTCTAGAGCTTTAGAATCTTTGAACTGTGGGACTTGGGTATGTTAAGAAGGTATAATGTTGGGCTTTGAAATAACCGTACGAAGCTACAGAAGTTTGAGAAGCCCTGTTGCGATACAGCTATCCGCCTCGAAGTCTTAAATTGAATCGGTCCTTGCTGACCGTATAATACCGCAGTACGCACGTGATTTTGTTCGTGTCTTAGCTAAAATCACAGGCCGCTCAAAGAGGTAATTTAGATTCAATTATACCCGGAATAGAACACGCAGTTCCGGAAGCTTTCAATCTTTTGGAAACGGTGTCAGTCCCATTTACCCGTAACGTTTCCTTTCCCCTTTCCGCGGGATCGAAATAATCGCGCGTTCTCGATCAGCAACGCCGATAACCGGCTCGCGCTTGGGAACGCTTAACATTCTGCGGGGTCATGTCTAAATTTGATTTCTTCACGGTACGTCGATTCGTCGACCCGCACGCTAAGGATCTCCTTCGAGTAAAGTGGTGGCGCCTAACAAGTCATAATCCTCGGTGTCGAACGTTCGAAAATGCAAGACGTCGCAGCGATTTAGCGCGAGTCGACACGACGGTGAACGGCGAACGGTCGCGGACCGCGCATAACCGCGTGTCCGTTTATTCGCTATTTACCGTCGACTATCAATCAGCGACGAACCATATTTGCGAGCGTTCGAATAGACCAGCCCGAGGACTAACGCGGCAGCCGGAGAGGCTCGCTTTATTCGCTCGCTAGCGCGTGTTATGTTAATTCGATGCTTCGTATGCGCCATGATACCGCGTGCAGGCACGCACGCATGCGGCATGCATGCATCCAGTGCAACCGGAGATGCGTCGAATTCAAATGAACGAGCTTAGCCGCTTCTGCGACAACTCCGTTCATTGGCTTCTTCCAGCTTTTGCCTGGATAACTTATTTATTCGGTTCTATCAAACGTTCGCGCTATTTATCCTACGATCTATGCTCTTGCCTCGTTCGCAGAAATGTCGCAATTTTATGAAGATAAAAATGATCGACTCTATTGTGTTTTATTCTTTCCGTGTCATCTACGCGTGATATAAGCGGTGGTGCGAGTGATATGTCGATATGACTGCTTGTGTAGGCGAATATGTGTGAACGTAAATGATCTTCTAGTTGAATCGTGAATAATTTTCAATCCCAAAATCTATAACAAATTTGATATGTCTATGTTTTATTAAGTTATCCTGTATATCTGAACAGCAAAAGAATCTTGAATCATTTTGACCAACAATCGATCTCATTAATAAAACATCAGAGTTGTTCGAAGGAAAAATACAACACTCGACGATAAGGTTAAACAAGCGTAAGAATATCGGATAATTAGAACTGTATTGTGTTGTCATTATTTAGAAAGAGTCGTTAAAACGTTTTGTTTCCAACGGACGGTTCTCGTATCGTTTGTCGAGATAACGCGAGTTATTCAAACGACTGAGTCACGGTAAATAGCGACAGTTATTACGTATGTTTCGCTTTAATATTAGCACTGAACATAAGCGTTAAACCACTCCCTTCCTATCGCCTTATGAATATTTATTCGATGCATTCGCGGTGTACACGAGTTCCGACATCCTACACCGCTAACACAGCAACGAATCAGAAGAAATTCGACAAGATGCAATAGCGTGCCCTTCGGGAAAAAAACAGGAATTAATGTCCAGGATACGATGAATCAATTAGTCTCATGAATATAACGGCACGCGTTACACCTCGTCTCGAAATCTCTCGATCGATTCGAGGCGCCTCGATCATCGAAATCACGTGCTTCCGACGTTCGAGATGATCACCGTTAACGGCACGCTCGTTACCGATCAATTAACTCGCCTTCAACCTTCCATCTTCGGTATAAAGATCTTTTTATCGTTCTTTGCCACTCGTCATTCCATTCCAGACAGACGAAAGCGGATCCACGTGCGCGTCTGATTTCCGTAAAACGAGCTCGGCTAAATTAAGTCAATCAGTCGAAATTGACACCACGAGCTATTTTCTTAAAGTCGTTCCTTGGTCAACGTTGCCAAGTAATATTTCACTTCGCTCACGTCTTTATGCATTTAATTGTCGTTGATCATTATCTTCGCCTTATCAATCTATGATGTTAGAGTACCCGTAGGTGTTGCAATTGCTGTATGAAATATACCTACGATAACATTCAGCAAATTTCAAGCGCATTTTCTTTAATCCGATATAATGTAACGCTGAACCATTTTTATCTTGCACGCACTATTTCCTTTTCTTGCGTGATTTGCTGCCAAATTACGCATGCAGTTGGAATTTTCTTGCTTGTTAACGGTACCTTGCATTTATGTAACTTAGCATCGGATTTATTTAACTCTTTTGATATCATGGCGATGCAATGCGCGGCAATTCAACGCGTGGCGATCTAACGCGTTGTACCAGAACACGTGGCGATACAATACGTAGCGATCTCTAGTGCATGATGATTTAACGCGTGGTAAATCAGCGCGTAGCGATCTCTGACACGTGGTATCTCAACACGTGGCGATCTAACGTGTGATAAATGAACGCGTGGTAATTCAACGCCTGGTAATCTAACGCATAACAATCCAACACGAAAAGAGTCGACGCACGGCCATATAACACGTGGTTATATACCACTCGACGATTGAATGCGTGACGATAAACAATAACTTACGCATAGAATATGAATTTGCATATGAAACAGGTACATATATCGCATGGCAAACGGCACGTGTTCGTCATTTGTTCGCGTTGCAAAGGAAGCACGCAACATCTTCTCATTTCATATTCGTAAAATGATAAAACGGCATCATGCTGGACAAATTTCACCGGGATACACGGTAAGAACGATGTCTATAATTATCGTTTTTGTGTCATAAAATCACTGTTAATCGAGCAACACCTATATCTTATTCTGCGATTACGTGGAAATAGATCGACCCTCATTTACACTCGTGCGTACAGGTGGACTCTGGGAGGAAAAGGATAGTATTTATAGAGACGTCTCCTTGGAATCGTTGACATTGATTCCGCAAATCTATCACGGCTCCGGCTATATATAGAGACTCATTGTAATTACATCGAGGTAGGAATGTGCTATTAAGCATAGCTAATGTACGTAGCTCGCCTGTGCTCGTACAGAAACGATACCTAGTGTTGCTTAATCATCGAGAAACCGTGACAACTACTTGATTTTGCTTGAATTATTACCTCGAATATGCAAAACGACCATTGGAAATAAAACGATCGAACAGTTTCCCATTCGAACGTAATCGATTTTCGATTCTACGAATCTTACGCGATTCGTGTATCGTGCACCCCCTGTTTAATTGTAATCTAATTCTCAAACGACCGAGAATAATTTTCAATCGTTGAACCGGCTTTATCGAAAGTTTCGCGATGCAACTACGTTCGTACCTTATAATTTCTGTAATTACAAAAGCAAGCTGCTCGCTCCATTTGAATAATTACCCGGCAAAGTAGATCGTACGTGTACCGATCGTATCTGCCCGTTCGTTTCAGCGAACCACCAGCATTTTTTTACTATTAACCGAGATTACTATCGACTTCCAAAGCAAATGCGTTAATTAAGAAATAAAGAGGACCCTTAATAATACGCCTTCGATGCGACCACCTTAATTGTACCGATTTTGTATTTCGCTTTTCGAAACGGCGCTTCCTTCCCATTAATTTTTCATTAGCTATCCCTCGTTGCGCGTTAGGCTAATAACCCACTCGCGAATAACTTTCAAACCATTCTTCGCTATTATAGCGCCTCTATTATCGTTATTTTAATGAATATTTTTATCAGAGATTCCTAAATTACCTTCAACACTCAAACTTTATTTGAAACGCTCGAGTGTGCTTTCGTACCTGAACGTTCGCCTCTTGAAGCCATATATCTTCGGTTTGTTGTATCACAGCCTTCACTTTCGTTATATCGTCACGGTTGGGTTTGAGTAAGTGAAAAATTTTTCTAATTGGTAGCATAAAATAGGAATGGTCAAAACACCGTGATGAGTGCTGTTTTGCCACGACAAGATATACCGCGTGGTAATATAATACGTACAGATCTAAACACGTGGTATTCTAACGAGTGGCGATACTGAGCGCAAGAATTGAACGCTTGGTAATCTATTCAGTACAGATCTAAACGCATGATGATACAATGTATAGAGACCTAATGCTTGGCGACACAACGCATACATATCTAAACACGTGGCGATTTAATTTGTAGAAATTGAATCGATCTAACGAGTGACGATACACTCGGTAATTTAACACACTACAATCTAACGCGTGGAACTCTGATCGTGTGGCGATAGAACGCGTGGAAATCTTAGCAAGCCACACCTTGTTCCGTCTCACCCAATATATTGCCAACTGCAAGGATTGCACAAGCAAAATAGATAGTGGTGGGTGATACACTTAAATTGCGTGTTTACTAGCTACTGGCGCAATTATATATGTATGTGCAGGTAGCAATTTGCCTTGGTTCTCGTAACGATTGTTCCGATTGATCGCGATTTGCTCGAGGTCCGTACGATTTCTCGATCCCCGTTTCCAACAGCGGGAGACACGACTTCCATTTATTAGACTTTGATGCGTTTATAATTAAGTACCGCGGGTAGTATAGCCTAGTAATCGGTGAAACGATTGCAAAATATTTACACAACATATGGTCGAGCCTTTTTCTTTCGAGGCTACTTAATTGACGTTATTCAACCGCGAATCGTGTTAGCGTAACTATAGATGTTCGCTTACCAGAGGTAGTAACAGGAACGTTGAAATTCGAGAGAGAAAGGCTTCGCTTCCTTTGGGACCGTAAAGAGGAAGACCTGTTCCGAACGATTGAACTGCACTTCCTTCAGGGTGGCCGGCAGACTTCTTTGTTCCTGTAGTAAATCATCGATACTTCAGTGGCCAGGAAAAAGTGTCCGGCTACCTGGACGGACAACCGCTCAGGTAGCATAACGCGATTTCTAAACTCAATACTTTCACAACCATAAGGAAACATTGTTAATAAAACTCGAGTATCTCCTTAATGACTTGCGATTTTATATCGTGTTTTGTACACTTTTTTATAACGAGATTATTGGTAGAATTATACTTGAGTACTTCATTTAACATAGGGTATAAAATGATTAAACTTCAAATGGTTAGCATTCGAAGGAGAGACGTATTCTAATTAGGTCAAAGTGTTAAGGAATTCGACGCTGTATCGATGGGACGTTCAGGCGGTCAATAAAAAAAGTGTTACGTGTCCGATTCGTTATTTCTTCATCAAGAATTTCTGTACCAGTAAGAAATGTCCGTCTCGCAAATTTATATTCTTCGGTGCGTGACAAGATTGAATCAACGACAGTATGTATCGACACGCGAGCCAGTTTCTACGAGCAATCCGTGTTATTTACTCAGCCAATGCGTTTAGAGAACGCTCGTTGTCGTCTGGTTGTTCAATTGTTCTTCAGCTGTACACGCGAACAAAGGAGAAACAACAGCTTAAGGAGTCATTACGAGAGTGCATTACCATCTCGAAACCTCATTTCACAAAATTGATGTCCTACTCTTTGTTATTTCGTTTTTTGAAATTCATGCACCACGCTCGACAGCGTTCGAGCGACGTCGAACATATGTATTAACCAAGAATTTTCTCAAGATTGTTACATTTTCTTGACGAATGCTCGGCTCCGAAGTGTCCTTCGGTTTGATACGTTCGTTAACGAGGGTACTCGAGGCAAAAGAGCAGCACTTCTCGACTCGGCTCGACTCGATTCGTTTTACCCAATTACATTTGCATTATTCGAAATCGGGTCGGCTGAGTAACCGATGATCAAAGGTAGCCGTTATAGCCGGCCAAGCAAAACAACGAAGTATTATCATAAAAGGTTCGCGGTCCGTGCATGTAATTTGGAGCAATTTGGCAATTGCATATAATTGATGAGGATGCCTTTTACTTGACGGTGCCCGCACCGCGTCCAACGCAGCCGAGTTAAGTAGGGCTAATCACTGGTTTGCCTCTCTCGAAAACATCAAGAACCTGCCTTCTAGCGCCGAAATACCAAAGTATTTTTTCGTATAGACCGCGTACACCGGCACCAACATCGACGCGAACGACCCAAGACAACGGGACGTAGCCTGGAAATACATATACCTGGGCCCCGATGGAATGGTAGGACCCAGAGGGACCCTCCTACTTCCCAGAAATAAGGGCCTCCAAGTCCCTATTGTTCTTGCTAATTGCCACCCCGCATAACCACCCGTCCTTTACCTCGGTTGGCTACGTAGCTCGGCCTGGCCCTCTTCTTTAATGGCCAGGTACTCAGGGATGATAGTTACAGGTCCCAACGCAAATACCAGCTTCGTACGTAGCCTTTGTGAAAAGAAAATTAGCCGAAAGACGAAGCTATACCCTTGGCCGAGGACAATTTTTCGACCAAAGTATCAGTTTCGACCCAGCTACCCCGACGGCTATAACCTTCAGTGATATACCCTGCACGCTGTGTTTATGGCTTGACCGGATACTTTCACGGATAGAAAGTCTACGGGGTCTTGCCTCTAACTGGTATCGATACCGTTTCACCCTTCTTGGACCTTCGAAGCACAGATTTCTATCGTTTGACCGTAATTTTTCTTAACGGTGTTTCTATGTATAGGTATAAAAATAAAGTACTTTTCTTTTATCAACCGTGTTATTTTTAGTCGGTTTCACCCTTTGGAATCAATATCCATTCTATATGTACTATAAAGCAGGTGTGTAGGCTATATCGAAACGTACGTAAACTCCAAAATCCCTGTTTATATCTCTACTTAGTACATTCTCGGATCCACATATTCCAGATTCCTTTATCTCAAGATCTCTATAAGCCCAGACTTCAAATTGCTCTATCCTTACAATCCCCGGTCTCTGTAACCGACTTCCATTTGGCTAAACCCTTATATTACTGTACTCCTATATCTCCCCATTGATTTTATTTAGTTCTATTTATTTGAATTCTATCAAGTTTAAATCCCATTTATTTTACCCTTATCAGGTTCCATCTCCATTTCACTCCTATTGAGTTTCTCTGATTTTCAAATCGCTTCCTTGTCATCCCGACTGTTGTAAATAACCCCGTTTGCGTGTATGGTATAATCAGTGAAACTAGTATCCCCGTAAGAAGTAAAACTTTCTCTCGTTTAATTGACTCGAACCGATACGCGTAACGTGGATAGATCCAACCGTGTCTGACGATCGTATCGTCGATTTACATGGTGATTTAAAGCTTATGTCGCAATCGTAAACAGCTACCTTCAGGGTAATTCAACTTTCTTAAGCCTGTCATCTGATCGATGATCGGAGCCGCAGGTACGAACGGGAATGAAACGGGAGTTACTCGTGTTCACAATGTTTGCACCTTTCTGTAGGACGTTAATTGCTTTCACACAATTTCGAGCGACTTTAATTTTCTCGGTTACGGTCAAATTACAAGCATCGTTCGACGTATAATTAACGAGTGATCAATGATCAATTGGAACTTGTCATTTCGTGAGTCATTAATCGTTTCACGAGCAAAAGTATTTTTCTCGACCACGGCTATTAACCTCGTCTTCTTCTATTTTTCTTGCTCAAGGATGTTCGCTACGTTTTACGATCCAACATCGAGTAAAATTGTAGCAGAGTTTTCGAAAAATCGTTCAAGTTTCGCAATAACTAAGACACGAACGTCGTCGAGCAATTCGTGTCTCTTTTGCTAAAGATAGTTATGTCCCGTTTCACTGTCTCCCTCATAAATTGCCCTCGACCCAATACCCATAGAATTCTCGACTACGAAAGAGAGAGGCATATGAACTACGTCATTGCCGTAACTACGATTTTCGTGTAGGGAGTCCAGACATTTTTAAATTTCCAAATTTTACTTATGATCAAAGATCAAATGATCCATCTTAATTTTCTCCAAATTAAAGCTAAATGTAAATAAACTTTTTATATTTTCAACTTATTTTTCTACATAAAATCATCTCGTTCATACTGAGACACCGTGTGTTCTATGTAAACGACCCAAGTTGCAGACGGATGTAAAGTTTCACCGACTAGCGAGTACGGAGACAGTCGGGGAAATCAGACATTCGCGAAATTGATTTGGCTCGTGTCACCGTCGATAAAGAACTTAAGTAGCCCTCTCTTCGATTCGACACGGAATCCGGTTGAATTCCCTTCTCCGACGAAGGAAGCGGAGGAGTTTGGTGGCAAAGAGAACAATAAAACTTTTATTTCGCCCGGGTTCCTGACCAGCCATCCGCCTGAGAAAAGGGGAAGGGAAAAAAACCGGCCCATTATGCGGGTGCACTTGTCGTTCGTTCGCCGAAACGCTTTGCATCGTTGCGTCCACCATAGAAATTGCTTCAACCCGTTACCCGGCTTTGTATTTTATAGCCGTACGCGTGCCCGTACGTCCCATATCCGCCCGAGTACGTTCTTAACGCGAGTAATCGTTTCGAACGTTGCTCGATACTTTCCCATGGTCTCAACGGCAATTAATATTGACTAGAATTTACAATCCAGTAATTTTGTTGCTTCGCAGATACTTCCGCAGATAATTCATAATCACGAGAGCTCTTTTTAATTGCATGAAATAATCGGTGTAATCGACGTAGCGAAGATTTTTAGTATTTCAATGTCGTCCACGTGTTTTTTGTACGAAAAACGTTTGGAATGAAAATTATCTCGGTTCTTGTTACCCGTGGCGACAAAAAATATACGAAATATGTCCTCCTTTTTTCACAACGTGAAATCTTCCCGGGAGGAGAAAAAGTTTAATCTGTGCCCTGCTCTTGACCAGTCATCGTCCTTAAAAAGGAGAAAGGGTGGAAGCCCAGACCCCCATTAAACGGATGCACTGCTGTTGTCTTTCACGATTATATATAACGCTGCCACGTTCGAGTGTGTACCTTGATAATCCAGGACCATCCGAGAGGGTCAAAATATCCATGCGGCCGCAATAAAACCTATCTTAGACCTCCTGGGGAGAGACACGGGGCCCGTCTTTCGTTGCAAGTCGATGAAGAATCGACTAAATTCGTGCGGTATCCGGCCCCGTTTAATGGGCCTCATTAGTTACAGCTTTTATCGGTTGTCTGTCCACTACTCCGATTAGAAGACCGCTATATTGCTAATAAAGTACCTCCTTCGAAAAAAATATACATACGCCTCTTCTACATTTAACAGGCTAATTAACCGGTTTTCGGCTTATCTGCTCTTAGTAATTAGTCGTTTTCTCAAAAGATACTCCAACAAATTTTTATCGCGAAGGTTCAATAATCTTTAGTGCACTTTCATTTTCTAAGGTTAAGTACTTCAGGATCTGAAGATTTTACTTGGGAATTCGGAAATTTGGAAATATGGAAGGTTCAGAATTTGGGGGCCTGAAAATTGGTACGCTAACATAGTTGGAAAGTGAGTGCTACGATAATGGGTGAACATGTGTAAAAGTGTATATAAAAATGGGAACATAACCAATTGTATTTGATTGCGATTATCGATCGGAATCGACAGAAATCCCCGTCCACTTCCGTGAAATCTTTCTTTCAATTTAACGGTTCCTCGAAAATTTATAACCCGGTCGGGTAATTGGGGAGCCGTCATCATGGAATTCGGATTGTTACTTCAAGAGATCCGACGTACCGGTGGAAGGCAATAAAAGGACCGGTAAATTTGTTCAGTATCCGATCCCATTCATCGCGGATCACTGCTTAACCTTCTTCCTGAGCATCGATCCGACCATCCGCGTATTCGAATACCATGAAGAGCGTGCCTTCCGACCGAAGTTTCTCACGAATCTCTCGAAGAACTTCCCGAGGACCAGTCCCTCTGTTCTCGTCCTCCTTCTGCATACCTCCTTCATTCCCGTTCGTCCTCTTCGACTTCTTCGTCCGGTGGCCACTCCTTTCGGTTTCGGCGTCGATGAGGAACCTTCTTCTTCGTTCCTCTCCTTTTTCTTTTCGCATAACTCTGCAGGTTCATAGCCCACTAGCGGTCAAGCTACGAACAGGTGTCCCGTGCTGGGTCGTAGGACGTGCTTCGCTTCCTTCCTCCCTTTTCTTTTTCTTCTTTCGCTTTCCAAATCGTTTATAATTCCCACCGCTACCTTAATACACCGACTGTTACCTCGCTTCTGCTTGTCCTCCGCGATACTCTTTTTTGCTAACAAACGGTCATTGTTGTCTCCTCGATCGAGATGATGAAGATAACATCGTATACACGTGTTACGTGGAACAGTTGAAGAAGAGACCAAGCCTTCATCGGCTTAAGTGTTTCTTATGCTAATCGTATAGTCAGGGTATTGACTTTTAATCATTTGTACGTTGAAATATATGGGCGTGTATTGTAATAGCAAAGAACTCTGTTCCTTGTTCTAAAGCAAATCAACTTTAGGCAGATTGGTACAAAGAGTGCAATTTTTACGCACTTATGTTTATATAAAACCTTGAGTACATCTAGACCATATAATATTTAATACGACTATCAAAATGATCTCATGAACAAAATAGTTTTGTACTCCACAGTGGGTCCGCATAACTTTTCATTCGGTCCCAAGAGAATTGACAGAAGATGATAGATTTTGTTCGAGTCATAGAACCAAATGATCTAGCACAGCCGTAGACGGGTCTTGAGAGATGAATTCATAAATAGAAATAAAAGGGATGGACCGCCTCGAATTCCGCAACGTCTATTATCGACGGAACATCGTTTGCTCAACAGGTCAAGCGACCTGCTGCCGTTGAGGCAGGCACAAAAGTCAGTATATGCCATTGCCAAGATTGAGAAACGACCCTTTCCTCGCACGCCATTCGTCTTCCATACACGCGAAGCCAGCAAGGTTTTAGAGAGCTCGTAATCCCGGCCATATCGCGTAATCCCTGATTGTTGTCTCGAAATGTTTCTTCCTCGCCGCGACAACGAACAGCTTTCTTTTCTGCCCAGCGTGGCACAGAAGCAAAAACGAATTCGTCACCACGGGTCGCGTGTATTCTTCCCGTGAAATTCAACGCTAACCTCGCTGTTCGACGCTCGACCACCAACGCGCCTCGTGTCACGGCTGAATACTAATTGTCGCAATTTAGAACGGTGGATGTTACTAATTAGAAATTAAGATAGTCGAGTCACTTTGTGGTTTACAATTACCCTGTAACGCGGTTAGCGGAATGAACAATTGAGTACAACCTGTCGCCTAAACTTTCTCTCGCACGCCGCTTCACTATTAGGTGCACAAGTCGTTCATTTTTTTCTCGAGTGTTGCCTAAACAAAAAGAAACTTTGTCGAATAAAATTAAATGGCGTCAAATGGGACGTCACGCGATGCACGTGTCAGCCCCGGAAATGGAGGCGTTTCGAACGTTTCAAGATAATCTCCCAGAATCGACTCGCACAACGAAAAAACCAAGTAATCTTGACACAATTGAAATCGTTTAATTTTATCTGACGAAAATTTGTTCCGTCCTTTACCGTTTCGGTATAGGCTGACCCAGTTGCATGGGTCACCCTGTCAAGAAACAGGTTTAAAAAAACGTAGTTAAGAAACGAACCTAATCATCGACACAGAAATGACGAAATTCGAGCGAGTGTGCCCTTTCCCCTTAGGAACCGGAGTCACGCGATGAATTGCGTCTACCGAACGAAACCACCAGCGAAGCAGGCTAAATCCTCGGCTCGATTAAACTAAACGAACGGCTTTGATAATCAACTCCGGTTCGGTACACAGCCACTAATTGCCGTTACATAACGCATTAACGTCCTTCCCTATTAATTAGTAAATCCAATATCCCGAACCATCGATATTCAGCTCACCTCGTAATTGGCTGGCGAGTGTCGTTAGCGATGTTCGTTCTCGTCCTCCCCGAGTTCTCTCCCGTCGTTCGCAAACAAAATAAAATTCGCATGATTTAAATAAATGCCCGAGCGTACCACGAACGACGTCGTGTGTTACGCAATGTACGTGCATTACGGATACACTTGAGGGAACCGAGAGAAACTCATTAGTTTCATCATTCGGGACGTTGTGGTGTACGTACGACTACAACGCTTACGAACGTGCACGTACACAACACACGGGTCGTCGCTCTTCTAATTGCATATACAACGGGCCTCGTTCAAATCAAGTTTCCGTCGAGCACGGCTTTCTATCCTCCGGCATGTTGCTCAGAATCGTTTGGATAAACGAATCGTAACCCTTCGCAGCGCGCTTTCAACCACTCGTTATCGACCCGAGTATCGATTATCTTTTTGCTCGTGGAATTCCATGCTGATCGGGTTTTACTTTTGCAATGGTCCCTAGTGAAACTCTAACGATGCATGCTAGGGTGCAATATGAACTTCGTTCGCATTACGATGGCTGTGAAGGAGCAGCATGATCTTGGACAACTACTCTACATTCTCTAATCCCTAAATGACTATACCTCTACAATAATAGCAAGTTCACCGCCTACAATTTTAGAAGAAGACTACGTTGCATCCGACTGTACTCGAACTCCTTGATAAAGCAACGAACCAAATGAACCCTTCTTAGCCAGTTGTTGTAGTTTAACAAACAAACAAGCTTATCTGAGAGTTACAAGTAACAGCACGTGTATCTCGTTAGATAGATCCGATGTCCCGGCGGGGATCGTATATCTAACGTCAGCGAGTTAAAGGTTAAGCTTCGTCGAAAGAACGTTCGCGCGAAGTGTTCGTCGCTAAAACCTTTTATCGAGAGATACGAATAATACGAAGAATTTCGCCGATCCTAGCCGAAGAAAAATCGGACAGTTTTACGAGCGCAAAACACACGAGGAGAACGTTCGTCAAGCATTTCAGGCCTGTCTACCTTTTTGCCCGCGGCATCGCGATTTATGCCTTCGTTTTTCGCCCCCCTCCCTGCCCGCCATCTATATTCGATCCGTTAACGTACGGACATTTGCATAAATTATACATTATAACATTATTAAATCGGAGCAATCCGTCGAATGTGGAACGAATTTTGTAATTTTCTGCTTTCAAACGAGACCGCTGTGTCCCTCGCTTTATGGACCAACCATCCCTTATTAAATCAGACTAGCTTTCAGGAATTTCTTCGATAATAATGCAACAAGAAATAATCGAACCGTTATGGCACCGATTCGCGTGTTTCTCGAACCTGTAATCCGTTTGGCAACCGAAGAAAACGCGTAAAAGAAAAAAATATGTACGATACAGTGGAGAAGGGGGAAAAAGGCGGGAGGGAGAGACCGTCGAGAAATAATTAATATGCCATGGACGCATAACGAACGACCCCGCGAAGCAGTCTGTTTGTTTTCGGACGGGTCTTCTTCGGCTTCAGGCATGTCGGCCGTATCTCTCTTTTGCCTGGGCCTTCTCGACCTCCCGCTGCTTCCCTTTTTCCCTTTTTATTTTAAACGCACACGAGGCAGGCCCTTCTCCCGAGCCCCTTCTGTTTCTCAACAGAGTACCGTTCTCCCTAGTTCGTCCCTATCGTGCTTCGCGGTCCACGGTTAAAAAAAGAACCGCCTTTTAGAAGAACCTCCGAAATCGTATCGCTGTACGTGAATTAAAACTTCATAAACCAAACTAACGACGAAGCGTATTAGCCAAGTTATTTTTCTTGCAATCAGCTTAAAACCTTCAATCTCCACAGGGATCATTTTTGCACGATTAGCAGATGAAACGATGGAATATCTTCGTGTACACCCACGCGTCGATGCTCAACTGTAGTTCGGTGCAAAAAGTTAGCTCCACACGTGGCTACACAATATTTAGTCATATGATACGCTGTGATATAAATGTCTGTCCAAATGCTTATCGACGAAATAAGATAATGTCGCATCGATCGAAAGTTCTCGAAGTTTACTCAATCTGGAGTCAAAGTGAGAGGGTTTCCTAAAGACCTCTCATGATGTCTCATCGTGTCCTCTTCTTTGCTCACGAAGACTCGTGAGATAGCCGAGTAGAAGCAGCAGCAGCAGCACAGCAGCGGTGCACACGAGAGAGCCGCATGCCTCCTCTCCATATATTCTCTCCACTTTAATCTTTCTTTTGTGACTCGGCCGTTTTAGCGTTTTTTATTCCCCGATGAGCCGGGACTTCGTCGACGAAACAGAAGAGACGCGCAATGAAGACGGAGAGACCAGGCCATGGACAGAGAAGAGGGTGGGACACAAGAGGAGGGCCATCGCTGCAGGCTTATTAGCAAGAAGTCACAAGAGAAAGAGAAGGACGTAAGGAGTTCTGTCGAGGGAGAAAAAGAATCGTTTAAGAGGAAAGGGACGAAGGGAAGGTTCGAAGGGTGGACATAGCAATGTCGTGGATAAAGATGGCTTCGCATTACCATAATAAACAATTGTGCGGCTCTTCGGTTAATCGTTGCAAAACCAAACTTCTTTTTGTAAGATACGGGTTAAAATGATCGACGCGATTGCTAACTCCGTTTTAAAAATGCAATATATATTCTCGTAAAGGCTACGATTTCAAAGGCGAAGCTACGTCTTTCGCTGTTCTTCACAGAATGCCCTCTTCCTGTTCCGAGAGGTTTCCTTGTCCCTCGCGAAATTCAGGGGCCTTGGGGTTGTTTATGGCCCTGACGTCCCAGCGTCGGGCCTCGTCACCGTGATGGTCGTCGTTGGACGGCCATGTGCCCTTTGCCCTGATTTATTAGGGTGGGTCGTCGAGAATTTTCTAACACTCGGCCAGCCTGCAAATGTGCTTGTCCTCAAGCATGTTGTATTTTCTAGCGGGTCTCTATAACAACAGATTCGGTGTTTGCCTGAGTACACAGTTCAATATTGAAAATATCAATTCGAGCCTCAAAAGAATACTCTTCGAATGATTAATACATAGTAGTCGTTAATACTTCCCTTTTCGTCAGAACTTTCATCTAGTTACCAATCAGCAATTGTCGACGATGACTACATTCATCGTCAGGGCTGCCAAGTTGCAACGCCTTACTCAGCATACATATGATGCTCTGCCATCTGCTGTCTGATGAATCCGTTGTCTTCGTCATGACAGTCGCGAAATCTGCCCACTGCCATGACAGTACCATCATCGTCGTCCAGTAGTAAACAAACATACTACTGACCCGACGGCCCCAAGGTCGTCATCGAACAACGGCGACCAACAATCGCCGTTGACAATCAGATCCTTGCTCCGTCATTCAGTCGCAACAAGCAAGCTAAACTGACATGACGGCTTCGGTATGATCTTGTACTAGTGGCCACGCCATTTCGACTAGCACATCATACCGGCATCATCGGCCGAGGCCGATCAACATCGCCCCGACACGATGGCCACAAAACAATCGTACAATGGCAGCGGCACCCGCTCCATTGTCACGATATCGCATCTTCTTTCCAGCGATGACTTTCTGCATCCTGATGAAGATGACGATCCGAAAATAACAGCCAGACTCGGTGACCTTCGTCCGTTGCTGCTGCCTTGCAATAACTACCTCGAGTTATATTCATGAAACCTTTTAAACAGAATGAGAACAAAACAACATATTAGCCTACTGATTACGACTCAGGATTACAATTGCTCAGTCAGGAAAACGAGTTCAACTCGTTGATCCGTTTACTTCCCTTTCGTAAACCCTCGACTTTCTAACGGGTATTTACGTGTCCGATGAATCCTGAACGGCCCTTTGATTTTGGAGCAAAGCTACCTGCTTTCTCCCGTCGCTCGTTCCATGGTAATTTTGACCATTACCAAATCTGCTGATACCTGCTGACTCCTCGCCGAGTCCAGTCGTATCGTTGTCTCTGTTTCTGCTACCGCCGCCGCCAATGCGTAAACGTCGGTGTTCCAATCACTATTCCATGTTAGTCCGTTTAATTCTAAGACAATACTTGTCTAAATGCCCGGATTTTCTACACAACGTGCAAATGCTCCGTCCTTCGGTGCATCGGGCGGAAAAATGCCCAATTTCCCCGCAATTATAACACGTCACCGCCGGTCGATGAGTCTGTCCCTCGGTCGTCGAAGGCCCAGGGTCTCCCGTCGGCATATATGTCCTATTTTCAGGCTCGCTACCTGTACCTCGATGAAATATTCGGGATGTCGCCGGTTCGCTAGAACTTTGCGGCATAGCTCCCATCTCGTTCATCGCCGTGTAGAGTTCATCTGCATCCTCGTAGCGTTTCGACCGGATGGTCCTAGCCACGTTATCGTCATGGATGCCGCCGATTACCGCGTCTTCAAGGTAGGCGTCCGGAATATCCAATTTGAGCGCACGTAATTTTGACAACTTTTCGAAACAATAATCGCCCAAGCGCTGTCCGGGACTCGCAGTATACGTGGCAGCTTCTAGCAACAATCGCGCAAACGGTAGAGGTTTCTTAAAACGCCGCAAAAGGATTGTTTTTAACGATCTCCACGTGTGGTCATTTACTAGCTCCTCGTCGTACACGCGCCGCGCGTGTCCCTTCAAACTTCGAGCAACCGCCAACAATATATTATCGTCGCTCCAATTATATCGCCGCGCGATACGATCCACTTGGCGCGTCCACTGTTCCACGTCCGCACTATCTTTCGAAGGATCGAACTTCGGTATTACGAACTCTTCATTAATCGGCCGGTAATGCACCGCTTGGAGCTCTTGTCGTAAACGTTTTACCGTCGTACGTAAATTCACCGATTCGGAGCTGTCCGTCGAACGGTTTCGACCGCGTGAACGACCACGCGTAGTTTTCCGTTCGCGATCCCACGAACGCCTTCGCACTTCACGTGTGTCGTTGTGCGACGATTCACGGTAATTCTCCAATGAATTATCCCTCGAACGACGATGTCGACGATCTCGCGATTCGTCACGTCTGCGGCTTCGCAAAGTGTCCCTTTTTCGACCTCTCGATTCATCGCGTTCACAGTCACGAGACTCTTCTCGATCTCGACCCTTCGAGCGATCGCTATTGTACACCAGCGAGTCACTTCTTCGCTTTCGCGAACGATTTTCCCGCTCGTACCGCGAGTATTTTCGCGAATCATCTCGCAAACGATTTCGCGAACGATCGCGTGCACCCTCACACGATTCACTCCGGACAGAGTCCTTCGATTGTTCACGTTCGCGCAAACGTCCCCGTGAACAATCCCGAGAAGATCTCCGCGATTTCCCGCTTAGTCGACCCATTTTTCACCAACGCACACTATAACTAATCACGCTGCACACAGGCACAACCGCGTTAAAACGTCTAAAATTGGCACTGTATATCACGAGCGGATTTAAAGCACGAGGTTGATCACGAGCGGATTTAAAGCACGAGGTTTATCCCACTTCTGATTTGTAAGATACGGGTTAAAATGATCGACGCGATTGCTAACTCCGTTTTAAAAATGCAATATATATTCTCGTAAAGGCTACGATTTCAAAGGCGAAGCTACGTCTTTCGCTGTTCTTCACAGAATGCCCTCTTCCTGTTCCGAGAGGTTTCCTTGTCCCTCGCGAAATTCAGGGGCCTTGGGGTTGTTTATGGCCCTGACGTCCCAGCGTCGGGCCTCGTCACCGTGATGGTCGTCGTTGGACGGCCATGTGCCCTTTGCCCTGATTTATTAGGGTGGGTCGTCGAGAATTTTCTAACATTTTTTTAATTACATCTACCGCGAAGTCATTTACGAGCTGAGATTTTCTTGTTTTGCTAAAGGCAATCGGGACAGGTCATAATTGGCCCACGTTGTAATTAGACCAGTGGTATAACTGGATATGAATGAATCTGGCCCAAGTACAAATTTCCCTCACAAAAATCCTACATAGTTACGCCAATGAACATAGCCAATGGTAACCTGATGTTTGGCGAACTGTAATCTTTAGAAGAAAACGAGGGACATTATCAGGATCGTTTCAAGTTTCGCGAGAAGCAACGGTGACAGGGTTCGGTCATGAAAGCGAATGATTTTCGTTACGCTGAACCGGAATTGGTCGCGGGTTGGCTGGTATCCGCACGGCAGCTTGTACAGCAAAATAAATTATTCCCGTGGAGCGTAGGGAAGCGATGTAAAGGGAGAGGCTGAGAGACGACGAAGGAGAAAGAGTAAAGTCACGGATAAAGATGGCTTCGCATTATCATAATAAACAAGCGGCACGATGGTTAGTCACCGCGAACTGCTCCATGTCTCTTTGTTTATTTCGTGCAGTCCTCATTAACACACGGACCAGAGAGAACTCTACTCTCTCCGTGTAATGTATATTTACGCTACGTCAAACACGGTCCCAGTGTATCGGCCGTGTTCCTCGACGTGGATTTCTTCCAGACCCTCCGCTTGAAATCTCTCCAAGCAAAAAGATCCACGAACGCGACCGACCGAGCGTTCCTCTTCTTCTTTTCTTAGACGCGAATTTTTCCCCTGACGGCAAATTTATTTGGGGTAATTTGTTTAGCAAATACAACGTCCAGACGATTATCTCATTTGTACACGCAACGCGCTCGTTCCGATTCGCAAAATTGCCCAGACATCATCCTTGAATCTTCGAGACCGTGGAAAAAGTGACGAGCCGCCTCGATACACAAAGGAAGGCTTGGTACCTGCCGGCTAAATGAAAGTGAGCTCTTCGTGTACTTGTTGCAACGAGCAAAGTATAATCTTTTATGACTTTCAATTGGCTATTCATTAAAAGAAGCCGCCAGGTATCGACGCTCTTCTATACTTGCGATGATCGGGATGCGAAAATGATAGACGTTCGCGGAACTGTATGAAGTCATCCGGAGCAAGCTTTGTTCCAAATTTACAGATCTTCGAGTTCCCAAACCGATGTTGAAATTGAACCACACGATGTTACTTTAGATTCTTTTTTATCGAACTTATCTTTTCATTGTCCTCGATTAGCCAAACAATGTTCTTTGTTTAAAGAAATATGCGGGTAACGTTTTGTGACGATATGAACTTCTGGAATGACCTAATATTTACACGCATCCTCGAACGGTCTTATCAAGCTCGTGCTTATAAATAAACATGAGTTGTAATCAATTAGCCAAACGAACAGCGTGTGGCTCCACTCCGTATAATTTCGACGATCGAATCTTATTATATTCGAGATGATACGACGTAGGACAAGTACGGAACTCGTTACGGTATATCGACCACCCATGATATAGCATCATTAATCAACACGAGTCATTTATTATCAACGATCGCTGGTACTTCAGAAACATTGCGAAGAAGGAACAAGATTTCCTTGCGCGTCGTAATGTCTTTCTTTGGTTCATCTGAATTTCAGTATTATTCCAACTTGGAAAGCAGTTCCACGACCTCGACGACAAAATTCCTCCTCTCTGTACGACAATTTTAAAGTTAGCATCGAAGATAATTTATATAGTAGTTGATCTTGCTACAATCTCGTTCTCATTTTATTGGCGACCAGTACTTCTGCATGTTGAACTCGATGTCCTTGCGTATACTTCGTTTTATCTACTTATAGCAACATTTTTATTCTTTACTTCTCCATACCACGAGTAAATCGACCGTTTAATTAATCTAAATATTTTTCTTTTGGATTTATAGATTCCCCTTTCGTCCAAGAAGTAAGGTGTTATTGCAATCAACCGGAATGCGTGCCTCAAGGATACATGTGCCGTGGCAGGGGTTGCTTCACCGAGCTTCCATCCAACACAAATCCATCACTATTGAGAGCAGAGCACAGCACTTACAGCGGCTGTCTCGACGAAAGATTCAAGGAACGACAGTGTCCCACGGGATATCTTTGTTGCGAGCAGGATCTTTGCAACCACGTAGATAGTCCAGCCATGAGAAACAGGCTCAACAAGACTCTCCAAGGTTAAACGAATGTTCTCTTTATCCGTTCATTAAAATCAGCCTGATAACGTCTTAATTTCGAACGAGTACCAATTTTCCTTTTCACATCCTCTTTGCAGGTTCTACCTCCTTAAACGAAAGACCTCTCTGTTCCCAAACTTGCTCCTTGCACCCATCTCACCTCATCCGATATGCTCGCGATTGATTTCACTTTTAATTAGATTATTCAAATGTATTCCCTATACGTTGTATACTAAGAACCTTGTATCCGTCGTTTTCCAACGATTCGATATACGCGCATGCCACTTCCACGAAGTCTTGAACAAACGATTTAAAACAATAGTGAAAGTCGAAGGTTGTGTGAATTTATGAATAATGAAATCTTCAGCATAATTGATACCGATGTACGCGGCATAACGAAGAACGTTTATTATTGTTGCAGTGTTGGCGGGTGACCAACGACCTTTCCTCGGCCCGGTGCAGCCGATCAATCACGGGGGTCAGTCAACGGACGGCTGGTTCAAGACTGCCACGATTGCTGTACCGATTTGCGGCCTAATCGTTCTGCTGATACTGGCCAGCCTCGCTATTAGATTACTTCAGCCCGTGCCGACGCAAACCGACAAGCTTGGACCACATCGGATGCCCGATAATGGGCCGCCGTTACTAGGACCACAGAAAGTGCCTCTCGTTTAATGTATCTCGCAATCCAAAGACGTTTTGATAAAGTGTTCTAGCCGCGGATAGACCTTTTTAGTAAAGACTATCTCTAGAAAAAGCTAGCGGGCTTACGTAGCTCCACTTGGCTGTGAATTTTGTGAAAGAGCGACTGCTGTAAATTATAACAATGCGTGTTATGCATCGATTGCTGTTGAATCCCGTCGAACGACGATATCGAATGAAAAACAAACGGGAAATATATGTATAGTCGTCGTGAGATCGAACAGAGTGAGAAAAGGGCCAATAGAACAGGACCTTTGTCATTGGAGTAACTAGGTAGGGACCAGGGTGGACCCTCTTCGAATATAGAAATATAACGCGCGGTGAACTAACGCATAGCCCATAGAGCACCCGAGGAAATGATACGTGTAGCCATACAATGCATGGCGATATAACGGGTGGCGATCTAAGGCTATCCCACTTTTGTCCGAGGACAAAGATCCTAGTTACACCGATGACCTTTGTACATGACGTTAATAAGCGACAAAAAAATAAAACGCATGATATCGCCTTTATTGTAGCATTGTAAATAGAGTATGTATTTTCTATGGTATTTAGATGGTATCGCTTATTTAGGAGGCGTTACAAATTGTAATGGCGTGTTACACGAACGTGTGTCATCGATCCTCGATGTTCAAAAAGACGAAAATCTAAATAAAAACCTTAAACAATCAATGCATATTATCAAGAAATACTGACAATGTGCATCGATCAACTGAGGTCTTCGTAATGAAAAAATCCATTGTGACGTTACAATATAATCTCGTCCGAGAATATGTGTATGATTCTGCAATACGAATAATTGTTTACCTGTCGAGAGAGAATACCGATGAAAACGAACGAAGAACAATAAAAGTCTGATATCTGTTTTTTTTTTCAATTACGTAGGTCACCTTCTGTCGAAGATCAGTTATCCTGGTATATCATGTATTCCTGACATAGTAATCGTATTCCATATAAATCTTATACTATTGTGATAATATGATAACTTGTATAATAGTTTATGTTTATTAAATATGTACCACGACTTTGTTTTACACGAGTTACTTGCGAGGGATAAAATCGATACGAAAGTCGACTTAAAATATATTGAAATAATTTTGCAGTAATCGGATCTCTATTTATTTACTCCTTTTTATCAGTTACATACACATACCATATCGATACCCGATATACAGGAAGGGTATGTCATTATTCTGTAAAATTAACAATCGATTTGATCAGCTCAGAAAATTTGTCTCGTTCCACTTTCGAAATAGTAACCATAAAACGTTTAGTAATAATATAAATGTTTTGGCATCACAGTTTAAAATCGTACAATTTTCACATTCCTCGTTTCGTTCCGCTTTTTTGTAATTTCTTCGCTCGATTTGTTTTTCTTGTTTCAATCTTGCTTCGCTTCCACGGGTCCATTCCGTCTCCTTTCTTGGGAAAAAATGTATTTAGCTTATAAAAATACTGCTTAAGGTATGTATCTTCATTTGTATCTCTATGTTTTTGTTCATTCCCCAACAATAATTGGGCTACCAGTCAAGTTCAATTGAAATTCGAGCAGGACAATTGTGTTCCATCTATGTACACGCAACATAGGGATACTAGGTTTTGCTCGATGCTTTATAATCAGTCGACCGTCACAACCCGCATGACGGGTTCTAGTTACATTAGTTAACAGATCATAGTTTTTAGGAGAGAATTTCGCCAAATGATTTCACGTAAGCCTCGTGTAGTTTGTTGATAAATTCTGGATCGCTTCTCAACAAATAATTAAAAGCCTGAAGAAGTTGGTTCCTCGTCAACGGTTCTAACGGTCTCGTTAAGGGTTCAGGCGGACTAGGTGCAGCAAACATGACCGGAGGTATTAACGCCGGTGCCGATCCTCTTCCCGATAAAGTGGGCGCGGTAATGATATCTTCCGATGCCTAATTGAATCAATAAAAAAATTCTCAGATCTTACGCTTTAAAAAAAAACCTATAAAAACCTAGATTTAACGCGACGCAACGCGAATACAACCACTCACCGATGTAACAGATGCATGAGCAAACAAAGACGCAAGTGGATTTGAATTACTAGAGACGATAACGTCAGAGGCCTGATGATTCGTTGAATTAGAAGATGATACATTTATCGGAGACTGTATCCTATGAAATCCTGTTGTACCATTTGTGTCTGCAGTGTTCGGATTTACAGGCGGTGAAATATCCTGAGTCATAGACGCTGGTGTAGTTATGATAGAATCTGGTTGAGACACTGTCTTGCTTCGTCTTTTGGATTTGTTCGATGCCGTGCTACTGGCCACGTTATTGGCGGTCAGTATAGCGGTTGGAGTCGATTGAGATTGTTGCTGAGTGGCTGGTTGAGGAGTTATAGATCTGTGTTGCTTTTCAATGTGTTCTACCGTGTGTGCTGCTGGATGTGACATTAAGCGTGCAAGTAAAGGTTTACTCTCGTTCGGTACAGTGCCCCCTGGTGTAGGCTGATCTCCAGCTTTAAAATGACCAGTATTAACCTGAAAGTATCGTAAGAACCTGCATATTTCCTGTCTATGCTAAACCACAATTATAATACCTAACGAATAGATTAAACTGTAAAATAACTAAATAAATGTTTATAAGTACTAACTTTTGCTTTTGCAAAAAAGTCCATTACGCTTTGTGAAGTAACGTCTGGACCTAACGGAGCAGTTAACGGTCCAGATACATTTTCTGTACCAGGAATAACCAGAGGAGACTTATTGCTCTGTCCCTCTCTGGTACTTCCTCCTCCTCCGCTGCTACTACTATTTCTATTAGTATTAAAATCTTCCTGAGCTTTGCTAAGCATACTAAATATGTCAACATTGTTCACGTTAGGACCAGAATCTTTTTTCTCGTTAACAACAGGCTTGTTACAAGCTTTGCGACTTTCTTCCGATTCTTTAACAAGCTTATTCAACATAGCGCCAATTCGTACGCATTCCTCTTTGTCATAAAACCATATACCATAAATGTTGCATCTGGAATTTCTATATAATAAAAATGGCTCTTGCAGTTGTAAGTCCAAGCCATGAGTAACAGGTTCCACTAGATTATTTGTATTTAATCTGCAAAAATATTATTGGAGTCGGGGCTAAAAGTTGTTTACGATTCATGGCTCGAAAGGAAACGAATCATGCTTGGATGTTTCAAACATATTAATTGATAAATATATCACTCTCAGAATTGTTGAAATACTTAAAGATATATTGAAGCTTATACAAGGTAGATTCACAGTAACGTATATTACCTATTCATGATAAGAACACTGTTATAGGGCTCGCCATTCCGCGAGTACACGAATAATGCACCTTCGATGTCGGTTTTTTCCCATTCATTATTCACTGCGTTGAAAGTGTAAAGTGCAACGTGCGTCGCAGTTTCCAAAATATCTTTCACATAGGGATCTACTCGTTTCAGTGCGGCCACGTTCATTCGTAACTCTGTTAGATCCGTCATTGTGCTTCCCACAGCTCAACGATGTAACTCAAGATGTGCAACGATAGTAATTCTTAGCAGTTCAATTCAAAATTTTGTTTGGTCGCTCCGGTAAATCACAAAGAATATAATATTTTGATGTAACGCAAGCAGCTGCTCGTATAATAAACGTCATACTAGATTTAAGGTTGATACCGTTGTTACATCTGCGAACAAGTAATATCACAGAATGCCGACGCTTACTTTCTTTCAGTACCAGCGTTCATTTCTGATTGGTGCAATCCGACACGTTGCAACGGACGCTCAGCTAAGAAAGGAGAATCCAACAATGCTTCATCCAATCACGACGACAGAACTTTTGAAAATGGAAACCAATAATACGGCAATAATGTGATTATAATGCTATTTGCATATGTTCAAAATGTATATAAATGCACTTTACAGGTCCCAGAGAAAGTTATTTTTAAATTTTCACATTTACGGTAAGTTCACAGCTAATCGGAAAGGGAAATGGATTGAAACGCACGGTAACATTTTTTTCCAATCTATCGAGCAACAAATTTGTGTTCGTTTGATTAATGCAGTTGTAGAATAAATTAACGAATCTTTTTACCGGATATTTTGTATGTATATACGTACTCACATACGGTACAGTATAATATATAATGTATAGTATAATAAAAAGTCAACATATTACGCCATTTTGATAGAACATAAAAATTGACCGCGTTGTTTGGTCTTTCACTATAGTAAATACCGAATCAAACGCTTTGATACTAATTTCATGCGACCGTTATTTGCACTTTCTTCACACAGAAGAAAATGATAACGCTTTATTGGCCAACTTAGTCTTCTTCGATACTAAATTTGATAATACGTACAGTATGTAACAAATTGTGTACCGGCATTTTTTTGTACTTTTTATATATAATATTTTATTGCAAACACCTTTCAAAATTCGAAGATACTAATTATTCAAATTTAAAATTTGCTCGTAATTCCTTGGAACGATGCACGATGAACTTCCTTCCACCGATTTCATCCAGATTCGTTAGGCAAGTTCCTTGATGGTATTGTTATATTTCTTCATTTTTGTTCGTGCAACGAGCTCAATGAAAATCCGAAGTGCACATAGTGCACGTAAAATAGAATTTTGAGAAGATTCATGCGCGTTAGCGCAGCGTATGGAAAAATTGGGTCGATGTGCGAAAGATGGCGACCACTGCGTGGTGTGTGTGAGAAAGATTCGTACTTGGTAAATTTCGCCAAAACATGAGAAAATATGGAAAAACCGATGCACACGTGTACTCCGCTACTATACGCGAAAGATTCATAGTATGTTTATGAATATTCAGATTCTATGTTTCCTGTTCGCGTGAGGGACGTTTGTTTACGGAAAAGTTTGTATAATACTTCAACGCGAAGTGAAGTGTTGTAAGGGAAAAAAGAGACCCTAACTTGGACGAGACTGGAGATAAAGTGTTGCCGGACTTCGGCCCGGTGAGAAGATCAGTAGAGATGCTGAAACAATTGCAGATGGGGATGAGAGCTTTCCTCTTGATGGCCTCCCGTGTGTGGACATGCGTCTGCTTTCTCCTCAAGAAGCAGGTTAGAGCCGTAAGTAGGTGCTTTGCGCCTCTATTAGCCTTTTTTTACGTTTATAATTTATACGACGTAACATCCTGTCGACATAGTGTTACTTTAGGTATCGAGCATTATCAGATTACTTTCATGAGTTTCAGAAAATTTTTGCCGGTTCCAGTAAACATTTTGTCATGGTCGGTCGTGTTGTGATAGTGTTGTATGTTTAGCAATGTATCTTTGATTTCGTTAACCCCTCTTCGGTTTTTGGCGGTCTCAGTGGCCCTTACGATTTTTAAACTACACGTGCTTCATATGATTGTTGGAAAATTCATATATTTCATGAAATTTTTGAATGTGACAAAACACATTTGCTTGTATTCAGTTTAGTAGAATAATGTTCTTAGAAAATCGTCCGAATCTAAAAATCCAAAGAAGGGTTGAAGTATTCAACCTGTATGATAATTTATGTAGATGTGATATCCAAATCCATGTATCAGCATGATTATCAATATTTACTTTATCTTAAGAACTTTTTACTTAGTTGTTATCTTTTATTTACTGCGTAAACTTTCGGTAAGAAATATATATTTTGTACTATAGTGGCTTATTTATGTTCAAAACACATGTACTATGACTCGTAACTTTGTACTATTAATTATATTTTTTTAGATATCACAAATGCAACCTGTTAAATACGAGATCTTCCCATTATCTCCATTGTCAAGGCATAGGCTTAGTAAGTATTGTTATCCTTTAATCAATTATTGGGTGATAACATAAATCTTTAGGATGATAAACTTGTATTGATAATATTTTATTTTGAAAAGACTGGATCGATACAAACTTATGTTACAACCCAATACATTACATATAATAATAAAAGGTATTATTATTTGCGTGTAACGAAAGCATATTGCAGGTATAGTTAAAAGGAAAGTATTAGTATTGGATTTAGATGAAACATTAATTCATTCTCATCATGACGGAGTAGCAAGGCCCACAGTCAGGCCTGGTACACCTCCAGATTTTATTCTTAAAGTGACAATAGACAGACATCCAGTCAGGTTTTTTGTTCACAAAAGACCACATGTAGACTTCTTTTTAGACATCGTTAGTCAGTGGTAAGTATAATTATCAGAAAGTATCACCTTTGTTTAGAGAAGATTATATTAATTTGTTTTTAACTGTGTTTTCTTTTTTTAAATTATCAATTTCTTTAGGTATGAACTAGTGGTCTTCACTGCTTCCATGGAAATCTATGGAGCAGCTGTTGCAGATAAGTTAGATAACAACAGGGGTATTTTAAGGCGCAGATATTATAGACAACATTGTACACCAGAAATGGGTTCCTATACTAAAGATCTGTCTGCAATTTGTTCAGATCTAGCATCAGTCTTTATACTTGATAACAGCCCAGGAGCCTACAGAGCTTATCCACGTAAGTATATACATATATATATATATATGTATCTCTTTCTTTAAATACAATAATTTTAATTTTATAGTTGCCTGATTTAACATAATCTTTTTAATTTCCTCATTCATTTAATACGTATTACAAAAATGATGTATCGTAAATTCGTTTAATTCTTAATGTGTACATGATACAGTAAGTATATTGTAAATATATACAATTTTTCTCATAATATTGTCAGTTTGATTTAATGCTACTGTATCATATACTACATATCACGACCTGTAGTCAGAACTTGCTTACATGTGCACAACTATAAGTAGCAGTATTATCCAATTTCGGTATAAATTAACAACACCAATGTCGCATAATCATTTACAGATAACTTTTATTCCTAAAGAAATTGTTCTCATAAATGATAATACTACATCATTTACATTGTGATGTATTTGATCATAATCTCTAATGATATTAGACATCTTTATAGACGCGTTTATTTAATGATAGTAAAGAACTACCTTAAAGTATTTTATCAAATATGTTTCTGATATGTAACCATATGTACACGTGATTTCAATGTCTTTGTTACAGTTATTATTGTTGTTAATATTATTATTATTATCGTTGTCATGATTATTTTGGAATTCGCGATTAATAACAGAAAACATCGCCATTTTTATTCCTATAATCTCGTTTCAAATTATTTAGCTTTCAGGAGAGCCGGCGCGAGCGGATTCCTCGCGGGGTTAAAAGGTCCCATATAGATTTGGGAAAGGGGTCTACGTATCATTGGTAGACGGCCACTTATAAAATTTTACGAGTTTCGAGATTGAACTGTTCCAAACTTGAAACGTATACATAAATGTTCGCGCCGGCCCTACTCTTAGGCTTACATTTGTTCAATAGTTTGACTGGATACACAAACAATAAAAAATTGAGGGTGTCAGGTAATTCTTATTGAAAACCATGTCTATTTGCAGCTATCAGCGTTGATGTTCTGTAAGCAAGCACTGAATACAGGCCTATGGATAGATGTAAAATATGCTCAATTGCCAATGCTCCTCCACTTGAATATGCACTGGACACTACGCCGAATCGGCAATGAAATAATTTCAGCTGTTTTAATCATTTTTTTTAATAATCCCTGTGTCTCAGGTACTAGTTCAAAAACTAGATTTTATTTTTACATTCCAAATATTTTATTTGCGACATCCAAGAAAGTTTGCTTATAAATATTGTACTTCTTTCTATCAAATGCCTTGGTTAAATATTTGGTATATTAATCATAGCATTGAACTTCTCTTGGATGTTATATTAGACGACTCATTTGTTTTTCTACAAACGATTTGCAACTTAGAGGTATTAGACGTGTGCAATGAATTTTCTTTGAAGAAACGAGACGTTTCTACACATCTATTTCTATTTTTTTTTTTCTGTTACCGCAGATAACGCAATACCAATAAAGTCATGGTTTAGCGACGCGGGAGACACTGCTTTATTAAGTTTACTTCCAGTTTTGGATGCGCTTCGTTTCACGCAAGACGTGCGGTCCGTTCTTTCAAGAAATTTACATTTAGATCATACTTGGTAGCATAGTCTGGATTAATTGATACATTAGATTTATTAGAGATTGAACTACAAAACAGATTAGCGTGTTTAACCTAGGATTATTATTGTTACTGATAATAGACGTTAGGATGCTGCCTGAATTATGAGACAATGATCCCCTTGACCCTGTCCTCATTTTCTACGCTCGTTAAAAACGGAACCATAGCGAGTAAGTTTCAAAAGGGAGTGGGACCTTCAACCAAACTATTTATGTCAGCACAAAACATCGTGAAATATTTTCGTTACGTTCATGTGTGGGCAATAATATATACGTGTATGTATATAATACACACACATACACACATACGCATACACACAAACTAAAACAAAATACACACACACACACACACACAACATATGTGTATCATGTTTTCTTAAAAATAATGTATTTGCCAAAGATCGTGATTTCGAAGTAACATAGATTTATATATATCTCTCTCTCCAAATAATTTTGTTCTAAGTAAAACTATATTGAACATTTTAAGTACTTTTGCCACACATGATAAAGAAAGGTGTTATATTTTTTGAACGAATTATTTCTGTTATATATAATATTATTAAACCTAGAATATAGTGTAACAAGGAGAAAAAAAAAACAAAAGAAAAGAAAATATACTAAGTCACTTTAAGCGGACTTCGCTGTCACTCACTGTATCAGTGAGGCAGCTATCCTGATTATACCTAATAATAAAAGGAAGTATTAAAAAAATTACAAAGAGGCGATTTGATTTCATCGGATTTTTGAAAAAGATTGAAAACTTATTTAAAATACGATGTGCGACGTGTTAATACGTTGAAACATAGGCGAATAAAGTTACAGTAAAAAAAATGTAATCATATGAATAGCTGTATACTTTGTTCGATTGTTTAATCATCCAAAAGTACTAGTAAATATTATACGATTTGTACATACTAGGATGAGGAATGTATTTGTTGTAAGGAAACATTGATTTGTGTGAATGAACAGTGTAATTAAATCATCGAACATGATTTTTACGTAATATTTATATATGCATATATACATGTATGTATATACATATATATAAATGTTAATTTTACTTAATTATGAAAACTTGATTGGGATGCCCATGTGCGTAAGAAAAGAATTTGTTCTCAAATAAATTGTATGCAATTGAGAACATCTGTTTATTGACATGCATCAAAGGAAGTTGCTCACGTGGATTTAAATTACTAATTGTAATTTTGTCCAAAAAGAAGATTTGCCATGGGTAATAGATACGGAATAGCGCAGGATTATACCGCACCCAATAGAAATAACGTCTTTCTGTACATAATACGTCTGTATGTACTTGTATGTATGTATGTCTTGCTGTCACATACATGCAATTATATGTATATGTCAAGGAAATGCTAATTTTTTAATTTCAAATATTATATAGTGCAAAAATAAAAAAATGCAAACGATCCGTTTTATAAATATAGTTTATGGCTTAATGTGATTTTGTGTATCGCGATTGTCTTTTTTAAATTTAAGTACAGATTAAAAAGATGTACATACTTAGTTTGTAAAGATAGTATGTATCTTTGGTTTGTATACCCTTCCTAGTACATTGTTAAATATTTTTACCAGATTATTTCTGTTATGTAATAGATAATATCGAACAGCAATGTGTGCTAGCATTATGATGGATATTAAAAGAACGCTCTTATTTCGTACGAGATTCTTTCGTTTTTATTTTGCATAAAAATTATTCAACAATATACGAGGCCTTTAAAAGCAGGGATGGAACATCGATGCTAATAATTGAAGGGATTAAAAAAAATGCTAATTTTTCTAGGGTTTTTTAAAAGACATTAAGTAACAACCACTATTTATAACGTTTAATATTACTTAAAAAGTAATGCCTTACATGTATCGTTTTGTTTTATAAATAACCTTTAGTACCATTTGTAAGAATAAATATGATTTCAATTCGATTTTACAGTACAAAGATAAAATAATGCTGGACAAGATTTAAGCTTAAATTAAGCCCAAGAACATCGACTTCAATATACATATATATATATATTTATATATATATGTATAAATATATATTACAGACGATCAGAATATAATGATATATTTCTTTGAATAAACATCAGAGAATATTCTGCATATCGAAGATTTTTATGATGGAAGTGAATGTTTCTGAAGTAATTATTTACACCTTCGGTGGGTCCTCGCGAATCATTTCCAGAGAACTATCTGAATTATTAGTACTACTTCCACTTCTAGCATCATCTTCTCGTTCAATTGGTTTATCCTGATTTGTACCTGCAGCATCTAATTGCCACGATGGTATAGATATAGATGGTACAGATGCCGGTGCACTTGGAAATTGTTTTCTGTTCAAAATTCAAAGTTTGGGTAAATAATAACTCAAGCGTTTGTGAATTATTTGGATTCCTATGTACAAATTTATAAGATGACTCTATCTCATTTTTTGGTGATACTAGTTGTAAAATGATAAAAAAATATTAAACGTAGATCCTGTTTCTACACGTTTTTTGTAATTAGCAGGAGCTGACCGACATATTTTATAGTTGTTTTTTTTTCTCAAAAGATTTTTACTTTTGTATCCTTAATAAAAAAGAAAAACTGTCTGTATGACTGAGTCCAAAATATGTACATGCGTATGCGTTAATACGAAAAATAATGAAGATAAAACTTTTGTAAAAAGACATATATATCCTACTGTAAGTGTATAAATTAAAAAATGAAATAGCAAATGATATGTAAACAAAATAATTATCTTATAAAGCAATAAATGTTACTATTTAATTTGTTTATCATCTAATTGTATTCCAGTAATGTTTAAGTGTATGATTATGTACCTTGATAAAAGTAAGGATTTGAGACTAGCTAAATCTTGTTTCAATTCTTGTACCAACTGTGGTATCACCGGGTCAATATTATGATTCTGTGTCAATTTCTGAACATCATCCTCTACTTTTGAAATAGATTGTTTCACTTCTTTCATAGAATTTTGAATTGTCTTGTCTAATTCAGTGACCGAATCTTGTATACTATCTTTCTTTTTTCTCCCAAATAAAAGCGGTTTAATAAATGTCTGTAATGTAACAAAATATGTATTCCAATTAATCTATTGCATGATATAGTTGAGAAGCTTTTCATCCATATAAAAAGAATACCTTATAAAACCAATAAACACAATATATAGTGGTACCAATTAAAGCAGCAGTATTAAAGAACTCTTTAACTTTTTGAAAAGGAGTTAATTGATATTGATATGTTTGTAAATGTGGATAAACTTGGCCTGGTGGAACTGGAACAACAGTATAATCTTTTGAATTATATGCATTTTGGTCAACTGTTACATCGACACCAGCTAATTTAAAAGCTGTTTTAATTTCTTCCTCCGTTAAACCTTTTTTTTTAAGAAATTCCCTTTTAGGACCTACAGGACTACTTGCTACTTTAGGATTTTTTAAAAACTCCACAGCAGTTTTTACCTTAAAGAAAAAGTCTTTGTTAACTTTAAGCTGTATAAATTAATTAATTTTTAATATTTACACAAGCATCTACATTATATAATTTTAGTTTAATGAGTATGTTTCAATTTCTTTTGTTAAGACCTTTATTTAAAGGTTACATATATTTATGTACGTGTATATATAAGAATAAACATATAACCTAAGAATAATGAAAACTTACTAAATTTTCCCTTAATGGAAGGATATTATTGTTCGCATCCTGATCGGCCATTGCCACTATTGAAAATGTTATCGGTTTAATTACAATATCATAACTATACAATGTTCGACATTTTAATATTCAAATATTTTATAATATTAGGAACACATGCCCTTTAAAGTGTTCAGCACGCAGGCGTTGATACAAAAATAATGCCAGATATATTATCTTCCAATTGTACGAATGTTTTTTATACAAACGATATTGAACTTTGTATTTTGTACCACTAATATATGTCGCATGTTCAGAATTGAAATAAGGAAAGAAATGAATATATTCAAACTTGTAAAGAATATATAATCATGCTAATTGAATGTGAAAATAAAAAAAACATAATCAACTGAAGAAAGAGTTGTTTTTAAAAGTACAAAAAGGAGGTTTAGCTGATAAATTGTTTTTCGGATACTATTTAATGCTACATTTTTATTATAGCGATTATGTAGATATAAATATACAACTACCGGTTTTGAAATCAATACAACAACCCTATTTGCCCCATAAATGTATAATTGCAGTGTTTATGATTGTAATGTTATATAAGTGAATCTAAACTTATAAAAGGTAAATTGCTATATGTTCTAAAGGACAAGTACTTCTATAAATTTAACTTCTTCTAATAATATGAATCTGAAACACGTAGTACAAAGAAGTGGGTGTTGCTTTCGTCATTTGATAGTTCGCACTTGTATCAGTAGGTTGGTACTGTTACTGTAAGTTTCGGAGGCTGATACAAATTAGTATCACATATTTTTATTCGTAGCAAGAGTCATGCGTAAGTAATTTTTTATAATTTCGAAATTTGCAGCTATGAATATCTCGCGTATCAGAATGTTTGAGAAACTCCTGATAATGTTAATGTCTTACTGTATAGACCGTTCATTTCCGATCAATAATACTAACCGTTTACAAGACATACTAAAAGAACCTCAAATGTCATTTAATAAAAGGGGCGTTATCTTTCGCATATATATTCATATATTTTATCCTCTGATAGCTATGCAACACCGAAATTTTATATTAACTTATGCATAAATATTTTATTTTAATTTTATCATAGGTAATCTTCATATGTACCATTCAGTCAGACTTGATGAAAATTTGATTTAAGAAAATTTCAATGTCTTATTATGTATTATATACGATAATTATTGCAAATTTATTGAACTATTACTTTAAATAAATATTACTTTTTCATAGGTTGGTTGTAGTTAAAATAAAAGGGAACACCCTCTGTCAAGATGATAGGGGGTTTATTCGTGTATAACCATAAGGGAGAGGTACTCATTTCCAGAGTGTACAGAGATGACATTGGACGGAATGCTGTTGATGCATTTCGTGTCAATGTTATCCATGCCAGGCAGCAAGTACGCTCACCTGTCACCAACATTGCAAGAACATCATTTTTTCACATAAAACGTGCTAATATTTGGTTGGCTGCTGTTACCAAGCAAAATGTCAATGCAGCAATGGTATTTGAATTCTTATTAAAGATTATTGATGTTATGCAGTCATATTTTGGAAAGATTTCAGAGGAAAATATCAAAAACAACTTTGTTTTAATTTATGAATTGTTGGATGGTCAGTATCAGAACATATTTACCATGCTTGAATATTAGAAATCTAACTAACATTAAAAAAACTAATTTATAATTCTTGTGTAGAAATTTTGGACTTTGGATATCCTCAGAATTGTGACACAGGAGTGTTGAAAACATTTATTACTCAACAAGGAGTAAAGTCAGCAACAAAAGAAGAACAGGCTCAAATAACTTCGCAAGTAACTGGTCAGATTGGATGGAGAAGGGAAGGTATCAAGTATAGACGCAATGAATTATTCCTAGATGTACTGGAATACGTAAATCTTTTGATGAGCCCTCAGGGTCAAGTGCTTAGTGCACATGTTGCTGGCAAGGTCATTACCTAAAAAAACTAATTCCTCAAAGTGCTGGAGAATGTAAGAATTAAAGTGTTTAATATCTTTATTGTAATAGGTTGTTATGAAATCTTATTTGTCTGGAATGCCAGAATGTAAGTTTGGGATCAATGATAAAATAGTAATGGAAGCCAAAGGTATGAAAGGTGGAAGTGGTCTAGGAGGAGGGGGAGATGATCCTACTGGTGCTAGATCTGGAAAACCTGTTGTTGTAATTGATGACTGCCAATTCCATCAGTGTGTTAAACTTAGCAAATTTGAGACAGAGCATGCTATTAGTTTTATACCACCTGATGGAGAATTTGAACTAATGAGGTAATGTTTAAAGATTCTAAATTTAGAATTCTTTGTATAGTTGAATTTTCTAACATGCTTTCCTAATAACTATTCGTAGATATCGTACAACTAAGGATATATCTTTGCCATTCCGTGTTATTCCATTGGTACGTGAAGTAGGACGTACAAAGATGGAAGTGAAAGCAGTACTGAAATCGAATTTTAAGCCTTCTTTGCTAGGGCAAAAGATAGAAGTACGAGTACCTACACCTCTGAATACTGCAGGTGTGCAGTTGATTTGCTTGAAAGGAAAAGCAAAATACAAAGCATCTGAAAATGCGATTGTATGGAAAATCAAACGAATGGCTGGTATGAAAGAAACTCAATTATCAGCGGAAATTGATTTGCTTGAAACGGATACGAAGAAAAAGTGGACACGACCGCCGATATCGATGAATTTCGAAGTTCCGTTCGCGCCATCTGGATTCAAAGTGCGCTACCTGAAGGTGTTTGAATCCAAGTTAAACTATTCTGACCATGATGTTATAAAATGGGTGAGATACATAGGCAGAAGTGGTTTATATGAGACACGATGTTAATGATGTCTTATTACATTAATTGTAAATGAGTAATCTCAATGCATAAATACAATTCACTCGACAGTTTCTCTTTGTGGCGCATATTCTGAACAGTTATCAGAAACTAGTACATGGATAAGAAAAGTAACAATAGATACCAAGGGGAAAAGATACTTTTGTGCCAGTCTTCTGTCATGTAATTTTTCGTATCATGTGTTATACTTTATTACAATGTATGCGTGCCCTATTTAAGAAACTTTTATATGACATTTTATTATATCTGAGTTTTAGTGAAATTCTTATCTCTGTAAAAAATTAACGTTTGTAATTTCATACGTTGATGTAGATTTTAATTGTAAATTTTCGCGAGATGTGCAACAATGTATTTCGTAATTGTATATTGTATTAATAATCCTTTCTTTTTTTATGAGATTGAAAAATACTGTGACCTCTTTGGTATCAATACGATGAGAGAAACAGAAGAATCGCTAAAAATCATGATTAATTCGAACGTGCGCTTAACAAATTTTATGTTAACGAAAACGTTCGTTGTCGTTTATCGAAAATGAATAGAGAATGTCTAATTCGTTTGTAAAGGAATAATTTTGTCTCTCTATGTTGAAATTCATATGCATAATAAAATATGTATGTAATTAAAATTGTTAATATCTTTCAAAGAATATTAATTGTTCAATGATTGATTTCAACAGTATTTAGCTTTTCAAATGTTTAAATACGTAGTTCGACAGAAGGGCAAAGGATAAGATGGCGTTGTAGAAGGATAGAAAGGCTTGTAACGGCCATTTTCAAATGTTGGAGAACTTGAAACGAAATCAAATTTCATTTACATTTCTTTATAAACATAAAACATGTAAGATTAATTTAAAAAAATGAAAATACTCTATGTAATAGACGCAATAGTGATCGATTAATATTGAAATCAATCATGAAACATTGTAACGAATCTCATCGAGATTTCCTCTATCACTGTTTCTTGAATTTCATGCAAATTTTGTAATAATTCGTAATAATTACATTCACTCACCACTTGTAGCTGTATCAGCAGTATTGTGAAGCAAAAGTTCCAGGTACACACAAGGTTTAACTTCTATTTTATCAAAAATCACACCACCGGTTACACAACGACGCGCACCAGATTTCGCGGGTTAATACACACTAACGGATGCTCTTCAAACGCAAGTAGAATTGTTACAATTGTTCTGCGCAATGATTGTGCGCATCGGTGATCGATACCGATCAAATTCAAAATTCGTTAAAATATATTTACTTTAAAACACGTAATTTCTAAATTACTTACCAAAAATTTTATAGTTAAATAAAAATATTACTCTTAATAATTACGCGCATAAGAATTGGTATACCAAATAAATGTTTGAAACAAATAATCGGTAATTGTAATGAAACAATATGTACCGAAAGTAAAGATAAACGAATTAAATATATATAATTACTGGTTGAACTTAAATATTTTTTTTCCTAAAGTAGTACGTATGTGAGAATTGCAAATAATAACTTTCATGAATCATAATTTCATTTTCTGTTCATGATCGATCGAGTAATTGATTTGACGCGGATTAAATTGAAAGCCGTCACGATGGACAGCGAACGGAAAGAGGAGAGGCGAAAGAACGTGTCCTAATTAGTTTTAATCTGTTGGATTAATTACGTTCTCGAGAGAGAATACGATTCAACTGGCAGAGACTCGAAGAGGAGAAATTTAAATTTGAAGCGGAGTTTCTCATCTACATATTGCCCGCTCGTTTCGGTGGCAGAGCGTGATAACTTCTGCTTGGCGCATGCGGCTCACGGCCATACCCGTGTTCGTACCTGTCATGGATTCCAAGGGTCGACCGCGAGCGCAGGCACGCGTGATTACACGATTTTACGCGTGAAAATCAACGGGTACATCAACAGAACCGTGGACGAAAGTAATGCAGGATGATTAGCCGGTGGTAAAGTGGTGATTTCTCGACGATTCAAGCATCGACCACGCGTAAACAATCGTCTCAAGATGAACCCTTTCAACACGGGTTACTGGTCTTCTGTCATACGGAGCACAGATATCGTAAGTATTCGATACATCGAAAACAGTAAACGCGACAACATTGATATCCATTTGCGATAAACAACAACGATGACACGGTTTACGCCCGTTGTATTTTCTTTGTCGTCAATATAGACCATCAAAATTTTCCAAATGGTTTTACGGTGGTTTTTCCAGTCTGATTACTTTCCGCCCGAATAACTTTCTACCGAGACATACGTTCTCAGAATTTTGACGAGTTCACCAGTGTTTAGGTTACGAGACAGCCGCGAATTGTAAACCGTACGTCCTCGAGGTCTCGTGGCGATTCTCACCGAGCAGTTTTATGGGTACCGTTATTTTTAGTGCATACCGTAAACCCGCAGCTCTAGCATAAACGAAGGTATCGTGAATTTTATATAATTTTCAATTATTTACCGGCACGTGCAGCCCCTCCAACTGTCGTCTATCGTTCGGCCGAAAATACGTTTTTTAATCGTAGCTCTCTTGTATTCGTGTCATGGCTGTGAAACGTCTTTCAAAGAACGAGTCGAATATTTGGTAGCAAGGTGTTGATTTTTCTAATGACAACTCGACGGATCGAACGTCAACGTTCGTGCCGCTGAATTAACATCTTTTTTTTGGCGGGAAATACGATGCAAGTGGACGTAATAATATATATTCGTGTATCGAAATGTCAGCGTGCAACGTGATTCATTAAACGACCGAGCGTTGTCTGGGCGAGCTCATCGTAATCAGCTGTTATCAAGAACGTTACTATATGTATTTCCTGCCACTTGTGGTTCTACTAGCTAGCTATTCCGTCGTAACCGATGCAAGTCACTTTTACGGCTTCGCCGTGTATCGAATTGTTACCATTAAACCTGAGCAACGCGGCCGGTGCTACCCCATTGCTGTAGCTGCTTATTTTATCATTCGTCTTATCGTGCTATATCGGTAACGATAATCGATAATTCGGCCAGGTGGGGTGGTTGAAATTTTCAGTTTCAGCAAAGCCTATTAAAAGACAAAACGGACAGCGGTGCCTTAAGGGTGATAAGCTGGTCGATTTAGTCGAAGTATACTTAGAAGCCAAGTCGTGATCTTCTGTTTAAAGAAACCCTGCGTTTGATGCGCACACGGTGTGATCAAGGAACGACTGAATATTCTAGAACAGCAAAAAGAAAAAAATCGAAAACTATCATATTGTTATTTCATGCACACGACTAGGCGAATGCTCTACACCCGTTTTATAATTTATCCGAATATTGCACACGAGGCATCGGTGAAATTATTTAACGTTGCTTAGGTATCTCGCAATTAGAAATTCTCTAATTCTGAAATTTCCAAAAGCCACTTGATCGCCGCTGCTATAGGGGTTGATTCTATTAATAAAGCTGGAGGACTTGGCCCATCCCAGGGCTGGCGATGTACATTAGATAATTGAAGCTATAGTAAAAACACACTATATAATGTAGAAGAATAATCCATTCTTTGTGTAATATACTTTCACAATTTCATTTAGATCCAGGGGTTTAGATTGGGCATTGATGAGTCATTTAGTTGGGACATTTGTTTTTGTATATGTAGATCAGATGAATCGCTATAAATAAAATCCTATTCATCGAAACGATAGTTTGCTAACCATTCGGTAGTCACCTTTCTTCGAACGATGAGCTATTGCATTGATCTTGTTTCGTTTTCTTTTTTGTTTAATATTTTAGGTAACAATCGTAGGTATATAGAAGATTTGTTGGCACGGTCGATGCAAGTAAAAGTAGACGCAGACTTCTTTGGACTTGTTGAGTGTCCAACGCAACCGGTATCATATCTGGCACTGTATGGAACGCTTAGAAATTGTACACAATACCCAGGATTATAGCAACGTGTCTATACAGACACCTGTACCGCACGCGTTGCTCCCACCGTGTAAATTACGATGGAGCTTCAGGCGCACATGTGTGTTGCATTAAAAAGCAAATAAATATGATGCAGTGCATTACGTACGAGACGATTATCGAACGTGTATAGCGGTTATCTGCCGATAGAGCGGCACGTGCAACGATAATAATAGAACTGTCGGTGCATTCACATACGGGGGATACCTGTTGTGTAGTACGTTAAAGACACAAAGTTTCACGCTCAGGCACACTTCAATCATCGGTGGGATTAGATCCGGTTAAATCGATAAATCCGATCGAGCCACCGGATGAGAACTAGAGTTTCACTTTTCACGAGTATCTTCGAACGGCGCACCAATGATTTTCCTTAATCCCTGAAATCGTATTTCATCGTTCGATAGAATGTTTTATTGCCGTGGAGTCACTACGACTAGTCATCGTTCTTTTTTCTCCTTTACAATTTTCAGTATCTAATCTGATATCAATATCTTCCATTTAAGGAAACCAGGTCGGTATATCGTCTACGAGGCATTAAATTTGATCCGTTTTAGGATTAACGCCGTATACAATGGCGAGCATGATAGGTCTCCTTACAGAAAATTACTGGAGAGGAAAGAGAACTCACCGTTTATTGGTTTTTCGGTTGACAAGATTTTAAATTTAGGAATTTTAAGTTTACTCGATCTCTCAAGTAGCGGAGTACTCCCTCTACGCTTATCTTTGTCCAAAGGAAACCTACATTGTGCCTACACAACCGTACGTACGTTGTATAAGACGAATTACACGGAACAATGATTTCTTTTAACAGCCAAGCCACCTCTGTAATTTTCAATACGTGTCGGATAAATCATTGCTGTGACAACCGTTCGCGATCGTACATCATACATGCTTCTCGACTGGTTTTCTGTTCAAGGTTGCTTGTACCACGATAATCAAATTCCATTCCATTTAGGAGGCATGCTTCAACCCAGAACGGAAACGACCGGTGTGTTTCAATAGTAATTGTTTAAATACAAGACTATAGCCCAGGTAGATGCAAGCATTTGCTAGTTTGTTACGCAGTTTCTTTCATTCGAGCGAAGAAATAATAACACGACATGTAAGGAGGACAGAACAGTTCAAAGACCAGTAAAGATTAGTCCTTTTCGTGTCATTGTTCTCGTCCCACTTAACCACTTGTTTCAGTACAGTTTTGTGCTGAATTATCTTGATCATTCAACTACCATCATAGCCATTTACATCGATCAGTGGACGAGTCTTTAATAATACTAATTTTTTTCTTTGTACCTATGTGCCCAAGTTATAGCTAGAGTCTATGGCTCCTAGATGCATGGACGTTGGATCAATGATAGGGAAGGTTGCGTTGCTAATCACGTGGTGCCGAAACAAAGATAATTAGGGAACGAGACAATGGTGATAGAAATAGATGCATATAACCAACGAGTTTTCTTTCAATAAACAATAGTTAAACGTATTAGGTTTGTTCTTCGAAGCAGACTGGGTCGATCATCACAGTAGATGCAGCCATACCCAGTACGGCATCTGTTGTCTCCTGGTCATTGAAAACGAACATTTTCATTTTTGTAATCCTCTTGTTTTATTACTTAATTATCCAACAGAAATAAATTTGAGTGACTGTCGGTGATTTCCTACTCTTTTTGACAAACACGACCAAGCAAATAACGATATCTCTTAATACCAACTTTCCTTCCTTTCCTGTACGGAAACATTTGTATTTCTTATCACCTACTACGTCATCGTGAATATATTTAGCATACAGTATTTCGATTTCTTTGCACATAAAAGTACCCCTTAGAATCATTCGTACAAAACAGAACAAATACGTCTATTTTCTTTCATGGAAATGAATGGTTTTCCGAGAAAATTATTCGTTCGTGCCGATTTGCAACAATGTTTATTTTCCCTGGTAAAATGGCATAAAACCGTTCGACGTATTCTAACTCACTTTCGTGCATGATTTGCAGAAAACGTCGTTGCAAACGATGTAACGTGATCGAAAGCGATAATAGCAAATTTTGTGGAAAATGGCGTTGCTCGAAAAGGCCGATCTATTTTCGCGTCGAGTTAAATACAAGCTCGCTCGCTCGCTTGCGGTCATTCATGTTTTCCATTCCCCATAATCGCCACGCTTCTGCCATGATTTTCACCCCTTAATGTGATCACCGTTAATGTTTCATTGCGATGTTACGAACGGCCAATTAACGTTACTGTCCTATCGCGTTGAACGATTGCACTCGCGAACTCAATTAGCACACCAGAAATTCGGAGACGAGCCGAATTTGTTACGATTTCAAAGTGGAAAATGTAGAATAACTTCTCAACATAGATTCTCAACTTCTAATTTTTCATTCTCTATTCCCCATTTTTCCAATTTCCAAGTTTCTCAAAATCCCAAATTTCTAAATTCCACAATTTCCAATGTCCCACATGTAGAACGTTCTAAATTTGCAAATTCTGAATTGCTTAAATTTCCGAAAGCCATTCGCTGATTCGTGGAACGCGGTCTTAAGGGTATTAGTAAAGCTGAGGGATTGAGAGCTCTAAAACGATTTTCTCGAAATTGCAATCTCATCTGAAGAATCGTTATCACGGGCTTACGAAGGAAAAGTGAGAATTCACTTAATAATATCGAGTAAACATCATTTGGAAATTCTATCATTTTCATTCGTGAAAATTAAGGTTAACACGAAGTGAAAGAAACACGTAAAATTTTATTTATCGCTTCTTGCAATATACTTTATCTCGCACGGGATTACGTGCTTGACACGCGTGTCTGGAACGTGCAATATATTCTCGTTACCAACTTTTACGTTCACGATAAGATTTCAAATGTGGTTGATTCCGTCACTTGTTCACTTCTTTCACTTTTCTCCTTGTCCTCCTCACGAAAAATCATTTTTCATGCTACGTTTCGTCATCGCGTTGTGTCAATTCTATAGGCTTGTCGTGTGAACTTTTATTCAAGAATTTGCTATTTACACATCCTCGGAATTTATGTACCTGTAGAGCGTGTCTTAGAAAGAATTCTTGCATGTCACATATTTCTATTATTTATTTATTTATTTATTCGATGTTTAGAATTTTCGCTGACATCATTAGCGACTACATCCATAATCATCTTAGTCATACATTTGCTTCTTTACATTCTATTTAACATTTTCACTTTTTGCAGGAACGGGGTCGTATCGTTGATAATTTCAACTTGAAATCGTAAGTGATTTATTTATCGCAACATGTTTTAATTAACTCAGTATTTTACTATCTCCAAGAATTCGCTGTTAAACATCGACCGTGTCAATACAGCCCCGAAAGCGGGAAATTATCGAACGGCTACGGACAACGTATATATCTGAATTTCGCCATTAATACGTTCCAGTTTTGTTCGTTCAAGAACATATTTCTTGTCGGTCGAGAGCGTGGATGTTTTCGCGGATGTTTATCCACGATTTTTATTTACTGCCATTCACAATGCACTTCCTTCTGGCGAGTAACGTCCAGGTCAACTCGATCAATTTTGCCGACTGCCGTTTACGTCGCCGACACGATTTCGGATACTTGTTGACAAGCTTCGGAGACGACTTTCTTCGCTTTGTCGTCTGATCTCTCACCGAGTCGAGGTCGCTGTTCAACGATTCACCTTGCTCTTGAAAGTGTTGCTCGCGGAAGTTATCGTCAACTTTGAAAAAGAGAATTCCATCCGAACGCGCGAGCTTGCGTCTGCTAGGAAATTCACGGTTGTTGCATCGTCGAATTTCAAGTTCCGTCGATGTAGGTCGGTGGCGCACGGTTTTAGGCGGACGAACGTTCAGATTTTTGTCTGGCGAGGGAAAATTCAGTCGGGCAAAGTGGTTGTTCAGGAAATCAGACTGCAACTATGCAGTAATAAACTCGGGAAGCTGTTACCTTTTCCGGTAACAGTCTTTCGGACCATGGAAAGCGTCAGAGATAGTCACGATGCTGTGTGCATTTCTGCAGGATATTAACGTTGGGCAAACTGAAATGTGTGTGGCTAGCACGAGCATCGTGGCAAACTGAAGGCAAACAAGTTTGCAGCGGTTAAAATGCTTCACTCTTTCGCGTGAACTTTGTCCGGAGATGTTGCTTGTTTAGGAAAACACCGCAAAAACGGGGGAGTTTTTGCCAAAGCAACGTTCCTCTTATCCGCGTGTTTGTACCGAACTAATGTACCTAAATTATGGCGCATCTCGACAACCGAATCAAGCTGTACAACGGAAATGTTCATTTCACGAATCACGCTTTTGGTTCCTTCGATACATTCGTTGTTCACGATGAATTTGCATTCCTCTTTTAATCGAAGCTCACTCGAACGTGTAACTTCGTCCTAGCATCGTTTCAAAGGATTAATTTTTAATAATTCATGTTACCGTGTATCTACGTGTTAATACAAATTCAAAGTATTCTCAGGCAACATCGATGTGTACAGACGATCTGCAACTTTGTCCACGCTCGGATACGTCGAAAAATACATACATATTCAACGGGCAGTAGAATAAAGTTCCCTTTACCAGTATATGCGCGATGAGGTCCTTTTTCAAAATTCAGCTCCACCATTCGGTTCTGTATCCGCGTAGACGGAAACTGGGTCGCCATCTCTCGAAGGTGGAATAAACAAATAATGGAAGGAATATAAAATCGAACGTTGCATTCCGACCGAGGGGAGAAAAGAAACTCGCTTTGCTGGCAATTTGGTGTACGCGTGGGAATACCTTCTGTTTCTCTGTATAGAAAAATAAGCTTTCTCCTGATTTCTATGCGCGAAACTCGGCCGGAAGTCTCTGCTCGATCGTTGCCTGTAAGCTTCCTATCTCCTATCGTGCCACAACGGTGTCTCCTCTTCGTTGTGGAACCCACCACCTGTATAACGACGTCGCGTTTCCAACGTGTGCTCGAAATTTCCATGAAAATTATTCCATTCAGCTGGCTGGACGTGCTCTCGAGCCATCCTCGGGCAAACTCGTCAACTGTTATGTTTAACCGACACGCGACACGTGGAATTGATCGGCATTCCACGCGCGCTACAAAACCGTTCCAAGGTATTTGTAACGCGGCATTTGCGTGCGAAAGTATATCTTGTTTAGTGGAATCGTGAATACTGTTATGCAACCTGTTTAATTAGAGCTTCCGGATGGCTGCATCAAAACCGTGTCCATTTATGACACGTACACTCGACTGCATTCTAGGCTACCTTTGGATAAGGATAATTGTTCAACTTCCAAATTTCTAAAAGCAACGGATTTACATCGTCATTTTCCCTAGGGAATTCTGCGATTCACGAAGGACTGGACACTGCTAAATTCGAACACTTATTTACGATGCGAAGAACATTGGGCAATCTATCGTTGTCTAGTGTATATTGCAAGGAAGTTTCGTTTCCGAATGTTGTACGACGTGGAGAAGCGGTCGTAAACGGGTTACAAGGCATCGTAGGAGGCTTTTTTCTAAAATTCATGTCTTGAATTTCCCGATTCATGGGGAGGAGGAAACTGGGTCAGCGCATCTCAAAGGGAGGGCGGTTGGATCCAAGGTGAATCGCAAAGTTAAAGCGAGCGAGAGAGATGTTTAAGAGGGTAAAGGGTTCAGGGATGGGGCGGAGAGGATGTAACGGGACAGAGGGGCATAGAGGATGGTTGAACGATCGAGCAACCATGACGGAATTCCACGTAGATTGGGCTCTTTTGTGGGCCATGTGCCTGTCGTCCACCATTGCAACGTCTTTCCTCGACGAACCAGATGATTAATTCGCGATTAGACAAAGAGGACTCTAAGCGTAGTTGTTTGTGATCGTAACATTCAAGTCTTCGTTTCTTTATCTCACTTTATAAGTGGTTAATGTTCAGCCGCTGATACCGTGTGTCATAATTTCAATTATATAAGATGGAGATAGTTTGAAACAGGTTGTATGAACCATAAAATATATCAAATTGAGTATTATAACTACTAGCAAGTTTACAAAAACGTCCAAATGGATCACAGTTTTGGTGAATAGATTTTCAAAGAGCTGAATAAGGGCGCTTTTTAAAGGTCTTGCTGGAATGTTAAAATGAACGAGCTGTCGGCAACCGCATTGATAATTTTGAAATGTAGAACGCCGTTTATTTTTCAAGCTCGGCAAATTTAACGTGCCCGTAATATTTTCATGATCGTAATAGCTCAGTGGATAAAAATTCGTATGGTATATTTACAATCAGAAACATACTCTGCAATCTGATGTTGCTCGATAGTTTCTTAATTGCACTCGTTTTCGTTCAACGCTGTCGCTCGTAAAAAAGAATTACACGATTCCTGTAAGGTAGCGTACGTACACGGTCGGATCTTGAATCAAGAGTGCACGGTTTATATTTCATGAGGGGTTGAAGCGCGTACGAGAATTATGTAGGTCCGTCCTCTGAAAGTGGAGGGCAAGAGGGTAACTGTCTTCAATGTGAATCCCAAACTTTGAAGTGTAGTCAGGACAGAGAGGAAACGCGAGAAATGGAGAGAGAGAGAGAATAAGAGGCCGGAAGGGCGTGGAGAATGACGAAATTCCAAGTAGACAAGTCTCTTCTCCGTCGAGTACTTAGTCGTTACGGACTTTCCAGGCGAGAAGGGAAATTTTGCAAGATCAAACCTCGCATTGTTTCATTCATACTTTAATCCTCGAGAAAAGTGATTCGACTCGCGACATTTTAATCTCGTAAATTCGGAGCACCATGAAATTTCGGATTTCGATTGAAAAATGTAAACTTGTTTTTCCCAAAGGAACAGTCTCCGGGGCGAGATGTAAAGTCAGACCGGCGAGCATGACACGATTCCTTAGGGAAAATGGTCGTGTAGTGGAAAGGGGATTGCACTAGTTCGATGTAAGCGATCAGTCTGGCTGATTTGTGGTTAGTACATTTATAAATGGTAATTTGAGAAATCTGTCAATGTGGAGATTTTGGAATACGGACATTGGGAATTTGGAAAATTTGAAGCATAGAGAACTGGGAAATTGGAGATTTGAAAATTTGACGATAAAGCAGTCGGGGAATTTGGGAATTTGTAAGTTTGGAAATTGTAGCCGAGCGCAGAAGGGGTTCGAGGACGTAGGAATCGAAAGGGCGTGGGGGATGACGAAACTGGTAGTAGATAGTGCTCCTTTGTGAATTATCGGTTTTCTCTCGAAGAGGGAACGACGTTCCACGAACAGAAGAGCGATTTCGACGAGAAAGTTGTTAGTGATTCGTCGCTGGAACAATCGAAAGTGTGTTCGAGTTAATCGATATCGTTAGGGGATGTTTGTCTTAGAATACGAAACACGCCGAAACCTGACTATCGATCGGTGAATTTACAAATGTAGGACAATCAAACACGTTGTTGCAATCGGGGGGAGCCGTGTGTTGCTAAACAGAGGAAATTGTGTACTTTAATTGATTCAAATTCATCCGCGGTTCCCGTTGTTATTGGGTTAGAAAATATCAATCGACGCAACCACGATTTTCGAACACGGTGCACTGCGTTTGATCGGTGAACGTGTTATCGAATTGATTCGATTTAATTGCTTTCGATGCATTTCCGGCTACAATGCCGTAGAGAACGGGACAAAAAGTTGTCTTCGATTCGTGAATTTTCACCCGCGCGATTATCGAGTTGTTCAATGAAAACGTCGATTACTTTTTAATCTCGCGCAAAAGAGAGAGCCCGTGGGGAATCGGGTACGTTCTCCGTCGTGTTTCCGATTTCATCAAAAAACTGGCAACGTTTGTTTCTCTATTGTTACACGAATAATTTGATATCTGTCGCTTGTCTATGATAGAGACGCATCTCGGAAGGCTTTGACTCAGTTTTACTGGCTAAATCTATGATAATGGCTGCCAAGAATCGGCTGTATGATAATGGCTGCCAACTAGAGTCAGCTTCGAAAAGCCAAGCAGTCACGGAGTCATGAGAAATAGAATATCCTCTGGGTACTTAGGTAGATTTTTATAACCGTTCGCGTACGTTTCTGTCGGCGAATTTGGGACAGAACGGGTTCTCTTTCTATTGCTTACGTACGAAACGAGATATTAAAGCGCGCGCATGCGAGAGATTAATTTCGAATGATACACGTTCTCCAGACGTGATTTTGGATACTCGAAACACCCTCGGTTCCGCGCTTTCGATCCAAAAAGCTTAATATCGCGACGTTATTTGGAGCGGTTTCAAGTGTTCCGAGCTCCCGCGCGTGCATTTCTTATTTCTGTTGGCGATCCATCATGACTCCACGAAATCCCCTGTGACAACTGGCCATTAATGTATTTCATGTTCGTAGCTTTTTCATTTGCGCTTTTTCCTCGGTACACCTTTAATTGTGTCGCAATCGGATCCAAGGACCGGAGACGACGATGCAGGCGGCCGTGTTTGTTCCGTTTCGTGTTTCTCGCCGGACTAAAGCAGTCGATTCGACAGCTCGGAGTGGTTGCGTCGAATGTTTACAACCAAGAAGGGATTTCAAATCCAGAGCGGCAACGTTCGCGCCGCCAAGGTGTTTACAGGCTCCGGTTATCTGAGGATAAAACGTCGTGTAAAAACCGATCGTCGAAGAGCAGTCACGATAGACGGCCGGCAAAATAATCTCATCGATTTGCCTTTCGAAGGAAGCCACGCTGGTACATGCTCGGATGACACGTTCATAAGAAAGAGAGAAGGCCCTGACACGAAATAGGATGGAAGTAGGATCATCCTTTAAGACGACAGTTTTAATATCGAGGTATCTCGGTGTACGTGTGTACAGGAGGAGCAGGTGGTAGCAATCGCGCTGGAGCTTTAAGAACCAAGGGGTGGAGGCTGGAGAACGCATTTCCCGTCGGATACTTGGATCAGCCGAAGAAGGAGGATCGTTTTCAAGGGAGCTTTCGTGCAACCTGTGCACGTTCTCCTTCTTCGTCAGCAACACCGAGAGAAGCTAAGAGGGGACACGGTGAGGATGAGGCAAGTGGTCGTGTTGGAGCCGGCTGGCAGCGTTTTGGTGATCAGGCAGACTTCCCTTGCCGGTAACGTCACTACCACCAACACCAGTACCAATGCTGGATCCAATAACGCTCACGAGACCCATGGGCTCGCCAATCACGCTGCCGTGTCAACGATTGCCTCCAATGATCACAATCAGAATCGTATCGTCGTCGTGCGCTCATCCTCCTCGACCTGCATGACCACCACGGTGAGTCAATTAATTCATCCTGCGGTACGACCCGGATCAAATTGGATTTTCCTATTGGATAATCTTTCTTCGTGCTACGTACAGATTTATCCTTACTCGGTTTTCCTTTTCCTACGATACAACTCGTATTTCCATTCAGATCCATTCAATTTGTCCCATACACTTCTTCGATATCTACAGCCTCTACACGTTCAACCAAGAATCGATTAATTTTTCATGTTTTTAGTCAAATCAGAAGCACCGAGTACAATAACAACGTTATTGCATTCTTGTATTGATTAAATCTCACACTTTTTCTTCGTACATGTTCCTTACGTTTTCATTATTTTCTTCGAAATCTACAACTTTTGTTTCTGACAAGTGATTTAGTAGACTCGAGACATTCTAGTCGGGGCATATTGTCTTGCCACGAGAATTCTATCGCCCTCGTAGTAATAAATCAATAGCAATAAATAATAAGATATCGTATCGTAATAATAAATCACTTGGTACCGCATGCAAACATGGTCGTCTATTCGTTTATTACTAATTTAGTCAAAGACAATTTGCCATTTATGACAGTGTTACAACTAAAAGAGTCTCCTCATTCAATAGCTAAAGGCTGTATATTAATTCAAAATCCTTTCCTGTTGAAATTCTATATTCGATCACGTACATACTAGCTTGAATTTTCATAGAAGACAATGTTATAATCAAACCATGCTAACTTTAAATTAGCACAATGTGTCTTAGTAAACGAATATACAGTCACTAACGGCAAGGTTCCACATGCGATAAACCTTTCTCTCACCAGGCTGACAACCATCATTCGTCCACGAATGGCAACAACATTAACGTTAACGCCAACCTGAACGGTAACTCCGGGACTCTTGGTAACAGCAAGACGTCGACGAAGGTCGGCGTAGGTGGCGGAGGATCCAAGTCGAACGAAAGAAACGATCACCTTAGGAACGATCACAAGAGCCAAGATGGGATCGGTGCTAGTGACTCGAACTCTGGATGTCGTCCAAGGACGAGCAAGGAAGCCGTTCACGAGAACGTCTCCTTAGACAGGAAGCTCGATGGCGCGGATCCCATCTCCGGTAAGTATTTCCGCCATTACTTGCTTTTACCTTTGACAGACGATCCGATCTTGCCGTGAATTATTTATCCCCCCATCGAGCCACTTCTTCAGGCTACGAAGGGGCTAATAATTTACCTCGCTGTTTACATTATGCTGTTTGTATGCGCGTAACACCCTGGCGATCGTAAATTTTTCACTCGACGCAAACGTTCATGGAGTTATCGACTTTATGTTTTTGTTCCCGAGATTGGAATCGTTTTATTCGTCCGTCGAGGGAACAAGGAAACGTCCAATGCGATTTTGGTTATTGCCGATCGACCTACACAGTCGCCGGAAACGCGTTGATTTGCGAAGGAATGACACAAATGTTCCCTTCGTATTCCGCGAGCGAGAAAACAAGCACGACAAACGGAAACACGTATATACACACGAAACGATAATACTTTTTACTTTATTATCCTTACAACGCGTGTTTAGTGACCCGTTTTCTTCTTCTTTGCCGATGTCGAGAAACGTTACAATACGAAGGCTATTAACAATACGATGAAACACTCTAATAAAAGTTTCTAAACAATTCAGGATCTCGTGACGACGGTGTACCCTGGTCTACGTATTAGAAAGATTAATTAATACGATAAGGCAAAACGAAAGTTTCATCTTGTTCCAAACACGAAATACCGTGTGCAATGTTAACATTGTAGAAATTTCAGAGGGTTAAGGTACCACTGGTTCATATTCAAATTTTTATTTTATCGCTCGATAAGTTAACGGCAGACCTTCGTTATATCGGTATTAAGATCGTATAAAAATGTGGAAAGCATTAAAGGCGGTACAAGTAGACTGCGTGAAAATCCATCCAGGGTAGCTGTATAACGAGAATCGCTATTATCGATATCCGTATTTTTCCAGCGAATTATTTCAACTGATACTCCAGATTTCACCTCCTTCCGATTCGTGGATATATGTCGGGCGGAAAATCCCGAATTCCGTGCATAAAACTCGGTTCTCCGTTCACGAGTATCCCCGTTCTTTAATTCTTCCCCTTTAAGTCCAACATTTGAATTTTAAATGAGCCTCATCGATCGAATTTCGTACGGAATCAAAACTATTTAAGCCCGCATGAATTATACATAGTTTATATTAACTTCTACAGGAGGGGAAACAATTACACGAGCTTCGTATTAATGAATTTTTAACATCGCTACAGAGGAGGGTGAATCGTGCCCGGTGTTTCGTATACTGTCCACGACGAATGATATGCAGATTGATCGACTCGTCAGAGGTCTTCGGAAATATGTAAGAATACCGTTTAAGGTTAATTGCGCCGAACTTATCTTCTTATTAAAACGGAAATTCGTTTAAACTTTTGAGAAAGGGAGATCCATTTCCAAGTCCTCCTTGAAACTTCTTTTTTTATCCCTGGTACAAGAGGCACGCTATCACGGTCGTATAATTTTTCTTCGTCCCTCTCTCTTTTTTTTTAATCCTAAACTTCAACGTCACGTGTTCCATTCTTTCGTCGTCAAAAGGCCGGCCTCTTTATCGCTCTCTGAAGTGACTTGCTTCTCCGTTTTCAGAATTGAATATATGCACGGTCCTCAGCATGCACAAGGTGGGACAGAAATAAATGGTTCTTTTCTCAAAACGTTCATTGTAATGTCCATTTAGTCGTAGATCCTTAAAATTAATCGATAACAAGTGTTGTCAAGACGTTTCATGATGTCTCCTGGATCAAAAGATTCAAAAGTTTAGGCGAGGCGGACGATAGACAAACTGTACGGCCTCGCGAAAACGGTACAAGCTATTTTCATTTTCTAGTTACGTTCGCATAGCAAAGAGAGGCTGGGAAAAAAAAATGTTTTGCTTCGAATTCACGCATGCAGGTCCGTATAATGCTTTTACTGAAACTAGGACAGCCGTTTCGATCTTGAAACCACCCTCTTCTCGACTCGCTGGAATTTCACGATTCGATGCGTTTTTGAAACGTTTCAACGTCGCGCGTATATCGTTCTCTTATTTTTTCTTCTCGAAAAATATCTACTATAAAAGAATAGTTCTTTCGTCCTTGAAGCCAGCAGATAGAGACTCGATGTAGCTCTCTCAGAATGAACGTCAATTTCCTCGAAGATTGCTTTCACATACGACTGATTGATATCGATCAATCTCGTTGTAAAGTGAAATCAGGTTTTCAAACGCTCTCGCGGATTGTTTCGTGCATGCTCGTTGCCGTATAAATAAAACATCGAATCAAAAGCGCAACAAGCGCGATGCGCGTTGCTCTATTGCTTTATCTGAATTGCAATGTCAGCAAATCTCGTCAGGGATTACGGAGAGATCGAGTTGAAATTTTCAAATTTTCAAAAGTTATTCTGAGCAATCTGCTCCATCCCGGACAAACACCATATTTCTGTGAATGTGTGCAACGCCTTGATATCGTGTACGATTTCAATATTTTTCTCTCGTAGCAAACGGTTCGCAAGCGACTGAAGGTGGTCGTGTTAGGCAACTCATCCGGCGTAACAATGATTCTCGCACCCTTCAATTTGGGGATTTCATCCTGGAATAAGGATATAACCGTAAAGGAAGGATCGTTAACGAAGTCATCTTCCTTATCGACTGGTAGCACGGCCCAGTTTGAATGTTCCAGGATCTTGCAACCCTCTATCGAGGCACCTACGAAAGAAGTGCACCCTGGCGGGTAAGCTCCGATGGGGATAATTCGTAGTTCCGGTAACATCCGCCAGAGCGGCGAGTCTGTCACCTTTCCATACTTTTGCTTCGTACACAAGGGGTAGTAGGGCAAACTTATATGATTTTTGTCCGCTCCAGCAAATAGTCTTTGAACCGTTTCTTCCCCTTTATTGATTTCCCCGGGATTTCGATGCTGCTCGAAGGACACACCAGCCAGACAATCGGCGTGGATCTGAGACCGTAATTTGTACGGCTGCTAGACGACTGATCGTCGGAATTTAGTGGTTGGTATCCAGAAATTACTATCCTCGGTTCAAGCGTCGGAATGCATCCCCCGAAACTCGGGGCGTCGCTGGTTGGCTGTTCTGTATACGTGTGCGCCTTATATCTACGACTATCCTAGCCTATCTCTGTCTATCCTGACCTATCCGATTGCCGCTGACTAGAGTCGGTATCGACCCTTCGTAGGTACCGGCTCTTCTTCTTCGACCCCGTTCCGTCTCTTCGTCCACCCTTCTCTTCGTTAATCCTTTCTTCCGCTAAATCCCGTCGGTATTCTTTCTAATTTCCCAGCGTTCGGTACTCTCGCAGTTTACTCTCGCGTGTTGTCCTTTTTTCCTGTCCATCCGAAGATACGTTCGTCTTCATTCCCTTCCCGTTCGCGGTCTCGAGGGGATCCTAATTCGGGACGTTGCGTTTAACGACGATAGACTACGAGTTAGCTGTTAAACACGGATCTCATGGTCCCTGGCAAAGAAAAGTGGCGAAGCAACTCGACGAATCCGAGCACGAGCTCCTTCGGACCCGGCGATCTTATTGATTGTCTTAGCTTTCCTGCCGTCACGCTCTCTCTCTTTCTTTCTCTTCGTCCAACTTGCACGGGAACATTTCCACACGGAGTTGCTCCGTTAGCTCTGTCTCTGTTTGGACAACGCTGGAAGAAGTGCATAGGAATTCTCTTACTCTCTCTCTCTCTCCCGCTCTCTTTCCCTTTTGCTTCCTGTCGTCTCCGTTGCTCTCGCTGTTTCTCAAAGACTCTCATTCTCAGTCTTCTCGTTTCTCTTGTTTTCTTCTTCTGGTAGCTCGACGAGCTATCGTCGTCGACGACTAACGACCGGCGACTTACGTGTCCGGCTAACTTTGCCTCGTGTTCGACGAAACGACGAGCGATCTACGTGATAAAGGAACACGAGAGAGGGCGCGGATGAGGGATGAAGAGGAAAGTTCTGACGGGAAGAGAAGGAGAAAGAAAGGGACTGACGGACGAGGGACAAAGAAAAGAGAAAGAGGGGGAAAAGGGAGAGGATAGTTGGACAGGAGCCTCTGCCAACGTTCTATTTAAAGCTGAGGGGGTAGCAGCAGCTAGCTGACTGGTAATTTACGAGCTTATACCAAAAAGTTGGACACCTTGGGGATGGCTCCGCACTTTGACACGTGACCTACTTTTATCGAGTTACGTAATTGATCGTCTCGCGCCTGCCCCGTTCGCGCCGCGAAATCTACGAGGCCGAACCCTCTTTCTCTTTCTTTCCAACCACCTTGCAGTTTTCCCCTTGTCGTTTTGTTTTCATTTTCTCCCCTTTCACCGTCCCTCGCCATGCTCTTTTATTCCACAAACCTTTTATGCTTACGGTCGTTTCCTGCTTCCGCGATGTTTCTCCCTTTCTTCGGATGCTTCTCCCTTTGCTCCACTTTTCATTCGACGTTGCGAGAAATTTTCTTAATTGCGCGTGTTCGATCCGATTATCACGAGATTACTTTCACGTTCACGGTCGACGAATACGTCGAGCTCCCGTACACGCTCTCTTAATTCAAATTGTTTCTCCATTGTTTAAGCTCGCTAGACAAAGCCACGAGGGACAAGCGAGCGACAGCTCTATTTATATCGCGTTTCACGCATCGGATCATCTTTGGGTTATTAGCCCTTTCAACCTTGCGTGCTGACCTAGATGACACCCGCCACGAAATTCGTGTAAAACGCGTGTACGCTGGACAACAACGTGATTTCATAAAGAAAATGGCGGCGATGGGAAAATGACCCTACCAGTTGCTAATTTTTAGTTCGCACATTTCAGATTATTGAATTTCGAAATTTGAAACGTTAAAATTTCGGGAACTTGTGTGCTCCAAAATTTGAGAATTTGGATATTTCGACACTCGAAGATTTGCCGAAATATTCGATTGGCCGAAATCGAAAGCAAGTAGCAAGAGACTCCACCCCCTGCACTCATCCTTAGCCAAAGGAAGCCTACGTTGCACTCGACCGTACACGTATTGATCACCGACACGTTATCTACCGTTATCGATTCGCATTGATTTAATTAACTTTTATGCACGTCTCACCAGGGCTATAAATCGTTGTTGCGAGGCATAGATGATTTGTAACCGTTGACTTTCTCCCTCGCAAAGGGGACTCCTTGCGTTCTAAACGCGAGCGCGGCGCTCAAAGCGACGGTATTTCGGGTTCTTCTATGACCAGCACGATAAATCTGTCCTGAACGAATTCAGCTGTGTGTAACGTTCCATTTCGATGGTTAGTCGGAAATTATGGAGCCGCGTGGCGTACGAGTAAACTCGGCACGATACCAAAAATTAGTTGGCGGTCCAGCTCCAGGAAACAATAGCGATCATTTCTGACCACGTTGTCCGCTCGTAGCTGCGAATCATGCACCTTGCGTGTTCCACTTTTGCCCCGTACTCACCTAAAAATAAGATCCCGTTTCTATTTCCCTCGCGTCTCCATCTCTCGAGTACCTTTCTCTGCGTCGAATGTTAGGTCGAGCGATGAAACGAGCTAATAGAGGGCTAAAAGAGACAACAGCGCGACAATATGTCTGTTCCGTTGACATTATTATTAGCGACACACAGAAAAAAAATAAACTCTCGCGATTCGAAACAATAAACACGCATAAAGAGATCCCTCAGGCTAAAAAGCCTCGACAAAGCGACGGCGATAAAAAGCGTATTCGTCCTGTTAACGTTGTTATTAGGGGTAGAATAAAATAAACCGACGCGATTTCGAATAATAAACAGATCCGGCGAGAAGGGTGGTCAGGGATGAAGCTGTTCAGAGATCCCCCTAGGCTTATTTCATTTCATCAGCAACCGTCTCGTTACAAGATCCGCTCAATTACGAGTTCCTGGATAAATTACGAGCTTATGCGAGAAAATGTACGACCCCATCGTGTGCGAGAACCACCCCGCGCGATGCTTGACTGCACATGCTCCCACACATGCGCCCGTCCGTGTAAACAGACCGCACACGCATTCGAGAGCCTAATTCAGACCCGAAGGGTTATACACGCGGATTCACACGTACGTCGAGTGACGTTCGTCCGTGTGTCCGAGCGTGTGTGTACGCGTGTGCGCGCGCGGAAACGCCGCTTAAATCCATATAAATACGCGCCCGTGAATCCATCCATTAATCAGATCCGCGATACGGGGGTTTCGGGCCTGGCGCCCGAGTGATTTCAACCCCCTCATCCCCTGCCCGACTCTCTTTTTTTATCTTTTCTCTTTTTTTCGCCGATATCTATAGAGATCCACTTGCAGGGGTCACTGGGAGATGGCAGCACCTCCATTAAAATTCGACGCGAACCTTCTGCGAGCATCCGATGTATGCTGTGTCATGCCCTGCTTATAGCTCTGTATAGCCTACCTTGCAAAAGTCTGCAAAGGTACGGCTGTCATTGTACGTGTGCGAAATACGTGTGCAGGCGCGAAGAAGGCAACCGTGTTATAACCTACGACCAGCCGTAGGTTGTGAGTGGAATATGGTTTAGGGGTTCGGCGAAACCAGGGATGAGGAGTCGGGACTGCGCCTATGTGTGTCCCCGAACGGCAGAATCTGCTCGACATTTTTCTTGTCCGTCTTTTACTCTTCTCCAGGGAGTTGCTTTTTTTCCCGTTGCCTCGTTTCTTTCTCTTTTATTTCGACCGGTTTCGATTTATTAGCCGACGGTACGGTTCTCTTGCTTCTCGTTCACCTCGGCTACGAGGTTCGGTGACGAGCACAAATATTGATGGCAACGTTAGGAAACTTGCCGATCGTCGATCGAGAGACAGCGGATTTTCGGTCGTTTGGCGAACGTTAAATCACCGCGATTTTGCATTTCGAAACTCCCCGTTCCTCTGTTCCGATATATATTTCACACGAGCCACGTTCGTGAATTCCCGAGATAACGAGTACACGCGTTGCACCTTTTCAGAACCGTAAAGCTAATTTATCGCCGAATTGGGCAAGTGCGTTTCTCTCCCTTGTCCCAGTTAAACTAGCTGCCTAATTAAACGAACAAAAAGCACGAAAGAACCCGGCGAAGTTGCTTTTCGCAGACGCGCGTTCTGCCTTCTCTTTTTTCACCCCCTCCATCCGGTGGCTACTTTGCGCCGCGATTTTCGAGCTTTCGAAAGGCAAAGCCTCCGTAAATCCGGTAAAGAGGAAGGAGAATCGGCCGGGAACGAGGGAAAAAAGAAAAGGAAGCAGGGATTCGTTAAACGTTCGTACAAGGAATTAGTCCCGCACGATTGTTCTAAATGCCGCCACAAGGTCGGATAACAATCGATTAACGTGGCTCGACACGAAGCACGACACTCCGTTTCCAGCTTGCAGGATGATCCTACGGAACGGAAGGCTAGCAGCTAGAAACGTACGCTTAGGCATTAATTTGCATCCTCGGTAATCCTTAATTTACAACTCCGCCGGAGTTTTCCAGAGGGTAGCATCGGCGAGTTCTCCGCGGAATTGGCTCGGTGTGCACCCACACCTTGTCGAGCAGAAACACGTAGCGGAAAGCGAAAGAGAGACGGAGACAGAGGGGGCTGGGAGGGTGGTAGGTTGTGGCAAAGTAGGGGTTAGAGGCAGAGAAGGTAAGGTGGGGGTTGGATGTTGAAGGTGCAGCAGACGGGGTGGTTGGCTAGAGGGATAAGGGGTAAAGGAAAAGGGATTCGGCAGACAGGGGCTGTGGCTGGGGCTGGATAGTCGGACTGGTCTCGATGGTGGGAGATAGGGGGCTATGAAATGGCGGAACAGGAAAAGGGGTAGGAACAGTGGTGGAAGGACGAAAAGAGGGGCGATGGACGGAGGTCGAGAGTCGCGGGTTGGCTCACTCTGCGGCTCCCGCCGCTCGGGAGCAGACACGCGGGGCCAAAGACTAATTTGAACCTATTTTATTAACAAAACAATAACATACATATTTGTAAATAACACTAAATAACACGAACTACACACGTCTCCTAAAAGTCTCTTACCTACTCTAAAGAAACTCTTAGACCTCTGCTAACAAACAAAAAAAAAAACAACGAACACGGAACGCGAACGACAAAGTAACTATTTCCAGCCTTTCAAAGCAAACGTTACGAAGCCTGTCAAAGCAACGAGAAGGATACGCGGACGAGCGAGGGTAAAGAGAAGAGAGAGGAAGAAAGTGTGCGATAAAAGGAAGGGAGAAACAGCGACAGAGAGGAAGGAGAGGACGAAAAGGCAAGTCGAGAAGAGAAAGACGAAAACAAGAAGGAAGGAAAGAGAAGAAGGCGATAAAGGCGATCGTAATCCGTTCCGGCCACGGGCGAATCTCTTTTTAAGTTCTCTCTGTACTGTGTGTCCATTACATTATTTTGTCCCTCCGATAGGGACAGGTTCGGTGTTGTAACTTAGGATATAAGAAGAATAAGAGCTCCAGGAACGCACAATCGAAAGAAACGTGGGAAGAGTGGAGACGGAGGAAGGTCGAGAACGAAAGGAGACAGTGAGAGTGTCCGCAAAAGAGATTCGAGGAAAGTACGGTTGGTGAATATTCGCGAAGAATAGAAACAAAGGTTGAAGAGGTTACGGAGGACAAGGAGACAAGGGTAGACGAAGGTTCGCAAGAGAGAGAGAGAGAGGATCGTTTCGGGTTATCTGTGTACAGAATACAATGGAGCTCCAGTTTTTTATACTAATACGAAGAAGTATTTAAAACGTATAGAAGAGGAGGAAGAAGAGAAACAGCAGCAGAAGAGGGAGGAGGAGGTTCGATCTCGAACGCGATACCATTTTACATGCGTTCTCCACGTGTGTTGTCCACGCGTCACGCTGAGAAACATCCGGTAACGTGTGCCCCTCTCTCCCTCCCGCCACTCACTCTGTCTCTCTCTTTCTCCATCTCGCTTTGAGTGCGCGTCGATCTTCGTTTCTTTCGCTGCTTTTCTTCGAAGTTTCGAGGGTAGGACATTCGAACGAACAACCTGGCTCGCGTACACGATCCTTCGGGGGATATGTCCTGCCGTTCTAAGGGGAATCACCACCCACGTGCACGAGCCTCACGCAGAGGGCAACGTCAAGCGAGTCGTGTTTCCATCCTAGAACCCGGCAGCAAGCTATCCTGACAAAACGAGTGCCGTCGTCGTAGCTTGTCACGGTCAAGAATCGCGAGCACCGAGCATCACCGAGCCGCCATATCAGCCGCACATTCGTCCAGACACACGAGGAGCCTAGGGATGTCTGCCAGAGCACAGAAGCGATCGCGTTTCGCGTACGTTCAAGGACGATGACGATCGGCCACGATCGGTAAGATCCAGGAAGCGGTCGCTCGAACGAGCGCCACGGAAATGGCGGGCTACAATCATTCGAATCCACAGCGTGTCGTCTACCACGCGACCTACCCGACGCCGCTTGCACCAAGTGAGTCCTTCGTCTTCGTCGTCGCCGACGGGGATCGTACGATTCTTCCGTATTCGTCGATCATCTCGACGCTTCTAAATTTATCGAAAGGTGTTACGTTGCAGGTGGTAATGCTTCCTTTTCTCCGTCCGAGGTCTTTGCTTTTCTCTCGGTACTGTTTCGTTCGTGAAATCCAAACGTAAAGCTTCGAAGCCGGCTCGATTTCGGTTCAGCTATGGTGCTGTCCAAATGCGTAATACGCGAAAGGTGTAGGCGATAAATCACAACGGAGTGCAGCTGCACTATCGGTAGCCTGGAATATTTCATCCGGCGAACAGCCGTTTCCATAATGTCGCGAAACGTCGATATACGCGCATTTGTTTCGACTTCTACACGATGGCATCTTCCGCGAACAGGGATACTGTTGTATTTTTCAAAGAATTTACTACGCTGATAGCTTCCGGTTAACGACTGATCATAACTTTGCACCGCGTGACCTAGAAAATTAACTCGTTCGATCGAATTTTTTTCCAGTCCCGACGTTTACGTGAAACGGAAAGAGGGAAAGGAGGGTGGATGGGGAACGTTCCTTGGCTCCATTTTTGCGGAACAAGTTGGTTACGTGTTCAAACACTTAGGAGGGTTAGCATTGTGCACGTGAAAAGCGCATTACTTTTAAAAGAGGTTTTTCTTGGCTCTCGTACACTCGAGTAGTCGTGTTACGATCGATAACCACTTCGATCCGTTGTATATAAACACGGTTAATGATGCGTTATGCAAACGCTCGAGCTTTCGTCGAAATAAACGTGTAAGCATGACTTATACGGTAACTCGCGTGATACCGGGATAATCAGATTAGTTTCTGTTCGAGTGATCGAGTTAACGAAAAAAAAAAAAAAAGTCAACGTAACCGAGATCGTTCCACGTGCATGATCGAGCTGTTCGAAACAAAGCATTCACGGACATTTTCGTTGCTCTGTTTAGATGGAGATCCGATCAAGCTTCCAGAAAATTTGGAGACCTTGCCGCGAGCCGAACACTTTCCAACCCAGAGGCATCGATGGAACACCAACGAGGTGAGTCGAAGGAACGATAACCAACCTCGTAACTGTACCTACATGCCATTCGAACACGTTATCACGAAAGAATGACTCGTATTCGTTGAAAATCCGTAGAAAGTTTTGCTAGTACGTGTGCTTGGACGTTCGCTCTTAATTAGAGAGGAAAATAAAAGAAGGATACGCGAGGAACAAAATTCAACGGGTTACAAACTCGCGGAAGGAGAAAAAAAAGAGAGAACAGGTTGAAAAAGTAATGTCCCGGTCGAATTCCAACAAAAGAGCACACGGTTCTCCAGCGGCACCAGCTGGATGTACATTTACACGGAGCGGCGTTCCAGTAGGCATAACTGGAAAGTAAATAGCGACGTCGCAACGCCGTTGGTGGCTCGTACGTAGCAGCGTCGGTGGTTAGAGAGAGGATAGATGCTGTCCGTTCGTGTGCAAGCTCGCATCGGTGTGCAGGGGTGCACATACCAACACGTGGAGCACCGTTGCACCCGTAGGTGTACCGATGTAGTCCACTGCTACTCTGACCCCGGTCGGCCTCCGATCAATAGCTGGAGCCAGCTAGAGAGAGCTCAGCCGAGCCGAGTTGAGTTTTCAGTTCCGTCGAGTCGAATCCAATTGCGAGCCTATGCTTTTGCCTCTGTTATCCTTCGACAACGATAACTTCCTATTTCCAACTTGTTCTTTCTCCGATTTCTATGCTGCTTCCTTTCTGCCCCGAGTTACCCTCATCGAACGATAACAGAAAATTAAGGGTACCAGCAGTTGCAGGACAATCGTCCGACGATGACTCAAACTATTCTTTTCCCTTCTCTCTCGTTGGCCTTTTGGTACTATTCCGAAACTTTTATCTTATGGAGCGATCGACTTGGAAATTGCGTTAGCAGTTATGGACTCTTTAAGGATTTATCTTCCGTATTTATGATTGTCCAAAAAGTTTCAAGGTTCCAAGATCCCAAGATTCCAATTTTGCATGGTTTCCAAACTAAAAAATTTGCAATGTTCTGTGCTTCCGGGGCTCCAAAATTACAAAATTTCGAGGCCCCAAAGTTGTAAACTTCCAAGGTTCCGTAATTCAAGACTGTCAAAGTTTCAAAGTTATATCTAATTCGTGATACCGATCACTAGTGTCTCCCACAGTATTCTACGCGTTAACGATACTAATTGAGCGTAACGCGAATCCGCGTTGTACGGCGAAGATCGCGGTCGACACGAATCCGCAACGAACGCGTCAAGTCCATCGGTACTCGTCTCTTGTTTCGCTTGTATCTATCGCATAACGCGTATCGTTAATAAGGTCAGCGTGGAACTCGAGCTCCGCGTCCTTTTATATATTTTTCCATCGTCTAAGTTTTCACGTTGGCGTAATTTTCGCGTGGAATCATCCGGATCATAAATATGAATGAGCCAGCGGTCGTCCCGTGGGCTTAGAAATTCGAAGCTGTACCAAGTATCGCTATTTATATTACGTCAATTTCTCTCTTCATTCTTGTTTTTTCATTCACCCGGAAGAAGCCGCGGAACCGATGAAAGAGCCACGATGCATCAGCGATTCATGCTCGCGAAACTATTCATAGGATGAAGCTCTTAGGAAGTTAACGGAGCAACTTTTTGACGCCACGAGGAAGTTTAAACGGTCGTACGTCGTGTGTGTACGTGTATGCGCGTAGTCGAAATCCTTTGGCCGGTGCTCGACTCGCTGCGATCTTGTTTTCGCTCCTGTTTTCTTTGCGCCCCTTTACCTTTATTCTCTCTCGTGTGTCACTCGTTCTTCTTCAACGCCATTTTTCTCTCGAGTGCTCTGACAGCATATGCGAGCGCGTCATCGTTGAACTTTGAGCCGTTTCATTTTTCACGGTTGAACGATGTGCTTGGACCGGCGATGCTCGCGAGCGCGGATAAAACGGAACTTTGACTCCGTTTTTGAACGTAAATCCACCTCGGTATCTCTCGCGACAGCGAAACGAGCATCTGGGTAACCGGTCGGAAATGGAAATGCAGTTTCTTCGATTGATGTTAACAAGGAGTCTGTTGTTCGAACGTGGTCGTGCTGAATTTTTATTGACCCGTTGCCAGATTCTAAGTCGTTACCGGAGACAGGTCGTAATCAAGTCTAAACTTCAAACGAGCACATTGCGAACTTGTCGAAATGTTCTGTTCTCCGACGAAAGAAGCGAATCAATTTCGTGGCTGCTGCTAGAAGAGAATTCCTCCGATGGAAACTTTTCCTATTAACTTCTTTTTTCTAATAGCCTCGATTATACGGAACAAGAATTTATTGCCCAGAAAAGGAAGAGAAAAAAAAAAAAAATAGGAAAAGAAAGGAGACGTACACGTTGCTTCATCGATTTCTCATCCCCCTTTCAAGAATACCGTCACGTTTCTGGTATTCCAGTTTTCCATCCAAACCGATGCTTCCCGATAACTTCTCGAGATAATTTCTGTCGTGTTCCTTTCGCTCTGATTACCGTTGCCTGATGAATTCCCATTTGTAACGAGACACCCGCCGTTGAATATATTCCCAGAGGCGAATTATAGTAATAATTTTTAACCTACACCGAACGAAAGCACACCATATTTTTTTTTCACTTCTGGCGTCGAGTAATGAGATTTAACGACGTTGATTTATTAGTCGGTAACCGACCATAATGCCGGATAAGTGTTCGAAAATCTGGAACACGTAACAATATGTAGATCTGGTTGGCTTCGTTCGTAACTCGGAAAGCAAATAATTGTTCAATTAGAACATTTTCTGTTTATCTTGAACCAGATACAGCTTTATGCCCGCGATATTTGATTTTTTTTCCATTTAACCCGTTTTTATCGTATTCCGGATTACAGTCGAATTTTCTGTTTCACACGGATACCGACCTGGCCGTCAGTTTTCTCCGATAACATTTCGTTTAATTGATGAGCATACGAAGCCACATGGCCTATCTATCTGTAAGCGGAAATCGATCCGAAAACAATGTTTTTGTTTGCTTATTGATTTCCGATTGCAGCAGAGTATAAATGCATTGAATGGCTACCGTTTACCTGGGTACACAATGACAGCCGACGCAATTAAACGTTAGTTTGCACAGTCGGTAATGCAATTCCCGATTCGGCCATTTTTCTACGAGACTCGTATTTGGACGCAACTTCGGAATCAACGTTTTGTAAACACGGTTATTGTGATGTCAACGTTGGCGTCGTTTCTTTCCGCGTTTCCAAATTCTGTCGTTCGACGTCAATTATGGAAAGACAATCGGCAATTTGTCCCGAAAAGTTTGCGTTGGCGAGTTAAAATAATTTTATTGTCGATCTTTGATGCGTAACAAAAATTGGCTCGTTCTTTTAAAAGAACCTTTGTATCGGAATATTTACCCAGGATGCTATATCGATATGCAATTTCTCAGATGCACCTCTGACCACCATCACGACTATATTTCGAACCGAACGATATTGTGGCCTGGTGAGAATGTAATTTTAGATAGTGCTAGTGCATCTCGTTATCGTTTCTACATTTATCGATTGCCGTACCTATACCTTCCCATTTCGGTAATTTTCTTCGCCTTTTTCTAACAACTTCCTGTGTTGGAATAGATAACAGCCTTTGCGATACTGCTTTCTAATTTTACAAAACAAATTCTCATTCGATTTAATTTACGCTGAACTTGAAAAAGAACGGCGATTAGAAGTTATGTCTTTAAAATAAACATTAATACTTTGTATTCGAGGAACAATTCTGAACTGCTTGTTCTTTACTGTTAGTAAGTTTGGAAATGTATTTCGTTTCAAATGAAATGTGGACGTAGAACGCTCGAGACTTTCGTAGTTACGAAAGTAGCGTCTGACTATCAACGAGACAATTCTACTGTTCCCCCGAGCACATTACGTTCTACTTGTACCTCGAGTCGATACGGGTGATGTAGAGCCGAAATATCCTCGAATTCGCGTTATTTTTGTAATTTATTTCTGTAGTAGACCGATAATCGATTTTCCACGGAATTCTTCGGGTATCCATCGTAAACAGGAAGCGTCGAATAGACGTAGCATCTTCGTTATGGGCGTCGGAAGGAGGGTCGATTTATCGGTGCTTTTCCATTCGTAAATCAAGGAGAATACATCCTTTCCGGTAACACGCGGGACACAAGGCGTCTCGTTTACGTATCCGCTAAACCGAATGCAGGAATCTATGGGCTCTTTCATCGTCCCTTGAAGGATCTATGCGTTCCAACGTTCAAAGAGTACGCTCAGATTGACCTTCTTCCGCGTGGATATATCACCGAGCAGAATTTCGTGTACGAGAACGCGGCGGGAGAAGAAAAAATTGACACGGGGGGAACACGAACTTAAATATTATGTACGCAATTAGGAGCGGTAAAAATTTTTGTGAGTCTGACTGGCGTTTTGCATGGAAGCCGACCGACCTTGCACGCAACGTAACGATATGCACTGTCAGACGCCGTCTTTCAAGTTAAACTAGCCTCCATCGTTGCCTGACCCATTTCGCGTCTGGCACGTTGCGAAATACGGTAACGCATAGAAAATCAATTTACCTCCTGGGAGCCTCGCGCGAACTATTAATACTAAAGACAAGTAATCTCGTTTCTTTTGCATAAGTATTTTTACTTATCTCGCGACGCGATATTAAGTCGAACAACTCTTGACCTTTTCGTACCATTGATCAGGGTAGATTCGCATAATTACGGATAAAGAGAAAGACAGGTAGGAAGGAAGTGTTCACGAATTCATGGCGAAAGAATCGGGGCTAGAAGTTTTACTTTCTGGTGGGTCTCCCCGACGGAATGCAAATGATCAATTAACCAGTTGTAAATCAATGCGATATAGCAGGCAAGCATATCCAGCCACGTTTTCTCGGAACTTGCCCGAGGGCTGTTCTGGGAAATTGGGACAAAGTATTTATCGCTCCTTTAGATTGATTCTTTCGATTAATATCGGGCTATTAAACGTTGCTGTACAAAATTAGCATTTCTTAGTTTAGAAAATTGTCCGTGATATAGTCCGTGTCTGAAACTCTCGAAATTCTTAAACTCCACAGTCCCGAAGCTTCGAAGTCTGAAATTTCCGAAGTTCCAAAATTGAAAAGTTTCAAAGTCCTAAGACATTCGAAAGTTGTGAAATTTCAAGGTCTCCCAATATCCTAAAGTTTCCGTCCATTAACGAGTCGGAACCCACACCGTGGGGATCTCTGACTTAGAAAATTGAATTTGGAAATTCAACGAAGCGTTAAGACGGTAAGAAACGAACAATAGTCGTATGTGGGACACCCTGTATAATGGGCTAGTGTGTAGCCCACGGTTGGGCTCTTATTCCATATCCCTCCTTTCCAGCCACTCCACTTACCCCGTCCTGCTCATTCTCATCCATCCCTCGTTAAGAATATTTATATCCAGGCCACGTTCGCTGGAGAACCTTTGGAAACTCGAACTTCCCACCCACGGGAACGGTACAAAGATATTAAGTACCCGGAGCCATACTCCGGTCTTCCTTTCCTCGGCAATTACCTTCCAGAATCAGACGAAGCTTCCCGATAATTGCTGTAATCTATTTTTACGGATTCTCTGTGTTCACGGTTAACCTTTTTTACCCGTAGCCGTTTCATTGTACGCGATTCGTAACAAAGGTAATCGGTGATTCTGTCTCTAATTGGCAATATGCCCTTGCGATCTAACTACACCGCGACAAACGCGATCTTACCATAGCTCATTTCAAATGTACGATTTGTGGCTACAGCTTGCCAGACAAGCAACCCCAATCAACGACCATTAGTCCATGCAAAATTCCTCGATCCCTGCGGTCGTGTAGCTTCGATTGTTCCTTTGGTATCCGGATTATTCCCAGATGTCGTGGAAAAGACATTTGCCCAATCTCGCACGATAATCCACAGATTATTGCTTGCTACTTCGAAGTCCCGATTCGTTATCAGAAAAGTGTCGTAAATTTTTTAAGGATTAAACGAGTTCTACAGCTTGTCCAATGATTTTATTATTCGTATTATTAAATTACAACGATCGCAGCGGCTTTAATACGCTAATACGACAGTAAGTCGCTTATCGTAAGTTAGCGAGCCTTAGAGTATTATGCGTAAACGATTGTCTTCCGTGTAACCGTTCACGTCACATTTACATTCGTAGCTGCTATAAAAGTCTCTTTAGATTTCTACACGAGTGCCCGGTTTAAAATTTCAACGTTGACTCGCATTCGCACTTGATAGATTCGAACTACATAATTTAAATTTGGACCTGGGTCTGCATGTCCGACCAAAGAGCAATCGTTGCATCGCGCCGAATTGATCGACAAAAGCGAGACACGCGAAGCACCGCTGACTGAACTTTCGTATCAACGGCTGGGAATTTTATTGCCAGCCACCTTTTCTATGGTTAGAACGATTCGTAGTTGCAGTTTGGCGTTCGATTTGCATTTCTCCACGTTAGATCGCGTGCCATACACTTTCTGCCCACGTACTTATTTCACCTCTAGTCGTACGTTCGTTTTTTTTTCTTCTGTACGAAGAGAGGCTGTTCTGTTCCGTAGTCACAGTCGGAGCAAAAATTGCGGATAACTATCGCGATCGTATTCCGAAATTCTTTTTAATTCTGTGCGTGATCTCTTTACATCGTCCAGTTCACGTTCCGTTCGCGAGCAGTCGCGTGTCGACTCGTATTGTATTCGACGTGGAAAACGACGTGTCACGATTAACCCTGTAAAATCTGTTCGTCGGTAATTACGTTTTTTCTTTTCAGACACCGGTTTCCTGGCTCGTTCCATCGTCCTGCATTATTATGCGTTTTGTTTCGAGTCGTGGCGGCCGGTTCTTCGTGCGGGAAATCGATAAGAACTGTATAATAACCGAGCTGCTGTTTTATTAATAGTACATAAACATGAAGGAAAGAAACGCGCGCATTGCTTACGGTTTATGCCGTCTTAGAGCGATCAACGTTTTATTCAACGTTCTAGCAAAAGTTTCGGTTACGGTCGTTTAAAAAGAGAAAGAAATATGAGAAACGGTCAGAGAATAACGGATGACATCCCGTCGGATGATTTTCTCCGGATGGATGGACTCGCTACCGGTACTTTTTCTTACTTTGTATGCTTCTTGACGCGGAGGATTCCAGCGCGAGGAATATCTCGACGCTGGTCGCGAAATGTATGCGAATATTTTGCACGAGTCGTCTCGACCCGCGCCGCTTTTACGCTCGCGATGTCATGAATCGAGAAGTGGGACGATAGGGTGGGTGGCAGGGAGATTGGAGATGTATCAGCGCGATTTGCAAAAGTAAGCGAAATCCTGGGGAAAGGCTAGATGTCAGCAGGATTGCTCGAAGAATGTCTATACGCTCCTTCGAATCCGTACATCCTACTTCTGTCGAGTTTGCCTTATCCCCGTCATCTCGAAGAGTTTCCAGTTGCACTTCCCCGAGGGTGTCGCTCGTCGTGACGTAACTATAAATAAGACGAGACACGAGTGCCTTTGATCGACGAGCCGCGCACAGTAATCGCGTTATTTAGACTGAACTGTCATTTTACATCGAAACGGTTCGATCTGTCGATAGGAAATCGCCGCCATCCTGATCAGTTTCCAAAGACACGCGGAATGGCAAAGTCGGGAGGTGAAGGTACGACCCCGAAGTGGTTCGATGTTACTGTACTCGAGAAAGAAAGTCCGTTACCGGCGAGACGGTTATTGCTGGAAGAAACGAAAAGACGGCAAAACTACACGGGAGGATCACATGAAGCTGAAGGTAGTTCGTTGCTTATGAACGGGGCCAGAATGGGTCCCCGATTGAACCGTGCTCGTCAAAGTGAGATTTTTGTGTCTCCGTCGAATCACAGGTCCAGGGTGTCGAGTGCATTTACGGCTGCTACGTGCACTCGGCGATCCTCCCGACGTTTCATCGGCGATGTTATTGGCTACTCCAGAATCCAGACGTCGTCCTCGTTCATTACTTAAACGTTCCTTATCCGGACGGTGATGCTAAGCTAGCGGCGCTGCCACCGTGTCTCGCACTGCCGCCAGACAAGAAAGAGTGGACGCGAGACGAGCTGGCTTCTCAGCTTAGGCCCATGTTCCTCGGTGGAGATGACGACCCCAACAATCCTCATCTTACGCAACACTCCAATCATCCCGTCGACATGATAGTTTCTCAACTGTTGGACAGGCAGAGAGCATCTTCCAATTCTTCTACTACCAGCACTCAACTTGCACCTAGGAGACTAACACCGGACAATCAGGTACCCTTTTCGTGCTTTTCAGCGAAAAGAACCTTTCCTAATAACACGTATTATTCACAGTAATAAAGATCGTAAACGCCGGTTGTTCAATTCTCGTATTAATGATTAGGTTACTTCTACTACCGGAGGTCAGCAATCGTCAGCAACAGCCTCACCGGCTCCTCGCGTATACTCGAGACATTCCCACACGACTCAAAGCCAACAACCGGCTCCTCTAGTTTTAAGTTTGCAACAAATTCAAGGCGGCGGCGGTCTTCTGATACTCAACAGCCAACCTTATCACCATCAACAACAACAGCAGCAGCAGCAGCAGCAGCAGCAGCAACAGCAACAGCAGCAACAGCAACAACAACAGCAGCAGCAGCAACAGCAACAGCAGCAGCAACAACAGCAGCAGCAGAGCCAACAGGTGGAAATGCAGCAGGTTACGGAACAACAAATCGTGCAACAAACGAGCGTGGACAGGGAACAACAGACCCAACAGGAGATCGAAGCCCAAGAAAGCATGGATCGTTCCACGGTGCAATCATTGCCGATCGGTGGCACGGGTTCGGAGGTCACAGACTTCGCCGAGACCTTGGATCTGAGTCAAGAGGATATTCAACGAACGTTATCCGCGAATATGGTGCCTCCGTCACCGTCGCCTTCCCCGGCAGATAATAGCATGATCAATCCGATGGATTTCATCGATTCGTCGGACGATGTTCTCGTTAACTTGGACGCGTTCGACGTGTTCGGTGATTTGCCGGAACTTCATGATTTCGAGGCTGAACAGACTAAGGCGGAAGAGCGAGGCGGGTCAGATAACGACGTGGGATGCCATCCTGGAACTACCGTCCATATTGCCGAATATAGTCCGGAGTGGAGTTACACCGAAGGAGGCGTAAAGGTATGTTTATTCCTTGGATTACTAGTCTAACGATAATTTGGCATAATTGGGTAGAGATAGAGATAGAATTCCCAAATCTCCAAAATTCAATCCAACTTCAGGAGGAGTGTCAGGATTCGGTATTGGTTTCAGGTGCTGGTCGCTGGTCCTTGGACGGGTGGTAGCAATTCTCAATCTTACTCGGTGTTGTTCGACGCCGAACCAGTGGAAGCGTGCTTGGTGCAGCCAGGAGTATTGCGTTGCCGTTGTCCTGCTCACGCTCCGGGAATCGCGTCCCTTCAGGTCGCGTGCGACGGTTTTGTCGTGTCCGACAGCGTTGCCTTCGAGTATCGTAGAGCACCAACGAGCGAACCAAGTCCAGAAAGAGCTTTGGTGGATCGTTTGGCGGACGTGGAATCGCGTCTGCAAGGACCTGGTCCTCCATCTCCCGCGGCTCATCTGGAAGAGCGATTAGTCGCGTACTGTCAAGTCAGTATCGCGTCTGTTTTGTCTCGTTCGAAGTTGCTTGTTCGCTGTGTACATGGAGTTTGCGTTGCAGGATGCTGTTGTCCGTCCGTGGCGAGCCGGAGCGGAACCATTACAATCCGGCGGTCCAACACTGTTACATTTGGCCGCCGGATTGGGCTACTCCAGGTTAGCCTGCGCCCTCCTCCATTGGAGGGCGGAAAATCCTAGTAGCGTGTTAGATGCTGAAGTCGACGCACTGAGGCAGGATAGCGCCGGTCTCACGCCACTCGCTTGGGCCTGTGCAGCGGGACACGCGGATACTGCCAGGATCCTTTATAGGTTCGTAGTTTATCAGACAGAAAGAGGGTTAAAAGATCAATGTAGTACGGTATCAAGAACAACTGGTCCATTTACGCAGATGGAACGCGATGGCGCTTCGCGTGAGGGATTGTCAGAATAGAAGCGCAACCGAGTTAGCGGCAGAGAACGGTCACACGGCTATCGCGGAAGAATTGAATCGACTCGAAGCGAGAAGGCAAGACGAGAGGCTGTTTTTGCGACCCGCCAGCCCTAGTCCTAGGAGGCCATCTCAAGACAGCGGTCTCGATCTGGCGTTGTGTTAGTCTCGTTTGCTATTATACTGCCCTCTTCCGTATATATTTATATATATATACACGCACATACATTCACGTCCAACACGTAAATCACAGTTCCTTCTCCCTCAATACACCCCCCGCGCCATATATCTCCTCCTGTAAGAATTAGTGTAACAAGGTCGTAAGTCATGCGAGCGCGATTAATCAGGAAACGTAGTATTAAGGGGTTTATCGAAAAACACAGGTGGCTCACCGCTGCTGGACAACATGGAATTGTTGCAAGAGGATGACTCGTCATTAGCCCTCAGCGAGCAGGGAATGGAGAGCGCTCCGACCCCTCAGGAGACTGTAGGTCCGTACCTTCCTCGTTTCCCCTTCTATTTGTCTGTCTGTCTGCCTGTCTGTCTGTAACTATATTCGTAACTCTGTCTGTTTTCTAATAATACACTTATAGATTCATCGGCCTAGATAAAAACAGTACTGCGCGGGCTGTGATCCGTAGTATTCCTAGCTAAAACTGCGTCCCTTAACTCTCTGTTTCTCTCTCTCTTTTTCTCTCTGTTTTCTCACACGTTATACATAACACACCCGTAACCACACCTTCTCCACGTACACACAACGTTCTTTTTCTCCTGTCTCTCTATCTGTGCGTACGAGACGACCGGATATATGGTCCAGGCTCGCTGTCCTCTAACTCCTCTGAACTATTGCAGCTTAAAGCAGTATTGGTGTTGCTTGGCCTTCGTAACCGCTGGTGTTGGATGATTGCTGTGTAACGTCTAAACTTTCTTAGCCGCCTATTATCGGCTGCTGACCGATTCCTCGAGAGACAGACAGTCTCGTCTCTGGGTTCACGCTGACGAGTATTTAAAAACTGGACACGTTCGTGACAATTGGAAGTTAAGCGACAATTTACACGAGAACACGTGATCTGTACGGACACGTTACCGTTGATACCACACGGGCTGCGTCGAATCACCCGTAGAGCAGAACTTCCGACAAGCTGAGAAAATAAACGTCTACGCTCGCCGTTCGATTTGCCTGTTCGAAGACGTTCGATTCGTGTCGTGTAGAGATCTCCGCTGCGTACCGAAATAATCTGCCTAATTTTTGGTGTTACACGTTCCATTAACGTCAGATTTGATTCATCGTAAGATACTTTCACGGCTAACAAAAAAAAAAAAAAAAAAACAAACAGAAACAAACAAAAAAGTAAACAAAAACTTTGGTGTTGTGATCGATGTGATTTCGGTGGTCCTGTAACACCTTTTTCGAGTTTTGGCTAGGGTGGTGATTCCTTTTTATAGGGGAAGAAGACGCGAGGGTGCTGACATTGGCTGAGCAAATTATAGCAGCGCTACCGGAAAGGATCAAGAGAGCGGAAGGTGATTCTCCGTCTTCTTCCTCGCCACCTCCAACGGCACCTCCCTTGTCTCCTCTAGAGGATGCTCTCATGGAACAGATGGTGAGTAACCGGCGATGCGTTTTCCGCTATCGCGTCACACGATCGCTTAAGCAACGATCCCATACTTTCCGAACGTTCTGACACACAACGATTCATTGCTCGCACGATTATCCTAATTCTTATAGCCGCTCGATTCTGGAGAATTGTTCGACTCGTACCGCGAGTGCAGCGGAGGAGCGGCATCGGTCTCGGATGCCGACGCGGATGCTAGTCCTTCGAGTCCATCTAGCAGCTGTCTCACACCGGACTCGCCATCTCCACCGCCGACCACGGCCGACTTCTGCGAATTCTTGCAGCTGCAGTTGCAGCTCGACAACAGTAACGGCCATAACGGCCAATACTATTCGACGTCCGGTGGAGATCGAAAGTTCGGTAACGTGATCGGCTCTAGCATATGCGGAACAGTAACAGGTGGAGGTAACGGAAACGGTGACGGAAACGAAGCGGATCTGAGCAGGCTAACTCTGTCCGATCGAGAGCAAAGAGAGCTTTATCATGCCGCTAGAATGATCCAGAAAGCCTACCGAAATTACAAGGGACGTCAGAGACAAGAGGAAGCCGAGAGACACGCTGCTGTACTCATCCAACAATATTATCGTCGACATAAACAGTACGCTTATTTTAGGTAATCTGTTTTTAGCTTAACACGTCGCGGCCGTTTCGTTCGCTCTTCGTTACCCTTTGTCGTAATCTTTCCTCCACTAAACCGAGATCGGACGATTTCGAGTCTGTTGGGTACACGGTGACACGGGCACGGATTCGTACGAAATACGTGCATCGTATCGATCCGTTCCGTTGTTCGTCGACGTCGTTAAATTCGCCTGGTTGTTTCGCCGGGTCGAAACATTAGTTTTAATAAGCGGCAATTAATAAAACGTGGAGGACAGGGCGTACCATCGTGGTGGGGCCAATTTAACGATCCGTTTGAATCGGACGGATTTCAGCGAAGTTCATTCTATCCGCCTCCCAAAGGTGGGCTCCTGGCGAACTTTTAATTGGCATCGTAAATAATTCGAAAACTTTAGGAACTTCCTTACCTCCGCCGCGGCGTTCCGAATACAAAATTAACCTGGCATTAAATTAATACGACTTTTGTTTGAGATGAAAGCTTCTTTACCTTCTTTCGCTTCTTCCGCTGTTCTTCATTGTACGCACACGCGCACGTTACATACACACGTAGTGCATATCTCTCCGAGCGAGTCGCCCTTTAAACTTCTTTACTTCACGAGCCTCTACCCTTGCGTGTGTTCGCAGACAAGCTACGAAGGCTGCTCTGGTGATACAAAGTAACTATCGGAATTATCGGTCGCGTCCAGGCTCGGCTAGCTCGAGACAACAGGCGGTTCATCAGCAGGCTGCTCATCAGGCCGCGAGGAAGATACAACAGTTTATGCGGCAGTCGAAAATCAAGTTAGTATCAGTCGGTGCACATAATTGCATTTCCTGTTGCAACGATGTGCACGCATTATTAGTTATGTAGACTTCTTGTTAGCACACGAAAGGCTTATCGTACGAAAGACATCTAAAGTTCTAAAGTCTCCCTCTTCTGTGTGTACTAATGCAGCTTGTCGTGGGACGATTCACGACCGGTAAGTAACGAAAACAAGTAGGGCGATTGTCGCGCGGCAAACACTGCTCGTTTATCGCTCCCTGTATCTCTACGAGGGATACTTGCTCTATCGCTTTCACCAGGACGATCAGTGCACCCTGTTTCACGACATAAAAAAGAAAGAAACAACAAAACTAACGATCTCTCTAGTATACGAAACGAAATCATTCCTCGATTAGCTTCTGTGTTATAATTACGGAATGTAACCGGTGCTTTGTGTTTTCTGTTTTTATATGTCTTTAACCGTGGTACGACGTAACACACCAGTCCATGCAACGATGTTCATACGGAGGCTTGTTCATAGTGACGACAAGATACTCTTCAATTATCGCTTTGCTCCTCTCATAGAATAGTCTTTCGTTTACGTTACTGTTTGGTTGGATTTTCCTTAGATTGAAGTACTTTTTACTTAGCAGAAAACAGTTTCAGAAAGGTTACTCGTTTGCTCGGTCAACGCGTTAATTGTCGCGCTTGAATTCCCAAACTTTCGACCCTTCACGAGTTCTAAATTTATAAGTCTAGCGACCACGAACCGATGCGCACAATTTAATTACTTAGTAGTTTACGAAATGAATTGTTATCACCGTTTACGATCGCGGCACTTAACGCGATGATACTTAAACGAGTAAAGTTAAGACAAAGGTACTCCAATTAGACCGAGCAAAGCGTTAATTGCGGATTGAACGATTTAGATGCGCTCGTTGTTTCGTAGTTGACGTGTTCTTCAGAGTGCTTGATCATTCAGTGTCATGTACGCACATTCGCAGTAGCGCAACGCGATTGAACACGATCTATACATGAAACGATCTGCATTTCTCGAACCTAGGCTGCAGAACGCCAGGGCCGCCGCAAACGGGAACGGGAGGCCGCCAGCGGGCATTTTACGGGCGGTTGCTGTCCCCCAAAGCTCGCCCTCATCTAGCCCAGGGGCCAGCCTAGTAGCCGCCAACCAAGAGGTCACTTAATTGACTGTCGATCGAACGGCACGCAGAATGGCGATGTTACACCGGAAGCAAAGTAATAAGAGCCTAGCCATCCGCGATATTGGTCGTCAGTAGGCCGCTACGACGGAATTTTTCTCGACGTTCGCCAAAGTCCATTGGGGGATAAATTGTCGACGATCGAAAGGCGATTGACGACCAGCCACACGGACAAGCTTTGCTCTCTATTATATCCCTAAATTAATCGTGTACCTGCCTTTAATCTAAACAATTTTTCCACCTTTCGCATCTTTGTCCCCGCAGCTCGACTCGAAAGGTTCGTGCCTCGTCCTTGATCTATCTCTTTTATTTCCCTTTTCTTTCCTCCTTCTTTTCAATTCGCTTCACTATCTTCTTTTCTTCTTCTTCTTCTTCTTCTTCTCGAACGCTGCCATTGTTTCTATTATTGCGTACTTTCCTGCATTTTCTTTTCTTTCCTCGGTCGACGTGACGCTTAAGTGGTACCAGAGGTAGGTGGGTTTCATTGTCCTCTCGACGCGCGTGTTACGCTACTCGAGCATAATAGATGATGCATAAGTATTTTAAGGTCGAACTGATCGAAGCATGTTCATAGAATGTTGCCTTCCGGCTTCGGGCATCGATTGATCGACTCTTTACGACTGAGAGTACAAAAGAGGCTATGTTTCTTTGCTGATACCTTCTTTGAGAACGATCGTTTTATATATTTGCATTGATTTGGCACACCGTATACATAGTTCTCTTCTTATTTCGTTCTTTTTCGATTCCTTGGCACCGAGTCGTTCTCGAGGTTCATTTACTTTTTTGTCACGCGTCCGTCGAATCGGTCTCGTAATTCGTAAGACGTTTGTTTTCTTTGTTGCTTTTTTTTACTTCGCGTACAGCGGTTACGTAATTTAAGTACAAGACTCGATGTCGCGACGAAAGGAGTACAGTATTGATAAGACTTATCGTTCATTTTTTTCTTTACTGTATTTGAAGTTTCGTTTATATTCGTATGTATCGGTTTGTCGGATTGAGCAAACGCGTTCAGTGTTCTTTTTTGCAATTGCGCGTTGTGTTGATTAAAAGACGCTTGATTTGCTTTGATTGATCTTCGACGATTCGCTTAAGTATTTTATATTAAAGGTTCGAAGCGTCGAATACATTTCTCATTTATTTTTCACCGTTTCTTTTTTACAGCTTTGCGCGAAATCGAAGCGAACTCGAATCGTGTCGTCGCCTTTCCTTCTTTCCGTTAATTTTGTTCGTTACGGTCGAGCATGACACGAATGTTCAATTTGCCGTGATAACAATTATGACGCGATATCTGTTGTACGCGTACGTCCAAGAGATATCGAGGCAGCATAATTCCGTTGGGTGGCAGCAATGATCTCTTCCTTGCACGAAAATTCTTTGTTGCTTAACAAAAGAAAGGCAATACAATTCAGGTCGATGAATAAGAAGCATCTTATTTTCGAGGAAATCTGGTATATCTGAGCTCTAGAAAGAAAGAGAGAGAAAATACAGAGCGCGAGAGAGGGAGAGAGTAAGAGAGCGTGGACGAGTGAGAGAGTGTGAACGGAAAGCCTGCTAGAGAACAAAGTAAAAAAAAGAAGAATGAGTACTAGAGACAGTTTGAACGAGAAAAAGTAAAAGTATAAACCAAAAATAAAAAAGAAAAGAAAATCTACAAAAAAAAAAAAAAAAAAAATAAAAGAAATTAAAAGAGCCCTTTCTCCATTTTAAACGGGAGGGCACTTTCATCCACGGGCTGTGCTTAAAGTCACAGTATAATCAACTTCGTAGAGTTTACATTATAGGGTAAGAGATAGTCGATTACATTGTTACAAAACTACCTACCGTTTCTCTCTCCAGTAGGGAATTTTTTTAAAAAGGTTCTTTAGATAACGAAAGAAGGGGATAAAAGAAAAAAAAAAAGATACAAACGACGCGAAGCTAGAGGTAAAATTAAGGCATAGCGAGGCGGAATTATTAAAATACGACACGGGGGCACAGCCGTGGTACCCGCGTTCAGATTGATTATTTAAGAAGACAAAAATCTATTGTGATAAAATTATAATGGTGATCGAAGAAAGTATTTCCGCAGAAAATACTAAAACGAAAAACAAAAAATATACAGGTTACAGTGAGGAAAATGGAATCGAACGTCTCGGACGTTCACGGGGGTTGCACGTGTCGTCGAGACGCGTAACAGACAGACAGACAGATAAAAATACAAAAAATCCAGTTATGGTGAGTCGAGATATAATAATTATACGTCGTCAGATCTGTCGGATAGGATGGACCGATCGATGATCCTCGTTTTCGATAATTAAACAGAAAAAAAAATACCAAAAAACAAACAAAAAAATTTAAAAAAGATACAAAGAAAAATCCTGTGTTGATCCTCCGGTGGTTTGAAGACGAGCTACGAGATTTTTGTAGCGTGGTTTAATAATTATGCGGATCGCGTGACGGAACGAGAAAAAGAGATTCTAGTAAATTGTACACACACGAGTCAATTCCAACGAGCATTTTCATGCCATTAAGCTTAAAGAATTATTAGTTGATAATGAATAAAAACAAGAGAGAAAACAAAAAATAAAGAACGGGAATGCAGACGAGAGGGAAGGATGCGAATGGGAAGAAAAACGAAGAGAGATAACAAATTCTTACACTCTTTTAATCATTGTTAATTAATTAATTAATCACGATCCTATTGATACTTAAAACGAGACGAGTAAAATAATAATAATAATAATAATAATGATAATTATTATTATATACACAAAACTATTATTATATTCATATTTTTGCTTATTACATACTTAAGAAAACTATTAAACGAGGGCTAGCGAGTATAGTACATTAACAAACAGACATAAAAAAAAACACAAAAAAAAACAAGAGAGAAGAAGGGGGAAACGAGGCCGACGAAGAAAGGAGATCTCACCCTTTAGGAATCGTTGTATTTTCTTTTTCTAGTCTTTAGCGTCGGGCTTGCGCAACTTTGTGCGTGGCAATAAAATTTGGAAATTTTTACGCGCAAAGAATCGTGACTTTCCGAGAAAAGCAGAACGATAGAAGGAATTTGTAGGTCCGTGCACGCCGAAACGAGTCGGTTTCTTTCGAGAGCTTTCGAGATAATGGCCCGATCTCTAAAAACGCGAGCGGTTACGTCGCTTTTCCAGAACTTTTACGAGGACAACGGTGTATCAAAAATATTAAGCACACAGTATTTTTCAGTCGTGATTAGGGACGGTCCTCTCCGATGGAAAAGTCGACGGCCGCGAAGGAAATATTTCAGAATTCCCCGTTAATTAATCTAGAATCGCATTAATTACCACGTATACCGAAATTATCGAGGGTACGGAAGTGGATGAGGACGAACAAACCGAGATAAAAGGGAAAGAAAAATACTCGAGAAAATGCATAAAAAATACTTATTAATTAAAAGACATCGCTAGGGTAGGCGCTTCGAGGATACATAAACTTTAAAAGTCACACTTAATACAAATTATTCTCAAAATATAAAAAAAGTTTAATAAGTAAAGAAATTTTTAAATCTACGTAAGAAAGCCAAGAGTCAAAGACGACTAGATGATAGGAGCCGCATGGCCTAACTGCTGCCACTTTAATTAATTAATTAATTAATTAAATAATTAATTATAACTTTATTACTACTTAATTAAACTCGATACAGATGAGAAAAACAAATATGTCATGCCACTTTTCAAACTAAACTTTCTAGATGCAGAGACGAATCAGTAGGTATAGAGGACTATTCAATGAAAACTTCTCTTCTAATTGGGAATGATTGATTCGCGCTATAGATTCGAATATTTCCAATTGTCCAATTCTCCAAGAAGAATCGCACGAGATATATACGCGTGTAAGATGTCGCGTTATAAATCAACACGACTCCCTTGTTTTAAGAAAAAAAATTATTATAGATTTTTACGATATCATTCCGCCGAACGATTAACGAATAGGAAGAAAAAAAAAAAGAAAATAAGAAACTTATCGGACGAAAAGTTCCAACGATACGATCTGTCTACTTTTTCGTTTGTTCATGGTTTCGATGGGTCATGTTGATGTATCGCGAGGCATCCTGTAGGACGTTTGTATCACGATGTCGAAAAGGTCGAAACGATCGGATATCGGTGCCTAGCTCATGTTCTACTCACTGTTCCTTGATTAAGACGACGGTCACTTTGTACCTGCTTGCTGCCTGCCTGGCCCGTGCGTTACATAAACATATTTCTAGTCTTATCGAGGTATCAAACGCTCTGTATTATTACTCGATAATAACGTCCAAGCATGTCGCGTACTTTCGTTGTGATAATCCGGATGGCGTGGTGTCCCGACCTCTCGCGTCGTCTAAATGCGATTTTTCTACACGATATCGAGGAAGCGTAAACGCCGATTAATTATTTGTTAAATCCCATTCGATTTCGCGAAGAGCGACTATCCCGGAAGGTTGATGGTTTCGACAGCTGTTTCGACATCTACATCCAGCCGACGTTATTCGCGTTCGAACATTCGCTAAAAAATCAAGTCGATTTTCCCTTTTCGACCTCGTCGTCGAGCAAACAAACGGGAGAAAGGAATTCCTGCTAAATTCGCGAAGAGAATCTGTTGGTATTCTCGAAGGGAATCTCGTCTATTTTCGCGCGAATCTTCGAACGATGGCGGCAATAATTTAAACAGATTCGTGCTACTTTTAGTGGAAACGAATAATGGTAATAAAGGCTCCATCTCTTGTAATATTTTTATTATCGCAAACGTAATATTACATTATTAAATTATATTAAATAAAGGATTACGCCACTGTTTATTATTTATTGACTAACGTTCAACTAATATTGTAAATAATAACGAAAATATTTTATCTATATTTCCGATCCGGGGTGCGTTGGGCTGGGGCAGCGTATTACCTCTTGTCCGCCCTTTGTGGTGATCCTACGGATCTCCATATGCCCACCCCCTATTGTTACACCATTTCATCATTGCATTTAATAAATTATATATTTATTGACTCACTTACCTTTTGACTTACCCCCCTGTTTGTTTCTCTATTCTAGCTCTAGGCAAACGTCCAAGTCGCGCCAACGAATCGTCCTAATTTTCCAGGGGGTGGTTTACCGGAACGAGGTCGTCGTTGGATCGCTAAAAGGTGACGATTCCTTTCTCTTTCATTTCTTTTTTCTTCGCTTCGACTTTCGATAAAACAAGAGGGTGTGTTCGAACAAACTACATAGTGTGTGTTTCTCCATTTTTGTTTAATTTTTCATTCTTCCGCAACAATTTATTTAAAGCATACAAACGGTACAAACTGTATTGTTGTCACTTTGAGTATAAATTAAATTAAGTTACGCGGATATGATGTGCGCACGAGGAAGGTAACAGAGCGAGGGAGGGGATACGACGAGAGAGAGAAGACTAGATAAACGATGTACGTGTTTCCGTTGTTTTCGTTGAACCACCGACGTCCAAGAGTTTCTTTCCTCGACGAGTTACATCATCGAGATAAATCGCAAAAGGGAGGTAAGTTCCGGACACGATCGATAGCGCGAAACTCGAGCAAAAGAACAGAATAATCCCTCTCCCCTTCGGTGACAATAGCTTCCATGGTCTGTAATCAAAGGGCTTCCCCTGCGAGTATATTAGCTCAACACAACACGCCTATGTTAATTCCTAACGAAGCAAGCGGTTAACGCGACGTTTCAACCCTCGAAACGATGCTCGATTTCATTTTAGTCTCGTTTCCACGCGATATTGTTCGTCCACTTGGAAAGCCCGTTCTCGTATCGATGTACGGACCACGACGTTGTTCTAATTACGCGTACGTTAGAAAGAACCTTGAGAAATGCTGTATCGATTTTAAAGCTCCTTGAGATCGCTCGACGTCCCTGGTCGACGAAAATAAGGGTAGAAAGAAAGACGGGTGAGAAAGGGTAACAGGCAGACAGACAGAAACGTATCAGAAAACTTGAACGCGGTGATTCTCGCGATCGCAGACGACGATATTACCGGTCGACGTGACAGCAACACCCTCTAGGCCCTTGAATTCGCCGTCGCCGCTACCCCAGCCGCCGAAACTCTTGAGGTACGCGCCCTCTGGGCTAAATATCTGTATCCTGTTGTTACCGGAATCGGCGACCACGATGTAGCCCTGGTCGTCGACAGCGACGCCCCGGGGAAACTTGAACTGACCCTCGTCGGAGCCCTCGGATCCGAAGGAGGTCAGCACACGGCCGTTCACGTCGAAAATCTGTATACGGTGGTTGTTCCCGTCGCTCACGATCACGCGGTTAGTGTTGCTCACCGCGATGTAATGAGGATGCTCCAATTGCCCACGTCCGCTTCCGCACGAACCAAATTTCCCCACGAACGTACCGTCCGATTGAAATACCTGCGAAAACAGATGCTTTTAGACCGATTACGATGCCGGCGAAACCATCGCCACCACGGCTTCGGGGGATTATGGCTTTCGTTTGTTACACGGCCATTGGCGTAACCAGCGATTCTCTTCGCAGTGAGCCTGATTCTCTACTTATCGGGAATTTGGGGATCGAGGAATTCGAAAATTCGGAGATTTAGGATTCAGGGCATCTGTACATTTCAACATTTTCCTCCCTGATCCCCACCTGGTTACGCCAAAGTATACGGGGGGGGTTTAGGTTGTTTAGCGTGCCTATCTTTGTAATTCGTATTAACATGATACGGTGACACGGTGTTAGAATTCCTTCAGTTATATACATTGTAACATTCGTGTCGTTGGGATCCTATGAACGCGATTACGCGCGTAACGATTGAAGCAGTGCATTGTGAACAGATATCGAGTATCCGAAGCGTTGTGTTTAACTCATGGACAGAAATTGTTAACGTGTACGTACGATCGATTCGTTGCAAGTGTTTAGCACTGAAAGGGGTTAAACAATACTAAGGAATTATGGTTTGTTTTTTCACTGCATTGTTCTGCCTTCGTACATCACTTACGCTTCGTTCATTGCCGAATACATTACTTCTTCTTACTAACTCGAACGGTTTCTGATGATCGGGCTCGCTTGTTGCGACGATGTTCAAGGGTTCAAACAAAGAATCACCTTTAGAATTAACTGTTTATTGCAGAAAAAAGTTCATACGTTTATTCAGGATCAACTGTACACAATTGAGGTACACATACAGCGAGGACTGAAGGGGGGTTAAAGAACACTGAAAACTAACATCGTATCTAAATATCAATAATCGTATGTTCCATTATACAATCGATAGCGTCAGAAGCAAAGATACGTGGCGCGATGCAGATCCATCCGCAGGGACGAGCGTTGTTTTCTGTTCGTACGATTTCGCGAACGGTATCGTAACGAAAATAAAAATAAATAACAATATCGCGATAACACGTACCTGTACGCGATGGTTCTCTTTATCGCACACATAAATAAATCCAAGAGCATCCGTGGTGATTCCCCAAGGATAATTAAATCGACCGTCTGCGGTTCCTTGGGAGCCAAACGCTCTCAGAAAACGACCGGAAGGATCGAGAACCTGTATTCGGTGGTTGTAACGATCCGCGATGATATATTGCCCGATCCTGTTCACGGCCACCCCGGCGAGGCAATCGAATTCACCCTCACCGCTTCCGTATGTTCCGAACTCCTTCATGAAGTTCCCGTTACAGTCAAATACCTGCAAATTCAAACGTGGCTCGTTAATCGGATCGTCCGTCGATTAACGTTTATAATTTCGCTCGTTTCGAACATCGTTCTATCAATATATCCCGTCTTGGGGATTTCGAAGTTCGATAATGTGTAACTTTCGAATCGGGGATTTAGGGATTTGGAAACATGGAACTTTGGGTTTAGGGATTTGGGGATTTGAGCCATGTGAAAATTTGGATTTTTGTGCATTAGGGGATTTGGAGATTTAGGGGTATGGGCACTCGGGGATTTGATAACGTGCAAATTTACGGATTTGGGGATTTAGACAGTCGAGAGTTTGGGAATTTAGAATTCATCCTCCTTAACACAAATGTGAAATTTCCCATACTATCTCGAACCCTTTCTCTAAAATATGATGACACCGGTAATAGCTCCCTAGTTATAAGATATTGAGTCGTATAATTACTTGAACACGATGGTTAGAGCTGTCGGCCACGACGATGGTGTTGTCCGGGCCAACCGCTAGGCCTCTCGGCCAAGTAAAGCATCCGGCTTCGCTCCCCCGCATCCCAAATTTGAACAGCTGCCGCCGCTTCAGCAAGTAGTGACTCCTCCGGCCATTACTGTCGCAATACAACGTTATCGTTTCAAAATATCCTATAAAATCTTTGAGCAATACGGAACTCACTCACCTAGTGGAGGAACCTGCTGCCGCGGGTATAACGGGAGCTGTAGGGGACGTGGGGGAGCCTGACGGGTTTTTTTGATCGTCGTCAGAAGATTCGAAGGATGTTTGACCAGTGTGCCTCAATGGTAGGCCCAGCGATAACCTCCTCGAGGTTGCGCTGCTGCTGAGAACAAATCCAATATTTCGATTAGGGCGTTTACGAAAGTTCACTTTCGGATTATCGATTTCGTGGAGATCATACGATAGAGAAAGTTCAGTTCCCTTGGCGACCAACCCGATTTCATCGTCCTTACCTCGATGATGGAATTGTCGAGGTAGACGACGAAGGCTCTTTGTCCTTGGCGTTACGATTCCCGTACTTATTCTTCAGGTACCGTGCCCAAGAGCTTAAAGCGGCACCATCCTTCTCGGTTCCTGGTCTATCGCGCTCTGGACTTGGCTCTCTGGACTTGAGAGCATGAGTGCTCCGACTTCTGGCCAGCTCAGAGCCGGCTCCGTACTTGGCTGCCAAATAAGCGTTCGGCGACTGGGTCGTCGGAGAGGGTGGCTCCTCGTCGAGGTCGAGGTCATCGCCGCCGAAGTTGTGCGAGCTTCTGGACCGAGCTAGCCGTTGTTTTCTTTCCTTCAACGCCGCGTACCGTGACCTCGTTGACAGAGGCGACTCGACCTCGGTGTCCACGTCTCGATCTCGTTCTCTCTCCCGTTCTCTTTCTCTTTCCCGCTCTCGTTCTCTTTCTCGATCCCTCTCTCGTTCCCGTTCCCGTTCCCGCTCCCGTTCTCTCTCCCGTTCTCTCTCCCGTTCCCGTTCTCGTTCCCGTTCCCGTTCCCGCTCCCGGTTCGCCATCATGGCCGCCTGGCTCCTGCTCTTGTTCAGAAACCTGCAACATTTCGGAACGAAGGTTTTCTCGTTCAGATGTTCCGGTTAATCGAGAAGCTCGGTTACTTGGTGATTAACGGGGAAAACTCGTGTAGCCCGTCGAAACACGAGAGGTTATCGATCATTATAGATTACGGGAGATGGTTGATCGCGTGGTTGACAAGCGACCGATTCGTACTTCGTCGGGTTGGGCTGATCAAAGTTACTTTGTTATCTGTAGCCAAGTGCAGACACAAGCTGAAGCTCGAGTTCTCTGTTCTGAAAGCTTGACGGCTTTGTCACGGTCAAATATTTGTCGATTGTACGATTTCGACGAGATCATTTCGCAGCCGATAATCATACGTACGTACTGTTTGTTTTTCGAGACGCGTAATACGTTGAACCGTTAGTTTAATCATTGTATCGTGGGAAACCATGGCAATTAATCACAACATCGTGTATGTACATCTGATCCGCAATCACGGCCCTGTATCCTTGACGCACGAGTAGTGAAAATGGATGTGTAATCTGCCGCGTTATATATCAATCTGTACCGCACGCTTGATACGTCGCTTCTTTATCGCTGCCTCCATAAACTCTGCGAAGTTGAGAGGAACGGACAGGTTGTATCGCCGAAAGCAATTTCGCTTCGCAGATAGCGTATCTTTATCGTTTTTAATTACCGGCTCTTTTTCCATCGTCACCCACCGCGTATCGCGTTCTACCCCACCAAATCGACCAAACGACTCGCCAGTAATCACGATTTTCCGATATACTTCTAATCGAATTATTCGTTCGAGAAGACGCGAATTTTCGTATGCGAAAGCTTTCCAAAGTGTCCTCGAAACATCGTCGTTCTTTAAAAGCACGTTTATCCTCGAAGTTCCTGCTCAACGATAAACGTTCCTTTTTAATATTCGTCGATAAATATCGAAAGAAGTTGCAGCACTCGTCGGTCGTAAAATTTTACAACCGCTCGCGAACTCCATGTACATATATTTTTCTGCATTTTCTCGTAAACTTTCAATCACGCCACGCCGATATTTTGGCTCTACCGCGAATTTACCGCGAATTCGAGTTCGGAAAAAACATTTAAACGACTCCGGTTATGAATGTTCGAATGTGCCGAATTTGCATTCGCGGTTTCGTGGGAAGTTCCACGCGATGCGCTTCGAAATTCCGCACGATTTTCGATTCGACCCCGCTTAATGGATCCTCCACGGTAAAACGTATCGGAATAACATCCGTGTTTCCAGTCAAGTAGACTACAGACCGATATAGCTCCACTGACTATCTGAGCTGCCGCGGATATTTTAAGTAACAAACGCGCTATATTTAAACCTTTTACTGCATGCCTCACGGCTTTCCATGTGCATGCACAATGCGGTCACATTAGTTCCGTATGCGATATCTCCCGGCTATCCTTTCCCGTTGGCGACGTATCGTTAGGTTCATTAGAGAAGCTCGGAAAAAGACCAATAATCGCAAGTCAATCAAGGATTCGTTGTTGCTCAGCTGCTCAAAACCGTTGTTAACCAAATAAATCTTGATTAATATGCGAACGATTCTCCTTTTTTAAACAAGCGAATGTGTCGTATGTTGGTCAATTATTCAAACTAGAGATAGAAGAATATAGGGATTTGGAGATCTAGAGATTGAAGGATCTCAGAAATGTAAGACGTTGAAGACTTAGGAATCAGATGATCTAAGAATTTGTGGGTGTAGGAATATGGAGATGTAGAGATTTGGACATGCAGGGATTTGAGGATGTTGAGATTTGGGGGTGAAGGAGTTTTGAAATGTAAATATCTGAGAATCTAGAAATACAAAAATAGGAATTTAGGTATGAAAGAATTTGAGAATCCAGAAGTTTGATCCAGATATTTGGAAGTGCTGAAATGTGAAAATATATGATCCGAAGATCGAAGTAATTGTGCATTTATGAATTTAGCAATGTAGGTATCTGAAGTATAAATACGTGGTGTAGGAATCTAATAATATGTGGACCTAGATTTGTAGGTACGCAGAAATACAGGAATTTAGGAACTGATGATAAATATATCTCGGTGTAACACACACACACATGTCTCGGTTTTACAGTATAGATGCTTGGAAGATTCGCGTCTCCGTTTCAAGCCTACACTTTCGCAAATGTTCGCACAGCACACGATACCTTAATCGTGATCCGAGCCTCATCCTACGCGTCGATCGATTTTATTCTCTCTGATTTTACCTTCTCCTCGGAACGTTACGTGTTCGTCGACTACGCTGTAAGTTCGTGGTCGTGAGCGTGCGTGCATCTTGAGGTGGTGCAACAGAGGTCACAGAGGTGGTTTTAAGTTCGAAAGAAAGCTGTATCTCGTCGAGGATCGCGTGTAACGAAAAATACGGATTCCGCTTAATGGATCGATTGTGAGTAAAACGTTCAATCTGTTAGTGCAATAAATAAAGATGCATTTTGGTCGTTTTCCAGAAGTTTGTTGCGTATATTCCGTCAACGAATTTTGGGACAACGTACATATTATCATACAAACGAGTAACAAAGATATTTAGACAACTGGGAAAGAAAGATTATTAAAAAAAAAAATACGAACGACTATTCTCGAGACATTCGAGAGACAAATTATGAGTACATATTACAAGAAGAACAGAAAAGAGAGAATAAGTGAAACAAGAATTTACAAGGCAGGACGTTACTTTGTTCCGTTGTTTGGTTCGTACTACTATCGTCGAACTGAGGACAAGTTGAAAGGGAAATAAATAATACGAGTTATCACAAAGAAATGCAGTTTATTTACCACACCAACAAACTGACGCAAGGCCTATTCGCTAGGAGAAAAAAAGAGTACAAAAAACTTAATGATATGAAAGGTGGGCAGTGGCGGGAACGGCTTGTCACGCGTCACGTTTCACGGCGCGAGAATCGTACCGCCTGATATGCCATTCACGCGACCATGCTCTTAAATGGGAACGATTCAGAAGCGTTTTTTTTTCTTTTCATTCAACTCGGCATGGACTTTCAAGCTGCTCTCGGTAGGACGGTCATTTCTCACTACACTTTGTTCTCTTATGTCCCGTAGTCTAACACGGGGCAATTTGCACCCCTCTCTCGTCTACGAAGCTACGTTACTTGAGCAATGCGGGGACGCGTGTCGCGGCTGATCAACGTAAAAACAAAGAAAAAAAAAAAAAAGAGGAACAGAAAATAATTACGCTTATTACGATCGTACGTACGATTATCACAATGTATAAAATGCAAGTATTCATCATACAATAATTGCGTGAATTAGCGAACTCTACCGGTTATATACTGTCCGTTTTAGTAATTGCCACTCGGTGCACGGATGTTGGTAAAGATTACGTTAAAGAACCAAAGATCGGAAGCAGCAGTTTCGCGACTCGCGGCGTAAAACAAAGCGAAAATGGTAAATAATATATAAGCGCTAAAGAATTCGATTCTTATACTTCTCATTCGCGTTTTCAAACAAACAACCCACTGACTGACGCTCTTTCTCGAGAAAAATGCGAAAAACGAGCAAACGTCTGGGAGGATGAAAATAATGAGGCAAAACAGGAGGACAGAAACTGCTGCGTCGGATCTTTGCTATCGGGGTAGAGGTGTGACTATCGATACCGTTATCGATATTATCGAAATGCTGTCGATAATATCGTTAAGATGTCGTTAAGACGATTAGCAGAGGTGATCAGTATCGCGATCTGATTCTTTTCCACAAACAATCTGTCAAGTTTTAGAAAGTTATTCACTTGGGCTTCCATTATTCAGCTGTGCAACAGTGATTCAATAATATACGTGATCATAACTGAATTACGATGCATCTAAATGATAGCATGCAGATTTTAATAAGAAAGTGCAAAATTATTTGCAAACTTGTATGAATTCGAGAAACATATATGTATACGTGTGTGATATAGTTTATAATTTGGAGTGTACGAATAACGATGAAATTATTACGCGTCGCGTTGTACTTCGTTAAAGTTCAGCGACACCTCTGTCTATTCGTCTTCGCGAACATCTCGAGGATATTGTCGACGTACCGTTATCGATAAGGTATCGACAAGATATCGACGCTCGATAGCGACACCTCTATATCGAGGCAGTCTCGTCTGTTTCCGTGAGAGTAGTCTGCAGTCTTTCACGACAAACACCGACGAACAACGAAAAAAAAGATATGTAAGAAACGAACAGAAGGCGTGGACGTATAATAATATACACGTGTGAAAGGAGGCACAGGGTATACGTGTAATACGAGTTACAGGAACAGATTGATTAGAACGCTGTAACACAGTACGGACACACAGAAAACGGTGGTTACCATTTGCATCGGTATAGTGATATTGACACCAGGCGTGTCCTCGTGCTCGTTGGAACTTTCGGTCTCTTTCGATTGGGTAGCGTTCGCGACTAATGCACCGTTCTCAATGCTAGTTCTCGTTACGAGGTCGGTCGTTTGGGAACGAATCGTGCTCGTCTCGTCCGTGTTTTCATTCTCCGCGTTTTTGTCGCCGGACGCGTCGTTCATCTTGTTCAGTATCACCCATCCGTTCTCGTCGATGTTCCACGCGTTATCGGTCGTCACTTTCGAATCTTTATCACGTACCCTGTGTTTGTTCCTGTTGGTCGATACCGGCGTTGTGGCGTCGTTCGACATCTTCTCCACGGTTTCTCTCCTTCGAGCATCGTCCGCGTTCCTCTCCGGCATCTCTCGACGTTCCGCGTTCTCCGCCGGCGAAGTGGCTCTGTCGGATTCGTTCTCGGACTCGTCAGACACCATCCATCCGTTTTTACCGATGCTGCTCTGCCTGTACACTCGACTCCTCGACGAATTCTGCGACGACCCCGACATGCTCAATCTCCTGCCGTTCTCCGCCGCCTCGTCGTCGTTGCTCTCGTGGCCCGTTTCCCGCTCGCGCTCCGTCGACTCGATATTCGATGCGGAGTCGCGTTGATCGATCGGTTTCGAACTTTCCGAAATTCTCTGAGGATTTTCCGGCTGCAGATCTTGATCGGTGATCACCCATCCGTTATCGTCGAACAGTTCCTCGATACTTTTCTCCTCGAGGATCGAGGAACTCCGACGTTTCACGTTGTCGTATCGGTCCAGGCTGTTGTAATTATTCTCGGAAGGAGGGTCCGCCGGTGGATTCGAAACGGTGCTCTCGTCCTCGCTATCCGAAACGGTCGACTCTTCTTCCGAATTGTTGCCCTCGGAGGTTGGACCATCGTTCTGTTTCTCCGTACTCTCAGTCTTCTTCTTTATGTTACTGTTCTCGTCTCGGGACTCGTCTTCTTCCTCGTCGGTCTCCGAGTCGCTTTCGGAACTGCTCCCCGTGTCACTGGCAATGTTCGATTCGTCGCGAGATTTCCTCTCGTCGGGGGTTTCTCGCGAGCTATCCCGAGGACTCGTCGAGGTTCGAAACGTATCCGGGAGCGATGGGTATCTCTGGTCTCGGTCAGCGGGACGAGCCAGCGATCCTCGTCGATCGTTGCTCGCGGATAACGAAGAGCTCACGTCGTTCCCCGAACGACCTTCCATTAACGGGTCTTCGTTGACCTCGCTGCGGTTCTCTACTCGACTATCGTAACCGCTACCTTCGAGACTTTCGAATTTAGTCGCGGAGGAGGAGGAGGGTGATGAGGTGATCGTGTCGTCGGTGTCCGTACTACCGTCCGTGTGGGTTCGTTTGTTCGACTGCGGTTTAACCTTCGTTCCGTCCGCACCGTAAATATCGTAATCCGCGTTCGTAGCCGCGATTTCCGAATCCTCGACACGATCGGTTGACACGATCATCGGTTCATCGTGTCCGTCACTAAACGTCCTAAAACGATTACGCTCGTGGGGGTTACTGGAATTAGAACTGGCCTGATGATGAGTCTGACCGTGATCTACGTGTACTACGAACCTGCTGGTGTAGCCGGCCGGTGCTGTCGCGGCGCCGCTCGTCGTCGTCGTCGTCGTCGCTGTCGGGCTCGTCACCGAGTGCGCGGGACTTCCTCTCGGCGACGAATACCTGAGACACCAGTCATTCCCTCGATATTCTGCATTGATCTCACTCTTTTTTCAAACGCGACCGAATTCGGGTTATTCTCGAATCGACACACTTTTAACTCTGACCCGCTTGAAAACTCGCGACGCGTTTCGAAACACGTACGATGTCGCTCGAAAGATTGCGGCTAATCATCGAAAATTACCGGCAATTCCGTTATCGATGGCCGTTTACCACGACAGAACGAACTCGCGGTGCTTTATTGCACGTCCACCGTATTGATTTTCGTTTCCTCGGTTTCGTCGTTGCATCACGCTCGTTATTTTCGAGACGGAAAGAGACGGACGTATAAATGTACTCTTCGACGTATGCGGAAGCGTCATAAATTCATCCCGATGGACGACAAAATACGTGTTAGAGATATATTTCTAGTATTTGCCCATTGTTCTAACATCTAATTAAAATATTTCATACTCTGTTCAATACCCAGATCTCTTAGTCTCTTCAAAAAACAAAACTTAAGTTTGCAAAATGAGTTTCGAAAAATTTGTCGAATGGGAAAAAGTATCGATGGGCAAATACTTTCGAGTTTTAGTGTACGCACGGCTCGATTTATCGCGAGTAGACCCGATTCGTCGCATCGTTGTTACTTGTTAATGAAAACCCTCGAATTAGGAGACGCGACATAAAATATACTTGCCTGGTGGACGGTGAATCTTCTTTGCTGCCGCGTCTCGCTTCTGCGCTACGAGCCAGCAGAGGACCGATGTCTGTCCTCGCCATCGCGGATTCGCTCCTCTGACGATCCTGTGCCGTTGGCGTCGTCACCGAAGAGCCCGTCGCAGGAGGATGAGCGTCGTTTTCCGATTCCTCTTCGGTCTCGGATTCCGTCTCTTCCGAGGAACTGCTCGTTTCCTCTTCCTCGTCCTCCTCTTCTTCTTTCTTCTTTATGCCAGCCTCATCTCGTGCCGCTGGAGCTTGCGTGGGTGGTGGCGGAGCTGCACGGTTACCTAAAGAAACACGAGAAAATTCGGTACACGGCCGAATAAATATTCGCTGCTCCCTCAACCCCGTCCGCTTTCACGTTCAACTGAAATTTCTTGGAAAACGTCGATTCTACGCGGAGGCATGCTGTAATGATATCACAAGTTTGGTTGAACGATTGCTCGGTAGTTCCTTAGAGAGGTATTTAAATGATGATAATGGAGAATGTACATTACTGATCAAAAGTCTTTTTTTGTTTATTGTGATGCTTGGTTATTATTCCAGACTTTTGGTCCGTACTGTATAAATACGTCGTCGCGAATCGACTGTTAATTACAGCGAGGGAATTAAATTTCAACCCTTCGCATCCAAGAATCGACTTTCACACACCGCTTAGTTTAATAGCAGCAATTCGAGTGGCGGTTCAGGAATGACAATAACTGTTTTAGCAACAGCTACCTTTCCTCCTAACATTTCCGTTGTTATAATTGTAATCGGTGCAGAAAATTCTCAAGATATTACAAAGTGTTAAAAAGAAACAAGACTACGACATAATTTACAGCAAAATGTAGAGGATTAAAGCATGTAGAATGGAATGATCGCGAATGTAACGAAATGAAAGGTCGAGAAAGGGTCTCACCTGTGCCTAAAAAACGACTCTGAAAGCCTCGAGACGCAGGCGAGGCGGTGCCGGAATCTTTGGCGACAGCCGGTGCATTGGCTGGCGGCGAGGTAACCGTGGATGTTGCGTTCGAGGCGGGTGCCCTTGCCAAATATTTTTGTTTCATTTCCTCGGCGGTGAAGGGGGCGCCCGTGCTGCGGATTCCCGAGCCCCCGGAGCTCTCGGAGCCGGTGCTCGAATCCGACGAAGCGCTCCTCGTCGCAGGTGCGTGGGTATCCGTCGAAGTTCTCCTGCGAGCGACGATATTTCAATTAATTATCTCGAGCCTTTGCACCGAAGCGGCGCCTATTGGCACGACGCGATTCGCGCCGCTAATTATTAGTCTTAAGGGTGTCACTGTACTTAACCTTCCACGGTAACGAATTACCCGTGCGGTTTCCTGCATTTTCGCGCTCCTAAATCGCGAGAGAACGCTCCACTTCGAAGCGCAATTACGTTAACGCCCGCGGAGCATGTAAATGAAAAGACTGTTAGTTAACGTACACCGACGCGAAATTGGTGGTTCATTTAGGCTCGTGTCGCCGTCGTGGAGAAAAACGAGGCACGGTTTTCGGCTGACAAGCAGCTCGTACAGTGCGGTCGGATAGAATGGAATTCGGGAATTAACACCGGCATCCGCAATTTTCTCACCTCCTTGTCTCGCGTATTAGAATTCACGCTCGTTAAAATGCTCGGCTAGCAAACCTATAAAAATTCCCCGCGAAAGGTCTGCCGCGATCGAAAAAGAAACGTTCGACTGGCCAACCGGCGAAACAAAAATGGTGACCCATTTCAATTTCCGTAAGTGGGACGGGAAAATTTGCATCGTTCGAAAACCACTAACTTTGGCCGGTCTTCGTGACTGGAAGAAGAATAAGCGTTCTATTGTGTGCTTAAAAAGTTTACAAAAATTGCACGGGTGCGACTCTGCTAGATATTAATCAACAAAGGTTGTCGCTGACAACCATTGTTTTAATTGCTTTTGTGTTAACGTTATCACCGCTACCGAATAAATAATTAGGAACGATAATAATAGTACAATAAAACTAATATAATAGAAACGAAGTGAAATTGTACGAGGCGAAATTTCATTCGCGATAGCGCACAAAGGTTAAATGAACCATTATTCGCGCAGTTATGTTTACGTAGTCGCGAAATAATCGTTTTAGCTATCGAAACGTAATACAGTGTCACGAAGTCGAATTGAATACGCCCGCAGAACTTTGGCCATTCAATTGAAGCGATCTGCTTCTACAGAACAGACATAAATCAGCTCGTCTGACTAGTTACGCTCCACTATTACTTGGAACGCCCATGACTACTGGAACCCAGATCCCAGTAACTTAATGTTAACGAGACTGCGGTCGATATTCGATCAAACTATATACGTTTTGCTACAAATTACACGCGCCTGATTCATTGAGTCTAGCTTGTGGCGTTTAATAAAGTGAAATCGATAAAAATTGACATAATGGAGATAGGATTTACGAGAAGCAATGGGCCGGGCAGCGACTATTTCGCGTCGATTAAACATGTTTTAAATCACTCAGGCTTGCAATTTTATCGCGAAAGAGGATTATTATATTTACCTAGTTTCACAGATTTTTAGGACCGGATCCTTGAAGCGTTACTACATTGGGACTTTATTTCAATTTCGAGATTTTAGGAAATTGGGATTTCGGGATCTCTAAAGTTCGGTACTTTGGAAAATAATATATTACAAGGGTGGATTTCGAATAATTATTATTCTTGAAAATAGACTTCGATCCACAGTAGTTTAAGAAGCAACAGAATACATAATGTAAGGTGCACAGAGTACGTCAACTGTTCGAAACATACCTCGCAGGCATCGGTCTTCGTGCAGGTTCCTCGGGTTCTCGTTCGGTTGGCGTTTCTCTCGGAGTTTGGTGCGTGGGCGTTGGTGGCTGTGTCGGTGGTCGTTCTTCCACCGTTTCTGTCGCAGGTGCAGCCGCGGTGGTCTTGTTTTGCTTTTTGATCCTGGAAATCTCGTCGTCTTCGCTGGTCTGCCTCGCCATCGCGGTTGGCACTTTCCTGACCTGTACCTATGCGACAAACAGAAATGTTTAACGAGTTCGTGGCCGACTGACCCGCTGCGAAGTCTCGGTTACGATCACCGTTGTTTTTTCAACGAAACGTGATAAATGGTTAGTCGATGATTAGGTAGCTGCAAACGAGCCGGGTTTCTGTTCGCGCTGAGTATGTGTTTCGTGATACCATATGCGACAACATGCGCCCGCGTGCTACATTAATATGCTGCTCTGATTTCGCGTTCGCATAAAAATGCAATTACGAGTGAACAAGCGCGCCGCGATCGTGGGAAAAAGAGGGTACGGTCGCAAATGAATTCGATTAACGAAAAAAAAAGAAGAAAAATACGAATGCTCCTTGGTGACAAAAATATATATATATGTATATCTATGTACATTCGTGTATTAATGTATTCCATTTATATTATAATAGGATATCGTACAAAAATACAGTGGCTAACTACAATCTAAATTTAACCACTCTAGTTTCAAAATTATTTACATATTTATGAGCCGTGTCCAAGTGTACATTTCATACTCTGCGTCACGCTTCTGGCGCGTCCAAGTGAAATATCGAATTGTTTTAAACTCGTCGTGATTTATCCCCTTTACGTGTCCATACGGAGAATCGATAAGTTCTCCCACGTGCGACCGTGTACGTAATTGTACATCGAACCGATCGAAATATTTCAGTTCCCGGTGAATCGCATCCAAGCGATCTAACCGCGTGATTTCGAAGCTACTTTCGTGTCGTGCTCGCCATTCAACTTCCGCTCGCAATCCGCATTCCTGTGTTTCGCCTGCCTTTACAAGGGAATCCGTGTCAAATCATTGAAATCACTCTGCGGCGGAATCACTGTCAAAAACAAATACGATCCTGTGAAATTCACGAATATTCAAGAATGATCAATCGTGTCAGCGTTCCAGTTTTCCTCATTGAGTTAGATACACGCGCCCATTACACATGACGTAATCCTGGCGAAATTGCGGATCGAAAACGGACATGGATTTGAAATTTCGGACTTGTAGGATTCTGCGATGTTGACGTCTTGGAGGAATCGAGACTTTAGGATTCTACAATTTCAAAGCTGTGCAACAATGGGCAAATCTAGGGAAAATCTAAGGACTCTAAAGGGAGTATTGGGAAAATCTCAGAAACGCCTAAGTGACTAGATAAGTCTGAAGAAAACTTGTAGAGATCTAACACGACTTTTGAGGTGTCCTGGAGAGAATCTAGGAAGAATAACTACGTTTAGTGAAGACCTTGAGGTCCTAGATAAATAAGCAAGTGGACAGACGTGTTAAAGTCCGCTTTTGTCCGCTCCGTTTTCGCCAGGGAACATTTCATCTTGAAATTATAAACGATTTGTAGCAGTCAGGATTTGTTTTGTGCGAACAGGACACCCATGAAAAGTACAGAGAGAATGTTCTCGCGAGCAGAGAGCCAGTCAAGGCAATCGATAACCGCTGTTTAAACGAAACAAACCGCGCTATGTCAAAATTACGATACGAGCGGTTACAAACAGCGCGTTGAAATTCGTGAAATAACATCCGCCTTTCGGAACGATCGCTAACGAGCGTGATAATAATTTGGACGAGTACGACGAGTATCGAATCACGCTCGAAAATGAAGGATCGAAATTCAGCTAACCTGAGGCTTCGCCGGCTGCTGTTGCTGCGGAGCGGGATGAGGCGCTGGTTCCTCCTTCTTCCTCTTGCCGGCTCTCTCGTACTCTTGGAGCTTCTTCATCACGCGGGGCGAGTCCGTGAGACGAAAAATACCGGAGAGCGGTCCACGTGCCGCGTCCTCCGTGTCCAGGACACGCTCGCGAAGCCCTGACGAGTCCTGGGTCGTCGACGTGAACCTGACGGTCGACCTCGAGTCACCGTCGGAATCGTCTCCGTCACGATGTCGCATGAATCGACTCCTGTACCTCGATTTATTTCGCGGCACTTCGTACTCCGGCGCATCGTAACTGCAAAAACAGGGTTTCGTTAAAAATCCTAATTCGATTCGTAGCGCTTTCGCGAATTTCCATATTAATTATTTACCGGGATATTACGATCGATGCTAATTATAGCTACAGGATAGTGGACGTTAATTATAATTTGAATTATGCAAAATGTCCATAATATTATTCGTAGTTAATCGTGTACGAACTTCGTTGCACGTTCGGATAATCGAAAAAAGTACAGCATGGACCGAGATAATATGTTACGTCGGAGACGGTAATTCGATCATATACGTAGAGTTAGAGCGGATTAGGTAAGGTAAGTTGAGAACAAGACAGGGGATGAAGATGGAGATCCTCCAATACGAATCTCAGCTGTCACCAACAATCCTCTGGAATGTCCACTCGAGTCGAACCAAGATAATCTGACTATAAAGCGGATGTTCCGGGTGCAGTGATCAGCCATCATCTGTCTTGGTAATCTCCGGTGACGCGTACCATTAATACGATCCGCTTGTAACCAGTTGCAACTTTGTAACTATGGATCTCCCACGGTAAATTCGTCCAGTTATGTAGAAAATAGTGAAACGCGTACTTTCATTACTCGAACATATAGCACTATGGTTCGATTGAAATTCAACGATCTTTACAAACGAAAAAATTTTATGTTGTTTACATTCCTAAATTTCCAGATTTTTAAAACCCTACAATCTTCCTATACTCTCAAATTTCTATATCTCCATATTGTATCGTTAAATTTAAATGGAAAGTATTATTCTTTTAACAGTCCACTGTTCAAAGCCAGACGATAACAATTATCGCGAATTAAGCTGCAAACTCGAACACAAGCGGTATATATTGTACATTTTGTTCGAGGCGATTTTCTGGAACTGGGTTATCTGTCTTTCGAGACAGTGCACAGCAATAGATCCATCGGGTTTATCCGAGTGTTGCTTAATTATCGCTTTACAGACACGGGGTTGGTTTCGTGTAACTTGCGAAGATTAGGGGGATGGGGGTATAGGGTGAGGGGTTGTGCACGAGTTGACGGTAATTGATCCCCTTCAGGTTTGCAAAGTACAGCCAGTTCCACGTTAGCAATGCGAAACGCGAGCTCGTCTTATGGGGTCTTAAATTATTCGAAAACGTTTGCAGAGGAAATCGAGGCCGAGAAGGCCGGTTATTATCGAAGCTACGGATCCGATCTTTGCAGGAAATAAGTTTTTTAAAAATTTACGCCACGTTGCTTCGTCCTTTTGTTCGTCGCGGGCGACAAGGAGCAGTCGCATGGTCTTTAAACGAATCTCTCCATTCTTTATTTAGATCCTTTCTATTTTATAGAAAGAATCGGAGGAAAGAACGAACACGGAGAATGGTCGAATCGTTCGGTCGAGAGAGTAGTTCCTTTCTCTTGTCGTCGTATCGGAATTCGTTCTATCGAAACATTTAACGCGATCTCTCCCGGGAGAGAACGTCGACGAGCAATAAGAAGAATTTTTCAATTACTGTCACTCTTTTGCAACGTTCAACATGCTTCAAGAACTATTCAAGAACTTCAAGAAAAAATTCAATTCTTCTTCGAACAGCTTAACGTCTGCGACAAAGTCACTATCAAAAAATGTCCTCTCGCAGGAGTACTGGAATCCAAAGGGTTAAACGTTACACGAAAGCTCGTTTCTCTAACGAATTCGCGTGTCGTCGGTTCTTTAAATTACCCCCTATTATCGGTCCGAAAACTCTGTACCCGAAGACGATCATGCAAGCCTTTAATTGCCGGTTCCACTAGTATCCAGGACACGAAACTATCCGCAATTTTGCCTCCACCGTTCAACTACTGTTTATTTCCGCGGCGTATTATATCAAAAGCTTTTAATTTACATTTTGACGAGGTGGCTTAATAAAAGTACTCGCTGGCCGGCTGCGTATTACACGAAACACGGTCGGTAATTAAAGTCGACCATGCCTATTTCGGCCTCGAGGAAGTTGTTCGCGGCCCACGCCAGGAAAAAGATACAGCCAGAGGAGCCACGTGTATTTATAACGTTTGCTAGAATAGATATGTGGGACATCCTGAAAAATGTATGCCCACCACGGATGCCGATTGGCAGTACTCCAAAGTAATCTACGTCCACGGTCAAACACGTTTTTGCCAGTCGGGCCAGAAATTCCTCTTTTCTTCTGTTCTGTCTTCACTTTAGAGAAACACTCTTTCACGATACGAGTCTCGACCACTCTATTCAACGGTATTCCCTGCTATATAGCGTGCTGTCGTTTTTCTCATCTTTTAAAAAAAGTTTCGAAATCGGATTCCTTTCCGGCCACCTACGTTTCAAGAACTCGAATCTCTCCTGATAAATCGCTTTGAATTTCGAAGAAATAAATAAATACTATTGTTGCTTTGTGCCTGGCCGAGGAGGTATGCGACAACTGCTTGGACTGAAAGTCGTAAGTTCTGAAGAGGTGCCATAAACTATATTATTATTACCCAGACATATTTGTTTCCATCAAAAGTTCCGGTGAAAATGCATGTTCGCGTACTTATTTCTGGTAGCTGGGTTTCGTACATGATTCTGCCATTAAAAATGTATTCTTATCGCACAGGATTAAACTTTCAAAAATGTTGTACCTTCGAACGGGTCAAGGTGTTCTAACCTCTTACAATTTCTAACTCATGTTACCGAAAGTTTGCAGTCACGCAAGCCACAGTTCTTTAAAGCAGTTTACTTTGTATACAAAGTCTACTATTGTAACTCAACGCTATCTACTTGTTCCGAGCGACAGTCAAAAACATAAAATGTACGAAATATTACCCGAGTTCCGATTACGTAAAGAAGCGACGAAGTTCGTTTGGGAGCTAAAGATGAAAAGTATAATTACTCGTATTCGGGGACGTATCGATTTCTCGCGAGTCGTTCCTCCTCTTGCTGCCGGTATTGGGAAGCCAGCCGATGGTCGCTTTTGCTCCTCATAAGTCCAGGAGATCCTCCGGGAGGCGCTAAACTGCTCGAACTACCTAGCAGTCCTCCGCTTCCGGTCTCCGGCTTAATATTCAGCTCGCCGTATCCTGCTACATGAAGGACCAGCTGGTTTGGATCGTGAGCCATCACGAAACGTACTCGCCGACTGTAATCCCCCGCTTCGTACTCGAAGTTCCTGCAACATCGGATCGTAAATTAGCGCTGTCCTAACAAAATTTTTACCATTTATCCGGCAAGTTGCGCCGTTACGACCTGTACACGCTGCTGGAGCCACCCAGAGTTTCGTTTAATGAGACAACTTTCCTTTCGTACCCGGCCACCTTTGTGTCACCGCGAAGAAAATTATCACCGAACGGTCTGCTGATAATTACTTCGCGTAAGTCCAACGCTTAATTATTGCTCGATGGTAGACGCCATTTATACCTCCCGAAATGATTTACCGAGATTTCGCAGGAGTCAATGCCACCTTTCATTCAAAATCGGTGAATGAAACGCTCCCTGTTAGCGACAGGATAAATAAAGTCGTTTACGAGTCCAGGAAATATTTTAATTTCATTTGAGAAACGATTGCAATCTCGCAGGCGATTAAACAGGTGGGATTTCATCTCTGCGCCAAAGTTTCGACGTTCAAAGCGTTAATCTTCGCGACAGTTGATAGATGACAGTATTTTAATTCACAGAAATGCTTGTTATCTTCCGAACGATTAAACAGATAGAGTTTCCTCTCTCTCTCTTTGATTACGTACTCGCCGGAGATAGCCTTTGCATTTTATATCAGGAAGCTTCTTGCTCATTTTTACCCTGCACCGCATCTTCGTCATATTTATCGCGACACGAAACAGACAAGCTCCTAAATATTTCGCGCGATATCTCGCGCCTGTGTCCCCTTTTCTTTCCTGGACTTTCCGGTAATCTTTCCCCTACGAGAATAATAACCGTGTGAGCCTGGAACCGGGAACTGTTTAAACCCGAAGCATAGTTAGCATGCTGTGTGTCGCGAACAAAGCGAAAGAGTATCTAGAATTTCGACGTGCCCGGGATGAAAAGCTCTCGCGTATAGCGTACTTACAAATTAAATCGTCGGACATAGTGAGCTCTATGAATAAAAATAAGATAAAAATGCTATAAGAAGTCTCGTCGTTTTTCGCGTCTCTCCAAGCGGGACCCTTCGTATCTTTCAACAAATGATAATTTGAGTCGAGAAATAACTCGAAAAAATCGAGTTAGAACGAAAATGAAGTTACACGAACGACAAGAATATTTTATCAGCTGAAAAGAAAGATTTCGTTATTTCAACTATGTTGGAAGCCTGCTTTCGAGGATCAAGAGAGATCTTGAAGAAGAATTCAGATTAGACGATTTATGGTACTACATGGTCAAGTTCGCGAAGTTTATGTTCGAAAGGAAACTTTGGATGAAATGATTTCAGTATCGCGACAACGTTCATTGAGAAAATAATAAATACTCTTTTATTGCTGCCGGAAAATATAAGCGCAAGCGTTTCGCACCTATGCACAGGGGGAAAATGAGAAGTGAAATGGATTCAACCGAGGAAAAGATTAAAAGATGAGCGCGAAGATAAGACGTGTTCACGTTGGTGTACGGAAAGTAAGATTTATCGTTCATTGTCTGAATTATGTTTCACGCCCCATGTAACGGGGATACTTTTATTTCGCGGGAAATTTATGGAACAGGGATGTATGAGAAAGCGTTCGCTTCTTTGGTTATCTTTAAAACGTATGGCTTATTCCGCGATCTGTTCGTTCACCATCGAACGTCGAAAGAAAATAAAGATCATCATAATTTCAGCCGGATCGAGGTCTCCGTTTTGACGTTAAACTCGACGCTCGATAAAGCAAGAAAAGCGTAACACTCTACCGAGAAAATTGCCTTTCCGCCAATGAAATTTATCGTGTTTTATATATTTCACAGCGATCGTTATTCTCCGCCGAGTGTACGATAATTTTTCCGCGAGCTTTCTTCAGATTCCGAAGTTGCTCGAGAATGAAGTACGATAAAAGCAAAGTTGTGTCGTTCGAACGTATTTTTTTTTTCTGTCCGATCGAGATATAAGATTCCGAGCAATTACAATCGTTTCGTTAATCTCTTTGCTTCGGTGGCATTAACTATGACCTCGTATCTCGTTAGTTACGAGGAACATATTTGAATGGGAGTCAGAGGAAGCGAAAGCGCATTGCTGTCGCTGCTTTGACTCGACAAATTTTAATCTCAATCTCCACGAAATGAACCACGCGTCCCGTAAGGGTACTATGCTTCAAAAGATAACAGATATCGCGGAGAAATTTGTTTTCATGCCGGAGCCATAAAGCAGCCACCTTGCTCGAGGGTGGAGCGTTGGAGGATAAAGGATTAAATACTTTCGGTTCACTCGAGAAATCGTGATTCGAGTAAGAAAATATGAAAGTTCAGCTTCGAGTATTCTCCACCACGAACTCGAGATACTATCGTCGACGCGAACTTATAGAATGTTACGAAATAAAAAATTCAAGCCTGTTACTTGCCTCGACAAAATTCTGATCCGAATAAAAAAATATGTAACGACTGGTGTACTCTGTGGAATATTGGAAAATAAATAATTCATTCTTCGAACGAGATTGACGAAATCCCCATGTAGATATTCGAAACTTGAGGTTTGAACAAGAGAATTTTTAATATAAAAATATGCAAGGGTCAAGGAGTACATCGACTACTTGATTCTAGGTGTTCTGGCTCAAATTTTGGAGCGAGTCAAAGAGAACATTGCAATGTTTGAAACTAGAGATACAATTCTGTGGAATTACAGACATTCTTTGAATGATCCGAAGAGAATGATTGGTTGAATGATCGAAGATTGACGAACCGGGCGGAGAATTGGAGGATCCGTAGGAAAAAGTAGATTATGCGCGACAAACCTGATGAATTCCACCGTACGGAGGAAGAGCTCTTTTGTATCGAGAAGCTCGGAATCGTCCCATGGTACGTTTTCATTGATGTGAGCCTCCGCCAGATCGCAGTTGCTCTGAATATTCGCGATTTCCAATTCGAGATTCTCTTTGAGCTGAATCAGGCCTCTGAGCTCGGTGCCCAGGTATCGATCGACCTCGTTACGCAGATGTTCCGTACGGTCTTTCAAAGCCTTGCTCAGCCTCCGATAAATCTCGTCCACCTCTTCTGCGACCGAGGCACAGTTTGTTTGCAGACCAAGTGTGTTTTTTTCCACCAGAGCCAACGCGTCCTGCAACCTGTGCAACCCTCTGCGTATCTGAAAATCAAAATTATTCATTGGATCAACATTACTCTCGAATGCGTGTACAGCTTTCCTGTCAATAGTGGAAACTTTTAGTCTTAAAAACACAGATTGTTTTGTGAACAAATTTGAAAAGCTTGCTCAATTTTGTTGGGGACAAAAGAAACATAGAATCGTTTAGGATGTTTCGATACGAGAAGGTTTTCGCTGTTTTTTTCTCTTTCCGATATTTCAGGAGGATGAAAATGTTCATGGTTTTGTATTTTGCTTAGAAGTTTAGTTCACGTCGCGAAATGGAGGGCTTGTTTTGAATACATTAGGAGCGAACAAATATACCTACAGTTATTTCGGGATTGCTTATAGCACGTAAGTAGATACGCGTACGGTTTTGTTAACCTGATTTTCTGGGTATTCATCCCGTTTTGATCGAATCGTTCCAGCGTACGAAACCCTACAAATATTCCAGATTCGTCTACTTCAAATTCTATAACTCGATAGTTAACATGCATAAGAATTCTTAAAAATATACGTATTTTCTCCGTGATTTTGATTCTATGTCCAAAGAGAAAATCGTAAAAAATCTTTCACCAGATCACGTGTTCATAAACAATAATTTATGATTCGCCTTCCTATCTATGTATCCTACGTATATAAATGCTTGAAGTTTGTTTCTCGACTGTTTACTGACCGCAAACTAACCTAAAACATAAAAGTCCGAAACATGTAACCTCCATAAACTGTTCACCCCGATTCTCACAAAAACACTCCCCGCGTTCTCAAATATCGATCAACATGTTGCACCGAAACTCTTGAACTCCTCGAGCAAAACATGGAGTGAGCAAAGAATCGACCGAAACGTTTTGGTTACCTTGCTCCAAGTATACCGAGTGTTCTTCTACTTCATTGCAGGAACTTCCCGGAAAATTTCGTGGCTGGCTTCCTCGGGTTGCATAATCAGTACCGGGCTACACACAACGCCCCTCCGTTACAAATCGGCGATACAGTACGCGACAGACTCCTCTTATTTTCTCGGCGGTATACTCGCCATGAAATATCGAACGAGAGCGTTGTTTCTGCTTTCTCCGGCGACGAAATAACATTGTTCGCGCGTTTCCATCCGGCGCGACAGCGACGATATAAAATAACGTCGAGAAAATGTCGATAGTTTCATTGACGGCGAAATAAACGGGATCTATGTTTCGTAGGTGAACGAGTACGCGCAAGCAGGGGCTGACGCTCTGGCCGAAAATGGTATTTTGGAGTACAGACCAGAGTCGGAATACGGCGAAAATATATACAGAAGCACTTGGAAGAAGACAGAGCGCGAGCTAAAGCCGACAGATCCGCTGGAAGAATGGTTAGATAGTTTTCTCTCGATTGCTTCGGGAAATCGATCGAGAGCGAAGATATTTCATTGACTACAGGTACCGAGAGGGTAGATTCTTCTTGTACGGACAGGAACAGCCGCAAAATTCAGAAGACGTGCGCCAGTTTACTCAGATGATTTGGAAGGAGTCGAAGATGATAGGTCTGGGAATAGCATTCGACAAGGAAGGCATAATATACTTCGTTTGCAATTACGACCCCCCTGGCAATGTCGCGGGTAATTTCGCGGAGAACGTGTTACCGATTAAAGAGGTACGTTTTGAAGTTCGTATAGTTTCATCCACTTCATCGCTCGAATGACGAAGTTCTGCACTCAGTTGGTATACAAGCATCCAGGGATATAGGGATGTAGGAATATACGGGTCTCAAGATACAAGATTTAGGTGCATAGGGGTACAAGAACCATGAAGACATTTGAGCAAACTTATTTGAGCAAACAGGAACTCATGGTTCTATCTATGGGTATAAAGACCTTTGAATGTAGAACTTCAAAAGTGTAGGACCCAGAAAATCTAGAGATTTTGAGATATAAAAATCTAGGAATACAGTGATATACAGATGCGGGTATATAAACATGCACTGCGTATAAAATCGATAATGTTAATAATTTCTGGGTATATTTTCGTATACGATGGTTGAAATATTCAACAGATTCGCAGTATGAGAAGGGAACAGCTGAAAAAGAGGTAAAATGGTGGATAAAAATCGTTGCACGTTTCGTTGCGACGGAAAGAGCAAAATCATACATGAAAAACGCACTACCCTGTAGATTTTTCCGTATCAAATCGCCAATTGCGCCGGAAACGTTGATCGTCAGAAACGATCTCGAATTTCAAGTACGGTCTGTCCCACTGTGTGTGCGTTCGACGCGCAATATCCATGGCCTGTCGATGCATTCGCGAACTCTGGTCTGTCTCAAAAGCGATTGCACAGAGGTTTATTCTCGCCCGGAAATAGAGGTGAATCATTCCGGTTTACAGTTCCCGGAGACAGGACGAATTTACATCGTTCGATTCCTTCAAACGGTGCAGGCAACATCGTCCTTGTCGATTTCCTGGGATTACGAAATCGCTCGATCCACCCTGGATTCCGATGCTTCCGCGCGAACTCGCGAATTATTCCGCCTTAATTCGTTTTCGCTTAATCCGTGCCGCTTTTTAAAATCGCCATTAAATCAAACGGGCGAGTTTAGTCGAACCGAACGGAGGAGATAAAAGAGTGTTCGATCGTGAAATCGTTTCTTTTACTTTAACGCGGACTTCTTTCTCGCAGGAAAAGGAGAAAAAGTTTCTTATCGTTTCAATGAGCTTTCCGCGTCGACCAGAAATAGATTTTCATCGGGGAAACACTGTACAAAGTTCTTTAACGATGGGTTCTTTTCGTCCGATCGACGAGAATTTTTTTTCACCATGTTTTTATAGGTGTTACGTTTTTATGTCGCGAAGATACGTTAGCGGGAATAAATTGAGTCGAGTATTTGAATACGAATGGAGTAGTATCGAGGTAATTTTAAAATTCAAATATGAATAACATTCGGATGAGAGAAGTGATTTGATACCTGGGAATTGATGCGCGTAATTTCACGCCTGAGGATGTCCATGTGAGCGTCCTTGCATTCTGGACAACACTTTTTGTCACAGTGGACGCAAAGGGAACAGTAGCTTTTCTCCGAGCAAACACCGCACCGTTCCATCGTTTGGCCGCTGGTTGGGTCCGGTAGTTCTCCAGTGATCTCGATGTGCAATTCCAGGAATCGTTGCAGGGTCACGTTGGTCGGGAACGCCTGCACACCCTGGTGATAACATTGTACGAGTTAGGTATCGTCAGCCGAGGATCACCGATCGAATAACTATGATTCTCCGTTCAGCGGTGGAAAAATTCCAAAGGAAATTCCATACAGAAAGGAGACACCTTTGATCAGGCAACTCGTTCGCGAGGATGCTTTTATCCGAAATTGAATCTCACAGGAAAAAGAATCGCTTTACCCTGTCCTGCTCAATGTTTCTTTAGTTTCATTCTTTTTCGCTTCCATCCGGTGACTCTTTCCCGCGGTTCTCTCTAATTAAGGATTACGTTTGACGTTTGCGCTTCGGACAGGTAAGACAAATAGTTCACGGAAAGGTGTCACCGTGAAACGTGAAACTTCATCCAATTTCATGAGGAAACGAGATCCTTGCCGTTGAATAAACATGAAGCCACGCGTTGCACTTACAATTAGTTAAGCAAAACCTTGCAAGCGCGTGTTCCGGGTTCTTTCATTTCCATCGTGTGCTTTCATTTTTAACTACTTCTTTCTCGATCTCGTCGTTTACGCGGCAAACGGACGATCTCGCTTTGTACCGAAACAATTTTACATTCCGTTCAGGTTAATTCGACTTTGTAGTTGTCTTTGTTAGGCGAGGAGTCATTACCATTGACGTAACTGGGATTTTCGATGAGGAGTGGTCTTAGACCGCCACATCTCCACGATTTAGGTAAATTATAATTTAGATAAATTTGAATATTTGCAAGTTTGGAGAGTTGGAGATTTGGAGATTCGATTTTGAAATTTGACCTAGTTACGTCAATGCACATCCCCCATACACACACATCCGAAGAACAAAGTGGAACTTGAATTCGAATATCCGCACTGAAAAATGAACATCTAAGGAATGTTATGCCCACCTGGTAAGGTATACGATGCTCTGCACGGCATTCTGGACATTTCACCTGGCGACGCACGTAATCAACGAGGCCATCCATGCATGGTTCCATGCAGAAGCTGTGCTGGCATGGTAAAAGCTTCGGGTTCCTGTATCGGTCCAGGCATATCGCGCACGTCAGCAGTTGCTCGAACTGCTCCATGCCTGTAAAACAACAGATACACACGTTAGCCCTTTTCTATTAATGCATTCTGTCAGACGTAAACACAAATATTGTAAAGCACTCGGAACGTACGATATCGAAACCGTAAATGTTTTCTACGACAGAATTGAAACGATGAGATTTCGTCGAAGGAACGAATTCATTCTGGTGATGGATCACGACAACGTTTATTTCGGTGGTTAGCGAGGCACTGGCGGAAAACACAGACGAACTAGTATTTAAAAGCGTGCTGTCATCGGGAATGTATAATTTAGAATGAGTGTTCCGCTTTCTCGCAGTGCACTTGTATTTGTAGTTTATATTAAGACATCGTACATTAATTTGCAAGTATGTTTTAAAATCATAATAGTTATGAATAGTAATGATTAAACTACTTGTATATGTGGACTATGTTATATAAAATTTCGCACGTTCCAATGGCATAAATATTCGCAGTTTAGTGACGATAGAAACTTCGTGTTGCGAGACAACGATGTCTTATAGTTCGCTGTATTTTGCGACAATCGAGTTTATTTGCATTGTTTATTCGATTAACCCGCGTCAAGGTTTCCCCAATTTGCTGTGAAATATCCGCCAACCTTACGCCACTCTGTAAAACGTAAAGTCATCGTTGTCACAGATAATAAATAGTTGCATCGTGTAATTCGTAGCCTGTTGCAATTGGAGATCTTCATTGTGCCAAGTCGTTACTCATCGCGTCGCGTTTCCTCGAGGACATCGTATTTTACCTTCCTCGATTGAAAGGAAAGTTTGGTCTCTACTCAACCGTAGAAAATTTCTTCTTTCAGTTTCCCGCAAGTAGAGAACAATTCCAGATAACGAGATTTAGAAGACTACTTACAGATAACAGTAATTTATCGAAGCAATTTTCAATAGTTAATAACGCCTTTTGTTCCCTGAACGACAAAGAAAAACAGTATCGCGACCAACGACAATGTCAAGATCTTTTCGCGAAGTCGTTGCTCTTCTATTTTGAGAACCGGTGCATCATCAACGCAACGTTGGTGCTCGAAAGATGGGCGAACTCAGGAGATGTCCCTGTGAACCTTGCGACTCGGCTCGTACACTCGATTCGGCAATTAAACGAGAACTTGGCAATGAAACGGTCGTTTCGTGTCGTTTCATTTTCTAGACTCGTGTAATCGCTCCATTTTCTAAATTAATGGACCAATTTACGCGGTCACCGTACCCGCAGCCTAATGCAGAAGCCGCGTAAAAAGAGCACCACCCATAGGGATCGATATAATCTACTCAATCTTCGCGCGACGTTCCGTTCGATCAAACTTTTTTTGATCGTGAAAGTCCAAAAATATCCGATTATTCCCACCATCCACCATCGACATTCTATTAATACATTGCTTACGTTTCGGTACATTTTCTTTTACATTCTCCCGCAGACGTTCTTTTTATTAACCGTTAAAGCGTCACTCGAATCTGTGCGCTCGGTTTCGCGCGAGTCGTAAAGTGACTTCGCCAGAAAATGATTTTCAGCGGCAATTTCCCTGGGCCGTCTGTTCGTTGGCGATTTCTAATCGAATCTCGAAAGACATCGACGAACGCGGGCGGGTTAAATTTAAAATCGTGATCCGGCTGCACGCACGTAGACTCGCGGCGAAGTATCGCGAAGGATTATTTCAATGCATTCGCGAGACACGTACACCCGTTCGGCCGAGCCAAAATTCATCTGCGATTTCGCAACTTCCTAAACACGTACGTGTAAACGCGTAGACGCGGACCACGTCGAAGACCGTGCCAAGGACCAATCGCTTAACAGAATTCGACCGGAAACGAGCGGCGCATTAGAAAGCATTGTTACCGTTAGACGAACCACTTGTTGATCTTAAAGCGAATTCTAGGGTGCAACAGGCGGCTAGCTGCTATTGTATTAGCAACTTTCTGGACCCGATCGCCAACCTTGACGAATCTTAATTCTTCACCCTCCTTGCATTTTCATTAGGATCATCTGCTAGACTACCTTCAAATTTTCAAACTGAAAGAGAGCTACTATATTTCTTCTTCTGAGAATTTATAACTTGTCGAATGAAATACAAGGCGTTTCGAAACTATTTGATACAACATTCACGACGAATATATTTCGACTCATCGGGTACTTCGAAAGAGACGTAGGCGGTGAGTCTCAGAAAAGATCCTATTTTGGCAAAGATTATATTGGAACGATTCTCTGCGCAGTTATGCACATCGGATTGGAAACAGAGATCGAGATCAAATAGAATCTCAGCGTGTCTGGTCATGAATAAATTTCTTGATTATTTGTTTTCGTCCGGTTTCTCGATTTCTTCGGAAAGTCTCGATATTTTCGTGACGGTTCAGCGAAACGCGAGGTAGGGTTTTAGTCGCGTGAAAATTTGGTGAAAAATCAAAACGTACCGAAAACGCGCGAGACAAAGAATGAATGGACTTTGAACTTTCTCGGCAGTCAACAACTTCAGCGGTAGGTGTATTCTCAGAAGGTTTATTCGAGGACGATTTCAGTCGTTTTAATTATTTCCTCCGCAGGTGGGACTCGTTTTTTCAGTTGAAGAACCAGCACAAAGCGCGACGTTCTTTAAATTCCTCGGGGTGACGCGTCGAAAGACGTAGATGCACGTGGCGAGGGTTATTATTTTCGCGCCAAGCAATCGAACGGTGATTCAGCTTTTTCCTTTGTCCGCGAGAAAAACACGACGAAAATTGTGGGCGCTGTTTCAACCGTCGTACGCCGACCAGATTCTCGTGAATCTTTGTGACGTTTTGGCGTGCACGCACCGCATGCGTGAAATTCGATATTGGTCTCCTTTATCCGCGGGATTTCCTGAACTCGATCGACCACTCGTTTCGTAAATTACTTCGAACAATAGTGCGATGATGTTGTTTGATCTTTCAAAACAAAGAACCGTTCCATTGACCATTTTTTTTCATTCGTGCTTTCAAATCCTCGCGTATAAACAAAAATTCAATTACCTACGTTCTCTTGTTTCCAGTGTTTTTAGCTTGGGAGAGTTAGCGCAATATGCGTGTTGCGTACAGCATATTTGTTGTTGGGGTAAATATTGTTTGGTGAAAATATAGTAATTAGTTGTTATGAAATAGTGGAAATTGTATTTAAAAAGCTTAAAGAAGAATTAACTTTTGAGGTACCTAATTTTTGTTGTCACACAAACTTCGACTGTAAATCTTCACTGTAATGCAATATTGTAAATTTCTTAGAAGCTGTAACTATTTTGCAGTAATCGTAATTGAGTTAAAACGATTCTATCGAAAACTCGAGAACAATATTTCACGACGAACAAAATCAATTAGACCTCAACAAGCTTCTTTGGTAAAAATTTGTATAGTATCCATAGATGTAGCAACGAAGAAAAATCGCGGTCCATGGAACGCAAGAATTTCCTGGGAACAGGAAAACAGAACAGTCGACGAGAATTCGATTTATTCGAGCAACTCGTGTACGTACCCAGAGAATTATGTATTAAATCGTCCCTCTTCAAAGCACCGACATAAAAATCCGAGTCCTGTACTGTTGTTCAAACAAAAGAAATGTTCTTCCAACGTGACTTTATTCCGGAAAGTTTATATTTGTTTGAAAGCAATGTTTTCGAAAGATGAAAGACACGCGCGAAAGGCGGGATTCACACACGATGCACTGTCTGTGATTGTAAATGCGAATGTTGAGGAGAATTGAGCGATCCAGTGGAGGATCGCGACGAAACTGAATGGTATATTTGCACGATACTCGGAGACGGATCAGCGTGCTTCTGGAATCGGTTGGTCCAGGGTATACTGACACTTTTCGACGTCAGTGGCCAGACTTACGCTAGCGAGGCGCGAGTGCTATACTTAGACGGAGACCTTCGATTTCCGGCGGTTCGTTTTCGACGAAAGATCCACGCGAGAAGTCCGCACGATAACGCTTCAGACCTCGGCTTCCGAATTTACGCCCGCGTGTGTATGTACGTCAACGAACGGACGCGCGTGCAAAGACTGATGATTTTCCTAAATCACCGACTCGACAAAATTCCTTCTCCGTCGCTCGAAAAAACGGAGATTTGTTGCGTGAACCGGCAGAAGAGACAAAAAGGACCTTGACGCAAATATAACACCTTTCCAGACATCTTTCTTGGTCCTTTCGCGCGTCAGTTCTAAATAAAGGCGAAGTTTCGACGATCGAAATAGAAAGAGGAAAGATTTGAATGAAACGGTTGATCGCTGCGGAATCGTCTATTTGTCTATTTTTGAAGATGAAAATAAAACGGGGAGGATTCGAACGAAACCGGTAGTCGAATCAAAATCTATTCAACCATGCCTAGAATACTCTGGATGATTTTGGCGACAATGCCGTTTCTGATTTCTAACCCCTAATTGTCCATTTTGTAGCCGCGAATCGATTGACGTAACGAGCGCCATTTAACGACGGTATTAACGTCTATTTGGTCGGTTTGCACCGATCGATGGAAATAAACCTATCGATATCGAACGCCGAAAGTGGATCATCTGTTTGCGACTATTTTTCCGTCTCTAATTAGCGTTCTCGATTTAGAAGGCATTTCAGATCTTCCTTTGTCGCCTCGTGATCTATGATTTATTTATCACCCGTCGAACGATGCGGTGCCCGATAAATTTAGAACGTGCAATCGCATCGAGAATTCAAAACGATCATCAAATACTGAAACTCCGCAAATCTGAGACTCCAAATGAAACCAGTATTTCTTACTTCTTCAAAACTCAACTGTCTATATCCAAAATAATTAACCTTACAGAAATGTAAGCTCAAATAATAATTTACAAATACTGGGAAATAGAATCAATTCATTAAATAGAAAAATGTTAAAGATACTCAATTGCAAAGGTCTCAATCCCCATGCAATAACATAAAACACGAAAGAATCCCCGAAGTATTTACGTTTGACTGTAACAATGATTTCTTTATCTTGAGAGGAAAGTAGAAGAAAAGCAGCTTTTGTAAGCGGAGGTCTTGTAAAGGGAGGCAACGATACCGTTTATTAGAAATTATAAGTTAACCGGTTTATCGTAATTAAAGTTAAACCGTGGCAGTGGCGTGTTCACAGCGACAGCGTGAATCGATATCAATTATGTTCAATCTGGCGGCACGCCAAACACCCGGGCCAATATTAAAGGCTAATCCAGATGATCGGATACAGTTGCGCCAGGAAAATTTTAGAGAATTGCCTTCCCGGCAGACTCGCTTTTCATCCGTGTGTACGACCAACTGGAAAAAACCATTATGATGCCGACGTCGAAATAGCCGTTCCGGAGACGATATCGAAACGCCGCCATAACTTTTCTCTCCTATCGACATTTTTTCTTTGCCGTTGCGAATTCGTTTCGTTGCTTCGCTATTAACGTTATCGTTTCTGTTTCTGTAACGAAAGGAAAAGATGAGAAGCAAACTACATCGATACTTTCGTGCGTTTAAGACCATTTCTTTCAGATGTTGCTCCGTTTCGAGAGCCAAAGATATCGCATGCGATTTCCAATTCGATTTAATCGCCTTCCACTTTGCTTTGCCGAACACCTCGACAGCAATGTAGCCATCTATTTTTACATCCTTTTGAAATATTGTCAACGCTAATGGCAATAGACTTAAAACTTTATTTGTTTACCCGACTAATGATTTTTCTATAATTTCACTTGCGTTCGATTATCTTCTTTTTTCTTAAATTGAAATAGAGTTTCTGCGTGTCTCGGTAGAATACGCAAAGTTCTCGTTCAGAAATAGTAACGCGCGTGATAAAGAATCACCGATCGCGGTTCTACGCTCCTATTAGCGTCTAACATCGGCACGAAAGTCCGAGCTATAGTTAGCCGACGCGTTTCGCTTCTCCAGCGCTGCGTATTCTCAGGGTGGCCTCTCAGAATAGCCCGACAGAATGTAGCTTTTCTTATCGACTCGAGCTTTTCTCTCGTCGGCAAGACAGCTTTCTGCAAAGGAATTTACCAGGCTGTTTTAAGTCGACAAAACTCGGTCGGAAGCGAACTTACAGAGTCGATAACAGCGAATTTTCTTACCAAGTGGTGGCACTCTTCATTACGCGATTTCGAAAAAATTCAACACCATTGTCACATTCAGAACTAAGTGCATAGTTAAGTAATACATCTTCGTAGAAAATGAAAAACCAATTCCTATTTCAATAAATAAGCATCACGATTGAAATCTTAATTTTTAACTCTACTGTCAAATGTTAATTGTAATTTGTATATAAGTAATTTTGTAATATTTATCGAATGCAACTGGAGCATAAGTCTATTAATAATTTCTAGTACGTATTAATAGAGCATACCAAATTGCAGGAGTCATAGATTCTATTTAAATGCTAAGCAATCTTTAGTACCTTTAACAGGTCGCATTATATACTGCTATATTAGGCATGGTTCAGTACTTGAGGTATTATCAAACCAGGTTAATCATTCGCCTTATTATTTCCTGTCATTAGTATAACATTAAGTGGTATTATATACTCGAATATGTTTTGTTGGGTCGTTTTTCAATTACCGTGGCAAAGAAACAACGGCGTTTCATTTGCAGCTCGAAAGCGCCATTCGTCATCGGTCGCGTGTACGCAAATGAACAGAATCGTTAAATCGAAACCGCTCATAATACGGCCGGGGTTTCAGTCCGCGGCAGTGAAAAATTTATGGAACGTCCAACGGCTGCGTCGCGATAATAGATGTATTATTGACCATGAAAGGGTAAACGCGCCATTCAATTCGTTGTATCCTCTATTTTTTTTTTACCATCGATCCGGTCGTAATTTAATCGCGACACGATACGTTTATAAATTTGATCGACGGTGGCGGCCCGTACGTTGTGCGTTTCGGATGGAAATCACGACGTGTTTCAGAATTAACGGAATCAACGGTGGCAACAAATTTTCGAGGAAACCGTGCTCCTCGCCCCGATTGCTCCGAGGTATAATTATCAATCGAAAACGGCTGCATCTGGCCGTTTCGATCCCGATTGCTTCGTCCATTATGAACGGTTAAATATTCCTGAGAGCGTGCGACCACGTGAAAGGCCATTGAAATTCCGAGAAATTGAAACGGCATTCGAACGAACGTCCAACACCTCTATTTAACGATACAAAACTATGTATATTTATCGGAAACCATTGTTCGTTCCCGTTCGCTCGAACGGCCCGCTCCGATCGATGTTCGCCACCGCGATAAAAGAGAAAGAAAACACAGCAAAGACAGAGAAGGGAAAATATTCTTCCAGCACCTCGTATTTTGTAGCCCTTTCGAGCTCTCTAATTGACAAATGCCCCGGTTGGATGTAACCCCTACCAGGATAAATCTATATGAGTTTTTTCACTGTCAGTCGACAGCTGAAAGTTCTTTCGTCACTAACTCTACCCTCTGCTCCGTTTCCTCTTTTCTGCGACCGTCTCCTGGGCTTTCTTAACTTTCTCACATTTTTTCCCCCTGTTCATCTTCCCCTGCTACATCGCTACCCTAAGTATCACCGAGCCCCGTTGTCTCCTTCGCTGTATTCGATGCGTGTCTCGTGTTAATGGTACGTTGTATTTCCTTCGTGTTTCCTGCGGCTCCTTCCGATTTAACGATTGTTCAGCAACTTTTCGCGCCAGATAAGACGTCATCATTAACCCTTTAGCTACCTCTTACCGGACGTTATCGTAGCAATTTTCTTTATCTTTCCTCGAAAGTTGCTGGATATTTCTACAGTTTCTAGGGAGAGAAATATAAGTGCCTTACGTCGTCGGTCTTTCGGATTCGTCCTTGATAGAAATCAAGGGGGGGGGGGGGTGATACAGTTTGGAGGAAGCACTTGGAGACAGAGCGAGCAATTTCTGTTTCCCAAAATGGGAAAGGTAAACGACGTCCGATAGCAACGTAATAGTTAGTTTTTGGGCTCGTTCATCTTCCAAACGAGGATTCGTCCGTGTTAAACGTGTTCTTCAATTTTCTCTCGTATTACCGGTTCTTGTCAGCTTCCGCTCGTTTTAGCCTCCCATTTTCCGTGAAATTTTCAGTTGCTCGACGATCGTGGCAGCTAACGCGCTGAATTGCATACTGCAACTTCGCTGATGATCAGCGAGTTAGCAAAGAGAGAAAGCAGAGATCGTGTCGCGAGTGTCTGAAATTGCGAACAGCCGTGCTTCGAGGACATTGCGGAACAGACACGAGCTGAATGTTCATATTCGTGTGGCACGATCGTCTGTCGTAATTGCGTTTAAAAGTTTCGCCGGATTTCTTCTATTTCCGTGAACGTTATTTCCTCGCGAAAGATCTCGTACGAACGATCGTTTCCGGCGTTGCGTCGGAACCACCGAAAACTTCGTTCCTCCTCGAGGTGTTTTCCCCGCGATAAAGGAAACTGGTCCCGGACAGTTCGGGAAACGGATAAATAGACCATGGTTTCCGCGGGACCAAGATAAACACCGTTTACTTGGCGTTTGTTTTTCCTCGACCACGAGAATCCATCGAGTTTTCGGACGAATAAGAAAGCTTTCTCCTGCCTGGCATTCACTCGCAGGAAGTCCTTTTACCTCGAAAAGAAACGGACCGATAAATAAGCGAATCGCTCGGGGCGGTGCATTATTATCGTGCAACGCTAGCACGGAAACTGTTTTATTCTAGAACGTTATCGTAGTTCGAGAGAATGTGCACTCGGACCTCCTCTGTTCCCGGCTCTATTAGAACACCGAAGCTACCCGATTTAACGAAAAATTTCGCTGCACGCGAAACGTGGACCCTATTATTTCGCTCCTCTCTTTTCACCAATCTTTGCTCTCTCTTCGAGACAGTATTATTGTGGGATCTGCGAAAATAGAAGCCGGAGATGCGGGGAATCGAAACCTGAGCCTTCGCATTCCCACATATTAGATATGACCATTGGCGTAACTGGGTAAAGACCACGATGGACATACGTCGAGGGACTGATCTTTTACTATTTAACATGAAGAATATCTTGGTATGTTTCGTACTACAAATTTAAGTATCTCCAGCGTTGAAAATTTTAAAATTTCCAAACTTCCAAATCGCCAAGTACTCAAATTCTTAAACTTCCAAATCCCTACGGCCCTGAATTCTCAAATGTCCAAGATTCAGAAAATCGAAGCTTCCAAATCCCTAAATTCCACAATTTCCAAATTCCCACATTTCCAAAAGTCACGTAAACGTGACAGGTAGAAATTATTGAATCTGTAAACTTATGAGAGGCCAGAGAAAAAATGTTGGTTACGCCAATGGATATGATGATCCAAATCCCATACTCGATTATCCTGTTCTAACATTCGTTCTCAAATGTCCATTTGTCTTCGCCTTCAACGCGTTCTGTCTTTCTTCTTATCTTTTTCGTCGTTAACGTCGTCTTCGGGTAGCACGTGATCGGTCACACCATGTCCCATTGCGGACGAGCCCCTAAATTGCAGGATCTACAAGAAATAAAAGCCGGAGGCAGCAGAAATCAAATCCAGATCGTCGATGTACGGAATCGAGCGTTATTCATTTCACCATTCCCTGTTTCCTAATATTTCTACTTTCGCTGTTGGTTCCGTGGGTCCTGATATTATCCAGATATTTATTCAGATACAAAGGGATAAAACTGTGTCGAAGTTACGATGGCGGAAGACCGGTGCCAGTAATTTGCGAAAGGTGCTTGTTCTTGGCACCTTTTGCTTTCGTTGCCAGCTTAGAAAGCGATTTATCAGCTACGGCTGGAGTGTGCTTTCTAACGAAAAGATCGGGAAGGCGGCGAAAGAGAAGAGAAATGTGGAGACTCGAGAATCCAGGTGCGATTTAATTCGATTTTAAGGAACATCTGGTCGGACATGTGAATAACGCTTTCTCCTACAGAAAATTTTATGCAGAGATGCAGTACGTGAAACGCCAAATAGATTCACCTTTTCGAAACTAGTCAAAACGAAAGACTGTTGCAAGTTTCTCTAATAACTCGTACAAGTTTCATTTTCTAGGAAAATGAATTTTAATGTCAATCGAGCGGCTTATTATGCCTCATTGAATGCCAGTTATTTGCTATCAATATTTATCCGTCGATTAATTATGATATTTGGATTACCACCATAAACATATTATGCGGTGGTAATATCTACACGAATTTAACATATTTAATCGGCATATTATTCGATACATGGACCGTTTTATACATCGAATTGTATTTTGTGGATTAAATTACTGTTTAATCGTGTGGCAAGTCGGTCGTGCTGCAATAAAAGTTTCTTCCTCTGTTCTTTTTCGCTTGGTACGCTTTCGATAGCAGAGACAGTGCAATATTTTAAGGCACGTTGCGCGCCCTGGCGTTTCGCACGTCAGCGCTTTAAAGTCACGGTGTTAATTTAAAAATTCCACCCCATAGCGTTTGCTCTGCGAACGCTTGTGCGCGATACAAAAAGCGCTAGCAGAGGCAGATTAACTTTTTTTGTTACCTAACCTCTATGGAATTCTATAACAAACGCATTTTCACGTTTAAGGTCGAATGCATCCTACTTCAATATGTGGCTGCCATATATCGAATTCAGTTACGCATATGAATAATGTTTCACACCGAACTATGTATTCTCTTCGTGAAAGGGTATGTACGAAAATTTTGTAAAGTTTTCTAACCATGGTGATTGTAAAACGATTAGAGTTAAGGCTTTTTCTTTGGTGTTTGTTTCGTGTGGGTACTCTTTGTTGGTCCCTGGCAACGATTCAACAATACTTGTTTACCCTTCCACCCGGAGAACCATGAGCAAACGAGAACAAAAATCCTGTTCGTTTCGAAGTCTTTGTTTGGACGTTTACTTCTATATGAATAATTTAATTTCGTTCGATTAGAAAAATTAACCATTTGTCAGACGTGCATTCTAGACAAGAAATGAATCGAAAGAAATTGTGAACAAATTGGTGTTCGCAATTTGTAGAAAAAAAATAGTTGTAATTACTGTAATAAATTATATCACCGAGGCAAATACACCGCAAATTTTCATATAAATTGCATCAGGGTGAAAAAGATAACAAAAGAATATCAGACTGCAACTCGTTGAAATGAATGAAATCAGGTAGCGGTTCTCAAGGTGTTCGTTCCTGGCATGTAATTACAATTTCTTTCAGGCATCCCGTGATACATCAAAAACTGCGAGTCGGCGTTTCTGATTCGAGCAGTCTGATTTATCGCAACATTTCCAGTAAAAATGTATACATTCGCGGAGATAGGAGGATTCTACGTTTCAAACTCTCCAAGCAATTCATCGCATCGACACTGGGGTTGGTTATCGGCAAAAAAATTCAATAATTTATCGCGTAACCCAGTTCTGCTTGCATTAATGACGTTCTATACTTTAACGCGTTAAATGTTACAGTTGGAAAGGTCGTCTGTAGTATGATACGATGTAACTGTAGTTCAGAATATAACGCGTGGTTAAGTTAACACTTGGGAAATATAATCTGTTGGTTAGGCAACGCGTTGATAGCGCTTAGGGAATACAGCGTGGGTATTACAAGGTGTTGATAATCCAACACTTGGAAAATACAATCCGTTAAAACAATGCGTTAGTGATCCAGCGTTTGGACAACGCAAAGATAACAAGTGAATAATTCTATGTGCGAATAACACAACTAGAGGGTAATATAACGCGTTAGTGATATAACGCAACACAACACGCGTAACAACGCGTGACTAGTTAGAGTCCCCTGTATTTTCTATCTAACCCTTCGAAAGTTGATCGAATGAATTGTAATGAATCGTGCACGAATCTGAACTCAGTGCCGATACTCTTTCGTCGATTTTCGTTAAACAGAACGTGCTCGAGTCCTGGATGTTCAATTACGAGAAGACGTGGCAATATTGACATGGTCGGATGTGGCGTCGATGAGTTTCGAACAAAAGGCTATTATAACTTCCGCGTGTAATTTCCGCGAATATCGTCGCCGAGTTCGAACTCGAAATTTCCGACAATGGGGGAGAAAAGTTGCTATTCCACGGTAGCATTCCGGCTATATAGATCGTTCCGTTCGTCTTCTAACCGTATAATCAGTAAGCTGATCCTCCCGGTCGCTCAAGATCGCGGTAAAAGTCCTTCGCTGAACGTCGCTAATGATCGTGTCGATGGAACTCCATAAAAGTTTCTCCATAGAGACACGATGTACCGACACGAAACAGCCGGTTTGCTGACCGGATTCGATCGGAAACGTCAATTGATCCCTGTTAACGCGACCAGTTAACTTCTGTCCGCCTCTCGAAAGACACGGACACGGAATTTAATTAACGACACGGACGGCTCGAGGAGTCTATTAAAAATTTTCATGGAAGTTACAGTTCCGCGTACTTCTTGAAAAACTTTTTAAATGACTTTTTAATTGCTTTATATGACGGATAGTTAATTAATTTCGCAGTCGAACGGAACCCGTGAATGAGAACGGTTTATCGAACGTTTTTAATTAATCCGCGAGAAGAATGAAAGCGCGGCCGAGTTTCTTCCAATCGTTGTGTTTTCGCTGTTAATTACAGGATCTATGAAATATTCGAACGTAACGAGACCGTGGCTCGATGAGACGCCATCGATCACTGGTGGATGTTAATTTCGATCCGGCCGCGAGTCCCGACGGGCTTCGAAAGTTTTCAGCCAAGATATGCGGTGATCTCAGGATTTGTATTTCGCTCGGGACCATATTATCTCCGGAGTTTTTCAATTAATTCAACGCTATTATGCGGCAGCTCTTTATTCAGCCCGATAGAAGTGGGTCGTAGGTTGGTGGCCGACAATACAGGACTGCCAGAATCAGAACTATGCCGAGTCAACAAAGAGATAATCGTCGTGCTTCGCATTGTTAATCTTAATTAACGCGCCAGGCTGGATCAGGAACACAATATCGCAAGGAGCTGCCGCGATTTTATTCGAACGAAATTACGAAACAGGGGCCCTGAATTTAATTGGATGCGAACCCTCGGCTCGTACGCCCAGGGAGACTTCTTTGAACGAGCCTCTCCGTATAAAATGAAATCTTTTTATTTCCAGCCTCGAACAATAAACCATCGACAAAGCCACCGCCGTGGCTTCTCGCGATTTTCCATGCCACGCCGTTGACCCTTTTGTTTTCAATCGATTCGTTGACCGCTTTTCTTCGCTCTTCGCGACGAATAAAATCCCCGATGTCGTCGATCCCGATCGAGGGCTCTCGATCGGAAAAATGATTAAAGGATCGTCGAAAAGTTCAACAACTTACAACGTTTCGTGCCGTAAGTATCATTGTTAACCACTCGAAATTCTACGATTTTATTCGATCCACGCTTCCTCTATTTTTTCTCTCCTTTCACGCCCTCTCGCACGAATTACCCGATAATTCGTTAGAACGATCCTTTCAATTGAATACGACAGAAACGAAGGATGGATACCGTTTCCCGTGCACGAGATAGCGCAGGCTATTAGTAATATGCATCGTTTACGGTCCATTTAATGTTCAAGCACGAACACTCTTTCATCAAGTCCTATATTCAACGTTGAAATCTTAACGTTGTAATTTTCCCCCTTTATGCAGTCACCCCTCATTTACCATCGCCCCTCATTTTCCCGTTTCAGCTCGTCGAATGTTTACCGCGAACGTTCACGACAGATTTTTCATCGAGTCGCTTTTCAAGTGTTTGGCTTCCTCCGACGCTAACGAGAGCGTGGATGTACAGAATAAATGTTTGGGTAGACGTAAATTAGTACTGTAATTCCACAAGACGGTTCTGTCGCGAGTAGAATCGTCTTAAATTTCGACGGCACGGTGCAACGCGCGCAAACTTTAACAATCATCATTTTACTGCTTTTGTTTGCTTAAAAATGCAAACATCTTCGTCCTATAATTTTGGCTTATTCTAAATTTGTCGTAATAACGAACCTTGCAAATTGTTCATCGAGTTCTCTCGTTATTTGAAGTACAATTCGTTTTAATATAAATTTCAGCAACATCTGCTAATGACTAAAATGTGGAACTATTATCAAAGTAAGGTTTGACCGCGAGAGGGAAACGCGATTCACTTTTGGTTCGAAATGACCATCACGTGCGACGTCATTTCAACCTGGTTAATGCGTCTTACTATTAATGTCCATTTCCACTGCAGTAACGAACGCGTTAACACCTTCGTTGTCGTGGGTTTACACCGAGGCACGCTGATAAATTTGAAAGTAGAAGAAATTACACAAAATTTTGTATGCTATTAATATACAATCGACGAAAGTTAACGAGCACAGTGCTTAATTCGAAGAACGAAATAATTATACGGCGAGTAATTGCAATCGTAACGCGTCACGCCACATGCAATCCAATATATTTCTCGCGGTGTTCATGCTTTTCGAATGGCAGACATTGAAATTAGATCGTGCAACAGTTCGCTGTAACATTCGAGGAGGGTTGAACAGATCGAGAACGTTTCAGGATCTTAGAAGATTGTTGACCGGAAATAAACGTTGCCTTAGAAGGAGAATACGATGAAAAAGCCGTAGAAATAGCGAAGGGCTGGTCGATTCTTCGGAAGAATCGTGTTAAGTGAAACCGTGCTGTGTAGAAAACGACAGTCTATTATTCTCGAGCATTTTTACGAAAACTCTCGTCGCGAACAACGACGTGGCGCGAGTTTCAAAGAATAATGGGGATGAATAAAAGCGGGCTCGTCTTCGTCCGGCGTGAATACTCCCTTTATCATGTTCGCGGAAAAATAAGAGACGGTTGGCGGAACAAATTCTCGTTGCCAGTTCACGTGAGAACAGATAGAGACGTCACGGAGGCCTCGTCACCCTGCCACCGTGATTATATCACGTTTTTACGTCACGGTTTTGCACATCGTGACCCGCGTTCACCGCTGTAATTCCTCCTCCTCTTCTTTATGCATCCCCTAACCATATCGATTTTGCGCTTTTAACACGGCGAACAAACTTCTTCGTGCAAGTTCCGTATTAGTTCCCGCGAAATTTTCCATTAATTACTTTACAACGCCGGTAATTAGGAAGATTTGAAACTTGTCATCCCTCATTGAAACAAGTTTCGCGCGGCAAAGTGTTCATACTCTACAATAGAGATTCTCCAAGCGTGCTTCCTCATCTACTCCGAAGTCGAGAGCTCATTTTGGAACGTAGGGACTTCGTACGAATTTGGGACATAAAAATGAAAAATAATGAATTAACAAGATAGCGGACCTCGAAAGAAGCATCCTATTTAAAATTAAATAAATTAAAAATTATTCCTAATTGTTAAAACCTTGAATCATTTGTAAAATAGGAAACTACAGATAGAATAACCATTCAGAATGGTTAACCATACAGGAAACGAAATGAAATTTTCGTCACCGTCTTTAATCGAACGTTGTGGGTTTACAGGGTTCCGATACACTTCCAGTTTCGTGTGCTACGTGGTTAATCGCTTAATCCATTGTTCCAATCGACCAATTAACTCTCGTGCTAATTGGTGGCTCACCGTGGTTTTAACGGAATAATAGGACAAATGAAACGCGTCTCTGCAATACTAGCCTTGCTTTCTCAATGTTTCTATGGTTTGCATGAAGGGTCGAAGAATTCAGTTTTTAAGGGTGGATCAGAAGAGCGTGGTTTTATAAAACAATATTCAGTAGACCTTTCCTCCTTATCTTCTAAATCTTCTACATTCTTTTTACGCGGAGACGGAGATATATGATGCCTGTCATGAAAAATGTTTTTCGTCGATGTCCGTTTAACGGGAAATTTTTCAGTAACAATCCTCCATTTTTATTCCGTCGAGAACAACATTTACCTTTTACATTGACGAAACGAAACGTTATATTTAACGATCGAGGATACAGTTAATTGTAACGAGCAGTTGGCCCACGGCAATTTTTTATGGAGGAACCGCTCATCCACGATTCATTGGCGTAACTAGGTGGAAACTCTAGGGAGAGCCTAATTTTTCTTCAAATATGTCTTGGCTACTCTCACGTTGGAAATTTCCGAATTCCCAGTTTCTCAAATTTTCAATATCCTAAATTTGTAGATTTCCAACTTCCCAAGTTTCCAGATTCCCAAATTTCCTACCCGTGCAATTTATCTGCCAAAAGCCGAAATTTCTAAATTATCGAACTCTCGAATTCCCAACTCCCTCAATTTCCAAACTAGCCAGCTGCTCGTGTCAGTAAACCTAGAGTACCTGAACAACTCCAGAAAAAAATCGTAGTTACGCCAATGGAACGATCGAGTCGTAATAAAGGATAATCGTTGCATCCACGAACGTCACGGCCATTTGCATCGAACGATCGGTTTTGTGTATCTTGATTGGCAGCCTCAATTTATTTGTTTCGAGCCCAATCAAAAAGCTTGCAACTTTTCGCATCGGAACCAATTCAGAGTCGATCGCGATTCCGGCGTTACAAATTTCATCGAGCCGATAATTAATTCTCAAGATTACTGTTCCCAACTTAAATTCTAATCGACTCGAGCCCTTAATTGGAACTTCGACGAGATCGTTAATCCCCGAACTTCGGGAACGAATGAAATCAACGAGAAGTCGTGAAAAGTTACGGCATCGGGTTGACACGTAACCGTGAACGTGACGAGGTCACATCGATCGTTACCTCAAGACCGAATTGTCGCGTAAGAGTGCATAGGACCCACTTAAATCGGTCAGTCGGTCGAAAATCGGATCATTCCAGCGACAAGGGCCGAGCAGGAACAGCGTTTAGCGCTTTAGTGCTTTTTTAACGCTTTACTCTTCGTTCGTTTTACGTTCTCTTTTTTTTTTTGCTCCTCCTCCGCTTCCCGACGGCTTTGCACGCGTGAGAACGCCGCGAACGGTGGAGGGTCGCACTACTGAAAGGGTGCATCGTGGACTAACGAGGTACAAAGTGCAGCTAGGCACGTAATAAATGTTGTATAAGAAAAAGGAGTTACTTTTCACGCGCGCCGACGACGATGCAAAAAATCTGGCTACAAGAACACCTGGCTGTTATCGAGGGTAGTAATTCTGTTCCCTTTATCTTCAGGTATTCTAACACCTGTTCCCTTTTAATCTTTCTTTTCTACAGTTTGTCGAGACAATACAGCTTAAGAATTTAATGAATAGACGCTTCTTTTTGCAGAGAATTTCATTTCTACCATTTGTACTTTAGTCGATTGTCTTTGGACTTTTTAAATTCCAACAAAAATGACTCCTGCATTTACCAATAAAAAGTAGAAGAAAGAGTTTTCTGCTGTGATCCGGAATATTTTGATGAAATTAATCCGAAGAATCGATATACAAAGGAATCAGACATATGAAAACTTTTTTTGAAAGTAGAATAATGAAGAATAATTGCCAGGATAAATTAAGGTGGAACATCCCCAACGTCAAAAGAGCGTATCGCGTATTGTTCTACGTTTTCTATATGCATCTGAAAACAGCAGCGGATGAAACACACGCGAGAAAACAATGGAATTTTTAATTTTTAGTTAATTAGAACAATAAACCAAACTCGACGTTTCATTCTACGTTGTAATTGTTATACGCGGTATTTGTTCTCATTATTCGTTACATTTGCTCGATGGATTTCGAGAACAACAGCGGAGTGTATCGTATTTTTGTAAAATGGAAATAATACACGATGTGGTGTTTAGTAGCAGTTCCGATCGGAATAATTACTTCTCGTCACGAAGCGTTTCGCAGTTAATTAAATAACGCGAAGGATAAATATGAAAACGGTTCGTCGAAGGAAAAATAAAAACGAAGCGGCGAGCTGACGGGGGGGGGGTAACAAAGTGTTCGTTAGGCGGACAGCTTCGGTATCGAAAATTCCGCGACAACATTGGAAAAAGACGTAAACATCGAAATGGCGGGCGATAAAGCTAATTAAACGTGTTTGTTAACAGTCAGTGCCGGACAATTTGGCGATAAAACGAGGGAAAACAAGCGTGCGATGAAATTGATGTAAAGCTGCAGAGTCGAATTAAACGATACAAACGATCGGTAGCCGTTTCAGTCACGCCACAGGAAAACATGAAAAGCGTATTTAACGTTCGTGCAGAGCGAACGTGGAAAGAAAGTATTTTCAAGGGACATGAAAAACTGTCGTTCCTTTTGCCGATACCGAAATGTGCCTATCCTTTGAGTTCTTCTTCTCAATCGTTTGTTTCTCTTCCCTTGTTATTTCATCCTATAAACTTGATCGATTTAGAAGTCTTGCTTTTTTAAAGAAACCTCGCTTCGTCGGTTACACTTCTTTCTTTGGCCACGTCGATGCTTGTCAATGATTCGCGTGCCGGGTTATTCATGTTCGAGCGAACAGTTATAACCGTTTTGGAAGCTGCCACGAATCCCGGAGAAATACACTCCAACGTTCTCTCTACGTCGCGTTTGCAATTCAACTTCGCGTAGATTTACGATCCCCGAAGACCACCATCCTTTCCACCTGTTTGCTCGATTCCATTGTACCTTACATGCGAGCTTCGTTACAATCCTCGATATTTTTCTATTAATGTTCACTGCCGACGGGGATTACCTGGCACCGACATAACAAATTTCCTACAATTCAATTTCCAAATTTTGGAAGCCCTTTACTTCGGTCAAAAAACATTGGTACGTTTCATCTTCAGATACATACTGTGCAACGCAGGTTGAACGCCGCAGTGAAAGCAGACGTACGTAGTCAGACATGGAAGTAGCTCACCTTTCGGATCAGCATCGAGCGTCATTAGCAATACTAATGCTGTTTGAAGTTAACTACTTCTATTTTTAATCCTAGCAGAATGATGTATCTGTCGTCTAGGCAATTTTCAGGAATAATTTTGGATTAAAAAGGTGTTGAGTCTCCGTTTTTCTAAGGTTAATTAAAGTTCCAGCAAATGTTACAACACGGTCCATTTTGAGTTTGCCAGTGAACGTGTTGAGCGTCGTTGGACGAAACACAAGAAAAGTCGTTTCGTCGAGAGGAAAACGGAAGGTCCTTCTCGATGAAAAATGGATTTCCATTTGTACGAGTGCGTCACACGTGTCCAGCGTGAACAGCGAATACAAGAAATCCATTTTTCTCGTGGCTCCGACTTTCGTTCGGTCGTGTCACGACCGATCTAATTTTTCTCTATCGAGTCTGTTTCTCCTTTTTTTCCTCTTTTTGCTCTATCGAGGATGACGTTGAACAGAGATTTAAAGGACACAAGAGGGAGAACATGACACGGGGTTTGATCGATGTCATCGAGAGTTTATATCATCTTGTCGATGATCAATTTTACGCGGACGTCCCTCGTGTAAGTTCCATCGAACCGAAGGATCGTTCGGATTAAATGAATCGTTACGTGACCGAAGATTTAATTGAACGATTCATTAGAGACCGACGGGATCACGGTCAAGTATTGCGAGGCTCCGTGTGTTTCGAATATATCGTACATTTCTACGAGAACCTTCTGGTCCCGTCTCTCCAGGGTGTCGTTATTTCACGGAACATTTCTCCTTCAGCACGTAGCTGCTCGTTTCTGGGATTCTATATCGATTCCGACTTTAAAAACTGTTAAAGACCCTACGAAGAAACTGCGGTCGCGAAAGAGATATCGATCTCTGCTTCGATCACTCGTCTCGTGATTTATTTTCATCGACACGCTCGATTTTGGTTAGATTTCATGAATGTCTGTTTTTAACGTTGGTGTTATTTTTAAATTTCACATAGATGCTTTGTTAATTTAAAATACAATTTATGATTCCGGTAACGAATGACCCTCATGTTATTCAACGCGTTAAACGTCGTCGGTCAGCGAGCGACCAACTATGCACCGGAACGGTGAAAAATACGCTCGCTCTCAATTCCGTGTTACCGACCGAGACCGCCAGCAACTACTTGAAAATAATTACTCTCTAACGAGCTTGCACTTAATAACGGCGTGTTTTCTAAGGGCAAAGTACTCTCACGACGGCCAAACAAGCGCGAGGAGAAGCAATTCCGAGCGGCCTTTTGATTTTCATTATCCGTCGTCCCGTTGAAAAAAACTGAACCCTTGCAATGTTCAGCAGACTACATCAACTCATTTGAATTGTTAAACACTCCTGTAGAATCCGTTTAATTATTACCAGATCTCTGTCGATGAATACAGCCATCTTGTATTCGTCCGATTCGAACAAGTTATCTTTGATAGGAACGAAGCTTTGTTCGAATGAAATCCGTTCGGAAATCCGACCGAAGGAAAGAAAGCTGACACTGTCATAAATCTGTACAGGAAACGGATGTGCCGATCAGAAGTTCAACTTTCGAACAAAAACATTGGATTCTAGGAGTTGAATCGACTTTTAAATTCCTTTGGTCTTTTGGGAGAACGCGAGAATATCCTTTCTGATGGAAATGCGATGACACACGTAGTGGTGCAACTAATGTCGATATAATGCGTGGTAATGCGACATGTGATTTTACGCGTGTGTGATACAATCCATAGGTGATACAACGCGTAAGTGATGCAACGGATAAGTGATGCAATGAGGGGATGATTCAGCACGTACGTGAGTTGACGCGTGGAAAACTCAGCGCATAGGGGATGCAATGCGTTGATAATTCAGCATGTGGGTGATTTAACGTTTGGAAAATTCAGCGCATCAGTGATACAACGCGTGGAAAATTCAACACGTAGGTGATACTACCTATAGGTAATTCATCCCGTGGGTTATTCAACGCGAAGTGATTCAACGAGTGAATCAATTTGAAGTGGTTCTAATTCAATGTGGGTTACGCAACGCGTGATTCAACGCGTGAATTATACAACACATAGGTGATTTAACACGAGACGATGTAATTGTGGTCAGTGCGAGTGAGAATGCACTATGGCAATATAGCGAAAGTCGTATTTAACATTAACTTATGATTGCGAAAATTTGATTAGCAAGATATTTCGAGCAAATGCGAACTCTATGTTGCCGAAAGCGATAGTGTACCATCCCCGAAGATTTGATCTGTTGCGTGACGAATCGACTCGATTATCAGTTCAGAATTTATTCTTATCGAAAGACGAATGGCTGCGATATGAACTGACCCGACCCGGTTACATGTAACGAATGTACGTTGTTGATTAAATTCGAATCGTAGTTCCGCGTCGTTCGAATGACGTTTGTCTTGTAGCGATGGTGAATTTATTTACAGCGTTATCTCGTAGGATTGGTTGCACGGATGCATTAGCCGACGATATAAAATGTCCAATGAAACAAACAACGAAGAACGGCGACAGTTATTCGGTTTCTTTCACCGTTTTTTCTCGCGGATAAAACTCGGCCAACTCGAGGGACAGTTTCGGTTGTAACTCAGAATTTCCACTCGAGATAAAGAACGAACGCAGCCTCGTGGAAACGGACATTAATTAGTGGAACGAAACTCGTCACGTTTAACCGTGCTAATTTGCGGATAGCTCGTTCCCTAAGCACGATTTTTCACGCATAGTTTTTGCCAAGCTCCTGTGTTCGTTCAACGGAGACTTTCAAATTAAACGTTCGCTCGAGCCGCGTTTTCTTTCCTCTTTTTTCCTCGCTCCTCTTTCCGTCCGTTTCTTTTTCCCTTCTTCCGTTAGCGCTCCGCTCTTCTGGATGACGAAACAAAATTTGCGCACCCGCGTTTCTTTTATCCTACGAAATTGCGGCTCGTCGATTCGCCGACGAGCGAGCGGCTTCGCAAAGTGATTTTTCTCGTCCACATTGGCAAACTTTTTGTAAGAACAGCCACTCCTCGAACCTCGACGATTCCGTGGAAATTGCAGTTTCGCGCGGCGACAGGGTTTGAATGCGACCCAAGTGAAAAGAAGTAATTAGAGTTATTTCGTTTGAGCGAGTCGGATAGCGTGGAAGGTGCTTAAAGAACGAGGGGAAAAAAATTAATTAGCTGCTCATTTGGACAGAATAGCTGGCAGACGGTAAATAGGAATGCTTGTACTTGACTTTGTCTTTACCGCTCTTATCGCTTCATTTTTTTCCTTCAACTTTGCACTTTTAAGACGGCGAATCGAACCGCCGTTTCACCGTTTTAATGAAAAGAAAAAAGGATTCTTTCGAATGGTTTCGTTGAAGTTACCGGAATGAAGTTGCGGTCCGGTGATTAATCGCGCGGCGAACATTTGAAATGCTATTTTCCTGCGAAATGCCGACAATCCGTTTAAATACGCGAAAAGTATTTCGAATCGTGTACCTAATGCAATTCGCGTAGCGTGTTCGGAGAGAACGCAAATTTCGCGGAAACGGTAATTAAATTTGTTCGAAAAAACAACGATCCACCGATGCAATTTTACCCAGCCGTGAACACCAATCCGTAGATTTTCGATAATGTTTTAACTCGATGGCTTTCGTTCTTTGTTACGTATTTATTCGAGCGGAGCTTTTCAGTTTTTATTACGACCGCTTAATCGCGCGGATCGAGGGATAAATCATTGTTTTCGTTTCGAGCGAGAGCAAATACGATTATCTGGTACATCGAGGAAATTCAAAGCCTATGGGAAATAAAAGACCGCGAATACTAAGTTCATGCCAGATTCGTTGCATTTGGATTTCGTGATTTTCTTCTTTAACCGGTTCAACTTGTAATCGCTTTGCCATTAATATTCGTACTATTAATTTTGTCGTGTATTCGCGTTCGTTTCATTGAAGAGGAAACACGTTTCTATTTTCAACAAGCTTTCAAAATGAAACGTTGCATGTTATGAGCAATTACCGTACGTTTCATTAAGGTTAGAAAAGTTACCGCGTGAAAATCGAAAGTTTGAGAACCCGCATTTTCAGATATTTGTTTACAGAGAAAAGGGTGTAAAACAGTGTTTACGCAAAGCGATCGCGTGACGATATCATAACAGAAGGGTCGAATGGGTTAGAGGTAAAAGCATCGAGGCTAATCAATAATCTCAAAGATTTGCCCGGTATCCAGCACGGGATCGGGTGAAATTTTCCGGGCAAACAGTATTGCGAATCGGAAATTCATGGTTGCACTCTAATACAGGTTCGTTAAAATTCCATTTTACTTAGGTAAATGTTTTTCCAAGCTGAATCCTCTTTCATTGAATTTTTAATTCACAATCATTCGGGCAAACTTGCGACGGACAAAAAGAAGAAGCAGGTGAATTGACGTTGATCGCTTACCTGACAGAGTTTGACCGCCTTACGGCGGCCTCTTCCTGTTGGGGGCCCTCTCTATGGGGCCCCAAGTGTTCGCCTCGTGTGTTCACCAATATCCCGGCGCTGTGACAGCTGGAAATCAAACCACCACCGTTAAACGACTGGTCGCGTGTATCCGGGACGACAACGATCACGTAACCACGAGCTCGGCACGCGAGGAAATTGGGAAATCGTAGCCGTCGCACGGTTTTCTTTGCCGAGGGAAATTCGACGTTTCGTCGCGTAAAGATATTCTCGATTTCGAACGAGTTCGCCAGAGAAGTAGTCGAACGCTGTCAGAAGTCGAAGAGTCGCTCGTAATTTCGGTGACGTCGTCGCGTTTCAACGTCAACGGCCAGGGAAGTTACTTCGAAGCTTATGCAACCAGCCCCAGTGGATTATACCGATACGTGGTCAGACGACGAACAACCTCCAAGTAGAATAGTCCGCTGATGCATCGGACAGAACAAACTGATCCACCGATGGGCAGATCCATTTTCCAATTTAGGAATTTAAATGATTTGAAATTTGGAAATGTAGGAATTTACCGGCTCGGAAGTCTGAATGTAAACGAAATTGTACATCAATGGAATTTTTAAACTGTTTGAGAACACCTTCTGCAAGAAGTAAATTTTTCACAGTTCAAGAATCTCGTGTCGCGGGCAAAAAATTAGCTACTGTAACGGGGTGGAAGCTTTTCGACGCGAGAATCACTTTGCCATCGGATTACCGGTAATCCGAGAATCATCAATTTTCTTCGAGAAAAGAGCTGGAAGAACAATCGCCACGCGGGGAAGTCTTCTTCACCCTTTTTCTCGATTGTATCCCACTCTGACGCCCACGCTTCCACGCGAATCATTAAGAACAAAAATGTTTCGTCTTTCAAACTGTTTTAATTGGGGCAGTCTCTCAATTTTTAAAAATAGAAGTTACAGTAGAAAATAGCGAATCTACTTGCACCTAAATTAGGATGACCGCTCCCTTTCACGGTGCATTCGGTCTAAAAATACCGATTAATTATAAAAAAACTGTTAAGTGATATTTTTGTGCATCTTTTTATAACCTAACGGAAAACGTGAATTTCTGGATGCTATAAAAATCATTCTCAATCTACAATTATCTCCGGTTTAACTAATTCGACAAATGTCCGGATCGAACCGTCCGTTAGGATACATTGATAAATAAATGTATAACAATTGAAAATCAAAACTGGGAATTAAAATGAAATTTAAGCCGCAGATTATACGGTGGGTCAGTATAGATTTCGCCATCGAAGAGTTAATTAAAACCATAGGGTTAATCAGCAGTGACGCCCACGCGTTAAATCCTCCCCGAACGATCTTCCACCCCTCCATCAGCTCATATATTTTTAATCGTCTTTTCTGCCGTCTATCGGTTCGAAGTACCACGGCGCCGCTTCGGCACGATTTCCCAATTTAAATCGCACGTCGGATCGATTCCGTCTCGCGAGATCTTCGGCTCGGTCGTTCGGTAAAAGGCACGGTGAGCGTTGAACGACGAAAAGGGAGGATGGGTGGGGTGAGGAGGAGATCATTGCACGATGGGGCAAGAGGCGGCACGAGGGGGTGGCTGAACGAGCAGCCGCATCGCGGAAAAGAAAAAGCAGAAAATGGAACGTAGCGTCGCGACGCTTGATGAGGATCTTTTCGTTGCCACGTTGATCGTGGCGGAGAGCGTGGAAAAACTGTAGCGGGAACGAAGCGGGTAATTGGACACCGGCCGGCCATATTAGAGCACGAAGAGACAGACGGAGATAGTGGGATCGAAGAACGGGACGCGAGAAACGCGGAGAAGGAGCCGTGATGCTGCGCGTATTGGCAGACAGACGAAGAACAGAAACGGAAGACGGAAAGAGCTGTAGAGAGAGAGACGTTGCGAGTTAAAGGGAGGGAGAATAGAAAGCGGAAAAGAAGCGAGGCTAGGGTTAGACTGCCGTGAAGAAAACTAGAGAACAGAGAGACCAAAAGGAAAAAGAAACGAGATGCTCGTTGTATGCACTCGAAAAACGGCTATAAACGAGTAAGAGTCTGGATTTTAAACGTTGCGAAAATAGATGAAACTTCGACGATTGCATCAGACTAGGTTATTCTCTATGAAATTGTCGCTTTTGCAGTTTCAGATAAAAATCTTGAAACTTAGTTTCAAAATTTCTCGGAGTGATTATTTTATCGAATCGGTAAGAATGTAGCTTGCTTACAGCAGCTTAGAAATTCGAGGTACATCGACACACACCGTGTTGAGCTTAAAGTTTCGAGCACCTTCATGATGCGAAGAAGAGTTAATCTTTCCCCTGTGCGATGTTGAATTACGAACTTTACTTTTCAAAAACTCTGTCTTTCGGATTAAACAAGTTCGAGTCAGTTGGCGAACATCGACAATTTCATGAGGCACAACCTGATACAATAATTCACTCGCGAACATGGAACGAACGAGACCGGAAGAGACATCGACGTGACGAAAGTCTGTCGCAAGAGATCAGGAAACGGTTCTTATTTTAAAATCATCGCGATCTGGAAGTTTAAAAAAAGAAAACACGTATACTGAAAGAGGATTATGATAAGACACCCCGGGAAACCGTAGACTTGTTCCGAAATAATAAACAACCTCGAACATGAAACACTTTGAACCGTTTCGAGTCGAAACAGCGAAACTTGGCTGAGTCCGCGAAGCCCCGAGGCTCGGTGCGGGTCGGGCTTGGAAATCCACGAGATTCCCAGGCTCGGAAACGGCAACTGCAACGACAATCTCCCGCGGGAATCGTTAAAGAGCGGCTGGAACGTGTGCAGAAGCATCAGCAGCGTGGATCCCGGTACGACGCGAAAGAGAGGTTTGGAAACGCGTGGAAGAACCGTTTCCACGCCAATGTTAACGCGCGAACGAGCTTGCGCGGTCGGCGAGCGTGTGCATCGGCGGCGTTGTGCCGTTTTAGTAACGGAGCGCACCGGTGCGCACCGGTGTGCATTATCTAACACTTAAAATTAGACGGCCGATGGCGACGGCGAAAAGAGATCCTCTCTCAGCCTCGTCCAACACCGATTCGTCGCCTCTCGCTCTCCGTCTCTTTCTTTCTAACGCTCGTGCTCGCTCGAATCCTGGATTAGCGGAACCGAATCTCACGCAGCGATTATCACGAACTGATTCATTTCACTACGCCACTGATTCATCACGTGATATACTTTCGATTCTTCCCTCGTTCTTTTTCCTTTTATCGCTCCCTTTCTCGCGGGATCTCACGACCAGATGTACGGAGAAGAGAAACAGCCGACGGTTAGGCACTTTACAGAAACTGGGACACCAAAAGACGAGACGGTAATAGACGACTAGCTTATTCCACCGCACTCTTCCTCTACGTATGTATGCGTGTTACGCGTACGCCACGTTTTTCCCGTCACCGATTACTTATCGAATACGAACAGTGATGTGGTGTTATCGTATGACGAAGGATGATGAGGTGCCGATTACGAGGTTACGAGACGCACCGCGTTCGTCCGGGCCGGCTGGCCGCCCGTCTCAGAGTGAATGTCTTATTAGTTATTTCTGGCTAGCTACAGAAGCCGCTCTGTTCCTCCTCCTTCTTCGTCTTTTCTTGATCCTCTGCCCGAGCTTGCACCCCACTCTCTCTCTACCTGCTCTCGTTCCTTTCCTCGATGCCCGTACGGGCTATCCTCGATCACCGTTTCCCTACTGATCGCCAATCGTTGATCTCATCCCTTTCGTCCGTCGTTCGCGAGCATTCCTTCCGGTCGTCCCGTCAAATTTTACGAAAGAAACCTGACGAGGCCCTTCCTTCTAGGGACACGTTTCCGTTTCTGAAAAACAGAGTACACGAGCTACCTAAGCCTCGAAGGAGGAGTTCAAAGGGCGCTCGCTCCCTCGAATCGTCGAAAAGCTGTGAACGCGGTCGATTGGCTGGAAAATATCGAGGGCTTTCAGTCGATCGTTCCAGTTTTAGTAACGAGGCTTCTGTTCGCACGTTCGAGTTCATTAACTTCCAAACAATCACGGCAATTTTAGGTTTCTTTCTCCCCCTCGTAAATCACGTTCCACGTTATTGCATTTTTTTTTTTTTTTTCGTCTGTCGAACATCCGCTGAAAGTAATAACGACAAAAACGGGACAAACTTTTCGTTCGATCGAGGTCTCTTCGAGATTTATCATTTTCCCGAAGATAAGCCGGTGGTCTGATCTTTTCGTATTCTCGGACTCGTGATTCCTTCTGACGGTTAATGGGGAAAAAGTTTTTATATTAACATCGTTCGGCTTTTTTTCGTCGGTTTTTCGTCGCGAATAGCCCTTCGTTCCGACAAAAGGCGTTTTCCTTGCGAATGCAGCCGTTCCGGTGCCGAGAGTACGCGTACAGGAAAGAGGGAAGACATTAAAGAGCGTAATCTATGGCCGACGACGAAGAAAGGGCTTAAAGATGACAAAGTGGATGCTTCGTACTCCCGCGACACGCAGAGAACCCTAACGACCCTTAACGTTCCTGTTTGCGGCTTCCTACCCTTTCGAAACGCTTCGGTAATAAATGATAGAGCGTCACGGAGGTTTCGGAGTTGTTTTTTTTTGCATAATTCACGAGGGTCCGTTGATACTCCACGGGGGAATTAATTTTTAAACTCGCCTCCGCCTGTTTGTTTCTCGATCGGACCGGAAACCACGCTCGAGGTATCTTTACTCCTCTTTGTTCCAACGATCGCATGACTTACGTAATTCATTGAGCGACGCTCGCGTTTTTATTTTCAGCGGACTGCTCGTCCGGATGAAATATCGACGATCTGCCGTTGACTTTGGTTGTCCTCCAAAACGCAATCGTTCATGAACGCTCTATTCGCCTTTCGTAATAAAAAAAAATGATCTTTAGAAAACCATCGATCCTTCGAATGTCATGAAATATTATTTATTAATAAATTTATTCCATCGTGGATCATTTTGACGATACTTGACTTCTTCTGTTGATTACGTTTTAGAATATTATTACATAAAAGGCGCGTGCAACAATACAGTAAATTGTTAAAAAGTTACAACATCGCTGTGTTATTTTTCTTTATCGAATTTCAGAGTGTTAGTCATTATATCGTAACAGTCTGGCACGCCGATCTATCTTCCGGTTCAGTAGGTACAGCATTCGGATGCCTACGCGTAGTTACCGATCGTGTATACTCAACCACAACGTGTTATAATTAGCCCTAGAGTGGTCACGTAGATGACATTAGTCATTCATGTTCAAAAGTGTTTATTTATTCCCTGTGTGACAACGATGCTGCATTAAATTTTTAACTAGCAACTATGCAACCACAACGGCGTTATAATAAACCTTAGTGGACACGTAGATAACGCTAAGTCGTGGTAAAAAATTAGCCGTGTTCATTCGTGTTCCCACGAGGCAACGTTGTTTTACGTTTTAAAATGGATGGCGCTTATCACGTAAGCGACATTAGGGTTAAACATCGAATTATTATCGTTTGAAGCGGTGCTCCATTAGACCGAATTGTCTCGAAATGTTGATTCTCTAAATAACAAGCAGCCTAGGGAATTAGAATTTCACCTCTGTTCGCGACGTGTAATGAGATACGAGCTGGATTCACGGCTGGAACAACAATGAAATATAACTCGCTCGAAATTTCCATGATATCCGCTCGATCGAACGGCGTTTCGAGCGTGAAAACGCATCCCGCTACGTTTTTGGAATCCTGACTCAGATACGTTGCCTCTCTAAAAATAAAAAGGAACCGGTCTAATAAGCGGACTCGAGTAACTCGTGATATTCGAATGTTCCTTCTAATTTCGGCAGTGAAATTTCAGCGTGCATCGCGAAATCGCGAGTAACGAGCCACGTGGGACGCGTAAACGTAGCTCGCGCCGAAAGTTTTGAGAATTCAGCGAACGAGCCATCGTGTACGGTGGTTATTGAATTTATAGCTCGATACGCTGAAAGGTTTACCTTGTCCGTAATATTTGGCTATTATTTCGAGAATTGACATGATTTAACGCGTTCAAACTAATCGCCGTACTTTTACTTCGAAATAACGTTGCCGGCAATCGGCTACGAAGCTTTAGGAAAGCTTCGCACGGCGAAACTTGGAAGCTCGAGTCTCTTAAGAAAATTGAAGTGGAAGATAAGGTTTAAGCAAGAAAGTCTGGCCTGCAAGTTTTCAGCCGCGTAAATAAGTAGCCGTGATGCTGACAAATGAACGTTTACAGCTCGATATTTCTACGGGCGCTTATTCCGTTTCGCGATATTGAAACTCGCCTGGGAAATTTTCGTCGAACTATCGAAATAATTTGCCCGCTACTTAACGGAATTACGGTAGCAATTCCAGCGCGAAGTTTCATCCGCATAGCTCATTAGTCCGGGCCACGTGCCTCGATAAATAAACTCACGAAATGACTCAACAGACAAATGCTTGTTCGCTGATATCTCCGACTGGCCCTCTATTGCAACCTTTCATTTACACGTGCATACCTACTTAATTAACGGAACCAATTTTTCTCGTGTGCACGGTACTTCGTTAAAATTTGTTTCATGTTTCAACCATGTCAAAATAAAATAACGAGTCCCTTGATGTATCTCATTTGATTCACCGTGGAATAATTTAGGAAACGTGTATTTAGAAATGGGGTAGCTCTCGAATAATTTAGATTTATACATTAATTTACATGAATACATTTATTTTATTAATGGCCCAAAGCTTTTTCGTTGCACGGCGCTTTATCAAAATCCGTTTCACGTTTTAACGATACAAAAATAAAACTACCAGTATTTTAGCGTACCTCGGCTGATTTACAAGTAGAATAATTTCAGAGATCTATATATAAAATTCGATCGCAATATTCGTTCGTCATAATCCCCATTCTGTTTATAAAAAACGGTAAAATACGATGTACGTCGTTCGGGAATTGTAGTAATTTTTCATTTATGTAACGGAGTTTAGTTTTCATCTGCCCTAAAGCGTGTAAAACAGAAAATTATGACATCATATGGAAAATCGAAGGTGTCAGGCATTGTACCATTGCTAGCGAACGTGTTAATTTACATCTGCACATCCATTTTATTAATGGGTCGAAGATGTTACGTGTGCACACGCTTTATCAATATTTATTGAACATTTTAGCCATACAAACGTACTATAAATTTAGACTTTTTTAAAATCTCGACCGATTTGAAATAGTGCAGCTCTTGAATATTCAGAGATGGGTACAATATCATACATTTTTAAAAACGAACTATAATTCTTAATGACCAATTAATGGTCGTTAAATCCATCCATTACTTTTTACGTTTCGGGTGTTTCTGCGAGTTCATTATTTCCACGAACCGATCCGAAATCGGTCGTCCTTTCGTCCCACCCGAAATCGCGTTTATATATTTTTCCGTTTCCACCGGACAGCCGCGTTAATCGTATAAATCAACCGAATACGCGTTAAAAATTCCGGCCGAGAATAATTTACAAGGTAGAGAAGTTTTCAGCGGGATAAAAAATTCGCGTCGTTGTGACATTCGATTTATCATCGAGCAGGGAATTCGTTGGTTCGGTATTCGAGGAGCATCGAGCGATTTCCGTGCACATCCTCGACGAGCGTCGCGTTTCGCTCGACCGACCCCTCGAACTTCATTTTCCTTCCGTTTCATCGGCACCGATCGCCCCTTTCCTCTCGATTAATTTTCCCGGCCGTCTCGAACCGGACGACGGACGACGAATTCGTCCATTTAAAAAACCGCGTAATATCGGATTCTCGTCACGTTCACCGTAATTGAAACGTAATGATGCTGTTCGTTTTCGTGGAACGTGATCCAAACGACGAAAAGCACCAGGGAATCGTTACACCCGATCGTGTCATTGTTTCCAAAGTGTCGCGGTTCATATCGATCAAGGAATATCGCCGGTATAAATCATTTTAACGGCTCTCTTTTTTACCGGAATGCCAAGAGTTTCATCGCTCGTTGGGTCGTCGACGTCGAGACGGTGGAACGAAACCGCAAACCGAGCGCGTTCCATCGTTTCAGCAAATTTACTCGCGATCTCGCAGCCTCTTCAAGACGAATTCTCGAAGAACAGAGAGCTGCAGCGATGTTCTTGTTGCAAGGTGTCAGAATCCGAATCAAAGAGAGGAGCGAATCCAGGCGACAGTATGAAATTAGAAATTCCGTACTAAACGCGAAACTTACGCTGCTTATACTTAATGCACATTTAACCAAATATTTCATAACCTCCCACAAGTGCTTCGAGTTCCTTTTTACTTGTTCTGGGGTGAGAAATTTTTCCTACGACTCCAACTCCTAAAATTGTCATCTCATTCACATTTTATTCGTTAATTAATACGCTGTGTACCGAGGTGGAAACGACTGTCTGCTTCGCGGTACACTATAATTTGCAATTATGCAAATTTCTCAAATTAACTTTTGCACTGATATCAGTGGATATTATAATATTAAGGGAGTATTAAAAATGAAACTTTCGTTAGTCGGTTGCGGTTTTCACAAATGTGTTATATGTGGGATGATAAATTGGACCATATGTGATATTTAATTATTTGATCCTCGTGTTAGCATCGCTATGTGTTTTACCACTACGCGTTGTATTAGAACCCGAGTGCTGTATTAAAATCTATAAATATCTCGCGTTCTATTAGAATTCCTACGCATTGTACTCATATAATCTCTGTAATATTTCTACTCGTTGCGTTACACATCCGTTGTGTCGTAGTAATGCGTAGTATTACCCAGAGATTAGACCCGAACACATAGTGTTACAACTTGTTAACATCGCGTTATTATCGTGTGTGAGTATCGTCAATACTGACCTGCGTTAATATTTGCACGCGTTATGCGGCCACGTTGCATTACTACGTACCGGAAATAGCGGAAATTTTTCACCATTTCTGCTTTTTCTGCTCCACGTACCTCTTGGTTCTTTTTCGAATAGCACTCTTTACACGAGAGGAACAAATTCACGGTCCAACGAGCAAATATTTTCGAGTGGAATTTTTTGTTGCGACAAAAAAGTAAAAAGAAGATTATTCGAAGTTTCGGATCGAAGACGCTACTGTGGCATGGAATTATTCGTGGATTACGGGACCCACGGTGTTTGTATTTTCAGAATCCGGCAAGATTTACGAGACCACCGAGAGAATTAATATCGAAACTAATTTCCAAGGTGTATCGGTCACGAAGAGGTTAAGAAAACCGGAAGGGAAACACGTTGCGGGAAAGTTAATTATTCCTGTTTGAGTTGCCGCGTGAATTCCCTCTTCTAGCCGGAGTTTGCAAGTTTTATTAAAAAGAATGGCAACTTCGAGCAATAGACGAGAGCAAGCGAGTCACGTTTTTTACACGGTTCCATTAATGGAAGAGTAATTAATGAACTACTTTGTAGTATTTCGTATTTATGCACGTTGACTCTTGGACAGTTTATCCTGAGCGAAATTCGTGACAATTATTTACCGAATTGTAAAAGAGTTAATAAGTCGACGGATGATTTGTTCGAATCTTTACCGTTTCAATAATTTCCTTGGTTCATTTACGGAAGATAAGAACGTGGCATCCCAATTGTCACGGCCCTGGCAGCTATTTTTACCATCGTCCGCGCGATATTTATAACAACAGACTTATTTCACCGTCGACACGACTTCTATCTGTCGTGTGCAGCATCGGACCTTTGCATTCACCCGAGAAACATGCTGTGCAACTGTTTGGATAAAACTTTTTTTCTTTCATCCAGAAACCTCGTGAAAAGCAAAGTTTTCTCTTATAGTAGAGAGGAGGAAAATTACAGACTAGTAGAGAAACAAGGCATCTTATATTTTTATAATTAGCTGTATTAAAATATGGCACATTGCGAAAGCAGTTATTGATCCTTCGACAATTAGAATTGTTTAATATTGCAACGTGAGCTTTTCATCGACAGCCTAAATTTATTACTATCATGATAACGTTACCCGAAATAATAATTTTCTTCTACCTTTAATTACACGATTATATTAAATTTATGGCGACGGTCACCAATACCCCGTCGCACAGCAGTCGGTTAATTATTGTAAAAGCTTTGAAACAAAGGGGTCAGGCATTGAGCTTTTGCCGCGTTGTATCGCTAATTACAATCGAGTCTCAAATATTTCCCTTAAACAGAGAGGTGGTAGTTTTAATTAACGACGAGTGACACGTGCACGTTGATTATTATTAGTTTCGCTAATCGTTCCTTTTCTTTGATCGCTGCTGTATTAAGTATCTTGACGGCTCTATTCTTTACTCTTTCATTCTCCGCGATTTACGCGTAATGAAACGTTAACGACGTTAACGTTGCTGCAAACCGGTAATGGAGACCATAAATTAACGATTGGCTACTGCACCTTCATCACGAACGTATCATAAATATAATTGGCCGCGATTTTCGACAGGTCTTTCAGACCTGTTCGTTTCATGCAAATGCTTTGATGGGTATGATTTATTAACATATGCGAAGAAAGGATAATTAACGCTGTACAAATTCTGTATTGTTCGTTTTTCTGCAGAAATCTGCTAGAATTCATTAACGCGAATATTTGAAAATGACCGTCCATGTAATCAAAAACTTGTATTTCTTCTCTGCGCTAATTCTTTTATGTTTGAACAGAACCTTAATGAGCAGATTATGATTAAAAAAATTAGCTATAGTAATGATAATAGAAGTAGGTTAATAAGAATTAAAATTTAAGTTGTAAAAGTGATCATTTGTACACTGAAACTATTTGAAACACGTGTTGGTCATACTTTGCGTTAAATTTTACTTGCGCACAGATGAACATCACTGGTTATTCGTTTTGTGATTCAGGAACCTTAGTCAATAACGTCGAAACATAATTATGTAGTTATCGTAAATTGACAAGCCAATAATCATCAATCCGGTGTCACGCGATACGGGGCTGAACCATATAGTCGAGTAACCAGTTACATCGTGATTTCATTGACCCATAAATTTAGCTACTCGATCGTAACCGATTACGATCACTATCATTTACAACTCTAACAGCAACTTTATTTCACGCTGTCAAATTTTCAATTCCCGTTCTTCTCTTTTAACAGGAAGGCCATGAGTTGCTGCCTCACGAAGCAGAAGGAATAAGGATTGTCGAGCCACGACTGTAAGTTAAAAGCTTTTAACATAAAATTTGCACGCTTTACCATCCTCAAGATAAGTACCCAACGTCACTGTTATTTATTTACGTAGCTAGACGATTAGTGCACCGTCACTAAATAAATCGTGTCCATTTATGTTTTACATCAACGAACATCAAAACGGATCAGCGAGAAAAATGTTAGTTTGAAAAATGTTGTCGTTCTGCGGTGGCCGTGAATCTAATCTCGAAATAGTTTAATGATCACTGATCCGTAATTTTAGTCCAAGGTGTAGGTTGAATGACGCAAATCGACAAGAAAACAAGAAAACGTAGCGGACATTCGGTGTTTCGTATTTTTTCTTATTATGTAACTTATAAAATAATAACTTTCTACTGGATCTACGTTCCATATTCGCGACAATTGTGTTGGCATGATTCCTGTTTTCTCTAGTTTGATGATTCCGTCGAGAAATTTAATACGTACCGATTACTTAAGACATTTATTTTGGATGCTTAGTGATTTGAAATTCGTTCGACGACTTTTGAAGGATATCAAAGTTTACACAGAAGTGTGCCAATTTGTTCTATAAATAGGAATTTCATAATTACAGAAATATTTGAATGTACGATAGTAATTCAAATTCACTTGGCAGAAGCTTCGTGCCAATTATCGTGGTAGATATACTTTCTGTACAGGTGTGCGAAGTTGAGGAAGCATTCGTTATATTGCCATCGAGGGGTCTTTAGGGTGGTGAATTTTTCTGCTATACAGTGTGTGAGATTAGAACGTAGGAGTACAATATGTTGAGAGCGATGTAAAAGCGTTATTGTGAGAGTCCTATAAAGTTGGCAATATAACGAGTGTCTACTGTAAACTACGACAGACGCAAGTAATTGAAACGATCGGGTTTGTATCGAAATTGCAGGGAAATAGTGAAGTCTATGGAACGTCTGTACGCCGTGCCATCGGAGAAGCTGCGAGTTTGGTCGGTTTGGCTGACGAAAATCAGCGAAGTTGCGGACGAATGGCAAAGGTGGTTACGTGCTCACATCGATTTGATTGTGAGACTCTCGGAGCAGTTGCAAGCGGCCGAGTTCGCCATAAAGCGGCCCAAAATGGTAAGTTCTGTTTCGTGTAACGACCGGTTACGTGGCTGACCCGTTATTAGATATTTATGTCGAACGCCGCACGGGGCCAAGAAGGGAACGTGAAAAATTAAGGCCATTACAGAAAGTGGGACCTTCGTTCTCTAATTAATAAGTTCGTGGGGTGCGGTTATTTAGGATGAAATTATATTACAGTGAAAGCGTATTTAATGCACGTTAAATTGTCGTTTATTGGAGACCCGGTGCGCTGTAATGGTACAGTAACGTGATATAAAGGCTACCAAGATACTCCAGTAAAAATATATGGAATTTGCGCGATCGTTGATAACGATCGTTGCTTTTTTAAACTTTAAAGCGTCCTCAACTTCCCTGCGAGTAAAACGAAATAGGCAAGATTCAATTTCATTTTTGACCATCGCGGTAGAATCGAATATTATGTCAAACATTTGGAAAAGGTGTGTTAAGTCATCGTCCTCTGCTCATATTTGAGCACACGAAGACGAGACACGATTGGTCCGTTTCGATATCGCTTTCCAATAATTTTCAACGGCTAGAGATAACGTTGGGTGGTCTACCCTGCATGCCATGTTCTCCTCCAGCGGAAGACTGTTTTCGTAGATGTACCGCGCGAGCGTGATTAAAACAAAGGCTAGCTAACAATGTGTCTGCGATACACGTTACGAGCTCGCATAAATATCTTATGGTCGTAAAATCGTATCTATCAGAATACCGTTCCTACCTTCGTGTCGGCAAACATGAAATTTCACTGTAAATTACAAGTTTACCTGCCGCGTTCCTATTGAAACAGGCAGCCTGACGAGATGACAATCGTTCCTCGCTGAAATTGATACAAAGCACTCGGAACTTTGTCACGGTCCTGATCGACGTTTGTGAGCTCGACGAAGACTGGTATATTTTCCAACGACGAACGAGTTTTGGATCCTGACGGGAACATCCGCTGGACTGTTCACGTTGACGAATGTAAACTTCTGTCTTTGATATCGAATCGAGTGCTCCAATCTCCTCGTTAGGACAGTATTTTCAACAAGTTCTGCTTTGAAATTAATAAGTTTCCTACCGTAGCGGTAAACACCAACATCAATTAAAGGCAGTGAAAGCAGTGAGTTAATTCGAAGCAGGAAGAGGCAAGGATTAATATTAGTCGAGCGATATTTTAACATTTTGTGAAGGTGGTAAGAAAATTGAATACCGGTGTGTTTCGTGTGGGACGAAGATATTTTCAGATTCTCACGCTTCCAAATTTTCAAATGTTCAAATTTCCACCTCCACAAATTACTGCATTCCCAAATTTTCAATCTCTCAGACTTTCAAATACCCAAATTTCTAAATTTGTAAGGTCCAAAACCTCGAAATGTCCAATTGGCAGATTAACAAGTTCTCGCACGTGCGAGGGATTTTCATCGAAGCGGTCCGGCTTTTTTTTGCTCTGCGAGAAAATATTGCGAGGAGAATGTCTCGAAACCAGCGCGATGCTCCAATTTTCCCTGGTATCGAAAAAACCTTAATTTTCCCGGCATGTAGATGGTCGTAGCCATTCTAAACAACGGAAACTTAATTTCCCCGAGCGTCCTTGCCAGCATGTTTCAGCTGAAGCACAGGGAGCATGATTTACGGGGGTCGCTGGGAATAGCTGCGTTCCTCAGCATCCAGTTGGTTAACCTTGAACACCGTGAACTCGCAACCAGTGTGTTTCGTTGTCTCAGGACGCAGCTCAGGTGTTGGCCGCGCTTTTTCAGTCTGCCCGAAGATTTATGCCCGAGACTACATGCTTCGGTGACGCGAGGGACGGTTTAAATCTCTATCGTACTCCGTTGCTCTCGCAACGGGACTCGACGAACGAAAATCACGGTGGAGAACAGGCAGAAAAAAAAGATAGGAACGTCGCGGTGAAAGCGTCTTCCACACATGTTGCTTCGTGATTTCGCGGGGGCGGTCGACCTTCGGGCGAAAGTTATTCGAAACGATCGCTAGGAGATCAATCGACGGACTAATATATTTAGTTCGGTGCACCCTGCCACTCCCTCTTTAATAAAGGAAGGCGAAGGTCTGAATAATTCAAGGTTACGATGGCTATATTAAAAGTGTCGTAGATCGATGCTTCCACGGAAGATCCATGGATGTAACGTTTGTCAGCATGGATAGTTTCTAAATCTGAACATTTGAATATCTTCGAATCGCAAGCTTTTTAAATTTCTGCAATCTCCAATTTTCTTAAACTTCCAAATTCCCAAATCCTGAAACCTTTAATATTCCAAATCTCCAAGTTTGCGTTCCTTTTTTAAATTTTGAAGGATGTAGAGAACGATCAGAAAATAGATCCTAATCGGTGGAACGTGTTTTCCGTATAATCTGGCGCTGTCATGTAGCCGATTTATACGCTTCGAACAACGACTGCCTGCTCACGTTCCTCTCGTCCTCCGCAAGTCATCGCGGAAGATAAGCGACGCTGGTTTAATTTTAATTTTAATATGCATTAATCGCACGGCTTTCTGTTTACGCTAGCCAAACTTCCCCCTGATTCGTGGGATACAATGAGCGAACTACGTGTACTTTTCAGTTATTTTCTTTTCGGATGTTTATATTGTAAATCACGCTCACCAGAATCTGTTCTCCGTACACTCTCATATCGATGGAACTTTGTTCTCGATATCCTTTATACTCGTGGTTAAAAAAAGAATATTTCAGAAATATTAAGTGTTTCGAATCTCGAATAAACACACGTGTACTCGAGACTATTTTGTTCACGAGAACACGTAGGAATATTTGAATACCACGCAAATGTACATTTCGCAAAAATATTTACGTCCAACCAAAAATATGCTGTTGTTCTCGAGTGCATTCGTGTGCAAGTTTTTCTTCTCTTGTTCATATTCGTTTTTACGTACTTTGCATTTCATCTAATTCTCTGTTCGCAGGAAGTAGTTAGCTTGAAGGAAACAGTGAGCGAGGAGAAACGCGCTCTAGCTGCACTTGCTCTAGGTGAACACACTCCAGGTGAACCCATTCCAGATGAACCCACTCCAGGTGAACCCATTCCAGGTGAACCCACTCCAGGTGTACCCACTCCAGGTGAGAGGAGAATAATTTAATCAAACGATGCTCTCCCATGTTCCTCCGCAATGCTCGAGTTTTCCCCGTGGACGCGACTGAAAGAGATAAATCGGCGGGAGGGGTGGCGGTAGCAAACAGTAATTTTGGTAGAAGCGGTATTATAGCGGCCGGTATCGCACTTATCACAAAATAAATCTAAAAGTATGGATATTGTCCTCGCGCCGGCTCGGTATCACGTAGTGCTTTTACGTTGCCCTAAACAGATTTTACGACGTCACGGAGATACACTTTGGTAAAGCCGTATCTGGCCTCGCCACGCCGAGGGGAGGTGCCTTATCCTCGAATTTCCCGCATTTAATAAGTAATTGTAAGTCTCCGCGTTATTACACTGTAAATCCAGTCGTTGGAGCAGACCACGGTGCCAATAAACCGATTCCAAGGGACTGGCGAACTTTTTCTTTGTTCTTTATCCCGAAGATATTAGCGAACTTCTTTCGTGACGTCGAATATCTAGCGGAGATCTCTCTGCACGTAATTTCCTTATGACAAAAAATTCGCTCGCGCAGTCGAGAGCGAATCTAACATTCCTAGGGAAATATGAAAAATATTTCGGCATTTATTCATATAGACATAATAGCGTAAATTTCAATTATTTCACCGGATCGAGTCTTAGAATATTCGAAAACGCGATATTATATTTGAATTAACTCCGGTTAAACGATTCACTATGTAGAACCAGCGCAGGACAGTGCCATATACGAGGACGCGATCGACTCGATGGATAACCAATTAAAGCCGGAAGCAATCGAGTCGAGGGATAACGAATTAAAGCAGGAAGTTTCGCAACGTGATACCGAAGAAATACCAGAACCACAAGAGTTAGAAAGACTCACTGTGGTAGGGACGTCAACTGTCACGTTAACGCCATCCAGGCCTGACGCGCTACCATCGACTGTGACAGTTGTAGCATCGGAGAGTACTGTGGTAGAAGTACCAGGGACTACGTCAATAGGAAGTGGGAAGATTTCTGAAACTCAAGTGTCTAAGACAGCAGTAGAATCAAAGGGCGATGAACCAGCAGGTAAAATTTCAGTTTATTACAGAAATTACGAAAGCAATACAGGGGAAATGAAAATACATCTGAGAGTAGCTTAACTTGCCCATTTCACTCTGTTCTATCTTAAACGCTCCTAATGGAAGCTTACATTGACCTTGACTTGATAAAAGTAGGTTATACATGGTACTTATAGAAAAGGTCTAGAACTTGAAGGAATGGGAATATGTAGGTGGATTTGAGAAATATATTACGAAGTTTGTAATTTTATAGCGATAGCGACAGCAATGGTACGTATCAGTTTCGAATTGCGCTATCGAACTGTAGATCCCATAGCTGTTCCCGTCAACGTTACTTTACAGTAAACTCAGAAATTCCCAAATGTAATTTATTTGTCGAATGATGTTTAAAATATAATTTGTTATCGATGAAACGAAGCCAAAGAGGTGCTTATGACTTGGCCATTGGGAACTCCGTGGGAGCATTTGGGTCTAGAGGACGCGTGCGACGAGGAGGAATTCGAAGTAAGAGCTTTTCGTTTGCCATTTACGAGTACTTGCAACGTTTCTTAAACTGCACTCGTCTCTTTCCGCGATCTTGTACGTATCGGTTCAATTTTATAACCAGAAACCTCTTGAGAAGTTTCTACGGCTCTTTGCCACGAACTCGCGCCGTCCTTCCGTAACTTTTCAGCTTTGGTCTTCACGCAACCGTAAAAACAAAGAGTTTTCTTTGCAGATACTGCCGCTGCCACGTAACGAGGAGGAGATGAGGGAGTTTCTGAAAAAGTTCATGCACGAGGCGACCATCTTCAGGTCGTATTACAAGCACTGGCAAGAGACGGCGATTCAGGTAACGATTTTTAGGTACCGACCGTAAGTCCCTGTGGGAGTCATCGGACAGCTTTCTAAAATGTCGGCAATTGCAGGCGACGAAGGAAATTGTAAATAGATTCGTGCTGGCTACCTACCTAGTGCAAGGAAAAGACGAGACGGGAGGTATAAAGAGGCCGTCTCCGCCGAAGCGAATGGACAAGAGCAAATCAAAATCGGAATTTAGTATAAAATCGAAGGACAAGCAGTCTGTCATGTCTACGAAGGATCCGCAAGTACTCCCCAAAGTCGACGAGAACGACGAAGTCAAGCCTGACGCATCGAAACCACAAATCGATTCTGAAGCGACCCTTGTAGCGCAATCGGCAGCCGACCTTGAAGCATCGGAATCAGGAGACATTTCCAAAGTGACCGTTATAGAGAAACCGGCAGCCAGCGCTTCAACATTGAAATCACAAGCCCCTTCCAGAGTGACCATTAAAGAGCCATCACAAGCGGTAATAGTAGCTTTATTACGGGTCTACTTTCGTGGTATCGTGAAGCTTCCTTCGGTATTCGCGGTCTGCTACGTAAAAAAAATCCTTCAAGCGATCGATTCAGAGCTCTGCTGTTCGTTTCAGCTTTTAAGGGCTCTTTGAGAATTCTGGAGGGTTCGCTCTCATCTTCTATAAGTTTGCGTGGTTTCACGAATTTGTCAGAGACTACGATTTCCTACTCGTAATTTCGTAGTATGTCAATTTCATCCACCGAACCCCTTCTATCTTTATGGAAGAGTATCGCGGACAAAAATGGACATGTTATTTGCTCGTTTATTACTGTATTTACTTCGTTTCCGACCGCGTTTCAAAGTATCTTCGACTGTTCCCAATACGTTCTCTCGAATATCGTTCTGCGAGCAAGTCGAAGTTTCTGGCATTTGACTCTCGACTACTTTTTCCCTAGTTTTCGAATTTCATTAGGAGACAAACATTGACAGGAAAAAAGAGAAAGCGAGATCAAACTGTTTTTTGTCGTCGATGGTGAGACGGTCAGAAATAGAGATCACGTCGTACGGAATTACCAGATACCCGATGATACAAAACGTTTCCAACTGGCAAAAAGTTCCCGTAACAATTTTTATCCGTCGTTCAATAAATACTGAAGCGGGCTGACCTTTCGAGAACGAACGAATGCGCTTTTCTCTTATTTACGATCGAAGGCCCGCAATCTGTGGCTCGTTAAAGGAGCGATTCGTTTCACCGCGAGACTGCGAGAAAGGAAGAGCCTTTAATTGACAACTCGAGAGTTGATTCGCGTAATTAAACACCATCATCGTGGAGTGTTCAATGAATCTCTGACTCGAACATCTCTTTTTTCCGCGTCGATGTTACGTTAATACGGTTAAGGGGTTCGATAAATATCGGATAAACGTTTCATATTTTCTGAAATTTTTCTTCTCGCTTCGTCGATCTTGGCCGTTAATAATGGCCATCATTATCCAGCAAAAAGTCCGTTACGATAAACGATCCAGATGCCCCTCTCTCTCTCTCGTTCTCTTCCTATCCTTGAATGATTTCGATCTTCCTGGATTCCTACCAGTGTCTAAAGGTCTGCGAGTACAGTCGATTTATCCTTGTCGTCGTCATTAAGAGCCATTTAACTCTTGGTTATACGTCTCCCCGCTCGATATCGACGTATCGCCAGCAGCCAAGACTGATGTAACTTTCGATTGATATCGAGAGTGAAGATTAATGAGCAGTAGCTCTCGAACGTAAACATTAGTTCTTTCGATATTTAACGAGTCCCTCTGGAACAAATTCATACGACCTTATCTTCTTCAAATTTTCAGGAAAACTTGTGCCAACGTAGCTCTACCGTTTCGGTGGAAATCATTGATGGTAGTGGTTTTATTAAATGTATCGAACGTTCTGTATTCTCGTGTCCGTTTTAATTTTTACAGACTCTCAAGCAGGAAAGTCAGAAATCCATAGAAGTGGCCGATTGGATCAAGGACTGTGCACGAGCCTTGGAACCCATACCTTACATCTTTTATGTGAAAGCGGAACCGGACATCGACATAGCTATAGAACACGATGACGAAGAAGTAATTCTGGCAGACCTGGATCGCGAAAACGTTGTTGGGAATAGCAAACGTATCTTCTTCAATCTCAAAGACAAACCCTGCAAAGGAGGAAAGCCATGGATATGAAGACCAATAGAACCCGATCAATAATTCACTGTACGATAACAGTAATCCAAGAACCAAGTATACCAGTTTGTAACGTTTTCGTTTACAGCGAAATTTGCACAATGTTTCGCCAACTTTTAGCCGGGCCAATTTGATCGGAAAGGTAAGTTGCGAATAATGCGTACGGTAAACGAGAACTATTTTCGATTCGACTGGAATAAAATTGTTCTGTATTCACCGTTGGAGTCATGCTAAAAGCTGTAAAACATTGGAGCATTAAAGTGTAACGAACCAATATCGAACCGAAGCAAATATTTACCAGATGTTGTAGTAATAATTTAGCCGCATTGTTCGTTGCCCAATGGTGTAGAACTAAGACGAAAAGAGCTACTCCGTTGGTAGTTTAAAATGTACAATCGTTCACAGGATAACCATGGAATTGAATCGATTTATGGTGGTCTCGATGTTCAGCCAAGCCTAAATTCTAGAAAGAAGTAAGAACGACCAAAGAAAATTAATTATAACTGGTTAGAAATAATTAAAGTCAATTAAGGGGACTAAGACCACCTGGAGAAAGTTAACTGTGGAAAAGTATAGCTATCCAAAGTTAACGTAAGATTACGTAGACAAAGTTAATTGTGGAAAACTAGAACCACCTGCAGTTAACCGAAGAAGCTAACCAAAAGTTACCTAAACAAAGTAATTTAATTAAATAGAAAATTCAATCTAGGAACCCAACTAAAAGATATTAAAACTTGACTAGTATCCTATCACAGCTTATGAAACTTTCTTTCAAACGATTCATCCGACTCGCTCAGGTAATAAAATCGATTGTACGATCACTTAGGGGCTCGTATCGCGAATCACCGATTTCGCGATACGATTGTAATCCGATAACAACGATGCATCCGAGGCAGATAACGAAAAGGCGTTTATTGTCGACGCGAGTCGAATTATTCCCCACATTTTCGGTTACGGTCCTTTCCGCGAGTGTTCGCTGTAAAATTCATCGTTCGAAATGCAGAGAGATGAAATATGAAACCATCTTCAGAGTTTGATTCACCGTCACTCTGACGTCTTTCAACGAACCAACTTCCTCAGTCGCATCCAGATTCCGTGTAATATCTGCATTCGACATCAAAGACGATGCTACCTGTCAGCGTCATCTATCCTGAGTCATTGGATCTACGATCAGCGGCTTATTATGCGGCATCAAAGCCCACCCTCGTGTTTGCCGATGTCCACGAACCTAGAATATCGTTTTACCGTGGTGATTATATATCCGGAGTCCTCTTATCTGTTGCGACTCGAAGATGTTAATTTTCGTGTCAGTCAAATGCTACCATGTGCTAGGATTTTGTAACAAAGTGCTGCAGTACACTAATTTTTCAGGGGTATAGTCAGTTGAAACGAAATGCAGTATTAATTTGGAAAATTGTAATTGTAATACCCTCGGTGATCCTCGGATTATATTGGGCTAGCAAATGTACTTCGTCCCGAGTATTATGTTATTACCTTTATAAACTTCGTTGAAAGTTTTCGCGGAAATAAAGTTATTAGCTCGGTTTATTAAAAAGAATTTACTGCAAGTTTGTTCAGAAAGAAGAGGGTCAGTTATCCTAGACAACTTTATCCGCGTAATCCTAGCTCCATAAAACCAATATCTGCATTTATAAAGCATATGAAAAATTGTCAAAGTTTACCGAAGACTTAACCGAGCTTGTGGCCTCGCTTCTAGGAACATTGACAATGTATTCTACTGGAAGAAAGTTTTTTAAAGCATGCAAATTGAAAAGCTCGCTAGGCAATGGACCATCTAAGTGCAGTGTAACTTAAGGTGAACGTTTAATGGCAGTTCATAAATTTCTGGCCATAGTTGGCGGGCCCTAGGAAGCATCGATCGTAATATTGCCCGTCGTTTACGAACGTTTCCAGGACTAATTAACGACACTGTTATAATTAACACCAGGAAGCAGACGGTGCATACACGTGACGGCGTTCCATGGATCGCTTAACGCATTATCCTGGTTTGTCGGCGTAATTAATTTCCTACTAGACATTGCAAGTTCGCGAACACGGGTCTGATTCGATCTGCAAAGAAAGAAACGCAAACGCGGCGTACGAAGTTGGATTAAGAGGAGAGTTTCAGAGGTTTGTTATTTGATTTTCTTTGGAGTTACGGTCCGAGATTACGGTTAGGTCCACTTGAACAGGAGTCTCAATGTTCCAAGGCATTAGGGGACAGATGCAGTGTTCACTAAACGGATTATGTGACGAGGTGTTAGGGATTTGTAATTTTTAAATTTTAGAATTCTGAATTATTTGCAAATATAAAAATATGGAAATGCAGACTTGGTAGCTTGTTGCTGTTTCAAAGCATGTTTTGGATGTAAATTAGAGATGGTTGCTCTATTTGAAGAAAATCGTACGAGGTCGGTGTTATTTTCCGCGGCGACGATCAAACGAAAATTCTTCTAAAAAATTCCACTTTATACTCGCAATGTTTCTGCTTGTTCATTGAACTTCTTCGTCGTATTTACATCTCATTAATTTTAACGAGCATTCAATTTACAAGCCAAGGGACAGCGAAGCTAGCAGGAGATTACTTTTCTACGTATAATTTTCGAAACTAATTTCCTAAGAACTTAAATAAACGGCGGGAGAGAGGGAGGCAGATGATTTCGAAGGAAGTAAAAAAGTAAGAAGCGGAAAAGCAGCGAGGGTTAATAAAGTTCAAAGGACCTGTTTACGTAACGAAATATTAGCAGGTGGAAGAGGAGGTGGTTCGTACGCCGTCAACTTGGTTGCTCGGTGAAACGGTCTTATTTGGGGTCGACCCCATTAATTTCTTCCACGTTGAAACGGCAGGTTCGCGATTTCTAATCCGAAAACGGAAGTTGCTCGTATCGGCAGTTTTCTGAGCTCTTCTATCCCTCGTGATTTATTATTTGAGGAGTAATCGATCGTCGAGGGGCCGAGACAAGGCGAAAAATAATTTTTAATCCACGCTCGTCGATCAACTAGACGTACGATAGACGCTTTCGCAGAAACAGGGACCGTTCTGTATTAACGATACAGGTATGAAGCGTGATTTACAATCGACCGTATAACTCGTAGCAGCTCGCATCGGGAAACAGACTATCGATGCATTTTCTCAGCAAGCCGTTTCGCTGCGTGTGATTTATAATAGCTGCATCGCCTAGCTGTTTCGTGGAACCGTTGATTACGCTCCAATATCGCCTCCCTTATTGAGTTTCGAAGATTAAACGGGCCTGGCTCGTACGAGTTGCTTTCATTTTCCCATAGATATCGTTACGGCGCTACACGAATGTCCCCGTTAAGCGATAGAACGTTTTACCCTGCTTCTTTTTATCTACCTATAAATTCAATTTAGTGTACTTGCAGCGCTGAAATATTTGTAAGTTTAGACAGTTTTACGGGGACCCATTTGACCCCGTGGAAACACGTGCGCGTGCTCGTGAGAAACGCTCGACGAGTATGCATCTGCAAGGAGAAAGAAGTCGGTTGAGAACGAGAAAAAGAAGCGGGGAAAATTGAACTGCCAGATGCGCTTCAGGGAAAAAAGAGCTGACTGAATAACGCTTTATAATCCTGTCCGCTCTCTCCCGTTCTCGTTGATTTATAAACAAACATTTCCACGTCTCTCTGCATACGTATGCCTTGCAACGTGTTTATTCAAAACTCGAATAACGCGAAACTGGACGCCATTTCCAGGGGGAGAAAGGTTCATTCGGGGCTGAGTGGCTTTTGTGCCGTGTTACCCTCAATGGAATTTTTCGTTTTCCAACAAAAGACACGCGAGGATGATTTCGTAGATCGCACCAACTATTATTGTTCTCTGCGTTTGTATTTGGAAATATGGAATACAATGCCAGATAATACAGCGAATGAGAATGGTACGCTGGCGATATGTGTTCGCGATACAACTTGGCGATACTATGCGTTAACAGCGCTGTCGACAGTTTAACAAGTGAGAACATGCTGTGTAAACAGTGAAAATGCGTAAAAACCTAGTGCAACGTGGCAATGTAACGCAAATACATCGTCTAGTTCAACACGTAACGACAGTTCACGTTCGGTCGCTCTCCCTATCAATAATTGTGATTTACCGTCTGCCGCATATAATATCGACCGAGACCTTCAATATTAAGATACATCATAAAATAAGAACATAAATTGTGAAAATACGGGTACCTATCACCACGGTTTATTTAGTCTATTGACTCAAAAGCGGAGAATCTAGAGTGTGACTGGAACTTCGTGTAACCTCCCACGCGGTTGATTTATGGTTTCAATCGCGTCGCAAAACACGCTCGCTGTTTTAAATGTAGATTTATCGATCATTTGCCGCGAGCTGTCTCGAAGGAGCGGTGGGAACAGACGGTCATATGTTAGCTGCATTAGTACCTCAAGTGGCTTTCAATCGAGCTGCACTACTGCCTCTTTGAGGACGTGCATTCTCTCGCGTCGATATTTGGGTACTCTGCTTGATCGTGACTCCAACCGAGGAATCTCGCCATTCAAACGAATAGTTTCTAGACCATCTTCTTTTCTCGAGTCGAATTCGATTCCGTTCGATTCACCGGGAGACGAATTTATGAGCGCAGGGATACGGGGTTGGTTCGAGAAATTCGTAGTTCGTCGAAAACGAGATCCCGTCGTTGTTTCTCCCGGAACGGAATTCGATTTCTTTTCGATAATATCGCGAAATAACTTCAGCCCGGATCGCTGTAACGGATTTTCAGACAATTATGCTAACATTAAGGGCTTTCCATCGAAGGGAATTGCTTTCGAACGGTTTTCTTCCGTTTCATTTCGATTCAACGACGCTTGTAAGCAACCATCGAACGTTTTAGTTCGATGAAAGTTGAACGGTGGTCGGGAAACTGATGTTACAAAGGCAAACATCGGAAATCTAATGTGTATTTCTATTCTCGCACGACTTTCGTGTATGAACGAGAAAAATATTGTAAATCGCGATTCAAGAATCTTTCGAAGCAAATTCGAGGAAATTTAATAGCGATAAAACGAATTTATCGATAAGCCGCCGATCGTGCACAAACGTTCGTCGAATCGATACGATAAATTTGCAGATTTCATTTTGGGATTTCGGGTCAGCGTTAAATCGAGATACAAACGTATCGTGACAGAAATGTTAGACAGGCCGGTAACACGCGATAAAATATTCGCTTGATGCGTTTCCCCGTGTTAATGGGGTTTGAAGGAAATTATAATGGACGTCGGTGATCGTACGTTGCAATCCTACAATTCGTAGGAAAGCCATTGAAAACGCGCGAAATTTTCACGACAACTTTTGACAGCAATTTCTATAAATTCAAACGGATACGACCACTCGGAAATGTATAATCAACATCCACTTTCTTGTTATCATTTTATCGGAAAGAAATAATTTCGTTATCTCGTGTTAAATGGGTCGATTACAAGCTCTCCGAGGAAGTGAACCTTATTTATCGTCCATTTGTGCGGGGGTGCAAAAGGAACGAACGAAAAACACAGGGCACATTGTCTGCACGACGAAAACTTTCAAACGATTCTGTATTTTATCGTTTGATCATTAGTGTTGTTCCTAGAGCGATTGTTTGCCCGGGGATACGTGGAAACTTCCTTTCTGGTATATATTGGAAACACACACGATGTTTTCCTCCAGATATTTTTGTATAAAACTTTTCGAATCAGCTCCACTTAACTTCGCGACCATTCAGAATATCACGATTACAAGTGAACCTTTCGGTAATTTTATTTCCTCCATCCGTGAAAAATACTGAATGTCTCGTTCGAAATAACATAACGAAATTTGATCGAAAAATTTGTTAAATTCATAACGATATCGTGTAATAAAATAATCGATGACTGCCACGATTCGGGAACGGTTATCGAAGTAATAATTAAATATAAAAGAGTTTCTTTTAATTTGATTTCGTAACGGTACGCTGGAAAGTTTCGTGCGTCCGAATGGAAATTACATGTAATTTCCGCGAGTGCGGATGATATTTCGGTGCAGTGCAACGGGTATACAAAGTTGCAACCAGCGATGCTCGAAAATCGACGTCCCGAAAAAAATAGCCTGTTATATGCAGTTTTGCGGCAGACGTAAAAAATCCGTGGGCCGCGAGAACATGCAATTTTTGAGAGTAAAAAGTTGCCGCGCAACGAGCTTCTTCTGTGCGGCTCCAAAATGGAAATGGAGGAAAAAGTTTGGTCCATCGTGCCGGCCAACGAATATCGACTATTATGCCCAGTCGAATTGAAATGTGTCCGAACTTTCACGAGCCGGAGATTCTCCTCTCGTCTTTTATTGGAATATTTTATACAGGAACGAGTGGAAAAAACGAACCAGCCGCGTCTGCCGTGCTAATAAAATACATCCTACGACGACCGGCACGCGAGATTGCCACGATTTTTCGATCGATCATTCCCGAATCATCGATTGGCCTTCAAACTAAATTTCGTCTCTGTCTCGTTACACCGCTTCGAAAACGTACGACACTTTTCTCGATCTTTGAAATTCAACGAAGAAATTGAACCCGGGTATTCTACGAATAAAAATGGTATAAAAATATCGGATGAATTTAGGTTCAGACGAAAGTCGTTTAACTTCAGATGACGAACCAGCGAAGAATGGCTCATCCATTTCTCCTCTGTATTCAAATTTTGATAAACGTGTATTTCAGATTGGATCGCTTTGAATTTCTGCAGTCCCCATTTTCTACACCGATGACACCAAATCCTTCAAATTTCCGTATTGGAGGTAACGTTATCGAGGTATTGGCAGGATATAATCGTTTACAGTTCGGACATCTTAATTTTCGACGGAGTCGCTTCATTGCGGTCAGGATTCAATATCTGGTCAGGATAATTGCTTTCTGGTATTCGAGGAGTATTTAAAAGTACCCGCTTGTGCAAAATCTCTTATTACGCGGCCACCCTCAATAATTAAATTCACTACTCTACTCCGGGCTTTATTAAATCGTTCCGAATCGGGATCACGAGGAAATATCCGAGCTCGCTGTCTTCGGCGTCCTTCTCTCCTCCATTTCCAACCTGGAGCTACGTCGAGTGTACGATCCACGTGGAACTTTCGACCTCTCTCCACGTTCGTCGTTTCCCTAGGAGCCGTCGATTCCCGGAGGATTCAATGTTCTCGCAAATTAATCGATTGTCCACGTGGAAGATTTAGAAACGCGTTTCCTAATGACCACTCGTGATTATCCTTGTCTTCTGGGAGAGGATTAACTTGGCTGCTACAACGTATCTTCTGTTTAAGAACTAGTACGATTTTAAATTCGGGAAATTGAAGTTTACGATATTCACCCTATCGATTGTCCAATACCGATAGAACCGCTTTAAATAACCCTTCGGTAGTTCGATAAATTTCAATCTGACCCTTTAAACTTTCATCTGGATATCATTATCTTAGATGACTTATCCTTTCAACACCGATAGTAGCTGAGATTGAAATTTTTGAAGATTCACTAGTCCCTCGAAAAGAATCGATAGCAGGGCGATGCCTTCTTGGAAATTTAATTTTTCTTGGAAACGAGAGAGGTTTCATTTGAAAAAGATCTGGCCCTGTTTCGATTCCCGAGAAGGCTACCCTGCGTATCGGTCATTTGCATTCTCGACCCTGCCACGTTGAGATATTTAAATTTCTCACTGAAGCGTGAAAAGCACTTTCCGTCTGTGGTTTGAGCGACGCAATTTTCGGTCTGAATACTGGAATCATCCCGTTTCATCCAGCTTCCTTTTTGCAAGTGATTTCGACGAACGTCTCCAGCACAAATTGGACAAAAATGAAGCTCTGCCTTTTGAAAATTAATACCGGGATACTGCACCATGGGAACATTTTAACGAATTCACCTGATACTCTATTAACACAGAAAATTGATAGCTGACGATACGACTGCAGCTGGAGATACGACCGAAGAGAACTAATTAACTATTTGAAATGATATCAATTTTAATATTTTACGTTCTTGCCTCTAAAATAGGTAATAACCAAATTTTATAAATTTTCACGCAGATACCTTCGAAGATCAAAAGTTGTTATACCAAGAAATAAATTTTGGAAAGAACCTTGCATTCATATTTCTATAAAATATATATTGCATCTCCTGCGAAATCTGCAGCAGTCGGAGTCGGTGTAGTGTCTGAACGCCACTATCGAGTAAAGTACGTAAGTAGACGTTCAATCAGAATTTTCTTAAAACCCCTCGCACGAAATAAGTCGAAACGTGAAGGAATGAATCGTTGACACCGTAAGACGTTCCCTTTGATTCGTGGAAATTGGACGTCGCTGCCCGAAGTATCTTTCGACTTAACGTTCCATTAGGAAATATCGGGCTCGCATGCGAGCACGTGCACACGCGTCGTTCTACTTATTCTCTTTCGGATTCGCGTGTAGCGTGTGTAATGTCGCAACTTAAAAAGTGTCGAGAACTTCCGTCGCGGAAGAAACTTAGCCGCCATCGAAGGGATTTCCGCTACTCGTGAATGCATGCTGCTCGGTCGAAACTTTCCTAGTCTCTGGCAATTTTGTCGGCTATCGTGGCAGCAACTGCGAAATCTTTTCTACCTTTATGAAAATTGTTCGTACGGTCGAATGCCGATCTTACATTCTACTCAACGTTTCTCTGTTCCGTTTATGGGACATACGGCAGAATTTTATCCGGCATCTTAACTCTTTTGACCGTTCGACGAAAATCCTATTCGGAATCGTATGGAATAAAATTGCTTTTCAAAACGTTGGGAAACATTTTGTTAGGTCTTTGCGGATGAAATGTATTCACAAAAGTTTCAATAGTTACAGTTCGAAATTATACGAATTTCTGGTTTGAGCCAGATTAACACATCATCGCATTGTATATTCATTAGGTGCATTTTCTCTAAATGTTATAAATTGTTACTAATCTGCGTTACGGACTATTGTAATAAAAATATAATAGCAGTTTACATTCCGAAAACGTGTGTTTTCCGTGATTCCCTCCTGGAAAAGTCTTAGATTGATTTTTCCGTTGTTGCATCGCGGTAGAAGCGAATCCGGCACCCGGTAAACGTTCATTTCGACCGCTTTAAAACCGGATTACTCCGTAAAAGCTTCGCGTACATTGGTTTTATTGCTTTCGACACGCGATACAGTCATAATTTTTCGTCCCGAACGAAGGAATTAATAAAACTAAGGTTATTTATCGCCGCATGTCACCGCTCGATCTATTCGCTCGGCGAAAGCAACGATATCGAAGGCTCGACCAATTTGCTAATATCGAAGGAACCTGGTCCGATAGGGGTTTCCGTCGAACAAAAGGAAATGAAACGATGCTAGCAGCGCTCCAGACGATGGCATCGATTTATTCCACGGACAATGAATAAAATACTGAAAACTCTCGCACTGGGCCAGGTTGTTTAGAGAGTAGCGAGGGAAAAATAAAAGGGCAACAGAGACAGAACACGGTGGATCAGGTGTGCAATTCGTTGCATGCAAATGGACATGCTGCGCTATAATTATTTATGCGACTCCCTGTAATTTGTATCTTCTATCTCTCTCGGAAAATCCCGAACAAATGTGCCCCTACGGCAAAGGACACTTTTCCATCACGTTTGCGAACCTTACACCGTGTCCCATGATTTCCCTAGCCCTTTACGTGTCATCGTATCAACGGTACGTAGACGTTTAAAATTCTCGCTTTCTTGCGAAAGAATTTATGAAGTAAGTCGGGGCTGCGCGCCTGGGGGTTTATAAACTGGTATTTCGTACGGGACAAAATATCAAATCTTTTTCTATCGTGAAAAATTCCAAATTTCCATTTGTACGTGGACGTGTAGTTCCTTTGTACGAATGGAACTTGTGCAAATTTATCGTTCGACAACGTGAACTTCAGGGCACACGTGTAAGAGTTTAAAAATTCTGAAAAGTTCATCAAAAGATTTTACGGAGCAACGGTGATTCGTCCGTCGGTTCGTGTTGTCGGTGATCGTTTAGTCGACGGTAAATTTCAGTTCCCTCGACACCTCGAAGCGGTAAAAATCGAACGTGTCTCGTACGATGCTCGATGAAAAGGGCAGGCCACGGTTGTGGATAGTTTGACCCCAAGAAGGGTGGAGTTTGTCAGCTGGAAAGCCGATTGTTCGCTTGTCCCGATTTTATGATCACGGAAATTACTGGCTGGCTGTCTCCCTCTTCCTGATACAAGGACGAGTGCCGAGAGATCCGATGAATATGTACATAATCGGCAAACATGCATCGAGCGTGAATCGAGCCCGTTTATTGGCACAGCGGGATGCACTACAATTTCGATAATTAAACCGGCTTACATAGAGTTCTACGTCGTCCTACTTTGACCGCTTTTCCACCAAGATCGTATCGTCAGATCTTGAACCTACTTGGTCAGATCGATCCGGATCATTTCAAAGTTTATGGCTGCCGCAGGTTGCTCGTAAATCTTGGACCGTGCTACGGGATTTTCAGCGCGAGCCAGCGTGACGATGGCGCGGGAAAATGGTTCGATATTAAGCAACGAACACCCTATCGTACCTTTTCTATCTTCCATTATCAACGATTTACTCCCATTATCGGTAGATTAATCGTTAACGCAATTCGAGAGTCAGTTGGAAATTATCGTTTGAAATGCTTGGTTGCATTGTAAATGTCCTTTACGGTGAGAATGGCTGGAGCAGATATTGCTCGCATATTTCCTGTTTTCCGTTATCGGCGATTTACAGTAGACACTGGAGATTGCGGGTTCAATGGGGTGAGAAGAATTTTCAATTTAATACTGCGATGGAGATGAAGCAGCTTGATTTGCGTTTCATCTAGGATCCACTGCTGGATTAGTCGCTAAAGCTACTCGTACATTCGGTGCTACAACAGTTAGAGTCAGATTATAGGGTATATGCATTTGAATGGATAGTCTGAAATGCCTGTTGGTATTGCGAATGATCCTTATGACGGCGAGAGGAGATGGAATACAGAAGATTATGAATCCTTAACACTTTGAGGTGCTAATTTCCTACTGGAGCTCATTCATTTCTTATAACGTACTCTTTAAACTACTCAACATGATTTATAATCGACTAGTTAATAAATTGAAAAAATTATAGGAATCTAAATTCTTTAAGAACAGTACACGAATAAGAATAAAGGAAGACTGATTTGATATCGTATTAAAAGATTATAGAACTACAGAGAACTTAAATTAAAAGAAACATTATCAGATACCTAAAGTAACATTCGTTTCTGCGTTTATTCACTCTGGAGAATCAATTTTGTGCGATTCAAGGGAATTCAGCCGGCGTTAACTTCGACGCGTCTGATCAATCGTCGACTCATTCTACTTGTTCGCACTGCGTTTCCCGACTCACCAAAGTAAACCGTTCTTACTCGTTCAAAGTCTCGAAACGGTTGAATTTCAGTAGCGATAACACTCTGACGTAGCGTGTTCGCCTCTAAATTCACTCACGACCCTCATGCATGCTCGTAACTTAAGTATACCAGCCTGTACATTAAATATAACACAGCGTCCGCTACTCGAAATGGCTCCCTCGACATTTTCGATGGGAGGGTGATCATGCGAGCAACGTTACAGCCTGTATTCGTAGCGGTATGCCAAGGGAGAAGTTCGAGGGAGGTAAAAGTTTGAGATTCGTGCCTCTTGCCGTTTACACCCCCTGTTTTCCAGCCCATTGATCCGAGTACCTGTTTCGCCCCCTCTTTGTCCACGTTCCACGCAACTTTACGCAGCTAAACCTTCACGAGACTAACGAGAGGTTCCAGTAATCTTATTAGATGATCGTCACTGATTCGGTGGTATATTTCGGGGGCTGATCTTAATCTTTCCAATTCAATTTAGTCGACTTAAGTAACTGGGTGTTGAGAGGCTTGTTGGAAGGATTCAGAACTGTCTCTGTATAAACTGTATAACTGCTTCTGTGAATAATTTCTGCTGATATGCGTTTATATTTGTTCAACCCTTGAAGTTTATCAACTTCAAGCAGGGTGCAAAATTTGGCTCCCTGCAAATTATTTTCAATCACTGTAAATATTTTTTATACAATGACCTTTCGTTACCACTGACTTTTAAAGTAAAGAAATGACCGAGGCGAAATTTCACCCATGTTATCAATATTTCCTGTGATGGCAATTTTTAAGGGATAATTAGTACAAGGCAAATGATGGTGCTTGTTGCAGGAAATCGAAATGATACGATATCGGTAAATATTTAAATCCGCTAAATTATTCGGTTCTGCTTCGCGATCTGAAATTTATTTATAGAATGTTTGTGTAGTATCTATCGGGAAATATTTAAACGCGCTAATTTCGGTCACGTTTCGCAAGCTGCGGTTTGTATCCCGGAATAATATTGACAGAGAGCAACGTTAATAACCCGAAGGGATACATCCATGGATTCCAATCTCGAACCAAAGATATCATGCTTCATCGGAAGAAGTCATGTTTCATGGAATTATTTCCCCTTACCTACCCTCGGCTGTTCTCTTTGCTCTTCCTTTTAGAATGTACTTGAAAACTCTCGTCGAGCTCGTGGAATCCAGCAACCGAGAATTCCAGCATCGGTTGACAATTCTTCCTGGTGGTGCGAAGCTCGTATCGAGAACGAACCAGGCCAATATCGCGCAAACACCGACGCTCTTCTTTTTTTTTCGAGTAATAATAAAGGGGGACATGCTTCAAGGTCGTAAATAAGTCGAGTATGAGTCTAATAACGGATGAACAAGGCGAAATTGAATACGCACGTGGTATGACGATAGATACGATATTGAAATACGAATCTGAAAGATGACCCGGCTTCCGTCGAATAAAGCGATCGTTTACGGAAACTGACTGATCGTGAACGAAATATCTTAGAGACGTACTGCATTCGGGTGTAATTCGGTTACTCGAAATAAACTTGGAATTGACTCGGAGCAAGTTTGAACGAGCAGGTCGGACCGAGGTTGTTAGAAGAATAATAAATTTTCCCGGGATGAAATTGAAATCGATTCGCGAGAAACAGAGTTTCCGCGAGTTCGAAAAGAGCCGTGACAAATTTGTCACAATAATACCGGGTTCGCAAGAGTCGGAAGGATTCGGAATAAATTTGCCAGTGACACGAGTCTTCCACGAGTTGGAGCGGGTTATAAATCGAACCAGAGATATCTTGTACCTTTTCATCCAGCTCGAAGGATTTATAGAGAGCCATCGAGTAGCCGGAGCTTTTAAAAAGCTCTATCGACTTCCCTACCCGGGCCTACCACGCACGTTTGCTACGTTCTTCCGTTGGTTAATTAACAGCTAACTACTCTCCTCGATGTAATGAAGTTCCCTTATCAAACGTAGATCGAAAATACAGTAAGACCCTCGATAACATCGTTGAACGAGAATCGAGGGATAATTCAGGTAGCCTCGAATAACAGGAAATCCGATGGTTCTGTACTTGCTCGATTCACAACGAATACTACACCGTTCTCGCTTAACAAATTCAATCGCCCTAAGGTGTAATCGGGAAAGTAGGCTACATTCTGCTGAAGAATTTCGTAAACCTAATATAGTAGAAAACGAGGAACATTTGTATCTCAGTTTTCTCTGAAAGCAGTTCAGCAGGACAGAATCCCGTTGGGACTACGCCTGAAAGTTGCAAAAGCTTCCTTATGAACAGCTCCGTGTTCCCAAAAGAAAAATCTACAAACACGTGGAAGGACGAGGTGCAACTTCGAAGACGAACGAGGTTTTCAACTCGTCTGGCAGCCGAGGCTGGAAATCAGAAAGACAACGACGGCGAAGAAACAAACGAAATATTGCGAACGATCATCAGCGGACGAAACGAAGAACGGCAAAAAATAAAGAAAAGCATTCGAGCTTGAATCCTCGAAGAATTACAAGCAACGAATCAACTCCGTCACTAGGATCAGTTCTCTCCGGATAGCCTGAGGCGCGCTATCCTTCGACTTTTCAACGTTTCCCCGTCCTTCTTGCCGGGCTATTCGTAGATTCGATTCGATTTACTTCGTCAAAGACGCTGAATCTTCGCGTCGACAACGTCGAATCATCGGAACGCTGCTTTTCACGGAGCTTCGGCAGATATTCCTGTCGTTAACGAACGTCGGTCAGCCCCGTGGCCGCGAAACGATGAGGCCGCCGAAAATCTACCGAATTTCGCGGCCGCGAATAATCATGCTAATCGATTTACAACTTGACGCGAATAAATTTCGTTGATTACAATCGTTACGCGTTGAAACGTTCCTGGCAACTGCGTTTCTGGTCGAGTTTCATTCAGTTACGTTATTGATGGATGCCATTATTGGAATTTCGAATGGCGAATTATTCAAAACATACCTGAACACGAGTATTTTGATATTCATTCTCTCGTTGAATGCTTGCAATCTTTGGTATTTTTCTATTTTTGTTGCTCTGTACGAGGGAGTGTTTGTTAGTACAAATGGCGATTCATTTTATGGTGTCATTATTTTCTCGCCACGCGTTGTATCGCAAGTGTCAATATCGCCACGTGTAATTGCTGCATTTTAGTATTGCATTAACATCGCTACACTTTGTATCGCCAGCATTGATTCTGCTACGCGTTAACATTGCTGCACGTTGTACTATGCATTAATATTACTACACAATGTATCGCTATGCGTTAATATTACCACACGTTGCTATTATCAGGCGTTTATCCTCGCATTAGTACCGTTTAACCATTATGCATTGTATCGCGAAAGATCAGTATCCTCATGCTATAGTAAACCATATTTATATTCGAATATCGAAGCCCGGAGAAATGGGTGAAACGGATGATTCGAAGGTGACCCCTTTATCCACGATGGAATTATCGTGTGCACGCAGGCTAATTATTTCCAGCGACGCGGTCGTTTATCAGTTTACGCGGCGTCGTATCTGGAGTCACACGTGTACACGCGTGAGGAGGATCTTCTTTCGACGCGTAGACGGATAAGCTTTTGCTGGATGGTGCGAGCGAGCGTGTAGTTGGCATCGGTGGCCGTGTGGGGCGGTCGAGCACTCGAGTTTAGGGGGTTGTCAGAGCAAGGGTGGAAGGAAGGTGGTTGTGAGGCGAGCAGAGAAGTTAGCGCCTGCGTAATACCATCTCTGTCTACTTGTCAGCCAAGCGGAGCTGCCACCACCCTGCTCGCTCTTTCCTCTCGTCGCTACTCGATAACAAACTCCACGGCACCAGTACTGGCACGGTACTCCGGACCAAACGGGTCTCTCGAACGTCGCGCCGCTTTACCTTCGACCTGCCATCGACCGGATATCGATAAGCCGTGTTTACGCGACCGGCAACTCGTCTCGATCGATCGTCTCACCGTTCCCGCTCGGTTCGATTCGATCGCGATTTTTCGCGGACGTTCGCGACTCGTGCCTCGTGGACCTCTTCGATACTTTTTTCTTTATCGATTCTTCTGTGAAAAATGTTCGATCTATCTTGATTTTTTAAACGCGAACGTTGCTCGTGACGAACAAATTATTTGCAGACAGATCGGGAACATCCTCGAATCGAACGACCGATTTGAATCGAGTTCTTTCGTGGACGCTGCACGTCGATCGACGCGTGTGAACAGCGAACCTGTCAATCGGTACGCTTGTTATGGTGTATAACTTGTTGCACGGCCTCGCAGAGGGGCTGTGATCGTTGGCATGATTTTAAATCGCGAGCCGGAACGTCGTGCTCCGAATAATTCCTCGCGGTAGTTGCCGTCCACCCTTCTTTCGATCGTTCGTTGTTTGACGACCGCCTTGGAAGTTTGCGAATCTCGAACGCGATCGACGACACGGTGAGCGACAGAGGAAGGAACCTCGGCGAAAAACGAAGAGGATTTTTCATCCTTCCAGGCGATCCCTCTCGTTATTCGCGGCTTAAGATGCCAGAAAACAAACAACCTCGTTCTGCCCCGATATTTGCTCGTCGGATTATATTGTTTCCCTTGGGATGGTCCTGAGGCCCCAAGAAGATCGAGTTCCTAGCGATCGATGTCTCTGTGACGGGCAAACAGTCGCGTGTGATATCGGTAAACAGATTCTTCGTAAGCCTCTTTTGTTCTTTGGAATTTCGACGTTTTCGTCGAAGAGTTTCGAGAGGAGGAAAATAAAGAGGAAGAGGTGTTGGATGCTCGTTTAATTCTCCAATTTTGCAACGGTGCTTCGAGAGGGTAAACCCGTGGACGGAACCACGAAGAGACGTATCGGTCGATTCGATGGAAAAGCGACGGAAAAATCGGGTAAACTCGATGATGGAAACAAATTGGAAAGTCTTGCGGATGAGAGTCGGTCCTCTCCTTTTTACGATCGTCCTGACGCCCGTTTCTCTTCGAACGAATCCTGGTGAACAGAGATCGATTCACGGATCGAGATTACCCTTCGGAAATGAGGTTTCCCTTACCGTCGATTCCGATAATTTCTGGTTGTGTTTCCCTGCCACCACCGAGAAGGTTATTCACTTTCACGGACGCGTTTGAACGGCCATCCATGTCAGGGAATAAAATGGGATCCGGTAGGATGCGACAAGGGTTGATTGTCCCGATTTCATGCGTCCAAGTTTCGTGCTCTTAACCGATGGGTTCAACCTCTATCGGGGAAAAAAGTCCATCCGCGGAATCGAATTAACCAGCGGATCGAATCTTTGGGTCAGTTTGGTTAAAGCTTCTTCGATAATGTTTACACTGGTGCTATTGAAGCTGACGTAGGTCGAAATAGGAATGTTAAATTTCAATATACTTTATCGTTAAACATGTGGAGCAATTTTAAAATCCTCTTCATGTTTTCTTACATGTAAAATCATGCTGAATGACGGTGTCTTAAAACGATAATACCTATATAATTTTAATGTATCAATTCAGGTTTGCTCCTTGTGGACGATATAATATGTCTACGTTTATTTTACAAATATTTGCTTATAATATTCTAGCACGTGTGATTTTATCTGTAATATAACGATGCTATAACGAAGATATTTATAATTTATGACACAAATTACTCCGCAAGTTTGATAGTCCAATTATAAGCGTATTAAAATTTAACACTGTTGTTACATAATATAAACGAATCGATATTAAATCCTCAAATGTTACAATACGTATACCGTGGTATTTTAATGGGTAGTACAAGCACATTTGTTGCCATTTCTTTGTTCAAAGTGAACACATTCTTTTACTCCGTTATCATCGTCGGGAAAGTCTGTCAGTCAAATAAAACGGAGCTTGATCTTTCCGTTTTCCCAAGTCTATCGTCGACCTAATCTTACAAAAGAATACCGGATAAAATTGTGTCGTCTTTTTTGTCCCTAGGCAAACACCGTTTTATCGCTAAGCGATAGGAGTTGCTTTCGTTGGTTCTGTTCGGAAGCTTTTTTTTTCGTCTCGTTGAAACACGGCTCGACACTAATTTCGTGCGATCGAAAGTTTCATCGGTTCCCCCTCCGGCTTTAATCCCCCCCCCCCCCCCCCCCACTCTTTTTTGAAAGACCCGATTTCGAGATCTAGCCGGCCGACAAATTGAATCTGTACCAGAGTTGTCTGCCGAAAGGGCGAATTCGAAACTCCGTTGAAAAACTCAACGAACAAGCGTTTTTTCATCGTTCGACAATTCGTTCATTCAAGGGATGGAAGAGCTGCATGGATGCAATATCATCGATGTAGTCGGGAACATTACGTTGCCGAAAATTTTCACCCCTGCGCAGTTCGAATCGCGATGAAATATTAGGAGTACGCAAAGTACAAGTAAGTACTATCGAAGTTAATATCTCGCTACATTTATGCCAAGCTCCAAAAATTTTGAAAAAGTGGAGATTTAGTAGAATGACAATAATTTGTAGGTACCAGCAGAAAAGTAAACTAAAATTAATATTTAATAATGTACTTGTTCGTGTCTTTGATTGGGGTAGTAATGGTGTATTTGAATATTGTCAAAGGTTCTGATCGGTCGAGTCGACACGGGATCATTTCTCTTTCACGCCTTTGATCGCGACAGAATTTGAATTCGCCGAATTTCCGGTGGCTCGGATTCGCCAGATCAGATTCATAGATCCAGCTAACAAAATTGAATTTCCCCGGAGCGTATCCGGTCCGAGACGGGCGTGTCCCGTTAAACCGAGGTTTTATTCGTTAAAAAGCTGCAGGATCAGCTAAGGTGAAGTTTAGTTGGTGTTACATCGACGTAGATAAATCGAGCGAAGCAAACAGCTGGACCATCGGGTCGTTGCGGTTTCTTGGCACCAACGGAGCCACGAGGATTAAGCAATTACGGCTTCTTTCGAGCAGCATTACCTCAGACCTCGATCCATTCACCGTTTTTCTCGCCCACCTGGTCGTCGACGATCCGTAAAGCTCTCTGTTCGAACCAGCGACGACGACATTGTTCAGAGTTTTCCCATTGAGGGGGACTCGTCGTCGATGTTTACTCGGTGTCCAGCTGTTTGTAATCACCGAGGACATGTTCTGTCTGTGTCTTTGTTGGTCCGTCTTTCTGTACATGTACACAAATGACCGGATACGCGGTGACGTAATTGCGAAATGGTATTTGCGTTTTCCAGCTTGACCAAAGTTCCGGGCGAATCCGTGACATTCGATGAAAGGAGGGGGTCGTTGACACCCCGAAGCCAGCTTGTTCGCTTGTTTCGTGGCTCCGGGCGTGTGGAGTGTTAGTTTGACCATTAATCGGACCTCCGTGTTCCCCTTGACAACGAACCGTGTCGCCGACGAAAGTTCCACACGTAGCTCGCACGCGGAAACTTCTTTGCCAGGTTTTCTTCGACCCCTGTAAACGTTTGATCGAGCCGGATACAAAGTTCCATGCAATATTTAACGAGGCAACTGTTTCTTCGTGCTTTTCCTTCCTCGTTTCTGACAGGCGGCGAGGCAATATTTTCCTTATTGTTTCAGGGGCGAATATTGAGCGTGGTCGATCATTTTCACTGCTCTTCTTCTACGTCTTTGCTTATCCTTCGAAAAATTGACTGGGAACAAGCTGATGTCGTTTTTTACTCGTACATGTACTTTTAGTGTACAAACTTTAAATTTAGTTTTTTAACTCATTCGTCCCTGTGCACATAACTTTCGAAACATAATGTATAAACGCGGCTCTATTTACATAATCAGGAAATGACATTAATTGTTATAATCCAGTTCAAAATTCGGTATTATTATTTTTACCATAGTGGTTTCTATACCATAGAATCCTATAGCGAGGGTAATTTCGAGACTTTGTACAACGTAAATCAGAAGTAATCCGGTAGCGAGCGAATATTAATACTAGTAACCGGAAATTTAACGCGTAATTCGATAATGAGATTAATCGGGTGTCCAGTACCGATGACGTAGTGCTAATTGCGAACGTGTAACGATAATTTAAGAGAAAAATTAGTAGAGGCAACGTCGAGGATTAAGAGGATTATGTCGTACTTCGATTTATGAACAAGGGAGTAAAACATTATATCTTCTTCTGTTGTACCTACGGTAACGTGACAGGCTACACAGTTGAATAACGAGTCTCGAAAGAGCCCTGGGAAATTGATTTTATCATTAACGTGGCCAAACAAAAGGGACAAGGTGGTTACAATACCGCCGCGGTTATTAAATAAGAGAGTTTCCAATATTGGATCTTACGGTCACGGTTATGGTTATAGTTATGGTCAGGATATGGACCATGGCATATCTGCGTTAAAACTTGGAAAAAATATATTTTCATTTCTTTGTTTCTCGTTACGACATCGATACCGTTTCATTAATACGGTTGCATAATGGATCCGACCTTTTCCGTAAAGGAGTTTTAAAGTTAAAAGAATAGGAGAAACGTTCGATCGGCTGTTTGTTTTCCTCTCGCGGTTATTAAAATTTATTGGTTTATCGAGCATGGTAACCCTCGCTCGGCGGAGCGTGAGATCGTTGGATTAAGAAAGGTCGTTAACAGGGTCACCTTTGTCCTCCATCGTGCGCTAGAAATACTTTGATAATGCAGTACATTACGCATACACTGTTTTATCTTGCAATTTCGTTCCGTTGCTCCGGCCAGACTTTATGGCTTTTTAAAATAAAGAAACGCGAATTGCGCGATAAAAACGGTGGCAGTTTCTGAAGCAAACTTTACGAGAATCAATTATCTCGATCTGCCAAGTGCGATTAAAAAGCTATGATCCTATATTTTTACGAAGAGTCAGGGTAGGATCGCGGGAAAGAATGTAAACGTTCATTTTTCATGCGTCATTTGCTCGCATCGGGGGAATGTTATTAAAAAATATTTGTCGAATATTCACGGTGTCCCGTGTGCCGGCCGATTCGTCGATTCCGATTCTATTTGCTTTTCATTTCTCTCCATTAACCTCGGTCACAAAATTCTTCTCGATCTTCTTATCGAATCCAATTCGGTCCCCTCTTATCGGCCTACGAAAGTTCCCATTGCGCCGCAAATACTTCATCCCAGAAGGATGATTTCCTTAATCCAGCAGCGGCTGGAGGAGAAAAGAGAAATAGAAGAAAACGGAAAGGTCCTTTCCAGCCTGGACGTTCATTCGTTGTCGACGATTTTAAATCGCTGCGAACCAATTAATCTGCTCTCCGTTCCTTCTGAATGTTGAATAACGTCCGACAGACGTGTATTAATTGGAACTCGATGAGGGGATTAAAGGCCAACCAGTGAGCTGACCTTTTTCCTCAGACATCTAACCTTCCTTGCCATCTCAGGCCGATGAATCGTGTGGTTTTTCTGTCGCAACACACGGGTCGTCATCGTGTTCTTGCACGCTCGGAAAAGTCGGCAAGACTGGAAATCAATCAACGAACAGATTCGTCATCGTTCGATCGACATTCGATTATAAAAGAACTGGAGCACCGTTTGATCGCGAATGATACGCTGGATAGGTTTTTTGTCACGAGTACCTTTTATCATAGATTTCCAATAACCCATTCTGTAATTTGTTTACTTAAATTAGTGCCACGTATTCTCTAATATGGCACTCGAGTTTCATCGGGAAAACTGATTCGAAACACCTGCGCCCAGAGGAAAGATCGAACTCGTAAACTTGTCATTCGGCGACTATATGTCTGTAATCGAAAAGTTTTCAATATTCCATCGGACCATTGATTCGCTCCCTCTTCCAGAATGCAAACCTTCGTTTCGGGATAAAGTATCGGTGGCTTAAAAAATTCCGACGTCCGAGAGAAGCAAATGTCCTCAAAATGCTGACACTCGAACGTCGTTTCGAAGTTTGAGATCGAACCTTTTTCCACCTAGAAGCCGAGCTGATATTTGTTACACTATGATACTTAGAGTTTAAAGTCCTCAAAGTCCTGAAAATCTAGAAGCTACACTCTTCAAAATTCCAAGTCCTTGAAATCTATAGTACCGGTGATCGAAGTCTTCAAACTCCAATGTCTAAAAGTCCTCAGAATCTATTGTTACAGATAATCCAACAGTCCTCCAAGTTCAAAAGTTCTTAAAGACCTTCGACTTGAAAATCGTGAAACTGTAAAATCAGCAAAGTTCAAAGTGTCGGTACTCAACTTTCAAAGCACACGTGATGAAAAAGTAGGCTATGCATCGCGTCGCTCTCGCAGCCGATCTAGAAATTGAAAGTCCTATCGAAACGTTTTTTCAGTAAAAAATCAGGCTGCATCATGCGAACCGCTACTTTCAGCTCGGCTAAAGCGTGGCTGACACTAGATTATCGGCCGTCGCGATTCGATATTCGTTCGTTCGAAATAAATGGCCGTTAATGGTATTTCTGGTAGGTGTCTCGAGCGATAATGCGCGTCTCTGGTCCAGCCACCGCTAAAACGACGAAAACAGCGCGTTGCCGGTCCCTGCTGGTGTCCAGTCCTCGCTAAATGATCCAACGAGTTTAATCGATCGCGTCGACCCGTCGAGTTATCCGCGCGTTCCGGCATCGTCGACGTTGGATCACGTACATCATCCTGGAGGAGCGTCGCGACGCCTGCTGGCACGACGATGCACGTCGTCGACCGCTGACCACCGGCCTGCGTCCAGATTTCAGGTATGAACTCCCTTTCAAACGATCACGTACGCGAGCGTGACTTCTGTCGCGATCTATTGAATGTTGATTGGTTCGGTATGACTTTCGTGAAAGTGGCTGAAATATTTTATCCGTTCGATCGTGCGACCTTATTGATTTGCGATCACGGTGACCGCAAGATAGATCGTTTCTTAAAAATACCACGGTATGTACTTTGGTTATTGAAGGATACAGATGGGGCTCCGAGATCGATTTTTCGAAAGGGTGGGAGTTATGGGAGTATCGATATAAATAGAAGGGTTTGATACACTCTGGATCCTACCCAGTTGCACCGGTGCATACCACTCCGACGCGATAACGTTGATTTTCTTGTATTTTTTAGCGAAACTCGAGATGAGACTCCTTGCGTAATAAAATAGTGAAGCTCTCGTCGATGTAGGAAAACATGCGCATAAATTACGCCAACTTCTCCGTTCGGTAGTTTAGTGTATCGAGAAACTGCAAACATCTGTAGCCGTGTAACTCGTGAAGCGAAAGGGTCGTGTTCGGCGAACTGTGATATCGTATCATTGTTGTCAAATGCAGGGACGAGACAGGTCTTCTTTTTTTACTTTTCTTACTTGCTCGTTGCTGTCGAGGCTTGTTTCGATTCGTACGTTTACTCGGCCGTGAACAATGCGAATTTTGTACGATTCGGGGCCACGGGAAAGATCGGTCGACCGAAGGGGTACGATGTTTAGTCTTCGTTCTGCCTTCAGGGCGATTGGATCGAGACGTGTTCCGCTGGAAAATATTCACGATTTTTCCTCTCCTCGCGATTCTCACCGCTTTTCGCAATGAAACACTGTATTATCGATAGTTTAACCCCTTGATCACAAATGGCGAGTTTCACACGTGCTTTTTTTTAAGCTCTCGTCAGATCTCGTCAGATGCGGATTATTTTATGATACATACACATCAGCGACAGACGTTTGTCAGACACGCTACAGTATAGATTATTGATAACAAACGTACTTAATCTTTCAATTTTATTTTTTAATCTCCAGCGATTTATCGTCTAATCTCAAAATACAGAAACGAGAATTCTCTTTGGAAAAAAAGCTTTTATCGCACGCGTATATACGTCCGCCACTCGGATGAACGAATGGTCGTTACGTTACAGGAAAGCCGTCGAATCGAACAGAATTTTCTTCTCTCGTTTTACGTTCTCCTGTAAGCAACAAAGAAATTTATGCGTTTCCATTGGAAGCGTTCATTCAAGCCGCTCCTTCCATTTACCCTGGCGCAATCGAAAGCATTTAGTTAGCGATCCACAGATCAACGGTACTTCGTAATTTGTTACAGGCTCGGGTAGTTTCATTGATTGCTTCGTTCCATAAACAATTCTCTTATCACAACGGCAATTATTCGTCTGGACTCTGTTAACTTCATTTATGGCGTCGATTAAAAACACTCGTGTGTACTTATCGTCCGATTTATCAATTAAATTGGCATACGATTTTTTATCTGTTAATTATTTGGCTGACTTATTGACTTACTTTATAACTTTGACAGCTGTAAATTTTGTGAAATCTTTGCAGTCATGTGTGCCCTTTCGTATCTAACAGATTGATAGTCATAGAGATAATGTCATAAATCTAATGGAACCGAGTAATTGATTAATTTTTCATTCGATTTGATTTTATCTGGTCGATCGGAGATCGTTTCATGGTTCTCAAGTATTCACAACGGGATTCTATCACTACCGTAATTTCACAGTTTAATTGCAACCGTTCGAACTCGAGGCGCCGTTGAAAATCCTTCTCTGTTTTACTCAGCAAACGAAATCCAACGCCGAAAATCTCCCGGGATCAAAGTGGAATTAATCTCGAAGATAGTTATTTCGAGGTTGGCCTCGGAAATACATAAACGTTTTCCCAGCCTCTCGTGGAACGCGAGATTAACGTTCGATCGAAAGACAAATATTATATTCGCGAACGAAGCTGATCCGTTTGACTTTCAGTCACGTCACGGTTCAAGGAAAACACAAACCAATTCGCGGATTTCATTCGATTTACTTGCAAACTTCCATATACACGGATTTCGTATACACATTCCCTAACAACTTTTTAACCTCTCAAATAATCTCTCTGTAAAAATTGTTACATAAGATCAACTAATGTACAATTAAGCTTTCCAACGTTTCTTCAAAATCTCACGATTCAGGATGGAGAGCCAAGGTGCCAAAGGATAAACTCTTGAGAGTAATAGTTTTAAATCCCTCTCGTGTCATAGACATTGAAAGTTCGCGTCCATGTTTTATCGCAGTCGAACGCGCTGTCGTTTTCGCGGACCACAGTGCGTCTTATCGCGGGAACGAAGGTAAAGAAGGATCAAGGGAATTTTCTCCGAGAAACAGGCCAAGCGAGCTGGTATCGGCGCTGCCTCAACGGCAAAGCCTCCTTGTTCTTTTAATCTAGATTTCTCGCGAACCTCGCAAGGTGCAACCGCCTTTAAACGCTTGTCTGCCGAAAGAGAAACGGCTAACTTGTTGAATTCGCGTTCAAGAAGGTTGGCTTTGAACGACGACCAGATCCTTTTCTCTGGCCCCTTCAGAGGCCCAGTCATTTAGTCTGCAATATTTAACGAGCTTCGCACTTTCGTCTTTTCGACCATTACTGGAAGGATGAATGTCCATTTCATCTTCACTAGTGGATTCAGTTACAGTATCGTTCATGTCAGATGTCTATATATCCTTAATTAATGTGAAGGGTCTTTTTCAGAAGTAATGTCCGAAGAATTTTTAACTTAAATCAGCGTTTCTTGATCTTTTCCTTGCAGAATCCTCTAAGTTCAGTAAAATTAGGTTCGTATTAAAGGTAAAGGGAATACGGGTTTAAAGAAACAGTCTCTATCGTTTCTTGTCAGTTCGGTGGTCGAATCCAGTAGATAGCAGTTTCCTCAGGATGCTCGTAGCTTTTTATGCTTCTCGATGCACGTTCATCCGGGATATCGCGAACATAAAGGCTGGGTATAAAGATTCAGTCGCGACGAGAATGGCCGAGAAAGCGTTTCTGAAGAATCTTCAACGCGCCACTATTCTTCAGCTTCTAAACAACACCGAAAGCTCTGTAGCTTTTGAAAATGGTATGAAAATCTGCAACGTTGGATAGTCGAATACGAAACGGCGATAAGTGAAAACTATTACGTCGACGAGGATCTTCTTGGTTGGTCCGCATATAATTAGCAGAAAATTCTGCTCCATCACGTGTTCGATGAGCGCGTGATTAACGTTGAATTATCGATAACGAAATTTCAGCCAACCACTGGGTAAATGTACCGGGTTTATTTAGTTGCACACAGCGCATTACGCAATTCGGCCTGGATGTAACAACGCGGAGGATATGTAATTTAACGGATGCTGCGCGAATACGGTCGAAACTTATTAATCAAAGTCACTCGATCGATCACGAGCTGCCGTATGCAAACAATGACAGAGGCATTTCATGGATTTACGATACGGGAGTTTCTCGAGGCTCTTTAAAAGTCGAAGTTCATTACATTTTAGTCTGTCGAATAGGTTTCCTTTGCATTTATGTCTACTATCTAGCTTCATTAACTTGGACTTGATTTACATTTGTAGTCCATTAAACGTTTCACGTCTGAAATTTGTAGTCCATTAAACGCTTTATGTCTGATGAACGTTAGGTTAAAGACTCAATTAATTCGGTATTCAATTAGAAACTAAAAGGTCGAAACGTTGATTTTATAATCGAGTCCAGAGCACATTATCTTGAATTGTTTCTTAATTAATGTCTAACTTATTTCGCTTCGAAGCTACGTATTATTATGTACGTTTCGGTTAAACGGTAAGTAAAATTAAAATAAACGCCCCCGAAGAAACGTGGTACAGTTTTTTACAACTAACTGCAATTAGCTGGCGCAGTTGTAATCATTGTAGGTAAGAAAACAAGGGCAATTTTTGCTGGACGTTTTTGCGTGGCGAGCAAAACCGTAACAATGAGATTCCCGTCTCATAAGAGAATTATCACGGCAATAAATAGCGCAGATAATGGGAGAACAAGTACAATACAACCGCGTCGTTTTGCTTTACTTTTACAATGGCCAGGCAAACTTCGCGACCGGAAATCAGAAACTAGAACCGGTATGAAATTTCCGTGAACACCACGGGCGTTGTGTAATCGGTATTATGACCGTGTAGTTTCGATGATGCCGTGAAATGTTCGTAGTTACGAGGTTTTAGAGAGATGTTACGTAATAATGTTGTAATACTACACTTCAACCCTTCGGTTGACCCTTCAAGCGACCCTATTCTCCGTGGTACATTCAATACGTGTCGAGAGGGTATCATGTTTGAGTTATCTGTTAGAGCACAGTGCACAGGAAGTGGGGAAAATAACTGAAAGCAGCTTTGCGAACAAGACTGTTGATGAGTACCTTTGTTCTGGCAAACGAACATGTCGTTGTTTCAATTTTACATTGACTCCCTTGCATAGATTGCTTTTACATATACGATATATTCCCAGTACATCTCATGGGAGATACATTTTTAGTCGTTTAACCGAAGGACGAGTGGATCAAGTACTCGTCAACGACCTTTTCAACTTTTTAATCTTCCAGTCTGCAAATTTGCTAATTTACAAAGTTAAATCTATAATAATATTGAAACGAATGTGGTAACACGAGAAGGGAGGAAAATATAATTTATTTGTTTCTAGCTAAACAGTTTGCACATTGATAATCCCTCTGCAATATAATATGCAAAATTTCTACGTAGAATGAATTATGCAACGAAGAATTACAACATTCAATATCTGATTGCTGTAGAAGTCGTAGGGAAATCTCGTTAGAATTTTGTTACGAAAATTCAATCCGCAATCGTTTCGATTCGAAATCGCATCGCATCGACGTTCGTTCGAGAATAACAAAGCATGTTTCCCATTCTCGTTCATTGTAGATTGTACTTTTCCTTTTTATTACGGCAATAAAATCATATGTCGAGAGTAACTCTCAAACGGGGCAAAATTTCTCGTTACACGGCTAAATAAAGCGAATTGTTCGAAAGGTGATTCTACGGGTCGTTCCTCTTGATTGATTAAACATTATCGCCATAAACCGACAGCGCGTAATTGCCGCTGTAAACCCGTATATTTCTACAATCTTGGTTGCACCGAGAAACCGTGTTTAGAGTCGTTGAAACGTAATGCGATCGAATAAATTTACCAGCGTTTCCGGTGCAAGATAAGAACCGTTTAACCGAGAAAACGAATCGAATCTTGTAAAAGCTCGACAAACTTTCTGTCTAAGAGATAGGAAGCTTCCAATTTACGGCTTAGAAAGAAACCTGTTTGTTCGATTGTTTGCTTCTTGTTGTTGATTTCTTCGAACGTTGATCAACATTTTCAAAAATTAGATACATTGCGAAACATTAAAATACCGGAGAATTTCATACAGAGAAAGGCGGACAAATCGAATAAATCACAGAAATTTGATGTATGAATGTTGCACAAGTGTACAGTAGGTTAACACTCGTTAGACTCGCGACAGCACGAAATGAAGTCATCAAACGTACCCTAACGTCTCTGTTACTCTTTCCATCGGCTTTTTTAGTCATCTGTTTTTCTATTACCGCACGATTCCGATACGCCCGGAATGTTTTCAAACCCGTCGCAGTAATTATCGATGTATCGATCGTCGGGAGTGCATCGAGTGGCAAACAACCTGGTCCCACGAATTACACCAGCATGGTCGAAAGCGTTCATCTATCATCACGGTTATGTACGAGCACTTTGACGTGGTGCAATTCGCCGGGAATAAGCGCGCGATATCGTAATATCGAGCCTTCTAGATACGGTTGCCTGTAAAATATGTCAGAACGATTTCTCGATACAAACTTTCCAAGGCTGCCTTGAAATTGTGGATACAAATTATACTCTTCCCTCTAAAACATCGAACGTTCTCTGATCGAAGGTGGATAGAGAGCACGTATAAAACATACGAAGTACTAAAACTTAGAATCACCGTGTAAATCAGAATATTTTTAAGAATAAAAAGAGTATCTTCGAAACAACTAATATTTTAAATATCGAAGAATGACATACGCAACGTACTATTGTTACTAAAGACCTTTTTTTCCCTTTCATGAAATAAACTTGTTCGCTTTTCTTTCCATCATTCCTCGTTCAATATCGCCGTCAGAACGTCAACGTATTCATCATCCACGATTGGCGTACGTATCCGGGAGGCAGAAGTGCACGACAAATTTCAAGGGCGTCATTTTCTGCTCGTCTGGATGTGGTCGAACGTTCATCGATCATCCGAGAGTTAAATGCACGGATGCGTGCACTCGATGCCATGCAATTTGACACTACACTGGAAAATCGATTCTAGGTAACAGTTAGCTTGATACCACTTATGATACCACCGAACTTCTGTCAGGAGAGTCATCTGCGAAAGAACTTAAAACCAGTCGGTCACCATTTAAACAGCTTAATGATGAAAACAGTCATCAAGCTATAACTCTGGGTTCCAACTAAATAAACTCTTGTGGTTTTCAAAGAAACTGTCTTGATTGTACCACATTTATTTTCTAATTTTATCACATTTATGTCCAGATTATATTACATATATTACGTGTCTTCAATCATTTTCAATTTCACATTTAATCATTTTCAATTTGAAATTCGGAGACGAGATATCCGTCATTTGAATAATTTTACGATTACAGCTCGAATACCCCTGTTTTATGCTTCAGATCAAGTTATTCTCTCTGTTGAATATAAACCGTAGCGTTTTCTCGTTGTCAGAACTTAAAACACGGTTTTCACGTTCGATTAAACGGGTCACAAGATTACAGCCAGAATAATGGATGTTTAGATCGAGATCAAGCTGCCTCTTAAAGTAGCCCACCGTGTTTCGCTATTAAACCTTCTCGAATACCTTATGGGTATTTCCTGAACGATATTCAATTCCAGGACACAGAACGTGTAACTTGTTTTTCGATTAAATGGATTGCATTTAATCGATCGGTCGGGCTTTAACGATTTCGTTTGTCAAAGGTTGTTTTAACCGAATAAAACGAGGTAAATTTTGATACCATTTGAATACGTGTGGGAATAAATAAATATGGAAATGAAAAGCATTCTGATTAAGAAAATTTGATGCTTCGAAATTGAGCGTCGATCAGTTATCGTCGATTGAGTTTTCATCTCGGGTACAGATGATTAAATTAAAACCGAGAAGTTTAATACCGAGAAACTCGGAGTTGCGAATAATATGCTGAAATGGGGAAGAGCACTTTGATATCGTGCGATATAGATATTGCAAAACGTGTCCGAACCGAAACAGAATACGTTTCGCCGACGGAATAACTCGACTTTCGAAGACGTTCGAGGATACGTCAAGTTATAGGAGAACGTGGCATCGCACGGGGAAGAATTTTCCAAGAAGAAGAAAAAAGAGCGGGACGTGTCGGATACAGCATCCGGATATTATCATAGAAATAGAGTCTTTGGATATGTGAAATCCTTCGGGTGCATGTGGCATCGTGGTGAGCTAATTTGTTTGCTCATTTCGAGGAATATCCAGAAAAGTTGCAACGAGAGAGAACAAATTTCCCGGTAATTCGTTTCTCGGCTAAAAATTCCTCGACATCGAAGCACGATCGAAAAAGTTTAAACATTTTTAAACTTTCAACATGAACCAGCCGTTCCCTCCTCGATTACGCAAATGATTTTCAAAGGTACTCGTTTCACAAACCATTCGACGAAGTTCAAGAGCTTCTGAATATGGGACAGAATTTTTCTGGTCTTTGATGTCCACTTATGGCGACGTTCGCTAAATCGAAAATGCTACACGTGCTCTAATTGGAATGCTTTTACATTGCTCTAAAAATATCTAAAAACAAAAATTGTTATATCTTTCAGAGAATTTAAATACTGACCAAGTTCGTGCAAGAATCAGCTGTAATGGATCACATAATTTTACGTAAATTTATTACAGAACTCGATATCCCATTATTTGTTTTCGATTAAATTCGCCAACAACCGCACTGTTAAACGTCCATTAATTAACGTTTAATTAATTGTATCGTGTAAGTTAATGAACTGTTGGATAATCCACTTCCCATTGAAACACACGAGGTTCGCGTGTTAATTTTTATCGATTCGCCAAAAGATGAAACGAACTCGAAGATGAGATTGCAATCTTTTAATTAACGATGATATAGAAAAACGTGTAATTTAATTAAAAGAACGACAAGCTACGTGCGAATCTGCATTCAAATAACGTAAAGCGGATTAATATGAAAATAGCTTCGGATAAAGTTGTAAATTACAATTTATTGTAAAAATAAAATTGGTTATTTCTCTCTGTCGTATAGTTGTAACAACGTGAGATTGTTAACGTTGGATGCTCGTAAATGTAACTTAAATATACTTAAATTAATTGGATCCATAATTTCATTGCTTCGCACGATTTCGTGCATCGCCGGAGACGTTTGTTTAAACGTCCAGACAAAAAGTTGGCGTACGTTTCGTTTTTTCTCGGGTTCCTCGCAAAATTTCCGCGTAATCGTCGCTGGCTGCGCGATCCTCGAGGTACATCGAATTATTCAACAACGGAAAAACGTGTGTAACGTTCTGGAAAGCAACCACCGAAGATCCCCTTTATTAAATTGAATCCCCGACTCCCAGCTTTAATCTTGTTGCCTGTCCCGGTCCGGTGAACGATACGTCGCGTTCGTGAAATTCTTACGGGCATTCTGTGCGCGATTTACGACTCGTCCGATTCGGTTTTGCAACCGTGAGACGAGAATTTCTCGCGTTAATCCATCGCGCTCGCAGACCGTGACCGTTCAACAACGATATTTTACACATTTTGCGTGCACAATGTTTCGCATGGATACCAGCCGCGAAACTATCCATTTTCGACACGATTAACGCTTGCATGCTAGGCCGATCGTGACCCAAATCTTCGAAATCGACGCGTTGCTTCAAACCAGAATCTGATTTCTAATCGAATTCATTTACTCCCAAAATAATGTACGAAGGAATAGTTCAAAATTTGAACATTTAGGCGATTCAGAAAATTTTAAGGACTCAGATATTTCATCAAAGAGAAGTCTACGAAATTTAGAGAAAATACAAGATATGCGTTTTCTCGTGTCAATGATTGAACGACTGTTTCGAGTATTTTCTAGGATTTCTAAAGAAAATGAAAACCGGGTACCTGTGAATAAGACGAGTAGATATAGAAAGCGGAAAGAAGGCTTTTGATGGAACAGCCCCGGAAGTTCGAAGCGATCAGGTGCGCGAGCACGCTTATACCATCTTTATCACGGTATTTGGAACGGCTCTGAACGTCTCTAAAGCTGTCGAGCTTTTACGGTTATGTTATATAGCTTTCACCTACGACGAGTATACTTGATCCTTTAATAAAACTGGTAGTAAAACAATTTTTCTTTCGCTGTGTCTCGTGAAATATTGCGTGCAGCTGTTTCACATTATCTCCTGCTTGTTAACACTCTGAGTGCTGCGTCATATTAAGCCGTACAAAGCAGAAAATTGGAACGTTATATTGCAATATAAAACTTTAATCATTTCTGTAATCAAAACTTTGGAATTTTTAAAACTTTTTCAATTGTATCACAAGGGAATTGCAGAATTATAAATGTATGATAATAGAATCCTGGAAAAGCGAAAGAAGTGCAAAGTAAGAAAGTGAAATAACGCACAGTGTCAATATAGTATCGCTATTACCAATTTCCTATCGTAATAACGTTCTTTGCTCGGTTCACTCGTACAAAGATTATTCAGATTCGATATCACGAGCCATAGAAAATATGCTCTTCGTTTCTCGAGAGAATATGCGACGACACATTGTATACGTGTTTCCGTGTCGTGTACACTCCTGGGTGTCGTTACAAGGAACTCATATTTACCGTATAAAATAAAACGTATCCGAAACATGAAATGCGTCCGAAAAGCTTTCAACGTGCTCCTCGCAGTGAGAGCTTATCGATCAGCAAAGTGTATCCATAATTTACTGTATAGTATTTCGAAGGAAGAAAGGAGAAGCCATTCGTTGCAAAATGAAATCGCGTGATCCGACGATAAGTCTGTTAAGCGAGGATCCGGGTAATAATTACCATAGATTTAGCCAGGTGAAATTGGACATTTATCCCGGTGGATTAGCAGGGGATGGCGTCATCTGTTAATTTCCTTTGAATGGCGTGCGATAAATTAAATTAGCCGCGATTGGACCACGAAGAGACGCGAGATCGAGGTTGCTTTATTATTTCCATCGATCCGTAGCTGAGCAACTGCTTCGCTAGTTGACCGATAGTTGATATTTTTATGCAGTACATCGTTTAAAAGGTCATATTTCGTATATTTCCAATTTCAAATAAAAATCCTTTATTTCGTCCGGTGTAAAATACGCGTTCATGTTTGCGTCAGTTATTAATTTTCAAGAGAAATTGATCCATCGAGTGCATTTTTAATCAAATTTTTTAATAGGAACGTCTATCGATACCGATCAGTCCAACTATCGACGAATCGAATCCTACAGAATTGCAATTTACTCTAAAATTTGATCTATGGTATCGATTGCGCGAATTGGTCGATTGTCTTGGCTAATCGACGCAGCATGTTTAATCGAACGACGCTGATAAAATTATCGGCTCGACCGATTATCATCGTTGCGCCGTTAAAAGTCACTCTTCGGAGCAATTATCGAATAATTACAACTGGAAAATTGTCATGGAACGAGCGGGACGCGTTAATCGCGTAACTTTCAGTATTGAATCACGGTTAACGAGGAAAAACGTTCGCGCGTGCGTTGCGTTCATTTCCTTTCGTTTATTACGCTGACATTTGGCTTAATTGCTCTGTTCTTGAACAATTATGTAATGGCACAAATAGAGGCTGTCGTTGGTGCTTTCATAGTGTAGAGATACAGTATCAATTTTTCACTTGTGTATCCGGCTTTTTTATCTGTCTAATTAATTAAGTGTTCCCACCAATTTGAGGCTTTACACGGGTTATTAAATGCATGCATGTTGTTCGTACTCATCGCTCTTCATTACTCTGACACACCCACGATATTTGGCTTAATTGCTTTGCTTTTGACAGATTATGTAATGACGCGAACGGAAGCTGACATCGATGGTTTAACGTGCGGATATATCACTAATTCTTCTCGTACGTAGTCCGATTTCTCATCTGTCCTTTTTAATATCGCCGATTTACCATTCTTAAAATTTCATATTTCATATGCAATTACAACTGTCTCCAAACGTTGTACAGAAATCTCACATATGATTTCATACATTTGTTAAACACAATATTTTTGCCTACATTGAGACTACACAAACATTCATGTTATATAAAAAATTATGTAGAACGTGAAAATATGTGTAGAAAGTAGAAATTGTATGGTAAGTTACGGTAGAGATAAAGTTAGCAAGAATGGGCAATCACGATGATGTTCAAGCACCATCGATAGAAGTTTATCTAATGATTCGTGATAGTTCCGAATCGCAAGGATTGTGACGGAGGTCCTTGCATTCAAATCGAACCACATAGTTTCGTCCAAGTTTGAATGGGTTTATCGATGCTCCGTTGCATGTGCAACCCGCTCAAACTAATTTTCGATTTTCGTGCCAATCGAGGTCAGGATGAACGCTACTCGACCCTGACTGAATCGGCGCCGGTTGCAAATTTCAAATTGTACGGCGTTACCGAACAACATAACGCGGCGACAATTATCGGAGATTTTTGTAGATTGAATTAAACGGGATAATGAAAGTTTATAATGGGCCGGATATTGCTTCACCAGAGCCGGACGGTAATTTGCAATTTAATACGAGCAATTTGAACGGCATCGCCACGAAATTGGACAAATGCAATCAAAAATGTAAAGCGATCTTTTCAATTCAATCGGATTTGCACAATTAACGAGCGTAGAGTGGGGAAAAAATATTGATGTATGCTTTCGACAAGCACGTTAGTTTGGCGTAGATATATTGTCAACGTTGGCGATATTTCAGTATTTTCACTAACCATTGATTCTGAATTTCCAAATCCACAAATTTAATCTCCGTGGTACCATTTATCATGGAAAAATAGGGCTATCCAGTTTCGCCCTACTTTTCTTTATTGCTCGTTGGACCAATGGCTACCCTCGTTAAACGAGACATTTTGGGTAGATTTTTACCAGTTCGGCAAGTTGTGATATATGGCAGGCAATTAGAGAGAAAGAATGTTTCCTTAGTTACGATTTACAGTAATTATCCGAACAAAGTTGCTCAATCCATTTCCCTGATGGGTAAACATAGTTGGAATAGTTGGTTGGTTAGATAGTAACAGCTGGTAACAGTATAATCTAGGGATTGCTTACGTACACGTACGGAAGGGGAATGTAATTAATTGGATGCACGATAATTGTGATAACCCTTTATCTCTCCTTACGAGCAGTTAATTGGATTAATAGCGATAATTGATGACGGTATCAGGAAAAGTCAATTGCGAGATGTCATGAGAGTCGATGTGATATAAATATCGATCTTACTGGGGCGTGAAATGGATAGTTACCGGTATCGGGGTCGAAAGAGGAACGAATTTTTTGGCGAAACGTATTGGTTTTCGTACATGGAAAGGGATACAAAGGGGTATCTTGTAAAAAACGAACCCAGAGGAATATGTTACGTTCGAGAACTGGCTGATAGGATTGAAAATGCATCGCGATACGTATTTCACTATTTTTGGAAAATAATTTTCGGAATTGAATCCCTGTACACCGTGCGAACGCGTGGCTTGTAAATGTTGCAAAAAGGTCCCTGAGCGAAACACGGAACAAGCACGCGATATCGAATGTGCAGTATAAATTGTTTCGCTTTTATTTTTCTTTCTGTTTAAAATAAATTAATTTACAACCGGTATTCGTAACGAACACGTTTCGAATAAATTTTCAAAATTTATTCTGAATATTCGCCGATTGATCGATGCTTAAAAAAATAAAACTAAAAGAGATGTTATGGAAACGGGAAACATGTTGACATACAAAATGAGACAGCTGCCGCTTCCATGTTAATATTGTACAAATATTTACTGTAGTTAAATTCTCTGCGTGTATATTACTATTTAATCTGTATAAACAAGAAACAGAAGAGATCGTTGAAAAATTGAAAAGAAATTTCAAGTTACGTTGCGTATTGCTCTTGAAATTAATATACTACAAATTGTCGAGTTAGTTAACATGTAGTCAGAAGGTTGAAATAATTAATAATTTGAATCAGTTCTTTTCGGACGATCACGGTTATGTTTCTGCATGTTATCACATATTCGATGCGCGGGATATTTATTTCATACACTGGCGCGTATAAACAAAACGTCCGTATCCCCTTGCAGAATTAATCATTTAAATAATCTCGATACTTGGCGAGACACATCTACACCGGACAATGTATTATTGGTGGACCGTATCGAGGCTTTAATTATCACCGACAATATTACAACATTTCATCAGTAACGTTTTAATTAGCGATGCAGTTTCGTTTGAGCAATATCATTTCACCCTTTCGTATCGTCTCTCAGCGTCCACAGATTTATTGCGAGCATTATCCGTTTTATTAATTTTGGAACTATACGTCTTTCCATATTTATGGTTATTGAAAGTGGTTGATGATACCCTATATTAGCAATGGGTAAATTAAGGGGTCAGCGAAGAGTTCACTCGTCCACTGTTCCAGAGTTAACCTTCTATTAACCAGCTCGTCTACAAAAAGCGTGATTGCTACCTTCGTACAAAGAATAGTCGATTCTGAAGTCTGTTGTTTGAAACGTGGTCCAATTTCAAGGGAAATTTGTGTCCAAATGGATTTTCAAAAGTATGCACACGGGAGAAGAGTTCTAATTTTGAGGAAGGAAACAGGTGGTTCGTTTTATTTTCAAAGGCAAACAATTCCCTTCGAACATTCTGAAAATCCCTTAAGGAGTTGCAGCGGATAAAAGACTCTCTTAACGGTTAATAAAGGCAAACACTCTGATGCACCAACATTATCAAAGTTGTAAATTATCGTGTAAATTCTGTCAAGGATCGAGGAGTTCTTAAATCATAGAAACGTTGACGAAAGTTTGATCAGAGCCCTCCGAAGGGATAAAAGAAATCGGCTTCTTCTTGATCCCATTCTGGCGAGAAGTTCGCCCTTTTAATTAACAGCTATTAACACCAGACAATTCACTTCTTTAACGCCGAGAATAATGTCAATACAAGGAACGTTGTCGAGGTGAAGTTCTCTTCGAGCCGGGAACAAAAGTCACGTCGGTTCTCGAAGACGAGGGTAATAAAATCGCATCAGCTAAAGTCTGCTTTCTTTCTTAGCTCGTTAGCAACGTCGTAAAGGGTAGTTTGCATTTTAAGCGAAAAATAATGCAAACGAGCCGACGGTTTTCGACGAGCCGCTCCGTCTCGCGGAAACACCGACGGGACGCGGCTCGGCAGAAAAAAAAAACTTCCGGGAAAAAGCGTCGTTTGTTTCCGAACGAGCTTCTATTTTTCTTCGTCCCGAACCACTCTGTTTCCCGTGTGCTTTCACGCCGCGCGATCGGGAAACGATTCCGCTCGAAGGAAATATGAAATGGAAACGTCGAAAACATACGAGCCGCGTGCTCTCCGTCGCCGACGAAAATGGCGACTCGTGATCGGTAATACGTTAAAAGCGATCGTCGAATTTATTATTCATGAGAGGGTTGCGTCGATGGATCTGTTATTCGTTGTTAGAAAGACACACTATAATTTACATAGAGCATAACAAAATTCTAGATGAAATAAACTGATCTCTAACAACTCTAATTTTTTTCAATCGTTGAGTGTCTACGGATGATTGATACATGCAAGGCACTTTTTGGACACGTCTGAAATGATAAATGACAGGGTATAACTTGTGTTAGGGAATCTAACCGAATCGAAATGGGGCAAGAGTCGATAAAGAAGCCTAATCCTTCGCAACAGGTATCTTGTAAGTTACACTAGGTCTGTGGAGTTTCTTGAGTTAGAATCTTGATTTAAAATGGAATTCTTTCATCTGGGCCCTTCGAGGTTTCTTTTGAAATTCGTGAATAATCCCTCCAATTTTATTATGTGTCTGAAAGATTTATAAACTTTCTGATTTCTGTTAAGAACAAACGAAAGACAAAGATGTTCGATATTAAATTAGAATTTGATCAGCTCGATTTTCCCATTAATAACCTACCAGTTTTCTATCTCAGTATTTCCCTTAGTGCACGATCATCGCCGCAGAGAAAATTCGTAGAACTCGAGGAAGTTTCCGGTAGTTTCGGCCGACGACGAGCTTCGACGCGGTTCCAATAATCGGTCAAATTAATAATTAACACGGGCGTTCGTTAACGACCTGATTCTGCGTGTAACTCATCGAGGGAGTTGATTAATAAAATATCGGAAAAGTTCGCTGCTAGTTTCCAAGAAAGAGCTTGTTGCCGCGTGAGATGCTAGTATCGAGCATTGAATCGTCCAATTAGCCGTTCGCCTCGATAGATCGACGAATTAATGGTGCAGGCCTTTTGATTAAACGCCCTATAGTGGCTCGTTACCGAATCGATGATAGAGGAACCTGGCTGTTGCTTTACTCCGTTTGACGTGTACGTTTTCAGCGCTGTTAATCTTCTTCGCCGTTTCAGCCCACCATTCAGTCGATCTCAACATCGAAACATGGTAAAATTTTTTCGATACTTACCCAAGTAATCTATTGGTATAGGTGAACAACCCACTAAACTGTACGAATATTAAACTGAGATAGACAATGAAGTTTCCGAGCGGAGAGAAATCATTCTCGATAAAATTGCGAGAACGAGGATGAAAAAGAATTTAAAATTAAACTTGTTCAGCTACGTTCTGTCACCGTAATAATACCAGAATCCAGCGGAACCCATTCCAATAAGAGTTAAAAGAATTTGATCCGTTTCTGTAAATCCCGAATGCCGCGAAGCGTAAGCAACGGGAATTTCGACGTTCGCGAGTTTCAAAATGGAGCCCAGTCCGAAAGTCATAGAGTTTTTAAAGTTGCCGTCCTCTGTAGAGTGGAAAGCTTCACAGAAGTTTCGAATTGTTCAGTTTTGGTTCGATTGTTGCCGCGTGGAAGTTCCAGCAACGGCATCCTTTGTGAGCGTTTCGTTCTGCAAAAAGTAGACCGTGATTTCGTTGGTCAATAACGTTTCTCCTATTCAGAAATTCTCGTATGGAACGATAACAAAATATCAACTTCCCCGGAACATTCTACATAAAATACACGTAACACTAATCGGTGACAGAAGTATCAGGTTCGCAGAAAATATTTCACGAGCCATTGACTTTTTTGACATTATGCTGTAATATTTTATTACAGTGCCTCGAAGAATCGATCTATATATAAAAAGATACGCCATTTGCTTTGAAAAAACAATGTTGACCTTCAGGTCGCACACGCGCCTCCACCTACAAACAAATTATTAATATCGGACTATGACCCTCTCGAAAACAAGCGATGTTTTAAAGGTTAAACAGAAACAACGATATGTAAATCGACCATAGGATCCATCGTTGGAAATTGAACGATCGACGTTGTACCAACGTAGGTGACAAACGTTGCGTCGGCTTTACAGCTTTCTCGATCAGAAATGCTCGCAAACGAGCAAATCTGTTTGCGGAACCGCTTTTCCCTTGAAAAACAGGAAAATGTTGGCGCAGGCGTCGTAAAATGGATCCTCGATTTCGTCTAAACACCGAGCACGTACGATGCTTTGTCCGATGGCGCGTAAAGAATGCGATAGATCAAAACGATCGATCGATCGGTCCGATAAATACCCGCGAGAAAAGTCTGGCAAAGGATGTTTGTACCCCCTTTTTCTTCTACGATACGAGATTTATGATTACTCGCGTCTGTGGACTTTTTTTCCTCGCGACAATTCTCGGTGACCCACATTTTTTTTAATCCCCTTCGATGGATATTAACTGGAAGGCTGTCCTTGATCCTGGTTATTGCGATAAATACGAAGGGCGCAGCTTTTAATTTCGATAATACTCGACACTCGATCGTACATAGATTTTGCAGTATACAACAAAAACTTCGGCCCGATATCGCGCGTCAATCTCGCGAAATTAATTAAAATTTTTGAAAGGTGTGACACCTCTCTTTGTTTTTGTCGAAAGTGTCACGGAAATCTCTCGTCAATTTTAATATTGATCGAACGTTTACTAAAAGCTGGGTTAAGTTGTAATTAAAAGAGTGAACCTGTAACGTCGATCAAACTTTATCGAAATGTTGTTAAATATTTACACCGGCAAGCGCGGCAGGTTATTGAAACGTAGAAATTTGTTAACTCGGTAATTGGGAAATTTACAAATTTAGGAACATAGAAATTTTCGAGTTATGAAAGGCATTATCCATCGGTGACGGCGAACGCTGCTTGCGTGTTTATGCCGCATTCTCGCGGCCATATCCGTCCATCGCCGAACTATACAACTATGCAATTTATTTCTGACGTTTGGTTACCGAACAGACTGTTCGATTAACAACGGGGAAATAGAGGCATTTAACGAAGAACAACGACAATGGGTATATTGTATAGGTTAATACAGGTATAGGAGGCTCAATCAGCACACAAGTTACACTGGTCGTATTTGCAGTGCCGTTGGTCGTTAGTTAGCTGTTCAACACGATCAGGTACAACGCCTAAGAGGTGTTCAATACCGACCGCAACCTGGTAAACGCGACGTAACGAAGACCCATAACAATTTACCCACCGATGCTCAACCAATCTAACCGTAGAAGGCATTAATTACGAACTGGTCGCCACGCTACCTGTTAATTAATCGAGTCTTCCATTCACAGAAAGTTGTTAGTTTCTTTACAAAACGTCCAACTGTTTCGCTCGTAACAAGCTTTGCTAACTAAAACACATTATAACTGAAGTACGTTGAAAGTACATTTGGTTCGAAGCTTTAAATAAAATCGATGCAGCCGAAGTATACGTATTTATCCTGTACTTCGGTAAAGTAAATTTTGCAAGCTCCCAGTGAAAACTGGAGGCTCAATTTGAAATTTACGGTCAAAATTTTAATTGTATCGTCCGAGCTCTTTATTTTTTAACGATATAAGACGCGTCGCTGGGAGTAAATTATCCGGTGAATTTTATTAACCTCATCGAAGCGCCACGATTCGATCCTCCCTGTCGTCTTTGCCAGGAAACTATATCCGTTGCCGCACTTTAATGACGCATAACGTGATAGCCGATCGCGTTAGAGTGAATGTAAAATGTCAAAGACTTTCCTCGTATCGTGTTCGACCTTAATACCATGCTGTTATAGCTTTCAAGGCGACGGCAATTATACTTTCAAAACCCTGTGACGGTCTTTCTCCGTTCATCCAAAAGGTCGATATGTCCAAGAGTTTTCTATCGACGATACAGGAAACACGAGGCTCGACGAGAAAATATCGAGAAAAAGGTCACGATTTGCAGCCTTCAGTGTTCTTCCATAATTTTACTTGCGCTGTGGGTGGATGAAGGAAATTGCTTAGCTATGTCAAAGAATAAAGATAAGGAGTACAATTGAATCGAATTTGCATGTTGATTCTGTGTATGAATATCTGCGACGATTTAAAAGAATGGTTACCAGCTTCATGGTTTCATATACACGGTGCGTAGGTGTAGGTGTTGCGAATGACCCTTTGCAAGCGAGTACGGGGGAGTTACGGCACATATTCAAGAGCTCTTTGAATAAAGGGCAACTTTAAAAAGAGCTCGAGAGAATATACGTATTGGCTGCCTCGTAACTGGTACAAGTGAAAAAGTGATGATTCTGCGCGAGAAAATGAATGGAGAATATGGAATAAAATTTGTTCGTACGAGGCTTCGTTATTGGGGAAATTGATTCTGAAAACGCGTTTGATATTTCAGGAATCTGCCGATAAAATATTCATCTCCGAAACTGGGAATGTGCCTGCAAACTTTAATATTAAATAAAAATATCGAATAACACTACTATTGAAAGTGATAGCGAGAGGTAGTATCACGAGTCGTGAATTCCTGATTTGGCGCTTGGAAATGGCGCGTGTAGCAATTCGATGCGCAATAATTCGATATGTGATTATTTAACGCGTGGTAATTTAATACGTGGTTATCTCACAAGTAGTAATTCGATATGTGATGATTCAATGCGTGGTGATTTATCGCGTAGTGTATTCGTCGCTTGGTGATCCCACATATGATAATTCAACGCGAGGTGTATTCGACATGGAATAAATTCGGTGCATGGTGAATTCAATGCGTTGCAATATAGCACGAGACCATATGGTAAGATATAGGTGATCACATCGAAAGCTGAATTTGAAAGTTAATAAAACGCAGGAAAAAGGAATCGTAACAAATGTCGAAGCTTTCTACCTCAAATTACCAACGATGATCGTAGCTATTGAAAAATCTACCGGAAAATGATACCGTTTCCAAGTGGTTTTCTTTACCTTATACGAAGTCTCTACAGAGAAATTGCGATCTTCCCTGATTTTCCTACTGATCTTCTTTTTTGTTCTCCGTCTCGTATGCTGACGCTGGCAAGCGTGCTCCATTTTATTCCAAGCTCTCGAAAGAACATGTGATTTCTCGAGTCTCGTGTATCGGATATCTTTTTATTCCTGCCATTTTCGTGCGCATTAACCGTGATAACGTTTCTGACTTCGAACGGTGTTGCCGGCTCGAAATTCCCGAAGAGAAACGAATAAAAATGCAACGGACGTAGGGACATTAGTAAACGGTGTTCGAGTAGTCGGACAACGGAACGATAATTTTTCAAAAAGGTATTCTAAATGCCGAAACGGATGCTCGGTAAATTACTAGATTTTTCTGTGGCCTTTTAACTTTTTCTCCCGGCGTTACCCTCCACGCGGTTAAAGAAGATTAAGCAGCCCGTTGTTCGGTTGTTTCGAAGAAGGAAACTGTTAAGTTTCAACGTCAAGAGTGTTTTCAGTTGTTCGTGAAATCGATCTTTCTTTTTTTTCGTTCTTTCGACTATTCTTCTATTTAACTTCCGCCGTAAACAATGAAGTGTTAAACAGCGCTGTGCCACGGGTGAATCATGAGAAACGACTCGAAACTTCGAAGTTGCGTTCCTTTGAGGTCCATTTTTTTCTGTCGTCTCTAATGAGTTTGCTTCGATAACGTACTACTGCAATACTTCGTATTCGCGTAAAGAATTTTGAAGTCGGTCGTGGGAAGCATTGAAAAAAAGGTCATGAAATGTATTTCAGACATCCTTCCTTTTCGAAAAATCTTTTATGGTTTATTCTGTTTAACATTGTTCCTTAACACTTATCTTTTTTCTAACTTGAGCCGGATTTATTTTCTAGTTTCCACGCGTTATCCTGTGTCAATCACTGTGATAGCTATTAAAGCTTTAAACTGTAGGAGCTTGATGTTTGAGGAGAATCCATGAATAATTCATGAAAAGTGTCCTTCGAAATGGTGCTTGATGAAAAACTAATCGTCCAGTTATGTACTAAGAGGATAAACGTCTTGCAAGCACGAACTTATTTTCAGCGATGATCGACGGTGTTAGATTTACGGTGGTCGTTCAACTTAAAAAAATAGTGGGTCAACTATGTACGTTTCAACGATCATCGAATGAAATATCGGCGGGCGGCGATCCTGCAAACGGAAAATCCAGCCTGTCACTCTCTTTTTCTCGTTTTATACCATTGGTTGTCTGTGTTCCGTTTGTTTGTCCTTCCTCTTGGCTTTTTTTTCTGTTTTGCTTTATACACGACGATTATCGAATGGCGCGCGAGTGTCGTTGAAAACGAGTGCCGAATCGCGATTTATGAGATCTTCATTTATCGCTGTCCGATGCTCCCTTTCGCTCGATTTTTTCGTCTCGTGTTCCGCGGCTCGTAAAACCCTCGTTCCTCTTGATTTACGACGCGTTGAATAATTATTTAAACATTGACCATTGTTTTGTATCGACGTTCTCTTTTCACCGCAACCAGCTCGAAGCGTCGAAAGAAAGAAATTGAAATTTTGTTCCGCCGCGAAAACACGAACGCTGTTATATCGCGTTACAGTTGATCAATTGTAACCGCGATACATACATCTTTGTTAAAACAACATTCAGGATGCATCGGTTTGAATTATTCCATGCTGTCCCGACCTGTATGATTAATAGACGCAATCGTGACGATAGAGCAAATAAAGAATGCAACGAGCAGCACGCGAAATTGAAGATTCAGAAAACACGGTCAAGCAGAATAATATATGGGTGAGGAGACCGAAGTTTGCTAGAAAGTTTGCTGGAAATGAGAAACGAGAAAGTTCCCTAAGTATCAGCTTATTTCCTAAGTAATGTCATCTCTTATCTTGCTTACTTTTCCTATTGCCTATGGTACAATTACTTTATCTTAAACTTACGAATTCGTTTAACGTCTTGAAGCATTGGTTTACCAATCGCGTTTCTGTAATATTAATATGTAGGAATCTTTAAGTGCTGAAATTTAAATTTTATTAATTTTGACTGCAGTAGATAAAGTAATTCATTTGGAAGAAATTGCAAGTAAAGATACGTGGTTTTCGTTCGTAGAATACGGCGTGGTGATTCGATGCGTGGTAATTGGACGCATGGTAATTCGACGTATGATGATTCGACGCGTGGTAATTCGACCTATTGTAATTCGACACGTGATAATTAGCCGCGTAGATATCTAACGCGTGGTAATTCGACGCGTAGATATCTAACGCGTGGTAAATTGACACGTAGGAACTTATTGCGTAGTAATTCGATGCGTACAATTCTAATGCAAGATATGATCATACAACCAATGACAATACAGCGTAGCGATCTAAAGCTAGTACCCCAAAAAAAAATAACTAAAAAGTTACAATTTCTTGTTCTACGAAATCACGTTTCGTCGTACTCGTCAGTATGACGCTCGTTAATATTATTTCGTAAAGAGGAAGGCAAGTGTAATTATCTTCTACAGAATAGCAAACAAGGAGATTGCTCGATTTTACCGGCGCCTAACGTAAGATAGACGCCTTTAATGGCAGCGTGTCAGCCTGGTAAATACTCGTCTTAGTCGATCGAGCGTAACGCTTCACCATCGACCTGCGATGTCAATGTGTCCCCACTGTAATTGCATGCCGTTCACCGCACCGAACATAGTAATTAGAAAAGTTGTATTGCGACACTGAATTTATAATTAGACGATGAATCCTGACTGCCAGGTGGAATTTCATTCAACAAAGAATTTACGTGGTCAAAAATGTATCAGTATCATTTTCGACGCGTTAGATATCGACGCATTGGATATCTTCGAATACTGACGTGTTGTATCGTCACATATTAGATGCCATCACGTTAGTTATCAACATGCTGGATTTCGACGTGTTAGATATTAACTCGTTGAGTATGAAGACATTAGATATAGATGTTGAATATCGATGCATTGTACCGTTATGCAACATACATCGAGACACTGGATATCTACTCGTTGATATACTGGATATCGTTGAATATGCATTCAATCTCAATGCATTGTGCTATGTCACACGCTATGTGTAAAGCTCCGTAAATACATAATCGTCAAAGTGTAACGATAATGTATATATATCTAAAATTATCTCCATTCTTAAAGTAACCGAGACAGACAGAAAAGTTCAATCCCGATCGAATTAAACCAAGTTTAATAATTGCGAGTATCCATAACCACCCGAGAATAGAATTGCTGAAATATTAAAAGGAGTCTGCAGTATATACTGAATCTCGGTTTGTTTTGAAATATTGCACACGTAGTACATTACGGAAAGGGGAAGTTTGCAGTTCCCTTGGGAGGCGGAATATCGAGGCTGGATAGCAGATACAGATTCGTGTACCGTTTCTTACCTTTTTATAGGGGTTCCTTGTATATCTAATGGTCCATCGTTGTAACAGCTATCTGCACGATAAATAATTCGGTATTCAAATGCTGATTTCCAACGAGAAAAAAGATGGGAAAGCCGATGAAAGGTGGTATTCTTTTCTCGTAAAATTTGAAAAGGGAGGAAAATCGATACGAGACGACGAATGCGACAGGTGAACCGGACATGATTTATCAAAATATTAAGTGTTTGTTATTTATTTATACGAATTAAACGAGTCGATTAATAGTCACGATAGTCGAGATACGCGATGGCATATCGATTGCAAACGAACGAACGAGTCTGCGGCGAGTTAACCACAGTTTTTTAAACGTTGATCCTATGGAAACAAAAATGGAGTAGTTTCGCTCGTTATAAATTTGTGACAATATTTTTTATTAAAAGAGTCGAAGCGATTTTTCATCAAGGCCCGCAAAAACGACGAAAGAAATTCATTATTTACAGTGTTTCGACCGACGTCCAGGGTCGATCTTGTCCTCGTCCAATTATAGACCGTAGGTAAAAGTGAAGTCGATTGAAACGACTTTGTAACTTTCGTTGCATTCGGAATGCAGATATATCGGGTCACGAAAGGAAGGTATGGATTGTTAAAGACGGCTGGAAATAGCTGACTAGATTGACCTTCGACAATATTCGTGCATATTTCACGAGGTGGACGAAATGTATAGATACGAAAGTGAAGTGGACGCGGAGAAGAGGATGAGGCGGCTTTTAATTTGAAAACATTCAGCGGGACAATTGCGAGTAAAATTGTCTGAAAATTTGAATAATTCTGAAATCGCTTGAAAGAGGTGGCATCTTCTCGTTGAAAGGAACAATTATCCTGAATTACCTCGTCCATTAAAAAATTACACAATCGTCCCTTTTATCGGAAGTACCCATCAGTGTTTTCTTTTTCCTGCTTTGCGTCTTCTTCTTCTTATTCTCTATTCTACTTTCTCTTTTATACCGCTTCCCGACCGATTAACGACTACAAAGATAATTCAAGGCACATCCGTGAACGGTCTTCCCTTCGTCAAAGAGCTGCGTCTCTGTTTTCAAGTCAATCCTGCTTCTTTCAAAGACCGTGCCATTTTAACTAATTAAAAGAACGTGGATGTTTATGGAATTATAAATTTGTTCCTTTACCGTTTTGAGGTTCCAACGAGGCTAGGTTAGATTTCGTTTGATTTAGGTAATTAGGTAATTAGTAGATTATGGATATTTATGCAATCTGCTGCCTCACCATTTTGAGCTCAGACTAGGTTAGGTTCGATTTGGTTCAGGTAATTAGTAGATTGTAGATATTTATGCAATCAGGAAAGTGTTCATGTACCATTCTGCAATTTAAGTAATTTTAGAGTAGATTAGGTTTGAATTGGTTCAGGTAATTAGATAATTGGCTGTGGATGTTTATACAATCGTAAATGTACTCCTCTATTATTTTGAGATTAAAACGATCTGAAGCTAGGTTAGGTAACGCTAACCAATCGTATTTATCGTGGGCAATGGACCGAGGATTTAATTAAACGAAAAATTTCTTATTCCGTTGGTAGCGATAACTCGTGGACGGGGAACGGGCAAAATCCTGAGTAGGGTGAATAATTTTCGTGTCGGTGAAAAATCTCTCTTAGGAAGGAGAGAATTTTTTCCTCTTAAATCGCTGGACTTCTCTCCGGTGCTCACCTTTTTTCAAATTGTCTCTTACAGGGATTGTTTGAAGGAATACCATAACTCAAAAGCGCAAAACGTTTTAAAACAATTTCGCGAGATTTCTTGCACAGCAAGCTCTCGTTGCATTATTACTGGCGAAGCTGCAGGGACGGATATTCACAGAATTCGCAATATACTTGATGGATCCAAACATTTCCGTGCATGCGAAGGTCATACATTTTTGTAATTCTGTAACACGATGGTCGTATACGATGATCATATATTTTTGTAACATTATGACATCGCACGTGACAAAAGGCAACTTTGCATACAAAGGACATGAAGTGAAATGGTATCCATAAATAAGGAACCTAACTCCCTCTTAGTAGCATCCATCGATTGACAGGAAATAGAAACGATACCGACGTCTCAAAGTGTCACACGTTAATTAGATTGTAGACGGTAAACTGTGCATCGCACGTGTTACAAACGGCACCTGCATCCTCGTCGGTGACATTTATTAAATTGCAACACGCCATAACTCGCAGGACCGTATAAGCGTCGAATTAACGGTCAGCGCCATACAATACTTGTGTACTCCATAAATTGTATCGTCGATCGTTGCGACATGAATCGTTCGTTCGATGGAAGTGGCACATGTGCAGCCACATTTCGGAGATCGATCTTTGCCACAAGTAAAGCTCACGGGAAATTCACGCGACATGACACACATTGCCTCGATGTGTATTCGCCAAGAAATTACACCATTGCAAAATTATCCGTTGTAACGCGTTGTCGACATAATTCAGGAATATTGTCCGGTCTCTTGTGGTTGAACAGTTGCCATGTTAAGAGCCAGCAACGCTTACGCGACACTGATGAGAACATTTGTTTCGTCTACGATCGCGAATTTCGATGGAAATTCGAATTCGACGTTCCATGGAGATTTTACGGACTTCTACCTTATTCCCTGTTCCACCCGTCTATATTCTGTAGCTCTCTGCTGCTTGTATTTCGCGTAAAAAAGGCGAAGGAAAGAATGATTTTCATCTCATGGAGCTTTGGAAATATTATGACGGAAAATATTGGTCGAATTGAGATTCTGGTGAAAATATATTCAACGTCAACTTCGATATTCCCCAGGTATATCCGGAAGAATCTCAAGTGTATGTACAGCGCAGGACAAAATGAGAAGACATTTTACATATTTTTATATTTTGCATGATTATAAGATGTACATTTTCTATGGCGACAACTGGTCTATAACTTAGAAATGAACTTTTTGCATTGATAGTTGGAGTTAATGCACAGTCCAGGTCTCATTATGATTGAATAACTTCTCGACGAAATAATTAAATGGTACCTCAAGAATAATTTAAGTTGTTTCATCGAATTGTACGTGATTGAATGAAACACAGTTTCGAAGAAATTAGTTTGTTCGCTCGTAGGAGTTGTACACGGTCGACGAGCCGTGCTAATTTCATTTCTTGCGAGACATTACACTCATCGGCCATGCAAACTGGTGAGACAATCTCGAGGAATACGTTATTACGCCACGGATTGTCGTTCCTTTAAGAGGTTTCGCTTGTGCCTGAGGAATATCCGTGTCCATGTCGTCGGCTAAAACTCCGCGAGCATAATTGCATTTCCAAGCGGCGGCAAAGTTACCCTCTTCCCTGGTTCAGGCATTATTCCCAAAGTTCGTCGCATGTCCCATTATTTTTGCTTGTTTCCTGGGATTATTGTTTCGCTCGCGACTCAACCGCGAGAAACATCCATTGTCCAATATACGAATTAAAAAATTTCCTTCGCGCGAAATAAATGTTCGCTATTCCGGTGAAGTCAACAAGTTGGACAATTGGAACAGACTGACACGATGAAATTTGTTCAGCTGAAAATCTCGAAAAATTCGAGGTGTCAGGCACGAAGTTCGAGAAGGTTTAGCGACGTAAAACTACTGCCACATGACACCACCAAATTTCCACATTTCGAGATTTCTGAATTTCTCGGTTTTCAAATAACTAAATTTCTAAGTTCCAAGTCACCGAAGTTGTGCATTTCTAACTTTCCAAATTTCCATATTATCGAATTAGACATCTCCAGAGATCTTGGATATTGTGCACTACGCAGGCCCACGAGTTCTTCGGGCGGGCAGTTGATCTGCCCGTCTCTGCAACAGCTCGATAGTCGCCGATTCGAAACAACGATGAATGTGCCGAACCTTTTGAAGCCCACAGCGTCGATGAACCGATATTCAAACATTATCGTTGTTTAAAGCATTCCCGATGATTCTGTTCATATTTCTGTGGCGCGTCAACAGCTGGTTAAACTAGGCCTCCTATCTGTGCACGTTTTATTGGCACACGTCCACCGATAACAGTCGGGCCAGTTATCTGCTGTTCCTTCGTCGCGACGATAAAACTATTCCTGCGAGTACACTTCAAAATGGCTATCGCCGCAATTTTCCGCCGTGAACTTTAATTAGAAGAATATCCAAGTAAGCGGAAGAACATCGAAGACGAGTTTCAAGTTGCTTTCGATTCGATATTCTCGGCATGGAAAGGAATTTCAACAATTTCGCAATCGTAATCGTTTACGATTGTTGCAGAAGAGACTGCACTGCCAGTACGCTGCTTGCTCGTTAGGTATTCGTGTTCGGAGATCGATAAATAATGAGGCGAATGAAAGGTGCAATTTGATTACAAATAGCACGGACGTCGCTTTGCATACAGAGGGAAGTCGGTTCATTGGCATGCAGAATTGAAACAATAGGGGTAGCGCAACTCGGCTTTGATGTTCGATGCCTTTTCGGATAATGCAGTTGTTTCCATTTAAATCGCTAACTTTTTATTTCCCCGTACTTTTCGATCTCTCGTTCGCAGTCCGCGGATAAAAACGTTGTTTTAATTAATAATCGATCGGATCACTCGATGGAAAACGATAACTTGTTGAAACATTCGGACGCCCGAAATGGACGCAAAGCGAGGATAGATTAAAAGTTCCTACGATTTCATCGACTATGTTTTCAATGAAATTAATGTTTAACATTCTGCGTGATAAAAGTTGCATGAGTGATTTTTAATTGCGTTCCACCGAAACGTTCGATGCGATAATAGATCAACCGTTCTAAAAGGCGGACAATTTTAAACGGTTCGGAAACTGATTAAAATAAACGTAGACTCTTGGTGGACACGTCGCTTTGGTCGGTGGAAAAGTATAGAAGAAACTTCTCGAAGATTATACATCACCCTGTCGAGCCAGCATCAAGAAACATTTGCGTGTTTCTACTTCGGATTACGTTCGATGTTACCGGTAGTTTTCGTCACCATTTCCTTCGTCTGTTTTATCTAACTCGTATCGAAGAAAAGATACAACGTCTGACAGGTCGTTGCATCGTGAAAGTCAGTGATAAACGGCGAACATACTTCCTGGATTACCACGTTCTGCTCTTCGGTCGTATGTCCAAGGATAATGGATGTGACAAGTCTGCAGGAACTGTTTCTTGCTTTTCTTTCCTTCTTTTGCTATGCGTTTAAAGGTTTAACTGACTGTCGGATTGACCCCTTTCTTTACTTTCCTCCGAAACCTTTGTCACTGGCAACATTCGTAGTGAAAAAGGTGATGTATAACGTATCTCTACAGGAAGATTGATAATAGTTGATATTTTGCAATGGACTGCACCTGAGTTCACTCTGGATTCTTGTAAGTTTAAAAATTTCAGTTTCCGGGATTTGAACATTTTGAGATTTTATCATTCAAATTGAAAAGTTTCTGCACATTTTAGACTTTAGCTATTATTTAAAACTGACTTATACGTTTTTTAAATTCACCGATTATGCGATCGAAATTCTGACGAAGGTTATGTTCATATTCGCATCGATTGTAAAGCCTCGTATATGGTCGAGTTTTATGCGAATAGTATTTTTATTTTTTAGAAGTCGTTTAAGAACAAGGAGTCTGAGATTTATTATTCTCTTAAAACTCGTGCGCCGTCCTTCAAGTAAAAGGACACCCCTTTTTTATTTCTACGTTTCCCTCCTTTATTATGACTTCTCGAAACCACGAAAGGTTCTCTTGAATTGAGCGTACGGTGAATAAGGGATGGGGGACGTTCAAAGGTTCTTCGGCTCCAGGTTCCGAATCTGTACGCGGACAGATGAAAGGCGTTGCCAACTGTGTCATAAAACGGTAATACAGTTCTTGATTTTTTAGGGGAGATTTCATTTTCTTCTTGTCCTGTTCTGTGAAAGAAGGCAGACGATACAATGTTCCGTAGAAGGTGAGAAAGATTTCTAGAATTTAGTGTCTTTATTTCACGTTCCTTCGGCAACTGACGTTCACTTTTTAGAGGTCTTTCAAGCATACTCAAATGTTCTCGGTTTTTTCTTTGATAAATTATTTATTTCATTTATGTAAGAAACTTTCTTAAAAATCTTGGCAGCCCTTGTGATATTTCAACCATGGTCCTCTTAGCTTGACACCTGCATTTTTAGTATCTTGGTCGTGAATTGTGTTATTACTTTCGTTGCTGATTTAGTGACTTTTATTACGATGGTCCTGGATTCTTTTCAAAATGTATGCGAAATGATATCGTTTCCAATCAACATCCCTAGCGATTCGCCTCGTAGTTTTACAGTACACCCACGTCAATATAATCCGATTCGAAGTTTGATGTATGGAGAAACCCAGACGCGAAAGTTTCAGTCAGTTTTGGTCCATTCTCTTTCTCGCAACCAGTTGTTTGCACAAAACTTTCATTCGTGTCTTACATACCGATTCCATAGGATAACATTTTATTTTTATTGATGCCGCTTGTTTCGCGACTTTTGGAGTCGAACAACATCGAAAAACTTGCAAATGTACGAAGCTCGAAATTAGCAGAAGTTCAAGATGGAAAAAGGATTTGATAGTGGGTTAATGTCGTTCTAATTTAGACAAGCCCCGTGGCATAGAACGGAAGTTACGGTAATTTCGTGCCAGATAACGGACGGTTCGAATTAGCATTCGGATTAAAATCGGATTACAAGAAGGGTGCAGCGATAACCCGGAAGAAAGGTCACTTCGTGTCTCAAGAATCATGCTAGACCAGAAACAAATGAACCGTGCTTCACTTAATGTTCGGTTTTGGACTAGAAGTTGGGGAATTTAGGAAATTGGGGTACTTGGAAGTTGAGGATTTCGAAAATTAGGGTGCTGGAATTTTAGGAATCTAGAGATTTGGTAATTTGGGATTCTGAGAAATTGTGACTTCGACAATTTAGGAGGTTGAAAATGTACAAGTTTGGAGATTTGTATGTTTCAGTGATTGAAAGTTCAAAAATTTTGACCCTCCTGAAAATTTCTGAATTTGTAGTGTGAGTAATCTGGTCCCCAGGAAAAATTTCATAAAGAATACTATCCGAAAAATCCGGGGAAGGCCTGATAAAATTTTCCTCCCGATGCAGAATTTCTCATTCAGCTGCATGGTAATCAGACCGTCAATTTTCTCGGGATATTGAACGCGATACGCGCGGTGGGTAAACAGGCAATATTTCGAGCAAACAGTCGTTGTAAGCGAGTGGTTTCACGCGGGATCTCGAGGGACACATTTTTTTCGGGGCTTTGGTCGTTTTTCTGGCATGTCTCCTCTTCAATTATGCAACGAGATCCCGGCTTCATTTCTAAAGTTAACGGCGTCGAATCGTCGTAAACGTGATGACGCCCGGGACCTTGCTTTCTTTGGCACGTTCAGCGTGACACGTTTAAAAATGGAGAAGCTTGTCAAAGTCGTGAAAAGAAAACGGAAACAATGAGCATGCAACAAGTTGAGCTGATTTTAGGAGAAGCACGTCTAACGATCTTATCTATCACGCCACGTTAGTTATTTAACGACGTGATTCTGAAAAGTGCCGGAATAATTAGGACACAACAGGTGGAGACTTTCTTTTCTGATGCCATTAATCGTTGTGTTAGCAAGGTTCATAGTAAAAACAACTATTTTATCAAGTATTATCTTTGCTCACCAGATTTTAGCATCTTTCATTTTTCTTGGGTAAATTTAAATTTTATTAAGTGTTGCCGATGTTTCTTGATTTCGACTAAAATCATAAATCTTGATGAGGGTTGTTTTTGGTCACGAACCCCTCGGTTCATCATATTGAGTTAAAATTCCCTCTAAGCACATTAATCACGAAGCAATCGATATTTGTTTAAAAAATAGAATAGCAAAATGTGTACCATGATACTTCGAACGATACTTCCGTTATTAATCTTACTTTCTTATGTAAAAATATTCATCCATCAGTGAAATATGTTGGCGGAAGCCGCATCAATGTTTAACGAGTTTGTAAATGGAGCTAGCGTGAAAAGTATAACCCACATTTGACAGCATACGTGACACGTCGTAAAGAGACCTTTCTCTCTACGGAACGCGACGAAATATTTTGACGTTCGATGCGCATAAATGACACTTTTTCATCTTGTTCACGTCGACGTCGATAAGGATCACGTATTATTTCCTGGACATACATATTATATCACCCGGACATTTATTATTCTATGGAAACATATCTACTATTCTATAATTCGAATGCATTGATTATCATTCCGGAATTCTTTGAACCACCCTTAGCCGATAAAACCAAACGAAAATGATAATCGCCTCGGAGTTGGGAAATTGACGCAGTAAACCCTGATTACATTCCAAGTACTGAGCAGGAATTTTTTAATTTCCCTGTACTCTGATAACATTACGACTTCATATCGCGTTATTAGGCGACCACGAACAGCGTTCTCTCCACAACGATGCAGTCCGTGTTAATCGCGAATTCTTTGTAAACAAGATAATTATGACATACAAGGTACAGCGACATGAGTGGAAAAAGTGATTCTAAACTTTTAAATGTTCAAACACTTGATCCGTGATAAATAATTTATCCCCCCCCCCCAGATAGCATTTGAGTTTCGAGATTATTTCGCGAATTGTCGAGCTGCCATAATGAGACGGATGAAATATTTGTACGTGGCCTTAATTCGATGGGCAGGGACGTACTTTGGTTGGCAATTTCTCAGAGCAACAGGTAGTCAGCTATGGAATTTGATACAGCTTATGCCCGATAGGCTTGCCGTGTGTATTTTGCGAAAGCATCGGACGTCGGATTATTGCGATACTTGCGTATACAAGCAAGAAACAAGCCGTTCATTCGACAGGCTTCCCTGTATTCACGGTCGGATCGTTTAATCGTCTCTAATTAAGGTTACCCATGGGCTAACAACGACCCTTTGACGGGAATCGCTGACAGAACGATCCGCGACAGGCAGCAGGATTTGCTTTGAGTGTCGCGACGATTGTAAACTCTGGAACGCAAACTCTGAGAATCGTTTAACGCTACACCGTCACAATCGAACGTGAATTTCCGAGTTTACCGATGCCTTGCATTTAAGTTAATGGCAGGTTCGTGAGATTTTCGTGCGGCGAAAGTCGACTGGTTTCTCGGTGAAACGGGAACGGATATAATAATTTCACGGTTGAAAGTGGCGTTGCAGATTTGCTACTCCTTTTTGCCCTTACAGAAACTTCGAATCGTTAAACTTTTGAGTGCTTTCACGGCTTTTTGGCGCTTTCTGGCCTTTTTCGCCCTTTCCTTTCACGTCCTTACTCGTAATAACACCGTCGATTTTGCGCAGAAAAATTTACCATTCGAAAGGAACGAAGAGAGACAGGATAAACGAAAGCTTCAACCCTCTACGCATTCAACCAACTTTTATACGAGTCTTTTGAAATTTTTTTATCCCAGTTGCGTTTGAGGTAACTAACATTTTTTTTCGAGACCAGGTCATTTGTATTTATTCGTTTCCTACGTAAGGTACCTTTCTGCATATGTTCTTAGTGTGGAGAACCACAGAGTTTCGAGTTTTAATTTGCAGAACGTCGATCAATCACCGAGCTTTCGTGCGGATGCTACGTCGACTAAGCGCGCTCAATTATGCAAGCTCGATTATCGATTTCTACACGCATCATGGCCCAAATTCCTCCATAATCGGGCAACACGCGGAACTCGCGAAGAAGCTCCGTTTTCGTTGCAGAGATAAGAAACTGGTGGTTTTAAAAACGGTTTCCGGGAAGTCGGACGAGATTTTCGTACAAGCACGCTCGAGGTGAATTTTGAAGCGAATTTGATTCGGAGATTCCGCTCGAGATCCCGGGGAATTTAAATTCCCCGGGACCCGGAGTACAATTGAAACGAAAAATGGCATTCGTAATGACGTTTCAAGCGCAAACAATCCGAACGAAGGGTGAATTTTTTTGCTCGCACGTGGAACAACGGAGAATCGTCTCGAAATGGAATCGCAACGCATGTTTTTATCGCGTTAGCGTCGTTTAATTCTCATGGATATTGAATAGCGACGGAGGGTGAAAATATCCGGGCCATTTACTTGGTCGTAAGTCCGCGACCGATTATTAACCGTGACAGCTCGAAAACGGCCATTTTTTTCCGTTCGCTGGTTAATGTCGGGTGTATAAGCAGCACTTTTTAAGCAACGAAATATCACGCGCACGCGATGGGCTTTAAGTAGATCGTGCACGAAATAACGTGGAAAAAAACATGCGGGTGGAAATGCGAGGGCGGACGGAACGCGAACAGGAAGTTATGTGGCGTGACTGTTAAACGCGATACATTTCGGGATAGAAGAGCGACATAAATATCGAAGTTATGCGACATAACCGCTAGTCGAGCATTAACGCGTTGAAAGGGGTTGTTCCACTTTGCGGAACATAACTAATCGCGAGAAGGATTCGAGCACGTTGATCGCGGGGTTAAAACCGGAACGACGATTTACACTCCGCGAGTAGTCTTTGTCTCGTTTTACCTCGTCAAGAGTCGAATACTGGGTCATGTCGTCACAAGGATGGTCTTAAGTGGAAAGTTGGCACGTGACGAATTCTCGGGACGCCATTGAAAGGGCTGGCTAACGTGGCTTGCCATGTAAGCACCGTTTTTCTCGCTTCTTATTCTTGGGTCGATGCCACGTAACGCGAACGCTCGGTTACACGTGAAATTGATCGGATATCTGGAGCTGGAACGGCAAAAACGCCGTTTTTGCTTCATTTTGACCATCTTCCTCGACGTTCGTATCCCATGTAACAGTCCATCGAAAATTCTGGCAAAGTTACACGGTTGACATACGTACGGTATTCGAACATGTTATAATAGATTTCTTGTTATCATTTTGAAAACGTGCAAACAACCGTTAAAAATAATATATGTGGTATATTAGAAACAGAACATATTTGGGACACTAAGGGATAACTAAAAGTCCGCCCTATTTGAACAAAATAATATCTGGTTTATTTGACCGAGCACAAACGTTTGCATTAGCGTTTCATTGATTGAAACTACTGGTTATATTCGAGCTGCACCAAACGGCAGAATGCACGAACTACACAGACGCATGTCTGTTTGCACTCTAACCGTATTAGTTTCCGGTTTTCTTCGATGTTTGCATTCGTGATATCCGCCCGCTCCGTGCTAATACGTTGTACCGATGATTTCTCACGGGAACATCGGCAACGCTTCAAGATTTATGCTCGTATCGGTGTTCTCTCGCCGATACTTCGATATTCTTCTCTTCGAAATCAAATTCATACATCATGAATGTAAATGTTGTTGGCCGTTATTCCAACAAAATGTTCGTTATTCGATTTCGATTCTATATACGTCCATTATTTGAAGAGGAAATTAGTTTATTCGAAACAATTGTTTTCATCTCGATTTATTGTTCCACAATTGAAGCGTGGAGTTACAAAACAATTATATTTAAATATGTAGGTAGTTTTTAAATTTGTAATCAAATAATATATTGTAGTCTGAATTTAATTGAGATTGCGATTCATATAGGTTGCTGTTCGAGTTTAATACGCGATGCAAAATATCGGGCGTTGTTTTTCAACAAGATCTCACTTGTAAACGCTTGAACGTCACTCGTTCGATTACCTTTCGATCCTCCGGCGGGGCGAACGGATTTTATTAACAGAAAGAACTCTCTGGGCAATTTAAACGGTACACGTATGCTCGTGCACCATGCAAATTGTGTGCGCTGGCCTTAAAAACATCACACCGTGCCTTCGATACTGGTACGCCTCGTTAAACTATCGATTTCATTGGGTGGGCACAGCCTGCAAGTAACTTCGCGGAACGAGCGGCTAAAAAAATCTTGTACACGAACGTTTTCCCGTAATAATTCGATTAACCCGTCCAGATACGATCGCGTCCGCAAAATATTGGCCGGATGAACGTCCGAAACGATGCTCGAGACGGGTCATATCGAGGAATCGAACGACCCGTTTCGCGCCACGTGTTCACCGCTGCTTCTACTCGTCGACGACGTGTAACAAACCAGCGAAGCAGCGAAAAAATTGGATTAAAAAAAGACCACAGGCCGTAGAACGAGCAGCGTATTTTTTTTCACGCTATTTAGGTTTCGCGGATGACTCGCCATTACGAAGAATTACGTCGAATGTGAAATCGCTGACGCGATAGCTGGTTGAAAGGTGGCTTCGTTGGTTTAACGAATATTGCAGGCCTCGTTCGCGTTCACACGATCGTATTTTTTCTGGAAAAACTCTGTACAATCACGGATGCTGCCGTCAGCATTCATTTTTACACGAATTTCCCGCGTTACAGCACTCTGTACTGGTTTTGAAGGATCGTCTCAATTTTGGGAGCAACCATCAAACGATTCGCCCCAATTCATTTAAAACCTGTGGATAGTACCTCTGAAATTTAACCAGTATGCAGATGCGTTAATGTATATGTATAAAGCGAACTGCGCAGAGTATTTTTATGCACAAAATGAAATTAGACGTCACAGTTATTATTTATAAAGCATGTCCTTTGAATTTTTTTCGTAGTAGAAAATTTTTCCAACGAGGAGACAAGAGACAGATAATCGAACGGAAGAATGTCAGGGAATGTCGGTGCATTTTTGGCGATTCATAAAAGACGTATAACGTCGTATTCGCGTTGGTTATGCAGCATATATGCATCAACGGAACGCAGAAAATGATTCAGATGAAAGCATTCGTGGAATATTTGGGGCTGATAACAACGAGACAAGAACAAGCCGTTGAACGTGCATACGAATGGAACAATGCATACCCTGATTGCGAGCTACGAACAGGAATTTGTTTTATTTGAAAAATCGCACCTTAGTGAGAGGTCGGCATTCGCCGTTTCATGTTTCTTCAAAATTGAAACTAATGCCCAACTTTCCTTGAAAATTGTACGATTAATTTTTATACGTTCTTGACTGCTTCACCTTTTAATAATCTCTGAAAGAGGGAACATAAAATAGCAAATCTGTTTACTCGATGCTGTTAAAATTTAAAGCTCATAAGCGTCAATAATTACTACGTAGATTTTACTGTTTTATGAAATTCGAACAAGTGTAGTTGAACAGTCTGAAGTGGGGATTTAATGTGAAAACCGCGACAAAATCGCAACGCCGTATAAGACACGAGCTAATAATTCCTGCACGAGCAGAAACTCGACGTAGCACAATCGTGGCAAATTATAAATGGCAAGCTTCAAAGCTATTTGCCGGCCGAAAGTTTTAAGTAACGAAGCTTATCGTTATCCATTGACCTCGATTTTGGGAGGAGTTCATGATTGTCGAGCAACTTGAAGCGAGCAACAAACGCTCGTCATAATTCTACGCTCGAAACTTCTAGTGGTACACGTCAATAATTTCGGCCACTTCGAACTTTCTAACAGTCGCATCAGCCGCTACCCGTTGGTCGAGATTTCGTTATGCGACAAGCAGTCGCTTTGAACAACCAACAACTGTGCACCCAATAATATCCAGTACTCTTCCGGATATGTCACTTGATATATCACAGAAATCTTCATCACAAATTTCACAATTTAAATAGAGTTAAACATAAAGTTTGCAAAGTGAAAAGATGATTTTAATTAGCATATTTAAACTTGATGGTGTGCCACGAGGGCTGCGCATATTAGCGTCAAGTCCTTAGCGTATTATCCATAACGAGCACGTTTTGTCACAATATCGTTAGAGCAAGAGGGTTAAGCTCATTAACGTTTGCTTCACCGACTCCTAAAATCTGCAAGAAATAGATTGTTGCTTATTTCCTCAGCGTTCCCTTGTAGTCGAGTTTCATTTTTAAAATTCAGAAAAGCTTGCTTTTGATATTCCAAGGACTTTTCACCGTAGCATTTTATCTTGAGTTTCTTAAGAAGCTCGTTTAATTCTCCATTTAAAACATCTTGAATGAACGCGAATCAGAAGTTTGTAAAATTGTATCTGCAGCAGCAAAAAGCAGGAAGCTTACGTAAACGAAAAGGTATCGAAGTGCTTGAATGCGAGGGTGTATACAGCCATTTGAAAGCATCAAAGTTTAATACTTTCACGGAGACTATTACCTCTTATCTTAAGCTTTCAAAGCTTACGGGTATCAAGCCGCAAAATTTCTAAATTAGAAGCTTGTACATTTGAAAATTACCAACGAAAAGGAAGCGGCGAAGCGTATTTCCCGTACGTCGTAATTTTTCAGAAAAAAAACCAACTGTACTCGGTCACCTGCTTCTGAAGCGTCGTTTCTCAAATGCCGGAAGTTTAAAACCCTGTTCGCGAACGGTGGTCCAAGGATTCAAAAGAACGCGGTTCGACGTTTGGTAAGCAGAAGCTTGCCTCGAGTTGCGAACAACTTCCGTCACAAGAGGAGTCTAATCGTGGCGATTGAACGACTCGCAGAGTTTCATGAAGTTAATCCGGCAAATGCAAGCAAGACGGTCCAAGCGACCAAAGTCGAACAATAATCCATCGAACGAAGCCTTGCACGCTCTCTCAAACAGTCCATTAAAGGTTGAATCCCGTTTCGGATTCGAACACGAAACCGATGGACGTTTATTGTGCACGGTCCGTCCGCACTTGCGTCGTCGTCGACGACATTTGTTAAGTCAATAGCAGCTGCCGTCTCTTATCTATTACAGATGTCACCGGCTGACTTTGGGCTTCTGGGTCAATTGCACATTTGGGTCGAGTTAATCGGAAGTAGCGGGACCGATTCTATTTCCTTCTCGCCACGGGGATAAATTAATTAACCGTCCCTTTAGGCACCCTGTTGTTAATGGCCGTTGCTAAGACGATAAATATACCGGTTGTCAACGAATTTTCCACGGAACACGAGATTTTATCACCGTTTATGTTGCATGTTACCCTTTTCTGTGTAGGTGTGCGCACACGGGTTGCTATTGTTTGCACACTTTATCGTCGGGATAATTTAATGGCGCGACCCTTCAGAAAATGGAAGAAAATCGGACTCTGTTGGTGGTCCGTGCTTTCCAGTTTACAGCTTGCAACTCTCGAGCTGTGGGTAAACGAGATTCAAAATCACCCTATGCTGATTTCGCCACGTTCAAAGTTTCTATGCTTCTTAGATAACTATACCCTCTATTCTCTCCGCTCTCTATATCCCTATTTCCACATACATGCTCATCTCTTTACATCTTTAAATATCTATAGATGCCTACATTTCTAAAATCCTAGAAGTCCACATCCCTGACACTTCATTTAATGTTCGAATTAAAAAGTTGTCAGCGTGCAATGAAAATTTCAAATAACCTACTCGTGAATGTCTAATCTTATAATTACTTGAAATATTTCGAACGAATCGTCTCGTAAAAAGGAATGAAAGACCCCGACGAGGAGGTATCAGGGTTCACCGTCGTTTCGACGGCTCGTAAAGTACACATCCTTCAGGGTGGAGAGGTTTTTATCGTGCATTCTGCTTTTATGAAGGAAACGGAAGGACGAATGCCCAGTTTGGACTAAGTGGAATACGAGCATGATGTCGTATCGTCGAACAGACGAGGAGAGGATTCAAGAAAAGAAGGACTATCGTGGCTGAATCATGGAAGAAAGCAATAAAGAAGGTCAGTGATTTATGGACGTAGGTAAAGTATGAAGACTAACGTTGCCGGCATGATTCTCCTCGCCGTGTATTTACATTCGATGCGGTTTACCTGCCATGGTAATGTTCGCCATCTGTTTTGTGCGATGTTAAGGATTTTTACATCGGAAAATCTATTGCCTTTTAATCAATTTAAAAATCTATTTATCCATTTATCGATCCTTACCACATGCAGATATTTACAATAATTAAATTATTGTCGCAATATTACATTTACACCTACTTCACCCGCAAAATTTTTGAAATAGTTTTAATCGCCAATTAAATTAATTACTTACGCCATCATCCTGTGAACCAACTAATTAGATTTAGATGATATTTGCAAAATGGAGGTACACGGTTTGATATATCGTTCAAATGATCCAATCAAATTTATGTACATCCCATGTACACGCGACACTTGTTTCCTGAACAGTGCTTAATTACCTCCGAAAATTGAATACGTTGTCGCTGAAGTTTCATTCGGTTCTCTTATAACGTCTGACAGGTTTTGATGTCCTTTGTTTCGTCGTTTCCATGCATTATACGTGGAATTTTTGATATTCCCCTTTAAGAAACACCGGAGCATGAGGGGCAGGAAATTGCATTGCGAAAGGTACACAAAGTGGATCGTGTCGTTAAACGAAAATTACAATGTGCCACACCAGATGGCACGCTGCAATAATTTCTCTCGCGTAATCTCTGACGAACAATGTATTAGGAATTCCGTGTTCGACTGCAACAAACGCGGCGCACAAATGTCCACCAACTCCACTTTATAATACTGTCATATTGCGAACGATTTCCGATACGCTGACGCATTTATGACACGAACTTTCCACTAAATCGGAACATATTCCATGCCCGAACCGTCCTACTCGAATATCAAGCATCCTGTTTCCGAATTCAAACGAAATTCGCCATGGTGAGACTACACCTGAGCCAAAACTCACGTTTCGGAAAAAAATTGCCACATTGTCATATGGACTTTCGTGTTTTTCGATGACATATATTAGAGAAAAGTACTTGATGATTTTGGAAATATCAATGAGAAATTGTTAGGATTTTAGGTTTTTAATGATTTGTCTCGTTGTTTACAAGTACATATAGAACGCATAATTAATATTATCAACAAAGATAATTGTTCGTAAAGCATTATAAAAAAAAACCGCAAATAGTCGGTATTCCGTATGGAATGGAAAGCATTGATATTCAGTAACGGTCGGTAATTGCAGCGTCACAGCTATTCGATTTAATAACAGATGAATTTACGAGAACGATAAATGTTGCTCGGCCCGTTGGGCTCCTTTGACGATCGTGCCGTTGTTATTATCAGCGGTTCACGGCTGTTTAAATAAATATTAAATTAAGCTTTATTACAGCCGCGATGGTTACGGTCGCTGTATTCCATCTATCAAAAATATAAATCAACGAGTTTACGCCGCTTTTACGCGCGTGTACCACTCACGTTATATTTCTGTTGATGTTGTTTCGTAATAAAATTATGCGAAGTGTCCCGTTTCTCGCGGTGATTCTTTCGGAACGTGTTTTCGAGTACGAAAGCAAACAAGATTTTACTGATCTCGTTTGCGATAAACCGGGACATTTTTTATGCGCAATCATTTTAAGAGTATCACGACGTAACGTCAAATTATCAGAACGTCGGGAAGAGTCGAAATATCGAATGCAAACGTTTCGAATCGTGCCATTCCGACCGGGATTACGAGATGAAAAGACTTGCCTAGTTTCCACGAAGGCTAAGTACGATTATTTTCCTTTCAATTAACGCCGAGGAGAGTTTCCGTTTAGTTGGCGGCGCTTTCTCGCCTTTCGATCGCGAAACTCGAGGACACTTCTGAAAAGTGTTGGCCAAGTAAACCGATCCTCGGAACCGTCTATTTCGATCGTCCTAACATCCTATTAGCAGGGAAACTTAAATTAGATTCGCACGGTTTAACTTTTCACTTTTTGACCGACGAACACGCTCCGACTCTTGGGACAGGCTAAATCCAGCCGTTCGTCGGTTGAAATTATGCGGCGACTGGATTGATTTATCGCCAACGATCTTCGTCGAAGCGGCACGCGAAAAAAAAAAAATGAACGCCTCTCGTTAGAGGGGAGAAACTTTGTTGGAATATTCTTCGTCGTTGGTCGATCCCATCGGACGAATTTCCTTCCGATTCGAGTCGAGATTCGAGAACAAACGCCTCGTCGTGTCGTGCAAGGCTAGAATTTTCCCGTGTAAAATTCGCCCCGGGACGAGGGGAGGGAACTGGTTGCACGGTGTTGATAACAGCGTGCACACGTTGTGCATGCACGTGGTATCCTTAAAGCAAGGCGGGAAACAGCAAAGAAATATGATCGTGTGCTTCGCGTGCACGCCCCTCGGTTGCACTTCATGAATTTTCTACCGCTACCCTCTGTGTTATAACTTCATGCTGGATTTTAATACGGGATACGCGAAGCTTGAAAATAAAAAGGTAGGGACACGCCGCCTGCTTCAAAAGAGCTATTTTCGCGGCGTTCTTTATTCTTAACCGATTTAAAACGCGAGACCTGTGCTATCTGACACTCTATCCAACGCCAGGCAAAATTTACTAAATTCGTGTTGCGAAGTCGTGTTAAAATTAGAATGGATATTAACGCGTGCTCACTGCTAGAATTTGTTATTTGAAATTGTCGATGTACTCACTTTTGAAAACAATCATTTTTCACGATGTATTCATTAATGCTTTATTAATGTACGTTATTGTATGGTAGTACATTATTTTTCAATGCCCGTAAGTCATAAAAATAAAGAACTTCAATCTGACTAATTCTGAAAGACTTCAAACTCTAAACTTCCAAGGTTCTACTCGGGTAAATGTATCCAACCTGTGGGTCGAGAGCAATATTTTGTAAATCCCGATTTAGAAGGAAATAGCTGCTGAACGTGTCTCACGAGCCGGCGATATCGTTGCGTTAAGTAGAATAGCCCCGTAGCTGGCGTAGGATGTCTGACAAATGCGGGCCTCATACTACTTACTCTACGAAGCTTTACTCCTGTCGCGTTTAAAGTGATACAAATGGAACGTCTCTTTTTTACGTTATTACCGGCCAGACATTTCTGCAGGATTGTGCAATAAATCAGCCGGAATATTTGTTGCTGGCCGAGTCATCCTTAATTAAGGAGAAAAAATGTGCGCGTGCACCGCGGACCGCGTAACATCTAGTTTTATCGTCGGTAATATGTTCCACGCTTTTGAAAGTTCTTTATACGCTCGCGAGTGATATGTCCTTATACCGGTGAAATCCTCTTTGGTTCCATTCCGTAGAGGGCTGGTCCATTTCGATCGTCAGATTGCCGGAGCTGACGATTAAAGGCAACGAGAAGGGAGAATGTAAGGGTTGCGAAGAGACGATGAACGTAGCTTGGAACACGAAATTCTAGTCATTTATAAGGGTTTAAACATTGCATCGAATTTCGGGCGAGCAATTAAGTGTTTCATTGGTAAGCAAAATTCTCGAATTCAATAGTTGCAGAATTTCGAGTCGAATAACACGCTGCTAAATCAGCTTTTTGCGAATCGCCGGTTAAGTGGAGTGTGTATCCTCGGTTTGGTCGTTAACACTTTTAACGCTACGATTAAACCACGGGAAATGTTTCCTGTTAGTAAATCTACTGTAACATTTTCATATTTGATGCTTTCTGTAAGACAAATTATTATAACAAGGCACTCAAAGTGTTATGATTAGGTCTTTTGAATATCGTGTTAAAATATTGTGACAGCAAACAGCTTGGTTCTGAACAATTTTAAAGCAAAAATATCACAATGTTTACGTTACGATAGATAAAACACATATAGCTTTGGTTTCTTTAATGAGATGCAAATGCAAAGGTAAACGAACAATATTGGGATAAATTAGTAGCGTTTACCGAACATTATAGCACGAACGGACCAGTTTACGATCATTTATACGGTGATATACGTATGTAACGCCACGTTCCAACCGCAGAAAATTAATCGATCAATGTGGATATCATGGACCGCAGTTTAGTTTTGCCTCATTTTCAGGACATCGGTTTTCAGCGAAAAATATCGCGACCAAATTTGACAAGCATAATAACAGCATCAATGTTCCGACATCAAAATAATTCGCGTTGTCGCGTTGTTTTGGTAATTTCAACTGAATCTCGTTAAACCAAACAGAATTAATTCACGATGTTAACAAATATTGAAATATCGTTCCTCAGAATATTCATTAAAATTCAGCTTCAAATCAAATTTCTAAATTCATAAATCTTGAAGTCCCAAAATTTTGAGTTTCAAAAATTCCCAAATTCTGAAATTGTTCAAGTTCCCAAATTTTCATTTCCCGAAATTCTCACACCAGAAGAACCCTAAATTTCCATATCCTCAAATCCCCGAATCCCCAAATCGTTAGACCCATAAATCTGCGAGTCTCAAAATCCTTAAATCTCCGAATCCCCAAATCTCCATATCTCCAAATAGCCAAATATTTCACGGCGTTAAAAGTGATAGTCGGGTCGGTCGAAAAAGCATCGATAGAGCGCAAGATGGTAACGGGATTCGATTTGCAAGCTAACAGAATCGCAGTTTGAAAGTTTGAATGGCCGCTAACTACGCTTTTTCACTCGTCGCACGTTTCCTCGTCCTTATGGAAAAACTTTACGTAGACTCGTCGGTAAATTTCCTCCGACCAGTCGCGATTTCCTCGTAGCAGGCAGCGTAATGGCGTAATTTCCATACGTTCAAAGTTATCACCCACTTATCCGGTCGCCATACGAATAACCCCGTCGCAAATTGAAATATCATATTCAATTCAGGACCCCCGTCACACGAGCTATCGACCGTATCGCCGTTTCTGTATAAGATTTTACTGTTTGCTTTGCTTGACGCTTTCAGGCGTCAACTGGATGTCAAAATCAGAAACTTTTTATGACCGTTCGTTGGTAACATCTGTTTTTGACCCAATTTTGACAGATATCAGTTATTGCTTCTCATTTTTCATCTCTTTTCGAACGCGTTATCTGCTACAGTGACAACTGACATGGACATATGAAGCATACAAATGATCTCGCGATGTTCACGCTATAACTCGCAATACAAATTTGAAATTAACTATGCAGGTAGTTTTCGTTTAATGGAACTTTAGATAAATCATAACGAATTGCAAACTTGAGAGGTGAATGTGGGTTATTTAGTACTCGAATAACGCTTCCATCAATTTATTCTCGAATCGTTGCTTCGCAAGGAAAATGGAAGTATAAACTTTGAACGAAGATCAATTTTATCAATCGAGAAGAAAAATTACGCGACGTATCGAACTTTCGTAGAGTCGAGACGTCGGTCTATCTGCGGTCGAATCGACACAAAGTTGGCGTGTCTGTAATTCCAAAATAAGAATTGTAAATGTATCCGTGCGATGCTCGCTACAGCGTATTGTATCGAAAATGTGTGCGGATGAAAGCCGATATTCGCTAGGTTCTGGAAAACGTTGTCACCGATGTGGCCGGATATTTCTGCCTCGCCGAGGTTCCGTCGTGGACAGTTTCCATTTGAAATTTAAGTGGAATCCGGCCGTGGATCAAGAACACCGAGGTGGCTAAATTTAAATTCAAGTTCCAAACAAAAGCCACGGGAAGCCGGACGATCAGCTTGGCGAGAACTGTCGCTATGAATTCGCTTGTGTCGGAACTTTCGCGATTTTCATGGAAATTTAAGTGCGAAATGACGCTGAAGCTTTCGTGTTAATGTCTCTGATTCTTTAGTCTCTTTAATAGTAAATTTGTCTGTTATTGAATTATTAGATTCCTCAAAATTCCAAATCATGTGTCTGACAATTTATACAAAATAAATTTCCGAATTCCCAAATTTAAACATTTTTAAATGAGAAATTTCCGGTGCACACCGATGCCCATGAGCTGTCCATCGCTGTTTTAAATCATTAAGTCTACATTAATTACTTATGCATCATTCGTCGGACGATTTTATATGATTTCCAATTTTCGCCAATTATTGAATGTTACACATCGGATTTTTTGAGCGGAATTAATGCGTTTATAATGCGGCGTGTTCGACAGGATGCATTAATGAATCATTAGTTAAGAAGGAAAAATTGATTTCCACCGCATCCGCAGGGTTATTAATAAATCGAGCGATGCACGCCTGTATCCGAGAATCATTAATACGCATTTCACATGTTACACGCATTGGTAATTACGATAAACCTTTTAATTAACGTCGATTATTCTGACGAGCGAAATAACTCGTCATTAAATTTCGCTCGACTATTCGCCCTCGCCGTGTCAGAAATTCTAACCTATCGTATGTAAATTCTGTATCGTTTCTTTTGCTACTTTTAATACCTCAAATGATAAGCCCCTGACGTATTAAGCGCAGGAGATAACGAATGCATGAATGTCTTTGAGCAATTCTATCACAGAGGGAGTAAAAATAAATTCGTAATGGGGGTTCGTTCAGTCTCTTTGACTAGCAGAATTTTCTTTCTTCCCGAGGAGAAGCTTTGTAACGCACTTTGACCCTTTTTCGTAGGCTGATTTATTTTTACTGCCGCTGTCCGTCAGCTATAACTTCCCTCTGTACCTGTTCACTCGCGTGCCATGTTTAAGAAAGTAAAGAATGGTTTAACGTCACGACGGAACGGGTTGAATGTTTAATGGGTCGTTTTACATCGAGTAACACGAGCCACACTTAATTGGTCGGGATGGGAGGAAGGCATTTTTAAATATCAACCGAACACACAGCCTTGCCAGAACGTGGGAGTGAATGTGACCCAGTGTCGATGATTTACGTGTTTGAGGAACGGGAAGTCTTTGTTTGCTGTAGCATTTGTAGGAAATGGATTGACGCGAGTTGTGTTTAGCTTTATTGCTTTATCATGTTGCATGCGGAGTAAACCAAGATGGTGTAAGGGTATTTCAAACAGCATCGATTCGAAGCTCTATATTTCGCCGAGAACGTTCTGTCTCTTCAAGTGGAAATTGTGTATTTTACTTATCATTCAATACTGCTCGGAATGTAAACTCACGATTTTCCATTAATGTAAATTTCAATTTCAAGACACTGCGATGTAAGCGGAACGTAGAAGAAATCACGGTGGTCGGCGATGTTTATCGATGCTGAAAAATTAATTGCGCTTTCCCTGAATCGCGAGGTCACCTAAATGGAGTTTAATATCGTCTCTGGCAAAGCAAATACCGACAAACCGCGCAAACGGAAGAACGGCTCGTTCAAAGTTGACGTTATTTCATTCGAGAATCAATGTACGAATATTTTCATTTTTACACGACTTTCATTGCCGCTAAAATCGACTTTCGAACTATCGTAAGGGGTGCGCAAAATATCAAACACGCCACAGCGATATTAAAAACTTTGTCTCCAGTAACGGAGATGCAAAAATTGAACATGCCGATAATAAATGCGCGTAGGAAGTACCAGTTAAAGTGCAGTTTAAGTTGGAACGGAAAACAGAAACGACAAAAAGGCAAGTTGAATATAAACGCGTTAAAGTTGTCCGGAATGTGGAACCATGTGGCGGAAGTAAAAATTTAAACTACTCACTCCGTGGTCGAATAATCAGGAAAAAAAAACATACACGGTACAGAGAAGTTTTAGCAGTTTGGAAAATGTGTGTAGTAGCTGCATGGGTGGATGGATCAGAATCGCAGATGTTGCCTGTGGACCCACTACTCCGCTGCTGTAGTTCACTTTCCAAAGTTTCTCCACCGATTGGGATCCCCTCAGCGCGCGTAATGCATTTACGACAGTTAAGAAGTTCCGTGTATGCTGATTTATTTAAAATATCGAACGCTTCGGTACGCAGCCGGGAAGTTAAACGACATAAAATAAACAGGAAGTCCTGGATCCGCCAACTTCTGGTAGACCAAATGTTAAGAGAATGCTTGCTGAGGACGCCATCCGATTTGGGAGCTTCGAGTTCGCGTGGGTCGATCCGATGTGGTTTCACCCGACGTCATTTGAATTTAACGAGACGCGAAATCGTCGCAATGCGATTTTAACGCAGTTCGAATTCGGTCAGGTCTGAATTCGATGCGGTTTAAGTTGGTGTGATGCGAATTCGATAGGATCAAAATTTGGCGCGATTCAAATTTGGTGCAACCCGAATTCGATGCAATCCAACTCCACGTGGTCCGATTTCGACGCGACTCAACTCGACATAATCCAAATTCGGTACGATCCGAATTCGACGCAATCAAAATTCGATGTGATCCAACTCGACGTGATCTGAATTCGGTACATTCCGAATTTGTCACATTTTGAATTCGAAGCGATCCAAATTCGACGAGAGCGAATTCGACGCGACCTAAATTCGGCCCTATCCAACTCGGTGTAATCCGAGAAATTCGACACAATCGAAATCGATCCGGTGCATTTCAATTCAATTCAATTCCACGCAATCCATTTCGCCACGTTTCAGCTCTACCCAGGGAGAATAAAAATTCTCAAACCCGCTCCCAAGTGGATGCACTATCTCTTCTGAAAATGACTATAGAATCTTCCAGATAGATATCTAAACTTAAGACAAATTTACCTATAAAGATAGTTTAAAGTAATAACCTGTAAATTAGAACACTAAGCTTGGCTTTATATCGTATACTCGAATTGCTTGAAGCTTAACCTAAACGTTAAAGTTACGGAAAATATTCAATCTCGTATATCGTGTTTTTAATCAAGAGGGATTAGGAAATTTTGCGTGGAGAACGAAAATTCCGGAAATTTCGGGGATCGGTGTGAGTTAGCATCGGCGAAGCGGAGTGTAAAATTACGTAGATGGTTTATCATTATCAGGTGGAATGGCTGGATGAACGAGCAAACTGTCAAAGTAAATTTAACTAGTAAATATCGGCTGTGGTGCTCCCATGTCTAATATCTTACGAGTAAAATGAGTCGATTTCACGCCAGGGAAAATTGTGTTCATTATATTGCCGGTAGGATTAGCCTTGATAATGAGATTTGGAAATTAACGATTCCTCGTTCAACTGAATTTCTAGTTCGAGCGGTTTCTAAATAACCTTCTCATGTTCCACTTCTCTTTTCTAACTTCTCCGTCTCTGCTCCGTTTCTGTAACGCACGAATTTCATCTACATTTTGTCCGCGATATATCAGCACTCGTTATTTCACGTTATCGCAAGAAATTTGTGTTCGCTTGGAAATCGGGTTAAAAGTGTGGCAAATTCTGCTTCCTCATCTTTCGTACTCGAATCCTCAGATTATGGGAATCTGGTCGAAGATAAATCTGACCTAGTAACGGCGCGAAATTAACACACAGTCGCATCGCGTTCTCGATCGATACATTTCGGATCTCCTCGTGCAAAAATGTACGATAATTCGACTGTTTCACGGATAAATGCAGCATGGATATACATTTTATTTCTGCTGTTACTTGCGAGGTAATCGATAGCGGTCAAGAATCTCGCGCAAATGAAACGATGGTTCGCGCGATCGTAAATTATTCCGGCTATTCGGTCGGGAAACGAAATATTCGAAACTGTTCGCTGCTAAACTGATTGGAATCGAAGATTACTGTGCCGGAGGATCGTCTCTAATTGCATTCTTAGAAGCTGCCGATGAAGCGAATCGCAGGAATTCTTGATCGTACGTTCGTGGCATATCGCTGAATTCTGATCATTGATCATATCTTCCTCGAATTACGAGTAACTTAACTAATCGCTCCTTTACGGTATTTCTTAATTATACATTTGCCAATCTTCATTTGCATTATCTTTCTTCTTATGCAACGAAAAATAATTGTAATTGAATATAATCGAACTGAAACTTTCGCTACTCTTCAAATTGTAAAACGTATTCTCTCCATTTTCATCGAATTGTACGTTTAATTCAGACTTCACGAAACGTCATAATCGCATACAAAGTACAGAGATTTCCACGCAGACGCAACAATGCGAACTTACAAAAGATGGTAATCCAAATAAGCGACTCGTGAAACAGTGCGACGCATCGAGAAACTGGAAACAGTCGGCTAACGATATTATTTTCTATCCTGGGAGTATGGTTTCATTAAAGTTATGTTAAGTGAGATTACACAGTTAACAAGACGTAGCTCGCTTGCCATGTAACATTGATTATACGTGTTGCGTAAGTTGCCTGTTAAGTTATCAAGGGGATTGCCGCATCCAACAAGTGTTACCATCGATCTGCTCTTAGAAACGGTCCGCAGAGAACCAATCTCTGAGTCATTTACGCTCATGAACCTGTCTTTTCGACTATTCTAACCCCTCATTGTCCTAATTTCTACATTTTCCAATTCCCGAATTTACTAATTTCCAAATTTTCACATTATCAAATTCTCAGATCTCCAAATTCCCATATTTCCAGATTTGCAACTTTTATGAATCCTGAAATTTCCAAACGGAATGAGTGCAAGAATGCAACTATCTGGGAATTACATTTCGCTGTTATAAGATAGAAATTTATGTGAAAGGATCTTTTTCGGAAATCCTTGAAAATGAGGTGAAGTCTACGGTTAAATGCGAGGCTTCCAATAAGCTCCCGGAAATGGCACGTCCGGACCATATTACGGTTGTCACGTAAGCGCGTGATCGTCGTCGTTCCTGACGATATAATTTCCTGCAAAAACATCGTCCGTGGTCTTTGCAACCGATGATCGACAAAATTATGTCTATCTCCGTGGGCCAAGTTAATCGAGCCTCGTCGATCGAATCCATCTACCCCGCGTTATCTAAATGGACCAAAAGTCTAGGAAGCTGGATCGGGTGGCGGATATCGTTGGCTCTATCAACAGATTCGCACAGCTGAACGAAATCGTGTCAAGCACAATGATTAACGAGGTCCATCGTCGTTTCGGAACTGTTTGGTGCCCGCCGGTAAATGAAACGAGAGGATCCGGTTCGCGTAGATATATATTTAATGGCGTGACACCGTCATCAGGGTCGATGGAGCCGTGACACTTGGTTAAAAACGAACCCACCGGGTTCCCTCTGCAATTTGTGTCGCATTTTGTCGTATTATACACGGAGTCAAGCCAGAAACGGGACACCACGGTCCCGCGAGCAGCTTTTGTGCTATCGTCACTCGTGCGCCTGTGCCTCTTAATGCGTTGCAATGGAATTAAATGAAAGAGTCTGGCTTTTCACTCGCATCCTTCGTTCGCGGCAGCATACTTTTTCCTGCCGTCCTTCTTTCGAAGCGAATGTCCGCGTCGACATGCTGTAATTATTCCGTTTGTTCCGCGCGAAAATACAGTCCCTTTTTTCTCTCTCGAACGGTGTCACGAGTAACCGGGAAACTCGGAGAAACGCGGGACTACTGGAAAATATTTAATTACTGCAATCCCTTTGAAACCGGCGATCCAATTATCGCGCGACTACAAATTAGTCGAGCAATTATGTCCTACCGATCGTTTCCGAGCGCTTAATTTTTGCTAAACGTTACAAGAATCGCGACGTTCAGGGAATCTCAGGTACACGTTCAGTTTCTCTCGTTTGCAAGCCTTCCATTTCTCGCGAAATGACGAAAGAACGAAAACTAACCGAGCGATTTCCCACTTAACGATACTTCGATCGAGGACGCAATAAACTTACGAATGATTGCGACGTTCCCGTAATTCACAGATAATGGATCTCTCGTTTTCGTCGACCGCGTTCGAACGATTAGTTCGAGCGAAGAGTTGCGGAGCGAACGTTGACTGAATTAATTGGACGAAGTGAGTTTCGGGAGAACCTAAATTTAATGAAGGCTTCTGGATAGAAGCCGTGGAAAAACGAGCAGAAGAAGAACAGAGGCGACCGCGATTTTCCTTCTCCTTACCGAAAGAAAAGTTCGGAAAGTAAGGCGGCTTTAGATTCAAGATCTCCCTCTCTTTCGCCTTCTTCTGCACCTCACCTCTCGACTCGTCCCTCGTGCTGTCTCCTTCTTTCTCCTCCTTGCACTTGTTGTTCTAAGTACTTTTATATGAAAGTTCTTTTAAGACTTTTTAATCTGGCCGCGTGCAGACAGAGAGATAGAGAGCTGACAGCAGAAATGAAAGAGCGTTTTCTGCCCGTATGATTCCGCTCGACGATCAACGGGACAGAAGCAAGTTGGCGACAGGTATCTCCCGTTGACAAGTTGACTCATCGATTCGCATTTTCGTTCGATAGATTGTTTCGCCGACAGGTATTTTCTATCGACCCGCACGATCGTAGCTACATCGTTGCGGATCCACCGACCATACGTGGCCTCTGTAAATCGTTCTGTCTCCGAGATATTTCCTTTCCGCGCAATTTCTGACGGGACACGTTATATATTGTACGCGTCGCACTTGTCACGAGCCACGGCGATGATGTGCCGAGGATCGTGCTCCTTTCTCAACCGGAATTTTGTTTCAGGAACATTGTACCGTGATGTTGATTGTGAAAAACGAGCGACTGCTGTAAAGCGTAGACATTTGTTTTGTAGGGCGATTTTTAACAGCATGATTCATTACATCTCGTTGATAAAATAAATATTACATGAGACAGTAACTATCATAATTGTTCAATTGACAGCAATAAATGTGCAAGATTATTTTGTGAAAGTAGATTGTACAAAGATAATTTGAAAATCATAAATGTTGAAAATGCATGATATTCGAACAATTGAACGAATTAAAATTCTGAACGCGTACAGAGAAGTTGCATTGTAAATATCGAAGCAACAGGAAAAACGGGAAATATGTGATCAGGCGAAGCCAGGGTTTTAAATTCAAAGGAAAACGAGTTGCAGGATGCATTGCAAGCTGGAAAGTCATTTGTTTCGCTGTCATTGTGTCTCCGAATCCAATCCACTTTATAATTTAATTCCCCAACCGATAGAAAAAGGTAAAAATTCTTTTCGTTCTCTGAGAATCCATATTTCCATATCATAGCCACTTGTCTGTTCACATTTTTACACGTAAAGTGAATTTTTACATGTTTACATTTCGCGCGATTCGTACTCATTACTGTCAGTCTACCATCTACCGAAATCGTCTAATCTGCTCGTGGCATTCGAGGAAATCCATGAACGGGAAATTCGCCGTGCGAATTTTTGCAGCGCAAACTCGCGAATTGTGTCGCACGGTCGACACGTTTCAATTTGTTACCGCTTGTTTCGTTGAAAAATGCAAAATCCTCAGCGAGATTTTTCCACGTCACAAAGACAAAGATGCGAGCGCCGGGACAGGCTGCATTCCGTATGTAAAATGTTGTCCTCCTATCGACGCCCATGAATATTTCATCTTTGCAGCCACGTTCCATCGCGAGAACGACAACTTAATTTCTCCGGTATTCTTCAACCGCAGCAGACGTCAGGCAACTGTTCCCAAAGTATGGAGCCCTTGGGACATGCACGACGTGTCCTACGTTATTGCCGCGGTTAGAAACGGTGGGAACGAACGTCGGCAGCTTATTGTAGGACAAAAATATAGCTTCATATTCCATTTTACTTAACAAAGGCTTCTACTCTTTGTTTCGCACGTCAGAAAATTCGTACGTCCGCCTTGCAACATCTTTGCCAGAATGCATCGTTTACTTCAGCGACGAGGTAATTTAAGAAAATTAATCGTTATCTACCGCCGTCTCGACGCTGTTGCTATTTTCTGTTGCCGTCAGACCTTCTTTTCAGATGAAATTTCTATTAATCCGTCTTATTTCTTCGCGCAACACTAGGTGTTAATTAACTATGTATAGATGCGCTATAATTGTTTTTGAGAGGAAATTTAACGTAATTTTATTATCTTCCTTTGTATTACGTTGCATATTTTGCAATATCACGATTTGTTTTCTGAAATTTCTGCTTCCTACCGCATTTTGAAATTTTTGCGTCAACAATACGACCAACCATTAGTAAATGAAACGGGATCACTCCGAATGTTTAATTAAAAAATATTCGTTTTAATTTTCGCTAATGCAACGAAATGTCACAGGGGATATCGAGGTAATACATTTTTTAATCGTAATGGGTAGGAAATGTTTTTTTAGACGTTCTTAAAAGAATAAAACGAGGGATTTTCTTTTATACTTATTTTTATTCAGGACATCGCGAGGGTGGAAGATACCGTTTGCCGGATACTTTCAATATTAACAGGGCGACAAACTCGCACGAGAGCACCCTTCACAATTTCCCTCATAAGTAACCAAGAATCTGCCGTTGCTCGCTCGACACTCGTGCTCGAATGGGAAAAAGAAGAGCCGGAGAAAAACTGTTGTGTCCGCTCGACATTTCGATCACGTTCCAGCCTGTCGAGTCGAATAATAATTTCCAAGATTGATGGAGCATTATCGCGGCAAGCTGAGAGAATAGGACGCGAGTGGGGTCCTCGAACTGGCGTGTAACTCGGAAACGAAACTTTATTCCCAGCTGCGGAACACACGATGACAGATTTTCACAGTGAATAAATTGCAGGTAATTCCGTCATTTCCCCGACAGCGTGTACGGAAGCGCGTTTCCTTACGGATGCAAGGGTGAGAGGGCGAAACAATGCCGAAAATCCTGATCCATTTTCAATCCGGGTCACAGACAATGGCACGGCCCCGTGAATTAATCCATAATATCGCCTTGCAGTTACAGTACAATGCGTGAATCCCATTTCCTGCTCACCCTATTCCCTTTACCCCTAACACCGCATCCACTCGTCCCTGACAGAGTAAATCCGCTTCAATTGTCGACGATCCCCTTTCATTAGCATCCGTAACGAAGTCCGCCAGTTTTTCATCTCGACTGTTGCTGTTTGACTAAACGTCGACTCGGCGCTCGGCGATACAAGCAAGAAAAGCGACGCTCGTCCACAGGGTAGAAAGCCGCTTTCTAAAGTTTCTCGCCCACCCTCCGCGCTGCTTTAAACGCTCGTTGTTCGAGAACGGTATCGTTCCGTTCCTGCGTTTCGATTTTACGTGACCGCACAGTTGGCAACGTGTCGCTCGTTCTCCCATGAATTTTCGAGAAAAGAGGGCAAGGGTTCTTTACTCGAAACGGAAATCGGCACGATTGCGGCGAAAGAAACGATCTCGGAGGATGGGATCATTCTCTGGATAATCAGCCACCGGGTTAACCGCGGTTTCGATTCGACGAAAGTAAATTAAGGACCCTTTTGCGACGTGTTCTACTTGATGGCCAGACCTGCTGAACCGACTGACAGAACTGAAATTTATCGTGGGTTCGAGACGGCTGCTTCGGGATCGGCTACGTAACTTAATTGCGGGAAAGGGTCACTGAAATTCACGTGGATTGTTTGCTGGAACCTTCTCGATGGGTTCGGATTTTCTTTGAGAACGTTCAAGGGTGAAAGAAGCTGAGGGAAATGAAATGCGAACTCGTAACTTGAGCTGCTTTAATAAAAAGTAATGTTTCCCTAGTATAGTAATTATAGAACGATGGGGAAAAATATAAATTTTGTTAACTTTTATCTGGAATTTATATTCACTGCATTATCGTTATAAAGTGTCATTTATAATTTTGTATCAAAATATGCGGAAGCTGAAGAGAAAGCTAATTCGGAAAAGACAATAATTTGTTTAGGAGTAAATTCGTGAACGTTGGGGAATATCATGACAAACGAGGGAAAATCGAATTGTAGAAGATTGGTATGGTATCGTTGGTTGACACGTGGACACGGACAACAACGAAGCAACGGGCGTTGTTTCGACGCGACAGGGTGTGTTATCGTGGCCGTGTTAGCGGCGATCGTTTGATGTTTACCGCGATCAAATAGAAAATTGGGTTTCGTCGACGTCACTTGGACAAAATCTCGCGGCGCGGTGTGTGTTCGCGTTTCGACAAAATTGTCACGAACATCGCCACCGGTATTATCGACGCTGTTGTAGTTGCGGTTTTACGATCGACGCTCCTTTACAAGTGGTATGGTTTTACGGTGTCCATTTGCAGTGTTTCTCGCTGGAAATTCTTGACAATTTTCCGGTTAGCACCTACACGACCATCGTATAATTGACACCCGTTAAAATCGAATTTATTGTTCGTAACGATGTCGTCGTTGAACAGAAATATCTTTTGAAATAAAGACTTTTTCTTCCTTTTTCCCCTCGGAATGAAATAGGAAATTCTTGGAAGCAGAAGTTTCATTAAAAAAGTTAATCAAACTTTTTGTCCAGGAAACATTTTATAAATTGGACGTCCTTGGTGTCCCTAATTGGGCTACCATAAGTTTGCGTGATGAAATAATTAGGGAAATAGAACAGAGAGAAACTTCGAATGTTAACATTATACGAACGATAGTGCTTGATATAGCAAATATGTATATGTTCGGAATCATATCTATTAACAAATTAGATTCAGTATATTGTAAATGGTAAACACTCTTAATATTTTGTTTCTTTCGCGAAGAAGATTCTTGTTGGATCGAGTTATGGCACACAAAACGAAAGACTCACAAACTACTTGTGGAACAAGATCCTTCTCGGAGCCTTGAAAACATCGACATGCAAATTCACTTTATTTTTCTACGAACAATGTCGCAAGCTGTGCTTCATAATTCGGTCACGTAACCCAGCAAAAACTCCATAGATGGGACGTGCTTTCACTGTCGCTGGATATTTGGACGGAATAAATGGAGGACGGTGCCGTTACGTGAAATATGTGGTCCGTAAGAAACACTGAGATAAGAAACGAAATTCTTTACCAAATGCATCGATGTCTCGCTTTCTACGTTCCTTCGTAATCGGCGATTAAGTTAACTCTTTAGTTACAAGAAAGCTTTGCTGCTCCGTGAATGAACGTTAGTTTTACTTTACAAGACTGCGTTATTTATGTTGAGTCTGCACTTCAATTAACATAATTTAAGCTTCGCTCCGCTCGGAGCGTGGAGAACTTTAAAATGTAAAATCCAGGTGTATTGTCTCAGCTAAGAAAACTTGAAAACATTTTTCAGCTAAGTAAAGTTAGGTTACCGAGACTAGAAGTTTGCTTAGGACCAGAGAGAAATTATTAAACGAGTCGGCGAGTATCACAAAGACTCGCGGAACGACGAAAGTTTGTTTTCCGGGGCATCGACTATTTTTTAATTATGTAATGTAACGGCAGATTCGTTGCGCTCGTGTCAGCCCATGTGGCCACGATTAATTCAGAAATGCATTTTTTGCCACCTTAGTCCCTGGCCGGCCAAGTTCGTAGCTTTTTTTCTCGAGTCGCGACGTACCGTACGCTTTCATTAGATAGGATCCAAGCCATTTGCCGGAGTCGTTCTGAAAGTCCGTACGGCCACGTTGCTTTCGCGTTTAAAGCTGTCGAGGAGGTATTAAAAATTCCTTGGACTCGGGATTAGGACGAGCCTGTCTAACGAAAGAACGTCAATAACCGCGACACTAAAGGCAAAAAAGTTTGTGTCGTACTGTATTTCTTGAAAGAAGTTGCGGAGCAAAAAACTTCGCAGCCAGGAGAGGAGGTATTAAAAATTTCACGACCTCCATAGAATCTCATACTAAGGTTTTATTTCATCTGTTTTCTTACCTGCTGAGTTATTCTACTCGTCTGCTCATCTACGCTTTTATTCCACTCGTTTCACCCCATTATACACGTATTCTACTTGTCCGACCACCCACTCTCTTGTTCCACTTGTCTGACCACTTACAGATTTGTTCTACGTTTCCGAGTACCAGCTTCTACCGTTAGTTCAACAGTCTTCTGATTACCTAACAGTTCTACCTGTCTCACCACCTACAGTTCTACTCCTCAGCTACGATATTATTTTAACTATCTAACCACTTGTAATTGTATGCTACTTAATTAGTTACTGTCCTTCCCTTATTTAAACATCTAAACTTCCAACTTATTTACTAGACCACTGTTTATTGTTTGACCACATATGGTCTATTCTGCTTATATGCGTGGTTCTAATTTCCTTGTACGACCACCTGCGGTCCAATACTACTTTCCTTATCATCTGCACCTATACGTCTGACCACCTACCGCCTCCTTCCACTTTTCAAACTAGCAACATTCGCACACTACTTTCCCGCCCATCCATGATTTTAGTTCTTTCGTAAGGCTATCACGGTCCATTCTGTTTTTCTAACCACCTGTGTTCTCTTATGAACCTCCACGGCGATTGCAGTAAACGTCCAACAAGCGGATGATTCAGATTAGGATATCCGTAGCTTGGAAACGAGGAACCGGGCGACGCAAGTCTGCCTGGAGTTAATAGTTCCTGCATGTGTTGGTGGAGGAGTGTTCTTAAGGTTGGTCAGTGTGTTCTGGAACAGAGTTTGCAGAATGGAGTTTTCGAGTGCGCAGCAGGCGAAGCGAGTTTCGTGGCAGCAAGTTTCATCGTAACGGTATACAGAACGACTGTTGTATATATATTTATCTTGCCATTATGTCTTGCCTCGGTTAATATACTGCCACACGAGCTGTGCGTTCACTCCAACCATCGTCGTATATATGTATTACATGGTACAATGCTAACTGCACAAATTAAGACGCTTGAAAATTCGAGTTAGAAGCGAAACAATACACCTCGCACGTCACTTGTTGCAGCTCGCAGGCTGAGTTTAAACCGACGTCGGGCCTTTAAATCGTCTCTAAGTCAGACTACATAACTGGCGACGTAATCACGCGAGGATTTTGAACCTTGAGCTCGTTAAGACTGAATCACCGACGGGATTACATGGTGTACCAGTTCGTGGTCGATTTGTCGGTTTCCCTGTAATTCCGTGATCAGACTGAATACCCAAATTCGTTGCTGGAAATTTTCGTTTCGCTCACCGTCACGCTACATCGTGTGTTTAGGTCTCTCTGTTATCAGCGTTTACGCGATAGCGCATGGTGAACGTATCGGCATGTGCAGGTTAATATATGCGCATAATCTTGATGACGAAGTAAACAGAGTGTCGTGGACGCGCATTCAATTCTCGGTCTTTCCGTATTTTCAGTAACTCAAGCTAAGAACCGTACAGAGTGGAATTTATCTCGCAAAGACCCACGATATCAGCTTTAATTAACCTGTTCGATCCGTTGAAATATTGCCAGCTCGAATCTCGTTAAAATTCCCAGCATCCTCGACCCGGAAAACGGATCGAATTTCCGCCGCCAGGTTACTGTATAATTATTCAATAAGCATGTCAAATCGGAGAAAAAAAAACATAAATCGTGCTGGTGGGAGGTCTGTTCCCTCGTGTGTCTCGGTCGATTTCAATAAAATATTTATTACCGATGGGGTCAAGTGACTGTGTTCGAAAATCGTGGCAGGACATCAAGACCATTCACGATCCCAGGGATCGAAACCCGAACCATATATTATATTAACGTAATGAAAAGTGAGAGACCGCGGGGATGTCTAGGGCTGATACCCGAACGTAGTAAAAAGAAATTTATGGTAAGGATATTCTACCATAATGGCGATGCTCGAGGTGCAATTTCCTTCTGCATATCGGATGCATTATCTTGGATATAATTCCTTCGGTTTCCTAAATGTATCCTCCATCTCGACTCTTTCTTATTTCCGGCGAAGGGACTTCGTACACGTACACGAGCCTCGTTTCTAGACGGCGGTACAAATAAATTCGATAATTACTATAATCGTGTTAACGCGACTCCACGATTTTGTTCGCGGTAAATTGAATTCCATAAATTGTGGTTTCGCGCGTGTACGGAATATGACAAACGGAAAGGAAGTAGAATATTCAACGGTGAATCGATGGTAAACCACTGGAGCGAGTGTATTCGCGGAACGTGTTGATTAAACACGATGTAGTAAATAAAAGGAAAGATCTTGCTTAGGTTGCTAAGAGCTTTAATTAAAATGCTACAATGTTGCTTGCTAATTACAATTTTATCCTTTTCTTTTCCCAAGAGCGGTTAAAATAACAGTAATATTTCCTCAAGTTTTGCACGAAAGCGTAAACGCAAGAGGTGTATCGCGGTAACGTTGATGGCTAAAACAATGAATCTTCCCCATACTTGGAACACGACCAAACTCGCAGTCATCGTTTAAAATTTGTTCTCGAACGTTTCCTCCGCACAAACGACGTTGTCTCGTTCACTTTCTGCGCGCTGCAATGATTTATTCCTGCACCGTGTCCGTTTTATTCGCGCTGCCTTGATCGGGAAAAAAATCTATCGTAACGTGTAACGAAACAAATCAACGGTCAGCGATTTATTGTGCCTTCAACTGTAGATGGATCGGTCGGGCTACACGGAAATGCGTAATGCGATGATTTTACGTCGAGCATCCTGTTTCCGTTTGCATCGGCGGTTCCGGTAGATCGTTGCAAAAAGTATTGCATGATGTGGTAGAAAGAGGAAACAGGAAAATAGAGATTGATACTCTCTTTCCCGTTGATAAACAACGGCACGTCTGCTTACGGTCCCACGATATTTATCTGATCACCGTCAATCTGTATTACTGTCTGCCTGACCACTCACTATGTAATACGTTATTTGATCACTTTGAGTTTGACGCTGCTTGTCTAATAAATTATTATTTAATGGTACTTGTCTGACCACTCATGGTCTGATACTACTTGGCCGATCATTTATGTTCTAATACTACTACTTGGCTGATTAGTTACGTTACAATACTACTTGGCTGATCACTTATGTTCCAATATCACTTGTCTGACCACCTACAGTCTAGTACCACTTGCCCAATTCTGAGTGTACACTTCTCTAGCCACTCCTCGCGGTTCGATACGATTTATTTCACTATTTACCACTTTATTTTATGTGTTCGATCGACTAACAATATACTGGAAATGATTGCGGAAAACATTTCTAAGAAATAAAGAATAATTGCGAGTACGTTGTACCAGTTTTACGTAGCTATAGTGAATCATGATACGTTGAGGGGAGCGGCAGGAACCACAGCGGAAGTACGCACAGGCGAAACGTTGCGAAACGATAAATCGTGCCACAACCGCCCTTTCTGTTTCCCCTGAATACGAAAGAAGTAACATTTTCACGGCAGAGCGTGAAGGATTATCTCCGTGACGTCAGTCGACTCTTCTTTTGTTGGGGGTTAATCTCGACGCTCCCTGTACAAAAAATTGTACGAGCCTCCAGGTGTTACGGCTTCACTTTGCCCCGGTATCAGATTTCTCTGTCCATTATTTCGCGTGAAATTTTTCACGCAACAATCTTCGAACGACCACCGCCAATTTCGCGAATCCCCCCGATCCAAATATGTGTAGTAAAGTACCTAAAACTTGGAAATAACTTTGATCGAAGAAGGCACACTTCAAAGAACTCGAGCGATAGGATAATCGTACTGATAGCCAGTAACAGCGTCGAAGTGTTGACGTTATTAAATTTTAAACCACCTGTCCTGTTCAAAGTGAATATTAATATTCACTGGGTGGTAAATCTTTGACGAGATTCTGATATCACAGGCCCAGGGAATAACCAAACTATCCCAATATCCTAATCCAGAGACACCCAGTTTGGCCGACGAAGATCGGGTAACATGGCGAGCACAGTGGCTCGCTCGGCCCTTTCTCTCTATCATCGCGTGTAACCCGCTCGTGCATGTGTACGTGTATGACCGTGTCTCCGATTCTACTGATACCAAAGTTGCTCGCTTAACTAAGTTCTCGGTGAATGCGTTTAACAACCACGAGCCTTGTCTCGCGCTATCGTGCCGCGCGGAGCGTCTGCTGTATGATTTAACGGCAAACTTTGCGGTCTTACGTGTAAACGCGGCCAAATTAGCTGGATACGTATTGCTGCCGGTTATTTAGACTTATGCTGATAGTTTTAAAGTTTCCTCTGCAACGATCCCGCGGAACGAACAGGCCTTTCTAACGCGGGGCTTTCGATTTTCGTGCAATGTTATTCGTTCGCTTGCATATATCAAAAGTTCCACCGATTATCTCGAGTGGAAATATATGGATAACGCGTTCGCGAACTTTCGTTGGGGTCGGTACTTTGGTCCTCTTGAATAATTTATCATTTAGTGCTGCGTGTTTGGTGCTAATGTTGCGAGTATCGAAGACATAGAGTACTTCCTGAACTGTTGCCGATGTTAACACGTTGTTCAATACTCCATGCGGTACTCGATGCACGTGCGAATTAATTATTAGTCCAACTAAGGCTCGACCTGCTACATTGTTGATACGTCCAAACACGCATCAGTGATTTTCAACGTATCGAAGGGATTAACAGCCGATGGATAAATATTGAATTTTACCGAAGAAAGAAACGAGCTCGACAATCATTGTGCTACAAAAATTACGGAAAGTATCAGCGGCCCGTTTAATTACTATCCTGTCAACGTTGCATTAAAAGTACAAGCGTGAAAATCTTCTCCGCTCGAGGTGCACAAAGTCTCATCAAGGAACATGGGAGATCCATTTCCATGATGACGTGATATCTTCATTTGAAGAGAAAGCTTTCGTCCTGCGCATCCGTATACAATAACGGAGTTTCAGGGCGTTTCTAGAGCGATCTTTATGTCGAGATTCCTTTCCCGATGATTCCCCCGGTTTAATTGCCTTCTTTCACATTCCGATCATGAATATTCAAGCAACATCCAGCTAGCCAAAGCGGTGCCGACAAAACTGGAAACGGAAGATCGTGTCTCCGTTCAGCCCCCTCGCATGCGAAATTTTTCTCCGAAAATTATTGCTCGATTTAAGTTTCGCGAGCAACCTGCACCCTTTATTGCATTCGTTCCGTCGACAGAATGAAAAATCACGTGTTCCCCTCCCACAGAATGAAAAACGAGCCCTTGAATATCTCCTGTCCCATTCATATTCGACCAACTAAATGCACCAGATTGATCGATATCTTATTTATAAGATGTCGTGACCAGAGCAAGTTCATTTCGTTCCGTTTTTCTCCTTTTATTTCTGACTTCTTGCGAACTGCGCGCCTTCCGTTCCCAGATGTCTCTCACGGGACCAAGCAGCGAATATTATCGTAAAGTTTGGCGACAATGCTGATATCTGACGTCAAACTGGCTTTGGAAAGCCGGGATTCAGCGACTCTTCAAATCCACGGGAAACAAGGATCCAATATGAGATCTTTTGCCGGAGAAATTTCACGTTTACAACATCGGGAAACACGTTGGTGAACTTCCAAGAACATTAAAATTACAGAACGAATCGTTAACGATGAAATGGTACTAAAACGATGCTATGATTTACAAAAGGTACAAACGCTTCGAGACATTTTGGCGTGTCTTTACGCCAGAATCGGTTCTTGATATATTCCACGATGCACCAGAAATCTGGTTTTATCGATATCACTGTTTACGATCGACGCATCTGCGTCGAATCGTCGCCTCAAGCTCGATACCAGTCGAACGACGCTTCGGCATGAAGTGATACCGAACGAAATGATATAAGAATAAAGCATTCCCGGCGCAGAATATCCACAGGAACGATCGAAATTCGAACGCCAGGCTCAGATTGAGAATCTGCCGGAATCTCGACAGACATATTCCTTCGCCGAGTGTGTAATCATGTCGGATCGATAGAGCATGAAAGGCAAAAGATGGCATCCATTTTCGTCAACGGATCCCGTCGGTTAAAGTCCAGAAGTTCGAGTAAAAGAACGGTCGTTTGCATAAAAGTATCACCGAAATTCTCGAATAAAATATAATAAGGAAGAAAGGATTCAACAGTCTGGCCAATTTATTTTCCGTAGACCGTAGGTAACAGAGGAAAGAAGCTTATGGTTTCATCGGATATTGAATTTCCGACGATTTCAAATCCTGATAGCTCGTACGAGCAAGCTGATAACGTCGCGAGTTAAAAAATTACCTAGAAATTATCGCGTGTGCGTGTAACACGGTTACGCGTGTGTGAATTAAATCAGGGGAAGTCCGGGGATCAGGAATCAGATTAAACTGTAACGTACAGCCCCGATTTTGCAGTTTCCCATTTAATTAAAACTTTTACTCGCCTCCACATATACAGACTATATATGTGTGTGTGTGTGTGTATGTGTTCGCGCGCGCGTGTGAATCTGTTATTTCGCGTTCAAGAGCGTGGAAAATAAAGTTTCACCGTTATTATCGTTTATGACCAGTTCTTTCAGATAACGAGCGTCCCGGCTTTGCGGCTATTAACGCAATTACTTTCATTGGCTCGTTACACGCCCAGCGTTCTTACATTAATCTGTATTATCGCGCTACCGTGTGTCCGACGTTTTGCTTAATTAGAAGTAGTTCAAGCAACGAAGAAGCTGGTTCAACATGATATATTGACTAAACTCTTGTCGGTGATGCAGGTTACTCGGCAGAAGAAACGAGGCTGCCGGAAAGTACAGCTCGAAAAAGGAGTACTTACTAACAGACAGATCATTCTAACTAGTATGGGCTAAACTGTATCCTTGCGACAATCTTCTTGTACGCTTCTCTGTTCTTTTATTTTGTAACATCGAGTGAAATTACGTCAAAACCAGGAAACATCCTCATTGACGATATGTTCGTGTTACAAAACGCCTTGCGTTTTGTTAATAGCCTGTTTTGTTCCTTCGCCCTTTGTAACATTTATAAATCGTCTACCCAAACAGCGATAACTGAAGTTAAAAGGGTAATTGAGAAAAGTTATAAGAAGAATTAAACAGTTCCAAGTCGATGAAAAGTTATCGCACGAAAATTCCATTGATAGTAACAACCATTCGATTGACTTTCGAGTATACCCCATAAACACTTGGCGCCTGTTGGGTGGCATGGCATCGAATTAATTTGCAGGCCAGACCCTTACTTTCAGCCGCGGCTCCCTCTCAGTCGAAGCCAATAGTAACTCGGTATTTCCAAATTAACTTAACTTCTGTAGCCTTAATTACGTTTCTTGGCCTGGCCAACTTTGTTAGTGTGTCGCTGCCGGTATTGTTTAGCTGTGTCGCCACTGGCTTCCATTAGCCCCCGTGTAACTAACTTCCCTTCTCTTCGGAGGACTTTCCGTTTACAGAAGCTTACAGGATCCGCGGATTACCGAGCGGCTCGGCTCTCAGCCAGCTTTCGGAGGCCACTCGAAGCCGCTTAGAAACAGCTCGGAACCAATAACGATTTTCTAATTCGATCATCCGTTTCCGTAACTCGTCGACGACGATTAATTCTCCGATTGTCATAACCCATATCTTACGCTCGATTTCGTTCCAGTCGTAATCGCTGTTCGAAATTGCTTCGATTTCTAGGTTAGTCCAACTCTGTAATCGGCCGGGAGCGGTTTACTGCAATTTTGACTGGTCGAATTTTGTGAAAATTGCTTTCGTGAACGGTAAATTGAGTTCGTCGGATTTTGGTAGAGACTACAGAAACGTTGGGAAAGGTTACGGAATTGAACAAGTACTGTAAGAGAATGAGAAGAATGCTGGAAAATTGAAAAGTCAAAGCGATAACGCGGTGTCTGAATTAAATTTCTGAGTTAAGGAACGTTCAATCGGATAAGAATCATCGTTCACGCGAAAACATTGATTTCCTTTAGTAGATTCAGCTCGTCAGAGGTTGAGAGGTTCTCGCCCCGATCACTCGTAAAATAAACTAATTAATACTTGGCTTCTCGGCTCGAGTTGCCGCTTTATTCGATTAACGGTACCGTTGAAACAATGGCGCAATTAAGATCTGGTTTTCGAAGTAGCGCTCGCTATAACGTTCGATTCACGTAGGAAACACAACCGTCTTTGTTCCGTGATAGTTCGGGTGCAGCCCCGAATCATTCTGGGATACAAATCGAGGAACAATATCCAGGATAAATTTACAATATTTCTGGCGTGCGTTTAAGGGAAGAGTAATGTTCCTCGGGACGAGGGAATCCTATAAAATTGACAGGAAAGTGCACAGCTGCTTCGAAAAAGAGCGTATAAATGGCGTAAAGAGTGTCAGGATGGATAGTTGGTAATGGATCAAAATGAAAGTGGAATTTCGAGAGAGCTTTTACTCGTTCCGCAATTCGCGAGATCAAGTTTGAAGCGTCTTGTGAGATATTCAATGAATCTCCCCTAAATAAACGGTAATTGGAATAGTCCTTTCGCGACGTTTATTATTAGAGAATGAAACGCAACAATAACTGGGAATAATGAGCGGATAAAGCAGTGCTTTCGCGAGCGCCGTTTCGCAATCGTATTATTCGTTCGCCGACTCCAATCGTCGCGTCGTCCATTAAGAAAACGGCGACTGCGTTTATCAACTGTAAAACTCAATCCTGCGATTAAAGCGTTGGATTAAAAGGAGTAACGTTTAAGCGCGAGCAATCAAACGCGCTCTCCGATGTACTGTTAAAAGAAAAATATATATATCCATGAAATACGATGGAAACGTGATACCCTCGCTAAGTATCGCGAAACGAACCGTCGTAAAATTTACTTAACGCGTTGATTGCCGTCCTGGGTCTCTACAAACCGACGTCACAAATGTAATACAAACGAATTACCCGGCGGAAAAAAGAAATAACGCGGATAAAGTTTGGAAAGATAAAAACTGAAAGTTAAATTGGAAAAAATTTCATGGCAAGAGCCTTCGTTCGAACGAACTGAAGTGTAGTCTCATCCACGTCACTCGATCCACGGTAATTCGAGCGAAAACGTTGGTATTTTTCCGCGAACGGAAAACTACGAAATGGGCGATGAAGTTTGATACAGTGTACCGAAAGTGTCATCGACTCCCGACGATAGTTTCGTAAAACAGTAATTCACGGAACGTCAATTCGATTCGCAGACCAATCGAATCTAGGCGGCGAACACCGAGCCCGCCGAGTTCGAGTTAATGAAACGTGTCTATCGAACAATTAAATATAGCGTACGTGACCTCGACGAACAATTTTATAATGGTCGTTCGTCGCGGACACCTCGCTATCTATCTTTGTTTTTTTTTTGCACCATATTTATAACCAAGCACGACCTCCGCTACCAGTTGCAATTTCAATTTCGATAATTGCCAATCGATTGCTTCAATCTCGATGCTTTTCGTGTGACTTCCTCCATCTTTTTGCCGATACGATAAAAAAAAAATTAGCGCTAAAATTTCGAAACATTCTTGTTTTAGAATGTCGAGTAGTACAGGAGTTCCTCTTGTACGATTCCGTTACTTTAATTGAATGTGATGGTTTATTCTGTTGCAGAATCGTCGACCGACGCTGGAAATCGAGAGGAGTATCGATTGTTCGAGAGGCAAAAACGTCGAAGAATCCGCGAAATGGATGCCGGCAAAAGTTGTGGATGCCGAATGAGAATGTCAGCCGATGACACGCGTATTAAAGTTTCAACGGACAGACATTAACTCCGTTCTCGAGGAGTCGAGTAACCAAGGTTTCTTAGAGTAGAAGATTCATATCAACGGATCTGGTAGTGACGGCGGACGATGGTACATTATTTAAGATGATAACCAACGGACATTGAAGAGCCTGCCAGGACAAGGGAATATATCTCTGTACGTCATGGAGGAACACGTGAACCAGGCTGGAAACTCGTCGACGGATGGGCTGGTGTTCACCGATGCCTCGATTATCCTCAGGGCTCTGGTGCTCGGTCTCCTGATACTCGTCACCGTTTTCGGTGAGTTGTGTTCCACGTTTCTTACCTCGTCGCTTCCTTTTTGCCCGGAAACTTTTCGCCAAGAAATTCGATAGGTTGTTAGAACAGTTGTCGAAAGTTTTATTTGTTTCCTGCCTCGAATTTTCGCGATTGGAATCGCGAAAGTTTTATGAAAGTGGATGTCGCGGGCAAAACGAGGATATAGGTAGGCGCGTGTTGCAAAATATTTGAAAATGCTCGCAATCAAATGCAGGAGATAAAAATACGTTTCTACTGTATATTCAATAACGTGTATATCGAACAATGTTTAAAGCTTCGTCCAGGTAGGATTCCTGTGTACTGTTCACGAAAATGTTACCATCAGAGACTACTAACGTTGTACCAGAATTAAATGAGGCATGCTTTGCTAGTTCTGATCCGTTTATCGCCCACGGCTTCATACCAGTTGTCAAAAGTTTCATAATATGCGTCTGACCACCTACGATACAATACTACTTGTCTGACTGCAATAGCTATGTTTCATTCGTCCGTCTGTTTCTACTTGTCTGACAATCCAATGTATTCGTCTTATCATTTCATAAATTACTGACCACTCCCTTTCTTATCTGAACCTCGGTCATAATCTACTTGTCTGACCATTCGGTATCTCATTCCACTTGTCTAACCACCTACAGTTCCCGAGATCCTTCCTTTTATCTCATGATATACTTCTAAAGTTTGTCCAAACTGTTTATTTGCAAGAGTGGTGATTATTTCCCTTCTTTATTTATATTCTATTCAGATCGATCTGCTTTCTTCGTGAAATCTCCAACACATTTTTGCCGAGATCAGTGTTATCGTTTTAGGACGACTAATATTCGGTCTGATTCATTGTTAACCTTAAATCCCTCTCAATGCCGGCTTCTAATCAATTGCCAGCTCTGATGCGGTTATTGTATCAGCAGTGCTCAGACAACGTCTCGGTTGATACGACGTTACGGCAATTGTTACTACGACAAACTAGACGCGCGTATCTGTACGTAACTACAATGGAAGATTAATTTAAAGCTGACACGCTTCCTTGACGCGTAATATATTATCGGAAGTGACGGCGGTAGCAGCGTGACGTTTGCACGTGTACGTATCGACGCGATCGAGAAAGATAACAGAGCTTATGTACCATAATATCCGATTCGAGCGTAGGCAAAGTTTGCTCGTGTACAAGTTTGTTTAATACGATCGGAAGAAATGAATTCGATCTACGCGTTGAGCATCGATGTCGTTCTTCGCGATTATGGAGGAAATTTATTGCGTTTAATAAGAAGCTAACGGTGGTCGGGGCAATGATTTACGATTAGCTTGCATATTATAACATCCTGACGGAAGTTATATTTTATCAGGCTCGTTGCATTATTAAAGATAGCCGCAATCTTTGATTTATCATCGGAATATTGAAAAGGCTAATGAACGCCGTGCAACGCTTTCCCGTTAATGAAATTACGAGATGCTGCTGTTCAGTTTTATAACGAATACGTTAAGTGATTTAATTACACGCGAACGCAGACTCAAGACGATGCCGGCGGAAATAACACGCTTTGGTATAATTTAACGAGTTGAAGAAGGTAACGAGATTAAACGGGCGACAAGTGTCTGCAGATCGCATGACCCTTTTACGACACACGGTCAATTTGTTTGATAAGTTGCAGATGCGATGCAAATTACTTAATTTCTGACTGCTTCAAAGGCAAATAGGATTTTCCGAGTACACCCGTGTCCCCGGGATCATAACGTTACTAAGAATTCCTAACGAGATCACGGACACTCTGAAAGGATCCTTAATTGCGTTTTTTGCTGGTTTCCGTGCTACGCTGCTGTTTCATTTTCATTTCTGCTATTTTCTTTCATTTACTCCCGAAGGAAATTTCAAAATTAGACAAAAATTTGATTAGCTAAGAACGCGACCTTGAACGAAGACGAACGTCGACGCTGTTGTTTTCTTCGAGATGCTCGGTGCTCGGAGTGCCATTTTAGATACCCATCCCGTTGAAATTCAGTCAACCTTCGATTTTAACATATTCTTCGGAATTTGTCGACTAACACGGTTGGTCCAGTCCGATGCGAACCTTCAAACTTTCTGGTTGCGGTCAATAGTTTGAAAACCCAATTACCGGACCAGCGTTGGTAGCACTTGCTGGTTCGCAGTTTCCAACAGACGTAGCGTAATTTCCGTCCTCCGCCACGAAATATGAAAATAAAACGTGACGCGGTCGATTGGTCCGATTTGACGAGGTAATTTGCCGCAATAACAATCACGTCCAGACGGTGGACGACGCCGATTGTTTTCGATGAACACCGTCCGGGCGTAACGTTGCTCTCGCGATTCAAGAGTCATTCAAACAGCGGCTAATTAATTTATAATTCGCACGGTCACTAACGGATTATTGTACGATCGACAATCGTTCACGCAACGAGCATGCCTTCGGATTATTTATTATGATTGAAATTTGATAGCTATCCGAGCAAAGTACGTCATAACCTCGTTTAATGCATCGACTATCTTCCGGAAAAATGTTGGAAGAATTCGAGACTTCTATACGATAATAAAATTGGAAACGTTCGAGTAATAGAATTTCAGCAGATCAACGACTTGGTCGAAGCGTGTAATTGATTTTCGTTTAATAAGCGATCCTTTGAAAACGCAGGATGCCCTTTTCGGAGCGTCTATAGGAAAAAGGAAATATTATCGTACGTACCAATAAAGGGACATTCTACTTCCCGAATCGAAGTCATCGAATTCGTAGAATTTCCCCGTTTTCAATTGACAAGTTCGATTTAGCTGCATCAGGGAACGATATGGGCGAAATCACGATCCCTCCTAGAACGTATATGAGATCCTCTCAGAAAGCAGGATGTCTTTTTCGCATCGGGGATGGCGAGAATAGACGCTGGCTTTTATATCGGCCGCGTTTTCCCGTGCTCGCGATGACCGAGCAAAAGGAAGGTAGTTTGGTCGTTCTGAAACCTGAATGGCCTATTTAAGCTGTGTAGGAAAGAATCGTGAACCTTTATACCGCGGTAAACCCAGGTGACAGTCGTTCTAATGCTATCATTCGGCAGGAGAACATTAACCTGCGTATAGCGCGTGGAATACGATCCTACGCATAGCGAATGTTGGGTCAAATATGACACGCTAATAAAAACTTCCATGTATACATCCGTAAGCAGGTGTTTACAACAAACTTCTATTTTACATCATGTATATTTGTTGTACAATTTAATATATTCCCGAAAATTTCATAAGTGTCAAGAGGGAGGGGTTGCACGGTTTCCTTTAATTCGTAGTTCGATCGATTTCTTGCCAACGGGAATATTTGTCGAACTCAAAACTATGATCAAACGATAATATTGACTCGAATCTAAGAGGGTCCTGTTCGGTTCAATTACGTCTCGAATTGACTTCGGTTTAAGTTTGATTCAAGATAGAAAGCTGTTTATGATCCTTTCGTACTCTCCGATCGACTATTCTGCAGAGAATAAAAGCGGTAGATGCGAGTTGGGCCGGTAAAAAATGGTGGAATTTTTATGTATTATGTTAACGAGTAATTTACATTTGGACACCGATCCCTTGTACAACGCTTTGCGACAAAATCGTTCCATTTTCATGCACTCGCGTACCGTCTCACTTGAAATTCCGAGCGATAAAAGTTATTAACACGTGGGATGCCGCGGGGACCACTGGAGACCACTATCGTAAATTCAACGCGAATAACTGAGGGAGGAAGAATAAAAAGAAAACTCGAAGTTACATTAATATTGTATTAATTTCCAGGGTAGCAAGTGGAAAATTTGAATTGGAAAATGAAACTGTCGGGTTTTGCGCAAGTTGAATACAATGTGTTAATACGTTAAATGTCAGTAACAGATGTTTACTGTACATTACAATTGTAATTATTTAGAATGCAATCGTTCCATTTCTCAATTTTAACTCTACGAAGTTGCTACAATATTAATATTGCTCATAACAATATTAATATCGAGTTATCCTAGAAACTTTAACTAGAAGAATATACAAGGATTCTGAAAGCACCCTAACGGAGATGGTAACTCTTGGCGTGTCTCAGCTACGCAAGAAAAGTAATAGAAAGAAATGGGAATGACAAAGGACAGGACTGGAAGAAATCTTGGCGAAGTCCGAATGTAGAGACTAACGAGGAAAAAGTAATACAGCTTCTTGGCTGGAAATATGAGTTGCGGCGGTTTGCGGCAACAACAGAGCAGTTTAATTAGAGCGAGAGCAAACCACCGGTGGACTGGAAATTCTTTCAGCCAGAAAGTTGCGCTAGATCCGTGAACCTTGTTCGAGAAGTATTCGTTGGAAAATCATTTTCCGGGACGTTTAAGATTGAAGAAGTTCAGGGTTAGAATTCAACTGTTCCAATCTTCGTTCCTGTCAAAAATCAATTTCTACCGAATCCTACTTTTATCCGGCACCAGATCAAACAGCGAATCGTTTAAATTTCGTCGATGAACTCCTCAAGTTACTCGGAATAATCGCGTTTCGAAGCTTCGCGCTTGTGCACTCTCGCTCGGGACGATACTTGCATAGCTAATGGACGGAGATCGATCGAATCAGAAATCCAACAACTTCCTGTCCGAACCGATTCTGTAGCTCATTTATCGTGGCCGCGGAATCCGAAATGTCGGACGCGATTTAAACTTGGGCGGAAAAGTATCTGGATTATGAGCAATCGTGGCTGACAAGGATGCTCGATAGAGTTTCTTCGCATGCATATTCATAACCGTTTGCTTCTCGTTTTCTCCAAGTTGTCTGACTATAAATTCAGTTATTAGTACAGTTCACTGGCTAACTAACGGCTCGTCGAATAGCACGCCAACTATTCGTGACGTATGGATTAGAGTAATTTCACGGATACTTGACGACCGGCAAAATGTTCGGCCATATGTTCGCATATCGTATGAATTATTCCTAACAATTTTATTCCATTAACCCCGTAAAACTACGTCTATTCGCTTTGACGAGCTACAATCGAGAGCCGAGATTAATTGTCAGTTTAACGGAACGGATTCGACTCGTTTCACCGAAACTGGAAAACGTTGTTACACGGATCTCCCTTCACGTTCGTGTAATTAGCGATTAAATTGCTAATCTGAACCTACACCGGTTACCCAATATCCATAACCTTTCGCCGTTATGGTTCGGTAAAATATCGAACTGGCAACCACGTGACACCATGTTGCATCGTTCTCGAATAATTAACGCCATAATCACCGATGATAGATAATTGGATATCTCGATAGTTTCATAGAATCCGTACTAGAATCCTGATACTTGCTCCTCGGGGTAGTATGGCTCATTGTATACGTTTCACAGAAATTCGGAATTAGGTTGCCTATGCATTTACACGTTGTATTCAGCCACGTTCCCATCAGTTGTATTCTCCAGTTCTGTATTTTTACGTTTCATATTCCTACGCGTTATGTATTCCTGCACCCCGTGAGTTTACACCCCGTATTTATATGCTCTGTATTCCTACTCGCCGTATTTCTACGTTTTGTAATTCTACGTCCCGTACTCCTACGTCTCGTATTCCTACACCCCGTACTCTAACGCTCCGTACTTTAACACGCCGTATATCTACTTTCTATAATTTTACGTCTCATACTCCTACACCCTGTACTCCACCACCCTGAATTATTACGCTCCATACTCCTATACTCCACATTCTTATGCACCGTATTTCTACGCGTTGTACTTCTACGTCCCATATTTCTACGCCCCTTATCCCTATGTCCCATATTTCTACGCACTTATACCTCTACGTCGTACCTATACGCTGTATGTATACCTCCAATCAACAGTTGACTCAACGCACAGTAAAAGAAATTTCAATCCCCAGCTCCACGAATCGACTAATTTAAAGATTCTTAAAAGTTTCAAAAGTTTAAGAGCGTAAGAGGAATTGGTATCTCGTGACTCCATCATCGTAAAGCTTATCGGTGGACCAGTGGACGCCATTTACATCGGCTACCTTGGCAATCTCCGTTCCCAGCTTTGTCCTTCCCCCATCAGGATTTCTCGTTCATCTTAGCGACCACACGATTTCTCAATTTCTTCTCGGCTGTTTTACGATCGCACGAAAGAAGAGATTTCCCCGTATCCTGCTGATCCATGCTGAATTTTATTTCACGCATACAATCGTTGGAAAGAGTCGTAATAAAACGGAAGGAAAACAGTGATTTGTCCGTGATATTCAGCTAACACTAAGGCCACGAGGGAAGAAATATTTCTTCTTCGAATGTTATCGATCGGATGGCCTCAAGATGCTTGCATTCAACGAACGGATTGAATAATTTAAGAGCAGTTTTCAAGCTCGTGTGAACGGCTGTTACGTATTCCACGTGCGTTCCCAAGGTTTGCCTTGAAAACAGAAACAGGAACATCTCATTCGAGCAAGCACATGTGCACGTTCCGCTTGCGATGCACGAAACGGTGTCGTCTCTGCGTTTGTAATAAAAGCACCATTCTATACTCGTAACGAGCTCGAAAATCTTAATCATCCGCTGTTAATGTAATAAAAACGAGCATATGTTTCGATAGGTGCTAAAATTAAACTTAAAGTTGGCAGTCGCATAAAGAAAATTGCAATCTTCCAAGTATCAACAGCGATTTCACCGCGCTACACGAATCGCAGGAGTCTGACAATAAAAAAAAGGAATTGTTCTGTTCGATGTTGCGTGAAGCTCGTATCGTCGCGTCATTAAGCACTCCGTTGATTTAAATGGAGTAGAAAACCATTTAACGTAAACCATGACGCCTGTAACGTCGAGCCGTTAATTTCAACATTGATTTAAGCCGTGTAGAAACCAATTTAACTTGCGCCTGACTGTGCAGCCTCGATGCAACATCCGGTACTCCTGCGGTCAACATCGAGGCTCAGCATGCGATAAATTATGAACCCAGACGAATTTTCCGCTGATGAATCGTCTGGTTTTGGCGGGGTAAAGATCGATCCAGATGCCATTAATCGTAAATTTACTGTCGGGAGGCGGACAATTTGAAATTCGTCGGGATAAGCCCGTAGCGACGTCGATGACACGAATTTTTTGCCCGCTGATATTTCGGGATTTTGATGAAAATATTTCAGCACGTTTCATTTCGATGCATTTTGTTTGTTCTGGCATGAACGCGCTAATTGCTTGTCCGTCAATGACGAACGACCTATTGCGACGTTGACAATTCATTTTTGCAAAGTATCACGGTTAGTTTAATTACGATTGCAATTAGTTTTGCAGTATTTACAACAACGGCCGATAACAATCGAGTTTATGTTACAAATCACTTCTCGCGTTTAACGAGTTCATCAGTTTGCTTGTTTCATTAAAATTTCAATCGCAAAAGCATTAGCGATGTATTTCACTGCCAAAGGCAGTTGTGCATTCATGATCAAATAGTTTCGTGTTAGGCCTGAATCACCGATATCGAGTTGTCTATACCACGTTCTACGTATCTGACCGCGATAAGGTACTCTTCTACTCGAGTGACCACTACACGGACCTATTCTACTTGTCTGTTCACCCGTGGTTTAATGCAGTGACTGACTATACGAGGACATATTCTACTTGTCTGACCGCCCGTCATCTGTTGCTAATTGTCTGACATATCACCATAATCCACTCACCATATCAGTTACAACTTTACTTCACTCTTTCACTATCTACTTGTCTGACTACTATCATGCGTGTACTACTTATTTGATTACTTTGTTCCTCTCTACACAGTCACATTCTACTTGTCTGGCCTCACATCGACTAATACTACTTCTCTGACTATTCACTGACATTCTGCTATTCTGACTACACCCATCACTTATGTACTTATCTGAATACACCGTTTTATTCATTATCTGGCTACATACGGTCGTATTCCATTTGTCTGACCACACACCGCCCAGTACTACTTCTCCAGCTAACCGCTACGGTACTTTACCGTACCCTAGCGCATTTAAATTTTAAAACAGTCGAAGTTACTGTTTTGCCTTTTAACTGCAAATATTGAATGAACCATGTATCTCATACATTATACGAGTATTTGAGTTGCTTTTTATCGAGACAATAAAACAGATATCAGTCGTGCGAATAAATGTACGAGACGTTGTACGTGTACGCGATGCAAAAGAAAGATTATAGACTGAAGAAGTTCGTGAACTTGGCTGGGAATTACGGTCTCTGATGAAAGTTCCGCGTTTAAAAATTCTTAAACTAAAGACTCGCGAAGTCGTGACAAGTATTTTGTCCCTGACACGAGACACAAGAGCCAAAGACAAGAAGTGAACTAAGAGTCCTTCGCTGGGAATTATTAATTCGAGCGAGTAATACGTGAAATTCCTCGCGAAGAAGAAGAGAAATTGTCCGGTTCAGTTCTTTTTCGAGAATCCTCTGTAATCAGCTTATGAATTATTTACGCGAAGTCTGTAGAATCACGTGTATTTAACCGGAACGCTGATTAAAACTGTCGGCTGTGTGATCTTACAAAAATTACCGTATACGGGCTCAAAGCATGCGCTGAAATTAATTTTGTCCATTATCCCTTTGACTTTCATACAATAAACTACAGATCAACGTTGCAATTTCATAAAATTGTTCAAAGCTCCGGCATCGACTTTAGACTTTAAGCTCCGTCGTTATGTCTGGCTAGAAGCCAGCCAAGCTTGAATCGCTGGTCCTTATAGAAATCCTGTAATTAAGAATATCCTGTTATCCAGCCCGTAGAAGTTGAATGGCTCCCTTGCGGAAATAATGCTACTGCAATTCGTTATTTTTATCTCTTTTGATAAGATTTTTATTTTTATCGATTCTCATATTTTAGTTTTACCATTAAAGCGAAATACGTCGAAATGTATATTCCTGGATTATCTCTATGTTCCGAAATACTCTTAGATTTCATAGAAGCAAATACTTATTCAATCTCTGGGAATATTTTGCAATAAATTTTGAAACACACACGAAAATTGCTGTTCCAGGGAATCTGTTCGTGATAGCGGCGATCCTGCTGGAGCGAAATCTTCAGTCAGTGGCGAATTATTTAATCGTCAGTTTGGCTGTAGCTGATCTAATGGTCGCCTGCCTTGTCATGCCTCTCGGAGCAGTTTACGAGGTAGGTAATTTAACGAAGCTATTAAATGTCATCCCTCGTGATCGCACAGCTTGTTACGAATCTCAATTTCCTCATAATGCCGTAATTTCGATAAAAATTCCACTGCGCTCTCTCGGCGCAATAAGCGAACAGGGACGAATAAAAAGCGTACGATTCGTACAATTTCACATCCGTGGCGACTATTATTTTAAAATGAAAAAACCGATGATATAAAACCGTGTTAATTTCTCTGGTCATAAAACTGCGATCAAACGAAGGGTACTCCAGGAATTCCGTGAAATTCGGTCACCGTGAATTTCGCCGGGAAACACGTAATTAAGCGGATTCGTTTCACGAGTATGGGAAACTCGATTGAGCCTACACGGATAAGGTGGCCGTTTGCGTATACGCGAAAGTTATGTCCATTAATTTTAACCAAGCCGGTGGTCAGTCCGTAGGGTTTCCAGTGGTTATTTGAAGTCGACCATCCATGATCACGCCCGGTTCGGGAGTTAACTCGTTTAGTAGTTTGCACGGTGATCAAGTTTTACAACTTGACAGTCACAGAGTTTTCGATAGGAAGCAGATGTCCATTTTGCACACTGCTAAACGACACGAATGAATATGTTACAAAGTAGATATACTTCGAAATATCGATGACTATAATCGTGGACTTTCGCGAGAAAGAGATTCGTGTTACCTTCGCGTTGAATCAGATTCAATTTCATTCATTAGCCCGGTTAAGTTCGAGGTTTCGCTTTAATGTATTCCGATGGGTTTGCGAAATCCGAAGAGACTCGTGTTACCGAACGATGATGTATAATTAAAATGGACTCTCGTTATGTAAGAAGCTCGTTACGGCGCCCTTCTTTGAGAATTAATTATCATTTCAAAGTTCGTAAGACGATTACCGGCCAACTTACACAATCGCTTACACGAGCTCTCGAATATTTTCCTCGTCCTACCCCGCCGCCCTGAGCGTTTCCGTTGTTCGCGTGATATCCTCCAAGTTACCTCAAAGCCCTTAAAACACACAACCTATGGCACGTCACGAAAACGCTGAATTCAAGAAATGCCGAAGTTGGAGAGCTTATGAACTAAATACGATCCTGTTTTCGGTAATTTCGAAATACGAGTATAAGACCAAAGTTTTGCAACAACTTCCCTTATCGAACTCGGTTATCGATAAAATTCAATAAGCAAACATTCGAGACATAAAAATACAGAATACACCGTCTTCGGTAGTCAATTTCTTATACTTCGTACTTTCAAGAAATTATATATTTCCACATTTTTAAATTAAGTTCAGATAGAGATCGTGGGTGACGGTTTAATTGATACACCTACATGTCTGACCATATACGATCATTTTCACTGCGACGCGTTAACCGATCGTAAATCGATCATTATAATCTGATAAACAGTTTACAACTTCCATTACTTATCTCAATGCGTCCCCAGGAATATGACCGAAGCGACGTAATTGATTGTCCCGAACGAAAAATTCGAAAACTACCACTGATGGAACAAAATCGTCCGACGTTGCGAGTTGAGCCGCAAAAATTGGAAAAATATCGGAACCGGTGAAAATCTCTGACGTAAATCGAGGATTATAATTCCACAGCCGTTGTCAGTGTATTTTCACGAGGATGGAATAATAGCTTGCTCTGATTCCAATGAATTCACGGCGCATACTGGGAAAAAGCTTTGTTTTATTTCTTTTCTACAAATTTCATCGTGCTCCAGGGCATCCCTATTTGGAAGTTTCACAAAGATTCTGCTTCGTGTCTGTAGGTGTGTGTGTGTGTGTGTGCGAATGAACATGGACCTAGTTGTGGCTCTGGTAACGATGCGTATACCTTCAGTCGCGTGTTTCAACTTCGTCTAGGCTTGCAACTTCACATTGCGGTTTCATTAGGTTTACTAAAAACGGGCAGGAAATAGCAGCGGCACTGTTGCAGGAATTCGCCAGGAATTTATGAGTTAACGACCTTAGACATTTTCCTCGAATATGTAAATTATTCCGCATATCGAGTCACCAATTTCGGGACATTGGCGTAGTTGGAACTTTTGAGGTTAGGACGTTAGCTTCGCTACTATTGCCAAGATTCCACGCTTAAATTATAACCAAATTCAATTTTCAAGATTAGCAATCTGCAAATTTGAAACTATACAAATTCTAAAGGTAGCCTACATTGTATGTTTACATTGTACCTAGTTGCGGCAGTGGATGTAAAACGTGTCAGGATTCGGTGACACAAAGATATCGTAAAATCATAACTATTGTATCGGGGGACTTTGTGTTCGATGCATAAGCGATTGGAAATTGAATACTCGATATTTGCCGTTGAATCAGCAACCAGCCGAGAGCAAAGCGTTTACGTATACACACGCAGAGAATGACAATAAAAGGATAGACCGTCTGGAGGTATGCAGGCAACGCAACAACGGTAGCAGAAATCCGCTGATGCCGAATTCCTGGTGTAACCGAACGTATTGTGGAGCGGAAAAACAGACGGACAACGGTTTGTTGGCCGACATTCGAGGTTTCCAATTACATTACGAGGGACCAAAGCTCGTTCGATGCTTGGCCATCAAGCGGGGAGCGACAGAAAGAGGACAGATGGCGAGGTAAAAGACAAGGAGAAGTGGCGGAAGGAGAGACGGAAAAAGAAAGGCGCATTTTCCACGCCATGTGCTTTAAACGCGATCGTACTCGAGCTCGCGAGAGTAGAGAATGGAAAATTGAAGCCGTCTAGGAGTTCCTTGCTATAGTGCGCCGTTCTTGTTTGACGCAGCAACCGGTTGGAACAAAACAGTGGAAAACGTCGAGGAACGAATGTGTACATATAAACGGCGAATAACATTATGGGCGTGGCGTAACGCGAGAGCGAAAGGCTAATGGAGAAGCAAACGTACGAAGAAAACTAATTACAAAGACGTGAGAGGTAACGTTTGAATAGAGAATAATGTTTTTCGTGTGGTAAAAACCGCACGACCACCGTTTCGTTCCAACAGACCAGTGCTTTCTATGGCATTCTTAAATCAAGACTTTACAATCCTACAAAAGAGTACTCGTACAAAAGAGTAATCCTAACAACTTGTAAGGATGAATTGAAACGTTCTGGAATTACCTTTAGTCCCTCTACAAGAATACCGACGCTTATGTAAAAAGCTATGATTTATTTTTATATACGTGTTCTCTTTGAGAAGTTTGAAACTGGAGCTCGATATTAAGAAGGAACTTTCAGCGAATGTCGATTAAATTGCAGCGAACTAAACGGCAAGCAAGTGATGACAGTCAAGACGGTTGTATGTAAATCATCTCGAGACGTTGAACGTGGCCTATAATTCTCAGACAATAAGGCAAGAAGCTTCTTTACCTAATGAGAAGCTGCTTGCTAAGCTGTCTAACCAAATGACTGAACATCAGTCACGAGTGTTACGGAATGAGAAATTCCCCGAAGATTGAGATCGAGTGGCTTCACCTCAGAGGATTACACGCCTCGGAATTTCTCCGATATGTCTTACTTCTATGAAGGATATATACAGACACCTACGTGGACCCGAAGTCGGTTTTCCTCGTCGAACATGTGCATCTGGTTATGCGTACACGCGAGTACGTACATTCTACAGTTTCGAAGGACATGCACGCGGACGTGTTGCACCGTGTTAACACGACAACCTTCCACATTTAGACAGAACGCTCGAAAACCAGATGTGTGTAGTGAAAAATCCGAAAGCAACCATTTAGTACTTTTACCAAATACCGTTTACAGTATAACTTCAGTTTAACCCTTTTAATAGCGCGGTGTACATACCGTGCGGTAAATGCAAGGCATGTTAAATGTAATGCTTGACAAATGGAACCAAATACAATGCTTAGTAAATACTACATGTGACAAATTCAACGCGTGATGAATATAATGCATGGTAAATACAACATGGTGAGCGCAACGCATGGTAATCTGAAACCCGACTGCATCACGTGTAGCAATATAACGTTCTGCATGATCAAAACTCGGTAAAAATATCTACGTCCACAAAAGATTTGCCACTTTTTCAACGTTCTAATAAAAATCTTGGGAGAATAAAGATTCCCTATGGTTTTATAAACAATATGTATAAACACGTCGAGTCCAACGGGCTGGAATTGACAGATTTTCATAGCCGATCATTCAATGGATGTTTAAACAACGCTCCTTTCAATGTCGATGATTGATATTGTAGGGTGAACTTGAATGAAAGCTAATCCGATTACTATGGCATGTCAAAAATCAATAGAGACAAGCTTTACAATATACTACATTGTGTTTGTCAGTTTTTACTTAATCTGGTAACCAAATTTATGACTATCCCTGTCCATAAAATCTTGGCACCTTTCGAAGCAACTTTGTTCTACACCTGTCTACCATAAATCAAAATGTGCAATCTTTTGAATTTAACAATTTTTTTTAAACTTGCTACATTGCTGCTGAAACAATGCGCGAAAGTTTTCTGTCCCGCAGCGTTTTTATAGATGAGCGTGCGACTATAATATTCTATTGATTTTTAAATTTCATTTCACAGCATCCGAACTTTCATTGTTCATTCATTCGTTTGAAGAACGCTCCTTCCACGGAAAATTTCGCGTTCAAACGTTTCCGTGCTACCTTTTTGTTTTACACCGTTCGATCTATCTCCCAAAAAAATTTTCCCCCGGACTTTTGTCTCTTTTATTATTCGATAAATTCATTTCGCTTCCTTTCTATTTCCTTCGTGTTCCCTTTTATCTCGCTTCTGGTTATCTTTGTTGCCCCTTCACGGTAATTTTTTCGATGAAAGGTCAAATTTTATTCTCTTCCGCCCGTGTATTTTATCTTCCTTATGTTTCCGACTTCGTTCTTTACCAGGTCTCCTTGTTCTTTCCACTTCCGCGAACGGTTTCTTATTTCAGAAACTTTTCTCGGTATCGTGGCCGGTTGTAACCATTAATACGTTTCACTTTATTCGATTAACAATATTAATTACCTCGCTTCTCGAGCAGAGTTTATTCGTTTGTTTCTCATAAATCTATTTTTATTATTCACCAGCTGCGAGAGCGGTAGAATATTTCAAAAGATTCGCCCGGAAAAAAAATGTAAACTGTCGCGTTTACTAATATATTCCGTTGCACAACTGCGAATCATACAAATTCATGTCGTAAAAATGAAATAGCGAGACGTTACCGTTAAAATTTACACGTTCCGTTGAAATTTATCAGTCCAGAAGTGGAAATCTGCAAATCTATGAATTTAATCAACTATAATTTCACGTGAAATACGAAACGCGAAAAACACGTCGAAGGCAATCCTTCCAGCGAGCAGAAAAGTGGAACGATACAAAATCGAATGCAATCAATTGACGGGGTAAAGAATGCCGCAGAACGTTCGTCAAACACATGACATTTCCCCGACGAAGCAACGATATACACTGGAGCGAAGATACTGTCTGGTTGGCAGAAATTTAATCGAATATCGACGATAAATCGGTGCCTCGTCCATGTACAACTTATAGCTGGCCGCAATCGAATGAATCATTCGCGGCCAGATTGATCGCGTTATCCACGATGAAACAGGCATCGTCTTTGCCTATCGGCGAACTACGTGTCTGGAAAATATCCAGTTAACCGGGTGAAGAAAGATTTTGTCACTATTCACTGTTACACGCTTTTTCAAACGAATTTACTTCATCGAAACGGATATTTGGGGTGTACGACACGTAATTGGCAATCTTTAAATTGAGTGGTAGTTGTACCATTTGCGAAAATGTGTGGAAGATTTTTGGAGTTGGTGATATATGTGGTGAATATGGCACTTGGGAAATATGACGCGTGGAAATACGGCGCGTGGAAATACAATGCGTGGTGAATACAGCGCGTGGAAATACGGCATACGATGAATACGGTATGTGGAAATACTACGGCGCGTGAAAATAGGACATATGGTGAATACTGCGCGTGGTGAATACGACACGTGGAAATACGAAGCGTGGAAATACGGTGCGTGGTAAATACGATCCGTGGAAATACGGTGCATAGTGAATACAGCGCATGGAAGTACAACGCGTAGAAATACAATCCGTGGAAGTACAAAGCGTGGAACTACAAAGCGTGGAAATACAAAACGTGGAAATACAAAGCATAGAAGTACTATATGTGTATCCATAAACAACAAAATTGTATACAAATATGAAAAGACGCCTGTAAAAGTATAATAGCAACACATTGATTAACATTATAATTGTAATCCACAGTCGAATAACAAGTACCTGGATGAAACAACCGTCATAATGTATTCCCTTGTTTTCTCGTAGACGAGTCGAACAACATTCTCCGCGATACCAGTGAACGTTCCCTTGCAGCATTATTCACTTTGCTGCACGATGTTGTTCCATCTGTTTGCACAGAGATTTAGTTCCCCTCGGCGGGCATACCAGTGCACACATTATGTTAACGTTCTCGTTGAAGAATGCTCCTACGCGTAAAACCAGTGGTGAGACTCTTTCTGAATAACGCTGGTTATTACGAAACCTCGCGGCACTCGCTGTCGTTATCATAATCTCAATTTTTCATGCAAGATTATTCAGTTCAAGTAGACAACGACTCTTTGTAAATTACCGAGATTGTACAATATATCTTATTGCAAGGATTGCTGTGTTTTGTACTTTGCCAGAAACGTATAGCTGTGGAAAATATCGAGTATGGGGGAAAAAAAATCTTTTGACGTACGGTATAAATAACTTGTTTATCAAGCTTATCGATTTTTAACTATCGCACGACCTGGATAATAGAGATACCGTGGGAATTTTTGTGTGTTGACTGATGCAGAATTTGGGGTTTAGAGATTCGGGGCTTTGAAGGTTTGGAAATTCAGGGATTTGGGGTTTAAGGATTCGGGGATTTAAATATTTGGATATTTGGGGATTTGGAATTGCGACATTTGAATATTTGAAAATTTTGAAACTTGCGGACTTGGGGAACAAGATGTGGAAATTTAGAAATGGAGGATTTGCAAATATAAAAATTTGAATATTTGGAGATGGAAATTTGGAGGAATAAACCTGGGAAGTAAACGAGATCCTACCCATAACACATTTCTTTCATTCCCAAATGATATTGTGCTTCTTCGGACGCAGCTTCCGTGTTCGTTTGAAATATTATCCGCTTGATACCAAGCACGTAATTAAATTCCTTATGAATCTGCCCTCAGCGTAAAAGCAAATAACAGGGAATGATAATAACAAGCAACGAATCCTTTGTTATTTAATAAATATAAAGATCCGCTTACTTGCTTTCTTTTAAACAGAAATCTACGATTTTAAACATCAGTAACAATAGATAACAGCGGCTGCGTTAAGCGATCAGTTCAAAGGTAATAAACTTAATTGTATTCCAAGTGCTTGCACAATGTTTCACGTATGACCCATGGCGTTTCACCAGTTATTCATCGTTTGTTCAAAGGAAATGGGTCTTGATCATCGATTCGCGCAACTTTCGAATATGAAACTCTCCGGTCAGTCGAATGAATCGGTTTAACGAACGTCATCGAACTGTACATAACGCGAAAATCTGTTATTTCGCATTGATATACAAATACGATAACTATACAATGGCAATTGGAAAATTGAACATCGAGCATGAGTTTGCTATTCAACGAGGAATCCTTTAGAAACAAATTTAATATTCAAATTCAAATTTATTCTTCTCCTCGCATTTGAATATTTTTATAGTCGCTGTTACGTATTTGTAATTATAACTCCTCACGCAATTATTTTTTTATCAAAGGTTAATTACCGTTTAAAAGTTGGTAATTTCACAGAGTATGTTGAACGAAGCTCTTGAATATAATTTTATTAATAATCTCCTGTTAGATGGATATAACGAGGCACAATTAATTTCTGAAGCTTTTGTGTAAATTAATCAACTGTCAAAGTAACGAATACGTTTTTGAAAGTTTCCTTGTTTCGTTGAAAACGATCGATAAAGTTTTATTGGGAAAATAAAATGGAAGCCGTAGCTCATATGCAATATGTACTTTATTACTACGAGCGTTGTTTTACGACCAATACAATGAACGTCGATTACAACCTCTTCAATCGGCCATTCAATATCACTGATTTTATTGGGATATAAAGATGATTAATGCCAAATTGGCTCGATGAAAGCATGTCAAATGCACGAGTGTCTGCGCTCGTAAAACTCATGATCCATGATCAATGATGAAATCCCGAAGTAACTTTAATCATATTTTGAAACACGAATGATCAATACGGCGATCGGATGATCGCTCATATTCCTGCGGCAATCGAAACTTGTTATCAACGTTTCTCAGAACGTTCCATCATTTATGGATCGATTCGGAAACAATTTCGTTCGTGGAAAAGTTGGAGGGATCGTTCGTGCGATGCATGAGAGAATTCGACGTGGATGATGCTTCCCGTTGGTTAATAAACACCCGGTCGCGATGGTTAACGCTGAAATATTTACGAAGGAATCGTGCTACTGCAGTGAAAAACGATTCGCCGATTCCTTGCTTGCCCTACTGCGAGATTACATTACTCTAATTGAATATTTAAAGATTTAACTGGGTACTCGTGTAATGCTTGCTATTAGTGTACGATACAGATTAATATTACAGAACTTCCTTTTTCAAAATTTTCACTTAACTTTACATTAACTAGCAACGAAAATTATTATATTAATAAAATATCGATGTTTCAAGTATTTTAGTATTCGTAGGTGTTTACAGGTGTTTTGAAAACATACTCTATTCTTATTTCTTCAGGGTACCTAGGGTTTTTCATTGTTCCAAATGGCTGATACTTGTTGTAGGTAATGACGGTAGTCGATTACGCTAAAAGCATATAAGGGTGACGATAGATTAAAGGAACTCGCCTGGAGGAACGAACTTCCTGTTCGACGAGGGTGGATCAAACGTGAAACGATCAGGCAGAATGACCTCGATTCCTGTCGTAAAAGTTTCACTGGCTGGAAAAACGTGGCTCGTGTGCATCTGTATCAAGCCCAGATGCATCAACCCTTCCAATACGACAGGAACTTTCAATTCCAATTGTATCCCTCGAAGGCTTCCCAGAGAGCTTCACGGATAAGCGTCGGATCCTTTGAAAGCTCTTCGCACACTTTACCACGGGCTCGTTTGCTTTTCTTGCCTCGAGTTGCCATTTTCTTCTGCAGCAAAACGTTTGCATCGTTCTTATCGACTTCGCTTCTCGCGATTCGTTATGACTCTCGAAGATCTTCAGCAGGAAATCCTTGATTGGCCCTGTGCCCTATGCAAAGGAGAGGATCCACAGAATTATCCTGGAATTATGGAACTGGAATGAACGGCAAACGAATGTTCCAGAAAATCGAGAATATTAAGAAGTAAATATCTGGAAGTCTTTTATTCAACAATCAAGCATCTTCCAGCTAAAAAGGCGCTCCTCCCTTTCTACCATCCTTCGTTACATTTATTATTACGATAATATTTCAACATTAAATCGTATTAAAAACAGGAGTGATTTGCGATGATGGAACGTCAAATATGATAGTCTTGATGTGTAATCGCGGGAGTATAAAGAGTATTTTCTTTGATAAACTTTTTGCGACGTCAGAAGAGTGATTCGCAGAAAAAGCAAGTACCCACATGCCACTCGTGAAATTTGACGAGTGAATGAGCAAAAACGATGATGGAGCCATTGAAAGCAACAAAACAGCGAGCTGTTAATCTTTCTCTCGGGTTTCCGGCTCGTTTCCTTTCATAAAAGGGTGAAATTCGTTAGCGAGAAGTTGAAGCAGGTGGTTGAAGATCGCGTGAATATACGATTCGGTTTGCTGGGCGTTAATACGATCGAGCTAACGTAATCGCGAACGAAAGAGAGAACTCGTGGTGAATCCTCTGGTGAAACGGATTCCGGATCGAGGTGAATCTCGTGCACGGTTCGTCGAGCAAGACCGTCGAGGTGACGAGAGAACTTTCAACTTCAGCCACGCTTTTCGAAGGCATTCCATCGTTTCTTCGGAGATAAGTTTTTCCATTCTTTGAAAGCTCTCGATAAATACTCGGAGGTTCTTCGTTCTCAGTTAGCAAGAAGATTCTTATGGACGGTATCTACCATCGTCTGTTCTACTTTTTTTCGTTTTTTGACAATGAAAGACTCGGACCGGAAATGACTGGTCGACCTACACGCTTTCTGCATTTACATTTAACTTCCACCACCGCAGCTTACGACGAACCGGACAACTTTCTTCGAAATATTTTTCAAATATCTTTTTTCTCGCTTCAGCTCTGCCGGTATTGTATCCGTGAATTTTTGTTACGCCATTCTACTGTTCTTTCAACTTTTGAATTATTTACCTTTCTTTTTACTCAAATATGGCGTGTGCTTGTTCTGCACGACGCAGAAGTTGTAATTTTACTTGTATATTTGCTTCGACCTGGTTTCTAGGCAAATACGCGATTCGGCAACTTGCGCTTAGCGCTTTCGCGAATATTTACGTAAATATCCTGAGGCAGTGTTTAAAATTAAAAATGACGAAATAATGCAACGTTGTATTCTTAGTGTCACGTTTCGGAAGTAAAGTGACCATTACACGTTCGTGTGGACAATTTTATGGCGGAAAGAGTCTAAAGATTGAACAGTATCTTCCGTAAATTTTACACCAACTCAACGAGATAAACGTCTGAACTCGTAAATACGAACATTTTATTTGTCTTGAACTTTATGAAGCTTGAAACTGTTTCGCTTCCAATCTCGAATTACGATTTCCGCTTTAAAACTTCTTCGTGTCCGTTAAGTGTCATGAACTCGGTTCATAACGAAATGTTCTCGACAGGAAGCTGGATTCTTTAGTTGCTGATAGTTGCGTTTTATGAATGGTTGTCGATGCTTTAACATATTTTGGTCTTAGACGGACAAATTGGACACGTCCGTGTTCCTCTCGCGCATTTTTCCAACAAGGACGATTTATCCGGTGACCCGACATTTCTATTTGCGATGCATCTTTTGCGATCCATCAAATAGGATTATCGATAGGTTCCTACGATTGCTTGACACCTTTCTGCTTGATCGAGTGCACCTTCGGATACGCCGCTATTCGAAAATGCTTGACCATTCGTTACTCCTCGCGGAAAATTGTACTGATCGCAATCGCGAAATCGTTTGTCTTGAGGTAACGTATCAAATCGAGCTCGAAATGAAAGTTGAATCGAACGTGACCCGAATTTATAGGCGACTTTACCAAAGTGTGCCGCGTTTTAATCGATAAATTAATCTCACTTTGGGCTGGTAACGGTTCCCGTAAACGAATCGTAATTAGAAATGACTGTTCTTCTGGCTCCAACTTTTCTTCATTCGAAAGCTAAATCTTGTTCATGGGGCGGAAATTGTTTCGGTAAATCAATGAAAGTAACTTGTAATTACTTCACCAGATTCAACGATATAGCTCCTGAGGAAGCAATAACCACAGACTTATAACTGATCTTTCGCACACAAAAATTAATGGAAAAGATTGTAACACCAGAATACTTTATAAATATGTCTCATATAAAAAGTACTGACAAGATCCTCGACTTCACTTTGAATGATTGAAAAATAAAATTGGATTAGAAAAGAGGAAAAGTTGGACTGAAATCAAACGTTTGTTTGAAGAGTGAGATCAAGAACGGAAGAAAGAATACAATCCTCCATTACTAAATTTAAGCACGAAAGTGGCTGCTGATCGTAGCGAGTCGCACCAGCAACCTTCTTATTTCTCAAAATCGATATCTCGGCAAAATCGTGCTAGTCGAGCAAAGAATCACTCCATCGAACTTGGTGCACGACGTTCGTCTCGGAGAAATCTTTCCTTCTACGGCGATATTCGATTCAAACGTTCCTCGAATTCCGCACAGGTGTTAGTCGGTCGTAAAAAGAGAGAAATCGCGAGGACAACGCAATCACCGAATTACAATCATACCTTGTGGATTCGCCAAAAGGTTGAATCTCGGCAAACGATTCGGAGGAAGTGCGAGTAGAATTATAAAACGTTTTGTGGTTCGACGTGATCTTCCGTTAGCGGACAGCCTGGCCGGAAGTATCAGATTATTGATCGATTACGTGGCGTTATAATCCAGAAGTGTGCTTTGCAACCGTTCACGCGCACGGAAAAATTATAAAGGGCAAACGAGGAACAACTAGTATTTACTCCGTGTTTACGGAAACAGTGATGCTTTGTACTTTACCGAGACCCTGTTGACCAAGGAAATTATTCATTCGTTAATTAGAAACGCAGTCAAGCGCACGATGCAGCATACTTCCACGATTGTACAAGAAGCTTTAAAATAATAATATGTAACTTTAGATATATTTGTACTAAGTCGACATACATTACTAAAGTTTTCATCAATAGTTAATTGAAAATGTTAAGAGTGAAATTTGAATCGAAGAGATATCTTTCCGGAAAAGAAGTCTCTTTAATTTAAAGTTTCCGCCAGATAGGAAAAATCGAAACTAGGTAATTCTATCAGGAGAAAGAAGTCGAGCCTGTGAAAGCAAATGTAGCTTAAAACTTGATAAAATACTATCGACTGAATGTGATCCGTGGAAGTATAACTTTGTTTTGTTGGAAAAATTCAGTTTCTCGGCACAGTTCGTTGGACACAGTATCGGAAACTTGGGTTGTTTGCAATCTATAAAATCATCTATCGAATAAATGTCTAGAACAGAGCGAAGGATTGTTTCAGGCATAGACTCGGCGGCTTTTCTCGAAGGAATTCTCACAGAAGAGGGAAGAAAAAAAGCCGAGAGTGAAGGGGGATAGAAGGTGGCGAAGACAAAAGTCGATTGGCTTTCGAAGCTGGATTCCAATACCATGAATGGACTTTTAAGCAGGCGTGCGTCAAACCCCAACCTATGCCCCTCTTTCATTCTCTTCTCTTATCAATACCACTTTGAACCGGCTATCCTTCCTTATCACTGAAATCTTTCGACCAACTAACAAACAACATTTTTCTCCGTGGCTTAAGGAAACGTTAATTAGCGAAAAATTCACGATTTTCTTGCCCTTTAAAATGGACCTTACAAAGCGTATGAATTGCTCGTTAAATAATTCTTCTCCTCCGAGATTTTAAAAGAGACGTTTTCGAGTTTAGAATTACGAGGTTGGTTATTAAAAAATGCAGGCTACGGAACAGTTAGCAAAGGGGAAGGAAAAGGTGCGTATTTTTAGCACAAGTACAATTGAATGTTTCAGGAAGTCGAAAGAAGGATAGAATTCTTTAGGGAGACTTTCCGTCGACGAGGGAATAATGTTTTTGCATGAATAGCATTCTTTTGTGAACTACCCTTAATTTTTAGCCCTGACCAGTTCCCTAGGTGACTTTCAATTATATACCGGACTTGGTTGTCTCATTTAGCCGGCAGCTCTCGATTCAACGAGCCTGGCCTGATTCCGTTTATCCCAGATGGTCGAAGTCCGAGTGCGAGTGGAAATTGAGTTCGCTTCAACCATCTGATACTTAAGTCCTCCTTTCCAGGTTCTTCACCTTCCGTGAATACCACTTTGTTCCTTTTAATTGCTTATTGTCGTGGAAATCCTCGAATTTCCAAATTTCTGAACCTCCAACTTCTCGAATTCCTAAGTTCCCAATATCCCATTTTCCATATTTCCACGTTCCTAATTTTCCAAATTCTCAAATTTTGCGCGGGTTCAAAGTTCCAGAAGCCCGAATTACCAAGGGTCCAACTTTCCAAATCTCAAATTGGGTTAATAGGTAACAAAATTAAGCGTCTCTCGCGTGTGAGCGACGTGTCGAAGGCGATAATTTCGTACTTAATGACAGTTTCAGCACTTGTTGCATGGAAACTAGGCATCGATTTCAGGGTAATCTAAACTGTTAGCCTCCACCTTCGGCGATTGTCGATCGAGGAGTGCATAATTTATGAAGAAATCAATGTCGCTATTTGATTCACGAAAGCAATCATTCGAACGTATAAACAGCGATACATTCGATCGTACTATTTATTCATTTAATACCATTGAAACCTCTGGAACGGTGATTGGACGCTCTCGAACGTTAAATAAATATTAAATGTCCATTATGGACTAACAATTAATTGAACGTTCCCCGGACAGAAAATTCCACTAGAAACTTCATCACGATTTGATGGTGGTTGTAACGAACCACCTCTTGAATATCAAAACCGCCCACATTTTGGATGCGGTCCAGAAACGAGGAGAGGTAGGTGAATCTGCGTGCCGGCAACTTGAAGGGAACAAGAACGACAATTAAGGGAATCCACGTGCTCGACACAGTTGTCCAAGTCGCAAAATCGTAAAGTTTCACACAGCGTGACCGTGTGTCTGTTGGAATTCGGATACCGGTATCGATCCTAATCTCCTTACGAGAATGTTGCGCACTGACACAAGCAGATGATTTACGAGGCCGGCCCGTTATGGCAGCCGAGCCGGAGATTCTATTATACGCGAACAAATGCTTTCCAACCCGTCTACCCAGCTCGATGCCCAGTCTCTTGATACCAGTATTCAGATAGCTTGTGTTCAACACATTGATGCACGACCACAGCGTTACGATTACCTTCACGGGTCCTGATCGTCTTGCTTACTGGTGTAATGGATCTGTATGGAAAGAAAAAGCTCGTCCCGGGAATCGAAAACCGTATGCTAACATATCGCATACTTTATCGATCATTTTTTGTTAACGAGTTCAGACGACGCACCCTATAGAATATTATACGGAAAATGGAAGACAAGTTTGATAACCGAGTGGCTCCAATTATGGAAGCTCATTAGGCATTCGAGTACAGTACACTCGGATACAATGCACGTCAATCTTAGTTGAAGGAAAATGTGGAAATATCTGAAATGAACCCTGGATTCTTTGTTAGATTCTTCAATTTTTCATAGGGTACTAGGTTTTTCTTAAAATTCTTCCCAGAGTCTCTCTAAGTTAGCTACATGTCTCCTCCAGGACTTGTAAAAGTTTCTTTAAGTTTCACTAGGATTCCACCTAAATTTTCCTCATGATTTTTGTTAGATTCTTTCTACTTGCACTTCAGTATGTTTCTTACGCCCCTCAGGGTTCTTCCAAGGTACTCCATGGGTTTTGCTAGGGTTCTCTAACTTTTCTCATAGAATTCCTATTCTCCTTCAGATTCCTGAGACCTCTCCAGGTTTTTTCAAGGAATTTCCGTAGAATTTCCGAGAGTCTCCTAAACGTTCTCGAGGATTTGCCGAAAATTTTTCCTACGTTTCACCCAGTTTTTTCTTAATAATAACAAAGAGATATCAGAAATTTTCCTTATCAAACACTATCGTGTCGATTTGCTTATTGGACTAGCTCGTGCCCTAATTCGTGATTTGTGATGGAACTAAAGGTCGTCCACGACAGTTGCAACTGCCTAGCTAATTTGCCTAGAAATTATTGATGTTACCTTGAATCACGCACGTTTCATTCTATTTGTAAGGAAATAAGGATCGCGAGGTCGGTTGTTTCAATGTTCCTCGAATTTACACAATAATGAAACAATTTCAATCCGAAATGATTTGGAAGCAAACGTGTCTGGCGAAATTAGAAAGTGATGGCCTCGTTTAGCTAAGGAAAAAGTGCCGACCTTATCAAACCTAAGACACCGTCTTCTGCGACTATGACAGAAGAAGCTTTATTTAGGAACACGCTTGGTAAGCGACACCAAGCACACTTCAGGGACTCGAAAAATGGGACAACGTTTTAAATCAATCGTCTCGCTTAGTGTACCACTTGCCGGCTACTCTCGTGATTTAAAATTTCTACGCGAACAGCTTTGAATGGAAGCTGTACCTTTTATCCGGCTGCCCTTCGACCGAACGTATTAACCACTTTTATTATTTATTGCGGATGAATTATTTATCGCGGGTGTAACAGGAAGTCCCTCACGGTTCTCCGTGTACGATAAATTTCACAGCAGGTAAGAATCGAAGCGATTACATGTCGTTGATCACCCTCGATTTTTCTAGCTAAACAATATTGTTAATCTTTTATAATAATTATTGCGAGATAATATGTCCAACTGAGAATAAGCTTCTGAAATTTTATTGACGTTCAATTAACCAAGTACATTGTCGGAAACGTATGGGGAACACGAATTTCGCGACTTAATTGTCAATTTGTCATTGTCATTTAATTAACCTCCTGCTGTAATAAAGGAAAGAGGTTTGTTGGTCATTTCCTGATGTCTTCTGGAAAGGATGTTGCCTTTTTCTCCTTTCCTGCCAAGAGAAATCCTTTTATAAAGTTAGGTGCTCTTGAATCGGTTGCTTTTCCCTCTATTAACCCACGTCTTTTGTTCCGTGCGTCGAGTTCATAAATGTGTGAGCCACTGCATTTCGGTGTCCGTGTTCTCGGACAAAGGTAAGGATTTTCGACCACATGTTGCGATCGAAGTTTCATGAAATGTCAAAGAAATAAGCGATCGTTGACCAGCAACTAGGCCAATTGGAACGGTTCAATCCGGTCTCTTTCGTTGCCATAAAGTTAAGCGCTTTCGATCAGCTCGTATTCCCAACCTTTGACCGTTTGTTACAACAACTACTTTGTCGTCCTTCTTGGTTGTTTGCTCTTCGGGGCCATAAATAAGAGGATTGTGAAAAATAGCTAAACTGAAATTTATGTTGTACTTCGAACGAAAAAGTTTGAGCTCCATCCATGTGTGCAGTGCAACAATGCTTCAAAGTTAAATTTACTTTATGTTCAAAGGTGAATGCAAACAAAAGTAATAAAACATGCTAAAATACAACTCTAAATAGTAGTCAGTACTTCATAAATCACTACGCGAGCAGGTACTTAAAGTATTAAGCGTAGGGGGAAATTTTTCATCGACGGATTTATTGCGGATCATATTTTTCAGTCTCGGAGCACCGAAGTTTCACACATTCATAATTTTAGTCTCAAAGTCCCGAAGTCTAGTCTCCCAAAATTTCCTACTCCCGCTCGCACATCAACCCAACTCAACGATCACGTGATTGACAGATGAATCAACATGCTTTTTACTATCACCATTCTCGACGTACGCATTTTCCAGAAAAAAATGTAGGTCACGCTTTCGAGAGTTCCCGGTGTCATTCAACATTCTATGCTCGCGTCTTGCATGCTGTGCACACTTTGAACGCTTATATCTCTGGAACGGATTGAAATATCGAGTTGGAAGAAACTGCGGCTTCAAGAACAGACTCTTATCTATCGATCAAGCATATTTCCGAGCTAAATTTTGTACTTTTTCGTGACGGGGTTCTTCCGCAAATCTTTCAAACCCATTACACTCGCAGGTAGTTTGTAATGAAACATATACAAAAGTTTGCAAATTTAGTTGGTGAAAAATATTCTTCCCAAAGAAATCCCGAATCGACGACACACATTTCAACGCTCACAGTTTCTTACTCTTATTGTAAAACACGATTTAGCGTTACAATTATTCGCGATATTTTAAAGCCCGGCAAAATAATCATATAAAACAGTTCATTTGACGTTATTATGAACGTCCGACTGTGGTTTTATTTAAAAAGGATTATTTCAGCTGGAATTTATATCGATTCAACAAATAAATCCGGCTAAATCGTTGTTTGCAATTTTCTGTCCCATGAAACGCGAACACAGATTCCGGTATTTATATTTTCGCGCTTCGAAAGAAAAGCAAATTTACCGGAAGTTTGTAAAAACAAAAAAAAAAGGGGGAAAAATCGATGGACGTGATGAAACGCGATATTTACACGACCACTATCGCTCGTTTGCACGACACGACAAATTGGAAATGAGTATGTCACGTAGTTATCGTTTGTCACAGATCGTACGATGAAGATTTGCACGTTTACGGAATCTCGTTGATGACACGATAGCTACCGTTTCCAGGTGCAGCAGTCACCAGTATTTCCATTATCGAGTCCGCCAGAGCAGTAATTTTCGTTATGTCGTCCACTGTTACGACAGTTTCCGTCGTGTTACAGAAGCTTATATTAAAATTTCATCTACGTACCCTCTCGTTCCTATGTTTTCATTATATCGTATTTTCTTCCCTATAGGAATCGCGGTAATTAGACTTCGTCTTCAACGCAGCGAACCCGATGCTCGCTGAAACTGAAACGACGTCGACGTTTCGCTAACGACTCCATTTTTATTTCGAACAACCGTATGCGAGCGTGCAGTACCACTTTCCTCGCTGACAATGGAAATTAAAAAGCGCATGCATTATAAACTATAGTGTAGAACAAGTTTTTATACGCGCGCGAAATTGGGTTTTGGATTAAAGTAAAATTGCTCTTTTTTGCTCATTAGTGCGATCATTTCTGCGCACTAAAATGCAACGTAGTTTACAGGAAATATGGGAGTAAGTCAGATATTTCCTGCGATTTTTAACTGGGCCAGGGAAATTTGAAAATGCGTAAATGAGGATTTGAGAGAGTGGAAACGTGAGAACCTGCAGATTTGAACATTTTATAATTCGAACATTCAATGTTTGTAACTTTGAAAATTTGTACATGGTATCCTTCCCTAAATATTTCCTAAGGTGTCTCGAAACCCTTCTCCGATCTCTACTTCTTCTTCTGACTAAAAGAAACGTTTTGCGTCCAACAGCACAACTCTCGTAATCGATAAAACTAGTAAAAAGCACTCGATACATCAAATTGCAAAATTTATCCGAAACTTTTGGACGACCTTGTACACGATGCTGTCGAGGTCCGATGTTCGACGAGCTTAGGGTTGGCCGTATTCGTTAGATACACCCTCAGGATCCGTGGAGGCAATCGATCGAACGTCGCCACGCCACGTACACACAGATATTCTCTAACAGATAATTCCGTTTATTGCAGATAAATTCGGGATGGTCGCTGGGGCCGGAGCTTTGCGACATGTGGACCAGTAGCGACGTTCTCTGCTGCACTGCCTCGATATTGCATCTGGTGGCTATCGCGGTCGACAGATATTGGGCAGTCACCGATCTCAATTATATACAGGTTAATTAACAGCGTCGCGGTTCGACGGCGAGATGCAAAGTCGAAACTAGAACGTAACGAGTAGAACGTTAGGGCAGGACACCGGAAGAACGACGGTACCGGAAAGGAGATTAGAACACGACGTAGAAACGGTCGTGTATTGATCCCTAGAATGCAATTCGATAATCATACTCCGGCGTCCTGTTCCCCTTTATACGACCCGAGATCGTTAAAGAGAAGGATGCAATTAGCAGGATTATTACGTGTACGCTCGTAAAATGATTGAGTAATCAGAAGAGTTCCATCGCGTTTTTGGATGTTGGAATGCGGGTATTAAAACTGGCAAACATGCACCGAATGATACATGTCGCGGAATATTATGAACATCTGTTCTCGAGATAAAGTTTAAGTTATTCGCTTCTACAAATTAATCGAATTGAGAACGTAATTGTTGTTGGGTGAAATTAATGATTTATGGGATTAAATCGCATTCAGGGGGTTAACGAAGGAACGCGTCCGGAATTACATATACCATTTGTACCTGGCAATCAAGCTGGGCATCCTATCACTGACAATCAATAGTTAATCGAATCTAAATCCTGCGATATCCTGATGCCGGTGCCCGCATGTTGCAGGTAGTTAGTGCATTGGGATTCAACAGACAAGATTGAGATGATATTGTTACGAAGCTGCACATCTCGAACGAATAACGAGCTTAACTGTGCTTCGACGTTTATTACGACCGAATAATTTCAGACCCTTCGCTGTCGTATCGTTAATCATTTAATCGATACATACTGGTTTATAAAATCAGCGATTTTCGTACTATTAGATTTAACAACGTTTCGCGAAGTTGCAAACCGGTCTAGTGCTTGCTTCATCTTATCGGCAACTTTCAAACCTCTGAGTCTCCGTGTTTTGTCCAAAAAAACGTAATCTACTTTAAAGCCTTTCGTGAAATTGCGACAGCGTTGCAAAACGTTGCAATTTTTTAGAAAGCATCTCGCGAGCTTTGGAAGTTTCCATACCCGAGGTCGGTTATCTTCGGAAGAATGGGTCTATAATTTCACAAAATTATGACTTCTAAAATTCCTGCTAAATGTACAAAATCCCACTGCAAGTAGCAATGAAATAAAAAAAAGATGAAACCGATTCACTACTTTGTGCTTCACTAGCACGTCACAATTCGTAATCGCGTGAATCGCGTTTTTTATCACACTTGAGCGAAGGTAGCATAAACGTTAAATATTCAAATTTCTCGTCGGTCGTGTTACCTCGATATAGAGATATGCCATTGTTGGTCGGAATATTATCTCGAACGTGGGAATATAAAAATGTCTGAAGGGCAAAAGAAGATCCCCAGAGAGATGAAACGGAGAGAGTGTACTCACCGTGTGGTTCTTGAGTGTGATAGCTGCTGATGGAATTTCTTTACTTCCAGGCGAGGAATCCACGCAGGATCGGTATGTTGATCGTCACCGTCTGGGTGGTGTCCCTAGGAATCTCGTTGGCACCCCAACTCGGTTGGAAAGATCCCGATTATTTAGATCGTATAGCGGATGGAACGTGTCTGGTGTCGCAGGATCCCGCATACCAGGTGACTGCTCCTTGATAAATCAGAATCATACTATAATTCATTTGATCCTATAAAATTCTAGATCATCTCGCAATGCATCTTTTATAACATATTCCTTTACATTTCATCTTTTATACATTTCAAGTACGAGCATCTCCAACTAAATACATAAAAGAATATGTCCTATGCATTCCCATGAAAATATCATCTACATATGGTGCATGCACGTACCGACCTCGTACCCAAATGTTGAATATTATTCCTACAATTTACCGTCGCCATAACATATTGTACCTATACGTAAAAACCCATTACGTATGGTATAATTTAATAATACGTAATTAACATTAAATTACACGTAGCTGCAGTTGAAAGCCCTGTATCTTTCTCGGTAAAATGTAACGAATTTATAATTGCGAATGAAATTTCTATTTAGAGATACATTCGAGGGTGAAATTAACCCGGAGTTTCTTAAAATACTTTGCAGATCTTCGCCACTTGCGCCACTTTCTACGTGCCCCTGCTGGTTATTCTATTTCTGTACTGGAGGATATTTCAAGCGGCACGAAAACGAATCAGGAAGAGACCAGGGACTATCGTGCAACCACCTCGCGAAAGAAGAGGCATCCTTAGACTCGTCACAAGAAGGTTCCACTTCCCGTCGCTCTGAATAAATACGCGTTACCGAGACTCGTTAGCGCACGTCTTAAGTTATTCGTCTCTGTGTTCGCTGTTTCTGTGCGGCTGATTCTCGTGCACGGATTAATTACGGTGTCGCGTTTGTTAAACGAGCTCGCGGATGCACCGTATTCGAAGAAACTCGAGAAATATCACCTTAACGCACCATAAATGTATTATCCGTAACTCAACGATAATTGAATGAGCTTCTTCTACTAGACGCATCATGAGAATCATGCTCGAATAATTCTACGTGCTTCGTTCCACGACTAACGAGATTTCTTGCTCTGCAACTTTAATTAGCTACCCCGACAAAAGACAATTGTTCCCATCCACGAGCTTCAAATTATACATATTTAATTAACTCAAGACTCCCACTTTATAACAACCGCAGTGTTGCAATTGTTAAAAATTTGAAAGCCAAGGGTACCGTCAAGCTATATAAAATAATTGAAGATTTTGTGTACTGCGAAGTGTATGCGAATGATTTGTTTTAATTAACTTTTGGTGTATTTCCAGGCCAAGGGAGGAATCGACGGCGTTCACCATAACGAGATCCACTCCAGATCACTCGTCCATCTCTCCAGAGAAGTCGTCGTCGTACAACGGGGCCAATACGACCCAGTCGGCCACCGTGACACCGTCCACGGTGTCCACGACGACCACCACAACTATCACCACGGTGACGAACCCTTCCAGCAGCCATTCGACTTCCTCCAGCAAGAGAACACGCGAAACGATCGAGTCGAAGCGCGAGAGGAAAGCAGCGAAAACACTGGCGATAATAACGGGTGCTTTCGTCGCGTGTTGGCTGCCTTTCTTCTTGGTCGCTCTGCTTCGTGCCACGTGCGAAGTCTGCGAGCCACCGGAACTGATAGCTAGCGTCTTCCTGTGGCTGGGCTACTTCAACAGCACCCTGAACCCTGTGATTTACACGGTATTCTCACCAGAGTTCAGGCAGGCCTTCAAGAGGATGCTTTGCGGTGGTTCTAGGATAATTCGCTGACAGTGGATTTAAATTCGATCGTTTTCGAAGCGAGTGCGAGCGTATGCAAAGTGTGACGACGTGTGCGTGGCCGTGTGTTTCTCGTGTACATAAGACAGTTATTACGTCAACCTTTGACTACTATGGCCATTCGAACTGTTAGGTTATCGCGTGTTAAGTTGTGAACACTTGTTTCGCGTCGCTTTGATGAGTGTGGATGCATAAACCTTTCATTAGTACTTTACATACTTAGCAATCAGACACTAAATTGTTGCGTATCAAATGAGCCATTTCAAAACGTCAAAGTTTTAGCAACATTTACTGACAGCGTTGTGAAGTACACTTCACGAGGAACTGTCCTCAGTTGCAACAAACTTTGATCGAACCAAAATCAAAATTATAATAAAAGAAACGTGACTCGCGAAAATAAAAAGGTTTAGGCATATAGGAAATTTTGTTTAGGTTACGTATAGTGAAAGGTAGTCTTAAATGAAGAGATGAAAATGGGGATGATTGAGAATTAAAACTGATCTCACAAGTCCATAGTAGTTAATGGTTAACATTTTCCTCTCCTTCGGATAGCGTTCAACTATCGTATCACGTACTTAGGCATGCCTTAGAAAATCCGTAGTGTTTTTCATTGAAAGTTTTCGCTGGAACGATAAAATTGGCCCCGAAAGTCTGCGAACAGCCAACGTTCCTCCCGGTCGAATTCAACCTCGGGAATGGATATTTTCCACAAGCTCCGAGGGTGACTCGACATTGTTTCGAGGCGATTGTTCCTAAGATAGCGTTACCTTACGAAAGTTCTCTTCGAAATAGCTACATTCTCAGATATGTCTATGATAAACACTTAACTTGCTACCGTTTAGCTACCACTATCGAGGGAAGGGGAGATGCGGCCAATTTCGAGCGGACAAAATGAAAGAATACATCAAATTATTGATCGAGTAATACTACTGTTAAATTTCAAAACATCTTTAAACTCAAAAAGCAACGATTTACATCAACACACAGAAATATAGAAACCCTAATGTTGATGGTTCAAAAGGAAATAAGTACTGTCCAGCAGTATAATTAGCATTAAAAGAATAACTTTAATAAAACCAATATGTATAAAAAATTGCTGCAACAAAAGTATTAATCGAAGTGCTCAATTTAATAATGAATAATGCATGTTGCTTCGATTCGAGTAAAAACAATATATTTTCACGAGCCACACGAAATGATGCACTTTGTGGGACGAAATCATCCTTCAAAGTTGCGTAAGCCCGAAATTAATTTGCATCAGCTCGAGGATACCATCTTGAGGATTAATTAAGCTTAATTGCCGAGTTCCCGGTGGCTTGATCCGCTCGAAATCTTGCCGATATAAATTCGTATATGCAACAACTATCGTGTACAGATGTATAAACATTCATTTGCTCCGTTGCTGCTCACGAAACCACTGCGATTGTCATTTTAAAGATAAATCATTAATAATAAACTTAGACGTCGACATATCGTTGTCGATTTCTCTTTGTCGAAACGTAAATGTAGCTCCCGCCGATTATCCATCGATTTCATGCGAATCTTCTATTGTAAATACTATGATACTTCTATAGCGAGTAATCTTCACGGTACCGACGAATCGATCTTCATTTCCAAGTTCAATAGAAGCGACTGAGATCGATACAGTTTGTGCCACGAGTTTGCATCGTTGTTCTCGAATACTAATTGAACGTTTGCGTTTCTGTGTCGCGTCTGATTTTTTATCTTTCATTTAATGCAAGATGTTTCGGAAGAATCATTTTTTAGCAGTGACACTTGACACTGACGATCGCATATTTAATGGTGATTCTCAAATTTCTAGTCTCGAATTCCCAAGTTCAAATATTTCCAAATTTACACGTTTCCAAATCCCTCGATTCCTACACTTCCAAGTTCCCAAACGTGTATCGAATCTGATAGCGACACAGAACTGCAAATTACGTAAGTTACGTCAAGAAAATGAAGAAAATGTTCGTACGCTAAGTGGCAGTAGTAAAAAGATAAAATTTTCCAGCGATTCGATTAGTTTAAGGCTACGTCCTTTTTTTTGACGTTGCAATATTATAGAAAGGATCGTTGTTCGTTTCGTACTCGACAACGAATCGTTTAAGAGAAGATGTACGTTCTGGAATAAAGAATATTGTGCAAAAGAGCGAAGAAACCAACCAGTACGTTCACAACGATGCTTCGTATGTATATTTCATTGCAATCACTGATGTAAATAAATGCAACAGTTTCAAAAGGATAGGCTGGACCATTCAGCCGACGTTAACTCGATATTTTGTGGTTTCTTGTTCAGTTGTTCCATTCCGTATGTTCATTAGCAGTATTTCTCGTTTATTAATTAAAAAAAAATTTTTGTTCAGTTAACGAGGGTTTATTGGAAGCTGTATCAAATTTAATAATGATCCGCAATTACTACAACATTGATATTACGAACTTGTTAATTAGTGGAAATATATCATTATTATTTTCCACGAGAACGCCGTGTAGTTATGCAAACGATGTCGATGTTACTACAGCATCGATATCCGCGGAAATGTTCGAATCACTGGTTAGGAAATACTGTTAACATTACTCCTAATCAGCACTGATAAAATGAACAGTCGATACTTTTAATTGAAAGCAGATATTTGGCATCTTCCAAATTTTCCCCGCAAAAATGAAATAATAGAGAACGATGTTATTTCGAAGAAATAATAAAAAAATTCGTTTATGAGACTACAATAGATATCACGTAAATTAATGAACGGGAAATGTTCATTAAATACTCATTGAAGCGTAAGATCTGCACTGACACCTCGTAATATCTTTACAATTAACATTATTATCGGTTCATCAACATTTCTGATTAATCAACTGCACAGAATTTATCTGCACGCACAAAATAATTAATTTTCCTTTTGGTCACTTATTTAATTAATATATTTCGATTTGTTTTATAGATTTTATCACGTCATTCAAAATTATTTGACACAGAAAAAGATTGCAAAGTAGTTAGGAAATTATCTGTCTTTCTCTGGTGAAATATCTTTCGCAATTTCCGTAGGTAGAATATTTTTCGTTTACGTTGAATTGATAGACTGATACCGAGGAACAGAAACGCTTTTGCGGCTACGTGTGTGGACTTCTATGAATATGTATGCGGCAATTGGCCGAGAACACATCCAATTTCAGGTGGGAAGCTTTCATTGAAAATGTGACTGCCCTGGAAAACGAGAACGAGCGAAACATACAGGGTAAGTTTTTCCTTTCTCAGCAGGGTTTATTAAACAACGCCATCAAAACAACGTAATTAAATAACTGAATCAGAAATCGATGATATATTTTCAATTTCAAGAAAAGTCTATGATTAAACAAGTATTTTACTTTTGAAAATTGTAGATATCTATGAATAAATAATATTAAGAACTTTATAGTAATTAAAAATTAAGATATTCGAAGCCGATGTGTTTAATCAAAGTAATATGGTTATTTAATCTACGTAATGCAGCTATAAATATTATGCAACCCTTATTTCTATCGTGTAATTTGAAAACAGAAACACCAGTGTCATCTCGGAGAGATCACTGCAACGTTTGGAGCAGAAACCTTCTTACTTTCAACTGGTACTTGATCAATCAATAAATTACTCAAATGTTTTAGAAATATAAATGATCATAATTATCTTCTGATACATCTTTGGAAAACGATATCGATTACCAGGTGACCCACCCTACCTCCAAATCCCAACCACCCTCCATTATAATGAACTCATTTATCAAATTGCTATCAATCAGATTAATGAGTTCTGACTACTTAGCCCGTAGGCTCGCATACATAAACAAGTTCTTCGATAAAGTAATCCGTTGACTCGTACCGGTAAGCGATAGGTGTGTTGATCCGCGCTCCTCGGTAGGCGTAGTAAGACTGAGTCTGACCTTCTTTGAATACAAACAGTTGATTTGTAATCGCGACGTCCAATCGTGTTATGCTCCAATACCGAGAAGCTATTTCGATTCAAAGTTATAACAAGCATTATAATGTATCAATTTCATTATAATTTTTAATTTTATGATTATTTATTATCTAATTCATTGTTATAACTATATAGATGTATTATTTGTATAACTTTGCCGCTCCTGTATGTTACAAAATGATTGTTAATCGTTACATTACAATATATTTTCTTGTAATTATTAATTTTTCAATTATTTATTCATCAAATTATTGTTATATTTATTAACATTTGTTATTTCCATAATTTGTATGCTTGCTATCTATCAGCATGTTTTTCAGAAAATTTTATTTATTGGTTCCTGTGAATTAAACATAATGCATGGCAATGCTCGGATGCTATCGCGGATGGTGGAGGCCCCTTTCTATTGGCCACCGTTTTCTCTAGGGAAGACAGATTTGTATTTGAATGAAGTTGTTGCGTCGATTAATCTAGGGAATGTTTTCTAGGAACAACGATTCAGGCACCACCTAGTACAGATTACTTGAATTATCTTATTTATTGGATGATAAGGTAGAGTGTTCGCATGAACAACCACACAGAAAAACTGTATCCGTTTGTGGTTTAGTTTATTGAATTTTATTATTATAATTTATATTTGTGGAATTATATTTTTTAAGAATAATTGTGTTACTATTTTCTTCGATATAAAATAAGTTACAATTAATTGAATGAATCAGTTTTTGTTTAGTGAAGATAAGATAAAGACTCCCAAATTTATGGAAAGTTTAAGTACATACTTCAAGAATTATGAACTTTTATCGCTAATTGAATTAGAGTTAACTCTGACTCTATCAATAGTGCAATGATTAAGAGTTAAATATATTTTTATCAAATGGAATAGTATAAAAATTTGAAGTTTTAACCTTTATATGTACAAATGAATACTTATTGTTTACATAGTAAAAGTGAAACATATTTTGTTAATTAATCATTAGTCATGATTAAGGCAATTTTGGTATTTAACAATCATGGAAAGCCTAGACTTTCTAAATTTTACCAATACTTTGTAAGTACAACAACAGTTATTTTTATTATTGTTATTCTCTACAGAATATAATGAAAAACTTTTTTTTTAGAATGAAGATATGCAGCAACAGATAATAAAAGAAACATTTCAGTTGGTTTCCAAAAGAGATGATAATGTTTGTAACTTTTTGGAAGGTGGAAGTTTAATTGGAGGTTCTGATTATAAATTAATTTATCGACATTATGCAACTTTATATTTTGTATTCTGTGTCGACAGTTCAGAATCAGAATTAGGAATATTAGATCTGATACAAGTTTTCGTTGAAACATTGGATAAATGTTTTGAAAATGTATGCGAACTTGATTTAATTTTTCACGTAGATAAAGTTCATTACATACTTAATGAATTAGTGATGGGTGGAATGGTTCTCGAAACTAATATGACTGAAATACTTACACGAATTGAAGATCAAAATAAATTGGAGAAACAAGAGGTAAGTAGTAATTTATTATAAATAATTAAGAAGCTGAAAATATATATTGTATGTTTAATCTTTATTCGTATAATTTATGGATATTGAAGATAACAAGTTCTTTTATATGATATAACAATGCACTGTGATAAAGTTCAACTCGCTAAATCACAGATGTGATGACTAATTTATGCAAACATCCCTTAACTTTTTGGGCCCAATTTAATTTTACTTTTTTTCAAATTATAAAGTAGCAAGATACATTGGTAAAACTGTGTTATGTATAAAATAGTATTTTAAATTTTATAAAATTAGTTTTCCTGGGCTTGAAGGAGTTAACAGCCTATAGCAGTTTTTTTTGTTAGCTATGCATGCTTTGGAATGTTTTGTAGAGCAATTTCATATGGTGGTAGGACTGATTGACCTAACATGAATTTTAGGGAACTTACAAATCAGGACGATCTTGCTCACCTCGTCCGTTTGTCCTTCTGGGGCCCCCTCCCTAAGTAAATCGGCAGTAAAAAAAATCAGATCATTTTGTACACTGTCATTCCTTTATACAATTTATCTGTGATTTCTTTTTTCACCAAGAATCTCAAAACATAAATCTTTCTTAGCTTTACAAAATAAATAGTCATAACACGCATGATGGTGCTATTGTTTGTAAATGTCTGCTCGGTAACAGTGCCTTAAATGCAAATGTATACGTCGCCATGCTCTAAGAATAAAATATGTATTGCGTAGCTACTCATTTGTCTTTACTTCTACTAATGAATTTAAGCTCAAAAATCCTCTAAATTTATCCGTTTTCCATTTTTTTTCCATCCGTATGGTATGTGCAGGCAGGAATCACAGCAGCGCCGGCGCGTGCTGTTTCTGCTGTCAAGAATATGAATATACCACAACAGATAAAGGACATGAAGTTGCCTGATTTGCCACAGGCCATAAAAGATCTCAAATTCTGACCAGCCGTTACATCGTTGGCTCCAAGCTGACTGATTTCATCTACGAATCCCAATGCAAGTGACACTACAAGGGTTTTTTTCTCCCCTCTTCAAACAAATGAAAATGCACCAATACTGCCTACGAATTCCACATACATTTCTTCTCAACGGTACCAGAAATGAAAATAGTATTTATTTTGGTTTTTAAGGCTTGTAAGTACCATTTACAAAGTGAAGAGAAATTTTATTATGAACATTAAGAGATGTATGTATTTAGTTTTGAAAACAAGGATCTGGACTTGTTATGTAAAGAAAGAGGTAAAACAACTTTATGGCTTTAAAAACATTAATATTTTATGAAGGATGTACTATCTCTCCTGTATATTAAAGAAATATATATGTTTCCATTATAGTGTAACCTATGACATTGCATTTTCATTGCTATATCTGAAGCAGTATATTTAATGTTATCTTATTTGTGAAGGTTTCCATCCAGTTATTAAAGATACTAAATAATGTTATATTGTATCAAAGAAATATGTAATAAACATTACAATAATGAACAATAGTTTTTATTTTCAAAGAGCTGTTAGACAGCTTTAAGTATATTTTAATCATCAATGATTTATTGTTTCAAACAAAACTTTCTTATATTTTTATGAAATTAGAAAAAATATAATTAAAAGGGGGCTTAAAATAATTGATCTACAGAAATAAATTTATTTTTTAAATGTCGAAATTTCATTTCTAAGTGTAGTCCATATATATCCAGTGCCTCTTTCCGCTAGTGATGGTGGATATGGTGTATTTTTTAATTTATAATAATCTGATGGAGCATGCATTACAAATTCCATACATTCTAATTTACGTGGAAGATCTTCCTCTGGACCTATAATATATGTCTCTGGACTAAATCCTTCATCAGGTGGTGGGCTAAATACAAAATATACATGAATAAATTGATTTATGAACTCATTAACATTCTTCGATGTATTACCTTGCTGTAGTAGGAAGAAGCCAAGTAACAGCAGCACTTTTTTCACAGTATTGATCTGTGAGTAGACCACGAATTTGTGCATAATAAATTCCACCATCAATATCTTGCATAGAAACTATATCACCCACTTGAAAGTAAGTGCCTTTATAAAATACATAATTACTTGTAACTGGAGTTGCCGTAGCTGTTGGTGCTTTCACTGGCTAAGGAGAAGAGAAAAACAATTAAAGTACAGTGTTACCTTTTCATTAGTAAGACAATTATTAAACATACAGTTTTTTTGAATAAATTCCTTCGCCCTTTTCCTTTAGGTATTATTTTGTGCGAAACTGTTTTCGAATTGCAATATCTTGTTATCCTTGTACTTCTCCTAGTAGGCTTTAATGATCCTGCTTTATCTTCATCCTCATTTTTTACATTTGCATTCCCTTCTGAGCTTCTCTCATTTTCAAGACAGGAATTGCAAAGGTTACCGGCTTCGGTCGAGTGCCAAAGCGGGGTCTCTCGAGTCCCACACTTGACACATTCAGGTTTACTGCCGAGAGGCATCGAATTTTATTTAATTCGATTTCATTAACTATCCATCGATAGTCTATCGACAAATGTTTCTTTCAGTCTGCTCCTCGATCTTTTCGTCGATTGAATTCCACTCAATATCATTTTGACTATATACAATATATTATTAAATAAAAAAAATAGGCTTTTGTATCTAAAAATGTAATAGGGGCAAGAGCTACCGAAACATTCATATTAATTATTTACATTTTTCACATTACAAGTGCAGTACACGATTGTATACACTGTATACGATACTTATACTATACAGTATTTATAACTATGAAATACTACTACAGTGTAGGAATTTTATCAGCCACTAAGGAAGCAATAGTAATCAGTGTGCCCACAATCCAAAGTCCCTAGTATTTAAACTGAGTTTTCTAAAATTTGTGCGAAATGAACAAAGCATAAACTTAAATTTTATCGGCATGATATTTATTTTTGTCAACATAAATAACAACATATAGTATGCAAAAACAATTTTTATTAAAATCTGATTGGTCTTTCACAAGTATCAGGTAGAGTATACTATATTTATCAGTATTCAATTTTAATTTTTATATATAAATGTATATTTTATATTGCCATTTACTTACTGTATAAACAGGATAAAAGTGTGACATTACAGAAGAATGTATTAAAATTTTAAAAAATTTGAAAAACATTTGTTTACATACTACTACGAAACAATGATTCACTGAAGTATGTAAATAAAGCCTTTTCATTTTTTCCTCCTATCGACTTGTTTCTAATCTCTTTATTTCATTTGAAATCTCAGCTTTTCTTGCTAATTTGTCAAGTATTTCTTTTTCTGGATTTTTTAATAATCCAGATTTTATCTTTTCTTCCAAAGTTTCAATCTCTCTAATCTTTTTTCTTAGGGTTTTTAATCTTTTCTGTGGATCCATTACTGAAGCTTCAGATTGATTTAGGATATTTGGTTTTGTAGATGGTGTTTGACTATTTGTTAGTGACTTTGTATCAATGCGTGGTTTATTATTTTGTGGCAATGACTCCTTTTTCTGTTCTGGTTCTGAGATAGTAGTTTTGGCTAATTCTTCTGTAATATGTTCACTTGTTTTATGTTTGTTTTTTTTCTTTTTCTTCTTGGCTTCTGTTTTGACTTGTACACCAGGAATTGTTTTAGATTTCGCTGCTAATATTGCTTCCTGTTTAGCTTTGTGCTCTGCTATAAATTGTGGACTTGCACCTATTGGATACATAGGTTTATTTTTTATTTGTTTACCTTTACTTTCATATCTGGAAGGGAATTAGTAAGATTCAGTATCATAAAATTAAGATTAATAAAATTATTTTATAAATAAGTATGTACAGTGGAACTTCTTCTTGCGGTATATAACCATCTTTAACACGGCGTGGCTTACGCCATGTCCCATCTGGACGTTGACTGGCAGGAATGAACGTTCCACCTGTAACATTCCCAACACAAGGAGTTGAATTTTATGAATTAACATCAACATATTATTTGAGTATTTTCATTGTGCAACCTTACTAATTTACATAAAATCTACAGATTAATTTTAATCAGAGGAAATTAGTATTTAATCATGATTTTAAATGAATTTGGTATTAGAATGCAGCACATATTTTGTGCAATATTAGTTGTTTACATCTTACAGGTTATAAATAACATAATAATAATAATAAGTAAAAAATTTTTACAGAACAAATTTTATTACCTTGTTCATCTTTAATATAAGCCGACGCCATCGTTATCTAGTACGATTGTTCGCCGTAAATATTTTTTATTATATTTCTTGATAATTTTTACTATCCGTGTGCCATTTTGCGATCGTGGGGACCCCAACTTCTTTAAGCTACATCGTGCCTTCGAATTAACAATACATATACCATTTCTTATGATTATAAGATGTCGCTACAATATTATTATTTTAAAGACCTTTTTAAAACTCAGGACAATTATTAAGTAAATAAATAGGTAGCATCATATGTTCGTGTATATTAATTATTATTGTTAATATTGTTAGAGAAGGAATGAGGAGTGTTCGCAATCAGGCTTTTAGTGGCTGTAAGTAACTAGTGCTGTACCATAAGGTGTGTTTAATTTCAATTTGCACCACCAAGAGCGCTGAGTGTAAAATCAAAACCAATTGGTATGGTAGGGTGTGACCCGAAAATGGTAATGGGATTATCGATTACGCCGATAAAATAGGGAATAACACGCAAATGATACAAAATTTTTTCTCTAGTCGCCAAAAATCCTTCTCGGAAGCATCATTTTTATTAAAAAGGAACCCATTCCCAAAATTTCAGCCAATTTGGAGCATGGAGGTTTTCGGAAGTACAGCCTTAAGGTTTGTATTGTTTTTTTACCGAGCACCCATTTACCTTTAAACAACATTTAACTGTCTTCACACAGAGCGTTGAATTTTGAATGCATTTAGCATAGACTTCTTGTTCATTTCAATGAAAATTTCTCTTCAAACGAGAAATACGAAGACTAGCGACCGCAGAAAACACTATCAACATATTTTCTATACTTTAGTAAGAATCCTTTGTTTCATAGGTACCTCCATCAAGCACCAGAGCTGAAACGTCTTTTTATCACAGCCAAGGATCAGCTTGCGACCCAGCGAGAGACAGTGAACCTTTTAGAAAAGGAAAGAGGATCGGTAAATAGAAGCCAAGATGCAAATTGAATTCGCCAGTCGAGCAAGAGGATACTCTTATTTCGTAACGCGTTCGCTAAGGGTGGGAGGGTTGATAGGGTGAGTGGATAGATAGGTGTCCTCTTGGAAGGATACCTTAGGGAGTAACGCTTATATCGAGTTAGAGCCGTTTGAATACCGACGCGTTTCCGTTGGAAGGGGTTCGAGATATCGAAGGTTCAAAAGTTGATACCCAACCACCTTCCACGGTTCCTAGTCATCCTTATACGATTAGACCCGGTAGCTCGCTGCGGAAGAGGGTTGCCTCCACCCACTCCTACTTCCTGGCTCCTCTTCTATCTCGATGAAAACGTTAAACTCGATGCACTTGTCCTTGCACGACGCGCAGAATACCTAAGATCCGTGTCCCTGTGTCCCCGCTCGTCTAACCGTCAAGGATCCGATCGCTTCTTCGGCTGGAATGACGTGTACCACGCATAAAGTATTCCTAGGAGGTGATCCATTTCGAAACTGAGTTACGCCTGCTACGTGGTCCAGGTAGGCGTCGATACGGCCGCGAAATTATGCACGGGGACAGAAAAGATCGCTTGATTCCATTGGAATTTTCTAACACGGTGTACCATCGCCGGAAAACGTATGGTCATTTTCATATTTTTGACGAAACTTGAAGAATACACGAAGTTTAGTATCCCGATGGAAGTAACGGTAGGGTTAAAAGGTGATCGATTAATTGATTAAACGGCGGAACCGAGACTGTATGACCCTAATTTATCACGACAGGCGATTACAAGGACTATTAATTTCATAACTTCTCTGAAAGTCCATGTAAGATCGGTTTAATCATTGGATAAAATTTTAATGTGGTCAATTGATGACACTCACCCCCCCGCTTGAACGTGTTAACGTTACGAGCAATCCACCTACCAGAATTCACCATAAAACTGTCGTCAATAGTATTCACAGAATAAAACGTAATTGCTTTCGCAGGAATCCTCCTATGGGGCAAAAAAGTAACGGACATGAAGCAGTAAATTCAGGGAGCTCGAGTAGCGTGTACGCGTGGATTAATCAGACGCGAGGGTGGTAAACGATATTGACGCGAAACGTTGAAGAACATCGCGCGGACACGATGAACACGAAAACGGAAAACGAACCAGAAGGACCCGGATCTAGTTCGATCATCAATGATGCAGCTAAAGGAAATACATGGCGCCACCCAGGCAACCACGGTGCACGTCCTCGGGGGTCGATTTCGTCCCGGTGAACAGGACATCGTCGAACGAATAATCACTTTTCGAAAGTATCCTCCTGGCGTGTTCGTTGCCGATGGTTCACGTTGCTGTACGATCATTTATTCAAGATCGGGAATGAATCGAGCTCCCACGGGGACCTAGTCATCGACCACGTATGCGTGTGTATCGATAGACCTATTTCTCGGTTATTTCAACGCGACTTTAGTGACCCCACGACGTCTCGCCTATACTTTCTGGTTAACGTACGCTGCTCGACACGTTTTCTTCCTTTAAACCTTTATACGGTGCGAACTAACTCGATGTCTCGAACGATATAGTTTATTTTATCATAAGTTGCCAAGATTTATTCTCGACCGCGGAAATCGTTAACGTGCTTTCGTCGAGCCGTATGTGCTTCGTTTCTGTATTTTACCTTTTAAACTTTTAGCGCGCTTCGATTTAAACGAGATCGCTTCTTGATAGATCTTAATCGTCGAACGAGGAGCGCGATATAAAGTTGTCGAGGATGTTCGATGTTTATATCGAAGCCCGAGCAGGCAGGAATTCGGTCGATCTTGAACCGTATTGAGTCAGTCGAAGCGAAGACTTCTGATGGATCGCGTCTGAACGTGCGACATGCCCCTTTCTTCTTCGCCACGGCGTGCTACCCATTTGTTTTATTCTTCGTGGCCGGTTGCTGGGCTATTTATTTAAACTCTCTTCGCGTAAGACGGAAACAGAGTCCCGTCGTTATTAGAAAAAGCCTACTGACAAATGACGCTACTCCTGACAGCCTGTCACGCTGTCGATACATTGTTGTCCTCGAGAAACGAAAGAATCGCTTCCCCGTTGCGGATGAACTGTCGTGGATGGTAAGAAATTTCGAATCATCTCGTTTGAAGATTGAATACATTAAATTTCGTCACGGAGAAAATGTAGGAAATATGGTGGTTGAAAGGAGATACACGATGTCAGAGTTCATAGGAGACGACGAGCGTGGAATTAACGCGTGGCATACAACAGGATAAATTGAATAAAGCTCGCAGTGTAATCTCCTTCTCAAAAATTCCATTAACCGTGCGCCTGAACAACGCGGCACGTACGATAATTGCGAATTGACGTTTTTTAATCCGCGTGAAGGCACGATCAGCTGACTGACGAGAAAATCCTCGCTCGCAAACGAGATTATACCCTGTTCGGGAAAAATGGGATTTCAGAAAGGATCGCTCTCGTGTATTTTTCTGGAACACGCGATGCGCGTTACTGCCGTTTCAAAAATTTTCAAATTTCGCAGCTTATATTTTATAGATACAGCATTTTATAGATATAGTATTTTATACATGGAAATTTTAAGATCACGAATATTCCCAACGAAATCTCCATCTCTAAACAACTAATTCTCGATAAATGAAAGCATCTCGAGATCTTTCCCAAACAGAAAATACAGAGAAAACAGCACTACATTTATTGCATTATGCAGTAGGAAAAATTGTAGAACATATACTTGATTCCGTATCTTTTTTCCAGATGTACGTGTTCTCTTGGTACGTGATAAGGTTCGATTGGAACCGCGACAAAAATATTGGCACGCACGGTCCACGTATCGATTGCTGCTTCATCGTCGGATACGCCGACGACGTCGGTCCCGTGCTATGGTACATCACTCAAGGATGTCAGGAACGGGACAGGTTACGAGGTTCTCCGGTTTCCATCAATTTGGTGACACTCTTGCGTTCAACTGCGACAGTCCGCGCGAGTTATTGCGAGATAACATGCGGAACGAGGCTGTAAATAATATGGAGTACCGGTGAGACGCGAGATGGAAGCTTATGGAACCTCGAACACGGTTGAACACGATCGCAAGACCGAGATACACGAAAATAAAACGATAGAGGATGGGGAAGGTGGTAAACGTAGAAAATGGTTAGGGCAGAAGTAAGCAAAAGACGAGGTATGCAGAGGATGATCCTAGATGTCATATTTCAAAGCGAAGCGTCCTCGGAGGAGTCGTGAATACCTTAATAGTCATACGGTGTATTCGCGTAGTGCTGCTGTATTTGTCCCCGCTAAACGTGTTTCGAAGTTCTACAGCTTCCACCGTTGAAACGATACGGCCCTGGACAGTCGTTTTCTGGTTGGAATATGACAAGGATCTCCAACTGCCACCACCACCACCCTCCACGCCCCTGTTGATGGAGCAATTGCGGGAAATACTAGAAACAAGTAACATCGTGGCAGCGTCCTGGTGCAACGGGAATTGCGATCGGACTGATACTTATTGAAATTGTCTGGTTTGTCGAGCAATCTTCTAGATGTTCGATGCAGATCAGGTAGTTGGGGAGTCGAACAAGACTACAGAGTCGAAACTGCAGTGTGTTAACATGTTTGAATTGTTTGAAATCGAACGTGGTTTTGATTGATAGGATTTTTTACGATTCGTGAAATTAAGAGTTTTCTTTGATTCTTCTTCTTTCAGTTGTCGACACGATAAAACTCGGTTTCAAAACAAATAACCAATATGATCGATTAAGCAAACCGAGTTGGAAACAGGTCGGGAAGATTCCTGGCGTACCTGTCCGGGTTAAATGAACAGGCTTAATAAATCTGGCCAACGATACGGTGCTCACGGTAATCACGTCATTACTGGAACAAACAATCGTACGCTCGAACCTAGTCTCGTGCTATTTAATAATGAGAGGCTCTCTATTACTCAATGGCTATTAGAGTGGTTGCAGTTGTCAGGAAGAGAGAGAAGGGGGTAGCTTTCGGTTCCACTCGGTTCATGGTGCAATCGGTTAATCACCGTCCTCTCATCCCCATTCCTGAGACACGATTTAAGCGAGCAGCGTGTTCCAGCCACCCCCGCGAGTCCCCATATCAATTAATCTTACCCAGAATGCAATAACTGTCCAATCTGCCCCCGTGGCTGCGTCATGGTGTCGTGCAGTCAGTGCTGTAACGTTCCTTCCTCCGACCACCCCCCCGTGCCACCCGTCTCGTCCATCTTTGTCTCTTGTTTTTCCCTCTTTATTCGACTTCGAGTGTCCTTCGTGTTGCTCGGTGAAAATCGTGAGGCATCTCGAAACGAGCAGTCCGGAAAATCTCGCGTCGAAACGACGCATCCCTTGTGCCGACCCTGCTCGAAATAATGAGAGTTGCAGAGGAGAAAAGAGCGCGAGAAAGGGATGGATAGAGGAGAGTCGACGAACGAAACTCGTCGGAAAACATATTGGGCCGTTAAGGGGTTCGCCGTTAAGGGTAGTCTGCTTAATTGGCACGGCCGTTTAACCCTGAATTACACACCGGACGGATCGTGCAGACTGAAACGAGCTGGATACGAAGCTACCAGATTCCTTGGTCAATGATTAATCGTCTTCTCTGTCGATTCTCGTTCTGTATCGTGTATATGCTCAGAAAAATAATGAGTTGAAATAATGACTTCTATTAACTAGAAGTTCATCGTTGATCGGAAAATGAAGTAAAAGATTTGGATGTAGGATTGAAACAAATCTTCTTTTTTATTCAAATAACGATGATATAAAGTTCTTCAAAAATTCTTAAGCGTACGGTTGAAGTGAAACAGAAAGGGATTGAACGCGTTGACATACATGTATGCGCGCGCGCGCGTGTGTATATCACTGACAGAATGAATTAGAAATGGTAACAGCATTTATTGTTAATAATAATAATAATAATAATAATATTAATAATTGCAATAATATTAATAGCGAGTTTTCTAATTACAATAATTACATGATAATAGGAATGGTACAACAATAAAAATCTTTTCAATAGCAAGAAGAGAAGAAGAATACGGTTACTCGTTGACGAGACATTATTTTAGGGCTTGTTTCGTCCCTTTTCTTCTCCTTCTTTCGATCAGAACCAAATCGGTTCAAAAAGTTTCGTTTCTATTTATAATTATTTATAGCCTCGACTTCGTTTCTTTTTATTTATACATGTATATATTTATTCGCTTAGGCTAGACGAGATACAGTCTAAGTGCTATTTACAACTTTTCTTTCCTCATTTTTTTTGGTCACAGTTGCATCTTTGGGAGTGGGTGGTACCCTTTCTTGAACGATAGGTGCTGGAGATATGCAAAATACAGTACGGTGCTCGTACCATTTGATTTTACACTTTGTCTATCACCGACGATCAAACGAGCTTAATTTTAATCGTTTCGCGAAATGCTTATTCTTTTCTCGAATTCCGGAACTAAACGCAATTTTCGCTATCGTACACTCAAAGTGTTAAAACGTATAATAATAAAGCGTGTAGAGTCATTTTATTGGTACATTGTCCGTATATACAATAAATTCAACAACATTCCCAAACAGAATTCTATCGACTGTACACTTAAACTCGATGAAATTAGACTCGCCCAATCGCCGCAAAGAACATCGCGTAAACGTCTACTTAATGCGAGAAGTACAGCGAACGATTATCAATACTTAACGAACGATTCAACACGGTGAGTATCGATACTTAGGAAAACAAAGGAATTTCTTTGATTCGTTAACGAAAAAAACGTCGACGAATCGGATACCGTGGTTGTCGCTCAAGAAAAAAGGATCATCGTAAATCTATTTAATCCTTATTATTATACTTTCTTACTCGAACCGCGCGTGGAATGTACAGCTTTGGTAACAATCGGAATGTATGTACCATTGACATTCCAGTCGACGAAACGCCGTACCAGTCCTCGATTATCGTTGCGCTCGAACAAACGCGTTTTTCATTTTATCGAATAATAAATACAAAGTCCGATTTTAACGCGAATGTACAAATTGACGTACACGTTCCAGCGAAATGCGTCCGACGACAAGGCCAACATGAGATCTGTCGAGTTCCACGAATTGCACAATTCCGGAAGCGTCCAACTAACTTTTTCTCCTCTTAAAAGAGAGATTCACAGTTTCTTCGATTAAACCGTTCCGCGCTATTCACTGCAGTAATTGTGGATTGCCATTGGGCAAAGAATTTTGTCCAGGAATCGAAGTTAAACCAGCCGGTCGTTGGGACGCGTTCAGATCGGCGTGTTGGGTCTCTCGATGCCTTCTCAGATCCACTTTTCTTTGGAAAGCTCGACCACAAAGCTCGCAAGCGAAAGGTTTAAAACCAGTGTGCTTTCTCGAATGCGTAATCAGGTTGCTGCTTTGGGAAAACGCCTTCCCACATACCTGACACTTGTGAGGTTTCTCACCTGCAACAGAAATGTTGAAATATATATTAGATATATTTCGATTAACTCGTTTATTCGAGAATTGCATTTCATTAATCTTCAAAAACGATTATAGTTTGGTGGATACAATCTGTACCCCAAAATCAAAGTAAAACCAACCAACTCCGATCGAATAGAAAGCTGGAACGAGGAATAAATCTAATATCCGCAAAATGCCCTTTGGAACCCTTTCACGATCCATGAAAAATCCTATCATCAACCCTCGTGATCGAATCGAAATCTCTTCAAGGACAGCAGAGCCATTCCGTCGTATTCTTACTACTCTAGCGGCGAATAGCGTTAATTCGTGGAAGCAGTCGTTAATTCGCAGCCCCGACGATGTCTAGCTTCCTGTACAAGGCATGAACGAAGTCCGACAGATATTTCTGTATAAGATGGTGGTGTTCTAAGGGGCATAGGGGGGTTCTATCACGGATTCGGGGCACGCCCGGTCAAGATTTCCTCCCAAGCGAGAATCTCAGCCTCCCCGGCGGCGAAGCATAGAGAGGGTTGGGTGTCAGGGGGTGGAGGGTACAGCCAGGTCTCGCCTAGTTAGACAAGTGCAAGGGGTGGGAGAAGAGTGCAGAACGGGGTAGGGTAGCCGTTCGTTTCTCCCGTGGTGGCCACGAGTTCTGATTGGCGGCCAGGGGCGGCTCCAACCCTCGTGTTTCCATGACTACCGGGGAGATAACCCGGCGGTCGACTACGAAAGAGAGATCGAACGAGAGTAGAGAACGAGACAGAGGTTCTCTCCAATGAAGAGAGAGCACGAAGGGGCAGAGAAATGATTTCAGAACGAAGAAGGTAGACGGTGAATCGAATCGTTGCGAAGGAGAGAGAGAGAAAGGAAGAATATCCCGTGGAAGAAAGACGGATAACGCGATCGGGATTGGAAGAAAGAGAAGGAGAGCTTCAGCAATGCGAACTATGTCGGCGGAGGGCAACAGAGACCCGTTAATGGACTCCCCTGTCCACTACTCTCCGTGTCTGTCCGAGAGTTCCACGTAGACGGACCACGTCCCACCTATACAGGCGCGCGCGCGCACACGTGTGTACACGCGTTAGAGATCACGGTGAGGCGGTGGGTGGATTCATAAACAACTCGTTAGCCGAGCCTTCAATCTCGCTCGACCGATACGAGCGGACCGTCGATCACCTTTGCGATTATACCCGATCGTTATCTGGATTTCTTTTTCAATAAACTAGTCAGAGTTTTGATTTTTTCTCTCGAATACCTTGGAAAATTCCTCCAAATAGAGAAATATTCCTTTCGTGACATTTAACAATTCAAATATATTGTAATCGCTATGCTACCACCACCGACATTGTAACCCACCAGCTATAAAACGTATAGAAATGTAAATGTAGCAACACGAGCTTGACCAGATCTCGAACAACCTGAGTTTCGAGCGATGAGCAACCGCAACGATTTCAGTGTACTCGAAATCAAGATTCAAGGGAGGATTCAGGGTTAAGGGTGAGCCGTCAAGGACGTGCTGGTGGAATTCGTCGGAGCTGCCGCTCGATGAAATTCCACGGAGTTCTCCGTGACTGGATGAAACGGCAGAATGAATAGAATTTTCACGGCATTAAGCGAGAAACTTCTGAAAAAGCGGAGAGAAATGAGAGCGGAGAGCCAAGCTGGCTCGGCTGTTTGAAATTTACGCGATCATAAAAATCAAAACCCTTCTCGATAACCGAGGTTATGGGTTCGACATGTATAAATCGATTCGCTTTGAAAAATCTCATCTATATTCCATAACTGAAACAAACATGAAACAAGATCAACATCCCGAAGGTTCAAATATCTCTTTTTCACATACTTTATAGAGAATAGCTTCTTTAGTTTTCTTCTTTAGAATATATATTAACAAATATTTTGCAGGTACCAAAATAGTATACGTTCAGTTTCTAAATCGGTCGATTCGATAAAGGATTTATACGTTAGGAATGTACTCGAAGGTGTAACTCGAAACTATGGAAATTTCGCGGTCAGGTTGCTGTAAAAAATTCCTCGACGATAATTCCATCCCCAAAAGTATTCGACCGAGAGAATTTCCGCTTAGCACGAAGGACATCGAACGGAAGAATTTCCGTATCACGAGAAGAAGGGTGGAGAAGCAAGCGCGTAGGGACGTCTTCCGGAATTTACGCGCTCATAAAAATCAAGAACCGTCGGATCTCTCGCACCGAGGTTGTCCTTTTCGTCTTTATCTCCCGGAGATACCGAGCCAACGTGGCTCCACGGTTACGTCTACCATCCGAATGCATTCAACGTTTCTCTCTGACCATTGTTTCCGGTCTACGTACACGAGTACGAACTGTGCACGCCGTTGCACGAAGACACAGAAAAGCTTGTTCTCGTTGGTACGTGGTTTTCACAGGATCTGGTCAAAGATTCAGTTCCGCCTGCCAGTAGAGATTCCGTGCGCTTAATTTTTCAAGCATGGAAGTAGAACGATCGAAAGAGAAGCAAGAAAGTCGAAACTGAGAGCCCCTGAGGTTTAAGACGCCATTACACCCCTGGCGCTGTCGGCCGACGCCCCTAAAACTATATTAAACTCCCGGAAATCTTGCAAGGGTCCTCTCTCTCTTCCTCTCTCTCTCTTCCTCTCTCTCTCTTTCTCTCTTTCTCTCCTTCGCTAATTCCCTCCCTTCTTTCGCGATCCATCTGCCTGCCCTCGTAAACGCTGCCCACTGGAAACATCAACCCCTCCATGATCCTTCAACCCTCTATCCGCTAAGACGAACTCTCGAGAGCGGAAAACCGAGACGGCAGTTTGATCGTTTCCGCCGTTGGGACGGCTAAGTTTTTCAAATCGTTTTATCCCGAAGATTTTGTCTCTGTCGAGGAATCGAAAACAAAGAATCATTGTCCAGATTTTCTAACCACTTCCTCGACATAACATTTTTTCATTTAATTAGGCGAACGAAGTACCACTAATTCGAATTAAGGCTAACGTTAAACCAAACTCGATACAAAATACATCTAAACATAAATTTAGACTTAATTTGGTTTCAATTTGTAGAACTTTCTATTGGTTAATTTCGGAATGACAGCGATTAGGTCGACCACTGCGTAGGTAACGAAATAATTGAAAAGCGAAGTTGGTTCACGGAGAGGAATTTTCCTAATGGTCCTGTTTAAATTTCACGGGAGGGAATCGTGGCAGAAAAAGATAGACGAAGGTGAGTCGGACTCTGGCTGAGGCATTGATTTCCTCTCGTCTTCATCGACCACGTTTCGACCCTCTGGGGGCGTCCCTACCCTCCAACTAAAATCCTCGCGAGAGACGAGAAAAAGAGAAAATCGAAGGAAAGTACCGTATCTCATATTTCATATCGGGGGCAGCATGGATTTTCTTTTCGCTCGTCTGCAAAGCATCGCGTAAGCGTTATCCGCCGACGTCAAGCGGATCTTCTCGGCGAGCTTCGCTTCTGTCACATACAACAGGAAAAAGAATCCAGGTTCTTTCATTCTAAATCCTTGCCTGTGTTTTGTCTCGATCTCGCTAGAGTGAGATTTCTACAGACGGTCTTCGAAGTATCTCAAAAAGTTCCATTAATTCTACCATTGTATCGATTGTTATTCCTTCTTTTTCCATTTTTACAAAAAAGTAATGATAATCGAATATTCGCGGAAGTACAAACGATCGGAGTAATTCAACTGAATTTTACTAGATTATTTTAAGAATAACCGGTAATTATGAGAATTGACTAACCGAGCTTAGTCGCTAAAGTTAACTGAAAGCAATTGACTAACGACTAGTTGAAACTAGTTGTCACTAATCGACTCGGCGTTTTTCCGATCCTCCCAGTTTCCGGTTTTAAATGGTACACCGATTTCGTTAATCTACTCAGTCGAAAAGTTCAATGTTTCTGATCGAAATGATCAAATTACTCTTGGCTTAATTAAATTTAACTGGATTTTCAGCTTATCAAGAAAACTATCCCCGATGTTTAGCATTTTCTTCCGTCGCTCTGCAGCTCTGCAACTCGACGCGGTATTCGGTCAACGACTGTTACCAGTCCCACGAGGTTCGGGCTGATCCAACAACGCGGTTGTATTTACTATTTCACGCGTACACAGGTAGCCATGGTCGCGTATTCAGCAACAGCAACACGAATCGTCGGCACAACTACAACGTTTTACATGCCGTACACGAACGACACGGCTACATCGTTTACACGAGCAATAGGGTTACAGGGGTGGATGGCGACGAGTGCGAGGCACCAATGACAAGAGCACAGACCTGGGAATTTGCGGCGGTCCAGCTGCGACTGAAAATGTTTTGCAGACTACTAATATTCTAGCCTGGCACGACGAAATGCCTGGTAAACATGAAAAAATCGTTGGAATTGCAGCTTTTTCGAGGATGAAAAATATCGTTGATTCGAACGTTGTTTTCGACGCGTTTTAATAACGAAAATATATCGTGGAATATTCGTTCAGAAACGAAAAAAACAAACATTTCTGTTGCGAAAAATCCCCTGTTTTGTACACAAATTCGATGGAGATAAGCCTGAACAATTCGAAGGAAGGAAGAAACACGATACTCGAGTTAAGTCTGTTAGCTCCTTAGTGCTTTCGGTGTACCGCAGGGATCCGCAATAATAATCCTCTTCCGGGCGATCACGGCGGATGTATGGCTATTAAATTATTACGGCGTCGATCAACATTAGGAATCGTGACAAATCCGATCTTCTGTACCCGTGTGAAGCCCCATCTTTGATCGGTTTCCGATGTGTACACACCTTAATTGACAATTGTGACTCACGAGCGACTTTCTCTTATCCGACTATTGAGATTGCTCGACCTGAGAGGCCATTAGTAAGAAGTCCCTTATCGAACATGAATTATATACGGATACTAAAATTGTTCGAAGAAAATTGGATCGTCTATGATGGATAAAGTAAATACGATTCTCTTTCATAGATCAGAAAACAACGCTTAAGACGAGATAGATAAGGGAAATCATAACTTCTAAACCTTTAAGCTAAACCTCGATTCAATTAGCGCGTATATCGGATCGTGCGAAAAAAAAGGAAAAAATTTCGCATCTTAAGATAAAGTTAAAAGATATAGAATTCAGGTGTAATTCAATTAGTTACATTTGAAATACAAGTACAACTAGTGTACATAATAGAGGCGTTTACGGAAGATATCCAAATATTCTTTTTGACAGAAACAAAAGATCCAAATTTACATCTGATATTACCGTTGCAGTTTCCGTCCTTACAAGTTAACTCCGAAATAACAATTGCACTCTGCATTCGGTCTCCAGCGATATCAAACTGCCGCATATAAATGTATCGATACAACGTTCGTATTCTGGGCGCAGTTAATTTCAACCCTCTAGGCTGGGGCATGGTGGTTCGAACGGGTGGTTACGCGGATAGGTGGAGGAGCGAAAAAGGAGGATACAGAGGGATGAGTGGCGAGATATGGCGGGTGAAGTGGAAGGGGTTGACGTGTTTCTGGCATGTCGATAACCCTGGAAATTTAATCATGCCGCTTCACTATGAACACTATGCGCCACTCACCGCTATATGGATGATGCCTTGGTTCCCTGGAACGTTATACCGACGAATTTGCATGTTTAATGCCGTATCGGTTGCTTATGCCGCATCTCACTGACGTGACATTAAATAGAAGATCGTCTAACGAAGATACCAACACCACCCACGGACAGAGTTGACTAAGAAACCATTTTTTCTCGATGGATCACACGTACAAAGCATCCGTCGAAGTTAATTTCAGAATATTCTTCTTAACAATTTCACATTATTAGTCCTATAGAAATTCGAACATTGAGTAATCAGATCGTACCGAACGCTTTAAATAATCGCGACCAGGCGATTAAAAATGCCGCAACTACCGCAAACGCAACTGCAGAGACTATTATTTTACCAAGGGAGGGGATACGTCGACTAACGAGCCGTAAATACGATAACGGGACGAAAGATGAGAGGCTGAAAAGGGAAGAAGAGGGACGGAGACGAGGAGCAGGCAGTCCTGGAAGCATGTCGCGAAGTTTAAACAGCTTAGAGGGATGTTGCGGCGCCCCCGATGCTTGGGCGCCAAGTCAGCCGGAAACCTCTAATAGCCTCGTCTCGTCTACGTACAAAGGAGAAGGACGAACAACGAACGGACAAAGAGAGAACCAGCAACAGCATGGTGAACGTGGCCGCAAAGGTGGCTGTATAGGTTGCAGGCTTGTATCTCGTCGGGTATACGATAACCGCACCCTCGAGGTGAGCTTGAGGGAGACGTTCGGCCAGGTATCCTACATTAAAGCCACCGCTAAATTCATAATACCAGCGGCGGAACGCGTCTGTATCTCTTTCGTGTTTATAGAGTTGTCTCGTTTGGTTACCGTACATAATTCCTCGGACCGCAAATCGAAAAATAAAAGGTCTCGTCGTTCGTTTCTGTTTGAAGGATGTTTTACGGTGACATCGTGTCGGAAGATCAATTACGTCCAAGTAAATTCAGTAAGCCTATAACGTTATCGATCAAAGCCGACGTCTTTTTGTCACCGAGAGAATCAAGTTGCAGGGTGTATGCGCACTTAAACACACACGCTAGCTGCATGATCGAACAGCACGACAGTAGTCCCAATGTTTTGATAATAAACACAACCTGTCGGTGCAAAGCAAAGCTGATAGAGGGATGAAGATGGCGAGGGATGACTACCGTCTGCACGCTTTCCGATCTCGTCACGTAGACAGACTTATATAGATTCTATGTTTACCTTCTCGAAGAGGCTGCGCGTTTCACTTGCAAAAAGACAACTCTTCTTTTCATGGGTCGAATCACGCTCATCATAAATCATCGTCAATTTGTCGTCTACAGCTCCTGAGACGTTCCCAATACGTGCATTCTATTTCGCGAAATATTCCATCGCAAGAATAAAATTTGTAATCTTTCGTTATTTCACGATCAACGTTGTAACACGCGAATAAAGATTCATCGTTGGATTACAATATCCAATGGACTTTCTGCCCATCCTGCGAGAAAATTGATCGGAAAACTTCTTCGAATCATCACGTCCATCCGTTCCACTTCATCGCACGAACTTCAAACAGCAATATTTTCCCGTGGCTCGACGGTGGATCATCAGAAATAGATAAGTCCAATGTTTTCTCATCGGGAAGTGCAGAGAGCGTGTGCGGCCACTTGTCGGTCCTGTCACCGTTCGTCCAGACCGGCAACCGGCTCGTCAACCCCTTGCCGACCACCCTAGACCCATGCACTTGACTCGTCGTACGGCTGGTGGTCCAGAACGCACCCTAAAAGGCGCACCTAACAGCCAAGGTAACGCGTTCGACCCCTCGTAGCTATTCCGGCTGCTGGCTCGCGCACGAACAATATTTGCAGAGCTCTTATTCCAGCACTCCCCAACCCTGTGTGAGCGCAGCTTCAACCACCCCCTCCCCTCTCGGTGAACCAAGCCCCCGTTTTCTCTCGCCACCCCTCGTGTGCACCAGCAACCACCTACCTACCTACCTAATAATGATTTTACGTTACGCCATGCCGGTCCCCTGGGAATCCGACGGTGCCGCACCCTTATTGCACATGGCCCATGCTCGCCAAGACCAAGGGTGTATGGAACGGGGAGCGAGGGGGTGACTGGAAAAAGAGGACTGATTATCATTAGCAACAGAGTCCCAGAACACCCTCGGTTTAGTGCTTGACGCACGTACGCACGCCAACCTCGAGGTCATACAAGAGACCTTGTTTCAGGGGTGGTGGAAGGTGAGTGCCGCATAATCGAGGATTTTAATTGTACGAAATGGTAACGTCGAAGCTTTCATGCTACGGTTTGTCACGCTCGATAGGGCTGCAAAATTTCGAACAGACGAATTATTTTCGAAATGGGTAAACTCTCGGTATCTCCAAGTTCTTTATAGAATCAAGAAGTTTTTCTGAGAAGTCGAGTAGTTGGGAAAATTGTATGAGAAAAGAAGGTCACGGACGAGAGATCCAAAGGAAAAAAAATTATTCGTGTACAGCATTGAACGCGAGGGCCCGTCAGTCCCTCCGAATTTTTCATCCCTCTGAATAATAAATTAAATGTTCTACGGCGACCCTCGAAGTGGTGGTGCGTGAAGGTGGACAACGAAAGCGCGTAGACAACCGGACAGAAGTCCCACAGGGTTGTTAGAAACCTGTAGGAAGTGACCGTCTCTTAGTATCCTCTTTCGACGGGTCCTTCTTCGGTTGTTTCATCGAAACGAGGGTGAACGAGAGAGGTAGACGAGCCAGAGCGACAAGAAACAAGAGGAGGAGGAGCATGGGGGAGGACAAGGTGATAATTTGATAAGATATTGGGAGGGTTGCCATGGAGACGATACAAAACCCAGACCCCTGACTGGCACGCTCCTTCGGCTGTTCCTCTAACTTGCTTCCACCCTTGGAAGAACCTACTCCTTCAGGATTGTCGTTCCATCAACCGTGAGACACCCAAGTGTCAAGTGTCCCAACACCGTCGTCTGCTCACCTATGAGTACCTAAGGGATGTTGATCCCTCGAACAGGACTGATCTTCGACTTTGGACGAAGATACGGACTGTCGATGGACATAGAGAATGGAAAACGTTGTCGTTGACGTAACTTTCGTAAATTTCGATTGACTCGAATCACTGCATCTGATTAAAACGTTTACCGTGATGGAGTAGAATCTCTATTGGCGAAATTAATAGGAATTCTTCATTCGTCTTATACAAATATTTTATCCGAACGCGTAACGAAAAATTTGTCCAAGTTTCATGCGATTCGGAAACGATCACAAAGCGTAATCACGGACGATGCGCGTCGAGTACCAGATGGAAATCTATATGGAGCCAAAAAGACATGTTCACGTTTCCCACGGATAATTTTCGGCGTATAAAAATTGTATTCGAAGATTGGCCATCCACTGCGTCATCCAACCATGCGAGAACAAAGAACGAGAGAGAAGCATCGGACGAAAGAAGATGAAACGACGAGCACCCCGAAAGACATTACGATTATTACCGAGTGAAGCTCGCAATGAGGGGCTCGCCACCCCTAAAATGCACTGGCCACATGTGGCCCCGATCCGACTGGGATCCTCTTGCTTACGACAAGACTCCGTCCAGACGGTTAACTGCATTATTTATCGTATGAAGTTGCTCTGCTAATTGATCCCTGGCGTCCCTGCTACGATCAATTCGAACATGGAATTTTCGTACACCAATTGTCGGCGAATATGGTTCCCCTATAGTTCAAGTATGAATATTTTTCTATGTTCTACAGAATTTAGCGAAACTTTTTTTATGGCATTTGAAAAAGATTATTGGATATTTATCAAATTTCTTAGGAGAACGTAGCTATTGATGAAATTGCGAGCGAGACTCTTGGATTCGAACGGTTTGCAAATTAAGAGTTAAAGACACGTATTGATCGAAATGCACTTACCGGTGTGTATGTAGGTGTGCTTCTTCATGTCACTCTTCTGGTGGAATCTTTTTCCGCAAAATTGACAAGGGTACGGTCTGGTGTCGGAATGGATTAAAAGATGAGTACTTAAGGTGCTGGAACGCTTGAACGCTTTTCCGCACTGCTTGCACTCGAATACCTTCTCCGCAGAATGCACGGCTCTGTGTTGAGTAAGGCTGATCTCATGGCCGAACGTTTTATTGCACAGTTCGCAGGCGAAAGGTCTCTTTCCATTGTGAGATCTCCTTGCGTGCACCTGAAAAAGACGTCACGTTCTTTCTGAAAACTCTGAGAAATTGAATCCTAAAGTGACTCGACAAATGTTTCACGTATTTCTCGTGCTTAACACTGTTCCTATCGTAGTAACAGTGGCCATGCACAATAGGGAACATTGAAGTTGTAATTATTAACGATGCTATTCAATTATCTTCTTTAGACTATTCGATCACGTTACGTTCGAAGCTTCGATCGCTAGTGACCACCACGGCAATAAACGCTTTAATTCGCGCAACGTTCTACCATACTTTACGCGAGTTCGCGCAAGAAATCTGATCTAATCAAACCTACCTCGAGTCCATGAGGCGTGCTGAACATCTTATCGCACTTGACGCAGCTGTACACGTCGCCGAGCGGATGATGATGAAGACCGTGGGCGGTGTGCGTCGAGTGGAGGCCAGGATGACCCGGATGAACGCCACGCAGCAATGGGTGCAAGTGTGGCGGTAACAAGTGATGAGGCAGCAGCTGAGGATGCAGGTACGAGAGAGGATGATGAGGATGGGGCGGTAACAGTCCACCCTGAAGATGAAGAGGAGGATAAAGGATGGAAGATCCAGGTGGTGGGGGATGTGCACCGATAGACGAGGCATCTCGATGAGGAGAGGCGTTTTGCAGGTGGGCAGATGGTGGATCCGGCCTCAGCAGAGCCGAGACGCTGAAAGTATCGCCGGATTTCTTCGGTGGGTTGGAAGCTGGGGACGTCGCTACGCTGGTTGGCGATGGCGTCGACGACGATCGCAGAGGACTCGATGCAGCGTCGCGATCGTCCTCATCGCCGACTTCTTCGACGTCTACGTCTACCTCCTCGTCTTCCACGTCCACGTCCACCTCGCCGTCTCGACGATCCGACGGTGGAGAATCTGGACAGGGAGAGTGCGACGGCGACGGACTCCTGGTCGCTGGAGAACCCACCAAACGACCCACACCAAAAGACAATCGTTCTGAAACGAAAATTTCGTTCGATACTTCTTATTCGTTGCCACTTTTGTTTTATCGTTGGAAAAGCGTAGTCGACAAGTTCGAATGTGATCGGACAGTTTCTTCTTGTAATCTAAACTTGAGTCTAACATTTATCGACGAGTGTCAAGGAGGATCCTAAGTCACGTATACAGCACACGTGGAATATAAGACGCCTTAGGCACGATGCAGGAGAATCTGAGAAAAACGAGGACCAAAGTAAATTCGGTTTTCCCTGGCCGAAGAAGCTGAGCGAATGAGATTTAAGTCACGTACGGGGTCCTTTTTTTCCCATCGATCCGAAGGTAGGCTAGAGTACGAGGTTAACGAGACATCGTTGGGAAAAATCGAAGTACAGAGGACGGTCTTCCAAGATACTTCCTCTAATTTGTGCCCCGAATACGCCCGACCGAATTCAAGTTCCTCGAGCGTCGATGTAACAACGAAATTAGGAAGATTTCCATTTGAAAGTTGATGAAACGATAAAGAACGAAACGGTAAGATCGATATTTATAAGTACACTCGTGATCGCGCGGATAAGAGAACGATAAAGAGAATTTAAATCGTGAGAATAATCGTACAAGGCGTCGACTGATCGATCATCGGCTAGATAATCTGTAAATTGTGTCAACTTTGTCGATCGTACATCGAAGTCGTCGACTTCGATAGCGCGTCGATACTTGACGCTTTCGTATCGAACTCGGTATTTCTAATAATCGAGGACGGTCTCGAGCAGCAGTGATTTACGAGGTTCGTGGGTCGGAAAATCGGTCGTGGTTCGAGCGGAGAAAAAGAGGGACGGCCTGCGTTTCGTTGATCGCTTCAGGGGCCAAATATCAATTCAATCGCTGGCAGTCTGCACGATGTACACCCGGTATATTATATTTATAATCCGCGCGCGTGACACGCGGTCACGTGCCTGGGTATATAATGCACCGGTGCCGGTTAATCGCATTTAAAGCTCTCGACCATCATCCCCTGGAAGGGCCGATTATTATCGCGTCTCCTGGTGGCTTTGCAATCGAATCAAAATACGCCAGGAGTCTCGGTAGAGTGGCCTAATGTAATGAGAAACGTAACCGAGTCCGTGGAGACGACGACAAAAAAAGGAACGGAAACACGATGCATAAAATGGGGGTGAGTATGTTTTCAGGGGTAAATCTACCACACGGACATAAGCTTGTTATCGCAAACAGAAATTAGTGTCGAATGCGGCGTGCAATTATTCCATACGCTACAAATTTTTCCTTGACTTCGGTGTAACAACACTCGCAACTATTACCTCATAAATTCTTTATGCTTTTTATGCTGTTAGTAAGTACTTAACTGTAGGGACAGCTAAATTAGATTATCCGCGAATCGAAAACATAAGTTGGAGACGGGATATGCATCGATAAAAAAAAGGTGCGGAAAGATTCGGAGACGAAGGGGAAGAATAGTCGTGAAAGCAAAAGATAGACTGCAGGACGGAGCAAAAGTGAAAGAAAAGGGCAAGAGGAAGTCCGGACAGATGTGACTCGGAGCAAGATAGGAAGAACTGCTTACGCAAATGCCATGTCTGGCTCTGTTGGAATGCGGTAAAAACCGACGGTGCAAACTAGCGAGAAAAACCATCATCATCGTGCCAACCGACCAACAGATGGGTTACTGTGGTCCGGGTGTTTGGCAGAGCTTGCACTCTCGTACACGCCTATTTACGTGAATGTACATCTGGAGCCTCCTAGAAGTGTCGAATACGACAAACACGAACCTCGCAAAAGCTCCAGAAACGCGGGCATCCAAATAATTGTTAGAAGTTCCGATATAAATGTTAAGTCACGTAAAATCGTAAGGGTTCCATTTCCTGTGGTTATGCTTGTTTTTGAACGCGCTAGTTGAGACCACGATTTGCCTGCAAGTTGCAAGACAATTTACAGAGACGCGACGATGGATCCGCAAGTAGCATCGAGAAGGAGGATCGTGACAAGGGATGACAATGATGGCGATGCCGAAGATGCTTGTGGACGTGGATTAATAAAGGAAGGCCAAGCCGGGGGAACAATTAGATCGAGTTAACGGCCAACTTTAATCTTCTGTCGTCCGTCAGTCGTTTACTGCGTAGCGATCTGCCGCTATTAAAGCCGTTACATGCTTCACCGTTTCAAACCCCTCTTCCGTCCTGCTTGCACCAGCCACACAAACTACGACTTTGGATCCCAAACGATGAAGAGATGTGGGTTTCCAAAAATGAATTTTCCATCTTTCTCAAACGCGGCCTCCCGTTGCTCGCCAGCGACGAGACCCTCTGATTTTAGAATTAGATACGAGACACGAGAATCTGCTGGTCCAAAATCTGATCCACCGTCGATTAAAATCTCTGACGTGGGACGAAAGACGCAACAAATTGTCACGAGACACGAATTAAAAGATTTCGGTTTCGGTTAGATTCTGGAGTCGGAAAGAATTTGGGCAATAGATCTACGTTAGGTCAGAAGACAGATCTGATCGTCCCTCAATTGTTCGTAAGATTTCCGTAAATAAATAGAAAGAGCGAAGAAAGTTCTCGACGTCTCGAAATCACCCTACGAGCCTACATGTATAGGTGGACGTCGCGACAAATGAATGGCCACGTGCAGCAAAGAAGGAGTCGGAAGAGGACAAGTTATATGCACGAGCGTTTAACATGACAAGATGCTACTAATTCAGGGTAGGTAGAACTGAGAGGCCGACCGTCGTACGAGTACAAAGGGGCCGACGGTCCGAATCCCTGTACAGCGCCTCTAATCTGCTCCAATTGGAACGACAGGAGTTAGAAGGGCCGATGTCCCTCCACGGTATAACGCGTGCTACCATTTATCCCAATCATCGGACGACCGGTCGTTCTTAACGATCGACAAATAAAAACTACTCGTCATCCGGGCTGAGGAGGAAGCCGAACGGGGCAACGAGCCGCCCATCTACACCTTCCTCGGAACAAAGTCGGACTAAACTTTGTCGCATTAAAACGTCATTAGATAAACGAGAATTTTTTCATTCCTTCAATTTCATCGCTTCTCAGAATTTTTTTCAACGAACAGCCAGTAGACAAATGGAATGTTTTCATACGTTTAAAGAAACGTTTCTCCCGTTAGAATATCGATTACGCGTGTATGTTAATACGATGATAATTTTGATTTATTTCGTACGATTGTGACATGTTATAACTACTCTATGATTGATCGAACGACAATATACTTCGACCGGATTTTCTACTGATACCTTCTTTTTTCTAACAGATTACATTGGATCCGTATTAATGCTGTTATTTAAAAAATCGATAATCTCCATCCTTCGTTGCTAGTATTGTAAAATGAGTTGCGAAATCAGGAAGCTTTAAACTTCTTATCGACGGATCCGATGTAGTAGTGACACGAAGATCTAACTTAAAATTGATCGAATACCCGTCGTAAAGCTTGGAGGATTTCAGCTGGATTAAATCGAATTAACTTTATTTGGCAGTCAATAATCGCGATCGTTCACCAGTAAATAAAAACACGTTCTACATACATATATTCGCTACAGCCTTTACAATCCGTTGTCCGTATTTTTAAACCGATAGTGAGCTATTATCGCATGCCAAAGGCTTAGTTATCCCGTGTACGTACTTAGATAAGTAGCAAATAACAATTTCGGTAGCTACCTGAATGACTTTTAGGCAAGGGTGGTAGTGTGGTGATCTCCGTAGCGTTTCCAAAGGGTGCCCACAGTCTGGGAAACATTAAACGAACGTTGCAACCACCTGAAAGCAAAAGAAGATCCCATGAAGAGTGGCCGTCGTTCATCTTCAGTCAATGTTACGTAAAATTCTAGCGAAAATATGAAAGATCGAGCAACATTTTCGAATCGTTCATGCATCATTGTCTTTCGTCGTCGGGGACCAGCCACTAACCGGAGAACCAACGTCTGGAGAGCTGACAAATTTGGTATTCCCAGCCCGTACAAAAGATCAACCCCTCGACAAGAGCGTCTTTATTAGAAAGGAGGGAGACCGTTCTCTATTTATCAACCTTGCCCCGGCCATTATTCGCTCTCTTTTCTCCGTGGCTGCATTCCAATCCACGGACGGCCGCCATTCGTTTTACTCGACTCTTTGATCACCGTTTGGTAGCGCGCTGGAATTTGAACTTTGCGCGAAACGCTGCAATCTCGAGTCCTATCGATTCAGACAAATCAAACTTATACTCGCGTCAAAATTTCACTTCGAACACGTTTTTTAACGGGATCTTTCAATCCTTCGTTAGTCAACGAAATCGTTTTTAACAACGCAACTTATACGGTGTACTACGTTTTCCAACAATTAAGTGACCTTATAGGAAAGTGACGAAGAACGGAGTTCCGGAATCGCGATTTTTCAGCTTACGAGGTTAGTGAAACCGATCAATCGAATGTACGCGTGTATCGAGAAGTAGAAAAAGAATGCAGGTTAAAAATGAAAGAATGAAATCCGTAATCCGGGCAATATAGGACCGACCGGGATAATCTGAGATAGCGGCAGGAGATTAGCGCGCCACGCCGCAAAGGCTATCTCATTCTCCCAGGATTATCAGAAATAAATCATATTTTCCTATAAAGCGAGCACACATCGAGATAAGATGTCCGCGCACGGTTTAGGTAGAACCAACCATCGATACCGAGTGTGTACATGCCTCGGTCAGGTAATGCGTGTTTGTTACCGATGTACAACACAATCCACGATCGTATCTGTATTGGTTCGTTTCGTTGCGACGAACTTAACCTGTGTGTCGTAAATCTATAAAACGATAAATCCTATAGCGCGTGATTTTCTAAGGACAATCTTGAGAGGACGATTGACCTCTGTCACCTGCGCGGCAAAGTCGCTAGAAGTTATGAATCTTTGCTGATTCATTATCCGAATCCGTTATAAAACGAAGGTGAATAACGGACCAGGTGGAACGATTAAATTTTCTTCGATATGTTTATTTACTTGTTGTTGTAACTATCGATGACTGCTAATTATGAAATGAACGACTAATTAGAGAGACGGTATTTGCATACACAGACAATGAGAGCAATCATCAAGTACCGAAACGTTTATGAGACTTCCTACGTCAAATCGAATAACGTATTAAAAAGCAGAAATCACCGCGTATATTTGCAACGTAAACCAACACACGTAATCTTTGAGAATCCTCTAAATCGAAGGGTTTCAACTTCCGTCACCGGAAGATAACTCCTTCCAAGCCCAAGAAGACGGGACAACAAATACCCCAACCCTAAGGAAACAACCCTCTTCTGCCTATCACCTGGCAATTATCGCTTAAACCGTTTTAGGCCGATTCCTACACGCTGTTTGGTTGATATTATTGCGTTAGCTATTAGGTCGATTAGTAGTATTAGTATAGGCAGCCATCTAATGCCTCGTCCGCTCCCCTCTCACCTGTTGAACGATCGTTGTTGTGTTCCCTTTACGCACCTGTACACACACACACACACACACACACATTCACGCGCGCACATACACCCTCGCCATGCATTTCACCGTGCAGAACCAATGACGATAGTTCGTGTCTCGGACACGATGTGTGCAACACAAAGCGGGAGCATACACGTACACGCGTGCAGGGTGCAGAGCTCAGGTGTCGGCGCGAATTCAAGGGCGTAAACGGCGCGTTGCAGAGATAATAGGCAGGTAATAGATAGCATGATGACAGGCGACAACGGGATGAATGTCAGGGGTGAGATGCGAATCCGCGCGAGGGATGCAGAAACGATCGGGGAATGGGATTCACGGTGGTCGAGGGAAATGTAATTCTGCGGCCTGCTCTCTGCGTTTCATTCTCGATTCTGTGTTAAATTGACGCGCTCGCGAGTACGTTTTTATCCTTTCATTGTTCTAATTTCTTTCAGAAAAATTAGACTTAAAGAACTATGCCCCGATTAAGAGACGTTGGACCTGGATATGGTCTCCACTCCATCTTATTCTTTATATAGGACATTCTCCCAAAATCAAAAGAAATTGATAGGTGGCTCTTCTTTTTATTCCTACCCTTTGCTAAATAAAGGCTACGTTGTACTTGAGTGTACATATCGTTTTTGATAAATGTCACAATTAAAAGATAATAAAATGATTTACTTTAGATTTATGATAGATGACAGATAGGGCAAGCGTCAACGATAACGTGTCATTAAAACGATAAAGAGAATCATTTAGTGAAATTTGAATTTGACAGGGTTGAATGATGAACAACTGCGATTTGCGACCGCACGATAATTCAATTTCACGATTATATTCGGTTACCACGTAATTTTGGGAAGGGAAGCTAACACTCGATGCTTTGATTAAAAGAAGTCTTAAATGAAGTTTTAATTAACTAGCGCGAACCTACCTTCGACGTCGACAGGAATTTGCGGACTCTCCTGAAGATTCTCGTTGTTATTAGTTTCCGGCGACATTGCTTGCTGATGCACCAGCGAAGAGGCCGCCTGTTTCGGTTTGACAACGCGAAAAGCTGACGCTTCCGCGACACCCCTGCGCGAAAAGTCCAGAGGACCCACCCCTACAGGCGAGTGTTGCTGCTGCACTTCCATCATCCTGCTCCGACAGTTCGATATCACTGTTCTTACAACAATTCTACCCTCACTGTGCACGACATCGAGAGTGTCACTATCGTATCGTCAGTGAACCATTCACCACCCTCTTGTTTACGATAACGCGAAGCAATAATCCCTCTCACCGACACTGTCTCCTGGAATCATCCCTTGCCACGAAGACTACGATCTATCCTTAAATATCGGTCGATTCTGTGGCAAACTCTTCTTCGGGGCTCGTTCAAATCACCCACCCTAGAATCTTGGTGTCTCTGGCTACGATTGTCGTGGTCGGACAAAGACGAGGATCGTTCGTTGGACAACGATACGCGTAACGAGCTTCCGGCTTACGAAGACACTGATTTCCGTGCCGTCCATCGGCCGGACAGGTCAGGAACGACGAACACCGGCACCCGGGGATGCGAGAGACGTTATAGCGGGTGCCTCGACGCCGACTGCTGTTAACGGGTCTGATAGTGGAGGAACTCCAATGCGATGACGGACGAAAGTCGCGAGTTAGACTGCGAGAAAGAGAGGGGGAACGAACGCACACACGAACCTCGATCGTCTCTGTTCAACGCGAGGCAGGAGAGAAGGAGAGACGGCGAAAAGGAACGAGAGAGAGAGAAAGATTGAGCAGGAACACCCACACAGATGTTGGATGCATGCCGGGATTTTCGATGGAGACTCCGCCTCCGTGGCACGCCTTCTTCGTCCCTACTCCACCCCCACGAAACCACTCACCATGGCCCTGATGTCGCACACCGACGTACACTTTGGATACCACTACCACCTCCACCATGGACACAGAGTTTCTCTGAACGCTGACTACGGCTGATGCTATCGCGCGTTACCAACACGCGCGTCCGTGCACACGAAGGTGGCCAGCGAGTATGTTTATTCGTTTGCCACCGATGATCGTGTGGGTGCTGTTTAACTGGTCGTGTCTGCGTGTGCGTGAATCGGTGTGGGTGGTAGCTACTGGCGAATGGACACGAGACACGGTGTGTGCCACGCTCTCTCACCTCCGGTTGCAGCATTATGTGGAACCACTCGGCCACCCTGATTCCACTCTTGACTCCACTGATTGATATTTGTGCGCTGCCGTTCCTGCACGCCCGGAAGTAAATGCACCATAGACGCGTTGGCTTCGTTTCCTGTACAAGAATAAGTTCGAGCTTCGCGGATGAAACAGAGGGAGTTGTTTCAGATACTTCGTTCACGGGACTGGCTAACGAGGGATGAAACTCGAGGACGTAACGTGCAACCCCTTGGAAGTATATACAATCTGAATTGCATTCAGATTAAAATGCTGATTAGTCGAATAAAATTGACGGTGATCAACGTAATCTACAACATAATCTGCAAAATTTCATGCTAAATAAATTTGTATACTTTCGAAACTCTTCGGGTTTTGCTACTGAAGTCGTATATTATCGGTGCTTAAGGTGCATCAAAACGTAAAAGGCGTCGATCACACCGCATTGAGTTCCGTTACGTTTCTTGCTGACTCGGCAAAACGAGATATTATATCGGTGATTCCAGGATTTCGACCGTTCGAAAAACGCGTGGATTTATTGCGAAAAGGGATTTGGCAAAACGTTCTTTCTGCTTTTTCGTCGATCGATAATTTTAACCTGTGGCCAAATCGTTCCGTAAGATTTTCGTCAGAATTTTGTCGCACTACGACGTACCGTTTCCAGCTGGAATCGACTTTGACAAGTCGAATCAAACTGCACCGCTCATCCATCTAACGCAATCCACTACAGCTTAAGCGATTATGACGACGTTGGCCGTTTATTGCACCCAATAAATTCGCAGAACAAATTATCACCGTTGAAAAATTTTCCACGCTGAATTCTTTTCTTTTTCTTCTTTGAGTAAATATTATCTATCTCAGCAAATGATACGAGTACGATTTACTTTTCAAATTGAAATAACAAAACATTGTTAAATCGCATAATCAATTATCGTTCTTGGCTAAATTACGCTAGAACAATATCTTTCTGCAAGTAGAATATTCTAGCGTACGAAGTGTCGTCAGGAGCGTATCTATACGCGCGTGTATACGAGGCAGAAGATGTTAAATGTCATGAAAGAACGACAAATCGCATCGATCATACTTACTCACTCGCATCGTCGTCTACTTTCTCCCTGAAGTATCCGAGGGTGTCCCAGGGCAGTTCTATCTTCGCGAGGAAATTGCTTACCCTCTTACCACGAAAATAGGAAAACTCCCAGCTGCTGACGAGCTGATACGAACGAATGATGTCCTCCGAGCCTAGAAGAAGCGGAATCGAGCGAAATAGAAGGAAACGGGGGTAAAACACGAACAGGAAGCGAAAGTTTCTCAAGCTTACGATTCGTGAAGAAGGAGTCGTTTCTTTGAGATTACCGAGTTGAATGTATAGAATAGAATTTTCACGAAAGAAATTAAGAAATAACTTTATTTATAGAGTTGACCTCGATACTGCCAAGGTCGATTGAATTTTATTCGGAAAAAATTTATAAAATTCACGAGTGACTCAGGTACGTGTCGTTCAAAGTTCCCAATAAATCTAAAATCACATTAAACATCGATCGTTTTCAAGATATTTTATCAGTTTCCTTGTTCATCGGTTCGTTCAATACCGAACCTGCCCGAGTTTGTTTGCACATGTATGTATATACCGGACGTGATTTACAAGCCTGTAAGATAGCTTAATCCCTCGCCACACAAACGGACATTCACGAGCTGTGTAGAGAGCTCGCACCGTCTACTTTCTACACGATCAATCGTGTCAAATATCGTGTACGAATACACAGTTTCGAAATTATCGAATTTCTAACATGCCCACCCACACCGATACCGAATTTACGAGAACGATTCGAAACGAAATCCGAAGGTAAATCCAGATTAGTTCCGTCTTGGCAAATAGTTGTACCTTGCAGTTGATACTTAGTTATCTGTGTAACCTATTTATCAGTGTAGTAGAACGTGAAACTTCAAAGAGAATTAACAGAAGGTTTATGATAAGAATTGTAATTTTGCCGTCGACAGTGTTGCACTGTTGTTCATTTGAAACTACACGATTTATCAAACGTTCTTCGAAATTAAATTCACATTGTCGTTCTCGGCAGATGATCGTTCAAGGATCAGAAAGTTGACCGATTTACTACTCCAAGGGAACGTCTTTCTCTGACAAATCGCGAATCTACCTTGGCGAAGTAGTTCAATGCGCCGGATACAGGGGACGAAGTGGCTGGCGCCACGAATTTAACACTTGATTGTCCCGTCGAACAATTGTTTCGCCGGTATTATAACCGCCTCGGTCTCGGGTCGTTCTTTTCTCTCCACGAGTCAGACGAGAGAACGTTGCCGGATGAGTCATTCTCGATCGAATAGAAACACATATTAGCGATTGTCTTTACCAATTGGTGATGTGGGTGATGGTTATCAGCGGCGGAGAAACGATAGACACGTGAAACGATAGACGGTGAACGATCGTTCGTAATATTACTTGGTTCGTGAAGAAACCGGCTACCACACGCCGGCATGTGGGCAGACGCGTGCACACATCGAAGGATTACGTATCAAAAACGCAGATGGACCCCTGCGGGTAGGCGAACGATCGTTTTATAGTAAGCGTTCGCTATCTGGAAACAGATACGTCGTAATTGGAAAGAATTGGTCTAATTTAAACCGATTAATCCGGATCTTGACGAATCTTGAACTCGTGCACGGAACGATCGGTGATTTTATTCGGGTGCTTAGTTGCAATTTCACGAAAACGATAGCGTACCTGTACGATAACAAAGGAGTGGTTAGCGCTTGGTCAGAGTTTCTTTACGAACGTAAAAAGTGTTAAATCGATAAAAAAAGGATATTGCAATCTCCGTACTGGAAATATTGATACGCTATGATTGAAAAATTATCCTCCTTATCTCGGCTTACTTAGACTCGGTTGATGATACATGAAAAGCTACAAACTTTAAGTCCCGATATCTCGAATCGTCTATTTCGAAACATAGAAAGATTCGATGACATAGAAGTACCGCAAATATGCCGCTTACGATATATCAATTTAGAACTTAAAGCTCGACGAAAACGACTGCGTAAATAAATAAGCGAATAATCAAATCTTTGTCAATTTAAGGATTAAAGAGGCATGAATTCGCGGTTTAAATCTCCCCTAGCTTACAGAATACGAAAGGATTTCGAAATTCGTAATCGATCAACGCTGCATAACGACGAGAAATAACATTAATAACATTACGAGAGCATTAACGCACTCGATCGCTTCCTCGAATCGTTATCGTTTATCTAATCTTTCGCGCAAGTACGAACGCGATTTAAATCCGCGAAGATCAATAGATCTTCGAGCAGACGAGTCAATACAAAGATCGATTAATACCGAAGAAGTCATTGATCATAGCAAGACCTTTAGTTCGCCAAACGAAAACAATCTGACCAGATTCTCTACTTGTTCATGATCTCGTTCGAAGCAAACAAAAAATCATTATCTTCTTGTTCTCGGTTATTGTAATACGCAAACAAAACACTCTATTCGACCCAGACCGGTATCTGAAACGACTTAACCGTGTTCGAGTGCCGTGATACTGATTTGCCGACTGTTTTATATTTCTTCTATTTTTAAAGAGAATTTCTTGCATAATACATAAGCATTCGAAGCAAATGTGCGATATTTTCGAGTCTCGAGTAGCTAAATAAGATAGCCTAATATATCTAAAGGGTGACATGGCGAAAACCGAGGAAGAAAGGCACGCGTATTATACACGAATGAACATTTTGCTTACCAGACGCGTAAAGGCATAAAATCGTAGGTCGATTGTCGATTAGATTTTCATTGAAAGAGGGTTTCCTCGAGCGTACGAAGGCACAGACCGACTCCCGTATGATGGGAGCTGGCATATGGTGTGGCATGGTGCACAGTTTCCGCTATAAGAGACAGAGAACGAGAAGCGAAAGAGACGGGAACGTTTAACGCGGGACAAACGAGCGTGACCAGGGTCGGGGCCCCGTCGTACGCGGGAACTTTCATGGTAAATTTCTACGGGCTATGTAATCCCCCATAATATACAGACATATGCACCGACGAATACAACCGCCCTCGTGGATCCCCGTGGACTGATATTTAGGGCCGATATTCATTAGCAGTTTCACGCCAGCCTACGGAGGAACAGAGAAGTCACCGAACGAGAGAAAGAGAGGGTGAACGTTGACCTGGCTGACGTGCTCGATGATAACTGTTCAAAAGGGTACTCCGATACCCCGTAACGTCACTCCCCTCTACGGTGATCTATGGTTTCGTTTTGGCACGAAGCAGAGAGAATCCAGATTGAAACCGTTTGAATGGCAGTCTGCTAATCGAGGGGATCATAGAAGTTATTCGAAATTGATTTATTCGAACTTATCTTATTCGAAATTACTATCTACAACTTAGAATCTTTGTTTCCCTCTCGGTGGAAAAAGTTTAATTTCGTGCGATATCGTTTTACCAAAATTGCTCACTGTAATTGTAAACAATTTTGGCAAACTTAATAAGATAGTAGAAGATTACATGACGTTCGGTTCAAAGCTTTACGAGCAGACGTCTGTGGCCTCCATAATCCGGAGAAGGGTTAATATTAGGAACGATCTCGAGATACGTCGCCGAGGATCTTGAACATTTCGACAGGGGAGACAACGATTCACAATTGGCGATAGAGAGCGTTCCTCGTCCGCTCCTAAAACTTCGGGATTACGTCAGTGGCTGAACGAGACAGACGAGAGAGGCATATCCGGTTGGCTTAGATTGACTTGGCGCCAAGCGCTGCGCGTACGACTGCCGGAATTAAATGATTATTGGGTTATACCACGACGGTCGGAACGAACCGAACAAGGAGAACAACGACCAAGTGCTCGCGACGAGATAAAGAGAGAGAAGAGAAAAAAAGAACAACGGACACGGGGTTAGTCGCTCGGTAGGAAGCCCGAAGTATAGCCCGCATCAGTTGGACCGTCACCTAAAGACCCAATTCGACTGTTGGATCTCTTGGACTCGAGCAATGCCCATACAAACCAATTGAACGACAACCGACCCCCGTCGAGGCAAGAATTAGGAAACCGGGCAAAACGATTAATTTTTATAAGCGTACACGTCGCGACGCTCTATGTACGTTCGTGGAAACTCGCTACCACGAAAACCTAATCCGCGTAAACGACATCAATTCAGGAAACTTGCTATCGGAAGTACTTTGCCAGTAATTAGTAATTTAGACAGATAAATTTGTTCGAAACGATGAATGTTAGGTTCGAGCATCGTTGCATTCCACGAAAATAAATCATCGGACAGATTTATCATAGTCGCGATCACTGATAACGTGTAACCAAAGTTGTTCCGTCGAACAGAAAATAAAACACTGGGCACGCGTATCGACTGTTCGTAGTCGAATCTTCCGGGGTGTATCTCTAACCGTGGATGAACTATCCATTCACGCACACGCGCCTAGCTAAGAGTGAAACAGATCAAACGCAGTTTTACCAAACGACTCCCTGCCTCATCTGAATTGATAATATCGACGTCAGCATATCAAAGAGTACCCTCTATTCCAGAGTAGCGTCTTCTGCGCCTACAGTGGTTCACATGAAACGAAAGCAACGCGGTGGAAACACCGCGGGACGTATTTAAAGCGAAAGACAACGGCAAAGAGCGGAAGGGAATTCGTTGGATTCAAATAAGATCCTCGGTAAGGATACGTGAACTTGTGGGAACCTAGACATCCCGTTGCCCTCGGGTTACGAATGTCGAAAGTTCTCTTTCGAATGATTTCAACCGTGAGATGATTCCAACTTCTCGCCATTTGACTCGTTACTTTATTTCAACTATTTTTAAAAGATGAATTTCTTGTTAAACGAATCGTTAAGCGTTAGACATGTTTTGGATTTTTATCGATATTTATGGATACACACGAGCAACGTGCTGCTTCGAAACTAGAGGAAAGGCGAGTTCGAGTAACGTGCTCGATATGATTTACCGTAATCGTGATAAAAAATTCATGAGGAAACGGATGCGTGTACGAGCGACAGCTTGCTGGTAAGAGGGTTGTTGTTTATCCAAGTTTCGCCACAGAATCGAATGTTACAATCTCTGCCACCTAGCTGGCAGAACGCTTTCACTAAAATAACGTTATATTATCGGGTGACTGTGCCACCTGAGCCGCTAAAAGCGTCGGTCCCGACGCGGCCATAACGCGACCTGCTGATTCGAGATTTACTTGGTGCGTAAAATGGACCAACTGGTTCGACTATGATTTCCGTTCATTCAACGTGTAATTCCATAAATCGTATTATTCAGCTGTTCCACATAATTTTGCTTCCGAACGATCATTTAGGAACAACTTAACAAAAAACTCGACGAATTAAACTAGTCACATTTCCAAAACGAGAAAGAAACATGTTCATATTGTTTGAATTTTTACGCCAATCGTGACACCGTTGAAACCAATCGTTCCAATTCTGGACAAGTCTCCAGGATGCACTTAACTCGGTTCGTGGCAATAAAAATTCAATTTCTTAAACGAGGAGGGAGAAAGATGCAGTCGAGGTTCGACAGCCGCGAAAATGGCGACGGTTAGAACATCGCGTCAATGAATCCGATTGATCGCAGATCAATGGGTCGTTGCCGCCGGACGATCGACTAATCTCGAGGGTCAAACGATGCCGGTCAAGTCGGACTTCCTTCGCCAGTTAACCTCGACGCTATTCTCAATCTCGACTCTGACTCATCCTCGTCATCATCATCATCGTCGTCGTCGTCGCCGTCGTCGTCGTCGTCATTGTCGACGTTGTTGACTTCGCTCGTGTCTCTCCTTCTGTCCAGCAAACCTCGTAAGAAAGGAGGCGCGTGTTCGTAACGTCACGATGATGTAATATATTCTTTAAACTGACCCTGGTGTTTTTCGTTATAATGTACTCATCTTCGTTCACTTCCATCTTCGTTACAGCTTCGTCCCTCTTTCAAATGCTAACAGTAGGTAGTAGAGATGCTCGAAACTCTGTTGCTGTTAATAACTTAAAGACAAAGTAAAATAACAGAGTAAAGAAACCAAATATCCAAAGCTGTGCAGTCCATATAGCTTTTCCCTCCGCGAAGATTCATGGAAACAAATCCCAGTGTCGTTTTCTTCAAGCATTATCCTCTATAATTCTTCGTTTCCTCGTCAAAGGTATCCAGGCAAAGGGCCAACATTAAACCAGCCACACTATGAAACCCTCTTTACTCCCGAGATGATACGTGGAATAGAATCAACGAACAAAGTCGTAAGCGACGTTGAAAGGGGGTGAGGAACAAAGGGGAGGTGATTCGAGGCTCGCCCATGTTTGCCGAGCAATCAAGCCCAATCATTAACCCCTGGAAACCATGGATGGATCGAACGTGTAGGCACACGTTATATGAATAAACTCTGGTATACGGTACGCTTGTTCGTCGTTTCTACAGAGAATATGTTGCGACGGCTCGTGGACAGGAAGTCCAGCTAATCAGGGGTAGTGAGTGGCAAACAGGGGCGCGGTTATGCCCGTCGGGGCTACCTAGTGTGTAGTACACCAGGGATTCGAGGACGAATCGTCGACGAAGACGGAAGAACGGCTCGTTTATCCACGGACGTATGTGCGTATCCACCGTAACGATCGGCTAATTTAATTAGTCGTCGGTCACTGATTAGTCCGGTAAGAAAAGAGGGTGTTCTTTCACCTAGTTGGGAAACGGACACTCCTGACTTCCTTTTATCGTCCTATTAAACCGGTAGTTTAGAGAGCATAATTTAACAGCGCAAAACTTTAAGAAAAATGTGTTCGTTCCTTCTGGATTGTATCGTCGGTCCAAATATTTTCTATCATTACCTACCGATTTTTCAAATTTCCAACAACTCCGAAAGATACTTGATCGAGCGAGGATTAAACCGTATCTACTTTGCCCTATTTTCGTCTCCGTTGGTTTTGCTCTTAATTAAATTTTTGTTCGTGCCTGGTACCTCGCGTGATAAAAACTCGAAGGATAAAGAAATCATTCGAGGAATACGTACGGGACCGCTGAAAATGTCCTTCGTCGAAGAACGTTTCCAACGTAATTTATTGGCTACAATTTCCGTTTAACGATTAATTCTTTCTCTGTTCCGCGACGAAAGAGAAAAACGATTGTTCCCCGAAAACGGAAGGTCGTGTGCGCGATAAATAATACCGGCGTTTCATAACCGTTGCTTTCGTTGAGCAAATGGAAGGGCACAAGTTATTATCCGGAGGGTTTCTTTTCTTTTTTATTCTCGACAAAGGGGACGTTGCGAAGAAGGATGAAAAAGTAGCGCGTTAGGAACCGCGAAGGATAATAATAAGGCTGGTAATTCGCACTTTGACGAGCCCTTACGCAACCCACGACTTAACTTTTCGAGCTTTCTTGTTCGTCGTCGGCAAGATGTCTCCCCAGTGTGCTCGGGACCGTCAATTAAAAAGCGAGCACCTGGACAAGGAGGGTCGAAACAGGCTTTGTACTCGGAAGAAGAAAAATCCTGACTGTGATTAGCTTTGATCACTCGTTTGATACAGATTTAATAGCATAAATTGCTTTCGTTAAAATCTGGTCCTTGACTTATCATTTAGTTCGTACCTAAATCTTCTACGTGCACATAAAACTCGAGTGAAAAGCGACGAAGAATCGTCGGTTCCCAAGCATATCAGATTCATCGTTTCATCGTTTCGATACCTTTTTTTTCAATATCAATTAAACAGACGCGCGAAAACAAAGTGGATTTGTAGAAACGCACGAATGGGCAGGGACAACGAGTAATTTACGAATCTGGATGATTACTCGCGGGAACAGAAAGGGGCAGGAGGAATACGTGTGAACCGCTGAAACGTCGACGTAAAAACGGTCGCGTTCAGCTAATTTAAACGAAATTGTCGGAATAAACGGAACTGCATGCATCCCGTCGCTCCAGATGTTTCGTAAATGAATCCTGCCGCGGCAACTACTCTCTAGTCTACCATGCTATCGTGCCTTGACTGCTAATTACTTCGCTCGACTCGTACCCAGGGAGCTGTAACAAGAAAAAAAGATAGTCTCTTATGAAAATATTACGACCACTTTATCGTTTCACTTTTCCTTATCCTCGTCATGAGCTTTTTCCTGTTATCAAATTCCAGTTACATGCACCAATATCTTGGTCCTGAAGACCGACGAGTCTATTAGCAATCTCATATTATCAGTGTAATTCGTAATAATTCACAGAATTTCTTTAGCTTGATTTTGTTGCTCATTCGACTAAATTAAATTCGTAGGGCGGATCAGCAATAATCCCAAATAGCGGTACACGTGTACAGGCTGTGGTTCCCTTGGAGACACTGGAAAGGATTCATTCTCTCGTAAACAGCGGAACAGTTTTCCCGCTTGGAATTCATGAGAAACAGTTTCTGCTCGCTTTTCGCTTATCCTTTGAACCTGAGAACGAGTACGAGGCGATATCTTGCAGTGGCCGGGAACAACGAGTGGACGGGGCTTAATTAAAACGAGGAACGAGCCGGTACGCTGCGTTATCATCGGCTACCGCATCGTATAACGTCGTGTTTCCATAATTCGCCCGAAAACCCAACCAGACACGGTGGTCAGCAACGGTGGTCAGCTACCGTTAGTGGACCATGGATCCCAACCACGGTTATTAACTGACCAGGATGAACGAGACACCGGGGACCCCGAGCGACCTGGTGAACACAAACTGTCGGATATAGACGGGCGACCTTCTCGAATTCTGTAGCAGAAAGGATTGATGAAACGAAACGTGGTTTTATGCACTATATGCGAGGGATCGAGCATCCACGAGACTACAAAACTGTTTGTTCGTACAGTAGCCTCTGGTTTCGGTCAAATAAGACTGCAATACTTTACAAGAAGGGGAGTCAGAATGAAATCAATGATAATTCGAAAGGTCTCGAAATTGTATTGCGTATGATCGCGACCCCTCATCAGGCAATACAGAAGCAAGGAATGAAAAAAGCAGGGTGGGACAGACAAAGAAAGAGAACCGGTTGAGAGAAACCACCCCGAGCAAAGTCAACCGAGGATCTATCGTTCTCCAGGGAGTAACCGGATCGTGCAGGTCGGAGATAGAGAACGACTGACAAAAAAGAAAGAACGAAAGGTAGGAGAAGTAGAGGAAAAGAGAAAGATAGAAAGGAGCAAGAGCGGTGGAATTGAATCGAATTGGACCAACGGCGCTAGCGTGTTCGCAGGCAGTTCGTCCAAGGATATTTGTACCGCGTACGTAGGTAGAAGAGCTTTGGAGACTCTGTTGTTGGGCGTAACGAGAACGAAGGACGAGGATATAAACCAGTGAGAGCTGGTCGGGGCACGTGGTGCATGCGAGCGAGTATTAAGTCCACGTGGAAAGTCACGCTCGTCCCGAGAGAGCCGCAACCTGAAGATGGGTGCGACCATTCCCTCGAGGAACTTCGCGCACATCCATCGGCTAATTGTTTAAAATCTGATCGTACTGGAACGGTGGCAGGATTAATAAACCGGTGACGCAACTCCTCGGTGTCACGGATGCGTGATTTACTCGTGACTATCGATCCTACTTGACACAGTTCTACTCGCGATCGATTAAGTAACTACGGATAACGTATTCGCGTACCCCGAGATATAATTTCAGAATTCGATGTCTCTTGGTTAGATTCGTCGTCTAGCATCGTCGACTCCTCGCTGAAATCGGTAACCGCGAAAAGATCCATTCGACGGGACGAGAGCAACGGAGGAAAGTACGCTCGAGATTTGCGCGAAGCGTGAATGGAAGAGGGCGTGGGAAACGGCGAACGCGGATAGTGTGGTGACTTGCGACCGGTCCGGTAATTGTCGTAATTGTGCCGAGTGATTCACACATCAGGATCGGCGGGGCCAGTTCGCCCGTGCTTGCGTGCCCGCGGCGACGCTCGCACGATATTTCGCGCACGCACACGCTCGCAAACACGAGGAGCGCGAGCGCATCTGCGCGGGATTTCGGAAACAATTGCCGACAATTCTCGCCACTTGACTCGCGGCCAGCGATTGACGTGAGAATCCGCTTAGAACGGCCGTACAAACTCCGCTGCGGAGAGTATGAGGTCATCTTCATTAAATCGTTCTCCGCTTAATGACTGATCTAATTTTTTCTCTCCTCCCGGAGCGGCAGCCGCTACCGACGTCGACACACGAGACACGACCATGCTTACCTTTTTTTTGCGCTACCAGCGGACCACGATCTTCGAGGAAGAGAGAGTAATACCGTTCTTCACTTCCCACGTTCTTGTCGTCTTAGAAACATGCTGGCTAGTTGCTTTTAATTACTGTATTTAGTAGGTATGATAATGGGATCATGTGCTGTTATTCTCGCTGTAGAATGCGACTTAGGTACATCCTGCACTCGCCATAAGAGACGAGAAGCTACCAAGCGAAAGCAATGTAGATTCGAAGATAATCATAGATAGGGGAGGATCTAACGTTAATCGTTAATACCTGAAATGTGTCACTAGCCTTTCACCTCTCTGGTCTCACGTTAGCTTTTTATCCCTGCGCGGCACGTACATCGTTACGAGTCCCCGTACAATTAGAAGCGTTTGCAAATTGAAAAATAAATTTACGAAGAATGAAATGGCACGTTAACCCGGGATCGAGTTATTGATTGGTAAGACTCGCGCATTCGATACCGTTCGTATCAGAACGCGAGAAAAACACGAGTTAGAATTAACGAGACGACTATGCATTTGCGTTGGAAGCTTCATTTGGCGCAATATCGATAGTTCCAGGTATGCCAGAGCCGCATACCTGGTATACATACCTGGTATTGCGGTGCGCCACCGTTAAAATACACGCATGGTATACGGGTCGGTGTGGTTCCAGCGAGGATGGCTCGTAAGAGGGTTGATAAGGCTATCGCGCGCATCGCCCCGCGCGTTTAGCATACATTTGAATAATGGGCAGGCCGGTAATCCTTTAAACCGTTGGGCCCTCATCCCGTAACTAGGTATCCTTTCATCTCTGAAGCTCGGAGCTCGTCCGAGGCTAACCGTCCTCCTTCTCCAACCACCCCTCGCGTTCAGAACCTTCCCTCCAGGGCTGACTGGCGGGGTTCGTCCTCTATTTCTCTCTTTCTCCTCGGTCGGCGTTTAAAGATATTTCGTTAAAATAACAGTCTCGGCTCGACTGCGAGTGTTAGCCTCTCTTACCCCTCTGGCTACCCTTATACGACCGGATGGCCGTGGCAAAAAGGGGGTGGCATTTGCAATGCAGAGGTTAAATGGCTGCGGGGGTCGGTCCAGGGCGGAAACGGGGGTGGAACGTTAGAGAGGGAAGATACCACGCAGCCACTGCACAGACTCGATTGGTTTTTTACTTGCCTCTCGAGCTCTGCTTCCCTCCTCCTGCTCTTTCGACCCTCTTGTTTTCTCTTCTCCTTTAACTTCTCCATCGACTTCCTTCTCCCTTCTATTCTCCTATCTAACCGTCGTCTCTTTTTCCGTTTCATCGAGTCAGCCTTTTCGCGAGCGAATCGCGACCCACGGAGAACCAGCGAGGAAAAGAAACGAACGAAAGACTCGGCGAAACAGAGAGGATATTACCTTGGGAACAGAGGTGGTTGCCGGAGGTGGGCGAGATTAAACATTTATTTAAATGGCAGCCGCTTTGGTGCGCGACTAGCACGCATACCGTCAAGTATGTACACGCATTTAATATATGTTCTTTCCTTGCCATGTGTTTTTGTGCGCGTGTATACGAACATTCAACGTTTTCGCGTCGAAAAGTACGGAGAGAATCGTGCTGGCGTACGATCGCGTGTGTCTGTGGGTTGAACGTGGGCGCGGATATTACGACTACACGGCCAGGCGGAAGGAGATTAGTTTGGTGGTTTTCAATCCCATTTTCATCGCGCTACCTACCACCCTTTTCGCGGTGGAACGATATCGTTGAAGCTTCATCGAGCCACCGTGATCGTCCACCGGCACGCGCGCAAATGGTTCGGGAATAAATCAAAGACGAATGTAGATGTTGGAGTCTTCCAATCTTCGCTGGAACAAACGAACGGAACAATTCGTAATATCGAGCGTTGCTTTTGTACGATGAAATATTAATTCCTCTCCTTCCATGTTGCCTTCTTTCGGTTGCGCGTACTTGGATTCGATGCAAGTTACAGCAGCTGGAGGTCGGGTTACGTTGTCTCTGATTGAACTGGACAATCTCTGCCGACCTCGATGAAATCGTGACAATTGATAGTTGTACCGATACATTTGTCGAAGTGGGTCGGGCAATGACCAATGGTCTGATATTTGGCATCTCGCAATCTCGACGCACGATAGCATCTCGTACAGTGTCGTCCAAGTGGCAATCAAACGACGGCAACGATTTCGACGATGAAATATTATCGCGTAGATCCTCATCGATCTCATTAATTAGTCTTCGTCGTCGAAGCCACGACGAATACTGATTTTTTGCCGGTACCTATTCCACGTTCGTAACACAAGATCGCGTTAATGGAGGTTTCGTGGACTCACGGATGTTTCCTTTATGCACGGCAACTCTCGGCACGCTGGGTATTACGGCGCTATAATGGTAATTCGCGGAGCCACTTTGCGGCTCGCATCCGTATCCGTTTCCGCAGACTTGACGCTTAGAAGGTCGAACTTCCTCGCTCTCGAACGTTGACAGCTTCAAGCGGAGTCGAGCAAATCCAATACATCCTTTCCCTTTCGAACTGTAGAATCCCATTAGACTCGAATGTCGATGGTACACGGGTATCGCGAAATCAACCCCCGTCAGCGCGAATCCAGCGAAGGAAATCAATCCACGTCCCACAGGAGCCGACATTTGACACCTTGCAACGCCGTGTCAGTGATTGGCTGATTATGATCTTGCTAATCCGGATCGCAGTCTGGTGGGCTTGGACCACCCTCGACGTGATTGCACGGTTCTAAAGCAAATATGTCCAACCACCCCTTGTCCCGCGTGCGTATATACTCCGTGCGACCCCAATTCTTCTCGTGCACTCGTGCAACGCGAATTACACGCGATTCCACTGGGCATTCGTCCACGACACGAGCAAAAATCCCAGCTATTTCGACGGGGTAACGTTCGAAAAACTCGTTGATCATCGCTAACACGCGTGCGTGTAACGTCTCTGATAAGAGATTACAAGAGTGGTTGATGCTTTGTAAAAGAGTAAACGAGGAAATGAAACGAAGTCGAGCATCGACCGACGAAGCGCGAAACAAAGCCAAACGAAAGATTGCTCGGAGAAAGTCGCAATCAAAATGCTAATCGTCTGGTACAAGGTGTAAGTCCATAGAAATTGGATGCGAGGGACTTAATATTACTCCGCGACTTGGATCGCTAAAGAGCATTACGGTGGGGATTATCGGGGTAAAGTGACACCCTTGCCCCCAGGGCTGCGGCGATGTACGGTGTGCAGTCTTAACAAAACACCGGGGGTTAGCCGAGCCTTCTGTAAATATTGTTACCGCCACCCCGTCGGCAATTTCGCCAGCCATATGTTAGACCACCGATGTCCTTTTTACCGTTTTCGAATCTGATTCACCCGACCGATTTTCGCAAGTAGCGAAACCTGGGCAAAACGAACAAGAGATCATCGAATCGCATAATTGTATCGCAATTAATCCTGAAACGTTTTGCGCGTTATTTCGAGAAATCAGTTGCGAGGGACTCGAATAGCCACGATCGATGCTCGTTCGGTTAATATAAAACGGAATATAGAGCAATAAGTACGGGGTCAAAGAGGGTGAATCCCAAATTAGAAAGCGGAGAGCGCAGGACGAATTAGCATCGCTTTCAAGTCGCTTTCTAATCTCGGTAACTGGACAAATTGATATTGAATGACGAGTAACGAACGAGTAGACGAACCGAGCGACGATTCAAGTGGGTTTCGCGGGTACAAAGAAGGTTCTGAGTGACAGGGAGGGATGTCGGACGACGCCTGACATTGGTGACGACACGTGGCGCGGATTACGCGCATGTTACACGGCCAATTTCGGATATCCGATCGATACAATGGCACAAAAACGATACTCAATTGTTAAATCAACCCTTAATGCATCGACTACGATCACTGATAGTTGGTGCGTCAAATTTTTTATAGTCGAAAAAATAGTTAACTATAAAAGGGGGAGATAGATTTTCAACAAATTTTCTTTCTCGCGTAGAATTGAAATTCGCAAAAATATTCTTTACACGAACAAGGATGGTTACGACAGATTTCAGGTGGTAGACGGCTACCTTTTCCACGCCCGTAGCTTTCGTAAACATAAATTCGCCATATATCCCGACGCCAGGATTTATTACCCATGAATCGAACCGAAGGGGGCGGTTTACAATGGGCTAGCAAATTGCGGACCGTTTATATCGATGGAGACGTTACAGCGGAGGAGTTTGCCAGTGCGAACGAACAAGTGTGAAATCAGGTGCATCCATAATGCAAAGGGGTGGATCGACGTTCCGAAATTCACCCTGATGCGGTCGTATCGTGACCCCTTGGCACGGTGGAAATCAATTAGACACGCAGCGAAACGCTACATTTATTTTTGGACGTGACGAAACGCAGAATTGCTCGGAAATGTTGTCGTCTAATCACCTCGTAAAATACTATGATGTTTCACGTGTTTGCGCAAGATATAATTAAATAAAATAGACGTACGAATAAACAATCGCTTTATTAAACTATTGACACGATTTGATGATACAAAAGTATAGTAAAATGGAACTCGCGGTATATCAATTTAGAACTTAAAATTTAATAAATATGACACCATGAATATTTCATGAATTTTCTTAAAGCGAACAGAGTGTAGTTGATACGGCTTAACGCTTGATTCAAGAGAGATCGAGAGAAAGTAAGAGAAAAGAGAAGCTGAATAATGCTCAAAGTCGTACTGATCGCAGAAATGGTGACTCTAACTTGCTAAGAATTAAAGTGAACCGCTCGGGGGTAGCTAAGGGTCGTAGCCTCCAGCGATTATACTAATAGTCGGGGCGTAGACAAGCTGATAGGGTGAATAGGGGCACAGCTAAAGCTACTAATTGTTTTACACGACGAAACTTCGTTTGGTTAATTCCTGTACGGCTTAACAGGTTATGCTCTCGTGAAAAATCCATAGAAATTTAAATGGTGTACACTCTCTGTCGATGGAATCTCGATGCTTAGTGAAATAAACCTAATCCCGATTAAATCTTCGTGGTATTCATCCATCTACCTTTATTTTACTGATTATTCGATCAAATTAAATTGATATCGTCATTCATCGCTATCCTCCATAACACTCGGCTCGTTAAGTACGATAAAATGTTGAAAAATCCTCGAACGGCGGACAAATAAAAATGCCAATACACATTTTTCACGGCTGTTTCTATCCAAGCAATCTTTCTGGGCATTCGATACTGTCGTACGGGAACAAAAAGTGCCATGTATCCGAACGATCGGTCCAAGAAGATGGTGCACCATCGATGCGGAAGAAAACTCGGCAACGTAAAGGCGAACAATGGTCTCCTTGCTGGCAGGTTGATCCCGCTTGAGTAATGTCGAAATCTGGGGCGTTCCTGGGAAAGGACACCTGACCTCTGCGTCCCTTTCGTCAGACACCACTGGACCCTCTTGAACGAGTCATTCCCACTTTTCTCGATAAGTATCCAACGCCGGATTAATGACACCGTGACGACAATAACAATCTACGAATTATATCCGATACATTGTCATCATCAAAAAGGCGTTCGCATCTTTTTAATCTTCTTTGAAACGATATTGAAAGCTCAATAGCTCATTGTTAAGTCCGCTGGTCTTTCGTCAACCGATCCGACTAAACGGATTAAGTTCTGGCCCCGCCACACGATCAATTAAGTTGTATATTTTGCCGAATGAATGATAAGTCCTCTCGTGACATTACGAAATCGTTTGAACGTTGCTTCTTTTGTTTCTGCAACGCGTAAAGACGGAATTTATCTTAGATAGGGAAAAAATAAAAGTGACACTGGAATTTTGTAATTTAACCAAAGATCTGTTAAGAACGATATCGAATCGGTAATGTAATTTCGAAATCGTTCCAGCGTCACTCTTCTGTTTTCAAAACCCGTAAAGGTTCGATCAGGCTGGTACAGCGGGTAAAAAGTAAAAAATATTGGAATTTCGACAGGACGTTGAAACGTTCGCTCTGGAGCAAACGGAAGCTGTTTGGGGATAGGCACACGGTCGGGTAATGGAAAATGTGATAATTTAGTATGCACGGTGGAGTTTATTTGAATTTTATTGGCGGGCTCGCTGTCACGTGGGTCAACTCGTAGGAGTGGTGGTCGTGCCACAAGGGGGTCCCTCTTTCGCTTTATCGGATCGGGGGAGAGACGATGCTCCTCCCGTTTCCTCGTTTCCCCGAGGGGACACTTCCGTCCGACCAATATCGTTCTTCTCTCTCTCTGTCGTCCTCCTCCGTCCCTTTTTCCTATCTTTCGCCCTCTCCTGGGCCGCTTCCAATATCTTTCTAAGTTCTCCGAGCCGGCCATGAATAAACTATTCCCCGACTTTGAATATCTGAACGTTTCGCGCGGGAATGGGACCGCCATCGAGGGACCAACCGCAGAAAGGACGAGAGAACATATCGATTGATCGACAGGATACGTGGAAGGGGTTGAAACCTTGCTTGTATAGAGGGGTGAGAGAGTCCAAGGTAGCATTCTTCAATTTTTGGAAAATGATACGAGAAAGAAGAATAGCGGTAGATCGTCTTGGGAGAACAACTTCCAATTCGAATACCAGCGAAACGACTTTGCATACCTTCTTCGTTTTGCGTGTTTGTCAAACAATCCATAAAATATCTAATCTTTCGAGACAAAACAGTTATTAACGTCTACAAAAGACATTTGTGCGTAATAAAATTACGATCAAAAGGTATGATTTTAAGCAGACTATCATTTGCGTAACTATTTTGACGCCGAGGATGCAAACGTTGATCATAATCTACAAATTGATCCTTGTCTCCCCCGCTGATCACGGGACAATTAATTTTTCGTACCGGTGACGGTGATGAAATCAAGCAGTCAGCATAATGAGTAGCGTTGTCTGCCGTGCAATTCATCGGATGTCGTAAAACGAGAGGTGTGCAGAAGAGGGTAGGTGAACAAGGGCGAAGAGAGAAGGGGGTTGGCGAAGGATGGCACGGGGTTATTAATATTCAGAACGAGGAACAGGAGTCGGGAGCAGTGCCGAGTGACAAATACCTCGCGCCCGTCCCAACCCCGGAACGGCTCAACTCTGTAATTAACGCTAATCTCCCGGCCGTTCCTCCGACACCGTACCACCCACTTCGTCTTCTCTCCCGCCTCTGTACTTACCCGAGCCAGAGGGTGGCCTTAAACAGCCTCTCGAGTCGACTCACGGACCAAGAGGGATCTATGATTCCTCTCGACAACGAAGAAAAACCGCTTCGTCAATCGAACAACACGTCTTATGCAAACGAACGATTTTATCGATAGCCCTTATTTTTTATTACGAAGAACCGAAGGAACCAAGACCATTGCTGACCATTCTGCCGATTACCCTTCTGTTTTAAGTTGAACGAGCAAAAAACAAAGGCAGCTGGCATCCGAGTGCTGAAAAACATAAGTGGTTGCGGTTCCTGCATATTTTTGCAAACATTAATACATAGTGGTGTCGCTCGTTCATCACGCGTAGCGTGCATTTGAATTTACAAAACCGGAAGCTGAATTACTACGAGGGTAAATTATCACCGCAGGGATAACTACTTGGAACATTCTATTTCTCGGCACTGCGTTCCTCTATGAAATGAATTAATAATATTCTACGTTTTAAATTAATCACGAAGAATTAATAATACACCCGATGTAATACCCGATCTTGAATTATAAAAGTACGGTAAGATTTAACGAAGAGTACATTCGGTGAAAATAAAGTCAGACGCGCGTTGAAATACGAGGGACAGATAGCAGCGTCCCTGCGAGGTCAAAGGACGAAGATTCCTTCATCCACTTCCTGCGATATGCTCGTAGCTGGTGGTTGCGCGCCTCGGTTAGCGCTTGGTGGACTAAAATAGCGAGTCAGCCGACCGCGAATATCCTTGATTAAACGCAAAAAAGCTCCGAGACCTAGGGCTCCTCGCTTTGCGCTCTGGTGTGGCGTGGCTGCGTTTTTTCGCCACCCTCCGCCATCACGATGGTCGGGTTTGAGTGTGGAATTGGATTGGCCGTCTTTCCTTCTCCGCTTTTCTCGTTCCCCTTTCGCTTCTTTTCCCTCTTTCAAGGAGAAAGAAACACTGGAAGCCTCAAAGCTTCTGGGGGACTCTACTACAGCCAGCATGCGACATCAGAAATACGTAAGCACGTTCATTCCCAGGTATTCTTTCGGGTTAAATTGTTGTACGATGTTCTAATCTTTTAAGGAAAAAGAAGTATACCGTTTTTATCGAGTCAAATTTTATTCAAAATATGTTTCATGATCGATTTAAGTAATTATACCGAAAGAACCACATTATATTACGTCGAGCCATTAACATGTTCTTTTAGAAGAAACATTCAGTCTACTTTCCTCGTAACGTGCATGACTTGGCAACTTTGGAAGATTGAGTTAATAGACGTGTCCTTTAAAAAAGGTCTTGTTGAATGCTTGAAAGGCACTTGGTATTCACGAAGAATTCACTGGACCGAGATAGATCCTCCGGAACACATAAAATTGCAGCATATCGTGCTAACAAAAGGATTCTATATTTGTAAAGCCATGATAATCGAGGGCTAGGTTGGTCGAAACAATGCGACAAGTACCCTCCAAGCATGAGGCGCGAGTTTCGTATGCCAGCCAAGGGTGATGTCAGGATGCGGTGATATATGGTTGAAGTAAGCACGGGAAATGCCACGTGTCCAACTATATAGTTCCAAAAGGATTAGAAGCCCAATACATTCTCCGTCATGTTATTCGGAAACGCCATTGGATTCTTTCTGCTGTTGACTCTGGTCTATCGATCAAATCTGACCATATCTGGTAGCTACACCTGCCTAATGAACGTAGACCCATGAAGTCAATTATTCTAATTGATTTTTTCGTTTTCTTGAATATCCGAGTTTGAAACAGTAGTATGGTCTTGGAATCAAATGAATTGCAAAACATTTACATTCTCATTAAGGTACTTATTTGCTCAGAGATTAGACAGTTTGCTCAGGACTATGGCAGCTACTTTTAATTATCAGCGCATAACGATGCACAGTGCTCTTCTCTGCGAATGGTATTGAAACACGCGCAGTGCCCATCGCCGATAAAGACAATTTCTTCATTTTCAACGATCGGGAAGAAAGTTTAGTCTACTCTCACAAAATCGATTTTAAAGCATTACACCTAACACGCGACTCAAAAGCAGAGCGACCAGAGCGATGCTCCAATCAAAGCTTACGGTCCTGGACAAAGAAACAGCTGTTTCGTAGATATATGACAGTTTGTCGTTCCAATGAAAAGCAGACGTAAATTGGAAATGATACGACGCTCTTAATACTAGTCAGGACTAGTATTGTTCGTACGTAGAAACGAGCATCAATGACTCTCCGAAATTATAAATCATTTGGCTTCCTCGTTTTGGTTTTAACTACGATTAATAATGTTGAAAGTTATCGTGCCGTGGTCCTTATCCACGGAGTGCTTACTGGAAGCGATAGCATGGAACTTATTAGCAACAGAATCCAGCAAGTAAGTAGTTCGAATAAAAAAATGATGCAGATGTCGCATCTACGTAAAATTGGCGGGTAAACATGATACGATAATTAAAACTTTTGTGATCTGATGTCAACGTACTTAACGTGGTTGTCAACTTCAGATACATCCTGGAACTCAGGTTTACAACACACCAAGGTACGCAGGATGGAGTAGCTTAGAGCCAATGTGGCGACAGGTAGAAGAAATAGGAATGGATGTTTTATCCATTGGTGCTGCCTTTCCTGAAGGAATACATCTGATAGGATATAGCCAAGGTGGTTTATTGGCTAGAGCTATATTGCAACGGTTTCCTGACCATAATGTTAGAAACTTTATTTCACTGAGTTCACCACAAGCTGGACAATATGGAAGTAAGCGATAACAGTGTTATCTCTACTGGGAAACAAAGGAATTGCCTACTCAAATGATTGCTTTCCTTTATAGCACGTTTTCTGCATTTATTTTTCTCTAATTTAACGTGTGAAACTGCTTATGAACTTTTTTATTCGGAACTTGGACAACACACAAGCGTTGGGAACTACTGGAATGATCCACACCATCAGGTTAATTTCTTTTCTCTATTCTTTGTTCATTTAAAAGAGTGATCATGTTTAAAAGTATGGTTATTTTTTTGACTAGAAATTATATTACGAGTACAGCAATTTTCTTCCGTACTTGAATAATGAAAAGAACACGACGACAAAGTCGATAGACTTCAAGCGAGGTCTCACCAAATTAAAACGTATGATACTTGTCGGAGGACCCGAAGATGGTGTCATCACCCCGTGGCAAAGCAGTCATTTTGCATATTATGACGCTAACGAAACTGTGATAGATATGCGTGATAGAGATATTTATAAGAACGATTTAATTGGATTGAAAACATTAGACAACAGTGATAGGCTCACTCTTATCACGGTACCTAATGTACCTCATTACGAATGGCATAAAAATGAATCTATAGTAGATGATTATTTATTACCATATTTAGATTAGTATAGTGAATTTTAAATTATTATATTTCAAAAAGAAACTCAAAATAAGGAATTTCTGAATTATGACAATTCGTGACTGAAATCTTTTGTATCAATCTTTTGGTATTTTGATGTCTTTCATAAAAAAATGAATGCATTATTATATGTCTCAATTATTGTGAGAAATATACACTTTGTAATTTGTAAATGATGTATATAAGATAGTTTAGTAACAAGGTAATTGTACACATTTTTATGTATCAATAAATGTTTACTACCTTTTTTATTATAAAATTACATATCAGCATCTGTGGTTTCGTTACATATCATTTTTATTCGTTGATCTATAATTCAGGTTTACATTTTTCTTTACAACTATATGACTATAATAGGAATTATCACATAATTTGAAAAATTGATCGATGTAAGTACTTAAAATCTTTTATTGTGTGTAAAACGAGTAATGAGATCAAGAGCCCATTTAGGCTGATCTGCAGGAACCATGTGCCCAGCATTTCTTACCATAACTTCTGTTAAGTTATCAACAGTCTTTGAATAGCCAGCTAATTCATTGTCAACCCACCATTGTTTCCTTTGTGCTGTTTTATATTTCTCAGCACCAGGCCACTTTAACTGTTGCAAGTAACTTTCTGTCAGTGGATATGCAACAATAATATCAAGCTGTCCATTATATAATAAAACTCTATAATGCTGTGTTAGATCTGATACCAGTACTGCCACAGACTTCATAACATCGGCTTTGAGGTGCTGTTCTACCGTGTCATCTTCAACGTGAAATGAACAGTTACCAACATGTATTGCTTTCCTCACATCTGCTCTTTGAATCCATTCTGACATGTAGTCAGAATCATTTGAATCTTTGGTGTGCAAATAATTGAAGTAATAATCAAATCCAGTTAAGTTTTTAAATAATGATGGATACCCAGTTAAATCACTGTTCAAGAGGTCATCAAATATTTGGAAAGCTTCTACATACTTTTCTTGTTTAATGAAATTTCTACCCTCTTCTTCGTACTTATGAAACAAATCTCTTGCATTTGCATCAATTAATCCCAATTGATACAAATAATCTCCATAGTGTAACTGATTTTCTGGATCAGTCAAACCATTCCCAATTGCTAAACCCTTCAAGTTTATCTTTGTTTCTGCCTTAATATTAAAATCCTTAATCGCGTGGGATACTGCAGGTACATATTTCCCAGCATAAGATTCACCAGTAACATAGAAGTCATTGTTCTGAAGTTCTGGGAATAACTTAAAGAATTGAACCAGTGCAGTATGAACATCTCTCCCTACGTGAGTTTCATTGGTAGCATATCCTCTATCATCATTGGTAAAACTATATCCAGTACCAACAGGATTATCAATATATATTAAATTGTGTGACTTGTTCCAAGAATATTTACGCATTGCCAGAGTTTTGTTCGCAGTTGCTATAAATGGACCATTTTCAGTAAATAAACCAAACATAGATGTAGCACCTGGACCACCTTGTAGCCATAACATTACAGGAGCAGTTTTTGGATTATGCTATATAAAATAAAATTATAATTTTACAGACTAATCACTCTTTACAATTAAATTTCACAACACATGACCAGAATGTCAAACAACTAAAGTTGTAAATGTTGAGTCAAAAAAAAAAAACAAAGTATTCAATTACTTACCACAGCAGGGAAAAACCAAAAGAACATGTTCGAATTATAATCTTTATTGACCGTTAGATAACCGGCATAACTGCTGACATCGTCCATTTCTTTATGTTGTACAAGAGATTTACCACGAGCCTCATCTATTTTGCCACTTTCGATAAGCGGCGTCAAGAATAATGGTTTTCCAGGGTCTTCTTCGTCGGGTAGAGGATACTTTTTGAGTTTAGGATATACATTTATGAATCCACTTACTAATGAAATAAGGAAAGCAATTTGTAAGATTAACACAAGTTTCTTCATCGTGTTTCCGATTAAAAGCAACCACCTCTATCACAACTACTTTCAAATCAACCACAAGATACAAACGTAATTGTCGCGGAGAAACGAAAACCGAATCTTTATATAGCGGCGCGTCATTGTTGCCAATATAACAGATCAAAGATTAACGATATACATATATAAAACTAAAATAATGTTTAACAATAGGAACAAAAGAAAAGTTATCGTTGAAAAACATTTTTAAAATAAGCTCTATTATTTCATTTGATTTTAATATGAAACTGTATAGAAAACGGTGATCAATTTGAAAGATCAACCAACTGATCATCGTAGGTGGCGTTCAAACGCAATAACGAATTTGAAACAGCTGATTGTATCTAAAACGTAGTTTGAATCGGTCATATATTTATGTTCACGTCCGGTAATTTGATCGAAGGTTACCAATATATTACTATTGTTAAATCTTGCTGCAACATGTCGTAGACAATTGTGTTGTCATAAATAAAGTGTTGCACTTCTTTTGGTTAAACGGTGCATATTGTTCGTATTTATTCGTTTTTTTACAATGAATCTTCCAAATTAAATTTTGTAGTAACATCTTTTGGTGTTCATTGTGACTGAAGGATTCACTACATCCATTTAGAATTAAGGAATTGAAAAATCAATTTCTTTTTTATTTTAAGAGTTCCTGAAGGAGTACTATTCATATACACATGAAAAATTTGTTTTCTACATATTGTTAAGCTAATATATACTGTTAAAAATGAATGACTCTTTCTTAGAAGATTTAGAATTAGTATCTGCTGATGTTAAAACTGTGAATGCTTATCCAGTTGATCGGCACGTAACAACAAGAACTGCAACGTCTTCCCCATTACACTCAGCTCAGAATAAAGGGGAAAATGTGCACCATAGAAATGAACCGCTTGCTCTTGAGAAGCAACAATGTGGTAAGGAGTTAAATGTAAAAGATTGTAGAAAGTTATCTGAATTGGACATAAGAAAGCATCAGACAAAGATAAAAGTGTCTGAAAGGAAGGAAAGACCTGTTGAAGGCAAGTTAAAACCAATTGAGAACAGAGTAAAAAGTGATGCTAAAGAACATGAAGTTAAAGACGATGTTAAAACAAAGTTGAGAGAAACAAGAGTTAAAATTTCTGAGAATAAAATTATTGGTAAAGACCGAACTCGGCGTTCTGGTAGTTGTAAAGAAAACAATCAGATGCCAGATGTATCTGTCAAAGAAAACAATAGACCTGATTATTCTAAAGAAAGTACTTCTCAAACAGAAGTTACTAAAGAGAAAGGAAAGAGTTATGATGCCCCAAAGAGGCCAGACTTTAAAGAAAGTGATCCTGTTGCTTTTCTTAATGCCATTAAGGATATAGTAAGTCTCTGTACCAAACAGGAAAGTACAAAAATTTTAAGAGCAATGCAAGAATTACATTTCAATTCCCAAGCGAATCTCATCAAGCATTTATTGTCTCAAACAGAAGACATTGTCAGTGAAATACATCCTAGCAAAGATTCAACCAGAGTACGTAGTTTGATTGAACAAAATGAGAGACTACAAGAGGACATTGCTATCTTGCATAAGCGGAATGAAGAGTTACAGAAGAAGCTAGAAGAATTTGAATTTATCAAGCAAGAAAATATTGCTTTAAAACTGAAATATAAAGAGTTGTCCAAACAATAGCAAAAATGTATATTGCTGTGATTCTAGGTGCTTAGAATTTGTTGATAAACATGTATCCATTCCATTTCACTGTTACACTTAGATTAACATTAATTATTAATATACTATATATTTATGCATTTATGATACATTAATGCATGGAAGGTATAAAGATCTTCATTTTATGGAATTCAGGTTTTATGTATACTTTGCAAACTTTAATGCATCATAAATGTGTAAACATTCACGATTTAGTTGTTAACATTAAGAATGGAAACCTAACATAGTCTTGTATAATTTGTAAAATATGACGGGTGTCAAAAGTTTACGAAATTAAACGTAATTCGATCACGTATTTATCACGCCTACCGTTAGCCACGGTATCATTACTTGACCGATTACGATAAAAAATAGTCTCATAATCGTGTGGTTTCCGCGTTCTTAAATTACATTTATTTGTATCAGGCGACGGCAAACAGTTGATGGAAATTATTTAATGAATTTCAATTAATATTATGATGAGATAAGACAGTTTATTTGATTAGAACAGGCTGATTATTACTTAAACGAAAGTTTTAATTAATTTGATTATAATCGTGTCTCGTTAGATCTGTTAAAAATATGTTGATAGAAGTCTGAAAAGTTCGTCGGTCTTTCCCTTATCGTCGAAAATGATACAAGAATTGCCTTTGCGTTTCTACTTAATGATAATAACTGATATCATAGTGAGAGATAATTGTTCACGCGTGTTTTAACTCCACTGCGTTTTCACAATTCAAATCTAAAGAAAAGTGTCGATATATACGTTAAAGTTAATAAAATGCTATATTTTTTAACTTTTTACCAATACAATGTACTTTTAAAATCATAAAGAGGTTTGAAGAGTTAACATTTGGAAACATATATTAGTCCTCCTTAAAACGAGCTTCATCTAATATTTTATTACGCGTTAATTTAAGAACGATATATTTATGGAATTGAATGGTAACAACTTGTGTACCTTTTTCTGTAAAAGAAAAAAAGTGGCCAATAAAGCAGTTTATATTTAAAAGAGTAACTTACGTCTTCTCCTGAAAAAATTAATCTGGGAATGAAAATTACTCGATGTCCATTCGAAACATGATTTATATTTGAATATATCTTTAAAAGGCATATCAAGGCGACATGATACAATGTTTCGACGAAAACGCGCATCGTATAATATATGTATATTTACAAACAATGATAGTCATCGTGAAATCTTAAACTTCGGACATAAATAATATATAAAATACGCTCAAGGCTTGGCCCAATCGGTCATATTTGCTATTCGTGAATGATAACGAGGTGTACTAATGATTAGAAAAAGGTATAAACAGGAACGAAAAATATTGCTAACGGCAGTTTTTCAGCAAACATGTTTATCTGGTACAAATGCAATCTGAAATGGAATTATGCTGAAATGGAAACGTGCATGGATTTCGGTGTGGACGTAAATTATAAATAAAGTATAGATAAAACGAGAACAGCTTCCATATGGTACGATAAATGACCCGCATACGTGTAAAACGTATAAAGCACTTGTTCTGAAATTGTGTTATTGATATTCCATGATCACAATAGTGTTCTTATACTATGATATATTGTGCTATCTAAGCGAATCTTTTATAAATAAATATTAAAGTAAAAATTTCACTTAAATCTATGACCATGAAATAAAAAATCCTACTAGAACATATTCTAGTATTCTTTTCGAATTTTCAAATCTCATTCCTTATTGTTCCTTAATCCTGTTTCGCCTTCCCTTCTGACTTCTGTATGTACATTTACATAATATTGATGTTTGAAGATAGAAACGATCTCTTCATTCATCAATCTCTTTATTATTCAAACAGTAAACAGCATGATAATAGATTCCTGAGCTTTCTTTCTAATTTCCAGAACACTCGTTGCGTCACTGTTTAAGTTCGTAAAACTATTGTCGGCGTAAAAAGGATCCATAATGTATTTCGACGTTTAAAGAAATCTTGGCCAAAGTACTAACTCGATTTAGAAATTCTTGAAGAGTATTGTTCACTGGTAATATTCCGCTTTTGAGAAAACTTATTGGCGACGAGAAACTTCTTGAGATTCCTCTCTCTCCTCTTCCTCTTCCTCTACCTCATCTTGATCTTCGTTATCGGTCCGCTCACCTTCTTCAGGAGGTCTTGTCCACCTGATAAAAGTACTATATATTTAGTACGACTCAAATTTAATAATCTGATAATAATAATAATCTTAATAGTAGTAACCTGATTAACGTCTCCGGTGATCTATAGAGGAATATTAATTTGGCAAACAAATCCTCTTCGAGACACAATTCACCACTTTCGCGGACCAAATAAATGTCCAAACACAATCGAAGGATCCTATCCACGTAGGGCAGGTCATCGAACATGATCTTTGGTGCCATATCACTGACTATCTTTCTCATCATCTGACTTATCACTATAACCGCGGTGGTATACAAACCTAAGATTCTATTGAATTATATACGAATTAATGATCGTTTCGTCGTTAAAAGTTACAAATAATTATTCTACAAACGTACCCTAATCCACTAATGAAGCTCAATCCCTCAGGGAACGTTTTATCGTTGAACAAAAACATCATGATGTATTTGCAACTATTTAAAGGTATATGATCTAACAACTGTTCATACAATGTATCGTTGCAACCTTCTCTAACGACCCACCATTTTTCGTGCGCACAGCAGTTTAAATCGGTGGACAATTGAAGGGTCATATTTCTGTAAAGATAACTGTCACCGTTTACTTCCTCATTTCCGTGGAGTCTCCATGCTAAAAAGTCAATTAACATTTTATACTGAAATCGTATCGATGACCACTTGCTTTCTTCAGGAACGTAACTTACCTAAATGCATCAATTGAGGAACCACGTCAGTGTTGCGACCAGTTACCTTCAAGAATTTTGGAAAAGCGTTTGGCAATGTGATAGTACCGTTATGCATATTCGATCCGTTGGTCAGTAACATATTGGCTAACTCTCTTCTTGCAGGATTGAATTCTTCGTCGATAAACGGAAGTAATTTTATGTCACGAGTTTTCGTCGTTATACCACTAGCGTCTTTGGCATCTGTCTTTCGTGAGACTGTCCATTCCACGTGAACGACAACAGTGGTACTGTTGTCTTCTAATTCTGTTCTTAGTCTAATATAAATATCAAAAAACAGATTTCAAAACACGAAAAGTTTGATTCATTTAGACATAGTTGAGACATCAGACAATAAAACATACTTTTCTAAATCTGGCGGAGATATACTCCACAATTTTCTCGAAAATCCGCTCAGTCTGACCGCAGCGACGTCAGAATGTATATAATTCTCTAAGAAAGTAACCGCAGGTCTGTCCTTCGCGTACAAATTTGTCAACCTTCTATACTCTACTTCGTTGTATTCAATGATAGAGCTGCTTCGAGCAGACATGGAGTAAATAGGCTCATATGGACCGATTCTAATCTTCATCGAGACATCGTAAGGCAAATTTGAAACGCCAACCGTACTACCCAGTGCAAACAAAAGCAACGGGAACCATATCAAACCAATCATGAGGAACAGAGCACCACCACCTACTAAGTACTTGCTCATTTGCTGTTTCTTAACGCCTCGTGCCTGCGGGAAATCTTCTTCTACGCCTCGCATACACTGCAATTTTTATTATTTAAGCGTTATTAATATATTTATACACCGGAAGGTTAAAATCTAGGGTGAAACCTCATGAGTATCATTCATGGAAAACGTTTAACACTGAAAGATTCGATTATCTAATAGAATCGTACTTTGATTTGATAAATGCTGGCGAATATATCTTCCATTTTGAACCAGTCCATAATGGCCATGGATGTGTCGGTCCAAATCCAATCCATAACAGCTCTCAGCTCGAACAAGAAAGGAACCAGCATGAATCTGTTTGTAAAATGAAAATTAGACTGTCGCTTAATATAAGATCTTAAGATGAGTTTAAATGTTCTAACCCTTTAAATAAGACGTAGTTCACGACACTGTAATCTTTGCAGAGGAAGTTACCGAGTATACGCGTTGGATAGCCCTGTCGTAACTGATATGCAGCCAATAGAAGATAGAAACACTTCACCATGTACCAAATTTGTGGTGGAAGTCTCTCATTAAATTGTCTATAATTACAGACGACTTTAAAGATTGTTATAGTTTTGATTATAATTCATAAATAGTTGAGGATTAATCATACCGTTCCGTAACACTTGGCAAAATGAAGAACATCCAAATGTGAACACCAAATATTAAGCAGTATTGAAAGATTAGTTTTCCCAGGATAGATTTTTTCAAGAACAGGGCTCTATCGATAACAATCAACGCAAATTGCAATAATAACATTAACAAGAAAGGCATAGGTACTCGATTTTCCTGTAAATAGGCCGTCACACCGCCATCGCCTTGTTGAGTCTAAAAATATGCGATAATTGATATCTATTCTCTGTAAAAAGGCTCGTGAAAGAATAGTTCTTACTCCAAATGCAGAGAATCCAAAAATAAGTAGCAAAAAGTTGAAGAAATCGCAGAGAAACATGTACGCGTACACGTTGGTTTTCTCTTTACCGGATGTACTGAGAATCATGCGGAAAAAGTTTTTCGTCGGTTCCATGTATTTGCTAGCGCTGAAAACGAGTCGCTCAATGTAATCAAATATACAAACGTTCAATGAATCGTCATCGACTCACGTCATATTCATAGTTTTCTGGAATGTTTCATTTTCAGCACTCATTTCTTCGCCGTGAATCGCGACAAGTCTTTCATTTTCATCGTGCGTTTCTAGATTTTCGCCCTCGCCACGGATATGCAAGGTCCTTCCTGCAGGTGTTCGTATATTGGTACCATCCCTGAAGAAATAAACTGAAAACATCTAACATCTAAACAAACAAATCATTGAAAATAATAAAACGTTCCGAGCATACTCTATAGTTTCCCCTTGCCCTCTATCTGCAGAAGGAGGTTTAGATGGGACTATGGTTAAAGTCGAGGGTATAATTTTCCTTGGTTTAAGAGAAGGCGCTGTCCACTGTCCCAACGACTTCAGCATAAACCTGACAAATAATACTTTCCCTGTAATTCTATCCAATAATATCGATTACAAAAGATGGTCATGATGTGTACCTGTGGAAGAATACCATGAGGAGCAACAATAGATCCCATAAGGCATAATCAGATTTTCGTTCAACTCCCATGATTCTGGGTGTGAAGAGAGGATTGTTCGGTGCGGCGTCTCGATTCCAGGGCAAAAGTTCCAATTGGAAAATGCATTTTACGATGACAATTGCCTGTATCAATTAGTTAATGGATTATTTAATGTAAAAGGTAATTAATTCATTAAAGAATCCTGTCTTACCTCGGTGTATGCGATCAAAGTTACCCAAAATGTCTTCGATGGTCGTGGAATTGTAAGTGAACCCCAGCAAAACACCATGAGGGGCAAGGGTGTGGATAAAACCGACGCATTTTTCATTTGATGGAGAAACACCATAAAGTAGCAAAGCAGATTCGAGTGGGCCAAAATGCCAAACCAAATGGACGCCAATAATTGTATTATCGGCGGTTGGTCGACCTCCGATAATTCCCCTGCTTCGTCGTCGTGTTGAACGAGTGACATTTCAGAGAAGAGCGTGCTGCGACCACGATAATTTGCATTAATTATATCAAACAATTCGGTGAAAGGATTTTTCAAACACGAACTCGCAGAAGAAAGAATCAAATTTTATACAGTATAGAATTGTCTTTCTTTTACGAAGAATTAATATCAAAAGCACATTGAAAGCTCGAAAACCTGCGAATAGAATGAAATGAATGCAAGTTTCTTCTTCGAAAATGTAAAAGGTCGTCAATTGTACAGCAGGGAAGGCTATACAGTTCCGAGATAAATGAAAAATAGAACGATTGAAACAGCTGATATGTTGTGTACAAGGATTGGCGTGAAAAAAGTGCGGTCAACGATTAAGTGAAAACTAATTATTAATTTTTAGAAAGTTCTTCGATACCTGGAGGAGGACATATCCAATCCTCGCTCCAAACTCGGCGCCAGAATTCGGATCTGAGGAACTGTCAGCGAGCTTCTTTTCCTACCAAAAACAATATCTTTCTCGTTCTACGTCTACTTGAGATAGATGCAGGCAGAATTTAAAGAAAGTGGACAGATCGAAGTAAAATTTACAAATTCACTAGGTTCAAACAATACGATTTGAAGTTCACGAATACAATTAGTGAAAATGATAACTACCACCGTACGATACCAACTGATGAAAACCATTTAAAGCATCAATCGTTTTAATGTTTTCCACGCGATGTGCCACAGAACCCCAGGATTCTATAAGGTAGAATTTAAATTTGCTAAGATGTTCATTACAAATTGAAGTCGTTGCGTCACAAATGATAGTAATAAAATTAAAGCGATCTGAAAAGCCACTCTTTGTTGCACATGATATTCTAAAAGGGTTCTGTGGTCAAATTAGAAAGAAAAGTTGAAGCATTTCTACAAAATCTTACCTCTCCTCCTGTGTTCGAGGTTGACTAGGTCCCTCGCCAGCATCGAAATTTTCCTCGGTAATTCCATTAGTCGAGGATCTGTCAGACCGAGTACATTTACTACTCTACCTTCTAAACCTACCTACTAAACTATTTTTGTGCTAAATAGCATGGTCAAGTAGATAGTACTACTTCAAATAAGGACTTTAAACGTTTCTATCGAGGATCGACTACTTTCAACAAGCACATCGCTACTGAAGCTTCGTAAATATAGAATACAGTCAAAATTGAATGTACAATCTAAACATGAACTGAATTCTCTGACACACCTACTTTTGATAAGTACTTGATAAGATGTCTTAATTAGCTAAGCATCTACGAACAGATAATCGAAAAAGCTAAGATCATTTATTGCTTGAAATCTTACCTCTTCTTCAATAATGGTATCGGCTGCCACATTTGATTTATACCTAATCTCGTTCCCATTCGAAAATCTGGTTTTGCCTGAAGAGAAAAGAAAGATTGGACGAAATGAATTTCTGAAGTGACTAACTTTGATCGATTAGTGGTGTCGTACCTTTAATATTTTCTTTTCTTTTGCCAGAACCTTGCGAATATATCTATAGTCCCTTGAAAATCTATTCAAATATCTAGTCATCGAAGTTAATGTGCTGTTAATCATCACCAAAAGGAATTTCATGTATGTGACAAGCGATACTTTCTTCTCTTCTTCTTCTTCTTCATCTAGTTCTTCTTCTTCTTCTTCTTCTTCTTTTGGTTTGTCGGCCTTATGTTTTCCGTGCTCATCGTCAGAGTGATGGGGTGTTTTATCAGCATCTGCCGTTGACGTGTCCTTTTCTTCGGTTTCAACGTCAGCCGATGTACGGCTTGTTTTGTCACCACCCTGATTCAGACGATACATCATCGTTCGCAACATCATTTTTTAAACCGCGAGAGAATTTTTTGGTACGTGGAACTTGAAGACAATCATGCCATTAGTCAATAAATAAAAATATGATAACTGTATCTAAAATTAACTTTTTAATATCAGTGTCAGAATATTCTATTCCTCGGATTCTTTTTATCACAAGACTACAGGTTCATAGGGCACTGAAAAAAATGGGTAGATGGGACGTGATCCTTTTTTCGATGGCATTTTGCCCGATTCAAGTTCTGCGCATTCAGAATTTTCTGCTCGGCATTGAACAGATTATTGTATAATGTTACATAATTACAAAGCGTGAAATTACAGGTGCTAAAGTCGCTGTAACATAATGAAAACAAATTAAGCCAAAGTATCGAGCGGCAGATTACGTACACCAACGACGAGGAGCCTCGCTGTCAGCTGCGACTACAACATTGAAAAAAGGAACGAAAGAAATAAAGAGTTAATAGAAATACAAAAAAAAAAGGAAAGAATAGAAATAAATCGACGTAAATGAAACGCCACCTTTTCCAAAGTCTTGTTTGTTTTACAAAGCTGATGGCGAGAAAAGTAAAAGAAGAGTTTACGTTCGATTGTAAGCGCTGCGATATCTAGCGAGAGTGTTTGTCAAACAAAATTAATCTTGTTTCTGCTGTTTGTGTTGCCGTGTTTCGTGTAATCGATTATTGTGTTAAACGTATTAAACTTGCGTGAGTGTTGCGTAGCTCGCTATTAAAATCATTTGAAACGAAAAAAAAAGGACGAAAAAAGAAGACACATTTCGAGTATCCTCGATATTAACGGTAGATACGACAAGATGAAATTAAAAAAGGCCATTGACGAACGATATAAACAAAAAAATGATGAAATGGAGTTATAACGAAAGCTAATGTAAAACATGTAGTGAACTACTGAATCGATAACGTATTAGAGACAATGAGATTACAGGGAGACAAATTTTTGATAAAAAAACAAATTTCAAGGAAAACGTAAATGAAATTTACGATATGCAAGATGAACATGTAACTACTATCACTTTAATTACTTCGAAAGTTATAACAGTCGGAAGAATATTTTCCAAACAAAAAGTAGTCAAATACCGAATGTTCCATGGAGTAATTTTTTCCCATATCTCAAATGAGTTGATGGACTTCTGTTATTATCGCACAATAAATCATACAGCATATTTTTTTATTTGAAAAATACGGTTCAAACTTTTATGGTTTTCGAAATAACGGACATGATAGTAGTTAATCAATTCACCCTGTATAAAAGTAAAAATGACGAAGGATAAAATGGTGTTGGGTAGGTGTATGAAAGTGAGCCTTTGTAGCAGTGACATGCAGCCTTTTTTTTTAAGGGGAGGGTCTCACATCGGTGGCCACTGCTGTGTCGGTCTCGGAACGTGCACTTAGGTACGACATAGACGATTTCTTCCTTGTCAAAGGTACACTACGACGACGAAGTCTCAGCGCGTCCTTTTCAGTCCCTCCGTACATGGCAACGTGCGTCGCGATCTCAATGTCTGTCTTAATCACCGTGCTCATCAGCTGCAAGTTGGAGTAGACTCTTTAGTCTTTGACGTTGTCAATTATTACGGGACACGTGTTGCCTTCTCGCGTTCGTTGTCTGACGACACTCCTCGGCGGGCCAGGGGGTGAAGAACACGCGAATAATATGGGGTTGAGGGGTGGGCATGGGGGGTATATGGTTGGGGTAACAGATGTAAATTAATGTCAGAGTTTGTAGCACACACGGAAAATGAAAATAAAAGTTAAAAAGAAAAGGGAAAATAAAGAAACAAAACATCACTGATCACACGATATGAGAAGTGTCTACGTTTGGCTGTGCTCTTGGCTGGTGATCCAGCTGATAAGTAATGGATACTAATCGAGCTTCGCGTGAATCACGAGTTAACTAAAAGGTAACTTAAACATGAAACAAATTGAAATTAAAATAAATCAAAAGAAGTCAACCTTTGGCCTTGGTCTTGGCTGATGATTCAGCTGATTGACAGTCGCTAATAATCGAGCTTCGCGTGAATCGATAGAGTTGTACGCAAACTCGCAAAATTTTTCACTGGATCAAGCGCTTCGATTGGGATTAGTCAAAATCTTGTTTCAAATTGAAAGTTTTATAGCAGACAAACCAGAAATTCATATAGCAATCTCCCAGATTACAAAATTTAATTTTCCCGTGGCATCTCACCGATGAAAAGGGTGACATACCTCGGAGATGGTCATCCTTCGGCCACGTTTCTCTTGTTCGCGGCGACGTTCTTGCTCTTTCCTCTCGGATTCAGTGTCAGGTATCAGATCAGTCACATCATCGTCGTCCAAGTCATCGAACATGTAGTAATCACCGGATCTGATGGCTAATCAAAAAAGAGAATGCTTTTCTCAACATCTGAAGAAGGTTGAACGCCACCGGTCACGCTATTAGTGTGCCAAAGCCATGCACGACAGAAATTATTTAACAAATCCATGGCGTTCGAAGAAGACGATATTCCAACAAATTCACGCTGGTTAGAAGACGACACACATCTATCAAATCTATAGAAATTGTTAGTATCATCACGTAACACACGTAACACTAATGCATTTTAGATAAAGATTAAAGATTAGAGGCATATTTGTTAGTTTGATGGGTAAGATGTTAAGTTTTAAATAATACCATCACCATACATATATACATACATTCACACACACGCGCGCGAACACGCACACACATATACACATACATGTAAAAAGTACATAAAGCGTGAAAGTCTGTAAAAGCAAAAGGATCAATTGTTACTTAGGATGAGAAGACGTCAGTTCGTGGAGTTAAAGCCCAGACAAACTGCGAAGAATGGATAATGTTCATTTACCCTCTTTGTTGGTGTTTGGAGCGCGAACTCTGTGCAATGGCCTTGTCCCCGCATATAGAGAATCTAACGGAATGAAAAAAACAGAAAAGATAGATAGATAAAGAAAACTGAAAACGAAATATTATCAGCGCGTACGACTCGATCTATTTTACAAGAATATACATCTATATATAGTATATTACATGTCGAATATCTTGAACTCGACGATCAGCAGGATTAACAGGAAAGACGATCTGTGAAGAAAATAAACGGATTTTTCGATCTCCGTCGTGTTTCCCTATAAAATAAGTAAATTTGATTATGATAACGATAGGGGATGGATGCCTAAGGTGGGATAGAACATAGACAAAATAATCTAATCATCGATCGAGAATAACCAAAACAAATGCGAAGTTATGTTCAACTATTTACAACTATCTACCCAAAAGATCACATCTAACGAATTCGACGAAAGCATATTAAGAAATACAGCGAGATTTTAAGTACAAAAATCTTTAACGAAATTCATCGATGATACTAAAGAAAATCTATAAAGAGTGATGTCCAAGTTTTTACAGAAGAAACAAAGTTGTTTCGAATAAAAATCGCAGACTTCGTAAGACTTTCAACACGATCAAAAGAACAGGATACAAAACGGAAAAGACGTGGGTGCGTCATAGATGATCTAGATTAATCTAGAAGGTGCAGGAGCGGAAGCGTATGTACAGGACATCGTAGCAGATCGATGACGACGATCTTGTTCCCGTTGTGTCGTTACATGTGTGATGAGATTGCGGGGAACGCGAGGTGGTCGAGACGATCGACTGTCGTGGTGTCTGCAGCCCGTTCATCCATGGTGGACCGATGAAGCTGGACTGACGGCGATGTCTGATCGACGAGTTCAACGATCGATCCGGCGGTCCTCGATCGTACGGCGGAGGAGAGAATACCGGAAACGTCTCGTCCGGCGATGGGCCACGTGGATTCAGCTCGCTACTCGGTGGAGAACCGAAAGAAATACGAGTGGGCTCGAGATAACCCTCGAGGCTTACTGTCATCACGGCGGAATTTGGAGTGGGCGCCTGCAACAGGGACGCAGCTCGCGGCGTCAACGGAGGTGGCTCCTCCTCGTCTTCGTCGATCGGCGTTTGATAACCTTGAGGAGGCGTATGGCCCGAGACGCACGAACTTACGCTGGAAGACTTCGCCAAAGGCGCCTCCCCTTCTTTTTTTCGATTGCATTAAATATAGAGATTCTTGGTTAGCCTGTGAGATATCTGATGGTGTAGATGAGTCACGACTTAAGTCGTTGACCATTGAAGGATAGAAGGTGTAGGATCAACCCTTTTACTGTGAACTTATGGAATTACTTGCTACTTAGAGCAGGAAAACCGTCGCTTTTAACGAGAAGGTTAACATCTTTGAAATTATTGGAAGCTGAGAAAATAGTTTCAGAAAGTGATTGTCTATCAGAATGTCCTATAAGTTGGATTCGTTAAAACACAAAATTTCTAAATGTGCCTGTATCTCAAAGATTCCCATAGACAACACTGCTCAAAAGGATTCAGGGGACCAAGTAGACATTCAGGACTATACAAATCAGTTAATCAACCAGATTGTTCCATTACCTAGAGGAGAAATAAATTAGAAGATCAGAACAGTCCTTACCAACTTTGTGCGTCTGGGGTTCTCTGTAACTCGGTCCTTGTATCTTTCTTTGATTGGCTTTGATCTTGTCCATCTTAAACTTCAGCTTTTGCAGCACGTTCTTTTCCACACTGTCCTGGATCTCGATACGTTTCTGGTGTATGTCTTCGAGCAACTCAGCTCCTCGGGAAGCCAACACGCTCATGGCTTTCGTTTCGTCCACTATGTGGAAGAAATAGTAGCTCTTAAAGAGCCGTTTCTGCAGTAGCAGAAAGCCAAAGCATAGACCGTCCCAGACCATGCCTATGTCCTCGCGAGGTACTTCACACTCTACTTTGCCCAACACCATCTCACTGGCAGAACTTCGGAATTTTTTTAGACAGCTTATACCGAATAACTGAATGACTGGACATGCTGAAGTCTGCAACTGAAATGTCAAATTTTCACTGTTCGACGCTGTACTTTTATGATTATCAACGTATTAATTAACCGATCATCAGCTTACCTCCGTTATCAGCACGCAACCTATACCTTGAAGCACGGCTTTCATGAAGATCACGGTAACGTTGTATCCAATCAGAAGATTCCACCATTTTAAAATCGTCTTGACTGGTCTCAAATAAAAGTCGCTTCCTTGCCAGAGGAACACGAACGCCCCGATCAAGTAACCCAACGAGAATAGGTTTGTTCTCTCGGTTCCAGCCAAGAACATGATCGACAAAGTAACCCACATGAGACTCATCATCACGCCTCGCTTCACGATGTCCAACCACGAATGAATGTGGGACACGAAATCCTTCACAGGATTTATGGAATTCGGTTTCTCCATGTTATTGTATACGGAATAATTGTGACCTGCTGGAAACTCTACGCCAGTCGCTGCGCTTCGTTGTTCGATTTTGAAAACGAGGCTCTGTCTGACGATCATCAACAACAGCACGAAGTCGCCTGGAACAGGATCAGAAATCAATATTCGTCGTGTCATCAAATGGATCGAAGCAACATCTTCGAACAGGGTAATCTTACATATTAGTTTTCTGGGATTTGGTGGGAAATCTGGATCAGGGAAATACATCCACTCTTGTAATCTCCTCAATATATTAGAATCGCCCCATGGATACTCTGAAAATGAATAGTTTCGTTCGTTTCATAACGTGCATATTTCAATATGTTAATTGTTATTATCATGGACATTTAATGACCTATACAAAACCAGGAAGGCATCGACACGACCAAACAATACTGAATAGGTAAAAGGATTATAACGAAAAACTTGAAGAATGGCCAAATCTTGGAGATAGTTCTTCTTTTCAAGGAGAAGAACAGCAACAACCATATACTATATAGAACCGAATAAAAGTCGAGTCTCGTGCCAATCAAAGCCACAATTCCTATCAGACACATTTCTACGCCAAACTTGTAGAATCCGTAATTGAACAGGAACTTTAAGCATTCTGGCAGTCCTTTATCAGCGTCTGCTCTAGTGATCGATGGGAACATGACTTGTGGCGTGTCCAAAGGTTCACCACATTCTTGTCGATGGAAGCACTGTCGAATTCTAATGATTTTTCTCAAGGTGGTTACTACTATGATTCCTATATAGCCTTTAAGTAGTTCTGCGAGATGTCCTGGCTCTGCTTTCTTTATACCAAACCATTCGGCTACGTTGTACACTGTGTTATTGCTGGCGTATGGATGCTTAAGTTCATCTAAGTTTCTCTGAAAGTGTACCGTTAGCAGTTTTGGTTATTTGGGGTCTTTTTTCGGATTTATTTTAATCTTACCGTGCAATTAACGTTCCAATTGTTATGATCGATATACTGAATCTGATAAAGCATCTTTACGACCATTAAGAGAGCAATGATCGCTGCGATCGTGTTAACGGTGCATATTTGAATGTTTCTTCTAGAATTGATCATGATAACCACTATTACGACGAACACAACATTAATGGCACAAACCTGTGAAGTGCAATTTAAATATAACACGTATAGAGTAGAAAATTTAATAATTAAATCGATCAATAACTCACATCGTTGACGCAAAGTAGTATCACAGAGATGAAAACAATTTTTTGCATATGAATTTCAAGGAACAGCCACGTGTAATTGTAGAAGTTCACCAAATGGCCGACTATTTTGCGGAATAACGCTATTCTTTCCAATTTCGACATTTCTGGATGCACAACATAGTTAATATTTTCGATGGAAAGTTAACTTTTGCGATGGAAACAGTTTGTTAACTTACGTTTCAATTGTCGTAAGGTGTATTTGGTTTCATTTGCCTCCTCGGTAACAAAAATGTCTGCAGGTATATTTGGTAATATCTCCAAGGTCGGAGAGTGGCCAAGACTGGATCGTCTGATAGGACTATTGTCGCATCTACGATTGTTAATCACACGTGTTATCGAGTCATTAATCCAGATTAAGTGACATCGTCAACCTACTGACCCGAATCTTTCGATATTTGTCACTTCCAAGAATTCTTTGTGAAAATAATGAATCTGAAGAACCGTGATGATGACGAAGAAGGTCGGTGTTAGCAGTCGAACGAAAAGATCTTTGGTCGCGTATTTCTCTAAACCGATGTCCATCTGCAGGTCTTGATCTATGCGCAAGTAGCTCCAATATTCTGGGAAATTATCGAACTGATAAGTATAGACGAGGATCAACATGATTACGGAGTATCCGATGACTGTGACCCAGAACGTGTACATCATCTTCCTCCATACTGTCCAAGATATCTAGAACGCAAAAATAATTATATAATTACGAATATTCGACGATCCCTCTCGACAATCATGAGTCCGTTGTCTCGTCTAATGTACCTGGAATGTAATGACTAGAACCAAGAAGAGAGACATGTAAACGATCCTGAAGACGGTCATACGTTCGCCAGTGATTCCGCAGATAAAAAGCATAATGGCTACTACAGCGATCCAAAACTTGGTCAGCAACTTTTTCAGAAGAATACCAACATCTTTCATGAATTTGCTTTTAATCTCAGGCGCTTCTTGGTTCATGGCAGTGGTGGCTGTCGAAACGGAAACATGTAACGGAGCTACCATGTCTCTCAACGCTGAAGAACGCCTTTGTCTGCTTCTCTCAGCGGTATACTGCCTCATCGTAATCCAAAACATCGATGTGAATATACACTGCAAAAGATTTGTTCGAGATACAATTAGTACTAATGTAACCCTTTGAACGGAAGGATTGAATGTAAATTATTGTTTACTTTAACCACTAAATGCCAACGACTTTGCTGTTCAGCCTTGCTGAAACCGATTTCCGACATTTTAACTCCATTTATTACTGTTGGTAACTCTTCCTCGGTCAAATCCATACTATAAATGTACTGTCCCAGAAGAAGAAGCATCGCGTACAAAACGATAAAGGGAGAGCATTTCAACATCGAAGCTCGTTTGTTAGGCGCCATCCAAAGGACCAAAGCCCATAATAACAAAGCAAATGTCGTCCAACTGTGATACATTATGCTCCAAGTCTAGTCAATCGAGTGATTCAATGAGTAAACTTGATATTTTTTAGTAGAATTCGATGATGTCAGTGTTCTATTATTTCTTACCATCATTATGATATTAGTGGCGATGTAAGATGAATTGATGATCAATTGGAAAATCGAATATACAGCCATGATGATGTGTTCGATGATCCCAGAATGTTCATCAGGAGCAGCTGAAGTTTATTAATTAATTATTTTATTAATTATACTTTGATTCTTACACACGATTTTATGACACACGAACCTTCGCTAAGACTTTGCAGCTGAATACTGTCATCCTGATGACCGTCTTGAACGATGACGCTTCCGGTTGAATCTTGCAATAGTCCCGTTCTTCCGGATCCAAACCTCATCAACTACCGAATAAAAGTGAAAATACTGATCTCTGTCTACCATTAAAAGATCTTATTTCTACAAAGAACTATATTACTTTTCATGATGGAATTTTAAGTTTCGATAATTATCTATTTTCTAAAATAAAATTCTCTTCTCGTTAAGCATACACGTGCAAGCTAAAAGAGAGTAAAATGATATCACCATCACCGTTAATTAAAGTCGTGCGATTCTTAAAGTGTAAGAGATCCAAGTGCGAACGTAATGTGCGATGAGTGCACGAAAAATAAAAAAGATAAAAAAGATATTAACCCTTTCGCTGCGCACATAAAAACGTCAAAGTAACTATCGAACAAATTGTTTATCGAATTTGAACAATTTATGATTATCGTGTAATAGTCGTCGCAACGAAATGGTTAAATCCGTTTGTTTGAAATACATAAGAGTAACATCGACACGGAACTACATAGTGAATAAGAGTTATTGCTGCGATAATGAAACGTGCAAACTTGATCATTATACGTACGGGTGTGCGCTCGTCGACAGGTAGGGACGACGAATTAACGATCGGCTTCTAAAACAATGGCAAACTAAACATAGCGGCATCCAAATGGAAAAGAGTGTTTTTTTTTTTGCTCAGCGTTAAAGAACAACCGCAAATCTGGAAGGCGACAGCAAATAAAAAACCACGGAAGTCCTCCTATGGGTAGTAAGCATTGGCATAACTAGGTAAGGATTAGAGTAGGTTTGCTCCTCCTCGAATTATGGAGTGTACAGTGTAAAAAAGTTACAAATTTTCCAATTTTTATACTTCCACATACCCAATTTCCCAAATTGTCAAATAGTTCGATTTCGAAATTTTCAAATTCCGAAATTTCGATATTTTCCGAAGCTATTTGGTCATGCCGAGAGCGAAGTTTTAATACCGTTAATAAAGCTAGAGAATCTTATCCGCTCCGAACAAGAATTCTAGTTACGCCAATGAGAATGGGACGATTAAATAATAAAGAAATCATCTTGATAACCATTACCATTCTCCTATATACAAAATTAAACGTGTAATTGCATTCCATTAAAAGATCATTGCAATATAAAAGACGGAACTGAATGGGAAAAAATTTACAATAGAAATGGTGCATACTTCGATGAAGAACGTTTCGAATCGATCGAGGAATTGTTTCTACAAGGAAAGGCAATGATAGAAGCGTGACTAGGAAAGAACAATCTTTGTCGGGAATATTTGGATCATGCAGGTCGAAGAATCCTTACGCGGGCCTTTCGACGGGCAGATTGCCATCTCTGAGAAGGTGTCCTTCGTCTGATGGAAACGTGTCTAGACAATGGAGTGTCCAGGTTCTCCAGTTTGCCGCTTAAACGTTTCACTTTCTTTGCCTGGAACGCCTCGTTAGTAAAAGCAACGTTCTTCAAAACGGAGAATACAGTGTTATCGGATAAAGACTGGGATTGGTTGAAAAGTTAGTCAAGACATCGTGGAAGCACGGTTATTCGTGTTAATTGATCTCCTTAACCGTAAGGAATAATTAATTGAATAACAGGCGAACAGGCACGCAATCTGAGATGATAGAACGATTCAGATTCAAGCTCTTAACAAATTTAAATGTTACGTTGCTTATCGGTAGTTTTTAAGTCACCCCAAATATTCGAACATCTTTTTAGTGAAACACTATGACAGTAATTATCATTAATTAGTCGATTAATACTTTCAAATGTTACAAAAACGTTCTCCAGAAAGACTTTCTCCATTGATTCCACTTTCGATTAATGAAAAACGGATCGATGCAACCAACGAACTCACCGGTTTTTTGCTCAGGAATTGAGATTGCAAAGCCAAAACGTAGTAGAGCCAAAACAGTCTCAAACAGTAGCCGTAAACCAACCAATCAGCATGTTTAACGTATTCCACGTTTCTCGGATCGTTGCAGTTCGTCTGATAGATCGCGGTCAGAGCAAAATAACGTTGCCAGGTACTATTCATAGGGATCAATTCTTGAGGCCATTGATTCTGATAACTGAGCAGGGTCAGTAGATGAAGGATTACGACGACCATCATGATCCTGCAAAGTACAGCGAATCCTTTCCGAAGCTCTTTATTACACGCCCACCAAGTAGCTGCTCCTAGGAAGACGAGGAAGTAAAAACCACCTTCCACGGATGGTTTCAACGATGCTGTGATGCAAAATGACGCCAGGACCACGTAGGTTCCGATACGTCCCAGAAAATTGATGATCTGGACAGAGAAATTTGCGTTCGCTTCATCTTTTGAAATTTGGACTTTCGTGTTTAGTACAAATACCTTTGCTGTGCTGTCCTCGGCCTTTTTCGAAGCAACAGCACCTCGATGCAAGGATGCATCGTCTTCTACGTCGGTGGCAGATTTTTGAGATAGGGAACGACATATAAAATACACTGCCATGCTAGTAGGTAAAACAATTAACTCTGGGCTCAGCCAAAAAAGGATCTCCCAAGTTGACGCGTTATCTAGCCTCACGAAACCTACATGTCTGAAGACCATTTCCATCAGTTCGCCTAAAAATCGTTCAAGTATGTTGGAAACGGAGAAGTTATATTTAACGAAGTTACAGTGACTCGTTCAAGCGGGACTGACACATCTTTGCATAGAATGATAAATAACAAATCGCATCCTCGAATAGAGAGCAAAACTGTTTTTGATCTCAAAACAATTCACGAATGTATGCGAAGAAGTGTGTGAGTCACTGTAATTCATTGGATTTCTTCGTGATAGTAAACGTGATTTACATACATTTTTGAAGGAAATGTCCGTAAGGCGACAACACCAGTAAAACTATGTGAAAGGTGAATTGACTGGTGAGTGTGAGAAAAGACAGGCCGATGCAGGTCTTCAAATAATGTCCCGTATGGCCAGCCATTGTTTTTGCGTTTGGTACAGGGACATGGGGTGAATATAGCATCAGAGCTAAATAAACTAGGGACAGTCCCACGGGCCGCCATACCGTACCTATTTAACCCAATAATCAAGTAATAAGTAGAACAAAATTGAATAAAACCAAGTACTAATTCGTTTATGTCTAAACCTACTTTCTTACCGTGTTGGGCTCTCAATAAATCTGATAACGTTCTTGAATACTTACAGAACTTTTTGCTAAGTAATTAATTAATAATTTATTTTAAATTATTATTCCAACTCTTTGCACTCTATGGGAAGTTACATAACTTTTTATATGGAAAGAATGTTTTTTTAACGATAATCTACGATACAAAACCGACATTTCGCGACATTTTCTTAAACGACACTCGTCACGCGTAGAAATGCATTTCATTCCGACGATATGAAACAGGGACTGGGTAAAAGAATGACAATTTTCTTGCCCGTTGAAAAGGTCAGTTTCAGCCTGGGGAGTTCGCAGATGAAACTTAGGTGTATTGACATTTCAATCTTCCGTTTAGATACACGAATAAAATAACGCTGAAGAATACACGAGGGTCAGTTACTGAAAAGGCAAGCAGTTGTACTTCAAAAACTGCGCGACACTTTTGAAAGCACGAGACGATCTTTTTATCATCGATTGAAACTACAAATTTCAACCAGATTATTGTTTAAATTCTCTCTATTAAATGATTAAATATAAAGAATCAATGAATGATAATGTCTGAAGAACATTGAATGATTCTCCGATGACATCACTATATTGAAATAGCGACTCGTAATCGAGTAACGACCTTATGTTGCTGTTGATCCTATTGAAAGCGAATGAATCGTGTGAAACTGGAAAGACAGTATCAGTTTCAAGGTAAAAGAAAAATTAACTCCTTTCTCCCGCTCAAACACCGACACACGATCGAAATAAAAATTTATCTAGTGATGACACGTCAGGTTTAAGTGTCTATCTGTTGACCGTTCTATTACTACCCATAGTTTAATATTCCTATTAATTATCAGAGTGTTATCAACGGTGGCACATATGCTTCATCGGTCCGCGATGCGTCATAATAAATGTATCGCGAATAACGTTTCTACGTCGTTTTCGACAAGTACCAGCTTATTTTCTCGAATTAGAAAAAATTGATGACACCCGACAGAGTTTCACCGTTGGTGGTGATTCGTGAAAGGGACAAATTTTTGTTGTAAACAAGTATCGTGCAGCGGTCTAAGAATACGGATGACGTAAGCAATGAGTTTCCCACGTTGTTAAAAAGGAAAAACGAGCATCTGTAAAAGTGACTCGCTGTTCGACCAGCATATGTATATATAAATTTGAGGAAATGTCGCAAAATTCCAACGTCGAGACGGTGTCGTTCCTACTTGTAAGGCGCCGTCTATAATTAGAGAGGTAGGACATCGTGTTCGTTCGAATATTGCCTGAATTTTGTCCAGCTACTCAATTACTTTATTACCACGAGTAATTTTGTTATTGTCCACGGTAATTTCAAGAATTCGTACTGGTCTTGTAACCGCAATCGGCGTGAAAAAAAAAACATGGAAGAAATGACTATGTCGATGTTTAGTGTAACGTTGTTATCGCTCGTGTTATCATCTTGCACAAGCTGGACGATGTAATTAACCGTCCACAGTTTCTATAATTAACGATGCTTCGTCAGAAAAAAATGCAGGACGCATTTTAGCAAGCCACGTGCTCGTAAAAATAATTATCTACAATTCTATATAATTATCCTGTTATACCTTTTTCTCTTTTTAACTTGTAGCACCGAAAGAGAGTGGTATCTCGAGCGCAACAAAAAACAGAAATAATGAAATAATTTATGAATTGTTCTGGAACTCGAGAAACGAACACTTGAGTACCGCTGGCAACTGGTCAAACTTTTGGTTGGTGTTCACCAGGAAGAGAAAATAGTAAACAGAGTGCAGTCTGCGAATAGAAGAGCGGTTTTTATAGTATCAGAATGTGAGCCGACACGAAATGAATCTACCTTCGAACGGAAATTATGTTAAAATCATTGAAAGTTCGTTTATGAGGTTTCAAGGGTACTAATCGCACCCACGTATTAATGTGAATTTAGTAAAGTGAATAGCCTACTGTGGTCACTTTACGCGTGAGAAGTTAAAAGTTTATAATAAGTGCAATAATAATATTCTAGACTCAATTTCAACTATGATACATTAAGTATTCTTCTATCGTAATATGGCGTAACATTTCCTGAAAGCTTATCGTGACAAATGGGGCACGTTTATATTATCTATTCTAAACACGCTGCATAAAATAATTAAGAGGATTTGATGACGAAAGAAACAATTAAGCATCTCATTACGGAAAATCGATCGATCAAAAGTTGACAAAAAACGGATACAACATTGTTGAGACTGCTTCTTAGATAGGCCGATGTATTGCTTCAGATCCATCGATTTATAATTAGATATTAAACTCACATCCTGCTAAGACAAGTGGCAGAATAACCCTGAGAAGGGTCACCTTCAGCCAATACTTCGGCATGCCTCGATCTTCTGGGACGACGTTTCACCCTGAAACATAAAGAAAATGAGACGGTTAAAAGGGACCATTCGTAAAATTATCCACCGTGTACGTTGTCAACATCTCGAGATTTTGCAACGGCAATGTCAGCTCTACTGGAATCGATACGACACTGCCGCAGTCGGATACCTTTAACCTCGTTTTGTCCAACACGCGCCACCCGCTTTATTCTTACATTCTGCTTTCGCTTTTTACGACTGCCCTATCGATGCATACGAAAATTTTCGAGAAGTTGTACCTACGTAGCGTAAAATTAACAGGAAGTAGTAAGGTTTTTTAGCCAGTTACTTTTTGGGGATCGTCCAAACTATCCAATGAATAGCCTTTTCCATGCTAGCAAACATCGATACCATCACGAAATTTGATGCATTCGTCACATGGTGCGTTTAACCAGCATTAACATTTGGCACGAGTGCAATCTTCGATAAATTATGAAAACACTTCATAAATTAGAAAGGTTTCTCAACATTATAGACAATTTGAAGTTAATAATCTCATATTGGTGCAATCTCTTTAATACGTTAGCTACAGATATCCTCATTATACATATTACGGTGAATAGCTGTAGGAGAATTCTTGGAATTAATAGTACATTCAATTAGCTAAAATGTTTTCGCCTTCGATAGTGCGATGATCTCCGTGGATCTCTGTAGCCTACGATTGCTGGGGAGAGTCACTAGTTGAAAATTTGCCCGAAGCTGGCGATATAACGAACTGTGTTACTCGAATACTATCCTTTATGCTCCCCCTTTATCATTTCACGTTTGAACCAAACACAAGGGTAGGTCACAAAACCAAGGGCTGAAAGAAACATTTGCATGTATATTCACGATCAAAGAACAAAAGCAGAGAAATACTTGAAATTACCCGACAACATGGTTCTAAGAACGAGAGGAGCTTTTACCAGTTTCGGTAAAAAGAGGCGCACCCAGCTTAATTATCGAACAATTACACACGGCTATACATATCGAGTAAGGTGCGTCTACCAATTTTCATGCACATGTTTTATCATTATCTGTTAACATGATATCAAATAACGGAACATAAGAGAAAGAACAATTGATGGTCAACGATAACATCGTATTATCGATCTTCGACACGAGATCATTATCCAATGAGAATTTCGCAAAAATAGCCGGACACCTTGTTTCTTTTTTCTTGCCTTTATGCGTTTACTATTATCTTCAAACGTTACAATCGTTTGACACCAACGAAGAAATGCGGCCAAAGAATTTAGTGGTGTCATAAAAAGAAGGCTAAAACGTTCATCTATGCTGATAGATACATAAAATGGAAATTATATTTTAGGGTTAATGATCATAATGCAACACACCATAAGCAACATTTACGAGGTAATAACACTTTAACTGCTCTAAGGCGGTCACTAGTAATCAACGGCCCGATATTTATTACCATCGACTGAATGAAATAAAAGTACTAAAGAAAGTTTTTATCCGATTAGATTAGATTTATGGCTTCGGTATTCAATGACCCCGCGATAGTCAACGTTAATTACGCGAATGTAGCAAGTGGGTGGCGTTGACAGTCGTAGTGGAAGCGGACATGCGTAGTCAGACACGTTTAAACATTTATTATTAAAATTATTAAGCGAACGACAGAATTCGGATGAACAATTGAAACACTATTTTTATACTTCCAGTCAGAAGGCAGAAGCAGGAACGTAACAAACTTCCGGTTACACGAAGAGGAGATTAGAATTTTTTCACGGCGAGCTACCTTGGTTCACGCACGGTTGGTTCGAGGAAACGTGATATCAAAAGAATAGTTAACGTGCAATTCGTTTTTAACTCGATCCATTAGAGAATTTTTCGCGTTTGTCGGTGTATCGTCTTATCGAGGCCTACGGAAAAGGTGGAGTAACGTCCCCTTTTGATAAATAGCAGACTGACAACAGAATACACGATCGATGACACGCGTGCCTAACTATGTATCGGCGAGACCAGATAAAAATCCTCGCGAACCATTACAAATTTCGAAGCGTTTATCATTCCTTTTGCGACTCCGTGCAAATCTTTGCAAATGAAACTAACTCTCATCGATTGTATGTATTTCTCGCGTTGATCGCGAACGTCTGCGAACGTAAATTCTATTTATAGAAAAGAAACGATGTTCTATATTTGGCTGAAAAAGGTTAATGATAATCGAGAGGAAAGAGGCGGGGAACAGGTAAATAACGTTTCAAAGGTGGTGTATATGAAATTCAAGAACTCACGATGTTTTGAAGCCTATGCAAACGACACTTGTGAGTCGCTTCGCATTAAGTCCATTTACTTAACTGAAGTAACCCGGTACGTGAAGCTGCATTTCAATCGACCACGTGTCGTCTTGCGCTTACCAGACCGGTTCAAGAAATATATTACTCGAATCAAATAACGGGGACACTTGTTTTTAATTGCTCTTCCTCCCGACAATCCATACGATTACGTTTCGTTCGTCGATCCTTCGACATTGTCGAAGATAACGTGTTTAACGCTTCAAAATGTTACATTAATTTGGTCGCAGAAATGAATCACCACCTTATCTATTGTTAGTTGACAAACAGATAACAACCTGATGCGTGGCTATAACAGGTGACTAAGGACACTGTATAGAACATTACTGGCCATAGAAAATTCTTCGATACTGCCTCTTTGTTTCAACTTCATTAGTTGGAAACTGTGAGCAACACGACTTCCAACACTGAATTAGTAGTCGTCGGCGTTGTCTATGAATCGATACCAATGACAGAGGCATTGTGGAATCTCGATAATTTTAGCCTTCAGCGTTCTGGAAACTCAATCGTGTAAACCTCATGTACAAACTTGCACATGTGTACTAGACTGAATCGTTACTCAATGAACGTTCAATTTACGGTGTGATTGATTCTCTGCACCTCCACAGCAATCTATCGGCTATTACACATTAATGTGACTATTAACAAGTTAATTACCAAGATGGGAATAGTTATTTGTAGAGCAAGTTGTAATCTAACGTGCGGTAATATAACGAAAGTGAACTATATAGGGATTCATAAAGATTATTTTTTTATGAAATCTCGTTTGAGTAACAAGAATTAGCATCACCTTGTTACTGCAAAATATACCGCTTGGCGATTAAACAACATTTTATTACAAAACAAAACACAAGCACACGAGGTCAACATAACAAGTCGACGCGCACAAAAGAAGTTGATGAAATGTAATTAGTTTTATTACTTCACGAGGATCACGCTTTGATTGTCATCCAGTTCCTTCTATTAAATTAATCGAATACAAGGAAATGTGTACACATTGCGTGTATCATGTGCGTAGAGGATGCGTGTCACACGCAACCCAAAAATGGTTTGATTAAGGGCGTGCACGGGGTTTATTACCTACTTTCAGGATGAATACGATTCACGTTCAAATTCTAAATAACCTGTTAAGCGATAATGATCGGTTGACACGTCGATCAAATGTTTTATCTAGAACGTATACCATTATTTTGTATTGGAGATCCTGAAGTCATGTAACTTTTCAATTTCTCTTGAATTTTTATGAATTTCAATCAATTGTTTGTTATGTCAGTCAAAGTCAACACTGTAATTATATCTTCTTTTTTCGGTTCGTAGCAGACGTGTAAATATTCAAACATATCGAGTTTATGTAAATGTAGAGGGCGACGAAACAAAGAAGGTAACATACATCATTTACATCTGTAAATGAACAATCGATCAAAATGGTTGTTTTCAGATTTATATCGCATCATTCCTCGTTTACTACCGGTATTTAAATTTGAAATTTAATATATGTTCATAAAAAGAACTTTGAAATAAAGTCAAAGTTCTTACAAGATATTTAGGTAATGTCTGCTGTTAAAATTTTCTTCGCCGAGGAAATCGTAAACTTCACGAAATGTCAGCGATTTTACGATCGACTCGTATTCTGTCGCGTAGAACCAAACTGGTTTCCGGGTCACGAAAATCGTGACGATATGAATTTCAAGAAAATAGAGCGGAGGAATTAGGACGAACAGATTTTAAAGATTTTCTAAAATTTTAACATAAAGAAAGTATTCGAAGAATGTTGAACGATTGATATTCTCCTCTCGTGATTCGAGATCCGTTAACTATAACAGTGCTCTTACATGCACTTAATAATGCTCCGATAATTGAACTGTGATGTTCTTCTAAAAAATTTTACAAAAACCTTTAAATCTACTTAAGATTATGGTATTGTATATAAGTAATATCAACGTTATCCAAGAAAATCCTACTGATTAGCAAATATTGTATTATTCAAGTGTGATCAAAGATCAAACTGTTAGCAACTTATTGTAGAGAAAATTGATAAAAGAAAGTATTAAATCTTATTTTATTATTTGTAATGCATTCTTAACAACACGGTGATTGCCGCAGTGGAAACGGGCATGTGTGGTACGGCATGACACGACTATGATGACTATTAGTGACCGGCCGTTATTAGTAATATAATATTGAAGCTCTTAAAAAGTTTCTTTTATTGATGATTCAATTACATTACATATACAATGCAAACATCGCGTAAACTCTCTGCGGTACATTTATCTTCTTCTATCGAATTAATGCACCAAGGGTTGCAGTAAAACCTGTACAAGATAATAAAGTAATTCAGAATTCTTCTTTTCTTCTAGTCATACGTAAACGACTTAAGTCGCCAAGGGTTAAAAGGTCAGACGTATACTATCTCTTTTTGGGATGAAGTCAACCGGCTAGAGGAGCAACGATAAAAAGAAGCTCACCTTGAATGAAATAACTGCGTCTGTATTTCAAAGCATCCCTCCCGAACGATTCTCTCCCAGCTGTCTTCAACTCGATCGAACCTTGAGGAGAGCAACATGCGCCTCCCGGCTTGAACACGCGCGAAATCTCGCTGTCACTGTTCCGTCGCCACTTTCACTGAATCGTAGCCGTAGCAGTTTTTCGTATCTGCTTTCGATTCGATCTTGTTCAACGCGTAACACCGAACGATAATATCGTTGATCAGTGAATCATATGATTCATAAACCGCCTACGAGACGTTTACCACGATAAATCGTGGCGCGTCTGTTCACAACGAGACCGATTCACTGCACGCTCCAAGCGGCGACTAACATCGGCTGAACAACACCCGCTTTGAACAACCGGCCACCTTTTTACGCCCGTTTCTGGCATCGGCGATCCGCGCTTGCGTGTATTTCTACGTCATTGCCAGTGCCGTAACAAAACTGGTGAAAATCACGATTAAAATGTTATTTTCTAATTGTTTTAAAGCATTTGTTTGTTACTTCGTTCGGAATACATTTCTATACCATTTTTTATTATTTTACACTTATTTTATAAAAGATTTCAATAATAAATGATAATTTCTTGCAAGAGAAATATAATAAGTGTAAAAGAAATATAATAAATAAGTTAACCGACAGACACGGGTAAACAGAGTACTCTTCGTTTGAGTATTCTTCAAAGGAAGAGTTTTCTGTAATACTAGACATTGACTACATTGGAATTAATAGCAAGCTATGTTTAGCTGACCGTAACAGTGATAGAGATTGGGTTTATAATTTTTGTTTTACATGATTAAACACATATTTTACAACTATGTAAAAACAAGTTGTAATAAAAGAATATTAATGTCGCGTATGCTTGAACACGCGCTTGATCGTGTGGAGAGAAAGGACTCATCCGCCACTGGTTAATTCCGTATAAATTTCATATCGTACAGGTTTATCTAGTCCCATACCCTCTCACAATAAAAATTTATGTCATGGAAAATTAAATTACATGTTGGATAATGCAATGATTTAAATTTATGAATTCTGCAAATGGTCGCCTATAAAATGGTTGCGTGAACGTAGATATACGTTCTTGAAATTAATACGAATATCGCGTTGGATATTCATTATACAAATATAAACACATTTATACTGACATACAAGTTATGTAAATGTAATTATTTTTATCATATATTATATGGTCATAAGAGTACATATGACGAAGGTTACAAATGGATGTACAGATACGTACAGAAATTGGTGTTGATTTCTATCGAAACGTATCGCATTTAATTTGATATTTAAATTATTATATTGTAAAATGTATTAGATGAAAATCATTATTTGATATGTATATATATAGCACGTGATTTTAATAAAGAAATTATGCCTACTTTCTCTCATGTACAACGTGTTAGAATATTGTACAAAACAATTTTGAGGTTACATCGCGGATTACCGGCTGAAGTTCAACCTTTAGGAAATAGTTATGTTCGAGATGAATTTAAAAGACATAAGAACTGTGATGAGGTTACAGCATCAACCTTTCTAAATGAATGGACAGTAAGTACTTAATTTTAAACATTTTAATAGAACTTGTCTTCTGAAAATTTAGGTTAGTTTTCGTTTGGCTTGTTCAGTACACTAATCCTAAGAAGTAAAACATAAAGACATAACTTTCTTCTCTGCATTCAAATTTATTTTATTTCAGGAGTATGCAATAATGCTTACTAAACAACTTGGATTGAAAGGACCTCATATGGCTAAACCATTAGGTAAAAATTTAAAACCAGAAGATCTGGATAAGTTTAGAGATGAACAAGTGTATCAGTTATATGAATTGTTGAATGCAGCAACTGATAAAGAGAAAAATGAAAAAGATACATGACATAACCTTCACAACATGTCTGATATAGTTCCTAAAATGTATCATATGACATATTGTATTGTATCATTCACATAATTTATTAGTGTAATAACTATAAATATGTATATAAACTGTTCATAATATTTTACTTTTGAAGAGAACATTGATCAATAAGATTGTACATAGCATATTACTAAATATTATTTGAAACAGTCACACATGTATTTAATAAAAAATATATATATATAATTAAAAAATTTACTTCCATTTAATGATAATTATACCTGTTAAATTTCTGTTATACAATTGCTATTGTAAAGTACAAAAATTGCTATTGTAAAATGCAAAATATATCATTCGTGCATAACAAAACTCGAAAGATATCGATAATCGTTCGCTCATTAAATGTGATTTCATACTAGATTATTTGAATGGCACTGCGTAATTGTACCTTTAGATAGATAAAAAACCATGTATCGCAATTTAATCAGGTTAGAAACAGTGGGATCATAACCTTAATGTTCACTATTTATACGAAACCAACTTATAAATTTATAAATATTACTTTAACCTAAACCAGTTTTTCGATATCAAAACATGAGAGCTTGGAAAGAATCTGCTAGTTTAATCTTAGCAGCACGTCATACACAAAAATATGTTCGTCCTCCCGTACCCTCAAACGTAAGTATCATACATTATACTCGTTTATGCCTTTTATTTAAGATACGTCTATCAAAATGTCTTATAGACATTTGCCATTGCTTATAGTAAACGGAAGTAATCATTTAATTACATTTAAAATTAGTGGGTATCATTGCTATTAATATAATCGAAGCCTGTACATTACAACCTAAAAAACGCGCGAAAATTTAAACTCTGTAATTGAAAACCATTCAGATCTTTCATCAGACAGTCGGGAAAAGTTATAAAAATAACATGCAGTTTCAGTATAACTACAATTTGTTGTGCTTAAAACGACATCAGAATTCCAAATTTATGCCAAGTACTTACGTGTTCCCTGGTGGCGTGGTACATCCGTCGGACGCAGATTTGAAATGGCACAATCTTTTCTCCGCCTTTGGTTTCGATGTTAACAGTTTCTCGTCTTTAACACCAAACACTGGCGTACGTCCTTCAATTTTCAAATCAAGACCAAACGAATTGCCGAAAGAAATATCATTGCGTATCACCGCAATTCGTGAAACTTTCGAAGAATGCGGTGTATTAATTTGCAAGCAATCACAGGAAAATACCGATCATTTTGGTTGGGCACAACACGTTAAAAGTAATTTGAATAATTTTTTAATACTTCTATCTTTTAATACAACATAACATCATTAAACGTGTACATTTTACTTAGTTTCTGAAAATGAATTGGGCAGCTGGCAAACGAAAGTGCACAACGATGCGACAGAGTTTTACTCATTGTGCGAAAACTTCAATTGTTATCCGGATTTATGGGCTCTTTACGAATGGAGCAATTGGTTGACACCAACTTATTATACCGGACGACGTTTTGATACCGTTTTCTATTTGGCCTGCTTGCCAAACATGCTAAATTCTGCTATTGAAATGACGGAAATAGAGGATTCAAAAGTAAATTATTCTTGTATCAATGTATCGATTAGGTGATCTTGTGCATATCATTAACATCTTACACGTTATTTAGTGGGATCAGCCAGGTGGTTACATATTTTCTAATTCGGATATTGTACTGCCACCTCCACAACAATACGAAATTGCGAGGATAGCGAAATTTGAAAGTATAGACAATTTGTTAGATTTCGCGATTGAGCGTAGCAAAATGGGAGTGCTTTTAAATCTACCGGTACGTATTTTAAAGTATGCCTATACGTATGTTTTAATTCTAAATAATTTAATTAGGTAAGGGTGCAACTGCAGGATGGAAAGGTACTTGTTCTGCCAGGAGATTCAATGTATCCCGACAAAGTTAATTTAATTGACGAGCAAAGTATCGACAAAAGCGATATCACTATTCGCGAATTTCGAGATATATCAGCTGTAAAAAATAGAATTGAAGTTTTCAATCTTCGAGTGACAGAATTATTCGTTCAAAATTTTGATAGTACCGATGGTCATTTGTCTCCTATACAATTGAGAAATGTCTACGTGACTCCCCTAAATAAAAAGTCTAATTTATAATTTATCTTTGTTGCAGTATACAATGTTTTTTAGATGGGTAATCTTGTGCACTTTTAGTGTTTATTTGTCTTTATTGTGTAAATAAAATTTTATTGTGTAAACAGAATTTTCTCTACATTTGACATTTCATACATACATGGCATTTCCTTTTGTACCGAGCGATATATTCAAATTCAAGCGGGAGAAAAGCGCGGGAAACACAGTGGTGGAGCAATGGCTGCATATGAATTGTTGCCTTTTGTTAATCATCATTGTTTTGTTTTTTTTCTAACAAACCACGCTAAAACAGTGTAACGTTGAAGTATCTAGGAAAGAAGAATATTTGATTTTACAAAATGGAATATACTAAAAGACGGCGACGTACAGTTAATATTGAAAGTAGTAACTTGAAAGACATTTATACACATGACTTACAATTGTATAATTTCCCTCCGTCAGGCGAAATTCCTTATGTAGAATTTCAACAATTGGGTATGGAGAGATTGAAACGTAAGTGGTTTCGATTAAGAGAATTAGATTATTGTCCAATAATTTTTTATTTCTCGTGTATAATGATTTTTCATAGTCCTACAACATATTGAAAGTCTTGCCTCAAGAACAGAGTTGAAATCATTTGATGACCGTAAACAGTATTTATGTACAACTTTAAACAAAGATGGTCTTAAATACTTTGCACATCTTTTGTTTGCAAAAGGATGCAAGTCATCCAATGAAATAGATTTACAATATAGAAGGAAGGATCATATATCACATTTTATAATGAGATTAGCATTCTGCTTTGAAGCAGATCATCGAACATGGTTCATTAATCAGGAAGTTGAATGGTTTAAATTAAGATTTAGTTCATTAGATAAAGAAGGGATAGAAAAATTACTCAACATGCATGATATAAACTGCATACAAGTAAGGAATAAGATCAAAAGAACATAATATGAGTTTGTTATTTATTAAATCTACATTTATTTTTTTGTTATCTTAAGTTGACACAAAATGAAAAAAATGAAATTCGGGAAGAACTTCGTTCGTCTACAGGCAGGAATGTTAATGTTGATACAGTTGAATTCTATAAAGTACCTTTTCAAAAGGTTGTAGATTTGGTTAGATTACGTAGAGTTTATCTTTCTAAAGGAACAGCGTTCATTCCACAACCAGATTTGATGTCTGTGTTTGTCACATATTTTAGGTCAATTTTGCTTGATAGTATGCCAGTAAGTTTTCATTTAATGACGCATTTAATAAAAACGTAAATAATCCATTCATTCGACTATATCTTCATTATATAGGATTCAAGATTTTGTTCCGCAAATTTATATGGTGACGAGAGACTAACATCTTTCCTCAGTTCTCTACGTGGTTGTTCTTCTAATACAGCACAAGTTGTTTGGTCTTCAACTACTACGCCTGTTCAAAAATTGGATGAGGTAACTAATTCTTTTCTCGTACTATAACTTTTGTACAATGTTAAATAATTTTCAGTTATCAAAAACATCATACCCTTTGTGCATGAGAACATTACACGACACACTCAAGACTCAGCATCATCTTAGAAATGGTGGACGTATTCAATATGGTTTATTTCTAAAAGGTATCGGAGTGTCGTTGGATGATTCTTTGCAGTTTTGGAAAACAGAGTTTTCGAAGAAAATAGATCCAGATAAATTTGGAAAGCAATATGCTTATGGAATAAGACATATTTATGGCAGAGAAGGGAAACAGACAAACTACACTCCACTCGGGTGTTCAAAAATTATATCTTCCGCAGTGAATGCTGGGGAATATCATGGTTGTCCATTTAGACACATGGATCAAGAATCATTAAAACAAAAATTGTACAGTTATGGTATTCCAGCGCCAGGTAAGAGTATCATTTTAATCTTGAAATACCGAGGTTGAGGAGGATTATGTTCTTTCAGGTGTTAATGACATAGCAGAATTTGCCAGGAGCGGTGATTATCTTATTGCATGCGCCACATATTTTAAGATGACGCATAATAATCAGTTACCAAGTAAAGCTATTATGCATCCAAATGTATATTTTACGGAAAGCCGTGCTATATTATCTAAAAACGATCCTACAGGTAATTTATTATTTGATTATAGAAAAAGTAGATTGTTTTAATTTGTATCCATTTTTTTGCAGAAATGGAAAGCAAAGACAGATTTTCACAAAGCGGAAGATTAAGTGAGAGAATAAGTAACACTCCTAAAAGAATAGAAAGGCCTATTGCTACACCTACAAGAAGTGCTAATAAATCATCACGAAACATGGACAGAATTGGTACACCGTCTAGAAGTGTAGAAACAGTGAATAGGACACCAACGCGGGTAGCTAAAACAGTACCAAAAAAGATAATGGATGATCTAAATATGGATGAAATAATGGATGAATTAATGAATGAAGATATGTGAAACAAATAAACTGTCAAATTTTTATATCGCAACATTGTTTGATAATACTTTTATTATAAAATAAATAATATTTTCTTAACTCGTTTAATTTACTTGAATCATTACCTAGATATTCGTGCATTATACATAACTATTAACTTCTTTTAGTGATCGTTTACTTAAAAAGTTTGTATTAACATCGCGTATCATCGATTCCACAACTTTTTCTAAATTATATTTGTGTTTCCATCCCCAATCTCGTCGCGCTTCGCTATCGTCAAATACTTGTGGCCAATTTTCCGCTGAAATTAAAATAATGTAATATCTTTTTATTTGCTATTCGATATGTTTTTCGTTACCTACCAATATATTGCCGCCCATCTGGTTTGTACGTAATCTTTAGGTCAGGTACATGTTTCTTAAGTTCCTTGAACAATTCTTCGGGAGTGAAACTCATCGCAGTAACGTTATAAACTCTTCGTTGCAACAGTTCATTTGGTGCATTCAGGAATTGAAAAAGTGCAGATAAACAATCTTCTATGTATATCATCGGCAATCTTGTGTAAGGTTCCAAGTAACACTCGTATCTCTTATTTAATAAACCTTCGTGGAAAACTGCAACAGCATAGTCTGAAATAGAAAACAATATTATACAATTAGTTTGTTGTTTGTCTAAGAAGTTACCGTTCTAAGATATTCGGATCATGAATTAAGGGAAACGCAAAAAGTCGTCTCACGGCTCGTGATCAAGAAATACTCAACAATTTACTAATACTATTGTCCTTAAAGAACGATGGCATTATGCTTTTATTCTAATCAACATCGGAACGTCCACTATTTCTTGGTACAAGAAGATATTTTTTAAATAAAATTTCACTCAGTGAATAAAATGTTAACGTAGCATGATTTTTCATCACGAAAAATTATTACTGGTAACTCACAAATTTAATATAACACGATATTTTATTAATTTTATAAAGTAGTAGGAAGTTGGACTAAACAACAGAAGAATCAACATAAAATACCTGTGGTACCACCACCTGGTGGATCGTTGCTAATTACCCCTGGAAATCGAAGACACCGGAAGTCAAGGCCAAATCTATGATGATAGTATTCACCTAACAATTCAGCATGTACTTTACTAACACCATAAATTGTTCGTGGCCGTTGGATGGTTACATTTGGAGTAGGATTCCTTGGTGAATCAGGACCAAATGCTCCGATCGTCGACGGGATAAATATCCTGAGTTTGTACTGTCTTGCCAATTCAATAACATTATGCATTCCTGACAAAAAATTATTTATTTTAAAAAACGATCTCGTGCTATGCTCTCTGTGAGAATTCCCTCAAAGGCAAGTAACTAAGAAAGTCACTTTCTCTAACGCACTTTCTTCGCGTAATTATTGCCCTAACGACAAATTCACTTCTCGCAATATTCCATTTTCACTTGAGAGTAATTCCAGAAAGCTTATTTAAAGTTTTAAACTAGAAATTGGAGAACTATTTTACCTTCTATATTGACCCTCACAGCAAGAGGAACATTCTGTTCACCAACTGCACTAAGAAGAGCACTGAAATGGATCAACCAATCGATTCTGTAATTCACTACGATTTTTTGAAGACCCTTAAAATCAAGAATATCTGCAAAGATGAAAGGTCCATTCGACAAACACTCTTCGGTCGGTTTTATTATATCAGAAAGTATCACATTTTCATTTCCATAGTTTTTCCGAAGAAGTTTTGCGCACTCCGTGCCCAGTTGTCCAAGACCACCTTGCAATAATGTTATTACTATATAAACACGATGCTATTGATGATTAAATCGGTGATGGGATAAACAAGTATCTTTTTTCAGAAACAGGTAAGCAATGAATATTGTAATTTTATGTAAATTCAGGATTGTTTATGGACAATCATAGCTCATAAGATACTGATTTGAAAAAACAAAAACCTAATCGACTTTAAAACAAAGAAATTGTATCTAAGTTGTCGAAAGCGTACGCACTTACCCGTGATAAGTATTCTTGGTGATATTTTGTTGTTGCACGATGCACCATCGTTATTTTCTGTAGTTTCCTGGAAAGAACGCTTGTCCGTGGTGTAGTAACATTTTAAAGTGCCTCTCGAACATCGTCGCGAAATTTGAGAAATTTTTCTGCACCACATCTTTATTGGAAATCGTAGTTCGTTTCGGAAATTTTCTTTTTGATATTTAAAGCCAAACCATGGGAATGTTTGAATACAATGTTTGCGAAGAAAGAACGTGATTGCCGTCGGTCGATGGGAAAATGATCAATCCTTTCACGCTACAGCTTCGACACAACAACTGCTGTAAACAGGCATTATCCTACGATATTATAGTACATTATAAGATGGTGGTATAGAATGATTCTGAAAACCAGTTACAACACAGATTTCTTCTCTGCCTTGTGTCTGTGCGCCAATAAATGCAGGACCTTCAACTTACTGATGAATCTGACTGAAGCAAACAAGTGTAGATCTACACGACGACATTTTAATCTCGGAGAAAATTTCTATTAATTTGCATCGCCATCAACATATTTACATTAAATTATTCAGAATGTTTCAATGTGCGATAAAGTTTGAAAAAGAAACTGTTATATGTTAAATCGTTCCAATCGTTAATATTCCGTTATTTTTTTCGAAAAAGGTGTAACTAATTATTCGCATTGGTTAGCACGACCAGTATGCAAAATTTCTTCATCTTCCGATTAACAAATCACCAACTTACTCTTTTAGTATGAATATTGATAGATAGAATTTTCTTTTTCTTTTTTTGTCTACAATCGTTTGAACTATGAAAGACAAGGTCCAGGTAAAATAGGATGATGTATAAATAACGCGATAAAAATTGCCCTCTTTGTTAATTCGTAATTTTGCGACAATTACACGTGTGCCCTTTTTTATTTAATTACTCTGCTCGAGATTTAACAAGTTGCCATCTTGATGGAACCGTTCGTTGAGAAATGTGCGTTTTCTGCATCTCGAAAAAAGGCGGATAACGAGAGACGGAACTCGTGTCATCTGGACTGGAACATATTTAACTGCACGTTCATAGAAAAATGATGGAAATCGTCGTCATTGCAGGTGAAATTTCATTCTAGAATGGCAATAAAAACGAAAATACTTTATGTTACAAATCACAGAAGAAATATTCATTTATCTACAACCATAGTCCTACATTGTCGTTCAAATAATTAAAGGAACGACCCTTAGTCGTTTTAATATAACAAATAGTTGTTTATCAGCGTTATGTTTCGAAAGGATTTCGAGCAAAGGAATCACAAGTTGAAAATTTGTCATCATCATTAATTTATTTGTACGGAAAGATTTTGTGGAAAGGGAAGAATTTCCTGGAAGCATGTGTTCACGGTGGTTGGACACAGGCACTTCGCAATCCTCTTTTTCGTACTGCTCGCCATCACCCACGCCACAGTCATCTTCTTCCCTCGCGACTTTGCGCATCGGCACGCTTTACCATCAAACTCCTTCGCGTATTTAGTCGGTGATTGTTCGTAAACGATCAACTGTGCCTCTGCCTGTTTTCTTTGACCAACATAGTCAACGTGACGCGTTGTTCCCTATTTTTCGTGAATGAACAGTGTCTTGTTTTATCCGTTTGTTTCGCAGTCTTAAACAAGTGACAGTCTGATCGGAGAATAAGCGAAGATTGTCAACACTAAGGTACTAGTGACTTTATTATACCAAAGTGTTGAACAGCTGATTAGATTGAAAGCACTATATCAGGATGGATTGACAAGTAATGTTCTTATATTTCTTAAAACTGGTTCGAGCGATAACATGCGAATCAAAATAATAGGACAATATAGAGAAAAGTAGGACTGGAACAGTAGAATTTCTATATCAGTGAAATTTAAATATTGCAAAAACATGTCCAATTAATTTCATTCATATATCTCCATTCTAACTGATTTCAACTTATTCTCGTATTTGAAATGCAAATACGATTCAAAGTTGCATAATCACGTGTGGTTAAACTCGGTTCAGTTTTTAGTTTCTCTACTGAAGGATAGAGTTAGATGTATAGAAAAAAAAGAGCGTATCGATTAAACGTTGAAATCATATACGATCGACTGTGGTGCGATCATGATAGTCACAATAGAAAATACTTGCTGCACCTGTATATCGATTGTGTACATTGTGAAAACTGTAGTGAACAAATGTACACGGACAAACGATTGTGTCAACCGTTTGTAGAATTGGCTCGAAACACGCAAAGATCCGTTTTGATTTCGAACAGAATCGAACAGACCAATTTGAAAGTTCACTGAACGATTTGCTAACAATCGAGCAAACTGGTTCAACGCGATGCAAATACAGTCACGTGAGTGCAGCGACCTGTATTCCTTGATTCTGATATGTTCTCTTAAATGTGTGCGCTTTAAATTTGTACGCGCAGAAGATTCTTTTAAGTTTCTTCCATTAACGATCACAGGATATCGACATTCTTTATGTTTGACTGACTATCCAGGCCAGTCCGATTGTTCTTACTTACGGAAGATGGGTTATGAAACACACGTGGTCACCCGTGACACCACTTCGAAAGAACACCTTTGTTTTCGTTCTATCTGATAGACTAAAAAGACTTTCCTCTTCTCGATCGATTCATTTCACTTGGTTTCTTTTGATACTGCGATGTCGTGAATTTCGGAAAGATTTACGACTTTTATAATAATATAGACACTTCGAAGGTCGCAGGTTACACACTTGAAACTGATCGGCAACAATTTTTAAAATTTCAGAATTAAAAAATTAATAATCAGAATCTTTCGCTAAAACCCATCGATACTTAACAGTCTACAATCTACTCTGTCGCTTGAGTTTAACACAAACCTTTCATCGAGTCGCGTAGCCTCAGGCGACGGTAATTATTACGGGTAAAATTGTCCTAGCGGTCTTTAGCTTAGCTTACGGTACGAAGCATTAATTTTGTCGCCTACGACCGTGACGTATAACCAGCAAATACGTACACGTGCGTTTCGCGATTTACGCAAAGAAACACCACAATGTCTAAGGAGATTTCAACATCTAATACACACGCTCACGATGGAACTGACACTTGTTGTAACGTGTAATAACCGAGTATTTTGTAGATGAAATAATTGTTGCAGAAAATGGGGAACAGGTGTTCGAGGTCTTAGACCAAGGTTCAAATGCGCGATGATTAAATCACTGGGGGTTGGAGGCCTCCTCTTGACCAGCTGGTTTCTGGTATTGTTTTCTATCGGTACCAGTGGCCAGCTTAGTTCAGAGTACGGTTGTCCTGCTCAGGAGAGGATTCTACCTTGCAGATGTTCCACTCGTGACATGGAGATTCAAATATGGCAAGTGTCCGAAAATCATGAAGAAATTGAAAGATCAAATCATTCATTTGATGTTTCTTCTGCTAGGTGTAGTCATAGCGAGTTACCGAAAGTCCTCGAAGGACTAAAGGCAGTGAGCCATTACTTGGATCGACCGGTGGACGAGTTGATCTTGGAAAACAATAATCTACCTAGTCTACCTGGCAAAGTTTTCGCTACTTTGCGCGTTCTCCGTTTGATGCTCCGGAATAATCGTCTGGAAAGAGTGTCATCCGGGTGGTTAGAGGGCCTCCATGATTCCCTGTTGGAATTGTTCATCGTCGAACCTGATTTACGTTCCCTGCCGATAGACAGTCTGGAAAATTTGCAAGGTCTCGAGGCGGTTACCTTGCAGAGTAGAGTGATGAAAAAACTTCCCAAGTTTTCTGGACTGCCAAAACTTCGTTATCTGCAGATCAATTCTCCAGCTTTATTAGAACTGACACCAAGCAATTTTCGAGATTTGCCCAATTTGGAACAGTTCCATGTGTTCGGTAGTCCACGTCTGATACGTCTAGAGGCGGGTCTCTTTCGTTCTTTGCCGCGGTTGGAATTAGTTAACGTGACCGATTGCGGTGTTCACTGGGTTCATCCTCGGACGTTCATAGATCTACCGGAATTGAAAGAAATTTCTCTAGCTGGAAATTCGATAGTGGACGCTGGAATGATTGGACGTGCTTGCGTGGACTTGCCTATGCTTTCAGTGATTCGGCTCGATCGAAATCGCATCAATCGTCTGAACGAAGAAGCCTTCGTAGATCTACCGGTTCTTTCTCGTCTGTACTTGTCGAGGAATCATATTACCGAGGTGTTCGCTGGAGCGTTTCAAAGAATGCCAGCCTTGAAGACCCTGGATCTTAATCACAATCTAATACATCGCGTGCATCCGGAATTTTTTCCGCGCAGACCTGGAAACAGCCTGGAGGAGATGTGGTTGATCGACAACGACCTGAGTCACGTGGCTGAGCTGAGATCGATCATGGAAGCTTTGCCTAGGTTGAAATTTCTTGACGTTAGTTACAATCAAATCGAGACGATACCATTCGGAGCGTTGAGGGGTCATCTTACTTTGGAGAGACTTCACCTTGATCACAATAGAATAGCGTTTCTGCATAGGGAGACCTTCACCGCGATGCCCGCTCTTAGGGAACTCAGATTGAAGAATAATTCTTTATCGAACTTATTGGAGGCGCCGTTCTGGAACTTGCCAGCGTTGAAAGTAAGTCTTCTGACGATTGTAATCTTGTATCCTGATGCTTTTTAAGGGAAATGAATTCTTACATGATTTTTACCAAGCGAAAGTGAGCCGCCTAACTTGACCTTGTTCATTTTGCAATTCGCTACGTATCACAATTTCAGGGGCTGGATCTTTCAGAAAACTACTTACGCCGCGTAGAGCCTCGTTTGTTAGCGAACCTGCCGAGTTTGAGACGCTTAGATCTGAGCGGAAACGCGATTGGTCTCGTACAACCTGATTCATTTCTGGCTACACCAGCTCTGGAACACGTCAACATCTCTGGAAATGCACTTTCCGTTCTTCATCCTCTAACGTTTCATCATTTGACCAACCTATACGAGCTGGACGTTGGTTGGAACCGAATGATCGAGATAGTTCCTGGCCTTCCAAGGAACATAGAACATTTGCATATGCCTATGAATCGTATCATTGTTCTACCAGATATCTCCTCTCAAGACCTCGATCTACCTGTTCTGAGATCGTTGGATCTCAGCGCAAACGGGATCGAGAGGATACCACCAGGTAGCCTGGCTGATTTACCAAATTTGAGGAAGCTAAACGTTGCTTTTAACTCTCTACGAATTCTGGAGGACGGAGCATTCGATGGATTGTCCAGACTGGAACAACTGGACCTGAAGTACAATCGATTGGTGACTATACACGGAAGAAGCTTCAAACCGCTCAGATCACTGATGGACTTGAGTCTGCGAGGTAATCGATTGGAGGTTCTGAGATCTGATATATTCCAGGAAAATATTCGATTACAAAGAGTGGATCTAAGTAGAAATAATCTTGCTCAGATACCTCATGCAACCTTTTCCAGCACCAGGTAAGGTTTATGATTCGTCGTTGATATTTTACTTTAAAAGTTTAGAGGAAGAAGCATTCTCTTTTACACATTAGTACGCCAGAAGTTTCACTCGCGATTATTCGATTGCGTCACTAGAAAATAGTACCTAGAAAGTGTTTCGTGCTCGTGTTGAATGTCCCTTTCTGAATGGCACTATCCTTTCGAATGCTAGATTTATTAATTAGTCTACATCGGAAATCATTGTTTCTGTTAACGATACATTGTCAAAGGTAGAAAACGACGTTAATTGCAGGGACCTTCGTGAACTGTACGCGTCGCACAACACTTTGACCGAGTTACCCGGATCGTTGCACGGCTTAACAGCTCTTCAGGTACTCGACTTGAGCTTCAACAAGCTGAACATCCTGTCGCCGGAAACACTGAGCAGCTTGTCGGCCTTGCTCGAGCTAAAACTCGTCAGAAATCGTATCCGTGAGTTACGCGAGGGTGCATTCAATGGTTTACCGCGATTAACACTGATCGATCTGGAAAACAATGACTTGGTAATCATCGAGAGGAATGCTATCAAAGCTTTGCCGGAGCTGCAAGCCATCAGACTGGGAAAGAATCGATTGCAGGTAGATTATCGGTTGGTTTTGTTCGATTTGGAAAGTGGACACGATCAAACGTGTATCGTTGTTTGAAAATGTACAGATAATTCCTAGCGGAGCTTTCACCGAGTTGCCATTACTTCAAAGTGCAGAACTTCAGGAAAATCAGATCCAGGAAATTTCGAACAACGCGTTCATTAACGTGCCGCACCTTCTCTTCCTTAATCTGAGTCATAACCATTTGCCAGCGTTGGATTACGTGGGCCTGGAGAATCTGCGTTCTTTGGAGGTCCTAGATTTGAGCAACAATCAGTTGGCCAGAGTGTCCAGCAATAGTCTTGCGTCGATGGAGTGGTTAGTTGAATTGAAAGTGAGTAAAGCGATTTTCAATCGAAGTGTCGAGGTCAATAATCTTAATTCTGACATAATAACGTAACGAAAGTTAACATAGAATTAGTTATTTTGCTAATTGTTTCGTGTTTGAGGATGAAAACGAATGGAATAATCGCGATAAAAAGTCGATTTTTCGTAATGACCGTACTAAACGCAAACGTGGAACGAAAAAGGAGAAACAAACGGTGGGGGGATGGTCTTTAGTAATAACGAGGAATACTTTCTCGTCGAGAGTGAAACTTCTTCACGAACCGTGGTGCGAGGCCACTCGTTATGCTAGCGGAGCAATTATTCGTATAGCTGCATCGTTAATTAAGAAGATAGCGGATCGTTTTACATATGGTTTTCCCTCGTTTTGATCGTAGATGGACAACAATCGGATTTGTACCATTCAAGGTTCGCCTTTCGATCAAATGCCGAGACTACGAGTTCTTAGTTTGAGAAGCAATCGAATGGCTTCCGTCTCGGAAACGGCGTTCAAAAGATTGCGATCGAATATTGCTGTCTTGGATATCGATGGTAATAGATTTTACTTTCTTCTCAAAAATGTATGTAATTAAAAAGTTAATAATCGAACATTACGATCGGCTCATCAGTCGTAATTGAACACAATTTTGCTTTATTCTTGGTGAAACTTTCACAGCAATCAAAGTGTAGTAACGTTTTGAAATCACTATACATATACACATAACAAAATCCTTTCTAATTTGAACTCTAAAAGGAAATCCACTTTCATGCTCGTGTGGAATGTTATGGTTACGAGGATGGTTGCAGCAAGCATCTTCCGAGGGACCAAGATGTGCTGACGGATCTTTGTTCAAAGAAATTCGACTGTCGCGTCAGGATTGCCAACGAGAACGACAAATTGATCCGATTCATCCTGGTTGTGAAACTGAAATGATCGATTCTGCGCCTTACCCTGTTTCCTCCTCTAGTAAGTAAAAAATCTTCTGCCAATACATTCTTTAAACTTTAAAATACTTTATCAATATATTCTCAGTATTTGGAGCAACGGAAATGGTACCGCTTCGCATGAATATAAAAGAACCATCTGCACAAAATCCTTCTAACTCTCAAGATTTTGATTATATCGACGAATATCCTGACGAAGTAACAAATATATCAACTACTACTCAAACTGCGATCTCTATACCAACGGAAAATGTGAAAGTGATTCAAACAACGGAACAAGTTCAATCGCAAATAAACAATACTATTCCGACGAAGAAGAATCCTTCGATGCCTCCTTCTCCCAGCAGTTCCGGTTTCACGTTTTTCGGCGTACCTTTGCCTAATTTGAATTTCAATCTTTGGGGAAATTCAGGAAGAAAATCGGAGAGAAAGAATTCCTCCGAAAGACCCGGAAGAGGACGTTACAGAACGTTTCCACCCACGGAACCAGAAATCCACAGGGGTGGCTTTATTCCTCTACCTCGAGGACAGGGTGGTTTCGTTCCCATTCCTGATCCAAGATTAACTCACGAACGACAGGTTAAAAACGAAAGTTTGGGGCTTCGGAATTCAAGTGTCGCGCAAGAAGAGCGAAAACGATGGAAAAGCGGAAATGGTACGGTGGTGAAGGTTGAAAGGACTCATTCCAAAACGAGCAAACCCAAGGCAGAATTTAAAGAAAGGGAAGAACTGTCCACGATAGCAACTGATCATCCTGACTCTCGATGGCAAATGTTTGGAAGCAAAAAAAGCAGGTAAGTGGATGCATAAAGTTACTTAAATAAACCTTTTTAAAGTCCAATTTTCTTTCACAGTTCTTCTGTTACAAATACAACGAAAACATCGGATTCGAGCACCGCTGCGGACGAGTCACCTCAAGAAGCGAACGAGACATCGGCGTCTTTAGAGATTCACGATGACGAGCATTTGGAGGTGAACCAGAAAACGAATAAATTCGACGAGAAATCGCAAGAGGTCGCAAGTAGAATAGTGTGGACCAGTCCAAGAACGATGATAGAAACTACGAAAAGCGATACGATTATAGAAACATCGACGAACGTGTTGAAGAACGAGGAAAACGCATTTTTGGATTCTGAAATAGTTGAAGTTCAAGAAACTTCCACGATAAATCTTCGAAACGAATCAATGGGTAAGAATTGTCGTTTCTCTTGCAATTTATATAACGTTAATCAATTATGTATGAGATTTATTGTTGATTATAGTTGATTCGAGCGTGGTTACGACAGAACGTTCGACTTTTCATTCAACTTCTCTCGAAAATAAGAAGAAATCTTCGACGTCTCAGTTTCATCGGGAAACGGAAGCATCGGCTCTTTCGGCGTTTTTGGTACCAGGAGGTCAAGTACCTTCTTCTGTACCAAATTTGCGTCCATTAGGTAGACCTACGATCACGAAAGTCCCTTCCCCACGCATTGGTCTCTCTGCCGAAGAGGAAAAACAGAAATCCGTGGCCGAAGCTGTTCAACGAAACGTGAAAAACGAAGAAGAGGTCTTCAACAAAGACGGATCTTCGAATGAAAATGCTGCGGTCATCGAAGACAGTTCGTTCAATTGGTACTTTCAGCATTACAATGACACCAATTTAGAACCCTTCGTAGGTATAGCTTACAGCGAAGGTGCGAAGACAAGTGCGCGCCGATGGACTTTATTAGGTCAAATGTGTTTTACTTTGTATCTCGTCGTATAAAAGAAACAACATGGATGATTAAGTGTTTTTAACAATTAATTTATTAAATAAGTAATACTTGAATTCTTCTTAATTTATGAAAAAAATATCGATTAACTTTTTATAAAGCAGAGAAACTAAAGAATTCCGTAAATACTTCGAGGAAGATGAATCGAGTGATGTCTATTGATTCGAATAATTTTGAGTTTAGGATAGAAATAGGTACAATTACGTGTAATTTAGGTAACAGAAAGTGAAGAGGAAGAAATATCCCACCACCCACGTTGCGTGTAAAAATAAGGGGTCCTAGGTTAAGCTTTCTTTAGATCTCCCTGGTTTTTCTGATTCCCTCAACTATCTCTAGGTTTTTCTTGAATTTTCCTTAGATTTTCCGCAGATAGTCTGAAGACCAAAACCAAGTGGTGGGAAACCCCTCCCCTTACCCTTAGCTGAGAAAAGTCTGTTTTACACCCAAATGCATACATTAGTTACAAACGAATGCACAATCGATAGTGTGCAACTCATTCACGCACTTTGTGTGGTAACGATAAATGAATGAAACCATGAATTCAAATGATCGAATTTTTTTTTCTTGTTTTGTTTTTATTAATAACGCAATGTATTATTTATGAAAGCTTAAATCCTTTAGAAAATATGTCTGTAATATCTAAAATGTATACGTTATTGAGAATCTTACATGGTATCCCCGATGGTTTATAGAAAATTTTTGTACGTTCGAATAAATCGTGAACGATTACTGAATAATATTAACTTAATGCATGTACCCTTTACTTGAACTCGTGCGGTATTATAACACTTTGAAAATAAGATAATTTTAATGTTTATTTTTGGTGTTAACTTGAAATGCGGACCATCTGATAGCACAAAATACATTTGTACATGTATAAACAAACTTTATAAGTTTTGTGAACTGTTGCAAGATTAACAGTCTCAATCACACAAAATCTTAATTTCACTTTATTCACTGACTTTTAGCTTTTGCTTTCTCTTTTTCATCCTTTTTCTCCTCTTCTTTCTTCTCATCTTTTTTCGTTTCTTTTTTATCTGTTTCCTTTTTCTCCGCATCGCGGTTAGTTAACTTATTATTAATCAAATTATGTAAAGCCACTATAGATCTAACAAGTGCCGCGAGATATACGACTAACATTTGATCGTTTGTTTTCACGTACAGTGAATCGACGAAAGTAGTTTGCGTCATATCGGGTAGCAGGTTAAAAATGTCCTGAAGTTGATAAACAATTTGATGATTTATAGGCAATTTACCACTACCAACTTGAAGCAAGTAATCTCTAATTTCCCTAATTTGTTCGTGTAGACCTTTCAAACCGAGTAGTTGGTTCGTAATTCTCTGACTAAGCGTACCAACTGTGGTATCTTTAATATCCCTTAGTAAATGTTCTACACCTACTTCCTCTGCCTCCTCTGCACCAATTTCACTAGGGATATGTTCAAAAGTTTTAGATGTTGGCGAACCATCCTATAAATAATATTATTGTAATTATAACATTCAAGAACTGATAACATATGTATACATTAAAATATAAATCTTACATCGTGAACTTCTTCGACGGCTTGATATGCTTCTGTCGGGAGACCAAGATCTTTAGGTTTGGCATCGATGATGACCAAAACTGAATTAGGACAGTATCTCCTAATGAGTTCATTAATTGCAACATCATTTTGATGTAATTTGGGCCCAGTATGATACCAACCTACCACTTTTTCACGAGCTAAAAGATTATAAAACGTTGAGACCAAATTTTATCTCTCCAGTGTACTAGTTATATCCATTGATGCTTACCGTTAACTTTTTTGAACATTCCATACATGTTTTCTAGGTAATCATGATCAAGGAACCACACAGTTTTGTCTTTATCATCCTCATCAAAGGGCACTACAAAGCATAGGAGAAAAGTAGTTCAAAGTTTTCATTTAGAGACGCGTTAGATAGATGCTAACATAGTGATTCTAACCTGCAAAACTGTTTGACACGTCCAGAACACCTTTGGCTCTCCAACATCCCAATAAAACACCTACGACTCTTTTTTGATTGCCAATTTTTCCCATACGATTAAAATGATCCACCACACTTAGTAAAACTAAAGGGTGAACCACTACTTTCGTAGTTACAACCTCTTGACTCGGCATTTTTGAGCAGATTATTGGCTCTCCTCAATGAACGTAGCCACAATAGAAACAACATCAGAGTCATTCCATAGTTATTCACGAAAGACCCTTTCAATTGTATGAAAGTAAACAATAACGAGAATCACATTCATGAAACTTTATGAATCATACTTTTGTTACAAGAAAAAGTGAAAATCAACAATTAGTCTAATAAAGCTTATAAAATTGTAACATAAGTTCATTGTTAGAACATTTTTTTCAGTCACTTTTGGATCGAATAATCATTTAGTTTTTGTACGGTGAAGCTTTTTTCTAATTTCTAACATTTAATATAGTAACATTGGAATGGTGAAGACTTAAATTCCATTTGAATATTTATAAAAATAATTTTCCTCCCATTTGAATCTAGATAGAAAATTAAAGTTAGCAGCACTGTCGAGTAAACACATTGTTCCATAAGTGCATGATTTTGTTTTCACGTTCACCGAAATCATCGAAAGGTAGTTTTTATGATGATAATTAGGATATTTTGTAGTTAACTGCAGTAATTATAGTGCTGACAAAACTAAAACGAGTATATGTACAGCTTTTTTTTAAATAATAATTTGATTGAATTCATTTGAGAAAATGTCAACATCTTCCATGTTCTTAATATTTTGCTACTTGCGGCAGGGTTACCAATTCACGATACAAAGTGAATGGCGCGAAACTTAGATAATATTCATGTTTATTTCTCATTTCTCGTACTTTCATATATTATTAAAACAAACGTTTTAGCAAGGATATAAATTCAATAATCATATTTTTTATACTTCTAACAATACAATGTTTAAATTTGTTGTTTGTAGTATGTCGAAACCAATAGTGTTCGTAACCGGAAACGCAAAGAAACTGGAGGAATTCATAGCTATCTTGGGGAAGAATTTTCCACGAGAGATTACTAGCCAAAAGATAGATCTTCCGGAGTATCAAGGAGAGATCGATGATATTTGCCGAGATAAATGTCGAGCAGCGGCGAATTTAATAAAAGGCCCAGTGATTATCGAGGACACATGTTTATGTTTTAACTCGATGAAGGGTTTGCCTGGACCTTACATTAAATGGTTCTTGGAAAAACTAGGACCAGAAGGTCTGCATCAAATGTTGCATGGTTGGGACGATAAAACGGCGGAGGCGGTTTGCACATTTGCTTATTGTGCCGGAGAACCAAAAGATCCGGTTATATTGTTTCAAGGCCGAACTCAAGGAACCATCGTAAGTCCTCGAGGACCACGGGATTTTGGCTGGGATCCGTGTTTCCAACCCTTGGGTAGCGATAAAACTTACGCAGAACTACCGAAAGAAACGAAGAATCAAATCTCCCATCGAAGCAAAGCATTGGAAAAGTTAAAAGAATATTTTACAAAAAGTATATAGGATTCACGTTTCTGGGAAAACAGTATTAATTTATTACTATAAATATGTACAGCAATTAAGATCAAATATATCGATTGTCTCTGAATTTTGTTTCTTGTTTCCTATTTAAATGTGTATCGTTTCTTATGGATGATTAAGTATCGTCGAATATATAGTCGGCATCTTGACCTAACCGAAGTCCTTATTTATCATCGATTTTACGTTGTAAACATATTTAGCTGATTACGTGATGGACTGCAATAATTTTAGTATACTTACATTATATTTTTATACATGTTAGTCCGTGACTTTCAGTTTTTAACATCACACCTTTTCCTAATTGTAAGCTATAGAACGAACTTATTGCGTTAAACTATCGAATAAAAATGTAACTGGAAAATTGATTTTCATATAATCATTAACCCTCGAATCGAAAATATTCATGATATGGTTATCGATGTTTTGCAAAATGACGCAATAATTTATAACATTTGGTTATACTAACTTTATCGGTGAAAATGAAAAATTTGATTTCAACAAATTCCAGTGAACGTACGTGCGAAAAAGATGTAAGTAGTATATAAATAACGCTGAATTGTTTATATTAAATAATATTATCGTTATAAACATACGTTTGCATTAACGTTGATTGTTGCGAACGATGGTAAACATGCAATCATTCCCGATTCGTTGCTTTTCTGAACTTTAACGATAAAGTTAATTAAACCCGTTAATCAACAATACTTGCAACACAATAATTTACACGTACAAAAGCAATCTCGAGAAAAGTTTCCAATCTCTCTGTCACACTTTTTATTGTACAAAAAAATTAATAACAAAGCGAGTATATCATCGATTATATTGTAAGGTCATGATTGAACGATAGAACAATTAATCGGACTGCAGCATTATCGTAGCGAAGAGTATTTTAACGAGAAGTGCAACGAAATCTGCACAGAAACTTTGTTTATGTAAATCTTGTTTCTTTATTCGATACGATGCTATTCAATTATTAGCAAAAAGAAACAGAATGAAAATGTAATGAACAGCTTTATTATATCTTTAAATTATCAGCTATTACGAAAATCTGGAAAAGTGCAAGTTGTCAGGTATTTATAAAATCCATTCACGTAGTAAAAGTGAGTTTGCGACGATGGCCGAACGGGTTATCTTTTGCATTGATTACACCCGTATAGCCAGTTCATAACACCCTATGGTAAAGGGTTATCGTTACTCTTGCACTTTCTTCTTCTACCGGGACTTACTCGGTTGTTCGCCTTATAAAAGGAGGATGTTGGCCAGTACGGCTACCAGTCTTTCTGCAAGGGTTACAGTATAATGAATACCCTAATCGGTAAGTGGCAAGAAAAATGATAACAGCGTCTATCATTCTCAAAACGAATAATAATTGAAAATTGCTATACAATTCCAGTAGAAAATACAATAAAAAATTTCTTAATTTTCAGTGCTGTTGGGCATCATAGCTACGGCTATCGCCGTGCCAGGTAATTAGGAAGATGAAACATTAGATGATCTCCATAGTTCGTGCTGTTTTTTAAAGTCATAATTGAATATACCCTCGAATATGTTGTCTCTAATACATTAACTGGTATTAGTGTAAAGCGTTTCGTATTTTGCATCGAAGGAAATGAAACAACGTGTCAATTGTCGAGATGATCTAATGTAAAGAAAAAACCTATCGCGAAAGCAACTTCATAAAAAAATTTCTCGTAGCTCACTTTCCTCATGGAAAAGTGGCAACGTACAAGTATACCGTGGACGTAAAAGCCGGTGCAATGCAACCGGCTGAATTTGGGTCCCAATTTGGTATGGAGTGTGTTATGAAGGTGATGCACAGTAGTGACCCGACTCTGAGGAACGCTTATTACGTCGTCATGAGTGATGTGAAGCACGGTTTGTACAATGGACAGGTGAAACATTTCCAACATACCAACAATATGCAACCCATCGGAGATGTTGCTAAGCATATTCAGAATCCTTTCTTGATGGTCTACGATGAAAATGGACATGTAAGTATTACAAAATTGCCTACGAAGGTTTCATTAAAAAGATAAGTTCTATGTATACGGTTTCAGCTGCAAGGTATAAAAGTGGTACCAAATGAGAGTCAATGGTCGGTGAATATTAAAAAAGCCATTGCGTCCGCGCTACAGCTGGATTTGGTCAATATCCAAGTACAATCACCCGTAACACCGCACAGTTTTATGAGTCATGAGGTAGGTAACGACTGATGGGAACATCCTGGGTTTTTGGTTAATGTTCTCTTTGGTTGTTACCACTAGAATACCATTCACGGCGGCTGTCAAGTGGCCTATACCGTGCATCCAAAACATGTGGATGATCCAACGAGTCATAACGTCTTCATGGTCACCAAGATGCATGAACCGGAGAATTGTACGCATTTTTCCCATCATGTACATAACCATGTTGAACACGAGAAATGTCATATGCCGGAAGAGGTATTTAAAATCTCGTTCTTTTTGGTTGTTTCAATTTGAGTTCTAGTTATAATTTGCAGCAGTTAGTTCCGACAGATGCATTTGTTGAGAAAAACATAGGGCAAGAGATTGAAGAATTATTTGTAACGTTAAAGCGGTTAGTTATCCTTTTTCGTTTTTACGTAGAATGGTATGACCACTGCCAGCAGACGCGTCTTCGAGATCGAGGACCAAGGCAATGCGATCCTTATTAGAAAATTAATTGCTCACGGAGTCATCAATTACATGCCATTCCACGCTAATGCCGACGCTCATTATATTCTGACAAAGTAATAGAAGAATCTTAAGATCTCGTTAACCGTTAAAAACATAAATAAACACGCCTAATTGTATTTCATTTTTTGCAGTCAAACATTCGTTCTCGAGAGTGTTGTTCCCGAAAGTAGCGTTCAATTACGGTTAGTAAATTTCTATAACGTCCCAATTATTCATAATTTTACCTTCTCCAAACCCGAAACGGAATACGCACACGATGCTGGCGTAGACGTGACTCATGGTAGACACGTTGTTATACAAGACCAGGTTGTTTTGAAAGTAAAAAACATGTTGAGCGAAGCTGCTGACTATTTAAAAGAGAATCAGATCAAGGAAAAGTCGGCAGACTGGAAACATGGCCAAACAATTAACAGGATCATGCACGTTATGAACTTTATGAACGTGGTATCCTTCGAGCAGGTGTACAATGAATTGAAGGATGCTAAGGACAGCAAAGAAATTACGATGAAGTACGTAATAACGGAACATATATTACTTAAGAAATCGTGTTAGGATTGAATGGAAAATTGTTCTAAAGATTGCAATCGTCTGTTTCAGAAACATTTTCCTAGGAATAGTACCAAATGTAGGAACAACTGCTTCCTGTCTGTTCACGCGAAACGTAATTCAGAAAAAGATCGTTCCAGATCATAAGGCCATCATGATGTTGGCTGTTCTTCCCATGCACGTGAAGCATCCTTCGCACGAATTACTTTCACAGATGGAAATTCTCCTCCACCTTTCTGATCCCGTATCTCTCGAAGTTAGGAAAGCTTGTATATTGTCCTTTGCTACGTTGATTCACAAAACCTTTATGCACGAACACGACGAAGTCAACGATCCGCTTTTGAACAGATGCTTGGATCATTTCATGGATCATATCGAAGGTATCCAGGTGTAATTTTTTATCGAATACGTTTTACACTCTTAAGCGGAAAATGGATAATTAGTTTATTTGTCGATTTGAAGTTAATTACGTTCAAAGAAAATACAATCTTTACATAACTTTACAGCCGAACCAACGATGGAAATGAAAACAGTGTATATGATGGCCATGAAAAACGTTGGCCTGAAGAATATTTTGAAGCGTCTGGAACCGATTATCAAACACGATACTTTACCTTCCGTTGGCACACAAATTCGTGGACAAGCCATTTGGGCTATCAGTAAAGTAGTTGCTGATCACCCGAATTACGCCCACAACTTACTGTGGCCAGTTCTTGCCAATACTACGGCTCCGGTTGCGATCAGAATCATTGCTTACGATGTTCTGATGCATCAATTCCCTCACACGGCACGTATGATGAACATGCACTGGTTCATGGTATACGAGAAGAACGAACACCTGTACAATTACCACGTGAGCACCCTTAGAGGAATCGCAAACTCGGTGGAGCCTTGTTTAACGCCAGCTCGCGAAATGGCTAAGAAGATCTTAAAATACACGAGAACAAGGCACGTGCCTGGTCCGTTGTCGAGCAAACACCATTTCGATTACATAGACGAGAAATTCGGTTACGGAGAAGCTGTAAAGGTCTCTTTGATTCTCGACGAACTGACTGGAATGCCGGAAGTTGGTGGCATCGAACATTTTATGTCCGTTGCTCGCAAACCTTCCAGTAAATGGGGAGTAAGTAACATTAAGATTAAGCAACATTAGACACGTGAGACTTTTATGAGACCTGGTCTATCCTGGAGAATAACACCATTATTCGTTTATTTTAGATTCATTGGAACGTCGTAGGTTTGGCCGATATTATAAAAGATGTGAAGAAGGAGGTGTTCGGCAAAGCTGTACACACAGTTGTCAATGAAAAGGTGAAAAGCATGTTGATCGAGGCGGCCAAAGACGTACCGAGTAGCAAACATGTCGACATCAATATCATGTTAACATTGAACAATCACGTCGTTATGACGTTCCATGCCGACAAAGACAATTGGAAGAATATGCTTAGCAAATTGAAAGACTGGAGGAGTCTGATTAACAATCATCTGGATAACGTTAATTTGGAGCACGTTTTTTACGACGATCACTTTGAGATGCAAGTACCTACCGATTGTGGATTACCGACCGTTTTGTTCACTAAAATGCCCTCGTTCGACTCGTTGAAAATCCACGCTGCTGTGACGAAGCAAAGCAACGTTGAAAACTTGAAATTACAAATGAAATACACCGGTTGGAAACACGGTGAATACGCTCTATCGATCTACAATCCTATTGCCGATACTTGGCACTCTGTTCGTAAAACATCGGTACTCGACGTACTTGTACCCATCGACATGACCATTGGTTACTCATCGGACACGAAGAGCGTGAAAGTCACGCTACCACGATTGCCCGCCACGGAATTCTCCATTGCTGGAATGTCGGCATCAGCGAAGAGCTTCGTGTCGGTCACTGACGACGAGACGAATGCTTTGAAAAACAGTTGCCCCGAATGTCATCATTACGCGGTCATTACTAACAACGTGGATAAGAAAGTGTACAAGAACAGCATCGATTCCAAGGATATGGGTCTTCAATTCAACATGATGACATATCATTGCGAGAACAATCTTACTCCTACTCTACCTATGAGCGAATTGCTTAAAATTGCATTTTCTAATAAGGACATGAACACCATGTAAGTACCTTCAGAAATTGTAGCAGGAAATAGAGCAGCGGTAAAAGTTGTTTTTATTGTGTAGGGATAGCGTACTGGTACAAGCAATCATGACAGCACGTCAGAAGGTGATAAACAGTATGATTTCGTCGCACGACGCAATTTGTTCGAACATGATCAAAATCGAACCAAGTATCGTCTATCCTACTTTGGCGGTAAGTTCAAAGTTTGGTAATCTACTTAAGACTGCATAGATATTCTCCCTTTACTTTCCTGTGTTTCTTCTTGTGCAACCAGGTCGATTTAACCGGCAAAATTAGTGTACAAGACTATGACGATGAGGTGATGCATTTTCTAAACAGCCAGAGAATCGATATTCGTGGAACCATGAGCGCTAAAGCAGCTAGTACCAACGAAGCAGTGCGACAATGGGACGCGAATCTTAACGTTATAATGAATCAAGGACACATAAATAATACTATAAAAGCCATTGTCACTCGCCACGGACGAGGAGAGAAAGCTTTGAAGGTACCTAAAATCAATTATGTCTGCTGTTAAAGTTCAGGTTCAAAAAAACCGATTGTTGGAATCCCATAGTTTCTGCAATCTTTCTTTAGCACCTATCAACAGATGTGTTATTTCATTCCTTCAGATATGCATCGACGGACAAAAAGATTATCCAGTCATTCAATCGGATATACTGGAGATCGATATGATTAAGAAGGAAACCAATGCAAAGGTGAAGATCAGCATGGGAGAGACAGAAGAGGAAAAGTGCGTACACGACGATCTGGATCTCACAGTACTGATCAAAGGTGAACTGTCGGAAGAGCAGAAGAAACATATGCAGAATGATAGAATAAATGGTACCTGTATGAAGTACCATATTCAGCAATCGTCGTTAAATCCAGAAGGTACACATGTCCCTAAGACCTGGGAATGCATACACGAAGCCATATTGCACTCTACTTTAAGAAAATATATGGTGGAAATAATATCGAAAAAGGTAAATATCGACTTTTATTTCTTCGCGTTGATCAAAAATTTAATCGTTGTTTCTACTTTAGTCGCATCTGCCAGCAGTGGTACGTCTTTTGCAAGACGCGACGAACATTGTGTCTGGACACCAAATAGACTCTAGAAGCATGAACGTTAAATTAGAATATCCAGTCTTGTCATCTTCCCTCGATTTATCTGTAGTTACACCCAAAAATGAACATCATTTAATCGAATTACCATGGGGTCATCCGGTTTGGAACATGTGGATGGATAATACCCATTTCGCGTTTCCAGCTTTGTACAAATTCGTAAACAGTTATACCAGTAAGCTTTTACAATTATTTCGTAAAACAAATTATTTAGGCGCTCAGTAATTTCGTTCAAAACAATTGCAATGATTTTTTCAGAGCTGTGTACTATGTATCCCCGAGTTATGCTCACCTTCGATAATGGCACAATTCCATTCGTTGTACCCGAAGAATGGACATTGTTAGTTGGTGATCACGTAGATCACACCTTCGCTATTCACACGAAACTCGTGAAAAATTCTAAGATGGACGTGAAGATTTTCGTTGGTGAACACGAAATGGAGATCGCTAACACTGATTCGGGAGTAGTGGTCACTGTAGATAAGAAAGTCGTGCACAATCACGAGAAAGGTGTAATGATACCAGAGCATCAACCAGATTCATACGCGATGAAGTAAGTTTGTCGTACATAAATGTTCTGTTGCGCAACATGTAGTGATAAGATACGAATAATGATAATGTTTCGGTTATACAGGTTGACCAAGAATTACAAACATCTGATAGTTCAGTCACAACAGGTACCAATGATAATTTTCCATACACCAAACAGCATAGCCGTTGTTCTTGATACCGAGCTTCAGGGTCAACTGTGTGGTATGTGCGGTCATATGGATGGCAGCTATCATAGTCATGCTGTACTTCCACGAGTACATACCGTTTCGCATCTTTAATCCAATCAGTGTTAATCATTCGATCAGTTTTATCATCCGTAGGTGTTCATTTCTTTTTAACGAACAAGAGATTCTATTTTTCATAGGTTCATGTAAAATGATGATGTAAAGATATAAAGTAAAGAAATAAAGTTTTATTTTAAGTAACCTATGATTACACTATATTCTGTAGCTTTATGATATGTAAATATTTATATATAGATAGATATGTAGAGTCCTTTAAAAGTAAAATTTATTATTTTCCTATTATATTACATTAAACGCGAGATGTTTCAACGCCTCCGTGGCGCAATCGGCTAGCGCGTTCGGCTGTTAACCGAAAGGTTGGTGGTTCGAGCCCACCCGGGGGCGTGTTTACTTTTTTTTTATTATTACTTATTTTTTTAATTGTAATTTTGAACAGTCTGCCGTTCTATATATAGAGCAACCTACCTACAATTCACATATTCTCTGACTTAAGTATAAGTTACAAACATCGAAAATTAGAAGTTAAATACCTTTGATAGTTGAGGTGCTTTAAGTTTCACTTCTTATGTTGATAATTAAGTTATTCAATTTAATAAACTCTATTTTATTGCAGTACTATGATTTATTTGTGAGAGTAGTGCATTTTTTCACATTTTAGTACTTTTTATTTGTGTGAATGAACTTGAAATTACCTCCTAAAGACTAAAATTTAAGCGGCGCTACTGTCGATTTCCTGTTAATCTCCCACTGTGGTTGCGGCCTACGGCTGAGGTTGAACTCCATTTTCCTTTTATCGATTTTGGTGTAACACGCGAGAAGAAAAGCGAATTCTTCAGAGGCAGCATTTATTATGTAAGAAATCATTATGTTATCCCGAATCACACCAATTTTATTGTACTAAAATAGCACTGCCAGTTGATAAAATTACCATAACCACGTCTTATCTGTAAGATCGATAGATGCTCTCGCCGGCCGGATATTTATAAAACTTTTAAATCTGCAAATTGTTTACGTTAGTTTTATTTTACAATTATGTATTTTTAATAGCTGTAAGTGTCAATGTGCGATAAAAATGAAGCACATGATTTCATAGATCTAATTGATGCTAGAGTTCTTTACAGATTTAGGTTAGAATTGTTTCTCTGTTAACAATGGTGCAACTTTACACTTTGTTGCAGTGTTATAACAACGGATTCAGATTCATACATTTATTCTTTTGTTTCAGATATCTAATTAAAAAATGGCAAACTTTCTAAATCGATTAAGTCAATTTGGTTTAGGTCTGGCTATGACTGGAGGCGTTGTTCAAAGTGCTTTGTACAATGGTTAGTATATAATTTCCTTTTCAGGAATATAAGTTAAGTTCATTCTATAATTGTTTGTTGTTGATTGTTTCAGTCGATGGAGGTCATAGAGCTGTTATTTTCGACAGATTTACTGGTATAAAAAATCAAATTGTAGGAGAAGGAACACATTTTTTCATTCCATGGGTGCAAAAACCAATTGTATTCGATATTAGATCCAGGCCAAGAAATGTTCCTGTGGTTACAGGAAGTAAAGATCTGCAAAATGTAAATATTACACTTCGTATTCTTTTTAGACCTATACCAGATTCTTTGCCAAAAATCTATACCATTCTTGGTATAGATTATGATGAAAGAGTACTACCATCTATTACGAACGAAGTGTTAAAAGCAGTAGTTGCTCAATTCGATGCAGGAGAATTAATTACACAGAGGGAAATTGTCTCTCAAAAAGTTAGGGAAGATTTAACGGATAGAGCTCAACAGTTTGGGTTAATTTTAGACGACATTTCCATTGTAAGTATACGAGAATTGTTTTATTTTTCGATACAATTTTGTTTTGCCAATTCTAAATAATTATTTTGTTTCAGACTCATTTAACATTTGGCAAAGAGTTTACACAGGCTGTAGAAATGAAACAAGTAGCGCAACAAGAAGCGGAAAAAGCACGTTTCTTAGTAGAAAAAGCTGAACAGCACAAGAAAGCAGCTATCATTACCGCGGAAGGTGATGCACAGGCCGCTAGTTTAATAGCAAAATCTCTTGGGGAAGCTGGAGATGGTCTAGTAGAACTTAGAAGAATCGAAGCTGCAGAAGATATAGCTCATAATCTATCCAGATCTCGTCAAGTAGCTTATTTGCCACCAGGTCAAAACTTTTTGCTAAACTTACCACAATAAAATGATAAACCAACATATTCATAAGTTGTGCATTTATATTATAACGTATGTCATTTGATGCTATATGGTAAATGATGCTTTAGGAATATCTTTGAATATGTTGCATACAAGGAATATATAAATTTCGCAATATTCATATTTCAGCTTGATTTTTCCATACGCGGATATATTCTTGCATGGACAATTGTAAAAAAATTTTTGACAATTTATTCGGTATTTTAAAGTATATAATTTGAAATCTGCGTTTCCTACTTCGGTTATATGGTGATGAACTGTAATCGTCTGTTATTATTAAATATTGATCATTTTGTTTGCTTTATAGAAAAAGGAGAGCATTTTCTTTCAATGATTTTTAATTCCGTCTTAAACTGCATTGTTTTTAATTGAAATATCTTAGCATAAAAATGGGTTGTCATTACGGGATTAATTGTCAATAATTGGCTCCCTACCTTAACTTGAACATTCACGTAACGTAAATAACATTTTTATAGACATTTTATAATCATTGTTGCAGCTTACGGTTCTATTTAGATTGTGTACAAATAGCGATAACGATATGCGAATATTAAATTCTCTTGTGAATGTTCCAAATGTTATGTGAAGCGACCGTAACAAATGTAGCATCACGTACGCACTTATACTTCATAAAAAATTCAATTGTTACAAAATTTACCAATGCAACACATACCTTTGGATCGTTTCACTGATCAGAACGAAACAAATGTGTTTTTGTGAAGTAGTACAGAGTACATAGTATATATTTGTGAATAGTTATCAATTAGTAAATATTCTTGTAAAATGCAGATCAATTTAAACGTTTATTTTTTAGAATAGAATATCTCAAAAGAATTTATTTACCTTTATTCAATTTCCAATTACTTTAATGTCCGATCTTAGCGTTCAGAAATGTTTATCCATTGATTTCGATTCAAAGTACAAGTCGGGAAGAAGTCAACATCGAAATTCGATTTCGGTTGTTCGTTCACACGAATCCTCTGATAGATTCTGATGATCAATCAGTGGGCTAAAATTGGTGAAAGATTATCTCAGTCGGGGTGCTCTGGCTCGATGTTTGTCGGCATTGCCAGTTAACGGAGAAAACAATTCATCATAATTTAGCGAGCACCATGGGGTTTCGTTCGAAGATGACCTCCGATCAAAATTGGAAATACAGTAGACTTTCGTTATACAGTCAGTTACGAGGCTGTAGGAGCGAAAAATTCTGAGATTTTTCGTGAATTCACTGTTGAGCGTAGAGACATACACTTCTTGAAAACGTACACTTTCGTTAACATTTTAAAATCAGATGGAAAGATTTCCCATTAGCATAATTGTCGCTAATAAATTCTAAACTATAACCAAGAGAGAAGTCGCAGAATGGAGAAGTAAGGGGGTGAGATCGAGGCGGCAGAAGCACGAGGCGAAAGCAGATTAGCGTGAATAATGAAGACACGACCCCGTGAAAGCCTAAGCGGGTCTCCTTAAGTCTGCTCCTTCGAGTAGAAGCCGAAGCCGGAAAGGAAGGATGCTGGCTGAGAGGTGGAGCGGACAGAAAGGAGGTAGAAGCAGTTAATTACTCCTCCCATCTAGGGGATAACGACTTCCCCTTATTTGTCGAGAGGCGCAAACAGCCAACCCTCGGTGAAATCCCTTGGCAAGATGCTTTCTCGGATATGCAGCTAGGAGTCTTGGATCTGTTCCATAATTTGAACATTGCACCGTTTCACGATGGTCATTCGTTTACTTTAAAGATGGTTTCGAATTCTACTCCGACAATCTTTTAACTACTGTACTCGTATTAATCATTTCTGGGTGTTCTCATTGTGAACCTCGTCCATCACGCTAATTATCGCTGACCAATCTTAAGAATTGAATCATTGAACGAAGCCGAGAGTTTGCTGAATCCGCGTATGATATTAATTCCTCTCTCTAAAATTTTATACTATTTCTTCATATATCATTCTAACTTTGGTCGATACATGTATACGATCGTTGTACACGTTTCATAGGCCATTGTGACAGTCATCGCGTGAATCGATCTCTCGATTTATCGAACAAGATCCATAAATTCTAGGATTCTCTCGAAGTTACTGCATCGTAGATTTCGTTCATTGTTTTCGATAATACGCTTCCGATAAATTCTACTGCAAAACAATAATAATAGTTGCAAGCGTGAACAATTATCCTATCAACGATGTTGCCACCTCTATAAATTGTTACACCGTAAATAACGATTTAAAGCAGAGTTACAACCAAACGTTTGTGGCAATTGTAAAATCACAGATATTATGCTTTTGGAATATTATGCGTGTTACGAAACGTCACGGTCGAAATACGAGGAAACATAATGGCAAGTTGGATGGAAGTTCAAGGTCGTGTTCATTATCGTCGGCGTTCCTCAGACAGTGTCGAGGACCGTGAACGACAAGGAATGGCACATGTTCGCCGGGCCATGCATGCGTGCAACGAAACAAATAATAGGTGCATCCGAATACGCATACGAGAAACGTAGAGAAGAAGAGAGAGGGAGACTAATTACGAGAGAAATTATAATAGGCGCACATGCACCGCGGGCTGTCGAGCTAACGATCGTTTCCTCTGCATCTGCACCTGTTACTGCGATCCTACCTACGGTTGCATCGATGCACGCGAGCCGCATATGCCAATACTCTTCCTTCGGAGACACGATCGCCTAAAGCAGGGTTTCCCAAAATTTTATCAGCTAAAATCCACTTAGCTCGTGACTACTGTAGCAGATCGTCACGTATATCGACTGGTTAATTTCAAAATATCAGTGATTACATAAAAGTATCGTAAAATAATATTTATAACATATTAACTGAAAATTTCATGTTTAATGAAAATGGCTACGCAAATTTTGTTAGGCAACGTTTTATAAACGTTTTGAAGCACATAGAAACTTCGTAATTAGAAATGTAACGAACGGTCATAGAAATGCGGTTATACATTCCAAACGAGTAGTCACTTTGAAGTGACCAGCGTAATAAACGTTAATCAATGCGGAAAACGTAGAAGCTAAAACAAGAGCGGTACGATTCGTTCGCGATTAATGTTCCCCTTTCTACTGCGCGACTTTAGGGCATACGACGAAACCCGTTGACCATCGTCCGAATTAAAACGTGGAAAATTGGATGGTTTGCTATGTTAAACGATCACATTTGCTAGTCTCCTTTATCTCGTTCCGTTGAATGCTTGTTAGAACGGCAATCAGACCGTGATGTACCTTTTACAACATACGAATACAATAAGTCAGAAAGCATTATTTTGTATAAAGTAAGATTTTGTGTCGCCGTTTCGGTGGCTTAACAAACGTTCCGTCTCGTTAAAACAAACGCCATTCAGTCAACATAATTGCGACGACTAGACGTTGGATCGGATACCTCTTCACCTTCGTCGATTTCGTTTTGGTGCACCTCGCACGCGAGGAGTAATTTTCAATAAATATAGCCGACTCGATTTTGTCGTCAATCGTATTCTGGTCGATGCACCGAACAGTAGTCTCGCCATTTGTTCTTCTTTCCTCTCATTTCGTTCTCTTCCGCAAGAATGTGGTACTTGACTATCGTACAAGAGAAACAAGAAGGCAAATTTCCTAAGGAACGTCCGACATCTCTCGTATCGATTGCCGTTTACCTTTCGCCGAGAAACCGACGTTTTTAAACGAAACCCTCGGGGAACTTCTGTGGCAGATTGATTTACATCGAAGTCAGCCCTGGAAGTGTGGCCTGTAATCTCGAGATCGTGCCGGTCAGGATACACGTGACTGTTGTCTCATCCCTTTCATCGACCCCTCGGATGAATGGCGGCACTTTCGACTGACCTAACGAGTTCCATCCGTCTCCGTCAGATGGACACCGTTAAAAGTTAGGATTCTTGCAAGTACTCGATTAAGTCTTGGTCACGCATTATGCCTAATCTACATTTTTCAAGTCTAAGGCGCTCTAGTGTGCTCGCTAGCGTAGAAGTCTAGTCGACCACGGTAGTTTCGAACTCACCGGTTGCGGCTTTATCGTTTCACTCTTTCGTGATACAATTCGCGTGTTCGATTCGTCTAGGTGCACGTTAGGCGAATAGTCTTGGAACAAAAGGGTGAAGAAGCCTTCGAAGAGAAGCCAGCGGGGGCATGCTCCCGTTAGAACGTTGTTTCCTCTTCGAGTGTCCTCAGGAAGTGCGGAGGTCATCGCGTGCAGAACCCCGCGAGACGATCGTAGTTTTCCATTGTCAACGGCACACGAGAAAGCAGGGTTCACGGCTACGGGGTTACTCGCTGTCTTCAGGGTCACCGTTATCCAACGATCATCTTATGTGCACGACAGTGGCGAAACTGGAACGAATGGCAAAAATAATGTTCAAGCAGGTTCGAACGCGCGACACTTCGAGAATTAGGAACTTGTTCAATTGATTATTTAAAATTGAAACTATTACGATTGATCCTGTTAGAATCGTGAACGGATGGAATTGGAATCTATAACCGTCGATCTGGAAACAGTTTTGCGATTCGTGTTGCAACAGCCATCGATTTCAGTTTATTTTTCTCGATTTCTTTTTCCGTGCTACCACCATTCTCGGAGATGTGCGAAACTGTCGGTAGCAGTTATTTATCACTTCGTTCACGTAGTTCCAGGTAAAGAATGGCTTGCGTGAGAGGTTGTAACATTTTGGGCAACATTCTGTTAAGAGACAAAAAACATTTTTGTTCCTTCGTACCTCGTTTTTTCGTTTCATTTTGACCGGTAACTTCCTTTTGCGTTTGGTTCAAATTGCCAATACTTGGAAACGGTAATTTCCTTGTAATAAGGCTATATTTTTGCATAATGCGCATCGTCTGCAACATTCGTTCCACTCGTTATTTTTAATTCGCCGTTCGCTTGAAATTGTACTGCAATTGAAGAAAATGACGAGACCGTTCAATTATTTAATCAGCTAAGATGATTTCGTTGCTTTCCTGAAATCAGATAATCATTTCGCATTGTTGCATCTTAAACATTTTATTTTCTACTTCGTTTTCAATTGGTCAATCTATGAACATTCATTGTCTACTGCCTTGCAATCAAAGCCGATTTACTCGAATCTCAATAGCTAAATCTCTTACTATTTTCGATCTAAATTAATATATATGAATCTGTCGAACGCAGAAAATGTTGCGAATTACGAAACAAATGTAACGATTCTATCCTAACAATAAAGTAATTTAATTTAGATAAACAACACCGACTTGCGACGGTCGTTGCACCGGGTGAACGATATTTGCTGTCGAGCGAGACTCGTCGACGTTGAACTTCGCAAAGGGTTAATCTAATCCCGTCTACTTCATCTTGCTCGTTACCAAACTCGTCTTCATTAACTCTAGCGCGTTCGCTAAGTTCATCCTCTCCATTTTACAGTTAGTTGCTCTCTCCATAGTCTCGTCGTCGTTCGCCAAGCGTTCTTCGACCAGGATGATCAACGCCGACAAAGCAGCGTCTCTCTGTTCCCACAGGAGCGTCTTTCGTGCTGACCGTAGGAACATTAATTCGGTCAGGAAGGAATGAACGGCAAAGAGAGAACGGGTGAAGAGGAAAGGGAAGAGGGACAGAAAGGAACTTGTAACATATGTGTAACGCAAGGGGCGTTCCGTGGCTGCGGTCTCGTCCATCTGTGGCAAGGAGTCCAGACGTAATTGCTACATCCTCAGATGCTGTTGCTCTACCTGTGTACACCGTTCACTCGATTCACGAAAATCGTCACGACTCGCGTGGGACACGCATCGGGACACCGATGAATTAGTTGATCCTCCATAGATACTTGAAATTTTAATAAATTCTGGATTTCGTTTCGCTACGTTCAACGACCGTGCTCCTCGTCGATGGTAGGAGACGTTCCTAGGTCTCCGGGGGCGATTCCTAGGACTTTCCTAGTATTCTTTTCGGTCTCCTTTAAAATCTCCCTAGTCGTAGATGCGAAATATCTGGTAGATTTCTGAGATGCAAATGTGCGCGTGTGTGCTCGCGATCTCCGGTTCTTCCGTCACGCGACACGCAGCGGCCATCGAGCTCCGTTTTCATCTTCTTCCTCTTCGCCTTTCTCTTGCACCGTCTCTGTTCGAACTTTTTCGTGGACGGTCATCCGTTGCACGTGAAGACGATTCTGGCGAGTGCGAATCGCGAAATTATCGGTTCTCGTGACGGTGGATGTCAATCTGACGGGACGTATACTCGAGGAGTGTCAAAATTAACGATTCAAGAATGTCCTGACTTCTTTCAGACTGACCCTCTTCTCCCGTTTCTGCCATTCTTCGAAACATTTCATTGGAGCAAGCAGCATTCTCAACTTTTTCCTGCGAACGCTACTACTATTCTCATTTGAGTTTTCTCTTTGCAAGAAATAAAGATTCTACCTTGCCGCAGTTTTTACGATGTCTAACGATATCGTCGAGATTAACTAGACTGGCAAATAAAAGCGTCGGCGAGGATAACGTAATAAATCTTCGTTAGCGAAGTAAAAAAGCGGAAATATAATAAGGCGATAAATGGCAGAGTCTTCCTTAAATTTTCCTTCATTTTTCGCCTACCATCTTGCTACATGTATCGTTCAATTTGAAGAAAATGGCTCGCAATTACTAGTTCGATAATTGATTCATATTTTACTTTGCTGAAAATATGCGATTTTTGTAAACATGGCGGAGAAACGGCAGAGCAGAGATTCGTTATTTTTAGTTCTCTAAGTAAACAGAGTCACCGAGGGCGCTACCGAATCTTCTCTGGTGCTTTAGCCATTCGAAATGAAGGGTTGCGAGTAAATGGCGGGTTAACCTGCTATTGGATCCGCCCCGAAAATCCTACGAATCTTCTAATTCAATTGGGATTCTGTTGCGAAGAGACATGAAATCAGTCTGAGTAGGGTAACCTATAAATTAGCTTTCGAGACCACTCGATGTTTCTTGTATTCGACCTCGATGAAACCTTAACATTAGATATTTGAACTTTTTCGGTATAGTATACTTACAGGTGGCGTAAAACGAAGGAAACGGTATCGATTCGAATGCAAATTATATCGATTTCACTTGTCAATCTTCGTTGATCGTAATTTGGTTCTTAAGAATAAGGTTGCGTCTTCGATGGTTTCCGCTAGCACCGGAAGTTAAGCCTGTAATTTTACGCGTAATTTCAACCGAACTTTGGTCAAATCTGCGATACTCAGGGAACAGTGCGTTTCTCTCTTTCTCACAAACGTTACTACTCATCCGCCGGAAGAGAGGTATCTTTGTTGACCCAACGTATGATCTACAGTTTAAACGTTGAATTTTTTATTCGTTACTTTAACTCTATCACCGCCATGCGGGGTTTAATATTTATCATATTCCGATGTTATACAAAATTTCTTAACGATTTCACAGAAAAATCGAGTTCATTTCGCGAAATTAATTCGTCGAAATCTAATGGAAAACAGGTACAAGTGGCCTTAATTCCGGTAGTTCGATGTAGGAGCAAAAGAGCACACGACCCCACGGTTTTTTAAAAGATCTCCATGTGTCCCGGTGTGCAGTTGCCGCCCTTACGCCTCGGTGGCAGAAGCAGACGTTGTAACGCTGAGATTTACAGTGGCGCTTGTAGGCAATAAGTCATGTCCGGTGAACATGTCGCCTACCGCAGACCTTCCACGCGTGGCCCGTCTGCATATATAAAGATGGCCGTACCATGAAACGCGATACGCGCATACGAGCAGCCACTCCTCTTCGATGATATCGCCGCGATACGTTCTGCAAAGATTTCGGTGCATTCGTCGCCTCGATACATTTCCTAGAAGAGTATCTTGAAATTACGCTAATAACAAATTAATTTTTAACATGCTTCATGGTAGCGCGCGAATTAATCACCCATCTTCGATTAGCGGCTAGTCTAATCGAATCTATCGGAGCTCTTCTCACGGCCAAATCTAAGCATGTGGACCCAAAAGGAGGGAGAGAAAAAGTAAAGAAGAGGATACGTAACGGATGCAGGGACAGCGGGAAAGAGGGAAGAGGTACGAAGAAGAGAAGCGAGTGAAGACCTCAAGCCAGAGTGTGACCTCCGACCCCCGTGGATCTCGAGCGCGCATAATGCCTTATTGTAATTACAATAAAGGTTATCTCGTCGGGATTTCGAGGCTCCGGGGCCATTCAGTCATACGCGTTATTGAGATGGTAAGCGAGAGCCGACAGAGAAAACGACACGCTCTGTTCCGGTGATTCGACGAGAGGAAAGAAGATAGAACGAGACGACCACGTAGAAACACGCGCGAAAGGGAGAAAAAAGAAGAACACGTACGTGTGTTTCTTCGACGTAGACGAAGCAGAAATCATGTGGGCGATAAGGTATCGAGGATATTGTGTATCTGACCGAGCTGAGCTGGAACCTGAAGAAGATAGATAGCTCGATACCGGTGGTTTCACGAGCAACGGAGAAAGATGGAGCAACCAGAGAAGAAGGCCAGCGAAGAGGGATCAACGTTGAAGAAACGATCGTTCCTCGATTCGAATTTCATCCTGCAGGATCAGGGGAAGATCCTTCGTTCGAGCAATTACACTTCTATCTCCCTCTTTTTCTTTTTCCCGTTTTTCCTCTTCTGGATGGTCGACAGTCGAAACCGCGATGGTAATTCGATCGAATAGGATAATCGATAAACTTTGTTTGCGACGAATCGCGTAATGTTTCGACAGATAACAGGTGCAACATCTCCAGTATTCTCTCAACATCGAAAAGAGACGACGTCGCGAGCCAAATACTTTTCGCCCCAAACTTTTACAACTCGAACAGTGATGAACGTTTATATTTGAAAAACGTGCGAGAAAGAGAGCAAGGGCGAGGATAGAAGGAAAGAAGAAGATCGAGCGGAGCGTAGGGTAAAAGCAGAAAGAACTTAAAGGGTCAAAAGCGGAGGGAGATAGAGGGAAAGGAAGAACGAGGACGACGTGCCTTTTCAATTAATTCGTTTGCGCGTAAACGCCTCTTCCTGCCGATGATTTACGGATTTGCAATCGACGGATCTCCCTACCGACCGATCCTCCGGATCCTCGAGCGTGCTCGAGAGTGTACCAGTGAATCAGTCGCGAAGGCACGCGCGTTTTGTGCGCGTACACAAGAGGAGGGAAAATACGACTACCTGAACGAACCTATCTATGATTCCGATCGAGTTCAATCGAAACCGTTTAACTTGAATAATCGAGGACTTTCGCTTGGATTAGTCTAAAATCTCTTGGTCTCGAGAAAATGGGCATAGTGTCACGGTCATCGATACACGGTAGATTTGTTCAAATTGTATTAATCGAATGGTTTAGCAGGTGGTACGCGTTTTTCGTTTCTCTTTCTTTCCTTTTACACGGGGGTTGGGAAGCAATTGGGGGCGGTACCCGCGACCACACAAGGCGCCCACGTGAATCATACAGCCAAAAATACGAGTATATATTTTGTTGTTTATTACGCCAGTCTTAACCGCCGCCTCTGCCATCGTAATCAATAAACCAATTGATTTGGTAATTACCGAAACATACACAAGGTCATCGCTTAATTCAGTAACACTACAGTGTATCAAAGTGCTAACATTGTTGGTTGATAGCGACAATCACGAGTCCAATTAAACTCGAGGATCATCGTGAAAAAAAAATGATACGTCCGAATCGTTTTTAAAATATGGTCATTAAGTTACAGAAGCAATTTTAAAGCATCCTCTGTACACGGTACTTGTTTCTTGCCGTGTATTACACCACCCGTTAGAGAGGACGGTTACCACAGAGGGTGTGATTTACGTGTCCCCTGATTTACACTGATTACGGAGCCCTCCACGTCGCAAAGCAAATACTGCTTTCTCTTCTCGTTCTTCTTTCCTCTTGTTCGGTTTGGACCGTTCGGTCAACCGGTTGCAGGTCGTTCGGCACCCACTCTTCGAAACAACATCAATTTTCGCTGATTGATTTTACTCCGGTATTAAATTAATCTCCCCCCTCTAATAAGGAGATGGTTGACCCATGAACGCTTTGTCGACTGCCGCGGTAGGTATAATGCAGAGTACACTTTTGTACTCGCAGTATCCCCTTACTTGGAACGATTTTTCTTCGTTTTCACCGGTTTCATTTATCAGTTTTATGGTCTTCGTTAATTTATAATATTTCTAACATTTCTTCAAATGTTTAATTGACACTTATAATCGACAAAATAATTGGAAAGTAATCCGAGACTCGGACTATTAAGTTGTAAGTGTTTAAGCATCGAACGAAGGAACTTGAAACAGTGTTGTCGAGGATGATAGATTAAATTGAATCGCGTGTCATTGTTTCTTTAGACTTCCCTCGATTTTGCCAGGTGCGAGGCTCCATTTGAAATCCAAAGACGACCGGTTCGGAGTTCTCGTTCTCTTCTAGTTCCATTCAACCGGACGATACTCGTTAAAGACTCGTTCGTGTTCCGTGCTGGTGAATGCTTGTACGAGCCTAAGGTTTACATCCGAATCCGCCTAGTGTTTATCACCTCGTGGACATGCCGTGGCAAATTGGCTCGGGGTGGTGTTTAAAAAGAGCACCCGTGCACGAGACCCAACCGTTTACCTCTTTTTTCTCGGCTATTTTCTAATTCCGTTTCTTCTTTCTTTTACCTTCGTGCTACGGATACCTATCTCTCGTTCTTTTCTTCTTTGTTTTCCGATTTCTCTTAGCGTGACACGTGTCTGCGTCGTTTTTCTTCTCGTTCCTTCGATTCTTCTGACATGTAAACGTATCAAATAGGTTGTACACCTTTATCGTCCGAACTGAAATTATGTCAGTATCCGCTATAATTTTCTCCGTCGCATGAGAATGTCGAGACTCGCGCGGTAAAACTGATATTTCTTTCTTTGCATAACCGGCATTTTATCAAGACACATCAAAGCGATTATTCGTTGCGAGAAGATTTCGGATATGTCGCAAATCTGATCGCATAAATTTGTCTAATATTTAGCTTGTCACGTACACGCGCGATGGCAAATTGGTTCGCGTTTAAGGGGGCTGCCTGATGCTTGTCGCAACCCCCGTCGCAGGATTTTATCATCACCTCAACCTTTCTTCCTGCTTGTCCCGTTTCGAGCTACCTCTCTCCTTTACCTTCCTTCTTCCTCTCTGGTGGAATTTTTTTTTGCTCTTCCGGAGCGTCTTCGAGGAGGAGCCCTCCGGCAAACGTGACCGGACGGGCCCGAATCATAAATTCCGCCGAGTAATGTAACGTCCGACGCGATTATTTACTGATACTTACTCGATGCTCGGAACCCGCCAGAGCAACCTACCCAGTGTTCCCTCAGAACACTTTTCAGCGATCCACGGGGGACAACGTTTGTCCACTGTGCGCCATAAGAACCCATAAGAATTCGCTATTTTCGCTCCATTTTTCAAACGAGACGAAAATCAGTTGACAACTAACTGATTTACAACTAATCGCAGTAATAAATTGTCATCCGAAAACCATGGACGAGGTATTAACATTCGAATTCGTGACTTTCTTCAAATAGGAAAGTGTTTCGAAAAAATGTTGAACGGTGGAAATTTATTTTTCGCCGGCAAAATCGTTACGAATTACTGTCGTGGTGGATATTAACGGGGCACTCTTCTCCACCGAGAATAAAGGAGGAAGTTGGGGCGTATATTATCCAGTCGACCACCCCTCTCCGTCGAATTATTAAAAGCTAAACTGGCTTTGATTTATAAGAGGGCAAAGCCATCCCGTGCCACCAAAATTCAACGGTGTGTTGAAAGGAAACGCGATGGCTGTTGGAACGGGAAAAAGGGTGGATAGGGGGTGGAAACGCGACGAGGCGGTACAGAGATTAATTTTATTACTTCCGCTCGAGTAATTATCGCATTACTTGTCGGAGGAGAAAGTTGCTGGCGAACGGGCTGTTGCCGTCATTCTTCTCCAGTCTCTTCTTTCCACATTGGTTTTCTTCCATCCTAGATATGTCCATGAAATCGCAACTCATCAAGGCGTTATCAATTAATTTGTCGTCGATCAATTTTCAGTGGCCAATGATGTATTCGTAAACAGACTTTACTCGTCTTTTTACACGTAAAGTAGTTCAGTGGTTCATTTCGTAGACAGGTTTTACGAGAAAGAAGCTACAGTTTCCTCGAGTTAATACAATTCCGAATCAAAGGAATAATTAAACAGCCGTGGAACGTGGTGCGGGGAAACGGCGAAATAAAAACCGTGAAAACCACCCCAACGAACGAGACGGTAACTCGGTCTCGCGTCTTAATTCCTCCGTAAATCGCGTCGTCGTCCGAGCAAGGAGCGGCAGAATATCCGTTGAAAAGTACGAAGGAAGTAGATAAGAGGATAAAGAAGAAAGGGTTGAAGGAAGAAAGGAATATATACCTGACCATATACACGCAATCCTCCCTTACTCACCTACACAGGAGGCGTGTGCCTGTAAGAAGATCCTTGTTCAAGCTCCTCTTCAGCCTAACGCTGGTGGTTGGTGGTCGGACGGAAAAAAGGGGTTGAAATTGAAATAAAAAAAATCTGGGGACGGACGAGTCTCATCTCCGGCTGAACTTCTCCGGCGCGATACACGTACACCTTTTCTCGCTCGCGAATATTTTAGCCGTGTGGTTGTTGGTGGCGGTGGTGGTGGTGGTGGTGGTGAAGTCGTTCCTTCCACGCCACCCTCCACCCTCTCGGGGGTGGCGAGTTGCAGCTCCCTGGTCCCACTCGTGGCGCGCAAATGAGGTGGAAAAGATAAAGGCCGTGGCGGGCGATCATTAACATGCACGCTCCGCTTTCGAGGCTTTCGAGAAGCCGCTGAAGGGTGACTCGGTGGTAGGTTTTAGTTTCGCGAGAGTTTTAGACGTGCACGTCCCCTATGTATCGTTCTACATACACGAATGGAAAAAATGTACATGGTTAGGTGGCATTATGTACCGATCCGTTGGTACAGGTACGGATACCAGTACTCGCGCCAGTAGTAACGATCCACGTACAGGGGAGAGCAACACTCTGTTTTTTTAACGTAACCTGGGTTAGACATATCGGAAAATTTCAGATAGTTTTAGTTATTCTCGATACAGGAGTATCGTAAATTTGCATTGTTTTCATTTAACGAAAAATTAACTTTGGCGGCAACGTTGACATGATTCGTGAAAACCTTGAAGTATTAATGTCTTATCCGAGACACTCTGTATAGGTATTAACCCCTACGGTTGGAAAAGAAGGTGGGAAGATAGGAAAACGGAAGAAGGTCGAAAGAGACCGAGGGCAGGGACGAAGAGAGGAAAAGGAAGAGTTAGGAAGGAGTGGTGAAAACTCGCGAGGAGAAGCCAACCTAATGGCGGCAGCAATTAACAACAAACACCGCTCATTAATCGCGAGAGAGTCCTCGTTCTCTCTGTCTCCCTTCATTTTCTCTGTCCTTTTGCTTCACCCGTTACTCCGAAAAATCCGTCTCGCTCCTTCGAATCGTGCTTGTCTCGGCTCTGTCTTGTATTATCTCGTCTCGCTCCGTTCCTCGGTACCGTTCTCTCTTTTTTTTACCGGGAGCATCGCTTACCCCTTTCACCCTTCAGCGAGTCTTCCAACCGTCCACGAAGTTTCCTATTAAAAGGGAAGGTATGATAATAACGCGGCGGCTCTCGACGCGGTCTTTTCACTCGAACGACCGGTACCGTTGTTGTTGTACGCTTCTACGCGTGTATGCGTAGCAAAAAGGGTGTTACTTTTACGGGGATACGCGGCTCGTTTATCATATGGGAGTAAGTTTTCCTAACTTCTTCGTAACTCGATTGATTAAAGCGGAATTAAGGGACGTTTCGCGTTCCGCGTCGTTTCGCTCGAGGAATCCAGTTGACAAGATTATTAACGCCGTTAGTTCCGTGCAAGATACTCGCCTCGTAAATAATTTTGTTGGACTTGGAATGTGACTGGACATAGGACTGCGAAGGGTTAAGAACGGAAGACGAGAGGAGAGAGGAAGATTGAGCGGCGTTGAAGAAAGATTTGAAATTATCGAAAAAAAAGGAAACAGTTTTACCAACGATCGCGTCGGGTCTGGCGAACCTCTGAAAGCAGACACACGGAGGCAATGAGGGATAATTTTTCGTGTGCGCGAGACGCGCCAGGAGAAGTTCAGTTAAGATCGTTCGGTTCCGTTTCGTTGCTGCTTTCTCTCGTGTTCGAAGGAGCGTCGATTTTTTTGCGAAATATTCGTGGGGGAGCCGAGACGGACGTTAACACGAGAAGATCGAAAGCAAATCGAAGACGAGGAAAGTCAGAAGAGGGAGCCGATGCTACCGGTCGAGGTGCGAAAGAAGGAACAGAAGGCGAGAGAGCAAACTGCGACAGGACATGCGAGCACGAAGATGAATCCTGATCACGCACGTTGCCCCATTTGGTTCTACCGGCGGTGCTCTCGTTCTTTCGCGTCTTCGATAATTGGAAATCAGCCTGAATATAAATAAACCTCCACGATCTCTTCTCTACTCTTCTCTTTCTCTGTTCATCCTTCGCGGATATCCTTTTCTCCGAGAGGTGCTTCTTCATTTGCATAATGGTTCCTGGTCGGGGGAAAGAAGACAGAATGTGGTCCACCGGGGGGGAAAGGTCAACTGTCTACAAAGTTATTTCGGGATTTCCTCTTCGCTTATACGACAATTTTATTTTTAACTGTCTAAATTTAACCATTTGAATATTTGACATACGTAATATCGGTACACTTTGTCGTCTTACAAATACGATTACGATATACGAGAGAAAAATATTTGGACGTTTATTTGAAATTCATCGCGTATGTTTTTCGCGATAACAAAGCATCAAAATATTTGCAAACGATGGTACGCGTAATTTTCGTAGAAAATTTAAACGTTTACGATGCGGCGGTAAGCGAACATCACCCAACAGAATTTCTCTGTCAAACGTTTCGTAATTAAAATCGGGAACAGAATTTGTGATGTTCTTTTTGCGAGAAACGTTGCCTCTTTTTTTTATCGATCCGCCGGTTATTACCGTTGTTTTCGTTTTCTTCCCGTGGCCACTTTCATTACATCACGCGTGGCTCGAGGAACGAGCGAAAAGCGAAAGATGGAAAAAGAGAGAGATAGCAATTCCACGCTACATCGTATAAATTGCTGCGATTTAATTACTCGGTGACACTCGGTGCCGCGTCACCGGCCACGGGTTAATTATCGCGTTAACAAGGCTCGATATTAACGCGCGTTTCACCCCAAAGATGATGAGATGAAGTTTTTCTGAGCGCAGTACCGGGTCGACTACTCTTCGTCTCTTCGTTAACGCGAAGAAATCTTTGAAGGATCCCGGCTGGTTAAAGGGACTTCCTCTTATCGCGTTGCCAACGCCAGCAACAGTCCACCGACAGAAATGACGTTCTGCTCTTCGTGGTCGACGAGTGTCGAGGCATTTGAATTCGAGTGTCAAGGAAAGTAATGAGGAGGGCAGCGTCTTAAAGAAAACGTTCAAGACGGAATTGGAAAAGGGGATAAGGAAATCGCGAATAGGAAACGTCGAGGAAACTACCAGCGTATCTTTGAAAAGGGCGGGCCTTTTGATTTATCGCAACATTTTTTTTCCGGACGATTCGACGGTTTGCAGCTGCCGGCGCAATGTACATCCGCTGACAAATTATGCGGAAATACGTGTAAAAAGGAGGCGCGACGACGTCGTTCATTGAGAGACTGCTTGAATATGCAAACATGGCCGGCGGAGAGATCGTTTAATGAGTTTCACGGTGTGAAACACGAACGAAAGCGAAGCGAACCCGATTCACACGAACCGGAGCCACTGTCGAGGGAAATTGAATCGTTTTGCTTCATTTTTTTCGAAAAACTTCGTCTCATCTGCTTCCATTCTCGTCACCGACTATATTGATACTAACGATGACTGGTAGGAAATTAATTGATAGGTTTTCGATGTACGTTATTAACGTTTACGCCGTTCGCCTTACTTACGCTTTCACTGAGTACTTTCATCAGTTTTGAAATTATTTACTATTAATATACAGCAAGATCCGTCGTAACGTAACAAAAGGTTTCTATCAAGTTTTACAACAATCATGAACATTGCTCGAAATACGCGGCACGCGTAGGCACACGGTTACGAAGGTTGTTGTTGTTGGTTGACGGATTCACGCGTCTCGAATGATCGTTCTAGGAGCTGGTAGGTTTCCAACGCTTGGTCCAGATCCCGGGTCAGGTATGTAACGTTGTAATTTCAGATAAGCGTGTCCCAGGAGACACGCATTGTGTCGGTGGCCGGCTGTCCTCCGGGGCTTCCTTCGACGCGGACCGCGTGTCGCACAGGATGTTCCCTCTTCGTGTACTCACGCACACGCGTTTACGCGAGCTCACACGGTTTGGCTCCCCTCGTTCATTACGCGGTGAATCGCGATATCTCGACGTTACGACACCCTTCGTCCTCTCGAGATTTTCGGGGTTGCGAGGATCCTTGCACTTTGACGCTCGTTGCTCGCGTTTATTATTGCGATGCAACCGGTTACATCGTAATTTACGGCGATACGTCAACTCGTTACCCACCTTCTATTGTCACGTTCGCTTAATTAACGGCGTAATTAACGTGGCTATGATAAGAACTTTCTTAAAATCTGATCTTTTGTCCCGTAACACGAGAATTCCCCGTCGCAAAATTTTCTGTACTGTTCGAATGGAAGAAAATTGAGAAATTCTGATTTTCATTGTTCCCGGTGGTTTTATTGTCGACGATCGACCAGAAAGAGTGTGTGAATTCACCCTAAACGGTGACAGAGGGAAGGGAGACGGAGAAAATGACGAACCGATGATCTTCCCTAGGGACGCCCACATGGGGACACGCCAGAATGGGATTCTTAATTAATCTTTGCATTTCCATTAGGATTTACGTTATTGCTTCGACTGTCCGCTAAATAGATTCTTCAGCGACAGGGAGATAAAGCGTGCCGCGTGTTGATACGTTGCTTCCGATTCGATTTCATTCCATTTGGTATACATCGATAAGATCGTACATTATGGAAATAAAAAAAGGCATAGAAATTACATCGAGTTAGCGGTCGTCAAATTCGTTCCATAGAAATTAAGCGAGGCCCGAATAAATAATTGTTCTTCGAGGTTGTTTATAATAAACTCTTACAATTATTTATTAATTCGATTATCTCGAGAAAATAAAGTTTGCGATGGTCAAGCGTTGTCCGGTACCATTTGACGGACCACTTAACAGCATGTTTGGCTATGGATTTCGGTGGGCGGTATGTGTGGGCGAGTCCCATAAGCTTCTCGCTTATGCATAACACGCTGAGGAAATTAATGCATAGATGTTATATTAGATCTCGAAAACTTGTCTGCTATATACCTAGTGATTAAAAACGGTTTTGAAGCGTTCGAAAATTCTATCAACTTCAACCGCAAAAGTAGTAATGAAATTTGACAAAAGTCTGGTCCGTGCAACTTATTCGAATAATAATTGCAGAATACTTTAATAACAGTTATCGAAGTTCGAACCGAACGTTTTCGAAGGAATAATTAAAAGCCGAGTATCATTTTTAATTGGCGTTCATGGTGCTGGTTAATCGTTCGCTTTTGCAATAAGGATTTGCAGCGTCATTTGACGGTTCTCGCAGTCATCATTGTAGAACGGTGGCTGTATAACAGCGAAACGCCACGTGAATTCGATGAACTTTCGGTTAACCATAGGCCCGGACTTTTTAAAAGGAGAGACCGACTTGCGAAACGCTTCAGATAAATCGGCAGCAAGTCGATTCGTTCGTTCGTGTATCTCGAACGGGGCGTGACCAGTCGGTCGTTTAACCAAGAACATAATTAAGAGGACCTCCCATCCTCGTCGTTTTTATCCCGCGGGGCCGGAATGTGGGGCGTGAATTATCCTGCGATGTTGCTCGATAAATTTCACCTCGTTGATTACACCGAGAGCACAGCTCCGACGAGCTCGCCTTGCGGTAGCACGAATAAAAAATAAATAAATAACAGGAATAATATGCATTCGTTTCAAGTCTGTAAATTTCGGATCTTTATTTGAAATTAATATTAGCGTTGAAACTCGATAACACTTTTAGGTTTCCTTTTTACCTTCGTTAAAATTCTCGAATTGCCGATAATAAACGCATCGTTCCAAACACTTTTGAAAGTTCAATAATTTTATTCTTTTTGCTTCCACGTTTCGCGCTCCTTACGCTTCGAATAATTCAATCACTTTCCGTTTAGTTTTCGTTCGGAGTGTAAATGTCATTTTTTTTTTTACGAGAAGTATCCTACCATCGAGATTTATTGGGGTTTTTAGTGTTAATTTGAAGAAGCGAGTACTTTACTCCGAACATCGGTATGGAAAACTGCGCGAACTCACGAAACGACCTTATAAATATATTTTTCGTTAGAATTTGCACACTTTATTCGAGCCACCTCCACCCTCGAAAGTTGCCAAGCCTTATTAACATTCGTGTCGTTTTAAGATCGAAACGACAGGCGAAACGGAGAAAATGTAAAGTGTTCATTATTCCATTATACCTAAAACCGGCTGGCTTGGTGCAATATATTACGAGTCTTAACGCACCTGCAGGAGCACGAGAAGTCGTAGGTGATCCTGGCAAAGTGTGAGGCCACGGGGCCACCTATGAGGGCCTCCTCTCATATTTTTCTTCTGTTGGCCTCGCACCAGGCCTCCAGGAATGCGGTCGAAAGGATTTTACTTTCTATTTTACCGCGACGTTTATCGATACTTATTTTAAGGACACCGGAATCCTCTCCGTCCTCTCTGGGGTCCTTTGCTCGATATATTTATAATTTCCGTATTTTAACTCGCGTTAAACTATCGCCGAAACGTTATTCTATTTTATACAATACTGTTTAAACTCGTTCGATAATTGAATCGAATGTACGAAGTACTTTTTGAGGGTGTAACTCGGTGACATAAGATTATTGCGAACTAAGACGAAAAGTATTAAATTGTTTTCGATTATTTGCTGTTCATAATGGTCCGTAACTTTAGAATCGTTGTTGGAAAATACGTTGTCGGTTTCGAGAGGTTCACCTCACCGATGCAGGATCAAAAGCAGCGGTGTATCGACGAAGAAAGCTCCCATAAACGGGGGTGTTTTAGAATTCGAACGGTGGACGAAGGGGATGGGTAGCAAACAACCATCAGACGTGCCACCCTTCTTGCAATACGACCACTTCGGTGGCTCCCCGCATTTCATCCTCGAGAGGAATTTGGCCTCAAATTAAAAGATCTCAGCCCGAGCCCCGAATGAAATCTCGTCGCACGAGGGGTAGATACGTTCCCGAACTACGATCCACTATAATCTGTACACGGGGTGTCTGGAAATTCTGCGACAAACGTCTGGCGAAGCTTTGCAAGTCGTAAAGATACTTTGGAAACATAAGTCACGAGTAAAGTCATTCTCTCGATTAGATCGATACAAAAAAATCGAGTGATCAAGCGAGTTTTTCAATCGCGACTATAGGTTTTACCAAAGAATAAACAATCGTTCTTTGTAAAATGTTTCTCCTTTCGTACGATTATTTAAGTATTTCCATTTTCTTTCTCGGTAAAAATCGTTTTAATTCAATTTCTCGGTGAAAATTACATTTACAGGAAATGGAATGGTTGGATTTGCAAGTTCATAGAGGACACAAATGTTTTCTTAAATAAAAAAATTCTTTCTTATGAAAGAATATTCCGTGTACACCCTGTAGATTGGAGTCATGCGTATTGCAGACCGACTATCGGGCATATTCACGGGCTTAATGCTACCAATATCCCAAAATTAAAACGCGCCGGCGGCCTCGCAAATCACCGCTCGCAACAACCTGTACCCTAGATAAAAGTGACAACGCGATTGGGAGACGCAAAATTGAAGGAAAGTAGCTCGATCTCGACATTATTGTGGACCAGGATGCTATGGTTACTCCGTGACACCTGTTCACGTACAGTTTGTCCTTATTTTTCGTAGAATGGCAGCGTCATTAAGTTTGGTAAAATGAAAGAAATTTACGTACCGCACTGGTATCGCAATTTCAATATTAACTCGGATACGTCAGACCTTTGTATATTTTATATCTGACCGTAACGGCGCGCGAAAAATTGAATTACCCTCGTAACAGGGTGAAGGCAAACCGAGTCAAACGCCATTAGCGTCCATCCACGGCTGGTAGGTTCACGATGCTAAATAACGAAATCTCGAAGGGTAAACGAGTTCGTTTCGACCCTCGACGTGGTCGCTGGAGAGCTTAAGAATTTCAATCTGCGGTCAGAAGGGTGGCACCAGTGAAGGGTGGAGAAGACAACTCCCTTCGTGTGTCCCTCTGGGGTGCGACGTGATTTCATTGCACCCTCCCCCTCGATGTACGGGATCAACTTAAAAAATGATCCAACCACCGTCACCAAACCGATCCGTCAACGCGAGAAGCTAATCGAAAGATCAATGTCGCGTGGTCCATTGATCGTCGATTCGTGATATACGGATAAAGCGAATTTCATTTGTTCTATACTTTCGTCGACATTTAATCATCCGGCTGAGCGATGTTTCAGTGTAATTATATAAATGAAAAAAATTGATATAATTTCGAACAAACGAAGCAATTTTCATGGCGTTTCGTTTTTGATATTACTTAGCAAACGCGTTATGACGCGTGACAGTTGAAACCCCGTGAAAATGGAGCGACGGAAGGAAAAGAATGGAGCCGACTTGGCTGGTCAGAGTGATACGAGCTATCAGAGGCGACCAACTGGCCTGTTGCACGCTGACAACTTGCATTTGCATTTCCGCTCTTTGCGACCTCCCGTGTACACATCCAAATTCGTCCATTCAACGTGGATCGTCGAAAAAATTCATGGTGAGTCTCGAAACGTTACGATATGAAATATGCATCCGCTGTCGAAGTGAAAATAGCGATATTCTAATGCGACAGGCCACGATATTGATTATTAAAACGCCGATTGCCGCTGTCCAATTGTTCAACATAAGTTTCCCAATTTAGTTAACAAAAGAATTGTTCGTTTACCGCCCATTGCAGGAATTTTCGAACGAACATACGGTTCATCTAAGGATTTCGACCACGGTAGCCGAGGGCTGGAAATCGCGTGACCAGGTTCAACGCCAAATTCCCGGCCGGTGCAAAAGCAATGACCGGAGTGGAGACGTTCGCGTGTCATGAAAACGCTCCTGTTTAACCACGACATCCTTTCACACGTGAGTAAACAAATAGACGAACAAAGAACGTGTGGTCGCTGCGACGATGCATCCGCGGGCCGCCAGCCTCCGGCATCGATTTCGACCAAAATCCCTTGCATTTTGAATGCGAATTTCGCTAGAACGATCGTTAGTCGGTTTCCTAGCATCTTATTTTGTCACCGTTTCGTTTCTACGAATCGATTTTGCCAAAGAAAATGCAGAGAAAGGGAACGAAACGGGCTACAGGAAATCGCATCATCGTTGAAAAAAATATGCAGCTTAAAATTGAACGGAAATAACCGCATAAATCATTCGTTAATATTTTCAATGAGAAATGGCTAATGTTATGTTTACGATCTCTTATGCTGCATCAGTTTCAAGCTTAAAATTTCACTGGAACAACTATGTACGCGTTTCATTCATGTTCTTAGCACAAAATGGTGTCTGTCAGTTACAGCAAACAATGGATCCGAATGAAATTCGTGTAATTATTTCTCTATGTATCTCGATCAGGATATTCCACGGTGGAAACCAAGATACATTTAATACGATATAGGTAGGTATAAGGCTGCAAAGTGACGTCGGCAATGATTACAATTGACTTCTGTACAAGATAACTTTGCAAGAAAGTTTCTTGGTCTCTCGAAAATCAAGAGAAGGTTCTTAAAAAATAAACGGGGCGAAGCAGGAAGGACATCCATTTCCACCCTCTTCAAGATCCTTTCTACCACGTTCCATATCCTCGCCCTCTTTCCTGCGAACGCTACGAGGCGATCCACCTTAATTAATGAGTTTATTGGAAACTCTGGCGTTGTTGGTCTTGGAACACGGCAGACCCGAAGGGCAGACCAGCTAGTACCGACTCGAGACTACTCGCTCCGTCACTCCTCGCCATTTTAATTTCGCCAAGAAACTTTCTAATTACGAACTTTTCTGATTAATCACAGTAATTAATTAGTAACGTTCGCGAGAGGGGGGAAAATACGAACCAGCTGGATGCAGCAAACTGCTTCCAGTTTCATCGAGTAACGCGCCTTCTCCAACCCCTTCTTCCTCGCTGGCTTCTTTCCGGATTTTCTCTTCTCGAATCGTTCCGCGTTTCTACCTTTCTTCGATACTCCATTTTCATTATTTTTCAAGATTTCAAGTTCTCGACTCTTTCTACAATTTCTCTCGCGTCGATCTTAACTCGCCCCTTAAGAAATCATTTCCAACTTGGCTCTTTCTTCGTTCAGCGAAACGCATATATTTCATTCCATATCTTCTGATTTCTGACACGAAAATTAACACGTTTAATTTTTCAAGATATTTAATGTACGAGTCACGCTGTTAATGAACCTTATCGATAACGCTGATCGAGCGAAACGCAAGTTCGTTTCGGTGAAACTCTCCGACGAAATTTCAGGTCGCCAGCATTTATCGTTTCTTTCTTTTTTTTTTACGTGAGAAGTCGAAGAAGAAACAGACGATAAGGCGAAGCGTCAATGATTAATATCGGATAGCTGAGAGTTTCCATTAGCGGAGTAATTAATTCACGAAAATGTCCAGCCGTCTTATCTTTCGAAGTTCTTCGCAACCGCTTCCGCGGTTCTTCGAACTTTCGTCAATTAACAGGTCTCAGCAGTTTCCGTTATCGTCAAGTTTGTTCGACGGCAAGCATGGTTTGCTTCGCAAACTTGGAAAACGGCGGACATTTATTATCTCTTTGGAAAAAAAAAATAAATTCCAATCGTTCGGAAACCTCGTCATTTCTTTCGTCGTCGAATGATATACACGAATTTAGAACTCGCACGGTTAATCCGACATTTTATTTCTAGAAAATCCCTTAAAATAGCATGAGATTGCATCGTTAGATATCCTTCCCCTCTTCCTATTTCGTCTTCCTAATAAGATGTTTTGATTGGCTCACCCGCTGGGCTTCGCACCTCGTGGCCGGTTCCTGCAAAGTTCCAACCAGGTAGCCAGTGACTCCGCAGGATCAGGTGTACAGTATCTTTCGTAAACGAAACAAGATTCCATGGACGTTTCGAATTACTCGGTTGGCAACCCTTTCTATCTCTGCCTTTTGGAACACCATCGATATACCGTGTATATCAGGTCATTCCATAGACAACGTTTATTAATTATTTAATACACGTTTCTGTGCGATCTGTGTCACGATCTGTTTAATTAATTGGTTACTCTTCGACTGCTGTATTTTATGTTTACAAAATATTTTCGGTATAGCATTTAATCAAATTATTGTTACTGTGCTACGTAAATATTTCAGGGTTGAATTGTTAAATGACAGAGAACGATGAGACATAAAGCACCAGCCTCGAATTACCGAAGGATATTCAAAGTATTGCTGTTGACTGTACGCAGATCGAATCACGAGGACTCCGCACCTGTACCCGTATTCCGTGACTAATTTTAATTCGGAAATTGCTGGTTCCTTAACAGCTATCGTGCCATTTAGATCCGTTCCGATTTCAACCTTGCTTCAGGCATCGATTATTCCTTCGGACAGAGTCAAATCGTCAACCAGAAGAAATCATAAATTGTATGAATTTTTAAGCTCATGGTCTCGGGAAGTTATGTTCCGCCGTCATATATCGATGATTAAGAACGTTTGAAAGAGGCTGCTTAAGGAGATATCAAAACATCGATATCATCGAACGATAGGAAAACGAAGAAAGCAGAAAGACGTCGAAGATTATCTCGAAAGACATTAATAGTGCACTTACGTTCAACGACTCTGTGCATTAATTGCGCGATAATCTTATCGACAGCTTATTTAAAAAAAACATATCCTTCCTGGACACTGGTCAGGTATCGCGCTTACGAGGTGAGTTCTTCGAGTCTTCCCTTCTTCTGCTGCAAAGAAGGAACCGAACTTCGTGCATGCCATACCTATCATCCGTTCACCTCCCTCTCCTCGGAAACGATCCTTTTCTCTTCTTTCTCTCTTTCTCATCGTACCTCACGATCGTCCAGTCATCGTGTAATGACGTGCCGGCTGTCAGACCGTGAGGAGAAGCGAGGCAAGGCGAGGCAACACAATTCGAGCCACGAAACGATCGGTGTACGGCATCGTCGAGGAGACGCGAAGAACAGAGATAGAAGCGAAATAACCACCGCGAGAAAAAGAAACTCGAAAACCACGCGAGAAAAGGAGAAATAAAATGTTATAAAACGTTGATTAAACGAAGAACAAAATGATAACTCGATGCGTAGTCTTCGGTAGCGAGCATAACGTTAAAGATATTTGTATCGGCGAGACTTCATTCAAGATACGGCGAAGACGCGAATACGAGAATTTGGACGGTCGGATGAGAATTTGGCCACTTTCAAAAGAACGCTTCGGTAACGAACGTGTAAGACTGACTGCTTTTATAAGAACGCTTTATTAGCAAACGTGCAACTTCTTTCTCAGAGCTAGAAAGGTACAACAAAAAATCTGGACACAATCAGTCCGTTTAATAGCTTTGGTCACGTTTCATTAACCGAAGCCAAGAGAGTCGCTCGAACAATAATTGAATCGACGCGATTCCATACCGATCGCTTTCGCACGATCGACTCTGTTCATTTTCTAGATCCCTCTTAACGCTCCAAGTAGATTCTCGGTGTCCAAAAATTTTGGAATAATTAACCATGGCCGAGGAGGAAGGAGGAAAACACGCGAGACGGTAAGGATCTAATTTCATCGGAGGTTTCTGACACCCAGACGGACATGAACGCGAGGCGAACGTTATAGACGATGTCCATAATGGCGATGACGCGCGAACAATGGTGCGTGGACATAAATACCACGATCGGATCTCCACGGACACGCCTCTGATTAAATTAGGAACGCTCAGCAGTGGCAAAAAAAAAAAACGATTTAAGTGTTTAGAGACTCGAGTGGCTCGTAAGGAGGCTTCAGTGTGTATCGAAAATCATCGACGATCATTTTCGAACGAGTGTTCCACTTACCTTGCTCTAGAGGATGTACCATAATACGGAGGTAATAAGAGTAGTACCTTATAGCATTGACATGTAGGGACTTAGGAATATATGCACAGGTATTCCACATACAGAGATCTCTCGTTTTTGCAGTATAGATGTTTCATCGACAAATATTATGATCACATACTATGGTACACCCTGTATAATCCTCGACGTTGATCACCATCCTTAAATGCTGCACGACTTTATTATAATCGAACGAATTTGTTGCGTTTTCGAATAAGAATGTACCTTGAAGATTTGAGCAGCGACGAACTTAATTATGGAGGAAGGAAGGAGTCGAAGCCGGTGAAAAGACGGGGCGAAATAATCAGGCCCACTTCGCGAGTTTCCAGGTCGGCAACAAACTGGAAAACGAATGCGTCGCGAGGCAAAGAACGGAGTCGAGCAGTCAGGATAATTCGTGTGATCAAAGGCGACCGACTCGTTGGTGTCTCGTACTGGCATCGTCTCACCTTTAATAAAGCTATCTGGCATCTCTAATATCTCTTCTCGTCCCTCTCTTGGAGCATCGAGAAGAGTAAGAGGTACGGTAAGCGAGCGAGAACCGAGGAGGATGAAGAAGGACGACGGCATCGAACGAAGCGGGAGGAACTCGAAATGAGAGAGAAGAAAAGGAGAGAGATGTTGGTGATTCTTTGCACCGAGACACCTTTCCACAACGAGGCCTTGTTCAGCGGGAGAAAAGACACGTCAGCCGTGTACGCACCTCGTCTCTTCGGGGCCATCGATACGACGACGTGGATCTGTTCTTTCGTTCTTACGACTTCGACTGCTTCTCTCTTCCCTGCCAGTCTTACTTTATTATACTTATCGGCCGCGGACCGAGCCGATGCTTATCGACGACCGCCGTCAATTAAGCAATTATCGACACCTTCGACCGCGGTGCCAGCAAGGGCCCAGATCAACTCGTCTGCTGGCTCATGGCCTCGAATATCGATCGAAGATCTTCGTATTGGTCCTGTTGTTGCACTGTTTGTTGTTCGCCAGAAATTTTCACGACTCGACGGACTAACTTTCGAGACTTCTCTTCTTCAATTTTCTGTCGATCATTTATTTTTCTTTCTTTCGTTAAGACGTGAAGTTTTGATTACTTTCGAAGATCTCGAAATTGATTGCTTGCCGTATTTCGTCGAAGTTGCTTCTATTATATTTAATACGCGACGATACCAGTACCGAAAAGAAAAAAGAGTAAACTCGAAAGAATGTTACTCGGGCGCAGGGTAATCTACATCAACCCTTCGCAGACAATCGTTACAGGGAAATTAATAACCGTACATATTTCACAGTTTTATCTACACATCCCTCATTTATTAGCGGCGCAAGAAGTCGCGGGACGCATCGGAGGTTAATCAACTTAACGAGTTCGTTGATGGACCAGCCCGTGGACTTCGATAACTTCGCTAATGGCTCGCACGACGACGCTTCTCAGCCACGGTCAATTAAGTCCATAGAAACGTTTCCGTATCTCTGCGTTCGTGGATGAACATCGGTGGAGACTTTACTACGATTTTCATGCTGTCGATATAGAACACTAAATATCGTATTTGCAGATTTTTAATTAGAAGAACGCGTGTTGGAAAGATTAATAAATCGCCGAAGACAGCGGTGAAATAATTCGATTAATCGATGCGTCGGTTTTCCTTGAATGAAAGAGATATCACGATACGCTGACCACGTATCGGTTATCGATCTACCGTTATTTACGAGGTGAACCAGGCCGTGTCAACGTAACAGATTCCAGGATACCGGTGTTCCGATCACGTTCCGCGTGTTCCCCGTCGTGTTGTCCTTACAGGACGCGTTTACGCCGTCCGGTACACGCGTATATATGCGTGTAGCAATTTACTGGCCGAAGAGGAGGCGTCGGGCTACATAAATCAGAAAGACAACGCGTCTGCTTATTAACCACCGGCGATTTATTTCCGCTTGTTGGTACACGGACTTTCCGCGCGCCCATCCATTCGTTTCACGTCGAACTGTTGCGACAAAATTGAAAAATTCCGTCGTAACGGAAACCGTCTAAATGAACTCTGAATTTCTAGTTATTGTCCCGATCAACGAACTTGTATTTCCTTCGCGTCGAGAGAAAATGAAAAGGAATTGTTTGCTTTACCTTTCGACTCGTTACTTTATTCGGTTGGAACGATCAAACGGATATTCGTGCATGTAAACGAATTCCATACATAAATTTATCGACTTCCGCTCTCTATTCAAAGATATATTCGACGATACTTCCGGCAATTCTTGCGGTTCTTCCCTCGTTTCGACGTATGATAACGCTATCGACGTCAGATGAAAAATAACGCCTCGCTTCGACGTGTCTCCTTCGTTCGTGCTATTGCCGGATCACTCTCGCGTTTGATTCGAATGTATTTATTCGGTTTGATGTCGATGAAATTTTTACGACCAAAAAATTGATGATTCATCAGGGACCACGTAATTGCATAGGTTGTAATTGTTAGGCAGGAAAGAAGAGAAAAAGAGGGACGGTCGAAAGGGAAGAACGCAGAGTATCAGGAATGCCAGGAAATATGGCGAGGGCTTAATCGTGGCGGGGTTGGATCTCGTGCAATTAATCGAGGGAGGAGCACGTCGGATTTTAAGGACTCCTCCTGGTGCGTGAGGACCCACCGCGGGTTCCGTCTTCCGTTATTTATGTTCCTGGATCCGAGGAGCTCGGGGGGTCCAAGAATGTCCGCCGTTCCACCAAAACGCGGCTCGACTGTGACTATTAATTATTCCTCTGATCCGTTCACGCCTAACACAGTTTTGCCTGCGTTGTCTTACCTTCTTCCTTTTCATCCGCTTTTAACCCTTTGCCAAAATCGAATAACGTCGTACAGTTAAGTTATAATTTGCAAGCTACAGAAAACGTTAAAATTTTCTTTGTCTGTTCCAGCAATGCGACAACGAATAAGTTAACTCCGAGGATGAAGCAAAGGGTTAAAGAGCATTCATTCAGCTTCCGAAGATTGTCAGTATTTGGCGAAACGGAGAGGATACGAGGGAAGACAGGATCAATAAATCAAGAATATACTCGTTCCACCGATACTTTATTTATTCAACCGTCTTAATCCACGCAGAAAACCGCGATTTTTCCGCGGGTTTCGTGGCGCCACTGTTTTTACGAAGGAGCGTCACGCTGTGCCTTAGACGCGAGCGTGTATCTACGATCGCGTACATGCCGCTGGCATACGCGCACGCCTGGAATAATTAACGAGAAGACGCCAGAAAGGGCAAGAAAACAGCAGGTAGAAGACTCTCGTGAATTGTCAGGTGCCTTCGAACGTCCCCTCGATGTATCTCTTGCGTCTTCCTGAATTTTAAATTCCCTTCCACCCCGTTACCAACCAACCACTTCGTTACAAACGCGCTTTCTTCTCCTCGCAGTCTGCAATTTTGTCTCGAGAATATAACTCTCGAATTCGAAATAAAAATCGAAGGGTGGTAGCAGAGAGGAAAGGACAATAGATCGCGTTACAAACTCTCGAATCTTGGCGGCCTACGATTCGAGGACCTTCTTCTCGTAGATATCGCTTTCGAATAGAGTCTAGACACTTCACGCGTGTCGCGATATCGCATAAGCTTGCTAAGATCCAAAATGGAAGTCATCGCGTTTCTTCCAAGCCGATTTGGTCCAATGTCTGCGCCACGCGAGGCTCTTGACCCACAGTTAACTCCGAAAGCCTTGAATTCTCGAAGTCTCGAGTCGTCGAATAGTATTACAATTACAGTGGCATTTACGCGATAAAAGTCGGCGAGATTCGGATGAAAAGAGGGAAAACAAAGTGGTCGGGTATAATAGGTAGGAACAACGGGAAGGAAGGACAAAACGGCGTGGTAACATCACGATTTATCCTCGCGCACGCGTGATTTATAACGATGCGTACAGTCGCTACTGCACGACGTCTCCGGCCCTCTCATTTGTACGCACTTTCTCTCATTTACGCTCGTGGAACCCACCGAAAATAAGAAGGAGAAGAAGAAGAAGAAGAAGAGGAAGAAGGAAAAAGGAGGAAGGTAGGAGAAAGAAGACGCACACGGACAGGCAACTCGTGAGTGGAGCATGAATTATTCAAACTGGCGGATCTCTCTCGCGTTCGCCGAGTCGTTGATAATGATAATCATGGATCTGGTCGGTAATGATAACTGTTCGTCGATCTCGTTGGACGGATCACGATAATAATGACAATAATCGCATCTCGATGTTACACAAACGACGGACGTGAACGTTCGTGGACCAATAAGCACGATGTGCCAGGACACTTTCGGTGTTACACGATTAAACACTCGGTGCAATTTGTCGCGTTCAGTTAATTTATCCTGCGTCCACCGTGCTGCGATGATTGGTATTCCCGTGTACTCCAAGGGAAAAGGCGTCCATTCAGACCGGTCTCCTCGGTTCGATTCTACTTTTCAATATAATGGAGATCCCAGGGAGCACTGGCTGGATGCTAATCTCCTCACCTCTTCCGGATATCGGTACCTGAAGCAGAGAACATGTTTTTATTATATTTGTCGTACTTATTAATCGTGCCTCGTTCGTTTGTACACGACATTTCAAGGAATTCCACAATCGTTTTGCAGGTTTCAAGCTTTTTTTCAGTCGTTCGTACGATAAAAATGTTAACTTATGTTCCTTGTCGATTGTGATTAATCGACGATTTTAAATATAACGATAGGAGATAATTAGTGCATTATACATAATTGATGGGCGCGGAATCTACCGAAAGAAGATAAATCGATAGGAAACGCAAGCATATTTTAATTATTTCCACCCGTGGAAAAAAGTGGGAAAGAAGGGAGCCACAGTCGAAGCGGAAGAGGGATCCAGGTAGACAGAAGGTGATCTGCACCACGACCACGTTGCACGTAGGAGCACGTCGCTGTAGGTAAAACGTACCTACTGCATCCTGCCCCTTCCTTCTCCTTTTTCCTGCCCCTCCCGAGGATCTGACCCACCGACGGTGGCAGTAGCGGCGCGCATAACAGGGTGGACGTTTAACATATGACCGGCTACCAGTGTTATTAATGCGCTGGTAGCGTCGTGCTCGGTTTCTTGCGAGCCCACGTACGGTGCCTACGATCCTCGTGGCTGGGTTGGGGCCACCCGCGGGTCCTCCCTGCTCCAACGGGCCCCTTGATCGCGGAGTAAGAGGCCCACGGAGCCGAGGTGGGGTAACCTTCGCGAGGTATACAGGGAAACGCAGCACTCGAGAAGACGTAACACGACACTCGGAAACTGCGCCGCGACCACGTCGGCCTCGACCCATCCCATCTTGGCGAGTTATGTCTTCCTGCTGCCCGAGGGTCTAATTAATATGTGTTTAAGCGGAGACACCGTACCTGCTCGACACCGACTACCACCTCGACTTTCTGCATTCTCGAGGACTTTCCAAGATATGTTCCAACCGGATTCTTCGTTCTTTGCTCTCGTAAATTGATTATGTTGTGTAGGGTGTAATGGGCAAGACTCGTCTGAGGTGCAAGCTCGCGTTGGATATGAGTCGGCATGATCAACTTCGAGCGAAAACAAGGTCAAATCTAACGCGCGTTTAGATCCACGCATCGCATTACGAATGTTAGATCGACGATTACGAAGTAACAACTTTTCGTAATGACTCGAAAAAGAAATCTCTGTCACTAGCGTAGATGTCGTGACAACGGAGTAACGCGAAAAATCGCGGAAAAGGAAGAAAAAAATCGTCGTGGGTGTGCCTATTTGTTCGGAGAGGAAGAGAGACAGGTCGAAGTCTGATTCCACGGAGCCGAACGAAGCATCTGACGCGATCCTGCGAGCCTATAGGCAAATATCTCCCGCTCAGCCAGGACATTAGGAGTTCTCCGGCGTCCGGAGGATTATAAATCCTTAATACAGATCGGCACGCGATGCTCGGCTCGTTAGGGTGATGCATGGCCGACTCTGGTGTCCCGGGGTGTACGGTAGCCGATACCAACACAACCGTACCGGGTCCTCGTACGACAGACTCGTTCCTGCGGGAACGGTTACACCCTCACACACTGGCAGCCACCAGGTAATAATGAGAGATCAGAGATACGGCTCAATATTAATTGTGCGCATCGAGTGTGGCGGTGCTGCTGCTGTTGCCTCCACTTTGGTACCGGAGAGAGAAATCTGACTGCTACCGGCTTACACCGATCCTTCGATGCGATATGTACGATATACGATACAGGACCGTGTGGACCTGATCCTGCTGGTTCGCTCGCGAAAGAGCCACGCATGCTTGATCTTCTTCGTTGCGCCACCAACACGTGGACAATTTTCTTCGATATTTATTTAGACTTCTCCTTTTGCTTTTCCTTGGTCGATTAGTTGGTACACGGTATTCAACAATTTAGACTAGTTTTGACTTTCTTGCGGTGTACGATACTTAACATTTTTGCCATCGGTACCACGAATTCCTAACTATCCTAACTATCTAATGTAGTTCCCGTAATTCGTCTTGTAAGAGTTAACGCGTACAAGAGCTACGTAGGAGATGAAAAAGGGTAAAAAATCCTGATTGAGACGAGGCCATAGCTCCTCCTTTTCGTCCTTCCTGATCCTTCTCGGCTTCTCCGCAAACCCACGCCCACGATGTCCCATTGCTCGTTCCACGGAACCGAGAATATTTCCTCTTCCCCTTCTCGCTACGACGTGGGGCCACTTTGAAGATACAATCTCGAAACAAATTACGAACGTTGCTCGCGCTGTCCTGCCGTTTGCGCTCGTCCTTCGCAGCTGGATCGGAATAATCGCGACCCGTTAGCGAGCAGAGTGAGATCGCGTCTTTTTTAAATCGACGCGCGTATCGTTGTCCCTCCACCTCTCGCAGGCCCGAAGGATTTATGGACCGACAGAGTAATAAGTTCCCTCGGAATTAAAGTTCCACGCCTTGTACCAGTTCGCTCTGATAACGATCGAAATCCGGAGCCGAGGATCGTCACGAGGTACTACTTTCTTCTCTTCGTTTTTTCCCTCTGGCCGTTATCGATGCGCGTCGAATCTCGACCCGATCGTTGGACCGTGTTCGAAATCTGGGTCAGAGTAAGTCAACGAAGAGTATTCTGTCCTGCGTTTGCTCTTCAGGCTTAAGGCAAGATACGGGTTCGACGGATGCAGGAAACGTTATTCCATGACTGTTTGGACAATCGAAGTTGTCGACTGACAAGTCGACTTTTCGTTCTCGAAAAGAACTATTTTACAAATTTTCCACGTGATCGGTATAGCAACCTCGCTATATCGGTATAGAAACTTTCGAAACGTCGTTTCTCCGAGAAATCCGGAACGATTCTAATCTTGTCAGCCAGAAAGGAACCGGGTACTTCGCAGGAACAAGAAAACGTATAGGTTCTTGCAGGTGTATGTGGTGGTAGCTGTTGATCGGTCGGGTCCGTTGCTCGTCTCAATCCGGATTACGGTAACACCTGGCCATCCGCAATTTTATCATCCCTCGTTCCGGAAAGATTCCAATTTTCTTCTCCCGTTACGTCACCCCCTGGCCTCTTATCCAACCTCGCTGTCGGCGACCGTTTCTTCTGCGCGCTCTTTTTTTTCTTTTTCTCTTTCTTCACCGTCTCCGGGAGACTCAATCTGTGTCTCATCGTGGATTATTGGGATTTCGTCGAGGAGGAAGAGGAAGTTGGCTGGCTGGCTGTCTTGGCTGGCTGGTTGCCTCGACCGTCTGCGCCAAGGGAATCGGTTAGAAGAGAGTAGATTCGTTGACCAGCGAGTGCCTTTAATTCTTTTCCTCGTGAACCATTCGACCAGTCGTTCGTTTCCAGCCGAAATAAGGAGCTCCGCTGATCGGTGATTTCGTCGAATTGTCCTCACTGACAATTTACGCCGTCCACTATCGTGAACCTGGATTTTTAAGTCTTTTCTTCTTCCGCGCCAGACTTCTAACCCCTTTCTTTTACCTCTGGGACACGGAAGCTCGGAACTGCGGGATTTTTAATTTCGTCTTGTTCCTTGCTTGGTCTGGACCGGTAATTGCGAGGACTTCTTGGAAATAGACGAGCCTGCAAGGAGCCTTGCACGTTTTCAGTTCGCACGATATCGAAGTCAATCGTTATTTTGTTCGCTTCACCTTTTATATTCTTGTACAGGAGATATTTGGAAAATTTGACGTACTCGAATCGCAGTAATATTCTAATTGAACAGTTTTGAGACAGTACTCGTACTTCGTAGCATTGCAAATCCCCGAAGACGATCCACTTACGTTTCACGACGAAATCGAGGAAGAAGGGCCCCGGAGAAGATCTCGAGCAGGGAAAATAATGATTCCATAATCGTGAGATAATTGGCGTAAGGAGCTTGCCACGTACAGAGAGAACTCGGGAGTGGTGGCAGTTACATCAAAGGAGACCTTCAAACCCCGTGCCCAACAGACAAACCTCCTTTTTTTCACCGCCTCTTCTCGGTGTACGAAATCGATCCGCGATGATTAATTTTCAATCGCGGCTTAATTACGCCAGCCGGCTAAGCCCGATTGAAGAGGCGTCCCCGGGAATGGTGAAAGGGCGGTCTGTGTCGAAGGAAAAGAAGGGAAAAAAGGGAGAGTGAAAAAAAGAGAAGAAGAACGAGGAAGTGTAAAGAGAAAAAAGAGGAGAATGTCCCTATGGTCCTCGAATAAAAGGGATACCCCTTCGCCGTTCTTCTCTGTCTCTATCAGGATTGGGTCCAAGATGGAGGGGTTACACGGTGTCGGGGGGTGTGGATGCAGGACACGATTGCCAGGAACACGTGATTAGATGGCCCTCCTTCCATCCGATTCGCCGGATTGGACACCCCCTCTTCAGTCACTCAGGGACGTAAAAAAATGCAATCGGCTCTTAGCGTAATGAAAAAGAACCGACCCCGGGTAATTCGAACGAGCACGATGCCCTTCGTCCATGTGTGTCTTTTCTGTTTTGTACGACGAATGCACGCTATATATATGTAAACGCGTCGAGGGTGAGTACACTGCCCCCTCATCGTCCTCGCGATTGCAGCTGTCGCGTTTGAGGATATCGCCGACTTTGACGACGAATACGGAAATCGAATGAGCCCTGTAATCGCTGTCAACCTTCGACCGGTTTCTTCGTCTACCCGTTCAACGACAAATTTAACGCTCGTGCCAAGCGTTTTACGGTGTCATTCGATGAGATGTACGATTGCTTGATAGCACCGTGGATAGTGTGAGCAATAGACACGACTATCTTAATGCAGACTTGGCATTGTAAGTTTTGCAAAATGAACTTGGATGATGGTGTTCAAAGACAGACTGTCTCTTGCAGAAACAATTTATTTTAAAAAGGAATTCTTGTCAAAGGTTAAAAAGTGTCTGGCCACTCGTGATATTTCAATTAGACGTATGCGAGTATCGTCTTTTTACTCCATTTTAAGTCTCGAATCTATTACAGAATATTCCACGATTGTTTTAAGTCGTTCACCGCGTTTATCGTCGGTCGAATCGTTTGCCCTCTGGAAATTGTCGTGTCTACAAAATGAAGATGTAGTTTCGGCTGCCTCGAACGCGGCAGGGAACAAGATCCTACGAGACCGAGGGCAAAAAGCCCATGATTCCCGTGATTCATGGCAGTTTTTACGCTGGGTGGCCGGAATAATTCACCCTAATGCTCCTGCTAACTGCCTGTGGCCGTAGCGTGCGATTGTTTATTGCCAAAAAGCATCTCTTTAATATATATCATCGCCTCTGCGCCGAGGATCGCGCAAAAAAGGCTCGAGTTGCCGCGAGAACGAAACGAATGGATCGAAATTTTTCTTTTTCCCTTTTTCGGCGAACCTCTCGAACTTCTGTCGCGTAAACAAACGTCGCGCGATGTCGAGTGTGTATCGCAAACGAATGCCTTTCGAACTTTCTTCTGGTTCGCGGATTCGTTGGAAATCCGCTTAATCGCCTCGCAAAGTTCTCGTATCAACGACGTTAAGGGTTGCAAGTTGCTTTTGTGTCGAAGAGGTGAACTCGTTACGAAGAGGATGAATGGTAAAAATATAAAACAAAAGAAAAAAAAAACAAAAACAGGTTCGAGATTAATGAATGTCGATCATATTTCGACTAGGTACACGATCGCGGAACGTGTTTGATGGAGAGAAGGGTACAGTTTTTTTTATATTTATTTTTGTTCCCTTTCGATGTCGGTGCGACAGACCGTCGAGTATCAACAGCAATTGCAAAACGATCACGCGGATAGGAGTGCCGTTAGACACGTGCATTAATAACACTCGACATTCAGACTGGTTTCTCTATTTCTCTACCCTGCCCCTTTCTCCTCTTAACTCCTCTGCGAACCACCATGGTGGAATTTAAACACGATTTTGCAGGTGAAGCTCGTTTTTCATTATAATCATAATTCATATATTTCATCCTAGAGTTTCTGCGAGACCTTTCTTTGCGATATTTTCGCTCTACCTTTGAGCTTTCAAATTTCAATCGAAAATTTCGATTTGGAACGATAGCAGACTAGAACGAAAATTCAAGGGGATTAAAGTTAAAGATTAGCAAAGGAGCAACTTGTAAGGATAAAGTGTAGAGTCGAATTGACGCACGGTAAAGAGGTGTATTAATTAGCAGCGGGAGAGAAAATAGCGAATATGGGTAGGCCTCAGGGTTGAAATCATTAGCAGGGGATTGTTTCGCGATTCTGATTTAGCCCCTACAGTCTGCTACGTCAATTCTAATTGCATTTGACAGTAATTTGGTAAGGGAGAGGGAGTTGATTGACGGTCAGCCACGTTGCGAACCGTTCCTCTCGAGCTTTCTCCATTCATCTTCCATCTTTTCGTACGGCAACAATACTTGTACGACGCGCACCGAACATGTATCTTGTTTCTCGAATGAGATAATCCTGCTAAGTTTCCAATTTCACCGACGTTAATTAAGACTAATCGATATTTCGCGTAGGTTCTTAAACTCCGTGGATACCTCTTCAATTAACTTCTGTTCTATTTTTGCATTTTGACATTCTTCGAACACCGTTCTTCCATAAAATTTGTTCTCGAAGCGATGTCAGATTTCGGTAAACTTCGTCTACCTTATATCGTTGTGTACAAAAATGCTATGAATAGAGTATTAGAGTCGAATTTCAATTCTCATTAGCTATGATCGATAGATCGATATAAATGAATAAACATTTCCATTAATTTCGTATCTTCGAAACGATTAACGGATTTATCATTTCACTGGAATAAGATACGGACTGCTTGTCGAAGCGAATGCAGAAAGTGATTTCGATGGGACAGAAAATTGCGCGTGTAATGCCGCACGTTCGCTTCGTTTCATTAGATACGCATCGAGAACGTGACGCGAGATCGTCTTAACCCTTTTGCAATCTGGACAATTCTTCGATCGTTTCGACGCCATGTTAGAGGAAACCGTGACGAAGATGACGACGGACCACGGTTGTTCTGGTCACAAACGTTAATTAAAGTTCACGCGATGCCGGTGAATGGCTCGTCTTATTTCTCTGTCGACGAAGTATCGCGAAGAATGGCTTCGCAAATTATTGATTGTACCATTAATTAATGTTGCACGAATTGCAACTGACCAACTTCGAATCATTGACAATCCGTGTGGCGCTCGTGCTCGAGTGTGTAGTCTAATCTACTTCGAGTCAAGTCGTTATAAACGACTTAAGCTCAGAAGTGACATAATCCATAAGTAAACATATAAGTAGTTCAGACTGATCAACAAATCTCGTTGACGTCGATAACAGAGATATCTTGGCACTGTTTAACAGCCGGAAAATAAGTTTGGCAAAAATGTCGTAACAATGACGACGAATATCGTGTGAATAGGAGATATTACGGCTTAAATACGCGTTCGTACAAATCATCGGCTCTAGGCACGGTGGCCAAACTGATCGGATCGAAGCGAAATTAATTAATCCGTGGCTCGATACATCCGACGATGGTTCGTTAATCGTTGATGGCTAATTATGTTCGGCAGAGTGCAGATAGAACGTTGCATGCATCGCGTGATCGTAAATGCTTGAAGTTTCCGCTCGAATATGCTCGATTGTTCGTTAATACGTTGACTGTTCGTCGGTGATGATCAGCGACCAGCGTTACGAATTTAATTTAATCAAATAATTTGAGACTGATGAATGGCAGAAAATCCTGATTCCCATTAAATCAGAGAATTACTTTTTAATATCGTCGATACTTTATTAATCTTTAATCCTACATTAACAACGCAATAGCGCTAAATTGAGGATTTAATGTTTTAATACTTTTGTTTCTTTAAATACTTAAATTTCACCACTAATCTCGTTTCGTCACTCGACGAATGGGTAACCTAGCTAATTAATTAAGCAGTGCATTACTCGTGATCTTTACTATACGCGATGGCGCGTTTGGTAAACGTTACCGATTCCGCACAAGAATTGGCCTACGGTTCCCCTTGGATCGCGATTTTCGCGGGCTACAAGGCTGCCGGAAAAGAGATTACATCCTCTTTTACATGTTGGCACGACGCGCGCGAAGATGGACGAGGAATAGAGTAGCCGAAGAAAGATGACAGGGTGCGCGAGAAGACGCAGGAAGAGGAACAACTCTGTTCGCACGTAGGAAAAAGACGATGACGTTTGGAAAGCGAAGGAATACGACCGAGAGGGGGTAGTTTGGGGTGAGTCGGACGAGCTACAACGACGATAAAGAGAAAATCCGGAGAAGTGGTAGGAGGAAACGCTGCGCGGAGAAGAATGAAGAGGACAGAGGGTGCATCGTGAAAACCAGGGAAGAAAGAAGAGAAAACCGGAGGAACACGACGAAGAAGGAGAAAGTAGCGTGCTGCAGAGCGAGAGCGTGGGTGGATGAAGCGAAACGGAGCCCGGAGGTGGGTTTATCTCGCTCATCCTCATTAAAACCCTTCGCGGCCCACCCCCTTCTTCCTGCCGGCAGCTCGTTCCTCTTCCTCTTCGGCTTCTCTTCTCTTCCTTCGAATCGCAGCCCGCTTTGCTCGCGCCAACAGACGGAGACTCCCGGTGTCCTCGTGTTGGTAACACGAAGACAAACACCGACGCTGAAAACTGCTCTGCACCCGGTCTCTGTTTGCGCGCGTTCCTTGTGTGTTCGTGTATACGACGGTATACCCGGTAGGCATCCCTGGCTCGTTGTAGCACGCTCTATTAATTAAAAAAATGGGGACTCCAGGGAATGCTGGTCAGCGACAGGGGGTGAGAGCGTATCGACGCCTCCGTAATTGGAGAGGGACGGAGGGAACAGAATGAAGATTTCGTTGCTCTAACTACGCTTTTAATGATTCTTTAATCATTCCTTAATGTCGCCTGGATATTTATACCCTCTGCTTTTCTTCTTATGCCTTTCCCGTGTCGTTCTCTTTATTATCTTATCGTAAAGCACGCGCGTACATCCTACTTTACAATTTTCCCTTTTCTATTCATGCTCTTTGAATCGTTTTCCACGGCATCGTTATCTAATACACTGTTCGGTGCAATCATCCTCACATACGAGCGATTGTCTGTCAAATGGTCAACTTCAGACTATAAGAACTACGACACGATTTGATGTTGTATAGGTATCGGAAAATAGCACTCGTGGAATATTAATGCGATGCTTAAGATTTCAAGAAAGATCCGATGCTTTATACGACACAAGTCCTATTTTGTTGCGGTGTGTCGTAAAGTTATTTTAAACAAAAAGTACCTATCAGGCTTTACTGCAAACTCTAACAATTATTCGCGACATGTATTTTACATCGATGGCACTCTGGCATTAAAATCTAGTACTATTCCTTCGATCCTCCATAATTATCGTTGAAACGAATTAAAAGAACTGGCAACTCGAAAAGCGTCGCGTCGCTTCGGTCGGGTTTCCGGACGAGCCATCACGATTTTCTCTAAGCACGGCCACAGGAAAAAGAAATCTCCTCTCGAGAGCGTGCTCATCTTCCTCGGCTTCGGGTTAGGTATCTTCGATATAACGAAGGGTGGTGGCTAAAACAAAGGGCCGGTCGCGGGTTGGTCGATAGTCCACGGCCGCCAATCAGGCGAGACCTCGCCGGCAACCCTCGTCCTTGCAACTTGCTATCCGTCGAGGGTGGGTTACACTACGGAGAGAGTTTGCTCATCCCTGTAGAAGAGGAACTCCGTGAACGAGGATGCCCAGGGTGTCTCGTCGCCAGGGTTACGATTCGATGGCGAAAGCGGTTCCTTCTCCGACCGTTCTTCCTTCGTCATCTATGCCTATGACCTATGTCCACGTTCGTATTTCTATCTGTTTCGACGAATCTAAACGTTCTCGTCTTCTCTTTTATCGCGTACAATGACCGATGAAAATTTCGTCGAGTTATGTGAAAAGGAAAAGGGTGTACGTTTCGATCAGCGACATGAATCGTGACGTCGAAAGAATTATCTGCCTCCCGTCTCAACGTATCTCGTTTATTCAACACTTACTTTTATTATACATCCTTACGCGTAAGATCTACATAAAAACTTATTAAAACGAGCTTAATCATATGTTCATAACTGGTTCTGGGCTGGGGCAGCTTCGCGTAGCGCTTCGGTGCACGGTGTTCCCGTTCTAAAACAGAAAAAAACGACATCGATATTAATATTCGGATCGATAATGGAACGTTGGTAGTAAAAAAGATTTAATCAATAGGCGACAGCAAGAATTTGGGACCAATAAAAATCGGTGATTTATACGTTATTTGAGCAGCAATGATAAATAGATCCATGCAGGTTTAATTCTAGTCCGACAAAGATTAGACAGTAGGTTTAGGGTTAATTCGATTCAGATCTATGCCCGATTAGATCTATTGTTGCCGAACATAGATAGTTAATCATTAGTCTATAGCGCAAAGCGAATTAATTTTTCTCTAAATACCAACGACATTGAAAGGGTTAACGAAGAATTAGCACGAAAATAAAAGACATCGAAGTTAGATCATTCAGCAATTGTTAGAAAGAATGAAAGAATATTTCAAACTAATTTCAAAGCTAAGAGGCGTGTAACTTTTTAAATTACCCAGAAGACTTAACTCGAGACGAGACTCGAAGCGAACAATGAAGTGAATCGTGGCACGACGGAAGGGGATGGAAAGAGGAAGAAACGAAAAGAAGAGGGACGGGGGTTCCACTTTTGTGAAGCGGACAAACGAGAGGCAATCGCTCGATCGGTGATCAGCCTTCAGTGGCACCGTCGAAGTGGCAATATTAATTTATTCCTCGTAATGTCTGCTGATCCACCGGGACTCGGGGACGGAAGGAGGAAAAAAACGCGGCTGTCTTCGCGATTCTGCGGATCGACGATCATCGATTGTTCCGGGGCGTCAGGTCAGAACGATCTCGGGACCATTATTAACCCGACTGTCCCGCGGGACGCTTCTTCCTCTTTCGCGTCCCGTTTCTGCACGCGCAGCACGTGTATCTCGTAATTAATAATTGCGAGTAATTACCCCTATCTCGTTCCCCCGGGGGGTATGTCGCGATTTCGGGGGGGTTATTGACTCCACGGTTCGATTTCCCTCGACAAGGAAATTTTAAGAACCCACCCTGTTTTTGCTTATAGCGAGATATCGATCTTTTATAACCCACCACGACTTTGTACAATCGAATAATTTCAATAAAAGAAAAGAGAACATTAATCAACCACGGTGGAAACGATCGCGTACGTGACGGTAGCGTATAATTCTAATTATTCAGAACGTTGATGCTAATAAAATACTTAGAAGATCCATTTCAAAGTTGACCAGTTTTCAGTAAAAAAAGGACAAAGAGAATTCGATCGATCGCGGAAGTGACTCGTGGATGGAGTAATAAAAAAACGAGGAGTAAGAGGAAGAAGATGAAAAGACTAGAGCGGACAACGAGGAGACGCATCATCTCCAAACGGCCGTGACAAATGAATTTTTATTAAGCCCCGTTCCATGCAGCTTATCGACCGATCCGATTGGCACAATACTGCCGAATGAACGGGACCGACAATATCGAGGAACCTCCTCCACCTGTCTCAAACCTCACCCAGCCTCTGTAATTATTTTTACGAGGGTGAGAAGCACGCTGTCGCTGACAGGTTCGCGAACTGGAGGCTGAGAACTAGCTGACGGAGACACGACGAGGCCGGAACCAACGAACCGTTCCGTCAAACAGAAACGAGAATCGTCCTGGTGAAACAGGTAAAGAACGATTCCACCCCTTTCTATGCTTTTTACGCTCCGCTCCTTCAAAGGGAGCGAAAAGGCGGACGAGAGAATCGCAGAAACAAAGATTCGTGTCATTGGCAGTGTCTGTTGGTCGGGAACTGACAGCCAGAACACGTGGTTGGAACACCTATTCAGGGAGTGGAAAACATGCTCGATCGTTTCGTAGACGAGTCGTTCTTTCGACGATTTTGAAAATCTAAATTGCTTGACCGTTCTAAGCACCTACTTAGAAATTTATTTGGTAACTCGAGGGTTAGGAGCTATCGGAAGACTTATTTATTGTAAAGCGATTGTAAATGTTCGGTTTTTAAGAGACGTTTAGCGTAAACGTAGATTCTTAAACTCGTTAGAATTCCCGTCGAAGAAGTATTAATCCGATCCTGGCAGGATGATTCGAACAAGAAGAAGGAGAAGAGAAGGAACGAAGGATGAGTCGGCGAGAACGAACGGTCGCTCAGGCATCGAGCGCGATGCGCCCGTTCTCGGGTTCAATTTCTGGCGTCAATTAAAAAGTGACGCGGACCGAGGAAAATCAGTAATTAACGAACCAGCCACCTTCGAGCTCTCCGCCCTTCCCTGGCTCTGGCTTCTTCCACGATTTTGCTACCACCGTTTTCACCACTCGTCTTTAATCGCTCGTCGATAAATTCTCGGCCACCTCGCTTCCCACCCTTCCACCCCGCCAATTGGAATCTTTTTTAAATTTCTCCTCGAATAACTCGACGGATAGAATTTTACCCAAGAACTTTACAACTTCTTAGAGTCCTACCTTAAACTTCCTTTCTTAATACTGCTCGTAGAATGTACTTCGAACTTAATTAAGATAGCGTAGTTAACTTGTTCACTTTTTAATTTAAACAAGCAAAGAACATGTCTAAAGTGGAAATGGGTTCGTGGTAGTAACGTTCTGCATAAGTACCTATCCCTGCAACACTCTGACGCGTAAGACACGCTTGCTCGAACACCCTCGCACCTATGTTAATAAATTTGTTCCTGACGCGATTATCCTGCCTGTAGCCGTATGACGAAATTGTCACGCGAAATAATCTGTCATTGTGTGCGGTTTTTTGTTTTGAAACATATTTCAATTTGGTCACGAACGGGATGAGTTTGAAGAACCATCGCGAAGGATCGAAGCGTAACAGAGTCCTGTATCGGTCGTTAATGACGTCTCCTCCTGTGACAGGGAAACGGTCAGCGAGGATTTGGCATCGTATGTCGATAAAAGGAAGAAGCCTGAACAGGAGGCGAGACCAGGTGAAGTTCGTTACACGGCATGACTCGGCAGAGACGGTCTTCTCGAAGGTGCCAACTTCTCCGCCACCTTCGACACCTTTTTACCTCGCGTCAGGTCGCTCGTCATTAGCACTGGCCGGTAATTGCCAAATTCACGGGCCCCTGGACCTATGGTCGCGCTTAATCGGCCGATTACACAGTCCCCTAGCGTGTCGAGATAGCGATCGTTTCTTTCGATAAACGCTGTTATTGTTCGAGGTGTCGGTAGATCGTGGACGATACCGTCACTAGCGAGGATTGTTTGTTAGATTAGACGCGATCGCGTCGCGATAATTAATTGGCTGTCGCTTCGGATCGTATTGATACCTTTCTTGATCGAGTACGAATCGTGTTTTGATGGGAACACGTGGAAAGTGGTGTCACTTCAGATTCGTCGAATACTGTCAATTTAACGAGGTTGTTAACTACCTTTAGGTGTCTGTATATCAATGACAAATTTTCTTACACATCGTATCGCTCGTGATTGTTTAATCCATCTATTTCTGTAGCAAGTTGTCAGCTATTTCGCACGAAACGTTCTTACTTACTTATAAAAGTACCTGAAAATGGCACTTGTAGTTTATCATTTTGCAGATTCTAGTTTGGAACGAACAAAATGTCGATGAACTTTTGATTTGCTATATTATAAAGACGTTACACGCTCAGATGATACCACCTTCTTTTGAAAGACTTTGAAAACGCTATAGGAAAAGGTAATGAATAATACTTTTGCTAGGTCATTTAAAAATATTAAAAATGTGCTTGTAGTACGTGGGAAGAATAAATTTGCTCAACTTGTGCCTAACATTGTCGTCGTTATCAAGAATAGATTATTTCTTAGGTGACTCTGCTACAATGTGTCAGAAATATCTTCGACAACCTGAGTCATATTTCCAACTGAAAAATTCTATCAGTTTGAAAGAGATGCCATCGTCACGGAACAGCTCGAACTTTAATATCCTTTTTAAGCAAAAGAGAAGCAATTAAGTATCCGGATAAGAAAGAAATTAGCGTGTAAGGGGCGTGCGTGAAGAAATCGTGGCGATACGCAAATAGAGACTGTGCGGTATTCGGCCGCGCGAAATCGCGGTGCACCTGGATTCGCAGCTTTTTGCCGCGTTAAGAAGAAACGGAGTCTGCAACTAATTACCTGGAATAACCCATTAGCCCTGTATACACGAGAAATTACGGGAAAGAGCGCAAGGGGGGGAGGGGATAGACGCATCATCCCTGACGAGTCAATCTCCGGACTCGTGGAAGACCTCTTTTCGCTCCTCCGCTTGAAACCTTGTTGTTTCCATGAATCAGCGAAAACTCGCTACCGAGGAAAATCGACGTCGCGACTCGAGACCTCGATCAGCCTTACGTGCAAATCGATTATGAACAAGTATCGTGTCGATACGCCCTGTAATTCGTGTATTTTGAAGGTAATTGGTCTCCTCGGGTTGTCTCGAAAACAAGTTGCGCGAATGCAAAGAGTTTTCACATTCTAGGTTCAGATATTGTATATAATAACGCAATGTTTGGGTAAGTAGGCGATGGATGGAATTTCATAGCAAGTAATTCTGAGAAAGTTTCAGATTCGAACGGATGAACGTGTAAGAATTTTGAAGTATCCCAGAATTCGTGGCAAGCGTGCGTAAAAAATGTTGATCTATTTCTCGCAAGAGCGTTTCTCGAGATCATCGCAGAACTTCGAGCGTGTAATTTTCAAGAATGTTTTCGAGCATCCGGGGAAACTGTTCGCCGCTGAAGGGATGAAACGAGAGGAGCAATCACCGGCGATTTCATAGCTGTCGTCTATACTGGAGGCATCGAAGGCTCGTTTCAAGGTTCCTGTGGTATCGAACCGAGGATCCGTGGAATGACGAAGCGCATTCCCCTCCTCACCCTTCGGGCTTTCCCTTTCGAAAAAATTCCGAATGACATCTTCCCCTGTGAGCGAGTCTCGCGAGGCATTCTGCCACCCGACGTCTTAACTTTTAATTAAGTCTTCTTGTCGATCCAAGACAAAATTCTTCTCGATTCTCGAAACGCCAAACAATCGGAATAAATAAACGAATCTTGGTTTCTCTTATGAGGATTTGGTTTTGAATGGAAATAATTGGCGAAGAACGTTTGTAATTTCAAATTGGCCAATCGATCGATCAGATCGATCGAGGATCGTGTTGTTTATTCGAGCGGAACGAAACAGTTCCGATCGATCTGTTGACTGAAACTGGAACAAAATTGCGTACTTCGATTCGATTCGAGGACTAATTATGTCGTGCGAGAATTTTCCGTCGACGAGGTCGTCGTTTCGAAACAAAAGCACATCAACGAATACTTAATTGAAATCTTTTGCTAAATGTAAAGAAATAAATCATTCGATAAAATTACAATAAAGAGGCTACAACCCAAACGAACGTTTCTAAAGGCGAAAAGTGTAAAGGAATTTAATGTTAGAATAGAAAGAAGGACTCACCGTCAGACGCGAGACAATCAAGGATCCTGATCCTTCGGTGCTGAAGAGGTTCGAGTTCGCCGTGCCGAAGGACGCTCACGTTGGCCAGGATTCTTGTACGCGTACGTTGCTCGTCGCGTTCCAATCCCTGCAACAGACACCACGAACACGTCTGAGCGATCAGTCGAATCCTTTCGAATGACCAGCGTGATCGAGAGACTGTTATCTGGTGACGAATTAGTGGTATCAATACATAAACTTGTTAATTAATCTTGAAAAATTACCACGATATATCGAACATCGAACAAACGATCCGTTTCGTAGTTACGACAATTTTATTAATCTCTTAACGATTTCTTTTCTTTTCACTGTCACCATCGTCAATATCGCAACGCGTAATCGAAACTCTTGTACGAGTCGAGCATTAGCGATAAAGAATTGTCGAATTTAAAGCAAAAAAAATTCCTTACGCGCTAAGGTCGGACACGCGTTCGAGAGCATCGTTATAGATCATCGTCGAGGTGTGAAAATGACGGATGGCCGTAACGAGACGAGAGAGCCAAGGCAGAAACTCCTTTTCTCCTCGTCTCCTTTCATTTTACTCCTCGCTCACGAACATCACGCGAGAAGAAGTAATGAGCCGGCTTCGTTACTTAACACCATACGCAAGTCGTTTCACGCCCACGCGCGAAACAGCTTCGCGGGGGCTGGATTGATTCGAGGATGACAGTTGCCTCGTCCCTGGGTTTATTAGCCCGAAACCATTTCGCGTCGCACAGAAATATTCGTAAATGTCTCGTCCACGCTCCAATAAGGCTTTCGAGGTAATCTATGTTCCAGACGAACATAATTTTTGAAACTGTTCGAGTCAATTTCATCTCGGTAATCGACGACGGTCCCGTCGTGCTTAACTCGACGTCGAATAACGATCTCGCTTCGTTAAATGTCTGCCATGCATCATCTTTCACCTCCGAAAACATCTCGAGACTCCCGTATCGGAACAAAGTCTACTCTCGAATCGCTCGAAAATCTATAAACGTTGCGAAAGCAGAAAATCGCTGAAACCGGCAAGAATTTGGAGGAACGTTAAGCGGATCCCAAGATCCTTCGATCAATTACGGAGTACACGATCCAGAGGAACTCGCGAGACGAGAAAAAGTGGAGCAGAGAAACGGGGCGTGAGAGAGAAGAGGGACAAGCGGAAAGGGAAAAGAAGCAAATAAACGGCAGAGACGAGGCGGTGGAGCGGTGTGTGAGAAGGCAAGAAGAAAGAGAGAAAAGGAGAGCAGAGGAGAGGAGGATGCGCCTTTATCAGCCAGCCCAAAGACCAACCAGACTGGGGCCAGGCTAACCAACCAGAGGCATCCTTCAGCCAGCGGATGCCAGCGAGCTGGTACGGAGCGGAGCGGAGCGCCGCGTACCGTAGACGCCGACGCCGTCGACGCCGACGGCTAATGAGCAGAACCTCAATGATACCCGACAAATGAAAAATCAGCTTCCCCTAATTACGGGATCCTTGGCAACGCTGCATCTTGATGACGTCTGCCCTGTTACCGTTTTCGGCTTAACCCGCGATCTTATTCGTTTTTCCTCGTCTTTGATTCGCAGCCGCGTTAATTAGAGCTCCGTAACCGGGGACTCGCGTCGAGACGCTGCTCCGCCTTTCTGCTCAAGGTTTCAGCGACGCGACTCGCACAATATGCGCGAACAGACCATATCATCGAGGATGTACAAACTCGGAGTTAAGAATGATCCGATATAATTTTATCGCATAAAAGTACAGCGAAATAGCGATGTAACAAATGCTTCGCCGATATTCTTTATACAAAATGGCTGACTGCCAATTGCAGCCAACAACGATTCTGACACAAAATCCGACGATACAAAAGTATCGCGAAACAATATTTGTTCGAAGCTTAAACTTTTACTAAAACGACTACATAATATCCTTGAAATCATGGTCGATATTCTTGAAATCTAATGGAAAAATGGATTTCCTCTTGGTCGATCGACTGGACTGCCTATCCTATTAGCTTTCGATTTACACGGCAACACGAAAAATCCGTCCAGTTGAATGGAATTGACCGATGTAAAAAAAAAGTCGGGGGTGTCTACCCTTCTCTGACGATCACAACAGGGCGGACCATTGTTCGAAAAAAATTAACTCTGGACTTTTATTTACTACCCTGTTGGTCGCCGCCCGAGCTCGCGCCTCTGACCCTGACGAGACGACGACCGATCGATCGCGAAATTTACATCTCCCCTCGCGAACTAAATGAAAGGCAGTTCGTCATCGAATAGAGATTCCATCGCGGAAGATACAACGATATTATTCTTCTTTTTAACGCGTGCGAAAACGCGAAACGTCACGAACGAAATAAACATCTTTCTGAAAATATTTCTGTCATTTATCTAGAGAAATGTGACACCTCCAGTTGCTCAAGATTAGATATTCGACCCTGTCGAATGTGCACCTACTGTTTCCGTGTTGGTTACATTTATTTAAATGTTTCATGGTTCTCCGATAAGATTATTGTCAAACTGTTCGGTTTACCCCTTTCGCAATTCGTCCCTTCGACATCCCCAGGCGAGTTCGAGCGGGGCAGGTTTCAGTCAGAATAAGAGAGAAAGCGAGAAAGAAACAACGGGTCTACGCGGTTAGTTTTTATGAATTCCGGTGCGACGGAAGTTCCGGCGAGCGACCTCATCTCCAAACCATTCCTCCCGTTCACGTTTTTACTTCGTTTTCCCTGGCTCGACCTCCGTCGATTCTCGATCGACCGTGACATCGTCGAGCTACATTAATAACTGACCACGTTACTCGTCGCCGTGTTTTTGTCGCCATCGATCCATCATTTCTCCTCTATTTCTCGCTAATCCCGTTCTCTCTACCGATATTTTTTACCCTTTGCAAGCGACGATCGCCTCGTTACATTCGTCCCCCGTGTTTTCTCCATCTCCTTTCCCTTACTCCCTCTCCTCGATTCATTTTATTACCCTCTAATTTGTACGGTCGACCGCTCGACACGCTCGTGACTTGGACGGACAGGTGAATATCTACCTCATCAGCGATTCCCTTAATCCGCGTACACTGTACTTCAACCGGAGCGATATAAACAAAAATAGAACGCGAATAGATTTTTTCTCTCTTTACCAGCCATTTCGAATTACTCGGTCTTTCCAGGAAGGTTACGAGAGACGACAGACGTTTCGACGCCGGTCTAGGACGCATCGTCGCAGACCGGCTCTTTCGACAGTCATTACGACGCGATTCGCGAGCAATTAAAGCGAAGTGGCCGGGGCAAACATCGATCAGGAAGAGTGCACGAGGGGAATCGGTGTACACATCGGAGGCTGGAGGCCCTTGGCCACCGCGAATAGAAGGCAAACACCGGCACTCAAATATTTGCAGGAGCGTGCAAACGGTCCCGAGCATTGTTTCACGGCGCTATTATGTGTAAATTTAATCTTCCGAAGAACCCTGAAAATAAGCAACGACGCGCGGGCCTGCACGTGCACGAGGGTGGCGTGTTCGACTTGTTTCCCCCGATCATTTCGAACCGATTTACGAGCTTTTTGCCGTTACAAATATACATGGTGTAACGCTTCGAGCGCCTTGGTAAACTTGTCAAATGCATAGGTAGCAAACGAGGATATTAATAGGACCCTAACATAGTTGGGGGTTCTGCAGGTCGACGTCGTCGATTGGTACAAGAACACAAAACGACGACGTACCGTCATTGAATCGAAGCAAAATCGTAAGCTTCCTCGATTAACATAGCGTTTTGCTCTCGATTCCTGTTTTCCAAATAGAAGTCGAGAAGTGGTAGAAAATCGATAAGAGCCTGGCGAGATATCACCGACGATCGACATCAGAAGCGCCGCTCGCGGTGTTAACTGGCCCTAAAGCATCGGCCAAACACGTCCAGCAAAGGGCGACACCACGGTGTTAACTGGTCTCGTGGTTTCTCGACGCTCGTCTATCTCTCTCGAGCCGAGATCGTGGATACCCTTTCGATGACCCCGAACCGGCCGAAGAAGATAACCGAGCCAGTGTCCAGGTGTCTCGTGATCGGCCGACAAAGGGCTGGCAAGAAGGGCCAGGATCGAACAGAGCCACGCATCGAAACTGGCCGAGGAGGAAGACAGACTCGTCGGCAGAGTCATCGTTGGCACGAAGAGACGAGAAAGAGGAGGGAGAGAGGAATCGTGGATACCTTTTCGACTTTACCCCGAGAAGAGGGGCAAGAGATGAAGATGTCATCTTGGCGAGCCGCGATGGTGACCTCAGAGACGAGTCAGCGAATTCCTCTGCGGTTGATCCACGATGACGACTTTATCCCTTTGACACCCTCCAGGCTGGCGGGGTTTATGAATGATCGATCGTACGCTTGAATAGTGTTTGTCTATGCGAACGCGTCGTCCATTGCAGTTCGATACGACGTCGTGATTAGTGGCCACCAAAGAGGTAATTAATCGTGAAATCGACAGCTGAGGTTGGGGAAATTCTTGGAATTCGATTCCTTGCACGATTAGTATGGGAAGGTAATTGGGATCATTGGCGCAAATGTAATCTAGGAGAGACGCTACAGCTTGCACGATTCCAAGTATCGGTCTGCAACCTGGCCGATAAACGAAAGAAGATTGGGGTAACCGAGTTCCGAACGAATCTTTGATCGAGTCTCTCTTGACTCGAGGAACGACTGTAGGCGAGATCGTAACCCTATACCGGCGGCCAGATAAATTCGTCGAACGGCGTCGAACGAGCGGACGTCGTCGACGCGGATTCCTCTAGGCAGGTACACGTGGCGGCGTGAGAGAAACCCATTGTAAGGTGGAGGCAGAAGGGATCGTGGAGCACGAAGGAATGCCATCATCGGTCCACCTAGGAACGTGGCTAATGGGCCCACTTAACGTCTCAAGCATCTCACGAAGACGCGCAGCATCTCGTGGTCCATCTCGGGGCTGTTCGTAGCGCGGCGTGCCGCGTTAATAATCGCCAATATTTATCCCGGATTGGTCACGGCTCGGTCCGGAGAGCGATGAGGAGTGCTAGCTGAAGAATGAGACAACGCCTGGATCGGGCCTCGCTACATTGTAACCCCGAAGATTAATACGTACCGTTCGCTTTCGTTTCGACCTCGTTGCGACCACGCCGCTACTTCGACCATCCTGAAATCCTTCGACTTTCTTCTCGAAGAACACCCACACGGATCCTCCACCTCTGCGAGGCTGGATTCATTCCGATTCGATTCAACTATTTCGCGTCGTAATAACTCTTTTAGCGAGCTACACCTATCGATGTTTAGGCCGGTAGATTTCGATAGGAGAAGAAAAGAAACTCCGCTTTAAAGGACCTCCAGTTATTCTTACACCTCGTCCGGTAAGCTGTCCGCCCGCAGGAAGAGTAATCTCGGTGTCAAGGGACCAACAGGACGATAAAGTTATTAAGGGAATTAGCCTTAAAGGCGATTACCAACTGTCGACAGGTCTGGCCTAGCGCCTAACGGGCTCCTCGATCCACGGCCAACACACTTAATGATTTGTCTCCCGAGCTAATGAGCGTTGGGTCTTAACGCCAGATTAGTGACCTAATCCTTCTGATGAGCGATTCGCGTGTTCGCCACGCGGTACAACTTAATAGTATATACGCGTATCTAGCCAGAATAATAGACACGTCCAACGTGACCATTACGGCGACAGGTGCCGTTCAACGGTAAACAAATAATGTAATTATGACGCCGTTCGAATTACATCTCCGTGTGTCGCTGAATCTATTTGACCGTTTTGCTTCGTTCGCGTTTTCAATCGGATAGGAGCGTTGAATGTACGGTGACACTTTTGTCTTTCGCGAAGTAGCTCTTGCGAACAAAAATCGTTGGATGGTTCCCATTGATGTCTTGCTCCTTCGAAAGAATACGAAGTCGCCGTGTGAAATGTTTCGGACGAACAAAGAATTTTAATCTTTTCATCTTCTTAGTAACATTATTTTTTTTTATGATATTAATCCCAAACTACGGCTATAAGCTGTAGGTAAAAAAGTTAGAAGAATATTTAAAAAAATTTTCAAAACGCTTATCCGGGCGAGTTGTTTGTTCTAGCAACGGTGACGAATAAATCAGGCGACCGCGAAAAAGCTCGGCGCGTCCAGTCGGTTAATTTCTTCCGAGTTACAGTTTCCAGGATGAAAGGGCGACGCTGGAATGGGCGGAGGTGATACGGTGTGTCGCTTATATGGGACGCCATGTCCTGCGGACGCACAAAGGGTGAGGATGAATCGCCTCCGGAGAGCCGCAGGACAAATGGGGACATTAAGTCGCTTTTGCGACCTGGTACCAGTGCTACCGGAGTTCTATACCCCCTCCCCCCTTTCTCTCGTTCTACCCCCAATCTCTTCCTTCGCATCCACGTGTCCACGAGTCCCGGATATCTTTTGCTCGTACGTGGAAATCGTGACTATGCCCCTGTTTCTTGCCGTAATTTCGATGGAAATTCTTGATCGAGACATTTGTTTTTTTTTCTCTAATATCTTTACCACCTTTCCAACTATTCTACAATGTTCAACGTGATCTTTGTAAAGCATTGTTTTATAGCTGCAATTGATTATTTATAATTTTTCTACAATTTTTTACAGTTGTATTGTCATTCGAATCAACGTTGCGAACTTTTTCATTCGCGTCTGATTTATATCGAAGTGAAAGACACGTGTGTCTGTGCGCAGACCGGACACTACACTGGCTATCCGATTGCTATCGAGTTCCGGCGGAAAGGAGGAAGCGCCACAACGAGCCACCCAGTCGTCTCTCTGATCTATCTTTCCTGCTGGAAACTCCAGCGACGACATTATCCGTCTACAAGGTATCGTCATCGATTCCAAAGTCTGTATTGTGGTTCCCCTCGAGGAAACTAACCCATACTCCTTCGAGAGTTCTCACGATGTCCTCTTCGTCCTTCAACGTTATATTCTTCATTATATCAAATTGTTTAATTCGTTATCCCGATCTTAGTCGATTATTCGGAAATCGTGAATGAATTTCAATGTGTTTCGAGACTTGTAAACACATTTTGCAACGTTTTAAATGAAAATAATTCGAGGAAGAAGGGGACGAGCTTTACTGCAGAGATGGGGAAGAAAAGGATTTTCTATTTCGTACTATTTCGTGTAGACAGCGTAGGGAAAAGATTCCAGGACACCCGGTGGATAGTAGCACAGTGCCGTAGGACGGTTTTCTCGGGGGTAGGAGCGAGGACCTGTCACATTACGGAGTTGAATTTATGTCCGATGCCCAGCGGCGTGACAAGTTGCCGCTGATGAACGGCCCCACCGCGAACTCTTGGCCCTCCTTGAGGATACGAGCGTACAAGTTGAACAAGGACGAGTCTTTGCTTCTCTCTTCTCGTCCTTGGTCTTTTCTCGAAATTTCGTGAAACTTTCCCGCGACTCTAATCCTTTGCTCCTTTTCGCTACGCTTTCTCCGATTTTGCAACGATAGATAGTTCACGGCACTCCGTTTTCTTCCTTTGTTATTTCATAAAATATCAATCGTATCGCGGCAATTAAGTTTTGTAACAGAGACTGATATCCATTAATTTCGGTATTCTTGGCATGTCCCGTGATGTCAGGTTGGTTTCACTTAGAACTTTTTGCACTCGTACGATAGAGAATTGTACTTTAATTACCCACGGTAGAGAAGGAAAAGGTGCCGTGACACGATTTTCTGCGAACCTCTCGATGACGTGGGTGGTGGGTTGAAAAGAACAGCGAACGAAGGGAGCGAACAGGACGGGAGGTCCCTGTGACCGCGGCCTTTTAAAAAACTCTCATATGATTTTAACGCCCCACGCAAGAAGTCGTTCCTCGTGCTAACGCCGCCGGTCGTGCACGGTCTGTCGGTGATAAACACCACAAGTTACGATTTCTCGGAGCCACGAACCAGTCTGTGTTCCCGTGCGTGTTTCGCGACCGTGGGTATCGCGTGCCATGTCCAGAGAAAGCGACGAATTTCGATTCGAAACTGATCCAGTTTCTGGCCCACAAAATTCTGCGTTCTTTTTCGTCTGCCGTGCGTCAAATGCGTCGATTACTCGACATATTTGGTTTCGATGAACGTTAGAAAGCTTTCGGGGTTGAATGTAGATTTCACGCAACCCGGAGAAATCGCAACGTGTACACATCTGTCTCGCATACCGTCGCCAGAACGTACCGAAATTTCGAACGATCCTCACCAAACGTTACGAACACTCGAGTGGTTAACAGACGTACGCTTTCTACACCCTTCGAGACAATGAAAAAACGCACGTGCGTTGCCTTTTACGTTATGTCGATGTAATTGCAACAGTCGATGATGGATCTGTTTATGGGGCGTCGGAAACTAGTCGAATAATCTTGCTAAATATTTCAAGGATCGCTATAAAAATGTAGCAGCATGTTTTTCTATTTTTCAAAGGTATTGGCAACGAATGAGCGGAACGTCAGGTCTTGCAAAGTAAAAGCGACGGAAAGTCGACACGTAGAGCGAATTTGTAGTTGGTTGGTGTTGCGAATATCCCCTTACAGATCGGTTCCAGGAAGCTGCCATTTCGCGAAAACGTCACCGTTCGCGTTGCACGTGCGCAATCACTCGATCCTACGTGCGAGCGCACGTGCACCATCGTTGCATTTTGCATCCTTGCTCGTGTTGCACGCCGTCACTGGACGCCGCAATGCACGACGCTTTGCATTCCGAAAAATTTCTCGTCTTTCCGAGCGAGCCAATGTTTCAAATTCAGCCGAACAATTGCTCGACGAATTTTTATTACGAAAAAATGATCGCCGATACGAAACGAGATTCGGGTCGAATTAACTCTTGCATATCGTCGTAATTTTCAACAGTCGCGAGATAAAACCGAGTGTAATTTATCAAGAAACGAATAAACGGTCCGAAACAAAGGTTGCCGGATGAAAAAGCAAACGAACGAAACAAAACTATTTTGATGGTTCGAGTACGCGCCAGTTTTACGAGATCGGTCCAAGTTACGAGCGTGGAAAGAATCGAACGGTCGAAAACGTACTCTATAACGAGTCATCGACGCGATAACTGGTGCGCGAGGTTCGTAAACCAGAAATGGTCAGATACGAGCCGACGTAAACTTTCCGATGTCCATCCAGTCAGGCCGAATCTGTCCGATTTCAGCGACAGATAATGCGTGCGCGACGTCTGGGAGAACGATACCGGATGGAGAACCAGCCCAGGTTTCGGAACAAACCAGAGGAGCCAGATGAGGACACTTTCCATGCCGGTGAATTGTCCACGTCCAGCGTAGCCTCTATCTGATTCGTCGCGATACAATAGACCGCGTAAAATTACGTAGACCGCCTATTCTATCTGGTCTCTGCGTCCCTCTCGTGTTTCGTTTCAATGTTGGTTCGCGGTTCCCTCTGTCCTCGCGTACGCCACCACTCTGGGTATCGATCGCCGGAAGTTGCCCGCGACCAGCCTCCGGACACTCGCTGGACCGATACTCGAACGACTTTGCGATTTCCAACGGAGGAGCGTTCTGGTTTTCAGAGTTTCGCAAGTTGCTCGCTCGAAATGGATTACTTGGAAGTTGCTTTTGAGAAAACTTTAATTCGCGTTCGAGGAATTAACACACTGTCGAATCGAAGCGTTACCATTCCCCGTTACTTTAATCATCGAATAATAAATTTATTACTTTTCGGATCGAACAAAAATACGATGAAAATGGTTTGAATGCACAGGTTATCGCGTGTTTTCGTAATGGTCCGTTCGAGTTATCAGAACTCAGAAATAACAGGGTCGCGAATCGACGATACGAAACATCGTCGAAATTGCGGCGTATCGGTTCAGAGAGATACGATGCATGCTCGCAGGGAATAGGAACAGTTTACGTCAGTTTCAGGACGAGATACGAGGACTGGTCGATGATTTTCTGCTACGTGCGATTGGAAATGAACTGACTCGTTATCGGAGGCCGCTTGTGATTTTGTCCGAATACCGTATCGACGTCGACGCGGATCGTTGCGAATCTCCGCGAAAAGAAACAATAACTCTTTGATTATTATGTTGGACGTATTTCGTTACGAATGTACGTGTGTCATGGTACTGTAGATCGATAAAATTATTTCCAACTTTCTACCTTTTGCAATCGATCATTTCGTATACAACGAGCTAATGAGAAACGAATGTTTTATAAAAGTAAATGTTAGAACCGGAGTAGGTCTTTGTGGTATACGGCAGATTCGTTCGAGACCGGAAATGCAAATGTAGAGTCGTAAATTTCGTAGCATCGCCAACACGCAGAGTCGTCGTTCTCACAGTTGGACCATGCGAGAAATTGGACAGGGAAAGCGCAAAGGAAAGTCCGAAAATTTATGTCGACCCGGAACACGCGCGGTTCAACATCCCTGTCGTTCGAGGGATCTCTGTTTCTACCACTTTGCTCAAAACATTCTCATCCTCTCGTTAACCCTGTCCATTGTTTTAGGAGGCTTTCATGGCCGGCTAAGTATCGCTGCGGTTACGCAGACAGAACGCCCATCCACTTCCAATCGACTTTCAACCTGTCGAAACGACAAAGAGTGTCCAATGTCCTGGACAACGAGACCCAGGCCCATTTGTCTTCGTGGTTTTTGGCCTTACTAATTATTCGTTTAAGCTAATTTCCCTGCTATTGTAAAGACAGGTTTCCTGCTTTGGAAATTTAACAATATTTTACGATTCGTCGAGTTTAAAAATGATCATTCCGAGAAAGGTAATTTTACGCAATTATTTGAAAGCACTATGAAATATCGGAGTAGAACGAGGAACAATCAAAGTATAGCCGTGAGGTAAGAAGCGAGCAAGTTCGACATCGAGAGATCGGTTTCGCGTTGGTGAACGATCACGAGGGTCTACGTATCGGCTGGTGGAATCGCGCGGCATAATTTTGCACGAAAGTGACGACGGAAGGACAATCCATCGCGCAGGATTAACGGCAATTAGTCAGGGCCCAAGAGCTGTAAGGCGTGGCGTGTCCTGTCGTCACGCTCGAGGCGACGAAGACGACGAACAACCGTGGGCACGAAAAAACCGGCGCAGAACAGACTGCGAGACGAGGAGGAAGAAAACGAGCAGTCAAGAAGGTCGAACGAAGAAGGAAGACGATCGAGTAGAAGTGGAAGAAACGACGCGACGAGTCCTTGCCGATTACCTGCTCGTTCCCCCGGGTGTTCCTGCCACGGTGGTCATAAACCAAGCATCGAGCATCAGGGTGGACACTTTTATGGTCGGCAGCTTTGTCTAGCTACGGCCTGGCCACGTTATGGTCGTAGCATCCTGACAATATAGCCCTTCGCGGGACGAGAGACGAAGCGGTACTTGGAGGAAGGGGCAACGAGCACCACAGGACTACCAGGACATTGCCAGGATACTGCTGGGCAGCAGGGGGGTGAACGGAACGAAAGAAGGAACTCATAACGTTTCCACTAACCGACTGGATTGCCCCAATCGATCACCCACTGGTTCCTTTTTTTTTTGGACCTTCCATGAACAGGACGGATGGTACAACCACACCCCACCTTGAGCTCGTAAAAGATATCCTGACCGATTTGTAAGTTCACTCGGTTCGCGTCGCGAGTCCAGCTCGAAGAATGTAACAGGAAAAAGTTGTCGATCGAAAGGATCACGCTGGATGGTCGAAGGAAACGAAGGTGGAGTCGGTATTCAGCTTGGAAATAAAATTCGTGGAAGGAATTTGGTAAAATGCCGAGAGCCTTTTCGGCTGTTGGATGCAAGAACGTTTGGATTCCTCTTGTATAGAACGTTTAATACTTTGACAATTGCAGCAGGATTTTAGTTAATCGATATATTTTTCGAAACGTGCTGAACCGTTTAAATATCTCTGACGCATAGGAATCGGGATATTAGCGGTGGTCATCTTCCCTAGATTTCAGGACTCGTTTTATTTTTCAGCCAGATATATTGACAAGTATCGATGTCATTAGCATTCCGATCGATCCGTTCTCTCGCCTTAATTTCTGACGGGCATTAAGACAGACGGGGGTCTGACTGGGGCCCGGACGGTTCTGCCAGCTCAGGATCAGGATCAGGATCAGGAGGAATCGAGGGATTCGAACGGCTCGCTCCCCCGTTGCGAAGCACCGCAGACTTCAAAGAAGCCGGAGACTTCATCATCGATACTTGGTCCTGATCACTGCCGACAGATTAGACGCCTCTACCGTCCTTCCTCTTCCAATTCTCTTTTTTTTTTCCATCCGTTCCACCCGCGACCTTCGTCGGCGTGATTATAGATACATCGATCTTCGACAGCTCCTCGGTGTCGCAACACCGTTGTTCGACTCTCCAAGTGCCTCTTCGAAACTCGCTCATCCTCCTCTTCTACTTTTCATTTGTTTATTGCTCGTCATCGAAGCGACTCGTCTTTAATGCGCAATTATCCGTTCGTTGGAAATTGTGCATCGATTCATGGAACGAAATTCCTTGAACCATCAAGAGCTAAAATAGCATCGCTTTTAAACTCGCTGTCCAATTTTCTCGAACCGTTTCCAACCGCATCGCAACGACTTCGGCTAGTTCCCTCTCGCGAGAGTTTCCGAGCCGAAGACTTCCTAGAACGTAATTGCTCGTCGAACCGCAGCTCGCACGCGGAAATAAGGAAAATGAGCAGAAGTTGAAGAGGTAGACGAGGAAGTTTCACCGCGAGTGTTCACCGCGCGAGAAGAAGCAGAGGCACGAGAAGAAGAAGAAGAAGAAGAAGAAGAGGAGGAAGATGGGAAAAGTTTTCATCTGCAGACGGACTTGGAGGTCGGGGCCAATGGCGGCTTTAAATCGTTCGCAATTGAGAGGCGTCGTTTCTCCCCACCGTTTCCTCTTTCTCTCCAGAAGACTCGCCGGAAGTCGGTCGGCCGAGGAACAACCTGTTGACCGGCTCTTGCCAACGCGCAATCCTTCCAACGGTTGCTCGTAAACCGTTTAATTGTTAACCTATTTGCACGGGTCTTGTTAGAATACGAGAGTTAGAATTGGAATACGAGATTTCAGACCTGCATCCCATCGTGATCGTTGTGGATTTGCTAAAATATCGAGTCTTTCGAATAGTAACTGTACCGAGTACGAGAAGCGGACGAGAAAAGAAAGACAGGCAATATCCAAAATCTAAGGAAACCTCCGTTCGTTTCGGGGCGAAGGGTCGTATTTCAGCGCAAATACTCGAGACTACCTGTCGCAGGTGCCAAAATCTTGTACACGGATTTCTTCCGCGAGTGTTACCCTCTTCAAGGACGGAAGCACCTTATCCCGTAAGCTCTTTCCGGGCTACAGGTGGCTACTAAGCCGATTAGACACAGCGCCAGGGAACAATTTGTTGTTGACGAAACTTAACCCTTGTTTCACGCCGACCTCCTCCCTATTTCGATTCTCTCGTACTCGAGGATGTCTCAATACCGATTTTGTCGAGTGATAAGCCGCCGACGACAGCTGCAGGTTACGGACAATCACCCTCTAAACCCTACCGAATGCTTACCGCCTTCTGTAACTTTTCATTTTCGCTACTTAATTAAGATTGAAATATCTGATCGGGGATCTCGTGCATTCAACCGTCGGACTTCTGAAACTTGAAATCTTTCTCGAATAAAATTCGAGAAGCGTTAAATAAATAACTCTCTCGTAATAAAACAGATTTCTAAACGTTTACGAACGTAATAGGACGAAAGCTGGTGTTAAACTATCTTAAATCGTCTTAGTTCCAGAACCTTAATTAATTTGCCTCACCCTCTACAACCGGTCCGTCCGAGAACGGCCTAGGTTCCGCCCCTTTGTCCTTCCGAGTCCCGTCGAAAATCGTCGATTTCGCAAGTCAACTTTCAGGGCTTTGAGAAATCGCCGATTGTAACGAGCTTTTAAGGCGGCGTGCAATTCCGTGAAAAATCTTCGCACCTTCGACGGGATGACGTTGCAGCTTCGAGGGAGGCTCGTTGCACCGGCTGCATCGACTCGTTTTGCTATACAAACGGGGCGTTCCTGAGGAACAAGCGCAAGTATAACCGTTTTTCTTCCTCGTCGAAACAATGCATAGCGAGACTCGCGGGTCACGAAAGTCACGGGCAAAAATTCACGATTTTCCGCTTGAATCCTTTTCTTTACGAATTCTGCTCGGCGAATACGTGTTAATTAGCGGGCACGGGATAGATACATCTCGGAGTTATTCTCGTCGATCGCTAATCATTTTAAAGCGTTGTCGAGAAACTCGAGATCGGATCAAGATGCCGAAGCATCGCTGTCGGCCATTCATCGTTTCAGGAAACGTAAGCAGTGTGCAAAAGGTGCACGTACGATGCACTGAATCGTAGACACTCGCGAGAGTTTCGTATAAGAGAGACGGCAATATTCACGAGCACAAGCGACCGGCCACTCGAATAACCCGTCGACCACTCGAAACCTGCGGAACTGGCGATATTCCAACGTATGCGCATGCATGGAAGGTCGAGTACGCGCCTTTTTCCTTCTTTCTTTCTTTATACTTTATCGACCCGCTGCGAAAATATCGTCGCTCGATCGAGCCGATACTTCCGTCCCATGAGGCGCGTAAAGCGAGGCCAATCTTGCTTTTACACGCTTCAAAGACGTTTTTAACCATCGAATGGCCGATTAACACTTTCAATGCATCGTGGACCATCGATGACCTACAATCAAGAAGTATTCGGTCAACAACATTTCAAAAGGATCAAATAACTTGGACGGTGATTGTCTTGTTATCGCTTCTTCGCGATCAGGAATATTTTCCGATGAAACGGCCGATTTTTCTCGCGAATGGATCGTGAGGTTAGATAAACGGGATATAGGTGTAAAATGTGAACGAAGACACGACGGCGTACGCGATAATTATCAGCCACCCACGCAACCGTTAAGAGTAAACCTCGTTATCCGGATGCGAAAGAGCCGAGCAAAACTCTCGAGATCTCTCGAGCAACTAGCAACCGTCAGTTTGTTACTCCCCGTTAGCCTGGAAAAATGGCAATCACCTGACTCGAGATGTAGAAAATTCAGAAATTTCTACCTCGCGCTTTTAACCGATTTAATTGATCGAGTAACGTTACTGCCCTCTTTTTCGTCTCGTATATTTCTGCCGGTATTTTTAATTCGGTAACTTCCCAGAATAAAGGAGTCATCCTTTATCCCAGTCCTCGTCGACGACGACAATGCTAAGCAAAGCAGATAGTAACGAATGGATCGATTTTCGAGTCGTGTTAAGGCATGTCCACACCCGTGCCGATCGCATAGAATCGGAATCGCGATCTCCGGAGTGGCGTTCAGCCTCGAAACTGATAAATTGCAACTTCCGCCTGCGTTTCGATCGTGCCGCGTAATTTCCTGCCGAGTAGCCAGCCGGCTATGATGGAGGAAGAGAGGGACAGGCTGGAAGCCAACGGCGATCGGAAATTGGCCCGATGACATTGATTAAAGCGTTTAGCGACGGCGACAATGTCGTAATTATTAATTGGTGACGATGCCGCGCCAAGATTCTCGATCACGGTGAACGTTGCGATCAATTATTCCAACCAATCAGGGAATGCCTTTCGTTTCGATCGTGCTTTCGATTATTCGATCGTTCTGGCTGAATATATCGAGCAAAAATAAATCAATCGCGAAGCGTTTCGTTAATTACCTTTGACGAGTTTGTGAATCGTGGATCGCGTTAGGAATAGAAATGAATTACTGTTCTTGAACGCAATACACGCGTAAAGGCGCCGTAAAAGAGATACAAAATTCAAACAAAGAATACTTCGATTAGATCCAGTGTTGAGAAATTAATTAAAGTGGCGGCCGGAGTAATTAATACAAGGTATCCGAGTCCGTTTCTAATCTCTAACAGAAGTACAATCGAGCCTGTAGCCGCGGCGGGCGAGATAATAACGCGAAGGGAAAAATAGTTGAAAAGAAAAAAGGAAGAGGGAAGCTGTCGAGTCATCGGGCAAACCAGCCGATATTTTCGCACCTTCAGGTAGGTGTCTGCAAACGAATTTCGCGCTACCTGGCCGCTCGCAAACTCCTCTAAGCTTTAGATCCTTGTCAGCAATTTTCAAACGATAAGTTACCTCGTCTTTCAACATCTAATGGATTAATCGCAATTACATTTTGATCGTTCGAGGAAAGAGAAGAATATTCGAATCGATACCAAACGCATTCAGTAACTGCAAACGAATGCAAACGTCGACTTCAACCTCGAACATGAAGGTGTACGAAGGTACGACAGGTAATCGACAAGTAATCACGAAAAAACGCGTCGTTTAAGGTGCAACGACACGGGGTTCGAAGAAAAACGACGAACAAAAGCATTTGGAAGAGAGGTGCGTACCGTGGTACACGCGAAGAGGCAGCGGCCACGGCAGCCAAAGAAGAAGAAGAATAAGAAGCAGAAGCAGAGGAAGAAGAAGAAGAAGAAGAAGAAGAGGGTTCGTAGAGGAGAAGCAGCCGATTTATTGGCGAGTTTAAAAGAGCTCGGACCCTCGACATAACTCAGCATTCGTCTGATGTTGACTGAGTGGCCGACTCGCGGCTGCCAGAGGCGCGGATAGCTACGTACCTGAGCTTCGTCGGCTACCTCGTCTGCCAATCAAGAAGCATTCAACGGTACTAAGTGGCTCGGCTTAATTAAGCGCGCACGGACTAGACGCTCGGAAGAGGGAGATGGCAAGGAAATTGCAGGACGTTCCGACGAACGATGGCTCGTTGCATCCTGAAAAATATGTTTTCCTCGGCGCTGCGTACCGTTCGACGCGATCTCGCGGAAAATCGCCTAGACAGCGGCAACCTTTTCTTTTCAAACATCCCCCCGAATATCCTCAGTCGAAGGATCCTTTTCGAAAGGAGGTCCTGCGTCAAAGGAAATTATTCGCCGCTTCGTTTCCTTTTGTCTCGGCGACGAATCGGGAAAATTGTTCTGTTTATTTTCCTTTTTTTTTTTCGGAATAATTTAAAGGATAACGATGGCATAACGCCTGATTATGGATAATGAAAAGCGATATCGCTTAAACGATCCTCCCGTTGGATAGGAAACATCCACGACGTAATCCTGCGTGTCATTCGATTGGCCGGTCGTAATAAAATCGAATGACGAGCCAATAAAATATTTATGGAATCGTATATGCAAGCCCCGAGCCGCACAATCGACCTCAAACCCCTCGCGCTGTTACCCCCGATGGTTACACGATGTTTACCCCTCGGCAACCCCCGGAGGGCTGCTTCTGCGTTCCTGCAATACACGTATACGTGGCTACACGTGCGTTATATTGCAGTACGAGGAACGCAGAGAATGCTTCACGATCGAACCTTCAACCTGGTGGTCCTATTAACGCCTCTCCTCGTCTCTCCTTCTCTCTCCAATGTTCCTTCTCATAGTTCTGGTTTGATCTTTTTGCCTCTTTGCTTTCGTTTCTATTGACTTTCCTCAATTCTTCACGGTTCTATACACCGTGGAATTTTAACTCGTAACGAAGTTGCGATAAATTGAATATCAATTTTCGGTAAATAATAATACTCGAGATTGAAAACGAAACAGTGCCATTGAACCTTCAGGTTACAGACCTTGTAACCGACGACTTAGATCTAGGACACGCGTGAAAATCTCGATGTGAAATGTAGTCCTCAGGTTTGTTCGTCAATCTTTTTCTCGCACGGTACAAAGTGTCAAAGCACGCCAGGCGCGTGCTGGCCGAACGCGAAGGGCGAATTAATAATCCTGGCGGTGCAGGCGTTGAAGAATATCCTATTCAGTGATCACGATTAGGACGGGTTCTCTCTTTTTCTCTCTTTCGTCGTTCGTCCGACTTGCGTGATTGCGTCGGCCGTGAAACGAAGGTGTTGAATTACCCCTTGCGTGCCTTTCATCCACGAACACCTTCGTACTTCGGCAAAAAGGTCGACGATGGAAAACGTAAGTACGATCAAACTATTTATGCGGATATTTCGTATTAATATACAGTGTCGTACGAAAGATAGCTTCGAAACCTGTATAACAATTAAGGACAGATTCAAGTTCTTTACGGGTAGAGTCTTTTATGTAGAGGTATCTTTATGTTTAAGTTATACTTAATTCTGTTAAGTATGTTTCGAATAAACATAAAGAATAATCATTGACACATGTAACGCGCAGAAACAAGCGTGTGCCGATATTTGCGATAATTGATTCGAAATAATTGCTTCTTCACCTGTTTGGTCGATCGTATCCTTGTACCGCAGGCAAATTATATCGAGGATCAAGTCCGAGACGAATCGAAGGTTCGACACGCGCACGATCGTTTCTGAGTCCTGGACGACATCGATGACCCTGTTCGCAGCTGTGGGACCAGTAAGCCCCCTTTTTTCGCGCAGCTGTGCTCTTAGCATCCCTTCACCCGAAGCTAATCGTGACACGCAGACCTCTCGATTTTTATCGTACCCGGTCTCGTGATCCTTCTCGATCGAATTCGCTTTGCACTTGGTCGGGGGTGTATTAAAATGTCGTTAAAAAACGAAAGGGTGGAACTCCGTTCATAATACGCTACTGGTAGAAGGAGAAGAGAAAAAGAGATCGTGTAATAAACGTCGGATACGTTACGTCGATTAAGGATTAATTACGTTTCGAGAACAAGAACTGTTTCGCGGAGAAATGCGATTAAAAGAGATTCGAGAACGATGGAATATTTCCCGTGATCGAGGATGGTCGTTTAGAGTAGAACCCTTTAAATCAGGGACCATAATGAAGTTACCAACGGGATTCCATCCTAAATTCGGGACCATTATACACGGGATTCTCATAAATACGTACATCTCGAAGACGAACGTTCCTGGAAGGATAAAATCTAATGTATGCAAATCCTCGCACAGCGAACGACGTTCGAGAAAGCGGCTGAAACAGAGGTTTCGCGGAATCGATCCATAATTTAACGTCCTTGCTGCGTGTCATCCACCGCGCTGTGGTCACTTCGCATTTCAAAATTACTAGATACGATGAATCATCTTACCCGTTCTACTCTACTCTTTTAGATATCTAATCAACGCTTGTTCAATCCAGATTACTAACTATCATGTTTCAACTTTGTTCAAGATTCAAAGTGTGCAATTTCGATACAAAAATTTTAATAGTTGTATAGGGTTTGCATCAATTCCAGCGTTGCATATCGTTCTCGAGAATCGCTAACGAATAAACATCAAAGAATTGAAATCGTAATATCGACGACTCGATAAAAGAGATCTGTCAAACGAATTACCAATTAAACCCTTCCAGTCGTATCTTTCTGCTCAAAGGATAAAAGGCACCAGAGTCATCGGCCAGAAGAAAAGAAAAGAGAAAAATAGACGGCTGGTCCACCCCGGGCACCGTTTGTTTTGCTTATCTCAGACAAATTTGCTGTCTTGTAAACGACACCGAAGGGTCGTCTTGACAAACTGGGGTGCTCCCGAGTGGAGTCGTAAAGGACACACGCGGACAACTTTCGACCGCGTTACCGAACGATCTCGGACGGACATGTTCCTAAAAGACCAAAACGAGGACCTTTCTCTCGTCTCCGTCTGTTTTTTCTTGCTCGTCGAGAACTCGTAAAACATGGTTAACTTTTTTCTCCTGTTCTATTGGAAAATAGAAATGGATAAATGTAGTTATTTATTATTACGTTTATATCGAATTCATCGCTGATAATATTTGTATTTTAATGTACAACGAAGGTTGGAACGATCGATATCGCATAATAGCGATAAGATTTAGTCGGAGAGGTTACGCGTACTATTTGAAGATCGGAAATCGCGGTATAATTTCCAGGTCATTGAGCGAAGAACAGAATCGTCTCGATAAATCAAGCTGCTCCCTTAACGCAGGAAGAATTCAATCGGCCATTTATTCCCCCACCGTGGTAATTAATTATTAATTAGGATTACAGCCACGACCCCGGCGGCCTCTCGACGACGTAACGACTTCCTTCTTCCCTCGTGGCAAGATAAACGAGTAAGCTTGGAAGACTGCTAAGTAACTCCATGAATTTTCCGGCAGCACCCTCGGCTCGTGCCTCGGGGGTGTAGCTTCTAATCATCCCTATCTCCTGGCCACACCCTCGTCTCGCAACCTGACCACGAAGAACCGACTGTCTCTCCTTTTCCTTCCTTCCTTTCGTGTATCTATGTTTCTCGCTAGAAAATAAATGCCATTCTATGCGAGCTTTCTCGTCCTCGCGACGGTTTTCGCCCCATTTTCTTCGGGCTAATACGACGTTCAGCCGACGTTACGCCGACGGTCACGAGGGTGGGTGTCGACGACGAAGCTTAACGAATCTCGAAAATACCTCCTGACACGTATGTCCGGCCGCGTGTTGCACGCGAGCTCCTTTAAATCGATTTTTTGTCACTTGACCAACACTTCCTCTACCGTTTCTTTTCACACGATTTTGAATATGTCGTTTTTCATTTTTCCGAACAGTAGTAGGTCGAACAGGTGACGCGAGAAAAGCTCGCGTTAAAATTGAAAGACGAGTCAAGCAAACCGTCGTGGCAGAAAACGGCGGGTGCGAAAGGTGAGAAGGGGGAGGGAGTGGAGGGGTGACGGAAGTAAATCATGCAACCCCCGTGACGACGTCGCGCGATGACAAACGAGCCGCGTCGACGTCATCGCGCAAGAAACGTCGACGACATCTGATAACGACCTTAATCGCATTAAGACCCAACCCCCGGACCACCCCCGGCCAACGATCCTTCTCCGACCGGTGATCGTGTCCCTAATGTCCCGAGAAAAGCAACGCCGCGATTGCGGATAAATCGGTCCCCCCTTCTTCGCAAACTCTCTTGATATATATTTCTTTGCCTTTCGTTCGTCCGCTGTCTCGCTAATGCGAATAAATACCCCAGTGGTCCGTTAACGAATTTCCACGAATCTTCCCATTTTTACGCTTTTTGCATTAATCACATTTTGTTTGCAACTTGATCTCAACTTCGCCTCCACCGTATCTATAATAGTAGACGAGACGGTCATCCATTTCGCGTCGCAGCGACGAAATTATTCCCGAAGGAAGGAGGCGAAAGAGAGATCGACGGTGCAATAGGAACAGAATGGCAACCTTTTCGAGAACAATTGGACGTCATAATTTATTAATCCGGTGCGCTCGGTCGGCTCGGAGGTAAAGCGTGATTCAAATTAAACGGGCAAATATTTGGATATTTTATTTCCGACGAAGAGAGAGGTAAAGTTTGTCGGCGCGTTTTGTTACCTATTCGCTAACCGGCGTGTATAATTCGTTTCGTTATAAATACATCAGCAGTGGTCGGACCCGGGAAATTACCTTTGGCCAATATAATAGCAAAAACACGAAAACCAACGTGGAAATAACGATAACGGGGGTTACCGTGAAAGGGGTGTGGTCGAGGTCGATTCAATTTTGCCCCGGGCCATCGTTTGAATGATGAAAAATCGGCTCGATATTTCGAATCGGCCGTGTAAAATCGGCCCAAATCATCGTTCGTTAAAATTCATGCGCGCAATTTGGACCGAATCGCCGCTCATGTTTGTTTTCTTGTCAGCATGTTTACGACCGAGCCGACTGGTTTCCGTTCACTGAGCAAAAGCGTACCCTTCGAAACGCAGTATTTCGCGAATGATCGAGTCGAAAAACTAGAATCAATCGCATGTGAACTCGTACGCGGTGCTCGAAATCGAGGAGGATTTAATTTTGAACGGCACGAATGTTAGAAAGAAAAGACCGTGACCTAAATGCACCTTGCCTCCGAGGAAATCTCATCTGCAGTTATCGTCGCTCGTATCCTTTCCCCTTAATGAACGAGAAACACGCACTAGAACACGCATATCCTGCTCAGCTTTATTGATTGCTATCGATCACGTAACACGTTCGACTGTTAGGATTCTCGAGAATTCTAGGGTAACTGCTTTCTGACGATAGAACTTAAAAACCGCTCGGTTTCAATTATATTGTCGGTGACGCGTGCAAGAAGCTGTACTCGCGGTCATAGATACACGCGACAACGATTATAACGAGTGCAGACAGAAAGTGGCGTTTTCAGTTGCGTGCGCCTCGTACCGAGAATAGACGAGAACAAGATATTTAACAAGATCGATGACTTCTCGTGACGAACTAACGAGAGATCTTCGAGAAATTATTTTTCGCTCGCAAACAAAATAAAACCACGGGTGACTTGCTCGTCGACGTTAATTGCTTAGGTCGTATCTTTCGAATTTGGTAAATTCACCAGCTGAAATACGCGATTCGAGATAAAAAAAAAGTGTCGGTACGGTCTGTGGGGTTCATTAACGTTAACGAAGCAATGTCGGAAGATTATTTCGCTAAAACCTGGTGAACGAGGGAACGCGAAAACGGGTGGAAACTAAACGGTCGATTATCTAAAGGAATGCTCGTACCTGGACGCGTAACACGTCGTCGTACACGAAGCGATTTGTACTTAATTAAGATTACGCGTTGATGAGAACACGCGCGGCACGCGAGCCAAGATATTCCAGGGAGATTACACGGTCGACCCGGTCGATTCGAAACGTAGACATTCTTACGACACGACTTGGGCTCGGTTCGTATTCCAATTTATTTTTTTATCTGATTACTTTACTCACCATGCCCGAACCGATTCCGAGTAACAGCCTGTGTCTGGATTCAACATTTTGCGATCGCTCTCCGACCTATAAACAGAAAATTATATCGACTTAAAGCTTTCGTTTCGTTTAAATTGGGCGTACAAATTATCACTTTCAATGTACAACAACCGCCTTCTGATAACCAATCGATTAATATGAAAGACATTAATGACAGTTTTGTACGACCAATTTTTTACAATCTCGTGCAAAAAACGACAATTTAATATGCAAGTGTAATCTAGTTACGCGCGTAAAAGGAGCGTAACGTGAAAATCACGATATCAGTTTGAATAAATTACTGCAAGAAACTTGGTCGTAACTGTACGAAGCACTCGTACTTAAAACTGATTGAAAATTAATTAGAAGAGAACGTTAAAAGAAATTTTTAACGTCCAAGTTATAAAAGGCACGCGTTTATTTTATCCGTGGAATGAGAAAAATACGAGTAACGCGTATTATCGTTATAAGCGGGATTTTACGATAGTCATCCCAAGCTTCCTGAACGGTACAAAAGACGACTCTCGTACCGCTTGTTTCGTACCAAACGAGAAAATGACGATCAACGAGGTGTACATGGTGATTTTATGCGAAAGGAATTACACGTTCCGCGCATCGGGCCAATTGATTATCGTTGACAAGTACAGTAATCATTCTATACAGAAATCCTTCGATATACGCAAATCTTTCGGGTCTGAAGTTTTGCGTACATCGTACAGGTCCAACTGTATCATTAGCTCGTTAATGTGTATAAAATGCTATGTTTTCAATTGATAATTATCGCAACGTAATCCTGTTACGATTACTTTCCACTTATTGACAATCTTGTAGTAAAGCGCTGCTGATATTATGCATAAATACATGGCGCTTCGTCGACGATATTATGTCACCTGAAATTGAATTAAGCGTTATCGTACACCACGATTCTCCGTTTTCAACGTGCCGGAGATTTATGGTCCCTAGAGGCTCCCGTAAAAAATATACTCGCTCGCAAAGGTAAGCACCGCGACGTTATCGAGTTGACAAAGTCGAGCGAACGTCGAAACGAAGACAAAGACGCGCAAACGGAACGATGACAAGGTGTAACGGGGGCGTTCGTCGCGGAACGGGACGTGTGTCGATAAATTTATTCGAATCGCGGCCGTTTTATAATAAAACGTGCCTCTGCTTTCGTCGTCCATTCACGCTGGACGATACATTATCCGCGGTACGCGGGAAATTTATTCGACACACCAACCCCTACCTCTGTTTCTCACTCTCCTCGATTCTTTACCGCCTTCTTTCTCCTCTTCTCTTTTCCTCTCTGTTCGTGTATTTTCTCTTGTTTTTTTTTATTTTTTTTTTTTATTTAGCAAACTCGATTCACCGTTTCGCGTTATTGTCAGCTTGTGTATCGACGATTAAACGCGCGTGTCAAGCGACACTCTCTTTCATCGGGGTAGAACGTTTCCGTGTTGCACCGACCAGAGATAAAAATGTGACGGCTGTCCTTGCTGCTTGCGAGTTGAAAGACACGTCGTGCGATTCCAGGGGTAATTTTTTGACGTTCGGACCGATGCTTCCCTCTGCTCGGTTGTCAACCCTGGCTGTCACGACTTGGCAAAAAAGTTTCATTCGATTAAAAGGGTAACAGAGGGAAGCTTAATCGTTCGCAAAATTTACGTATTTTCTCATATTAATCGTGTTTTATTATGATATTCACGCGACAGGAGAACGTAATTATATTATGTACAATTATTACTACTTATTGTATGATTAATGAAAATGTTTGCTAATATTTTATGTCCGATGTATCTGGATAAAACACACGCCTGCTCATAAATATTTTGTAGACAATTGAAACATTTCACTTGTTGCTCCACAAACATCGTTCAACAAGCACCCTAATCCTAAAAGAACTCGATTACGCATCAAGAAGCACCGCTACGTATTTCCGAGCAACTAATTGATCGGTATAAATATTTCATTCGATTAAATTGGATCTCGGGGGAGCAAATTTTCTGTTTGCTCCCTTCTATACCCTCTGTTGTCTTCGTCGTTCAGATCTTTGTCTGTCAGGCGCGAAACCACCCTCTCGGGCGAAGAAGATCAAGAGTAATCCTTTGATTTTTCAATCGGCCGCGGGCGATTGTTTGCGTGTTGTGACAACGAGCATTATCGAGCACGATTATGAGCGGTATTAAGGGTGACCCGTGAGAACCCCATCTGGCCGTGGAAAGAGGGGGCGGTCATCGAGGGTGGAAATCACTATTCGCTCGCATTACGCATTCATGCACGCAGGTTGCGTGACTATTCGTGTAGTTTACGCAACTCGTGTCTTCACGTACAGTCTTCTACAATAACAAAACGCCCCATAAAATAACATCACTTTGTTCAATGAGCTATCATTTTTCTAATTATCGTTGTAAAGTTTCGACCGTATCGTCAACTTTAAACGTCGACTGTTTCTAGTTTCAATTAATATTATATTTCATTTTATTAGAAAATATAAGATTTTATATTTTGAAACCGGATATGAGTATTGTATTCGATGAATAGAAAAGCATATTTAGTGAACAGTTTGCGTTAACTGTTTTTTTACAAATAATGTTGATTTAAGAAAATAAGGAAACACGTATGACTGTTACAGTGGACTGTACCTAGTGGATTCATAAGCGCGCGTATGGGAATGCGAATTCGACACGGTACCGCGTAATAATTCAAAGGGTCGGTAGGAATGTGATTTTTGGTTACTAGGGTGAACCACCCCCTTCAGTGCGGTTTGTGCGTGACCGTCGCTCGACCGAACGAACCGATTTCTTGCGGTTTTTTTATTTTTAGACCGCGTCACCGAAACACTTTGTCCCCATGGAACCATTCACCGTGAAAATCGTGGGTCGTAATAATGAAACCGAAAAAATATTGCGTAATCATTCTACGTTACGACGAACGCGTGACAAATCAAAATCGAAGGCGTTTCAACCAGATCGTAATGAGATACCGTAATCGTGAATGGAACGATCCTCTCGTTTGAATCTTCTTCGACACGAATATTTGCTAAATATTTCAACATCGTAAACAATACATTATAATATTTTCGGGATTGCACGACAGAGCCTTAGGATGAAATCCAAGTGAACACAGAATCGTTTCGCAGTCGCTTTTCGAAACAACTCGTACGATAAAAAATATTCCTGACGATACCGAATTCCTTTCGCTATAGAAAACGAACGACGACACCTTGCGACGTACAATGTCTGTCGAGCGCTACCGCATACCATACAATTGTCGAATTTCGTCTAGGACATCGGAGACGTAAAAAATAAAAATCGCTGATACGGTGTAGAAACGATGTTCGCGGAAAGCGAGGGAACGCGAGGAGTCGGACTCTTAATTCGCGTAACCGGAGTACGATCGCTTCTCTTTGATAGGAACATCGAGTTTACACGGGCGAAACGGATCGCGTTTCAATTTGTCGACAGGTTGCGATAAATGCTAGCGACCGAGTCGCGCACGCGAAACGTTCGCCACGGGCGAATCAATTATGCAAACCAGCCGGCGGCAGCGGGGCTCGAATAAAATTTCGCGCAGCGTCGAAATGCGACCGATTGTACGCCTCGACGAAATGAAATCGCGGCGACGGTGGTGGCGGGTTTAATCAAAAATCAATCGAGTAGCTTTCAACGCCGGAAAAGTAATTAGGCGATGCATGATTAAAGAGCACGGTTCGGCCATTGGAAACTGGAACGTTCAATTTCGCTGCGAATTGCAAAGACGTATGTGGATCCATTAAAATTTTATTAAACGTCACGTATCGCGGAGAAATTTCAACGATTACGACCTGATTTAAAAAAAAAACTTGGATCTGCATATAGATATAGAGATCCAAGAGATTTTGATTCGCCTCGAAGCAGCCTGATTTCTTAGGCTTCGTTTTAGAACCATTTTGGCGGCATTTAATAAACACCACGGCTATTTGTCAAACCTGTCGATGCTTAATGACTAATCGTCAGCAGGGGGGTCTGTTCTGTCTTCGAGGGACTCGTGAGAGACGAGCAGGTGAAGGTACAGGCAGAAAGGGAGACTCACGAGCAGAAGGAAGAAGGAACACGAATTTAAGGGAATGGGCGGACGCGGGAAGTTTCTACGTTGCCCGGTACCTTTCGTTCTCCAATCATTTGTCAAGGTGACAAGGCAATCTCACCCCTACGCGCTATCACCCCCTCCAAACACCGCGATTTCGCTCACCGCTTGCTCCGGTGTCATCGATCAAAGTTATACGGTATTTCTATTTAAAAAATGTCCTGTTTCCTTTTCTAACAACCTCAGCACGGAAATATGCAATTTCTCGCGAAAAGAGTCGTTCGTACCTCGAACGTTTACACGCGATACTCGAAATTAACACAGTCGAAAGCGGTGTAGAAATTTTCTGTCGACTTTTGAAGTTGTCAGATTTTCCTTTTTGGTTCTTTTCTCGTGGGTTAATGGAAGCAGAGGCGTTTGCCGTTTAGGTGGATGAGGCAACCACTCTTCTTGAGTGTAACGATCACGTCGCGAGGGATACGATACTTGAAGTCGACGACATTTAGCCGGATTGCCGGTAGATTGGTCCGAACCTTTCTCGTTCGTACAATCTCTCTGAAATGATGGCTCCTTCTTTTCTTTTTACAGATACACTCTTCTTCCGGTCTTTCGCGGTTGACATTCATTTTTCGCTTGCAAAATGAAGGCTCGAAAATGCTCGAGAGCTCTGTTAAAAATTGCACAATGATTCATTCAAAATTGCCGTTTAGCGAGTTCGAAAAATCAATTTGTCGGAAGGAAGTTTCGCGGGGTAGAATTTCAAGCTAGTCCCGCTTTCCGCGGCGGATTTCCACAGGAACTTTTTTTCGAAAGGAAAGGAGTCGAATCGATCCACGTTAATAATCGTCGAGTGGTACGCAAGTACCGTGTCCCCAGTCACATAATCACTGTACTTAAGGGGAGTGCTCGCTCCACCCGTGACCGGGTTCCCACAACCTCGCCGTCATTAAACGGCCAGGCGAATCCCGTTCTGCTGTCCCATGCGATCGACCATTTTGGCAGGTGCTACGTTCACGGATTTCCCATAAAACCGCGAACCGGGCTCGACGCTTTAAATGCGCCCTCAACCCCCTGGAAATGATACATGCCCTCCTCCACGAAATTCCATGTAATTCACACAGGAAACTCCCATACACCTTGATTTACCAGTTTCGTGTTTAAACACAGTGATTTAATGTCTGTTTTGCATCGACAGTCCCCGTTTCTTCGACTTTTTAGAGTTAACACTTTGATGACTGTACAAAACTTTGCGAAACTTGTGTTTCTTTTCATAGCGAGAAGATGGTACGGTTGCGTTAATCGTTAATTTTATGATTTTAATCCGACATAACATATCTGTTATGCAACAATATGATCGTTTCCCGAGAGCGATTAACGAGCTTGAAGGTTCAAAATATTTGATACGCAACGTCGCAAACGTGCTTAATCGCAAATCATGACGCGCCGTCGCCGGAAATTCGAACGAAAACGAGTCTGAGGGTCGATCGATCCTGGTGAAGAGAGAAGGGAAGAGGATAGAGGAAGGAGGATCCATGGATCCATGGATCCGAAACGTGACAGCGCTCGGCTGAGCGTGTATCCCACCTGAAAACCGGAAACCGGGGTTCCCCTGCGGAGTGAGAGAAGGCAAGCCTACCGGAACACCGGAACCGGAAGGGTGCGGAACCTAGGCGACCGACGACGTGCCGGACAGTACAGGCTCGCACTGATTACCCGCTGATGAACGTACCGGCTCGTTGACTTCGGCCAGGGTCGTTACTAGAGGCCTCTAGTGTCGACAAAAATACTGAAAAGTTTCGCCCAAATACGATAAATGTAAAAATCGATCGCTGTAGATAATCAGAAGGAAATCCCCCTACAAAACGAAACGATCGTCGTCGTCGTATCGGATCCATATGGTCCAGAAATTCGACAGAATCATCAAAAAATTGTTCCGAAATTGAGGAAAAGATTGTGAAAGGAAATGTAGCAGACTTTTCCAAGATACGATCATTTTTACTGCTTCACGATTTCAAGCGACAATGGGGTACATGTTTTTTAGGCTCGGCCGATGGGAAAAAGCGATCGTGGCCGGAAGTGGAAGTGGAAGTGGAAATTGAGGCAATGAGAGCGTTGCCCGGCGCGGCTCTTATCGAGATATCGTCGGTTTCTCGTTTCCGCAATTTCCTATCTGCCATGGTCCCTGCACGACCGCCAATAAAAATACATTTCGACGAGTCCTCGCGAACTCTATTCGCCTATCGACCACAATTCCTATACTCGTATCTCATTCCCCATGAATATTTTATACAAAGTCCAATCATATTTCGGACCAATTCTAGCAGTTTTTCATAAAGATTTAAAAAGGCAATGCACCAATGTTACGGAGATTCTCAACTGTATTTCTTCACGGTCACTGACAGCTTGCGTCAAATGAACTGTTATTAATCCGATCAGAATCATAGTAATCTCGCGCAACAGTGGTGGGAAACGGGTTGAATCACGGCTTCGTGTTCTCTAAGATCAAGGTAGCTGAAAGCTGCGATTTCCTACGCGATCAGGAAACCACAAATGAAAGTGACAGTACGCGATCCACGATCTTATAAAAAGGTCCAAATTTTTCGAAACTACCCATAGATTTCTGAAAGTATTTTGAAGCACGGCTAACAGGAAGAAACTTCGCTACTTCCGGTGTACGCGATCGTCTTCGAAATGTCGATCGGAAATTTCCGGCGTGGTGCGGAGAACTCGCAGAGGAAACGCTTCGATGCAAAATCGTCCTTTTGATCGAGCTTCTGCGCGACCAGACCCGCTTCAATGGAGAAACACCGACGGAGGGGGCGAGTGGGGTGGAGAGGCGAGTAGGAGAGAGACGAAATTCACCCTTGCGGCAACATTGCGAGAGAGCACACCTGGCCAGAGCCGTGCAGCTGCAACTCCAACCCTCCCCGTCTCACCGACAGGGGATGAAAAGGGGAGGGAAAAACGAGCGCACCGGAGGGTCGTTGCGGGGCATCACGGGTTCCAGTGGTCCGTAGACAAGGGGAGAGGGCTGCTCTGGGATGCTGAGATTTCGGTTACGCATTTACTGGCCAACGATTTTCCAAACTCCAGCGAACCGGCTCAAAAAATGAAACAGCGAACATTGTTTTCTACCGGTCCACGTTCCTCTAGTGGTTGGGGGATAGAACGCGACGATCACACTGTCCCTTTTTTTGTTTCTGCTATTTTTTTAACGCGCTAGTGCGTTAAAACACGCAAGCGAATAAAACGTTGTTGAAATCGAGATGCAGAATCTTTTTGCCATGAAAACATTTTTGAATGCGAAGTTTTTTAAATACGCGCGATCATGTGTTAAACTATCGATGATGAAACATGTGAAGTTTTATTAAAATATCGCAGGAACGTAATTGTTGCAAACCTATTTGAAGTTCAAGTTACGTAATTATACGTAAACGCGTTAATTCGTATTCGACACGGTAAAATTTAGTGCCCCAAAACAAAAGCCGAGTAAACGGAAGGAGAGAAATAGAGCATGAATGTCGTAAAGAATAAACCTGAATGGTGTTGTTAGAGTTCATTATACCTAATCACGTTTCTCTGCATCGATTCAAGCAGGATTCTCTCGCGTGTCTCGCCTATCTCGCATATCGTGCAGGTGAATTTATTCAAATGCCGATCAATTCAGAAGCACGGTACTCATCGACACGGCGGTTCCAACACTTCTGCCTCTCTTTTTTCCCTCCTTTGTCATCCGCGTTGCGATCCTTTTGTATAGCCGCCTCAGAAGGGGTGGCCCGGAACAATGACCCCGATTTACGATTCGAGAATTTGTTTATAAATGACGGAGCGTCGTCTTTCGAGGATGTCCATCGTTGAAACCCGTCCATAAACCAGAGGATTTCCCGAAGAGGATCATGAGGACAGGTTGATTCGTATTATCAAGAACGATGGTTGTCGAGTGGCCCTGAGCAAAGCTGTTAACACCTTACCTATCAAAATAGTATTTACTTATGGAAATTTCTATTCTCCGGTATGCGTGAAACTTATTTTTTCTCGCAAGTTTTCTCACAATTTCTAATTTGAATTTTGTTTAATCCACAACACTCTCTGAACAATCATATACTTCCAATTATTCTCCAGTTTAACGAGATTTTCCATTTTACACGGAGCTATCCTTGCCATCGAACGTACGAGATAAATTTATGCGGTTATCACGATCCCATTCACCTAATTATCCAAGAAAGGGAGTCGCGAAACGCGGGAGGATGAAAAATGTTAGCCGGCCGTTTGCCGCGTCCACGAGGGGGTCCCGGCATTAGTTCGGAGACAAAGGAGCAGCAATTACAAAAGAAGAAGCGTGTCCGCCTCGAGGAAGAAGATCCGGAAGACTAAGTTTATTTACATTACAGTGCCACGGCCGGTCTTTCGCTCCTTTTGTCGACCACCAAGAGTAATGCATATTAATAGGAAGTAATCCCCGGAAAGGGGAGGTTGCGGGTGGCCACGAAACGTAACGTAAAGGACCCCATAGGAAGACCGGAGAAGAACGTTCTGCCAGATACAACGTCGTCTCGAGTCACGTGGAAATTTCTGACGATTTCTGGCCTCCGAAATAAATATTCATGGACGAGGAACTGAATTTTTATTGGGTCCTTTTCCTATAGAAATACTCGTGTTCTCGAAGAAAAACGGAAATAAATTATCGATTTCGTAACGGTACAATTTCGAAACAAAAGCGACTCGGACTCAAGTACCGAAGAAAGATTTGTAATCGTTATTGGAAAGATGATGTAGATTTATATATACATACTGTAAATATCGCAAGTTAAAAAGTAATCTGTTCGGTCTAAATCAAATCCCAGCCACTTATTGCTTTCCCGAACAGGGAGTACGAGAATTATCCGTTGGCTAACGGAGTATGAAGAAATTTGAATAAAAAAAAATTGGGTCGTCCACAGGAAAGACGATGCCACAACGGAGCCGGTGAATGAAAGGAACTGGTAAATCCTGGAAGCATGAACGGCGAAATCGCTGAGCCAGCTACACCTCCTCGCAACTACATACAACCATCGCCAGAAGAAATCCTACTTCCGAGAATTTCAGCCAGAGTAGCAACTTTCTTTTTTTTTTCTCTTTCTTCTCCCTTTCTGCCACCGGCAGGATTATTTTCCCACGGGACTTTGGACCGGGAACAATTACCGGCCTCTCGAAAATCCACCGCGAAAGAGTTTCTCTGACCAGTCGGGTTTGCAAGGGAAATTCGAAGAAAGCGTTCTTATTCTCGTGCTGTTTAGTTCGAACACTCGTCCAAACTCGTGTTGAATCGCTCGCGAAGATCCAGGCAGCTTGGCACGAAGCGTAAATGTAATTTGAACGAGGAGATTCGTAATTGCATCGGGAAATAGAAGGGAAACGAGGTACCTTTCTTTCTTCGGCGATAGTGGTTATGATCGCAAAGTTGGAGAGTACTTCGCTTTCGTCCACGTACGAAACAGCTCTGTTCAAATATTAACACGGAAAACAGAAGAGATTCCCAGACCTTGCTTGGTTTCGTAACACCGGTAGCCGAGTTTACACGTTTACTCGAAGGTTATCTGTACCCGTGTCTGCCGACACCTCGGTGTCTACATGTAACTTACGACCCGCACCCACGCGTTCACGATCCACCGTGTGTTATATTAGGATCGGTTACATCCACTCGACCGTTCTACGTTTTTTGTGCCGTGTCGCGAAAGAAATCTTTGAAGCAGTCTAACTTGTTGATTGCGCTATAATTTTCGAAATAAAGCTTTTATCTCTGGTACGATGTTTTTTCACACATCGAAACATCCGATTAATCTTGTCAATATTTTTCCGAATTAAAGGTGAATGAAACATCGCGCGATACATCGAACCGTCGAAATCCAGGACACGGTTCGAAACCGTCGACGATTCAAGGGACGAGAGCCATCGAGGCCAGTCAGGTACCCGTTCGAATCCTGGAAAAAATCATCGCTCCACCGACGCGTACCGAGGAAGGATCGGTAGACAGTTGGGCGCCCAAAGCTTGTAGTCGGGGATGCTCCTGGCGCAGGGACCTCAGGTAGCCGTGTCCTTACCTTCCTCCCCTCCTGCGTAGTCCTTCGCAGTTAGAAACGACGAGGGGACGAGGGAGAGACCCCGTCATCTCTTTCGCCCCTCTGCTCTTCTCGACAACGAACGCACCTGGTCGCAGCTTGATCCTGAGCCCTGGTCAGGACTCGCTTCTTCCTCTTCTGCCTTCAATTTTCGTCTACTACGCCTTTGTGTTTCATCTCGAATTTTGCACAATATCACGCGATCGTTGGCATTCAACAAGCGTCTTACGAGGATCGTTGAGCGATCAAAGAGAGCTGTAGTTAAGAAATTTTCCAAGTAACAAAAATGATACTTTTGCGTTCTTGTAACTGCTCAAAATAACAATTTCGTCAGCATTTTTATAAGAATATCGTCGTCACACTTCCAAACTTACATGATAAATTTTGAAATTAATTAAACGGTAGATACAAAAAGAAACTGTTCGAGTCTCTAAGGCAAAGTAACGATCCTCCGGTGTTTAACCCAAGGAAAAGACCGAGAAGATTGACGCCTCGTCGGCACGTTGCCTGTACCAGGTAACCTGAAATTCGTAATCATACACCGGGACAAACCGAGAACAGGCAGTCTCGTTCTCGAGCGGGTGGCGTATACAAGAGACGATACAGGGGAGGCAGCAGCGAGTAAGGGGAAGGGGATGGTTGGTTTCTCGTTACAGAGCTTCCTGTATGGAAATCATAGAATGCTAAGACTGCCTCTCTCCAACTGGCACGGGACACCGTGGCTGGCACAATGATCTCAGATTCGAATCAAATCTAGGCTACATAACCGTCTCTCTCCCTTCCCGTTCAGCTAGCCTCCTCTCTTCCGGAACGAACCTCCAGATCGATAAACCTGGTAATCGATTTTCGAGCCGGTCTCTTGATGCGTAGGAAAAATTTAAGAGACTTGTTGCTCCGCACGATCGATCAATGAATATTCGAATCGACGAACCAATTTCTTTGGAATAAATTTCATTATCTGTTTGGAAAACTGTCGACTGTATCTAACCGTACAGGGGCCGTTACAAATTGTAAAATAACAAAAATTGCTAACACGGTGCTCGAAGCATTCGTCGTGAAATTACATTCGCGTGCAAGGTTTTCGCTTGTACGGAAAAGTCGTTTGATAAAAATGAGCCAAGCATCGAGTCGAACAGCTGATTTGGCTAAGGAAAGCTATTCGCATAATGGCGGCTACCATTTGAATGTTAAAGGCGACTTTCATTCGTGTACCTGCGCGATACGCGGGCGCACAGTCGCGCAGGGTGAAAAAAGGCCCGTCACGCACAAAGTGGAATTCCCTGGGTGCTCACGTACGTGCGATTAGCATGACAAGTGGAAAGTAATTGTTCGCCGTAGACGACCTGTAGACGAGTTCCAGCTCGACCCACCGGACCCCCGTGGCTCGTGAATCGAAACAGTTTCCTTTTCAGCAGACGCGAGCACATGCTCGGCACCGATTTCGTGCTCACGCCACCAGCGAAAACGGTTCATCAATTAATTCGATTCTAGAGCGAGCACCGACTAGCGGGACAATCAATTAAACCTTGCTGATCAACCAGCAACGATTACTCGAAACCGAATTCAACCGGGATTGTCCCGATTTTATCGATCCTTGGACAGTATTTTTTACTTCGATCATTTGAAAAAGCTAAATGTTTCTTGTTATTAAATTGTACCTTAAAGTTGTCAAATTTATCTTCACTCGTTCAATTAATAATCTCAACGATATAGAGTAACATGTATCGAGGTATTCCGTTGCTCTTAATAAAGCGATTACAAGAAAATGAAAGTGTGCCAATACTTTGTGATACACTTTACGTACACGATCTGTGTGCAAAAAGCTTTCAACGTAGAGAGAATCTCAACTAATAATTCGCCTCCTCCGATGGTAGTGTTAGGAAAAAAACCGATCATTCGTGTAACTAGCTTAGCTCGGAATGAAAAAGCAAGCATATCGCGTACACACGGTGGCATACGGTGGTATGCGTGTCCCATGAACGGCCGGTATCTTGATAGCCATGCAAATGGCCCGGTGTCAGATCCTATCGCGGAGCCGCATAATCAAAAGCGGAGGCACGCAAGCGCGCGAACCCATCTGCCCCCTCTTCAACCTTCTCTACCTCACCTTTTCTCTCGTTCTATCAGCCGGGTCCTGTCGTTTTTTCGATTAGAAGAGATCGGAAAGCTCCAACCTCCGTGACAGTCTTCCGCCTACTGAATTAAGCGTCGCGAACCTCGTTCGCGGACCTGGCCTCGCCCAGAATCACGCAACCAACGCATGCGCCTTTCGTGATATACATTTCCTGCTATAGATCCACGAGGAACGATCTATGGGGACTTCGACGACGACTGACTTAGCCTACAAAGATACTCGAATCCTTGTGGCATACGCACGAATATATGGGCCTCGTAGTTTCCGCGAAATTTCGAATAATCCAATTGAGTAGAGTAAAAAAATATCCCCTTTCCGTCGTGGCAGAAACGAAACGACGTAATCCTCAATTTCTCCGGAAAGGTGAGAAGAAAAGAGGAGGAAGGCGACGAAAAAAGAGCGTGAAACCTGTCGAAACGGATAAAGCAGGAAAACCATGAGCGAGAGGTGCTCTCTTTTCAGGGCATAGTAGAAACAGGACAGATTCCTCTCTTCTTCTATCCAGTCGTGTACACCGTCCACCTACGTATATTTTTTTCCTTGGTTCTTGTGCGGTTCCAGCCAACATCCAGAGACGAAGATATTCCGGCTGAGTTGCGCCTCCTACTCTCGGCTATCGTGGGCCAGATCAAATGGCGGTCTAAGGAGCAGACGGGTCGAGGCGGGAAGAAATATCGTGAACTGGAAAGAGAGTGTGTAGCCAGGGGTGAAATCCGGTAGCCACGACCACGTCGACCCACGTTTGTGTTCGACGGGGCGCAAAACGGTCAAGTCGCCACCGCGACGCGCGGATTCCGATGCCAGCTCGTACTAAAAATGTCCTCGCTGAATTTTCTCGATTACTTGAAAATCCTACATTTTCATTGTTTAATTAGCAAATTCAGGGAAAGAATCGAGTCCTCTTTTAAATAAAAATAAAACAAACGTAGACGCGCTTCTGGACAGATTGTTCAGTTCTTTCAATAATTCTTGTTTATTGTACGGCAAAGGGTATCGGGTAAAGATAGATTAAAAGATCCGCGCAAACGTCCAAAGCATGTACCGCTCGATGTCGCACGAAAAATCCTAATGAAAGAGGTGTAATGGAACGAAAAGGCCCGTGTTCTTGGAACGTCGAATCACGGAAAGCCTCCCACGTGAAAATTACGTGACGGGTCTACGAAGGGAGCCGATTTCCCTGTAATCATCGACTCCCGTTTCCTGTACGATGGCACGTGGCCGTTTTCATGTAATTTCCCCTCTTCCTCTTCTTCTTCGTGGCCAGCCAGCCGCTCACCTACGTGCTCGATGGCCAACGATCACTTACGATCGTTTAATTAATGCGCCGCGCCACGTGGCACGCTTTGGCTTTCGTCTCACGCGCATCAATACCTTTTCCTCTCCTTCTCGATAATTCGAAATGAGGGAGAAAATGCTCGACCACGCGCACTTACTCATACGACTACTCTCGAGGGAGAACACGGCTCCTTTGCTATGCGCGTGGAATAATCGTGCGTGAGCCAGCCGGGGATCGAGCGCCGCTAAATAAACCTCGAATATCGAAACTGCCGACAAAGTTGCCGCCGCTGCTTGCTTGAATTTCAAGGAGCCACCTATGGAACATCCTTGAAAATTTTCGAACCTTTTTATTAGCGATCAAGCGAGTAATTACGATTCTGTACAGCAACCGCGAACAGATAAAATTGTAAAGCGAAATATGTTTCGCAGACGCGGACAAGACTTTCCATTAAACCGAGTTACTCGTACGGCGTAACGAGTACAGGAACGAGGCTCCCTTCTAAAGAGTAGGATAAAACGAAAAAAAAAAGAGAGGAGGAAATGGAGTGTTTAAAGAGCGAATCAATTACCAAAAGCGCAACCGGCTCGAAGAGAAGTGGCGCGAGTTGAAGTCTCCGCGGTTCCCCGAATTTACCGCGTCTGGAGTCGCCGTCGCGCGTACAACGGGGAAGACGCCCACGTTCGTGCACCCTCTCCCCGAGCCACCCCCTGTATACGTCAAAACCGGCGGAGTTTCTTGCCGTAACTAACTACTCGTGAATTTATCGAGGCACCGACTCGAGTTTCTCGCCTGCCGACTGCGAGCTCCCCTTCTACGCGTAGGCGGCAAGGTAACCGTAGGAAACTTTCCAACAGTTTCTCCCGCGGTGACGACGACCAAGGTGGCTGCGGCGGGGAAGAGGAGCTGGAAGCACAGGGTGGCTCTCGACCGAGGGACGAACTTGTAGTTTATGAATTTATAGCGGCGGAAAACGGCAAAGGCGAGCGAGTTACGCGCGCTCCAGTTTATTCCGTCTCACCTCCAAGATTTTCCTCCCATTGAAATTCCGGCTGTCGCCACCCTTCTTCGGTACCACCCTCTCTGCCTCTGCCTCGTACAACTTCTGTCCCGACTTCTTGCCAGCCGGGAAATAGTCGCGAGCCATTAACGAGACCGGCCCAGCCTAACTGCAATTGCGAGAATGTTGCGGACGAACCGCGCCGATAACTTTCGCGGATCGCGGAGTCGTTAATGGAACTTTCGCGCACACTTCGGCTTCCCACCCTCTCGAAAAGAGAGATTGTTTTGTCCCGAGGGCTAACGTCGGTCAGAGAGTTATCTCGACGCGAGTGGAAAGAACGGAGGTGACCAGGTAGAAACGAGACTTTTGTCAAAAAGTCTGTATCAATTCTGTGCACTCGTCGAAGAGAGAAAAATGTTATCCGATGGCATAAGAGTAGCGCAAAATACCGTTGTGCCTTATCAAGTATCATACCGAATTATTTACTTGGTAAACCAATCATTCTACAGAGAGAAAAGGGTGATATAATCCTGAATGATCGATCAGAGTGGACAAATGCTTGCGAGTAAAGTTACGTCGGAAAGTGCAACGATTAAACACGATACACGTGACCACGAAACCCTAAACCGCGTCCTTCCCCGGTGCAGCTCCGTAATTGCATCGTTCGAAAGCGTTCCACGGGGCCTAGGCTGGGCACGGAAACCGATGTAACTGCATATGCAGTCTCGTATACCTGTGTACACCTGTTCCGTTTCCTGCGAAAACACGACGAGTTCCAGTTACACAATGGGACACGCCGAGTACACGGACACCGCACGATTACGCTACGCTCGCACGACGTACACGCGCGTACGTATGCGCGCCTTCGTGCGAAACCACGAGCGCGATGCGAAGTGGCGCTTATGCAGGTGCAAACAGGTGACTCCAACTTTCTTCCCACCGCGTCAAATGTATCCTTCTTTCGAATTGTGACCTTTTCGAAAAGTCAAAATATTCGTGTTTAAGTGCATAACAGATATACGATAACGCGAACTGAACCGCGAATCGAAGACATCTATCGGTGTAAGCAAGAAATTTGAACGCGACGAAAATAGTAGATAAGAATTTGCTTGATACGACTGTTAAACGTACGTAAGATTAGGTAGGTTCGATTTTGTTCCGAAGTTTTCGCAGAACTGCCAACGATACGAGAATCGAGGGCCAGCAACGCATGAAGCCGGTGGTGTCGGTGTTTCAGAGATTCGGATTCGGTCACGCTGCTCGCGCGACACTACGGGGCACCCACCGTGTCTCCTGTCCCGACACACGCGTGAATTTATACGTGCGTGGGTGTGTCGGCTTTCCTAGGATCGCCGTCGTCGTTACCGATACGTTCTCGCTTCCTTTCGCTCCGGTTTCCGCAAAATCGCGGCTACACGACGACCTGCTGCGAGCAATTGATACCCTTTCGCCGCGAATTACTTGTAATTTTAGCCTACTCCACGAGTTCCCACGCGACTCGTACCCTCGTTTTATCATTCTCTCGTTGTCGATGATTCTGGCCCTTTACGAGTTTCCGGTCTCTTTCTAGAAGCGTCAACAATTTCATAGACGAATCTCGACACACGATCGTTTTCGTCTCGACACTACTCGAGGTGTCGACTCGATGAAGGAGGTTCTGGTAGCGAAAATTTGAAAGAGACAGAGAGTGTGGCTCGAACGCCGGCAATTAGGAGAGTTAGGAAGAAGGATCCCTCAGCGTGGCCAATATTTGGTCAATAATGTCAATAACCTCGCGCACGACACTCGACACTTGGCGTCCCTTCGCGCGTGTTCACGCGCGCGCCGAAGAACACGCCAGGTTTTGTTGACCGAACATGTGCATCGTGACTGGGCAGTTAACACCTCAACGACGAGGAGCGACCTGAGTCATCGATGAACCGTGGAATCGATCCTTCCACGAAGAAAAGTGCCGCTCGAAATATTCCTCTTTCGGGGTTTAATGCCCTTCGTTCCGAATTCAAGCGAGCTTTGTTCCTCGCGGGCAAAAATCATCGCAATCGTTTCGTCAAGATTGAATTTTTTAATTGCGAGATGCTCGATTTCGAGTACACTCCGTAACTTTTTCGATGCTTTCTTTAAATTCGAGTTGGAACGAATTCATCGACGAATTCAAACTAAGTTTTGCCATGATTTCCTGAAGCATCTCGTAGTCCGGCGAATTTGCCGGTCGGTTAGAGAAAAGGGTCACAAAACTAGTGTCTCGCTGCGAGCTGGTAAACGAGGAGCAGAAGCGAGAAGCTTGTCCAGTGAAACTCGAAACTCCCCGCAACGTCTCTCGTGTCGCTGCTTCTCTTTCCTAACAGACTGGCCACTTTACGCGAATATATCTCATCGTTCTCGGTTCACGAACACCGAATACTCCGTTACGAGATTTATATAGCAGGATTACCGATCTACGGGATCGTATCGTCGCTCCATAATTCGATCGGAGTAAGGAAAAATTACAGGTGCTATCGTAAGAATTAAAATAAGACAGGACGATGAATCATTTTCGTTCGCGCGATTCGATTTTAGTCAGGAGAGAGTAATCCAAAAATTCATCTGTCCTACAGGATCTGGAAATCTTACACGTTAAGTAATGGACGAACCATTAGCTCCCATACCGTCCCAGACCGTACGATATCGAATTGCAGGAACATTACGTGACTCGTCGCATCCCATTTAATGTTAGTATCACTCCGGTATGACAAATGGAAGATGCTCAACATTAATTTGTTCTAACGGAGAAATATCTCGAATCTATGCCAGTATTCCGTGCTACTTCTATTCCAGGGATAATCAGATTAATTTCAAATCGAGTATCGAATCGAGTTTATCGTGTATCTCAACGACGCATCGAATGAACCAACTCGATCTGAAACCAATACGGAGCCAAGCACTTCGTTCTCCTGTCTAAAAGAATTCGTTTTATCTAAAGAAAAAAAAAAACACATGGAAAAGTGCGTAATCGCGAGGGTATAAACCGTTTATTTGTAGCAGGGTATAAACGTGGTATTCACGGTTGTCTGTCGCCATCATCGACGCGTTAAAAGTGGTGAAAACTCTTTAGTTCGATTTGCCAGTCGAACAGGTACAAAACGATTCGTTTTTTCTTCCCTCGGCTCGTCGAAGCTCTCCGGCATCGAGTGTTCGCTGCTCGCGACGATCGTGCGCGCGATTTAACACTGTGTCGGATTAATTCTCAGCCGCCATTCAAGCATTAAGCAACGTTAATTCGTTCCAGTAACTTCTCCTCCCTCGTGGCACTACTTCACCGCTGAATACGTGGTTCGAGGAAGCAACGCGGGGATAGAAGAGGCGGAAAGCGAACGCGGTTGCAAAGACGAGCCAGGATATCGCTCCCTCGAAACGGGAACGGCAGATGCTCCGTTAATTAATTAGAAGCGACGGTGACACTTGTTACCCGGTGATTTCACTCGCGATGTACACGTGCATGCTTGTTTCTCTCGCTCGATGCGAAAGCGAGGAGGAGCCTCTACGGAGAGAGGGCTTCGAGAGCTGTTTCATCGGAGTTTGTTTAATTCACGGGAAAAGAGTGTAGTGACGCGCGTCCCGGATCAACTTTTCGACGATTCTTGCGGAAATTAACGCGAATGCTTCTGTATCGATGTCCTCGCTTCGAGAGTAATCGAGAAATTAAGGCCGAATCGACGAATTACAAAAGTCTCGCGTTTTGTCCCTTTCATGCTTGTCACGTATTTTTCCATTACCGTTTGTTGTCTCTTACGAACGAACGATGATCGATTAGGCAAGTAATACTAACCATACGATCACTTTATAGCTACGAATACTATTGACCTTTCAATTTATGCTTTCAATGTGATACTTGGAGACACTCGACGTAACCATTGATTATCTTCTCGTTATCGGGAACGCGTTAAAACAGTGCGACACAAAATATCGGACTTACGCGGTAGCTAACCCGGTTCAACTACCACGTTGCAATCTAGTCCAGACTCAGACCATTCCATGCTACGGAGCCGTGAACGACGCGTAAATCGTCGCCATTTCCTGCACGGGAGACCGATTCAAGGGGTACTCGATTGTCCTCGTAGGTGCGAACGCGTATCCGAAGGTCCCATTAACGGGGACGCATTCAATTTCCACGGGATCGACAAAGACCATGAATTACAAATTCAAATCCGAGCGGCACGCGTGTCGTGTAAGCCGAAATTCTTTTCACAACCACCTGTAAAACGCTCGAGGCTCGATTCTTAGCCGACGAATAAAAAAGAAAAGAAAATAGCAGATTCGCGGAGGGAAAAGTAACGATGAATGCCTGGGAAACAATGTGTCGTAGAATCTGGTTCCTGCTTTTTTGTCTCGTCGAGATCAATGGCCTCGTGATCGTTGTACGAATACTTGTTTAATCGAGAACAGTTATTTCGATACGCGATGAACTACTTTTCGACATTTCGAACGCCGAGCGGTTCGGCAACGTCGGCGGACAAACTTTTAAGACGAGTAGTGTACGTTTTCGAAAAATTTGCAAACGTAAAAGCTGACGCGGAAGGACCGAGATCGAGAAGTCCTCGATGGAAGTGCAATTAAAAGGAGAAGGAAATCCTGTTGGAACATTTTCCTCGAGAATTTACTCGGTTCTATGAATAATTAAAGGAACTCCCGTCCATCTTGGGCCGTTCGAGCGTTCCCTATGTAAATTCACGTCCGACTACTGCGTGTCGAGCATCCTCGAGGGCTACTCGAGCGAACTCCACCCACGTAACGACGAACGCTACGAAATTTACAGCCTACACGCGCATTCAGAAACGGACCGCGTTCCGGAACACATAATTTAGCTCGTTGGAAATCCGCGGACACACGGTTGCCTCTCGAAACTGCGTCAAATAACGCTCACCTCCAAACTACAATCATTTACTTCATCGTAACCAGAATCGTAACTTTACCGATGATTACCTACGTATCGTTGTATTCACTACGGCAGCTGAAACGTTCAACTGTCGATCATTTTCATTTAATACCAAATTAGTCGACAATTTAGTATTACCACACACTTTGCGCATAAGTTCCGAAACTGTCAGCTTTTCGTTTCGAGCTCGAAAGATAGCAACGAACATCGGCATCTGTCAAAAATACATTAAACCGCGGTTGGTCGAAGGATCGAAGCGAAAACGTAAAAATAAAACGTGCAGCGAAGAAGCAAGGTTCCGTTTAAGCGTTTCCCAAGCTGATTCGCGTCCGACTACTGCGTTTCGAGGATCCTCGAAAGCTACTCGAACGACCCCCGGCCACGAATGCACCGGACGATACGCGAAACTTGCGAGCGTTCGTAAACACGCGCGAACCACGCATACGCACGCCACTCGAGAATACTTAAAGCGTGTACCGAGCTTAATTAGGGGTGTGCCAACGACGGTCGATGTACCATGGTCCTGCCACGTGCTTTTTCTCGCACTACATCCGACCTGGTCGTCGAACGTCGTCCACGAGAGTGTTTGCCGTGCGTTTCGTGTTGCACACACGATTCCTCAGCTCCTTTGCGACTCGATTCGCGCGTGTTTGATCACCCTGGCTCCGCGGGTCGAGTGTTTGCTCTCGTTCCGGGGCGAACCTTTCGTTCGGTCAGCAAAGGATGGACAGCGAAGGAAGAATATTTTTCACGTTATTCTGCGATGGTGATAAAATTTGTACGTCGTGTTCGGTCACGCCAAAATTGTCAGAAATTGAAAAATCGTAGAAAGCACGGTTAAAAGAATTCGGGTCGAAAATACGTAAGAAACATTGCTCAACAATATCGTGAAAAAAGAAATGATCGAATATTCCGTAGAACAGAGTGTGAAAGAAGAGTGGAAGAAAAATCGTATCATACTGGCAATGTACGAAATATGATTTGAATACGCATTTTCGAATGCTTCCTATCTTCGATTCTTTAACGCCGATATTCCAAGTTATCGATGCACAGGTTTTTTATATCGAATTGTAACCGTGAATGGGACCAGAGGCTATTTGAAAAGCGAGTTTCGCGGAACGATAACGTTGAATCGGTCGACGATGGAATAATTATCGATGGATCGGTTGAAACGAAAACTAATTTATTAAATGCTGCGAGAGATTTGTCGATAACGGGTCACCTGTTTTCCTCGTGGACAACGAGGCTCGCCAGCGAAAGAACAGTTGCCTGAAAACGAGTAATAAACGAACGAAATAAAAAAGATATCAGAGAGTTCGATGCGTCAATGGGCAGGAGCCGGTAAAAGCCGAATGAAGGGTCACCGAAAACGCATCGATATTCAAACGAATCGTCACCTAAAAAGGACACATCCGATAAACCATCAGCGAGAACGGACAGGTTCGAATTACCATTGAAACCGGACAAAATGCTCTCTAACGAACGAAATAGCGGTCCGAGTGGCATTCACCGTCGATACCCGTACAAAGGATCGATGAAAATGATCAGGGACACGGTCGAAATCGACGAAAAATGCGGCACTCCGCTAACGAGCCGCCGCGAGATTTTTCACCTTATCGATAGACAGCCGTGACAGGAGGAAATTAAGTTGGAAAGCGCGACCGGCAGGTAAATCCCGGGAAAATAAAATAGCATCGGCTGGTGGGGGGTCTTCTGACGCAACGAATGACTGTTCAAAGGGGAATTTATTAACGCTACCGGCGTACGCGTGATAATTTGTCGTCTATACACTATCAAAGACCGTTTCCATTCGATCTTCCTAGTGGTGCATTTTCGTTCGAACATTATTTTACGATAAATTAGAAAAAAGTATTAAAATTATAACCGATCGAAATTGATTCGAAAAGTTGCGACGCATTTCGATGCATCGACGCAGGATCGAACAACGCCATCTCGATCTTTCATCCCCGCTGGTCAGCAACGAACATTCGTACTAACGGTAGAAGAGAAAATGAAGTGAGAAAACGACGGGTAGGGAAGCGACAGTAAATCGCTGGGAATGAAAATAAAAAAACGGGGGTAGATGGAAGCTCCCGGCACAACAACGAGCGACTGTTCAAATAGGTCGGCAGTGGCTGGCCAAAAAGGAATTTATTAGCGACTGCTGGAGTACATTCGCGATAAACCGTATGTCATGGTAGGCTACGGTGTGAGAGGTTGGTTATGGGCGATGCTGGCAACTAGCAGCCAGACAACCGGAGCTCTCTCGGTCCACTCGGGTCGAGCAACAGCCACCGTTGCTGGCGTTGCTGGCGCGCAAGCCGGATGATTTAATGCCGGGGCTGCCCCACCCTGGAATGCCGTCGTTTGCGCGAGATTTTCAAAAATAATATCGGCCCACCCGAGCGCGCTCCTCTCCTCGTAGGAAGAGCGCCGGGAATTATGCTGGAATGTTTCCTAGTATTTCACTGCGAGACCCGTGCACGTTGAAACTTCTGATAGATTTACGCCGTCCAGACTGCGTCGCGCTCGCTGAATTAACACGGATTAATTATTTTTCGGGAATAATTCGCGGTTATGTGTTATCCTCTTGGAAAACGAGATTTCGTTTAACGAAGATGACGTGCACACCTGGAAAGAGGTTGATCGCGAATATTTTTTGACAAAAATAAAACATTGCTTTAACGTAAACGATTCTCCGTGAAAAAAAATCCGCTCTTTTAGGTTTGCTCACAATAAGGTATCTTTCACCGGAGGTTTAAAGAATTAAAAATAAATGGTTTAACAAGTTGATTGACACGGAATTCACCGTTGTTGCCTAGAAACGACAACGAGCGAAAGATAATGAATGAAAAGAGAAAAGAAATTGGAGTCCGAATTCTTGTCCCACGTATTACCGCCACCATTCTATTGACGATGATCGTTCAGAATGCTCGGTATAAATTGATAAATAGGCGTTAGCGGAAGGCAGTAATACCTTGTACGTACATTTAATGGTTACTATTTCTTCGTTCTTGTTGCTTTTCACCTGTCACCCCGCCACGCGTGTGCGAATCCACGCTAGGCACAACCCACGTTTTTCTTTCGATCCGACGGGAAACAGGCTCACACCTATCGTGTCGTATCGTTATCGTGATCTACGATCACGATATCTCTTAATTCGCTCGTACCAAAGCCGACAAACCAGATTTCCACTCGTTTCTGGACTACTTACTAATTGCCGAGTCACGAACGAGGAAACAGCGTTTTTTGTAACTTTGCTTTCCTGTATTGCACACGTTTAGGCGCATCGTGTTAGGGTAATCTGGACACCGAGGTACCGATCCATTCTTCGTCATCGTCGAACGCTCGCCGACGTAACTATACGAGAGCCACGAGCGTATTCGCCAATTTTCAACGCTTCTACGCCTAACACTTTATGATTAATGTTTTCACTGTGCAAATGACATAGCGTTCTTTACGATACTTAAGTAGATGTAACCTACTGAACCCAATTTCGAATTCTGAATCGTAAGCCTGACAGGAGGAAATAATATTTTACTTCATCAACCGTGATGACTATTAATCAAGAACTTGGAGGTAATTTACATATGATCTCGTGATAAGGCCATAGTGTGTTAATGCCGCTCAGAACTCTTTTCCTTTTTTAATTATTCGAAAATATTACCGGTGCTCACGATAGCAAGTGTATCGAGGATCATTGAATAGAACGAGAATATGTTCGTCCACGAGAAAGAAGCGGTCGAAGGATCCCGATTTAAGATTTCTCGGTCGATGGGGGTCGATAGGCGTTCGACTTGGTGGCTGGCCCCGGGTTAATAGTGACAAAGGAGTCGGCTAATCGCGGTAAGCTGACCAGTAAATTACCGCGATCAGAGGCTGGTCGTGGAACCGGTAACCTGTAAATCGGCGGCCAACGAAGGACGTCACCGTATCTTTAATGGGCATTCGCATTTTTCAACTTCCCACGTTTCGGACCTCTAGACCAGTCCTAAGCCGTGTGCGACCGTAAATTAGATTTCTTCGAGGATGATTTGTGGCGTGTGGCTCCTTTCTCTCTTTCTCACTCTTTATGTCTTTTTCTGTCTTCGAGCTAACTGGACGTAGAAGTCTAGTCGAATTACTTTGAGTTTTGCGAATAATTTCGCCGAGAAATGTCAATAACTGTTACTTTTGCGAATTGATAAACTGAAAAGATTTCGCGCGATTTACAGGTTGAAGATACGTTTCAGTTACAACAATTTCGATAATTCTAACATGTATTAATTCAGGTATTGTTGTTGTTTAAAACCTTCGAATATCTCTAGTTTTCTTTAGAGTTCAATTTAGAGTCGAATTTTGCAAGCAACGCAATCGGCCAAAATCGATATTCCGGAATTCGAGGCGCCCAGGTCAGAATTTATTTAATTTTCGCATAAATCATCCGGACGTAATCCGAAAAATTATGAGACCAACCAGACAGGAGTTCCACCGGTAGTTCGAACGCGAAAAAAGAAACGGAGCCAGGTCTATCGAGCGAAATATCTCGAAGATTTTTTCGCGAGGCCGAATTTTTGCCATGGATTGTGCGAGGTTCGATCGACGCAGCTGCAACTCATCGGCGTTGGTGTTATTAATTCGTACGCATCTCCGGGACGATTAAGCCGATAATGAGATTAATTAGCGTCGGCTCGAGGCGTGAAGTTTGAGAGACCGTCTGCGAACCACAAGCGTCGAGTCATCGGCATTTTTCGACTCGTGCCTGGAATTATTATCCACGGAGAGGTCGGAGGAGCAATTAACGTTTGATCGTGCAGCTTTTCTTTCGTTGTACGCTCGTCCACGCGCCGTTAGATTCCGTATTATCATCATTATTATTCGTAGACGATGATGTAACGACGTACGGAGCTCAAACGTTCAACGAAAACGACGAATACTTTGGATAACCGTGAAATCGAATATCACGCTTCGATCGATCTTGATCTATCAGTTATTTTTACCCCTTTTGCTATTAAGGGTAACAATGTCTGTACCCATACCTACTCTGTATGTATATAAAAAGCGATAGCTAAACGAAGATCGAAAGTACCATAATAGAATGTACAATCTACAAATTTAATAAACTTGCATTTACAGGTGGAGGTCGCTTTATGTAATGACTAGAACAATTCGGTGCTGTCGATTTCAATCCGTAAATTATGATACTACTCGCAGAGTAGTGTCAAATCGATATCTGTTTAATATGTCTACGAAACTATCGCTAGCAATTTCGAAATTATATCGAATGCTCATTAATAACTTCGTAAAGGATCAAACGAGTACGAATATTGGAACTTCGTGCCAAGTACCGAACATTTCGATGATTTCCATTCAGTGATTTGGTACCAGAACGAACGAACGTCGTCGATACATATTAGCATCGGTTATTAACTCCATGTGACAATTTGGAAGAATTTTATTTCGCGTACAAATCCGTACAGACCGAGTACTTTTCGACTAAATATTGCCACAGCGAAAGAGTTAACGAAATCGATTAAAAACGAGTTAAAGCCCCCTCGATAGAATTCTTCAATTCGAAATCCCGTTCTAATTGGAAAGTAATTTAAATCGATAAATAGACGATCGAAACGTTTCATGGACCAAAGATCACACACGAATATTACCAACCCAGAGACTGGTATTTAAAAAGCTTCGCCTCTCGACGATCTTTCTAACGCGGAGTTTCGATTGAAATAATTAATCGATCGTTTCGTAAAACCGCAATGAGCATAAAAATTCTTTGAACTCCGCCAGACGTCTCTGCGACAAGTTCTCGTATGAAAAAGGCGGCGTTAATATCAGCCAGTCGGTAATTCTGCGGAGTTCCTTTTTTCCAACTGGAAGCTGGCGTCGATTACACTAGCAGAATCGCGAGAATCGCGTGTGTCGAACAAGCGGAAAGGTTTATTAGCCGCGCTGAGGGCTAATATCGGGGATGTACAGCCTGCAGCGATAACTTTGACTCGTCTTTGATGTCGCGCACCCCTTTGTGCCGCCACCGCGGACAATGAGATCGCTGAAAACTCGCCTTTACGCCTGCTTGGCCCAGACGTGGCATTCGATTTTCCTTCCCTTTCCTTTTTGCTTCTTTTTCTTTCCTTTTTTTTCATCTACAGTCGCAAAACGAAGCGACGACCGAATGGGAAGTTAATACAACGTCGACGTTTCAACCCCATGCTCGTGCTGGTCGAATCTGGTAACAAGATGTCTTCATGGGGACGTTTACAATTACGAGCGACGCGTACGGATCATTTGCTGGCAAAAGAGAATCCAGGATTAAATCGTTTCGAGGGAGATTGCATCGCAGAATGTATTATATTTGTCGCGGGATAACGTTTCTTTTTTACAGATGTCACTGATTAGTATAGAGAGTAATCGACGTGATTTGTTTCCGGATAATGAGCGGCGAACACACGCTTCATCCCTTTCTGCTACGTCGACTGTACGCTTCATAAGTGGAACATTACACAGCATGATGCATTTGTCGGGTACAATTGATTTGTTCTTGAAACTCGCTTTTTACCAGGAGCTTCGTTTGGGGATTTAAATATTAAGCAAAATGATAAAAACCTATAGAATGAAACTTTTTTGTAAGCAATTCTCTTCCGACACAATAAAGTAATGTAACAAAAGCGCAAAGAGACTATAGTAAAATTGGCTGACGAAGAAATAAGTTTTATCAAATAAAGTTGTTCTTTCATCGTTCGATCGAGAATCGATGACACGAAACATGACATTCTTCCTGCAAGAAGAAGATATTGAAAGTAACGGTGTTTCGCAAAACTGAGAAGCAAAGCGTAATCCAAGGTATCGATTCATCGACACTTGAACCTTTGCGAAACAACACCGTTATCTCAACCGATCGTTGGTCGGTGTGCATGTGCATCCGATGTATCGCGGCGTCTGCGTATTTGCATTAATAATCGCGTGCACACATTCGTGAAGCAAGAAATGCTTCGTGTGGTCACGCATGCGCTTTCAGAGAGTCACTCGAATCCGGATTCGTAGCTGGCAAGCTAGGAACGAAAGAAAAATGGCTTTCGTTTGTCGTACGCGCGATATGGGCTTCGCGTTCGATGGAATTGCGAAACCTACGAGCTGACTTTTCGCAATTCCAGTTTCGAGAAACGATTTGTCAAGTATCTTCTGTCTTGTACCGTTTCTACCACCATTTAATCCTCGAAGACTGATCGTGACAATCTATAATCTACTTATGTTCAAACTTCTCTGATTACGATAAACTTTAAGACGAGAATGTAGTACAAATATCGCTAACAATCGATACAATCCTCTCGAAGAGTATCGAAGAGATACGTGTACCACGAAATAGGAATCAAAGAATTTTCGGTAATCGAGTCGCGTCTACTATAGAGCAAGCGAAAAGGGTTAATAAATTCGACACGCGACTGCGTGATCGAAGTAAAAAAGGAACGCAACTGGCATAAAATTGATCAAAGGCTGGTGCGCTCCAAAAGCTGCAGCGGCAACAGCTTCCTAAAAAATGAAACTCTAACACCCTGGCTGGTGTGTAAACGTTCAAAAGAAGCGAGCACAGAGGAGCGCGGAAAGAAAGTCGGAAAAAAGGGGAGAAAATCTTGGTGCGCACCTGTGCACGTATGAGCGAACGTGTAAAGGCGAATAACATAGGAGAAACAGTGACAGAGAGAGAGGGAGAGAGAGAGAGAGAGACAGAAGGGAGAATAGAGCGAGAGAGATAGAGAGAGACAGAAGCAGAGAAGTGCAAAAAAGGGGGAAGGTGCGAATCACGCTCCCGCGAATCCTTTCTCCAACGCCGCGAGGGTGCACTTAATTGCGAGTTTAAGTAATTAGTACGCGAGCTGGTAGCTCGTCGCTCGTCCTCGCTCGCCCGCTCGCCTGCGAGCACGAGCAAGCCCTTTATGTGTATTTTTCTTCTTTCTTTCCTCTCTTGCTCTCGCTCTCTCCCTCTATTTTTCTCTTGCTTTCTCTTTCATTTTCTAGAGGATTCTTCAACGTCCGCGACGCTGCAACGGTAACAGGGTTGCTTCTCTTACGCGGAATAATTGCGACGACGGATTGCAATTATAAAATGGTATATTTCGGACGTCCTTACCACTTTTTCAAGCGAAGAAGGACCATCGTGAGGTGACGTTGGAGAGGAACAGGAGTGCCCGTTACGTCGAGTATCGGGACGTGTAATGAGCAAGTCGCGCGCGGGTCGAGCTCGTCGGTTCGACGCGTACAATACTCTCGTCGCTATTCGCGGGACGTAACGCGGAACAGAAAAGACAAGGATCCGATAAAGAAACTTATCGTGAAACTTCTGATAATGCCGCTGACTAGTTACGAGCGATAACGTTCCCACCGTGCAATTGCTGGTGGAACTACGATCGTAGAAACGGTGTCACAGACGAAGAACAATAGAAATTTCTTTCAAAATTAAATCGTATCGTGTTCACAGGATTACATAGAAAGAATTAAGTAGGAGAAACATATGGGAGTAAGCGATTCGATGATCGTGAAACGTTCAAGGATGACAATGAATCCATTCGCGCGTTCTTTGAGCTTCGAGAGGGACAAAAATCATCGAGATCGATCCACGACGAACAAAAAGGAAAAGGAAAGAAGGAGAAAGGGGAGGGGGTGGAGAATCGAGCAGCCTTGAATTCACGCACCCCTTTCTCGAACCTGTCCCGTGTCTCTCGCGAAAGGTGACAAAAGGTGAACCGCGAGCCGTATTCGTTCACAATACACAAATGGTATATTCGCGCGCAATTCACGCTCCTTTCTACGAGCGTGCAAGCCCCTCGAGGCATTTTACCTTTTAATTAGCCTCATTACCATAAAATAATTACAAAAAAAAAATTACAGTGGCGTGCACAGCCCCGCGACGGTGAACGAGTCAGAGCGTCGACGTCACACGTCGACGAGTTTATACGTCACCGACTGGGTGCGCCACGTGAAAAACCGTAGCTTCGTTTCTTTCTATTTATCGCGAGCTACGCGTCACCCCTCTCTCGACGCAAGATAATGCGTACTTTTCGCAATTTACCTTCGTGGGAGAAAGAGAGCAATGGAAAAGAGAGAGACAGAGAGTGAAGAAAGCAAAAGCAAAGCAGGATCTCGTAACCACGTGCTCTAATGAGTAATTAGTAATGAGCAGTGACACCCTGCGCACCCGGAGCGAGCAGTCACGCATTTATCGAGTAATTAGGTGAGCCTGAGCGTCATTCGAGTTTATCAAATCTCTCCGGAGAAGGGCTCTGCCCTCTCTTTTTTCCTCTAGACTGCCAGCCAAACACTCTGAACCCCGATTGTGTCGAATGTATGAAAAGTATTTTTCTTTTTTTTTTTGGCATCGACCGAAAAAGCATAAAAACGAGAAGGGTGATTCTATTCGTAGGCAACGTACGGGGGAGATCGGAACCGTTGTATAATTAACGAGAATGTTGGGCGTGAAACGAGATTCGCGTTGTTACGAAACGGGGCGATTTCCCATTTTTTTTTTCAATCGATGGAACGAAACGCGTGGAACAATTTCTTGACTGACTCGGTCGGTGCTCGATGAATCGCTTTACGGATCGAGTATCGAAAAGGGTTAACGAGATTACTTCGCCACGTTCGGAATAAAAAATTAGCTCCGTGTCACGACATCGACTAAAATAATTCGTAGCCGGTGAAATGTCTTAATTATATGCGACATCTGTGCCAACGTTGCGTTATCGCGTGTAAATGGCGAACACTTGGACCGCGATAAGGGAACGGCGACAGCTTTTCTCGATACGATCCAAAGTGCTATTTAAAGATAAAATTTCCTATTTGAATTATACGCTATTAAGATGTACGGCTTTGGATTGACATCAAAATTACCGGTGACGGACGCGTGGACATCTTTCACCGCCTTCGCGATCGGAGATATTACACCTATCGCGCGATGGCCAATTTCATCTCGGCATTATTACGCGTTAACGAGCCTTGTCCATTAAACCCGCAAAAAATTCACCCGTCCAAATTCAACGGAGGTCAATTGCAAAATTTCTCGTGTCTCAAAGCGGTTCCAAAACGGTCCAGGACGATTAAGGATCTTCTAAGATGATCGAGTCCTTTCCGACTGTCAAGGCACACACGGTCTCGTCATCCTTTTGAAACGTTTCCATGGACGTTCACGAATCCGGCGAGCGGGTCCGGTCTGTTCAAGTTGAACAGAAGAAAAGAAACGGCAATAATTTGTCACCGGTAGACGTCGTCGCACGGGCGATACATCACGTCGCGCGTGGAACGCGAGCCGACTGTAATTAATCAACGATGCAGCGATAAATAATTAAGATTCGAGTTGGCCCGGTCGACTCATTAATTACCGCTACGACTTTCTACTAATTGTAAAACGTCGCGTCTCGGCCCGTAACAGCTTCCTCTTCCATTCCGCTTCTCGCGATCGACTCGAACACCGTTTAAATAACGCGAAGAATCCAGCCGAGAAAAATATCCCGTTATCGGTTCAGGCTCATTCGATCTGGCACGAATTAATCGCGTTATCGAGCTCGCTTAATCGCGCCGATTTTTATCGTCTCGTGTTTTCGACTCACTTATCGATCATCGAATTTTAATTACTTCTCCACCTTCTTCGAGCACTCCTTATCCACGAACTCACGTGAGAAATTTTCGAAATGCTCGATCAACTTTGAAGGACACATATACCATCTTTTTTTTAATCTGCCGTGATACGAAGACAGAATCGAGATAGTATTCCTTGTACGCATCATTATTATTGGATTGTCGCAAGATATTTACGTACAGGCAGTTACGTTAATTTATGGACACGTAGTAAAAAATGTTAAGCGAAGTGACCCCGGAGTAGAGCAAAACTGTTGAAACAATAATCTCTTCTTTCGAGAGAGGCATAAATTTTCATGAAAGATAAGCGATGAAAGACGAAATTAAAGACTTCCGTACGATCGGTCGAGCACAACAGAATTTAAAGGCATTCCTGATCGTTTAAGCGACGATGTTTACGCTTTCTCCGAGAATAGTTGATCGGTATCGGTGGTTGCTCATCGATAGAAATTCCAACGAGTCGGTCATAAATCAGCCGCGTACGATACCGATAGATTCGCGATGAAACTGAAGCTGCCAATTATCGTTGCTCTACTGACTCGACAAATATTCATAAATCTTGAACCCTAACGAGTTATATGGTTGCTTCAGCGGGTCTCGGTGCTTGATAATCACCTCGCCGGCCGTTCGTCGATTACAGGATGGTGTAAACCCAGTCAGCGAATCGTTAAACCGTACAGTTTCCACGGGTTCCGATGGCCACGATTTCTGTTTGCTCGGACGGATAGCAGGGAAACGCGATCGTTACTATATTATGTGGCGGTTTCGTCGAGTGCGTACGCCAAGTCACTGTTCGAGCAACGTGAACCTGCTAACGCTTAGCAGGAGGGAATGGAAAATTGCGCAACAATCCCTCGAGCGGACGATAAATATGCATCAGGCGCACCGATGCATTTACGCTCGGAATATGCGTCGATGCGTCCTCTCCCGAGGATGTTTTTCCTAGCGCGCCGACTATTTTTTTCCTTCGAACGAGAAGTCGGTGAACCAACTTCTCTTTAGGGGCAATATACAGCAGAATTTCTCTTATCGAGAAACCGATAAACTGACATTCACAGATAACGAATCTTCGATTTTTCTTACGTTCATTGTTTAGATGTTATCTTTCTAAAAAATATATCCTCTTCGTCGCAGTTGAAGCTTGCTCCGTTATAAATTAATGAATCGGAATTTAATCGAAAATACATCGAGATCAGCGGTGTTACCGAACGATGTAGCTACTTCTGTATAAAGATGACGAAGTGTTAAACGGTCGCTCGTAACGTTCTCGATTCGAACGATTTTCGTTTTCACTGTCTATAGTTCTCATAAAATTGTTCATTAAATATTTTGACGACGGCGATCTTCCTCGAATTTACGACTTTCATAATTTGATGCACTGTTTCCTGGCTGAGTAGCGTCTGCTGATAATATTGGATCCGAGCTATTTCGTTAATATACGCAATTGCAATTGGTAACTGGTACATTGCGAAAGCCAGTTCGAAATGATGAGAAGGTGAAATGTCAGGTATCGAGCGTTCAAATAAAAATATCGCTTTTACTCGAAACTAAACAATTTGAAGATTTGAAAGATCATGTTAGAAAAGCGTTTCTTAAGATTTCTTCTAGGAGACTGACAGCCACTGGCAGTGATATTCGAAATCTATCGATCCACGACGATGTACAAACAAAATACGACCTTGTCTCGCGACACGTTATAATCGCTTGTTTATGACGCACGGTTAGGACAGCGTCATCGCACTATATTTAAATTTCCGATACGTCTGTGCTTCGAAATTCCATGGATGATTTTGGTTTTCGCGAAAAAGTCCCAACTCGTTTGAAGAATGACTGCGCGTTAGTCCGCGACAAGGTTTCGCGAACGTCCACTTCCTTTTTATTTAAACAAAAAATTGGCCTCGTAAAAAAACGAGACACGTCCGCGTACGCGACATAGAAGCGAGGATACTGAAAAATTACGGTCTTACGTAATTGCGGTCGAAAAGTCGCGGAGATAAATGCGCGTCTCGCTAATTTCCGCCCCCTCGACCATCTCCGGGCCGCGTCTTTTTCAACGTACGCCTTCGTGCCACGGTATAGATGTCAGGACGATAGCAAATTTCATTTATTATTCTCGCACCAGGTCCCCGTACCTTTTGTCTCCCTCCACCGACATTGGAAAGGACGGACAGAGGAGGCTGGCTACGACAATTTCTTTCACGCGACACACGCGACATTTATCACGCGTGTGACATTTTAATTAAATACGATGACACTCACGGTTCAACCCATGGACGTACGCAACCACCAAATGTACCAACGCGCGGCTCTTCCTGGCCAAACTCGTCTGGGAACGTGAAGCTACGAAATTTTTAAGGTTTTTAGAAATGCTGCGACCACTTCGGTCTTTTACGATTTACCGAAATGTACACTTCTTTATTTATCGTCCAATGTTGTTATTTGGAAATGCTACAACGTTGTAAGAAACGCTGTTATTGAAATTATGTGTCAACTCCTGATTAGCATAACAATGGCAAACGACGAAAAGATTGACGTACAAAGGTTAGGAAACGTTAAAAGAACTTGGAAAATATATATTAAAAAAAAATGAGTAAAGTGGGAGGACGTAATTATCATCGATTTAGTGGAATCTCGTTGAATGAGATTCAGAGGCAAGCGATTTTCACGAGCAAGAATTTCCAAGCGGCGGCGCGTACCGCCGCAATGATTAGACGGTCTCGTAATTAAGACACGCTAGGAACTCGTTAAATTACATCGGCCAACTCGATGGAAATTAGTAAGCATCAGCTTAGTACCGATTCCCGAGTGTCTGATTAATGGCAATTACGCACGCAAAAACCGTGCCAGGAAAAATCCTTGCACCTGTGCAATCGTAACACTGATTTCATTTCCTTCAACACTCGCTATATCAAAATAAACGTTGATTACACTTTACGAGTTGTCCCTTTTCTATCCCGAACGACTTCTACCATACTCAATAAACTGTTCACGAATTAGCAAACTATGTATGGATTTCAGAAAGTTTGCACTTTGGTACCACTGACACTCCTAACAAAAATACCTCTTGCTACGTACGTTCATTTTCACTGTGGAATTCCACGCGTTACCGCATTCTCCACCGCAGTGAAAATGGGAACAAGTAATAACACACGTATCGAAACTCCAATTATTAAAGGCACGAACTATTAATTTTTATAACCACAGTGGTATTAACACACAATATCGTGTAACCTGTGCGAGCCACATTTGAAGTTGTTATTTCGCGAAATCGATTTCAATTCTCCTACAATAATTTGTATCCTTACATAAAAAAGGCCTAACCAAAAGACTATGTCCAACGAATCGAAACAACGGTTCCGAGCTGTGCAGGTTGCTCGCAGTTGGTGAAGAATAATTAAGACGCTAGCCAAGTCGGTCATTATATCGCTTACGGAGTAATTCAGCGTCGAAATTAGCGTCCAACGGCACCGAAATCCCAATCTCGACGGCGATCACCCCGACGACGATGGCCAGTTCCGATAAAGGGGGACGCGTGACGTCGTTAGAACGCTTCCTAGACGAGAAAGCAACGGCGATAAGGACACGAGGAAGGACCCAGGGGGTTGGGTCCTCTAGCTAGCCACCGAAATTAAGACAAATCGCCACCAGACGATTGCCATCGCGTTCAATTAAGCCGGACGGATCTCTGGCCAGCGATTCGTCGCCGGTTCGCGGCGTTCACATGCGAATCGTGCATTAGGGGGTGGCCCGACAGGGGGTGGCTAGCCGACTGTTTTCGTTTCGGGACGATAACTCGTCGCTACGTATATATGCGCGCAGGTTCGGGGCCGATGCACAGGGTTATCGGCCGGGACACCTGTTTATCACTGGCTGCCCGTGGTCGCCTGAAAAATCACCGGCCGGAAAATAATTGTTAAGTGCTTTATTAGCGCAATAACGCACGTCTGGGGCCTGTGACGGCGGTGTGGAAACGGTGGAATCAAAGGGGAGATAGCGAACCATTCCGCGATCTTTCCGTCAGATTTACACGACTCTTTTCAAACCAGGTATTTTCGGTTCCCGTTCGATTTCTTTGTGGTATTTTACATTTCTAACAAGGGTTTCCGATTCTATTTTTTTTTAATTTTCTCCGATCGGTAATTAAAACGATCATCACCGAGGGAATACTTGGGAGGACTTTTATGGCAGATACCTCATAATACGTTTCGTTCGTCGAAACGAGTTCCGTTTGAAATACTGTTTAATATCACTTTCGTTGAACTTCGTGAAACAAGAATAGGAAGCTTCGGTAACTTCGTAAAGGAAGAACAGGCAAACTGTGATCAGCAGGTGTTCTAATTAGACGTTAATCCAATTATTACGATACTTGGAATGACGTTCGAGACCGGAGCCGATTTTCACGCCCTCTTTGCTTTCTTTTCCTCGTTCTCGAGCACGCTATACGACCCGTGTCAGCCCGCATTGCAGCCTATATCACGCCAATCGGTTAACTCGGCATGGACTTGACGCTAATGCGTTCTTAATGCGACAAACTTGTTCGCTGTGGCTAAACAGTCGGATCGAACCCTTTTCCCTTGGTAGTTTCTTAGATTGACCCTTGAAGGCGGCGGTTTGTCGCGTTCTCGTTAAGTCCACTCCCTAACGATTACACGGATAATGGAATAACACTTCGACTCGAGAAAACACTGCCGTTATCCTCCTCCTCTAATCGATGTTGACGGAATCTTGATGAACGTGTAAGAAGATTTTGTTCGAAGAAAGGAAACCTTCACGAGTAAATTAACTACGGGAAACTATATATAGTTGTGACCGCCCTCTAAACTAAGCTTCGTATCGTAAATGCTGTAAATGAGCAGAAGACCACCGTAATTTCTAGAGACAGTCGCAACACCTACGTTTCTACCGGGAGGATCTCGCTTAATTTCGGCAGGAACGCGCGACGATCCGAAAATAAAACCAGTGAACGAGGAAAAAGGCAGAAAAAGATCGTCCATAGAAACGAAGGAGAGGCAGAGAAACCCGTCCCCGAGGTTTTGTCCCTGTATCGGGTGCCGCGATGCCGGTGGTTGGCAGTCGAACCGGTGGTGCTATTAACGACATTAACGCTACTCCGGGCAAACACGGCCCTATATCATCCTGGGCCTGCGGAATAATAAACAATAAATTTCGGTGAAATACGGCGTCGAACAAGCGTAACCCATTTGTTTGCGATAAACTGACCTCGCAGCTAGTCGAACCAGTCTGCAACGATCGTCTCTCGCGTCCTTTTATCCTCCACACCTCTCGCCCTTCAACCCCTTACACGACGAGGGTTACGTCGATGGAGTAGGATTAGATCTTCTTTCGGTACGAGAACAACGAGATACGTACGGTGAAATTCGCTTGAAAATTTTCGAATATTTCCCGTAATTCGTTAAACCATCGTTTCGGTAAGCATTCCGCGAATTCAAAAACCGGCTGTAAACGTAAAAGAAAAGGCTGTTATCGTGCCAATTAACAAGTTAGGAAGGTCCCTCTGGATTCACGATGACGTCCATTGCCATAACTGTCCCGCTCGTGCCATAAACACGAGCAGCTACGAAGGAAAAAAAACGAGTAAACGGTGAGGTAGCTGGTTCTAACAGGTACAAAAGAAAAGGACGCGAGATTCTTGGATTTTTGGGGGGCCAAAAATCATACGAGACTAAAAAGTGAACAGCGCATCTTTCAATTCTTAGAAACAGGAGAATCATTTGTGAATTTTTGAATTCGTTGACAAGGAAATTGTAGAAAATCTTCGTCATAATATTTATACAATGATTTCCTTACGAAATACAAAAATATTTTCAAGTAATCGACCAACGACACCTGCGCAGAAATTGGACCCACGAATCTCGTTGCACGAACATCGACGAATCGTTTCCACGAAGGCAGCCGGGTTTCCTGGTTGGTGAAGCTTACTTGAACGTTAATAACAAGGTCGTTTCACACCGGATACTCGATTGCACGGTGGCAGCCTGCCAATAACCCTGCGCGGCTCCATAAGGAGTACGTTTTAGGTAATTGGCCGTGAATATTATCTTACTCGGGGGGTTAACCGGGGCCAAGAATACAGAGAAAGGGAGAGCGGGACCGTCGATACCTTCGGTGAACCCACGAGGGAATTTTTTTCGTCGATCACCCACGTGCCAGGGAAGCGGCACGAGATTGATGGTCGTCGTTCGATGTCAATATTTGTTTAAATTAATCAAAAACTGCTTCTCCATGATGCGATACGATCGCGCCTCGGATTCACGACGTAACAAATCGAAACGATCGAAATGTTCTCGTCGTACAAAACGCTGCGACGTTCGGTAATCAACCAAGAGTAACATTGCAACGTGAGAGTATCGTGGTTGGTTAAAATTCCAATAGGAAAGTTGGTACGCTTCAATTAGACAGTTTTTCCAGATTACGTGGCCGGAGTTACGACCTTGGGCTCTCAAGCGTCGCGATTAATCACGCGACCGACTGTTCTTTGCCGGCAATTAATTAAACGGTCATGGTTGAGCAAGAGCGGCTCTATTCACGAGACAGCTTTATCAATGCCCCATTCCCTTTGCCGCAACGAGGCGTTTCGTTTGCCGCGAACCGAGAAAATTCCTCGCTAATGTATGCGTCCAAACATCTCCCGACCGAACCTGAGAGACTGTCGTAAATCAGCCGTGGAATAGAGTCAGGTGCGAGACACAGAGCGTGGGCGAGCACGAGCTTAGACCAGAGCGAGATAAGCAACATTTTTTCGAGCGGAAAAAAACTTACGTGCCGCGGGAAATGAATTTCAGCTTGACAGATTTCATTAGACGCTATATAATTTCAACAATTATCGAAGTGACACGAGCTTGGGTTCATACCACATCGTTTACGTATGGAGATTTTCCGATTTTAAAGTTTGCGCTTATAATTGGATCGATCGACATTCTAATCGTTCCGGATAAGAATATTAATTTTCAATTTTACGTTTCCAATTGGCTCTTACACGTATCAGACCATGACGTCCGTATCATCGTCGAACAGTCTGTATATTACGTTGCTCGCAGCAGAATGTTTAACGACCGGTTACCGAAAAATCGTTTCTCGTTTCGTAATTTATTTGTTCGAATCGCATGGTTGTCGATCGAGAAACACCGTACGTAACGATCGAAGGTAAGAGGTAGAAGAAAGAAATTCGTTCAATCATCAACGATTTTGCACGGCTTTTTTGTTGGTCGAAATCGTTCGGCCTAAAAAATGGCCCCACGTAGATCGAGAGGATAATATTCTCACGAGAAACTTGATTATTAATATTCGAGACTGTTAATTGAAAGAACAAAAAATCTATTGGACCATTAACGATTTATTCAACGAGTTCGACTCGCAAGACGTTCGATCTCGATCAAATACTCCCGCAAGTCATGTAACATGTTCGATACAGGACCGACAATTTTTCTCGTTTAAATTGAACGACTTATCGATGATCACTAGACGAAGGGTAAATTTTCGTAGAACAGAGAAGCTGATATATTTTCTCGCATAACTTGCAGCTGTTCGATTCTCGTTCCTATTACCGTAACAAACAACTTCTCCTTATCGAGCATTCGTTACCAATGTGCTGCCAATTAATAGCTCGAAAATGCACCGTTGGCATTCGATAAAACGCTGGCTGCTTCGTTAATTAACCATTCACGAAATTGCATACAAAATAACGTGCAAACGAAAAGAAAAAAGGCACACGTTTAAGGAAAATATAATGCAAGAGAGTGCAAACACGATGAAAGAAAGCTAAGTACTTAACACCAAAGTGCGTGCAAAGAGCGTTCCTCTGTAATCGGATTTTCCCCTCGTTTTGAAAGTGCTGAAATTGCCAGCAACGCACTTCGTGGCAAACCGCTAAACTAAACACGTAAAAGAATAGAGAAAACAATGGAGGGAAACGAGAACTAGTCGAAGAGGAAAAGAGAAAACTACAAAGCTCGTTACGGGAGCAGGAAAGTTGGGCGAAAAATTAGGATGTGGAAATGTAGGTACACTCTGGTACAACGTAGGCTTCTCGAAATTCAAACGAAACGTAGGGGAAGTAATGTCTAGGTTGAACTCTCGCTACGAACTGCCTGTACGTTAAACGTTACTTATTATAGATGCTGTACCATTGGCAAAGAGAGTCGGAAATAATTCACCACGACTTTCGACGTCGTTATCTCTATCGCTAGAGTTGCAACCAGTGGGTGCCTCCTGATTCGTGTACTTACATAGAACTCTGTTCGAGAAGAAGTTATCCTAAAATGGTTGAATCGTGTCGTGTCCTTGTGGGGCGTGAAACACTTGAAAATCCCGGTTATGCAAAACATAGGAAAACGGCCCTCCACGGCCAGGACACGTTAGGTGGAACACGTAATTGAAAGCACTTTAGAGACCCTACGGCACGCACAACGAGCACTCGCATTTGCATTCAGTGGCAGAGGGAATGCCTTTTAACCGAAATGACTGCGTGTATATGACAAACGCCAGGTTTATGTGCCGGAACGATGGGAATATTTATTGGCACGAATTAATGTCTCCACTCGTCCGTGCCCGAGCGTGTATATTTATTGGGACATTTCGCGGCGCTGCTACGAGCCGTGTTGGCCAAATAAAAACACGGTTCGTTGTTTCCTCGGGAAAGGGATACCAAAAGAGTCAAGCAGTAACCCGTTCCCTGTTTCATCGCGAATCGACGCTTTCTTCATGGCGGCCAATCGACGACGCTTCCAAGCACGTTCATCTAACCCTTTAGCTACCGACCCGTGAATACTAATACCCGTTATGGCACAGAATCGCCGCGAGATCATACGCGGTGCGATGTTGGCATTTTTACAGCAGTGATCAGCGAACGAAACGCGATGCGTAAAATAAAAAAACAAGTTAAGATACACGTTAACTACTGGTTCAAAGGAACTCAAGTGCTAGCATCTTCGGGCTAAACTGACTTTACTCCTATAAAAGTAATCATATTTAACGCTTCGAAGCCTGATGTCACGTATTAAATCTTGTTCTACGTATTTAAATGAAACTGTGTCGACGGAGTTAAAATTGAAAAGCAGGCGAAAAAACGTGCGAGTCACCGCTCCGCTAAAAAAGTTAAACGTAATGAACGTACCGCATACCTGAACCGATCGTCGTAACTACGGATAGCGCGAGAAACTTGCTAATATATTAATGACGGACACGATACACTATTCACCGGTTATTTTCTGTCCGTGTTCGGTTGGAAGATTTCTCTCGTTGCTTATCGACGTCGAACGGATGATTGAAAGGTGACAAGAGTGGATAGAGTAGAAACGAAAGAAAAAAACTCATAAACCAGTCACGCGTAGATGGTGCATGCAAGGTGCAAACAAGAGTGAAACCGTTTTGTCTTTCGTGGAAGACACAATTACCTGATCGAGGATCATCTGAGACTCGTTTCGTGGTGGCTCTTCGAACGTGTTCAAAATTCGGGACGAAATCGAGTAAGAAGGTGTTGTGATTAAAAAACACAGAGAAGTGTTGATCTTAATATGCGTATGTATATGTGTATTCGAACGTGCCACGGACGAATGTGACGTCGTGGTTGAACGTATTTACATACAGAGTTCGCGAGTTGAAAACTCCGCGATTACGGGTCATCGCGATAATTTGTACAAAGCCTGTATAATCGTTACGCTCCCTTTTTCGTGCTCGTATATAGCTGGTGGGACGACGACGACGTCCTGTACTCGTCAGCGATATTTAAAAGGAACGAAGAAAAAAGAACGAACGGAGAACAACGCTTATCTTGTTCCGTTTTTTCCTTTCGTGCATTTTGCAGTTGGTCGCGAGTCATCGAGAAATTTTCATAAATCACGTAGCCGTACAACGAAACACAAGTGCGAGACTACTTGGTTACGAGTATTTAAAGGCTTCGGTTGACTCGAAACGAATCGCGTTGGCTTTCCGAAAAAAAACCTCCAGATTAGGAAAGCTCGAATAAGTTTCGTCGATCTTTCGAAACCTCTTATCACAGACATTGTCACGGTTACAGCAAGCCAAACATTTCGATTCAGGATTCTCGAATTTGACGAAATCTTTTTTAACGTTTCGAAGCGTACAGCGATCGTTCTCCGTTCTTTTCGACGTCGCAAATTGCTCGCGATCGATCGATTTCTTGATTCGATTTAATTGGCAGCGCGGACGCGCGCGCGCATCGGCGAGCACGGTTTACAGATTGTTCGACGATGGAAATTCGAAGATGATACGCGGGAAATGTAGCGGAAATGATTTCTGAAAAGGAAGATGGAAACAAGAATGTGAAAACGGAAAGGTGGACGTTATAATCGTAATAACTAGAATAATAATAATTAATAATAAAGATGATAATAAAAAGAACTCGATACTAATGATAATAATAATAATTATAATATTAATGATATTAATAATAATATTCAATCGTATTTTCAGGGTCAATGTAGTAATGATAAAAGTAATAACGCAATAATAAAATATACCGTGTATCGTAAAGTTCCTCGAGAGTCGTAAAAAGATCGGTCGATTCATCCGTTCGATTTTAATTCGCGGTGCGAATCTTACGCGCAATCTAGGAGGGAACCAAAGTTTTTGGGATTTTTTTTTTTATAATAGATATATGTACAAAAGGAGGAGGAACTGGGCGCTTTAACCTTTCTCACTCTCGTATACGAACACAGTTTCCCGGGTCAATACTGGGAGGGTTTCTTTTATCTACGCAAATTACGACGGGGATCTGCTCTCAGGGAACGATGCGTTAGAAGAAACGTCGTTTTCTTCGCCGTTTTATCCGTCTTTTCTCACGATCGTCGTACAACCAAATCGCATTCGTTTCACGCAACGTTTACTTTACACGTACAATTCGTTCGTTCGTTAATTCCTCGGTTAATTGCAACGATCTCGATTAGGAAGGACGATAATCGCGATAGGAAACTGCCGGACGCACCGATGATCGACGTCGAACGAGACGTCGCCGAACGGGGGAGAGAAAAAAGGAAAATATTGCTAAACACGGAAAATATAATACATTCTGTCTCCTTTCTATAACGCTTCCACATATATATATACATATATATATTTTGTATATGAGTATATTGTATGGTATATAAATATGTATATATATATATATATATACACAGTGACGCGAAATGACGACGCAAACTGGGAAGTCTGCTTGTCGCTTCTCGTTTCCTCCTTTCTTCGCAACGAGTGTCAACGATTTTTGCGCCGATCACCGTTCGTCCTTCTCTCCCTTTTCTCACTCAACATCTTCCACACGCATCCCTCGACTATACTCGACTATACCCTGGATATAATATTTTATTTCCCTCGCACACACCACGTTCGCGCATCGTTCGTTCGTTCGTTCGTTTGTTTTTTTTTTTTGTTTATTATCACAGTAAGAGGTTTGATCGTTTCGCGGTTTCGTCTCCTTTCCTCTCTCGGCTCCTTTTCCCCGAACGAAGAGAAAACGAGCACGCTTATCGACGAATTGCTGACTCTTTCTTCTTTTTCTCTAACAGAATCTATTCAGCGTACGAATAAAAATGTGATGTTCTAATCGTTCGGAGAAAAACAGCGTACTCGTTCGATCGTCTCGCGAACAAGCATCTACACTTCATCGTACGCGATCACGTCGACGAAAAGAAAAAAGGAACGCTCTTCGACGAAACGACGGCCGCGGAAGAACGTGGGGACCGCGGGAGCGGGAGATTCGTCGCAAGCTTGGGGAACAACCGGAAGTTGTTGCGCGTCGCTCGCGGAGGACGCGTGTTTCTTCGCCGATTACTTCGCGATAATCGTTCTCGAAGCAAACACGCATTTACTGCGTATATCTTCGTATCTTCGTCGCCTTCTTCTTCTTCCTTTTTCGTATGCGTAAATACTTGATAGTTCGATTCGAGCTCCATGGATTCTTCGCTGCGTTAAATGCAAAATGGCGTCGACTCCTTCACGATTCCGTCCAAGATGAAATTATACCTTTTCTCTCTCGATTAATTTTGCATCTTATATGGTTCTCTTTTTCCGTCTCTCTTCCGTGAACGAAAATTTCTTCCCGAAGGTTGCGAGAAACCTTTCGCGATCCCGCCTCGGACCCCACGTCTCTCTTTATTCTCTATTTTTTATTATTTCGCTCGTTCTCCGTCATTTTTCTGAAGGAAGTCCCACGCGTACAGCCGTCCATCCAAGCTTCTCTGTCACTCTAAGCTATCCTACGAGGTTATTGGTTTTGCGTTAGGTATCGGGGTTACGTTGCGTTTGTTTAAAATTCATTTAAAAAGGGGACATTTGTTTTTCATCGGATAGGATGAGTCAGAAGTGAAAGTTTCTCGCGATGGCCGAATTTTCCTAGTTCCTCGAAAATACGATCGTGCACGCGCGATGCATCGGTATTTCTCGAACGAAGATCTCGAATCCTCGAATCTAACTGAACTCGAATCTCGATGTTGATCGACTAGCGGGTCGTTCCACGAAAAAACGACGCGACGTTTGAACGATAAACGCGCGTTAAAAGAAAGAAACGCAAGAAGAATCTGGCCGACGAGACTTTTCTTTTGACTCAACCCATGAACAACTCGACACACGATAACAACTCAACATTCGCCTACCAGCGAGAAACGAGAAATCAATGATTTTTCCACAAAATCCGAATCGCACGAAATTCCCTACATTCTGGACCCTAGAGCAGATGATCGCGCAATGACCAAACGCCGATCGAAAACGTATATATAAAGTCTGAGAAAGAAAAAGATGAATCGAAAAGAAACGAGGAACTGAAGAGACAGGAAAAATAAAAGAGAAAAGAAGAAACGACCGTTGAAGAAATTTTCGAACCGTTCCGAACAAAGGACAGAGAAACGCACAGAGAAAAAGAGAGAGAGAGCAAGAGAGAGTGAGGGAGAGAGAAAAAAGGGAGAGAGAGAGAGAGAGAGAGAAAGGTACAAGGAACAAACGAAAGCCAAGCAGTCGGTTCGTATCGAGCTCCTACCACGTCGAACGAGTTTCTCTGTTTACCTACCACGTTGTAAGGTCGACCATCCTCGCAAGACTTTCGCCGTAAATCTTTCCAAATATCGTTTCGCGACGCTCGACGAATTAATCGTATCGAGCGGACACGTTCGATCTTCCAACCGATTCGTGACAGAGATACGCGCAAACGAAGAAGAACAATCCTTGTATCCTTTTATCGTTAGAAAGATTGCTTCGTTGAACAGACTCGAGTATACTATTGTCAGCAATCACGAATGTTAATTACGTACGATTCTAGCTAGGTCGAAGGAAAGAGGATCTTTAATGCGACGTTCAGCAAGCTAAGAACGCATCGATGGTGGATGCTGTGTTCCTCGGCTACTAACTGGGGCTCATGCGTATCGCTCGATTGGCTGCTCGAGTAAGGGTGGCTCGTATTATCTCGTTAGGTAACAATCTGCTCAACGTTACTCGCCACTAGCTCATAACTACGGCATAAAGGGGGCTAAGGATGTCGGATAGCGGTGCTAATTGTTACGTATTCAGGATTGATCATTAGGGTCCAGAAGTGGAAATGTCGTCGCGATGGTGTTAGTATGCAAGTGTACGGCATACGAAATTGCGAATGATAAGCGTGATGAGTTATTTTTTGTCGGGTGTCGCGCGATGCCAGTCGTTCGAAACCAAATAGCTGGCAATCGCCTGCTTCACGCTCGAGTCGTCATCGAATACGAAATCGTTGTACGAATAAATTATTCTTCGCCAGCGAATGGAAAAAAATTTATTTGACAAATTTCTTGAACTCGAGCGTGCCACCAAGCGGAGAAGGATAAACGTTGCGAATAAAAAACGAATGTTCGGGTAAACAACGTTTATCCTACTCTCGAATACGAAGGGGGGAAGAAGTTCTGCTCGATGCAGAGTACGGAACATCGAGAAACCGTTTGTTACGGGGCGATCGAAACACGATCGAAAGGCAAGAATTTATCCATCGAGCAGAACGGCAAAAAACAAAGCAGAGGTTTTAAAAGATTCTACGCCCGAAAGGCAGGCAATAAGGTATCAAAAGTAATTCGGCTTACATATGAGTGAGCGGCGGAATGGCAGAGTGATGCTGCGCGAGTGGATCCGGCGACGGTCCAGGCGAATAGACGCCGGCTCCGTGTTGCACGACTCCCTGGTCGACTCCTTGGGGTAGATACATCGAGATCATCTGCCTGAGGTCACCCTGCGTTTGCTGCGTCTGCTGTTGGCCCATATATTCTCGTTTCACCACCTGGCTACCGGCCCCGCCCGTCGACGACGCTCCCGTTGGCGTCGGCGTGTGAATACCGCCGCTCGCCGGACTCGTCGGCTCCGATTTTATGCTGCTACCGCTGGGACTGTGACTCGACATCTGAGAGCCGGGTTGAGCTTGGTGATAAGGCGACGGCGAACCACCGGGCACGGTGGTGCTACCGTAACCACCGTAACCGTTCATGTAACTGTTGATGGGGCTCGGACTACCGCCGCCCATGTGGTGTCCCATGTCGTACCTAGGGTAAGCGGCCGCTGAGGCCGCGGCCGCGGCTGCCGCGCCACCCATGTGTCCGCCGTACGCGACGTGTTGTTGATACGCGGCCGTCGGATCGTGCATCATGTAGCCGTTGGGCATGTAACCGTTCGGCATCTGATAAACGTCGCGCGACAATTGAGCCTGCTGCGGTCCACCGGTACCACCGACTTGCCGTTGATCGACGCCCAGCATTCCACCGACACCTGCTACTCCGCCACCCAGAGGAAACTTGTCCTTCTTCAGCAACGTTTTGGTCTTGCGTCGCGGCCTGTACTTGTAGTCGGGATGCTCTTTCATGTGCACGGCACGCAATCGTTTCGCCTCGTCGATGAAGGGACGTTTCTCGGTTTCGCTGAGCAATTTCCACTCGGCTCCCAGCCGTTTCGAGATCTCGGAGTTGTGCATCTTCGGGTTCTCCTGCGCCATCTTGCGCCGTTGTCCGCGGGACCACACCATGAACGCGTTCATCGGCCTCTTCACGCGGTCGATGTTATTGTTCTTGCTGGTGTTGTTGTTGTTGTTGGGCGCCTGATGATGTTGTTGCGGCTGGGCCTGTTGCTGTTGTTGCTGATGGGGGTGATGTTGTTGTTGCTGTTGGCTACTAGCTTGTTGCGCCAGCGAGTGCATGCTTTGCTGTTGTTGCTGCTGCTGTTGCTGCTGTTGCGCTGCCTGCATCGAGGCGTAATGATGCTGTGGCGTTTGATGATGATGCTGGAGACCGAGACCGAGACCTCCGGTACTCGGAGGACTTCCGGACAAGGCCGGACTGTGAACTATCGAGCCGAGGCTACCGTACGGGGAGACACCCGTATGGTGGCCCATCGGCGATACACCCTGGTGAGGGTGCGGTGGCATTTGACCGTGCAGGCTGCCGCCCTTCAGGTCCGACTCCATCGTGAGCATCTCTTCTTCCCGGTGCCCGTACAGTTTGCCGCCCTTTCCTGGTACTTCTCGACGTCAAGAAATTCGACGAAACGCCGAGAATTCGCGCACCCTGTGTACCGCTTGCCTCGTCGAGCCTCGTAGGTGACGACGTCACCGATGTTGCACCGTGTTCACGACGAACCGGTGAACGCTACTCGACGACGAGTCTCCTCGTTTCTCTCCAAGAGTCTGACATGGAAGTCGCTTTTCGATCCTTTCTCGATCATGTACGGATCGTTTGTCAACACCACCGTCACTGTCTCACTATTCCTGTAACAGTCACTCCTGGACAATGTTCGTTCTCTCGGTTTCTCGCTCGTTATCTTTTCGTCGAGAACACGAGAAAAGTCACCGGGTTGTAAATCCTTTCTACCACCAACTCGATACACTCGAACGCGTACCGACGCGATAAAAGGCTCCTCAATCGAGCACGAGATCACCTCGCACCGTTCGTCTACGATAGAATTCGCGTTCCAGCATTACTATCCAACTGCCGATATTCAGTCTCTCGTAGACGAGCCTCTGGTTAACACTAACGTCGCCGTTCGATGTTTGATAATCACGAAAAGTCACCGTGGCTCCGTCTGATCACCGTACACTCGACGCTCCTCATATCAACACAGTTTTCATCCCCCCGCGTACTCTCCTCGTGCACGCTACTTCTTCTCTCTTCTCCTCTCCTGTTGCGACAGCTTCGACGACGATCCGTGATTCACGCCAGAGCCCGACCGGAGTACTGACGCACTGTCACTTTCTTCCCCTGGCACGCTGCGCGTCCTCCCCGTTTCTCCTCGTTTCTCCTGTTTGCACCGTCTCTCTTGGTAGCCCGACAGCTCGCTCGTGACTGGCTGCAGGCTCGCGATACGCTCGACGAATCGGATCGCGACGATGCAACGATTCCCTCGAGCTCGAGAAAACTCCGACACGGGAAAAACAGAACCGTCCGGCTGTTCGCAGCTCCAAACGGCAACACTAACCGATCAAGCGAGCGATCCGCGAACGCGCGTAGCTCTTCGACACCGGCACGTCGACGACGATCTCTTCGATCACTGTCTCGACGATAACAACGACGACGATGACTTCTCGTTCCAACCGCTTGCGTACACGTTGTATCGTTGCGCGTGAACACGCGGTGTCTACTTTCGATCGCTGTGATTTCTCTCGTGGTCGTCGATGCGGACAGCGGCGACAACGACGACGACAACGAAGAATAAGAATAAGAACGAGTAGCAGCGACCTCCACTCTCCACGGAAGAACGGAACCGTCTGAGCATTTGTGGATTTCGCCTTGGGGTCCCACTCTCGGGGCTCACTTCCTGCCGAGGCGGCTGCCCCCCTCTCTCTGTTTCGCTCTCTCTACGCTCACCGCCCCTCCTCCACGCGTTCGCCACCCTACCATTCCCTCGACCAGCAACCATACCCAACGGACCGACCGACCAGACCCAAGCCTACCAACGGCAATCGATTGGCACGCAAGCCTGCCATCATTTCTCTCGACCAATCGCGCGGCTCTCCACGACGCCGAAGGCGGCGCCATTACTCCGTGACGTCAGCGCAACAACCCCGACGACCTCTCGCGGCGACGCTTTCACCCCTCTCCCACTTTGACTATCTCGCTCTTGCACCGACGCCCGCTACGCTCTCTGCCTCGTCCACGAGTTCCTCTCTCGCGATCTTTGCCTCTCTGCCCGTTCCTCGGGGTCGCCAGTATTTCGTCCACGCGTTCCTCTGTTCGCCGCTCTTTCACCCTCTGCCACCCCTTTACGCGTTCGCTAACGCTGGACCCAGCTTTCTCCGCGAATTCCCTCCTTCGTAGTCGCCTCGTGTCGTTTTCCTGTGCTCCACGCGCGAGAACAGCGCGTGTCTCTTCTTTCCCACCCGTTTAAACCACCCCCGACCGATTCCCCTCACTCGCCGCCTTTCTCCGTGGACGACGCGCGCGAATCCTGTCGCGCGATTCCTCCTTTCGCGCGCGGGTCCACTGACCTTCGAATTTCCTGGATCGACGCGAATGGAGGGGTTGAAACGATCGGTCCAAGCTTTTCGTTGGGTCACTGGTTCCGATTCGTAAGACGTTTCCAGCCCGAATGATCCTCGTGGGCGACAGGAATTGCCTAGTTCTGGAACGAGCGAGCGAGCCTGATCGAGAGCTTTGTACTCCGTTTCGTAGGGGTTGGATTCCGTTCCTACAACCACCGGTTGGCTCGTAGAAACGGGCTAAATAACGTTTACGGTCAAATGCCAGCGGACAAACGTTCGTTCGAAACGATCGACGGTAGCTACGTTCTTGCAAGCGCGTTTTAACTGCGTATACGATCCTATCTTATCGCAAGTTTTTCTCCTATCGCGGCTTCTTTCCAGTCGACGATTCTTTTTGCGCAATCACGGAAACGCGCCACGCGGCCTCGTCGTTGTCGACGTTACTTCACACGACCTTTCATTTTTACCGATCCGTCTATCGATACGTTGCCATTTTTTTCACCTTGCTCGTCGTTGAACGGCCAATGCCAAGAACGATTCTCTGCTTCGACTTCGAAAAGCGGTGATGTTTCTTGATAACGGAACGCTAAGTCACGAGTTAATTTGCAGGCAATACGAGGACATTAGCCGGTATCGTTGTTGGTCGTATTCAAATCTCCAATTACGTCCGCACGACTTGACCCATTTTCTCCCTGTCTCGTCCTCTTTGTCGTTCCTTTTTTTTTCACCTCTCCCTTCGTTCTCTCGTTCCCTCTCGGCCTCTTCTGCCGGTCTCCCGTTCGTGAAATCCACAAAGAGGCTCACGAGCCATTCCTGAAAGAACCTCCATCGGCCGATGCGACTCCGTTTAAGCGGGTTCCTGCGTAGGACCTGTTGCCGCGGCTCGCCGTGCAGACAGAAAGAGAGGGAGAGAATCGGCGCGGGAGAATGGCAGAGAAAGAGCGAAACGCATAATGGAAGAATGCGTCATAGATAATCGTAGCGCAACCCCGACGTGCCTCGTGCGTCAACGACAATGAAAGTAACGGCGTCCTTTCGTATCGAGTTCCATTCGAAACGTTCGCCGTCGTTCAATTTCGACGAACGCTGGTCGCTCCTTTTTCCTCTTCCCCTTCGTGAACCACCCTTCTTCGGCTACGACTCTCTTCCGTACGGAATTATTTCGCGGAATTGCGGTAACGTTTCTTTTCCCGGAAACGAGTAGCATGTACATACATTTTCCTCTGTTCTAAAAACTTTTCTTTATCATTTGCGTTCCCTTCGCGTTCTCGTGAAAACACCTCCAAACCGATGCGACTACTCCGTTGTTTTTGACTGCAATTTTCGTAATGCGCAAAAGACGTCGAGAGAGAATTTCTGTCGATGCGTTCGACGTCGAGCGACGAGAAATTCGATTTCAGAAGCAGCTGCAATTATGCACGCTCGAGGAAACAAGTTATTCGATAAGCCGGGCAAGGTCGTCTCGATAAAATTATCGGATCGATAAGAGAGAAGTGCAAGGTCCTCTTAAGGATGACTCAATTCGCCTATCGATCGATCGATCTTTCTAATCATCGTGGCTGACGTGCTCGTTATCTCTCGCGCTTTCGTCACGCTTCCACTTCTATTTCGCGGCGGTGAATCCCACCAAGAGGACGATAAATCAAACCAGGAAAGGATAATCAGAGAAGCATTGTAACGAGTCGCGACAGTCCGGGTAATGGAAACCGCGGGATGGAGGCTAGTTTCGATCGGGAAAAAACCACGATGATTCGTGCCGAGTTGCTCGAGTATCGACACCTGCTTTAACGAACTTACAAACATTTATTGCTAAGCGTTTGGTCCCGCCGTTTACCGTAAGCTACGGCCATTGTTTGCCGATCGATTGTCATTCGGTGTACCGTGCGAAGGTACCTGCTCTCGAGCAACCAGCTAATAATAAAGCTGTGCCAAGTACCTGGCTGCTTTGGCCCGCAAAACCTGCGACATTTGCAGCTACGACTAATTAGCGGATCAACGAACGTTTTGTCACCTTTCGAACAATTGTCGGACGTCACTTTCGCGTTCGTAGCTTTTGCATCACCTGATATTTCGAAATAATTTCACGATATTACGTAACACGCGCTTCTTCGAAATAAGGAAAAGATTCGCGTCGAAAGTGTCTGCCGTTTTAACGATAACGATCACGCGTTTCGTAAAAGTTCAGTTGTTGTCGAAAGAAAAGTCGGCGAACACAATAGCTGTCGAAATCCGTCATTTCGACCACCCCCAAAAGCCACCACTGGCAATCTCATTTCGATCGGCGGACAATTGTCGATCAACGGCGATAAAGCTGTTCACAATCATCGAGCTTCTCCGCAAATTTCACGAAAATTATATCGTGTCAGGTCGTCGTTGATCGGTGTACAATACGATTTTGCGCGTTCACAATATCGTGGTTCAACGATCGGTCACTGCGATATAATTAAAGCGTGTTTCCGTTTCCACTCTGTCGCGGGGCGCGTGCAACCATCCCGCGGAATAAGTGTATTGATAGGTCGTTATACAAAAAACGGAAAAAAAAAACGTGAAAAGACAGGAGAAGAGGATCGAGAGACAGCGGAGAGTAGACAGGAGAAACTGTACAATAAGTCGAGACCCGACAATGGAATACCGCGGCCGGTCTTTGTGATTCAAATCAATGTTTGTGATACTCGATGGCACAGTGTGCCGCTGCCGTGCCAGCCGAGCTTACATTTAAGCGGATACGTACCTGCGCGTACGTATGTATCTATCGAATGCTCCTTTCTTTCTTTCTCTCTTTCTTCCTCGCTTATATTGTCCAGTTCTCTCCTTCTTTTAATAGTTACGTTTGCACGAGCCCGTCATTGTACCGTTATTACGCGTACATAATTGGATTTGCAGGTAGCTCGGTATCGAACCGGCCACGAGCGCGCACCTTACTCTATTTCATCGGTTACTATTATACTTAGGAAATTTCGCGCTCACGATTATGATGTTTTCATACATATTGAAATGAATGGAAACTTAATGTCCTCTACGTTTTATTATTGCGCCAAAGAAAGTTTTCGATATATCTAAAGCGTGTTTCAGAGGACAGAAATTTAATCGATTTTATTATCACCGTGACTGTCACCGGCGTTACCGTTATAATAATAAGGCTGCTTGAGACTTTCGTTAACGTTTTCGTACGAATATTCGGTAAACTGTGCGCGAAAGATGAAAAAGTAAAAGGCGGAAATAGTCTGAAACGAAAGTTTCGAGATTCTAAGATATCGTTTTCGCGTATCGAAGGAGAAACCGCGAGGTGAACAACATCACAATAGCGTTGTGTACGCCATTGTCGTTCACCATTATCTTCGTCCCATTAACCGCGTTTATGCGAAGGTGGTCGACCTCCCCCGTCGACCACGGTCGAACTTCTATCGTAGCAAGGAAAAAGAAAGAACTCGACAACGAGAAGAAGCACCTGGAAGAGGGACGAGGAGAGAACGGAAAAACAAACGGCGAAGGAATTCGTGGGCGTGCAATTGCCAACAGGTGATACCATTGGAACCTTCTCTTAGAGTTGGAATAATAAAAGAATGGTAGACTTGTGTGCTGGCTGGAAGAGAATGGTAGAGGGAGAGGAGAAATGGGGTGGAAATCAAGGGGGTGGTGGCGGCAACGGTGCCGGAAGAGCGGCCAACAAAGTCTTTATCGTTTCGAGGACCGATTACAAAGCTCGATTGTTACCATTCTTCGAGATCCAAATAATCTCGACGCTTCGACCACGGTGGAGCAGCTATTCGGGTTGAAATTCAGACTCGTTGATCTCCAAATCTTTCGATTCTTTTCGTGTTTATGAAATGTAGAAATTAGAGAAAGCAAACGGATACAGTTGATCGCGCGAACCCTTTCGAAAGTCGTTAATTTCGATCCGTAACGAGGGCCAACATTTTACGACCGTTCTTTCCCAAGTATCGCGAACGAAACTCCGCCACCTGACTCGTTGGAAATTACAGGGAATACCGGGTCATAATCGGCAGCAACTGCGATTAAATTCGACGCAAGGGTTGCTCGCAACCTCCCTGTTTCCGGCAAAAACGTTGTAAATTCGGGTCAGTTTTACCTGACTCGCAGCTACGCTACCTGATCTAGAAAATGAACTTGGGTATCGTCATAAAAATTCAACCGGGGTCGTAAAACTTCGGTGAATACGATTCTGGGTTCGGTGGGTAGGTTTTCTTTTCTTTGGGTCGGTGCAATCAAGAACGCGCTTTACCGTTTTCGTCGATCCGTCCTAATCTGCGACCGCGGTGGAACATCGACCAACAGGTTAATTAGGGCGCGAGCAACCAAACTCTGGATACCGATCGCGTTCAGAGGAGAAAGTAAGTCGGATGTCGACCAATGATTTATTATACATACATATATGTCGGGAACAGGAAGCAGCGAATCACGGCGAAGTTTAGAAAATTACTTTCCGTGCTAATATAGTTGGTACGATAGTATGTTGTTACTGCCGACCAATAGCAAGGACATTTATAACAAGTACGAAGAACAAAGGCAACCCTCTAATAATATACGCGTTGAGGAATTAAGAAGTATCGGGTTTCGAGCTAATTAAACGCGACCGTCCGCGTCCATGGCTAATTATAGCCATCGAGGATTTCTCGCATCGCGTCGGCTTGTCGCACATAAACTCTCGCGACGAGAGGTGGTCTCGACACGCAAGGTATCCAGGAACCAGAATCGCATGCACAGGTGTACAAATAAATTGCACGGGAATCCGATTGGTTAGCCTCTGGTTCTGGCTGCATCATGCTGCCTGATTGCTAAGCGACGCGCGTGCAACTGTTACCGCGAACAGCCAGCGACCGATTATGCGTCGTCCGCGCGAATCAGAATCTCATTGCGCTGTCATCGGTCGACGCTATGCACCGCTCGGCTCCGCTTTTGACGATGTAATCTTTCTCGGACGGCTACGCATTTTTTCCCATTTCCTCCTTCGTTGCTTTCCATCCTTTCCATCTTTATATCATTTTTTAAACTTACAAAATTTAATCGAAATTTGTAATTGATCTTCTTTTTTTACGAAGGACGCGTTCTCGATAAGACACGTTACCGATACGTAGACGAATATTCACTCGTTTCGCGATGAATGCGTTAGGATTATAACCCTCGAGAATGAATGAATAAAATGGCTATTTGTATTTGAGGGCTGTTCAAGACGTATTCACGGATCTTTACTCGATTGATTTGATTACGTGAACGTGCTCCATTCCATAGTTCGTCTTCTTGTATCGTGTGCTTATCTAACTTTCTATAAAGCAAACAATAAGTTATCAATTAATCGGTCAAAGAATAAATTGAACACCTGTTATCGATCCTCTAGACTCAAATTTATTCTCGAAAGTACATCGCTCGTAAACATTAGTTCTGCTTCTGAAACGTTACCCAACAGAGATGCCAAAATAAAATAGAAGTTGCACGATAGAATTTATAAACTCTTGACAATACTTCAGTCGATTCGTGTATTCGTAGAGGAGTGAAATTTTTGAATCAACGAAACCGGAGGTTTGTCAGATTTCATCGAGCGGAAGCGATTTCCTGTTAGCGACACGTTTCAAACGCGATTCCCACGTTCTTGTCGCGTTTCCAGCAGGAAGTTGAGAGTCCCTGACTGGGGTCAGGCCCCGTTTTTCGCAAGCTCCCCCTCGCTACAACCGAGGCCCCATAGTTTTGCTCCACATAGTTGAGGTGAGCCTTCGAGGTAGACCGTGAAGACGAGGGTTCCGTGCACGGTGGATGGAAACCGGCCACGAAGGGCGAAGGGGGCGGTCCCCCGGGTTCGATATTTATTGCGGGGATGCGTGCCGGCCAGATATTATTATTTGTACCACGAACATAATTCAGTCAGCTCGTTAAAATTATTTTATTACTTGTTCTACAGTCGCCGCTTCTAACCAGATTCCGCGTTGTCGGCCATCTTCGGGGCTTACATGCCTACTTAGCGTTCTTTCGTCGTTTTCACTTTCTACGACGCGTTTCGATGGAAAACACGTCGAATGTAATTCACGAACTTCGTTTCGACCACGATTCGCGGATTATACGAAACGCGTGTTTCCATCGGATTTAACGAGAATGCGACAGCCAAATGCGAAACTCGAGTGCTTAATCCCCTACCGATGTACTTTACGTCATCAAGTTTTAAGCAAGAAGGCTCGAGTTGCCACTTATCGACAGCAAAAAATATCTTGAAGCGCAAAGGGTTGAATTCTACCAGCATCTCGGCGTTCACGACTAAATAGCAAAGAACGAGCGTCGGATTCGTCGATGCATGGGCTGTTGGTAGGCACTTGCAGCCAACCCCATTGAAAATTCGATCGCGAAACGAACCGAGCTCTCGTTCCAACGTCATTATCCGCAAAACACGTTCCACGGGGTGTCACAATGGAAGGTGAGCATCGCGTCGGTCAACGGCATGGGCGTACCTTGCCAAAACTCTCTTTCTCAGCTCGCTGCTGTCTCTTCACGAGGTGCAAAGTGGCGTGACGAGTGGCTCGAGTGTTCAGGACCTCTCCTTCTCCCTCGGTCGTTCTTTCGATGTTTCTCTCCGCCTCTTTGTCGTAGCGTCGAGTAACTTAAAGTCGTATCAATCTCATTTATGCCAATTTCGCGTCTGCTCGAGCCCTCCGCCTAACCCATTTCTAGGCCTCGTGCCCTCGTTCGGGCACGTCATTGGCGCGTCAGACACGTTTTCCAGCCGAGAATTTTCATGACAATCGAACGTGCCACGGTGTTCGCTGGCAGCTAAAAGGAGGGGCAAAGGGATCAGCACGGCGTCGCGACACGTTCCTGGATATGCAAATCGCGGTGCCGCCGCCGGGGCCGATTTATTTCGCGCGCCGCTACCGCCTCGCCTCGATTGATTATTCAACGTTCGAACCCGTTTGTCGACTCGATTAATCTTCGTGAAAAATGTGACGATTCCTGAGCCACCGCCGCGCCGACCGCGAGAGAAAGCGAGAAAGAGACAGGAAATAATTTTGCGAGCCGCGGACACGGCAACCCCGCTAATGAGCGCACCGACCGAGATCGATGATAAATAATTACTCCCGGATTTGCTCCTTTTCATCGACCGGCTCTCGTCGGTTTGACGATTTTCGCGACAGCCGGAAACCCGTCGAAACGTTTCTATATCGTGCCGGTATTTTGCGAATATATCGCCAACTTTTATGCATCGACAACGTATCGGGTTGCGTAATTGTGTCTCTCTGGACTTTAATCCCTTGTAAATGACTTAATATAAAAAAAACTACCGAACGTATCGATCAGCCACTCGACTGCGTAATTTCAAATACACGATAAATTGCTGCTCTCGAGCAACAATGAGCAACTTGCGCGGTTCCTTGGACGGGTTTGGCACGATTCACCGAGCATCCTATAGGATCCGTGGACCTCCTGGCGTACGACTCGCAGCTCGAATCGCGTCAAGAACGAAGGGTACACGGCGAAGGGTAGATACCCTCGTCAGAATCGTCATCGAGGTGACAGGTAAATACAGGGGAGCTCTATCTAGCCTTGCGAAGGATATGTACATATGTATATAATATATATACTCAGGAGCCCGAAGACGATCGAGGGGAGGTAGAAGGCAGGCTGAAGTCCTTGCAAGTAAACGAGGATTAAATCCGAGACGAGCGTCTCGTTTGTTCGAGATCGGCTGCTGTTGTGACCTAAGAGAAATCGTGCGTGTAAGGCGAACACGTTCGTGATTATTGTTCGACTTGCTGCCGTATGAAAATAGAAACGAACAGAGAGAGACGGAGAACTGTATGGGGTGCAGGTATCGAGGATTGACCTGTTGATGAACAGAGAATAATACTGGCCTTTGCAATTTTATTGACCATTCGTTCGTGGCGAGCATGAAATTAAGTTGAAACCCTCCTGTAAACCCGTCACGGTTATTATCCTATGATATACGTTGTATTCTCGCGCATTCTGAATTAAACAAAAGCAATAAGGGCAGATAGTACCATGTAGCGTTTAGTACCGAGACCAAAATAAAGAATTAGGTACGAAACGGAAGCGACACGCGATCGATTCGACACGTGGATGACACTCGAATTTCTAATTATCGTTGATTACGACGATTACGAGTAACTTATGGCTCTACGTACACGATGGTCCCGAATATGCAATTTACTCGAATCGATCGTTCATCCAGCAAATGACGCGTGGTCATTAGTTCGCCGCTGTTGGAAACCGCTAGTAAGAACCGCCAGCGATTCTCTGAGAGCGTGCTCGATCACGCTTCGTTCTTGCTTCTCGCGAAAATACTAATCCGCCTGTGGCTTGCACGCGTCATTACGCTCGTTGGACGCTTACGTTGCTGCGTGAAGAGTAAACGGTAAAAGAGTGAATACTCTCCGACGATTGACCTAACTGTATGTATAAGTGTATGTATGCGTTTTGTAAAAACAGAGATCGAGGTGGAAAGAAGAGGTAGAAGGGAGAAAAAGGACGGAAAACGGGAAGAAGAGAGCGAAAAAGGGGTGAAAGAGGGTCGATAGAGTGAACGAAAGGTAGAAACAGAGAGAAGACGAGAAAGAAGGGAGGAAGAGAGAGAGAGGGGTTAGAGAGACGCGGGGAAAAAGTGCGTGTACGTATACGCAGCATTCAACCCCTATTTCCATCTCGTTTCTCTCTTGCTTGTTTCTCTCTTCGTCGCACCGGTGTGAGGGGTGGAAGCCATCTGCATCGCGATGAATACCACTAACCACCCTGCGAGCACCCCTGAAAAACCCCCTTCATCTTCGTTCCAACCCCTGTGCAAAGCGGCCCAGCCGGACCCGTCGCCACGGGTTCTCAATTTGCGAAATACGCGCTCGCTGATTTACTGCCCGGATCATCGGTAATCATCGAATCGTTTCTACCATCCCAAATCGGAGCGGACGATGAATATCCGCGAATAATTTTATATCGATTTAATAGCGACTTATTTCGGAATAAGCGAGGGTCGAGAAAAATGTTAATAGAAACATTATAATTATAAAAGGCAGAAGCCTTTCAATAGAACATCGACTTCTGTTTAAATCCGAAATTGATCGAGTCGACAATTAAGCCTATAAAATTGAATAATTCTAACACCTAAATGAAGAAAAGGAATCGCGAATGCTTTGTCCCGTCTCCTTTGCGAGAATCTTTATCACGACGAGGCGATGATTTGCAAAATAAGCTCTTTTGTTCGTCTGACTTTCGCCAGCTTCGCAAAGTTAGGCAGCCAGTCAGCTTTATCAAGTGTACGAATTAAATTGCTGTTTTATTACCCATGGGGGAGCCGGCCGAGGGCTACCACCCCCTCCTCCGTGTTCCCCTTTCGACGTTGAACTTTCACCCATAAACGTGTCCTGTGCAAACAAATCAACGACTGTTCTTCCATCTAACAGCATTTAAATACGAAATTCGAACGATAATCCAGGATTCTTCTCGAAGGAGAGCCATAGGGAAAAGAAAACGTAACGTCGACGTCGAACGAACATTTATCCCCGGATCGGTGGCTTCCGGAAACGCAACACGATTTCCGCATTATGCCAAGTACACAGCGACGACTGTTACGAATCGCTCGGCGAACGCCACTCTAAAACCCCCTGTCGGATTCTAAACATACCCTTTACATACCGTCCACCGACCCGTAGGTGGATTTTAAAGGGGTTTCAGGGGTATGTGACACGAGGGGATTTCTACTGATTGATTGTACGTCACTCGCTACGTTCTTCCAAGGTTCGAAGTTTTACGCGCGAGCAATCGAGCCGTGAAATTTAATTTTGCTTCCTCGAAATCAACCCTAAACGAAATTCTATTCTCTCCTCTTACTAATCATCTAAATACAACTTTGACGTTAGAAATTTGAAAAGGAAAATACTGAACGTTATCGGTGTGTCCGAAAGAAATGATACGGTTCGCTAGCAGTGGAAGTCCGGAGGAAAGAGAAAAAGATTGCTACAATATTGATATGGCGTGTTTATCGGGCTTACTGTCGTTCAATTTCGCAAACAAACACGCCTGAACCCTCTCCGGAACGTTTACTCGGCCCCTGTTTATCGTTGAATTATAGACAAAGAGGCTGGTTTCGCGTCGCCATCCCTCGCGCGACATACTTAATCGCCCTATTTCGCGCACGCATACCGTACAAGGAGTAGATGGGCTTGAAAAGGAAACGTCTGAAAGAGGAAGATGGCGTTGATCATCAGAGGCTAGGGGTAAATTTGAAAAAGTCCCTCCTTCTCTTTCCTCTCCGCGCTTCCGCTTCGTATTCGCCTTCTTCGTTCTCTCTTCTTCCCTCTCTTTCCGTCTGTCTTTCAGCCCGTGAAACCCACGGCAATCACGGTGTCTGCAATTTTTATGAAGTCCTCGTCGGGTCTTCGAGTTCTTGAATAATTCAGGGTCAAGCGGCGTGGGCGAAAATGGCGCCTGCGCCTGGCTTCTTGCTAGGTAATACGCGCCGAATTTTTTGGTCGAGCACGTTGAAAAAAACTCGGCCCGCCCGTGCACGCCACTTGTACGATGCTTGAACGGTCCACCACTTTAATAATTTCGTGGTACGTCGAGTAGGTTGCGAGGTGGAAATAAAATAGGGAAACCGAGTGAGCCATGCCAGGCCAGAGGCCGTTGCTGCGCCGAAAAATTTGTGTTTCCCCTCTCTCGTTTTTTCCTTCGTCTCTCTGTTCCACCCTGTTCCTCTCCCTGTCGCTCCTTCTACCTCGTTCTCGTCAAAGAATACCTTGTTCGCTAATATTTTCCAACGAATCAGAAAGCACCGTTGAGCCGTTCGAAGTGGAATTATAAAACGAACATTCTCGTTCTAACGCTCGTTGAAAAATAATTATCTCTGAAGAATCCTCGGCTTCGTCGACTGTTTTAATCATTGTTTCGTACGGGTGCATGAATTAACTGCCGCGTAATTGTTTAAATAAGCGAGCTCGAGGGTGCAGGCCACGGTCGATCGTGAAAACGAATTTTTCTCGACTTAACGTCGAGAGTGCACCCCTTGCGCTCGTTAATCGCGTTACGAACTGGTTTGCTTCGACACTGTTTGCGAAACCAGTTCGCGATGAAACGATTTCCTACCATATCGGATTATTTGGACGTCGATCGTCACCGTAATTCGTTCTCCTGTTGCGACAATTCTTGTAAGAATAGACGACGTTACGGGAAGAAGTAGAAATTCACGAAGCGGACTTTTAATTCGCTTAAATTTAGTATCTCGCTTGCGGAGAGACGATATCCAACAGGACGAAGAACGCGGCACCTGCGATTGCTGCTCGGCACTTACGGATCAAGGACACTGTTATAATCCTCTTGGAACGATCATAATCCTGGCTTTACGAGCTCGACCAGAAACGTTCGAGTGCACGAGGATTAACGAGTAATTAGCGGAACACGCGACGAAAACGTCTGCGAGACCCTTTAACCTCGCTATCCTTACCTCGTTTCCCTTTCTGCCTGCGAGAAAATCCCGATTATCATACCGTAGTCTTAGAAGGATCACGTCGCTTGCCTCGATAAATCTGTTATGTCGTCACAACAACAGTTTAATTTTGTACTTTTAAATCCTGGCACTGTTAGTCAGGCCACGTGAACACGTGAAAACATGTTGACGTCGACGAAAGGGTATGCTAGGGTTCCTCGCCATAAAATCATTTACCAACTCACTGGCAAACTAGCTGACCAAATTTTACGACGGTGTAGTTTATGTCAAAATAGATACGAACATTCACATCTAATTATACGAAGTCAGCTCTAAATCCTTTGAGGATCGAAAGGGGATTCGGTCAGGGCGGTACCGATCTACAATATAATTCCGGTCGAGCGGGATAATTGAATGGTCACCTCTCGAATATGGGGAAGGATTAACTGGCGAGCTCACAAAGGATTCTTGCTACACAATAAATCATCGTAACGATCGACATAATTACCTATTGCTGCGCTATGAGTCAAACCGAGTTACCTGCTATGCCCTGAATCCACCTATTATTGTCGTCGAGCCCGAAAGGCAATCACACTTGCTACCATATTCGCGGTCTGCGCTACTTCCGGAAATTCCCGTAATTTCACGCGTAGGGAAAACAATTTGTTGGACAGAATTTTTCTCGAGAATTACCGAGAAGGAAGAATTTCGAAAACGAAAAGACGAAGACGGAAAAGGGGTCAGAAGACATGCCCGAGAGCGAAGCGTCACGATGACGATGCGAACCTTCAGATAGGAAAAGATAAATGAAAATCGAGTCGGTCGACAAAAACCGATTGATCCCAGAAGAGAGTTCCACGGGGGAGAGGTGAGGGCGATGGGAGAGGTTGTAGGTGAGGCATCGAGGTTGCTTCGAGGACGGTGGACATCGATCAGGGAACCGACGTAAGGACGGACGTCCCTTCGTCCTACGGAGGGGTTGATGGATGCGAGATTACAGCGGCAGGGACACTCGTTGACACCCCATGATGTATCACCCGCAGCCTCCACCTAGTAGCTCGGCTACTTACCACCGGGAATGGGGTGTAGCTCTTCCAAAAGGACCGAAAAAGAGAAGTCGTGCCTTCTGCTACCTCGCCCACGACCCTCTTTTAACTCGTCTTCGGGCGGCGAATTAATCCTGTTGGGAATCGGTTTTAGTCTTGATCCTTCCATGTTCACGATCGATCGAATTAAGAATGCAAATATTCGAAGAAAACATTAAATATAACTTAAGATCGGCCACGTTGCACTCCTCCCCGTATAATGCTCGTTCGGCTATCATGACCTCGTACGGAAACATTCGAGGGGTGGAACCAGCAGAGACGCGGACAGTAAGAGACGACGAAGGAGAAGAAACGCGAGAGAAAAGGACAGGATAGAGGGTAGCGTAGATAAGTCGGGGTTGTTGGGGCATCTGCTTTTCTTTCGTGCTTCCGGCCATCTTCTACCACCCCTTTCGTCCTTCTTTTCGGGGTGAAAACGGCTCCGGTCCATTCTCGTCGAGACGTTGTATCGGACCGACACACCGAGACCTACGAGGAACGAACGGGGTAGCGAGGAGAGAGAAAGAAGGGGAGGGGGTGAGAATGTCGTGGGCGGAGGGGGGTCGGGCGAAGAAGAACGTGCTGAATAGAAGATTGGAACTCTTTCTGCGGTGACGGCGCTTCTTCCGGCGGGGTGGCTGATAGTGCCGGCTATTTCCGGTGGCCACCGTGACATTGCTATCGCCCAGCAACGTCTACTATACCCCCGAGGCCATCCACGTTAAACGTCCTCCTCGAAGGCTCACGTGTACCACCCTTCCGGCCACCCCCCTCGTATTCGTATTTTGCATCGCCGGACGCGAAGTTTTGTCCGAGTTTCTTTCGACGTTCTCGCGCTCCGAATTCTAGATATTTTTTTACTTTTTTAATGGTACCGTTGGAAAGATGTTTTATTATTTCTTCTCTCATTCGCAAGAATTTTTCGAGCAGTCTCAGGCTGTAACAGATTCCTTGGGAAGATGACAACTGTGTAGGTGTATTTTACGTTGAAAGGTTGTGGTGCACGATGCACAAATTTGAATACGATCGATAACATTGCAGGGATCCAAGACCGCGATAAGGACGTTTACCAACGTTGCAATTGATCGCGAGAAAAGATAGAGATATCGCGATGTCCGTATATCCACTGACACCGGCTGCACTTCGCGGCTTATCGGTTATCGCGTATCGAGCGCCCTGTAGTCCAATGAGCTCTCAGTCATATCGTAACCCGACAGAACATCGACCCTTTGATTATGTCAGTTTATCCTACGAACAAAGGAGATCGTCTCGACGCGTTCCGATAAATAACGTATTCTTCCAACCTGTGTCTTATAAATTCTTTTCGACGTACGAGCTCTCGACTCGTGAACATGTTGATACACGTACTTCGAGAACAGAGACGGAAGCGACAGAAGAATGAACGAAATAAAGAGGGAGAGAGAGACGATAAAATAGGAGAGGATAACACGGGGTAAGCAACGCCCCCATCCGCCAACGTATCGCGTTCTCCAACGGCAGATGTTCCCCAGGACTATCGGGATTCTGCGTGGTCTGATTGACAGTTGAATAACCGTGGCCAGGACTACCTGGCACACGCGGTGTCCTTACGTCCTTCCAGGTTGCGTACACGTTAGTTGGATGCTGTAATACCAAACCGTTATCCCTTGTCGGGCTTTCGGTTACCAGAAAAGCGACGAACGAACATTTTAGTCATACAAGAAACCAACACGATCGAATAATTTTGGTCTTGTAATCGTACAGCGTTGCTAATCGTTCCTGTTTGCAAACATATTTACGGGGTCTAATGGGAGTGTAAGCGAACCTTAATCCAAGATGAGAACAAAGTTTCTATTACGGAGGATTAACTTTGATAATCCAAGTCCGATAAATTGCAGATCAAACTGTAACTTTTATGAATTAAGACGTTTCAACTTTAATTTTCGCACCTCGATCACGATAAACATTCTTCTCCGTTGTTCGTACGCGTGATCGTTTTAAGACGACGAAAGGGTCGTGTACCGGTGTACCAGCCATTCTCTGATTCGCGCGTCGCATTTAGTTGGAATTCAATGACATCGAGGGGTGCACGGTGATTCATAAGAGGCCCGGCACACGATTAACTGCTGTTTGGATCCATTTAGCATTCGGGCTGCCATTAAGGACCGGTCGATACACCGGAATCGTTGAACTTGCAATCGAGACAGCGGTGTCCTTCAATAGACTCCTCTCGAGTCTCGGTAATGCCTCTGTGGCCGGGGCCCTTTCATTCGACACTCTCGATAATCCGGACAGGAATTCCGTCGCGTCAAAAGTGAAAGACAAATTGCCAATTGATCGTGTCTTCGTTCGACCCTCGATCTATCCTGACCCTCGGTTCGTCTTATCGATTTCGCGTCTCCCTGTTTCTTTACATTTTTTTTTCTTCTTCGCGAGAATAACCAGAAAGGACGATTTAAGAGAAAAGATTCATCGTTTCTTTATTCCCAAACTGGTTCACAATGGAAATCAACGATTTCAAAGAAACGGAAAATTGTTTATTTTCTTTTTTCTGCTGAAATTCTACTTCGTTTCGGGCGGCATTTCGTTCAATGGTCGCGTTAACGAGTTACGATTGAACACGGTGAAACCCTTCCTGCGACATCCTTCTCGCTGTCGACCGATCGCATGTCCTCTCTTGTCTCACGATCCGCCATCTCGCCCCCTTTTTACCCTCTGTCAAGAAACAGGAGCGTAGAAATCGTCTGCGACTCCAGGTAATTTTAGGTACCAAAAGGGAGACGGATAAAGTAACTCGACACCGAGACCGGCATCGAAAACGTTTCATTTTTTTACTCTTTTTTGTTTGTTCTTCTCTTCCCTCCTTTCACCGCCTCGTTCTTCTTATTCTTTCGTTCTTAATTCGAGGGATTCACCCTACGTGCTCGGTTCGACGACCCTTGGATTGCCCGTTCTTTCGCTCGTTATTTCGGCAAAAAAGCAACAGCCCACGATCGTGAGACAAAGCCTCGCGGAAACGAAGGCGATCCGATATTTTCACCGGTTTCACAGAGCGGCGATTTCTTTTCCACGCCGCGTGGAAATCCACGGAAGACCTTTCGTGGAAACTGCGAGCCTGTGGGATGCTATGAATGGAGCCGCACTCGTACCTGATCATCGAGATACCAGGAAACGAGGTCTCCGAACGTCGATGGAATTTATGGTTCAGATATTTTCGAATTTTCCCATTGGTTTCACATTTTTTCCCCTTTTTAAACCGTTGGTATATAGCATTTTGCGATGCTTCACGATAAAATAAACCAGAATTTTATTCGTGCCCACAACGATGAAACTTAGAATTCGTCACGATTCGTCGATTAATCGAAAACTTCTGATCATGGTGGTAAAGAAGATTTAAAACGTAGCTATAGTTTGGCCGAGATACTCGTAGTTCGTTGGCTGTTCACGAAAAATAGTTTAGAAAACATAATAAATACAAGTTTCTTCGAGTTGTTCGACGCTTCGAACAACCCGAGTTACGTGGTATGGGTAGCTCTCAAAGTTTGAGAATCAGATCAGTAGAAGGAAGTGGGATGCGAGAAGATAAATACAGCAGGTTATCGATGATCTGGTCGCAGGACGAGGTCGGAATGAATGGCGCGGCTGCAGGCAGGAATTTCATTCATAATCCTGTAGCGGTGATCTCGAAAGGACATCTCTGGACCGTGCCATCCGAGATGCCCAACGAGAACATAATTGTGAAAGAAAAACAGCTCCTCCAGTCTTCGAATCTCGACCAGCTTTTCAATCGACCGGACATTCGAGCCGAAAATTAACATCTATCCAAGATTCTGCGCGAATCTTTTCGTCCATGATCTCACACGATAAAGTATAATAACCCAACGAACTAGTCGCGTCAGCGAATCTGATTTTACGGATCACGAATCGCATTCGAGGGTGATCCAGCGGAAGGACGATTCGCTCGTTTCTAAACGAAAAACAAATCGATTTTCTACCCCATGATCTCGATTGTTTCTCCGGTCCTAAATGAAGCAACATTTAAAAAGAATCTCTTTTTTAAAAAGAGGGTGCTGCGAATAATTGAGAAAACCGTTCGAAAAGACACGTTTCGCGGCTAGAGGTACCGCGTGCGTGGCGACGACCGAAAATCTGCGAAGCATGCGTCTGCAAACGTTGCAACCCTAGTGCAACGAGTTAACGATTTTTCCCCCACCATGCAGAACGGAAACGAGTTCGAAACGAGTTCGAAACGAGTTCGAGGCCCGCGTCGACAGGTTCGTTATCGCGACGGACCCTTTGTTTGCCAAGCGGTTATTCTTACTCGCGCAACTCTCTTTCTCTGTTTCTCTGGTTCAGTAGCAAACAGCCCCGTGCAACCTCTCCCGGGTCGTCCTGAATAGGTGTGCCACACCGCAGGACATCGCCAACAGCCGGCCAGGACACAGGTGACACTGGTGACGCTCCGCTTGTCTACAGGACAGGATCTCTTCTAATCTCGGCTCGTCAGGACGACAGGATTAGGCTCATTAACTCTTGCAGGACACCCTCTTTTCCCACGCGCTGCAATCTCTTTCTTCTCTCGATGCGAACTCGATCGTTTGCACGGATACCCTCTTGTGAATCCGTGTTTTCGTTTCGTTTCCCGTACATTTAAACAACATTTTGCTGACCAAGATTTTATGGGACATCCGGTTATGAGTAAATTCTGTTGCGATCTCTTCTTTGAAGAACCTCGGTTTCGCAGGTTCGTCAATGAAGAAGTTCGATGTGTCAGGAAGATCAAGGTGTCACCCAATGTCGAATAAAGTTATATAATTCGCGTGAAGTACCGGGCTGTTTGCAGAGAAATTTGATCGATGCACAGACATTTTGGGACAATAAAGCGTGCGTTGATACCCGTCGAATATGCCGGTATAATTTTCAACGGATCGTTTATCCCGTGTTTCGACGGCTCTCGTTTTTTCCATCGCCTCCCTCCCTCCATCCCTCTCTCTCACCTTCACCCTTTCACCCTGTCCGGTGATTTATCGCGCTCGGAAAATCGCGCGTCCATACATATACACATATACATAGTATAATAATGTAATCGTCGGTACACGCCAGCGAACAGCAGCGTTCGTCTATCGAAAAATTTCGGGGGCACCGGGAATTCTCTGTGAATATAACGAAAATAATTCCCCATGTGACGCACTGTCCACCGATTATTTTATTCCCTAGCAACAGGTGATCACTCTTTTGCCACTGTTTTTCTATAGTTTCGCGAATGAAACTGGCGAAACGTCGACCACGAAAAACCAACGGTTATCAGACTATAGGAAAGCGCGGACAGGATTATTCCATGATCAGAAATGATTCCGTGATATCCGATATCATTCAATTTATATTATAATATTAAATGATAATCCAGTAAACAACGAAGCAAAAGCGCTAATTGTATCCTTGACAAGCCATACTGTTTCGGTGATATTCGGTCGACTGGTACAGTCGTGATCGATGGCAAACGCGGAGTGACAGGAACCGAGAATGTTTATTTATTTTCGTGTAAAAACAATCGGATAGGAGATTCTCGGAAGAAGCAAACAAATACAATGGACAACGAGACGAAAAGAATGTTCGCAAAGGATATTTTTTCAGCGACCCTCCTCAGGCGGAAGGATCCAGCGCGAACAAGATCCACGATCCCTGTAAACCGTATTATCCTGCAGGATCTCGTTCTGTACGGTATAGAATCGAAAAAGATCAACGCAAAGCTAGCCTAACCGCGAACGAAATTCTCTCGATACACCTTTGGAGATTTTCTCGAAGGACGAACTCGGCCGAGGGAAAAGCCTATTAGTCGCGAGGATCCTTCGAGGATCCTTGGACTCTTGCCGGGGAATATTGAGCCGGTCGGCCTAGCGAATCGCAAAATCCTGGTTAACAAAGGCCGCTTGCCGTGTACTTTCGAAAAACCCGCGTGCTTTCGTTCTCTCGTTCGTTCTCGTTACGATCCTCCTCCTTCGCTTCCACCTACTCTTGCTCAACCAGCATCGCCTCCTCCTCTTTCCAGCCATCTCTCCACCTGCTGAAGGCATAAATCATGGCCCGCAGGGTTGTTCGAACCGAGAAGAGATCGGTTTGCAGGTGTCTCGACCGCCAAATTTCATGCCTTCTAAGGCTCGGTCTCTCTTCTTACGCCTTCGCCGTGCTACCGATTTCACGGTATCCTTGTCTAGATTTTCGATTTTTCTTACCTTCCCTTTCGTACACAAGAGATTTCGCTCGGATACCGAACGTCTCGTAATTTTAAAGCCCTACGAATCGAAACATCGGTAGCTTATTTGTTGGCGTTTGAAACACGATAAGAATCTTGATTGCGATCCATGGTCGATGAAGAGTTGGACCAGCTTTCTACGAGATATCGAATTTGAGGATTTCGACAGAAATTGCTGATTTTCCGTTTAAATTACTATAATTTCAGTTTGCAACGAGCCAATCTGCTAAGAATAGGAGTTTCGACGATGTTTTTAAGGATTTTCTTTGTCAGAATGTCCTGGAAAAATTGCCCCTTGAACGAGCGATCATGCGTGACACGATGCTGGATTACCTGTTCGAGTTTCTAGCGGTCAAATTACACGGAAGTTCGCCATTGAAATCGATGTTTCGCTGTTGTCGGAGCGATCCCGTGTCGAACGTTTACACGTGTTTTTGGCGGCAAATTTATGCGCAGGACCTCCATGTCGGCAGCGTTGTTAACGATCTACGCTTTCGTTCAGCCTAATTGAGACAACACCGGGACGTTATCTTGGATCTTAACTTCGAAAGAGAAACACGAGCAGCGGTAGTCGAGAACGCGTCGCCGGCTCGTCGATATTACGATTAATTTGCTCGTAAATTTTCACCCCGGGGTGTTCCTAGAACTCACGAAGGATAATTTATATATTTTTCGGTCCGACCTGGTCCACACCTGGCACTCTCAGCAGGCGTTTACCTGAACGAACGGACCAGACAGCGTCGCGCCATCTTTTCTTGTCGATCCTTTCCTTTTTTCGCCCTGCTATTGGCAACATTTTGCCGGTAATTCAGGCCGTTCCTACAGAAAAGGTCGTCTGTCAAATAAGGGTATCGAACTAACGAACAAACGCATTCTAAGCTTGTAACGCTGTTAAGCTTTTTCCCAATAACGTTTAAGAACAACTTACGTCTCTCTCACGGAATATTTCCGAAGACGTTCAAGCAGTTTTTATGGAATCGTTCGATGGCCACGAAACGAATGGTCCGTAACGCACCTTTCCACCTGAATTCCGCATCCAGCGGATTTAAAGTTCGCGAGTCAGGGGTTGCAACGGTGAAAAAACACCACCCCTCGCGAAGAAAGTCTTTCGAAGGAAAAGTTTCTTCGCAATAATTCATCGAAGGGCACGTTGCCTCGCTGTTTGCCAAATCAAGTGTAAAACGCGAGGTAATTGTCACGCGAGAGGGTTCGCCCAGAAGGGTGGTTAGACGAGATTAGAGGGTAGAATACGGGACGTCGAATGTTTATAAACTCGTCGTCATCCGATTTTCACGGTTACCAGTGAACTCTGAGGAACTCGATTTACGTTCGTTCGAGTGGAATCGATACGGCTATTTTTCAAAAGAGATTCATTCGACACTTTTGCTCATTCGATTCCATCAAACGTTTTTCTCTTGTTACGAAAATCTAAACGTCGAACGAAACGACAACGCGACGCTGATTAATCATTAGCTTCATTAGATTAATCGGGAATTTAATATGTATTAATACACGAATAGAGTGATTTTTGTATTTTAATGCATCATTACGTTTGCAGTTGTGAAGTTGTCGCGTAAAAATTCTCAAGATCAATGAAAACTATCAATGGACACGTAAACACGAAACATGAATGAACGATTGAATTACCTCGATCTATCAAAACACCATTTAATCGCACAATGCGTGCTGTTAATCGACTAAACACCCTGTTAAGTGATCCCCCGTTTATTCACCTCGGGTGACGATCCTTTCCAAAAGAAACTGGCGTACGAAAAGAAAGGCGGAGGCCTCTATTTGAACGAATTTTCAATAAAAAGATCGGCCGGTCAGGTTGACTTCGACTGGCAGGGAATCAAGATCAAGAGGGGGCGAACAATCGTGGCGCGTTTCTATGAAGTTCGACCAGTGAATAGAAATTCGCGATGAAAAGGACGCACGCGTGCGCGAGCGAACAAGCGAGCGAGCGTTCTCTTCCTTTTTTTTTCTGAAAAACAGGGCTGTGTCACGTTTTTCATACGGCCCTCGATAGAGACGGCCGTAAGTGCATTCACCGTGCAAATCGGGTTGCCTCGAGAGTGCAACAATACGCAACAGGTGAGGAGGAGATCGGTACGCGTTCAATGGCAGGTGAAGTTTCCTTTCGAAACGAATAAGTACTCGAGATTGTGCCACTCGCCCGATCCGATTGCCTAAGGAATTCCGTCCGGAAACACTTCCACCCAATTCGACCCCTCGATTACTTCCACCCCTTCTCTTCGCTCATTTTTATCCTAATTTGTCCTCATCTAATTATCTTTCCCTCGCTATACGCACGTTAGAAATATCTACGTCTCTCCTCTTAGTTATAGAATCAATAAATTCATTTCAGAAATTTACTTTCGATTATTTTCGATCCTCAATGTTTCAGCGTTACCGAACGGCCGACAAAGTATCATTAATGATTCGATAAAGTAGATTCTTTCCTAAAGTTCCGCTTTTGATCGATTGTGCTCGTTGCGCGGAAGAAAAACACACCCGAAGAAACAGAGAGGGAGAAAGGTGGATAATTGGGATCAAAGAGCATACGAAACGAAAGAGCACCTGCGCTAGGATGTTGATGCGTCTGTCGGCGTTAATTAACGTGCCATTAATTATTCGAATTAGAGCAATTAGGAGGGTAGTCTCGTTTCTGTTAGTGTCTAGCCTCTAGAACTTCTCTAGAGAACAAAAAGCGCAATGTTAGAGTACGAGCTAAGTAGACGATGATTAAATGTTCATCAAGATACAAATCGACGAAAACAACCTGTCTTTTGGAAATACGGAGTCCAAATTTCACGGAAGAAGTTGAACAACGTTTCATCTCCCTTTTCCACGAGCTCGGTTTTTAAGTATGATAATTTGTGACGAATGGTTGCTCGGGGACGATGTCACGGTCGAATTCAAAACCGATTTTCGTCCCGTCTTCGTGACAGAGACAAACAGGCATGAAAATTCACGAAGAATACGTTCGAATGTAACGAACTACGTAATCGATTACTTTAAATTTCTTGATTTTTAAAGCATTCGCTTGGAAATACCGACGTAGAAGCACCTCTCTATTTTCGACCTTCCCTATTCTATACACCTTATCAACACTCGAAATTATATCTAATTTAACCACCCCTTTCATAATCATATCCCCTGGAGCTGGTTGCTTATCACGGAAAAATCAGAATCCCCTATCGGTAGCAGGATCACCGTTGTAGGCATTGATATAGCACGATGAAGGGACACGAAGGACAAATTAAACAGTTCCATCGACTGAGAATTCCAGCGACCCTCTTCGCGTACACTGTCATTATCCGTCCATCGGAGTTTCCTCACCCTTTCTGCTGTACGTAATCGGTCACGAATCAAGGTGGACCCTCTATCGAAATATACATCGGGGAAACAGGAGAAGAGATTCCTTTGAATCCTGTTTGTTTCTTTTCGAGTCGAACCAGAACCGAGGAAACTTAGCCTCGAATTCAACCACCAAGGAGTGTTTCATTACTTTTGAAAATTTTCGATCTCTCTTAATTTCATCGGACAGTTGCTCGTGGTTGTCCTGTATTAAAAAAAAAGGGGGAGATGTTAAGCAGCTCGTATCGCAAGGGCTTCCCTGAAACCGCGAAACAAAGCTGAAATGAAAGCGCTATCGAGACGATCGATCTCTTGAAGGATCTCTCGAGTTGGTCCCCGGTTAACAAAGCGGAATTCCTTTAGAATCGAAGAAACAAAAAAGGGCGCTAGCTGGGACCCCGTGGAAATCGATCGATCAGAAAGGGGTCTCGAAAAAGCGTCGGTGGCCCCCTCGAGCACTCGCTCGCAATGGCCGATTGGGTGGGATAAGTAGAGGGTAGAGAAGAGAGGTCGCGTAGATCGGATCTAGCCCGATTTGCCGCGATCCTCCTGTAATAACCGCACAAAAGGGCACCTTCGTGAGCAGAAACGAGCGAGAGAAACAACGAGTACGAAAGAAGGAGCGTCGCCCGTTTCAAGAAAGGACGAACGAGCAGAAGAAGGCGTACCATTCAGTGTTCTGGAGTAAGTAGAGATTTCCGGAGGCTGCGCGCAGCTCGCCTCTCACCCCGGGCACGGGGTGTCCTCTTACCTGGTACCCGGACCCACCCCCTCCGGCTCTTCCTGCTCGCGATCCTCTCGCCCCCGTCGATCGGTCTTACCTATGGGAAAAATCTACATTGAGTCGAGGCCGAATGAATGAGAGAGGAACGACGGACGGTCCACGGCGGAATCTTTTGTGGGCCGGATTCCTTCTGTCGGGTCCGTCCGCTGCAATAACGTCCTGCCACGCCGCCAGCTACGACAACCGACCTTCCTGGACGCCGCGAACGGTGCACCCACACACCCTCCTGCGTGGCTACCTGAAGCCCTTGCCCTTGGATACGGCCGCACGTGCAGGTATCGAGGTGATTCGCTTTCTCACGGCAATTCTTTGCGGTAACCCCGCGGCGCCGCTTCCCGCGCTCCCGTTTTCGCGCCAACTCGCTCGCCCCGGGGCCTTTTTCGAGCGCGTCGACTTGTCCACCGAAGAAATGTTTAGCGTGAAACAAGAAGAAGTCGTACCTATATCGTAACTTCGATCTTCGACGACTCGCGATCTCAAGCTCGTCTTTCATTCTGTTCTTCGGATCCTGCTGCGCGTAAGGATGCTAATAAATTCCTCTCGGTCGACCTATTACGCAACAATCTGTCGAAAGGAGCATCTCGTAATCGCGCTCGTTAAAACAATTCGCGTCGCCACGGTTATCCCACAAACGGTCGTGTTCCGCAGCGCAAAAACGTCGTTCCGCTGCTCGTCGAAATAAATTACCGGCACGCCCTTTGGCAAATGGGCGTGTAAGCGGCCTCGCCCCGGTCAGAAGGCTCCTCTGGAAACAGACGTACAGCACGATCGTAATTATCTATCGAGGAAGAGGCACGCTACTCCGCCCCGTGTCTTTCTTTTATTCGTCGCGACGCGTCCGTCTAACGCGGATAAACGACCAGAACACCGCTAACCTCCTCTCGCGGGAACAGACCGAAGAACGAAGCCGAAGAAGGTGAACGCAGAGGTCGTGGATACTGCATCGTCACGTGCCTCTATTAGAGGACCGTGAAACAAGACTTTATGCTCGCGTTCCCGATGCCACGGCTACCTTCTCCCGCAGCCCGTTTACGTGCCGACACCTCGAAGTTGCCTCTTCTGGATCGCTTTACGTCTAGGTCTACATTGGTCAATATTTTTTGCAACTTTCTTCTATCGCAAGTTTTCTAATCGTCGAGTTGAAAGAGGGAAAGATGTTCGCGGAGAACACCGACGACATGTACGATCAGAGAACTCGGAAAAAATTTCAAGTATCGCCCTTCGACGCAACAAAAATATTTTCCTCGCTATCGAGAAACTCATTTCTTTTCTGCCTTTTCTCCAGACTCGCGAAGGAAATCCAGCGCGTTTGCTCGGGATCGAGCAGGGGGAGGAAATATTTTTATTGGAATGATTGCGGCTGACGTATGAGGGTCCTTCGAATTCGCAGCCCTGGGATCCATCCTGGGATCACGGCTGCTCGAGTGTCCCGATCGATTTTCCTCGTCGCGAGTTTCGAGGAAAATCTGCTAGAAAATCCGGCGTAAGAAGGACCACGACGTTCCATAAACAATATCTAAAGCGTGTCATGTACACCTTATTAGGAGAAAATTGTATTTTCAGTCGGTATAGTTTAGAGAGTGCAACAAGCGAAAACAATTGCTCCTTTAAAGAATATTGAATTTTTTCCGTGGCTGAATGCGAGGCGGTAATTTTTAATTAACAACAACAGGAGCTGGAGGTTCGACGAGTTCCGAAATCGGAAATTTAGACACAGCCACCGCGTTATGCCACATTAGTGTTCCTCGGGATTCCGGTTTTCAATACGACCAGTCATCCTCGAGGAATCGGCAGACAATGTGGCGGCAGCCCTCTTCCTCGTCATCGGACCCTCGTAAGTAGCGCGCCCTCTTTATCTTTCTTCCTCCCGTTCGAACCGGCAAAATAAAAAAGAAAACAAGAAGAAAAAGAAGATGGAAAAACTTTGGACGTGCGTTTGCCCAAAGACTTAAAGGTTCTGCATTGTGCCCGGTCGCGGAGAAACTTAAGCCCAGTCTCGCAGCTACTTATCGATTATCCCAGCCGTTAGAAGTTTTTCAAATCGAATATTTTTCGAGTGTCTTACTCGTGTCGCTATTGTCTACGAACTATTCGATGCTAAGCGAATTTCGTAAATTCTGTACGAGCTACGGACTTCAGAAAATTCGACGAGAATACGGTCCCAGGATCTCTGATGCAGCGTGTCGCAGTAAAAAAGACGAACCGCGTCAGTTGGAAGAGATCGTAAAACGCGGGGCAACCCCCTTTGTCTTTGTCGGATGGAACCCGGAAATAATCGCGATTCCGTAGCAAAAGGTCGAGAAGAGGAACGTTGAAATCACGTGAGAATCTCTCAACGGGAGCCCGTTTATGAGAGTCGAGCCGCGACGCTATAAAGTCCGTGGGCCCTAGAATACAGATGTTCTTTTGGATGTCTTGTTCCTTTGACGCGTTCGTAATGCTTGAATCATGGCATAAACCGTAATAATTGTCACGAAGGTTCGTTTAAACGGAAACAAAATCCTTAAGAAAACTCCCGGCAGGATTTATCTACCAGGAGGATCACGAATAACGAATCGGATGGTTCCCCGTGATAGGTCATGATTTTATTGGTAGCGATGCAGAAGATGAACGGTGGTGCGGCAGGGGAGGTGCATCCGCGTCTGCGAAGGCGCGTGTAATTATGTGCGAGGATAGAGTAACATGTCGGACATTCCAGCAGCCACCGGAGTCAGAATCCACCCTCGCCAGTTGGCCCGTTGAACTGAATAGCCGGCTAATGAACGCGAAGCCTCCGGTCTGTCAGTCCCGTGCGTCCACCATGGGGAATGATCGTTGCTCGGCCAAGGATGAAACCGATTCGACGACGAGCATCACGAAATCCTAGCGACCAGTCACGGACTGACTCACCTCGCGACCCGTTCTTCGCGAGCTTGCTATTCGATCGTCTCGATCAGTCTCTGTATTTTGGTAATTGTGGCTCGATAAAGTAGCAGGATCGTTCATTTTCTTCGAATATATTCCCAGGAGAATCATCGATCTCCTCGACAGACAGCTTCGGTGATTTTCCGTCAGCCGACGAAACACGAGAAATCGAGAATGCTTCCCGAATCCTCTCGAAGGAGAAATCATTTCGTCGGCCAGAATGGGACGTGTATATCGGCGGTAGGTACAATTTCAATTTCGCTATCTTCCCCCTCGAGTTAGTTCCTTCAGTTAGAAAGCGAGAGGAGGGCAAAACGCGACAGCGAAGCGACTAGAGGAGAAGAGTACAGCCTGTCTCACAAGAACGAACCCAAGACATCTTGGTGAAAAATGTGCCTTCTGAACAAAATGTTACACAGGGAGTGTGCTCTTTGATTCCCTGAATACGATTACGCGCTTATTCGATAGTTGGTCCAATTGCTCGCGTTGCCGATCGCGACTCTCGGTTACGATTTGGCGAAATATCGAGAATACAGTGTTGTGAAGCAGACTGTAAGATTCGACGTTAGATAAGCGAGAGTTAGGCCCAGCTTCTCCTCGACTGTCACTCAAAATCCTTCCTCCCTTTTCTCCTGGAACCCTCCGGTCTCCGAGCGACGTCACCGCCCCTCCGCGACCACCCTTTCTCGCACGTTCCTCGGCAAGGGCCACCCCCGCGGACTCGGTAATTGAATTTCACGAGTTGGTTACCCAAACCCCTGGGATCCTAGCCCCATCCCAGGGCTAAGCGTCTCGTGCCGGTTCACCAACGGGGAAGAGAGAACGGGACGAGTAGACGTCGTTGGATCATGCCGATGCTGGTTCCTCGTGTACCACAGGGGTCTGCCAACCGAATTGATGCCTGCTTAACGTCGTATCACAACATTGATTACGACACCACCACGATTGCCCGCAAGAATGGCTCTTGCTTTTCCGGCTTTTGATTCGTCTCGCGCGAATCAAACGCTTCAACGGTGTGTTGCTTGTTTCAGCGACTCGTTCAATGTCTCGTCACGATGTTAATTATCTTCTATAAAGATTTGTTGATTTCGTATTAAGCCTTTTGCGGTTCAGTGGTCTTGTTTGCGCTCGTTCGGTCTTTCTCTCTTTCTATTGCTTCTTTTTGTTTCCGCGTTACGCCGAATTCGAGATTTTGCTCTCGCCCTTTGCCTCGATAATAATTTTAAAAGGGGGATACCCGGAGGCCCTCGAGGTGTCGACCCACCGAAGACGAATTATCGCCGCGTGACGTATACGTTTATTTATGATCCCTCGACTCATCCCACCCTTTATCGTTTTTTCCCTCCCTTCTCTTCGTTGGTCGATTCGCGAGACAGCTAGAGATGCCCTTGTCGCGTCTGGCGAACACAACATCGATGTCCACCTGATACGATAAATCATTAGTATCTCGGTGAATTGAATCTCGCACGAAGGGGTTACGTTTTGGTAGCACCATCATTTTTAGTGTATCTCTATTTACATTAATTATTTTCAACGAGAAATTTCAAGCTTACGTGCCATAAGTACTCGTAGCGAGGGAAGAGTTCCTCGTCGTCTCGACGATACCACGAACGAATCGACGAATCGACAAATCGACGGCTACGAAGGAATCGGGTGGCGAAAATACGAAAAGGGGAGGAAAGATAGCGGCGGTGACAATTGGGGCAACGGTGTGATCCGATATTGCGACGGCAACCGTGCGCCACTTCAGGGCGGATCTGGTTGGTCAATCAGCGGTGCATTGTACGTAACGAACCTCCGCACTCGGCCGAGTTTAATGCCCGTACGTGGACCTTCGTGAACGTGTGTGCGCGTGGGTTATTAAATATGACGAGAAGGAGAGCCTGGGACGGGAGTCGGGGGCGGTCTTCTCCCGGCTTCCTGATCGTCGACGTTTGACGTCGAGATTGTCGTTTAACGTTCTCTCGGTAGACCTTCGAATTCGTGCTTCTCCGCGATCTTTCGTTTTGTTTTAATCGAGACGGCTCGAACCTGCGTCAGGTTTTACGACGAGGATGATTAGTCATCTTCGAGCAGAGACATTGATCAAGATATAATTTTAATTATACCTTTGATTAATTCCACGGACAAATTATTTCGAACAAGATGTTAATCCTTTCGCGATATGTTCATATTCTGGCCAAGATTCTCAAACGTATTCATTATCTAAGCTTAGCTGGTTTTGACGGCAATATAAAATGTATACGATCTTAATAACAGAAGCGTTTCACTAACCAACATTGGACTTTATCAGAAATATGAATGAAACAGTCCGAATCTTGCGTATATCGTGGAAAATACCGTCGAGCGACTCAAAATAAGTCTGAGCTGCACTGAATATATTTATCAGTCTATCTTGCAGCTGCATATGAATCTTTTCTTTACCGGTAAAGATAATCCGGAACACCAGCGTGTACTTCCTCTCGGATTCAAAAACTCCCACATTTATGACCATCAAATAAAACCGTCTACCTCTCGCGTGCAGCAGAGAAAACACTGACAACCGACTCGAAGTAAATCCGAGCTGCATTAAACATATTTATCACCGTATCTTGACGATGTACATACACCTTTTCTTTACCGTTAAAAAAAAGCAGCAGACCAAATAAAAGTTGCTCGATTCATCGAAGAACCGCGCCAAACAACTTTCCTCGTGTACCATAGAAAAGCAGTTCCGCTTATCTTGCGGCGCAAACGAACGTTCAATACCATTCACCAGGAAGAAGCTCATTTTTCCAAACAAAGGCAAGAAAAGGCTGGCGTGTACCGAGATGTTTTTTCACCGGTTGCCGGTCTTGGAGGTATCCGGGGCTAGCTCGCGAAGAGGGTGGTGTATGGAACGTGCATAAATTTGGACGGTATCGTCTCATAGCTAGGCGGACGATGCTCGAGAGCGGTGAAGTGGAGCTCTTGGTAACGGCGAGCACTTATTCGCTCGCTCGCTCGCCAATCCAAATGAATTGGATAATTTGATCAGCTCGTTGCTGGCCCTTTGTTGCCTCCTGGGAACTTTGAATGGTTCGCTCTCGGCCGTCGTCCCTCTTTTTCCCTCTTTACCTCTTCGTTCTTCTTTCTCCGACTGACCCCGCTCGGTTTCTCTCTTGTCTTTTCGATTCTTTCCCTTTCATTTCCCTGCCCCCTTTCCGCCTGTTGGTCACCCTCGATTCGCCGCTTCTCGCTCGTACCACCGTCGGGTCTCGATCTTTGCCTCTTTCCAGACGCTGATACCGACCCGGGCAACCAACAGAAGATCGTGGCTGAATGAAGAAAGCACCGCTCCTCTGATTCGGCTCGAACACCGACGCTGAATCGCGATTGGCAGTTACATCGCGTCAGGGAAAGGGACGGCGGTGAACATTTCGTGGAATTAAAATAATAATTTGCCGGAAGCTCGCGGTGGAAAGGGGCGCTACCATTTCAATGGGAAACATCGTACGTTTCGAATCCCGCGATTCCGTGCCCTTTTCATCGTACTATCAAGAAAACTCGCTCGAGCGTGGCTGCGCTCCGGTATCAAGAAAACAGGGCATAAAACACCCCGACTGTCGTCTGTTCCGTAATTATAGAACGAAGACGTATGCTCGCCTTCCGTGATACGACTACGATTAATTAACTTCCTTTCCATTCATGATCCGTCTTCTTCCTTGAGCCACGAACGGCTATGAACGAAGTCCAAGATTGTCGTAAGAAAAGGGACTTCGAAACAAGAGGAAGAAAGGCGCGGTGCTTCTGAGAGATGAAAATTTCGACTGGCGTTAACCACGACTCGCACAGCAACGAAGAAGCCGAGGTACGAACCGATGAATATGATAATGCAGAATTCAGAATCGACAAGAAAAAGATCAAGCAACGCTTTTCAACCAATTGATCCGAAAGATCCCTCTCTTCGGTCGCGCTCGGAGATTTTAAATGCCGCAACCAACATATCCCCTCATCTCGACCCGTCCCACTGAATAGGCCGCGCTTGCATCCTGAAAGGAATCCGCAAGATGAATCCGCGAACTCAAGACAGCCGACCCATTTAGTCGCGGAGAGAAAAAATATCCCCGAGTCCGCAGCTATCTTGAGCCCTACATTCACGGTGGCGAGCTAACGGAGATATTATTTTTTTCCTCTCCTGCCCTCGCAGTTTTCCCTGATTTCGCAAGCACCACCCTCTCTTCTCCGTGGAGAATATCACTGCACGTCGAAATATTATTCGGACGATCGCTGTCTCCTCGTGGCTGCTTGACTATTTCTTCCTCGTCTTCTAGTTGCTCGTTCCTTCCGCTTTTTGTTCGCGATCTTACTTTTTTCCGACATCGCTCGACCCAGGGACTTCCTTATGGCCGCCGGCTCGTAAGATCGTGGTCATACAGCCTCGAACTTTTCCAGTCGAAAAAAAGACATCGCGGAGAGCGACGGAGAATGGATGAGGAGAGAGGAGCGAGCTGGTTCGTTGACGAATTCATCAGAAACGTTTCGCTGTAATAGTGCAGTGATTACTGGCGAACACACATACACACACAGGAAGAGAGAGAGAGAGAGAGGGGGGGAAGAGAGGCTAGGAAATTAAAAAAGAAAAAAGAGGAGAAATGGGAAAGAGAGGTTCTCCTATGTGGCCGGAAGGTGAGTTTCCCGGCGGAGGGAAAAGGTGGAGATGATTAAAATGAATTCTACGGAGACGCGGCCGTTTTCACGGCATTTTTTCCCATAGTATTCTACGAAAGGGATTCCGTGGTTGGCGTTCGATGATATTTCGGTCGTTTCTCCTCCTCTACTCTCCTGTGAATGAGGATCGATCGACGAGGGAAGCCGTTCCGGGGATTGAGGAAGCGTGGATTTGTCGCGCGACGTGGGAGCGGATCGCGAATTCATCTTGAAACTGACGAAGAATAGCACTTGATACGTGGTCTCACAACGCCATTTTCTGATGAAACGACGACAAGGAAACGAGATGTGTTTCGAAACGTATACGATTTATTCTTCTCGGTTCTTGTATAACGCTTTCTGTTCTACCGCTATCGCAGAACTTTAAACTTTTAACACGATGAAACCTTCTTAACGCCTCGTAACCTCGGAGGAATCACCGGTGACATGCACCAAAAATTTCATGTAATTATACAACCGATAACTTATATAATATAATGTCTCAACGATTAAAAGTTCCATTATATCAGGAAAGAAATTGTAAACAGAAACGTGCCCAACATTGTTATCATTCGTTAATGAATTGCCTGCTCACTTGTCGATCAATTACGACACGTTCGACAACTTGATAGACAACCATTGAAGGTTCTACTATATTTAGAACTAAGAAGAAATAAACGGAAACAACGAGCAACAATTTCACTTTCAATTTCACTTTCAATTATACGTTTCACCGTGAAGTCCGAAGTAAAAACGCAACGTTCAGCTGCTCCCCTCATCGATGGCAAAGATCGCTCTGTCCCATTTCGTTTCTCTCTTTTTCCGTTCGGTGCGTCGGGCAAAGCGGAGCGAAGCGTATTTTCGAGCGCAGCGGGACGTATTACCAAGCCGCTCGTCCGATAATGTGTTTCTGATTGCCGCCGCATCTAGATTTCGCCCACGCCACCACGGTTCTTCGGCGACGTAAATCCACCTTCGCGAAATGTTACGTCCTCGGACGTCGATGCTAGTATCTTCCAGCTATTTTATTCCGTTCCGTTTTTTGTCAGTCGTTGCTTTCGGCGCTTTTCAATACGCGAAGGTCGAGTCGTTTGATCTTTGCCAAAATTTTGCATTCGTAAACCTGCCATCTTTTGTCGTTGTTGGACTGTTCTGCAGAATATTATTCTATAGTCTCGTTTCGAATTTTGATCATTCGTCGTTCAAGATCGAACGAGGATCTACGGAAACGATTTTGGCAAATCCTTCCTAATTACCCGTCTACGAGAGGACGAACGAACGGTTGTAAATAATTTTCTCCGTTACTCTAGACGAGACTCGTCGTGGTGTTTAATAATAATTATTGTTTAATACGGTTCTTTGAACGACGGCTTATTGACGAAAGGCACACCGTTGCTGCCACGAATTCACCGCGGGGAATAGCGTCATTATTCGACGACGCGTCGAAGCGGCCGTTTTTAATGAGATCCTACAATATTTAAGGCGAGTCCCTAGCGATTTTACGCCATCGCGTTGTCACCGTGAAACGTGTCGCGAGCGCGATCGATGCGAAAAGTATCATCCACCGTGCAACAGACAGCCATTGTTTCATGGAAACGTTATAGTTTATCCAGGACAATTTTTACAGACATACGCGAATAATAATTTCTGGATTTATTCTTGAGAACTCTTCATTTCACGTGATCGGCATCGAGTGTCTCTGAAAGTACTCTGACTTCCTCTTCGATCACTAATTTGCATCGATGAAAAGTTTTTGGATAAAACGAATATCATTGTCACAAGGAATATGTCATCTAGCATCGACGTTATGCTTTTATTTCAGTTGCTACGAGATTAATGTCAATATACAAGCCCGTCTATAGGTTGGATCGATCGTTACAGGTATGCTTGACACGTAAAACTCGAAGGAGAATCGGGAACGATGGATACGTGAAAACGTATCGAATTACTAACTCATACTCCATCAGTTATCTGTCCCAATTCGATACTTAAATGTCTCGACGATGCGACACTTGAAGATCTCGTCGCGCGCGTCTTTTACGTAATACAGAATCTGAATCGTAACCGAAGGCAGACCACGAGTTATAAATAAATTTACGTCAACGTGACTCGTTTGTCTTTGGTGCAACAGGAAAGTGTGCGCAAGGAAGCAGAAGTTTCGCGGCGAAGGTTAAAGACAGCCGCGTACGAAGATCTTCGGCATGATTAAATCGGTATTTTCGAGAGCGATCGACTTTTCGCCGCGAATGTGCCGCGCGTAAATTAAATAGTCGATGATTAATGACGTGCTAGCCGCTCGTATAATGGTCACCTACGTACGCGATTTACATCTCGCTGGTTTTCAGGCTCGCCTTCGAGCAAGGTCAGAGTTCCGAGCACTCGGCAACGAATCGATTAATAACTCCTCGTCGGTTGATAGCCGCTCCGTAACGCGTACGAGTTCCTTCTTCTTCTCTATATATAGAGGCAGAAACCGAGCGAGGATCACGGACGAACGAGGCTGCTGGAGCGAGGCGAAGCTCGCTTTGATTTCGCCGCCGGAAGACCTACACCTTCGATCGGTGCGCAGGTGTTTGATGGGCCACGAACGATCACAGCTGATTTTCCCCGACTGACCCGCGATATTGACCACCAAACTTTCCACGTGCATCGAGAGTAAAACCTGAACAAGTTTACGAACTATTCGCTCGTTCCTAGTATACGTATACCTACATTATACTCTACATAAATTGGCACTCGTAAAATACCTTCAAAAATTGGTTGTTCCTGGAGTTTTCACGCTGTAATGACTACTATAATGTAATCGAACGGGACTCCATGAGCATATGATTAGCATTAGCAAAGTGAAAAGGAGATAATTATAGATAAAACGATATATCATTGACAAGAAGTGAACAGATTACCGTTGGGTAGAGATACGTAACGGAACATTTTATGTCGTTTCTTCGTTTACGTCGATTTCCATTTAAATGAATGACTAGAAATAGTTGTTTTTGTTTTTATAATTAACACGTTAACTGCCGTGGTAGAAATAGCCATATCTAATACGGCGCATAATGTAACTTCAATGTTACATAAAATTTTCTTGCTCTCTTCGGTTTCCAGTGACACGACAGTCAACGCGATAACCACTTGACATCAACGGAAAAGCTACGCATGCAAATGCGAAGGGGTTAATATTTACTTTATTTGCCAAGTTGTCACTTACCGTGGGAGCATCCGGCATGACCGAAATCCAACCATCTCCATTCTGCGAACAAACGAGTAGATTAGGAGTTAGCAGCAACGTTCGCGAGTCGTTGAAAAATTCCTAAGCGATACTAAGCGAGGAAATTTCGCAAGGTTAGACCGTCCTCTCGCTGAGCATGATCCGTTAAATATCGTGTCAGGGTCCCGTGAAACATTCATCAACGGGTGGCCAGCCGAGATCCACTTTTCTCGGTGTACCCTATTCGCAGAAGCAAACCACTCGACTCCCCTCTCCCTTCCTACTGGGTCTCTTCTTACGTAATCCGTCTGTTAAAATATCAATCTCAATATTTCACTCTTTGCACAGCATTCCGTGCAGGGGTGGTCCCCTATCCTCACCCTCTTCTCTGTCTGGACGAGGTCATCAAAGATGCAGCAGCAATCAGCGGAGCTAGTCGAGCGGACGAGCAAGCAGAGAACTACCGACCTGGACCCCAGGGATGCACGCGGGATTTTCTTTGAGCCTCTAAATCGATCCCTACCGCCGCACAAAAATATATTCGACCGACCTGCAGCCCTTTAGATTTCTTAAATTCGTCTCGACGCAAAAATAGACGTACAACCGAACAGTCGAAGAACGGTACCTTCCCGAGCTGTAATTTACGCGAGCCTTAAATTCCTCTCAGAAGAAGGGTATTCGCGAAGAGGACACTCCTCGCGTAGATATATCGAGAGCAACGATTCGTTCACGAAGGTCGTCGTGGAAATCATTGGCATGCTCCTCTCTTCACCCTACGGCCGACCACCCGTTTCCTGACCGTGCTACGCCGCGGGGGGTGGCGAACTCTATTAAAAATGCAATATTCTCGTTAATCCGTGCCGGTATGTGGTACCGACTAATTAGCGAGTACGGAGGACAGGGATACATACGCGCACCCCCGTTGTCATGCAAATACCTCATGGTGGGCGCACGAAACGCCCATTCAACCTACGCTTCTGTGCATGTCTCGCGGCCGTATGCCAGGTATATTCGAATCGTGCGTTAGTAACGAAACAAATATTGCTTATCGAATATCGAATTTCAACGATGTCGGATTTGTCGCATCGCGGACGTTCAGTTACGTTTCAACGCGAAACTTTTCTTTTCTATTCGCGGCGGAGAGTTAACCGATGCCGTGTAAACGGAGATTGAACGTTGTTTCAAAGAATGTTATTTCACCGCACGAGTACTCGGAACACTGCTCAGCTCAAGGGGTAGCTTTACCCAAACGGAAACGAAGAATCTGAAGAGATGTTACCATTCGGAGATACAACTCTCAGAATTTGAAAATTGTATGCAGATTATTCTAGACCCTATATCGTTCGTAGAGTATTTGAAGTTGATACGAAAGCGACAGAAGCACAAAAAGTCAGAGTTGTGCGGTGCTTCGAGGACATTCGGTAAATACGCGCGCATCGAAGTTGATACGCGGCGACGAGGGGAGGATCGTAGAGGAGGGTGAGTTATATCAATAAGCATCGAACATCCACGGAGTACGGCAGGGAGCTGTTGATTAAGGGGCGAACACAATGAGGAGATATCCTCCGAGAAGGGAATGCGTCTGCGGTGGATCTGCTCGAAGGGTCTCCCTCCAGGTTCCTCCTTCGTGCAACATCTCCCTTGGCGTGTCTCCGCTCGATCTGATCTTCGGCTCACCAAGAGAGACTGTTAGACGTCGATTGCTGCCGATCCCGAGACACACAATGGCTTGGTGTCTGTCATCGAACAACCTGACTGGGTCACCTTGTCGCGTCACAGAACAAGGATTCAGTTGTTCGAGCGGAAGTTGTACGACGTTCTATGGAAAGCATTCGAGTCCGTTGCGCTTCCTTTCCCGAACCGAGATCTGGATTACTGGATCTCCGCGCACCGCGAATCCTCGTGAAACGTAACTATTCTGGAACTCGATAGGATACTCTAAACGACTCTAATAGCTTTTAAATTGCGTCCTGACGAGAAACGGCGATTTGTTAGCGAACACGTCTGGTCACCGTATCCATGAATGTCGTCGAAAGAATTCTCTGAGCGACAGAAAGACCGACGGAGCGATCTGTCGTCGTCGACTCGCAGGTCTCTAAATTAACAGTAATGAAAATTGGTTATCAGTCGAAGCGACATCCTGCAGACCGAACAGTGTTACCAGCATTGGAGCGCGTAATATCCCATTGAGGACGAACGGACGGCGAGCACGGTACTGGGATTCGGGTGCACGGGAAGCGGATCACGTTGACACAAAGCGGCCGTAATCCGTTTATCTTCTCTCCGGGCACTCTGCGCCCACGTGTTACGCTTCGCGTTATTCGAGGATGGCCCTGCCGTCAGCCTGCCTCCCCTTTCGTCCCTAGCCACCGTCATCCCAACGTAACCCTCTCTTCCACCCACCGCCTCTGCACCCTTTTGCACCCTCGTCGTTCTCGTTCGCCACTCGCTACTCTGTCACAGAGGCGACCAGGTTCTATACGTTCAACAGCCGTCGATACCAGTCGCCGATCCGGCTCGAGGAGATCTCATTTCGCCGGGACATTGACAAGCGTAGACACGTTCCAAAACTCTCGGTTACCGACTTGCCGCTCCCAAACAAACGGCGGAAAAACTCGACGAGTTGGAAATTTTAATCGGTACGTTCTGTTACAAAATTTGAAGAGCGATCTTGGACGTTCTTCGCGAGTTCGTAGGATTACGCGGTTGTTCTCTATTCGGACAAATTAAGCGTAAGCTATCTTACGAATACGGTTTCGATACTCGAAGACGATTGGTCGTCCAACACGTCAGCGAGCCACGAAATATATTCTACCCACGCGGCTCGCGTCGCCGACCGTATCCTCTTCGACAGGTTTCTGAAAGGGCCACGAGGAATGTCCTTCGCGACACGTATTCCTCTTGAGTAATGACGCGGACCCGAAGAAGGAATGCAGAAGGAGGTGTCTTTCACAGGAGATTTCATTGGTTTCGAACACAGAACCGTTCTTCCCTCCGCCCTTCTCTGTCTCCGTGGCAGCCTGAAAACGGCTTAACGAATGACGACGAGTCGTCACGCGTTTTGTCTCGCGTCGTGGAACACATTTGTCTCGAGCCCGGATGCCGGGTGGTTTTGAATCCCGTTGGGCTCTCCTCGCGCATATATATAACTTGCACACCGCGGATCACCTTTTCTTCCTTTCTCTCTCCGTTTCTCTCATCGCGCATCGAACAGACGTACTATCTTTGTTCCGCGGAAGAGAGAGCCTCTCCCTCTGTTTCTCCTTTCATCGTGGTCCTCGGGACCACCAGGATTCGGCTTGACGCGCCGTTGAAAGACGCTGGTTGCTCACAAAGGACTCCCTAATATATTACGCTTATTAATGTCCTGTCCTCGTCTATCTTTCCGCCACCCTTCTCGGAGTCGCTCCACCGGCGCATCGTGGAGATATCATGGTCCGCGATAAAAAGAGCAACGCGACGAGTCAGGGGGATAGAAAGTTGACTAAGATTCGAGGAATTCGAGGCCGAAGACGAGTACGCTTTCGATTTTTGGCGGCAAGCGAGTATGCGGAATGGAGAACTAGCATTTTAGACGCTTAACGTTCGCGTTCGACGATGAAAGTCGACGCGGACCAAGGAATAAAAGGGGGTCGAGGGAACGACGAGAAACTCAGCCCGATTTCGTCCAGGATCCTTGCAGATTGGTCCATACAGCTGGGGAGAAAATAAAAAATTGCTGGCTCGGCGGCGTGGCCCATTCGATTTCTCGAATCGCGCGTTTCTCTTCTCGGCGCGCGTTGTTCCCGATTAATTGGACGACCGAATTGTTGTTTCGTTCGTCGTTGAATGGCTCGGCTCGATTTTTTTCTCCGTCCGCGTTGCCTCTGTGTGTGGTGTTTGTTTTTTAAGTACCTACACGGCGTCGTGTGTCTGCACCAGCTATATATTTTTCTTCTTTCTTTCCTTTTTTTTTTTTATTCGCTTTAGCGTGTTTTTCACCCCTTCCGGGGCCACTCTCTCGACGAAATTTCGCCAGGACCAGTCAACCAACCAGCCCAACCGGCACGGTTCAGCCCAGCCCAGCTCCAACCAGCCAAGCTGGGTAAAATCTTTTATCGTTCAACGTAAGAGCGACTGGGCACTCTCTCTCTCCAAATTTCTCCTCTTCTCGTGCTCCTTTCTCTCCATTCTTTACCTTTTCTTCGCCCTCTTTCCACCCCCCTGGTTTCCGTGTCACCACGTGGATTTTCGTGCGGGCCAACGCATAATGCATAAAAGTCGGGGGCTCATTCAGACCATGGAAGTCGCTCGAATTTTAAACAAACGCCTCGACCCCCCCTCGACCCACCCACCTCCTCGTCCTCCCTTACTTTCCAGGTTCCTTCGTTCTTTCTCGTTGGTTATTTCCTGCTCGAGCAGTCTCGCCCTGCACGCGAAAATGCCGCTTAATCTTCGCGGGTTCGGTCGTTGCATTGTGTCTGAAACGAGACCATTATTTAGAACGGAACAATAACGCCACGGATGATTTTCATGCGTGCCGTCGCTTTAATTCCTCCCCCGCCTTCTTCTACGATTTTCTATAAAGGAAATCATTCGAGTCGTCGATTAATCCCATTGGAAAACGTCTGTCGCGTAAACGGAAACTCACAATGCTCGTCGCCGTTGAAAGAGACCATACGCGAAGAAAAGAAACGACTTATTTACGGAGGAGGAGAAGGAGGAGAGGAGGAGAAGAAGACGGAGGACGAGAACAACGCGAGTGTACGTAAACGGAGACGGAAACGAGCCGCGCAGAAATCGTGGAAAGATCTAAAATCCTGGAACCGCACCACCGAGGGGGAGGGAGCGGGTGAACAAGCCCGGAGACGACGCGAGGCTGTAAAGGTGGTGGCTAAGCAGAGCTAATCTCGCCAACCTGCTCTCTGTTCCTCTCCTTTTTCTCTCTGTCTCTCGAGTTACGGTGGGTGCTGTTGTATGGGTGTATTTGTTTCGCGGTATGGTGCACCATGGATAACAATGGCGGCTCGGATCGACTCGGCGGCCTTTTTGAAGGCAGGTGCCCCCTCCTTTTTTTTTCCTTCAGGACCGGCTTTCTTTCTTTTTCCACGACCACCCTCTCTCACTGTTTCTTCTCTCCCTGCCGCCGCCGCGCCGTTGCTGCTGCTGTTGCTGCACCCTCTACTCTTCTCCTTTTTTTCACTGTCCTTTCATCTTCGTCTCTCGCCAGGAGATTTCGCTAATAAGCAACACTGGCAGCGTTAAGCCCCGAAAAACCGGGTACGATTATCGATTTATCTGCCGGGGCAGCCTTTCCGTTAGCTTACGCTCGAAACAGAACGATACTTTCGAGGAAGGATGATCGGGTAGGCAGGATTTAAGAACCTGCGTGTTTGGCCATCGCCCCCGCCGGTGCTAATCGACCAGTGATTTCTCCAGCTGCGTCGATGCTCGCTGGTGCTAATTAGTCTCGTTACAGGCACAAAGGACCGGAACTTTACGAATCCACAAAATTGTTCGTGATCAAGCTGCGTATCGAATCGCTTCCGGGATAAAATTTCATTTCAATGCCTAGTTTTTTAGGATCCAGAAACCATTAGCGTCGATAGTATACGAAAACTGAGGAACCGTTTTTAAAATTATCCTGACGCTCGAAATTACTTTTCTGAATTTATTTTAGAAAATATAAGAAAGATGAAGCGTTTGGTCGTATAGCAAAGTTTCGACAGAAGCTCGCACGCCATTTGCGCTCGACAAATCTTTGAAGGTGTAAAAATTGACGGATCACAGGGCCCAAAACGAGTAGCCGAGGACCCAAAAGGTCCCTGGTGGGATCTGTCGGGATCGGCAGTAGATCCTCAGGGAGCGTGGGTCGTGAAGTGCGGTCGGTCCTCCCACGCATGGTATCACGCATGCGTCGGGCCTCCCTTAAAACAATGCGCCGACCAATCTCGCAAGGTAAAGAGGCTCTTGTCCCATTGGCTCGTTCCCTCAAGTGGATCTTTTTTCGACACGACCACCATTTCACGCACTCTGATCTCATGGAGTCTCACACGTTCGAGGAATTCGAGTTCTTTGCTCGTTCTCGAATCTCCTCGAGTACTTTCTTCAATTTTCTGTCGGACCAAATGAAATAAAAAGGTCTATCGGAGGACGAATACGACAACGTGTATCGCAGGGTCCATTTGGAAGACAAAGTCGATCGATATCCGCGGGGTCGGACGATGAATTTTAATTTCTCCCCCTAGCTTCCTCTATTCAGAATGCATAAACAGCGGTGTTTGTTGTTCCTGGTAATGGAAGGTTGACAACGGGTCTTGATCGCTTCGGCGAACGTGAACAATTTACGAGAGTGCCATTATTGACACCTCCTCGTGCTTCTTTCGTCGTTTCATAGAAATTATCTGGAAATCGTATCGGTTCGTGAACGATCGAAGTTTATGGTTTATTCTTTAATCGTATCGCGAAAAGATCATATTTTGATCCGACAGAAACGCGAAATTAAGCACAAGACCCTGAATCATCGGCGACGAAGAAGTTGGAAGCGAGAAGAGACGAGGTGGGACAAGTGGTGGTTCCCCTCTGCGAAACGTTTTACCGAAGGTAATGGCCGTGCCGGAAGCGAGATGACGCGTGACCCCAGACGGATGCATTAGACGCACTTCCGGCGGAGCGACGCCCGGCGCCCTCGTTCATCCGTGAAACCCGTCCGCTGCATCCCGCCTATCGCGAGTCCTTTCTAACGCGTTGTTCTCGTCATTATATCCTGAAATCTTTCGATCGATTTCTCGAAACTTCTTTTCGACGATTTAGAACAGGACAGAACATTTCGATCGTACGCGAATACACGATGGAATTTGCTATAATACGTAGAAGTAGAAAATTGATTCTTCACCGTCGTTGGTATTATTTATGGAATGACCGAATATACGTATGGAAAGCAACGGGATCGAAGAAGCAGCTAATCGAACGTTAACCGCAAATAGCTTTCTCGCCTTCTTGCGTCGAGCAATTTCCCAAACTGTCACACAAGGTAGCCCATAGAATCCAAAGTTTCCCGATGAATCTCGAGGACCCGTCGTTTCCCCGTTGCCGTGTTGCCGCGCAACACACGCTTCACAGTCTAAGCGGCTGTCGAGCGAATTCTTGCACGAAGCGGCAGGACGCTTTGTTCGACAACTAGCTGGAGGCGACGCTATCGAAAGACGGCTTCTGCACGCCAGAATCGATCTTCTCCCTCTCTCTCTTTCCCCTTTTTCCTCTCTACCTCTGGCGTTCGTGCGCGACCGCTCATCCTACGGGAGAGGAAATGAAATCCCATCCGGGACGCGATTCGCACGACGTTTGTCCCGTTATTAGATCAACGTTACTCCGAGAGGCTGCCGCCTCCAAACAGAGAGGAGAGGAGTACTCTAGCCGTGGCCGTGGAATACGTCTTTCGCATTTCAAAGCGTACCCGCCTTCCGGCCGATACTTCCTGCGAAAATCGCTCAGCTTCCATCGACGCTTCCACTGTAATCAATCGAGGGGGCGTAGCGCGGAGGAATGAGTCGTCCAACCGTTCTTTTTTTTCGCCCGTGTCATTCCAAAGCGTTGGAAACACGCTCCCAACCCCCTTGCAATCCCTCGTCTTTCCATAGAATTGGACGATCTGTTTTTATTAGCTGCCGGTGTCGTTCATTTGGAAGTCGTATTCTATCAGATTCTTTTCTGCTCTTAAATTTCGTGGCAGAGAACCTTTATAAATCTTTATCGAATTAAACGTTTATAAAGTATTAGCTCATATTAGAACTACTTTGGTAACTTCATTGTAGCAACTCCGGTTAACGAGGGTAATTTTCGCGAACAAAATTTTTCATAATTGGATAAAAATCTCGGTCGCATATCGATCAATTAGCGAGAGAGAAGAATCTGTCGAATCTCGTCGCACGGATGGCAACCTCGAGAACGATTGTCGCGACCGAGAAACCGCCCTGGAACGTCGACGCGCATTTACCACCTGCATCGGGCCGAATTAATAGTTCGCTCTGCCGCGAAACCCGTAAATAATGCCGGCTGACAGCCGGAGCCGAACGTCGATGAATAACGAGCCATGGAACCTTCGACTTTGAATTTCTCTCTTTTCCTCTCTCGCCGCGCGAACGTGAACGGACCACACACGCGTTCTCGCGATGTGTGCAAGACATCGGCTCGTATATAACGCTTTATATGTCCACGAAACAGAGGACGAACACGAGTCGAGGAGGGAAAGCGAAAAACCACACCCGACCAGGAAAAACCGACGGGAGAGGAAGGCAAAGGAAACGAGTGAAAAGACCGAAGAGGAAACGAGACGAGAAAACGACAGACACGCGAGTACGTACGCGCGCGCGCGTCTGTGTAAATGTACACGCGTGCTGGAAACAAAGCTCGTCTCCGACGAACTCCTCCACGTGAACGGCACAGCTCGATGCATCGATACCGGAAATGTCGCGATATACCGTGGAAAAAATCGAAGAGAAACTTCTCTGTGCACACCGACGCGAGATCGCGAGAGTGTGCGTTGAACGAGTGGACGATGACGCCAGCTCGCGTTGCGAATATTTCAGGAGATACACCGTCGCTTTCTCGCCCCGTCGTCCTTTTTCCGCGTTCTTCCCGTCGTTATTGACCGTTATCGTTATTTCTCGCGCGATGTCCGCTGCGGCAAAAACTGGACATTTGTTGGAACGGAGAAAATTGGCCATGATATCGATACCAGAAACCTACCAACGTGCCAAGGTTAGATCGATTCTGGCAGAAGAAAAGTGAAAGATGAAAGTATAACGACGAGCCTTCTTCTAATTCCCGTCGACGTTTCTCCACCCTCCGCCTCGGAATCTTCGGTATCTTCTAAAAGAAGGCGGAAGAATTCGCGCGACGAAGGACGGAGACAAACATCGCGAGTCTCGAAAGAGACGGGAAACCGAGAGGATCAGAATCCACGGAGGAGAACAGGGGAGAATCTTCTCCCGGTCTGTCCTCTGCCCTCTTTCCTTCTCTTCCTTCGTTCCTTTATTCTTCGTCGCTCTCGTCGGGGATTAATAACGGCCTACCATTGTTACCATGGCAACTCTCGAAGCGTTAAAAACTCTTCGGCCCTAGCCGTGATCGTTCGCTTAAACTTTCGCGTCGAAAGGGTTGAAGTCACCCTTCGAACGATGCTCCCGACGATGACTTCCGGACTCGCGGACTTCTCCGACCGATGACCATGACTCCCGTACGTTTCGCGGGAAAATTCTTTTCTCGAGCGTGTAGAAATCGTCGTTGCAAATCAGAGATCCCGAAGGGTGAATCCCGGAGAATCACGTGTTCCTGACTCGACGCGTCGATAGACGAAAGATAGATTAGGATTCAATGATCTCGTGGGGTGATCTCGCGTAGGGCGGATCGTGCTTGGCATAACTAGATCGCGTCAAGATAAAGTCCGGCATAAATAGAGTCCGTTGTTTGCCGGGTCACGAGGGCTAGACAGAAGGAGAGCTCGCAAGAAAACGGAGAGACGGATGAGGGAGACGTTAAAGGACGAAAGGAAGGACACGGTGCGTGAGAGTAGGACGATGTAGGATGGAACGGGACTGATCAATATTCATGGGCCGCTCATGGGGTGGTTCCAGGCAAGTCAGAGGAGGATGGATTTATGCGAATCCTTCCTTCCGACTCACCCTACGAGAACGAACCCTTTTTCTTTGGTACCGCGTTTCCTTTGAGCAGCGCCAAACGAGAGGAAGCGCTTCCGTTAAGGTCACCCAACGCTGACGCTCTTTTCCTGTGCGTTTCTTCTTTTTTCTCGCACGAGGAGGTAATTACTTTAAACGGCCGTCTGCGAATTACTCGAAACGGAAGATCAACGTCTTTGAAAGTTGCACGGACGCGTTTCGTTAAGATTTTCCGTCAGCGGGTATTACGTGCCACCCTATTCGGATCGTGCTCGACGACGCGTCGCGAATCTAACCTCACGCGTTTCCGTCGATGTCGCGCGCACGTCGACGAACAGTAGACGAGGTCACGCGTCTGACACGGATACCGAGAGACCTCTGGGAGAAGGTCGACGTTTATTCTTCCGCGGAGTTTCGCGGAAACTCGAGGTCGGCCGCCTCTCCGCTCCTCGGAGCTTGGGTTATCCAGCAATAACGCTAAATATCTGAAATGAAGTAGCGCTGGCTCGGTACGATCCAGATTGGTAGACGTCGTGGAAGGCGAACGTATTCGTTCGACGCAAGGGTAAACGACGCGACGAGCGCGTGCAAGCGAGAGAAAACGTGCATCCACAGACGTATGCACACACGTGCATCGGAGAGAACGTAGGCGAGTCCGTACGAGGAAGGTAGTTCAGTTCCGGTCCGGGCCATTAGTTGATGAGCTACCTCGTTTCCATCCCCTCTCGCTAGGCTATGCTAGCTGCAAGCCACCCCTTCTAACCCGTCCGACGTTCCACCCACACCCGCACCACCTACGGGAGGCCCTGAAAAGCTCGCGTGCCATTGTGGGATCTATTATTGCCCTCCTGGACTTACATGTTTCGATGCAACGGCAGCAAACTCAGCCAGCCAGCCAGCCAGTCAGCCAGCCAGCCAGCCAACCAACCAACCAACCAACCAACCACCCAACCAGTCAGCCAGACGAACGAACGGACGTACCGACAGACACACACGGGGAAAATCGACCTCCCCTCTCGCTAGTCGACGCACCACTTCGTCGATTCCAGCAACCAGACAGGGAAAGAGTAACTGTCCTCCCTTCGTCCCGCACTCGGTGAAATCTGGCCGTCGTGTATCGCAAAACGCGAAATCCTCGACGAAGTCGAGTAACGCGAAGCACGGGAACCGCACAGACCCAACCAGACGTTTGGTCCTCTTTCATTCGCGGCACGCCATTCGAGGGAGAACCGCGGTTTCGCGGGTACGCGCTTCCCGATTTTCGTGGTTTCTCTCTCTGGCCGCGTCTATCGCTGATGGGATCGTCACCTAATTGTGATGGATCCGTTGGTCGCTTTCACTCCGCGCTCGCTCAACCCACACCGGGTTGCTCCATTTCGTAGCGATGCACCTTTCACCGATCGGAGGGTCAAGGATGATTTTTGCGAGTGTCCGATACAAGATCCGAGCTCGTTCGATACCGACTATCTCGGTGGAAGCGGTATCTTTTTCGTCACCGTTCGATTCGTAGGACTAAAAATGTCGAAATCGTTTGGTGGCACACGATACTTTCGGTCTGCGACGATGCTCGGTGCTCGAAGAAGCGATAAGCGCGTAAATGCAAACACGGACGTACCTACAGAGAGATGGATGCATGCCGTGGCATAAAGTCGTGGAAGAAAAGAGGAGAAAAAATATGGTCTGACGGCGGAGCGGTAGAGAAAGAGAAAGAGAGAGTGAGAGAGAGAGAAAGCGGCAGGAAGGCATTCAGTGCATTCACGGGGAAGAACTCTGCACGAACGAGCGAGCCCGTGAATGAACCAAGTCCCGACCCGGCGAACCACCCTCTAACCACCCTATCTCGGGCATTATCGTTATTAAACACCTCGAAGGGCTGCCGCTGTAGGATATCCTCCCAGCTCCAGGATCCTGAACTCGAATCAACTGGTCTGTCGCTATTTTTTGTGGAAATAATGCCGTCTTCTCGAATAAAGTACCGAATGTGTCAAAATTTTACCTAAGAATTCGCCTTATATTATAGAAAGGAAAGAACCTAAAAATTTTGCTGGAATTTAGCGGATTTAAAAAAGAAAAAGTATTCGTCTGTCCGTGGCCACCGATTTCTGCACACCCTGTATTAATCCGTGAAGACAACACGGGGATGCTCGAGGCTCGAAATCCTATCTCGCCGCTCAAGACACTCGCCATTGTTTCGAAGAAGGCCGGTCCGCTTGGCGAGCACTAAAACCAACCCCCTGAACCGTGGCATCGGCGAAACGCCGGATGATGTACTGCGCCCCCAGCCCCTTAATTACTGCCGCGTGCAAATTGGAAGGAAAAATTAATCGCAGAAATGACTTAGAGCCGTGGGTACGGGGATGGACGGCGAAGGGAGGCCAAGGGAGAGGATGGATGAGGAAGCGCACCCGAGGGTCGCACAAAGGGGATGAAAGGAAGTCCGGGGCAATTAGAATGATGCCCTTTGCACGGTCTTCCTCGCTCAACCTCTCTCCCTGCTCCTACACCCCCTCCTTCCCCCGTGGAACTGTCTTCCTCCTTTCCACCGCCCACCCGGGGTAAAATCATACAACGATCATCCTTCTTCTACCAAGAAACGAGAAGGAACGCTTCGACGAGATTCCAGTGACAAGATACGCTATAAACCGCCAGAAACAAATTGTGCAAGAAATCGGAAACTTTTCATTTGCGGATAAAGCAAAAGTCTTAATTCGATTCCATCTTCGAGCACTTAGAAGTTTAGGAGAAACGGTTTCGCGTTGCAAGATCGTGAGCCACGTTCGCGAAGCGGCGACAGGAAAGGCGGGCGAGGATGGGGGTAGTGGATGGACATTTAATCTCGATTTCGGGGTCGACCGCCGATCGACGTCACCCTCGTCGTCCGGAGAAGGCCTCTGTCATATCTCCGGGGGATGATTCGACGTGACAGCTATCCCTGGAGGGTTGCGTTGCCCTGCCAGCAACACCACCCCTTCCCCTTGCCATAGAGAAGGCGGCACACACCATTGCCGTAGGCGGCAATATACGTCGTGACGTCCGCGGATTCTTTGCGTGCCACCCTCCCACCCCTAACGACTACCCTTCGACGTACGAGGTTTAATGACGTATAAACTATGCGTCGGATTAGCAACGCGGTTACACCCGGGGTAGTTTCACCCTACGAGGCGCTATAAGACGCGTCTACTCGTGGTCGCGTTGATGGACAGCAATGATCCGAACCCCTCGGACAGAATCTTTTTCCGCGCACACCCTCTTCAACGTTTCGTCGATAACGATTGTCGCGTAGTTATCATTGAAATTAATGACGACGAACCTTAGAGTCGCCGAATCGAACGCACGGACTCGTGGAAACGCGACGGGGACAATGAGAGAAATTCGAGCGTGAACTTTTTTTCGTCGAATTGTAACAACGCCAGACGTGCCCTTCTATTTTGAACCGAAAACGCGACGTATTGTAAAGTAAAAAATTGAACGCGACGTGGCAAGGCTTTTTTCTCCGGTTGGAAAACGCGAGGACCGAACGAAACTAGAATGGATAGATATCCAGCCCGGCCCATCAACTATTGGTTAATGAATCGAGGAACGAACTTTGAACGAGTGCACTTAATTCTTGGGAAATTGAGTAGATACGATACCGAGTGATTCGATAACGAACACCGTCTGGCTCACCGAACGAGTATAATACACGATGTATTTGAAATAATTTACGATTTCTTTGCAGCGCTTCGAGAAAGTTGGTTGTATCGTGGTATTTGCTTTACGATTCCGCGTCTTAAAGAATCTCGTTTCGCGATGCATCCATTCCACTATATCCCTAAGCACGTTCTCGTTACCCGATACGCAAACGATTTCAAGGAATCCCACCCACCATTAGCGAAAGAATAATAATTAAACGAACGTAAAATGGTTCGTTTAAAGAGCGAGAGTAAAGGTAAAAACATGTGTCCGAGGGATAGGCAGAGGCAGTACCCGTGAAAATAGAACGAACACAACGACGAGGATAAAGAGAGGGAGCAAGAGAGAGTAAATCGGCACAAAAGGGCCCCGACAACAAAGTCAAGTGGGGCACAATGAGCCGCGGCGTGAGTACATTGAATGCCATGGTTGTCTCGTGCAGTCACGGTCCCATGGCTCTTTACCGGTCGTCCTACTGCTCGTGTCTCATGGTGTGGTCATGGTACGTCTACAAAGGCGTTGATTCAATAACTTGACCGTGTCATCGATACAGAAAATTGCATACCCGCGAGCCGTTGCTCGATTCGTCGGACATCGTCGTCTTCCGTTGACTTATCGAGATATTCCTGACGATGATTCACCGATAAGGATTGTCCTTGTCGTTATCCGACCGAAGCAGATAGCGCCAAACCCTTTAATCTCGAACGAGATAGAACCGCGAGCTTCGAAAACTTTGGAGGAAACGACGCGAACAATGTTACGCTTACACGAAGATCGGAAATTGGCTAGCCGCTTTACAAAATGGTTACAGTCGACGTTTGCCAGCCGTTATCGTCGTGTAACGTCTCGTGTTCGATATTTTTTCAGGATTTCTACCGTACCGTTTTCCGAAGCATCCGATAACGGCGTTATCGGGCGAGTCGGAAAAGAAAAACATGCAAAGGCAGACGTCGACCGAAAACGTCAGGGTCTATTAACACCATTCTGCTGTCACCGTTTGCGTATAAAAGCGTCGATTCGATAATCGGCGACCGTGTCACCGATACATTAAATTACGCGCGTTCGTTGTACGCGACGGGCAGATAAGTGTCGTACACGTCGCGAGCCACGCGAGCGCGATTTTACGCTCGGGAAAATCGCTCGACTATCGCGAACCGATTCTTTCGCGGCGAGGTCACGCGACAGGCACGACGTGCTCTTTCTCGATAAACGGAAAAACGTCTGTACCGGTTTTTTGTGCGGCTCAAATTCGCTAGAAGACCCGGTGAAACCCGGTTGACGTTCGTTCCGACCGACGAGTTGACGAAACGCTTCTTTTTTTTGTTTGTTTCGCTCGCGGCACGCTCTTTTAACGTGGAAAAAACCCCGTCGCCGTTGGCAGCGTAGCGAGAAAATAAATTATAAAGTAACGCTTGAGGAGCGAGCGTTAAGCCCGTTCCCGCGTGAATCCGGAGTGATGGATAGAACGTCGAGATATTTCGAAAGAGCGGAAAGAGGGACAGAGAGAGGGAGAGAGAGAGAGAGTCGAGCGAACGGCGAGAGAACGAGAGACCGAACGAAAGGACCGATTTAGAGGATTGTCGAGAGAGATCGCCGGTCAAGCTCGACAATCCTGATAAATGAAAGAAGCAAATGCCGAATTCGGATTCCCAATAAGGGTGGTCGATGTCAAGCGACGTGGAACGGCTGGATGGAAATGAGGGTGGAAAAGAGAGTGGACGCAAGAGGTGGCTTTAACCCCGTGACGTCGTCGTCTGCTCGCGACGATCTCGATCTATATTCTACCCCTTCTCGACGTCTGGTCTTCCGCGTTATTTCGTGCGACGAATATCTCGTTCGTTCCGTTCGTTTAGTTCGTTCGGTGACGTTCAGTCCATCAAACTCCTCCTCGTTTAAGGGGAAAAATCCTCTTCTCTTTAATTGCGCGCTTCCTTTTCGAACTTTCGTTTCTTAACCCTCCGTTAAAATATGTATAGACGATTTAGTTAAACCTTCTCGTTGAAGTGTAACGAGGTCGAAAACAAGACGATCCAAATCGTTTTAACGAGCTCGTTTATTCGAAAAATGCGATATTCAACTGTCAAAACTGAACAGCGGTTACAAACCCTCTAAAAAGCGTAACAACAAGAACAACAACGCTAACAATAACGGCAACAACCCCGTGAACATCCGGCGGCGATCCAAAACGCATATTCGTCGCTTCCGGGCTAACTTTCCCTCTCCATTCTCTGCCGCGTTACATCAAGCTTGGAGGGGTTGCTCGCGTTTCCGCCCCCGCTCTCTTCCTCTCTTACCACCCGTTCGCCCTCTTGTCTCGTCTTTGTTCCTCGACGTTTCTCTCTCTCTCTCCCTCGCTCTGTCTTTCTGGATGATGTCTGATTCTCTGTTTTTGCCCGCGCTCGTCTCCGTTCGGCTGAATGCAATCAATAAGACATTCGTGACGCGACAGTTATGGCTGATGGGGACGTGAGCGCAGGGGCCAACGGCCAGCCCCATGAATATCTTTCGATAGATTGCACATCGGCCTCGTTCAGCCCCGATGCGTCGCGATGCGTCGATCCAACGCTAGGGATCGAGACGGGCCGAGGGTGGCCGATGTTCAGTCACGCGTCCACTGCGGTTAACTTTCCTCGTCCTCCTCTTTTTTTGTTCCTCTTCGTTTTCACCCTCGCCTACTCTTCTTTCCATACGTATCCTTCTTCTTTTCCGTCGCCGAGTTTATACCGTCGTGCGTTATTTACAAATAACTCCGCTCTTCCGAAGAACATACCACGATCTTCGAGAACCGTTTCTCTCGTCTTCGCGATTCTCCTCGCCATCCCCGCGTGATCGAAACCCGACAGGGATTCCTTTTCCCGGGATTCGTCACGCGTCGAGGAAAGTTCGAGGGATCGCACCGTGGTCCCGCATTAATAATGCATATCCGAAGGCGTTGGAAAAATGCGTACGAACACCGAGAACACGAGGAACAACGAATCGTGAACCTTTCCACGGATGATCCTTCAGCGATTCGAGGTTGACGTGGCCGCTACGTCCAGGTCACACGAAATTTGTCCTCGTTAAACGGTCGAAAGTCGTGTCGCTCGAATCATTAAACTCCTAGGCGTTTCCTTTCACCTCTTCCTTCTCTGCTGTCACGGTGAAAAGCCGTCCCTGTTGGTGCCTCCGCGACACGAACACGCGCTAGCACGCGTGTATTCGTGTTCAGGGTCTCGCAGAGTTTTCGGACTGATTAGCATTTTTTTTCCTCCTCTTCACGCTTCCAGCGTGACCCGATGACGCCCGTGGCCGGACAATGAGACTACTTATTTATTTAAATACCAGGCATCCTGTCCTTTCACGCGAAGATTTATGCATGCCGCCGAGCTAATTGCCGGCCCATTATCCGGATAATGGTATTCCGTCGCGTAACGACGCGTCGTCTGCCTCTTCCCTCCTCCGCCGCCCTCGTCGCGAACCGACCGTACTCCCCGAGCCGTCACTCCTTTTTTTCCCTCGTTTCTATCCTCCTGTTTCTTGGTCGGCTTACGCGTGCAGCTCCTCCTCGTTCGAACAAAGGACGAGTCGCTGGCGGAATATTCGATCGACTCGTTCAAGGATGCAGAAACGATAGCTGTCGGCTCGCGACTCGGTATTTGTTGCGAGCTTCGCTGTCTGGTTACTTGCGAAAGCCTCGCTTTCGACGGCGATTCAACTTACGACGTATAATTTTGCAACCATGTCAGAGAAACTGAAGATATCGAGATTGCAACGTCATGTCGGGGGGCTTAAAAATGTAACTCGAGTAAGTAAAGTTAAGAAGTAGTTTGTTGATTCGGTGGAACGGTGATGCACGAGGCAGTTGGATCCACAAGTACGTCTCTTATTTGGCAACCGGGTCATAACGAACGCTTTCAAGTTCATTGCGTTGCGAATAATAATCGCTCGGTAGGCTGAGGGCCATCGATTCGCAACTGGACATCGTACAAAAACGATGATCGTCGTGTACGATGATCGTGAGCAGAACGAGCGAACAATAGTCGGTGAAAGTATACCGAAATCGAGAAACTGTTGCTTTTCGTAGAGATAAATAACGATGCTGCAGCCTTTTGTTCGATTTACCGCTGCAAGATTCGGCTACTTCGTAGGTGCTCGCGTAACATTTTTTGTTCGGTTCGTCGGTAACTACCTAAACGCTGAATCTTTTTTGCGAAACACCTCGCATAAAATATCGTAATCGCGATCGAACGAATGAGAAGAACGGAGTCTGTTTCTCGGTGAAAAAGAATAAAATAGCCGGAGTCCAGCATGCACGAAATACTTTACAACGAGCTCGCCATTGAAGAGAATGGTACTTGATATATCGTGGACATTGATTTCTAAACGGGCTGTACCGTAAACGGGCTTCTCTCTCTCTGTACGAGCCCCTGCTAGCCAGTCAGTCGACCCAGCCGCGTCGAATCCCGCGAAACGCTCGAAAACGCGCTTTCGCGTTCCCATCGAATTGGGAAAACGGGCAAAGGGTTGCTCTCTCGTTGCCTTTCACCGTGGCCTGGCCAGACGATTCGAGGGTGGGGAGTTGTTGCAGGCGAAGAGAAACCAGGGGTGGAACAGAGTCGAATCGTTGCGCGGACAGCGTAGACGGATCGAAAACCGTGGAAAATCGAACGATAATCGAATTACAGCGTGACGATGATGGTGTCTATGCGCGGCCACGTATTGTTATTCATACGGGAAATTAACGAGCCGGAGCTGAACGAGCGTTCAACGAGTAGCCTAGTTTCGAGACCGATAAACTGGAAACTTTGCTGGAACTTTGGCGTGGATCATTCCGCGATCCCTGATTTTCAATGGAAAACGGTTTAATGGTTCTACTTTTAAAGTAGAGTATAACGTCTTTTTATTTCTTTGTATTCATTATATACACGCTGTTAATAGCGAAATGCTACGTATATGTTCTTGGAGAATGTCGAGTCACGAACAAATAGAAACATTTGAAATAAATAGAGTAATCGATTAAACTCGTGAAACAAAGTACAAAAAATGATTAAGATTTCTGAACAATGTGTATAGCGGAACTTGAATCGTTCCAACCGAGGGAAGCACCCGCAATTATTGGGTCAATATCCGAACAATGATTCACGATCGCCACGGCGAAATGGGAATCGCTAAAAGCGTCACTTTCTTCGACGAAAGGCTCCGAATTACCGGGAGCAGTCGATCGAGGCATTCAGGAACGGAACGTCCACGAAATTGACATTAATTTCCAGTTTTCAATTGCAGCCACCCGGGGTATTACTTGTCGGTAACGCCAACGGCTGGATAAGGCAACGATATACGAGCTGATTAGCATTCGACGTTAAGAAACCAGCGACCGAAGTTTCCGCGAGAACGAAGGGTGGATCCTATTTAAAAAGTTTGATTAAGAAAGCCGTCAAGCCATTATTCTCATGCTAATTACGCGGTCGTGGGCGAGCTGAAAAGGACACGTCGAAAATGGAAAGAACGTCCTGGCACCGGGTCGCGATGCATTTCTTCTCGATTCATCGTTTTCTTATTTCTCGGTATTTTCTTCCTTCTAACTTTCATCGGTTTTCGCAATTTCCCATCCGTGACGCATCGTTCGTTTGTTTCCTTTGTTTTTCTGTTTCTCTTAGCCGCACGCGTTAATAGTCGATCGAACGTGCAAGTGCGAGAAACGGAGCGTTTCGTAATTCAGCCGCGCGGAAAAATCAGCGTCGAAACTTTCGTCCGTTCCTCGAAACTTTTCGCGTTCACCCCCTCGATAGAATCATATGCACCACTTCGCGGCCAAGATCCACGTTTCCTGTGCGCGAGCCCGTGCACAGGCCGGAAGTAGGGTTCTCGAACCGCGCGTATTTCCCCCAATTTTTAGGGAAGCCGTGCCCTTAACGCTCAGACACGAGCTGCAGTTTATGGGCTCGACGCGTATCGTCCTTAATGCTCGGCTACGGTAGATCCTGTCGGGATATCGCATCGTATCCTCGAACATTCCCGGCACGTTCTCCACCCGCGTAAATCGACTATACACGCATACCGGACGAACGCCTCGTAGTCGTAAAAACGCGTGGCTTACGCGCGTTACGCGGAAATCCTGGTAATTTTTCATCTTTCCCCAACAAGGAAGAGGCTTTCAACCTGCAAGCTTTTCAAGGTGCTCGAAAAATGCCAAGCGGCGGAGTTGTTTCGCTTTGCGAGTGGCAAATTTTTGGGCTAGCTACAATGCGAATTTTGGAACGCGAAACGGAGATGGAATTCATGTCGGCTGTCGTATAAGGCATAAATTTCGGCTCGTGATGTATCTTCGACGAAGAAATAAATCACGCGGCACATATATTATCCAGAAGGCAGGGGTGACGATCTCGAATAAAAAAGTAACTTGAAAAGCTGAAAGAGCAACAAACCACCGGCTTAGCCAGTTACACGCGTTATCCATTTCTCTCCCTTTGGTTTTGCATTTTCTTCCTCTCGTCGTGCAACCCTAAACTCTCGTCACCGTTTCAGCTCACGGAAATTTTCGATTTTCGAATTCGACAATTAAATCGAACAACGATGGAGATGGAAAACGACGAGTAGCCACGTTCTCACGCACCCCAAAGCTTCTAATCCAGAAGTTAATCACGAGTTGAATACGAAGAAGACTAGGAGTATCTAGGAGGGGAGGATGAATCTGTACTCGTTCGTGTTTCGTCCATCGACACTGCCAGTATTCCGGTATTCACGGATCGTTAGGTAGAGTTAATAATGTCATTGAGAGCCGTTTTCTTCGAAGACAATGAAATGGAAGCAGGGAGGTGGCGGAGGAAGGACTGACGCAAAAGGCTACTTTGTCCGGGAATGCGGGAAGATTGTTGTCGCGGAAACAAACAGTCAACGCGAAAGCACGAACACGCGGTATTAGCGTTCATCGGGAGCCCTGATTACGGGGGCACGCAGCGTGTGCGTATCCATTTGCCGCGGCCATTGTTCGCCGATCCGCTAGGAAGCATTGTGGCCAACGAGGGGGAAGGTAATAACCTGGCGCCTTGTTCGTCGATTAAACGACACATTGTACCGGACTTTTCTTTGATTGGATTACGGTTTACGGATCGTAGCTACGACCCGGGAACCGTGAAAAATGACCACGCGACCGGCAAATCCCCGTGAGAAGTCGCGACTTGTCCGGGATTTTTCCCTTTTCAAATCGAATGCTGGACTCTGCGATCCTCCCTGGTTTTCAACTTCTTCGAGTGTCCTTAATTTTTCAACTTCGGACCAAAGGTTGCTTTCTCGAAAGTGACAAATCGTAATTGCGTATCCGGTGGTTTCTTACGGGATTCGAACGCGTTTATTCACTTGCGTTACGAGTTTGGGTAAAGAGGAAAAAATGAGGAGTCGCGACCCTTCGTAATTTTTCTATCGCGCTGTTTAACAGCACGAATTCTTGGAATTTCTAACGAGGTCGTCGCCGGCAAGAGAACTTCCGCGCGAGTTCGTGGCGAAGTTTGTGCCGAAGCTGAGAGAGAGCGCGGTACGAACCGGGTACTCGCGGTCAGTAACGAGTAATTGCGGCAAGACGAAGAAACGCGATAAGAACGAGGCGAAATACGGAGTAAAACGGAGAAGAGAATTTGCAACGATGTCACCGAGAGCGGGAGAAATTCTGCTTCGAGTTCCCGACGGAGTTCCAGTGAAACGCGACAAGGAATGCAGCTGCCGACGAAATAGCCGCGGTCAGTAACGCGTAATTGCAGCAAGACGAAGAAGCGAGGTAGAAACAGAGGAGTGACGGAAACCGGAGAAGAAGGGAAGAGAAAAACGGAAAAGCGAGTGGAAGAGAGAAAGAGAGAAGGCGCGAGAGGAAGAGAGAACATGGCTTGGGCAGTGCGTATCGATCTGGCCGCGTTACGTGCGTGCCGGAGGTTGGGGTCCTGGCGTGGACCAATCGGAGGGCTACTCCTCTCTCTTCCTTTCTCTCTCTCTCCCTCTCACCTTTTCTCTCTGGTATCTTACTCTCTCCCTCTTTGTCCCTCTTGTTCTCCTCTCTCTGGCCACCGTCGACCCGTACCCACACGCAACATTCACGCACTCATGCACGATCCCCCTATCGTGGTGTGTACCTGCTTGATTACGTCGACTGATAACGCAACGCGGCCATGTCGATACAATGAAATGGCGGACGATCGAGAGACCTCGTGCTTGGCATACGATTCGTTCGTTTTACTCGAACGAATGATACTCCGCGTTTTCGGCATAGGAAGTCCTCCGGGTCTTCTTCGAACCGTCAAACAACGCGAAACGCGTCATTGTAGTCGAGAGAAACGCGTTTGTGCCTTATCACGAGTGGCGTAACGGAACAATGAAAAAAAAAGGAGAGAACGATATAAAGATTTCACCGTGAAATCCGGCAGACAGGATGTTGCAGACAGGAAACGGCTTATGAAACCATTTCCTGCTTCGCGTTTCGAGTGTAAAAATATCAACGTCGGACAAAACGACGGCCAATGTAATCAGCGAGAAGTGGCCCGTTTCAGCTTGCGCGAAAATTTGTCCCCGGTTTAACGAGCACTCTCATGAATATTCACGGCCACGTTAGGCTGAAAGATAGAAGAAAGTGAAACAACGAACAAGAATCCTCGTGAAATCTTTGTAAAGTTTCGAGGGATCGAGCAGGCGTCCCTTGACGATCTGTTAGGACCACGATTAGGCAAAACACGGAGTGAAACACCGCGAAATGAACCGTGAAAATTATCCTCGACTTCTGCGATTCCTTCGGAAACCGACCCGTACAAATTACCTCCTTATTCCGCAGACAATGGACAAATGTTCTTCGCTTTGTAAATAAAATGTTAACATCCGTGGACACGGAAAACGGTAAAGCAAACGGTTCTTCGACCTTACACGATATTCGATTACTTCGTATTCCAAACTCGCGTAGATCATCGATGATCAGCATCGCGAAAAACGAAACGACCGTACTTGGCGTAATTGCGAGCATTAGCGTGCCGTAGTACACACGACCGAATCTACTGCGCCATTCGACGCGTTATCCGTTAAGTTCGATTACGAACAGCAGCATACTGTTAACATCCGAATGAAGCTTCGAAACGAAAACCCATTCGATTTTCATTAATCTGATCTCGAAATTCTTTGAACTTTTGATGCAAAAAATGATCTCGTCGATCGGGGAATAAAAGGGACAGAAGTAGTTCGGTCACGAAGCGGCCATCTCGTCGCATTTTAACCAGACAGCTCGCTACGATTCGTTCGGGCGTGAAACCCGGAACGGCGTATACCGTCGATTAACGAGGAAATTCGATGAAATCGTAAATTCGTTCACTCGTACCGATGCTCCCGGCCGCGTTCCCTGTGTTCGCCAATAAATGCTCGACTACTATATTCACGCACGTGCACAAGCGCACACGCGCTCCGAACACGACCGGCATGGCGGCAGCCCATCGGGGAGCAGTAAAATTTGCTAAACGATGTAAATAATGGATGGGAACAGTTGGACAGTTTTCAGTTATTTTCCCCGGGCTGGCGCATAATTCAAGCGAAATTTATTGCCACTGCTCAATTACGCAAAATATTGCCAAAAAACACGCCACCCTCTCTCTGTTTCTCTACGCTCGGACAGCGATGCAATTCCTCTAAATCATTCCGCTAAACGCGGGACATTCGCTGTCGTTCTGTGGCTTTCGAATTCGATTCGTTGCACTCCGCGATTCTGATGTTTAAAACAATTTGATGGAGAATCACGAGATTTTAATTAGGATCGATTTGATCCCGTAAGCGCAATTTTAACGTCACCTTAACGAATGCCTCGTTCGCCAATTCGATTATCCGCATTATCCGAATTCTTCCGATTAGTTGAACTCTTCGATTACGTACATCGATTTGTTGTCGTCGAAATGGTAACGCGTTACGTAAGTACCTATAATCCATCGACACACCGTAGAAGATGGTCCATTACACAACTTTCCTGGACAATGTTCGTTAGACGAAGTTTTCGATAGAAGTTACCATAAAGCATAACCGTTTCCGGATTCGATCGGTCCTCCATCGTTTTCCACCTTAACCTCCATTGTTTCCCGCGAAAATAGAGGGACGGTGCACGCGCGAGATACGAGGACCGAGTGGAAATCACGAAAGTCGTACGGCCGTTCGGGATTCGCCCCCTCTAATCTGGTCTCCTTGGTTTCGCCCTCGGGCTTCGTCGACCGAAGGAGAAAACTCACCCCCTCGACGGGGTTATTTCCAAGGGTGCAAACGAGCGAGCAAGACGGGCTAAGAAAGTCGGCCGAAAGACGGTGCGAGATGGATAAAAGAGGGCGGGAGGCGTGTGGCAGGGAGGATAGGAGGCGGTTTAAAGGGTAGCGAACGCCTCGACAAAAGCAACCCTCTTAAAGTTCACTTCGCTCTGCCTACCAATGCGAATTCGAATTGTCGGATTCCGCGTGCCAGATTTTCCGAAAAGGCCGATTGGCAATCACCCCTTCTGCTTGTCAAGAATTTCTGAATTACGGGAACCGTCCTGTAATTAGTTCGATAAAACAAATAATCTGTCTCCTCTACATAATCTTTGTTTTACGTCTTCTTCTTCTTCTTCACTTTAGTGGAACAAATTTCGTTTAAGTTTTACTTTCGATCTGCCAATTAAAAACTGTGCTCAAATGTTTTTAACGCCATCGATCTCTTCTGGTAGTCAATTTAAAATAACCCGAATAGAAAAGCAATCGGTTTCATCTTAAACCCTGTTAGAAATTGATAGAACGTATCTAGATCCTGCAGCCGACCCTTAGAACCTTCTTTTCGATTTGGCCAGGAAACGAAGTCCTAAGTATGTGCCTCCAGTTCTCCGAACGCCCCTCTAAGAGCCCACGAAAGTCATTATTCCGATCGAGGAAAGAAACGAAGGCGAAAAAACAACCGGGGAAAGAGAGCGAAATCGTAAGTAGGGATGCGAGCGTCGTCGGCTCTAATCTGGGACGCGGCACGAGAGCGAACCCTAATCCAGCTTATCCAGAAAGTAATTTTGAGTCTTTTGAAAGCGACCCTCCTACCCTCCCTGTCGTCCTCGTCCAGGAAGGAATCCCGAGAGAGAGAGAGAGAGAAAGAAAGAGGCTGGAGTCGGTCGGACCCCGCGACTGCTCGAGGATTTTAAGTCCTCTAGAAGGACCTCGCCACCCTTGGAACAGAACTTTTCCACCCTCGTCGTCCGTTGCTGGTGACGCTATCGGCGAGCAGCAGTTGTTTTTCTCGATTTCGGTCGGGGAAATTAGTACGAGTAAAAAAAGGACGAAGAACGGGAGATCCTCGGACAAGATAACGAAGAAAAGAGAATTAAGCGGTCGCTTAGAACGATCGTAAAGTTTCAATTATCAAGATTGCAACCTGCTCGCCGCGTTAATTAAACACGCAGAAATTTCCGTTGACCGAAACGTTGAGGGTAACCTGCTGACTGGTAGCGAGTTATCCGGCATCGAAATGGCAAATGATCATCGAGTAATGGCCGATAGAGAGAGAACGCAGTCGCGAGGGAAATAGAGACAGCGAGAGAGGGGAGGGTACACCGTGTGCTGGAATATTTCGAGAGTACTCGATGTATTGTCACTGGGGCCTACCCTTGGTCCACCCTCTCGACGATTCGAAACCAGCCCCAGTACTCTGGGGGAGGTAGCTGCACGTGCAGAGCTAACGGCTCGTTGGCCGAGTTGCGCGCCTATACACGGTGTCGCATTGAAATCGAACGCCGATACAGTTCCCGAAAATCTTTTGATCTTGCCAATACGTTTGCGTGCCGATTCTACGGTCCCGTCAAACGACCGTCCGCATTCACGGGAATTTCTCTACCATGATACGAAGTCGTTCCGCGAATCATCTCTATAGACTAAACTTTTCAATTCGCGGAATAACCATCTATAAACGACTCGTTGTTTTAGTCTCTAACCACAACGTCGTAGCATCTACCCCAAACGCGAAATGTTGTTTATCGTTTCGCCCCCCTAAAAACTATCTAAATAAGCAAAGTGCTCGAACAAAATCTGTACAGTTCGAACGAACCCTACCCGACTCTTGAATCGAACACACCCCGCGTGGACCACCCGACAATCGTCGAAACCGAATAACACGTGTCCAGCCAACAGACAGTGGTTCACCGGTACCCTTTAGTCAATCAATCAACTAGCGTGTACCGATCTAAATCGACCCTTCGACTCGAGACACCCCGTATGGAAACTACCGGCACGTCTAGCTGTTAGCTAACCTAACCTGCGTAGCCAGCCGTCGGTACATGGCCAGGATGTTGGAGTATATAGAGGCAGGTAGGTACGTAGAGGGCCAGCTACATCCTAAGCAGCCTCCGCGTTGGTCGGATAGGTAGGTAGAGTATTATATACGTAGTGGAGGCTGGAGGGTCCTCACCGCCGCAACATTACGCTGATTGCCTGAATTATCCGCAACCAGGCTGCTGTGCGCCTCTATGTACGCGTGTACGCGTGTACGCGCGTCTCTACATAAGTCAGTTCTCCGTGTGCGCGTATGTAAACGGATATATAGGCACATCCTGGTGCTCTGCTAGTACTCGGTCGGCGTGCTGGCTGGCGTTTCGTTTGTGTGCGCCCGCGTCTACGTATTTGCGGTTTGCCAGCTCGAGCTGGTGCAAGTGCATCGGTATCGTCGCGCTCGCAGGGCGGTTTACGAGGAGAAAATTGAAAACAGAGCTGCGCGTGAGCGCGAAAGACGATGGCGTGACGGGCGCCAAGCCGGAATAATGAATCGACCCGTTGAATCCGTCGCGTTTGCCAGCTGGAACCGAAACGGTACTGTCTTCTCGAAACGCGTACGCACAGGTGGAAATCGAACCTATTTTCTCCGTGTCTCTTCGACGGCGAGAAAGCGAGTCGAACGTTAGGATGATCTCAGTCAGCCGGTGTTCGGATTTCGTCGTTCGTCGTTGTCGCATTAAGCGGAATACAAAATCTTATTCAAACTCTGTTCTCTGGCAAGGGTAACTAACGTCTGGCATTTAATTTGAGAAAGTTAATGCCTGTGACCGACGATCGAGACTCTTTTCAACCGTAGGAAGCCAGACCGCGAATCAACAACCCCGAGCAACGCGGTACGCGAAACCAGAGACCCGAGGAGAGCAAACAACGCGCTGTACCAGAGACAAAGTCCATTTTCAATTCACAGAAGACCGTTTTGCATTTTTCAGCCGCGACTCACCGTTCAGCGGGTCGAGCGTTTAATAGCGCCGGCTCTGAAGCGTCCATTTACCGATCCTTGTGCATGCTGCACCCCTTTCGATCGTCTCTATACAAGGCATGGGGCAATCTCGATAGACAGTCGAGCGGATAGCCGCGTGCGAGCGCGTACTCGCTAGAATCGCGATCGACCAACAGCAGAAACAGAGAGAGAGGGAGAGAGAAACAGGTTGAGAATGAAAGCGTAGGAGAGATAGAGAGAGATAGAGAGAGAGAGAGAGAGTAGTTCGACAGAACGGACGTTTCGATTCCGGTGACACAGTGACACCGAGCCTGTCAACGGAGGCCAACCATTGGCTCGTTCCTGATAAATAGAACGCTACCGGGAACAGTGTCGCGAGTACCGACAATGGGGGTGCCGGAAGACCGGGGCAGCTTTAATTTCCCCCCGTAGTTCCTGGCAATTACCGCGTGGCGCACCCCGATAGCCATCTCTATCTCCGACCACAATGCACCCGGTTCCGAGTTCCTCTCCCCGCTGCTATCAACCCCACCTCGACGACATCTCTGGCACAGTGTTTCTCAAACCCTTCATCGTTCTCGACTTCTCCCTTCGTCGTCCATTCTTGCGAAATACCCAAGGAAACTTCGATCGAATCGACGGTTTTGTTTCGCAATGAGCGACAACGTAGCAGCCCGATCCTCGTAGTTTCAGAAAGTGAAAACCGTATTTATTTCAAGGAATAGAGAGTTCGGAGATTTGAGAAACACTGGTGCACTGCCGACACCTAGATAGAATCTTCACCGATCTTTTTATCGTTCGGAATTTCACGGTCGAAGGTGAAAAGTATCCTCGGAGATTCCTCTTCTTTCTTCCGTGCTTCTCCGATACGCGCGAAATTGCCGAACAGATTTCCTTTTTTATCGGTTACCCGATTGTGCAATGGCAGATAATTAAACGCTCGTTTTAAAATCATTCTCGTAGGATCAGAAACACCGAGCGTCCACTGGATGGAGTATTTATTTTGCTCCGCGCGTAATGAACTTATGCGCGTAATTACGTGCAACGACCTGTTACTCTGTGAAATATCTGGCGGATGTTTGTTCCTCTCAATGGCTCGCTACACGGAATAAACACCCATAGAATCTTCTTTTATATTCTTGGAGTATCGCGCGTGCACAGATGTTTTACAATTCTGATGGAATAATTTTCCGTTGCAATATTGCGCGAAACGAACCGTCTCGTAGAAAAAAAGCATTTTGGTACCACGATCTTTCACGGCCACGCGAGCGATCGGTGTTCGTAACGACTTACGAGATCCTTTCGCTCCTCTTGCTGCCTCGAGGAGTTTTCCGCGATCTGAGCGAGGACAAAACTTGGCCTGGAGCCAAAGTAAACGCGCGAGGAAGTTTTATCGCGCGAAACTTGCTCGGTCGGAGCCGATTAAGCCAGTCGATACCATAAGTATTCCGCTCGCTTTTATTCACCGAACAAGCGGACCGAGAGGAAACGCTAGCTGGATCGCTGGCAACGAACCGTTTAACTCTCTCGTTCGAGTCCTTCGAAGGAGTTTGCGAGTAGCTAGACTACGATTCCAGAACGACTGCTTAAGTTTCAGCTTCTTCTCTGCCGGAGAAACGTCTTCGGAGACGGAGAGGAAGAGACTGACGGCAACATTATCGTGTTTTAATTTAACTTACGGCTGCACTTTAATTAGACTTCGTCTGAATGAGAAGACGACGAGAAGACGAGCAAAACGAACAAGACCGTGCCAAAGTCTCTTCCCCTTTCATCGTCCGCTTCTTCTACCTGACTTCTTCTCCCAGTTTCTTGCTTTCGTCTTCGTATACGAAGGTTGCGCGAAAGATCGGGAACATATCGAGAAACTTGCGAGGAATAATTCGACAAGCTATACCGTTATTTCCTTTTAAGTTCTACGGACCAATCTTTTATATTTAATGCAGTTAACTCTTCAAGAGCCGGGTATACTCTATAAAATTCAGCATATTATGTCTCGTCTTTAGGACTTATAAAATTTCAACGTCCCGCTTCCAGAGTGATATTACGATTGATGGTAGCGTCGCAAAACTGTAGACTCGTACGCTTTCCGACACCCTCCTGTTCGCACTTAATGAACGCCGAAACTGTCACGAAGCCCTTTCGATACGACACTTTCCGCTGCTTCGCGTAACAATTACAACAATGTCTTTTACCGATCACGACGAAGATCAAAGAGACCGAGAAGACTTATCGAAACTGCGGGAAATAAACTTGTAGATCGACGGGGATTAATTCCGTAGACGAAATTGGGGCTCGCGCGTAGCTATGGCTGCTTGTAAAGTTCGATTCTCGTTCGCGTCATTTTCTTCGGATCTTTAGAAACAATTCGACCCTTTATTCGAGATCCAAAAGACTTGTAACGGAAGATATTTGGCGAATAATTGTTTACCATAAAAAACGAACCTTGCTCGACGTGATTTATAAAATTGGGCCATATTGTACCCATACTTTTTTTTTCTACCAAAATCGAGAGAGAAAATTGAAGAATTTCGCGTGTACAGAGCTATTTCTCGTTATAAAGAGATCGGTTTCGCGAATCCTTTCAATACGTACTCCGTCCGACTCGCGATCAACGGTCGCATTCGTGAAAAAAAATTCCAGAAGATTCCAGATTTCCTGGCTTCTCATTTGAGAATCCCTGTCCGAGGTCGAGAGCACTTATTCGGGCCATAACTCCCGCACGCGTTCCCTCCGTTTCTGCCCTCCCGCCCTCATAAATACATGAGACGGCGGGCACGAGCACACGGAGGATCGAGGGAACGACGAAAACGACGACAAACCAGGCAATGGGGCGGGAACGGATGCGAAGCACGGGATTCCGGGACTTTAAAACAAATATATCGCGCGTAAATCCAACGTGGATGTAAGTCACAGCCCGGGGAGACATTCAGCAGGCAGGTCGAGCGAAAAAGAGGGGAAGAAGGTAGCAAATCGTCGTTGCTTTTGCTTTACATATTTCCCGTTGGAATCTCTGCTGTCAACGATAAGAAAAACGACATGCGAGGGAAAAAGATAAAGTCGCTTCGTGAATTCTTCGCTGTCCATCCAAAGATGCTGTTACAAATGCGAAGATGAAACGTTATAAAAATTAACGTTGCTTTTAAAAGTGAATGATAAACGTATGGAGCGGATAAAGAATCTCGTTTATATTTAATCGATCCTGTTGCTTTCCTGACCAAGTTGGATAAAAATCTCGTCCAAGCGAGCAGGATTTCGCAATTATTTCTTAGAATGTCTCCGTAACCGGTGGTTCGCGATTGAACGTTAGGGCGCGAACGCAACGGGAAAAACGGAACATTTTTTTCAACGCCGTGGAAACAAATTACTTGAAAATTACTCGTCTGGGATTGACGTTTGATCGCGTCGCTATACGCTCTCTCTCTGTCTCGCTCGCTTATCCTGGAAGGCAACGTAGTATAAGGTAGTGCTCGAAGGTAGGTCGAATCGTACGACACATTTCTATACCGGTAAGTTCGCACACAGTCGAAGAAGTACACGTGTGAAGGGTGCACGCACGCGCGACAACCTCTTCTCACCCTTCATCTCGTACGATTTTCTCCTCCACGCCGGTTTTGCCACTTTTCACTCCTTCCCTCGTTCCTTTACCCTTCTCCCTTTCTTCCTCGCCCCGAATCCTCTATCTTTCTCTCACTTTCTCGCTCTGTCCCTGTTCCCTTTTCTCCTCCTATTTACGTCGCTTTTCGCATTATCGCCTTTTTCGTCGAGCAAGCCCGGGTTAATTCACTGGAAATTATTCATTTGCCTAATTGCCACTCGTCGACCTGGATCGTCGAGGCTTCGCTCGCTCGGCAACCTCGAGCCTTCATCCCTCCCCTTTTAACTCCCGTTCACTTCGACTCCGATTCCTATCCGTGACAACGACGAGTTACACCTTTCATTCTACGACGGAGCTTCACGCTTCGTGAAAAGCAACGGTGTTTCGTTAATTTGCGACTCTCCGGTTCACCCTCCATGCCAATCGTATCGCGATCACCCAGAGATTTAGACCCACAACGCGTGACCTCGTGTTCCTTGCTCGATAGACTCGGGATTTTTCGCGCGAAAGCGAAAGAAATTTCTGCGGCAACAGTCGATTCCGAGCTTGCAGAATTACGGTTTGCGAGGGTGGCAATCGGCGAGAGACGGTGTTGCGGTGGTCGAGCGTACGTTTCCCGTGGACTAGCACCAGGACTCATGAATACCGAAGTATTTGCACACGGTACACCGATATATGCGACACGCAGACACTTTCAGGCGAGTGTACGCGACTTGTGACCGCGTGTACACGCGTCGGAGCACGGTGTGTCGGTGTTTGGTAACGCGACAGGAAAGTCCCCGGGGGCTTAATACGGTATGCACGTCTGTCGTTCGTCAGCTCGACCCAATGTGGGCACGAACCAACTACCAGCTAATATTCCAGCAGAGGGCCCTGGGCTACGTGCACGGACTACCAAATACCTTGCGAAACCTGTGGAAACTCGTGATCCACCGGTGAGCCACTTCCAAACGAACGGAGGCGGGTTATTTTTCACGAAGAAACAGACTCTGGACATTGGATAGCTCAATCGCGATACGAACATTCGACTATGGATCTATGACGTTTAGAATCGGTTGTTGATAAACTACTTTGTTTTCTTGAACTCTAGGTCAGGTCTAGGTCGGGTCTACTTCGAAACAAGTCGAAACGATAGATCAAACTTTTCCTACGCGTAGCACTTACGTGCTACAAAGCACAATACAGAACTTGAATTACTTTTGTTGCATCTAGTAGACAAAACATTCACTACCGGTAATCACTGAACACGTAACATAGTGACGGACTGCGTTACCAATCCTTTAATAAGCTGGATACAGTGACAAAGCCGAAACAACCAACCCCTGTCCCAAAGTTCAAAAAATCTCGCGGAAAATGTAACCGTCCTCCCCCGTTGCAATTAGGAATCATCCTCCATTACACGGTACAATTACCTTCGCGGAATATTCGAAACCATAAAAGCGACGAGAGCCTATATATGTAGATCCACGGAATCAACGAACGAATCGATCAGCATAGCGACGAGTTTTCACGGAGCCGCGAGCGGGAAATTTCGGCGCCCGGTCGCGATTAAAATCCCGCGACGCGTCGCATCGAAGCAGGCGACAATGGCGGACCGAAAGTTCGTTTGCGACGCGTTTACGGGGCATCGGATGGTTTTAAAGCTATTGGGCAGCGATGGCGGGTGGCGGGATCGGTTGGCCAGAGGGGACGACCTGTACAATAGCAAAGCGTGGAACAAAGCCTATCCACGGATAATTCGAAATTCGTATCGTCCTATACCCGCGCGTCCGTAATTAACGGTAACCCTGTGTCCTGGCCCGATTAAAAAAAGAACACGGTATAATTGTACACGGTATAATGACCAGCCGTCAGGATTTTAACGAAGTTCGATCCGTTAGCGATGCCACCGGTTCGTTTTCGAATTGGAAATCCGTCGACACGAAGGATTACTTTTTTTCCGCGAACACTGCCAAAAATTTCAAATCGCGACTTGGATTGATCGCGTTAATTGACAATTTCTCTGACAAGAGAGGTCGTAATCACTTTCGGAACGATCGTGCTTCGTTATAATATGGAACAAGGTAAAATTTACATCGGCGCATCGAAAGCCAAAGATTTTCGAACAAGTGGAGATAACTTTACGCGTTATAAGCGACTAGGCGTCAGAATCTCCTTACCGTAACGAAGTAGTCAAAGACACAAGGGGTCAACCCTGTACGCCGGAAGAGAATCTCCTAGAATCGAAACGGCAAGGAGAATGAAAGAAAGTTGAAAAGAATTCGCGTCGTTCGGCCCAATTCGTCAACAACCGGTGAAAAGTGTTTTGTCCGTCGTCAGAGACAACCCTTATCGCGTTCCAATATCTCCGACGATAGACGGAGAAAACGCAGCCGTTATCGATGAATATTCATCGCGCGCTACCAGTTCGCGTTCTCGATCCAGCTTATCCAGCTATCTATCTTTCTGATGGAAACGAGCGACGAACAGGAGAAGAAGAGGAAGAAGAAACGGAAACGGAGACGAAGGTAGGTAGGCGAGGGTAAGTAGGTAGAGCGCGAGCGAGAACGATGAAAAGGGGATCGCGAGCTGTGTCGAATAATTGCCAACTATTCCAGGCACGCAGCCGAAGACGCGGGGGAAACGGTTCTTGGCGAGGCTGGAGGAGGCAAGAGGGTACTGCGAGGCGGGTCGAGGGAACAGGACGAAGAGAATGGAGGCGGAAAATGCGAGAAACAAAGAGGAGAGCGAGGAGACGACGAGAAGGAGAAAGGCAGAGCTCCTCTAGGGGTCTCGATGCGAGACAAGGAGGCGAACGGGGGCAGAGTAAAACGGGCAAGAGAGAAGAACGCGTAGAAGGGCAGAGAGAGCAACGGAGGAGAAAAGGAGAGTGGGAGTTGCCAAGATGGCGCCACGAAGAGTAGCAGTGGTCGGAGGTAGGAGGTGAGAGGTGGAGAACGTGCTCCAGCAAGAGGAAGGGTAAAAGATAAATGACGTGTCCACCGCCTCCAACGGCAACCTCGACTGCCACCGACATTGCCGCGAAGACGCGGCGAAAGAAGAAGAAGAAGAGGAAGAAGAAGAAGAAGAAGAAGCGGCGAGGGGCCGACGGGAAGCCTCCATTAAACATTGGCTCGCTTGCTTACCCTTTAGCCTCTCCTTGGTTTCCTTCGCCTCGACGCTCCTTACCTTCGCTCGCGGCTTCTGCCAGGGATTATGGATCGAGTTCCTACTAACTTTCTCCTTTTTTTATCGTCCCTTCAGAGGACTGACTTTTCCGTGTCGCGTTTACGTTCACAAAAAACCTCGCTCGATACTTTCTACCTTTCGAGATAGGTGTGTTTAAACCTAATTTAACTTTTGTGTCTTCTTTGTAAAATGTGACCAATTTACCGACTGCTCACGGTCGAGGCAATTAACGTCTGGGTACCTACGCCAACGGTTGACCCTAATCGTACTAAATTATTAAGCCTTAGCCAAATAAACGAAAATCGAATACACGTATAAAAGTACAATTTCTTTGTACGCGTGGCACGTGCACACGAATTGCTCGGTTTGAACCTGTTGTTCGCGCAAAATTTGCAAAGTAAAAGGCCAACGGAAAGTCAAAAGAACTCACCTATTTCTCCGTGGCCAACATCGGAGGATAATCGTACCACCTGCAACAGAAAAGAAACGCACGAATTAATCCCAAACTTTGTGCGAAACTGGAACTCAACAAATTTTCGCCCTGCTGAACGAACATCCCATGAAAAAAAAAAACTTTTCCTGCGAGAATTATTCGTAGGATGGAAAGTTTCGTGAACTCCCCGCGCGAGTGGCCACCTTCCGCGAAACTTCTTCGCCCTTCAATTCGTATCGAGCTACGTTTTCCGGTCTGAGAAACACAGGTTTACGGGTGTTCACGGTTCCGTGAACCGCGCCACGAAGAAAGAGACAAGAGATCCGTGCTACCCCCTCGTTTCAACCGTCGAGCGTTATGAACTATCGGAAGACACATTAGCGCAAATCTGCGAAGCCAATAACTGGGCCCGACGCGGAGCGTCGCCAGTGGTAGGTGGGTGGTTGAACGTAGATGAAGAACGACGCCGGAGGGGGTGCTGGCAGGGGGTTGCATCACCGCCTCTGTCGTCGGGGCGTCAAATTATTCCGCGATTAATAATCCGCGCGTTACACGCGTGATCGGGCCTTTATCCCGGTAGCTGGCCTCGTATCGCTGTCTCTCCTCTCTTCCTTCCTGGAAGCCAACCCCCTAAAGGTATCAATGGCTGCGGCACGTCGAACCGATTGTCCTTCTGTGTCGAGGGCATTTATCGCTTCGTGGAACGCGCATCAATCGATTGCACGCGAGCGTCACCTTAATGAAACCCGGCTCGATCGTGTTCCAATCGTACATTGGCTCTCTCTAATTGAAAGAGATTCGTCAAATCGGTTAATCGCGTATTTCGACCATTCGTTAAACATGAAACCCTGCAGTCCTTATGATTACCATCCTAGGAGTTGGAGAGAAATCCTATGCAGATTTACCTGCATCGCACGTAAATATCTACGAGTCTTAAATTACATTCTTCGGATGTTATCCTCGATAAAACTGTTATTAAATTTACGATTACCAACCCTACGGCGAAATCTTCCCGTAATCAAAGGGTAAAGATTCATGAATTGTTATCCGTCCGACCAGTCGAAGCATCGAGAAGATTGCAGCATCCGGAGCACCGGTACAAAGGAATTATATTGAGTTCGCAATATCCAGCACACTTTCCCCGCCGACGTCGACGAGTCCCACTCTCGACACGGGTGTTCGCGAAAATTCGCAGACAGCCGCACGTTTCTCATACTCGTCGTATTCGCGTCGTTACGGCGATTCCCGTAAGCATTGTGCGAGGAAGAATATAAGTCGGCGCGTGCGTGTCCGTTCGTACGTGTGGAAAAGGGTGATATCATCCCCATAATGCGATGCAGGCGCGATGATCCGGGAGCAATATACCTTAGGACGCGCAACGGGAGTCAGGACCCCCCGCGGGATCGCACAAGACCTCCTTTGGCCCCGGGACATCGCGATATTGCTTGTTTTATTGGAGCGTGACACCCATTTTTTTCACCCCTCTCGCTCCCTCGTTCTCCGGCCGCGCTACGGGTCGGTTCAAGGGTGCGAGAATCCGCAGAAAGCAGGAAAAAGATGAAGAAGAGAAAGAAAAAAAAATCATTTCGCCGGATGTTTAGGCGTGGCGGAAGCGAATCTCGGTGCACGGGACGCAGGGGATACAAGGGTCTCCTGGTTTCTGGAGGGGATGGCTACGATAAACGAAACAGATTGTCGGAACGATCGTACCTTGGGGAGAGATACCGAGGATAAATATATGCCTCGTGTTTTATGGAAACTGCTCAGAGCACAACGAGGGGTAATTTAATGGGAACGGGCTCTGTTTGGACACTGCCGTTCGAGGCGAAATTTTATGGAGGTTTAGCGGTACTTGTTACATCGCAGAAAATAATGCGCGATCGACCGCGTTGTTAATCGGAAGTACACTGCTTATCTTTGTTAGTTCGCGAAACTTGACACTTTGTTCTTCGTTGAAATTTTAAGCGATTTCGTTCGTCCGCTCGAACGCGAATCCTCGTAGGCGCGAATAAGCATCGTTTTCGATCAAAGGTATTACCCACTTAACGAATTAATCATCGACCAAATAGTTCCACGAACGAATCCTCGACGTTTGATTATCGGGGGAACTTTTAATGCACAGTGAAAAATAAAGCGCACGGAAGAAACCAATTAAGGTTATTGCTTCCCCGTGACGACGCAAGGATCAAAGCTACTCGACGAATTAAACTCCGCGTCTCGAAGCGTATCGACGCGACGGAGGGAAAGAGAAGAGGAAGAGGGAGAAAGGAAGACAAGAAACGTCCAAAATTTCTGAAAAGCCGATGGAGCACAATTTCTCATATGGAAAAGTTTCTTCTCTGTTCGCCTAGCGACAATGAGGGTGGAAGTGGGTTGTCGAGAAGGGGAGAGGACCAGCAGGTTGTAGCTTTCTCGCGCTTTCCCTCGCTTTTTCAAACTTTTGTAGTCCAGGAGGGGAAGGAGGATCGCGGAAACGATAGGAGAAACAAAACCGATGCCAGACGTTCTACCCCCCAAAACAGGGAGGTCGAAGATGGTTTTCAGCGAATTTTCGCCGTGGCAAACTGCACGACCGATTCAAAATGTACTAAGTTGCTCCGAATGTATAGACTACGATTTATTTGAACGAAAAGATAGGAAATATACAAATAACGTGACTTATCTGATCAGAGGTAGTCTTTGTGTCCGTGTATTCGATATTACAAACAAATCGCCGACGTGAAAAATGCCACGAACTTTCGAGATGACCCAATAATTCTTTCACCTGGTACGGAAATAAAGTCAAGATAGAAGTTGAAAAGTCTGCAAGAAATCGGACAGGGTGCAGCAGCAACGACTACGGAAAGAGAAGGAGAATCTAGTAAATTTATCAGTGGTCATCCGAGGGCGGAACCGCCGGGGACAAATTCCATCGCGAGCATCGCCCTCTTTTGCGAACCAACTCGAAACCTACACCCCGTCCACCCTCTTTCCGTCTCCGCGTTGGGTTGGTTCGCCGGTTCGTTGGCTGGATACTGGTTCACCCTTCCTCCCTTCGACTGGACCACCCTTCGACCAGCGTAAGTCATTGCGGCTGACCGGAAGTCACAGGATCACCGGAACCAGGGATATTTATGCGAGCTCACCCACCGACCGGGGCATTACCCGTAATAAGGAAATTGCGAATTTATTACGTCCCTTCCCTCCGTCTTCCTTTCCTGTACGCGACTCCCGCCCACCTACCACCCCGTGCGGCTGCCATCCGCGTCTGATATTGTCCGAGCGTAGGATGGCCGGAGGTGGAGGCTCGGACCAAGAGTTATTTCGGGTTTTATGGGTCGAGACTAGCCCGCGTTATCCGGCAGCGTTCCAGATCATGGGGAAAAAAGCTGGAGGTGAAAGGTCTTGGAATTGGTGGCTCGAAATTCTAGTTGGCGTAGAACGCGGGTTCTTTTTGGACGTCTGCGAGTATCGGTTCGGGGTGCGTTTCGATACGATGCAATTTAGAGATTGGACAGGCGGAGAAACCGAACACGAACCGTTGAATTTAAGTTTAAAGAAAGAATATTGGAAGTAGTACAATCGTTTGTTTCATAATTGAATCGTCGAGACGAATAACAAATGAAGTTATCGTTAGCGAATGAAGCATGTTACACGACTACTCGAAAACCTAATTAAACAATTAACAACTCTCGACCAGAACTTGTTTCAATCTTCGAACAGAACAAAAATCAATATTCTCGCTTGCGTATATTTCAGATGATTTTACGTAGCTTCGTCTATCGAATCTTGGCTCATCTTTGCAAGCAAAAGGTTAACAAATTAACGTGTTTCGGATAATAACGAAAGAACATTTTAATCGATCGCGTAATTATAGAGATGATGAGCCAGGATGGACCACAAGGATAATCGGAGAATACGCGGTGGCAAGACGAGGAAGCGTGAATAGCCGCAGGCAGGAAAAAATCGTGCCACGGGATCTGGATACTGTGGGCGAAAAGCCACCAGGGGACTATTAGCACACATCATCGACAGTCGGGTCGCTGCTCGTGATGCGTCGGCATTGTTGTGCCCGGTTGAGCGCTGGCAAGAGGCGTGGTTCCGCGATAATTCATTCTTGATTGCGTGTCTGATACATACGACCAGTAATTATAACGCGGTGCCGCGTGCAACGGCATCGTTCTCCAAATCGTTTCGCGAGACGAGCGCGCACCGACTCTCCGACCTCTTCTACGGACAATCGCGACGCCTCTTTGTTTCAACTTTTCCAACCGCGTCCTTTGTGACTGGCATTTTGTTCCCGTCACGCTGGAACTTGATTGAATGGAAGAAATTGATTCTTGATACCGTGATCGTTAAATGTTTCATGTTTTATTCAATACTAGAGGAAAAGAAGTTGAACCCTTCTACCTGTGCCATCAACGCGAAACTCGTACCAATTGTAGAATTATAACTTTTAATCTCGAAGAAGTAGTTTAACCCGTTGCATCTGAAAATGGCCACGAATAAAAGTTTCTTTTGAAACATATTTTGACGGCAGTCCCTTGGACGATCTTTCCTGTGCTGAAATTTTTTCGATCGCGTTAATTTCTTAATCTCGCGGTCCAACGAGCAAACGAGAAGAGGCGTTCGGAGAGGACGTACAAGAACGCGAGTCGACCGAACGACGACGATTACGCGATGCCATTAACGGCATCCAGACGAGAAGAGACTCCATCGTCCAGCATCGTCGACAGGTACCATTATTTCATAATCACGAGGCAGTCGTCATTAGGCACGTATTCCCTGACAAATGACAAGTGAGACTAACGAACGGTCCAGATCGTCGGTCTCTTCTTCGCGGAAAGTTACACCTTGGTTCCCGCTCGGGTCACGCATCGCTTCGCGGTCGCATTAAACATCCAACCGACCCGTTTTCATAGTGACTAAGAAAGAGAGTGTGTGTGTGTGTGTGTGTCGCGATCGGTCCTCGGTGGAAGAGAGGAGAGACGATAGGAGAACCAGCAAGAGAGAGTTATTGATGATGCACGGGCACGGAGTCCGCCGGATACCGGCTAGTAACGTAAGTCCCGTTTCATCCATCAAGCTAAGGACTCGGCTTAATATCCCCGACGAGCGAGAACGTGGCTCTGCATTTCTAATTCCTCGTCTACGCCTCCGCTCCGTGAACCTGGTCGTTCGCGTTCTCGTCTTCGTTTTTTGCCGCCGTCTTTTCACTTCTCCGCATCGAGAATCGAGACGTTTCGAGTACCCGGTTGAAACCGGCGAAAAAAGGAACGGAAGAAGTCGCGGATCTGTGGAGACACAAAGACCGAGCCGAAGAAACGTACACCGTAGGACAGACAGTTTGTCATGGCGTAACGATTGTAAGGGACACGAACGCGTTTAAATTTTCAATTATCGTAAAGTCGAAAACTTCTGACCAGCGAAATTGTCGATGACTTAATGAACAAGAGGGCGTACATTCGATTTCTAGCGTTTAAGAAATTTCACGCCAATCGCTGTTAAAATAAGACAACGAAAGAAATTGCAAATCACCATGGAAACACAGATCCAACAGGAGGTTCTGACACAGCTTTAGATTCAATTCCTTCGAATGTACGACGTTCTGATAAAGTGATCCAGAAACGAGAAGAGAGCAAAGAGAATCGCTTAACTCGATGAATTTTTAACTGTCGTGCCCTACGGGCAGGAACCAACCTTCGCCAGGAATGTCGACTCGCATCTTCTCGCGTTTGCCTTCGCGAACCCCCGGGAGAGCTTGATTCCCCAAAGAATTTCCGCCCTATAAACTTCAAATCCAATCTGTGCCAGTACATCAGCCGGCCAGCAAACATAACCTTAGAAAAATATTGGCGTTGCTCGTGCGTGCGTTGCGCGGCCGTGTGTGTACGTGTGTGCATAGTATGCTCGTGTGTACGGAACGAACCTGCGCGCCCAGGTGGCGGTCGATCCGGCAGCTTCGAGCCCATTCCTCGAGAACTCGAATCGCGGCTACTGGGGTTCCAATGGCGCGGCCAAACACGAGGGTGTGTTGGTACATATGGTGTATCGTGAAACCCCGTAGGCTGTTTGGCTGCGCGTATACGAGACCGGCATTATGCCGGCTTGATTGGGTAACGGCAAACGTTTGCTCTCGCCGTTACCGGTCTCGAGATCGGTGCATTGACCTGTTTCACTGCCGCGCCCCGTGCACGAATCTCCTCTGGGACCGATCATTGATCAACTCGTTACAAAAAAAAAGACGAATAGCGCGGCTTTCGTTAGCTGATCAATTTCACGCGACCACTGACATGCGATTCTCTAAAAACGTAACGTTGACAAATTTATTTTTCAATTATGGAATTTACACCTCATTACACTTGTAACACGCTCGGGAATGAAGTTGCCCGATTATTGTATTTTTGTCTGTATCGTATACAATAAATATATGCGTATTCTCCAATAGCATCACTATTCATTTAAAAGTTAATTAGTCTCTTTGTCCTTTATCGACATGCAAATATTCATTTGTGCTTGACTCGAACGATGATCTGTTAGTTCGTGCAAATGAAGAAGGAAGACGTTTTTTAAACGGTTTACGAATCAAAAAAAAGTTTATATTAGAGGGGCATGTGCGGTGCCGCGGTGACTTTACGCGGGACAGCTCGTGGTAAAAATGACTCGAACGCGCGTTAGTTAATATTCGATCGTAGAGTTAATCGTCGCGTCCGATTCAAATTCGATGTCGTTTCCTCACAGTCGGTTGCACCGTCGTGTCCAATAAGCAAGTTCCCGATCGCGTCGAAGGCGATCCTTGGCGCGTGTAACACGCGCACGCGTTCGTTCGAGTGTGCCGATGTCGGTGTTCCAGAGACCGCTATTAGTGGCAGCCTCTCGTCGGCCACGTCCGTGCCGCTGCAAAGTTTCAAGTAGTTCGCTAGACACATGGCAGCGTCCCGAGCTCTGCCCTCTCGACCAAACGCAATTATCCCTAAACACCGAGCTGCCACTACATCTGTTCCCTTTCGTGTACTCGCCGATGCAAAAGCGAGCGAGTGGCTGCTGCACGTGGGATCGGAGAGAACAGAGAGGCAAAGGAGAGAACCCGAGGAAGAGAACTTTGCGGGAAACCCGCGAAACTACCACACCATGAACTTCCACTTCTCGGCGGTTAATCCGAGTTTCGAGAACAAGTTGGACCAACTGGCTGATGCTGCCAGAGAGAGATGCTCCAATTCGACGAAGAGGATCGCCGTTGGAATTTCGTTCTCGAGTAGCCAACCTGAATCTTCGAATCTTACGTTGAAATTACTTCACGCGTTTGTCACCAGGGAGGAAAACCTGCATCTACCTTCTCGCGAGTTCTTTCTCTTCTAGTCAGTGGATTTCTTGAATGCATGGAATCTAATTAGGAGATGGATTTCGGACGCGTCGAATCGATGTTTCTAAATGTGGACGTCGCAAACGACGGGGACATCCCGTCTTAGGTGAGAGATACGGGACGAAGAATCGACGCTGCACGATCGCGGAGATTCGTAGTTTATTGGGCGAAAGAGGGAGAAGAGCCAAGGAAAGTATGGATAAAACGAGGGATGAAGAAGGCGAGTCGAAGAGGGGAGTGGAAAACCGTCTGTGGCAGCGCGGAAGCCGCGAGCCGGATGGCGTAACCGAAATTACTTAGCCAGGCTTTCAGAGGCAACCGAGGAGAAAGGACTTGTTGCACGAGTAAGCTGCGGCCGCCGGTTAAAATATCGGAAATTTAAGCATCGTTCCACCCCCATCGAACCCCCTCTTCCATACTGCGCCACTCGCGCTGGATTTACATTCCGTCTACCGTTTCTTTTGCCTCTCCTCGTTTTCCATCTGGTCTCGTTTGCCCTTCCCTTCGCAGCCGGAAGCCGCCGCGATCGCCGAGATTTTCCGCCTCCGATAGACGGACGAGCCTCTCCGTACACGCGACTGCTTTCCTTTACGCGATTGCTACGTGTCCGTCTCGAGCTTCGTCGAAAACTCGTGGTATCGTCGTTTTTCAGTGATCGAGCAACGACAACTGTTCGCGAAGCGGGCCTCTAACTCGTTCGTTGAGAAATCCTTTTTCAAAATTACAGTGAGCCAACTTCCTTAAAAATATTCTGCTTCAATTTTTCAACGATCGAATGAATTTCTATTTTATCGTCACCGTGTATGCGCGTCGCTACGAAACGAAATTCTTTATCACGCGATTGAAACGAAGTGCATTAACGTTATCGTCGAACGTCAAACAACGGGAATTCTTCCATAATCCAAGCTTCGGGCATCTGCGTTAATTAGCGTGGATTGGTCCCCACGGTATTTATTAACGCGCAATTGTATGGGCAAAACCGATTCGTCTAGTCGTATCTCCGTATCGCCGCGTTCGCCAACCGCGATAATCAATTTCCATCAAATATTTCAACGCGCTCCGCCCGACCAACCGTTCTAATCATTTCGACGCCGTTTCACTCGCGCTTATTTTTCACGCGATTCGATCGATTTCCACTCGCGTTTCGAATACAGATCGGTCGGCGCAGGAAAGACAGAGAAAGACGGAAAAGTATCGATTCGAGCGTGCCGGTTGGCGAACGAACGCGAGAAGAAAGGAGTCAGCGTTCCACGAAACTGTGATCCGGGATCCGCGAAACGATAATTGTCGGCTCACCCTTAATTAGACGTTATTAAACCGATCCACCGAATTGCGGTCGCGTCATTTTATTAATAACGAGAGTATCAGTCGATGATACACCGATACGCGTAGCCATTGTCTCTCTCGCTGCTCGAAACTTTTTCACCGCGTCCGTATCACCGGCATTAATTAGTCCAAATTAGTGTCGACGCTGCTAATTGTCGCAGCCATTGTCCTGCCGCGTGAAACCGATTTATTGTCCCGTTCAAGCCCCGCGGATCCACGCTCCCGATCCTCTGTCTGTCTACCGCGAGCCTCTTTTGGGGATTGGATTGATCGCATCGCCCAAACACAATTCCTTCCTGCCTTCCACCCTTTTATGATTGTTTCGCCAAAGATCGAACGCGTTAGGTGTCTTTTAGCCGACGATAAATGCCTGCCACTTTTTTTTCTCCTCTGTCCCGCGGGTGCAGAATGCGTCGAGGTGCGCGCGAATACGATCACGTTTATTACGAGTCGAACGAGTAAATCATACAATTTTCTTGCTACGAAACAACCCGCTCTACCGTGTTTCTCCAGGGAAACCACCCTTCGAGTAATTCGTGCTTTGACATCGGAGCTATATCGATATCGTTAATTCGTTCACGCGATCGTGTTTTTCGTTCACCGCGAGATGAGAGTTTAAACGACGAAACAGGTGTGCCTACGACCGTGACAATTACTAGAGAAAAAGATGAAAACAACGGGAATGTACTTAGTGCACGAGTTATTACAGTGAAACGTATACGAAAATGGTATTCATCTTGTACGAAAATGTTGCAGGTTTTATGGGGAATTCTAGATAACAACCTGGATAAACTTCTGTGCAGATTCTCCAGAAAATACGGGGAAATCTTCGTTATAACGAAACTCGTCTTGCTTCAGTAATTTACCTTCAATACGCGCCGCTAAGTATTCCACGCAAAGACCTATTCTCGATGGTAAATCGTCGCTTAACCATCTCCTCCTACGTGTATACGGCGCAGCGACTCGGGAAGGATTCATTAAAGACTGACCCGAACGTAAATAGAATGAATTGTATAATGAATGCAATAACCGAGCCCTGGACGATACTTGTGCATACATATTCTTCGTGTTTTGGTTCAGTAACCAAAGAGAAAATGATCTTGAAATGGAAAAACGAGCCGCGTAAACGTTCTCGGAGGACACGTATTTCTCCCAACTTAACGAGCTACTTATGCGACAGTTGAAACGAAAAGTTGTTGCAAAGAAACAGAGGACAAACATCGTCGGGAATGACGAGAATCGTTTCGTTCGAAGAACATCCACGAACAGATGGAGTTTCCCGAGGCGCGGAAGCGAGAGCGCGAGGAGACGCGAAGCGGAAAGCATTCCTGGACCAAATCCCGGGAAAGACGAGCCGCCATCGCGAAATTCAGCAACGGGACGAAACGATTTTTCTCACAAGCCGTAGGTAGCCGTGCACGTGAGACTACCTGCTCAGATTCCTGTGAGCTTTCAGGCAGGCCCGTCGCGTCGTGCTCCAGTTGGTAAAAACGTTCCCACGACATAGGATACGCTCCCAGAGCGGCCATCTTGGCTCTCGCGTTCAAGGGGAAGGGCCGCTTCTTCTCTCCCTTCGACGGCGACGCTGCACACGATCGACGAACCTTTTCAGAAACTCGCTCACGGGACACCTACTTTCTTCTTTTCCTTCCACCGTCCACGATCTTCGTTGGAAATCATAGATCGAATTCACGCACGATTCTCTCGACGACGCTACCTGCTCTCAGCATCGATTCAGTTTACTCGATGCTACTCTTCGAATTCAGCTTTTATGAACTGGACACCGTGTCCGCGTACAAAAGGGAAAAAGAGGACGACTTTTGTTGTCAGGCATTAGGCAAATGCTCGGACGATCAGGTTGGTCGATGAATCGGCTGGAATCAAGAATTCCCGGCTCAACGCCTCGAGTAAATACAACGGTAGAGAAGGTTAATAGTTTTTTGTCGAGTGCTAATAAAAATTTGCCTGCTAGAAACGGGGTGCGACGAACGAATAGAAATAGTTCCCCTGTATGGTCGAAATATTAGGCGAACCAGGCAGTTAGAAACGGTCGTATAATTTAATATGCTGCGAACGAGTTTCGACTACCTGCGTGTCACGAGGCCAATAAAACGCGAATGTACAGGTGCCCGTTGACCGACTCTTTTCGCAGTTTCCCGTTTAACGCGCGAATTAAGCGTTTACGTATCTTCAGCTTGTACTCGCGGTCCAAGCTGGAACGGACTGTCCAAGATCTACGATCGATCCTCGGATCGAATCTCCTTCCGTGGAGCATCGTGGATCCACCAACGACCACCATCGGCATTGTGATGCTCTCTGACGATCGTTAATCAACTGAGAATCACTGGGAGTGCTCATTGTGGGCGGGTTATTAATCAAATGAGAACTACTGCGGCCCATTGTCGGACCCTGGCAGGGGTTCCCGCGAGAGGGACCGAGAACGAGAGCAACGGATACCGTGATCCAAGAGAGGAGAGGAGAGAAGAGACTCTCTCCTTCTCGTATCGACCAAGCAAGCCTGCTTCGTGAACGCGTAGAGGAAGAGGAAAAGTCGTGGCGGCTCCTGGATAAACTCCTTTCTGGACAGGCGTGCACGAAAAGGTTGAAATCTTCGCGAACGAGCGAGAAGTTTGGAAACGCGAGCAGTTACTTAACACTGGACACAATTAACCCAATTATTTTCTCGATCGTCCTCGCAATCGTTGTTCAGGATCACGCTGACGACGCGAAGACCGCGACGGCGAAGAAACTCAAAGGCGGGGTGTTTCTGTTTGCTCCGACGAAGAAGGTGACAAGGGGATCTCTTTCCTGGCACGGGACAAAGGGAGATTATCAGGAAATCTTGGTGTATTTTCCAGAGCGTCCTCCCTGTGAGAACCGCGCGATCCAGAATCAAAGTGGAGGCCGGCTCGTGAGACGTATCCTCGTGGCAGTCGTTGATGAAGATGTCGACGGGCAGCTGGAGATTTCTGAAGATTACCACCACCACCCGCCGACATCGCTCTTCGTTCGCACCTTATTCAACCTTTCTACAACAATGACGCGTAACGAGAACTTTACGACTCTACTCGCTGGGAAATCCAGCCGGTTTCGCGCGCGATCCAGATTCTCCAAAGCAGCATTATTCCCTGGCTGCGAAAAAAAAAAACATTTGGATCGTGTTCCATAGACGCGATTCTAATTAAAATTTAATTTTTTGCTCGCAACGAAAGAGGCTTGACAGGTCTCGTAGATCGGCCGGACAGATAACACGGATGCGAGGTCTACGCGTTGTACAGGTAGACGGATGAACATATCGTGTGAACTAACGTGTTATTTACAACCATTTTGAATATCACGTCTGCCATCTGCGTCTGAGCATGCATGAATGTTGCACTGATTTCAACGCGTGTCAGACACGCGATCGCAACAATTCGTGCCATTGAAACTGAACGTTATCCTAGAATACGCGAACAAGTTACAAACTCTGACGGATGAAAACCATCGACGAAAAAAAATCTTCTTCCTCGAGACCTTTCCAACAATTGTAAAAAGAGAATCTTCTTGAATTAACTGTGCGTTTAACTTTCGGATCCTCTCGTAGAGTTCCGAATAGAAGGAAAAAGAACAGAATCCTCGCGGAACTGGCTCGATTTCTTAATCGACGCTCGACTCGAGCTAATCGTCGCTCGTAGCACGGTGCAAGATCCACGGTAAAACGTGGAGCAAGGTAAGACGACGACCAAGGAAAAGACCCTTTTGTGGCACATCAGAAATCTCGTAATGTGGGAATGGACGCAGCGACTCGGTCCAGGTTTCGTGCTCCTGCGATTATTCCATGTAATTAAGTCGACGGAACTTTTCTCGGAGCTTTCAGGGTTCCCTCGTCGAGAAAAAGGTGAGAAAGAGAAACGGAGAAGAAGTCGAGAGCAAAGCGGAGAAAGAGAGACGAAAGAGCGGAAAAAGGGAGACGCGTAGGAGAAAGCTAGTTGAGGAAGGACGGCAAAGAACGAGGGAGAGCAAGAGGCAAAGAGAACGACGGTAGGTGGAGACAGGCGAACGAGAAGGTGGTAGAGCAGGAGGTGGAGGCCGACGGAGGAGAGGCGAGGAAGTAGAGGCGGTAATTAAGAGAGTTAGTTGCCGGTCTCCCAATTAGGAACCAGTAGGAGCCAACCCTGCTACCGCGACGCCTGCCGTCTCTGCCCTGGAGCGAACTCCACCTAAAGACCACCCGATCCTTGGCTTCGCTGCTCCGGCTACCCGCCACGCAAACCGAAAGACTACACCCTCGAAACTCGTAGATTCCTCGGTGCCTCGAACCGAGCGCTTTTATCGAAGTCTATACGCGATTATAATATCGAAACTCTCTTAGCAATCTCGGTCTTCATCCGATCGAGATAAAACTATTCTTGAAAATATATTGAAAGAAAGATACGTCGCTAGTCCGACGCGTTAAGAATTAACGTACAGTTCTCGAAAGGGTCGCGTAATTGTAACGAGCAACGATTGAGCGTGACTCGAAACGCGGTAAGAATCAGAATCAGAGGAACAGAAAAGGCTTAGAAGGGTTTTACGTCCCTGGCCGACGACATTGTCGTGATCGAGTCAGATATCCCTTACCCCCGAGAAAACGGAATTATAGCCTTATTGTGCGAATGAACAGGGAAAGGGAAAAGACACCCTGATGCGATGAATTTTAACGTGGAACGATAAACTACCATCAATGTGATCGTTCGCTAAGACTGTACGGACCCCCTTAGTCGTCTTTTACGACAGGCAGGAGGTACCCTATGTGTATTCTGCTTCGTGACCCAGGCAAGGTGCCGATAAAAATGTTTGAATAACAATAAAGATAATCGACGCTGTTTAGCGCCACAGCTAACGATCGATGATCCCGTTAATCCTCCTATGAACACGTCAACGACGATGTTCGAAGCGTTCTCGTCTTCAAAGACCGGGTCACCACGTGTCCGACCATTATGGGAGACCGATAGAACCCGCAGGAAATGGAACGGCTTTCCTTGTCAACGAAGATGACATCGCTTCATTCGCGAGACATCGAACAACAAGGGTTTGTACAATGTCGAGACGCACGAGGTCGATGCCAGGAAGCGGGAAAGGGTTGCCAGTATACAGATATTGCTCCAAGAACATCATCCTCCCTCGTGGAATCTCGCGACCCCTTCCATCGACCGATTGAACCGTTGAAAAGGCATCGACAGATCGACGCACCGGAAATTACCGTTGCAACGCGGTTTTCGAGACGACGCGCTTGTCAAACTCGATGTTGCTCTTGCCAGCGTCGTCGAACCGAGCTTCAACAGGTTGCGCGTTCTCCTCTATTCGCGATAACGCGTCAAGGATTCGGTTAGCGTCCGCCCGATCCTCGCCTTCGATAGGTCGCGCCTCGCTTCTCGCGAAAAGTTCAAATATCCTGTTACAGTAGTAAGGTCGTCGTATACGCGGACGACTACGCTGCTGTTTCGAAACGGATTAAATCGGAAAAGACGAGTCGATTCGATTCTCGTACTTTTCGCTCGCCATCGTTCCAGCTACGCTCTGTTCGTTGACTCGTGCAGCTGTCTGTGCGCCGGAACCTCACCGAGATATCGGGATCGCTACAAGACCGCAACTACGACGCAGCGGTACTGGCTTCTTTCGGACGCCATTCCGGCAAGAATATTCGCGCGTGCTCCTCTCCCCCTTCGTGTCAAGGTTCCTCGGTCCCCGGTTTCTCAGTCGGAATCGTGGACCGGGCGAGATCCCTCCGTGGTGATCGGGTGACAGAAGGTCCCGAGGAACTCCTCCGGGCACAAGAATCGAACACCTGGTCGGTTCGCTCGACGAGGGTAGCACGGAGGAGGGAAGAACGTCCAGGAGGAAGGGTAGGCGAGGGGCCGACGAGGCAGGGGACGTCGACTACACGATATTACCATGACAAAGGGGCCCCACCGAGGCCCCCTTGCAAGCGACCCAGGTGCGTGGGACCGAGTTTTCGGGCCCGGTAGCCGCTGGAGGGCGTTTCGGGACACCCCCGCCGCGCTACCCTCTACTGCTCAATAAGGCTGTCATTCATGGAGACGCAGTTCGTACAACGCGATGCCCTGCGAGAACTCGAGAAGCGAACGCGAGATCCTATTACGTCAACCCCAAAATTCTTGACGAATATCTTGATCTTCTTAGCGGTTCAAAGATTCTTCAGCAATTAGGAATAATTAGGGCCAATTAGCGATATCTTTGTGATATGATCCATTTCGAAATCGAAGCCGGGACTGACGGCCTCGACGAAGGAACTTCGACAATGGCAATCTCGTAAGATGTATGATCGTGAATCTTGTCCGGCGATGCATCGTTCCTGATTTTAGCAATTAGTTCTGCGACGTTTCGCTACGTGTGTCCATTTTCGTTATAACGGTGAATGCGTTAATACAAATAGCTACTTTAAGTCGAATAATCAATTCCTTGTATGTACCGTGGTACATATATCAATTCATATTAAATATCTTACTATCAAAGTAGTAAGATCTGTATTTTTACGTCATCATAGTTTGCACTGTGTTATCGTTGCTGTTTCTCGATGACATTTAATCGAATGTCACGCTTTAGCATTCAAACGCACAGAATAAAAAAAGGAATAAAAAACATGGAAGAATCCTCGCTCGAATTTCGAGCACCGTTTCGTGCGTTTCGTTTAAGCCGCGTTCTCAGCGTGCTCTCACACTCGCGCTCCTTTTTCGGAGTCGGACTACGGGCTCGCAAGGAGCGGGCGGCACGGTGCGTCGCAGAGGAAAAAGGAAGTTCCTCCGATGCGAGAAAACGTGCCGACTCGAGAGCGCTGAGCTATGGAAGGATGCTGTCGGTCCCGCGACACGTATGCGAACGAGGCTTTACGTAAGCAGGTGTGACGATGCGTGGACACGCGTCTACCAGGAAAGGCGGACGCTCGCTCGAAACTGCGTTTGTGTCGCAACCAGGTGTTCGTTAGAACGAATCTCGGTTAGACTGCAGCGTTTCGCGAGAAACACGGAATTTGTCGACGAACCGTTTCCACGAATCGCTATAATTTAACCTAGAGAGCGTCTCGCAAAAGAGGCTTTAATCTTTCGTTTAATAAACGAAGCATCTTACGTCGTTTCATTCGAGGTATATTTGTCGAGAAAATTTGGAGAGACAACGTTAGCGAAAGGAAATTCATTTTGATTATCATCTCGTTATCCGAACACCGGACCGATATTGCTAGCTCGCGCGACGTTCGTAGTTGAATTTGTGGAAAATCTGCTGGAGCGAAGAAAAGGGGTGGTAAAAATTGGGTCAGCAGGCCGTCAGAATTGAACTGGCAGCATTTATTTCAATAGTTTCCGCGCGACAAGTTGGAACTTCTTCCATCCTATTTCCGTGCTTTCATTACAAGGAATAATAGGACGGAAAGCAGGGACCTATCGCGCCGTTCGCGAAAGTTGCTATCGCCGGCTGAATTTCCTGCTAGTGACAATTATCCTGGCGGAGAGACCGACCGATCGCCCGTGACCGACGACAACTCTTTGGACATCGAACGGGAAATAGGTAAACGAACACGTCGATACGAGTCTGTCGTATTCGTATAGGCGTACCGCGATCTTTTAAGCGACTTAACTCGATCGATTCGTCTTATTTTACTTTAATCGAGGCGGTCACCTCTTCGCCAACTTGCCATTCTGGATAGTAACTTTCCTACGAATCGCGCAAAGGTAAAGAAGAACTCGGGAAGAATCAACTTTCACAGCCTCCGACCAACAGTCTCGAGACACCATAGATCTTTTGCAAAACGACTTTGGCGGCTGCTACCTCGGCTCACACCCCACTTTTTAAGAAACAAGTTTTACCACAGGGTGGTGCATGGTTCGCCCTGAAAATTAAGGGGCCGCCGGTACACGGTGCAACAAATTCACGACCAGACCACCGAACAATACACCTCCTGCGAGCAGAACCACGTCCCTAGAAGAGACAAGGAAGGGAACAGTCGTTCGCTTTTGATTATTTGCAGGACAAATATTGTGACTCGACCGGGTGCCGATCGAAGAATCAAGATCAACGATCTCGATGCTATTATCGACGCGAAAAAGTTATTCAATTCGTAGCAAGGTGCATCCCTTGTTCGTGACAAGCTACCCCTATTTCTATTCAGGTGTTTCGATTCAAAATTCGAATCGTTCTCGTATCCTAATTGTATTTTCCGAAATTGAAATCTTTTTAAACTCGCGTAAATGTTTCTGGAATATTTGAACAAAGTTCTACCTTGGTTGCGCTAATCTACCGAGTTAACTGGCAGTTTAATTACCCCGAATCGTCGAGCCAGGCCCGGTGTGTCGGAGGCGTTTGAAAATTCGCGGCCGTCATGTCGGGACGTCTTATCTCGCAGGAACGTGTCGCGAGTTATCGTTGGTCGGCGTTATAGTGTTCGACATTGGCCTGGTCTGCCCGAAGCGATTAATCTTAGCTCGAGCCAGGACACAGTATCCTGCCGGTGGCCCTGCAGGGTAATGATCCGTGGCACACGTGATAACCCACCGCCCTTGTCCGGCAGCCGTGCGTATCCTACGGTTGTCCTTCAGCCTTGTACGATCAGGTAATGTATCGAGGATCCCGGAAATTTCGTGGCCAGAGAGGACACCTAGCTCGGATGTCGACAGACGTATCGGAAGACGAGAAGTCTCGATTGAAATCCGCCCATTTAACGCAACGACGTAACTCGTTACACCTATTCTCTCTTCTTTTCTCCGATAAACGATACAAGTGCTACAGACTACTTTCAGTTGGGTCCCATTGCTTCTGGGATCTCGGATCCCTTATTTTTACAGGTCAATACTTCGACTGTTTCGAAGACTTGCGGTCCCTCGATTTCACGGACAGAATCCTGCGTTCGGTTTCGTGGCGTGTTCTACAGGCAATTGTTTTCGAGAATTTGCACGAGAAACCAGTCGAGACGCGGCTGGTGATCTTGCACTCGAGCGAACCGACGAGTTTGGCCGGTATGAAAATCGACTGACCTCTCGGACCAGCGACAGAACACGCCACTCTTTGAGTTATAGCGGTGTACTGGGTGTTTTTGAAAAAATTCCTTCCCTATGAATCATCTCCTATCCCTCCTTGTACTTTATCCTCTTCTAGATCGACTGCGTGAACTACTTGAACATTCTTATCGAACGTAGCGTTCGTTCGTAACTGGCATTACCCAGTAGAAACGACAGGATCTAGAAAATAGACGATCGTCCAAAATTTGATCCGTATCGATCTAAGAGTACGAATCGAAATCAAAACTTTCGTAGTTTTCCAATCCGAGCCTAATCTAAAATCGATAAACGTCCTTGTTCCGTGATATCCTAATGAAGATTTCGTGATAGATTTCGTGATATCCTAATGAAAAAACAACTCCCTTGTACGATGGTAATTGCAGAACACCCTGTATAGAATCTCGTGAGAGCAGCGCAGACCCGGCCGCGTGAAATCAATGTTTCATAAGCATGGATAACAGAGCCGACCGCCATGTACACCGTGACCAATGTACATCTTGATTTAGTAGATCCGTTGGACGCGTTTAGGTAGCCCGGTTGGTCGTTGAAGGTAGGCTTAGGGTGGACTCGCTGGTCTCCCGGTTGCTACTCGGCTGCTCACGAGCTGTCTCGTTAGCAGCCGGACAGGAACGAGCAAACCGTGTGCCAGACGAGCTCCAGCGAGAGAATACGCGAGAGGGAAACAGCCGTGGAAGCGAGACAACTCGTGAAAAGAGAAGGAGGTTGGATATAGAGGGGAGCAGAGACACTCTAATAAAGCAATTCCGTTATGGTGGTCGGCGTAATATGAGAAGCTATCCGCCCTCGTTGAATGCGTCGAGATTTTTATGCAGTTACCTGTCCACCGTCACCACCGTTTCAAAACGGAAGATGCAAACGAAAGGTAAGCGAGCGGGAGTAGACACGGTTGACTGGAAAGTATCCCGTCGAGTATCGCAAAGCGGTTTCGAAGTAATTTTCAAGTCGAACCGCTCCACGAATATTGCCCATTCGAGGAACCATAACGGAAGTAAACTGGTAAGCTTTAATTAAGCTTCGCTTGGAGGTCTGCGCTCCTTTCGCGAGCAATTCTTCGAAATTTTTAATTAAAAGTTACACCCCGATGTCTTGGCGAGACGAACCCGAAGCGAACCAGTCGAACCGTGATCGCGTCGATGTTACTTCGATTAAATGTCCCGTTTTCAAAGGCAAACCGCCGAATAATTCGCCAATCCCCGCTCGTCTCCCACCGATTTACTCTATCGATCGATCCGCGACCGCATTTGGGTCAACCTTACACGTATAATGCATTCGCGAAAGAAACGCGTCGAGAATTCTGTTTGTCCGCGGATTTGCTCGTTAACGAAGAAGCAGAAGATGCAACAATCATCCTCGCGATCAATTCGCGCCTCATTATCCAAGTTTCTTATTCGCGATGCAACCGCTGCCGCAGGAGAACCGACATTTGTACGAGTTTTCCTTTCTTCCACGAATAAGATCCGCGCGCTTCAGAAATTCGTTCGTTCGTTCGTTCATTCGTTCGTTCGAGTGGTTCATGGAGGTCGAGAGTGTCGCAACAATGGCGATCTATATAGCTTCATTAAACCCGCGGCCATTCGTCAGGCCGAACGGCATCCGTAACGCCTGTGGACTCTCAACGAGCGAATTAGGGAGATTTACGGCCCTGGGACGTGACCGTGCCGCGTCTGGCTCGGAATGGACCGTATCCACTTTTCAGCTTGACCCCGCCGAGTTACGGCCCTGACTGTTGACCCCTGGGGGAACCGTTCGCAAACGGTGTCGGAATAATGTGAGAAAACTCGAAATCGGCTCGCTGAAAAATATACGACCGTCTGAACGACTAAATCGATCTGCATTTTCGAGAAAAGAAACGATACCGCGCAGACTACGGGTAAACTTCGCCGGCCTCGCGGAGACCTATCTCGGTCTTGGAAAAAAAATGGACCCGTTCAAGCTCGTTGGAGTATACTTTATGCGAGGTATACAGAAACTTTAGAGTCGTCCTTCGTACCTCAACGATCCTTTCGCGAAACAAAGAGTGCTCCGGAGAACGCGTTACCGCGAACAACGAGCTACAAATATGTCCGGGCGCGGTTGTTTTCGCGGATAGAAGAGGAGAAAAGCGGCGGAAAAACGGCAGAAAAACGGCGAAGCTCCAGTCGAGTCGGAACGAAACGAAACAGCCCGGGCGAGAAAGAGTTTCCTTTGTTTTAGTCTAATTGTGAGACGAAGAGTCGACTGATTCTCACAGGGAGACTCGGAGCTTACGCTAGCCAACCAGAAGCCGGTATCGTGCACGAGTCCTGGCCTACTCGAGCGTGTTTCAGAACGCTACTCGCTCCAGCGAAACCCGGTCCCAATCCCACGGTGTAAACGCCGCGGGGGTCCGCAACAGGATTCGCCGGTTCGAAACGCGCACACACTCGACCCGTTTCTCTGCACGTACACGCGTGCGTCGGTTATAAATCATTAGCAGTACCAACGATTAGTCCCTGCGGAGGGTTGCAGAGGGGATATGTCGCGACGATGCGTGCCAGAAGGACGCGAACTACCGAGGGAGTCCGAATGATCGTCGACGTACCATAGTTAGCTCGGACGAACCAAACATTAGAAGCCTCTCTTGATCGCAACCGCTATTCTTCGCTAACCACCTCCCGATGCGCTACCGAACGTCTGCGAGTATCGATGCTCAAAGATCCGCTTCGTCTTTCGATCCCCGAGACGTTTGGATTTTTGAGCTTGCGGCGGCTACTGGCGGAAACCGCGGAAACGGCACACTCGAGGAGGTCGAACGGAACGAAAAGAGGCAAAAGCTCATCGCAGAGCTAAAGATCCTAAAAGATACCAAAACGAACGAACAATCTCGCAACGATGCGCGCAGGATAGGTCAAAGGTCACAAAATGTATGTAAAGTAGAACCCTAGATGGCTGGATCAAAGGTTCTTACATCTAGACAAGGCGTTAATCCGTACGAAAAGCGAACAGCTCGAGAGTTAATTAGGTGTATTGGGTCAAATGGGACACCCTTTATGAAACGCCGCTATAATGCCGATATTAGCAGGCACCGGGTCTCGAACATGCCAGTTTTTCTCGTACAATTTGCAGTTAACGAGTAAACAAAGGAAGCGCGGAGAATAGCTGGAACCAGCAGCGATCCGAAACAGGGAAATCAAATGTCGTCACGGATCCAAGGTCATGAATACTTCGGGAACGAGCTTCCCGACACGACGTGACGTGCATGCGGGAACCACGACGAGGGTGGAGCCAACCGACGCAACCCCGAAAAATCACGCGTTCTCGCTCAGACAACGATGATATTCTAACTATCCCACAGTGGCGAGTGGCATTAGGGTAGTAGCGTGACGTGTGGCCGCCCCTGAACATCTCGCGAGGGGTGTTCGGGTTGCATCTCCGACGATTTTTCCTCTCTGTTTCTCCCTCGCAATATGCTACCCCCTTCTGTTCCACGGCATATGCCCAGCTCCCTGTGCGCACGAGTAATCCGATTTATTATATACGAGTTCGTGCGACGCTATCGAGATTTTATCGCGATATCGGTATCGCTTGCGTCGAAACCAAGGGTGGATTAAGCATCAAGCTATTCTTCGAAGGGATGCCACGAATTAACACGCTTGTTTTACTCGATATCCACTCACTGGGACCGACGATAACGACCCGGCTGCATCCTGTGTATCGTGATTTAGAAAAGTGATACTTAACCCTCGTCACTGATTCTCGTCGGTCTTGATATGTTCCCTAAAAATTAGGCTACTTTTACTAAAATCAGACACTCAAATTAGCAACAAGCAGCCGTTCAGATATCGACCAGGAGCGATTACAAATTCCGAAAATATTAAAGTATTTTAGCGATGTTAAATTAAGTTTGAATCGTATCCTTCCGACGACGCATCGCAGAAGTATTGGTGAATTTCGTGCATAAACGTCGGTAACAACCGCAGGAAGTTTTCAACCGGTAGCAAAGACGTAAACTAAACGGTTCGCGAGGCGATCAGAGAGTAGAGAAAAGGCAGCTTGGAGGTTCGACTACTTAGTGGCCAGAAAGGTCAGAAGGGCCGAACACGGCGCTGCGACGTAGAATTATTCTCCCAATTAAGCTAAGACGCGGCGGCCCGGTAATGCGTTAATTAAATCAAGACGGTGAGCATGTGAAAAATAATTAAGGCGACCAGCCGCAGGACAAAGGACCGTCGCTGTGGCGTTGCCGTGGAACACAGAAAGGCGGTGCACGCCGGAAAAGGAAGGGTTGAAATCTCCCGCGTCGTTCTGTGTACCGTGTCGGTTTGCCGGGCTGCCGGTTGTCGTTTATTATCCTGCACGCGGTGTACGCGCGAAAATAACGACGACTCGCCAACAGGAGCGGAGAGCAGGCAACGCGGCGCGCGGGCGGCGTCGCACGACGAACACCCGCTTCTTTTCTACCAAGAATTATCGACGCGGTGCAATTAGACCAGGCTAGAGAATTAAATTAATAACAATCGTGGACTACGACCGGTTGGCTATAAGTAAAATTCCCTTTTGAACGCGTTATTTTAATTAAAAGACCCGCGCGGATACGCTCGCGAACGGCCGTTCGCGGGGCAGAAAAGAAGAAAGTTCGCGCCGGGAACTTTTATTCTTCAATAAATTATTTTTTTTATATCGTGTCCGTATTGTGCCGCGATTTTATGGTCCCTCGTTGTTCGGATAAACGAGGCAGCACCCCTCCGCCCGTAACAGACCTGAATATGTAAAGTTTGAATTTTCGTTATTTAACCTGTGCTGCCGCTTTTAAACGATATTTTATTTAATAACGAGCACCCGAGCGGAAACTTTTCTGCTCCACACGACCACCATTCCGTCCAGCTCGCGAGCCGATTCTTTTTTATTTCCACCGACGAACAATTAAGTCGTTTATAATATTTTCCTCGCGAAGCAGAAGCGGTAACCGTGCTCGAAAAAATATACCGTGAATATACCGTGAGCGTTGATAGTCGAGAAGGATATCCAGCAAAGAGAAGTAGCCCTGTGCGAAATTCAATGGTGTTCTAGCGATGTTTTCGACCCTCTATAAAACGCGTCCCCAAAGCATGGCCACAGATTCACTTAGCACCAGTTAACGCGTACGGACTACCCGCCTCTCTCTCTCTCTCTCCCTCACACTCTCTCTTCCTCTTTTTTCCACCAAAAACTATTTAGCATCCTTATTCGTGCCTCACCCCTAACCGTTCCCGTGGAACGTACTTCACGTCACCGCGTGGCTCGGTCGACCCTAACGTCGCAAGAGAAGGGGGCACACCCCCTCGCCACACAATTCACGCCCCGTCGTGCACTCTACAATACCACGTATAGACTTTGTAATAGCAAAGTGCCTTCCAATTTTTAAACTACCCTTCTACCCGCTAATAATAAACTAATTTGCCAGCAACTAAAACGTTACGATTACCAGAGTACCTCTTCAAACCGTCATGCTGACCTTCGATACGTCGAATCGCGTGCTCGACGTCTCGACAAATTATCCTCGTTGTTTTAAGGACATCGACGAAATTTCAACGAAACGAACCTAGCCGATCGAGCATCCGCCTTGATCCTTATTCACCGACTTACTGCCATGAGAAACGAGTCGTTCGAACCCTTTGGAACCCCTTGAAACTTCGCGAAACCCCGTGAACCAAAGGGACGACGCGTCGTGTAGGCGTCAATCACACAAGCGCATATATTTACGAGATTCGTGGCCCTGGTGACAAACGTTCTCGTCGCAGTGTGTGGTATCGAAACACACCCCCAAGGAGAGTTTATCCCCTCTCGAGGCAGAATGTTGGTTAAATAATGGACCCTGAAGGGACGTGTCAACCGCCTCGACAGTGTCCCGACACTTTCTATGCATTTAAGCAGATTCGATTCTAACATTCAATTTGCATTCTTCGCCAATTGTAGCGTCGTAGAACGTTCGATGTTAACGTTCTAATCGAAATAAACTTCGATGATTGACTAGATACTTAAATTAGATATTTCGAGAATCTACGTAAAATTTATTTTTCGTTTTACGCCCTGTACAGCGAATCGAAATGGAATTCCGCGTGATCCGATTTGAATAGGAACTTTCGACTGCGATAGCGGGTACACGTTCGTCCAGGAAACACGCCGTCAAGATTCCATTGTGCGCAGCGAAGCTATCGGTTTACAGCGAACCAGTACTAAATAGGCTCGAAAACGGAAATAAAATTTCCATCTGCGCGGTGTCGACGCGCGCCCAAACGAAATTACTAAAGCGATTAAGACAATGGCTCGGGGCGCCTGGTGGGGCGCGAAATTCGATTTCGCCGAGTGTACACAAAGGGGTCCTGTCTCCTAACGTCATACGGAGAGCAGAAAGCTCGGGTACCACCCCTCGAATATCCGTGTACAACTCCCCGCATTCTGACCCGACCGCGACATCGTCGACGTGTCACTCGTTTACACGAACAATCGTACGTTTTCTACGAACAATAAAAAAGCTCCCGTCGACTTGTCCAAAGTTGCTGCGACAACACAACTGTCTGGTGACGCGTGGCGGGGGTCAAGGGGCACGCTTTACTCGGACGTTTCTGGTTCCGGCGAGCTCGCGCGACAGCCCTCCTCGTTACCGCGATTGTACTCCGTTTCAACTGCCGTGAAACTCAAGAACCTTTCCATCACCGAGTGGCTACCATCTTTTCTTTCTAAGCTAAATCGTTACGAATCAGTTTCGAGACTCTAACCGGGCCAATGAACAAATTAGCTAGTCGCTGTGCCCACGCGAAAGCCTTTTCGTCTCTACGAAGCTTCGATTCGAGGGATCCTTCCGTCAGGCACTTCGAAAGGATGTTCGTCAAGTCGTAAACCTCGATAGAATGATTCGGACGGATTTTATCGCGCGCTTTAGAAGCTCGGATGGGAACAGCGTCCCCCGAGGACGATGTTTTAGACTTAGTTTAAAGTATCCCGACCGGTTATCGATAGGCCTCGCGACGCTATCGCGAGAATCGAGACTTTGTAATGGCCAGCGACACGTGGGGATCGAGTCGAGAATCTATGTCCCGAAAAAGTCACCCTTGATTCTTCTCGAAAGGAAACGCCAGGGAACGTCGAAGGACATTTTAACGCGGTTCTCGGTTTCAGTTTCAGTCTCGGTGGTCGATTCAAAATATATTTTTTAACCGAAGGGACGGACGAAGAGAAAAGAAGAATTTGAAAGGGTTCACAGCGAAACAATTTCGATTCACGCGTCGACGAACCGTGTGCAGAGGCAGTCGAGCAGTATCGATAACGCCGAGATGATGGATTGTAACGGAGCATAAAACCCTGTCGTACGTTCTAAAATAATAATCAGCCCCCGGGGTTGTCGGCGATGCTAGCCAGGAATAATCAGGAATTCCGGTCGCGTCCAGGTTGTCGCGCGAGGCGCCAATCATGCCAACATTCAGTCGTACGACGTGCAACGGTGTTACAGTCGAACGAGAGCCAGCAGGATAGACACGGCACACCGGTCGAAAGAAGAGCAACAGAGAGAAAGAAAGACCCCGAGCTACCGACTCGATTCGCGAAACTCACCAATTATTTGGCCATTCGTTGGCAACGTGCGCCAAATCTACAAGTGTTTACCCTGCGCTCCACCCCTTCACGGTCTCTGACACTGGCGCGCAGGGATGACGGAGGGCTGGCTTCCATCGGGAGGTGGCGGTGACGGCAAAAAATCGAGTAAACAGTGTAAGCCCGGAAAATCGCTGATTTCTCGGAAAGGAACGAAAACCGGAGAACGGCGCGGTCGGAGAAAGAGGGAAAGTAAAAAAGGGATCGAACGTTCCTTCCTTTTCTTTTCGAGTTCAACCAACCTCCTCTATTGCCGTGTCTCTCTTTCCCTTTCTGTCTCTCTCACGGTGTACGAGTGAAACGATTTTAATTGGAGGACGATAATTGTTCGGCAAACTTGCTTCCCTCGCCGCGAATTTTCCTGAGCTACGCTTTAAATTCATCCATTGTCCGTCGGTTCTTCGCAACTGCTGCCGATTCCATCGGTGTTTATCCCGTCACTGTTTCACAGACATCAAGATCCCAGCGGTGGGGGCGAGTTTCGATTGTCTCTCTCGAGACAAAAGCGAGTAGCGCGGAGAAAAGCCAGCCGCACCTTCTACGTTGAATTCCGTTTAAACTCGCCAATTAGTCATCCAACGATACACCACCCTCGCGACTGAACGCTATTTTCTAATCGAAATCGTACGCGTATAAAACGACCAATTGTAGAATGAAATCAAAAGATTTCCGATTTTCGACGGCTGCCTCTCTCCAACGGCGAATTTCGTTTCGACCAGCCCGGAAATTATCGTCGCTTCGCCGATGCGGGTCAAGCTGAGCCAGCTTTCGGCGTCGGTGTAAAAAAAAAAAGAGGATCTCGACGTTGTCGCAGCGAGGAACAGGGCTGCGGAACGGGGATGGTGGAAAGGTGTCGAGGGTGTTACGACAGACAGGTTGCGGACACGAACACGCTCGAGCCTCACTCTCTCTGTCGCGCGCGCACGCTCGGCAACGGAAGCGGAGAGCGTTGCTCTGTATCCGCACAAGCAACGGCTCGAGAGCCAACGAGTGGCCGACATATTTTATAATTGATTCCGGCAAGTTCGATCGTCGATAATGACGTGTAAACACTAATTACGACCGTGGTGCCACTAATTAGTGGCTGCCGGAGTGTCCTGGCCTGCGCCTAGTCCCAGCAAGCTGGGTATTAATTAATTAGAACCACTCTGGCATGCTGGTGATTGCACATGGCGCGTCATACTCTGCCACGGATCTTTGCTCTCGAGGAGAGGACAACTCGATACGTAACATCGTCGTTGCTTCTAATTGCTGATACCAGCGATGAAAATTATTCGACATATCTTCGTGACATCGATTTAAAACGTTGCTCCGATCATTCTAATTGATCGAACGAAATTTTTCGCGAAACCCGCGAATGCCTCGAAGTCGTTCGTCCGGAAACCTTCGATGACCCAGGCAAGAGATAAAAAGGTGTGGAACTAAAGAAGGACAGGGAGGAAGATCGAGGGATCGAGAGGGTAGAAAGAAAGGGAAAAGGGTCGTAGATACAAGGGAAGTTCAGAGACTGCTTCCCGTCGCCGACTCTTTGACTGATGATTGGCAATCGGTAAGCCGATTACGAGGCCGAATGAATGTGCTCGCCGGGCCGAGGCTGGTCTGGTCCAACCCTGCTGGCTGCTTTCGCTCGCTTGTCTACGCTCTATATATCCTTTGCAACCACCCCCGTGAGCTACCGAACGCCGCCCCCTACGCCTGGAAACAAGCCCTCGGTGATCTCCTTATTAACCGCAGCCCGGTAATTGCGATCGACGAGCGATTACGCTGCGCCTCGCTGGCTGCACTCTGCGGCCAGGATTAGGCAGATTAGTCGTCGGTTATGCCGCCGGATAATTGATTGCACCCGCCAGCTTCGAGCCGCAATTAAAGGCGGTCTCTCTTACGACGATTCACCTGCGATTGTTCATGCGAACGCTTCGCGTTTCGCATCGATTAGGTCGCTTAATTTCGAGTCCTAGGCTGCTTCGACAATATTTAATGGACTTCGTAAACTGGCTGTTGCGAAATTAATTGGAAACTACTTTCCTACCGATTCGATTAAATTACCATTTCGAATATGCTGTAAAATTGTATGCACGATATTTAGTAATTTTTAGATTAAAAATTTTCAAAGATTCTGAAAGAGCGTCGAATGAATAACGTCCTAGCACACTCGCGTATTCGAGCATAAATCGACCGATAGCTTCGCGACTAGCCCCGAGTTTTTTCGTCGGTTCGGCAGTAGGAATTATTCCCTCTCGATTTCCTCTCTTAATTTCCCGGCGAGCAAAGAGCGCGCACACGACCGCGTCGTCGACCACATATTTAATACGGTGGTCGACACGAGGGGGGCGTGTGTACATCTGTCAATGCGCCGCTCTGGACCTTGCAATTTAAAGGGGGGGTGTCGAGGGGGCGTCGAAGGCTTGCTTGAGTTATTGGAGGTTGTCAGTACTGGCTTCTGGTGCCAGGAACACGTGCTCCGATTTCGCGGTAAATCGCCGCCTCAAACCGCTTCTACCCCCGGCACGTCTCGATCCCTCGACTCCGTGCAACCCCGGCCTCGATTCTTCTCGACTACGAGCAGAGAGGTGACGACAAAAAAAAAGAAGAAAATCTCTCTCGGCGAACTTCCACGAGAGAAATAATGGGGCCGAGTAAGAGGCGTGGGATTAGAAAAAAGGAACGATCGAAAACGCTGGACGGCGAAGAACGATAGGGGGTCGTTCGATGGCTAAATTATAGCTTTCAGACCCGTTTTTTCAAAAGTGCTCGCGTTACGTACGTCGTTCTTCGCCCTTTTTCTCTGTTTTCCGACGAGAGACACAGACACGGTTGTATCGAAGAAGTAGAATCGCTAAGTCATGACTTTGAACTTTGGACGATTAACTCTAGTCGCCCCCTCTACGAAATCATCGGACCCTCGCGCAAATACGAGATGTTTGTATAAAAAGCAATATGTACTCGAGCCCGCATATCGAAGTGTTTGTGGCACGAAAACGCGAGCGGTAACTCGAGGCACGCAATGTTTGGCCTGCTAAAAGTCCTCGCTGACATCTTCTACGTCATCGGGAACAGCACTTTTAAAACGCGTCACGACACGTGTCGTCGCTCTAAAAAGGGTGGTTCGTTGTACACAAAATCAAAGGGCGTAGACACGAGTTTAAACGCCGCCTGCTCGGATTCGCACGGTTTTCGGCTCGTTAAATCGGCCGTGATATTTCTTCGAACCTCTTGTCCTACTTTACGGTTGCTCGGATATACTTTGCCTGTTCTTGGTTACTTCCGTGTATTCAAAGAATTCGCTCCTGTTTCCAAAGAGGCAGACGATACGAACGCGAAGAAATTGGAACGTGTTCGGGTAGAATCGAGGAATAATCGATGGAGGATGTTCCTCGAGGGACCACAGAGAAGATGACGAATGGGAGCGTGACTACTCGGCGGAAGTTTTCTGGAGAAAAAAAAAATCATGCTCGCCCATAGAAGCACCCTTCTTGTCTATTCACTCGAGTTGCCCTTCGCCAGCTTTATCGATTTCTTTTCATCGCGATACGAAAATAGTTTCGAGTGGCCCGACGGAACTCGAGGGCTTCTTAAGGCCGACGAAAGGGTGTACTTCTCAGTGACAGAGAACCCAAAATGGCGGTCCTGATACGGGAACACCCTCGGAATCTGGCTGTACACGGGAAATGCATTAAATTCCTTCGATTGAAATAACGGCGTTGAAAAAGAAAGCACGCGAAATCTGTACCTGTTTGCTCGTGTAAACAACGAGAAGGATACGGCAACGGTTAAAAGTTCTCCGAGGAAAGTAATATCGAAATGAAATTTTAATGGGGAAGAAAAGGATGAAAAATCTTAGCATGGTTAATCCACTCTTGGCAAGGGGTAAAGAAAAGCGCGTTAATTAACAAAGGAACAAGGACGGAAGAGAAAGCTGGCGCAGGCGAATGCAAACAGGAACCGGGAGGAGAAATAAAGGGGAACACGGAAGAAGGAGAAGAAAGAACGAACAAAGGAGCTGGCAAAATTTATACACGCTCCCGCACAATGTCAATGAACCTTTCCAGCTCGCTCGTGTGCGTCGTGTGTTGGACAAAAAGGCAATGTAACAGAAGCAAAGGCCGCGATAGAAGGGATGGAAGCAACAGAGACGGAGGATATTTTTAATTGGACCAAATAACAAACTGTGATTATTTGCGACAATCAGCTCGGTCGCGCGTTGCGTTTACCAAGACCGTGTCAAGCGATACGCGGGTGCACCGACGTTTAGCCACATCGTTTTCCCGTCTTTCCTGATAAATCGTAACGAAGCCGTGCATTGTAATTACGCAATTCTTTCTGTTATATTAATTATCTTTGCCTATTGCATCCGATAGGCGAAGCCGAAACGTCGAACTCGAAAACGATAACTTGAGGCGAAATTTGTGAACGACCCACCCGGTAGATGGACCGTTCGTATTGCGTAGATCGGGGAAGGATTTTAACACGAAGAAAGTCGCGAGGTAGGCAAGCCTCATAAATACAGTTTATCCGGTGGCACGCCCATCCACGCTCATTATTCCGAAATATCTCATTCCACCGGCATTGCCAACCCCGGCATCGCCATGCCGTGTCGCCAGATTTAAAAAAGTCTTATCTCAAGCACAGCGTCAGGAGACAGAAACAGGAAAACGAAGGGAGAGTTCTGGAAATAAGAAAGAAAGACGAACGCGAACCCGTCTTCTACGCGTAGCGGGAAGAAGAAGCTCGTTGCGGGGAAGAACGCGTTTGGAAACGTTAATTGTCCAATAAAGTCGAGTTACGGCCGGCAAAAATATGCCGTTAACGGTCTCGTAAGGAGACCTGGAAATGACGCGAAAAGACGTTACCTCGCGATTAACTTTGCCACCCTGTCTGCTCGAGGAGTTTCTTATTCGACTAACAATTCTTTCCAACAATTCGATACGATGTATGCTCTTGGCAATATATCAAGTTGTTCTTTTCATATTGACGTATCAACATATACAATACGTGTGTATATCGAATAATATGTGTATGTCGAACCAAGTTCGACAGTGCACGTTGAGGGTTCCTCATATAAGTTTACGTGTTTTATACGATATATCTAATCGTACGTTGCAAAATATATTTCGATTCGTTAAAGAACGTAATCCCCTTTCAGTGGCTCGTAGATTTTTAATTATTCCCAACGATAGAAACGAAAGAAAGCCTTCAGACGATGTGGTGGCAATCACGGTCGCATTCAGCCTGTCTCCCGATAACGGCTGCTTCCACGAGCTGGCGTCTCGCAGGATCAAAATATTTCAATCCAAGATGTCGTGGCTCCGGTGACACAATGGCGGCACGTGTTAATGGGATTAGTCGGGATACTATGGGAGTATATAGAGAAGGACATGGGGACGAGGCCAAAGTGTGTGCCCACGCACGTATCCTGCTTGTCAGGATGTGCTTGCTACTCGGACCGAGAAGCTCGAACAAGCAACACCGTTACACACCTTTACATAATCCCGATATTTATAGATATATGGTAGCGGTGCTTCGAGCGTGGCAGCCTTCCACCGATTAAATTTCATTGCTTTCCAGCTGACAAGAGACGAGATACGCTACGAGCTCCATTAGTCGAATTAACAAGGTTTGGATAACGGAAGTGATCGCACAAAAGAAATCTTTGATCAACGACGCTAATTTCTTGATGCGTTAATTTATATACTGAAATCACTGATCGAAATAAAGTCTTGGAAAAAATCTGACGACGAATAAAAGTTTATAGGCAAGAATGAGAAATACGTATGTAGAAAAAGACGGAAGGCAGGAAGGAAGGAAGGAAGGAGGAAAGAAGGTAAATGAATTCTGTGTCGCGGTATAGAGGCTAAACGTTCAGGACTCCCGAGGAACAGAATCGCACGGGATTATGATTATCCTTGTCGCGAGAAACGAGTGATTTATCCTGTCGCCGTGCTCATTACTGCTCCCGGTCACATAATCCAACCTGCTGGCCACACCTTGCTGACCGTTCGTGCATAGATTAAGGCACGTCCATATCGGCGTAGGTGCACCCTGCGAGTTGCCGTGTAAATTAACCGAGTCAAGCTGGATCATCCTTTCAATTTAATTTTCCAAACGGAACTTTTATCACCAAAAAGTAATCTCTTGTACGTTCGAAACCGTGCCACGAATAGAAAAGGAAGTAATGAAAATGTTCAAACTGGATTTACCGGCAACAAAGGGCAGATTTTTCGATGGAATTTAACAATTGAAATCAACCGCAACTTATCGTTGTACCATATCCCGTTTCTCCCGAAATATATACGGTTTTTCTAAAAGATACACCGTTTAAACACGAGAACCGGGCAAGCTTTTTTCCTACCAACGTGCAGCGACTAGGAAAAACCCCGACCGATAACGAAAATGGCTCGGGTGGATAGCAGAGCCACACGACGGTGGGTAGAGGGATGAGAGAAACGGAACGGGGTAGGTGGACGACGGGATTTTTACGGAGAAGAACATAAATATGGGGTATTATTCTCGCGAGCTGGTCGGTTGGCTGGCTGTCCCTCTGATTTATAGGCTCGGCTTGTGAACACGGCTGCCGGTATTTTTATTTAAATTTAATACACTCCACTTGCCGCGCGGGGGTGTGTATTAGGCAGCTTTAATAAGCGACCATGTACGAGTAAATATGTAATGCGAGCGGCGTTCCGTGCAGCTGATGATGATAAACGACCAAAATTCTCGCGACTTTCCCTTTATCGAGCTATATCCTAAACAAAAGTAGCCCCCTGTTGGGTGTACGCGTATTCGGGGCTAATTGCTCGCAATTTCATCGCAAATCGTATAATAGCGAAGAGACAGGTGTCTCCAAGCGTTCGAGAAAGAATCGCGCAAACGTTTCCGTGACTAAGATCGACCACGGATTAAAAAGTGCTTCGTCACGATATCTAACCAGGGTATCGATGTCTGTCGGACACTAATTCGAGGGTAGACCGTGTACACTCGAGCTTTCGATATGTACATACGCTAAGTCGATCCTTCTCGCATGATGGATCGGGTTAATGTAGCGTAGTACGCATTTACGCAATAGGCAGACAGTAGGTTCGGCGTTGATCCTAAGCTCGTGGGCGCAGGGTGAGGGTGACCGTGGGAGAAAACGCAATGGGTGCTTCAGGGTGCTACGCAGGTACATCTGTAATCGTGGTTTCGAGTGCTTTCATTTCTAACAGACATCATGTCAAGCTCGTCGACAGATATTTTCACGCAAAAAGTACGACGACAAATATGGAAAATGATGCAAACTGGCTAAATTGATCCGATTGAATTCGAAATAAGTAGCAAAACCTGTTTCGAAGAATATTTGCCAGATACACTCGGTGCATCATCTTTTATATCGTTCGAGCCTGACCATCGTAACGTTTATCTTGTCGAAAAGAAGGCTACGATTTTCACGGTTTCTTTCCGTGACCGACGTTTTCTAGCCACGCCTGGACGAAAGGATTCAGCGACGCAGAGAACAGTGGCGGTTTTCAAAAAATCCGTACAATAAAGACAGACAGGGACGAGTCTGGACGATTCTGGCGAAGCGAGAGGGAGAGGTTTATTCGCGGACAATATGTTTTCTCGTGCTTGCGACGAGAGAAGCACCGGGTTCCTAGGGTCGTCGCATTTGGGGTGGCTCACGGGGCTTGTAACTCGGTTAAACTGGCACGGATATTTCATTAGCCGTCCCCCTGAAGAGACTCGACCCCACGTACAACCCCAGAAGCCCGTACCGCGAAGAGACAGAGACCGAGGGCTGCTCCGAGCGTCGTCCTCTGATCCTCGAAAGGCATCGTCGTCGTTTCGCTGTTCGAGGCTCGTCGCATTAAGTCGAGTGCCGCGCCAACCCCACTTTCCGCTAAATTGTTGACACGACAAATATATCGCTGCTACTCGTGTATACCCCGTGTGTCCGTCCATGTCTCCTTCTCGAGGGTAGTGTTTCGAAAATTCGACGGGGGACCGTAACATTTCGAGCCCCTGTTATGATTTTAATTTTGACTCCTCGTCGCACCCTTGCCACTTCTTCTCTCGCGGATGAACGCGGAATCACGGTGACTCCGCGACGAGAATTATTAGCATTCCTTAGCTTCGAACGACACTGCGTAGGAGAATCGAACCTACATAATTTTACCTCCGAATCCTACAGCTCTATACAAATTCGGTGCATACTTTTCAAAGCTCGACTGCCTTATTCCCTGGCTCGAAGAAAGCTGTCCTCGCGCGAGTTGCCTAGACTGTAAAGGATGGCACGGTTGGGCAACGCAGGGAGCTCTAGCTGTTATCACGGACGTTAGCTTTCAACGGGTCTCCCAGGATATAAAAGTAGCCTGGGGCGACCATTACTCGGACATTGTCCGCGCGACTCTCTTTCCTCCTTTCCGTCTTCTGCTTTTCCAGCCTCGCTTTCCTCCGTGGCCCCTGTCTTTCTCGCTAGAAACGCTCCAGCTAGGCGCAAAGAGGGAAGGAGCAAGAAAAGAAACGGAAAGAGAAGTCTCCTTATCAGAATTCCAGGTCCGTTCCAGCGTCACCTTGTCGCAAATCCATTTCGCAGTCGGCGAATTTCCACTCGTACTCGTCTCTGGAATCGGGACGAGGGCTGGGTTTCAATCGCGCGAATTTCCTTCGACTCCTTCAGCCCTTTTTCTTTCACTTCCTCCTCCTCCTCTTGCTCTCTCGTCTGCTCTCGCGTTCACCACGAAAATGGACCGAGAATCCCTTAATGGATTGATGCCTAATTTCAACGAGAGGCTCTTTCCGCGCGAATCGTCAGGATTGTATCGGAAAAATGGCAAGCTAGATATCTGTTTTCGGTCTGCTATTATATTTTGCGGCGTATTTCTGTAAACGCGGAGCATCAGAGCGTGCTCGTGTACTTGTCAATGAATCCGTTGCATTAAACGTTAAATTCCGTAGATCGGAAGCCATCGATTCGATTCGCGGCCTCCGATAGAGGTAACACGCGCGCTGACTCATTATCGTTCGGTAATAAATCCACATATTTCCCGTTAATTGCCTCCCACCTGAAGTCTCCGAGCGAATCTGCTCGCTGAACATCGCGCGCATGGTTAGTCAGAGGACTCGGATGCTGCCGTCAAGAGACGGGAAGCAATTATCCGTTTCGAGATCGCGGCACGAACGAGTCCCTCCCTTTTATTCCGTCCAATGGGGTAAAAAAGACTGAAATATTGGCAAACGGTATCTCAACAAATTAGCTCGATGAAATGCAGATGGAACACAAAGTGAGGCTGGCTGGAAAAGGGCGAAGACAGGGACAACGGACGGGAGAAGAAGAGAGAAAACTAGAGGGAAACGGGCACGAGGGTCGGCTGCAGGTGAAAGAGAAAGAGAGGGTGAATCAAAGTAAAGTCGTTCAGACTCATTGAACTGGAAGTAACCGACAGAGTGGCTTCCGCGCCTGCCGCTACTAATCTTATGCAATTACTTTACAATTCACTCTGCCGCTTGCCACTCACTGCCGATAGAACAATCTCTGAAATCGAGTTACCCCCTCGAAACTTTCCAGGCGACTCCACCTCCCGTTTTCTTTCAACGCCGCGATTTTTTTTTTTTTCAAGTAACACCCGGTGAGCATCGTCACGATACTCGTTGATACGTTCCGTTTAAAACAGTCCCTTCTCGCTTATTTCTCTCCAACCCCCATCGATCTTTTCACGGAACCGACAATTACGTTTTATCCGGTACCACGTTCGACACCGTTCCTAGTTATCCGCTTTGCTCGTTGTATCCGAGAATGTTCGTTTGTCCGAAAGCCCGAACGAGGAACGACGATCTCGAAGAGAGAGCTCGACGGAGATCCTTAACGCACGCGATATTCGTTATCGAGAGAAGATTCGTCGATACCGAAACGTTCGAAGCAAGGGTCTGGCGTATCGATATCTTGGCACAGTCTACCCGTATCCCTATCCAATCTTAGTTATTGAAAAACTACGAAACCTTCCTAAACAATAGCGGTCCCATGGGCTACGAGAAAGGCAGTGCCATTTCATTAAGGAACGCTCCGTGCTCCTCCAGCCGGGTTTCCGCGATTCAATTCGCATAGAACGAGGATCGAAATACTTTTGTGGGCGATCGAACTCGAAAACTTCGAGCCCGACATCCGTCGAGAGAGAAACTCGCTCGCTCGTTCAACCATTCTCGGAAATTAATTTTTCCCCGCGTACTTTGCATCATGCAGCTGTGCTCCGAGTCCGTTTAGAATCTTTCTTTTTTGCTTTCGAGCGAATGTGTTCGTCCGTGTAACGTACGAGTGTCGTCGACAGCGGTAGCGAGATAAAAATCGTTCATTACACGGTAGATACAAGCTAGAAACGACGCTGTTTATCGGACGTCGCGATCTTTCGATCGGACGGACGAAACCACTTGAAAATCCACTTGACGAGAGGGGGAATTCTGGTAGTTTTCATCGTCAGCTGGACCATTCTGCGTTCACCGTTGGAGCCACCAGCGAATTAATCAGGCTTCGATGCACGAAGAACGCTACTCGATTCCGAGCCGAGTTTTCAGACTGATCTCGTAGCCGGTCCATTACCATAATTGCAGCGCACTCGTCGTTCATCCTTTTAAATATTCCAGGACCCCGAGGATTCCCATGGAACCTGGAACCCTCGGCTTCGACCGAACTCGAACGCATCCGTGAACACCGGTTCGCCAGAATCTCGACAGAAGTCGAACCGATTCCTGGAAATCTATTCGCTGGATCGTCACCCTCCCCCCTCGAGTAATCGGAGTAATTTCGAGGCGACCAGCCGTGACGACGTGCCCCGTCATCTTGCCCGTAATTGATTCCTAACGGGGCCCGAAGCCGGACAAAACAAACAGCGCCATATGGGCCACGATAGCGGAGAAAACGAGACGGAGACAAACACGGCCCCGAAAACGCCCCGATGGTGCACGATGACGCGCCGCCAGGGGGTGCGTTGCATCCGTGATCGAGATACGCCCATGTAATCAAGGGAACCAAACGGGCAACCCCTTGTTACACCCCCGAAAAGCCTCCCTTACAACGATATGGTGAGCCGTGATTAACTTTTCGTCGTGGCGCCGCGCCCCATTCATTTGCCATTCATTCGCGTCCGCACGGATTACCAGCGCAACGAGACGCGACAGACAGTGAGAAAAACCGAAAGAACGGACAGGGAAAGAAAGAGAGAGTACGGTTCGTTTGTATTGGTGCACGCACACGAGAAAGATCACAGAACGAAATCACTGAGTGACTGAGTGACTGAACGGCTGATTTGACTGCTGGGACCGTTTCCGCGGGGCTTCGATTGGTCGTCCGATATTTCGATCGTCCAGCGAAAAAAAAACGGAATCGCGAATGTAATCGTTCATCAACGGTGTAACGCGCGTCGTTTTTTAATCGAATCGGGGAACGGTACAAATCAAGAAATCGCGTTACGATATTAACCTTTTAAATTGTTGTCGACGCATCGTTAACCGAGTATATGTAACAGTTTTACGCGTTCTTGATATATTCGCTTTTAAGATCGTTCGAAAAAATTCAATTTCAAACTCGTAATATTCGTCGACTTAAGAATTCGATTATATTCGCCGAAAAGTCCAGCAACGTAGACGTAAATCTTTGCCGACAGTCGATAAATCGAATGATCGGAAGGCTAGTTTTGTAGCTACGATCGTCTATCCGAAAATATCGGCCGTTTCCTCGAACGTCTGCGCTAGATATCCCGATAAAACGAGAAACCCATGCCAGTTTCGTAGCGACGTTCGCTTTAAACCGAACCCCGTGACTCACCGCCTTAAAACCGCGGCCCAGTGACAAAGAGCAGAAGGGGTTTCCGCCCTCTTCGGTCCACGATTTAATGCCTGCTCCCGGTTATCAGAGTAATCGTGAAACTCACCCCACCGAGCTGCGGCCCGATTTCGACGGCCCTCACGGGGCGACCGTTGATTGAAACGTTCTGATTGCGTCCCCCAGGGGGTGGCATGCGGGTGCCACAGGGGGAGGGTGACCATCCCCGCTCTTCCACGAAGCCCGCCGACGCGGCACGTACCCACTTATTTGGTAGTCTAATGTCTAATGCGAACGTCACCGTGACGAGGAGGCTGATGATGTCGTTCGTGACTCGATCAGGGACAATGGAACCCCTCCAAGATTCTGGGATTGCGGCGAAGAGACACGGAATTTCTTCGTTAACTACCGTGTCGTATATATCTTACAGTTTCGTGCGAATAATAACAGCGTCGTTTAGTTCGCGACTCGTAATCGGCTTTAATTTTCACCGTAAATGTTCGTCGTAAGTGATCCTCGTCGATAGGAGTATAAAAACGGAGGCATTTTCCGTATCCTGCACGCAACCGAAACGATTTCAACCCCCCGTGCTCTCGACGGTGCGCGTGAGATCGAAAAATCAAGCACTCGAGAACGCGAATTGAAAATCTGACGGTGATAAAAAAGGACGAAGGTAAAGGGGACGATCCTCCGGCAATTTCTTGCAGCCCCGATACGATAAAGCTAGTCGCGGAGCGTTGGCGTGGCGGCGAACGCGAAGAAAAAGACGAGAAAAGTGGGAAGGAACAGAAGAAGGGTAAGGGGCGGCTTGTCGGGGGAGGATGGTCTATCAGCATATTTCAAAGATAAGCCTGCCTCTGCCTGCCTACCCTTCTCGGCAAACCCCTGCCGGGCCATCAGCCATAATAACAATCCGATATGATTACGCCATAATCGTAACGTAGCCAGCGTAGCGGGAGAGCAAAATTACGCCGGTGAATTGAGATACCGTGTTTACGTCTTCCAAAGTACTCGCATAAACAAAATTAAACGACTCCCCCGCCCTGTTGGCCGCGCAGCGTTAACTTCGTTGCTGGGATCGTCTATCGGTCGCGAGAAACGTTCAGAATCTTAATTCAGCCGCTATCGAGAATTTTTGTGAAAACCGAAAGATTTCGTACAACAAATTTTCCACGCTCGTTCAACAAACACCACGAAACAACGTTCTTGATCTCGCTGACCAAGTTGCGGTTTCGACTTCCAAAAAAAAAAGAATTGTTCGCGAAGGGTGTCGGAGGTGACTGCTACGTATTCCTAGCTCCCCGAAGATCGGGACAATGTATCCTCGACGTCACTCTCGATGGTTAGAACTCGAAGCAAGGGTAGGCGGGTGACGCGCAATTCGGATAGGAGGAACTCGAAGAAAAGACGATAGCCAACTCGAAGAAGGAAGACGGAGCTAAGAGGAGAAAGGGGATCGGAACGATCAGTAGTCAGCTGACGAGGAAGAAATATAATGGAGGTAAGAGAGGAAGAAGAAAGCAGGCAGGAACGAGAGGGAGGAGAGACTCTCACTTTCCTGTCGGTAGTCGACGGTCCGGATTGTCGATGGAATGCTAAACGACCCGGAATCGCTGAATCGGTATTGAGTCCTCTTTCGTGGTCTCTCCATCTCTCCTCTCTCTCTTTCTTACTCGTCTTTCTCCGCTTCCCTCTGCCACCTAGCCGCCAACTTCCGACCGCCCTTAGCATGCCGGTGATTGTGCTCGCCGTTTTGTACGAATTTGCCTGTTGACTGCGATGTTTCACCTTCCAACGAATCTGGAAATCCCAGCACAGGAACGAAATAACCGTGACCGTTTGCTTTGCCAACTACCTACTCGATCGGCTTCCGAAAACGAGAGAAATTTCTTCGCAGTTTATTCCATATATTGCGTATCGTCGTCGTGACTCGATTGACCCGTGATCGTCGATCGAGGGACAAACAGCGATATCGTGATAGTAGCACGAAGATCGTAATAGCGATTCCACAAACAACGAAAGTCGGATCGATGAAACGAGCCTGGACCAGACGCCAACGTCTAATTTCTGCGAAACACAGCGGCGCGGCGGCGGTGTCTCGAACCGGCATATCAGTCCGCTTCTATCATCTTTCCGCGCGTACAAACCGACGAACCACGGCACACGAGCTCGAAGCTGAACGTGTCTACGCGTGAACGACTGTACGTGTGTACGTTCCGTTCGGCATTATCCGAGCTCTAGTATCTGATGACCCGCCCAGGGCTGCGTCTGACAGCAGCAGCCGGGAAATGAGGACTTCTAGGAGGCGAGTCTACGCGGGGGTGAGTTTTGCGGAGGGCACTCCGTTTCCACGGGTTTGCGGCTAGAGGGCAGGGGCGAGCAGCGGTGTTGGCGGGCTACGGGAGGGTGCCAGGAAAGGGGGGTGACAGTCTTCATGTCATGCACTTAAATATGTACCCGAGATAATGCCGTCGAGAGGACCTGCGGGGCTCGCCGAGTTCTCGAATGGAATGGAACGACCCGGAGTGTTTCAGACAGTTTGTTTACCAGCCGAGTGTTTCTCGCTCCCCTTTTCTTTCTCTCCTCGACCAACGTCAACCCTCTTCTACGTGGCGGCCTCTTTAAACGGCGCTCTCTTCCGAACGATTGATATCCGCGGACGTTTGTTCGACTCGTGGAAACTCCAAAGTCTCTGGCTAATCGTGTCATAAGAAATCTAGATATTGTTGTACAGACGATATACATATGTACACACGAGAGAAGTTTCTACATAAGCTCTACAAGGAAGAAGTCACCTACTTGCCCGAGTCTCTATCGTGACACGAGAGCAAACTGTTGGACAACATCGGTTGTATGGTGCAATTTTCAGAGATCGCAGGAATGGAAGGAAGTCTCGAGTTAATCGATAGAAACGCACGATGGAAGACGAGTGTGCGTGCGGGCCAGTGGCATACGTGAATCGAGCCGCGTGTGTGCATATGCTAATGCGAGAATAAACGGTTCTATTAGAAGAGCCAACAAACGCCCCACTCGATGAGCGCGGGGATTTGAATACATAAATACACTCGAGTTCCTGGCGGGTACACGTATGCATACGCTCGGAGGTCGGAGGGTGTGATGTTTTAATCCGCCGACGACGGTCCCGCGATTATTTCTATCGGGAATGGGTCAGCAGTATTCATAAAAGATTCACGAGAACTCGCGATGGTATAACCAACTCGTTTTGGTCCACGCAATTAAATCTAGCGAGTATCGAGGCGAACAGAGTTATTGGAAAGAAACGAGCGAGAGGGACAAGAAATATGGTCTCCATAGAATATGTTCGATTCGTCGAAGAGGTTGCTAAGGGTGGGAATTCGGAATAGCGAATTCCTGACCGACGAAGGAACAGTTTCCAAGGGATTTCGTGTCGTCGCCCGGCAACTCGAGCGTTCCCCTACCGATTCCTTGGCCGCCTCCCAAAACACCCGTCCATTCGTAAGTCACTTTGTCTAATTCCAACCAACTTTGTCGATTTATCTTCAAGCTCGTTCGCGTGCCTGTATACTACTCGCGTCGTGTACTCGAATCGAAGACTACTCATCTAAGAAACCAATAGATGCTTGGTTAGTGAATTTTCTTCGATACGTCGCGTTGAGTCGCGTCGATGAAACGGAGCGAGAGAAAAATAAAATGTTCCGTTTTCTTGGCAGCCAAAAGGAGAAGTTTCGGTGGCACTCGACTAATGGATGCCGGCAATCTTACGGCAGGGTGAGAACGTAACGCGGACACGACGAAGACGGAAGCGGAGAAACGACGAGAAAGCCGGAAAGGAGGGAGCGAGTACGAGAGAGAAGGTCGCGACGGCAAACTTTAACTCGTTAATTACCGACGCGAGGGCAACTTCTTGCCAGCGCTCGAATATTTCAAACTATTGTGTTCGTAAACCCCTCGGGCTTTGGCTCGGGCAACGAGACCCCGTGTATATAGTATACGCTAAGGTCCTGCACTCCTGTTCCTGCTTCAGACTCGCTCCTTCGTCTACGATCACACGAACAAGCGACTACCAGCGCGTACAAGCGCACCAACACGCGTGTCCTTCGCCAGAACCGTCCTCCTTGCTCCGTTCGTTGCCGAAGTCGCTCTTGGATTCTCTACCGAATGTCCCAGAAATCCCTGACTACGAGCAGAGTCGAGTCGTTGGACCAAGAAAAGGGAAGGTGGAGGCTGAAGAAATTGAAGAAGAGAGCGAACCAGAATGGGCTGCTCGAGAGGGTTGCGTCGAAGAGAGACGAGAGCCTGTAACCGAGGTTTCTCCGGGCAAATCGCGATCGATGGGACACAATGACATCGATAAACCTACGAATCAGTCCGATGGCAATTTGCATAAGAGCTTACGCGACTGCTTCCACGATTACCGAAGTCGCAGCTACCTGCTCGTTCGCGCGATCGATCGTCCCCGTACAGTTTGATTAATTTCCATTATCGAAAGTTTCCAGCTGGTGTTCTCTAGCGAGCACCAGAGTGTTTACGACGGTCGTGCTTTCTGGAATTCGAGTCGTACCGAAATTCGTCGCGAGCCGGAGAAGTCGGCCTGTAGTCTGAAGAGTTCGCCGCTCTTCAGACATCGAGGTTCTCGTCGAAACCTTCCTGGATGGAGCACCTGGATCGTCGAGACGCGGATACCATGGAATTTTCGCCGGTTTCGAGCTCGCTGGCACGTCGTGCAACGTCCCGATTCGACTCGGTTCATTTCTGAAGAAACACCTGCTCCAGATTGCACGATCCAGAGAGCGGAAACCATATCCGGTACTCCAGCGTTCCTTCATCCGGAAGAAAAAACTGGGAACGTTTCGCCGGTACGAGAAACGAGGGTGCAAACAGAGAGACAGAGAAAGAGGTAGAAAAAAAAGAAAGGCAACAGAGGGAGCAGAGAATCGTCGGGAAAAACTGAGAGACAGAGAGGGACGTTAGCATCCCGAGGGAGGTGGTTCGTACATAACGTTAATTGTCGCAATTATTACGATATTATAATTCACCCTAATTGTACGGCCAATCGGCACGCGAAGTGCTTAATTGCTCCTTCCGGGGCGGAGGGGGAGTCAGCCGGCTAAAGGATAGAGGGCTGGGAAGGGGGTGGAAAAGTAGGCGGAGGGAAAGGTTCATGCAATTAAATTAATCGCCACCACTCTCGGATACAATGATAATCCCGGTTGCACCGGTACTTTCTAGAGTACTCGTCGCGTATTTGTTATATATTTCCCAGCGATTTCCGAAGAGGAACGAACAAACAGGGAAAATTCGCGGATAATAACGATAACTCGATGTCGAGCAGACGAAAAAGGAACGTTCGAACGCGGTTAGAGATTCGGAAGGACCGAGTTAACGGACAGCCACCGAATCGTCCAGCTTTCGACGAGGAAACGTCGCGAGACGGTCGCGAAACAAAGAACAGGCCGGAAAGAGGAAAAAGCGAGAAAGAAATTTCGCCGTTTGGCGGGAAAAATAAAGGCGAGCAACGCGGCGTTGGCTCGCTTTGCGAACGGTAGGGCTCGCGTTCTTCGACGTTCCTGGTCGAACGAGTGAAACATATTTAACGAGGTACTTAAAAAAATAATCTCGTTTCTCCGCGGCTCCTCGTGCTCCGTACACGTGGCGAAACAAATAATTACGTCTTATTGTTGGCGAACCCGAGGCGGGATCGTTGCAAAGCGTCGAACTTAAGACAAATTTTTTCCTTGCGTCTCGATCGTTGGAAACTGGAAATGCCGTTCGAGAAAAGAAAAAAAAAGTGAAAATACCGTATCGAAAACTCGAGCCAACGATTCAACGAATGTTTCCGAGTGAACGATCCCGAACGGAGGAAACAACGATATCGAACGTTCTAACGGGTCGGTTCGATGAGACGATTAATACGAAGAAAAGTCGAGAGTTCGGTCATTATTATACGAAAGGAACGCGAAACTGCAAGCACGCAAGAATGTCCAGAACGATGCTCCTATTGTTCGTCAACGGGCCAGAGATTCCTCGACCGCAAACCTGTATCTCCGTCAGGCATTTTCTCTTTCGTTTTGCACGATTTTCCTCCATCCTACATCTCGTGCTACTCTTAATAAGCCTATGCTTGGATGCATCGCACGATGCACCGGTTGAGGAACGACCGCCGCCGCCAACGACGACGACGACGAAGAAGAAGAACGTTGAAGGTAGATACCGAGACTCATTTGCAGGATGGAACCGGTACTTCACACCCGGAGGATTTCGTTATGCGGAATCTCTGACCGTTCTCGAAGTTTCAGTGTTCGATTCTAACCGGCAAGTCCTGCCATTTGTCGCTCCTAAACTCGAAAAAGTAGCAGGTCTTATTGTTTCGTCGGTAGCGTGCATCGTAATAAGCCATGAACGAGAAAAAAGAAACAGAATTCGGAGCCGAGTTACGCAACGTTGGCCGTTCACGGCTGGCCAACCGCGTTATGCGAAAGCTTCCAGGCACAGGTGACGTTTCGTGGTTCGTGACGCGAACAACGTCCCCGGAAAACGAGAACGATGACTACGGTCCTGTCCTCGGGACGAGGCTAATGGACAAAAGAAGGGTAGCAACGAGAAAACGGCGTACGTCAGTGCGCAGCCGTGAAAGGGTGCAACCAACGATTAACAACGAGAGGGCCGAGAGTGTCGCCGAGAGTGTTGTCTTCGTGTGCCGTTTTCACGCAGTCATCGTCCTCGACCTGCTCGTTCTCTGTTTCCGTCTCTACGCGTCTCTTCTTTCTTCCTTGTCCGACGAGCATCTCTCCTCCGTCGCCGTTGCACCCGGTTCGTTTTCGTAATTGAAAGACGACCCGTGCACACCTCTCTTGCCCCTTAACCCTTCAGCGTTATTATGCACAATCTTCGAGGTGCCCGTCATCCTCGTGACCGTTGCGTCGATGAGCTTGCATCGGGTTCGCGAGCCTCGAATATTTATCGTTTGTTTCTTTTTCTCGAGGGCGAGTGAACTCTCTTATAGCCGGCTACGATTGTTGGCTATAAGAAGAGAGATGTGGCGTAATTATACAATTTCGATAGAATGTCAGGGGAATCTGACAGATTGTGTAGCAGGGATTGCAGGTGCCTCGACGAAAATTCTTCGAAACGTTGACAGAATTTTCGCGAGTAAACAGCGAACGCGAATAATAATTAATATCGAAATTGATAGAGACAAGTCGCGAATGCATCGGCCTACGTCGAGCTAGAGTCCCGGAAACTACAAGCTAACGAACAAAAAGACGATGCAACGGTAGCGCGTAGTGCAACGTGAAAGGGTGCAGTCAATGATAAACAGCGAGCCTAGGGTGTCGTTGTGTTTCGCTGCGTATCCGTGTTCCACTTCGTATTCAGAAAAAATACATACGACCCCTGAACTGTCTAAAACGCTACTGCGTTTCGGCCAACTACTGTTTTATTGCGTCGTCGAATGTACTCGACGATTACGTCGTTCGACGAAATTTCGATATTCGTTATTTCGCGAAAGTCGGGGGAAGGGTGAATTGCTCGAAAAAGTAAAATTATAGAGAATCGGAGTAGTTACACAGCGATTCTCGTCGAAAGAGAAAAAAACTTCACGGGTCGAAATCTCGTCGAGTCTCGGTGATGGATCGTGGCACGTTACAAAGCGTTTTTCAGGGAGGACGCCGAAGCGCGAAACCGCCTGCGAAGACGAGCAGATGACGCCGAATGACGGGGCGTTCTCTCATTAGGCACGAAAAACTCGCGGCTGAATCTATAGCCCTTAATTTACACCGGACCCCGTGTTGTTCCCCCGGCAACGTTTCTCGCGAAGCAACCGAGCGGGTGGAAACTAGGCTAACGATGCGGATGCAGAAAGGAAGCCACTCGTCGCGAAGCGAAGTTAAAATCGATAAGCAAAACGCGTCGTCACGCTGCTACGGATTCCAGAAACGCGACGGTAAAAAATATGATGAGCATCGGGGATCTGTTACGAAACTCGCGATAAAAGCAACTGATAGCAAAGCGAACAACGCGACGGTTAGAAACACCGACTGTCCGCGGACATGGAACTCCGCGTGATTGGAAACCACCCACCGGCCCTCTCGAATAAATCAACTACTACGTCGCGTTCGTATAAATAATCTAAATTCGAAAATAAATTTTACTAGGGATTACTAGCACGCGTACAGTAAACCCGATTGCGCCGCCACCACTAATTCGTGGCTCGACCTGCACGAACGATCTTTCTTTACGTGGCTGTCTCGTTTTAGCTATTACCCGAAGCAGGAACGAAGCAGAGAAACGACATCTAGCGAACGAGATAAGGCTAGGAGGCGCGATTCACGGAACAGCTGTAGCCTTTCTCCGCGGTCGCGAAAAAGCTCGCGCGAGGTGTGATCGTTACGCGAGGTCGCTTTGACGCGCCCTCCTACACATCGGGCGCGACAAAAAGGGCGCGCAAAGAGAGTTTCGGGGAAAAAGAGACGCGCCCTTTTCAGTCATCCAGCGTAGCTGGTGAATTAAGCGTCGCTCCGGCAACGAAAGGCGAAGCGAAAGCGAGAAAAAAAGAGACAAGAGAGAAAAGCAGGCACGAAGAGGGAGACGGGGCGGCAAGCAACGAGGACGTTGCAGTCGCCTTGCGTTTGATCCGCGACCGGATTAAGTCGGCGGAATTCGCGCAGGAACGCGATTCCCGACCGGCGAACAGGGGTCGAGGATGTTGTATCAACGGCGGGGCGGTCCACGGCGGATTCCGCTCAAAGAGCGCCTAACACCTGAAAAGGATCAACCTCCCTCCCTGCCGCGCTCTTCCGTTTCTTGTCCGTCCTCGTTGCGGCTCGCGAGCACACGACACGATAATTAGCTCGCGAGCTAATTTCCCGCTGATTGTCGCGAATCATCGCCGAGTGTCGGGGTTTAACGATGAAAGCCACCGGCACGAGACAAAGATCAACGTCAAAGAGGATTCTGTGTTCCTCCCAGCGGCGGATGCGCGCTGAAAGCGCGAAGCTTCGCTTTTCGGCCCGCGTTTGATGTCGAGCACTCGCAAAGCGGCAGTCGTCGCCCGCGCGCCACACAGCTTTCATTTAAACCTCCGATCGTTATTGGATGATAAAACGTTGCCGAGACCGACGATCGAATCGTGCTAACCGATGAAAGCGCACAGAATCGCGAACGATACTTCCTCTCCCTATTTCCGAGCGCAAAGGAAAACGGAAAAGCGATACTTTCGCTTTCCCGCCGAACGGGAACGGAAAAGAACCGATCACGTTTTTCTCGCGGTCGTCAACTTTCCCACCGAATAGAGCTGCCTTGCTAGACGAATTGAAAAAAATATAGAAACATTTTTATACGGTTAACTCGAAAACAGTCCAAGAATCCGTTAAGTTCTCAATTACCGTGCGTTCTTCTCGCCTGGAAGCTTCTCGAGGCAGTACGAGTCGTGATTTTCACGCTGTACCGCTCTTCTCCCTCTCGAAATGCTTCGTTTTCCTTCTCCGTCAGTCGAGCGGTGACTGGTGGGCGCCTGTTTCCCGCGCGAGTGCGAAGGGCGACACTTTCGTGTCGCGAGTCGCGACGCATTGCCGTGTTCACGATGCGTGTCACGGTGCGGCGGCGACGACGCCGACGACCACGACCAAGAGGACGACAGTGTCAGTCGTGACACGCACACGAACGCGTACTTTCCACGGGGCCCCATCGGTGTCTGGCTCTCTGTATCGCGTGTCTATGTACGCGGCGTGTACGCATTAAGGACACCCAGATGCATGCCCCGATGAAGTCACCGGTGTTGCTGCACTTGCTGAACATAAGTGCGAATTGCAACACCACTCCCGTACTCCGCTCGTCGCCACCCTCCGCTTCGCGCACCCGCGCTAACGCGAGGAGGGTGGTTCGCCAAGTGAGTGCCGTTGCGTGCATAACGTGCGGACGCGCATACTAATTACGGCGTTTCCATTTTGCGCCATCCAACGCTATCGCTATCTGCCACACCAGGCCCCTCCGTTTCCTTTCCGAAAGCTTTGCAGTGCCGTATCTAAAGGGTCAGTCGCGTTTTTTTTTTACCGCGAACACTCGAGATCTCCACGAAACTGCAAGGATCATCTTCGTCGATCGACGTTCAGTATCGATCGATCGGTATTATTTCTCCTCTGGGACATTTCAGTAATTTCCATCTTGCTTTTCCGATAGCGCGATTTTTGTGACAACCCTTTTTTTCCCGATCGTTGCGGAAAAGATTCCCGCGATTCGATGCAGATTAAATATCGAGATCGTAGAGAAAAATAGAAAAAGGAACGAACACGAAAATAGTTGCTTTGGAATCACCTTCGTGTCACGTTCCTGATGGTTCGCGTCTCCTGTCGCATCCCTTCAGTCAACGAAAGGAGCCTTTAATTAGCATTTCGATCCTTGGAAGGGCCGTTTACAACGCGACGTCGAGCTACTCGTCGTCGTTTGCGACTGCAGCGTCGACAGAGATGGAAAAAAGAACGAGGAGAAAGACGCCCGAAACGAGGACGAAGAAGGGAATGAGACGAATTCAGCAGTCCTTTTGTCAGCTTGCCTCGTCACTTCGTATTCTGGTAATTAGTTCATTTGACTGTGCTAATTACGTTACTTTTTGATACCGCACAAGGGAGAAGCTGCTAGCCGTGTATACGAGAAGCTTGTAGTAACGCGAGCGTGCACGTAAACCCGCGCAGAGATCTTTTTTTTTGGAAATTCGAAAGCGACACCGCGCTTCCTATTAGCTGCGACCCCTTTTCTCCGAGAGCCAGGCGGCTCGAAATTTCACCCCTTCTTGGATACAAACATCGTCCCCGAGCCTCTACGTATTAACGTTTTTAATTTTCGCTTAGAATGCGTTCCTTTTTAATTCGCAAAAGTGCACGACAAAATTCGATAAAAAATTCATTAACCGAAACGACAAGCGTGAAAAGGAGAGGTCGCTTCGAACTTCGACTCGATGGATTTACGATAAAAATTGATAGGAGATTAGTAGTTACTCGATCGTTTCGTCTTACGAAATACATGCACTTTTCGAGTCTCGTAATTAAATTGACACAGAATGACAAGTATCGAGGGAAAAAGGTTCAAATTAAAAGAGAAGAGTTTCGATCTCACGATTCGGTAAGTCTCACCCCCCTGTAGCGGGTGTTTATCTCGCGTCCTCTCAACCTTCTAGCCCTCTCCGGTGGCTGCTCCAGCCTCCTATTAGGGGGCGTCGGGACGGTACGCGACGCTACGTCGCCCTTTTGCCTGTTATTTAATTGGAATGTGCAATTGAATGACACTCGGTACAGCAAGTAACGGGAAAGAGTTGTCGCCACTGACTGTCAGACCTAACGACGTCATTGTGGGTTCCTACTTTTAAGCCACTTCAATTTCTTTTTTTTTTACCACACACTCACGACGATAGTTAACACCTTAAAGAATCGATATCGTCCGGGTTCTCGAGACGGGCAGAAATTCAATCTCCGCCGTTTAACCGGCTGATTTCTATCGTTATCCCTGTCGCGGACGGAAGACACGATTGAACAAAGAAAAACGAGGATTCGTATATTTCCGCGTGAATTCGCCACGACGATAATATGACGGTGTCACGGAATTCCACGGGGATTTTCCGGATCGTTCTCGTACGAACGTACGAGATTGCCAAAACGGCTATTATAACGAACCCCGAATCGAGCCACGGTCAATAAAACGAGAACTGACAGGGGTTGATTGACAGCTGAAGCGACCCAGAACCGAGCTTTATTGTCGCCCTTGGGCACAACACGATCGTGGAACGGGCAAAAATAATTCCAGCAGGACTTAAGGGATGACTCTGGTTCTCTTAATTCCTACGGTAGGCTTTACAACCATATGGGGCACATAATTCTCTTGGAAACGTATCTGTCGATGCGATCTCGTATCAATTAATACCTCGAGTTACGATCTAAAAATACACCGAGAAATCTTTTTCTCTGTCTTTACTTAAACTTACAACGATGAAATCCCTGTGGTGATGGAAGTTTGGATTTTGTTCGATTATCGAATTGCGTAACGGATCATTAAAGGAACGGTCGACGAGCTCTCCTAAAAACTTATTTCCGTCGATACGTCGTATCGTCATCGGATCTCGTCGGATGAAAAAGTTACGAGTCGCGGGTACTAAACTTGACGAGACGCGCTAACAAGGCGCAACCGAGCGTCGGTGTTAGAACGAAAGAAGTCCCTTAACGAGATCAGCTCCGTGGAAAGACGCGGTGATACAGATCCGCGAGATATCCCGTAGGATGGCAAGCGGAGACGGGGAGACAACACGGGAGAGAGATCCTTTGACACTCCGCGAACAAGCACGACAGAGCCGGTAGAAGCTGAAGAGAAGGTAGGCGAGAGAAAAGAAGACGAACGAAGAAGTCGGTGAGCGCGGGGGACGAACGAGTCTGCATCTTGGAAGACTTCCTCGAGCTCATTACGGCGACAATAATTAACGTTGCTTAAAGTGTCGTTATGGAAATAACCGGGGAAGAGGCACCGTGAAGACGAACGCAGGGCTGCGCGGGGTGCAACAGACAGCGTCGGAGGAAGCGGAGAGCGCTGGTCGAAGAATAACGAAAAGGATGGGCTAACGCGAAGCGGAGAAACCGAGCGAAGCGAGGAAGGGGGTAGAAAAAAAAGAGGGACGATCCTTACGCTATCTGACGCAATCTACGGTGGAAAATGTTTCCATTGGTGGGCCGTAGCGGGTTGGCCCTCGTTCGTTGCCCGTTTGCACTTAGCCCCTCACCCGTTGCCCGGGGAATATAATTCAACGATCCTCCTCGGTGAAAGGCGGCCAGAACGAGCGGGGAAGAAGGGAAGGTTCGCGTTGAATGCCCAATTATTATATCGTGAAATATCTGCTAGAAAATTGGATAATGCACTCCCACCCCCCCCCCCCCCTCTCTCTCTCTCTCTTTCTCTCTGTTGCTCTCTTTCTCGCTCTCTCACGCGCGCGTTCGCTTTTCGTTCGCGAGTAGGAGACGAGGTCTGGCTTTGACTGAACGGTAGGGAGTGAAAAAGAGAAGAAAAGCCGGGGGCAAGCGAGAGAAAACGAGACAGAGAATCCGAAGACCAGTCAGTCAGTCAGTCAGCCATATAGGAAGGAACCCGAACGGAGGGGGTGCACGAAGATCTGGCTCACGCACGGTGTGCATAACGGCCTCTAAGTGGGAGAAACGAAACCGCAGAAAACGCCAGTCAACGGCAGCCAGTATGCGGAAACCGCGGCGGAATGACACTCGTGCTCGCGCTAATTGGGCCCTCGAGGTGACGCCGCCGAGAGGGATGCTCTTCCTCCCTCAGGACCATCCTCTCTTTCTCTCTTCGTTTCTCCTCTCTTCTCAGCTTCGAACTGCTCCTCCGTCTTCGTCGCGAAACCGCCGTTTCTCTTTTTCTCCGATGCAGACGAGGGTTTTCGGGATTGAAAATGCTTGGAGGACGAGCCGGAAAGTGGGAGAGCGGTGGATGCGCGAGGAAAAAGACTGATTGGGGGTGACGAGTGAAAAGAAAGGAGAACGAAAGAGAGATCACATTAAATCTTACCGGGTGCACGCCTCTGCAGAGCATCTCTGGCGCACCCCTTTTCAAACCACCCCCTTCCCGTGCATTTTTCACGAATTTCTGGCCCCGCGTTATATCGACGCAAGGGTAGTCGAACGCGGCGAGGAATCGAGTATAAACGAACAATTTAGAAATGTTCCGCGCGAGCAGCGGTTCTCCGTACTTTCGAAAATACTTAAGATAGACTATTAGGTCATTCTACAAAGTTCACAATGATTGGTATGAAAAACAATGCGTACTCTTTAGGATGATCTCATCTACGAAACGAACTGTGTATTTAAAAAGTCACTCACCAGGCTGTTAAAAAAGATCCTTCCGCTGTATGTAATTCGTCTGAAACAACGGAAAAGATTGGAATGTTTTAGTATCGAGGAATAAACATGCTAGAATTGAACATTATATTTGAGTTATCTGGCAAGAAGCCGTTCACGACGTTCTCGAATAACCAAGAATTGAAGGGAAACAGTTGCTCGGGAAGAACGAAAGGGTGAAAGCGGACGGTCGAGTGGAGGGAAGTCGGTTCGCGAAGAAGACGAAATCCTTGGCATTTAGATGATTGGAGGAAGTCACGGGCGCGTGTATATATGTATATATATTTTATTGCGATATTCATAACGTTTACAAAGACGCCTCGCGAAACTGCCTCGTTAAATATTTTACGGCGCGATCGACCCGCCCCACCGCGTATCCGTAATGCGAGAACCGTCCAAGTGAATCGGATTCAATGGCAACCGTCTATAGATGCGCGCACCTCCGGCGAAAAGTGATGGTAAGACGAAGTAAGTCGGGGACCCGTGGCTCAAGAAATAGGATAATCGAGCATGGAACGATCTGTCTTTGTTAGAAATCGTTTGTACGTTGCCAGGACCGCGGCAACCGTATTCAACGAACCCATTTCGTATACTCGTCGATCCGTCCTAATATTTTAACATTTTGTTTTTCATCACAACTATTACGGAATTGGTACGTTCTACATTCATTTCGTGGCAAATTTTTTTTTTTTTTTTTTTGAAAACATCGTTGACGAAACGGAATCGTTCAAACTTCAGCTATACTCGCTATTATATGTTATCCCGTGACAATAGCTAGCGTTCGTATTGTTCGTTTCCGTTTTAAATTAGCCTTTTATCAGACGCTTAGATATACTGTTTAAGCATTCATAGATCCTGGCAATCCATTCGCGATTCGGTAGGACGAAACGACACCGTCTCGAAGGGGAGAAAGGATACGTTTGCCGTCTCGAATTCTCGAGGTAAAGTTTGCCCATTCGCGGCCAAGAGGAAGTTTTATTACCCCGTTACGAAGACGTATCTTTGCCGGCAAAGATAGTTTTAATGTTTCTTTCCGCGCCTCTCGAAAACCTCGGCAATTCCACGAGCGATTCTCGAGCAACGTCAAGCTCGTTTTATATTGTCTACACCCCCGTTTCCTCTTCAATTTACTCAGAGGGAAAACTTTCGCTCTCGCGTTCCATTCGGAAACTTTCCGGCGAATTTTATTCCCGATAATTCGCGAGAATCTCGAGACGATAGCATCGCGATTCTGCTAGAATCTCTCTCCGAGGATGAAACGGTCGCGTTCCGCGTAGAGAAACGCTCGACCCAGACGGTCTGAAGCGTTCCCGGTATCGGTTGAACTTTAGCCAGGCGCGCATCAGTCATCCGAGAGAAGACACCGGGTCGAAAAAAAGAGTAGAGATAGGAAGGCAACGAATAAGAGGAAAGAAAAAGCAGATCGACGTTGTTGTCGTCATCGACGACCCGTCCCTTTTCACCGGCTAGGAAGCTCGATACTTCGAGAGGGATTCACCGATCGGAGGAGCGGAGTCGACGATGCAAGAAGGAGCCAGAAGGAGCTCGAAACCGAGAGGAACAAGGGAGAGGAAGAGGGTGGTCTGAGGAGCAGCAACGGAGGAAGCGGAGGAAGAGGTTGCTAGTCGGGGCTGGCCCTCGACCTCGATTTTCAAAACGATCCTACCTCGGCGTCGAGACAAGGGAGCGGCGGGGTGGTTGGCGTATTCATTCGACCATTTCGGGGGTAGTACACCGCCGCCGAAATAAATGGCCGAGCATCGGGGGCCAGGCATTCATAGAGCCGGCACTGGCGCGCACTGCTTTGCTCTAGTGCCTTTTGGAATTCCGATTGAGAAGCTTGCGCTCGCGGAGAGCAATATAGACAGAGCCGAAACGGAGCAAGAAAGAGGGAGGAGAACTGGTAGAAACAGACGAAATGGATGAAGGCTGGAACGCGAACAGGGCAACGTTGCGGCGCGGTGCGGCGCGCCGGTTGGATCGGTGTATTTCTCAGGTAGGTTAGGAGGTGGGTGGAGGCGGCGGCGAGGCTTCTTTCACGTCAGGATAGTGAGCGATCGACCAAATCGCAGGTGAGTGGCTGCGACCGCGTACAATTTATTTATATAAACGCCGAGTCACCGGTTATTAATGAGGACCGCCGCCTCCTTCTGTCAGCGAAGACTGACGAGTTCCCTCGCGCCATCTCTGCTTCTGACGTTGTCCTATCGTGACGTGGCCTGGAATCTCTCGTCGCCTAGCTGTCGATTGATCGATATTCTACCGAACCAACAATTTTTACGGAGAACGATCTGCCGAATAATTTACCTAAACGTGTAACACTGTTTCAACCTTCGACAGCTATCGGTCCGGGTCGCGTGTCAACCCTTTCACGGTGGATGTCTTTAATCGGTCGGAAATCGACAAAGTAGCGGACTACAGGGACAAGAGGAATCCTGGCTTTGAAAAATTCGTTCTACCACCCGCGCACCGTTCTCTTTCATTCTGTGTAGCCGCTTTTATTGCTCAGCAGCCTACAGAATACGCCGTGGAAGAAGTGGAGGGACACCTGCACCTGGCTTTTCGCTAACCATTGACGAGTTAAAATATGAAGGTCTCCGAGGACGTACCGAAACCAAGACACCTGGATTTCGCTGCCGGGATCAATGAGGAAACTCTCGACGGGAGGGTGAACACGGATCTCCTTCTGTAGGATTCCGTTTTTTGGAAAACGACCGAACCGACTAATGTGTCCCATGGGACTGCAAGGATTTTCGAGCGCAACAAACTCCTGGTATCTGCGCACGCTTCGGAAACACCCTTTCCCTTCAACCGATTCGCCGTTTCGACGAGTTTTTTTTTCATAAATTAATTCGACTAATTTCCAAGAAGAACAAGCTTCAGGACATGTGTGAAAATTCTCAGAAATGTATATACCTCGCGAAATGCCAGCCAGGCCAAAGAATGATACGACAGAATTTTTGCCTCGTAATATCCGGAATCGATTTTCTTAGTGACAACGCGAACGCATTCAAATTTGTCACCGACGTGACGGTCCAGCTGCAACGACTAAAAATCGTTTTCCCGAAAATTTCGCTTTTAGAAAAATTGTGTCCCGCTTGGTCTGTTAATAAATTTGATCTCGATTTTCCCAACACGCAACTCGCACATCGTCAAATAAAAGTAATCGTAGATTTACGGATTAACCGAACATCAAAGTTCTCTCTTTACTTTTATTTATTTTTAAACCGGCTACGCATCATTGCCGCACGGTGTTCTCGGGGGTGGTTCCGGCCACCGTGGCCGTCGAGTAAACTTTCAAAAGAAGCTGTGGGGTGTACAGTACCGAACGGGAGAGAGAGGAGCGGTTAAGAACCAGGTGTCACTCTACGTCTGTACAAAGAAGTGATGGATGTCTAGCGCTTCAACCCTCGTAACGTGTCACGATCTCACCTCAGGTGTCACTTTAGGTCCACGCCTCGTTATCTTTTCGATAGGGAAGAAGAAAAGCCGATTTTTTTACCCGGGAAGTTGATGCGACCCCTTTTTCAATTTTTTTTTTTATTTAATTCTGACTCTACCGCTTCTAATTTTACCGCTCGAGCTCACCAGTGTAATCTATCTTGTGCCATGAGTCAAATTAATGCGATCACATTAATGTGTAATGTTCGTTTAACGATATACAAATGTTAAAAGCGACGACGGCCTTCTCTCATTCTGTTCCAAGAATTTTTGAAAGTAGCTCGACGTAGGAGAAACCATTCAATTATACGGTTTTTCCTTGAATTTTCGAAATTGACCAGAACCGATGAGGTTTCGATGGCTATTTCGGGGGTCGTGGGTACGACAAAGGTAGTCCATCTCCTGAAATTCCTCGGAAACATAAAGTCTTCGAAGACCATTAGATTCATCCTGACTACCTTCTGTTACGTTGCGGGTGAACGTTCGCGCGAACGTATTGTGGACCGGATGCCTCATTCGTATTGACGAAGGTTATGATATTCGAGAAAAATAAACGGTACAAAATAGTTTATCTTAGAAACCAAGTGTTGTTTTGAAGCAGGAAAAATGTCAACTCCGGATAAGAAGGACCGTGCACAAAGTCGCACCTGGATACATCTTCGAGTCATTTAAATCGTAGGTGGCGTGAAAATTGAATGGCCAAGGTGTGATCCGTAGAAAAGACCTTTCTTTGCGGTGTCGTCGCAGGAAGAAGTCCTGCGCGTGTTTCCTCGCACCTGGAGAATGGAGAACTCGTCTCAAAGTCGGATCTCGCTTTTCTTCTTCCGAACCACTCCTCCTGTTCATCTTTGTGCAGCCACGCGACTGTCCTGGCAAAGGGAGAATCAAGATGCGTTTAATTTATCGGCTCCCCCAGCTCTCTCTTTTTCCACGAGGTCCTAGTTTCGGCCTATTGGATTCATCTCGTATACGCAACACGTTGGAAGATATTTTGAAAACATTCGTTTGCAAGATACTCGCGTTTTGCATATCCCTGTCATGATTAAAATACGTGCACGTCGCGCGTCTTTGACAGAAAAATGAACTTTTCGAGAAACGCGAAAGAGCAAATGTCCGTCATTCGCGTGTGTGCAAAAGAGAATTTCTATTCCTCCGGCAGCCCAGTGGCTTCTTTTTCGTTGGGATAGGTCCTGTCGAGGGCACCTCATTTCCTTTTGAGTCGACCAACCGGGTGGAGGGGACAGTCCTCCAACTACAATCCTTCCCCCTGCCACCTCCTTGCCACCCCCGCTGCTTCGCCATCATCCATTGAGTCCAAGCCGACAATGGACCGTTGGTCCACCGCGTGGACCGTGAAAGAGAGCGAGAGAGAGAGAAAGGGAAAGGGAGACAAAAAAAGATGAAGGGAAAGAGGGCCAGGAGTCTGGTATATCTGAAAATGCCATTCATACACGGGGGCTAAAGTCACCATTCAGAAACGACAATTCCAAAAACGAGCTTACCAACGTGACAAGTACGATGGACTCGATCATACTTTTGTGACCAATCAGTTGACTCTATCCTTTCTGTTTTCCTACAGACGCGCCTCTCGAGTCACGCGTCAACTTTTCACAAAAGCTTCCGGACGACTGTTTAACTTCTATCTTGGAAGTACACGTCAACGTACAAGGAGCGTAAAGATACGGACGGTAAGGTCCTCGATATTCTAACGAGTTCCGAAAAGGATGAGCAATGAAAGAAATGGATCGATTACGAATTCGAAATAATCGAAAGCGAAAAGAAACGAGTCTAAAAACGTGTCCTCGAAGCGTAGTTGAAAACTGTGCACGAAGGCGAGCAGCAGGCAAAGGGGGTGAATGAGAGTGACCTTGACAAAACATCGCGGCCACGGAGCGAAGCCGTTGAGCCGCGAGAACAAAGAGATTCTGTCGTCCTTTGTCAGACCAGGTCCCTATCTCTGTCTCTCCGCGTTTCTCTGTCTCCCCCGACTTTTATCTCCGCCGCTTTCTCTTTCACTTACTTTTATCTATTTCTATTCGTCTCTGTTCGCGTTATTACGTCTACGCCGTTCACCACCCCTTCGCTCGTCCTGTCTTCGTTCGAACTCGACCACCCCCCTTGTTTTGCGTTTGTCTCCTTCTATTTACCGACGTTCGAAGCGCACCAACGTTATTCACGAGGCGAGGAATTTTAAAAGAGCAACGTTTCGACGTCGCTATTCTTTCCGGTCTTGCGAGGACAATGGCTGCCAGGGCAATTAAACGGACATCGTCGAGCCGAACGACCTTTTCTCCTTCCTTCTCCGGGGAACACGACCTTTAGAAACATTCATCAGCGTCCCTTTAACGTCGTCGGCCTTGTTTCCTCCGAATTTGATGACCGAACGGTCAACTCGTTCATTCGTCGAGTATCGCCGAGGGAAAATGGAAGATTCTGGCCATGGACGAGCAGAAACAGAGAAAGGAGTCTCTTCGACTGTCAACAACAGAGATGTAACGTTTATGTAACGACACGGTTGGGAAGAAAGCGAAGAAGAAGGGGGCAGACCGAGGGGAGAACATCGGAACAAGTTGGGAAAACACTTAGCCACGAAACTAATGCTTTTATCGCGACCCTTGATTTCGGGCTTGGCCGATTTTCGGCACAAATCAAGGCATTTGTCCCCGGGACGACGGTAAATATGTTTTCGGCGACCCCTGCGTGAAATAACGCGTGCAAGGGCCCACGCTTACGAGCGCGTGACAATATGCGCGAGCGAATCTTGCTCGAAGGGTGACAGATAGACCGAGTGGCGGAAGAATGGTACTTTATTAGTGGCTCGTAACAGCATTTCGAACAGCGAGTAGAAACGTCGACTTGCGGATGTTTCTCGTGCCCGATAACGCGCTAATCGATGGAAATTAGGTTCACGATTTTGAACAATTCTTAACGATTATTAAAAATGGGCATGAACACGTGTTACGACATCGTAACGGATAGTCGTTTGTCTCTCGACACAGTTTCGATTCTACTGTATCTTAAATACGGCAAAACATCTGAAAGTCGAAACAACCTTAAGACTTTGTAGATTCGCGCATTCTCGCATCGGTGCCGAAATAAAATGCCCGGGATACGTGTTTCGACCCCGTGTGTTCACGGATTGACCGCCGTCACGTCGATGGCAGCACCTACCATCCCGAGGGGCAAACAACCCCTCAGTTTCAGCCGCACGAGGGAGGTGGAGTAGCCCGTAGGCAGAGAAGGAGGAGGCACTCCATCGCAGTCCGTCGCCTCATCCAGAGGGTGGGAGTAGCCGGCGGGGTGGTTTTGTCTTCCCTCCCCTTGCTCTCCCAATCTTTAGTGGCGCAGAGTGCGCCTGCGCCGAGAAAACCACCCTCGCAGAGGCTCTATCGCACTCTCTCTCTCTCTCTCTCTCTCTGTTTTTCCTCTTCCGCGCTAACCTACCCTTCTCCTGCCGCGTGTCCTCTCGCGCGCCACCCCTCTATTGATTTTGTTACAAACCGGCTCCAACCCCCCGACTCACCCTCGCCGAGTCTCGCGGACTCTGTTGGAACGATACGCGCCGATGCGTGTATATACGTCTCCACACAGCCGTGCTCATTGTTTATTCGTGTACGTTACGTGCATGCTCTTAGACGCGTGTACACGGGGGTGGACAAAGTAATGGAAACACCGAGCAATTTTAAGAATGTTCTTTTTCTTTTCAGCCTTCTTCCCTGATCAGCGTAATCGTTCTACTCGAACGTCACCGACTTTAATCGGTTGTCGAGACTGGAACGAGAAATAAGTAAGCGTTACTCGTTTCTTCGAAGCAACTTGAAGACGTTCTTCGAATAGAATAATGAAAATTCCGTTGTAGAAACCTGCGTCGATACGTTTCTAGGAAAATCAGAAGATAAAGTTGGGAAACGTTACTTCGATATTGCGTTAACCCGCTAGTTTTATCGACATTTAACACGTTCATTGTACGAATAAATATTTCTAAAAAGTTTACGTTATTTTGTTCGCATATCCTTACGTCCCCTTTCTTTGCAACTTTATAGCATCAAAGTCGAAGGCTCAAAAAAAAGTCGACATACCGTGCTCGATACCCCGTGCAAACGGTGAGAATACTCAGGGCCAAAGTTGTATCCACGAGTCGCGATAACTACCTCACATGGCCTATATTCGTTAAATGTTGGCGGGTTTCTCAAACGATCACGACCCTATCCGCGTGGAATCCGGCCATGGAACGTGGTGCACGGGCTCGAAGAGGAGAGCAAGTGGTTCGAAAAAAAAAAAAAAAACAAATACGGTAAACGCAATATATTTCTCGCTCTTCCGGCGGTACTCGGTTTTTTTCCCTCGTTACTCTGGCCGATCGTACGCGTAAGCAAGCAAGCAACATTCGGGCAGCCAAGCCACTCGGTGGTCCCCAACTGGTTCAAGTACCACGTGCTCTCTCGTGGTCGCCCTTGCGCTCACGTCCGACCAAGAAGAAGTACTCGAGAGCATTTGCGGTGGATTTGACGGTGCTTCTCGCCACGGGAGCCCCACTTCTGGCCGCCGGTAACCATGGGGTTCTCTCCTCGTTCACTCCCTCTATCCCTCTTCGTTCCTCTCCTCCTCGCCACTCCCTCCGCCTTCTCGTTCCTACGCTTTTTCTCCTTCACTTTCGAGAGGCTCCATATGATACCCCGTGATAATCCTCCCCGCCTATCGACTAGGGACTCTCTCTCTCTCTCTCTCTTCGCGGATTAAAAGGGTGCCTTTACCCAGGGTTGCGCCAGATTTTCATTTTTTTTCTCCTGCGATAGACTCGCTGTTCGCGATAGACCGACCGATCACGATTCGTTTCGACGTTGTTCGATCTTCGACGCGAGTATTCGAAATTCGAGAAAACGATCCAGCGTCAAAATATCGTTCGGGTATACGATTCAACGTGCGAGTCGTGTCACGTATGTACGTGTTTTCGATCGTTTGTGGTCGCTCGCAAAGAAACGAAGATATTTATCAAGGAGCAGCGGCAGGGTGAAATATTCGGATCGACATCTGGTAGCTTCGTTTGTGCAAACGAAGCCGGCTTGGTCCGTTAAGCCGGCTCCCGCGTAAGTCAGGCGTACGCAGATTCAAGAGCCTTGTTTCGTGGGATTGCCGGATCTCCCGGCGATATATTGCTCGGCGACAGCTATGTACACGATCCAATTTGCGACATCTTCACCGCGACTACGGGGTGTCCGGTACAAAGCGCGTCACAGTCACAAAGAGGACCCACCGAGGCCAACGAACCCGCTTCGAGAACGTCTCGGCACTTCGTCGACGATGCAAAGATTAATATCCGGCCAGAGACGTATCGGGAATTAACGATCGCGTTTCCATGATTTTTCGATACCGCCGAGTATAATTGTATACGCGACAAACATCGAAACGTTTGCGCGCTAAAACCACCGCGCCGTTAATCTTTTGCAGCTCCACGAATCATTTGAACGTTTTATAATTAACCGTAGTTCGTAACGAACGGATTATATTAATAAAATCTCTGTCGACGCCGAAAGAGATTCGGCGAGAATAGAAGCAGATCCCGGGTAACAAAGCGTGTTTTTTCTAAGCATCGGGTTACGATCGGGTCCGTCGCGAGGATCTAGAAGATAAAGAGCTCGTCCCACGTTCAAAGTGGGTTAATAAAGCGATATTAAAGCCACGGGGGGTGTGTACCGTGCCAGCGAATCCCTGTGTCCACTCTGTCCCAGGACTCGGACCAAGCAAAATTACGCGGTCGGAACCAACACCCTACGATCTACCATGATGTTTCATTATCATCTGGCTATCTCGGCCACCCACGTATACGCGCTCCACCGATCCGCTACTGTCCGTACAAACGTTCGAATACGAACACCCGGGGTAAACTTTACAAACGCAAACGCCCAGCTCGTTATTATCCCGTAATCCTGGTGTTTTACATTTTATGAGGATACGCTTTGGATGACCGGTTACCTGCGACCTTCAATCTTACGTTATTACTACGTATGCCCGACCACTGACACCCGCTGCGCATTATTTTACATAAATTTTACGACTCGGAACGCGTTGCACCTGAGTAGCGACGATGATACTAATGCGATTTTACACCATTTATGCCGGTTACCGCGAACAGCTTTCTACAATATAATGAGGGGTAAAGGAAAAGTTCGTAATACCGAGCGAAACCAAGATCGTCGAACGAGAAGTATCTCGAGGCTGGGGGATTGGCGTGCAATTTCCACGTGTGTTTTGACAACTACTCCGCCCACGCGTGTTCTCACGCACGCAAGCGATTCGAGTATGCACGGCAACTCGCTATTAAGTGCATTAGCACGCTTTTAACGTCGGCCGGACCGCGTTTATGGGGTTCTGCACACGGTCACGGGGGCCTGCGCTCGCGTGTACGGTGGGTGTGTCTGCTTTCATTCTTCGCGCATACCGGACACGTGGCTGGGGCACGAGTTTTCTAGACATCGAACGGTGTTGGCCTTTCTGCTTCTCTTTATTCACACCCTGATTGGCACTTTAGAGCAGGATCGCGACACGTCGCGTCGCGGAGAAAGAGGACACCGGCACGGAGTCGAAATCGTCGTCGCTCACGTGTTCCGTCCACCGCGACGACGCGTGTCACTCCCGCTTTCCAGGATAGGTTTGCGCGAACGTTCTTGTTCGACAGTACAGTTTTGTACCCTTGCGCGACTTACCAATTTTCTTATGCTCTAATGTTTTCCAGTAGCGCATCACGGTCAATTAATAGGAGTCATTTATAAGGGCAAACCGGAGAATCTGGGAATCCGCAATCCACCGGGGAGCAATAAATCTCGAGTCGCCGAGCGGGATGGAAACGGAACCCCTCTTGTAAGCTGGTTGTATTGTAGCTATTACCGAGCCATGCATCACTAGGTAACAACCGCACGGTTCACTATCTTCGTCTCTTTTTCCCTCCTTTGCGACTCCGTCTCTGTCCGTTCCTCCTTTTACCCTGTTGGCCCCCTCTCCTTTCTGCCCTGTCGTTCCGTTTCCCCGGAGGAGAGCAAAGGACGCGGCGCGCAGAAAAACGGGACCGTCTGGGAAGTTTCGCAGCTGATATCGTGCATGGACCACCCAGGTGTGCCCCGTACTACCTTTCGTGGAAGCGAGCATTGGGGTGTTTCGACATTAAGAGAAATATTAAGCCACGCACGACACGAATCGTGTTGCGTGAGCAAAGTGGACCGACGAACTTGCTCGACGAGCGGATCGCATACTTTCAACGATCGGAGTAGTTTCAAAGATGTCCGAAGCAAAACTGTCCGTTTATTTTGATCGCGTCACGACGTTCCTGGAATTCGTGCTCGAATACTTTTGACACCGCGAATCAGGGTGAAGACGGCAACGACCGATACTAAAAATAAAGGAAAGACTAACGCGGAGAATCTGGTGTACGCGAGACACAAGGGCGCATGCAAAAAAGTAAAAAATAGCCAGGGAGGAAGAAAGAAACGGGAGACCGGAAGGGAATTCACGTCCACCGGCATAGTCTCTCGTCGGACGAGCGTAGGTTCGAGGAACAGAACAGGGTGGCTGCACGGGATGGTTGTCGAGGGGTGGCTTGCCGAGGGATGGTTGACGAGGGTGGTACCTGCCTTCTCCTCGCGCCCTCACCGGGCGCTATAGTAACAATACGGGGAAACATAGGGAAATCAATATGGCTTCCGTTGCCCTCTTCCCTCTTCTCGTCTCTCCCTGTCTTTCATCCTCTCGCTCTCCTGGTTCGCTCAGTCTTTGACTCTCTCTACTCTGCCTCCTCGTCTCCCGCTTCGTACGCTCGCTCCCTCTCCTTCTAACGCGCATTCGCTATCCCGCTTCCGTCTCTTTCTCGGTCGCTCTCCCCGCGCTCAGCGCGGACGGGTGAACCCATTATGAGGGGGTGTTACTCCGGGCCAATCCCCAACCATCCGGAGAGAGAAACTGGAGAGAAGTGAGTCCAAGAAAGGCGCATGTGCGTTGCTAGGGCCACCGGATGGGTCGCGTAGTTAAGCACGCGTGAATCGGACACCCGGTATACGCGGTCACATAGGCTTCCAAGAAAACGCGCCATAACGCGTTAACGAAAGATACATTCGTATATTGCACGAACATGTAATATCAAAGTCTAAGATATATCATACGTAAATATGCAGGGAACACCTAATTTTTTCACATTGAGTTTCTTTAATTTACTAACGAGTTAATGCTGGTCAATGATTATTGTACCATTATCTTTTCCGCTCGAAAAGGACGGTCTCCGATGATGATTTCTTCAACAGCGATTGATTATGTACCTCAACAATTGGTAATCGAATACATAAAATAATCTTTGAATAGGGAACAGGAATGCGAATGAAGTTACTATACCCTGGCGGAGCATCTATGGAACACCGGCATAGGGGTAAAAACTGTCGGTACAGCAGGACAAGTTAAGTTACCGATCTTCGAAAAAAGGTTGTGGAAGCAAAAAGTGTGGTCACGGAGATTTGCTACTACAGTAACGGGTAGTGGAGTGGAGGAGTTACGATTTTTTTTTCTTTAATTGTTATTTTATTTTTCTTTTATCACCTCTTTTTTTTTGTTCATGTTAAAACTGCAGTATTCATTTTAAGTCTTCTTTCTTCTTCTACGAAGGAAATTAGTAATCGGCTTTTATTATAATTTCTTTTCCAAGTTTTTCTTCTCATCACTAAACTTTTCCATCACAAGTGAGATGACACACGACACAACTTTTCAACCATTGGAGGGAGATGATTGAACAACAAACAAACGCTGCGCAGCATTTTCCTTGTTTTCTCATTCGTCACCAGATAAGGGGCCGGCCGGTGGGGGGCCCCCGTCCCACGTTAATCCATTTTCCCCACAGGAGCGGGGGAGGGGGTCCTACTCGGACAAAGTGTGAAAATTTGTTTTTCTTCTTTAAAAATTTTCCCTTTTTTTCCTACTCCTCGTCCCTCCGCCTGTCGTCAAAGGAGACAAACAACCCCGGGGGATACACGCGGGCCCACAACACCAAACCCACCACACATATGGTTGCGCGAAAGTTTTTTTTTTTTTGCTTTCCCCCAGAAGCCACCCCGCACAAATCACGGGTGCTTCATAAACCGCTCTGTGTTTAATAAGTTTAAAGTCCGTAAAAGTCCATCCTCGCTGTGTAAACTCATAATTATTATTCGCGTCGAAATACTTTTTTTTCTCCACACTGAAATCCTGCAAAACTACCAAGGGCGAGAGAGAGAGAGAGAGGTGGGTAAAACTCTCTTTGCGCCCCCAAGAAGAGAAAGGATTTTTTTTTTTCTTCTTAACACATATTTTCCTTTTCTTTGACCCCTCCCTCCCTCCCCCCCTTTCTTATCTTCTTCCTCTTCCTTGTCGCAAACACCCATCATCATCCACCGTCCCTTCAACAGCAGTGGGAGGAGGGGCCTAATAAAAACCCCGCTGCTGGGCTTCAGAAACGTGCATTTTATTACTGCATACCCGTCGATCTTCCTGAGTAGCACCGGACCACGTCAATGTCTTCTAAAGATGTGCCTTATATAGCAGCTTTGACTATTACCAAGCACTTGCGGGAAACTTTTAAGGCTGACTTGAAACTACGAATCTGCCTCGAATTCGCGACCCTCTGGTGGCAATCATCGACAACACGAGAAAGTTACCACATCGTCGATAATGCAGTCTGGTCAGAAAAGTCCTTACCAGCATACGGAAGAGACAAATTGAATGTTTTTTACGAAAATTAGAGAAGTTTGAAAGAAAATTGGATAGGTTACTTGGTATTGGTATTAACGATTGTTTAATCAGCTAACGAAGCCGAAACGAGAATCAAAATACACGTAGAATCCGCAACACCTGTACGTTTCAACGACAGTCGGTAAAGAAACTTCCTTGGATACTGTCGGTATTATTTCCCATTGCGGATAGATTAAACTAGCGTTGGTACAGGTTGAAGGTGTCCGCCTTTACCGACGATAGGTCACAGATTCTTGTCGATAAAACGCCACAGCAACTTTATCGATTCGTTCTTGCGGTATTTTGAACGTTTCGTTATTATTAACCTTTTCTTCTGTAAAATTTGATATCACGATAGAATAACTGCGCGAAGAATAACAAACGATGATTTCGAGGAATGTCATGAAGGTAAAATTTGTTTCGAATCGAGAAATCTATTTCGCGAATTGTGATTGAAACAGACGGATCGGTACACTGTCGTCATTCATCGATCTGGATTAGCGATCGTAATATACTTTCCATCCGCTGTTCAATATACGTTTATAATTCTAATCCAAAGTTACGAAGGTCGTGTTTACCTTCGCGCACGATCACGGACAAGCGCGTAAATACATCGTTCGGTATGCGAACACTATACAGAAATAAGAAGAGTACTTTAAACATTCATCTAGTCGTCCGTTGACGTCGTAACGGTCTTCGGTTAACGAACGGTTGTCTCGATCCGTACGTTTCAAAGCCCCAAACGAACAAATTTGCATGCGAAATACGGAATATAATAAGTAAGGTGGAAATGGCATTGTCGATAGCTTTGCCTCTTTCTGGTTTAGAAGCTGAACACTTTTACGCGATAGGAAGTAGACTTTTGTACGAGCAAGGTTTGAGAACTTTGGCCGGTTATGGACCGATTTCACCGAGTACTAGCAGCGAATCGAGCGGAGTCGGTAGCTTTGTGCCTTCTATCGAATCGACGACCCCGGAACAGACGCCAGCTTCTTCCAGGCCAGGAACCCCCGCCGAAGATGTTTCCAAAAAGCAGCAAAAGGTATGCGATTCAATTGACTTTAACGCGCCCGTAATCGTCAAATTTTTTTTCGGTCTTTCTATAGCTTAACGGTAGAAAAATCTTTTGGACGAGTTCCTCGATTACGTGTCCAAGATAAATCCTTTAACTTGTATTTTTGCTTCGATCGCATATTCGAAAGCACATAAAGAATGATTGGGCTTAACGATGGTTAACTTTGCTCGTAGCTGAACACGCAATTTCGTATTTACTACAAGCAACGAGATATATTAAACTTGGGAGCGAACATCAGAGAACCGTTTTGGCAGATGAGAGTCCCGACGATGCCACGATACGATTTCAAAAGCTTCATGGAAAATCGATCGATCTACTATCGTTTAGGCGAATACGGTTTAATCGAGGAATATCCAACGGTAAGAAAATCTTTGATCGTCGATACATGTTGAATAAAAAGAAAAAAATCATCGGACAACGATGTATTTAATGTTACAAAACAATTTATCACGTACATCGTACACAAAAGTATCTTCGATTGCACGATACATTTACAATTACGGTACAGCGTTTCATTATAAAATTTTTGCAACGATTCGTGCGTACAAACACGGTTATTGATTTCTATTATTTCGGTATGTAAAATTATCTCGAGTAATTCAGTGTTTCCTATTTAAGAAGAAGAAAAATTACGAACGCCTTCACCTTTTTAATTCCAAAAGCGTTTCAATTCGAATCAATCGTTGTCCTTTCCGATTTTATTAAGATTCACCTGTGTTTCTACGTCACTACGTAGGATCTCTTTTCTGGGATACGCCATCGCTTGAACTTCGTATAATACAGGTAAACAGACAATCAAACCGACGGTCCAATACTTCAAGGGCGAAGATTTCCTCCAGTATTTGGCATAAGGAAATTCCGTGAATCTGCTACCCACGACGGAGTCACTGTTCGTCAAGGCTGATGGTCGCGATTGATCCAATAACGATAACACCCACATTTTTTTTATACTCTAAACACGCGCAGACAATTTTTCACGATTAGAGACGAGAATGAAATGAGTAAAATAAACCTGAGATCATACTTTAGAAAGTTTGCTTTTTAGATCCAACGCGCGAGCTTCTTTGATCTTATTGTGTATTTGTCGATAACGAGCGGTCAGGAAGTTGTTCATCGCGAATTTCTATTTTTCGTTAGGAGGAATTTCAATGATTCGAATGAATCGATAAACGCAGGAGCGAAAGATCCAACTGAATTTCACGAAGCTTGCGAATTCGGTCGGTCACTCCGTGGTTAAAACTAGATTATTTTGACAGCATCGTGGACAAAATAAACTCGAAACAAGTTCGCTCGGAAGTTCCCATAGTGTACACGAAGTCGTAGGAGGCGTGACATTATCGATATTTCGCTTTCCGTTGTTCGAAACGTGAATCTTGCTGGTTTTTTTTTCGACAGAGAAGTTGCAAGGATTGTGGCTTCAGCGAACCATCGCCGTATCTTTTTTGATCGGTCGTCGAGAGAATCATCATCGACGCGAAGGACGACGTTGCGGACATTAGACTGTGATACATACATAGGAGAAAAGCGGCAGCCGGCTCGGAACGAGACCTCATTGGACGAAAATCGAGAGAAATCGAGGACGACCGGCAACGAGAAAGAACGTTTTCTCGAAGAGAAGCGAGAACGATCGAACCGCGCGAAAATTGACTTGGCGTTAACTAAACGAACAGTTAGAGAAACAATGTATCCGCGCGATGTATTCGACGAGTGACACGAATTTTTGCGTACGAATCTCTTTTTTTCGCCTTTTGTCAGCTAGTATCGCGCTGACTGGATGATTGATTGTCAGATATAATCGGCGGGGTTTTGTTGAAAAATTTTATGATTTCTGTTCCTTCATGATGCGCCGTTTTTATTGTTTTTATCGGATGTTATTCTTATCACCCCGTGTCATTATATCTGGCAACGTCAAATCGTCATCGATTATTCGAGTAGCTGGTGACGGGCCGCGATGATCGTTTCTTTCCCGCGTCTTTTCTCTTGAACCGACTCTTTTTAAATAAAAAGGGTTAAAGGTTAGCGGACGTTTTACTATGCAAACTATGCATACACGGACCGAACAGGTTGCTGGAAACCGTAGGAATGGAACGAACGTTTTTCGCGTGTCCATTTCTGAGAAGGTTTCGACGACGCGTTTATCGAGCGGTTCCAAGGGAATCGATTTAATCGTAATCTTTTTTCACAAAACGTACGGGGAATAATTTATGATACCTGTACGTTGCAACCAATTAATTTTCTGGCCAAAAGCATGATCTAAGTGATCCGGAGTGATCTGGATTTAAAGGAGAGGCTAGGAAACATTACAAGACGACCATACCGCTCGATGAGGTTTTCTTCTTTTACAACTATCTCTTGTTTGAACATGGGTGCAAAAATAATATCGAATAGTTTCTCGGTTAATAATATTTCCATTGATCGGCGTTGAAACACGATCGGATGTTTCATCGAACGCATCTCTTTGTACGCAAACGATGTAGCAAATCTATTATAATAACACGAACAATCGACCAGTGCGCTATAATTACAATTGGCTTATACATTTTCACGATAAATGTAATGCGCGCTCAATCGAGTATTGTAATCGTACTAAAGCCGTTACGCCAAAGTCTTTATAAGCCATTGTTTACGAACGGGTAATAAACAATATTTTACAACGATGAGTTACGCTCAATTGTTTAACTAATTCCCGTTCTTCGTCGTAATAGAATCGCTTCGTCCTTAACGCATCATCGTATACGAAAACGTTCTTTCGATACTTGGAAAACGAAATCGAAAGCATAGTTCACCTTACGAACGTTTAATCGCGTACAGTTTTCAAAAGTAATCGGTCTCCGCGTGGTCCCGATTCCCGATGTAATCGAAAAACACGGGTCTACGGGAAACCGCACGCAAAACCCTATGTATCTGACGAACAAGTAGCTACGACTGGCCCATTAACTACTTAACCGTATACGTAGAACGCGAGAGATCCTCTATCGCGTCGCAAAAGTGTACGTGCGAGCGTGTGAAGGGATGCGCGACGCGAACGTGCGAAGAGCGTGCAAAGGGATGTACGCGCACGCATACTCGCGCGCGAGCGAGTGCGTGTGGATGCGTGGGTGCGTGCAATGCGCGAGAGATGTGCACGGCGACTATTCAGATATTGTTGTTATTGTTGAGGGAACAATCGCCCGTCAATAGGCTGCCCCGGCACAATGTATCTATTCAGGTGCGGTCAGGGGTGCTCAATCGATCGGTCCTCCTCGCGACCGATTCACGAAAAATCCTCGCGAAAGAACGAAGCAGCAGCTAAGCCGCTCTTCGAGGACCTGCCGCGTTCGCTGCTTTCGATTCTCCGTCGAGTACATGCTCCGTCGTTTGTCGCGATCTTTCGCTAATGTCCCTCGCGTTTCGGCAACGTAGAAAATTCGTACTACGTTGCGAGAAGGTGTTCGCGTCGAAATGAAAACCCGAGTAAATCGATGGATCGTTAAACGGTAAAGCCCGAGTAATTATCGGTGTCACATTTAAATAGCCACGACGCTTTGGCATTAACTGCCATTGATTAGATACATTGTAGGGAGCCGCTAGAAACACGGCTGGTTGCGGGCATAAATCGGCTATCGCTTACGATTATTATTATCCGGCCTGTGCTGGTATTTAAACCGATAAACGGCTCGCGGAATCGCGATGGCGCGGCATCATTGTGCGTTAGAGGAGCATTGAAAAGCCCCGGGAGCGAGCGAGCGGACAGGATGGAACGGCACGGAACGGGACAGGATGGGATGGGACGAGATGGGATGGGATGGGATGGGATTGGATGGGATGGGACGGGACGAAACGGGACCAAGTTGAATCGCGAGGGAAAAAGAGGGCGCGCGTGAGAGCCACTGCCTCGCGAGTGTACCAGCCTTCCCTGCCCATAGCGATGATTACGTATGCGGGAATCATTGTCGAGTAACGCGCGATGCACATGCAAAGGCCAAAAATCGTCGAAATCAGTCGAGTTCAACATCAGCATTGTACCTGGCCTTTGTCTCTGCCTCATTGTTGTCGGTACTCGGTGTACAACGTACACGTACGTACGGAGAGCCTCGTTGGGATAGTTCGCGCTGGCTGGTCCACGGGAACCACCACCACACCTATAGAACCTTCGGTGTTCGCTATTTATGCTAGCGAGATCCCGAAAATCGGAGCATTGTTGCCGGTCCGTTTCGACATCGACTAGAAAATCGATTCGAATCCGATGGACACCGCCGGTAAACCCGCTTTCAACCTTTCGCGAATGTCTGTTCGTTTCGACTGAATATTGCATTTTGGATAAATATTCGACCCGACACTGTTCCCCCGAATTCTGACCGCGGCTCCGTTGCTTCGCGGTCGCGACGATTTTTAGCTAATCGAGCGTGTCGTCGCTCTACGATAACGGCTCGAAATCGTTCGGTGTTTCGCGCGATACGCGCGCATATGGTTGACCAGACCAATCCGAATTGTCGCCAACCGAGTAACGTCGACGCTTTGCGACGCTTACGAGCACTGGCCAATTTCGTAAACGCCGATTCAGGAAACGACCCACATTCGAAGCACGTAAATCGAACGATGATACGCCGCCGCATTTTATCGCGCGACCGTGCGTCCTTGCTACCTCGGAAAGAAAGCTACGAGCATCGGATGGCTTGTAAAAAATGATGAAAATTCCTAGAATAACTTTGTCCAATCTTCGAGTAACAAGATCGTAAAGCCGGCGAAGCAACGCGACGTTACCGAAATCGGGCGGGACGCTGAAACGGACGAAATTCGCCGCTACGGTGCTGCGGATCAGGCGGCGCGAAGATGTTAACGTGTATACAAAGTAGCATTCGAAAGGGGCGAGAACGCGCGAGAGGAAGCTCGTAACGAGGATGAACGGTTGTATGGTTTTTCGCGCGCGCAGAAGGTATAGGCTCGACAGGATAAGATTTCCGCGGCGATATCGGAACGAAAGACGCGGAGAGGAAAGCGAGGAAGATAGCGGACGAAGAGAGGGTGAGGAAGAGCAGGAGCAGCAGAAGCAGTGGGGGTGTAGAAGGAGGCGAAGAGGGGTTAGGAGGAGAAGAGGGCATAGAGCAGCTGAATAGGAAGCGACACAATGGACCTGGGTGGCTGTGGAGGCGTGTTATCAAATGGGTTCCTCATTCACATACTGCGGCCTGAGCTACCTGTGTCTGTCTGTACCGGTGTCTGTCTGTTATACTTATTCATACCGCCCATTGTGTCCTCCAGTGTTGAGTCGAGTTCAGTTCAGTTGAGAACGCGATGGAACGTGCCACAATGCACGAATATGGGCTGCGCTGCTCTGCCTCCCCCTCCATCAAACCTAACTCTTTCTCTTTCTCACCCTACCCCTTTGCCATTTGCCACCCACCACCGCCCGGGCCGGGCTAGATTCGCTCGAGCGACTGAAAAGAAAATTGTGTTGGGAAATTGTATCCGCGAGAAACCCGGCCGATAATGCGGAATTCTTGGCAGAACTGACGTGTGCCGCAGACTTTGTTCCTGCCTCGACGAACCAGGGATACATCCTTCGATCCTACTTTTTCTCTTTTCTCTTTCCATTTCTCAAACAAATTCCTCGCTATTTCGGTCTCGTTAACGCACGCGACGAAATTCTCCTTCCGAGGAATGTTTTTTTCCGTTCGACTTGACATCGTCGGAGATAAAGGAATATGTATACGGTTTCGTTCTCCGCAACGATTGTGTCACTAAAACCTTCGAATCTGCGTTTCGCGAACTGCTTTTCCCATCGAAAAACGACGGGAAACACGTTCTCTCGCGAGTTTCTTGCTGTTCGAAAGAGAACATTCGCTGCAGAGGTAGAAAGAAGAAAGTCTGCGAATTTCGGCGACATCGGTTTGCATTTCGCCTCGTTTTTCGATTATACGGGCGAACGATTCCTCGCAAAAGAATCACAGAATCCACGGGTAAACGATGGACCATCGATCGGAGCGTCGACTTCGCGTTCCGTCGATTTCTCAGCGAACAAAGAACGAGGAAGAAAGAGAGTTCGGAGAAAGTGTCAGGGGGCGCGTCAAAGTCAGACGTCGATTGTTCGCGAAGGAAAGCATCGATGCCCGATTAAGTCCGCAAGATCACCCACCCTTTCCCCCGGCTTTCGGATCCATCGCCCTTCGGTAGCCCCCTTTTGTGCCTCTTCGACCACCGTTCTCCACTCGTTCGAGCTATGGCGTAACGAAGCCAATCCTCGAATTTGGACAGGTAATCGTGGTAGTATCTTCGCTAGCCGTTTAATTATCGCGGAACCTTCGGAGCAAACGTTTTCCTACGAAAGCCGATTTTACCGAACGAAACGACGGAGGAATTTCGGCGAAAGTTGAAAGGGGAACGCGAGTAAGAAAATGGCGACGAGAGTAACGAAGAAACGCTGGAAAGAACGCTAGAAAACCGATGGAAAAAGGTGGTAAGAGAAGAAAAAAAGAGCAACGAGCCGTAGGCTCTCTTCTTCGCGGCAAGAAACGGTAGGGAGAGAAAAGAGAGAACGTATTACGTATAAGCAGGCATAGGCTCTGGATGAGCCACACGCGGACGCAACGGCATACAAAACTCGCTCAATACGTCATTCAACCGAAGAATACGGTTCGTTCTCGCCATTTTGCTCCCAGAATGAGAGTTTCAAAGGGAATTAAGGATTCAAAGGCATCTTTTGCGCGGCGCGCACAAAACGGCCAGCCACGATCTCTCTTTCTTGTTCCTCTCTCGCGATTCTCTTGCTCCTCTTCCCGTTCTCTCTAACCAATCTCTGTATCTACGCGGTGCCCTCTTTCCCTCCGTGTGCGCGTCGGAGAGAAGAGCATAGAACACATCGCTCTCAAGACGTACGATTCGAGGCAGCCGTTGCGTGTACGCGCCCACACACCAAAAGAACTGAAATCCGTACAAATCGTTGTACAATGCGCGAAGCACGGGTTAACGCGCGCGGCCGCTTCTACGAGTATTTCGCTTAACGGCCGCCCAGCGAGCCCGACAGCCAGACGCCGATGAAGAAGCGCTCGTGAATGGCCCCGCGAACAAGAGGCTGACCACGTTTCGAGAGATATTCAAACGGTTTGCCCGTCGAAACCAACGAAATCGCGCGGAACTAAGACGCGACTAGGAAGAAAGAATCGCAACGCGAGCGTTGCGAAGATTCGTGAAATTGGGCCGAGAGCGTTGGAAATTCGCCCGACGAAATATTCGAAAGCTCCTCGTAATCCGGCAAATATTTGATCGAAATCTCCCTGCCACAAAGCGATACAATTATCGAATTAGGTTCGGTGAAAAGCACAAAAGAGTGAAAAAAAATTAATACGGAGGATGTTTGCCGTGACCAAAAAAGTCCCCCTGCGAATCGGTCCGATTCGTTCCGAAGAGTTCTGTCGCGGATTTGCGGATTTTCGTTATGCTCTTTTTTTCCGCGTCGCAGCGGACGAAATTAGAGCGACGATCTCTGTGTACAAGGGAAAAAGAGAAGAGGCAGCGAGAAGAAGGGAAAATCAGCGGAGCGTTCGGTCGTCCCCCGATTGGCTGATTATCATAAAAATGCCCGTGGCTCGTAAAGGGCACCGTATACATATATTACGAAGGTTATATAGATCGCGCGGAGGGGTTATAGTTTCTGATTGTTATTCATATTCGGCCGGTAGCCACGCGGCCGGGCATGAATGCGCGCTTCTGTGTTGGGTCAATATAACGTCGGGCCAGAGAAGGGTGGCACGCGTGGGGGGTGGTCGCGGTGGACTGGGGCACTTCCTTCTCAATGACACTCTTTTTTTCTTTTTTCCTTCTTCTTCTTCTCGCCCAACGTTAATGCCACGGGCCGTGGCGCACGGGTTTAAACGATTACTCACCCGCGGCTCTGTCTGGAATGAAAAGGGCGAAAGTGCCACTTACCGCGCCACGGGCCTCCGAGACTCCAGCGCCTGGAACAGAAATCACGTCCTAATGAGACCGGCGGAGTTAAGCAGCAAAGTTGTAGAAATTGCCGGGAATTTCGAGAAAGCCGAGTGCAGTCGTGCCTCGGCCTTTCAAGCCGCGTTTCGCGCCGAACGAACGCGTTAAACCTCGCGATTAAACTTCTTCCTCTAGCCCGCGATAAAATCGCCCGTTTGCGCAACTAAATAATCACACGGGTTTTTCGGTAGTTCGGTGTAACGACGATCCCGAAGACGGAAAGATCGTTATCGAGCTAACGAGCGGGCATAACGTCACTATTTGCCGATATTTCGCGAGTACGTAGAGGGGTATCGGTGAAAGCGAGTTCGAGGCGCGTTCCGTCGTCTCGCGACGTCGGGGGAGGCTGAAAGGACGAGAGGCGTTAAGCAACGGCACGCGATCTCGAGGAAGAGGAATCGAAAGAATAAAGGGGCGAGCAGCCCGCGAAGTCACTCGACCTCCATCAGCCGCGCTCCTACCGGGGCAACGACGTTGCTCTATACCTCTCTACCCACATTATATTTCTTTCGTATCTAGCAGCTCCTCTCTCCGCGGGCAGACACACAAACGGTCGCATGTACACGCGCACACGAGCCGAGCATTGCCGCGGTCTTATCGGCAGTTATCGGGCCGTGATGTCACACAATGGGGCAGACAATGCTCGGTACAATACACCCCCTGCCTCTAAACCGACCGACCCTCGCCAGCCACCTTCTGGTTCGTCCTCCTTCTCCGCCGTACTCCTACAGCACGCCTTTCCTCTCACGGAATCAACCCAACCCCGCCAACTTAATAAACATAATAGCTGACTGCGCCGCTCCGTGGTCACAATGAGAGGTCCGTCCTCGCGAAGAGATACCCGAAAATGCTACGACGTCGAGGCGCTGTTCCATTGTGTCGCCCGTTTGTGCCGAGCTTCTGTTTCCAATGGATTATCCCGGCCACTTGCTCGCATCGGATTCGAGACGCTAGGGAACCTGGAGGTTCGTGAATCACGAGGATCGCGATGCGCCCGGAAAAAGCTTTTTAGATTCGAGAGAATTGAATTATCGCGAATGTCGTGTAGTCGCGAGAAAAGGGAGAGAAACAGAGTACACGCACCATCGAATCGACACGCCTCCGTACACGCTTCCCAGATCCGCCCTTACGATCCGTGCAATATGCTAGCCCGCGCGTAATCACCCTCAACCACGTGCACGAGCCATCGAAAAATGCGGTCAGCCGTTCATTATTTCGACAAGTTTGCACTTTACGCACGGCCACGCGCCGTGCCAGGGATCGTGAAGAGTGTACCATCGCCTGATAAATTGATCGTTTGCGATTACGTTCGTTGAATCGAAGCGTTCGACGAGACTGATGGATCAAGCAAAACGGAAAAAAAGCATCGAGGAAAGAAAGAAATCTCGCTCGGTGAATTTTATCGCGCGGCAATAAAGCACGTCACGAAACACAATTACATCGACTGCTGACATTTCCGCGGCGCGCCTTTCAGCGGTACGGCTGCGACCGTTGATACGTATCTTTGAAATGGCATCGGAGAAACGTTAATTAAGCGAACAGATGCGTCGAGGAAATAGTAAATCATACAACCACCCCGTCGCGAGCGTACTCGCGGCGTCGACCGCCTTATCTTTGCCGAGTTATCGAGATAATGATAAATCGTGCGTTCGAAACGGACCCTCGAAGGGTGCGCTTTAACAACCCCAATGAAGGTCCGATGACTGTATAATGCGAGAATCGTAAAGTCACCCCTTGCCGGCACCATTCTTTACGACGGCTTAAATATTTATCCCAACGCTCCATATCGTTTTCGAAGATCTACAGGTGAACGAAAACTTTGTGGACCGGTTAATGATCCGATCAATGATCTACCTTGTATAGAGCGCCGTATCGAACACGGCTATTTCTACCGTCAGCCACGACGCAACGCGTCGAATAGACGAGCAATTTTTCTTGTCATTAGTCCGTATAAGGAATATTCCATCGAACCGATACGCCAGCAACCCTCCTCCGACGAGTCCGGTAGAGTTAGTCGAGCCAAAAATAACGATAATATCGCGTGGCAGTATATTAACGAGTAATTAACTGGTTCGGTCGATTCGGTAGACAATCCGGAAGACGGCAGTAAAACAAGGTTAGCTCGCGGGGTTGAAACGAACGCGGTGGAGGTGGCGATGGTGGTGGTAGAAGCGGTGGTAGTGGTGGCGTCGGAACCGCCCCGGCTTTGCAACCCCGGCGAATGGAGTGACAATGCTGCCACGGGATTCACAGTTCTCTACCACCCCTTTTGTCTTTCCCCTCTTTCCTCTCTATCTCTCGTTCCAACTGCCGTCCCCTTTCATCCCATTTGCAACTTTCCGGCTTTCCAATCCCCGTGTCTTCTACCCCATACCACCCACGCGACCCCACGCGTCTTCGTACGTCGCGCGCGTATCTTAAGGCAAACGTCTTATTTCGAAACGATTAGCCTTCGACGAGTCCGATTCGACGCTTTGAAGAATCGTTAACGGAACGACGAAGACGCGTATCTTGTTTTAGATCGGAGACAAACGGCAATCACGGCGAGAAAGAAGGATAAGACGAGAAACGAAAGGAATATTGTTTACCCCGGAAGAATATCCAGGCGCACGTGCCACGAGACGCGGCAGCGAACAGGGAAGCCCGCGTGCCAGTTGAGTATAAAGACACGCAATCGAGTAGGAAAAAGGGTGGAGGGAAGCGGGCCGAAGCGTATCGAAAGGATCCACCACCCCTATTGCACAGAAACGACGTTCGACATCCCCCTCTTCTTGTCGTCGTTTCATCGTTCTACCCTTGGAATCTCTGTCTCTCCCTCTTTCTCTCTTCCCTTCCTCTCTATCTCACCCCGAGCGAACCACCCTCACACCCTTTCCTCGTATCAGATCGAGTCCCTCTATTTCGCGTCCTCTATTATTTCTTTTATCAATCTGCGCGCTTTCAGGACGCTTTGAGGCCCGTTGAAAGCTGCGTGATAAATCATGAAATGTAAGAACCTACACCCACACCGACACCCTTGCTACATGCATTTATAGATATTCGTACACGTGTACGTAACCGAGGCGAACGCGGAAAGAACGGAAGGTGTTAGAGTAACGCAACGACGAACGTGTGCAACGAGCTCTCTGTACGTACACGCGTTGTCGCGTACGTATGCGCGCGCGTGTGTGTATTTACGAACGCGTGTAAATACGTACGTATATAAGCAACGATTCAATAGGCGGCATTGCCGGGGCGAACGGCATCCATACAGCTCGCCAGATGAGGTCTTCTAGCTTCCGTCGAGTCCGCGTGAAAGGATGCCCCAATAATATTCCATTCACCAAACCACCCCCAACTTCCACCCTGTAGCTTTCCCTCCCGCGTATATACCCCGACCCTGGACTGGTCTGGCCCGTGCCCACCCGCCATTGATTTTTCATTCGTTGGCTTTTCAATAGTTTGTTATGAGCTTTCCTTCGACGACGTCTCCTCTCCCGGCCAACACGGGCCAGGCTTACTCGCCTTTGAAACCAGAAAACGCCGGGGTTGGGGCGAGTTTCCGGCAGACCAAGTCCGACGTGCAACGACGACTCCATTCTTGCGAATTAGATGCGTTTGTTGCGCGACCATTAAGCTCCAATTATTTAGGGGGTTATGCTCGATAATTGTCGATAGAACGGTCAGTCTTTTTCATCCGATTCCAATTTGAATTTCAATGTTTCGCACGAACACCGATTCGAAGAATACGCGAGGAAATTTAAATCTGTTCCATCGTCGTTGTTTCGCCTCGCGTTCTTCGCGATTTCGAGATAATAATTAGAGAAGTAACGACGGAAGATCTCGTTCGAATCGGAGTCCAGTGATAGAGGCGGTGAAAATCTTGGAAAGTATTTCGCCGTGAAACAGAGCGAAAATAACCTATAACTTTAATCAGGGATGAATAAAGGCAACCCTTTTCGGAGCGGTGCTGCGTCAAGGCGAAGAATGGAGATGAGGATGTAGCCGAGTATCGGCATTGTTTCCAAACAAAGCACGCCTTTCATACCACCGTGTACCCGCCCTGCAACCCCCATCCACTTGGTCCACCCACAACCTCCACCCGTGCACTCCCCACGGCTTTTCAGTCATTTGACACGCAAAGAAGTCAGGCAAGCCAGCATTGTGGCGACCACCACCACTGCGACCTATTGTTACCAGACCACTACCATAACCACCACCCCCCAAAATCTACCCTTTCCTCGTTACCCTCTTGCCACCTTTGTCGAATTTGACGCTCGATTCGATGACGGTGGTCCAAGGGAAATTCAACGTCGACCTTTTAATCTCGCCTGGCATCGGAGGGAAGTTTTTGCTACTCGACGAACTCGTCGACCGTATCTCGTTCGAGTCCAAGACGATGACTAAGACGACGGTGGGACTTTACCGAAAATTACCAAGCGTTCGAGACGGAAGCGCGGCAAACTGCTCGGCGTGCAGATCAGGAACGAACGAATCGGTCAAAGCGCGACAGTCGCGAAAGCATCGACGGAATTATGCATCCAGCTGCATAATTCCGTTGCACGCGCGGTCGCGGCGGACCGACACGCCGCGTCGAGCCGGGTGGGGAAAAGTCGATGGCTCGTAATGTGACAAACGAGGCGTCGTGACGCTGTCACGAAAATACCATCCGAATGGCCGATACGCTCGTTCAAAGCCATTATATTCGAACGTCGATACCTCGCGTCAGTCTTATTAATCTTCCGCCGCTCGCGCCAGGATATATTGCGTATTATAAACGCTAATAGAAAAAAAAAGGAAGAGAGGCTCGAGCGAACAGAGAAAAGAGGAAAAAAACAAAAAGACGGCGGTGCAAGCGGGAGAAAGGAAAACAGAAAAGGAGCGAACAGGGCGAAAGAGACGCGAGGGAGGCGCATTCAGTGCCGCGAATTCTATGCGACCGGTACAATGCGAATCCTCTCGCGGAAAGCTTGCACCACGGGGCTGCTCGAGATTTCCAGATTTCACGGCATTGAATAAGCTGCCGATGCAAATTTAACCGGCGCTGTCGTTCCCCGCAGAAAAAGCCTAAATGCGTGCCGGAATAATTTGAATTCTTTTCTTGTTCCTTCGTTTTCCCAGACTCTGCACAATACCGCTCGATTCTCGCCGATCCGAGAGAAAGTTGGCGCGAATCGGCCGTCTCTCGTGTCCGCACGGTTCCGAACACCTCGACCGATCGTCCAAGAGCGTAGATTGTCCGCGGCTCGAGCGGCAGCGACGAGTAAAAAGGAAGAGCGATCGAATCGAGCTACGTCGGCCAGAGACGCGAGATCGACTAATCGAAACGACTCGGTTGAAATCGTCGGAAGGCGGAACAAGGCGAATAGCCAGGTTCGTCGACAGAGGAACCTGTTAAAAGTTGGAAACTACGCTGACAGAATGGGACGGCGCGATGAAAAGGTATACACAGGTGCGGGCGAACGTGTGCGGACGTCGGTGTCCTCGGTCACACGCACGGAACGAAGGACGATCGTCGGATAAAAGGGATCGAGGAGAAGCAGGACGAGGAGGACACGGTGGTGGTGCTGGTGGATGATGGGGTGTGGAAAGGGTGGGCGGGGAACGCGGAGATGAGAGTCCATGCGAATATGTTATACGCTGAAGCTCGTTCGCTCGTAACCGCGCAGTAGAATAGACGAATTGTTCGGCAGCGGAGCTTTTGTCTATTTTACGGAGTTCCAAGGGCTTCCAGGGAGAGGGGTGAGTAACGCGGCACCGGAGCCAGAAGAAAGACACAGAGGGTGAAGCAGGGAGGGAGAGCGAGAGAGAGAGGGAGAGAGAGAGAGAGAGAAAGCTGAAAGCTCGGAAATATATTGTCGACTGAACGTTGTACGGATTCGCGCACCGGGCGATCCTAATTATTGTTTTCCAAGCATCCGTCCTTTCTGGTTGTTGCGGTGACTGAAATTCTCGTTTCGAAACTTTCCCTTCAACGGTGGCGTCGACGAATCGCTTCGCGAATCCAACGTTCGCCTCTCATTTTTTCCTCCCGTCTCCTTCTCATCCTGAGCCAAACAGTCGTCTCGCTACGCTCCAACGCGCCATCAGAATTAATGCGTTCACGGTGTACGGAAAAAAACGCGTTCGACGAAACGTCGTCGAATTTCCAGCGAACGCGTTCGACGCGTGAACCGATAACGCGACGTTCGTCTCAATCCGGCTACTTAGAGGCTACGAGGACGCTCCTTCCATTTTATCCCCGTTCGTGCACTTGAACGGGTTTCCGACAGACGAGACAACCAACTTCTCGTTACCCTTTCGAGGTACACGAAACGCCGAGGAGTGGTTGCAGCGCGCGATACAGGAAAGAAGCGGGTGCAATGGGGCAAGCGATAGCGGAGGAATAGGGGTAGGTAGCCAGCGAAGAACGGGAAGGAGGAAAGGGATGTTGGCGGGGCGGTCGTATCGGTTAAGTGGGGGAAATTGCAAAACAATGAGACGACGGGGTAGGGGTAACAATGTGAGGGACAATAGGCCTGATAATGTGCCAGAGAATGGACGCCTAGACAAAAGAGTCGAATAAGGGCGCGCGCACCTACCCGATCCACCACCAACGTTACACCATCGACTCGTCCGTCGGTATACACGATACGAAAAAGAGACACCTGCACGCTTCTCTCTATGTGGGTTATTTTAAGTTTCGAACAATACCAAACACTCCAACAGTTTTCTCACGGCTGAAACAAATTGATAATAATTTTCGTCGATCGAACATCGACCACCGTACCAAACAACGTCTCCTTTCCGTCGTGTGTCGATCGCACCGCTCGTCGAATAAACGAGCGTCTTAAGAAACACATGAGGCGCACCGAATTGGAATACATACAGCATAGAGATACCGAATTATTGCTTCCATTCTCGAAACGGCACATCCTGCTATAATTGTATAATATCGCGATAAGAGATCGTATTATGATTTTTACTATGCGGTATTGTCCATCGACGGCTGACCAACGTTTAATTATGAGAAAGTTCACCGCGCGGAGGAATCGATTAAGACTTAACCGATCGGGTTATCGAGCGAAGGGATGAAACAGTGGCGAGTAACCGCTATGCAGAATAAACGAGAGGGATCAGAGCGAAGATCAGGGACGAGGGTAACGCGTGGAACCTACCGCAATGCCAGAGGCCGACGCCTGACATAACCGCGAGTTCTGGAGGGGTTGCGAGTCAAGGGGTTGGAGGGTTCGAAACCTCGGTGTTACCAGCCCGTTCGTCTGGCGTGCACCTGTTGTTTCTACTTGCCCTGAATCAGACGGCTCTCGCGTCGCTGCCGCAACCGATCTATCCACGTTCGCGTATCGGGCAAATTGGTAATATCGTTTCGTCGAAAGTCCGATAAACTGTGGACCCACAAAATGTTAACGAACAAAATTTAAGCGCGATTAAAAACGTTTTAACGTTTCGCGGAGGTTCCACCGTTGTCCTCGACCAACGACGCGGCTTCTTTTTAAGGAAAATCTCGGCGTGTTCTCGCGACGCCCGCCAATAATTAGCATTTAACGCGACTGACGTCACACAAGAAGAGGATGTACGGCTAGGTGGAGAAGAAGAAAGCGAACTTCTCGTGTCTTCTGTCGTCGAGGAATACGTCTCGGCGATGTCTGCGAGATCGCGGCACTGTCGTTCCTCCGCGCTGAGAAAGCGAGCGAATTCGACTCGGTGGAAAGAAAGGAAAGAAAGAGCTCCGGCTGGTCCGAGGAAAGAAAGAAAGCCGAAGGAAGAGGCCGGAAAGGCGGAGAAAAGCTCGGCAAGAAACGACGGAGAAAGAAGACGAGGACGAGGTGGGCAGAAGGCGACGAGGAAAAAGAAGAATCGCGACGAGAGGAAAGAGAAGTTCTGAAGAGGGAAAAGACCGGGCCACCGAGGACAGAAGTGGCCGTACAAGGCAGCAGCGCCACAAACAGTCCATAGAAATTCCTCGGCCGTAGAATACGGCTGCTTCTTTGTGTGGCAGCTTGCACGGATAGCCACGCGTCCGTGTTTAAACGAGCCTCGGTGTGCGCGAGAGAGCTCGCTCGCTCGCTCGCCAGCGCGCGCCTGTTATTTAAGCTTCGCATAATGGCAACTCTTTTATGCTTCTTGTGTCTTACATCTGAGACTGTGTCGCTCCAGAGGGCGCATTCATTCCCGTGAATGCCGTGCACCGGCCTCACAATGGTCTTCTTTACGCCGCCTGCAGCAGCTACGGCACACCACCGCGTTGCGCGCTCAAAGTGCAGCCACTCTAAGGATGCGCGACGCGGTCGCCTTACTTTACAGCCTTAGGACAACCACCGCGGTCGCTTCTCTTTTGCCTATCTCTATCCGCCGTGTTATCTGCCTCTACGTATTAGGGTAGAAGCCTCTTACCGTTCGCTTTTGATTTTCGAACAACCCGGGGGAAAGCTAACGCGGACTCTTCTGTCGTCGCGTGTCGAGAGTAACCGTGCATCGCGAGCTTCGTGCCCGATCGACGAAGCGAAATATCTTTCGTCGAGCGTTCTCCAGTTTGATCGACGAAACAACGGTTCAATGAACTTTCCACGCGAGCGAAAGAATCGCCGTCCGACACGAACGATATTTCGAACGACTCGAGCCAACTCTTCGCGACTTTTCTGTCATTTGTTCGACGAGGGACGTCAATAGATGAAAAGCTCGATTCGCAAACTTTTGTGTCGCTCGTTCCGCGACGACCTTCCGGGTGAGGGGATAAGGCGACTTTCGAGGCCGGTTTATCGTCGAACGATCGTTCCTCCGAATAATCGCGAACGTGCCTAACGATCGTGGCCGGGGTGGTTGGTTCGTGCACACGAGGCACGCCACCTTGCGATCGGTCACAAAACAGCGACACAATAACCGGGCCGCAACAATGCCGGGCGACAATGCAGCGCCACCAACACACCGGCGAGCCGAATCTATTGTCTGTACTTCTCTTGTTCTCCTTTCATCCCCTGCACTTCCACGACGAGCCGCAAAGAACGAGGGACAGAGGGATAGAGAGGGAGAGAGAGAATCGCGGTACGAGAGAGCAAGAGAGGGGAAACGCTATCCGCGAACGTCGCGACCTCGCGGGACGACTTTGTTTAATTGCGCTGACTCGATTAGACGACCACTTTGCCGTTACTCGCTCGAGTTTTTCTTCTTGCCGCGTTCTCGCGCCTATTTCTCGTTATCGAATTCCGGACAAATTCCGGGACTCTACCGTCCGGGCATAGTCCCATCGCGAATCAAAAATGCAACTATCGACAAAGAGGTCGAAGAAGAGAATCGACCGCTTCGCGAGGACCAGCCGAACGAGTAGAGTAGGGAGTTCCGGGCCAGAAGTAGCTTCGCGTAGGAAGATGGATAAGGAAAAGAAAAAGAAAAGGAATGAGAGGAAGAGCCGACGGAGGGAGAAAGAAAGAGAGATCGGCCGCTTTCCTGCTCATCCTCCCGTCTGTCTCATTGTGTCGGACGATTGTCTTAGAATAATGGCGGAGACTCACAATAGTGACTACAATGCTTGCTCGTCTAACAATGCGGTGACGTCACGCAGCGTCGTGTACGTGAATGTACCGGCACGGGCGCCCCGACGTCGTGTGCGTCGTCTCTTCAGAGTTCCTCTTTCTCCCTCCCCCTTTCTTCGCGGATCCAGCCATCTTTCTCCCGCATCCATAGCCCTTTCGATCCGCGATTCTTCGTTTCGTTATTCGTTGCCCGATCACCCACTTACGCTCGAGTGGGGTTCAATTGACACTAGGCTTCGAAGATTGCACGCGTTGGATACGATTAACGACCGTCCCGCGTCGAGCATCGCGACCAGAAGCACCGCCACCACGACAGCGACACGACCGCGTCTATCGGAAGAAAATTGTGGACAGGTGAGAGAGCGCGAAACTCTCGGACAGGAGAAATCAACCTGCGAACCGTTACCCTTCTTCCTGTCTTCGATGCATCGATCAAGTTTGACTTTCATTGCTCGCGTGCACGGTCCCTGTTCACCCTTCGGGTCAGCCCTGCGTGACCATGGATTCGTTCGAGTCATCCCCGGAGATCACTTCGAAACGCGACTCCACTCCCTTTCCTTTTGTTGCCCGATAGGGCGTCGGTTAGCAAGGTTATTAAGCGAAACGATAAACGCAATTACGCATCGACTATTCCACGCGTGAATTTCTGGCCACCCATCCTTGGACACACCCACGAAGTCGACGACAAAAGTATCTCGTTCGTCGTCTACAACGCGTTCTGTTTCGCGAACAGGAACAAACGAGGGAAAGAAGTCGATGCAACGCGTTCCTGCGCTTTCGAGATCGAGAAGAAGCCTATCGACGCGATAAGAATAAACCGGAACGGCGTGCCGGCATGGCTTGAGCGCGTGAATGGAGCCGGCTGTTAATTAATACCGGCATTCAGGTTGCATTAAATCGCACAAATTGTACACCATCGTCGATGCCGACGCCGTCTTTCGCCAAGACTGGACGCGCGTTGAAAAGGTTCTTATAAGCAAATAACACGATGCGCAACCAACGGTGCTGATACGCAAACAAATCGAAAAAAGGATCTCCTTCCTTGTACGCGGCCACGAATCCAGCAGGATTCTGCGAAATGTTACGCGCTACGGAAAGAAACTCATAGGAGACCTGGAGTGCTCAACCCGTAAGGCGGCGTTAGATCAACCGAAGAGAACCGTACAAAATATACGCGCGCGATTTCTGAGATCCAGGAATATCATGCATATTCCGAATAATTTCTCTCCCTGTTTACGACTTACACACCCGTTGTCGTGATTCTGTTTTTCTTCTTACGGATTCAGGTAGTTAACCTCGTCCAACCGAGAAAGGGAAGCTTTCTCGTTTCTTACGACAAACACTGGTTAGCATGGACGTGTTCTACCCTCTCCTCTCCCCGTACATACGAATCGAACGGAATGAAATCAGCGGAAACGAAAGAAGTAACCGCGATGTAGGAACATTTGGTTTACTCGTCGCGTTCCAGCCAACGGAAACGTCCTTTTCAGGCCCATCGTTTGATGAACGAGAAACGATCGGCGACGTACAAAGCGATGCTTTGCTGCGCTGCGGGAGGAACGACGATAGCACAAAGATTTCGCGAAAGGGGTGGAAGAGCGGGGATAGGGGGTGGGCGGTCGGAGGAGAGAAAGAGATAAAGGGAACCCAGAAAGACAGGGGTACATTGTGCCAGGCCGCTTGATACTTTATTCCGTATAAAAGGAACGACGGAACAATGGCGGGAACGCGGAAGAATGGAATGAAATGGGACCGAGGGAGACGGATCGAGAGAAAAGGGAGAAAGACAGAGGCGCACTCGCGCCAGTGTGAAGACTCATCACTCTGTAAACAATGCGAGAAGCGAGAGTGACTCAAAGAGTGGCGGGATCCTCAGAGTTCTTCCCTCGGCCGAGAAGAGGGGACACGGGGACTCGCGAGTCCGTCTACGTGTTCATTTCTCTGATATTTCGACTTTCTTGATCATCGACGATGCTTTTCTTACCGCTCTACCGGAGAACTTTGTGGTCGAGCGGAAAGATTACACGCTAGACAGCGAGCTCTTCACTCCGGTAAAACATTGCGCAAAATTAATCGAAGCTACGGATGTAACGATACCGCTCTCTTTTAATTATAATCGCATAGACTCTAATTCTAAACTAATTTTAATCAATTACGATTATACCAATTTATTCGATTACATAATTGAACTGATAATACATTTTCCCCGTGTTTCCGAATCGATTATTCATTCTAGATCGAACTTCGTAGAAAGAAAAGTTCAACCTTGGCTTGAAAAATTCGTGTCAGGGATTAAAGCAGAGTTGTTTGATTTTCAAAGCATCAGCGAAAAGAGAACACGATCGTTAACGACAAATAGATGGTAGCAGGCGCACGAGGCCAGGAAGCAGTGTTCCCGCAAAATTTAAACGACGACGAGGACGATGTCGGCATCGTCATCGTCGTGCTCGTTGTTAGACGAAGAGCTTCACAAAGCTATCGGCCAGGAGAGGGTCGTGGTATTGTTGGACGAAGATAGGATTCCTTTGATTGTCCGGGACTGTGCGAAACTGTCCAGGAACGAAAGGAGAAAGAGGCAGGAGAACCCGCTTTACATAACGCGTTATCCACCGCGACAATGGCCGCCGAGAGCCGCGCCTCGAGAAAGAATCGTTTGATGTCGAAGGATTCATCGCGACCGTGCTTCGAGCGAGAGCAACGAAGAAGAGGAAGGGACCGGAGAATACGGACCGAGAGAAACAAGGAGGGTTGGAAAATTAATTTCACCCGGTGAACAGAGATGGAACGAGAAGCATCGGCTTTGGTTGAACGCTTTAGAATAGCCGAGGAAGACGGTGAAACCTTCGGACTGTCCAAGATCGAAGCGATGTCGGCCAACAGAGATTTCTTTTTCCCCTTTTTCTGTCGACCAATCGACACAAAACCGCGTGCTATGGTAATTGCTTCTTGACAAATTGATTCCCATCGACGATACTCGGAAATTTATCGTTTTCAAAGGAAGGCAAAATAAAGAAATCTTTCATCGGCCCATTTGCAAAAGTAATTGAGACGAGATTCGTGTTCACGGTACACGAACACTTCTATCTATGAACCTTGGAACATCTCACGGTTCGATGTAATATCGCGAGTGTTCAACTTTAATTATATCCAAATATACAAATAACTGTGTGGAAATCCTGACAATTTGACGAGGCATTAATTTAAACGAAATGTTAAAATCGGTAAGTGTCCCATGACTTATAGACGCGAACGGTACGTAAGCCGAGGAGTAAATTCGCGCCGAAGGACTCAAAGGATTCTTGTCCTTCAACTGCAGGTGGAAGGAACATAAATGTACCCGTCAATGGCACGAGGGTACACGGCGCCAACCAGGGTAAGTCCCATAGAAGCCGCGTAGAAAGAGAACGAGAAGCAGAAGACGACCCAGAAAGGGAGAGAGGAAAGAAAGACGGTGGGGTGGGATGGGGGTTGAAAATATTTAGACATCCGCGAAGGGATGAATAAGACTAAATTGTATCCACAATGCTGTCTCAGAGGCAGACGCGCTCTGAATAGCCTTAATAAACTCGCTGAATCCTCGGAAATATTTCCAAGCCGGAGGAGTACCGAATGCGGCGAAAACTCTTCTTCTCCCCTCGGCTTCGGGTTCTTCTCGTTCCAGCAAAGCAACCGACCGCCACCCTCTGCCCCTCTTTATCGTCTACGTATCCGCGAGACGCGAACGTGACAGGGCCTCTTGAAAATTTCCTCGAGAGGCCCCGACACGAAACGTAATCGAGAAATAGCAGCGTCATCGACTACGCAAATTTCGTGATATCCTTCTCGACGATCTTTTTCAATCCACCAATTATCGCGTCGAAGCACGTCGAACCATCGTGGCACGTCGACCCTCTAAACTATTTCCCTGTTTTATTCACAAAGAGTCCGAAGAAAAATAAGAAACATCGTTCTCCCATCGCCTATCGTTAGGGTTGCGTCGACGATAGCACATTCTTCCATCGGTCTACGTAATGCGCAGATTTGCTACCCGCTGCGATACACTTTTCTCTGCATTAGGAAAAGAGCGTTCAATCGTTTGTCCAACAGCGCGATTTGTTTAAGGCTTTCGACCCGCGTACATATCCGAGCCCTCCTGGCGATTTTCGTTTGCCGTAAACGATCCCTCGAATCTCGGCAAAGACGACTTGAAAATCGTCCCGTCGAAACGAATCGACGCTTCTCATTCTCTTCCCGCTTTATTTCCTCGAGATACGAGACTCGTGTTAGGAAACGTTTCGCGGATCCAGATCGATAGAGTCGTAACGCACGGAGAAAAGTACGTATATCCGAACGTTCGCGAAACAGAAGGAGAGAGGAAACGACAGAAAGCGAGTGAGAGAAAAGAACCGCGCGGAATGACGCGAAAAGGAAAGGATGGATGGATGGATGGAAGGAAGGAAGGGGCAGGTGGAAGCGAAGCCGGGCAGAAACGGATTCACGATTTCGCATGAATCGCTAGTTACTGAATAAAGTCCTTTCGGCCGGGTTGGTCGGAGCCGGCGGTGGCTGACTTTACTTTATTATATGTATATTCGCTGCAGCAGGATGGAAGAAGGTTTTCGCGGAGTTGAAGGGACCGAGAGGGACGGCAGGGGTGGCAGTGGGGGTGGATGGGTGGAGTAGTCATTCAACCGTGCGGTTCTATGAAATCAAAGGCCACATTGTCACCGAAATTACCTCCATTCGGAAACGACGTATTCAGACTAGCGGGCGCACGTGGAATTAACCCTATTTGTTTGCCGCCTTCGAGTCGGGTGTAACGAAGCCACGATTTATTCGCGTGTGCCGTTTTGCTCCGCGCCGCGCCATACCGCGCCATACCGCGCCATACCGCGCCGCGTCGTACCGTGTCGCGGGGGACGCATCCTGTATGAAGGATTCAGCGACCGGAATCGATAGGGTGTACACAGGGAAAAGGAGTTTATTCCTTGACAAGAAACCTGAATCGCGGCTAATGAGTCGTTACCAGCCGTTCGTTCTCGAATAAAATACGCGCGTCAAACGAGACGACCGACAACGCGACGACGCGATGAAATGCCAATTACGCGGACACACCGATTAAATGGTATAGTCGTTATCGGAGCTTCTCGATTAGGCGAACACGCGAGAAAGCAAAACGTGTCTTATCATTTGAGCGCAACATTTCTTACGTCGACGCTCGCCACCGATAATCTTTGGCAATATCCCTCCGATTATTTCCTACGCAACTTTTCACAGACTTCCCTTTTCGATTTCCAATCGAACGAGAGTCGGAAACGCCTGGACATTAATGGTTCTTGCAACGGGAAGTGCAATCGAAATTATTGATTAATCGATCGACGATCCGTCATCGAGGTAGCTTGCCAATAGGGTTATTATATAGGCTATCGCGTCGATCCTGTCAGCTGTTGGCGTTACGATTAAACCCAGCCGAAATTTCACGCCTGCAGATGACACCGCCTAATTCACCGACCATCCCGCACGCCGGTATCGCTTTTAGCTCCGACTAGCCGAGCTGAATTTTCGTTTATTACGGGCAGGTGTAAATTATAATTATTTCGGTAACATCTGTCTCTTTGAATGGTCTCGGTTCGGAACCGACCAGGACTTGGTCGATTAGATGGTACATTCGATTCTCTGTGCCTTCTGTTTCACGAAATTAATTCGTCTCGATGATCTCTCGTTAACGACGATACGATCTTTCCACGACCGTTAATGTCAACGCGAATCGATAAATTTTTTGTAAAGATAAAGTTTAAAATGATCAAAAGCGAGGGAAACGAAGCTAACGAGACGTCAGCCGGTCACGTGCATCTTCACACGTTCACAGGTGGTTACGGGTCTTGCGTACGAGAAAGACCCAAAATAGGGTACAAAGACTGCACAATCTCGAATGCTCGATTCTTGCGGTTACGTCGAAGACTACTGCCCGTTACTATCTGAGTGCCGTTATCGGACCACCCTGTTCGATTCGCGATAACAATGGTCGATTTTAATACGCCTCGCGCGCCGAGGGTGATCAGAATGAACGAGAAACGAAGAGAAAAAACACGGTTCGACGTTTGACTTACATCGTGCGAACAAAAGCGAGCAACGGGGAAGTCAAAAATCGACGAAGGCGGAGAAAAGCACAGAATCTAAGCAAGACGCGAGAGCCACTGGACGAAGAGTAAGAATAACGAGGCAACGAAGGAGAGGTGACACGATAGGTAGAGGAGAAAGCGAAAAAGAGTAGTAAGGGGACAGAGGAGCGTGCAAAAGCGCACGCAAAGAAAAACAAATGAACGCTGCCTAGCCGAAACAATTGAAGCCTGCGTGGAATAGGGGTTGCTGGCCTTTTATGTTGCCCACCCTCTATACTCGCCACCCCCGACCAACCACCACCTTCCCCTGTGTGCCTAACCCGCAGCTATATCCAACGCCACCTCCACCAGCGCCTCTCTTCTTCCGTCAAACCCCTACTCTTCGCCCCTTCCACCTATTTTTATTCCTCCGTTTTTGGCCCTCGCCCTCATCCGCCCCCCTTCGACGTCCCCGAACTCGAACGTTTTGCCTCGACGGGACTCGAACGAGGATATTCGAGCGATCGTTCTGATGAGGCCTTTATGCGATTCGCGAGAGCCTTTCAGCCGCGCACGCCTCGGATAAGAATTTCAATTTCTCTCTAGCGGCGCACGATTGTATCGGCCGCCGCTTATGCATCGCTGATCGCTTCCTCGTTTCCCAGGGCTGAAACTCTTTATTTATTTTTTGTTCCTGTCTTCTTTTTTCCTTTTCTCGTTTTGCCTCCCACGAAGCGGTTTTCCGGATGAATTTTAGAGAAACGATAGGTGGTCGCGGCGTTTCGTTGCCACCACGAAATCTCGACTCGCGAATACGGAACTCTTGTATTGACCTTTGTCGATCGAAAACAACAGGACTTTGCGATTCGCGCTTATTCTATTTGTCCCGTTCACACTCTACAATATGAAAGCATGAAAGCATACAACGTTAGAGCTTCACGGAGATCGAGACGTTAGCTACCGAAGTAACATTGGACACGTGTAATAAGACGTGTTAAAACTCCAATCATTAGGAACGCGAATGTACCGGTATCGTGGCCGGTCACCGATGGCGGCGTTGTCCAAATTATCTTTAGAACTTAACGTCGTAGTTGGCGCTAATACGACAAACGTTTGATTGCACAACGAAGAAGATGGAAACGTTAAATAAATATTTGGCTACTGTTCGAAGTGGACACTATCTAATTGGTATGTGCGAAAAATGCCGCGCAATCGCGACTCGGCAGGGCCGCGCGGCGCGTTATCGCGTGAAACCGCGACCAATACATAGAGTGGCGAGTGCTCGCGAAAGCGAGTAAGCGCAGGCCAGTGGGCTGCCGATAAACAGCAAATTTAAAAGCGTACTCACCGATGCGATGGTCGTAGGAAATTTGGTATACGGCAACATAAATCAGATCCTCCGCAGGCGTTGATAGAGATACGGCACTCTAACGGCCACTCAGTCAAAGCCAAACGTCATAGCAATCCGCGCACTACATCGAGCCTCGTCGACGCGTGTCACGTCAGGCAAAATTCAAAACCGAAATTCCGAGCATTGTCCTCGCGTCAGTGCGTCACTCACACGCGATTCCGAGATGCCGCGGTTCCGCTGAAATTGTCTCGGCTTGCCCGCTAGCCACGGCCAAACGGCCCAGCGAGGAAAACATCGCCAAGGACGATGAACACCACTTGTCCGCGATAACGCGTTAACGAACATTTTATCCGCGCTTCTCTCCCGATCTTCGCGACAGAAAAATCCACCGATTACCGCGTCCTTCGATCCACGATTTTTCATCGAGTGTCACTTGAACGTCGAACGCAGTCGCGCCGCTCACCGAACGAGCTATCCCGCCAAACCGAAAGCGATTCGCGATCTCTTACTGGTTGCTCTTTTACCACGTGATGGATCTTCAAGAAATACGCGGAACTGTAGCACGATAATTAAGTTAAAGTTAAGTCCACGAAAAACACCCGCGAATGAGAAAATTCCAATAAACGATTATCGGAAATGTTTTTTACGCGATCGGAACTTTCTTACGTATTATACGATCCTCTGTTATACTCGCGACATAATTAGCTGTCAACGAAAGATACCGGCACTGAAATGTCACTTGTCAAAAAACGCGTCGTCGCTTGTCACACAGTTACGTTCGCGGTAGAGAATTTTTGTCGATGCACTCGAACGAAAAACAAAATGACCAAACGGAAAGGTACTTTCACTTTCGCGGGAAACGCGGAAAAACACTACTTTCGAATAAACTTCTCGCGACGAATTCACCCACGTACTTCACCGTGTCGGGCGCAGCATGGAACTGATCGCCGCTCCACGGCTCTACCTACCCCACTCTTCCATTTCTCCCACTCTCGTCCATCGCGACCCGCCACGATACGAATCAAATATCCAATACATTTGTATAAATTCCACGAATTAATAATATTTTCATACCAACAACTCGATGAATAACTAAAATGAGCTTACCGACAGATACCGTGTTACCGACATTTGCAAAATGCTCGGCTTAAAAAATGCTTTGTTGAAAAATAATACGCAAGGTTGAAATTAAAGAGCTTTTGCTATTCGTTATGCCGTTGAATCACATTTATTGTTCCAAGGGAAAAGAAACACAATTGACACAAGGAGTCGAATACAAAGCTTGTTTTGTGCGCGTGCATTAACACGACAAAAAATTGAAAGACCGAGTAGTGTAAACACTCCGTTTCGATGTTTAGAATAGAGTTATTTACGCGATGTTAAGCGACCGAACCATATTGTTTCGAAGTTATGCCGTCGCTGTAATAAATTAGAAGAAGTCTGGGAATAATGAGGGACGATCGGTGATTAATCGATCGTGCATCATCGTTTCTCGTAGCATATACGGCACGCGGGAAGCAGAGATCCCCTCGGACATTTAACGCGTTCTCGAGACTCGCCCCTCGGACACGGTCCCACCTTCCTCCACCCTAAAAATGAGCTCGAACCATACGGCAAGACTCATTGTTATATCGGATCCCTCGATATCATCGTTGTCGATTCGTTCGATGCGTTGAAAGAAGCTGCCCTTTCTTCCATGCCACGAAGCGTGTTCGTCCGCAGGTGCCGCGCGACTCCTTTTATCTTGGAACGTAAAAAAGGACAACGACCAGAAAAGACGAATTTCCTTTCTGTTAGGTGCATAAAGAAACGAGGAACCGGGATGCGGTACGGCTCATATGCATCGCAGCCGACGGGTTAGAATGCGATGAAACTTCCATGGGCATTGTCGCGAAATTCCATGAACGTAATTTCCAGCGTCTCCGAAACTCTGCGATAAATTGCACGCGTCGTGAAAGAGGATGCCTCGAAAAAATACTGGAAATCCGTGGATTGTCTCTCGAATCGGTTTTTAAGTAGACGCGCTGGAGTTGTGTAAATTTCCGGAATATAATTGTTGCGCGAAAATGTTGTTTCCCGTGTCGATAGAGGAAACTAAATCTGGCCAATGATTCGATCATTGAAAGAACGGACAGACCGTCCAATTCTTTCGTCAGTGCACAAATTAGCGATCGTTTCTGCGCAGGCGTTGGAGAACCGCAGGAAACGATTATTAAGCCCGGCCCGTTGTCTTCTTCTTCGAACGAGACGCAATTTATAATTCAGCCGTTTGTCCAGCGGTATCTAATTGCATTCGTTCCAAAGATCTCCGGATATGCATCTAATTGTTACAGTTGTTCCCACTTAAACGCAACTCTGCGTTTCTCTGTCTCTGTTAATTCTTCCATTGTCCCCGGATCTTCATGTAGCGGTCGTTTATCCGGAACAATTAGACGAATTATCCGAATCTCGATTCCATGGTGCGCTTCGAAAAATGTTGGACGTTCGGTGGTGACGGATCAAGAAGGTGGAAAATCTCGACTAGCCTGGGACCATCATAAAATCATCGTTCCATTTGCCTCGATCAATTACTCGTCCCCCAGAGATATATCGAGTTACCTCGTTCATTGGATCGCCAATAGAAGCAATTGTTATCGGTACTACTTTCTCGTGCGGTCCTTCTCTCGTCTCGAACTCGTAACGACTCGGTTCGAATCTTCTGTTGCTACCAAGACTAACGATCACGATCGTTATCGGTGCGAAACTTTGTTTCGTTAACGCTTCGATGTTCGACAATTATTGACACAAAAATGTACCGGTGTACTGTTCAATTTCGAATTCGTTCGGTTGAAAGAGCAGAAATCACGAAAGCCTCGAAAATCAAAGTATTTTAATGAAAAGCTTAAGCGTTTCGTCACAAAGACGAAACTCGAACGACGGAAGACAAAGGGGACGGTGTTTGAAAGCCGATGTCCTGGTTCTCCAGACATCGATTCGCGATTTTTAATCGGCGAGCAGAAAAACGCGTCTATGTTGGCGCACGCGCCGCTCCTTATATCGCCTCGAGAAGACAATTGCCGCGGGAAGAATGGCACCGTAAATGTGATAGCGAGATAAAAGAATATGGAATAAGAACGGCTCGCTCGGTGGCGACGGTATTGGTGGCTGGTGCACGTACACAAAGAGGCGGGTTTGTGGACCGCGAGGGTGGAGGAAAGCCGACGGGGGGCTCGCTGGTGGCACCTATACATTTAAATAAATAGCGTTTCATTATAACTTTTGTGCGCGCGTTACTGTCCGCCTGACAATGCCTGAAACAAAGCGCCCTTCCATTGTTTTCGAAATAAAAGAGCGCCGGGCCCACGGCATGGCCGCCGTCGACGACGACGACGACGACGACGACGACCAGCGTCGTCCACCTCGTCTGCAGCTTAGAGTCGACGCCGTCTTTCTGTTCTATATTGGACAAACTTGCGTAATTTCGGTCATCGTACTTTTCAAAACTTCCACCAAAGGCTATAGCCGAATAAGGTAGTAAAATGTGCCCTTGAGTCAAATGAAAAACCCAATACGTCAGTCGGTAGCATATCCAAAAAAAACATCTCACACCAAGTTTCAACCCCCTATCTCATCCGTGGGGGTAGTAAAAGGGAAAAAACGAAATTCCGGTTTTTGGCCTATTTTGCCTATTTAATTTCGAACAAAAATTCTGAAAAAATTCTGAAACATTGAGGTCCACATAGCGCATATTATAGAATTTTTTCAGATTTCTTGATCGCAAATTGTAGTTGTGAAAAATCAAAAACCGAAAAAAAATCGAAAAAAATGCGATTTTTTATTGAAGATGTCGGAGCACTACTTTTATATTAATGTGGTAGTTAGGTATTGGTACAACTATTGTCCCCTAATTTTTTCAGATTTTTCGGTGAGGTGCGCCGTAGTTAAAAAAATCAAAAACCGCTATAATCCTTTAAAACAGTACTTTCCGCTTCGAATTTATATGCCTTCTTTTCCCAGTATATTTATTAAGTAATCTTAAATAGATTCACATTCATAATTAAGACAAATGTATATATTAGTTAAAGAAATAAAATTCATTTATTAATTAATTTTACGTCGTAGTTGGTTATATTCCCGAACATAAGATTTTTCGTCAACGAATGAATTGGCTAAGTGGTTAGGGGTCCTGCCTCGTAATCTATGCATGTTTTTTGGTCGCAGGTTCGAGCCCGCTGGACTTGGTTTTTTCCATGATACGTTTTTCATTTTTTTTTTTTTTCGTTTTTAATAATATTAATACAGTTTCAAAGGGTTTATGAATAATTGTTATACATTTCTGCATTCACAGGGTGCAAAGAACCTGCATATAATAGTACATTTACAATAGTATTTAATACATATAATAATATATATGTATTTTATTATTATTTTATACCATGTGAATGCAGAAATGTATAACAATTATTCATAAACCCTTTGAAACTGTATTAATATTATTAAAAACGAAAAAAAAAAAAAATGAAAAACGTATCATGGAAAAAACCAAGTCCAGCGGGCTCGAACCTGCGACCAAAAAACATGCATAGATTACGAGGCAGGACCCCTAACCACTTAGCCAATTCATTCGTTGACGAAAAATCTTATGTTCGGGAATATAACCAACTACGACGTAAAATTAATTAATAAATGAATTTTATTTCTTTAACTAATATATACATTTGTCTTAATTATGAATGTGAATCTATTTAAGATTACTTAATAAATATACTGGGAAAAGAAGGCATATAAATTCGAAGCGGAAAGTACTGTTTTAAAGGATTATAGCGGTTTTTGATTTTTTTAACTACGGCGCACCTCACCGAAAAATCTGAAAAAATTAGGGGACAATAGTTGTACCAATACCTAACTACCACATTAATATAAAAGTAGTGCTCCGACATCTTCAATAAAAAATCGCATTTTTTTCGATTTTTTTTCGGTTTTTGATTTTTCACAACTACAATTTGCGATCAAGAAATCTGAAAAAATTCTATAATATGCGCTATGTGGACCTCAATGTTTCAGAATTTTTTCAGAATTTTTGTTCGAAATTAAATAGGCAAAATAGGCCAAAAACCGGAATTTCGTTTTTTCCCTTTTACTACCCCCACGGATGAGATAGGGGGTTGAAACTTGGTGTGAGATGTTTTTTTTGGATATGCTACCGACTGACGTATTGGGTTTTTCATTTGACTCAAGGGCACATTTTACTACCTTATTCGGCTATAGCCTTTGTACGTCGTAATTTCAACGAACAAAGCGATTCGAGAGACATTTGGATCTCGTACGAAAGCAACGAGAACACGAAACTGTGTCGGATAGAAAAATGCAATTTTAGCGGGAGATCGCGACAGCGAATTCGAAAGCAATAAAGATCTCGAACACGACATCTTTAAATATATATTATGTAGGTATATGCGATACAATTGTGTACATATTACGAGCGACATGCGCGCACTTCCCGTGCAAGCTTCCGAGTGTATAAAGGCCCGGTAAATGTAGCTCGCGATATTGTGCACGCAGCTCGCTTTGTAAGGAGCGAGCTGCGTCTTAATATCGCGGGAGGAAGGATTAACCGCGAGACCCGCCTAAGAATGGAAGGATCACGGTGGGATTCTAATTAAACGGAAAACAGCTTCATTAAGTTCGTAACTGCCTCGGGGCTGTGCTTCATGGTTCCGTACCTGAGTCATGTTTAGGTGAACCCCTGGATGCATGGACCGTGTAACGATGAGTCATGTATTTCGCCCTAATTACAGAACTATCTATGCGGCAATGTGTTTCAAACACGGAACACGATTTTTCTCGTTCGCGAAACACGGTGTTTCGCCGAGAGGGCGATCTTCGCGCTTTGCGTTTATTCTATTCTCTCTCGACGACCGAAAGAGAATAACCGTTAACTCGGTAATAAAAAAGGAACGAAATAATTTGCGCGTGAAATGAAATTTTCAATTTAATGATATGTTTAGAATCGCGTTCAGGGTAGCATCGGAATAAGGATAATCGCGATCCAGATGACACATTTTGTATCAAGTACGCGCGTCCAGAGTCGTACATCGATCAACGTCGTTAATTTCCTTTCGATTCAATCGGATCTAGTCGAGCTCATCAGATAGCGAAGGATCGATATTAAACGCAATTTTCGTCCAGCTCGAAACGAGGCTAGCCAGTGCCGAGAGGATATTTATAAATGCAGCGGCCGCTTGTTCCGCGTATTTGCGCGATTTCGCGCGTCCAGTGGGGGTTTCGAATAGAAATAGGAGGGTGGATGAAGCGCGGCGTGTGGCTGTAGAATCAAAAGCAGCGCAAAGTTTTCGCCGTGGATGCAGTTACAGTGGCTTCGTTACGTGTCGATTTGCCGCCCAGTTGAAAGACACCAATTTATAATTATTGCATTGAATAGACCGGCACCGTACGCGGCAACTCCCTACCATTCGATATTACCATCCATTGTACAGTTTAGATTCTATGCACCGGTCGTTCTCGTCCCATTGCCTTTACCTTCTCTCTTTCTCCCGCCCTTCCTGTCGTTTTCAACCTGGATTTCTGATTCCACGCCGTTGTTTCTCTCTTCCGCGCAATACTGTTTATTACTCGTACACACACATAAAGCCTTTGTATCTCGCGGAACGAATGGAACATTCGTCGAACTTTCACCCTTCGACGTCGCGTCTTTTCAAGAAGCTCTTGCAAACAGACGGTTCTTTCTCGATGGTCGAAAGAATAAGAAAAATATTCGCTACGCACGGAAAAGGCGCGGCATCGAGTTGCACCCTCTCGATCAACGCTTTCGACGAGCATGGACGCTAGGCAAAGGAGAAAAAAAAGAGCAACGAGACAAAGGGTCGGTAGATTGGCGATCGCAATTTGCAGAATGGAACCACGAGGATGGGCGCAGATCGAGGAGAACGAAGAGCAGAAGAACGAAACGTCGGTACAGAGAGAGGTTCGGAGGGAGAGCGTAGGAGGAGAAAGATTGGACGGGGGTTGAAGAGGGCGGCGACGGAAAGGCAGAGGCAGAATGCAACGAATTCGAAAAGAGCAGAGTCCTGTGCCTGCATACGTAATGCCATCGAGCCATTGTCAACCGGTGCCGGCCCCCTTTTGTCTCCCGCGGGGGCAACGGGCAGGGGGTTGGTCGGGGCCGAAAGGGCAGAGCTGCCCCCGGTACCAATCGCGGAAAAATTCTGATCGTAGCCAGGAACCGATATCGATCTTCGGCCGATCATTTGCATGCTCATTGTTCGAGCATCCGACGACGAAAATTCCGAGGACGACGCGCCGCGTCGCCGTCGAGAACAATATTCCCCGCGATCCTGGTTCTTTCTTTTCGCGCCCTTCTCCGACCAAGAGATTGGACCTGGTACAGGTGTCCGTGGCAAACAGGTCTCGAATCGAAAACAAAATGTCGTACGAAGAAAATAAGAGAGCCGGGAAATCACCGATCGCGACAACGTATCGTTCCGACAAGCCGAATTAATTCGCGCGACGCCGACAGACGTTCGTCTATGACGCGAACTAAAGAAGAACGGGCGAACGGAGCGTGACTGGTGGGTGGCTGGAGATGGTAGAGGAGACAAGCGGAAAAGTAACAGACGCAGAGAAAGGAGGGTCGGAGAGAAGGAGGGAGACATCGGTGCACATATTTTTATGTCATCGCAGTAGAGGCGATGCATTGTTGTCGCGAGACAAAGGCAAATGTGGCGGAAAAATTGCGGAGGAAAGGCGAGGCGCGGGGAATCCTGGCTCTGGGATGGGTGTCGGGCGGCGAAAAAGAGCGGAAGAGGGATGGATGATCCCCCGGAGGGAGAAGGGTGCTACACGCACGCGACAAAGCGGAATAGGTTAATGCCGGATCTCGCGCGATTGCACGACGATCCTTTCCACGGAATGTACGTTTCGCAAAATATACGTTCGTCGAATAAATGGTAAACCTAATCGGCGGACTACGCTCGATGGAACGTCGCGTAATTAGAAATTGAACGGGTCGCGCGATCGACGCGACAATTTTTCGAAATTCGCGTGGGTCCGAAGAAATAGACTCCCGAAGCAGGATAAGAGGGAGGAAGAGAAAAAAAACGAAATCGGGGTAGAGGAGACGTAGCAACTACAATTAAGCCAGTCAGTCCGTGGCTGAGTTGTTCCATTGAGAGAATTGGCCTGCACAGGCAGCGAACTATCGAGCAGAATTGAGAGCCGGCGGGGAGATTTCGCAGATTATCAAGCATCAGTTGCCGGGAAGAATAAGCAACCGCCAACCGTCATTTAACTTTAACGCTCGAACTGCCCTCGTCCGCACCCCCGGCAACCCCCGAGGGCCTCCGTTGGTCCATGCTAATTAAATCTGCCTACGTACCTACCCCCTTCGCGGTATTGCCCTCGACTAAACCTCCTCGTCGACCTTCTGCCCCTTCGAATCGTTCCGATGATGCTACTTTATTTATGTATGCACCGCGAGCTACCTATTTCCGCCATCTTATCGAGCACCGTTATTTCCTTTCTTTCTTTCTTTCGTTTTTAGATCGAATTTCTGTTTGCACGAGTAAAGTTACTCCGTTGCGTGGCGGATCATTTTAATTCGCTGGACAAGTACGGTTAGCCTGTCCGACTGGTACTTGACCGATTAGAATTAGTTGTTGTTCGAAAGATCTATTTTCTAGAAACGAATCGAGAAGCGTTCGAAGTTATCCGCATAAACCATGCTACGTTCTTATTCGTTATTTCCTGAAAACAGCATGAAACGTACGGTGCCGTCTGACGCATAAGCGACCGGAACTACTGGCTTGCACGATCCACTGACCTGTGCAACTTCTTCGCGTATTCCGAATATTCTTGCTCGCGCATAAAATGGTATAACGCCGCTCGTTGTTCGCTGCCGTCCGGGTATTTCGTAAATTTCAAAATCGTATCCTGTTTTGACCGCAAAGTTCAATCGCCGTTCAATCGATAGTTTATCGCCGTCAGTTTCGATCTAATTGCAGATTTTTGTCGGCATCGCATGCGCTCGAAACTGTGTCTTGACGATGGCACTCTCGTATTCATTTGATTCAGCTACGAAGCTTACCCCCTGACGACGAGGGTAAAGCGCAGGAGTATGTGTTATTCGTTTCCACAATAGCGTCATTGTTGGAGCATTGTGCTTCCACCCCATTCCGTAGATTCGTCGCGAACACTTTACCTCCTACTCCTTGCTGCTCGCGAATACATATATATACGTGTGCTTTACACGCACGAGCACCCTTCTTCTTCTCTTTCTTTTCGTATTCTTCTTCTAGCCTCCCATTGCTATTCCCGTTACCTCTTTACTGGTTCGCGACTCGCGCTCCATTCTCCCTGTTGTTACAACAGTAGAGGAACGGTACGAGTTACACCGTCGATATCGATTCTTCTAGAGGAGCAATCGAGTGTCCTCTTTTCGATCCAGCCACGGAGGATAAATTCTATCCGAATAACTCTAACGAATATAATTGGCACGCGCGTGTCGAAGCATCGAGCTTCTTTAACGATCACCGTTACGTTACGGAGAATCATATTTTTGCAATAATTTCCGTGCAGACAGCGAGGCAGAAACTCGTGACAATCGAGCCATCTATTCGATCGTCATTAGAATAAGAAACGAGCAAATGGCTGGTACAGCGGTAAAGCGACACAATGTAGATTCCGGACAGCGAACATCCGGCACGTCAACCGGACCGTTAAACCCGAGTCTATAACTAGCGTTATCGAGTTTCCAGTATCGCGTCTAAGCTAGTATCACGAGCTATAGCGGCCGGTGAATCTAAATGCGTGCTCCGCGAGCATAAACCTACGCGAATTACTATGTGGCTCGTCCAGGAACGATGCCTGATTAACGACGCCACGATATTGTCTCGGGGTTGCTCGAAAAGGGGGACAAGGGACAGTAATGCGCTCATCTCCCGTGCACAATAGAACAATGCGTTCCATAAGTAAAGCGCCACCGCTCTCACGAAATATACACGCGCACGCGTCTACCTGCCAATGTGTACGCGTTTTCGAGGGAACCCCACGCTTAAACCGTACCGGCTATTCTAACGACGAAACCTCTATCGACGGATTATCCGATTCGACGGCCATTCGGTCTGCGAATTCGCGAAGATACGAAGGAATCGTCGTTCGCTTCCGTTTACCTTAATCTAGGCTATTCTCGTCGGGAACAAAATGGACGAGGAAACGTCAGCAAGTTGTAGGACGATCGAGAAACAGTGGTACGAGTCGAGGACTCGACGGGCATCGGGAAACCACTTAATTCCCGAAAGCAAGAAAGCGGCTCGGAAGTCGACGGGCAAAGTTCACAATGCTCAAGGTAAGAGAACGAAAAGACGGACGGAACAACGCGCAACAACGACGAGAAACAATGAGTCGCCGTCGGCCGAGGAGGACGAACGAGCGAGCCACCGTCAAACAATGCACCGAAACAATGCGAGGAAGGAGGATGCCGCCGCGTAACAATGTGGACAATAGACAGATGGACAGAAGGAGCGACGAAGACCGGGATAACGACGGAAAAGAGAAAGCGAGCAGAACGGAGAGAGGCAAAGCGATAGGGGACACGATCGCGAAAAGCACGAACGCAAGATAGAAGGAAAGACACGGTCACTGGGAGGATAAGCAAAGATCGTGAATGCTGCAAAATCTGAACGACGTTCATCTTCGGGGCCGGTTTCGCCGCGGTATCGTGCTCGAGGGGAAATCATCGACAAACAGTATGTTGATACCGCTTCGTTGACAACGACTTTGAACAATACCGTATATTTGCATCGTTCGAGGCTACCTGGTATAAGTTGCGTCCAATAGGAAAATGTTCCGCAAATTGTAAATCGGGCCTCGTGCGCTTCGAAACTCCAATGTCCTATATCACAGCCATCGACCGTTTTTATCGGGCCGGTGGTACCCACAGATCGAGATATTAGCCGCGCTGGACAAATTCGTTGTCGATGGAAGCACCTCGGTAGAAACGTTCCCCGTGATCAGGACCATAAATCATCGTGACTAATTCGGTCGAGCGATAACTGAACGAATCGGGCAGAATCGTGTCCACGAGGTTCGAGAAGAAACTCTTAAGGCGTGTCCACGAGCGGAATCGCGACGCATGCCGGCCAGCTGCTGCGAACTTTACGATCGAAAGAGAGACCGCGGGGAGGATGGGTTAACAATGAGCGCGAGCGAGAAGGAGAATGTCAAGTGGACATTGTTGACGGTGACAATGCCGCTGAAATTGCCGGAGAACAAAGAGGTCTTATGATGACGCTGCTGGCGAGCGAGCGAGCGAACAAGCGATTTGAGCGAGTTGCTCGTGGACAGGGACTCCCCCTATATTCTCCTCTTGCTAGTGGCTCTCTCTTCGCGCCGCAGCATCCCTCTGTCTCTTTCTTGCTCGTTCGTTAGACGCCAGAGAATCGCGTTTCGTCTTCGTCGCTCGACGAGCTCACCGCGACACCCCTTCTGTATCGCATAGCATTATAACTATCGGCTCCATCGCGACGCCTGTGTCGATACTCGTGAATTAAGCACCTTGATCCATTAAGGATCGGCGTGTTCGTGTGCACGGAGTTAACGGCTCTGTTCGGCATTGTTTTAACGCCGTGGCGACGGCTGTGCAACGCGTTAATGCGATGCTCGATAACGCGTTAACGGAAACGCGTTACGTCCTCGTTCCACGAATCTGGAACCCGCTTCGTCTGTCGATAAGGCGCGGACGAATAACTATCGCGACCGTTCCGGACTATGATCTTCGATTAGATCGGAACGCGAAACGAATAGAACGCGTCGATTCTCGAGGTAGATGTGACCAGCGCGCTTACGCGGTACGCGCAAACTATGCCATGAATTACCAAAGATTAACGGATTAACGATCTTGGCGGTGTTTACGGTTACGCACTTGGGCTATTCGTAGCAGTGAACGCGTTAATTAACGGTGAAGAAATATCGAATCGAAGTCGAGCCGAGTACGCTTGAAAATAGAAGGATCGACGATCGTTTTTTCCCTCCGAGGCCGTCGAATATTTAAAGTACCAGTCGCTCGATGCTCAAAACTTCCGAGACCGAGTTTTCCGTTGCTTTGCTCGCGGACAAGTGTGCCGCGCGTACGCTTTTTCGTCCGTGTACACGTGTATATCGGTAGCGCGAAAAAGAGAGAACGCCGGGGAAAGTGAGAGAAAGAACGACGGAGAGTACCAAATACATATATACAGATGTATATACGTACAGGTATACATCGCCATCGTTCCGTGCTTTCATTCGTCCGCGGAAAGAAGTAAAGAGCTTTGTCGCCGCGGCATCAAAAGCTTGAATGACGCGACGATGAAAGAAGGAAGTATCGGTACAAGAAACTGCACAGTGAATACTGAAAAGAATATAGTCACGGGAGGAAGGAGAACGGGGTGCCTGGGAGAAGGAGTTAAAAAGGAAAGGAAAAGATAGCGAAAACGGGAAAGGGAGAAAAAAGTAGGGAGCCGTAGGAGCATTGCAGGGAGAAAGCCTTCCAGGGAAAGACCGATAAAAGTTTCTGCCTCGAAACGGATATTGGAAATACGTTCTTCGATCGAACGCCACGATCTATTAATTAATTTATTCACCGTTTCGCGACAAATCGAGCAACTATCTCGAGAAAAAATCTCGGGCAACGAGTTTTCGAAGAAAGTCGCGTCGGAGAACGTCGATGTCACGGGTTGTTCGATTAAATCTAATTAAACCGTGGGATCAGCGTCGAAGATTCAGCCATCGGAGTCCGATTAGGACACGGGAAAACAGAACCGTGGATTACACGATTGCCAGGCACGGCCGAGTTCTAATAGCCAAGTCAGGTATGCTGGATTACGCTAAACTATTACGAGCCTTCAAAGCGCGAGCATCGTCGTGTGTATACAGGGTGTCCCGTATAGGTAGTCCGTGGAATCACGGCGAAATGACGCGGAGCTAGGAACCGAGAGGAGAGGAGATGGCTGAAAAGCCGTACCCGCGCCGAGGCAGCGTATGCAGATAATCGGTACAAAGGCTTTCGTCGAATGACAAAGGAGAGCACTGGCCAGCCTCGTGCTTCTCCTGCGTCTACGTATATACGTGCCATCCGCGTATGAGCTTCCATACACGTTGCCAGCTATTATTATAGTGGGTGGCAGGACGCTGCTACTACGAGAGCTCTGGTTTCGACGGCTTTACACCAATCGTTCAAACGAGACGCGTATTGCCTCGCCATTCCTTCGACTTTTGCCGCGAATTCGCAGGGTTTTACGCGAGACATCAGGATTACGCGGTTCTGCGACAGTCGCGAACGTTTAAATTGTCACGGAACGCGAAACAAACTAACGTAATTCGAAAACGAAGTACGTGTTTCGAAACTTGTCTCTTCCGACCTGCTGTCGCGTCGACGACCCGTCAGAAAGCAACATCTTATTTCGATAAAAGTCGCGGAAGTCTATTAATCACTGGAGCGCATTGTGACATTCAACCGAGAAGCATTCAGAGTTTCAATATTATCGATACTCAACAGCGGGGCCAGCATCCGCGTCTATTGAAAGAGAGTTTATCAATAGAGCACAGGGCACTCTTGCTGTATCCGCCTGTAAAGCGCTCTAACCTCGCGTTACTTCCTTGCACGACCTTTCAAGAACGACATCCTCCAGACTAACGTTCTCCAGTGGGAAACTTCGAGCCCTGACGTTTAACGAACGTTTCGATTAATATTCTTCGTGTTTAAGGCTAGACTCGAAACTAAAAGAGGGAAGAATGGGCAAGAAAATCGTACATGTATATATTCATCTTTAACAGCAATTTGGCCATCCGGGCACGTACGACAAAAAAGGATCTTCGAGATATCAGAAGAATAAAAGTCCTACGCGCGAGGATTTTCGGGTTAAGGGGATTTTCGACGAAAGGCACACTTGGACGAGACAAATATTGTTCTTCCTTACATTCAACTTCGATTAAGCTTAAGGGTAAAGAATAACTCGCTCCAACGCCTTGGTTGTCCGCAACTGGGCCACCTCTTACTCGATTATAAACGACCTACGTAAGTACGTGGAAAGCATAATTGGAACGATGCGAAGTAAATGTACGTAAAATACATGACGCGGCAAATAACGCGAGAAAAGCAGAAAGTGAATACGGACAACCGTGATCGGACGCGTCCGATACCCCTGCCTCGATTCCTGTCCGTCAAGTTTCAGTAGAATCAGAAGCTCGTAATCGGACACCGTTCTCGTCGATCTATCTACCATTTCGTCGGACAACGTTTTTCGATTCACCGTTAATCCAGTGAGAGTATACGCGGAGAAAAGAAAGGACAGGAAAGCCCGAACGAATTCGTGGAATGCACGCTTTCCTGACCAACAGACAGACGATTCTCTCCACGGTCCAGTTAGACGATACGGAATTAAGCTGGAAAGTACTCGGCGAGTACCGGGACGCTGGTGTACCGGGCCTATAGAGCTCTAAACAGCGACAAAAGGATACCGAGTGGGCGACGAGCATTGAATGTACGAGAAAGGATTGTATGCCAGCGAACGTTGCTGACGATGGTAGCGACGTCGTTCTGTTGCTCTTGGCATATACGTATGTCACGTACGTATGTCTGTGGCCTGCTTTTAGGTGTATCCGTGCTACCGGCAGAAAAGAGGAGTATTTTAGCCCGCGTCCATATGAACGTAGTAGGGACGAAACAATGTAGCTTTTGTGGGAGAAAGAAACGGAAAAGCCAAGCCAAAGAGAGAGCCTAAGAGCGATTGAAATGCTCGACCGTCTGTCTCTGGCTCCCTCAGCCTCCCCCTTCAACCCACACCCTCTTTATCTGTTTCGCTTTTTCGCGTCGTCTTTGCTATCGCATCTTTTTACACTCTGCGTTGTTTCTTCCTGCGCGATAGTCGCTTCGTCTTCGCTTTGATCGCGCCTACGGACTGTCGTTACGTCCGCGAACGCGTTCGCGTGCTCCTCGGACAGGAACGATTTATCCTGAAACTTTATCCTTTTTACTGGAGTAGCCTTGAACTTTTACCGCTTACTATCGCGTTGCAATGGAAGATACGACTTACCGACCTTATCGCAACTTTGTGCTACGATAAAATTAATGGTAGACAATGTCCTATTTTAGACGTCTACTTTGTCCGCTACTTTGCTAGTAACCGCCTGGCATTCGACGATTTCTTATTACAGAGTCCGAAGATCTCGATCGTACACTACTTACATTTACTTCGTCACCTAGGTTATTTCGCGGCGTATCTTTGTCGATATTCAAACTGCAACCGTACCTCGGTTTCGTGTCGAAAACGCGAAACGAACCGGAGTCGTGGCTACCCTCCAAAATCATAGACGACCAAGAAAATTCGGAGTAGACGCGAAAAAGGGGCGAATGAAGAAAGACGGAATGAGAAAGTAAGAACACGCGCGGGGTGTATGTTAGCTATGGAAGGGTGGTATGTGCAAGAAGGGCGAGTATTGGTAGACACAGATGCGAAGGGTGGTTGCAGGTTGATAGTCAAGACTGCCTTCAGATTCCAGAGTGAAGCATTGTGTCCCGAACGCGCATTGTCCTCCCGTCACCGAGAACTCGACAATGCCGAGTCCGTAAGTTAGTAACCCTACCGTAAAAACTTATCTCCGACCCAAACCATCGACCTCCAGCCTCCGTGATTCCGTTCGATTTCCAACCTCCTTCTCCTGCCTACTCTTCCGCTTTTCCGTTCTGCCTCGCGACTTCTGCTGTCTTTCCTCTTCCTTCGATCATTTCTACGTCCGTGCCGGTCTTGTACCCGGAATGATCGAACAGAACGATGAATTTGCCTTTCTACGAAACATCGTATGAACTACAGTAAAGATCGCGTAGATCATTTAAGCGTTACGTAAGACGAACACAAAGTTTCTGCATGGCTCGTAACGTAGAACGATTACTATTATGTCGATCAACGAGCAGAGAGTCGAAGAAGTCGATGGTCAGCGAACACAGAGGCACTCTCGGATCGGAAGTGAACGTCCTGGGGACCGGATACAAACATTAGGGGTTGGCGGGCGGTCCTCTCGTTGGGACTCAAGTTGCCGAGCAGCCGGACAACGCGTGGTCGCCGGACAAAGCTCTTCTAATTGTCCCCATCAACGACGAAGAATGGACCGCGGGCCTGCCGCTGACAATTTCATTTGTAATTTGCATAAGGCTTATTAAAATCACAATGGACGTGGACCCACGGGGGATGCTCGATCGAGGTGGCCGACAGCCTTCTTTTTTGGCCTGCTCGATAGAGAATAATCACGGTCACCGCTGCGACGGTAATTGAACTTTAATAAGGAGCTGGACTCGCTTCGGCCGCTCGTAACTATCAAATGATTGCATTTACGATAAACTTACTTTTAAACAGGTTCATCCAGTGCGCCGGTTTATCCATGATCGTATCCAAAGGACGCTTAATACACTGTCACACATTTTTCCTTCTGACGAATCAGAAAAAATCGCACGAAACACGAACAGCAACGAATAAACGTGTCGATATAAAATCAAGTTGTTCGAGGAGAAAAAAAAAAAGTATCCAAAAGAATATCGTGAGATTAAAATAAAGGTGATAGAGAAAACAAGAAAAAATTCATTCACTGATACTTTTATGCGAACACGATTTCTCGTTTCCCGAAATGTGTCGCGCACGTGAAAGACGGCGCGGAACTGAACCGTCTCAAAACGCTATCATATCGCGCGCCGCCACGTTCCCCCACCAGTTTCTACCAAAATGCGTCTACGCATCTTTCGTTCGCATCGCTATGAAAATCTCACACGTTCGTTGACTGTTATCGAAAATAAGACACGTTCCCTACCATTGTAGAAACATTGTCCAATAAACTTCTAAACAATTGGTAAAATGGTAAAACAAACGCAAGGAATAATTATTTTGTTAATATTTCTTTTATACGAACAATTCTATGCATCTTTTACATGGCATAGGGAATATTTATGCGTTTAGAATCAATGTCTAACTCTAGGACAGCTGTTTTCCAAAACGCAAATACCTTCGCTTTTATCCCGTACGTATCCCTCCTTGCAAATGCAACCACTCAAACAATTTTTCGATTTGACGCAAGGTGCAGATTCCCAAATATCGATATTATCGCAACTCTTTTCGCAAAGTTGATCCGCCTGACACTGACTGTAAACTTCGTTTTCTTTGCATGCGTCATCGTTGGTGTTGACCATTTCGGGTTCTTAAAAGTTACGGAAAAATAACAGAATATTGACTAAATAAATAAAGAGGAAACTAAACGTTACTTACTATATAGGATTTCTCCAATTACCGTGTCCAAAAGGATAAACAGCAAAAAGCTCGAATTAACGAGAACGTAAAGTGCTCGTGCAAACTCCATCTTCCTTCAAGTTCGAACGAACAAATGTAAGCAGCGATCGAGACTGCAACTTTAAATACTCGTTGTCGCGAATGCAACGCAATATCCACATCGTGTTGCGCTATCAATAATCACCTAACCAGACCAGTTTTAATGGGTCGAAGGCAATGTTCTTTGAGCGAGGAAAGTAGCGCATCAGTGTATAAATACGAGTAAGGAAGGAGGCGTGTGCATAATCGCAGATACGCGGGCAAAAGATCGAACATGCACCGAATAAAAAGGTAGAACACTGGTTTGTCGTTTTCGTGTTATGTATTTTTGCGGATCTTTGAATTGTACAGCAACTCGTTTACATACAACATATATAAGTGTCTTACTAGTAAATTACTTGTAATGATATCTTAAAATAAGTATTTGTAATAAAGGGCCGGGCCGTGAGAACGTGTTCCGAACTAAAGCATTGTGGAGAAATATCCGAAAGGATGTTCTCGACACGTTTGTGGGAAAAACTATTTTCCTTACTAAAAAGAAGTGTCTCTTCTTTACGGCGATAAATCGCGATTTTATTAGATTTCACCGGAAAACGATATGACATCCGTGGAAACTGATTACAAAGCTTGTACCGTTCGTGTCTTATCAAGCGCAGGAGTTAAAAACGTGAGGTGTTTCGATCGTGAAAAATCTGATCGCTGATAGCTAGAGCGCGAAGAAATCGATTAAAAACTAGCTTCTCGAACAGACCGGTTGAAATTGTCACTTTGTCGTTTGAAACGGCAACGAATATACATCGACGCTAGTCTTGATAATGAATGATAATGAAAAGCCACTCACGTACGCCAAATACTGCGACCAAATACTTCCCTTCGAAAGTGCACGTCATAGCAGAAGATTCGCTCTCTTCTCTAGCTTTAATACTTACGCGAGAGTTTCGTTACGACAAGGAAAAAACAAATGCTACGATACGAGAATAATAAGTACTAGAGTCGAAAGGCGCGTATTTTTTCATTAACGGTTAACGATTAAAAATTAAAAAAAAAGAAAAAATCGACAATTCGAATTCGACAGTATTCGTTCAGTTTGCAACACAAAGTATCTGACTGAACGCTCGCACTGACACATATTAATCACAGGGAATATTTTACTATAATATTATTTACGCGCGAGCATGACAATCGAGCGAAATAACGCAAATTACGATAATCGCCTGCGCAAAACATTCGCGTACGATAAACGTCCGCTACTAACTCGGAGAATTAAATTTGAAAGATGAAAACGAAGGGAAAGAAAGTTCCATTTCTCTCGACTGCCATGACCCCAGTTGTACATTTGTTCTCTACCATATACACGTTATTAACATCCCCTGTATGTTCTTTTAGTTTACGCGTACCGAAGCGGTCGGTACCGAGAATAATAAGAAGTCTATGTCTCACGTGATCCGGTCGATGTTTAACGTTGAGGAAAAGTAACTATATCACAGACGAAGGAGAAGAATCGAAGAAGCAGCAACGGCAACGTGGTTTTCTACCAAATCTTAGCAGCAAGGGCTCTCTGCATTAAAACATTCTTGCTTCGCTGCTTCATGCGCTCAATGAAGTACTCCTTGCCTTCCAGGTTATCGTCGACAGGTCCAACCTCCTCATTCTAGCAACAAACGAGAGTTAGTTGGCTCCTAAGTCGCATGTTTTCTTGTACGTGTGGCTCATCACCATCATCACCATCATCATCACCATCAACATCATCATCATCATCATCCTCATCATCATCATCATCCTCATCATTTTACTCCTCATATTATCATCATCCGGATTATCATGATCGTCATCACGAGAAGATAGGCTGTTCATTTGCGAAAGCCTACACAGAAGAGACCTAACCAACCTTGTTAGCAGTGTCGCCCCCCTCGCCCTCTCCCCACCTCTCGTAGTCATCGTCGTCCCTTTCTTCGCCTTCACTCAAAGGTCCGTCTTGTCTTTTGCTGGGAGGTACGTTCGATCCTCCGCCACCTTGTTGATGTTCCATTACGTCGTCCCCGCCTTCGAGCATTTTGTTGATCTTTTCCTTCGCTTCGTCGACTTTCCTCATAGGATCGGGGGAATAGCTACGATCGCTGTATCGATCGCGGGAAGCAGCGCGACGATCTCTGAAGTCCCGTCTGTCCCGGAAGTCGCGGAAGCCCTGCTTACCGTGGAAGAACCTACCGCCACGGTTACCGCCGCGACCGCGTCCACCACCACGATTATTGAAACCACCACCGCGTCTATTGCCGAAACGATTATTGTGTTGATTGTTGTAGAACCGATTACGATTCTGGAAATTGTTACCGCCGCCACGATGATTCGGGTTATTGAAACCTTGGAAACGCGGTTTATAATAGGTACCGCGATTATTGTACGGTCGGAATTGTCTCTTGCGATAGTAACTCCTGTCCCCGGATCTGCTACGACTACGACTCCTCGTGTACGATCTGGAGCGTGACCTAGAACGTGATCTGCTGTAAGTGCCCGAAGGAGATCGACTATACTTCCTTTCGTAACTGCCGGATCTTCGGTTAGAATACGATCGCGAACGACTTCTTCTGGGCGATCGAGATCTCGAGGAACCCGAACTGGACGCACTGCGCGATCTGCTACGCGAACGTTTTGCTGGACGGTCTCTGCTCATCCTCTTCGTCACAGCTCCACCTCTGCCGCCTGATTCGCGTTTCTTAGGCGTTTGTCTGTGTTGTCGCTCCGTCTCGCTGTCGGAGTCTGTTCTAGGTCCTTTCGCCTGACTCTGATTCTTCGTTGGCGGAGGTGGACGCGGTGGTTCTGGCGGATGACCAGCACCACTATTACTTTGTCCGATCGGCTGAAACTTGCCACCGAGATTGTTACTAGAACTGAATTTGGTCGGTGTCGTTTGTGGTACGGATATCGAAGGATCCTTGTACGACTGAAATTTATTTTGCGGCTGTGGCGTAGGATATTTCACCGGTGCTTGTTTCGGCATCGGTGGTTCTTTGGGCAACGGCGGTGGAGTCGGAGCCAACATCGGTTGAGTAGCGGCTGCCCGTTTCTCCGCTAGTTCGCGTTGCATCTGTTTTCGTATATTCATAGACTTCTCCAACGCCGCACGCTGCAATTTCTCTTCCAGTTCATTATCATCATCTTCGTCGCTATCTACATTGGGTTGCATTTTCTTGCTTTCCTGAGATACGTCTTGCCATTTTTGTGGAAGAATGTCCTTTTGTCTGCAAACGGAAGATAACATTCAAATAGTAACGTCAATTAAATTATATCACCACCTAATATCGATGCTTGAGATTATCCTTACCTAGCGGCCTGAGCAGCTTTCCATTTCGCGTTTAACGCAGCCGTGTCCAAGGGTGGTAATTTTGGTTCCGGATGGATCAACTGCGATTCTTGCTCAAATATGTCCGTTAGGGGTTTCCTTTGAATTTCTGTACAGTCACGATAAGTAATTAGCTCGCGTGCAACGAACATGTAAAAATGTTGCTGTTCTGCAACCAACATAAAATCTTACCCTTACGTTGCTGTGCGGTCATTGGTACCCTAGCTTCCCGTTCGTGGTACGCCTTCGAGGCTTCATCTCTTTCCCTCTCCCTTTCTCTGCGCAGCTCCTCCTCCCTTCGTGAACTCTCAGCGAGCTTCTCCGCGTTGCTAAGAGGGGAAGCTATGTCATTATACTGAGCTACATACCTAGTAAATATAAAAACATAAATAAAATACGAGATGTTAAAAGCCGCGTTTCCTTTCATATATGTTCAAAACTTAAATGAATCGCGAAGGAATCAGCTAACGAAACAAAAACGGAACTTAACATCAACGAAATAATACCTGCTCTACCGTTCATAACGTATTACCCAGATGTACAAAAATATTTCAAAAAAATCGAAAACAACAACAAAACATCGTGAACTGGCCATAAAGGTTCCAACCTTTTCAAAACAGCAGTTTCTTTCTCAACTTTCGCATAATACGCATTCAGTTTCGACTCCAATTGTTCTAAATCCGGTAACGAAGATTTTTTCAAGGCTTCTAAATCTCGTTCGAGTTTGTCTTTATTTTTGCGTTTCTTTCTCTCTTCTTTCTTCTTCTTCTTTCGGCTTTTCTTATCCTCCTTCTCTTTGTCTTTGCCTTTCTTTTCTTTCTTCTTCTTTTTCTTCATTTTCTCGCTTTCCGAATGTTTCTTTTCCTTTTCCCTTTCCCTCTTCCATCTAGCCGTTTCTTCCAAAAATTTCCTTACCTATGTACACAAGAAAATAGAACATACGATTTAATGTTATATAATCGACAAGAGCAAACTGAAATTGTTTTCAAAATGTAGATAATATTTACCTTATCTTCGTAATCCGAGTCGTCCTTCGTTTGCTCCAAGAATTTTCGTACTTTTATCTCGTAATCGTCCATCTTATCGCGAGTATTTGTACCATAAGTCACCGGTGCTATCACATCGTGTGTAGCTGTTGTAGCAGCCGGCGGATTATTGTACTGTGCCATACGCTTGCTAAGAGGCGACAGCGACGAACCACGATGATCTTTCTTATGTTTTCGTTTACGACTAGGTGACCTGGATGCCGATCGCGAACTTCCGGACGACGACGAGCTACTCGATTCAGAGCTGGAGGAGCTTGAAGATCCGCTCGATGACGAACTGGAACTCGAACTCCATCTCTGCCTTTTCTTCGAACGCGATTTCCTTTCTTTCTTGCGTTTCTTCTTTTCCTTTTTATTTTCACCGACGTCATTTTCAGCCTCGAAACTTTTGAACGTGTCCAATGGATTCAAAGTGGATGTCAATGTCTTAGATTTGATATATTCGATGGAATTTCTGGCTTCTTCGTGGTACGGAGCAATTACCAAGCAATTCTCGTATGCTTTTTGGGCATCTTCGTACTTCTTCTCGTCTTCGTAACTCCGACCTAGAGCAACCAGTGTCTCGGCCATGTATTTACGCGCGTTCGCGTGTGTTTGATTCAGCTTCAACGCAGTCTCAAAATCATCGATGGCTTTCTTAAAACTGCCGCTATTTGCATACCTGTAACAAAAACAAGATTACACGTACAAGATGAGTCGTTACGATTGAACGTGCGAGTTCAGGTAAAGGGACCTACAATGCTCCACGAGCAACTAATCCCTCGACATTTCGTGGGTCAACTGTTAGCGCTTTGTTCAAACACTGGAAGGCTTCTGTATGACGTCCAGCCTTGAAATGATCTATACCCTCAGCAACGCTTCGAAACGCCCATTTACTAGCTTGTGCTTGTCTTAATTCGGTCGCATATTCATTCGGAGGAAATCTTTCTCTGCGAACAAATAATTTCCCGCTATAGTAGAAGTACCTAACTAATTATTCGATAGCAAAATGTCAGCGAACGTTCGATAATGTACCTCAAACCAACCATATTGGAATGGTTCTCTTGGCCGAGACCCATCAAGTCGCAAAGATATTTAATGTTGTTTGGGTTGTTGAAGCCAGTACTATTCTCCAACATCGCTTCGTAAGACTGTCCTTTGTTGTCCATTGCTTTCCTATACCACAAAAGAAAACGACCAATTAACGAAGTACTAAGATCATCTTGACCTTTGCCAAAAAGAGGATACCAAAGCTACTTCGTTAACGGCAAAACTAAAGACTTGATAATCATGGCGACCGAATCTTTGCTTGTCATGGTTTCATTTTCTGACAGAGGAATGCTACATATTTTTTATTTCAATATCCTCATACATTTGCCCTTCATAGTTTTTTCGACATCTTGTCGTTTTATCTACGTTTATGCATATTAGTATGCATATCCGTGCTGCAATTCCTTATACGTGTTAACGTGCGGTACGGCATACCTTGCATTATAGCGTGTTGTCGTCCCTGCGTAAAAATTTCGTCTCCCCGGTTCGATCTGCATGAATTATGCAATGATACGACTCTAATAACAAAGATGCTTCAAAAGAACAAGGCTTCTCTCGATTGAAAGATAGAGAAAGACCGTCAAAACATCTTGTGATATTAGAGTCGATCAAAATCTACGTTTGTACCGTTAAGAAGCAGCAGGGGTCCAAAACAGGGATACGTTGCAGAAAGTTGGTAGGTTTCCTTTATTACCAGATAATTTCTTATTTATAAATTTACAATGGTACACAACCTCATTATTATGTAAACTCGTCTCTCACCTTTCATGTACCGCTAAGACGTATATTTCTAGTATTTTGTATCATGTTTGTAATCATAGGATTTCTCAACACAAAAGCACACAGCCTATCATCAATCGACGGTGGTTCGGTTTTTATAAGTTTTTGGTGCGATAAAATAAATTGCATAGCCCTAGGATAGGTTGGGAGCCACGCCTGAGTATATTTTATCTTCCAAGTTGACCAAAAAAATATATATTTTTTATATATGTAGTAGTAGGTACTGTCGCCTGTTTTGCATTTTGTGGTGTCAATTCAAACATGACATCATTTTTTTTTTAGATTTTTTATTTGTCAATTTAAGCTGTAAGTTTAAATGAGGCATTATTATGACAAGGCGCAATTCTTTTGAGGCTTAAAGGTAAAGGTTCGGGCGATTAAGATTTCAGTTATTTGGTCTCTAGTTCAAATTTTAGTTTCGTTCGAACCCTACGTCTTCGTTCTATTTGATAATTTAATCTATGTGAAAAATATATGGAACTTCTTAACAGATAATATAACTCTCTCCTATATATATTAAAATGTTTCTGTGATAATTTCTTGATTGCATGAAAAACATTTTAATAAGTCGTCTACAAAATTTCTTCATTTTACTTTTTTATCACTTTCGCTAGTTTTGGAATTTTATCATTCGTCTACAATAAGAGACCAAACAACAATAAATCATTATTATACCTACCGTCTGCAGCACTCACTCTGACCACCCAAGGCTCAACATCTCATACTGGAAATGCAACCTCAAAAGACATTGATGTCATTTGGCGCCATTGTTTGGCTGGTGCTTTGAGAGTAACATATCACAAACGTAGATAGAATATTGTGCGCAACAGAGCCATGTCAACCAATGCTCAAGGTTTGAATCATTTGTATCACATTATAAATTCATCATCATACTGACTATCAACTTTTACGTTACTGAGAGTGTCTGGCACCTAAATTCATAAAAACGTGTAAGAGGAATCAAATCTAATTTACCTTGTTTTGTTAGTATCACAGTGCGTCTGTTAAATCTCAACTTCTTTCGGCCACCATACCATGTTCCTTACCTTTTCATTATTATTTATTTTATTTTATTTTTTTTTTTTAACGAAAAATATAAAATAAAACACTAAAAATGCTTATCTGTACTCTCACTTAATATGCAAGTTAAAAAACGAGATAACTACATTGTCGATAGAAGATGCATTTCGATCATGATCGATATTAATATATCGATCCTAAATTCGAAACTACAATTATCAGAAAAATATTTCCCCTGCCTTCGTTAGTGCACTAGTGCTCTCAAGATATATCGCAATAAGCAAACGGTCAAAGGACGGTTTGTAATTCAAATAAAAATTTTGAATCAAAAGTGCTATCAATGCATCACAAAACACTTTCACCGATTATATCGTGTATACAAACTTTCCTATAGTGATATACATGTCAGTTTACAAAAGTTAGTGAAGCATTATTTTAAATACAAAGAATAAATATACTTATCCAGATTTTTCATTACTTACTTATAAGCTTCTGGAAGATCATCCGAATGGATAAGTCCCATAGGTGGGTGTGGGGCTTGCCCTTCGCGGGCAGGTACGTTCATAACTGCAACAACTCGCTCAGCTTCAACGTTAACTTCACTGACTACGACGCAGATGAGATCATTTGCCATGTAGCCTCTTGTAACACCTTTCTTGTCCACCGCCGGCACTGTGGCCGTGTTTAATATCAGAGCCTGTTCGTTAAACAACATCGTTTTATAAAATGGTAAAAGAATGTAAGCAACGAAAATGTAAGAACAATATAAAAACACTTCATATACCTTAACTCCTAAATCGGTAACAACTCTCGGGCAGTCGCTGCAGTTGCAAAGCACCTTCAGAAGAAGCCCAGCAGCACTTTTACCCATAACTTGCGCGTAAATTACGTCTCCAACGACCAAACTCTGAAATAAATTTTTTCATAACATCTTGGTAATATTACATATTTTCGGATATATTGTCGAAATAATAAATAATTACCTCCAAAAAATTACGTATACGTTGTGACTTTTCCATGGTAACAAAGGTATCAAGGCCTGGCATTGTTGCATAAAATTCTGAAATATCATGACATGATTCACAGATTGCATGTTGTTGCGCAATAACTGTATGAGCGAATCTAAATGATAAAAATCAACACTATACCTTCGTCTCCTAATTCTTGCTTGATAGGTTCAACAGTTTTCTCCAAATTTGCTTTATCATAAAGGGCATCTGCCTTCTTTGCAAGGAATTGTTGTAGTTTTAGTCTTTTACCTCTATCACCAAAACTGTTTAGAAAAAAAAGCACATAAAATAATTATTGTAGGCATAGGGAGCTCTAATGTTGTTCTTTAAGCACGATGAAATATATACCTAAGAGTTTTCTGACGTTGTTGATAGATTTCAAAACTTGGTTCCTTGAGATTGAGCATGGTCAGCTCATTCTCGTTGCGTTCTCCCTCCCACACTTTCTGCAACTGTTGGCCATGGTAGTTCAATGCTTGCGCCACAAGACGCGCATCCATTGATTCCATTTTGATTCTGTACTGCAAGCAACCTAGTCCTGCAATACTATGAAAATCGTCGGATTCGTAATGCTTTTCCTTCTTTACGTCAATATCCAAGATATTTTCCAAATATAGATAAAACTTTTTAACAGCTGCCTCTGACCGACTGCCCGAAATTGGCATGCAAAAAAGGACCTCATCCAACAGCCAAGGACACGTGTTTGTAATGGATAAATCACTCTCCACGGTGATATCCAGAAAATTCTGGTTTTTCAATCATCTAAGATTCGGTTGAATGTGAGCGGTAAAAATGTCTCTGTTTCGTACGGTTTCGTAAGAACCGCATATATCATGTTCCAAAAAAGGATGGTATTCTGCGCAAGAATGCGCTTAGACACAAAGCGAATTACCGAGAACCGGTTCCCTGAACAATTTACCTCCAGCCGTTGATACTCCTTCGTCGAATTGTAACAACGACGTAAAAGAATAGATCCGTGAAATATTCTTTTATATAAGAAAAACGCTTACATAGCAGAAAAGGCGCGTTATATTGATTTATCGATAACAAGATGGTCGTCGGGAAGCCGGATTGCGAAGGCTGATGGCGCCATGACGCTCCAAATGGCCACCTCTTTATTCCAAGGCTCATCCACGCCCATTATTTTTACGGGCATGCCAAACGGGCCAAAAAAGAACCCGGATTATTACTTACCGTTGTTCTCGTTATATCTTCCGACGATCTGTTAATGCGTTTTCCAACTATATTACGGTCCACTATGCAACATCGTCGACGATTAAACAACTGCGCGCTTCAGTTTCACCGTACGCCACACAAGTCACGATTACAACAGAACCGGAAACGATAGGATAGGAAACGCTTGCGTAAATCGTTTTACCCCCACCTTTTTTGTAAATATCGACCGGTACGCCACTTCCGTTAAGGCGCTAAATTTAAAACGATACATTCGGCATGTTGAATGCAATTATCTTTTTTACGATTCCGAAAAATACTATTATCGCCGGACCTACATAAATAATAACGAATACCATTTTTATAGCATTTTTATTTTTATATTTTATGTAACAAAGGTTGTGACCATAGGGTCACTGTCTCTCGCCATAAATTTAAATTAATGAGTTATCCCTTAAAACAATTCACTGAATTGTTTTCGCAACAAAGTGATGATATTCAAGATCTTTCTTCGAGATGTAATATTTAGATACAATTCTTCTCTTCTGGAATACTATAGATTTAAACGTATTTGCATCATCCAAAAAGATTTAATCATTTATCTATCTAACTTTCTTTGTTTTTTCTATGCTTTTCTCTTCCACATTCCAGTAGTACAAAATCTGAGCAGCTATCACAGCATTTGCAACAGTCGAGCATATGTACATTATTATCATTGTCCTATCTCCTGTTTCCTGGATAGAAGTAAATATCCTTGCCAGGGATCCGAAGAAAAGCAAAAAGCCAGTTGCTGCTGATAACTGACCAGTGCTTCCATTAGAATAATTTGTATAAGCTTGCATCAACTGAAAATAGCATAAAATATTAATGATCTGTTATCTCTACAATGATGGCCTTGATTTCCAAGCGTCATACCTTACTGGCAAGCACAATGGGTATATTCATCGCTTGACAAGTCCAGAGAACATTCACTGGAGTCAACCCGCTCGTAGCAGCAAATAGAACTGCAATATAAGCAGCTAGAAATGCAGTTGCTTGAACAGTATTTCCTCTGAAATGCATGACTAAAACTGCAATTGCTAGGGTTTGCAATCCCAGAAATACTCCATCTCCCCAAGAACTGAAATACATCCGTTTATTTATCCATAATGTAATCCAATCTTAATAAAGAAGTTTTTTTCTGTCATCATATTACCTAAATGGAAAACCGCTAATGAAGCTGTAAGATATCATTGAAGTAATGGCAAAAAGATCCAATAAGACGCTGAAAACATTGATGCCTTCTGCACTTTTATTTTTTAAGATTTTTACAATCTGTGGTACTTTAACTAAAATGAAATAATTACTGTAAGGAAAGCAATCTCAAGCTCAAACTTAATTGTACAAGAAAACATACAACATATTTAAAATTATAGTTATAACAAATGAATGTACATGATCACATAAATTGAAATAAAATAATCAAGCAAAAAGTTTAATTGATACAAACGTCGTGAAAAAATAAATTTCTAACCGAGAAGAGACCCGCTGATGATTCCGAGGCCTAAACCTTTGCTAAGCGTTGCTTTGAAACATCCAACTGAAACATTTTCAAGATTTTCATGTTTAACATTTAAGGACTCGTATCTCTTTCGTAAAATATTCATTTTGATTTCAAATATGAACTTCTTTTTCTCGTTAGGTGACTTTGAATTTTTATGACGAGGAGGAAAAAACAAAAATTGAGCATCGTCTAATACTCGGTGTAAACATATCGATTACTCGAAAATTTGTTTAAAAAGTCACTTTTGAAAAGCAGACAAAAATAACATTATATTTAAAATTTGTAAAGTTATAAAAAGTATTTTGTATACGATTATATTTACAAAATTTTTATTTACTGTTCTACAAAAATTTTCTTTACAAAATTTTAATTTTTCACCTGCTTAAATTACGCTCATGGTGTTCACTTGATTTCAATAGTATAGCGCCATCACATATTACTATAGTAGTACATAATTACTATAGTTCAGAATAGAATGATTATTCGTTTTTTTTATCAATGAAACTCGTGTACATACCGTGAAAAAAATTGAACTCGTCAAAGTACTCTTCCATACATTTCTCCGTAAACAATAAAATAGCAATATTTCTTATGAATTGAGCCATATTTGCCACGCATACGTTTTGCAACAGTTCACTCGTGGAATGACAAGAATGATTTCCTTCGATTACGTTTGAACGTTTAGGTTAGCATGTGGCAGTTTTGTGCTGTCTAATCTTTTATACCGACTGATAAATCATCACAGCAGTTCGTACACTCTTCGAACCATTGCGTGGCGCGATGTTTTAAACGGCTGTTATTTCCATAAAGAAGGATAACTCTGTTTATCATTATCAGAATTGGTTTCATTTTTATTTTATAACCACGCATTAATTTATTCATATTACATTGAACTTTTGAAATGTATGCATTTAAACTTGCAGCAACGCATAGACACATACGCACTTTAACTCTTGACTGCTACAAATGTCGAGATGATCATAAGACAAGTAGTTAATAATGTTTTCGAACATATATGTATCATCGTTAATACCAGTAAATGTTTGAAAACTTTCATACCATAAACTAAAGATGTAATAAAATCATACAAAGAAACATATTAACGCAGGTTGTAGGAGAATCAATTTAGATTGACTCCAGTAACCAACTTCATTTCTCACTATTTTCAAATGCTTGCTGTCAACGACAGTGACATGTTTATCCCCTGGATCATTCGTACTTTCGGAGTTGTTTGCCTCTATTACCTACCTTTTTCAATATTCCAGTAACAAGACCACAAGTATCCACAAGAGATCATCTTACACACGCATCATATTCCTCCGAATGTGGTGCCAAAGCTGTATTCTATGATTTCCCACAACATATACCAAATCACGTCTAATGGTAAGAAATTAAAGCAGAAGGATACAACAATGATACTAGACCTTGAAAAAGTAAGCGGTTCATCTTGAATCTCGTCAGGTTTAGAGGTCGATTCTACAAGAAACTCAATCTTATAGACAATAATTCTTGGTCGTTGCTTTTATCACACGCAACGATCGAGCAAACGGAATGATCGATAAGTAAAACGCGTAAAGATCGACCGACTTCCATAAATAGTACGACTATCGTATTTCTGGCAAGATTATCAGCGTGAAAATCGAACTCGTGCAATTAGCGATAGCAGGTCGAAGTGATTCGTCAGGGCGGCTCTTCACGCGAACCAAGATGCACTCGCATAAGTAGGTCAGAGGTTGTAGAGTGGTTAGGCTAACCCACGCGATTGCTTTTGCTTCTTTACTTGCATTCGGCCGTCGAGAAGTTCCGTAGGGGTGCCTGGTACGCTCCTCCAGTTTCAGCAAACCACCTCCTAACCCCTTTCTAGTCATTTTTGGCCTCCTTGGAATTTAACCATGTTCCTACAATTGTAATTATAAATGTACTCGACATGTCACGATTTATTCTTTGCGATTAGGATCAAGATACAGATCTATGTTCTATCACAAACATCGCTTAAGTACATTCTTGGAATTACAATGTTCGTGACCTTTGAGGAATCTGAATGGTCAGTCTTATCAATAGGTCGATCTAAGATTCACGAATTTTGCGACACTATGTTAGTTATAGGTTCTAGGAGGACGTAGTCATGCGATCTTATCCAATCGGCCGAATAGTTGGGGCGGTTTAAAACGTTTTCAGGGCGCACGCCTACGGAATTCTCGATTCTGAACACATACCTCGTGTCGGTCGTTGATGACGTTCAGTCGGAGTTTTGCTTCCGTCTCGTCGATTCGTCATCCGGAAGCACGAATTTTCAGCGGCCCAGGGCATGTTAGTTTTTGTCATGCGATCTTCAGAGAATTCTTTCATTGTCGATCGATCTGTTCATTATTAATTAGAAATCGAAAACTGTGTCTTCTTAATCGAACAGAAGGATGCTAACGGAAGGACATCAAAGACTCAACAGGTACTGGTAGAAATTCAATCGACACGAACGTTCGCGAAGATTTGAACACGGTAGTGTAACGTGCAGAACAATCTTCGATGCTAGCGTTTTAATACAAATAAGTATGTAAATAATGTTTTAAATTTTAACACGATGTTCTGCAAGCTGATCCAGGATAAAGCAACGTCGACCAGCTTGGGCCTATCCTTCCACCAACAAACCACATTGCAATGAAGCAAAATTAAGGATCATTCTGAAGTGCATCAGTGCATAAGAATTCACACATTTGCAAATACACTACATGAATGCGAACGATGAGGCGTCGTCGGATTTGGAGCCGATCAACGCGGAAAAAGCGGACAAGAATGAAGAAAGAATGGTCGAGGATCAGTCAGCAGAATCCCAGACAAAACCAACTATCGAAATTACTCCTGAGGATACGAAAGTGGTCGAAGGTATGATTTGAATGTATATCTCGTAATGGTCATTCGTTGTCCAACATTCTGGTGTCAATCGTTTTTGTACGTAGAGAAAGCAGAGCTCAACTTAGATTTCCAGCCGACTCTCCACGAACGATTCATGCGAATCAAACAAATAGTGAAAGATGCGATCGAAGCCCATCACACATTCATGATTTACGGAAAAGCTCGGGTAATTCGCGAATGCATGCTGAGCAGAGGATGGTGCGAAAAGTTCTTCAGGAAAAATTCTAATGGTACTTTATCGAAATTTTCTTTCTAAATCTTTAAGTATTCATGCTATCGTATAAACGACTTTTTTAGGCGATCAACATTTCAACGTGAATGCAAGTCCTGTGATACTGTTGGCTGGAATTGGTGATCTAAAAGATCAACAAAGCGAACGTCAATTAATATCGAGAATGCTCGCCAATCACACGGTCGACTTTCTATGGAATACAGGATCAGAATGGCCAGGATGGCCGTCACAGGATAATAAAACCACGATTTTCAATAGATACTGTCGAGCAGGATTTACCTCGAAGGTAGGCGCGAAGTGGTGTCTTGGTCAATTTTGGTCGTGCGTGCCAACTTTCGTATCGAGAGAATAATATATGCTTCTAAGGTAAATCGATTATTTTAGGTGGGCCTATGTTCGAACGTTAGACAAATGCACTGGTATTACGAGGCAGGAGTGGCAAATACCCTATTCCCACGTTGTTACAATTTATGCCAAGGCGATCAGATGCACGCTTTCATCGAGGATTTTCGGTGAACATCGTTATAAAACGATTCGCTTCATCTTCTAATATATATTATTGCTTTCTCCTTTCTTTCTCAGATTCACAGCTTGTTTGAGTTTATTAAAATGGCTGGTTAACAAGATAAGTACCGAAGGCGAGAACGCGGTCAGATCGCCAACTGGCGCGGTGCCTCTGAAGGCATTAGAGTTCGCGATCAAACGATGTAGCGATTATATCAGTGCACAGTCCCACGAGGATATCGATCAGGAAGCGGAAAGAGTTTGGACGCATCAATGGGACCAGTTTATAAGTTGGTATTATCAGATCGTTCATGGTGAAGCTTCCTTCATTCGAAACAATGTACCGCTCCAAGTAAGCAGTTTCCTCGAATCGAACGAATTGCAAGGAAGTAGTACCGCGAGGGTTATATTAATTTAGTTTGGTGCGAATAGAAAATCTTCCTGGCATCGAAGCATATCTTGAGAAAGATGAAGAAATATTGGCCGCAACTCGAGATGGATGGAATGATGAACGTGTGGATCATGAAGCCAGGCAATAAAAGTCGTGGTCGAGGGATCGTTTTATTGAACAAATTGGAAGATGTCATGGCAAAAATGAACCCATCGAATAAATCGGATACTCGTTATGTCGTACAAAAGTACATTGGTAATCGATAGTTTTCAGAAGTTGGCATCGGTATGTCGAAACCTTTTGCGGTCCACTTAACTGCTTTATACTTTATTGAACGATCTTCTGCATAGCAAATTTGAACCGCAAAGGGTTGAGCTATAGATAAAAGTGTCTAAAGATTGGTACTATCGTTTGTTCGTTGTAGAACGACCGCTGCTGATACACCATACGAAATTCGATATTAGGCAATGGTTCATCGTTACCTGTGCTCAGCCTCTGACCTTTTGGATATACAAGTAAACTTCGAATTATAATTATCTTTCTGAAGTGAGCAGATACGTGCACAAGTTGAACCAGTTTTTGTTCCGTGTTACGATTTCGTGTCTATAAAATATCTGGGTCGTTTAATTGGCGTACACAAGACGCACTCGTTGCAATTATCGTTAATGCATGTCCAGAATAGTTTGCAACCGAGAAAGATACTCGTTTTATTCTATATTTAGAGGTACAATAAGGTAATTCGCTACTTTCGAACGAACCAACCGCAGTAAATTACCGGTTGTGTACTCATCCCCCTATGAAATTGATCTTTCCTAACCCAGTTTAAGTAAATGCTTCTGCTATTGTTGTTGCGTAGCCTATTGTGGTTTTCGCGGAGTAATGCTGGATATTTTTAGCACGCGCTTCACACATGATGCACAATGCTTTGGTACGAGAACAGAACAAACAGAAAGTGTCGTAATGTAACGGAACCCTTTGATTTACGATTTTTACAACAGTTCGATACGGTAGAGTTAGCGATTTAGACTTTGAGAAAATTATTGCTCAAAGTTTCATTAACGCAAGAACAACGTTGCAGAGCAATTTAACGACAAATTGACTCGCTAATTTGTGACGAGACGTATCTTCTTTCGCAGAGAGAGTTACTTGCGATTTTGCTCCCAGAAATTCAGTCTGACAGATTTCCACGAGTCGATTCACCTGTGCAATCACGCGATCCAATGCAAGTACACGAATTGCGGCGATAGGGATCCTGCATTGCCCTCGGACAATATGTGGGATGTCACGTCCTTCAAGCAGTTCCTCAAGTACGATTCGATTTAATTGAAACACGAAATCACTGGGTCAAGGTTTTGCGATTGACACAACTCTGATAGATCTCAGGGACACGAGAAAGCATGGGACGAGATAATTTACCCAGGGATGAAGCAGGGCCTGGTCGGTTCGCTGTTGGCTAGCCAAGAGGCCATGGATCGTCGAAAAAACAGTTTCGAGTTGTACGGCGCAGATTTCATGGTCATGGAGGATTTCTCAGTTTGGTTGATCGAAATCAACAGTCATCCTGACATGAGTTATTCGAGCAAAGTTACAACGCGTCTATGCCGACAGGTTTTGGAGGATACCATAAAAGGTGTTGCAATAACAGGAATTTACCTTCATAAATTTATATACGATTCTATTTAATACGAATCTTGTTTCTGCAGTGGTGATCGATTTTCGAGAAGACAAAAACGCGGATACGGGGCAGTTTGAGTTGGCTTATAAACAGAGAATACCTAGTTGTCAGCCTTATCTCGGTGCAGCTTTGTCTCTTCAAGGAACTCGGATTACAGTTTGTGGCAAAAAGCCTTTGAGTATCCAGGAGTCAAAAGTTAATCTCGTATCGAAATCTCCTATGGTAGGTATCGACCATAAATAAGAGAGAGCTGACCAATATTGTATATCTGAAAATATATTTTCACGTTTACGCGATAAATTGATTCGTGGTTTCAGACGTGTTTGACGAAGAAAAAATCGACGGTGCACAATCAGATCGGACCAGTGATCGTCGATCTGATCGAGGAATTAGAAATTCAACTCGATCAGGAATTCTACGCGTATTACAAAGTGGAATCGCCTAAGCTGAGACAAGCACTGCCAGCGAGCGCACCGGCAAAACCCTTGAAAACGGCCGTATTGATCGATAAGCAGGAAGCAACCGTGAAGAGTGCTCCTCTGAACAGCACGACTGCTCATTCTAAAGCGAAAACGCCTACGGTGGTTCAGGTAAAAAGCTGGAGCAAACGATGGTTTTAAATCGTGAAATTTGCGTTTGCATTTCGCATTTCGCAGAACAATCAAGATAAAAGTGGAAGCAATCAGAAGAATGCGGCACGAACGCCAAGGAAATCGCGTAATTTCACTGGAACGCCGAACAACAAAGGAAACGCGTCTTTGGTTTCGAAGATTATAGCTATTCAGAAGCAAACATCGAAGCTGGCGCCGAAAACGGACAAATCATCTAAGCAAAACGAAGAAAAGGTTTTAAACAGATTTAGACATCCAGTAATTGCGTCATTGTACTCTGTCGAAGTTGCATTTTCATTTAAATCCGTTAGATCATCAAGACAGTGATGCGAGATGCGATCAAAAAGTACAAAAAGAACGCTGTTCTTTCCACGTCGCCTGAAAGACCTGTGTTACCGTCCCCTTTATCCACGCATAGGATAAATCAACCTGGGCAACAGAAACAGCATAACGCTCCAAGGAAAGCTAGTCGTCAGAGGAAGAACAAAGTTCTAACAGACATCACCGACATGTACGCCGTTGGTTTGAGGCTGACTAAGTGATAGAAAAAGTCTTCGTGATTTGCACTCGTTATTCTTTGCTTCCAACCATTGTTAACTATTCTAGATATCTGAACTGTACTTATAGAATATGTGTAGTCAATAAAAAGCTTACCCTATCCACGTTAAATGTACGTCATTTTTCGTTCTATCGATGTTTCCTGAGAATAAATAGAAATAAATTCCTGTAACACTGTATATAAAACGCGACGAACAAAAGGTGATCGAGAAATTACGAATCGATGTAACTAAATTAATATCTTGAATCCCGACTAACATAAGGAAATAGCAAAATTATAAGTGTAACAGGCAAATAGATGGAAATTATTATTCTTTAATATCGGTTCTTAAATGATAACCTGTGAAAATATCAAGTGGTACACGTTTTGTCTGTGCATACTTGTCACGTGGAATGGAGTGTATCGACTCGTCTTGGAAACTTGGAAAGCCTGTTTGTATAGACAGTTCTCCAGGTTTAGATAAAAATGTCTTCCCTATAGAAGAAGATAATTTTCGGTGCACATTTTTCCGACAATCTCAGGTACGTAAACCCGTACAGGTTAATGTTTTATGAAGTGACTTGAACGTTCTTGTCAAATAGCATGTGTCCTGTACAACAATTGCACTTTGCAGCTACCGGACGAATTACCAACACCCTTCGATTCGTCTGATTCAGAAATTGAATTTGGTGAACTTATAAACGCAACAGAATGGACAGACGTGTCTTCGATAAATTCAGATACTGTGTACATGTACGACGATCAAATTTTTTGTCAGGACAAAAAAATATTCGATTTACCGAGAGTAAAATTCGATGAAACATTATACGTTCAGCAGAATAATATTGCGAAATTGAATATGAAAAAGCCGTTATCAAAAACCGATAATGTTCCTACAAAAGTTGTACAGTTAACAAATGACAAAACCAATCTGGTTGTGAACAGCAATTCGCAATATAAAACTTATGACAAAAAAGGTAAAATGTTGTTGATGAAATGCATAAACAATGACAGATACACGCGTGCACTCCCAGGTAAAAGTTGATCGGATTTCAAAGTTATCGTCTAAACATGAAACGCGTGTTCGAGGAAAATAATGTTTGTTGCAGACGCAAAACATTTACATGGGACCAGAAGATCGTACGATCTTCCGAATAATATCAATGTGACTGTACGTAAGAAGAAAAATACGGACGAAAACAGGATGGTCAAGTACAAGCGTTTGTTGAAGTCCATGGAAAACGTGATTCATACGCTGAGCGAGCAGGACAGTATTAAACCGAGTTACAAACTTGCAGAAACCAATCTGGTGAAAATGGAACCCTGTATAGAGATCCCCCATAAAGAGGAAAGTGAAAGTGAAAAGATAATCGTGCACAATCCGCAAACAGAAGAAGAGGTTGAAACGACAGGACCAATCTTTAAAAAGCCTGAGTTGGAAAAGATTCTGGATGAATCGATGCACAGAGCAGTGAAAATGTACAGAACTTGCAGGAATACATGGGACAGAAACAACGAGGAAAAACTTGGAATATCCGAAAATTTGTCGCAGGCAAACATTCCAGCTACATGGCTTGCTTTTTCAAAAAATTTTACGGCATAGCAAAACTATTCTACTATTTTCGATCGTGAACATGTAGCAGTATCGAGAAATCGATACATATTTATCGATTGTCAACGAAGTCAGATTTGGATATTCATAAGAGAAATTAAAATGTAAAATAACGGACACGGTTAAAATGTTAAAAAATATAAATTTATGGTTAATTGTATGTCTGCAAGATGAGACAAATAAAGAATTGTGGTTGGAAAGTTTTCCTGGAAAATCAGGAGTTATTTGAAAATCAAGAATCAACTAGAAATTCTAACCATGACGAAGCATCAGAAAACGAGGAAAACGATTTGGAAAGCTTGAGAAACTTGAACATTATCAACACACGAAAATGGCAAATTACTTTAACTTCCGCAGACTGTATGATTAAAAAGCACTGTCACGGTTGGCAGGTACGAGAACAACTTTCATTTTACTGATTAAGCAAGAGAATTTCATCGACCGCTATAAAGCGTTCCAAAACATTTACACCATTTCACTGCATTTTCCGCAAGATAAATCTAAAAGACGTAAAGGCAACCGAAGGAAAACAAGAACTCGCTTGGCAATTGTCAGACACGAACATGAATTCTCAAACTATCGAAGAACCGGTCAAAACTGCGAACGTCGAGATTCTTTGCAATCGCGATGATTTGGATGATCTGTTGAGAGAATACGAGAAAGAAAACGAACAAGCACAAGGCAGGGTCATCATAAGGGACTATCTGAAGCTCCTCACTAACGAAGAGTCAAAGGTTAATTTTATATTAAAAGTGTTGACGAAGGCAGTGAACGAGCACAAAATTTTCGTGATTTATGGCAATTTCCCGGTGCTGAGGAAGCCTTTAGGTAGAAGAGGCTGGATAGAGAAAAGATTCATCAGGAGATTATTCTCGACGTCTTCGGAAATGTCTGAAGGTTACTAAATAGAAATTCCAACGACTAATATCGAAAATGACGAAAATAATTTTTATAGCTGGTATCGACACTATTGAAAAGTTCTTACGTTATCCAGCGGATTTCATATGGTACACGAACAAAAGAGTACCTGCCAGAACGGACGAAAAGACCATAGTTAATAAATTTTCAGGGTGTTACTTCACGTCAAAGGTTTCTGCCGTAACTGATTTTTCACCGAGTTTTTAAGCTACAAATTGATATACAAACGTTTAAATGCATTCAGGTCGATATGTGCAATAATTTGGAAAATGTTTCCTGGTTTTTCGAAGCCGGTGTATCGAACATTCAGTTTCCCCGATGCTATAACGTTTATCAGGTTCGTAAGAATACTCGTTAAATCGCTTACATTCACGGTTACCGAGCAAACGTGTCTTGCATTTATGCAGGCTGTACAGATCGAGGAATTCGTACAAGATTTCTACATCACCGCGTGCATGGGGATTCTCAAGTGGTTCGTATTTTTGGCCAACATCGCTGGACCAAATAATGCGTGGTCTTCGAACGGCACTGTTCCTATAAAGGCGATTTTGTTCGCTCTGGAACGATGCGCGGAATATATAAGGTTGCAACAACGTTCCAACGAATAATTTCAATTCTTTCGATGCTAAATCATATTGTGAATTACAGCGTCTGTGAACACGAAGATATCGATGGACAAAGGTACAAGAGCTTATCGCCTTCCGACTGGACTTTGTTCCTAATGTGGCACGAACAATTACTGCACAGACACGAAACGTTGGAAAAGAATCAGGGAATAGACATCGAAGTATGAATCCGATGCGAATATTGAAACGAAGATTAATTTTATCGGATACTTTTGTCAGGAACTCTTACGATTTACGGATAACACTCTGAAGGAAATGACACAGTGCAAACCCCAAAGTCATATCGACGGAATGAAAAACGTGTGGATCTTGAAACCAGGTGACAAAAGTTTAGGAAGAGGTATAATTTTGAAAAGTTCATTAAAGGGAATCCTGAACAAGATACATCAAGCCACGAAGGAATGTATGCAATACGTCGTACAGAAGTATATAGGTATATCTTAAAGAAACTGGTAATTTACAGAATGTTTAATATTAAAATTGTTTCCAGAACGACCTCTGCTCGTTCACAAAACTAAAGTGGATGTTCGACAGTGGTTCTTGATCACCAGCACGCAACCCCTTATCGTTTGGATGTACAAGTGCTTTTCAAGATCTTTTTCTCCTTATCTTGTACGCGCTTGTTTAAGATTTCTTTACTGAATCGCTTATTTTCAAGGGATATTCTGCTTCGTTTCGCGTCGAAAGATTTTACGCTCGAGAGCTATCACGAATCGATTCATCTGTGCAATACAACCGTGCAACTCAAGTATAGGAAAACAGTGAAACAGAACGCACAGATACCTAACGAACTTCATTGGAATCTTCAGAAATTCAAAGAATATCTAAAGTATGCATTTAATTCTACTTTTATGATGAACCTTGGTTATTCTATCGTGTTCTTTCTCAGAAATACTGATCGAGAATCGGCATGGGAGATGCTCATCGAACCAGGTATAAAGCAGAATTTAATAGGTGCACTTCTAGCATCTCAAGAAAACATGGTCAATCGTAAGAACAGCTTTCAATTGTACGGTGCCGATTTTTTAATAATGGATGACCTGTCGGTCTGGTTGATCGAAATCAATACGAATCCTCGACTGCATCCACCTAGTAGTACGGTCACGGAAAAACTTTATCCGGAAGTAATAGAGGATGCAATGAAAGGTGATCGTTTGAACTTTTTTAACGTTTATTCCTTCTTCGATGAACCGGATATACGTTGCAACTTCTATATTTAAAATTTTATTTTATTATCACGAGAACACGACAAATCGACTATAATAACAGAAATGTATGTCTTTAAAAGTCATTATAGATAGACGTAAAAATAAGAAGGCTACTCGCGGTAAGTTCGAGTGTATTTTCAAGCAACGCAATCCATTTCATGGTCACGCTTTTGGGAAAGCTGCGTGCCTTGGAATTCGAGGCAAGGCTTTATTCACAACTCAAGGTTCGCCCCGAAAACTATAAACATCATGATACAAGACATACGCTTATAATAACGCGATGGAGAAAATAAGATGATAGGGAATGTAATAAAAACATGTTTATTTTACAAGTAACAATGTTGCGAGTATACAATCCTATACGAACAAGTATTTTTTTTTTGTTTCGTTATATTGATACACATCTATACACGATTGCATACAAGACATACTCGTTCACGGTTGCATTCATACGTTTTTACACGTACAAAATGATCCATATAGCGTGTCATTTTTCTTTTATACCGTTTGTTACTTTGGTTTCAATTAAAAAAGAATATTTTATCTTGTTCTTATTCAAACGAGTTCTGTAATGTATGAACGATCCGTAATAATTTTCGGTTAATATTCTAAAAAAGAAAAAGGAAACAAAAGAAAGAGAATAATTCTCCGTTTACTATTGCCTCGAAACTGGTACTTATATTTCGTATTACAGATGCTCATAACTATCTATTTTGGTAGAAAATTCATTTATGCATTTGCGTTAAATTACAAAATCTACTTGGTCGTGTTAATAATATGACCGTCTCAAAGTTACCAACTGCCATCGATCTCGAAATACGAATACTTTTAATACGATTCGTGTTTCTTTAATATATCTAACTGAAATAAAATTATTTTCTGTATAGTACAATTACAGAGAAACGGTAGTATCGTGAAAATTGCATTGCAATCTGTAAAACGTACCTAACTAGACTAGACCACACTTTCTGCCAGAAACAGATCAAGCATACCTCCTTGGTAACGCGTTGTATGTATTTAAAAAAAAAAAGAAAGATAATTTTCAACATGTATCAGGATGAATAGTGGTACTATTTATGCCCCGGCGTGAAGAAGGTGCTTGTCTGTATTTTGGCACGAGTGTTGGTCTCTCGAACAAGATTAAGATCCCATCTGTATCGAACATCGAAAGCTGGCAAAGCGTAGAATTAATTATTCAATTGTGACGCGTGTATCGATCATCATAATCGAACAAACGAATTCAAACGTTGCCAAATTTCGATGATCGTTTTATATAGATTTGCGTGAGCTTTGGATCTTGTTGCTGCATCAACTGATGTACCTCTATGTACGCGCAGCTTTTAAATTGTTCCATTGGAATACAAATGATCCCAAATATCGACAAGTTGTATAAAAATCACATGTAAAACTGCTCGAAATGATACAGACTCACGTAACTGGCTTTAGGGTAAAGGACAATTTAGGCCTCGAGTTGTTCTTCCCGAGGATTTTCTTTTGTTCCTCCTTAACACGTTTCTCATGTTCTTTTCTCATTCTCTGTCTTTCCTCTTCCATCAAACGTTGCTGTTCGACCATGGCCAATCTTTCCTCAGCCTAGCGAAAGGAAATGTTATTAATGTCGCCAAGATTGTTCGTATACGACTCCGTCCATACACCTACCAGTTTCTTCTGAGCTTCTTCTATTTTTCTGTTGTTTTCCTCCATGATCCTCTCTAGTTCCTCGCGCTTCTTCCGCTCTTCCTCCTACAACGACAATGGAATCTATTTACACGAAGTAATGATGATGTCGCTCACCAATTTGTTGTTACACTGTTCATGTCCAAAATCATAGTGCCGCTATTGTCAACAGCCTAGTGTGTTATACATCCTAAGAACCTTCTTTCATGTGGGAAAGATTCATATTGGGAATAACATGATAATTTTAAGGTCGAGTTTGAATGAATTAAATGGATGGCTTGTTCAGCAAAAAGCAACGGAGGACGCATGTAAACCCATTTTTCCTTCGTTTGGATCAAACGAACTCCTCTCTTAGTTTTCCAGCGAATGCTGTTTTATAGTCAGATTCCCCAGATGGAAATACGACGACTTAGGATGCCACTTGAAAGTGAAAAAACGTGAATTATGCTTCTGAATCAGTTCACTGTGCATGCAACAGAAAAAAAAGAAAGAAACAAAAAGACATAGAACGCACGAAAAACTATAATTCTCTTTTGATAAACGCGAACGCGTTAAGTGACTCTGTTAAGTGCAAAATAAATTCTAAATGCAGAAAAGGTGTGAATACTTTATCGAAATTAAGAAAGAAAGTCAAACACGTATATGTAAATGTATTCTAATTCTTTTTACAATGCAAAAAAGAAGGAATTATAATGGCTATTCACGTCTCTTCGACTTGTTAAAACATAAAACAAAAAAAAAACAACATATTTACGAACGAGTGGTGCCATCCGCCCGACATGTCGACGAAATGCGTTGTGTCCCAGGTATAAATATTTAGCAAATCTAAAATAATCCCTAGTATTGTCTTTTTCCGATACATAGCGTTTGAAACAAAGAATGATGATAATAATAATATTGGTATAAAATGAAATTATGAATATATAAATTGGATAATACCTGAATGAAGCTCACGCCAGCACGTAGGGGATGCCTTCTTCATCGACAATCACTCAGCAGTGAGTAAAAAACCGGCATCTTCTGTTGGTAGTCAGTAAGGAAGGTGACCTATATATTGCTAGGTCGTGCTTTGTTGCTATGGGATTCTAATTCTGCCCTTTAAGGTCTACACGTCACCCTTTCTAATTAATTTTTCGCCCAAACTTGTTCACATATTCAGTGCAAACTCAATGTGCAAAGTAATAAGGATAAAAGTATGGTCAACTTTGTAATTAGGGTCGCTGTCCATTTGACCGGAACGTGCTAATTTCCCGAGGGTGATAATAAGTAATTGTACTCGTACAGAAAAGACATCGTAGAAGAAAGCTCCTACTCGTATTTGAAGAAAGACGAAGCACATGTATAAAAAAAACAATTCAAAGATACAAATCAGTTTGAAAATATTTGATTTAAATCATAGCCAACTGGATCAAATAACAGGACCCCATTTTTGTAACTCATTTAATATTGTTAAAGCTGTTATTAGAGCTGAGAATGTGAAGTTACGGGACAAAATAAATGTTCTTCATTATTATTAAAATTATTAACGATTCTATTATTCCATTCCATTCGACTACTCGTTTCCCTAATAATATTTTATGATTATCAAAAGAAAGAAAAATTAAAACGTTCGTACTCCGAAAAACAGTATGTATCTGCCAAAAAAAGGGTAAAGTCTAATTTTTAATCGTTATTAGAAAGTTATTAACGTTAATGGTGCACGAATAAAATTAAAAATAAAAGAATTGTGCAAACAACCTTTAAACCTAAAATTCAACAAATCTAGTAGAAAAATTCGATAACTTCGTAAGTCTATAGATTCACTGACAGCAAAACTGTTCAGGGAAAAATATTCATTTTCCTATAGTTTAATAGAAAAATAACTTTATTTCAAATTAGCGATTATTTTTTTCTTCTTAGCAAGTTACAAAGTTTGGGATCACTAACTTTAATTATTCGGATGCTTCTTTCTCTACTCTTTAAAGACTGAACGATGCGATTATGTGGACATTCGCATACGCGGATATAAATTAGACTGACAAATAATTAGGTCTGCTGGATTGACAGGTATACCAATCGTAAAAATTGCGAGCAAAAACGCGGTGAATACGTTCGAACGCAATTCTTCCAATTCTGAATACGACTGTCAATCGTAAAATATCGTGTGATGAAAGGTATTAATGTTGTACAAATATATAAGTATATACATGGTACAAATACAATATTCTGTTCATAAATAATCGATACATGCGCCTATGATAGCAAAATTTGTCTCACAAAAGAAAGTATTCATTCCCAACAACGCGACCTCAGTGGATGCTGGGAAATCGAAGCACCGTGGCTTTTTAATAACACTTTTATCGTAATCATCAACCACAATGCTTCAAGCCCAAACGCTGTGATCGCGAAATACACGCTTAACATAACACTATGATCACGCTTGTTAGTTGTCATAATATATATATGTCCAACTAATAATAATTCAATAACTTCTGGAATGTCCAATTAGAATTTTCTAAGTTTTTTTATGCTACACACACAAACATACAATGTCCTAGTCTTTGTTCAACGTTTTGTAAACACTGGAATCGAGGTGTACCTTACCAGTCAAAGCTATTAAAATTAATTATAAAATTTACTTCTTTCGTAATATATTCGATTCGCATTATATAACTTTGCTTCCACCAAAATATAGTGCTTATTTACATATAAAAATAATGCGAGGATAGAGCACCAGACTTCTGTCCTATTGATCGTAACAGCGCTTGGGCTAACACTGGCCAATGTTTCTCTGGATTGGTCTTACCTCTCTTCGTTTCTCCTCCTCACGAAGCTTTGCTTGTCTCCATTCCATTTCCTCCATCATTTGACGCTCCATAGCCCTTTTAGCTTCTTCTACTCTCCTTTGTACTTCGGCTTCTATCTCTTCCTTACGTTTTTCTAACTCTTCTTCCACCCTTTTCTGCACTAGTTCTTCGATACGTTTGGCAGCCTCTTCTTCTACCATTTTTTGTTCCACCTCACGTTGCCTTCTGTAACCATACAAATATTTTGTTGTTCTAATGCTACAAAAGTAGCAAACATTTTAACAGAGTTTACTTTAACGGTGTTGCAAACACGATGGTGTAAAATATTAATTCCTCGTAAGTAGACAAAAAAATGATAAAGAATCGCTAAGTCTTTATACATATTTATTTAACAAAAATTACAAAATATAGTTTATCAATGTAATAAATGCTTAGCTATATACAAACGTGAAATAATAAAACCACCACCATGAAATAGTTATACGATCTTACCCAACTGCGCTCGTGGTGAAGATTTTGTTCGATAATTCTTTCTTTTTCCTGACAACATAATTATAAATAAAAAAAACGTATACCAATGGAACTAAAGCACACAAAATAAAAGATATACTATATTACTTAATAAATAAGAAAAATAAAACACATCATAGATTATAGCATGATAGGCAATTATCCAATATAAAGAGGAAGAATACGCTAACCAAATGTGCCAGAACTCTGAACTAGTCTTTTACTCGATGCATAGAAAATGCAACATCAAAACATTCCTGATACGAATGTTTGATAAAAGTTAACGAATCTCAAATGGATAGAAAGATTTTATTAATTACCTTTGTCGCTCCATTTCTGCCAACCTCTCTACTTCGTCCATTTTACGATCCCTGTCTCTATAAGAACGTTTCTTATGACTGACAATGTGCACATCGTCCGAAACATCTGATCCTGAACTAGAAGACGCAGAATGCGATCGTTTCCTGCACAAATAGAAACACTTAAACTGAATCTAATTGAAAACAGTATCTAAACCAACATCGTAAATAGTATATCGTACCGTTAAATGAAACTGAAACATTTATTAATAGAAAGTTGATGATTTACGACGCACTAAGTACATATAACGATGCAAGTCGTAACTTCTAACAACACATAACATGTATAAGAAAACATAAAAAATTATCTCCTATCGAGCGCATGGCAAAATGGCGGAGAATTCAGCCGAACGAAATAATTTCAATATGCAAGTTCGACAACGAAATAGAACAAATTACCTTGACTTTGAACTGCGTTCTTTTGGTTTGTCAGAGTACTTGTTATTCGAGTGTTTCTCTCGTGACTTTGAACGTTTCCTCGAATGCTTACTCTTATGACGCCGCCTGCTAGGAGATTTCGTCCTGGATCTTGAACGGCCCATTTTAACGAGTTCTACCGTTTTTTTTTTTAAACGAATCACGCGCGAAATAGAGATTATATTACAAACGAAAGACGCAACTGCGTATAAATATAAACGACCACTAAGCGAATACCGAGATGCAACAATAAACTGGTCGCTCCTAAACGCGTATACTGCACCACTGACTTATACCGCAGCTTTGACGGCCATTTTTTAGTTTCGTCTAAGATGGCGTGCGAGTTCGAAGTACTTTTGTTTGTCGGGATCATTCTTTAGAGAAAACTGTGGGAAAGGTGCAGGTATTTTTTATGAAAACTATCCTACTAGTTCAATAGAAGCGTCTCCTTTATTTTTATAGACACAAATTACTCGATCGTTCGACTTGGTACAATATTTTGTTCGGTAAAATTTCACTTTCAAATTGTACGGTAAAATTGTCTCATTTCGTATTCGACCAATGAGAGAACGATACCAGGATCGTACGATTCGAGTTACATTTCGATAATAATTACAGTCAAGTATGATCGAGTGGAAAGTTTGAAATTTACGTTTGTCCGTGTTTCCGAAATGAGCGATATTCGCTGAAACGGAAAGACAATAACGGTTAACCGTAACTCCGATTAACGATAAAAGCGTAAAAACAGATAGAATCGGAAAAAGTGGGAGAAAAAAGTAAGGATGTGGCGCGAGAAAACGAGAAACGAGCCTGAAAAGTGGTCGGGTCGCGTGTGTTCCGAAAAACCGCGGTCGTCTGTGGCGGTGGCACCCTTTCACAGCTGTATCGGCGTCGCGCGCATCTCATTCGACTCGTTCCGCGACAGCAGAAATCAAGATGGCGCTCCTCTGTTTGCGGATAGTTCTGCGACGGATATAAATACGTGAAAAAAACAGTGCGAGAAACGGTTACGGGCAATCGAGTAGGTCGTGGCGATCGGTATACGATAATCGTAAAAGTTTGGCCGGCTGGTAACGCGTCGCGATAACCGTAAGGCAGGATAGCCGGTAAAGCCGCAGCGGTATTTCGAACGTCGGCGAAGGTGCTGTCGGTGCCCACCTGAGGAATGCCAGATTATCCTCGCTAGGGCAACTCGCTCGGCAGGGGGATGCTAATCGCGTGAGGGATCGCGTGCAAGTCGATCGAAAGTGTTCTCGTCGGTGATCCCCCGCCAAGGTGTACGGTCGTTTCTTCCGTGACGTATGTGTGTCGCGGAGGGTTGCGAGACAGGTCGGTCGCGAGTGTCGTCGTCGTCGTCGTCGTCGTCGCCGTCGTCGCTGTCGTCGTGGTCGACTTCGTGTTCGTGTTCGTGTTCGGTGTGCCGCGAGTGGCGTTTTTCGCGGCTTCGATGCGCTCTCGTCCTCCCCTGGATTTCTGGACAGGCGAGATCAGCTGCTGCTGGAACAACTAGTCCGGCGGCTCCGGGAGACGATACCCTTCGACAGGAGCGGTGGGGCAAGGAGGTGCCGGAAGCAGCCGCGAGTCCGGAAGCATAACGAAGAAGATGGCCTTCAACGAGGTAAGTTTCATCGGCGTACCGCTATATCTGCTATCCGCTATCCGCTATCCCGTTCGGTCGTTCGATCCCGTGGGCTGACCTCGCGACCCCCAAACGCCAATTCTAACCTAACCTCCGTTCCTGCGCACAGCTGGCACGTTATCAACTCTCCCTCCTATCCCCCTACTCTCGCATCTCTTCATTCTCATCCTTTCTTTCTCCGTCTATCCGAGGAACTCGCGTTTCTCTCCTCTCATTCCTCTCGAGGCACGTCGTGCTCTTTTATCGTTGTCCGCTCCGTCCAACGAGACGCGAGACGCGTCGAAATCGGACCGATCCAATTGTCCTTCGATGACGCTTACGTTGCCATTGAACGGCCCTACATTTTTCACGCGATACGAGACGCGTACGCTTTAGCTCAACCGATAATTTACTATCGCCTGGTGCGCCGGAACGTTTCCGTAATCCGTGCAACCATCGATCCATCGTTGTTCGACGGTGTCGTTGCGTGTCCTTAAGAATAACTTATACCTAAGCTAGTTTAGTCCCGTTCGGCGAGTCTTTAATCGCGATCATTTCGCGAGACCCCGAAGCGTATTTATGCATCGCGACGAACGATGTTTACAGTCGGCAGAGGGTGCATGCTTCTAGTTTGCACGATACGTAGCATTTGCGAACGACGACAGGTCTCGCGTTTCGTTCGAAGAAACAGCGACACGTGTCCCCTCACGGGAGATTACGCTTACAGCATGATTTTGTAAACAATTACGTGATAGTAAAGTGGGCCAGACGACGTAAGGATTCGTGTCTACGTGAGCACCGTGACTATCGCTGATTGCTTGCTTCTGTAACATTTCCCCGTAACGATATTGCGTAACCATATCTCATAAAGACACACGAGATATCATGTTTCTACGACACGGACGAGAAACAAAATGAAAAAACGTTTCAATGTACCCCATTCAGGTGGAAGTTGATATTCCAGAAATGGTGCATGCGTCTAATGTCTTGAACATCCACGATTATTGCGGACAGAAATTAGAAGAGACCGATATCGTAGCCGGTGGTGAAAAATAATCGTATACATATGGTAAATAGGCACAATATCTAATCGCTGTTTCGTCGAATAGTTTAAGGCTGAAGATTATCTATCGCGAGCTTATCGTCGACGATGACGCACGTTGTGCTCGTTGCAACCGCGCACTCTGGGTTACCCTTTATCGTAACAGTCTACTTTATTTCTGCTGACTGTTAGTCGTCGAATAAAAAGAGCACTGGCCAGTAATTAATACACCGCGATCGGATTTCGTTCGATGCGCGCTCGTATCGCGTAACATGATTGACGATTTTTTCAGGGCGTCTTGCATAGAACAAGGAGAAACGTAGTTTTATCACGAGTAAAAAAATCGTACGATTAATTTTTCTTAATTCGACGATGAACGCACGAACGAAAGAAATTTAATTGAAAAACAAGCGAGCGTATCGTTGGGATTAAAGCGGATAGTTAAGAGCCTAATCGTTGTTATTTAGTCGCGGCTTATGAAAGAAGTAGGGAGACGAGCGTTTGTATATTTTGCCTGTGGCACTAAAGCGCGCTACTACGGCGTTGCGTGTGTACGCTTACGTATACGAGCGCAGGCTTACTACGCGTAGATCATTCATCCGCTCCACGCGCGTCCTTTAAACGAGAAATTAATGAAAGGACACGGCGATGTTTGCCATTAATCTTCGTAACGCTACACCTATTGTTCGCTGCAATTTTCCTCCATTGGATCTAGCGTTCTCTAGTTTATCGCGTTGCATTCAATATCGGCGAAAGCATTTCGACCGAATAAACGGTAATATTTGCAAAACCTTCAACTTTCATGCAACGTTTTTCGACGTGGTAATCGAGCAAGTTATACGAGATTAGCCCGGCATTCACCTTTCGAGTATATCTCTTTCTTGGTCGTTTCGGCTTGCTTCGGCATAGAAGATTCGTGGTCGTCTCATTAAAAATTGAAAGCAAGCCACGTTGCACCTGTGATCGAGGGAACGAAGGGACGTGAAGCGAAGTGTGAACGTCCGTATAGAAAAAAAGGAGTAAAAGCGGGGTAGCCCTTTACGAACAAAGGCACCTGCTACCCGGGGTCATATCGATCGAGATGGAATATGTACGAGTAGCCAGGGTGGGATTCCATCGTCCTTCTCCCTTCCGTTGCACCCACTCGTTTATCCATGATCATACGGCTTCTTTCTCCCGTATCGAGTCTTCGGATTCTTTGCGCTTCCACGTTAACGCGTACATTCGTTTCCGGTCAGATTCTCCGAGCATCGAATCCTTGCTTGCTTGTCCCTCGAAACTTTCGAGCATCCTATCGAGTCGCCGAATAAAAGATATTCGTCGAGTTGGACTTTCAAATTCTAAATATCGTAGTGTCTTGGTTGATGTTCCATTCAACGACAGCTTCCTCTATGGAATACTTCCCACGCGAAACCAATTAATACTTATGGGAAAAGCGGCCGTGAGTTTACAGGGAAATCTCATTTACGGTAACCACTGCCTAGCTGGCAATTATGAAAACTAGAAACCCGTTGCTCACGAAACGATATAACGCCACCTGCGTGTACGTACATTGAAACGCAGCGTTATCAACGTTGTTGTTCTTGTCGTAGACCGGAAAGCCTAGCCTCGCGACTCGAATGTACGTGTACGGTTATCACCGCGTTGTTTCCCGTAAATTTGATCAACACGGGAACGTTCGGAGGTGTTGGCGATTCGCTCCTGTAACCTGTGCCTTGTTCGTTCTTATTGATGTACCGTTACTACGTGGGCGATCGAGACGATAAACTTTCGATGATCGAACTTTTCTCGGCTGCTTCGTGTTATAAGCGATCGATCGCGTGGGTGGAAATCAGGTTACATTAAGACTCGTCGCGTGGATATCGCGCATAGATCGGTAAGGTTAATCTTGGCGAATCTTTCGCAATATTATTATAGTTTAAGAGACGATGTCGTGACGTGGTCTTGTATCCACGGGAACGTAAGCGCGTGATATTTTGATCGAACTTCGCACGCGAACGGATCTTTCGAGCGGCTACTTTTCGAAGGACTAGGTAAATGTACGCTCTACGTAGGTACCTAAGCGCCCACTCTTCGAAAGCGTATATATGTATATAGGATCTTATTGACGATCGGTGGGTGTCAAGGATAACCGAGGCTACACGAATTTACCGGTGCTAGCAGACTCGAAGAGTTCTGTCCATCGCGCGAATACCGGTGAAATTCATTTCTGTAATAGAGATATCAGCCTGAACAGATAGTCGTTGTTAGGTATCGTTCGCGTTGCACAATAGACATTGTTTGATCGTGGCCTCGATGCGGAGTGGTTGCTTATCTGTTTCTCGCCGCGCGACGTTAAGTACCCGCGGACAAATGCGTATTAGATGTACCGACCTTCCGTCCGAAAACCGTGGGCGAACACCATAGACAACGTATAGGATTGAACTATGGAAATCGACAAAGGCGGGTACATCCGTGATTAAAGCCGACGCTTGTCCGTGGACAATGCGCCATTGTGCTCTGTTTCCAGGTGTAATCTCTGCTTCCGGGTAAATTAAAAACTATCGTGGTTCGAGAACGAACGTTCTCTTTTTTTCGCGATTTCTTTCGTCGTTTCGATATCTCTCGAGCCAACGAATCGATACAGTCGGAGAAACAGCAACAAGATTCGAACGATCGTCGACGAAAATTATTATCCGCACGGTGAAATTGAAATTTATCGAGGTCTTCTCGTTCACGTCACCTTTCGCGAATCCGAATCGTTGATCACGGCGTCATAAACGTACGGAGAAAGATACAACGAGGCACCGAGTTTACGAGTCGTCTCCGTGCTCTTCGTACTTGGCCGTTGTCCATTTTATTTTCGATAAAATATGCGTCGCAGCGAAGAAGAGAGTACGTTCTTCGTAGCGCGCGAATACGCGTTGGAAAACGCCGTTAAAAATTGGCACCGCTGCCAAACCGAAACCAGTCGTAATCGCTGAATAATGGCGATTCCATTATTCTGCCTGGAACGATAAAACATCGGCGAACTGGTCTTTGCCGTGGAAATATTTATACGCACGATATACGATAGAAATATGCACGGCGGACGTTTCCGTGGTGTGACCACCGTGGCACGGAACGAGTACGTATTCGATTATCGATGACGAAGCAGTTTCTCGGAGAAAATCCAGGAACTTTGGATCTAGAGATTAGCTGGTCGCAAATTCGCGTTGCCGTTGAAATTTTCACGAATCACAGGCGAACTCGACAACGATAATCCTCGCGAGTCGCCTTTCGAATAATTTACAAACGAGGAATAGCCTGGAAGTGTAGCCGGGTTATTCCAACAACAAGTGTTACCATAATTCCCAGTCCGCGTGGGTAACCTCGGCGCTAGAAACACAACGGTGCTTTAATTATCCATTTTCTGGCCGTGTCGTTCGCAGACGACGAAAGCTTTGTTCGAGGCGTTTCCGAAAGATATCGTCGATTTCGTAGCGCAGAAGTCGTTGCTAGCCTGAACTCCGCGTCGACCGTTTTCTCTCCCAGGTATCGTATTTTCCGCAGAAACTTTGGTGGATCGGAACAAGGCACGCGGGAATTTATCGCGACGCTGCATTCGGTGGGTTTCGTTCGACCGTAAACGTCGGCAGCGTGTTACCCTCTCGTAAAGCGAGTAATAGCTTCGTGCTCGTCCACCCTTTCGTATACACGCTTCGTGTTGGTGTACGTGTTCGTGCCTGTAATCTTCGAGGTTGTACAGGTGTATTTACATGCGTGCACCCCTTGCTTGCACCGGTGCACCCGGGTACCCGGCTTGCGAGCTCTCGTGTTCCTGTGCTCGTGTTCTTGAGCACCGCATAGGTGATAACGCGGCGGCTTCGTGTGCTTAACGGAAGCTCGTACAGCACGTTTCAAAAGCAGCATTTTGCTACCAGGAATTTCTCTACATACACTCGGACGTATCGTAGTTGTCCCCGAGGTAGGAGAATGTACGAGGAAAAGGGTGCCTTACGTTATTCTTGCGTTCTCCTTAAACTTGTCAGAAGTTTTCCCTACGTTCTTTGAGATTTCTAAGAACGTTGCCGAACTCGCTGACTTTCGAGACGTTAACATTTTTGGCAACTGAAGGTTGCGAGGCTTTGGAAAATCATCCATACTTTGAACCGATAACGTTCATTTATCATCGTACATCGATGTGGGAAGTTTCGATGCAACTACCGTTCACCCGCACGGTGCTAATTTCGAACCCACGGAACTTCGTTAAGACGTTGGATTAATTAGGTAATGATGACTAGTAGACGACGGTGTATCTGGGAAATGACGAACGATCGGTTAGAGGGATTTCGATGAAACGTTTTTCTTGGGAATTCCGACCGTGTCAGGCTAAACGATGATTAAGTAAATTGTTTTAACGAAGTGTAGCGTCGCGCGTAAATACGATTCTGCTGGCTCACGCTGCTTTCTCAGGAAGGTAGTCGTGACAGGTCAGGAGAACGTGTTTCTCAGTTTCACAGGCAGGAAACGTTACTCCTGGTGTCACGGGGATCCAGTTTTCCTGTCTCCAAGAAACAGGTTCTCCTTTTTACGAGTCAGAAACTCGAGCTACTGCTGCCTCGTGGCTCCAAAGTCCACGTGATTCGAGAAAAATTAATTAAAAGACACCGTGTCGGCTACCGGGTCGTTTGCTCGTTGATCCATGGAGAACGATTTACCAAATTTCCTGGAAGCACGATTAACCTAGTCGTTAACTCGGACGATTAAAAATGATATTTTTGCTCGATCAAAGGGAAACAAGCTACCGCGACATTTTCACGCCGTTCTATTCGCTTTTTAATCGTCTTATCGAGTTCTTTTATCTGTTTGAAAATTACCGGGACAGTTATGTAATAGACAAGCAAAGGAGACACGTCGAGTGTCGGGGTGCAACGAAAAAGTCTCTTGCACAACTGGTTTTCGTACACGGTGAAAGGAAATTCCGATTCCGCGGTGATGCGTTGCGTCTACGAAGAATCGAGATGGAACTCTTCGTCTAATCCGGAAAAAAAGTTGACTCTATTTGCGGCGAGGCCTTCGGATGCCTCGGACAGGTATCCGTGCTGACTCGATTGAAGGTAAATGTAACGAAAACAGTTGCTTGGCTATAGCAGGTGGTGAAGCCTCTCACCCGTTTCGGAGAATCCAGAACAAATATAGGCACGTTTTATAAAATCCAAATGGAAAGATGGAAACTTGTTTAAAAAAATTTGTGAACCGAAATACCGGCTCTCCTCTTGTATCGTTACTCTGATCGGGTCAATTTTTCCAAGCGTATAAATCGATTAAAAGTTAACGAAACTACGATCGTTTCTGTGCATTGTTACCTCCTTAATCTCCGTCCTGTAATTTCCAGCTATTTCGAAAGTCGCGTTTGCTTTATAGCCGAAACTTCTTGGCTTCGAGATATCCCTCTTGCCGCGAAACTCGAAAGTAGTTGTAACGTCGGTAAAGAAAGCACGATCGAAGAAAAGTGTTCGAGAGACGTGAGCACGAAGCGTTGGAGAGCACGAGCTGACAAAAGTTTGAAACGTAAAGCAGAGAAGCGAGAAGAGAAGAAGAGAAGTTCCGAGCGCACGAGAGATCGACGTAAGTTTTCGCGATGTTTATTTTGACTTGGCGATTTATCGTTGCACGAGTCGAGCGTTTTCATCTCGCCTTCGAATCGATATCGCTTGAGCGGGAGCCAAAAATGTTTTCACTCCTTTGCTGCGAATAGCGAACTTATACGTACGCGATTAATGCATTATTATTCGTTTATCGATAAGAAGTTATCGACTGTGATAACTGCAACGTATGGGTGGAAGCGCCGAAGAATAATATTATGCATTTTCTCGCTCGGTCTCGTAGCTACTGTATCGTCGAAATGTTCAATATCGATTTATCGTCCGCGTGTATGCTCCACTTGTTCCTCCTAAAACACAGCGTTTCGAGGTGTCGGCTTGACCCGTCTTTTCTGAATAGGCCAAGAGAAAAGAGGTATTGACCCGAATTTCGGCCGAAATACTTGGAACTGTTCGGCTTTCGACGCGATCGATATCTTTTGTGCGAAGACACACAGGACATCGATCGAATCCCACGATAAACGTGGCTTTGAATAGCGGACAAAGGATAACGCGATCCGATCGAAGAACCCTCGAAAGTAAAATGCAACCCCGGGTTTAGCCGTTGAAGAATTCATCGAAGGGCAATTATACTCGAAAGAAGTGGGCTCCGCAGGGTTTTCAAACGTATCGATTCAGGAACGAGTTAGCCAGCTCGATAATTGAATGTACGAATCGCGTTCGATCCTCTCGTTTGGTAAAATTGAATATTTCGAAAGAGGAGGAAATCGACGCTAGACTCTAATCCCGTAAAAGTTGGACTCGCAATTTACCGAGTTTCTGACATTGGCGCCGGCCAATTCCCTTTGCAGGAATTGTAGGCTGCGATAGCGGGCAGAACTGTGTACCATAGACTAGGAATCGCGCGAGGGTCGTGAGAAAGACGCGGACAAAGGAAATGAGGTATTCCGAACAGTGGGGTTGCGTTCTCGCCACGAGACTCGAGAGAAGGGTTGGGAAGGAAGGAAGAAGGAAGGAAGGAAGGAACTAGCCCGATGCCGGGCCAACAACTCGCTGGATGCAGCCTCTGGGATAATGGAATTCCTTCCTTGCTTCTCTCACCCATTTCTGAAACGTCGGGAAAAGTACCGCTCTCGTCGAAGATCTCGAGAATAAGACGACGCGACCGAGACTCCGGGCATTTCTCGATCAGACGTCGATTCTCTGCCAGCCATCAGAATACGTCCATAATTTATCGAGACGCTTGAAATTGTGCCTTATGAAACATTTATCTTGACTCTCGTTAATTCCATCTTACTGTCCCTTCGCTGCGTGCTCGAGATCGCTTGATTTCCATCGCGTTTATTTCACGGAATTTCACGAGAAAATCGTGTCCCGACGATTTCGATTCTCTGCTGATTTCTTGTTTCTATGGTAATTTCGGCGCGACACAAGCTACCAGTGTCTGTTACGAGTCGGTTTTCGTATGCGATTCGAACGGTTCCCGTCAAAGGTGCACACCTAGCCATGCGTGCGATTGACGGATTTTCAATGACGCTTGATTGGCGCGGATTTCGATGGGTGCATTCTGTTGGCCAGAATTACTAATTACGGTGTAGTCGCAATCTGGCTTTCGAATATGGAACAACGTTCCTAAAGGATCATTTGCAACGGTATTCGTTGCATCGAACGCGGTTTCTAGGAAACTCATCGAATATTCTATCGCTATAGCAGATGTGGCATCGGGTTTCGTGTGTACTCGACCATCGGAGTCAATTCTTGACCTCGTGGAAGGTTCGAATCCATTTGGCGAAGGTTCGATTATGCTCGAAAATACTTACGTTTTCGAGAATCGCAAGATCTTTTGTTTGTCGCGGAAGAAATTTGTATTTAATTCTGCATAAAAAAAAGTCGGCTCGTCGTTGTATGCTTTTAAAATCTTTTGTGGTGTTCTTAACAGAAGATTGTCTCATTAGGAACCAAGAAGAAATCTGCTACTCCCCTTGGCTCTTTTGATTTTCTTTTACGGGATTCTGGTCCCTGGATTTTCTTCGCAAACTTCGTCATCTTTATTTTATTCACCTCGTTTGATACTCCTTTGGTACTCTTACTTTGCAGTTCAACTTTTCCGTTTTTTTTTTCTCTACCCGCACTCCGTTTCTCTTCTTTTCCTTCGCGTTGCTTTCAGATCCCCTGTCGCAGCTGAACGCGCCAAAGCCAAAGTCATCGACTCTTAATTATGCTTATCGATTCCAGGGATCGAACGTTTATCCATTTGCCGTATTCGTGCTACGTAATTAAGTCGCGCCGTTAGAAACTCGCCACTGGTCTTTATCGTGTTTTCCTTTACGGTTTTCCGAGCCATCGACCGGATTATCATAATCGCGATACCTGCAGGCTGAAAATCCTAGACGCGAAGTCTAGAAGTATTTTCTTTTGCGCGTTCGATCGAGCGTCGAGAGATAGTAGTTTCGAGTCAACCACGGGTATTAATCCTTTCGTTATAGACGACGTACATGTACGTCGTCGATCGAAAAATACCACCGTTGAATTAGCTATAACGAGATGTCAACTTTAGAAATAGGATTGCGGCTATCGCATAATACGCTATTCGTTCTTAAAGAGTTGAGATTCGAACCAGTCTCGCAAAGCGTAAGTCTCGCAATTTACTTTTCGTTTGTATCGGTCGGCAGCCAAAACGAATGGGGACATTTTTTTTATTCGACAGAGGCACACGTTCCGCGTCGACGTCGACGTTTACAAAGACGAATTCGCGCGTAGACTCCCTAAAACATTCTGTTCCGTGTTGCTTTCTAACGCGTTCCACTTTTCTGGACATTCTTCGGGGGAATCCGAATACTGTAACCGACCGAAATTTCTATTCTCGGGAATGGATAAAAGTAAAAACGATTACAGCTCACGAATTTAATAAATTCGTAATTGCGAAATGATTCCTGGATAATCGTTTTCCGCATAGCGATCGAGAGGTATTCATAAGCAACGAAGACGCGCGTTAAATATTCTTGTTATCCCGAGCCAATGACACTGAAGCAGGTGTCTATAGTGGTGCTCGCCACTATAAGGAAATTTTACAAGAGGATGAATACCGTTGCTCCCATGCTTCCAGAACTGGTTTATTGCTAACGTAGCATTGCCATTTTGTAGTTTTATCGGTTTCGCGAGAAACGGGGAAAAAATCCATTATGCTTTTGGGAAAAGCTTTCCACGACTGCCACTTGTAAATCGATGAGTGGTTCCTATCCGTTATCCTGCGAACATCGATCGTACCTGACGTTGCACCGGAATGGAAATGGTCCATCGTCTGGTTCGATAGTAGCGTTTGACGTTTTTAAGGAAACAAATAAAAACTTATAGAAATTGGTACTATTCGTGAGTGGCTGACGTAAATCGTTTCCAGAAAGAAAGCGTACTCGACGGTTTGTTGGTATGGGAATTAGTTGCATCGGTTTATCATGAGATGCAACTTGTCAACTTTGATCTACACTCTGCGTTTATCGACACCGAACGTTTATCGATGTTGCAATCGTTTCCTCGTTAATTGTCGATATTATTTCACTGCTGCGTACCGTGTAGGTACACAATGTTTTTGAAATTCAATGTCAGCGAAGTGGTATCGATGAATACCATACCGCAAAACGTTCAGCGTTGATTTCAATGTGTCCATAAATATGCAACGTCGATCAAATAGCGTCGATGCAAACATTGTCGATGATTTCAAGGTAAAACCCGTTGCAGCAGGGGTCCGAGGATCCTCGATCCGCCGATGAAATCCTGAAAACACTCTAGTTTGCAGAAGCATTCGGATACCTCACGAATAACGGTTCTTGCTGAAAATCCGGAGAGAACGCAGAATAACACGTACGGAAGATAGCGATGTTCGCGCAGCGAATGATATGCATGAAATTCGCAGTTTATTTGATTCGTGATTTGTATCGAGATTATTGAACGCAACAATAAGCTGGGTGGATTTGAGTATATCCTGCAAATGAAATTGAATCGCGTTGCTGCGGGAAATGTACGATCATGTTCAATTACCGATACTTACGAGCAGTAACGTGCACTATAGTTTTCTTTAACGATGATAACGATCGAAGTTAATCGGGGTCAGAGTTAATTGATCGGCTTTTACGCGTTATCACGCGGTCGATTTGTCTGTCGTTAGACACGAATCGATAGAAGTGGAAGAAACAGAGGAAGAGAGGACGATCGATCTTGCCTTATCACGCAGCCACCGCGATTCTAACTGCCGTGCTGCAATAAGTCACGTTAATGCGTTTGAATTGGGTTTCAACTGCATTCTGTCAACCAGCGACCTCCCCTCATCTTCGTCGATATTAAGAGCTCGCTGGTGCGCTTGTGCTTACGTAAGTTGTTCGTACACGTGCATTACGGTAAAGCCCGTTTCGTGAATTGGATTACGCGACGAAGACGTAACCGTACTCCTGACGCGTTCGGAATTCTAAATCCGATGGTGCATCGATCAAGGATGCGTTAACCTGTCGATAGGAAGACGTATATGTACATTTTCGGAAGTCGGTCGTTTGCAAAATGTGCGAAATTGCCCCGTTACTTCTGTACGCCTAACTATATTATCCGACAAGCTCCAGAATCCAGAACCTCGTCGTCGACTTTCCGGATGGATTTTTGGTGTCTATAGGAGAGCCTGCACCGTGAATTACCCCCATACAGAACGAATAATTTCTAAGTCACGAAATTCTTAGTTCGAATTCGGAACTAAGTTTCGTCGGAAAGATAGAGCCACCGGTCTAAATCCTGTTATCTCCAGATACTCCTCGAAGCATGCATGCTCTCTGTAGGATCCATCCGGAAGGCAGGAGACGCACGGGATTTCGACTCGTGGTCCTCTGTAATTGGATTTCAAATTTCAAACTCGAACTCGTCAGTGCTGGTTAGAAATTTGAAATCCTGTGGGCAACGCAGAACCGTGAGCGTAAGTCCGAGTCCTGTGTGCCGTCGACGCGCTGGCGTTTCCAGCAGTCTAAAATATTTCACGATCGTCGCATCGTCGCGCGTTATGGATCGTCTGATATTTATGGGGAAATCTCGAGGGAAAAATAAAATATATTTCATTGCCCCGGTTTAAATTCCAAAGGATGCGACGCAGTTTTTCTATCGTATTTCCCAGAACGTCTCGACGTTCGAACTGTTCGCAGGATATACGAGAAGCGGAGGTCCTTGCCCCAGGACACACGGCCCGCAGACGGTCGATGGCCAGGGGTAACAACCGAAGGAATACGTATTCCACACTCTGGGGTAGGTGTACTTACCCTCCTGCCTAGTCTGCGTCGACACAATCGTACTTTGCTTCGGATACGGAAATCCCTTCTATTTCTCGCTCGGGGCATTAACCTGCTAATTAGCGGGGAAACATTGACGAGGGAAAAATGGTCTCTTAAAGCAATCTGAAAGATGCAAAGCTACCTTACGTCGCATCGTCCAAAATAGCGCATAGTCTCTCGCCGAGGGAGTGCTACTTGAAAATCGATATCGGTGCATCGACGAAAATACACGCGCTATCGCGTAAATACGTAATTATCCCGTCAGGTGAATCGGTACGCGGATTCAATTGGCTCCGGGTTGCTCGACGATCTAATAAAATCTATTTCGAAACGATAGCTTCCAGAACGAATTAAGGATTAACGTTCAATCTCACGGGCAATTTCCTGCATCGCGGTTATACCGACTCCCGTCAGAACGTTTCGTACGTGATATCGCAACCGTCTGTTCGACGACACCCTGAAAAACGTAATTAACGGTCGCGCAGTTTCGCCGAAATACACCGGTCCAGAGAAAGAAGGCGGAGAGAGAGAGAGAGATTTCTAATTAAAGGCAGCAAGATTCGAGCGATAAGCCTTGATACCTCGGCGCTCGTCTCAATGAACCGGCGACTTTGAATGGCAAGATAAAGCGATAGGAGGGAATTAGAGGGTGAACGCCTTTAATTAAGACGATCCCTAATCAAATAGTTTCGACGAAGGGATCGATTGGCTCGAGCCGGAGCCAAGGACAAACATCAAACAGGGGCTTTCGAGCTTCCGTAGATAACAAGACATCGTGGTTTTATTGCGAATCTTGTAGCGACATTTTTCAACGTAAATTGATTAAAAGCCAGCTTGGGAGCGAGATCGGATAAAAATTGCCACTCGATATCCAATAAAGTCGTCCGCTTCTTTGGAACGTTATCGCAATCAAAGGAAACTGTAGCCGTACAATTCTTGTTCAATTAAGTTTCCGTTCAAGCTAACGTGTCCCTCAAAGGGGATATTAAATTTGTTCCAAGCGTTGATTCGCTTTCGCACAAGCACACCTTTCTTGTTTCGTTTTCTACCGTTTCGATGAGGCTTCCTTATCTGTAACTGCAATTTATCGCAGTCGATAAAGGTCCACGGGGCCGTTAACTTTCCTGATTTCTTGAAACAAAAAAAAGAACATCCTGGGTTATTTTGTTTCTTCGTTTTCGTTAGAAATTGTCGTTGTTGGGCACGTGCTGTCGGCTCCTCCGTTAAGATAGACGCGATCAAATTGCTCGATCGATCTCTTTCCATCGAACGTATAATTCTATTCATTGTATTCGATGAGGTATTTAAATACGGACGTCCGGAAGATCGAATTTGTCGAGGTCGTTATCGAAACTACAGTCTCTTGGTTCCAAATATTCGTAATTAAAAGATACAGAACGACCGTCGAAAATATCCGATAATCCAGTGTTATTCGGTTCTGGTCGGATTCCGAAGCTTCAACGTATAATCGTTTACTTTAAATCCGTTGAAACTCCAATTGATGAATATTTAGTAGGAAATGTCTCGGGTCGTTCCGCGACGAGCATTCAAATCTTGAAATCTTCTTATCCAAACGACTAAGAGCCGTAGCAATTTTTCTAGGACCGCTTTAAAGACGACTTACTCGATTTTTTCGCTCGTAAGGTACTTTAACCTGGTACTTTATCCGTTTCGTTTTACCGATAATCGAATCAATCGTTTCGCGTGGATCGCGTCGAGATAATTTAATTGAAATAAGTTAAATCTCTGTGGAATAAACGTCTTGGAAGAAACGTCTCAATCTTCGTGACTTTAATTCGCAATTTTTAGTTAAAAGTTGACGAATAATTTGTTCGTTGTATATTCCGATGCGTTCGGGAAAAGAATGTCGGCACGATCGTGAACGTGTCGACGCTGTTTCCCATTTTCATTGTTACACGCGGACGAGGCCACCATGAATTTTAATCGTCGTACAGGCGTACGCTGTTTACGGGACGCATAAATAGCGGTCATATTTTTCCCGCGTGCTTGATTAAAAGTATTAATTGCGCGACAGATGCGGCCAAAAACCTGTAACGCAAACTAACAGGCGGAAACGCAGTGGCAAAATTCTCTCTGTTGCTCGAAATCGTTCGGTAATATAATACGTTTTGTCGGTGTACGCGCATTTCGGACTGTAATTTTTAGCCGACGCGTTCGGCCGTGCTAATTGGAGCTCGACTTTGTCCGATCACCAAGATAAACCATGCCTCTAATTGTTTTCGATTAAAAAAGTTTCGACTCGTCGATGATTGAATCGCTTAAAATGAGAAACGACTTAAAAAATTCACATATTAACTCCTTCGTAGATCAAAAGATTATTTCGAAAAAAATATATCTACGATTTTAGTATCTATACATAAAATCCATAGAAATAATAGCTAGATCATTTACGTCCGTAGTACTGTATAAAATTTTGAAAGTGAGAACGATTGAACGAACGAAGTTCTTGATCATATGTTGCGTCATTAGACCCAATTCCGACTCGTAAGTGGATGAATCAATTTAGTGACGCGTCGTTGAGATATGTTAGCAAGGTACGGATATTTCATCACCATCAATTTTTTCTTTTTCATCCAACAGTGTCAGCGACGATAGGTGATAAACGGGATCCATAGTCGCCGCGACGTTATCGCAGCAACATCATTAGGCTTTATCGTAGCGGAGAATGGGTGCATGTGTTCGACGTGATTCACGCACGCGTCTCGCCGAATACGATCTCCTATATGTCACAGACTCGGGACATTTTTGTGTCGGTTCACGAGACGCCTGTTTCACAAGACGATACACGTCGACGCTTTCCTTTGTCGACCTGGAGAACATTACGAAACCCCGTAAGCTACTCGTGTCGAGCCTCTGATTTACTAGTCGAGTAAAACCTAGTAAGCCTTTATGTACCGAATAGTTAGGGTTATTGGGTCAAAGGATTTAGATAAGGATTTACAAGAAAATAGATGTAGACTTCTTAAAGGTAAAGAAGTGCCACCGTTTGCTTTTCATCGGGAAAACATAAAGTTATCGCTGTTGGCGAGTACTATCATAGTATCAAGCAGAATCGTGTATCTGCTACTTAAACATATTCCCTTGACTTGTTTCCCTACTGTCCTTGGAGACTTTGTCGAGAAAATTTTCAGCCATGGAAATTTCGAACGAAAGTTTTCACTGGGAAAACTTAAACTCGATTCGTCGACCTTTACTTTACCCTGTTCCTTTTCGTTCGGTGGGAATCACGAGCTTTTTTACCTTTCAAAAACGCGTTTGGTTAACACGAGCGAACCGGTGACTTCTCGGATCTAAAAACCTGTTTGAAAGCGCTCAATTATACATATATCCCGATGTTTCCCAGCGTTGTTCCGCTTCTAATTACCAGATGACCTTTCCACACGCTTCCTCGTTCACCTGGTTCCGGGAAACAACGTTAAGAATGGCGTCGAAGGGTTTCTCGACACGGTTTGCTACCATAAAGTGTACTTCGAGTTAAACAGGCCAGTAAATTTGCGCTCCGTTCGATTTCCCGAACAAAACACGTACGACATACGGCAGCAGCAGATAAAAACTTTTGAATAACCAAATGATTCACGGAAACGTCGCTACCGTGTTCACTTATCGAAATCTACCTCTTTCGGTAAACATTTACATTCGACTCGTATCTTACGATCGATAAAATCGAATCGTAATCTCGCGTTCCTGAACGATGAGTCAACGCGTCGATCATTCGATATAAAAACAATGTATCCGATACTCGAAAGCGTCGTAAATCGACTCGACGTGGCGTTCGTAAACGTACGCAAAGCCGAGGAACGCGCGAAGTTGTTGGAATCCTTGAAACGTTCCTCGAGATCCTTTGCTCGTTACGAGTCACCGTTTTACACGCGTAACTCGTGGTTTTTGCGGTGTTTCGCGTTTTTTCCTTTCTCTTTGGAATCGTGTCTGGTTTCTTTTTCCCAGGTCGGTTATTCCACGCGTTTCCACCGAGATTCATCGTGGCCCGTGTCGAGAGGAAAAAGCACCGCGAGAGAGTCTAGCCACGGTGGCGACTTCCCAGACATCGTAGCACGCTCGAGAACTTGGCACAGCTTGTTCCTCGAACACGATTTACTCGGCGAGATCAGCCTTTGGATATCTTATTCGAGAGAGATAGTCGAGGCTCGAACATCGATTTCGACAGTCTTCGCTCGTTATCGCGACGAGAAACGATAACGAAAGCTCGACTCGAACTTGTACATCTTTCGACCAAAAATACAACGAAACTTCTTCTTGCATGTGCTTGGTCGTTCGAGTAACGTTCGAGACAACGTAGAAAATTCGGTTCGTTCGTACTATCGGGATTACTACGGGATAACCTGGATGGAGGATGATCCAAGGTGAAGGTTATTACAGTCGTTCGTAATCGTAGCACGACGTGGAATAGAATTTTTGGTAACAACGACGAGGACAAAGCTTGATCGTTTCCTTGTCCGTGTGCGTGGACGGCAAAACAAATAGCCTTGGCACTTTTTAATGGGTTCTTGCCAGGGGTGGTAATCTCTGCGCTGTATTCGAGCCACGAACTCGTTCACGGCTCTCCCATCGCGGTAGAACGTTAATTAACGTTAATTAATTTTACATACTTAAATGTTGGTCCGTCGTCCCGTCGGAAAGAGACATCGGGACGAAACCCCCTGTGTACACACGGAGAACTTTAGCGATTTTTCAATTACCTGCCTAGCTTGAACGTTAATCAGAACTTTCCAGGCCACGGTACATTTCGGTCGGACTCTCAATCATAATTAAACCCCGACTCGACAGTTCTATCTAGCCCTGTGACGAACAGTCTTAAACTTGGTGGTGAGATACGTGTACCAGTAGATGATGTCCGTGTGTAGGGTAATTGGTCGGTCAAACAAACGAGACTGCTTTCGATATATCGGATAGAATAGTCGAAATAGTTGTTCGTTTAAAAGTAGCTTATACTGATATCGATGCGTGTTCGTTAGTCCTACCGAAAGTGTTAAATTTACAATAGTAATAAAATAATAATAGAATTCGTAACCCCCTGATCGTTAATCGATTCCATTCGTCTGTTTTCTGTTTCAGGTAAGAAGCAACGATAAATAATACGAACGATTCTGCTACTTGACTGTCCACGTATACGTGAGTAAACGATTTAATAGCGAGTCGTTTTATTTTTCAAAGAAGTTTTCGGATTCGCGTTCTCGAGCACTGAATAGTCTCCGTAACGAAGATATAGGTCGTACGCAAGTTTAAAGGCCAGATTTATTTTGTTTCTCATCGGTTTCTGGATGAGAAACTTCAACCCTTGGTTGGTTGGCACAGAAACCGCGACGAGAATAAAACTAACGAGACAACGGAGCATAGTGTCGAAGGGGAAACTCTGAGCGTTGTATAGTGCACAGCAGACACACCCTTGATACATATAGCACGCTCTGTATAGCCTCGTAACCGTTATTACACTCGAATAATCTGATCTCTTGTTCGCAAGACCTAGAGATTCCTGTGAAATACGGTGACACAAGATTTTCTGGAGAAATCGATCTGTCGTTGTTTTTTTTCTTCCCTTTCGACGAAGCTTCAACTCTTTCAACCACCTTAAACGCGTCTTTCAATGAGAATTCAGCCGCAACGTGTCCAACCGGACACGAAACAATAACCCTCTTTTAATCAAAGAAATCTGGCCAACTTCCAAAAAGATTTCGTCGCAGTCGCGGCACGTCCTCCTCGTAAATAGCGGCCAGCGACTGCTGAGAAGGGTACAGGCAATAAAGGGTGCCGTATTTATACGTCGCGAGATAAATTACTGTCATACGCGGAACGTCTTTTCCAACTAGACGCGTCACCCTGCTACGTAACCACGTTTTCTCCAAATTCCACGGTTGAATTTCTTCAGTTTTCGAGGAAGGAGTACTTTTGAACCCAGAACCCGAAGCTCTCAAGTGGCATCTATGGGTAATCGTGGTACTAGGATTTGACATAGCAAGTATGGGGATTCGGATAGTCCCGTACAAAGCGCAACGCAAGGAGCGAGTTGGCATCCGAAAAGATAACGCGGTACCGCTTCGTAAGCAAAAGCGATAGAAAGAAGGAGAACACAGGATCTTAACCCGAACTCCCCAGAGTCATAACTTACATCGGTAATCTTCTTTATACTTATATACGAGTTCATTGTCCTGTAAGGGTTGAAAGCGCATTTAAGTGGGCAAAATTACACGATACGTCGGATTCGTCGACGCGATCGATCTTTCGCTGGTTCCGTTGTACTCCCGCCGAAGTTCCTTTTGCCTCCTTCGGGCACCGCAACACATCCTTCAGACCGTTCGAGAACCGGTTTCTCCCCTGGGTTCGTGCACCAATCTCGTCTCGATCGGAGCGTGTGTCTGAACCTTCGGCATCCTCCCCTGAAAATCCTTCTAGCAGAAACTTATTTTTCACTCGCGTTCGTAAACTCGACCGCCGGCCCAGAAATTCGTATTCTTCTGATCGAAGATGCATCGTTTAGCGTCGAGCTTCGAACATAGATGAATATTCATGCTCTGGAAATGCACTTTTGCATCGCGCCACGCGGGTTTTGTGGAAACCGCGATCGGGTCGTTAATCTTGCAGATAAGACGAAAATATTTCTTTTTCGTTCGAGTAATTTATCGACTCGATTTGGCCGATCAACTATTTTGCTCTGTAAGTTATTGAAATTATTGTTGATTCTTCGACATTTGACACCGGTGGGGTTGAACTTGGTCTAAAGTAATATTTTCAATATTATTTCCTTTCAAATATTTGTTTTCGCGAAGAAATAATACAGCACGGACGACTGAATCATTTTCCCTTCGTTCTGACAGATTTTTAATTTATCTTCCTGGTTACTTTCGGTACAACGGTACTAAAAGTTTGTTTAAAACGCGACAGGTTGTTTTAGCCGCGAAACCATCGTGCACCGTTTCCAAGCTGTCAACGAAGCTCATGGGAAAGTTTCGATCGCGCAACTTAGCGTCCCACGATTTTCTGCTTCCACGAGCGACGACCATCTTCCGTGGTCCGTGAAAAAGCTTAAGAAGCGAGAAGCAGCTTTTAATTTCACTTTGGTAAGCGGTCTTCTCGACCGGTATATCGTCAAATATTCCCGGTCATTCATAAAGATTTGGAAACGATAAATTCAACGTTAACGGCGGTATGAAACTCATTTCGGAGACTTTCGTATTTAAAATTCAAATTCTTCATGGAAGTTGAATATTTCTGTGCGTGTGTATTTAAACGCTTCCCCTTTTTTCCGCTCGATAAAGCAGAAACGGCAACGTATTAACGCGCGTACGCGTCTTCCAAAATCAAAGGTTAATCAAGGAAGTATATTAATGTCGAATCCTGATAGGAAGGTGTACGATACGAATATTCGAGATGAGAAAGTATCGTTAAACTCGCAAGGCATAGATCTAAAAATACCCGTTGATGGTTATTCGTGTGTTAAGAGAGATAGAATTGAAGCTTATTCTGATAGGAGCATTTCACTTGACTTAACGCGTTTATCCGCGTCTTATCAGTCATTGGCCGACGTGCGAAGGGGTGGATTTCTATATTCGTAACCTTGCCAGCCCTTGTTCGATTCGTTCAACCAAGAATCCGAAAGATTTCGTGGTCGGTGAATCCTAATTTATTTTTTTCGCGTCGGCGCCACAACCTTCGCGCCACGGTACATTCACCTCGTCTTCCAGTTCTTTCGCGTCTCGTCTTATTTTCGAAGTTTATTCTCCCATACGAAAAGTAAAGCGAAACTTGCTACTTTCGTCTATATACAGTATTAATTTCTCTCTCGTGTTATTTACATTCGCGGTTCTGGTACAACGTTGAACCTCGTGGTTGGCAAACGATTAACGTTTAATCTCGAATCGCGTATTCATTTTGTGATACAAAGGAGAATCGAATTTTTTTATTTCGGTCACCGGAACCAGTTTGTCCAACGATAGTAGCTCGAAGATTAAATATTAATCCGTTTCGCGAAACCGTCCTCCAACAATTCCCAAGTTTCCAATTATAGTTCGAAAGAGGAACGTGCCTAAACACTCGAAACAATCCTCTGGTCTATGGGATCGGTAACAATCCCGAAATCTCGATTTATCTCTGTCCCATCGTTGGCGAGCGGCTCGTAAACGGAGTGCATTGGCCTTCCTCGGTTCTTAAACCCCTCCAGCAAAAAGTTGTACGTTTCGTGATAATAACAGTACATCGAACCCTCCTTATCAATCTCCATTCTCCCGAAAAAGAAGCCGAAGAAGGCTACCAAGCGAAACGTTCTTTCTTCCCAGCATTTTAATTGGCATTAAGTTCCTTAACATTCGCCGTCCGTTCTAGCCAGACGTACCAATAAAAAAAAAAATCGCTCGCCTCGAAGCCAGAAACAACCCCGAAATTCCAATTTATCCGCTTTGTGCCTCGCGTCCTTCAGATCGGGGTACATCGGCCTCTGACACCCCCGACTCCTCCTCTCCTCTTCTCGCTTCGTGCTCGTCATATTCCTCCTAAACTCTTGCACCCCTTCCACCGTCGAAGGGAGAGACGAACAGCGCGCTCGGCCGACGGAGACCGAGAGAGGGTGAGTTTTTGCCAGGCGAAGTAATTCCACGAGCAGACACCCCCTCCAGTTTGTCGGGCGCGTGGCGATACACGCAACCCCTCTCCGCGTGGTTTTCAATCCCGTGCTGGTGGGGGTCGCTCCATCCGACACGGAGGGGTTGCGACGACACTGCGGGGAGAAAGGGAGAACCACTGGCTGGCTGGCTAGCTGGATGGTTCGTCGGCTGGTTGGTTGGCTGGTTGGTTGGTTGGTAAGGGGTTGCGTCGTGGCGTCGCCGTTGTCGTTTCTACGCGAATTCGTAAGGGAGATTTCAGTCGACGCGCGACTGTCACCGAAAACACGTATACGTGCACAACCCCTGTCCTAGAACACAACCCCCGTGGCGTGAAGTGCGACTGATCGTTCGCCCGGTGCGTGGCCAGCGATTGGATTCCTGCTGACAGGTAACCGCGATTTAGGGGAAGGTTTCCCATTTGGACCGATCGCTCCAATATCTACTTCTTTCGATCGTTGGATATAAAAGACGAAACAGTTGGATTACGGTAATAGTATATCTTACGTGACGGTCCAATTAAGGCAACTCTCCCCCGTTTATGATTCGTGACGATTCTATCTTTGCTTTCGTAAATAGCAAAATCGCGATCGACATTCGTGCGCGTTGGGAACAAGTGGATGGATAAGAAACAAAGAAATTTTATATAAAAACCATGTACACTATCCGACTGTGTAAAACGTTAGCGTCAGAACGAAGCACATTTCTGCTCGTTTTATTACAGCAGATTCACCCTCGCCCTATCATGCGACGATACTTGCTGGCTCGCCAGCCAAATCTGAAAACAGCATAAAGATAGTAGTAACGTTACAGCTATATCGTTGAGTCAGCGATGCGAACACCCTGGTACAACGAGAAATTCATCGAGCATAACAAATGTTTCTGGAACTGCGAGATATCGATCGCGATCAAAAATACTTTTCTCGATCGTTCGACGAAGCGAAATTTTCTTGGATCGACGGATCGCGAAATCCCGTGGAAAATCGAGTTCCAGGAAGTTGAAATTCGTGTCTCGTTCACTGGTAACTTCGACGAAAAGGAGAAACGGTGTTCCTTGTATTGGTGTTCGCTCGATTGCCGGTGGAATACAGTGGCAACAGCCGTTAGACGGCGAACACGCGACGTTCGGGAATAAAAATTCACCGGCGAGGTGTAATCGTTAAGGAACGGGGATATCGGGTTTATTTATAGATCGATGTCGCGCGAAACGTAGTGTTCCTCGTGGTACGGATCAATGGATCCGACACGAAACATCGGTGAACCGTTCCGTGTCCCGTAAGAGACGGGTAGTCTGCTACCTCGCGATAGCAATTTCCAACTTGTTGACGGGCCTCGTTTTCCCTCTTGCCTACACCGATATTTAGCCGATGTACGAGCCAGACAGGGTTCGGTCGAACGAGTTTCCAATCGCGGTGCGTCGGAGGCGCCATTGGGGAAGAGAACCGGATCGTCAGACGCCTCTCGATACCGAGAAAGGTCAGGATCCCGATGACGCTCTTGTTTCTTCGGCGCTTTCCCTTTTTAGAGCTCTATGATTCTCGGTGCTGGCCTGACGCGTTACGTCTGAATCAGTTTCCCGCGAATTGCTCGACAGTTTCGAGAATTTCATTAGCGTATCCTCGGTCCTGTACCATCGAATACCACTTACGGTACATCGAATTAAAGCTTAATGCTCGATGAACACGATTACAGAAAGTTCTTAATATACAAGTGGTAGCCGATAACCAATTACAACGAACAGCGAACAATAACGATTTGTCGCGAAATGGTACTTATCTTGCATAAAATTGAAGCTTCCGTCGAACTCGGTTTGCCATTCGAACGAAAATAGGTAACAGGAGAAACTTGTTCCCTAAGAAATAAAATACAGCTTCAGCTTCGAGTAACATTCAATGTAATGTAAGAATTTGTACGCGACGTTATACCTAGCTTAGGAAGTCTCGATAAACTGGCTTAGTATGATCCGTTCTTTGTCTTGTCGCCTCCAATGGGAGTTGCTCCCAGCCGTCAAGATTTACGGTGTCTATGGGGAAGAAGTTTGGATAATGCTGGCGAAACGCAGCCGCGTAGCTCGTTCCAGGGGTCATTATTTTTCTTGGGGTTTGCGGCAACGTATATTGTCGCGAAGACAAAAGAAATATCGTCGGGAAAATAAGAAACGTTGTCGAGCAAAATATGTTTGCTTCCCGAGAAACCTTTCAACGCTATTCTTTACGAAAATTCGCTGTTTAACGAAACTCGATTACGCTCTATTCTTCTTACCGCGGCTGGTTCGTAGTTCTTGGCCTAGAAAAATAAGTTCCGCTCTCCCTTAGAAATTCAAGTTTAACAGAGTGCAGGGACCCGCGACGGAATTTAGGATTTATCTTCGAAATTTAGGAGTCAGCCGACTAACGAAAGGAACACAATGCAATTCGCTGGTTTCTCGTGCCACCTTTAGAATATTTACACGCGTTTAATACGCTATGAGTTATTTTACGAGATCGTAAAGCATGCAGCGGTAAAACCGTTGCCCGAACGATATATCATGAGTAACTATAATTCATCCAGAGTCCTCCTAATGTTAATAACTAGAGAGCGTTATCGTTGAAATCTTTTATAAAACATTGTAACCACAAGCAGTGATTTGTTAAATTTTTATTTTATTCGTTCGGTCTGTCGGCGTGCATGGAAAACGATATCGGGATGGGAAGATTGATCGAAACGGCGTTAAATTATCGGAGAGGCGCTTTAATGCCCCGCGTACGCGAAGCAATTTTCTCGTGTGATTCATAATGTCGTCCGTATCGAGTAATTCATGCAGAGCGCGTGGGTGTTATCTGATTTTTCTGCAAGACGCGTGCGTGCAGACCACCATGGCACGGTATTTTTCGTGCGTGGAATTTTCTTGACCATTAGAAGCACGCGATCCATTAACTCGTCTCGTGTATGGCAATCGAGCCGCAATTGCCTGGAAATCAGCTTACCGCTTGTTCTTGAAAATTTCTCCTGCCTTCTCGTTGCATATTCTTCTGCATCGTTGCAAATGCGAAACAAGTTACGAAATACGCTTCAACTTCCTGATTCGTAAGAGCGTTACGAATTCAATTCGGTTAAACATTCTTTGTTCCGAATGGAACGAACGCTTTCGGACAGTGCTCCAAAGATGCTCTCCGACGAATTATATTGTCGGAATTCTGTTTTGTTCGAGGAACGAAAGAAAATCTTTCCACGAAAATGTTTGTAACCGAGCGCGTTTCGTTCATAAAAGGTTTGCTCGTATCCACGGACGGCTATGATCGATCGTCGACGGCTACGTGCTCTCGTATTTTTAGATGTCGGATTGGCAGGTGAGAGATGCCAGAGACGAGTCTCTTTCTCCGATATTCCGAATTTCGCGAATACGTCGGATTACGTGACAACCGCGCGACTATCGAAACACGTTCTAGCTCGATACGTTGGATATTTCCGGCTTTCCATCAGCCCGCGTCCATTTATCGAAAACATAGTTACAGCGAAATATCGCGTTTGGATATATTACAGCTCGGTAGCAATTACTTTTCAATTGTTACCGCGAGCTTAAATTGTACGAACGCGTTTCTCGACGCTCGAAAATGTATCAGAAAAATAACCCAACAACGAAAGGAATCGATAAACGTATAGCTATGAAAAACAATCTCGAGCGAATCGAACTGTTCCTAAAAAGTTGAAAGAAGTTGCCTCCAGCATTTATTGATAACAGTACTCGCAATTTGTTTCGGATCCTCTCATAGATCGTTCTGAAAAATCAGCCAGAGTCCGATGAGGTAAGCTACATATTTATAGCTCCCGTTTGTAAACTTGTTCGGAGAGGAAGACGGAACCGACGATGCAGTCACTGTTTGCACACCGAGATCAAAGGATCCTTAAAAGTATTGCCCTCCCATCCAAACTCGTAACTCGTACGTTTCGCGTAATAACCGAGACTATTTTAAGAATAATTCGGAAATTTGCATTCTTCCGAGTTCGCGAATCTTATCGTCCTTTTTTTCTGAAACGTCCAAAATGAAAGGCAATGGAACCGCTCGTGTCGTAGGCAGAAGATTAAACGCGTCAGTTTAGAATGGAGCTCGGTTCGAGCAGAATTTATACGTCGCTCAGAGAAAAACAGCGATTCGAGGAGGGAAACACGGAAAACGTTTCGAAGCTAGCTGCAGATGCGACTGCATTGTGAAACGTGTCCGGCTGGTTGTGCCACCGATAGGATTCATGAAAACTGGTCTCTATAGAAATCGTTCGCGGACACTTGGCTGTTCGCGCGGATACGAGGTTCGCAGAGAGGAAACGTATTGTTTGCGGGGGACAGATTCATTTAAAGTTGTCGCTTGCCTCGAAAGCGGCATCGATTAAGGACCGTCCAAAGGCTCGACGGGATGATCCTTGCTTCTCGCCGACCCGCTTCGCGTTTCCAGCGATTATTCCAAGCGTATCGTTTCCCAGCGATGTTTGGCCTCGCTCCATAAACGGTTGCCGATCGAACCGTCATTCCGTTGTTCTCGTACGACGAATCGATTCGTCTGGCCCGCGGCATAGAAAATGAAAAATGTAACCGAACCGGTACTCCCTAGTCGCCACCGGCTCTGAACTTTCACGATCGTTGCTCGATTTCTTATTAAATTCGCGTTATCGGTTTCGAGATTCGAGATCGACCGAGACAGGTTGCACGTAAGATCGAGGCTCATTTAAATAATGCAGAGCACAAGCCGGTACGAGATTCGAAAGAGTCTCGTAAATCGTCACGCGATAGGATTTGTTCGTAAAACGTTGGACGATGTTTAGACGTCACTCTAAATACCGAAAGAAGATTTGTTTTAGGCGCACGTGACTGATGCACGCGCGTTTAACCCTTCCACTTCCGCGTTTATTGCGTAATCGCCTCGTATCGATCGTTCAAACACGATAAATAGGTTGTTTCTTATTTACGATAAATTCGCGACAATATTACGAGAATCTACTGTACTTCGACACCGCAAATAGCGATATGTTTGTAGAGACGTATATGTACGTCGAGCGGATTATCGATCGCACAGGGTGGAATTTGTGAAACGCGATTATTTTGAAGCGCTTTTGTTTTCGTCAAGTGGTCGACGCATTGTCGCCGTGGACGATAAATCATTAAGAGTACACCGATTCAGTCAGGGGATTAACGAAACAGACCATGATTCGGTCTGGTCATGGCGACTCGTTAATCTCGGACGTTCCATTAGGTCGTGTTCATAGTGGTATGTTCGAGATCACAGTAGTGCTTGCAACGCGTCCTGTAATTCGACCGCATAAAGTCTGGGAACCGTGTAATGCAAGGGAATTCTCTCTTGCCATTTACAATCATGCCCGGCCAAACGACACTCTGTATTTGCTTTTAATCGTGGTCACGTTCGTTCAACTCGAAGCGTTGCTTTGTTACTCGAATTCTTATTAAACGAGACGCGCAACAAATATCCATGGTGCATTAAACGGTCTGCGTGTCCATGAAACAAGCAAGCGATGCAATTAATCTACGACGAGTATACCGCGCGATAAAATGCACGGATATTTATCAATTTGTACATAAATCGTTAATCGTATCGTTTTCCGATAACCTTGATATCGCGAGCGATGATACGCGTACGAGATTTATTTACAGGCTACACGACGTCGATGTCGTAAAACTATCAACGGGAATGCGGAACGGTGCAAATTTGGCATCGTGATAATAAAATTCGTCGCTGGGAAATGAAATGTTTCGATTGACCATCAAACTGGTCAAGAGCGTCGTTTCCGTCCCTCGTTGCCGAGTTCATCGGGTCGTTGGCGTTAATCGAATTTGTCGAGAGTATCGAGTGTGCATAACGCTTAACAGGACGCGCGTGATTCGTACGGAAATTGTCTATTTGGACGCGATTTTCCGGGTCACTTTGATAGGAAATTGTGTCAAATTCGAGATGGATGGAATAGGGAAAAATTCGAAAAAGGAACGATACCTTTAATCGACCATGCGTTTAAATCGTGACTCGCTATTTGTTCCGATATTGGCCGCGCCTCGGTTCGTGAACGCGTTATATAATTTGCAGATCGTTTCGCGTAACGTCGTGATCGGTATCGTTCGATGTCCAGTACGATATCAGCGGAACACAAAGGGAGTTTCTTTCGATGGTGTTTCATCAATCTCGTTCCATGGGTCCTTTTGCGCGGTCAGGCAGCGGTAGCATTCCCCGTTAGCAAATCAATTATCTCCTGCTATTAATTAGAATTATCGCTGCAGCGATTGCATAACGAGACCATGGAATAGCCATGGAGTTGCAACGGCGTGGTGGTCTGCTGCATGCAATGTTTTTCGCCGATGAAACATTACCACTGGATCTGCTGTGCTACGAGGTGTATCGTCGTAAAGTGCACCGTAATTGACCTCGTTATGTAATCGATCGAGTTGCATCTCACTGCATTATGACATTCCGTACGACGCGATCAATTAAGTTCCCCAAATTGTCGGATTCTCGACTTGCCAAATTCCCATATTTCCGAATTTACCAAGCAAATCGAGCGAGCGACTCCTAGGTCACCATCTTCTTCCCTAGGGAAGTCTATCGTACTCGAAACTTTGCTTTCTCTTATCGGTAGATTCGGAGGTGTCGATTTTTCGCGCGCGTCGGAATTGTAGCATCGAAACGTAGCGCGTATCTGTGTTATCTCGTAACTTGTTATCGGCAACAAGCGGAAAAGTATTTTAACTTGCTGGGCTAAAGCAAACGGAAACGGAAGGTTGCTGGAATGTTTAATTAGCGGCTAAAAATTGTGGTGTTCGCGAATCGATTTAACAAACTTGCCAGCAAGTATTCCGAAAGCGCGGGCTGGCAGTTTCGCCGGGCAAGGTTGCTCAATACCGCGCGAGTTATTGCCTTGGCTACGATGAATCGCGAACCGTCGACGCTCCGCTCGAACTCTCGTTTTCCCTTCTTCTGTTCGCGGTTTTTTTCCGCTTGCTGACCAGCTCGACCAACGTAGGACACCGTATATGTAACGATGGCTGCGTAGATACACGAGGCACATCCGTGTCGAAACGTGCACATGTCGCTACATACGAGCACGTAGACGCGAGCACGCGTACGTGTACCAGACACATAGAAGTTGGCTTATGTAAATGGACACGTAACTCTGGATGCACAGTTCCGAGAGCAGGTGGAATATGACCCCCGGTGTGCATCAGGAGAATGCGCCGTCAACGAGGACTTTAAGTTTTTGTTTGCTGCTGCCTTCTGTTCTTCTTTGCTCCTTCTCTCCTCGCTCTCCTCTTCTCTATGCTACTCTACTACTCTCGTCTGCCTTTGCCTGATCGCCTCTGGCGGGAAAAAAATTGCACAAACGGACCATTCACCGGCTGCTGGAATTTGCTTCGAGACGGTGACCATCGTGCGCGCTGTTAGGAGATGTTTGTTTTTAATTTTAAGTCCGTTAACGCGCTCGTTATCGGCGGTGTTTCGTAGGAGATAAATCTTAACTCTTTTACGAACTAGTGTACGAAGATAATCGCAACGAAAGGGTAAAATAGAACCACGCAGTTTCCGTATTTTTTTTTCTTCGACATTAATGTTTACCAACACGCGACGCATCTCGTGATCCGTAAAATGACGCGCATTCGAGAGTGCTTCTCTTGGTAGAGCATTTTGCGCGAATCCGCGTGGCTCAAAGTACGGATTGAAAGACCGAGGAAGGGTAAGACTAGGCAGAATAGACGGGAAAAGGGACGGAAAATCTCGGTGCAGGAATATTTACCGTAGTAGCTTTTCTGCGATCGTCCTTGCGGCTCCCAGCCAGCTTGCTCGAGTTTATTTTAGAGAATAGCGTATCCGGTTTCCCCTTGGAGACTTTTGTGTGCCGCTTCACCAATTGAAATCAACTTCACTCGAATTCCGCTTCCGTGAAGAGTAACAGAGGGAGAGCAGCTTCTTTGCCATTAGGATAGAGGATTTCGAGTAAAAGAATTCGTGGTGGGTTCGAATGGTAAATTGAATTTCGGATTTCGATGCAATACCTCCATCTTTTTTTCTTGTTTCTTTCATATAGAACTGGCTGCGTAATTCTACTTCGAACATAGTTGTTCGTACCACGAAAACTTTCCACCGTGCTCGAACGCGTTTCGCGCAAAGGACCCTGATAATTTACGCGATATCGTAAACACGCGAGATGCTTTCGGGATTCGGGACCCGAAATTAACCCGAGACAAGGAAGATTGCGCGCCACGAAACGATGGGACGAACCTGTTTCGTGGCCCTTGGCTTCGTAAAGAGCTCGTAAAACGGACAAGATCCCTGCTTAATGTTGTTGTTTTTGCTGGCTCGATAATTATGTCGACAACGTTCACCGAAACTCGCGCAAAAAAGCAACTGCTCGGACAAACGCGTGCTTCGCGACCCAAAATGTTATTGTCAGCTAAGTTTCGTCGAAAATTTGTACGAACAGTTTTTACTTTGGCGCATGGAGCGTTCCGAGACGAATATCGTAGCTATTTCAGTCGGTAATTAACACCGTTTATCGGCAATTGACTAGTACCATTCCGTACGAACGCGGTGTCTTCGGACATAACGCAGTGTTTACTGTTAATTGGAATAGTTATTGCGAGTCGGTGAAGCGATTGCCGTTCGATGGACGTCGTCGATGCAGCAGGTTGCAGAACTGTCTACTGACCTAACGTGGTTAGCCCCGAGGTAATAATTGCGGCCAGAACATTGCCTTGTAATCAAATTGGGTCGCGTGCGATCCCGAGCTACCGTGACGCGACTCCAATTATCGCGATTCACCTTAGCGTTAGCTGTTACCAGACTATTGTCTCGCGAAATTCGTTGAAAGGGCGGTAGACGAGACCCGCGAGCGATATCGAATAGTTGAAGAAAATTGAACCGTTATCGTAATACTCTGCACGAGAGGTCGGTGAACCTGGAACGCGGGTAATAAATGATCCTGAACGCCAGGTGTTTGCTATGCTCGTAATCGAGGGACAAACGTTGCGACGATCGTTTGACATTCTTTTTAGACGAACAAGATGAAGCGATTAAGGCGACAAAAGGAGTACATTAACTTGTACATAAATTGCGAGGAACGTCTAATCGCCCATAGCGCAAGATAGCTAAATTACATCGAGTCGCGAGACATCCCGTCCAACGAATCGGATGGATCGAGCCAGTTACCGGTTTCCAAAGTATCGTTATCGATTCCGAAGCGGCGCGCGAGCGAATCGAAACGTATTCCCTGTTGAAAAGGGACAGGCCACAGTTCGGTGTACGCGACTATTTATAACGAATCGATACGAGCCGTCGGCCGGCGCATTCTTCGCGTGCTCGATGGTTGCACGTGCAAAATGATAGCGGCAGCACGCGAGACCGTAGCGCCGTACGTTTCGCGAGGAAACGGTAAAAAGAGGATCGCGGGGATTGCAAGTTGCCAGAGTTCGAATAGCGATGAACGCGAGTCGTCCGACCGAGTGCAACGGTATCTGGCTGATTACACGCTCGATAGAATAGTAAGTGACGCTCGATTCGCGAGATAATCGCTTCTGTTATAAATTTCGCGCCAGTTATAAGTTAAGCGTTAAATGAACAAGACTCGGATTTATCGTGCAGGAAATTAATGAGCTGGGCGTGCGTGAACGGCGATTTATCGCAACAAACGGGGACAACCCTCGAGAAATATCGTTTTTCAGGAGATTCAATTTTCTATCGAGCACAGATCCTCCCTCTAACGAGAACCGTTTAAACCGATGGCTGGAGATCATTCTTGCTACGCCCTAGATCGAGATTTAGCGTTCGAAGAGACGGGTATTTCGGCTGGAACAGATGTCATTTACTCGATTACAATGAAATTAGGAAAATATTTAAAAGCCTGTTCCATGAAAGGAGACTACTGTATCGAAAAGAAAATGTTCGACACTTTTAATCGTATTCGCTGCGGCGTTGACGATAACAAGAATTCATCCATCCACTTTTCTCTGGGTCCGTTTGTTCTTCTGGGTCGAATCCACGACATTTAAACCGTTGTTCTGGGCTTTTAGTTTATCCAAATTATGCACCGCGGCGACGAATGAAATTGCGGATCCCTGGACGGACGATTAATCGTTTGACCACCGACGACCGGTCGGGGAAAGGGGCCAAAATGTTCGTCGCTATGGTATTGCACAAGCACAACAAGCACAACAATGGGAACCACTCGAACCACCATTCGAGCAACAACAATTCCACCCGCACAACCAATAACCTGAACAACAATCACATCAACAATAACGTCACCAATTTGAATCAGACGTTCAACTCGAGAGCGGTAAGTGTTGAATATTTAGAATACCTTTCGTTGAAACGCGAATTCCAATTCGATTATGTTCATACGACTGGTTCGAAGGAAAAAACGCTTGTTCTTTCTCTCGATTCGTTTCCTCGCGTTGCTCGAATCGTTCGTGATACAATATTTTACACGATCGCCTTACGAGCTGAACATCCTATTTGCTACTTTGTACAGGATTTCTCATAATTTTCTTTTCTTTCGATTATTCGATCGTATTAAATTCGCTACTGTAGGTGATCGGTAAACCTTGGGTCGTTCAAGGTGTTAATATTGTTCGAAACTTCCGCATCTAGAAACATAATATTCTCAAGGTAGTATCATTAGGACCTGAATACGCACCGATACTAATTATCAGAATTAATTAACCGGCGTTAACTGTAACAAACCGAGCCGTGAAAGTCTCGAAACTCTCACGATCGTTCTCCATGCCAACAGCAGGAAACGCGTTTTTGTTGCAGGTTATTTAATGTACATATAAATACCGTGTATACACCTGTTGCTCCGCGGCCGAAACGAAAGCCGTTCGATTAATCGAAGTGACAGTAATCTTGCCGAACAGTTGCAATTAAGCGGACGAACGTGTATCGGGGGAAAACGCATTGAAACCGGTAATACTTGAAATCGCGTTAAAAACCATTATTCATTCGTCGACTCGGCGCGAAACAAATTTTTTCAGCCACGATAGAACGACTCTGTTCGTGTCCAATCGGTTATAAACGTTTCGAGCAACGAACATGATTTTCCTGTTACCGATTTTCGATATTACGCAAACCTATTTCGTAATTTTTCATCCGAAGAAATCGGACGAATTCGACGTAAGTTCCTAAAAGGAAAAAAGGGGCATGTTTTTGGCAAGGTTTGGGAGGATTTATCATCGATTCACGGACGGAAGGAGTCGGCTGCTCCTTTCGGCACCGCTGAAGTCGGCAGAAGAAAAATTTTTCCGCTCGACGAAGAATCGCGTTTGCGGTGCAAAGGAGAGTTATCTTCGTTGGTGCGGAAAACCCATGAAATCGCGACGATTTCGCTGACGCGAACGCGAGCGCGGGCGTCTTGCCATGGCGATATCGTCGTCTCTATAGGATTTATTCTGTTACTTTTCGCTCCTCTTCGTTCGCATGCTTTACCTCCGTCTCTCCTTCCTTTTACCCGAATTTTTTAACCGTTTTAACGCGGTAGAGTTCACCCCACCTTCGACTTTTGTACCGAGAAATTTATAGCGTTAAATTCGAGGCGTCGATAGATGGCGGAGACACGGTACCAACTACCGGGCTCGTTAAAGTTTTCCTGGACCCGACTGAAAAAATGACTAACGCGTAATTGCTCGCGCTTTACGCGTCGTCCCTGTTTCAATTAAGGGTCAAGAATAAACAATAAATCCTGAATCGTTGGAGGCAACGTATAAATAACATCGCAAGCAAACCCTTTGGAATGCAAAACCACGCGACAACGAAACGCGGCAGACTCCTCAACGACGGACAGTTTAATCTAGTTGTTAATTTATAGCGTTTCGGGCGAGTCCTTTAACACGTTCGTTATCAGGATCGAATAACACAAAGGACTTAATCTCGCTGCTTCATTTGCATGCAAACCTCTTGAAACGGCGACCAGAACCGAGACAGAGCCACCCTCCCTTCGATAGATGCAATTAACTTATTCCTATTCCTCCACCCTTTCGTCCTCGAAAAATAAACCTACTCGTCTGCAAACAGGATGCAAATTGCGCCGCAGGGAAATTACTCGAGAGGAATGACAACAAAAAGCAAAAAATAAAACAGAAACAAAGGAGGGTGCGTGCGAGGGTGGGGGCAAGAAAAGAAAAAGAAAGTTGAAATATTCAAGCACAGGGATGAAAAACAATCGAGCAAGCTTCGAAATAAAAAGAGTACCTCGGACTCGAATATCGATAGGTCCTGCCTGGTCGATTCACGACAGAAATTGAAGCGAAATTGAATCGCGGACGAAGCCCGATATTCGTTGCTCGTCTGTCATTGACTTCTTTCGCTTTAATACTTTGTCTAAAAGGGTGAAACGAAATAATCGTTCGAAGAATGAAATATTAATTCGGAGTCCGCGCATTATCGAGATAGAAATAATTACTGGCGAATGGAGGATCGAGTTTCGACGGGTTCATAAAGTTGTCAAAGGCAATCGGCCTGGGTATTGTACACCGTCGCGATCGCTCACCGCTTTAACGATCAACACGTTCTGCTCGTAAAAATTGTCGACGAGACATGACGAACGCGTACCACCGCTCGCGATTCGAACACACTCGCTTTCGACTAATTTTCATCGTGTAAACTCCATGAAGTTTATTCGATTCGACGAATCGCACGAATCGATCAAATATGAACGAAACCGTTTGCAAATACGATTATATACAACCTATCGATGGTTGTCCATTTTGCCCGTTTCAATTGACAGTTATTCAGTTCGATAACAGCTTCGTAATCTATCTCGATAAGTTCTCCTCCTAATGCTTCCTCGAATGCGATCAACGAATCTTGGATACAGAGAGAACTTGAAACAGTTTCGACGATCTGCTAGAGTTACTCCGGCATCGAATCACATTGTGTCAGCGATATAACTTTTGCGTAATTGCGTTAGCTGATCGTAATTGATACAAAACAAACCGATTCTATGCAACCGGGCAAATGTGCATTTACATATTCTATTCTGGTACGAAACGTGTCGCTTATCGCATGGATGGCCACAAACAGCCACGTATTATCGCTACGATACAAACGATATTCAAAGTTTATCAACGTTTTTCTTTTGTTAATTATTTCGTTCTGCCGATGGCAGTCAACGCGTTAAATTGGAAAACGCAGCGATCATGTACACGACCGTTTTCATCGTGGCGTTTAACGTTAATTAAACACATGGTAATGGTTACCAGCGATCATCGCGATAATAAACGTATTTCATTTAATTCTCGTAATAAATTACACGGATCGATTTGCAATTTTTTTCGTGGATAATTAGAAGGAAACCTGGTCCCGATTATCTTTGCGTTTAATTGCGATTAACTCGCTCGTTGACGAAGTAAAGGTACCCGTTAATGAAGCGACCGGATTAGGCCCTTGATCGCTGGTTATAACGAACGTGCTAAAGGAGTCGCTCGATACGCTATAAATCGTCTGCTAGATGAAGCCATTTATCATGGCCGTGTGACGCGTGCCTATATCATTCGCAACACCGAATCCTTCAATCGCGAGCCAAATCCCCGTGGTAAATCAGGTCCACGCGATATACAATCCGGGTCGAGGTTTTGCACGGTGCGCGATATAGGTTTCAGGATATCGCGCGCTGCTGGAATACTCGATATGAAATTTCCAACGGACGACGCGTTCGTTGTTAGTCTTTTGTCGGTCGTTTTTAATTGAAGCCGGAGGCGGAGCGACTATTTGTTGGTATCGAGGGTGTCGAAGACGCGAAACAAGAAGGGTGAACGTTAAACGTGACCGACGAAGGGTGAGAGTGTCGCTACGTGGCGGAGCACAAAGACGGTTAAATAGATCGAGGAGAAGTGGATTAACGTTCCTCTCGGTTAAAAAAGAACCACCCCACCTCGGCGTATTGAACCTTGTCGACCCTTCGCGGTCTTCGCTTTGCACGATTCTTAGCTTCCAACATATTTTTCTTTCGAGTACGGATACGTATTTCAATTTTTCAGAAGGTTACTCCGAAATAATTCGTAGTAGCAAAAATGTTTGATAGGACATATAAAATTCATCGTTTCAGTCAGAATTACATTTGTTCGAGTAACGAGAGCGTTCTGGTTCGGAGTGCGAATTCGTATTTAAATTTTATGTGAGGTCATTTTAAAATAATCTGTAGTATCGGAAAACTGGTAGAGTATTTGAAACGGAGCGTTCGAATGCCGTTTAACCAAGCTCTCTCGAGTTTTCCTCGACAGCGCGCGTTTCGTTTCCGCCCTTAAATTGCTCCATGTCGAAGTGAACCCAGAGTGTCAAAGTTAAGGGACCCCAAAACGCTGATACGTTTAATTAACGGTGTCCACTCGAAATGTCCGAGTTAGCCGAAAACCCACCCTCGATGCTGCTTTCCTTCGATCGTCTACGTTGGTCCTGTTGCAGGGGTTATACTCGGACAATCGATGACCAGAATCCGGTTGTAATCAGTCCGATTACATTGGTTTAATTCCCAGAAGCTTGTCGTTAACGTTCGACAAATTAGGCAGCTTTTGCGAATGGCAAATCGAAATGTTGCGGCCATGGGTACAACACGAAGACACGGTCAATGGAGAATTGATCGGCATTTCCGGCGAGCAAAAGCGATTATCGATGCGCGAGGAATATTTGATCAACGATTTCGAGGCAGATTTTGACGGTTGTCCGTTGTTTACCGAATTCTTCGATCCCAATTGCCACTTTAATTCGCTGGACTATTAACTGCTAGGAAATGAAGGATTTCGCAAATAGAATGCTATCGATTTCGCGCGTTCGACCGTCTGCTTTTCGAGCACGAGTGTTTGGTTTTCGAAAATTCATTCTCGTCCGGTGATTTGTTTCTTTCTCGTGGCCTTTAATGGACCGGTCTGTTTTTCTGCGCACGGTTTTTTACCGATAATTGTTCGCGAGACGAAAGGTGAAAGCAATTTTTGTCGTTTCGGAGACTGGTACGGCGAATAGAGAGCAACTAATCAAAAGGTTTTTGTTCGACGTCGACCAAATCTCGGTCTATAGACGTTACGTCGTGTTCGTGTCGAGAATCGTTGTTCGGCGAAGCGTTAATTGTACGATCGCGAGCGCGCTTTGGCTTACGATACTCTCAAATTTGAGAGACGCTCCGGATACTCGGTTTACGAGTGAATCGCGGACGACCAATTGAATTACGCCGTATAAGGTGGCGCTTAAGTAGAAGCAAGCGAAGAAAGAGCGAAGCAAAAGACGAAATGCGAAAGGAACGATGTAACGGGATAAGTGGCAGTGTCAGGCGTTGTGTAATCGGCCGCGCGAGAAAGGTCGCTAGGACTGGATCGTTGCACCGTAAACGGTGGACGTGCCACGGAAATTCCGATGTTCCTCGCGAACATACTAATCGGATTTCGACATTGTTTAGTCGACGATCTAATCGTCTACTCCTGACAAGCATCTTGTTCCAGTGGTGACGCGCCAACAACGTGTCAATCAGTTTCCAGCGGAGTTAACGAAACGCTGAAAAATTTCCCAAACAGATGGGAAAATTCGAAATCGCGTAGATAGTTTATAATCGTGTCAAGGTAAAGCTAACGAAACGTTAAAAAGTTTTCTCACAGCGGTGAGAAAGTTTCAAATTTTCGTCGATGTCGTTATCTGGTTGCCTCTGGTAATTAGCCAGCATCGCATCGGTAGTAGTTTCGCTATTAAACACTTATGTTAGCCGCCATTAATGCATCCCACGTGCATTTCCCTCGCGGCTACTAACAGGAAGCTCTCCTTTCAATACGAGCAGGGGCCAGATCGTCTAATGGCAGCGATGTAACGACCTTGCCAGCGCTCGCTATCTTCCGGTTACGAGCTTCCTGATGCGAGCCACGAACAGGTCCGATCGTAAAAGCCAAACTTGCGTCGCGAAAAGCGTACGCCCGTGCTTTTATGATCGACCGTTCGGCTATCCCGGAGAAACTCCATGCGTTTAAGGGCGATCGCCTGGAGACCATAAATAATTTCTTGCCGTTGCAAAAGAGATATCGACTGGCATCGTAATTACAGCTTCTTTCTCTCCCTTGCAGAACAGATACACGAGGTGTTTGGAAAGTTACAGAAACTATTCTTGCGTTGTCTCGATCGTAGAAGAATCCAACGTTCGTGAAAAGAATATTTTTTTTAACCGGTATTCACGTCACGCTGACATCTTCCATGCAATTTCTCGTACACCGTATAATTTGTCTTTAATGCGCTGCCACGATGTTAAGAGCGGACTGTTTTAAAAGGCCGACCGAATAATAATCCGCGTTCCGTTGCCTACTTTTCCAGGTGGCACGTCACCGAATCGCCGTCGATTTTGATGACACGAATTTGCGAAACGATATTCCCTTGTTCGCACATTCCATCGTTCAACTTCGAGTTTGCGCCGTTTCGTTTCTCGCGCTTGGCTTTACATCTTCCTTCCTTTCTCGCTAGGTCGATACTTTTTAATTAATTCTTCGCGAAAATTGTCTTCCGCTTGTCTAGCACGGCGAAAATTGTCCATATTTCCTGGGACGTTTTCTACAGTCTCCAGCTCTCTGCTGGCACCTCGTTCGAAACACCCGTCAGACTTTTTGGCATAAAACAGGGTGCTTAACGTCGAGCCAGTTTTATTTTCTGACATCGTAGGGTGGTAACGATGTTCGTTGACGTCTCTCTTCCGCGTTGCTTAACTCGAAGACACGTCGACGTTGGATATTCGAGCTTCGTTGAAACACAGATATTCGAGCCAAATTTGTACTCACCGACATCGTTAATCGTTTTCACGTTCGATGGGCGGACATCAGGATGAAAAAAATGTCGAGATATTACCGTCGTTAAAGTCGAACGATATTTCAAAGAGTCCTGTCATTGTGAAAATCAAATATTTTCTCAGCCCTTGCTCCAAATTGCCGGCCCTTCTTCCGACTGTCAGCTATTCGTTTTCCTTCGAAGTAATGCCGAAATTGGCAAGCTTACCGGAACTCGTAGCATTCGGTATTAGGTTCATTGGTATTCCATCCTCGAACCTGGTGTCATCCAGTATTTACTAACCACTGCATCTCTTCGCATACCCATTCGACATTTCGGACGATCGTCTTCGAATTGATCGAGTTTCGTAAATCATGGAGGTCGCAAAATTATCCTATCAAATACAAGATCGTAGCTAGTATTATTTCGCTGCGTCGATTTATGCAAACGAACGATTTTCGTGATTGCATCACGATCAAGTGGTCCGAAAGTTTGCCGTTCGAAAGTAAACAGCGCATCTCTACCATCGAGTAACATTTAGCTTGTAAATTATAGTAAACTACTAGGTGCGGGAGTTTGATTATCGTTGTATAGTATTTACCGGAGTTGTTAGTTCGCCAAATGTTCGCAGAAACGGTAGGCTATGTCGATGAGAGTAAATTTAGTATTATCATCGAGAGCACGATCGTAACGTGGATTTATCGTGGAATAAATGCGTTTGGTGTTGTTCCGTAAACTGTAAACTGTACCGATGACGAGATTGGAGTCGAAAGATGGGAAATTAAACTATCTAGTAAGAGGAAACGCTCGAGCATATCGGACACCATGCCGTGAAATATAATTTAGGTCGTCAAAATGTTCGATCGACACGATTTATCGACGCTGGCAATCGAAGTCTTTATCCAACATCCAATCGACATCGAAAATTTCATCGTTGGTCAGAGGGGAGAATCGTGACCGATGGAGACACAAGTGGGGCAAATCCGTAACGCGTGCTCGACCCTATGAACGTATTTCTGACACTCGATAAGACGGGTTTATCGATCGTGCCATGATTATGTCATTTTTGCCCTGGCACTATCCTTCGTATCGGTTATAACGAAACCTTTTGAGAACCAAGCACGCGACCGATTGAAATTTATTATTTTTCCCAATAATAAAACCCAATATTACTAAAATCGTTTAATGCGAAAAGCGCGATACGAGTTTAAAAGTAACGGTACTCGTTACGAAAGTCAGGACCGTTGAAAACTAGAAAAGGAATGTAGAAACGAAGTCGAATAAAATCGGCTAAAAAGAAATTACGCGTAAGATATTCATGAATGTGCGTGTAACCGTAAATGCGACGACGTATATATACGATTGCTCGTGTTAGTTTCAAGCCCCTCGCGATATCTCGTCGCCTTTCACTCGGCTATACTTCGCGCCATTGTGCAGCCACGGTTGTGCAACGATACTTTAGTTGTGTTGCATTGCAAAACGGATGTATGTGTCTTACAGGGACACGTACGATCGAGAACGCCGCATTGTCTTTTATCTCGTGACATTCTCATATAATTCGGCGGTAGATCTCGCGTATAGCGTTCCCGTCAATCTCTGCATCGAATAATTTTCACGGTTAAACGAATTCGTCGTTTCGCAATCGGTCGAGGTATAACGGCAAATGTACGAACGCAGACATTCAGAATACTTGGTTGCTATCGAATATGGCATATCGTACAGTAAGAAATAACGATCGAGCAATAATTTCGACACGGCTCATTTCGGAAAGCACATTCTCGAACGCTTCTCGTAATTGTAATCGTAACACGGATTATCAGCAGCGTGATCGGCGCGTAATTATTACGTGTATTGCGCACGGATCGCGGAAGAAAGTAGCCAGCCAATGGTGAAATCGCAACCGCTATCCTCGCGCATTTTAATCCCGGGGATCGGTGTTAGTAGAGTGTTCGTCGCGCGATAGTGAAAATTCATTCGCATCGAGGAAAGTACCGCGAAAAGTTGCCGTGCTCGAATGTCTCTCTTACGCCGTGTTCTCCGATTATACACGCTGTTATGGTTTCAAAGTTCGCGTCCCAGTTAATGTCGCGTCTCTGGATCGTCGACGGTTCTTTTTTGCGCGCGCGAACGAACGATTTCCCAACGATTTACATAGGAATGCGATTACCGCGTCTTTTTGTCGCGTGGCTCGTTAACGCAAAAAGCGGGAAGGTACCGTCGGTTCTTAACGCGCTGTAAAGCTGCGAGGAGAAGGCATCGTGGCGTAAAATTGCATCGTTTGAGTTTCGTGATCCAGTTACCGTAGGTCACGTGGCTCGCTTTGAAGCATAATTATAAGGAAAGTCCGTGGTTAATGCAATACGCTGATTTTATTTTCGATTAACGCAACCTATTTTTCGCGAGGAGAATTTTTATCGGACAATTACGACTTGGTTCCAATTTCTATCGGCCAACTTTGTATTTTTCATACTTTCCATGGACGAATGCGCGCAAATAGGAACCCATCCGACGATGGCGTATCGGGAAAGATCACGGGCAGCATCCTCGTAACACGAAAAGTGTCCAGCTCGTTCGGATACGTGTCGCAGCATCGCGAACCGCGAAAGGCTGAATATTCATAAGCGCGTCAACCTTGATCGAAACGATAATGGGACACGCGATACGCGAAGGAGATTGTGCCCCTCCTTTCAGTCCTTGAAAAGGTAGTGATCGCTGGTCGAGCTACGACGATGACAATGATTACGAAATTGCACGTTGACCGACGCGACGACGGTACGATGGCAAGTTTTACCAAACGCGAACGTAATCGATCGTCCTGCTACGAAATTGGACCAGTTTGACTCGTTCGAGAGCCACTTTCTCTCGTTCGTTGTTCCATCGAACTTCCTCGAAGGACCGACAAGATCGAACTACGCGCCGATAAGAAACGAAATCTCGAACTAGAGATAGATAGTCGAAAGTGAGCATCGCCGGTACTCCCGTAACCGGGAGTTATCCAGGAAATTCAAAAGAAAACTCTGTACTTGCGAGCCTTCCGGTTAAGGCTAGCGGGTCTGTCGCGGTTGGAAACGATCGTCGTTCGCCAAGGTTTTCCTTCACGAAAGTCGAGCGAGAGGTCGAGTTTAGATATCCGTTCGCCAGTCACACTCTAAGCAACGAGTTTATCCCATCTATCGGGTGTTCGCATTGTCCGGCAACCGTTCACTCGGAGTTTCCCCTTCTCCGTCGGTGTTTGATGTCCCACGGCGAGCTGCTCGCAGCCTTTCCTCGCGCTGCTACACCGCGTGTCAGTTGGAAAGCAACCGCGGACAATAACTGACAAGCAACCGGTCAGTCAGCCAGTCGTTCTGGCTGCGAAACCCACCTTCCTTTTTCCCTTTGCTCCTCGATTTCGCGTTCTCGCGATCCTCGACGGTGTGTCGCGAATTTTCTCTCAGTGAAAATGTGAGGCGCGTTCGTTTCCTCGCGAAATGGATGAAACGCGAAAACAACGTGTGATGCGGTGATCCATGGAAATTGGTTCAGTGTTTTTTGGTGTCCAGTGATCCACGATGATCGTATAAATAGATCGTTCGTTGACTCGCGAAAGGTGTGCGCGTATTTCGAGTAGAGAGCAATCGATGAGCCTGTGACCGCGAGATTAAACGATTTCTCGATCGCGGTTCGACGATCGATGCGACAACGCTTCCAGGTACAATATTCGATGGAATAACGTGAGCCTGACATCGCGTGGAATACCGGAACGAGACGTTCGAAGCTGTACGAAGTCGCTGGAAAAACTATGGAGGGTTATCGGCCTCGATAAACGCGCGTGTTCGAGCGACAGCCCTTCGATCGCGCGAAACATATGTTATCAGGGTCGCTGGTCGAGTTCGATTATCCTGCGTGGTCGAAGATAACGTCGTCGTCGTCGTCGTTACGAGGGCGATTTATTGGCATTAGCGAGCTATCGGTGCGTTCCCGCGTCGGTTTCGCGCTTTTCCTTCCGCGTTGCGCCACGTTTTTATCACCGTTTCGACCAAGATTGTCCCGAAGCAGCGCGGAGAATTTTGTCGAGCGTATCGCGCGCTCCTCGTGACATTTAAATGTCAGCGTCGTTTGCTGTGCCCTCGAATCGGTCGCAGCGCGTTACCCCTTTCGCCTTAGACGACGTACATGTACGTCCTCGAAAGGTTGCATCGTTGTTTGATTTCTTCCTGTATCGTTCGCTTTCGAAGAGTATCGTTCAGAATGCGTCGTTCGTTCCATCGGAAAAGGGGACTCGCTAGTAATCGTTTCCGCGAAAGAACGGGTTAAACGAGCCGACGTGTCCCGGAGACAGGACGTGCTCGTCAGGATAAGTAAGGTAGCATGCTTTCGGGCACGGTAGGTTAATTTTCTCCTATATCGTGACCGGGAATATCTAGAGCATAAAATGGCCTGTGCTGGCCGCATCTTCTTCGAGAAAGAACGATGCTCGAAATAATTATCGTTCGATGGCAAAAAGCACGCCTAACCTGGAGCGCGTATAGTCAGGCACTCGTGCATCAAACATGTTCGTGTTGAGAGACGTAAAAACGCTAGAAGATGTCTGGCGAATTTCGTGGTTCCTCGCGTTTGTGCGAATTTTCTTGGAGAAATGAAAGAAAACGGACGAGGATCGTCCGTGGAAACGAGTGAAAGTGGTCGTTACTTAACTCTTGGCCCGTCTCGGCAAATGAAAAGCGCTCCTTCGAGGTTGGTAATTAACCGGAAAAATATTCGAGGATCCCTCAGCGCGCCTTTTTTAATCTTTACCAGGAGATTGTCCCGCTTAGCGATGCAAAAACAGCCTTGTCCTGGTGCATCGGGAACAAAGGGGCCGTAGAAACACGCGACGGTCATTGACTCTCGTTCGAGTTCCGAAGAAAAATGCCTACGGAGAACCGGTGATCTGTGAAAAAAGCAACGAACGACGTTCGGAGTTGTGGTTTACGAACTTCACGGCTTTTTCTCGATACAATGTACGCTATCGAGCCACCGGGAGAAACGAGTTTCGTTCGAGGCGATCGCTTTATCGCCTATCCCTCGCCGGTTATCCGCTCGACGCAGCTCGCTTACTTTCACTAGCACCTCGCGGAAAGAGAAAAGGGATCGACCTGGCCACGGCGCGTTATATAAATTTGGCGTTTCGCGAAGTAACTTTGTTTTCGGGCCCGAGTTAGTTACCGTCTTTTCATCACCGCTAGATTAGTCTCCGAAAGACTTGCCATCGTCGAGCGGGCTGATTTTTATTCGACAATGGCCGAGTCGGGAACGATTCTCCGTTTCGTGCAAAGAGGAGAATTGACTCATATAGCAATTAGACTGGATACGGATAGATTAGCGAACGATCCTCTTCGTGCTACAACCGTCCGACTGAAGCTCTCGAGCGAAAGTCACTGACCGATATTCTTTTTATCGCCAGATACATGTGTATCCGTGAGCACCTGTGCTATGGCGCTCGCGTTCCCTTTTTTCTTTCTCCATTAGAATGTTCCCTGACGCAGGAAACGTAGTAGACGAAACGTTGAAAACCCTCGGAAACATTGTTCGCGAACGATTCGATCGATGCGATGGAAGGAAACGAACGATCGATATTGCTCGTGTTCCAGGTGTTTAACGAGCCACGCGTACTCTCGAGCTCGTTCTTCGATAATCGAGCAAACACTCGTCTCGATGCAATTGCAAACAAAAACGATCGACAATTATTTCTCGTCCGTTTTTCATCCGGATTTTTGTACCTTCCGGCGGTTCTTTTATTCTGTTCAAACCGATTGGTCAGGAATCGCGCACGATATCGAGTCGACAAAGGTTAGCGGATGATCAGAGTCTGCCCGAATCAGCGGTGGATCGTTATTTGGTCAAAACGGTGCGCCACGCCGGGCGAAAGCGGCGTTTGTACCTCGATCAATTTCCCCCGGTTACAACGAGCGTCGATTCGATCGTTCGTCTCAAGTACACCGGCTGCCGTTCATTCTAATCGCGATGCTTCTTCGGAAACGGCACGCACGACGATACCGTTACACCGGCTACCGTTCAAAAGTTACACAACAAGTTATCGTACGTTCTCGTAAACGCGAACCAGCGCATCCCGTCAAAATAAAACATTTCAACCGATCAATTTCTCGCGCGTTCCCCTTCTAAAGCATCCGCGAACCTTTCGGTCGTTACCGTACAAGGGTTAAAAGCGTTTCCATTCCGTAAACCGTGGAATTCAGCGCGAACGCGTGCTCGTCGTAATGAAAGTTGCTAATTTCTTCTGCGTACTCCCCCTTCTTTCCGCGGTATGAACGGCACCGTTCGAAAGAATGGCCGAGTTTCGCTCGAGAGTAGTCGATTCCGTCTACCGTTTTTCCTTCGTTTCGCTAGAAAGGCCTCTCCCTCTGTCTTTCTCTCTTCTGGTCGATTCACCTGTTCGAGGAGGCCTCGCGTGGGAGAACGATTAAGAGGATTAGACGATAGCCACGTTTTCGCGGCCGAAAGAACGCAGAACGAACTACTCTATCTGGCACGGTTGGAATTTTTCCGCTTCTCTTTTTTCCAGTTGCACGCTCCGTCCAATCAGGAAAGTACCTCTTTCTTCTGCGGAGAGAAGAAGCGCGCACGCGAACACCGCGCGTCCGACTCCACCGATTTTCTTTCCATTCTAACAACGGAACGTGTCGCTTAATGTCTCCTGCGAATCGTCCAAGAAATGGAACGATTTTCAGCTTAACAGAGAATTTCTTTCGACGAAAGGTTCACGCGGTACTTTGCTATCCACGCTTTTTTTTCCCGGTTGCTACCCGGGATGTCTTTGAGAACTCGCTCGATAAACGAGGCACAAGGCCTCTTCGTCGTTTACGGATTTGATGGATGGTAATCAGAGACGGTTTCCTTCTATTTTTCGAGGATTCTACCTCGAGGGGAGACGGATTAATCCGTTGGAACACGACGTCCCTTTCAGGTACTTTAACGCGCAGACTACTCGAATGATCAAAATGAAAAATTAGACGATCCTATGGCTCAATCTCCTCGTGAAAGATGTCAACAAGGAGCGGTTACAATTGCTCGTTGCTATTTAACAGCGCGTTCATGGAGATCGATAGAACGCGAAAAATCTATTTAACCGAGTAAAATGTTCGATCGTCTACGGGGTATTTACTCGAGTTTTTTCGGCGTCCACTTACGCTTCTGCAAAGCGTTTCTCCTTGTTCTATGAATCCAGATTGTACACGAGGTCTATTCCTTTCCGACTTTGGTGCGACGACGCAAAAAGGCATCGTTTACAGGGCTACGACCAATCCCACGGCACGTCGGTACCCTAATAAAGCCACGCTTTCGTATCCGCCTACGCGTCACGATTAACGATCAACGATCGCCTATTGAATACCAAGCTGTGGCCAGGAAAACGCGTGCATCGACTGAACGCACGTGCAACCAGACAAGGCCCAATTATTCCGAGTAACGGACGACCCAGGAACGAGTGACCGTGCGTCACCCACGTGGATTTTAATCCCTTAAACGTGGACATTTCACGGAAGCGTCATAGCATAGTCATGGATTACCGACAAAGATTTATGAAATTACTCTGACAATTTATAACTCGAACTGTTGAGATTAAAGGATCTTGACCTTGTCCCTTTTCCCGAATATTGCTAGTCGGAAGAATGAAGTTCTCGCTAAACGTTGGACGATGCTCTCTCGAGCATCTACACGTATTTTCTTACGAACTCTCGCTGAATTTCGCCGAGTGATTAATTCTAAGCAAATCGCGCGATTATCCCCACCTCCCGAGACGCGTAACGCATCCTTTCTTTTGTATTTCTCTTGCGCACTCTCACGTTTTCACTGCTTCGTGGCAAGGACAAAGGCCACGAGGTTTCGCGATGCGCGACCGAAAACGAGAGTTCTCTTTCCCCGATCGAGGCATCGAGAGTTCGTGGAACGTCGCGAAAGTAATTATTTGAGACATCGTAAATGCTCGTTGATTTTCCGTCCGCTCGCGAACGGGGCATGGGTTAACGAGCAAGTTGAAAATTGTTCTCGTTTCGACGAGAACTCGCTGACGTGGATGGCGTATAGTCGTTTAAACTTTCAATTAATCGGTTCGCGCATCGAAGAGAGACTCTGCTTTGGCCGGATTGTATCGGTCAGACCGATTCCATAAACTTTCCATGCGAACTTTGTTTCGACAGGTTTTCGCGTGCCACCGGTGAAACGTCTGAACGAAAAATACTTGGAATAGTTTGCGCAATTTATTCGTCGCGTTATGTAAGTTTACAGACGCTAGGCAATTAGGCGCGTTCAGTTCAATGCACCTATTTCGTGCTCTGTGATATGTGTCTGGTCATGGTCGGTTGTTTCTACCACGGACCACCCGTTACAGTGAAAATGAGCGTGATTGCTTCGGACCTCGTATTCAACGAGAATTCCTCGTGATATTGAAGAAAATTGAAAGCGATTGATTCGAATAATGGTAAATTCAAACCTTCCTTACTTGTTGCGGACCACTGTCGCGTACGACGCTTCGAACGCTGATGATCAAAATATTTCTTAGTATATATTTCCACTAAATCCCTGAAACCCATTTATTTTGGAAGAAAATCGGAACAAAGGCGAAGGGTCTCGGGGGAACATTTCGTGATTGCGGTTACGGAAGATATGAGGAAGAAAAAAGGAAGGAAGCGTAACGAATGGCGCAAGGTGCTTCCGATCGTAAAACTGGGAAAAGCGCAACGACCGCAACCGCTTCTTTCTCTTCGATCGGGGATTATCTCGAGACCCGAGTTAATCACCGTTCGGTTCGGTGATTTAGAGTTGTGCCGTGATCATCGATAGTGCAGCGAACTCGATCTTCGACGCACACTTCCGCCGGAAGCTGCCACCCTGAAAATTATTCGAGCGTGTCCGATCGGTTGCGTGATCACCGATCACGCGACGTGTTTATTCTCTCTCGTCTCGATCGATGCATCTCGGTCGATAATTTCTTTCCTCCGTCCTATTGGCTTCCGTATCGGTCGACGTAACCTCGTGTTAGTTCGGTGCAAACTTCCTGTGCCTTGTTTGCATTCTTAGAATGCGAAAGCTGAGCAAACGTAATTTTACGACGCGAACCGAACAATTCCAAGAACTCGTGATCGAAAGACCGATTCCGAACGCATCGATCGTTCCGTTTGTTTCCTAACAGAGCACAATTATTTCTCGATCTCCTCGATTCGTGTCCTCGCGAAACAATAATGTTCCGGGCAATTTGACGCGCGAATAACGCACGATATTTCATCGATATTTTTTCTCCTTCGTTTCGTTTTGATCTTTTCGCGAACTTCGAGACCATTACTCGGACAATCTGCGAAGTAGATCGGCGGCAATGGATGACGTTGATAGATCGAGAACACCTCGTCGACTGATTACGCTGAATATTCATCAAGACGAAACCTCTTTGCTCGGTGAATTTAAATCGAGCGATTCGAAGTGGAAGGGAAGCGGAGATCGCGAGACGAATAAGACTCGCGACTTCCTCGAAACGATAGGTGCCAGATCGACGCTACCGATCTTCGTCCGCTCGACCAGCGATTCTCGAGCATGTAGTCGGCGACTCTCTCTTTTTTCTGCCGATGTTCGAATCGATACCCCGTTCACGTGGCCTCGGTGTAAACGAGATACTCAATCTGATCACGCCTGCACCGAAAGACGACCTAGATTATTATCTTCGTCGATGTTCCTATTTTTATTCGTTCCGCCGTGTTGTGTTTGGCACTGAACTTGCTACCGTTTCTATTAAACGTCGTCCCTGCTTTCGCTCCCTGCTGCAGGATTCGATCGATCGTCTAAAATTATCGGGACACTTTTGCGAGTAATAATTGACCTGAAATCGGTGATCGCGAATAGCTCATGAAAGGATGCATTTAAAAATAAGGCGCAACATTTTGTGTCGTACCTTACGATCGAACCGTATTCTCTATTTATAGGACGGCGGATGAGTTCATTTGAAAGCCGCTCCCATAAAAGGTGGAACATGCAACGTTTGATGGTAGTTTGATTCGAGCGACGCATAAATCTTTTTCCCCTTTGGTCGAAAAGCGAACGAGACTCTTTTGTTCGATTCTATGATTCGCGGAACGTGGAACGAGGATAAAGAGTCTGTGAACCGGCGACGTGGCCGTGTTGCACAATGTCAGAAACTTTAAGAAAAAGAGCGAGGACCAGAAGGAAAAGATTAGAGGGAAATGCCGCGAAGAACGGACGATTTTCCGCGTAGATAGCTACTGCAATTTTCCTCTTGCTTTGTTGTCCAAAAGAGCAAGAATTCAGAAAAGCTTTTTTCTAACTCCGAGTCGGCTTCGCCGAGTCATTTTCGAAGGATTATTCGCGACATGATTAAAAACCTTTGAATATTCCGAAAAGTATTTCTTCGTCGAGAAGAACCGTTGCTTCTGAAAATCAACCGACAACAGGGGCAAGGAGTTCGTTTATCTATGCAAATTCGATAAAAACACAACGGTATTTATTTCGAAAATGTTCCGCGTGTTTTTACATACGAACGAAAATTCAGTGACGAAAAACGTAACGCGCGCTAGTATCATGGGAGATGCAAAAAATATTATAATCAAGCTCAAGTAAAAATAGGTGAACCATTATCGATGATAATCTGGGTCAGCTAGGAACGAGATTGATCGAGCGAAACCGTGTCTAGAATCGAAATTCAATGCGCGACATATCGATGGCATTCGATAGCTGGAATTGTTAGAGCGACGACCGACCTCGAAATCGGCTATTAAGAGTTATATATACGCGTTATCGAAAAAAACTCGTAAAGTCAGTTAATCTATGCATTTACTCGCCGAGGCCACAACGAAAGAGTTACGATCTACGATCAAGTTATTACCCGCAGCTTTCGAGTCGAAACTGATTCATAGCGCTGCGAAACGAACACGCGCATCGTACACGTCTTTCCTAGCCAGGCTCTCGTCCGAAAGTACGCGCACATTTCTCGATATTAATTTCTAATTCTCCGCTCGTTATTTGGAAGGACGAGAGGCGCGTCTCGATAACGCGATACAGCTTCGGGCGGTTTCGCACAGTGTCCCGTTCTGGAATTCCATGGATGCCCTCGAATTCTAGGCCATCTAGAACCGAGAAAAGGCAAGCCGGCACGAAAAAAACGGAAAAATTCCTCGAGAAAAAAGAGGCTAATACGCGAGAGAAGAATCGTAGTGACAAATGCGAGGTACAGGAACGAAGAAGTGGCAAGAAGCAGTTCGTAACAGCTGCCTTCGCGGAATGTTGACCTAGCGATCGGAGTGTGCTGATTTGACATAACTGCGAAAAGTGCGGCGAGGGGAAAATGCGAAACGGCGGTCAGCCGCAACAGACGGCCGTGATGGCGCCGCCGCACCTAAACGGCTCGGCGCAATTCGTTTCCGCCGGTTACGTCGGCTACGTGTCGCGTCAATCCTGGGGGCAATTTCAAGGGCCGCAGCATCCCAGGAACACCACGGCCAGACCACTGTCCCATCCACCGCCTCCACCCTCTAGAAGGGAGAGCCAAAGACCCTGTAGCAACAACGCCGCCAACCCTAAGAACAGCTCCCTTCCGCATTCCAAGCCGGGAATGCACAGAAGCACAACCCCTTCGGTGAGTTTAGCCGAGATATTTTACCGCTTCGGACTCGTCGGGGTTACCGTTTAAACCTTCTTCTTCGAACTTTGCATCGACGAAGGAAATTCGTCTGGTCCTTGAAGGTGCACCACGGTGCAGCGCAGGTTTCCCTCCGAAAATCACTACGCGAATTTCACAATTTTTCTGCGCTTTTAAATGTTCAAATTCTCCAATGATCAGATCCCTAAATTGACAAACTTACAAACTTCCTCATTTTCAAATTCCCAAAAGCCAGGTTCGCTGTAAATTACGAGTATACGTGGTTCCTTCGATCTTCGGCCGTATTAGGAAATTTTTATTTTTATCGACGCGTTAAGTCGTTATCGAAGATCTAAGTGGTATCGAATACGGTGAAAACATCACCTTTTGTGACATTCCTTCACGGATGGTTTTAAAACCTCATATGGTATTCTACGACGTGCTTTTCTAGATACCCGTAACGCATAAGAGGATTCCCGTTCCCTTGCCTTTCTCTTTCTCTGCCGCTACACTTTTTCTCGCCTTGACCAATCGGCTCAGGACAGCCGAAACTAGTCGGCTCGTGAATGCGTTACGAAGTGGCCTAAGTATGATAGATGAAAATTTAATCGCGCGTTTCGAGGGCCTACCGGTCTCTCGAAATAAACACGTTTCGTAACGCTTCCGTCTTCTACGAATTCAATTTCTCGCTAGGATTTCACGATTTTTTGTGAAATCAACGTTTTAGCTTACATCGTTTTCTACATCGCAACGATCTATCTGTCCACGATGGAAACGGTAGAAGTAAATCGAAGCGAAATGTGTTCGGGAATCGGTTTTACGTCCGCTACCCTTTACTTGGCTGTTTTACGGGAAGCTGAAAAAAATATGAAGAAAGAAGAAACGAAAGACGAAGCTCGCGGAGGATACCTACTAGCCGCAGTCACGAACGAGGATCCTCGACTTTTAGCGAGTAAGAGACTGCTCGTACTGTTTGCCAGACTCGGATAAAGCCTTGAGATTGACATCGACATGGGACGCGGAGAGAATACGCGAGTCGAGCTGCCGTCTTCTCCGTCGAGGGACCAGTTTTCAACGTGAAGCTTTGCTCAACCCTAACCTCAGAGTCCCGTAGGCAACCCGAGATGCTAGAAAGTGGTCTCGGTGTCGCGTTTCGAGCAATTCGATCGAACGCCTCGGACACGGGGACTGACTGAGAATGGAAAAGAAAAGAAACGGTCCCGTGGTAATTTGCGGTCGAACGAAAACCGATACTCTCCGTCTGCGATGCTTTTTATTTATCTCTCGCGATAAAAAAAGAATTTTATAAGTCGCGAAACGTTCAGAGCTAGAAATAATCGAATAGCGAAGTTCGATCGAAGCACGACAACTTGATGGATTAAACTCGCTGTTACCGGAGGTAATTATGCAAACGTGGTAGCTTTCTGGCGCACTTTAGCTAGTTCGGGCAAAAGAGCCATCGAGAAGAGGATGTCTCACGAGGATATCCCGATGCAGCAAGGAAATACCGGTGTAACAGGATTTTCGAGGACCGCAACATCTCTCCGAGGCTGAATCCTTTTTTTTTTCTTCCCGCTTTCGTACGAGAGTGGCCGAGGCCAATGCAAGGTCGAATCACGACCGGGGCTGGTTCCTGTATATCTGAAAATGTTATTTCGGACGACGACAAAGACCTTGCATCGACGGAATTCCACGGTTCTTGTAGCAAGGAATTTCCAGCCAATCTTTACGATAATTTCTGGCAATTTTTTCGTACCGCTGCGACAAAATCGAGCAATTCTGCGTATCAACCCGATGCATATATTCGATAAAGTGTTTCATCGTGCATCGTTGCTACGATATCTCGCGTAGAATTTCGCGAGATGTTCGAGTTCAGAAAAAGAAGTAACAATTGCGAATTCGTTGAGCAACCACCGTGTCAGAGATGCAGTTTCAATCTCCCTTGGTGCAAACGTTGCTGCATTCTGCACGTGATTGTCTATATGGTATCGGCATGCGAACGTTGGCATACATAAATGAACAGCCACGAGTGTGCGTCGAACGTAAATTTCTTACGAGTGGTATCGTTCTAAGCTAACCGGAGGCTCGTGCGCTGCATCGGAAAATGCGGTAAACCTGTATTCCGTTAGATCGTCGAAGTTTGTGGTCGAACGCGTTCAAGAGTAGTGGTCGATGATATTAGGTGGTCAGGAAATGTACGCTTTTTTTTTTGCAACGTTCGCAACTCCCGTTGCCTTCCCTCCCTCTCTATTTTCCGGATATTCATTTTCTCTTTTATCATTCTTTTTTCCCTCGTATTTATGCGTTAACCACGAAACCAAGGAAACAGTTATCCGCGTCTCGACGTTGCAGCGCTTGTAGTCACGAAACAACTTGTTCCGTCTTTTCTGAAGAGAAAAGAAATCGAGTTCGCGGAAACTTTACGTCGAACTGATAAAGTTGGCAATCGGATTATGAGCGCATGACGGAGCTTTCGGGACAATTAAGGAGTAACGTAATAATCGTCGAGGCAACTCGTTTAGAACGCGAAATTCAGGCAATTTGTCAGAGAGTATCGTGCAACGCATTCGCATGAACGAATTGTTAGAAAATTCTCGACGACCCACCCTAATAAATCAGGGCAAAGGGCACATGGCCGTCCAACGACGACCATCACGGTGACGAGGCCCGACGCTGGGACGTCAGGGCCATAAACAACCCCAAGGCCCCTGAATTTCGCGAGGGACAAGGAAACCTCTCGGAACAGGAAGAGGGCATTCTGTGAAGAACAGCGAAAGACGTAGCTTCGCCTTTGAAATCGTAGCCTTTACGAGAATATATATTGCATTTTTAAAACGGAGTTAGCAATCGCGTCGATCATTTTAACCCGTATCTTACAAATCAGAAGTGGGATAAACCTCGTGCTTTAAATCCGCTCGTGATAAACCTCGTGCTAAATCCGCTCGTGATATACAGTGCCAATTTTAGACGTTTTAACGCGGTTGTGCCTGTGTGCAGCGTGATTAGTTATAGTGTGCGTTGGTGAAAAATGGGTCGACTAAGCGGGAAATCGCGGAGGTCTTCTCGGGATTGTTCACGGGGACGTTTGCGCGAACGTGAACAATCGAAGGACTCTGTCCGGAGTGAATCGTGTGAGGGTGCACGCGATCGTTCGCGAAATCGTTCACGAAATGATTCGCGAAAATACTCGCGGTACGAGCGGGAAAATCGTTCGCAAAAGCGAAGAAGTGACTCGCTGGTGTACAATAGCGATCACTCGAAGGGTCGAGATCGAGAAGAGTCTCGTGACTGTGAACGCGATGAATCGAGAGGTCGAAAAAGGGACACTTCGCGAAGCCGCAGACGTGACGAATCGCGAGATCGTCGACATCGTCGTTCGAGGGATAATTCATTGGAGAATTACCGTGAATCGTCGCACAACGACACACGTGAAGTGCGAAGGCGTTCGTGGAATCGCGAACGGAAAACTACGCGTGGTCGCTCACGCGGTCGAAACCGTTCGACGGACAGCTCTGAATCGGAGAATTTACGTACGACGGTAAAACGTTTACGACAAGAGCTCCAAGCGGTGCATTACCGGCCGATTAATGAAGAGTTCGTAATACCGAAGTTCGATCCTTCGAAAGATAGTGCGGACGTGGAACAGTGGACGCGCCAAGTGGATCGTATCGCGCGGCGATATAATTGGAGCGACGATAATATATTGTTGGCGGTTGCTCGAAGTTTGAAGGGACACGCGCGGCGCGTGTACGACGAGGAGCTAGTAAATGACCACACGTGGAGATCGTTAAAAACAATCCTTTTGCGGCGTTTTAAGAAACCTCTACCGTTTGCGCGATTGTTGCTAGAAGCTGCCACGTATACTGCGAGTCACGGACAGCGCTTGGGCGATTATTGTTTCGAAAAGTTGTCAAAATTACGTGCGCTCAAATTGGATATTCCGGACGCCTACCTTGAAGACGCGGTAATCGGCGGCATCCATGACGATAACGTGGCTAGGACCATCCGGTCGAAACGCTACGAGGATGCAGATGAACTCTACACGGCGATGAACGAGATGGGAGCTATGCCGCAAAGTTCTAGCGAACCGGCGACATCCCGAATATTTCATCGAGGTACAGGTAGCGAGCCTGAAAATAGGACATATACGCCGACGGGAGACCCTGGGCCTTCGACGACCGAGGGACAGACTCATCGACCGGCGGTGACGTGTTATAATTGCGGGGAAATTGGGCATTTTTCCTCCCGATGCACCGAAGGACGGAGCATTTGCACGTTGTGTAGAAAATCCGGGCATTTAGACAAGTATTGTCTTAGAATTAAACGGACTAACATGGAATAGTGATTGGAACACCGACGTTTACGCATTGGCGGCGGCGGTAGCAGAAACAGAGACAACGATACGACTGGACTCGGCGAGGAGTCAGCAGGTATCAGCAGATTTGGTAATGGTCAAAATTACCATGGAACGAGCGACGGGAGAAAGCAGGTAGCTTTGCTCCAAAATCAAAGGGCCGTTCAGGATTCATCGGACACGTAAATACCCGTTAGAAAGTCGAGGGTTTACGAAAGGGAAGTAAACGGATCAACGAGTTGAACTCGTTTTCCTGACTGAGCAATTGAAATCCTGAGTCGTAATCAGTAGGCTAATATGTTGTTTTGTTCTCATTCTGTTTAAAAGGTTTCATGAATATAACTCGAGGTAGTTATTGCAAGGCAGCAGCAGCGGTCGAAGGTCACCGAATCTGGCTGTTATTTTCATCTTCATCAGGATGCAGGAAGTCATCGCTGGAAGGAAGATGCGATATCGTGACAGTGGAGCGGGTGCCGCTGCCATTGTACGATTGTTTTGTGGCCATCGTGTCGGGGCGATGTTGATCGGCCTCGGCCGATGATGCCGGTATGATGTGCTAGTCGAAATGGCGTGGCCACTAGTACAAGATCATACCGAAGCCGTCATGTCAGTTTAGCTTGCTTGTTGCGACTGAATGACGGAGCAAGGATCTGATTGTCAACGGCGATTGTTGGTCGCCGTTGTTCGATGACGACCTTGAGGCCGTCGGGTCAGTAGTGTGTTTGTTTACTACTGGACGACGATGATAGTACTGTCATGGCAGTGGGCAGATTTCGCGACTGTCATGACGAAGACAACGGATTCATCAGACAGCAGATGGCAGAGCATCATATGTATGCTGAGTAAGGCGTTGCAACTTGGCAGCCCTGACGATGAATGTAGTCATCGTCGACAATTGCTGGTTGGTAACTAGATGAAAGTTCTGACGAAAAGGGAAGTATTAACGACTACTATGTATTAATCATTCGAAGAGTATTCTTTTGAGGCTCGAATTGATATTTTCAATATTGAACTGTGTACTCAGGCAAACACCGAATCTGTTGTTATAGAGACCCGCTAGAAAATACAACATGCTTGAGGACAAGCACATTTGCAGGCTGGCCGAGTGTTAGAAAATTCTCGACGACCCACCCTAATAAATCAGGGCAAAGGGCACATGGCCGTCCAACGACGACCATCACGGTGACGAGGCCCGACGCTGGGACGTCAGGGCCATAAACAACCCCAAGGCCCCTGAATTTCGCGAGGGACAAGGAAACCTCTCGGAACAGGAAGAGGGCATTCTGTGAAGAACAGCGAAAGACGTAGCTTCGCCTTTGAAATCGTAGCCTTTACGAGAATATATATTGCATTTTTAAAACGGAGTTAGCAATCGCGTCGATCATTTTAACCCGTATCTTACAGAATATTCCGCGTCTAACAGGAAAACGGTAAACAGCAGCGAAATTAAAAGGTGGGAGAAATATTTGTGTCGTGTCTTTTAGAATTTTTTCGGAATGGAAAGAATAGGGTGCTGCGGTAAAACCGCTTTGCTTCGCGATATCAGCGGAGTATGCACTTGCGTATTCCGTTTTTCTCGGCTACGACAAACATTTGATGCAGCCACGAGGCACGGTAACGTTGCGGGCGATTCCGAAAGAACGTTTTTACCGCACAAAGTTTAACTCGTTCGAGTACGGGGTCTTATTAACATACAAGACGATCCTCGGGAGGCGGAACTCTTTTTATTTTGCTAATTACGATAACGAGTAAATTAGTCGGTTTTTTTATTTGGACTTCGAGTTACCGTTTACCTTTGTACGACGTTATCTTCATAAATATGCACCGGACAGGTAGCATAGGACGTACAACGCGCGTCGTGGTTATCATTGGATAAATGGTGATGAAACACACACGGTGCGTCCTGAATTACACTCCCATTCAGTGTTTCGATTCGTTGAAAAAATAACGAAACAGAAGAAGAAACGTACAGGATGTTTATTAGCCGATACTGGCGGATACAACGCGCTAAGAGCGTTTTCTCGTGGAATTAGAAACGTGTATCAGAATTGCACCTTTTAATGCGCGTTTTGTTCCCGTTAGTAGAGCGAGAAGCCGGGATTTATCTTCTTAAGCAAACACGCCGCGTTGAAACCGCGTCTTCCTTGGCGATTTTCATTTATTTCACAGCAGGCGAAGCACGCGATTCGTCGGTGTACAAGCGACAAGACGCGTTCCACCGCCACGCTCGGAATCGCTCGGTCGGGCCCTGAAGTGCCGTTTAAACTTTAATTTCAGCTCCCTCTCGCGCGATGAATTACTCTCGCGGCAAACGAGGTCGAACGACACATGGCGCTAACGCACGCTCGTTGAACTACTTTCGAACGTTCAAGTTCCCTGTAGCGGAGGCTCATCCAGAATCTTTTCTTCGACGGCCGCGTCGACGACGATCACGACGACCAACACGACGCGCACGACCATTCCACACGCTCGTAAATTGGATTTTTATGGAAATGCCGTTATAACGGCGTACCGGCGTGCCGCCATCGTGGAATCTTCGACGATTAACGACCCCGTTAGAAAATTGTCTTGGTCCACTTTTGTCCGTCACTCGATGGAATTAACACGAATTTTTCTGCCTACGAGTGCCCCCTGTGTCGTTTCGTCTATTCGCTCTCTGCGTCGAATGCGAACAGAGACGAATAACGCGCGGGGAACAGCTTGCGTAATTAATTTCGACGCCTCTCGGTTTTCGCGGAAAGATACGCGAGAAACTGGGGACAGGTAGAGAGAGAATATCGTAGGCGAGTAATTTGCGAAATTAGATCCGCACGAACAGGGAAGTCTTAATAGCGGAAGATGGATCGCGACGATACCGCACGGTCTATGAATTCGAGACGGAAGAAGTTCGTCTGTTCAAAGTCGCACAGAATTATCCGTCGCACGCGCAGCTATTTACGGTGTTTCGAAAGCTTGCTCGAGCTTCTTCCGATACTCTAATAAAAATCGATCAGCGCGGCTAGAGCAAGGACAGGATTAAAAATATCTTTTCACGCGACTCGTTCCTTCGTCTGAGCAGAAACGGAATCGATCTCGTTTCAGCCGTCACTTTCTCCGGTTAAGTTAAAGGTCGCTGGTCCCTCCGGTGTTTGTCGGGTCAAACATTATTATTTCGTACTGTTTCACGGGTGAACGATCCCGTAAGGATTTGAGAAAACCTTATGGTCCGTCGAATGTTTCCCGTGTCTTTGATACTCGAGCTGAAAATTCGATTTGCTGTTTGATTTGCTCGAGTTCCTGGTTAAACCTTTGCGAACGAAACATTTCAAAGCGTGAATTTCTGGACAAAAGGTTAAAAGGATAAAGAATTTGATTCCCTGCTTCAACATTCGATTTCGCAAATTCGTGATAAAATATTTGGCAGCCTCGTATTCAAAATCAAACGAAATGGAGCAACATTTGCAAGCAACAATTTCGATACACGAGATTTCCACGTTGGGTATTCGTGCAGGAAACGATTTACAGAACCGAGAAGATCTCTAGCGAGTTCCATTTTGGATTTCTACATAGAGACTGTTCGTTCTATTCGTATCTAGGATCTGGTTACACATTGTAATCCCATGGCGCCGGATTTTGTTTGCTCGTTCTAATATTGTTCGTGTTGACATTGCTGATTGACCCCAGAACACTTGCCTTGTCAGAGCCGAATACAAGACGTTCGCTCGCTGGATTCTCTATCGTGCCGTCGCACCTTGAGCACTAATTACATGCAGTAGCTGGTGTTTAGTCGCTCGAGCGCTAACTAAAGACACCGGGTATACGCGTTGGACGATTTCTGACAATTCCCAAGGATAACCCGGCGGCTATATCTGGTGACTTAAATGTAAAAAGTTTCGAATCTTGCCATTTATATTAGCACATCAAATAATTCCACACGGATTCGTTCTTGAAGCTTCGCGTTCGTGTTATCGATTTCCGTGCGAAAGACGATTCAAAGGAAGCTTCGGATCTCGAAGACAAATTCTTCGGACGACTAAAATAGAACTGTTATATCGCGAAAGTCTAAAGTAACGTAAGGAAGTTGGCACGTGTTCTTCGGCGATGCAAATTCGGGGATAGCGGTGTTTCGCAACGAGATCGGTAAACTTCGCGAGTATTCCGATCCCGTGCATTTTCTCGTTCCATCGTGTGCACCGGTTATATAAGATTGGCGAGGACGGTTGATAGATGAGAGCATCGATGCGATAAACGCGTTAATCGGTCGATTATCGGGCGACGCCATCGCGTTAAGATGCGACGAGAAAATCGAGAAGAACCCGTTCTTTGGTCTCTCCCTCCCCGGATGTGTACCTGGTGCTCTTCAGCTTCCGTTGTCGGTAACTATCTACGTGCCGGCTCTTTGTGTCGCTGACACCCGCTAATTATAATTTGTGTCGTGCGGCAAGCAGACGGGAAAAGGGGCTAAGATGCGCTTGCCTCTCCGCTCTCGGTGCAGCAACATCCTACGAACTCGGTTTCTTCCTCTTTCTCTCTCCTGTTTTTGCGACTGATGCACGCGGTTTTCTGTCTTCCTCGAAAGCCCTTGTTTTTCATCTTTCCTCTTGCCACCCGGAAACGCGAATAGCAGCCAGCTCTAATAGCCGTAACGACAGTGGTTTTCGCTAAAGAAAAAGCAAAAAGGAAGAAAACGAGGGAGGAAATCTAGGCCATTCGAACTTGGCCGGAATCGTTTATTCCGTTTTTTCTTCGTTTTCTTGCTCAAAGCGTCCGTCGTTTTCCTCTTTTTCGCTCTCGAAGCGATTGATTTTGTTACCAACGCGGTTAAGTCTCGCCGGTGGATGTTTCAAAGCTGTATTATTTTTTAATAAATATTTCTTCCGTACGATCGCGCTTTAAATATCGAAATTAATATTCAGGGACGGAATGCATGGCATAAAGCGTTCCAGTTCCATGGAACGAGAAAAATTTTGTTTCTCGAAAGATGAAAGGGCACCGATAAACACATGCACGCGCTCGCTATTTCTATCTCGCTCATTTTTTTACTTTATTTTTATTCAAAGGCCGTGTGTATGTCCGCGAGGCGCGCGTGAAAAGTCGCGTAGATAAAAAGCTGGTATCGGAAAGAGCGGATTGAAGGTAGAGAGGGACGAAGAGACAGGAAAGCCGCAACTAACGCTCCGCAAAATGCGGAAAATCTGCTTTGCAAATTTTCTCCTATGATCCACGCTACAGTCACCGACGTTCGAGAGCGTTTCATCGCCTCGATGAATTTGCGAGCTATCGATTTTGCTTCTGCGCTTTTAACTCTCTTTTCCGAACGACCGCCAATATCTTTTTCCGAAATTGGCTACTGCCAATTCCCGTTCTTGCTCGATAATTCGTTGCTTCGTTATTTACTTTCGAGTGAAAACGCTTTCTTCGGGCCGCAAGCGACACGAGAGCTTCGTGGGCGATCGTTAATGTTGCTTAATTATTGGATACTCATTGTATTCCGCTGATTTTTCTACCGCGTTATGATGTCACGTTAGAAGGGAGCCAAGGAGAACCGCATTTCTGGCCGATGTTTATCCAGTTCGCGAAGGACACGCAGTCGAAGAAAGTCCCACGTGGATCTCCTCCGCGATTCTCCCATTCTTTTGTGAATCGTTCGCGTAATTTCTATCCCCAGGCATTTCGACGCTTTAACACCTGCAACGAACCGCGTTCACGAACGCGTTACGATTTTTTGCCAGTGGCTAGACTTTTACGGTGACGTAACGCGGCGTGATGTAAACGGGTAAAATCGAAAGCGAGCAACGGCAAATACGCCCGCGGACGTTATCGCGTTGGTAACGTTGTCGTTACCTCGCCGAAATCTTCTTTGAGTAATTTGGCAAAACCCTGCGGCTGTCGGTCGTCGGGAAATTTGCTGAAACTGTCGCAATTCCGTATTCAGGGCTCCGCTAAGTCCGCCGGAAACTTTTATGATAGCGGACCGGTGCAAAATTTGGCAAAAATCCGCGCTACGAAAAACTTTGCTAAATCCCTGGTCGCCGAGTCCCAACGATACAGGGAGAACTAATGGAGACGAAACTTTGTTGTTGCAGAAGGTGGACCCCGAGCTGATATTCACGAAACAAGAACGAATTGGGAAGGGTAGTTTCGGTGAGGTGTTCAAAGGTATCGACAATAGGACCCAGCAGGTTGTCGCCATCAAGATCATCGATCTTGAAGAAGCGGAGGATGAGATCGAAGATATACAGCAGGAAATCATGGTGCTGTCACAGTGTGACAGCCCATACGTCACCAAGTATTACGGGTCCTATCTCAAGGTAAGAGTTTAATCCTGTTAAAACGTAAATCACCGGGTGATGGACTAACGCGTTATTGCAGGACATTGCTTTCAAAAAGCAAATACGATCCTAGTATTTAAGTTTTATGGTTCGAACGCGTGTCGGACTGCCTCGTAAATTTGTGCATTCGATGTTTCGCGTAAAATATCGTGTTCGGACATCGCTCAAGAGTCTTCGAGTATTTATCCCTTATTTTTCTGAAATTCGACGATCCCCCGGGCACGGTCGAGAGTAAAAGAACCGTAGTCAGGGAATTGCGGATTGTCGACGACGAAAAATCTACACAGCCACGCCTTTCTGTCGCCGTTCCGATTCGGTGAACATCCACAATACTTGGAGAGGTGTAACGAGAACTTTGGACCCTTTGGTTCACTGTTAGGCACACTCCGTCGATACGCCCTCGTCATTTTTCATACGCGAAGAATAGGAAGGGCTTGACGGTCGGTTAACCATCGCTTCCGGCTCGACAATGTCGCGCATATCCGAGCTGTCGCTTCGGCGTGCTCGCTCCAAAGTATCGAGCAATAAAATCGCGTCGATCGATTAGGTTCTCTCTTTGTTTATTTTTTATTTTCTATTTGAATCTTTTTCCATTGACATTTGTTATTCAAATCGATCGGTTCGCGTCGGTGCTTCGACCACGAACATCTTTCGATCGAACACTCGGGCAAACAACTAATGATCGTTAATGACCGTTTCGCGCGATCATTAAGGAAAGTTCTCAGCGAAGCTTAATATCGGGCACCGCTTCATTTCATAGGTAATCATCTTAATTTTCCGCTTCCCGTGGCCGGAAACTAAGGGAGGCCCGCGTTGCTGCCGCTGTAATCCGTTTCCTCATTCCCTGTGCTCCCACCGGGAATCGGCGGGCTTGTTTCTACCCTTGTCTCGCAATTAACGCTCTTTCCCCTCCCTTACCTCGTCGCACGAGATAATGATCGTTTTGATTCGCTCTCAAACGTGCACAATGTACATACATACAGGGACAATGTAATGGAATGAAGGAAAAGTTATAGATCTCGTGTCGATGGAAGCTTGAAACTCGGTCCGAGGGGAAAATAATCCATCCGAAAGTTAACGTTTGCATGACCCGATTCGTCATAATTGATTGAACGATCATCGGAGGTTCGAGAGATACACGGGCAGAGAAACCCGAAGCAATCATCGAGAAATATTCTCGAGATTTCGTAGGATCGGTCACAGTTCCATTCGACGAGGCCACTATTCCGCAGTTTATCAATTACGAAACGATTCTGTCTATATACCGTGCTTCAGCCTCGATGATCCAGGATTGCCGGTTACCGCGAACCGATTATAGCGTTACGTGAACGCAAGATACGCGTTTGATATTGATTTTTTAGGAATCGTGGCGTGCCATCGCGGTAATAACGGCATTAAACCGAGATCTGTACGTGTGTTGCGTACGATTATATCCCACGGCACGCGGCTATTGTGCCGCCATTAATCACAGCCGTGCGCACAAAAGGATCCTCCATCCTCCGCAATCTTCGTTCTCGATACCTATTCTACGTCGATGCCACGAAAAGATCCACGAGAGAACGAACAAAAGCACCGGGCCTCTTCCGGAGATTTCCTCACTCTCGCCTACGAGATTTCATTTTCCACTCTCCCCTTTCGACTCCTTACTTCGCGCTTAAGCAGCTTTCCATCCTCTCTTTTTTTACTTTGCATTCTTTTTAAACCATCCACGGAACAATACGTTGGAAATCGATGACACATCCGAAACGATTGTTGATTCGAAAAGAATGTAGCGAGATTTGTCTATCGTCAGTTGAAATTTCTAGAAAGGGGAAGATCGCTCGAGGACATGAAAGTCTTACTCTGTTTTTACCCGGAGCACAATTTATTTGTGACACGGATCGATTTAGCGCATAGTTAACGGGTATAATTGTAGGCAGACTTATTATTCTTTTATATCGAATGTACAGCTGCCACAGAGTCTAAGAGAATAAAGTTTAGGAGCGGTGAAAGAGACAAATAGACGGGACAATTTCAACGAGATACTCTTTGTTATCGACATCCGAGTAGTCACCGCGTTAAAGAAAACTACCTACGTGGTTGATGTCATCGTGTAACGGATGTATCTGTTCCTCTCGAAGCCTCTCTCGTGTTTTCTGCTCGATCTTCCTTCGGTCTGGGAACTGTTATTAAGTCGACCAACTTGGTCAACAACAGTTATCGGCCTGCCATGGCACTCCTTGGTCGTTCTCGCGGCTACCGGTGTTCGCCTTAACGCGAGTCCGTCGAAAACACGTATATCGTTCATGAAATTTAATTTCAGAATTGCGGACAGTTTTCTCGGCGCGTTACGTGTCACGCGAAATTAGAGGTATACGACAAACGAGATCGGCCGAGGTGCAGCGCGAACGTGACTCCTTTGTTATTTTTCAGATCTTTTTTAAAGTCTGATTAACGGCCTTGAGGGTTAATCCCGGTGTCTGCGTAGGCGCACCGAGAAGAAAAAGCTTCGGCTAAATGAAAGCTCTCATTTTTTCCCTTTTCCGCGATTGTAGCCGCAAGTTTTTCTAACTCAACGCGCAGCCGTGTCTGCTTTCGAAATCGTAAATGAGAATGGTGCCGGATCCGTATCTTTTTCTCGGTGGAAGGCGAAAAAGCACGACAGACGCGCGCGTTTCGGCGTAGGTAGCTCAGAACGAGGAATAACAGACGTCGTACTATGTAGACACACCTTAACGTTTCTCAATCCGGATGCATCGAGGATGATGAACAGCGTGATCCTCTTCTCGCTGCTTTCGCGACGTTTTTCCTCCTGTCGCCTCTCCGTAGATGAATCATTTTCTTTTTTATAGTTTGACATACTAAGAAACTGTCTGGTCTGCCATTGGTACTTGCACGAACAATCCAAGTTCGTTAGTCCGTGCTTCCGGTGATTAAGATGCGGAAGGAACATTGTTACTGTGATATTAATTCGACATTAAGTTGAAAAATTGAATCATCGTATCCCCGATAGTCGTTATTTGGAAATGTCTGACTTCGCCAGTCCGTATTCACTGTGGCGATCCAACGCGTCAACGTTTTGTCGCGTAAAATACCTCTTCGCGCACTTTTCTGCTACGATTAAGAGTAATTTACATTACTTAAAAGTCTCAGATTTGTTCTTACAGTCTCCTTGATTTACCTCACCGTGGAAGAGTTCCCCGGTGGTCGCGTGTTCGACTAGTCCATGAATACTATTCAGAGTTATTTTCCTCGTTTCGAAGCGTCATTATTTAATGCATTCTCGTTCCATTCCCGCGAAAGTAATTACAGAACGTTCGAATTGACAATCGAGTATTTTTCCAGGCCTTCTTCTCTCGTCCACTGGATTTAATTGTTTCTCCCCTCCTCGGTCTCGTTCGAAAGTAATTCGTTTCTCTCGGCCGGAAAATTCAGTTTTTCCTCGAATCGAGCGGTGGTCGAGTTCCAACGTAATATTCGAAAAGCATCCGGACCTCGAGGATCCTGGAAGCATTCTTGGCTGGCGCCTTTCTTCCCCGTTACGTTCGCTTCATTGTTTCTTGAACAAAAGACGATTGCACCGCGGCGGCGTGTTCGGACTGCAACGAGCATCTCAGACTTTATGAACGAGTAATTCTAATTGGACGCTTATTACGCGATCGTTCGACTTAGGAACGCTAAGTGGTCGGCGTTTTTAGGCGACTCGTGATCTTCCTCTCCCTCGACTTCCGAACATCGTATCGTAGCCGGTTAAAGGGAGGACCGATATCGACGCTGCTGCTAACCGCTGGATACCGATACCGGTCGTAACGGTAATACTAACGTATCGATGGGAAGTTCGGATACGTGTCCAAGGGATTAAATGTTAATTTATGAAGGTTAAGTGCCTGAACAAGATCTCTCGCAGTAGGTTATTAAACGATAATTTGTTTGATGAATTGTCAGGATCTCTAGACACACGGTCGATAAAGCAAATTGCTTCTGGGTGTCACGGTCTCTGTTCTACGAGAGCTCTTAATTATTATTCGATCATACGGAGCGATGCGTGGTCATTGCACGAAAAGAAGCATCAATTAAATTCTCGCGATTATCAAATTCTTGAACGAATTTCGAAGCGAAATTGAAGGAAAGAGGACGAGAGTCGTCTTGATGGATCTCGATGGAGATAGCGGGAATAGCTTCCTTTTAAAGGCGCAAGGGCAAAAATTAACGCTGACGGAATTAATAACCGTGAACCACTTGGTAGGGAGGAAGCAGCCCCGAAAAAAAAGGCGTGCCTCCGTTATGGAGGATGCGACTTTACGTAACACGCTACGATTCCACGCGACCACGAGTAGACTATTATTAGCCGACCAATTTTCTAATGGCTTCCTCGATTCGACGACGATCCAAAAATACGCCTGGTCGTTGCGCCTTGCCTAAACAGCGATGAATTTCTTTTTTGCAACGACTCGGTAGTCTTCGTCGTCCTGCTTCGTCGTCTTTACGAGCAATTACCTCTAATTGACGGACCGCTGAAATTGTTCGCTTTCACTTTCGCCAGAATACCGCCCCGTGTCGACAGACTTCGCGGTTAATTCGACGTTTTTTCTCTTCCGTCGACTGTATCCTCCGTACTCTATGTAAAAACTGCTTCGAGTTTCGTCGAATCGCGAAGCGGGTTTAGCGTTAACGTGACGGATTCAAGCTCTAAAACGCTGTCGGAGGTGTATTACCAGAGTTCGGTGAAAATCAAGCGATCCTGATTCAGGGATAATGAACTGTTGCTCGGAATACTAGAGCAATAATACGCTTAGAGAACTAGTGCCGATTGCTGATGCCGTCGTTAACTACTGATTGCCGATATTCGCGTTAACGCCGATACTGCCATTGATGCGATCAATTGTGTTAGCGGTAACCGATACTTATATCCTGTCTAACACCGACAGCGATGTCGATATCAATTTCTGATCGCCGATACTAAAACTGACACTAACAGCGATGTTAATTGCTGATTGCCGATATCGATATCGATACTAAGCACCAGTATGTCTTTCAACTCCCCGATGTTAGCGGAGCGTCGAGATACCCTGACTACGCTCTACGTCCAATTAGCCGAATGCTCGTTGATTAAACGTATTGTCTACACCTTGTATTTCTCTCTTTGAAGAGTCTCCCGAGTAGTGCACCACTATTAATGATCAATTAAGCGATATTGCCAATGAGTGCATACAGAGGTATGTAGAATATCGCACGTACGAAGATTAATTCCGTCGCACCGTTCATCACTGCCATCTGCACGCTCGCTGTTTCACGGAGCACAGGAACAAAAGGACACGTACGATAGAGAAGCAAAATCGGCCATTAATCACGCGTTCGTTCGACGATCGTTCTCTCCTTTCGAACGTGTCCAGTACCCTCGCTCCACCGCTCACGGATACGACAGTCCGTAATATTTTCTGGATGATGTCTCTCGTTGTTATTCGAGCAGGTGCCTTTAAAAACAATCTCCGAGTGTATTGATAGTTGATTGTCCGTTCGGTGACAGGTACTCGGCTCGATTTTTTTATCGTGTCGAATGTTTTATCCGAATAAGGATCGATCCACTGTATATAATTCGTCTGGTTTCCGATATCGTACATGTCCGTTGTTCGCATGGAAACAGTTAATGGACCGTCTACGACGAAACAGGTGTCCGAAAGGTAAAAACTTTGTGGGAAGAAGGGCGTGCATCGTTAGAAAAGTTTCTCGTGGTACCGTGTCAAAGCCAGCGAACCCATGGCTGGAAGAGGGATGTCAGCAAATTGAAGAAAGGGTGGCGGTAAAAGGATTTTACCGGTAAACCCTTTTCTCTGTCTCCATCTTTCTCGGAGCTTCGTCTCCACGTTCGATAGAGGTATAGGGATCAACAAAATCCTCTCGAAGGAATTGCACTGTTATTGCGAGTTCGTATTCTTCTCCGTTTTCAACGAAAACCTCGATTTTCGTTTTCATCGACTTCGTTGCATCTTTGCCTCGAATGTTCGAAAGCGACTACGACATTCCTTTATAATTTCGACGCGTCCTCGCGAAGAGCATCGCCAAGGAATCTGTAGGTCCGGCGAATTCGTTTGTTTGTCAGGAGTGTCACTTATTTTTATTCACGGCGCTTTCATCGTTCCCCGAGGAAGTCTGAATGCGACATTCCAGACGTGACATGCTCGCGACGCGGCTGTTTTTAATGCGAGGCGACATTCATTAAACTGAAAAGCGCTGTTGTTTTGCTTCTTTCTTCTTCGTTCAGCTGCCATGACTACTCGAGAGATAAAAGAGTCGCTGGAACAAGACCGTGCGAAGCGAAAGCGACGAACGGGAACCGAAAACGCCACCGGCAGCGATAGGATTAACGCCATATTTTGTTTTAATCGCGTGCGAGAGATTATCGAGAAGCTTTCGCCTTCGTAAGGTATATTTCATTGAAGGAGCGAACGAGAATTCGGGAGAAATGGACGGCATTTTATTTCGAAAGCGGTTCGTGCTGTTATCCGAAACCGATAGCAGTCACGATCCACCGTAGCGTTCAACTAATTTTAAAGTATATTACGAAATACCGATCTGTTATGGCAGTGGACTCTTTAAATAGTCGCAAGACAGGCATTTTCTCCAGCGTTTCTTGTTTGAAAATGCCTTATGACGCTGACGAAATCGCGAACGAAAAGCAGACATTTTTCTCTGTCAGAAATAATAAGAAAAAAGAAAAACACAGAGATTGAAAAGCCGCAGTTTTTCCTTGCGTTCACCCTCGGGCGAGACAGGCTCGACGCTTGAGCGAAATCCTTCGTCGTAAAAAGGACAAGAACTTCCGGCTGGTAAAGTGAAATCCAAGAAACGCGTCGTCGTAATGCCTGCCTTCGTTCGCCGTGTTTCGTACCAGCAATCCCGTTTCGGTTCTCGAAGCGAATCTCGCGCGAACCGAAAGGAAGAAGCGTCTGTCGGATAGGGGAATGATTTAGCAACCCCTCGTTCGCGTCTGCAGAAGTGGCCTGGTTGAAAACCGGGTTGAACGAACCCTCGCGAGTACCGGCCCACCTACGTTCGCATGGATCTACATGAAAATGAACGCACGCGCTACGTTCGCTCGTGTCCTATCATAGGACGATGATAAATGGTGGCGTTTTATGGGTAGCCATGCGCTGTAACCGTGTGCCATCAACCGATGGCCACCGCTCGAACTGGACACCTCGTGATCGCCACGCGAAAATTATACCCCATAAAGCGTCGACCGCTGTCAAGCTTCGCCTCTCCCTGACGAAATATGATTGAGCGGCGGTCAAGATATTCCTAGAACATGTTCTTGCTTCTCCCGTTCCCTCTTTCGTAGCTCGACTTAAAGTTGTCGGGTTCTTTCTTGGAATCGAGTCGGCTTGTTCGTTTCTGCGAACGCTTCTAATATTTTTATTATCGCGTCAGCGAGTATTCGGTCGTGAAACATTTGCCAGATTTTCTACTTTTTGTAGGATTATCCTTTTACGGAGGATTCGATGGGGTTAGCGGACGTCGTTCGAATCCATGTTGCGTAAAAGAACCAATTAAAAGTTGGCGAGACCGCGGCGTCGCGTAGTCTATATCTATTTTAAGCGAACCACCTGTGAAAGGTTGCATCGATCCATGATCGATCGATTCATTGAACCGTCCATTTGTCTCCTCCGCGCGGAAGATCACCTTGACTATCATTATTCCATCGTCTATAGATGATCATCCGCGTTTCCAACAAGTCATCATCCTGTCCTCGCGATCCGATCGCGCTTGCTTAATGATTCTTTCACAAGTCGGTGACCAAAGAGCGGGAATCTTGAACATCCTTGTGCGAACCACTGATTAATCAGTCGATTACGAGAATGCGATTATCGGATAACCAGTGAATCAGCCTTATACCGGTGCGTGAGCCCGGGAGCGCAGTGATTGGACATCGATGTCGGATATAATTATCGGCAAAGGTGTGGTCTTCACCGATGCAGCCTACTAGAGAGGCGGAAATTGACGTTACTAATGAAGATGCATCGTTTGCATGAACTATTCGTACTCTGCAGATCTAGGGAAAATTCATGTTTTTCCTACAGACGTTAATGAATCGATAGGAGACTAGGTGGAGGTTCGCTTATTTCTGAAATAAGTTTATTTTCGCTGATTGGCTTCGGTCCCGGATATCTCGGTTTCGTTAATAAATTCGTCCATAAACGTATCCGTCTACTTAACAACATAACCACTTCCGACTTCGGTATTCACGTGAAGAGATTAGTCGACGACAGTACAGAGACGACGGGAAAGGAGAAATTTCCAGACACAAAGCGATCGGATGTTTCTCGTTACAGCACGAATCTTTGTCTGTTTACAGGGAACGAAACTATGGATTATTATGGAGTACTTGGGTGGCGGCTCGGCCCTGGACTTGATGAAGGCCGGTAGCTTCGAGGAAATGCACATCGCGGTGATATTACGCGAGGTGCTCAAAGGGTTGGATTACCTTCACAGCGAACGGAAGCTTCATCGTGATATTAAAGGTGCGTTATCCCAGGAATAATGAGCTCTTAGCGTCTTCCAACAAAGGCAATTTACGTAACATAAATATAATAATCTGCAGTCGACACGTTTACTCGACTCTCTTACCCGTCTTCGCGAAACAGTTGCATAAAAGTTGATTCGTTGCTGTTCATTTTAAAGCGGCGAACGTTTTGTTGAGCGAAATGGGCGACGTTAAATTGGCAGACTTCGGTGTGGCTGGCCAATTGACCAACACGACCAGTAAAAGGAACACTTTCGTTGGTACACCGTTCTGGATGGCACCGGAAGTCATCAAGCAAGCTTCCTACGATTCCAAGGTAAGAAGCGCACCGTAGCTACGAGTTCGTGAACAACCTGGGTTCGCGGCATATCTTTATTCCCGCGGCATCTCGCCGAGGCTAATGATCGCAGTCCTCTCACGTAGCCAAAATATTACATTTTGTTACTTGCCTCCGACATTTTCATCGCGATTACATTGTTTGTCCATTTTTTGTATTTTTATCGGAGACGCGTCTCTCCCGCTGGCTGAATTCTTCAAAACAGAGTTATTTTTCAAAGACAACGAGACATCGAATCGTCGAAATTGCCTCGAGCTCCTTTTTAAAAAATTCCTCTATTTTCGGACGATAGCTAAACTCTTCGACCCTGTCGTAAATTGTCCTTGAAAGACGTTACGTATACGTCGTACGTGTAAACTGTTTGAAAGAGCTCTTGTCCTTGCTCGGTTGGAGGTACTCGCGAATTCTCGCAGGCAATTTCTGGAAGGCACGAAGAACGGTCGTGTCGTCATTAGCGTGTCATTAGCACTCGACGAGTAAGTAAAGCGGAGAACGCTTGTTCCGTAGGCTGACATTTGGTCGCTCGGCATCACGGCGATCGAATTGGCGAAAGGAGAACCACCGAACAGCGAACTGCATCCTATGAGGGTCCTGTTCCTTATACCGAAGAACAATCCGCCCCAGCTAACCGGAAATTACACGAAACAGTTCAAGGAGTTCGTCGAGGCCTGTCTAAACAAGGACCCCGAAAACGTGAGTTGAATCTTTGTTCGACGCTGCAGAAACTAACTTTCCCGCATGTATGCAGGTATATCGCTGTGGCGGAACGTTAGTACGCTCATGGATAAAATAAGTATACATACACGTAGGCTAAAATACAAACACGGATCAGAACGTAGCAAGAACAAAGCATATTTACGCTTGTTTTGCCCATTGTTGAAAGTGTATTCTTTCGAAGATAGGATAAATGTTTGTTCGTTGTTTCTTCAGAGGCCAACGGCGAAAGAGCTGTTAAAGTTCCAGTTCATCAGAAAGGCGAAGAAAAATTCGTACCTGATCGACCTCATAGACCGGTACAAAAAGTGGAAGTCGCAGCGCAGCGAGGAATCCGAAACGGAGAGCGAGAATTCGGACTCGTAAGTAGCCTCTTGTCTGAAGCTCGATCGATTAGATCGAACAATATGTATACATCGTGACGTCGTTACAGAGAAGAGTCGAAGCAGGATAGCGACATGGACGAACCATGGATAATGACCGTGAAAGGTCCACACGGTGTGAAAGGTTCCGTGGTGCCCATGCTACCGCTAGACGAGCAACCAGCCTCGTTGACCTTAACACACACGCCGAACCACAGATCCTCGAATCACAATCAGCAAACGAAGCCACACGCTAACGGAGCCTCGAGATCTCCGCCAAAGGATTCAACGTTGAATCATTACAGGAGCGAGTCGAGGGATTCGGTACGCGATGGCCAAGCGAAACACACACCGGTGAGTCCTCCTTCTCGCGAAATCTCATCGAATTACGAAGCAATTTCGTCGCGGACTGTGTTTAATATCGTTGGAATGTTTAATCGTATTTTGCAGTCCCGGCCACACGAGGCCGCGCCACCACCGCCCGTAGACACGCGAGAGAAACGAGAGGATCGCGATTACCGGGACTTCGATCGGGATTCCTCGTTGAGAGAATTGAAGGATATGCGAGACACCAGAGACGGTAGGGACAGAGAAGGACGGGAAAGGGACAGGGATAGGGACAGAGGCAGGGATAGAGAATTCGGTTCGAGAGACAAGACAAGGAGCGGCAAACGGGAAGTATCTGTCGTACCTATGGCAGACCATAGGCCCGGTGAAGAGAAACAGAGACCGAGGAGCTCGCAGGAACTGAAGCATCCTCGAAGTGCAGCTCTTTCCGGTGTCCTTTTACCTCTCCTTGCCGAGGTAAATGCTTTTCTTTGCCGGAGGATTCTTTATTCGACCGATAAGATTGCAGTTCTACGAATTTCAAATTTAGATCTTTCGTTTAACGCTTCGATGATCAGTTTCTTATCCGTGGCTTCCGTGGAATTCGAAAATCAGTAGTTTGACAATACGCGTTAACCGTCGTATCGATACTTTGATTTCCATGGTAAATTCGCGTAGACCATTCGAGGCAACGGCGATATTCTCGACTTGAATGCTAACGCTTGACAGAACTCTCCGTCTTGGACAAAATTGACTCGCTTCGGTCTATTGTGTCGCAGCTTCAACGGAAGCATCAATATTCGGCAAGAGACAATAATGGCGAGGGCGGAAGTGGTATCGGCAAGAATGGCGGATCCACGATAGAGGAACTACGCAATGCGTTTGAAACAGCGGAACGCACTTCACCTGGAATGACAGAGACCCTTATCAGGGAACTCTTCAAGTCCTTACTTCCTGCCAATCACTCGGAGGGTCGTTTGTCTATGCTGATGGAAAAAGTAATCCTGAGGTAATCATTCGGCTATTGTTATCTTTTATCTTCTGTTTGGTCGAGGTCGATATTAACCTTCCATCGAACGTTTAAAGTTTCGCGAACGTATTTCTACAGACTTTTCACGTTAACGTCCTGAATTTAAAATAGCCGGTTGTCTGTTCTAGTAAAGAATGGATCAGAGCAAGGCACGTGTATTGTTCTTTCATGAAATTCAATCGAGAGGCAACAAAGACTATGAATAATTTAATACAATATTTTAGAGAAAGTACAGCCGATGAAAGCATAATGTAACGTTAATTTCATCAAGTTTGATCGACGGATACGAATCTCTAAAGTAAATTGCGATTAATTAAAATGTAAAATTTTTAATAATTCACGAAACTGTTTTAGAGATTGTTTAGCCGTTGAAAGTTGAGTTAATCGGGCATTGCACTTCGACGGAAGGTTAAACGCGTATCCTTGATGGTTCACGGTCGTTCGTGGTAGTATGAGAGTTGTGCTTTCTTGCAGGGATACGTAGGGACGCGAGAGAGCGAGGGTTCGCAAGAGATTGTGGTCCGAAAACATCCTGACGTTGTAAGGATTCGTTGTATCTCGTTTAACAGAGTTATTATTCCGTACGAGCCGGTACGTTGTTGACGATTGCCAGGTCCGAACGTGAGAGGAGAGTAGAAGAAGAACGTCGCCGCAACGACCCGGACATTTTTCTTTCCCTTTGGTCTGCCTAGACTAACCTAAGCAGCCGAACTCGTCACAGAGCGTTCTTCACTTTCGATCGATACAAGTCCGTCTTTTCTTTCCAATTCGACGCAAAGTACTCGTAAATTATAGTTACGACGCTTTGCTTAAAATTAACTCGTTCTACGATACGAACGAACGAATTTTCCATTTTAACCAGAGAAACTTAGAGATTTATCTATCGCAGTATAAAGAAAAGAAAAAGAACAAAAAAAAAGAAATTATACCATCCAATTGTCCTCGTACGGGGACTACAGTTAACGTTAAACATTAAAAGAAAAAAGAATATTAGTCCCCCACCTATCCTCGATCGTTAAAGATTAGTATTTGAAAAAAAAAAGAAAAAAATAAGAGGAAAAAGCAAAGAAAATGTAGGAGATAGTTGAGAAATATTTTTACAAATCGTGCAACCACCCGTTCAGGATTCTTCGTACGTTCTTCGTGTTCGGTGTTCGACGCAACCTCAAACAGCGAAAGATGATGTAGCGTAGATTTCGACAAACGTGTCTGGTGTATAACAAGAAAGAAACAGGAAAAATGATAAAGGTTATTCGTTGAAGGTATCATCTTGCCTCGTTGTAGACACATCCGGAACATGCACTATCACCCATATCACTAGAACGTCTAAATCGTATCTAACTCGCGTTGATTCCTTTTCCGAGTGTTTTTAAGTGTTCGAGAACTAAACGCTTTTAACGGACTGTAAAGTTAGACAATATTTATTTAAGCGGTTTATAACTGACGGGAGAAGAAAGTTCGGTTAACAGAGGAACAAGAGAACTGCTGTTTAAACGAATGCCTTCCTGTCGCTTCCTGGCGTTAGTGCACGTTTCGGATCTGATGGAGAATCGAGAAAGGAAGAAGAGCAGCGCCTCCGTGATCCGGAGGCATTGTAAATATGTATGTAGCACGATAAGATAGTCTTATTGTTCTAACGATCGACGTCTCTGCCAGTCGGTTGCGCAGCTCCGTAACGCGATCCCGTTTTACCCTCTACACCTCTGATATTTACAAGGAAAATCAGCCAATCGTCTTCTTTTGCTTTCGACATAGGTTTGCAGGTTTATCAAACAGTCGATAGAAAATCAGCTTCAAAAGTAGCAATTTTCGAAGAATGATTTTACCTTCCTAAATTTGATCCAGCTTCTTGAAAAGTTTTGTCAAATTTAGAATTACCGTTTGACTGATATTTCTTGTTAATTTCCTATCAGACACGAGTCCAATTCAGAGAAAACACGGTGGTAAGCGGTATTCTATTCGAGCGAGTGGTAGCGCGTGAACCACACGGAAAATCTGTGCTTTTTTTATTTCTTTTTCCTCCCGAGAACAGAGAGAGCTCTTCCATTAGTTTCGCCCGGGTAGAGTTCTTTGGTGAGCCGTTCCACGATCGAGCCAGAGCTGTGATAACTCCCGCGAGACGTCGGCACTTAATCCACGTTGTTTGTAAACTAATGTATTTTATAAAGTATATATTATATATAGAGAGAGAGAAAGAAACACGAAGAAATTCTTCGCAAAGAAAGATAGAACCAGAGAAATTAAATAATCTTGGCAGATACATGGATGGTCGCGAATAACAACACGTTCGCGCGCCATCTTTGCAGATTGAAACGAAGAAACGTAAGAGAGTGATAGAATGCAAGAGAGAGAGCAAGAGAACGCGTGTATGTGTAAAAGAGTGAAAAAGATAAGAGAACGAAAAAGCGTTCAGTGTTACGCGAGGGTGGAAATTAACGTAAAAAATTGTAACGAGAACATTAGTATTAATTAACAGGAAATCGTGCTGAAATGAAGAGAAAGGTAACAGAGTGACCTAACTATCGTAAGCACGCAAGTACATGTTACGTAGTTGCGTTTTATTCCAGTCAGCGTGACGGTCAATAGGAGGAAACCGTACGAACTCCTGCGATTATTATTAACAATATCATTATTATTATTATTATTATCATTATTATTATTATTATTATTATTATTATTATTATATTAACATTGCCGGCGACGATGAACGAGATTAATTGTTAGAACGTGAACACCTCTGATCTCCGCTTTTATCACTTCCTGTTGTTTTCTTCTCTTTTTATCCTCAAGATTCGTTCTCCTGTCGTCTTTTCCACGATTCGTCGTTCTTGTACTTTTCCTTCTTTTTTCTTCTGAATTAAGAAGGAACGAAGAGACGAAACGATATCGTAGGATGATCTTAACTATCCTTTAATCGAATTATCTTAGTTGATATTGCTACACTTGTCTATTGTTAATATTACTAATTTATCCAAGCCTTATTTGTTGTTTCACCGTTGGGTTAGGTTTTCTTTTCGATGACTTTTTACGACGGTCGCTACACCCCAACCCCCCGAGTCATCCTCATAAAAAGCTGCCATAAACGCTTACCGGCTACGCTCTAATAATAAAGAACTCAGAAAACTCGAAACAATTTTCAACGAATTATCTTCCCGTATTTCTTCTTCCGATCCTTGCAACGAACAACCACACCGATACGGTTTAAAACGCGTGTCGATCGAAAAATCGACGAGAGTATTCTGCTCGTCTAGATCGTTTAACTTTCTAAAATCGAACGAGTGCTGCTTCGATTTCTTTCTCGTGTGCTCGAACACTATTTCGATCGCGTGTAGAACGTATGGCTGTGTATGCGAGCGTGTTTTAACCCCTTGACGTACAACTTGATTAATAAAGATTATTTCATATAGATGCCGTTCAATTTTATTCAAATTTATATATGTATGTATAGATCAAAGTGTTGGTTAATGCATTCCTTTCCTTATAAAATGGAATAAATCTGTGACTGCGACTCGTTAAGTATCGCTTTCCATTGGATAACGTTTGTGGAAATATTGTTTCACGCCAAGGGGTTAATTTTCGGGGCGTAGCGGTCGATCTCTTGTGTCCAGATAGATAATGGTTGGTCTATCAAAGAAATTCTCGAAGAGGTGGTTCACCGCGGACGTTCATGTTCTTAGCAAGTATTAGACCTTTCTTGTCATTTAACGTGTTGACTAGCATGGAGGTCACCGGTGACCGTCGTTAATCGATACCGCTGAAATTGCACTAATATTTCGGAATACCAAAACGAGAAAATAAATAATATGATCAATCTTTAGAGTCTCTCCAGTTTGTTATTTAAAATTACCGACGCAATTTTAGCGACATTTAGAATTTCGGGTCAACGCATTGATCGCTTTCAACAGCAATAAATTAGATAGCGCGTTCTAGTTCCACTAATAACGGTTTTAACAAACAGATTCGACGAATGTTAATATTTAGATGCGAAGAGTTAGCGAGACAATGTCTGATCAAATTTCGAAACGTTATCGAGAGAGTTTATCTGAATTTGTGCACGCTCGTAGAAAGAAAACGGATTTCCGCGTGAAACACCAAGTCGAAATCTCATTTTCATTTAGGAACATGTTTCTTTATCTTTGTTCCATAGCCATACGTTTGCGAAAAGAATATTTCTTACGTGCACCATGCTTTCATCGAACGTTTACGAAAGATCGATCGTTCAAGCTTTATCTTCCTTGTGTAAATCGTTTCGATAGATCATCGTTTAAGAAGTGCTGTGATCTCGAGTTTCGTTGCTTTTAGTTTGCATAAACGACGATACAGAACGAGAATCGAAGAAAGATCGTGATCGTTTTCATCATTAACGATTCGTATCACGTTCAATCCGAATTACGTGTCCTACTGTAACCCAGCACTCTTCTTTGTATTATATTCTTAGCTATTATCCAATAATATATTCAGCGTTATAACATCGTGGTAACAATAACATTAACTATCGACGTAGAATATAAATATATATATAAATACATATATATATATATTTTTTGTATTTTACTTCTACCTTGGCTGCATTGGACTGTATTATATTAATTGTATGTTGCATGCTAAGGGCGTGTACAAATACGAAATAAAGATTAAATAAATCACGAATGATCGATGATTTTTCTGTACATTTTTTGTACCGCATTTCGTTTCTACATCGATAGAATGACAATTTTTTAAGATATGCGATTGTAAATATGAAAATTAATCAGGTTATTTTTATCGTTGACTCGCAGATAACGGAAGACGTGGATGTATAATGTATGCGACTGAATTGCAAATTCTAGGAATGACCAGGCTGAACACGCCTTTACGAAGACTGCCTTTTGAGGAAAACGATATTCTCGTGCGTCATTCGCGAATGAATTTTCATTCAAGAATCTTTCAAGAATCATTGTCAAGAGGAATGGATGTGTACCCGATGCAACGGAGTGTAATTGCATTTTATTGAAACAATGCAGAGGGAAACCCACGTGTCACACCTTCGTAACATTCGACAAATTCTCGCGTTACCTTCGGCTTTTGCTTTTCACTGGAATCTTGTTATCGTTGTTATTCTGTTTTTAAATAAATGCTATTCTTAACAACAATACAAATTACAAAAAGTAAAGAGTTGCAATACAAAGAACAAAAGAAGAACGCGCAAAGAAGAAAATAAAGTTAAGTACTGAAAGTTCTTTAAGACGTGTCTAGAAATCGCACGCTAAACAATGCTTATTTCCGTACCCAAAATTTCATTCCTATCACGCTAATTTTGCTCTTTTATAAATGTTACAGGTACTAGAAGCTTAATGGTACTTGAAACGAACTTTCAGATCCGATATACTAACAGCTGTCTACTTATTAATATACTGTAATATTTACATTCAACTAGACAGAAATGAATTATACACATCAATTCCTTCGTCACTCCCTGCTCAAACGGCTGACAAGAGCAATACACAGAGAAACCGATGAAAAGGAAAACGATTATTACTGAAAACAAAAATCGAAAGAATACGAAACGGAGCGGTATAAGAAATTCACGTGCTTTCGATCGAATTAGACCCTCCTTATCACGCCCGGTCGATAAAAGCCAGCCCGTGGAAGTGGCTGGTCGCAATTGCCGAAAGGCGAGAACGCAGCGACGGAAAGCGCAGGTCCGTTGGCAAAGCGAGACGAGGTAGGACGTGGAGAGAGAAATCGGGAATAGAGGGACTTCCTCGAGGTTTCTCGATGCAGTAGTCGACAGCATCCCGCGGGTGGTCGCGATCGACCAGTCAAGGGCGGGAGAGCCGGCGAGCAGAGGGTTCGAAGCGAACCCCTGTCTCTCCCTCGCTCTCTCTATCTCTCCCTCCTTTTGCTCCGTCCCGTACGAGTTCAAAAAAGTAGGTGCTTCTGAAAGAAAATTCCCGCGGTTCGTTCGACGCGTTCGCGTGTTTCTTTATCCACGCTCGTTGCGACAATATCGGCTGGGTGGTTCTATTCGTCTCGCGAATAAATCGAGGAGGGTGACGACGCCCAGTCGACGAATTCGAGAGGCAAGAATCGACGAAGAAATCCGATCGAACGATCAAGGCGAGTCCTCGAATCCTGGCACGTCTCCAACCCTACTCGACACCGCCAACCTGGCGACGTTCGATGTCAGCACAGCAGACGACCAAGTGTGTCGTTGCTATTTTCAAGTAGTACGTATGACACGCTGCCCGCGCACGGGCTCTACCAGGCTTCGTAGGGCTTGCAAGCTTCACGGCGTAACGCTGATCCCTAGGCAAACACGCTGCCAAATAGACTCTGTGCTCTGTAGCTGTTTTTGACCACGTGTGACACTTTCTGACACGCGTTCTTAAACATTCAGTCTAGCCACAACCGATTGATTATCTCTTCACGAGGTCACCGCGCGCTTCTACGCTTGCGGCGCGCACGTGCTCGCGAGAAACCGAAGCGGCTCTACGAGCTAACATCGGTTTCACTGCCGTTACTTGTGCTACTGGTCAAAAGTAGAGAATCGTTTCATTTTCTACGCACATACAATATTATACCTTGCACAATATAATATGTCTTCGATCAATTTTCGATTTACACGTCCCATTTTTGACATGCTAAGAAACTGCAACGTGTTTCTTCGTTTCTTCTATCCAGTTCCTTTCACAAAAGGTTAATAGGAGATGAATCAGATTTCCTCGTGGCTCTTTGTTTTTAACATACTAATTATACAATTTTAATGAGCAATAAAATCAAGTTTCTTGTAGTACTTTGTGCTGCTCCAATACTCTTCGGTAGTGTTACTAATATAGTAACAAGAGCTTTCCGCGACTGTTCACGAGACCGTCGAAATTAGTGGGCGTGGATGGTTTTCTAGATAGCAGCAGATACAGTGTACATGCTACATGACACTTATTTGCCAGTCATTAATAAATTGTTAAAAAGATAATGAACCAGCATATTGAGGACGTGTGAAAATAATCAAGCTTGACGAAGCAGTTTTTAAATTCCTGTGGAAAAAAGTACAAAGTTCAATGACTCGACAGAGCTTTCGTTAATCCATTTATGTTACACCGAACTCGAGAAACCTGTATGTTTCCCAAGACATTTTTCTCCCGCTTAAATATCGTTATGAAAGCGTTATTCTATACAAAACTTAAACGTCGATTTTCTGCATACAATGTTGTTCCACATTTTCGAATGATTTCGTCTCGCGTAGAATCCACCCCTTACCACTCGTATTATCGGTTACACGACACCCCTTACGTGTCCACATTTTAATTGCTTATTTTTTTTTTCCTCTCTCTCGGTGCTCCAAAAAGCCAGCGATGTGTAATGTAGCCTTTTGTGCGCCACGAGGCTTCTGTGTGCGCGCGTAAAGCGCGACGACGTACGCGTCAAAGCCGGCAGTGAATCTCCGCGGGCCGCAGAGCGCGGACGTTACACCGCGCGAATACGCTTCAAAACAGAGTACGATAACGTGGAGCTTTGCGAGCTTCTTTTTTCTCTCCTGCTTGCACCGTTCGTGCTTCTTGACTATTGATTCGTCGGCGGTCTCGCTGAAATAGTCGTCGCGAAAAACGCTTTAAAACCAAAGCATTCTTCGAGAATCGTTCTGTCTTGTGACTCTGTTATCCGCGTTTTTCATTTCCCGGTGGAATGCTTGTCGTGAAAACGCTTTAGAACCAAAGTATGCTTCATGACTCTATTACCTATTCAAGTTGTTCCTTGTGTCTCTAGTTTCTCCTATATATATCTGCCTAGTTTATTCTTGTACGAGAAGTACGAGTATGTTACTTGGTTATCGATACTGAAACGTACAAGCGTTCTTGTCGCGTGGTTTCGTCGTATTTTTACCGAGATCGATACGAACTTTCGATCGAGCGAGCGATGACAATCCAAGTGAAGCGTGTAGGTTATAGGAAGATCGATAAATAAAAATGTCCAGCAAAGTGGATTCTTTTTACCGAGAATCATTGCCGAATTTGAACAATGCATTTTATAATAGGTTCAAGAAAGTTTGTTAGACCGAACCGTTGAACTGCGAGCATCGGAGCACCGAATTGTTATTCCGTACTTTCTTTTTTAATTAGAAGTCGCTTCTCGGAACGCAGACAGCAGTGCTCCGTGCAATTATGGAAATTCATACACGCTGTTTCGATGTAAGCTCTCGTATTCGTTGCAATTAATTAACGACCTAATTGCCAGACGAATCCCGCGTTTCGTTTCATCGAAAGCTTTCGAGCGCATCCATTGGAAAGTCGCGTGGCTTTTCAATGACAGTTCTCGGCTCGAGAAAACGAACCAGTCGATGCAAGAAACTCTATACAGTTGTGATCGTACGTTTCTCGAATGGAACGGGCGAACCCGTTCCTTTACGCTCTTCTAGCCCGCGAAATACGATTCTCTACGTTTACAAAAGGCTCGAAAACACGTTATTCCGACGTCGATGTAAGGTGATCGCTTGAAAAGATTTTTCTAAGCAAAACGCGGAACGAGCAGCCTTTTTCGATCTTATAAACCTTCTGAACATTCGAAACGATTATCTAAATGCTTGTTCGAGCAGAGTTATTGTCCTCCTAATCATAATTGACCGTTGCGCAATCGCCGCTTGAAACTAACCGTTCAACAACGTAATACGTCATGATAGAGAAAATTCATCTTTATTGAGGCTGTTCGTATGTAGGAAATTGTGGCCGATTTACAGTTTGACCCGAGCGAAACCACACAAACGGGTACGAGAAGTGCAGAAACTGCGAACAGGGAGAAAAAGCTTCTAAGCACTGGTAACAGCAAACACGTTCCCTTTGAACGCATCGAGTGCTAACAAACTACATTTCTCTACGAAACTGTGCATAACGTGAAAGTTTTGATGCTCAAAATCATATCTATATATTTGTAGACACTTTTTCGATACATTTATTCTGTAATGATGTTTTGACGAATCGCGCGCGCGGAGTGAGTAGATCGAATCAAAAGAAAAACGCGAGATTTAGCAAAATTCCATCGAGTAGATACTCGAAGAGGAAGTGTGTCCCGATTCCGGTAATACGAATGAACGTGGTTCGTAAAGAGCTCGCGAGGGAGAAGCGACGATCGCACGTGCTCCGATGTATCGATCAAAGATACGTGATAGCCGGTATGTACGAACGCGTGTGCCAAACGCTTTGAAGAATCAACCGTTATGATGTGCCACGGTAGAGAGAAGAACTTTAGCAGAAGTAGCTCAGGAAGATTCCACGACTATTTTAAGAACGACCACGAAGATCGTGATTCGTGTGAGAAAACTGGAATTCGACGCGACGCGAGACGTGTATCTTTTGATAATCGATAGCTTGACGGAAGAAACGTAATTTTTATACTATTTTTACGAGAAACGAGTATAATCGCGCGTGAAATAAAAACAGTGATGGAGGGAAGGCCGAAAATCGAAATTGTCCGCGTGCCTTCGAGCGAGCGCGCCAACTTCCGGTCCCTGGACGGTGTGCGCAGCGGTCACATTCGCGTGGGCACGTGCTGCCCGGAACCGGAAGTCAAAATGGTAGTTTGCGACGGCAAGCCGCCAATAGAACAGACACGGAAATTTAAAAGGTACGTTACCGTTGCTTTCGTTTTCTTCGTCGATTCTCCGATTTGTCATTAACATTGATATCGTGTATTATTTCTAGAAATCTGGGACCAGTCTCGAAATTGCTGAGACGTCGACATCACGCGACATATCTTGCGACAAAATCCTGTGATAACATTTATAGCGTGAATAGAAGTAGCTCTTTAGACTGGAGAGTTAGTCAGACAGTGAACGAGCAAGGTAATATAACTCTTTCCCCTATAACTCGAATCGAAATTTAATTTGCATTTCTTGGACCTCGGAGTGCTAAACTTTCTTAGTCTTTGAAACTTTTGAAGTTTATATTTCGATTCGAGGAGTTCCATATTGTACCGTTAACGCCGTGGCAACGTTAGAAAGACACGGGCCGCATTTTAAACCGCTTTCAGGCCTTCAATCTCGACAGAGCGGTAGCCTGGATTGGAGGGTAGGAAGGTCCATCAACAAGCTGCATTGGAGAGACGCGACACGCAGCGCGGAACAACTTTCAAGAAGCGGAGCGATCAGCTCTGATCATCTGCAAACTCCTAGCACAAAGTATTCCCCTCTTCGCGTTCCCTGCGAACATTCGACTCGCAAACGACGCTTTATTCGGAATTCACGATCCTCTCGTTTTAGGTCGAAACTTATTTCATTGCTACGACGACTTTCTCCTCGACTATCCCGACCAGGAAGCAAAAGTTCCTTGCAATCATCACCGACGATCTGTCCATGGGTGCAAGTCGAGTACTCTTCAGAGTCGATCAACGATGGTTTACGCGAGGATTCGCAAGAAAGCGACGCCAGTTTCCAAAGAGAATTACAGTTGAACGAACTCAAGAAACGAATGGCTGGGATTCCTATCAATTCTCAGGTGATTGAACGCAATTGACAATGCATCGCGTAACGAGATTTTGCATCTATTTTCGTAGCACGCGATCGATTGTGCATTGTACCTCGAGCAATTAAAAAGTAATCGATCCTCCGAACGTACAAGAATAGCTTATGGTTGCTTTAAGTCGTGTGGAACGAAGGTAAATAGAAGGCGTGCCCCTTTAATGATTTCCGCTTTGAATGCAACTTCGTCTTACGATTTTTTTATTGCATCCGCGTCTCACGGCGATATCTATCGAGATACTTTACATGGTAGGTGACGGGGAAGGTCGTTAAGGATGGCAAGGAACGACAAGGCTGTTCGCAGCCCAGGATACAAGTGCAACAACCCGATAACGAGCATAGTAACGTCATCAAATCGTAAGCTTCACTTTTAGTTTCTTTTCATTTTCTGGTATTTAGTACGAGGGGTTTGATCGCTTTTGCACTGAACGAGTAAGGGTTGATCTAACATCCATGCATGAACCCTGACCGCACCTAACGTTAGCTCGATAAGTAAACGATAGATGTATCACGGCCAATAAACGATTCAGAATGTTCTTTGCACTGTGGTCTTAATCTCCATCTTAGCTATATTAAGTAGCACGAGTTATCCTAATTAATAAGTATATCCTAGTTAAGTAAGACCTGTTTGTATCCTCGCAAATTTTCGAATTGTTTCGAACTCTGTAGAGAATTCGAATGAAATAGAACATTTCAAATCAAGCGGTCATCCACATGTTCGGTTTCAATTTTTTCAAAAATATTAGATAATATATTGCTCTTTATGATGGCAGGATAAAAGAAATAGATTTGAATGAACAACGACACACATCCGACGATAAATACTGACAATTTATTAGGATAAATACTATGATACACAGTTTCATTTAAAATGAACGCTTCTTTGTTCGCGATTCGGTATACAATCGTCAAGTCGTTCGAGGAACATCCGAAATGACAAGCGTTGCGAATATGGAATTACTGTTCATAATATGTACAAATCAAATTGTAAAAGTAATCTGTACAGTAATGATTCACATACTTGTGAAAACGGCAAGTACTCGAAACCTTGTATACAATGCAAAGGTGGTTATCTTTCGGTGGTATGTGAATCAATGCAGCGTCTTGCTCTTTGGGATCTACATAATCTATGGTGTGCTCTTCGGGCACACGGTGCGTATGGAATTGTAATATCACATCGAGACTACCAGATTCCGAAGCATTCGAGTCGTCCGCCTCGTTTTCTTGATCCGAACGTTCTAAAGACCGATCGTTTAGATCCGATAGGTAATCACCGATGTCGGACTCGTCGGAATCTGTATCTCTTTCTAACAGAGAGGAATTATCGATATTCGTCAAAGAGGACTTTCGTAATAAATCCTTCTCGGCTGACTGAAAACATTTCGCTTTTAATATCTTCTTCAACATGTCATCGTCCTCGACGTCCTCGTCCTCCTTATTGCTTACCGAAGAATTAGAATCTAACTCCGCGGTTTTGTCCGTATTACTCTGCATCGGTTTCTCTTCGCAATTTTTACTGGGTTTTCCTCCCGAGCTTAGCGGATTTTCCGATACATCGTCGGCCTGTGTAACGCATCCATTGTTACCAGTTTTCTTCTCGTTTTCAGTAAACTCCGATTCGTTGACCGTAGATTTGTCGCTTATTAACGTGTAACATCCTTTGGACCATCTTTGGAGCTCTATAACCATCTTGGGACCTGAAGCCTCTTTCTCTGGCACAAGATTTAATTCCGTATAGTTTTTCAATAATCGACACATAGAAATCGACTTGAAAAAATTGTAAAAACTTTTCAATAGTTCTGGCAAACTGTTCTCGTCCGCTATCTCGTAATTGCGAATATCTGCCGGGCCACATTTCTGCCAAACAATGGTATCCGAAGCCACCTCTGTAACAAGTTTTTCATAAATATCCATTTTCACGAAACCGGCCAGGAACGCGAACGATTCTTGTTCCACGTTTTGATTAACTTCCTTTATGATATTTGAAGTTAGATAGCATTTTGTTACCCAATCGTGTAAATCTACTTCGATGTTTATCGGTTCGATATAGTTTGGTACCATTTCCGGTCTAGGAGGCCTGTGACTTTCTCTGAGAGGTCCATGAAACCAACCATTAATGGACCAACGAGATTTGTCCGATGAGACTACTTCTGCTACTTGGTGATAAGAATTATCTGCAACTTCAAAAAATACTAGAGAATTATATTCCGGAATCAACGATTTCACGATGTTCCTGGGCAGTCCATTTTTATCCGTATCAAATAGATCCAATGTCCCACCATCTTCTCGAGTCCAATTTTTTGACAGGTACAAGATGAAAGCGATTCTACGGTCATCCATATTGTCATCGTGGCAGAGCAAGTAGTCTGTGTCGTAGTAACAAGAACTGGACATTGATAATGTTTTGTTAAGCTGTATCTTGGTATTTTTTTCCATCCATAATGCTAGATCCGTTTGAAAGGTTTTATATAAGAGCTTTAAGTTTTCCGCGTCAACATTTACCAGGTCATTGGTTTGCTCGAATTGATAGAGGTCTATGCTGTTTCTTCTACTTTTAACATCCAATAATTCATTCTTTATCTCGTCCATAAACTCTTCGTTACATAGGAAATTAGATATTTTACATATCCTAAAAGGTTTTGATATAATCTCAAGGTTGTTCTTCTTTATGTCGCTAAGATTGCACCAGTGTTCAGAAAACAGTTGTTGAAAGTCGGCGGAGTACACAAAATCCGAAATGATAGAGTGCTTAAGTTTCTTTTGTTTCGGTTCCACTTGATCCATAATTTTGTACCTTTCTTATATCGATCGATAACAGCTCCTATTTATATGCTCTTAAACTATCAGTCTTCTAGTATATAACTTTTGTCTTTGAATCAACAATACATATCTTTGATTAATTTAAGCTATATCACACTTTTCTTTCTTTCATCTGATGCAAGGATATGTTTTGTTATATCTTTTGATCCACGCATACATATTCTTTGCTCAATAAATTGAAGCTTTGGAACAAATACAAATTAATTGTACAGTTATGTTTATATTTCTTAAAGTACCATTCTCGCAGGTTATCGTTTGCACAATGACTTATTCACACATTCGACGTTTGACAATGGCTTTACTATATAACTTTTTATTCATCAAACAAATGTTTCATGTTTTACAAACATTTCGAGCCGATATCAGAAATATCACAGTTCATCTATCTGCACTCACCAAAAGATGCGGCACTTGTTTTTCGATACATGCGGCCCACGTGGTTGCTCGACCCACACGTGTTCTGAAAGCAGTCGGTTGAAACATCGATTAATAGAATTCTATTCCACTTCGCGATTGCGTCGATCGACGAAATAAATGGATATCGAACATATCGTATCACTCAACCATCATTACATACCGGAATTTACGTGTGTGTCCAAATTTAGCGAATTAGGTCTGTCGTTCCGTCACCACGCAGTTGCATTCTGCCCAGAAACTGCTACTATCGCTAGCGAAAACGTTGATTCGATCGAACTCAGGGACGTCGCGAATTATTCGCGAGCCCTGACTATACAGTCCTCTCTGCTTTTGCACGTCCGTACTAACCTTCTTCGATCTAAAGAAAAACTTTAAACTTTTGTGATCGTTCACGATCGTAAATCCAACACGATTAATCCAATTTTTTCTACAAACTTGTTAATAAAATGATAGTGCATTTGCATCGCATATAATTCTGTGGATTATGATTACTAGAATTTCATCGATTTCGCAAAATGGTATGAAATACGATATATTATCGAAAAACAAATGAAAAACACCAGGTTTGCAATATTTTTTGTTTTTCCTTATAATTTTATCGAGTTTCTAAAATTTGATATAACCGAACTTTTTCTATTTAAACACGTTATCATTAACTTTGACATTATATTCACAATTTTAAGAAGATTCATCAACAGTATATAATTATTTTTATCGCATTTTTAAAATTTACAAAAAAAAATACTTTTCATTTGCAATAAACAATGTTATCGTTTAAATTAGATCATTCTTTCTTACTTTCAACAAAACCAAACACATAAATGGTATAGTTGGCAAAAGAAACGCAGGAGTTTACGCGACACGGAATCGAAACGGTTTAAATTACCCGCGTGACCAGTCCATGGTTCCTCGATTTAACGCAGTGCGTCGCCGTAGTCGGTCGTGTCAAGATGGCGGCAGTAGTTCACGTTTGACGGATGCCGTTGGTCGCATGGAAATTCAGGGCACACCCTGACCATTAAATTGTACAAAGTGTGATATCGTCACGTCGAATGTTCAATTATTGTGAAATCCTCGCGTAAAGTAATCGCTGGCAATCCTGGAACCGAGCAACAGGACAACGCACGCATACGTGAGTAACGACACCCGAGTGTAACCCACATACAATACAGCGTGACACGTTACGTCCTTTCCGCGTTTTTTGCCCCCCGCGATCTGTCAACACACGATCCTTCTTTCCTTAGAACGCACGTTGCCTGCTCGTCGTTCACCGGTAGACTCGTTATCGGGTGGGTGGGGTGTTAGGCTCGAAATCGACGAGGTAAACAGGCGGTCAGGATACTGGAGCTCCCTCAGTCATCTTTTGTTTGTGTCGGGAGAAGCACGTTGTGCCGGGACTGTTCAATGGTACACTGTTTTCGGAGTGGTGTCTTTCCAGTGTCTTTAGAAATCTTGAACGCGTTTAATTGTCATCCTTCTCATCGTATCCATGCAATTCCCGTTTATTCCTCGATCTACCGTTTGGCCTTGAACCCGGACTCTTGATGTCCTACTGCGACGATTATGGCGTGAAGGTGCTTTCGAATTTTGAAATCCTGCGTCGTTTCTGGAGAACGAGAGAGGTGAGTCAGGTTGAATTCTTGCGTCACGCGTCAGCTGCAGAAGATTTTTTAATCAATTTCACGCGATTCCGTGCTATGACCAGATTCTTTGCGTCTATAAGTGACACTATCGATTTCCCAAGGGAACTGCGTTTCTTCTATACGTCATACTTTGTTTTCTATCGTCAACTGCCGTGTTTCCTAATCTCGGAGCTTCCCAAACTTTCATGGGCCAAGACCCACTTTCGAACACGGTTACTTTTCGCCATCCTTTTGCGCGTAATGCATATTTTAAAAGTAAGAGGAGTCGAATAACGTATCAACGGTATCTTAATACAACTAACAGTGTACCTTAATATCGTTCGTGAAAAAATGCTTCGTTTAAGACACGAAGGAATACCGAGTAATGCACGTCTTTGTCGCGTACGTGACAATCGCCGCATGTTCTACACTCGTGTGCAATGGTCATTCATTCGAACACAGAATCGTGGAAGTTTCGAGTGACTCCGTTCGCGATGAGGTAGGTCATTCCCCTTTTTTTTTCCTTCTTCGATGGAAGGAATACCTTCGACGAGATGCCAAGTGGCTCGTTCAACGATTACGCCACTCGAACCACTGAGCTTGTCGATGGTGGCATTAAGTGTACTGTTCAACTCGAAGTACGTTCATTATTGTTACCGTGTACACGTAAACGTCTTTTATACACGGTGACACGTTCCCCGCTACTCTTCGTCATTTTCTCTTAGGGTGGTATTAGGGCACGGTGTTAGAAATTTGTTTGACTACGTTTATAAATGTGGTAAGATGATAGGGGAGTATATAAATGTTGAAATTCGAGTTTTCACGAGGTTTAATAGTTGGAAAGTTGTTGCGGGCACCACGCGAAGATTGAAAACGTATGAAGCCACCTGGTATGCAGGGGCAAACCGTTACGCGTTTCATCGACGCGAAAAGAAGCGATCTATCCACGAGCAAACAATTTATTTTTCCGTTGATATATCCGCGTGAATTTCGCACGGCAAAACTCGGATATTTTATAACGCTTGCAAATGGACCACGGTGTTTATCAGAGTCGCGTGACCAGCGCAATTATTCTCTGGTTGAACCTGTTACGTAGTCCCGCCGTTCGCACATGCCATTAAATTCCAGTTATCGACCTCGTAAGATTGTTTTTATTTCCCTGAAATCGAATTAATTCAGTTTACCTGAACCCATTCGTAAAATGTGTATGCATTATTTTGCAATTCTCCACTTTTTGCATACCGTGCATATATTTTTGCGCGTTTCATTCCCACAGTTATGAATTTAATTGGAAGGAAATTGGTATAATAACGTAACGTGGCTTCTTGAGAAATTTACTATTTCTTAAGGAAAATACATGTATAATTCATTAGGATCGTTAACTCTTTGTACTCTGTACTTGTTTTCAATTGAAAGGAAGTTGGGATATCGTAGCATAGTTGTTTGAGAAGTTTACCGATGCAATATATTTCCGTGCATTCTGCTTCCAAAGCTTCGAAAGTAAATTCGAAAGAAATTACTACGACAGTATTCGAAAGTTCATTCGAAGCCGTCGAAGTTGACGAATAACAATTTCGTAAGGTCGAAAAACAGCGACTCGCTGGAATACGTTCTTCCTCGTTGTAAAATATGTCGCGCTCGTTTTCTCTTTTCTACAGCTTTCGAGGGGACACTCGCGCTTTACGGCATTGTTTGTCGATAGAGTACAACGAGAATCGAAGCGAACGCGACATTCGCGAAAAGAAATTCTGGGTGGTCCGATTGTTTCGCCAATCGTCGCGCGAGAGTTGTCCTTCTTTTTGCTTCCTACACTCCACTTTTACGGGTGCTCTCCCGCCGACATTCACCATTGTTGCGTAGTCTCGATCGCACGAGTAAATTTCACTACGGATAAAAAAAAAGTAGAGCACCGATGTACGATCGAGTAGCAACGTAAATTTCACGGTCAACGGAGCTCGATCGTTCCTTCACCGCTATTTTGCTTCGAAACGAACTTAAAACTAAAAGTTTCCCGATAATGTTGGAGGTAAAGAACTGGGCGGATCGACTGCTCGGGATCGTGTATCGACAATACGAGCACAATAGAAGACACTTGGCCACGAGACCGAGCAGCTGCTGCATTCTCAGTCCACGCGTTGCATCTGCAACGGGCTGATTGCACCGCGTCATTTGTTCGCATCGTCGGTGTCCCGCAACATTGAAACGAGTTCAAATCGCAATTTCACGCTGCACGTGCCGCTACGATCACGAAAATTATCCTCGAGTTTATTTTTGCCCGATTGTTTGATCTTCGTTTTTTATTCAAATCGCGTGGAAGAAGAGAGTCAAATTGATTTCTGCGAGGGCAGACGGATATGCAATTACCCACATAATTCTATGTGTTCAGGAATATTTTGCAAGCAATTTTGTGCAATAAGCTCTTCAGATCGTTGTTAGGCTGATCCAACACCCCTGTCCTCTTTTGCGTCGCTAGTTCTACACGAAGTGTTGCACGTACCGGTTTTGGATGGATCGATAAGGAGGATAGAGGAGCATAGATTGTTTGCACTGGAACATTTACACGGAAGGGGATGACTATTTTTGACCGTGAAGATTTTGTCCCAGGAATTCCACGATTCTTGTGTTCGAAATTTGTGATCAAACGATTTAATAGTTTACTAATTTTCAAGTTGGTACGCGATCGAACAATTAAAGATGGAACAAAGATATCGCGATAAAAGCAGCCAACGTGACCGAAGGTTATCATAAACAGCAGCCTCTTAGGTAGCTATCATCGATATTAAACGTTTTCCATTCACGGGATAATGATTCAATTAGAAGTGCATTAAGGATTATCTTCGTAGTCACGGTAACGCTTGTTATTTTATTCGTCATCGATCAGGAAAGACAGGAGAATTACTCGATTGCGTAAACGATGTCTGTTTGTTCGATATTTTCAACAGTTTAAGCCTCGATGTTACTGCGGACGCGTTTTATTACGAGATAACTAGCTTGTGTTTAATGACAGGATAACAACGATACGATTAAGTGAATGGGATCGTGGGATAACCCTATTCACGGTTTATCTTCGATCGGGTTATTGCCCGGTGAAATAGGGGAGAAGAGCTCCCTGCTGAAGCAGCACTCGATTTTATAGGTTGATCGGTATCTGGATGCGAAACACGAAAAACTTTTGACGGGGCTGAGCCAATAAACTGCTTCCTGTAACTCTTTGCCAAAAGTATTGATCTACCTACTAAATTTACGATCTCCTTCCGTATTCTAACTTAAAACCGCAGAATTCTTTCGACTCCTTTTTAACGGTTCGAACTCGTTAATAATAATTTAATAATTTCCGAACAATGTTTTCTATGAAATGCAAAGATTCGGAGTATTCAGCTACAACGGTGTTGTTATTCTAATGTATCCGGCTCATGAAATGTTTTGTAACGATCCTCCGGTACAGAGCATGAAAGGATTAGAGAAGCAGTTCCCTGGAAAGTTCGTGGTATCCGACAATAGACAACTCAATTGCGAGACAACACGCACGCGATTAGCACGGCAATACCGTAAGGGGATGTTGAACGCGTGCAAAGCTTATTTTCCATGGGGTTACACGGTGTCCAAAAGCGGGGTGGAGTCGGCGATGCTCGATTTTATGCCCGCTCACCGGATTAATATCTGGAACGTAACAGGTTCTTTTATGGTGACCCCTTCGCACTCGCCTCCTTGTATAATTTATCGTACTCGCGTGGGCGTGTATAGGCTCGCGACATGCAGGCAACCTGTGTCCCGACACTGGTTTTCCCTTTTTCGGAAATCCGGTTACCCTCTCCTCTGTGTGTCACTGTGTGTCACGATAAAAGAGGAACGGAGAGAAGAAAAGCTCGCAAACCGTTTCTCGTCGACCCGTTTTTCCGGGATGAAAATAGATGTACGTGTCACCGATCTTTTGTAGAACTTCCTCTTGGATGAATTTCTTGAAAAACTTTTAATCGAAAGGGGTTGGAACGCACGTTTTTGTAATTTGGCTGAGAGCCTCGTCATTTTACTCGAAAATGGAGCTTTTCTTCTCGTCGTTTCTGGTACACGAATACTTGTAAATTATGTTAACAATGTTGTTCTATGTTCTTTAGATTATATATGTTTTCGCCCTATGTTAACAAGTTCAGTACCACGCAACGGTTTAATTTCGTACGGCGTGAAAAATCTTCACATTGTCGATAACGAGCGTGGTACTGAACTAATTTTTCCGTCCACTGTATATGTTCATGGTCAATAGCGAAACAACGTTAATGTACAAATGCACGCAATGTTTAGTTCGATCGTCATGCGACTGCAATTGCGCACGAAATAACACAATTTCATCAATTAACACCGGCCATAGAAAGAAATGCATCATTTGCACGCTATATCCCCGTAACTTTTCATTGAACCTAGCTGCGATGATTCATCTTCCGAGTTTCATAGCCAGCGTTCATTCATTTCTTCCTATCGCTGAATCAGTTCCCGAGAATATTGTGTCACGAGCACAGAATCGATCTCGTTGAAGGTTGAAATAAACGAATTCGAAGGAAAATATTATATTTTGTATTCACCCGTCGACACGATTATTTAGACGCGAACGGGAGCCCACGCTCAATTTATGCAGGTTCGTATCAGAGGCTGGAAAGTAGCTCCAATTGACTCTAATTTTTTGAGTATCTTCATTAAAATCAATCCTCGTGGAACGTAGAGCATTTACAGGCTGTGGAACACAAGACGTTGATTCAGGCACGAGCTCGTTGTTGCGTTAACGCTGCAGCGGAAACAAATGCCGCAGCTAGCGATTAGCATCCACGTGCGTCTAATACATCCGGAGTTCAGTTCCATTCTAGCTGGATGCGCTTAATTTTTCATAGAAACAGCAATTAGGGCTCTACGGACTATATTAACGGTGCATCCTCGGCATCTTTGCACGTTCTTTTTACCTCGAACCGATAGACCAATCATTTTAATCGGTTAAAAATCCAAACTGACCAATTAGAGGCTAATGTAACAAGGTTGGTACCGCAGTGTCCTCGACGGTAGTTTTGTCACGAATCACGCGGGACAGACGAGGGTCCGCTCGGTTCTCTCGACAGATAACACAGTTCCTGGCCTGTTACACTCTATTTATAGGCAATTTTCAATTCTCGCGACAAGCTATTGTTGCTCGCGTTGGTAGTAAGAGTTATCGCGTCGAATAAGCGAACTAGCGGAAATTCTCTATCGAGGTGAAAGTCCACTCGAATTTATCGGAATCTCTGCTTCGTTTTCATGTTTCGTTGCACTTTGGAAAGTTGCGGGTTACCGATCAGTTTGGTGGCTTTCGTGACCCGCTTTGTTACGGCTAATACCGCTTCAGGCTCTTCCCTCGTATACCTCTGAAACTTTTTCTCGCTCCAGCGATGATACGGAAAAGGAGGAAATAATCTCGAGAATTTTAACCGAGGACATCGGTCGCAATTTTCGATGTCGCTAGTCACATTCGCGTTGCCCGATCGAGATTATTATTCTTGTCACGTGGCGAAACAATGCTTGCGATTTCCGTGCACCGCCTCGTTAGAATCGTTTAGGAGGCGTTGACGGACGCTTCGATCCGTTCTCTCGGCGATATTATATTCGAGAGTTTCGACAAACTATCGGTTCGCGTGGTGTGCCAAGAATTTTGGCGTGATCGTGATCGAGAGGCGTTACGAAGTGACAGTTCCGAGTAATTGCGATCGCTGTTGTAATCGTTGACGTTTCCGATCGTAAACGAAATCGTGCGCAAGAAAGAAGGGAAAAAAGCGGTTCCGAAAGTCGTAAGAGAACGGCGTTCTCCTAATTTAGCTGACACAATTTTTCTCGGTCGGTCGTCGCGACGCTGCACGCCGTGCGCCGTTTCCCTTTTGGTACGCGTCGTCGCTCGTCGGAGAAGGGGACGCTCGTCGTGTACAGGGAGAGAGTATGGTTCAAATGTCACTCTGGTTTATTTTCGTTTATATATAGAAACGAGAGAGTTCAGCCGGTGTCACTTACCCCTGGCTACCGGAGGCACTTGGGGTCCCTATGACCATTTCCGAAAAAGAACCACTATCCAGCTCGTGCCGAAAGCTTCATCTGTCTCTTGCGTTGCTTTAACCTTTTTCGATCCGTTTATTCCGTAGCTCGAGTCCGCGATCGGCCGCGGTGTAGCTTTCGGGAACGGAAACGGTACAGACTCGTTCTAAAGCCGCTTGTCTACTATTTCACGCATAACCATTGTAGCCGCCGGAATACTAAATTTCCAGTTAAATCCACGATAAACCGTTTCCAGTTTGCAGGAAGACATTATACTTGTTCCCGTGTTCCGAACCGGAAGATCGTCTTAATGCCGGCATCTGAACGGTGTCTCGGTGGCAGTGGCTCTCTATTTTAGGCTCGTCTCCCCTCGATTTACCGTTCATTTCGTAACTCAATATACTTTGCGACCACGAGGTTAGAATTACCTAGTACACGGTGTTGCATCCGCATCCTCTTCGACGAGTCACCTACACGCGTATCGAGCAAAAAGCGATAACCGCGGTTTTATCAAGCACAAGAAAATTGTATCCGGCTTGTTACGAGATCGTTAACCTGCGGTTTTTCTTCCGTATATATATATATATATATATATATACGAGCGACGTATATATATATTTATATATGTTTATCGTCCGACGATATCCGACGACTAAATTTCTTACGCGAAAGTATCGTCGACGAGCGTGCGATCACGGTGATTTGCTCGTAACGACTCGTAATTAGTTGGAATTCATTGGATCTTGCCGCGTGTACGGTTGTACATTGTATACGGAATAATAGACTGCTATTGTTCCCTGGTAACGAGCACGCGCATAGTACTCGAATCTACGCGACATCGTTTGCTGACACCTGTGATTTTGCAGAATTTCGCATTGCCGTTCTGGGTTTTGCAAAAATGGAAGGACAACTTGCGTGTTTCCTTACTCTGCACAAAACCCCGCGATACTTTAACAGGCGATCGTTTAACTCTTTGACTGGTTTCGGTACGTACATTATTACGTAAATTGGGCATTTTACGAGATCGTTACAGAAGCTATCGGTAGACCATAAAATTGTCATAAATTAGTACCTTATCGACGCGTGACTCAGTTTTACGTCACATAGACTGTTATCGTTTACGAATGACTCAAAAATTACAAAGCACTTTTCGTGCTCTTTCGTGCAGTTCATGTCGACCAAATGCTCTCTCATATTAAGTAACACTGACACTAACGTTGTTAAGTGTCGTAATTCTAGCGGTGAAAGCATCGAATCTGTTAAAATAGACGCTATCGAAGAGTAATGCAATCTGTATCGTTTTCAACGATCAACTTCGACAACAGTTTCTACGAAACATTAGAACAGCGTAATGTTTCGGTATTGCTTACCAGCACGTTTGTTGCGGTCCGTTTCCAACAGCGAAACACGTTGCTAAACGCTGAGTTTAAGATAGCTTATCGCGTTTGCAACTCGAATCATTAGTTGACCGCAGTAAGATAAGATCAAGTGTTTAAACTTTATGTACAATGTTTCTTCTGGAAGAATAATAAGCTGTACACGATCTACGCTCCATTTATATCCTCGTATGGCCGTTTCATTCATTTTATACTTTTGAACGAAGAATTTTCCGCTCCTACAGTCCTGTTCGTGGTATTACACCGAAACTTTGCTATATTTCTGAAGCAGAAAAGCGAGTACATGTTTCATCGAATGCATTCGCAACCAGTTGTGCTCCTCGCGATGCATGCAACGATCGACAATGCAATCTCGCGCGTTCGAAGGTCTGCTTCAAATAATTTTCCAAGCGTCCAGCTGCGCCCTTAGAATGGAACAGGCGCACCATATTGCATTTGAATTCATAGCTGCGCTTTCTGCATTCCCAGACGGCAGCTCTTGTTTCACGCTAGTCATGCGTGTGCGCTGACTTTATTTATGTCGTTCCGAGTGACTTTTTCGTCGACCGGGATACATTCGTTCCAAAATCAAACTAACGCGAACCATACAAAGTTCTACGAACGCCCGGTTCGTCCGAGAGATCAATCGATCGAGACCAGGTATCGAGGTGAACTTTGATCTCATTAGTGGCGAGAGTTTGACGATGATCGATGCATCTTACCGTTCGCTTCGGATCGATCAACTCTATCGCTCGTCTATTTCTGGAAAGCCTCAAAACTCGTGCTCGTGATTTATGGGCTGGCTAATTGAAACCGACAAGCTTCACCGTGTCATGGTTAGGGAAAGAATTAGGGTCTTTCGTTCGCACTGCCGGCAACGGGAAATGTCAGGGTTGAATGTTTCTCGAGAACAGGAAACGGAGGATACCGGTAAATATTTGTGTCGTAATCAACAACACAGTCTCGTTGATGCTTACGCATTGAATAAAATTAGAATACTTTAAATGCAACTTCGTCTCGCGAGGTCTTTTCGTCTTGTAAACAACCGGATCAGATAAGAATGTTTTAAATATTTATATAACATTTATAGTCGCGTTTGTTTTTTTCCTTTAAATTTAAATACATTTTTTGTGGAGTAACTATTACAACGTCGCAGTTCTCGGACTTGCCTCTATGCGATAAACGCAAGCTAGAAATCGAGATACAAGAGCAACCTATTACACGGGTCATAAAAGCGTCCAAAGATTGACAGCGTGCTAAAGAGAGTCTTCGAGAAAGCTTAAAGGGTTATTACCTTCGAACTCCTTCAGTGATACTTTGCCGCTCTCACGAACGTGAAATTGAAAATACAAGCCTCTCCTCCGACGCGAGAGTTTCAGTGGAAACGGTACGCGTGCCAGACACGTGTTCGAGCCGTTAACCCCAGATTTTTCTACATCCCTTCTTTCGTCGCACGCGTGCTCTTCGCCGTTCGAAATTTCTTTGTCCGTATTATACTTTCAATTTTACACAAAACAGTTTGTATCCCGCGATTCTTCTCTTTATGAACACACGTTACCGGTTTGGCCCCAGATTAGCTAATTTGAGCTAAAAAAAAAATTAGGAAACGAAGGGAAGGGTAGTTTGCGTCGCTTTTGTATAATTTGTAACGTACGTTGGATATAATGGCGAAGACGAATCTTCGTCGTTTCAGAGGCGATGTCGAGACAGAGTATCGAGAGAGAGAGGGAAAAATTAACTCTGCACAGGATCGAAGAAATTCGTAATCCGTGTTGGTGCGAAGGAACGGCGATACATGTAAGACCGGTAAAAAGGGGAAAATGAAGAGTAGAGGCCGCGGAGGAAGCGACTCGGGCGCTTTCGTGTGTGGTTTTTTGAGTGCTCCCAAAATATCCTCGTGCCGAGGGTAAGATAAAGAGGGAGGAAAGAGAGGAAGAGAGTGCGTTAGAGTCGTAAAAGAGAGAGACGAGATGGGAATGCCAGTCTTCGGTAACTAGTCATCCTAGCAACGTGCCTTTGCGAGTTCTTGCCGGTGACAAAGGTCGCCGGTCGAGAAGAAAGAGTTGATCTGAACCGATCGCGTGAAAAAGATTTAAGAATCGGCTGTTCGCGATAGCGTTTCGATTTGCAAGTGGGTGTTCTCTCGAACGAACGTGAAAGTATCGTCAAAAATCGATAGAAAAAACTTCGTTATGGGTCGTGACTCGCGAAGAAGATGATAGAACTCGAGAAAGTGGTTTTCAGAACGTTTTAACGAGCCGCGTTTCCTTACTCCAGTCTCGTCGGTCGGTGTTTGCGCTCACGGTTAAACGGCAGGTGATAAATGCTCGATTTCACGGCGATCAAGGCTTTTCAGAGCGACTAGAATCAATATCGTCACAGAAACGCGAGTAGACCAGCTCCGATATCAAGCCGAGCGTAATATTCGAAGTCGATCGAGAAGGGCGCGATCGATGAGCCTCGAGTACGATTCGAAGTGTCGTCGAAGATGCCTCTTAAAATCGAGAGTGGCACGTACACGGTGAATCCCGTGGCTAAAAAGAATGTCTCAAAGTTTTTACTTTGGAAGCATTGGCGTAGGAGGTACGACAAATCATTTTCTTTTTTCTTATTGTGACTTTGTAATTTTGAAGTGTATCTTTGACTCTTGTCTTGCGCGAGGTTTATATCTCTTTATAACTTAACGCGACTTTCCGCTACTTCATTTATTCTAACAAATTCTCGCAATTGACGCGTATCGTTATAATTTATTCCAACAACAGTTTCGCTGTTTACGAAGGCAAATGTCGTTAAAATGTCGCGACATCTCTCCATTTTCTAGGCAATTTGCACGGTTCCTTTGAAATGGTTGCATAAATCGTGCTCTTTAACGATTTGACTGTGAAATTAGTAGACAATATTTGCCTCGAGAGACTCTTATGACTCCTTGACATTTTGTACAGTCTCGTTCGTTCCCAACTGGTACGCGTTCACATTCATCATTAACGCAGTCACGATCAAGTATGATTCGATCACTTTGCACTATCTTAGCATATTTTAGCTTTCGCTGCACGACACACATGCAACGACCTTTTAACACTTTGACTGCTATCCTTGTCCGTGTATAGGTGATTCGAGAATCACTGCAGAATCTCTGTCACCTATGAACGACACTTTTACCTCTGCTGCATTTAGTTAATAAATAACCCGTTTCGAATAGATAAACTGCGCCGTGCAACCCTGCAAATAAACATCTTTTTGGAATAATTTGTTTATCGTTTGAAAACTGTCACATGTCTTGTACGATACCCACGTGTGCAACTAACAATCTCGTCTCTTTAACAAAATTGAAAATTGTACTTGAATGTGTGTATGTCTTACATGAAAAAAAAAAAACAATTGTACACGATGTGAAAAGCACTCGATTAATCCATGTGTCACGCGAGATCCAATTAACACAATTTAAAAGGTGACCGTTGTACAGTAGCGATTTTTTATTGCGCACAAGCCATTATTTCACCGTTCCTTTAATGCATGCGATTCGTACGTGGATCACTGTGAAAGTTTTGCGACTTGCACAGAGAAGTACGAACGACGAAGGTCCTTCGTTGGGATCTCGTTAGGGCTAGAAAACATCAAAACGAAAGTACACGCGATATTTCGTTGTATCGATGGATTCTCAAAACTTTCAGCGTGAGATACGTTCTCGAGCGATACGCACCAGCTTGCACTGCTCCGTGATTGTGCACTTTGCCGATACGGTTCTCTGTAATTAGCGTGCAAATAGCGTCCTGTTAATTCGAGCGAAATAATTAAACTAGTAATTAGAAAACGATTGCGAACAACGATACTCCGGCAAAACTTCGAGTTATGTTCGCTATTTGCAGGCACGTGGAAATGCATCGTAAAAAGTAGACTCTATGTTAAGAGAAGAGAACGTGGAAGCTCGTGCTGCGTATTAACAGAAGCGTCGATTTATTACGTCCGTCTCGTCTGCGTTCTGCCATCGGCCGAATCGTAAAATTAGATTCAGCGGAATCAGTTTGCCGGTCGGTTATTTGCTTTTCAAAGTCTCGGGACCGATCTTATTCCGTGATTCGCAACGATAAGATTCGTTTACTTAGTCAACTGGCGTAATCGTACTAAATCACGAACCGTGAGTTTTTGCTAAATAAAATCCGTTGATTGTTCGTGCCGGTTTTCTAGCTTGTTCTCGCTCGTAGACCTATCGCAGCGAAACGTTTTACGAAACGATTATTCTAGATTATTTTCTCAAAATTTGATTCGATTTGATCGCTAATTAAAAGGCACGGTGAAAGTCAATGCGGAAATCGAATTGCTTACGAAGCAGCACCAGCTTCCAGTCAATGTTCGCGATGCTTTGGAGCTATTCGAACGCGAAGAAATAAAGAAATTGATTCCAGTCATCGATGCGGTTTTTGTCGTCCAATGCGTACAAAACAGCTAGAACTACTCGAGCTCGATAATAATTCGTTCCGCTTTCTCGTAGCGTTGATAATGTTCTCTATGAAAAATACAGAAAATTGCTCGGTCGATAATCCACGATCAATCCATCATGATCTATCGTTACAACGTCAACGAAGAGAGTTCCAGAGCATCGAAGCATTACGCGAATACTCTATCGAAGAAAATGGATTTTTAAATTAAATCGGTACCTTTCCTTTCATGGAAATAAGGCAAAAGGTGTCAGTATCGAAAGTTACGAGACACCGATCATCAATGCGATAAGAACTTCCGCGTTCTTTGATCAAAAATTCAAGATCCATTATCTTCGCGCTAACGAAGGAACAGTCCGAGAGTTGCGATAGTTTCGCGTTATTTTTGAGGAATGTACTTAGCACTCGTTGAAAGGTATTCGAGCCCAGTTTAGAGCCTAACTTGAAGTCCTCTCGAGTTGTTCCTACGTAAGAGTGAAAAATTCGAACCCGGCGAAACAAGAGGTAGGAAAGAAAATAGTTGGCGAGACAAAACGAAACGAAAATCAACAGTGTGCACGAGGACCGCGGAGACGAGGATCGTCGACGAGCTAGCGGACAAACACGCGGCATCGGCCACGAGGTAGCGGGCTTGGAGGACGTTGCCGATTGCTGCGCCGCGACGCTGACGCCGTCGGTCCCCGGCGCCGGCGGCATCAGGTCAAATCGCCGCATAAGGCCAGTCTCCCTTGCGGTTCAACCCCTTAATTACCGTCGTCTCGATCCGGATCCAAAAATCGCAAACAACGTGGTCGCCAGGCATCATCCTAACATGACTAGCCAGGAGAGCATCGGCAGCTGCAGTTTGGACGTCGACCAGTCCGCGTCCGACCGATCAGGTTGGCTATCTCGATGTCTAGCCTTTTGCACCGGCTATAATCTCATCACTGTACCTTTTGACGCGCGTAGATGACGAACAACTAGACGTAGAGCTCCGTAAATGATCCTAATCTTTCGATGCACAAAATTCTCTATTCTATTAACACGAAATTCCAACTCGTAGCGATCGTAAGTACAAATTCTCTCTCGGAGCGATGGTAAAATTTCGAAAAAATCAGCCTATAATTATTTGGCCGTAACTAATCAGAGCTCGTGTAGTTAACGCTCAGAGCAGTCGTTGGAATTTCGGGGTCGTCGTTGACCGACCTTCCACTTGAACGAATTTTAGTCGGGACGATCTTGGAACGTTCAAGGTCACCGATCCCTCCACCGTTGCCGTGGATCGTTTCTTTTTACTCGGTCTCGGTGCCGATCGAATTTAGATCGTAGACAAGCGTAGCAAGTGTAGAGCACGGTTTCTTTTCTATCGTCGGTGCCAAGAAGACCAGAGAAGATGCAGAGAGAGGCGATCGTCTCTTTTGCGCCGCGACACGACCAGCCTCTTGCCATTCCAGGGTTATTCCTGTGTCGAGTTTCGAACCAGAACGTTTCGCACTTTCTAACGTTTAGTCCTCTAACATTGTCCGGTTGAATCGTTCTCCGGGAACACGCTGGGAAGCTTTCTGCTCGACCTTGCTCATGGGATTCGTGCTACGGTGTAGCCGCGAGTGCGCCGATCGTTAAGGTTGCAATTAACATTGCGTGCTTTCGATAGTTACATATCATAGTATCGACTATTATTCTCTCGAGCATAAATTTAGGGTCTCGGAAAATAGGCTCTGTTGGAATACGAGGAATGTAGGACGAGCGAAACTCGCGAGCTTTCAATAGAAGCTTCTACTTTGCAGAGAACACTGTAGATAGCATCTCGAAGAAGACGTTGCACAGTTTGAACTTATCTTGCAACGGCGACTCTGTGTCCACGCCGGAGAATTTAACGAACGGCAGCAGCGAGACGCTGCAAAAGTCCCATCTGACCCCGGATGAGAAGTTGAACGTTAGCAATGGTCATCGAAGTAGCCCAGAACCAGAACAGCTGACAGTGAAGAAACCGAGTTACTTGGGTCTGGCTTGTAGCATCAGCGGCTATTCGGGGATCAACAGATACGACAGCAAGTTGAGGGAAGGGTTTCGATCGAGGGATAGTAGCCCCGGGACCAGGCTGATCACCAGAGACACCAGTCCGGCAGGTTTTAGGTAGAAATTTCCTGTTCGACATTTTTTCCAATCGTTCGAGACTTCGCGTTATCTGTCCGATGTATCGCGCGCGTTAAAATCCAAGTCTGGAACGCGTTTAGCGGTTCAGGTTTCGCAACATCTTTCGGATTAAAAGAGAATTATCGATTTGCAGATCAAACGAACATCTGAACGTGCCAGCGCATCCTTATCCTCCTAAGAGTCAATCGATCTCGCCTTTAGCGATGGACAGGCAAAACGGTTTCTCGAACGGGTTGAAGGAGGAGTGCAAAATGGAGACGTACAGAGAGTCGAGAAGTTCGATCAGCATATGTCAAGGTTACTCCGAAGTCGACAAGGGTGTGACGTTCGCCGAAGTCAGCCCGATTCGATCCAACACCCCGACTAAACGTACCACCGGGATGTCGCAGATCATGTCCTGTAGTCAACAAAATAAATCCTTCTCCTCGCGTTTCTCGGCTTCGTCGCCGAAACAAGCTACTGCTAATCGTAAGTATCCCAGGAACATCGTTCTGATCTTTGACCTACTGAAAGTTGACCGACAGTTTAACACGCGACCGATTAACAAATTAAATTCCTTGTTCCATATGATACACTATCTTCGTAGATGAACATCATTTCTCTGTTAATTGTGTACAGTATCGAACACCTCGTTCAGCGATACGAGCATATTAAACGGCTCGACGGCGGAGGTAGATAACCAGGTATTGAACGCCAGTTCGAGTAGCGAGAAATCGTTCATTCAGCAACGAGTGGAACGACTCTACGGTCCTGGAGCACTTGCCCAGGGTTTCTTTTATAAACGTAGCACCAGTAGACTGAACACCAGCGAGGGCAGTTTCAACAAGTCCGCCAATAACAACGACGCGTCGACGGACAATGCGAATACGGAGGAATCCCTTAAGAATCTACCGGTGTTAAGACACTTGAGGCCCGAATTTCGTGCTCAGCTTCCCGTGGTCAGCCCCAGAAGACCCACCGACGGCTCCGAACAAATTCTAAAACCTCTTCAAAGGTATGCACTAACCACGATGGCATGACAGTGTCGACGCAAGGATCGTGGTACGATCACGGTCCTTTTTGATTCACAGGGTAACACCGGTGTCGCGGAAGATCGAGCAGAAACCAAAAATACCAGCGGCTTTGAATTTAGACGGAAATATCGCGGAGAGTGGAGCACCGAAGCTTAATTTTAGCGTGACCAGCATCCCAGACCAGCAGCCGGCTGCACCAAAAGTAGTCTTACCTGTCTTGGAGCCGAGCGCTAGCTCGACGAACGTGGCGAAACAGGTTCAGGAGGCGGAGAAAACGGCCGAGGAGAAAAATGGACATTACTTTATGAAGGTACGTGTCGATAGAACGAGAGCGTGAAAAATAGGAGGATAATTCATCGACGATTCGTACGTCCGAATGTTCCAGCTGTTGAAACAGGAGACAGACAGGCTTCTGTCGTTGGCTGCGTCAGCGGAAGCGGAGTTGGCCAGTGGCGATACCGTTGCACTTCCGGAAGAGGCAGCCGGAAAACTGCGCTCGGCTGCGGGCAAAGCCAGGTTACTGGCTTCCCAGAAGATGCAACAGTTCGAGGGATTGTGTCAGAAAAATATTGTAAGTCTTCCGGACAGTGTTCCGTTTATTAGATTACGAGTAGCGATGGTAATCGCTTCGAGTATCGTACACAATTCGATATTTCGTAAGCCCTTCCAAGTTGTTCCTAAGTTGCGAATCGTTTGGTGCGTCGTTTCGATAGGGAATCAATCGTGCTGTGAATTTGTCAAATGCCCGTTGTCGATTCTAACGATCGAATGGAACGTTTGTTTCAGAATCAGGTTCCTGGCGAAGAATTTCCAACGACGGACGAGGATCTGGCCGGCTTTTGGGACATGGTAATGCTGCAGGTGGTCCAAGTAAACGAGCTGTTCGATCAAATTGAAATGTTACGAAATTCCCAGTGGCAAGAGGTATGTTCAGTTTCCATTCACCCTTGGACAACTCCGTGTTCCTCGAAGCCTTCGAAAAGAAAGTTTTCCCCGAAGCAAAATCCCGATGATATAAAAGCAGTTAAACCTTCCTGTAGATCCTCGTCTCATTCTGTTAGCGATAAACGCGTACGTTTCGAAACATCCACGTTTTATGGATCAGAGGAATCAATTTGCGAAAAGGAACATTCGTTGCATTCGATCGAACATTTATTGCTCGAGTCCCGTTTGTGCAACGACGCGTTTCAAGTGTTAACCACTTTACCGAATCTCGAAGAATACGATGAACAGTCAATGGAGAAACGTGAGAACGACGTACAATGTAAAGAGAGTAATCCGTTTTTATTCGACGATCTGGAATTTGACTTCCCTATTAATCCCTGCACTTCGTACATCGTAAATTACGTAAATACTTTACATACCGATGTACATCCGTTTCGTTTTGTGAACTCGAGATACGACTCGAACAATTTTCTCCCCCGTAGAGATGTTTTGGAAAATAATATTTCTGGACATACCTTGAAACGGAAAATGTCAAAATTAGAAGTGATATACAGGAACGAAAGTAATCGGATGCAGTCGGGAGATGACACGAATATATTGGACAATAAAACGCAAGAAGTTTCTGAACAAATAATGACAGGAAACATTGAAAGGTCGATAATGAAAGACAAGCGTAATTCATGGGATAAAAGAGACTTGTCTGTTAGAAGAAGAAAGGAAAATTTTCGAACAAAAGCTAAATCTAGTAGCCCGGTTGCAAGAATTTTGAATCGCGAAACGGCGTCGCAAAATCGTCGACGAACAAGATCGAGGACTCCGGAAAAGAAACCTCGACGAATCGATTCGGCTAAATCAGCTGTTAACGAGCAACAAAAATTCCGCGATAAAAGGAGAGAAGAGAAAGTTTCTGTCGTTCGAAAGAATGACAAGTTTCTCTCCCCATTGCATGAAGGGAGCACTAGAAATCTTGGATACAGTGTTAAAAAGTTGTTCTCGAAATCGAAGAATACATTGCGGAAAGATTCGAAGAAGAAACTGCATCGATCGAGCAACGACAAGTCACTGAGCAAACTTCAAACTCCCAAAACGAAAGAAAAATTGAACAAAGGCGGTTCTAAAGTAAGCGGTCTTTCCGTTTGTACCGAGATATGGTCGAATATCGATTCCATCGCTGACAAGCACAAAAAAACAAACTTGTCCGAAGAGAACTGCACATTCCGTGGAACGTGGAGCTTGAAGAAGATGAGTCGGATAAAAGAACGAGCAAAGACCGGCGAAGAGAATGCAAGCATTTCGTCCGGGACCTCGGATAACGTTATTTGGCGATTGAGCGACTCGCAACCTTTCATTCCGATATCTGCGGAAACTCTCCGTCAATTGAGACAACTATACATCACCGAGAATCAGTCTCATTCATCCATGGCAAACGGATCAGAAAAATTGACACGAATGAAGGTCTACGATAAAAAGAGGAAGCATGTTCTGAAGACTCACGACGAAGAGTCATCCAAGAAACTCGTTTCTCGCGGAACGTCCGTTTATTTGGACAATTTTCCAGAGGGACAAAACAACGTTCGTGATATACAATCTTTGAGTTTTTGCGACGAAACAACAGCCATGAGCGAGGTATCAGATGTCACGAAGGAGACTCGTGATTTTTCTGTTCAATGCGCGATGACAGCCGATTGCCACGGGTCAAGTAACGAGCATACCGTGGTTATAAATAATATAACGAGTAATATCGCGAATTGGCCGAAGAAGGATACGCAGATCGACAATTTTCTATCCTCATTGATGTCTTCTTTGAGTGCCGATATCGTTAAGTCTGGGATGTCTGGAAATAAAGATAAAAAGATGAACAATTGCGTGAGCATCAAGAAGCTGAGCTACGGTTTGATCGCGGAGAAAATTAATTCTTCAAAGGTGAACGCGAATCTTGTGGTGGATATTTCGCAACACGTTCGTTCAGACTTCACCGTTCGACCGCTGCACGATCGTAAAAACGATAGAACCGTCAAATCGGTGAATTTCGATACGTATTTGCCGCTGAAGAGGGGAAGGAACGTGGTTCGTTATCTGGAAGATATCAAGTATATGAAACTGTTCCCAGACAATATCAATGATCCATCGGACAGCAAACGTTCGCCTATTAAAACGAAGCACGCTCGTACGTTTCTAAAATCGAATCGTAATCTTTGTCGATTATCGTTGTATCTGTACGCGTACGGTATTCTGAGTCTCGTTCTCTTATTCCTGAAAATCGATTCGGGAAATCAGTGGCGTCTGGGTCCCTATGTTTTGTACAATTCGTATTAAGACTCTCGAAGACTGACAGAATGTATTCTTCTCGCATTTGTGGAATAAACGTGTTCTCTCGGTGCATGTACCTTTACTCTGTCTACGTTGTCCGCTTTTCTTCTTGCCGAAGCGCACAGTGAGATAGAAGAGAATTGCTCGGAAAAATGTTCGAAGCGGATCGTTTCATCGCAAGTACGTTTCCTTTTTCAAGTATTTTTCCATATGACGATTGTCGCTTCATTTTCAAGAAGCGCGCACCTTTCTTGGATCCTCCTGTACACCGTGTACGATCTATAGCAGACTACTTTCCAAACACTCACTGTTATCGAACCTGTTAACTTTCTAATGATTCGTCTCGATTCTTTTTCAGACCGTGCCAGAGAAGAAGACATTAGCCGCCGGTCCGCAAAACGGTAGCACGACAAAACGTCGTGTCACGCCCGCTCACAAAGTAAAACCCACGGCTAATAGCGAGGCAAATAAAAAGGCTAGAGAAGCGCGAGAACAGGCTCGAAGGCAACTAATCGAGGAAAGAAGGCGAGCGATGCGCTCGAAGGCGCAAAATTCCGAGAATACCGTAAAGATCTTCGCCCCAGACACGTAACGATAAAAAAAAGAATTCGAACGACTGGCAGGGAATCAAATGCCTCGAGCCAAATCAAAGCACGATATCGTTAACGCATTTCTTTTTCTCAAACGGCTCAAGTTTCGAGCAGTCTGGTGCATAATTAACCGAAAGCTTTTAAGAACCGGTCGAGTTCGATCGGAGACGCTCATCGTATTGCCGTATCGTAATTTTACGACGATTATAAAATAAAATACTCGTGTTGGCGAAACAGAACGGACGCGATTTCGCCCACGGTTTTTCGCGTCTCGTCGCGCGAAGATTACGCGTCAGATCGTGTCGTAGGAAGTTGATTATAAACAATCGCAAATTATGCTTCGAACGTGATCAAAGTCGCTTTAATAACGTTGATAGAGCGAACAATTTTGCCTACAACAAAGCAATAATATGATCGGAGCAAATTTTTTTTAGCAATTTACAATTTTATTAAGACATACGTTCTCCCGTTTCTACGCACTCATCGTTTCCCTTCGATTTATACACGCTGTGATGTTTCGTGCTAATCTTGTTACGTTTTATATCGATTTACGGTGTCGTTCGATTTCTACGATATTTAATGATTTCAATTTAGTTTGGGCATTCTCAAACTCGCGTTACGCCTTTCATTTTACAAGTTACGACGAGTTTCGATGTTTCAATTCGAATATTTGACAAAAGGATAGATTTATCGGAGGGCGAGATAGTTGGTATAGCCCGGCTATGGTTATCATGGTAAAAAAGTGGCTTAGAGACTGCCTTTTGTCTATAGATACTTGGTTTTTCCTTTTCAATCAGAAGTTACTCGGCTGGAGCTATCAAATCGTATTTCTATATCGTATTTTAACGAGTAACTTATATTTATACGATGACGTATTGTATAGAGAATTAATTGCGAGAGAGTATTAAATCAACAGGACGATAAAGGAATCTATATTCAAGAACATTAGTCTCGCGTTAGAAAGTTAAAAAAGAGAATGAACCGCCTGGATCCAAAGAGGACGCGCAGATTTTTGTTTCGCTTTTTGCTCGAATCAGGCAACGATTGTTTCGCGTAGCTGATTTTAGACACGTATGTATATAATTTTTAAAGAAATTACACACGATCGATCGTGCTCGAATGATTCCTATTACTTTTATTACTCGTATCGTTTCTGATAACGCCTAATTATTATTAATCTTTTAATATCCCGAACGTATTATTTTTATCGTATTAACACAGCTCACACGATCGCGCAAGGAATATCGTGACCGCGGATCTATTATCGCTAGACGCGTTTGTCGATACTGACATTCCGGTAGAAAGAAGACGGTCTCGAAGGCACCCCATATCTTTTCGTAATTCTCACTTAAGTTTAAGGTGTATTCGATAGATAGGCAGGTATAATTAGAGTTCGTCCAACCAAATAACACGCGTTACCTAATTAAGTAACTCTCGAATGCGCCGAATGTCGCGTTTTTTCACGATACGTATGCTGGCGACTGTATTCTTTTTATTACGTGCCCGTTGAAATCGAAGCAAATAAAAAGAAAAAAAGAATAAGAAACGATTCACGAAGCGTCGTTTCGCTCGCGAGTACGCTGAAGCACGCGCATCTGGCCGCGTTATTTATTGACTGTTGATTCCCTTGGTGCCTTGATTATTTATACGTGTGTACATACATACATAAATCGACTGACAACCACGACGCTTGGACGCTTGATTATCGCGTCGTGTCACTCTTGATCGCATGGGTCACATTCGAATCATCGACGAACGTTTCTACTGGTACTGTGATACTACTTCCATTCTGGAAACTGATTCACTTTTGCCACGTTCGTTAACGATTTATCGCTCGATCAAAATTTATCAGCAAATAATTATATTGTTAAAAGTCATTGATAAAAAGTTGGTCCGTGATTCCGATGTAACCCTAAGCGGGCTAATCGAAAAGTAAATGTCGATAAATGAGAATAAAATGAAGACACGTTACAAGCTTTCGATAATCAATTCAATTAAATAATTTGGCTGCTCGGATGATAGGTATCGTATACAGATGAAACAAGAAATTTGATCAGTTTTGTTCTCATTTATCAGTTTCTGCCTAAATAGGTTCGATCGATTTAGATTCGTAGCAAGTTAACGTACCCGAGTAGTAATTAATGTCTTTTTTTATTATTATTTTAACGAAGAAAACGTGTGACTGTTCATAAGGGTGAAAGAACAATGTATGGCTGTAATCGTGTAATTTTGCAGAAATCGTGAGACATTTAATGTACGTGTATGTTGGCCAGCAAACACACAGTCCACGTATCGTAATTTAATCTGACGTACTTTGTCCTTTCTTCGTGCTAAGTTAATGTACTTTCTCACCTGTGTATTTCGCGTCCAGGTGCTCGCCTTAATCCCACACGTAGTAATTTATATTCAGAACAGTGTTCCCTTAGCATCCGCACCGCCTTAACGACACCTTTTTCGAGAATTCGATCCAAAGCAGCGTATTACGAGGGTGATCGGCGCAAACCACGATCGTGTTTCAATCCTTCGAAACATTTATCGCACTGTTTTGTTGTTATTTTAAGAAGCGAACGATAAGTTTTTTACGTTGTATAGCAGAGGAGATCAGAGCTGCCCAGGGACGGCAGGAAGCGCAAATTTTTTACTTATCCTTCGAACAAACACATTACACAGTTACGATTATTTATTTATTAGACATTAGTAAGCTGTCCATACACTTGTTCTCAGTGAATTAATAAAAAATGAAGAAAACCATGGGATGTACTGTTCAATAGCGAACCGACAGCAGGAGTAAAGGAGGGTCGAGCAAGAGATAGTTGTTTAACAATATCCTTATTTTATTTCTTATACAGTATTATACTCATCGTCCTTTAAATCCTATACATATCTGTGTTATACGTATCGAAGTGCATCGACGCGTACCGTTATCTTTCGTTCCAGCGGCAAAATTAATTAACAAGGACTTTGAAAACAACGATTAGCACAGAATATTCGCTTCCGTAATAAGTACATAATCGATAGGGTACACGGGTTCAACTTGGTCCCATGACAAATTTCCTCCATTCCTCTCGTCGTAAACGGCGAATCCAAGAAGAAGAAGGAAATATATGCTCCTCAAACGCCCCGATTCACTTCGTCTTTCGCTCCTTGGTAAACGAAGGAGGGCGTTCCGAAGCTGTCGAATGAAATACGTTTTCCTCTGGAATTTCGCGTTTCACGCGAGACAGATCAAAGTCTTTCCCTCGTTCATCTTATCCTGAACTTTATCGCTCGCCGTAGACTTCTCCGCTTGACCGCTGATCACCGCGCAAACGAATGTCAGCGCAACCCCTATCACGGCACTGTAGAAGGCCCACCCTACACAAATTTTTACGAATGAACGTATTTCTCGAAAGAAGAATAGAAATATCGTAATTGGAAACTCTTATTTTACCAAGAGAGCAATCGGCGAGGTAGAAAGCATCCGCTTCTGGACCACAAATCCTCTGAACCCTTTCTGCTCCCCAACCAGCGGGATACAAAATCATTCCCAGAAGATACGATATTCCTGTTCAAACAGAAAGCAGTACTAATGTTGTAGATTATCGATCGAAGCAATGATTATTTCGCCGTGTTGTATGATCGATAATTATTACCAGCAACTACTTGAGCCACACCAGCCAAATTGAAGATACTTTTTCTCCCGATACTCTGTATACAGCAACCAACCAGAGCCGCTAGCACGGTCATCGCCATAATCGCCAGACCAAGGGTCAGGAAGAAATAAGAGGCTTTCCAGCAGCCTGGAAACACGCTGGAATCTGTGGCGAAGCCATCGACGTTGAAATTCGCGCAATGCGTCTTCCCGTGTAGCCTTATGCAGCGGTTAACTATCCCAACCGTTGGCACGTACAGTTCGGACCCGTTTTCTGATATTTAAACACAAAAAGATTTCTCTATTTTCTCTTACGCGATTACGCTATTAAATCAAATGCCTAAAACCAACGCGATAACGTCGGAGTTTACGTTGACGCGTCATCCGTCTTTTAGAATGCGATGTTGTCGTTAAGGATTAAGTAAGAGAAAATAGTTACTTGTATCTTTAATCGTCTGCGGACCAACGAGCCATTTCGGAGTGATGAGGCCCGATAAAACTGCCATTAATGCTACCAGGGACAGTAGCGTCCACAGCAAACTACGACCAGTGACTATCACATAGCACATGCTGCCGATCGAGTGTGGGTCTATGCCATCCTTCGAGCTCGAACTTCACCCTGGAACATACGAGAACGGTATTTATGATCGACATGTTCTTTCGCTTCGTTTCTCCGTGGAACACTGTAAAAATGTCTCGTGTATAACAGAGAAATATTTATCGCGCTTATGACGACTCGAGGGGTCAATGATTCGTCCAGTGTTTCGGGCGACCGAGCGAGAATAAATGCCATTCACATATATTTCGGAGAAACGTTGCGTACGGACAGGCCGGCATTAAAAGTAAAGTCGTAAGGTCGGTCGAGTTACCGGTTTCGATTTTTTATTCCGATTTCGTGGGGATCGTAAACGCGAGCCCGCCAACAAAGCAGCCCCTTCTTCTGGCCTCTCGTAAAACAACATCGTGTATATTTTCGTGTCGATTTAAATCGCGGCGATTCGATCGCTCGCGAAGAAGTGGCTGAATTTCTTCGAGGCAAGATCGTTGCATGTGCATCGGACGCGGTTCGAATTCTTCTTTCGGTTCGCTTTGACGGCAGTTTGTTCCGCGTCGACGACTCTGCCCACGCTTCCTCTTTGACTCGCAAGATTTTTCTTTCTATCGCCGGTTCGAAAGGAACATCAAACGTAAGCGAATTATTTTAATTGTGGCTCTCGGTGTATCCATACGTTACGAAACATGACATGTGAGATCGATCAGAAAGTTGCTCCTCCTTCGAAGCTGATCCATCTTCTACTTCTAAATTTATGTCGATCCAAGTTCAGGGTCTCCGGATGACTCGATAGGAGATAACCTTCCTTTGTCGAATACGTCTGCTCTTCACGATTTTTTACTCGCCTTTTAAACCCGCAAATTCGTTTCGTCCTTTGATGTTACCGCTACGTGGCGAATCGGTAAACCACGTTGACGCTCCTCGAACGTAAAAAGAACTCCGAATCAACTCGATCTTTAAAATAGTTCTAGAGTTTCGAAGAAAGAATTCAGCGAGTATTCTATTCTATATCTTGACGGATAAGAATATCGAAACGAAAAGAGATGTTGTACGATAGCAACGTCACCCTCGAGTAACATGGGGAGTCTTGTTTAATTAGATTCGTTTCACGCTGTACATCTGCCGGTCTTATTTTTATCGTTTCTTGCACCCGACCTCCTCGAGATCTACTCAAGACCGAGTTTACTTAGGAGCGTCATTTAATGGCTGTTTGTGTTTATACTGTCTTCGAGTTCGCATTAGATTTAATGAATGTCCAGCACCGGAAACGTTGATTCACCGCGATTCAGAAAATGTGGCCTCAATAGACGATACATTGTTTCAACATCGAACATCTGGCTCGAAAAGCGGGTCACGTAGTTTGGTTTAAAAGTCGTTGACCCTTTCGCAACGTTTATATAAGAGTCGATGGAAAAGAGATAAAAGTTATTTTGGAGAATAGATTTCTTCAAATTTACGCGTATAATATGTATTAATAAGTAGCGATCAAGTTAGATTGGACCGTTCGAAAGAGGACCAACGAGATAACAAGCATCAAAGCTCGCGTGTAGGCTGACTGGTGTTCGTCGAACAGAGTCCCTATTTTTTCTTTTTTCATTTTAATCGTTGCGTTCATTGTTGTGGCTTGCCACGCCTTAACGGAGCGTAGTAGGGGCCCATTGTCTCGCCGCCAGTCCCCTTACTGAATTAATTTTCGAAGTTTGATTCGACGCGGGGAGAGAGACAACAGGTTAGAAACGAGGCCTCGAAATTCAACAGATCGAACGGCCGACCTGTCGATTAACTCGACTTATCGAAATAAAATTCCAAAGAATTTCCCATGGAAGTTCAACGCGAGATTCGTTCATCGATCGCAGTCGTCGAAGGTACGAAAAAGCACGGAGGAATGGCTGCAGAAGAAATTGAAATTTTCGCGTTGCTCGTGAACTTCTTCCTCGAGACAGGCATCGCGGAATACGATATGTTTCCTCTTTCTCCCTCCATATAATTCCTGAACGGCAAACTCTGGCCATTAGTCATCGAGCAATGGGTCCTCTGTCCAGCAGCTCGTTATCGGTAGGGCGTAAGTCGACGGCCAGTGCGAACTTGACGCTCGTAAATTCAAATCACACGTTTCCGGTCAATGGTCACCGATTTACGGGGCATCTTTATTCGCGAGGAGTAAACCGAAACCCTTCCGCGTTGTATTATGAATCTCTATTGATTTTCTGGTAACTAACAAAGGAGATCTTAACTATTGTCTGGCACGTGTCGAATGACTCACGGTATTTTTACAAGACTTCTGTCCCGGCAACCTAACAGGAAGGAATTCTCCGCAACCTGTAGAAATTCGCGGTAACCGAAGTTTCAAAACAGCGAGTTCGATTTCAGAAACACGAGACACCCACCTCGTTGCATAATCTAGCAACAAAGATGCAGACCATCTGCGAGGCAGCTGTTGGACAGGTGCTCCCTTACTTCTCCAACCTCTTGTTTTCGTCCCCTTTCGCTCCAAAGATTCTCTCAGGTTCACCTCTTCTTCTTCTTCTCTCTTTTCTTTTACCTGCCTCTTCGCGGCGTACACAACATCGATTTTATCCGACGGTAATTTATCGCCATCTCAGCCGATCGAACGTCCCCCTTTAACCGATCGTGATCGATTAAATATTTCGGGAAAAACGATTCTGCGAAACGATCTCGGTCGCTCCTCGAAAGAATACTGCGATTTTCTGTCGTATAATTTAACTGTCTATCTCCTTTGCTGGTTGTCGTTTCATTTTTTCATCGACATAAGTCGAAAGCTGGAAAAATTCGTTTCGGCAGAGACCGTCGAGAGAACATAGTCAGATCGTGCAGGGTTGTTTCGAAGTCTCATCGCTGTCGGATTAACGGGCGAAATTCGCTTTTGTTCACGGACAGATTTACAGTTTCGTGGAACGATTTGTGTTCCAGGAACAGCCACGCCTATTCCCATGAATCTCTTTCGAAAGGGCTGCGGCATTCCACGTTAGATGTATCTCTCGTGAAAAACGTGTGAAGGGTTCGATAAATGTTTAACGCGTTTCTTCGTAACGCATCCATTATATTTTTATACTGGAACATATAACGTTTAATTTAACGAACCGATAGCAATACATATATTAGGCTCCCCTCGGTAAAAAGTTCAGAGGATGGGAGCACATTTCTGAGTTCATAAGGAAAATTCAGCCATCGTTTACTTTTAGCCTGGATAGAACGTACAGTTTTCCAATTATTTGTGAACATGTAGTGACGAAAAGAAATTCACGATAAAAACGGAGAAGCAATCGGTGCAAGAGTATCGTGTAATTATGCTTTGAACCGAATAAAGAGTTGGAAGATTAATGATCGACGCATCACAGAGGATCAGCAGGAAGCGTTCGAGCGGAATTACTTCCGACCAACGCGACGTGGAATCCTATTTACGACTGTCCGTGATAACAGTTCAATGCTTAGGCGCCTCTCCGCTAGAACGATCGTCGAGATAATTAAGGTACCACGAGCAAGACGACCAGCTTAACGGTGATTTCCAGCGTATCTACCTAGGCCCGGCAATTAAGATAATCGCCGATCACGCGTTGCGACTACGCGTCCTCTCTCGTGGACGTTGACCAGTACTTGGAATTCTCATGGAACTTTTTTATTCGCTTCTCCTACCCATTTTTTTTCTGGACATAATCGTTGCGTTGGAAGCAACGGAAAGTTTGTGGGAAGTTAATTGTTAACACTGTTGCAGTCGATGTCACGTACTCGTGACTTCGATCGACCCGTTAATGCAGTCGTTTTTCAACCTGAACGAACTCCCTGCCCTACGAGTCAACTTACATTGTAATTTCTCTGAAAATAACAATGGAGGGTCAATAGACTAGAATAGCGTTCTAGGTGCATCGCTAACTCTTCGCTTTTCTGCCACTCTGTGGAACTCTTCGTGTCGATCTCGATCCTCTCGACACCGTAAAATGGACTTGTATTTTTTTCGCGGCTTTTCCTTCGATTGCTCCCATCGTTCCGTTGCTCGTACGTTTCCAACTTGTCTCTTTCCCTCTTTTCTCGTTCCATTTGTTCCTGCTAGCTGGTTCGAGAGACCAGCATAGCCAGTCGCTGTGTCATCGAGCCTCGATACATCATAAATATAAATTGCTTTCTGGATACGTGTTGGTACAAATGGGGACTACGGGCCACGAGCACACACGCGTGTACGCGCGGCTGTGTTCCGGAATCTTAATGCCGCGGAAAATGACAAATGAATTGCACGACGAATTTCATGACGTTCGATTCGCCCGACCGACTCGTTACTTTTCCATTAACGCGTTCCGCGCCGTAACGACCACCTTTCTTATCGTGATCGGTGCTTACGAAGTTTTAACGTTAATATTACGTTAATTTCGTAAGCTAGCAAGTGAAAATTCGAATCAGAGAACGAAACGAGCGTATTCCGAATAATTATATTCATAGCGTGCCATTACCGCGGCATTTCACGATACGCTACAGGCGTCATGGATCTGCGCCGCACCCAATTAACATTATTAATATTAATATCTAACGAATATGTAGGACGTTATGTATTTCGTGGCTTTATATTCCTCGTCGAGGCCGTATATCTTTCCTGAAATTTTAACCGCATGTCTCTAAAGAACGTACATACGTATACGTCCTTAACAACAAAGATTCCTAACTCGCTCATTTATCGAGACTTTCCTCGGGGCTTTCGCGATTCAATTCCTTGCAGCTCGCTGCATCCGTTTAAAGATTTCATTTGAAATTCGTGTGGCAGGTATTAAGTGAGAGATCCAGAGAGTGTTTCTCGCGATCCTCGCCCTCGGTGAGGACTCTCCGTGTTCGTGTCTCTGTTCGTGCAAGTCGTTCGGGAAGCGAATGCACGGTGCATTCTAATCTTCCAACCGGCTGTAGCGATGCGAACCGCGTTCTCGGCCACGTATACCGAGAAAACGAGCCCCCTTTGGCAATCTAGCCGATCTGGAATGGATTCGTAATCGCTCGTTAATGCGTTTCCGAGGAGTCAGAAGCTGAACGTAACCGGAGAAGATATTTTCTCCGCTAAAAAATCAACGAATCTTTCTTTCCTTTTCTTCGCTTCTTTAAAACGATTTACTCGTGACTTTTTCGTTTGGACATCCTCGAAGAAGCATTGTCCGCAATTCAGGATATTTAAGTAGGACGCGTTGCAATTTATCGAGTCGAGTTCATAGCACTTTCAGCAGACGGTTTATCTGGATCTTCAGGAAGCGCGTGTTGCCCACTCGCAGACTTCCACTGTTGGTTACTCGCTGCAATTAAACGCGTTCAACGTTTAAACGCGGACTTCCTGACGTTTCCATCGCGATCGAAATTCTTTCTTGGAACAAAAATTTCATCGATAATTCGAAATTTTAAATAGAAATTTGTTCAAACGATTACAATCTTCTACCGCGATCGTACCAATATTAGACCACAGAATGAGTCATGTTAACGCAGTTTGCTATCTTACCGAATCGACGTACTGAAAATCGTTCGAAAAATCTTGAAATAAAATTCCACGAAAATAACTATCGAAAACGACAACAAACAGACGATCATTCGACGAATTCCACAGAGATCCATGCCGCGTCGGGCATTATTTAACGCGGTGTCCATCGAATCACAATTAAAATGCGTTACATCGAATTGTTGCCTGTTCGCCAACGATTCACGATGAATCTCAAAACGCGTTCGTGAGTCAACCGTTAAAAAGCTCCGACGAAAAGCTTCTCTATTCGCGAACAAATCGAGAGTGGAAAGACAATCGCTCTGTTCTAGAGGAGCAGCATCAGTATCGGTAACGGGACGGGTGATTTATCGGGTCACTCAATTAGCGTTCTAATTGACGTATCGTCTTCACCATTAATTAGGCGTTATCGTAGAAATCCATTTGCGTGTTTGACCCAGTTTACAGCCATACAGTAAACGACAGAACGCGACAGCTATCTGCCGACAGAAATCAGGGAACACCCTTTGTTCGAGCAGTCTCCTCTCCGAACACGAGTCGCCCGCATTCTTTCGTCCGGTACGTACCCGTAAAAAAAGAAATCGAAGACGCTCCCTCACCTTTGAAAAAGGGAAGAGCGTGACCAATAGCGCGGTCGAGCCGCGTTTTCGATTCTGTACGGAAGAATTTCGAGTAGTCTGACACTCGCGATCGCGGGTATCATATGTACACGCGTCCATGAAAATCGACTGCAAACGATGACAGGTCTCTATGTACACGGACAGAAGTCGGCTGTTCCGCGTGTGCGTTCACGCACGCCTCGAGACACGCGTGTCCACGCTGCGAGGGTGATATCGAAATACTATCGCTTCCCACGCGAGAAGGAGCCTCGATTCTGTCTGCTCGCCAACGTTCACGTGCGTGCGTAAAAGCCGCCTTATTCGGAAACTTTAATGGTTAGAGCACGGCCAGCAGCCGTACGTCGAGCATACTTTATGCCTTCTACCATATTTGACCCACGATTCATATCGTGACAGCGACTATGGGATTCGGTAACGAGTCCCTTTCAGAAACTTTCGCAACCTCTTCATCGCTCTAATGGACGAACAGTAAGATTCAATGGCTTTTCTTTATCTCTGTTACTGTACGTGTATCTACAGGCACGTTCTTCTAACTGAAAGGATTAAACAAGGAATGGAAGCTAGTCAAATCTTCCTCCCCATCATTTTTTCTTTATATTTACGTTCGGTAGTGAATTCCAGTTAATCTCTGTTATCTCTATGTACCTAGACCCTGTGTCGAATTCGACGTGATTTTAAGAATTCTCGAACTTATTCGAGTAAACTTAGCCTCCGTACGAAATCGAGCGTTACAGGATCTTAGCAGCCACGCTATAAAATATGTGCACGATTCACGGTTCGATGTGTCTACCGACGCGATAGTCCCGTCCAATAGGACAAAAGGAAAAATCCTGCGACTCGTTCGCATACGAATTCAACGTTTTAACACTGGCAATGAATTATACAGCCTCCGTGTCCGTGAGAACGGGTCCCTGCTCGGACGTGGCGTTATTACATCGTAGAAATACCTTCGCGGACCGTTTCGTTCGCCACGTAATAACTGTCATAGGCGTTCGCGATTGCAGTATCGTCCCCATGGGCCAGTCCCATGGTGGTTTACCAGATCGTAACCAGATCTTTGAGTTTCGAGGTTTATGGCCACGCGGCAAACCGCAGTAACGCGTGTCTATTAAACGAAAGGCGAACGAAAACGAACGCATGGGCCTCTACACATCTCTGCCGAAGAAATTGTTCATACGCGAATCGAACACTTGCCGCTTCGCGGATATTTCTTTTGCTCGATTTTGCAAACGGGCTTTCGGCAAAACATTCGACACTTCGTTATCTGGTCTCACTGACCTAGAATATACCATCGAACCGCTGATCGAGGGAATTTTTAGAGAATCGTGTTAGAAACAAATATACGAAAGAATTGTGTCTGTACGAATTCAGAGGGTGAAACACGCGAGTAAAAACGAACCACTGGACGGGACGATTAATTAATCATCGCTCAGTCTGTTTCGTTAAAACGTAATTTGTTTTAATTCAACGCTAGGCATCCATAAAGAAATGCGAGATGTAATGGGAGAAGTGCTTGTGTGTGAAACTTTTAATATTCATTTGGACTCGGTATCGTTACAGTAAACAATTTTTCACTATGGTTAATCGTCCTAAACTGCTCCTAAACTGTTACGATATACTAAGTGGTTGACACCTCGAAACAAAAAGCAACTCTCGAACATCTTTTAACTTAACCAAACACCGAATTTTTCACCGTCTTTCGGTTTCTTTTTTTCTTAGGTCCCGATCGGCGAACGATTTCATCGAGTCGTGACGCAACGCAAACCCGTGCGCGCACTTTTTGCGCGTGATCTTGAACGAAAGAAAAAAAGAAGAAAGAAAGCAGGCCGAAACCACCCTGCGATGCATAATTCATGGTGGTGGGTCCGGCTTTATGGCACACCCCGGTCTCATGATGTAAACAGTCGTAAATTAATGCAATTGGCTGGGACTGGTTCACGTGCGCGGAAAAAAGGGAAAAAACGAGCCACACAAAAGCTCGGCTCGTCCTCGAACTGCATTTCGCATTAATTTCGCATTCGGTTCGCTTCGGCCGATGATCTTTTCGTTTCGTCACTTGGTAAATTCGAGTTTCTATGGTTTCTACGAGGCGCGATCGAGTCGTTCATCCGCTTCCGTTCGCTAATTGGTCTCATTTAAATGGACGACGCATCGTGTCGGTTTCTTCCTTCTTTTTTAGTTTTGCCCGCGACTCCTTTCACGGATCGAGAATGGCATGGACGATAAATGGAATAGGAAGACGCGATAGAACGTTTCCAGTTATTATTTGAATTAAATTAAATTGAAGGGGCTGTAGAATAATTATTTTGTAATGGTATCAGCGGTGAATGAAAGAAAAAAGTTCTGTTAAATAGAATCTTATGTAACTCTTGTCCTTTACCATTTTATCCTGTGTGAGTTATTAAAACACCTTGCATTCTTTTACCGGTGAAGGAACATTCTTGAATTACCGGAGAAAAGGCTGAAATTTTCACCCACCTCGTATCACCTGGTGTAGTCGAAAACCACGAGAAACGTGATCGTTCACACTTGAGAATCGAGTTAATCGATGATCAGATATGATTGAGCACGAGTAAGAGCTACTGTCGAGTACTCGCGATCGAAAACGCGTAGCTTCCTGGACGCGGAGCTGCGCGGTCAAAGCGCCGAGCTGAACTGAAGCCGAAGCCGTTCGAGATCGCCGCTATAATGCAACGGGAGAGTTGAACGCGAGACTTGATGGCGCGACGCGTGATTTCCTTATTGCTTCTTCAACGAATACAATGTTCATTTTTATTTGGCAGGTCGTGAGAGTCTGAAATAGGCGTATAACGAACCGTAGAATAAAAATAACAATGTTCACGGAATGGATGCGTGAAAAAAAGGCTAGTTCAACTATCTTCTGCATTCGATAACAGTATTAGTGAATAGTGGAACAGCTGGAATTGAAAAGGCTATATTTTTATCCCTATTTTTTAATTTATATATGTAGTATTTTCATTAAGGAAATAGGGAAATAGTGAATCTAACTCCGCGGAACCCTAATAATGGTAATAAACGTTATCGTTAAACACGAGTGTAAGCTATTCTCGAAATCACCCTGTTAACGAAAGCCTCACAATTACGATTTTCATCCCATAAATCCCCGGTACATCCCATTAAAGACATGAGTTCAGGACCCTTTGGTATTGCCTCACGGTATCGGTCGATACTTTTCTCCAAAGGCTTTTCCCTGTTTCATCCGTGGGGGATGTCGCGCTGGCATTCACTTGGCGTCAGATTACAACCACTATGGGGGTGGGTGGTTTACGAGAGGGTATCCTGGACATCTATGGGACCCATAGGCGCCAGGTTTTATGAATTTATTGCTCGCGTCGTGTAATGTTTCCTTGTTTCGACATTCGTAAATCGATTCATGGTATATCACGGATATTCAATGGAAACGAAGTTGTCTTTTGGTGACGTGCGATGTTCAATTATTCGATGATTTTTTTTAACCTGTACGGTAATCACCGTAACTTTGTCGTATCCTTGTTTATAAGATCCTGATAAGAATCTTGAAAATATCATGGCGGATAAAAGGAGCAAATTCGGCTCATCGGTTCGAGATAAACCACCATCGACAGCAGGTAGATTATCGGTGAACTTATTTTAAATGAATTAAATTTTATACGTTTGGCAGCAAGCAGTGTAAGGAATGCTCCAGAGAATTTTACTGCAGACTTTTTAAGATTCTCGGAAGAGTACAATGTTCGTCCCTTACCCAGAGTTACGGTGAGTTTGCGTTGATAGTTAATTAAAACAGTTCCTCAAACATGAAATTCTTCTTAGATAAAAAGTATTACGGAACTACAAGTTCCAAGGTAATTCTTCTTGAACTAAATTAATTAAAGCATTTGAATTATTGACGTTTTTTCACGATACAAGTACCGAAGACGATGGCTCTCCCATTTTTTATTTAACGCTCGAAAGGAAGAAATTTGATATTGTAAAGGAAATCGAAAGCAAAGATGAGTATTAAACTAAATTACTTTTGCGCGATAGTCGTTCGACTATTCTAATTAATTAAATCGTGTCTTCTTACGTCGCGAAGTATCGATTTGCATTTTGGATGCGCTGAATTCCACCATGCAGAAATTCAACACCGTCACCGTTCTCGAGTGAATTATACAAAAATTTTCATAGTATAGCACTCTAAAAGTCATCGCATATTTTTAGTGTAGTATAATCTTTTCGATAGATTGCCAGATTGTCAAATAAATCCATTTGGCATTGTGTTAATCGCAGAAATGTTAACAACGATTGGGTGTCTGCAAGATTTGAACTTGGATATGAATCCGAATTCGCAGGAAAATTTTCATTTATTGTGCAAACCTGCTGGAAAGTAAATCCTTCATAAAATTGCACCTCCACGGTATATTTTTACAAGAACTCGTTTTTTAGTTTATTGTATTTGTCCCTAAACCTTTGTAAAATAACTGACGATGGAGCGAAGAAAATAATGAATGAATTAAAATATCAGAATGCACCAAACGACCCTAAATTAGTTATTTTAAGCCTGGCTAATAATCATATTACAGAGGATGGAGCAGCTGACATTGGCAGTATGCTTCGCACAAACAGGTAAAATTACTGATTATTATTGCTAATTATATAGCTCGAATGCCTTCTGTAATGTTTCCAGCAAAACGAGACAACAGTTAATTATAGATATTCCAATTGGAATAAATAAATGCAATTAATCGTCTGCTTTTATAGATCTTTGAAGTGTCTGGTTTTGCTTGGAAACAGAATATCCGATGAAGGAGCGTCGATGATTCTGCAAGAACTTCAAATGTATGGAAACTAATCGTTTTACCTGTGTCTCGAATAAACAACAATGCACAAATTCATTAACAGTTTTAATCGATAAAATTAGAACTACTTTAACGCACGAAGAAATTATGGATCTACGTCGTAGAAACTTTTCTGAATTAACGTTACTCGATCAATTGGTAATTAGATGTACATTCCTTCGTGAAATATAACTATAACAAATAACTACCGATGCATAGATGGAAAAAGGAAAGGACGAGGAGATTGATAAGCCCGTAAACGATGAAGTGTCAAGGAAAAATAGTAAATTACGAATGCGACCCAGTCCACCCAGACGATCTAAAAAATGTAATTAATATTGTAACAAAAAAGAACCAAATAATCATAAACATTATTTTTAGCCTACGCAGAGTCTATGAACAGAATCGGAGAAGAGGATGGTTTATATCGAACTTCGAGATTATCACGAGTAATTGTTGAAACTTTAAGTATTCCGCGATCGATAATTAATAAATAATTCATCTTTATAGACGAACGAAATCGATCTTGTAAGTAACAAGCGCCATCCCTTTCAAAATGAAAGTTTTCCAATAAATGGAGCGATATCGACAACGGGGAACTTTAATTTGCAATACTTAGACCTGAGTTGTAAGCGTTTGTAATTCATTTTTCGCTTTTTTAAGGTGTTAAATATCATTTTCATTATTTAGATAATTATTTAACGAGACCAACTGTGCTAGAATCGATAGGATGCTTGTATTATCAGAATTATATGTTAGGACGCGATAAAACCAAAGGTCTTCTATATATTCTGTTGGAGGTAATAAAATACTGAAGACCCAAACTTCACATATTAATATTCTGTTTCTGTTTTTAATATTATAAGGGAGAAGGCATTCAACGCGAGGATGATAAAGATTGGATAACGTTCGAAGAACTGTTACACACCAGGAGAGAAGAAAAATCTTTTACGGAAAACGTTTTTCGAGAATTCGTGACAGAGGAATGCGAAATCCTACGACAAAACATCAAACTTTAACAATCTTTGTATATGATAATATTATAAGATAATATACACCGTAATATAGTTAGAACGAATTTGGGGAATGGGTTTCTTTTTAATAAAAACAATTTTATTTTTTATCATTTGAGTGTCACTCCCTATTTTATCGGCATAGTATTTGCATCTACTGTTGTCTGCGTTTTCTAAAATGGCCACCCCAACAGTTAACCTAACCTAACATAATTATACATATAGTACTACTCTTGATACAGATACCTTTTAAAAAGAATTGAAAATAGCTGATTTCATAGCATCAGAATCGCCTTCAAATCTGCCTCAAGTATACCTGCCGGTAATAATTGCGTCAATTGGATCAATTCTTTGATACATCGAACATAAGGTAGGCACATTTGCGATCAACTTACTTTGTTATCTAGCAAATTATTACATTTTTTCGATCAATAACAATTTTGTATTTTATTACGTTATAGGACTGAAGCGACATCTACTTCGTTCAACGATTCAACTACCCCCGCAATGTAACAAGCGAATCCGAGAAGAATAAATCAACAGAAACCACTCACGATACATTATACAATATTATATTAATATTATAAGTTACTATTCTATTGTACATTAAAGAACGACCATACTTGTATAATATAGACATATAAATATAAGAACCGACTATTATATTAACAATTGTATGCATGTATGTATGTATGTATGTATGTATGTATGTATGTATGTATGTATTTATGTATGCACGTATGTAATTAATAGCTCTATGTACATTCAATGTATTTACAACTTGTATGCAATATAAAATTTGAATAAACGATAAATAAAAAGAATAAACCGTTTATTTATTTAAAAAACCTTTCCCAAGCGTTCAGAAACATTACACAAAACTATCGAAATGCAAAAGTAAAAAAAAAGTAATAAAAAAGTACGTAGAATAGCCAAAAACACTAAAACCGCGAAGAAATTCGATTAAATCGCGAAATAAATTTCTCAAAATTCCTGGAAATGACGTCATCAGAATTCCAAGAAGTGGCATTCGTGCCACCTCCTCACAACTTATGTTCTCCTGATACCAAAACTCAAAATCGGCAGTCCAGAATTCAAAAATCGCTCTCAGCAGTTCTTGGAAATGACGTCATCAGAAATCCAAGAAGTGGCATTTGTGCCACCTCCTCGCATGTTATGTTCTCCTGATACCAAAACTCAAAATCGGCAGTCCAGAATTCAAAAATCGCTCTCGGCAGTTCTTGGAAATGACGTCATCAGAATTCCGAGAAGTGGCATTTGTGCCACCTCCTCGCATGTTATGTTCTCCTGATACCAAACTCCAAAATCCGGATCTTTGAATCGAAAATCCGGATTTTTGAAATTTGGTATCAGGAGAACATAAGTTGCGAGGAGGTGGCACGAATACCTCTTCGCAGCTCATGTTCTCCTGATACCAAAATTCAAAATCCAGATTTTCGAATCGAAATACCTCCGTGCCACCTCCTTGTATATTATGTTCTCCTGATACCAAAACTCAAAATCGGCAGTCCAGATTTCAAAAATCGCTCTCGACAATTCCTAGAAATGACGTCATCAGAATTCCAAGAAGTGGCATTCGTGCCACCTCCTCGCAACTTATGTTCTCCTGATACCAAAACTCAAAATCGGCAGTCCAGATTTCAAAAATCGCTCTCGGCAGTTCTGAGAAATGACGTCATCAGAATTCCGAGAAGTGGCATTTGTGCCACCTCCTCGCAACTTATGTTCTCCTGATACCAAAACTCAAAATCGGCAGTCCAGATTTCAAAAATCGCTCTCGGCAGTTCTGAGAAATGACGTCATCAGAATTCCGAGAAGTGGCATTTGTGCCACCTCCTCGCATGTTATGTTCTCCTGATACCAAACTCCAAAATCCGGATCTTTGAATCGAAAATCCGGATTTTTGAAATTTGGTATCAGGAGAACATAAGTTGCGAGGAGGTGGCACGAATACCTCTTCGCAGCTCATGTTCTCCTGATACCAAAATTCAAAATCCAGATTTTCGAATCGAAATACCTCCGTGCCACCTCCTTGTATATTATGTTCTCCTGATACCAAAACTCAAAATCGGCAGTCCAGAATTCAAAAATCGCTCTCGGCATGTTCTTGGAAATGACGTCATCAGAATTCCAAGAAGTGTCATTTGTGCCACCTCCTTACAACTTATGTTCTCCTGATACCAAACTCCAAAATTCAGATTTTCGATTCGAAATACCTCCGTGCCACCTCCTTGTATATTATGTTCTCCTGATACCAAACTCCAAAATCCGGATTTTTGAATCGAAAATCCGAATTTTTGAAATTTGGTATCAGGAGAACATAAGCTGCGAGGAAGTGGCACGAATACCTCTTCGCAGCTCATGTTCTCCTGGTACAAAATCTTGAAATGCAGCATTTCGATTTCGCAAAAATTCTCGGAATTTTGAAACATGAATTTCGAGGAACGGTGACTGCCTTAGTTGCACCATGAAGGATAGGTTTTGGTAAGGATTTAAAATAAATAGAAATTGCAAATTCATTTTTTTCCCTTTATTTTTCAATCAATTTCTATACATGTTTGCAATCGTATTACATATTCAAAATCTAGTATTACATAATATTACGACATACACTATTTGAATATATATGTATATTTTACAGTAATTTGTAATTTACATGTACAGTTGTTATGCATTATACTAGTACAATTAATTACATCTCTGTTTTCGGAAGTACAGCCGAACGATCAGTTTTAGACATTTTAAAAAGCGCGCCGAAAAGAAAATCTGGTATGTGGCGCCATCTAGCGTGAAGTCCCAAAATGAGCTTCTTGATATCGCCGCCAGTGGGCGCAAAACTTTTATCTAATAGTAGTTCGTCGTTTTGCTCACAGGTGGCGCCACTAGCTCGAAAAATTTCTTTCCTTGCAAGATCTTGGAGAAGGAATAACATTACCGAACATTAATATTTATTATAATTCGGTGCTAATGTATTGATTAATTCAGAGCTGAATAATATTATCATCATCATTGCTAATTTTCCTGATTGTTTCACGTGCTTGTTTCAAATTACATGTACCGTGGAACTAATGAATTTGAAATCATTCAAATTTGTGGCTTTATCTCATCGGACAAGAACTGCATATCCACGGGGTCAATGTGCGTATAACCCTGGCCTCACTGTCGCATAGGAGGTCAAAAGTTCGAACGATAAGAGGTTTCGCGAAACTGATCAAAGGCGCGTCATTACATCTTTTCTTTTCCATTTGAATTTTCTATCAACTATTTGACCCTCGTACGATCACTTCTTTCAATCTTTAATAACTCGTTTATTATCAGTGGGAAAGGAGAAAGTAACACAATATCGGCTCCGTTCGGTTAGTAAAGTATATGATATTAACTTTGCCGCGTTAGCATTTTCAATAATGTTGTTTCACATCGCTGCCGCTGCAGTACTTACGAACATCGCGTTTTTGGAGATCTACTCATTCTACAACACTGAGGAACCTACAGATATGCAGTTCTTGTCCGACGAGGTAAAGTCGCAAGTTCAAATTTATTAACTGCGCTATGCATATAGCTTGTAGTACACCTTTGAAAAAGTAGCGGAATTGAAGACAATAATGTTGAGATAATATTCAATTTTACATCAATCAGTACAGAGGCATAGTTATCATTATTTTTTTATTTATCGATTCTGCGAAGAAATACATTTTCTTAATTGTGGCGCCGCCTAGCGGCGGAAAGGAGAACTATATTTCGATAAAGGTTTTGCGCCCTCTGGTGGCGAAACCAAAAAGCTTGTTTTGGAACTTCACGCTAGATGGCGCCACATGCCAGAATTTATTTTGGCGGACTTTTCAAAATGCCTGCAAAGCAGTCCTAATTTTAGAGGCATATGGTAGACTTGCAGTTATGCTATGCATATTTTTAATTATTTAAACCATCTCTTCTACTCTGTCGATAATTTCTTAGCAATGGATACACAGATTACTTAATATAATCCTGTATTGTATTTCATAAAACTCATAGCATATACTTTACTAAAGATGTAGCGCCACGACAGTGTGGACAAAATTAGTAACGACTATTGGAGTAGCCATGGGTGATCTGTAGTGACCCGATTGCCAGGACAACACAAAACATTAGTTTTTGTAATAGCTTTATGCTAATATTTCGTTCAATGAACGTCAGTTCTTCGTTGTGAATCTTTAGTTGACGTAAGCACGTCTCGTTTTTCAAATGTACGAACAAAAAATAAGCTCCTGTTTGCCATAACCAAACTGCATTTGTGCCGTCCTTAACAGCTCCATCTATTAATAATTTATAGAAACTTGATCAATAGCAATATCGATAAACAGCAGGAACAATTACAAACATCGACGTATAAACTTAGGGCTTAAAATGCAATACCGATGTCAAGGTTGAATGTATTTGACGCATTAAAGTGAGCCTTTCAAAGATGTACGAAAATCTGTTCAAGAATCCTCTTCATCGCGTGTTCGTCTACGGAACACTGAAACGGGGAGAACCGAATCACAATCTGATACAAGATACGAACAACGGATATGCGAAGTTTCTGGGAATAGGAAGAACCTTGACTCCATTTCCATTAGTTATTGCTACTAAATATAACATACCGTTTCTATTAAGGAAACCAGGAATCGGTCATGTGAGTAATGGCATGCATTTGTTAAATAATAATGTCGATAATGTAACTATTATTAGAGAAGTTCCTTTAGTTTCTAATAGATGGTAAAACGACTGCTATATATTGGCATAGGTTCGTATCGTTTTCTAATGAGATCCGTTGTGTCCCGAAAATTTGTATTGACACTATCCCAGAATTAATCAACTTCCGTTATTAGCTAATTTTAACCGGTTTTGTCAATTACCTTGATAAATACCTGTTTGGAATTTGAATGTCCATCGTTGTTAGTTAACACTTCCTGCTTGTCCAACTTGAAATATTGAAAGCTTTGTGAGTTGTGTAATTCCTTTGAATTGTAAAGTAGATTCGAGTACAAAATAGATTTCACTTGGTTAAGGGGAAAGATAGGAGCAATCTTTCACCATCTACGCGTAAAGATTATGAACAATTAAATAATATAAACGGTAGGGCTCCTCTTGCGCTTCCCCTTAAGTAAGGGAAACATAAGTTGATTAAGATCACCGAATGATCGAACAGGTCAAATTAATCGATTTTCCTTCGCACAGCTTGTGTTTGGCGAGGTGTACGATGTTGACACGAAAATGTTAAAAAAATTGGACGAATTGGAAGAGCATCCCGCGTTGTACGAACGATTTCAGGAAGACATCCTTTGGTCTATCGAGTCTAAAGCTAAATCGACCAATAACTTCGACGAGGTATTTGTCGTTAAAGATTCAAGTTCTCCCCGCATAGCGCATGAAACTGTTATTAAATTACTCTGCTTAATTAATTACCAAATTTATTCTCAGGTCGGTATCTTGACAAGGGTCTGGATATATTTTCTTCCACAGTTTAAAAGGTCCCTGTTGGAGGCGCCCATGTACAGTTCGTATAGTAACGAGGGAAGCCATGGACTGAAATATTGCGAAAAGTATGTTCGTGATCCCTCATACGATCACAGAAAAGAGGTTCAGTGATAGTGATTCCCAAAACTGTGTATTTCTTTCCAGCGACGAGAGTACGATAAGACCAGAAGATTTACGTTGACCCAAGCGTTTTTACAAACCCCTTCTATTGCCTGCCTCTGGTTAGATGATCATGGCAATTATCATGGCAGTATATTGTTATTCGTTGTAAACAATAAAGTCATTTGTTGAATCGAATTGCTAGAACGTAATCCTCTGCACTCCGACGCATTTTCATCACGAAGCAATAACATTTCCCGTCGATAAACTTATCGTATTCAGTTCCAGACTGAATGGTGATCATTTAGGATTGTAGAGGATTAATTGGTATCTTGTTAATTTTTATCGAAACGAATAACAATCGAAACAATACTGTTTTCTATGTTTATAAAGGAGGCAAAAATAAGGAAATCTCATCTTTTTCCACGTTTGCTTTTAAAAATAATAGAAATTCGAAGACAAGCACTACTGTATGTAATCGAGTAAATTCGCCTCATAATTAGAAGATATTTTCATATTTCTATGTACATTTGTTAAAATCGTGCAACATTTCGCACGGCGTGTGCAACTGCTGTTTAACGAAGTTTACAATGAAAGAGAAGAACAAGAAGATACTATTAGAAAACAAACGGTTGTGTGATTCTGTTATTTCTTTTTCTTTCTTTTCATTTTATTTAAATTCATTGTTCGCCACGCTCCACCCTTATCCTCTTTCGTTCGCGCACTCTCGCTTCCTCTATCATTCTATCGTTTTCTCTCGGTTCAACAGTTATAGTCGCGATAAAATTATTTCGTTTCAACGATTCTGTAACAAAAAGGCAGACGAAGTCCAAGTCATCCAGATGACGAGTTATAATTCAGTGTCTGTCCTCGAGGGACACGCCAGTCGCGCGACTTCATCCTTTTCACGCTCAGATTCAACAGCGTTTACGTGTGATCGTGGCTCACCAACCCTTCTTTCCTCTCGCATCAGCTACGGTTTTCGATTCTCCGTCCACATAGAGAAGGTCGTGTGCGAAATCGATCGAAAGAACAAAGGTTGGTGACACCTACCCATTACCAAATCGGTCAATCAGTTCGTTTATGAAATAAAAGAAACGATATAAAAACTTCTCTGATCCTTGTTACCGAGTGTTCGTATTTATATAAACATATATGTATACACAACAGTCGATTTTACTATACAGGATGGAACAGTAATTATCAACCATTATTATCAAACTTGTACAAAACATAGAAAAAACCGTATAAAAAGTTATCGTATAAAAAAGTGAACACACCATGATTTATGTCGTCATGTTAATAAAGTTGTTTTTTTTTTAAATAGATTAGTATACTTTTTCTTAAAAATTAATTACAAATAATGTAATTTACGGTAGCAAAAAATGAAGACATTTTGAAGATTGATCGTGAAATGAACTTACGTATACAAGCGTTCGCAGCAGTAACAATATAATTATCAGTTTTATGATCGATTTATAAGTGGAAAATGGATTGCGATATCAATAATTGCTGGTCCATCCTGTACACGAACAATGAGCAACGAAACGAACGAAATGATCGGCCAATCAAACGAGTGGCTTTATTTCTCGCACACAGAATTGCGTATTTCTACGTGGAAATGCCCGTGAAAAGTGCCTTTAATTCTTCAGGTAAAACGATTGTGAAAAAAATCTATCAGTCGCTGATTACTCACATTTGAGCAACTATCACCGACACATCATGGGTGGTTCACAAAAGTAAAATGCTTCAGGCAGTACGTATAAGTTGTCCTAGGAAATTTATTATAAATAATCACATTTTTTCTTCTTATCGTTCACTATACAAGGCTCCGTTTATTTTTCTTTCTTCTTTTCGCTTCTGCGTGTATGGCTCTCATATTCTTTTCATCGAATCGCTTCGTTTCTTCGATTCTACGCTTTCCATCTTTCTTTCGCTAACTTTTGCCTCTCAACAAAATTAACAGCGCTAGCACCCCGAGCTCCCAATCGCACAAGAGAATCCCAAAAACGTGTTGTAACACTCTCTACTTTCGTCTTTGTTTCTTATTCGCGAAAAAAAATCCAAAAATCAACGAAAATAAACAAGCGTCAACAAAAGTGTATACAGACATTCAATTTTTGCATTTTCTTTTATTCGAGACAGTCACGTCTCTACTTTGTTCATATGCACTCTTCCTTTTCATTTGTTGGATGTACTCTGCGTGTTTTTATCTGTACCATTTTCTTTCTCCTCGTATTTCTCTGGTCTTGACGTGTAATATAGGATGGTTTGCACCGTTCCAAAGCCCAGCCCCGGAATTCAATAACTTTTAATTATCATATATATATATTTATATTTATATATACGTATCTTAATTCATCTAAACTTTTGTGTTCGTTGACGTACGTTACCGTTGAGCGAAACGATTACTCTCAAACAAAAAACACGGCCCAAGCGGATCATCAACCTTGTGATCGCGAGCAACACAGTTCACTCTACAATAACCGAGCTTATCGAGCGACTCGTGCAGCAGTATCTCTAGGTACTTTATCCTTCTCGTTAAGGTTGTCCGGTTTCTGTATACCAGTGCCCTAACCTATATATTTCCATGACGATTCAACGGCGATCGATAGCAAAGCTTGCACGCTAAATGAAAACAGCACCGTGTAAAAATAGAGCGATCGCGCGACTACAATCCGCTTCGAGTCGACGTCTCGCGTGAAACTAACGAGTGTCCTATCTCGACTTTCGGGTCCGTCGCGCGAACTTCTGGCTTCCCATCGTCTTCGATAAAAAAAAAAACTTAAATACAAAATTGGTGCTAAACGTGTTTGAGCATGTCTCACGTATGAAAATAAATCTCCGCGTTACGAAATCCGTCGCAAGCAGCAATTGTTTCTTATGGAGCGTGCATCCAGTTTCGTGATAGGACGACGTCATTCCTATCGAGCGAAACGGACTTACAACCTGGGCCTTTCGAAGCTAGGGCATGTACGTGATCGATGATGCGTAACTATCGTACATGTTCTTCGTGTTCTATCCTAGAAAACATATTTGATAGCGTAGCTGGGCCACGAAACGGAGAAAGGCGATGACGTAATATGATAACTGTTTGTCGTTTTGATCAAATCAAGGAAGATTTCAGCTTTGATCTTGCGAAAGGGCACCATACTTGTTACCCAGAGAGAGCTTGGGTGCTTGAGCTTGCGAGTCTTGCATGCTGTACGATCTGCTACCCCCTCTATTACGTACTTCCTCGAACGTACCTTCGTCTCGTTTCCTGAAACGAATTAAACGTTTATTCGATAAATATATTTTTACAACGTCGCATTAGCTTTTGTCAGTGAACATCATTAACCCATACCGCCTGCCCCATGGTCCAGTAGGTTCATTGCTTTGCTGCTGTTTCGAGTTCAGAGTTGGGAAATATTCTTCGCTATGTATATCTGGTGCAATGTTCCTTGCCCGTTGTCTGGGACTGGCAGCAACAGGCTGGATGTTCCTTAAATGTGGTGGTTTATAACTACTTCCCAAAGTAGCAGGTGGCGGAGGAGGAGCTGCTGCTGCTACTACTTCTGTTACTTCTACTACTGGTTGTGGACGGGCTTCAGGCTTTTTCCATGGCCCTAAGTGTTTTGGGCCACCTTCTCCACATTCTCCGTCCGAACTGTTATCCACAGTACCTTTTTCGTCATCTGATTCTACATCCACAGATTCGTTAATTGTCAGATTTCCAATTTTTAAGCCGGTATAATCCTTCTTCTCTTCCTCGAATTCCTTCCATTCGTCTTCATCCTAACAATAACATATACTTTCAACACATGATACAGCGGAAAATTATGCATAGTACTTGTATCGGAAAGGAGTAAACAAATGTTATAGAAAAGTGTTGTTACAGAATTTTGATAAAGGGATTTGTCTTTCAACAGGGCAGATTCCCAATGGAAAAATCATCGAAATAACGTGTGTGATAATTATCTCGAACAGCTGCTGCGTTTCAGCGAGTTTTCGAAGAAAAGTAACCGCGCTCACGTTACAATCCGATTATATAACAAACAATCTGATGTTTCGACGATAACATAAGATGAATCACGTTAAATACGGAGGACCTAAATAAGCAGATTAAATTCAGCAATCGTGCGAATGACGTTTGCACGAACAAATATGGCAGCGACCTGTGCTACGGTATTCGCAGTTTCACGTTTGGAACGTATGGTATACAAGAATTAGAAAAGTGAACGAATACGGTCAAACGAAACAGTTGCAACAGAAACGAATATTCACCTCGGTGTGTTGAGTCTCTTCACCTTCCGGGTTCATCGGTTTGTCTTTCAATTTTGTCTTTCCCGACCGTTTTCCCGTCTCTTCCAATTTCTTCGCTATTTCCTCTGTGGTGGTAAACTTCTTCCCCTTCGCTTTTTTGCGATCCTTTTTCGCGAAGAAATCATCCAAATCAGCCATGCTGTGATGACTTTCGCGGTATACGCGCGATTATCCGCCGAAAAGCTTTTTTTCACGGGAGCACGAGATACAGCCTTAACACGGAATGATCGGAGTCACCGCTGCTGTCCACATGGGCTTGTCTTGGCCGGAAGTTCACGCGTTTACTTCGAAGTCAGTATAATATCCAAATATAGCTCCGACTTTTACGAAAGTCAATTTTTTTCGAGTAAAATATTGGAAGAATTCGAATCTCTGGTTAACAAAGCCTTCTTATCGTCGTATATTTTTCCAATTTTAAAAAACATCGAGAAATGTTCAACTCGCAAACAAATATGTGGCGCTGACTGTCTAGCAGAAGACCTACACAAAAAAATCCAAGGGCTACCTAACCTATAAATAATATAGCGAGCTTGAAATTTGGAAGTACCGAGTCGTTCGCATTGTTTGCAAAATGCTAGAAAAAGTCGTTGCGTTAGGTTACTTACGAATCGAGATTCCAATCCACGGAATCTGCAGAAAGAATAACACGTGCGAAAAACGTGACTATGCAGAGGTTAATTGATCCACGATTATTATATGTTCCGTGTAGCGCACTGATGGCGCTGCGGTACCTTTTACCACTTCCGGAATATGAAATGACAATTATACCAGTCGTAGAAATTTGTTTCACACAACAAAAAGGAATTGTATATACTAATTCTTTGTTGGAATAATATGTTTGTACCGTATTTCTTCTTTCCCATTTTATAAGATTCTACCTGCCACGATAACCGTAAAGATATCGGTAGAAAATGCAAATTTAACTCTGCATTTTTTGGCAAATACTAAATTCTTTAGAATTCATACAAATTGCTTATACACAATACACTTAACTCCGTTGCAAATTATTTAATTCGAAATCAGTTTTTAACTACGATATAATTCGTTCGAAGCTATGCCATCTTTGAACGAGAGCATCAAATGGTAATCTTGCCAAGAGAGAAGCTGAATCTGTTCACGATCAAAGTTCAAGAAGAATAAAATTCAAGCGAATCGTTGCGAGTATCACGAAGAATGTAAAACGTTTTGAAGTTGGCGCTGCTGGTAACCCCACTTTTTGCTGTCTGGTAGGAGCAACACAGCCGCGCATGTGGAAGAGCACATATAGAGGATCCCTAACTTGAAACGCCAGTAATCGGTTCTAACATTGCTACAAAACCATCGTGACTGGCGGTGTCTCCTATCATCATACCGGTGTACTACGTGCCGAGAAGCATCGCTATTTAACCTGCCTGCAGTTGATCTACTCGTTAGTCTGACGGTTTTCGTGTATTTTAAAGCGACGAGAAGAGGTGTTCGGCACAGCTTGATCTGTCTATCGGGATCGAAGGAAAATCGGAGCCGGCTGCTACGCAAAGTTCATGTGTCACGACGTACGACAAAATGAAGCTAACGCAAAGGTGTCTGAGCAACATCAACAAGATGCTGGATTTTTATTCGCAATTCAACCCTTCGCCGCTTTCGATAAAACAGTTCATCGATTTTGGTGAGTGAGCGACCGAGACGAAACGAAACGGGGCTTGCTTATTGGCAAACGTTGTATTTCGTCTACTTGGCTTCGAGACGAATTCCTCACTAACCCTCCCAACGGTTTTCGTTTCTTGCCCTCCGTGTATTCGGCATAACCACAGGAAGAGACGCGAATCGATCGATCAACGACCTCAACAACTGATGCATCGTTTTCATGGTTTCTTTCGTGAAACTGTGATCTTCAGGACATTGTCCCTATTTCCTGTTTTTGTTTACGTCAAATAGGGACGGTTCAACAACAAACAAATGGATAATTGCGATGGCATTGCTATACCTTTGGGCTGCTACGTTGGCTGAGGCGTTAAAAATTACGCGGGATTTTCACTTTTTCTCGACATAGTCTCCGATAAATCGCGATCGATAATTTGGCCAAGTAGTTCGATAATCGGTGTAGTGCTCTTTGGCCAAGTCCGCGATTAAGCGTATGGGCGATGATGTAATGGTTGTACGCATAAACAACGACAACATGATTGCATATGCTTACTACGTTCACTGGAAAACCTTCGGGGGCCTGATCATATCTCTTGAACATGCGGTTCGTTAGAGGGGAAACAATGAAAAATTAATTGCTCCTGACCTCGAAGGAAACCACGTACGCTTTTCTTCGCTTCCTTCCTCGCTTGCAATGGTCGTGAACGAAAAAGCTCCTTGACCGAGGTCAGGAGTGGGATCAACGAATCGTTAACCCTCGTGCAGCGAATGCAGGGCCATTTTGACCTACATAACTACAGAATTAAATTATGCAGAACGTAGGCTTGCTCGTAAAGCTCCTGTATAGAACAAAATGTCTTATTCATTTTTAATTGTTCACGGGCTTTTCTTAAACCTACGCACAATAACGTCTTAGTTCCGAGTCAAAATAATCCTGCATTCGTTTACTTCTAAACCCCAGAACGTCCATCCGCCGAAGAAATGCATGCAATTAGCTTAATTGAAGAACGAAAACAACTTCGGTTATACTTCATGTAAATCATCTTACTCTTCGACCTTGAAAGTAATTTCTAAGACGATTGCTGCCAAGGGTAGAAAAATAAACTGGAAGATCTACGAAGTACCAAAACGAACATGGACTGGTTTAAATCTTAAAAAGGCAAGATACTTGCATCGATCCTTGAAATGTCACTGCACTCTTGTGTCACGTAGCATCAACTTCGTAACAATCCTCTTAATCCGACCACGCTCGACACTTCCGATTCCTTAAATTATCCGACTAGCTATTTAAATTAGCTCTCGGACTGTATCGACTCCGTTGCCGACGCACTCAATCATTTAGCCTTTGAGATCGCATCGGCGTCCAGGATTAATCCGCGCATTCCTGCAAATTGCTCTTGCGTCATTTATCAACGACATTGATGCGCATCCAAAGTTGCGTCTGTTCTCGTTTCAACAGAACCATGCATACGAATGTTGTGATTCGTATAGCGCTTCATTCCTTAGAAAATATATTTTTACCATAGTATCGAGGAAGGTCATGATCGATGCTGTAGAATCATTCTTAGGTTCCGTGCATTCTCCCATTGAATAGAGTTTCGCGTGTTTTGTCTACTTATTGTCTGTTTCCGAATCGCGAAGCCTCGTAGACACGCATCTAACGGGTCTCCGGTTTCATGGTCATTCATTGTCCTCCCGCGTTAATGAATCGATCGTACACTCGCAATATCTCGTTTACAAGTCGTAAAGCCCGCATAGTTTGACCAAAATTGCAGATAAACGTTTTCGAGGTCATGAAATTAGCGTCGTAAAGACGCTCGATTTTCTTGCCGAGGTCAGCATATATGTAACTATTTTCCACTCGAACGATTCATGCGTCACTTTCATTTCCCTGTGTGCGCAGTTTGTTTAGCCAATATGTTAACAACTGTATAATCCGTTTGAACTCCCACTCTCACCTTTCAACTGCTCCGTCTGCGTTATAGAATTAATTACATCGGTGTATTCGATGTTTTTATGCACTAGCAGGAATGTGCGTGACCAACGTCATTAGTTTGTCTAGACTCGGCGGAATATTTAACCCTGGAACAACACAGACAGGTCAACCGTGAGTCAGATATACGAAAAGTATACAATGATGTCTGTACTAAAATTAGTTAGAACGTTTTAACGACAAAAAAACAAAATTTTATTTTATTTAACAATTTGACCACGTTCAATTGGTGATGTCCACCACCGACGACCTCCCATGACAATCAACGTGATTAACTATCTAGGTCATCGGTGCGTATCCTCTCGCTAAAGTGTTTTTAATGTTATGCGATGGACAAACATATTAATCAGTATACGCTTCAACAACATCCTGTCTCGCCTTTGATCCACTCTTTCTACATCACGGAGTTAATGATATCGATCTGCTGATTGTCGATTGATTCATTTTTTCGACAACAAATACTTTCTCTTGTTATCACACTCCATTCATTTCGATATAGTAGGCTCGTATCCAAAAGAATCGTACTTGAGGAGGAGGAGGAGTTCAAGGCTGATCGCATCAATCGGTTTGTAACCAACGAACCACTCCGCTGTCATTGGTCCTTGACGACATTCGCAAAAATAGAGTATATAATTATTGCAGTTGGAATCCTGCCACTTTCCGGAAGCGCGTAAACGCTGAAGTTTGAACTCGGGAACAAATTCGCTGTTGAATACGTGTTCACGTCTCTGTGACGCGAATGAGCTAATATAACTTTTTTTTTCTTCGAAATGCACGTAATTCATGATTCTGTATGTATGTATAATGTACCTACGCTTATCTAGATATGTGATGTTACAAGTTGAAAAATAAATGACAGTAACATTGAAAGTTTATTGAAAATTCTTGTGTTATTAATATTAATAACGTTTGTCAACGAAGGTTACATTCGACAATGATAATAATAATTCCACTTCGGCGATAAGTAGACCACGTATCTTTTCCTTCTTGGACTTGTAACCACTTTTGTAGAGAAACTTTCTGAAATAATTTCGATTTACCGGCAAAGCTGTGTAGAACAAATTTCCAGTTATATTATTTCTAATTTCTGCGTCTATTGGCAGTACTCGTAGCTGCATAATTTGCAGCCAGTTTGTTTTGTGTAATGCCTCAAAGAACATTTGCATTAACAAAAGACCTTTGTCCAACCACGACAATTTTTCACTTATCGCATAACCTTTGTGCATAGTAATACCAGCATATACTAATTTCTATTTCCTAATGGAAGTTAAACCAGTCTAAATGTTGTTCAATTCGAACTTATGATAGCTTAATAGCATTTATTTCTATTTCGAAATACTAAACTTTACTGCAGTTTAAAAGCGGTAAAATTCCTTTAAATTACATTGACACTGATACGAAGCTCGAAAACTGTTCTCTAATTCACTCGGAGAACGTATTTCTTGCACGTAGCTGATGCAGTTAGAGAACGTGCATTGGCCTGTGTGCTTTGTATGCGTAGCTACTGTCATACCGAAAGATTAAAGCTTTAAAACTAAACAGCTGCTTCCTCTTCGCACCGGTTACGATCGTTCGTCGACCATTCTAGAAGCAAAAACCAGTCCCTAGATGATCGCGCGAACATATACGGCAAATTAAATTCACGATTAATTGTTGTTTTCTCGACAATGATAGCATTTGCGTCATTATCCTAATCTTTTAATGCAAATGAATCAGAAATTTTATTTCAATTTGTATTCAATACGCGTTGAATCGAAAGTGAATCCCATATCTGCAATTATTAGGAAAAACAGTTGAAACGCAAGTTTGGAGTCGTATCTTGATAAAAAAGCAATAAATGGTAGGAGGGAATGCTGATAAAAGAATCGAGAGGTAACGTTGCTTTGTAAATCCTACGCTTGGTCGACGATTGCACAAAAAATATAATTAAAACGGTTCGAGTGAATTCTTTGAGCTGCAAGTTCTGGTCTAGTCAACTTTTTACATAGTCGATGATCAGATTTACCAAAGAGAGATGTATCTTTTGTCTCTTTCTTGAAAGTTATCGAGTCAGTGATGTAGAATTTTTTTGCAGTCTGCTAATGAATCGATGAAATTATTTCCTATACCTTATATTCCTCCAGTAGTATGACCGTATTCCTCGTGTAATCGAAGTTAGTCCAATAAATTTTTTATATTGCCTTCGAGATTACTAGAAATCATGAATTATTTACGATCCTTTTGACAAAATTGTAAAACAGCGGACGTGAAAGGTACGTACTTGGTTCTAAAATCCAGGCAACACACTAACAAACTTTGATCCGTTCGTTTCTAAACTATAAACTTTCGAATACCGATCGCGATCGGTATCATTGATAACTCTACACACATTTCGTAACATAAAACACATTTACTTCGAAGCAAACTCGTTGTACGTTTTTTTCGTTAAAATTATTAGCCAAGCCAAATAATGGATATATTAATTTATACCTGTATCAGTTTTATTTTTGAACGCTGTAATAGCCAGTTGGAAACACGACGTTCTTTCCGCGTTTGTTATTTTCATTATCACTATCAATTTATTCGACGATGATTCATAGTATTTACCGGGAAAAGGAACTAATTTTAAGAAAATGTTTTCATCTTTTAACTCGATAATAGAGACGACTATAATGGAACCCATTATGTAACAGTAAAAAACCATTATCGACTATTCCACGTAACCACGCAGTAAACAATCAAATACGAAGTCCAATAGATATTTTCTAGTATATTTATTTCATTCGGTTTGCTCGTGTCCCTCAATCCATTGGAAATAATCGAGGTAATTTTTAAACGAAAATGAAGGACCTTGATTCGTAGTAGAAAATTGATTGAACGTGGCTAAAGTCAAGATGTATAGGTCGTTATAGAAGCCAATTTACAGTTTCCATCGCTTTTCCTGATTTCAGAAAGCACCCTCGTGCTTTCTAATTTCGTTTGAATTCCCTGTGGATGAATCGATCGATCGTCGTTTGATCCTCGACCTTTCAATGGAAACACGACTTTCTATTTGAACGAGCTTTGTCTATCACTTTATACTGAAATTTACGAGACATTTCATTTCGTTTCCCTCTTATTAGTCGATACAAGTAATATTGGAAATTTCGAAATTTTAATTGCTGTTGAATTCGATAAGGTGCAAAATAGTAGAAGAAGCAAAAGCATTAACTAACTTTCGGGAAAGGTTACAGCGAACTTGACGTGTAATTGAGCAGCTTGTCTCATTAAATAATCATTCAAGGAAACGGAATATCGATCACGCTACTGGTTCCAACCCGATTCCATCAATCATAGAATTAAGTAATTATTCATTTATTATCCTCTATAGAAGCTTGGAAAAGATTGCAGATTGATTTTGGTATTTGTACGTATTAACGAATGGATTGTCCATTCCAATTACAGCTATCTGTCTGGACGATCCTCCAATTAAAGAGGACATTAAATGTTAACAAAATTCGTAATAATTCATTGCAATCGAGTGCATTTCGTCATATTTTCTGACCTTCGAAATAACCGTGAATAATTCTTGGCACATTAGTCTAGCGGACTATGCACCGTGAATAAAAAACTATTTCGGCATCGATGGCGGGAATCCATTTAGACGAATTTACACGTTACAACCCACTCGTGTTCTACGCGTTCGTTCAAAGTCCAAAACGCTGGGAGGCTCGTCTTCTATCTCATATAGTAAACAATCGCGTCACTTTCTCATTGTTATGCATTATCATATAATAAGTCCTGTTGCTTTTTGTGTTTCGCATATTCTAGAACAGGCATCCCTCCACACCAGTTTCGCAACGTTGTGTCAATTACGCTCATCATCTATCCCCGCTTTTTATCTTCGCCGCGTTATCGATTCGGTAAAACTTTCAATATTTACATCGCGTCGGCATATACATATTGTTGGACTTTGCAATTTCCGAGTCTCGTTTTTTTTTAGACACCGCCTTGTTTAGCGGATTTTGTTTGTTTCTGTCTGAGATACTTTTAGCAGTCAACGCGAGCTTCCGTGAAATTGCAGAAAAATATTACAATGTTGTGGAACGTACTAAAATACGCACCACGACCAAGAAAAGATAACGAACGAGAGAAAACATACCGCTGTCGAACTCGTTTATCGTTTTTGCAAAACGTAAAATGTGATACCGACGTTCTTGCGTTGGTTCATCAATGCGATTACGCAGTTGACTTACTAGTAATCTTCTAAGCATATTTTATTCGATTTTATTCGCCACAAAATATACGGTACTTTCAGAGATTTATTTCATACTTTTATGGTCAGTAAGCTTTAAGAAGATAATGGAAAAATATTGAGTCGCTGACGATGTCGATTTCATGGTTCACCTACAAACTCGTAGAGTTGAATGCGAACCGGTAATTCGATCAGGGTGCACACCTGACTTTGTAGAAAATCGTAATTTCACGGCAATTGTCGTTAACTGATCGCACCTGGGAATACATTAGCTGTTCCATCTATCTCATTACGAGAGAATGCAAGTCTCTTTAGTGAAATAGCTGTACGAAGGTATTCTTTGAGAGTTAAATAACAATTTCCTGAGCAATTATTACTTCTTTCTTATTTAACCCTCAAATTTTACTTGGAATTCTCCGACAATTAAGCAATGGGTTCAAGTTATCGGCAATGACGTAAGTTTAATCATATTTTACATGTGAACTTTTACGATATTCGATTTAAGCGTGTTTTCGATCAACAAAAATAACAACAAATTTATTTCTGATGCAATGAAATGAAAACAAGAAGATGCACCAGTGTTATTGAGTCGCAAGATTCGAGTCGTTTACGAGAGCTGTATAATAGTTGAGATAAGATATCGCACTCGATCACTGTCTCGGGATCGAAAACAAATGATTAGTTTTGAATAGCAACTCGCGCGAGACTGTCAATTGCTTTGATCAAAAAATTTATATCGAAAGATGTACTTGAGATTAAACTTGTTATTTAACCGGGATCGCGTGACAAGTTATGAATCGGTTGTTTCTAGATTGAACTCGAAGTACTCTTGACAAATCCAACCATGTAATTAAACCTTTCGTTATAGAAATGTATACATGTCGTTGGAGGCCGATTAATTAAGTCGTACGTTTTGAAACTTTGAAAAATAATAATCAATAGTAGCGATTGATTGAAAAGAACGTGATGACACAATTCCAAGTTAATAACCACTTGATTACAGACGAGTAAAACTAAGAGGCTTCGTTGCGCTCGATGAGACGGAGAAAACCATCTCGAGCATCATGGGAGAACTGTATATTCAATTATCGATATTGTTTAACAACAGTCGCGTTAACTGGGTCAGTACGTTTTGCGGACGACAGTGCCTATTGATTCGCGAACATTTTACAGGCGTCACGCAATAATGTTTCATTGTATTTCGCAAATCGAAAAGGGTGCGAGCGTCTATTCAACCCTTTACTTAATCCTCTGCTCGATATACGTTGCGATGGAAAATAAATTGACAATATCTTATTTGGGTCGCGACTAACCCAGTTTCACCGGATGTGACATAACAGACTGGACAACCTTGGATCCGGAAATAGAATAATGTCAGTATTTAGAAGTTGTCATAACACGTGTCTGACTATTCGTTGTCATTTCTACTGCTACCGTTTAGATGTAATAGAATTGAAATTAAATGCTCGTAAAATTAATCTCGTGAATAGGCTTTGAACTCTCCTTTTAAATCGATTTAGAATTATGTCCACCTATCGATCGATCAAACCTTATTAGCTCCCTTTAACTAAAAGCTCGACAGTGCTGGTACGCTGATGTAAGGCCAACGTAAACATACTGTCCATCCCAAGAGGACTGATAAAACGGTATCAATCTAACCAGGGTCGCGCCTACCACGATCAAAATGTATGGTGGGGACGTGATAAACAGAGAACGCCATAGGCTCGTAGGCGTAAGTACGTCTTTGACCTACTTGGAGCCTATTGTATAATAGAAGATTACAAAAAATATATGTCTCCCAATCTGGAATATTGTTTTCTAACTTATATCTTCGAAGGCCGATAATTTATTGTTATTCGAAACAATCAGATGATGACAAAATGATTGTCTCGAAAACGAACCTTGGACTCCTTCCTCAGAAATATACCGTTACACGTGCGCATCGCATGAAAGGATAGAATCTTCGAAAAATTATTTCCTCGTTTACTGCAAAAACAACCTTGCGCAACAATGTCTTATTTGCGAAGCTCGTTGCTTTCTTCGACCCATCAAAACAAAGTCGTTGTTTATAGGGGCTTTAAATCGTCGCCGATAAGATCGTTCGAGAGTCTCGCGATTTTTCTTCGTAATATTCGCGTGCTTCTATTATCGAGCGAAACATAAAAACAAGACATATCAATGGATAATGTGCGCAACGATAGATTAAGGAATAACAAAAAAGATTGATGATCCCGAGCCAATGACCGGGAAGAAAGTAATAAAACGAGAACTAGATTCGATGAATATTTCGCGTGATTATTAATCATCGTCGTTTTCTTATCGGTAGTTTGCCAAGCACGGGACATGTAGCGATTCTATACCGACTAAACGGAGCGTCATTGTTTCGAAGATTAGTGCTATTCGCTCGCAGTCAATAATTTGAAAAATTGATGTTTCAGGTCTGAGTGCTTGCGAAAGGAAGTCCTTTATATTCTTAAGGAAGGAACTGCCTGTCCGACTGGCTAACATTATGAAAGAGATCCATCTGCTGCCGGACAACTTACTGAAAACGCCTAGTGTGGGTATAATAAATAATTTATACGCCACTTCGTTCGAGGATATCATGCAGTTTGAGAAGGTCGAAGTCAACGAGAGTACTTTGGACAAGTGAGTTTAAATCGTCTTGAACGGTCTACTGTTCCGTATTTAGTAAGTTGCCACCTTGATAAACGATATATTTGTGGTTTACTCATAGATTCTGTCAAACTTTGGTCAAAATCCGAAACAGACACAAGGATATCGTTGAGACGATGGCTCAAGGTGTACTGGAACTCAAAGAATCGTACGACGTTGATGCTCAAACGGAGCACAACATTCAGTATTTCTTGGACAGATTCCTCATGTCTCGAATCTCAATTCGTATGCTGATCAATCAACACAGTAAGTTCATTTATTTATTTTCTACGGTTGAACAACGATCGATCAGAAACCATCGTTTCTTGCAGCTCTCCTATTTGGCAGTGAGTTGAATGGCCACAGTACACACGTGGGCTCTATAGACCCATCTTGTGACATTATCAGCGTTGTGAAAGACGCGTACGACAAGGCGAGGTTACTGTGTGACCAATATTATCTAGCCTGTCCGGAATTGATAGTCAAACAACATAACGGCAAGTTTGAAAAATGTTGATTGTACTAGAATTTTGCTAGTAAGTAGTATGATATAACAATTATTTGTAGTAGGTATTAGCTCGAAGTAGTCGATACGAATCCTTTAAATTCTATAATCATTAGAAAACGACATTGCAAAATTTTTCATCGAGGCATTCTTGATAAACGATGAAATGCGATAAACGTAGTCCTCGTACAAAATATCGTTTACAAGACTGTAAAGAGCTGCTTGTCTCATTGTATTTTGTTCCTTTCCTTTTCAGAGCAGGACCGATGTAGCCAAATTAGAATAGTTTACGTACCGAGTCACTTGTTTCATATGTTGTTCGAGTTGTTCAAAAACAGCATGCGAGCAGTGATGGAACAATGTGACTCCAGTTACGAATGTCCACCGATCGAAGTGATCGTATCTCGTGGAAAAGAAGACATTTGCGTGAAGGTAAAGATCCACGAATTTTTTCCTTTTGGTTGGTTGTCGCTCGGGACGTCAACGGTCGTCAATGGAATTCGTGCCTGTCGTCATGAAACATTGATGTTCGATAGCAATGCATTAGTTATACAACACCGTGCTCCCTAGCAAGAACGTTATCGAAACATCCGACTCAATTTCCATACAGCTTACATGCGGGAACTTCGAGCAGCTAGAGAACGGTGTTTCCATCTTAAGAAAATTCAAGGAAGATTAACTGTCGTGCTAAATTTTCTTGCAGATGTCTGATCGAGGCGGTGGCATTCCTCGTTCGCAAATGGACCATTTGTTCAAGTACATGTACAGTACAGCGCCTCGACCACACAAATCGGACGACCACACGGTTCCATTAGCCGGATATGGTTACGGTCTTCCAGTTTCTCGGTTGTATGCCAGATATTTCCACGGTGATCTCGTCCTTCAAAGTTGCGACGGTTATGGTACTGACGCCATCATATATCTCAAGGCAAGAATCTACCATTTGATTACATAATGTCGCATAATACGATATCGTTACGTTCTGCACTTCGCTGCTCATTTGTCTACCGTAGTCGTTTAGTTCGCTTGTTGAACTAACGCGAATTGAAACTCGACAGGCTTTATCGAACGAAGCCAACGAATTGCTGCCAATCTTCAACAAGACCTCGTCCAAGTTCTATCGAACCGCAGTATCGAGTACCGATTGGAGCAGTCAATGCGGTGGTGGGATGGCCACAAGGCAATTGCGTATGAGCCACGATCAAGGGCACACACTTCCACGAGGAATGGAAGCCAGGTACTGCTAACGAAATTCCGTCTCGATGGACCAAAAATTAGAGAAGTAAGTAAACGTGAATATCGATCACTACTTTACGTATTTATCAGTAGACCAATATGCTAAAAAAACATTGATGTTTGACAGGGTTACTAATTGGAACAACTGCTTCGGTTGCAGATAGGTCGGAAAAAAGTTCAGCGACTTCTGGCCCGCGAAACGTAGGGAAACGAGAGCAAAAAATTGTAGAGGACTGACCGTGATGGTGGTAACCAGGTTGATGTCAGTCAGAAATGCCACAATTTCGGCTTACTTGTGCTCGCGGTTACGACACTCTACATATCACGATAATTGAAACTTCCTATTCGACTGCACTTCGTACATGCATCTATCCTTTTTTTAGTTTACCTACTGTTTTTTATAACGAAAGAAAATCGTACGACGTTCGAGCAACCAGATAACTCGCGGATATTTTTTAAAACTTCGTTTCTTTTTTCGCCTGAATATTGTACAATATTGCGATTAATTCGTAATTCAAGTAATTAAGTCTAGAGGCTTACCTAGTTACTCTACAGAAATCGTTCTTTTCTGTTTTTTATATACGTATATGTATATGTTGTATGTTCTTTTTTCTAAGTCGACGCTTTAATTGTGTAATTAATTACGAAATATTTTCCTTTCGTGCGAGTAAGAAACCGCGCAAACAAACGTTTAGGTGAAATTCGTGATCGATAATAAAGCGGAGTTTTCTAAGCGCCTGAAGAATTTTTATAGGAAACAAGATTGATATAAAACATGGACTGTGATTCGATGCGTGAATATAGAGTTTGAATGTAGGTAGACGAATTCTGAATCTGTTATGTTTTTAATCCCGTAAAAATAGAAATTAGTAACTTAATTACCTATACGAGAAGACTATAGAGACGCATGAATTTGTCTCTGTCGCTTTCCTGAAAAGTATTTTATACGTCGCGAACGAGTCAACAAATTCTTACGAATCGTCTATTCATTTACAGTTTGTAAGATTGCGTGGACAAAAGTTTGTATGCGATAAATTTATTTTTCAGACAAACGCAACTACTACAGTGAGAACGGAATGAACGAATAGAGAGAATCTCGCGAATTGTTTTTTTTTTTTTTAATGAAATGAAAGCCATAAGTGTATATCATTTCGCGAATGTTATATATAATTCTTTCTCGCGAATGATATTCACGATGTAGCTGCAGATGTACTATGTATGTTCCCTGTATATACAATCTTAAATTTGTAGAAAAATCAGAGCAAATATTATATTCGTTAGAGGCGACAATTTTTAGCTGTTAAATACAGACTGTAGAAAATATTCGCGCGCATTATGCTCAGCGAATTCTTAAAGACATTGTTAATAAATGTATTACGAGACGAAAGGTCTTATTTTTCTTTCTAAGTTCCATCGTCAGATTAAAAAGTTCTTAAGTTTTGGTAGTGAAAGGAGAGGGGTTTGTAAAAAGCAAATATTAAAAATGAAACTCAACGAATACTAAACCATAACATATGAACGAATTCGAGAAGATTCAAAATAAAATTCTTTAATCCATTATTACTGAAACACATTGAAAGGCTTCAATGGATCTATCCATCAATTAAACATACACTAATATTTATTAACGCATTGCTGTATTTTTATTACGTTTGGCCATGCGCGTACCCATATAAGTATTGAATCGTTCGACAAATTGCTCCATTTCTCTTTTATCGCACGCTTTGCTCGCTAAATAATAAAAAGTACGTGTTATATAGCGATAACGATAATTTTCATTTGTAAAATAACGCTACCTTATGTACATGCCTGACGTTTATCAAGTGGGCCCAGGTGATTCAACAGAACGTTCTGTAGCCATAACTAAACATTGACAGGTGTTAAGCATACATATAATTATCGTCGATTGGACAACGTTATTACAGAATCGTGATTCTCTGTTTCATCTTAACGTTTGACCAATCGATGACAATTTACAGAAATCAGGTTGTAACCGCTTCAAGAGTATCGAAACAGAAGCGATGGACGATAGGGAAGCATGAAAAACAACGAACAGAATTACTGTCGAAAGACTACGCTTTATCAATCTTTAAAACAAAAAATCGAAAACAACCGCGAATAGAATGTTAAAACGAATCGCTAAAAATGAAATAAAATTGTTTAAAAAATATTGATCGAAGTAATTTTGGGACTGAATTCCAAACGTGTATGTATATTATATATCGTTGAGCCTTTCCCAAAGCCCTTTATTATTCTTCTTCGTTTCGAGTTTGGCACCAGCGAATTATAACTCGTCTCCCTTTTTTCCAGCAACAAGAATATGCGTTCGATTTCAAAGACAATACACGGACCTCTCTATACCCGATAAAAGTTTATCACAATAATAAAGTTTCTTAGTGCGCGTCCTACAAGTTTAGTGTACAATACAATTCGTGTATCTCGATTGTAGATTCCAAAAATACAATCTCGTTCATCTTCGTATCGGCACGAATTTCCAGAAAGAAACTCTAATATTGAATTGCACGTATTTTCTTGTTCGATTTTCGTCGTATGAAAATTAATTACACGCGTATCGTGGAGAGTTTTAAAGCTATCAAGCGATTTCTTTTTACGGTGATCTTTGGAAAATACGCTATTAGAATTGGTGTATGATCCTCGAGCGAGATCCGACAGACAAAGATCTATCGACTTCAAACAAAAGAATCACGTATCATATCAATGTGCTAAATTAAAAGGCATGTATATAACGTAAAGAAAATGATTCGAAATTTTTCCACGGATCTCGCTCTTTGCTTTTGCCTTTTGTTATCTGGTCAATGGGATCTCTTCATTCAGGCAACCAACTATTGCTAAAATTCCCTTAAATTCTTATTCAACGGTTCACCTATACTACAATGTATATACAGCATGGCAGTGATTATACACTCTACATTTCCTTGCCGTACAATACACGTGCTACAAAAATTTTGCAACGTTGAAACTGCTTAACACTTTGACGACTGCATATTTCACGGAATCTTCTATCAACAAGATAATATACATAAAGCATAATTAACACACGATGGCGTAAAATGTGACGTGTATCGAAATCACAAATACAAGAGACAGTGGCATCAAGGTTGTACTTAAAAATCGTTCATTTCCAAATTATACACACAAATGACGTAAACGTAAAGCGACTGAAAGAACAACGCGTATCAAAGACTCCATATGCAAAATATCAGCCGTCAAAGTGTCGATTTGGGTTTGCAAACAACCGTGTTGCTATCGATTGTTTACAACATCTTCCATTTCGATCAATGAATTAATTCTGACTTGTTTCAGCTATATCTCATGCGACTCGAGTAAAATTATCGGCGCAGATCGAACAACAACGTGCTCGTCGTGTCTACTTAGCTACGAACTTGGCATGTTTCGTTCACAATATACTCCACATCTCTCATAGTACATCGCGTTAGAAGGGCAAAATTTTGTTGGCAAGTCAAGAAACGCCTGCGCCATCAAAATCAATTTTATCAGAAGCTAACATAGTGAACCCTCGAAAATTCACCTAAATTTATTAAGTTTAAAACAACTAAAAGAAAAAGCAGAGATTTGCTAGTCACATGCTAATTAATGTGTGTGATCAATTAACCTTCGAATGGTAAGCTGCTAAAGCGGAAGCAATTTGTAAATTTGATTTTGAAATTTGTTACACCGTTACTTTGTCAATATACGAAGTACCGTTAAATATCTTTCGTTGGTCTGGTTCACGAGTGAGTCAGCTTCACCTTTCGAGGGTCAACATCACTGAAAGAAAAGATCTTTGTTCAGGTAAAATTCGAGCTACTTCCTTGCGACTATGACTAACTTTTATTATATCGGAAAATCTTGAAACACTTCGGATTAACTAAGAAATCCAAGTAGATTGTTCGGGCCAGTTTTTTGTTTTTATCACGCGCGTAGAAAAATAAGGGAAACGAACCCTCGTTCGATACGAAGAGACAACAATTATAACGGAGCGCCTCACGGTGACTGCGAATAGTTTACGTGTAATTTGAACGGTTAGTAAATTACGCTCGATTACATTCCTCATACGACATTAGTACAATTATGAATTATAATCTAGGACATAGTCGCTACTCAAATAGATACTTTATAATAATTACTCTTTGTAGTCTATCAAAATATTCATCACAGTGCTACGGACACAAAAAATTGTGTTCTGTTTTATACGTGTAAATAATGATCCTTTTTTTTGTTTCTTTTCTTTTTTTTTCTCCTTTACTTCGAGCAGGAAATGTCGCGTAATCCAGCCATCTCGTTGATTGCAAACATTTCGTACGAAAGCATGTTCCTATCATTTTTTTCTCCCTTTCATTTTCTTAATAAAATAAACGATGCATCTTCTCATCGTCTTTCAATTTTCTTTCTTCTCTGAAAATATCAACGAATCGATAAATCATATCTATTTTAAATTACACTTTAAACGATTTTCTAGATCACATATTTCTCTTTCTCTCTTTGTTGGAGGGGGTGTGGGGGTGGTTTTGTACAACACAGTTTCACGATTTCTTCATTCTTTCGTGTCAACGAGAGACCCGATTCTTGATATTTTCTATGCTCTCGGATCGCTTCTCACTTCCTTCATTTTTCTTTATTTTTTCTTTTTATCTTTTATAACATAGTGTACTACACACACATGACAATATCATCATCCCGTTAAAAAAATTCTTATTCGACTTTACACGTGACTCTTAATATTTACAACAATAGATACAGAAAGATGGCCTTCCAAAGGAGATCTTCCAGCTTTCATATCCACGAAGTTCGGCAAGCTAGAAACCTGTTTAAAAAACACGTCACTGAAATGAACGTTCGAGCGCGCGAAAGTTGAAAGACAAGAACTCTTCTGGCGCGAGCTTTTGTTGCGGGCAAAAGCTACGCCGGAAAACTAAAACACCGCACCCGTTCGAAAATATCGAGTAAACGAAAGGACATGCTTTACTTCAATTAACAATTTTGACCAACAACCAAATAAAATTCAAAGAAACAATGGGGGTAAGCTAACGCTAACGTGCGTGTTCTTTGTAATACGATTAAAAATCACCGATGAATCAAACAAAACAAGAACTAAACAACAAAACATGAAATTACTCAATGTTCCCTTTAGTGTACCTTTCTCAATACTCTTTTCAAACATTTCCTTCAAGAGAAACAATGTTTTCTCTTCAAATTTTATTCCTCCGATCACTTATATCTCCCTTCAATGTTCTTCGCGAAAATCCTTCTAAAATACGATCATGCCTTTGCAAAAGATAACCTTATTGACATTAAAAAATCTTTCTCGGTTCACGTTCATTTTCATATTCAATTTTCGCAAAGGTATTCCATTAAATTTTTTTCGGCAATCGTTCATGAATGAAGGATCATTTCTTTGTCAAAATTCAAAGATATCTCTCTCGTTCTTTCTAAATATTGCATCGAGAATCGATTGAATCTCAGTTCCAAACGTATTCTTTCTTCGCAAGAATCGTGCTTCAAGACTCTGAAGATTAACGTCCACTCGTTTCCGTCTTTGTTAAACCTCTGCGCGAAGGGGACTAGGTGAACGGAGCGACTGACAACAACCCCATGGAAAGAGCCACGTGGCTCAGCACCTTGGCGAGAATTTCGGGTTGGTAGGACCGTGGATGTAGCTGCGGAGTTCCTTTGGTGGCTCTGATCCGAAATCCGACGCTGTATCGACGTCGGACTTACGACAAATAATCATACGGATGTCCGTGTGCAAGTAGATCCGACCTGATTTACCGGACATAAATCTGAAACGAGACGGCTGGTTTTAACACACCCCACAGGGACATCTATTTAACCAGGAATTAAGGTTCTCTTCTAGTCAGGGACATTTAACATTTCGGAATATGCAAAACACAAAAGTGGACAAAACTGAAGTTGTTCGGAAGTAGAAATAGAGATGTACGCACCTAAGATGTACGAGGTAGCGTAGCGTTTTGTCCCGCAGTGTTCTCTGACGTAAAAAAGTATGAGATCGTGGCGGCATATCAGAAAGATCGTATAGTACTACGAACATCTTAACGACTGTACCCAAAGGATTGAGAAGCGTTACTTGTATAGTACCGCTTCTTGGTACCTGGTAGCCCTTTTTGCCCAAATTAATGTGTGCCTAGGCAAAAGTAACATCGCTCGTTTCATCGATGTATCGTTATAGGATAGTCTTAAGGATAATTTGACGCTTACAACTCGCCGTTTAAACAGATTTGTAAACATTTTTTATGACCAAAGACAATTAACGGGAAAAAAATAAGTGGTACGTACGAGATAGGGCGTAGAAACTTTATCGTTGTCACCAAGAGTGTAGAAGAACACAGTGACTGGAAGCTTTCGATGTTTTGGACAAAAGGAACCACTAGCCCCGAGCTCTGCCGTGAAACCATGAACCGTGGACACGGGCTCGAGTCTACCGTTTAAAGCTGATTCCTCGAAGCTGCCTAAAAGAGCATGACTCTGCGGTCTACTACGAGAGGAGGAGCGTCTTTTCGGTGTCTCCTCGCCTTCACCGGCATTCTCGGTCTCTCTGTCGGTTTCTTCCAACGACACCGCGCCTGGACTTGGCGGAGTGTTCAATTCAAACAGTGCACTGCAACGAGAAAGTTTCATAAGAATTCGCGCCTATTCGACCAACTATGTATACCTTGAGCTTAAGACGAAATGCAAAAATTACAGAATGATAATAAATGTTATCGCGTTCCGTACCTTCTCTTCGAGGAGACCGAATTTAAACTGCTATCGTAATCGAAACAACAGCTACCTCTTCTCAACGGTGCTGGGCTAGAAGTCAATGGCAAACCGGTCCTACTATGGAACACCATCGAAGCTGCGTTCTCCAACGATCGCCGAAATCTTTTTTGCTCGATGGCTGTGGGCACAGCTTTATCAAGAGTTTCCTCTTCGTCCGAGAGCGAATCACCTTTTCCGTGTACGCCGTTTCGTAGCTTGGAAGACAAATAACCGTTGTTCTTCCCTGCGATCGAAACAGTATCCTTACGTAGCTTCGACAGGTTGCTACCATCGTTGTTCTCCCCTTCGAGCTGGACTGTATCGTCGTTTTCTTCGTTTGTACTGTGCAGTCTGTTGGGCCATTTCGATAATTCGTGCTCGTAATAGCCGCAGAGGTCGTCCTTGTAATTTGTACTATAGGTTTTTGAGTTTTGATGTGCGCCATTTGTACTAAGGTCTGAAGGATCGAGCCACGCGTCACGTTTCTCCGTTTCTTCCGCGAAATTCGAGAAATCTATCCTACGTTTCGCTTTACTGTCCCTCAGATTCTTTGGATCGTGCAGGCTCGGTTGGACGTTGTTGTACGAGAACGAACGTTGACCTAACTGCTGACTCGTTCCTTGCGAACTGTCCTCCGTGGTCGAAAACACTTTCTTCTCTTGTTCCTTCTTGAACAGCTGCCGAAATCGATTGAATCTCTTGTTCAATGCCATTGGCAAAGATTTCTCGTCTTCCAACGGTACAGTTCTCTGCTCTTGATACATCTTCTCGCAGCCTAAATTGTTACGATCGTTCTTCTCCGTTTGATTGGCGTGTGCTGGCAACACGGACCTAGGTTTGGTCCCATTAGGAACCTCCGAGGGGTTCCTTCGATCTTTACTAGTTCGTAAGATTGCTCCCAATAGTATGTCCGCTTTGTTCGAGACGTTTTGTAAACAGTCCATAGTGTCGTTTGTTCGTTTCTCCGAATTATTGCATTTGATCGCCTGCAGCTCATCGATCGATCCATTATCGTCGAGTTTCTCGCGTTTCTGCGACGGATCATAAATATTTTTATTGCTATAGATCTCGGTGTAATTGGTCTTTTGTAAAGCTTGTTGATCGTTCTTTCGGCACAATTTGTGACTACAACCTTTGCAAGCTTTCGTACGATTCACCATATTGTTCGTCGAGCACTCGCTGTTCTCCAAATTCGTATACTTTATCGTGGACTTCTCTGATCCGTCCTCGATCGACTTGTCCGACCTGTCTCGTCTTTTCACGGTCCTGATGCTGGTCCTCTTACGACCCGACGGAGTTCTAGCTCTCAAAACAGCCAATACCTCGTCGAACTCTTGCTGACTCAACTCCAAATTGCAATTCTTGAATCTGACTTCGTTTCCTGGCTGCTCTTGGCTCTGCAGGTTCGTCGCTTTGACCTTGTTCTCTGTATAGCCGTTACTTGGCGCGACGCCTAGGACTCTTCCAGGAACCTTGCTAAACCATTCCAAGAAGCCTCCTTCCTCCTTCGACTTGTCTTTGTCGTCTGGGAACGACAATTTCGATATCAATTGACTCAAATCTTTCCCGGCTTTTCCTCTGTTGTTCGCGACGCCATCCAAGGTCGACTCCAGAGCTTCCTGTCCAGGTGACACCGCATTCGGATTCGACTTGGTCGACGACCTGGCACGACTCTGATGCACCATGCAAGCGGAATCTTGCTGGAACCGATTATTCGTCGATGGGCCTGGATTTGATTCGTGAAAAGGACTGGGTTGTCTGAAAGGATTTATCACGAGATTCGATTCCTTAGAGACCGGAGGCTTGCAGGTTCTTTCCGGATCGTTGAAGTAACCCTCCTTCGTACCACGCAAGCTCTGAAAAGCGCACTTCCCGTTCGCAGTGCTGTTGTTCCAAGATTCTACGAAAGACCAAGGCAGTGAGGAATTGAACGGTATCAAATTCTCGAAAAGACCGTTCTTCTCCGTTGATTTCGTTTCCGTTTCTTTGATTTTCTTGCTCCCAGCTCCCTGCACATCCGTCTTCGCCAAGTTACTCTGTTTGTCATTGCAATTCAAGCCAGACTTCAACTTAGAATCCTCGATCGTTCTTTTGTATCGTTTCTCCATGTTACCTTCTCGCTCGTCGATGTTCAACTGGGTCTTGAAGTACCGTTCCAAGTTGTCAGAATTCAAATTGTTTCGATTCTTGATGCTGCTGCAGTCCTCGTACTTACTGCTTTGACTTTGGACAGACTTGATGTCACGATTGTTCGAGGTCTCGACAGAGCACTTTGGAAAACTCGAGCTTTGACTGTCCTTCGGTTCTTGGATCACCGTTTCCTGCACTGATGGCATCGGCTGAACCGATACGCAGCTGTTCGCGTCCACGGGACCACACGGAAGCGATCGACGACGTTTCTTCTCGCGAATTTGTCGCGGAATCGTAGCCGATGGCGGTGGCACGTCTTCTTCCTCGCAGGGGCAGTGATGCTTTCCTGGCTTGTTGCATGGTGTCTGCAGCCTATCGTCCACCAAAGCTGTTTCAAAAAAGCAAAGTTTTGTTTCTCGAGATGTCCAAAATGAATTCTGTTAGATAGAAGACTGTTTTCGAGCATCAGCTTCGATAACTTGTCAACTTCAAACGTTTCAAATATCATGGCGGTTGCTGTGAGAAGGACAGAATTCATGGAACGATTAGGATCGGAGGTGGATATATATGATAAATAATGAAAGCAAGAAGCAATAACGAGTATTGTAGATACATTTGTTGTGTGTTTGTAGGATAAGAAAAAAAAAATAAAAATAATGATAGATCAGTCAGTACCAAAGTGAACGTAAAATGGGTTCTGAAGGTGATACTCGAACGACGAAATATCACGTTCATCGATTCCAATTCCCGTGATTTACCAGGCAAAAGGAGGCCTTCGGGATTTTGCGTAGCACCAGGAACCGGGGTAGCCTTGGTCGGTGTTAAAGCCCTCGCGACGCCCTCTTCATCTTTCTCTTTGATCGGGTGCAGCGGACAGGTGAGAATCGGCACCTCCTCCATCCGCGGCTGTGCCCACACGGTGACCTAAAATTTACACGAGAAATCCTCTTCAGCTCCATTAAATGCAGTCACGGTACAGTCGAACGAGATTGGGTAGCCGATGACTCATATCTGCCGGTTAAAAGTAGGCATTCGTTAGTGTCCTCGACCACCAGAATAGAACCGTGGAAGGTACACACTCAGAGAGTACGTGGACGAGAACCACCGTGCAAATTGCATGAACGGTTCGAGGAACATTGACCTCTTCTCGCCTTAATCGCGAGTCAAACCAAGTCGTTTCGTGTGCTCAACGTGAAAACATGTTGCTTGGTGGTGAATCCTGGGGTCGAACCACGTCTTCTCTTTGGTCCAACACCTTTTATACACACTTCAAACAGGAGAGTCAACAGATATCGATCTAAACGAGTTACGACGGTACGATAGAGTCTTTGAAGTATTACGAACGATAGGAAAATTGACCGAAAGTATTTGTAAACAAAGTGTTGTACCACTCTAGTACTTTAAATAAACTGTAGTGTCTCTATTGGTTCGTACAACTATTTGTCCCATGGCGATTCGTTATCACCCCTCGCAACAATACATAAATGGAATTAGTCTTCGGATCGATAACAACGTATCCTGGATTTGAACAGAAGACCAAGAAGAAACGAGGACGGGATTCGTTACCTTTATAGAATTTCCATCGCCATTGCCAGCCAAAGGGAACGTGTGTTCTACAGGTGCTTCCCGGAACTTTCTAAGATTCTCGTCGTTATGCGGCACCACTCTTGTCGCGATGTAACATGGTTCAACGCCTTTGCTCCTGGACCACCAAGCAGCCACCTGACTGAAGTGAAGCCGGGAACGGACTGCCTGATACACTCCATAGAAGTTCATGGTCTCTGGACTCCTAAACATCATCGATGGACGCTCTCGTTAGTAGCCGTTGAAACATTTGTTCGAAAATTTCGTAAAGTAATCGGCGGTACTCACTTGCTGGGAACGGCACAGATACACCAATACTCGAGCAGCATCTCCGACGTTTGTTGCCATGGTGAGATCGATAAGGACGGTACGGGGAAGATCGGATTCTGATTCGTAGCCTTTGCCAAACCACATGGACAATCGCTGCACAACACTACTTCGATGCACAAGGACGAACCGATCGCGATACGGTCTGCGATCTCTCGGACCAGCACAAGATACCGATTGCACTATACAGACAACATAGTTTTTAACCTTATCAGCATTTACTTTACGCATAAAACCTTTGAAAGACTTTGATTAAATACGATTAGGTAAATGAAATGATAAAATCAACTTACCAAATAATTATCTTCCTCGCATACGTGGTTGTTGGGAGCTGGTTGCAAAGGAGCTGCACAGTGTGGGCCCTCTTTGTAACCACGTGGAGGGCCCTGAATCCTCCCTTCGCACACAAGGACTCCAAGGGCTCGGAACACGCTGAGAATGCCACCCCGACCGCCAACCCCATTTGGGCTGGGAATGCCTCCTGTCACCGCACCTAGGCAGTGCATACCTGTAACGATAACAGGTTACGGTGTCTTTTGGTCGTCCAACATTTCATAAGTTTAAGAGTCGTTCTCTTATTCCGAAACCTCCTCTCACTTCGTAAAGAACGAGTAGTCTACTTATTAGAATAGAATGGTGCTCCATAGTACAGTGACTCACATATCCGTTCACGTACTTAAAAATTCTAAGAAAGGTGTATCATACTTTACTCCTTAACTTAGATTACAAATACATATTCATTTTACCGTATTGTTTAATAATTAATCGGCTTGCGTATAAATAAATATTAATCTCACGCGAAGATATACTTGAGTTAGTGTAAGATCTTAATCTAGAATGTTTAAAATTGTAATTATGCTAGACAAAATGAAATTCTAAGCTGGCGATCCTATCGAGTATTTTTCTTAACATCTGAACAGCAGCAGGTACTTGAGATCCACTTTGATACAAAGCGTCTGAACGCATAGAAAACCAGCCGAGTGCGTTCTAGAAACAAGCTTTTTCGTTGGAAACTAGCGCGGACACGAACCTGTACGCATTCTCCTTCTGTGGAAGCAATGTCCAACGCACTGCAACAGGATCGTCGACATTTTCGAGACCTGCTCTCCAGGGAATGAAAACTGGAACGATTCGCGCACGAGTACCGCTATCGTTGATCTTAAACACACGGTTCATGCTTCGAACCAGCCACGAGCGCACCTTTTTCGCGATATCTACATCGAAGAAACGAACTTTGCTCTCCGGATCGATCACGTTCGCGAAGAAAATCGACGTACGTCATCGTATCCTTCCTTACCGTTTCTTCGTGACTTACGACGAACAAAAGCGAGCCTGCGTTACGCGTAACGCTACACGTCAACGTTCTGCATCATATTTTTCCTGAGCACATGTATCGAAAAATCTTCCACCGCTTTGGCGAGCCATCCCTTTTCGCTCGATTCATCGAAAGATAACGAAGATGATCGAATTCTGGAAATATGCAGAGGAAGGTGACCGAAACTCGTAGAAGCTGAAAATTGCACTTGCAGGGTATCCAGATATCGCCTGAGCAGATATTATGATCGTCACGCAAGCTTTCATAGGGTTTTTTCTCGTTTCTTTTCACGACATACGATCCGAGATTCGGTCGTCCGTCTTCAGTCGGTCATTATGTAAAGGTGAATACGCAGGAGGGCGATGGGCATTATTTATAACTTTGCCCGCCGCCATATGCGGCGAAAGCGACCAACCGGATTGGCTTCCTCGCTGCTTTCCACCGAGCGTTTCAACGTTCGAACGACACAAACGCACGCTTCTCGATGGAAAACGCCAGGATTTACTTGGAAATTCTATCTAAGTTCTTCGTTCGAAAATTCGCTCAGCTTTCAGAAACGTTTCTGGTAGTCGCGACACAAAGAGAAACAACTTGTCTGGAAACGCGTCCGTACCGAGAACCGAGTTCCTCGAGATTCCTTAAAATGCTCTCACAATTGAATAATTGATAACAGGAAAGAGGCTCGAATATCATTAATATTTTGCTAATAATAGCATACGGCAAGCTGCGAGCAAAACGTTAAATCATGTCCTCTATGACAGAGATTGTATCATGTCTGACTACACATGTCTATTTTCACTGTGATAATCAGCGCGTTAACTATTCCCAACCTGTGTTTTTTCACGATTCAAAGAAAGACCGTGATTTCTGCTGTACTTGCTTTGTCGACGGAAAATTGAACGTCATTATGTTTCATATCTTCTTAATAGCGATTACGACGTGTCTGACTATACGTGTCTATTTTCACTGTAACGGTCAGTCCATTAACTTTTCCTAACTTCTGTGACGATTTCTAATTTTTCGTAATTTGATTATATTTGTTTTATAAATCGATAAGATTTCACTGTGTACTCAAGAATCGAAAAAATTGATAGATTTTTTGTTCGAGACATTTCTGTATCCCACAAACACTTTATAAACTACAACTTCCACTAAAAGCAGCTTATCATTTGTTATAACTTCACGTTTAAGAACGAACGAAAAAACGATCAGACTACACTGAAAGTCAAAAACGAGCTGTCACGAACTACTTAGGAGACTCTGGATCACACTCAAAGTCGAAAGTGAGCTTTGGTTCGAGAGATTGACTTTTCATCTCGGAGTCAGTGCGACTCGTGTGAGCGCGATGAAGAATTTGAATAAAGAAGTACACGGCACTGGCTCTCTCATACATTTGAACATACGCGTAGAGGAGGTCTTTCACGTGTGTCGAGGGTTTGAACGCAAAGGAGTGCTTGTGGGGTTCCACGAGGGTGATCGTACTCGGGTGTCATGCGCAAAAAGTTCAACCCTTGGCGAAGTCCTTTGAGAGTCGTTATCAGGATTAAGAGGCAACCTCTGCTTTACCATATTCTGACAAACGTTTAACAATTTATCAGCGATGCGATTCATCGTATCTCAGAAATATTTACAGAAATCTGCTCTTCTGTCTGCTAAGTCTTTATCATAATACCATTAACATTCTGTAGTTAGATAACCGTTATAAGCTTCTCGTCTTACCGTTTCTTTGAATGGTAAATTGTATGTATAAAAGAATGTGCAAGAATCACGAATAAATCGAGATAACAGATTCGAACGGAATCTCGCATTCTGATCCTTGAGGAAATAAATATCAGTTGTCCTGAATGTTATCAGAGCTGAAGTTCGCGACAAAAAATTTCTTTATACCGCTTCTAATCGCGTCGTACGGTAGTCTGGAACAGCCGATAAGCCGTTGCTTAAATCTTGTTAGTGCCAGATACTGTCAAAGTTTCCCCTTCTAATTAGTTATTCTAAATCCGCGCACGCAACGAGTACAATTTTCGAACACCGATATAACCGTACGAAGATAAAAATCGAAGGTAACCGCAAACGAATAAAAAGAACAATTTCAACGAACAAGGTATTAATATTATCGAGCAAGCAGTTTCACAGTTAACTTATTCGAGTTGTTAATAGGAGGGTATCATCATTTTCGATGTTCCATGAAGTGAATGAGCAGCTTTAAAGTGGCAAGACTTTCATCGTTACAATCAAAGCAATATCGAGAAGCGTTTCGAGCTCATTGGTGTTCGAAGCTCCAGAGAAGACCTTCGCAAAGCTGAAAGGGTAGGGACCGGGATACGAGGATGAAAGGCTGAAGTCGACCAAGGTACAGGCATGTGGCGACGCCGAGGGACGCTCGAGGGACGTCGAGGGACGCCGACGGAAAGGGCGATGCGCTTCTGGTGCAGCACAGTGTGAATGCACCGGCTGGTCCAGCTGAGAAAAACAACCGGCCCGTTGGCGCCGCAGTTATCCACCAAGGAGTAAACAAGCTATCGAGAAATTATTTGGACAGACTTACTTTCACGAACCCCTGCAATTCCTGTTTTTAATCGAAAGCGAGTCAGATTACTCTTAACCCACTGTACGAAATTTTCGAAAACAAACGATATTGATATTCGGTCGTTTTTTTTTCGATCTTTACATTTACGAGATTCCAGACATTTCTTAGATATGTTCTTCGAATCGGTCGTTGTATTCCAAATTTCTAGTCCGAAAGGAACAGAAACGCGAAAGAATGAACCTTTGAGAAACACAATGGCTAACAACGATTCCGTGGTAAACGAAAGAGTTCCGTGTGTCGTGGAAACTTTTGCAAGGCAGTCAGCCAACAAACAGATAGCCAGAATTAGTCATTAAACGACTATCAATTATCACGATCCACATGCCGTCTATTATAGTCGGAATTGCCCCGAGCAGATCAAGCTCGTGGCCATCGCGTATACACATACGCAACGGTGAGCAACAAGGCGAGCGAAGATGGACCAATATTGTTGTGGTTTGATAAAGATTATCGAGCGAGTCAGCAATACAAAAGACACTGGCGAAACTTTACGCATCGGTTCTGTAGAAGACGATAAACGATTGCGTTTTCATGGTGGTACTCGTTGCAACGGTATGGTGGTCGAAGGTTTAAAATTTGTTCAATGAATAACGATACAAAATGTGTCGTCGCGAATAATTTCTACTCCATCGAATTTCGTAACGAAAGACGACCAGGCGAAGCGAGCCTAACTTCTGCATACACGAGACAACGAAGCGTGAAATTTACGGTTGAAACGCGCTTCTGTAAACGCATTAACAGAATTACACGGCTTCCAGACGCAGCCTGTTAATTCCATTAACCGCGATAATATTTTCTTTCTTCTACATATTCCACATATGCTGAAATGCTCTGAAAATTGCTCGAGCTTCGCAGCTTCGACTGATTTCGAATCGTTATCATCCACAGAGCTCTTCGGTCCTCCCTCCGTTCTTCGAAGAAAAGGGTCGTTGGTTCATGCGTCTAGACGAGGCCGTCCCACCCCCGTTTCTTTTGGGGAAAATTACTGCCGTCGAGGTTCAAGACCCCTATCAGCATCAAGAAACCTCGACTAACGACAAGGAGATTCTGATTACGTGTATAGAAACGAAGAAATCTCTTGCTCGCTGATTAATCACAGAAACAGTCACTACAACAGTGTACAAGGCTTTGTTACGTATCTTGTCTTGTACATATTACTTACCTATATTTCTTCGTTTTCGCTTATCGGGTCGACGCACATCGACGTATTTATCTTCTTTCGAACTCTCGAACGAGGAACACTACAATTGTTATCGATAAGATTTCCGTCGATATCGGTAAGTCCGAGAAACACAACATCTCTAACCTATTTGTATACATTTTACGTCGTGACAAAAATCGATCAAATTAATTTACTTTCACCGAACAAGATTTTATCTTCTTTTCTTTTTCAATTCGAAGGAGAGATAACTTTCAAGATTTTTGATAGTCCCTTTAAATTTGTTATTGTGTCACGTCCGCGGCAGAGGCTTCTTGCGTTCTTCTGTGCACGTGACGAAAGAAAACAAAATGATAGTCCGGTACAACGGGTTCTAGGTTTCCTGAACGGTTAGTACGTCCTTAGGGCTGAGCTGTTCCCTGTACCAGGATGCAATCAATGTAAACGTTATTCGTTGACAGTCCATTCTTTGATCCATTATTTCTCATAAAAAGGGGCTACACTTTTTAATCTTCTTGTAACGAATACGGTTCCGTAAATGATATTCATATTTAAACGACAGAAGATGGAAATGTATTCGTCAAACATCCGCTCCAAGATCTGTTGATCGTACTCGTAAGCATGTATATCTCTTGATTATTCCTCTGCAACATGAATTTGGTTTTGACCTTGGGACTATCCTTCGATTTTTAACACTTGACTTATGACTCGCAACAATATTGTTCATCATATTCCGCTTTATAATTTTCCAAACATTCGCCGTAAGATTACTAATTATCAACACCGGCATATCAAAACGTTAACGAAGACGATATTAATCGACGCGATTAATACGACGAAAGTCGCGTGACGAATAAAATGACGTTGCAAAAATGTAGTCGTATTGCACAAGAGCTCGAATACCAGGAATTTATCTTCCGGTGAAAAGAGAAAACGTAAATGCGAACGTGGTGAATTCTAATTTATGTTATCGTTGCGCGAAGAGACGATAGCCTGCATCAAACTTTTGCGTAAGGATCGTGCAGAGATATATCGAGACATAACGCGAACAACATTGTAACTAGTTTGTGATAAGTTTATAGAAGAGCAATTTACAATTTTCTGACAGTATTTTGTAAATCCGCTGTTTACCTCCGTTACCGTGCATCGTTCCACGTAAAACTTCCAAGCTATGCAACATCTTTGGACGCTCAAAAAAAGTATTCCTTCCTATATAATCAACGGAGCAAAAGATAGTCGATATCAATGAAACCAATTGCCAATGGTTGGAGCGATTAACAAAATCCGTAAATCTGATGTACCGAACGTATTTGCGATAAGCAAACGTCCTTGTTCAGATAACGATTCGTATTCTGCTTTTGTCGTAACCGAGTTTGCGTAGCATTGTTTGAACAAGGTACCCAAAATACTTCTCTCCAGGTGAAATATCTCACATTCGGGTTTCGCATAATTCTTGCAAACAGTACTTTAAGGCTCTCACGGTTTAGTTCCTCGCATTTACACTCTGCATCGATATTAACGATGATTTATGCAAAGACTCATTGCAATGCGACATTACTTTTACAGTGAACAATATTTCATCGCTGTCAGAATGATCAAACGTTTAATGCTTGTCCCTCGTTATACAGTTTATGGGCCACGTTGAACATACGGATAGTGTGTGGGTCTGAAATGAACCAATACCAAAGACATCGGTCTTCAACAACCGTGTTTCGACGTTTGTAAAGTGACGTTAAGGAAATAAGAGAATACGAACGAAATTAATCGAGCTCCGTTCGTTGCCGGTCAAACAGTTTTTGGTTCGTCGCGTCGGTGTGCAGGATTTCTGATCCGGTGTCGGTTTAGGGTCATCAACAACCACGATGGCCGACCGTTTGCTTTTTCAGCCGAGATTTCACTCGCGGCTGTTTAATATACATGACTCGGTGTGTGCAACAGCTGCACACCCGAGCCCCTTTAACGTTTCTGGAAATAGAAAGTCATTCGCAAGGTGGATGTTAAACTATCGTTACCATTAGTTCTCCAAACAACGCGTATCCGTAATCCTCGAGTTTTCCAAGAAACTTTTTGGGTCGAAGTTCTGTTGCTGGGTCGAATGGAAAATCGATCGGACAAAGAAACGATCTTCTTCGTGGTTCGATTTAGCTTTAATTCACCCTACCGAGCATTCACGAGTGCATTGTACTTTGATCCGGCGGTATCTCAACCTTTCCACTGTTTGCAATTGCGGCGAACGAAGGCCGCCGTTGCCTGTAATAACATCTCCCAGATGAAGATTGCATTTTCTTTATTCGTTATCGTGCTGCCGTCAATATTAGTACTCTTAGGATGTATTTATAACTCGAAGAGAAAGAGGCTTTTCGTGCAATCGTGGAAGAGAAACGCCTCGCGGTAGCGCGAAAAGAAAAAAGGAAATAAAAGGTTTGCTGTTTGCTAAATTTGCTTGATCGCAACAGGAATGCAACTTGTAGAAAGTACGTCGAATCGAGAGCACGAAACGTCGATAAGTTCGGAATCGAAAAGAACACGAAACGCGGATCGTGTTACGACCGAAAACGTCGTGATACGAGCGCGGTTAGGAAAGGAAGTAGCAACGTCTAAACCAAGACGTCCACCGCTGCTGATTCGAGTATCTGAAGCAACCTCCTGAGCACGCTTCTATTTCTATTTCCAGAAACACGGTGGACATAGCAGACTCTCGTGGCTCGTGCCACTTCGGATCGGAACGCCTATTCGACAATTTTTAAGACCGAGGAGAAAATTATCGAGCGAAAAATGTATCGTACAACAGGTTAATAGTTTTTCGCGCGAACTTCATCGATGCCTTCTCTGATCGTCTCGGAATTGAAACGATGAAAAATTGAAGCTGCAAAGTGACATAATCGAACAGTGAGAGTGGATACTACTGGGAAACCTCAAGCTTCCGTTTGTACCAGATTCCCGTTTACATAACGCGGTTAACTACGATCAAACGCGACGTTCGATCACTTTTCTAGCTCTAATTCTCTTGTCGACAGGCAATGCTAACGATTTCCCTTTCGTTTTATTCCGATAATATCGCATCGGCGTTGAAATATTCGCGATTAATGGATTACAGTGTTCCATAAAATTTTACAAGGCTATTCTATTAATAATCTGTTAAGTATAACAATAACCATGAAATTGCGAGACTGTGAAAATGTTAAAGTATCATCCGATTGCAACTGCACGTGCACTCGGAAACGCAGCGATTCTCCTATAAACCTGCTAAAAGAAACATCACCGGTAAGAGCTGGGGTTCGAGTAAAAGAGTCGAGGTGAAAGAGTCTTCTGGGTCCTCTGGATATCGTGTCAAGGCTAATGTTTATCGACCGGATAGTAACTTCTCGTACACGCGTCCGCTTATTGACTGAACTCGTATATGTCGTTTCTCTCTTTCTTGCATCCTACAGCCTGGTTTACCTGCTCGAGGCCTCTTTGTCTCCTACACAGGTAGAAAACAGTGTCGGACCAAAAACAGGCATTTGCACTGTCAACGATGTGGAACGCACCGACTGTAGTTTTGCAACCGTGTGACTGCTTTTGTTTCAATGAAACATAATTTATACGTTGCCGACGAACGAATAAATTTGCGCTAAGAAATTCGCGGTTGATCCTTTCCTTTCGTTCTACCCTTCGAGAATGCACGGCGATACGCAGAGTACTTCGCAATAAAACAGCCATCAATGCGATTTTACGATCCCAAGATTGATGACTTTTAAATTGCTATAACTGTTTGAGGCTAACGTTTACAATCGACCATCTTTGCAGCTGTGATTCGCTACGATTTTTATCAAGATTCGTGGGAACAAGTTCAGAAGCGTTCGACGGTCAAATTTTGCAAGAAGCAAAGATAGTTCGTCAGTTATCGTCAATACTAAATTAAAAAGAAGAGTGGAAGAACCCGCAGGGGCCCTGATAGGTACGGAGGTGGCCGGTACTGGGGGCTTGTATCAGCGGCGAGGTCAGCTGAGCGTAGCGTCGAGCCCTCAGCTGGGAGTAAAAGATGGCGTCGAACAGCTGATCGGTTGTCTGCACATGCGCGCTCTCCTCGCGATAGCAGACGCCGCGAGAGCTCGGCGAGCGCACGTGCGAAATATCGACAGTCTATTTCCAGGTTGGAACGAAAATGGCTCGTTTCTCTCGTGCCATATGGCTCGATTCGCGACTGCGTCCCGACAAGGGAACAAAGACCGTCGACTAACCCTTTGACCATGAGACTATTTTCGGTAGAAAGCACAATGCCGAACGATTCTTGCATTCGAATACTTCATTGTGAATTACGGCTACCAACCCTATTCGATGAGCTCGTAATCCTAGGGAAAAAGAACTCTTCTCGATACGATCGAGTTTGAAAAGAATTGTACTGGCTGCGATTAATTGTACTTTAGTGCGTCCTTGAGATAAAGTAATTGCTACGATTAAGTTAGTACCTTTGATCGTTCGAGTAATATATTGTCGTTTACGAAGAACGAACAAAGCATCGAGAAAAAAAACGATTCTGGTCACATCTTCGTTATCGGATAGAATTTACGCAACCTAATATTGCCTCTAACGTTACCTTGGCTCGAAGCAAAAGTATACGAGGTCACCGGTAATCGAAGGGGCTTTTATCTTATCGTCGAATGACTGTGTGGACTATCTCTAGGGCAAATTATACTTTCACTTAGCAACCCAACGACCTGTCTGTCTCTCTCTTTCATAGAAGAAGGTACTTGAAAACGGTAGCGATGCATTTTTGCTACGACGTTCTGGAGCAAGCAGTCCTTGAAATCGAGGCGCGAGGTTACTTCGATCAAAGCTACAGCTGCTAGAAATGGCCACCAAAAGTCGCTTTATAAGCTTGACATTCCAGCTGGTATCGTGCCAACGCTAATCGTCACGATATTGCGGCACGTTCGTGACGTTTGTACTTGTGTCCTTTCACTTTGGCCAGGTGCTCGAATCGTGTACCGTATGCTTTTCGTACAAGTGCACGAAAATCCTTCGCAGGTCCCATTTTAACCGAACCTTTTCCTCTCGAGTAACAACTTCCATTAGTTACTCGGTTGAAACGCAACTACTTTCAACCGCTACGTACCAGTCGATGGAAAATTGCTGAATCGTTGTATACGCGATTCGCTTGCACAACGCTCGCTTCTTTTAATATTAAAAGCTTCGTTGCAAAACCCGCCACCGCTCATTTGCGAAACGAAACTGTCTCTTTTCGAAGCGCAACTCGAACGCTGCAAACGAATGGAAACGAATGAAAAAAGAATGTCGGGTACCAGCGAGAACAAAATCGGTACCAGACACTTGGGTAATACTCTCCGTAAGTAACAAGCGATTCTTTCTCGTTTGGGGTCCTTTCACCCGAGCCAGGTGTTACGAATTACGGGACCCGTCTAACAATAAGTAGGCACTCGTGAACCGTTACGAATCAGGGACTATGCGGCGAAAACAACGCTACATTTGGTTATCGAAACGAGGAACAACCTTTGGATTCGAACAGAGTTCGCGGATAAAAGCCATTTCAATCGTGACTCTCAATGGAAGTAACCTCGCATTTCGAACGCTACAAGTGGTCAACCTATTTTCGGCTGCTCTTGAATAATTCGATGCAGAGTGGGAACATCTTGTGTCCGTATAGATTATTTTCTAACTAATTGATCAACGATAGCAACATTATTTAATATATTTGTAGGTAAAAGACGAAATGCGACAAAGCTGCCTTGAACTTGCAATTCCCTTCCGCGCGTATGCTCGTCGCATCGATTAATGCGCACAGCGTTGTATAACTCAATTACGATTCTCGATGAGCTACTCGTTAGATCCATCGACGTATATGGATACAGTTGCACGGATTAAAAAGTCGATCATCGATGACAAGGTGACGACACGCTTCGATTTAAAACGTCAAATAACTGCGCAAAAAGTGCATAAGATGATAAGGGGAGTTTAAATCGACGCGGAAGAAAGTACACGAGTGTCGAAAGAACAAGCGATATCTCGATCACGTGGACATCTATCGATCCTCGTGGATCTATCGAGGAGGGCGACGCTTGATCCGTCGACTCTCGACTTCCGCGTTGGACAACGATAGAAGTTGCGAATTGCGCGTAAAATCGGCGCACGCGATTGCATAATGTGCTTATACGAGTGCAACGGTGCATACACGTGTCAGCGTGCGGTACGGTGTACCGATATCGTAGACGACCAGTCGACTGTTGCTAACTCGTGAAACCGCACCCTGCTCTCGTGGTGTGTCGTTTCGACACTTTAAAACCGTTTTCAGAAGCTACGGAAACGCAACTATAATTCGACACTTATCTCGAGCTATTCCTTTTTCCATTAAAAAATAAGCCACGATTCGTGTACAATAATGCTTCCGATAGAATTAAACGAGAAGCTAAGAGAAGTTAATTGCAATGTTTGTCGGGTAATCATGCATTTCACTAGATACATCTTATAACCGTGATCGAAGTCGAAAATTGAAAATGAACGTACCTACGCATAACGCAACCGACTATTATGTAAATGAACGCGAAGAAGGTGCATGTAAGTTGCATCGCCAATAACACGCGATTAAAAGAAATTATATGATGTTGTTTCGTACCGTACACGCGTCCCGTAATCGTTTCATGATTGGTCGTCCAGTCGGTTCGTCCGGTTTCTCCCAACATCCTGTTTTTTTCTACCAATCCGAAATCGGAGGGCCTACCGTGTTTAACCGATTAGATGGCGGACGTTTGATCGGTCGAACTCGAGGGTACCGCTAGAAATACACCGCAACTTACGTATATACCTTTTGATTTTATCCGCGATCGTACTGCCAAAAGAGCGCTTCCAACGCCGCCCAAAAATAAACTTGCGCTTCCGGTAGGCTCGTAAGAACGAAAATCGTGAAAAGCCGTGTTACGAGCTTCTGCCTCGTGTTTCGTTGTATTCCCTTATCTTTCGATTACGGTTCCATCGCTCGTTTCCACGATGAAACATTGTTCTATTCGATCCACCGGTGCAACAAGAGAGGATAAGAAGGAAATTTCGGGATGTTCGTAAACATTTTTGGTAGACTTTTCTCTGAAGAATCGAAAGTTTTCTCGGAATTGAGCCGGCACGTTCCACTTTCGCACGGTACAAGCACGAAACTGGGTTGACTGGTCGAAGTAACAAGGGGTGCATGGTTTACGGACGAATCTATCCCGGCTAGCTGTGTTCTATTTGCCGAGAAGACCTTCAAATTCGACGCATGAAACGTTCAATGCAATTCGATCGTCGATTCTTCTAAAGAATGAATGAAAAATTTCTCGTTTCAAAAGCGTTAAAAGGAACGAGTTTCGCTTCGTTACGTGTTACTCGAAAAATTGTTCCGCTCGAGGCTGCCGCACGAAATTAGGATTTTAACAGCGAATGGTTAAAGGGTTAATAATACCTGTCAGGCTATTTAAATTCACACTGACAGTCACGATATTCGAAGCGATAAATGCACGGATCGGGATGCCTGAACGTACGCCCGTGCCAAAGGCAGAACGGATGTAGCGAAAAGAATCCAAAACGACACCTCTGTATCTCGTTCGGGGCCGTCTCGGATTTCGATATTGCAGTGTACTCTTACAGAGCTGATTATCATCGTGAAACTGGATAGTCGCGGCCTCCACGTGGGTACTGAAGGTAAAAAACAGGTACAAACTGCCGTTTCCAACGTTGCGATTTTGTCGTATCTCTTATCTGAACTGTATCCTGTCTACTTCGATTAATATCGACGATCTCTACATACGGGCTGACATTCGACGGTAAAAGAATCCTAATTTTACGAATATAATTAGAATATATCGCTATACCCGCAGCAGGATAAAAGAGTTCGAGTAGTTATAGAACTCTATTGATCCTGCTCGGACCCCGTTCAGTCGTTTGACTAATTGAGTCGCAATTTAACGATGGGATTTTAATTATCAGCTTTTGCTTCCTCTTTTCCAGCGGTCTGATTTCGGAGGGTGAACGCTATTTCTCGCTGACGAGAAAAGGAAACGAGTACGAGCGAAGTAGTGCGTTGTCGAGTAGGGCGTAGCATTTAGTAAATAGTCATGTAACTCGAACTCTCCGGAAAAAGAGGTGAAGTGGGTTGGTTGGGGGGTAGTAGGCAGGGAATAAAAAAGATTCTCGTCCAAGCCCTTTTCCACCCTCGAGCAAATTGACGTCATACCCTTCCTCCCTTGTCGAGACGTTCGTCAATGTGGAAGCCCGCATTGTGTGTCACGCTCCGGTACATACAACATATCGTGCATAGAACTCGCACGAGAAGCCTATCATTTGTTCGCGAAGTGGCGTAAGCTGGCTCGAAACAACGCAATTATTCATCGGCCAGACGCTCGCCGACACGTGGGACGTTCGAATGAAAATGAGAAATTTTCTCTTGCTTGCGTTCCACGGGATCGAGGCCATCAGAAACAAACGAACCGTTCGCGTTTTCGACCCGAGAAAAAATTGTTAACTCGACGCTTTAGAAAATTAAACGATCCTCAACCCTATCACCCATCGGTTCTCCGTTCGTCCGATCAACTGATATATATTTTATTATCAGCATCGAAGGGTCGACGATCGAGCACGCGATATCGAATAAGCTGCAGCGAGGCTCGTGCAAACTCGAGGCTGGGGTTGCGCTTCGACCACAAAGTGTTCGCGCTATCTCTTACGGAAAAAAGGAAAATTCAGAATATCGCGAGAATCGCGCACGTACTAAAATTCTAGCAACAGCTGCACCGAGATTATGGAGAAATGTCTCTCGAGTCCACTGAACCTAGCACCGGGACGCCATCGAAACGAGGAAGAAGAGCATCTTGACGCGAGACAAAAGTTTTCTGGAGAGGCTGAGGGACAGGTGGAGAGAAAAGAGAATCTCAAAGGGGTAATGAGGCCGGTGGGTGGGAAACAGTGGGTGCAAATCTAGGTTACCTGCATATTATGCAACCAACACCGATGCGATTCCGCGGTTGCACGTGCACTTGCATGCACATGCACACGCGGATCATTAGCTACGCCGCGTTTTGACAGTCAACTGTTCAATTTCTAATTAATGTATCGGTTGCCGTCGTAAATTCGTTATAAGCACGATAGCTGAATTATCTCCATTTTAATTTTTGTAAAAGTACTTTTCCAAGAACCATATACGCGTTTGGAAATCCGAAGAACGAAAAAGCAAGCTGGCAGAGTCGAGAATAAGAAAGGCGGGAAAACCAACATCTACTCTCAAAATAAAATAAGAAGAAGCGAATATTTTTGGCACAACTACCTTCTTGTTCCTCGAGCGAATGTCTACCTTTCCTTCGAACTCTTGGCACAAGAAAGACCGTTCCTTTTCTTTCGACAGTCCAACGATTTTTGCCATATTTCTTCTTTTTTTCGACGTCGACGACCCAATAACATTGGGCTACCAACGTCCGCGACAAAGAACCACGCGTTCGGCCCGCGAATACAAACCGAGACCAGCTTTGTTACCTCGATCATTTATGGGACGACAAAACACGTGACGGACGAGTTATGTCAAAACAACACGGGGGCGTTGTATCCTGAGGAGAGGACGTTGAACCAAACTGTTTTCGACGTGCACTCGAGAAAATTCAAGGTGACTACCGGAGGTTTTTGCACGTTTGACCCTCGAGAATTATTCGTTCGTCTCTCGAAATAAATTTAAAGTCGACTGCGTTTATCGTCTCGTCTTTGAAATATGGCGTCGATGTAGCGTTTCAAACCTCGATAGCCAGAAATATTCGTGAAGCAGAACAACGATATTCAAGCGAGGATTGCTATCGTGTAAAGATAAATGTAACGTTCAATCCGATATTCCAATTTTGTGAAAGTAAAAATGTTACGATATAGCGAAGTTATTTCCCGAAAGCAGGCCAAGCGCAGCTTGCAACAAGACGAAATCACAACAAGTAGTTTATCGCAACTTTCACGAATCTACGATTCAATGATAATTATCGCGAAGCAGTTTGAAATCGCGGTGAAAGTGAGCGAAACCGATTATTATCGAGATGCGCGGTGTCAAAAAAGGACCATAATATCCGTGATTCATGGGCATTCCGTGCTTCCTCGAAAATTTTCCGCAAAACAGACGATCGTAATCGTGTCTGTCTAATTGGAAGAACAGTATAACGTTCTTCCCATTGCTACATGCTTAGCTGAAGCGGAGAAAACGGACCGGCGAAACAATTATGAAGAGTTTCGCAATCGAGTCGAGCAGCAAGCCAAGCCCATTTTCCACGAAATTCTGCGACGAGCAAACGAATTCCGTCTATCCGAACGGAAAATGACGAATCAACCTTGACAACCAGTTCTTATTATCGATAGTGGATGCGCGTGTTATATCATTCGTGAACCTCAACTTCGACCCGACTGCGAGAACAAAATCTAAATTCGTTTTGTCCATCGTGTCAGTTTCGGTTATATCCTCGAGTGACAAAGAAAAGTCTTTTCTTCGTTTCTTCGACACGATTTCGTTGCAACTGGCTACGGTTCGTTAAATCGTATAATCTACTGGTACGCTATGAATACCGAAATGACTTTTAGTTCGTGGTGTATGGCCAAGGTGCAATGCAGCTGTACGAGCTGCATCGTCCCCCTCGAACGAGGCTGCGGTAAATGGTCTTCTCTCTCGGATAACACGTGCACTGTTATCTTCTATCTAGCATGGATCGCGCTTACATAAGGCAACCGATACACACCGAGGCAATGGTTCGAAGGATCTTCGTACGTACCAGACCGTTCGTTTCTTTCGCGAGCTTTTAAGAAGGAAAACCCTATTCAGTCCGGTGTACCGTTTTAATGGTACACTTTTTTTTCTTGAACGCTGAGCAGTCGCGAGCAGAGATAACCGTACACGAATCGCGAAGGATGTGCTACTTGCAGCCGAGAAAGTGGAGCCATACGAGAAAACTTTACGAGCGTGTGCGATTAGTCTACTGAATCATCGTCCTGCCTAGTTTAAAGATCGTAAAAGTATATGACACGTATCATCGTACCTACCGTAATTCGCTTATTACAACCGGAGAAAACGGTGACGTTTAAACGGTGAATAAGAAATGTTGTACGAGCTGACACATAGGAAACCAACACGTGGCGATCTAACGCTTCGTGATACAACGTACGACGATTTAACCCGTGGCGATCTTAAGCGATCGAGGAGATAGATAGTTAAGAAAATTGCATAGCTTTTGAACTTCTAGAGCGATTTCTGCGATTTAGTAACGATTAAAAACACGTTAGAACCGTGTGCAAGCAATTTTCATCCGCAATTGAAATACGTATAAAGATTTCCAGGTTTTCATTGTTACCGCATTGCGTACGCTTCACTAACTAACTACACTCGGAAGTGATCTACGAAGTACGATGAGTTAAATGAGATTCAAACAGATCGTTGCTGATAATTCCCACCGACTATTTGGCACGACCACGCGTGATCGTATTTACGTAATATCGTTAAATCCCCGACCAAACGTTTAATCAACTTCACTCGGCAATATTTACATCGACTATCAAGAAAGTTACTCACGGAACGTTCCTTTAATCGCGCTCGAAAAAACTGACTTGAAAAAAAAGTTTCTATCGTAGGAGGCTGAACAACCGCAAACTGTACTACTCACGTTTCTAACATCGCGATCATATGTATACCAACTGCTTCGAATGTAATGTAATTGTATAACTGAAAAAAGAGATAAAACATTTGAATAACATTACTATTAATTACCAGTTATATAAGATGTTAGAAATTGAAAGCTAACATTCGAAAATTAACAATTACGCATTCGTATACTTTAACAATTAGAGCTTCAACGTGTCTTATCATGCATGTCCGTTTCTACTGTCGCATGTAATTCTGTGGCAAGAGAGAAACTTACGAAGAATCGTATAATTGATTATAACCTGAATTTATAATTCAATACACACGAGTTTCTTTCGTGATGTTTAAAAGTCTGATGCAACGAAATATTGTTGCGGTGCGTAGTACCACAAACGCTGTGAAATCACGAGAACTGTACGATAAAGATAACCCTAACATCGAACCTTATATCAGCCCGTTAATTCATTTGTTTTGTACAGTAGGTCAAACTTTGCAACGATGCTACCAATTTTTCAACCGGTTGAAATTAACGCCATTGATTCGTATGAACGTATTATGCGTCCTCGGTGAAAGGGTTAAAGTACCGAGTCGAACGCACGTGTGCATCCAACTGCGTCGTAAGTTTCGTCGCAACGATCGTTTCGCGACTGATCGAAACAAATCGATACATCGATAAAGTTAAATAAAAGAACGACGAACGACAAATTTTGGTACCGGAATACGTTGTGCAACGCTGTGAAAACGTTACAGTCAATCCGATGAAACGATTTCGAGACGCAAAACAACGTAGCGAGCGTTTCGATGATCTTTAACATTCGAATGACTCGGGTCAAACGTGCCAACGCACGGTCGACTAGGTTAGGTCGTTCGAATTTTAGCCAGATCGACACGAACTATTTCAAATTATATGTATACATTTATATTAAACGATGGATGCACGTGACTTCCGTTATGCTTGAAACTATTAACTGCACACATAAATAAACAGTTTGATGGCACCAAATAGTATTATAAATCTGACTTTTCAAATAAAATTTGTAATGCTAATAAAACGTTTAACGAAAGCCTCGTAAAGAATCGAAATGTCATGGCATATCGTAATACCTACAAGTTCTTGCTTCATTTCATCCATTCCCGATTTGTTCATATCTGCTCACTTCCTGTCTCGTTTGTATTTATAAATAAACAATATTTTATTTCTAGTCGTTACAAAACACAGTGTTTGAAAGTAGGAAAAGTAAATTGAACACGACGGACAAATCGCAGCCTCGTCGCATTGCTAACCTAACAACCCACACAAAATTGAATCCTAACCCTTTGTATGGAAGATTTCCAGTGACACATCGAAACGATCAGCTGCGTGAATTTCCTACTCTGTATTTAGTCTACCGACAGAGTCGAATTAAATAGGCAGGCGTAATTGGTTATTCGTTAAATGATTAACGATTGTTTGAGGTTTCGGTGCATGATGAAATAAGAAAAAATCGAGCGAGCTCGACCAAGGAACCGTACATCTAGAGATATACGCATTAACCGAACGTGCTCCCTCTTTCTCTCGCGCGATACAATACACCTACGATAAACCGTTTATGTGGCCATCGTGTTACCAACACATGTCAAGCCAGGAAATCGCGCTCGATCATTTCGCTGGTAGTTAGAACACAACCCTCTGAGGGTGGTGGAGAGAGAGAGAAAAAGCACAAGGTTCGCAATATGGTACGTGATGCAGGTGAATAACATGGTGTCCCTTTGTGACCAACGCACAAACACGCGCATACACTGTCTATGGTACACAGCGTTTACAGTGACGGACACAGCAGTAACCGAGGGAGAATCTGTCTCTCCCTTGGGAGAGACGGAAAGCAACTGTCACGCGAAGAAAAAGAGAAAGAAAGAGAATCGTTCGTACTCACCGATTTGAAGTATCACGCGAGGTAGCACGATCCACCGAGCCTGGAGTCGTTCCCGTGGGTCAAATGATCCTGACGAACCCCATGGTTTTCTCGAACTATCGGCGCACTCGCGAATTCGTCTCTCCCTAATGAAGTCCCTCTGTCACGGTGCAGGAACGAGTCTCCCTGATTTCGATCGTGGTTAAGCGTCGAAAACTCGACGAGAGAGAAGTTCAACGGGTTCGCCGATATTCGAACGAATAACGCGCACACTTCCAACCACCTCGAAGGTCTGTTGCCAACTGACCCAGCCAGTGACAGTTCTCAGCGAGCAAGCACGCGCACCAACGCTTGTTCGATAAAAGTAACTGCGCCTCTCTACCCTTCGCAACGATGCACGAAAGCTTACCTGAAATCAAACAATGCCTTTTATAAATGCGATGCATTTCTAAATGCGAAACGCGTTTCTAACAATGAATTATAGACGTCGTAAAATTCCGAACTACTCTTTTTATTCATTTTGACGAGATTTTATCGAGGTTTCGTCCAGAATGTCACGAGAGTTTTCAATAACAAGTTGGAACAAGAATACCGATTATTTCTATGTTTTCCTTTCGTTTGCCATTTAATGTTATGAACTTATTAGAACAACGTTTTGCAAGGAATAAATGGAACGTTCAATTTCTTGTTATTAACGTCTTTTACAATGTATATCATGAACAAAGTTTAGACACGAATAAGTTGAAAAGGATTGGAAATAGAACGATCAAGTAATTTCTTTCCCAAAGGTTGTCGACACTGTCGATCATATGGCAATCAGCTGTAATTCACGTTTCTGCGATGAATACATGTATGTTTTTAGATGATTTAATAAACAGTACAGTACGATCGAATTAATGCACATCGTTTATAGCACATTTTTTGTACCTTCTGTTACTCTGTATTTTATTATCTTTCGCAACAATTATTGTCGATACGACACATCTGTGACTGAATCGTCTAGACACGTTTGAAATCTTTGAACAGAGTATTTTGGCGTCAAGGTTAATTGATGTAACGGTTTATTATTTAACAGTTAAATGAGATCAAATGTAGCATTAAGCAATAAAAAAGCTCGAAAGTTAATAATTTTATGGTCATACAATTTTTACACCTTAGTCAAAACTGTCAGGAACTATATGTTAAATGTCTTACTATTATTAATATTAATACGTGACGTTTGATTAGATCGAGTATGTGTATAACTTATGAAACGTATCGATTAAATCTCTTGAACATATTTGATTGTTATACCGAACGAAAAAACGTAAATGCTTGAAAATTACGTGTATTGCTGTGATTTAATCCATAAACGTTTTATTTACAAATGTTAACCATTTAGCAGAGTAGGGATCCGAAAATATTTCGGATGGTACACTAATCGATAATATCAAAATCATGCCTTGATAAGAACATGGTGTGCACGAAGATCGATAGTTTCTTCAGTCTTGTGTGGATCATTTTTTTCCAGATTTTTTTATACCGCCCGTAACGAGGGGTCCCCTTTGACTTGCTTTCTTCGCAGCTTCGGCGAGTGCTTTTTGCTGTTCCTTCTGCTTTTGTTTGAATGCTACATCTTCGTCGTCCAAAACTTTCTGTTCCTTTCTAGGTGCTTTCAGAGGCTTTTTCTTACCACCTTCTCGACTGGCCATCCTAAACGTATATCCTTAATTTACCTGCCAATCAAATCCAAACTTTTTTTACAAAAAATATTGGTTTTGAATACATTACTAACTTTCAAATCGCTAAAAAAGGTATGAAACATAACCTACAAATTTTGCGTGAAAACATAACCTGTAAGTATTGCATCATACGCAAAACACTGATACATTCAAAATTCTTTCAAAAATATTGCATATTTTAGTTATACAAGTTAGCAGAAAACGTTCGAATTTGTAAATTAATATTGAAAATCTCTTAGAAATAAATACGAATAATCTGTAAACTACACTTTACGAAATAAATTCAAGTATTCGTACTAACTAAAATTAAACGATACTAACGATTATATTTTACCTTATGATACAGTAAAATTTTCCGAATAATTTCACAATTTATCGCAAGAATGGTGAATACCAAAATCTTGCAGTTTGATAAACTGACAAGTGTTGGAATGTGAAGGATGAAGTTTTTAAAGGACTTGTGCTGCCACCTATTAAAAAAGAATTCAGGGTTCTACTTTTCTGCCTATAAATGGAGGCGCTGTAACTACGTTCGGTACTTTCATACAAATATACATATGCTGTCATCTGTGAGCGAAGATTTGTAATTCTCACTAGGTGGCGATGAATAACAATACAGTTACTCCGCCTAGTTAGAACTAATTTCCCGCTTATTTTCAAATGAAATTTTTTTTCCTCGTCGAAACTGTCTCTGATATGTCTCTTACGATCAATTTAGATGATGCTGTTTTTGGATCGATTCGTATTTTTAGGCTGGGCGCTGAAGATACGTCTATCACACCGAAATCTGGGAGTGTGTACCTGTCCGTATACAGAATACGCATAATGATATCGGTTAACAGACGCACTTTAACATTCGTGTATTCTCAGCCTTATTCGTATGTCTATGGTTTAAAATAAGATCAAATAAACCTCACTGAACACGATAAACGAGTCATTATTTCCCCTTCTATTCTATGGATTGTACTTCAAAATGCGCTTAGCATGTGTTGATAGATTGTGCTGTCCCCTATATTGTGCCTCCTTTCAAATGAAATTTAACGGTTTTCTACGGTGTAACTCCGCGTCCTTCTTGTTCTAATATTAGTGATTGCTTTGATGCACTTACATACGTTCGAAGTTTGAACTAACATACCAATATGAGCTTAAGTTTGAACTTGATCGCGGCAGCCTGTGAAGGGATGGGAATTGGTGTAAAAGGAACTTTACCGTGGAAGCTTAAGTATGAGATATTTATTATATCACGTGTTTGCTTTCCCAATCACATGACTCTCTATTTCTGTTTTATCGCACAATGACAGAAACGAAATGGCATTTTTTACATCTATGACTACGAAAACGAAAGATCCAAATAAAAAGAATGTTGTTCTTATGGGGCGAAGGACGTGGGAATGTATCCCGAGCAAATATAAGCCGCTACAAAATCGAATAAACATAGTGTTAACGTCGCAACACTTGTAAGGATTTTCTGTTATTTTATAGAAATATGATTTGGACAAAAAGAACGTTTATTGTGTGCAAATATTTAGGGACTATGGAAACGAGGCAATCGTATGCAAAAGTATTCCAAACGCTCTCGAAACTATTTCGAAAGAATCACTGAAGGATCAAGTTGAAAGTATATGGGTAATAGGAGGGAGTTCCGTGTATAAGGTGTGCGTCATTTATGCAAATTATAATGCATTCTTAACTATAATTTACATGTTCATCCGTTGTGTTGTAGGCTGCAATGGAATCTCCTAACTTTTCTCGGTTATACTTGACCAGAATAAAAAAGCACTTCGATTGTGATACCTTTTTCCCAACTATTCCTAATAATTTTGTTTTGGTTCAGTGAGTTTATTTGTTTTTACGTACAATTATTTCAAGCATTTGATTTCAAGGTGACTCCTTCAAACGTGTATCATCACACTTTTTTTTCAGTGATCCAACTATTCCTCAAGGTATTCAGGAAGAAAATGGTATACAGTTTGTGTTCGAAGTGTATGAAAAGGAATAAATCAATATTTGTTTTATAAAGGTTAATTACTCCTTTGTAAATTGCTTTATTATTAACAAAATGTGCTCCTCTATAATAGCAAGTTACAATTTCGTTCGTATCAAAAAATGAAATACGGGCGAAGTTCCTTAGCCGGGAGGCCACTGCATTTGACGACCACCAAGAACATGCAGATGCAAATGGAACACCGATTGTGCACCGTGCTTGCCGTCGTTGATGACTAAACGAAAACCGTCATCGAGATTTTGCTGTTTCGCCACTTTTCGCGCAACTATCATTAAATGACCCAGCAATGCCTCGTCTTCGTCCTCGGATTTCGACAGTTGCGAGATCGGTTTTCGAGGAATCACCAGAAAATGCACCGGTGCTTGTGGGTTGACGTCGTGAAATGCAACGCACTAACGCATTAAAAAAATATTTTTTTCTTCGTTTAACAAGTCACAATTTCAGTAAAAGTATTAATTACACAAGATAAAATTTCAAGGACTGATCGTATTAATCGCGCGCAGAAAAATCTCGAAAATAATATGAACGATATTATGTTAAAAATAAACTTGAAAGTAAAACATTAATACTGGGAAACTAATATTGTGCTATATATAAATAAACTATGATTGTGACATAGTGTAACGACCGTTTAAATTGATAAGCCGGTGAATAACCTCAAATCAATTTTCGTAACGAGAGTAAGATATTGGACATTGAAAGACAATGCGTGTTTCTAATCAAAATCTTTTTAATTTACCTTGTCATCCTCATAAATGAATTTGCAAGGTATTTCTTTGCGAAGTAACTTGCCGAAAATAGTATCCCCTCCGGGAGCAGCAGTTTGGGCTTTTTCCACTTCGCTCGCCATTTTTCTCCAGCATGGAGTATAGCTTAATAGATTGGTATTCAGATGCGACAACCGTTTAGACGAAGTTATCGCAAGGTTCAAAAGCAGTTTCATTTTGCATTCGCTCGAAATTATTTCAATAAGATAAACAATAAGTTTATATCGCAAAATTCTTACCGATTATATCATACGAATAAGAGGACGACCTGTTCAAGACGCCATATTAGAGACAATAAAAGGCGGGTAATTCAAAAGTGTGCACTACGATTTATACATTGGGTTTATTCAATAATGTAATATTGTTTGAAACTAATTTCAATTTAAAAATATCTATATATAAAACTATAAAATCTTTATTTTGTTGTACAGTCTTTTTTAAAGGTCCTCCGTACGCTTCTTTACAAACTGTGTATTTATGTATATATAATATATCTATATATAAATATTGCTCGTAAACTTAAGATTTATACACATACTGAACATAAAATACAGTATTAAACATGATTAATTACTTCGTTTTACATACATATGGCAGTGTACTTTCTGGTTTTCTTTTTATTACGGAAGATCCTATATCTTTCCGAAGAATCTAACGGGTCAAAGAGGCCCCAGTCTTACGAGAATAACGTTACTTAACGGTACACGCTTATCATTAACTTTAATTACATAGAAAATTAAGGCATGGAATACCAATATTTAGCGACATTGGAAGGCACACCTAGTCAATCGTTATACGAAATAATTTTTGGTGCGCATTCGTAAACCTAATTATCTACAACTGGAAAGAACATTATGTAACCGAGAAACTCTATAAAATAAATGGAACATCGATTAGTCTGGACTCACCAGTAACAAAAGTAAAAGTAACAAAAGTAACGTAAGTTCTAATTGAACATTATCTAAATAAATAATATACCAAGAACGTTAATCATTAAATTCGCCAACAGTGACAATCGTACAGTTAAATTATGATGATGTTCGAAGTAACTTAATGGTTATATGAATTAAATACGATGATAGTTCTATAGAATATAATAAATGTACTTTACAATTATAACTTCTAAATGAGAAAAGAATATTAATAAATCGTACTGTACTCGCGATAAACTATACAATCTTACCAAAAAACAAAAGAGAATGTTTTACAACGATCTTACGAAATAATACGCTTACGTATTTTTGGATACCGTAACGTCAGTCTGCACGTAAAAGAAAAAAAAAGGAAAAGATTGGAAAGTGACCAAAATAGTCGTGAAAAAAATACTCATCACGAGTCATCTTCGGCAAAGTACTGATGTCTGAGTGCTTGAGTGGCAGTCAATCGACTGTGAGGATCAAACATAAGCAAATTTTTAATTAAATCTAGTCCATGCTCGTTGAGATCAGGTATTATCGCCGCAAGAGGTTTTGGTTGCCTGTAGGGAAACGCTGTCCAACTAAGAGACACATTTTCAGGCCATTCTTCTTGCGATGGAGTTCCTATAACTCTACAAGAAGTAATTAAAACACGTGTATATTGAATAAGAAACCGCTTCATCGACGTACGATCTAAGAATACACTTTCGTCTACTCACTGAAAAATCCTATCCAGTTGATCACCTTCGCTTGTACCTGGAAACAAAGGTTTGAGTCTACTCAACTCTGCTAATATACATCCCACGGACCAAATATCAACAGGAGTTGCATAAGAGCAGCCTAAGAGTACTTCTGGGGCACGATACCACTGCGTTACCACCTGTGCATAAAAACAATTGTAAATACAACTATACTTGTACAAATGTTACACCGTAGATCGCGTGACTGTTTGACTTACCACGGAAGTTAATCTCATTTCAAAATCGTACGTTTTTGCCAAACCAAAATCTGCTATCTTTATTCTTCCTTCCCTGGACACGAGCAGATTTTGAGGCTTCAAGTCCCTGTGTATGATCCTGTGGCTGTGTAAAAACTCGACACCTCTGAGTATCTCCTTGGACATTTGCTTTACAAGATGAGGCGGTATACCTGGCCGTGTACACGAGGCCATGTAAGAAGCGAGATCTCTTTCTACGTGTTCGAACACCAGCCACAGGGTCAATCCACGATCTAGCCTCTCCGATCTACCGTCAGCAGAGGGCAAATGCAGGTAATTTCCTTGGCAAACGTCCAGTAGTCTTACCTGCGTACACAATAGCGAATTGGTATAAATAAAAGAGCCAGCATATATAGAATGAAACATAGGCGGCAGCTGTTTGGGTTTTTCAGGGTATAGGGAGAGAATATTTGCCAATGACCTGGATAGTTTAATAGTTATAGCGGTTGTCCGACAAACGAAAGGTCCGGGTATCGAATCTTCACGTCCAGTGATTCCTATGTTGATTTCGTTACGATTACGAGTAAAATTTTAGTCTAATTGAGCGGATAAACCTATGCGACAAGAAAGAAGGTCTGGTCTTTTTCGTGATAGATTTATCTATTAGGTTTACGAGACTTACAATATGCGGATGTTCGAATCTTTCGAGCTGCTTCAAGGTAGCGATCTCTCTGAGCGTAGAAGTGGGTAAACCGTCCTCCGTGAGGGGCACTCTAACTTTCTTCAAGGCGACAACCTGTCCAGTGTTCAGGTCCTTGGCTTTGTAGACGGTGCCGTATGCGCCATTTCCGATCAACGACAACTCTTGATACAATGCGTCTTCACCTAACAGCGAAGTTTGAATTTGCACGTCACTATCTGTGTCTGACCGTTTACTCGAGCTGGATAGTTGTTCCTCGGGGCCACTGTACTTCATTTGCATGATCGTTTCAAAGCTACCGAAGTGGGCCTCCTTTGAACAACCAGCTGTGACTTTCACCGAACCTTCCAAACTAGTTTGTTTGATCTCGAACGGACTCGAACCTGAAGCAGTTCCAGGGATCAGCTCTAACGTCTTCCCGGACAACGATGCCACCACCGACCTCTCCAGTTCTTCCGTGGTCAACTCATGCTCTTTCTCCGATGTTCCCTCGACGGAAGACTCGGAGGAGAACTTGGACTTCTTCGGCGGCGTTGGAGACGAGAGATCGGGTCCAAGCTCGGAGCTCGGACGTCGCGATGTACCGGCCATCACAACATTTCGAGTTTCACCTGAAAGGAGAAAAGAAAATTAACGCGATCCCATGTTTCCATTATGTCGAACACGTGCAAACCAAAAGATTTTTCTACGTTCCGAGCTGTGACACGTAATATAGCTGTGTTCTGTCGTACGAAGGTGATCAAAACGTAAGAAACGAAAGCTTTACGATCGATCTCCACGATCCGATTCCGGTAATAAATATTGAGTTCCTCGAACACGATATTAAGATGTACGCGATAACGTGAAACAATAATTATCTGCAAAGAGAACGCGCTATGGATAAATTTGTAAAAAGAAACACTTGCGAACACTCGGAACGCAAACATCGGTGACTCTTGGAGTTTCATTAAAATTATCTTACACGATCGCACCGCTGCACCGTCTGTTACACGACATCTGCATCAACACCTGCGTTTCATATAATAGCCCTACCTGGTCGTCGGCTTTTCAGAACATTTTGTAAATAGCAAACCTACCTTCTTGTACGGTACAGTTAGGGCTGTCCCTTCCCGTTCATTCGCTCGATAACGACCGTTGTTCAGACGAAAGTTTCTTATTACTCGAAATAAATTTACGATTTTTCGACGAAAAATTGGAAATTTCTGAAGACAGAAATTGATCAAATTGGTAGCCAAAGGTCTGTCCCATTTGTAAAGTATCCCCTTTGAAATAAGTATGTACTTATAACTTTATGCTCGTAGCAGTATAGAATGAAAAACTTGAGCCGATTACGTTATGGTTTTATGATACTAGATTATGAACAACATTCTCGCGCGCGTACACGTTTATTAACTGTTTCGTTTGCAACAATACGAATATCATAGACATGTTTCAACACGATTTCCAAGGCAAACAAGTACTTCACGAGTTAATAGTAACTAACGTAATGGGAGAAACGTAGGAGAAAAGTGACAAATGTCATGCTAACAACAAAGTTGAACGAGGAGGGCGTGTAGTCGATGATAAATACCGGGTTGCGTGATACGAAGACCTACTTTCCGTCGTGATAAAGCAAGAAAATTCGAACGGAGGCTTAAGGGCCAAGAAAAGGCAAAGTGTGGTTCGTGTTTCGTAATATTTATATACACCAACAAGCACGTAACATAAAAAAGTCTACAATGTTATCGCTGCCTAGATTTATGATTATTTATCGCTCGACCGTACTCTGTATTCCCAATTTTTTCTCTTCGAAACCGGAAATTCTTTTATCCTACGAAATTTTAATCGGAATTGATGGGGCAAAAACTACATTTTCGTCATCGACGCTATAAATATTCAATTCTCTTATCTAAGAAGAAAGAAAGCGAAATTCTCCTCTTAAAACTTCGATGGCGATTCTCGGAGAGCAATCGATGTACGCTCTCCGACTAGAAACACGAAATTAAAAATGGGGCTGTACGCTGAGAGAAAGAAAACGCGTAACAGTATCAAAGTAGGAACCACCATCTTTTCGACGCACTTGCGTGTTTTGAATGTACATATCACACTTTTATGTAAGTATATCTTCTACGTAGAAAACGATCTAAGTTGAATACGAAAGGCAGTACTAGACATATTTCGAGGGATTAAAAGAGAAAAATAAGAGAACATGGGGGGCCCAGAAAGGGAAACGATAACACAGGAAAGCTTCGTCCGGCTAGATAAGAGATAAGAGGAAATGAAACGGTTGAAAGAAATGCAAGGAACATATAGGAAAGTAAACATTCAAGCGGAACACACATATATATGTATATATCACTGTACTCTTTCTATTATCTCGTAAACCCCATGAAATCGATCACGTGAACGTTATACCAGCCCTGCGTAGATGATTCGTGGGTTAAATTGACTTTGATTTTTCCCAACGTCGAAGTCCGATTGCACAACACGTTCTGTTCCGTGCCCGTATCTTCTAATGGTGTTACACGTGTTACACACTGTTTACGCACTATGTATTACGAAGCGATAAAAGAAGATTCTGTTAATGTACCGTGAATCGAGCGATGTTTTAGCCACTAGCGAGACTAAACGAGCCACGAGGTCGTCGTTTCGTTGACGAGAGCTCTTTAAATCGCTAGAGAAACGAGTCACGAACGAATGAATGGACCTCGTATGTTCTCGTAAACGAGACCGCAACTTATCAATCAGCTATTATCGCTGTTACAATTTCTCCGCGAATTCGAGCAAATTATTTCGTTGGATTGCTAATGCGATCGATCGTAAAACACCTGCACCATCGTTTCATTACGGACAACGTATATGTATACAGGTCATAGGAAATTCATTAACCCGCAAAAAATCAGGCATTTAAATGTACCTGCCTGTTTTTTTGACAAGCTTTCAATAATGCAATTATCACTGCGCTGCAAATGTTACGGCTTTAATTTCAAGTTATAACATAAATGAACGAGATAATACAATATAATAGAACAGAAGTAGTGGAAATATAAATTATTCAACGAATGACAAAAGAATTGGAAATTAGACAGAGTACGGGAAGCAATATAGATAGATAAAGGCTCGAAAGTTTCAGTGAGACCGGAAACGGCGCATAGACGAAGAAAGTAAACAAGAAGGCGCCAGTGGGTTTCAGATTATTCATAGGGTTGACACTATTATCTGGTCTCGTCTTTCACGCGACGAACACTTATTAACCAGCCCTTCTACTCGTTTCTATTTCGAAACAGACTAATAAACAGAAATGTGACAGCGTTTGCTTAACCACAAGCACCCCATCGATACCTCTTCGATGCTCAAGAATGCAGCGATGACGAGGATCCGAAATTTATGAACTATAATTTAAAAATTGCGGTGACACGCGCGACAACTATCGACGTTTCAGGAAGATATGTTGTGTAAAGGTATGTCGTGAATTCCGTTCACGCTTTCGAAGACAGACGCATTGACGAAATCCGACTCTCGTCGTGTGAATTCAAAGAAGTTCGCGATCTATCGCCACGTGGTCGACGGCGGTCCGTAAACAAGAGAAGCGCAAAGGGGGATTCACCCCCGCCCGGTAAACGGTTCACTCTTGTCTTATCTTGCCATACCGTCGACATTCCACCTTCTCACGTTCCGCAGATACGCGTTGCTACCGTAAGGTAACCGGCATTCTCGCGACGAAAAATCTTGAGAAAAATGAACGAATCGACGTTATAACGAATTTTTGCGTCGATGTTCAGCGTCGCGGTCGAACTCGAAAACACGGGAGAAGCCGTCGTCATCGTGATCGGCAGCACGTTCGTTGGGTTTTTTTTAGCCTCCAGACCACGCGCGCTAAGAAAAACGAGCAACAAGTGTCGAGTCTTCGTCCATCGAGACGCGGTACGTGACGAAAAAAAATGCGTAGTTGCATACAATTATGATGGTGGTCTTTAAAAAAAAAAAAAAAAAATAGGATCGTGTCGGTCTGGACTCTTCGAGCAAGGATGGTTCATTCGATTCCGGGCGTTCGGTACGACGGGTTTTGTTCGCTTACTCACCGGCTAGGTGCTGACCTCCCACGAGAGAAACTCGGAGGCGACGGCAGCTATATACGCTGCGAACGAAAACGGAGAGAGAAAGAGAACGCAGTATGTTCCACGTGCCGGAAGCGGTATCAAACGAACGTCGCTCCGAGTGCACGCGCACGTTCTCTCTCCTACCCTGAAGGAGACGCGATCACACTCGACGAACTCGTGGATTACGCGACAACGACAGACACCGGTCAGACAAACGGGACACGAGAACGACAGGATGCACGGTAGCCATACATAAGACTGGTAAGCCCGGTTGCACGAGAGCAACACACGACGATCGAGCACTCGTGAGCGCGAGCACGCGCGCGCACGAAACCATAACCCAACGGCGGAGACTCGACGAATCGTTGTGCGGTCGAGTCACGGCGTGCCGGTCGAGAGAGGCTCGATGGTAAAAGTCGACTGCACCGTAGACCGAGCTGAAAAGTACTGACACGACTGACGGACGCGCATACGAGTTCTGTCGTTGCCGAGCCCTCGAGGAAGTAGGCCCGTCTGCCTGCCTCGCTCTCGAGGGGACCTCGATCGAGCCGCGTTCGCTCGCATCGATCGCTACCGACAGCTGCCACTAGCCCTTCCAATGCTCCTCTGCCGTCTCGATCGGCTCACCCGTATGTGCACGCGGAGAGGGAGGTTAGAGAGAGTTTGCGAGAAAGACACGAGTCGACGCGACGCCGCGCGTCGCTAACGGCCGCTAAGGATGCCACGCACTCCGATCCGCGTTACGAAGCCCGTCGAATTACCCACTGACAGGACGAACGTCTATCGTTTCTGGTTTATATTACCCCTGCGGATGACTTACGAATTACGTGCCACGTTCCCAGAAACTTATTACGATCGACGATTTAGGGAAGCCTACGGTGATTCACGTTCTTACTAATCCTGTTTATGCGTCCTGAGTTTTTGCCTCCTTTACGAAACGAACAGTCTCCGTCATTTCAGCGCATAGATCAACGTGCTTCCACGTCGTTTCGACCGTACTTCCTTCGCCGAGTTTCGGCAGAAAGCCGCGGGAAGCGGAGGGACAAAGTAGAGGGAGACAAAGAACTCCGATAAGCGAGAGCGAGACACGAGGACGAAGGAGAGACGAGGAGAGCGAGCTAGACGAGGCTCGAACCGGGAGGATTCGGAAAACACGATCCCTGCATCCCGGCACAAAATCCCCCTTGTTAGAACAGTGCTGTCACGATACTCGCGTATAAAAGCGGTATTGTCCTTGCAACGGAAGTGCAATACGCGTAACACGGCTTTCCGATCGAACCACACTGTTTGTCACTTCGTGGCACACGATACGTATTCAGTTGGCAAGAACGCACCCTTGTGGTTAGATTCCAACGAAGAAAGTGCCGCGTCCGAGATGTTCGCGCGGCTCGCAGACGACCAGCTTTCAACACACGCACCACGTGGTTGACCCGCGAGTTTCTCACGTTAACTTGTCGATTGTCATCGTCGCGACTGGCGGTGTATGTTGATACAACGACAACAACAGCAGCAACAGCAGCAGGTCGTTGTTCCTGTCGGTGGCGCCAGGCAGCGCTAGTCCTCGCGGAGGAGTCCCGGTTATCCCACTCTGTCTCTCTCTCGTCCTTCGATCAGCGTCCGCTCCGCGTCCCGAAACATGAATGGAATGCTTCCTCCGGCGGCCGATGTACGCCGAGAGACGACGGCTGGCTCTCGAATGGAATGGGCCGAAGAGACTCTCCGGGCCAGGGACGGACCATTATCACCGGAGCCCTTCATAGGGCGACCAATGCACCCGTGAATGCCGGGCTTCCCCGGCGCGAGCGCGGCTAACGCGCCACCATTTTTCTATGCTCGAATTTCCGGCTTCGAACGGCGCATACCGCGCACGGCAATCACCGAGATAACCCTCTCCTTGTTACCGCGTACGATTTCAAACATCAATTAATCGTTACGCTTGTTCGAATGTGAATCTTTTGTTTATGCGATAACGAGATTCATTGCGATACCTTCTGTCGGACGGAAGGATCATGGTTATCCGCGTCCCCCTTCGACGCGTACTGTACTTACAGCACCGAAATTGCATAAGTAGCTTTTTCCTCTATTGCCACGGTACGCTATATCCTCGAGACAAGCTGTAGCGATTCGGGATTGATTACGCTTGCAATCGTTTCTGAAATGTACTGTGTGTGTACAATTTATTTGTGCAGAATCGGGACACTTTCGCAGCATCGTTCAGCTAAGTAATATTAAACCGAGTACAGTGGCAACGATTCATATTGGGTCGTAGCGACACGCGTGATCTTGCCCGCGGGGTAGGACGGTTGTCGTCGCCATGTGCAGTTAATTTTCCGTCCCTTTGCCCCCCGACAGTCTAATGAAGATAAGAATGAACGGCCGAAGGTCTCAGGGGGTCGCTTCCCTATTTTACAAGGCAGTTTGTGTTAACCCGCCGAAGTGAAAAGCGTACGTTACAGAGGGGACACGGAGGAAAGAGGAGCGGCCCATTTTAACGTTCGAATCACGCACGCGGATGCGTGTTAAGGCCAGAAGAGATTTTTTTTCTTCCTTAATTAAGAGAACGATGGTTGGCGCCGCGATTAAACGAGACGTCACTGTCGCGCAACACAGGGAGGGAGAAAGAAAATCATTTCGCGCATCTGCATGGCCTACCGAGAGCACACGGTCTACAGTAACGATTATGGGTATTTTCATGCGAGTCACTGTTCTTGCGACAAATTATCCTCTGCACGAACGTTCAACGTACGTTTCTTGTGACGCCATTACATAATGCCCGATGCATCTGTTCGCAATGCGAATCGATGCTATTCCAATTATTACATGACTAACTTTACCCCTGACACATTTTCTTCGTTGAAAACTCGAAAGTTCGAGTCGATGCATCGATTATTTCAGTTGACTCGTGTTACTAAGCATGTTTCTTCGACTTGTCGTGCACGATAGGACAATAGAAGATAGGATACAGAGTATATAGGCGACTTCTTAGACGTAGGATCGTCTCGGAACAGTTCCACGTAAGTTGGTAAATGTATGACTGATCGTGTAAATACAGGGTAGAGATCACGTTGGTTAGTTCCACGAACAAGCCTTACGAATCAGCTGTTTCTCCGGTTGATAATTTGCTCGATCATCGTACTGGCCATTCCAATGAGTTTACGACACGGCTGTTAACGAAGGTAGGATTCAAAGTTTAAAGGGAAAGGACGAGAAGAAAGAAAATACCGTAACACCGAGAACAAACTTCGAGTTCCGTTGCATGCCATATAACCAAATTGTATCGACAAAGTGCCCATTGTTTCGTCCTACGGTCTGTCTTTAAGTTATTCCTTATTTTAAATACAGTGGCTCGGAAAAACCACTTAGGAAACCTCGTGTGCCTAATGCGCCGGAAATGATACTTTTATGCGAGTATTATAATTAAGTCGACGAAAGAAAAGGCGCCTTCGTCGATGCATCGAGTAAATACAAGACCGGTCGTTCATTCCTAGCTATTCTCGGTGAACCTTGTCGCGTCGAGGACGAAATTTTTAAGGTAAACACAGGAAATACAGTGAACCGATTGTACGTTTCTATGTCTTGAAACATCACGGAAACGTATGTTCTGATTTTTTATCGTTCGCGACATGCTTATCCAGCTGAACATATACGAGGATAAAATACTTTTTTGGTATGCAGAGATCGATCATTAATGATTTCGATGGTAACAAAATGATACTCGATATATAATACATAGTTATGATCGCAAACATTAACGACGTTTAAGAACGTCGGCTAAAGAAGTTGTGCTGTATCCTTCCTAGTTGGACACGATGCGTTGACCAGATAATACGGACCTTTCAAACGAGTGTCATAAACTGACCTAGCGGTTCGTATAATAAAGCAGTTGCAAGTACCGTTTGTCACTATTCTGAAGTCTGAACACCGATAATCGGTAAATATCAATGTTGAAATCCTGATGAAGCCGCGATGCTTGCGTAACGTTGTAACAATACTCCTTAAGGACCTGGCCTGTACCCGTAAACCTTCGTCAAATATCGTTAGTACAATAGCGGGTCGTGAAAACTTCGAGGATCTCATGATTTGAAAAGTTGCTCGTACAAAAGAAAGGTTGCTACTTAATGACTCAGTCTCTCTTTGCACAACCGTGCGGCAAAAAAGAAAATCGAAGGAAAGAAAACTGATGACAGAATTCGAATAGTCGCAGGATCAAGGGAATCCTGCGTTGACTAAATAAAAAGAGAGCGGTGTCATAACCGGTCAAGAGTACGATGAACCAATAGTGACAGGGACGACGGAGAAAAGGAACATTCCATCGGTGCGCGTCGTTAATTATCACTTTCACCCGGAGCTGAGGCTGTTCCTCCTCGTGAGGCTGTGGCCATTTGAAGTGCCGTGGTCGGCCACGGTCAACGGGGACCCTTGTTGTGGGAGCCCAGAACTACCAACGTTGTTCCCAGCTATGTCAGAATGCCTTCGGTCTCGCCAAACTAGACGGCAGACTGGTTTTTGCCCAATTTAGATCCCCCATTGTTCGACCCGGCCTGGAATGAAAATAGAGGATTCTCTCAGGCCGTATCCTGGCCGCGCATTCAATAGGAAAGCACGGACGAAACGGGCGTGTTGGATATCCTCGAGATGCTACCCAATTATTATCACCAATAAATCATTCTCTTTTTCGTTTAAACAAATACTGCTTGTAATATGTCATTTTTACGGTTACTCGCGCGAAAACTTGTCGACAGCGTTCACTTACGAGAAACGCGAGAAAAGGTTTCGAAATTATTTTGACCGGAGGTTGGATCTATCGTAACCATTTCCCTTTTCTGCAAAAAGAAATTCGTATGTTCAAAGTACCGACCGCGAAACACCGAAGGTTTCGGTTATCGACAGAAGGGATCTTTCTTTCCAGTGCCTGATCGTTTAGCGAGCTACCTTTACCGTAGCGGGTCAAAAGAACGCGATTGTGTTCTTCCGTTATTGTTACATGTTTCAAGAATGTTGCTTTGCAAAAACGCACGAATCTTGGATGTTCATCAAAATGAGTGAGAACGATTTTGCGAAGCAACCATGTACCAACTTTGTAACGTGTTCTTTGAACCGACTAGAATAATGAAATGATTTTTCATTCTATTATTCGATCCCGGATGAGGCTGAGTTACTGACCGACTAATTTCATGGATACTTGCCCAACAGGCTGCCCGTTACACATATATGCAATTTTAATTCTTCGTATGCCGCGTGCTGCAATACAGACGAGCCTAACCAAAGCTTCGGAAACTTTAAGAATAGAAAACGCTGCGACCGCTTTACGTGAGGTCAATGGGTAAATAGAGTCTCCTCGTTCAAAGCAGATCTCTCGAAGAATTCTAAACGAAACCCCGAATCGAAAAACGTGATGTTCGAAGAGAAGAAATCCATAAATCGGTGTACACGTGTTTAATTAGAATTGTTCAAGTTTTTCGAAGGAATTCGTTCGGATTCGATATGCGGAGTTTTTATCGGAAAGATACCAAAGATTACGATGCAATTTCAACAGTAACATGACATCGTGAAGATCAATGTTGCTTGACTGATCGAGAAGACAGACTCGCGCATTCCAGTCTGGTTTGACCATACGAAGAAAGAAGAAGGAGAAGAAAACGAAGGGTCGTTGCTGTACAGCCGACAACATTACGCAGCGTTTGAAAGAACGATCGAGACGTTCCAGAGAAACTTCTTTGCGAAGATTCACACCTGTTAAACTTTCATGTGTTTGCAACTCTCTCGGTAAATTGCCATAATTGCAAAAAATGCTCGTCAACGGACGATCTTAAATATGCGCGGTTAAGCATCTGAAATTCTAAACAGTCTACAATATTCTCAGATTATTTTTATCGTTTCTGTTTACTTCCACGAGAAATGCGTATTTTCAAACTTGTTCCGCGGAATTTCTCGAGACCGTTAATGGACCCTCGAAATCCCGCAAAGAGGACCGCTTCGATTCGTTCCGTTGCTCCTCTTCTTCCATAAGGATCATCTATCTGCTAACAATGTTCATTCCTCTTCACAGGGATTTGTTCTTCGAATACTGCGTTCCTCAATTTCATCGATAGTTATCGGTAAATTGAACACGCTTCGTTTCAGTTCGAGTATTTACCACGATATCGGACATGTTGATTGCATCCAGTACGGCACAGGATAATATGGTACATCGAAAATTTATATTCTCTCTTCTTTCTGTGAACCAATGGACTTGGTACATCATCCTGTAGAAATTCTAATTTTCACTATAGTCTACGTCGGTACGAAAGGATCAAAGTACCATCTGAATCCCTACGAATCCCACAAAGCCGCCACAGTCATATTTGATTATAAAGCAACTCGATAGTAACCCTTTAACACGGTACAGCAACCCCAATTTCTCTAATAGTCGACGTTACAAACAAAAGGATCAAAATGTTATCTAAATCCCTACGAACCTTCGAAAGACATAGTCATTCAGAACGTATCGATTTTTTCCATTTGACTGCTGCTTACGAAATCCCGTTATCTGTACACGTGCACAACTCTTCCATACCTTGTGCACCTTGCACAAGTACCCGTATTCGCAAGGGAAATCTAGGCTGTTGTTTTCGAACGATTTTCTTCTCTCGTCTAAATTTTGCTTTTCCCTTTCGCGACGTTAAAATCACGGAAGGCAAGAGAATAGGGCGCAGGTGGAAAATGGACGCTTCGAGGAGGTCGCTGTACAGGTAGACACGCTTCGGTGAAGAAACTTCAGACAGAGAGACAGAAAATAAAGAGAAGGAATAAAAAGCTCGGAGTAAGTAAGAGATAAAGTTTGAGAAGACCAGAGTCCCGAAAGAATCGAAAGGTAGGTCGAGGTAAGGCTTGTGCGTAAAAACCGACTAAGAGGAAGGAGGTTCGCGAAGGACAGAATCGTGGAAAAGTGAGGCAGAAACGGAGATAGAGAGATTTCGGAGAAGAGGGGGGAGAACAGGAGTCGAGTGGACGATAGAGCTTGGCATGGTGGAAACGAGCTACCAAGACGTGACGTATATAGTCCTGAAGAGTGTAGTATAGTGCACCATGGTGTAGCATGGCATAGTTAAAGTGGGAGAAACCGTGTATGACCGTCCTCACCGTAAGCCAGTCCCGTGTGAACGACCGTGAAGCGAACCTCGAACGAAACTCGATCAAGCTTCTTGAAGGTCTTCGTTCTCCTTCGAGTTTTCAACGAAATTCATCGAGAAAATTGTCCGATACAGTATCGCGAAATCTCGATGGAGGACGAATTTAATCGTAGTCCAGTGATTCGAAAGTCGGATACAGCTGTGTATCGGTGGTAATTCTGTGTCAACTCGTCAACGCGTTTCCGAAGGTTCGATGAGGTTAAACCGACAGTGCATTAAATAGAATCGATATACTTTTGTGACAGCAGGTGTAAATTCCTCGAAAATCATGTAGAGACCAAAAAGGATAAGAGCGTTAATAATCGGAGTATCTAATGAAAGTCGCGCTAAACCGATATTTCAGGTTCTAAAACAGAAATTCGAGTGAAACGTCTATCCGTAATAAGGACACGACTGTTCGTGAGTGACATCAACCCGCATAAGCGAGATACGATGTCGAAACGTTGGTAAGCTTAACGATTCGAAAGCCGAAAAAGCGCGAGAAAGTTAGGAGAAAAAGTCGAAAATCGAGGGAGAGATCGCGAGAAAGGCGGAAAAGAAGGTGAGACGTACCACGTTGGCCGAAAAAGCTTACTCGTTCTTGTTCACAAACACGAAAACACACCGGACTTAGCAGCGGCCAAGTAGGTCAACCGGCGTGCGCGAGAGTGCGAGACCGAATCAAACGGACGAAGAAGAGGAAGAAGAAAAAAAAGAAAGAAAAGTATCGACGGGAGAAAGATTGAACGAGGGAAGGAAGGAAAGAATGGCGAGACGAGGGCATTCGAGTTTTCACGATGCTCGACGTTTTTACTCGGCATAGGTTCGCGATCCAAAATGGCGGCGATCGGCTGGTACCGTGGCACGATTTACAACGATAAAGACTGGTCCAACCACCACCAGAGCCGCTAAAGAACTTCTTTCGAGTGTTCTTTACAATTAACCTGACCTTGATCAGGAGGTGCAAACACCGTTCGACCACAACGTTCAAGGATACCAGGATGCCAGAACTCGGGGGGTCGAAGGTCCTCGTGATCTTGTCGCTGCTAGTTCTTCTAGGTAAGTGGATGCTGCTTCAAGGTTGAACTTAAGATGCATGGAAGGACAGATACAGGTGTAACGGAACGAGGATACGACTGTTCTAGTTGTAACGATGAAAAGCTTACGCGTGATTCACGTTTGAAATACCTATCGAACAGAATTTGAATCTTTTTCAGCACAATGACACGATTTCTAACCTAATTAGCGTACTCAACTTTCGCCCGAGTTTCTATCTTTGGAGAAACCAGCGTATTGCAGTACGCATTGTGGCTTAACATCTGTCGCCAGTCGAATAGCGATGCAAATACTCGTGAAATTAATGCATGAACCTGTTTGATCGGACTTTATCAAAGCAGCCACGTGCGGTCGAGTTTTAAACCGGTATCTTGACCTCTGTCGAAAATTTCTTGACGTTCGAACGACAAGATCGTGAAGATAAAAGACGACGCACCGTCCTCGGAGTGTCAACCAGGCTACGGTCAAAAAACAGATATTTTTCAACGAGCATCGTAGTAAAAGCTTGTAAAAGATTCTTAGGGATATTTGCACCCTTAACACATAGCCAAAGGGCCGTTTTACGCGAATAATTATCTACTACAATGTAGATAGGTAAGTAGGTATACATCCGGCTCGACCAAAGAACATAAACAATTTACTATGAGAATTCAGCGTGTGTTGTTAATATTGTAGCCAGAATTCAGGGAGCGTAGTGGAAAGAAAAAAAGAAGAAAAAGGTTCGTCGACCTGTGGAGAGTTATCTCGAATATAAATATTCAAAAGTGAGGTAAAGCTCACCGTAATTAATTTCTCTCGTCGTACGGAAGTATCGGGTTCTCCATTGAATATGCTTCGAGTTAATAAAACTCGAGCAGTTACAAGACTGCTCGAAATTCGTATAAATGTTTTTACATGTTATTTCAAAGAAACACGCGTCATAGACGCGTTTCAAAAGGAACACGGGAGAAAGCTGCAAACATGACGCGCACTCGTGTCCTGGCACGTACCTCTTACTCAGAGATTTTCACATCCTAGATTAAAACGTTCGTTCGGAAGCGCTAATAATCATTTCCGTATTATCAGTTTGTCGATAAGAATCGGAATAAAAGCTGAAACTTTGAAACGAAGAAACTCGACATCGAGTAACGAATGCGTGGATAAAAACGGTTCATTGACCTATGCAAATTGGACATTTTTGGACACCTAGGTGTGGTTTCGATGATCAAGGTCTACGGGTCGTCGACCAGAATTCGACGCGATCAAACGAAATCAAAGACGGTTTTTACGAACTTTCTTCTCCCAACTTGTAACTTCCTTCGACTGGTTTACGCAACGGTAGGAATTTACACGAGACGTTCAACGTCATCGTCGACGCGGATGAACCGCACCACAAAGAAACGTATCCGGCATGGGGTTTCGTCACTCGACTTTCGCCCCGACGCGTTTGTCGTGAAAGTGTCACGAAATCGCGTCCGAACAGAACACGAAAGTCGATTGATTCATTGTTCGAGATTTTGTTTGCGCGGTAAAGAATAAAAACTTTTATAAAAATGATCATCAGCGATCTACGACGATCGGCACACGTTGACGACTAAAATGAAAGAATTTCGACGTGTTTGTCGATATACGAGTAACAAAAAACCACCGGAACAGAAAGTTGGATGCGAATATAATGCTCCACGTGGCGGGGAACGCGTTAACGAGTCCCGAGAAGCACGTGTCGAAGGTCGGTTCGACACCTGCCGAATCTCGAGGATGGAGCTACCAAATGTCGTGTTCACCAGCGAAAAGAATAAATATTGGGCTGGAATGGTGTACCGTTAACTCTGCCGTTACCGCCTCGAGTTACCGTCGCATAGCTCGGTCTACGGTCTTCCACGGATAAACCCCCTTCGACGTTTCTTTCTTCTTGCTTCGAAGTCGTATCGGACGTTGTTAGAATTGCGTCACAGATTTCAACGACCCAATTTGCAGCATCGTACAATGTGCAAAGTGTTACGATGATACACGAAAGTAGAATGGGGGATGATACTGCGAAATAGAAATCGTGGAATATGTTTCTCGTTGAAACATAATTTCTTTGTTCGTTTTGGCTTGGAGCTATCGTTAACACGTTTTAATCGACGATGAAACGTAACTAATCGAAGAAACAAAGAAGAATGAAATCGCCCGTATCAAAAGCAATTGAAAGCAATAAGAATAGGAATTAATAGACTGGGAAATGCGGCCGTTAGTCCTGTTCACGTGAGATTCCATTAATGTGATTCAGTGATAGGTAAATATTATCGCTTCATAGATATCCCGGCAGGTAATCGAAGGTATCTAGAACCGGTAATATTTTTTACGGACGTTTTGTACACAACACAGAAACTATGTTACCTCGTTACCTCGTGAGCCGCACGCTGTGTATACCATGAACTTCACGTGAGCTCTTGCATTTTCTCCAAGTTATTCGTCCGTGTCAAGACAATCTCTTACCGAAAAAGATATTCTTATTATTTTACAAACTGTTGCTCGTGCAAAGCTTCACGAGCGAGAGATGCAATTACTACATATGAAATTAGCTAGACGTCGTTAAACGTTGCTATCTTGTCTTAATGTCTTAATGAATTATCGTACTAGCCATTACAGGTCAGTGTTCGATAATCGCAATCGTTACAAGACACTATTAATACCGATCCAAGATTCGGACAAGTGCTCTCTATAGGAACATATTACTCTATAGACACCGTAGATGCACCCGAAAGCTGTTGAAATTAGCGTTGCTAATTATCCCAGACAGTCGGTTATCCCGAAGGGCCGGACACAGGAAAGAGCCTTGGGCCCGCTGAACGATTCAGGACACGAGTTTCGAACCTGACCAACAGACTGCATTCCTCGCTGGTTGGGACAGAATCAACGATGCAATTCACCTACATTCTCACGGGATCCCATGCTCTCACGTTAGGAAGGTTATGGTGTTCGCAAACACCGTTACCCGTTCGCGGCATGCAAGCCGCGTTTATAATTATTATTTAGACGATGTCTCGATTCAAATAGGAAACGAAAGTTTTGTTAATGAATACGTTAGAAAATTGATTCGTCGATCTTATCTTCTGGATAGATCTTAAAGGGTCTATTTCACGCGATGTCAAGAATGCGAACTGTTAATTAAATTTCCATAACTTTAATCCTAATACTTAGTAGATCAAAATTATTGGGAGTGTTGACAAGTTAATTGGTAACGCATTAAAAGCTGCAGCGAACCCGAACATGTACAGCTAGTCATATTACAACGCTAATTATTAAGGATACGATCAATTAAACTTTTTAGACCGGTACTTCGTATTATCGTTACAATATTAACTGAATTTTGTAACGGTCAACTTGTAAAACCAAAATTTTGTGGTGATTATAGGTTCAGATGGCGTTCAACGCGTTAATTTTATTACATTATCGCTATTCGAAGCTCTTGATCACGTTTGTCGCGCGATTCAGCAAATGTGTTCCGAGATACGGACTGCTTCGTAATTTACCCAGATTCTCACGCTGTTTCGTAGCATCTTCGTTATTCTGAGCGTAATGCATACCTCGGAAACTAAGTTAGCTGTTTTACTGTAACCTCGGTTACAACGAACACCGTAATCTTAAGGATAATACGGTGGTCGTAGCGCAACAACAATGGTTCTACGGTTTCCACAAGGAAAAAGGAACAAAAATGAATCGAGACACGGGTGTGTAACTGTAATTCGTATTGGGAGATCGTAAACCTCGTACGAATTGACTATACATATATGTGTATATATGATGATAAAGGACTGTTATAGATAATATATAAGTTTTCGCGAGTGTCGAGGTATCCTGCCATTCTCGCGTTTAATTTTCTCGTTTTTTTATTAAACGACTGTTCAAGTCTCGTCAACTGCATCTGTTAAGTTTAATTTCCATAGAGGTGTTTCTCCAGCGTATCGGGGAACATCGAGAGCATGATGTTCGGCGAGTAGAACGAACCAGCGGTCAGCTTAATTGCGGTTGCGAACGAACAACTGTTTGAAAATTCGTGTCGCTACGTACGTTTCTTAACGAGCAATTACCGCCAGAATCACCTTATTAAAATTTCTTCATTTTGCTACTGCTTCGTCATCTTCGTGCCAGAATAACTAAATTTTCCAATAAATCTTCTTCAAGTGGAAATTTAAAACGTACATGCGCATACACAATAATTACCATAGATGCGTTAATTAGTTACTGGTTAAAAAATACATTAAACCCAGATTATGTGAAAATTTCTCCATAAAAATCGTTCTTTAATTTATCGATGAAACTACGTAAGGAATTTTTTATTTTTCTATATAGTGTTACTTAACGAAACGAACGTGCTCCGTTAGACCGTTGCTCTCGTTATCCCGTTAACGGCAGAAACTGTCTCGAGGCAAAGCATTCCACGAAACAGTCGGTCAAAGACGGTGAAAGGTTTGAAAAAGAAGGAAAAAGTCCGCAGGAAAACGATACTATAATATGCACACTTTCTACGAGACAAAGCTGAACAACGTGTCGTTCGTCTGTGGCTTGCTGCGTTCGATCGAAACGAAACGCATGTGGTTGTACGCTACACTCCGTGTTCAGTTTCGATCGAAACGATTAATTATCTCGGTTAGTATTTCAGATTTTCACGCGATATTTAGAACGGCCAGGATCGTTATTATCGTCTGGCTATGATCTACACGTACACAGACCACACTGCAAATTTTAGTTTCACTTAAATTGCTTCGCGCGTCGTTGCATCGCTGCATGGAAATCTTCCATTGTTCCTGTCTCCGTCTTGCCATTGAATTTCAATGTGTTTCCATCGAATGCGTCGGTGTGCTGTAGGATACTTTTCCCCTGGTATACTTGCTTCGCTGGCTACTTCCATTTAAGGAGTCATTTTTAGTCGATTTTTAAAGCGAAACATCTTGCCTTACACTCCTCCTGAAGTAAACTAAACCGAAATCAATTATATGCACACTACTCTGTACTCGAAACGTACGACACGAACGAACACTATTTCGTTACACGAACAGGAAAATCTCTTCTCGACACAAAATGAGTCGACTGACGGGTTACGATCTTCGAATAGATCGTAAACAGTTTGATTGCGTAATAAAGCGAAATCCATGGGACGAAACATTTAAAAGGCTCTTCGCCAGGATTCCGTGATTGATTCCAGACAAAAACGGCTGGTCGAATATCGACGATGTCGATGAACCTTTTTTCTCTCTCTCCGCAGAAAGCGGAAGGTGTGCGACGCGAAGAATGTCGATGGAATAAAAGAGGGACGAGGAAAGAGATAAGTAGTAGTAATTTCATACTCGTCACGTCCACGGTTGGTCAAACCACTCGATACTGGCCTCGAGAATGTCAACCGTTCGAGTACCGTTTCCCTTACCGATCGTCCATGGATCTTCGCGATTTTTTGCAGTGATCGTCTCGCGAACCCTTCCACAATGGCTATCGACAAGTTTCTTACGGCTTCGACCGGCTGATTTAAGTTAAATGCACGATCGATCGATGGAACGTTCGAGGAAACGTGAAATTATATGGCCTGTATTCCTTTTTCGCGGTGATTCTTTGCTTTTGAAAATGGAAAAGCGCGTTGACAGTTGCTAATAGGGAGTATCCTCGTGCGAGTAATCAACGTCGCGTATTATTTGCTTACAGGTCCTTCTTTGCTAAGTTCACTCTTATAACCTATAATCATCTAAATTTCGTTTATAAATCATTGTCAATCGTTGCACAGGTGTATCGGCTATCCAGAACGATCGAACGTCTTCTCGTTCCTCTCAAGACGACATAATTCTTAGCGCCAGCTCGTACACGGGTCCGGTAAGGACGTCCAGCGTATCTCACCGCGATGAATCGCCTATTTTCCAAAGAACAGTTCCAGCGTTTCAACTGGAAAGCTCAAAAAGTATCAATAGCTACGACAAAGATGAGATCAGATTCGAAGAAAGAAATACGAGGCACGAGGAATCCATCGACGAGCTAACGTCATCGAAGCACGTCGATCATATAGACGGGAACAACATCGAAGTGAAACCTGGCGAATATTATCAGTATGTTTCTAAAAACTCAAACGTTTCGTTAAGTCAGAAGCTAGTCTACTAGTTCTTATTTTCTTCTCAATTACTAACAGTATAACACCGACAACGAGCGAATCCGTGTCGGGGGAAGGACTAGGGGCTCCGCAGGGACCAAAACTCTTGTCGGAGCCCCACCAATTGGCTGGAGTGTCAAACCAACAAGCACATTACTTGCAAGCAATGGATCAACAAAGACGAGCTCGCCAAGAGATCCCCAGGATCTATAGCGAGCACGCTCCACCGCCTATCCTGCAGACCGCTTCGCCAGGACATCGACAAGCGAATCCTGACATACAGGACATCATCACGGGTATCGTCAAACTGCTGAATGGCAACGTGAACGTCGCCGCCAACACGGTCAGGCCTCTCCGACCGATTCAAGCCACCAGGTTAGACTTGCTATACTAGTTGTACACGTTTACGACGATTATGATCAATCGACGAATACGCAAATGTCTGTTTTAGGATCAACAACAGAGGGCCTCCAAGAATTTCTGACGTACCTCCGTTACCACCGGATTTCGATACACCTGGAATGAATCCTCCTCCTCCACCGGATCATCCTTATCCTTTCGAGAAACCACCAGCTCCGGATAGACCTTTGGTCAACCAATTGCCGCCCGAAAGACCAATCAGACCGTTCGTGAACGGTGTTCCGTTGCCGGAACAAATCGTTCCGCAAGGAAATCGTCCCTGGACTTGGAATCGACCTGGTAAGTATCTCGATCGTGAGTTTTTATTTGTGTACATTTATTTAACTATATAACGTTTCTGCAGGTTCAAACAGAAGACCAATACCTCCGTACAAACCGCTGCCTCCATCGTCAGAATCCGTTTTCAATCGGGAGAAAGAACAAGAAGACAAAAACACGAAACCCGATGTTCCATCGACGGAGGAACCTTCGACAAAGAAAGGAGATCAAAGTGAAACCAACCCGCACATTTCCGAGAACGCAAACAAGAATCATCAGGAAGGTGATAATCAAAAGACGAAAATTGATTCGAAGACCACGGAGAAACCAGTTACCGAGAATATTACGAAAAATCCTGAATCAGGAAGTTCCACGAAAAAAGAGAACAAGCATCAATCTCCGTCTAAAGAGAATAAAGTGAATCATAATCCGTCGACAACGGAATCCAACAATGTCAACAAAATAAGTAATACGAAACAGGAAGATTCGCCGAAGCCCGTGATACCGCTAGAAGGTTCATTGAAACCTACGAAATCAATGAAAATCACCGATACTCAGAGACCCAATTCCAGTATAAACAACGAAAAATCCATCAACAAATCGAGCATGTCCAAGACCCAGATAAAATCCTATTCTACGTCCACGTTGAATATCGAGACCAGCTCGTCGGTCCATGTAATCGAACCTACAACCACAAAAACAGTCGTTCAATCGACCGCAATCTCCGAGAATAATAGTGCAAGTTATACATCAATTGCGCCTAGTACAGTGGCTTTAGAACCGAGCAAATCGTCCGATTTTGAAAGTACGATGACTATATCGAATGTGCCAACACCGACAGACAGTTTGCCATCGATTTTTACGAAAAGTTCGTCGACTCTGGATAAAAGTGTAGTTCATACGACGGCATCGAATACGTTTACAAAGAATTCAGGTACGATGTGTACTAGAATACGTGTGTCGAATCTTTTTCGTTCGATAGAGTAAGAATAACGGTAGCAGAGTAGCAATTACCGATTGCATTTCTACAATTAGGTTTCGTTTAAATATAAAAAGGCAAATAAAATTACAAAGGTCGTAGATTCCACGAAGCTCGCGACCGTCAAAGTGTTAATTTCCTTTGCACGGCGTATCATGCTCGATTAATTTCCTTTGTAGCCCCAGCGGATCGCTATGCTTATCGACCCAGACCTGGGATAGTCCTTGACGATACCTTGGATTACACGGGCACCCAAGGATTGGCTACTCAACGACCTTACGCACCACCGAGACATCCACCTCTCGGTGATATTTTTGATATCACGGTCTCGGCTATTCAAGGACCCGGTGGTGGGACTTCTGGTAAACATTCATGCGTTCAACCCTTTCGCCGTGTTTCACGTATACACGGCGTTGTCGATAATCAACTGTTCATTGTTAACAGGGGAAGGTGTTAGAGTACCGGTAAATGCGGGAAATGCGGACGTGATTCTCACATCGGCGGTTGAGGGTCAAGGATTTGTCAGCATCGACGGGAAAAGAACATACTTGAACCTATTCGAGAATCAAGATCGAACCTCGACGCACGTGCAAACGCAGCCTCAGCCGACCAGAACGCAATCACCGGCCGTTGTTGGCACAGGGTTGGTATCCTTAACCTTTTCGTTGATATATTAATGCGTTGTGGAAAGAATAATAGAACGATATTTTAAAATAAATGAATAAGAATAAGACTTTTCTCGTAAAGATTTGCAGTGCCACAACCTGATCCTCCTACAGCGACTCCAAGACCGAGTGGTCCAATACGAAGGCCCACGTTTCACAGAAGACCTACTCAACCACCCGTTAGGATAGATACGTGTATCGTGGGTGACACCAGTACTTGCGACATTAGTCAACACGAGGCGTGTGCAACTGTTCAGGGAGTGTCTGCGTGTCATTGTAAACCAGGATATGCCAGGCTACAACATTCCTTACCGTGTAAAAGTTCGTATAATCATGAACTCATTTAAACCAAATTTGATCGAGACAAGTTAGATTCGACCAGTAATTTCTGTTGCTAGAAATCATTAGCATCATGGTATCGATGAGAGTGGATAAAATTTACGACAGGAAAGTTGTCTGGGATCGAGGATTTACGGACAAAGACTCTGAACCTTACCAGACTTTGGCCTATGAAGCAAATCGAGCTGTAAGTAATGTTGCGTTTTACAATTGAAGAATATAGAAAATTCGTAACGATGTTTGAAACGTTCTAGATCGAATCTGCCATGTCGATGACACCGTTTTCGGACGAGTACATGGGATCCTTGATCAACGGCGTGTATCAAGGGGATATAAGCCAAGGTCAAGGGGGTGTGTTTGTGAACGCAACCCTGAAGCTCACTTACGAACCGAGAACAATAAGACCAAGTTTAGCAGGGGAGTTGCAGAGACATCTGCTCGGGGTTATTCATAGAAGGAGCAATAATATAGGAAACAGTGCTCTCTACGTCGATAGTCCTGCTGGATCTATATCGAACTTACAAGGTCAGTAAAAAATAACGCGTGAGTCATACGTATATTTCAGAAAACAGTACGATCGATTTATATTCTTTGTAGACTTGGACGAGTGTGCTTCGTCAGAATTGAACGACTGCCATTCCTCGGCAATTTGCACCAACAATTGGGGAGGATTTACTTGCACTTGCAATCCCGGATTAAAGGATCCTCACAAGGATGATCCGAACGAATCTGGTAGGACTTGTATCTCGTGTCCTTCGACTTATTGCAACAATCGAGGCTCTTGCTCTTACCAGGGCGATCATATGCAGTGCACGTAAGCGAATCAAATTTGTCAATAACAGAAAAGAGTATTCTGTACTTATAATGATCGTTTATTTCGAAGGTGCACTGGTAATTACTATGGTGCTCAATGCGAAGTAGATGGGGAGGTTCTGGGAGTAGCGATAGGAGCCTCCGTAGCAGCTTTAATCATTATAGTCTTGACATTAGTCTGCCTGGTTATGTGGAGGTAACAGTAAATATACATCTTGGCAAGAATTAGTTTTACGAAGCAAGATAATCGAACGTTATTTTTTACATGTGCTACAGCCGTCGGTGGTCTCGTGAACAGAAATCGGTCGGCTCTCCGGTGTACGGTTACATTCAGGGAGGTATCCCTGGAACGCTTCCAGGAACTTTGGCGAGGGTAGGTTCTGTGGGAACTCTTGCTTCCGTGAAACAAGGACCACCGACTAACTTGCCACCCTACATGTGGGCACATTTTGGTGACCATATGGCGACTGCTAACGTATATGCTGTAAGTTGGGTTGATGGGTCGAAGGAAGGGGGTTCAATTTATGACCTTGCTGTTTGAAAAGCTAACGTTAGCTTAGTAGTGTTGTATTTCATCGACGAATTGTCAAAACCTTCAGCGTTATCTTGTATATTTAGACGGAACCCATGGGACCAACGCGGCCAAGTTCCGCCGTGTTTGGATACCCGCCAATCAACGTTCATGGAACGTTACCACCGGTGCCTTTGCCAAGACTTCAAGCACCACCAAGACCACGACAAAGACACCAACCTGATCCCGACAGCTCGGATTCCGAGCCACAGGATAAGGACAGAGCCGATCTGATTCCGCAGCACAGTGGTTTTCACGTTCCCAGGCCGCGATCTAGATCATCTTTGGCGGTAAGAATCGATTTCTCGATATTTCATTTTCGATTTTCAATGTTACCATTCGTTCCTGCACTGTTTCGTGCTCAATGGCACTTCTATTTCAGAATCAAAGCGGAATTTACAATGACGTGGAGTACGACCAAGGTGACGTGCACCATTTATCGAAAAACAATATTCCGATGTCTACTTACAGGCCGTATTATCGAACGTGAATTGTGTAAAAAAAACTGACTGTACCGTTTAGAATGACAGGATTGTTAGCAAAAAGAACGATACGCGAGAAAAATTAAAGAGAGAATGAGTTCATTTTACTTTATTCAAATCGAAGCTGTGAGTTCTGTCAACTGTTTAAATAAATCTAGGTACTTATAGTATTAACATATCGAATAAAAAAAAAGACAAATTGGAAAACAACGAAATTAATGCACCTGTGTACGTTGTACGTTCATACTGCAGTTTTTACGAAAATATTATTTTCTCTGTTCATAGTTATTCAAGTCGACGTAAGGTATCAGCATTATTAATAATTTCTAGTTACTTATTTGTTACTATATGAATATTTATTATCCTAACGTTACCCTCGATATAACATCTTGCAAAACAAAATCATACCAAGGCTGGTTTACACGAACCTAGTGAAACGAAAGGTGCATATCGAACGACTAGTACTGAAGCAATTGCTCTTTTTTATTACTTTACCTTTAATCGTCGATAATTATTTATATCTCACAGATTAGAGATAAATGTTAAACCGTGTGTTATCTTACCATCGTCGTTTCTCTGATACTTAACGCTAAACCGATACGCGATATACGATGTAACGTAAGTTACATTACGCAACTTAATTGAAAAAAAAAACAATGAAAGAAAAATGTAATAACATAGCATTCGTAGTTCCTTTTGGAAACAGAGCGAACGCAAGGATCAAAAGAGCGATATAAAATTTTAATGATAAGAATAATACTCGATAATGGGCAAGAGAGTGACATTCTAGGGTGTCAAATACCAACATTCACTTATGTAACTTTTCTGTAATTATACATTATATATTTTTGCAAATTGAATACAATATACATTTGAAAATCCATGCGCGTCGTCGCTTTCTCCTTGAAAATTCTCCGATGCCTAAAGGTACAATATCTCAACAGTGTTCTAATCGGATCATCGAAAGTACGCTGGAAAATACTGTGCGCATAATGAGCAAAAACGTTAAAACCCTTGTATCGTTATCAACAAACAGTTAGCTTCGTTAAGCGAAACACGTCGAACAGAGATTAGAAAAAATCGATTGTGCTGAAAATAAGGAAGGAGGTAGTGTATCGGGGAATAAAAACGGTTCGTCAACGAACAAAATTATCGCCGATAAAAAGTATTTAAAACAAGAAACAGTCGGTGAAATCGGTTTCACCGATAATTGAACTTCGATTACCATTTGGAAGCATTCGTTCTTCGTTTTCTTCGCTCACTGTATCAAATATAGAGACATGGCACCCGACCAAGGAAGAGGAGACAGGACCATGGAGCATAAATGGTCACCGTTTATAAAGATTTGAAAAAGTACATTGATAAAATTTCAAGCTGAGACGAATGGTGCATTCCACTCGTTTGTAACTTATCATAGACTCGAAAGACGAAATTCATCATCGAACAGAGGTATCGTCGTTCTTCGTTTTCATCAATTCTCTTCGTCAACATGCGAATATCGTGATAAAAGATTCGTGTGAACTTTTCAAATCGTACAACATGTAATATCGCAGAATGAGATCCGATAAGAGGACGTGTAGTCCGAACGTGGACATTTCTGACCAAACGTCCTCCCATCGACGTATCGAAATTGATACAATATAATTAAATATATATATATATCAATATAATAAATATGAGAATATTGGTAAATATATGTATATATAATAACCATCATCATTCTCGTGATAATATAATAATTTCTTCTGATATTGTATATCTAGTAATAGTTTGAACGATAGAGAGATTAGATCTTTTTTTTCAACTTTTCTTTTTTTCTATACTCTGGTAATCGAAGGTACTATACGTTAAAAAAATCGGTCCCGGGTTTTTTCACGTACAATGTTCGTGCAAAAGCGACGTGACTGGTTCCCGCGTCACTGATCACGCTCGATCAGCTGTGTCCAAGTCGCAAACACGGTTGCTTACAAGTACGTATGCAAATATAGTAAATATATGATATAGGTGAATCGGAGAAAAAACACATGTTGATGATAAAGACAAAGAGATCTAGTGAAAGATTTTGGAAGGCAAAGAGTGGACGAATTCTTAAACTATCGACCTAGACTGTCCATTCCTCTTTTTCTTAACGATTTCATTTTGGTTTGTCAGAAGAATCGATAGTCCGATTGCATTCGCTCGTTGATTATCTTTTCCAAACGAGATAGCGCGAATTCGCTAATAAATCTATCTTTAACCCGATGCTATTTGTAGAGTTATTTTAGTTTGCATCTTGATATCGGATGCCGGATAATTATTTAACCCTCTTATTGGTGCAACTGGTTCTCGATCGAAATCGTTAAATCATTTTACTTTCAACCGATACAGCTTTCACCAAATTTCGAATTTCCCGCAACGAAAGGGTTAAATATATCATGCAACTTCAAACAACCCACCATACAGGCATCACGAATGCTAGTTTCAGAGATTTCGAACGTTCGTTGTCAAAATTCATTCGATGTTGACAATTGGTCATGTGGAGCATGTCACTCCAGATCGAATCTCGATTTTCTTCGATTCTAATTAAGATTCAGTACGAGGAAGAGAAAAATCGAATCAACGAGCGAACACGCGATCACCTTAAGAATCAGTTGTTTCTTCTTGTTTTCTCTCTTTTTTTTTAGTACAAACAGTAGACAAGTATAGCGTAGGTATTCAAAGTAGAAAGTGTAAAGTATCACAAGAATTACAATAATCGTAATATATTACGGTTATATCGCAAAGATTAAGTTCTTGCCCTTACTATTATGTATATATCAAATTGCACGATAATCATAATAATAAAAATAATAATAGTATTAATAATAAGCGCATTAGTCGCGTCTGTGCCGAGAACGCGAGCTACGTAGATACGATATCGTTCGGGAAAAAGATTATTTCTTTCTCGTCGATTTTGGAAATTGTCCGTAAATACATCAGTCTTTGACACAATTAACCATAACGATAAATACCACTGAGAGAGCAAAGCCGTGACAAAGATTCACGCGTAATGGTAAACGTATGGTACGAAGACAAGAGAACACTTATATATATATGTATGTATACACACACACATATATATATATATATATATACACATTTGTATATATAAAACTACGAATGATAACTTGGAATATACATATGGTCGAGCATAACACGTGTAACATACAACAGAAACTAGTCTTGTCTCCGTAAGGCTCTGCAAAAAAGGTTTTTAAAATGGAAAGAAACAAACGTGTCAGTATATGTAATCGACGTATACAGTTATCGAGAAGAAAAGCAGGCAGCGCGATCACGATTCAAGTCAAATCAATTATTCGAATATGAAGTTGCGTTTTATACCGACATAAGCGAACACGATAACTTCGAAATGTTTCAACCAACTTATAATCCGAATAGATAGAAAGTCAAAGGACAAACATTGTGTAAAGTCAGGAATGTCTGGCAAAAACAATCGATCGGTTCGAAATTAATCTACCTTTGCCTGTAGAAACGCACGACTGCGACTTCGAACGATTAGCAACAACGATCAGGCAAACGTTATCGTGAAAAATGTTTTATTTTTAACCCGATATATGTATCGACTGGCAAAGGTATATGCACCTAACCAATTCCCTTAGGCCATACGACGGGATGTTGACAATGGAAATCGAAGGAAACGATCGTTATCCTGCAGAACTTACTTAGCAGTTTACTTAAGTCGGCGTTGCTTGAGCCTGAGGTGTGCGAGGAGCAGATGCGTTCGCGTTCGGCCTATGAAATCGGTCGAATAATTGCTCTAAAGTCAATAGAATTCCGAAACCGGTCCCTGGTTCCATGTTAATAAAGGAATCCAAGTTATCCTTGCACGCTGGAACGTTTGCAAAACAAAGAACAGAGAAGTGTATGTGCGGTCAAGAGAGAAATCTATGATTCGTTTCGAAGTTAAAATGAAACGAAAGGTTCAGGATTTATAAAGTTACGGAATAAATTTCTAGCGTCTACTAGTTCATTGAGAATTGCGTACTTTATTTAAAGTGTGCCATATATCCTTTAAATCCTGAACCTCTTCTAATTTTTCAAACGATCTTCAAAAACTTCATATCCTCTAATCTAGGTTCGATGAACATACTTGGTGTTGAGATCGGCGGATAATCCGGTGGTGTTTTGATCCATGTGCCATCCTCGCGTTTCATGTGATGCCGATCCGACGCGAATTCTTTCAAGTACACACTGGCTGGTACCAATCTGAATCTTCTGTGATGTTCCGGAGGTACCACTTCGTCCGATCTAAACGTTTCCATCGCGTATTTCCAGAAATGCGTGGGAAACGGCAACACGCTATCTAAATCGTATACGACCGCTCTTTCGTCAGGTGCGTAGATAAGGATTACGTGGAAGTCCTATGGATACAAACAGATACGTTGGTATCCATTCCGAAAGGTACCTCAACGAAAAGCGAGACAATCGCAAGCACTATAGCGTGAAATGGCACTTTTGTTTGTTATTTGCTGACTGACCCAAACTACGAGCTTATCCTCGTCCTTTCCTGCCCGTTGTCGCCAAAGCGGTACACTTCTCCAAGCGTTGCTCACGAAAGCAACGTAACAATGTTGCAATTCTGATCCGTGTCTCGTGGCTACATCCTGACAGAGCTTCCATGCATTTTCCTCGCTAAAATGATATAGTTTGTCCTTGCAGAAGAACTTTAACGTTCAAACGCGCGTTTAGTTCGCCGAAGATACGATGTGGTAATAACGCGAATAAGGATGGAAATGAAGTTGCTGGATACGCAGATGATTAAATACAGGACCTGTTGGTGTACTACGTGTTGATTGTTAGGAAAAAATAATCAAAGCACGGAAAATGAATGTCGTGGAGAGCGATGTCGTGCGAAATATCGGTAACGCATGCATTATTAATTAAAAGGAAGAGCGTGAACTCGTATATTCCCGCTGACCGAAGGATAACAAAAGCAAAGTCGTGATTCTACCAATAAACAGGCCACCGTATGCGCGGGATTTTTTAAACTCGAGCAGACGGTGCACCGTGATTCGTGGTTATTTCGTTCATGTTAAAGATGGCGGCAGTATATCGCACTGCCGTCTCTGTACCACTGCAACGTATCGATCCGTAGCGGTGTATACCGCAATACGACACGTTTATTCGTTAAAAATCGATTGTTTCCCTCGTTCGAACGGCTTCGAGGAAATTGCGTCGGATAACTTACCAATAACAACTCGTATATACGCATTCTGACGCTTTTGGAAAAAGCTGCACCAGCGGCTTTGTGTGCCCGGTCTCACGAGGGTCTCCGGCCATTCTTTATTTACAAACTCGCTCACACTACAGAATCTGCGAATCGGATGCAACACGGGCCTGAATCGTTAGAACGTGCACAATTCCTCTTCCGAACCGTTCGCGTACATCATACCGACAGCTCGAAGATCAGCCTGATCAGCTTGATAAACTCAAAACGACCCTATGCATCCGACTACTCGGAACAGCATTGTTTGACTACCGCTTGTCGCTGCTATTCTATCTGGCCTTCCTCTATCCAACTCGCACCTGGGTCGTTGCATCAATACGCACGCGCCGCACCAGTCGATTTAAATCACTAAACTTTACGCATCACGATACGTTAGAAAAGATATTGCACAAATTGATAGTGTCGATGCATGCTAGTTTCGAGCAACCACTTTGAATATACCTTTTTTATCGTTATTTTTTATTTTTGCTATCGTTGATTGTGGCCTTTTCAGTACCACACTTTCATAACGCATAAAAAGCGTATTAACTGTAACGGATGACAGTAATTTCTAGAGGTGTCATAAAGCGTTTTGACAATTGAAAGACTTGAATCGATAGAAAACGTTGAACCAGATCGCATTGTATATCATGACTTATCGTTTCGAACTTAACGGTATTGCGAAACATAAAACTACATGACCAAAGTATTCCATTGTGTTGCTCAATGTTTATTAAAGTGTCCTTTACACACTTGATTGTGTCGCTGCGCACCGAGAGGGTTCGTTTGAAATCGATCAAATGCAACGCATCTAAAGTTAGTAAGGCTAAGATTGACCATGAACTTTGAGTATTGTAGAATAATATCACGTGCGTCACAATCGTGAAATTTTTATCGTGAGATAAAAATTCGTCTCTTCAGAACTAATCCTCCACTGTGACGAATCGGTACAATTTTGCTTCGTTTTCCTACGTTAATTTCCACGTATTACGTGACAAATAATGGCAATTAACGCAGCTAGGGCAATTCTAAAGCAGGGCAAAAGTGTTTTGCTAATATGTGATATACAAGAAAGATTCGCCAAGGCGATGTACGAATTTGATAAAATCGCGCAAAATTCAGCGAAATTGGTAAATATGAATGATGCATGCTATCAATGTATATAGAATTTATACAATTTAATAGCATTAAATATTTACCGGTGCGGTGTTACACTTACAAAAATGTGAGGTTATGTAATCGACACATTACATATGTATAATTAAACTATATATTTGTATGTGTAGGTAAACGCACTGAAACTTCTGGATGTTCCTATTATTATCTCTGAACAAAACCCAAAAGCTTTAGGAAAAACAATTCCTATCATTGATATCTCTGATGCCAAAGGACCATTTGAAAAGACTCATTTTAGCATGTGTATACCTGAAGTACGAGTATTATGTAGTTTTAGTTATCTTTAATGTCTTTTTTAATAACTCTTTTATTTATTTTAGATAAATAAAGAACTATCTACAATTTGTTCTGGTCAGAAACCAGATTCAATCATTCTTATTGGTATAGAAACTCATGTATGCGTAGAAAACACAGCAATTGATTTAAGACAAAATGGATTTGAAGTACACACAGTTGCAGATTGTTGTACTTCGCGTACCCAAGAAGATAGACTGTTGGCATTAGAGGTAATTGTAACAGAACATGAAACAGAAGTATAGAAAAATGAACATTGTAATACATTTAAGTTATTTTTATAGAGGATGAGGGAAATGGGATGTCACATAACTACCTCAGAAAATGTTATTTTCAAACTAGTGGGAGATTCAAAACATAAACAGTTCAAGAATATACAAAATTTGATAAAGACACCATCACACTATACAGGTCTTGTACCTCTTGCAAAAATATAAATTGTGATAAAAAGCAATGTTACTGTGCCATTTACCAATTAATCATTTTTAAAATTGATGGAATAAGTATATTTTTATAAAAGGTATACAATGACTTAAATAATTTTAAAGTCATTATCATTTTGCTATCATTTATTAGAAAAACAATACTTTATAGGTAAAGATACAAAAATATAATAATGTCATGTTTAGATATATTAAAAGATCTATATGCAACAAAGTAAATGCTTTTTGTATTTTCTTTCAATTTGTTCCTGTAGAACCAAATCCTCCTTCTCCTCTAGTTGTATCATCTAAACTATTAACTTCCTGAAGTTCAGGATACGCGATTTGTTCGCAAATTAATTGTGCGATACGATCTCCTGGTAAGACTTTAAAGTCTTCATTACTGTGATTAAATAATACTACCCCCACATTTCCTCTGTATTAAAAGAAAAGGTAGATTTAGTATCTTTGATGTAAATATATTTTATGACTATGCATACATACATCCCACCTTTCCAGAAACACATTGTTACTTTTGGAGCGTTGCACACATACATACAACATGTACGCAATATCTGATTAACCATTACATTGCACGATTTAATCAAATTTTAAAATCTTACCGATAATCAGCATCGATAACACCGGCACCTACGTCAATGTGATTCTTCCAAGCTAATCCTGAACGAGGTGCGATTCTTCCGTACGTGCCATCAGGAACTTCAATTTGCAAATCAGTTTTAACTAGTTCTTTACCACGTGCTGGCACGATATATTCGTAGGCACTGTTGAATAAATACGCAAATAATAATCCTAATACTATCAGTACGAATGATTACTCGGATAGCATAAAACAAATGAAAAGCCAAGTCATCACGTAAAATCTATTTACTTAGGAAAAAAGTTGAACGCAATTGTGTACCTTTTTAAATCATATCCAGCAGCATATTTTGATCCTTTTGTAGGTGCATGAGCTTTGTCTGTCAATTTTGCAAATTTCAATGCTGCCACTTTGTTTATCAGAGTCATGATGAGTTTAGAAAATGCTTCTTTCTCGTCGAAATTAACACTACGATAGAAACGACTGGTACGGAACCCACTTTGCATATAGGTTTGGCGCCTTTTTCTATTGGGAGGACAACATAACCCGTGACTGTGTACGTTACAGTTGGACTACATGCCATCCCATTTTTATTCACAATCATGAATCGAAATATTTACGAATTAAATATTATTTAAATAATAATTATTTATTCTTTTAATATTTTTTATAGAAAAGGAAAATCTTCATAAATTGTGTTTGTAATCGAGCATACTTCCGACCCGCGAAATTCAAAAGACGTACAGTCTCTGTAAGATAAATATATATCTTATAACCGGATTTTGGTCCATATAATATGTTATGGATCATGTTCCGATTTCTAGCAATATCGTACCGTTGCGTTGACTTGAAAAGCGTACGATAACTTTATAAGCAATTATCATCAAATAAATTTTCTATAACGTAGCTAATGAATTTTTCAATTGTTTAATGAGAAATAATATTATAAATGGACTAAATATGTAAAAAGTCGTGCGCCGACGCTGTATTTAAAATCAATATAAGTTTTAAGTTTATTAAAATCATTTGCAATATAAAGTATGTCCAATAGGGTAGGAGTCAAGTAATATAGCATCACATCACGTTTATTAAATTCATTTCAACCAACGGAACTGGGAACCAAAGTACCGTTAAACTATAAACTCCATAACCTGAACACTATCAGATATTTCCTAGATGGCGTTATCCCGACACCTGTTTCAGTAGATAACTACTGGACATTACAGTTCGCGAATTTTGTGAAAAATTTCTTGCATCTCGAAATGGCGGATCTTAATGGTGGTTTTGACGGTCCTATCGAACCTGGCTTCAGCAATATCATCTTTGTAATACCAGCGGTTGTTGTAGTTGGCCTCGCCGGTAAGATACGTTTCTAAAAAGCGCGCTATCCGATACTGGCCTATACACAAATAACAGTTTTTCTAAAACATATGGTTTCCTGTCCGAGCCCGACAGCATTTATGCTTTTTCTTCTATTCTTTGATTATTTCATTTGTTAGGTCGGTATTCAAAATCTTTTTCATTCAAAATGATTCCATTCATGTGTTGAAGTTGCCAACCGGCATTACTTGGCTATAAGTGCAATGGCAACAGGTTTGAACCTGATGTCATAAGTCAAGTACTCGATATTATTGCACGTGATTTAGACTATAGATTGACGAGTTATGATATGAAAAGTATTTAAATCTATTCATTTAAGGTATTAGGATGATCTTAATACGCAATAATTGTCTTATACCGACTACTTAAATGGCATCCATTGCGATTGAATGTTATCAATTTGAAGCAAAGATAGCTTGACAACGGTCACTGTATACGAACGGTATACATCTATATGAACGTTCAAAGATAACAAGACGCAGTTGGATAATTAATCTTGTATGTAGCTCAGCTGCGACGTACCATAACACGTACCGTTGTGTGAAAGTCGTAATACGCCTGCTTAACGCGATTAGGATCTACACGTTGGAAGATTCAGATTTTTCTACCGAGGTTAACTTGGAATTCGTGGCATGTTAGTTAACACGTTGGAAGTAGCCACGTTGGCTTAAGACGCACGCATGACCAATAAACTGAAGGTGCCGATTCGAATCAACCAATCATCATCCATGTGTCTTTTCACCGCTTATCTTCCCGCCAAAGACGAGTGCTTTTTTCAGTGAACGATCATCTGGTTTTCAGTCTATACACGCTCTAGAGGATTTCGATCGTTTTAAAAATCATAAATCGACACGGATATTTGTCTGCTATTGTCAAAGGTGTTTCAGCGTTACTAGAGTCCTTATTTAAAACAAAAATTTGAATTGTTCCAAATGTATAAACAACGTATAGTCTTAGCAACGTGAGTAAATCGCTAATGATGTTTAATAAGAATATGTTACTTATCGCATTGATGCGAAGTTTCTAATACGTTAGTTCATTTGCTTATTCGAAAGTGTTACTCTCTTAAACTACATTCTTACGAGGAAACACATGGTGATCTGTAGTTTCTTGTTATCCGTCATAGTTTTCGCGTGAAACCATATCGCTATCTAATCATCGAGCAAAAAAGTGCATAACTAGGTGGAGCAATCACGGTTCAAAAACCACCTCTACAGGGTGTTTCAAAAAGCTTGTGCTAAATATTAGCGGGTATTCGCATATCCAATTTTATAATATTTAAACATCAGTCATTCTTAATGGGTGGATGGGAACAGAATCCTACCCGTAAAATTTAGCACTTCCTTTTTCAAACTTTGCTCTGTGTAACACTGACGATATTTTCAACTAGGATGTGGATGATGCTCGCTAGTGGTCTTCTGGGTGTAGCATCTGTAAACGCCGATGATGCAGCTACCGTTACACAGCAAGAAGCTTCCGATGAAACCGATGGGATTCCTCGCTTCGACGGGAAACTTCCTACGCCGCAACAACTTCTTGAAATGCTCGATTCGATGACTGGTATATCAGAGGAAGAAAAAGCCACGCTTAGAGAGGAATTGATGAAAAATGTGCAACAAGGGGCTGATTTACCCGCAGGAGGAAACGATTTAACTATGCAGACCATGATTCTCCTTTCTTTGCTGGCTTTAGTCGCTTTAATCTTTGGTAAATATCTTGTATGGCCTATCACCAAAGAGATTACGATTAACCGTGATCGTTCGATATATCTTGTGAGTCAACTGTGCAACGCTACTCTCTTTTGTCCTTGTTCCGTTTTCGAAACGATTCTCGCTGATACAAGTGTTTTTCATTTTATCATCAACGTTGCTTAACAAACGAAATTGCGAATTGTTGTGAATATGTCGTTTACAATCACGGGCCAGTTTATTCCGCCACCTGTTATCTAATCGACCACTTAACATCGGCCGCGAACGATCGTTGGATCAATTTTAATTTGACTCTGTTAACGGAATTAATCTTCTAACGTTGTTTTTGTCGAGAACAAGAGAAAGTTCTGTGATTCGTTTTTCCTATCGAACTCTGAACCATGGCAGAGAATATTTTAAGTTCCTTAAGGGATAAAGGTTTATTATCTGAAGACATGCAAGAGAAACTGTTGCACTTATTACCGGAGGATAGCAAAGAAAAGCTATCGACATTTTTTCAACGATATCAACAGCTGAACGAACAAGAAAAACATGAGATATTGGACAACGTGGTTGGCAAGTTCAAGCGAACGTTGGAAGATAGAGTGTATAATAATACCAGCATAGTTCAGAGATTTTTGTATTTCAACTCGTACACCATTTTCTTTTTCGCTCTGCTATTAGTTGTGCTTGTTCTTGGTACGTTCATTTTCGGTCTCGGATAGGGAATATCATTTTTCTTATCATAGTCATTTTTAACTGCAAAGTGCTTAAGCCATGTTTTTGTGTGATTACAGTGTTCTTCGTCTACAAATTATTTAAGTGTCTATCCGAGAGGCAAACGAAGCGGGAGGAAAAGAAGAAAAACAAACAGATGAAGAAGAAAAAGTAACCAGGAGGACTATCGTAAATTCGTGATCGTGTTATTGCGTGTAATAACATCTTTACAGATTATTATGACGTATTCTATTTTTTGTTAAATGAAACAATATATTTACTAAGAGTAAAAGGCTAGATTTTATTTATTTTTTCGTGTTCCTTGTAAACATATTGATTATACATTTTGGCATCTGAGAATTAGTTGTGCCGTTTCCTGACGATACATGACACTCGTGGAATTCCTCTATCGGAGTATAACAGAAGAGCATGCAGTTTGACCGAGTCTTACTTAATTTTTATATTACATCTAGATTAAAATACGTAAGAATAAACAGTTCCCTCACGTATACCATTAACTAATTGTTATACAGAATTAAAGAAAACAAAGTCGAAACGCGTTTCGTATCGCATTGAGCATTGTGATGTTACATCAATTTAGACGTAAAGATACGTTTCATTGTACGTAAAATACAGAACAATATTGGTAGCTGTATCATACGGAATTGTTATCAACGTTTGAGATTAATAGGTTCTTTAAAAAAAAAAACCTTCTACATAAAAATTCTTCAGCATTTGGTAATAAATCATAATACTATTTTTCACGATCTTCGAAGACGTGCAAAGAAACATTGACCTTTCTTTCAGTTTGTACTATGGAATAAAATATGCTTCTTTTCTTGGCAAAATAATTATTCCTAATTGTCAAGCACTTATAAAATAACTCCTAATATTTTGCTATTAACAAAAAAAAGGAGAAGGCACCTAACGTCCTTCCTGAAGGATGTTTCACTAATCAAAGAACAGAATCCTTTGGTACTCTATTCTTATTACTTTTATCTTTGCCTCGACAAAGTTTGCTCCTCGAAGGAACGATACGCTCTACCTAAGTCTTCTATAAGACAAATTTTAGATAATACTGTCGCATTCCGATCGTAGTAAGTATAAAATTGTACAAAATGCAACTTATCAAGAAATCGTACATAATGTACCAATACCTAATCATTTGTTATCTCAATCGTAAAAGCGTACTTGTTTTATTTATTTAATATTTATAATGGCTAACATTACATAATTTCCATCACATTGCAATAAATATTAACATAATTCGTTCGAGTTGTTGCTATTTCTTTAAAATTGTTAGTAAATCCTATTTATAATCTCATACCTCCGCTCTGAAAAAATATGCTCTAACGCTGAAAGCGTAACGTCCTATCGAATCACAGATATATTTGGCAATTTTGTAATTATGGAAGCAATTACTCAATTTTGTAATTAACTTATTAGCGGATATACCTTTTTAGGAACGCGACGAAGGCTTTAGAAGTAGCTTGTAGCGTTCAGTCGCGTTATCTGAAACAAAGTGAAAATCGTTGTCTACAATGTTAGAACGATACTATTACTTTCACAGATTATCAAAGTATTTTTTCTTACCTTTGATAGTTTCGACGAAATACATGCTCTCGTCCTTCATGTTCGCTACCAGTTCGTCGGTCACCAACACGTGGATACCTTGGGGACCAAGGAAAAGTACAGAATGCAGTCGATCGTGGGGTAAGCTTAAAGCGTTCAGTAGTTTGTTCATCAAGGCGCTGCTGGTCAAGCTTTCTAGGTAGGCGACTCTCCAAAGCGAACCACTGTCTTCCAATGAGAAATACAACGTGAGTTTTGGAGTTGGCGGCTTCGAGTGCAACGCGTTGAACAATCGTATTCCGTCGGCTAAGCCGCAGATTTGGATCAAGTCGTCTCGGGAGAGTCGTAAGATGTCCGAAGCGGAGAAGCTCGCAAATGTTGATTCGAAAGCACCGAAACGACCTGCACGAAGCCACGTGGTCGTTTGTGCCGCACTTGCGTCCGATGACAACTGAGTCAAACAAGATGGTCCCTATACAATTAGACAAAAATTATTTTTGGATCAACCGCGAAGTATCGTTCACAGTTAAGCTTTGTGGTGAGCGAAGGATAAAGGGTATATTTAAACAAGAACTCGTGAGAAGAATCGGTGATGAATTAAGACAGTAATCGTGCAGCGATGGATTAATAATGATTCGTTGATAAACTAACTTCGGTGTCGATGCAGGACTGGTCCGGTAAAATAGCTGCAGGCGATGGTAGAGCTGGGGCAATGTTTCCTATATTTTCCTTGACGGCATCGGAGGCAGGAACCACTGGGACGATACCGGAATTGGAAATTGAAAGTGCCAACGGTGCTGCTACCGGCGAGGTATTGCCGCTAATAGTGGTGCGAGTTTGGGGTGATCTACAACAGCATTTTCTTACTTCAGTACAATCGATGTCATTCGGTTGTTTTCTGACATCGTTAAAGGATGATCAAGCCTTTTTGTGTTCAAATACATCGTCCGGATATATCGTGAAATGAAGGGTGCAAAGGATTGATGTCTAAGCGCAACGTGAATTAACAACATTAGAAGCAATGAAAGCAAACACGATAATAATTGACACCGCAATCTATAGCGATGCTTGAATATTAAGTCATCAGAGGCAGTCGGTGAACGAGAATCATCATTCGGAATGAACAATTCTGTTCGAAACGTGGCAAAGAATAAATAATGCGTTACTTGATCCTTGACCTTAAAAATCGTTTAATTTATTGCAGAGTTACGTAAGCACGCGAGCTTAAAACCTAGAAACACGCGAACCAGAATAATTTCCTTCGCAAAAATTACATCGTTCGCCTATTTCTTACATGGAATGTCTCTTCAAGTGAAAAATCAGCCTAGAGATTCCTTTTCTGTCGATCCTTTTGTTATTTCTGCCTTTTCTTATTGTGAGGCTGACTAATCCACCCCGCATGAGATGATTGCTTCTTCTCGTTCTGAATTCCAAAATAGAATGAACAAACTTAGCCACCAGTTCCACTTGCAGGGGTCCACCGCTGACTGTTACTTCGTGTTCCAGAAGGTAAGCCGAGGAGGAGCCATTTCCACGAAATTTCGCGGCAGATCTGATAGTCCAGCAGCTCTTTAACTTCCAAATAGGACAACTTTTTGGCATCTCGAGTACGCGTTTTTTAAATTCCATCTGCGATCTCAAACTTCTCGAGTTCGATCTCTTTCTCTCTTTCCTTCTGTTCTACTCTCTAATCTCTCCAAAAATTTCCTCGACTCGAAACGTTCAAAACGTCATCCATGTAAATTTCGATAAACTACGACTGCTTTAGTATCGAACAAACTGTAACCACAAGTGACTACATTTTTACTAATTTTTTCTTTCAGTCACCTCGATTTTGATCGAGACAAAGAATTTTCGAATTGCGGCAACTTCTTGTATCGCCTAAAAGCGTCAAATATTTCAAATGGAATCAGTTTTATGTCTCATTCGTGATTGACTGTTTAACGATTAATCGTTCAAAAGTCTCGATTTGCGAAGCAGAGGCTTCACGAGTCGGATACGATCGGTATAAATCAGATCGCTATTGGAACGCTAGTCTGCCGAGAACCGGATATCTCTAGTTTCGCCGGTTCGTGCACAACCGTCGCGCTAAATTTAAAAAAATAGTCTCGATCCGTCAACGACAAGGTGATCCGTCTTTTCTTTGAAAATATTCTTATCTCTTAATCTCTTCGAATTTGATCTTTTCTGTTTTACGCTATCGCATCCTAAGTGTATACTGTAGTTTCAAGTACACGCGTTTTATTGTATTACGTGTATCATATCGGTAATCGTCTGCGTTCGTCGAGTATATTCGAGTCGACGCTCATCTTTTATATAACTCTTTAATCGTTCCTTCATCGGACAACAGGCAGTGAATAACTCGAGCTACTTTTTTCGAAAGATTGACAAATATCGATCCAACGATCGGTGACAGCCGATATCCTTCGTATTCGTGGCTAAGCTCGAGAAGCGAGATCACGCGGATGGTAGAAATATCCGAAAGTGCTTGGTGAAAACGTTCAGTTCAAGGCTGAATCGAACCGCCCTGGCATCAGCTTTTTGGCGGCCAGGCTGCTCGTCATCTGAGGAAGTGATCCTGCCGTGACAGGAGCATCTGGCTGACCAGGATTTCATGCACAAGTACGTTCTGATCGTCGACGCGTAACGATTCCAGATCAAGGTTACTCGACACGCAAAACGATTGCGGACGATCGAATGGAGATCGTAATTTTACACCGGACCGGGGCATTCCAACGGTGTGAAACGGCTTCGTTCTCGATTCGATGCTCGGTCGGTAAGTGGACGCGATTTCTCGAGTGTTCTTTACTCGTCGTTGTGGCTACGATTTAACCAGGAAGGTGGACCAATTGGCGAAACACTCTGTAGCGTGATAATTATTGTATTCGTGATTCTGTGGACATCACACGCGCACACGCAAAAGCGTTTCGTTTAAAGCGCGCCTCTTTTATTGGCTCGTTTTTCTCGTGTGATTGTGTGCGTCTGCGTATGTAGACACGCATGCGCAATATGCTAGCCGCGATCGATAACTCCCCCGTATCTCGATCGACACTATCTGCGGCAATGTTCCGGAATCAGCTACAGATTTATTTTTATGTTCACGGTCGATGCTGTAATTCTGTGGTGCTGCTCGATTCGTCGAAGGACGTAGACCCGTACGCCGGAAAGTGACCGTAACTAAAAGGCCTTTCCGGTTCACAGATTATTTCACGCGGCAGAAACGGTAGCACTCATTCCCGTGCATGATGCACAACGTTTCGTTTACGATCGCCAAGGTACAACACTATCAGTGTGCATATGATATTTAATTCTCTCGACTGTTGAACGTGACCAACGTAACGCGTTTTTCTCTAAATCGGCATCAACGAAATCACTTCAGGTCGTACGGACTAACCGTTGAGTATAATCGCGATCAGCGACAGCTTCGCAGTAAAAGGGAACCAACGATTACGAGTCTGATCGGAACGAATCGCGAGAAAAGACGGTCACCGATCACTGCTTTATTTAAAAACATGCGAGTTCAACGGTAGATCATGTCTGCGACTCTCACTGAGTACCGTTCCTCGTTCACTGTACACCGGCGAAGATTGTGAGGTATCACCGTTGCGTTGACGAAGTGGGAGACGAAACGAAAAGGAATCGCAAATCGGTATTTCGAGATCGGTATTGTATCGCGAAAAGACGAACGATTCCGTGGAAAGAAGACTGATGGATATAAACGAGAGAACCAACCAAGCGGCTGCGCGGTGACGCGTGTATCGTGCTGCGTTCTGAATTTATTTGACGTCGAGGCTGTCTCTCTCTTTTGCTCGAAGCATCGTTGTCGGCTCTACTAGACGCCGGCTCGTGCCAGTTCGAGCCAGTTTCTCGACTCCCGAGCCGGCACCTCCTCTCTTCCACCACTTTATCCCGAGCTTCGTATCGTCCATTGCCATTACCATCGCCGCTCTTTCCACCACGCCGCCGCTACATCCAAACTATATGTATAATGTTTCCACCTCCTCAACCTTTCGATTCATCCGCGATCCCCCACCAACCGCTTTTGATTCACCGTCGTTTCGAAACAAGATACGGCAACGTAGCGTTGCATTTCTGTACTTTGCTTTTTGCCGTTGTCGCCATGCATCTTACGTGAGAGAACTACTTTTCTTTTTTTTTCTATTTTCTTTCTACTCGTCCTATTGAACCGGAATTTTTTCGCCTTTTTTCTGTTCGTGCGTGTTTGTCTCTTAATGCTGCTAGACCGACCTTGAAGAGCGAAGTTTCTTCCTTCTGCGCGTCAACGCGAGAAACGCGCTATTCTTCGTTCTCTGTTCACGGCGACATAAACACGCATCTTTCGATTTCGATATTTATGGATATTTTGAATTACCGAACGAGAAAGCGATGGAAGGTTCAAGGCGTTACCGTACGAATCGAGAGACAATCGTATTATCGGAAATACGTTTTATCAATTGTTCTCTACATTTTTGTGTACCATAATGAAAAACACGAGGGACAATTCGTTCGATTGAATGGAACGGCGATAACTCGTCGTATCCGGAATGGTCCAGTTAATATTTACACGGCAAAGGAAAATTTATCGACTTACCTGTCGTGTTTTTGTACGATTACCAACATTTTTTCGCGTTCACATATAAGGCACAATGGATTTGTTGCGATATTCTACAGATCCGGTAATTATCGTATAACTGATGCAATCCAAGGCATTCTTATACATATAAGGATTAACATACAAATAAGTTGTGAGGCCAACCACACACTGTGGGATTATTGACGTTAAAACGGTAACAAAAAGTGCAAGACAAAACACAAAGCGTTGCCATGGTAAATTACTTTGAAACGAGATTAAAGTTGAAATTGTACTTACATTGCCTCCGTGGAAGCGTAAGGGCTGCCTCCGTTTTGATTGATCAAACTGGACGGCGATAAGGAGTCTAAAGGAATCTATAATCGAAATCAGGAACCATCGTGTTACGTTTCTACAAGTATTATCGTGTTAAATGATCACTTACGTCGGAAAGGACCGTGCAATCGTAGCTTGGCTGATACTTGTCTTGTTCGTGTGGCGGTCGTCGAAGTATCTTGTCTCGATCCTGCTTATGTTTGCGATCAGCTCCCTTCAATTTAAATACTTTCACTTGGCAAGAAGCAGCGTGCAGACGAGGACCACCTGGTAGTCGTGTTTCCACTTGGATTCGAAACGGTACACCTTTTTCTCCGCCATGCTTTTTTGGCGTGAATTCGGTGCTAATGCAGTTCACCTAAGGAAAGAGGGACAAACTGCTGTTTCATTTAACCCCTTGCCGCACACACGATTTTATTTACATAATTTTTTAAAATAGAAGAAGGCAAGGGGTTAACCCTCTAGTGGCAGGCCACCGAACCGTTTTTGTAGATACGGTTGTGAATGTCTCTATATAAGCATTCTCATATTATCATTATCCAACAAAGTTTGATTCAAGAACAATTCAAGCGTTTACGTTCTGGATGGATAAAATCGATCACGAGTCAGTTTCTGCTCTCGTGTACCTTTATATAAACGCCGACTTCTTTAGTGGGATCCCACATAAATTCCACACTGTTATTGGACGGGGACGGTTGACAAACGTCCACCATTCCATAACTGAGAGGAACGTCGACCTCGAGCAATCTTTCACCTGGTCTAGCGCGTTGCCATGCGAGCATCTGTTCCCGTTCGGTATACTGAAGCCTCCTTTCATGGAAGCATATACGGATCGTCGACTGAAACAGAAAGGTCGCGTGTCCCTTCAGAGACGTTGTAGCACCGTTTGGGTGACACATCTTTCGAACGTTCGGCACCTAATGAGCTCACGCCGAAATTTGCGATTCGCAAAGATCTGGTGGTGCAGCAGAACCCTTTGTACTCGTAATGCATCAAATACAACGTAAGTCAACTTGCAGCCAATTTTTAGGCGAATGTTAGTAGCATCTTATAACAACCGAAGAGAAATTTACAAGTGCAAAGGATTAAAACGATAAAGCGTCAATGTCCGGTTACTCCATTATGATCTGTGCTATGTATATCTTATGCTATGTAAATAACTACTTCGTTTGAATGATCATTGTACTACGACAGCATGAGCTCGCTCGATTCCGTTGCGAGAGAATCAGCACGTTTTTTAAGATGTCGATACCCAAACACAGGAAAACCTGCTGACGCGTTTCGATGGACAAATAGCAGATGACAAAGTACCTTCAGAATTTTCCCGCGGTACGCAGATAGATCGCCCAATTTTTTCAGTTTAATCTCGTACGATTGACCTTGGTTCAAATAGGTGAGTGTCTCCTCGTTAACTTTCGTTGCGATGCTCGTGGCGGCGGCAAGCACGTATTGAAAACTATATACAAATATCGAACTGTTGTTAATCTTATCGGTTATTACATGGTTATACGACAAACTATTTCAGCGTTATTGCTATGAGTGGTACTCTATTGTAGACGACGCAAAAATTTCATCGACAGACGTACCGACAATCCTCGTTCAGCTCGTTTCCGTGTTGAGAAGAAGATACGTGATTCCCCGAAGACGATGTTGGAGGATACTCTTCGTTCGAGGAGTAAAGCAACTGATGAAGATTGGCCGTTGTTTGTCCATTGTTGTTGCTGTCAGCCTCTGCAGGGCTGTTCCCGTTGTTCGCTGGTGTTGAATTAATCGTTCTCTGTGACACGTGGTTTAAACTGAAGCAGACATTGAACATGTCATTTTATCAACGGTTCATCATCACTGTCGAGACTGATTCGCTTCACTCACTATAAATTAAGAAATACCGAAGGAGGAAGTAACAAATCCGAAGCAGTTCTCATCGCTACATGAAATCGAATCGCAGATCGATTCACGACTAATGTCGTTAACTAGTTTTAATTAACGATTTCTGTAGGCACTATTTATCCATTATTCATGAAACACTCTGCTGATATTATTTCCATTTCTATCTAACAAATACCGATCATTTCCGTAGTTTCGTACCGAAGCGTTATCCGCGTCACGTTTCGAGGGAATCGCGTTTTTCACACGGTTTCATCCGTCGAACGACTGGAGTTGACGGAGTAAAACGACGAACGATAACTGCGAGGGAACCTTGCAATAGTAAAGGTCTGACCTGCGTGTCATACGACTGATAATTGCGCGAAGAAACATGTCGATAGGATGCCTTATCGAGACCGATTCTCTCTTTCTCTCTGCGGGGGAGACTTGTGGCAAATTCCGCTAAGCTTTTGTTTGTTTTCTTTGTTGACACCACTATGAACGGCTTAACGCATTTACTGGGACAGTAGAAAAAAGAATTCCGGTGACTAATACGATGCACGATAACGTGCGTTATTAACCCCTTTCGCTATAAACGAAGTGCATACAACTTAACAACGATATTAGATTGTGCCTTCGTGAACGGCAAAATACCGAAATAAAACGAATAAAAGGCAGATTATTACGTAAAGAGATTTAAAGTACTTACTTGGAATTTTGCTGGTTTTCCGGCGATGGTGCTTCTTGCTTGAAGACAGTCAACGATGGCAAAGCGAGCAAGGCTTCGCTGTAAATATATTAACACCGTACTTATAATTTTCCATCGTTAATATCTATCGGAGTGTAATTTAGATTTCTTTTCATCTACGAAGAGAGACTGTTCTGTTTTTATATTCTTTCTCAGAGAAAAGGTCACTAATAATCGATTTGGGTCCATTCGATCCGATGATAACTGATAAATTCCGGTTTTCTTTATCGGCACGTATTGATTATGCAGAGATCTATAACGTAATACTAAGAAATGATCAACGCTGGTTTATTAGGAGCAATAGTTAATTACATACATTCGCTTTACCTGTTATAAGAAGATAACGTGTAACAAATCGGTAAGTGTCCCGCGTGAATGTAACGAGGCAACGTGACGCCAAAACAAAGAACGCAAGAATAGTTTGAGAACCGCTATGATAAGAATTGAGTCAGTAAGGTCAACTAAAACCGGAACGTACCGGTTCTCGAATGCAACGAAATTAATATCATGTACAGGCAAAGTACCACGATAAGACATCGCCGAAAATACGATAGTAGTTCATTTCTTTCGGATATTTCTAACGATTATTGATATAAATTGCAGGCATCATCTTTTCATTGCTAATCACTCACCCACTTTTCAAATACTGGTGCATGATCCTGATAGTAAAATATTAGTTTCGGTTCTTGCTCTTCATAAACATTTAATGACAACTCCATAGACAGTCTTCGATTTTCGTTGAAATCTCACGAGGTTTCGCGATGACACGTGCCCGCCAAGATTTAGGTGGTCATTTAAATAGGAAGAACGAGAAAGTGGAAAGTGATTCACTGCACCGGGTATAAATCGGCGAAAATAACTGGGTTCACACTCGCGAATAGTTTCAGGAATTATTATCCCACAAATTACTATTACAAAAGATTCGTTTTAAACAATTTTTCATTCATAAATCCTAGGAAAACTGCAACTGCGTTTCGCTGGGTCGCCGAGACCGCTGTCTCTATCAGCTGATCACTAACGAATTTCCCGCTTTTCTTCGAACAATTTGTTTTACTACGAAAATTTAATGGCACTCAACCCGTTTCATTATCGTTTTCGTACCTTGATCTTAACTTTTTCCGTCAAGCAATGTATACGGTCAACCGGTTATTGCTTAATCTATGATTAAAGACATTGGTGGAAGCGATAAAAGACGAATCGATCATAAAGAATATACCGAGACAATCGATAGAGATTCGTTGTGAAACGTATATCGGAATGACTGCCGAAATAATAAATAATTATCTGATTATAATTAAAAAGATTCGTCTTTTTTATAAAGATTCTTCTTACGTAAGTTAATAAAACCGAATTGGAGATTATAAAAGTATAATAGGCACTTCATTGTAATGTCGCGAAGTTAGAGGCATCGACACAAATGTTCAAGATTTTTATACCGAATGTAAGATGTTTTGGAACAGAAATGGCACGTGTCCGTACGCGCGACACTCTTTAAGCGTATGTAAACGTTTGTGATCAACGTGATTTCCCAGTGTGTGTCGTTCGAGCCACGAAACACCGACAACTGTGTCTGGTTTCAACCGGATTCCTTGTTCAACACGTTTCTTCCCACTACCAGTTACGTTTTAATCGAGATCCGATTTGCTTCTCTGTACGAATTTCTAAGGAAACCTACTTTATCGACTCCAGACCGAAGCAATTCACGAGCCAAGAAATTCTTCGTGATCGACTATCGGTTAAACGGGAAGACGCATCCCACGAACAGTCTACAGATTCGACAGTCAGCTAGTGCTTGATTCATCCGATTCGAGTCCTTTAGATTGTCGAGTCTTTCTAAGACAATTGCATTTACCTCATGTTGTAGGAAGCAACCGCTGTTGCGAGATCATTTGCTGCAAGAGCCGATAGGGATCCATCGAATTCGGTAGCAAGGTGTTCTGCCAGTTCCTCCACTTGGTTGGACCAACCTTGTCCGGAACTATTACTCCCGACAGATCCTGAAAACACGAAGAATTTCAGTTAAAATTTCTGTAATTAGATTCTTTATGAATTTTTCAGAGATCAAAGGCAAATGGTGACAAGATCCTTCTCTTACAAAACACGGAGTTGTAACGAAGTGACTCGAGATGCACAAAAGGTGTAACCGTTTCGATAAATGATGAATATGCGACAGTCCCATTTCTACGATCGTGTTACAGAAGGGTGGGTCCTATGGTGATATAACCAATAGGACCCGCATTTAGTCTAAATGCTAGTTTTCCAGCTCTGTACAGTAGACTTTTCCAATATAGCATTTATTTACTAAAATCAACATAATACCACCTTGTGCGTTAGCATAATTGATGTAAAACTGATGGTGTATGGTTCCCATCCTAGGTTTCCCTTCCGGTATAGCTATGACCGCGTTTCGTCGTCGATTCTTCGACGTGATCGGCGAATAACGTCGACTCTGTAGCAACGGCAACCTAGAGCTGTCCACTTCGCACCACTTCATTCTCTATCTTTAACGAAACGAAAAGAACACGACCTCACACTCGAAGAGAACACTATCGATAAAACAAAACCCGAAACTCGTATACACCTTTCGCGTAATGGAGTGTTAATATTGGCTTCTTTCGGTTTCCGCGGATAGACATAATCTGCGAGATTCTGTGTACTCGAGAGTTATCAGTTTCTACGACCACGTGGTCAAAAAGGCGTCGAACGTTGGGAAGAAACCCCGCGCCATGCTTTTCGCGGATCAGTCTTCGAGTGTCCTTCGAAGCAACCGTCTGTTCTGACATGTGTTCGTTATATTTGACGAAACGATGATTTTTCGTCGATGAAAGACTAACGGGAATGTTGGTTAACCAATGATAGTTAAAGAAATATTCCATTTGGGAATATTTCGTATACTTGGCAGGAGCTTTGTAATTCGAACAAAGTAAGTGAAATTATTGAGTATCAAACACTATCGCATCCTAATTTCAAGTTTTAGATAACAATTAAAAGAGATTATTTTTCAGAAACGTACACGATTAAAATGAAAACGCTGTGCCTACGACCGTGTATCCGAGGTCGTTCGTACACGACCTTTCGACATATCAACGCTAAGAGCAGCACGATAGCGACAATGGGTACACAAAGAGGCGGGTGTTCGTTAAAAATCATAAAAACAAAAATAGAGAATACATCTATTCTCGTTTCATCGTATTCCTATGTGTTTAAATACCAAAAATTCAACGGTGTTACCTTAGACCATTGCGAACGCTTGCGAACACCCTTCTATCATCCAGTGAACTTTAACCTATTGTGTTCTTAATCGATAAAATTTGCAGTTTCATCGTCTGAAAAAGTAAAGTAAACGTCTCGGCATATACTAACCATCTCGTCTAGCATGCTTCTTCTCGAGCTCGGTAATTTGTGACAACGGTTCTCCGGCTCGGCGTTTCAGACTGCTCTGTTGCTGACAATTTGGAGTGGTTGTAGCAGCATCGTCGGAAGATGGCCTGAAATGTTGAAGGGACTCGTTGCTGGAACGTAGCTGAACACCGTCCTCGGGAGAATCCTTTGGTGAACCGTATTTGTCCTGCCAGAAAGAATTTTGTGGACTGTGATATCCCATTGACGCCTATAAAATGTTTGATATAGTCAGTTTCACGGGACGATTCGCGAAATTGACTCGTTCTTTGGTCTTTGGAAGAAGTATCGTCCCGGGACACCGTTTCGAGAAATATTACGCGGATGATCGTTGTACAAGTAACTGGGTACTTGTTCGATCTCCGATCTAACTCTTCTTTGAATTGCAGGGCGATAGCCACTTTTCAAATTTTACAAAATTCGATAGAACGGTACTCGAACGAAATAATGGTCCAAGAAAACTATCAATTCCAAGAAGAGTTAAGTAACAACGAATATTTCTACGTTGTGACACGTAGAAAACAGGGAAATAGTTATACTTACATGCTGAGAAGCGACGGGGTCACATCTATTCTGTCGAACAGGAGACAGTTGCTCGTACGGAGGTGACGGTGTGTTTTGAAACCATATGGTCCCGTTCAAAGAGTCTGCACTACCGTCCATAATGAATTGGAGCTCCATTCAACGATCCTAAATCTCAAAGCACTCGGACAAGTTTATCTGCTCCGTTATACCGGCCTTTAGATATCAAATTGCTTTGATCCTGATCCAAATTCTTTCCTTTTGTCGCTCGAGTGCTCGAAGATTCTCTGGGAAAGGCTTTGGTAGCCGATTCCCGAATCGTAGGCGATAAACTGAGGCTAGTTAGCAAATTGTCCACGGCGAAAAACTTTCGAGATTTTTCTATAAACTTTCCTAAATTCTAGTCTGCATTCTGAAATTAACGATGTTTCTCGGTCCCTTCGTATCCTCTGTTTTATCTTTCTTTCAGAAGCAAAACGTTCACCTTGCTTCGTGCGTTCTCCTCGTTAGTTTCCTTCAGGAAGGATCCACGAAGGTGTCCCGGGAGTGCACGGCGCATCACTCGACCACCGCCAGTTAAAGGGCCGACTTTCCTCGGGCAACAGTTATCCTTAGAACATCACGAAGAAGCTGTTGTACAATTTCTTGATGCCAGTTGTCTCGCGTTGCCGATGCGTTTCCAATAGTGCACAACCCCGTGACTTTAGGGACAAAAAACGCGAAAAGACGACGAACGCGTCCTCGAATACCATTGCCACACCTTGACTGCAACGCATTTTGTTACTATTGCTCCTTAGCAAATTTTCCAGCTACGCGAAAGGACAACGGTACTTGGCACGTCGCTTTGCGGACGTCTGTTGTCCTTATCGAGTCCTTTGCAAACAATGATCGATCCCCTCTATCAAACTCGATTGAATGAAATTTTCAACCGAATCGTGTTTAATTGCGGACTGAATCTGACGTACTATATCCACGAGAAAGCAGCCTCGAGAAGGAAATAGTTTAAACAATGTCGTTGCTCCGAACGAGTGTCACTGGACACGTAAAATATATCTCGATTGCTGTCTAACGACTATGGCTCACACACTCGATAGTGTCTTAGTAATCGAAGGCCTTCGCCTGTCACGTCGTCACCACATTTTCAGAATCCTTCGTTCCATGGTGTCGACAGAAAGATAAACTTAATCGTGGAGGAAAAAACGAGGCTTCGTTGCCGTTTGACCAAATGAGACACTCGTTTTGCTCTTCGGCGTTTTCCAAACCTCTTTCGCCCTTCCAGAAGACGAATCCTTCGTAAAGATCACCAAAGAACGATTCTTTTTGCTCGGATGTGTGAAAACTAGGAACTTCTCACGCGGATGTCAATTCGCTTCCTTTTCGAAACGCTCCAGAAGTTATTTTTCCACGTTTCCCGATAACGATCACCATCAAGATCTTTCAAAGAGCAGTAGCCAGTAGATTTGAGCCATTCACTTGGTGATCGAGACTTTTGTCGTTCGAATTATCGCCGACGAGTAAAATACTGTTATTTACAACAAAACTTTTTCAATGAACCTCCGACGATGCAAATCCTCTTTTGAAATTGATCGCGTGGGAGCCTCCGGTGTATCAGCAGCGTCGACTTCCTGATAAAATCGCTTCCTTTCAGTTGTTACGTGTCGTTTTTGATTTCGTTTTACGAGGCTCGCTGTTAGCGTTGACCGACTTCAAACCGACTGAGATAAATCAGACGAGCGAATGTCTGTTTGGTTGGTCTCTTTATCCTTACGAACAACGACGACGACAACGACGACGTGTGGGACTGTAAATTGCGCGACACTGACGACGTTAAAAGTTTTTAACCGAATGCTCCGGCTATGTCTTCTGTCTAAGAACGAACCGGCTATCCGATCCAATCGCGACCGTTGGTATTAAAAGGCTGACCAATAGTGTCTACGCTGGAGGGTCGACCCGACCCGTCAATTGGAGCCACTCAGTGCTGATGAGCAAAATGTGACTCGGTTTACCTCGTAGAATCGTCCCGTATTTGGTCACGTATTAAATTCGAATTTTGATTAATACCTGAATCCTTCTCTGTTCCACTACCGTATCAACAATTTTCAAAAGTTACGTAGCTTTATCCTTCTTTCTTCTCCCGAAAGAAGTTGAAACTTTCAGCCGACACAGCGAAGAAATAGCGACGATGATGTTCTCGTTGACTTCAGACGAACAACCGTGCCGCGAAGATCACTTGTTTGCCACGTGGATTAATTACTTTCGAGACGTTATCTTTCGACAAGCGTATTTTCGTCACGATGCTTTCAACGAGATCGCGAAGAAGAATCTTTCGTTGCTTCGCGACCGTCTCGAGCGTACCCTGAATAAACCGTGGAAATAAAAATGGTGGCTGCTTGATGGGTTTCCGGGTGACGTTAATGGACAACTACGTGCCAGCTAGTGCAACGAAGGACGTGAAGCAACTTGTTGGTCGTTAATGGAGCTTCTCTGCGAGACTCAAAGGTGTCTTCGATACGAGACTCTTATCTTGTTCGCGCTAGGATTCCAAATTTCCAAATCGGCTCCTTAAGTCTTGCCAGAGATTGCTGCTGGTAACGTTGTTATATGCTTCGCCCCAGAAAAGTGACGAGTTTAGCTAAGATGGCAGATGGAGAACCTGAAATAACAAGGTTAATGTATGCTCATGGAGCACTGGATTTCGTGAACTCCGTTTCACAAGTTTTCAATTTCAAGCAATTCGAAAGAATACTAAACTCGATCAAGATTTTGAAGACTTAATTAATAAACTCGTATATATCGGTAATCCCTCACACATAGTAGCCACAAGGAAAAAAGGAAAGAAGATAAAAAGAAAATTCTCGTTCGAGCGGTAAACGAATCGTCTTGCTTCCTAATTCCCTGGTAACCACCATTTTCTCCTAAGCATCTTTGCGCGCGTTTGCACGTACATCCGTTCAGCAAAGCTGGCCAGCTCAACGGGGTTAGACGTCTGAAGTTTCGCTGATTGAAGTTAATCCGCGAGGTCATTGTTATACGCGCTACTCGCTTGCACACAAATTAAACCGTCCGCGTGTCTTACGACAGGAAAGCTCGTAGAACGAGAGAAGTTTCGTTGTTCGAAGAACGCTCTGGACCCACGCGTGTTACCGCTCGTATCGCGGAAAAGGAACTCCTCGTGGTCACTTTATCTCGCTACATTTCGAGCGATCCTACGAGATCAACGACCATGCTCTCGTCGAATTGCTTCGCGACCTTGTCTCTCGCTGTCGCGAAGTGACATGACTTCGTTCTTCGAACAACGAGGCTACTCGTTCGGCGGGGCACGCGTTTCATTTTAGAGGAACTATACTTTTCAAACGACACGATCGAATAATGTCGATGATACGATTACTTTAGTCATCATAAATTCTGTGTTGCTGTGCTTTTCTTCTTCCTTTTCTGTTCCTTCGTTCACAGTCATGCGTACGTAACTTGAATCAATTGATCGTTTCAAGGGTTAAAGTTTTCACAAACATCGAAAGAAGCATCTGTAACAACTTCTTTTGTAGCTTCAATGATCGAAACGTTCTTTAAAAAGAACACAGATATTTGCTACCTCTGACGCAATGCTTTTAAGAATCGTCTTCTTAATTAATTAACTACTGGTCAACTGCGAGCGATACTCGAGTCTTACGAACCTTAAATCTGTCGAGCTGATCGTCAATGTTGCACACGGTACAAACGAAGATACATTTATGTGGTCTCTGAACGATATCGAGGCGAGAGAAGCGTAAAAGAAAATTTGACGAATCGTCAGCTAACTCGGTGTTATCGAGTAACACCGGACTAACGAAACGTTTAGCTGATCGCGTGGACGAAGGAACAGCAACAGACCGATGGTTAGAGATCTCTATTCCTGCAAATTATACTAAGACATCAAGGTCGTTCGGTATATCTACCTCGTAATGGACGAATGCACGTTCAAACCACGTGTAAGATCTTCTACGCCGTCTGCTTTTGATTGAAATTCTAAACCGGTCGTTACGTTTGCCGTTAAAACGTCACTGACTCGTTTGTTACGCTTCCTAGACGATTGTGAATATAAAACGATTTACAGGTGTCCAAATTTGGACAACAGACCGACCACGATTAAGATCGATGAGCCACTGAAACGATTGCAACGTAAACCATCTTTTAATCTCCATAAAATACAAAAGATTTACAACAGAGTAACATTCCATTTGGAATATTTTTTAAAGGCGTGATCGTGGTCGTTCCACGAATCGTTGGTTAACAGAAAATTACAATCAATTGTTGCGAGCAAATCGGCTGAGTCAATCCGTATTTCTGTGCTGGATTTCTTGCAATGCTTGTCGACATTCTTGCTCCAGAACTCCGCTCCAAACTTGATACCGATGATTCAAACCTGGTACAGCGTGCAGAACCGTTTTTGACCCTAACATGCCGCTACACTGATTAGGTATTCCGTAAAATATCCTCGAAACTCTAGAATGTAGAAGAGCCATGGCGCAGAGAGGACACGGTTCTCTCAATAGGAACGTCCAATAGCCGGTACACAAGTAAGGACCACATTTGTCTTCTACGTTTATCGCTTCACTTTTCTCTGAATCCATCTTCTTAGTGGAATCATTGTTTCTGCGTCCTCGTCGAACAACGGTAGACTTTAGCGATTCTTGTTTTGGTAGACAAACGTTGGACAACGACGCAGGATAATAAAGTGGCGCTTCTTCTATGTACTTCCTTTTTATTATTCTTTCCTTGGCTGCGTGTTCTTCAATCTCTGCTCGAACGTTATCCTGAAAGTTTTCGTTCAATTTCCAGGCACCGCCACCTTGAAGCTTTGCCACCAGATCCACGGCTAGCATGGCCGCGTGCCACATCGGATGCTGATCGATCCTGGAAGCTGCTACCGCGAGGATCCTCCCATCTTCAGGATCAACGATCACCGCGCTGCCGTTGCAATTTTCGTTGCCAACGGCTTCCAATCTTGCAACGTGTACAGCAACGTTCATATACATCTCTATCTGATCCAATTGTTGTTCCGTGAAGACGGATCCATCGATCAGACATTCGATGTTGGGATCTGGATGGAAATTCAAAGGCCAAATCTTTGAGGCCCTTGCTGCTTGTGCTTTCGTCCTGGCAGGTCTGGCTGGTACTTTTAAAACTTGAAAATCATCTTCCAACAAGGATAGGTCAAATCCTTTTTCACTCAATGTGGTCTTCAATTTATCTAAAGTTAAAATGTGTTCTGCGGGTGATTCTGCTGAATGTAAAGGTGCCAACAGAAGCTTGTTGGATGAACAACGTTTCAGATGATGAAAGTTTGGAAGAATGGACGATATTCTTTGAATTGCCGTTGAAATGTTTCTTTTTTGCTTCAGCAGACCCACGTAGACGTCATGCAAGGGTGGATCGTCCGTGAACTCGGCGCTCAAGATCGGCCTTGCTATCCAACTTCTAGTCCTGGCTTCTACTTTGCTCTCCTTGGGACATTTCGGCGACGTGATCGCCATTTTCCCTGAAAACACGTTGCCTTCACTTTTCCTCGAAACATCTTCAATGATTCGATCGTGTCGAAGCTGAGATTCAGCCTAATTACTTTTTGCATCTATGCGAACAACTTCACCATGTTTATTTCACCGAAATTATTCTTATACTTTAGTAAGCCAACAATTTGACATCGTTCTATTTTATTCGTTATATCAAAGATTACTCGCGATAATTAGATGAAATTAGTATGCTTACCGAATTACAATAAATACTTTATCGCATTATACAACAACTACTTCTTGAATGCAATTGTAAATGGGTTTAGTTATAGCGGGTTAAATAATCGTAGCGACGGCATAATAACGCGAGCCACTGTATGGAGAACGGATATCCCGTGGATAATTCAATTGTCGGATAAGTCACGTCAATGTTGTCGGTCGTGTAAAAAAAAAGAAGAAGGCGGAAGAACGTCTAGGACAAGATCAATTCGTGGGAGAATCGGTACTCGGTGGCGGTGCACTTGGTACGACTCACAGGAGGAGAAGCGATTTTAAATTGCTGTCAAGTTGGGCCACGGTCGGATCGATTGTCGGAGTTAGACGCAATTGTACGACGTCGATTCGCGAACAGAAGAAATAAGGCCCTTGTTGCCACGCCACTTTAGAATCCTGATCCTGCTGAACACACGATCGCTTTCCAATTCTTGTCCAAAACGCATGGATCGAAAGGATAATGAAATCGAGTATTTCTCCGACTTTATGCTGTCGCTGATCGTCGTCTACATCTTCGAGTGATCCACAAATGCTCGAAACTGACTCGTGGATTTCCATGCATTCAAAGTTTATGCTAATGGAAAACTGACAAGAAATCCGACATAATATTTGTTAACATAGAGTATCGCGTGCGATCGCCAAGTAAATGAGATATCGCGTAAAGTAGGTCTCATTGAGACGAGGCTCTTAACATTCTCTGGAAATGCGATTTTACGCATTAGTAAATGTTCGTTGTAAATAGTAGAAATGTATTAGAATGATTAGAAAGATTTCTATGTACGCGTTTCGTAGTAACAAAAACGTGATTCGTTACCGACTGGGAAGTTACATCTTAAAGCATATTAGCGTCCAGCGGGAGGAAAATATGCCATGGTCGGTTGATCTGTGAATGGATAAATGAGTGGACAGGACAGATTAAATTATAAAACGTTCATAGCGTAATACCGTGCCGCGAATACCGAGGGTATTGTTAAAGATGTCTATTAGGCGAATGATAATTTTATTATTCATTTATGGTGCTCGTGATCTAGTAAATTTTATTCAAAGACACGATTAAAAAAGCAATGCGAATTCAATTCGATCAAGTGTTAGAACTTTTCAAGTTGACTTCACTACGCACTGATATGTATATCCTCGATTTATCGAGGAAAATCTTGCGATTACGTATGCAAACATAAGATATAAGAAACGTTCATTCAAAGTTCAAACGATTCAAAAAGCTAAGTCAATTCGATCGTAACACGAGAGAATCGACATTCGACGGGTAGTTAAATTTCGCGGCTCGATTACGTCAACAAGATGGCGGCAGCACATTCGTGCGAAGTGTGTTCCTTATATAACAGAAAAAGAACAACAAGCGGGTTTGTGTGACGCAGCACGCGCAAACGTAAACTCGTCGGGTAAATGTACTCGACAATCGGGACGACCGATAGAACCTATACGAACAAACCAATAAATTCGCAACAAAAATCACTATTATCCATGATTCAGGGCGGCCTGTTTTTTTCATGGGTCCTGTTCACGTGCCAATATGTCTTCCCTGGCCTTGAATCGAAACATGACACGCGTGTCCCGCATTTCTGGCGCTTTTCAAACAAAACAAACGATCTCGTTCGCGAAACACGGATCGTGTCGCGGAGAAATTGATACGATTACGGACGCAAGAACACGCGTACGTGTATTTTTTACGAGTAGCGGCGAAAAGTATCATGAAAATTCTTACCTGCTGCTCGTCAGAGTGGTACGTTCTTGCGTCTGTTTTCACACTGCTTCTCCGACAAAACAACGAACAATACGATACTTGTCAGACGCACCTTGCACACCTTTTTGATACTTTCCACTTGGTCCACGATACACGAAAAAGCACGTGAAGATATCCGCGGAGATGAAACTTTTACAGGAGGTCGACTGTGTATACCTTTCGCGATTACCAGTTATCGGCGCTACTCTCGCCACCTCTGTCGGCCATTAGAGTAAGCTCACGACTGGAGGAAGGGAACCACGGCTGCAGAACCTTCCTCTTATTTTCACTTTTTTTCCGAGAATACTTTTTTGGATTCTCTTAACTATCCATCGCACCAATTAACCGACACTTCTGCGTACAACGAGAATCGATCATTTAACCGTGTCGCAGCGCCGATTCTACGTATATCGTGATAAAGGTAAGCAGACTTTGACAGTTCTTCTCGTTGACGTGTCGAAATCAAAGTCAACGGTTACAAACAATATTTTCGTTGAAATTACACGGAATAGGTGTTTTTGAAGTTGAGAAGTAGCTGAATTGTATTCGTTTCGTTGTTTGTTTCAGTGTTTCATTATCGACGACGGCCGTGACATTGTTGGATATAGATCGGTTTGAGTCGATGGAATTTGGCGCGAAAGCGCAATGATGACGTCACTGGTTGCTCGTCCGCGTTTGCACACGGTTCGAAATCAGTACGAAACGAATTTCTGTTTTTCGTGAGTACTTTTATTATTAACCGTTCATTATTTGATGTTTGCGTTTTGTTTTACCGAGGATTTAAAAATGTTATGTTATGATTATTCGATTGGTCCAACGTATCGTTTTGTGCATACATGTACAATACGTAGTTTTCCAATATATAGGTAGTTTAGATGTTTTTAATGTTATAAAATTCGCTTTAATTTAAACAATTTCGGATATCTTTATTTCAACATAAATCTTGATCGTGGGAAAAACAATGTCAGCCAAGAATCGTTCTTTTCCTCCTTTAGGCGAGAAATCATTCGTTATGTAAAATTATAGTCTGGTTTTTAAAATCGTGATTAGTCTATCGATTGACAGTACACGTCTTATCTCTTATACTTCCCAAAAGAAAAAACCACGTTAAATCACGCGATCTTATGAGGTAATTTACGTGGCTATTTTTTGAGATACATCGATCGTTTAACCGACTATACGTTAATATATCCTAAAGATAATATTGAAAGACACTATACGTATACAGTTGGCGATGCAGACAGAATGACGAGGTCGTTACTGCACACGGTTACGATGTATCGGGATAAGGTTCGTGGGAACGAAAGTCGTTTACCTTGGGTGCACGAAAGCGACGGAAAACGATGAAAATCGGGGAGTAAGTGGTCTCGGCGATAAAATGATTACGTAACGATTGTAATTTATAATTGAAACGATAGAAGAGGTTAGAAAAGACAGTCTTGATTGGAAGCTCGTTGAAATTAATCGAATCAATTTACGTAACAAATTGTATCGTCCAAGCTCGATTAACGATCGAGATTTCTTCACGAGAAGTTCGCGTAGGTTTCGAAGTACCCTAGGTACGTTATCGCTGCGTCGTACAGATATTCCATGTGTTCCTGAAATGAAAATGACGAGAGAGCGTCTCGAGAGATATTTCAAAGAGATAACAACGTAGTCGAAGTTTACCAAAGACTTGACGAAATCGGGTCTCGATCTTCTAATCGCGCGAATTGCCAAGCAAACGTCGCATTCCCTTTCCACTGCCATTCTCTCCAAAAGAAAGCTTAAGGCCAAGTAGAGTCCACAGCCGGTTACACCGTCGCTAATTCGACAAACAGATACCTTTCGATGTATTTCGAAGAGCGTTGAAGAGACTTATTAACGTAGATGATACAGAAATATCTAATACTTTTTCCAACGCTCTGTATGAAGACATTTTTTTTAAACTGAAGACTTACTGGCAGAGAACAGCGGTAGGTCCGCCTCCTCTCGAAATTTTCTCCGCAGCTTGCCACAGGTTGACCAACATCTTCGTAGCAGGTGGATCTTGATCCCTACCACATTGCCATGCCGTAGAGCATAAAATCGTTATCTGCTGTTCCGTGACTGGCTTCTGTAACGAATTCCCGTCGAAATAAGAATTGTATTCTCTCTATGGAACATAGATTTAGCCACCTACCTCTAAATTATCGACAAGTATCAACTTTTGCGACGTGTACGATTCGTATTCGATAAATTCCTTCGATCGAACGTTTATGTACGGTACTGGTTTAAATTCTCCGCTTGGAATGATTGGACAACAGGACTGTAAATCAAAGAAATGCGGTAGAAAATGACGAAACCGTTTGGTTTTTCGTGAAAACGTATTTTCAGCTACTCGATAAAATACCGACCGTATCATTCGGATCTGGTGGCTGTAATAGCACTATTAATTCCACTTTGTACTCGGCTACCATTCTCCAGAAATCGCTGAACGTTCCAGGCAACGGAAGTTGCGTTGCTAGGTACTGATTTTGCAATCTTACACTGTCCACGTAAATAGCGGCTATATAGTCACTGTCCTCGTCCGTGGCTGGATATCGTTTCAAAAATACCCTGTTAAAATTCCCTGTAAAGTGACGTAAGTGTCAGAGAACGTTTCAAAAATTGTATTTAAAACTATTTCGAACCTGAAGCTAATTCTGGGAATCGATGTTTGGCTAGGTTGCGTTCCGATAATTTCATTTGACCGGGCGACGATCGGAGGGCCAGCTCTTTCCAAGTCATTTTTTCTAAACTGTAAATAATTTCGAAATATCGATAAACAATTAAATCGATCGTTCGTAGGATAATCAAATAACTACTTGTCTCTTTGAACGTGTAATTGCTTCTTAAGCTCGTTGACTTTCGTTGGTAGATGTTCGTCACATGGAACAGACGTTGAAATAGCAAATAGACACTCGACCAGCGTTAAATGAGCCAAGCGATATTGTTGATTATTATCTACCATGTTGGCCCTTTGACTTCTAATCGATTTAACTTCGGCGAATACATCGATCGCCTGGAAATATTTGTAAAAGATATCGTATCGGTTGCGGATGCTCCGAAAATATGTGTAAAATATATTTTACCCCTTCAACTGCGATTTTTCGCAAACAAACGTCGCATAAAATTATGGTCCCGGTTCTTCCTGCACCTGCGCTGCAATGGACCACGATCGGACCACTTCCGGATGGTGTTGCTAGCAGCTTCTTCATATACGTTGCCACTGAATGCGTGGACAACGGCACGCCATGATCTGGCCATGCTGTGTAATGCAAATGCTCGATCTGATTTTTAAACACCATTTAACGGAACAGTTTAAGCTTAGAGTCGTAAAAGCCTCGCTCTTTCGCTGCGGTATTTTTCGTTTGATCGATCAAATGTATTTATATTCTACGTTTCCTCGTGGTTAAAACTGTTTAGTATTTAAACCGGGAGCATAATGAGCACACAAATGGTTGCTATAACTTGATTTACTCGAGAAATCTACGAACCTTCCTCGACTACTTCATTTAGCGAATAAATTTTCTTCCGATCGTGCCTTTTTTATGGCGAAAATACAGCCATTCATCGAACAGAATTTCAGCGATCGCGAACGAGAAGTTTTCTTCTGTCTTCGCTTCGATTGGGAGTTGCGGAAGTCGTTAAAAAGTAATTAGCGTCGATCTTTAGAAATTCCCAGGTTTACGACGCGTCTACGACAAATTTTCGGCACAAGAAAGCAAAAGTTCGCTATGGATCCAAAGGACTGGTATACGTAACGCGCGATTCCAATGGTCTTCTTTGCAATTAACGACGTACGATTCACCGCAGCGAAAGGGCTAAGTTTCGTTAACGATTGCACTACCTTGCGAGCTTCGTCTCCACACGACACGTGCAAAGTACGGAACGTGTAATCCGCGAACACGTTGTGTCTGGCGTTGAAAACAATTATGTCACCGTATTTCTTCTTTCGTCCAATGTCGGGCCAGTATTGTTCGCATTTTATCTAAAAACATTTGATTATGAATTCATCATTGATCGATGTTAATCTTTCTATCTAGAGAAATATCTTACTTTTCCACCTTCCGTTAAGTTCGCAAGCATACAGATTACGAGAACTTCTTCTTGCCAAATCATCCTCCAGAAGTCGATGACCGTGTTCGGCTTTGGTCCTTGCGTGGCTATATAACATTTCTCCTTCTTGTAGCCCTTTAACGAAAATTTGTATCGTACACTCTTCAGTTTGTATCTAGGCAACATTATTTTTTGACGAATCAAACATTTTACTACCTTGATGTAACTGGCGTTGATGTAATCCGAGAAAGGATCGTCCGGAAGTTTCTTTAGAACAACTCGATTTTCGTCGTCTATGGAATATAAATATTTTTCGGGCCATCTAGAGACTTTTCAAAATACATAACTGTATATTACAGTTTATCACTTACACGTTATGAGATTTCCGTATCGATTCTTCGATTTGTTCTCCGGTAATTTTCCGTAATCCCATGACTTTGTTTGTCCTCGTGGCAGCGTCTTCGTAAACAATACGAACAAATCAGCGTGATATCTTACGATGCCATCAAAGTAGTTAAGTACTTACGTTGTATTGCGCTTCAAGTAGTCCAGAATGGATCGCTTCTTTCACGTAATCTTCGAAATCCTTCACCTTTACCTGAGACGATCGTTCTTCGTTCAGATCGATATCGTTTACGCATACCACGATATCATCGTGAGGCGTGTTCGCTCGTGATAACAGTTCTTTATCAGAAGGAGTGGACATCGCGGTGAAAGGTTGTTTGGAGCTCGATGAAATTGAATTTACTTCGAGAATGTCGTTGTTGCACGCCGGAGACGTTTCTCCTTGCAGAAAAATTTTCTTCAAAGATCTATTTCTTCTTCTGTACAGAAAGTCACGAATTTATTTCTGAATCGAGTGAATAATGCAAAGGTAGCGGGTACCTTCGGTACAGGTAAAAGACCACGGTTGCAGCGACGAGAATTATCGTAATTGGAATTAGCCACGCTTCGTGTCGCTTCGACGCCGCACCGATACGAATCGATGTTGTTTGCACTAGAATCTGATCGTCCATCGATTCCTCTTCGCTTTGCACGATGATCGCTATCGCGTAGGATTCTTCTGGCATCAGTGGGCAATTCGTGGCATCGTTGTTAGACTTATAATCGATCGTGAACGTTTTGCCAGCGTATTCTTCGGTCTGTTGCGAATAAGAGAATTCGGTAGCGATGTAACGAGTGTCTACTGTATTTATTTTATAAGTAAGTTCATACTTACGGGGAACCAGAAACTACGCAAAACATTTTCATAATGTTTGATACCAACTTTCTCGCCTAGATAAGAGTCCAATTTTACACGATGTTTGCAAGCTTTTGAACCCGTTACAACTATGGTAGTTAAACTGTTCCTCGTGTCGTTAAGAATGTTAGGAATACGCAACGAGATGGTCGAAGCGGTTTCGGTTACTTCCGATGTTAAATTCTTTTCGAAACCCATGCACGAAGGTGTTTGCACTGCCACCGTATTCTTCCGTCCATGAATTCCGGTGTTTGTTACGGCCTGAACGGTGATCGCGTACGTGGACGACGATAGCAAGTGCAATTCTTGGTGGTATCGAGGTTGATAACTTTCGATTAGATATTCGTGAAATGCGGTCATTTGTGATCGCTGAATTTTCATTCGGAGACGAGATGATATTATTTCAAGGGTTATTTGAAATTTCGTTAGACGACCGCGTGATCTCCACGGGTGAGCCCAGGTGAAATTGACGATTCCTCTATCGAGTACGTCGGTCGCAATAATTTCAGGTACGTCTGGCTGGCTTTCATTGGGAATAATTGGTACGGATATCGCGTCGCTATGTGTCGAAACGTTTTCGTTCTTCACTGAAACCTGAAACGCGTGTCAATTTCTCGAAATTTTACGCGATGCAAAAATAATACGTACCGTGACTAATTGGTATCCTTGATCAGCCTGTTCGATAGTCGCGCAAATGTATTTACTCCACAGATTACAATACTCTGTTGGTTGTACCTTTAAAACAGCTACGCAACCTTGGGTGCAAATATTTACAGTATAATATTCTATCTTTCCGTTGATCGGTGGGTTCGGTTCTTGCCATCTTAACTGCACCATCCTTCGCAGCACATCGATCTCGAATATTTCTAGATTATTTACTGGAGGTGGGGCTGTCGAGGACAAAGTATGATTATTTCGTTTAATGGTTAAATAATTCGGTCCAACTATTTCTCACGATGACCCAACCTTTTGGCGGAGTAGTGAAAACAAGCTTTTCGTAAAGCAATTCATTGTGCTTTTTATAATAATCTCTGATCGCGTAAACCCTTGCCTCGTACGTTTCAACGCCATACAGAGAGTCGCTCAAATCGATGAAATGTTTTGTGGTTTGCCTCGTGATGCTGACGTTTGGTACCGCGTTATTGATGCCGTTGACAACGATTCTAGCAATGATAGTCCCCGAAATTGTCGTGCAATCTTTTGGTGGGTCCCACATTAGCGTGTAACCTTGCACTCTCAAATTCGTGTACTTTTCAGTCGGAGTTTCTAAAAGCATAGATAGGTTTAAGAGTTCTGAAAGTTATACAACATTTTGCTGTCGACGAATAGATGATACCAGTTTGATGAGTGGAAAATTCAGTAGCTTTTTCGGGGCCACAATAGGCAGTGCAAGCTGCAATTTTTGCAACGTAAGACGCGTATGCCTTTAAATTAGAGACTGTGATGCTGGTGAAAGCAGTCGAGGTCGAAATCGTGTCGCTTTTTCGAGATTGGGTTTTTCGATTCTGGCAGCCAAGGTACTTTTCGAGCTTGATATAAAGAAACATTGTTAACTTCGCCAAAGTTAATGCTCGAACGTAGACAAATATTAGCTGATTTTTACTTATTACCTGCAATACAATTTCGTATTTCGTTATCATTCCGTTTAAATAGAGCGGAGGATCCCATTGCAGAGTCACATCCTGGTTTGGAGCTTGTAATATTCTGATATTTCGTATTGGAGATGGTACTACAAAAGTAGAAAAATGTACAAGATGTTAGTTTAAATAAAAAAGATTTGATATTGAGTCGCAGACGCATGTTACCTCCTTCGAGAGTTTGAATCTCGCGTGAAAATAGAATCGCCGCTCCTTTATTGATTGTAATTTTATACATCGTATATGGTGTTAAATTTTCGAATTCGTGTGGTAACTCGAATAAGGTTCCTCTGTAAATTTCAACTCGTGCCTCAGCGTTTTGAAAAAGGAGATTGTACCACTCGTCTGGGCAAGAATACGGAACCTAAGACACGGTCGCATTTTTTAACCAGCAGTTTTGAATTTCTTCAAAAAATACGATTAAGGATATATCACTTACTACTTCTTGATCTCTCTTTAACGTTAAACTGGTATTTTTTACTTCTACTAGAAAATTGGTTGTCGCTGAAAAATGTCACAAGTTATTCCTGTATCTGTTAAATGAACGTTCATGATTGACTAGTTTAATTGACAGCTCACAAGTGCAAAGAGTCGTAAAATTTGTCCATCTTCCCGGTATTGTTATCTGATCGTTAATATACAATATGCAGGAAATTTGATAAGAGGTACCAGATTCTAAATCATCTGCGTACGCAATCATTTTCGTGGTATTGTTAAGTATTTTCGTATAAATTCCAATAAAACGGCTGGTGGTCTTTCCCTCTTTCTAATAATAAAGCACAACCCTCTTGTAATGATCAACGCACGTATAATCGCGTTAAGTATGCGAATGAATACCTGGATGACAAATCGATAACCGGTAGTTATAAGTTTGTACTCGTCCATTACTGGAAGAATAGCACGGACGACTGTTTCGTTGACAATATCAATCATCGGTGGCGGAAGAACATCTATGCCTGCAAAGAAGATTCTAACGGTTCTTTCCATAAATATTTTAGTGTCGATGCCTTACCTGCTTTACAGAAAGGTGGAATATTGTATCTTTTAGAGTTGTTGCAACCGGTTGTGCAATATCCTGTCTTGAAATCACAATTGTTACCCTGGCACCAGCCACAAGTTTGCGTACAACCGTGTCCATACCGGCCAATATCGCAATCTGGAAGTAAAATCCATGAACGCTGTTCGTCTACTTAGCTCGATTATATCGGGAGATTCTTACTAGAATCACAACTGCTTCCCACGAAACCTGATGGACACGTGCAGCCATTTTGTTCGCAAATTGCGGTTCCTCTGCAGTTGTCATTGTATCCAAAGTGAGCATAGCAATTAATGGAACAGTAAGGACCTACCATTCCGTCAGAACAGTACAGATCGCCTGCGATACAACGATAAAGCTGGTACATCTACTCGTTCTATTGTAATAGAACATAAGAGTATGAAACCTTACCAAATTCCGAATCAAACGTGACATCGAGTGCAGAATTTACAACAACATGATTGTTGTAAAATAACTTTTGACAAGTAACATTTGGCCAGAAGTACGCGGCGATCCCGTAATCCTGCGTAGTTTCGATGCTACCGTATCGTACAGCATCTAAGAGCAAGGGATTATAGTCGATTTTTCACGATTTTCATCGCGATTTCGTCGAATTCGTTTAACGAAAACATACCTACTGGTGAACACATGCGAACATTCGCCACGGCCCATAGTGGATTTGGAGTTTGTTGCTCGAGACTTGGGATCAACTTGATTCTTCCTTTCCTTCCGATGTTAGGAGATAACGTTTTGTTGATCCGAAGGTATTGCCACATAGCCAAACCATGAGCACCGATTACCGTGGATCCTGTTATCGTGTCTAAAATCTCTTCCTTGTTCTGATCGGCCGAATCGATTAACACTACTTCCATCCGACATTTGTTGCACAGACCAATTATCATTTGTACGCAAAGATTTCTGTCGATTAGGTCGAATTCAGGACTGATTAAAGTTGCCGTAATATCGGTTGTGTGGAGAAAACTGTCTGAAATCGAGTTGTTCGTAACAATCATTCTTTAAAGTTAATCGACGTTTAACGCATTGACCCACGTTTTCATCGTGGCGACTTGTTAATTTCGCAAAGAACTCACATATGTGAAATCGGAATAGCATCGTCTTAGTACTGCTTAGAAACAATTTGTAATCGTGAGTTTGATTTCGCGGTTGTTCTTCGTCGTCCCGGTACGTCATTAGCAACTTTTTAGTATCGTAGACCGATATGCTTCGTGGGTTTTCGCTCCATACGAGGATAAACGTTCTCCACTCGGTTGGAGAGAGTATTTTATGCTATATAAGAAACAATAATTAGAATTTACCCGTTTGCGACATAGAATTAATACGTTTTAAAAAGGTGTAAAGGAATTACACGATAGAAAGCCCTGATTTCTTTGCAGGTAGGTTCGATAGGAAACGTTAACGGACGTGGTACACCTTTAGCACACTTTCGTATCACAGATTTTTCGTTGGTCCAGCCACCGATGATAATCCAATAACATAAATCGGTTTCGAAATATTCGGTATCGCATAAGAGTATATATGCATCCATGGATCCACGAACGGATACTACAAAAGCGCCTGACTTCTTCAATTGATCCGTAAAACGATATTCGATCAATTTGTCGAAATTATTTAGTTCTCTGAAGTCTGAAAATTGAAATGTCGCTTTGAGGTCGATTGTTTGAGCTCGTTATCGGGTTAATCGAGCGAACCTTCCCATCGACGATCAAATACAGGTCCCATAGGCGTTCCTTTAGAATTTGTCAAATTCCAACCGGCAGTATACCATGCTGACATGCAGTCATCGTGCGAATCTAAGTTGCAATCTATCTGTCCCTTCGCATACGTTTTCAATCGACGAAAATCTATGCAAACGTTTGTATAATTCGAATCTTTTGTTTCAAAGATAACTGTCTAGAATCTTTAAGGAATAAACTTACCTGTATTCCCACCCCTATCTGAAAATTCATACGGACCGTACATCCAGTTCAAGTTACTGTTCCAAATCAAAGCTCCGTCATCGTCTTCTGACACGCAAATCAATTTCCTACTACTGTGGCTGTATACCCTTGTCTCTTCTCGTCCTCTCAAGATAGTCAGCCTTCCAAGAACGATGGAAACTCGTATCGCGAGAATTAACACTACCGATACTTTCATTCTTTATTGTTCGGTGATCGACGACAATCGGTTCGCCAGAGAAATTACATTTTATCGTTGCACTCGTGACAGCTTATTCACAATGAATAATAAAGTAAAACGTTCGACGCGCATGAAATCTAAATAGCGAGATGTTGTTCGAACCAAGGGAACTCGACTTCCTACCGGTGAATCAGCGATAACAGACATCCGCTTATGACGTGACATGTCAAACAATCTCGGAAAGATATGTCATTGAAACGGACGAAGATTTTGGTATGGACAATGAATCGCTTCGTTCTAAGGGTGGTTGTATCAATCTTTTTATTCGACGAGCGGTAGTCAAATATACAAGGTCTTACAAAACAATTCTTTTCAAGAATACAAATGCCTTATTACTACATACGTTTCCTTAAGGATTACATTTTATTTTATCCATATAATAAATTCATTTGGCTTTACGTTACATACAATTGACGAGTCGATTAAGAAATCGAAGTTCTTAACCCTTTGCGAAGTTATAAGATCATGTACACGTTTAAGACGCAACAAATATCGAAACTTAAATGTACTTCGTTCACAAAGGGTTAATCGTTCTTTTACATTATGTCGTATTACAATATAATAATTTATGCTTTCGATAAAACAGTAGACTAGGATTTTGTTCATCTAGAAACCGCTTTTCTCTCGATACTTCTCTCTTTTCGTAGGAAGTTATTCCTCTAGCAGTACACATTTCGTATAAAAACAATACTGATATCGATAATTAAGGCGATAAGCGAGGTATCCAAGAGTGAACCCTTCTGTGTCTACCTAAATTGCATTTCGGTGAGAGAAGCGCTATCAACGCCAGAATAGCACCCAATAAAGAGACTCCGCACAAAGCACCGGCCGTGACATCGTGAAGAGGCGTTCCAGCTTTGGGGGCCTTGGCGGCGAGCAATAAAAGTCCTGCACAGCTCAATGCCGATAGTCCTGCGAGGCCGAGTCCTGTCCAAGTTTTCCTGAGTATCCTGCAAGCTCCTGCGAGAGCGCAACAAGCGCCGCAACCTGCCGCGCTGTCGTAATAATATCTGAAACGGAATATCGAGCTGTTTAGCGTTGGAAAACAACGTTTGTTCGCGTTGCGGGAAACAAATACCTTCTTCCTTGTGTCCAAGACAGATAGAGAGCCAAACCACAAGTCAGAATGCCGACGAGGATCAATAGAAGCGGTGCGTTTCTTCTGTCGTGCTTCTCCAAACCACTGGCCAAGGTTGTGTTTGCTTCGCTGTTAGGTGGAGATAGTGGAGGAACCTGTGAATATAAATAACCAGTTAGGTCACCTTTTCCTCTTGCGCATTCTACTTGATTACATCGTGATGCTGTTGCAAAGTGTTAGAAAAACTTGCTACTCACCACCGCTGTTCTAGCGATGAACGCGCTTTCTACGCTTTGATAGCCGTTTCTTTTTTGTCCTGCGGGTATCATTTGATATCGCGGTGAACCGGATACCATCGGCATAGATTCTGGTCCGTTCTCCATGTACGCGTAACGCGGTGGTGGGTCACCGTGACCCATCGACACAAGGTCGACTGGCGCTGTGCCAACGTAGCGTAATCTACCGCAATTACTAGCTGGACAAACGTCCTGTTGTCGGGACGGGTTTTCTAACAATGGTAGACATCTTCTAGCCGAGGATTCTTTATTGGGCGTAGAAGTTTGAATTCCCGAAGAGTACCCACGATTCGGAGGAGTTCCTTGAGGCGTGGATCGTGTAGGACTAAAGGTTCGACCTAAATTTTCAAAGACAATTTTGATCAATGCGAACGAATTTTTGTAACAGGGTACATTTTGTTGCACGACACTGCCACGAGGGCAAACTTTTGGGTAAGTCATTTTGCGAATGACTCCGGTTTAGGATCTTTTTTTGAAACGCAGTTACGCGCAAAGGACGTTCGTGTCAAAGAAAAATACGTACCGGTAGGGGAACCACCTGGAGTTAGCGCTCTTCTTTGTGGCGTACCGGTTTGATTGAATGACTGTTGTCTTCTTGGGGACAGGGTTCTCTCCTCGGACCTGGATCGTGGTTTTCTAGGAGTGGTCAATATCTCGTGCAGCTTTTGCGTGGCTAAATTATTCTTCGGTGAGACGGACAATTCCTGCGCGTTTCGTTCCGGAAGCGCAGGAGGGTCTTCTTCTTGCAAAGGCACTCGTGTATAACGCCCTAGTAACATGTTATATCAGGTTTACATTTATTCTTTAACTGGGTCTCTGTGTATTGAACGATAAGATTTATTTATACATAAATACATAACTCGCCGACCGTATCGTTAACCGTTGTCTTCAACTTACCCTGGGGTGTGTTAATATGCTTTCTCGTCGGCGATAAGTGATTCGCGTTGTTCCATGCGGTTTCCTCGTCCTGATAACTTTGATCACCCGGTACAATGGCGTATCTTCCAGCATTGTTTCGTCGACTTTGTATCCGTGATCCATCGTCTTGGTTGGTCACCGGTGTGGAACGTTGTTGCACCTGCTGGTGCGGAATAAACTCGTACCTCGAGGAACCCCTTCTTTCCATCCGACCAGTTTGCTCATCCTGAATGTAGTCGTACCTCGAAGCTCGATTGTACGTCGTTCGATGCTCCTCGATCGGTAGGCTTCCGTATCTTCGATGAGTCGGTTCATTACTTTCTTCCAAATAACAATATCTTCCTCTAGCCTCGTAACTACGGTCGACTTTATTTTCTACCGGCCCTTGAAACGCCGGATTACTTTGTCCACCGTTGTACTGCAATTGCAATGGCGGAGGCGGTGGCGGTAAATCGTCGCTACCGCTTTGAAATTGCGGAGGTGGCGGTAGATCGCTCGTTTGGTCTTCCGGTATGTACTCGGATTGCCGACAAAACGACGGATTCGTGTAACAGTGCACGGCGGTTGGTTCCGATGTTTGAGCCATGATTTTGATCGTTTAGCGTCTGTTTCGACAATGATGGAGTTGAACCTTGATCGACGTCCTCGAAGTTTTCACTCGATGCACATTCCTCTTGGCACGAGGCGATCTTGATAGTCCGCGTTGAACACTGGACTTAAATGGATGACTCTTCATTAAGACGCGCACGACGTTCGTCACGCGCATTTAGAATTTCTGGTGGTCATCGTTTAAGCAGGAGTTCACGAACCGTTGGAAACCGATTCACTGTTCCTACTGCTTTTACCGATTCACTTTCGATTCACGATGATCAGAATGGTGTTGCTCACGTAGGAACGGGGTGTCCAAGTTTCTAGAGAAAAAGTTACCGTTCTTCTGGGTATCGAAATTATTTCCTGAGAGGGAACACTATGTTTTCTACACATTTTACATGCTTTCCTTTTTTAAGAAAATCAGTGTACAAAATATTTTCCCAAAATCTTGATTTTTTTTATCCACAATAGTTTAACGATAATGTTGTATGTTATCGTTTGATCGTGGTTTGAAATTTTTAACGAAGAGAGTTCACAAGTTCCTCGGGGCAAAGTCCAGTGCTTGAACGCGTTCGATCCGTGTACTACGGTTGCCTCCGACAAACTGCCATATGAGTTTCCTTCAGAGCAGATGTACGAAGGGCGTTTCTACAAGCGTTTCCAATGCACACGCGTGTGTATGTGCAACGTACTACCTGAGGGGTTGTCAGAGGTTTCACATAATACGGGCCTGGTGTCCCATCACGGAGCGGGGGCTCCCGTTACCTATAGTACGTTCTTTACAACGTTTTCTGCTACCACTACCCTCCGATATTGTGCCAAGGAATTTACACCACCTTTGCAACCTAACCCTCGACGCGTCTCCTTCCTGACATTTAAATTTTAAATACCGTTTTGTATTAGTCTTAAACTAATTGTACGCTCAAAATTTAACGTTTCGTTACCTTACAACAAATATAAAATACAGCACAGAATAATGGCGCAGAATTACTTGCAGCGAAGTCATGAATATGCTCTGCACTGTACAGTGAAAATGGTGTCGAAAATCTCGTATTTATTTGTCGTTTGATAGTTACTTGTTTTTAATAAAAATTACAGTTGAAAATGATAATGATAATTTGTGGCAAGTTTCGAGCGATAAACCGATCGCCAGAGGAAAATTCATTAGGTTCAATCGTATTTCTCTTATTTTTTACAAAGAATAAATATGTTTGTTGTAGTTGTGCAATGCGAACGTATGGAAGATTTCATGTATTGTTCCGGAACTCTAGTTGAGGACACTGTAGAGAATTTTCTGGGCAGCTGTTGCGACCGTTGGGACGCGTGCCCCAACCGTAACAGCTGCTCCAACACAGACGCGTTTCGATCACGAATATGCTCTTTATCTTTCACTCTTGGCAAACCGAATATGTAACTGCATAATTCTTCATTTTTCTATCGCTCTAATTGTTTTAACGACCTATGCTCGGTCTATAACTTTAGAAGCTTATTCATGAATAATTAGTTTTACGATTTTTTGTTCGCTTTCCTTTTCGTTTAAGTAAATTATAAGAAAGCGCACGCATTATATTGCATCTAATAACCGCGAAGATGTCGGTACTTTTTCTTAAGATCGAAATCAATATCGATTAAATTTATCACAATTTCATTTCGCTCCTATGAAATGAACAATGTTATTCTTTATGAGCTAATAATTATAATCGATTTCCAGGAAAGTGTGGCAAATTTTCTGCTCCAGTGATTGATCAACAACATAAGAATTTCGTGCTACAAGATCGAGAAAGTTTAATTTTCTCTTTTCTTACATCGGACACGAAATTTCACGTGCATTTCTCTATGAATTTTTAAATCGCATGCGTTTAGAACTCGTTTCGAATATAAAGTTTATAAATACGATAAATCTTTATCACCGACCTAAGAAAGGATCAGTCTTTGATCGTCGAACGTTTGCAATTGCGTTGCCACATATTTGTTCGACCATGTATATCTTCAAAACGAGAAACGACCGTTCATTGGGGTAGCCCGAAAGATTAATTCGGAAAATAGGGGTTGGCACGTGCGTCGCCATTTATGTGGCACGTGCTAAAACGCGCTACGTTCTTTCTTCATTTTATTCCGTTGATCGTTCGAGCTAGACAATGAGTCATCGAATCATTTTGCATTAGCCCTTTGATTTCTCCCTGTCGAAGAGTATCCGATTTCGAACTATTTGTCGAAAATGCTATCCACAAATTTTGTATCGATCTTGCATCTTGTCGAAGGTTAGAATATATCTATAAACGATTCCGAGAGTTTGGAGAGTTTTTCTCCGTGAGAAAATCGATGGTAAAGTAACCTTCGCGTTATTCTTCAAAGAAAAGGTCGACTGCCAAGCCCGTGTGTTTCTATCGCGAAGAATAAAGGTTAACGTGATCCTTCGCGTGGATTCTGCACGATTCTCAAGACCTCTATCTAATTTTATATCGAGAAAAATATCACGAAACTTATTCCGCGCGTAAAGGACAACGTGTACTCTGTTTGAAAATTGTTGCGCGTACGATACTGTTCCGGCACATTTTGTTACGGTCAAGCATCGTGGATTAAATACGTTCTCTGGTAGATATACATATGTAGCAGAGTAAATTTTCTCACTTTTTTCTCGTGTAGCGTGACATCGTTTCGCGGCCACGGAAAGTGGCGTGAAGAAGGCATAAAACAACGCGAAGGTTCGCCTATTCGTCGTCGTTCTCTGTTGTCCCTTTCACTGCGAACCGACCGCGTGGGAGGCCTGTTCAGGATCTCGTAGTAATTTCAACCAGAACTAGCCTACCTTCGTTCGCGGTTCAGTCTTCACCGGAGTGTCTCTCGCGACTCGCGACCAGTTCTCATAAATCAGTCGCGAAATACGTCTGACACGATCAGAAACTCTCTTACCGAATCTGTCTTCGATCGATCATTGTTGCTTACTTGTTCAACACTCTCGTTTATCGATCTTTTCATTCGATATCACACTTGCAACCGGAAAAATGAGTGTTTCCGAAATAAACGTTTCTTGCTCGACCAAAGTGATCGCACGATATTCCAGTGATACGCGTGTTGCGTCGGTTAATAATCTTGTCAAAGTTAATTAATCGACAGAGTCAAGAATAATCAAGAAGAGGAAGGATTTTATTAATTGGAAGATTGAACAGCGACGATCAAGATAGATTTCATCGGCGGGAACTGGATCGCTGATTTCCCAAGAGATTGAAAATCCAGAGCGCCTCGCGCAAGAAAATCGTCTGAGAAAAGTTCAGCCTCGCTGGTACAATCGTACCAGCGGGATAATTGAATCGCCTCGTAATCAATTGCATAACATTTGCGGGCAAAAAGAAAGAAAAAAAAAATAATAGTTGTAGCAACCGCGAAGCGTCAGGTTGTTAAACCTATTTACCGTTCCGCGTTGACGCTCATTGGATCTCCTGCTGGATCGTGTGGCTGTTCGTTAGTTTTCGTTTCATTGTTAGAGACGAGTTGCACAAGCGTGCTCGTGCATAGAGTCACGAAGAAATCCACGTGATACGGTGGGACGACGATTTCAATCATAGTCGAAACGGTTAGCATAATTGCGGACTCGACTGCTCGCTCGTGTTAGCCTGGAAATCATCGACAATCTTGTCCGTAATAACGTTCCTACGATCCGTCTGACGATTACCGTTCGCGAGTTGAGAGAGGAATCACGTGGCGACTGTTCTAGAAAAAAATTTCGTCTTCGAAAGTTCGTGACACTCGGTGGATTTCGTTCATGGTCAAGTGCCTCTGATACCGACGGCCAGCAGGAAGTGCAAAGCAATTTCCGGTGGAGGGAACCAGGTTAATATTCCATTACGCGTCCACGTCTGGAAAAGTTGATGGTATCGACGATGCGTCGACGCGATAACAGTTCCTGTCGTTTCGAATATTTTTTACCCTGGTGATAATTAAGCTGGCTCCGCGGCTTAGTTCTCGTGACCAGTTGCGTAAGACTCGCGGAAAGAACAATGATGGAGAACGTGTACGTGATAAAGGTGAAAACGAAGCCACCATTATCCTCTTTGTACCCCTCGGAGCGTCGTTATTCTGCGTCGACCGTGGGTGGTCTGTCCTTCGTTCATTTCGGCCTGGGTGCACTCTCCCTTCTGTTGGGCAGCCTGGCTTTGTCGCTTCAAGGTCCGATCCTGTCGATCGCGTGTCTGGTACCGTTCGTGACCGGTCTACTTGCCTGGAGAAGATGGTACATCGATCGGAACATTGCTATTTTCTTTTACGGTAGCCTGTTCTCTCTGATAGCAGCGGTCATCTGTTTCGTCGCGACGGTTCTCGATATCGCGGCTGTGGCGGAAAGCGGTGGATCGACGTGGTCGTTGGAGAAGTTTCTCGATCAACCTCGAGACCGTTCTCACCTGGAAGAACGTTTCAAGACGGTCACCTCGATGAACGAGACGATGACGTTCGACGATGACACTTTCAACGCCACTGGGACTCATGATCGTTTAGCGGGGATCGATCTTTACTCTCCTACAGCTGGAATCGTGATCGACAACATGTCCAATATATCTGGATACATTCTGAGAACGCCTACAAACGATTCTGCGGAGGATCGCGCGAAGACTCTTAGCGAATCGTTCGCCAACAACCCCGAAGAGGAATCTCTGGCTACCATTCAAGATGCGGATAATACCACCATCGAAACTTTGCAAATGTTAAAGGATAGAATGATATCGTTTTGGAAAAAGGATCATCGCGATACGTCGCACGATAAGATTCTGCTGACCGTAAACGTGTTGGTCGCGTCTCTTCTGGAAGTATTTTGGTCTGTTCTCAGCGCGAGAATAGCGTTGCGAGGGATGAGGAATCGATTGCCAGAAAGCGGTTACGCGAACGGCAATATTGGAAACAAATTGGACGAAACAGTGGCGGGAAAACGGAAACCACCTGCGCCTAGACCGGACATTTTGGATCACGACCGTAGATTGACCGAAAGTCTGCAACATTTCAACGCGTTGCACGGTCTGAGAAATTCAGGGCCGAGGCTACCTTTGCCAGAATCCAGCAGAGAATTCAGGGAAAGGGTCGAAAGGTTTCTGGCGAATCAGGCTGCGCATCGAGTCGTCGAGGGATCTTGTTCTTGATACGAGCGTCAAATCGGACGATACGAAATCGTAGTTTCGACGATTAACGTCGAGGATAGGAAAATGTCTGGTAGTTTCTTCGATCTCAATAACTAATTCTTTAGCAGACGAGCTTGACCCTCGAAAGAGGCGCTCTCAAGTAACGCGATGTAATTAAAATATTATTATATGCGAGTTTGAAAGCCGCGTTTTAAAAATATATACGTACAAAAACATTTAATTTATATTATTTTTGTGCTTCGATCATAATGATCCTGTATTCGTTGTACAACGAGTGATATCACTGTTTCAGGAGTATCGAAATTATGAATCATGTTTATATAACATTTAATGAACGTAATAAAAGATGCGTGTAAGAATAGCCGTTAATTTTTCCTCGTTTACCGGTTCGTTAATTATTTCGAATCGGTAGAAATGTACTGTTAAATGCACTCTAAGTAATTTGTAAGTAAATTGCGTCTGGCTACGATTGCAACACTGCTGCTGCTGCTGCTGTTGCTGCTGCTACTGAGCCGACGATTCAGACGCCTGACTGGATACAGTTAAAGAACGGTAGTCCGTTTTGCTAACGAACCTTCATTCGAAAAGATCGTATCGACCGCGACACGATCCTAGAAAACACTTAATTGCAATTTATTAACATCAGTTGCTACGTGCCCCGGTGGCTTTGGTTAATTAAATGATTGAGCTTACGGCATCGGATCGTTACGAACTCATTGTTAGTCGGAAGGGACTCTAAGCGCATAAAACTTGCTCAAAACAAGCACATATTTTCGTTTGACCATTCACAAACAAATTTGAAATGTATGAACGATCTGCTATTCTTACGGACAAACGATATTTTTGTATGATTCAGAATAACGGCGTTGCGTGTTACGCCAATCGGGATAACGTAATTTTTAATCACGCTCATTCATTGTTTCGTACTATTCGTTGAACTTGAGTAGGCGATAGGGTCGATGAAAAACGATCATTTTCATCGGCTGGTCGGTAACGATCGATCTAGATCGCGCGAAATTAACGTTAACGTACAATGGTTATGGTTCTCGTGTGTGCACACGTTCTTGCGAAAGTTCAACGATCGTGCCGCTCGTTGCGAAACCCCATAATCTGATATTGGGCAACGCGCAGAGAGCGCGGGAGTTCTCGAAGAAAATTGCTGACAATAGTTGTGCCCGCTATAGATCCTGCATTCCTTTTTAAATGCTTACCTGGGTGTGTTTCAGTGACATATAGACCGCGATAATATCGTTCGTCGAGAATTAATTTGTGTCCTGCTCGTGGCAGTTTCTTTCTTTCTTCGGTTTTTTAATTGGTTCAGCGATTGATAGCCCCGAGGCTATCGCGGTACAGTTTCTTACGATCGAACTTCGAGACCCGTTATATTGTCACCAAAACTAAATGACGAAAAACATCAGAATTTGGGATGGTAGGACACAGTCGGTGTTTCTTTACAAAACAAAGCTTTATTCTTAATAATTGTCAGTTACATCGCTCGACAATGTATCAGACTCGCTACGTATCGCTGTTAAGGTACACTTTATCGAGTAAACAACGTTAAACTACTCTCCCAAGCTGGCCTTGCCTCTTTCACTCTCGAATCATGGTTATAAAATATGCATCTGCTCCACGTGTTCTATAATGAACGACTACGAACGGTTCTAGTCGACGGTAGTGTACAAAATCTGTCACGATAATTCGGTAAAAATCGTTTCTTTCTCTACATTGGTCTTGGTCCACATGGATTGTATATTGATGTTGAAATTCACGGTTCTAGAACGCAAAGTAGCTCGACAAATTAACACAGACCATCGATACAATTCCTTCGAAGCGATAAGTATCGATAAACACGAATAATGATTATTTCTTTATAAATATTTCACGATTTTCTTAGAAAAGAAAGGTTGTAAAACCGCATCGTAATTCGCGTTCGGGTGCTCGAAAATGTTTCGTTCGATTTCTCGAAGGAAAATGATGGTTTAAAAGGCAGTGAATAGAATTTAATGAACGGATCGTGCGCGAATCGAAATGCATCGTTCAATGATAAATAGTTTTGCAACGATTAGCGTCTAAGTGCGAAAATCGAGCTGACACCTAGCTAGATATTGGCAAGAGTAAAGCACACACGTTTGTACATGGACGTTTCTAACGAGTCGCCAAGGAAAAGATATCCATCGAATAATAGGACTTTGTTCGCAAAAAGCCTCTGGGAAATGTATGCCTCTTTTTTTCAGCGATCGTTCTATCTCGTGGATATCGTTTCGTCGTCGTGTCACCTATGAAACTAATTTTCTTCTTCTCTATGTACGATTTTCGTTCCGACATACATTAAAGATTAACGTTACGAACAACATCGGGCGACATAGCTTTAATTAACAAAAATACATTGCTAAGTAGGATTCACTCGCGAAAACTCTCGCGCGGAGTTCATTTCGCGTAATCCTTTATCAGACTTCTGTTAACGCGAAATATTCTCGTTCGCTTATGCTCTAACGATTAAAGATTTACGTCTTAAGCTACCGTACCACGAATCACAACGCTTACACTCTATTACAAACATGGTAATTTTAGATTTGCACTCTTATCACCATCTTTATATTCTACACGGACACGATCTCCTATCTAATTCGCGGCAGTTCGATCGTTATGTAGTTGGAAGAACATGCACTAACGTGTACGACGAAAGGCTAAGCGGAGACGATCCTTCCATTGATTCTTAAAAAATAAATTCTACCGAGTCGAGTTGTTCGAATCGTCGCATAAAACTTTTCTTATATTTTCCTTCGAGCTGGATTCGGACTCGAAATCTTTCGTGAGAATCTTTCGGGTATCTTAACTGTCACCGGTTAGCGTTCGAATGATTACCGATTGGTCAAATTTCAGAGTACAATCGTAGGACGAGCAATAATCTGAATCGACCTTAATATCACTCTGTTGCAGATGTTATTTATCGTCGGCGGGCAATCACACGTTCACGGGTCGAACATTATCGTCCGATTGTTGTTGTTCTCCGCTTTGCCATCCCGAATCCAACGTCGTCGAGTCGCTTAAACAACATTGCGGTGTTTCCTCTTCCTGACTACTTCTGTAGTCTCTGTAATCTCTCTCTCGTCCTCTGTCACCCTCCTCCTCTCTGAAGTATCCCGAAGTCGCGGGACCTTCTTGAAGCTGCTCGTCGTCTTTCGACGCGTAGTAAGAGTATCTACCTTGTTGAATGACCTCATACTGAGCGTCCGGAGCTAGAAACGGACCTCTCGCGCTCCTAGGCTCGTCGTTGTTCGCGTAATTGTCTGACGGTATGTCGCCGTTGTCCGATGGTAGAGGAAGAGGCATTCTGGACCTCTTCGAGAGTTGCCGTTTACCTAAACGAGCTGCTAGGTAATCTACACCCTCCGAATGTTCAGCGCCTGAATAAATTAAATTGAAACGATCGTTTGGAAAGCGTGTACGTATGCGCGCCCTGTTTACTTTTGGTATGCGTATATACCTTCTTTATCCACGGCCAGATCATAGAAACTGCTTTCTGGACCGCAGCACGAAGATACATCACCGAAATACAGTTCGCTTTCCGACTGTTTGGGGCCAGGATTCGCTTCCTGTTGGAACGCACTGTTTTCTACGCCCTTTAGAGGCTTTCTGGTCCTTCTGCCTTTCATGGTGCCTTCGTTTCCACCCTCTGGATCGGTGCTGTTCGATATTTCCTCGGCATTCTCGTAGTTGTCGGATGGACGTTTCGTGGATCTTGATCTGTGGTCTACGGCAACGGTGTTCAAGCCTTGAAAATGGGATATTGTATGTTCAATCAAAGATGCATCGTAATTGGCAGTGTCAACACCGATCCAGATACTCACCCTCGTTGTTTTCAAAATTTTCGATTCGTTTGGCGATTCTTGGCCTCTGTTCGGTCACCTGTGGCCTTCTGGCCGGACTGTTAGGATCGCTGTAAGGCGGTGGAGGACCCCACAGTGGTACAGGCGCTTCTAAAACGCTGTAAGAAGCCGTGCTAGGGGTGTAAGGTCCGTTCTGTGCGTTTAAAACCGAATAAGGACCGCTCGATTGAGAATTAAGCACGCTGTAAGGGCCATTGGTGTTTTCTACGTTGGCCTCCGTCTGCCTGGCTTGCGTGTGAAAGCCGTAATTCGAGTCGGGACTCGGAGCTGGCCCCCTGGACCTGGACCAAGGCAGTCGCCACCTCCTGTAAGATCAAGAAGAAGCAAGTGAATTTGTTAATCGTGAAAGAGAAGTTATCGTAACCTTTCGCGAAACTGATCGAGGAACACGACTGTGACTGGTTTTTACGACCGTTCGAAAGAATGGATTGTTCATCATAGCGAATTTCCCAGACGAAGAAATCTCTCTTTCTAAATGTCAAAAGAAGAATGCTGACTTAATTAATGCCATACATTAACGGATTACGGGAATACAATGTGTTCCCCAAGGCAGGGATCATTGTCTTGTTTACAAGTTTATTGCACCCCGGCTTCGATATTCGTGACATTCGTGAATGAAGTCTATTGAATATGTATCGTTACGCTCCACGGCGAATGTACACGTTGCATTTGAATCGCATCAATAATTTCTCGATAACGCCAGGTCACGGGAAGCAGCGTTCCGTTGCTGAAATTTTAATGACGCGGTAATAGTATCGCAGTAGCGTGCTCGCATAATACAATATCTACGAATTTTTGAGAAACGTTCGGAACGACGTTGCTTTCCGTGACATATCCACGTCGATCCGGGATTTAACACGATTAGGAAGGAACCGCTCGTAATAATAGAACAAGAATCGACAGATCTTAATAAATAATTCGTACGTCGTTCGGTTGGTTGCTCTCGAGGAAAATTTCTATCGTATCGAGGTCGGAAGTTCTAAATAAATGGAATCGCGAAAATAGAAATGGTATGAGAATAGGAACGACGAAAAGAACAAGTGTCCTAGTTCTCATTTTACGCGAATTTTCGTACTATGTAGGTTCGATAATTACTTCGACGATTTGATCGGTGAGCTATACTAGTGCTGATTTTAAAAAACACTCGCGTACCTGGACGGAGCCAAATCAGGATTTGGAGTGTACAGATTACCGGGTGTCTGTGCCCACCATGGACCTGCACCTCCACAGTCGTTGCAGCATCCGCAGGAACCAGTCGACGGTCCCACGGTACCTCCTTGACCGTACAGGGATCTGCATCTGAGTTCCAACTGCTCCCAGTACATCTTCTTCTTTTCGTGACTCAGTAGTTGGTACACCAGCATGCACGAGAATATGCAGGCCAAGATTCCAGCGACCGAAACACCGAACAGTGCCCTCAAGCAGGCATGCAGGGCACCGTGGACCGCTTCGCAATGAGGAGTGCCTTCGAAAAGGACCCCGGGATCTCCTTCCGGTGCCCCGTAACACGTGCACGACCTAGACAAATCGTTATTAATGATTTTGTGTCCGCGACATAACTTTCTCTCGAACGACGACATAACTCGTCGAGGAATTTTGTTCCAACTCGAAACGCGTACCTTGCCTTCACCGTGTAAACGCATTTCCGGAGACCTTGAAGTCGAGACATGTGTATCACTGTGGTGGTCACGGTGACAAGTACGCATACCAACGCGCACACCACGCCGACAGAACCGCACACCTTCATCTACAGAAAATTACAAACTTATCTTAATAATCTTGACAATTGTCGGTGATGTAATTTTCCAAATAATCGCAACGCGCTTACCAACAGTCCGTATCTGTGTTTCCGCCTAGCGAGTAGCATCGTGAACAAGCCCATTAAGATTAACTATGGAACAAATTGAAGTCACAAGATTATTTAATTTGTCAAGTTTCTAACGAGTAGCCGAGTACTCGAATCGCGGATTAAGCATAAGATCGCGATGAAATTCAGTGACGCGTTGCGTACGGGATGAAGCGAGCTCGATCGATAGATTCCGATCTCTGTCTCTTACCATTATGCCAGGAATGTAAGATGGTACAGTCTCAAAGAGAGCTAGACTGGCCGTGTGGGCTGAAAGGACCGCGTGTACCGCCAAAAAGAGACTGCCAACCGCGGCGCTCAACCCGCCACAAAGGCAACAAAGGACAACGTACTTCTTGCAGCAACCACCTTCTCCGGTGTGGCCTGTAAAATTTAAATCGGTTATTGATAGTAAACGAACCTTACGCGAACATTGAAGAAATTATAAAAGAAGGTATCGGATAGGGCATTAACGCGTTGCAAAGAAAGATATTTGATCAGCTTTCGAGAAATAAAGAATGGTAACGTTCGAGCTTTTGATATCCCGTTTACAAAATCTTTTCGTCGTTGTATCGTTTCGAAGAATCTCTAACAATCACGAAATAGCTGGGAGGATATTTTTCGGTGGCCAAACGGAATCTTTTGTAAACGACTATCGACCCTTTTCAGAAAAAAAGGTCCTGCACGACTTAGATTTCTCCTTTCACGTTGCGTGAGAACCCAACAACCGTAGGTCCTGATCTAAGCAGAACGAGGAACGTGCTTTCGGTGAAATTCTTCGAATCTTGCTAGCTCGATGATTACCTCGTTGATCATCGAAATCTGTTTCGTTAGCCGGCTCTCCTATAAATCGGTTACGATCGTAAAGAACTACTCGTTCGAGGATGCTCGGGTAAGTTGAGCCTTTTTCTTTCTTTCAATCGTGTACCGAATTGCATTTGAACGCGAAGATATCGCGTTGAAACGCGTCGTTGAAATTGCCTCTACGCTACGTAAGCATCGTAGAAAGCGTTATTATTCTTTGGTGGGACGTAACAGAAGTATTCCATTTTCAATCATTCTGGCTCTTCAACTTTTATTGTCAAAGCTGGCAATCGAGCCGGCTACGCTCTATTGAAAATTCCTTCGATGAATGTTAAAGGGTGCAAACGTCGATGCTGTGTCTCGTCAAAGACAATAGCAGAATCTCTCTTTCTCTCCGAAGAGAAAACGAGATTCGACAGAGCTGAACTTTTTAATCAGATTTCCCGTTAATAAAGGAGGGTACTGTGCCTTTCTATAGCGCAGCCAGAGAACGAGTGGAGAGATCATCTTCTGTAATTAAAAATCTAATTATTTTTCTGCCGACCAGGAAAATCCACGAAGATTATGTAACCGACGCGAAATTGAAACAGGAACTGTGCACGATTGCAGTAGTTATTAGGTTGTTGCTGATCAATCCATCGATCTATTCACAAGACATAATAGAAAAATTGACAACGTGACTTTCTCTGTTGTCGTGTTCTCACGATTCATTGTTAACGTTCGAACCGGATAGACACCCATCGAGTTCAAAGATCCAGAGTTTCTAAAAACCGATTCAAAGATTCATTGAACCAAAAGTATATTTCTTTGGTTCGCTACGCAACCTTGCTTCGATCTTTGTCCGTTCTATTGAAACCAGTACAGAGTACACTTTCATCGAAGTAGTCGTTTGCTACCTGCTATCTTTTCATGGATGCAATCGGCTAAAATTTCTGACCAAGCTACACCTGTGTTACCCGAACCTGTATAGTTACGTTTTGAGGAAGAGAGCGAAACGAAACTGGTATTTAAACGCGTAGGAATGAAATATTTTCAAGGTGAAAGATGAAACGAAAGCCAAGTTTTCCAATGTGCGTTTAAAAAATATCCTCGAGCGATCTTAGATCCTTTACGGTCTGTTTAATCTGCACGATCTTTACTGTCCCAATTCCAATCGAATTCCTAACCTCGTTACCAGCTCGAAAACTGTTTGATTTCCAACGTGTCGAAGTTGAATTTCAAAGATTTTATCGCGCCACCGTCGGATACACCATTGAACGCGTCTTTTATTAAGAAGCTCGTCGATATCTATTTATACGGCAACCTTTCATCGTCCACGTGACCTTCCACGGCAATGTAACATATTTTTTTATTATATAAAAATAGAACGTGCACGGCGGAAGATAAGTTTCTGAAACGTACATCTCTACGACCCTTTAGTTGCTACGTTGATCTCGAAAACACGGTGCTTTTAAATTTAAACTGTTCGTTTGGATCTCGTTGGAAAATGTAAGCGTCTAATTTCGACCGGAACATCGTTATAAATGTTTCGGGAGTTTAGGTCACGTTCGAGGGATTAAAATTTATCCGTCTAGTTCGAAACAAGATGATAAAATGCATGTTTAACGACGGCGAGAATTAATTATCGCATCAGAGGCGACTTAATGGAATAGCTAATAGCAGATTACGCGGTTACGCGGATCAACGTCGGAGACAGAATGGGGTTGCAGGACCGATTGATAAATTAACAGAAGGGGTTAATCGGCATACCGCAGGGGTGAGGGTAATGCGATCTCGGGAAGTGCGCGTGGTTTGACGGATGCGGCAAGTGGGAATGCGAGTGTGCCGCCATTGTGAACGGATAACCCTGGTTATCCATCTCCATTTCCGTTCCAAGTCGACATCGCACTATCTGGAGCACCGGGTACCCATCCATCTTCCGTCTTCCTTGAATTATCGAGTCGAACTTATCCGTCTCCACCCTTTCAAGATTTCGATCGTTCTTTCGAGTCGTCTCGACCAGCACGTGCCAGACACGAGCAATGTTTTCCTCCGCGCAAACGTCCAATTTTTACCACCGTCCCGTTGCACGATTCTTTCGCGTACACCTTGAACAATTTGAATTGCAAATCGCGCGAGCTTGCGTCTACTAGAAACTAGAGAAATTGAAGATGACAATCACGGCACGCACTAGTGTCTTCCGTTCGACGGCACATGGACTACGTTTGCGCATCGCGTGTCTTCGTTCGAAGGGTCTACCGATATTCAAGGTCAACCCCTTGACGTTCACTTTCTCATTGATCGGTTCACGATCGAGCTTGATAATCACCGATCCTGGGTCAGTCTGCCGCGACAAGGTCCTCTCCTAGATGCGACGGAAGCTCCGCTTGTTCGTCGAATCTCACAATTTCAGGTGCAGCGTGTTTCTTGTGTCGCATTCGAAGACGAACGCGAGTGCACGCCAACTGGAGAGGCACTCCACGAGATCCCTGTGTTAGCCCGCACGCCGAGGTGTCCCACAGGTGGTGGTGGTGGTGGCGATTCGTAGGCCAGGGGTTGGCCTTTGAAATTCCTTTTGAAAAGACGCCCAAAAAGGCATTCTTTTCGCCGCTATTCTCGCTGGAACGTTCAGATTAACGTCGTAGAGCGTAAAAGTAACGTGGCTGGTTGTTCGATTCGCAGCAGCATTCTTCGACACGATGCTTCTGCTTTCGGTCGCTGCGAACATCGACTGGTCGATATACCCTGACGATTCGAGCGACTCGACGCGGTCGAGGGTTGAAATTGCATCAGGGGTTGCTCCTTCATGCGAGCAGAATCGGTCAACAGCGCTCGTTGACGTCGATAACGTGTCCCAGCTATTGATAAAAAGAACTACGATGTCGGCTGACACGTTCTCGGATATTATTCGGTTGATACTGCAGACGTTAAGATGGTTCTCGACCGAGACGATCAAGGGATGGAGCTACGGGCTACCTTCCTGCGAATCTATCTTTAGGAAACAGTGTCCGACTGGGTGACAAGCTCGTTTTGAGCGGAAATCGATCGGGGGTGAGACGACTATCTCGAATAGAAACGATACTGCTTATTCACCATTCAAATTGACAAGCTTGCGTGCAGGAAATATCGATTCCCTATCGCGATAGATATTCTGCTCGCGCGATATGATAATAATGTTCTCGCAACATAATCATCGATACCTTTTAGTTTGTTACGGATCGATATTTATCATTTGACAAATTTGTACAAATTGACATGTTCGCAGCGAAGAATATCAAAGCGAATGTCAAACATTGAGATAATATATAAATACTTACACTGATTGACGGACGTTGTTTCGTATCGCCTGGTCGGTCGAGGGGGTGGCCGGGGCGGAAGAGCAGGGGGTTGATGCGTTCTTGATGTCACTTCAACGCCACCGTCGCTCTCACCCTCTTGCCCTCTCTTGTTTCCTCCAGCTTGCACCACGTGACACTGACATTTACTCTTCGAAGGAGCCGATACCTAAATGTCGAAAGCATCATTTCGTAAGAAGCTTTTGGACACGTTGGGAAAAGAAAGATTTCGATAAATCGTGTATTATGAAAAATGACTGATATTTCGATTTTTAAATAAACGAAGCGTGATAAATGATCGCTTAGAATTACGAATTTTGATCGTTTCGCGATCATAACGAATACCTGTATGGAGTCGACTCCGATAAGGGACGAATTCTTGGTATCGGCGTTCTGCGGATGCTGATGCCCGTGACTATGAATATGACCATGGTGATGGTTATGATGCTCTAAACTCGACGGAGCTCTATCTCTTTGCCGGGCGTCAGGGTGGTTCGAGTGCAGCGGATGCACTTGTTGCAAGTGATGATGATGATCATGGACGTGATCCAAACGGCTATGGGTTCTCGTGTTCGCGTTCGACGATGAAGACTCGCAGGATATACCCGAACTGACGTGATGATGATTCACGGTAGAGTGTCCGGTCAAGCTACCCGACGAGCTGCCGTGATGATGGCTGGCAAGCGGCGTTGTCGAGAGACTGCTGTTGGCGTTGACCACGTGACGATGAACCGCCGGTGAACCTCCGTGATTTAACATGCTCGAATTCGAGGAAGCTCCGCTCATCGCGCTGGAGGTGCCATGATGATCGCTGGAGAAGCCAGAATTGGACGGGTAGTGACTGCTCAGGCTGGTACTACCGGGTAGACGATGATGACTCGTTGGCGAGCTTCTGTGTCCCATCGTGGTAGGTGCAGGCATTGGATTCGGATGATGATGGGCGTTCGGGTTTGCGGCCGCAGTTTGATTTCCATGATTCGAGCTAGAGCCGCTCAGAGGACCAGAACCTCCGTGAACGTGGCTGGCGAGGCTGGCTGGCAAATTTCCGTGATGATGTCCCGTCATTCCTTGCGGACCATGAGGGTGGTGCACGTTCGTGGGTCCATGGTGATGCGTCACGTTGGTGGTCTTGGCATTTCCGTGGTGATGATGAGTGTGTTGTCGTTGATGTTGCTGAAAGCCCATCAGTCCATCGCCAACGTCTAAATTCGTGCCAGCTCGAAAATTGTCGGCGTGCTTGTGTACGTGCGCGTGGGCATCGCCGTGAAAATGCCCATGGACGTTTCGTTCCGGCGACGTCGGCTCGTGATGATGCTGATAGGGATTCAGGACTTGCTGAATGTTCTTCAGCTTATCTTTGCCCGAAGCGGCTTGCTTTGGCGATAACCCGCCGTGATCCTCTAGCTGCTTGTCCAGATCTTTGGCGGACGTCTCGAGCAAGGCCGAGCTAGTCTCCAGCAAAGGACTAGGGCTGGAAGTTAGGCTGTGTTGGCTATCCTGCAAGTTGCCGGATTCCTGAACTCTTCTCGCAGCCTCGAACGCCAAGTTTCGAGAAAGATCCAAGTTTCTCGGGCTACAGGAAAGATTGTGACCGTGTCTGGACAGAATGGCGGTTTGTCCGTCCAAAGATCTCGCGCCGGGCGACAGGCTGGCTTGATGTTCCAGGATATCCACGTTCCTGGTGGTTTCTAAATTGATCTGTTGGCTTTCTTGATGAGACAACGGACTTTCCAGTCTTTTTATCGGCTCGAACGCGCTCTGAAGCGCCTCCAGACCTCTGGGGAGTTCTTGGCTGTTGGAAATTCTTGTACTTCCCACGCCCCTCTCCGCTCTGTCCCTCTGTGTTCTCATGGAATCCATGCTGCTCATCGCGGAGCATTGACAAGGGTGTTGCGGACTTTCCGGAACGTCCAAGTCGCTGCTCAGTTGCGACTGGGACATTTTAGTACCTGAAAACACGATCACGGTCCCATGAACCGAACAAAACCGACGAACGATTAATTATCGCGAAACGCTCGAGCCGATAAACGATCGCGTAACGACATCTCGTCGATCAGTCTATCCAAGGATCTGACTTCGTGAGATTCGCACGAGTCGCGAAAGCCTCGGTCGTCTCGTTGAATCCGACAAATTGTCTAGGATCGCGCGAAACAGCGGGAGACGGCGCGGCGTAAACGTTTCACGCTCGCGCAAGAAAAATAGTAGCTACGATTTTGTTCGTACGCTCGCTCGGGATCGTCGATGATCCATGGGAAGTTGACGGACGGTCAAGGGACTAACGAATCTCCCAATTACGACGCAACGTGGCCTCCGAATAATGGGACGATGCTAACTGCGGATATCGCGTCCGTTCCGGACACGGAAACGCGGAAAAACTTTCGCAGCCTATTAGCGCCTTCCGTCGTTAAAACTTGGTCGAATGGCTTTCGACGAACTTGTATATAAATATCCTCGACGAATATTAGACGAATCTTCTCGAGTTGCGACGAGTGGGCTATTCACCGGCCGGTATTGTACTTATTCGAAAGAATTCCACCCTCTAAGTTCTTTCGTTCTACCTTGTTAAGAAATTGTTGCGAATCCCGATAATAAGCACCGCGGTAAACTATTGTTGCAATCTTTTTACCGGTAGCCACAACATTTGCGGAAAGTTCGGTCTTAGCGATCGATCTAACCGCGCGATACCTGATACCAGTACACCTCGCATTCTCTGGAACTAGAAATTTCATTAGCCAGATTATCGATCGTTTCTAATTCCGACGTAAAGCGTTGTATCATCGCCGCTCTCGTTAGCCATTAGCGGTTGACACGAAGTAGGATTATTTAACGAGCGGCTTTAAAGAAAATCTGCTTAGTCTAATGGACCCTTTAGCGTTTCAGACGGCAAAGCGATCGCAAAATCGGTTGCTTCCAGCTTCGAGTTAAGTAACGCGACGACGACGATAGGAGATAAAAAAAATGACGCGTTACGCATCGTTGAACGACGGGGTAGGGGTACTCGCAACGAACGGATACCCATTTCGAGACATTACGTCGTAACATCGCGTCCAAGTGTGTACTAGGCTTTAAGCACATTTGGTATCCGAGCATCTAGTTGCAACGACCAGTTCGAAGTAGTCCTGGTGAGTGCAGGACGGTGAGTCTCGGCCACTCGCATTCCTCGTATCTCGTTATACGAGCGCAAACGCTTCGAAGGCCACGGTCAAGTTCGATGCCGATGGCATTGCTCGGACTCGGTTCAGTTTTTCTCTCGTTCGATGATCTCTCGATCGGTGGAAGAATGGGAATACTTGGCGGCACGTGGATTTAATTTCGTTCACGCAGAAAACCGACGACATACGCGCACCGCCTACCCTGTATCCGTCCTCGGGCTCCCACTTCTCTTCCAGACGGTTCTTGGCGACTGTGTTAGGATATTCGTGAAAGATTTTTTGCATTGTCTGTACGGACGATCGTAAAATCGATGTAACCAGCAAGGTTACAGACCACGAGATATCGCACACGCTCGAGAATGTCCGTCCGCCGTTCGGGCATCGAGAGAAACGAAAGGGAAAACGATTTCGATTTTGAGAAAGATTAACGACCATAAGACACCAGCTTTTATCGGTACGTTTGCCGCTGTTAATTTCTACCATTCAGATAAGTTATCCGCGTTGGTCGTTTTGCTACGCATACCGGTTTCCTTCGTCACCGGCAAACGCAACGGTCGTGTCAACGGTTTCCAGAAATTCTTTGATACACCCAGGTTTCGGAGTATCCCGGCTGAAACTTGACGCATCTGGCGAAAAATTAACAAGTTCCTGCTCGTTAGCGATCGCGGTGTAACGAGGCAGCATCGTGAGAAAAATCTCTCGACCTTTCGTACGCGTATTTTTTTCTCTTCGCACGCGATAGAACGTCGCGATCCGCGTATCCATCGCGTGTTCGCGTTAAGGGAACAAGATAGTATGCTGCTCACCTGCGCGATCGAATATTCAAGTGCTCCCGTCTGCCGGATCCTCTCAATCACTGTCTCCCGTTGACGCTTCTTCCGCATGCCCGACGATCGGTGCACGGACCTGAACACGAGGGCGAGAGTCTATTTTCGACGCCGTGTCTCTGTTCCTTGGTCTTCCCACTGGAATACCGGGTTACGTCGTTAGGCGTGCGCATTTTCGAATCACGAGCACGCGACCTGGCGCCAAAAAAGACCCACCACCACTAACACCACCAGCTCACGCACGCATACGCGCACTCGCGTCGTTGCACCGTAGCCGAGGAACACGAAACATCCGTCCACGAACGAAACGTCGTTTTCGAGGCTTCACGCTCGACCACCGATTCTCCGGTTAATCCGATCGCTTCGCGTCGTTTCGCGTCGCGTATCGCATCGTTCGGGGCACGGCACTGCCACTGGCACAGGACGATCCCACGGGGACGGGTGAAAACGAGCGACGACGAGCTGGGAAGAAAGGAAGCAACGAGGATAGGAGCGGAGCGCAATATCGTGAGAGACTGCTGGTGCCTTCCACCTTCACTGCCAGCCGTTCTGCCTTGGAATGTGCCTTTGCCCCCTCGAACCCCTCTCCACTGCTCTACCGGGCCTGGAGCCCGACCGAGGGACCCTCGGGGCCCCGACTCTCGTGTCCCAGCCCCCGCTATGTCCCGCCATTCGAGGCCCGACCGTCGATTTCGTTCTGGAACCGACACTGTCAGGCCCACCCACTCTCGAGGATTTCCATTCCACTCGCTGGGTAGGGTAGATCCTTCGGTATCGTCGAACGCGTTCGGATCAGGGCCGTATCGTCCTGCGACATTCGCGATCCCTTTGTCCACCTTCGTGTGTCGGTTGCGCTTACTGCAATTGTCCTTCGACCTTGTACGTTCGAGTAATACCGTGACCGAGAAACGAACGAAAGGCTTTTGCGGAACGGGCTAATCCGCTTGGACAAAGAAAAACACTTTGAACCGTGCAACGGATTAGGCGGTGTGCACAGCGGGTACGAACCTATGGTTAAGTTGGTCCGCGAACGTTTAAAGCTCGGGGGGTGTAATTTTCTCGGGAGGAAGAACGAAGTAACCCATTAACGCGGTCGTTCGGTGTAATTGGAGACAATTGGCACGGTCCTGATTGTTCGTTAAATCTAGTTGCACGAATATCTATCCTGGCTAACCGCGCCGAAGGATACTTTCTTATCGAGCGAGACTATTCGTCGCGAACGATTCCTAACCGATCGATCGTTGGTTCCTTCGTGCTCGTTACGATTCAGCGACGTTTCATCGCGCGGTGTTTTGCGCGAACAATCAAGGAATATTGATGAACGTCCACGTTACGCAAATGGGGAACGTTAATTGTTTCATTGTAGGGAATATAATGCGATTCGCGAAAGTGTAACGCGATATTGGTTATCAGTGCAGCTTTGAATGAGTCATCGAGAAAGAGAACAGCAGCTGCAGCATAAATGGACGGTTACTTTTCACTGCCATTCGACCGCGAATCGCTTCACATAAATATCCGTTGATAAAAACAATAGCTGGCCAAAGGCGGTGTTTACCAAAATAACATGGAAGCGCGAACGTTTATGGGTTCATCCATACAAATGTTCGTCGAACGCGATCGCGGCTGTATCGGAGATGAACAATGGAGATTATGAACAACGGAACATTAGGATATTCTTTTTTTTCAAATATCTATTCCAATATTACTTTTTGCCTAAAATAATCAGGAATTGTTTAGCATTACTATTGTCTCGTTTGTACCCGTTTGGGTGCCGTTGCGAGTTGATGACAACTCCGATCTTACGTTAACAGGAAGAAGGGACTAAGATAATATTCCGAAGGTTATGTTTGTTCGTGACGATAGGAATTTGAAAGCAACGAAGGGATCGTATCAGACATCGAAAACGATAATTGCGCGTTTATTATTTATTCCATGAGAAATTCGTTGATTGCGATACGGTCCTTATTCTTCAGCCTTATTCTCGTAACGGCGAGGAGATAGAAAGAAAGAACTCTTCGGGTACAATGGACAGCGTAATTAAGAGTCAAAAGTTTTTTAGCTTCATTAATTACGCGAACACTTCAAACGATGCCATTATCATCCCGAGAATGCTGCGAGCAAAAAACGGTGCGCTATGCATAATGTACTTTCGTTTCTCCTTGGCTTCGGGGTCATTTTTCTGAATCGATTCAGGGGGAAAAATAATATACGAGTGCCTTAATTGCGACAGACTCGTAATTATATTAGAAAAATGAAAAGGAGAATCGTTATTTATTCTGAATTTTCTAAAGAATTGGGATCGATCGAACAATATCAATAGTAAATGAATCGTTGAATGAACGTATGAACAAAAGTATTGTATTTTATATAGGGAAAGTACATATAATTCCGATTTGAGGCTGTCGATAATTCGCGGTAGATAATTTGAAACGGGAACGTAGTACACGCTATCGTCGGTAGATGGCAGCACCGACGCCCGCCGATTGGACGAACGTTTGATTTGACGGCTTTCTTTCTCAAAACTGTTCGTTGACGCGAAGTGGTGCACGTGCCTCATTAATTGCAATCATTAATTTGTGCCGATTAGTTTAGAAGAGATGGTGAATATATAAATTATGTGGTCAGAAGTTGATCTCTGTCCTGTAACGCGTCAAAGTTTGGCAAAACTTCTGTTCGTTAATCGACTCGGTGAGTGCAATTCCAGAAAAATTGTTGTCATTAACAAATGAAATAGAAACAGTCAAACGATCACGTAGGCAGTTGCTCTCCTTAGTTGTTCCTTTTTCTGTTTACAATGGATGAATTCACTATCAAGTATATATCAGCATTTTATCGAATAAATATCGCGTGCTCGTGTTAATATCGATAATATTAATACTTGTTAACTACGTGCCTTGATTCGAATGTTTTTAAACAGGGTACGCGTTCCTTCAAGGTTATTCCGAGTAAAGTGGTTTCCTTCGTTGATTCGTGGCATGTATCCTTCCTCGATACTTAAGCGAAGATTCGAGCTCGTTGATTTTGTAAACAGTTTACGTTCGACGGTGATCCGCGACGGTCGAGGCCAGATCGACTTGGCTCGTATATATTTTTAGACTTTACTCGTCGACGGTTCGTCTTCGTTGACGATTTTTTCTCTTTTCACTCGTTACGTTCGACGATATCGTTGCGCATACCTTGGTCTTCCTTTTCTCATTTGAACGCGCGAACACGTGTCTCGGAATTCCTCGTACATATTTCTCGCCACTCCATTTTGAGATTATGTTTCGATCTCGCTGCTCGAAATATATTTTAAGAGACAGCTTGATGGAAACCGATGCTCTTGATCGGTCTATTTTTTTCACGTTTACAATCTACACCCCCTGTGACGTTGATTCTTGGCGGCCCCGCAGGATGGCTTGGTTCATACATCTCGTCTTTCCGGTAAGAACTTCTAACACTTATTTTATACGATACAACTTTCTATTCGGGGAGAATAAGAATCGACGGTAAAGAAGCCCTGGTATAAGTTCAAGTATACTCGATTGATTTTCGAACTAAGAGAACGTTCTAATCTTAGAGATTTTACGTGGTCAAGTGTCTAACCAATCGATGCCGTACGACAGTTCGATTCCGAGGCGTCAGAATCAAAAATGGATAAAACGCGGTATTAGAAAAACCGTGAAAGACGGTCGACTCGGTGGCATTAATTCTTGAGAAGCAAACCAAGCAGAAGTATCGGTATTTCCTTCGCTATTCCTTCGAGCGTGTTCTCGTTTTACTTCTTCGGCTTCTCCAGACCGAAATGCCGAAGAATTACGAGCAAGTTATAGTTTTATCAGAAGGTCGAGGGTGGGCCAACGATTTCGCTAGGAAGCCGCGAGTCACAGGAGCCCGCAGGATTGGTCAGAGCAGTCAGGGCCTTCGTATTCGGACCATTAGTCCAATACGGCAATTCGTCAAATCGGGAGAAATGTAGTATCAATAACGTCCCGCAGCTGCTGCCATCGAAGCATGCATTTTCCTGACGCGCAAATTGCGCGCGCACAACCTCTCTCTCTCTTTCTCTCGATCTGTGCCTACACGAGCGACAATTGTTTCCGATTTTCCCCGATTTCCCTCCCCCATTACCCTCCACCGTTCGTCTGATTGTTTTTGTCCCGTCCCGATGTTTTTCCAGTTGTTTTGCTACCGCGTAATCTGCGAATCGATTCTTCGATTGATACCATTTTCCTGATTTTCGTTCACCGTTTGCAAAATCCTTTCCACGCTGGACTCGAAACTTCCATCGGGCAATAATATTCTTTCTAACGAGTAGAACGTGTATCGCTGTGAACTCTCATTGGATAAAAACAGCCGGTCATCCGTCGAATATACGTATTCTCTCGATAGCAACGATCGCTCGAAACCCAATTGGATATCGTATTTTTCATCGTTAGCACGCGGACTAAACACGTGTCTAGGCCCGACCACCACGTGTCATCGTTAATTTCCTGCGGTTTCCATTCTCGAAAGTCGTGCTCGGCGGAAGTTTCACGACCGATGTGTGATGTTTGCGGATAAATCCTCGTGGCCTGCCATAGTTGACCCTCTCCTCGCGCCTCGCGCTTTCCTCTCTTTCCCGCTTTCCAGCCATCACCTTTTCTTCCTTTTCCGACTATCTCCGTTCATTCCCACCGTTCCTGCGCTCTCTTCCTTCTAGCGGTATCCTCGCTAAATAATAAATACGAGAGGGTTCTCCGGGAATACCCCGAGGGTGCCATTAGCGGGGTACAGGTCTCGGACCAACGTCTCGCACCATTCGAAACCGTCCTCCGGTCTTACAGCCACCACCCCCTCTCGACTTCTTCCACGAGTCGAAACGCGAGTCTAATACACTTAGAGGAGAGAAAGAGAGAGTCTCGTGTCTATGGATGAAACGGCGAGGCTCCCTCCGATCGTTTTATGGAGGCTGCTTCTTTTCTTTTCGTTTTCTTCGGCTCGCTTGACGAACGAGTTTCGAATAGACGAGCTCCCAAAGTTTACGGAAAGACCGTGGGGCTAGATCATATTTTCAATGGTATTAAAAGCGCCACGTTCGTTTGCTGTTTATCCTCTCTTTCTCCCTTTTCTCTCACTTTTCTCTTCTAATTTAGCCCCTTTTTCAGCTTCTTTCGTAGGATCGATATCGGTTTTTGGTTTCTAATCGAACGGATTCACCGAAGAAACTACTAGGATATCTAGCGGAGAACTTTTAATCAGTGGCCGACTCGTTTTCTTCATTTTTTTTTCTTATCTTTTATCGAAGGGACCAGCTTCGATGCAAAGAAACATTGAAACGGTACGTCCACCTCCGGATATCCGTAGCAGGCTTCCCGTAGATTTAATAGGACGAGCTAGGCGCGTGGAAAACGTTGACCACTCGTTCTAGCCGGTCAAACGGTTAATCGAGGCCATTGCGAGCACAGCGGTTCTCAGCCCTTCCCCTTTTCCCTTCGATTCAACAACTTTCCAACTACGTACTACTTTCGAAACTTTTGCTCGTTCCTCTAGACAGATCGTTCTCTCCTTTTATTCGCTCATCTTAATCAGGATGAACTCGATGAAACGAGAAGATTATTTCTTGAATCGTTTGTTTTACAATTTTCGAACGCGACCCGATAGTTTATCGTGTATAGCGATATAGCGAAACATCGGACTTTCGGGAATCGTTTTAAACGTTTTCAAGAGCGTTTTGTTGTTGTAGGTAAATCGTCGAGGCGAAACGGATGATCCTAGGATGGTGCATCCGCGTGAACAGGATCGGAGGACGCAAAGCAACGCATCGCATCGGAGAACATGCAGTCAGGGCGGCACGAGGGGTAAGTATCAATAATTGAGCACCATGGGGGTGGCTCCGGTTGGCCATTTAGCGGTCGAACGAAGGGGATGGACCGCGGATATCCATGGTACGGGGATATCGGTGGATGTATCGCACGGCGAGGCCTGCTATCGACATGTCGACGATGCCAGGCCAGGGCTGTATATTCCACGATATAGGAAACTATCCTAGCCGCGATCATGATACGCGAAAATACCATCTGTCATTCGGGGGTGCGTGCCAGATCCCGTCCCAACGTTCAAACCACCACCCACTTTTCTCTCTTTCCACTACGATTTTCACTCTGTGCCTTTTGCTTCCCCTTCGTTCTACCGTTCGTTACCTTTTTTATTTCTCTTCTCTTCGTCGTCCGCTTCCTGTACGAAGCTAATACAAGTAAGTCATACTACAATGACTTATTGTTGGAAGTAGAACAAATTTCATCGTGTTTAATCGCGTAAAGATCTTTTGAGCATTAACATAGCTCTATACTAATAAGATATTATTGTTATTGCGTATTTATGAGTACGTAATCATCGACGAATCTCCATAGGATCCTGAAACGATTCTCTATCTAGAAACAATTGGCATAAACGGTGGCGCAGTGGCATCGAAACTAGTTGCCACCGACAGTCGTGCTCTCGTGAATAATCGTGTCCCGTAGTCGAATTCATTTTCCAATTAAGAGCCACGATTTGCATTCGACTCGTTCCAACGACGATCGATAGGCCGTCGCTGAATCGAGGTCGTCGACTGGGGATCACCGGTCGAAAAACGTGGATAACCGTGACTAACGATAGCTTCGACGTCGCGGTGCAACGTGTCGAACAATGTGTACTCGTCGCAGAACGAATCACCTGAATTATCCAACGAAATCGTGTCCTTTTTCTTTTATGATTGTGCATGCACCGTTCTTCCGTTCTTCGTCTGCATAAAATCGTATCAGACCGCCTCTGAAAGCCTAGCTACCTCGATATTCATACTTCACGGTTGCTCGCCTTGTTGAAAATACCTGAATCTGCATCGGTGATGATCGCTTTCGGAAATTAATGGGCTACTTCTCGTCAACAACGATCGATTTCTAAAGGCGCGAATGTTGATCGAGCAGTCCATTTAACATAGCCCACGTAAATGGCTAATGTTTATTCTAATTTTAAAATTTATTCGTATTCCACTGCTTGGCGTTTGAACGGGAATGTCGATTTTTTCGCGAGATACTCGAAATCGTTAAAAAATTGCAAAGTGTGCGGTACACGGAAAGGTTCCGTTCAAGAGCAGAAAGGGTGAACAGGGGTGAAAGTCGATCGTTGAAATTTCTCTGGATGCGTTTACGCGTCTGGTGTCGTGGTTCCGCGTTCGCGTTTTAACCCCCATTAGTGACCCAACCCCTCGAACAGCGAGGGCCGGAACTCCCAACAACTTAATGTTATGTAAAAATATCGAGGGTTTCCGGAGACCTGGTCGCAGACGCGGACGCCCGACACCGGTTCTCCGTGTATATTAATGCGGGGTCGAAAGAAGAGCGAAAACGAGACCGTGGCGGACAAAGATAGGCTGATAGTCGAAGCTCGAGCAGATGCTCACCGTTGGAATATCTAAATAAATCCGCGTGTCGGCCACCCTTAAAATCCTTGAGTCGAATAAGTAATAACGTTCGTCGAGCGTGGTTAGATCCTTCCTTCCTTCCTTCCTTCCTTCCTTCCTTCCTCGAATCCCACCCTTTTCCGTATTCCACCTTACCCTTGCCTCGCCTGCATAAGCGAGCGCGTCCGATTTCGGGACTTTAATTGGCCCGGGGGAATTTTGCTACGTGGACTTACTTTACGAGAAAACTTTCTAGATATTTCGTACACAGACGAGAAAATGCATATTTTTATTGTTTTCTTTTTTCGTTTCCTCTTTTATTCTGTTCTCCTGCCGCGAGTTCGGAAGACCGTGATGAGATATGCTCCTTCGTGGCGAGATTTAATCAGTTTTGTCGCCGGAGTTGCGGTCGATCTAGGCAGATTATGGAATCGCTGAAGCAACCGCGGAAGTCTCGACTTATTTTTCCATACCTCGTGAAAGTTTTAGTCAACGTGTAAGCATCTTCTGTGCATCCGTTTCTTTTTTTACAAAGTAAAATAAAACGTTGCGTAAATCGTATCGAATGTAACTTGTTCGTTAAGGGGGATAAAGAAAAACGTCCACAGGATATTTACTTGGAAGCAGAATATATTGGCTGGTAAGCCGCGCTCAGTTCCTGAACAGCAATTAGCCGAAGGTAATCGCAGGGCTTTCGACAGTTTTCGTACATAGATTAGCAGGGGCGTTGTACTCGCGTGCAAACATACGAGAGGAGCGTCGAGTTGATCGCAACGACAGGACGATTTACGAGGTTTCACAGGCTCGCCTGTCCGCCAGATAGAGCGAATGTGTCAATTACGATAAAGCTCATCGACGATCGATGTATCTGATGAAATTATTTAGACGGCCGCTGTCAAGCAACCACGGGTACCTAGTCGGGTTCGTTGCGATATTACGCACAACCTCGCGCCATTCTCTCGCAAATACAATTACTCCATCTATGAATTACCGCTGTCCTACTTGAATTATCGCTTTATTTATATACGCGAACGATCGAAACGTGCGAGATAATGAAATGGAATCGATGGAAGAATGAAATTCAAGGGAATCGTGCGAAATTTACACTCGTGTCGGTGATCAAATTTATTACAAATATCGTTTCGTACAATTAGTGTAAAAATAGAATTAATTAATATCTAGCTGCTTGGAAATCGTTTTCTGCAGAATTAGTCGCGATTTTTATTCGATGAACTCGATTGCTTCTTCATTGGTTATCCGAGTAAACATTTATCTTGTCTTCGAGCATTCTCAGTTTCTTCTCGTCCGATAAATTATAATTACCGCTACGATCATTCTTAGTACAGTCTCTCAGACATTTCAGATTTTCTTCGTTCGCATCCTTTCTTGTGTTGCTTGCACTTTCCGTTGAACTTATCTGCTTATCGATTCCGGTCAGTTTTTCGAAAAGCTCCTTGTCCTTTAATCCCTTTCGCATGTCCTCTCCGAAGGCCAATTCCTCCAGTTGTTCTTCGTTCCGTCTCTTCCACGATTGTCGTTTATTGAGTAAAAGTATCTCATCCTCCAGTTGATCCTTCCCCGTTATCGGTTCTTCTTCCAACTGTGCATCAGCTACGAACATCTATTTATCATTTTGTCAACGATTAAGATCGGGATTTGTCAAATACTTACCTCGATGTTTTGCACCAATTATTTTGTTCTTCGTCGACTGCGAAGTAACCAATACCGACGACGCGTCTCTTTCGACCTTTGTATCCGTTTCCATGCCCATGTTGCTATCTGACTCCCCATGCACCAAATTACTTTTACCAGAGGAGGTGTCGAAACTGTTTATCCCCTTTTCAATTTCTCCTTTTTTTACCTCGTCGTTTGATCCAAAAATCCTACTACCAATTTCATAAACATTCGATAATAATAATGCTCATTATCGTCGCACAATAGTTAGAGCACATACTTTTTATCATTTTCGTCTTTTAGACTCCCTTTAGCCTGATCGTCGCGTCTCTTCGATTCAACGTTTTCAAAGTCCATGGAACTATAAATTAGCGGCTCTTCGTATTCCGATTCGAAGGAATCCCGAAACTCTTTGTCCAGATATTCGCGTTTTTGTCGCGACGTCATGGCTTTGTACAGGGTGTCCTTATATGGTGACTGATCAATAGCGTTGCCACCTTTGTGTCGTTTATGCTTCTTTTTACTTTTGCCGCGTTTTCTATGCTTCTTATGCGGTTTCGAATGCTTGTCCAGACTGCGGATTGTTCTGCGTCTTTTACGAAACGAGTTCAGTCCGTCTAAAGGGTATCGAACAATTTTATAAGCTTTCGAATCTATTTGAAAGTTCAGCCTTACCCTCGAAAGAGTATTCCTCGTCTGCGCGGAACCCGTCTTTCTTCGCTTTCAACGACTTTATCGCGTTCGTCGACGGGCTAGCCATATTTGGACTCATCGAATGACCGCCATTGCTAGCATTAGTCATACCACCTTGATACTGAAGAATCATTCCGTGTTTGCCTCTGGTTGTTCTGGGAGGAAACTCTGATTTCTCTTTCTCGACAGTTTTGACGTACTCGAGAAGCCGATCCAGCTGATTCGACTAAAATATTTCACGTAGATAATTTGCTCGATCAACCGGCGAAAATTTATCGCTCGAGATAGTATTAATGACTCACTAAGTAATCGTGCACGGATTGGACCTTCGTCTTCTCCTTTTCCGACAACGTTCTGTACTCGTTAATCAACTTCTCGACTAATTGAAGCTTTCCACGTAATTCATTAAATTCGTCTTCCATTTCGTTACTCGGAGAATCGCGGAAGAGAAACTTGTCCTTTGGAAAATGATTCGGGGCGTCCATTGCGTGAACCAACGGTAAGGATGCTAGCTGAAATGGAATTTAACGCGAAGGAACTTTGTCGGAACTCGTGTATCATATATGTAGATTACTTGTTCCATAGAATTTCGTCGTGGGTTCACGTCCAGTATCCAATCCAAGAATTCTGTTAAATCCGGAGACAGGGACACGCAAGTTTTTCTTTGTACCTCGTCGAAAATTAGGCGATTAAGAAGCAGCATGATTTTGTTCAACAATTCTGTCGCGTGATTCATCTATCGAAGTAAAATATTTTTATGCGTTACTATTGTACGTTATAAGAAACTAAAAAAATATCGATGCATATACTTCGTCGTCGTCGAGAGCTTGACGATACGCCTTATTGGCCGATACGGTGTCTCTGGTTTTATGCTTTTGATAAAGACCTGGTCCTAATGACATTTTTAGGTCCTCGTTCTTTTGAACCTAATTATTTCGGTAAAATATAACGAATACAGTGCCCTGCGTGTTACAGTGATTAAGATCATAAACATTTGAAAACGGTACTTGGTCAAAAATGTGGTCCACAATTTTTCCAGCAAGTTCCCCATGAAGTGCCGAGTCTATTTGCGATTCATCTTCGACGTTATCGATCGATAATAACGAGGAGATCTTTCTTTGTGTTTCGCTATCGATGTTCATTGTCTAAAAAATTTACCGGCAATCTTTTTCTTGAATTATATCATGTGTTATTTATTACCCAAGTCTTTTACGGATACAAGAAATCATCGTTATGTTACTCACGTGTTCGCCGTCCATTTTGTTACGACGCGTTTTTCTTTCATTTACAGAAACATCTTTACGAACGTCGTGGATTTTATCGTCAACATTACTCTTTTTGACACTGCCGTGAAGATTTGCGGTTTTAGGCATGCGTTTCTTATGCTTCTTGTGATCGTGCTCGTGCTTTGTCTTCAAATCATGTTTTTTAGGATGTCTTCGTTTCCTACGATTAGAGCTATCAGAATACTTGGATTTTTTCGAGTGACTTTTCTTCTTTCCCTTCTTCGACTCGTCTGAATGCCGATGTTTTCTTTTTCTGTGTTGCTTCTTTTTCTTCGCGCTCGCTCTTCTAGCCACTTTCCCGTCATTTTCATCTATCGCTATTCCTTCGTCCGGTTTAGAAATCGAAGACTGCACAGGATCGTTCGTTTCGTCGCGGTTCTTCGAATACTCGTAATAGTCCAATATCTCCGAATCAACTGGAGATTGTTTATCGTCGTAGTACATATCATAAGGCAGTTGAAGTTGCCTCTTGACTCTATCGCTAGGTTTGTTAAATAAATCTCGCAGGTCCAAAGAAGGATACCGAAGACTAAGTCGCGAGTCTTCGAATGTAGACATTGTTTTCATCGTACTATCCTCAACTTTGGAAATCTCGGTAGAAACGTTAAGCAAATTTTGCTGGGTAATTAAAGTCGACGTTTCCTTCGCTCTATCTTTAACTTCGGTTACGCCGAGTCCATCTTGGACCATCTTGTTCGTCGAAGATTCAGGATTCTTTTGATCGATCGTTTTCAAACTTCGACTCAATCTCGGCCTCGAATCCTCGTCGAAATCGTCGATCCAATCTGAAGGCTCCACGAAAGATTCGTGCAGGTCTCCCGGGCTAATAACCGTCTGTTTCTCGCGATCTATATTTTGGACGCGTTCCCTGGGCAACCATGATTCCAGATATTTACGATTTTCGTAAGGAGAACGCGAATCTGTGTCAATATATTGCCTGCGGTCCGTTAATGACCAGCTCCTGGCATCTTTTTCTGGGGGCGCGTCGTTACTCAGTCTGCTCACCTGACCGATTCAAGGTTTATAGAGCGAAAGGAGGTAAGTCGAGGTAATAATTTATTGGAAATGCTTAGGTTTACTCTTTAGGTGTTTTCTTTCGTACTTTTTGCTCTCGCCATTCAACGGCCGTACCGATACGACTTGGTTCTCGTAATTTCTGCTCCGTAAGGTTACTTTGCTCCGAACCGCCTTTAAACATATCGTCCGTCCTTTTGAGGGCTAAATAATTACTTTGCGAAACGTTGCTCGTCGATGCGCTGTCGGGATAATCGGACGACTCGGTTGAGCATGTTTTCCCGCCAACTATTGCTCTCCCTGATCCATGGTAAACGAGCAAAAGAGGCAATAAGTTCGGGCTAGAAGCTGAACCGCAAAGTTGATCGTGGTCGACGTGATACGGATTTAAAATTGATTCGAGTAGATTAGTTAACACTTTCAGTGCCACGCTAAAATTGTAAAATATTCTCGGTATTATTTTCACGATATTTAACCATGATTCGATCGGATAAACTTCCGAGTATTTAGCAAAATCTTGTACATAGCTAATGACATGGCACTTAAAATGTTAACGATTTGTTAAACGTTTCAGCCACACCTTGAGTCTCTGGAACCTCGATTTGACCCGTGTACGATTCGGACATCTTGTTGGCTGGATCTAATTTATCGTTGGCCCCGTAATACATTCTGTGATCGCCTTTAATTCTTGGTTTGCTTTGCGATTCGTCCTGGTGCCAATCGTAGATTTTCTTCAACTCTTCGTACAGTGGTTCAAAATTGTTGGTCATTTTTTCGTTTCTGCAAAATGGTCGTTGAAAATGATGGTTTAGATATCGACCGATAAAAGAGGGGACACATACTTTTCATCCATCGATTGAATATCCTCAAAAAACTCATCGATCACGTCGGGACTCGACTGCTTGTCCGCGTTGAAGACGTACGTTGCCGAATCCTTCGAACCACCCTCCAGGAATTTATCTTCCCTCTCTGAGATCGGTTGATTTAACCTGTTGATTCAGCTTGATTAGTCTTAAAATTAACTCGTTCGCGTTGAGAGCCTTTAACCCTTCCAGCATCATAATACGATCTTTGATACATTCTTAGTTGCCGCGGGCACATCCTATATACGTTCATGCGTTATCGTTCGAGAATTTACTGCTGACCTCCCGCTACTAATGGCGTTCACGTTGTCTTCACCTTGACTTAACCTTCCTGACTGTTTCTGTTGTTTCGCGAGAGAGGAACCTTCCGTCGAGATACGCGCGAGTCGTTCCTCGGTATTCTCTGTCAGGTTATTAGGGAGGGATTCAGAGCCGAGTACGATGAATTCCTGTTTCGGTACGATCTTGTTTAGTTTCTGCTGCTTGCGCATCTCTGCCTCGTGTTCGTCCTTTTTCTCGGCGGGTGGTATGCAAGTTCGCTTGACTTCGGTGTCCACTGATGCGATCATAAAAAGTCAGAAACGAATCGTTCTTTTCGTTCAAAAGTTCGCGCAGATACTCGTAATGTAATGTACAAATGTTTGATCGGATAGCGTATAAAGTACTAGTTAGATTTGTCGTGGACGGGGAAGTGAACATTACCGAGTACCAAATCGGATTCGATAGGGTTCTTGTCATAACTAGTTTTAATTCGTTCTTGTTCATCGGTCTCGTGTTCCGGTTGCTCGTTATCGCTATCGTAATCGTAATATTCGATCACGCTTACTGGATTGCGTCTTTTCCTCATGGTACCGTGATAATTTTGCTTCTTCTTATCCATCTTCTCTTTAATCAGTACGTTCACTTTCGCTCTCCCTTTCTCGCTCGCAGCAGATCGTTCTCTCCTTTTCGATGGTGCGTTACTTTTTTCTAAAAACAGTTGACGTTTATGAAAGACTTTCCGGTAAAAATGAATATTTTCACTTACCAGCGATATCTTGACGTTGACTTTCCTCCTCATCCTTGTCGCTGTAACTCGCGTCAGCGTCTTCGACGTCGTCGTCCGAGTATTCCATGTACTGAAGTATTCTTCTCTGACCATACATGTCGCTTAGCTTCCGGTCATCCAAACCATCGGGCACTATCACTATCTGCGTGTACTTTCTTTTATTCTTCTCTTCGCGATCCGGTGACTTGACCAAAGGATCAATGTTACTTGCATCGTTCGAATGTACTTTGTCCTTAGAATCTCGAATAGACGCTTGATTCATTCTATTATCATTCAGATTTTCCTCTTTGTTTTCAAGCTGATCCTTCTCCGCTGAATTTTTATATATTGTACTAAACTGATTACGATTCTTGTACCAGTTTTGTGTTCCTTCGTGCTCGCTTCTCTCCGTTGATCCTTTGTTAATCACGACAGAATTTTCGATTCTTCCTTCATCGATGTTTCTTTCATTCATATCATTTATTAAGCCGTGCTTGTTTTCATCAAATTCGTCGGCCTTATCTTTCCCAAAATTAAGTGAACTAAACGGACTTTGCTTTTCCCTTTCTATCCCTTCCCGTTTGCCATTATCCTTGATAGGCGAATCGACCTGTGCTTTCTCGATTTTCACATTATACACCGTGGACACTGATTTTCCAGGTTTCTCTTCGTTCTCCGCGTACATTTTCTTTCTCATGTCGAATCTATTAAACACGAACGGCTGTTGGTCACCTTTAAATCTCGAGTCCCCGTTGGTTGGAGTGTTGCTAAATTTGATCAGATCTTTCTTCTCCGTTTTGAGAACAATAACGTTCCCCGACTCTTTTGGCGACCTTTTCTCGGGCAACAACTTCCCATGATTTTCGTCGGATTCCTCGGTTCTTTGAGCCGTGTTTGTTCCATCATTATTTGGATACGGACGATCTGCAAGTTCGAACACTTTGTCTCGTTGCATTTTCGCTTCTTCATCCTTGCCACCTTCGTCTTTGTTCAGGGTAGAAGTTTGATCCGAAACGGACTGCAGTTCGTTCGGTGTAGGTCTAAAGATTCCCAAAGAATCATCCTTTCCTTCGTTCTTCGTCAGTTTGTTTTCTATCCGATTACCCTGCTCGTAATTTTCACCTACACCCGAGCTTTTATCGTTGAAGACAGAACTCGAGGTATCTTGAAAATTGTTCGTCGGTCTGCTACCTTGTTCGATCGCATAGTTAGTTTGCAAATCGTTCGATTCTTTTTTGTTGAGATCATCCAGATCGTGGCAATCGGTTTCCTTCGATATTTTTAACGACTCTTTCTCGTCGATTAATACATTGTTTTTATCCTCGCAAGCATCGTTCGATAGATGTTTGTCGTCAGGCGGGGTTCCTTTGCTGCGTCTCTTACGGTCATGAAGCTCTTTTAGAGCTTCCTCTTCAAGGTACGACTCCCCAAACCCCGCTCTGTGAAAGAATTTTTGGCTATCGTCGTCGTTATTAACCTCGGTCCTTTTTCTCCTCCACGAATTTGGGTGAACATTCTTGTCGTTAAAATCATCAGGATCTTGTTCACGTTTTTTTAAATCGGACGCTTCCGAATCTGAGCTATCCCACCAGTTAGATTCTATTGAAAAATCAAGAAAAGAAAGGGTTATTACATTTAACTCTTAAAAAGATATCGTTACAACAAGAGTTAAATAGTCTGAAGTTTAAAGAAGAAGTTCATTAAAATATATTCGAGTACCTGTATCCTTTCCGCGTTTTTCGTGTTTATTCTTGGCTCCAGTATTTCCTTCTTTCACGTCTTCTTTCTCTTTTACTCTTTCTGGGTGCTCCCTCTTCTCGTCCTCGTTTAAACTTTTTTTCAGTTCGAGTATAGTTTCTTTAAGCGATTCCAAAGACGGCGATTCCGTTTTCTTCGTCTCGTCTCGTTGATATCTCGGGTTGACTCGAGGGTCCATTTTTAACGGATCTTTTACAAATCGTGAAAATTGTACGACGTTGAAGTAAGTCGAGATTAATGATACGTACTAAGTTGATTTCCTTGATCGGATTCGTAGTCGTGCATCCATCGACCTCCTCGTTTATCCTGTTCCGCTTTAAAATTCTTCTTCGCGTTCAACCAATCGTTCAACGAACAAATATCCTTCGTGTTGGACCACTCTTTTGGTAATTGATCGTCCGTCACATCCTTTCCGTTCAACGTTTTGCCCGATTTGTATTCACGATCCTCTTTTTCATCTATTCTGAAAAAAGCATACGTTGTCACGTTTAATATAAAAATTCTTTCTCGTAAAGAGTCGAGGAATGGGAATTTCTATACCCATTTTGAAACGTATCTGCGTTATCGGAGTCCTGATTCTTTTCAAAAGACATATCGCTATCGACATACACTCTATGAGGTAATTCGGAAGTATACAAATCACTATATTTCTTTTGATTCGTCTTCCACAGAAAACTTCTTTTGTCGCGTATTTTCCCTTCTAAGGGAGTCGTATCGAAATTTCGATGTTCTGGGTTCTTGTTCGATCCAGTGGGTGATCTTATAGAAAAATACGGATTTAATTTGAAGCATCGAACGAAATTGACCGATCGAAGACTCACTTGTCCCAATTTTGCTTTCGATGAGTGTTACGCACGATATGATCTATCCACCTTAAATCATCTTGAGCTTTCAGAACATTTTCTAGAAATTTGTTCAACGCCGAGCCATTCTCGTCGCTAACTCGTCCATGATTTTCCGTGCTTTTCATCTGCAACAGCGAATTCGATCGATCATTTTTCACCTTTTTTCAAAATTACTCGATTACGATAAAACTCGCGAGGTCGGGCACTTTAAAGCTATGGTGGAAGCGAAGACTCGTTACGAGCGCGTAACCGGTGTACCAGAAGGAAAGTACAAGGACCACCGTGGTTTCCCGTAGATTCAGTCGCGTCCTGTCACTGACAATTCCTCCTCCCATAATAATACTCGTCCGCGGTACGCACTGCGTCCGTGCTCGTCCTTTTTCCAGCGCGTACGACACGGCCAAGACAATGGGATTCTACGCGGGACCGCGGATACGGGCACGGTGTTATTAAAAATTCACTCCCTCTAGCGGGTGAAGTGGCCTCTGGCAATCTGCATCTCATTCCCGGCGGGCCCTTGTGCCAGCCAGCCATCAGGTGGCTGCCAGCACGCGGAAAAAGGGGTGGAAAACTCGAGCGTGGAAAGCGGCGCTAGGATTGTTGCCTTCGCTCGCTCGTTCTTCCGCTCGCTCTTCCGCTCGCTACCGCCACCGGGAGTTGGTCCTTTTCCTAGCGACCACCACCGACGCCTCGTCGCCGAACAAAAATAGTCTTACACTCAATTACACGCGGCATTTAACTAAATAAACACTCGCCATCTTCCTTTACGCTCTCTCGCGAGTCTCCTCGCCGTGGCTCGCTGCGCTTTTCCTTTTTGCGCTTCTCGTTTCGTCCACTTTTTCCTTTCTCTTCTTTTGTTCGTTGTCCGCGTTTCCACGGGGACCTTAATGAAGTCCGCTTTAATGTGCTTTGCCCCTGCACCCGTTTTTTCCGTGCGATTGTTCTTCCGCGGTTGCGGGAATTTCGAGATTGCCCCGTTGCCGCAAACCCTGCTGTCTTGTCCGCGTAACTCGTCGCAGTTTCTAAATGAACCGCGATATTCCCCGATGATCACTTGTTGAATGTTATGTAAATCCTGCGCTTCCATTTGCATCGTGCGAAGGTCACGCGTTTCCGTTATATCGGCTTCGTTCGTGTTATGAACCCGTTTTATCGAAGTCGCTCAAGTATTTACGCTCGAGGTAACATTGTTGCGGTTAAATCTTCTACCGAATCGCGTACAGGACGTTTCAGAAGTTGTGCTACCAGCGAAACAAATGTTGAAAGCTTTTTGCAAAAATTCTTTCGAACGACGATGATACACACGATAAAGATGATAAAGTTAGAGAAGAAACGGTAACAACGGTGAATAGAGCGTTAAGTTGATTCGCGCACATAATAGGAGGGTTAACCAAGCAAGTTCGACCGAGTTCGTTAGAATTTTCACGAAATTCTGAATCGGCCGTATCCCCGTTGAAAGAGCCGCTAACGACATCTCGATCGTTTGCCGAGGTAGCGATTCCTTTCGCAGTCTCTCCATCAATCGCGTCCCACGGAGGGTGGTGGTATATAGGAGCCAAAAGTACGGCGAGCATAATCAATCACGAGACGTTTTCGGCCGTAATACGCGGCCCAGAGGGGTGTAGACGGTTCGCATAGTTCCGAAACGGAAACGGTAATATCGCTGGCCCGGGGCGACCACTCCTTTGTCATTTTGTCATCCGGCGTAAGGACGAATCGTCGCGGAGGAGGACGAAAGACACCCGAAAGGGGGTGTCGAGTGTGGGCGGATAGGGGAAAACGGGCAGAGGTGCGCGAAGACAAAGCAACGACAGGAACAGTGTGTTTTCCGCAAAAAGAAATTAATGCTTGAGATATTAAAACGCGTCCGAAAGGAAACGTCTGTCGGCTCGAGTCTGCCACATCGACCCCGTCTTGCTACGCGAGAGACACGCTTTCCCAGCTGTTCCTCGTTCGAGAACCGGATACGGATCTATCTTTCGTTTTCTAACCCTCGGACAGTGGATACTGGGTCATTCGAAGTCCAGGCTTACATCGAACCGACGCTGTCTCTATAACGTATCCACCGAGCTTTTTTAAAAGTTCTTCGACGTTTTATATTAAATTTTGTAGAATTCCTATTATCCAATTACCCAAAAAGAAAATGGTACGTATACCTTCGAGTTTTCATCGGCATGCTTCGATTGTTTGGTATTTTCGGAAAATTCACGATTATCCTCGGTTTTCCTCTCGTACGCATTCCCGTATTCGTGTTTACCGGCATCGGTCGTGACCAGAATGGGAAACACGATGACGAAAATGACACAAATCAGTAAGGACGTTCGATGACGGCGATCCGGCAGATCAATCGCGGGTACGATCATCTTCGTCGTTCTATCTGAAAGTAAAGGTGTATTGATCCGGAATTCAATTTGTTTTGCCGTAGTAGCCTGGGTCGTTGAATAAAATTTGCCTGCTCGAGAAAGTGCATGAACGGTCTATTAAGAGTCGATCTCGGAAAGACATTAATTTCACGGTGCGCATAATTTTCCTGTCACAATTTGCATTCGCTCGGCCCTTTCTTTAAGCGTGCGCGCGCGCGGGGGAAATTAAAAACGTCCGATCGTAAAGTCTCGAAAAGAGGTAAAATATCACCGGTCTTGCACCCTGAATCGTAATCAACCACCGTTACTCCGTGGAAAAACGTTCTCGTTGCCTTCGACTTTTGCTTCGCGTTTTGTCTTTTTTTCGTCCTTTCTTTCGGTCGAATCGTCGAAACGCCGAGCAAAAAAACACACATCCGCGTCGCGTTCGATACCGTCGAATCGGCGGCGACGGTATCGAAAGCGGAAAAAGATGTTTCGAATGGCCGAATTAATATTTAACGCGGTCACGAAAGGGGGTTAATTTTACGAGGGTAATTTTAGAGAGTCGGACGAAAATGTTCGAGTTGGCCGGTTACTAAATTAAGGCTCTATAGAGAAGCAGAGGGTAGGTGCAAGGAGAAGGGGGTGAGAGCCGCAAAACGTGAGACAAGACAAAGGAAAATAGGGCAAGTAATTTGAAACGAACGAGGCTATTTCACGGCGAAAAGGGGTGGTATAGTTATTCGGACCAGAAGCTTTTCAATGAGAATAATTCTGGCCGATGATTTTCTCCTCGTTTCGAGTCGTTGAATTTCACCGCGAGCTCGGATCCATACATGCACGAGGAATATGTCGCTTTTCAATGACCGAATCACGGAAATCCCTCTTCAATATTTCATTCCTTTTACGCGAAACGATATAATCCTGTGGCTACGGCATTATCCGCTAATGAAACTTTAATCATTGCCGATGATTCGAAATTTTCTGAGTGCGTCGCGAATAATATGACGACGGCGCGAACGCTAATGATCGATTAAAGCGTTTCGATGACGCTTTTAGGTCGGGACTAGCCTCTTGGGGCTAATTACGCCAAGAGAGATATTCAGTGGCTTCGTTCCACCGCTTTCAGCAGCTAAAGCAGGGAGAACGCGGTGAATTTCCAGCCGATAAAAAAAGAGGAAGCGAAAGAACGAGAAGAGTTAAGCGATCGTTTCTTCCTCGACCGATCATTCGAACGAGTACAACGGGGGTGGAACCGTAAAAGATTTTTGTTCGACTCGAGGAAAAAAACCGCTCCCCTTTACATCTTTTCTCCCTTCTTTTAACCCCTTCCCACGTCCACACGTTCCTTTCACCCTTTTTTACTCGTAGACAAAAGTTTTGCATACCGCGAGCAAGCAAGCAAACAAGCAAGTAGCTGTAGAAGGATATTTTTGTCGTTTCGACGAAAAAATTGCAAATAAAAGAACGAAGGCACGAAAAAAAGGAAAAACTAGAGGAAGACGGGAAGGGGGCCCCTGTTCAACGGGGTAGAGATGGGACGGTACCGACATAATGTACCGCGTATAAGAGCCATTAGGTTATTAAAAACAGTGCCGGCTAAACACGAGTAACGAACCGGCTGGTGGCCACCGAGGGATGCGACAAAGGCGAAAAATTAGCCTTGATAACTTCGCGTTCCGATGCGAAGGAGGAACAAGGCTGGAAACTCTGCCCGAACCAGGAGCAAAAGACCAGCGGAATCAAAGAACGGAACAAGCAGTAATCTCTTCGACTTCCTTGGCTGGTACGCCGTTACCGTGACAATTGATTCTTCCGTAAAATGCTTTCGCTTTTCGCTCGCCAACCTCGCCAGCTGTTTACACCCGTTGCATCCATCCTTCATCCCTCAGGATCGTGCTCGCGAGAACCACGGTTAATTAGATTCGCGGTCTTCAATTATTGTTAAATGGTATTCTAAAAGGTTCCACTTCGATCCGAACGGTGTTTTGCTTACCTAGCCAAATATTATGTATAATACCAAATATAACCAAATATTAACGATCGCGATAATCGATAGCAAGATCTGATGCCGAATTCTGTGCGAACCTTGACAGCATCGTCGCAGATGGGATACTTTCGCTACCGACAGGAAAATTATCCGTGCGTGTACGGACATTTTGTTAGTTTGTCGACGCTGTTCGATAAAGTCGCGCGATTACCTGGTACCACTTTTATCGCTAGGATCTTCGAACGAGCAGTCTCGTTTCCGGATACGTAGAAACGCGTACGTCATCGGTGATAATGTTGGCGAGATCGATTTACGTCACGACGCGTGCTAGCCAAAACCACACACGTTGACGTTTCGCATAACAAATTCCAATTGCACGCCGACTGTTTCGCCGAGAACGATCGATACTTCTCGTTTCTATCGTTCGTTGCTTCGATTCTTGGCGTTCGCGTTCTGGACGAATCTTGACGGTGCGTCGTGTTTTGCTCGAACCAGCGAGAAACAAACACGCGAGAGCGTTAATGGTCTCGCTCGCGAATAATGATTGGCTGAAATTCAGTTTATTTCGGCATATGGACGTAAAGGAAACTTCTCGCTAGTTCGCATGGTAAGAGAAGAGGGGAAACAGAGGGAGAAGGTGGCGAACGAAGTTAGTCGAGAATTTCGTAACGAGGCGCGCAGCCCTCGCAAGGCGTCTGCTATAAACGTATAAAATACCGTATAAGTATATATTAGTTTCCTCCCCTGTACGCTTTTAAACAAACGACAATGCCTTTCGCGTTCCAACTATGTATGCCTTTCGAGCATGGTTCATCCATGAAAAATCGTACTAGCGTCAACTATCGACTGTTTCATGCTCTTGCGTTGGAATAATTAACTGCCGAAAGGAGTAAACGTAGCAACATTAAATTTTAGCATACAGCAAATAACTAACAAACAGGAATATGTGCAAACAGAAGACGTGCAAGGAAAGCTTGCGTTAACGCAGGTAACATTGAACAGGGGTGAATTGTACGGTTCCCGGAATAATTAAGACGGTATTAATTACCGGTTAGGTTACAGTTTGAATAGTCGGGACAAAATGATCCTGCATAGGGCGTACGGGCGTTGATCAAACAGAATCGAAATCGATGATCCAGGAACAATCGGTGGGCGAACATCGAGCTCTCGTCGCAAACGCGTTTCCACTGATTTATTTTTTCAACGGTATCACAGAAAATGATCTCGACGAGAGTAATTAACGTTTCGATCGATCCTTTTTGTCGGCGATTTTTAGTCCCAGTTTCCGTAACAACGAGTACCGAACGCTTTCAGGACCGACAGAGAAAGAGATATAGTGGGAGGGAAAAATCACAATCATGCAGGGTGGAACGATCACGCGATTCCTCTCTGGTGGCTCTCTGGCTCGTCTTTTCCGCTCTGACTGATTGCGTATACATGCTTTTGCTCAGGTTAACGCAAAAGCAAAGGGAACAAACAAACGGGGAATACAAATCTAGAGTGAAATGAACAATGCCTGGGAGAGTTACTGCCTCCTAATTGAAAGCAACCCCCGACACACCCTCCGTTTCCTCTTTCCACTACCTTTCTCTTTCTCTCTTTCCGTGGGTTGTCTATCTCTCTCCGTTTCGCCCTAGTAACTCGTTATCCCCTTCTCTCGTGATCCTTCCATTCGAACGTTCCTCTTTTTCCCTCTGCTCTCCCGGTGCTTCCTCTTTCGTCCCTCCTCTCTTTCGATCTTCTCCAACCCCGTGCACACCGCCTAATCGTCCCGTACAGATGCGTGCCGCGTTTTCTCTCTATCCGCGCATAAAGCGTATAGTTTACGACAAAAGTTCGGGCTCAGAGTTTAACAAAACGACCATTGGCCCGTTGGAAAACGCGAGCCGGTGTTTACATGCGTGGAATGAACAACTATCGATCTACGATTCTATGGGTGCAGGAAGGTGCACCGAGCGCAGCCGAACAAAGAAATCAAAGTAACACATTATTTCCTGGTATTTCTGGCATAAATGCGCCATCCGCAACGTTTACGGATGAAAAAACGAAAAAAGGAACCGCGGTTCTGTGTCTTCGGTTATCCGTTTAATAAGAAGAATCTTTTTCGATATTTTCGTTCGTCGACGCAACCGATGACGATCGATCTCGCTAACGAGAGAAAACACCATTTGTTTCACGGTTTGTCGATACGTGGTCCAATATAAAATCTGCGGTCTTCGACTTATCTTCCGCGATCCCATTTCGCGAAGCTATTTTACACGCGAACTCGGTCACCGTTCGTTCCACGATTACCAGCCTCGGTGCTTCCGGTTCAATTAACGAAGAAAATAGTGCTCGAAGGAGCGAATTCGTTGTTACTACCGGGAACTTTGCCAAAATGACTTCCTTAACTAAATAATTTACTCTTTCCCTTCTTACGTGCTACGGAAGAACGCGGAGATAAAAGGAACATTGGGGTAACTTTCTAAATAAGAAGAATTATCGAAACCGCGTCGCTTGCACGGAAATTAGTATCGAAGATTCGATAATAACGAGGGAAATCGTATTATTTTTGCAGCGAAATGTCTTTCTCCGTTGCGAACGGTGCGCGAAATAAGAAGGAAGTGCGGGGAGGAGTCAGAAGGAGTGAATTTTATCCAAGCGTGGTTTACAGTGGATATTACTAGCGGGGGCGAGCAGTAAACAATTCGAGGCATTTTAATGCAGCCCCCAGTGAGCCGTAAGGAGCTCCCGAAACTAACGGTGTCTCGCGTGCTCTACGCGAGCCTGTTCTTTCGAAACGAACGAAATCGCAATCGCGAAAGAAAAGGCGTCGCGAAGAGACCGAGACAGAGACCTTATCCCTTAAGGCCTTCGTACGAGCATCGAAAAAGCACGCTATAAGGCAGCTTCGATCTCGAACAGCCAGCTAAGCCTACTCTCGTTTCTTTATCCCCGTCTTTTGGCTCGTCTGCAGCCTCGTTCCATTCTGTACTGCTTCTTCCGTGTTTACCGTCCTCCGCGCGAAACGTCAAATCGAAATCTTTCTCAGATTTGCGGCTAGCATTTGGTCACGCCGGTAACGCGTCGTCGGCTTTACGATACGATTTTCGACGACGCTTCAATTATTTGTTCGTGATCGAACATCGCGATGAAGAAAGATTTTTAATTCGCTTTGAGACTTTTTGATCAATGGTAGGTCGAGTAGACGAGCCTGTTAGCGAATTCCCTTTAATCGTGGCGAACGCTCAACTTCGTAAATGAATTCTATCAATTATCGCCATTCGAGTTGCGTAATAGTGGAAAGAGCCGACCGATTGTTAATGAAGTGGATAACGTCGTGTATCAGCGGAGGAGGGTTGGTGGTCCAGTCGCGAAGCGTTTAATGGCTCGTTAACCACGCGGAACGAACAAATTTCACCGCCGTTTCGTTCTTCGTACAGATCTCGATTCGATCGTCGCGAAAATCTCGCCAATTAACTACGTCGAATCAACGGGACAACAAATTTATTTTCATTTAGTAAAGTCTTCGCTTTGGCGGAACTTGAACTCGTTTCGTCGATAGGTAGACTTTTAAACTCACCTGTTTTTAAGATATGCTCACAAAGATCGTAGCTTTAAGTATAGTGGCATCTAAACGAAATACGATAAGCACTTAGCTCGGTCGTATCTATCAAATATAACCCTTATGCTGCTGGTTCTGGAGGGTGTGGTGCACCCCTGGGAGAGCCAGGAAAGGACAACCTTCTGGAATTTATACTACGGTCCTCTACCTCATCCTGCTGCCGCTTTATCACTTATTCATATAGCGTTGCGCGAAGAAAAGTTACCCTAAGTGCCTATAAACGTTTAGTCGCGTGTGTTTCTACGTTTCCAAATACCGTCTTCTTCCGGTTCGATGCTGTTCCATTTTCAGAGCGAAACATTGTTCGTAACGATAACGGTATCGTCCTCCATTAGACTTATAAAATTTGTAGTTTTCTACGGTATGCTGTATTACGTTTAGCCATTTCCACCGACACGTACGCGGGGTTAGGAAACATACGAGTTTTGGAAGCAGAAATCTCGCCCGTTCCTGCGGGATATTCTTCGAATCCTTTCTACCTTTCCTCACGCATCTCCTCTGTCCCTGGAGCTCCAATTTCGTCTTCTCATCTCCCGGGAATTTATTGTGCTGTCAACTGATAACAACCGTCTACGAGAAAATTGGAAAAACTTTTCAGGTTGTCATCTTTCGAGCGGGATCGGTTCGTTCGGGAAAATTAATAGCGGATTAATTAACGTGTCGCGATGAATACGATCGATAAGAATAATCGATGCTTCTATTTCCAACTGTGGGGTATAGATTTGGGAAAACTAACGAAAGTCAACTAAGAAAGAAAGGAAAAGGTCTCGTTCGTGGTCATTTTCCCCACGAGAGCGAGAACTGCAAATTATTTTCCAGTCATTCACCGATATCCACCGGATATAACGGGTGATCCCGAAATTCCCACGGGGGAACGGGTGTCCTATGCTCTCGTGGCATGGATACAGCCTCATGAAATATCCTGCCTTATGGTGATCCCATGGCACATCCACCCTGGAACTACTACAACCCCATAACTCGCCTGCTCGCACTTTGACCTCTCGTGTTTCTCTCCGTCGACCTTATGCACGAACTCTAAATGGTATTGGTTCTACGTTCTTTGCTCGAGCGCGAAGTGAATATGGAAAACATGCTTCTTACATTTATTTAACCTCGTGATAGAGAATAGTTCTAACAGGCTGCAGATACATCATGGCAATTAACGATCGGTTTACCGTCGAACATTCGTAGGTAAGATTCGTCTAATCGTGGCTAACCACGCTCGCAACCGAAGACGATAGCGTCAGCCTAGAGTCTAGAGGGTCGTTGTAACGCGATCACGCTATTCCAACGTTGCGATGACAGAACGGGAATTGCGTGTAATCGCGATGCTGGAATCGATCCTGATACAGACGTTTCCTGGATCGTCAAGTCTGTCATTAACATCGTACCGTTGACACGAGCATTCGAGGCACGAACGCTACGCGTACCCGCGTTTTCTTTCTACGGTAATTGTTCGTTCGTTCGTTCCGCGGTTGAAAAGTTTTCAAGAAAAATTGACACGAATCAACTGATCGTCACGAAAGGTATCGAAACATCCGTTTAATATTGGAAGAACGAGCGAAAGGAGGGAACGGTGGTTGGTTGGTTGGGACGCTATAGCAGGCAGATTTTAATCCTTGTCGTAACCGTGAAGGGAAGGGAACGATGCTGAAGTGACTTGAAGTCTCTTCAGGCGAGATGCTTAATTCCACCCCGTTCTTCTGCAACCACCCTCTGGCTACCCCTCCCCTCTCTTCCTTTTGCACCCCTGGAGGAATAATCCTCTGTTCTTTAATTCTCCTCCGTCGGATGGACTGAAAATTGTATCTAAACGTTGTAGAAGTAAACGCTTGCGCGTCATTCGTTCCTTCGGACACGAGAGATTTTTTCAATCGCATTCGCGTGCGAAGAATCTTCCGGAAATGTATCGTCGACGATGACGTTTCATCGGTGAATAATTTCACTTTTAAACGGGACACGTTGCTATCGTCGAAGAACAGAAATCGCTTCGTCTTTGGTCCAGCCTCGACGAAGACAATCGTGCCGACGAAACGTTAAACTTACGTCCAACAACTAAGATGTCGCGATTTGCGTAAAAAATTTCATCGTCGGTAGCCAATACCGTTCCGATAATTATCGCGCGATATCGAGTTTTCCAAGGTAACGCGCGAATCGAAAAGATTTCTCCAGAGAACGAGACAAAAATTCCGGTAGAACCGTCAGTCTCTATACACCGTTTCATCCCCTGCTTCCTTCTTTGCCTCCTTTTTTTTTTCATTATTTTTTAGTATCCTCCCTGACAAATGTATCTGTGTCCTCGAGCGCGCTACGCCTTTCATCTCTCGTCTCTGCAGTCGGAGCACTTATACAACTCTCTCTCCGTGGTTCTCTCTTCTCTGTTTCTGCTGGCTCTCCTGCCCTCCCTTCTCTTGCATCTTTTTTCGGTCTCTTTGGTCTCTGTGTCCTTTTCTCCGCGCTTCATACTGCTTCGGTCTTCGCGTTCCTCGCCTTCCGGCCTCCGCTCACCCTCCTCGCGTTTCGTCTTTCCTTCTGGCCCTCTACATTCCAGGATGACAACTGTACGAGCTGTAGTCGAGTTAAAATGCATCGTGATTTTAATACTTTTAACTTCTATGCCGTAATCCGCTTTGCACCTACACAAGCCTTAATCACGCGCACAGGGACAAGCGATGCCGTATAAGAAGTATATGTATTCGAAGAGCGTCTTCTTCTTTCGTCGTTCTTGTCTTCTTAGCGATGCGCGCGACGCGAATCGGTTCGCGAACGTAATTTCTTCATTTATTTCCGCTGTCCGAGAACAGACAGAAAGCAAAAATTTTTCGCCAAGTTTGCTAAAAATGCATTTGTCGGGTATTTAAGATAATTTCAGTGTCATGCCGGGTGTATAATTGTGTTTCGTGACAGTTCTGGATAGCGGCTTTTGTTCCCGTTATCAGCAGTTACATAATAATTGCACGCACGTTGAGATAATATGAGAATCGGACTCTTTGGTCCGGAATTAAAGGTATTTGCGGTATAACGGGGTTCCAGACTCGTTACGGTACAACTGATAGGTACAAATGGCAGATAACGGTAAAATTTTCGAAAACATACATAGGAGCAAGAGGCGAGGGTTGTAGTTTCTCGAAAAGTTGAACGTCATTGTTCGAGACAATTCGTAGGAGAAAATCTCATGATTGACTCGAGAGGTATTTAAAGAGGTTTAACTAGCTCGTCGCACGCACAGAAGGCAGACGGTTAAGTAAAGATTGCGAGGTAAAGGGGTTGCCGTCTTAATCCGTGGGCTGTCTGTTTGCGGTATTACCACGTTAAGGGACGAACCTTCGAAGCACAGCCGGTGTCTGCCATTCCGGTGATTATTCGCGCGCTATTTCCTATCACGACATTGTCAATGTCTTTGTCTGCTTAACGCTCGATCACGGTTACGTGCACACCTCGGATCGGGGATCCGAAACGTCTGGAGAAATCTAGATCTACCGTTGTGGAAATGTACGTTCGAATACGTCCGTCGACGTATCGATATTGGGTCAGAATGGACCGATGAACGAGGGTTAAGCGTAATCGTCGAAGCTGACTGTACCGCGAAGAGCGAGCGAGCTGTCTTCGGAGCTCAACAAAGTGATTATTGGTGTAGGATAGTAGCCTAAGGGAGAAATCGAACGACAGGTAGGTGTCGGTGGCGTAAATGCGGTTGCGGCCGCGTTTCTATTCGCGGCCAAGCGATAGTTCGATAGGCGGTCGCGAATTTGAATGGGTGGCTTTCTGCCAGCGGACCAGCTCGCGTGGCATACATTCCGCCGCGAATCAAGCCGGCTGACACGTCTTCTGACGGGACAAGGACGTTCCTGTACGCCGGAAACGCAACGTCCGGCGATAATGTCCGTCAACAGCGACGATGCGAACGTCCCAGCAAACAATGCGCCATTGTTGCCAACTTATTCCATTACAGATAACTCCCTCGTTCATTGTTTCTTCTCTCTCTTGCACGCGTTCCAACGCGTCTCTCCTTTCCTCCAGCTCTCGAGACCGATTCTGTTTTCTCTGCCTCTCGCGGAACCTTCCTTCGATTCTCCACTCTTTCTTCGCGTGTCCTTCTATCTTCGTCTGCTTTTCACCAAGCTGCATTATTCTTGCTCGAGGAATGCACCTAGAACTCGAACAGCAAGATTATCATATTAGCCGAAGGCCGATTGAACGAAATAGTTGTTGCATCGATGGCGGTTGAATGTTGATTAATCATTTTCGATCAGAGTCAATTATTAAAAATGTCGAGTATTCGAACGCGATATTCGTCGAGAAAATCCTCTGAACCGTTCCGAAACCGTGTAGGTTTTAATCGAAGAACCGATCGTGCTCGGAGAGGCATGCCTAAGAATCGTGCAAGAAAGATGCGCTTAACGGTAGTTGCAAGGTGAAGTCTTTAATGGAAAACCCGTCTAGCGACGGAGGGGTACTTCCTCCTGGTTAAAACTCTTTGATGCGGCTGCTGGGTTCTTCCGATAAAAATTTCGTAGCCGTCGAGGGAACGACGACAAGGACCACGCACGAGGAGGGTAGGTTTCGACCGTGTACCAGAAGGGGATGAAGTATCTATCCATCGGTAGCGGGGAAGGACAATCCCTTCACTCGTGGATTGCTTGTTCCGCTATTTAAAAGTGTCCTCCGCGTAGCGGGTAAGTTAAGTCCCTTGGACTCGCGTTAAACGCGACGAGGCTCGATCGACAATAGCACAGCCGTGTTCGAGAAAGTGGCGCTGTTTAATATTAATAAGCCGGGGAGGTTCTGCCCTTGGCAGGCACGTAGATGCATATCAGACCAGGTATTACGAAAAGACGACTTCCACGTCAGGGCACGCGAGACGTATTCTTTTTTTTTTTCTTTGAATTTCTGAATAGTTTCGTAGTGCGAAGAGACGAGTGCCTTGAGTGCGTCAGCGTTTCCTCGTTGATCTCTAATCTTCACTTCTCTCTTTTTTTTTTTTGACTCGTTGATCGTTGTACGGGTTTACCGGTAACCGACACTTCAAAGTTTCTGTCAATTTTCACAGCGATATCCTCGAATATTTAAAATTCTTGACATCGCTCATTTAAGTAAAAGTACATTTTCACCTTTCGACGTCTCGAAGAGAATTGTTGCGTTTATATTTTTATTTTTTAATTCGTGCTTCTCCCGTTAAAGGCTCGACTGGTTAAAATGCATGCGATCGAGTATAACGCGGAAATAACTTCGTTATTTTCCCAACACCCGTATGATCGATATCGCATCCAAACACCGGTGTTGATTTAATCGCGACCGTATCCACCGTGCGCGGTAATTAAAATCCCAGCCACCCGACACACCTTCCGCCATAAAATTCAGTGTACGACCGAAAGGAATTCGCGTTACCAAAAGGAAAACGATCAAGGCAGACAGAGAGCGAAAACGAGGAAGGGGGTTCTCGTAAAACGAATATACGCAAACACCCTCTTAACTCGCAAATCCTTTTGAGCGGAACAGAGAGACGATCGTGGCGCATTGTACGCGCATTTTGAAGTCTTCATTCGTAAACCATCATCGAGCCCCCAAGAGGCTGGAGCGAAGCACGTTAAAACTCCTACGGTGTCTCCCTTCTCTGCACCCCCCATTTTCCTTTTTTTTTTTCTTCCTCTGTCGCCGTTGCTTCGCGATTACACACGTAGCGGCGATTTAATGCAAAACGGTGCTTCGCGGCGAACCCTGCAAAAGAGGGACAGTAGCGACGACGACGAGTTCTCGGGTGCTATGCGCGCGTGTTGCGCGCCCGCTGAAGAATACTCGGACGTATGCGTGTGTCGCATGCGGGCTCCATTTGAAATTATTTCTTTTTCGCTCGCTCGCCATTTGCCAGCCCCGCACAAAGACCATTTTCTGTTCCTGAACCCGTTTCCCGCGCTCCAGTCGTCGCTAAAAGAGCACGAAATCGCGTGTGATCTGTCCTTCGTCCGGGATAAGAGTCGTCGGGTAAGTGACACGATCCTGAAGTGAACTTCGCTTCGTGTACGTTGTACGCGCTCCTTTTTCATCAGCTCGGATAATGCACGGTTATTTCGGTGCTGGCGACGAATTTTTTGGAGGGGGCCCTAGCGCGGCCAGCGATCAAGGGAACAAATTTCAAAGGCGGTGTCGAGAATTTTGGAGATACGGTCACAAAGGAAGGCTGCGTAGACACTGATGAAAACCGTCGAGAACTTATTGCGGAACAGCCTCTTTTTCAACTCCGATGAATCGTTTGAAACATCAGATCCTAATTAGTTTTGGGATTAAATTAATAGAACGATGTTTTACTCGGAAATTGGTAGGTTTGTAATCGAAACGAATCTTGGACCGACATCTAGACGCGTTCTCCCGTTAATCAATTAGCGCTAGCTGAAGAAGGTTGACAAATAATTTGCTGGCAGTGTGTGGGGGATCACGGTTCTCGCTCGTAGAGATGCCACGAGGCTTTAAAGCCAATATATCAGAATAATAACTTGTCCATTAAAACGCTTAAGTAGTAATAAGTACGCGAGCCTAACTGACAGGCACTTCGAACTTCCAGCGGATTAAAGTGTCCAACTTCACGAATTTATTGGAGAAAATAAATAATAAACGTATTCGCGCGAGTAACTTTCCTCGCTCACCGATTCACCTGCAATTAGCATTCTACGATTTTCTAATTCCTCTTGTAAATTCGATTCGGTGCTCGATACGGACGAGAGAAACAACCCCGAACAATTCCATCGCCCTTACAATTTATTGTCGAATTACCTTCTTGTTCGGTCCTGCTCGTCGGAAGATTCAATTTTCGATAGAGAAAACGATGACTTTTAATCCGGAAAGAATGCGCGTACGTGCTTTATTGATTTTTACATTATCGCGAGAATCTCGATACAACCTAGAGGGTTACGTGGGCTGCTCGCTCCCTTTTCATAAACAATTAATCGCGTCGTTAAACATTAACCCACCGTTATTATTAAAAAACAAAAAATGCAATCGATATGGTTGGCAGGGGTATCCGTGAAGAAAAGAAGGTATCTTCTTAAATTTAGCGAGGAAACCTTAATAAAACACGAGCACGAAGAAATTTCTTCGAAACTGGAAGGTGTCTAGAAAACTCCTATACATCGGTAGAATTCCCGAGATGCGATCCCTTTCGATGCAAGATGGTATCGTTTCTCAGCGAAAGAGTGTAGCATTAGGGCTGCTGGATCGGATCAGTTCAGTCCGCCATCGCTGGAGAAGAAATTTCGCCGTGCTCGTAAGGAGGAGCACTCGGGAACAAATCGAAAATGGATTTCTCCGGGCTTCTTCTTGTTCGTCCTCTTCTTCTGGTTCGTCGTAGCTCGGAGCGGCGAACGAAGAAAGCATTTACCAGTTTATTTCGTGGCTGGCTGTTACCCGGCAGCCATCTTCCAGGCGTCTCGGTGGCATGAAAGTTGCAGGCGTCTTTCCAGCTACGCCCATACGTGGCAGACGCTCGTTTGTCCGTGTGCTTATAAGCCTACGAACACACGTGCACCGGACTACTTCCACGCAGGTATCCAACCTGTCTGGTTCCAACCCACGGCCAACTTCTTCTATATCGCCTTGCTGTCCCTCTCGCTCTTCCAGCTACCTCCTCCCTTCCTCTCGCGACCTCGGAAAGGATATGGGAGGAGAACCAAAAGGTATTTCTTCGACGAAATACGTATCTACGTGCCTCCATATTCTCGTCTTGTACGTGGAATACTCGAGCCTCGCTCGTCGGTGGACGAAGGAAGACGTCTCGAAGACGATCCTTTGACCTTTGGACCGAGAACAAAGAAAGACGTTCATTTTATGTACGTTCGCGGAAACCGAGACCTTGTTCTTGGGAAGCTTCGAGTTATTTTCGAGCAGTGTTCCTCGAAGACCATACGAGGATACGACATTTTCTGGCTTCGTAGCTTCATCTACCGATGAATCTAGATATTTCTTTACTTTTAAATTATACAGTGGGTACCTTCTCTTTTTGTGAATGAACCGTGGTTTGGAGTATCAGTGAGCTTTGACAAGTATTTCCTTTATTTTCTAATCTGTTGCAGCAAGAAAGCAAGATTTCCGACGTATTGGCGTCCGAGGATGTGCAGTAAGACGCGTCGTAATAATCGTCGATATAAAAGTTATTCGTGATTCGATTATTACGTATTATAATAATATAAAATAACAATTTCTTCATTTTCATCGTGATACGTGATACGATAAGAGGATAATTTTGAACGTAATTGTTAAATTTGCGATGTCGGTCACTGGTGACTGCGTATTCATGAACTGCACATTTCAGGCTTTGGCTAATCATGACAGATCCGCATTAAAGCGCGTCATTTGAAGTACCATCGAGTTTCGATGAATATTCGATTAGAATTTTCGTCGTTCCCGTTCTTATCGCGTTCGATCGTTCGCGTGAAACAGTAGCGCATTTAAGGTTTAATATCGTCCACTTTTTGACAGAGACATCGGTGTGTGCGTGTACGGTTCGTTTACAGGTAACCGAAAAGGGGCGTTGGTATCGCGACAAAAGGCCAGGGAAGAAAGGGGGTTGGTTGAAGAAACAAGGGGGACGTTGGAGCGAGCAAAGGGTGCAGCGTAAAGCGTGCACGAATTCGGCGTCGGCCCCGTAGGAATCTCGCGTTTCACCTGCGTTTTCCACCTGTCTTCCTGGGGCGTCGCTCTTGCAAGCTCCACCTACGACCCTCCTAGCAACGGGCGTGCGTCCAACGACGTCACGAGCTTTCCCAGATTCCCATTGGTCCCGTCGTATCGACGCGGTACAACCGACGTTGCTTGTATTTTATTATTTTACTTAGCTATCGTCCGGCCTCGATGCATGCGCCTTTCTTGGCTCCTTTTCCTACCCTAACGTTGCACCGCTGCGGTACGTTGCTGCGGTACCCTCTCGACGGGGGTGGCCCGTCCCTAACCCTCTCTACCCTTCGACTCTTACGACGAAAATGCATTCCCGACCATGTTTCTTCCCTAACCCCCTTCGCTACCACCCCCTTCGAGTACTCCTTTTCTTCGTCTTTCTTCGCAGCCTTGAGCCTCCAGACTACCTCGTCTCGGGAAATATGCGTGTTATTAGACGGATCCAGGAGGGGGGCTGGAAGACGCGAGGATCGTTTTTCGATCGTCGCTACGTATTTGTTATATCGCGTTCGGCTGAACGAGAACGAAAGATACGAGAAATTGGTAGCGACATTTTGGAGACTTCGAGACCCTCGGGTGTACACCTCGGGATTCGAATGACGATGTTCGAAGGTGCGGCAAATCGTACGAAACGTCTGGTAGAATAGTTAAGTGGGTTATGAACGATTAAAATTCTGTTCGTGCTGGTCCTCGACCAGCTGCCGTTGTTACCTCCGTCTTGTTGTCGCGTACGTTTCATTTAATGTTCGAGCGAAGATCGTTTTATCACGTTTTTCTGAGGGTCGCGCGGGAATACGCGGCGAAATCTTAAGGATCGAAGAAACGGTATTTCGTTGAAGAATTCATCGAAACAAAGTCCGGGATTTTACGACGGCGGGAACTTTGTATCGCGACTGTTCTGGGTTTCTGGTCCCGCGTATCTCGATAAATCCTGTCGCGCGTTAGAAAGGCGATGTTTGGATCGATGAAAATTGACAGGCTTCCATCAGCGAAAACAACCGCAGAATCATCCGGTATACTATAGATTCGTCGAAGAAGAATGACTTTCCTGGTCACGTAGAGAACGTTCTCTCGTGGGTCTGGACGAGCTATCCAGCTTGTTTTCTCGTCACTCCATCCTTGTCCGTTTCTTCCCCAAGCTCGTAGACCTTGCCAACCGATTGGTTACCGGCTTCTGCTTACGAAACGACAGGGTAACGCGCGCCGCCTAAAGACATCTAAGCCGCAGGGGTTAACCCGGCACCTGGTGCACACTCCCACGAGACACTGCTTACTATTCGCCCTGCGCACCTCCGCCTCCAACCCTCTCGTCTTACCTTGCCATCCTTTTACATCGTACTGCTCTTACATACCCCCGAGTATCTTTCCCGTCGCGAGGGCCATTACGTGTCCTCCTAAACAACTTACCTCGCAAACTTTTCTTTCTCCATTTTTCGATTATGAAATTTCGAATCGGAATGTTTCTGGGAATCATAGGGCTCGAGATACATGCCGTGTTTTTCTCGCGTGGAACCGACCGGTCTGCGTGTGTGCGCGGATGTAGGGTGACGTGTGTACAAAAGACACATGTTCCGCTTTATCCACGCGCGGAAAATGACACCGGCGTCGTGTCAGAATCCAATAAGACGGTTGATGCAACCTGGTCCTGTCATAAAACAAGGCAAACAAATTTCGAGACCCCGGATACGAAATCTTCTCTGGTCGGTATAAATCGACGGCAATAAAGTTCCATCGGATAAATTAGCAAGAAAAGGATACGTTCGCCGTTACGATTATACCTACGTACGTTTATCGGGACATAGAATCCTCGAATCGAGGTTGCGCGCCTTGAAAATTAACGATCTTGTCAAAGTTCAGGTAACTTGGCGAGAAGATCGATCTTAAATTCATCGCTGATTAATTATCGGTCAACCTCGGTGGTAGCGCGACGCAAAGATTTCCAAAATTGTTCAAGTTTAGTCTCGAAGGGCACTTTGGTGACCCATTCGCGTCAATGTACTCTCATCGTTACCCAACGATATGGTCTGGGAAGTTGAATTGCGTTTAATATTACAAACTCAATCAGGATCCGGTTAACGTCGTCTCGAGACCGAGGTGTATTAACCCTCTAGACTGTCAGGTGACTCGTATCTTCGACAATATCTGTACAAACCCTGCTTGCGAATCATTTTATTCGGTGTTTGCAATCGTGTCCGATTAATAAATTAGCAAACGAGTTAATCGCGTATCAAAGGTTTCTAAACTAAACAATTACTGTTGAGCTATCTCCTGACTCGTGCAAGGGTTAAAATTATGAATGGTCCTTCGAAATTTTCGATACCGATACAGTGTACAAGCGATATGACGGAAATATCGAGCACGTAATGAATCGAGAAAATAGCCCTTACATCGATGAATGTTTGATGGATTCCGGTGCACGAAGAACGGTTCTATAGCCACGTAAATCTTGGAAGGAAATTCGAGCGAACCAGAAGAGAAATGTGTATCGAGGCTACGGCCGGTAGGAACACCGCAGAAACATCTCGGCAAGATGGACGATAATCGTGATTTCGATAGTAGAGGCACTCAGCCTTCCTTGAAATGCATGCAAACAGACCCCGATGCACTCTCCATAAAATCCCGTGTTATATGAGATCACTTAGGGCAAGCCCCCTTCTAACGAGCGACACCGTTACCTTACGCTACCGTTTAATCGCTTTCCAGCAAGCTGGAAAACTTGGCGAACTTCTTCTTCGTTCGTGTCGTATCTTTAGCGACTTTGCCCTCAAACCTCTCGAAACATTAATTCGGGGATCTCGAAGCTATTTACCGAAACGTCGAACTAGAAGGGTGTATTAAAATGCGACGTTCTTTGCCTCGTAAAAGGTAACTACTTCGATTATAAATGTTCGTCGTTAAGGAACAAGCGTTTTGATAGAAATTCGTGAAATTCAACGAGCTACGTCTAACGCGGTGAGTAGCGTGGATCAATTTTTGAATCCGACACTCCGAATTACTAGTATAATTTCCTTCGAAGGATTATTTCCAAGACACCGAGTGTTTCGTTCTCGAACACAAGGAACCAGCTTGCTCGAAGATAGATAGACTCGGGCTTGCTAACGTGGGTGTGTAACTGGTCTCAATGGGGCTGAAGCATGACCACTTTATTGGTGACCGAGTAGTTGGCGGTTAATTTAACGGCTTGGACGTTTAATGATCGATTCGCCAATTTCACGCGCTGCTCTCCCTTCAACGACAGCTTACCCACAATTTGTAAATTGATACTATTCCGCTTATACAAACGATTCACGTTTAGGTTCAGAATTATCGAGTTACCTCGATCTACCGATTCATTTCTGCTAGTCAGTTATCGGCGTAACATTTTCGAGAAAAATAGAATGGGATAGCTAAAGTTTGCATCGAACGCAAGATCGTTCTCGAACTGGTGAAATTAATTCGCCGAGATGAGCGTAGGAAGGGAAAGGCACTTCGCATCCCAGGGGAACTATTCGCGGGTCCTTCGGGGTATCAATTGGCGTGTTCGTCCAGGTCGACAGCTGCGATAGTGAGACGCATTGTCCAGCGCTTGGTGCGGTCAGTTCCTTAATATTGAATAAGATCGACCCAGCTACCGCTTCAATAGCGGCGAAATATCGACGGCTACGTCGCACAGTTCTTTCTACAGAACTCGGCGAATAGGGTGAACAAACTGAAAAACAGGTTCTTTTATGTCCTATGCGTCCGGTATAGAACAATAAGTTTCAAATTTAAATAAATTTTGTACATATTTCATAATAATGTGACACGCTGGTAATTATTAGAGTACCCTTGCACCTCCGATGAAATAATTAATTGGTAGTCACAGAGAAATAAGCGAGTATTTTGGTAATGTTCTTGTATTCGTCGGTCGCATGCAATTTTTCAAGGTCGATTAATCATTTTTAAGGAAACGTATAATTAGTTCGATGCTTCTAATTTAATGTCTTCACCCCTTGCTTTCGCGGTAACAAAGGACCGCCCTCGAGGACGATAAATATGTCAGTAGCTGTGTGTAATAACCGTCTTCCGTATAAATGTGGAAAGTTAATCGCGATCCAGGTTCATGATGCGTTCGAAGCGGTCGTTCTCGAAGGAGTTCCATCAAAAAGATCAGAAATCAGACCTCGAAGAATGTCCGCAACGTACGTATCGGTCACCGACCATCGGTCACGCTCAGATTTCCTTCGACAAATTAAATTTTCCGAATCGTAAGACACGACTGTTCGCTGTCAAGAAAATACTTTGTCATAAATCATGATCAATCGCGTGTCCACGACCGTTCGATTCGAACTTGTCGAGTTGTTTCTTTACGCTTTCTTCTCTTTCGACGTCTACCGAACATAGGCTTCGCTTCGTTTTTCCTCTAATTGGCTGCCCTGAAGCATGGCTGACCATGAAGAATTCGAAAATCGTACGTTTCAAAGAAATCCCAAGATCCATGGAGTTCCGTCTGCTGATCGGCATCGCGAAAAATGGCGAAGATTAACGCGATACATTCGCACGGGTCTCTCACATAAATTCTCATAAAGATACGAGCCTGTAAGCTGGATCTTCGACCGAGAAAAATCAACGACCGTTTCCAGCCGTGTTTCATTCGATCGAATCGATCTTTTCGCGCGAATGATGCATCGATTGAAACTTCCTCGTTCCAACAAACGCACTTGAACTTGACCAAGAGAATTAATTCGAACCGAGTAATTACTTATCCGAGTCTCTCGGAAGTCGAAAGCTCTAATGTCGGTATGTTTTGTATGACGAAGAAATACAAAAGACGATGAAAGGAAGATTGTCCGCGAACAGGGACGCGTCTATCGACGAGAACGCAGACCCGGTGCACCGAGTTCTGTCTTCTCGCTGGAGAGATTTTCGAAGACGAGCGTACGCGACTCTTCGCAGACACTCTTAAATTTGTGTCCCATTGTCGTGTAGGACGAAAAGGAAGACGGAAGTCGCTCACTTGGCAGAAGTAGCGATACCGTGTATTATGGCCGTTCGCTAGCGACGACAGGGATGAGGGAGGGAAAAGACAGACAGAGATAGAGCAGAAACGGGAAAGAGAACGATTCCTGTATACACGAGAGGGAGGCTCGACTTTGGCGAAACCAGAATCGGCCATTGTTCGTTACGAGTGGCTATCTCGCTGGACATTTCCGTACCCGAGTAGGTACATACCCTGGCCACTGTGGCCTACCAGATATTTCGATGTCGTGCTCGAAACTCCCATCGAATATCATTGTCGTGTGTTCGACTTCTCGATGTCGGTCGGTGGGGTACGGATTTACCGTTGAACCGTGTACACTACCCACCGGCGAAACGATTTGCTCACTTTTTTATTCGATCGTAAATCAAATAGACATCGACCAGAGGAAATATTTGAAATGCGCCCTTCTATAATTTAATGTGAAATCAGCATCGGGGTTGCGTGTTCGAACACTTTATCGGTAGAAAAATCAAAGGATAGAGACTGGAGATATTACGTAGGTGTTTACGCTAAAGTCTCGAAACAACGAGTAACAAATAAGAAGGGAAGCAGAATCTATCAAAAATGAGTGTCATTAATATTGGAATGTAGTACGTTGAAACGAGACGTCGTGCGAGTGATTTTTATAGCGAAAAATCGTTTCCGTTTTTTCTTCTTATTTCGTGGAGGAACATAAACATTGTGATGGAGCGAAGATATCGAATATAATTTTATCGACGCGCAAGTTTTTGATGGAGCGATTTCGTTAAATTATATCGAAGGAAATGCGATAGAAATAAAAGGCAAACGTAGGTTTAGAGCGGTTATCGGAAAGGTGTAATTTTATAGGGAAGATGTTCGATCAATGTTTATTGCATTTACGCGGTTGTTTCGATGAAAAAATTTGTTGGCTTGGCGTACACAACTATAACGCATTTCCGGGCGAGCATACGGTGGTTACCGCGGCTTACCAGCTATTGCTAAATCGTGCTCGAAATTCCCGGTGTACGTCATTATGGAATTCAGTCTGCCAACAATGACCTATTTGTCGATGGAAAAAGAAAGTTATCGTTTCCTGTAACTTTGTTCATCCGTTGACTAAACGTATGATCTTTCGAATATAATAAGCGTAATCGGGATAGAGACTGATTAGGTTGGACAGGTATGACATATATGAACGTGTCGTCTCGGCGGACGTAATTACGTATAATACGACACGTGCCGGAATTGAAAGCCATAATCGTGTCAACCTTTCGCTTATCGACGTTACTTTAGTACGAACCGACGAAAGTCCAAAAAAATTTTCGGCACAATTTGTTCGATGCTTCGGAAAAACGAATAAGATAGATCAGTAGGAAAGACGCAGTTGGCGCGGATCGTTAGTCGAATCCTTGGTAATTAAGGAGGTCGACGGCTGTCCAGGATGGACGTCGGACGAGCACGGACAGGGCGTGGTTGCAGTAAACGTCATCGGCAGGACACTAGACGTCATGGGCCACACGAGTATCACATACGCGTCACATTTGCATGAGCCTGTATACGCACACCATGGCCAACTAGGAACAACGGATGCACGTTGCGACGCAATGTGTTACCCTCCCCGTCGAGTGTCCGCACTAGGACTCTTGCACAGAATTTTGGACGGTACTCAATGTTCCATTTGCGATCACTCGCTGGCCGCGTTCGGATATTCGCTGGATCCGCGAAACATCGCGATAAGGCTGGGTCATTATTCATCTTGCGACTGGTGATTTTAGGATAACGCGTGTTTCGTGGTCGGAGGAATTTCAGCGAATTCCATCGTGCATAGTTAGATTCCATCGTAAGAATACCGAAAGGACAAATACCTGTTACGGTAACGCGACGCTGAAAAGTTTACCGATTTTTCAATGCGTCTCTCTGAAGTCTCTGAATACTCGACGGAAAGAGTTTCCCGATGAATGTCCGCGTTAGAGATCGCTCGCGCAACCGTTCGACGGATTATCACGGCCGATTTTAATGGAAATACTCTATTTCTCTATTCCTGGAAACGGCGATACGATATCGACGATGGAATACCGGCAGAGACAAGAATCATTTATTAACGAGAAGAGAAGTTCTTTATTCTCCGTCTCGCCGTATGGCCGCTCATTTTTGACGAGAGACACGTCACGAAACGACCGATAATCCGGTTGCCGAGTAAGCGGCAATAACCAGCGGGGAATCGAGGGAGAAAATATCGCGTTCTGCGTCGGAGATATAGTCCTTTAGAGTTCCCACCCAATAATACTTACCGCTCGACGGTAAATCTTCGTTAATTCGTGCCTACGATTTCGATCCCCACCCCTCTCATCTGCTCCTGTGTCCGTGGTACAAAGGCAGGCGTTATTCCGATCGGGCAAGATCGTCCATGAAGCTGCCGCTCCATTCTAACCATTCCATGCCACAGGAATGTCAATACTACCCCTCCCGTGCAATCGTGAAACCCCCTCGTCACCCGTTCCCTGCCATCCCCCCTATCTAGTCGCATTGACGTATCCGTTCTCGTCCAAGTCATCCGGAACCGCTCAACCTGACCCCTTTCTTCCCGAAGCAGCAGGCCAGAACACCGGAACGCCAGGATACCCCGCCAGGCCTCCTCGATAACCCCAAGTACCTAGTCGGGATGCAAGGACAATTCCTACCGATAGAGGGGAGAGTCGATGACACGAAATCGCGAGTACTCGCCATTGTTTTCGCCAAAGGACAAGGAGAAAACCCTGCTTGGTTACCACCACCTCCCACCACCACCACCACCACCGTCACCGGCATCATCATCCTCGTGGCTCGGTGCTCGGGTCTCTTGGTATCGGTTACGCGTTGCAGGATACCGTTGGAAGGGGTGAGAAACGTAGAAAAAAAGAGAAACGAAAGAGAAAAAAGCCACGATGGTACGGTGGGAGGAGATTGAGAGAGAGAGAGATACGGAGAGAGGGAGAGAGAAAGGGTGAGTGAAGGAGAGAGAGAAAGAGTCGCGCGGTAGGCTGACTTTTTAATATCCAGGGATGATCTGTAGCTGCGGGATGCTGCGTCAGCCGCTGTCATTGTTATATGCCCGGACCTCTTCAGCACAATGACAATTTCTCTGGTTTTATTCTCCGCTAGGCACTGCCTTTTTCCCGCCCGTTTCCGTCTCGCGTATTACCGTGCCCTCCTACGCCCCCTCTCTATCTCTCTCTTCCCACTCCCCTCTGGCTCGTTGCTCCTGGTCGTTTTCCTGCCGGGACCCCCTCTTTTTTCCCTCGTTCCAGCCATCGCCACGACTCCCTTCTCGTTTTCTAGCCGGTCTCAGCCAGCTCTTCGCGTTCCGTTCCGTTCCGTTTCTCAACGCCGGGCCTATATTCGTCAACCAACCCGCGTGTCCATCCGTCGACGATTAGCGCTTCCAATTCTCCTCGCCGCGCCGTTTCGACGGCGTTTTTGTCCATGACAATTGCTCGGAAGTGGTCGTCGTCTACCCTTTCCTCCGTCCAACCGACACAACGACGAACGCGAAAGCCTCCAGTTTCTCGATTCGTTGGTAACTGTACCACCGATAGTTGTCCGTCCTTTCTTTCGACGAAGGTGGGAAGGTTGCTTCCCGAGGAGTTGTTGCACGGTAAAGGTTAAAAGGTCGATGCCCAAGAAGAAGGCTAGCCGGTTCCCGAAGGTCCCGCGGAAACGAATATAGATACCGCTCCGGAGAACACGAATCAGCTTGGAGTCGGCGTAAAGTCGAAAGAAGAATGAAGGAATAAAGGAAAAGTCTGGCGCGTAAAAAGGCGCGATCACCCTAGAAGTCATAACGGAGATAGACGCGCATCGGAGCAATCCCTCATGCGGTCTCTATACGCTGTTGGTCGCGTGCGTGTATATCGCGGTTGGGTGTATTTGTTTGTACGGCAGCCGCCGGTTCCAGCCCCCACGGGAGCGGGTAATAGATTTATTGGACACCCGGTACACGGGATATAGATATGGATGTTATAGACGCTCGAGTTAGAGATACAACAACCCCCGCCGCGTACCGAGAGCCGCCGCTGCCATTGCCACCCTTGGCAAATACGAATGGCGCATCTCCTAACTTTATAAAATCTGCACCCTGCTCTTTCTTTTTTCGCTCGTTCTTCCTCTTCGGTTAACTTGGCTCTCTTCGGGAACGCCGCTCGGATGGCACGCGACGAACAGTCGAGAATGAAGGCCTTCCTCGAACAGGCGCGAAACTGAAATTGAAAATAAGGGAGGAAGGAAGGAAGGAAGGAAGGAAGAAGAGACGTACGCGGTCGACGCGACGTTTCGACTAAGCGTTCCACCGTACCGTACGGTTCGTTTCGGAAATTAGAAACGCGTTATCTCTGTTTCTCGTCTCTCGTATCGTTCTTCTCGTAACCGTGGGCTAGAGAGAGTAACTTTTCGAGAGTAGCTCGCGCGAGGCGCATAATAGCTTCGAGCCGTAATCAAATATGAATCTTCGTTACGAACGTCGTCTGCCGTTTTTAATCAGACATTCATGAATACGCAGCTAATTCAACGATCTGCGCGATAAGTTACCGCATCTCGCTACAAGACGAAATCTCTAGGTTGTCATTCTTATTAAATTTTAAGTTCGAACTTGATACACCGTAAATCGTCCTCGATATCGATCGTACGATTCGATAAAATTCGTGCGCTCTCTTCTTCTGCTTCTTCATCGTCGTTGACTGAGACCTTCGTCCTTTCGTTCTTTCATCCTCGGCAACCTGTCGACCATGAAATTACGCGCGCACGAAGAAGGTAAGCTCCGGCGGTGAAAATATTCCGACGAAAGCATCCCTTTCTCGTTCCGCGAGCCTATTGCGCGTTCTGGCCGTGTATGCGCCTCCACGCCCACGTGGATACTTAGCTTCGAGACGACTCTTATTTACCTAGAACCGGTCCCGAACACGTTCGCCAGGCGTTCTCATACGTACGTGCATGCGTGCGCGTGTGTGCGAAGTTTGGAGTCAGGGGCAGGGGGAGAGAGTGGTCCGTTGAAAGGGCTGGTTTTGATTAGCTCTGTAGACAATACCCACTCTCTGATACCGCTGTGATTCTCTCTCTCGCTCTTCCTCGTAGTCTACCCATCTCCACCCACCGTGGTACACCCTCAACCCTTCGCCCACCCCATCATCACCCAGCGGCTCTCCTCGGTTTCGCCTTCGCCGCAGCGAACGCAGCAGCCACTTTGTATGCCGACTGTTTTGTGTCTGACGAACAATGGGCCTGCACCCACTGACAGTGCACTACCACCACCAGCGCGCAACCTATCGTCATCGTTCTATGCACCATTGCCGGGCTAGGCTAGTTCCTCACTAACACCGGTAAACGTCGCCGCGATCTCTGCGAGTCGCTGCGAGTTGCTGCGGTATTAAATAGCGCGCGTGGCGGACTCGTGCATCGAGATAACTTTCTCCTACCTATAAGTAACGACGTTTCGAATCGTGAAACACCGGCGTGCAGAGTTCTTCGACTCGTTCTACCCCACCGGTTGCGTGGCTTTCGATATCTAACCGTATACACCTGGACTCCAATCAGACGGTGTGTATATAGTCAAATGAACGTCAACCCTTGTGTCGATAATCAAAATGTCCGTGTGTACCCGTCCAACCTCGGCGTTCTGCATCGCGCGAACGCGAGACGAACATCTAGGGTAATTTTCGAAATCCCAAGAGAACAAGAAACTCTTCGAAATCGATGTAGAAACGATACGATTAGCCTCGAGACACGGAAAGTTCTGTTACGTTAAGTAACACTTGTCGCGCGCGTCGCAGCTTTGGACTCGGGAAAGTTCAGCGATACTTAATCTTACGATTTTATCCAGCCACCGACGCGGTAATTGCGGTAAGCGACGGTAAGCGTTACGCGATATTCCATTAACAGGGAACAGGTAACTCGTAACTCAATGAATAGCATAGTTAATAAATGACACGGATGACGGTGAGCATAGTTGACGAGTCGGTACGTTAATGCTTCGTTATGTATATTAAACTAGTTAGCAGAACTATTTCAGTCAGGATACCCAAACTCTGGTTGGCCGTAAACTATCGATAAGCCGCGTACACAGGGTATCCGTTCAGTTACTCTTTAACCGACACGAGTTTGCTTTAATTCGCAGGAAATTACCGACGATCGTTTCGAGCTCCTTTTCCCGACGTAAACGCGTTACGAGCCATGAAAACGTACATATCGCTTTGGTCTTCGAGATTTAATCGCGCACAATGGCAGACGATCCTGTTGCGGTATTGTCACCGTTGTCGCTGCCAGACAAACCTAGGCAGGGGTAGCGAAACTTAGTTACTCGATAGAGCACACGCGTACAGGAAACGCGTTATACTCTTGTTGGCACGAGTGACGATGTGACATCGCGACTATCTTTGCGCTTCTCGCGAGAACATCTAATTCGCTTATGGTTCTGCTCCCCGTGAGATAGCTCGCAATCTGTTGTATAATACACGCTCGTACGTTCGAACAAGTTTCATTGCGTCGAGCTGGTAATTGAATAGAACCGGGCAAGTTCTCGTGCCTGGTAAAAATCGGCCTTATCGCATTGTACGCCGCTCACCGTGGTTACGATCTCGAGTCGGTCAAACTTTTTGCGTGTCCCACTTTACGAAACATTCGAATATGATACGACCGATTCCGAATGTACACGTTCCACGTGAAAGCGTTGCGATTTTTCTTCGGATCGATAATACCTATTGCACGAATTACGTAAAGGTAATATCGGGCGGTACCCGTGTGACAATAGCAAAGGCACCCGCATACGATGCGTTAACTGGCCACCGTAAAGTTTGAACGGTGATACATGTTATGTAGTTGTCACTCGTCGATTATTGGAAAGTAACTGATATTCCGCGGAAATTGAAACATATTCGTAACTAAAGATCAAAATCTTTGTTTCGAGTGCTCGTTGAAAAGTGCAGGCATCGAAGGGTCGTGAAACGCAAAATTTCCTTCGGAGAAACCGAAGGCAATCAGAAAACTATTTGCTCGTCTATCACGAGTTGCTTGCTCTCGTTATCCGATATTAGCCAATCAATTTTCATGCGATTCGACGCGTTTACCGCTTTTCACTCGTTCGCAGCCTCTCCGCAGCGAGCGAGGGAGAAAGCGAAGTAGAGAGATGCAGAGGAGAAGAGAACATCCAGCAAAAAAAGCCAGAGGGAAGAACAGAGAAAACAGAAACATCGGTTCGTGTAGCCGGTCTCGATTGGAAATTACTCCCTTTCATCCTTTCACGGGGTGAAAGAGTAAGTAGGAAAACGGATACAGTTGTACCTTATCCAACTACGCCTCGAGTACCTTTCGGTTGTTCGTCCTTTGTTTTTTTTTCTGTTAATACTTTTGCATTTTCGGTCCACGTTCGCGAATATCGTTACGTAGCACGGCGAACGTAACCGACCACGAAGGTCGAGTTTATTATCGATACAGATTTAATTAAAAAATGTTCGTTCTCGGGAAACCGCGTAAATATTAGCCAACATTCTGCGGTTAATTTCCTTGACGTGCCGCGAGCGTTGTTGCCAGACTATTATCGCTAAAAAATAAAGATAAAAGCTGCAGGAGACTCGGCTCGGATAATTGCAGCGGCTAAATTAAAAATTGTATGGCATCGCGTTCTCCCGGGCTGAATATAATGAAGCTGCAGCGGGTAGCGCGTGACTCGTCAAATAAACTTCCTTCCAGTGGTGTCCAGCTCCTCGTGACGCTCGCGAGCGTGCGTTTCGGTCGAATCGCGGGAAGAATGCGTTACGCGCACGCCTGCGATAGCACCCTAAACTGAACAGACTGCCTTAGCTTCGTCCCGAAAAGCGTTTCGTGCGTGCCTGCGTCTCCTAAGCGACCGCTTTATTACGCTCGAAATTCGGAACGCGCGCCTTTTTGCTTTGCGCGACGCTCGCGGGAAAAAGAACTCGCCATGGCTTCGTTTGCTTAGTCGATGGGTTTCGGTTATATCCATCTTTCGATACGTTTGCCGGAGCCTGATGGAATAAAAATATTCGCGATCGATTCGCGTATCTCGTGCTCGCCGAATCGTTCGATGCGAGCTCGGTCATCGAGATGTTAGGAACGTTTCGTAAGGAGTCGTTAAGAATTTTTCGCGAACGACGATGCATCGTCTGAAAATTACTCGGGCTGTTTAGACTCCAAATAGTTGGCAGACCGAACGTTCCGAACTCTGTTCTTTTTTCCGAAGCAACAAGTATTTTCAAGCAATTTCCACGCACCTACGGAATAGTGAGTTCCTGCAGCTTGCGCGATATACAAACGAGAATTAAATAGGCGTTACGGGGACTGTAGAGTAGTTGTAGAGGGTGGGTAGATTGGCGCGATGGTATTGGATTTGTTCGCAGGGGCGTTCTCTGCGGCGACGAGAGGTAATCTGACTTAGCGTGGAATTTTTTAATTAGCAAAAGCAAAATCCGATGCTGCGATGGCCCGATATATATGTATGGGTACGTTACGAGCGTCGAATGAAGTCATCGACGTGCACATAGCCCGTTTCGAATCGAGAACTCCGGTCGGAGGTCCAATAATCGTCCAACGATCGATTTAACGATGCGTAACGTTTATTATCGATATACCATACATACTTCGTTAGTTGGTGCGTGTCCGGAGGTTGTGTTTCAAAGCGAACTTTGCGTGTTACGTACCGATCGGACGAGCAATAGTTACAGTTATTGCTCGTCAGCGATATAGCAGGTGGAAACGTAAAGGAGGAATTCTCGTATGTCAACAGAGGAGCGAGACAGCTCGCAACGCCGACGTTTCTTTCGCTAAAAGTTTCACGGTCGAACGGTTATTACGGTTCTTCGATTACGCGACCGTCGAGAACGATACGCGGAAGGAAGGGTTTAACGAAAACCAAAAATCATTTGCTCGAATAATTCTGTGAATCTGCGGAATTGCATGATTGGAGCGGAACATCGAAATTCCGATACCGTTATCTAGCGTATAGGTAGGCTAGATTAAATCAACGAGAAATACTCCTGTCGATACGCGAACGACCGCGATGCCTTTAAAAATTAATTATAAAATATTTGATAGCGTAGAACGATCGATCTTCTTGTTTTTTTTTTTCTTTTGTCCGCGCAAAGAGCGTACCATTATCTTCCATCTATTCTGGTACATTAACGAGATAGAATCTCGTAGAATTTTTCACTTTCGTTCGGTGCATCAGCGTTTTCGAAATACCGCATCGATCAATTTTGCCGCGAAGATACATCACGTACGAGAAACGATGGAAGCATAAACTTAGGAACGTCGAACCACGCGGGACGTTTCATCTGGTATCTTTATCCTTTTGGAAACACCCCAACGACGGTGTGTTGTCCATGCCTATGGGATGAGACGAGGGTGGCGCCACGCGTAATGGGGTTATGACAGCGTTAAAAACCACCCTTATCCGGGTATAATGTCATCCGCGATCGCGATAAAGCTTCCGCTGTTCGGTTAAACGACTACGACTCCGGAATTTCTACCGTTTCTGCGGCTATATTCCCTTTTTTTATCAACCCGACATTATCGCATCGTTCAGTTTTCCAAATGTGGTCGCGCAAAATGCAACTTCGCGCGATTCCGCTTTGAGTCGGTTAAAAACGCGAGAGACGTTCGTTTAAACGCGCGAAACGTTCTCGCTGCTTTAATCAGGAGATTATACCGGAAGTCGAAAAGCTGAGATTTAATGAAATTTTCTCGCGATGAACAAGCGGCGCGCGCGTTCCACTCTCGAGGTAACATCGACGTCGATTAAAAGCGGTCAAAGTCTGGCTAGACGACCGTCAAATAATAACCGGAGGATGCGTCGAGACGCGAACAGTCGTCAGACTGGAGATCGGTGGTCGAAATCTTTAAGCAGGGAAAGATCAAGGAAGGAAAAGGCAGCGTCCAGTCGCTTACAACGCTGGCTGATAGAACGTTACGTATCTCTCGTGTCGCGAATCATTCACGCGAGGCGCGCATAATCACGTAAGTCCATACTTGGACGCGTGCTTTCGTACGAATACGAAGTCCACGATGCGTGCGTGTGCGGGCTAGAACCGCACGCGCGAGTAAGGGGAGTGGTGGGGTTTGTATTCACCCCTTCTACATCCGTGGCAACACTGTGATGGTCCATGGGCGCAGCGATCAATGCCACCGTCGGGTACTCTATGCTTCACCCCCACCGATGCATACGTCTCCATGACGACAGCATCCCTACAACCCCCACCGGATCGGTCGGCGGTCGTCCGGTGGGGAGGTTGGAAAGCCGCGAAAGGGGTGACGGAGCACCCCTATCGTCGCTGCAGCAAGGAATTCGTAGGGTGCGCGAGAGACGGCCAGGGGATTTTGACCCTCTCCTGCGCGTTCGCTCTCTACCATCCTCTCGCCGTCTCTCTCTTCTTCTCCCCTCTCTCTACCCGAGCCTTCCGTCCTTCTGCGTTTTGCCTCTCGCTCGCTCTTGGACCATCTGGCTGTTCGCGTTTCTCCTCCGCGCCTGTCCTTGTTCCGTCACCGAGTGTACCGAGGGTCAGGTGGGTCACTCCAGGTGGTTCGGCCCTGACACGATATCGTCGACACGATTTCTGGATCGTCGATTGGATTATCGCGATCAGCCTGACAGGAGAATTCGCCGAGGAAGAGTTACGATTTGCCGGTTTTCCCGCGATCGCGATCCTCGAGTAGCGAGGACGCGAAACTCTGAATTTCGTGCTAGGGAAGCGTTTTCAAAGCGGCAAAAATCCACAGCAGAATGAATGGTTGCGCGCCGGTGGAAAGGAGGGTGGACGAGAGGGAATTCGATTCGCCTCGAAATCGAGTTACGAGGCCTGTTGGAGATAATGATATTTATGCGCGTCAAGCGTATGATGCGTGGCCTGCCGCACATGAATCGCGCATATGCTACGCGGAGAGGATTCCGAACGGGCAAAAACACCGCCAACTATGAAAACGAGTCGCTCGTTCGTTTCGTGAGAACCTACGCTACTGTTTCGTTCACGAATACGCGTCGAAATATCTCCTCGATACCTATTCATAGGATAATTTTTGATATCTTCTTTTCGACGAATAACGAAATCGATGCTCGAATCGATAGTCGAATCGAACAGGAATTTGAAAGATCGAAATTTTACGCGGTCGCGTGGATGGCGCGTGTAAGGGATGCAACGATGAAAGAGAAGAGACAGTAACGGGACACGAAAGCATGTCGGGTTATTTTTCTGCCATTGTTCCTGGTTCCTTTATTACGAGACGCTTTGTGTTCCTCTGCTTTTTGATTCGAACCGTGTACACGCGTACCTTTCTGTTCGCACAAAACGCGACTGCACGTAATCTTAAGCGAAACAACGATATCGTTATTCTTCCTCGCGTTTAATCGAGGTCCCCTTACGCGTAGCTCGTTATCCTGGAACAACGAGTCGTGATCCTTGCCTTTAAGCGGTATTTATTTAATATCTTCCGCGCGAGTTTCCGTTTTTACAACCGTTCGGCAAGCTACTCGAACGCGTTCCGAGTTTGTCGTAGCGATCCTCTAACTGTCGTTTTCAATTTCAGATGTTCCATCGCGCGCACTGCCGGAGCAGACCTCATCGTATTCGCGCAGGAAGATTAAACGTCGCGGTAGAACGACGAGTGGCTCGTTCGATTCGCGCGAACGACGGCCCTCTCTTTCACTCTCTTCGGCGTTGTTGCGCTTTTCAATGAAACGCGAGTCCGCGTCCACGTCCGCGACCGCGTAAATATTTATCGCGAATAATCCGAGCGTGCAGCGGCCTCTCGTGCATCGCGCGCGCACACGCACAGCCTCTTTTGCTCCCTTTCTTTATCTTGGAACCTTGTCCTCTCTGTTCGACTCGCTCCGTAGCCGGGTCTGACCCTGAGGGACATTCCTGGCATGACGCGTAAGGTTTGTCCTCGCGAGAGAGAAGAGCACAGCCAGACGGCCAGAGAAAAGCTTAGGCTGGTGAGCCACGGGGTTTTGAGCACGAAGTTTACACATTGTCATTTGGGACACGACGAGACGGGGTAAAGGGAGCAACGATAGAGAGAAAGAGAGAGAGAGAGAGAGAGAAAGAACGCGAAAAGGCGAGAGGATTCGCTGGCTGCCTGGCTAGAGAGAAACGGAGATCGAAAGGCTCGGAATGGAAAAAGTAGAAACAGAGAGCGAGATGGTTAAACGGACGGAAAGAGAGGGAGCGAATTTGGGAACGGAGGGATGAAAGAGAGAGATATATAGGGTGACACGTAGTCCTTGGTGGACCACTAGGATTCATCCCCACGTAGCTACCGTGTTCCGTGCAGGGGTTGCTTCGGTAGTGGGGATACTCAGGGGAAGGTTAGAGGGGTGGGGGTGCTATATAAGACCGGCGCGAGGGGGGGAGAGCTCAGTTCGTCCAAGAGAAGCGTATCGGTTACGTCGTTGCGACGATTGTTCACGAGAATCCCCATGGAGCACGGGACTCGTCTCCTCGCACACGACACCGTGCTTCGCCCCACGAGAACGAGACGCTTCGAACTCACCCTGTCTGGACCGGAACACTTGCTCTAGGATTCGGGCTGTTTTCCCTCGCTTATGGAACAAACTACCAAACGTGCAGATCTGCTACGGTAAGTACCACATCGAGCTTATATTGCATAACCTTGGAACGTGCTCTCCGCGAACGGAAACCGTACTTTGGGGTCGAGGTTGAACGCGATTAAGGGGAACAGCTTGGGTTCAAAGTTCCTTTCGTCGAAGTTGAAGCGGAGCTATCGATCGATCGATCCAGTTGCCGGTTTGTCGACGCGTTTCGACTCTCGTCTTACGTACAACGTATACATATATGCAGCATCGAAAATCAAACATTTACGACGGAGACGTTTACGTACCACTATTTTTATCGTTCGAATTGCCAAATTAGTGTTGTAATTTTCGAATTGTTGAAATCCTCGATTTTTTGCAAGTTATAGTCTGAATTAAAATGTCGGTGTTGCCCGACAACGAATTCGATTCTCGCGAAACTTTTTATCTCGTGTCGCGTTTCTCGTTCGAGAACGAATCAAAGTAACTTTTGACGAGGAGTAGGAACGTGTCGCGATGTTTGATCGCGAAGTTAACGTTATTAGGACCTCGCTTCGAATTGAAATGGAAAACGCGATAACGATCTCGAAACTGTGTCGAGATACCGTGTTTCGTTCGATAAATGAAATCTCTGAATTTGTTGTCCACTTGGAGCATGATTTCGACAATCTATGAATTATTAATCGAATCGGTGAGAACAAGAATTATAACGTCACGCGCTAATTTTCATTCGATCGAACTAATTTTAATCGAATCATTTAATCGTACGTCAACCTGTCTCTGATTAACTACCGAGAAATAATTTGCGTGGGACTAATTTATTAATAGTACTAATATATATAACGGTGATGAGCGCACGCGCTTCGATATTTGCCGTCAGGTTTAGTGACATTAAAGCCAATAATAGCTTCCAATATATTTGATTCGCGAGCAAAATTGGAAAACTCGTATTGAAATTAACGTTGTTGTCGAGAGCCATCGAGCTGCGCAATTTGCTTCCAGTTTATTGCATCGTTTTACCATTAATTTTTGTCGAAGAAATTAAACATCGCGTAATTTGTTGCAGCCGTTTTTTTATTCGCAATTCTGATTCACGACGCGTTGAACACAACGAACATTGCTGATTCTTAGATACTTATCGTATCGTTTCGTACACTCGTTCGTTGTATCAAATATTTAACATTCGTTTCGATTCGAATGAAAGTTGAAAGAATATCGCTCGCGCCATTAGAGTCTCGCAATCGATTAGAGCAGGTTAATTTTGAAACGGGGACTAGGAAAGAAAGCGATAGTCGAATAGAAAAGGATTTCTCGTCTGTTGTGGGATAACAACCGGTCATCAAATAAGCAGCAGTGTACGTATTTGTCGGTCGGAAGAGTAGGATTAACCCGTGCTAGTTCCACGAGCGATATAATATTTGCCAGCTGCGACAGGAAGTTGGGTAAATGAATATTTTCACCGAATGAAATTGTCTGGCGTACGAAAGCGACATCCGTTAACGAGAGACTTTTGGTTCGTCGCGTCATTTGATCCGCCACAACATTAATCTCTTAATGCGATCTGTTCTTTTCCTATCCTACGGTTTAAAGTCGGAAAAGTGAGCATCTATTTGTGAATACGCGCATTTGAAAAGGAGGAAAACCAACGATCAAATTCGACGCGATTTTATTTCGCGTTAATCACGGTTCGATATTGGCATCGATGACCATTTCGGAAGGTAGAATTCCAGGAAACGTGATAATGTATCCACCACGAACCGAATATCGAGGCGGAACGAATTTCAAAACGATCATTTTGCGTTGATTGAAGCGAACGGTTAAACATTGTTTCATCGTATCATTTCTGCAAACAGACGGGAATATATTTGTCAGATCCTGTCACTCGTTTTATCCTCGTGTGACTTTATGAATGTCGGTGCTGTTTCTGGTACTTCAAAGGACGTTACGCGACTTTAAATTGAATTCGTAAATGGACAAAGTTGAATGAAAATCTTGTTCTCTGTCGTATCGTGAGAAATTACGTTTCTGTGTAACGCTTAAATTTTCGAGAAGACGCGTACGTTTCATTTTGACAATTTACTCGTCGTACAAACACTCGACATTCGTTGACGAAAGTATGGTTCGATCGGTTTGCGAGATCGCGAACGTAATTCACGCGTTATCTCGATGTTTTTTCGTTAACTTTTCTTGGTCGAGACAGCACTCGCAAGTTTCAGGCCGCGTCTCCACGACTGCGTGGCTTAACTGAGGTATCCGCTTTGTAGGGTCACGCTGAACCCGCCTTAATCCTGTTAACCTATCAACACATTCAAAGCCTTTTACGCCATACAAAGATATCTTCATTCTCAATCCCATTAAATCCCTCCATCCGGGAGTTTGGGACACGATGCCTTAAATGTCAAAGAGGGTAATCTTTTATGGCGAATATTATTTGCTCGTTGAACGGAACGTACTCGACAGTGGCGTGGATTTTTTTTTGCGAACGCATCGGGCCTTCTTCGTATCCGTTTCAACCCTGACGTTTCCGCGAACTTTCTGCTCCAAATACAGGGAAGACCGGAAAAACGTTAGCTTGTTAACATTTCGAGCATCGCGGTAATTAACTCCCCTAGATGAGGCTAATGAAAAATCGATTTTCTCCTTTCGGGAAACGTTACACAAGGCGGTTTCGCTTTTCAATAGCAAAGGTTGTTTGGTAATAACAATAAAGAATTTTCGTCTCTGTCTGTATGCGTGTAAATTAATAAGGACACGAAACATTGTGTATATTCAACGATCAGAAATCTCTGTCTCTCTCTTCAAGGCTGAAAGGCCTTTTCATCGAGATTCTGTTTCGTACGATGGAAACGTGAAGAGCGTCCTATCTACCGTTAATTAATACTAATATGACCGTGCCTCATTAACGGTGACATTCATTAAATATTCACACCACGCAGACAGGCTTGTATCCAGGCCGCATCGATTCAATCGCATTGTGAAAGAGAGGCAGAAACGAGAACTTGTCATCTCGTACTTTTCAACCTGCGTACCACGCTTCGTCTCGCGACCAGGAATTCAGCGGTGTTCACAATGAAACCGACGCGATATCGAGAAACGAAATCGCCTTTCGTTATCATTTTCGCGGCTGGTTCGCTGCGACACCCATGGAAGTCGATTAGAATCGCGTGAACTTTTTTTAATTACGATTCGAATTAGGAATCGAAAAGTTTAAACATCGTGAATTTCGAAGGCCGAAAAATTGCTTAATTCGAAATGAATCGTTTGTTCGTTCGTAGTTTAGCTGCGAAGAAAAGATCGCTTGTGTACAATAGGAAAAATTTGTTGAAACTACGAATAAGTAGAAAAGTTCACGGCGTGGGAGGTTTTTCTCTTTGTCCGGCTCGTACAATGGCAATACTTTGGAAGAATGTGTCCCGTGGCCCATTAATCTCGTTTTTTTTATTTTTTCGTCGGATAAATACATCGACCGTTCGCAAAGTTTTGACCGGGTCCGATCGATCTCGGTCCGCATTCGAAAGACTGGATGAATTCTTGGTGAAATTCCGCGAACTACGGCTCGAAATTGTTCGCCGCGTTGAAGAGACGAATTTACAGCTTGGAACTCGAGGGCGGACGATCGATTCGAGTTGGAAATAAAGTCGAAAGTTTATTTAACGGGGAGGAAGGGCCACTTTGCCGCGACTCGCTTCTTCTGTTCGAGCATTAAATAATCGGGCGTGAAGTGGACAGAGCTTGTTCATCGGCCAAACTCGATGAATTAGTACCGTTGGTATAAATCGCGTGGTTTTAATAAACATATTAAGCTACGGCTATGGCTTTATCATTCAAATTTTCGGATCAACCGTGTACGACTCGCATTCTCTTCGGTTTTCGCGTTCCGTCAAAATTACGCTTCCCTTTATTGTCTCTTTCCAACGAATCAACGATCGAACACTATTGTATTCGAGTGACTCTGCAACGATTACAATTTTTTACTTATCCCCGTCGTTCAAATTGCGACCACGAATTACGTTATTTTTTCGATTCGATTTGACGCCATCAGCTTCCAACGAAGAATCGCTTTAAAGAAACAAAAGAATAAAATAATGTTACGGCATTAGGAAACGATCGAAGAACCATTATATTTCCCTCGCACCGTTTAAGCGTCGACTTCGCTCTACCCGCTTCGCGCGTTTCTCTCTCGACTCGTTTCTTCGACATATTTTATCCATATCGTTCGCTAACGTTTTCCCTCGAAGAGAATTCGGTTCCATCCGAACAGAATGAAACTAAAACATCAAATATCCCCGAGCAAATCACCGACGAAAGATTGATCGTTTCTTATCACTCTCGGCGCATTTTCGCCTCGCTTTCTTGCGGATTTTAACTCGTATCGATCTCGTGGCATCGTCATCGCCGAATGATTTGTTTTATTCAGGCTGTGCGCGATACATATACATATACGCGAAGGCCTGCGATCGCAACCAGGAATCGGCGTTTCGTACAGGACGCTTCGCACAATGGCCAGGCCGCTGACAATGGCGTCGTTAGCGATGGCTTCGGGCTGTTCTCTATTCCTCTGCCTTCTCACCCTCTCCGCGTATCACCCTCTCTCTCTCTTTCGCTTTCTCTCCGTCCCTCTCTTTCTATCCACCTTGTTCCCTTTCTCCCTGCTTCTTTCCGTGTATATACATACGCGTCACAGTGTCTTGCTTCCATACCCTCGATCTTTCTTCTTCCTGGTAGCCTTCGTTTTCTTAAACTCTCCCTCTACCTCGTTCTCCTCGTTCACCCCTTCTCGGCGCTACGTTTCACCGATTCTCTCCGTCTCTTTTCCACGATTTCCACGTCGGTTAGCCGCGTCTTTGTCCGACTCGCGTGGCAGCGTGAAATGCAAACGGGGGGTGTTCAGGTCCAAAGCCGACGAGAAGAGAAGCTTAGCGCCGGCGCTAACCGAACAGCTATACCTACCCCTAACAGCGTCTTCGTCTACTACGCTAGCGACCGGGAGAGAAACACCTCTGCCAGCGATATCGTAATGATCTTTCCCCGAGCTGTGTATCGCGTCGTGAACCGCTTGAACAACCTTCCATTCCGTCGGCTATTTCTTTTTTTCTCCTCTTTTTCCACCTTTTTTTCGCTTCCCTGTTAGACGAGGAAACGCCGGGATTTTCAAGGGCTTTGAGGAAGGTGTTGGTACACGGAGCCGGATTGAAGAGTAGCTCTTTTTCTTTCTTTTTATCATTCTTTCTCTACTCTCGTGTACTCAACTTGTAGACAACGTAATTTTATTAAGGGGTTACGCGGCTATCCTTTTCTCTCTCGGATTAAAGCAATTCGTTTAATTGTAAGAGTTGACTCGGCCAGATTTGAATTTGCGCGTGGAGCGTGCTGATATTAATCAAGAGTACCTGTTCCGTTGGGGAGATTTTTTAATAGCGGTAGAATAATCTTTGTATTGTACCAATTATTATTAAGGAACCCGAGGGAACTTTCCTACCAGTTGCCAGTGTATTGAATCGCTCTCGACGGATATACATTTTTTATACGTCTGATACGTCATAAGATAATATGGATAATTGAAGATATTAATAACGAACCTTTTAATTCCACATCTCCATTTGCCGTTTTAGATTATTACGTGGTCTGTATGCTATTCAGAACTGTCTGGTCGTTTTGATTTTTAATTAAATAATCGCATCAGAATTCTTAATATCGGTCATCGATGATCGACGTGACGCAGTAAACGTTTCAAAGTTTTAATCTTTGACGACAGTTAATCGTTGAACTTTGAACTGCTCGATCCTTAATATAACCATTTTTAATTTTTATTTTTCATTCGTTTCATTTCCCACCAGGATACAAATTCTGGTGGTAGGGTAACTTAGCGTCGGCGCCATTCGAATCTCTGCAAACCCGAATTTCTCTATCGACTGAGCAACTTACCGTGTCCCAGCGATATCGTGTAATGATCTCGTCGCGATCTACGCTCGCTCATCTGGCATCGAAGCGAAGACAAAGAGGAAAAAACAAGAGGGAGAATGTGTTTCGTCGCGAGTGGATAGATCGTGTCGTGCCTTTTAACGCAGATGACAGAGGAAATCCAGAGAACGACACCGCGATGGAGAACGGTTTCACACTTAAAAGCCATTACTCGCCGGAACTTTCGTCTTTCTTCCTTTTAGTTTTCCTATCCCTCTCTTTTTTTCCCATCCCTCTCCTTCTCCTTTCACGCTTCACTTTGTCGACTTCTTGACGGTTGAACGAACGACGACCCTGATGGACCAACCGACACGGTTTAGTTTCCTTCCTAGAAATCTTTTTCTTTTTCGAAGCAGACTTTTCCTTCGCGAAAAAATATTAGACTGGTCGCCATTCGATTTTACCGTAATTTTATCATGAGGGGAATAATCAGTTGGTGTGTCACTGGAACGCGTTAATTAACTGCAAGAGTTAGCGGAAAGGGAAAACCCCGAGAAAGAGAGAAAAAACAAACCCGGCGAAACGATACGGTCATTTCTCGACTCTTTCCGTTTCACTTGCTTTTGCCCTTTTTCTTTTTGCTCGATCTCGTATGCTACGTTTCCGGTTTGGACGAATCTCGCGGCTGTTTAACCTCGAGAAAGTAAGCACGTTTGATACGACACAGCAGAGTTTTATTTCTACGGTTCGTTGGTCGCGTAACTCGCAAAAATTCACCGCAAACTCCCTCGCATTTCTCGGTTATCGAATCAAACGTTGGATCGGGGAAATATTCTGAGCAAACGGTGTTCCGCAAAAGTTCTTCTCGATAACGAGACTAATAAATCGAGAAAAACAAGAAGGGAAATAGGGAAAAATATCGATGGATTGTGCGGTCCCAGCAAATTATCGCGAAGATCACCGGAGAAGGGTGTCGTGTCGTCTCGCAGTTAGGGAATCGAAGTTTGTCTTCGCAGTAAAAGAATACGAGGTACGAGTGGGAGAGGATCGCGGCTAACAGGATTTTCGGATTAGGGTAACACGGTCCTGGTAATTGTTTCCTTGTCTCTCGGTTCAATCCCGAAGAGGGCCTGTGAAAATGGTATTGGAGGAGAGAGAGAGAGAGAATCGCTTTTCGTTGAAGCAAAAGGGCTGGTCATTTCTCCGCTCTTACCGACCCGTGAATTCTGCCACGAATTAACTCGCCAACCCCGTTAAATGAACGTTTCGCTCAGCTGCTACGACTTCCTTCGCCAAACCGATTCTCGCGTTCCAGAATAGAGGTATACCGACTTACCGAAATCTTGCCGAAAACATGGACCATTTGATTTTCACGACGTTGTTCGTCGAACGTTTGCGAAATCTAGGATTTTCCAACATTTTTAATGAAACCACGAACACGTACACTAAACGAGAGCGTGACTCAAGTGGCATCTAAATAATAACGCGCGTTGTTTCTTCCGCGAAACGATTTATATAGAAGAAAGAAGAGATTTCATGGTCGATTCCCTGGCAACAAATTGTTTCCTATGCTTCTCAACGTTGTTTTCTGCAGCGTATCGGAAAGTTGTTTGCGGTTAGTTCGGTCCTCCGCGTTACACTTTTTCTTCCCGTCCGACTATTAACTGTTTTTCTTTTTGTCCCATCCCCCGTAGCCCGATCGAAGGGATCCTCTTTTTCAGAGACGCGACGACGTAGCCAACAGTGGTGCTCTCGTTAGCCGGCTTTCTCAAATTGAGCGTAATCGATACGCGATCGAATGGCTTTTCCGAGAAGACGCGTCTTCGTTTCGGAGAACAACGTCGTGATAAGGGGGTTGAAGGAAGAAGGAAAATGGGAAGGGGGCAGGGGAAAAGGGTGTACACGGTAGTAAACGGTATTTCGAGATCGAACAAAGAAACCTCGAGGGTCCTTCGAGGGAGTATCGGCTGGAAAAGTGGCTGTTTCGCGAATACAACGGAATAGCGGAACTCGTCGCGCGAGCGCAAGTACACCGGAAGCAACGGGAAAAAAAGAAGCAAGGAGGAAAAGCGAAGGGACCGTCGCGTCGTCGTCGAATAACTTGTACCGATCGCGGTGTACAACGTTTCAAAGAGTTTCACGGGATCAAACGATTTTCTACTCTTTTTCTCTGCTCGGCTAACCGTCCCTCTGTGATAAAACGAGTATTTTATGAGCCGGTTTTTGAGGCTGCGTCTCGATGACGGGAAAATGTCACGAGACATTACCGTTCTCGATCAAATAGAAATATTGCTCGAAAGGCTACTTTATCGGCAAATCGAAGGACACCTTCTTAACATTAATTTTATCGCGCTAATCGAATCAAACAAAATTGGGATATGCATCGTCGCGACAAGACGCTACCGATTTTTAACGTACGAAGGTAAGAAAAGTATAAAAGCGAGAGAAGAAACGAAGACGGTGTATGGAGAAAGGTGAGAGGAGAAAAGGGGGAGAACAGTACTTGGAAATCGAACAATGAAACTTCGAGGACCCTTCGGGAGTAGCAGCGGGAAAAGTGGCTGTTTTACGAACACAACAGAGTGCAAAACTCGTCACACGGGCACAATGTGACGACTCGAGAGGAACAAGTCGAAGAACGACGTCGGGTGTTCGGAAAGTTCCAGGAATTTCGTCTCTGTAATTTCCTGCGTATATCGAAAGAGTTTCCGTCCGAGCTCGTAAAAAATCGGGACATTCGTGTCGGCTAGTCCGCGCGTTAATTTTGTAAATTTTTGGAAGATAGCCGCACGTGGTATATCATCGTTTAACCGGACAACGTCGAACGAACGTTCGTTTGGTCATCCTCTCCGAGCCTGTCGTTCGTCTCCCCGACCCTTCGGTTTTTTCATCCCGTGCACCAGCCGTCACGATCGATCTTTGTCACCACCTGCGAGCAAACAGCCCCACGCACCCACTGTCCGCGAACAGGATTCGCGTGTGTGCCCGTAGCAAACATAGGTCCCAGACAATGCGGACAGGACGAAGGAGAATTCATATTTCCCGGTTGCACGACGACCAAAAAACGCCAACGAAAATAGAGCAAAGCAGAAGCAGAGCACGGTTCGCGATCAGAGATAAAACGGAAGGGGCGAAAGAGGAGAAAACAGGGAAAAAAGGGGTGGAGGCGCGGCGCGAAAGTCGCTGCGGGCTGTGAAACTTTGGAATATGGAGACGGAATAGCCGATATCGAAGAGTCTGGCAACCGAGAAGCGGTGGATAAAAAAATGGAAGAGGAGAAAGAGCTTCCGTAGGCGGAGAAGCGTGCAAATATTTTTCCAGGCCCGAGAAAATCGAGCCTCCTCCTTTCATACTCTCGTTCTCTCGCTGCCCTACAATCTCGATATCTCTGTATTTGCCTCGCCCGCTCGTTTCGTTCCTCTTCACTTTGTTCCCCGTTTCTTTTCCAATCTGCTCCTGTGCCCGGTTACTTTCTTCTCCTCGTCGTTACCGTGAATTCTTTGAACGAGCAACTCGGTTGACGCTTTTGCGCCTCTTCGGACGGGATCTCGAGTTCCTTTAATTTTCTTCTCATCTCCCTTTCCCCTCCGCATCTCGCTCGGAATCGTTCCTTGTCATTTCGCGCGACAGACTCTTCTTTTTCGAGCACGAATTCGATCTCGAATAAAAAATGAAGAAAGACCACGCCGATTTTTGCCTATCGTTCACGAATCTTCTACCCCTGACTAGCGATTTTTCCCTTCGGATGTTCCCTTTTGTGCGCGCGTCCGTTGTACGCGGCTTCCAACCGCGACGAAAAGAATCTTTGACGCGCGATAAGCGGCTTTTCCTTTTCGGCTAGATTCGTGGAGAAAGTGATTCGACGGTATTTCTGATCGGAAAAGGACGTTGATTCGAACGCGATTTGTCAGCTCCCGCGAGTATCTTCCTTTAGAGTTTAGAGCATCGACGATGACGAACAATAGTTGGTTGGGTCAGTTATTCCTTCGTTCGAAACGCTTCGGGAAAGCTAATTTCTCTGTTGCACGTGCAAACGATAGCGGACGATAGACGGATCGTTGCGAACGTCAGTCATTCGGAAAGCTCGTTCGAGTTTTCTTCCTGTAGCTTTTCTCCGAGCGTTTAAGGAGAAAAATGTCGGAATTTCTAACCGAATGAACTTATCGAACGAGTCCTAGTAACAGCTATCGTATCTCGCGGGAGGCTGGCTCGATATTATTGGACAAACATCTATCGTTCGCGGAGAAACGGTAAACTCTTAAGAACCTTCTTCGTACATCGGCGAAAACGACAAAGCACGTAACGCGTCGCGATATAAACTTATTTCCTAGTAACGACCAGCGACAGTGACAAGCACTCCGATATCTTTGCAAATTTTCCATCGATTCGACCGGAATGGAATTTCGAACGAATTCGATGCTCGTTCCGACGCCCGAGTACCTTCGAAGCTATCGAAAATTGGAACGATCTTATAATAGCCGTACCGCGTAGCATGTCGCCAACAAAGCTTATCGGAAACGTAACTCTACTTTCAGTACCCCGTCGCTTCGATGTCTCCGGAGACGAACGACCTTCGCGTTTATTAATTAAATATCGAGCGATATTCATACGCGGATACAACGCTCGCTAATGGAAGCGACTCGTTAGCAAGTGTCTCTCGAATTAGTCTGGCCTCGTTTCGCTTGATTAAGGACAATCTTAATTCGAGCTCGCTCTGGAAGGCGATAGTTTTGACGGGTCGCGTGTCAGCTCGGCGAATTACAAAATTACATTTCTGGAAAGCTCGAGTTCTCGCCTGGCTTCACGACGAACGCGACATCTCGTTCGAAGAGAAACGAGAGAGGAGAAGGTTTCCGTTTCCGTGGCCAAGTCTGTTACGAGGCACGTGCGGTTAATTAAAGCCCAAACCCCCCCTCCGAGTTAATTAGCGACACGTCGATACCGCATAATTAGCGATTATTACCGTCGAAATCTCGCGGAAAGAGAATGTCTCGATGCGAGACCCCGGGACCAGCGGGTTTCACGCACCGGCAAATTTTAATTAGTTCAATTCACGCCGACTTACCACAAACACGCGACGACAAGTTGTTTCGTAGCGGAGTTGGTTCAACGCGTTTCTCCTGATCGTGTCGCGTCCACGCGTTAACGTAGCGCGTTCTTCGATTGTACCGTCGTATATGTATGTAGGTGCACGCGTTCTCCACACGAATCAGTCCATCGTGCGCTAGATGCCATCGGCTTTGACGCGAATTCGTTGGATGATAATGAGCGCACCGACGTTGGATCGCTCGAATATACTCGGCTTTCGGTTACTCGCTCGATAGGCCACTAACGATCCACGATGCAGATTTAATTAGTCGAATCCGATCGGCAACGATGCTTTGCCGCTGATCAAAAGCGTTTCTCGATGGGGAGCACCGAGATTTTTGCTTCTCTTTAGCATCTTGCCTCGATTGGCATTGATAATTGAAAAGATACCTTTGTAGGAACATCGTGTTTATTGAATAACGAATAAAACCGATGTTTCTTTTTTCCTCGGCCTCCCCATTCGAGCGACAAGTGTAATTGGCTACGAAAGATTCGTTCGAACCGATATCGAACGCGTCGAATCCGTTAAGGTGCGTGTCTTTTTCCGCGCAAACCGCATTCGAATTCGCTCGAGTCGCGTTTTCCGCGGAAACGCACCGATCGAAAAGCGTGTAGCGGTAGAGAAAGAAGCGAAAACCACAATATTGCCAGAATCGTCACCGAGCGACCGATCATCGAAAACCGATCGTTTCTACGTCATTGAAACGCGATCCGGCCGAATGCGGGACACGCGAAAAAGCGTGTAATTAATTTGAGGGGCGTCTGGGCAAACTCCAATCAAAGTGTGCAAATATTAGAAAGCATATCGCGGCATCCCGCCTCCGCGTTGCACGCCAGCTCCCAGCCAATTACTGTTCTCGCGTGATACGACGATCACACGCGTGGATAACGAAAATTCCAGTCCGCTTTTATCGCGATGTGCCAGCGTTTTTCTGATCGTCGGATCTTTTGCTCGCGTTCGATTCGCGAACAAAGCAAACGAAACGTACGAGCGTCCTTAGTTAACGTAACAGGTAAAAGCGATAAACGGACGCATTACGAGCGTGGAAATTTAATCAGTAGTCGCAGAGGCAACCGGTTTATCCTGGCTGCATTCTCCGCCATTTTCCAAAGCTTTAAAGGAAATTGTTTTCGCGTCAACGGGGGAAACCGTAGGGTTGACCCGCGCGTAATATTACGCGTGGTCACGCTCAGCATCCCAAGAGCGTGGACGACATATTTTATTACTTATTTTGTGACTGTGCATATATACCAGCTGTGCAAGCATATCTCTCGGGACCGGCTGACTCGTGGAGCAGACGAGTACGCATCGATGCAAGGGTAATTTATAAATCCCGTGCCACCTTAGGAATTAACGGTCGAGGTGTTGAACAATTTTCAACCTCGGTCGTGAGTCGAGATTAGTAACAGGCTAGTAACCACTTTCGATACACTGCCGCTACTCTGAAAACTCCGAGAATTCGATACGATTCAAAATAGAGTCAGAATATCGCGAAACGGTACAGGTCGCGTATCGATTCGAAGCTTAAACTTCGATGAAAATAGCTGAACGAAACGTCGAGAAAATCTTTGTTCGAAACTCGGTTTACAGCCATAATACCGAAACGATGTTAGACGCGACAAATCGTTGTATAAAAGCCTCGAGAGTGTTATTGTCGGCAAAAAGAGAAAAGGTTTCGGGCGGAAGATTAAGCGTATCGTCTTTAAGATTCCCTTCCGTTCCTCGCAAAAGAGACAGTAGCGTTCAGTCACAATTACCGCGAAGCCAAAAGGATTCTGGGTCCAATGTCGCTATACGTTAGGTTATCCTTTATTTCGCCACGGTTTCGCGGTTATACGCTTTTCGAGGCTTATACCGTGCGACCTTTATCCGACGCATCATCCGACGAATGCGCTCTCTTCCGTTTATACATGCCGGGCTAAAACCTCTTGTGTCGAGCGTGTGCGGGAGCGGTTTCCAGCTCGTATAACGGCATCTCGCCACCTCGAAGCCACCCTCGAGCCGGCGGCAATCGTGCTCCTGAAACGTCACGGAGCCGCTAGCACGATGAATGACACCGAGAAAGCCAAGAGGGATATACTACTCGGCTTCTCCATTCTACTGATGGAACGGCTGGAACGGTTGCCACCGGGAACAGACCGAGATGGAAAAGACCGGGAGAGATCGTAACTTAAATCCAGAAGTGATCATTTTAATAGGGCCAAATTAATTTCTCGCGAGAATGCGGCTGCTGCAACGGCAGCCTACTGACTGGTAAGAGAAAGAGGGGAGACAGTAGGATGGTAAGGTGGAGGACGCGGAGAAGGGGGCAGGGCGAGTTCCAGAGGGGTTGCAGAAGCGAGGCTGAACGGCGGGAGGGAGGAGGGTTAAACCGGAGGGCTTCCGTCGCTGGAACCTCGAGGTTAGCGGTCGAAGAGAGGTCGCTGGCGAGGGTTGGCGACGGTGGAAGGGGAGGATGCAGGGCATAGATTATGAGATGGGTGACATTCTCTGACATTTTAGTAATGTCGGCACCACCTAACCCACCTCTCCCCGGTGCTGGTATTTGGTACCCAAGGGGCATGCGGGCATAGTTCTCCCATAGTGGCGCCCGCTACAATTCGCCGGGCTAGTTTCTCCAGCTAATTACCATACAGTGTCTTGTGGCTCGCAGTCGAGTCGCTTTAATGGAGATTTCGGCCGGTTTAAACCGACTCCGCCGGAAGTCGATCCATTTTGAATTACGAGCGTTGTTCCCGGTATCGAGTTTATCTCGTTTTTGTCGCTGATCGAGTCGCAACAATCGTTTCATTACGAACAGAAATTTGATTTTTTCGTTTTAATTTCGATCGAGTGGCTGCTTGAATAAAAGTAACAAGTTTGTAACAGTTTGTTAGTTTCGTCTGGTACAGCGAGTCGAGGGTTTTTCGATCAATCGCTGTCAAGAGTGTAAATACGGTTATCCCCGCTGATTGATGCTTCGACGCTTTAACAAGATCACACGGTCGTTTTAACGAACTCTCGTCGAGGAAATGGAGTAGCCGGAGAAAGATGGTGTAAATTCTTTTTTTCCCCGGTATTTTATCTCTTTTTCTCTCCCTCTGTTTCTCGTGAAAGGAATACGCGAAAGTAAGTAGCATACCGGTGCAGCAACGTCGATAAATCCGTCAAAGCGTCGTTGAATTTAAAAAGCGTATCGAAACGAATAGACGATGCAATAATATCCGCGGAGGAGAGAAAAGCAATTTCCACGACGCGACAGTTATAAGCTTCGCTCTGTATCAGAAATGGAAGGACAATATCTTGACACCGCTCGTTGTCCATTGTTGTCGGACGGGCACGACTCGAAAATACGGCAACAACAACGATGACAAGAACAAAAAGGAGACGTTGAAAACACATCGGTGGGGAGAGGGTGAAGTACGCGAAGAGAAAAGACGACAGACAGAAGCAAAGGCTTTCCAGCGAGCGCATATAAATGCATGGAGTTGCGCCAGGCTGCGCTTGGCAGAATACTATTAATTTCATATTCATTCCTTCTTTCCGCGCTCCGCTTCTCCGATTCCTCGCGATCGTCGACTCGTTAACGCGCGTCCCCGATCTCGTGTTTCTCGTTTCTTCGTCGCAAAATCCGCGAGAACTCGCAGGTTCTTTCCACGGATCGCGATGCAACGTATACAAATAACGTCGCTAACGTACGCGTTCGTGCGTTCGATGGATCGTAGACGAGATTCGAGAAACGATCGCGCGAACGTATATTTGTCGGGGCACGACGCGTTCAAAGCGCCTCGAAACAGAAGCGAATCGTTGTAGGGATTCGTGGAAACTAGAGGGACCGTTGCTACCGGAAATCGAAGCTTGCCGTTGATGCCCCTACTCTCGGGATTCTCGTTATTGGCTCTGGTAATCCTACGCTACCGTTACTCGTCACGGTACTTCCGGCACTCACCACCGTTGGGACATTCGCAACACCTAAACCTAACATTCTCGCGTATGCTCGGCCAATTGCACGTTCTTCGCGTACAAGCTCACCAGTCGATATAGTCGACGTACCGAAAACTCGCACGAAGATATACCGGATCGTCTGAGACGCGTTTTAATATATCCGGCGAACCTTAACGCCCGTATCTGCCGATCTAAGGGTAGACTTCGTATTCCTGTCGTAAAAGACGACGACGAAGAGCCGTACCATTCGGTCCTCTTAGGCCGTGCTTGTAATATACGGAACGAAACGGACGAGAAACGAGGCTGAGCGAAAGAAGACGTAAAAAGAGAGCGAATCAGACGAGACGAGTTCTGGGCTCTTGTAAGTAGTTTTATTAAGGGGTTCCTTTCGGAAAACCGTGCAGGATGGTTGAATATACATCGGCAGAGATATATGTGATATCGATTACCGTTTGGGGTTCCGATATTACGGTCGTACCCCTTCGCACCCCTGCTCTGGTCCACCCTTTCTGCCTCTCTTTCTACATACTACCGATGGTACTCTCATACCCTTTGGTCCTCTATGTACGCCTCTCTTCGCGCGCGCGCGCACATATTCGCATATACACATTCTAGGCACTGTCGCATATTTCTCCTGTTCTCGCTGGTGTGCTTCTCCCCTCGCACGGTATCTACGTGCGCGCACACGCATGGCTGTGTGCCCGGTCGGTCGTGGTCCTCGTACATAGGGAAATTGTATGTACATAGGGAGCCAGGACGGTAGTCCAGAGGCCCCCCGCGAAATAACTTTGGAGTGGCGTGTCTACACACAGTGGCGTATGCTCGTGGCGATGAAAGAGTCCTTCTCTGGCTGCGTTATATATTTTGACCCTTTAAATAACCCGGCCAGAGCAGACGCGAGGTGTCGTCGTTCGTACGACACGCGTGACGGTAAATTGAATATAGTTGAACGTCGGAAAATATTTGTATTCGCTCGTCTGTCTTGGCCGGAAGATCCGCGCAAATCCGCTGTCTTGTCGTACGGGCCGGTATGTATGTATAGGTACTTCTTAACCGTGTCATCCTGGATGACGTATATGTACGTCAAGTGGATCATCGAGCGCCGCGATGGCCGATATTCCGTATTCGTCACTTCGGTACGTGGATCTTTACGTTACTATTTTATCCTCTATGCATATACATAGAAGAGCGTTTGAACCCAGTCGAAAAGTTTGCAAGACTTCGCAACACGCTGAACAACGAACGGGATTAAAACGAGAATAGAAATGGGAAAATTTGTTTCCCAGTATCGTACTTCGAATCAACATTCTATTCGCTACAGGGTAACATACAAAAAGATACGAGCGTGATTCTCAATTTTTTATAGAATACGCCAGAGGACCGAACTTCGAAAACCAATATAAAGCACTTTACCGTCGCGTACACCTCGTAAAATAACTTTGGAGAATCGTAGCCGTAGAGAAGGGGAAGAACGTGTGCGCGTGACAGTAGAAGAGCATCGATGCTTTGACCCTTTAAATAACCAAAGATGTCACGAGTGACGATCGTGTCGCTTGGGACGTTAAATCGAATGAATTGTTGAAAGCTGTCAAGTTAATTGTTTGTCAAGAATGTAACTACTGCGCCTGGAAATTTCAACTTTCAAACCGATACAATAAAATGTGTCGTTCTGTTCCATTTATGGAATCCAACAAACAAACGGTTCGGTCTCTTTTAACGAATAAATAATCGAGCGAGAGAAAATGTACTACATCTTATTCGATAAACAACGTAGCTGGACTCGAGTGTCGAGTCAAAGTCTTTTCGTTCCTGGATACGACGTTCGTAGTCCTGGAAAAATAACTTGGGTGAATTATGTAGGTCCGTAGAAATGTTCCGAGCAGAGGATATATTTTGAACCCTTTAAATAACTGAAGAAGGTAGACGGGGCTCTGTGCCATCAAATGCTACCCCGACTCCTTGAATAATACACCGTCCGTTAGCAAAAAGGAAACGTAGTTCCAAAACGGTAATCTTCTTCCACGGATACGCAATTAAATTTTCCACGATAGGAAATATATTTTCTACCTTTTGTTCCTATTCGTGACGGATCCGGCACAAAGAAACCTCTTAAAAAATGTACTCTTTCCTCCGGTTCTTGTCGAACAGGAACGACGTTCGTTCTCTTTACAACAATAATCCAGAACGTTTACAAAGGTGAATCGTCCATATACAACCAATTCCACTAGAAATCCTCGGCGAAAGAACAATTCCAAATACCGGCTCTTTTCAGAGTACCTTGGAGACTAAATTCGTTAAAAACGCAACAGTAGACCAGAATACGATACGCGAAGTGGCTGCAAAAAGGAAGAAGAGAAAGAAGTATAACGAAACGTAGTTCTAACAAAGGCAAGTCGCTTTTTCAACGGACCGCTAGCATGTTTGAAAAAAGCCTGGACGCGAACGCGTGGATGTAACTACTATGGCATTGTCTACGAAGCTACTTGCCATTGAATCGAGTAGAGTCGATACGCGTCTCGAATCTTCTCCATATCAATCCATCGTGTCTGCACACTTGGCGCTCTCCAGTTTTCCATTACACGGGAAGTTGGAAGTCTAGCGGATTCAGAGGCACGAGCATCTATGTATGTAGGTGTTTTTTTTTTTTTCCTACGGTGGTGTGTTGTAGCATGGGCTGCGTTTAAAATCAATGTTCAATGCACCATACGGCTTCCTTCGCTTTGTCCGGATAGCAGGAGATGGATGTACTCGTGGAAGAGGGATCCGAGAAACGCACACTACGCTACTGTGTACACCTGCACACACGATCGTAGATGGTGCCGCGTACGCGTGTACGTGTACGCTTAGTCTGTACGCGTTCTTTGAGGGATATTCGGACGAGAATGTGGATGCGTATATATATATAGGGTGGCTCGCTACGACGTTGAGGAATCGAGGGTGAGTCTTTAAAGAGGCACACGAAGGGACGGAAAACCAATTACAGATGCGACGGGACCATGCCTCGCAATTGGATCTCTCGATTAAACTTTCCTTTTTTTACAGCGCCTGAGAATGGTCTTGACCAGTTATAGATCGACACCGACGAATAGGGACGAACTATTAGGTTATTCCACAAATACAATACAATGCCGTTGTTTCGATCAATCGATGCAAGCAAAATCTTTATTTCCGTATAAATTTTCGTATACCATCGTTATTGCTCGATTTGCGTTTCAAAATTTAAAATGCTCGACACGAGACGCCTGACCTAATAGGTGCACGACGTACGATTGAATCGCGGTAGTAGAAGATACGCGTGCGAGGTGAACCGCTAAGAATTAGGTGAAATAGGCTCGTAGACGTCCGTAGAGATCGCTACAGTTTTCTATGGCCTCTTATCCACCAGCGGATTTTGCAATGTAGGTAATGACGCAAGAAAGTAAGCAATAATCTAGAATGGAAAAAATTCAAAAATGTTAAAATAGAGTATGGTTATACACGAGTTTATCCGTGCAAAATAACATAATTCCTGTTTTAATGGACGAAAGCCCGGAGAACGGTAGCAGATAGCTGGGAGCGTCTTGAAAAGTATTTTACATCATGCAACCTAGCAAAAGACAAAGCCTAAAGTCGAACATTCTTGGTGCCCCGCGTGAACTTTCCGTCCCCCTTCCCCACCGTAATATCCATGCCGTCTAGTTAGAAGGCGTACGTTGTAGCCTGAAGTTTAACAATGCGGTTACAGGTGGTACCTCGAAACTGCTGCCTGCACTTTGAGGCACGAAGCAACATTATAAAGGCCAACTTTGGAGCTCGGCTATCAACTTCCTCTAACAATAAGATTTCCCTCATCGACTTTAGAACACTCATAGTATCTTGCCCGTTTTCCACTATCGAAAATACTATCGCGTTGGATTAAAGTGAAATAAATCGAAAATGGAAATTACGCGGTACAATCTCGATCCCTTGTAAAGTTTTATTAATCGACTGTTAACGAACTACTCCCGCCGGAATAACCAATTTTACTCCCAATTTTAATGTTAATTTTCTGTTGCAGAAGATTCGTACGCGGCCACAGCCGAGAGAAAACGATGCAGCACCGTTTCTTGCCCCTTCGTTGAGCCATCCAGTGGACAAAACGATATCCATCGCAACGATAAGGTGAGTTTCATTAGATTTCTTCGTTTTCCGGGCTGAAACATAGCCGCGCTAGACCGCAAACGCATATGCGGGAGCATTGTCGCTCGCCCGCTTCGAGTTCGCAGTCTCTCGAGATGTTTCAGCCCGCTTTCATCCTTGAAGATCCTTTGTCACACTCCCACCCTTAGCCCTTTTAAAAAATATTCCGTGAAACGTGAAGAAGGAAAAAAGAGGGTGACCTGAATCGTCAGTCTCGTTGTCGCTGTATGAAAATTTACTTTAACGAGCGGCGAGAGGACTTTTGTGCTTTTCATCGCGTCTCTCTCGCCGGGAAACGGAAATTCGATTGAGCCAAGGTTGAATGTATTCAAACGATCTCAGGTATTTACGGTGCGTCTCCCGTTGGCCACAAGGAATCGCGTCATCCACCCTCCTCGCGCATTTCCCACGGTGAATAGGAAATTTATGAAATTTTTTCCTCCCAGCGAGTTCGAGCGGGGATAGATTCTCGATAGATGATAAGGGGATTGTTAAAGAACGAGCGTGTCGTCGCGAGAGGTAAAGTTTACAAGGTTACCAGGAAATTGACTCGAACCGATCGATTTTCGGCTCGTTCCTCTTTTATATATCTTAAAACGACGCGAAGTTTCCCTGCTCGCTCTCTGCAGCTCCTTTTTCTTCGCGTTTTGTCCTGACGCGATGCGACGCGACGCGACGCGAGGCAACCAGTTGCTCTTTAGCAAGATTGGAATCGCGATGTTTATCGAGTTGTTGGAAATCGCATGAAACGTCGTCGCGTTTGCAAAGCAAATAACTCACTCGTGGACAGACACAGATTTTCTTTACCGGATTATCGGAAAATTCGTATTTTCAATCCGACGTTTCTCATTTTTTTTTTTGTCGACAAGCCTCGAGACGCCTCTTGCGGTGCGACCAAGCTACAAGGCGTCGAAAATCCTCTCACGAGGACGCATTTCCGTGAAACTTTCCGATCGCCGGAGGCTCGAGGAGCACTCCACCGTTCTTTCCACCGTGCATACAGCTTTTTTCCTTCCTCTTCCTTCTTCCCTTCAAGTCCGTCTCTCTATATCGCCTCTACCTTTTCGCCTCCTTGTTTCTCGAGCTTTTTCCCTCGTGTCGTTTAGCCTTTCAGAGAGAGTCGGTAGCGCGCTCTTCTTCTCCTCTCAACTCGCGTTCTCGTCGCTCGCGACAGATTCCATCAACGTTGCGTCGTTCAGCCGCCGGCATCACCGTCTCGTTTGCCAACGAAACAAGCTAAAACGATCAGACGCGAACCATAGACCGGATTCTCGAGCTTACGAGACGACGAGAATGTGGCAAACGAGCGACGAAGACGTATTTCTTTTCGAGGTTCGTACCGATCGGAAATCGAAGCGAACAACGGCCTGAAACCCACGGATACGATGTCTATTATCGTCCCCTTTTTTTTTTTTCAACCACAATAGTTAGAAAATGTTGTGCCACGTTATCGTTACAATCATTTTCATCTCCAGTTTTATGATTTCGAATACATACCGCGTCACGTATAATACTGACATTTATAGTACTTTGAAATTCTTCAATTGTTTCGTGTTTAGTTGTCACGTATACGCGCACCGCATTCAAATAACGAAACGTTCCAACAAACGAGATTTTACCTTAATTAAAAATGGCGAATCGTTGAAGTATCTCTACCGCGATACATTTATCCTTTCTTCTTTTTTTTTCTTCTCTTGCCCATTATCGTTCCACTTTATCATCGTCATTACGCGCGATGATTATTACGCTCACCCAACGTCTTTAGTTTCCTTTTAACGCCCCTTACGGTACGACGGATTCGCATAAAGGATCCTCGACCAACTTCGCGTTGAAAAGAGAAGAACGAAGAATGGAGGGAAGTGGAAAGCGTGCGTCGATGGAAAAGAAAGGAGCACGAATGAGAAGGAAGTATTGTAAAAGATACAGGGAAGAGGAGTAAAGCGTGGAAATATTATGTGGCGGTGATGGCGATGGCGGTGGGTGATGTCCTTCGACCGTATCTTTGTCGCGTTCGAGAAGAAAACGCAAATTGGCGAACTTTGGCGAAACTCTTGTACAATAGACTCCCAGTCGCAGCAACAATAAGCCTCGTATCGGCTTTCTAGCCCCTCTTTCGTTTCATTTTCCTTCTTTTCTTTCATTCTTCTATGCATCGAGGAGCGCGTCACTTTTGCCCTTTACCTGTGAAACGAGCAAAGACGAGAAAGTCGTCGAGCTCCCTTCGACGACTGTAGGACTTCGAAACCGCTACTTGCTTCACCCGATGAACGTTGCTCGAGTGTTTCTTTCCTTACGAGGAAAGAATCGCGTGAAAAATCGTCCGCGCGTCGGCGTGATTCCGTTTCGATTTCACGTGCCGTCACCTCTGTTTAAATCGTTTATCGCGATCCGTTGCACCACTGTTCGAGAAAATGTAGATCAGACTGCGAATTATTCGAGTTTATTCGCGAAGATCAAAGATTTTCGGTCGTGATAAAAGTGTGATGATTCTCCGTCGGCAAGGTGTATACATATACTTTGTTGAAAAGAAGTTCTCGACTGTTACCTCGTGTCGTTCACCTTTCGCGAAAGTGAAATCGAGAAGCGGGAAAAATCGGTGATAAGAAAAAAAAATGTAAGTAGACGCCTTCTAAGAGCATTACTCCGCATTTAACGATAATTGCTCATTCGCCGGCAGTTCGTTATAAGATGAAAGAGTGGCGACTTCGCCTTCGAGCGGAATGCGACGCCTCGACGCGAGCGCTGACAATATTCACGGTAATCCAATTGAAATTAATTCTCGAGCGAAGGCTCTTTGTTTCCGTCTTCGTCCCCTGGCCTTCTCTTTCTCTCTGACTACGAATAAAGTCCCATAACCTCGCGTAGCTGTGCTGGTGAGTCTGTAGAACCGGAAGTGACGTGAAATATCGCCGTGCGACGTAATCGAGCGGGCTAGAGCAACGGAGATCTCTTCGAGGTTTCTCCGCTTGTTATCGTGACCCTCTCGGAGGTTAATCATGCGACCAAATCGAGACAGTAATTTCGCTGTTGCGAGAGGACACTATCGCACCGCGGATTTCCCATTAATTCTCCTCGGCCGTTATAAATTATCGTTCGTTAAACACCTCCCGTTTTTGATGTCGAAGTTTCTCGGCGTTTCAGCCGTTAATTAATAATAAATTACGCTCGCGTATCAGCAAATTATCCAAGACACGGATTAGCATTATTTCAGAGAATGTTTTGTACTCGATAAGAATAGCTGGTAATTTCGTGAATCGATAAGAAAACGAGGTGAAAGCGCGGTGCGAGAGTACCGTGCCGTAATCGGAATGTAATGTCGGTGTTTCGGAAACGGTTACACGCACACGCGCGTACGCGCACCCAAACACGGTTGAAAGGTGCAACAACCTGCTAATTTGCCGCGAAACACGAGCCAAAGCCACGGTGATTCGGGGATTATCGATGGACGAATTAGCAATTGGAAATTCGACGAGACATTCGCGCGGTGGTGAACGTTGACGCGTGTCGCGTGAACGAAGCATAAGACGCGTAAACGCCGCCTTCCTCATTAGAATGCCAAACATTTAGCCGTAAAGCAACTTCCTAACCTTCCTAATTCGGTGCTTCCGCGTGTTCTCTTCACCGCCCACGCGATTCACGCTGAACAGTGGCGCGTTTACCGCGGCAATCTTGGGCATTTTACCGCGTCGCAGTACAGAATCCGTTGGAAATTTCACCGTTGGTCGCGTATCCTTGTCCGTAGAGCGTATCGATCGAAACCGGGCAAAGGGTTAATGGAATTAAATCAATCTTCTTCGGTCCGCGTAGAGTGTATACGAAATTGTGCTCGTCACGTTCGAAAAGGGTTAGCTTCGACGTTAGAGAGCGAATAAATCTGAAATGGCAGGAGTATCGCGCGGAGGGAGGGCGCGAAACCGCGATGCAGTAAATCAAAATCCTCGACGCCAGTGAAATTATCTCCGCCGTGAATCTCCGTCAATAGGCGGCCGCTTTTGAAAAATGAGAAATATGCTCGCGTCGAGTCCGCTAGATATTTCTTTCGAGCAGTCTGCGAAGCAGGGAAAGAGGAGAGATGGCTGCAGGGATGAAGTCATCGGAAATTTGTCGATATTTTAACCGGCTCTTGCCTCCGGGGGATTTCGTCTAGCCACCCCTCTTTTCCCCGTTTCTTCCCACTCCTTTCGTTCGCGAGACCACCACCCTTAATACAGTCGTACGTGCGTCTATGATTTATTGAAAGCTGGAAAAAACTCTCTCCCTCTCTCTTTCCCTCCCTTTCGACTGCCCGATTAAAAAGTTCGCCCATTACCGGTCGCGCGTTCGTCGCGGCGCCCATTCAAGGCCCATTCAAAGATGTCGCATTGTCGCCGAGCCGTTTCGGTGCCTTGGAAAAAGCTTTATACAACAATGTGTCCTGGACGGGCACATTCGGAGGGAAAAACCGCCAGTCGAGAAACCGGCATTTACGCTCGCGATAGAATAATAATGGAGTGGGCCCCGCTTGTGCCAGACTAATACCGCGTCGCGAACAGTCTGCTGAAAATTCGTGGATCAGCTGCGGGCTAAGCTGTCGGAATGCTGCCACCTCTCCGAAACTAATTATAATAGAAGCGGGGATAAATGCGATCGAGAAAAAGGACACTCGACCTGCACCTAATAAACATTCCTCTCTCCTCGTCGTCGCGTATATTGATTGGATTGGACACGAACCGATAACGAACAAATTAATCGAAATTGGTCTGCAATCGGGATTGGAGATTTTAATTAGCCGAGATTTTTATTAGTCGAGAAATTAAGCAGCTTTACTGTAATACTTGGCTCGCAATTATTTCGTGAAATGCGACGTCGTTGTTCAAAGAAATCGTGCGGTCGTGGAACGTCCAATGAATTTCTCTCGCGTCTGGTCCGATTTCTGGATATTCGTGTTTGCCACGATGATGAGATAATAATGGCGCGGTTGTACGAGAAGGTTGACGAGGTGGAAACAGAAACAATGAGAGCAGCGTTCACGAGGGAAATCTTTTGAAGTTGCTTCGACTTAAGTAGACACAGAGGTTGTCTCTCCTAAGACACGAAATAAGATGACTCGAGGCGATAGTTGGTGGATTTCCGACGACCCATGCTTGACCTGACCGGAATTATAAAGAAGGAATAATAAATTTACGCGATGTTCGAAGGTAATTTCATTTGGGAGATATTATAAATGCGCGTCGCGCCGTATAAAACGTATCTTTATTCGTTTTTCGCGCTACTTTCTGAGTAACGTTTTAAAAACGCGATAACGAGTCGCTGCTCGTGAACGAACGGAGGGTAAAGAGAGAAAGCCGTAGAGTCGTTGCGGTTAATTTGTCGTTTCCTCCGGCCACGTAGCTCGTTCTCGTTTGTTTGTACCGCATTCGCGCCCGTGACGCATCCGTTCTCCAAAATAGGACGGTCCTCTTCTTATCGATGACCGAAATTCCGTGGAAACACCTCTGCCTTCTATCTCCAGGAAACCACTCCTCTTAAAAGCAGTTCACAGAGTACGGAAAAATTACGCGGCGCGGGGAAAAGGCGAGGTTCGAGGAAACACAAAGCCCGGGTCGCGATGCACCCAGGCGTCGTTTCATAAATCAAGAAACAAAGAAGAATCTAAGGGGAGGGTGGCAGAGAGAGAAGAGGGCGGATTGGCAAAAGGGAAAAAGGAGGGCATCGGAGAAAGAGAGCATATAAAGTGCCGTTGGCCGTAGTTTGGGTTGCATTGGTCCCCATTAAACATCAGCATCCTACTTTCCGAACTTGATTCCATTCGAGTCGACCGCTTAATTGTAAGGTCACGTTCTCGGACGTGCGTCAGGACCGAATCGTCGTCTGATCCCGATGGGAGCTACCTACAGGATTATACAGGGTGTTTTTCAGACGGATGATCCACTGTTAGTAGGGGAGTCGCGAGAATAAGAGAGAAAAGAAAAGAATTCTAAATTGCTTTAATCGTTATTATTACGATGTGATTATTTTCACGAGAGGACTCGTTCGTGTGTCAACTGGTACGAATTATTTAATGCTTTAGTTTATTTTAAGTTTAACGAGACCTCTATGTATGTAATAATGTCGTACATAGGTAGAATGTCATTATTCGACGTAGCTTTGTGAGAGACACCCTGTAGAGATAGGTAACAGCGTACAGGAACGTGCAGGCGGACAGGAAATCCCCCTCGTAGCACGAGTGCAGTCCACATTAGACGGCCGATACCGGGAACAATCGTCCAACAGGGGCTAATCGAACCGAGGCATTTCCATCCGGCGTTTCGGAACTTCCCTGCCGCCTGTTCAGATTCCTACGTCCACCCGCAGCCCGAACCGTCGTCTTCCTCTCTCCTATTTTCCTCCAACTTTGTTGCGAACTGCAGCTAACCTAGCCACCGAAATCACGGGACTAATCGCTATTTCAACGATGCACCCCTTCCAACTGGAGCACCGTGCTCCGTTCGTTCGCTACGCGTACTATTCGAACGCTCTTATTCTAGACGGTTCGTTAAGGACACATTGTTGGATGATTCTCTTTCGGTCTTACGCTCGATTCAGCGCTTGCATCGACTCGTCTTATTTTTTCGAAAACTTGTCGTTGTTTTTCCTCTGGATCCAACTTTTCATAAACAAAGCGTTAACGTTTTCGTTCTCTTTCCTTGTAATTACGTTTTGCAACAAAGTTAAGCGAAAGCTCGTTTTGATTACTCCGGAAACTCTGATTAACTTTCGCGAAATCTTATCGCTTCACAACGAAATTCCTTAGGTATGGCGTAGCGCTAATATTCGCGAGCTAGGTTCGTAAACGTCTCGCGATGTTATATATTGGCGGGTGAATCGCACGACCGAGAATTCGCGGGGCTTTGTTACAAACACGTTGCGGGCATCGAAATCGTGGAGCGAATCCCATCTCGTTCTGTTCGCGCGCGTCGTTCGAATACCCGCGCGCTCTCGAAACTGCTTAACGATGTTCTCGGATTAGACGCGGCTCGTGCCAACCGCATTTTCCCTGAATCAAGCAGAACTTGCGCATCTATAAATCACCGTCTTGTAACATAACTATCTATTCTCGTCTTCGCGAAATTTCGAGCATGGTTCGAGCTAAAAGAAGATTCGCTTTTCTGACACGCGATTATTCGACAACTATCTATGACAAGGGAAACGCTAATGTCCGCGTAACGAAATCGCTGTCGCGACGTTATTAGGTCCGCACGCGGTTCTGCAGCGGGAATGCATTATCGCGCAGACATTTTCGCCTCGACGCGTTTCTTATCCTGTTTATCGAGCAACGAGAGGTTCAAAGCGCTCGTACTGGTCGCTTCAACGGTAGAGATCGAAGAACGGCATCGAATCTGGCCACTTGGAAACACCTTTCCTCCTTTCTTTCTCTGGCACTTTATCGTTTCGTCGGCTCTTATCCACTTTTCTCAGCCGTCGTGTCTGTCCCTTAAAGCCCTGTACACACATCGCGGCATAGGTCGTACACGCGCGGTGTGTGCACGGCAGTCTAAAAAAGGCGGCCGGGGCCATTCGATGGCAGCTGTTCCACATTTGAAGGATGGATATTCTTCAGGCTTTGTCGCGACGACAAAAGAGACCCTCTTTGACAAAAGGCCGAGCCGAGCCGAGCTTTCCGCGCGACTCTCCTTTCTCTTTCTCTGTCTCTCTGAGAGGTTGGTACAAGCATTCAGGGGGTCTAAGTTCCATATGCGCCACGACAGAGGCACACACAACGAGCAGCAGCTCCTCTCCTATCCTCCACCTATGCGTTTCTCTCTTTCCGATCTCTGACCCCCGTTGTGTGTTACGCCTCGAAGCTCCGTGTTCTTGTTTCGACGCGGTAGCTCGCGCAAATTCGTGTCTCTCGTAATTAGACGACGCTGCTATTACCGCTCTCGTCGTGTCCCTCTTAAACACGGCTAAAAGCTGATAATCCGTGCTAATTCTCTTCGTTCCGCGCCAAGTTAATGATAATTCCGTTGCGTCGCGGTTGGTTAGGTCGTTAGCGAAAGTATTTTTCAACGAAACGAGGTTTCTGGAGCACGCTGCTACTACCGTGTTTTCCTTTCATCGTTTACGTAGCGCTGGAATTTCCAGGAAGCCAACTTCCCGCCAGTCGACACTGTTCGGGAGTGGTTTTGTCGCGTTTCGAGGAAACTCTTTCGTCCCCCCCGGAGAGTTACTTCTCTCGTTGGATCGTTTTCGCTATCAATAGATTCCAAGTCTGCTCAATGATCAACAAGGAGAAAAGAATCTCCGCTTAGATCTCGAGCAACGAGCGCGATCCTAAGCAAACGAACTTTCTTTCGAGCGGAGGAAATTCCAGTGTCCTGTTTTCGGCTTCCCATGTCCCTGCACCGATGCAGAACTTGTCCGAAACGAGCATCGCTCCGTTTCTCTAGTGACTAATGAATTTGCTACGAGCTCTTCTTGCTCGACGACCCCGTTTGACCCTACCGGCTTCCAACTTGCCACGAGCGTTCACGAATCGACCAGCGTGCCACGCAACCAGGCTCCCTCGACGTCTAACTCGTTGTGACTCACTAATGATTAAGTCCGTCAGCCGGCTCATGATTTCACGATGGCCTTTCGAGGCTAGTCCCCTGTCTCCTCGATTGATCGTCCTCTTTTAGCGAATCTCGAACGAAAGTTTTCGCGGGATAAAGTTACTTTTATCCGATCGTGTGTAACGTCGATACGTAACAGCAATCGCAATTACTGTGGCAGGCGAGCGAACTCGATTAGGATAAAGTTACCCTCTTGACTCGTGTAAATTAGAAACGTATACGAGGTTCTCGCGTGACAAGGATCGAACGTTTTCGATCGTAACGGCGACTTAGGTCGGCCAATGGGTGCGTGATCGAAATTAATAATTCCCGATCGTGCGATTGGAACGATCAGAGTTGACCAGCTGCGTCGGTTCTCTACGAACGAAAGAGAATCACCGAATTTATCGTTCTCTTTGTGGTCGTTCGTCAAATGGCTAATAATTAATCGTCGAACGACACGCGTCGATATCTATTATCGCGAGAGAGAAACGAATATGTATCAGGATCTATCGGCACGACCAACGTATGCGATATCGAAAGAATTTCATTTAAATCGCGCCGGATCGATATGAAATTCTTCTATCCGTCTCTCGGTTCGTGCAGCCGCGACAATTCAAAATATGAAATGCAAAGTCGAAGAAGCAGCGTGTCGCGCAGCTCGAAATCAATTTTTCATCGCTCGTCTTATTGTAGGTTTTCCCGTGGAGAAAGGGAACGAAGCGTTGTACGGAGGCGTCGGTAAAAACGAGAGACGGCACTCGAGGGGGTGGGAAATCGAATGTATTCGCGCGTTCTGAAACGTCACGGACCGAACATCACGCTCGGATGTCTCCGCGATATCGCTCGATAGCTTTCGGGGCATCTCGGCTGCGTTCGTTGTCGGTAGTGTCAGAGGGGGGGATTTAGTCCGTGATTCGATTCAGTGCTCGTAGGTCCGCGCAACAGTTCAGATCGCATCGTGTAACAGGGGGAAGTCGTACCCCCTAATTGGAGAAGTTAGTGGTGAGCTAAACCAGATAAACCGATACAAGTGCTCCGCGAGATAAACCGGCTTGGCCTTCGTAATTGGCCGAATTGACAAGTGAAGAACCTCCTCGTACACCGTAGACGGATCATCCGAATTCCTCGATCGATCGCCGATCTCGAGCAGATAGAAACATCGTTCTTATCGCAACAAAGGTAATGTACCATTTTGCAAAATTCCTTAATTGGTTTAATCAATTCGTGACGAATCGTCCAAGTTTCGTCCTGTGAAAAGTTCTGCCGACGGAAACACGGGAGAGATCGATCGAAAAATAACAAGCTTTCATGAATAAAAATCGTGAGATAACGTCGTGACGCGACAGAGCATTTTTTAATGCATACATTAAAAAAGCAATCTTCCAAAAATCGAATGGCAACTGGGTGAACTTTGAACGAGGCAGACGAGCGCGTGATAGGGAAAGAAAAGAGAAGCGAAGAGAAGAGAAGGCGTGCGACGCGCGTATCGTCATCGTATCGCTCGACGCGCACACACGCCCCTGGTATGCTCCGGTTCCCATAAAGTGTTCCCCACGTGGCGTTTCAACCTTCTCTCTGTATCTCTGGCCAGCCGTGGTCGTGTTCCTCCATCCGTCCGTGTCCATGTGTTACAACGATACGAGCCGCGATGACTTAACCAGTCCGTCAATTAAAATGCAACCATATGCCACTTAAACTGTTCTAAATTTCAACCATTAACTCCCTATACGTTTGCGGCTGTCGTCGACGACCTATAACCCACGATACCGAGAAGAGAAGAAGGTACGAGTTGCGCGATGACACGAACGAAACGCGTCTTTCTTTAATCGAAATGCTCTCGAAACGTTTGGTAGAATCGAAGAGAAACGAGGGTGCTGCTCGTTCCTGCGATTAAAATCAATTTGTCGGATTATCGGGTCGCGACGATGCAATCGGTAATCTTGTTACGGCGCAACGCGCCTTCGATCGTTGACGATACGATGCTCTATGTTCCGTAATTTTTTGTCGAATCGTCGCCGATGTTTCGAATAGACGAAAAAGTCGAGAAAATAATATGTAATAGTCGAAAAAACGAGAAGAAGTCCGAAGGTATATTACAACCGCGTGTCACGAATTTCGAACTGCAACCATTTCGTAAGAGATCCGCGTCTTGTCCGTGTCTGTTCGCTGTCAAGCGAGCTTACAACGAAAGAGAGGGAAAAAAAGGGTCTTTGCTCTCGAGTGGCATCCGATGAATAGGCAGTCCGTTGGCCGCGTACCGAGTCATCCGGCTTACGTTCTTCTTTCGTGACGAATCACAGGCCAAAGGAGAAGAAGCCGGAGACGCGCGCGTCTATACGCGCGATGCTTCTTGTTCCTCGTCGAGCAGCCAGCCAACAACGCACCACCCTTGTACATACGAGAAAACGAGTCTGGCACTCGTTCGACTTTGGCAAGCGAGCGTCGCGCGTAACGCGTAGCGCGTTCGACCAGCTACGAACGAAAAAGAAAAGTAATCGTTCGTTGCCACTCCGTTTCTCTCTCTCTCATTCGCTCTCACTTACTCTGTCTCGTGTGCACGTTACATATTAAGGGACGTACTCATTAGTAAATGAGCCCTGGGCAATCGAGTGGCGAGGTCCCAGGTGTTATCTCCGTTGCCGAGCGAACGAACGAACCCCTGGAACGAGAAGCAGCCACCTTTACGTGTCCCACCGTGTATATAAATAGGGCTGTTCAACGGTAGGAGGAGAAGTCGGTTCGTTCTCCGTGGCATAATGCCTTTTGTTAATTATTACAGCAGCCACACTTAGGAGGCTTAAAATTCACCATAAATAATCGGTGAGACAATACCATCCACCCCCAACACACCGGCACCACCAACACCACCGGCATACCGGAGTCGAAGAGAGGAGCTCTCGTTCTCTTGCTCTCTTTCGTCGCGTCGAACACCAACACCTCGACGTCGACCCTTTTCTCTGCTCATTTTCCATCCCCTTACGCCTCTATTTCCCCCTGCATCGCCGTGCTGGTGCACTCTTTGCCTATCCCGTTTTACCACCACCCACCCCTTCGCAGCCTTTTCTTTCTCGTTTCGCTCGCTCCGTTTCCTGTTCGTCGTTTCCTGTCGATATCCTCCAGCGAAATCCGGCGAAAAAAGCCGCGCGCGATATTCGGCGATGGTGTGCCTGGGGGTGTGCCGATGGTAGTGGTGCCGGTGCTGCTGTCGCTGCTATTGGTACTACTAGTATCTCCATGCTGGTGGATGGAAGCGCGAAAAACGACGCCGCGAGAGACTACGGCAATTTAGCCGGCGATGTACCTGCAGCCGAGAATTAATTGACGGATCGAACGTCCCTTCGAGCGCATCGTTACCATTTCCTTTAAACGAGCTGAAACCCGTGAAACGCTAATGATATCCTTCCCCTGTCTATCTCCGCTTTAGCCCTTTCGAGTTCCTCGCGCTCGATTGAATTCGATGAATAATTTGTTGCCTGTTTTCGCGTTTCGAGAAAAGGTTTTCCACCCGATTTACAAATCGTTCTCTCTTGCTAATCGAAAATTTCGATTTTGTTCGTGGAACATTTTTCATTTTTCCACCGTACGTCGCTTTCAAGAATCGTGGAGCACATTTTCCATCAACTTTATTTTCTTCGCGACGTAACTCCGTTCCGCTTCCTCGGTCCTTCGTTGCTCGGCTTTTAAATTATCCGGCTCTTTAAGCACGCCTCCGCCCAGCATCGCGAACGTAAACCGGGGACATAATTGAAGAGAAACAATCCATTAACGTTTCCAGTGACAGACGATCGGTTGAACGGATGCACTGTACGAAATCGAACGGGGACAAAGGTTATCGCAAAGGAATCTCTTTAATAATCGCCCTTCCGGTTGAACGAAGGCAAGACCTTTCCTCGTTACTTCGTTCGAGTCAATTAGCAAACAGCAAAGAGGAACATTGTTTCGTTGTCGCGAAAAATGAAATTTCATCGTCGTAAATCAAGTTCAACTCGGCATCCTTCGCGAACGATCTTTTAACGCCAGATTTTCCAATATATTTCAACGAATCAAGATGGGTTACAGTTCTTTTCGCCTGGTTTCCCGAAAAGCTTACGGTAGAATGCGCGTGTACGTGTACAGGAAGATAGATACTTACTTAGAAGTCTTTACATCGGGAACGCTTTTTATCCGACCTTCTCCCGTTTCTCGAGGCGAAAAAGCAGCGGTCGATCGGCCACGATTCGCGAACCAAAGAAAAGAGGAAACGATTGCGCCGCGTTACCGTGAAATTTATGACCGCTGCTAAAGCACAAACTCTCTCTATCTTCGTCGTTTTTTCTCCTGAAATCCCGAGCTGAAGTGATTTCTACCAAAAGATTGCCCGTAAGAAGTAGCCTCGAACGCGCTTGGAATTAACCGGAGCTAAAAGTCGAATTGCGAGGAACAGTTAATACCGCAACGACGTATCCCGTCGAAAATCTATCTTTACGATTCTCGTAACGTCCCGCCAATTTATACGTGTACGTTCACGAAAGGAGTCGAATTTTTGGAACATGCGGGAACATTTGACGGTACCTCGGACACGTGTCGATGACGAATGCTAATTAGAGAATTTTGAAACATTGGTTAAATCGACAGGATAAAAGGGACATGCTTCGGGGAACAGCCAATTAGGAAGGATCCGTAGCCGTCTACAATAAACGAACGCGATCCAAAAGTGAAAATGAATCGAATTCGGACGGCTTTGTGCTTTCCGCGGCGTCGACTCGATTAACGACTGACGTATTGTACGCGATCGAGATTATCGGCTACATAATGATCCTTATTAACGCGGTATTAGTACGCGTATCTGGCGAGTTGCACGCGTCGCGATTAACCTGCACAAACGCGCGTGCATGGCGTGCAACGCACCTTTGCTTCCTTTCGTCTCTGTTTCTCTCGCCTCGTCTCGCTGACAAAATGCCTTTTGTCAGCCGGTCTGCTGGCAAACACGAGTTTAACTTGACGAGCTTCGTCGCAACGAGACCAACGGAGAGAAAAGAGTGTCGAAGAGAGGAAGAGAGACGAGAGATGGAGGCGCAACAAACGTAGGAAGGGGATTGGATGAACGACAAGGGTCAGCTGATAGCGGACAATTATCTCTCAGTTTAACTCGAGCGATCCGAGCCTCTGGCCGCGATATTGTAAAACATTATTGCGTATACCGGATCGATCGTTCCGGCGAAATCGGTTCGACTACACCGGAAAATGGAAATTCCTCACGGTTAATTGAAATTCTTTTCTTCTTTATTTCTTTTTTTTCCCCTCTTTCGATCCAATAATTAAAAGCACAGAACAGCTTTTTCCACGCGAATAATGATTTCTCGTTTAAACAATAAAATCTCCTGTTTACTCGTTCCGTAAAAATAATTTTGCCGAATACTTTGAAACTTGTCGAATAAAACGAAATAAATGTTGTAAAGATAATTGAACGGAAATGGTATAAGATTCTCTACGAGATTAATATTAATATTAGCGTAAGCGTCGAGTCTTTAGAGAGAATAGGCCGCGGGTAATAGTCGAAATAACGAGAGATCGACGTCGAATTTAGATAAACGAAGCTCTATCGCGTTATCGGGGCTCCGTGGTTTAATACGGTGCAGCAATTTCGAGGCTGTTTTGGATATCGCGTACTCCGCTGGTAAGACGACACCAGCGAGGGAGTAGAATCGATCGTTTGGTATTTTTTAATCTCGTTTGACGCGGCAAGCGTGTATCGTTGCTTATCGACGGCTTTGCAGTATTATGTCATCGGTTATATTAGATTCCGCGACGTGGCACATCGTGTACTCCGCCATGAATTGCAAGCTGTCAATGATAAGGAGCCCGGCAATTTTCGAAGAAACTAAGATATCGTGTAACGAATTGAAATCTACAGATCCCTTTTTCCGCTCTGCTTACGCGGCCGGTATACGGTTATGCAAAAAAACGATTGTCACGAATTGCAGCAACGGAGTAACTTGGCTACTTTGAAATCTCGGGCAAACTCTTCTCGACGTTAAACGCTTCTTCCCTTCGGCGAGGAGTCGCTTAAGAAAATAGCTGGTTAGGATGGTCCACGCTGTTCCACTGCTCTCCGTCAGGGTCGAGATTTCTCGTTAGAGGTTAATTCGCGCAATTGAGCCGGTTGCCATCTTAAAACGACTCCTCGTTGCTTCTCTGGTCGGGTGTCGTTCCCCTCGTCAGCCTTTCGACGGTTTTTCGTTACGGATACAGGATTAAAACCGCGTCCGATTTGTTCGAGTATTGAAATTACGAAAGCAAAGTTTTAGGAGATGCGAGCATGGCATCGTTTTGGCACGTTTAAGCAGCACTCGCACGAAAGATGAGATAAAAATGGAGCACGATATGAAATTAACTCGCGGTCGAATTCACACTCGGAGGCACCGTTTCGTCGGGGGTTACACGGTTCGCGAAAAGGGGCGGTGAAGCCGGTCGCGGAGTGGCTTCGTGGCAAGAGGCGGGTTTATGCTTCCTGAAATTAGTTTGTACACGAGAAATTTATCATAACCCCATCCTAGCCGCGCTCCAGTAACGTAAATACTATCGTAAACGTGCAGCCGTCGTACGCGACCGAGCGAGGAGCTGTTTCTCGGCAAAAGAAGGGGTGGCGGAGATACCACGAGAGGGTAACCGGGGTCGATGCACACCCATTCGCTCGGATTTCCATCCGAGCGACGAGAATCCGTCGCCTTGAATACTCGTCACAAGACTAATGGCCCATTTCCGCTCGTGCAACTTTGACTGTGTTTCTCGAACGGTTTCTCAACGACAAAATAGGATCTGATATCAAGGAAATACAACCAGAAGCGGTCGATAACGCAGGCAGCAATGATCCTTTCAAATCCATAGACAGAATATTTAACGATTCGATACGTTGTACCGATATATCTAACTGGATTTAATTAAAGCCGAAACGCTCGAACTTCCGAATAATCGATGGCTGGCGATGCCAGACGGAGAAAAGATCGTTTGCCAGACTCTATCGTAACGATTGAAAAAATAGGGAAACGACGAATCTAGCACCGGTCGAGACGGGGGTGAGTGGATCAATGGCCGGAAAGCACAAAACCGATGCTGGAAATAATGCCTCCCGTTGCGCGCGGAAAAATCGCAACATGGCTGTCTCGTCACATGCACTTTTCACTTTTTTTCGCGATTTCTCCGCGATTGATTGACAGATCATACCAGTCAAACTCGCGTATCTCCCCTATCGCGTAATATTCCGGCTACGCGTCGCTTTCGACTCGAGGAAAATTCGCGCGAAAATGTCCGAGCTATCGGCAGGATCGTATTTATGAACTGCTCGAGTGGAGTTTCGTGCTCGCATCGAGCTTTAACGATGATTTAGATCGGTGTTTTCGAACTTTTAGCGGGTCGTACGTAAATAAGCTGCGATTCCTCCCTCTCTTTCTTGATGAAAAATCGGCGATACAGTCGCGAGCAGAATACTACAGTTCGTAACCTATCAGGGGTCTTAACCGTAGATTAATTTGTTAAATTAGCGAAGAAAAAGTTGTACGATTCTCTGACCATACGATTACGCTAAATTCTTTTGGACAACGTTTCCCACGGACGTACGACAATCGTAAGAACACGAGAAACCGTTGTCGCTTTATCGCGAGGAAGAGGGAGAAACGAAGGCAGATAAGATAGGGACTACGGGAGGATCGATCTGTACGATCCAATAAAAAGTAATGGTTCGTAAAGGCCAGGGTCTTTGGCGAAAAGTCAGCTCGACACCTTTTAAGCCCGACGACTAACGTTCTTCCTTCTATCCAGCCGTTTCGTGGCCGTTTTAGCGTAAACTCGATGCGACGGCACAATCATCCTCGCGAGACACGAAATTAAGCTGCAGTTAAGTGCAGGCCTGATGAAAAATTAACGGTGACTGCAGGCACGGATTTCCTTCGTTTCGTCGGCTTTATGGAAATTTCAGGCCGAAATTGTGTTTTCCGTCCCCGTAGTCTTCTACCCTTCGCAGTCTGGTCGTAACGAAATTATTTTCGAAATTTATTGGAACACTATGCTCGTCGAGCCGCGGCCATTCGTGATTCCGATTGTTCGCAGGTTAGAAGAATTACGAGATAGGATAATTGTTGCGCGAACATCGCTTACCAACGACGACGCTGGTCACGGTCATTTTCCGGCAACGTTTTTCTTGACATAAATCGCGTTTCCAAACGTATGTGACGGGATAAAATAGTGTGACGCGGTTATCGGTGTCCGACCTTTATCGTAAATCATCGAGAGCGAGTTTTCGTTGCCGTAATGTAACCGTGTGTCATTTTTCTTCTGCAACATGATCGTTTTTCTTTTCGCGTTGATACCTTTCAATTTTCGTAGCGAACCGAGATTCGTGTCGGTCGAAGTGAGTCTTTGGGTCAGGTTCGGGCAACTCGACGCCTAAGGCGGTAAACGCGTGGCGAGACAAGAGAACGAAATTGTAACAAATATCGGATATCCTACGTTAAAAAAGAACGAACAGTGGAAAAGAAAGCGTATAGCCTTTAATGGTTTCTGACGTTACCGCTTGTTTCTCTTATTTATCTATATTTCGTTGCTCGCGCGTTGCGAATGTTCATTTTCCCGCGTCGATCATTTGCCCGTTTTTCGAGTAACTTTGATCTCTCGACCGAGGAACGAAAAGGAAGCGAGATCTCAGCCATGTCCCAACGGTTATCAAATGTATTCGCGAATTTCATTTTCTCTGTCACACGCATCGCGAATCATCGTTGCGCCAGCAGTACATCGCGTCCCGCAAGGATTTCTTCGTCTTGCACCCTTCGTCATCCTAGAATCGGTAGCTGGTGTCTCTTTCCTACTCCTCTGTCTTTCTTCGTCCGTCTTGTTCTCGTCTCCTCTTCACATTTATCCGTGGAAAGCTCGAGCCACGAAGGAGGCTGCCCATTATCGCTGGAGAGATAATTAAAAAGGCAGGCGCGGGAGAGATATTAAAGCGTCGAAATGAGGGTAGAGGCCCTTATCAGCGGGACGTTATCGTTCGACGGCCATGTTGGGACTAACTTCTTCCTCTCTCCTCGTACCTCTTTGTATCTCTCTTTCCTCTTCTATCGTCTATATCCTGTCTTCTTTCTTACCCCCCCACTTCTTTGTTAATTGTTTCTGTATCTGGTGCTCGTCAAATTAGATACTCATCTTTCGGTGTTGTATTTGTATACAGGCCATTCGAAGTTTAGCGAAAGTAGGCGGCAGATATCGTAGTAGACTAATGAATGCTTTATTGAAACGACGGGGTACTCGTTTTAATTGATAAATGCACGAGAAGCGTTATTATTAAACGAAACAGAGTATATTCGAGTAAGAAAGGTCGAGGCGAATGAAATTAGAGACGGGCATTAAAACGATTTCAAGATAAAAGATGTCATTATTTCGAAATGGAGACTAATCCTGACTAATCTTGGTAATCTACAGGGAAAAATTATGAAGTTCGTCTCCAAAATGTGAGATCCTGTTTATCTAATCTGTTTATTACTGTTCCATTTCAAAATCACAACCGTTCTTATCGATACAACGAATATTGAATAAATACCGTTCTACCGTGTTAAAAAACACGTGCGTTATCGTATTACGCTTTCGTCATAGCTTTTTAATAAAGCGTTTATCAGGCCGCGGTCGCGTAACGTTTTATGGTCATTTTTGCTCGTAAAATATACGGATTCCGGGAAAATCCCGGAAGCATCGTTCGCTGAAAATGAAATTCTATTGGACTGGAACGCGTTTTCGCGAGGTTAGCCTTTTAAACACAGTAGAGGGTTGTTTGAAACGAACGCACACTGCTATAAAATGGTAGAGGGCTTGTTAGGGTGGAAGAAGGCCCCAATGACGTCACAACGAACACTCGACATCTTATTTCCTACGTGTCCGATACGGCACGAGTAATCTACAGAAGGAACAGACCAAATGGCAGTTGCTTTTCCTCCGTTCCACCTTTGTTTCTCTTCCCTTTGGCTCGCCGGAAAAGCCGGCGAGAATACACGCCGGAACCCCCGAGCTGACTCTAATGTAGATCTTTCACCGATAAGGTTATCGGTAAACGAGGAAAATTGCACGCTTCGTTCCCTCGAAAAATACTGTCCTACCTCGGTGCAGAACGATCCGTGTGATACGAATTTGATTCGGCGAGAGTAGCACAGAATGTGTACTCGAGATTTAATAAATTGTGCGATTCGATATTTCGCGAACAACATGTAATTTACGTCGCTTTTGTTACGAAGAACGTGTACACCTATGTGCGTTGAAATTACGTCTACCGTACGATAACAATAAGTGGAAATCGATGAACGAAACACGATAACATCTGCAATCAACGTCGACATAAATTGATTTTGAAAGCCTTTGCGCTCAATTTGCAATATTACCGCGCATCAAATATCTCGACAAAACATCGAAGACTGTCTACCTATGTACGATACGAGCCAATTCTTCGTCTGTCGAGCAGAATGAAAACCAAAGCATCGCGACGACGGTGTTCCCGCAAACAAAATCCGTGCTGTTGTTCGACGTGGGCAAACAACGTTCAAGTAACGTTCGAGATGAAACGGATGCATTAATATTCTCGAGAGAACCGTGACACGGCTTCTTCTCGCGTGGGCAGTGTTCCACTTTAAGCAGGTGACAAAAGAGATCTCGAGCTGTACGGACACGCCGACCACGGCCGAAGATCATAACACGTCCAAGTTACGAATCTTCATTCTGAAAGTGCAACGTTCACTCTAGGAGATATGGAACCGTTCCAGCGAGTATACTAAATTAGTCCAGCCACGGAGACGATAAAATACAGTTGTCAAGGTTTCTGGTTGTCACGCGTGTGTCTAGTCCACGCTGTGCGTTAACCACACGCCAGCCTTTCACACCGGCACGGTCTCGTTCATTTAGGAACGAATGAAAAGATTGGGAGCAATTGTCTCGTCCTGTATCGGGTCACATGCGCCTCTTCGGACCCTACGACTGCTTTTAAGGTCAGCGGATCCGATGGTCGATGGATGTTGCGGAAACCTCGAGGTTGAAAAAAACAAGCCCGATCGCTTGTTCCCCGTGTTCGAGATCGGTCGATTAGATTAGAACGTTGTTATCGATGTTATTATCGATCGTTGAAGTTTCTCTTTAAACTGGGAATTTCGTGCGTCAGATATCCCTAAGTAACGACGCTCGTTTGGACTTGTGCCTGAAAAGTAACGCTTGGGCCGCGAGGAGAAATTGAGCGCATTAGCGGAAAGTTAGGCGGGTGCATAACGGCTGTCGTTTGCGGACAAGAAGTAGGTTGCGACACCGACATCGTCGTCGTCATCGTCGAGAACACAGGAACGTGCTGCGATCGAAAACACGAAATCCATGGAACGCAGGAAACGTGACACGACTGGCTCGAGGCGAGAGAGCAAATAACAGCGTGTGTTTCGCGAGCTAGCGCGGAGGTTAGCCCACTTTTATCAGAACCACCCCCGTCTGTGGCGTTACTTTTCCGGCCTTTCCGCCCTTTTCCAAGCGGCCTTGCTTGAACGTCGCCGTTTACGAGCCGACTACGCTCGCTCTGTACACGAATACATATTGCCTGCTGGCGGTAGCGGTGCAATTAACATCGCTCCAGCTTCAAACCCTCCACCCGATGAGTGACGAAGGACGAAACGAGCCAGAGAACCTCCAAAGGGAGAAAGAAAGCTACAGAGAGAGAAAGTGTGAGAGAAACGGAGAGCGTCAGAGAGCGTCAGAGAGGAGAGTAATAGTTTTCCCAGCCCGCCTCCTCTCCGTCTCTCTCTCGACGCGTTAACTCGCCTCTTCTCTCTTCGATTCTCTCTCGCAGCCTCCCCTTAACCAACCCCGTCCCTTCATGGTCGCCATAGCAACCGCTCTCTCTATTCGGTCTATGTCTCTCCCGTTCTCTTCCATTCTGTCCAAGTCGCTCCCTTTATTCTCTCTTTCCCTCTCTCTGCTCGTGCCTACTGGCTTCGCCCTTGCCGCTCCGACCGTCCCAAAAACATTGACCTTAGCATCGAGATTGCCTCGTGCTCTCTGTCTTTCAGCGTACGCGTATAACTGGTATTCGTCGGGTCCGTCCGATGAATCGAAAGCGGAAGCGGAGTAGAGTCGCGATCGAAAGCGGGCAACCCTCGCTCGAACGGCCGTCCTCGGCTATCCAGGCTATCGCTGGATTGCGAACCTCTGCGAAACTGCAGAAAGCGACACGTGCGTGTGCCCTAGCAAATGGAGCTCGATCGATGATGCTCGCCTCGTATCGATTTTATCGTCGCTCATTGAATTTTACGATAACGGACGTTCGAACGAGACGAATCGACTCGTATTCGCCGATCTATGGCTTGTTTTATAGTTGTTGGATTAGATTCGTGACGGTACGCGCAGCATTCGTCCACCAAAAGACTGTTCGCGACGAGTTTCTCGCAAGTAATCGGCCGATGGATCTACTAAAAGTAGAGTAGACTAGAATAACACCGCAGCGAAGTAATTCGACCGCTACCCACCTATTTTACCGCTTACTTTACCAATTAAACAACGCTTTGAAACTGGTCGTTGGCAGAGTACGGTACGACGGTGTCGTAGCAAATAGAATAGCTCTACCACCGTGGCGCTAATACACTTTGCTGGGACCGAAGCTAGGAAAAATACACTCGACTATCTATCAGTGAGCTGAACTATCCCCTGTCTAAGGCACGAGCCTGCTGGATAGCCTTATTGACGAGTTCCACTAACAGGCTCGAAACGGAAATGCTCTTCCTCCCTTGCGTTTCTCTTCCGCGGCACGACCGCAGATTAAATTTCAACCAACGAGCAGCGATGTCTGGCAGGGCAGTAACAGGCGTGTTAATCTTGGTTCCGACCATTCTGAACGATCGTAACACGGTTTAGAAAGAAAAAAGAACGATCGAATCCACGATGATACCGAGAGGATTCTGTCGACAGATGAACGTGATTTTTTCCCGAGGCCGACGTTTCGCTGAAGGTGTTCGTTAATCGATACATTGCCATCGTTTCCACGAGCCGTAAAGTATTTAATCTGATCGAAGGGGGTTCGAACGACGCCAGGGGTCGTCGAACCGGAGGAATACTTTGGATCCGGCAGCGAAACACACCTCGTCTGAAAAGTGATGAATTATCCGTCGCTTATGAGCGATTTTTTTAAGCTGACGCTGCGTTATTTCCACGCATCGTCGTGACGTACATCTTAGAAACGCGATCTTCCTTCCGTTACCGTCGATAATCTAATGGCAGTCTCTTACGATATAATGGAAGATGCACCCGGAGATCCTTTTTCACCGCCCTGAAAACTACCGTGAATATTGATTACGCGCAAAAAGAACAAATAGACATTATGCATCGTAGAACGGTAGTTGCAAAGTTTAACGATAATCGATGTTTGTTTACCGCGGTAGCGTATTATATCGGTTCTCTAACGTGCAATATCGTAAGACAAGTTCGTGAAAGACGTTCGCGTCATCCGACCGCGACGCGATTGCCAGAAGCTGTCTCTCACCCTTCCGTCCCTTTGCCACGACCCCGAAAAAGACAAAATACGAAAAATATACAGCGGGCTGGATAGTCTCCATAATCTGATTAGCTAAAGTGTGTCTGATCGTTTAAGACCGACCACCGTTTCATCGTCGCGCTATCACCGGAATGCTTCTGTTTACTCTCGTTCTCGCTTTGCATACTCGAACGGAACGAGGAGTGTTCCTGAATCCATTAACCGTCGTTTCAGCTTCCGTTTGCTTAACACCCGACTACCGGGTCTCACCCAGTTCTGCCAAGAAAGCAAAAATCTCTCGATTACGCGGAAATCGCGCTTCTCGTTTTCGTTGGCTGCCGCCAGAAACGGTGTCTACGCGATTCTCCGATCGTTTCAGTTCGCATTACAGGATAATATACATAGGTTCTCTCTGCTACCTACCGGCGACTGTCAGCTGCAACGTCAACGCGAATTACGCGCGACCCGACGAACCGAAGAATCTCTCTCTCTCTGTAACAAACTTCTCTACTGGTCGGTTAACTCCGGGCTTCATCAATTTTAATTAATCTGGTCTTACGTAAACCGTCACTTCCAGACGTTGCGCGAATAACAATGCAACGGACTAATTTCCAAAAATTCGTAATCCCTTTCAATCGGCGAGTTTGTAAACGTCCCGTCGATGCAAACGCGGTGAAATTGGCCGTCTATAGCGGGGTCGTTTAAACGTGTTACAATGACGACCAGCTATCGAGATTTAAGAAAAAACATACGAAAATTAATAAGTTTCTATCGCGTTAACGCGGCCGTGGGAGCATTTGAGGGTAAAACTAGCGCGAGGCGACGAGTTAACTCTTCTTGTTCGGTTAACGGTTTAATTATCCGGCGAAATGAACGAGTTCGGCTCCTCTTCGAACGTAAAAACGAGCTTGCACGGAAATCGAGCGAATTTGCGTGCCCGAACCGCAACCGAATCCTTAATCGAGTGGAAACAGATAATGTCCCCTCTCTGTCAGTGGAGGAAAGTCACCCTATTAACCCATTAAACACACCAATGTCCTATTTACCGACTCTTTATTTGCTCTCGCTTGCGATCGAACGCAGGTTCTATAACAACCGCTGGAAATCTATAAAGGGGATCATTTTCCTGACTCACGGATCGACGAAGCTTTCGGCGTTTGCTCTTCCCCGCCTTCTTTCTAAATTTACTATTTTCGAATTACTTACTTAGATCGTAAGATAGGATCTAAGGAATTATATCCGTAAGACACTGCCGAAAGTTATCGAGAGTTCTCGGGGAAAGAAGAAAGATGAGGTCGATACGTCTGGTCAGCCCGAATTTACATATGAAATGGCTGAGTCGTTCGAGCAAAACGAGTGACTTATGCGAACGCGTAACGACCACCATCGCGAGAAGTGCACTCAAGGAACTCCAATTCCGTGGAAAGTCTTGCCCCACCGTTTTGGTGTCCCCTTCTCGGCTGTCTCGGTATATAAATATTTATCGGCAGTAAGTCGAACACCGAATACGAGAGGATGATACACACGAATCGAACGCTTGAGGAAGCTCGATATCTAAATGAACAAATATTTGCTTGACTCGCATAGTTTTCGAATATTTGTCCACGGTTGCATATTTATACGAATTCTCTGAATATTAATTTTGATCATTAGATACCACGACGCAGCTCAGAATTTTACGGTGCATATTTAATCTTTGAATAATCCACGATACACCGTCGACTTCGTCGTTTATCGAGTTTCGAGTTCTAGTTTCATAGACATTGCCGTTTCGATGCGAAAAAATCACGGTTTGTCGAGGAAACCTGACTGGCACGAACACCGCGAACGACTTGGCCTTGCAATCGTAACAATTAACGCCATTGTTCCGTTTTAAAGAATTTATTATAACCATAGTCATCCGTGGAGTCGTCGTAGGTCGAGCTCTTCGACGCGAAGTACGATCGTGAAAACATTATTCATCGAGGAAGTTGGTCGAAGGTGACGCATAAATTGCGCGGGCCACAGCGTTTCAATTTTCCCTGGTAATTTCGGGGCTTTTAAAAAAGTTCCACGTAAAATCTCATTTCTTTCCGTGGAAAGCAATATTTGCACGCGCCGACAAGCTAATATCGCTGTTTACTCGGGAAACATAATAATCGTCCGGCGTGCGAGCGAACTTTGCTGAAACGAAAAAAAAAAAGAAAGGTAAAAATTATTCTTTCGAAAAAACGTCGATGCAGAAAGTACATCCTGCGGTCGATTTCGTTCTACGAAATCGACGAAACTTTAACATTTTACGCAACCGTAAAAACGCTCTCGAATTTTACCTCGTTGCTGCATTTTTTCCTTTCTCTGTTAGTACAATTTTACGGCTTCGTTTTACACGTTTACTTCTTTTTTCCTGTCCTCTTGTAGCCATTTTTTTCCGCGGATCCTTTTCCGTCTCGTCGCGTTGTAACGACTTTGAAAACGTCTATTTGCCAGATGCTTGGAAGCGTCGATCGCGATTTAGAATTTCGCGAAAATTTGAATGTGTCGCGCGTCAGCCGTGCCAAGCTAAACAATTTGCATAATATCAAGTCACATCGGTCGAGAGGCGAGCAAATAAACAAACTTTCAGCTCGAAGTGGTGCTTCCCGCTGGAAGAGAGAGACAATTTTGCTACAATTTGTTGCACTCGAGGCTCGCAAATTCGCAAAGTCGTCCAGCGTGCCGTCGTCGAGATTTTCGCTATTTCAACCGTATTATCGTTGGAAATCTGTGTTAAGTAGGCTACTTCGAAAGCCGAAGAAAAACAGAAATCCAAGGATTTAGTAAGAGACGCGTCTCAGGAAGCGAACGAAAAAAAAAGATGTATAAAACACGAAAGCTTAACGTCCCCGTTGTGTATTAGCATTCGGGGAAAATTATAATTTCAGATTTCGAATTAGCATTTTACTTACGTCGATCCGTGGAAAAAAATGAATATACAAAACGAACGCGATCGACCGACTTATCGCCCGTACAAAATGAACGAGACTTGTTCGAAACAATTTCTCCGAGAAATATCGAGTAGATCGTCGATAACTAGCGGTCGGTATCGATACGAGATTACGAGAGGCTTGGCGTACGATATTCGAAAAATTGCTGGAGAAAAACGTAAAACGAGAAATTGTTAGTTGGTCGGTTGAAAGTTCGTAATGGATACACGGTAAGCTTTTCTTAGATATTGCCGAGATCCGATGTTCTCGTAGACTAGGTCAGGTGCGAGAATCGACCGAAACTTTAAATAAAAGCGATCTCTCGAGTTGCGAATCAACATTCTATAAAAGTTCGCGTTTCATCGAACATGCGCGTTCTTTCGTCGAGATAATTATTTCGCCAACGAGGTAAATATAATTCGCTAGACAGACAAACCGTGATGAATTTCGACCATATTTACCGAGTAATATGGTATACGCGTAACTAATTAAATGGAATATTTTGTTGTAACAAAAATTCACCGTGAGCGAAACGAAGCCCTTTTGATTTTCATTGTCGATTTACTCAAGCGAAAAGCAATTTTTAACCGTTTCCGAGTAAACAGCGTTATATCGAATTTGAATCTACATAGACACGAAGGTAGCTGGTTAGTCGACGTCCATTGTGTCGGTTAATTTCAAAGGAAATGGAAGCGTTTCTTGCACGAGCACGTTCGACATAATAACATCGCATTCGAATGCAATGGTCTGCTCATTAGCATTTGGTGCCCCTTCGGACCCCTGTCACCTCTGACCCCGTCGACGAAACGGTTTCCCGTCGGTTACAGGCTCGCACACAAAGTGTGTTGGATCGTCTCTTTTTTTTTTTTCGCTTTCTTTCGTCGAGCTTCCAGGTTCACCAGCTGGTTAACGAAAGAGCAGTTCGCTCGGATCTTTTGAATAAAAGGGAATCGTGAGCTGGATTTAGCGATGGTCGAGCAGGAGATTTCATTCTTGGATTTCCTTGCTGCTTGCTGGCGAAAATGGAGGTTCGAGGAACAATCGTGGGCGCGTGAGAACGAGAAACTTGAGCTTTCATTTCGGAATCTTTCTTTTCTTCGTCGTCTTGAACCTCGACGACAACCAACACGGTGGCAAAAGTTTTTCCCGCTCGCGATTCTCGAACTTGGAAAGAATTCTGTGGCTCGTTCTTTTCTCACAATTACCCTCGAACAACGAAGAGAAAGATTCGAAGACCTTGGTTCCGATATCGCGAACCGATAGATAACCGATAGACGCTTATTTCTCTCTTGAACGGATAGCTCTCCTATTTCCAAACGTTCATAGGCATTCTATAACTTTGTCTTCTAATTGCCTTTCGTTTCATCTCGAGGAACATTGTCGAGCCGCGAAAGTTGCGAATTATTTTTCGATCGAAGGGAAATTGGTGGCGGAAAAGAGGAGGGAAAATAAATGAAAGGACAAGCCCTTTGATAATAACGGTGCGTACAAGGTTATATACTTAACGATGAAAAACCAGCGATACTCGTCGCGGATGAAAAAGAACCGTCCGTGTAACGGGAACATCGTCGAAAGGATTCTCGAAACGAGGAAAAAAGCAAGGAGAGAAATTTCATCCACCTCTATGAGAAGCTGGAGTTTTCGAGTCGGCAGATGAACTTTGAAGGGCCTTGGGCTTGGATGGTGTGCACGAAGCCAGAGACGAGGCCGATTCTTCGTTGGCCGCGGTTTCCGCGCGCGATTCAACGAGGACGCCTCGACATCACAGCGAATTTTCGTACTTCCTCGGGAATTATGCTAATTACCGAGCTCGCTGTCGCGGCAACGGACCACCCCGAGTGCTTTCTTTCGACCGTTATAACGTTGTGTTTCGACCGAAGAGCACAGCGAGAACAGCTCGAGCCGAGTTAATCCGTCTGGACGGATAAAAACGATAAAAACGAACAGCCAGCTGGTTGGCGCGGTGTTGCTGCCCTGTCAGACACTGGCCAGATCGATTTATTCGCTTTTCTATTAGTCGTTACCGACCAGACCTGTTCTGGACCAACGAGCGAAAATTTTATCGACCAAGCAACGCGAAACGATTGCGCTTCAAATTTTCATTCGAATCGTACTACTCCGGGACTTTGATTTATCGAATAAATAAATACGAATCATAACCGTGGTTTCTGTTCGTGTATACGCGTATCAAAGATGGTCCTCGCAATCTTTAAACGGTGGAAAAGCTTCGGTCACTTGCAGACATATATGAATACGATGGAATAGTGTACATTTCAATCATGTAAATAAAAAACAGTAAGTTTTTAAATATAGGTAGGTACACAGCATCGTTGCGCGGAACGATGTCGAAAATATTTATCGAGTTAAAATTACTTTTGGATCAAACGATCCGAGAAGCGGTGCAGCTTTCACCCTCCATCATCGTCATTGTAGCTGGGCTACCTTTTAACCCGTGATACCGTTATATTTTCGGATCGAATCCGACCCCGATGCGTGAACGCGTTTTTGGTGGTGGAATACGTGTATGGATACTATGAAAGCGTAAAGCGAATCGAAACAAAAATCTGCTTCTTGCAAATGAAGAGAATACGAGAGTAAATGGGGAAAAAAATGCATTGTCGAAAAGATCAAATTTCATGCTTTATACATAGAGTAATAAAACACGATTCGGACTTTTCCGATGACAAATCCGGTAAAACGAACGAGCAATAAAAATAGTGATCATCCACCGCGCGTCGATTATGCAAAAATGCAAAAACGATGCTCGAATGGAAACAAACGGACGAAAATTGCGAGCATGATTAACGCAATGATTAACGGATGATCTGGGAGCCGGTGTAACGGAATCGTCGTCGATAAGCATGTAAAATGTTGCTGGGCACCCGAAATAAATCATCGACGCGACAACGGAACCGATATAATGGACTATACGTTCAATTAATGTTCGACCGAATTCGTACACCGTCGTCAAATATATCACTCGTCGATGAAATAGCAGCAAATCGTAGCACGTAAGAAACTAGTCCAATTCTAAGACCGTGAAAATGAGTCGTTTATCGGTTATCAAACATCGAGCTGGATGATAAGTAACGCTACGTTGTCGTCGTTTGATAAGTTCGATAAAGATAGTGGAGTAGCCGATGATAACGGAGAAAACGACGTTTCTTATTAAAAAGTCGTCGTAGGAAAAAAATTGATTACAAGCGAGTCGCGGAGAGGTAGGTAGGGATCGATTTCTCTCGTTGGCGATGAATTAATCACCATCGAAAGGGCCTTTATCGTTCTCTGTTCTCCTTGGCGAAAAGCAACCCGATAAAAAGCCTCGATCTCTCAATAGAAATTTCAAAGTCCGCCAATAATTAACCGACGAACTCCGCCTCCTCTTTCGCGTAGCTCTCGTTTTCAGCGTCGCGTCGCGTCTCTATCGCAAATCACACGTCGTCGAACGTGTCCCGAATCTAGTCCTTAATGAATCATAATTTCCCGATCTGCTGGCTCTCTTCCCCTACTCTCTTTCTTCTCTTTTTTTCCTTTTATATATTTCCTCTCGTCCTCTCGTCGAGGAGCGGTTGAAAACGAGAGGTGCACGGAACGAGCGCACAAAAGTACCTACCACCCCAGCCACGGGGTTCGAGGCAGGAAAAAAAGTCGTGGGAAACCGGTGGAAAGTGGGTGGACCTGGTTCGCAAATGCGATATCTTGCTAACGAGCCAGTAATGTGCGGCGGGCCGCGCCAATAATTTCAATTTACCGGTGTCGAAGGTGGCGCGCAACCCACCGCCTAGGGAGCGCCACTGAAAGGGCTGCATTACGCGTTGCTAGAAAATGCTTTCATTTTTTTTATTTCTCCTTTTTCTTTTTTTCCTCTTGAATCCCTTCGTTTCTGCAAAGTTGTTCAATTTCTTCCACCTGCTGTTTCCCTTGAATTTTACTTTCAGCCAAAAGAGATTAGTAACAGGGAATCTAGTACTCTAAACGCTCGATAGATCGCGAACTTTAAAAATCGTACACGCACTTGTCTCTTCTCTTTATACTTTACGTCGGATTAAAGGAATTTGTAACGGTGGGTTTAGTACTCCTCCTCCGTAGTTCCACAATTTCCACCGTCGTTAATAGCGTCCTACATATTTGCTCGAAAATCCCAAAAGGGATACGGTCGGTGGATACGCGTCGATACTCGGTTACCCCATCAGTGGTCGAGTTAATCTCGTGTGCAGTAATTATGACCAAATAAGATAGATCGGATGTTTCAATTAGCAGTTAGCGAGGCTCGATGCATCCGGGATGCAAGATGCACGACGTTGTTGGGGTTCCGAAACGAGCGGATCGAAAATCCAGCATGGCACGAACCGATGAATGGGGATAATCAGGTTACCAGGAACACTGAAATTAAAACGAGCATACCCGGTTCAAAAATAACAGCGGCTCGTTCACTCGGTTTACCTAGGTATTCGTCCTCTATAAAATTATATTCGAACGCGATCGCTCCCATAAAATCATCGTCGAGCCGTGCAAACTTCTCTCTCTTCTTCTCTATAAATAAACCACTGCCACCGAAATCCACTTAACACGGCTAACTATAGATGCATTTAATAGAACGACGATATCTTTCCGTCGGAATGATATTGTCGCGTTCTATGCCCCGATATATCATCCCCAGGATTTCCTTAGTCGTCCCGAGGGCACGGTTTCCACTTTTTACCCGAATTTCGAACGTTCCTCGTCGACACCGACCGCCTCATTAAGAAGTGACGTATCGACCTGGGAAATCGACATTATTCTCCATGGTTCTTGCTGTAATCAGTGCGTGGTGGTATCGCGGGACCGAATCTGCGCGTCGCGTCGTTAACCTGCAAAATCCCATGCAACCCATGGGACCTTGTCGATCTTTGCTACTCGAGGGTTTGAGAGATTGAATTTGTTGTCGTTTTGGGTACGCTGTATCTTTGGCTTCCTCGAAGAGAAAATACGCGTCGCGAGAACACCCTACTATTATACCGTTTAGACCGTAAATGTTCGCACGAGCGTACTTACCGTAATAAACGTAGTTCAAAGTATCGAAACTTTTCCCTTACTCGTATATCGTTAAAGAAAGAGATTCGAGACTCGACGTATAAATAGTATCGAAAATATATATTTGGCCGAGTTTGTAGCGCGCCCTCGAGAGGCGAATAAAAAGATTAGTAAGTTTCCCGGTTTGCTCGAGTAGCCTAGGCATGCCAATGTCCCCGGAGGTTGACCGTATCGGTCGCCATAAATAGAAAACGATGGATCGAGGGTGTTCACGGTGAACAGGGGACGCGAACCATCACCTACGCGTCTGTTCCGACGAGTTCGATCGTTTTTCTCTTCTTTCCTGGAAAGCCACGTTCGTAAAGAAAACGAAAACGGACGAGCCGAACATAGGGCGCGAGGAAATAGACAGAGGGCAGGGCTATATAAACGTGGCAGGGTAAAATACTAGCCGTGGTGTGCATATGGGGCTCGAGGTTTAACCTTGACCCTCGTGGAACCCGAAACTCACCACGCCCTGGAAATATACCACCCTCGACTCTCTTCCCTTTAGTTTTTCCTGAAGGTTGCTTTGATTTATCGTAGGCCTTCTCTCCGGTTTCTTAACGCATTCGTTTCTCGAAAGGGAACGCCATAAACATTCAAGATTTTACGGTACATATTTCGTCCGTAATTCTTCGGCGATAATTAGGATAGTAAGCTTGCATCGTTCGAATGTTTGAAACGAAAGAGCGAACGACACCGAAATGTTGTTGGATGTTGAAGGCGAGAAAAAGAATGACGGTTATTTGACGAAGCAAAGCGGATGGAAAACGCGACATCGAAAGTTAAATAATTACCCTCTGCTGAAACGGAGAATAGGTTAATTAAAGTGAGCAGCGCGTTTTCACGAGCGTACACATACAGCGATATTCACGATCCGCTGAAACATTATGCAAACGCGGTTAATAACGATCGTTTGTTTTTCCTGTTTTTCTCGGTTTTTCTGTTCGCGCCAATCTCCAACGATCGCTCACCCTTTCGCATCCTTTCTTCCTCTCTCGTCTTTCGAAACCTATACACGGAAGATTAAAAGCGTTTCATTTTCATTCGCCAGTGTTACAGCGAGCGGCGAGTAGTCGAGCTTTTACATTATCCAGCCAGAAAATTCCAGCCTTATCTCCGTCCACGGTGATGCTTCTCATTCTTTTCCTCTCTCCCTCTCTTTCTCTCTGTTCCGGTGCGCTTCTGCTGTTCTTCCATTCTTCCGGTCCCCTGGCGACGAGTATTCACCGCGGTCTTGCAAATTTTCAATCGCATCAGTCATCGCGGCCGGTTTTGAATCGTTTCGAGCATTATCTGCATCTCGAAAAAGGTTCAAAGCACCGCTGCCAGATTCTGTCTTTTCAATTCGAATCCGTGTATATCGCGTATCAACGCTGGTATTCTTTTTCGAACGCTTACGGAACGTTGTACAGTGTATACTCTTTGAATCCTCGTTCGTTTTTGTCTCCGCGTTTCGCTGTTTCGCGTCCCTTTGCGTTCGGTGGTAGATACGAGAGTCAAAGGCATCTCGTTCGAGATTCTACGCATAATCTTTCCGAACGCGTTCGATTCGCGAGTTATTTATCGATGCCGTTTGTCTCATTCGCAGGTCCAGAAAACAGCTGACCCGAGGACGAAGGTCACCCAGCCATGGAATATAATTAGTACGCCACTTACGGAACGGCAGGCCAGCTATGGGTCCACTGAAAACAAGCTGCAACGAGACACAGGCACACTCGGCAACAGTACTTGGAAATCGGCCTTTGTGCGAACACGTGCGAACCCACGGACAACCGTGTTTCCTTCTTGAACGGGTCTCCTTCTTTCCTCCTGCTCGACCACGAAAGGAACGCGTGGAAATGCCCGGCGGACGCGCGGAAAAACTTTCAAGGGGAGCCAGCTTTTTCCGCGAACGTTTGACACGCGAAGGTCTTCCTGTTGATTCCTTTATTGGTCCTTCGCATCGGGACGGTTTCATTTAATCGCTGCCAAGCCATGACGCAGGATTTTCAACGTACCGTGTAACGTACTCGAAGCATGTAGCAATTGTGCGCGCGTATAATTAACCGTGCATTAAAAGCATTTGCATCAGAGGCGGATATATCGGTCGATTTCGTTCGCTCGTTATCCGTGGAAGCGAACGTCGACGCGGTAAAGTATCAATTTCCACTGGACATCGATTCGAAAGAAAGAAGACGGATTCGCCGGAAACGCGTACATTCGAGTGCTCTGTCGATGCAAATGGATTAAGCATAGCGAAAGATCGTCGAAAGATTTAAGAAACAACGAAAGATCGTCCAATTAACTTTTCGCTTTTAATTGAATCTTATATTCCCTTTCTCGCTCGGTTCGCCCAGTTTCGTCGGGGTTCTCTCCAGTTAATCGTAAAAGTCAAAAGTTTGCTGGAGTAGCTTCGACAAAGGTAATTGAAATCTCGAGTACGCGAGACGATTAATTGCGGTAGAGACGACGAGCGGAACATTTCGGCGCTCGGTCGGTTTCTTCGACAGCTTGCAAATTGCCGCGTCGAGTGGCACCGCGAATATCGTGTAAACGGGGACTGTTGGCGAATGCTCGTCGAGACACGGGGTATTCTTTCAAATTTTTCAGACAATTCGTTCCCCGCTGGATGAGAAGGTCTGCGGTAGAGAAGAAGGAAGGAGAAACAGAAGAAGGAGGAGAAGAAGAAGTTGAAGAAGAAGAAGAAGAAGAAGCAATTCCTTCGGACGTCGAGACGAAGGTACCCAGGTATTCTTTTTAAGACGGAACACTTTACTGCTGCTCGTTCCACGCTGGTAATGGAGAATCCCCCAGCCGCCCTGAGGAATTAATTCGGGGCTAACGCCGAGACACTCCCCGATATCGAGTCACTTTACTCCCACGAAGCGGTGTTAGTATCTCGCTCGCCACCCTCTCGGTTAACTTTTCACCGTACTCTTCTGGCCACTTGGACCCTGAACCAACTTCTTTTTGTCCCGTTCACTGGAACGATTTCTAATTTACCCTCTAATTTGCCCGTAATCCCCGAATCCGTTTCACTAGGTCATTTACAAAAAAAAAAGCAGAACTTACCGGTACTTCGTATTTCGCGTTGTTCGCGTTTTTGGCCACGATTTTCGCCATCAATTGTATCTTTAAGCGGTCACGCTCTCCATTGCCGGGAATCGTAATTTCCAAGATAAACAACAAACTCTTGGCGACGTTCCACGCGAATTAAGAGGCGCTCGGAATTGCGGAGCTTTTAATTAGCCTGAAAAAAGAATGATGGGGAAGTGGCGGCCTAAATTTGCGGTTAAAACACACCGCGTTCGAGTATAGCGAACTACGCGCGATTCGAAACGGTTTGTCGCGTAAGAAACGATATCGGTGTACGAAGTAGCGACCAAATCGACGTACGTTTTTCACGAGATTCTTGGCACCGTTCCTAGTCCTACCACCCCGTCTCTCCAAAGATCCTTACGATATCCGCTTCGAGAACGTTTGCATAGCAAAATATAATACAGGTAAGGAACAATTTCATTGATCGTACGTTCGAAAAAATGACTTTTATCTCGGTAGTTAAAATCACGCGCTGTTTAACGATCCATGTTTCCCAAAGCGTGTTTTTCTCCCTCTAGAGGCGACACGGGAGTCGTGGAACAAGGAAATCGAAAAGCGGCAGAGGCATCGGCATCGTGGTCCAGGGTGTCGTCTCCTAGAGCATCTTTAGGCACAGCAGACGCACGAAGCGCGCGCAAAAGAGACGAACGAGAGAGGACGAGGGCGTCCAGTGGTCGCTACGAGCGACAGAGAAAGAGGGGAAGAAACGGCGCGGCGTGGAGCGGCCACCGGGAAAGAGAGGGAAATTCAAAGATGGCGCCACGCGTGTAATCGCGAGAGAGAGGGGTGCGATCGTGCGACAAAGACGAGAATCCTTCCCCTCTCGCTTCGAGCGCGACCGGCCGAACCGAAACGTCCGAATCCGATCGTCGAATGGCTCAGTAGTGCGCGAGACACATTTCGCGTAGCGTGTTTCGCCGAAAAGTCGGTGTTTGCCGATGATTCACGAACGTTGCAACGAAACCGTCAGAGGATACGCGGCGGACCAATCCCTGGTTCCGTTACATCAGCATCCGACTCCGTGGGTTCTCGACGATTGGTTCTCGTCGCGATGCGTTCGTTCATGTTTCGTCCGTCGTCGTCGTCGTCTCGAGTGCCGCTGGCTGGCTGGCTGGCTGGCTCGTGTATCCTTCTGACTTTCCTTCGACCGGTACAACGCGCGATCTAGTGTGCGTAATCGTGTGCTTTCTAGGCGAAAGATTTTCGAGAGAACATACCGGGTCGCGACGTGCCCCGTGAAGCGACCGATCAACATCCCGCGAGAGAAAGAAAGACGGGGAGAAGGAGAGTAGACACGTAGGGTATTTTGGACGCAGATCGATCGGTCGCAGCCGCTCTCCGGTTCGCGCCATGTGACCGGTCAAAGACCAGTCTGTCCGGGATTGGAGGTTAGAAAGAAAGATTTGTCGAGGGACAGTGTCAGTAGCGCGCGAGCAGCGATCGTAGAGTGGTCTGGTCGGGTGTCGCGAGGAGTGCGTTCTTGGTCGTGTCGCGCGTATGGCGGGTTTGAAGCTCGGTCAAGAGGGGAAAGAGAGACTCGACTGCCGCGAATGTCGTTCTCTCGGGTCAGATGTAAAAATAAAAGGAAGCAGACGTGTCTCAAGGCTATCGGACCGCATATTGTCTCGGCCAGTAGCGTAAAATCACGCGGTCGTCTCCCTGCTTATCGTTTCTTCCCGTGTTGTCGTCTAATGTCTGTGCGCGCGCGCTCTTCTGTTTCTCCTCCGTAAACGCGATGCGCTCTACCGACAATAACGTAACGCTGATTTAAGGAAAAAGATGAGAAATTACGCGGACGTTGCTTCGTACGATTCCTCGATAACGACGACGCGACGTACACCACGCTGGTCCGTTATCGTGAACGCTTAAAATCTTCGTGTCTATTTTTACGACGTGTCGATAAAACCAACCGCTTAATTGCTTCGTTGATAAATCTTACTGGACGCGGTGAATCGGTCAAGTTTTTCCTTCGCTTTTTGGTACGCTTTCCTAATACGATTTCACGGAGTTGCTTTTGTCTTTCTGTTTGAAACGCGAAACAAAAGAACGCTACGACTGTTGCGAATTAAACAAAAGGAATATCGTACAGGCGCACGTAATTGTAATTTTATCGAACGATCGGTAACGTAAAAGGTTAACGCTTACGCGCTCTACACGTTTTGTTAAGCACGACATAATATTTATCGTTTTTACAAGAAAATTACCGTCTCGTTTTCCGTAGACTTTGTAGCACGTGCGTGTCGCAGTAAACCACGTGTTTACGTCGCGGTTGATCGTTCCGAGCCTTGTTCGATCTTGGTTCTATTCCTCGTTAATGAATCTGTAACCGGTTCAATCTGTATCATTTTGTCTGGACTGCGTGTTTGCAGCGAGTGGAAAACGATTTAATTAACGTCATTCCTCGGTGGAAGTGGAAAATCCCCGTCCGTAAGGAGAATATAAGCCGAAAAGCGGCGTATGAAATTAATTTAACGATTAAAAAGCCGCGCGTATTAATTATAAAACAGTCCTGAAACGTTTGAAGATCGAGAAGCCTTTAGCAATTGTACAGGGTAGTCGTCTACGATAGATAACGTGAACTTATCTAGGAAACCGAGATTTGCTTACAAAAACTTCAACTATTTCAGATTAAGTCGAGTCGTTTTGAAACAGTTGCGTAGAGAATGATACGACATTGTTAAATCGTTTCTACGAGGCAATATGTACAAAGTGTGTCCGGCGTACTACGTAATCGAAAATACTTTCATGTTCGCAGTTTAAAACCGTTCAAATCAGCGAGAAAATTGAAGCCCGACGAGGTGAATAAAGTGGATCACGTTCGACTACTGATTTCTGAATTCACTGTCGTTGCGAAGCAACAACGTCATTGAAATCGATATCAATTAAGCCACGCTGATCGTACACGTTGGAAACCCCATAAAGGGTAACCCCGTTAACGCGTTGACTGTCGCGAGGGTCACCGGTGACGGGTGCCACAAATTTAATATTGCAAATTTAATTGAACGATAAAAAATGGAGAAAGAATTTGGAATATTGCACCGTATTCTGGCAGTCAGCGCGTTATCGCTCCGACAGAGCAAGATTAATTCAGCTAAATCCTTAGGAACGAATTCGAAGTCTGCGAATTCCTTTGGTAATACTTTACTAACGTAAGCACGAAATTCGTGAGTTTCCGTTTTACGATTGTCATCTGGAAGGATTCCAATACTTTTTAAGAATTAAACGCCACGTTCGCGCGTCTCTTGTAAGCATCCAAGACGAAAAGCTAACGAGTCTGGACCAAGGTTAGAAGATAGCGCGTGTTGTATAATAGCCACACGAGCTTGATTCAGGGCCGTGTAAAGTCGGGAACACGCGAGGGGCGACACGGTCTATTTTTATCCGTAGCTTGGATACGGAAAATGTAAAAGCGTGAAGATTCCAAGGATAGCAGAATTTGGTTGGAATGACAATTAAATAGACCTGAATGCCGTTTTTAAGCAAGGTCCTGAATTATTGTTCCGTTTGAAACAATTAGGACCAACCGTGAACATTGTAGTAAATTCCATTAATCAACGAAATTGTGTCTAAGCTCGTGATCCACCAATTGTTTCGAACAACGATGTGTACCTATTCTTACGTCTTGTATACAGCCTGTATTACGGTGCGGGAATTATTGTTAAGAACATCGTAGGGCATTGATCGGTTTTCTAAAGGGTACCGTATTCCCATATTTACCGACGCGTCTCGTTAACAAAGCGATTCGTTTCGTATCTCGTATTGTCATTCCGCGTTGAGTTTCATTTGTAAATGACACGAGAAACGTAAACGAGATCACCGGCTGTTTTCCATAAACGATATTGCAGTCGGTTGGAAACGAAATGAAATCTTTTTAACCTACGCGATGCGTCGATTTATCGAAATGTCTTATCGATATAGGAAAGCCGTTGGTATTTACAGAGTAACAGATAATTCGGGTTACGTTTCCCCTGAACCGTTGTATTCTAACCGTTGAGTCACTGTCACGAGTCAAAGGGACAGAAATCTTGTTTGTCGAAGAGCAAAAGTTCTCTTGAAAAGCGCTTCAGTCGATATCTCTTCTACCGGTTGTGTCCCGAAGAGCTGCTGTTGTTGCAGACTCACTGACAAAATATAAGAGATTACCAGTGCTAACTCGGCACATTCTGTGTAATCGGGGTAAACATAAATTTCTTCGACGATTAGATAAAGTAACGCGATAAAATGCATTCCATTCAATATTGAAAGGAACGGTCAATTACTCTTCCTCTATCAATACCGTCATTCATTGTAACGGAGAGGAAAGAGAAGATGCAACTGGAGGGTAGATAGTAGTATTTTCTCTTTTTTACTCGTTTTAGGATCGATGGAAATCGTAAACCACGAAAACATGTACCAAAGAGTGGGTCAAGTGGTAGTCTCGTTGAGGGGATTTCGTGCCCAAAGCCCCTTATCATTCCCCTGTCCGGTGTAGAATTTTTAGACGACTGGACGGAGAACTGATAAGGGCCCGAGGGTCACAGAATCATCGTGGGATTTGGCATACCAGTAGACACAAATTCAAGATCATGGAACTTTGTCGATGGGCGTAACATATCATAATCGTGTTTTATAGCTCTTTGTAATGTTTTACGCATAATAAAATTTAGAAATGTACTGTTGCTTGGTGCTTCTGTAAATAAAAAAGGAAAGAATAAATTGGAGACTCTATTACAAAATACGTTCTTTTATTGTAATAAATAAATAGTAAAAGATTCTCTTCGCAGATACACGCGCGCGCAACAACGATTCATTTTTGTCTTTTTCACAGTTGAGCAAATTTTTTAAACAAATATATTTACGTTGTATTGATTTTCGATACGTTTTGCTCCAGCTCGTAATTAGGGTTTATTTGAATGATTTGCCTAGAATTATCGATCTTTCTAGGCGTATTTTGAACTATCAAAATCTGCTTCGTTTCTTCCTTTTCCAAAAGCTGTCCTACTCCCATAATCTTGAGCGCGGGTACTGTCTTAATTAATGCTCCATTGGGAACCGACAGGTTTGTATTACAATCTATTTTGGGAAAAATTACTGGATTCTTCGAGGGTACCATAGATATTTTCTTCTTTGGCATGATAGGCATTTCGGAAGAAAGGGGCGCTGCTCGTTTCATCGCAGTACCTACTGTAACCGGGTTAGATACCGTATCAGAGTTCAACGATATTATTTTAGGCCCGAGTATTATACTGTTTCCTGTAAGATACATCGTTTAAAATATAAGAGGTAAATAACATTTTTCATCGGTCGCATTACCTTTTTGCATCGCCTTGGTAACGGGACAATCTTTGTGAGCCAACAAGAGCGTTTTCAATTTGGCCACTTCTGAACGTAAAACCTTTATTTCCATTTGCAATGCCGTATTAGTCTCGTTCACGTTGGCGACTGTCCTCTCGAGGTGATGTATCCATGCTTTCCGTTTTGCCCTTGCTCGCATTGAACTTGCACGATTACGTTCAAGAATCTCTTTCTTTTTCGCTTGGTCTTCTATCGTTTTGCTTCGATTCTCTTTCTTCGAACCGTTTAACTCGTCCTTTTCAAAATTGTTGTTCGATTTCAAATTTTGCAACTCCGTATTTTTGGTCAGAGTTTGTTTCAATTTCTATAAGAATAGGCGGAACGTGAATTTGTATCGAATCGAACGAAGTTTTATTTAAACTAAAAATATTTGCGTCCATACAATAAAATACCATTTTTGCTAAAGTTAGCGTAGAAACCGTGGATTTCTTAGACTCTACTTTTGCAGCACATTGTAAAGGAGGTTCTGTCTTTATAACGACCATTTGCTGTTTCAACGATTGAACGTTATTCGTCTGAAGCGAATCGTAAACAGGACTTGCCGATAATTGCATTAATTTTCCATCGGATGTTTTTAATAGTAGCTGCACTTCTTCGCCATTTATTGATCTGCACGAAAATATATTTCACGTTTATCGATTCGTTTACGCTACACTCGAAAAGCGATTTAACTTACTTACAAGTGTGGACTTTGTTCTTGTAAAAGTTTTGGCAATACCGGTGCGTGTGCAACTTGGTCAATTATACTTTCTGTTAATGTTACGCTTCTGTCAACCGTTAGTTTATTTTTCATTAAATTCCGATGCTCCGTTTCTGTAAGTTTTATGTTAGTACAAACCTCAGAAACGATCGACGATTTTTCGGTCGTAGTTTTATCGGTAACCGAAATACTGTTACATTCTTGCACAGTATTTTCTGATAGCATTTGATTACTTGTAGATAATACATCGGCTATATGAGGGAATATATGAGGTGTGTGCAATGTATCATCTGTAATTCCAGCCTACAAAGATATTTATATGATACAATGATTTTTAATAAAAGGTTTACTTAGTTATTAGTAATTAATATTTTACCTCTGGCACTGTAAGAGTGCCAGTATTCCCCGATTCTACAGCTCTTCTAAATGTTTCTTCAAAGGGGTTTACATTCTGCAAATCTTGAAACAGTCCAACCTCTTCACAATTTCTGATAAAACGGGTTGGTGTTGGTGTTTGGTCGGCTAAATATTTTACAAAAAGGATTTCAGTTTACTCTTGATACAGTTTAAGTAGCATTGTTCAATGTTTTATGATATGATTCTTACCGACAAAACCTCCATTCTTTGAACTATTTCCCAGATTTAACATCATGTCATGCTTCTTTTTGTGTACCGTTAACTGATCTTCATTTGTGAAACTCTATTATGATAAAGAGAAATCATTTAAATTCCACGTGTAAGTACTCAGAGACTTAAGTTACATTTGTTTAGAGAAACAAATTTCTGAAACAACTGACATAAAGGACTAGCTGACAAGAAATATGTACGTACCATGTTGCAGCCAGATGAAGAACAGGCAAACATTTTTTCATTGTTTGCCATTGTTAATTACCGTTACTGCAAATGTTATAACGCTAGTTCACAGGTGGCTCAATGTAAAATGAAAACAAAGTTGAAAATCTTTGCTGAAAAGCACAATAAGCCGAAATCCGAGATTCTGTAGGAGTCCTCCTTGTCGACGATGCATTTTACACTTAAGAATTATTTGTTAAACACTTCTCGACTGTCTAACGATAAATAAGTGCAGTAAATATGACCCGCGAACGGTTTCGTCAGTGGACTTTTGTCACATCGCTTCGACTCAGCTGAAATCAGCTGTTCGTATGGTTAAATCATTAAGAAGGTATGGCATAGATAAATTACTGTACAGAAAATTGTGTCACACGATCTGAAATATCGACGTTGTTCAGAATGTGGCGAAGGTCGATAAGATAGAGGACCTGTTCATACAATCGATAAGATGAACAAATGATAAAACATTTTTTCTGGAGTCGCCAAAAATCCTTCTCGGAATCATTATTTTTATTAAAAAGAAACCGATTCCCCAAATTAGTTATTAGTTATTACATATTAGTTATTACATAAGTATGTTTGTTATCTTTCTTATATTGTAATATTAGTACAATTAATACAACAGAGATTTGTGCAACTTATGCAATTAATTGTACTAGTACAATGTATGACTACTGTATATGTAAAATACAAATTACTGTAAAATATACATATATATTCAAATAGTGTATGTCGTAATATTATGTAATATTAGATTTTGAATATGTTATACGATTGCAAACATGTATAGAAATTGATTGAGAAATAAAGGCAAAAAAATGAATTTGCAATTTCTATTTATTTTAAATCCTTACCAAAACCTATCCTTCATGGTCCAACTAAGGCAGTCACCGTTCCTCGAAATTCATGTTTCAAAATTCCGAGAATTTTTGCGAAATCGAAATGCTGCATTTCAAGATTTTGTACCAGGAGAACATGAGCTGCGAAAAGGTATTCGTGCCACCTCCTCGGAACTTATGTTCTCCTGATACCAAATTTCAAAAATCCGGGTTTTCGATTCAAAAATCCGGTATCAGGAGAACATAAGTCGCGAGGAGGTGGCACAAATGCCACTTCTTGGAATTCTGATGACGTCATTTCTAAGAACTGCCGAGAGCGATTTTTGAAATCTGGACGGCCGATTTTGAGTTTTGGTATCAGGAGAACATAAGTTGCGATTAGGTGGCACAAATGCCACTTCTCGGAATTCTGATGACGTCATTTCTAAGAACTGTCGAGAGCGATTTTTGAAATCTGGACGGCCGATTTTGAGTTTTGGTATCAGGAGAACATAACATGCGAGGAGGTGGCACGAATGCCACTTCTTGGAATTCTGATGACGTCATTTCTAAGAACTGCCGAGAGCGATTTTTGAAATCTGGACGGCCGATTTTGAGTTTTGGTATCAGGAGAACATAACATGCGAGGAGGTGGCACGAATGCCACTTCTTGGAATTCTGATGACGTCATTTCTAAGAACTGCCGAGAGCGATTTTTGAAATCTGGACGGCCGATTTTGAGTTTTGGTATCAGGAGAACATAACATGCGAGGAGGTGGCACGAATGCCACTTCTTGGAATTCTGATGACGTCATTTCTAAGAACTGCCGAGAGCGATTTTTGAAATCTGGACGGCCGATTTTGAGTTTTGGTATCAGGAGAACATAAGTTGCGAGGAGGTGGCACAAATGCCACTTCTCGGAATTCTGATGACGTCATTTCTAAGAACTGCCGAGAGCGATTTTTGAAATCTGGACGGCCGATTTTGAGTTTTGGTATCAGGAGAACATAAGTTGCGAGGAGGTGGCACAAATGCCACTTCTCGGAATTCTGATGACGTCATTTCTAAGAACTGTCGAGAGCGATTTTTGAAATCTGGACGGCCGATTTTGAGTTTTGGTATCAGGAGAACATAACATGCGAGGAGGTGGCACGAATGCCACTTCTTGGAATTCTGATGACGTCATTTCTAAGAACTGCCGAGAGCGATTTTTGAAATCTGGACGGCCGATTTTGAGTTTTGGTATCAGGAGAACATAAGTTGCGAGGAGGTGGCACAAATGCCACTTCTCGGAATTCTGATGACGTCATTTCTAAGAACTGTCGAGAGCGATTTTTGAAATCTGGACGGCCGATTTTGAGTTTTGGTATCAGGAGAACATAACATGCGAGGAGGTGGCACGAATGCCACTTCTTGGAATTCTGATGACGTCATTTCTAAGAACTGCCGAGAGCGATTTTTGAAATCTGGACGGCCGATTTTGAGTTTTGGTATCAGGAGAACATAAGTTGCGAGGAGGTGGCACAAATGCCACTTCTCGGAATTCTGATGACGTCATTTCTAAGAACTGTCGAGAGCGATTTTTGAAATCTGGACGGCCGATTTTGAGTTTTGGTATCAGGAGAACATAACATGCGAGGAGGTGGCACGAATGCCACTTCTTGGAATTCTGATGACGTCATTTCTAAGAACTGCCGAGAGCGATTTTTGAAATCTGGACGGCCGATTTTGAGTTTTGGTATCAGGAGAACATAAGTTGCGAGGAGGTGGCACAAATGCCACTTCTCGGAATTCTGATGACGTCATTTCTAAGAACTGCCGAGAGCGATTTTTGAAATCTGGACGGCCGATTTTGAGTTTTGGTATCAGGAGAACATAAGTTGCGAGGAGGTGGCACAAATGCCACTTCTCGGAATTCTGATGACGTCATTTCTAAGAACTGTCGAGAGCGATTTTTGAAATCTGGACGGCCGATTTTGAGTTTTGGTATCAGGAGAACATAACATGCGAGGAGGTGGCACGAATGCCACTTCTTGGAATTCTGATGACGTCATTTCTAAGAACTGCCGAGAGCGATTTTTGAAATCTGGACGGCCGATTTTGAGTTTTGGTATCAGGAGAACATAAGTTGCGAGGAGGTGGCACAAATGCCACTTCTCGGAATTCTGATGACGTCATTTCTAAGAACTGTCGAGAGCGATTTTTGAAATCTGGACGGCCGATTTTGAGTTTTGGTATCAGGAGAACATAACATGCGAGGAGGTGGCACGAATGCCACTTCTTGGAATTCTGATGACGTCATTTCTAAGAACTGCCGAGAGCGATTTTTGAAATCTGGACGGCCGATTTTGAGTTTTGGTATCAGGAGAACATAAGTTGCGAGGAGGTGGCACAAATGCCACTTCTCGGAATTCTGATGACGTCATTTCTAAGAACTGCCGAGAGCGATTTTTGAAATCTGGACGGCCGATTTTGAGTTTTGGTATCAGGAGAACATAACATGCGAGGAGGTGGCACGAATGCCACTTCTTGGAATTCTGATGACGTCATTTCTAAGAACTGCCGAGAGCGATTTTTGAAATCTGGACGGCCGATTTTGAGTTTTGGTATCAGGAGAACATAAGTTGCGAGGAGGTGGCACAAATGCCACTTCTCGGAATTCTGATGACGTCATTTCTAAGAACTGCCGAGAGCGATTTTTGAAATCTGGACTGCCGGTTTTGAGTTTTGGTATCAGGAGAACATAAGTTGCGAGGAGATGGCACGAATGCCACTTCTTGGAATTCTGATGACGTCATTTCTCAGAACTGCCGAGAGCGATTTTTGAAATCTGGACGGCCGATTTTGAGTTTTGGTATCAGGAGAACATAAGTTGCGAGGAGGTGGCACGAATGCCACTTCTTGGAATTCTGATGACGTCATTTCTAAGAACTGCCGAGAGCGATTTTTGAAATCTGGACGGCCGATTTTGAGTTTTGGTATCAGGAGAACATAAGTTGCGAGGAGGTGGCACGAATGCCACTTCTTGGAAATCTGATGACGTCATTTCTCAGAACTGCCGAGAGCGATTTTTGAAATCTGGACGGCCGATTTTGAGTTTTGGTATCAGGAGAACATAAGTTGCGAGGAGGTGGCACGAATGCCACTTCTTGGAATTCTGATGACGTCATTTCTCAGAACTGCCGAGAGCGATTTTTGAAATCTGGACGGCCGATTTTGAGTTTTGGTATCAGGAGAACATAAGTTGCGAGGAGGTGGCACGAATGCCACTTCTTGGAATTCTGATGACGTCATTTCTAAGAACTGCCGAGAGCGATTTTTGAAATCTGGACGGCCGATTTTGAGTTTTGGTATCAGGAGAACATAAGTTGCGAGGAGGTGGCACGAATGCCACTTCTTGGAATTCTGATGACGTCATTTCTAAGAACTGCCGAGAGCGATTTTTGAAATCTGGACGGCCGATTTTGAGTTTTGGTATCAGGAGAACATAAGTTGCGAGGAGGTGGCACGAATGCCACTTCTTGGAATTCTGATGACGTCATTTCTAAGAACTGCCGAGAGCGATTTTTGAAATCTGGACGGCCGATTTTGAGTTTTGGTATCAGGAGAACATAAGTTGCGAGGAGGTGGCACGAATGCCACTTCTTGGAATTCTGATGACGTCATTTCTCAGAACTGCCGAGAGCGATTTTTGAAATCTGGACGGCCGATTTTGAGTTTTGGTATCAGGAGAACATAAGTTGCGAGGAGGTGGCACGAATGCCACTTCTTGGAATTCTGATGACGTCATTTCTAAGAACTGCCGAGAGCGATTTTTGAAATCTGGACGGCCGATTTTGAGTTTTGGTATCAGGAGAACATAAGTTGCGAGGAGGTGGCACGAATGCCACTTCTTGGAATTCTGATGACGTCATTTCTAAGAACTGCCGAGAGCGATTTTTGAAATCTGGACGGCCGATTTTGAGTTTTGGTATCAGGAGAACATAAGTTGCGAGGAGGTGGCACGAATGCCACTTCTTGGAATTCTGATGATGTCATTTTTGTAAATTCTGCGGAATTTATATCGCGATTTAATCGAATTATTTTGAGGTTTTCATGTTTTCGGCTATTCTACGTCCTTTTTTCGTATTGTTTTTTTACTTTTGCATTTCGATAGTAGTGTGTAATGTTTCTGAACGCTTGGGAATGGATTTTTAAATAAATACAAAGTTTATTCTTTTCATTTATCCTTTATTCAAATTTTATATTGCATACAAGTTGTAAATACATTGAAAGTACTTATATCTATTAATTACATACATGCATACATACATACATACATAGATACATACATACATACAACATACATACATACACTTGTTAATATAATAATCTGTTCTTACATTTATATATATTATACAAATATTATACAAAGTGGAAGAACTTAAATAGATAATTAAAAGCATGCGTAATACCTACGAATTTCTACAATTATGCGACTAAAACTGGGTATGCTTTGCGGATATTTTAAAAAATCCGCCGAAATCAAATCAGGCATATGTGGCGCCGTCTGGCGTGAAGTACAAAAACGTGCCTTTTCTCGGATGGTTGCGCCATCTGGTGTCGAACGTGTGAACTACAATTAGGAAAAAATTTGGCGCGCCCTGGTGGCAAAACCGAAAAGCTCGTTTTGGGCACTTCACGCTAGATGGCGCCACATATGCCTGATTTCGGCGGGTTTTTTAAAATATCAGTAAAGCACACCCACTTTTAGTCGCGTAATTATAGAACTTCGTGGGTATTTCAGATGGTTTTAATTGTCTGTTCAAGTTTTTCCACTTTGTTGATGACTTATCGATAACGTGTGTAACAGTGTATTTGAAAATTGTAGTCATATAATTCGTAAAATTATAATGTAAAGAATCGGAACTCTAATTTGATATGGTACTGTGTTGTACCACTACCGTTGTTTGCGTAAGTCCGTTCTTAGATCACTATTTTTTATTCGTAAATAAAATGTGCAATTCAATTCAATAGAGTAACGTTACTGAATGTAAATTATATTAGTAAATGTTTACAGCAGAATTTTAGATCGTTGTTATCTAATGACTGCAAACGCGCAATACTCGTTAAATTTTTGCGTTGTCAGGTTATAAACATAACCTCTATAATAGCTATAAATACTACGAGTAAAATTAAATACGTAACTGTTATCGAAGAAAGTGTTTATTAAGTAATTTTAAACGATGCAAGCATACGGAAATATTATGAAACGACTGTTGTCGCGTAAGTATAAATAATAACATTTTATTTCCATGCGTCTTTTGGATGATAATTGTTTCAATGAGCCTATGTCATTTTGCAGCATATTTGTCATTCAGAGTAATTCCAACAGCTGGAGTGAAATCTTTTGTGGTACCAGAACCTAAAGGTATTAAAATTTAAAATCTAAATATATAGCAAGGAACATTTGATAAGGACCATGATTTTGTAGATGTCGAATTTCCTGAACGTGCAAGGCTGAAGATTGTTTCAAGAGCACCACAATATCCACCTTCCCAGCGTGCTTTTAAAATGCAGAAGAAGTTGAGACTGATGCGTGGTCCTGAATTGCATCATAATACTTTATTGCATAAACAATTTGGAGTAGTAGTAAGGCAATAAACGTGAGAGGTAACTGTATTTTAATAGTTTGATAGTATATACGTATTAAATTTTTAGGCAACATCAGGTGGTAGACTGAGATATTCTAATTTTGAAATGATACGTTTTACGTTACTCAAAAATTTAGATTATAATGTAGCATTTTCAATCTGGAGAGTTGCAGAACCTTGGCAACCAATTACCAAAAAGGTTTTTATAAACGTTTACCTATTAAAAATTTCACATGCGGTACAGCTAATGTTTAGATCACTGTTATAATAAATGTATGCAATACAGAGTCCCGGATCGCGTATGGGAGCCGGTAAAGGTAATATCGATCACTATGTCACCCCGGTAAAGGCAGGACAGGTTATATTCGAGGTCGGAGGAAATATTGAATATTACGAGGTACTTAAAAAATTCGTAATTAATATTTTGTTCGTTCGTGCAATGACTTGTTTATACAATGTACAATATTCAAAAGGTGAAGTATGTTCTACACAATATCGCGACGAGGCTGCCTTTCTCCGCTATAGTAGTTAGTCAAGAAAAAATGGAAAAGATGGAAAGGGTAAAGAAACAAATGGAGGAAGAAAATTTGAATCCGTATACGTGGAAATATATCATTCAAAATGACTTGCTTAGTTCGCACAAATGGATATCAAAATACGACAGGCGATGGTTCAACGAATATCTTTAATGATAACCCGTACGAACTTGTAATTATTTATGAATAAACAATGAAAATGCTAAAAAAATGATCTGTAGTTTATTGCATGTACCTTAAAAGTATTTGTGCACCGAGGAAACGTAACGAACAAGTTGCGATCAAAGAAAATTCCTTGAAGCTTCTGAAATTGAATCGTTTACGATGACAACGACGCACATAACGATTTCTATGGGACGGTGAACAAAATTCGAACAACACCGATATGTTACAATTACAATATTTTATATATCTTTGATGACGGTTTGGTGGTAACAACAGGTAAATACTACATATTGTACATTGAGTAGGCGATAGTCGTATCTTATTGTTTAATTAGCGTATCGGTTACGCCGATGCCGATGTGCCGATGGCTACGTCCGCCACGACGACAACACCAACGACGGGTTAAGCACGGTGAAAACAGCGATAACAACAGCAGCAACAACAACAACAATCTCAATAACAATAACAATAACAGCAACGATGATCGCGTGATCGATAGAAGAAGAATATCGATAATTGTAATACAATAATAGAGAATAAGTACGAAGAATGATCGTCATCACAGGATCACGAGCCGGCTACATGAACGATAATGTCTATTAGCGATACAGATTAATTCGGCTAGAAAAGCATCGTCGATTATTGCTATTGTCGTCGTGGACGCGTTCGTCATCGCCGTCCTCGTCGTTTTTGCTCGCGGGCGTCGTCGTCGTCGTCGATTATTGCCGTCGACGTCTTCGTCGATCGTTTTATCCGCATTTATCACACTTAAACGTAGATACAGCGACATCGTGTCTGAGGAATGTGTGTGAATGCAGAGTCTCAGCATTGCGACGATATTCTATTACGATATACGTTTATATATATATATATATTTAAGAATCCTCCCTGATCGGTGGGAACTTATCAAAAATAAAAAAAGGGGAAAAGAGAGACCGGCAGTTTCGATTTCGAAGCGTCTTTGAGACGCTTCACAGTCCATGGGGACCAACGGATATGTTATCGCTTTAAACAAAAACTCTCTTCGACTTTGTATATAAAATTCGGCGTTGCATCGTGCTCTCTGGACTGGTTGCTCCGTTCGATCGTGTCGTATCGTATCGTATCGTATCGTAGCATTAGCGATCGAACGCGAACAGGAAAACTAGTAATAGTTTTAATAGCGCTAGTAATTGATAATAGTAGCTTGTAGCGTCGTGGCCAGAGAGGAATGATCGAGCGAACGGATACAAGTACGATAAGCACTTTTTGAAGCGCAACACACCGCGTCGGGGTTCCTTTTTACGGAACCGTGTGAGTTTCGAACAAGAAACAAGGAAATTCGCGTGTCTGTACGTGTGTGTGTGTGTGTGTGTGTGTGTGTGTGTGTGTGTGTGTGTGTGTGCACGCGCGCTCGCGCGTGTGTCTGTGTTTGTGTGTATATACAATTGCGGCCGTCGGCCAGAGCTGGAGGAAATAGTATTCTAAGTAAAAAATAGTAACTGTAAGATCGTTTGTACGTTGATATTTTAACAGAGGCGACTCGGTGCGGTCTCGCGAATTCTCTTATTTTTTTCGTAAACATCGGCATCAGTTGCAAACAAGCGAACATTCAACGCAAGCTCTCTCTTTCTCTCTCTCTCCACTATTTTCTAAATAGTAAATACTATTTTTGTCCGGCTCTGCACTGGACTCCTCGTCCCAGAATTCGTCGGAGGACGAGGTTCCTTCGGCGGTACGATTAGATTAGGAGTAATTAGCGCGTATCTCACTCACTGTACTCGATATGATTGATTCGTTCACGGTTCCGTCGTCTCGCTGACAATGAAATGCCTCCGCGAGCAAATGGAAAGTACAGGTGACACACGGAATCGCGAAACGACGGTACTTCCTCCCCGTTAGATCGTTTTCGGGGATACGTGCACTAGTTGGGCGAAAGGCAACGTAGATCGCGCTTCGCGTTTATTAGTATTAATAATGATGCGTTGATTAAGCTATAAGACTAGATTCTCGGCGGGGTATTTTGCATTTTTTTCATCACTTTTTAACCCTTCGACATCGACCGCGAAACGTCTCTCGAACGTACGAAATTGGCGAAACGAAACGACGCGTTGTTTCGGATGTCCGTACACAATTTACCGAATCGAAAGAAAATAACTCTGACAGCGTCGACGTTAAGTCGCGAAGGGTTAACGTGCATGGGTGGCATCGACGATCTCTGGGCGTTGATCAGGATGTCCGTTCTCTTTTTCACCGTGTTCGTCGCCGTTATATCACTATATCCCACGCTTGGATGTGCTAACACACAACTAACAGATACATACATACTTAGACACGTAGTCCTTAGACGCCTATATAAGATAGGGTGAGCTGTTCAGGGATTCTTGATTTCGTATAGATCGGATACGTTTCGTTCATGGCACACCTGCTGGCTGATCTTTTCGGAGTACGTCGCTCGCTTATTTCGGATTTGTTTCAAGCGCACAGGTAACTCGTCGTTATAAAAATAAAATAATAGGGACAGGTATAAAAAAGTAAAATTTAGTAGCCTACGTATGTACAAGAACTAGAAAACAAATTTACACTTTTGAGTGTCGTCTTATTATAAAACATCGATGACTCGAACGTATTACGGAAAAGTACAAGAATGTTCTATTCGTCGCATCAGTCTTCAGCATAATAAGAAAATATCATACCTGTTCGAATCAGAGTTGACCTGTGTCGCTAAATCGATAAATCTCGTAGTTTACGTACTAATCGCAGGGAATAACGAAGCTCGATATTGGATTCGCAACAGGAAATGGAAACCGGTGCGGAAGAACGCTGGCTGTAAGGTGTGCGTGTATTTTGCATGTCTGTTACTTTCATTCAGCCTTTCACACGCGCAAACATTCACTCGTTCTCTCCGATGAGTCAGTGGTTTATGCGATGTAACACTAACGATGGCACACATGCGATTGCGCTTTACGTCGTCCACGCGAAGAAAACACGTGTCATACGAACGCGACGCGCAACTCGGATCGAGAACGCGTACGCGAATAATTACGAAATTCGTTCGAGGAATGAATGGTAATTAAAAGCGATAGCGGAATAGCGCTCAGGACCGCTGCGGAGCACTTTAGGAAAGTAGCGTTTCTCAATTAACGATTCGGGTGGCTTTCAATAACTTCCCGTTAATAATCTTTATTTGTATTATTATCGTTTTCGCTTTTGTTTTTCGATTATCAGCGACGTGACGCGTCGATCGATCATACGAGTTGCCGATAACTAGAACTTTAGATAACAATTAGAACTAGAGAGTTTTCAATTCTGTCGAAGTTACGTTAGCAATTCGAAATGGAAAATAAAAGCGATAAATCGAAAAATTAATCTTCGATCTCTTTGTACAGATCACGAATCGATCTTCAACGACGCGTATATATGTCGTACAATGAAAAAAATTAAATGTACGGAATGACTTTCGATTCGTATAAAATTACTTTGAACGTGATCGGAAAGCTTGGAGGAGAATGCTGAAAGATAGAAACGCGGTAGCGGTCCCGGTTCGCGTTTCCGCTCAGCTGTACGGTCTGTCATAAAAGTGCAACCGTTTAAATCCATTGCAGTCCATCGTTAACATGCGCTAGGTCGCTTATATATTTATATATATATATATATATATAATTACGTAATGTATATATGTACACAGTCTTACAAAGCAAAATTTACAAACATTACGACGTACGGACGATCGAATAAATATTACGTTTCCTCCGACGCAGATCGCTTAAAGTGAATGGCCATCCGACATCGTTGAGTCGCGACATCGATTTCGTTTTGGTTTGAACTAGGCTAGGAAGACTAGGCTAACGATTGTTCGATAAGAGAAAAGAAATAATAATTACGTAAGAACCGCGAAAAGAATATCACGAAGCTTCTTCTGCTATCAGATACGTGGTGAATGAACGACGGAAAGCATTGAAAGACGAATAAAGCTAAGAACCGTGGCTTTATCGAAGTCGAGATCGATTTCGAAACAAAAGAGTCGGTTTCGTTCGACCATTTTTTTGTTTTTTTTTTTTTTAGTGAATGGCCCTGTCGCCGTGGCGGGAACGAAAGGTACGCGTTCGATCGCCGCGAGGAAAGGGATTGAGCGAGAGATCGATAGTGCACGGAGGCGGAAGCGAGGATCGGCGGTCGATCGATCGCCGGGAAAAGAGAAGAAAGCTGGTCGAATCGGAGTGGCGCGATCTACCTACCCCGCCGGCAACCGACGATCGCATCTTTTAAAGCCTCTGCGTGTGTGTATACGCTGTGGTGTCGTGTGTGGTGCGCACACGCTCGTCGTTGTACACGCGTGTACATATATATGAATTTATTTACGTACCATGTACGCGCGCATCTCTCTCTTTCAGCGCGTGTTTACGTGTCGATGCGTTTGCGCGATACTCTTGATGTGCTGCTAGGAAGCTGACTAGATTATAGCCTAGAATACGAAATATCCGGAAAGCGGCCGGTCGTCGATCGTTCTCCATCGCGAACGTGCTACCAGCGAGAAAGGAAGCGGAGAACGAGGACCAGGCTGCTCCGCGTCCTCTTCGCCTTTTCAACGAGGATTCCGGGGTTTCGCATCGACGTTGACTACTCGGCCTTCTCGAAGGCCGAACGCCATTACCTAGGCGTTCGACTCTTTCAAGTTGTCGAAGTACTGCATGATCTGGTTGTAATCCATGCCCAGATTCAGGTCGTCCAGCGCCACCGATTCTTCTTGTTCGTGAGACGAGGACGCGGACGAGGACGAAGAGGACGAGGACGAGGACGAGGAGGAAGAGGAAGAGGAGGACGGCGACGAGTTAGGTGGCGAAGAGGACGAAGAAGCCACGGTAGGACTGGACACGTTCATCGAAGAGGCGACTGCGGACGTTGAGAACGACGAGAACATTGGATTACCGACGATCGTCGCCCTCTTCACCTCTCTGGTTCTCGCGTCTTTCGAATGCCTGTTGTCATCGTGATTCGCTAGCTCCACGAACTCTTCCTCCTCCTCCGCGCCGTTCTCTTTCGGACTACCTACTCTAGCTTTACCGTGTGGCTTGATATGCTGCATCTGTTGTTTGCTGTGCCGTTGGTTGTTCCCTTGATGGCCGCTGCCTGCGCTACCGCTCGACGCCCTGTGACGGTGTTTCCTCGGGGTTTCCGGTACCCGTACTATCACTCCCGTATTCCTGTGCGGCGGTACCGGTGGTTTATAGTCTTCGTTGCTATTGTTGTTGTTGTTGCCGGCGATCGCGCCGACCAGAGGAACGACCGGGATCGCGGTAGAGGCCATTGCCGAGCTCGTCACGGGTACTCCGTGCGGGGGTAGAGGCGGCGGAATGTCGTCGTTGCTGCGACGAAAGCAGTTATTCGATATCTGTTCCGAAAGAAGAAAGATGGACGGATGGAAAGTAGCGTAAAACAATTACTCGTTTCGCGTGGTTGTTACGGTGGACGTTGCCATGGACGCGGGTGTGGTCACCGTGGTCGCGGTTACCACGGTCGATGGCTTCGTCGCGGCCTTAGAAGCGAAACTGTTTCGCGGAAACTTGTCCCTCTTGCTGTAGGTCGTCGTGTCTATCGGTCCGTTGCTTCCGGATCCGTTGTTTCGTTGGCCCGCGGACGGTAGTTCGATGTGATTCGGATTGTCGAAGGAAGTCGCCATTTCGCTCGAGTCCCCTTCGTTTTCACCGGCAAGAGGATTACTGGTTACTCGTACCTGAACAAATTAGTTTTATTTAGGCGCGTTCAAACGTCGAACAGTGAATTCTCGTACCTGTTGGGGTCCGCAAGCAGCCCTCTCGAGCGTGGCACGTCCCAGCCAAACCCAATCGTGCGCGTTCGTGGTAGATTCCCTTGGAGGCCTTCTTCCCGATGCCAGCTGGTTGGCCGCTGCTCTGGCCCTCGCTGCTCCAGAAAGAACCGGAAGCGCGGACCCGCCTAACGGTGAATCGGGCGGCTGAGGCTTGAATTTGCTCGCGTAGACCACGCAGGAAACGACGAAAACGACGATAGCGAAACAGAAGGCCGCCAGCAGAACGTACATTCCGATCTCGAGTGGACTCATCCGTGCGCCCCCGTGATGCCGTATTCCAACGCCACCCATTCCTCCTGAAGACATGCCATTAGCTATAGCCGAGTGGTGCTGCCGCGCCTGCACCAAAGGTTCGTGCTCGTGCCCGTGCTCGTGCCCGTTCTCGTCTTTCAGCGGTAGTCCTTTGCACACAAAACAAAGAGACAGAAAGAGAGAGGAGAAGGGTGAGAAACGGTACTGAATGAAACACGACAGCTCCCGAAGCCGAGTATCCTTCCGCGCGATCAGCAGGCTGCAAGAAGCGAGACTGAGAGGCGTGACCATGCAAGATAGTTTGATAACCGAAGAGTCGAGACACCGACGGTTTCATCGTAGCTCGCCGATGGATTATTAAGCGCGACGGTCGTAAAGCTTTTATACGAATTTTTTTGCATTCGAAAAATTCTTTGATGTATCGAAAATCTCGAACCGTATATAGTTTCAAGATTATCGTATTCGTACATCAATTAATCCTATCGAATTTCGCAGTTTCGAAGGATTCCAAAGAATTTCCATCAGCGATCGAATAGCTGAAAAATTTGCAAGGGATAGTATCGAATATCCATCACCAGCCACAATGGAACGATAAAAGGAAAGCATTCCGGTAACAACAAAAGGTGTCGGTGAAAAGCGGCGAACGATGAACCAAACAAAAGGACGGGAAGAAAAGGGTATAACTAATGTTCGAACGATGAAAGAAGTTTCTGACGAACACGACAATAACGAGGCGCTATCGGAAGACGAACATACAGTGGCACACACGAAAATCGAAACAAGTACGAGAATCAGCGGGTGAGCGAGCGAGAAAGGAGAACTGGATTTAGTTACCGATCAAAATGTCGTGCAGATCAGGCGCCATTTCTCCCCTGCTGGTTTTCCTCTCCCTGTGATGATGAGAACCGACTGTTCCTCCTCCGTCGTTCTGCACGAATTCTGGTCGATTAGGAAGATCGCTCGAGGCAAAATCCACTTCGACGTTGACCGAAGCAGTTGCGAGGGTAGCTGCGGTGGTCCTTTGAGAAGCTTTTCCGGACCTCCTGCCGGTTGAACGACAGGTATGCGCCAGCTGAAGACTGACTCGTAACAAATCACCTCGTCCCTCGCCGACCGCGATCACCCGGGGATGATGGGAGGCAACCATCGGAGCGAACGCCACTACTTCGGGGTCTAGACTCTCCACCAACAAGTAATAATCGCTGACAGCGATCTCCCTCAACGGCGTCTTGGTTCCATCCGAAAACTCCACGTCCACGTCCAGCAGACCCTCCTGCGTTCGATCCGAAATTGTAACTCGACTGTACCATCGCGTGTTCCTCGTTTACGAAGATTATTCGCACGAAAATGCGATCGGCGAGACTTTATTTTTGTTACGTTTTACCGCAGAAGCAAAAACGGTAAGAGAACGGTAAGTAGACTTTGCAGTATGATTTTAATTATTCGGTAGCTCTTATCTGTTCGAAAGCTTCTTGCGTAAAAGGGGTGTAAATAGCGATGGACTTAAGAATTTCTTCGAACACGATTCAAATTAGGAAATCTTGCAAGTTCTGAAAGTCTTTATTCCGTCGTTACACGTCGTAAGAGACGATAAGACCAGCATCATCGATTAATTAACTTTAATTATGTAGGAAAGGAAGCATTCGAGAGGGGAACCATTCAAGGAGCAAGGATGGAAGGTAAAGGCGTATTACTTATTTTATTTTTCAAAGCATTAAAAGATTATGTAATTTCGTTCGCGCAATCGATCGATTCCGAACAAATGAAATGCACCTTACCTGATACTGAGCAGTAAGTCTCCTCGTGACCGAGGTCTCCGCCACGTATCCGTTTTCGATAGCGGTATCCGGACTGATGGTAAGCTGCAGACCGGACACGACTTTGACGAATAACCTAGTAACCGCTACACGATCGTTACCCACTCGTACTTCCTTGGCGCCGATTACTCGCCCGGTAATCGGCGAAAGTACCTGCACTTCCGTTCTGCCCACTCCGCGTCCTTGAACGATCCTTCCTTGCAAAAGAGTCGCTATTCTAGGATCCGAGACTCGAAGCATGCCCATCACCAAGTCGGTCACGCGTAACCAAGTGCGGCGATTCACGAAATAAGAGACTCTTCCGGAGTCGTGATCGGTAGCGAGGAACCTCGCGTGGACCTCGACCGGACTTTGCTGAAATCGGAGTCTACAATTGGCCGAAGATCCTCTGTCGATCGAATTGATCGTGTCCCACCCGTGCTCGTTCCCTCGAAATCTTTCCTCTTGTTCGTCCTCTTCGAGGATCACGTCCGCATCCTCGACGTCCATCGAAGTGTCCTCCAGTGAATCCTCCAATTCGGTTGCGCTTCTCTTTTTCGTTTTCGTCGAGGATTGATCGACTCGAGAGTTGGTCGCGTTCAGACTACGTTTGCTCTTCGCACCGGCCGCGTGTTCTTCGGGGACCTTCCAACCTTTGATCTGACTCAGTCTGGTGTCGCCGACTGTCACTTCCAGAGGAAACTCAGGCATCCAGACAGTGAACCTGGCTAAGCCCGTGTACGTTCCGTACTTGACGAACACCGACGCGTTGCTGGAACCTCGGATTTCTGTGCCGTCAACGTACACGCTGCTGCAAGAGGACGAAACCTGCAACGATTTCGCGAAACGTTGGCTTCGAGGAGAATAGAATGATTTGAACAGAACAAGCTCTGCTCAAATCGGAAATGAGTCATAAGACAGGGGAGTTGATCGGTCGAAATATCCGTCGTAAAACCTGGAACCGCAAATAGTCCCCGAAAATGACATACCTTGAGCACACTCTCGTCCTCGGAGTGACAAGAGGATTGTAGGGTAACGTCGGCCACGGTTCCGGCTTGGCTCACGATAAAGACCTTCATCCCTTGGGACACTTGCCGTCCCGTCAACACGGCGGTGTTCATCACCTCCCAGTTCTACGACAAAACGAATTCGATTAAAGTGTCGCCTTTGCACGGATCTGTTTAAAACGTTCCGAATCTTTCTCTCTCTCTCTCGTACCTTTCATTCAGGAAGCTCGATTTAGGGGGTGATCGTTCCGTCGATGGAAGCTTTTGTTTTTCTCGAGGGAGTACGTTGACGGAAAAGTTTCACGAACGGTCGCGAATTCGAGCCGAGGGAAGGCTTTTAAAGGGTCCCCGCAAAACTGACGACTCGAGGCTCGACTATTTCATAGGTTCCGGCAACTATACGCGGCTACACCGCCTATGGAAGTTATTCTACGCGAGCACGGCCATTTGTCCGTGTTTGTGTGTGTACTTTGCAGGACGAGAGCGAGTCCGGTGTACGAAGCCATTTCCAAGTTGGCTTCCGTACAGTCTGCCCTTTGGAAGGAACATCAAACGACTGGGATATTGCAGCCAGGGAATTTAAATCTCTGACCCCGAGCGACTCTCTATATGTCTACCTACACCCGGCCGCGTGTTCGTGTACGTATACGAGCGTATACTTTTTGGCCCCGTCTACGACCACGACTACCATCGATAAGCTCGATCTTAGTCTGGCAAAAAAAAGAACTAGGTGCCGTCGGTGCGCGTTCGAGAGGACCCTGTTGGACTTTTTCCGTCTTCCTAAAATATTCCCTACGGTCGTGATTCGATATTCTTTGAATTCTCACGAGTCGTAGCCGTCCTCTGATAGATTTCTATAGAACGTTTTTCCGGCTTCCCGAGTTTCGACGATGGCTGGAATTTCGCTGGAAAATCCGAGGGAGGTTTTGTAGCGGCTACGAATAGCTCTTATCTTCTTTGACAGATCCCAAAGTCCGAGGCTGAATATTGGAAACAGGAAGAAGGGAAATATGTAAGGCAGGGTAGACGAGGGTGTAGCTATCTGGGTAAACAAAAGATTTTCCACCGGGACCCAGTTCCCGTTTCGTCGACTAGTTTTGTTTCGACAGATTCCATCGATTCGATGTTCGCTAAGCGCTAACGCGACGACTATTATCGTACAATTAGACGCGAACAACTTCGTCCACGATGCTATTTTAACCCCTTCGCTCGGACGCTCTAATTCATCCATTTATAATACACAAAGTTTGAATTGACGCGCGTCGAAGCAATCGTCGAACGCAGCTGCTCGGCCAAGATTCGAAATTCCAAGAAACTCCTCTAGCGAGCTACGCAAGTCTACCGAGTCAAGAACGGAGTAGTTCGCTAGCTTGAAGCTATCGAACTTTATCGGGAATCTCTGATCTACTTGGCCCCGTTTCGCTGTTCGCTCGTACGAGATTTAACTATGCATTATCGAGGACTGGTGCTCGTCAAAGCGCTCCCCGGCCCAAGTGGACGCCGCTCTTCGAGTAGTTAGTCTGCGTTTCTTCGCCTCTTGGCCTGGATACTTGTACGGTAGCGCATCGACTTCCACCAAAATGTTTCCCTGCCGCTGATTAAACGCGTTTGCGCGAGGAGATCGGTGCGATTAGGACAACTCGTAAAAGCCCGGCGTCGATGCCGAGCCGGACGAAGCGTTCCTCGAGAACGACGAGCCGCTCGCAACGAAAAGGCGAGGGGTGTCTGTTTTAATTAAAAAGTTCCCCCTACTCCTTTCGCTTAAACCCTTCTCGCGAGCGAAGCGGCAATTAGACTACGGATAATCAAGAGAACGGCGAGCTTCCGACAACTTCCTCGCTGCGATGCTTTCAAAAGGAATATGTAAACGAATTAACGAACTAACTGATCAATTAAGCTGCTTAGTGGAGCTTCGACTTGATTGTCGTGTACACAACAACGTTTTCATCTTCGTCGAACGTCTCAATTTCGCGCCTAGGTTTCGGTTGTTCGGAAACCGGACTTGGCCGTTTATGTGGCAGCAACGATCATCCGGATACTCCGTCCACTATCCGACATTTTAATATTGTAAATTACGCGAAACGGGTGCAGCGTAATTGTGCCGCATGGCAGCGAAACGCTGAAGAAACGGAATCAATTAACCCGGGTGTTTTTAAGCTTTTGGAATCTGGCTGGTCAAAGAACCGAGCGCCGAATAAATTTTCCTGGAATGCCGTGTCGTTGGCGGACCAACGATAAAAACAGAACTCACCGACGTCGAGAAGCTTTATCACGAGGTGAACCGACAAGCTAACCCTTTAGCCGGCCAGCTTCGACTTAATGCCGGTGTCTTTTTGCGCGCACGGCAAACTTTCCTCTTTCATTATTAGTTTATACGCGGCTAAAGGAAAGCTACTTAGCTAAATCACGGCAATCTCCAACTACGAATGTTCGTCGACGTTCACGGGGCAAGAAACTGAAACTCTTTGCCTCCCCCCTCCCCCCCATTACTTTATCGTTAGAAGGAAAATGTTAATCTTCGTTACCCTCTAGCTGAACTTTTTAACTTTCTCGTTTATTTAATCCAACGACAGATTCTGTTAAAGGTAATTCCAACGATACGACGTACATGTACGCCGAGCGATTTCCACCGGGTGTAATGTATACGGGTTCCAGCAATCACTCAAGTGCTACGGTATTGGAGATGTCGTTACATTCTGCATAGCAAATGTTGAAACAACCGTAGACCGGCAACTGTTTACACTCGCGCATAAACTGCACACGTTTCTGATTTTGGCGACGTTTCACGATAACCGATAACAGATTTATAGCTAATATTTTCCTTACGAAACAATATATTGGCTTGTTACGTATCGAGGAGTTGATATCGAAACGTAAATTAATACGTGGTTCGACGGTGTAAAAGTATCGAAAAATCACACCATCGTGGCACATAAATTCGAAATGAAAAATTTAACGAAGATAATGAAATAAACGTTTCTCTACTATTCGTTACTCGCGGCAAAACCCAAACGCCTTAGTAGTCGAGAAAAGGTGGATCGTTCGCTAGGTTGTACGCCACGTACTTGCCCGTATCGATCGGTACTTTTGCCGACGGTTATCGGCCAACTTAGCGGATTCTTTTCTAAGAGATTTCGAGGAGGGCGTGGACGTCCTGGGAGGATCAGAAGCGAGGGGGTGGCTAGCCTGAAAATCGTGTTGGTTCGCCGAGTGGCGATATTGCTACGCCCGGTGGCTCGTCTTCCTTTTGCCACTCGAATTCTTCTATTTTCAACTTACCGCGCAAACCTGTCGCGGAATTCTCGATGCACGTTCGGGGAGCAGTTGGCGGGAATGAAAATCGTTCGAAACACGTAATAGCTTTCGACGCTTCTCCAACGATTTCGCGAATTACAACTTTTATTGCAAAATATTGTCGTAGCCATTGATTGTTTACTTATCGACAAGAAAACAGTGCATTTCGAGTGTTCCAATAACGAACAGCGTACGTTTTTAAATTGAAACTAAGGCGAAATTGTATTCTCGAACGATACGTGCCGAGCGATCTTCGCTATGTGGCCATTATCGGAAGCGGGAGGAATAGAAAAGTAAAGCAAACCGGAAATCTCACCTTGGAAATAGGCAGTACCGCTTGAATGTCGTCTTTCTGTATCTCGAGACGCGCTTGAAGTTTCCGCCTCTCCGTGTGATGATGATGATGATGTTGCATCTGCCTCTGCTGCAACCTCTGCTGCAGCTGATCCATCCCATTCAGCTGAGAGTCGTTGTCGTCTTCACCCTCGTAAGCGTAACGCACGCTCCACACGATACGACCTCCGTCCCAATTTCCTTCCACTCCTTCTTCGCTCGCTTCCAAAAGCATCGTCAAAATCTCCTCGGCCGACCTGAACAATCGCGAGACAACGGTCATAGCTATTGTTGCTCGAGAAACGTCGACGATTCGTGGGTCGCTAGTCGATTCTTCGTAGCTAGGGTCTCAGGTATTCGTTGTAGGCAAGGAAACGATTCTTTAGGTGGTTAAGGTAAATCACGAAAATCTCGTGTAAAGATTGTCCGCCCATCGGGGATACGAATCGACTACCGCCACGTGACACGAACGATATGTCTTGCGTTTCTCGGATACAGGAAAATGTTAAAACTTATCTGTTTGAAATTTTTAAAGTTGACCACTAAAAAAATGTAGATAGTGCGATGCGACATATTAGCATGTACGCAACGTTGATCATACGATGTACGGTATAAGCTTTTTTGATAACAATGGATGCATAGCGCGTGCGGTTGCTTTACCGCAATACTACACATAGCAGAAAGGAAACTACGAACTTAGGGCAAACGTTTGGTGTGTCGTGGGTACAATGCTGCATAGAGGTTTAACCCTTTCACCGCGGCAGCTTTGTATGTCATTACATCAGCTACACGGAACGCGGCCATTTACAATTAACGAACGGAGTTTGCGTCGAATTAGTACTAGATTTTCTTTGCTGCATCACGAAGTTACATTTCACGCTGAGTCACGGCTGTTCTGGCATTTGTGGGTTGTTTCGAACATGACTAAAGTTTGGCATTAGTACTCACGGACCGCTTTAAGCGCGACGATTAAAATCGACATTAGGATGACGAGTAAAGTCGTTACCACCGACAGAATCGCCTAACGGATGACGGTACGGCTACCAGGCTACACAAGAGAGAAGGTTTCTCCTGGTTTACCTGATAAACCGTTCGGAAGAAATTCGTGCCCTATACACAGGGCACAATTGAAGCAACATCGAAAGAAACGTAAATAGATGATCGATCGAGCGCTGGCAAGAAAGTTACGAATGTTCCCGTAACTAGTACGAAGAGTATCATCGTAACGGATATAGCCGACGTTAGTACTCGGGAAGCGTGTCGCGGATGACGACTAAAGTCGGCGTTAAGAGCGAAAAGGTTAAACCGACGGTGTAGCGTGTACTCGTCGAGCTCGAAGAAGCTAACGAGGATTTCGTTGAACGAGCAAGCAGCGAGGCGAGAACAGCTCGCGTCGAGGGTATTTCTAGTTACGAGTTCGTCGGTGTTACGTAACGCGAGCGCAACGGGTCGCGTTACAAAATCGCGAACGCCGTGCAGTTACGTCGAACACATGCATTAACGACCCTTTCCTGTGTGACGCCACGTAAACGAGAATCTCCGGAAAAACTGGCGAATATACGAGTCGAAATAATCAGGCTTCTCGACAGGTTTAACAAATTGAATGGCGGAGAACGCCTGGACCAAGATGTTTTAGCAGCACGAAGAACTGCAGCTGGCTGTCAATGGAAATCCGCGAATCGAATTTGTTCCTGTCTGCGCGTTACGATCGATACGATCGATTATTTCCTTATTGATGTTTATACTACGTAACTTTGATATTTAATCTCTGCGACCCACCGTCTTAACGTAACGTAATTTACAAGATACTTACATAATTGAGTCGTGGTTTTCCTGATTCAGATTAAAAAGAGTAAAAAATGCAGGAACAAACGAACGTTACAGAATAATCTCGACTATCGCAACATTCGCGACTTACTTTTCTTCGACAAATTACAGCAAGATCAACGAAAGTTATCGTCGAACGTCGCAAGAAATTGCTCCGTTATCGGCGTTGCTAATAACCATGAATTTAATGCGACGTTAAATAAATATTAATCATTCGAGGGGAAGAGAGAAAAAAAGCAAAGCTTCACGTGCACGATAAAACATCTCCTTGACTCGAGTGATATTGAATGGAAAATAAACAGGTCTGGGATAGAAACGCGAGATCGAGCGCGAAATTAAAGAGGAAACCAGGGCGAGATCGACTGTCGTGGATTTATCGGTGTTTTCCCGAGAACCAGGAATCGGAATTAGAACGATCGAAGGCAATAGGCTGACGCTGCTCTCGAGATCAGCTCGAAAATGGAACGAGTCGAAGAGGTAAAAGGAAAGAAAACGGACTAAAATTAGCGGAAAGACGGTGCACGAATGGAACACGGAATCGATAGGGAAAGCGAGCTACGATTCGAGCTGCGATAGCAAAATCTTCTAGACTCTAGACCCGTGCGGAGCTTTATCGAGATCATAGGTCTCGACATTGCGTGTTTAACGCGATCCTCGAGCGTTGATCCAAAACTACGAGAACCAGTAAACTGTTGATTTCACGAAAGCCTTGGCGGCCACGTAGTAACGCTTCGAGGAAAAAGAGGAAATCAAAGCGGAGCATCGCAAGGGTTAGCCGCGATAAAGACCGTCTAATGCACACAGTGATACTCACTGTTTTTACTTTTTTTTTCGCGGATTTCTCCAGCGAAACAATGTCCTCGTATACGTTCGATAAGATCTCTTTATCCGATTCCACGCTCGTGTCATTATTTCTTGCTCGACTTTCTACTATCTCTGGTCCAAATTTATCTCCGGTCATCGCTCAAATTTTCATTACGCTCTCATTGTTCCATTCCCGGGTGTATATAAAATTCAATACTTTTGCACGCAAATAGAACGTTTTATTAATAAATTAACGGATATCGAATGTCTACCGTAGAAGAAACAGGATTAACGCGCAATTTGGAACTATTAATTTTGGTTGATACACAACAGGTTAAGAGTGACATTTCAAAAGCGGTAATTGCGCCGGACGACGCGAGGATTACCGTTACCGGTGACCGACCCCGTCGTATTCTCGTGCGTATAACATCCTAACGATCTCGACCGTTGAACCAGAAACTTTGGAGAATTTTCAGAATCCTTGGACAAGAATCGCTCCGCCTTGAAGCACGACAAAAATGGGCATAGAAGGATATTTTCGAGAATCCTAATCTATTATCTATTAACTCGATTGCCCCTCCATGTTCTTTATTAATCCAATAACAGATTAATCTAGGGTGGCCCCGATTCAACTGCATTCGCGTCCCCATGAGTACCACTGGTACGCGTCATTCTGTTTTTTTTTAATCGTTCAATTTATCGGTCTGCTCTGCTATATAAGACCGCGAGCATCGAGGAGCCGGCAAGTTCGATAGCGAATTGTATTTTGACAACATGCGTTCCAACGCGCTGATAATGGCCGTTCTGGCCACGACGCTGTTCGTTGTCGGGGCGCATCCGTTGGCCAAACACGAAGTCCCGACCGACGAGAAACAGTCGGACACTCATAACTTAGTGAGAGTAAAATTGTATCGATTTAAACCTTCCGATTGTTCGAACAAGGAGTCGTGCATCGAGGAAGAGACCACAACGGCGGCGGAGGCAGAGAAAAGCAACGCGGATACTACCTTGGAGACTATGATCAATAATATCTTGGGAGCCGAAGGAGCGGAGCTCGTGAGACAGCAGCGATCGAATAAGAAGAAAAAGTGCGACGACGACAGCAGCAGCAGCAGTAGTAGTAGCAGTAGCAGTAGTAGCAGCAGCAGCAGCAGCAGCAGCAGTTCTTCTAGCGACGAAGACGATGACGATAATGGTAAAAGAAAGTCCAAGAAAATAGACTGCGACGATAGCGACGATAGCGACGACGACGACGACGATGATTGCAAGAAACAGAAGAAGTGTAACAAGAAGGACGACGACGACGATAGCGACGACGATAGCGACGACGATGAAAAATGCGGGAAAAGGAGGAAGCGGAAGAGCAACTGTAACGACGACAGTGATCAGAAATGCACGCGCGGGAGACGAAAGAGGGAAGCCGAAGACGCGGACAGCAGTTCATCGAGCAACTCCTCGTCGGAAGAGGCGGGTCGAACTAATCCAACTCCTACGATACTTCCACCGATGGCGTAATTTTTTGAGATTTGATTTTGAAACCCCATCGAATGTCACGGTTACGTATTTTGTTTATTACTTGTTTATTCGTCGTAGATGAAAGAACTATTCGCGGTATCTGTTGTAAATGTTCAAACGCGAAACCGTTCTTGTTCTCGAAACATTTGTTGAAATAAAAAGGAAATAGACGCATGCCCTTATCCGAGCGTTTTGCTTTTTTCTAGATCCGATTCATCGTTTTCGCGACGAAACGGGATGGAAACATTCGTATAAAGTTTCGTGGAAATACGATCGAGTATGATAATATGAAAGTCCTGTCGCAAAAGTCTGACGTACTTACGCGCTTGGTACTCGCGAAGCGTCCTCCTTTCGTCTCGCGGTGAACGTTGCGACCGTGTTCTTCGCGTTAATCTCGCTATCGACGATCCAGTCCGGATTGCTCGGCGACGCGTCTAGGATCTTTATCCCGGATTTCACTCTGGCTCTGTAACATTCATCAAATTACGATTATAACATCGAGGTCAATTGTAATCGTGTTCGAGAGGTTCCATTAATGTACGCTGTGCAATTGATAATTTCCAATTCGATAACTGTTACGGTACATGGAAACGGAGAGAAAGGTAGCGACCAAGTAGAGTAGCTGACATTGGTCGTCAAACTTTCTGGCGTTATGGCTTCGGTTGTTAACGATTAATTCTTGAATGCCGGCTCGTTTGTTGTACTCGACGTACTTCGATTTATACGACTTCTCTGTTAGATGGAAAAAGTTTTTCCATTATTACCAAGCTTCTCTTATTAATTAGATAAAATCCGACCTCGTCTTACGTCGGATTTTATCTAATTAATAAGAGGAGCTTGGTAATAATTGTCTTAACCGTTCGGTATTACAGAAGCATGCTACCTAAAGAAATCGATCGACCAACTATGAGTATTCGTTTCTAGTACAATGAAATTCTCCTTTGTACGTTAATCGATCGAAGACGTTACATTATTAAAAAAGAAGAAAACCGCGGCTGACGTTATGAAACGAGCGATTATTCGATTAGTCGGAATACAATCGGAACGAGGCCAGCGAATTTCGCGGTGCAAACAAAAACGTTCGGTCGGGAAAACGGTTCGAAAACGAGAAAGTAAACGTCGCGGGCATTTGTCGTTGTTCCGGAAATCGTTTCGAAAACGGTCTGATAAAAAAGAAGAGAAAAAAATCGTGATCAGCGACCAATAGCGAGCAGGCGAAAGGGGAGAACCGATAAAAGTAAAAAACGAGAAAAGGTAGAAAAGGAACGGTAAGTATCAAGGCGGAGACACGACTATTAAAGAGTTGAAGGGTGACGCGAGATTCTCCGACGCTCCTTTTCTTTCTGCTCCCTTTTTCTTTTTTTAATAACTTCTCGGTCGTTTTGCAGGATCGACGCCGCTACTCGCCAATTATCGACTCAAGTTTCGTGGAATAACGCGATAGACCTGACGTGCACAACCTTTCTGAATCCCACGGTTCTTTCGATTATTCTAGCCGGTTGCGAACGGTAATCATCTACCTTCCGTATTCGGTGTAAATTAGGATCGTTTCAAACCGGCAGACCAACGTCAAAAACATCGCGAGAAACGTCCAAGCCGATGATTGGTTTCGCTTTGATGCGCGACAAATTTCTCACCTGACCTATCCGTAACGAATATCTACTGACCTGTAACGTGTTCGTTTCGTTTCCGCTGATAAGTAACGTCGACAAAATTCTTTGCAAAGTATTTCACTTTTTTCGATATACATATTTCGGGAATAAGGGTTCGTACAGTCAAGTAGTGTTTAACTTTCAACGCCAATACGAAATCGATAATGCTCGAAATAACTTTGTTCGCGTAATCAGCCTAATGCGAACGTATACAACAAGGTTGATCGGATCGCGTTGCATTATCGAACGATTCCATCTCGCGTAGTATACCGCACAATAATCCGAATTCCGACCATAAATGCCTTAATAACTTCAAGAGTCGTTTCAGCTAGGAAATGAATGTTTTCTAACTGCGAATACATATTAGGCACATTTTTCTGGCAGCACAAACGCCGATGTGAAAACAGCCTTAACCTCGATCGTGACACAGTTTAAACGACGATCGGTTCTCGGCTGTCGTTCGTAATAACGTCATCTTCTTTTGTTCATCGCGATATTCAACGCGAGAGAACAGAATCTGTCTCTTTCTGTCCCGTGATCTAGCACCGGATGGTTCGTGGAATCGTTCATCGACGGCCGCCTTGTCCCCTCGATTACAAAGTATCGGATTGAAAATTGAATTTCCTCGAGCAAGATGAAATATGGGCTTCGGAGCGAGCTATTCACCGAGCGAGCTCCGTTTAGACAAATCGTTACCAACATCGGTAACCTGTACAGACCGCTTCAAAAAGATTACACTGTTTAAAGCGTACAACAGCTGACGCGCAGAGTATTCCGGAAGTCGAACACCCAATTGTTAATCGCTTATCGTGTCTCGAAATCGAGGCAGCAAATTGTGCGACGGTAAAGTACGTTTTGATCGGTTTTCACGAAAAAAAAACTGCGTACGAGACTTTTGAAACGTCCTGTATAATACTCATCCTTTTTTTCAATCGAACATTCGAACGGTGTCGATCATCCACTCGACGCGCAGCTCGAACACGAACGCCTCGTAATAACTAGTCGCTAGAAAATCTCCGCCTGTTTGCGTTTGAAAAATATTTTCCATCGCACTAGTCCGATTCAATTACCGAGCGAGAACCATTCTATGCAAAAACGTGAGCACGTCGTGATTGATATCAATTGTGAAAGAACAAAGGAGGCAGCAGAGAACGGACAGCAACGTGTTTAGATTTCGAATTTGAATTTTTTCACGCTCAGAAAATTTATTAAGTTTCACAGTTCTTATTCGATCAAGATCGTAGCGGAAACTTTCTTCGCACAATTTTCTCGATTCGTCGGGCGAAACTACGATTAATGGACTTCGAGACGTTAATGACGAAAACTCCGCGTTACGGTATACCGGAAACCATGCAATTAAAAGGTCCGAAAAACGCGAATCAACGGAGGAGCGTTGCAGCAAAGTGGCTGCCGTTAATGCGTTTTAATTATCGCGCGCGTTACCTCTTCTAATCCTCTTCGTCGGAAAAATTAATCCTGCCCATAATATTAAACGCGCGCCAAAAACACCTAGTCCGTGTAGTGCACGAACCTTCGTCGCTACGTTTGAATCTTTTCCGGTCCAAGTGTGCTTCACGAGTACTTGCTTCACACTTGAAAGATTATTATGAAATCACGGAACGGTACGTGCAACGATGTTCGTGTAATAAGAGCAGCGCGATAAGAGAAATTTTACATTTTACATCTATTTAACCTGCTCTAACAATAGCCTTACTGAACAGTTCACCGGCAAGCTCAGAATAAAACGTCGCCTTTTTTCTCCTTTCCTCATTCTCTTTCGTTCTCGCGACGTAACCGCTGTAATCTCGAATTACATTACTCCGCACGCTTCGCTGCCTCATTAATCATTTACCGCGAGAACTTCACGGACAGCAAGAAAAGCTTTAATCGAGTCCGAAGTCTCTTTGCGAAATTTCCTTCGATCTCGCGGAAGCAAGAGATCGATTCGCAATTCGCGGACAACGAATTCACGTAGGTGGAACGAAACGAAGTTTAAGTGGGTTCAGAGCTGCACGAGCGCATCGATCTCGAGGAAGCAAATACCGAGCCCCGATCGAGTAGCCTCGTCGCGAAACCGAAGAAAAAGAGCAGCCGTTTGTTCGACGCCGCTCGAAAGGGCATTTCCACGGCGACGGCGTCGCGACGCCGCGCCAGCTCGCCTACGCTCTCGTCGCTGCGAGTCTTTGCTCCGGAGAATTCACGCTCCAGTTACGTGACCGGGTCACGGGGTCGACGTTACGGGGAAGTTACGATGCTAGACGAAGCTTGCCTGCCTCTCCGTCTATCCGACGCCACGGCTGATAGATATCTATGCGCTTCGCGCGCTGCTCTCCCGTCTCGAACGTGCTACCGATCGAGTTGTATCGCTCCGCTCCGTTGCGCTACGCCACAACGGACCGATTCACGCTTTGCTCTCGAAACGGAGCCGGAGGTTCCGCTTTGTAGCGAACGAAACCCCAGTAAAGCGAAATCGATCGCTTTCTCGTCTTCCCATCGAAATAGTTGTCCTCGTCGCGGAGGCGAAGGATCCGATGGAAATCTTACTCCGTGCAGCTAAACGGGAACGAGCGAATTTTGCCAATTTTACGTAACGAAAGAAACCTTGCGTGACCGCCTGGTGTGCATTTTTAGTTCTTCCAGCAACGAGAATGTAAAATTACGCGCTTCGAAATTATTCACCGTATACGTTATCGGTATGCACGAGGCGCAAAAAGTACTCGATAAAAAGATGGTTTATCAAATTCTGCAATTATCGGGCAGAGCAGCGAAAAGGCTTCTTTAAAAAAAATCGCAATTGGAACGAATCAATTTCTCACCGCACTTTCATCGTAGTCGTTTATAATTGGTAGAAAAAACGCGTATCCGAGGCCGCAGCTAGGAATCGATACCCGCGACACGGACAATCGGTCGCGTGAATTATCGAGAGATCGGTGCACCCATCCCGGTGCAAATAGAATCTGCAGAAGGGGAGGTAAAACGGCCGTTAATTCGATGGACGATGCAAAACAAGCGGTAGATTCGATTTACGGGCGTCACCGATCGAGCAAGTCTTTTCTCTTCGACGCTCGTTCACTTAACCGATAAACTTGCGGGTTTTTTCCGCCCAGACGAATCTAATTTTCATTTTGCATCGATGTAAGTCTATCGCGCTAAAACGCGGCCGACTCATGGAATCGAGTGATCGGCGCGCGTTCGTCTTTTTCCAAATCGAATTACACCTTGCCGAGGTCGATTATCCGAAGCAAACGAACCAACCTTCTGTCGGTCAGCCAGCGAGGTAATTAAGTTAACCTCGGTTGGGAGCAAATTAGGGTTAGGAAAGGTTACGTGAAGTAGGGACGTCCTTTGGCCGCGATATTCGAGCGAAGTGGCTAGCGAACGCGAGGGGGAGCGTTGTAAAAACGTGAACGGGGGAGACAAGAATTGGACCAGCTTTTGAAAAGAAGCTCGCACAAAAGAAGGGTCGGTTCCCCTGGTTCGATGCTGTTGTTACCGGTTGAAAAGCGAGCGGAGGGTGGTGGGCGTAAAATGGCAAGCCGGGTTGTTCCGTCGATGCAATTACAACTTCGAATCAAGTTATTTCCGCGAGACCATCGACGACATTTACATACAAATCGGCGACGTGCAAAGCGGTTGCTATCGGGCGTTTGCGATCTCCCGCGCCCGGCAAGCACTCCGTGGAAGCGTTGACGAACGATCGGTGTCGACCAAGCGGCCACAATTTATTCAATGACTGCCACCGTTCGCGATCGATCACCAACCGAAATGAAACGAAACGGAACGGAACATCGACCCTCCCGCTCGATTGCGTAACCGGTTCATCGCGAGGAACGCGTTCGCTCGATTAAGCTTCGACCTGTCACCGATAATTCGTCCGATAATTATGATCGATACCGGAGGACGAAACAGGAGGATGAGACTAAACGTGCTACTCGTTTCCGAACGATCCTGAACAGGGCATTTCGAGATATCACAGTTTAAATAACGACCCGTTGCGTTTAGCCCAGAGCGAGCATCGATTATACGGAGTGTCGTGTAAACTGACGGTGTAAGTTTCATGAAAATGACTGCGCGAAGCCTTCGTTGATGTCCTCGACGCTTTGACTATCGCGCTAATCGAGTTTCACTGACGCGCTAAAGTTAAGCCGACTCTGTTATTCCTTTTACGAGAGATGATATTACGTACGCGAACACGTCGAAGCTAGCACGAACCAACAGTTGGCGAAGGAAAAACGATCGATTCTTTGTTAAAACGAACAACGAATGGATCGAAACGATAAAGAAATGTTTTATTTGCTTTGTCGCGATACAGGTTTATCGCAAAAGTTTTTAGTCGTGAATCATTGTGCTAGCGTTCGTCGGTTAAGCGACATCGCGTATAAAATTCCTCCATTCGACCTAGAAGTCGATACCGTGGAAATAAAACTCGAAATCTCTTGGCGAAGGTGTCGAGGCCAAGGTACATAAAATAACTCGACATTTTTCAGATAAGACTCGCGGAAGCTATGCGAACAAAAATTCCTTTATCTCTGTAGCGGCGTAAGTAAGCTTGCTCGGTAATCGAATTTCTAAGCAACTCGAGATCACGCTCGCACCGCTCGTGATTTCTTCTTAAGAGACAGGATGCCCTCCCTTTCCACTCCGCGATAGAGATACGAATCGCGTACCTTCTCCCAAGAGGTTATTTCTCGATAAAATCTTTCCATTGTAACGCGTTCATCGCGATAGGTCACACTTTAAAACGATGCTTTTCCGAAAAACAAACAGATTCGAGAAGAATTGCCTCCGATACGTCGAAACGGGTGAAAATCTTGCCTTTCGACGGATCAAAGCTTTACGATCTCTCTCTCGCAACTTTTACCGATGAAATTCGACGGTAACTACTAAGCGACGATATAGAAACTATAAAAACAGGGTCACATCGGAATTGTTCAAAGTTAACGGACGTCGATTACCGTCGCGGTAACGTTTCGTCGTTTCGAGCACGAATAGAACGCGACGGATAGAGAGGGAAACTGTTGGAGAGTTGACTAACAATGGAAAGGTTGTAACTTTACGCGGGTGCTCGACAATTCATCCAATTAGGAAATTTTTGTCCTCGCTTGTCGTCCCACTTTCTGACCGGGCGCAGAATTCTCCGCCATACCGGTGGGTGCATTAAAGCAGTTTCCGGTGGACGTTCACGCGCAAGAAAAAAAGCCAGCGAGCAGGATAAGTAAGCAGGTAAAGCGAGTAAAGTGAATTTCGCCCGGTCTTTGCGGCGTTTCATCGCGTGTTTCCCGACGGTTGCGTGCATTAACAAAAACGAAACAGAAGTTGCAACTGTCTCGAACCGCGAACTAAAAACGAAGAAGCTCCGAGGAACGTTTGACTCGAGCCACGGTTGTCTGGCATGTTTCTTCGTCGCGAAAATTGTTTCGACTTTCTCGTAATTACTTTCCCGACGGTTACCAGCTACGCCCAAAAGAAGCGTCAAGAGTTTCAGAGCCTTTCTACCCGTTAATTCGCTGTTATATAGTCTGCTGCCGCGAAACTTCTTTAACCACGTGGTAACGCGAAACCTCGACGTTTAAAATATCTCTGACGCCTTTATGAGGAGAAAACACGGTTAGCGCAAGTTCGATTTACCGGGTAGCACGAACAAGGGAGATGGCTTATTCTAGCCGCAAGAAAGCGGAAAGAAACAATACCGGTACCGGTAGTTTGTTTAGTTCGCGTTACTCGTGTTCGATAGTCAAGGAGGATCTGTTGGGTAAACTCCGGAGCATTCGTACCGAATGAGCGGATCAACTCGCCGTTCTCTATTCAAACCATTGCTCATTCAAGCCGAATGCTCGAATGAATACCTGCCTAAACAATACGAGTTCGAGCTTAAACCGCGTCTGCTAGGACAAATATCTCGTCTCGTCAGCAGTGCAGCTACTTTCATTATAAAGCTAAGGCGGTACCGATACTCTCGCCATCGTCGTATTTAAATGTCGAAAGCTTCCAACTGTAAACGTTACAGCTCCAAAAACTGACGATCGTTGTTTTAAAGAGTACTTACCTCAAGTAAACGCCGATAATGAGGGGCGGCCTGTCCTGTCTCGGATCGGTAGCCTTGGACGGATGCAGGAACGCGGGAACGTGTAATCTAGACCTCGGATAGAGGGGTCCATGCGGTACCAGCAACGTCAGCGAGTCGTCCGCCTTGAGTTCCTTGTAGTCGGCTCGATTCGCAGCCAAAGGTATTTGTCCGAGCGGCGTGACCGGCTGTATTTGTACTCTGGGTCTGCAAAAGCCGGCCCCGCTGTCCACGGAGCCAGTCTCCTCTGTTCGAGGCTCGAGTACCGAGTACGCGACTTGTACGAGCCTTGGCAGGCTCTTGGCGACCTTGACCCGACCGGAAGCGTCGGGAGGAGGTAACGGTGCCCACCAATCGGCAGGTATGGTGATCTGTGCCAGACAAACGCCGTTTTCTCCATCGGGGCTGCAGGCTGCCGTGAGTACCGACGACGAAGACGGAAAGGCGGAAGAGGAGGACGAAGACGAGGAAGAGCTTCTACCGTTGTTTCTGATCGCCGTGCTCCTGGAGGGAGAGGCTAGGCTCGCGTGCAGAACCACGCACACCCTCTGATGCCGAGCCAGTAGCAACTGACGCCTTCCGCCCGCCTCGCTTCCGGCGTGAAAGAGTACTCTTAGCACCGGCGAGTCACGCGGTATGCTGTTTCCCACCAGATGAGCGGACATGTCCAGGTGACGCGCGCCCAACTCTTGCGCGTCCAGAATCGTCGCAGCCGTTAGGTTTCGTCTGGTTTCCGGTCCCGGTAACGCGTCCAACGGATCCGGAACTATGTAGCGAGCCGGTACGGTCTGCTTGGTGCTAAACGGGCCATAAGTGGCTCTGACCGAGACCGGCTCGCTCGTTTGAAAGACCGTAAACTTGTCTATCGAGAGGACTGAACCAGCCGGTGCCGATGGGATTCCAGCGTTGCCGCTCGGCGACGTTCCCGTCGACGGAGATATCGCCGGAACCGAATCTCCTCTGACAGGATAATATTGCCTCGGTGTATGTTTCAAGAAGAATCCGCCGTCCTTGTTCTCGAAGTGGACCTCCACCGAGGCTGCCACATCTGAAACGAGAAAGAAGAAACGTTCGAGTCAGCAGAGAAAAGCGCGCGATACGCGTTCAACAAATTGAATGAAAGATAAAAGGAATCGTCGAAAAGCATTGGGAAGAGCGAAGCAACGAGCGAGTAGCGCGTAAGATAAGCGAAACGGAGCGGAGGCCGAATTGGCCTCACCTTTCCACGCGTTTTCCTCTATTCTACGGAAGAGGGTGTGCGGGCAGCTGGCGCTTAACGGAGGATTTCCCTGGAAATTTATGTCCGGATCGAGCGCAGCCGCGCCACACTACACCATGCTACGCCACACCATGCCACGCCTCACCTAGTCGATTTACAACCTCTCCGTTCACCTGTGTAGACTCTCGAACGCGCCTAAGTACGGTAACTTTGTTTCAGCTGGGGAAATTCCCAAACTATGCCTTATCGAGGACGCTTCCGTGACTCTCGATCAGCCGGCGAAACGAATTCTTCGATTTATCGAACACGGCCGCGGGAAAAGTAACGTCCTATCGAGGAAATCGTTGATATTTCTACACGACTTTCCACTCGAACTTCTATGTGGGACATTTTTATCGAGACAGTATCCGAGTTGAAGCGTGTTCCCTCGTGTAATAAGTCGGACAACGCGAAATTCCAAACGAAATCCAGTGAAATGGATGCTCAGAATTCAGTCCTTTTCGTGTTTCCTCTGTACGTGTATCGAGCTCGAGCGCTTTGCGTCATGTTCGTTTCTATGTTAATGCCACGTGACCGATAAATTTCGAAAATTGCTCGGATGTAATGGAAGTGCTCCTCGCTTCGTGGATTTATTAAGGCACTGAGGAAAACACGCGGCATTTCGTGTTGAATTCATTTCGACCGCTTACGCGTCAACGACTGGAATAATTTCATTCGTGCAAAGTTTCCTTCTTCTCTGTACGAGATCCATTCGAACACGACTTAGAGTCGACTCTAATTAGCTATCTAGGTACTCTTATCGGTTAATCCGCTAACGATTCTCTCTCTGTTTCCCTATCGCTATCGCTACATTGTTTCGCTTTACGAAGAGGAGCTTGCTTGGTCATTAAACAATGATTTTGCTTGCTTCGACGCAAAACGTGTTTATTATTCACGACTTTATTCGATGTTCTAGTACATTGTCTCTGGCGATCGATGATGCTCGTATATTTCACGATCGATGCAGTTCTCCAGGCTCCATAGTAAATTCAATTGAACGGACGCACGTCGAACCACTGGTATGTCTTTGGTTGGCTCGTGTCCAGTTCGTATTCCAGACAAGTCTTAAAACTGTTGAGAATCATTAAAGTTGTCTGCTCGAAACGATTCATGCTCGAAACGAACGTTACACGAAGGAATCGTAAAGACGATAACGCGAAAGTGCGGTTAATATCGCGTTTAACTGAGTACACTTACAATATGCCAGTCGTGCGTTTGCATTTCACGATCGGATAATCGTTGCGGAAGCACTGGGTGCCTAGACCACTGAAGTACATGTATCCTACCGTACCACCAATGCCATCTTCGGAACGGTGAAGACAATCGAAGAATTGGTCGTCGCACGCGCAATCTAGCCTGTTGAACAGATTATCTACCGTTGCTTTCCTTCGTTAACGCGCAACGTTTTATCTGATTCTATTAACGCGTTTCTTCGTCGAAACGATCGCGACATGCGCTCAGGCAACAGTTGTCGACGATTAATTCGCATATTTTTACGATGCTCGATACTCGTCGTCTTAGGAATTATGCTAGCCACGAGTAGCGTACAACTGCCGGGACTTGCTTCTAATCGCGCGCCATTTCTCACCGAACATTAAACACCAAGACGAGAAAAAGTTCCGTGTGGGCGTTCACGCGAACCTGACATTACCGCGATCGTTAACGTTCCGCCTCGAAATGCTCGCGTGTTACGACAAAAGTTGGATCGTTCAACGGCCTGCACGCGGTTGCGTCAGACTTCAAAACCATTGACCTCTTTGCCCGAGACAGAAAGGGTGTATCGAACGGGGCAAAAGGTCGTTCATCGAAGAAAGAAGTGGTTCACCCTCTCGAAAAATTATGTAACATCGTAACGTCGCGATACGCGAAATCTGTCGCGACAGTATCTAGAATTATAGCCACCGTTTGGAGCACGCGTTCGAGAAACTTGGACAAACGCAGTAAAATGTGGAAGGAACCTCGTGTAGTAAGCGGTATTGGTCAATCCGTGTTTGCTCTGTTTAGCCTCGATCACGTCTGGACACATATCGTGGTCTCGACAGCACGCGTCCGTCTGATTATGTCTCCCTAGTTCGTTCGGATTCGGTGCCTTGTTACCGCTTCCGCACCATAACGTCCCTGCCGAAAAAACGTTTCAGAAAACGTACAAACCTCCTAACGAAAGGCCTACGTGGATCTTTTCTTGCCCTCGTTCTTCTCTTACCTGGGAATATTATCTGCATTCTTTCCATTACTTCATCGTTGCCGATTCTATTCGAGACCCTATACATCGACCACGCGTGTACGTAGACATCGTGACAAAGGCAGAGAACGAGAATCGACGAGAATCTCGGAAGCAGCATCGTTTCCACGAAGAGAAGACGAAATGGAACGAACTTCCAGGAAAAAACAGTGGACAGCACGAGGAAAACGGTTTCTTCGCGTCGCAGCAGCGATATTCGCGGAACGAGCACCCGCCTTGTCTTTTCTTTGGCTTATATGAAAAAGTTTCGCCCCCCAGTTTCGTTTGACCCAGTTTCGTCTAATCGCGAAAATTATGGTTGACGTACAAAATCGGCAATCACTGCGTTCATACGGATAATCGTGCGACAAGAACCGAGCCACGGAAAAACAAGTCCGGAAACGGACTACCTGACGCATCGAATCCAACGAATTCGCGCCGCTCCACCAACGGCTTGCTCCCTGGAACGCGCATAAATTTAACGACTGGCCGTCGAAGCAATTTATGCGTCGGTTTAAAGGGTAAACATCGTGTGTACCCGCGCACGCGTTTCCATCGGTTTAATAACTTTTCGTGACGCGAAATAAAACGCGTCGATGTTTTATCGCCGCACGATGTTGCTACCACACGTGTATTTTAATGATCTTCGCCGTGCAAATCGCTCGTTAGTTGGAATAATGGATGAACAGAGGGGTAGAGGGTGAAACGGTTCGTGGTATCGGGCTACTGATAAATAGATGTCCAAGCAACACGTGTCTCTTTTAGACGTCGTGTCGTTCTTTTACACGAGAAATTCAAGAGACAGACAAATGGTATCGAGCAGGGTTTGCGGTGGTCAGGGTGTTAAGAAAGTAATGGCCACGAGATCCGGAGGTGAACCCTGCTGATATTCCTTAACGTACAAGCGAATGAATGTTTCCGACGTAATGTCGGATTTCGATTCGAGGATTAAGTCATAAAAATTATTACGGTACTTTCGATGAAACCTGTATGAAGAACTACGGTGATAGAAAAGAAACAAAAAACTGCAGTTTCGCAGCGAACGTCAAAGGATCTTATCGTCCATCAAGTTCGAAGATGTCGGACATTTATTGCGCCGAGCAGATTAAAATTCCGCCTACGTTTCCAAAAATTTTAAAAGTGTACATGAAAGCAGCGATTCGTACACAGCCATACGATCTTCTGCGATGGACCAGCGCTTATTTCCGAGCCCTCGCGAACGACGAGGTGCCACCTGTGAAAGTAAGTACAGCAAGACCCCGTTTAACCCTATTTCAATGAACGCCGATGAAACTTATACGTATATTCTCAGTTTCTTAAGCAACTTGGACTTTCGACTCTCTGTTTGTTAACCGTACGGAAGGTAGGCGACGTACGGTACTTACACTTTCGCCCCTCTGTTTGCTATGGGAACTTGGAAATTCTTCGCTTTGACATCAGATACTCCTTCCGGACATGTATGTTCTTCTATAGATCCATTCAGTTTTATAGTCGAGGATAATCGACTACGGTCGAAATAAATGGCAAGAAATGTTTATTTATCGAATCCCAACCGATCGAATACGCAATAGACGTCGCGACAAAAGGTCGAACGTCTCTTTAGATGATCTGAACTGCGTAACTCGTTTGGCATAAAGTCGTGCAGAAAATTGGTCGAACACGTTCAGCCTCCCGGCCCTTTGTCTCGTTCGAGATTCGAGTCGAGCGTATCGCTGACGTGTCTTTTTCCGCGTCCCTATTATCTTACAAAGGGTTGATTAAAGTCAGTAAATTAAAGCGTAGTTCACTTACTCGACTTTGTTCTCTCATTCGAGCGTCGTCGTTAGCCGTAATCTTTTCTATTACTTCCATTGTACGTTCTATATATTTTATCTGGTCCCATTCGTGATCCGTAATTAAGTGGATAGATAAATGAATGAATCCACCGGCTGAATTTAATTATTCGAACCTCGAGTTAATGGCATTGGTCGGTTTACGCCTGCCGAGTCCGTTTCATCGTCCTTGGTCAATCGACGTTCCTCCATTCCACATGGTAAACGCATTAAACAAATTACGCGACGCTCGGAGAAACCTATCGGGCGATTTTCGAAGGTGATTAAGAATTTCGCACCTGGAACACGATCAATTTCCAACGGTTACCGGTCGTACTGTCGCGTAACCATCTCGAATCGTAGTCGGACCACAAACTGTACGGTTAGCCGAGTAGACTGGAGGAAAACGATTCAATCGGTTGAATTGCGATAAATTAATTCGTTCGATCCGATCGGTCTAGATGTACCACTTTTGGTTAGATTTTTGTCTCGTCGATACATTATGAAAGGGGAGATTCGAGAGCCTTGAACTATCGGATTCTCCTATTTTTCTAGCTGCCTCTCGAAAGATTTTTCATTCGCCGGAACAGCAATAGCAACCTCGAACCGACGTAAAACGCTTGTCCGTGACCCAATACGGTACTCAAAGGATTGTATAGGGCGAAACTGTCGACGATATTTTTCTATGCTCCATTCCGATATTCAGGGAGTTCCCGTTTCGAATAAACCGTATAGACACGACGACTGGCGCTTCGAAAACGACGATACGTATGTAGTACGATGTTTTGAGAACTATGTGGTCGTTTAATTTTTCAATTTAACCTGTAAGAGTCGGCGTTATATGGAGACGTTAATTATACTACATAAAGTAGATTTAATTTTCCAGACATTCGCCGTAGCTGCAAAACCCGACATTGCTCGGTAAAGAATGTCAGAAAGAAAATTAGAAATGTAACGTTTCTTTTTGTATTGTAACAATGTTACGTTTTCGCTAGGAAATAAAATTCCGATCAATCCAGATTGGGCAGTTCGGAATCGAGAACAGGGTTAAACAACAAACTTGACGTCATTGAATCGTTGAACGTTATCCATGACCTAAGCTGTAGTAATCGAAACGATCGATGACCGTGAATTGTTACCCTATCCTTCTTTCCATAGGAACGATTGGAGTACCCTCCCTTCAGTCACCCTTCAGGTATCACGCCTGGCTACCTGAAGACCCTTTTGAACGCGTTCGGTCGTGCGGAGACGGTCGGCCTGAAGGGTTTGCTGTCGAGGTGGCAAGGCATCGCGCTGCCCGAATCGATCCTGTACCAGATTTTATCGGTGGGCAATTTTCTGATCGCCAGAGAATGCGACTTTTACAAATTTCTCGCGATCGCTTGCGGATTCCTGGGCAAGGTAAGTCGTCTGTCACGAAAATAGAAACTTTGTCGTGCGGGATAGCTAAAATAGAACGAGTCTATACGAGTTCTTCGTTGCCCTTCACTGGCTGATTTTTATCGTATCGTACCAAAGGATATTTTTAGAAGCTTCTGTTAATCGATTCGGTACGAGTACGGACCATTTTAGAGCGTGATCGATAAACGAGAAGTACGTTTTGTCGCGTGAACGCGTAAACAGGACGCGGTATAAACGTTTTTGGACTCTGTAAACGATTAGTCGAGGTCGAGACAGCAAACTCGCATGGTATTCTAAACAATGATCCCCTCGACTTCCTCTGTCGGCAAGAATTCGATCGTCGAGAGCGTAACAGATGGAAACAATTCGTTCTTTGTTTCGGACCGCTCCGATTTACAAGGGGTCACCAGCGAGACAAAACATTCGTCTAATTGATCTTTTTTCTTATCGATCGAAAGAACGTTTCGTTCGACGCATTTTTATTTCTCGGCGTAGAGAATGTACAGCGGATCAAACAATCAACGAGACGATTCGCGAGATACTTCGCATTTTTATACCGGATTGGGTTACCTTCGTCTCCGTTTTATCGCGTACGGTTGCGTTTACCGTTTAGTGCGAGCCTAGCGCATTAACGTTCCTCCGGGATGTATTTAATTCATGAACTCGTAATAGGAATCGATGAATCATCGTTACCGGTTGAATTAAATTAATCACCGGCCATTGTTGCCGGCTACGATTCGTTCGCCGATTCACATGCACCCCTTTGTACCCCATTCCACACAGAACCTGCTCGAAACGATGGTGTACGTGTGCGAATTGCTGACGGAAGAACCAGAAGGTGGTTCCGCGATGATACCTCTGACGACTTTCCTCGACCTTTATGCGTTCCTGGCCGAACTGGATTGCAGCGGTGCATGTATCTGTGCAAGGAAGGATACGGATGAGCTGTTTCGTCCTTGTGGATCTAGCATCGATTCCGACCGGTCCAGTTTGCTCGATTCGAAATTATTCCGGGCGTCGTCCACCGCGGTGGAAGAGGTACTATAAATTTCTTTTTTTGTTTTTCGTTAAATGCATTCAACGATACATCGTTTAACTCTTTAGCTAAAAGCGACTACATCGTTGGAATGTGTAGGCCATTAGGTCAATCCAAATAGTACGATACGCTCTTGACCCTTTCGCGGCGTGTGCCGTATTCGTCATCGAAATTCCAGATTAAATAACAAAAAATGTGCGTGTTCTTAAATACTAAATTAGGAAAGAATCCGTGTAAGGTAGTGATAGGGAGATCGATTATAAAATGCAAGCGAGTCGAATCAGATTCCCGGAGGGTAACGTCCCCTTTTTCTCGTGGATTCGTAACATTTAGAGACGCAAAAAAACGAACGTATTCTGTGACGTACGAGGATTACTGTTTCCAGGCATAAGCCGTGTCCTGAATACCAGCGAAACGCAGGATATTCAACCTTTCGTTTATTATTTGTGGTAGCCTCTAATAGCAGTAAAAAAAAAAAAAAGAAAAATTAACGAGTTTTTCAGTGAAAAGAAAGACAGAAAGAGAAAATACAGCCACCATGTTTATTCGAGTAATGAAATTAGTATCCTCGTTAGTAGTCCCGGGTCGTTTCGTGTTGGATCGACGTTGATAATGAAAGGATTAAAAAGAGGTAAATTGTACGATCTCGCGAACCATTCAACCCGTATAGACCGTATTAGCGTATTCGGAGCGGCGAATGATTTTTCGGGTGATCCCGACTTTTGTTCAACGATTAATGGAACGGAAAAGGCTGCGAGAGACCCGCGTCGAGTACTCTCACCCTGGCGATGACCAAATATAATTTCGTTAATAACGCACCGATGCAAATGGAATCGCGCGCAATCGAAACACGCGAGGGTCGGGGAGGGGAGGGCAGGAAATAATTACTGGATGCGTCGAACGCGCTATTTCCCGCGTTTCAGAGCATTGGAAACTCGCTTTGGAGCGTACGCGAGGAAACAGGAACGCGATGGACAAATTTACAGAAGCCCGTTTCGATTGTAGCATATTCTAACGGCCGGATTGGTTGACTTTGTCTCTGTTAAAATCGATCGAGCAACGCGTCGATATCGCTAACGTACAAAAGTGTCGATTACCTGAGAATTAACCTCGATTACCTGTGATCGTCAAAGATACGAAAATTGTGTCTAGCAATTTTTCGCATCACAATCAACGGCTCGGCACTCGCTGAGTTATTATTCCTAACAGTTCCACCCTGAACATACGCGTATTTTTCATTGGAGTTATCGGTCAGGCGGAAGACACCGGTCATCAGGATATTTGCGGATTTTCCGTGAGCCAAGACAGTCGATCAACGGAGACGTTGCTAGTTCTTAAGGAAATCGGAATTGATGTGAGGCACTCGGAAATTAATGATCTGAATCAAGGAACGGTACAGCAACCTCAGGAGGAAGGCAAGATCGAAACTCAGCCGATCGATCCCGGAGAACAGCGAGAGAAAAATAAGGTTCGTAAATAAACGGAACAGTTTTCGGCGATACGGTCTTGCCGAAACGTTTTTCAAAAATACCATACAAGCCGCGAATTTCCTGTTCTCTATGTTCGACGAACGTTGAAAATATAATCTCTTTTAATTTCTCTGGGAACGAGTTTACTCCCCGTTCGTTGTAATTTTTTTTTTTTTTTGGCATAACAAACGATAATTGTCTCTTTCCAACCGCAAAGCTATTTATTTGCATCACGCTCGGCGAAAATTGATCGCATTCAACCGAGCAATTTCCTTGCCTCGTTCCTCTATAGGTCATTGAATATTTCAGTTAGCTCAATCGGAAAACAAAGTGCCAGAAAGGGACGATCGCAGCTCTCAACAATCATCAGACATGATCGATCAACAGGACGACCGTGATTTTCCTTTCTACGACATGGACGATGTCTACGGCAGAGATGACGATTCGTCCGTCACTTACGGCGAAGAGGGAATCGCAGCGGGAGTGGTGTCGTCTGATCGCTTGTTCGACGACTACGAGCCTATCGGCCTCAAAGATATTCTTCAAGGTATATGCGAGTGCCTGCAGCCGGTTCCAGAAATCGTACGCGTCCCTACGCCGCCACCACCGGATCCTGTCGAAGAGTTCTTGAAAAGAATGAAAACGGAGGTAGAGGAAGGACGTCTGCAGCTGGTTTTTAGAGTGCCCGGGATCGGTCCACCGGTGTCTGTGAATCGTGTCACGGCTGTTGGAGTGTGGCTGGCGGATTGTGGTCGTCGCCAAGAAGGAATGGTTGGACCCCGGAACATCACGCACTTTTTATGTCCGGAACTCGAGGGTACTCCGGATGATGATATTTCCAATTACGATTGATACCGTCGCATGTTACCGAGAATTACTGGTATAGTTTAATGACTGATCTCGAAACATTAGTATCGTATCCCAAGTGCTTCGTATCATATTCGGTACAGTGTTTGATATCATTACTTTCACTTCGTACGGTCAAAATTACAGATTCTCTGCGGGATAATAAATTGATAAATCCGCTACCATTCTGTAATAGAAGTGATTGAAAATTGATATTCCCTAATGGACAATGTTATACTGTAAAGTGGATAATTTATCGTTTGTTCCAATGAAGATCGGATTATTTTAAAGGGTACTAATGAAACATTTATAGAGGTACTTTCAATAAACTTTAAACTTCAAATTGGTATATCATGAGCGCTATTTTCCGGTACTTTTCCGTCAGTGAATCGCGACGAGAAAATGATAGATAATCATTTAATGAGAAAGTAAGGGTATACTTTGATCGTCGTGTCTGAACAATATCATCGCGATTACACGATGAAAAATGAGCCGCGCAAATGATGGCTTTCGCTTTTGCAACATCCTGTACACACGCTGCTTTATTCGCTGCACTTGCACGGATCTCGTTCGGGTGCATAATGAATCAGTGGCGTTCGACTCTCCCAGGGAGTGGATGGTTGCAACCCCCTACAGCGTGTGTTTTCTCCTCTCTCTTCCTGTGTCTCTGTTTCTCTCTCTGGTAGCCTTGGTGGAGGACACGGGACCCATGATAAAGTCGTCCTTCTCCCACTGGCTGACTAACTCTGCCGTAATGGCCGGGAATAGTTTCCAATCGATCGATCGGGACGAGTGCCTCTTCAGTCGGCGTCGAGTACGGAAAAAGGACCACCTCTACATAGACGGCGACACCGCACCGTCCCGAATATATACGACACGGACGTTCCTTCATTTCGTCCGCATGAATATCGAAAGCCGAGCTCGAACGCGACCGGAAGCAATTCCAGCATCCCCCTGGGAATGGCCTTGGCATCATAGCTACCCAGGATCAACCGCGACGAGCGAATCCATCGAATTCGTTGGCGAATTGGGAAAATAATCAGCGTCATCGAACCGCCATCCATCGTTGCTCTTTGATCCTCCTCCTTTGTCGGGGAATTATCAACCTCGAGCAACTCCGTATTTTGTATTTCGTCTTGTACTTCCTAACACCGATGTGCTACAACTTTGTGGATCCACGCGACTACTTTTCCTCTTTTTAAAACCTTTACGAGTTTCTGTGTTGGATCGAAATAATAGGTACACGGCTGTACGAACTGCTGAAAACTTCCAGAACTTTAACGTTCATCGTAGGTGCAACTTTAATTGAGCGAACAAAGATACTTCTTCGATTTAACGTCGAAACGAGGAGAAACGAAATAAGAGCTCGATAAGTTTTCTTCTAAGCAAGCATCACGATAGCGACATAAACCTTAAATTTCGTAGGTTGCGTTTATTCGAACGTAACAGATAAAATTAGTTTGTGAACTGACACATCGAATTGGATAAAATTCGTCATTTTGTAGAAAGAAGAAAATACCCTTCAACGTGTTGTAACAGCTTGTATCGTCTAGCCATAATTCAATAACGTCCGGTACGGCGAGCGAATGGCAATTTTCGTTGAAAAAGGCATTGTTCGGCTGTCAATTTTACTGCAACCACGTTGCCTGTTTTTTTTGGTCTTGGTGGAACACAATGTATGTTACACGGAAAGCGTAGCTTGTTCCCAGCCGTGATTTCTCACTCGCTATGCAATAAAAGTACGAACAGCCTGTAGCCAAGTTTGAAGTGCGCCTGGGAGACACGTGTTGAATTTTAGGACGTTTGTTGGCCAGATGAACGGCGTTAAAACTGTCGCTTTCAGAATTCCATCAACGTTTCATACGAATCAACGCGCTTCCGCAAAATCGTGTCCGTGTAAGTATCTCGTTTTATCGACAACTCGGGATGATTAATCAAAAGAAAAACTCGTCGAAATATGAAGAAACAAAACGTCGCCGGAGAAGAAGTTTTAATTAAAAATGTTTAACGGGAGGCGAGCTAGAAGTAGCGATCTTAAAAGTCCAAGAAAATCCTCTGAAACGCAACTTTTATTTGCCCGGTCGTTCGTTATCTTGATTATCATGATATAAATTATGAGCCAGAGAAGAAAAGAAGAAAACTTGGGCACTTGCAATTCTTATCACGTAATACGTCATTCCACACGGAAGACCAATCTAAAAGCACGCGTCGTAAATACGTGTAAGTTATCGGTACACAAAGAGTTGGATATGCTATAAAAAATGGTATTTCATCGACGGATAGATATGATTGATCGATAAAGTTCTGGGTGGTGGGACGACGCGGTGATTTATAAGAAGTTAAGTACCCATCAAAGGGTTCGTGACGGTCACGAGAAGATTGATAATCCGGGGCAAGAAGGAAGCATAAAGATAAATCGCTGATAGCTATAATGACGGCTGGTGGACGCGTCTTGTCGAACGTAAAAATTAAGCGGTCTTTTTTAAACAACTTCTCGTACCATTAACTTGACAGGTGGACCATAAGGAATTCGTGTCGTACTATCGCTAGCGTGATACCTCATATTGTCGCGCTATCGTATAATCGTAAATTATTATATTAATATAAAACTTCCTCCCTTACGTAGATTAATTTCCCAGTTACCGGGAGCTATTTTCACCTCCTCGATGTAAATGATGGTTCATAAAAGAAAAACGTGAACGATATTCATTAAAGTAGCATGTCACGTTGAAATTTCAGCGAATCCTGCATGCATCGAGTCGGTAAAATTCGTGGTAAGCGGGCGAATATTTGTGGGAACCGGTGCAGGTAGTTCCGGCGCCTACGTAGCACAGAGCAGAGTACACGTCGTTACGCAGACGCGTCGAGCGCCTTGCTACCGGCGAGAGGTGCAACCCGTGTAGCCTCGATGAATACCCTCGAATAGCAACGCATTATGTATGTCCGTATAGTAGTTACGTGACTAGGAAACGAAAATAGATGCACCCGCCTATTTTCCGTCACGCTAACTCGTGCACGCGGTCGCGGGATAAATCTCGCTAGTACGTTTTCTCGGCAATGATAATTTCTTAGTCGGAAACAGGGCAAATCGATGAATATAAATCGACGGTGATTAATTTCACTCCGCTTGACAGTAATGTTACTGTTTCCAACGAGATCTAGGTATGCGTTGAAGAATCGTGAAATCGAGGAACACAGAGACAGCACGGGAGGCAGAGCGTCGAGCTGCCAGACGAGCAAAAGCTCAAAATTAGCGGAAACGCATAGTTGCGTGAACGCGCGAAAGAGTCGAGAATGGAAGAACGTTTCCGACGAAGCGTCGAGAGGCATCTCAAAGGTGTATGGATCTCGAAACCACCGTTAACGAATTTGATTAAATATCTTCGCTTAAACGTAACTTCTTAAACGTAAAAGACGATTTTCAATTACGAGTATCGCGAAGAGGAATTCGTGCTTTCAAAGATATGTCTCGGAGTATCTTTCTTAACGTCGCATGCAATTACTAAGAGTTTTCATATTTTAAAACCTCCGTGCAGAGACCGTATTTTTCCGTGAACCTTTCGAAAGTAAAAGAGCCTTCTCATGCACGCTTTCGAGCGTGTTCCGTGCGTCGAAGCGACCAACTGCAGCCGTCGTAGCGTTTCGCCGAAACGTAAACAGCCGAAACGTTTGTCTCCAAAGACTTGGCGGAGAAACGAGAGAAATTATGTAATAACTGTGTTACTACGGAATGCGGGCGACGCGGGTAATTCTACTTGAACGTATAATGATACAAGGGGAAGCCGAGACTCGTCAAACTAAACCGAGGGACTAAAAGGGACTTAACCCTCGAGTGCATAATTCATAACACATTAGAGTCGGCAGGCGGATGTACGGTCTTGGCGCGAGCATTAAGCAGCCCTTACATAATGTTGTTCGATTAAACAGATATAGGGGAAACGAAATTACACAAAAATTCCAACGTTGTATTCGCTAATTAAAATTCGGTTGTACCAGATTGCCAAGCTCCAAATGGCCAATTCCGGGGCACAGAAAGTCTGACACGACATCGTTTGTATAAAAAATTGCGTACAGAATTGTTACCTTTCGAGGAGAATGAAAAAGAACGAAGCGATAAAATTAATGGAGAATAAAGAAGAAATATTCGTGACACGCGTTCTACAGAAACGGTCGAAACATCAACGTGCATGCGATGATTACATGCAGCTCCGCGTCGAATATTTCCGCGCAACGCGCGGCCCAATAAAATTGCAAACTGTAATTTCGTTACTCTTTCCAGCTCGCAGCTTTCCGCCGTTTTCTTTTGATCATCCAACGAGGAAAACGAGATTACCGTTTTACATTGTACGCCCCAGCTCGGCTCGAGAGCTCTTCGAAGAAATTTCTCCCTGATGTCCAAGGAACGAACCCTTCCGTTTAACATCGTGGGATCCATTTTAACTGGCCACAGACAAATCAGCGTCCCGAGAAATCCACTTGTACGCGCAGCGGTGGCGAGACGGACGAAAGCAGTCGTGAAAAATACGGGCGAAAATCTATCTCGATAAACGAATCGACGTTGTCAGGCGAAAGGGACAGAAAAAGGGGGAGAAAAGAGCCGTATTATCCTTGCTTGTCGGTCGCGTCCGATAATTACTCGTCTTTCTTGGGGGGGACAGAGCAGAAGGTCAACAGAATGAAATGAAGCGAAATTCTGGCTGGTGGCGTGGTTCGATCAAACGATTAGATCGCGCCGACGACGCAAAGAAGAGGAAAGCTCCGACGAGACGAAGGGTGACGTCCTGGTCGTCTTCTTCTTAGCGAGCGGAGAAAGGGAGTGCAATGTACACAGTCGAATCGAGAGGAGCGGGGTCGAGTATCGATTAGGTTGGTGTAGGTAGAGCGGAGCCGAAGTCACCAAGATACCAAGAGAAAGAGAGGCGATAGGGAAGGTGGTGGCGGCAGCGGCGGTGGCGGCTGCGACGCCGCCGAGGATCGATCGTCGCCTCTGCCCCGGCCGAAACAAATAAAACCGTAACGAATGCTCCCGTGACCGGTTTCCAGCGGACCCTCGCCTCGTGCGTTTCTACCCGTGCCAAATCGCGTTTCCCTATCCAATCTGGCTCTCGATCGATCGGAGATCAGGGGCGAAGGGCAAATTTTGATCGTCGATTCGAAGGGTCGGTGCAGTTCCTTCGTTCGTTCGGATGTCTCCCTTTGTTCGGGACGCTTACCATCTAGAAGTTGACACAAAAATCGGACCTTCGCAAAACTGTGGAACAAAATGACTCGCCTGGCACTTTTCGGATAATGGGAACATATTACGCCCGCGAGCATTACGTAGAAATTGGTGAAAAATTAGAACCGTGGCACTGGGAACCGAGCCCAGATCTTTTCTACGCTACCGTCTACACGCCTACGTGCTTATTTCCACGATTCAACTTATTACTGGGTCAGAAAGTATCCGTCCCACAAATAGGACATGTCGGGTCAAGAACAGAGCAACCGTTTCTTACTTTTTCCATTCTTTCGACGTTATAGCATTCGTAATGCTTTTCGATCTTTCGCTGAAACGTTGCCTGTCGTGTGAACGGAAATCGTGGATTGCCCGGGGCCATAACGTCACAGCGTTAGGGGGGACCCCGAAAGAGCAAATTTACGATAGGACCACGAAGCGGTCGAAAAGGAACGATTTCTGTATTGCTTTAACCTATTTCCTCTTGTGCTTCGTCATCTTCCTACATTACGGGACACGCTTCGTGTTTCCGGAAAGTTGAGTGCGCATCGCCATGAGGGATAATGATGAACAGCGTGCTGGAGGACACGTCATCGATCAACCCTACACACGATGCGCGAAAGCTTATGGAGTCCATAATATGTATAGATGATGCACAAACGGATGCACCAAAACGTTCAACGCGAACGGTTGGGACAGAGATAATAACTCAGCGGCGGCTGAACAGTCGCAATTCCGAAGTTTAATTTCAAGAGCCAATAAAGCCTGGAATGATAACAACGAGAAAGAAGGACAGAGAAAAAGAGAGTTAGGAAAGCGACGAAGTTTAAAACGTTTAAACGGATCGAAAAGCAGGGCCACCTCGCAGTGTAGAAACGATTGATACACTGGATATGCTTTCGAATATACGGTTTGACTGGAACGATTGTATCGATGGAAATGTTATATCCCAGCTAACTTATTGATTGGAATACTTATACCGAGAAGGAATAGTTTGACACGAACAATGGAGCCACAAATTTCATTCAACCAAATAATTAACAAATAATGAAACGGTATTTGATATACCATCGAATCTACAGAATCTGTTTTAATATCCTTAGATTCATATACAATAGATTGCGCCTCGTAAAAGCGCAAAGCGTAGCGATCGATAACAACAAGTTTCCATTTAGTAGAGGCTCTTCGAGTTATACGACCGATAACGTTACCCTGAAGTGGCTATTTCGATACCGGACCGATTGATAAAACATTTATTGAAAAATTGTTGAACGTTCTACTTAGCCAAGCTGTTAGTATCTGGCGTTCTTTCGATTGGTTCGCAATCACGATCGTTTAATCTCGAACGCTCTCCGCAAAGTATTCCGATTGAACTTTCTCTGCTATAATCGTTATAACAGGAGCGTACGCTTTATCGTGGAAACGACAGCGATACGACGTTGGAAGCTATTAATCGATCATCATCCAGACTCCAGGCGAACGGACAAGAGCATGATTCCAATGCCAGCTTATACGGTCGAGCGGTCGTTTTACGCTAAGGTTGGCAGATCGGCTTGGCAAAATGCAGGTTATTCAATCGTGTCGCGATCGATGCGATTTCCCGTTGCTCTCGCCTCTCTCTTTCCTTCTCTCTGTTTCGATTATTTTCGTAAGTCTGGATCGTCGACCTCTCCAACCGTCCTTTGATAATCCGATAAACGGCTACCGGTAGCCGGTTCCCGTAATTGCTCGTTCAATTTTCTTCCGAGGAAATCGAGAAACGTTATTTGCCGCATTGGTAATTACAGGCTGACCGTGCGTGGCTGCGAATTTCCATCGGACGATGAAAACACGGATATCTAAAGATTACGGATAAATATACGCCCCGAGTTGCCGGTCTAATTTCCTTTGAATGACCGATCAAAAGTCCCGAGACTTTCATAGTTTATTTCGTCAAAAGTAATACCGACGTCGAGATATTTCGATTATTTGCCGAAGTTAAATCGCGTTTTAATCGGCCTTCGAACATCATCAATGATCACCGTTAGCCGAACGATCTCGACACCACTTGATCGTTGCCATCGAACGAACACGACATCCGTTTCCTCCGGTCAATTTGAATACAGATCGACGCACTGTGACGTTATTAAGTCGATGCAGGAATTCCAGGAATTCCTGGCGTTTCGACGACCGGGACCGGAAACGATCGAAGCCGAGTTTCGCATCGGACAATGGCTGACAGCGGTAAGAGGATTCCGGTAGTTGAATCGCGTACGAACGGAATTGTACAGATACGAAACCGCGGCTTGTTCCGATAGAGGTACACCCTATCGTTTCTCGTTTAACAAAAGAAAAAAAAAAGATTGAAATATTAGTGGTCGCGTCGCGAACGAGCTACAATTTATTTCTCTTCGAACGTTAGCGTATCGGAGACTTCTAGGTATTTTCGTTAACGGCGTTGTTTCTGCGCGAAATATGCGATATTAAACGATATTGCTAGTTTGATAAATGACACCGTAATTTATCACGTAACTGTATCGATGCCTTTCTTATTCCGGATAAAACTATCGTAATAACGCTCGAGCGAGTTCGTTTTTCTTCGCAAATTGACTCGATTAAATCGCTTATCGCGGAATAAGAAACTGCACGATTATACTCGTTTGCAACAGTCGTAAAAAAATTCTACGTTGGTTCTTAATGATAGATATTACCATGCGCCGTGCTAGTCACGGCTATTTCTACTGTAGCAGTCGACGCATTAACCTTTCGTGGTCGTATGTCTGTTCTCGAGTACCGCATCGAGCTACCATTACCCCTCTTATTCCGAGGCAATCTCCTTCCGTAAGAAGATACGATTGTTCGTTTTACGTTTACGAGCTGTTGTAATTAATCTACTTTCGATGAAAAATACATATCTGTGCTTTAGACCGGATTCCTCGACCTGTCCGTGTTAACGCCTCGTTTCGGACTAATCAGATGAACGCGATGCACCGTTATCGATGCGTAATCGATTAAATGAAAACATCGCCGAACAATATAAACGTACTCCCCGTTCTCGCTTCGACAAAGAGGAGATTTTCATGAAATTTTCGCGACGTACAGAATCGAACGGTACGAGTTAAAATAGCGAGCGAGAGTAATATTCATGGGGCGGGTAAATTTTATACATAGACCGGGTATGCCGACGATATTTCGACGTAAGGAGAACGTATTGCCGTCTGCCAGTTAGTGAAACACCGACGTACGCAGGCGAAATTTAATGCATAGCTTCGCGGCGTTACGCGTCTCCTTTCCCGCGACTCGTGAAATATGGAAAAGTTATTTTCGCCGAGTCGTTGCGCATAAGTTTGTACAAAAGAGGCCGCGGCAGCGAGCACAATTTTTCGTTATTTCTCTTTACAAGGCAACCGCTTTCGTGCGTGGAATGCGTATTGCTCGCGTGCACGCTCCGCGCATTTATTCGCACCGGACAGCACACGGGTGGTGCGACGCGCGACACGCGAGAACGCGAATGCGCGAGCCAGAATGGTTTCACGAGCGGATCCATAGCCAGCTACGCCGGGTATCCGGGTTAACTGCGGTCCGAACGCAATTTATACTCATCGCGATGTACACCCAGATCACCGGAGTTACCAACGAACATTTGCCCCGTTACGCTGCGTCGCTGATAGCGCGAATTAGACTCGGGAAACTACGAGCTGCCGTGCGCGAAACTGCCGAAAAAATACAGAGCAATATTTCCTTCCACTCGAGCGTTGTTTAATGTCGCGAGAATTAGCAGAAAATTCTTGCGAGCGAAATGAAAATGACAAAAGTTTAACTCTTCGAATACCATGAGCCTACGTGTACACGTACACGCGATGGAAACGTCATTAAACGTGAACCTGCGAGAGCTGGGGCGTCAAGTGGTAGGAAAAAATAGGTCACAATTTAGGGGGAAAAACTTTTATCGGGATAACGATGTAACGGTTTAACCCTTGAGAACCATGGCCACTCGTACGCGATGGCATAAACTTCGCATGCGTGTACGGACGTGTTCTACGAACTTTATCATATTAATAGATTTTAAGCGATTTGTACTCGAGTGGATTAAAATACGAACGATGTTCATACGTTGGAGAGTTACGAGAAAGAAGCTTTTCCCCTATCGAAATATCCCTTCAATCCGTCGTAATTAGCGCATCGCCGAATGAACAAGCAGCCAAAATTAGCAAACGACGCAAAGCCGTCCGGGGAAGCCGGGTCCAACAAACTTCGCTAGATACGACAGAAAAGATAAAAAAGTAAATATCACGGGCGTCGGCAAAAAGCCGGAAGATATTCGGTCGACGGTAACTCCGCTAATTGCTGCCGAAAATTGCGTCTAATTGACGGGCAGACGCTTCATCAGCATTACCAAGGAAGCTTGGAAGCAGGTGGCGAACGTGGCCCTACGGTCGGTATCGTTCGGTGGGAAAGAAACAAGAGACAGGGTCGCTTCGGATCGAAGGAGAACCAGCATTCTTGTCAGTCGATACCAGAAGCCAAGAATCTGCTTTTGCAGTTTCAGCGAATCGTCGCGTAACAACTCCCTTTCTTGATTCCTGCGTCGACCTCGGCCCGTAAGTCGCCTCTATCCGATCCTTTTCGAGGTCGAGCACCATCCTCCTCGACGATTCGTCGACTGTTCCGTTATCACCTTTTTGTCGCAATCGTCGAACGACGCGAACACGGACGCGGTACCACGACCACTTTCGTGTTCCGCCTACGATGTCGGCAGGACACAAAAGACAATGCCATGAGAAAGGAAACGTTCGACGTGTCCTGTCTGACGTTTCAACTTCTTGTCACGAGATTCATACTCGCACAGCTCGCAAAAACTGCTAGGTACACGAGCCTCGTCCTGCTTCGAATCGATAGGTTACGCGCTGAAAATCCGTCGATGGGATTGCAACGGGTTTTCGAATTGCAATTAACAACCGATGGAATGGATAAAAATAAAGGCAAAGGATAATACCGTACGATGGAATTTATCCCAGAATACAAGGTACGCGTTGATTCGGTCTCCGCGGAAAGATAATAGCAAAAGTATTACGGTTGAAAATTCACGGATACGATCTTCGCGTTCTAAAAATTCTTGTTGAAATTTCAAAGCATCCGCGATGCTTGGTTCTCCAAGGAAATCACCGCGGGAAAGAAAGGGTTATACGTGGTGTTACTTTGGCTCCGTGTTGGTGGAAGTAATGCAAATCTTTGCAACGAACGTGGTGAGCTCCGTTCTCGTTCTTGGCTTGTATAATTTAACGACATCGAACCAGGAAAGGACGAAGAACGAGCTCTGTAAAAAGCGACTCAAAGTCCTGAGGGCGCACGTAAATCTCTATTTTCTGTTCATTTTTTCTCGTTTTTTTGGGGAAGTAAACCGATTAATAGAGGCGGAGCAAGGGCTCGTTTTATTCTCGTCATCGCTTTGCCTTCCACTTTTCAGCCGGTGCTTCGCGTGCAAAATCAATACCGGGATTCGCAATTTATTCGCCCCAACACGAACGCAACAGATGCGAGCTAACAGTCGAGAAAGAAGTAAAGCGCTTTACCGGAAACATTTTGTCCAACATGAAAGCATACGTGTACGTACGTATACGCAGTGATGCTAAAACAAGCAGCTAAACTTTTGGACGGCGTTTTATTCCACTTCGAATCGAAGGGAACTTTCGTGAACGCGCATAGTCAAGAAAACTAGTTCTCTTCTAACGTTCTGGTCGTTTCTTATCCGCGAAGAACGGACTTTCCTTAAGAATACCTTTTTTTCGAGTTCGCTTACTTTCTAGAAAAGTGCCGTTAAAAATGTCTTCTCCCTTAGCCAGCTATCATCTCAAAGTGCTAAACCGGTAAAAAAATTGCTTCTCTCGTTTTGAAGTTTATCTTAGTGGAGTAAGCGCAAACACAAGGGTAAAGAACGAAATTGTACTCTTTTGTCCTTAGAACAAGCGTTATATTTTTCGTCACGGAAAACACATATACATATACGCACATATACATATCGTCTTCCTCAACCGATAAGACACGACGCATAACATTACGAGTCGCTTTTAACTGAAAAGCGAAAATGACCCGATTAACTCTTGCTGGTTTCAAGAGCGCCGCGTCAAAAGGACGAAAGAAATTGCCAAGAAACGAGAAAAGAGCTAACAGTAATGCGGTAAAAGAACAAAGCAAACTGTATAGGTGTCGTTCCGTTTGAGAAAGACAATGGATGGAGCCGGTATAGAGATCGAGAGATTAAAAATACAGCCTTTAAATTAGGAACAGCTTGTAGAACACTTTTCTTTGTAAGTCGAAAGAATAGATCAGAGATGGAGAATATCCTCGACACGTCGTGTTCCGGACCCATCTAACGAGCCTTCGTCGAGGCTTGATTTAATTTCCAGGCCAGGAGAAGTCTTTTGGTAAAAAGCTCGCAATCACCGGGTAATATCTAGACGACTGTTACAGAGGATGGGCGGCCACGATACCGTGATAGACGTGACTCGCAAGAAGCCAGGAAATACGCGGACATATAAGCTCTGGCGAAATAATGTATCATCTTGCTATTGTGCGGCGAAATGCCGGCAGGAAAATGTTCTGAAGGAATCGTATTGCGACGAACGAACGATAATGTAAGGAAATGTGTGCACATTCGTAACAAAACCATTGCCGTTCTTCCTTATCGTCGTTACGTACACCATTAACGTTTCTATGCATCGCTAGTGTATTACGTTGCAAGTATTTTTGGAACGGCTATGCATCCCATTACTCGGGAAATTCTTGGCGAAGCAATTTAACGTCAGCAGGTTCCGCTCTGGCGCAATCTTAATCAATTTCACGGCGTGCCCGGCACATTCTAGCGTTTTCGCGACAGAAAACATTCGCGAGAAGCTGCTGGATCTCGAGCGTAAACGACGAAACACGGAACACGCTTGTTCGCGTGTAATCGCGAGCACTCTCCATCGACGAGACTGACCCTTTGCTAACGAACGGTCGACGAAGCGTGATCTAATTTCTTAATCTAGGAAAATTTTAGCGACGAGATCCTCTCGAGCTTTTGTCGCAAAGCGGTGGGTCGAAACCTTGACACGGAATGCGCCCCATTTAATGGGCGAGGGTGGATCTTATATTAGATTGACAACTAAATTCGTGACCTTGTTCCAACGCGTTTATTAAAATTTATTGAAAGTACGACAGGAAACACCTTTGATCGATTACAAAGCAAAAACCACGTAAACGACAACGTCGAAGAGTAACGAAAACGTGTCGCGTCTTTTGTCAGTCGTAACGTTTACGTGCCTGCGGTGTCAGCACAATTCCGTATTCGCGAGCCACGCTACCGAGATCTAATATAAAAGACTAATGCAATATGTATCTGAATGTACGTGAGCGCGCTGGGAGCATAAGCAGACGGGCGTGTCTTAACGAGGTCTTGTCGAGGTCTGATTTAATTTTCAGGACACGAAGGCATTCGACTGATAATGCGAGCACCACTGCTGACGAGAACTGCAGCTGCTCGCTGCACCATACTCCCACCGTTTGTTTCTTTAACTCTTTCGCTGTTAAAAACGACTATGTTCGCTCACAACGACGCTACCACCGAATATCGCCAACGATAATGATCGTCTGGCGAAAAGCGTTTTCATTTCGGAATAAGAGACAACCGATGGAAAGGTTAAAATGACAATTTTGCCAAGAAAATTATTTTAATCGCGAACGTTCGTGCATAATGGTATGAAAAACGGTTTTTCGAAAGAATTGAAAACGGAATATCGCGTCACCGTTACGAGTAACTGCATCGATTTACGTTAATCGATTAATTAGTAGAATCATTAAAACGGTAGGATATCGATCGAACGTTAAGCTTTTCGTCGCGCTAATAACGACCGCTCTCGTTATAGTCGAACCCATCAAATTATCGCTCGTTATCGTGTACATTAATCGGCCATATTTATCTTCAGTCGCGTTCTACGGGACAAATTATCAACGTCAAAACGCAGCAAATTATGAAATTCTAATCTAACCCTTTGCGTTATGAACACGCTGGGAAACCAAACAGTAGATAATGATTTTGACCGATAACGGCTTTCAAAGCGTATATCTCGGTTTACGCGAACGAGCAAAGTGGAATACAGATCATCGGATAATCTGGACGAATCGGCGAATTATTAATTATTTGTCCGAACTTTTCTGTAAAAATCGCGCGTAGTAAGTAGCTCGATCGAACCGTTACGAATAAACAAACGGGCCACTGTGCAATTATAATTAGCACACAGAGCGAATCGTGTGCGAGATTTTACGTGTATGTATGTTACGATAAATGTGTTAATTTACTAAATGTATGCGCATACTAACTTGATAAGTAAATGTATTCATAAGCAATGAGATTCAAACTTTTACTAGTAAAAGCATACATTAACGTTGTGGCAAATGTATGCATTGAATGGTAAATGCATGCGTCCGCCGGGAATAGCAAATATTTTTATCTTTCTTTGACACTTTTGCTCGCGCTGAATCAATAAGTCAGCGATCGAATAATCTTTTCCCGAAATGAATAATTGTTTCACTCAAGAAATCCTTCGTTCGACGAATAGCTTATCAAACTTGTTCTAACGCGATTACGTACTATTTTAGAGGAACCAGGAGAATAATTGCAGCGCAAATGATTAAATTTGTTAATCCGACTAGTAGATCCCAGGGATGCCTTCTCGGTGGGTCTCGAAGGCTCGTTATATCCCGGAATGTCGTACAGTGTATACGCTAGACGACGATTTCGCCTTTGCATTCAAAGCGAAAGCCAACCAAGTCGGGAAGTATGTTTACACGTACGTGCACGTAAAACAGCTAAGTGGACCACGCGAGTGACCGTTCCTAATGAGGCCTCGTTGCGGTTTGATCCGATTTTCCAGGTGCATTTCGTCGAGGTTCGGCGACGAGTGTACGGGTCGGAACGTGAAAGTCGTCGTGGATCGAGGATAAAGGGTTAGGACAGGAGTGGGAGTCTTCAAAACTGAAGGTCCTCGTTGGAAAACGGGAATGCCAGCTTGGATCGACGCAATTTAAGAGGCCCAGAGTACTCTCTGCTCGTGCACAAACTTAATCCATCCGATGCACGGAATGCGGAATGACGGAAACTGTCCTCCGCTGTATATCCATCTGGAGAAATGGAGTTTCTTCGTCGAGCATTCCTAGTGGAATACGGAGGAGCCAGACTTTACAAGCGGATATTTGTTTTTCCGGCCTGAATGCTGAACACTACGGCAAATGAAGTATTCATAACGAAAGAGACGCGGGTATACCGAGGGAAAAAGAGAACCGTATCCCACGGCAAGAAAGTTAATTGGACGGAGCTGAAACGAGGCAGAGACACGGTGTACCGCCTTCTGGCAACTAACACACACACGGTTTATTTCGCAAAGACAATCTTCGGCTCGTCGATTTCGGTTTAACCTTGAATTTCAGTTTCGTCAAATCGATGCCACGCATTTATCGATGAACAGTAACGTTGTTTCAAGTACGCGACGTTCCGTAAAGCTTTCATGCATCGAACCGCGATCGCTTCGATCGAATAAAGCAAGACACGATTAAACTCGTGTTCTCGTTTATCCGTAATTTATGAATCGAACGGAAAGCGGGGAAAACGGACGATCGTCGAGGAAAGAGAAACCAATGGCGAATCGTGAGAGCAGATATTGGACAGATGTCGCGTTGAATGTGCAAATGCACGAACAAACGCGAGGCAGAAACTGGAACACGACAGAAATCAAGACGCACTGACACGTACGGTCGTAATTTAACGCAACCGCGAAGACGCGTGCACTCTTGACACGTACTTCATATATGTACCTGTGTGCATCCGTCGTGAAATTTCGCGAAGGAACAGGCACGAGAATAGTTCGTATACCGTTCGCGGAAATATTCGTCAAAGCAGGGTAAACGAACAATGCGAATAATCACGAAGAAACGAACTGTCTCGACCCGACTGGCTCTGTGCCGTTCGTCGTCTTTCGCGAGTACGGCCAAAGAAAATGAAGTAAAAAGCGAAGGGAAAGAAGTTTGACGATCCTCGAGAGGACCGAAACTCCTCTAATTGATTATACTCGCGCGAGGAAGGCAAGAACAGTCGCGTAATAATTCTTCGGAGAGCGTAACGCGGCATTCGGACGCACGACGATCCTCGATGAAACTAAATTAACTCCGTGCTTCTCCATTAAATCAGAGGCGAAATTTGTTTCTCGTTTCGTACGATCGAACGCGAAACTATTCGCGTAACGGTGCCACCAGGTAGCTGGTTCTGTACTTATTTCGCTATCTCGATTTCACCGTTCTATTCATTATCGATCTCGTACGCTCGAAGAGCACGAAATTAAAACAACCGTCCTGCGGGAATTGCATGAATCTGTTCTAGATCGTGTTATTTAATGATCGAATAATCAGAAAGTTTGCTGACTCCGACAAAGCACTCGGTGTGTACCGTTGCATCGTAAAATGCAAAGAACGGTGCGTTATCAGTTACGTTCCTTTTTTTCGTCGTTTACCTTTCTTCTCCGACTCGATTCCCTCGCGTGTCTAACCGTAAGTACATTGTTCTCGTGTACATGGTCAATTGTTACAGTAACGTCGATTAATCGCACCTTCGAACGCGAATCAGTTTTTCACGATAGTTTCTTGTAACGTTCTTAAGAGTCAACGTATCGTTCCACGCGAGTCTTTTCTTTCCTTCCTTCTCCGCCCTCGCTTTGACCCAAGCTCCATATATATCCTCGTACGTGCACATGCAACTGCACATGCACGCAGCTCCTCGGTATGTGCGCGTGATCGTGCGCTAGATTCGTGGCTTCCGTGTTTCCAAGATTCTCTGCTTGCATTTATGCGCCGCACACGCCATACCACGACGATCCGCACATTCGCGACAGATTGTTATGAAACCGCGGAACGCTAAAAGAACGAAAACGATTGCAAAATGCTGCAACCGAGTCCGTCAGTTGAAATTGAAACATCTCTTTTCCATACTCTTCTTTTATTCTTTTTTACAGCGGATTTCGAGACGCGCTAATTTTTGTTCCAATTAATAAATTCTTTCGCTTGTCGATGTTATATCGAGCATCGATCGATAGACGCATATTATTTTCGCGTTTTTACGATTATCATACGCATAATGTAAAGGATCGACTGTCGTCGTATCGTTAAAACGCAACGAAAGTAGGACGGTACGTTATTCTAAGAGGAAATTAACGACCTTTGCTTTTCCCGAGAGAACTTTTGGCAACACCGTTCACCGGGAGACAAGCAAACGCGTTTCCAAAAACACAGCTCCGGACAAAAGTCATTAACGCGACTCCGGTGCGAAGTTTCCAGTCGGAATCTCTGTAGCGTAACGTTCTCCGCGACTTCTGAACTGGCGATAAATCGAAAGTAGAATATTCGAGAGATCCTTAAGGTTACCTCGTAATTTCGAACGATTTCGATATCCGGAATCGACGAATGAACGATCGATCGAATTTTAAAACCACGATCGACTGCAGTAACGACGGATTTTCCCTTTCGTGCAAGAAGATTTCGAGCAACGCGTTTCGAAAATCATCGTTCACGAGCTTTTGATACTTCCACTTTCTCCGTGCAAAGTAGTTTGCACAGTGACATTATGCATTCCGCAACTTCGAAACGGTGGAACGCGAAACTTTGCGCAGGCTTTGGCCCGCTTTAACAAAGAATACCAAGAGGTTACGTTTCCGTGAACGGCTCCCGCGATACGTTTGTCCCATGAAAATTTCATACGTTCCAAAGTATTAGAGGGACAAGGTAGCGGAGTTTTCGCGGAACCGTGATAACGAGCCGCCAACGGCGATTCCTTTTATCATACGGATCCGACTTTAACCCGAGTAGCTACGTACTTTTCCAACTCGAATTCTCTCCCCCGATCGAACGCGCTCTACCGATCAACCTTCCGAGCATATTAAAAAAGTTTCTCCCTTGGAATTTCACTCCGACTATTTTCCATCGGGATCGCCCTTTCCGATTCGATGTATCCTCTAATTAAAAAATTCCATCGGCTATCGAACGTTCGGTGTCCACAGATCGATCTTTATTCAAGGTCGAGCGCCGTCTATCCTTCGGGATAGACGCGACAAAACGCAACAACGACATCCCGACGGTGTCTCGCGGGAATTCCAATTTCCGCGCGTTCTCGCAAACGATGTCGCGAACATTTTACAACGTAATCGCGTGATCGTCGAGGATCTCTCGCGAGAAAGCTCTGTTCCGCGAAAAGAGAGTTGGAAAAAAAAAAGGTGGAAAGCGGAGCGAAAAGAGAAGACAAGAGGAGGTCTGAGTGGACTGCCGTCGGCACTCGCGATCCTATACTATAGTGGCACTCGCTTCCACCCTTGTTCGCTAGACCGACTGCGAGCCGGCGAACTCGTCTCGAGTGTCCCACGGAACTCTGACACAGACGACCACGACCGCCACGACGATCCGACTGTTATACACAACACCGACTCACCCTTATACTCTCTTATCACCGGTAGCCTGCTCGTTGCTTTGAGTCGTGTACAACAGAATTTTCTTTGACGCGATCATCGTCCAACACGGTGCTGTCCGAGTCAAGCTTCCACGAGTTTTATGAGCTTCTGTTGTTTCGTATGATAGGAAGCGGCGGCTCGTGCCGCGGACACGAACGGTACAACGACACGAAATACAGTGAGAACAGTGCGCCCTGTCATAGGCAGCACCGGGGCTTATACGTATGGATACGAAACGTTGCCGGAACCGGTTGATTTATGGATATTAAGTGGATGCTCGATTCGGTACCTGTGCTATCTGTTTCGCTCCCTATCCCGATCAGATCAGACGGAGAACTTGGAAATTCTTTGTGTTAGCTACCCGCTGAGACAACTTGTCGAGCAGACCTGCTCCAAAGGATTTATCCAGAGACCGCGGCGCTCGGTATTCGTTATTCTCTTTTCGAAGCTGCGAAGCTAGTAAATATTCGAGAAGATGTAAATAGAATCTAGCGCAGTCGAACGCGTTTGTTGATCACGGAACATTGCAATTTCTATATTTAAGACGTTCAAGCGTTTCGTTTGCACGGTCGGTCAGTACCGTAATGGCTTGGCGCCTGCTATTACCGCATTACAACAGTGAACGATCGCGTCGAATGTATCTTAAGCATTACTACGGTATTTTCATCGTTACCAGACGCAAACTCTGCGTGCCACCGTAGGTCGTTGGTTAAGGACGGACATAAAGCAACCGGGAAAATGAAACGTGCACCTTGTCGCTCTCGTGCCATGTATGATATGTAAATAACGCTATACGCTGCACCGTCTTCCGTTTTCCCTTCTTACGGTTCGCGATCGATGTACCGAGTTTCCACGATAACCACCGACGAAATACGTTCTTGTGCGCTGTCTGTTTCGGTTGACTAATGGCCCCAAACGCGTGCACTGAGAGGAAAAATTCGCTCAAATTCGCATTTCTTTTCTTTTGTTCGACTTGTTAGCGTGCCATCATCGAGAATGCTGCCGGCACGCTACCACTGTTCCAACGATCTTCGGACGCGCTCAACTCCGTTCGAAACGAATGTACTTTTTCGCGACGTTTCCGCATTCAACGAAGAGTTTGAATCGCTCTCGATATTCCCAAGCGAACCGGCAACTTCTCCAACTTGGAGCCACAGGATGCACGAGAAAATTCCCTCGCGAGTCGCGTTAACTTTTCCCAATTGAAATTGCGCGAGGTTCGCGACCCGGAACGCGAGGAGTTATCGTCGAAGCGCAATAATCACGCTGGTAATTCAACGCGTTATTGTCTAACGGACAAGTCGAGCAGCCTCGAGGCCGAAAACGGGTAAGAAATACAAGTCGCCGGGAGAACTTTACTCGTATACGTGTCTCGAGACGCGAGTTACTCGCCAACTTTCGAGGACACGAGGTAACAAGGTAATGTACATGCCGTTCGCGTGTTTCAAGACATAGTAGCAGCCCGCTCGGCATTATCACGGCCGCGCTAGACGGGCTAATTGACTTACGACCCTACCTTCGTTGTTATTATTAATTAATATGCCCATTAATTAGAAGAGAATAGCGGGAAGGTCGATCGAACTTCCCATCGAGGGGTCGAGGATTCGCCAAACGCAAGAATCGTTCGTTACGAACTCGCTGACCCTCCTACCGTTCGGAAATATTTAGGGTTAATTGCGTTCGGGCTGTACAGATTGTTCCCATTAATACTGCTTGTCCATTTTCTCTCTTCATCGAACTATAAATGTTACGACTACCGAGCTAAATGACCGAGTTAAAATGACTAGATTCTTATTTTAAACTGTCCGTGCACCGATCTAATATTTTCTGCGCGACTATAACCGACGTTAACAATGAAAACGTTGAACACGTATTAGGTAAGACGACGAGGACCACGATCGAACGGGGAAACAAAATTACTCCTGAAATTATAGACCCCTAAAAGACGTCCTATAGGAAACAGTATTACGTTAATTTCGATAGGGTGCTGGCAAGCAAGTCGAGCGAGCTGTTGTCTCGTGGCGGGAGTGAACGTCGAAGTTCGGCGCCACGTTAACGAGGTAATATACACGCCGTGCACGTCTATGGTGCTGTAAGCCTGTAATTCGTATCATCGGTAAGCGCACAGTACCGAGTAACTCGGTTACTCAGCTTCGTACGGTGTATGTACACAGGTACGCGGCTTCGAACTGGTTGCAACACCTGAAACTGCGACCCGTGTCGTTGACAGCATCGAAACACCAAGAGAGGAACAGAGAGAGCAGGGTGGAGCAAAGCGACGTCGTTTCGAATTTTAAGCACGCGACCCTGTAAATCGACGTCATTTTAAATTGAATTTCTCTCGGAGTTCGACGTTTTCAAACTGGCCACGATAAAACTGCGATCCATGACGTTAACATCGTTACGTGCGCGATACGGAAGGACGCCACGATCGCGAAACAAGAACCACAACGACCAGGCGAACTCGTTCTCGGACTTTGAAATTTTCACTGAATTAATGAAATATAGAGAAAGAATCCGGTAAACCGCATTAAGGTACCGTTTTATAGGCACCAAGATCGTAAAAGATTCGGAGACTTCTTTGTTTAATTATGACTCACCGAGGAAGCGTTAGACCTTCCAGGAATTATGGGAGTTGCAGCGTGCATGCTTTGAATATTGCAACGTAAATCAGTTTACACTCGCCGATTGAATAAAATAGTATTTGAACTAAATTATGGCGTCAGCGAACCGTGTGTAGAGCTGAATTTCAAAATTCAAAGAGGCCTTAAACCAATTCGAACTCGCGGAGAAACGATGCGAATATATCGCGCTACGATACGCGATCGAACAGAAGCGTACGATACGAATTCATCGAACGATAGATAGGTGCTCCCTATTAACGACCACGAGAAGATATCGACGTTGCAAATCAGATTTCCCTCGACACGCATCGTTCAACGCGTCGATCGTGACTCGCATCTCGTTCGCGTTTTGAAATCGACGTTGCGACGCAAACTGAAATACCGAGAGGAAAATCCAGAGGTAAAATTCATGGATCGACGTCTCTTCTATCGTGCGTCGATCAAGATAGAACGATTGATTGGTCGCGGGATGCATCGTACGCGACGTAGAAAACTTGAACAACGCGTGGATAGAAAAAGAGCAACGAAACCACGGTTCAATGTGTATTTATAGACGGATAAGCCGACCCGATTACGTTAACGGAAACTATATCTCATTAGAGGGATTTAACGGGTGCTCGAGACTTTCGAGTCTGGTTCAGCTTGATCCGACAGATTCGTTGGCGAGCTTAAACACAAGCTGATCGGAGATGTCTAAAATCCGCCGGTAAAGCCGTTGCCAGCGATCAAGGTTACAACTACAACCCCGCTAAACTGACAACGATTTGCCTCTGCACGATATCGTCTCTACGACTGGCAAGAGATACCTGCTTCTCCATCCGGAAAGTCATCGTCGTTTCCATCGTTTCGTACACACGGAAATCTTATCTCACCGTTTCCCATTCTCGACGCCAAGAAATTTAACGCCAACGCGTTAAATGCTATAACAATGTTACCGATTACCAAATTTGAATCGATAAAAGTTGCGCTAAATAGAAACAGATCGATTATCGTTTGCGATACATTGAGCCGAGTATAACGCAACAGCTGGGTGCCGCAAAGATGCCAAAAGCCAAAAACGTAGAAAGTCTTTAGGTACCTGGATAATAACCAGCAGTCGATCGCCGTTGTCCCCGGCGACCCAGATTCATTTTCAGCTGTATAATGTAGCGAGGCGTATATGCGAGCAGTAAAATGCGATCGATTTCATCGCATAAGACGCTTTAAACCAAAGTCTCCGGGCAATAGCGTATGTGTTTTAATGGAAGCGAGTATCGTTGGGTTTTTCTTTTGCCTAAGACGCTTGTAACGCTCGACCTATATACTGTTCCGGTAATTCTTTGCGAGCCAAGAAGCACAACCGTCGCGTCGACGAATAGAACGAATTCAGTGTCTCTTGCCGATTTTCCTGGTAAAACGTACGAAAGCAGGAAGAAGGAAGAGAGAAGAAGATCCGCGTCGACGGTATAAAGACTGCTCCAACGCGAACGCGCTCTTAATTTCGACGAGAATCGAGAGGAGGTATTTTCAAGTCGGCAGAAAAATCCCAGTGGACTATATTCCTGTGAAAGTATCCCGGTGGAAAATATTTCTGGGAAATATAGTACTCGACTATCAACGACGACGATTACCTTTTCTCGGACAAACGATTCGTTTTTTAAATCCATCGTTGCGCATCGATTGGCTTTCATCGATAGTTTTGTTCTGTTAAAAAATAGGACGTAACGACTATTTCATATCCATTCTGAACATTGAAATGTTTGATTTCGTTTTTCCATGAAGCAGAATTTTATTTTTTTCCATAAAATACGTTGAAACAATATTAATTGTTCGTACGAGCAAATCGGTATTTTTTCGATAGAATTCGAGTAATTAATTGGCTAAAATCAATGTTAGGCGAGAGAGAATTGAAACGTTTATAAAAAAACACAGTCTAACCCAGTTTCGGAGTCAACCAACTATCAACGAAATTAAACTGACTCCGCAATAACGGTAAATGAAGTCTCCTTATTGTATCGCGGCGTGAACTATATAGGCAAAGAAGAAAGGAAAAAGAGAAAGAAGAGGAGGTACAAGTGGGTTGGGAAGCTTAGAGGTTTACCGGAGGTTGCGGGTGCTCGAAAGGGTGGCGAAACTGCACGGTTCTTTCGCGCGAGAATTTCGCGAGTAGGAAGTACGTGCTCTTCTGCGCGGACAAAAGTAGCGTCGGTGCAATTTCACAGCCGTCGCGTCGCAGGCACGAGGAAATGCATTCTTTCGTTCGACGTCGACCACGATTTTCATTTGCGTTTAAAATCACGAAATTCTACCCGAAACGCGGCGAACCGACGAGATTTGAAGCGTCGATTTTTATCCACCTTTTAAGAAAGAAAATTTTAAGAAGGTCGAAAACAAAACGAAACGCTTTTCGACGACTTTTATCGCGAAGAATTCGCGAGTCACCCGGTGTGCAAGGGATCAAGAGTTCCGGACCCAGTAATAAGCGAGCTGGCAGAAGCTTAGTAGATAATAATGGCCAGATTCCGGACCACTATTCTGCTCCGATCTCTATTTTTCGCGGATTTCTACGTACGTATATGCTTTCGTCGAACATCGACCATTAACCTTCGAACGATGAAACCGGGTCGATCCTAGCCCGGACTTACGAAACCTATAGACCGTTTCGCGAGACGAGTAAAAACTTTGTCCATACAGGATTTCTCATCTAACGCGGATAAACGAAAAGCTCCGATGTCTAGGTGATCGTGGGGGAGGAACACGAGAAAATGGAAATCGATAAGCAAACACGATATGCAGAAAGTTAATTCGATTAGACAAAGAGTGGATACGAGATCGAAACGTACTTTGGATTTGTCGGATAACACGGGAAGGGAATGCATAGGAAACGACAGACAGTCGTTCGCGGATGACGGTGCGAAATCCGCGACACGGCAAACGAAACGTTTATACGACAAGCACGAAAAAAGCGTTCCGCCATTCGATACGCGGATTCGCGTTCGTCGAATCGGATATGGGTATCTCGTGGCCAGAGATCGATTTCAAATAAAGCGGAAAAGGCAGAGAGAAATAGAGAGAGAGTCGCTATTATATTTGACTTTTTGCTTTCCTCCCACGTTCACCAAGGGTATCCTCGTACTTGTAGACTCAAAGGGTTCGTTGAAGCAACGCTTGGCTCAGGTACATTGTCGTGTCCAAAGCGATTCTTCGATTTTCTTTTACAAAACGATGCACGGAACGGGAACGTCTCCGAACACCGAATAAAACGGAAGAAAAACTTCTCCCATCCAGTATCGTATATTTCGAGGGAAAAAGGATAGGAGTAAGAAACGTAAGGAAAAACACAGCTGTTCATATTATCGTAGCGGGCGGATTTCGCGTAGGTACAGATGGGGCAGTCGAGAATAAAAACCGACAGGACAAAGCGTATATCGCCTAGAACACCTGCTCTGGCTCGCGTTCTAAGGGATACGAGTTCTGGATGAGAGGTACGCTTGTCTCTCGACAGGGTTTCTCTGGCCAGAACCCTTGGCCTTACCTTGTCTACCTTGCCTACCTACCTACCTACCTACCTACCTACCTACCTTTGCCCTCCTCTCTTCCCCTTGCTTCGAGTTCGTTACAACGGTCGATGTAGCTGGCACCAGAGACCCCGTGAAATCATTCGACTTCGTTGCCAAGACGACCTACCATGTATCGCGAAATCTTAACAGAACCGACCATGACCACCAACCACCCGCGCTACGGTCGATCGAGCTTCTCCGTGCTCCGTTTTTTTCTTTCTGTATATGAAAACGTACCAATCCCGTTATCAACCATTTCTGGAATTTTATTGAGCAACCATAGTTATCGCGTATCGTCGCTCCATCTGCTCTGTCGAATATGCAGAATATGAGAAGAACATTTGGATCGAATGTACGAGGAAGAGTGAACGCTCTTATTAGGTACTATAGTAGCGATGCTTCTCTTTTACGATTACAAGGATCAAGTAAACGTATACAGACCGTTACGATACCAAGACGAGACGCGAATAACCGACGCAAAATAAACGAGTCTCGTAAAGGAAAAACGGCTTTGAGGTCTCTATCGATTACTCCATTCCTTTCTAATTTCAGAACAACGGCCAATGTTTTTCACTTCTTTTATCCTGGAAAACACTTGTAGCACTTATCGAAAAGTTTGAAGGAGAAACAAGAACGAGAAGATTAAAGAGGGCGCAACCGTTGGAACGAGAAACGAAATCGCTTTGGCTCGACTAAGAGGGCCCGTGATAACGAATTCTTTAATTATTTCAGCTACTTTAAAGTTTCGAGCAACTATCACGAAGAGGTGGCGATGTTACACGGAACAATAGAGACCTTGTCGTAAACTAAGGTTTCGAAGGGAAAGTGGACGAGTTTGAAACAGGCGACAAAGATAACGGATTATTGTGCTTTCTCGAGCAAGACATTCTTAATTCATCTGGACGGTCAGAATAGCGAAATAACTACGTCGTGTACCTACCAGACCGGGAGTGTAGATCTTTGTTAAAGTTTAAGTAAGGAAGACTCGCGCGAATTTTATTTGACACCTGATGAATGTGCCCCGTGCCACGAAAAGGTAATGAGAATTCCTAGATCGTGCACGAGTCAGGTATGAAGTATCGCTCGCACGGATAATGAAATAGAAAGAGGAAGGTGTACAGCGCAGAACAGAGACTAGAAAAACCTGTCGGTATACGACTATATTATTACGAGGTACACGCTTTTTAAACGAACGAAAGGTTTTTCTCAACCTTGGTAACTTTGCTTAACGAAATTCAAAACTGCGCGTAAATTCTTCCATCGTGTACTGTGTCGTAATAACATTACGTGAAAATAGACACGCATCGATCGACATCTCTCGTCGGTAACTCGATTTCGTACGATAAGCTTCGAACTGCAAGGAAAAGAATGTTATTTATCTAAAAGGTGTAAAGACGATGCATCCATCTTTCAAGCTCCAAAACGTCATTCTCGATAGAAGGAAATGGACTTTCAGGTATATCTCAGACGGTAAAGTAATTTGTAGTACGAAACCGAGTCTTTTCAACGGAGGAAAGATCGAATCGGATGCGATGGAGAAGACAGATACCGTCGAACGATCTTTGTAAAGGTATAAAGGCACGACAAACGCGAATAAACGCGAATAAAATGCATCGAATAATAGTTCCGTTGAACGGTGAATGATGCACGATGCAATCTCGAAACGATGAAAGGCTCGAAACTCGAATACGACACAGAACTCGGTGCAACGGTAATTGATTCGTTACGAGTTCTGTAAGCGTTCGATGAATGAAAACTAATATATATCCGCGAAAACAAGACGAAGCGGAAGCTTATCGTCTGACGCGTGAGTCGATGAAACGAGTGGGAGTAGTACCATTGAAAAAGAATGCGATACTTGGCATCGTCTCGGTGACGTTAACGCTAAAGTGCTCCCTATAGCCGTAATCACACTGCTGCTTATCCACTTCGTCCGTTTTCGAGTGTTCCGAATGAATGTGAATGGCACTCTACTAAGTCGAGCAGAATGTGATTCTGTGCCGACGAGTACCAGATAGGTACTGGTCGTTCGATGTGTCGAGGTGAAAACGCGTATTCGAGAATCACTCGGCTACTTTACGATCGATTTCTAACGGAAGGATACGTTCGCGGTTCGACGACCACGTCGGAATTTCGTTGTTGCTCCTAATCGCTTTACGTTCAGAAATACGAGTCTGGATTAAACGAATTCGTAAACGCTGTCGCCGTATTTCTTCGTATTTATCGGTTACTTCGCCTGCGGGGTTGCACGTTCTCGAAATCGCGATGGAACTTTCGATCGATCGATTCGCCGCCATGCCAGGCAATTACCGAGACGACCAAGGGGGAAAATCGGTATCGAGATTGTACGTGAGACGGTCTCCCTTGGACCGTCACGATCCTAAATGAGATTCGACGAGCACGGTCGTGGATAGTTGCTTCCGTTTCCGTCGATTCTCACGCACGAGTGCATCGACGGACCGCCTGGCTCCGAAATGGAAGAGGGTACACAGGGTGGTAGCAGACTGCGCGAATCGGTGATACGAATAGAGAAGGAGAAACACGGACGTCGAATTACAAGCAAAACCGACTACCGTTAGAGAGAACGAGTGAAAGCCGCGAGAAAACGATAAATCGAAATCCGTGAAGAGGAACGGACCGAAAAAGGAAAGCCACCTCGACGCATAGAAACAAAAGGGTATAATGTGTCCGGCGGGGACGATAGATCAAGAATTCGAACGAGAGAGAGGCTGACAACACGAGAAAGGAAAAGAACTGGCCAATTCCCTTTGGTTCGTCGCTAAGAACGTCAGCCATCTGGCATCGTATGGCGCTATCCGTAGGACAGCGTGCACCGTCCGAGCGTGTGCTCGGTGGCGCCTACACCCCACGAGGTTTCCGCTAGACAAAAGCAAACAAGCTGGTTGGAATAATCGAAAGGAAGGCAAACGGTATGAACTGACAAAAGAATCGCGTTTCAAGACGCACAGAGAGGCGCGTGCATGGCTAACCATATTTTCTCTTACGACACGGACCGATTCGGGTCGATTCCTCGAACGGTCGTCGCGTCAGAGAGCCTTGAAGCGATCCAAAAACGGAATGCTGGTGGTTCGCGAGCTAAGAACGAAAGTGGCATCGGTTTCTCCCTCTCTCCGATCTCTCCACGTTGAATGAATCGAGTGGAGACTGAACCGTGGCACAGATACGACGCACTTACTCAGCGTGCCGCACGTGCCTGTTGTGCATACGTAATGCGTATCGACGCGTCGAGTGACAGCACGCGGACCGAGTCACGCCGCGAGCAAAAGCTCGTCGAATCGATACCGGGACCGAGCGAACATCGAGAGGAACACGCTCGGGACAAGCTCGATGATTTCGGAACGACGTTCGATAAGATCGGTAAAGACGGATCGGAGCCGTGTGCTCGATAACGAGAAGGATCAAAGAATGCAGACTCACCGGCAATGGCGACGAACAGGAAGAATATCCACGTATCCATGAGTATGCCGGCGAGGCGTAGCTGTTGGAAGCTGCTGGCTGCGACCTTGTCCATCACGCTCCAGGATGCATCGTTGTACGTCGTTTCGTTTCGGTAGGCTGCTCTTTCACGGGATCGGATACACCGTGGATTCGTCGCACGAGGATGCACCCACTGTCCGCGAGTAATCGAGACGCGCACTACCGCCAAAGTACCTGGTACACGGGACCCCCGACCACGGCGGTCTCGTGTCACGGTCGCGTCTCACCACCGTAGAACGTGTCCTGACACTGTCTTTTCGGTCGCCTACGACTCGCGCACGGAGCAGGCTCGCATCGTCGGATCGCGAACGTGGTAAACGGCGGCTGGTTCGAATCGAGAACGCTTCGCTCAAAAGCAGAACCAGTCGAGAGAACTAGCGGTCACACGCCAGAGGAAAACGATACAACTCGACGCGTTGGCTCGCACGCGTGTCTCCGTGCGTGTGCTCGTGTATCATCCGCGAGCTACCGGCGAGAATAGACCGGTGTCTATTCGATCCTGCCTACTCGTCCTTCCGGGAACGAAGCTTCCACGCGTTCTACGTGGACTCGCAATGACGCGAAAGAAAAATCCGTAGCAAGACTCGTCGCTTACGACGAGCGACAGCGTGCACGAGTACGGGCGAGCGTCGTGTGCTCTCACCACCGCGTTGCCCGGAGTATTGACCGACTCGGCTCGGCTCGGCTTGGCTCGACACACGGTGCGCCGTTCTGCGGCTCCGAACCAGACGAGGAGAGAGATGCGGAGGGGGCGCCGGCCCTCTCGCGACTACCGCACGGCTGATCCCCACCGTTCGGTTGCGCGCGCAACTCGCCACTCGTACGCCCGCCGCGAGCCACTCCGCTCCCTCGTTTCCTAGACCTATACCTACGCTCCCTGCCAATTCAACCATTCGACGAGCCTTGGGACCTCGTTGTTGTTGTTGTTCTTCTTCTTCCTCTTTTTCTTCTTCATTCGTTTCTTTCTTCGCTCGCCTCGTCTCGAGACCTGTCCTATTCCTTTAGCGATGTTCCGCCGGTAAACAAACGAGCCGACTCCGCTTTTGCGTTCGGTTCATCCTTGCGCTATGTTTCGTTTTTTCTAGCCGCTCGCGCCGAGCTCGTCGATAAGCTAACGAGATGACGTATCATCGATACCAAATCCGACGTTTCCTTTCCGCCGAATGATCGATTCGCGAGACGCATTGAATCGCTGCTCCGATTCGAGATCGTAGATGCGTTCTTTTTTAACTTTTCTTCGATAAGTGTAGCGGACCATTCTACGCGAAATCGGAGGATAAATATCCTTTATAGATAGCTTCGTTTTCGAGAACGACTTATCTTACTCGCGTTAAATTACGTTTTAGATCGGAGATACGGCTGGAAGTTTTAACAGCGTACTCTAACGAACTTATTTTCGAAGTCGTTTTTCTTAGAAACGAAGCTATCTGTACAAACGATTTATTCCACAGTTTTTATTTACTTTATCCGTGGAATAATACAAAATTCGATCGGTGTGGCGATTTTTCTAAAACAAAGTGCTGAAGGCTTTGGATAAATGAAGGAGAAGAAGAGAGCGTTTCGTCCGGGACCTGCTAGCGGACTCGTCAGTAAGGCATTCAAGCAGGCCCGTACCTTATACGCAGCGATGTATGATGGGGATGAACAGGATCTATTTCTATAAATCGGAAAGCACTAGCGATAAAGCTGGTCTCGATGTTATGCGCTATCCTGTGGCTACGAGCGTAGGAGTGAACCGCCACGATCGGTATATACTGCGGACGCACTACAACACGGAATCTGTTTATCGGAAACAAAAGATCCTATGATAAAGCGTTATCGTTTGTCGAAGAATAGGTTTGTTAACGCAACGATGTCGCGCGATACCACGATGCTTCTTCGGGTACTCTCTGTTCCTGATCCAATAAGAATGCAAAGAACCAAAGTAAAGTCTCCTTGCTTTGAAAATCTCTCGTTGTCTCTCCGCGTCTTTCCCTGGAACAATTGCGTCTAGGGTTTGCGAGAGCACGCTCGTTTCTGGCACGAAACGCTCGAGAATCCCCGGAACAGCCTAAACAGAGAAAAGCAGAGGGTCGTTGAACGGTTGACACAAGGAAATTCAACGATACATACATACCGTAAACGCGTCTGGCGGCAATTTTATACGACGATCGATACCCGATAGCTTCCCGTCTACCACGGAAAGATTTGATCTCGAGAACAGCTCCGACGCCTTCCGGACTTAAGAAAGAGATCTATGGGTCGGATAAGGATCCGACCGAGATCCAGCAGGTTGTTCCACGTGGAAGAAAAGATACCACCGCTTTCGATCCTCTTTCCGGTAATGCTATACAAAGTATCCGCGTGTCCCGAACCGAAAGGACAAGTCCGATGTAACTATCAGTCCAATTTTATCCTCCGTGAACTTATCGAACCGTGAATTCTACCCCCACAACAATGGCGTCGAGTACGTAGTTAGACGCACGCGACCCATCCAGCTAGCTTAACAACCCACAGTGAACGCTCAGCGGGATACTTTTGTTTAACCAAGGCGTTTATTAATCAATTGCAGTGGCCCGACCGCAAAGCGTTGCTCGTTTGACGGTCAAATGCCTTTTTTCTTTTTCTTCTGTCTCGCAAGTGAAGAACACTCGATGCGCATCCTTTGATCTGTCGGAAACGTCTTCCTATAATGAGCAGCTCGTAGATACTAATCCTTTTACTGTCCGTGCACAAATAACGTACAGTATTCAAATACGTTTCGTAAGTCACTGGAAAGTTTGTACAAGTTTTAATTGGTTACTCGAGAACAAAATTGTTACTTTCATGCATAAGATAAGAATAAAATCGAAATTCTAAAGAATTAATGTCACCCTGTATATTTAGAATAAAATAACGTGTCAACAATTACAAACTGTCTATACATGATGGCTAGGTACGGATATATGCATACGCGTGTGTTATCTTAAGAGATAAATGCAAAGCCGTAGTCGGAGTCAGAATATTATGGTTAAAACGTAAAAGTTAACGAGCCTAGGTGCGGAGAGTACGGATTAAAACGATGTAATCAACGATAATTAAAGCAATCCAACGACGACGGGTGTTTTTGAAAGCGTTTAATAGGTGGAGACGACTAGGTCGTTTGGAAAACGAAACTTGAAACCGGAGAGTACGGGACGATTCGAGGCATTAACTCCTCTTAAACCGGTGGAGATAAAACGGTGTGAGTTTCGGATAATTCCAACGGGGCCAATTGCCAATTGTATTGTAGAATCGGCGCTTCCATTCGCGTAATTAAACTTTCTTTTCAACGCTCGACCCGTTCGTTCGAGCTCGCAGTCGATGATTTCCTATGAATTGCTTTCCTATCTGTTCTGACTCCAATCTTCTTGAATCGTTCTACTCCTCGCGCTTTCACGATAACTCAATGATGTTAGCAACGAAGGCTTCCGAGTATGTATCTCAAAAAAAGAAAAAAACGTGCAGGAACATGATGGATAAGGATACGGAATGCTTGAATTCGATCTGAAGCAATTTATCTTACATTCTTAATTGAGGATTGTTCCTTTTTTTTGTAAACACGTGTTCATAATTTATTATCAATCGTGTACTTTATACAGTGACCTGCACAATTAGTGACACGCTCGCGTCGCACACACGCATACACATTTTCAACGAAAAAAATATACACACGCCCATATCGTGTACACTTATACGTGTGCGTATGTAACATACACACATCGATTTTATTTTTATAATTACATGTATGAAGTATGTGTTTATTAGTCGGTATTTCTCGTACATAACTATCATTGTGAAGGAATCTTCGTGTGTGTGTGTGTGTTTTTTTTTTCCAAAATATATATTTTTTTTTGTTTCTTCGTTCGTAACTATCTATATATGTATAGGACAAGAACGATGGAAACGGTCACAATCCAGCTTACAAACTCTATTACTCTCTATTTTACCGCGTAGTTCATTGTTTCCTGTGCGTCATCAGATGATTTATTTTTTATTCCCTTCCCTAAGGAATTATGATAATTAACTATACCGATGTGCGATATATAAGTGTAATAACTAGCAAATACCGAGAAGGAAATGAGAACGAAGTCAGAAGCTTTCGAATTCTTCCGCTTTGTATCGTTCCGATGGATAACCACGATTTTATTACAATCAGCGGACACAGTGAAAACATTGGTCATTCGTTCGCGTAACGAGCTTTCTCCCGTATCAATGGACATAAGATGTCGTATAATAGATGGTACAACAGAATCATCATCGTTCAGTTTGTACCGCCGATTACACAACGGCCTGTATGCTAGAACTGACTTCGATAACTCGCACAATCACAGCATTCGCTACATTGCATCTTCTCGTACTTGTTATCACAATGATTCAATGTATTGACTATTTTACAGATAATCTCTTGTTTTTTCTTCTTCCTTTTCGTTTCATTTAATTTTCTACGAGTTTGCTCGTTAACACCACGAGTAGCGGGATGCTCGTTTTCTTGAACATTGAAGTTTTGCTTTAATACGCGATATTTTATGGTCGTATCTAAATGTCGTTTGTTGCAAAGCACAGGTGAGCTTTGTGAGTTTTTCTTTGTTCTCCCTTACGATTTTTTTTCTTATGGACGGCGATTAAAAAACGTAACGCTTTTGTTACAGATTATTACGACATGCGAGGAACGCTAAATCCTTAATGACTAAAAAACTGTATGCAATAATGCACACATTATGCACATCTTTCTTTTCGTTTCGTTTCATCTTTTTATGTCATTTATTATTAAGCACTGCTTTCATCTTTTTTAATCTGGACTAGCGATGGAAATTTTTGCTCTCATCAGTGTGATTCTGTATATGAAAAACAATTTCCACGAAACGAAATAACCACTGCTTTTATCTTTATCAATCTGGACTCGCGGCGGACATGTTTGATGTCCTCGATATAATTTTTACGTATAAAAGAGAATTTTCATGAAACGAAATAACGGCATTGAACGTTCGAAACACTGGGACGTTGTAAGATTAAATTTAACCGAATCTACGTGATCTTTCACGATACCATGATCGTTATATAGAAATTGTCGATGATGGTCCACGTAATTTGCGACATAATATCTAATGATACGCGATCTGTCTCAAAAATAATGAAACTGATTTATATTTAACGTTCCCCTTTCTAAATGTGTTCAATTAAAACTTCCAATACATTTCGCTTAATTCTGTTCAGTTTTCTCATCATATTATTTTTCATGTAATTCGTGCTGAAGTACGATGAATTTAGGACTCAGTCTCATTATTTCTGCGACAAGACTGCGCGTATTTGAAGGCTTGAAACGAAGCAGCGATTTGTTTCATCGTACGATAATAAATACGCGTGTAACCTGTTGGTAGATCGCGATAGTTACACGTAATATCGAAATGAAATCCACGGACTCGATAATTTTCGTGGACACGTAATAATAATATAAATTCTGTCGCGTAACTTGCAAATTTCACGCCAAAACAATAATATAATCGTACAATTTTACTACATCGTTCAAACGTTTCGATAAAATTTGTACAATTGTTTTTTTCATGCATGACGCAAGCTGCTATTTCGAAGCTACGCATTGAGCACTTTCTCGAAATAATGCTCTCTCGTTTGGCAAATAAAAGGAGCAAGATATTACCGTATTTCCCCGTAACATTTTTCGTAATACTTCGTTGCGCTTGGAAAAAAATTACTATGTACATATAATGTTTATAACGAAGGCTGCTATCAAACTTGATTCGTTTAATGTTTCACCGGTTACAAAATACGATAACGTTTCTTTCTTTTCACTGTATCAAACGATATCGCAAGCAAATTTTCTAAGATACGGCAACTACCTGGATTCCATTTGTTAACCTTCACCGTTTTATAATACGGAATAATTTTATCTCAAGGCAAATATGTTTCATTTTTGTTAGAATTAAACGGTGGCGCCGGGACGTTTGTGCACATCTTACACGTACGTAACGATAAAATCACAAAATATTCGTGCGATGGGTTTTCTATGCAAACAGGAGGAGCACTTCGTGCGTATACTCGAACCATTTGACACCATAATTGAATTCTGATAAACAAAGTCAAGATCGAACTTCCAAAGTTCGTAATTTGATAACGTTACACAGAATTCTTCGTATTGTAAAAAACAATTTTCCAAAGACCTTCAAACAGAATGAAATCTTTCTAATGAACTGTGTCTGTCGTCCTCTTGCATTTATGTACATTCTTCGTGCACTACGATTAATTCTTTCTATTAAGTGTATAGCGAAAAATTAAAACACCAACAATCCTCGCATAACACGATTTTAATAAAAAGAAGTGGTGTAAATCCCCGGTATTAAACTATTATAAAACAAATCTACTGTTCTGAGAACTTTCAAACGCAATGTACTATCATTGAGTAAATTGGCAGCTTATCAGTTTTACGTATGTACGTCTTTTAAAACGCAACCAAATGCAACGCCTAATCGCGTCATACGAGATTTATCTTGTGTTTTTTAAATAAAATTGACGAGCACAGAGGAGAAAAGTCAAAATAAAACACTCGATACGGTCATTACATCGATTGATAACAACTGAGCGAGAATATTTCGTAATTGTCCTCTGACTGATAATCTTTTAGCTTACGTATTTCGTTCAGAGTATTTAGAAGATGCAAGACGAACATCATGTACGACAAACTGTTTACAATGTTCGATGCATTTACAAGCACGAAAAATACTCGGTTATCTCCGGTCACATATAACATTAAATTTCATTCATTCATCCGTACTCGTAATGGAGCGCCCCTTAAATGTACGTATTTTTTCCTTTCACGTTTAAATACTAATGTAGGCCATGGCATTATATTCTTAATGTATATATAATATATATATATGTGTGTATTAAGAAGGTCTGACATAATCAAAGTTTTGCGCAATTGTACTTGATCAAATGCAAAACGTATAAAAACTTTAAATAATCGATAAAATATAATGAAAAAAACATTGCACTGTGTTTAAATAAAATTATCTAATAATGCACTAATCATTCGGCTTCCGCTATATCTAAAATTCATATTTCGTTTCTTTGAACATTCGAACACGATAGATGTTTTACATCAGACCTCTGTTGTATACGAAAGCGAATAATAAAGCCGTAAGACATAATATTGCCTTACACATTGAATGCTTCGTTCCTGATTCAAAATATTAATTACTTGTTAGGCTACTAACACCTAATACACGTTTCCGCTGACGAAAGAGAAACTCGTTGTCAATTTAGATTACTAAATAGTCGAGTATCGTTTACATCGCTACAAAGAGACGATGATTAAAAATTCAATATAAAATTATGCGATAAATTGTACACGCGTTATAAAAACTTTAAAGGAATTTGTCCAAGAAATATAAAAAGGAAAAGAAACGATTGAATTTGGTAGTCTTAGTGATTCGAAGAACTGATGATTATAATATGATATTATAATCGAAAGTAAAGAAAGTCGCTTGAAGCTATAACGTTTAACAGCTGTTTCAAAAAAGAAGCTGAAAAGATATACGAAAACCATTATAGTCATTTCATGACAGGATCTTACGCGAAGAAGTAAAAAAGATTTCTATAGAATGCATTGTGCAATAAAAACGCTCAATTCCATAGTGTATCCTTCCGATGGTACAAAAATTGATGTGTACGCGCGTACTGAGACGTGGTCTCGTATTATCGAGTAGATGAACACTCAATATATCCGATAAATTTGTCTTTTTTCGTTTTTTTTTTGTTTTTTTTTTCCTTTTTTGGGGCGGGGATGAGGGATCTTTGTTTTTGAACATTAAACTGATGCAGATCGACCATTTGTAAAAAATCTAGTTGCACTTTTGGGGGATAGTTAACGTTTCCTTTCGACTGATGCATGTCTTATCGTTCCTATTTTGTACACTTATTTTACAGTGGTGGGATATCAATCGTTCGACGCTTATTAATACTAAAAACTCATACGTGGAATCGACGAAAGGAAAGAAAACATTCACGAGTTATAATAGATACCTACATATATACGATGAAGGACAGAAGACCCACGATTTTTATTTTTTTGTTTGTTTGGATGTTTTTTCTTTTGGCAGGTGCATTTCACTTTTGTAAGAAAAGAAAAGTGACCCTTTAAAAAGGTAGTGTGTAAACTTGGCGCAACCCCGTAATACTTATTCGATATTTCGAACGTTTATAAAAGATTACATTTCCCTGAACGTCTCCGTTTTCTTCGATTTTTCTCCAATTCGGCTGGAGGTTGATTTCTGATAATACGAACAACCTGGAGCAAAATTATTTAATCTTCTTATCTATTCAAATTCACGTGGCACCGAACAAGGATCATTATCTTATTTTTTTTCTAGCTCTATTCCCTACCTCGTGGAATGCAGCGTCTACGTTTAACGGTGGATCTTTGGCAGAAGTTTCAATGTAAGGTATACCCAACCGGTGAGCCAACTCCCTTCCCTGTTCCTCTGTAACCTTTCTCAAATGTACCAAATCAACTTTATTGGCTACCAGCAGCATGGGGTATATGTCTCTGTCCTTTACCCTAAGTATCTGGGTATAAAAATTCATGATATTCTCGTAAGATTGTTTGTCGGTCACAGAGTATACTAAGAGAAACCCATCACCCTTGCGCATGTACTGTTCGCGCATAGCACTGAACTCTTCTTGACCAGCTGTATCTAACACTGTTAGGTACAAATAAACCTTTGTGTAGATAAAATATGTGGCATGTTTAATATTATGTGGTATACATAATCTAAAATTAACTGTCAGCATAATTCTATGTATCCAGTTGAAAGAACAAACAAATTCTGATGTTACTTACCATCCAAAATGCACCATTGCTTGTCTACCTCTGTATGCTGAATGTAACTGTCTTCGATGGTAGGATCATAATCGGTAACGAATAATTTTTGAAAGAACTGTATGGTAAGCGCACTCTTTCCAACTCCTCCATCTCCAACTACGACCAACTTGAAGGTCATAAGGTTGTCATTATTAGGAGGTCGTGTCATACCGCCTCTTGTTCTCCTACTCCCTCCCCCGCTGTTTTGTCTTTGTCTGCCTATCCTGTCAACTCTTTTAATGTATTGTTAGCAGCGTGTCTGCTTGTTAATTGTCAAATTTCACTAGTTATCCAAGGTACCCTGAAAAAATTAATATTCAAGTAGATTAATAAAATTCATGTCACAGATTTTAAATGATTTACATCTTCTGATACAATGATATTGTTTACATAAATTTTAAAATAAAAAATCTAATGCACGACATCGAGATGTAACGGGTGTGTCAATTACACTTAATAGGCCAAAATTAGAAGGCAAGCCACTGACGTTTGACCGGGGCTTGGCAGCTTGTAGAATGATAATTTTACTCGATTGGATCAAGATATTCTTCGGTACAATAAAGAACACTTACCTTACATGTTCTGCCACTGCTGTTTCGCGTTCTTCCAGCTGTCAGTCCGGACCACTGTGCGCAACATTCGTATCTATATAAAAAGTATGTTTGTGTAAGCTTCAGACGTTAGTATCGTATACAATAGGTCTTGTATTCTTTATGACCATGCGCGAAAATACGACTACTCTAGCGGCACATTTTGTAATTATCATATGGACAGCAGTGATGCCAACAAATTTCATATTTTTTAAATTTTTTAATGAAAAGATAACTCGAATTTTTTAATTATTTCTACTCTTATAAGTACAAATTTTATCCGAGTATTCCATATACTTTAACGATATTTTGTTACTGTAATAATACACAATAAAAATACTTGTCAAAAATTACATGCCTTACATTGGCAAAATCATTTGATTCTATCGCATTCTACTTCATTCTATACAAAATTGCGTGATTGTGTGCAAATGTAAACGGGAATAGTACACGTGTAATTGATCGAAAATAACAGTGACATTCTGTATCTGTATATATAATGTAATAATTAAAATCTATTTAGAAACATATTCATATTTTATTTTATGACACTGATTTAAGTTCTCTTGTTTAATATAAATTTACAGCCATAACCAATTTCCAGTATACATACTTGTTTATATTTATTAATCACATAATTATTATCGTTTAAGCAGTACCAGTTTGATAAATACACAGACCGCCTCTTTTATAGATATCATGTTGATTCGAATAGAAAGAATTAGTGCTTGTTAACTTTTGTGTTAACTTGCAATATGACCGGTCACTTATTGATTTGAGGTTATGTTTAGATTCTAAAGCAATTGTAAACAATCGTGATTGTAAACGGTTATTACAAAAAGTTCATTATGTGTAAAATATAAGTAATTTGTGTTAAATAAATGACCCAATTTTAATTATTTTGCAGACGTTATTTAAGTAAAGGACACAACCACCATGGATGCAGATCTATATGATGAATTTGGTAACTACATAGGCCCTGATTTAGCTTCTGATAGCGAAGATGAAAACGAATATGGAAATGCTGGTGATGATGGGGATGACAGAGACCGTTCAGACGAGGAGATGGAAGAAGATAAGGATGAATCTAGAGAACAAATGGAGCAAGGAAATTCTATGGCAGTGGTACTTCACGAAGATAAAAGATATTATCCTAGTGCTTTAGAAGTTTATGGACCAGAGGTAAGCCACTCGATTATAAATTTCATTGCTGCTCATTTGCTCATTCTAAATTACGTATTTATAATACATTGTAGGTAGAAACTCTAGTACAAGAAGAAGATGCACAACCATTAGATAAACCACTGATTGCCCCAACTAGAAGACCAAAGTTTCAAATAAAACAGCAGCAACTTCCAGAAACAACATACAGTATTGAATTTTTAGCAGACATGATGGATGCACCTCATCTTATAAGAAATGTTGTTTTACTGGGTCATTTGCACCATGGTAAAACCACTTTGGTTGATTGTTTAGTGAGGCAAACACATCCCTACTTACACAGTGTAACGGATGAAAAGCCATTGAGGTATACTGACTAGTTACAGACATTCAAAGTACTTTGTATCATCAACATTTGCTGTAAAACCTATTCTTTTATAGATATACAGATACTCTCTTTACGGAGCAACAGCGAGGTGTATCGACAAAGGCCACACCTGTGACTCTACTGCTTCAAGACGTGAAATCGAAATCCTATCTCTTAAACATATTCGATACCCCGGGTCATGTGAACTTCTCAGACGAAGCTACAGCAGCTATACGTTTATCCGACGGAGCGGTACTAATCGTCGATGCTGCTGAAGGTGTCATGTTAAACACGGAACGTCTGCTAAAACACGCGCTTCAAGAGAAGCTGGCGTTAACGGTGTGCATAAACAAGATAGACCGACTCATTTTAGAACTGAAGTTGCCTCCGCTCGATGCGTATTACAAACTGAGACATATCATCGAAGAGATCAATGGATTGATAGCACTGTACTCGGACTCAGAGAATCCGTCTTTTGTCTCACCAGCGATCGGGAACGTATGTTTCGCGAGTTCTGAATACAATGTCTGTTTTACTCTCAAATCTTTCGCGGCACTTTACGCCAAGACACATCTCACTCTTAACGCCAACGAGTTCGCGAAAAGACTATGGGGCGACATATATTTTAACTCGAAAACACGAAAATTTACGAAAAAGCCACCGCATAATACTGCTCAACGAAGTTTCATCGAGTTCATTCTCGAACCTTTATACAAAATATTCGCTCAAGTGGTCGGCGATGTCGACACGACGTTACCCGATGGTTAGTAAGCTTGTTATAAATTCTTGGAGGTACATTTATCTATCATGTAACTTACTTTCAGTGTTGGACGAATTGGGTATAAGATTAACATCGGAGGAAATGAAAATGAACATCAGACCTCTGTTAAGGCTGGTGTGCACACGTTTCTTAGGTGATATGTGTGGATTAGTAGACATGTGTGTAGCTCATGTTCCCAGTCCTCAGTCGCATGCACCGGTCAAGGTCCAACATGTATACACAGGTCCAATGGATTCGCCTTTAGCGCAGGATATGACTAATTGCGATCCGGATGTTAGTACATTCAAGTTACACACACACATCATTTAAACTTAAATCTCTAGTATTTTGTTGAACAAGCTTAATCCCATTTACAGGGAAGATTGATGATACACAGTACAAAAATGTATCCCACCGAGGACTGCACGCTGTTCGTAGTTCTAGGAAGAGTCATGTCCGGAACTCTCGAGGCAGGACAACGTGTCCGTGTGTTGGGTGAAGCGTACTCGCGTACGGACGAAGAGGATTCTCGCGTTCTTACAGTAGGAAGGCTATGGATCAGCGAGGCGCGTTATTCGATCGAATTGAACAGAGTACCTGCGGGCAATTGGGTACTTATCGAGGGCATCGACAGACCCATCGTGAAAACCAGCACGATTACCGATCTCAACAACTCGGATGATCTACACATTTTCCGACCATTGAAATTTAACACACAGAGCGTAATCAAAATAGCGGTCGAACCTGTTAATCCATCAGAATTGCCAAAAATGTTGGATGGTTTGAGGAAGGTGAACAAAAGTTATCCTCTGCTGGGCACCAGGGTCGAAGAGAGTGGAGAACACGTGGTGTTAGGCACTGGTGAATTATACTTGGATTGTGCGATGCATGATTTACGTCGCATGTACTCCGAGATCGATATAAAAGTGGCGGATCCTGTGGTAGCTTTCGCAGAAACGGTTGTAGAGACAAGTTCCCTTAAATGTTTCGCCGAAACGCCAAATAAACGAAACAAGTTAACCATGATTGCCGAGCCTCTTGAAAGAGGTCTTGCTGAAGACATAGAGGCAGAACATGTTCGGATCACGTGGAATAAGTAAGTATACAGTTTGTACGTTCCAATCGATATTCGCAACAAGACAAATTTCATTATACAGGAAGCGATTAGGAGAGTTCTTCCAAACAAAGTACGACTGGGATTTGCTAGCCGCCCGAAGTATATGGGCGTTTGGACCAGATGCCACTGGACCTAACATTCTGGTCGACGACACGTTGCCATCGGAAGTAGACAAGACGTTACTGAACAGTGCTCGTGACGCCATCATTCAAGGATTTCAGTGGGGTACACGAGAGGGTCCACTTTGCGAGGAACCAATTAGAAACGTGAAATTTAAAATCCTGGATGCCGTGATTGCTCAGGAACCACTTCATCGAGGAGGTACATAATCTTCGTTTCTATTCATTACTAAAATTTGACTCATAATTCGCCGTTTAGAGTGTCATTCTTCCAAAATGTAGTTTACGAGTCTTAATAAATTAATTAGAAACGAATTAGAAAATTAAAGGCATAAAGTTGGAATTTCTTAAGATAGGGGCTACAAGATCCTAATAATTCTTTATCTCAGGTGGTCAAATAATTCCAACTGCCAGGAGGGTAGCGTACTCCGCTTTCCTCATGGCAACACCCAGATTGATGGAACCTTATTTATTCGTCGAAGTCCAAGCCCCCGCCGATTGCGTGTCGGCCGTTTATACGGTACTGGCTAAAAGAAGAGGTCACGTGACCCAAGACGCTCCCGTTCCCGGAAGTCCCTTGTACACCATCAAGGCTTTCATACCGGCGATCGATAGCTTCGGCTTTGAGACCGACTTACGAACGCACACGCAAGGCCAGGCGTTCTGTCTGTCCGTGTTTCACCATTGGCAGATTGTACCTGGCGATCCGTTGGATAAAAGCATCACTATACGACCACTCGAGCCGCAGCCAGCCACTCATTTAGCTAGGGAATTTATGCTGAAAACGAGAAGACGGAAGGGCCTGTCCGAGGACGTGTCGATCAATAAATTCTTCGACGATCCTATGTTATTGGAATTAGCTAGACAAGATGTATTACTCAATTATCCATTGTAATTTGTAGCTATAAATATCGAACATTAATTTTAACATACATTTATTATTAAAGAACTAATTTTATATAAAAATGTGTACTTCTTTCCACCGTTACCCTAGATTATCCTAGTTAACTTCCCAATTGCTAATCGACTTTGTGGGCAAATACAACGAGTCGATAACGCGAATGAAATTTAACGTACTTTCAAAGCGATAGACGAAGTAAAAACTCGCGGAGCCACGTTATCGAGCGTGATCTTAAAATAAAACGAGAGACGTTTCGACTCGTGACCGCGCGAAAATAAATACTCGGTCGGCAACTCGTGCCAAAGAACGCGAAGCGAAACATTCCACTGAACTACTATTGCGAAATAATATGGTCGAAAGTCAACCATGACATATGGATAAGATTTCGTCCGTGCGTGTTCCCTTGAAAATTTGCAAGAAACAGTATCGTTTCGATGGAAATTTCTATCGTTCTGTCGCTCTGAACATTCGACATGGCAGACTTTCCTAGAAACGATTGTTTTATCTCGGTTCTACGCATCGGTGCTTCCGTCGTATCGTTTTCGTGAATGGCAACAAGCTGAAAGAGACTAGAACGAAAATCACTTAGGAAAACGTGTTCAGTGCAATTGTATTTTCAGGTAATCGTTTCAATCGATCGAAAAATCTCGAGAAATGTGACTATCGAATTCTAACAAAAGAAGGTTCTAGAAACGAGAATCGCTTCTCTAACTAACCGTTTTCGTTTAACCGGTTCGGCCGAACGCGGTCGTGCCTTTGTCAGGATATTTCTTTCAAGCAGGACTTGCCGAAAAAGTGTCATTAGCGAATTCTAAGAACGATTAATATGTAAAAAATTGAAATGCGTAGATGATATCGGAGATTCGATAGGGGAATATAGGAGTATCGAAGAGACGGGAGGCGCGCGCAGTTGGCAGGCGGAGCCGCAACTGCGCGCAGTCGAATGGGTGGTCAAAGTGGACGGAGCCTGACGCCATTTTAACAGCTGTAACCATGCCCATCCGTCCGCCCATAAGCGCCCGATCGACCAGGGAGTCGTGCCTCGATGGACGCGAAACCGGGTTCGCCCGGCGACTGTCTCTTTTCAAGGCGATGTCGCTTCGAAACGGACTACCGCGTCGTCGCCGATCGATCGGTCGACTTCTCGTTCTCCTCTCTATCTTTGTCTCGCTTTCGCGCACTCTTCGCTGCCGTACACATACGCGTAATCACGCTTCTTTGCCATTTGATCTTCGCGTTAGAATCGAACGATATATATTTTTTTTTCTATAAACTAGACAAACTTTCGAGCGTTTCGTATGGCAAATCGAGAGATTTATGTTTCAGGAATATTACGTTTCACGCATTTGCGCGTAACGAATTCGAATAAAATGCTCGATGCTATACTCGCGAGATAACGCGATACTTTTATGGAGCGTTTACACTAGGCAAGTAAGAGCCGGGCAAGTAGGTAGTCGAATTCTTGGGTTTCTTTCTATGCCTGTACCTGACCTATCGCAGGGCCCGATGGAAGGACGGCAAGAAAGGAAAGAAACCATTTTCATTTCCCAATGACAGGCCTGGTACAGGCAAAGAAAGAAACCCAAGAATTCGACTACCTACTTGCCCGGCTCTTACTTGCCTAGTGTAAACGCTCCATTACGCGTAAAGGTTGCGATAAATTTGTTTAACGATTCTTTTCTTCATCGTAACGGTAACGAGTCTGTAGCGGATAGTTACCGCGAGAACCTTTGTTCGCAGTTATGGATTTTTCCACGTGTAACCGTTATACGATGTTCTTTTGGCCAGTATCTTTGCAGAAAACGGTTATGCTAGGAGTGATGTTCAATTGTCTTGTAGGGGTACGCGTGGCGACGGGCATAAGCCACGTGGCATTCGGTATTCGGCGTGTCGAGCGAACGTTTGCGGTACTACACGTGTTAATTGTTATAAATAAATTATTGTTATTTGTTCATATAACGTCCAGACTTTATTCACCCTCACCTAGACCTAAAAGTCCAACAGCGATATCGGACCCGTTGGTTCGTGTTTTTCGTGATCCAGCGCGAACGATTTAATCAACAATTCGCGGAACAATATCTATCCGTATCGCAACGTAACATCGTACAACGATACGATAAAATGACTCCACATTCGCCGTCAATCTAGTCTCGAAAGTGTCGTTGACCTATAAACGAGAATGACGTTGACGCTGCATTTTATAGAGAAGATTCAACGTAACATTGAAAATTCGTGATGAAATTAGACGGTAGTAAGATCTCTGGGAAACGCGGACCGCTATCAATCGGTACCGACTCGGAAATAACTTTTCGAATACGATTTCGTATCTCGCGTTATCGAAAGACCGACGTGCACATATGCGTACAACTATCTTTCGTAACTAGAGTAATATCGTGATTCTTTTAAAATCGCAAAAACGGAAACCCGTTCTGTCCTTCGACGTACAGGTCAAAGTTGCGAAACTAGAGGCTACAAAGTGTATCGAAGATCGAACGCGCGTAACGAGCAGCTTCGCTAGCGGTGCCCCATATTTTCCAGCACGCACTTGCCACCGTTATGTACCTGCATATTTATCGCTACAGGTCGTCGATGTACTTTTTACCGCGATGGGGACAAGCGGCCGTTGGTAATACGGCACTGCTCGAAAGCCGCTCTTTTTGTGCTCGATGCACCGCGACGGCACTGGATGCGTCCGATAATTAGAGCGACATGGAAAGGGACTGCATGGTCAGATGACGCTCGAGCATCGGTCCAACGAGTTCTTTGCGCTGATTAGCGGTGCATACTTCTACGTTGCTTCTAAACTCGTAAACGGGCTATTCGTCTCGCACGATTTATGCTCGTCGATCTTTTGTCTGTTCGCATAGCGAAACGGCTAAAGGCAATCGAACGAGGGCGAAGAAAAGAAAGGTATGCAGCTAGCTCAATGGGTACTGCTACTCGATGGATTTCTCGAATAATGTAATCGACGAATTTGTCAGAATTCGAACAAGAGCGAGTTAGGACCTCGGCGAACAGTCGAATCGAGTGAGATCGATCGAGGATTCGATCGGCGAACATCGAAGGGTGGCGTTGATCGTAAAGCGCGAAGGGCACGATCGAGGGGGGTAAGGATTAACGCGAGCAAGAAGAGGAAAGGTCGGAATCGCGGAAAAGGACGAGGTCGGGAAAGGAAACGGGCTGGTTCGTCGACGCTCGTCGACGCTCGGCGTCGCTCGTGCGGCTCCGTCGCAGCGAGGCGGGGTTTAGGCGGGGTCGATACGAACGGAGCCCGTGTCTTCCCGTCGTTTCCGTACAGCGTCGTTCTAATCGCACCGTATCGAAAACTGGCAACGACTACCGCCGCAGTTCGGCGCCACCGGTGCACACACGATTTGCTCTCTCTCCTCGTTGAATCGCTACCGTCGTTGTTGGATCGCGATATCATCGCGCATCGTCGCGCTCGTTCGACGAGAGTGGGCCGAGTGCACCGAATTGGAGACGTAGTCGAGAGAGCGAGCGGTTACGTCGCGTTTGCGAGTCGCGAGACGTGACCCCGTGAGTCCTCGAAGAGGAAGGGGGTGACCACCGCCAAGAGGAAAGAGGGGGGTACAGACAGACCAGACAGAGACGGAGAAACAGTGTACAGCCGGGGGGAGGCGGAAAGCGAGAGAAAGAAAGAGTACGCGGGAAAGGGCGCGCGCGCGCACGTCTCTCGACCCACCGGTCGATCGACAACCACGTCGTCGACGGCGAATAACGTGGTGCGCCAAGACGGCAGTGACGACGGAATTTCTTCATCTGTTCGCGAGAGACCGATAAAAATGAACGCGTAGAAGGCACAAAGAACGAAGAAAAGATCGGGCAAGGCGAAACGTAATAAAGGAGAAAGAGGCGAAGGAGGGAGAAGCATAGCGGAAGAAAGATCGGCCGGGAAGAAGAAAGGACGGAAGGAAGGAAGGAAGGAAAGAAGGAAGGAAGGAAGTAAGAGGAAGAGAGGGGGTAGGGAAAGGAAAGGGGAAGGGGAAAGAGAATCGGGTCGAAATCGTCGGACATGTGCGCGGCGCTGTACTCGCAGGCAGTAGGGACGTGATGGTACGTAGCTTGCGGCGTGCGAGTTATCAGGATTGCTCGCGGTCACGGGTTCGTGACGACCGTGGTGAGGAGTGCGACGGCGTGAGCGACGACAACGAGCGCGCTATCGCGAGAGAGAGCCTCGGGGCGCCGCACGCCGACGGACGGAGCGGCGTTGCCACCTCTCCTCGTTCGCTGCACCGCGAGAAGCGGCGATACGGCAACCAAGAACACCGTCGTTGCCACGTCCGCTGCTACGTTCCGCTGCCAGCCGGGACGGCGGCTCGCTGCTGGCCACCACGACCATCTCTCTCGCTACGCTGGTAAGCACCTACGTGTAAGCGTCTATATACACCGCCCTGAAAACGCGTGTGGTAGTCGCGCGAATCGCCAAACAACTCCGTACTCTTCTCGCGATCCTCCGTCGAAGATAGGAGCGCCGTGCTGTTCGCCGCGATACCGATGCTGCCCGCGAGATCCTGTTGCCTGGAATAGCTACCGTGCTCTCGCTCTCGCTCTCGGACCGGTACGTCGACGTCCCGAGCAAAAACGCTCGAATCACCGATGTGTTACCGTGGCAACGCTCCTATCGCCGACAGCTCTTACCCTCTCGCGATTCTCCGTCGTTTTTCATTTTTTTTACTCTCGCTTTATTATTCTTTACCGTTCTTTGCGTCGCGTCGCATCGCGATCAAATTTATTTACTCCGCCGTTTTTCAACCACGACCTCGTGCTCGTCGAGCGTAGAAGACGTGACCGGAATCGAAAAGAAAGACGCGCCACGCTCTTCTCGGTTCGGACGGTCGATGAAAAATCGAGATCGCGTCTCCCTCGAGAATCGAACGTAGAGACCGCGACGTTTACGCCGCGAACGGATTCGATCTCTCCGGAGTTGGCGCCAGACCTTTCTCAAGTTCGAGCCCAAAGGCCCTTCTCTTATACTATCGGTCCCTTTCTCTTTCTCTCCCGCTACATTTCTCTCTCTCTCTCTCTCCTTCTCTGTCCGTCTTCCTTTTCTCCATCTCTTCATTGCTCCTGCCATTCCCGATGACCCCACCTTCGTCCCTGTCGCGTTCCCGGCCTTGGCGGATCATTCACGGACCGAAATTGCTTGAACGCGAGTAGCCGACTACGTCGTACCCCGACGCACAGGTGGTCGAGAGTTTCCTTCTAGCCAGAGTTCGTTAGCCATGCGCAGTGACAACTTGGCCAGTGCGTTTATTATCGCGCGGGAGATCAGTTCGCGCAAGCTCTAAAAACCTAGTTTTTCCAGGCCGACACTGGTCGCGTGACCGGTTGGTTTCACTGTCAAGTACCTTTCACGCGAGGACCTCGTTGTACGCGCGTCTCCGCGGCTTCGATGTACGCTTTTTCGATTCTCCGTTCGTCCGCTCAGCGAATTTCCCTTTAATCTCTCCGTCTCTCTTCGCCGAGCCGCGATAACGCTGTTTCGAAGGTTCGCAGGAGTCGACCACTTAACGACCGTTCGCGAACGGCAAGTCTATTAGAACCACTTTGCCAACAGCGAAATGCTCGTCTTTAATGCTTGCCATGGTTACGGGACGTACGCTTATCTGCTGGAAAATATTATCGAATGCCTGCAGCGAGAGAGACAGAGGGAGGGAAGAGAAAGCATCCCCTTTAAAGAGATAGACCTTAAAGTCTACACGTAACTCGCTTTCCCCCTAGTATTTCACGAGATATTTCATTATTCTAAATATATCGACGGCATGCACCGTGCTAGCATAAATGAAAATCGCCGCCTCGAATGCGATTATGCGCGCGTATCCCTCCCCTATACCCCTTTCGCCGTTTCGGCATAACCTATGCGCCGGCTACCTGTATTTCGAAATCCGATGGTCCCATTATGTTGAAACGAGCATCGATGCCGTGGACGTCGGTATTAATGCGTGCGTTAAGCGATTTAATTTTAGATAAGCCAGAGATCACCGATCGCCGCCGCGATCTTTGTCGCGCGGAATAAATCGGAACCGTATAAATGTTGGATGAGCGAGACATGCGTGGATCTTTTTCACTTTCGTTTTCTTCTCCGACTTCGGTCCAGTTTATACGCGTCCACGAGGATTCTTTATCGCATCTTCGTTCTTTCGATACGCGTTGCGTTCAACGATGTTCGATGATACGGACTATTCTTTTTAATTGCTAGTCACCGTTAAGTTACGAAACGATAGTCGTCGTCCGCGAGTGGTAGATTAGGTGTTAATTGTCTCGTTTGATCCGACAACGGTGGATTAACGATCGCGTGGTACAGCTGTTTCAGAACGGAGTAGCGACATGGAAGCAAAGGAGAGGGAGAAGCCACTGGTTAAAGACTTGAACGAACATATCGTGTGTCCTCTGTGCAGAGGCTACCTCATAGATGCTACGACCCTCATGGAATGTCTGCATTCTTGTTAGTATCACCTTTCCAATCGTCCAATATTCTTGGCCATTGTTTAAAACTTATCGATAAGGAAAAGTAGAATCTTTGACCGTTCGAGTTGCATGTCACTCGCGCGCTTCTATTTGCATTCGTTTGCAATGGAAATACGCTGAGGCGTTTTACGAGCGACCGATTTCGTTCGGTAACGACGCGAAATAACGCGCGTTTCGCCGCGCTTCGAACAAACGTATCTGCATCGCGTGCGTGAAATAGTCGGTGCGTTCGTCTGCCCCTCCAGCAGGGTGGTTAAATTCAAGGAGGGTGACTAACCGCGTTGCTCTTCGCTCCGCGCGCTTCTGATGCCATCCCGAACCGGCTAAATGGAGATTTCGGAAACGAGCAACCAACGGTTGCGTGGTTAAATGACGAACGCGCGATCTCGCGTTCGCGATACGAGTTTTTTAATTAAAAGCATCGATGAAATACGCTACAAGCTCTGTTTCGCGCTACTTTTACGTTACCGAATCGTGTCAGACTTGCTACGTTTCGAAATCGGCCATTCGATACGCGACGAGCTAATAGCAGAAACTCGACCCTCTAGTTTGCAGAGGTTGCATAGTCAGAAGATTGAGCAGCGGTGCACGAGCGTGTCCCGTGTGCAATGTCGCGACATCGCCGCCGCTTTTACCGGACGTGAAGTTGCAGCGGTTGGTCTATCTGGTGGTACCGGGACTCTTCCGATCAGAGCTCGAGCGACGACGTCACTTTCGCCTAGTGAACCCGCAATGCCCGCCTCTGGCCCTACCCTTGGGAGCTCTGGACCTAACCTTGGATGATTTCGTCAGCCTGAGCTTGTGCGAGCTCGACGAACAGGAAGACGAGACGCACGATCAGCCAACGGAAAATCGTGCTGGATCACGACACCGAACCAACGTCGAAACGCGAGCGAAACACGAAGACACCGTGCGCGTTAAAAGCACAAGGTACCTCAAGTGTCCTGCGGGAGTAACGGTTCGACACCTCGTACGATTGTTGATGCTGAAGAGAGGTTGGGAAGAAACACACTCTCAGGGAACGACCGCCAACAGAATCGAGATGCTGTGCGAGAAGAGCAAGGAACAACGACGCGGCGACTCGAAGATGATGATTCTGGACCAGTCGTGGACTTTGTTGGACCTCGCCTGCATATTCGGTTGGAAAAGGGTGAGTTTATAACTTGCGATGCGTTTAATCTTCTGGAATGACAAATCACATGGGACGGTTCGTGGGACGGTACCTTTGTTATACAAATATAGTACACATACATAGCATATATACTATGTACTTCCGAACCCGAACAAACTAGTCTCTGTTTAATCAAGGATAACGAGTTAATCCGTCGCAAACGTTTGATCGTTGCGTTTGAGCTACGCGAAACACAGGTCGTGGTCAGATAATTAAATCGTTTAAATTGTTTCGAGGACGATGAACTCATATACGGATGCAATGATTTTCACGTTACAGGAAACACCCATGAAGCTGTATTATCGCGTGGTACGCAAGGAGAACATCGAGCCGGTGTCACGATTGAGTCCTTACGACGATGGGACGAGCAAGGATGCCACGACCATGGAGAACATTCAAAGACCGCCGACGCCACCGCCGAGTCCGAAACCAGCCCAAGAATGCGAAGTGGAGGCTCGTAGGATTTTAGAAAGTAACACCGAGCCGCCTCGATCCTTGGAGGCGAATCTGGAACGCGACAAAGAGCCGAAGGCGAAGAAACCCCGATGCGAGGTGACGCCCGTCATGAGAACTCCGGACCTCGTGCCGATACAGACCAACCACGCGACAGAGAGTTCCAAGAGCAAAGAGTTGACGCGGCTAGAGCACCGAAAGCGCAGGAAACGACGGAACAAGCGAGTGATCGCCGAAATCACCACCACGCCGCGAGAGGATTTGTTGAAGCTGAAAGTTCGATTGACTCCGTGTCCCCCGAGGATCACGTCGAGCACCAGCAGCGGCCAAACGAAGGAGAAATTGCTACAAATGAGAGCCGTTAGAAGAGAGAAGATCAAAGTTAGTCAGCAAAGAACGACCAGTTCCTTGGTCCGCGAAGAAAATGTCGGAACGAAGGAGAACTTGGGCGATACCGAAGAGACCATAGAAGAAATCATAGACAGTATACCGGACGAGGTGGTGCGGATCGCGCAGAATATAAGCACTCAAGGAGAGGAAGCATCGTCGGCTACGACGGACAGGGTCGATCCGAGGAACGCGATTTCGAATTGTAGATCCTCGACTAAGAGAGAAGAGGGCGAACCCGAGGCTTCCAAAACAACGGCTAAAGCGGAGACCGATCGTCCAAAGAAGGACGAGGAGATTCTTCGACGATTGGGTCTAGTAGCCGTGAACAAGCCCAGCGAAACTCTACAGGATAAATCCAAGCAACGGGTTCAAAACAATGGCGAGAAAGGGTTGGATCGAGAAAAGTTGGAAAAACAATTGCGCGAGAGCAAAGCCAACCGAGTGAGAAGTTTGTTAGCGGAGAAACAGATGCGCGACGCGTTGAAGAGCATGATGTCCAGGACGAAAGACCAATCGTCTCCTGTACAGACCAACGCCGGACCGAAGAAAAAAGGTCCACCACCGCTGGCACCTCTGCGCGTTGCCAAACCCTCAGGTTTTGCCGCATCGAGCGCCATTTTGGAAGCGAACACTTCCAAATACGAGATCCCATTGGATTTGAGCAGCGGTGGCACAGTACACGACAACGTCCTCGATCTATCGGCTAATTTATCCACCGGTAATTTTACCTCGTCTCCATCCTTGTCCTCTTCCTCCTCGCCATCGTCTTCTTCGTCGTCTTCGTCCTCTTCGTCCTCTTCGTCTTCTTCTTCCTGCTCCGTACCCTCGTTGAATCCCAGACCAACGCGTCCAGCGATCCCTTCGGGAAGCTTGCTACGAGGGAAGACCAAAGATTCGGAGCAACGGCGAGGTCAAGATTCCAATCTGGTGACGCTCTCTGACGCGGCTGTGTCTCTGCTAAGCATCGACAAGACTACGGTCGATCCACTGGTGCTTAGTTCGACCAACATCGCCAGCAAGGTAGCTCTTCGAATTCCTCAGCCTCATCACAGAATTTCCGGTTTTGGTATGAAGATCAAGCCAAATCTGGGTATCAGACATATCCCTAATCCTCAGGCGGTCGTCGCCTCGCAATACAGGAATCAAAGGGTCAGTTACTTCAACACTGCCTCGCAGCAACCACCGTAAACAGGGACGCGGTTTCGATCGATCGTCCGTCTACTCTACGGGTTTTTCTTTTCCAATTTACTTCTATAGGCGGCAGCCACGCGAGTCTTAAGAGTTAAAGGGAGAATACTCTCTCGAAGATTCGGCTACGAGTCGAGTATTTTTCTTTCTACACTCGTTTGCTAGTTGTTCACGCGTAAGAACACGAAAACGAGATTCCTATGTGAACTAACCCAAAGGCTGTACGTTACCGTAAGCATACATATTTTCTCTCGCTTCCTAGAACGTTTCGTGAAACTCGGGCGACTTTCGCGTGGGTGCGAAGAGACACGCGGGTACACCCGGTAGCATAAACTAGAACGGCGACTTGGAAAGTGAAAGCGAAAGAACGATTGTGACATTTGATACGGTAGGGGTACACGAAATTCGTGTACTTTTTTAAAATTAATCGTTATTAACCCTTCGGGGCACCCGCGATCCGGATCTACCAGAACGCGTACAACGGTGTATCGATTAGAATAAGGCATTCGGATTTCTAACCAAAACATGTGTCTATATCTATTATACAAATATTGTCTAAAGGAAGAACTTACAATTTGGTAAATGAAGGTAAAAAAAGGTCTAAAAGTTAAATGTCAAGTATGTCGGCAGTCCGCAGTCTTTTTCCCCGAAACATATGACAGTATCTAAAACCGTTGTTATCTAGATGTACTAAAGTTACGTATGTTTGTAATGCATGTACGTGTATCTATGGTCAACTATTAACATCTTGCCTTAAAACATGGACCTTCGTGTTACCACTACGGTGATTAAAATATTAATTTACGTACTCGAGGACATTCACGCGAACGTTGTATCAAACGTTTCGTTTCCCTTTTTATGTACATCGTCGACTTGATCGAGAAGTAAGTCAAAGGGGTTAAACGCAAGTCGTGGTTGAGTCAAGAAAGCAGTTTTCGAGAAGGGGCAATTTGACGAACAATTCTATCGTCCATGATAGGATGCCTGACATAGATACATTGGACGTAATATAAGTTATAGGGGGTTGTAGGAAAGATAGTTGGGTGAATGGTTAGAATTATGGTGGGTGGTTGACGGATAAGATGTCTTGTCTCTCCTTTTTTAGAAACATAGCGAAACATGTACTTCATAGAGATGCCAAAGAACGCCAGAGAACGTGTGCAATGTATTAGTGCAATTTAATTATCGTCTATTATAATATACATATACATACGAGTCTATATTATATCGATCGCGATACAAGACCGATTCAACTCGTGGCAAAGGATAGATACTAGTCTGAACGGTTGAAAGGTTGCGAGTCGGATTAACGACGGTTTCAAACAGTCCTTTAAATAATTATAAAAAATAATTATCAATTATACGAAGTCGATGTTGTGGAAAGCTTTGCAAAAGCTTTCGTTCAGTTGGGAGATCTTAAAATACGCGTACGTCTTCGAAGATCGTACGAAGTTTTTATTTTATAAAAGCATAAAGTGGCGTATAGCTATTGTTATCGATTTGCGAATGATACGTAGGGTATCGTGTGACTGCTGGTACGAGCTCAAAGATGGCGATTCTGCGGCAAGAAAATAATCGGAAAATTGTGAAATAACGTTTCTTCTATGAAACGATACGGATACGTAATATGGTAAAGCCATACGTTTAACGCTTTTTAAGTTAATAAAATAACGTTGTTAAAAAATTAGCGTCTTTCTTTTCTTGTCCAATGCACTACGTACAAACAATTTTCTAAAAGCCTATTTCTCTCGAGTAAGATCACCATTTTTCCTCTCGTATTATCAGTTACACGACACCTTCTGTTATAGCTTAGGATCGATACGATCGAGTGCTTTGAAAACATTTGAAACTTTATATGCGTGATACGCGAAAGCATTTTTAACACTGTATCGAAATTTGTACATACGATCGCTGAATTGCTCCTGTTCGCGCAAAAGGACAGCGACAAATACGTGGTTGATTCGATGGAAACCTAATAAAAGACATGTTTGTTAGGAATCCAGATTCTACTCGAACGATCAGAATGATAAAAACAGTGTGCACATCGATCGGAGCGTACGCGTTGCGTAAAGAGAGTATGATAATTATCGAGTAAGAGTCAAGGTGGGTATGCAAACGTATTACAGAATTCCAATCGACCGGTCGAAACGAATCGGTGTGATGAAAATACATAGGAAAATGGGGAGATAAAATGAAACTACATTATATAATTAATATGTACGTACATGTAGAGAAGCAACGCGTTCGCTTAAGATACGTTAAGTTGGTGTCGAAGGTTTGTCGTATTATTTGAATAGAAGTCGAGCAATTACGGTTACGAGAAATGATCAAAGTTATCGATGCGTGTAATTGTTAATTGTGAGTGCACAAAGTAAAAAAAAAGAAAAATTCTTCGGGTTAGGAAATATACCGAGTTGCCTAAGAAGATTTTCGTTTGACGTTACTTAACGTAATCTGGGTGCATGGCGATATAATATGGCGGTCCCAGTGAATCCTCGTGACCTTCGATGGTGGAACAACGACAGACCTGCATGAAAGGCCGCATAAAGGTTGCGATATAACAAAAGTCTATTATAATTATTTCGAACATGGATATCGCAAATACGATAAACCTTTTGTACCAACTCGAAGCGTACGACATAATTGCAGTATACAGAAGCCAAATATAAACGCGTGAGCGAAACAGGAGACAGATGTTTCAATTAATAACGAATTTGTGTCAATTAGTTTTCTGGTTACACGTTGAAGAAGAGCAATCAAGCGATTTCGAGTATGCTGAAAATCAAACTGCCAGTTTAGGAAAAAACGAGAACAGCTCGTTAGAATTTTATGGCGAATTTAAAGAAAAAAAAAACTAAAAAGGGACCCAGATTTTTATGGCATTGTTATTTTTCTACAGCATTTTTAAACGAAATCGAATTACGTTCTGTCGTCACGATCGATCATAATTTATTTGTCGATCCACCGATTATGGAATATCTACGTTACAGAAATAGTAGGATAATGTTAATCGGAGTTGGTGATTTATAAAATAGATAACGTAGCCACGAAGAACGTGTTAACCCTTTGCGGTCCAAACGTGTTTCCTTGACACGATTTCGAGTATTGTTACCTATGATGTTTCGCGAAGCATACAACTTCTAAAACAAGAACAAAAATTTTAACGTATAGATTGTCACCCTTAGCTTGATACTTTATTTCCCAAAGGGTTCGCTGTGATACTTCGTACATACAATAGTTGGATGTAAGTTAGTAGATTGGACGAATAGACAGACACTTTACCTGTTGTGTAATAATTCGTATCGTGGAATTCCACTGAATTGTTTCAATTGAATCACAAATAAGCCGTTAACGGTTAAGATCTATAAATAAGCTTCCTGTCGGTGAGCTGTTAACAGCGCTATCGCTATAAATCATTTCTAAATTTACAATTCTGAAAGATTTGAACGCCCACGTACTTCAGTGTCTGCGTTGTAACGAGGGATCAAGAATTCTTTGGATCGACAACTTACTTCCTACGTTGTCTCTTCGCTTGTTTACATTGTAATATCCACGAAGAACATTTACGCCCAACTACAGCGATTTTATGAACGTTTCTTTAAATGTTTGTGTCTAAGAAATCGACGTATCGTAAACATAGAATGCCAAAAATATATGACTGTCGCAAGAGCGAGCATTGAAATCGCGTCTATAAATCATCAAGCTTTACGCGAATGTTTTAGATTAACGAAACAAAAAAGGTTATTAAAATCGTACGTAAAAGTTCACGTTGTTTTTGTTCGATCGTCGCGAAGTTTATCGTTTAAGATATAGGTATAGTTATATTAATTTTTGTTTGAAAAATTTTACGAGTCGTAACGATAAACGCGAGATATCGGTTGTGCTTCGAAAGCATGGACACGATAAATTTGCGACGTAGGGTGCAACTAATTATGCAGTTACTATCGATATTATTGCCCATGATTACTCCATATTTAACGCAATACAGTATTTCTATGATAAGCAAACCGTGAGTTGTAATCGAGATAAGAATATCATCAAGCATTGAAAATACAATTATTCCCGTATTTGATTTCTCGTTTCATACGTTGCAGATAACGGTCCTAAAAATGACGAATTTTACGAAAGAGAAATCGTAACTCAACCGTAAGTCGCAAGATGGTTCAGGCTATAAATACGCGTTACGTTTTTACGTATTCGATACGATTGATCGTTCGAGTATCTAATTATCCAATCTCATTAATGCAAGATTCTCTTTGTTTGGAAACTACTCCGCTACCTCTCGTCGATAATCGAGGCAATATTTGTTATTTCCGAAGCGGTGCGTTTATCCCATTACTTTGTTAACGTTGATTTTTGAACATCGTGTTACATTCACTGTACGATCATTGCTCGGCAATAAATCATGATGTGTATAATCAGAAAGCAGCGTACATTTCTTTTCCATTACCTACCCCTCGCTTTATCGTCGTTAACCCTCGGCGCTGGTTCGGCACCGCCATTCGAAAGTTCAGCATAACTCCGGCATTTTTCGGACAAAATTAAACAGAACGTGCATCCACGATACACGAATAACAAATTCGAACGCGGTTAAAATTCAGGGACCTCGACGGTTACGCGATATCGAGCCATTCTCGAAGGTGCGTAAGGTGCCTACCTCTGGTTCCATGCCATATTTGCGTTCGGTCAGAGGCGGGCAACCCTTCGGACGGACCTTTAGGATTGGTGAGGGTGAATAAGTCTTATGCGTTAACTAATAACAATAATTTATTTATAATAACTAACACGTGCAGTACCGTTAATGTTAACTTGATAAACGCTAAGAGCCAAATGCCGAACGGCATATGCCTGTCGAAACGTGTTACTCTACAGGACAAATGAACATCGAAATGAGCATCGAATAACGATTGTACGTCGAAAAATCCATAGCCGAGAACAAAGGTCTTCGCGGTGACTGTCCGCTACAGATCCCGAAATTAATCGTCTTAACGTGCTTACCGACTTCAAACCTACTAACACGCGGTGCCTAATATTTCGAAATACCTATTGCAACGCGATTCCTCCAGACATATCGTTCGCCATTGTTGATCCGTTTTGATTCTCGTACTCCGTCAAAAACGAAGAATAAATGTTCGATCTCGACAGAAAAATTTGTAAGCCGCTTGCATAAAAAAGCTTCGAAGGGATGAAACGAGGATGAAATACATAAAAAGTATTACGTCGTAAAATACGTAAATCGTACATTGGACCTTCGTATTGTATATGTGTACCGCCATCAATGAATTAAACGCAAAATAGAAAAGAGCCCGAGACCTACAACCACTCGCGAAAATTAATCGCGTAACGGTAAAGCACGTGCAATGGCGGAAATAAAATGTACAAAAGGTTCACCGTTCCTCCTGGTGCATCGACTCCCTCGATTCTACCTCGATTTATCATCTGGCTTGGTCTGTGAGGTACGCAAGAGGGGGGCACGAACAGAGGCCAGGAGAGATTGAGTCGGGTACGGTGCCCCATAGATGACCTTCGTTACCTTCGCTCTCGAGTAGGAGGTAGGGAACGAAGGTAAAAAGGCGAGGAGGGTACAAAGGATGCCTACCTTCGACAACCTACATTAGGTACGGGAGACGCGGAGTCAGCCTGCGGCCGTGGGCTACGGAAACTCGACCGCTGATTGGCTACAACCTCCCCCAGGGAAGTACGTCGAGAGCGTCGGAAGTGAAGAGGGGTGAGCTTGCTTAGGAGCCGAGTCGTTTGCACACGAGGCGGAAAGGCTCGTTCCCGAAGAGATTCGTGTCCTTATCCTCAACCAGGATCGCCCTTTTATTTCGACGCATCGTGTGCAACCGGCTTGTTAGCTAGTCACTTCTCCCCCTCCTTTTCCGATGATCCCTCTGCGCTTTCGCTTCGATACTCTTCCGATTTCGGTTCCCCTCCGTCTGTTCTCCTAGCACCCCTAATGCCGCCACCCCTTCGATCCCTCCATCGGCACCACCCGTTTCGTGCCGAAGCCTGCCCTTGTCGCCCTCTACCCCACTGCGTTTTCCTTTTACTCCGGCTTCTGTTTACGCGAACCACGACGGAGAAAGCGAGATAGCGGCGGGATGAGGGAGAGAGAGAGAGAAAAGAAAGCAGGAAAACGAGAGAGGTATCGCGTCGTGGAGACGGAGACGAAAATGGGTAAGGGGTGGACAAACGGAGGCGGGAAAGAGAAAGAGAGAGAAGGGCACGATAGATAAGGTAAAAAAAAAAGGGTGGAAGGGTAACGAGGACGGAGAGTGGTAGACGAACGAAGCAGGAGAGAGACGCGTACGCGGGTCGAAGAGTAGACGAGGAAGGCGATAGAAGGGTGAGGCGGGGATAGAGAAAGAGGGACGCATCGAAAAAGAGAAGAGAGAGACGTATGAGCGTACGCACACAGAGAAGATAGGCGAGTGCACGTTGGTTCGTCGACTACGAGGGATACGCACACACTCGTCCGCACCCTCCTGCTGCCGAATGTAGTAGAGAATGAATAATGTACCCACGTACAGCCGATGTCAGGAGGGGCTCCAGGGAATGTAAGCATCGTCCCGGCCCCTCCGTAGCGTCGGCTTTGTAGGCCGTTTATCGAAACGGCTGCGACAGGATTGCACGTAGGCGATCATCGGATGTCGCCCGTTCATACTGCCACCTACCGTGGGCCCAACGTAAAGACGATCGACCATTTAAAGCTCGCGTTGATCAATGAATCGGTTCCCAACGATCGCGTTAATTGATGCCGGAATTTACGAGACTCGTAGGCGAACCGATCATCCCTCCACTACTCGGAACGGAACGAGATCGAAAGAACGGGGTCGGACGACTCGTTTCCGATGCGCGAATAGGTGGAACGGCATCGCGAATCGAGCAAAAGAGGAAATAGGGTTCGCGCGGGTCCACGAAACACGTGGAAAGTTTCCCAAAAGCGTGTATCGACCGATAACGGCAGCGCAGGCTCACTGGAGATCCTTGCACGTCTACCAATATATCCTCCCAAGCGAATGCTCGGGATCGGGGCCGCCCACGTATCGCCTACAGATTCGATACACGAAGAAGGGAACGATTCGCGGAACACGGTCGACAAAGAACGAACCGAGGAAGCGGAAAAAGGAGCAAGGGAAGAAGAGATAGCTGCGGAGCCCATCTAGCGGCGTCTCATTCGCTCGTGATTCGAGCCGCGTTCCACAGTTAAAACGACCCGACCATCCGTCCAGGCCCTCCTGGTGGGGATAACCCTCCAAGGGATCCTTTCCAGAGAAAGCTTCGGGAGGAAGCCTACGGTTGCTGTTTTTTCGAACGACGTGCACGCCGTGCCGCGCGCCGCGTCACGCCGTGCCACGCCGGGGGCAGAGCTGCACGGCTAACCAGGGTTCGAGGGGAAAGGGAACGCAACACGCACCATGCGAATATTTTTGTCGGCATCCACCGACTGTTCGGGCAAGAGGTAGAAGGGGGGAACAGTTCTTAAAGTACACCCAGGGAGTGTCAGGATTGGAAGGTCGATCGTCGTGGTGGGAGTACGCTGTTTGTTGCCTCATAGCTGACTGGTGTAATTAAAAACGCCCGCAATTAATACATCCTCGTCATCCGTGGATTTCCGTCGACTCTTTCTTTTTCATTGACGGCACGTTCGTTCGACGAACGAGCCCCTACAAATTCCTATTCTCTTTATGTACCATTTGCTCGAATTTGGGATTTTTTCGTACGCAGGATGGAATAATGGTACGCACGAACGCGATTCGAGTTCGTCATGTACGAGGGAAATTAATTATATTCGTATTTTCGCGATTCGTTCGAGACCCAACTCGAATCGTTCTTACGCATCGTGTCTCCGATGATTCTTCGCGACCGAAAAACCGCCATTTTGGTCCTCGTCATTTCGTTCCTCCAAACCCTCGAGATTCCTTCGGTATAAGGACATTCGACTCTATCTGGATTCTATCCCCGATCGGTCGTATGGATCAATCATTTTCGTTTCATTTAATCGTTTATCGCAATAGTCATCTGATACACGATAACTCGACATTCCCAATCGACATTAATTGTTTCGAGAAACAGGGCACAAATATTTCCTGGGTGTCTCGCTTCTATTCCAAACCATTTGTCCGATCAAAAAGGGAAATTGTACATGGAGGACCCTTACTGCAAAAGAAGGTTTCGCACCGAACATCGTTACCGAGTTTTTCTCTAAAGGGATGACGCATTTTTTCGCGTCTTTCCGTTTCACGCCTATCCAACGTCAATCGCGCTGGGTTTCTAATAATAACCTGGAAAATCGTCAGGACTACCACGCGTACCCCACGATGAGACGAAAGCGTCGGTGGATCGAAAGGTTATTCGAGAGCGCAAGCGCGCCGTACGCGCAAATAGCGAGCGGGTGCACGTCACGGAGATCTGTACGCTGTACTTGCACACGAAGACTCGTATTCGGACACTCGGATACGCAAATGCGAATTGCGTAGCGAATATGCCGGTGCATTTGCACGCACCTGCGATCATTAATATCCTTTCGCGTATTCTTCGCAAGTGTCGACCCGCGTGTTTCGATTCGAAAGCGAAAAAGCCGAAGCTTCGAAAGAACGAAGCCGCGAAATGACACGACCGATGTGGAACAGTCGAATACTATGGTCACTCGACTTCCTGTCAAGACACTCGATTGCCAAATTCGAAAAGAATCGTTTAGATGCCGAGAACAAAGTCCGTTGGATCAACCGAACGATCTATGGACGATGATTCGTAGCAGTCGCGCGTGGTCCATAGCTTTCGGATGGAATACAGATCCCGACATAACTACGCTCGATTTCGGCAGGAACCAAAATGGCGGAAATCTCGAGGACCATAGGGAACCTCGTCGCGCCCCGACAAATGTCCGAATCCCAGTCGCGACCACCGAATAGAATAGAGGACCTTTGGCCGCCTTACAAATACGTTTTTCCAATTCCCACCGGGACCGAGCAGGTATGCACCTACCTGTTTATTATTGTCCGCGCTTTTCGAGTCATAGATCGTTTTTCTTCGATAGTACCTACTATGTACTATTTGTTCCGAACGATATTACAGAGGCATTGTTCTCCTGCGAAGCTACGAGAGACAAACATGGGTCTACGACGCTTTTAACCGTTTCTTTAGGGGCCCTCTCATAAAACCAGACGATATTTTCGTCGATTTATTGACCTTTTGGAGAATAAAGCTTCGTACGCGCTCGTTAATTGATGTATGCCAAAGAACTGTAAGTCAGAAATGCAGGTATCGGCCCGAACAAAAAATTTTGCCGGGCCCGTTAAACGACCGTTCGTAAAACTGTATCTCGCCACGATAGACGGAGTCAACGACTGACCTCGTGCTTTATTTTTTCTCTTCGTTCGTTCGTTTGTTCTCCGATTAGCAACGTAAATTCGGAATCTCGCAGCGGGAAACCTTCTCGGGGAGCTAAAAGATAAAAAGAGCGTTCGCCGAATCGAGTCGCCGGCGGTCAGTAAAATTTCGCGTAAAAAGCGATCCAGACCGAAATCTCGACGCATCTCGATTCACGGCGCGCGTGGAATCAACGTCCGTCGATTTCCTGCGTAATCTAGCGGGTTTTATCCGCCGATCGCCGACTCGTTCCCTCGAGGAGACGATAACGGGCACAGGATTTCTCCGGCGAACGGGTTTGCCCCGCGTTTATTCGACCGAGCGCGGAAATCCATCTCTGGCCACGGTCGTCGAGTACCGATTTCCGTAGCCCCGACGCGGTGTAATTGGTGGTTACGAGGCAGGAGAACGATCCGCGCAGGAAGACGAAGAAGCAGAAGAAGAAGACGGAGGACGAGGATCAGGGATATCGAGCCAGGGGGTCGTTCCTGTATCCGCGTAGAACCGAAGAGGAGCGCGGAAAGAAGGAAAGGAAGAAGAAAGATAGAGCCGTAAGAGAGGGGTGGTGAAAGAAGGGCGAGGTATAGGCGCGCGAAATAGAGGGGAGCTAGTAACCAAGCTGGTAACACCGATGATCGTCGTTGGGGTGAAGGGGGAGTAATCGGACTCGTCGGTGAGCTCGGCGTAGCGTGCTAGTGTCGTTACGTACCACTCGGCGGAGCGAGGAGGGGTGGCCAGAAGCGCGCATAGCGGCGCGGCGCGGAGAGAGAAAGAGAGGAGTGAAGAGGAGAGGAGAGGAGAGGAGAGGAGAGAAAAACGACTCGTACAGGCAAGGCGAGCAGACAGGCAAGCAAGGCATGGCAAGACAAGGCGAGGCGAGGCGCGGCGTGGCGAGGAGCGGTGAGGCAAGACGGGGAGAGACGAGACGAGGCAAGGCGAGCAAGGCAGGCAAGTCGGAGCAAACCGAGCCGCAGGTCAGGCAGGCTAGGCAGGCTAGTCAGGCGAACAGCCGAGTAGAGACACGATACTCGAAGGGGCAGAAAGGAGTCCCGGAACGAGGAAGAGAGACGAGGCGATACAAAGCGAGAAGAGAGCAGGGAACGGGGCTCGGAGAGGAGTAAAACGAAACGGCAGGCGTAGCGAGGAGCGTGTAAAGCCTGGAGGACAGGAGAGAAAGACCGTGGAGGGGGTGAAGGTGGATAGCCGGAAAGGGGCGCGCGGCAAAGGGACGGAGGGACGCCGGTGGAAAGGAGGGGCACGAGGGGAAAGGACATATCCCACCAAGGGGTTTCGGTTTAGTTTGGCGTGAGACGCTGTGCCATTCGGTTCGAAGCGCGTACATTGCCGCGTTCGTTGAGCGTTCGATGTCGTTCATTTCCGCGGTTTAGTTCGAGAAAACGCCACGCCGTATTCCGCGGCGCCGTCATACAGCTCCGTCGCGCTCTTCCGACCGCCCGTGCGTACTCGTTCGTCGTCTCGTCGGGTTCGTTTCGTTTCCTTTCCTTTCCTTTTTTCCCCTTTCGCGAATCTGTCCAGCCTCCGGCGTTCTTTCTACAAAGAGGCTGCGAGCGCTCGGTCGGCGGTAAGGTGAAAGTAAAATCCCACGTCGGTGGAGCTTAACTCGAATGCCAGGAAATCTGGTGGTACGTCGCGAAATCGCGTACGCATCGGACACGCGACATCGCCGCCGTTGCCTGGACACCCCGCGCCTCGACGACTTCGCAACACCGATATCCCTGCGTTGCGACGGCTCGGACTCGAGCACCGTAGCGAGCTACGATTTTCGCCACGGTGACGTTCCGCCGCGGACGATACAACGTCGCTTCGTCTACCCACGGGACCAGTATGCTTCGCCGCCGTAGAGGATAGCGTTAGGCTACTCTGATATTCTCGTACGCGCGTACGACTCCCGTGATCGCACGTAAGTACACGCACCTACACACCGTACCAGCCGATATAGCGATCTCGAGCGAATACGTTTGCGTGCACGTAGACCTACTCGCCGGTTGAATGCTGAGAAACAACAGCGAGAAGGAGAGACAGGAAGGGGAGACACGGAGGAAGAGAGAAGAGAAGAGAAGAGAAGAAAGAGACGGAGAGGGCGGTTTCCTCCATCTTTTTCTCCCTCTCTTCTCTCTGTCCGTCTCGTGCTCCCGTCTTTCTCGTTGTTACTCGTTTACCCCTCTCCTCGGTCTCTCTACTCCGTCTCTCGTGGCTCTTCCCTCTTCCTCCGTCTCGCACGCGTCTCGTTCCTCGTTTCTCTCGTACTTGTATCCGTGTATTTATGCGTTTTCTCGTATCCGCGCTACCTCGTCTTTCGTCCTCGAAGAGATCGCGTACGAGTTCACGATAAGTACGCGCCACGCGATGGGACAAACATAACGCGAACCGTGTCTTCGAACTCCACGGAATCGTGAGATCGTTCGCGCGAACCTGCCCGCCTAGACCTTAGATCTGTCCGTTGTCCGAAATAGGAGCAACGATCGCGCGGGATCCCTTCGCGTTTTCCCTCGAAACGATTCCATCGCGTTCGTTGTCCGCGATACACGAGGAAACGCTTGTCCGTTTGCCGATTAATCGGTTGGATCGGCGATCGCGAAACACGGAATACCAAAGCGGCGAAACAATGGGCGGGAAGTTGTTGGTAATGGATGAAATCAGGTTCGAAGACCTTTGTCGTCGGCGTGTTCGGCCGATTAATTAAAAGCCGCGATCACCGTCGCGCCGCGATTAACGACGACGAATCGAGAATCGATCGGAAATACGTGAACGCCTTTGGTAATCGTGTGCGATCGCTCGCCGTCGAAAAACGAGTCGAAGGCTCGCGCGAGTCGTCGAGTGTCTCGAGAACGAGAAAGAACACTTTTTCTCGTGGCAAACGGCCACAAAGACCGGCCCCGACCGATCGAACGCCTTTTCTTTCGCGATCTCTTTCGACGGTCGCTAGGTTACTTCGAATCGTGCTCTTCCGCTCGGTAGGGTCGTCGTCTCCCTACTCTCTTTTCTCTGGGTACGCGGGTATAGAAACGACGCTAGAGGGATCAGAGAACAGCTGGGGGTCTAATCTGTAACTCGTATGACGCGCGATAAGGCGGCTAAAGTTTCGCGAAAGAAAACGAGCAGAGAACCGAAACGAAAGAAAGCGCGTTGTACGCGTGTTTCCGTCGAAATAACGATCCCTTAATGAGACTGCTCGTTTTGCTTCTTTTGGCAAAGCCATTGTCGACGAGCAACGGCACGATGTATTACGCTGCGCGCGTAAAAAGAGAAACGCGAACGAATTACAATATTGTAATTGACGCGGTGCGTAAGATATTTTAATCGGGTACGAGTCCCGATGTTCGTGATTCGACCACTTTTCTACGTAAACGGGATAGAGTTATTGCTGGAACGGTAAAGCGGTATCGATAACGCGGTATCGATAACGTCGCGTGCGAGTTCGTTCCTTATCTGTTACTCGTTTAATATCGAAGGAATACGTATCGTACAACTCGGATATTTGCGTTTCCCTCGGAAACACTCGATCCTAGACAGATCAATTACTTGACTTCGAAGTTCAACCTAAAATTTCTCGATAGTTTTACGCCGAACTTGTGGCACTTGACTCGGACTCGAAAGCGAAATTCACCGCTGTCTGGAACAGCGCGTGAGAGTGAACGCGATCGAAGAGTCTTTGTCGTTTATCCGAAGACGATTCGAATCCGTTTCTGCGCTCGCTATCGCCACTTGCAACGTCGTTTGAGAAATTTGCTTCTTACGGACCGGCTCGTTATAAATAGACGAAGTGCTAGGCATCGCAGAATCCGCGGTGTATACCTAACGCGTACCGATTCGGTGACCGAACGATTCTGCTAACTTACAACGATACGAGCATCTTTCTCGATGCGTCGCCGTCCTTCCGAATCTGGAAAAACTTTGACGCTTTCCCGGTTTAAGACGTCCAGCTCGATCGTTGCGAACAGGCCTTTACTTAGGCGCATCCCTGCATTCGCAACACGTGCTGCACTCGTAGACGATCGTAGCACGAAAGTAAAGTATCCGAGCATGCGGTCGGTTACGGAGCAACGAACTCGAAAATTCGAGACAAAATCGTTAAAGGACGTTGCTCGATGCGACTTCGATCTAATCGAATAACTTCGGAGACGAAAGCGAGGGAAATCGTCCAACATCGTTACCGCTGTACTAGATTTTCGTCGAAGGATCGATAATCGTCGTTACGATGCCTCGTGCTACACGCGTCCATTTTTGCGAAGGCAGTTAACGCGAGTAGAATCATCGCGACAACGCAATGACGAGTGACGTTAAGAATTGAACGTAATTCTCGACCACTCCTCCGTGCTTCGACGCCAAGTTTCGTCGACGCTTATGTACCGTAGGTGAAGCGAGTACACGCGGCACAGCGCGTATTTAGGAAGCGAGAAAAAACGCGATCGAGAAACGCGGACAAAAGTTAATTTCTTGGCAACGATAACGATAGACGTCGTGTCGACTTATCGTGTCGACTCCGCTACGAAATACCGCGATATTCGATCAATACGAGAGAGCAGGTAGGTAGAGAGTATTCGTATTTGTATTCGACGGGTACGCGTTGCACACGCGTTTCATTCGCGTATACGAGCGACGAGGGCTGCTGCCAATGTGTTTGGCGGTTTGACCGAGCCAGCAGCCGAGCAATGGAAAAACGGAAAGGACAATTCCTGAGCGGGGAAAGAGCGAGGATAAAACGCACCCGTATACCTAGCCGGGTGGCTGGAACCCGGTGGAGGGGCAAAGAACGAGGCAACGGGATTCTAGCTACCTGAGAAACCTTCGGGAAAGTGGGCTAAACGCATCGTGACACGGACTTAACCGTCTCTTATGTCGTGCGCGATTCGTCCGCGAAACTTGCGAATTACGAGCGAGACGATCGGTCTTTAAAGAGAATGAAACGAGTGTCGAATACGTAGCGTTTAACACGCGTTATCGCAATATCTTCTTTTCCAAACTTTCTTACACCGAGAAGAGGATCGTAACGGCCATGCAGGCTACATCTTTGTTTGTCTCGTAATTATGACGCTGTGGCGTAACATCGCGGAAGATCGAAATAATTCGGTTAGGTCACGATGGATTTATATCGTATACGCACCGTAAGTATACTCGCGTTGCACCGTGCGAGTTGTTACGGGACCAACGAAGATCCCGTACGTTACAAGTCACTAGATAGCTACATTGTTTTCGATAAGAACCATGAAAAAGAACGAGGGCTCGATAAGAATGTGCTCCGTAGTCGAATGCGAAGGTTGCTATAGGGTAAAAATAGATTCCGTGCATTTATTTTCCTACATTCTGTGACTTTAGCGTTCGAGATCGGTAGCTGGTTCGATAGACGCGATGAAAAAATAACGAACACGTCGTTGTTGTACGTAACGAAGGTACTCCGATGTTTCTACCCTTTGTGATCGGTTGGTACTCGAGTTCGAGCACCATAGATTGAATCTTTTTGTCGGTATCGATATTATTAGGCTACGTTCCACGACCGCATGCGAGTAAATCTGGATGTTTGATTTCTTGTTAGAAACCGAAGCAACTCCGACCGAAAGGGGTTAACGCGTTGATCCGTTCGATTAACGATAAGAAAAAGAAAGAGTCTCGTTCGGTGATTATTTAGCGTGCGAATATTCTCGCAGACACGTACAGAGATCGTTTTATTTTTCCTTTGAAGTTGCGGTTTTCTGTCGGATTACTATATATAGGAAACGTGTTTCACGATTACAGGCACCGTCACGGACAGTAGTTCGGTACAACAATAAGAAAAATGTCGGGAGTGGGTAAAAGGACTTACCTTCGCGAGGTAAATCCCTATCTTATTTGTCCGCTGTGCAGAGGCTACCTAATAGACGCGACTACCGTTGTAGAGTGTTTACATTCGTGTAAGTAAATTGAATCGTTGTGCCCGAATTACGAGCCACGAAACATCTAATGATATGCTTTTCTTTTTCGTTTCATCCTACAGTTTGCAGAAGCTGTATTTTGAAGCATCTCAACACGGAGGCCCATTGTCCTTCTTGCAAACATGTTCTCAACAAAGCGAAACCAAACATCAAGTAAGTTTCCGTCGATTCGAACCTTCGTTCGCGATAACAATTTTCTTCAACGAATTTCGTTTTCAGGGCTGACAAAGCGTTACAAGATATCGTGTACAAATTGGTTCCCGGATTGTATCACAAGGAGATGCGGAAAAGAAGAGAGTTTTATAAAAAGCACCCAGAACACGGTAACGACACTTATCTTATAAATTTGATCGCAACGGAAATGCATGCTATTTCCATGTCTGAACGAACGAATGATTTTCTATGCAGCGGATTTAGCGACACCTGAGCAGCGAGGAGAAGACGTGAGCGGAAGGTTAATATTCGCCCCGGAGGATGCTGTTAGTTTGAGCTTAGAGTATCTACCACCCGGAGCCGATCCTCTGACCATTCTACTCAGTACCAACGACGATACTAACAACTCCCACAACCAAAATAACATCTGCAGTAATAGCAATAATGGTAACTATGGGACAAGTACGAGTAATAGGCGATACCTTCAATGTCCGGCGCTGGTGACTATCGCGCACCTGAAGAAATTCTTAGCCTTGAAGTACAGCGTCGATATGACTAGGTACACCATCGAAATTTGTCACCGACGTGCTCCGCTTCCAGAGCACTGGACTCTTATGGACGTTGCCTACATTTACGCGTGGAAAAGGGTATACCGACTCATATTTTAAAGTAGCAAGCCTATTTTTTCGATGATCTAACCTTCGCATAATTGTAATTTCAGAACGCGCCGATGCGATTTTTTTATCGAGTAGCATTGGAAGAGCAGAGACTGGAAGCGCCTCCACACGACAGACCTTCCACGCCAGGTTTGGGCGCGAGTTTTCCTCCCGTTGATGCTCCCGTCGCAACGGGAGACAACGCTGACACGGAAAATTTAGAGAAAAAGCCGGAATCTAGGCTGAGCAGCGATCGATGCGCAGTTTCGACCGAAAAGGCACGGTCACCTAGCGAACAAGCGCACGTGAAAGTCGCCAAAGAGGCCGAGACTAAGGAGGAACCACCGACGAGTAACGCGGTAACCACGACGATCGTCGCTTCGACCACGGTTTCGATAACATCCCCGAAAACGATGTCCACGACCACGACCACCATTACCAACACCGTCGCGTCAACCGTGTCGATCGAAACGAACAAACAACAGATAAAAACACCGATCAAGATACTGAAGAATCCGGATGGCAGATACGAAGTTTTACGAAGTCCTCCCGGTAGCTGGAGCTCGAAAGAACAGAACACCACGACCACGTCCAGTCCAGAGTTCAGCGTCGTTAGCATTGGTAACGGGCAAAACTCGAACGGAGTAAAGATAACGTTGAAACAATGTACGCCAAATAATACCACTCCGAACAAACCAAAAGTTATCAGCAACGTGTTGCTACATTGTGGTCAGATGGAGAAAGATCCAGCTGGTTCGTTGGTCATTCAACAGTTACAGAGAGACAAGGAGAAACAACAAGCGGAGAAGCAGGAGAAACAAAGACGAAGGGTTACTTTCGTGGAAAGATCGACTCCCGAGAAGAACACGACCAATAACGCGTTGAAAACCATACAAAAAAAGCCTGCGGAGCAACAGGAGAAGAAACGATTCCTTCAAAGTTTCCAGTTAACTGCCAGAGAACCGGGAACGGATACGTTAGAATCTAGTTTCGAATCGAATAAGGTGAACGCCGTTAACGAAACCAACGAGCCTCACAATAAGGGAAACGTTACTCCGAAAAAGGAACAGGACAAAGTTACAGCCGAGTCGTCGAGTAACGCGGAAAACGCGAAGACCAAGAACAACAACGAGAACAGTGGTGTAAATGCAACGAGTGCGAGCAAACGCGTAGCAACGATCAGCGCAATGGCCGGTAATACGCGAGTGAACGCGAATAAACAATGCAGTGATGTGGATACGTGCGTATTGAGTTATACGAAAAGCATCAACGCGAATAATAATTCTACGAAAGTGGACGTGTACACCTTCTCCAACGATCCACCGATTGTTCCAGCGGGAGCGGTGAAAAGAAAATGCCCACCCGGGCTACCTATCTGCGAGGTTAAACGAAAGAGACACCATCAAGTACAAGCTCAAAGCGCGAAGAAACAACCCATTGCCCCTCTACCGCCTGCTGTACAAAATACTCCCAAGTCGCATCGAAAACTCCCCACTGAACACGTTATTCCCGCGAAGAGAATGGCGAATATGACCGGAGAAGCTGGTCCTAGTCGATCGCCGACGACTCAAAGCTCCAAAGTTTCGCCCAACCCGGTGCTGTCGAACGACACCAGAAACATACTGGACGGTTGCGGATTGAACATACCCGCAAGTCTCAGTATCACCCTCACGGCACCCAAGTCTCCAGGCAACAGCGGAGGATTCCCTGAACCCAACGATTCCAAAGACAACCGTAAAAACACGCTGGGAAAAGTAAGCCCGAGCATCACTTTGAACGATAGGTCTGTGGATCCTCGTGTACTGAAAGCTTTGAAAGCCGGACAAATTAGAATGCCTGCACCGCCAAAACCGAGACAGATTAAACAATCGGAACGCGAGGCGAATCAGCAACGACCACCGCCTCCTTCGAAACGCAAAAGAGACCAAGATTCGAGGGATATCTTGGATCTCAGCGGAGGAAAGAAAGTGGACATGCATCCGTTGAGAATACCGCAGCCTGTTACTAAACTGAAGGCAAAATCAACCATCAGAGACGGAATGCCAAGCATTTCGGAACAAGGACAGGTTGTAACGTTGATGAGCGGTCACAGGTATTATCGAGCACCACCCGGTTCTTTAACTCCAGCAGCGCATCGAGTCAACGACTGTCCTTTGCCTACACCAGTTCGAACACCGGTCTACGCACCTGGCCTTTCTAGTCCTCTGAGTAGTAGCAGATCCAACACCAATCTCTCGTCCGTTTTCCCCAGCCTGCAGAGTCTTTACGCTCTGAGTCAAGCACCGAATCTTCAACAGTTTCAAATGGACGCGAGACTAAGATTACCTCGACCAGCGGATTCTTCCAACACCGATAATCGAAACGCGAATAGCAATTCAACTGGCAAAAGTCATCTAGCTGCTCAGTGCGCGCCAGTTAAGCCTGCCAGGTCGTCGATTGCTCCGTTGGTTGTTCCTATTACCAAACAGCAACAAACGAGCGAGAAAACCTCGCCCGCGTGTCTAAGCAGACCAATAGCGAACGATACGAACAAAACGCCCGCGTTTCGCAACAACGAAACCCTCGACTCCACCGAGTCTGCTCAACAATTGTCCGTCCAATCCAAGTACTCGTCGGTCACGGAAGGCGACAATCGATATTCGCCACGAAGCTCCAACAACAGCGCCGAGAGCGACGAGAACAAAGTATCTACCGATGGACCTCGCGATTCCAATTCGGAAACGAGCAACGATCCCAGAAAAGAACCGGACAATTCGTCGCGGCAAACGCCTCATCGCGAAGCAGCCAGCCCCAGAGTATCGTCCACGGCTTCTCCATCTCCACCTCCTGGAGATACCAACGCGAATACGAGCAACAGCGACAATTCTAGCGGTCGTAAAGATAATACGAACACAACCTCGAACGGTATCGACAATGATTTGCCCGCACCCAGTCCCACGAAGAATATGGGTGCCGAGGTATCGAGCAGCAAGTCACCCGCCAGTCCAGACTCTAGCTCGGTAACCATCGAAAGTCCTTCCAGCAAGACCACGGAGCAAGGATTTCCTTCTCCTTCCCCCGCGTCGGAAGTAGTAAAGCCTTCAGAACATTCGACCAAAGTGGACAACAACGTCGTCGTCGAAGAATCGACGAACGACAACGACAAAAAAGCTTCCTTCAAGCATATCGACGCGAAACAGCTGACCTCGGAAATGTTTCAGAAACGATTGTTGGCTGCGTTCCCTTCCAACGAGTGGGCCAACAACCCGATAGCCGCTGAACACTTTGATAATTTTTTAAAAAGTTTGAAGTTTATCAAGTCGGACGCTAACAAGCTGGACAGTTTAGGGCCGGAGAAGATCGAAAGTGGTCAACTAGCGTGCAACGACCCGGCTCATTTGAATAACGAAGCTTCGTCCAAGTCGCGAACAGACGTCGTTGAATAATTTACGTTCGTAAATTGATTTGAAAGCTGCATCACTGCCGAACACTGATCGTAACGTTATCGAATGACTTTTAGCGTGGTTGCGATTGTGTAATTATCCGAGACACTTCGAGAATCTCCTCTAATAGAATGTGGCGTACACGCGCCGAACAATACAGGGAAAATAAAACACAGCACGGACGCTGGTGATGTTATTTTTTCAAATTTTTTAAGGACACACATCGTTCATGAAATTTCATCAGTGCATTGTTGCTTGCTGGGTGAATTAGCAAGTTCCACAAATAGTCGCTCGACTTTTATAAGGGATCAGATTTTTCTTTTCGAACGAACGATACAAGGAATGTCACGAGAACGATCGGATTCGTATTATTTGTACGATGATTTCCGTTTGTACACGTGCAAAGATAAAAAGATTGTTCCTACCTCGGTCCACGTTAGAAATACGAAAAAGTACCTCGCATCGTGTTTCAATCCGATATCGTGATTTATTTGGACAATTTATTTACTTAAATGGTAGACGAAGCACAACGAAAATTTATCGAGACGATACAAATTTGCTTTCCTATTCCATATACAGGCAACAAAGTATGATACGTGTACGTAACAAGAAACATAGGGACCGAAAAATTGAAGAGTAAAGAAGTTAGATATACAATTATTCGCATAATGTACGAGCGATATATTTGTTAGTTCTTTTCATTAATTTTGCGTTACGTTTCACTATCAGTTACTATTATGTATACGTTGTATGATAATTGTTACGTTATGCGACTGTATTATATACAACTGTATTATTTCTTTATCTGTATATACTTAATAATTACGTTAGTGCATCATTTTTTCGCGAGATGCGCGCAAAATCCTATTACTTTATAAGCTCGAAAACATTCAATTCGAATCGATCGATCGAGAGTTCGTGTAAAGTTAATTCGAGTCAAAATTTGTCGAATACAATTGCATGAATATTGATTTTGAACAACTTGACATGTAATAACGAAAGAAAATATTATTATATAATCAAACGTGCAATCGTTATGTTTTCTTACAATCATCCCGTATCGAAGAATTTGAAATTTCACGCACATTCGAATGTTTGATATAACCGCTCATTTTTAATATAATGGCGTATCGTGACGACACCGTTTCGAATTGAATTTTTGTATCATTCGTACAAGCGTAAAGAAAATTACTTACCAATTTGCAGTATACATTTCATCTCTGATAACCGTGACGGACAGATTTTTAATTTCTGTAACAGAAAATGATAGAACAATATTAAAACAACGATCTTTTATAAGTTTCAAATCTCTAAACATTTGAACATACGCCATTATTTATTTAATTTATTTAGATTCTTTTTTCTTTAAGTAAAAAATAGTTTAAAATGATTTGTTTTCGAAACATACCGTGCAAACAATATTATAGCTTGACATTTAGCTACTGTATTTTCATATTATAAACTATACTTCGTCATTTTACACTACTTTTTTAAATATTTTGTCACTCGATATTTTTCGAGAGAACAAATCTACCCGCTGAGGCGTTCCACAAACTACTGACTAATGTCCTCTGCCGGAAGTAATGAATAATCAGTTGAATGCACGAACAATACTCATTACAATGTATATATTATTTTTCGTAGAAACTTAGTGCATTAATAATCATACGAAACGAAACACATGTTTGTAATTAAATAAAATATTTATTCTTTTTAATATTACATATATATTATATGTGTCGTATAATATTAATAAAAATAAACGATGATGGAACATCCGGTTTTCAAAGCAGACCGTGGCGCCATTCGAAGAAGCGAATTGCTCTAGAATTATGTTTCTCTAAGTAAATGTATAACTTTAAGGTTATATATATCTGAGGTATGGTATTCCAGAAATTGAAAGGTTAACCTTTTGTGTGATAAGTGTTTAAATGAGTACAAGTTTTAAGTTTGTTTAAGCGGTACAAGTTAAAATGAGTAATACGAAAGAAAATTCTACAGCTCCAGCAAAAAACACAACTACAGGAAATACCAAACCTTACGGAAAGATTGTATTAACGTTGCAAAATTGTCTTTTACCCGACGAAAAGCTTAATTCGACGCCGTCGCATTTAGATGGGTTGGATGCTGAAACCGAAACTGATTTAAGGATATTAGGATGCGAACTTATACAAACAGCTGGTATTTTATTGAAATTACCGCAGGTTTGTGATCTAGTTTGAAAGTAAACAAAATGTTTGTGTACGGTATAACCTCTATAACCTCTAAACATATAATCTTTATTTATTTTACCGCTTCAAACAGGTTGCAATGGCTACAGGACAAGTAATATTTCAACGATTTTATTACAGTAAATCCTTAGTTAGACATAATATGGAAACAACTGCAATGGGTTGTGTTTGTTTAGCTAGTAAAATTGAAGAGGCACCTAGACGTATCAGGGATGTTATTAACGTATTTAATCATATTAAACAAGTCTCTAGCCAAAAGTAAATATAATCTCATATTATTAATATTATTATTATTTAAGTACACGTAACTCTTTTATATTTATCAATCGCTTATTTATTTCAGACCAATACAGCCTGTGATCCTCGATCAAAATTATGTAGCTTTAAAAAACCAAGTGATTAAATCTGAAAGAAGAGTACTGAAAGAATTAGGTTTTTGCGTTCATGTAAAACATCCTCACAAAATTATTGTGATGTATTTACAAGTGCTAGGATACGAAAAAAATCATGCTCTGATGCAGCAGTGTTGGAATTATATGAATGATTCGTTAAGATCAGACGTATTCTTGAGACATCAACCTGAAACAGTTGCCTGTGCATGCGTGTATTTGGGAGCAAGACAACTTCAACTTCCTTTACCAACTTCACCTGCCTGGTTTTCTCTCTTTAAAGTTAACGAATCGTCAATTAGAGATGTTTGCCGTCGTATATTGCGGCTCTATTTTCGACCTCGTGTAAAACCCGAACAATTGGAAAAACGCGTAGAAGAGCTCCGTCGTCAGTACGAAGAAGCCAGAACAAAAGCAAGAGGGGGAGATGTTGATAGTCACACGCCAAGTCCACCGCTTCCTAAACATCATAATGCCTGGGGCGGATTTATTAGCCGTAGCGGTACACACGCGGCACCCGAACGTACAAAGTCTCCTAGGTAGAGTGTTGCTAAGAGAGTACCATAAGAAACTTTATTTCATTAATCTGTTCTTCATATTTAATATATTAGTAACTTTTTTATATAGGCGCTCAAAATCTCCAAGTACTTCACCATCTAGGGGTGAAGGAACAAAACATTCCAAGAGAAAGAAACATAGTAGAAGCAGATCTCGCAGTCATAGTCATGGACGTTCTCGGAAACCGAAGAAAGCGCAACGAAGGCGATCTGGCAGCCATAAATCGTCCCGTAGTCGTTATAGATCGCGCAGTCGATCTCGGGATAGAGATGTAGAAAAATCAAGTAAACATCGCAGTAAACACAGACGGCATTGACTTGTACAATATATAAAATATTATTTGATACGTTACAAGTGACACTGCAATCACGTTAGCAGTTGCATCCATTTTATAATATAATACGAGGCCTTTTTTACCTCTGTTAATTGATATGCAACTTGAATAGGACAATTAATTTCTACTGTATGATACATATCTTGAGTTAATTTAAAAATTGTAGATTCCAAACAAATTATTTCTAAAAATATTAAGTCAAAGTACCTCAAAAAAAGCGGTACATTACCGGAAAAAAATATTACAAATAATGATACTTAAGAAGGCGTGTATTTAATACAAATACAACTTGAAAATAAAGTTTTATATTCATGTACTATTGCGTATCACTTTCTGAAATCCGATAGGTGTAGCTCTTTTCCTTTCATCTGAGATTACTTGTGAAAAATCTATTGTTACTAATTGTGGAAGGATATGAACGATATATCCCCTATATCCCGGAATATCTTCGATAGGATTTCCATGCAGTGATAAACATTTCAGATTATGTAAACCTTTTAGTTTTACAATGTCATTGATGTCCGAAATATTGTTTCCGTGTAAGTACAAAATTTTCAAATTCGGAAATTGCACAATATCATTACCAATGCTGTTTATTTTGTTAAATGAAAGATCAACCCAACTAAGGAGCATAGGATCATCGAGAAGTTTGCGTACAAGGTTTCCGAATCCGTCCATTGAAGTTAATAAATTATTGCTTAACCATAACGAACATGTTATAAAACGATCTGCAGATGTTCGTATTGGAACTTTACCCGTTCGTACAGCCTGTGGTCGTTTACCTGTTAATTCTCTTGTAATAATAAGAAAGTTATTTACATACACGATGTGCAAATACATACAATTTTATAACTTTATATTATACAACGTACCATTCATCGTAGTTGCATTTTTAAATGACAAGTCTAATGGGGCAGCTATCAACATTTCTTCTCGTTCGTTCCGTCTGTAATCAGAATGGACTTCCTCGTAAGTAACATTATCCATTTTAATCTATTGAATATCGTTGAATAATATTTTTAGGTAAATTTTGACAAAATTTCGACAACTTTAATGTTTTCAATACATTCGATATGTTTGTTAAACGTTGCGTATCAATTCTTCACATATTATTACAAATTTTTCGTTGTCATTCAACTATCGCCATATAGATAGTCACTTATCCAATAATCGTTATGCATTCTCAATTTGTTAGAAACTTACCTTGGAATTTAAAGTAGCAACTTTTACATAATTTAATAGATATCATCAATTTATATATTTAAATTTAGTAATTCTATAAATAGAATTACGCATATTTTGAAAAATTTACCGCCAACAGAATTAAAATTGAACAAATTATTTCGATGTATTTTTGAACACTCGAAATGTTAATACCGATAAACGACGCTAGAGCGTTTATTCCAACAACATTCGTTTCATAGCATCAATTTACCATCCTACATTCACATGAACAGTGATGTTAAATTATAAACTTTTAACGGCGGCAAGGAGAATCAAAAACATTGAATTGATGTAAGCAAAGATTTTGTAATTACTCACATTAATAGAATTTGTTTAAAGAATAAACAAACTCGTGTAAGAAGATAGTAGATAGACTTCTAGCTTTGCATTTATTGAAAATGCCGCGAACGAAAAATGTTCGAAAACCAAAACAAGAACAGCAATTTGCCGAAGAAAGTGATTTATTAATAAGAGATTTTGAGCGTCAGGCACAATTACGAATTTTAAAAATGGAAGGAGAAGCTAGAATGGCAATAAAAAGTGTTGAAACTTTTATTGACGTTACTTTATCACGGCTCCCGTCGGAGATACGACAAATGACTCTCGGTGAAATACTTAATTACGAGATCGATAACGAAAAAGAAAATTGTAATGAAGTTTCGTCGTCAGTGGATGATTGTTCATTACCGTCTGTCACAGTAAAAGTGAAAGGAAAGAAAAATAGAATTACTGCATCCGACGATGGATATGTAACCGAAGGCGTCGCTACAACCCGCTCATCTAGAGCTCCAAAAATTACAGACAGTACCTATGTTGGTAGAACACGTAGTAGTTCAAGAAACAGTAGGATTAAGCTTAGCGAAGCTAATCAAGACACTGTAAAGAAGATAAGTAAAAAGGAAAGAATTAAAGAATCAATGAAATCAAATAAATTCAAAACACCTGCAACTTTAAAACCTGGAAATCTTGAGTTTGGTCTTGTAACTCCAAAAATCAAACCAAATACACCATTAAATGTATTAAGACGTCCACGACAAGGAGAAATGGTTCTTAGCATGCAAGGTAGTCCTTTATTAGTTTCTGCAATTGTTCAAGAAGATACAGCTAATATTAATGTACCTTTGGCCAATGGTAACGTTATATCCCTATTACCTAATGATGGTTTACGTATGTCACATATTCCTGATTTAGATCCAGAAACTATGAGACAGTTAGAAACTCTAAAGAATCATATTGAGAAAGTTATCTCTGCAAAATAAATATAGAATCATTGATAGGATGAATTTCTTACTGTGCCTTTTGTATTTGATTATTATGTTAAGACATTAAAATTGATCTTATGATGTGTATTTTGGACACTTTGTTACAATTTTATTGTAAGCAATATCATTCAAATAAACTAAATTACACTGAATTTAATATATTTAAATATCATTTACTATCATATTTTACCTTGACATGTGTGTAGTGTATAATATATAAGATTTTGACTACTAAGAAACATATATTATTTTTCTATAAATTTACATTTAAGATAAAATTTTTATGTAATTAAGATTAATATTAATAGTAACAAATGTATGTTTTTACGCGATTGTAATAAATATTGAGAACTATGATAAGTGTATTATAGCTTGAACATCCCAATATATCGTAAAAGTATATGTAATGTATGATAGTCATAATGTATGACAGTATTTACGTTTATTATATTTATGGTTTGAAACACGTATTATAGGTTTCCATAATTTCATTATGTAATTGTACTGTACATCTTTTCAATAAAATAATATATAATAATATACAACACTTTTAATCTTTTAAAGTAGTATATGTTTCGCATTCGATAGGCGGTAAAATCGGGGCGCGTAATTTGCACATGTATATACGTGCTAATTGTAAGTGTACATGCGCATACAAGTTTGTCTACTGTCAAAGCAACGGCGTATTTGCATTCTTAAAATTTTCATAGTAACAGTACATTTAGAACGCATTAATCATGTTTAAAATATCTTAGTGGTCTTTCTAACACGTATAAAGTGATGTAGTCGTCTTACATTTCACTATAATTTGTCATTTCCAATATTATTCGTTGTATAACAGTGTTGTACATGTATGAAAAGTGAATTCAGAATGTCGAAGTACACGCTACTGCGTTTGTTAACACGGATTTTTAGGCGATTACAATCGTTACAATAGGTTTCTCCTAACTTTAACGCACTCAGCTGATATTAAATTTCTTTTCTTCTATAATTGAACCCATACCTCACTATAATTACCAAAGTTCCAGAAAAAAACAACGAAATTACTGTTTCGTGTTTCTCTATAAATAAGTTATACTAACTAATTATGAAATGCAAGTTAACCTTCAATGAAAAATGCACTTCTCAATGATATTTGATTTAAATCATGTATAAAAATTTATATTCAATTTAAATACAGAAACAATCATAATAATTTCTTTCTAAATATAACATAGATATGTTTGAGAGACTCTTATAGTATAACATTCAACATGGTGCGTGTAATCACAGTACATAATTTTCTGGGACAAAACATTACCCAAATTGAGGAACCAACTGCGAGTTGTATAGCAAATGCATCTGGACATGAAATGCTTCTTTTAGCACTTTCAACGCATTGCGTTGAAGCATGGGAATTGACAATGTCCGATATTAAGCTACATACTGTTTTTCCAACAGTTGATACGATTAATCAAATGGTACATTGCACCAAAGGAGATTATGTTGTAACATTAGAATCAAAAGTGATCAGAGATGCAAGTGTTAATAATCACATCGGAAAAGGAACTAAGTTTGTTAGAATTTATGTAAATTGGGCGATAGTAAAAGATCAAAGTCAACCTATGCGTGCTAGAATAGCAGGTCGCGTGACTCCAAGTTTAAATCGACCATTAAATAGTTTAGAAATGATAGAACTGCCATTGAGTGTGCAACCCACATTAATTGCTTGCTGTCAGAGTACTGGTAATCTGTTAGTGGCCTCAGGAAATAGTGCCATTCTTCACGAATTCAAGATTGAAACTCAGCAAGTATCAAAAATGAAATTCATAGATTTTGAAGCTAGACCATGGTCATTAGGATTCTCATTTTGTCCTACTCATATGGAAATTGTTGAGGACTTTATATCAGTCATGAATAAATCGAATTTATGTATTTTTCGATTGACTAATTCAATGTACGAGGACATTGATCAATTAAGTTCCTTAACTTCTACAAATTCTTCATCCATTGATAAAACTTCTATATCCACTGATTCCTCACTCGTAGAAAATAGCAATAACATGGGGAATCAAGATGACAATACAATATTGCAAGCAACAAATTCAAAAGCTAAAATTTGTGTTCAAGATCTCCACTGTACTATATCAGAAAACAATGATTCCTTTGGAACAACTACAAAATCCAAAAGCAGAAGACATAAAAATTCTAAAGCAAATATATGGAATAAATTAGAAACAGGTGACCTGAAAAAAATAAAATTTAATAACAATGAAGCTGTTATAGATTTGGATCATTTAATGTACAATGAAAAGGATGAGTTACAAAGATTAATTGACCAAGAAGTTATAGATGGAAGTTCACAATCATTGACTATCAATTTGCCATCTATAAGTTTAGAACGAGCAGGACCTGGACATACTTTAAGTCCTTTTATATTGAATCCATCAGACATAAAAATTATAATTAAAACGAATTCTCCTGACCTAGGATGGTCGGAAAATTATACGATAAAAACTTTGTTATCTCTTAAAATAATGGCAGCTAATAATAATTCCAAATTTGATGGAAATTCTGAACTGTTTAGTTGTTCTTTACTGAAGCCATTGTACATGAAAAAGGAGTGCAGTAATTCTTGTGTAAAAAAATCGATTCTCAGATCAGACAAGTATACACATTTACAGGGTATAAGTTGTTTATTGTGTACGCTTCAAGAAGGATATCTTTATCACTTCTCTGCTACCAGTTCAAATCCTACAGATGCAACTTGTTTAACTACATATCCATTTACTGCGCCTGTTAATCATGTTGCACTGGAACACACTGCTTTACATGCATTAACCGAAGCTGGTCTCGAGTCTTATACATTACGCATATCCCATCATATTGCAAGAACGACGAGTAATATCGATAATATAAAAATAACATGCCCTAGTGTTTCTGAGCCTGTTTGTTTGATCGGTTTACGACCGTTTTTAGGGATACAGCAATTACTACACAGTAAAAACTACTTAGTTCTTTTAGCTAAAGCTGACAATTCTTGGACTTTGTACTCTTTGATTTTACCGAAACTGGAAAACTTATATTATGATATTTTAAATGCTGCAAGAAGTCATAAATCCTCGAGTCCCAGCACTTACAGACATTTATTGGGCGAGGCTCATGCTTTGATACGTTTGGCAAAAGACACTGACTATAATTGTTCGGACAAAAACGAACTGGATGATAGCGTTAACAAAAATGGGTTAAAATTAAGAAACTTGTACAATCAATCGTGCGCCCTGCTCGGAGATTATTATATCCGTTCCGAGTATGAATCGGATTGGGATTTTTGTATACCGTATTACAAAATGTCAGGATTAAAGCCCACAGAAGTATTATCAAGAAAGTCGAGTCACGATGCACCAGGCCTTATTACATTTCTAACGGATATACTTTTGACGATGAAAAGTGGTTCAGAAGCTGATGCCTTGTTCCAAGGATTTAATATCGTGGAAATTATTAGCAAATTGAAGAAACTAGACTTGCTGAAACTGATCTTCAGTAGTCCCGTATTACGAGAATATACTACAGAGAAATTAATCCATATTTTATCGTTGTACGAAACGGATGAGTTAGTCAAATTAGCCCTGGCATTGTTGCATATACAAGCTGAGAAACAAGAACAGGCGGAAAAAATACTCGAACCAGTTTCGGCGCTATATATAAAAAAAATAGTTGTAGAACATTGGGACTTGTTGTTTGATATGACTGCGATGAAGAAAAGAAGTCCGATGATTCCTACGTTCTCCGACTTTGCCGGCATGTTGATGCGTCAGAAAAATTCAACTTTTGCCGAAATTTTAATACAGATAATAGAAGATGATGGAATTTTGTCTCTTCATCAAATCATACAGGTATTTTTAGAATACCTACCGTCAAGAGTTGGTAGAGATGGACACAATGCGGCCATGACCCTACAAGTTTTCCTCGAGAAATATCTTCATAATTATTTCAGTACAAAGTTGATTACTGACTCATCTGTTATAAACAAGAATCAAATACGTACGGATTTCGCTTTGGTAGAAGCATTTAAGTTATTAGTGCGATCGTATTTAGGCAAATTAACTCAAACTAAAGTGTACAAATTAGAAAGTAGAGATAATAGCGTACAAGATAGTTACGACAATTTCATGTTTGCAAAATTCAGACCACATTATTTGAACGGAATGCCACCTTTTGCGCAAGATTACCAGAAGTTGTTAAATACGTGTGATCTGAAGGATTTAAGTAATATCGACAAGATTGACACTGAGAAAATATCTACGGAATTGTTTAAGTTGCAGTCTATATTATCCTGTGATTTTATACCAAACGAATGTTTGTATGAAGTTAAACAGTTCCTTGAAACGCAAGAAATTGATGGCGGCTTGTCTTTGAAAACGCTGTGTATCAAAAATACAGAAGAAGTAACAGCTCTCCTAATGGAGAACTGTCCTCAAGTAGTTGTACAATATGCGAAGGTGAATATCACGTACTTTGCTGCAATAGTTTACATCACCTTCTGATGCATTTATAAGATTAAATTTTACAAGATTATTTATGTATTTTAGGATATGTATACCAAAGACTCTGAATGGAAATATTTAATCGAATTAACGCAAAATAAAATTACTTCATCAATCGCGCGACAAGAATTGCATTGTTTGTATACGCAAATCATGAAAGGTATACAATCTTTTATTTTAACCAAGAAAAAAAAAAAGGAATTAATCAGAATTTATTTACATCGAAACATAATTTACCATGTTATCTTTTAACATTTCAGCAATTTTAAGTTACCTGCCGCATACATTATCTTTAAAGAGTCTACATCGTGTTCTTCCGAAAGACGATGTAATAGCATTTCAGAAATGTAGTGAAATGTGTAATCAGATTATGCACGCGGAACATGTTAAATCTTTGATAATGGAAACTGGGCAACAACTGTTATCAACTTTAAAATTGTGAACGGAAATTTCAGCAAATTAACTTTACCGTCATTTGACGTTAATATAGGTCCAATTTACTTCGGTTGGAAACAAAAAACAGTATGACTTAAGTACAACAGAAAGTTCTGTTGCATGAAAATTATATAGAAGAAATACATATAAAACAAATAATACTTAGTCAAATTTGTTGAGAACAATAATTCTACATGTGATACGATCTTTGCAAAGTCTTAATCAATCGTAGTTTTACGATTAAAATTATTTGATATGTAACTATTGAACCCAATTCTTTAAAATTAAGAGTCTATTTCTTCTTGCAGAATATATTTAAATTCTTAAATAACTATCAATTTTGCTTTCATAAGTACTTTTTTTTAATTACGTATAATAATAAGTTTATAAAAAATTAGTGTCAAATGCACAATTATCGATATATCTTGACAATTTTATTGTTTATACGTTTTAAAATGTGCACGCTTTTTTTTATCCGTTAAGCGTTTGATTTTCATTATAACCGTAGTTACGCACAAAATTCTTATGGGTAAAAGTATATCAAAATATGTCAAAAATTTAAGACAAATATTATAGATAAAATTAACTCATCTATAACTGATTGTTGAAATGTTCTATATAGATATATTGTATTATGTCTAGACGTGTGTTATCTTACCCTTAACCGATGAAATAGTTGAACCGTAGTTAATAAAAATTTATACAGAACCGAAGATATAGCTATTAATACGCATTATACGTATGATATTTAACATAATAGATTGCTTTCTACACTGAACTAAGAAATTCTGTAATGATGATCATGTATTTTTGACTGTTGTTTCAATATTTCTAAGAATCCGTTGAACATTGTTTATATTTTATTCATTAAGGGCGGGATGACATGTGTTTAGAAAAACACATATTACTGAGATAGTTACTTTCTATTATATTCGTTGATCTTATGATGTAGAATTTTCATCACTTTCTGAATGTTACAGAATATGTAACTTTGATGTGCCTTTAGGACTCATTTCTCTTTGTTATAAATCTAATAATATAATTATGTTAGAAGTGATCTATTATATTTATGAATTATGATAAATAATATATACGTAACTCATCTCGCAATGTTTCTTTATTATAGTGTCGTACTTTTACTATAATTTTGTTTACCTGTTTAAAAAAAAAAATAGAAATTACTTCATTATTGATATTGTTCATTCTGTTTTGTTTTACATTAACATCTTCAATCTTCTTAGTTTGCTCAGGGATTAAAGTATTTTACGTAGCTCTTAAATGCATAACAATTTTATTATATAGATACAATTTATAACCCGTTTTTAATTTATATAAGATGAAATAATAAAAAGCTATATACCTATTGGATATAGCTATTTAATAAAGATCTAAAAGTATAGAATATCTTAATTTGATACTTAGTACTTTTAAATTAACCCCTTTTGTAATAAAGAAATTACACTGTTATATGAAAGCAATCCTAGTGTTTGTTTGTATATACATTTTTATATTTATTAAAAAATATTTTTAACTATTTTTTTTTGTGGTATTTTAAATATTAAACAAGGTTTATTTTTCCTTATCAAATAAATTTAATAAGTTTAAAGTTATGCAATTTCAAATTCTTCGTTCAACCTTGATAAGTTTCTGAAAAAATAAATGATGTTGCATGTGTAAAGAGGTTTATGACTTCAGTAAAGGTACCTGTTTATACATACCTATTTTCTATAGCTTCATTTAAATTGTATTTATGCATTAACGAAATGACAAGCCTTAACGTTGACCAAATAATGTTCGACATCGCCTTTGGAGAGAAAGTTTCACCTTCCATTCCACGACCTGCAGCTTGTTGATTTAAGGCTATTAAAAGATGTTCACCAGCTTCTCTACAAATCAATAAATAATTCTGATGTATAATAAACGTTGTATTCTACACAAATATTTGACTTACTTATATGCACCAAGATTAATACAAGAAATTCCAAGATTATAACGAGCTCTAATAAAACCAGGTGATAATCTTAAGGCATGATGGTACGCGTTTATAGCTTCTTCTGATTTCTGACCATTTGCTAACGTTGCGCCTAATCTATTCCACAATCTGGAATCCTTCCAGAAATATTATTTTTAATAATATAATAATGCCTATACACATATAACGGGAACAAAATTATTTTATACATACATTAGGGCGTACTTGCAGTGCTGCTTGGAAACAATCACACGCCTTATCATACTCGTTAGATAAATTGAAAAGTACACCTAGCCCACACTGTATATCTGGATCTATTTCGTTTAAAGGATTTATACGCGCAGCTTGAATATAAAGATTTTTTACTTCTTCATGTACATCGCTAGCGGAATCAAATACAATATTATTAGCACAAATCTACATACATATAATTTCAACTATTAGTTACTTACTCAAATAAAATAGATGATACATTGAATTTTGTTTGTGGTTCGGTGTTAGTCTTTCTTGTAGAAAGGTGTTTGTATTTTTCATTTCTTAATAACCACTCTTTAAGGATTATACATGCTTGATTTTGATAGGATTCATTTGTATATGAAACTGCAAGTGCCATAAGAGCAGTGCCATTTGCAGGATCTATGTCTAAACAGCGTTTTAAAGCATAAATAGCTAATGGATCCTGCTCATTTTCTGCTTGGGTTTTACCAAGAAGTAGCCAAGCTTCTGGATTGTTTTCATCTTGTTGTACTGCTGCCTCAAAGCAAAGTATTGCACTTGGTAAATCTCCAGCTTCTAATCGTTTCTTACCCTCTTCCAATGCATTTGGTAGATTTTTCATTGGATTTTCTTCGTGAAACTCGTAATCTTTGAATGGATCATAAAAAGTGTCATATTCTGAAAGCCATGGATGTTTAGATGACAACTTCTCAGAAGGTGATATCTTTTCCATCTCATTTTGAAGTTGCACAAATGTGGATTCATAATTGTCTGCTTCTAAATAAGGATCATTTTTTCTATGTATTTTGAGAAAAATCTAATTCGGTGTAATTAACTAGCATTAAAGCAAATACTAACCTGAAGAAGTACTTTCTTTTTGAAATTCATCTATCCAATTATCAACAACAACTGATTCTTTTTGAACCTTACTTAAGATCTCATCTTCTTGAGTATTGTTATCAGAAACTTTATTTTCAGATGTTTCATTAATTTTTTCAAATTGTTCAGTCCACTCTTTGCTCGAATCCTGAAAATCTGGCAGTGATTCTTGATCATTATCAACTAAAATGTCTCCTTCTTGTTTCATGAACTTCATAAATTTTGAGTATGCAAAGTTACGATTATCATTATTTTCTATTGGTTGTGTTGCGTTATCTATATTCATATCATTTTGTATGGCATCGATACTGTGTTCTATATATTCTTCAGCCCATTTAGGTCCTAATCCTAGTTCGTGCTTTTGTGGAATTTCTGTGTTTGATGAAGTTTGTTCTGTTTCCGGATTCCAAATATCATCAGTTTGGTGTTCCTGCAATAACAGTAATTTATTTATGATATAATGTTGTTGGCATACATCACAAAAATAAAATAAATATAATTACATTAAAGTGACGTCCTGATTCAAGATATTGATTTGCCCAAGCTGTATCTAAAGTAGTTAATTCTTGAGCTACTCCTGGTGCTGCTATGGGTGGATGAATGTTTTGATCAATTTCACGCATTTCTTGTAATAAATTATCCATTCTAAATGTTTGAGGACACGAAGGATGTTCTTCTAAAAATTGTTTAACTAACTGATCTGAATCTGAAGCTTGGAAAGATTCCACAGGCTCAAAAGGTCGATGTATTCCTTCTTCTTTGAAACCATGATCACTTACAAAATGTGATGTAAGACGAATCAGAGAACTAGGTCCTCCACAGTCACCCTCGACTAATTCACGAAATGCCATTTTTGTTTTATATTGTTAACATTCACCTGTAGTAGCCCAACAGATTATGTTCATTTTGAAAAATTTTAATTATAATATCTAATAACATATGACAAATTATCTAAATATCAACAAATGATAAAATAGTAATCAAAAATAATATTATCAATTTTATTTAATCTTGAAAGAATTTAATGATAAACATATTTAAGATATAGAATGTTTGTTTCAACAATTTGTTTTAGATAGTATAAAAAATTTAATATTGACATTAACAACAAAGTGACTTTGAATTTTATATTCAGAATAACGTAGAATATACAAACCTCTTTCAGTTTTTAATATCGCAAAACACTTTCGTAATATCGTTGATGTTACACTGAAATATGGTTTTGTATCAAGCACAATGTTTGAGAGTGATCATTTCTTTGCTACCAAACAATATCAGTAACTTGCATCAAATAAGTTTCGTCATACGATGGTGGGGCGCACAAAATTACCATAAAAAATGTATAAGTTAATGTTAGAATAAGATGCATATTACAAAGACATTCTTTACATACAGTTGGCTAGTGAACGTCAAATCATCGACAAATTGCTGAACTATCTAAAGCCATGAACATCTTTTTTGTAACAGCTATACATTATTTTTTATACAAAATATGTACCTTTGATTGTCTACCAATGTTTTTCTTCTGTAATTAAATTTAATGCTTTTAATCAATGAATTATTTATAACGTAATAAAGTTGCTACAAAAAATAATATTTGCATTTTACGCATTGCACGTATTTGGGGATGTAAAAACGTTAACAGTATAGTAGCGTACTTTTGAATCATATTCTATGCAGAAAGATATATTTAAAAAGAACATATTATTAAAATAGGTACAAAAAATTCTCACATTATTCATGAAAAGTTCATTTAATACATTTAAATGAAATATATGTAAAACTATCTATAAAAAATATGTTAAAATGATGAAATTGGACAAACTTTGTTGAAGGCGTGCACTAGTGCACAAGGTTTACCGTGACGCCACCATGCGAGTATTATGAAGATTCAAACAGTGGGTTAACCTTCAGGAAACGGTGTAGTTTTTCTTTATTTATATATATAATAGAACTAAATGTATTTCTGGAAAAGCGTACATCGTTTATAACTTGTACATATTTTATTGCTTTATTAATGAATTTAAATACTTGACATAATATTACAAGTAAAACTATAATAGTTATAAACTAGTCATGAATGATTTTGCGAAATCTCAGCTTATGAAATATGGGTGGACAGAAGGTACGTTTTTAACATCATGATATTTGCACTTAAATCACAAATATTGCAGTATATCTTTATTCTATATTTAATTTAATGTATTCAAATAACAGTGCATTAAAATTATGTCCACTGTTAATGTCTATTAAAAAAATGTTAATTTTGTTCTTTATATTAATACAGGCAAAGGTTTAGGTAAACATGAAAATGGTATAGCTGAAGCATTAAAAACAAAATTAAAATTAGATAAAACAGGAGTAGGACATAAAGATAAAGACTGGCACAACTGGTGGGAAATTGCTTATAATAAAGCAGCTAATAATATCAAAGTTGATTCGCAAATTGATGATGTTCTCATATCACTTCAAAAAGATAATACTAGTGAACTATCAGAAGATTCAAATAAAAAACAAATAAAATTTCAGTCTTCTGCGAAGTACTCAAATTTTCTTAAAACTTCTACGCTTCTGAATGGCAATTTGATAACAGAAAATTCTAATGTATCAAAAGTAGAAGATGCTACTTGCATTACAAATGTATCATTAACTGATGAAGAATTATTTCAAATATGTGGTGGTAGAACTGCTCACAAAGGAGCAAGACATGGATTAACATTAAGTGGTAAACTAAATAGGATTGCACAGCAGGAAAAAGATTTATTAAACATCAGTGCATTTAGAAATAGTAACATAGAAGGATTAGAAACTAATAATAACAATTATGAAAGTAATGAGTACGAAATAGATAATAATAATGAAATTATATCATTACATATACATTCTTTTACTGAAGAATTAATAGTTCCTACAATATCTAAAACTGACAGAAGGAAAACTAAGAAGCGTATAAATACCTTAACTCGTCAGTTAAATAATCTATGTAATGTAAGTGATAATAACAATGAAAAAGATATGCATAGTACAGATAATGGAGTACCCAAAAAAAGATTAAAGGTAGAAGAGAAAGAGAAAAGTAAAAAATGTAAAAGAAAGAAAGAAAGACGGGGTTCAGTATCTGGTGATTTTGAAAGCATACAAATAGAAGAAACTGATATATCATTTCCTGTTAGTAAAAAACTAGAAAAGAAGATGAAGAGAAAGATCCAAGAACAGAAAAACGATTATATTCAAAGTAACTTTAATGATGGGGTTAAGCGTAAAAAAAAGAAAAAGAAATCAAAAAAGAAGAATCAAGATTATCAATATGAATGCATTACTGATACATGGGATGATGAAGAATTAGCTGGTTCTAAGGCAAAGAAATTGAAGAAATCACAAAATAGTGATTCTACTTTACAGCTCTTTACTAAAGATGAAGATGAAGGTATTGATACATCTAAACAGTCAAATCATACAAGTGATTCAGGTGAATATATCTCAAATGTATATTTTAAAAACAAGATAGATAGATTAAACGCCAAAATTAAGAAAAAAAAGAATTCAAAACTTCTTAAAAAACAAGAAAGAAAATTATGTGCAGATTTGGAAGCTGTTCATTTTGATACTGACGAATTCAAAAAAAGTACGAAAAACAAAGTAGAAGCAACAGAGAATGTAATCACAACTAATATTGCATTTGATAAAACTAAACCTTCAAGGAAAATGAAAAAAAAATGTAATAAACGGAAAGCTTTGGAAACATTATAAAATGTTTGTCAGGTTCCATATAATTAAAGAATTATTTGTATAAAAATATATAATAATTTTTACCGTAATTGTATATACATTTCTATACATATAATAATCATTTTGTTATGCATGTAAAACATCTTCTATATATTTATTCTTTAAATATACAATTAATATTTTTATAGGTATGGTGTTATTGATTAAAACTTTTTCTGCAAACTATTATAATTTTTGTAATTATTTTTTTCTATATTATTTTAGCAGAAATTAAATAGGAAACAATTATATAATGTCAAACTTTCAGCAAAATTTTAAAATAGTAAATTTTACACATTTTAAAACATTCTTAACATCTTCTTAGTTTTTTATACAATTTATTGATGGACAGAAATCCTTAACAATTTGATAGGAGCGTAACAAATCAGCCGCACACATACGATCTTATACAGATGATATTTACTTGCATACAGCTCATCAAAATGGGAAGAAACATATTTTTAACAAATATTTGTTATTAAGAATCATTTCATACATTTCATAGTATGCAAATACAATTTTTTTCAATAATATCTTTATATAAAATAAAACAAATTTTCTAAAGATACTAAAATACTCTTCAGAGTCATTAGTAATCTTAGTTTTGCTTGTATAAGTGAACAAATTTCACTCAACAAGCTTATTTAATTATAATATCATTCATACTGTTTAATTGAGCTAATAATTGATTCGCTAATTATGTAATTCGTTATAGGATTATCAAAATGTAATATCCTTTCTTACACTTATAATCATTAAAATATCGTATAAATATAATATAATCGAATTCACGTACTAGAAATATTATTATCGTTAGACTTAATAAATACATTGCTATGAAATACTAAATTAATAACTGCAAAGTACATGTTAAATAAATAATTCCTATTATTTAAATACCACAATACGATTGTAACAATAAATTTACATAAATTTTGTGTACTAGATGTATAGGATACACATAATTGCCGCATTATATGTAAAAAATAACATATTGAATTTCAAAATTTTAGTAGCATTGGTCTCAGAGAATTAGCATTACTTGAGACTAAAATAATACTAATATGATTCTATATCATACAAATACAATAGTGAATATACAAATTTTAAACAAACTAATCTTTCACTTAAAACAATTAACTATTAAACATTACCGATAGTAAGCGTAAATAGCAAAATATATGTGTATATATATAAATGTATATAATGTGTTCTTGTAACAATTCTTTTAGAATCGTATAAAAACTTAAATATATTGGAACGATTTCATTTTATTTAGGCAATAAATATAATATAGTATACTTACAATGTATTTTATATATCTTCTGCTATTTTACTTACTAAATGATATTAATCGCTTGGAAATTTCAATGATATGCAATGAGCTTTTTCATGTAAATGAATTTAATTTGATGTTTTAACTTATGACGAATGTCCGAAGTATTTCATACCACTAATAGAATGTAAAAATATATTATTTACTACTACAGATTTTTTAATTTTTATAAATAGAAAAACTTCAAAATCAAATGCAAGTAGGCAATTGCAGTAATAATTACATGTCAACATATGATATATAACTGTACTTATTAACAGTAAAAATTTATCAATTTTTTACCGTTAAAACTGACATAATTTATGAGATTCCCTACAAGATCTTTTTTTTATGAGATTTCTAATCCTTTCACGAATTGCTGAAAATACATGAACCATCCGTATTACAATGTTTCTATTCCGAAAACGCAGACACATCACAGTATAACTGTGGCAATTTGTTTATAAAACATACATATTCATACTGCCTCTTTTACACTTCTCTATAAATTTTCGGATTACAATATAAATTTGATACGATAAATTTTAATGATTACTAAATAATATCTTTAAAGATTCTTCTAAATTAATATTTGATAATTATTGAAATTTTATGTAGGTAAACAAAATTAATTTATATAGGAGATCTAATTGACAGTGTATCCTTAAATCCTATCACTATTCAAATGGGAAAGCAGTCTATAAAATTTAATTAATCTACAAATATCTATTACCATAAAAGCAACGAACGTAGTATTATAACATATTATAAAGTATTATAATATGTAAAGAAAATAAATAGTAATTTTACTAATAACAACTGTTAACGGCAAAAAAAAGAATAATAAATTCAATCACAAAAAAATTGTATCAACAATAATTAAATGTGATGCTAAAATATTCTTCACAGTTAAACACATTTGTTGAGATTTCGTCTTTTTACTATATAATATCCAACATTTCTACTACTTCGACTTAAAGTAACTGATTGTTTATCAGTATGAGAATGATTACTGCAACAGAAATTCGTATCATTTAACTTGTTCCATATCATATACATATTAGAGACGTTTACTTTATGTGCTGTAATAGCATTTTTTAATATATACGGATCCAATTTACGCGGAACATAACTGAAGCCGGGATGATTTACAGGACGTACTTTTGCACGTTTTGCACAAAGACCAGTGATATAAACATCTTCCAAATGAAGTAGCGGTGTTGATAATGCTGCATGATATAATTTAAATGCCACATCTAAACTCATTACATACCCAGTACCCGATAAATAATTAGGATATATTTTCTCTGAATACATATATTTTGGTGTATACCTAATTAAACACAATAAGAAACAATATCTATAAAGAAACCAATAGATATGGTCTTATTACTATGTGTCTGTCACAAGAAGAACCCTAGCAAAGCAATGAAATGAATGTTGCTGCTATTGATTAAAGTGTAAAATGTACATCTCGTTTCACACGGTTTTTCGGCGCGAGCGGAAAGCTTACAACAATGATCACACACCCACCAATTAGATTCAAATCAAGGAAATATTGACTTTTATAGGCTTCTCAAGTGATAGACAGACAATGCATATCTATTTCATAATATTTATATTACTTACCACTTATTCTTTGGATCTAAAATAGGTTTAGCATTACAGATGAGAGATCCTAATAATGTATTAGTAGTTTGTGATCTTGATTCCAATGATTTTAGTAAAATAGGAATATTTACAAACATATCATCATCTGTCTTCATTAGATATTTTGCTTGGCCACAATTTGATGTTACCCATTTCAACATCATAACAGACTTTAATGTTAAATTGTTGTATGCATCATAAAATTTTTCTTGGATAATATCATTATATTGGTGACTTTCCTCAGCTATTATATTCTGTAACAAAAGCTTTTATTAATTTCAACATTGTAACTTTTAATTAGCAATTAATAATTTTAATTATACATGGGAACATACATTAAGTGTATCATTATCACTTTGTCCAAGAAGAAATGCTACCTTTATCGTTGAATTGTATGCATTATTTAAATTACTTTTATTTGCCCAAGTGTTTCTTATAGCTATTCTAGCTTCAAAATTTGTAATAGCTGAACAAATAACTATAAGGAGATATGGTGGCAGAGAACATATACCCGTAGGATTTAACACCAATGTTGTATTTTCTGGATGAATATATATACAAAGATCTCTTGAAGTATTATATGTCCATCCTGGCAACTGTGCTATAAATAAATTATTTAGAAATATTTTATTCCATCACCAAAGTAAAATTATATTCATAAATTTTTATCACCTCAATTTCAATTCTATGCATGCTAATAAAAATAAATTACTCTTTATACTTTATTATTATATAAGCATAATAAGTTGAAGAAAGGAAAACTATATAATCTTACCACTATTTTTTCTACTACTTAAATTTCTTTCTTTTCTTTTTTACTCTAATTTTAGGATAAACCCTTACAAATTATATGAAAGAATAAGTTATTTATAATTACAATACTAATTTTACATTTAGCTTATCAAAAACTCCCACTTTATAACAAATTTTTTCTTATACAATCTATCATATTAGTTAACCTGACACAGACTAAACAATATAAATTTCAACTGCCTAACAATAGTAATAGAAAAAATGAAAGCAAATTTATATATCAAGAATGGTTAGTTTATAATGCAAGAGTTCAAGCACCGTTAGTGAATGCATACCTACGGAAACTACCGGGTGTGGGTCACCAACAGGCTCTGCAGGAGATAGAGTCTTACCTAAGCCTAAAAATGGACCTTGGGCAGAATGGTATGCTGGTACATATAATAAACCTAATGTAGCTAAAATGACAAATCCTAGTGCTAATCGTCGAACAAATGATATTTTCCCTTTAACCGTTCCATTAGTATTTAAACTGGTAGCTGATGGCAATTCCAATGGTAATAATCGCAATCTATCCATCTAAGAATAAACAATATACACTTCTTTACATTAATTTATTTTATTAACTAACTCTCTAATTCAATATGTGCATATCTGTATATATATATTTATATATATATATATACACATGTTTCGTTTATTTATGTAAACATTACCAAATTATATACTACATGGAGTATTAAATCAAACTTTATAAATGTATAGATAACATTTTTCTTATAATACAGATATAACTTTCTGCAATTGTATGTATATTGTTTTATAATTATTTGTATAGACCTATTGATAAAAATAATACTTATAATCGTTATAAATATATTAGCGCAGAAATGGTATCAGAACTTAATTTAATTACAGATGCATCAATAGTGCATCATACAAACATTAATTTTGTAGGAATTATTGATATTAAAATAATTAAATCTATCAATGTTTTAAAGTTAAGTCATCCTATAACAGTTATATAATATAAAATAACAGTGTTGTAACATAAAAATTAAAATATAATTGCGTAATTAAATTTGTGCATCGTAAACAAACTTACCTTTGAGATATGTTGATTGCATTACGTCGCCTTTGACAGTTCTCCATTTACTTCCATCGTATAATTTCTATTAAAAATATAATTTATCTAATATAAATGGTAATTTATGGGACAATTTCGAAATATTTCTCACAGCTCTGATGTCATGTTTAATTAAATAATAAAAAAGTAAAACAATTTTACGTCGATTCTTGCTTACATTCAGATCAACAGTATGAAATAGTGCACGAGAAATTCTGTTTATGACGTATCTGTCAACTGAAAACCACAAGATTACATCAACTTTTTACACTTGTGGTAGCAAAACAAGCAATATAGGTATTCATAGTGTTTGCTTCCTTTTTTTAACCGATTGCACCGATTTATGTTGCATTTTTTAATGCAACATAAAACCACTTTCAGTGATAAGGACAGTCTTCTGATGTCTAGATGGTATTCTGGAGATTATTTATATATAATATATAGATTGTCTCTGATTTGTAAGAAATATGCAAGTGCAAGACTGGTTTCAACGACACCAGTGGCGCAATTGGTTAGCACACGATATTTGTAAGTCTGGTTTCCCTAGGGAAAATGGCGGAGAAGATAGAAAAGCCCCACTACCTGCAATACCTTCAGAGCATTGGCATACATTATGCCTAATTCATAGGAATTAATAAATAATTAAATTTTTTAAAATTAATACTTACTTTTGCAAGCAAGCTGTTTCACTTTATAGTAAAAAATTAACAATATTTTACTGTAAATAATTCATTTAAAAAGTTAAAAGTATTTTCAAAGTCTCATTCTTATATGTTCTTTGAAATTTATACTTACGCGCACTTTTTCTCAAAACAGTACCACTAACGCCATTTAGCAGCGAGCGACAGTATTAATACAGTACAAAATAACAATCTTTCTTCTTACGACTTATACGTGCGTTTAATACACGATTCGTGGAATCACGAATGGTGCATTTAGCGAACACGGTTGTATCTCTCTTAAGAGAGAAAGATATTACTGTCAAAGAAAGTGTTTGATGCGTAGCATTTCGCTCGATATCGTTTTCTGAATATTTTTTAGAAAATGTTTAGAAAACGATATCGATTACCAGGTCACACCACGTGGAGGTAGCTACGATTGTGACCCACCCTATCTCCAAGTCCCAACCACCCACCATTTGCAATCAGCTCATTTATCGGAAGGATAAATGAGTTCTAACTCTACTTAGCCCGTTGGCTCGCGAAAATATACAAGTTCCTTATTATTACATAGCAAAGAGCTTGTATCGCACGCACGTACAAGTTTCTTAAAACTAACTTATAGCACACAGGCACACCATACAATTCCAAACTTAACGCTCGCATTCTAAGATTGCACCCGTGTTATCTAAAACGGTATAAACAGCAAAGGGAGAAGGGAAGAAAGTTAGAAGAACTTTCTACTAGAAGGAAAGAAAGTTAGAAGAACTTTCGCAAAAAGGTGGACCAGCATTCTCTATCAAGTGAACCTCGCCTTCGTGGGTCAAATGGTAGTCAATAGTGACTTACGTGAACCACGAGACCGCATTGAACCGAAAATGACTGGTAAGAACGAGTGACACATCCGCGAAGGGTTTCCCATTTCTCCCCGCTCCCGTTTAAAGGGAGGCTGACTGCAGAGAGGAAACCCACGCCGTGAGGCGGCAAGTCGAGAAGGTGCTTCAATCAAAATGCCTCGCAGAGATGTGTCCCTGGCGCTACACCAGCATTTGCAGCTCAGTACTGCCGCGTGTTCACAGCGCTACCAACCCCAAATGATCCACTTGGGTCTGGACCAATCGACAGAGAATTACCGATTAATACTACACTCTAACGCGCAAAAAATTCACATATCGTGAAAATGGGTGCAAGTTAGAATTGTAAGCGCTCAACTCACTTATAAACTTAATACTAATTTCGTGGGATCCCACATACACACTCTGTTGTAAAATTGCACTCGCATTATGTAAAATGAAACGCTGAACGAGAGAGAAAGAAAGGAAGAGAGGAACTAATACTATGATCTAACGCGGAAAAAGTTCGCTAATTAAAATAAGTGCAATTTTAAACAGTACTCGCATACGCACACGCTTAACATACTTATTCTAAACGCCGCACACGTACCTCTTATTCTAAGCTTGCACTCGAATGATCTATAACGAGGTAAAAAAGCAAGGGAAGGGAAGAAAGTTAGAAGAACTTTCTACTAGGAGGAAAGAAAGTTAAAAGAACTTTCTACTAGGAGGAAAGAAAGTTAGAAGAACTTTCTACTAGGAGGAAAGAAAGTTAGAAGAACTTTCTGCTAAAAAATGGTTCAGCATTTTCCGCCAAGTAGTCCTCGCCCTCATGGGTCAAAGGGTAGTCAATAGTGACTTACGTGAACCACGAGACCGAATTGAACCGAAAAGACTGATAAGAACGAGTGACACATCCGCGAAGGGTCTCCCATTTCTCCCCGCTCTCGTTTGAAGAGAGGCTGACTGCAGAGAGGAGACCCACGCCGTGAGGCGGCAAGTCGAGAAGGTACTTCAATCAAAATGCCTCGCAGAGATGTGTCCCTGGCGCTACACCAGTCTTTGCAGCTCAACCCTGCCGCGTGTTCACAGCGCTACCAACCCCCAATGATCCACTTGGGTCTGGACCAATTGACAAAAAATAGCTGGGTATACTACAATCTAACGCGAGAAAAGTTCACGAATTGTGGAGATGAGTGCAAGATAGAATAAGAGGCACTTACAAGGTCCCACCCGCCCGCCCACGAGATTAAAATTAACTTAAATCTAACGCACGCATCCCTCGATGATATTGCGATGATTCCCGCGATGATCCATCGATGATATTGCGATGATTCCCTCGATGATCCCTCGATGATTGATGTTTTCAAGTTTCGTATATACGCATTTCACACATGCACTCATCCATACTACAATATTACAGTACGCAACTTAAAATTAACTTAAAATTAGCGCATCCGATGAAATCCCTCCAAGGCAGTCTTCTATGATTACCTAACCTATTGATTGCCAAAGTTAAATAAAACTCGAGTCGACTCGATAAAAATAGGCAAATAAAATAACAAAATATGTTTGAAATATTCAATTACTTACTTAAAAGTTAAATCTGAAACATAGAAATGTACTTAAGACAAGCATGATACTTAAAATAAAAAGCTGAAACATACAAAAATAATTAAGACACATATGAAACATTTAAAAGCTGAAACATACAAATATAATTAAGACACATATGAAACATTGAATTACTTACTTGAAATAAAAAGCTGAAACATACAAAAATAATTAAGACACATATGAAATATTGAATTACTTACTTGAAATAAAAAGCTGAAACATACAAAAATAATTAAGACACATATGAAACATTGAATTACTTACTTGAAATAAAAAGCTGAAACATACAAAAATAATTAAGACACATATGAAACATTTAAAAGCTGAAACATACAAATATAATTAAGACACATATGAAACATTGAATTACTTACTTGAAATAAAAAGCTGAAACATACAAAAATAATTAAGACACATATGAAACATTTAAAAGCTGAAACATACAAATATAATTAAGACACATATGAAACATTTAAAAGCTGAAACATACAAAAATAATTAAGACACATATGAAACATTGAATTACTTACTTGAAATAAAAAGCTGAAACATACAAAAATAATTAAGACACATATGAAACATTGAATTACTTACTTGAAATAAAAAGCTGAAACATACAAAAATAATTAAGACACATATGAAACATTTAAAAGCTGAAACATACAAATATAATTAAGACACATATGAAACATTTAAAAGCTGAAACATACAAAAATAATTAAGACACATATGAAACATTGAATTACTTACTTGAAATAAAAAGCTGAAACATACAAAAATAATTAAGACACATATGAAACATTGAATTACTTACTTGAAATAAAAAGCTGAAACATACAAAAATAATTAAGACACATATGAAACATTGAATTACTTACTTGAAATAAAAAGCTGAAACATACAAAAATAATTAAGACACATATGAAACATTTAAAAGCTGAAACATACAAATATAATTAAGACACATATGAAACATTGAATTACTTACTTGAAATAAAAAGCTGAAACATACAAAAATAATTAAGACACATATGAAACATTTAAAAGCTGAAACATACAAATATAATTAAGACACATATGAAACATTTAAAAGCTGAAACATACAAAAATAATTAAGACACATATGAAACATTGAATTACTTACTTGAAATAAAAAGCTGAAACATACAAAAATAATTAAGACACATATGAAACATTGAATTACTTACTTGAAATAAAAAGCTGAAACATACAAAAATAATTAAGACACATATGAAACATTTAAAAGCTGAAACATACAAATATAATTAAGACACATATGAAACATTTAAAAGCTGAAACATACAAAAATAATTAAGACACATATGAAACATTGAATTACTTACTTGAAATAAAAAGCTGAAACATACAAAAATAATTAAGACACATATGAAACATTGAATTACTTACTTGAAATAAAAAGCTGAAACATACAAAAATAATTAAGACACATATGAAACATTTAAAAGCTGAAACATACAAATATAATTAAGACACATATGAAACATTGAATTACTTACTTGAAATAAAAAGCTGAAACATACAAAAATAATTAAGACACATATGAAATATTGAATTACTTACTTGAAATAAAAAGCTGAAACATACAAAAATAATTAAGACACATATGAAACATTGAATTACTTACTTGAAATAAAAAGCTGAAACATACAAAAATAATTAAGACACATATGAAACATTTAAAAGCTGAAACATACAAATATAATTAAGACACATATGAAACATTGAATTACTTACTTGAAATAAAAAGCTGAAACATACAAAAATAATTAAGACACATATGAAACATTTAAAAGCTGAAACATACAAATATAATTAAGACACATATGAAACATTTAAAAGCTGAAACATACAAAAATAATTAAGACACATATGAAACATTGAATTACTTACTTGAAATAAAAAGCTGAAACATACAAAAATAATTAAGACACATATGAAACATTGAATTACTTACTTGAAATAAAAAGCTGAAACATACAAAAATAATTAAGACACATATGAAACATTTAAAAGCTGAAACATACAAATATAATTAAGACACATATGAAACATTTAAAAGCTGAAACATACAAAAATAATTAAGACACATATGAAACATTGAATTACTTACTTGAAATAAAAAGCTGAAACATACAAAAATAATTAAGACACATATGAAACATTGAATTACTTACTTGAAATAAAAAGCTGAAACATACAAAAATAATTAAGACACATATGAAACATTGAATTACTTACTTGAAATAAAAAGCTGAAACATACAAAAATAATTAAGACACATATGAAACATTTAAAAGCTGAAACATACAAATATAATTAAGACACATATGAAACATTGAATTACTTACTTGAAATAAAAAGCTGAAACATACAAAAATAATTAAGACACATATGAAACATTTAAAAGCTGAAACATACAAATATAATTAAGACACATATGAAACATTTAAAAGCTGAAACATACAAAAATAATTAAGACACATATGAAACATTGAATTACTTACTTGAAATAAAAAGCTGAAACATACAAAAATAATTAAGACACATATGAAACATTGAATTACTTACTTGAAATAAAAAGCTGAAACATACAAAAATAATTAAGACACATATGAAACATTTAAAAGCTGAAACATACAAATATAATTAAGACACATATGAAACATTTAAAAGCTGAAACATACAAAAATAATTAAGACACATATGAAACATTGAATTACTTACTTGAAATAAAAAGCTGAAACATACAAAAATAATTAAGACACATATGAAACATTGAATTACTTACTTGAAATAAAAAGCTGAAACATACAAAAATAATTAAGACACATATGAAACATTTAAAAGCTGAAACATACAAATATAATTAAGACACATATGAAACATTGAATTACTTACTTGAAATAAAAAGCTGAAACATACAAAAATAATTAAGACACATATGAAATATTGAATTACTTACTTGAAATAAAAAGCTGAAACATACAAAAATAATTAAGACACATATGAAACATTGAATTACTTACTTGAAATAAAAAGCTGAAACATACAAAAATAATTAAGACACATATGAAACATTTAAAAGCTGAAACATACAAATATAATTAAGACACATATGAAACATTGAATTACTTACTTGAAATAAAAAGCTGAAACATACAAAAATAATTAAGACACATATGTAACATTGAATTACTTACTTGAAATAAAAAGCTGAAACATACAAAAATAATTAAGACACATATGAAACATTTAAAAGCTGAAACATACAAATATAATTAAGACACATATGAAACATTGAATTACTTACTTGAAATAAAAAGCTGAAACATACAAAAATAATTAAGACACATATGAAATATTGAATTACTTACTTGAAATAAAAAGCTGAAACATACAAAAATAATTAAGACACATATGAAACATTGAATTACTTACTTGAAATAAAAAGCTGAAACATACAAAAATAATTAAGACACATATGAAACATTTAAAAGCTGAAACATACAAATATAATTAAGACACATATGAAACATTGAATTACTTACTTGAAATAAAAAGCTGAAACATACAAAAATAATTAAGACACATATGAAACATTTAAAAGCTGAAACATACAAATATAATTAAGACACATATGAAACATTTAAAAGCTGAAACATACAAAAATAATTAAGACACATATGAAACATTGAATTACTTACTTGAAATAAAAAGCTGAAACATACAAAAATAATTAAGACACATATGAAACATTGAATTACTTACTTGAAATAAAAAGCTGAAACATACAAAAATAATTAAGACACATATGAAACATTTAAAAGCTGAAACATACAAATATAATTAAGACACATATGAAACATTTAAAAGCTGAAACATACAAAAATAATTAAGACACATATGAAACATTGAATTACTTACTTGAAATAAAAAGCTGAAACATACAAAAATAATTAAGACACATATGAAACATTGAATTACTTACTTGAAATAAAAAGCTGAAACATACAAAAATAATTAAGACACATATGAAACATTTAAAAGCTGAAACATACAAATATAATTAAGACACATATGAAACATTGAATTACTTACTTGAAATAAAAAGCTGAAACATACAAAAATAATTAAGACACATATGAAATATTGAATTACTTACTTGAAATAAAAAGCTGAAACATACAAAAATAATTAAGACACATATGAAACATTGAATTACTTACTTGAAATAAAAAGCTGAAACATACAAAAATAATTAAGACACATATGAAACATTTAAAAGCTGAAACATACAAATATAATTAAGACACATATGAAACATTGAATTACTTACTTGAAATAAAAAGCTGAAACATACAAAAATAATTAAGACACATATGTAACATTGAATTACTTACTTGAAATAAAAAGCTGAAACATACAAAAATAATTAAGACACATATGAAACATTTAAAAGCTGAAACATACAAATATAATTAAGACACATATGAAACATTGAATTACTTACTTGAAATAAAAAGCTGAAACATACAAAAATAATTAAGACACATATGAAATATTGAATTACTTACTTGAAATAAAAAGCTGAAACATACAAAAATAATTAAGACACATATGAAACATTGAATTACTTACTTGAAATAAAAAGCTGAAACATACAAAAATAATTAAGACACATATGAAACATTTAAAAGCTGAAACATACAAATATAATTAAGACACATATGAAACATTGAATTACTTACTTGAAATAAAAAGCTGAAACATACAAAAATAATTAAGACACATATGAAACATTTAAAAGCTGAAACATACAAATATAATTAAGACACATATGAAACATTTAAAAGCTGAAACATACAAAAATAATTAAGACACATATGAAACATTGAATTACTTACTTGAAATAAAAAGCTGAAACATACAAAAATAATTAAGACACATATGAAACATTGAATTACTTACTTGAAATAAAAAGCTGAAACATACAAAAATAATTAAGACACATATGAAACATTTAAAAGCTGAAACATACAAATATAATTAAGACACATATGAAACATTGAATTACTTACTTGAAATAAAAAGCTGAAACATACAAAAATAATTAAGACACATATGAAACATTTAAAAGCTGAAACATACAAATATAATTAAGACACATATGAAACATTTAAAAGCTGAAACATACAAAAATAATTAAGACACATATGAAACATTGAATTACTTACTTGAAATAAAAAGCTGAAACATACAAAAATAATTAAGACACATATGAAACATTGAATTACTTACTTGAAATAAAAAGCTGAAACATACAAAAATAATTAAGACACATATGAAACATTTAAAAGCTGAAACATACAAATATAATTAAGACACATATGAAACATTTAATTACTTACTTGATATAAAAATCTGAAACATACAAAAATAATTAAGACACATATGAAACATTGAATTACTTACTTGAAATAAAAAGCTGAAACATACAAATTTAATTAAGACAAGTATGAATGATTGAAATACTTACATAAAATCAAAAGCTGAAACATACAAATTTAATTAAGACAAATGGTAAACATTCAATTACTTACTTAAAATCAAAAGCTGAAACAGACAAATTTAATTAAGACAAATATGAATCATTGAAATACTTACATAAAATAAAAAGCTGAAACAGACAAATTTAATTAAGACAAATATGAATTATTGAAATACTTACTTGAAATCAATACTTGAAACAGAGAAATATAATTAACATAGAAAATTGAGGGAGAAAGAATGAAATTTTTCTTAATTCGAAACAAAATCTTGAAAAATCAAAATCACAGAGTTTGAAAACCACAAAATTCGAAAAAGAATAAAAAAAGATTCAGAAACCTCGAAACTGGAAATAAAATCACGATGAGGTTTGCAACCTCAAATCCGAAATAAAATCCTGAGAAATATAATTAACATAGAAAATTGAGGGAGAAGGAATGAAATTTTTCTTAATTCGAAACAAAATCTTGAAAAATCAAAATCACAGAGTTTGAAAACCACAAAATTCGAAAAAGAATAAAAAAAGATTCAGAAACCTCGAAACTGGAAATAAAATCACGATGAGGTTTGCAACTTCAAATCCGAAATAAAATCCTGCAGATCTAAAACACCTCAAAAGCAAATTAAAGTCACAAGGAGATCAAAAAACCTTGAAACTCGAAATAAAATTGTCGCCTAAAATGGAAGTAAGAACCTGTATTGAATATCAATCAAGGAATAAAATAATACAGAAAAAGAAACAAAATAGCGAAGATGCTTGAAAACTTCGAAGCTAGAAATAAAAATCTTTAGAGACATAAAAACTCTATGATCCCACGATGACATGAATCCTGTATCCTGTACTCACATTCCATTCACGCACTCACGCATACTACAATACTTATATTAAAAACTCTACATGTACCTTTTGTTCTAAAATTGCACTCGTATAATCAAAAACTTTATAGAGAAAAGAAGGGGATAGGAAAGAAAGTTGGAAGAACTTTCTTTTAAGTTTGGCGCAATTGACAAAAAAATGTTAAGCTACAACTACAGTCTAATATGTGAGAAATTAAAAAATTGTCACGAACATGAGTGCAAGTTAGAACAAAAGGTACTTACAATTTGCGTAAGCTTTTCGCCACGTTATGTGACGAAAAACTTACGCCCGAGCCCACCCTTCCTCCCACAGCTCGGAATCAACGTAAAAATAATGCACTAAATATGATAACTTACCAAAAATCAAAAGCTGAAACATACAAAATCTTATTAACATATGATATTGTGGGAGAGGCGTGAAATTTTACTTTATTTGATACAAAACTTGAAACATAGAAAACGCAATGAAAATTGCGGATTTGAGGAGACAGAACAACATAATAACTTACCAAAAATCAAAAGCTGAAACATACAAAACTTTATTAACATAGAAAATTGTGGGAGGAGGAGTAAAATTTTATTTTATTTCATACAGATCATTCAAAAGATAGAAAACGCAATGAGAATTGCGAATCTGAGAAAAGAGAACAACATAACTTATTAAAAAATCAAACACTGAAACATACAAAACTTTATTAACATACAAAATTATGCAAAGAGAAGTGAAATATTAAATTATTCCACACAAAATTTTCAAAAAATAGAAAATGCAATAAAAATAAACCTGAAAATTCGAAATAAAATCGCGAATCGGTCGTGTGCTCGTCAAAATTCGAGCAAAACGCGTTTAACGATACTTTACGTACCGTTTAAAAAACACATATAAAATACAAAAAAATAATAGCGAGCATAGTGACAAAATGACTCTCCATCCTAAGATGGACAGCCATTAATAGTTCCCCTCTTCTTTGGCAAATTTAGCCGGGGCGCTTCGGCATATAGCCTCTTCTTTCTTCGGCACAGCCTCACAAATATCACTCGCGAATTTTTACGGTAACTCGGATATTCTTTGCTCTCATATCAATTACATAAACTCTCAATTCTATTATCAATCGATCGCAACAAACAGATAGCATACACTTTTATAAAAATAAAAATGAACTATCCATTTGTTGCAATCGCCAACAACGAAATCAAAATTTTATATATTAAAAAAATTCTTTACTTAAGAAAAAAAGTCTCGAAATTAAAATACGACCAGCGATTCTTAGAATGCGCTGTCCGTAAAAGAATATCCGAGCAGAATATTTAAAGCACTGCACTTCACTTCACTTCACTGTATACTTCATTTTTGCAATCGGGTCTAGAACCACGACTGCGACTTACAAACTAAAAGGCTTGGCCTTACGAACAATCGAGTTCAAGAGAATATTAAATAGAATTAATTGAAATTTAGATTTTCTCTTCTCGATTTTTCGTTAACCCCCCAGATGCAAGCATCTCACGTGTTTTACCGGAGGACAGAGAAACATGAAAGCTTGCTCTGGCCCTACCTACTTAAAACTAACTCAATCACACCAGAAGTATGCTACCTGCCTGCCTATCGCTATATTTAAAAAATGCAAAGTCCATTCTCACAAAAACACACTCCACGGTTCTCACACATACCACCCAGGTGCAAAAAAGCCTACTCCTAGGGAGTACGTCCCGGGACGTCTCCGACACCCGAGTTCAATACAACATTCACACTCTAAGTTCATACCTTTTTGCTGAAATCGATCGACAATCGACAGTGAACATTAATTGAACATATTTCATTTTCTGATTCTTTCGAATATTCAATGTAATATGTGCATGTAAATAAATTTGTAATTTAATCTAACTCAACTTTTATAAATTTGTAATTCAATCTAACTCAACTTTTATAAATTTGTAATTCAATCTAAATCATTTTCAATATATCTTGCAATAACTTTTTGAAAAATTTGTATGTTTTTATAATAAATTAAAATGCTTTGTAATCGACACAAGGTCCACGACCTAACCACACACACACGTGTAACTTGTGTCGATAATTCACTGTCAATTTGTCGATCGCCAAAACATCTTAAAACTAAACCGTGTCCACCTGCCCTAACTCATGCGAGTAGCATCTAAGCACGCGTATGAGTATAGAGCATAAAAATGAACACGGCCAACAATATTTTCACCTACCAGTTTTCTTCATGTGTGCTGAAAATCCTGAGCTAAGAAACATGGTTAATAACATGCTAATAAAGTGTCTTCCGAAAAAAATTTACTCTAAAGTTTGAAAAAAGAAAATGGAAGAACACTTTGCAAAAATCTAAGTATACCGATCGTTTCATTTTTAACAGATTTTTATATCAAAGTAAATTCACTAAATGACTCAAACATTCATAATTAACTTTGATATCGAAATCTGTTTCTCGCGAAACTTTCTTGTACATATGTGTATATTTAAAAAGTTACTCGACGTACGCGGACAAGAGAAAATGAATCGATAAATGAAATTATCGTGAAATCGGAGGGTCATCCGACTTCAATTTAGTTTTAAATTTAATATTTCGATTCGTAAAAAGATTAAAACGTGGTGTACAAGAAAGCCCTAACCTGAGCTACTAAATAAATACAGAAATAGACACAGAAAAATAATTTTTCACGAATATTATTGTATGTTCATACATTAATATTCGTTAGTCACTATGCTCGCATCAAAATAAAATTACAACCAATCCCCGTGTCGATTCGGACCATTCGTCCTACGACATGATGGGGACCGGAGGAACGTTAAAGCATGCGACTCACCGATCGTTGACTCGCACCACTGCACTAACAACGATCGATGGTTGGTACAGGTTTCATCTTTGAACTGCTAATTGCTCTGGATACAGTCAAGACGATTGGACAGCTGGTCCTTGTACCCCATGGTGGAATGACCATGACCCACAGATCCTTCTGTAACACAAAAGAAACGGAACGATTAGCGAATTTCTTAATAATTTGTATTTTGAACAGTTTTCATTCTTTTTCGATATATTACATTTAACTAATTCAGATTTATTCATGCAATTTTTCATGCAAATAGAAATTATAATTTTGCAAATGTAGATATTAATTCACGAGGTAATTTAAGAATATTCATGCAAGAGTAGTTGGAAATAATCACACAATAGAACGCGGAAAACATTTGTTAAAATATGTCAAAACACATGGGTAACCACACCACAAAATACATTAAAACATTTGCTACATTATGTCACAACACATAGGTAAAACACTATAAAACACACTAAAACATTTGCAGTAATATGTCAAAACACATGGGTAACCACACCATAAAACACACTAAAATATTCGTATACACATGCACAATCACTTGTAGGAACACACCAGTAAATTCGTAGATAAATAAAAAACCATCACAATAAATTCACTGAAATATCCGTATACACATGCACAATCACTTGTAGGAACACACCAGTAAATTCGTAAATAAATAAAAAACCACTACAATAAATTCACTAAAATATCTGTATACACATGCATAATCACTTGTAGGAACACACTAGTAATCCGTATACACATGCACAATCACTTGTAGGAACACACCAGTAAATTCGTAAATAAATAAAAAACCACCACAATAAATTCACTAAAATATCCGTATACACATGCACAATCACTTGTAGGAACACACTAGTAATCCGTATACACATGCACAATCACTTGTAGGAACACACTAGTAATCCGTATACACATGCACAATCACTTGTAGGAACACACCAGTAAATTCGTAAAAAAATAAAAAACCACCACAATAAATTCACTAAAATATCCGTATACACATGCACAATCACTTGTAGGAACACACTAGTAATCCGTATACACATGCACAATCACTTGTAGGAACACACTAGTAATCCGTATACACATGCACAATCACTTGTAGGAACACACCAGTAAATTCGTAGATAAATAAAAAACCACCACAATAAATTCACTAAAATATCCGTATACACATGCACAATCACTTGTAGGAACACACTAGTAATCCGTATACACATGCACAATCACTTGTAAGAACACACTAGTAATCTCGTTGACACATGAAGAACCGCTCCATAAAACGTTATATTACACCCCCATATATACGATAAAACACTGGATAAAACACACTAGGCATATACACTAACACACTAGGTAACACTAGGAAGGCACACAATCGATAAAATAATCCGTTGACTCGTACCGGTAAGCGATCGATATGTCGATCCGACCTCGACGGCAGGTACAGTAAGACTGACTCGATTCGACCTTCTTCGGACGCGAATAGTTGACGACGATAGGTAATCGGTGATAACCAATCAACTATCATCCAATGAGCAACCACCTCGACTCGAAAATTTAATTATTACGTTAAAATTTATTTTATTATAATTTTTCATTTTACAATTGTTTATTAAATAAATTATTATTATAAATATCGACATTTATTATATTTGTATTTTTTTATTTATATTTTTATGTAGATATACTGCAATATATTTATTAATTGTTGTTATTGAGTTTTAATTGTTACAATTTTTAAATTTTTCGTTATTTTTTCAGGTAAATAATTATTTAGCTTATCGAACGTTATTAATTTTATGACTTTCACGCCTGGATATACTGCAACGTTTTTATTTATTATTAGTGTTAAACGTTATTTACGACATTTTTTAAATTTTATTATCATTTGTTAACCAAATTATTGTTATGTTTACTCAAATTTATCATTTTTATAACTTTTATGTATGATTATCTTCCAAACTTTTGTTAATAGTTATAATTAAATCCTTATTTGCTACAATTTCTAATTTCACTAATGTTTATCAATTAAATTATTATTATACCTTTATTCCTTATAGTTTATACAATTGTTTAAATATTTCAATTCTAATTCCTACCTCCAGGAGCGTTGCATTATATTGCTAATCACAGTTGGTAAAGCAGAATGTGATAGGAAAGGTGCTTTTTTAAGGGAGAAAAGCTACTTTTTTACTTTAGGCTTTTATTATAAGATGGCGATAGCAGTATCGTCTTCGAAGTGTGCATTAACAAAATTTGAAAAGGGAAATCATAGGTTCATTTCAATTATAAATGGTACTACTCCCTTAGGGGAAACAAATTTATTTCGTACAAAAAGGAAATATCAATACTTGACAAGATAAATCAAATGAAAGTAATAGAGTTGGAACGCTTTACAAGCAAGTCTGTTTCGGACAAAACTGGGATGATATCTAATGATCCATTTTCTTCGATACTTGGTTTCCTAAAGAATAGTTCTCTCAGAAGTCTACTTTCCGTTGATGGCTTTTCTAAATCGTTTATCCTTTTTATTCGTACATTTTGCGAACGACACGACATAGATACTTTGTCAAATTCTTCTTGGACGTTTTTCCTGGAATACAGAAAACAGATACTTACAGTAAATGCAAATGTTTCCAATTTTAGATAAAGCATCTAACTCCACGATAATTATTCTTAAAATCGAAGATTGAATAGATGAAAGTTCTACACGCTAATCAGTGCAGGAAGGAAATAGATAATTCAAGAGATAGTCGTGATTTTATCATCTTAAATGTACCCAATTAACAAAGTTTTCTTACACGGTCGTCTCTGGCTGGTCGGTTTGGCAGGCATGGTGAACCTTCTCCGAAACGTTCTTATATCTGTCTAATCTCTCCGCTTCAAGTAGCTCCTTTGTTCTTTGAAACTTGCCCCTCAGGGCATTGCTTTCCGTCTGCTTTTCGGCGAGAACGTTTTGTAGCCTGGACTTTTCTCGCACTAGATCCCTGACAGTCTCCGTGAGCTCTAAAAATTGTTTCTCCTGCGCGACAATCTGTCCTGTCAACGTCTCAAGAATTCGTGAAATTCGAGTTTTCAACTCGTTCGTTTCCGCCTGGGCTTGAGCCAACTGTCGAAGAAAAGCGATATCAGAAACGATTATTACGATTAATTCAATATTATTACCTCATACTCCAATTGTTTCTTCTCCGTTTCTTGTCGATCTAGCAACATTTGATACTGATTCTTCATAGCTTCCTTCTCGGATTCGCTGACAGCCAATTCAGATTTCGCATTTCGCATTTCCTTGGTACATCTGCACGAAAAAAATTCGTATGCGTTATCCGTCGACGGAATGTGTTCGTTTTTTATGTTCGAGAAAGGAGTAGAAACGTTCTCGAGGGTTATTTCAGCCTGCCAGTAAGCTGAACACGAATTACACGGTCAAACTTTTAATAGCTCACACTAACTTCTACTAATCGTTGCTTATTACAAGTTTCTCTACAAATTGTTAATCCTTCCGATATATACGAACAATCGTTCAGTCAAATGTGATGGATGTTAGGTGTAATCGTGTATATTTTAATAAGATCAATGTATACAGCACAGAAATAGTAACGTTAAAGATTGCACATCAAAGTGACAAATATGCGACAGTGCATCTAATGGATTGGTATACTTTGTCTAGCAGTAACGAGTTGATAATAAGTTTATGGCATAAAGTATGTACACTAAAGAAATTTACTTGATCAATTGTTTAACCAGCTGGGCTATCCTTTTCCTGTCCGCCGGACAAAGATCTTGGATGTGAGGAAAGGAAGCTGCGTTTTCGTCTACATCCGCGGTCTCCCCTCTGCATTTGCAGCAATACTCCACATTCGCCTTCACCTCCTCGCTCTCTGTCGAGATGGTTTGTCTGCTCGAAGATTAAACAGTTACAGCATTGCCCTTTATTGCTGAAAACAAATGGACGCTACGCTGGACCGACTAGGTATGTCTAACAATCAAACCACATCATTGTATCTTTCGGAGCAAGTAAAAGAAAAATTCCGAATAATATAAAGCGTAATTAAGGGATTTCAACCACCCTAAACAGAAATTCTAGTTACTCCGAAGTGTCTCAAGAGAAATGCTGACTCTGATTCCAGTCTAAATCTTAATCGAGACGTTAATTAGGAAGCAACGTCTACAGAGTATGTTAATTACCTAAGCTCAGATTCACTTCGATCGCTTTTCACGCCTACACGAGCTATTTCATCAAGTTTCAGATCAACTGATCACTTATGCTCTTCGCGAGCACAAAATAGCGTCATACGAGAAGACTTGAAAAGAATTTTGAATGAACATCAAAGAAGGATCACGGATCTTATAAATGGGAGGTCGCACTTAAAGTCCACAACTTTAGGATTCAGCAAAGTTAATTGAGCCATAACGGAACGTCATGGAGAAACAACAATTTCCTTCGAATTGAAATTTAACCTAATTACTTAGCAATACTGAAATTGGTTTAATTTGACCACAGACCTTCGTCGTTGCGGTGCATGTGTTCGTGCTCTTGGAAAATTCTCAAAGTTCGTTGATGGAGTTTGGCCAATCTGTAGAGAAAATTCGCTGGTATCAAACGAATGGGCAGAGATCGAACCGATTCTCGTCGTAGAAACTATTTTCAAGCGAATCGTGGAAAAACAAACGAATCTAACGGGAGAAGCGTGATAGATAAAAGCGACCTCTACCTTGTGCTCCATTTAATATACGAATTCATAAGCGAACCATCGTCGTATTCGTTTGAATACATGTCTGTCTGATATCGTTCTCGGTCCCTAGACAGTCATGCGACCAGAAAGTGGTTACGAGAGTAGAAGGTCAGAAGTCGAGGAGACTTTTCAGCTCGCTTCACGCGACGAGCGTGCAGCGTCGACAAATCCCTGGCCGGAACGATTCTCTGCTGTTCAGGGAATGCTTGATTCTTGAGAATACTCCTGAAGTTGAATTTATAGCCGTTTTTAAGTGACACCCGTTTTCTGGTGACCGGTATCGACGGCTTCCCAAGGATTTCGATCTCGTCCGTTGAGAACGAACCATGAAATACTGCGTCGCTCGTGAAGCTGAGCAAAAAAAATTGGATCACGGTGATGGAATAAAAGAGAGAAATCGCATGGAACGAAACGTGCGACTAGTTGCTGGCGAATAAAAATCGATTTAAACGCTAAACCGATAGGGAACACGCAAATCGAATAATCGGTGCCATCGCAATCTGTCTTCATAGACTTTATTTGAATTTTATTGGTGGCAAGTAGTGCAACAAAAACGAGTGCTCGACGGAGAGAATTAAAGCTGTAGCAATCGGAGGTAAATTTCCAAGTCTCCATTTTTTCAAATCAACTTTTCAAATACCTAAATTTCTTTAGATTCACCTTATTTTTTACTTTGAAAAAAAGTTCGAGTACCATAACACTGAACTCACCAACAGTTACGCTAATAGTTTGACCTATATCGAGTTGATAGAAATTCTACATTACAGTAAAACATCGTGGATCGTGCAACATAACAGCGTTACATTTATTTGATTTATGGAAGAAGTTCGAGAACGGATCAGAGTCGCGCTATTTTTCATTCCTTCGGTAAGTATTATTCGCTGTACGGTAAAGTGTTTCGTGAAGATATTTATCATCAGCTTTCTAAACGTGTTAACACGGCATATTAAATATCAACGCGTTGAAAACGGAGGAAACAGGAAAGTAACGAGGCTTGATGTCTAGATTTTATTTACAAATACAAAATCAATGTGCCTTAAATGTAGATACATTTGCAATCACATCAACCCGATTTACAAATTGCTTTCGTGTTTAATTCTATTATACTTTCGACGAATATCGAACGTACTGGTGCACCGAGAGAGAAATCGACGAAAACTGCTAGGAGGAGTTGCACAATGACAGATGATTCGAATCATTCACAATTTACGAGGTTACGTACCGTCGTTCGATGAATTCCGCGATCAATATGGTGAGGTTCGAACCACAACGTATTCGCTAATACTTATCGAAATTACATTTATACAATTATGCACACTGCTTTGGTCGTCTTTCATTTTCCATACGTTTCTACTTACATTCATTCACGACAGTTTTTCAGTTCAGGAAATGAGCTAATCGTTCGAGAGAGGATCACGGTACGATCCAATCCAGAAAGTCTTTGTCCGCGCGAAAAAAAGATTCACACGATGATTACCGGTAATCAATGTGGCTCGAGAAATCGCTGATGTCTTCAGTCCTTGGATATTAACGAGCACTCGCGACTGATGGGTTGCTCCGTCGTCGAATTCCGATGATTTCTGAGATCATCCTCTACACCGTTCGGACACGCGGTTAAACTAATAGTCGTCTCTTGTTCCTTACATGGAAGGCTGGTCCTAACGTCGTTACCAAGGACGGACAGATGCACAGTGTTTCGTTGTCCTCGACGCGAATCACCCAGGTACCTTCTCGAGCTCATCAACGAGAAACTTTGACCTCGTCCCCGGGAACTCAAGTCCGATGAACGACGATATCTCATACGAACCCTCCTCGGCACGCAACACAGCAGGTACCTTTAACAAAGTTCGTCCCATTCTACATTCTAGTTAATTAATCTGAATAGAGTGAATTCAAAATCAAATTAACAGGCAGAATCTTGAAATTTCGTTCATAGTCACGTCCAAATGTTTGTTCGTTTAACTCGTTGATTGACGTGGTCTCGGTGTGTGCTACTTTAGTTGAATTAATTATTTATAGGAAAAGCAAATGAAGACATCTTTCGAGACAACAGCTTTCTCAATGTTGAGACAATGACTAACTTTGCTCCGAGTAATTTGTACTATAGTGTGTCTGACCACATTCGTCAGTTTTCACTGTGGCAGTCAACGTGTTAAAGAAGGAAGTGCAATAAAAGTCAATTTGAATTTGATGAACTAACTTTGTATCAAATTTCATTTCAGCGGTCGTAAAAAATCACATTTTGATAACGAGCAATTTTGACGAGCATTAAAAAGTGACGAAACTTTCCGTGACAAATTACTCGTAGGCCGTGTCGCGTCACGAATTGATTTTTCCGCAGCATCCGTCATCCATTAATCGGTAGATATTCATCAAATTCAAATTTATAAAAATATCATTCCTGGTATTTTTGTAGAAACACGATATTTCATCTCGAAACTCGACCTTTTACTGATACTCGTTCGAGATTAATTTATCAGATTATTTCATTTGATGTAATTGGAAGATAACGAGCAGCGCTCCATTCGTAAAAGGTAAATATTTCAATCGTGAAAAATCGAATCTCTTTGGTAAACGCATTACTTGTCGAAGTATTTCCTGAAAGTTCCCCTCACGCAGTACAGGGCTATGGGATTGATGCAGCTGTTGGTGAACGCCAGGCAGAAGCTAATAATTCGAAAATAATGCCAAAAACCATTGTAATCATTTTGCGCGGTCGGATGAATGTAGAACCACAGCATGAACACGTGATGAAAGAAGAAACACACCGCGAAAACTATCACGAAAGCCATCACCATTTTGGCTACCTTCTTCCGTGCTTTTATTTGCCTCACCTGAAATCAAACGTGTTCCAAATTACGAGTAGACACGACAAGAAGAACGTCGCGTTGTTCTCGTCGCAATTAACCCATTTAGGACGAAGCAGCGAAGTAACGCGATTTTTATAAACGTTCTTTGTTCTTGAAAGAACAGAAAATTTCTTCAAATGTTATTAAATCGTTAGATCTAAGTAGATAAAAGCAAAAAGAATGGTCCCTTTAGGGACTGCGAGTTTCAGAAACAGAATTCAGCGAAAGTTGCAAATACAATTATCAATTGGTCAATTTTATTTTGAACAGAATGAGAAACAACGAAAGGAAAAGATAAGCGCGAAAGTTACGAATCGTCGTCAAAGTATCAAGTTTTAATTCTTTTTCTGTCACTCGAACTTTTACCTCGCGCTTCATTGAAACTTTCAACAACGCATTTTCTAATAAACCAGAGAAGATGTACCTCGGTGTAAAGTTCTCACGGCAATGGGGGAGAAAATTGGGAAGAATCAATGGATTCCATGGGCTCTTAAGAAAGTTGATACTCGGTCGTCGAGTTTGATAGGATTTCTAGCTTGTTATAGTTGTAAGAAGTTTGCCAATCTGTTCGCATAGTTGTTCAAGAAAATTTTACAAAGGACGACATATACCTTTTTTAATTAGGTAGAAATGATGCTACCTCCCTTTTTAACTTTCGATAACTTTAATTTTAATTGTTTCGTAAAACAATAACCCATGGCCTATGGACGTTTACACCTGGAGAAAAAGTCATCAAGCTTATCGGAAAACTCACCTGACCCTGTATCTCTCCGGGTATATTTCTGGTGCTCCGCATTAGGTGTCTGGCCATCAGAGCATAAAAAACACCGATGACGGTGAGCGGTATGGCGTAGTTGATGAAAAAACGACAGATCACAATGATTTGAGGATATGTCGGGCCAAATCGTTCCGGGAATGGATAGCAGGCCTTCAAAAGTACGTGTCAAGTTTAAGATCTTCTTGCTGGGGCGAAAATAATCGTGGGAAACTTATTTTCGTGACGGAAATAAGACTAACAAACGAGTCGCGAGGGGAAAAATAACGCGATGTAGTTAAATCATAGTAACTGGGACGATAAATGTATATAATTGTTTTATTGGATAATGCTTGAACTCACGCTAAAGTTCATGTTACTGTTCACTCGGAATTCTCTGACGTAGGAAAAAGAAGCTGGAATGGCGCATACAATGGCTAACAGCCAAATCATCACAGCGACGATCACCGCGAAACGGGTTGCTCGACTTCCTGTACCTTGAACAATAAAACGTGTAATCGGAGCGCAACATTCGAACTGTTCTGCTTATACGTTTTCTCGTTTTCGTTTACGAGACCTGGTACGTTCCGTTTACGAGCTACCATGACTCGGATACTTTCCTTCGAAGAGAATTTACGAATATTCCTCGTCTTTTAGAAACTTTTTTTATGATACGTACTTTCGTGATCTTCTTCGACTTCGATCACCGTTATTCGGTTGGCCAGTAAATTTTCAACCTTGGCATTCTTTTCATTGTAGAATTATTCATTGGAATTCAACACAAATAGCCTGGTAACATTCGTATTTGTAGTAATTTATCTGCTAATTAATAGTAATGATCATTAATATTAATAGTGACGCTCGCTTCCTTTATGTAAATAACAGATGATAATTATAATGTCTAATTTCCTGAATATCAAATCACCACAAATCAATTATAATCGAAATCGAAGATATCGCATGATACTTTCCCTTTCAAAAGCTTCTTTTATCCTAACATTTCAATTTTCTTATTCTCCTGTTATCAGAAAGCGCTGCAAGGAGTTAACAAGACTCAGCACGTAGCAGTTCATTAATCTCCAGAAACTATCGCCATTAACGCTGCTTGAGATACAAAATGAAAATTCGTGCTGTCTGACAAACTTCTGTTTGCTCAAACATTAGCGTACAAATATATCACGTGGCCACGTTGCTCTCTTCTTAGAAACTCGACATCTTTTGGGAAAATTCACCCGAAAAATGAAAATAAATTCAAGGTTCGTACCAGTGGCATGAAGTTTTCGCATTGGATCCACGATAGCGAAATATCTGTCCGCTGAAAGTGCTGTTAAAGTGAACACCGAGACTCCGATGGAGATATCTTTGGCGCATTCAGAAACCCTACAAAGCTGGAGCCCAAATGGCCAAGAGTCCAGAATGTAGACCGTGATGGTGAATGGGACGCACGTTACTATCACCTGCAATGCAACACAGTAAACTATCAAACTTGCAGTGAAAAAGTTTCAATAAATCCTTCCTTTATTTTACAACGTACGAAACGAGCTATAAAATTAAATTCCAATTACTTGTACATAAAATTCGCATTTCTTTGCTACGAGATGAATGGCGCAACCAATTGCTTCAAGATTAAGCACCCAGAGCTCCGGATTCTTTCGAATAAGATTAAATGTAAAATGTTGGGAGAAAATGAGAAATTGAACAGGTGACGATGTGAGTGGGTGAGAAGTAGTCAAGAGGAAAATGTATAATGCAAAGATAATTTATATCGATATCAAAGTCTCTGGTACTGGTATTGATACCGAGATAATTCGGTAATATTAAGGTATTCGTATCGACATCAGGATGTTGGTATTGGCATGAGTCACTTGTGGATAGGAAACGTATTATGAAGCTCCGGAGCGAACGTTCGAGTGGATTGAAACTGAATATCAAAACGTGTAGAGAGCAGGCGAAAATGGACTCATATCGAATCGCAGATTCTGGTAAAGCAGTTGAAGAGCTCAATTGTAAACAGTTGGAGTGGATACCGAATCATAGAAGAGTTGAAGCGTATAAAGCAACGTGCAGTCTGTCAGTCGCAGCATAGATCATCGAACCGACTGGAAGCGGCGAGTTAGCGGACAGGAAGCGAACTGTAAGCGTTCCTAGAGTATGAAAAGTCTGCTTCCTATCCGCTTGAATCTCTCCTCCAGATAAGCAAGAGGAACAAACTGTTTCTTGTAGAGTAACAATGAACACGTGCCAAGAGGTCTCCAAGCGCCAAGGAGAAGACATAAATATTAGGAACGTTTCTCATGTTCCTGTGCCGTAGGATAGTGAGTACCAACACCCCGTTCCCGGTTAGCCCAATCAGGAAGATAAGCAGAAACACCACTGGCACGATGTAAGTCTCCGGTCGATCTCCATACGGTGTGTAGTTTTCTTCCTCGTCCATCATCATCGTTTGATCGATCACATCGTACACGCTTCCTATGCTCGTGTAATGCGTGGTCGACGATATTCCAGATGTCACCTTGAGGATCGACGAGGTGGACGACGCTGTCCATGAATCGGACAACGGGGATACGGTGGTGCGAGTTCTGAACATGTTTCCGTTCTTTCGGCTGGTCCCTCTGGTTCCAATAGGATAGGGTGTGGTGTTTCACATTTTGATGGCGTGATAGCGGTGGCCAGTGGCCGCGGTTCGACTCGCCGTGCTAAAAATCGAAAAAGAAACCACCAGTTAGAACGAATTACCGGCAAATGGGCTGTAACGAGGGAGAATGGGGAAATAATTCCCGGAAGCTCGCGTGTGGAAACGTTAGCAGCCGGTAAAGGGGAAATTGTATCAACCTTCGAGAACTAAACTAGCGTATTTCTGAAAGAGCGATCCAGAATCGATGAAGCATACGGACTTCTATACCGAGAAGATTGTACTATAGACATTCAACTCGAAGAAGCTTAATGAGAAATGTGGATCCTTTCGACGCTTTCGCGATAATTTAATGAGAGTTCCGCCGCCTCGCTTTATGCGGAAGTCTTATCGATACTGCGAATTTCATTTCCGTCGCAAAAATGTGCACCGCTGCTACGTGAGCTCGTTAACGAACCCAACGTTTTCTCGAGTATATCTTTCACTGTTGTGCACGTCTAACGCAAAGTAAGCTGCAAACGACTCGCTTTCAAGCTTGTCATTTTGTACTGCAGACCCGTAATGGTAGTCTTAGAGTCCTACAGTTTCTAAATCCCTAAATTTCCGAATTTAACGAAGTTCTAAATCTCTAAAGCCTCACATTTGTAATCTGCGGATCTGTAACGCCTCGCCACTGCATTCACGATGTGCGCTAATACACCAGCAGCTCTTTGGAGAAGATTAGCTGCGCTCGTTACCGATGTAGACAAATCGCTGGTGTTAGCATCTGGTGTTTTTATACCCTTGACGTAACACTATGTTTAGGTGAGCTTTGTGTATGAAATCTCTTTCCGACTGCTTTTGATGAAGGAGAAAGGTGTAGCGCGTTTTTATGGAATTACTGTGCCTCGTAAAGAGCCACCCTTCTGAAGCCTTGGTACCTTCTACTGAAAGTGGTCGTTAGATGCTGATGCCATTTTCATGATGCAATATGGACTTGTCGTTAAACTCCTAATGAAAGTAGCTACATTGCCGACGTAGTATTATTTTAAAAAGACATGGCTCGTTGTCGAGAATTTCAGGCGATAATTAAACGTAAGAAGATTGCAGCTGTAAATGAGTCGGGAGTTCGCTACTTTTCAACAGGCATTTCACGCTCTTCTTACACTTCTTACGCTTTAATGCTTCTACATTTTGCGGAATATGTATGCAACTATGTTTCAAAGCTTTTGCTAGGTAAAAGTAATCGTACTTTTCTCGCGATGGAATTTTTGCAGTGCTACTCCTTCTCAGGTAAGTTTAAAAAATCTGGTGGGATGAAACGTGTTATTAAACGGAATACCGGTTTAAAATATTCGAACTTCCCGTTGCTTCCGAAGTACCCATTTCCCAGAGAAAACTAAGTTAACCTGAAAAAAGAGATCTCGATAGAATCAGCCATCCAGCGTTTTATCCTGTAAATCGCAAGTAAAGGAATACACTTAAGCGTTTTTAGATCATTTCCTGCGGCAAGACTTCAGAAGCTGCATAATACTAAAAGCACACTTTACACACGTCATGTTGCTTCTATGTAAGACAATGCGTGACCGCATTTTCAGCACACGCGCAATCTCAGACCAGCCAAAGGTAATTCCAGCGAATTTACTTTGCGGAAGAAAAGCTGTGTCCTCATAAATCTACGTTTTTCCTGCTCGCAAACAATTGATACGACGTTTCGAGCAACCCTCTTCAAACTCCTGCAACCCACATCTAAAATGAACGCAATTAAATTTTCTCCTGGGAAGATTCTTTACAAAGTAATTTTTCAGACTGCGATCCTGCACTTGGCCATACAGCGGGTGGCGACCTAACGCACAGTAAAAGTTTACGAAAGAATAGACGAACTTTTAATAGCGCTGATATTATACCAACATATTTTTCGTTTCCCCCTCGAAGGTATAACAAGATTCGCAATATAATCGATCGAACGATTCTTATCTCTGACGGTGCTAATTCGCGAAGAACACGAAGGTTGTACGTATATAAAAGCTTTCGATAACCATCGTATACAGTCGATGTAATCCTATCGCGACCTGTATCGTACTTAGCCTCGTTTAATGGCCCTAAATGTCTTGGATGCCGATTTACGAGCAGTCAGGTCTGCCTTCTCGTGCGCGCAAGACTATTCATCGATACGGTTTCATCGGCTAGAATAAATACTATTGTAACGTGTCTATCCAATCGTGGCCAACGTCCGTTCGTGATTGAAACTGAGATATAAAAAGAAGTTTATAGTCAACTAGAACCGAAGGCGTTATTGAACTGTTTCCCTTTCCGCTCGGTGTCTATACAGCAGGTGCCGTAAACCGCTCTGGCGTAAAAATGTTGGGGTCGGGGGTCAATGCGAGACGAACGTTCCCTCAGGATGTACAGTCTTGATAACGAGACTGCCCTTTCAACTTGATATTAAATTTAAACGCTAATGCATTTCCGTAAATGAAAGTACCATTTCGCCTTTTCCTCCGTTCAAGCGACTAAAACATTTCGTTGTAAATTTTGCAAAAGCATTGGTTCGAAAAAATAGTCAATCTTAATTAAGATCGGAACGTGGATTGGTAGCAGATTGATCACGTGGCGCGGTTCCCGCGGGTGTAAAAGTTCCATCGAATCAAAAAAACTCGCGACAGTTTCAAGCAAATCCTATTTCTCGCTTTTTCGCGCCACGCTTTAATTTTCGTCGAATTCAACGCGACTATGTGGTGAATTTTCAAGTTGAAAACCGTGGAAATCCGCTTCGTCTGAAAATGTTTCCTTCGAAGCTTTCGCATTAATTTCGTTGAGACTATTTTCTGAAAACTTTTACGTCTCGAATTTTTATTGCATGTTTTCCAAACGAGTCTACGATTCATTGCTAACACGATCCTTTAAATATTTTGTGCTCTTATCGTTTCTCTTGTATCACAATGTGATCAAGCTGCCCCTAATTCGAAATGGAATGCATTTAATTTAAACGAAATGGTCTTAACCCTAAGCTTTGGTTGCACTATTTCTCCTTGCTAATTACTTTGTATGCAGTCTATGTCCACGATACTAATAACGACATGGATTATGCCGTGCAAACCATTTGTGTCCTAAATGAGCCGATCATAAATTATTTAACTAAAGATTACGTTCTCGCACCCCACGGCAATAAGGGAACACGTGAGTCGAATAATAACATAAATTAATATCGGCGAAAGACTTACATTTAACGTTTGATATTAAATATAATTTCATAAATTAACGTCACAAATATAATAAACGACATCAGAAACTTATTGCTTCTGCATTCGATTCTATCTGCAGAAAGAAATTGCAATTTGAGAAATACCTTCATGACACGTATTCCAATATTGCTTCTAGTGGTATAATAAAGTATAGAACTTTATTATGCACGAAACTCGGAAAGAAGTACTCGATGAGATATTACATATGCAATCTTAATACCGAGAGATATATTCCAGAAAACGCAAACATGGCTTACGAGTTGACATGAATTCCTTCCAGAAACTGATCTCGACTGCACACAAATGTATTTTCGTCCTCGAGAAAAAATGAACGGATGTATTCATTTTCGACGCAATCGATTCAACGATCTTCGACCTTTTTCTTGTCGATAAAGAATCATGGAATCGGATAGGGCTCGCTAATTGGAACGCTAGGAAAATAATCAGTAGTCAGACACATGGCCCGACTGCAGCACGAAGCAAACCGTTTAGTATCGCTTGCACTCGGTGCATTTATAAACAATCGCTCGTTTCAACTGCTCTGTGATCGAACACTGAAAATATATCAGCAAGGACTATAATTTACTAATCGTTGAAATTCGTTTGAATATTACGAGCATTCCGTGGTCCATGTTTCTCGAAAAAAAAACATGTCGAATGAAGAAATAATTAAATTTTTGAGAGACAGTTGCGAGATAGGAGTTCGATAAATATTTCAGGTAGCGAAAGATTGTTCTTCTTCTGCGAGCATTCGACACGGAGGGAATTAATATTGCAAACGCTGATCTATTCCACAGCTTGCAACGATAGTACCTGTATTTAATAGATAAGTTACAGCGGTAAACGACGTAAGCGATAGGAAAACGAGAAATAGTATCCTCTACATAAAACAAAAGTGTGATAAATGTTAAGAAGCCTACATCGTTCAAGTGATAAACAAGAAATACCAAAACGCTGCAATATGCACTTTTTGTTCCTCTGGACATATTTACGACCTACGCGTTTACCATTGTACCTTCTCAAATGCAAAACAGCAATGAACAAAAAATTTCCAACGATAAACGAAAGCAAGTTTGCGATGGATAATGAAATTCTCCAGAAGACGGACAAACGATAAAAGAGTTCTATTAAAAACTAGGAAAATGTACAAAGTAGAGAGGAAAGGTTCGAACGACGCAACGAAAAGAATTCATGAAGCATTTCCTTTCGGTTCTTTAATTCACGGAAAATTCCACGTACATGGTTTTGCAAACATTCGCAGTGTTCTATTTCGACGTACCGCGTTGTTTGAATGCTTTGATCACGTGACTTTGTCGACGGTTTAATTTCCAAGTACGACCAATCTCATGTTTTACTACTTGCTCGAGAGAATTGCGGACTCGGTGTGATCTGCATTCGTTTGTTTCGAAGATTGTTAATCGAAGATTGGTACCTTCAGTTAACAATATCGTGGATACTGTAATATATGTAACAGTTAAACCATGATGAAAGTGCTGCATTTTCAATTAAGGACTCGTAAGCAATTAGAAAGGCTAAAAGGAGCCTTTGTGAAAAAAGTGAAATATCTTTTCATTTTCCTTTTTGCTTGTTAAAAAGTAGACACAGAATTTTCATGAAAATTCAGAGACAAATATTCATTATAGACAAATATAATGATTATTATAAAACATGCAGTATCAATTTTGAAATTTCTTCCATGCAATTTACCTCAAAAGAAACAATTTAGACGTTCTTCTTCAGAAAATTGCGAAACAAAACGATCGAATTCCCTTCGGTATAAGGTAGCAAAAGATTACGATCGCCTGAAACATTAAGGACAAAGAGGTGGTTTCTACCTGCAGCAATTACAATTATCTCGCGGTACTGTTTTAATTCCAGAAAATACTGCAACGATGGTTGGCGATTCAAAGAAGACTCGAATGCAATTAAAATACGCGTCGCATCGGCGCGAGCTTTCACGCCGCCAAAATTTTCGCTAATTGCTTTCCAAATGTAAGCAAAAAGAAATCGACGAGCAGGCTAAATGAAGCAAGAAGATGAAACATTTAAAAGCCGTTATGAAATTTGAACGTGACAAAATTTCACGAACAAAGAGTTTCAGATGTTGTAATTTATTTTTTATCGATCAAATCCAGCGATTGACGAATTGACAAAAGCTTTTGAAAGGATTAACGTCGAATACAGTGACCACATTTCATTTCACGGTTTTCGAGGGAAAAATCAGGTAAAAAAATGGTTCGTTGGTTCGGATAGAGGATTAAACCATATTTAAATGGTTCCAACTTTGAAAAACGTCAATAGAGAGAGGGGTTAATTAGATCTATTCTATTTATCAGGCTACGCTTGCGTTTCAATAATTACGATCGCGGAAGGGAAGTTGAAAGCAGCGAGCTTACAAGCCTGGACACTGTAATTTTCCAGAAATTGAATAAAGGAAGGAACGAGCCGATAATTGTACGCACTTTATGCAGATTATCGGTATCCAATACTTCGGCTAAGTTTCCCCGTTTCTCGTTTACTTAAATTCGGAATATCCTGCAGAGAATAAAGCAGTAATTGGAGCAAAAATGTGAAACCGTACTACATTTTTGTCTAAATTTGTTCTCTACTGCATTCTTTCCTCGACACAACAGTTTGTTACAGCGTCAAAATGACGAAGTTCCACGGTGGCAAATTGAAATTGTCCAAGAAATGAATGTTATACCTTGAACGAACATCTCGACTCGGCTGCGTGTTTGAATAACGCCTTTCAGAAGATAAATGTTCGAGGAAAAAGAAAACGCGGTAATATATAATCGATAAAGGAAAGAGCTACAGGGGATACAAATCAATTATCATGGATATTTTTACAATTATTCGTACTCCGAAGGTGATACTTGCGGTAGGTTACAAGGCAACGTTCGACCGAGTATTTTTAGGGAGCGTTACGATGAGTACGGAGAGACAGAAGTGAAATAGGTTTGTGTGTGAGTAAAGAGTATTTGGGGACCAGAAAAGGGGATCGGACGACCAGGGCCAATGTCTTTATACGTACGTGACCTAATGATTATCAGAAAACGGATAAGAAAAAGTTTCGGTCGAAAGAAAGAGAGTATTGCATACAGGATGGTTCAAAGAAAAGATTATGATCTTTTCGAAATCAAAGGATGCATCGAGTCATCTTTTTGATTTAAAATTAATCGTAATTATAATGCGATTGCAAGTTATTGAGAAATAGTTTTCAAAGTAAAATAGCTGGAACTGATCTGTGCAAAAGTATCGACCGTACACCGTTGGCAGCCTTGTAGCCATTTCCAAGAGGGTGCGAGCGTAAACGTCGAGTGGGAGGGTCATAAAGTTGAGAAAATATCTGCTCTTGACCGTCGATGCTTTCGATCAAACCAGTATGACTGCCAATAAAGGGTGGTGCACCATAGCCACTGTACATCCGAGTACCTCGACCTCTGGTATTATTCCACCTGCTATTTATGATTACGATGCAGTGAAATTTCGATATTTGCGAAAGCTATTGTTTGGAGTAGGCGTTAATACTAATGCCGCGAATAATGTGTCGTTAGGGTAATTAAACGAGATGGTACGTAGGCTATTAATCCCTGTGCTTAATATTGAAAATTTATGGAATTGTTGCAATGAATTATAAAATCACCAACAAGAATGCATAAATTCGCAGGATTTAATTGTTTCCAATATTACGTTTCTTGGAAGATCACGTACTATTTGTACTAACTGGAAACATTAATCTCTTGATGCTTTTTGTACGTGTAGCCAAATTCTTCGAAACTTGTTACGCTTCCGGATTTCAGGAAGTTAGTATCTAGAATCTTTCATGATTTTGTGCTACTTTCGGACAAAAAACGTGTATCAAGTTCTAATGAAATTGGTCATCGGTTTCGCTACAGTGGAACTGATGATAGATAATGTAGATATTTTATAATAAAAAAGTGGAAAATAGAAAGAAGAACAGAAACCTTAAATTCTGAGAGTGGTAATAATGGTTAATCGATGAAATGTTAATCGATAACAGCAACATTGCAAAGGTATCAAATAATTATTTTAGGTGGAAATGTTAATTACCTCCTAATTACTTTAATTCAATCAATTCGATGGATGATACGTGATTTGTTCTTTGGGGAACAATTATCGTCCATTCCGCGTAAATGAATTATAAAATCATAAAATAATGTAACGGAACGAATATAAAATGCCGTTGGTGAAATTGTCGTCTGCGGGGCTATCAGTATTCATTACGCTTGTTGCTCTTCCCAACAGGGCGATTTCGCGCAGATGGAAAAACCCATTAACTTGTTCGATTTCTCATTTAGAGAAATCCGTTTCAAATTCGTGTTATTTAAACTAGAATCGGGGATAAATTTAATATAGATATCATATCGATATTTATGTATATCGTTGAAATAGATGAGCGATGGTAATTTGATTTGACATGAATTTGATTGACTCGTTTAATGAATTTTATTTAGCGTTAGTTGCAGAGGTATCAAGTGAAAAATATTGAAATATGAAAATATAGGATAGCACCATTCTACATAAAGGATCGTTCTGATCCCGAATAAGAGTGAATGATAAATTGGATTTATAAATCAATTACTATACACTTATCCAGCTATGTCAGAGAAGTATTATTTGATCGAGAAGAGAAACACTTGGAGGTAGATTATATGTATAACTCGATTGGAGTACCGTGGCTGTCGTCGTTTCTCTGAAAACACGTTCCATTCATCTCTCGCACTACCCCTTTTTCCTTCGAAGCTCGGTTTTACCGTTGTCGTTGATTTTCTACGATCGTCACGGGCCGCATGAAAATGGTTCCAGAATAAAATAACTTCCCAGGGGTGCAAGGATTTGGATACGGGTGACCCTGTCTCTCTAACCGACTCGTACCTTTTTTTATTCAACTAACCACCCTCCGTTTTACGTTTTCATTTTCCTTCGATCGTCTTGCTTACCTTCCATTTATTCCAACCAGTTGTCTGAAGTACCGAGAATGGATCGTTTAACCTTTCACGAAACAAGGTTGTTTAATATTCTGTTTAACGCCTGAGTTTCCGTGAAAGCCACGTTTCCGGATTATAACACCCTATTCTAACCGTGCCGGGTGTTTCGTAATTGAAGAAGGTTCGGAGACAAGCATTTTACCGAGACTCCAGAAGACTACGAAAATAAATCAGCTGTTCGAGAAAAAAAAAAAATTGTTAGCGATAGTGAAAGAGAACGAGGGTGAATCTTCGCGAAGATTTATTCATAGAAAGTTTGACGCTGACAGGCGGGGTGAGAACGAAGTTCGGATGAAAAATATATGCCAATCGACATGCTCTTTTTCGTATTTCGTCGGCTCCACGGATTTTCCACGAATAACCGAGTGACCTAACCTAACCTAATAGAGTGACAAACAGGCGAAGAGAAATTCAATTTGCGAATCGTTTAGAGCTGTTGTGACGCGAACATGATTTTGCAACCACTGCGAAGCCGATCCTTCGTTAAATTTAACAGCCTCGTTTTACTGTAACAAATTTCTGTTATTAAACAAATCATAAATTCTGTTTATAGATATGTAACTCGTACCGATCAAAAATGCTAACAGAATTCCAACGCCGCTAGAAGCAAAACACTATGGAAACATCGCGTAACACAGAAAATATCAATGCATTCGTGAAACGTCAAAGACAAATAAACAGTTGGCTGGAATTTCGCGGATGCAAAGTACGCGACTAGCCTCTGTACAAACATGACAATTCCTTGTGAGAACATTCCCCGATTCACGACCACGAGCAGTACTTCTAGCTAATCAATTAAGCCCAGTGCTCATTAGCAAACGCGGTTAAAATTTTCAAACGTGCTTCCGCGCACAAGAATAATATTCCATCGGCCTAAATGAAATATCCATTTTTAAAGTGGAATGTTCATATTTCATAGGTCACCTACTTTCTTCACTGTTTTGTAGAATATTTTTAATTTAAATGGATGCTGTTTCGTAATTTATAGTTCACTTTTTTTATATTGTCATTTTGTACGCCTATATTTCAACACGTAATTCCACGCATTGTAATTGCACACGCGTTACTTTCATGCGATGTAATTTCATGTGCGGTAGTTTCACACGTTGTATTTACGCGCATCGTATTCTCATGCGTTGTACTTTGTCATTCAGAATTGTCACGCATTGTTTTTCTACTTCCTGTTCTAGTACGCGTTCGACTGTCACGCATTGATCGCCACAAGAAATTAGGACACAGGAATTCAACAAGAACTATAACTCCGTCTTCAGCAATATAACGAGATCGATCTACCGCATTCAAAACTTAAAGCATTGGCTACCGTAATAGTCAACGTGTTGAATAGTGAACTTTGGTTTTACCTACACATTTCAAGGAGTATTGTCCATCAAATTTTCCAGTCAAAGCATGAAACTCTCCTTCATTCAGACCTTATATCGCTGAAGTTCTCGTTGTTTGGGCATCTCGAGGACAGTTTAACGGAAAAGACATTTAGAAGCGACACAGATGTGTTTCGGACCGTCATGGAAATATATATATTACAAACTTTGAAATTTTACCATTGGGGATTTCAAAATCTTAGAACATATGACATGTGCAGACGCGAAATATTTACAGAAAGTTAAATATAGTTTCAACTCTATTCGAGCAAGTCTTTGAACCAGATTCCTATACGAGGATCGTATAAGAATAAAGACGAAATTACAAAGGTTCAAAGTTATACTACCTAACCAAACATTATTTTACGATAGAGGAAGTGATTTGTGATGAATGAACAATTGAATGTCGGAAGTGAACGTGTTAATCTAACTGGTTTTATTACTTCCTAGGAAAACTTCTGTTGAATAATGTTCCGCATCGGAGAAACAAACTACAACTTCTTCGAAAGTTATCCAACAGTTTACGATTCGCACGGTTTATAGCCTTAACGGGAAAAGCGTATTTGCCGCTAATTGATCGAGGCGATAAGTGGAAAATAAGTATTCGGGCCGAATGGGTTTTAAAAATCCTGATCGTCTCACGGTATCCGTTGAAATCGTGTGTCTAAATGCATGGGGGTGACCATATAAATCTGAGCCTTATCTTCGATACTTTTATCGTGGCGTTTCCATTAGCAGCTAGGCTAGCTTTTACTACGTTGAAAATCCTCTGGAACGTATTTGCAGTAGACGAAAGATCAAAGTCGCGAGGCAAGGAAGCGATTCGATTCGAAATTGACAGCTGCAATAGAAGTGAATAGTTGCAGAGGCTGATATTCTGAATGGGCTTTCGCGTATCGCGCTGATTAACCGGGGAAAAGCAAATATCCGCAGAATTTTCTCGTTTCAAATGCTACCGTTAATTCTGGGACAAGTTCGATAAAAAAAAACCAATTCGTTTGGGAGTCAACTGTATATCGACTTCGATAACGGCACGCGATGAAACTGAAATTCCATCCTTCTCTATCTGTTTGACAAGAAACGATCGATGAATTAACTGCTGAATAATTTTTATACTCGCATTGTATTCAGACAATGAATTCGCGCAGGTAACAAACAGCTAATTGGTTGTCCTTTCAATTCGAGTTCAACGCGATTCTTTTTATTATCGATGGCATTGTTAATGTTAGCTAATGAACGTTTCAAGTTTCTTTCTTTTGAGCGTAAACAGCATCTACTAGTTACTACGTCGATTGTTTTAAATAAACGAGCAAGCCAGATTTTTAATTGCCGTCAAGTATCTCTAATTTTGTGAAATTAACATTTTTTGAAAATTAATTTGTCAATGTTTTGACGCATGACGACTGATTTATGGAATTTGATCTCTAAGCAAAGTTTGTATCGTGTTTCTTTGTGTTATTAATCGCAATGAATGGGTCAAACCCGGCTCATCTGTTTTTGTACCTGTTTGAAAAGGGATGCTAAAGCCACCAGGGATCAAACAATCGCGCAACCCCTCTAATTTTATTCTATAATTTCACCCCTGTATTCGTTAGTTCCTGACGAGAGTTATCATCGAATCTCTCTGATGTAACAAGCCGAAAGTCGAAGAAATATGACAGAATTTGTCGTGTTTCGAGTCAAACTTTCTTCGACTTTCATATGTGTGCGGTGGTGAAAGTGTTGCCTAAGGATTACAATGGATTGTACAAGGTTAAAAGTATATCTTGGTTGATGTTATCCGACTGATAAATCCCTCTTCTTGCGGGATATTATGACAGAGAATTATGATGATCCAGGGATCGCTTTGTCGTGAAAATCTCTGTCCACTGAAATGGAGACGTGCCTGCCTCTCGAAGAAATTTCTGTTAAATATTTAACGAATTCCCTTTTTCCTTCGCTAACAGTTCACTTTGGATAACGCGGTTAAGGTTATAGATTTCAAGAAAGGAATAATGCCTATTATTATAAATTATTCTTGAAACGAGGCTTTGGATAAAATGTACGTATTTACATCGGGAAATAAAGTCTGATACCTACTTGCGATAACAATAAATTGACGCGATTATATTCGCTGTGACACGTTGCAATATTGGTTATTAAAGAGATTATAGACTAATTAGCCATATTTTTGTTTCATAATTAATTGGCCGGATTAAGCTCATAATCTGTCAGCGATTAACGCGTTAAAGTAAAATGATTAAAAAAGGAGCAGGTGCTTGTATTGTCCGCAGAACGATCGATCCGAATTTCCATAGTAATTCGACCATCTGCATAACACTTACTCAAAAACCTTGTCGAAACGATTCCATCAGAATCGTTTAACAAGCAGGAAATTCGAACTGTCGCAAAATATTGGTAGCTTCTCGACCACGTTCGACAAAAAGAGAAAAGATAAACGGCTCAATTTTTAACCGATGTACGTGTTCACTTTATTGCGACGTATTTACACCGGTTGTCTCCCCTCTGTTTTAGGGATACATTTCTCTCCATTGTGCTCGTATTACCAGACTCGACGCGATCTGAATTTCAAAAAAGCTTGAACGTATGTCGTCTATTTCAAAACTTCACCGAGTGACATGTATCTCGTTAGGTAGTTATCAGATGGGCAATTTTCATTTTCATGATTAAGCGCCGAAACTCGAGCTGAAGGGGTTATTAAAGCTGCGACTTTCGTCGAAGTTTCAGATTTATTGGCTCGCGAAGTTCACGGGGAATTATTTCGCCTTACGTCTACTCGATCTTCTCGAGATTTTGATTCTGCACCGTTAGCGTTCCGTGCGGATGTACAGAATTACTCTTCGACGATTTTTATTATCTAAATAGAGACAAAAGCAGCGTCGGATCTGGGAAACAAACGGAGTAATTAATACGAAAGCGGATCGTTTTACGAGAATCGTACCGTTTACAAAACTGTGAACAACCAGCGGTTTACGAGCAGTGCGCGAAGAACAATTGTTAAATGGTTTAAAACACAGCCGTGATTCGTATATCAAATTCGCACGTTCTAGTTATTACGATAACATTGTCATATAAATACGAGCGTGCGATTTAAGGATAAGGGAAAACGAATTTGTTTCTGTCCTCGATCGTTAATCATGTCCGTACGTGCAGGTTAAATGCAGCATGAGATATGGATTAAACGTTATTCTCCCTTTTTAATATTTCTATTTTATCAAATTTGTGTGGCTGTGACACGGTACTCGGTTTCTTTTAATCCCGATATTTTATTTAATCGCTACATTTTCCCGGATATTTATATACAATTACATTTCTCATTCATTATTGATCAATATAATACAATATCTCTCATTCAGAATTTCCACGTATATTCTACAGAATGTAATATTTATGGACCGGTTGGCAGCAATATTTGAACCTATTATTATAATGATATGTTATGTACGACGAGTGTGAAACGATAAAAAAGTTTCCTACATTTCAAACAGTTGCATGCAGTTCTCTTTCGAAGAAAATATGCAATTATAAGAATAATAAATTGCGAATTCATATATAGGAGATAACATGAAGCACTACGGTGAAAAATGCTACGTACAATACATATATTACATTAATTTATTAATTAAGGACTTTATTCAATGCGATGAATCATTTAATTCATTAACGAAAACACAAAGGAATCTGGAAATGACAACGTTAATTACAACAAGCTAGAGAAAATCAGTCTTCGTTATAATGAGTGAAAAACGTCGCTACACCGGTAGGTTACTCGTGTGGGTACATGAAAAACGTTGACGGAAAAAACAGGTATCCGTACACTAGTGAAAATTTTTTACACGAGACCCGTTTCGCGTTGCGTAGAAAGAATACAAACCCTGCAAAAGCAAGTGGACGAGGGTAAGGACTGACGTAAATTCGATAAAAAGTCAACGACGTACATTCACTACACCCGAAAGGTAATGGTGGGTCAATCGTGCCCAGAGGTACGAAATAGGGCGTTCACTGAAGGTGGGCCTTAAATATCTAAAGGGTAGGTCTTGTCCAAAGTGACCGTATTAAATCATTTTTATAATATCAAAGCACTTGATTACAAATGACAAAAGAAAAATAAATAAAAAGAAGTTAGTATTTTTGTAATGTACAATTTATAAAATAGAGGTAAGGAGCAATTTACTCTTCTTCGAAAAAATGGATTCCTACAGTCGATAATATTGTTATCGACGAAAGGACTTCCCGAAATTATATTACAATTTACGAAAGAAGCAAGAACGAGGCCAACAGAATACCATGTTGGCTATGTAATGAAACATTTTTTCCAGTGAGAACTGTAAACATCTTGACCCGGTTTTACTGCGGTGAATGTAAAACAGAAAACCAAAGATCGGCGACGATTAAAGACGAACGAGAATTTGTCTGTTCCTGGATCAAAGCGTGCATCGAACTCTCTTATAAATAGACGAAATGTTTCATCGTTGGATATTCCATCGATATCCCGACCTTTGTATGGTTTATTGATGTTTCGACAGATCTGATTCGAAGACCATATGGCAAATTGTATTTACGAAATTGGTAATTTAATTTCTTGTTAGGAGAACAGCACACCTGGCTAGAATTTCTCGAAGCGATTGCTCACTCGTTTTACTAAATAGCCCAGGATTGTGGTTTCACAGTACAATACGTGCAAAACCCTACTACTACAACGCGCTACAGATTTTCACCATTTAGGATGCAAGTTGGCAAATCATACTTGAAGACCCAGTAATTTGTTACTTTGGACCAATTAATAAGATGGATGCGATACTTCAGAACGTAAAAGCAGATGTAAATATGCTGTTTGTCTGTACTTCCCTAATTTCATTCTGCTGACAAAGGATTAATTCCATCGTGAATCTATCAATCCTCGCTGATAAAAGTTAAACTTTTCGAAAAAAAAAAAAAGGTAAAGCAGTGTCGTTTCGATTTGATTCTACCTTGTTCCTTTGACCAAGTGTATGCGCAAAGGCATCGCGTTACGAGCAAACACGTTTCAAGGCGAACCCTCGAATTGCGCTCGTGGCTGCAATAAAAGAAGTCAGCCGGAAACGCGAACGCATGCCGCAGAATGGCACCGTAAACGCGAAACTTTTCCAAGCATTTCTAACACATTGTTTCAGACTCACCAATTTGCCGGTACGACTTTTAAACCGGCTCCAAATCACCGTTCGCTTTCGTCGAGTACTTCTTTTGCCATTTTTTCCCGGCAACTCGCTAACTTTCTGCGCGACGGTCAAAGCAAAACATCAGCTGCTTGCATCGATTTCGTTTTTCACATCGCGCCTTAATTACTGTATTCTAATTGGTTCAGCGCCGTCGTTCGTGTTAAGGATCCGACGAAATTGCACGATTTGCTCGTTATATAAGACTCGGACGTAATTGCAAAATACTCGAAGCAATTTTTCCAAACGATGACGTCAGGCCATTTTCGAACACGTGTTCGTAGCGGGAAAAATTTAATAATCAGTGACCTTCAAATTTCTAGAAATAACGAAGCAACCGTATGTTAATTGTCCGAATGTATCACGCAATTCGCCGTGAACTTTTACTACCTTCGTCAGGAGTTTTCGATCGGAGATTCCGCGGCGCGTTGCCGAGCGGAACGCGAAATTGCACGTAAAAGGTGCGCGAGCCGATAACGCGAACCAGGGACACATAAATATACCAGTTAATCTAGCCTTAAACATCGCGACGATCCAAATATTGATCGTCGCCGGAAGCGGGGAAACCAAACACGATAATGACTCATGGGGAACCATGTTAGCAACGTTGGGATTAAAACTTCGAAAAGTAGAAATGTCAAACTGTTACTGGAACAGAATCAGATGCCCGTCTTGACGATGTTAGCCACCATCGGTGACCAACATAGTAAATTCGATATAATTAAATAACTGATGCAATAGGTATTACAAGTATTAATGTGAACCTTATGTTACATCCTTTCGCAAATATGTTACGAAAAATGATATCCTTTTAAGAATATAGGGATCTAGGTATTGACAGGTTTAGGAGTAGAAATATGGATATGTGGGGATGGTGGGCTATAGCAACCTTGGGATGTAGACATCTGAAAATCTTGAAGATATATCTTGGAATCTATAGATCTACAGATCTAAGGATGAGGTTCTAGGTACCTATGGATTTATGGTTGTTTATCGATAAAAGAACAGACGTCAAATATTTTTTCAAGTTTTATATTCAAAATTTTGGACCATATTCTTCTGAATTGCTACAATGTTCGCACATATTCGAGAGCTTGGTGTTGAAACACCAGTCCTATTATTGTTATCTTGTTCAAGTACACGGACACTAACTACATACGGAATGATGTTACATTGTAGAATGAAAAATTTGTGCAGGAATAACAAGCAAAGTGGTACGCAGGTAAATAGTTACATAAGAGTAGTAATCGTGCGCGAAAAGTAATTATAATGAAAAATGGTTAATAAGGTGTCACATGTTGAAGGCGTGCGTCTGATAATTTTGTTTTCATCGCGTCACTGACAGAACGTTAATTTTCCGGCTACGGCGGAAAAACAAGTGGCCTTAATTAATTGTTGGATACAAACAACAAAGGAAAATCCGTTTTTCCAGGCTAGGGTAGAATTTTTTAATCAAATTTCCATATTTGAAAGTACACCTCGCACCACGTATTCCCGTTCGTTGGAGCTTGTCCATCGAAAACTCGCGTTATTGAATTTTAACATCGACATCGAACTTAGACGTTGTTGGCAGCACCGAAATGACACCGACTCGGTGTCCTTTTGGCGTGAATGTAGATGGGCGCCAGGACACATTTGCATACGATTTGAATACACCGAACGAAGCAACCGAACAAAGGATTATCGCCTGAGGGTTCAAGCGATGATTAATCGCTAATTCAAAGCAGGAATTTCGTTCATGCAAGTTAAACAAAATGTGTGAGATTCTTGTTCATTGACTCGTCCAACTCCGACACTTCAAAGGTATTAGGTATCAAACACGAGCGTGACAGACGGTTAGATCCTTGCTGGTGAAAACCAAATCGGTTCTGCGGTTGACTCCCGTGTGAAATTTCGTATGATCGAGTATAATGGAATAAGAAATGCCCTAGAAATGCTCGAAGATCATTTAGAATGTGTAGACCGGATAAAAGGTAGAGGGTAGTTAACTCCTTTTTATTTAGATAAATGGTTTCTGAGGCTATCATTTCGTTCAACGTTTCGCTGCATTCTCTTGCAAATAGGATGCATACAAATGCGCTATGAGATTCTTGTAACTTGATAAACGCAAACGTATTATATACTTTACTGTCATTGAAAGTATCCAAAACATTTCTTATCTTTTTTAGTTCTGTAAGAATGTTTTGTTCCAGATATCAGCATTGGGTACAATTATGCAAATTTGAAATGTTATATAATTTTATTTGACTAAATTGTTACATCAATTTTCGAACGATTATATCATCAGTTTCGATTGTAGAGCCAGTGCAGTCGTCGTAATCCGTAGAAGGGTTGTCTGGTTAACCCTTACGGTACTAGGGGTGGACATGTGCGCTGAATAAAAACTGTCACAGTGACCTAAAAGGATCTTTATACCCTCAACATGATACGTGTCCTACGGTCTAATGGAAGGAAGATGTGTGCTGTTAGTATTTGCCATTACGATTTATCACTATGTAAAATTGTCCCTACGTTTCCAGGTGGAAAATAATTTTTATCAATTATGAAGAAAGACGCCGGACATTTTTCAATTGTCGGCCCTTTCCATATGAAAGTGTGGAAAGTGTAATTGCGCGCTCCGCATTCTTTCTACCTGGAAAGAAGCCAAATCTTTATCCAAAAAACAAAGCAACGATTTGTAAAATCACGCCGAAGACAATTTTGACATATGAAATGCTAGTGTGAGGATCCATCGTCATAAACCATATAACAAAATTAGAAACACAGCAATTAGTAATGTTACGGATAATTACCAAAGTTTTGCGGCTTGTTAGAAACTTGAGCACAAGACAGAACCTAAATATACCTACAGACAAATGCGAATTGGTCACATAACTAAAGATTCAGCAGCATGATAACAAACACCTTAATAGACTTGCTGAACAAATATGTACGATGGACCCAAGATTTATCTACATGATAAATAATAGGACCAATCAAAATGGCAACCCAAACGATACAGATCAGAAATAAATAAAAAAGAAGAACAAATGTTTGCAGTGGAAATTGCATTAATAATTCATTACACGAATCGATTAATTTTTACAAACGGTGATAGTAAAGAAAAGAGCAAAGGATCCTCCGGTACCATCTAGTCCAAATACACGGGAGGAACAAGGCTAGTAACGGAACTTGAAACACTCGTCTCAAAAGTCAGCAACATTTAAGAAAACCGAAAGAAGAGTTTCGTCACACGAAATGTCATTTCGATCAAAGTTTTTAAACGATTTCTCCACGGTACCAGCGCGACGTTTGCGGATCGACCGTCTCGTTGATCGATCGTAAAGTTTTCTACGTGCAATTGAGCAAGGAAAACTTTGAACGTTGAAGTAGCAAAATTTAAAATATAACACTTTTTGTCTTTCCAACAAGATCGGTCACTTTGTTGATACGAACCGCCCGCGGCAAAAGTAGTAAAAAGAAACATTGTCGATAAAATGGAGGGAAATGATGCAAACTCGTCGGCGACTCGCGGAGAAACGGCAAGAAGTGTACTCACGGATGATGGTATTGTTCCGAGGGGTTGTAAAGGGACACTGTACGACAGAACGAAGGAAAGATCGACGATAGGAGACACCCGCGTCTGCTCGTCACTGCGATACTACTGGCGAAGGTTGCTCTACCCGCGCGAGAATGAGCGACCTACGAAGCCACCCCCACCCACCCCCTATCCAACAGGAGTATAGCAAACTACCAACCACCCCGCGCGAGGATCGGCGATTGAATCGTTTTTGGAATAATTTGTCAACGATTAATTACGAACAGAAATTAACGATGCGCCGATAAGGAATACTCTTGGTGATCGCGTGCACGGCGTAGCAATTTTAACCGAGGGTCTAATATCGATAAATAGAGGACTTCCGTCATCCTAATCGTGACTAATGTTGGATACTTGATACCCCTGTTGCTAATTTTTAAACCATTTAAGGCTATTTCTGTACTACATTACGGTCATAATTATTCACTTTCGAAAGCTTTGTAAACATTTCTCATATAACAAAGTCTCGTGTATTTCTTCTTCACTGCAGGTCATGGGGATTCATGGAAATCTACACAATATTGCAGGTCACATTTTTTAAATTTCGAATTGTAGTTTTTACAAAGCTGTGAGTAGCTACATAATGACTATCTACTGTATAGATTCGAAGCAATTCAGAGTGATCGCTAGGCCATCACTAATCGTGACCAAGCTGGGACGTGACAAATTGACGTCAATCGTAGTGATAAAGGTAGAAGCAGCAAACAATAAAATCACAAGTATTTGGAAACGTTGAATACCGAACCCTTTTTTGTCTCCCAGTTTTTTATCGATTTGAGCGAATAACGGCAATCAAATACACTGATACCGGTGATTCTTGACTGTTAGACAAAAGTGAAAGATAATTGAATAAAATTCCGTATTGTTTCACGATTTCTGCGCTATATTAGAAATAACCAACGTGTATTTATTCGGAACGATATACTTCATATTTACATAAGGACATAAATATGTGATAATGTTTCACTCCGCGTACATCGAAATATAAAGTTGAAATAATTCGATGTGTTCCCGTTATTTACTTTGATAACATTGGTAATGTTAATGTTATCGAACACGAAACTGCAATGCGGATACACAATAAATCTAGTGCACAGAACGCATTTATACAATATCGTTTCAAGCAAGTTAAGTACAAAGGAGTGCGTGACATAATAGTTCATTAAGTTGCTCATATAGGATTAAAAGCTTTACGAGTTTGTTTCGTACAGATTGTGTACGCACAAAGCATGCTAATCGCCGTACAGTTAAAGCACGATATTACGAATTGAAACGATCAAATTTTTCAATCGGATATTCTATACTCGATTGTATAATTACAGTCACAATCGATACCAATACATTTTCGGACGAATAAATTTAAAATTCACTTATAGCATTTTGCGAATTATGCGACTAAATCTAACTTCGATATCCAGTTTACGACGAAGACAAACATTTTTTACTGTGACGCGAAGTACGTTAAAGTTGAGGGGTTGCATCGAATATATAACGTGGATAAAACTTTTGTTATAAAACATTTCAGAACATTGGATGAAGGGAGACTATTTATCTGTTTGCTAAATCTGTTACGGGATAAAACTTTTAAAATTGTTACGATACTAGCGTGTGCCGATACAGGCGGTCACGGTACTCACGCATGGTGGTACAACGCGTGGCGATAAAGCACGTGGGGATACTGACGCGTTACCAATATCTATATACTTATACTAATATCTAGCGTTATAAATCGCAATAACCTAAAGCTACTCTTTCTTCGGCAAAAATCTTAATTACTCCAGTAACTAAATTTAAGGGTAAGTGCTTCTAAAACAGCTTATACGGATATATTTCATCCCTCGTAAGCATACACGCATTCTGAATGCATGTCAGTAGCACGTGCACATGGATATCGAATATATCCCGTTCCGTGTGCCATTCTAATTAAAGCGGTTTAAGGTAAAGAGTTGACGCGGTCGAATGAATGGTCGTCGCGAGGGATTCATCCAGATACTCGGGGCTCCACACGTTCCGACACGGTAGCCTTAATTAAAATTTCTTAATCACCATGAATTGTGGTGGACGCACCTCGTGTTCCCGTTATTCGAGCTAAGTCGTCGTTACACGAAATTTGAGATTCATAGACGACCTACGGGAAGTGGACTCGAACGATGCTGAAGTATAATATTTGTTCGGACTTGTTGATGAAACGCAGACCAGCGCTATATGCATGTTAATAAATTCTAATCAAAATCAAAGCAAATTTAAATGGTAATTTCAAACACTTCGTGACAGCTTCGACACTTTGAGTATCGTGACAGAGTGGGAAATCTGAGGAAGCCCTCAAGTATATAGAAAAATTATCCGCAACTTCGTCAAAATATAATTTTCGAATGACAATCGAGTACTTTCGAAGTACAGGTGATGTTAAAAATTTTGCGAACGAATTAGCCATGTCGTCTGTAACAATTTAATAAGGCAGCTAGTAAAAGTTTCTTGAATCGAAAGGAGTCTTATAGAGCGAGTGGCACAAGTGACTGGATACGACGATGACATGTTCGAAAGATACTCGTTCGTGGAATATAAAATGTTTGAACCGAGGGTGGATCGCGAAGATGGCAATATGGAGGATTACGTAATCGAGTCACTTCCGCGAAGCTTCGAATCGTGTTTGAATGCGTGCAAGCTGGCCGTCCTTTGGAATATAGATCTGAAAATCTGTGTGGCGTGACCTCGAGCAGTCTACCGCTTCCTCTTTCTCTTCCTCTTCGTTTAATTCCCGACTAAATATTTGGTGCAAACATTTCGCGCTGATTTTATAAATCTGCTCGAGTGGCCTGCCCGCTCTAAAGAAACTGCTCAAAATTGTCAAACGATGTCGAATGTTTTCATTCGCTGTTGTAATCTCTTGACATCTTGTTTTTAGTTTTCTTTTAATCTTTTGGCCTTAATTACTTTTCGTATTACAGTAGGCTCTTGTTAAATTGCCACCTTCATGAACGTAAAACATCTGGAATCCCTAAATTCGTTACGCCGCCACGCGTTGGTTACTATGATTCGTTTGAATAGTCGATTATTACTGAAATAAAATACCGAAGTATTTTATCTCGGGGCAAATATAAACAGATTATAGATCTGTCAGATTAATCTGGCGCGGTAGATATTTTGTACACAGCCTCGCGGAAGATTAACCTGGAAATATTATCAGCAAAATAATTATTAAATATTCGTGAACAGATTACATAAAGTTCAGCTTTGCCTTTCGGTAGAAAGTTACTGAATGAGTTGCGAACGCATTCCATAAACTGGAATAATCTTAAAATTTGTTTTCGCAGATGTCAGTAGCAGAGAGCTTGCGAAAGTCTCGTTGCTTTTCTCGTATCGGAAAATACTAACGGGTGGTATTTTGTCGCTAGAGAGTTATTCTGCAAGTCGAAAAAGAGGTGATTGTTCTTATCACTGTGGGATAACGCAGCTGGTTCGAGACTGTGGAAGAATCGATCAGAATTTCCCACGCTTAGGACGATTAAATTGATAACCCTCAGATGGCAGCAGTATCGAAGAATGGAATCGAATATTAGTTTTCACTGTGGGATAACGCAGCTGGTTCGAGACTGTGGAAGAATCGATCAGAATTTCCCGCGCTTAGGACGATTAAATTGATAACCCTCAGATGGCAGCAGTATCGAAGAATGGAATCGAATATTAGTTTTGTCTAAGTGCTCGGCTGAAAAGTTTGGTCACTGTTTGCGGCAGAAATATGATGCAAACGAAGCTCTCTAGCAAATATAATACAAACAAAAAAGGAACTAACTAATCACTGTAGACACTAAAATAATGTTTGAAGCCTCGGGTATATCTTTAGAATAAATTTGATACCACTTGTAATATGGTCACATTACTGTAAATAATAACTGCAGAATAATTATATACAACATAATTCAGCCCAAGATATCATTTGTGGTATCTGTTTTTTTATACAATATGGTTCAGTATACATTTTCACGGCATAAAAAAATAATCAGACGGAATATCGTTGGACAGCTTGTACCGCTAATAGTTTCCCCAGTTTTATTTGTGGATTTAATATCTGGAAACACGTGACAAAAATTCCACTAAAAGTGATATTTATGAGTTTAGTATATACTGTTTGAACCAATAAATCACTGCCAAAAGTCTCTGGTAATAAAAACGCGATGCGTTGATGATAATGTTTCATTTATTTTATAAATAATCTGCATTGGTATTTATAGAGAGAAGGCAATAAGTGATTTAATGTTAAATAACAGAGTTCAAATACGGCATTTTATGTTAAATGATATTGATTTGATTTCTGTATCGTTCTTGACTAAATAAGCAACATGATTATTCATGTTTATACGAGATACATATCATTGATCGCTGAGCGAGCTGAATTAACCCTTTGCACTCGGGACCTTTTTCGCGCGGCGCACCAGCAACTCGAGACGTTTCCCAGCCTTTTTGACGCATTTCTTACCGGGAACTTAAAATCATTACACACTCAAATTAATGCATAAAATTTTTATATTTTCACATTTTATATATCTTTATACCTTTACAAACATAATTTCTTAAATATTAGTCTCTGTAATTTTTCTGTGTATGATATTTCATGAAACAGTTTTCAAGATGCATGCCCGGCTTGCGGGGCATATTATTTTATATCCTTTCTCACTGCAGCTCAGAGAATTAATAACGCATTCTTGGAAATGAACGCAAGATCCATTATGGTTTCATATTCGAATGGAATTCATATCCCGTTCGTTGTTACGCGACATCGTCCATTACCGATTCCTTTTGTTGCTTTCCCTCAAGTCACATCGTAGGTAGAAACAACGGTATTACCGCAAGTTACCCGAAATCTGCGAACTTTCTGAACGCATTTAGCTGCTTTCGTTTGCCTGCTTGATCCTCTCGAACAAGGATCACGCAACGATCAGCAAATAAACGAGAAACGTCCATTTTCTCCTCTGTCATACATCACCCGAGTAGACGAATGATGACAGCGATTACGACAGCTTCGCTTTCATCCAATCGCTAATGATTCCGCGAAGGAAAAAGAAAAAGAATGATCGAACTAAACAATGCAGACGCAACTAGACTTTCGATGCATTCATTCTTTTTGAGCAACTGAAACGATATCTTCTTACCTGCTCGAGGTTGAAGGTAACTTGATCGAAGGCAACCTTCTCTACAATTAAAAGGTTACGCTACGTCCATTAATTAAGCGATTCTTCGAAAACAGCGTTCGTGATCCATTTTTGGGTAACGGTACAACTGACGAACACACTGCCGAACGTTTAGGATGTTAAATTGATTGGCACTCAACGCGTTGGAACGAAATTAGCCGGAAATTTTTTACGTAAATTGCAACGGAACCGGTACCCGTGCTAATTAGGCAATTAACCGACGGGATCGCGTCGAAATTTTGGCAAAAGATCGTTGAATGCTAAACTCTGTCTAGTCAGCGACGTACATCGATTCTACGCGTGCATAACAATGGCGAATGGGGATACTATAAGCGAACGTATGACGAGCCGGATTTAACACGAAAATAACGTGCTACTTTTTTTAACTACCTCCTATCGAGTCGTCGAGAACACTGAGAAGTTTGAAATTCTGTGCTCGTATTCCGCGCGGCAATGTCTACCCGTTCCGAGCATCACTTACCGCGGGAATTCTAATTGTATTCCAAGTGGATTCGCAAACGTAACAACGAACGGGCGACGTGATTGCGTAGTTTCGTGTTGTTGGACGTTTCTAGATATTTCGCTTCTGACTAGTCTCTGGACCAGTATCGGTAATAGTTTTGAAAAAAGTACACGGTACATGAATGCATAATAAATAACACTTTTGTTTGACGAGTCGCATGCTACACTCTTTCATGCAGACCTCTTTCACTCATAAATAAGAACCACCTCATGCATAGTGATCATGTGTGGGGATATGTTATGTATGTCAGGGTCAACGTATTTTCGAGGGTCGTCGAGGTCAATTAGCTGATGCTATTTCGCCTTTGAATGATTTATGATAGGGATAGACTGCGTGAGGTCTGAATGAAAGGTAGGTTGTTTATGAGTGTCCAAATGAGGCGACAGACGATGGCTATTGCCTCGCAGTCGTATGGCTATCGGATGTCGCAGGACTGCTTGTTTGTCAGTTTGTAAGCCTGTGAAAAAGGCAGGCAGTTTGTTATTGCATTGCCTGAATGAATAGGAACGTTGTTAGAGTTTCATACAGATGAGGTTTACGACATGGCGAGAGAATGTGGCCACTTTTGAAACGCATAGTTTATTATCCGTACCATCTGTGTGCCAGCACTACGATGGTACGTGACAGTTTTAGTTTTTAGCAAATTGGTTTAGTGCTGTATTCATTCGTAGATTTCTTTGGGTTTCAGCGGCACATGCCATGCCATAAACCTCGAGCACTTGAAGGTTCAAGGGTGACTTAGACCTGGGAGGTAACGGTTTTCAGATTTCCGGGGAACGCGTCACCAAGTTTTGGGAAAACCCAGAGTTTCCACCACTACCGCCCACCCCCATGTAGGATACCTTTGTTCCCCTTCCAGAAAAATAGCACGCCAAGGGCGCAATCGAAGGGCGGACAAGAGGTTTTAAAGATGGCAAAAAATACCAAAGAGAGTCAGACTAACAAAAGTAGAGACACAGAGTACGACTAGCATAGAGTCAGAACAGTACAGAGCAGATTAAATAGAGCAACAATAGTAAAGATAGAACTCAGAGTAGTTACCTATAGTCAAAGAGTTTAACACACATAAAGTTACACACACACACACACACACACACACACACACACGCACACGCACACGCACACGCACACGCACACGCACACGCACACGCACACGCACACGCACACGCACACGCACACGCACACGCACACGCACACGCACACGCACACGCACACGCACACACACACACACACACACACTCATATACGAATTAAATAGTATTCTCATAAAACAAGTGTGTGTTATTTCACGGCCCCAATCCGTAACTATTGGGTGGTCCTTCACCAGCATCGACATAGATCGTAGACGGCACCTTGTGAAATTCATACCAGGGCTCGAGCGGACCCTAACAAACGTTATTCCTTAAGGATCTGGCCACGGAGTGGGGAAGGCGAGGATGCCTTCGAGAAAGAGAGTTAAGTTTGACCTCTTGGCACTTACCCCAGAACCTGAGTTGTATACGCATCGCATGCAAGAAAAAGATAGATTTTTTAACATGTAAATTGATTGTAAAACTAAGACGGATTTCTTTTATTACGATATTTATCTGTTAAATTATGTTTAATAACAATATTGTTCCTCTAGCAACATATTGTCGTGATCACTTGTGTTGGATTCCGGGAGAATTAACAACACAGTTTATTTGAAGAATACTCGTGCAGCTTTATTGGGTCGGCTAAGTACTAGACTCTTTCTAGCCAGTTTTCGATATTGCAAGGTTTTATATACTATTGTTGTTGGTAGGTTGAGGTAGAGACGGTGGTCAAGGGACAAGTGTGACTCAGGACGCGTGCGAGGTCCAGGATGAGTAAGAAGTAGGAATCGTTTCTATTAGTATGTTTGTATGGGGATGAGTCTATATGTAGTTGCGATATGATTTGTTTGGACGCGTTGGTCATCCAACACTTGCAACATTACGAAACATTGTAATTACGAACGAAGTAATTACAAAATAATAGACGTTGTAATAGTCTTAAATAGTGGATTAATGTGGGATCTTAGGGCGAATCAGTAATTAAATCTGTGATGTGGAGAAATTACACTTTATTACTTTCGCACGTTGATATCTAATCTTTCGCCGACTCGAACAGGACTAACTCTCGCACCGAACATTCGTCAGCGATTGACACGTGACGTACGCTTTCTCTCACTCTCTCTCATATCTCATAAAGTCTTCTCGTATTGTTTTGGGACCAGTGGTATAAAACAACCGATCATAATAGCTGAGCGCGCGACTCGCCTACCTGAAACGGCGGTACCCCGCGTCCTTTTCCAGCTTGTAGTGACGTCAATTTTCGAGGCTCCATCGTTCTGAATGGCTCATTTTAAAGGGGAAACTTCAAAGAATATGACCATACTTTTTTCAAATTTTAACCCTTTACGCCCCTCATTGAGAAAAATGCAAAAAAAGAATTTGTTTAAATTTTCCGACATTTTATAACAAATTGACAAAGTTAAAAAAAATATTTTAAAATAGCTCAATCCTTCATGAATAAAACAAAAAAAATGTAGCTAAATCGGTTGAGCAGTTTCTGAGAAAAAAATTCGTAAGTGAAGCCTATTTTTGCAAAAATGGGCAAAAATTGCAAACTTTGAAGGCTTGGTATCCCTTAACAAATTCGAAACCGGCAAAATGATGACTTAAACCCCCCCTAATTTCACATATACTACAACATATTTCGATTAGAGCAAAATCGCAGATGGTGACTTCCAAAAGTGATCGATTTGGCGTGGAATGACCCACATATTAATTCCGCATTAATGTATGTAAGATACGGGTTAAAATGATCGACGCGATTGCAAACTCTGTTTTAAAAATGCAATATATATTCTCGTAAAGGCTACGAATTCGAAGGCGAAGCTACGTCTTTCGCTGTTCTTCACAGAATGCCCTCTTCCTGTTCCGAGAGGTTTCCCTGTCCCTCGCGAAATTCAGGGGCCTTGGGGTTGTTTATGGCCCTGACGTCCCAGCGTCGGGCCTCGTCACCGTCGTTGGACGGCCATGTGCCCTTTGCCCTGATTTATTAGGGTGGGTCGTTCAGAATTTTCTAACATGTATGTATTTGATTACATATTTCATGCATAGTATCCGCAGAATGAGATAAAAATATATTTACATACATATATTGCTGTTTGCCTAGATTAAATACGATCAGTAATAACGATGTACAGTAATACAATCGAAGACCAATGTTGTTAACCGTGTGCAATTAGCAAAATCATAAAATCAAATGAAGTTACGTTGGAATTAATTCCTAAAAGCAGTGTAGGCGCGAGTCGGCATAGAAGGAAGCGATAAATCGGCGGTCCTCGCCCTCTATCGTCGAAAAATGATTTCCGCGATTTGCGAAATGAGTGCGAGTAGTAGTGAGTGATCGAGTCTAGGCCACAAAGGACGGTGTGCCTGATTTTAAGATTAAGAAAGCGAAGGACTGCTTTTCTTTTCTGTTCAGTCCATATATGTATATATTTTTGTTGTATTTCCAATTTGCAATATTAAGTTCATTAAATATCTATACAACCAATTTTGTTTAATTAACTGTGCGTGACCCAAATTAAATTTGGGGAATTATCGTTTCGCGTTTACAGCAGTAACAGATTTTATAGCTCTGCGTTGGAATCAATTTCAAGAGGGCCCAACAAAGGTTTTTCTTCTTCTTAGCTTTCTCTTTTGATATTTTCACTTCGATTCTAGCTTTCGTATAGTGCAGACATCGTTCGTGTTTACAGTAATAAAGCATCAGTTTTATTCGATTTCGTGTGTATAATTTATTTTAAACTAAAGAAACCATACCATATTTCCATTACTCTGTTACAAAATGACTCCTTTGTAGGACCGTTCAAATTTAACGCGATCGAGTGAGCGTATGACCGAGCGAATGAGGCGAGTGTGGATGCGAGAGAGAGAGAGAGAGATAGAGTGCATGATACAATATACAGGGTGTCCCGCGACAGGTGTTACTCCCGGGAAGGGGTGGTAGAGGACGTCATTCTGAACAAGATTTTCCTTTGCAAAAATGGGGTTTGAAGCTTCGTTTTCGAATTATTAAGGAAAAACACGGACCAATCAGAGCGCAGGGATTACGCGCGCCCAGAAACGAGAGCGACAGCTTCGAGCCTTTCAGCTGGGCGCGATCATGATCAAGTGCCTTTGCCTCGGAATAGTCTATCGTCTAACGAGAAGTCTTTACATCGAAACTCAGTTAAATAATGAACAGAACAGTTACAACTAATGTTCACTTATTCATTTTTCGTGAATATGCGATAAACAAATTTGAATCAGACTCACCTATTGTTTAAAAATAATCCTGTTACAGTAATATTGTGTTTTCGTGACTTCATCGATCCTAATCTTTTGTAAAAAGACACACTGCACAATATCTTGTTACAATTGAAATTCGCGCGCGCCTGTCGCGCAAATTCGGAAACCGAGAGGCCCGGCGGGAGCCTTCCGCGAACAGTCGTGACGCAGCCACCGACAAGTCGAGACGCGTGTTATCCGTACATCTATACCTGATTAATTATAATTACCATTGTACTATTCTTAATAAACTATATATATATATATATATATATATATATATATATATATATATATATATATATATAAAGAGAAGTGTAACAATCTAATATCACAACCTAGTCAGTGAACTCATTTCACTTCACTGTCACTTCTAATTGGTATTTTTAACTGTAATATTCTGCTACCACTGTTCACTAATATCCTAATGAAATAATCACAGATAAAGAATGCAAATAAAAAGGCGTAAACGATTATTCATAAATAATTTTAGCGACTTTTTATTTTCTCTTTTGATGTTGAACACCCGACGATCTGTCCTAAACTGCCGTACGCAACGCGATGAACATCTTCGACTGGAAATTTAGACAACAGTCCCTTGCAAGAAGGGCGTTTGACATTCGAACGAAAGTGAGAGTATGCCTTTCTTTATAAAAAGGCGAAAACCGTTTTTGCCTTTTAGAAAGGGAAAGGGACAAGGTTTTTCTCGGACGCCTATGAAACGACAGTCGAGCGAGCAAAACGGAGCCGTTTAATTGTTTTATGATTCTTTGCCTGGACGGTCCGCACGGCCGAAGACGATGTCCAGAATTCTTACTTTCTTTAGACTCGGCACATTTGGAGTCACGATCGGCAGTTTAGAACAGAACGTTCGAAGCGAAACATTAAAGAGTAAAAATCACTGAAGTTATTTTCGGATAATCGTTCACGCGTCTTCGCTTGTTCATCCATCGTTATTACATTAAGAAATTAGTGAAAAGTGACAACAAAATATTGCAGTGAACAGTGATAATAAAAAATAATAGTGAAGTGAACCGGCTGTGAAATCAGCTATTGTGGGTTGTGTATTATTTTTATGAATAGTTAGGATAAATGGAACGATGTAGTTACAAAGATCCATTTCCAATCAAGCAAGATTATTTTTAAACAATTGGTGAATCTTAGTTTAATGGTTAATAAGTTTTGCGAAAATTTAAAATTACAGAAATTTAATTTGCTCGGTTTCTATTAATTACACATAACTAATTCCGTTCCTCCTTCATAAGGAATAAGTAATAGAAGACTATTTGCATTTATTCTGTTCATTATTTAACTGAGTTTCGATGTAAAGACTTCTCGTTAGACGATAGACTATTCCGAGGCAAAGGCACTTGATCATGATCGCGCCCAGCTGCAAGGCTCGAAGCTGTCGCTCTCGCTTCTGGGCGCGCGTAATCCCTGCGCTCTGATTGGTCCGTGTTTTTCCTTAATAATTCGAAAACGAAGCTTCAAACCCCATTTTTGCAAAGGAAAATCTTGTTCAGAATGACGTCCTCTACCACCCCTTCCCGGGAGTAACACCTGTCGCGGGACACCCTGTATATACCTTCGGTCATTTTTCCTGATTATTCCTACACACAATTACATTGGTAAAAGTAACATTTAGCAAAATTGAAAAATAAAAAAGTTTAATTGTTGCATTAGTATTGTCATATCGATACGTTTCTATCGATTTTATTCCTTTCTTGGACCTCTCTCTCTCTCTCTCTCGTTCATTCTGTCTTTTTCTACGTTCGACGCTCGGCTCGAGTCAAATGTAAACAGAGAATCGACACCTCGACTGGATAACTGCAACGCTTGGGTCCCGATTTTGTCGCAGTTATCCAGTTTTAGTGTACTTTTATTATTATTTTAAGGAGCACAACACGTTTTTGTAAGGCATTGGGAAAAACGCTCTTGCGGGGCAAACGGCGTAGGATTGCCGGCAGGGCCCTGGGCATTGTCCATCGTCACCCCCACCTTTTGGGTTGGAGATTCGTACGACGCTGCAGGGACAGCGGACGCGGGACAGGGCAGAGTTTTCCCGAACGCACAGGACAAACGACAGAATAAAGCATTTTCTCAAAGTATCATACGCGAGTCCCTAGTTTATTCACTCCACCCTTTTTCCACTGACAGACTTTTATCGTAGATTTTCCCCTGTGTTCTAACATTTTTGTAATTTATAGTACTTATTGAATCCGTATCAACAAGTAAATATATATCATGTTTGGTCTCATTTTAATCAGAAAAATTTCACAAATTCGTTAGTAAAAATTTCATTAGTAACAATTGAGAAACAAAAAAGTTTTATTGTTGCATTAGTATTGTGTCATCGATATGCCGATTCGGATTACATTACATACGCTACTCGCTTTTCAAGTATCAACATTGAAGGGGGAATCCCCCTAGTGGTGGCGATAGTAACGTTGCAGTTATCCAGTCCATCTTTCTCGCAGTTATCCAGTTTTTACTGTACATATAGCCTTTCATGAATGGCTATGAATCGCTATGTATCAGAGTGAGAAAACAATATACATGTTCTGTCCTCTTTCCACTACATTGTTCGGTCAACCGTGAAATGACCTCTGGTTTCACGGACCTCTTACTTTTTCTCAGATCTCTCACTCAGCGGCCGACTTCAAATAAAGAAGGAGGGATAGAAATTTGCTTGTTACGAATCACAAAACTGTTGTTTATTAACCGACTTCGAAAAGGAGGAGGTTACTCAATTCGATCAGTATATTTTTTTTTTTTCTGTGTATGTTCACCGATTACTCCGAGATGGGTGGACCGATCGGAATGAAACCTTTTGCATTTTGTAGAGTATGTGTTCCGATTGGTCCTGTTAAAAAAACATTCTTAATTTTTTTATTGCAAACCATTGTTATTGCAAAAAGACGGATAGTCTAAAACCTCAACATTGGACGATTTTAATGAGCTTTTAATATGTTATCAGGGACACGATTCTGAACAACGTTTTCCTTATGCATAATGTAGGAAGTGGAAAGAAGTGGAAATGACATGACCGAGCGCTGATATTAGATATTTATAAACAAAAGATGCTGCTTGTTACACGTCGGTAACTTCGGTCAGCTATTTTTCAAGTTACCGACCTGGCAAGCAGCAAATCAGCATTAAATGAAATTAGGATCAGATCACTTTGAAAATGAGGATCGAGAAAAAGAAGAGAATTTGAATAGGTGAACCGCGGCGAAATACAGACGTTTTAAAAGTTTTTAAAAGGCGATAAAAGTTCTTGAAAGTCGAAGTTTGGTGTTAATATTAGAAGTTAAAAGTTAGTGTTTATATTAGTTTTGTTAAATTATAAATAAAGTGTGTTAATAGCTTTGCACGGACTGAAATAAATCAGTGCAAAACCGCTTCTGCATCTTTTCCTACAATAATTAATGGAAACCTTTTGTTTTTAAGATATTCGCAAAAAACTGTTGTTATTATGACATTGAATTGTACGTATGGCAACGTGTCTACGACGGTTTACGGGTCACCATGCCCTATGTTTATCAGTCGATCCTCCACTATTTATATAATAAACATATGGCATCAGACGATAATCAGTATACACGTATAACAACAACCATTGTTATTGCAAAATACTATTCCTTGGTATTACTCTCCAAGGAATGTACCGATCACGATGAAACTTTTTACGTCTCGTAGATCTTTCCACGGTGACCTCATTTACAAAAACTTATGTAGCTTAATAACTAAACGGAGAAATCACCTTAGGGTATCATACAAATTCTGCTCGTTCTACTAAAAAGTGTGAAATAAAATAATTTTTAGAAAAAAAATATACCGACTTCGAAATGCACTAAAAAGTATGAAATAATTTATATTCCCTAATGAAATAATTTCTATTGCATTCATGCAAGTTCCCCAAAAGCTATGAACGAAACCTATTGTAGCGGCACATGGCTCGCAACGTTGGTAGAAAATAGCATTGACCATTTACAGATGTTTAGGTATAGGCAATTAAGCCTACCCTGAACTCTGTAAGTTGGCGAAATTATTTTATACTTTTTAGACGTGCGTAGTTGAATAGGCTACCCTACCATAAACGTTGCCAGCCATGTCCCGTTACGGTTCGTTAGGCCACATGGTCAGCGCGAGCCGGAAGAAAACTTTCGGTTGACGAAGTGGTAATTTATGATATCTTCCCCTGCCGAAAATCGGAGGATTTTGGAGTAGGAAGTTGACTCCACCCTCTAAGATTTCTAGAGGTAACGCCTTTTCCGAAAGAAAATATATACTGTGGAAAGGCGTCTAAAGTATTAATTGCCAGTCGAGTCTCCGATATACCTTCTAACTCAGATTCTGAATAAACGACCCTTGCAACATAACCGTCGTGAGTATTTCACTTACCCACCTCGCGACACCTATTTACAAGTTAAATAGTGTACTAAATACATTTCAACCTTTTCGGAGGCGGCGCAGAATTAAAAAGTTTTCTTCAACTTGTGCCAGTTGTCAACCTTTAAGTAGCCGAATGTAGACGAAGCGTGTACATTCTTTTGCGCCGCCTCCGAAAAGGTTGAAATGTATTTGTTACACTATTTAACTTGTAAATAGGTTTCGTTCATAGCTTTTGGGGAACTTGTATGAATGCAATAGAAATTATTTCATTAGGGAATAGAAATTATTTCATACTTTTTAGTGCATTTCGAAGTCGGTATATTTTTTTTCTAAAAATTATTTTATCATGAATCAATACATACTGTACACCCCACTCCAGATAAACGCGCAGCATTTGTCGGGAGATTGAATCCATTATTGACGCGAAAGAATACATAACGCGTAAAACGCGTGGTATTCGAGTTTAGGTTAATTTTGGTGTTTCGGTCGGGTTAATCACTTTGGTGATTTTATTTCGGGGTCTCGTGAGGACTCGACCACGTATTTCTTGTATCTGTTATCGTCTGTACTCTTTGTTAATTAATGTTTTTTGTATTTTTACAAATATATTAACTCCAGATTTTGGAAGAAACACCGAAGTCGTATGTTATTATTTAGGGCTTGAACCAGATGAACATGACGGCACCTTTACGGATCCTCTTAAAGAGGATCCGCGAACCGCGACGAATACATACATACATATAACGAATGGCGAATAACGAATAACGAGTACGAGTAACAAGTTCGAGTTAATAAAAGTTAATTTTAAAAACTATAAGTTGTAAAGACATTAATGCAACACCTTTGCAAATAAAGCGGTTCGAAATGCCACGAATACTGCGTAAATTCATATAATTCAGATTTACGACATTATGCGAAGCTGCAATCTAAAAAAAGCAGGGAAACGTAATTCGGAAAATTGAATGATCGTTAAATTTTGAATACAAATGGCTAGAAAAGCTATCGAGGTGTTTTGCGACTGCGTCGAGAGTGCATGTTCTGTCCACGGATCCAAGTTTCGCTTCAGTTTACGGCGCGCTGTCGATTTCATCGAATTGATATCTCGTTGCCAACGTGGCTAGCATCTGTCGGTGCATTGCATGATAACAACAAATGATTAAGTCCCGTTTTACGGCTAACCAATGACTGACAAAATAAAAATTCGCAAATCGCTGCGATAATACATACAGTCGGTGTGGAAAGTATATATACAGCGACCAATTTTAAATAAAATGTTGTGCGGAAATGTCAGTTACAAATTTTAAGGGGAAAAAATGATGAATAAATATTCTTGGGTGTTTGTAGAAAAGATTTCGTGAAAACTAAATTTTATTTTCTTCAGGATTAACAAAAATATACAATAAGAACAGTTGAATGTAAAAAATAGACGCACAGAGAGTATTCAGACAGTTGTGAATAATGAAAAATAAACTATAAAAGAACAATGTATTTTTTATATTTTAATAATTTGTAGGATTTCCTTTGGATTTTGGATTTTGGCATGGAATTTACTAAGTTGGATGTTACAGCCGGTTCTATTTTGTTCCACTCCTCTAACAAAGCGATTTTTAAATTTTCTTTTGAAGAAATATCATGATTTCGTATCTTTTTTTCGAGATGATCCCATAGATGTTCTATGGGATTGATATCTGGTGATTGAGGCGGCGTTTGTAAATATTTCGGTGTATTGTATAATACCCATTGCCTTGTATTATATGCAGAATGCTTCGGATCATTGTCGTGGGTGAATATAAAATTGTTTTCAAGACCCATTTTATTTGCACTAGCATGCAGATGTTCTTTTAAAATATCAATGTAAACTGCATGGTTCATAATACCTTCAATAAAATGTAAATATCCCACTCCATTTGCACTCATACAACCCCAGACTAATACAGATCCTCCTTCGTGTTTTACTGTCGGTTGCAAATTTTCTTTTCTGAAATGTGTATTTTTCTTCCTCCACACTGTAAATCTTTTTTTAGAGCCAAATATTTCGAATTTGCTTTCGTCAGTAAAAATTACTTTATTCCAATATTCGATTGGTGTATTAATGTGTTGCTTCGCGAATTCTAATCTTTTCTTACGGTTAGTGTCGTTTACAAAATACTTTTTTCGTGCTATTCGACCATGATATTCGCTACTTCTTAAATAGTCACGCACAGTACTAGCTGACACATCAATGCTAGTGTTGTTTTTAAGTTCCGTTGCAATTTGTTGGGCAATTATACGTGGATTTTGTTTCACTTTACGAATAATTAGTCGTCGATCATACTCGTTTATCTAACGCGGACGCCCACTTCTTCTTTTATTTGAAACAGTTTTTCGTTCTCCGAATCTATCAATTATACTTTGAATGGTAGATCTTGCTCTATTCACTATGGAAGAAATTTCACTAAGTGATTTACATTGATTGTGTAATCGAATAATAATTTTTCGCTCTTCTTCCGTCGTTTCGCAACTTTTACGACCCATATTGAAGTATATTATAAATTTCCAACTTGTTTCTATTAGTACTCTGTACAAACTAATAACTTTTACGAATACTTTCTGTGCGTCTATTTTTTACATTCAACTGTTCTTATTGTATATTTTTGTTAATCCTGAAGAAAATAAAATTTAGTTTTCACGAAATCTTTTCTACAAACACCCAAGAATATTTATTCATCATTTTTCCCCCTTAAAATTTGTAACTGACATTTCCGCACAACATTTTATTTAAAATTGGTCGCTGTACCAATACTTTCCACACCGACTGTAGGTAGAAACATCACAAGCAGAACGTACACGTAATCTTGAATGATTATCACAATTTTTTTTGCTGTATCCTCAAAATTTTTCGTTCTATATTTCAATTAAGAACGAACGAACGAAAATAGAATTGTTGCATTAGTGTTGCGATTAAAATCTGATAAAACGACGATCCTTACCAGTATTTTTTAAACGGACATCGAATATTTTCGTAAATCGAAAATTCTTGTTACTAAACGTCCGATTAATTCGTTGTTTGACAAGATTCGAAATAACGCGGGCTTCATCGAGTCTCCAGTGAATGGTGGCGCGTGTGTTTATTCGAGAGAACAAAGCACGAAAGCTCGTTGAAACAAGAAATTAAGAACGTGTGAATAATAACTGGATCCGGCGAGTCGAAAGCGTAACTAGCTTCCAAGGAAAAGCGGGAGCAGCGAAAAAGGTAAATCGTTTACCGAGAAGCCCCTAGCGAAACGAGTAATCGATAAACCAGATCAATCGATTCGAAAATTTTCATTGAGAACTGTAGCGCATAGTTTCTATAGGAAATAGGCGGTGAAATAAAATAATGTACGGAATTATATTTAAAATGAAAAGTTTAATTCAAAACGTGAAACACGGAAAGGTACGTCTTTACAGTTCAAGGATAACCTTAAGAATGAGGAAAGTCGTTGAAGAAAAATTCGCTACGAGTCTATCGACCCTATGGGTCCTATAGTTAAAATAAACATTTAAGGAGCACAGCTGCATCCTCTTGACTCGAACCTTCAACGTTGGAGAAAGTTTATGACCCGATATTTTTTGAAGACGGAAACACTTAGTTTCTGTTAAATAAATCTAACACGCCTCCTCAAAAATTAATCGGATATCTATATTAAAAATATACCTTTCTGTGCTTCGTCTGGGGTAAGATACACATGGTCCAACATTTGTTGCATAGGATTAGGGAAAACCCAGAAAAACCTAATCAGACCATTATACTATAAAATTTATAAACTTATTCAAAAATAATATAATACTAATATTTTAAATAATATTTTCATGTAGGCCCATTCTAGTTCTGAATTCCTGGAATTTGATTGCCGGTAATGGTTTCGTCAAAACATCAGCCAACTGATTACCTGTAGGAATATATTTCAGTTTTATTACATTTTTCTCAATTTGTTCCCTTGAGAAATGATACTTGATGTCGATATGTTTTGACCTTTTATGATTAGTCGGATTATTTGCTATGCTAATACAACCATTATTATCTTCATAAATTATTATTGAGTTTACAATATTTAAATTAATACTAGCTGCTAAAGATCTTAGCCATAGTGCTTCTCTAACAGCTTCAAAAAGCGCCATGTATTCAGCTTCTGTAGACGAAGCTGCTACTGATGCTTGCCTTTTTGTATTTCAACAAATCGAACAACGTTCAAACAATTTAAACAGATAACCTGTTGTACTTTTTCTATTATTTTTATCGTTTCCGCCGCAATCTGAATCTACATAACCCTGCAAAATATCATTATAATTGCCTCGAACAAAAGTTAATTTAATATCAATGGAACCTTTAAGATATCTCAATATTCTTTTTAGACAGGTCCATACTTCTTTATTATTTTTATTTAAATAACGACTTAAAATATTAACGGACACACTCAAATCAGGTCTAATACATAACATCACATACATCAAACATCCTATGAGATTTCGACAAGGAGCATCGAATTTCTCATCGGAGTCTAAAGCTATGTAATCTAATTTGTTTTCCATAGGTGTACTCACAGATTTACATTCTGACATATTGAATTTATTTAAAATTGTTTGAATATATGCACTTTGATTCATTGTTATTTGATTTTCATTTCTTTCTATTTTTATTCCCAAAAATAATTTTATATCTTGTAAATCTACCATACTAAATTTACTGATTAGATAATTTTTGAAACTATTCATTTCTTCAATGTTAGCAGTAGCAATCACAAGGTCATCTACATAAAGTACCACATATACATATGTAGGATTGGGTCTGAGGGAGTGTCGTAAATAGACTCGTTTTGTCGTCTTCAAAGATATACAATAATATATGATTTAATAATCTTCTATCTTCTATCTTCTATAGATATAAAAATGAATGTTTCTTTGTTTGTCACGTATGCGTTCCTGCACCATTCATCCGATTGCGATGTAATTTTCGTGAGTTGTTTTGCGAACACCAGCGTAGATTTTTGATATATAAAAATGAATGTTTCCACAACAACTCACAAAAATTTCATCGCAATCAGATGAATGGTGTAGGAACGCATACGTGACAAACAAAGAAACATTCATTTTATCAATAGATAGAATGAAGTTTGTCACGTTTGCGTTCCTACATTAACCTGATTGCGATGAAATTTTGGTGAGTTGTTGTGCGAATACCAGCGAAGGTTTCAAAATTAGTATAACTACTTTACAATATGTAGCGGGCGAGTCGTTTAAACAAATGAATGTATTTCATATAGTCGGGAAACCTTCTAATTTATTCGTGTACGCACCAGACGGAAAAACAAAACATATTACAGTACTGATTCGTAGGTCTGGCCAGTTGTTTGTTCGGGTATACTATTCGGCTTCCCTTTGCTCCCGAGCGCGACGACGGAAACCACGTACAAAAAACAGGGGGTTGGGTGTCGCGGTAAACTATAAAGTAATCGGTCGAGCAGCGATGTTATTCTTTAGACAAGGACAAGACCGCGCCGTTGCCAGAGGTATTCAATGTTGGCGCGGCGCACCATTCAGTTGTTCCGTTACGCCAAGACAGTAGGCAGGACGACTACGCGCTTTCTACGCGCGACTATGCTTTCTTCAGCAGAAATGTCTGCTCTATCACGTACAGTTGTTAGATTTTCGCCTAGACTCATACTTTTTTAAATAAATTGAAAAATATCAGCAAAAATTGGTGCGTTTTTGGTGTCTTTCTTACTTTGATCATTATTTAAACATATTTAAATGTTTACAATGTAATAACAATTTATATCGTTTTATTCGGGAAAGTTCACAGATTTTTCTCGTGTAAAAAGCCACTGAATAGCTGCTATGGTGAAAGCACAAAAAATTTCCAAAGTTGAAAATTTGCAATTTTTTTTAATATTAATTTTCTCAAAAACTGTACGTCCTAGAGAAAAACGGATTTCAGATTCGTATTCAGCTCGCAAAAACCTATAAGAATTTCATAGTGGCGGTTACGAAATCGAAAAAAAGTCAAAATTTGTTGTACAGTGGTATTTGCCCCACTTTAGGGTAATTATGCGTGCGCATCGATCCCTTCTCAATAGCGATCGAAGGAGGTCGATGCGAGGATCAATTTCGAGACTCTACGTCTGGAAGCGAACCTAGAAGGATCTCTCTAAATCTATTCAGCGAAAACGGTACGCGATCGGGAGGTAAGATAGACAAACCGACCTGGTAAGATAGACAAACCGGCTATCTACCCTCGACGCATACGCGCCTCAAACCGAGGAGTCTCAAGTTCAAACCGAACTGTGGCACTGCTAGAATACGATTATTAAAAATCCTTTTTGTCGTGTACAGCGTAGTTGTCAAAACAAGAATAGTGATTATAATAAATTCAATTTCTAAAGTCGTTTAAGTATAAAGTTCGCTGAATAGAAGGAGAAGGTGAGTAATTGTTGTTGGTGAGTCATTTCTCAAAAGTAGTCATCGCCTGTTATCCCACAGTTGTAGATAGCGACTGAGATCGTCTAATTATACATTTTGGCGTGGTACAGCTCCCAGGCTCATACAGGCAGTTGAAGTGTCGCTCGGCTCACGTAAAGTGACCCGCCGTATCTTCTAATTGTACCTGTGTGCCCTTGTGAGAGGTAGTCTCGCGGGTGTGGAATTGGATGGTTTCTGCCACATTTGATCGAGGCAAAGCTCACAGACTCGTTTGAGCAACCAGAGTATCGCTCAGCTCACGAAAGTGACCTGCCGTCACTCCTTGGTTGTACTCAAATGCCTTTGTGAAGAGGTGGACACGACCGTATGGTACTGCTGTCTCACTGTTTGGAAGTAAATTTGTTCGAACATAGTTCATACTCCAATTGGGTAACCGAAGTGCCGCTCAGCTCACATATTGTGCCTGCCGTCATCTTCTGGTTGTTCTCGACTGGTTTATGAACTACATAGTACAGGCACCGTTTGACTTTTCCCGAATTATTCGACAAAGTCGATCCGAGTGTTTCTGTACTATACGCGTCGCGAATAATACGATCAGATTAGCACTGTTAGAATTAGGCGTCCGGCATCGGAGGAAGTCTTGAGCCCAACTATAGTCCTCTTGACAAACTCTTAGGTGTCTCAACCTGGTTTTGACTTCGTGCGTGTCTCCACCGGAATAACTTCCCCGATTTATCGGCCAAGTATAAAAGGTGCTGCGACGGTCTTCAATCGTACTTTCCACAGAGATTTTGACTCCAACGACAGAATCACACTACTAGTTTATTTTCTTTAAATTTGAATCCCTTAAATTTGATATAAAAGATATTTTCGTATGTGTCGAAATTAGAATCTGGGAGAGAACTCATCAGATAATAAGTCTACTCTATTTGTTCATTAAACAACGCGATCATTCCATATTGAACTGACGATTTCTATATTGTGTCAAACAAAGTGTGCGTGTCACTTTATTTCGACTTTCATGTAAATATATTTTTTTTTATGTGTTATTGCATAATTTATGTCTAACTTTCTTCAACGACCAACAGACTTTGTTCGCGTTGTCTTCAATTTAATGCGATAATACATTTGTTACGAGTACCTGGCATGTGTTGCAATACCACTCAAAGGAAGAAAGTGTTTGTCTTTTAATTCTGTTTATTGAAGTGCTTTTGGATAGATAATATTTTTTGTTTTTACGTCTGGTGCGTACACGAATAAATTAGGTTTCCCGACGCGTGAGCAGGCCACATACAGCTGTTCATGTGAGAAGCATGGATTTTCGAATTTTAGTCCACACACTTGTAGCGATTGTCCCTGTGCTTTGTTGATGATCATTGCAAATGCGAGTCGCACCGAAAACTGCAAACGTTTGAATTCGAATGGCAGATCTGTTGGAATCATTGGGATGCGTTTGTTTTGGGTGGTGACAAACTTCATGTGAAAACATTCATTTTTATATATCAGAAACCTTCGCTGGTGTTCGCACAACAACTCACCAAAATTTCATCGCAATCGGATGAATGGTGTAGGAACGCATACGTGACAATCAAAGAAACATTCATTTTTATATATATAGATTGTCGAAGGAGTGATAGGACCGCAAACGTCTGAATGTATATTAAATAATGGTCTTTCTACATAACTTTTGTCTTTTGTCCTTCTGAATGATAATCGAGTTTGTTTGCCATTTATACAAGCTTCACACAATTTATTATTTACATTTACTTTTTCTATTTGTTTTATATCTTTAAACATTTCTTTATTCTTTAATTGTAGAAATTTATGTTTTCCAATATGGCCTAATCGTTCATGCCATAAATCATAATCATCTTTATTACAAATATTTATATTAGCAACAGAATGTGTCACATTTGTTTGTATAAATTCAATGCTCGATAAATTATTCTGTGACTTACATGACATAATTATTTTACCACTTTTACTTATCTTTACTCCTGTGGTATCGAAAGTAACAGTCATCCCAGCCTGTTGGATTTTCCGAACAGACAGCAAATTGTACGGGAAATCCGGACAGTAATAAACGTCCTCAATCGATCCTTGCATACCCATGTTGGTTGTGACCAACATCGAGCCCTTCTTGACCGCTTCAATATAGGTTCCGTTTTTCGCCACGGAAATTTTTATTGACTTGTCCAATACAGCGAAATTCCTCGCTAAGTCTTCTCGGTTGATTAGATGGTCAGATGCACCAGAATCGAGAAGGAAAACTATTTTATTGTCCTTTATTTCTTCATTAAAATAATTGCCGGTCATAAACGCAAAACTCGAACAACCTCGTTGTGATTCTTTGGAAGCAGGCGATTTTATTATTTGAGTTGTTTGGGCAGTTTTATTCTGATCGTTTGTATAGTATTTTTGTGCCCTCTTATAATAAAAACAGTCTTTCTTCACATGACCTTTTCTTCCACATTGGTGACACTTGATAATTTGTGATAAATTTTTATTCTTTAAAAGCCAAGGTTTATTTTGAACTTTACACTTCTTCGAATTTTTATATGTTTCAAAATTTTGCCTTTTTAATACTTGTCCTTTTGTAGCCTGGAGCACTTTCAAACCCGTGTCACGGTTCTCACTATTTAATTTTACTTCGTGATCTAAAAGTCTTGTTTTTACAAATGCCAATGTTAAATTATCTTCCGACAAAGTTTCAATTGCCGTTATTATGCCATCATAACAAGCAGGTAGTGTCAATAACAGGTGTGACACTTTGTCGATTTCTTCCAATTTTGCACCTGCTGCTGATTAGTCGGAAATCAAATTTTCAAAAATTGCAAAATGTTTAATTAATGGTGCATCGCTCTGATGTTTTAAGGTTAATAATTACTTCCTTAATGACAATTGTGTAGCAACACTTTTCCTCTCATATATACTGTCTAAATTTTTAAACACTTGTTTTGCACTGTCTTCAATTTGCACAAAACCGAGTAGAGAATCTGCTAAATATTCTATAATAATATTTTTAGCAGTTCTATCAGCTTTACACCACTCTTCGTTTAACATGTCCGGAATTTCTTCGTCTATTACTCTTATTAAATTCAGTTCTGTTCATAAGGCACGAATTCTAAATTTCCACACACACGAAGCTAAAGCTTTGTACCGTGTTTATGAAAAACCCCACATCCTTAATTTGTAAGAGGTGCCGAAGTTGGAGAGAGGTCGACGGTTCTCAGTTTCTGTTCCTTTTTGTTCTTTCTAAATACATATAATTATTCTACTCCACACGTTTATATCTATTTTATTCCACATAACCCTCAACATCTTTGATATTAATTTAAACTACGTACTAAAGTTATATTAATATTATACTAGTCACACACACACGAAAAATATAAAAACACGAAAGTTATAGTTTTTATTTTTATAGTCTTATTGTTCTTATTATTCTATTTCACACTAGCACAGGTAGCACATAACTGATCTGGGCACCATAACCTATAGGAAATAGGCGGTGAAATGAATAATAAACGGAATTATATTTTAAAAATGAAACTTTAATTTAACACGTGAAACACGGAAAGGTACGTCTTTACAGTTCAAGGATAACCTTAAGAATGAGGAAAGTCGTTGAAGAAAAATTCGCTACGAGTCTATAAACCCTATGGGTCCTATAGTTAAAATAAACATCTAAGGAGCACAGCTGCATCCTCTTGACTCGAACCTTCAACGTTGGAGAAAGTTTATGACCCGATAATTTTTGAAGACGGAAACATTTAGTTCCTGTTAAATAAATCTAACAGGAATTAATAATGTCTTTTCTGCGTTTAAAGCGGTAGCATGAATTACTCCTTCTTTAAGTTTACATGGATTACATATTTTAATTTTCGCAACCATTTCTGATCTTGACCCAATAATAATTAATTCTTCCGATTTTTGAGCCGTATTAATTTAAAGGAATAGCAAATGGGATACAATTGATATTGATGCAATTATTCTTATAATATATTTCGGCATTTGTTGTATTGCAAAAATCATTGCCTAATAAACCATCAAAGGGTATGTTTGACTCATCATTGTCATCAATTAATTGAAAATCAACTAAAAATTTATTTTGGTGAATACTTAATTCTATTTGGATTTCTCCAGAAGTTTGAATAGGTGCATTTTTCTTTATGCCCGTTAAAATTATAGTTTTATTATTGGAAACTCGATAATCACTAAGACTTTTCTTTTTTACTAAGGAGACTGAGGCTCCTGTGTCTATAAGAAATTTTAGAACCTTATCAGGAGAGTTGGCAGAAGGACATTCGACTAATATGTATGTTAAATCATTATTATTAAGATTAACATGAGCAAAGTTAGAATTTGAGAATTCACTTATGATAGATTGTTCTATTTGTTTTATATTACGTTGAGGAACGAAAGACTCATTTTCTTTATGAAAATTTATATGGTGAGAATCTGAATTTTGTCTTTGTAAATTTTCGACTGTGTTATCAGTCTGAGAAGTACAAGGGAATTGAAAATTGGATGTTTGCATCTCCGTTTCATGGAAATTAATTGATTGCTGATTGTGAGAATTGGAGCTAGTTTGACCATTCCTATTTCTTTTAACGTTTGACAAGAATCTTTTAACGCACTCTTCAATCGAATCACCTGATTTTTTACAATAGGCACACACAGTGATCTGTCTGTTAGGTTGTCTACTACCTGTCTGTGCATTAAATCTATGATTTTGTTCTGGTCGTTTAATGTAATTATTTGAATTTTCTGAGTATGAGGGTCTGTAATTGGGTTGTCTTTGAATAAGATGAATTGATCTGGAATGATTTATAGGTTTAGGATTATTGAAGCTACTTGAATAATTTTGTGAATGTTCATATCGTATTTTAAGGGCTTTCTCTTCGGCAATTGCAGCAGTAAAAGCGTGATTAATAGTGTCAAATTGTCTATAACGAAGCAATTGAGATATTAGTGGATGAGAATGATAGATAAAACGATTTAATGTCATATTAGTTATCATTGCAATACGCCCTGCAAGTGTATTTTCTTCTAATTCAGAGCTATGGATAGTTGCTAATATTCTAGACGACAAATCTTCTAATCTTTGGAAAAATTGAGAGATATTTTCGGTTCTGCCCTGTCTCATTGAGTCAAGATCTTCAAGGAGCTGATCAAGTGATTTTTTATCTTGGTACAAATTTAATAATAATTCTGAAATTTCTTCCCATGTCGTTAAATTACAATGTCGATTTGTTCCCTGGCTTTTCCCGTGATTTTACTCTTTACGTATAGCAATAAAAGAGATTTTTTTCGAATTCGAATTTTAAATCTATCGCCATCAAAAGTATCGGGAATTAATTTAGTCAGAAATTCATGTTTTGTCCTTCGTAACTCAAACCTCTTGTCTGAGTCACGTAATTCATTGAAAAACATAAATATTAATTAATAAGACAATAGACAATGATTTTGGGGATAAACCCCGAGGAAAAAAGGCCTTGCGGCCAAAAAACCTCATGCAATTCTTTATTTAAAATACGTATTTTTGTGTAAATGTAAATGTGAGGTGTGTATGAGTGATCAGAGAGAGTGCGTAAGACGCAACTCCTCTACGGGTCGTAAAGACCGCATATATATTCAGAGGGATTGCGCGCAGCGCAATTCCTCTACGGATCGTGAATGATCGCGTGTGCTTATTCAGAGAGAGTGCATGGAGCAACTCCTCTACGGGTCGTAAATGACCGCGAGTATTATCAGAGAGAGCGTGCGTAAAGCAACTCCTCTACGGATCATGAAAGATCGCGTGTATTATCAGAGAGAGCGTGCGTAAAGCAACTCCTCTACGGATCATGAAAGATCGCGTATATTATCAGAGAGAGCGTGCGTAAAGCAACTCCTCTACGGATCATGAAAGATCGCGTGTATTATCAGAGAGAGCGTGCGTAAAGCAACTCCTCTACGGATCATGAAAGATCGCGTGTATTATCAGAGAGAGCGTGCGTAAAGCAACTCCTCTACGGATCATGAAAGATCGCGTGTATTATCAGAGAGAGCGTGCGTAAAGCAACTCCTCTACGGATCATGAAAGATCGCGTATATTGGGTCTCGTGACCGCTTTTTATCTATTTAAATAGGAAGAGAATGCTGTAGTGCAACATACCTTGCTATTGGATGTGAATAAGATCTATTGTAGGCCTTTTTGGATAAATTGTCGATACGCGAAATCTTTTTCGATGTTTCCGAAAGAAGAAGCAGGAAAAAACTGACTCGATTGTGTACCGTGTCGCTAAGCTTGGCACCCTTATCGCCTACTTTTCGAGTTGGCGGTGCATCGTTCAAAAAGCGCGACTCTAATTTTTCATGCCTCCATCTTAGGAAGCTCAGGGCTGGCTAGCCCAACCGCGCGGGCCCTCAAAAATTTCGAACTAACAATTCAAGACTAGCACGTGGTGCGTCTACGACTTGATTATGAGCCATAATTATAGAATTATTAGGGTAAGAAAAAACAACAGAAGGAAGGAATCGTGAAAACAAACGAATATCTAGAGAACTGTGTCACTCACGATGATCGAAAATTCTTTGCTGTTGGGGCTGGAGTTGCTAATTCCAGTTATATGTATGTATTCTCCCAGGTTGCAGTGCCTTTCCGTATCAGTTGTCGTGGTTCCTTGTGCCTTGTTCCCTTCCTCGTCCAGTTCCGCAAAACCGCTACTTAAAGTACTGGACATCCCATCCTCGTCGCCAAATTTTATGTTAGATTCCGATTTATTAATCAGAGTCCTTTTTACAATAAGCACTTAGGATCTAGAATCTAGCTGCGATTTAACTTCTGTCTAGTTTCAAGTACAAAGATGATGATAATAATAGCCGTGCTGGGGAGCTTCAGAGGTTCTTTTCAGGATTTGGGTTTTGGTTTTGGAGGTAGTGGGAATGAAGAGAAGGACCAATTGGTATTGTCGGATATCAAGGAGTCAGGCGTATTATTCAGAGTCAGTGAGTAAGGGTGCAAAGGTCGTGTGACTAATTGTGTACGGAAAGATGACGGGATTTGGATCTAGTTTGAACATAAAAATATTGACTATTCTAGAGTGCTAGAGATACTGACTAATCTAAAGAAATAAAAATATTGATAAATCTAAAGCGATATCCAACAGTTAAAATAAATAGGTAAGGAGCAAAATGTCAAACACAATTCAATTCGTTTTAGCATAGATAGTCTACACTTGTCATGATATGTAATCGTTGGAACATATCCTGTAAATACAAATACACTACACAATGATGAGTAATCCGATTAAAGGATTCGCACGAGTACAAATTGATAAACACATAATCAGTTTATGGGGTAGAATAATCTTGATTAGAATGCAGACCGGATGCAAAATACACGAACGCAGTATCCTTTATACAGTCTTTGAAAGTGATTTTTAAGCACCGATTTTCCATGCGATAAATGAGATAATCGAAGAAAATCGCGTTTTTATTTCTAAGAGGGGGCGACACGGTAGTTCGATGGAAAGTAGATCAAAGGAAAACTTTTTATCTGTCCAGTTGGATCAACGTTGAACGAACTTGGCAGGATGCGTTGCAAGGATTTTTTAGTTTACAAGGTAAATGTTCAGAAATCCGTGTTAACAAGAAACATCGAGAACTTCTCCATTTACTATAGCGCCGTTTTCGTATGTGTGTGGGTCACGAAATCTTCGGAGGGGTGTTCGTTACGCTTTTTCTCGGAGTTGGGCCCAGCTGAGATGCCCATATAAGCAGTTTGGGCCGGGGAATCGCGTGGTGACAATTATTTTTTGATCTGATCATCGGATCACCCTGATCCGGATCAAGTGATCGGAAATTTTCAAAGTGCTTGGAATGGGCCGAAAATTGGGATATGGGGGTTTTCGATGGCGCTGAATCCGAATCCAATAATTATTTTTTGATCCGAACACCGGATCACCTTGATCTGGATCAAGGAACGCGGCAGATGCCGCGTGCGCCCCACTAGTTGTTAATACTAATTTGCGACTTACTCCTGTATTTCCTAATAAGACGACTTATACCGATATTCTCGACATTTATAACAGTAAGATTTTCTCTGATTTTTTTCGAATTTACTTAAAAAATGTCTTTAAATTCTATAATTCATGCGGAAAACTTGTGGAATTTGTGGCTTACTTTTCGTCAGACTAGCGAAGCGAATTTAATCAAATTTTAATTTACAGTTGAAAATTTGCACATTTAGGAATTTCAGAATGTGGTGATTTGGGAATATGAGGGTTTGGGGATTTAGGAATTTAGGGATTTGACGTTTAGTGACTTGGGTAGTTTGGCATTTGAGAACAATGTGGGGATTTAGAGGTTTAAGAACACGGAGATTTAGGAACTGTAGGATTTAGTAATCTGGGAATTTAGGAATTTAAAAGAGGTAAAGTTGAGAAAATTAATAAAATATGATCTCTCATTAAATAATTTCTACGTCGGCTTGTATCCAACCTACTATCTTGTACTACCTTTCTCAAAGTTTAAAAATAGATGAAATTAAAATACATGAACCCGAGAGTTACATCGTTGTTACGATGAGTTACAAGAATTTATTCGTCAGTTTAATCTATCGGTAGAGAACCAGACCATATAGCTTATGTCTAAAAATTAATTAGCTTTGAAAGTGGGGAATAGTTTTTGCAAAAACCAGCTGAATTCTTCAAAACGTGGTCTCACTTGCGAAGAAGATCGGATAGCTGAAGCGAGACATACTCAAGGCGACAGATTGTATCGAGAATGTAACGTGTATACACAATTGCTTGCTCGTGTTACGAGCCGGAGGGGTACAGCCGCGTGGCTGGGGGCTGTATTTAGGTTATGGTAGTTATTGTTAATTTTGAGCTTTCAGGGCCCAAAGGGGGCCGGGCTCTGCCGTACCCGAGCTATGGCTCATTACCGGCAGGTGTTCGAAAATATGAGAGACGAGATATATTGTATATGGTCAACCAGTGAGGAGAAGAGACCTCTCACCACCCACTTGCCATTTTAGCTGGCATTTTGCTCTTTGGTTCTCCCATTAATTCTATTGAGTTAAGAGAGAATTCGCTCAATACAGGTTTTTGGAGAGAACCGTGATATGAACCCAACAAAAAAGGTCACGCTGTTTTTTAGAAATCCGGGTGGTCGGCTGAAAAATCGAGCGGCACCCATCCTTCCCCACGACGCGGCCACTGTAGCTTGACTTCGGTGATCGGACGAGAACCGGTATTTCCTACAGGGTTACCCCGTTGGGTTTTAGGTTATGGTAGTTGTTACTAGGCTAACCCAGGTTTGTTAATTAGCCTGAGCGCCAAAGGAAAGTAGACGCGGGGATGAGCCGACGTATGGCTAACGCCGGGTGTCACAGGAAATGTTAGTAATAGAACTCGTAACGTAGATTTTTACGATGTATCTCGAGCGGCTAAGATATACCGACAGGTGGGTTGTTTGGACTTTGGTTACAATCAATTGAGACAAATTTAAATATAAAAATTGAATAATAACATATATTCTTGCCAAAACCGGGTTATACAAGCGTTTAAGTGTACCTGTCGGTTAAGGGGGCTACAAGAAAGAGTTTAAATGTTAACTCGATTTGATTTTAACGATTGTTGTAGTTCGATATATTTAATATAATTAAATGTTATATCCCCACTGGTGTAGTAGGTGGAAAAATACCCGCGAGAATAACGAATTGGGTCCTAGTCCCAATTAAAGGAAAGTGCGATGGGAAACAACTTGATTTGCAGAGAATATGTATAAAATAGTATATTTAGTGAACTGGTTCTTTGAGAGTGCTTAACGAGAGTGACGCCTCTTCGTTCCGTCGTGATCAGGAAGACATCAGGGTTAGGAGTTCTGGCTTGAAGGGAGGGAGGTTTCTGGTAGGTAAGCGGGAAAGGACAGTCGGACTGTGGGAATGGAATTATGCTGTTCTTGCATATTCTTATTCTAAGGTTACACATATGCTTATTTGTTTATAATTAGATGATTACAATAATGATAATAATAATAATAATAATAATAATAATAATAATAATAATAATAATAATAATAATAATAATGACGGGGGGAGTAGGATATAACATAAATATACAGTTTTTGGAATTACACCTGTCCGTTTTCGCTAAGCCCACTCCATCATCTGACTCATACCTCGCGTTATTGCCAACGGTCCACACACTCTCCTCTCGCTCTCTCACTCATTCCCTCTCATTCTTTCCTCACCCAGCCTATCATTCGCTCCGTTACAAACAATCTAATTACCCATTCGTCCTTTTCAAATCTCTCTTTGTCTCTTTCTCTCTCTCTCACTCTCACTCTCACTCTCACTCTCAATCACTACACGATTGTTACTCTAGTTTCGACTCCGACGAAGCGTGAATCTAATTCTGCCTAGTTTTAACGAAAAACGAGCGAAACGGGGACCCGAGAGTAAGTTGATAAAAAATGCCAAACAGCAGATAATACGTACTGTATGGTTCGGTAGATACTCGAAAGGGACTCTAACCCGATCTTGTTTAAAAGTAAGACTTCTCTAAGCTTGACGTGATAACTAATAGAACTCGAACAGAGCCTCCGCGTTAATCTACGTTCAAGAATCAACTGGGTCCGACACGTCTTCTCCACAACCCTTTTTATATAAAAAAAATAGGCGGAAAAACGGGTAGTGGTGGAAACGGTGGGAACGGATCAACGCGACGCTTTTCGTCTAACGAATTTTCATCGCGTTGGTCCGAAGACGTTAGAGATTCTTGGGCGAAGCCTAATAAGGAAACCCTGGTACATAGCTGGGAAAACCAGGCAAGACCAAATTCCTTCTTCGCGGTGGTCTCTAACGATGCTCGAACAGCCAACTCCAAAATAGAAAAATCATTGGCGTACGTAACTCTCGTCATTCGGGTTGAACAACGTGTCAACTAAGTTTGTCGCAGCGGTTTAAGTTTGTCGAAACCTGGTCAAATTTATCGTTCTTTGTATCGAGGACAGGGCTATATAAAAGTAAAAATTATTTTATTACAGTAACCTTCAGACTTCACACTGCTTTCTAAAAAAATGTTAAACGGCGATTAACATAATGTGACGTGACACATAAAGCCTTTGAAGTTTTAAACGACGTGGATATACAGATATCACAGGCAATGTCCGAAGTTGGTTTGATCTTCCTACAAGTGTAAAATGCATTCTGGTTTTGTCTGGAATATCAGATGGATATGTCGAGGAGTCTATAATGAAACATTTAGAGGCGACTCCTCTATGTTCAATTAAGACGTTCCCACCTTGAAGTACCATCTTCTTGAGTGCTTGCATTTATCGGTATTTCTCAATTTAATATGTCAATAACTAAGAATTGAATGGGTTAAATGTAATATTGTATGGAAATTCCGAATTTTTGGAGATTTTGGGGTGAATTGTGAAAGGTGAATTGGAAATTTAATAACTTGGGAATTTAGCCGTTCGAATCCCGAGCTTTGAAATTGTGAACAGTAAAAGGTATAAATGGATATATTGCCAATTTATTCGCAATTGGATCTTTCTAGATTCGACGGCGCTTCGCTTTAATTTAACAACGACCGATCGACGTTAAGACTCAATTGCGAATAAATTCACTTAAAGAATTTATTAGAATTCCAGAGCACAGAATTTCACATTTAGTAAAATCCCATGTGTAGAATACTTCACGTACTCCTCACAAACGGAGCTTTTATCCAAGCTATTCAACACAACACACTCGATCTCTTCCAGGGGAATTAAAAATAAACGATACAAAATCATATAAAAGGTGACGTCCAAGCTTTATTTACTTTAATTATCTTCATCATTTTAGTGTAACGTTTCAGCTGATGACGCCTGCTAATTACCTGGATTCAAGGCGAAATCCCGTTTCGAAGCGGATAAATAAACCCTTAGCGGAAGTCTCGAGATAATTAGTTTGTTTTAATTACTGTAGCAATCGAATTTGAATAAATTATCCTTTATTCAGAGAACGTAACAAGGAGAAATATTTAACAAAAAAATGAAATGTAAAGACCAACTCATCGACAACAGCAATATCTTATCACTCCATAAATACATAGACTATTGTGAATCCGGCCCACCGAAGCAGGTCGCGGATATGCCACCTCACCCATTTGGGTACATATATGCTAACAATAAGTACAGTAAATATTCTATACATATACGCAAATCTTTCGGGTCTGAAGTTTTGCGTATATCGTACAGGTCCTATATTGACTGATGTTTTGCCGAACGTAGAAAAGGACAGAAAAGAAAAATAACATGGTCCCCGTTTGGGTATATCGTAAAGGTACAGTAAAAACAGGATAACTGCGACAAAATCGGGACCCAAGCGTTGCAGTTATCCAGTCGAGGTGTCGATTCTCTGTTTACATTTGACTCGAGCCGAGCCTCGAACGTAGAAAAGGACAGAATGAACGAGAGAGAGAGAGGTCCGAGAAAACAAAACAACCGACAGAAACGTATCGATGTGACCACACTAATGCAATAATTAAACTTTTTTATTTCTTCATTGTTACTAATGAAATTTTTACTAACGAATTTGTGAGATTTTTCTGATTAAAATGAGGCCAAACGTGATATAGTTTGAATAATATTTACTTGTTGACACGGATTAAATAAGTACCACACATTACAAAAACGTGTTGTGCTTCTTAAAATAACACTGTTTTCGCTAAACTGCAATAAATTAACGTTACGAGTTCCTATTTTTTGTGTTGCACGTTCAAGATTTACAATGTAACGGTTTTCCTAAAAATATACAAGTCCAAACAGTAAAAATACTTGTCGCGTACGAAAATCCTGTGAACGAACGCAGTCATTTAGCATTCAGACTTCTCAAATGTTGTACAAATTATGCCATGTTTGGTCTTATTTTATTCAGGAGAATCTCACAATTACATTGGTAAAAGTAACATTTAGCAAAATTGAAAAATAAAAAAGTTTAATTGTTGCATTAGTATTGTCATATCGATACGTTTCTGTCGATTGTCTCGGACCTCTCTCTCTCTCTCGTTCATTCTGTCCTTTTCTACGTTCGAGGCTCAACTCGAGTCAAATGTAAACAGAGAATCGACACCTCGACTGGATAACTGCAACGCTTGGGTCCCGATTTTGTCGCAGTTATCCAGTTTTAGTGTACTTTTATTATTATTTTAAGGAGCACAACACGTTTTTGTAATTTATAGTACTTATTTAATTCGTATCAACAAGTAAATATAATTCAAACTATATCATGTTTGGTCTCATTTTAATCAGAAAAATCTCACAAATTCGTTAGTGAAAATTTCATTACTAACAATTGAGAAACAAAAAAGTTTTATTGTTGCATTAGTATTGTCTCATCGATATGCCTATTCGGATTACATTACATACGCTGCTCGCTTCTCAAGTATCAACATTGAAGGGGGAATCCCTCTAGTGGTGGGGATAGTAACGTTGCAGTTATCCAGTCCATCTTTTCTCGCAGTTATCCAGTTTTTACATTTCGAGCGAAGGAGACCGAACGTAAACAAACAGTGACATATCGGTCGGACAATCCCAATGCAAGAATAAAACTTTATTTTTTTAAACTTTTTCCACAATACTTGTAACATTTTCCTCATTAAAATGAGACCAAACACGATGTAATTCGGGACATATTTATTAATAATTTCAAATGTTACGCGTACATCGATGACTTTTCTCCAATATGATATTGCAAGTAAATATAACTCGAATTACATCGTGTTTTGTCTCATTTTAATCAGGAAAATGTCACGAATATGATGGAGAAAATTGTATAAAAAGTGGATTAAAAATAAAAAAGGGCTGTACTTCCGAATGACCCCCATCCAGTTGAGTGCTGAAATTTTGTATGCATGTACAACTTTTTGCGAGAATTCCATCTGTTTTCAAAATCAACGGGTCCCTTACGGTTCGCGAGATATTCACATTTCAATATTAACACGGTGAGCGCCTTTTATGCACTTTTCCTTCTATTTTTTTGAAGTGTGTATACAGTTCTACTTGAGGCAGCATCATTGTCCCAATTCGGAAGGAACATACTAAAGTAAAAAGAAGTAATCCTCTGTTTATTCTCCCCATCACAAATATCGCGCTCGCCGCCAAGTATTCGCCCGCTGCCGGCCAAGCGGAAAGCATAGCAAAATCAGCGTCGCGCTCACTATGTTAATGGCGTTAGGTTAGGGTGGGTTAGGTTAGATTAAGTTAGGTTAAGTTAGATCAGGTTGTGATATATGTATTTCACTTTTGCATTAGTGTTTCAAGGAACAATTATTAATTAAGCAATTAAGCAATTCAAACATTAAAGTACGAATATCTCGCGAACCGTAAGAGACCCGTTGATTTTAAAGGAAGATATGGAATTCTCATGAAAAGTTGTATATGCATACAAAATTTCAGCACTCAACTCGATGGGGGTCATTCGGAAGTATATCCTAAAAAAGTTAGCAACGCATTAGCATTATGAACAATTGAAGATACTTTTGATCTTTGCCGACTGCCACGATCGCAGCGTCTCTTTCTTTTTCACTCGCTATCCTTCTCTATGTTAGAAACTTTTATTGTCAATTAAACCAATAAATATAATCCAAATTATATCGTGTTTGGTCTCATTTTAATCAGAAAAATGCGACAAATCTGTTGGTAAAAGTTTGATAACGAAAAAATAAGAAATACAAAATTTTTATACTTGCATTGGTGTTGTCTCACGGATATACCCGACCCGGATATTGTTACATTTCTCGGCGAGTGAACTTCCGGCGTCTCGAGGGGTCTTCCCCCCCAGTAGTGGGGATAACATTTTTGCTTATATCGTAAAGGACATTTTTGCGTATACATATAGAATATTTACTGTACTTCCCATCTACCCCCAACTACGCCACTTAACCAAAGAGGACCCCCGGTCCAACCAGTCGAGAGGAAGAGACATCACTTGACTCCATTGCGGCCTAAGGAATTTTCTTGCCTTTAATAATTCCATTGAGGTATAGAAAGACCCTCAACAGAGTGTAGAAAGCCGTGGAAAGAACCCAACAGTACGCGGTGTACTCAGAAATCAGAAGCGTCTGCCTGAAAAACGAACGTGGACCCATTCCTTCCTCGCACCGCGCCCCCAGTAGCTTTGACTTCGGTGATCGGACGAGAACCGGTAGTACCTACGGGGCTGCACCGTTGGGTCCATAAACACATAGATTTATTGTAAACCGGCCCTGCAGAACAGGGCGCGGGTGTGCTTCCTCGCCTAATAAGGCATACGCGAATAAACTTCCTAACACCTCCGAGTCCCTCGAAGTTTACTGCCACTACAAGTCACTGCACCTCTCATAGCACACGTGTTATCAAGGTTCCCCTTGAAACGTTGACGGGTTACCGTTCGAGGAACTTATAGTTTACCTCTACAACACATTAATACTGTCGTGGCATCCGTTACTCAGAGTCCTGAGATTGGGTAGCTCCGCGAAGCAGTTTTAAGAGTGAGAGTCGTGTTGTCTGCAATCACGGACTCATCTCGGATACTAGGCTCAGTTGGGACTAACTAACTGGCCCGACACCTCAAACGACGGCCGTGCACTCACCCCATGTTTCCGTAAACGTACCCATGTTAACAGAAATTCTTCTGTAACGTTGGATGGGTCACCGTCGAGGCAACTCCCGTAAACCTCTGCAACACATAATATTCTATGGCGGCATCCGTTGCCCAGTCCTGGGATAGGGTAGCTCCACCAAGTAGTTCTACGGGCACGCCCGTGTTGTCTCTTACGCACCCGGCGTGGGGCCGTAGCCCCACGACTTTTTGGTCTCTGTTCGCACAATGTTCCTGATCTACCCATGAGACGGGACTCCTCCCGTCGCGCACATGGGATCGCAACCGCCGAGGGCCACTTTCGCGACGCCTCTACCACGCAGGTCTGCCACAGTGGCATCCGTTACCCTGTGCTCTTCTCACAGGGATTGGGCAGCTCCGTAATATGGCTTTTTAGGGTCAGCGGTGCGTGGTCTCCGGGATCTCGTCTCGGATACTAGGTTCAAGCCCCGACATCTCAAACGACGGCCCCGTCACGCTAACCCTTGGGTACAAGATCGAAAAACTCGAATCTTTACCACACATAAGTATTTCTGTCGCAGTTTGCGCTTTTAACCAGAATCCTGGAATCGTGCAACGACATACGTCAGTTTTATGGCCTGCAGAGTGTGGTATGCTGACAGGCCCCGAGTGTGTGTTTATGTGTTATTTATATTCACCGTATGTTTGTATTCGTACTTCTTCCGCGTGACATCGTCCGACCTCTTCATTTCTTCTGTAATTCGATGTGCTTGTGTTTTCGTCATTAGAAGACGTCTACTCGTATATGTGTTTAAGCGTATTGCTTCTGGCTGCAAATATGTACTCGTAACGTCCACCAGTGTTAGACCTTGTGCCATGTGTTTTCGTCTCGTCTCGATTCTTCGTTGCTCCTCGTCTTCTTTGTTACTCGATTGTCCGTTGTATCCTCGTATAATGTAGTACCGTTAGTCCCATCGTCTAACGTCCTGAGTGTTAAGTTTGAGTGTATACGCTTTGTGCCCTCGTGTATATGTGTTATATGTTGTTAGTGTACTGTATCGTAACACTCGTGCCCGTGTTATTGGACCTCCGACCAAAACGTTTGACGGGTGACCGCCGAGGAGACTCTCGAACTCCTCTACCACGCACTTTTTGAATGCAATGGCAACCGTTACCCAGATTCCTGGGACTGAGAATGCTCCTGTTGCAAACTTTTTAGGGATAAGCGGTGTGTGGTCTCCAGGACTCGTCTCGGATACTAGGTTATACCCGACACCTCAAACGACGGCCTGTCACGCTTACCCTTGGGATCTAACAAGTCGAAACTCCACCACACGTTCCTTACTGTCAGGGTTTGCGCTTTGCCTATAGGGCGAGTATAGGATCGCACAACGACCACAGCCAGTTTTATGGCCCGGGCAGTGTGGTCTGGCCGCGGGCCACCATAAACACATAGAATCATCCTGCAACAAACATCCTAATTACACTACCCAAGCGCCTACTCATCTAGCCTCCTGTACTTTCTTACTCATCCTGTCCTCTGCACTCTGCCCTTACACTAGGCTTTGTACTTCCATTATTCATTTCTCTTACTCGATATATACAATAAAGACGCATCTTGCAACAAGGCTGAGAACGACATTACTTGTACTTACGTGCAGAACTTATCGTCACAGAATAAAGTCTCCGAGTTATTATTAAAGTGTTGTAATTATTCGCTCAATCCGCAATTCAACAGTGTTACTCTTTCTTTATACCCAATTGAAAAAAAATTTGTCAAGTTCACTGTGATACAGTTACCAGTAAAGACATAAAAGTTATTTACGTACTGGATTATATGTATTTGAGGACTGCGTCCCGCAAAAGTGCGATAAAAATACAACTACATTAACTATCATATTGTAACGCAGAAACATATCCGTGAGTTACGCAGAGACGCTGTACGGATGCTCGAAAACAAGGCAGAAAAATATTATGTGTACTCTTACAATGATAGTACAGTAAAACCCTTATTAAGGGACACTTTTTAAGAGATACATAAAAACTAATTACGTCATCATTGTGGGTGCCTTGGCTACTTTTTCTTTGATTACTTTCTTTGTAAAAATTTACTGCGCATGTCTATCTTTTATGGTTTAGGACTGCGCAGGGGGTCAAGGTTTTCATGAGATAATCGCGGATCCTGGGCAACGAATTTTCGAACAAATCAAAATTGATGCATTTTTAGAATGACTAGTATTTATAATGTAAAAATGAAAATTCCATTTTATCCGTATTTTGTTCTTACTAGTATACTTTTCACATCGAAAATTGTGGAAAAAACAACAACTTTTGAACAGAGAAATGAACAAAAAAGTTACGAGAGTAACAAGAGCACCGCGAATTTTCAGCTCCCAAAAACTTTTATAGGTTTTAAGCTATCAATTTACCTCGGCCACTCTGCGGCATTCACGAATTCACTTCAATCGTCCCTCTGTTTTTCTATTTTTATTGGAAAACTATGCGGTCATCGGTCAGTTTTATCGAGAATTCTTAGGAAAGGGACAAACGTTACATGCGTTAACGTACATCGGAAATATGAAATTCTCTGTTGCAACAGAATTAACGAGTTGTTATAAACATTGACATGTTAGCGTCAATGTATTTTGGAGGGTCGTCGAGGGCAATTAGCCGATGCTATTTCGCCTTTGAACGATTTATGACAGGGATAGACTGCGTGAGGTCTGAACGAAAGGTTGTTTATGAGTGTCCAAGTGAGGCGACAGACGATGGCGATTGACTCGCAGTCATATGGCTATCGGATGTCGCAGGACTGTTTGTTGTCAGTTTGTAAGACTGTGGAAAAGGCAGGCAGTTTGTTATTGCATGGCCTGAATGAAAAGGAACGTTGTTCCTGAAGGATCTGGCCACGGAGTGGGGAAGGCAAGGATGCCTCCGGGTAAGAGGACTAAGTTTGACCTCTTGGCACTTACCCCAGAACCTGAAAGGAATAAACATCGTGTGCGAGAAAATTAGATAGAGTTTTCTAACAGACAATTTCCTAAAAACCATCATCGAATATGATTTTACATGATTAAATTTTACACAGTTGACACGTAACGGATTGTTGAAATAAGTCGGTGAGAAATTCATGCCCAAAAATGGTAAGGTCCTTGCCGTTACTGATGTTACGAGCCGGAGGGGTACAGCCGCGTGACTGGGGGCTGTATTTAGGTTATGGTAGTTGTTACTAGGCTAACTCAGGTTTGTTAATTTACCTGAGCGCCAAAGGAAAGTAGACGCGGGGATGAGCCGATGTATGGCTAACGCCGAGTGCCCCAGGAAGTGATATGTGAACTAGCCGACGTATGGCTAACGCCGGGTGTCACAGGAAATGTTAGTAATAGAACTCGTAACGTAGATTTTTACGATGTATCTCGAGCGGCTAAGATATACCGACAGGTGGGTTGTTTGGACTTTGGTTACAATCAATTGAGACAAATTTAAATATAAAAATTGAATAATAACATATATTCTTGCCAAAACCGGGTTATACAAGCGTTTAAGTGTACCTGTCGGTTAAGGGGACTACAAGAAAGAGTTTAAATGTTAACTCGATTTGATTTTAACGATTGTTACTCTAGTTTCGACTCCGACGAAGCGTGAATCTAATTCTGCCTAGTTTTAACGAAAAACGAGCGAAACGGGGACCCGAGAGTAAGTTGATAAAAAATGCCAAACAGCAGATAATACGTTCTGTATGGTTCGGTAGATACTCGAAAGGGACTCTAACCCGATCTTGTTTAAAAGTAAGACTTCTCTAAGCTTGACGTGATAACTAATAGAACTCGAACAGAGCCTCCGCGTTAATCTACGTTCAAGAATCAACTGGGTCCGACACGTCTTCTCCACAACCCTTTTTATATAAAAAAAATAGGCGGAAAAACGGGTAGTGGTGGAAACGGTGGGAACGGATCAACGCGACGCTTTTCGTCTAACGAATTTTCATCGCGTTGGTCCGAAGACGTTAGAGATTCTTGGGCGAAGCCTAATAAGGAAACCCTGGTACATAGCTGGGAAAACCAGGCAAGACCAAATTCCTTCTTCGCGGTGGTCTCTAACGATGCTCGAACAGCCAACTCCAAAATAGAAAAATGCAGTTACCTGACGTGCAGAAAGCTTGACCGTTTTTAGGCAGTTCGACACGAGAGTCGGTAAAGGCAGGACTTACCTGGTTATAGACAATTTTTCCATATCTAATATTAAAGTTTGTAGTATTTAAACTGTGTTTTTTTTCATTATAAATAATCCCACCTTAATCATAACCTCAACACGGATGATTAAATTTCTGGCATTAATCGTCGTTGCTCAGTGTCATCAGTATACATACATATATATGACTATGAATTATTATCCAAGCCAACTTCGCAATAATCGTTTACTTATCAATACTGCACATACTTTATACTGAAAGATAACGCTTTAAATCATACGATATTCCATACGGTTCAAATCCATTCATGAAACTTGAATAAAATTCGAGGATGATTCATGGGGCAGAATACGCCGCATGAAAGTAATAGTGTCGCAACAAGTGTGCCAAAGAGGAAATTGGAGGAATGTTCCGTTGAGAGCAAACGATTCTGTTTTTCAATCACTGTAACGCGGAGAGAGGTGTCGCTCTCCAGTTTTGTTCTGACGAAATTGGTCAATAACTTTGTTTCGTGGCATCTCCACGAAATATAGTTTTCAAGATTTATTGTTATTTTACAAATTTATAAATATCCAGATGGCTGGCAATTTGTACAAGGGACAGTACCCAAACTGTAAATTGCCGGCACGTTTATTGCACGCAAAATCAACAAGGTCGTTTTTGAGAGTCAGTTTATTACTTCATACTGCAGTTTGAATCTTTTTAGAGTTTTGACGTCCTCAGCGGCCAATTGCCCGTGCCATAAACGTGAGTTTCCGAGGGGTTTCAAAACTGACCCTGATGGCCATCATTCCCATCAGATAGTCGGAACCCAAACCCAGCGGAAACTCCATCACATGTTTAAACTTCTTACGAATCGCGTTTCGGACGCAGGAAGTAGGGATAGGTCAGTGTCGCCTAAATTTGATTGGTTGGAGAAAATGACTCATCAGGCTAAGAGGTGGAAGTAAAAAGTCTTCTTGTATTCAAAAGAAGAAAAATTAATCAGATATTCTTGTAAATCCGAGGAGAAACATTATCATCTCCTCAAACCGGGAAACATTATAATCCCGCGTTTTCTCAAAGTATATCATACAGTTTCCGTTCCGTTATTTCTCAATTAAACAGTTATTTTTTCCTCACCTAAATTTGTGTATTTTTGCATATTTAATCACCCTTAATATTTCCTATCTCGTTAACTCGTCGTAGGAAAATACAGTGAATATTCGATATCTGCAACTCTTTCGGGCCTGAACTGTTGCACATATCCTACAGGTCCTACATTGATTGATGTTTTGCCGAACGTAGAAAAGGACAGCGAGTGAAGGATACCAAACGTAAAGAAACAATAACATATCGGTGGGACAATCCTAATGTAAGAATAAAACTTTTTTATTTTCGATTTTTTCCATATGAAATTTTTACTATTAGATTTTTTACATTTTTCTGATTAAAATGAGACTAAACACGACGTAATTCGGAATATATTTATTTGTAATTTCAAACATTACGCTTACATCGAGGACTTTACTCGAATAAGTTATTGCAAGTAAATATGAGCCAAATTACGTCATGTTTGGTCTTATTTTAAACAGGAAAATGTCACGAATATGATGGAGAAAGTTGTATGAAACATTAATTAAAAATAAAAAAGTTAGAAACGCATTAACATTGTATACAATTGAAGAGACTTTTGATATTTGCCGACTGCCACGATCACAGCGTCTCTTTCTTTTTTATTCGCTATCCTCCTCTGCGTTAAAAACTTTTATCGTCAATTAAACCAGTAAATGTAGTCTAAATTATATCGTGCTTAGTCTCATTTTTATCAGAAAAATGTCACAAATATGTTGGTGAAAGTTTTATGTAAAAAAAGTCAATAATAAGAAAATTTTTCATTTTCATTGGTATCGTCTCATGGATATACACAACCAGGCTCACGTTACACTGCTCGACGCTCAAACTTCACGGCGTCTAGAGGGGTCTTCCCCCCAGTAGTGGGGATAAATATTTTCCATATATCGAATATTCACCGTACGTAAAAAACAAATTTTACGGGCTGAAAAATTGTTATGGAGAGCTATCAACAAGTTATGTATCATGTTTCGGAAGTATGTACATTAATTGCAATGTATCCGATTCCCAACGTTTAAAGTTGAAACATTTGTTGGGAAACCGGGTTCGAATTAAGGTGAATTAACTACAAACAGTTAATTTATTAAACACAACTTAATCCTAGTCTAAGTTCCTAACTTAATATATAAAAAATCAACGATGACCAACACGTTTTAGTACTGAATGGAATCTAAAGAAAACTGGAAGAAGAGCCCACGAGCTGGGTTTTTGCAGAAAATGCTATTGGCTAAATATTATTTGAGGGTGGAGGAAAAGAAACAGGGATTGGGTAGTATTTGAATTGTCTAGGACTGGTGACAGGAAAGGGCCTAAGGTTAAGGACAGGGACAAGGAAATGGCACGGTAAAGAAAATAGGATAGTATCAACAACAGATGGTTGGGACCTCCAACACATTTTGTAGTCAGTGAAAATTTGACACGTACATATATCCAAATCGACGAAAATAAAATAAAATAAAAGCGATAGTCAGCAATGTTAGGAAAACATTTTGTAGGTGTGTTTTGCTAAAAATATATGGTTACGAAAAGAATGTGAAGGCGATAAAACAACTAGCAGGGAAATACGAGTTGACTTGTAAAACGGATGAACTTTTCTGTACCAAAAAGTGCACGATAACTTGCCTGGAAATAACTTCCTCAGTCATAGACGCTGGTCGAGAAATTACATTTTGCAAACGCTGTTCCAGCGTTTTAGTTTCAACAGCCCTCAACAACGACGAAAAGGTTCAGCGTACTTTTTCAGAATGGAGAGATGAAAGGGATGAATAAAATGGATCCCCTTTGAGATAATACATGCATATTTGTTTTTGTAGTTTAGGATATACTTCCGAATGACCCCCATCCAGTTGAGTGCTGAAATTTTGTGTGCATGTACAACTTTTCGCGAGAATTCCATATCTGTTTTCAAAATCAACAGGTCCCTTACGGTTCGCGAGATATTCACATTTCAATATTAACACGGTGAGCGCCTTTTATGCACTTTTCCTTCTATTTTTTTGAAGTGTGTATACAGTTCTACTTGAGGCAGCATCATTGTCCCAATTCGGAAGGAACATACTAAAGTAAAAAGAAGTAATCCTCTGTTTATTCTCCCCATCACAAATATCGCGCTCGCCGCCAAGTATTCGCCCGCTGCCGGCCAAGCGGAAAGCATAGCAAAATCGGCGTCGCGCTCACTATGTTAATGGCGTTAGGTTCGGGTGGGTTAGGTTAGATTAAGTTAGGTTAAGTTAGATCAGGTTGTGATATATGTATTTCACTTTTGCATTAGTGTTTCAAGGAACAATTATTAATTAAGCAATTAAGCAATTCAAACATTAAAGTACGAATATCTCGCGAATCGTAAGAGACCCGTTGATTTTAAAAACGGATATGTAAGGAAAATCGACCGAGTGGTAGCGTAGGTATAATTAAATAATGAAAAACTATTGTGGGCGTAAAATACGTTAATATATATTCTTCTAAAAATGTAATTGCCTTGCTCACGCCAAGACGTCTACAACAAGAATGCCCCGAAAAGGACACTTCTAGCCTTAGGACCCCCTTCGTCAGTCTAGCCTGCGAACTGTTTATAGCTTTAACGGTCCTCCTCAAGGGCCATTGACAAAACATTGATGGTCTACGTTCAACTTTCTAATATACGAAATGCAAGCTTTCGAATTTTCTTACAGATATGGAATTCTCATGAAAAGTTGTATATGCATACAAAATTTCAGCACTCAACTCGATGGGCGTCATTCGGAAGTATATCCTGGAATAGAACAGAAAAGGTTTTTAGAGTTGTCGATACAAAGGTTTGGCTGCGACTGCCGGCACAGCGCTCAGCTTACGACGCCACGAGATGTTCATTTGTTTTAACGTTCCGAACCATACACTCCGACCGCTATTCGAAAACAAAGGTCCCGTATCGCAAAAGCTTCCTAGCACAACAGTTTTATTCCAGCTCCGCAATTCTATCCTGGGTACATACATACTAACCGACAATTGCTAACGAATCAAAATACAGTAGTGATGCGCAATAAGCAACTCGCTCGGGTCTGGCCAGTTGCTTGTTCAGGTATACTATTCGGCTTCCCTTTGCTCCCGAGCGCGACGACGGAAACCACGTACAAAAAACAGGGGGTTGGGTGTCGCGGTAAACTATAAAGTAATCGGTCGAGCAGCGATGTTATTCTTTAGACAAGGACAGAACATAACATGCTTTCTCTGTTTAATATTAGTAAAATTTCATGAATGGCTATGTATCGCTATGTATCAGAGTGAGAAAACACTATACATGCTCTGTCCTCTTTCCACTACACTGTTCGGTCAACTGTGAAAATTTATGACATCTCCAGTTTCACGGACCTCTCACTTTTTCTTGGATCTCTCACTCAGCGGTCGACTTCAAATAAAGAAGGAGGGATAGAAATTTGCTTGTTACGGAATTTATATTGGAATTTCTTTAAATCCACGTTATTTCATGGAGAATGTCGGTAAATAACAGCGCATAAAGGACAATATTTCAGAATTTATCTGTAACATTCTGTTCTTTGCAATTCTATATTTATTTTTATATCTAAAATGTGGTGTGTGTGTGAACTATGTAGTTGAATGAGTGGCATGGGTGCATTATATGAATGAAGGTTGTGCATGATATGAATGAATCTTGCTTGTAATGAACATTGTAAGAAGTTGCTTGTAAGAAGTCGAGAGATTAAGACGGCGAAAATGCTAATTGCGCGTTGTGGAGTTCTATTTGTGTTTCGTTGTATTACTTTTGTTATAGGTTTTGTAAATGCGCGCGAATGGCAAGAGCGAATGTACTGACGAATGAGCGATGAATGCGAGAGAAAGAGGAAGAGTAAGAGTGAGAGAGAGATAGGATAAGAGTGCGAGTCGTTAGAAATTAGGGGAATCGGCAAATCAGCAGCAGACCGAATGTGACCGAGCGTAAGGAGAGTAGCGCGAGCGGTATACATACATAGTAGTAGTAGAAGATTTGTTAAAATATATGTATTTGAACTTTCATTTCATTATCTTTCATTAAATAAATTCCAATAATTATTTTATCTATTATAATTATTCTACAAATTGGGGAAGTGGTAATAGTTATATTACATGGGAGCGTCAAGTACAAACTTTAAAAACAACGTATCAGCTAACAGACGACATGACAAAGCTGTTAATGGGATCACGCCTTAAAGGGAATGCACTAGAATGGTTACATTCGAGACCTGAGCATATTGCGATGTCGGTAGAAGAATTACTGAGCAATTTGCGTGAAATGTTCTATCACCCTGAGAACGCACTTGAGATGAGACGACGTTTTGAGGCGCGTGTTTGGAAGAAAGAAGAGAGTTTTAGCAAGTACTTGCATCAGAAGGTTATTTTGGGAAACCGTGTGCCAATTAGTGTTCACGGAAATCATAGACTATATCATAGAAGGAATACCTGATCGTGGATTAAGAGATCTTGCACGGGTACAGAAGATTGCGACGAAAGGAGAACTGCTAGCGGCATTTGACAGAATTTCACTTCGAGGAATATTGTTGCCGTTCACCCCAGCGACCAGATCAAAGGAAAACAAGTGGTTACCAGTGAAAATAGTGAATTAGGATAAAAAGGAAGTGCCAAATAATGAACTGTGATGTTACAACTGCGGTGACAAGAATCATCTGGGCGTGAACTGTCCGGTTAAGAGCAAAGGTCCAAGATGTTTTGCGTGCCGAGAGTTCGGGCATAGAGCCGTAGATTGTAAGAAGGGACAGGATAAGCAGGTAAACGAATGTACTGCAGCTGTCGTCAGGGACAATAAGGTACATATATAAATCTGTAACTTTGTTGGGTAAACAAGTAGTAGCATTTTTAGATATGGGCAGTGACTTACATACATATAATGAAAGACGAACAATATAATATTAGACTAGGATGCCCAAGCTTACGCGGTACAGAAATATCTTGTAAAGGATTCGGTTTAAGTAAAGTCACTACGTTAGGCAGTTTTTATGCAGATGTACAAATCGATAAGAATACTTTCCGATTATTATTGATCTACGTTGTACCCGATGAATATTTGAGACATAATTTTTTGATTGGCTCAGAGTTGTTAGAAGAGGCTAAATTGGTTATATGTACATTATTTTAAAAACTTCGATAAAGTAATTTTATTTATACTAAATTGCTTCGTATTTTTTAGACAAAGAAAGCGGGAAGCATGCTGCAACAAGGCAGGACAGGACACATATTATCGTATTACTGTTTTGGAGCAACCCATCTTTTTATAAATGATAAGTATTATCCAAATTATATCGTGTTTTGTCTTATTTTAATCGGAAAAACCTCACGAATATGTTAAAAAAGTTTGCAGTGAAAAAAATGTAAAAATTAAACAATTATATTGCTATATTAGGAACTGAAGATCTGTCAGCCCGCATCAAAGGGACCGCGGTGAGTTTTGTGTTTCACTTGGGCTGGCTCGAGCGAGGGTAACATAGGCGCAGGAAGAGACGTTTTGCACTGTGGGAGGATTTACTGTATGCTAGTCCGATTGTATGTTCTTGTAAAGAAAAAAGATGGTGGAACGCATTTGTGTGTAGACTGTACATAGATTGCTCAATAAGAAGATATACAAAGATCGTTATCCACTACCACTTATAGAAGACCAATTAGATCGTCTACAAGCTGCTACTATGTATATTTAGTACTCTTGATTTAAAAGATGGTTTCTTTCACGTTCCAATAGAGGAAAATAGCCGTAAATACACTGCGTGGGTAGTACCTGTTCCGTCGCGAACTCCGACCTTTGCCGCGACGAAGGAATTTATTACAGGGTTTGAGTGGTTCGGCGCGTATTATATATACATATACGCGTATTATAGGATTATCCGGTTATTTTCGAAAGTTTATTCCACAATATTCAACAATAGCTCGATGTTTGTCGAATTTGTTGAGAAAAGATGCAAAATTTGAGCTAAATGAAAAACAGATGCTTGCGTTTCAACAATTAAAAGTAGCGTTGGTTAATGAACCAGTTTTGAAGTTATACCGTGTAGGCGCAGAAACAGAACTGCATACGGATGCGTCGAGCATTGGACTTGGTGCTATTTTATTGCAAAAAGACGATGTCGATCAACGTTACCATCCGATATTGTTTACGCACTCCGCGACAAGACCGAACCGTTGCAGCTCGCGTCTATGAGGGTTGTAAGTCCTCACTCGATTATTCGAAGTCGAATGGATCGCGTAATTTCTGACCGGTAAATTAATAGGGACAGGATAATTCTCTGAAGGTTTTAAAACTGGGTCTATATTTCACTTTAACAAATGTATAATAGTTTATTCAAGGATAAAATGTACTGTGAGTTTGTATGTAGTATGTGACCGTGTCGGACGATTGTTGTGTTTTGTCGGATGAATTGAAAAATGTCGTGGAAGTAAACTAGTGTAGGTGTAAGTGATGGGAGTGGTTGTCTGTGATTCGTGCAAAAAGTCGGAGGCGGAAATATGAAAACTGAGTTGATTGGGTTCAAAATAGTGGTGTGTTCTGGGAAAAACCCAGAAAAAACATGACTTTAAAGAAATCCGCGGAGTTCGTAATGGCTTCATGAGTTATTGCTGCTGTCAAGGGTTTGGGATCGCAAGGGCGACGGTTATAAGTGTTTACGATTAGGGAAAAATATTATGTTGTATAATAACGGTCGCGGTATGGGATGTAGAGTCGTGCCGGGAAAGAGAATACTCTCGATTTCCGCCTTCTACTCTTCCGGACTTTATTAAGTACAAGACTGGTCTTCGACCGATCTCTTCAACAAACAGTGATTGACTAAACTTGCATGCATTCTCAAAACCTTTCACCCCCACGCACCCTGACACATTCTATCTCAGAATCATTCTTTCTTCTTTCAAACCGAATCGCTTTCACTCTAAATTAATCATTCAACGATACACGCGTATTTCTCAGGCACTCCTCGAACTCGGACACCCAACGCGACACTCGAACTGATCATCCAAACATCCTCTCGCAAACACCACTCAGCATTCACTCGGACTCGTTCAGGCAAACAACTCATTTACCCATTTCATTCACACGAATATTCTTAAAACTAAACAATTCTAACTATGGCAAGGACGTGGCGGCCGCAAATCGACGCCACAGCGGCATTAGTCCGCGTAACAGATATGTTACGCGAGCTGGCAAACGTCGGAAGCAGAAATGCGATATACATATTAGTGGGACTGCATTTATCTCTGTAAAGTTTCAGGAATATTGCCGAGAAGAAAACATCGAATCCAGTCTTATTACAACAGGTATGCCAAGGGCGAATGGCCAGGTGGAAAGGGTCAATAGGACAATTATTCCGTTATCGACAAAGTTGGCTGCAGCAAGACCTGAGGAATGGCATAAATACTTTTAGATGTATGCCGGAGATATCTAAATGCAACCCCTCATCGCAGTTTTGGCGTTACACCTTTTAAAATCTTATTAGGAACGGATATGAGAGTGAAGGACAACCCCGAGGTTCGAGAAATAATAAACGATGAATGGAACAAGATGTTTCAAGAAAAGCGAGACGAATTGAGACAGCACGCGAAGAACAACATTTTGAAGATACAGTAAGAGAATATTCGTAGTTTCAATCGACATCGTAAAAAAGCTCATCATTATCAAGAAGGGGACTTGATCGCTATCAAAAGGATGCAATCAGGACCAGGTTTAAAATTTCGCATAAATATTTAGGACCATATCAAATTATTTGTTTTGCGCAACGATCGGTATGTAGTTGAAAAAATAGGTGAACATGTGTTGGAATCGAACGTCGACGACGTAGCGACTGCCGCCGAGCTTCCTTTATATATACATATATAATACATGCGCTGCGCGCGGTTCCCTTTTTTACACTGCTCGCCTATTTCAAACATACATTCATCGCTACAATTCGGCCACGCTCTACGATGCATGTCCTCATTGCATTATGTTTACATTTCCTTGGTTTTTTTTTTTACAAATTTTCATCAGTTACGCTTCGAGTGCACGGTTTTCGATAATTTGAGACGTCACTAACATATTTAAGTCGGTCTGCTGATAAAATTCCACTATACTCGCGCTGACTCTGACGTTCGCCTTCAATGTCTTTAATTACATAGCGATCATTCCCTAGTACTCGTGACACTTGATGCGGACCGCGATATTTTGGAGATAATTTACGACTTTCTCCTGTGGATGATGAGTCGCTTCGAAGCAATACAATATCATCAACTTTAAAAATTCTCGCTTTCTTTCTACTCTTATCATATTGTTCGCTTAGCTTAGACCGATTTTGCTCTAGCAAGTCGGAAACGTCTTCTTTTGCTACTACATTTCCTAGTTTTTGGTTCAATGTGTGAATCTCACTGATAAGCGGATTATCGGATATCGCCTTTGCTCGGTAATTTAGTACAATTTCGAAAGGTGTTCGCTTTGTTACTTTATGCTGACTACTGTTAATTGCAAATTTTACTTCGTATAACTTTTCATCCCAATCAAATTCGTCCGTTGTTTTTCCGATCCCAATCAAAACTCGCTCAGTTTGTCCGTTCGCGCGCGCCGCGCCTATAGCAATTTTTACATGCATGATTTGCAACTCGCTACAGAAATCCTCAAATCCTTTCGCAGTGAAGGCTGATCCTCGATCGGAGATAATGCGCTCAGGTTTACCATAGTGCATCATAATTTCACGTAGAAATCGAAGAGTTTCGCACGCCGTTGTGTCGACCGTAGCTTTTAATACCACGTATTTAGTTATTGTTTATCTTGCTGTTTCTGCAAGAGTACTGCATCAAGTCCCACTTTAATAAATCCCTCTTTAATAAATCGGTGATCGGACTCATGATTATTGCAAAATTTTTAACAAACCGTCGAAAGTAATTGGTTAATCCTACGAAGCTCCGAACTGCTCGCACATCTGTTGGTGTAGGAAACGCTTCAAGGCACCTCAGTTTTGCGCTACTAGGTTGAATTATGCCTTTTGTTATTTCGAAACCCAAGTATTGAAATCGGACCTTCAGAAAATGGCACTTCTCTAATTTTATAGTTAAATTTGCATCCCGAAGTATATCGAATACAAGTCGCAACTTCGCTAAGCCGTCTTCCACGCTCACGGATGGTATTACAATGTCATCAATATATGCCATAGCTATAGAATATTTTAAATTACCCAATACTGTATTAATTAGGCGCTGGAATACGGCTGGCGCATTACACAACCCAAAAGGCATCCTTCGAAACTGGTAGTGACCGTCAGGTGTCACGAATGCAGTTTTTGCCCGCGAGTCTGGGTGTACAGGTACCTGGTGGTAGCCGCTAAATAAATCTAAACTAGTAAAATATGAATTTTTCTGAAGCCTATCTAATTTATCCTTCACTGTAACTTTATTTAACGTCCGATAGTCAACGCGTACCCTTAATCGTCTCGATCCTTATCTCTGCCTTGTTGGTGCACCCAAGTTGATGTTTATTCCTGGCGACGAGATCCTTGTAGTCGTTCAGCAACTGGAGGACTCGTTCTGCATCACCGCCGCATACGTCCGTGTCGACCTTCACCGGCTCCACGTTAATTTGCCGCTCCGCCTCCCGCCCTTCGCACTGCTCACCTTGTGCTATTTTCTGTTCTGCTCGAACAGTTACGGCTTCCCCTGTGATATTCGAAATTGGAATCCCAGTTCGCCCTTCAATATCGGTTTCGACAATACATCGCGGTGTGACAGCTGCGATAAGTCGTAACCCCCCTTCGATGCACAGCTCCTGGTTTGGAAGCGCACTGGTTACAGAGGCACATCCAATATTAATTATTTGGTATCACCTGGTCATTCCGCGCTCCGAACGTTACCCTTTCAGGAGTAGTGTCCACGACTCGAACCAAGTCGTCTACGGACGTTGCTATGCGCAATTCTTTGCTGGTGCTTAGGATGTTCACTTGTGGATGTTCCGTGAAGGGGTGTCCTACTAGCACTGGGACTTCTTGCGATTCTTTCGGGACGACATGAGCGTCAGAAAAGCTCAGAAAAGCATCCTTAAAATATTTATTGTGAGTGTTCACGTGCATCACCTGACTGCGCGGGGTTGGCGCCGGAGCCGTCGATGTCAGCGCACAGTCTTGTCTAGCTGCGGTTGCCACCTCGCGTGTACAATTTCGCGAGTAATAATGTCCTTGTCGACTGCATTTGAAACACATGGCGGGTTTTTGACGAGGGCACACCCTAGCGGTATGGCCTGGCTGTTTACAATTAAAGCACTTCGCATCGTTGGCTTAACCTGTCCTCGGAATTCCTTTGTCAGTGAACACTACCACTTTTAAGATCAGGCAATAGTTTACATGGTTTTTCATACCTGCTTAACGGTCCTAGGTAGTCTTTGAAACGCAAATTATTGAGACCATCGACGATCCATTCGATAGCTTCACGATCATCCATTTTCGCTTTATTGCATCTGGTTAATTTTTCGTAATAGTATTCCACAATGTGCTGATTCCGCTGCCAGCGATAGTTTTGCGCCTCCGTTCTCGCGCTCGATGGGCTTACATCCGTTGGGAAATTATCGCGAAGGAGCACCGTCCATTCTCTCCAATTTCCCTAAAGCGTCTCGACGATCTTCATGTACGTCCACGTGTCGGTCCCCGAACTCTTCTTGTTCACGTTGTACCGGTACACCATTTTCAGCCATTTTCGACAGTTTTTCCTCTATTACGCACCTCACAGTATTCGCCATTTCGGCTCGTTCGCGTCGCGAATTTTCGAAAACTGTACGTAAAAAGCTACTCACTCGTACCGTATACGCACCTCAATACGATCACTGTTCACACGCTTAACTTCTCAGTCTCGACCACGAAAAATTTCGGTTATTATCCCAGTTCTGAAACTGTTGGAATCGAACGTCGACGACTAGCGACTGCCGTCGAGCTTCCTTTATTTATATACAATATATGTGCTGCGCGCGGTTCCCTTTCTTACATTGCCCGCCTATTTCAAACATACATTCATCGCTACGCATGAGGAACCCAAACAAACATCGACTGCTCAATTCTCTGACAGAGAATACGAAATCTTGGATCGTGTACGCGGAAGATTCATTGTCCGATAATGAAAATATATTTGATATCTGAGGACAGATATCGCTGCAGGATGGCCGAATGTGGTATGTGTGTGAACTATGTAGTTATACGAGTGGCATGGGTGCATGATATGAATAAAGCTTATGCATGATATGAATGAAGCTTGCTTGTAATGAAGCTTGGTACGAAGCTTGTTTGTAATGAGCACTGGTACAAAGCAAACAAGATTGTCTTTTTCTGTGATCGATGTCGATACCGAAAGTTCTAGAAAGAATCTGCCTGTTTTGTGAGAAGCATTGCTTTGTGAGAAGTCGAGAGATTAAGACTAATTGCGCGTTGTGGAGTTCTATTTGTGTTTCGTTGTATCACCTTCATTTAATTATCTTTCATTAAATAAATTCCAATAATTATTTTATCTATTATAATTATTCTACAAAAATATCAGTGATAAAATTATATTTGCTAGAATAACAAGGGTTATGACAAGGATAATTAGCAAAGTGAAAATTTGCAGGATTTATGAAGAAAAGAAGAAAAGTCTATATGTATAATATATACTCCATCCTTATTTAACAAGAAGAGTATACTTTTACTAATTAAATCGTACAGTACGTTACAATCTATTTCGCTAAAGATCCAGCGTATTTTCTTTCGTCTGAAACATTTATTTTCCAACCGCTGCGTTGTTTTATTTCAATTGCCAACACCGCAAACTTTTTACCAAAAGATACATAAATTAATTAGCAACAGTCCTGCGCCGTAGAACGAACTCGTGCTCCGTAGTTTAATATACATACTGCGAAACAACATGAATTTCGACAAAGTGTTTACGAGGATGAGAATTTTTTGTTCGCGATCGCAGATGGCGGTGATTCTATACTCGACATCGTTTCCCAACGTTGGAAACGAGGACGGCCAGGACGACGGTTATGTTCCATACGACCAACGACCAGAAATCTATATTGTACCTGTAGTACTCTTCTTATTATTTGTGGTGGGTATAACCGGAAATGGGATTTTGGTATTCATCCTTCTGCGTGACGCCAACATGAGAAATGTGCCGAATACTTATTTGCTCTCCTTGGCTTTGGTAGATCTTCTGGTAAGAAAGAAATTTACGTCAATTCACGATTTCTCTAATTTCAGAATTTCCAAAATTCATATCCTTGAATTTACAAATACCGAAATTCTCAGTTTCTCAACTCCTAAATTCCCAAATCTCCAAAGTCCCAGAATCCTAAAGTACACCTCTCACATAACTCTCCGTAAACTAGTAGCCTTAATCTTTGTTAATAACGGATAAACCTGTTCGAAGTGAAACTTCAAAGGAACATGCACGAGATTCATAATGTCCTGCTGATATATCTACGAGAATGAGTCCTATTATTGGTTGTTAGAGCAGTTCACTGCACAAATCGATTAACTCCACTTTTTGAAAAATCTTAAATTTAAGCGTAAAAGCACTTGGTATAATCATAACTTTTTATATTTACACAAATTTTCCCAACCATAAATGGTTAACACCATTAAGCGACTAAAATATTCTTTTGGCCACTGAATAATAAAGTACATTTATTTTTACATCTTTGACGATAAATATTTGGTTATTCTTTCTTCTAATTTACTATCTTTTACATGAAAGCTACATCTGTATTCATGCATTCTACAAAAATTTGAATTTATATTATACAAAAATTTATACATTAAATTTTTCTCCGTTGTTTGTTTTATGGAGTTAATTGATTTGTGCAATGAGAGGCTCAATTGTGTAACATCCCAGAAGAATTTTTTGCTTTTTCACCCTCCTGAGCATCTAGAAGCCAAGTTTAGGGCTAAACTTCCGAAAACCTCCATGCTCCAAATTGGCTGAAATTGAATTTGACACCCAAATGATAAAAAATTTTTTCTCGAGTCGCCAAAAATCCTTCTCGGAATCATCATTTTTATTAAGGAGAAACCCATTCCCAAAATTTCAGGCAATTTTGGAGCATAGAGGTTTTCGAAAGTACAGCCAAGTTAAGTTCTCCAAAGGTACAAGTTAATTTCGATTATCGACCGTAATTTTTCTATTACCGACCGCGACATTAGATATGCCAATTGACATGGAATTTAGTTTAACTGTCGGTAACATATATCTACATATACTTTCTTAATTTACAAAAGATTATATTATTATTAAATAATTATTTATCTCAACAAATATATAGACTGTTTAGTTAAATGTTTAGTTAAATATCATTAATTGTCAGATTCATCTATTATTTCGTTTATTTAAATAGATAGCGTATAGAAGATATATATTTTTGTTAACAACATTATTAAATATAAGTTATTATTTGCGCAATCAATATATAGGAAGCTAATTAATTATATGTTAAGTTGGGTTATTAAGAATCAAATACGAATATTATTTTATTTCGAATAAGTATTATATTGTAAATGTTTCGTACGAAAAATTCCGAAACACGACGTACTACGTGCTACGACGCTACCTCAGGTTTTCTTAGAATTAACGCGCTATCTCTAAAGAAAGATAGAGAATATATTTTCGATCGACAATATTATAAAACATTGAAATCATTAATTACTTGAATCAATCATTATACACAAAAATAGTCAATATTATGTTAAGTTAGATTATCGATACTCGAAGTCAAAAATTATTCGTTTAAACCAGATAAATAATAATATTGTAAAATTATTCATAGGAATATTCCGCGACATCATATGCTTCGGCACATAGCGTAGATCCTCGTAGGAATTGTGCGAAAAGGACAATGCGTATCTATTTCATTTAAAACCCTATTAAATTATAATTTTCACATTACAAACATTAACTACCATTCCGAAGACTCTATTGGCAATGTTAGAAAATCATTTACTTCGTTAATTAATGTTTTATATATAAATTGTATGTAAAATTACACGCGAGATTTTATACGACGAACACAGGGGTAGCTTTCCAGACCTAGAAAAGTGAAAGGACTTCGAGTATATAAGACCGGCCGAAATCCGCCTAAAGCGCAGAACAATTTTAGAAGTCGAACCGCGAACACGTCGTCAGTATATCCGGAACAGTTTTCGCTGATCAAGAGCCGAAAAGATTCTCAATTCTTGATTGGAAGAGCGAGTTTACGCCATTTGGATACGTGATCGTTGGGTTGTTCTAGTAGCTAGCGGACAGCAGGCTCCCCAATTAAGCGATCTGGTTTTGGGTGTCAGTGTATGATCTGACTAAAAGGGTCTTGGACAATTAGTTGTCAAATCAAATAATTAAAAGAGTAACTGTTCCGACGAAATATTAAAATTTACATTAACTTCAAATCTTAAGACTTTGAAACGTTAAAATATTTTGTTATTAAAAGAGATTGTTCTGTCAAAATCGCGTAGTCGACTACACTCGGGTTAGAGTCATAATTTCAAATATTGATATTATTAACTTTGTAAAAACGTATTCAGTCAAATTCCGAAAACAATCAGACTTAGGTAGGATTTCTTATAGCGATAGACTGAGAACATATTAATTTTGTTATCACGGAAAATTATAGAACCGAAAATATTTAGAGTATCGAATCTTGTCAATTCAGTAATTCCGTTAATTTGCTTCTCAAATAATCAGACTTAGGTAGGATTCAACATAGAGCTAAATTGTAAACCATGTTAATTTCACCGAATATTGTAATTGCGTTAATTACAAAGTATTGAATCGTAGACATTTAAAGTACAGAATCTCTTTAATTTTTGTAAAGGAGCATAGTTACTTTGAACGAAAATCAGACCTAGGTAGGATTTTTCGCAAAGCCATAACTAGCGAATTCTATTTTGTTAAACACGTTTTATATTCACGATCGCGTATTATTTAATTTATATAGTTTTCTATTCATTATTACGACAATATCTATTTTAGTTCTTTTGAGATAGTCGTTCATTATTATCATTATTATATCAAACACATATACTTTTCTTATTTTGTTATTATCGTTAATTGTTAAACCTCATCATCTTCGTTATTTATTGAATAAATTGTTTTGTTGAAAGGTATTGACCTGTGGATTTCACTCCTTAACCGCACACCACACGAATCCCATAATCTTTAGAATTAGTTTATTAATAAATCAAGTCGTTCAGTAGGTAAATACCGTTCTTTATCTGAGCGCTGGAAATACCTGTACTTCGGTCCAGACTCGTTACAATTGCCTGAAAACAATGAAATATCGACATTATTTTTCCAATTCCAGTAATTATTATTGCCTCCAATTGAAGTAGGATATTATTGATTTATTGTTCTCTCGCATTCCTCGCATTCTCGAATGACTCCCATCGAGTTAAGTGCTGAAATTTTCTGCGCATATACAACTTTTCACGAGAATTCCATATCTTCCTTTAAAATCAACGGGTCTCTTATTTTAAGTTTGTAGACGATAATTATAGATTTTAGAGAGTTTAGGAATATTGAAGGTTTACCATAGCAGCAATAAAAGACCAAGGAACCATTACTTGTGTAAGCGCGAAACGATAATTCCCCAAATTTAATTTAGCTCACGCACAGTTAGTTAAACAAAATTGGCTGTATAGATGTTTAATGAACTTAATATTACAAATTAGAAATACAACAAAAAATATATGTGGGATTAATAATTGTACTTCCGGTAATATGAGAGAAAGATAGAAAGAGGGAATGAGAGAGAGTGAGAGAAAGTAAGAAAGAGGGTATGAGAGAGAGTGAGAGAAAGTAAGAAAGAGGGTATGAGAGAGAGTGAGAGAAAGTAAGAAAGAGGGTATGAGAGAGAGTGAGAGAAAGTAAGAAAGAGGGTATGAGAGAGAGTGAGAAAAAGCATGCATGTCACGTGTGAATGCGCGAATGTTCGATGAGTGAGTCAGTCCTGTTCGAACCGGCGAAAGACCTAATGATAGAGACGTTATCTGTAAAACTAATATATTATAATTCTTAAACATCACCGGTCTCCGCCACTTCATTCACCCTAAGATCCCACATACATATAATGATTGATCTAAATAGTTAATGATTTTAGTGTCTAATAATATTGTCGATTGAAAATATATTCTGAGAAATCTTAGGCTAGCGTCGTAGCACGTAGTACGTCGTGTTTCGGAATATTCCGTACGAAACATTTACAATATATTATTTATTTAAATAAAATAACATTCGGATTTGATTCTTAATAACTCAACTTAACATATGATTAATTAGCTTTCTACATATTGATTCAACAAATAATTATTTAATAATGTTCATTTTTAATATCATTACTAACGAAAATATATATCTATTATCCTTGTCTGGATATAGCGTATTCTTTCTACGATCTTTCTTATTGCTAACATCGCAATAAGTGGAATATTCCATACAAAATCTTTATAATACGCTATTTATTTAAATAAGCAAAATAATAAATGAAACTGGTAATTAATGACATTTAACTAAACATTTAACTAAACAGCTCATACGTTTGTTGGACCTAATAATTATTTAATAACATAATATTTGTAATTCGAGAAAAATATATATAGATGCTACCGACAGTTAAACTAAATTTTATGGTAGGTGACTTGTCTAATGTCGCGGTCGGTGATAGAAAAATACAGTCGATAATTGAAAACTATAATACCTTTGAAGAAACGAAATAAAATTAGCATTGGGACACTTCTGAGGGAAACAAAAGCAAAAAATTCTTCCGGGATGTTACAAAACAAATATGGAATACTCACGAAAAGTTGTATACGCACACAACATTTCAGCATTCAACTCGATGGAGGTCATTCGGAAGTACATCCCTCGCATCATAAACATCATATTTAGCCAAATGAATTTTCATTCGTTACATCACGCGTATCTGTGACTTATTACAGGTGATCGTGACGTGTGCACCGTTTGCATCGATTCTGTACATGATCGAGTCGTGGCCGTGGGGTCTGGCAGCTTGCAAATTATCAGAGTGTGCCAAGGATATTTCGATTGGTGTCTCAGTTTTTACTCTGACCGCGTTATCAGCCGAGAGGTAACTTATCAAACCCAGTTATGACCGCGGAAATTGTTGTTTCGGGGGTAGGATAGTCAACGTAACTTTCAGGAAGTTGTTCCCCGTTAATAGACCAATCAGCTGCTTGTTCGATCGTATAATCAGTAATCCGAACAAAGTTCTAAATCTTCGTTTTGTCGTTAAGAAAATCTCCATGGACACCAGTGTTGGAATCCGGGCGGAAGACAAAACCACTTTTAAAATATAAAAGTTTATTTGGTTGTACTCCTGAGTTACGCCGAACTCAACTTAACAGAATATCGTGTCAATTGGTTACAACACCAGCCACCCTTATAAATACTAAAGATTCGTCCGGAATAAAATCCACAATCGCGAAGGAATTAAAGTACACTTGGCTTGAACTCGAATTTCGTTCAGTGAACACAACGTAGAAGTTTGTAAGAGGTTCTACATTCGTAATCAGCCATATTGTTCGTCGCGTCGTTCCAGCAATATCCTCATTTTCACGTTTTCCAATGTAATTTAATTCGAAGCTTCCGATCCGAAAATAAGATTTTGTTTTGTATTTTAGATATTGCGCTATTATAAACCCAATTCGACACCACGTAGAAAGATTGAACGCGAAACCATTAACGATACTAACAGCTGTCCTTATTTGGGTGTTGGCGATCATTCTGGCTATACCAGCTGCACTTTTCTCTCACGTACCGACTGTTCCGTTACATGGTAACCACAGTATTCTGATTTGTAGTCCATTTCCGAAAGAATTTGGTGAGTACAATTCTTTCCTTCCATTAAATCAGCTAAACCAATTTTCGCACAACGTTTTATTTTAGATTTGTTTTCAAGCTTAATCAATTCGCTCATACTGGGCGTTTGAAAATTATGTTTGCTTGTGTATAGGTATTCTTTGTTATTAGACTGTGTCACGTTTTATATGTACGAACATATTGGTCTGCCGTGCGAATCTCTTGTTTCTCATTACGGATCACAGGGAAAAGCTATAAGAGAGGAATGGTGATGTTCAAGTTCCTGGCGTATTATGCGATACCGCTGTGCATGATCGCGGGATTTTATCTGAGAATGGCACGACACCTTCAATTATCCACGAAGAACATGCCTGGAGAACAGTTGTGCGGAAGTAGTCATCGTATGGCACAAATTAAAACACGTAGAAAGGTAGCTTAACACATTTTTAATCCCATAATATTTCTAATATTTAATTTCATTGCGAAACTTAACATTCATTAACAATATTTACTAAATCATAATAATGAATTTTGGCATCGACTTCTCGATCGATATTTTCGTTAAATAGCAATCACTCAAATTCGACTGTTCAGAAGGATGTCAAGGAAAATACACTGTCAATGCGACATGAATAGTTCGTTGATAGATCGAATCCAAATTAAATTCGATAACCATCAGTCAGAGTTTCGGTAACAATTTTCTGTTCTTTCAAGGCGAGTAATATCACGTAGCGTAGCGTGAAAATCAAATCGTCGATGCATTTACCAACTATCAGTTGCTTGCGCAATCTATACGCGATCTCTAATTAGATCAAGCAATTACTTTGAATCGATACTTAAGTTCGATCCATTAATCGAAGGACGTGTTGCAGTACTCCGAACAACGATAATTATAAATTACAGCGAAGAATTTGCTAAAATTATTTAACTGAGTTTCGATGTAAAGACTTCTCGTTAGACGATAGACTATTCCGAGGCAAAAGCACTTGATCATGATCGCGCCCAGCTGCAAGGCTCGAAGCTGTCGCTCTCGCTTCTGGGCGCTCGTAATCCCTGCGCTCTGATTGGTCCGTGTTTTTCCTTAATAATTCGAAAACGAAGCTTCAAACTCCATTTTTGCAAAGGAAAATCTTGTTCAGAATGACCTCCTCTACAACCCCTTTCCGGGAGTAACACCTGTCGCGGGACACCCTGTATATCGCGTGAAGAGATCATATAGTCTGCTGAAGCGATGCAAACGGCACACTCAATTAATCCGTCAATCGATTGCGCTAGTTTAACGCGTGGCTCGTTTGCTATGATCAACAGGTGGGAAAGATGGTGATAGCCTTCGTAATTACCTTCGCCATAGGTTTTCTACCATATCACACGTTCATGTTGTGGTTCCACTGTTACTCGTCATCCGAACAGGAGTATGACTATTTTTGGCACGCATTCAGGATCATCGGATTTTGTCCGAGTTTCATCAACAGTTGCGTGAACCCGATTGCACTTTACTTCATCAGCGGAACATTTCGAAAGAGGCAAGTAAAGAAATGATTAAAGTAAGGACTTTGAAATATTCGAGGTTTCTTTTATAGGTTTAACGAACACTTCTGCTGTCGTCTATCGAAGAGAAGCTCGAGCGTCGGTCGAATGGAAATGATTAGTTGGAACAAGCATGGAAATCGTGGTGTGACTTATTCCGAAAGAAGACGAATAGGAAGAGAGGGCACCCTTTGCAAAACCAACTTCATTTCCACGAACCAAAGGAAGACGCAAGATCTACATGGTTAAAAGTTTTGAAAGTGAAAATGAAAAAATGTCTATTTTTAATGAAATTATTTTTTTATTCAATATAATCTCCCTCAACTTCAACACACTTATTCCAATGATCTTTCAATAATTTTATACCATCTCTATAATGATTTTCCGGAAGCTCTGCAAAATAATGTTCCACCGGTGCAACAACTTCTTCATTCGACGAAAAACGCTTTCCACGAAGGAATTGTTTCAAATTTCTGAATAGGTAATAGTCGGAGGGAGCCAAATCTGGTGAACACGGTGGATGTTCAAGCAATTGGTACTTCAATTCGTTCAATTTAACCATCGTTAAAACACTTGTGTGAACGCGTGCATTGTCTTGATGAAAAATGATTGTTTTCGTCCGTAAACCGGGTCTTTTTTCTCGAATTTTTTTATTCAACTGGTCCAAAAGGTTGCAATAATATTCAGACTTAATTGTTTTACCTTTTTCAAGGTAATCAATTAACAAAACCTCTTTTGCATCCCAAAAAACTGATGCCATAATTTTTTTTGCCGATCGTTCTGACTTTACCTGTTTTCGAGTCGAACAACCAGCTTCAGTCCACTGTAAACGTTCTTGTTTTAGTTTAGGATCATGATGGTAGATCCAAGTCTCATCCATAGTTATAAAACGACGCATAAAATCGGTTTTATTCTGCTTAAAGCGCTCCAAATTATGCTGAGGAATCTGCTTTCGATTCAGTTTTTCTTAAACTGTCAACGAATGCGGCACTAACTTTCCGAATACCGTTTTCATATGCAAATCTTGGTGTAAAATATGGAGTACTCGTTCGTCTGAGATGCCTATGGTATGAGCAATTTCACGCTTTGCTAAACTTGGTTCTTTACAAACAATATCATAGACTCGCTCAAAGATTTTGGGCGTTGTTGCACTTTTTGGACGTCTACTACGTGGTTCATCTACAACGCTTGTACGACCTCGTTTAAAGTCTAAAACGCATCGATGCACAGTTGGAAATGAAGGAGCAGATTCCTTTAACACTTTCCTCGTTTTCATATGAATTTCTGTTGCTAATAAACCTTCAAAAACAAAGGATTTTATCACTGTACGATATTCGGTTCTATCCATGGTAACAAAATACATTGACACGTCAATTTCAAATGGCTTTTAAACAAAGAATGAATCGACAGATCGAAATAAAATTTTGTGTGTGTTCAAGTAAAAGTCAATATTAAAATGGCATGTAAATGTTTATTCCTCTACTGGTTAATAGGTGTCGCTTTCAAAACTTTTGAGGTCGAAACGACTTGAGATTTAGATCGTAAGTAACGTTTGGAAATTTTGGAGAAGACGTATAAATACGAAGACATCGACCCTGATCGTTGCAGATGCCGTTGAAAATCGGTGACCACCTTTAAAATGTAAAATAGTTTCATGCTAAATGTTCAAACTATTATGCTGTTTGCTTCTGTGTAAAGATCGCGAAAGAAACTCCAAGATCGCCTTTATTAAGAGAGAAAGATCGTCCTTAAAATGCGACTGTTGACATGGAAGACTACTATGTAATGACCTGTCCGTCTTCTCTGTCGAATAGAAGGAACTGTATTAATTGTCCTCTGTACGAAGACCTTTTCCTCTTCGCTTGTAATCGAAATTCGTGTTTGATGTGTAGCACCCCAACAGGATATAGCGTCGCGGTTCCGCTCGTTATAGACGTTCGCTTAGCGTCATTCAGATAACGCTTGGACGTCTTCGAGCAACCCCTATTGTTGTTGTAATTAGGCCCGCAGCGACGGAACCATGAATCGATACGTGGTTCGACTTTGTATCGCATGCGAGGGTGACTTGTGACTGGAATAAAATTCGTTTCACCTGAATGAAGTGTTTATTATTTCTATCCGATCGTGCAGAAGCTCCGATAAACGACGATTCTTCGACGCGAAGTAATCTTGGAGTCCTTCTTTCCTTGCTCTTCGAAGGCTTCCTGTTTTATCCCCACAGAAACCTAACGAGAATTTTTATTGCCGCAGGAAGCAGCAGCAGTTCTTTTAATACTTTGTCCTCTCGTGTCACCCTCTCTACGGGCACCGTGTAGGTAATGGGGAAGTTCCCAGAAGTTGCTGAAATAACAGATGAAAGTTTGCTCAGTAGGAAATATAAATTAGCGAACCGATTCCTTTAAAAGAACAACAATTACGCAGAAACATTACGCTTTTATGCAAGGATCGATCGCACCAGGCTTCGAAAAAGGTTTATCAATAGTGGAAACGATAATAAACGCTGTTCGGTAGTGACCGTTCGGGCTTGTAACGTATTCCAGGTAAGTTTCGAGCGAGAGGCGCGTGACAGAGGCTTTTATCGGCCACGGGGCACGCGTCGAGCAAACAGGGGTGCCCAGCATAATGCCAGTTCGCATCTGCAGGGGAGACCGGTGTAAGGGGCACATTTCCAAGGGTTACAAAGGAGGGTAGAGGGGGTGAAGCCATGGCAAACCGTCACCCTCGCATCGGTCTCCCATAGCAAGAGTCGTCACGATTTGGCTAGTCGATGCCGATCGACGCCATTCAACGGTCGTTTCTTAACGCGTTTCGGCGAGGTAGGCGGAATTTCTTCCCTGAACCGAATAGTTGATGAACAAAGAGGCCATTACCGTGGGTGGTAAGTGCTTCTGATCTGGAAACGTTACAACGTATGCCCCAACGAACCGTGTACGTCTGGACGAGGGTACGGAATTATTTACAGCCGGTGTGGTGCCTGCGACATTCAAGACGAAGAAATACTTACCGTGATATAGTTGGTGATATTTTTATCCGTGAGTCGATGTCGTGCAATTGTGTTTCGTAGGATCTTACAGCGAAGATGAAGAGATATTCTTCGGTAGGTTCGACGTTTGAAACCTTTCGTGTGCCAGCATATGGTTTAACTGCTTTATTACTTGATACAGGCACCTTGTTTGGCGGATGGTGACCACAAAAAGGCGAAAACGCTCGAGGTGAATTTCATTTTTATTATGGACCTTTACCGTCGATGTAGGGTTATCAGCGATTAATATTTGCAAGTTTTTAAGCTGCTCGAGCATGCTCAAAGTTTTAATCGCTTCTTTCATTGGAATCTGAGAAGTTTTAAAAGTTACAAAGCTGTTGAAAATCGGAGACAATATCTGTTAATATTCAAGATTCGCGAAAACTTTTTTCAGATGCTTTACATTATTAACAAATTTCTGTTAGAAAATTCTCAACGACCCACCCTAATAAATCAGGGCAAAGGGCACATGGCCGTCCAACGACGACCATCACGGTGACGAGGCCCGACGCTGGGACGCCAGGGCCATAAACAACCCCAAGGCCCCTGAATTTCGCGAGGGACAGGGAAACCTCTCGGAACAGAAAGAGGGCATTCTGTAAAGGACATCGGAAGACGTGGCTTCGCCTTCGAAATCGTAGCTTTTACGAATATATATTGCATTTTTAAAACAGAGTTAGCAATCGCGTCGATCATTTTTAACTCTTATCTTACACTTCGAACTCCGAACTAATCTTAATTTGACGATGAACAGTTTTGAGACGTACATTGTACAAACTCCCACTACTACTTTGCCTCTTTCGTATAACTATACACGTATAGTTATAACATCGGTTCCTACAATTTCCTCGAGTGGCTTATAATATTATCGGGAAGTTTATATTGTTGTAGTACGATATATTTAATATAATATGATACAGTTTTTGGAATTACTAGCCTTATTACAGGCCTGCTAAGAGGTGCTCATAAGAAAGAAACTGGATCTTCCTACGACCAGGAAATCCGTGACAGGATGCTGAGAAGCTTGGATCTTCATTTGGCGAGCAAACAAAGAGATTACACCGCCAAATTAATGAGATCGGCTATATAGTTTTGGTAGATCGTACCATGGAACAAAGATGAATTCTTTACAGCGTTTATAATTAACCACGGTGTAAAATGTTCTTTTCAATTAGTTCTAGTCAGACTTACAGGTTGTACCTGTCTTAAGAATCGCTCTAGTCATGCACATGAGTCATTAAGTATTAATAACAACGAGGTCCAACTGCAAATTATTTTTCTACGAATATAGGATGCATGTGAACGTGTTGTGTTATATAATATTTATTTGTGGAAGAGTATAAATAGAGAAGACTGCGATCTCGTGTAAAAAAAAGAAAACGTTTATTCATAATGTACAATTAAAAAAAAAGAGAAAAGAACAAAAGGTATCTACGATACGACTTAAACGTCTATACGCTTCGCTAACTTCATTTCATTTCTCCCTTAGATGATAAAAAATAAAACGAATGTCAAAATGTTCGCCAATGGTTCGACGCCCGACTAGATAATTTTCGTCGTTCATTCACGAAAATCTGGCAAAAGCGATGCTCGGGACGCGGACGCGTTTAACTTCTATCAAAAATAAATCGCTCTCTTCGTTCTAACAAATAGACTCCGTATGATTCGTGTATTTTCTCTTCCGTCTTTATCGCTTCCGGATTAGTACATTCTGCATCCGTGGATCCCCGAAACTATTATACCCGGTACGAATCCTCGAGGATCTTCACGCGATGCCTAACGAAATATTATGCACGTTTATATCGTCTACGAGATAGCTGATCTACTCGAAACGCGATAGTACACATCGACGATACAACGCTTCTCTTGCATCGCTTTAATTACGGCAGACTCTCGTTATATTGCCACATTAACTTTTACACACGCAAGTAGCGTTTACCCACTGTTGCAGTGTACGGGTATTCGTAGAGAGCAATATTAGAAGTTTCAAATTTAGAAAATTTAGAAATTTCTAGATATATTTTGCACAGAATCTGTGGCTAATCCACTATTGCCATGTTTAAAAGTTCTTTGCTCCTACAGCAGTGACGACATAACGAGAGCCTGTTGTACAGAATCACGTAAGTGTTTCGCTGATTGTTTCTCACATAAAAGAACATCCGAGGCGTGGAATACTTTCGGAAGTTGCCAAACTCGAGATATAAAACTCGTCATAATTATTATAAAATTTGTTTAACAGTATCGTCGATTGAGTGCTTAAAAATGCACATACAATATTTGAACGCTTCACGTCATTTCTATAGTCTAAAATACGATAATTGTTTCTCCGTTCACAATAATATCATCGGTGCAATCGACAGGCAACTTTGTACAATGCTAAACTACCGTTATCATTTAATGTTCTCTTATAGTAAGAGTTTCAAACATAGTTTAAATTCTGTATGCTTGATAGACTTTAAAGACTAGGAAAGAGCGTAAGTCTATGCGCTAAATCTAGCAAGATATTTAAAAATATTTCTTGTTGTTCTCGTTGTTCCAATGTGCATTATTTAAATATCATTTTGACGGCAGCACACTTCGTGAAATTTACGATTTGCAATTTTACTTTCCCCTTAACTCCCAATATTATTAGGTTCGTTGTCAAAAAACGTGACAGCGTTCAGAAGCGTGCTCCATATTTCTTAACATTTCAAAGTTGCCAGTATGTTCACTTACGTGTAAAGGTACAATTACGAAACACAAGGTACACGACTAACACGATATCGATTATTCGTCTATATCCAAAAAAAGACTTAAACTAAATTGCTTAAACGTAACATATAGAGGGCTCAAGCAGCAGGATACAGGGTTGCTGCCAATAAAAAAAAAGCTGACACGATGGTGAAGAAAACCGAAACGACTGACAATGAAACAAACCGAAAGAAGCCGAACGAAACGTTGAAAGGAACCGATCGAGTAGAAGAAAGTTGAATTTAGAATTCCAATAGGAGCGTTTCGAGCCTATCGCTTTCTCTAAAGCTACTCGTCGAACGAAATCGTTTCTTTCTGTCTACTTACGAGGATATATAAACTTCCGGTACAGCTGTTCTATTCTTAAGTGTATCTTAAGTTACGCGTTACGAATCCCTTCGGTATTGTAGAGGCGCAAAACAATAAAGACGATTGCCGAGCCGAAACCGTTGGAAGGAGAGCAAAAACCTGTGTACATATCAGCTGTTAGGACGCGTGCAGCGATCGCTCTCCTTTGTCAACGGTTTCGGCAATAAACACCTGGAAAAGGTAATCGACCTAAGATTAGAGTGCGAGAGAGAGAGAGAGAGAGTGTGTGCGAGAGAGAAAAGTAACAAAGGGCGATAACCGCGAAATCCGTGTGTCTGTGAATGTATAGAAAATTTGTGTATATAAACCGCGGCGCAGCGTGAAAAGGTTCGTTATTATAACACGGGCGATTATACTGCGAAGAGAGAGAGCGAGATAGCGAGGAGAGAACGAGAGAGCGAGAAGAGTGCGAAGAATTGTGAAGATTAATAAATTATCCTAATTAAAATTACGAGGGATAGTTGAACTTGACCAACCATATCCCTACAGTATCGTATCGACTTCCTTGAGCCATCCCCCTTAGGTCTCCCCAATCCAAACCGACTCAAGCGAGACGTTAACTATTGAAATCGTTTGAAATTGCAGCCCAAAAGAGATCGAATTTTGGACGCGATCGTGGACCGAGCGGTTTCTCAGTGCTGTTGCACGAGGGTCGGCCCGTTGCCAGGATTTCTCCATGGATCCGGTATATCGAAATGCGCAGGAACCGTGAGCAGAGCGTCATCCGCGGTTCTATCGGCGCTACAGTTCTTCGGCTTCACGCGAATCGTGTTCACGCACTTGATGGGCAGCTTGAAGATTCCAACTTGTAATTGTAGCCTTGACTGCTCACTTGGATGATCGTGTGCAACGGCGTAACAATTTTAACCGAGGGTCTAATATCGATAGATAGAGGACTTCCGTCACCCTAATCGTGACTAATGTTGGATACTTGATACCCCTGTTGCAAATTTTTTCCGTATTACATTACGGTGATAATTATTCACTTTCGAAAGCTTTGTAATCATTTTTCATATAACAAATTCTCGTTTCATTACCGCATCTCGTGTATTTCTTCTTCACTGCAGGCCATGGGGATTCATGGAAAACTACACAATATTGGAGGTCATATTTTTTAATTTTCAAATTGTAGTTTCTACAATGCTGTGAGTAGCAACATAATGACTATCTACTGTATAGATTCGAAGCAATTCAGAGTGATCGCTAGGCCATCACTAATCGTGACCAAGCTGGGACGTGACAAATTGACGGCAATCGCAGTGATAAGGGTAGAAGCAGCAAACAATAAAATCACAAGTATTTAGAAACGTTGAATACTGAACCCTATACCGTTTTTCTCCCAGTTTTTTATCGATTTGAGCGAATAACGGGCAATCAAATACACTGATACCGGTGACTCTTGACTGTTAGACAAAAGTGAAAGATAATTGAACAAAATTCCGTATTGTTACACAATTTCTGTACAAAAAAGCTATAACGCTATATTAGAAATAACCAACGTGTATTTATTCGGAACGATATACTTCATATTTACATAAGGACATAAATATGCGGACATAAATCTTTGTAATTAGCCGTTATATTTCCATCAAGTGAAGCATATCATTTTTACGATGCCTGCTTCTCTTAATTAGACAAGCTCTGCAGCATTTAGAAAAATTATTCACAATTTCAAATTTTGCGAACTTAATTAGCCATGTCGTCTGTAACAATTTAATAAGGCAGCTCGTAAAAGTTTCTTGAATCGAAAGGAGTCTCATAGAGCGAGTGGCACAAGTGACTGGATTCGACGATGACATGTTCGAATGATACTCGTTCGTGGAATATAAAATGTTTGAACCGAGGGTGGATCGCGAAGATGGCAATATGGAGGATTACGTAATCGAGTCACTTCCGCGAAGCTTCGAATCGTGTTTGAATGCGTGCAAGCTGGCCGTCCTTTGGAATATAGATCTGAAAATCTGTGTGGCGTGACCTCGAACAGTCTACCGCTTCCTCTTTCTCTTCCTCTTCGTTTAATTCCCGACTAAATATTTGGTGCAAACATTTCGCGCTGATTTTATAAATCTGCTCGAGTGGCCTGCCCGCTCTAAAGAAACTGCTCAAAATTGTCAAACGATGTCGAATGTTTCCATTCGCTGTTGTAATCTCTTGACATCTTGTTTTTAGTTTTCTTTTAATCTTTTGGCCTTAATTACTTTTCGTATTACAGTAGGCTCTTGTTAAATTGCCACCTTCATGAACGTAAAACATCTGGAATCCCTAAATTCGTTACGCCGCCACGCGTTGGTTACTATGATTCGTTTGAATAGTCGATTATTACTGAAATAAAATACCAAAGTATTTTATCTCGGGGCAAATATAAACAGATTATAGATCTGTCAGATTAATCTGGCGCGGTAGATATTTTGTACACAGCCACGCGAAAGATTAACCTGGAAATATTATCAGCAAAATAATTCTTAAATATTCGTGAACAGATTACATAAAGTTCAGCTTTGCCTTTCGGTAGAAAGTTACTAAATGAGTTGCGAACGCATTCCATAAACTGGAATAATCTTAAAGTTTGTTTTCGCAGATGTCAGTAGCAGAGAGCTTGCGAAAGTCTCGTTGCTTTTCTCGTATCGGAAAATACTAACGGGTGGTATTTTGTCGCTAGAGAGTTATTCTGCAAGTCGAAAAAGAGGTGATTGTTCTTATCACTGTGGGATAACGCAGCTGGTTCGAGACTGTGGAAGAATCGATCAGAATTTCCTGCGTTTAGGACGATTAAATTGATAACCCTCAGATGGCAGCAGTATCGAAAAATGGAATCGAATATTAGTTTTGTCTAAGTGCTCGGCTGAAAAGTTTGATCACTGTTTGCGGCAGAAATATGATGCAAACGAAGCTCTCTAGCAAATATAATACAAACAAAAAAGGAACTAACTAATCACTGTAGACACTAAAATAATGTTTGAAGCCTCGGGTATATCTTTAGAATAAATTTGATACCACTGGTAATATGGTCACATTATCGTAAATAATAACTGCAGAATAATTATATACAACATAATTCAGCCCAAGATATCATTTGTGGTATCTGTTTTTTTATACAATATGGTTCAGTATACATTTTCACGGCATAAAAAAATAATCAGACGGAATATCGTTGGACAGCTTGTACCGCTAATAGTTTCCCCAGTTTTATTTGTGGATTTAATATCTGGAAACACGTGACAGAAATTCCACTAAAAGTGATATTTATGAGTTTAGTATATACTGTTTGAACCAATAAATCACTGCCAAAAGTCTCTGGTAATAAAAACGCGATGCGTTGATGATAATGTTTCATTTATTTTATAAATAATCTGAATTGGTATTTATAGAGAGAAAGCAATAAGTGATTTAATGTTAAATAAATGTGCTTTATTTACCTGAATATTTGTATCGAATAACAGTGTTCAAATACGGAATTTTATGTTTAATGATATACTGATTTGATTTCAGTATCGTTGTTGACTAAATAAGCAACATGATTATTCATGTTTATACGAAATACATACCATTGATCGCTGAGCGGGCTGAATTAATATCTGCAGTGATTCGTAGAATTTAAAAAATAACAATATCGAGACGATTTAATGCCGGTCGATGAAACGGATCCTGAACTCGCTGAGTTGCTTTAATTCTCTTCGAGAAGCTAGTCTCGCGTTGAGACCGATAAAACTAATCAATGTTGTCGCTGGAAAAGTTATGAATTCCAAATAGCGGGAAGGTTCGATCAGCTTCGTCCTCGTGTAAATTAATCGTGGTGAACTTCCAGCTATTCCATTCATTAGAAGTTAGCAGGGATAACTCGGCTCGTAGATTAACTGCTACATCATTCGCGCTGATTCTTTTTTAATTATAGATATTAATCCTCTTTTGTTTGCGTTGATCTTCCTCTAATTTCAAAAGAATGAACTTCCGCTTCCACGAATTTATTAAGCACGCGGAGATTTAAAACGGAAATTTACCATTCTATTTCTGTAGGTTCATTTTCGTATAAAAGTTCCTGAACATTTTTTATCGCAATCAGTCATTTTCCAGGAATTATTCTAATTAAACGTCAGGTAATGTAATTACTTGACAATTCACTAATTTAGAACTGTAAGAATTGTTGGACTTTCTTTTGTTCTCTTTTGTGGACAACAACGACACATCTATCCTGTAATACGACACGATGATACAAACCTTAAGAAATCTGATTTTCCTATAATTATTTTATATCCTTTCTCACTGCAGCTCAGAGAATTAATAATGCATTCTTGGAAATGGACGCAAGATCCATTATAGTTTCACATTCGAACGGAATACAATACATATCCCGTTCGTTGTTACGCGACATCGTCCATTACCGATTCCCTTTGTTACTTTCCCCCAAGTCACATCGTAGGCAGAAACAACGGTATTACCGCAAGTTACCCGAAATCTGCTTGATCCTCTCGAACAAGAATCACGCAACGATCAGCAAATAAACGAGAAACGTCCATTTTCTCCTCTGTCATACATCACCCGAGTAGACGAATGATGACAGCGATTACGACAGCTTCGCTTTCATGCAATCGCTAATGATTCCGCGAAAGAAAAAGAAAAAGAATGATCGAACTAAACAATACAGACGCAACTAGACTTTCGATGCATTCATTCCTTTTGAGCAACTGAAACGATATCTTCTTACCTGCTCGAGGTTGAAGGTAACTTGATGGAAGGCAACCTTCTCTACAATTAAAAGGTTACGCTACGTCCATTAATTAAGCGATTCTTCGAAAACAGCGTTCGTGATCCATTTTTGGGTAACGGTACAACTGACGAACATTCTGCCGAACGTTTAGGATGTTAAATTGATTGGCACTCAACGCGATGGAACGAAATTAGCCGGAAATTTTTTACGTAAATTGCAACGGAACCGGCACCCGTACTAATTAGGCAATTAACCGACGGGATCGCGTCGAAATTTTGGCAAAAGATCGTTGAATGCTAAACTCTGTCTAGTCAGCGACGTACATCGATTCTACGCGTGCATAACAATGGCGAATGGGGATCCTATAAGCGAACGTATGACGGACCGGATTCAACACCAAAATAACGTGCTACTTTTTTTAACTACCTCCTATCGAGTCGCCGAGAACACTGAGAAGTTTGAAATTCTGTGCTCGTATTCCGCGCGGCAATGTCTACCCGTTCCGAGCATCACTTATCGCGGGAATTCTAATTGAATTCCAAGTGGATTCGCAAACGTAACAACGAACGGTCGACGTGATTCCGTACTTTCGTGTTGTAGGACGTTTCTAGATATTTCGCATCTGACTAATCTCTGGACCGGTATCGGTAATGGTTTTGAAAAAAGTACACGATACACGAATGCATAATAAATAACACTTTTGTTTGACGAGTCTCATGCTACACTCTTTGTATTGGTACGATGCTATCGATTTCGAATAAATACAGTAAATTCGTTCCATTGTGTTTGATCTCCAGCTTGCAAAATGTACAGTATACTTTTTTTAACTTTTTGTTATGTAGATCTCTTTTATTCATAAATAAGAACCACCTCATGCATAGTGATCACATGTGGGGATATGTTATGTAAATTGATTTTAAATCTAAGACGGATTTCTTTTATTACGATATTTATCCGTTCAATTATGTATAATATTGTACCTCTAGCAACATATTGTCGTGATCATGGTTACTTGCAACATTACGAAACATTGTAATTACGAACGAAGTACAAGAAGAAGGTGTTGAATACACTAATAGATGTTGTAGTCGTTTGAAATAGTGGATTAATGTATTTGATTACATATTTCATGCATAGTATTCGCAGAATGAGATAAAAATATATTTACATACATATGTATATTGCTGTTTGCCTAGATTAAATACGATTACGGACAGTAGTACAATCAAAGATCAATGTTGTTTCCTGTGTGCAATTAGCAAAATTATAAAATCAATTGAAGTTACGTTGGAATTAATTCCTAAAAGCAGTAACAGATTTTATAGCTCTGTTACAAAATAACTCCTTTGCAAATAAAGTATTTCGAAATGCCACCCACGAATACTCCGAAAAAGCGTAAATAGAACCGAATATATAATTTTCACATGAAATTCATATAATTCAGATTTACCACATCGTAGCTGAAAAATTGCATCCTGAATACGGCTTTTTGATAAATTGAAGACCGCATTATGCGAACGTGCAATTCTAAGAAAAGCAGGAAAACGTAATTTGAAAAATCGAATGATCGTTAAATTTTCAATAGAGATGGAAAGAGCTCTCTCGATGTGAAAGAAAAAAAAATAATAAAAGCAGGTAGGGGGTTAATTCGAAGAGAAATCTACTCGAACGAGACTGCCAGGCGTAAAGAACAGAAAGAGAAGATAGAAAACGATGCATCGTGTTTTGCGACTGCGTCGAGAGAGCGTGGATCCTCCTCGGATCCAAGTTTCGCTTCAGTTTACGGCGCGCTGTCGATTTCGCCGAATTGATATCTCGTTGCCAACGTGGCTAGCATCTATCGGTGCATTTCATGATAACAACAAATGTTTAAGTCCCGTTTCACGTCTAACCAATGACTGACAAAATAAAAATACGCGAATCGCTGCGATAATAGGTAGAAACATCACAAGCAGAACGTATACGTAATCTTGAATGATTATCACAATTTTTTTTGCTGTATCCTCAAAGTTCTTCGTTCTATATTTCAATTAAGAACGAACGAACGAAAATAGAATTGTTGCATTAGTGTTACGATTAAATTCTGATAAAACGACGATCCTTACCTGTATTTTTTAAACAGACATCGAATATTTTCGTAAATCAAAAGTTCTTGTTACTAAACGTCCGATTAATTCGTTGTTTGACAAGATTCGAAATAACGCGGGCACAGGCTTCGTGGAGTCTCGAGTGAATGGCGGCGCGTGTGTTTATTCGAGAGAGCGAAGCACGAAAGCTCGTTGAAACAAGAAATTAAGCACGTGTGAATAATAACTGGATCCGGCGAGTCGAAAGCGTAACTAGCTTCCAAGGAAAAGCGGGAGCAGCGAGAAAGGTAAATCGTTTACCGAGAAGCCCCTAGTCAATCGAGTCATCGATAAACCAGAACAATCGAGTCGTTTCCTATAATTTTACGAATATTTCACACATTTTACGCTTTTCATTATGTTCTCTCTGGGACGAAATTGTCGACGAAATCGTGCAACTGCTAATTCTTGCAATACGTGAGAATTACATGGAACAAAGTTCAGAGGTGAACTGTCTTTGTAAACTGTTCTATGGATGCTGCGTTTGTCTCGATCAAAATTTTCATAGAGAACTGTAGAGCATAGTTTCCGAGTCGACAAATCAAATTTCGAGGTATGATACGATCGCTGTTGTAAATCATATTGTCGTAAAGTGGTCGAAAAAGCTTTTAACTCGACGTCTGACCATCCGTTACGGTTTATGTAATTTTTAATGTTCAGTCGCCGAGTGAGTAAATCACATTTTGAAATGCAATGTAGACATCCGCGAATAACGCAATTATAAGGCAACTTTGTTAAACAGATTATCGAGTATGTAAATTACCAGTGTACTGTACGTTAACTATTGTAGTGGAAATGAACATACGTAGCTAAACGCGATCAAACATCTATCACTGAAACTACAGTCCCTTCATTTTCCAAGTTTAATTTCAATGCGGTATAACTAACGCCATTACAAATGGTTTCACTATACAAAGTTTGAGATTTCGATCATCGATGGACCGCATCACAATCAGCACATTCAGGACACCTACAGCTGGTTAAATTTAAAATTTAAAATTAGAAATTCGTACGTTGCATTATTAACATAATTCCACCTCTATTTAAAGTTCCCCGTTCTTTCGCTCGTTTACATGAGATACCGATCAACGGTACTGCCATACCAGCCAACGTGTTAATTGTTCATTTCAATTCAGAGATCTTTTGAAGGAATCGCTGAAATAAAAAGAGGTGTTGCAAAGCGTAAGGCAAAAATAGATTGCAATAAATTCAATTCGTAGCACCACGAGAACCGGTGAATAATTGATAGACAAACATTGCGCGTTTGGCCAGCTTGATACACGCGATACCGGCTCGGATCTACGAGTGCTTTTCTAATTTTAAACGTTAATGCTTTCGATCCAGTAACTCGTGTTCACGATACTGTTAATGCTGCCTTAAATTAACATCGCCTTCATTTGCGAGACGCATCTGTTTTCAGGAGCAATTCGCACGGTTGTCCGTCGATAAACATCGTCTAATAAATACGCGACGAACCGCTCTGGACTCTCGAGAATCGATCGGTCGACAAGTGTCGCTCTTTTTTTCTTATTCCTATATTTTTTACAGCGTCGTATACGATGAAATTTTCGAAGCGTTTCGGTTTAAACGAGACTCGGGAAACGTACAGAGCTGTAAACTAGGATTTTCGGGGAGAAGCTATAAAATTTGACGAAACATTCCGACGCAATTTGCAGCTTCGTTGGCGACGTTTTGTCGACGATTAAACGCTTTTAATAGACTCGCATGTCTACCATTTGTTCGAAATCACTTCGTAACTGAATAATTTCAGGTTGTGAGTTGTTCACGCGGGAAATGAAGTGGATTCATAATGTAGCCAAGAGAAATAAAGGTGCAATATCATTTAAGGATAGAGAGCAATTTTAACTATGCTGAAAATAATGGAGACATATTTATATTCGACGTTATTCGCAGCTTTACTTGTGACGATTTCTTCGCAATTATAGCTCCTTTCTTTAGAATTTTTATGAAACGCTGGATACAAAGTTTGGTTACTTTGCTAGGTATCGATTTGTCGAACGATATATGATATATAATCTTTTGAACGTATCCTGTAAATACAATTACTACACAATGATGGATAAACCGATTAAAGGATTCGCACGTGTGTAAATTGTTTAGCACATGATCGGTTTGGGGATAGAATAATCTTCATTGAATGCAGACCGGATGCAAAATACACGAACACAGTATCCTTTACACAGTCTTTGAAAGTGATTTTTAAGCACCGATTTTCGATGCGATAAATGAGATAATCGAAGAAAATCGCGTTTTTATTTTCAAGAAGGGGTGACACGGTAGTTCGATGGGAAGTAGATCAAGGGAAAACTTTTTATCTGTCCAGTTGGATCAACGTTGAACGAACTTGGCAGGACGCGTTGCAAGGATTTTTTAGTTTGCAAGGTAAATGTTCAGAAATCCGTGTTAACAAGAATCATCGAGAACTTTGTTAATACTAATTTGCGACTTACTCCTGTATTTCCTAATAAGACGACTTATACCGATATGCTCGACATTTATAACAGTAAGGTTTTTTCTGATTTTCTTCGAATTTACTTAAAAAATTTCTTTAAGGTATAGACCTTATTTCATGCGGAAAACTTGTGGAATCGTGGCTTACTTTTCGCCAGACTAGCGAAGCGAATTTAATCAAATTTTATCTTACACTTGAAAATTTGCACATTCAGGAATTTCAGAATGTGGTGATTTGGGAATATGAGATTTTGGGGATTTGGGGTTTAGTGACTTGGGTAGTTAGGGATTTGAGAACAATGTGGGGATTTAGAGGTTTAAGAACACGGAGATTTAGTAATCTGGGAATTTAGGAATTTAAAAGAGGTAAAGTTGAGAAAATTAATAAAATATGATCTCCTCTCATTTAACAATTTCTACTTCAGCCTGTACCTAACCTACCATCTACTACCTTCCTCAAGGTTTAAAAATAGATGAAATTAAAATACATGAACCCGAGAGTTATAACGTTGTTATCGGAAAAGGAAGTATATACACATAGTTTAGGAAGGAGCACTCGATAAAGAATTTATTCGTCAGTTTAATTTATCAGTAAACCCCGAAAAGAACCAGACCAGACAGCTTATGTCTAAAAATTAATTTGTTTTGAAAGTGGGGTATAGTTTTTGCAAGAACCAGCTGAATTCTTCAAAATATGGTCTCAGTTGCGAAGAAGATCGGATAGTTGAAGCGAGGCATACTCAAGGCGACAGACTGTATCGAGAATGTAACGTGTATATTGCTTGCTTGTCATTCGGGTTGAACAACATGTATACCAAGTTTGTCACAGTGGTTTAAGTTCGTCGAAACCTGGTCAAATTTATCGTTCTTTGCATCGAGGACAGGACTATAACTTTGTAAGTACATCTTGTTCACGTTACGAGATCATAAAAGTAAAAATTATTTTATTACAGTAACCTTTAGACTTCACACTGCTTTCTAAAAATATGTTAAACGGTGATTAACATAATGTCACGTGACATATAATGTCTCTGAAGGTTATCATAGGCAATGTCCGAAGTTGGTTTGATCTTCCTACACGTGTAATGCATTCTGGTTTTGTCTGGCATATCAGATGGATATGTCGAGGAGTCTATAATGAAACATTTAGAGGCGACCCTTCTATGTTCAATTAAGACGTTCCCACCTTGAAGTACCATCTTCTTGAGTGCTTGCATTTATCAATATTTCTCACTTTAATATGTCAATAACGAAGAATTGAATGTGTTAAATGTAATATTGTATGGAAATTCGGAATTTTTGGGAGATTTAGGGGTGTAGGGATATAAAGAGTAGGGAATTTGCACGTTTTAGAATTGTGGAAATTGGCGAATTGGAGATTTAATAACTTGGGACTTTAGCCGTCCGAATGCCGAGCTTTGAAATTGTGAACAGCAAAAGGTATAAATAGATATGGAATTCCAGAGCACAGAATTTCATATTTAGCAAAATCCCATGTATAGAATACTCTATGGACTCCTCACAAACGGTTCTTTTGTCCACCATCCAACCTGTTTAACGCAACACACTCGACCTCTTCCAAAGGAAGTAAAACTAAACGATGCAAAATCATAAAAAGGCGACGTCCAAGCTTTATTTACTTTAATTATCTTCATCATTTGAGTGTAACGTTTCAGCTGATGACGTCTGCTAATTACCTGGATTCAAGGCGAAATCTCGTTTCGAAACGGATAAATAAACCCCTTAGCAGTAGTCTCGAGATAATTAATTTGCCTTAATTACGTTCAATGGAGAGCAAGAAAAATGGTGTTTCTCGTATTGCGAGGAAATCTGTGCGTTAAACGTCTTCCTTGTCCGTTTCCAGTTCAAGATTTCCCAAGTGACGGATTATCGTGTATAACTCCTACGAAATTCTCGGATCTTATAATGAATTCGAATATAATAATCCTGTCAGAAACGTTGAGGAAGTAGCTGCCTATTCGCTCCTGTATTTTTCATAGATTTATTTATTTGATTAATTTCCAAACGTAGAATTTCAAATTCGTAACTTGCTTATGATTAGTAACAAATTATGATTCGACAAAAATGTTCATCGGATTCGGAGTTTAAATCGACGGTACATCGACAGAAGTATTATTACATGTTTCAAACTCGCGAACAACTTGGCAATAGCCTCATTGAAAGTGTAGCTTTATGAAGCTCGCATATGCAAATTCATAATCCAGAGCTTTGCTGTAATGCTTACCTTTCACATGTTAAATTCAATGAAGTTGTAGCCTCAAATTGCTGCGATAAAATCGTCCACGAATGTGATCGCTTTCTATGAAAATACGGACTAACGATCAAAGGATTATTTCCCTAACGTCTATCTACCATAGAGACAGTCGTTGACAATCGTTTAATAACGGAGTCCGGTATTTCGTTCGTGTCTCGTACAGACACGTTTATTTGTGCGCAAACTGTTCGCTGTTTTCAAAAGGAAGAAGAAAACGATACAATATCTCTCGAGTATCGATTGAACGTCGAATTTGTAACGGTGTGAAGATCTATCGAGAAAATAGGGAAACATTTAGTTCACCATATACGTGAAAAGCTTTCGCGAGAGGAAGGAGCCTCACGTTTTCTCAGAAAATTGTGATAAAATTGGTGTTAGAAAATGGCTGGTGGTACGTGTCTGAAAATCGGTGATAAAGGAAGCAGTAACTTTCCACCAGTGCAAATGAAATTAAAATCGAATCGATCTAAGCAAACAACAAAACGATACGGCTAACAGCCTGTCTACAATAACGAATCTTGGCGTGCAGTTAAATTACAATTGCGATTGTATGATGAACAGGCGAAAGGTTTAATTACTCAACTTTAAACGATGCATCGAAATTGCTCGAAATCCATTCGCAAGCCAAGAGACGACTCAATAGTCGGCAAGATAACGTTCCGATATACCTGTCAATATAGCGCTTTTGTGGTTTGTCGATACGTTCGCAGTATGAAAAATTTGAAATATGAATGGAGTATTCCATGTGAATACTTTGATCCTCAAAATCCGCTTCCTACGCTTCGACAAAAGCTATGAAGGGTATTCGTAAAAATTTGAAGCATTCCTGTTTGAGAACCACCTACTTGCGTGTACCATTGTGTTCTGCGTCATTCTGCTGCTCTCTATCTTACATAAATATTTTTTAAAAGTAGGTGAGGAAAATTGTGTAGAATATTTGGAGAGTTTATACGATGCATCGCCATGCATTAAATTAACGCACTAAATCACTTCGCGAACTACCATGCGTCAAATCCCTACGCGTAATATCTCCACGCGACGTATCTTCACGCGTTGTATCTCCACGCACCGTATTATCACGCGCTGCATATCCATACGTTGCATCTCCATGCATCGTATTTCCACTTGTTGTATCTCCACATGTATTGCTATTTGAAATTGATGATGGAAGACTGCAAAGTGTTGGTCTCTGTAAAAGTGGTAGGAAATTTTCTTGCAAATAATCTAGAATAGCGTCTGTAGGATCTGACGGATTAAAGGAACGCCTTCTGCACTTTATATAAGTCTGAAGAAATTCCATACCTTTTGGAGAAAATATATTGACATAAACTGCTAGTGAAGCGTGTATTTCTTCGCAAACATTCCACAAATCTCAATTTAAAAAATGAAGCGACTGACAGAGAAAATGACTGAATGCCTGAATTGCAAGGTGGAAATTTAAGGAAAGAGCAATTCTGAAGCAATTACAATCTTCATTATCCCTACATTTATACCTCCTCTGAATTGGAACCTTAAGGATACTGCGTAAATCGATAGATGTTTAGCAGCATTTATGTCAACAAATCAATCATTCCAGAATCTTTTATTGTAAAGTTTTCAACAACATCAGAAAAGCTTGTGGGGAGGTAATTTAAAAATTAAATTGAACGTTGACTGCAGGCAGGTCTAACAAATGGTCAGCTTTAATTAAATTCGATTCCAAACTTGATAGTGGTACAGGAAACGATTAAAGATTTTCCACTTAACTAGCGTAAGATCAACGATTACTTCTGCCCTTGCCATTCTGGTATCGACGTAAAAATCCAACGATGTAATTCATCCAGAACGTTGAACATGATTCCGTAGCGAACGTTCGATTAATTAAATGTCCGGGTGATTAGATTGCTAGCATGCTTTTACGCTTCTCGCTATTTTCCTCTCTGGAACGTTGTGTTAATATTCCGGTAAACGAACACCGCTCACGTGCATTAGATGCACGCACAGAATATCGAGAAATTTGCTTGATTTTTAACGCAGCCTCTCGACGCACACGCTTGATGGAACTAATTTAACCGCGGTAAACGAGGACCGCATGACCTAAATATTGGTGGTTCGAATAAATTTTTATCGAACTTCTCACTGTACTGTACTAGACATCAGCAGTATGATTAATTAATTTTTATCACGAATTATAAGAAGCTGCATAATTAAAGGTTTGGTTTAATTGGAAATAACTTAGGTTCATAAATACCTGCACCTAAGGAATTTTCACGTTCAAAATTTGCACGCTTTTCAGTTCTACAAAATTAATTTTCTTTACTGTTCATCGCAAAGGTGGGCGCGATAATTATAATTATTTAGAATGCAAACGTTTAATTTTCCAACTGAATTGAATTTAATTTTCAATTAAAATGCATCACCGCGTTTTTTGTCAGTCCCTGTCAAACGCGTGGGTAATTTTTCTGACAGTTAACCATATGATTTTTGAAAGTCCAAAGTTCGCGAAAATAATTCTACGTGGATAGGGAAAAGCCGTTCATCTGGAAATATAATAATGGTGTGAACTGGCTAAACGATAATTAGTGGCCATTGACATCACCATTACTACAGCACGCACGGAATTTTAATGTCATTTTATCCTTACTATCGTGTCGAACGTATGGGCAGACAGAAGTAATAATTATTCACTGGAATAATAGCTCAGCATTATCGAACGGACGTTACGCGGGTGGTGTGCAAATCGATATTACATGTAGCTTGTCGAACACTGTGATAGTTGCATTGAAACCATCATACGGAATATCAAGGTAAATTAGTGGCTATGTCATGGTGATATTAGCACGGGATGCTTGTACTGTGGTTATGGTTATCAAGATTTATAGTGGAATCGGACACAGCAATCAAGCAATAACAGACCTCTTTGCTCAAAGTGACTACCTAACGTTGTACCTCCATACATGATAGAAGAATCCTCAGCAATAATCTACACAATTCTTTGACGATATCAAGTTACAAACTTTTGTCTTTTATTACTTGGACAATTAATTGAAATTGAATTTCCATTTCCGAGTTCTTTTGAGGATGCTCCCCCAGATAAATCAATTTGTTCATCGTCTCTAAAATTACTGGGTCCTTTTTGAATACCACGTGCCTGTCCACGAATTCAGTTACTCAATCGCTAGGGAAGTCGATTAAAACTCTTTGTCCCTGATCGATAACACGATAATGCAATTCTTTCGTAAGCGTCATTCGATCATTGCCGTCCTGTGGATGAAGAATCGACCCGATTTGGCATCTCTATCGAACCACCGGTGCTAGATTACTTAAACAACAATAACCCTTCCAAGCTGAAATGGAGCTTTATGCCTGTAACGACGTAGATAAGGCGAGAATCGCTTTACAGCACATCTACTTGATCCCGATTGTTCTTTTTTACTGATTTTCTTGCTTCTCTTTTGTTCTTAGTCGACCCGGCGAACGAGGTCGTAAGTAAAGAAATTGCACGATTACGGAAACGCGAATGCAAGCAGGAAACTTGAGGTCGAATGACGTCCGGAACGTGATGGTTTTAATACACTTCTGAGTGAAATGAACAGACTTCGACATGTGGACTCGATGGTCTTTGATTTCGAAAAAATCGAATTTCCGATTCTCCAAATTTCGTAATCTCTAATTTCATATTTCCCAATTTCCCACTTTCCAATTTCCCTACTCTCTAATTTCCTATTCCCCAATTTCCCACTCTCTAATTCTCTATACCCCAATATTCCACTCACCAAACTCCACACTCTTCAAATTTCCTACTTTCCTATTCCTTACTCGCCAACTCCCAAATTCATCTATGGACCACATATCGCCGACTTTACGAACATATTATAAGGAAGCACGATGCAGAAAACGAGCGGTCAATGAGTGCCATGTCCTCGTCTCTATTTCAGTGATTTTGCATAATGGACATCCACGAGTCCAACAATAAATCGTGTGTGTCATCGACCGTTAAGACAGATGCACGATATCTATAAAGAAGTATGATACAGGAAACGATCCGTCAAAGAGAGCAATGCTTGAGTTTCCATTTCAGTGATTTCATACAAGGAAGATGGAGTCTAACAATGAATCCCTCTTGAGAGATGTCGTTGATACCCTATATGAAAGCATGATAGTTATATAGAATCTATTTGTCAGAAAAGTTCATATTTCTTCGATTTAACGAAACAAAAAGTTAGATGTTTAAAACCTCAGAGTAAGACTCGCATGTCGCTGATCTTGTGGACAAATCCTTGGTATTTGTAGGAAGGTATGCTGAAACGAATCGGTACGTAAGGTGATCCTTAAGCTTCTTGTCTCGGGAAGCTTTTCGGTCCAATAAGAACAAGAAGTGAAATAGAAACCCACGGATCTGAGTTCCGTGCGTCGACGATTCCTCGAATAGTTTCTTGGTATTTCTATGAAAGTACAATGTGAGGAGCAAACTGCAACCGAAAGACAAAGTTCAAAGTGTTAAACGTAATTAATGGTTTTATACTCCTACGGTTTATAAGAAATTTCGAAGTAAAGCGTTAAACTTACTTATATGTCGACGATGAAAGTTTGAAGTATCAAATGGAAAATGACGGCTATTTCGATACTTCGTACAGGGATTTATAGTGTCTCGATTGACCTAGAATCGAGAGCAACTACTGTAAATTCCACCGTCTCTATCGGATTAATTTACCAGAGAAACAGATTGACAGGATGTATCAAAGTGCCATAAACTGTGTTTCGTGAATTCCCTTGGATGGCTTGGTATTCATAAAGGAGTCGATTCAATACCTTAAGCTGATCGAAATATAGATTAACGATCCTAAGTTAGTCATTTAGTTTGCCTTGATATATGTATACATACACAGTTATTGCAACGCTATCTGAAAATTAGACGTCACATGTCTGAGACACAAGTCGACACATCTTTATACCGTGTATTTTCATCGGCTGGAAAAGATCGAAAAACGTTGACTGGTATGACAGATAAATATGTTCAGATTTGAAATTGATAGGGAAATGGAAATTTCGCACGAACGCGAATCGATGCATCTAAGCGTCCTCGTGATACTTCTAAGCTTGAGACGTTTGCTTGACTGACAAATTCTCTGATATCTCGGTCGAGAAGTTTCGTGATATTCCGATGTTTGCATAAGGTGATTCGGTTTCTGCTTCGATTCCCATCACATTATAATTTTCGTGTTTAATGAAATCGAAACTTTGACGCGATATCTCATTAATATCATAGCACATATAAATCATAGAAAATCTATTTGAAATCCGATCAATCGCTTGAAATGAAACAGAAAATGGTGTAATTTCATTCTTTGAACGGGGAGCTGAATACGATATAAATGATGTGTGAAATCGATTAAAAAACGAACCCTAATTATATACGAAAAAGAATATTTCTGTCGAGTGTGTTACTTTTTCTTCATACCCGTCATTTGCACTGTAAATGTACCGATCAACTTCGAACTTTCAAGTTGTCGTAAATTGGAAAAGTTGCGTACTCCCTACCAAAGATTCATCCAAGTTTCTCATTAACTTCGAAACCAGATTTCATATCGTGCCGTTCAAACGAGCGAGTTTCCCACAGTAAAAATTTCACGTAGTACAAATAAAAAAGCAATTCACACATACGTCAAAATGTGAACAAGCTTTCAAAGGAACAGAGTTAAATGGAAGGATTGTAAAAACGTGATATGCAGTTCTACGTTTACTTCTTTTGAGATATTATTCTTATGGAAACTTTATTTTGCAAGTATAATGTTCTTCGATAATGTTATCGGAATATCTTCCTCGTACAAAAGTTTGCAATATTTATAAGTTGCACCAAAGGCAGGTTTTATTGCAATTTTTTCTGGCTGTTAAAGAGACAATTGCTACAAAGCAAAACGTTAAAGGATCAATGAGAGGAATATAATCCGTCTAAGTACGCTCAAAGACGCGCAGTCGCTGAATGATTAAAATCCCCGTGTCACGGTTGACTTTTATCACTCGTTAATTCCCTTTGACGTTCCATCGCTTTAGTGCACGCGTCTCCGGCGATTTTTCCATCGCTTTCTTTTGTCAGCCACGATCTGAAGATCTCGTGTGTTCTTTTTACAAACATAATTACCTCGTTGGCATCTGAACTTGCGCCTGTTAGATAAGACTCTACCACAATTTCCGACCAACTAATTAAATTAATTCGTAGGGATTAGTTCGAGCTCCTACAGGAATGCTTTTGTTCTCCAGAATATTAAAAATCCTGTACAAAAGCCTCGAATTAATTAACGGTGAAACGAAAGAGTCGGAAATTTGGCGTCCGTAAAAATCCTCAACAAAATCTCCTAACTTTTTTTTCACTTTTGTACTTTGTTTGACAGTGTTTTCAACCATTTTTTGACCACGTTTCATCCGAGTCATAGTCAGTTTGTGGCATCTGGGGATATGTTAATGACATATGTTAATTTTTACAACATCTAGCCAGTGATCCGCAACCGTAATTCCATTGTCCGCAATGTCGTTGTATTATCATCGTCAAAAATTACATTTAATTACGGACTCGTTGTGCTATATTCGTGACACCTGTTCGAGTCCTCCGCAACCAGCATTTTCCCGTTTCAATTGAAGCAATTTTAGATAATCCTATCGTGAAATATTTGTACGAGAGTAACAAGAGCTCTGTGAATTATCAGCTCCCAAGAATTTTTATATTTTTTAACCGATCAATTTACCTCGGTCTCTCTGCGGCATTCGCGAATCCACTTCAATCATCCCTCTGTTTTTCTATTTTGATTGGAAAATTATACGGTCACCGGTCAATTTTATCGAGTAATTCTTATGAAAGGGAAAAGCGTTACATGCGTTATTGTAAATGTGAAATTATAAACATTGACAATTTCCCAAAAACCATCATCAAATATGCTTTTAATGATTAAATTTTACGCAGTTGACACGTAACGGACGATTCAATTTCTGGTATTAATCGTCGTTGCTCGGTGTCATTCGAGTTTGTTGATCTAGGATTAACCAATTATCATCCAACCCAACTTCGCAATAATCGTATCATCATTATTTATGAATACTGCACATATTTTATGTGGAAAGATAACGTTTTGTGTCGTACATTTCGTTCATGAAACTTGAATATAATTCGCGGACGATTCATGGGGCAGAATACGTCGCATTAAAGTCCCATAAAGCAAGTCGAAACAGGAAGACGTAGTTGTAAAGAGCGCAGATAAGATACATGAAATCGCTCGATATGTTCGCGGTCGTAATAGCGTCGCAACAAGTGTGCCAAAGAGGAAATTGGAAGAATGTACCGCTGAGAGCAAACGATTCTGTTTTTCAATCACTGTAACGCGGAATGCTGTACGAGAGAGGTGTTGCTCTTCACTTTTGTTCTGGCGAAATAGGTCAATAACTTTACGGGCTGAGAAATTTTTATGGAGAGCTGTCAGCTTCCGAAACACGGGAAACCGCTTGTGAAAACTGCACGCACATTTAACCCACAGTATGTATTTTTAAGAGTACAACTTCCTTTCGAAAGTTTTTTTTTTAAATTTATTTAGCAACAATGAAAAGTGCACTTGTCACGAGTGCAGGAAAGAAATAATTCTCGCAAACGTTTCGAGCTGTCGCTGATAGACGTTTGATTCAACTGGCAGAAGCAAAAGTACTGCATATCGCGATCGATCTGATTAATTTCCATTGTGCTCTGATTCGCTATCAGACAGATAGCGATATACCGATTTCGCCAGACAAAAGAAGTCATCGATAGAACGGCATGAAATGAAAAACGGAACCATGGCGTTGAAGGTTTGGTCTTTTTTTTTCGAAATAAAGTACTTTCGACCGACGTGTAGAGATAAAGAAGCTGATGAGAATGCAGTTCGTTTAATTTCCGAGTCATATTACCGTCGTAACGCATCCGCCTTCTCTATGCATTTTTAGGTTATCCTTTCACGAAATTGTTCGCTGAAAAAAGAAGATTGTGAAATACACGACTAGTCCATTTACTATATTCAAAAAGCGATGCATACAAAAATAGGTACTCTCTTCGTGTGGGGGTAGATTTGAAACTTGCGACGGATTAAAGGGATGAAAATGTGAGAAACCATTTGGACGCGATAGCACGAAGGAATTTATTCATATCGTAAAAGTACGTAGCGAATGACGAGAAGTGGTATAGAAAATTAGTGCACGATTGTGACATTTTTCACGCGTTACCATGAAAGAAGCAGCGATGCAACGTGAATGCGTCGTGAATTAAGCCTCGTGAAATCGAGGATAACTTCTATATTGACAAATATTTTTCAAACGCACAAAACTTTCGAAAAAGCTGTCGCTTGAATTTTTGTAACGCAAACCTGAAAGCATCGTGAAAGTATTGCTATGAAATGAAAAGGTAGAGGAAACGACATCGGAAAGCTTTCTGGGTGAATTTTATAATCTTCACGTAATTCATGTTTAATGTATTATTTTGAATACATATTTTCCACGGAAGTCGATTTTTACAACAAGATATTATCTCAAAGGGGATCCATTTTTTTCATCCCTTTCATCTCTCCATTCTGAAAAAGTACACTCAACCTTTTCGTCGTTGTTGAGGGCTGTTGAAACTAAAACGCTGGAACAGCGTTTGCAAAATGTAATTTCGCGACCAGCGTCTATGACTGAGGAAGTTATTTCCAGGCAAGTTATCGTGCACTTTTTGGTACAGAAAAGTTCATCCGTTTTACAAGTCAACTCGTATTTCCCTGCTAGTTGTTTTATCGCCTTCACATTCTTTTCGTAACCGTATATTTTTAGCAAAACACAACTAAAATGTTTACCAAACATTGCTGGATATCGCTTTTATTTTATTTTATTTTCGTCGGTTCGGATATACGTAAACATTCGAATTTTCACCGCCTCCAAAATGTTCCAACTTTAAACATTGAAATCGGATACATTGCAATTACTTCCGTAACGTGATATTTGTTTTATGCTACCACTTCAATTCTACCCTGCGTACTAACGGACAACTGCTGGCGAATTAAAATATCCGTGGAAGCAAACTTATTGGAATTTTATTTAAATCCACGTTATTTCGTGGAGAGTATCGGTAAATATTTTATAAATTACACTAACAGAATTTATCTGTAACGTTCTGATCTCTGTAATTTTATATTTATTTTTATATCTAAAATATCAGTGATAAAATTATATTTGCTAGAATAGCAAGAGTTATGACAAGGATAGTTAGCAAAGTGAAAATTTATGAAAGAAAATTTACAGGATTTATGAAGAAACGAGGAAAAGTATATATGTATATACACCATCCTTATTTAACAAGAAGAGTATACTTTTACTAATTAAATCGTACAGTATGTTACAATCTATTTCGCTAAAGTTCCAACGTATTTTCTTTCGTCTGAAACATTTATTTTCTAACCGGTGCGTCGTTTTATTTCAATTTCCTGCACCGCAAACTTTTTACCAAAAGATACATAAATTAGTTGGCAACGATCCTACGTTGCAGAACGAAATTCTGCTCCGTGGTTTAATATACTGCGAAACAACGTGAATTTCGACAAAATGTTTACGAGGATGGGAAATTTTTGTTCGCTGTCGCAGATGGCGGTGATTCTAAACTCCACGTCGTTTCCCACTGTTGGAAACGAGGACGACGAGGACGACGGTTATGTTCCATACGACCAACGACCAGAAACCTACATTGTACCTGTAGTATTTTTCTTAATACTTGTGGTGGGCGTAACCGGAAATGGGATTTTGGTACTCACCCTTCTGCGTGACGCCAACATGAGAAATGTCCCGAATACTTATGTGCTCTCCTTGGCTTTGGGAGATCTTCTGGTAAGAAAGAAATTTACGTCAATTCACAATTTCTCTAATTTCCAAATTCATATCCCCAAGTTTACAAGTACCCAAATTCTCAGATTTCCAACTCCTAAATTCCCAAATCCCCGAAGACCCAGAATCCTTGTTAATAATGGATAAACCTGTTCAAAGTGAAACTGCAAAGGAACATGCACGAGGTTCATAATATTCTGCTGATATATCTACGAGAATGAGTCCTATTATTGATTGTGCGCCTTTCAGTTTCAATCGTGCTTGAAAACAATGAAATATCGATGCTGCATTTCCAATTTCAGTAATCATTATTGCCTCCAATTGAAGTCGGATATTATTTATCGCTCTTTCGCATTACTCGCACCATGAACATCGTATTTAGTCAAATGAAGTTTCATTCGTTACAGTACGCGTGTCTGTTGCTTATTACAGGTGATCTTGACGTGTGTACCGTTTACATCGATTCTGTACACGATCGAGTCGTGGCCGTGGGGTCTGGCAGTTTGCAAATTATCAGAGTGCGCCAAGGATATTTCGATCGGTGTCTCAGTTTTCACTCTGACCGCGTTATCAGCCGAGAGGTAAGTTATCAAACCCAGTTATGACCGAGGAAATTGTTGTTTCAGGGGTAGGATAGTCAACGTAACTTTCAGGAAGTTGTTCCCCGTTAATGGACCAATCAGCTGCTTGTTCGATCGTATAATCAGTAATCCGAACAAAGTTCTAAATCTTCGTTTAGTCGTTAAGAAAATCCCCATGGACACCAGCCACCCCTATAAATACTAAACATTCGTGCGGAATGAAATCCACAATCGCGAAGAAATTAAAGTACACTTGGCTTCAACTCGAATTTCGTTCAGTAAACACAACGTAGAAGTTTGTAAAAAGTTTTATATTCGTAATCAGCTCTGTTGTTCGTCGCGTCGTTCCAGCAATATCCTCATTTTCACGTTTCCCAATGTAATTGAATTCGAAGCTTCCGATCCGAAAATAAGATTTTGTTTTGTATTTCAGGTATTGCGCTATCGTAAACCCAATTCGACGCCACGTAGCAGGATTGAGCGCGAAACCATTAACGATACTAACAGCTATCCTTATTTGGGTGTTGGCGATCATTCTGGCTATGCCAGCTGCACTTTTCTCTCACGTACCGACTGTTCCGTTACATGGTAACCACAGTATTCTGATTTGTAGTCCATTTCCGAAAGAATTTGGTGAGTACAATTCTTTCCTTCCATTAAATCAGCTAAACCAATTTTCGCACAACGTTTTATTTTAGATTTGTTTTCAAGCTTAATCAATTCGCTCATACTGGACGTTTGAAAATTATGTTTGCTTGTGTATAGGTATTCTTTATTATTAGACTGTGTCACGTTTCATATGTACGAACATATTGGTCTGCCGTGCGAATCTCTTGTTTCTCATTACGGATCACAGGGAAAAGCTATCAGAGAGGAATGGTGATGTTCAAGTTCCTGGCGTATTATGCTATACCGCTGTGCGTGATAGCGGGATTTTACCTGGGAATGGCACGACACCTTGAATTATCCACGAAGAACATGCCTGGAGAACCGTCGTGCGGAGGTAGTCATCGTATGGAACAAATTAAAGCACGCAGAAAGGTAGCTTAATCAATCCCGTAATATTTCTAATACTTTCATTGCGAAACTGGACATTCATTAACGATTTTTACTAAATCGGACGTGGCATCGTAATAATGAATTTTAAAATCGACTTGTTGATCGATATTTTCGTTAAATAACAATCACTCAAATTCGACTGTTCAGAAGGATGTCAAGGAAAATACACTGTCGATTGGACGCGAATAGTTCGCTGATCAATCGAATCCAAGTTAAATTTGATAACCATCAGTCAGAGTTTCGGTAACAATTTTCTGTTCTTTCAAGGCGAGTAATATCACGTAGCGTAGCGTGAAAGTCAAATCGTCGATGCATTTACCAACTATCGGTTGCTTGCGCAATCTATACGCGATCTCTAATTAGATCAAGCAACTACTTTGAATCGATACTTAAGTTCGATCCATTAAACGAAGGACATGTTGCAGTACTCCGCACAACGATAACTATGAATTACAGCAAATAATTTGCTAAAACCGAACAACCTTCGTACAATCTCACTTTCTACGCTCTGTCTGACAATCGATCGCTGCAGATCAACTTTCAACTAATACAAATGTAGGAAAAAGATCGGTCGCCTGTTTAGAATAGCCTACAAATTTCGATCAAACTTTGTGGACGTGATAAATTCCTATAAAAATTCAAACAGGTAAACTCTTGTTATTGCAAAGCTCAAGCTGATCTCTTTTCAGTCTTACCAACCAGCTCTTTGTGAAAAGTTTCTGTACAATGTTTATGGTACACGGTATGTATCATAAAAGTTGTTTTGCGAAACAAAGTGAAGAGTGCTCAAAACTGACGAGCCATACTTTGTTGTCTGCCGCATCTTGCACTTTCCTGGTACTTAAGAGGGGACTCTGTACAGTTTGAAGTAATTCTATTTCAGTAGCAAAGAAACTACTCCGCCTTTTGCAGGCGAATCAATTCGATGCTCTATATTTGCTTCGAATTATCCGATTGGGAGTGGCATCGAAGCGTGACAAGGAAGATACCACGAAACTTTCCACAACTATGTACTCCTCTTCCTCGTTGATTCTCGACTTGTGACATATATTCAGCCGTTATCGAATCCGTTTCGATAACCTAGACCATGTCTCCGGTTTCATTGTATTTTCATCAAATACTGATCCATCGAGTTACGTGTAATTTGGCGCTCGTTCGGACAAGACGTATAATATTGCGATGATACATCGATTCTAGACAACGGCTGGAATTACGATTCGAACGAGAATAATCAATTTCTATCCTTTTATTTTCTTATTCGTTCTCGCGAGAAAATTGGTTTCTCGATTATCTACGATTTTAATTTTCAGAACCATTATTTTTCAAAGAAAATAAAGCTGTCCAATGAATAGTATTTCTATGAGACTCTTGGTATAATAAATTATCCCGGAACCGTAATATCAGGTCGAAAGTGAAAACGCATTATCTGCATATATGAAGAGATCATAGATTCTGCTGAAACGATGCAAACGGCACACTCAATTAATCCGTCAATCGATTGCGCCAGTTTAACGCGTGGCTCGTTTGCTATGATCGACAGGTCGGAAAGATGGTGATAGCCTTCGTAATTATCTTCGTCATATGCTTTCTACCATATCACGCGTTCATGCTGTGGTTCCACTTTTACCCGTCATCCGAACAGGACTATGACTATTTTTGGCACGCATTCAGGATCGTCGGATTTTGTCTGAGTTTCATCAACAGTTGCGTGAACCCGATTGCACTTTACTTCATCAGCGGGACATTTCGAAAGAGGCGAGTAAAGAAATGATTAAAGTAAAGACTTTGAAATATTCGAGGTTTCTTTTATAGGTTTAACGAACACTTCTGCTGTCGTCTAACGAAGAGAAGCTCGAGCGTCGGTCGAACGGAAGCGATTAGTTGGAACAAGTATGGGAATCGCGGTGTGACTTATTCCGAAAGAAGACGAATAGGTAGAGAGGGCACCCTTTGCGAAACCAGCTTCAGTTCCACTGTCCCAAAGAACACGCAAGATCTTTATTCAACGGCTGTTGTCGAGCTAGGAAACGAAGAAACAACTTGAGATTGAGATCGTAAGTAACGTCTGGAAATTTTGGAGAAGACGTAGAAAAACGAAGACATCGACCCTGATCGTTGCAGATGCCGTTGAAAATCGGGGACCACCGCTAAAATGTAAGATAGTTTCATGCTAAATATTCAAACTATTATGCTGTTTACTTGTGTGTAGAGATCGCGAAAGAAACATGGGAGAATTTTATTGTCTCTTCTGCACATTTAAATATATTGAGTCGTATGATTTTTAACGTTTTTGTGTCACGTATCTCGATTATGTAAGATCAAGGACACCTCCAAGATCGCCTTTATTAAAAGAAAAAGACCGTCCTTAAAATTAAACTGTCGATATGGAAGACTACTATGTACGTAGAAGATAAGTAACGCGGAAAATGGAACAATGTTCTGGCTATTAAATAACTGGACTGTATGCTATAAAAAGATGGTGGGTTACTATATTGATGAAAAGTCGTTAATTTACCAGAGTGCTACACCTCCTGAATAAAATTAGTTCTATTTCATTGATTTCACTCGAGTTTCAAGTAGACATTTCATACATATTCTTGGCTGATAAAGAGGTTCCATCTCCTCTTACTAAGAAGCAAGGTATAAAGTACAATACTTCTTAGAGTAAACTATGTTTATTTAGCTAGTTGTTTAACAGCCAGACTCACTATGTATTCGCAACAGCTGTCACAGATCGATTTCAATGAATCATCGAGCACCGTTTGACTAATCTCCAGATCGAGCATCGAGGTCGATCTCAAAGAGCGTGTGCTTCACAAAGAGTCCTATACCGGTAAGCAATTATCTGTCACTCCAGAGAAGGCGAATTAATTCACCGCAGTCTGTCGATATCGTTGCAATCCATTTTTCTCCGTCTTTTCTAACCTGTCCGTCTTGTTAATCGTCGCGTCGATCTTAAAAGAATGAAAGCGACGAAACGAAACAATCAGGAGGGGTGGAAACATCCCGGGCGTTATTGAATCGCACGGTGAGATTTAATTAGAGCGTCGAACAGAAGGAACTGTATTAATTGTCCTCTGTACGAAGACCTTGTCCTCTTCGCTTGTAATCGGAAATTCCTGTTTGACGTGTAGCACCCTAACAGGATATAGCGTCGCGTTTCCGCGCGTTATAGACGTTCGCGTAGCGTCATTCAGATAACGCTTGGACGTCTTCGAGCAACCCCTATTGTTGCTGTAATTAGGCCACGCAGCGACGGAACCATGAATCGATACGTGGTTCGACTTTGTATCGAATGCGAGGGTGACTTGTGACTGGAATAAAATTCGTTTCACCTGAATAAAGTGTTTATTATTTCTGTCCGATCGTGCAGAAGCTCCGATAAACGACGATTCTTCGACGCGAAGTAATCTTGGAGTCCTTCTTTCCTTGCTCTTCGAAGGCTTCCTGTTTTATCCCCACAGAAAACTAACGAGAATTTTTATTGCCGCAGGAAGCAGCAGCAGTTCTTTTAATACTTTGTCCTCTCGTGTCACCCTCTCTACGGGCACCGTGTAGGTAATGGGGAAGTTCCCAGAAGTTGCTGAAATAACAGATGAAAGTTTGCTCAGTAGGAAATATAAATTAGCGAACCGATTCCTTTAGAAGAACAACAATTACGCAGAAACATTACGCTTTTATGCAAGGATCGATCGCACCAGGCTTCGAAAAAGGTTTATCAATAGTGGAAACGATAATAAACGCTGTTCGGTAGTGACCGTTCGGGCTTGTAACGTATTCCAGGCAAGTTTCGAGCGAGGGGCGCGTGACAGAGGCTTTTATCGGCCACGGGGCACGCGTCGAGCAAACAGGGGTGCCCAGCATAATGCCAGTTCGCATCTGCAGGGGAGACCGGTGTAAGGGGCACATTTCCAAGGGTTACAAAGGAGGGTAGAGGGGGTGAAGCCATGGCAAACCGTCACCCTCGCATCGGTCTCCCATAGCAAGAGTCGTCACGATTTGGCTAGTCGATGCCGATCGACGCCATTCAACGGTCGTTTCTTAACGCGTTTCGGCGAGGTAGGCGGAATTTCTTCCCTGAACCGAATAGTTGATGAACAAAGAGGCCATTAGCGTGGGTGGTAAGTGCCTCTGATCTGGAAACGTTACAACGAATGCCCCAACGAACCGTGTCCGTCTGGACGAGGGTACGGAATTATTTACAGCCGGTGTGGTGCCTGCAACATTCAAGACGAAGAAATACTTACCGTGATATAGTTGGTGATATTTTTATCCGTGAGTCGATGTCGTGCAATTGTGTTTCGTAGGATCTTACAGCGAAGATGAAGAGATATTCTTCGGTAGGTTCGACGTTTGAAACCTTTCGTGTGCCAGCATATGGTTTAACTGCTTTATTACTTGATACAGGCACCTTGTTTGGCGGATGGCGACCACAAAAAGGCGAAAACGCTCGAGGTGAATTTCATTTTTATTATGGACCTTTACCGTCGATGTAGGGTTATCAGCGATTAATATTTGCAAGTTCTTAAGCTGCTCGAGCATGCTCAAAGTTTTAATCGCTTCTTTCATTGGAATCTGAGAAGTTTTAAAAGTTGCAAAGCTGTTGAAAATCGGAGACAATATCTGTTAATATTCAAGATTCGCCAAAACTTTTTTCAGATGCTTTACATTATTAACAAACTTCGAACTCCGAACTAATCTTAATTTGACGATGAACAGTTTTGAGACGTACATTATACAAACTTCCACACTACTTTGTATACACGTATAGTTATAACATCGGTTCTTACAATTTCCTCGAGTGGCTTATAATATTATCGGGAAGTTTATATTAGAAGTAGTAGCCCATCACTATAGAAATGTTATCGATGTCTGGTAATCTGAAGTGCTGTCTAATAAAGCGATTAAATAACGTGCATACGCGTACGATGTTTGTGCAGGAGCCAAACGCGAGAGAGTATCTGCAATTGGCGTTGGCCAGAGTGTTGGAGTTGCAACGAGAGATCAAAGAAGGAACGTACACAACGGACCACACCAGCGACCTCGGTAACACTAATTTATGCCATCAATTTTCCATCTGGTTTCCCCGACGCGTTTCTAAATCTTTCGTAGAATCACAAGTTCGTACTCGAGCGTGTTGGTATCGAGAAAAACTTCTATCGAATGAAACTTACATACCGAGATTTAATCGAAATCGAGCAAAATTTGAACAATTATTATCGAGGAAATTCTTTATAGGTGAATCCAGTAGCGAGGAAGATCTGACAAAGGAAGTACTGCGCAAAGTTTTCGAAGATCTGCCCGGAACACCTGGGTCGGTTCAAACTATCATCGACAAAGTGGCAAAGCCGAGAAATTCTCAGCTCGACGCGATCTACGGCAAAAGAATCCAACTTCTGGGGTATGATACTTGTCGTCGTGCTGCCGTGGATTTCATGAAGCACGCAGTTCGTGAAACGGGAAAGGACATGCCGAATCATCCCGGATTTCGTTTGGGCACCTACTCAAGAAACGAGCCAAGAATCGCTCACCGTAGGACTGGCCTGCTAAGAGGTGCTCATAAGAAAGAAACTGGATCTTCCTACGACCAGGAAATCCGTGACAGGATGCTGAGAAGCTTGGATCTTCATTTGGCGAGCAAACAAAGAGATTACACCGCCAAATTGATGAGATCGGCTATATAGTTTTGGTAGATCGTACCATGGAACAAAGATGAAATCTTTACAGCGTTTATAATTAACCACGGTGTAAAATGTTCTTTTCAATTAGTTCTAGTCAGACTTACAGGTTGTACCTGTCTTAAGAATCGCTCTAGTCATGCAGATGAGTCATTAAGTATTAATAACAACGAGGTCCAACTGCAAATTATTTTTCTACGAATATAGGATGCATGTGAACGTGTTGTGTGCTACTGAAAATTAAATGTATGGCGCGAATAATGATTTATATAATATTTATTTGTGGAAGAGTATAAATAGAGAAGACTGCGATCTCGTGTAAAAAAAAGAAAACGTTTATTCATAATGTACAATTAAAAAAAAAGAGAAAAGAACAAAAGGTATCTACGATACGACTTAAACGTCTATACGCTTCGCTAACTTCATTTTCTCCCTTAGATGATAAAAAATAAAACGAATGTCAAAATGTTCGCCAATGGTTCGACGCCCGACTAGATAATTTTCGTCGTTCATTCACGAAAATCTGGCAAAAGCGATGCTCGGGACGCGGACGCGTTTAACTTCTATCAAAAATAAATCGCTCTCTTCGTTCTAACAAATAGACTCCGTATGATTCGTGTATTTTCTCTTCCGTCTTTATCGCTTCCGGATTAGTACATTCTGCATCCGTGGATCCCCGAAACTATTATACCCGGTACGAATCCTCGAGGATCTTCACGCGATGCCTAACGAAATATTATGCACGTTTATATCGTCTACGAGATAGCTGATCTACTCGAAACGCGATAGTACACATCGACGAGACAACGCTTCTCTTGCATTGCTTTAACTACGGCAGACTCTCGTTATATTGCCACATTAACTTTTACACACGCAAGCAGCATTTACCCACTGTTGCAGTGTACGGGTATTCGTAGAGAGCAATATTAGAAGTTTCAAATTTAGAAAATTTAGAAATTTCTAGATATATTTTGCACAGAATCTGTGGCTAATCCACTATTGCCATGTTTAAAAGTTCTTTGCTCCTACAGCAGTGACGACATAACGAGAGTCTGTTGTACAGAATCACGTAAGTGTTTCGCTGATTGTTTCTCACATAAAAGAACATCCGAGGCGTGGAATACTATTCGGAAGTTGTCAACCTCGAGATGTAATGTCATAATTATAATAAAATTTGTTTAACAGTATCGTCGATTGTGTGCTTAAAAATGCACATACAATATTTGGACGCTTCACGTCATTTCTATAGTCTAAAATACGATAATTGTTTCTCCGTTCACAACAATATCATCGGTGCAATCGACAGGCAACTTTGTACAATACTAAACTACCGTTATCATTTAATGTTCTCTTATAGTAAGAGTTTCTAATATAGTTTAAATTCTGTATGCTTGATAGACTTTAAGGACTAGGAAAGAGCGTAAGTCTATGCGCTAAATCTAGCAAGATATTTAAAAATATTTCTTGTTGTTCTCGTTGTTCCAATGTGCATTATTTAAGTAACATTTTGACGGCAGCACACTTCGTGAAATTTACGATTTGCAATTTTACTTTCCCCTTAACTCCCAATATTATTAAGTTCGTTGTCAAAGAACGTGACAGCGTTCAGAAGCGTGCTCCATATTTCTTAACGTTTCAAAGTTGCCAGTCTGTTAGCTTACGTGTAAAGGTACAATTATGAAACACAAGGTACACGACTAACACGATATCGATTATTCGTCTATATCCAAAAAAAGACTTAAACTAAATTGCTTAAACGTAACATATAGAGGGCTCAAGCAGCAGGATACAGGGTTGCTGCCAATAAAAAAAAAGCTGACACGATGGTGAAGAAAACCGAAACGACTGACAATGAAACAAACCGAAAGAAGCCGAACGAAACGTTGAAAGGAACCGATCGAGTAGAAGAAAGTTGAATTTAGAATTCCAATAGAAGCGTTTCGAGCCTATCGCTTTCTCTAAAGCTACTCGTCGAACGAAATCGTTTCTTTCTGTCTACTTACGAGGCTACATAAACTTCCGGTACAGCTGTTCTATTCTTAAGTGTATCTTAAGTTACGCGTTACGAATGTAACCCCAACGAATCCCTTCGGTATCGTATCGACTTCCTCGAGCCATCCCCCTTAGGTCTCCCTAATCCAAACCGACTCAAGCGAGACGTTAACTATTGAAATCGTTTGAAATTGCAGCCCAAAAGAGATCGAATTTTGGACGCGATCGTGGACCGAGCGGTTTCTCAGTGCTGTTGCACGAGGGTCGGCCCGTTGCCAGGATTTCTCCATGGATCCGGTATATCGAAATGCGCAGGAACCGTGAGCAGAGCGTCATCCGCGGTTCTATCGGCGCTACAGTTATTCGGCTTCACGCGAGTCGTGTTCACGCACTCGATGGGCAGCTTGAAGAACTCCAACTTGTAATTGTAGCCTTGACTGCTCACTCGGATGATCGTGTGCAACGGCACCTCCATATAGGGCAGCTCCTCGGGCTTTTTGTCCATAAAGTACCCGATGATGCAACGCAATACGGCCTGGTGGGACACCACCAGGATGTTGTGGGACCGCTGGAGTTCGGCTAACACCGGGTCCACCCGATGCATCGCGTCCACGTAACTCTCTCCCCAAGGATAACGATAGCGCAGCTTGTCCTGGTCCCGCCAAGCGAACTCCTGGATCAAACATTGGGGTTTTCGTATTTAAGGCTGATTTCGTTTCGCGTTCAAAATCGTGGATATACTTTTATCAGTTAATATAAAACTATAGCTATATAACTATATACCTGTGGATAGTGTTCTTGCATCTCCTCGTACGAAAGACCCTCGCAAATTCCGGCATGAAGCTCGTTCAGAGCCGCCACGTGTTCTTGTGGCGCCTCCACTCCACGCGCTGTCGCTATAGTCCTTCGAAGACGACTGGTCAGAACACGGAGATCGGGAATACGCATAGCGTTGAATTTCGTCGCCAATGCTTGAGCGTATCTCTCGCCACGCGCGCTCAACACGGCATCGCCACCGACCTTACCCAACACGTTGTACTCGCTTTCACCGTGCTGAAATTAAGAAAACAATTCATTTTCCCCTTTCTCGAGTAATATCGTACGACACAATTAAATACTTCACTGACGAAGATAATGTTGAATAATCGTTGAAAATATTGTATATCATGGTGAAGAAGAGACTGATAAGATAGGAATATTTTTATTGCATAAAGTTTTCAGAAATGATAACGATCTGGATCAATTGTTCTTGTCATACTGTACAATAAAAATATTGAGTACAGTCTCAATTCAAAACACGATTATATCATGAAATATCTCAACCTTGTTAATGAAGATAAGAACTACATAAATAGGATCTTATCGATAGATCTCGGGATTTTCGCTAAACTGACGATCATGAAAGTTATTAACAGAAGAACGTGAAATAAGATTGATCGATTACTAACCCGAGAGAAGTAAAGAGTATGCGGCATGACGCTGACGCTTCCAAGGTATCCTAACACGCTGGTCTCGATGTGACCCGAAACCTTGTATGTCTCGATGTCCATGGTAGCGATGTCGATACGGATCCTCGAGTAATTCTTCTCGTCCATCGGTTCGTACGATCGAACGTAATGAGCTACCTTGAGTCTCAAATCTTCTTGAGCCCGTACTGGATCCATACCGACATAGTCGGTGCTATACCGCAGTATCTCTTTATAATTTCGCTCTAGCACGGCTGGATCGTCGCAAACGCATTCGATGAAAAGAACGTGATAACCGAGCTGCCCGAAAAAGTAGTCGAAGACCTCGGCGCGTTGTGCTCGCGTCACCAGCGTGGCGTCCAGGATCTTTAAACAGAATAAAAACATATTTTATTGCTACTACGGTTGATGGGTGTTCCTTTCCTAACGCAAACACACGTGTTCTTTAATTATATTTACGGTTTGCAGGTTGATATTTAAAAAACATGACGTTGTATTACTTAGCGATTAAATTCATGACGATATAGGAGAAAAAGAATCATTCGTCGGTCTTTCATTCAAACAAAGAAGTTACCACATTATCTGGTTAAACGGAATCAAAGGTTATTGACACAGATGGCATCTACGTTAGTCGAAAATTAATATTCGTCGTACGTTGAATAATTCTGTAGATAAGAATGTGAAGGTCGTGGATTTAATCGCCAATACTTGTTCGATCATATGAATTTACATATAGTAGTCAATCTCTCACGTTACATTCGCCTGTGTTTATCGAGGTCGCTTATATCTTCTATACAGAGTCGCCCACGTGTACAGCAGATTATTCTTAACAGTAAATGTCATTGAAACTATAGCTCTATTTCCTCTGTGTGTTAAGAATATCGATGAAATCTCTATGTGGTCATTTTTATCGAACTTTAAGCTTTAAATTGATATACCATAAGTGCTATTTTGGAGTTCTTTTATGTCATCAAATAGTAGGTTTCGACATCGGTTACGTTGGTTGTAACTGGCAATCAGCCATTTTGCATCGATAAAATATTCACCTAGGCATTCTTATCAAACTTTGAATTCCAAATTTGTATGATATACGTGCTATTTCACGGTACATTTATGTTATCATATTTAAAAATCAGAAATTTAATGAAACATTCATAACGATAACTTAATATTATGTTAATAAATGTACTTGACAGTTTTTTCTTTAGAATAACTTGCTGTTAAATGACTTGCTGTCTAAAAGTTCTGTCGAATATCTGACAGAACACCCTGTATACACAAGTTTGCGTGTTGTGGCTAGCCTCGAAATAAAGGACGCGAGTTTAAAGTACTCGCGACACTCCATAACCCTTTGAGGCCTTTGTCGCGAAACGTTCAATACCTCGTACGACAAGGTAACGAAAAAAATAGCGAAACTTGTACGACGAGAATCGAGCGCAGAGAAAGGTAGTTTGCAAACCGAGACCGGCTCGACCGGCCTGTTTAATCGCCTCTCCGCCATTACCGATTCTGCGTTTGCTCGCTAACGCGAAGGGAAGAAATATTTTCGCGCAAACTGTATGCGCTCTACGTCTTTCTCTTCTAATTTTGGAACGATGTTTTTCAAAACATGAGTAATGCTGAGCACTTTCTCGATCATTCATTGCTTCAAAACATGCTCAAGGTTGCTTCGAAATCTGATCATTGATTATGATCAATTGTGTGATCTACAATTCGATACTCGCGTATTGTTTTCGCGTATAACGTCACTTTAGAGTGAATCACGTATAATTAAGTGAAATCACAAATAAATAATATGACGCTGACAATACTTATATTTTGATACGTTGAACATCATGGTGATAAGCGATTATCAATGGTTGGCGTCTCAGATTAATTGTTATACGCATTATATTGGTCACAGTATCTTTTTATTCTGAATGTTAACCGATAATAAATCACGAACGCTCAAGTTTTGGAAGACAACCAAAAGCAACACACGTTTTCGCTCGGCTGATTTAACTTTCAAACCGACTGACAATTACGATTACGGTTATCGTGAATCATTCAATATGTTTATAATTTATTGGTGATGCTTACAGCTACGGAATTCCCAGCTGCGAGCCATGCAGCACAATCGTGCATGGCGTCCCGTTGAGCCAAAGCTCTCAATGCTGCATTCGCCGTATGGTCTGGATGAAATAGCTCATGCGATACTGCTTCTCCATATGGTTCCAATCTTTTTCTCCTATACTCGCTTACTCGCATCACTGTAACCATATGTAAATGTGCATTTAGTGTTTTCCCCGAGAATCCTCGGAAAAAGTGTACTTCAAAAAAGGTTAGCAATGTTCAAGGCTTTCGCACACCGGCAACGAGCTCATATACTCCATCTTTTCGCTTTTATATTAATAAGAATAATCAGACACTGTTGGAGGAAATCATCGACAGGATAAGTTTACGATGTCCTCCAGTTGTGTCTATAGAATTTGCATCGGGAAATGATCGAATCGTTCATGATAATTCATAAATCATAAATTACAAGTTACGTAACGTACATAAAATATGAAATGAATATGTATAGTGATTTAATTAGCTCGCGGATCAATAAGATGGAAATTCCAGAACATGGGTTAAACAAATTATGTTTGCAAGTATGAAATTATTTATGATCAAAAGAAGAAGTAAAAAAGTGGGATTTATCAAGGTGTCACTACAAAACCAAATGCAGAAAAACTTCTCACCTTTGGTAGAATCGCCATTCCAATTGAGTCTGCGCGAGAGGCACTGAGCCACTTGGCTTTTTCCACGACCTGGCAAACCGCACATAGCGATCACCACCCCGGCAAATTTGCGTGGTGACTTCGTTATTCCCGGTGTCCTAACCGCGATCTTATCCTTACCGGGTTCTGAAAAGAAAAACAGAGGAATAATTATTGTGCGAATCAGTGATTGCATAAGCAGGGACATTCTCGTTGATCTCGCGTGGACGTTCAATGTCATTATTATCATACTCCAAACAGAGCGATCTTTGTTAAAATGAAATATTTCCGTTTATGGTTTCCTTGATTAACCGATATCTTTGCACAATCCGTTTGTTCCTTGTTCGTGGTTTACTCAGGTTATTCCAGATAGAATGTTGCAATTTATTTCGTTGACAGTAAGGAAGTATATACTTTGGTTTTGGTTGTTACCAACTTCATGCTTTAACAAAACACCTATACATTTTTTTATTTTTACCTACACGATATAGCACACATTTTATCAGGAACAATCTGTGCCACCCCGTATGTAACGATTCTACTTTAGAAGTCGCATGAAATAGTTTTGGCAATAGGCCGATTGAACCGTTCAGCTAAAATTTTAACACTCGATCATCGATAATGCGAACGCGTATGAAATCTGATATGGATACAAAAATTTCAATTGTAAATTATACAAAATCCGATGAAAGTCTGTGAGTCATTCTTTAAAAGCAATTGCTTTAATTGGATACCTTGAACTGTAAACAGCATTTTTTCGATTCGCAGAAAGGAAATAGACTTCGCAACACGTGAAATCGCGTGCATCGTGTAGATAAATCTATTCGGGTCGAAAATTCTACTGGCGTGTGCGAATTGAAATCTCTTTGTTCGAACATCGATCGATGTGTAGAACCGTAAGTGAATTATTCTTACCGATCACACACATGTTTCCTACAATGTATCGCTACGTTGTTCGACCCTTGAGTTTCCAACCAATGTTGGATCGATAATGCTGAATGCGTTTCAATGCTACCACTAGCGAGGCTAACTCGCGAGCGCACGAATTGTTCGCACAAATTAACTGTTCGAATATCTAACGAACACTGAGGCCTTTGTTGGCTACTACATTGCGAATGGACGTCGGTGAACTTTATATTTAGAATTCGCCTCTTGCACGAGTGCTTTTGGCTACGATTTCTCGATAGCCACTTCGTTCGAGGTAGTAACCTGAAAAACAGCGATGTACCCCGAATGCATCCTCCGTAAAACAGCACGCGCCGAAACGTTTCGTGCAAAGTTCGGCTCGTGGAACTCGATCTAAAATACACAAAACGTCTTCGTTCCAAATATAAGCGATATGAAAAAAACGTACGGGGACTTTTACGATGCTAAAATTGGCCTGTTATTTACAAGATAACATGGAGATAAAGAGATGGAGAACATAAAATGACAACGACATATCTATACTCGTCAAAATTCTTGCGATAACATAGTTCCATGAGCGTTATCGAGATATATTTTTACTCGAAAGCTCCCTGATTTTAAGTTCAGAAATTTTCGAAATCACAAATTCTCAAAATGTCAAATACGTAAATTTACAAATGTTCAAATTGATAAGTTTTCAGATTTATTATGCTTCAAGAGTTGCATAGAAGGTATTTTCTACTGTTACATCGAAATAATGTCAACTTCGCCCTGGGCTCTGCAAACTGGAGGCACAGCCCTGTTCTCAAACTCAACAATCGTGTTTTGGAACCGATAAAGGTCGATACGCTGCGAACTTGCGAATAATCGGAGATTTTCTCGAGTCACGATTTTCACTGCTCTTCGCGTAGTCAACAATTTCATCATTCGCGATTATCAGTCTTCTTCTTCTTCTTTAGTCACGTATCTTAGTTAGCAGCGATCTGGTACGTCAACAAAATTAATTACGAATTAGACCTCATGATCTTGGGATCAAAGAGCTTATTCAAGCTTTCGCTCGCCTTCGCAATTTCTATTCGGTCGCGACTGGAAGACTTTGAATTGCAAAGCAAAGCAGCGAAGAACGGAAGTTTCGCGTTTCAATTAATGATCGAATCCGATCTAGATGGCTATACGATCGAAATCATCTCCGATATCAACGATCGAGACTGATGATGCTACGTAACAAGAATCCCTCTGCTAAAACAATGTTAAATGTAGTTTAATAGTCCGTCCGTTGACCTGAGATGTGCTGTCATCCGATTCATTATTCAAGCATTAAATTGTTATAGTCTCGCACGCACGCATGTACAGTGTACAATTGTCACGTTGCTTGCATCTATAAATCGTTTATATTCATTCATCGTACGGAATCGTATGAAAGTAATTAACATTTTCTGTCGTTATGTAACAAATCATAGCTGGTTGACTTACATTGTGTGTCACGTTAAACGTTCAAAGGTCCGTGGATATAGTTCTCCGTAAAATCTAGAAACGTATCGCGAAGGCAAAAACTTAACGATGTTCTACTTTCGTTATTAACTTGAATCGGAAAATGTTAACGCGGTGCAAATTTATCGCTGATCGATAAAGAATTAATGATTCGACTTGCAACCGTGCAATCCTGTGTGTATACTTTTCTCCCTACGCGATGGCTAAAACAAGGTCAGTCGTAGAAAATCGATAATCATCCCCGTCTGGGGACCTTCCATTCTCCTGCATCAGAAGAAACGATGCAACTCGAACCGACACGTGTATTCCATTAAAGAAAATGTTGGATTCTTAAGATTGAGTCGTAAGAATTGACATAACTAGACAGAAACTAGGGTGAACTCTAAAATTAAGGGTTGTACAAGAGATGTGTTACGTAAGATACGATACGAATTTCCAATTTTTCAAATTTTCAAGCTTGGTCCTGTCTAATTGCAATTGTTGGTAGTATTAGTAAATATTCATAGACACAAATCCTATTTGCAATGTCTGTAAAAACACTTTGAGTACAAAAGTAATATAGATATAGAGTAACTAAAAAGTGATAACAAAGAACGGTACAGGCTTAAACAGTTTACATAGATAAACAACTAATAAAGAACGTGTTATCGAATTGAACGTAACGTTGGAACAGTATTTACAGCCGATATTGAATTTGTGCATAACATTAAAATTTGTCAAGAAAAATGTGAAGCCAAAGTTATCATATTGACCGAATTGCCAAATGCGTGGGGGAAGATTAAGAATTCCCTAATTCATTTCTTGAATGACTATTTGCGTCAAATACAATATACATATAGTCGGGCGATGTATTGCGGAATCACTCTCTGTCACCGTGATCAGGTGACACAGTATATAGACTAAATGCAACTGACGTTAAAAAAGAAAGAAAGCGATAGGGACTCGTGCATGAAACTGCATTGTGGTATTTATATATAGTGTATAAATAATCAACTTGCGGTGAAAGCCAACGTACGTGCAGCGACTATAGTGACAAAGGTTCACGCCTCTCGATTGTATAGGAAGGTGTCGCTCGACTTATTAGCATTAACAGTATAGTGCAACGCACTATACGCAAACTGCAATTGTGCGTTTCACAAGCGATTCTAATAATATCTTGTATGGGATATCCTTGGTGGGATTCTTTTTCTTTTCTTATTTTCCTGTTCTCTCGTCGTTTCTACTAGTTGTATTCACTCCTTTCACGTTTTATAGTCGAGGTAAACATCGTGGTAGGCGACGAATTCCTACATGCGTACCACGTTACTACGAATGTCAGAGAAACCATTATCTTGAATGATTTCACGTTTCGAGGTTGATTAGATTACAAATTTAATCACACGATGTACGATATCTATATTCAACGGATTCTACCTGACGCAACCGTTTAATTGCTCGCTCGTGAATCCAACACACGTGTTGACATTCAAACTCTGATACCCCCGTATTGTCGATACTATCTGGCCTAGTACAGTGATTCGGTTGTCTAGTTTTAATTTATGTATTCTGTAGTCGGTATCGTGGCGTTGTATCGTCTACAGATAATTTTTTATCGAATGATGTAGTGATTAGACGTATTGATATTGTAGTGTTAGTAATCCAACGTTACGGATTAACTCGTATGATTTATTGCTAGATACATAACACGAAATCCGGCTTTGACAAATGTGTCTGAGCCCTTAATGCACGATTAATATTCTGTAATCCAATGCTTATGAGCTTATTGCAAATGTTTACATTTTTTGGGTTAGAAATAAATTTAATTTACAGATACTTCTATGAATGAACCTTCTATCGAACAAACAAAAGTTTTGAAAAATTATAAAGATCTAATAAAAAGAAAATTCCCAACTCGCAGAACAGACGAATTGAGTGATGAAAGATCGAAAAAGTATGTCTAGAACATCCGGTGAGATAATTGCCTTCATTAAGTTTACTCGCGTCTGCCGTGTTTTTCATTGATACAATAACATATCGAGGAAGAAGAACCGTGGCGTCGTTCCGTGCCCCCGTGTAGCGATTGGTCTGACAGAAGGCAGATAAAAGTTGAAGATACACTTCATCAATGCACGCTAGTGTTCGGAGAGACCTCGCTTATTCAAGTTTATTGTGTTACCTCTTGATAAATTTATCTATAGAGAGATAAAAGTGCGACAAGTGTACAAAGAACGTGCATCTCACCCTCCTCGATCTTACTATACCATTTTCTCGCTTTTTTTACTCCAATAGGAACAACAGACTTATCTGCTTCTAGAAATGACGTACAAAGCTTGAAAAACAAACACCGATGTTCCGCACGTTTTAGCGCGCAAATTTTCAAGTATCGTGACCGGCGGTGACACAAAAATCTATTTACATTCGGTGGTATTTATAGCGAAGCTTACAATTTTATCGTCGGCTCCGAGTTTACGGAACCATGACCTAATTTCTAACAGAATTTGCATCGAACGTCCTTCTGTGCAGTTCAGAAACAAACGCGATATAGCACGAATTTCCTGTTTATCTCGGGCGCGTGTTGTTTACCACATTTCTATGCAACATTCGTTTGCGTTGCATAATGTTCAAGGTATCATCGGTGACATCGTTTCTTCGATAACAAAAAAGAAGCGACAAATAAGACAAGACTGCTCGTCGAACCCGCCGTACGCGTGACTCTACCATGCAAATAAAGTATACTGAAAAAGACACGTGTATGGCTCACGATTCTAGTTACCTTGGCGCTGTTCCTCCACACTCGGAGCCATGGTGTCAGCATTCAAAGAGTTGCCGTTCCGTATGCTCGACGTGTTGGACGCGTTAGCTGCCAGTGTTATGATAGATTCGTCGCTTCCTTCTTGGAGGATGGCGGCTTGTAATGGGAGTTTCCTCGCGGAGAGACAATGACCAAATATTGGAGCCGCCAGCAGGTCAAAGCAGGCGGCAGCCCAGGGCATAACCAAATTAATGGACTTGTTCGAAAGGTCTTCCTTATTTTCCACCGGGGAAAATGAGGGCCGACCACCAGGTAGAATGGAATCAATGACAGGAAGGATGAAAGGATGCCTGGCAACGCTTTTCGGTTGGATATCCAAGCTAGCAAGAGCCCTCTATTTGTACGGAATTATACTCGTAAACAGTTAGTGGCCTATTGCTAGTTCTCCTCCTTCTGCCGTTGACTCTTCGGCTAAAGTTCTTCCGAAAAGTGGTCGCTGCTCGTGTGGCGTATTATGGACAACAGGTCCTCCCTCATTCCAATTTGCTTGATCCTCACCTCTGGAGCCAGTTTGCGAGCTTCTTTGTCTTTGGTCGAGGAAAAGCCCAGTTCTACCCTCGGTTCACCTATCCTCGTGTAACCCTCACCCTTTATTTCCCACAATTTACTTAGCCTATTAGTCGTTGTCCTCGATCTTTTTGACCACGTTGTTCGCCGTAGCTTCTAACGTTGCCGCTATGGGTTACTCCGTTATGCGCACGCGCTCACACAGAATATTAGCTGGTAGTTTACATAGTCACGGTGCTGCCCCACCGTCTCTTCTTCACACGCCGGTGTTCTCTTTTCGTCTCCTCTTCCGCTCTGCTCCGATTATTTACACGTATATTTAGAACGATGCCTCTCTTGCCTCTTCGCCTGGTCCCTTTCAGGTCCAAAACAATGTGGTTTCACTTGGAACACTCGATCAAATTGCTAGGCAATGCTTCCTCCTTCGACGCTTTGGCTAAATGGATCTTCGAGCTGGTTTATTATTTGAAATTCTTCGTACAGAATTTGAGACGAGTCGACTGTATCACAACTATGGATGCACAGGTCTGCTACAAGATAAATGGAGCGCAGATGTGTCTCTAACGTGGAAACGACTGTACGCTATTCGAGGAGGTTCCAGCGACTGATGTTTCTTCATCCGCTGCAGCTTTTAGCAACATCGACCCAGACTTGGTAGGCGCCCTCTGTTGGATCCGACCAATCAACGATACGCTGGCCCCTCTACTTGTGTATAGTAATCGCGTTAGGAATACGTCACATGTGTTCGCGTTTGCCGACAATATGTTGATATTTATTAAAACAGAACGAATCCCCGGACAAAATGATTTTTCATAGAATTTTTATTTCGATTCGAAGTCGAAAACATTTGTTATTTTCGATTCGTAAAATGTTATCGTTCTCTGCTTAGGCCATTATCGTACTGTTTCTCAGACGTATTTGTTTGGGTAATCTGTTTCAAATTGCTCGTTGCTAGAGGGATACACCGACGAGGGACGATACCCCTTTTAAAGATACACTTGTTCTTGATTGGAATTAGACGAACCATTTTTGGAACGCTCCCTTAGTCTACTTTGATTCAACGACATCGTATGCCTCGTAAATTACTGTCATAACGTGTCACGTAATTCTTAATTGTACCTCTGAAGCAGTTATTATGGTTTCCGGGTGGATCTTTCCGACATTTATTGCGCGCAAAAGAGTCAACCGTATAATACGCGGCGGTACATTCAAACAGAGATCCGCGCAAACAAATGACGATTGTTTATGAAAGACGCGCAAGATTGCAAGCATTGTCTATTTTATTATAATTATGCGAGCAGCAAAAAGATGTTTGCATCAATTACTATCTCGACCCTCCCTTTCCCTTGATCTGAGCGTAGCCGAGCAAAGTCCACATTTGTTTCTCGCTGCCATTTACCCGCTACCCAGCCTCGTGTCCAGTCGCAAAGTCATTACGTACAGTTGGCAAATGATAGATCATTAAAGTTTTGACCTGTCAAATTACATCATATCCCGATCCGTGAGATGACTAGCGATAAAATCGCATTGGTTCAGCATCAGGCAATTTTCGCAGTTTTCTTGCTTATCTATGATTAGAATATTTAGTACCACGTGCGGTTAATCGAAAGTAATAATACAGCTTTTACAATGAGAAAATTGAACGGTAATTATTCAACTACAGTTGCATAACGTCGTAGCATTGTTAATGAATGCTCCTGTCATTCGTTTGGCTCGTGATTGATCATGAAAGTTCATGGTATATGGAAACAAAGGTTTTATATAAGGTTTTATAGTCTAGTAAGTTGAGTCATAGCTGCGAATTCGACGAACGTCTTGTTTGTCGTTTGGACAAGTTGGCATTAGGACAATTTTCCTACAGAACACGCAACTGGTACACGCGACATTTATTCGAGCAGAAAACCCATAGTCATAGCTCGGTTGTCTTTTCAGATAATTACTGACATAGTTTTACATTTTTCCGGAAACGTGACGTTTCACGCTTGACTTACGTGTACTTTCCACTCGGAATAAATTAGTAAGTGGTATAGTTTTCAGTATTTATTGAGATCATTGGTCAATTATGATCATTCTTCACCGAAAAAAGAACAGTGATAGAACATGTAAATATTAGTTTTCACGTTCCTTCGTCTACGTCAAACGATATCAAAATCCTTGAATCTACACGTGATAAGGGAAAAAATAGACGAATTTCCTTGCACGTGATAAATGTGTGCTCGCGATCGCTGCATGATGAAACGATAATAGAGGTCATGAACGATCGGGGCTAACGCAAAATGGACTGTTCTCTTCTATAACTAAACTGTCGTATGTCCTCCATAAGTAAATCGTGAACCATTAACGTGTAACTCAATTGTGAGGAGAGCATCGAATTATCTAGAAGTATGTTCAGAGAGTCCTCGTTCCAAAGGCGTGAGTGCCAAGAAGGTGTACCTTGTCAGTCAATCATTATAAATAGAATAATGTTCCTAACAATTCTCGGTTGTAAAGTTGAATGATTCCTTCAAGTATGATTTCAAGGCTGTAAGTCCACGAGTTTTAGAAACAGTCTAGTTTCAACAGTATGCATGATATGCATAATACAAATTCAGTATATACCTTTCCTCCGCATTGCATACTTTAAGTTAAATGCCTCTTAGAAATAATTTAGAGCACATTAAGGATACGTAGAGCGAATTAAATTTAATCAAAATCTGATTTGAATGAAAGAACGACAAATTTTAATTTGAATTTGCCGGCAAATGCGGCTGGATTGATCTGTAGTTCGGACGGATTACAAAAGATGGCGAACCAATCTCGATCGATAGTGGCCAAAGCGATGAATCGCGTAAGATGTTTGGGTTATTTCCCGTTTTCGTGGCGCTGCCTTCGACAATGACGTTTGTATCATTCCATCGATAACATGGCGTTCACTTTGTGGACACTTTTTGAAGCAACTTTGTTGTGTTTAAACGCCATTTGCATCTTAAACGAAGAAAGGTTTCTTGCTGGAGGTATGTCACTCCCTACTTATATATGTCTCTATTACTTTTTAGCAGATTATGTTGAATATATTATGGTAAACGTCGAATGACAGCAAATTTGTTGGTTATGTTCGCAGTCGGTTGGGCATCGTGGCAAAATGTTCAGGGCTTCGGTGAACCTCCTACGGCAAAATCAAAACTGTTGCATTTGATCACGTCTATAAGGACAGTGGTTCGAGGTAATTGAGTACAAAATTCATCTGTTATATATTCTGTAAGTTCTAAGCATAACAATGTATTGTTTGTTACAGTTCCGTTGATATTCTTTAACATTATAACGATAATCGTGAAACTGGTGCTTGGTTGAACAAAGAACAATTCAAGGTGTAAATAAAAAGGACAATTGTGCTGTGAGAAGCTTAAGCATTCAGTGATGTACATAAGTGAAACAATTAAATTCCTTATTTTTTATGTTTGGATTAAAAACAAAGTGTTCCCTTTATCATAGCAAAAGCCACTTTACAAAAAGTATATTTCTCTTATATTTTTGTACTGCAAACATTTACTTAATGATTGTTATGAACTAATAAGTTAGAAATTTTTACGATTTTGAAATATTCATGCATTCGTTTAGGGAAAGCTTGCTTCCGATTTTTTCCGAACAATCCGCCGATCCTGTTTCACCTCCTACAAAAAGTAGCCACACCTACTTCCTTGCTACAATAATCAATTTCCGTTCAAGTAATTACTGTCATGAAATCAAATTTATCACGAGACTTCGGCAATTTAAAGTGAGTTGCATAATTTTCAATATTTCCTTGATTTTATGCACACAAACTGAAGACAGAGAAATCTTTACCCAAACGTAAGACGCTTACATACTTCCGGTATAGGAATTTCCTTTTCGTCAAAGTTTCAAACGCACTTTGTCGCGAGTCATTTAAATCGTAAATTGAATAACGACTGGACTGTAAATTATCTTGGATGATGCCGAAGGTATAGATAGTCTGACAAAACGTTTTAGCTTCTTCGTGTCTTCGCGAACGATTTAACCAATGATTTTCCCGCAACTTTCTCCCCTTTTCCGCTTTCTCGGGGTGGAACTATCTGCGTACAGTCAATAGACAAGTGTTACGCTAATTTTTACCGTGACAAATCAATTTTCATTCATCGAGAGCAATTCTTTGCTTTTCATAATCTCGTATATTTGTTTTTAATATAACTTTTATCATTCGAGTGCACACCGTTGTGCAATCATAGATACTTAAAGTAATCAAGATTTAGATAAGAACATTATCTACTCGAGAAAGTATTTTTCTAATAAATGTCTTAGATATTTTGCAATCCTTGAGACTTTGAAACTTTGGAATTTTTACTTTGATGTTTCGAGTACGATAATTCATGTTCTTCGAGACATCTGCAAGCAGAAAATGCCAAATAAATGACCGTCGTTACCGAGAAAAGCCACAAAACGTCATAACGGTGCCCCGCTGTCTGCCTGATCGCATTCATCGTAATATCTCAGAGGCAGTGCACGGAATCGTCTCTTGTGCAATTCCCCTGTTCGATTTACACAATTTCTGGGCACGCACGATCCCTCTTAAAATTGCAGGTTTATTTTTATTTTGTCTTTTAGCCGCTCGTTCGCCGGCTACAGATACGACCTGCATTCCTCGAACTCCTTCGCGTAGTACTCATCGGGTTACATAAGATTTTACCGAGAGTCCATCGTCCTCTCTTCTTTTCTCATTTTTCTCGCGAATGACCGACGCTGTCGCGATTTTTCGTCGGCTACGAGTCGCTTGCGTAACGCCTCGATCTATCGTGTACGTTGTACCAGATATCATTAGGCTCGTTAAAGATAGTAATTTGAGAGAAAGATATCCGTGAAATTTCCCTGTTATTTCTCTACGCGAAAATTTATGGAAGGATACCGCGAAATTTAACGGTCGATTACACCATCACCGCGCCATGGCGTAATTACTTTCTGGCGGAAGACATCGATATAATTGGTAGCGAGTAATTGTTAGACGGTCCCATGATTATGAAGAAGACGGACCAAGCGGTTCGTTAAAAACGCGTCCGACCACGTGAGGCAAGAACAGACTCGGTTCCCGTCAAAAACGCTTGTGTTCGCGAGGAAAACGACGGGATCAGCGAAAGTAAAACAACGAAGCAGGACCATTGTGAACGAGCTCGTTTTACGAGCCGGTTGCTCGACAAATCCTCTCTTCCCATAATTGGTCGAGCGGATCACACACTGTGCGTCACCGTGCCCGCGTTTTTCTCTCCTTTCACACGCTGCGCGACTTCTTCGCCGCTGATTGGTCCCTCGATTGCCGCTTGCCTCGAAGAAAAAGTCGGTTATAAATTTTGGAAAGGGAGAGACCAATCGACAAAGGCTGTCCCTTTGCCAGCCAACTTTCAGCGTGACTCAGTCGGTCTTTTTTTATTTAACGAATTATGGACTTCGAAAAATTCGCTATCATCGTCCAATTATAAAGCTAGCTTCTCTGCGTTTATCGTGGAAGATGAAATTTCCATTCGTTGATTGCATAGAACATAATATTTGCCAAGTTTTGTCTGTGCATACATGTTTTGAAAATGATAGCACAGTTCCATGTTTGATCATGTTCTACTATCAGACCTAGATTTGTCTCCGAAATTTCGTCAAATATACATTACTTCGCATCGTATACTTGTTTGTATCATAATTTTGTTTGATAAGTTTAAATTCCTGTTAATTTTTGTTATCCCGTTAAATATTTGTATCCAAACGAGAGATGGAATAAACCGAAGGATCCCGTTTAGCAGGATTTCGTGTTCCTTGAAACTGGAGCACGGATCCCATGTGCGTGGTTCGTTTTCCCTCTTTCGCACGACTTCTGGCCTGGCAGGCAGGTTTATGGATTATGTACGGCTCTTACAAAATTCCACGGTGAGTCTCACAGTTCCTCTTCTTCTCTCCTTTCCCCTTTCTCGACCCGCCATCCCTGTTGGCGAAGAGTCGCGCACTTTCCCCGCTGGACGTCGTACATACGTAAGTCTTTTAGAATGGTCGAATCGTTGATATTCCGATTTTCTCGGTTGTTCGTAGAAATAACGCTTTCTCGATTTCAATTATTCTACTCGAATGCAAGGTGACAATAGAGTCTGCGTACGACAACTGTTACTCGCGAATCCAACGTAGTTGGACGATTCTTTATAGCTTTTGAGCACAGCGAATCGTTTCGTTGCGGTTTTAAAATTGTAGAAACATCAGGAAACGCGGAAACGGAGGAAGAAGAAAAATGCTGGTTTAGTGGCGCATAACGTGGACATTTTTTAACGTTTTATCCGCGACATGTGACATCTTCCAAACGATTCATCTTCGTTTTCACGCATTGTCCACGATAAAACTTTACTGTAAAACACTGAAAACTGACCTACCTTTGTATTTTCTAGCTGTACTCGTGATGCAACTGCAGTCCTAGAAACACATGATTTATTGACGCGATCGAGTGAGTGATGTCTATACATTCAAAATTAGATAGAAAACAGTATTGCTCAAATGAAATAAAACTTCCAAAAATAAACTACACCGAACGTGTACGATTCTTAAACGAGAGCAACTTTCGAATGAAACATCTTTTAAATTTAAATGTGATACTATCGAATTACCATCTTTTAATACTTCCAGGAAAATGCACGATACCTCTAAGCGAAGGTAAAGCTCGTTTTTATAGTCGGTCATTTAGCGTACGTTTACTTCTTGCGCTATACGTGTTACAAATTAAATTGTGCAATCGCAGGCCGATTAAACGCGACGAACGTCTAAGAGGCGGAGAAACATCCAGAATAATGATTTAATTTAGGTCTAGCATGGCCGCGATTTATTCTCTATCGTGATGCGTCTTAATTGCGCCAACCTCGCATTGTGTTAGCTGATTACTTAATCCAGAAACGCATTACTCAATTTTTAATTACTGGCTGGAAACAGTGGTAGGCCCTTAATCGAAGTCACCCGAAGCGTAGCAAGATTCTCTTTCTTTCAAATAAGTACTTTCTGAACGTGCCGACTTCTATCAATTTCAAAGCGCATCGTTTACTGCACGTAATCGGTTCGGCCGGGTTACGACACGATCCCATAAAGCGACGTTTAAACATTTCCCTAATAAAGAAACGTCTCGTATCGCGTGTGCTAATAAAAATCGCGGCGTTTTACGTCCGCGCCAGACGGATTGCATAAACAACGAAATCTGCGCGTACACAAACCTATTTGACGGGTCGTATCGCTGCTCGTTATTCAACGACTAAACGTTTCCATTACTGGAGTTCAAATTTACGATCGAAACTTATCTGCGCTTCCGCCAACTCGGTCGACGCTTCCTTACAGAGCAACGTGATCTTGCAAATTTCGCGAATTCCTCGACGACGTATCGCTCCCGAGAGCGTGTTCGAACAGAAAAGAAACGCATCCGAACAGATTTCGTGAGCATACCAGAAAGCAGCTGAAAACCACTTTCGAATCTCTGACCGGTGGCCGGACCTCTTCGGTCCGCTTCGCGAGCATCCGTTGCTCGTGAGAATTTGCGTCATGTCCAGCTGGAGAAGCTTGTAGCCCTGGGGGATCGGTGCGCAGTGAAAGGAGAAAGGCGTCTGATCGTCGGAAAGAACAAAAAATTGCTCGTCTCTGAAGGAGGAAGTTGAAAAAACGAAAAGCACTAGCGTTGGACAAGCACTCAGGGGGTCACGGCACCCTGAACCCTTGAGTCGATCATGGATACGACGTAACAGCAAGGTGAAAGATCGATTGGGAAAAGAGAAATTAAGGAGGAAGAAGAAAACGCTCGTACCTCGACGGTTGTTGGTCGAGGAACACGTTTTCCGAAGTTATATTAATCGTGCATCTGTGATTTCAACGGTGGCGACGTTTTTTTTTATTTTTTTCTACAAAAAAAGCCTTTATACAGGTATAAAAAAGTATGCGTGGTTAAGGAGTAGCGTTTAGAACATATAAAAAAATAGAGTGTATTCTTGTTGTGTACGTATGTGGTTCGCGTCAGCGCCCGCTTCGTTCCGCAATAGTTCTCTGTCCTGTTCGATGTTGGTTGTTTGGGTGCTCCTCTTGTTTGTTGGTCAGATCGATATTGTTAGTTTTTCGTGTACGCATCAGTTCCTCCTCGTACGACCGAACAACGCAGCGGACGCTGTGGAAAGCGTGTGTTAATTGTATTTACAAGGCGCGTTCTTGCGCCGATCACGGCTTCGACTACGGCTTCGACTCCACGGCTTTCGTTCCCGGAGTCTTGTGAATAGTATCGTCGAATCTCTTTGAGATCCATCTTTTGCGCAGCTAGTTTCTTGGCTCTGTTTAATTATTATCACTTGTTGTGGATCCATCACGGATCCGACCGCGGCGACGAAATGATTTTGGTACGATAGAATGCGACACCTCGTCGACGCTCAGATCGTTAAGGTGACCCGCTCGTTGTAGGGACGTTCTTCAAGTTCACTCCGGAGCCCTGACCCGTTGAAGCGACGACCTTTATTCTCCAACGAGACAGCGGCTGGGAGCTGGTTACCTCTGGTACGTACGCTTCGTTGATTCCCTGGAGGATCGTGGCTCGTTGAAACGACGACGATTTGATTTCAACGAAACAGGAGCCTTGGAATCCTTGCCCGATGTTTACCGTGCGTACATCCTTGATCTACTCTCCGTTCTTGTGTCCTCGAGAATCTTGACTCGTCCTGATGACCTTCGTTGGAAAGGGACTTTTCTTCGAACGTTCGTTACGAAGAATCTCGTTTAGGGGGGGTTGGGAAGTTTCAGCTTCGCGCGCCGATCCATCTTAACGATCTGCCTTTGGTACGACGACCTTCCGAGCGACTCGGAGGTGAATATATGTCACTTGGAAGAACTAGATTTCAAAAGCTCGAAGCTAGTTCTTTGATGTCCTATTATTCATCCCGGTTTCCCCGGACCAAGCGCAATCACGAGTCTCCGGTTTGTTCGTTAAAAATTTCAGCTCGAAAGATCATCGTTTTGGTCGACCGGTGTCCTCACTCGCTCTCTCTCTTTCTCTCCCTCTCTCGCTCTCCCATCATCCAATCCGTTGAAGTTCGATGACCGTTTAGAACGGCGCACCGTAGCTACTGCTGGGTCTGCTCGGTGCCCCGTAGGATGAACTTGGTGCCCCGTAGGTCGAGCTTGGATAACCACCAGGCCCGTGGCTCACTTGGTTGAACTGTGCGACTTGGATGGCTTGCCTGATTCCTTCGAGATCGACGCCTACCACGCGGGTCTGGTAACTCGGTACACCATAGCTGGAGCTTGGTACACCGTATTGGCTGGATGGGGCACCGTAGCTCGAACTAGGGGCGTAACCACCACCTCCGAATCCACCGGTTTGTTGGGCCTGAAGTTCTTCCTTCAGCAGGATCTGACGGATTTGTTCGAGAAGAGCTCCGTCGACGGAGGCACCCTCGCTAGTTTGGTAACCAGTGGACACGGCAGTGTATCCACCTCCACCTCCTAACGAGAAACCACCTCCTCCGCCGATGGAATAACTGCTTCCTCCTCCGCTTGGCCTGGAGTAGCTGTATCCGGAAGAAATCGGTGCTTCGGCCAGGGCGGACCCTACCAGGCCGACTATCAAACACTGAAATTCCAAAAAAAACATTCAGTTCGGTTAGTTTCTCGTCGACTCGAACGAAATTATTAACGGATACGATCAAAAGCGAAGCAGACGATCCCTGATAGAAAGTATTGCCCGAAGGGATCGATTCGGATAAGCTGACCCAATGAACAGGAAAAAAAGAAGATTCGAAATGGTCACGACCATCGAAGCGTGGTCGAAGTTAAAGAGAAGTCACGATCGGCAGGGAAAGTGGCCGTGCTGGTTGTGGTCAACGCGAAAACTCGAATTACTCGATGCAACTAAATAATTAAATAAACGAATGACGGAAAACGTAATCCCAATAGTAGGATAAAAAATTGATAGAGGCACGTGTTGAACGAAATTGAGGACACCGGTCACTTGGAACATCCCGTAGATCTCACTTCGAAAATGGCTACACTTGTGTTCACGTATCGATCTCTCTCTCTCTCTCTCTCTCTCTCTCTCTCTCTCTCTCTCTCTCTCTCTCTCTCTCTCTCTCTCTCTCTCTCTCTCTCTTTCGATCAAAGCAATTTTTAAGAGAATACAGCGTGCTTACCACGAGCAGAGGATTCATGTCGGCTTCTGCGATGCCGCTGAGTTCTGTGACTCTGTGCAAGGTAGACCAGGGTCCTTTATACCCCACGAGAAGCAGGGGGATACTTGTGGCCCCCACGAAGAAGAGACGGGGACCTCTCGAGTGAGAGTAATTCAGCTGTGAGACGATTCTCCTTCTCCTCCTCTTTCTCCTCCTCTCTTCTGTCCTTTCAATTGTGTTCGCGTCTTCGTTCCTCCGTCGTACGTTACATCAGTTTCATCCTCGTCTTCGACGATCCTCGACCTTCTGCCCTGACGATTACCCGAATTTGGCCGATGAGCAGTTGTGAAACGTCCCTCTCGAGCAGCAGGTAGGGCAACGGATATCAAGCTGCGTCCTAGACCTAGACTTCTGTATGCTCGATCGCTCTTCGTGCCTTCAGCTATTTCACGATTTCACGAGTCGAATTTTTTGGTCGATTTCGATCTTCGATTTTCTTCTGTCAACGTGACGCAACGGACTATTCGACGTAAAAGGTTCGACAAATTTAGAAGACTTTGCCGGTTTACCTTGATGCGTTTATTTGTATAGCAGGAAACGATTAGAAGTTTCGTCGATCGAATAGAAAATATGCAAATTTCTTGCGAAAAGTTTGTTCGCGTAGAAACATCGCGTCGTCGACGACACGAAGTTCTGTCGTAAGTCTCAATTACGCTTTGCGAGTCGTAACTTTGTCTCGATATCGACTTGTACGTTGCTTATCAAGTACTCTTCCGAATCTTGCTAAAATTTCTATCATTAACATTCTGCTCGTGAGTCCTTGCGAGGCACGTAGAGTCGTCTACCTAACATTATAAGTAAACCACGAGAAGGATCCTCTTTTTTATTTCAAGCGACGTTCCAAGCAATCAACCTACTTCGTCATGCACTTATCGTACCATGAATTAAGATGAACACAAAAAGCAGGCAGCTGGTTTTTGGCTCGTTTTTGCGGGATCAAATTTCTCCTGTTCACGAATTCATCTTGACAAGATCATTCGCACATTCTACGGATCGAATAATCAATTTTCGTATAATCTTCTTCATTCTGGTCGGTTTTTAGAACACAGAAAGTAGGAATTCTTTAAAGATTTATATCCTAACTTAATAATAATTAGCTACTAGCAAAAAGAAGAGCATAACAAAGTTCGATCAGTCTGGAAGAAATAAATTACAATGTTTACGAAACAGCAAGACAATCAAGTACCAACAAGATGGAAGACCAAAGTTATAATAGCTGTAATAATAAAGTTGCAGCACTGCTACATTTATTTTAAAATCAGTGAAGTTTTAAGAAGGTATATTATACTCTTCTCTATCTTACTACACATTATTTAGCAATTTAACACCAGTTTGCAGTAAATTGGAAAGTATCGGTATTACAACATTTTAAGTTTCGTTGCAGTTAAAATTTTACGGAAGAGAAGAGAGTATGAAAGAATGTCAACTATTGAAACAGGAACGAATGTTTGATTATATGTTTTGCACAATTGAATTCCAGCGATCTAATCTGGCCAAGTTATCAAGCACCTGTTCATTAACAGAAGCAAAAGTTTTAGTGCGCTCTTCTTTGTACCCATTTTACGTAACGCGTCGTTAAGCAACTGCCTTTATAAATAAAAACCGTTAATTAACCAGCGTAAAAAATGTCGTTGAACCACCCGGTAGAGTTGATCCCTGCTCTTCAGAGGGTAGAGAGTATCAGGAAGAAAAGTCGTTGTATCATCCTTGCGGGAGAGCTTCCTTGCAGTCTCCAAGCGTAATCAATAGTGATGGGTTCGAGTAGCTCGCAAGTAAGTTCGAATATCAGTTGACGATAAATACTTCAAGAAAAGTGAAGTAATATCAAAGGTAATAAATCCAAAGCCTCTATGAGTAGGTATTTCAAGAAATAAAAATGAATTTGATTCCGTCGCTATGAACCATCTTTAACGTTAGCAGCGTGTTCATACATACGTACAAGCACGTAACCAAGTACAAAAAAGTAGGAAAGATATCGGACGTTGTCCATCCCGGTCCATCGAACGATGACGGTAGCACGAAACGAGAGGGAAAACGCTTTCTTCCATCTAGAATTTAATTAGCCGTCTGGTGAACTCTCGACCCACTTCTCGATACGCTCCGATCTACTGTTCCTGTCATCCTCGGACTCCTATCCTTTCTTCTGTTCGCCCCGTTTCCGGTCGGATTCCCGCGTTCTCCGCTCGCGTGTCAACGTCGGTCAGTCGTCGCTGCGAAGCATTTTCTTGCGTTCACATCGAGCACGAGTACCGTGGTGTCGTTTGTTTGTTGCTGGAAAAGCGGAAAGGCTTCTGGTTCTGATTATCGATGAAGGAAACAGGAAATCGTACGTTTTGTGTTACCTATACTGTCTTCACGATCCATATCTTATGTTTCCAGATAATTAGAAGTCGTTCGTTGGTGTAAAAGTTACAGTGTTATGAAATGTCTGCGTTATTGCCATTGGCGTAACTAGATAGATAATCAGGGTGAGTCTGGTCCCTTCTGAACGTGACGATATAACGCGTGGTGATCTAACATACAGTTCTACGACGCGTTGCTCTTTAATGCATGGTTATTCAATGCTCGGCGATACAATGCGTGGTAATACAGCACCCGATATTAACGCGTGGTTATACAACACGCGACAATGTTAACGCGTAGCAATAGAGATCTAAAGCGTGGTGATACAATACGCGATGATACCAACGCGTGTGGAGCTCTAATGCGTGATTGCACTAACAATCAGTAATCCAACACGAGGTAATCTAACGCGCAGTAATCGAACACATAGTAACGTAACGCGTGGCGATATAAGACCAGACCTACCCATACGAAAGCCCTAATTACGCCAATGGTTGAACTTTATTCAAGGAAATCCGGGGCTGTATTTTAACTACAAAGATAGCTAGCTATTTTTTGTTAAAGTCTATTCTTCCGAGACTCATCTCGAGTGAAAGTGAAATTTTTTACTTCACTTTCGATCAAATATTCCGAGATGTTTCTTATGCGTTATTTTGTTGTGACGAAACAGCCATGTACGTTTGGAATATTGAAATATCGATGTCCGATTAATGATAATAGCAGGGTTCCGTAATGTATGGCGCATCGTGCCACCGTTTGTCGTCCAACAATTTATCTCTGTACTTATATTGAAACGAATCGAATGAGAGAAAGCAAATGCGAAGGTGGAGCGAGGTTGATACATCTTGCTTCTCGTCTTAAGATTACTCTTTAAATCGAGGTAAAACATTTTACACGATCACGCGTTTAAGTGGTAATAATATTATATGAAATTCTTACGAAGGAAAAACATTCGTGGCTTTCATTACTCTTTTATGGGTTGTAATTTTCCGTACGCAATACATGAAATAAAACAAGATTTCGTAATTTTGTTTAAGTTATGATCTCTGTTTACATTTACGTCAATACAATATTGCGTTATAACTGTATTCAATAATCTAATACTTAAAAATGCAAAATTTAGTAAACTCAATATCTCTAAGATTATACCCATGCGGGACAAGTAATTATAACGAAAGTTTGGAAAAGGTCGTAAATAAGTCACATTATAAACACTTTGAGTATGTTAATGTTCGAGAAGTGTCATAAAACCTGTCAAGTTGGTAGTTAATATACCATAAAAACTTCTAAAAATTTCCTGTAAGATATATTTTCTTCGTAATTCAATTATGTTAAAATTCCTAGCGCCAGATTAGCATCGTCAGGGGATGTTCGCGCAAAAATTCTGATTTCCTCAATAACAGCCGCGATTGATCGAGGCCTCTCGATCCCGATGACTCGTGTAATATTCCTGGGGCCTGAAGGCACGTCTCGATGTGTAAGTACTCGCTCGTATCCGAGTTTCTCGGATACTAATGTTGCAGGGTCGTAAGGAAAGAAGGGGAATCCATGGGCCTGGGGCTTGACTTTCGCTCGGCCGCTAGAGCTTCTCTCGAATGGTCTTCTTCCTCTTCGATGTTGTTTAGTTCGTGCCGTTTTTTGCTGCATCTCGACCACTCGCTTCGATTTCAACCGATTTAGCTAACCGCGGGAAACGTTCTTTATCTGAAAAAGGACTCTTATCTTTTATGTATTTTATGCATTTTAGTTAGCTTCGCGATCTAACTTTCATCTCGGGTACAGAATACCGTCACTCGAGTAATTAAACATTTCTGTACAGTTGTTTTTATTAGCAATTATGAATGGTTCGCAAAGTAAATACAGCTCGATTACGTTCCAAACTTTCACGATGCTTTTCTTCCTCGAAGTACCCGCATTCAAAAATTCTGATTGCACGTCGAAAAAAAGAAAGTATCCGCTGTTTGACTATCCATTTATCCGACGCTAAAAAATCTTAAACTTTTTCAATTATGTAATCGCAACTTTTTTATGGCCACGTTACGTACAAGAATGCTGTCGACATACATTTTCATGAGATCGAACGCTCGGAATCATTTTGCTCCCGATCTCCTCGGTGTGGCGCGCAACAGAGATCATCCTGCGAGATGTACCTTGAATCCGATGAAAAAGTATCTAACGCCGTAATGAAATTGCATGTGATCCCATGAGGTGAAAGGCTGGAGATCGAAGTGAAAGGTGAAGGAAGAAATATTTTCGTAAGGTGGTCGAGAAAAAAGTCGGGTACATCACGACGGAAGCAGCATCTCTAATCCCATTCAAGGAGAGAGTTCGATGATCGTCGATCACCGAATCATTAGAATTAATTAAGCAGTTCGCGTTTGCGTTCGAAGTCATTAAGCCATGTAAACAATAGCGCGTAACACGAGTGTCCACCTAAGACATTAACATGCTCATGAGAATGTTTGCCATACACCATGGAATAATATTCCTCTTTGTAAGCTATGAAACTGCAGTAGGCGTTTCTGTAGACGTTTCACAAATTTACTACGATTGCCTATCAAATTCATGAATACATTTCTAAATATCTCCTAGAAGATTTATGCGAATCCTCAGGAATTTTTCTGTAGTATTTGCATGACAGGATACACGAGAGGCACGCGTGATACGTGATCGACTGCTTATGGTTTTGTACCCAAATTTATACATAGCGTCTTCCTGAAGAATTTTATGATAGACTGCGTCACGAGAAACATACGTGGTAAGCGAGCAGAGTATACTCGTTAGTGATGTGCAAGTAACTGAAGCAGGTAGTACGATTACGCAAAATTGCTTACGGGAAACGGAGCAAGCCTGCGTTTAGTTGTTGCACAAGAGAGGATGCTTCCCTTCCCGTCGACAGCTAAACACCATCACACTTGCTATATAAATCGTGTGATTTGACGTTGAGTCCTTTAGAGACTACCGGATAATCTCATTGAAAGTTTATAAACTTTAATAGTTGTATCGGTTCTCCCTTAATAGAGAGAGGTACTTTATTGGGGTTGCTAAAGTGGTTCACATTTGTATCTCAACGCTCTTTATTGAAAATATAGAATTAGTTTACATTTTTGAAATTTTAAGATTAAAAATTTATCCTTTAGAGAAAGTGATTCTTACGATGATTAATGGCGAGTTCCGATGAGTTAATTGCTTTCTACAAACTAGAAACGTTTTACGATAATTGAACGCTAACGGTAGAAAGAACATTTGGTCTGAACAACAACGTGGAAATATGTAGGTTTATGCCGTTAAAATGTATGCCGTACGTTGGCCTTCCACTTCTGCAAGAGGGACAAGCAGCGTTTCGTCTTTATTATTTCGATAAACATCACACGATGTAATAGCCACGATACGTCAGCAAGAAACTCTCATTAACGTTGCTGCGAGTTTTCAACCGGGTTCTGCTCTCGCAACAATGCCACCCTGCTTCTATGTACCAATTTCTCTGTGATGAGATCACTTTTGCACCTTTGTCGCGTCTCACCATCTCTGATTAATAAGGAATTTGATTCGTTCGTTATCTGACACTTTCATCATCGATTTTCCCCGACGCGACGAAGAAAGTCGTAAGATATCACTTTTTGCATGCGAAACAATGTAACAAGATTCTACTGCATACCTAATTAATATAACGACATAACTATTTTCCAAGTTTCATGCTGTTCTACTAATTGTACAAATTTTTCTTCTGTGAGTTTGCTAAATTTTAGTCCCCGGATCATCGTTTTTGATTCTTAAGTCTGCAAATAACTTGGCCACCACTGCTCGAGGATTGAGAAAATAAGATAACTCTTTCCGATACCGCTATATTCGGTTTTGAAGACCGGTAAAATTCTATCCAGACGTCCTAGAAGAGCGTCACGAGCATCTTCCCATGTACGTAATTATCACTGTGGTATGTGAAAACTGGAGAAACGCTTCCGGTTGGTTTATACCGGACGAAGACGGGTCGGAATGGAACACTGTTTATTTTTTTGAACACCCTTCACACCATGTTTTAGTAACGTTCATACAATATAAGCAAAGTTTCTTCCTCCTTTTTCTGTCCTTTCTTTCATTTGATCATCAACCGGACGAGTTACAATAATTATACGAGCTACGATTTCGCTTTCTTCATCGTAGACCTAGCACGTTTTGTTGGTAAATGAAATCAGATGCTTCGCACGTTACGTAAGCAAACGCGCAATTGATGTCATTGTAGACGAAGAAATTAAGAAGAAATTTAGAGAATGTCCACGTACAAGCGTTGAATTTCTCATTGCGAAAACTGGTAGTCCTCTATACTCGGTGATAGAACGGTTAGTCGACAACGTAACCATTGGCGTAACTACAATTTTTATTCAGAATGCCACTATGTGGTTGCGCCAATGAACGTAACATCGGCGAGCTATTTATTTTCGTTATAAAGCTGAACAGTGTTCTTCTTGAACACTTTCTATCAATTATTACGAAAACTAGTAGTCAATAAATGAAAAGTTATTGGACAATATAATATTAATCAACAATATATTTCTGCTATAACGTTGAGTTATGGCTAAATCTTTACGCTAAATAACTTTCCATTTCACAATGAGAACTATTAACCATCTTACTCATTGTCGGTAATTAAACGACTAACCCTTAGGAAATGGACATTCTAGGTCATTTCACGTTATGGTCGTTTCGACCCATAATCAAAATGTCATTAACTACGAGGTTGCGACTGAATCGTGTAGAAATTTGGAGAGATACTTTCGGAAATTCAGTAAGATTGTAAATTTCACTCGTCGAAGAGAAATAAGAATAAAGTATGCAGGAATTTTATCCTATATCCGAATACCCTTGACATTTGAGCATTGATATTAGAATAGCGCGAAATTCACGATCATTTTAACGCTCTTTCGCGAATTTAATCAATCTATTATAGTGCCGACGACGAGTCGAAGGTGTTAAGCACAGTACGATACCGTCTATTTTACGAGAGTTTTGTCGTCTCGCTCCTTTCGCTTCTTTCTAATCAGCTTGGCACCGTTTTAATCTCTCCGCTTTCCTTTCCGCCACAAAACACTTATTTTGCACGGCGAGTAACGTCCGTTAAATCGTTTCCTCTGCCATCTTTTCGCCCACGCCGATTCTACCGGTGTAATTTTCACCGAGATCGCTCATTTTTAACGTAAAACCTCTTACGCAACTGTACGATCATTACCAAACTCGGTAAGCAATTTCTAATTAATGAGCTAGGAGTAAGAATGAGTAGGCTGGAAATGGTACGATTGTTTTCGAGCAGCATTAACGAAGAGGAAATGCGACCCGGCGATCTCGAATAATTACGAAAAAATGATTCACCTGAATCGATGTAATTTCTTAGATGACTTCGCTTCGTTCTCCATCGAATCGCTTTCTTCGAAGAAGCAACGCTAAGCGACCTTTGCAGAGGTCGCTTAAACTACGGACGAGTTTCACCGGCACGCTCATCCAGGCACCGTTACTCGGGCTCGTTTATTCCAAGATCGATTCGCGCACTTCCTTCTTCCTGTAAAGAACGATAGATACTCTGAGAACACAGCCTCGACCCTGTGGTTCCGTGCGAACTATCGAAAATTGTCTGGCTCGCGGAAACGGATTCGCAGAATCCGTTAGTTAATCAATCCGAGATAATTGGGATATTCAGGAAGGGGAAAAGACGACTGTAATTACACGAGTCTCCAATAGCTCCATCGTTAATGGTGAATCTTCTAGTTTGGAGAGCGTAGGAACAGTCATCATCCTAGATTAATTACTTTGGTGACTTTGGCAGATTAGAAAGCTGAAAATTTGGGATTTTGGAAAAGGAATGTAACAGATTTAACCTATTACCTGGGTAATCACGTACCGAGTACGTGCCGAACATGGAAAATTTTACCTCAAAAATTTGGAAAGACGTGAACGCGTCGGAGGAATGGAAACCTAAAGCAATTTTCTAATATTTCCCTGAGAACATAATAGTCAAATTGCATGTAGGAGTTTAATAGACTCCCACGCTTAATTTTCATTCCTAATTCTCGCTATAACTCAATAAAGAGGTTTTAAGGCAAAATTTATGTAAAAATGAATAAATGGTTTGTTTTGAACAAATTCATACGTAAACAGCGAGTTCACAAGACGTTCGTGGAAGGACATCTCGTTTGTGAACGGATACGTGTTCCATTCAGTGTTAACGTCCAACAAAATGCTTGTTAATATTCATTAACCGCGTTCCGTTGTTGGGCAGCGATGCAGCGCGAAATGCGACGTGTGCAGACTGAGTTTATTACGTCTAACGTAAACGCGTTATGTGCATGATTTATCGCTTGATAATTACTTCCGGTTAGTTTTCACGGTTACGCGACTGCAAGATATCAGAGTCGATTTTTCATGGTTGTTGCTATCGTCGATTATCAGACTCGTTTATTTGTTTGTCTACATCGTGAGAAATAACAGGTAGATAAAGAATATCATGTAATACACGATAAATTTTTAATTATTTCTCACTTAATTTGATACCACAAATAAATATCTTTGATAACCGTGTTTGCACTAGTAACTTCGTAAATCTAAAAAAGGGCTGAAATGATACAGCTTCCAAGGTATTATTCGAAGCAGTTATATTTCCCTTTTCATTGATCCTCCGGGCCATTTACAATTATCGATGCCCATCAGAAGCAAGGGTAACATAAATTCACAGTACTACCGCATGTTTCATTCTGTAATGGTAGATTCATTAAACCGGTCATTGAAGATTCCTATAATCCCCGAACACATTTGATCACAGGAATCAAACGTTAATTTCCTTGTGAACGTCTACGAGGTTCGAAGAAATTCAAGTATCCGAACGTAGACAAGGCGCAGGCCAGCAAAGGATCGATAATTAGCAATGATTACACAGCTAGATCGTCAGTGATCGATCACATCGGAAGACGATGCACTGTAGGTCGATCTTTGATAGCAAGCAACACCGCCCATAAGAGAAGAGCCAAGCAACAACGATCCGGGTCGCTCTCACGCGTTTGTCTCAGTTGTTCACTTCCGCTAGTGAAAGGTGCATGCACACTCACCTCGGTGTTCTACGGTAAAATGCGCTTACGTGCACCTACGTGCATCCCCGTGTACTCATCTGACTTGCCAAGTACACCTACTCTGTCAGTAATTGGCGATGTTTGCCTAGAAAGGCGGCCGTACATCGACGCATCACTCTGATTGAAATCCTAACGGGTGTTTTCTAAGAAGCGATCGGATTTCTCCTCAGATGTTACGAAACGATTGAAAAATCGATTTTCCTCTATCGCAACTCTCGTTGCCTTTAGTATCGTCGAATATCTTTCCAATCATCCAGTGATTTATTTCCTTAATAATTGTTAACTCTGAGGTAGCTCAGACCAATCTAGTAGGTAATAAAGTTATCTAGATATCTAGTGGCCTCGATAACTAGGGATTTAATTGTACAGGAATACAGTGATCTAAGAATCCAGAGTAGTTAGGATCTAGGGGAAGATGTGTGTAATCGTCTAGGAATGCAGGAATATACATGTGGATTTAACATACACGCACATGTATCGATTTTGTAACAAATTCACATTACATTCAGCGTTAACATTCAGAAAGATCATCACTGTCGGAATTGTTTAGATTTTATCGCTAGAAATCTATGGACCATTTGCGTAATCGTTTACACGATCGGTTATGGGATTTTCTAGAAGTAAATCTTCTATCGGTTCGATCACGATCGATTTCAACGGAGAGAAAGAGAAACGCGGAAAGACGAATCGATAGTTGAAGAAAGCTTTTCACGGTTGCTTCGTGAATTTTCTTATCGCGTGAGAAGCGTGCAAACTGGACTGGCATATCAAATCACATTTCGATAATAGCCAGTACATGACATTTGGACGAATCTACGTTATGTAACGATTTTGATGGTTAATGGCCTCGATTTGTCATTTCGATGACATTTCGTATAAAAACTAATCGGATTGGGTAAATCTCCTTGACTCGAAGACATCCAGAGTAATTATTTCGCTCGACTTGCACGTGTTACGATCATTTTAGAACAGTTTTTGCTACTGCCTACGTGACTTGATCCAAAGAATTATATTACGATCCTCTTATGCTTATCCATCTTATCGAAATAACGAGATTGTGTTAACTTCTTTCGTAGAGTATAAATTTAATCGGTATACAAATATTAGCTTCTGTGTTAATTTCATATCACTTTGGTTATTGAAGTACAAAGAATTAAAGGGGTTAATGCTGTATCGATTCATTAAAATTTCTGTCATCTTTATCGATTAATCTGCAACGACGTTTGCGACCATTAGTCAGGTGTCGATCGTTTGATTCTGTCTAGAATAAAAATGATTTTTGAAACTGTCGATATCGCGGTCCTTTCTCCGCGTAGAAAATGAAATCGGGAAGAAATTCTCGCATTCTTGTCACGGCTAGTTTTGTAATTCTAATAGTCGGAATTTCTAAACCATTTTTGTTTCGACCCGATCCGATGTGCCAAGTGGAGCGACGCATTTAAGATCATCGTGATTTCTTGCATCATTATTGGCCTAATTCCAAACAATTTGTATTCATATTTCAGAAATATCCTCTTGCTGCTTGAGCAACAATGTCTATTGGTATAATATAACGACTACTAAAAGGTATTTATAATTCATTCAAGAATTATTTGAATCGAGTTGTCCGCTTTATATTCACAATGTTCTAATAATACCGCATGCATTGGCATCACTAATTATGTAATATGACTGAAATAATTATGTAAGTTGGCCGAAATAAAAATTGCAATAATCTTTAGTTTGTTTTCGTCTGCTTTGATTCTCGATTATATTTAATTAAGCGGCGAACATTACGTAACACTAACATATCAAATTTGCCAGAAAATTTCTGGAAACTGTATGTATCTTATCTGATCACATTGTCTTCCAAGAATCCTCCGATAAAAATATTCCAGCACGTAACGATTGCCCGTACCACTCGACACGATTAACCGCTACGAAGTGTTTACTTGGCGAACGTTATCAGGCATCTATTTGTAATTAAAAAACGAGGAAATAATTGACATTTAATTTATTATCCAACGGTTAAAACGAACAAAATAATAGAATTCGGTTTACGGATTAACAGGGTCATGTATTTTGTTTATACATACTCTGAAGTACATAAAAAAGTAGATATAATTGTATAAAAAGAAATACCTTATCAACTATTTATCACCAAACTGCTTATTAAATTATACACATACATATTCACGTGACCTTTAAACTCGCTCATTATAATCCAAACGCAGTCATCATGACATTTCATTGTTTTCCAATTCATGCATCAACTTTGTCATCGGTTAATCAACAATATCATCAGTCAATGACATAATATACAATCATACAAAGTTACATATGTGTGAATTCATAATAAAACCATCACCAAAATTTCGATAATCCCCAGATTGACGCAACGGCGATCCTCATCTTCTCGTACTTCGAATTGCTCCCACGATCACCTTCATTTCAGACATTTTCCAATGTTCGGAAGAGGCTTGTTCTTGCACTTCTTCAGCCAGCCATCCCACGCCTTGAATCCTTCCGTCTGCTGGATCTTGAGGGCGCAGCTGATGTCGTCTTGGATGTCGTCATTGGCGAAGTCCTCGCAGCGTTTGTTACAGATACCTCCGGTGTGTCCTCTGGAGCACCATTTCATGCTGTTGATCTGGAAGACTCCGAAATTGTAGCTGGACGCTGTCTTCGGACCGGTCACCAAGTTGGTGTTCAGACCGCTCTCGCTTTGCATCAAGCAGACCCAATTGCTGATCAAACTTCTGGGGATTTTTGCCCGTTGCAGTTCCTCTACTGCCTGACACTCGGTCAGGATCTTCGCCTCCAGCTGAGTGATCATCCACACGACCAAAAACGACAGTAGTACCAAGGATATCGTTTTTCCGCTCATTTGTGTGCGGATGCTTCCTAATCAACCGATACGGTTAAATAGTCTTTCGACACTAGCCGGTTTTGTTAGAACGCAGCTGCGACGTGGATCCACGCTTGAATATGAATACAATTTGCCTCACCGGTTGTGCCGTCTATCGCACCGTTCACGAACGATATGCGACAACCTTGAGCTTGGTGCGATAAATTGTAATTTCCTAAACGCTGCTCCGCCGCCTGACCGGATAAGTCGCCTGACGTTTCGTGACTCTTCTTTGTTCCATTCGATAGTTTCCCACGGATTCTACTTACTGTTGCTTCTGTGTTTCTTCCTTCTCGACGAAGCTTTATATACACATGGCATCTTCGTAATAGATATCCTTTTTTCTTGACACGGTAGCTGATACGCCCTCGACTTTCCTTAAGATACGCTGATTCGAAGAATTAACATTTTTTCTATTTTTTTAACCTTCCGATTGTGGAGAATCCCACTTTGCTCCATCGTCTAACGTTATTCGCTGTTTACCGACGTATTGAAAATTACTATCTGTGGCATGGCGCCACTAATTGCAATCATTCAGAGTAAACTAGCTCTATTTATCGCTTTAGCTCATTAAAAGCCTCAGTAACGCATCATTTTGCTATGCTGTCTGTGCTCACAAATTCTTGCTTTTTATCGTTTACTTTCTTTCACTGAATATCAATGTTACTGATATTTATAGCATTATAGATGAAGACACACTTTTCTCTTTTTCATAACGATAGAATTAAAATAAATGATTCGGTGAAAAAAATGGGCTTTCCCAATGTTTACAAATATGCCAAAAATAAAGTACAACATGATAGTACATGATCCATAAAATTTTTTGTACACTAAATGAAATATCTCTTGTATTCGTGATAAAAAGGTTAACATTTTCTCGAGTTTATCTTTTTTCTTGTTGCTCTAATAATCTTTAACGCGATATCTACCGAGGACGTCCAAGTAAATTGTATTTAATTAATGTTAGTGATGCGTCCACTCCGATACGCGTGTTTTATTTTCGATACGATCGATAATAACGCGCTAATGCGTCGCGTCGTCGGAAACCGAGAAATCTATGTATAGTATGTTTTACTTGAACATAAACAATGTGCATATCACGAATATTTTTTTCCAAGAATAACTTGTCTAAGTTATTTTCGCGATAATGATATAGCATTTACAACAAGGAATTAACGACGTTAAAAAGAGATTCACAGAAGGATATCGGTTAATTGCCATCTGCAACTAATTGGTGAGTTTCGACATGTTCGATCCTTAAAGAGACCTTGAGCAAAACCTTATAAGTTCAGGCACTTTCTAATGGCAAAAAATGTCGGCACTGTCTCAAATGTTCTCCCTATCAAGGAAACGATGGTGAATTTATCGATGCACCGAGGAAAATGTCAAATTTCAACTGTGCTACAGCAAGATAGTTGGAGGGATAAAGTTTCCATCGAGGCACAACAACTGATGCAACGCGATTATTTAATAGAGAAATTTTATTTGGAATTCGATGAAAATGTCGAAGCGTCTCTGCAAACGAATTGCATAAATGATTATGCAAGTGGTACGACTTGCATCGCCAGACTTTTTCTTACAATTGATCCGCGTATAGGTACAAATACGATAAAATAGGCAGTACTTAAAATTCACAATTAAAAGTCTATACAAGGCACGATAATATCACATGTACTTACAGAAATCATTCGTATATAGGATGTCCCATTTTCATTTTATATACCGAACAATTTGTTTTATCAAAGTATATTGCACCTTTCTACACTGAATATCTCAAGGAATTCATTCATGTTGAAAAAAATAAAAAGTTTCATTACAAAGTGGATGTGCTGAAATGGAACATCCTGCATAACTTAACGTTAAGTTCTTTTAGGAGTATTGGCATCTTAAGTTATTCATTCATAATCTTCGCTTAAAACCATTATACTATTCTCATACCGATTCTTCGAATAGCGAAAGGAACAACTTCTTGGTCGAGATACGATACATTATAAATTTTGTGAAATAGAAGAAAATGCCACTATAATCTTCCGGCACAAATAAAATATATCTGTCGCGTTAGACCAAAAGCAATACATCACATTAATAAGATAAATAATGCCAGAATTTGTTCGATCAACAGAGTATTATACAATTCTATAAAATGGCTTAGTGTTCTTCTTTTCTACTAATAAGCAAAGAAGAAGAACTTTGCGTATCAATCGGAAATACAAACATTCCGTTTCTATCGTTATTATATTAATATTCATATAAAGATAAAATAATCTCTCACACGGACGAATCGTTAACTTGAATGTTCATTTCGTCGAACGCGTCTATTTCTCGTCTTAAATTAAATCTCAGGCTTGCACTCCGTTTCAATGATGATTCGTAATCATATTTATTAATTCTTAGAACGGCAAAGACTTTGGTGACTTCGATTTTAAATATCGTTCCAGCACAGACTTCTGTGTTGAAGGAAGCATAATTACACCGACTATTTACAAATTATTCTAGCTACGAGACGTTTCTGGCACCACAGAGTTGCAAACTTTCCTACCTTAACACGTAGACCGACACATTCTCCAAAATTATAAATCCTAAATCACAAATATTTCTGTCATGAATTTGTGAATGTGAAGATAAAATTTTACGAACCGACAAATAGTTTTTCAACGACATCGATCATTTTTATAAAGACTCTAATTCCTAGCTAACATTAATACAAGCACTTTTTAATTACGAATTAGTTTATCTCCATCGATCTATAGACTCAACGATCAAGATGAAACCATTGCCATTCTCGAGTCGTCAATCAACCAGCTGCATTAGTCAAATTGGCTCTTCTAGCTTTGGCAAATTGCAATATATCTGGATTTTCGTAAATCATTTCCGCTAAAGTATGTATACTTCCATAAGTGTCAGCTTTGGTTCCCATGCACATAGAGAACTGTGTTTCGGAGAGATCCTTGCTGCACTCGATATCGTGATAAACATGGATCAGATCCTTATCCGCTGCTCTAAAGATCTTGATATCGGATTTAATCAACTTCTCAAAGAAATCTACGTCCTCTTTGCCCCATCCTTGAATAGACAGATCGAAACCACCCACAGTTTTGTAGTCCCGTTTGTACAGGGATACGATACCAAATCCGAACTGTCTCCAGTAACCGGTCACCTCGTTCACAGCGTACATGTCCTGTCGTTTTCTGATGTGTCTGTAAACGATCTTAGGATCGTACTGACTGAACACCACCGGGAAATACACTTGTCTACCGTAAATAGTGTTCGCTCGTATTCTATAGAGTGCTGATTCGTTGAACACGATGTCGACGTCGATGAATAACATCAGGTCATCGTTCTTAAACCTCGAGACACCGAAATTCAGAGCCTTCGCCCTGGAAAACGTACCAGAAATCGGTACCACGTCGAGACTGGCGCTACGATATTTGTATCTCAGCTGCTCGATCAGATCTATCGTTCGATTAAACGAGTTCTCGGTTTTGTGCTGATATAAAACGACCAACAGGGCAGTCTTTTGGCCGCTCGTCAAGCAGACCTCCTCGTAATTTTGTAGGAACCTTTGGAACACCTCGTACCTTCCGGACAGAGGCAGGATAAAATGGATGACCTTGCCGTTGACTGGATCTTCTTTTTCGAAGTTGAAATTCAGGTTCAGGAAACCAGCGCTGAATATGCTTTGCAAAGACTTGCCGTTTCGTTCATTTCTTCGCGACTCATCCACTTCCTCCCCGTTCACTGTTTCCCGTATTTCTAGTCCTACGAAAAAAAATGAACGATGTATAGATCGCGAATTAAAAATGTCGTATGATGGAACGTGAAGGATACCCGTGAAATGTTGATGAAGGTACACGTGTCTTCTAACAGGTAGGGTAACCTTTCTGCCTCTATACTTCCGGTAAACCAACAAAAGATCCAGTATCGTGTCGGCACCATAAGAATCCACTCTTCTGTAGCCGTATAGGGTCGACCTTTCCTCGACGACTCTGCCACGCTGTCGTGAGCAAGCGTTTATAAAAGCCATCACTTCTCTGGTGATGTCCTCGAGGCCTTCTTTAATGTCACTGTGAATTCTTCTCCTGGGATTAGAATCGGCTAAGCTGTACTCCGATCTCGAAAGAAAGTCCCAAGGAATAACTTCGTCGGCGGTTGTTGGTTTGAACGAGCGAAGCCCTGCTGGAACACCTGAATGGAAAGATAAATTAATATTAATATCTTCAGCTCATACCATTTCACAAAGTTCCAAAGTCTTAAAGTTAAAAAGTGTCAATGTTCCAAAACCAAAAATATTTTAACGTTTAACGCGGTTCGTGACTTAGACTTTGGGAATTTCAGTGTTAGCGGATGTAAAACCAGAGCATGTAGGCGCAAAATGTCTGTGTCAGGGTGAAAAATGGAAATGAGTGGAACGATGATCGAAGTCCTGATCGTTCCGTTTGATGGGCTCAAACGAATCGTGTCGTGGCTCGTTTCAGCATCGTGATGGCTGTCCGGCGATCAATTCGCACGAACTAATCGGCCTAAATGGTTCTATTAATAACGCACATCCAGGGAAACGCGCTGGTTCGTGAATATCCTACACGCGTAGTTCAAGATCTTCTGACAAGGTCGGAAGATTAATGCCGCAAGGGTCAGCAGTGACCCAATGTCCTGAATTTTGCAAGCAACGAGAAGGGAAATTTCGACTAACCTTAATATCACAAGGCTAATATCACGAAATACCAATGCGAGAAGTTATATTTGAAAATTAGTCGATCCCTGATAATTGTCCGTATCCACAACTGGAGGTAATGGATTAAACAACCATGTTATATAGGTAACATAACGCGAAAGAATTGTCTGTCAAACGTCATTGAATCGTCGCGTCGTTTAAACACCTACATACGTTCGTTCGAGCACGATGGACGATCTCGTGTTTCGTTAGCAACTACGATTCATTTTACCTAATATCTCTGTGTCTCCTGGATATTCTTTCGAGTAGGGATTCACCGGAAAGAGAAGCACGCCGTCAGCTATTTCAAAATTTTTCATATTCTCCACGCTTATCTCCAATTGCTTGGCCATCGTGTAAATGTCCCTGTGAAGGTTCAATCTCTCCTGCTGCAGGTCCTGTATCTGAAGTCCCTGAAAAGAACGGAAACAGAATCCTTCGTACACGAGCAGAGGAAACGATACGCGCAGGTAACGTTACAAGAAACGATACCAACCCTCATATAATTGTGCAGTCTGTACATATGTGGCGGACTTTTAACAGGATGCAATGTAATCGCACGATGTACTTCTTTTTTCTTCAGGTTTCCGGTGAACGCCTGTGCACCGCTGCTGTTGTGATACAGAATCGACTGCATCTGTAACAGTGAGAGATAACTGCGACTAAGATCGAGCAGACAAAGTGTGATAAAAGTACAGGGTGAATCATATAATTGGGACAAAGTGTATCTTGAGTTTGTATTTTACCAATTACGAAGATAAATTATCACCGATATGTACCTTTTGAAACATTTACAATTGTTATTCTCCCGGATATGTATTATGATTAGAAATGAAACGGCAATATTTTTAAAGAGACAATCTAATCAATTCATTAATCCCCCTTGTGAGCTACGACGAGCTTCGACAAACGACAACTAGAATAAACAGAAGAGTAGTTAAAGTATGAACTTCCTGCTGGTTCGTTGTCCGATAATAATTACGACGAAGAACACGAAACTGCATCTTACATTAGTGTCGCAGAACGAGTGTTAATCAAGTTGCGAGACTGGGTGTGGTGGTGTCTTATTACAAGGAATTACTCTAGTGTTACATCTCATGGGTTAAGTTGATCATATTCTAACACCTCTTGTTTCAATATTCCCTTTGGTAATTTAGAATCTTCGATTGTAAATCAATCTGACCGAATTAAATCATACTGTACGCTTTCGAATGTTAAAAAAAAAACGTGTGGCTTTAGAAGCAACAGTTGTCACTTAACCCACATTGAAAGTTAACGTAAAAATAATTGCGATACGATTATTGCAAGTTAAATAGATCTCGGTCAATCAATTGTTCGAAAAGTCTACGACAAACACCTTCACAGTTATTACATCTCGTACAAACTATTAAGTGTTTCGACCTTACGACGAGTGTCAAGACGAGATCAAACGGTCTACCAGATGGTTAGTAGACGACTACGATTTGTTCGAATCTAAAGACTGGCATCTTTATGCTGTGTTTTACCTTTCAACCAAATTATTTGATTAGCCCTCGTGTATCTGTTCAGAGCTACCACGTCAGGATATCATTTTGAACATTTATTATTCTGGACCAGCACTCTGCGGTGATACAAGGCTTTTGAAGTTTTGTTATAAACGTAACCTTTTTTCTGTCATTCTTTATTAGGATTTCCTCAATCCAGAACAAGCATTCTTCCATCTCGCGACTGGCAAGCAGAATAAAAACGTTTTATTGGATCGTGTTTCGGTGGATGTGACAGAGACACATGATAATGCTCTGTAACGTTCATGTAACATTCGAACGCAACCGTGCAGTTCGATTAAATTATTGACGAGAAGACACGAATGGAAGCATAAGAGCTTCGTGCCGCAAATTGTTACTTAAGCGTTTCGACCTAATGCTGAGTGTCAAGATGGAGGAGAGTGACTCGATCTGGCCACTGGGTTAGCAGGGTACTATTCGCTTATACTTAACGATTAACATCCTCATCTGTGCATTGTACCTTCCGAGTTAACCCAATGATAGCGTACCCTGTATATGATGCAGATGCGTAGCTTATGTATTTAAACTGATAATATACGTATCGTGGTAGCTTCGAACCGTGCGAATATTTCGTTACTAGGTGGACTCAACTTACTCCATTATTTCTGGTGTCACTCAAAATGATAATTAAATCCGGCGCCTCTCAAAATCTTCCCAATTTTGGGGTCTAAATTTAACGCGTAACTAGCATTTACTGTAACTACCAGACGAAATAATTGCAATTTAATATTAACATTCTGTCTGTCGAATCCTTCCAAAACAGAACTTATCAATTTTTGCGTGTGGGTCCGAGTAACCGAATACTCATTTCTATATTTCCTCCGACACGTTTACGGTTTTAACATAAAAGTACATGCAAATCGGTTTAAGTATGATGTGACTCACACAAGGGTTAATCCTATGTTCGTCGATAGACACTACGTGAAATGCATCAAGGTACGCGTGTTACGTTCTGTGAGACAGACGAACAATTCTAATCAGCCTGGGTCGATGAACAAATTACACGTGCCACGTACGTTGACGCTTATGACAGTGCATCAGAAGCGAGAAGAAAGGAGGACGAGCGAAAATAGATTTAATGCTATGTGAACGACGGCAACACGCGCGAAGTGGCCGAGCTGCGCAGAAACACGTTCGTAAAAGGAGCAAGCCTTGAGAATAGTTTTTGCGACAGTTGTTCCTTTCTTAAAATAACGAAATGCAAGAAAAGGACATGAGCAAACAAACAAAAATTACCTCGTAGCTCCAGGTACAAGGTATACCAGCGTACTTCTGCACGCACCTTCCCAATTCGACGTCTTCGTGAGTGGTGTACAAGTGCCTTAAACAGTACTTGATGTGAGGCACGATTCTCCTAAGTGTTTCTCTGGACAGAATAACACCTGGCCCGCCCATGCAAAAATTCTCGTCGTATTCCAACGACAGTAGTCCGAATTCTTCGGAATTCCCTCTGCCCGCTTGACCAATGTACATGGCTCTCTTCGAATTCACCGATCGTAACAATTTCTCCAAACGATCCGTCCTCACGTAAACGTCATCGTCCGCCCTGAGGAACCACTCGAAACGATCACCGTAATTGTTCCACATGTACTGTAGCATCATGAACGATTTCTTCTGAGGTGGATACGTGTCGTCGACCCGTGGCAACGGCACCAGAGGCAGATCGGGACAACTTTCGGGAACAACGGAGCTTTCCGACGAGAAGAAGGCGATTTTGCCCGGTAGCTCCTTGCCCCAGGTTTCGTAGACGGCTTTGGCCCGAGAATCCAGATACTTGCTAGCTGTCATAACACCGACGAACACCAGACTACTGGAAGAACTATTTATCTGCTCATCGTCGTTCAGTTTCGGAACATTACGCGCCGACAGCTTTAGCGGCAGACGTGCTCCAGGCATAGAGGTTGCATACATGTTGAACCTTTGATGGTGGCTCGACGAGAGTATTCTGTAGCTTTGGATGAAGAAACCCAGGAGAAGGCCAACTATCAGGCCCAAAATGGCGCTGGCCAGTCCACGTCGTTTACGCATCACTGGGTGATACGTCACCTCTTCCATTGATACTCTTCCGGGGCTCCTGGACCTCTGGTTAGGTTCATCGTCATCTTTCTAAAGTTGTTACTGGTCTTCTTCGGTAATTCCAACGTAGTAATCGATCGATATTCTTTGCATGATCCCATTGTTGCTTCCCTCGACGCCGAGCATCGGTTCTGCTCAGACCTGTCGAACAAGATTTAGCGTTCTCTCGGTGAAAATGATTATTTTTTCAAAAACTTCAACAAACACGCGATTCATTCGTATTCCTCGCTGTACCAGGCGATGAAAAGAAGTCGCTAAAGACAGGGTTCCTCTGAAGAATCGGTATTACCGACGTTTCAAAGGCATTCTTTTCGTATTCACTGGACCTTGGCTCGCACACTGTTTGCCGTTTAAAGAACAAACTTTGACTGTGTGTTTTTCACCGCTCATGGCAAGATTATAAAAGCATCCGTTGTTTAGCCAGACTGTTAGGCTATTTTTACGCCGATTTTTCAGGGAAACTAATAAACGCGACAGTGAACGAAACCGATTATATCTGTATTCGTGATAACGAATACTTAAATATGACGTAACCGGGCCATTCTGGTTAAGATACGCCGGCTACTTACGTCGATTTTTTTTAGTAATCCCGGCGAATGCATATTTTTGAATTTCCTGAAGACTGTCCAGATGCTTCTGGCCAGATTACGTGCCGAGTGATCATGCCGACCTGAAAGAAAAACAGAAACGCATTTCGATAACGAATTCGTTTGATGCTTCATAGATAAAAATTGATACGACCAATATATACGAGTTATTGAGGTCACACACGTGTTAAGTAATCGAAGTCGGACCTTTGAGCCGACAATTTTCTTTTTTCTCTTTTTATAACAGCAAGTAACACCGTGAAATTGCAAATGACTGAAGTATTCGAATATTTCAAACGTGCGAATTTCATAATCCCGATTATGTAATTATGGAAAGGCAGGTCATATTCGGCGCTATAAATTCGAGATATATTTATTCTTTGACCGTTGGCCGTAGTCAGTGACTGATAATTGATAGTGGTTTTTGTTTCGAAATTATCTATTCGAATGCTGAAAATAAATTTAAATATTCAAATATTCAAAAGCTAATATAAAACCATTTAAAATTCAAATCTATATGTAGAATCATTCAAGTTATTCGAGTGATACTCAAATATTTGAATAATCGAATATAGCAATTATTTAGTTTTACTGATCTTAACAGCATTTGATTCATTAGATATTTCACAACCATTCGATCGCAATTCCGACGAATTGAGCCACTAATTCGTGTTCGTTTATTATTTCAATAGCTTGCGTGTACAGTCGGATCAGGCAATTATCGATGATCGACGAAAATACTCGTTCTGTCGATCAATGAAACTTATTTTAATCAATCTGACCGAAGCCTTTTCATTGGAGATTTTTATCGTCGCGTAAAAGATGGAGTCGTATGAGTCTTTGAGGTCGTCTGATGGCAGATTCAACAATTTTTTGTGCTATGTAAGTAAAGTTTTCTGTAGAATTTCTCAGAATATCGTGTGTCCTAAAGAGAAAACCTGACGCCGTTAGCAAACGTTTATAATGAATTAACCCGGTTCACATGTATACTTTCATGGACGTATACATATAAAGGAACGCATGTTCTGCGTGCCTTTAAGTAAGTACTTGTTTAACGTCCTCGAGTGTAATTTAAATTTTTGACCAGCAGCCTTCTTCGAGAAATTATTTTCAGACATTCTTGAAACTCTTTACCAGTTTCTCAGAAACTAATAAGAGTTTTATATAGCTCACGAGAAACGAACGCTGCTTTTAGAGGTTCTACACTATTAAGTTAGTGGAAATGCATACCCCAAATCGATGTAGACAAAGAATTGTCTCCTCGTGAAACCGGTTCTACTCTGATTATGCATGTCCGAATGCGGGTAGTTATCGAATTTCGAGACCTGTCCTTCTTTCTTCACGAGAAGAAAAAATATCGCTGGCCAGAAGGCGTGAAAAGTTGAAGGGAATTCGAAAACCCAGAAATTATACAATGACGGAAAAGCAATAGGATTAACTCTAGGTATCGTAAGATCTTTGAAGGCTTAAGGTCAGCCTAACGGACGGTCATTTTATGTCCACATAAAAGGAAGCGTTAAAAATACTTTTATTTGTTGTTTTAACTATTTCAACTGTCGTAAATTAAAATTTATGACTGGAGAAAATAAATGTTAAAATAAAAAAACATTGCATTTATAAATATTTTATGTACGATGTTTTATTCATTGGGAAACTACACTTACTCTGAATCTTTATTACAAACAAAATAAACATTTATCATAATGCAAACGTATTCGAAGCTCCTTGAGATTTTGCGACAAGCTTGTACCGAAAATATTCCGACTCCAAAAAATCCTGAAAGGGGTTAAGAATGAAGGGCTATATCATGAGCCTAAGATAAATTGCTCGTTGAATATAAGGTCGTTGATGGTCATCCTCGATTGTTTTCACTCTTTATTCGCACACTCGTTTCCGTTCTCACAATTCTGTTAGTCGAAGAAGAAGAAAAAAGGAAGCGGACTCCCGTTAATATCCTTTGGTTTCACTTTATAACAAGAGAGTGTTCGCTGAAATGTGACACGTAAGTTCAATATATTCTTCCGAACATTTAATCTTATCACCATCGAGGAAAAAGAGACTTCTACGTGAACAGTACCTGCTGTCAAAGATAATTTGAAGAGTACGGCAAACTTGGCACTACGATTTCATCGCTCTTTCGATCACGATCAAGGGCAAAGTCGAAGACATTATGCGAATTATAGCTAAAAACGAGCGTTACTCTGATACCGTTAGATGGACGTTCCCAGTAATCGATACCCGGTACAGGGGCAGTGAGTCGGTGTTGACAATCGTGATTACACGATTGAAACCACGAAATCCCGGTTTATCGTCCCGTTAAAGGATACCATTCGAAGTGACGTGCACAAATGAGAAGGTACGAATGGCGGGAGAACCGGTTTAAGCCGAAAGTCAGCTCCAGATCTCCGCTAGTTCCTATGGTAGAGAATGTCTAGTTCATTATGGTGAAGAAGATAAGGATGAATCGACGGGGACGAGTATGTTTCAGGAACTGAAATTCTTCGAAGACTCGAATGCATAAGGAAAATCGAGCTTCACGGAAACACCGTTAAGTGTCATTCTCTTTGAAACGTATACCAAACAATTTTACCTAAAAGTGGATTAATAATATTTATAGGAATTGCGGTGTAAAAGATCTGAAGTTCAAATAAAATCGTTGCGTGTTTCAACGATTTGTCATCCAAGAGTTACGGCAAGATTGAGGCAATATGACGCTCTTAAAATTGAAATTACATTCACACTCGTGACAGATTTGCATGTGTTCCGAGGTGAGTCAGAACAAAGTGGTCGACTTGGCTAGAAGCATGTTTGCGGTTCGATTCTCGTGACTGTCGAGTCGCATTAACTTCCGAACGATAGTATTTTCGAGAGAGCGAGCTGACAAGACGCAGACCCTAGTCATTAGAAGGCTGTTACGAGGGACGAGGTATGCAGCTAATTGTTCCCACAGCCATTGAGACACGATTATGAGCAGAATCATCGAAGCAAAGACACGTTGGGCGGCCAGATTTGTCGTAATCGTGACTAGAATCGACGACAAGCGGCTTGTTCAATCAACCGGTAGAAGTCTCGAAGAGTCATCGACTTTTCGAGTTACACCGTGGTAATAATGAAAGGCTTACGGGTCATGGAACGATTACCGTTCACGGTTGAACAATTTCATTACCGACGGTCACACTTTTCAACAAATTTTTGACCTTTCTTCACTTACATCGTTTCCATAGAATTTACACTGAAACACTTGCAACGAGCTAACTCGTTTTCGCGATCGTTTCCTCTTCGGTCCATCCACGAAATCTTCTCACGTTCACTGTTACACGAGAAGAACTTGGTTTTAACTACTCGTTCGATTCACCGTTGGAAAATTCTGCGATTCTCTGTTAAGAAAAAGCTGACAAGTGTTCGGAGGTGCACGGTATTCGTTCGACACTTACTTCTTCACTCGGAGCAGCGCAGGATGTGCACGTGGGTCTAACTGGCGCCGAAAAAAGCCGTATTACGACTCGGTCGCATCTGCCACGGCATGACAGAAATCGTAAACGGAGAAGAGACGTCGAGAGAAACGTGGACAGGTTCGGGTCACAGCGGGGACCGGCCGCAGACGTGTTGCGAGCAGGATGTCGGAACGGCGACTGAACGAGACGAGAAGCGTGCCGTGCCGGCTAGCAGTCGGCCAAGCAGTCAGCCAGCTAGAAGCAGGCAAACAGCCTGATCGGTTAGCCGGGGTATACTAACAAGATTTTTCAACGGAAGCAGCGGAACTTTTTCGTTAATAATGCGAACGAGCCGATACGCAGGCCTGATCCTGACCTCGACAACCTTCGATTCCACCCTTTCTACTCCCTGTCCTCGTGGTGGCTCGTAATCGTTTGGATTCCTCGAGGATTCCAGCTGCACGTGCGTCCGTCAAAGGGTGATGAAAAATTACGTAAGAACTCACCTGGTCTTCCCTGAATAGCTTCCTGCTGGTTGTTTCTTTGAAGGCGTCTGGAATCTCGAGGAATGGATGTTATTTTCTGAGAAGGTAAGAGGATGACACTGAGTGAAGCGTGAAATTATTCATGGCTACTGTAGTTCGATTATCCGTGCACTGTTAGACGGAAATGAAGTTGAGAGTCTATTTTTAAGGGGCCACGAAACGCCGATATGTAGACTCCGATTAAACGAAATTTTAGGAGCACATTCAAAGGTACACGCGGTCTAAGTATAGAAGCTACGATTCTCTAAAAATATGCTCATCTACTGAAACAAACTGTACGCCTTGAAAAATAACACGCTGCAGAAATCGATTTCATGCGAGACGTTTGAACTCAAGACTACTCCGATTAATCGAAGATAAGCTGCGAGTATGATTCCAATTCTGGTCGAGTATCTTGTATCGTGTTTCACCAATTACTAAATTACGCTGCATATCTTTGCCGTTTCGATAATAATAAAAGCAAAATTGATCATTTCTGTGTTTGTCCAAACAAGAATAGTCGAGTACACGTGTTTACTCGAGCGAGGTGTGCACGCGAAAGTATATCTAGTTAGCGTGTTGTGTAACCAGATGTGTAAAAAAGAAAATCTGCTACGTTACGTCTGATTTAAGGGGTAATAATGAATAGTACCAGTAAGAACAGTCGATGCTGACACGCTATAGACTCGCGTTCGTAAAGCAGGAACTTCCGTCGAAATAGAAGCGAATTAAACTACCTTTACGCTTCGTGAATTTCATATTATCTCTCATTCGTCTGGGTCGATTTTTGTTCGAGCGGAACGATCGGATTAAGATGCAAAGAAGCGACGTAGGTGTGTTTTAAACGACAAATCGCGATTTGGTCCAATGATCCTCGATTGAAATTTGGTGCGATCTTTCGTAAGTAGCTGGATAATGAAAAGACAAAAGGAAAACTGTTTCCATGCGTGGTACAGTTAATTTGCGGTAAAATTGATTCGACTGGATGGATGAGTCAGCCAAAGGAAGAAAGTCAGCTTGAGGCTAGTCGAGTTAAATAATTTTATTTTTAGCTACTCGTGGAAATCCTGTGGTTAGAAGGACGGGAAAGAAAGACGAAACGATCCCTCGAATTTAACGGGAGTGATAACCCCAGTTCGAGTAACCTTTGTTACGATTCCTTCGTCGACTCGCACGACTTATAATGTTCCGGGAAGTTAGTGATCTCTAATAACATGTGGGAGAGAAATGAGCAAACGGGAAGGAAGTTTAAAAAAATTTCTGTAGAAATACTTTTTCTCCGTATATAAGATACTGGGAATTATGTATTACATCATTGGATAAAATTTTTCTGATTATTTGTTTCTTCATGAAAACGTACTTACTCATTCTATAATGATAGGAAGAGCAATATTTGAAAAAAATATAAAATAAATAGATTTAGAAGTATGTCTCGAACAAATTTTTAACGATCACCTGCCCACGATATTTTTGTATTATCGCATCTTATCAGATAAGACGGGCGTCCTCTATATGCTGTGAATAATCTGAATGCATACTGGAAAAAGTATGCGGTAATGTCTTAGTTCGATATGTTTAACAACATAAGGTAGTTTTTCTGTTATTCAGAACATCAATGTTGTGCAAGTATCACTTTTAAATTGAATTTCCAATTTAAGCAACATGTTTTTAACTAAATTTTATAGAAATAGCGGATGAAATTATGTGGGCTTTAATGGTTGTACGTTCTGCGCGAGTGCCTCATGAAATTATTAGCAGTATAAACTCTTATACTCTGTACAATGCAATGTTATGCATTATGCAATGATTAAAAAATTCCAGCTCCTTATTTTTCCTGAATATAATATTTTCTTCCACTTTATTTATTTTACATAACATAACACAAAATATTCTATTTCCTATACGTATAAAACAGATTTTCATTGATACGTATTAAAACGTGCATTATACACCTTTCAAATTTACCGCCAATCCGAGAACAAAATGGCGCATCCCAGCTATGTGACGACAGATCGTTGAACCCAGAAACACTACTGCATTCAATTAATATATTAATTCCATCATATTTTTTCTTGATTTACGCTCAGTTCGAGTAAAAAAATTATTATCCATGGTTTCAATAATTATTTGCTAGCGCATTAGACATGCTAAATGTGCATAATATCATTTTCAGGATCGTATCAATACAAGACTCATTTGCGATGAATTGTAAACGCATATGCATCGTTTGTAGATTATAGATTAAACTGTGCTATTATTGGCGAATCAAACGCTTTCTGCTTATCACATATTTGTTACTTATCTAAAAACGGGTTCGATTGCGTACTGATTTTTACTTTTCGTTGGAAATAAAGTGCAGGGTCATGGGAACGCTGCCATGATGCAGAGGGCGCAGTATTCTGCATCATGCATCCCTGAAGTACGACTGAACAGGATTGCTGATTTGACTAGCTGGTTGAACGGAAGTGACGCGAGTCGCTTCGTTACGTTTACATTCTGTTCTCGACATCGCGTTCATTGTGGGGAGCCATTACCCTCGTCCGCGCTAAGCATCGTGCCATATTCCCATTCGCGCCCTAATACTAACAACATTCTCGTAGTTTTAAGTGAAATATTATGAGAGTGAAGACCGAAATGGACGACGACGAAAAGGGGTGAGTCTAAATTGCTTATTAGCGATCGCCGGGGATAACTTTTTACGCGAGAAACTTCGATCGACGCGTTCCTCGGACCGTCGAATTTATTGCGTGGGATCTCCATTTGCGTATTGCAGTCACCACGTATCTCTGATTTCCCCTTAAGGTTTATCTGAGCTTCGCTTAAATTGCTCGTCTTCGTGTGTAAAACGTCATTCGGCCTCGTGTAATCATATACGAATTTTCTCATTATATGAGGCCAACCTTCCTTCCCCTGAGGAATAAGCGGTTGGATATGTATAGTTTTTTTTTTTTTCGAAGAGGGGAATAATTCACCGATGCCGGTTCTGCATAGTGTCCCTCTACTGTATCCGCAATCCGGCTCTTTTCATTATTTAGATGCTACTGTACTGAAAAGAATTGGCAAACTGGAAAATGATATGAAAATAAGTAAATTTTTACGCGTGTTATTTTGGTGTGAAAGTATGCTATTACATCGTCACTCGTTACATCCTTTAGGTCTAGATTCTCTATTTTTATGCTCTATATCCTGAAAGATCGGAGCATTTCAATACACCCTCGCTACGTAATTTTCTCGAACGCTTGAGCAACTGCTGCGAATATTCGTAGGCATTTGTAATATTATGTATTATATTAATTGATGTATTTTATTATTATTAATAAAAAGAAGTGGATTGTGCAATGTATTGATATTATGTATGTTATTGATACGAATTACAAATAAATTTAAAACACTGACAAGTTATTTCATATATCTTACTACGTAATAAGTATGAATTGTTTACTTTTCTGTTAGAGGAACTTTTTAAGGTAACTTCATATCTTGTTACATATAAAATTCTTGGTATCTGTATACTTTCAAAGTGTCATTATATAATTAATTTCACTCAAGGTATTATATGTTTATGTTACATGTAATTTTTTTTTAATTTTGTGATTGCAGAAAGCTGTTTGTTGGTGGTTTGTCCTGGGAGACAACACAAGAAAACCTACAACGCTACTTTGGCCGCTATGGCGAAGTAATTGACTGCGTTGTTATGAAAAATAGTGAATCTGGCCGTAGTCGCGGATTTGGATTCGTAACATTTAGTGATCCAGCTAATGTCCCTTTGGTTCTACAAAATGGACCACATCAGCTTGATGGGCGCACAGTTAGTACCTTTCATAAAATAAACTCACAGACTTGATCTAAATAAGTAATGTAATAAAGCTACAGTAATATTGAATATTTTAATGTTACAGATCGATCCGAAACCCTGTAATCCACGCACTCAACAAAAGCCAAAACGCAGTGGGGGCTTTCCAAAGGTTTTCCTTGGTGGATTACCAAGTAACGTGACAGAGACAGACTTAAGGACTTTCTTTAATCGCTATGGCAAGGTTATGGAAGTTGTCATAATGTACGACCAAGAAAAGAAGAAATCAAGAGGTGAGTACATTCTAATATTTAATTCATTTGTACATTGGCATTGTTCAAATAGTTTCTATATAATGGAATTGTGTTCTTCTTACTTATTGTGTAGAATATTAATTAATTAGAAAGTGCATTATACTTTAATCATAATAGAAACTATGAAAAACAATGCTTCATAAATATTTGAATTGGGTTATTATCATTTACTGTGTGACCAAAGATATAGTCAGAATTCTTGAAAGAATAAAATATTTATTCAGAGTAAAGTATTTGTAGTATCCAATGTTAAATGTTTTTTATGCTTAATGTACAATGATAGTTAAAGAGTTGATATAATGAAAATAATAAATATGATTAGGTACATATAAAGAAAACATTGTACATACACATTGATAAAGTTTTGTATGTACTCGATCAAAAATTCTGACTTGAATGCAGCACACCCATTATTTAAAATAAAGTATCAAGATTTTGATGAATAATATTACAATAAAAATTCAATATAGGTATAAAAAATTAGCAACTAATTAATAGAAGAATTAAAAATATTTTTGTACTTAAGCCAGTTAATAATTTATGGTCATTGAACTTCCTCTGCTTGATTACCCTTTTTTTTTAATGACCCTGCTCTTGCTTCCTTTAATAATTATAATTAATACATCCTAATTCACAATCTTTTTGATTGGTATTGTTTGTTTTTAATATGTATTTACGAAATATTTTAAGGCTTTATCCAGAAATTAAAAATTTACAGTATTATACATAGTTATTTATGTAGTGTTTTTATCCTACTTTGCTACTCTTAATAATTCGCCTTGTCTTACCTTACAAAAACGTTAAGATACTTTATGTTATATTAAATTATATTAAATATATTTATACATAGTGTGAATTTTGGCTAAGTTTCATTAAGGATAGCTTAAGGCTTTGTCAGGTTGTTAAGTACATAAGTTACATGTACATAACTTAAGTCAAAGTTAAGCTACTAATAAGATACGTTGTAAATTCTATTTTTTATTATATATTTGTCCAATAAATAATAAATTCATTTAGTTATATTTATCTTTAATCACCATATATGTATAGAAAATTATTCTTATAGTTAAATATACATTTTATAATTATTACATTATTAACATTAAAATTAGGATATGATTAATTTCAGTGGCTTGTTAATATTCTAAAATTTTTGCTTAAACACTGGTATCTTTATAGTTAAATATTTAGTACATATCTATATTCACCTAAAAAGGCATTGTTTTGCCTTTCTACTTTACATATTTATTGATTTTTGGTGGCTGCATTCAAGAAGTTAGTGTATTTAATGAGTTCAAATCCGGTCTTGTCTTTCATGCATCTTATTTGTCTAATACCATGTATGATTTCGCATAATTAGCATTTAAATGACATATATCGAGAACTGTGTATTCAACGTGTATTTTTTTACGAATATGATTCATAATAATTATTTGGGGTGAGTAATTAAATATTCCATGTTGAAAGTATCAAATATAATTTAACAATGTTTTTTTAGGGGAAATTAATAATCTTTTCTTTTATTTTAATCCGATGGTTTTCAATGTCAGAATAACTATCTACAATGAATAAAATCGTACTTCGACAGCTTCTTCAAATCAGCCATCATAAATTTTCTAGATTAAGTATTTTAAGTTTATGAGCATACAAGACACTAGTATAAAACAACGCTAGTATATAAATTCTTGTACAGTAGGAATTAAATTACTTTTGAAGATGCATGCTTCAATTGGTACTAAAATTACATGTAACTTAAAAGTATATCTTTTTAAAATTAACGATAGTTAACGACACGGTACAAAGTTACTCAATGTAATAATGAACATGTACAAATAAAAATATAATAAAAACGAATTGTAACGTTGACGGTAGATTGGTAAAAATTTAGTCATATTGGGGTTATATTAAAGAAAAAAAGAAACATGTATTTGTTCTATAAATGTGTGGGGCACGTTTTGATATACTCTCACCTTTGGACGGCAGGATTTGGCTTCCTCAGCTTCGAGGATGAAGATGCGGTGGACCGATGTGTAGCAGAGCATTTCGTCAACTTGAACGGAAAACAGGTATAGCATATCCTACACACTAGTATATACACATTAATAGATTTACTGTAATGTAAAATAATAATAAGTACACGATGTTATTATTAATTTATTATTACATATCGCATAGTTTTACGTGCTCGTGTTAGTTATAGTACTTATTTTATTTTACACGATTGCTATGTTACTCTTAACGAATGTATGTTTAGTTTTTATTATGTAAGTGTCAATTTAAAAGAAAATCATTTAGAATACTATTAATTATTCTGCGTTATATTAAAAATTACAAGTTAGAATATATTTAGAATTTATGTAAGACTTGGCGAGTTTGAAAAGTTTACCTATATATATTTATATATATACGTGTATACACACGGTGAACATTTGTTAATGTTATCAATGGAATCGTTTAAATTCCATCAAAATTAAGAAGTCGTTCCGACTATATTCTTTATCGGCTCGAATTATCGAGAGGAATGACAATGTTTGCTTTTCTGCTTTCAGGTTGAAATCAAACGCGCAGAACCACGAGATTCTTCGAGCAAAATGAATGATAGTCATCAAGGTCAGTGGGGTCCACCACAACAAGGTGGACCTCCAATGGGAATGGCTGGGAATATGGGACCTATGGGTGGTCCTAACGGACAAATGGGTGGACCTATGATGGGTGGCCCGATGGGTCCACCAGGAAATATGATGCAACAGTATCAGGGTTGGGGTACAAGTCCTCAAACCGGTGGATATGCTGGGTACACTACTCAGTATAATTCTCAAGGTTGGGGCGCACCTCCTGCTCCTCCTCAGCAACAACAAATTCCACCACCACCACACCATCAATGGGGTAACAGTTACAATGTCCAACCTGCAGCAGCTACTCAAGGTTATGGAAGTTACGGTAAGTTTTCTTAAATTCAACCAATCAAATTCGAATCATTCTTGTTTTAATAAAATCAAAGCTAAGGAAATTTGTTCCACGGTAGTTTCACGATTTCTATGATTCTCATACGCGAATGATTATTGCATTTATGGTTTTCCTTCGATATCTCAAGATAAGGTCATAAAAGTTAACAATGACTTTTCGATCCTGTCCTTTCCCATTCCATCCTCCTTAGACTGTTAGGCGGAAATGTAAAACATAGTACATGGTTATTTATCAATGCTTTTGTGTCACCTGGAGGTTGTTATTTTGGAAAGAGAATACGATAGGACATCATGAGAAATATCGAGTGTATATCGAAACTAATTATGTCAGTTCAGATTATCGCGTGTTTTCAAAATCCTCTGTCAACTCTATTATTCAATCCATTGCACATGTGTTCTGATACTCATTTTTTATTTTTGATACGGTAAAGTTCGATATAATACCTTGTTTCGATATAGACATTTCCGAAACATTGAATTCCATAATCTTATTTACAAAGTTTATGCTTGATTTTCCGCAGTCTTTCGTGCAATCATCCTTCCTTTTTATTTTTATCGTGCAAAGTCGACGAACAGCAAAGTTCACGAAAAAAACGAGATCGTACGTCAATACGAAATAAATAACTTATTCGTTTCCACATCGTAAATTTACCTTTATCGGAGCTATAATTTCGTGCTGTTATCTGTTCAAGGAAGCAAGCATAAACATTTTAAGTCGAGCGACATTCGAGCGTACACAGTGTTTAAGAAACATTAAAAACATTTCATGAGTAAGATCGAACCGTTTCAGTGCCAAGACCAAAGATCCTGAAGATATCTTATTAACATTTAAATTATCTTGACCTCGATCGTCACAATCTTTCCAGTTAAAGAAAGATCGTTGTAAATCCACCGTTCAAAGTTTTTCGGTACATTCGTGTTTCTTAAAATTGAATTAAAATATCATATGATCGTTTCATGGCGTATATTTGGCACTAAAGTGGTCGATCGAAGTTAAGGAAAAGCTTCAGAAGATGGTGGCCGGTGACACGTGTTTTGTGTGGTTGATGATCGCAGGTGGGCCGGCGGCGGCCGCTTCAGGGGGCTATGGGCCCACAGCGGGTACTGGCGGGGCTGCGGGGGGCGGTCCCGGGGGTTCCTGGAACTCCTGGAACATGCCACAGAACGGGCCCCCACCTGGGACCCAGCCACCACCTCAGCCTCCTCAGCCTAACTCCTCGCAGCCCAACTCCAACTCGAACCCCTCTGGCCCGCAGGGTAAGCCTTCAAGCTCAATCAAACGAACTCTTTCCCCTTTCCATAAGTTCACAATGTGCAATTCCATTTTCACCTAGCTTTTGTCATGTTTCCTCAAGTTTCTTTCATTTTTTTATCTCTTTTTTTTTACGAAATCTTATTGCGATTTTTTTTGGGATCTCATTGTCGCTCATCTTAGGTATTTTTATCGTCTTTTATTATAATCAGCGCGATACATTGCTTGTTAATAACATTTAATTGCAAAATATTGTAACAGTAAGAATTTGGGAATCTAACAATGTATGTTTTTACCATTGACTCATTAATACCCAGAATTGTGTACGTGTATTTTTTACGGTTACAAAGTTTCGTCGTTTAGTTGTACTTATTTAGTAACGAGTATATTGGATTCTTGTTATATTGTTACGAAGGGAAGTTGTGAGAATGGAGTATTCTTGCAGTTGGCAATATAACAAGTGTCTACTGTATAAGTGTGTCGATTAAGTGATGATACACACTTGCATGTATTATTGTTTATAATAGAAAGGATTACGTTGACAGTAATATATTTTCGATCACTGGGAATTAATGGGTTAACAACGTGTCAATGTAATTGATTTATGGAGTTGGAGGAATGAAAACGAAGACACATTTTTTTGTCGAATAAAATTTTAATCCCATCGTAAAATATATCCCTTGTTCCTTTTTGTATCTGCACGATTCTCAATTCGCTTTATCATCTGCGGATTTTGAAATACACGTCGCTTGCCAAATACTTATTTTTCTTTATATGTATAGAAATTCGACCAGAGAGCATGTACTTTATTTAGAATACGATAATTGTAATGCTAGTTTGTATGTAAATATACGCTTAGAATTATTTTTGTCACTGTTAGACATACTTAAAAAATATCGTAGTAAGATGTAATCATTCGCATTTTCGCATTTAATCATTCATTATACTATGTAAACCAATACAAGTATTTTCTTTCTACTTTAATTGGTCGTTATTTTAATACCTCCCGAAAAGTAGTTAATTGGTTCCTATGACTATACGTAGCAGCGTTTCATGTTTGTATCAAGACTTCTAAATAACAATTCGCAGTAATGATAGTGCAATCCTAGTCTCGATCCTTTCACTTCCTTTATTGCCTACCTAATAGAGTTTACGGCGAATTCATGGTTATTTAGATACTGAACCTTCGATCACTTTAATCAATTTCTGATTATTTCTGATCCATTTTTCAATTACATTTATTTAATATTTATAGAATTTTCGTCATACAGCGATAGTCACTTCGGTATACTTACGAGGAAAGCATACGACCCAGAATCATTGACATAACCGGACACAAAGGATTAAATTAAATAGATGCTTATTTATAAAAGTCGCTAAATTCTTCATGGTCATGTGCTCTCCTTGTTAAATCAGAAATCGTTTGCATTTACGATTACCCTCGACGCTTGTTTAATTGTACGCTTAAGAGATGCTTAAAATACTTCGAATTGTAACGATCTCGGTACACGTTTTGTTCTGTTACTTCGATTCTTTTATTTCGGTTATATCACTAACGCTCTCTCGAACGATTGAAAATGAGATTACTTGTACGTTCGATCGACTGTATAGTTCGATATCAATTAAACGGAGCGATATTTTAGCGAAAATTGTCGAGGTATTAATATAGAGGGCGCAAAATAGCTCGTCGGTAGTATTGTATCGATGAGTGCATCGTTTTCACGAGTATTAAAAATGTATGCACTCTGAGGCCAAGAGTGGCACAGCTTCATTAATAAACGAAACGAGGTAAGTGGAGAAGTTGCATAACACCATGGGAATCAATGTTCCAGGTGACATGTATTCGCGACAGACCACCGGCTCAGGTGCACCTGGGTCCAGTAGCAGTTCAGCCAAGACTCCGGATTACGCTAACTATAGCTCCGCATATGGTAATTATGCTGACACCAGTTACCCACAGCGTTCGTATCAAGCAGGAGAAAGCAACCAAGGTGGGTATGCCGCCAGCGCTCCTAAACCCCAGCAAGGCTTTGATTTCAAAGAGTGGCCCACCTCATGACCATTTTAATTGACCCGTGACGGAGATATGCGCTGAATGGCTTGGCCTTGCTCGTGGGTTATCATTTTTTCTCTTATTACATATTCAGATTCAGACGAGAACAAGAAAAACCATACAACACGCGTGGTGTATCGATCGTGAATCTGGTGCTCGAGTTTCGGACATTCTTTGGATCTGTTTACGCGGGAAATAACACTTCGTTTTGAGGATATTTTGGTGCTCTATTTAGTCCGAGACTTTTTTACCGAATTTTTTTTTAACACTTTATTATTGATTATATATTCGATCAAACTATTGGATCTGAGATTATTCATTTGGCAAGGAATGTCTCGAGCGTGCCAGTTTGCATCGTTCGTGAGCGATTGTACTTTGGTTTTTATTATTACTTTTTTTTTTTTAAATACTTTGAATGTCTTGAGAAGTCACTGGTGACCGATGCTACAGATTTATTATGATACAATAATCGAATGAAAATTATAGATGACGTTATAAAATATTATCTTAATTCTTCTTTGGACAGTTGGCTTCGCAGGGTCAATATTTCGTTAAGTACATTTTACCGAGTCGGTAAGTACGAACGAATTGGCTTCGCACCCTTTCGAAATTTGACAAAACGATAGAAAATCACACGAATTAAAGTAAGGTTTACGCGGTTACGGCCTCCACGATCCGAAGAAGGGTTAATTTCGCGTTTGCTATGCAATATCAATTTCATTGATCGCTTGCGAACAGACGGCTCATGATCTTGTTTGGTTTCGAAGTAACGTGGAATACAAACGGATTATAAAAAAATAAAACACAGTAAAATCATCTGAATAGATGCCAGGATAAAAACACCCATGGTGCAAGCGAATTTTTGTACATGGCACTGGGATAGAGGGTAGGAAGCGGAACATAGAAGTATTATAAGAGTTAAACTAGACCGAATGGAATAAATGAAATCAAGCAGAAACAAAAGATAAAAAACGAAGCGAGTGTAAAGAAATATATAAGGAAGATATTATGCTGATCATTAATTACTTATAACAGCATTTAAGCAGAGGTGAATGAGAACTCGTTTGTTCTGTTTTTTTTTCCCCTTCTTTTTTTCCCTTGTTTTGAGAATTTTCCTTCTCAATGGATGGCACAAATTTTCGATGCTCGTTCACCTCTTGGATATTTTTAGCGAACACTTCGGTAATTTGAAAATAAGAATACCTAAAATAAAATGAAATATTAATATTATGGTCTCCGATGGAAGGTCGTCGATTGACTTTGCACATTCGAGACACCCGTCCCTCCACGATCTCGTATTTATTAAAAATAGTTGTTAAACGCTGGATAACCGAAGGAAGATTATAACAAAAAGTATGAAAAAGTAACCAGTAATTAATGAAATAATTAAGTAAGGTGTTCACACAGGCTGACTTATAACCTAACCTAACAGAGGATAGTGTAAAATAAATAGATCATTTTAAATACGATGTATGTATATCTATAAATCTTTGACAGCAGGGTGCAGTTTCCTCGATCATGTTTTCTGTTCTCTTCTCATATTTTTCTATTCTATTTTTTACGTTTACTTTTCACGTCATATCACTAATAGTAACTTAGACGTATCGTTTATCTGTATTTGTAATTTGTTTATCTGTATTCTCTTTTCACTTTTTCTTTTTTTGACTTGTATTTAATTTGTCTGGTCCTTTTCCGTTTCCATTGTATTCGAGGGTTCATCATTTCTGGAGGGAAGAGGACGAGAAGGAAACGAAAGAAACGATAATGAATTTTAACGAAAAGAAAATAATAATGAAAAAAATTGTATCATATGAACTTTTTGACCGTCAGACAGGTTTCTGTACGGGCTGTATTTGCATCAAATATGGAAACTAGTTTATATTTTACCTCGAATTTATAATAGTTAATTATTAGACACGTTTAAGGCTACCAATTATTGTTACTATTATTATTATTATATTACTTCTATGATAATTAATTACTATTATACTACTATTACCATTATAAAACTATTTACAGGCTATTTACCACTATTTACTGTTGCGACTGCTCCTACTGCAACCATTACGATTGCACTAAACTACACTATATTATTATTGTCTCTATGATAATTACAAATATTGTACGATGATGCTTATAAGTGTTTAAATTTTAGAAGATATTAGAGATGAAAGAGAGAGAGATCATGGTATCTAAAGATTGGAGGGAGGGGTATTTGTATAATTTGTACGGTGTTCTCGGCGGGGGGCCGCTGATCTGAAAAGTCTACCTGATTAAATATATATGACTTAATTGTATTTACTCTGTAGGATTTACCATAGTTCTAAACAATGAATATTTCGGAAGAATGCTCTCAAATGCTCATGTTTATTACTGAGCGGGTCGCGTTGTGTCTTACTTTGTCAATAAGAATCGCAAGTATTACGCTAAATGTAATTTTAAATTTTTGTACGAGGTTACACGTATATAATTCGTAGGTTACAATTAATAATCGATCAATCAATTTGTGTAAGCTTCTCCTCGATATGATCTCAAGTACGAGTTTAGTTCATTTCGGTATTTTTTTTTTTTTCTTCTTTTCACAGCATCTATTCATTTTTCTTGTCGATTCGTAACGAGAGATCCTTTCCTTCGCGATGTTAACCTTCGATCGAACGTATCGTTGTATTTCTTGTCGTTTTTTGCATCATTCGAGATATCTTTTTCCTTTTAATCGATTACATCTGTACTTATCCTTACGCGTCCATCAGACGTTCGTTGCCGTTTCGCGTCTCGATTCGGCACATTTTTGTCTTGTTGAAACTATTGTTAACAGTATCATATAGTATCGTAGAACCAGGGATACGTTAAAGTCAATGGGGCGAAGAGAAAGCATTAACAAACGCGACTCGTGGAAACTTCTGGGATCAACGCAATAACACAATTACTGACTAACAAACGAAAAAAAATAAAAAGAAAAAAGAAAAATAACTAAAGACAAGAAAAGCCGAGTAGTAGGGAGCTCAATCAAACGAAACTGTTTTTACACTAATTGTTATAATAGTTACACGGGACATACACATAACAGATGAACACACTTAACACGTACACTTTTACGCGCATCGAGAAGTGAACTTACTTTAAATAAAAAAAAAGAATGAAACACACAGAGGCCACAAGTTGTTTGAACATCCAAGTAAATAGTAAATTAATAAGAAGCTTAAATAGATAAAAGAAAACAAAGCGATTACTTTATGGTGGTTGTTCTAAATAATACACGTTATTTAATACCTACTTGAGAGAAAGAGAGGGAGAGAAAGATATGAAAGAGAGAGAGAGAGAGTGTGCGAGAGAGAAAGTGAGAGAGAGAGAGAGAGAGAGAGAGAGAGAGAGAGAGAGAGAGAGAGAGAGAGAACGCGAGAGTGGACAAATTTAACAAAGAGAGAGGAAAAATAAAAAAGTTTTATCTCTACAGCTAATTTTCAGAACTTATTTTATAAAAAAGAAAAAAGTAATATAATAAAGAAACGTGAAACAAGAACCACTAGTATATCGATTTATGATTATAATTATTACTAATAACTGTATTGTATTCCTTACTATTTATCGATTTTTAAATAAAGTTAAAGCGTATAAATTTAACGAATTTTTAATTGTATGCGAAGAACGTTGTTGGGAGAAAGTGGTTATATAACATTTGATTTATTAGAGACATTTATCGGTAATTAATGTGTTTGTTGGCAATCGGTAAGCGAAGTAAATTAATTTATATAATTATAATTAAACGAGTCTCAGACGGATGATTAACTTAATTCTAGAGTGGCAAAGAAACAGAGAGAGAGAGAGAAAGAGATAATAGAAAAATACGGTGAAAATGATAACAAAGTAGAAAAAATGGCTGCCTTGCCGCACTTGTATATACATATATTTTAGGGTACGGAAGAGTATAAGTAATTCGAGATACGAGATCGATAGAAAAGGATTTGAAATAAACCGAAAATGAGATGACAAGAAAGCGGGAACTAGCGGGACTATTCGAATAATTGACGATAAATAATTATAAAACAAATAATATATTTATATTTAACGTAATATTATTAGTATTTTTCAATACAGAGATAATGCATCTAATTAACGTAATACGTAGCAAATAGGGAAAAAATACTTTGATTCTAGCCGTTGTTACTACCTGTCGTATTCGCGATACGACACGTATCGCGAATTACGACTTGCTCTCAGGGTTGTTACTGTCTTTTTTCCTCTTTCCTTTTTTCTTTTCATTTGCTTTTTCTTTTTCGTCTTCTCCCTGTCTTAAGTTCGTTTATGCTTAGAATCTTCAAGACTTGTATTTATACTTTTAGATCGATACGTTTCGTTTTATTCTCTTTCGGGATGAAACACCCAACTCGTTGATAACACATTTAACAATAATTTTCTTTGCTTTTTCCCCCTCATTTTTTTAATGAATCTTTGAGCGGTATCGTGCTTGAGATAGCATTGATTTCACTCGCGAATTATTTATTGTTGACTCATATAGGACTGAAATACTTTTTATTTCGAAGAGAGAGAGAGAGAATGAGAGAGAGAGATACTAATTGTACGTTAAGATTTAAGTATTGAAAACCACAGACAGCTCGTAGATTTAATTCTTCGTTACTTTTAAGACACTATCAACAGGGAGAGTAAAAGAAAAAAAAAAAGAAATCAATTTTAACGAACACGTTAGATATTTGTAATTTTTACACTTTTACACTTTTACACGTTTTAGTATTCTCCATCATTTTTTTGTTCTTTACAGTCGTACGTATGTGTATATTTAATCTTCGATCTTTGCCTTGTGTCTTAACACCGTTTTCCCATTTCTTCATGCATTTCATAGCTTCTACTAACGGATTGTCTCTATTACTTTTTTTTTTCTCGACCAACATTTTTGTTGTCTATAATCTATCCAGGTACTGGTCTATCGTTTTAATTTAATTAGGTAGTGCACTCGGGTAAATCCTCTTAATTTAACGAATAACGCATGCGTTAGGTTTGCAAGGTGAAAAAAAAAGAACAAGTTAAGCATTCAATATTTAACGATGAGAAACGATAAAATATATTTATAATTCCGGGGACGTTGCATGTCTGTTTTTTAACGTTAACGCATACTCGACGTCCCGCTCACTGAAGACTGGTCATTATAATTAAATATTATACTTAAATACTTACTATTCATATTGTAATCTATACGAGAAACAGTTTTTTATCGATGAGTTTAATCGTAATTTTTAATGGATATTAATAATATAATTAGTTGATACCACAACGACCTATTGGCCATTGCATTTCTACACGCTTATATTATTATATTTCGATTGACTCTTCAACATTCGCATTTCCCCTCCCTTTTCTTTTTCTTGTTTATTGTCAAATAGGCGAGAAAACAGCATCGTAATTCGATACGGTATGTGTGTTGTTTGCCACGAATCGGAAAGACGCGAACCATTTCTCCAAGTTGCAAGGAACAACGTTTCGAAACAATCTTCTTCATCCTTCTTTTTTTTCTTCGGTTTCAACGTCGATATCGTTTACTCCCATTCGAAGCACAAATCTTTCGGGTGATACGTAAATACCACTGCCTGAGCTTTTGTCTTAATTATCGGTTCGGTTACGCGCTTAGTGATCTTAAAAATTTGTTTAACGTTTCGAGTTGTTGCCAATTGTATCTATATCACCGTGAGGCACAAAGAAAAGAGAAATAAACGTCGATTGAAGTTCAATTCGTTTAGTACTTTCGTCGAAACGACGAAAGAGGAAAATAAATATGAGAGAATCGGAAAAGAAGGATTAAATCGGTCGGAGAGAAAGAAACGGATGTTTAACATGGTAAGAAAGGATAGAATGTGTGTCATATATGTATATGCATATACAGACGTACACGCACACATGTACACGTACACACACACACCACACATACTCGGTAGAAACACAAGGATATTCTAAATTACATTTACAGTAGATGCAGTTAAGCTATTAACGCGTCGATTGCTGCAGGGGTCACCGGTGGCCGTCTCCAACAAATTCACTATAATCGAGTAACCGAAAGAGAAAGACAAATTCTAAATAACGTTAATACCGTATTAATTTATAAGATAGCAAGCGAATAGTTTAAATTTTAAAACGAAACAAACGTATTCCGAGTAATTATAATTATAGCGCGTTTCCGTTGCGGCATTCGACGCGTTGAACTCGAATCGTAAAGTGATTTTTCCCGCGTGTCCGATAGGACAAAATCCTTGTCTCGATAAAAAAAAAGGAATCGATTAAGACGAGACTCTGTACAGTAGCGAATCGGAGACGCGTAGAGGTTTAAACAAGAAAGAAACATAAACTTAACTCTTCGGGTTTTACATAAGAAAGGAAATTCTAAATGTACATTTGTGTTAAGTGCCCTGCTATAAGTGCGAGAGAAAAAGAAACTTTATATCGACGTGTAAGAGATTGGTATATACCAACTGTTTTAACCCTTTCGTCTTTGAATACGAACTTCCTTTATTAGATACGAAATAGGACATAGTTTAATAGCTATTTTCAAGCGAAATTAGAGATTTTTGTCGTGAAAAATAGACTTATTTGTTGGGGTAGCTAGAGCAGTATGGTAGATAGTGTACCATTAGGATCTTAAGGTGGTATCTATGTATATCATCGGGTAATGTAGAATATTAGCGATATGATCGTGTGCAATTTAGATTTTTCTTAGTCAAGAAAAAGTTTACAGGAAGAAATTATCCACCACTCGTTTTACTTATCCTGGTGGTTCTAGATTAAGAATCAAAACTCAAGATCCAAAACTAGTGACGGATGCTTCTTTCTTTACGCTTACTCTGAACCAAGAAAGTCCTTCGTTGCACCTAAATGTACATACCGTGTACCATTCGAGACGAAAGGGTTAACGGTTGTTTGCGTGCGCAAGAAAAATCGACACACCTGTTCACACGTACACGCACACATACACACGCTGTTTTACACCATATTAAATGCTTCACATTCGGTGATAAAGGGTTGGTACACACGACTAGGAGGGGAGGGAATGATAGCAAGGGGAGAAGAAAAATTCTAATAAGATTCTTAACGAAACCGCGAGTGTATTAGATGGATTTGATCGAGAATAGATAAAGTGATAAAGTACATTTTCTTCCTGAATTGTTACTCGAGAGAGCCGCCAAATACGAGAGACGCGAACAAGAAATGGAAACAATTAAACGCGTTGCCGCGATCTTGATTTTACTCGAGAATAAGGAAACACGAGGATAAAAGAAAAAAAAAGCAGAAAAACGATTATTAACTCGCTTCGAAGTGAATGGAATTCCTACAGTTTGTGGAATGTTTTGTCTCGCATTGAACGAACGCTAATCGATCGATCTATGCTTTTATCATATTTTAGTGTGAGGTATAAGGATAAATAAATAATGATTAAAGAAAAAAACAATGAAAACGATGAAAACATACACGGAAACAAGATAAAACAAGTCGACGATAATATTGACGATTGTGTAACGATAATAAATGAAATTGTTAACTGTAATAACATGACCTGTATACTTGTAACTTTTAGCATTATATATTGGTAAGATCGTGTGCCCCCCTACGAGCCAAACGTTTAGAATATATTTATAGTGGAACGAATAGATAAAACGTGGAACGAGATGAAAAATGTTAAAAATGCAAACGATATATTGTGTTAGTAAGATATAATTAAAGGTCGCATCGGCTGATTATGTCGTGCGCGACGAACGAAATAAAACATTCGTAAAATGGCCGATGTGATCCATGTATAACGGCGAAAAAAACGTATCCAATGTTCATCGTGTTTTTTGCCTCAGACCTAAGGATACATTTATAAGGATCTTTACGCTCACACGCTTTCTGTCCATCTTATTCCCAGTGCCCTAAAAATAAACAACCCTCTGTACCCAGAGGGGATGTACGACTTCTCGACAGTGTTTAACGAACGGTTACGAACTCACGATAAACTCCAGAAATAAAGTAGGTATCGAAAGAAACAGGAAACGCGTTAACGCGTTGACTGCCACGGTAATGAATTATTATTTAATTACCTACCCTTCGATTCGTGGACAAAATTTTTGCAACTTTTTTTAGCGGAATGCACTTGCATGATGCATTTGTCGGATTATTTAATGTTGTATTAACACTTCGACGATCGTTCCTCTAGTGGAATCAATGATTTTTGTAATTTTCTGTTGATTTCGAGAGATTATGCATAGCATGATATTTTAGGGAGGGGAATAACCGTTTGACGAATTGTGATCAACGCGTGATACAATCGACGAATTGTAATTAACGCGCGATACAATTAGCTAGAAACGAAGTGTTCGGAAATTGAAGGGTGAGTATCGATGTCACGAATCCGTTGAAGTTCGTCAAAGTGTTAATCGGGTAGCAGAGCTTTTATCTAAAAAATTAAACGATTCTATTGCGATGCTAGCGTGCCGTTCTCTCCGTGACAGCCAACAAGTTAAAGAACCGGGAAACGAAAAGATAAGATGAAACATACACAAACGGAGGAAGTCGAACAACCCGCTGCCGGTACAGCAGTGGTTCTAAAATAAAATGTACCAGGCCAAAGCGCATTGTCTCTTACCCTTAAGGGTTACTCCTTTAAGGAATTGTCGAAAACAAAAGATGTAGAATCGAAAGAGAAACGTGAGAAATAAAAACAAAAAAAAAATAAAAAACAGGATAGGATAAAGAGAGAGAGGAAGGAAAAAGGATATAATATATTTAGGTGGTGTAAACACGAGAGAAATTCGGAGCGAAAAATTATAAAGTAACAGAGAAAAGATATGAAAGGAAGAAAGAGAGAAAGAGAGAGCGAGAGAGCGCGCGCGCGAGAGAGAGAGCGAGAGAAAGGATATTTTTTTTGTCGCGATAAACATTATAATATTATGCGCGTTAACTGATAGTAACGATTTAATGAACGATCATTGATTATTATTATTATTACTACTACTATTATTATTATTATTACTATTATTATTATTACTATTATTATTACTATTATTATTACTATTATTATTATTCTTATGATTATTATGATTATTATTATTATTATTAATTACTGCTATTACACACAGACAGAGAGAGATGTTGAGAGAACACACGTTTACATGCTATTCTATCATGTATCTATATTATTCATTGCAACGTATATGTATGTACACGCACTCGTATGTCTGCTCGTGTAAATGTATATCTTTAAAGGAAAAAAATGCAGATGGAGAAAATATATCGATATAGGGACTTACGTATTATTTTTTTTTTGTTCGTTGTTCAAAGGGTATGCACGTAAAAATGCTCGACATATATACGTGTCTATATACCACGTACATATATATGTATATATATGTATGTATACACACATTTCCGTACACACCACAATTTTCATTTGTTTTTAATTTTCTACGAGTCTAACAGGGGTTGAAACGCGACTGAGAAGCCGAGAGGGTAGAAACGAAAAAGATAATAAAAAAGAAAGAAAAGAGAAGGGAGATGACGGTGGTGTACGTAGATTAATCGTTGAATGTTCGCTTATTGTACGCGAGGAGACGCGACAAGTTAATTAACGTTAATTGGGAGAATATTAAGAGGGAAGGGAAAAATGGACGGAAGGAAGATGAGGGAGACGAGAGTGAGGTAGGGTCAGAGTGAAAGTGAACGAATGAGAGAGATTCTATTAAAATTAGCCGTAGCAAGTAGGGAGACAAGGGGTAGCATTGATCCTATTATCGAAATAAATTTTTGATCGACACGTGTGCACCGTTTTCGAAGCATGCCAATCGTATCTCGATCACACAGAAATCTTTATCTTTCTTTTGTACAGACACGATTTGCGCGTTATAATATTTAACGATAGTTGGTTAGACTTTAGTTTATTCGAGAAACTATTTCATGGAGACTGAACGTGTAGATCTTACCTCCCTAAACGATATTTAATACGATAACGTCCTGATAAGTCGGATCATTTTCAATTATTAACCGAATTGTTCTCGGGGCGCAGTGCTCGAAACAGCGTATGTACGCGTATGTATATACCAGCGCAAAATTATGTTCGTTCAAACACGAGAATCGCATTGATTTCGCGTGAATTCAAGAAATATCGTCGAAACGATTTTCACGAGACGTTCGATTATCGTCACATTTGCGATCGCGTGATCGTCACGTTTGCCCGGACCTATCATTTACGTTTTCCCGTACAAACAACCGTGATAAGCCGAGAGATAAGAATAGTCGTTAATCATGTTAATAAGTCGTGGGTTGTTAGCAGACAATGGACGATTCAGTTCACCGAGTTCTTTGTTCTTGGAATACGTACACACGTGAACTTGACAGATAAAAGGAAAAGATAAAAAAGCTGCTAGTAATTTGTTTAATCTAAACTACTCTTTGGATACAACTAACTCGCAGGCATCTCTTAGGATACACGTAGAATTAAAAACGATACAGAAAGATAACGTGACCGAGAGGGAAACGATAAGGCGTTTTTTTTGGATTCTCGAATATAACGAACAAATCGTACCTCGTGACGATTCTCAACGAGGCGACAGCTGCTTCTTCTTTGTTCCTGGAGTTCCTAAAAATCGGTCCTTGCGCGATAAGTCCTCCGCTCTTTAGCCGATATATCGTCGACGAGATATATATTCTACTTTCTTCGCGACATGTAATATATTTAATAAATCGCTAAGGGATATTACGAGTTTCACGCATGTATAGTTAAGCACGCGCGTTCGCATCCAACCGAAATGCACCTTTCCACTTTTCGCGACCCGTGAGTCACGCAACAAATCAAAAGAAACGAAAGAGAGCTCGATAGTCCAGCCAAATTTTGTACGACTCGAACGACCGGTTGCATCGCGTTCAACTGTTGCAGACTGAGATCGTACACGATCGAGAGAAAATTCTACTCTTTTTGACTTGGAAAACGCATGATTTACTATGGAAGCGTTCGAACGGTATATCATTCAAAACGACGACGAGAAAACCCGATAGATCTCCTCTTTAAGTAAGTCAGCCTCTAAGCAATTCGGGACCCGAAAGAAAAACGTTTTCGATTAAAGTACTAGTTAATCATAATCGTGATAATTCGTAGAGATATCGGGAACGGGCAGAAGTATGACGTTAAGAAGCTAAGCATTGAGAATCGATGGAATTTGAACACGAACGAGTTAGAGGTTAACGCGAAGACGGAGGTTTCCGGTAAGAAAGAACCATAAAAGAGCCTTAAACGATACTTTTACTCTTTGTATAGAATTTACCGATTAACGTATATATTTAGACGGTACGTCCAGATCAGAGAGAGATACAAAACCTGTTAGATCGTTATTACGGATAATTAACGAACGAATCAATTAATTAGTTAAGGGATTTAAAGTAAAACGGTTATCGATGACCGAATCAGAGGAACGACGGTTGTTCAGGTCGGTGGTTACGCGTGACGTGTCTTTCTATTCACTGAATTCCTGTCGTTCGTAAAAATAAGTTCATCCTTGCATTTAGACGTTCGTGACAAACGTGACTTCCGCTTGGCCACGAGTTCCTTCGCAAATGTGACGATCGTGTTGCTTCTGTTAGCCACTGAACGTCGCTCTGTTCAAGAGAAAACGACGGGAAGAATACACTTGGACATTTTGTACACACAAGCATTCGCTTTGTTGTACTTCGATTTATAGATTATCACAGACAAGTGTATACCTCTGTGTACACTGGTCGATTTATACAGAGTGTGTCACGAGTTTTCAACGTTTCAAGCATGTTAAATCGTTCAGAACGCAAAAGAACCTGTATTCTACAACCTGCCATCTATTTGAGTTATCGAGCAGAGTTTCATTCGTTCAGAATTTTTTTAATTTACTAATCAGTGATCCAAAGACTCGGAATGACTTTTGCGTTTGGAATGATGTAACAAACTTCTTGAAATATTGTTTAACTCCAAACACGCTCTGTAGGTCGATATCGGCACGATAAACTGAAATGAAATTCGACAGGCACGAACGCTACTGTTTACGAGTCCTGTTACGAGTATGCACTAATCCTTCTATCGAATAGATAATTGTTTCTACTTTAACGAGTAACGTTTAATGTTTCAATGTGCATCTATAATATACGTGTGTACGTAGACGAAACAATCGCGAATACGAAGGTTCCCGTACATTCGACACGATGATCGAGAACCAAATAACGTGAATCAGGGTCGGTTGGTGGTTGGAACGAATTTTCGATAGGACGTCGGTTATAATATTTCGCGTTAAGATTCCCTTGACTTTATTTACTAAGACGTTAATTAATTAATCGTAAAATTAGTTGAACGTGTAACGTTTATCCCGTGTCCACGACTGAACGAAGGGTGCGCGAATAATTTGCAAAAAATATAACGAAAGGCTGAGAATAAAATTCACTTTGCTCATTCCAAGACACGCGTCGAGCCCCTTGAAACGGTCCTAATAAGACTGACGCTCTCGGACAAAACTAACAAACCAAAAAAAGAGAAAAAAAGCAGAAATACGTATGTTACTCTAAATCCTACGGTAAGTTTTACTTTTCTCGCGTTTAATCGACGGTGACTGTTTACTTCTTTAAATCTTTACGGTACTTTTCGCCCCCGGGTAAAATACGTCCAACGACCACTGCCCTTTGAAGGAAACAGAACGAAGCAAATAGAGGACCCTTTTTTATTTCTGCATAGATTATAAACGAAAGAAGACACATTCGGTGTATACCTTTAAAAGCGCCGCCTCTGCTTCTTTCTCCAGCGAACCACGATCGATTTGGAAATATTGCCGTGTTACTTTAGGCTTAAGATTTAATGTGGCGAAACAGAAAGAAAATAATGAAAAGCGAGAACTCTTAAGGATAGACGAAGTGTCAAAGTACTGTGCTACGATTTATCAGACTATTTAAACTATTTACGAGTAGTATCACTTAAACGATGAACTGTAACTGTTGTTGTTATTATTTTCTATTGTAATTAATTAATTAATTATCATGGATTACGAGCAATGGCTTTACTATTTTACTATATCTACAGCTTCTCGAGCGTGTATCGGTGTAGATTAAGTTTGTACGCCAGAAAGAACACGTAAAACGTTTAATTAGATCGTTTAACTATGAGAAAAGAAATAGAGAGGTTGACGGATGAGAGGGAAAGCGCGAATGCGAATGTTGGTCAATTTAATTAGCGTTACGTGAGAGAGAAAATGAGGGCGAGCGAACGAAGACGAATGATCGGTGTGCAAGATATAAAAGATAAAGAACAAACAAAACGGGCTGCATCTAACGTAACAAATAATAGGAAAGACGAACGTGTAGATAGATAAATAAGCGTAGTAAACGATTTAAACAAAAAAGTTATTGTATTTAATATAGCGGGGTTATCGCGAGCACCGTAAACTCCTCGAAATACTAAACGAACGCCGTTTTTTAAGGGTTATCATCGTCGACTAATCACGTTTATTGTATTTAAATAAAATAGTTAAAAGGCTATCTAACGTTTAACGGTCTAGTTTACACGATAAATGATTAATGGAAAATGAAAAAAATATACGGGAAACACGTTACCTCCGCCTAAGGGATAGATTGTACGAATCGAGAAACTAAAAAATACACAAGAGGTCATAGTTGATTAAGAGCGAACTTTGAAATTAAGTTAAGTACTATGAAATAGTGAATTTCACGGGAAGGGTGGGGGGAGGGAGATCGTTGAATACTCGAAAGTATACCAAAAGTGCTAACTGTGTCAGGGGAATTGGGAATCGATCGTTTTGTTCAAGCGATATAGTTCATAGTTTTAAGGGCAATACAGAGTTCGTTTTTCGGTAACTGTCCAATCATTTTCGATCTTTCATTTCTTTTCGTGCTATTTTATCCTTGCTTTTTCGTTGTTCACACTTTTCGATGCTGTTCGTCGAATGTTACACGTTAGCGTTTCGATGAAACAGCTGGCTCTTTGAACGTGTCTTAAAATCGCGCGATCGATCGTTCGATCGTGCGATTCTCGTAATGGTAAAAAAGGAAAAAAATTGAGGGAAGAAAGGAGTGTTGAAAGAAAGAGAACGCGTATGAATCGTGTGTATGCGTGTGTTTGAAAGCCAGAGAAAGATCCGAGCGAATGAGAGGAGATCAGGACGACGACGTTGTAGGTAAATCGATATAATTATTGATTAAGGGATAAGTTGTGTACAAATGTATTATAAATTAACGATTATTCTCAGAGTACCTTAAACACGCAGTAACGAAGAGAGGAAAAGAAGCTCATCTTTGACTTAAATGGAAAAAAAGAGATAAAGAAAAAGAACCGACACAATATATTAATTACGTAGAATTTTCTCCCCGTTTTTATACGGTTGTTGTACCTTCCATGGTCGACGGTAATTATCGAGCCGTAGGCCCGGGCAAGTAGGATCAATAATTAAGGTATCGATTAATTAACTAATTAATTAATGAATTAATTAATGCGTATAAACTCGACATAAGGAGACACCGTTGCGTAGGGAAGTATTAAAATAGAGCGAGACGATATTTTTTAACGAAACAACTAAATGCCAACCATTGTGTTCTCGTGAGAATCATAATTATTCCGTAACTTTTAAGTAAAGAAAAAAAGAGAACGCGTATCTAAGTCGTTGATTAGTCGTTGTAATTTTAATTCTTTCGTTAAAGAGAGATAGAACAACAAGTGATATACGGGCGTACGAGAGAACGCGATGAATGGTCGTGCGTTTAACATGTTCCGTGCCATGCAGGGAATTGTTTCAATTACACTTCAGTTAGTGGGACCTCCATACTTTCCTGCGCCGGGGGCTCTAGGGTCTGAGCAGATAATTAGCAGCTTGCTTTAAGTTAAACACTCACCGTGTAATTCCAACATGGAATTATCTATCATGAAAGATCTAGGTTTTACTGTACTTAGGTTTAATTAGAATTATGATCGAAATAGAAACGTGATAATAAATGTAACATAATTGCAATTTTCTTATAAGTACGATACAATACAAGCTGTGAAACGTAAATTTAATAATAGTCTAGTTTCAACCTCGAAGCAATGTCCTCTGATCGATTATCGCAACGATTCGCTACGAATCCTCGAAACTTACGTGGCACGGAACGTGTTAATTAACGAACGGTGGGACAGAGAAAAAGTAAAACGAGTGTTGTGTAAACGAGCGCGTGAATGAGAATGGAAGGCGGAAACGAGAAGATTGTACAAGGGTCGAATGCCTAAGGAGATTGTTGTAAATTTCTACGAACGAAAGGCAAGAAAACGTGGTATGAAAGGGAATCGGTATAACTGCGAGAGAAAGAGGGTCGCTTAAAAATAAATTTTCCACGTAAAACGACACACAGCGACGCTGACAAGATTCTAGTAATACAAGAAACACATAAGTAGTTTGTACGCGTTGTACGACTGGGGGCGCGTTCGGCTTCGAACCAGGTTTAAGGTTTGCCAAATCTTCGATAAGATAAAGAAAAAAAAACAAGAAACAAAACGTTGATTAAGCTGGAATTACTGGTGTGTATAGTGCGTAGAGAGTACTTGCATTAAAAGAATCATAGCTAAACCGTTAGTGCTTAAAACGCGACGATGTGATTGAAAGTGCCGATGCAATATTTCCAAATCGTAACTAGCCACCCTCCCCCACCTCGAGTTTTTCGACCCAGAATTTCGTGACTGTTCTATAGGACCGGAATTATAAGTTCATTGCCTTTGACACTCGTTATCCTTATTGTTGGTCAGTTCCTTTACAATTTTCTACTTCGACGAGACACACGGTGAGCGAGGGAAACGAGAAAGGGATTTAAATCAATTCGAAATTTGGGGAATGACAATTGAATAGTACATCGTTATCCGATAAGAATGGGAAAGTGACTGGTAGGTCGAAAGAGATCGTCGCGTGAATGTATTCGCTCGTGAGGTAGATCGATGGAGAACAGAGCCTGTAGATTTTCAAATAGTTACCCATTGTTAAGATGAAATAGTTACGTTGAATATCTTCGAATTTTTGAACCCTTGGATGCCTCGATACTGGGTCAAACACGACTGCACGGTAAAATTTTTGTATAAATATTTCCGAGCGCATTTTTGTTTTACCTTATTAATAAGGTTAAGTGCTACGGTACTTGACCGTCCTAATTTAACGTAAAGTAGATTCAAGGTTGGGTCTCGAGCGACCCAGCATCCGACGTTCAAGGGCTAACAGAAAATTCGAAACACAATGAACAGGTGGAATTGAGAGAGAGACGAGAAAACAAAAGATCCCTTGCCGCTTGTGTGCGATTTGTTGTGTGTAAAGCTAAGCCAAGAGACAAGAAAACGTCAGTTACGTAAATCCGGCTCGCTTGTTCGCTGAAATTGGAGTAGTTAAGAGAAAATAACAAGGTACAGAGATACGTACGTTTCTTTGGGGTGGATAGACGAGGGGTAGCGGACAAAAGGCAACTGCGTGACAGAGTGAGAATGTGTGCGTAAGTGTTTCTATTGACGAGGGAAAAGAGAGAACGCAATTCTTCGTTATTGACATTTTGATATTTTTTATCGAGAATCGTCGGGGCCGATCTGCTTGGGGAGGGCAACATTTTTCGTTCGCGAATCGATCGTTTTCTGTGCTTTTATTGTTCACCGAGTATACACGATTTTACGATTGTAAGAAAAAATACCTTCACCCCCTACCCGCTCCCCTCACTCCCAAAAACGACACATAAAAACAGTACTATTATTACTGCTACTGTACTATTACTACTACTATTATTACTATCGCTACTATTACTACTATAAATATTAATTATTATTATTATTATTAATTATTGTCATTATTACTACTACTACTACTACTACTACTATTACTACTACTACTATTATTATTCATCAAATACACACATACACACATATATATAAATATAAATATATATATATAAATATATTAATATACTTAACGGTGTTTCTAGTGGATTAATTGATTAATTGATACTTAAGATATTATATTAATGATATAGTAATAACAATTATATTGATGATGATGATAAAGATGACGATGACGATGATGATGATGATGATATATATATAATTATATATATATATATATATAAATATATATAATGATGACAAGTTGATATGCTGATATAATTATTATGATGATATAATGATAATATAGAGAAAAGAGTGGATCATTATTCGTAAAGTACATACTGGATAGATTATGAGAATGATTAAATAGAAAATGATATTGATGAAAAAAACAACGAATCTTATCAATCGAATCCAAACAATCTCCCTTTATTAATTAATCTTCGATGTTAAGATGTTGAGAAGACTTAAAACACTGCACGGTCGACGTTTTTTTACCGCGAAACGAGTGTACAAGGGGAATGTATGCAATATTTATCGATTTAATTTCGCCGATTTATCGCAGACAATATTTCTTCTAAACAGGAGTGGACGTACGAGTGAAAAGAGAGCATGCGAGTGCGCGTGGTGAGAGAATCTTTTGTCTAACAGTTTTTTTTTTTCGGTCGTTCGCTCGAATAGTTTCTGATCGACGATTTTAGATTAGTTCCTTCTACTTTCTTTTTGCCGTTTCTGTTTTGTAAATCGATTCAGCGAGACAAAGAAAGAAAATATTTAGCCTTGCATACGTTTCCTGTTGCGATTTTTATATTCTCCATTTTTTATTTCGAACAAAAGTGCTTTTTACAAAATTTAATGCAAATTCTGCTCGTCGTGGAATTCAGTTATTTCTTTGCTTTTTTAAATTCTTTTTGCTCGTAACGTAACGCGCGAATCGTAGACTGGATAGAATTACAGAGGTGGTCCACTATTTCAAAGAATCTCTCTTTTTTTCTTTTTTTTTTACTTTCAACTCTTTTTCCGCCATTGACGTTAGAGGAACGGAAAGATTAGATCCTCATTGGTGCAGTGTTTTATGCGCGTCCCAACGTGGTCACCATAATTCCTCGAAACTGTGGTAGGAAAATTTATTCGGAAGATTAAACGTACGTGGAATGAAATTTCACGTTATCACGTGAATCGCGGTGGCTAAAATGCATTCAAAGATACCCGGATTCGAGGCGAATTTGGTGCTGTTTCTCAATACTTTAGGGGCTGATATCGTTATTACTTTTCAAAAAATAAGAAATTACAAAAATTGACAAAATTAATAATTCAGCAAATACCAGGTGAGATCGAATATTTACGACAAAAAGCATTTGATTCGCCCCTTTAGTATTTCACAAGAATATTTTTCTTTAATTTATACCGATAGCTCTTAAGACGCGACTAGCCTTTCGTTTCGAAAGGACAAAGTCATCGAGTGATCGCGACGTGCACGAAGACCACTGAAAATTTCCATACTCCTCTCGCACATTTGCATCGTTCGTAATTTCCACGCCTGGAAAACAAAGGCGTAATACATACACCTAATTTCCTCCTTTGTTTCCCACAGACACTCCGATCCCAAAGTTCAAAAACACCGAAACTGGAAGCCCGACCTTCATCCCGAACGGAGACGCAGCCCCGGGTCCCCAACGATTCTCCCTAACCCAGCACACGAACTATCATCCTTATAGGCGCTAAAGAAACGTAACGGGCCAAAACATACACGCACATCAAGCCTCTAGAAATCATTAAACGAATTAACGAGAATAGAGAGGACAGATGTTGGCGGCGTCTTCATGCCTAAAGGACGAATCAGGTGAAACGCGTGACCGAGAACGATGTTCGAAGATGTGGCCACCATCTTGCTTCCCTATGTTCGCGAATATGACCCGGCACATCCAGTTTCGACGATCTTATTCCATACGAAAAATTGACTTTTATACAGGTCGTATTTTTGTCTCGCCCCCTCTTTTTTTTCCTTTTTCTTTTTTTATCTTTTCGACTCGTTCCCAACGAACGATAATCCCGTAAGACGATTTATTTACAATTAAGGAATTGTGTAAGTTACGTGCAAGTGATGGCGTGTAAGCATGCGTCCTTTTCTTCTACAAATTAAGGTACTTACTTAAGGCCTCCGACTTAGATCCAATTATTTAAGATACTATAACTAATTGAAATTTTATTATCGAATCTTTTTTAATCGTTAGCTTCGTAACGTCTAAGCTATTTCTTTCCTTTTTCTTTCTGTACTATTTTTTTAATATATACGTGTAGATTTATCGTTGGAACGAAATCATGAGATAGATTCGCGTAGAATTATTTAAGAATCGTGCTGCGAAATTTCGAGTAATTCCAGGGAGCTCTCGAAGGCTTCTGTAACTGCTTTTTTCAAGATCCGAGGCGTGTCAGTTCGGTTTAGCAATTAATTCGGATTAAATTTCATTGAACTGCGTCCGTCCCATCGTTCGAACAAGATTTTTCATAGGCGCGTTTAAATTCGTGTTCGCGTTGTAGCCAGACTTCCCGGAGTGTTGGCTGAATGCTGCATATCTTCGCGAAGGCTGTGTTTAACCGTCTCGAAGTTGGCCAACACTCGTGATACATAGTATTTAAGTGTTTTTTATAGTAATTATTAAGGCCGTGATATAAGGATATAAATTTTGTACTGAAAATTGTAAGACAAATAGAGGGAGAGAGAGAGAGAGGAGAGAGAAATATTAACATAGTTAAATATTTTTGGTATTATTTTCTATATTTAAGTCTCCGGCATTTAGAAGATAAGCGCTACGATTAAGACGATTAAGGACGTAACATAAGCTTTTCCTACTTGCACGTTACGTGACATAGTTTTTACTTTATCTCTTCTTGCACGATACGTCCTCCTTTTCTTTCTGTTGTATTTTATTGTTGCATATCAGATGCCTCGTTTTAGAACTTACGAAGTCTGACTTCGGTGACATAAAAGTACTGCAAAATATCACATGCGCTACATCCATTTGAAGCTTAAGGCTCAACGAATATAACTACACAAGTAGTTTTGCCGATATCTTTAACTCGATTACTCGTATCCCAAAGCGTTAATGAAGTTTCTGATTTGTTGTTCTCTGGAGAATTTGTAGAACGTTCATGTAGTTATTTGTACGAAACCTTAAGCTTGAAATTGATGCACCATAAGTACAATTTTGCGATAATTTTATGTCATGAAATCGTGTTAGACTTTTCAGGGTTTGAAAATCGGCGTGATACGCAACGCGTAAAACACAGAAAGTGTCATATTACTATTACAAATCTTGTTTGTATTTTCGAAGATTCGATTTCCCACAACTTCTGGCATTATCGATCGATATCACCCGGAAGGTTTGTTCGCGTATCGGATCGAATTCAATTAACCTCGCGTTCGGGTCGACGAATCCTTTCCATTAACGCGCGGTCTCTTTAATCCTGCAATTTCATCTTGTGCCTGTAACCTGAATATTCTCCTTTGAACTTCCATAAGAAACTACGTCTCGATAATCGAAAAGGTTGACCAGTAACCGGCTTTCCGAGCATGTTGTGTCTTCTCCAGTTCCTTATCGATGATTGCAAACTTTTCGAGCGGCTCAAAGGTTCACCCCCAAAGAACAGAATCTAAAGTAGATTTACGTTTCAATCGGTGGACGTGAGTTTCGCTCTCCGTTCTAGTTCGAAGCACGTCGGTGCTCCAGAGGTCACGTGTACGTTTCTGTTATCGGGGAAAATTTGCAGAGCGCGCAATTTCAGTTCTATTGTTTGGTTAACCAATTCGATCATCCGACGGGTCAGCAAAAATACGTCGGACGGGATCTTCTGCGATTACACGCTCCGCGTGCTCTCAATTATTACCACTCTCTCCCTGATGCGTCCTAGGGGTCGCGTCCTGGCACACAGTACTACGTTTTTTATACGATTGTAACAGGCACCGAATACGGATCCTCGAGACTAGAGAGCGTTCCTGCTGCCCCAGGAACCAACGACAACTACAGTGGCGGTGGTCCCCAAAGGGGTTACTCAGGATCCTCATCCAGCTCCAACAATTACCATCCCTACCGTCGCTAAAAAGGATTCGGACGAATCGAGTCCTTGCTGCCGATAGCGCGAGGTTTCGTTTCTTCCCTTCTTCTTAAATCATCGACACACGTTTATCGGTTTACTTAACGACGTGATTGTTGTACCGTTGTTATACGCGAACACACCTATACTTTTTGTTCTCCGTATTGCGCCTGCGTACGCATGTGTGTTTGCGCGTGTATGAATCTGTGCGTGGTACGACGCCAGCCAGCGCTGCGCGTCGAGCTGATCGGATCGACTCGAAATTACAGTTTTTGTGTTTTTTCTCGTTTTTATCGAGAACTCGGTCGGTCTGTCTCGATTCGAGTAAAAGAGGAAGCGATCGGGGAGCAGAAGAGTTCCGAGTCGAAGGACCAAGCCCTTTTTTTTTTTGGAGAACACTAGCAGGAAGAGGATATGGTGCTTCACGGTGCGCCGCCATGCATCGGACCAATTTTTCTACAACGAAATGCCGGAAGATCGTCTCCGACACGAGGTCGCGTCGCTCTCTCGCAAATTTTACATTTCTACGATTTTGAGAGACACGTCAAATACGTACTGTATTTTCTTAAAATTCGTGCGTGGAAATGACCTCGATCGAAGTTGAAACGAGTATAACTTCACACGCGAAACTGAACGCGTAGACATTGCGATCCTAGCTTTAAGAATCGTGCAAAAACGTAATAATTCATTAATGATTCGTTCATTAACATTTCGCCGTTCACCAAACGATCAAGTACTTCATTAAGCAGCACCTAATCACGATTTTCTTTTACCACATTGTTCTTTTCTTTCATTTTTTCCCCGTACTATTGATGACTCGTTTTTTTTATCAAGGATAAGGTCCACATTTGTCCCTTTGAAATTTCTCCCGACGTACGCGGCACCAAACACCCGATGCTCATGAAATATTTTGTTTATTTCTGGTTCCTTTTTTAATTTAGTAGTCGCGACCGACGAGCAAAAACCAAAAAACGCGTTTGAAGAACAACAAATACCTAATCCTTTGTTTTTTTCAATTTCTGCCGTAGGAAGTTTATTTCCTAGACGTCCTGTTCATTTTTTCGAGTGGATGACGCGAGGCTTGTGGACTTGAGGTAAAAATACAGGAGACGCGCGTTTAGCCGCGGTCGTCGCTTAAATGGGCCGCGATCAGATTTAAGGAAATCCTACATTTTTTTCATAATGAAATATTCACAAAGTCGGTCCTTTGTCCCTTATATATTCTTGTATGTTTCTTCTTTTTTTCCTCTTGAGTTGCACCTGTATATTCATGTCGTGCCTGTTGTATACTACCTGAGTTTTACTTTTATAGAAGCCTGTTCCGGTTTATACGATAATATATCGGGTACGTCAGTGGTTCTCGATTCGAACACAGACTTCAAAATTATCATTTACGCGTCGCATTTCTCGTGGCAATGAAACGTAGGTACAAAAATACGAGAAACTGTCAGGAGACAGCTCTTGCTTTTTGACGCGAGTCCCCGATTTGTCCATTTTGTAATTTGTAAACAGACTGTCCAGACGAAACATTGTTATCATATAAGCGTGATTAACGATTTACGTTTGTATTGTCGTACACCGGAGCATCGTAAGCTTTGCTAAGGAAAATGGCAGTGTAAGGGAAATGACCTTAGTAAATTTTCAAATTGACAATGTTTCGAATTTGAGAATTTAGGAACATAGCAATATGAGAATTTTGGCATTTGATAATTTGGGTAAATCCGAAAATTGGGAATTTATGAATGCGAGAATTTGTAAGTTTGTGAATTTGAAAATGAAGCGATGGAAGGATATTTCCCTAAACTTGTTCCGAGCCAAAGAAAGCGTACGTTGCACCTAGGTGTACCATGCTTGCGAGACTGTTGTAAATTCGAAAGATGATCCGGGAAGTTGGGGTGCGATTAGAACGGAAATAAAATAGAACCGGAAACACTGTGGTAATGATTCGTTGCGTGCGTCGTGTTCCTTCGAATCGAATGCATAATTTGCGAACGTTTGCGTTCCGTGATAGAAAAATAATAAATAAGTACGCAATCTCAATACGCTCCTTCTTATCATCGTCGGCGCACGTACTTGTTCGCGATGGAATGAGACACTAATGGCCACTCTCTACTTCGAGTGCAAGGAAACGCGTGAATTAATGAATAGGGAAAGAAAATCGAACGATATTTTTAATTAGGCGTGTATCACGACGCGTTGTACAATGATAACGATAATTTTGTCTATAGCGATTAATTGTAATGTTAAGGGTTAAGAAGTTGGACGCGAATTATTTTTTGATCGATCGTACGGTTTGTACAATTCAGTGATAACGATGATGATAATGGACATTGTTGCCGTTGACGGCACTCGGGCCTTCCCGTTTCTACCATCGCCGCTCATAACTATTATTGATTAATGATATACGATAATGATGATGATAAAGATGGTAATACCGTTCATAATATTTTTGTTATATATTGCGAGGGTGGAAGCAGCAAGAAATGCATTCTTTTATAGCATAGAAACCAACGAATTATTCCGTATGAATTAATAAACATTCACATTTTAATAGAAATATTTAGGGTTCTTCCCCTGATCCAACCCCATTGTTCATCCTTCGCATTAATGGATCGATAATGATTCAAGGGATGAAGGTAAGTACACTCATTATTACATTTGTGTCTTGGTGAGGGGATGGGATACAAGTATATTGCAAGTACTTCTGAACTTTGAAAAATTTTATGGTATAAATTAAGGTGAATTAAATGAATAATTAGGTGTGGTTCTAGTAGAATGATTTTATTATATTAAAATCAAATATTCATAGCGACTCGATAGGTTGCCGAAAATTGAATTCGTGACATTGAATATCAATTTTCCACATTAGAATTTGTACCTGTCTCCTACTTGAGCATGAGTTGCGACAGAAGATATGTACACATTCAATTATGTATTTATTTAATTGTACATGATTCTCGGATATGTGGATTGTCTTTATCGAATTGTACGATTACTGAAAGCTTCGAGATACGTTTTCGTTCCTGACCATCGGCTAATCTACGTTTTATCACATCGAAAGCCCTGCAAAGCTTCGCTTCAACTTCGCTTACTCTAAGGTACGTACTTTTATCATGTATTTTTTATTCGTTTAACAAAATATGAAATACTGAAATACGTTAGAATTACAATCAAAAACGAAACGAGACAGGACGGTTTATTTGATCGTGAAAATTGATAATTTCTCTTAAGAAACGAACAGCATAGAATTCAGATTAATTCTGAATCAACGTTTATATAAAAAAAGGTCTACAAACGATCTATCGATCCACGTGAAATGATCAGACTCTACGATTTGTACATTCGCGTAATTTCTCATTCTCTAATCGATTCTCAATGCCTTTCGAATCGGTTTCGCAACACATCGAAAGCTTTCGTTGATTCGTGTAACTCGTTTCGTTGATTATTCCTTTCCTCGTGTCTATGCAATAATTACTCTATGAAACACGACTTCATAATATAACTTACAGTAAAAAAGGTAAGATGAGCATCTAGAGAGATATGTCACAACGCGAGTGCTGCTAAAACTTTTCATTTTCTCTATGAAAGTCCTTTTTCCCGTCCATTACAGTTCTTATCCATTAATCTCGCGCTTTTAAACAAGAGGACAGACCGGCAGATTTACGCGATGGAGCATTTATGGCATCTCTGTTTATTCAACTTCATTTTCCCCTCTTTCTCCTGATCCATGTGCTTGCGAACAGACTCTGTAATCATTTTCGCAGACATCACTTCTCATCGACGTTCTACAGGAAACATCGGTGAAATGGTTTTTAACGTGTACGTACCTGCGAGAGACTTTTTATCTACCGCAAACAGAGCATCACAGAGTTCCTTCGTTATAGGAATTTCAGGATGCAATCCCGAAGCCCATATCATCAGCATCCGGAAACCGTGCTCCTTGTAGCTCGAAGGACCTATAATAGGAGCTTTATCGTCCTTTTCATAAAGCTGCTCTCGGTTTACGCAGGAAACATCAAAGTACAAAATAACGACCAAACATTTTCAACAAATATTCCCGTTCATCGAATCGATTATCATTCGAACGAATTTTAAAGCGAAACCCAAATTAATCTTTTCAAATTTATTCGCGATAAATTCAAGCTGATTATTTTACCCGTGTACTGATGCTCGATAGCTCGAATCTGATCCTGCGTGAAAGCCCAATGCAGTGCCAACTTCTTCCAGTCTTCGGGACCTAGCTGCTTATAGGCTAATTTCCAGAGAACCGATCGAACGTATTCTGGAAGACCGCTGGTGTTGCTGGAGATACTTCCACCCCTCGATCCTTCGCGCCACCTTCTTCTTGCCGGGGTCAGGTCCCTAATTTCCTTGTCGTTCGTCGAATCTTCCTGAAAGGATCGAAGAGAGATAATTCGATACGTGGTAATTCAGCATAGATTCGGAACGTAGAAATTTGGCGCGTAGAAATTCGGGGTATGGTAATTTTGATCGTAGAAATGTAGTGCGTGGTAATTCGACGCGTAGAAATTCGGCGTATGATAATGCAGTGTTTACTAATTCGACACGTGGTAATTAGACGCGTGGTGATTCAGAGCACAGAAATTCGAAGCGCGGTAATTGGACGCGTGGTAGTTCGATGCGTAACAATTCGACAAGTTGAATGCGTTAAAAATTGCCTCGTTCAACGCGTGTTAATTTGATACACGACAATACACAGTACAATTACCTCAGATTAAAATTTTCCAGGCACAGAACTACGTCGTTATACATATCTTCGCTATCAAGTTAAAATTACCCCGGTTCCAAAGTGTTAATAACATGTTGGTCATTGAAAAAACATGATTCCGAGCGACGTAATCTTCCAGCGTAGTCTTTACACGACCATAAAAAGTTGCTTGGAGTCACTTACCGGTGTGGGATAGTCCAATCTCGCTGTTTTAATGATCATGTCAACGATGGCCGTGAAACTACCCCTCGCCGCGATATAAAGTGGCGTTCTGCCGCTCTGCGAACATTTCGAACAACTTTGCTTTAACTTCGTTGCTGGCTCACCACGACGAGGACGACAGTCGCGTCTCGATGCTCCTAGTTGAAGCAACGTCCTCGCAAATTTCACTGGGATCGTGCACGCTTGCCTGTGCAAACTTTGCACGAAGTCGTTGTTGACCCGTGTCAGCTTCCGTCGTAGTCGCGTTAAACCCGGGTTAACATGCACGGTACAAAGAGACGCCTACTTTGATTACGTTCAATCAGCTCGAAACGTTGCTATCCGATGGCAACGTACCGACTTTGGCAAACAAACTACGTGGAACGATACTTTCAAAACTAATTCTAGTTTGATGATCGTAACTCGAGAATAACAGATCTGTGACGCAGCGCAGGTGTGAAATGCATTTTATCTCGATTACATTGAAATCGAACGAGATCGCAAAATATGCGCTTCTCGATGTGCCAGATGACCCAGAAAGTCCTCGGCGCTTTAATCGATACAGATAAATGGTTCTGCAAAGCGTTATTTTTTTACGTAAAGTGTACGCAGATAATCGAGCAGAAAATCTAGGTAAAAACTTTCTTGGGTACCTAATACCGAATGATACATTTCATGGAATAGGTAGGGGAGTCATATTTTATGCCGACAGATACGTGAAAAATGTACGTCTTTGAAACAGATAGCAGGAAAGGAAAGAGAAGGTGTACGATCAGTGTTCACCTGTTCCCTTTGCTCGATATTCGCACCTGCTGCAAGCAATAGCTCGCAAATGTCCGTGTGTCCCATCTCGGCGGCGATATGAATAGGCGATTGTAGTCTCTGAAGAAGAAACGACGGATGAAGAAAAATCTGAACGAGTAAAAGTATCGATTGTACGCACCGAATTCAAACAGTTCAAATCGACGCCCTTATTGATCAGTATCTCGACCGTTTCTACTTCGTTGTTCTGGCAGGCCAAGTGCAAAGGCGTGTTCCCGTACTGTAAACCGAATCGTGGCTACGGTAAGTTGTTCGATTTCGACTAAATATAGCTCGAGAATACCTTGCACTGTTTGTTGAGCGCTGCGCCATGTTGAATCATCGAGTCTAATATCCCTTTGCAGCCTTGACTCGCGGCGACGTGCAGCGGAGTGAATCCCATCTAGAAAACGCAAACAAGGTGGTCGATTTTTAATATATTTTGTAGTATCAGGATTTAAATTTCTGATGGTATTCCATTTGCAACGAGGAAGCGTTATTTACTTCGTCAGTTATTTCGGTGTTTGCTCCGGCTTTTAATAACAATTGAGCTATAGCTGTGTGCCTCGTTCTCGTGGCTACGTGTAGCGGGGTGTTCCCTTCGCTGTCCTGGGCATCCACATGTGCTCCGAGTCCTATTAAAACCTCGACAGCTTCCAAATGTTCCTCTGCACAGGCACAGTGTATCGGTGTCTGTCCTTTCTGAAAATTATCGTCAAATTTGCGAACTTTTTATGTTGCTAATTAGCTTCAAGCAGTGTCACATCATGCCTTTCGTATTAAATATAACTTTGGTAAAGAGCGACGTGTAACAACATTTTAATTTTATAATAATGTAACGAGAGTGTAACCGTCACCGATCTAACATAGCGTCCAATTGCGAAGACATAATGTCGGTGATTTTTCTTAAACTCCAGAGGTGAATCCTAGCGAATCGAATATCACTGTCGCTGATATAAAGTGACTTTGTAAAGTCACTTCGGAAAAGTCAGAATCGGCAAAGGAACCGAAGTCCCATAAAACTCTGTCAAAGGACTGCAGTTTGATTCGTATAGCTACAGTTCACGTTCTCTCCTTCAGGAATTTCACTTGTCTTCGCGATAAGAAGGCAATATAGTTAATGTCAGAGACCCAGTTTCTCGGTATCTACATCGAGAGAGGAAAGGAAAAGCCGTGGACCAGTTTCCGCATAAATTGAAGTTTCTTAGGTTCTTTGCATACGCCCTTCCGTGGATATTTACATTCTCGTATCAATTTTAAACGGATTAATATGAACAAACTACCCTCTGAAATCGAGACAATTTGTGGATGCAAAATCGCGAATGAATCTTCTACGAACTCGCGTAAAATACAACATTGATTTCCATTACAAGATTAATCAGAATATCATAAAGTGGAACACTGTTCTCGTTACGACTACCTTCATCGACTTCGTCCCACCAGTTTCCAACATTTTTCTTTTTTCTACCCGTGACTACAGGGAAATAATGATGTCTCTTGGCTCTTACTTTATCCGTGGTATTCAGCTCGATCCTTGATATGTTGGAGAGGGCGGTTATCATAGCCGGATGACCAGCACTGGCTGCATGATGAAGTGCAGTCGCACCAGTGCAATCCGTTGCATCCCCGTTCAACGATTCCACGGCCTCCGCAAGGTATTCGACGACACGAATGTTGTTGCCCCGAGCAGCGCACATTAAAAGGGTATGTTGTTTCTGTGGCAAACAAACACTGCCTTTGCAGTCGACGTTGTCGCGATAGTCACGCCTCAACTTTACGTTTAGTAAAACTAAGCAAAAAACTTCGAATGCAATAAAAATGTTTCGGTTGAAATGAGAGTTTTCCGATAGAAAAGTTCGAGAATGGTATCCTGAATTTGTTCCACGATTCAAAGGTACAAACACGATTTCATATAGGGACGATTGGGAATTGAGTTTTTTAATAAAAATACCTTATTCATTGCCGACACGCTCGCTCCAGCGTTGATTAACATTTTCACGGCATCTCTGTGTCCGTACCGTGCGGCCATGTGCAATGGGCGCATACCGAACTTGAAACATCGCAAAAAAATTTAATTGCATTTTATGAAATTCGTAGAAAATTTGTGCAGCGTGTTGACAAGAGTTTGTTTCCGGTTACAATGAAATTATGAAATAACATGCATGTTATATTGAAAGTCAACATTAAAATGTAGTTATTAGTCGAAATTAACAACGAATAAATGCACAAAATGATTCATTTATTCGATCTGGCATACAAATACCTTCCGTAATTACATATATTACCTTGTCTCTAGCTTCGATGTCACATTTCGCTTGTATCAGCATCTCGATGATCTCTGTGTTTCCTCTCGACGCAGCCCAATGAATTGGTGCTCTACCGTACTGAATAATCATTTTCACGTTTAATTAAACAAGAGCATTCTATGCGTTTTAAACTACGCGAATTGATCAGTTTTACTACTTTAGTAACTTGATGCGTGCTTCAGTGAATATACATATATGCTGTCAGACAGTATATAATAATTATTATTAAAGACACGATGATTCGGTTTCTTAATTTAAACCTTTAATGCAACAACAAAGTTACACTTTTCTAAGTCAGTCGTTTATGTATAATTTATAGTAAACTCTACCCAACGTGTTAAATTATTGAGGCGACTTGCACGAACGTACACTGGTGTCTACATTTTTAATCAGTCTGTTCATAAATGCAAATTACAACGTATAGTATTACATCAGAATTGCTTAGAACACAGAGGGTAGTAGATATCGTTACTAGCGCGTGTTATTTCAGGAAAGAATCATGATGGTTTATGAATAATACTCTCTTCAATTGTGCGAGTGTGGCTCATGTTATGTTTTAATTTAAAAGAAATTCAGATTTTTGTGCAATCGTTATCGCTCGCTTGACTCAGTACGAGCACCTTATTTATTTAAATTTCCGACGCTGCAATAACCGCAACGAAACTCCAAGTGAAATATCGTGTATTTAGTCGGACAAGGAGGCCGTTACTTACGTGCCGCAACCGCATCACGTTATCTAGCACTTTTCATCGCACAACGTACATTGTACAACGTTACAGATAACGAAGTGTAGTAAAGTGAACGATTCCATTTGCAACGGAACTCCGGCTTTGTCGCGAGAGATTCGATTTTAAATCGAGAAATTGCATTGGAATTAAACGCGATGTGATTGCGGTCCCCTTTCTTCACGATTCTTTCCTCTCGTGATCGCAATTGTTCTATCGCAAACCCGTTAACAATTTATCAAGCTTGAAAATCCGATTTTCTTGTAGCTTACATTGTTCCTCGAGTTGACGTCGACCGTTTCTTTGAGCACCTTGCGAACGGTGTCGGCTTCATTCTTAATTACAGCTTCGTATAGCAAAAGATCGTTCTTAAGTACTGGTAAACAGAAAATCTTGAATGAATTACAAGTTCAAATGAGAAAGAACTTGTTTTTCGATTAATACGAAGTCCGGCAAACTTAGAAACGTTGTGTTTTTACTTCGATGCGACAAAAGCGTTAAGAAGTGTCGACAGGGTTGGAAAACTTACTTCTAGCAGTCTTTTGGTTCAATACTTCTCCCTCGATCGCCTCGTTGATATTCAAGGGTGAGGGTGTCTTTGTCAATTCCCCTTTGTCCTCCATTTTTTCCTCTATTGTTCTTTCCTCGTCTACATGTTTACTTTGTCCGTGTTATCGATAAATCTGAAAATTGAACACCGTAGGCTTTAGGTCTTTCAAACTTTCAGGTATTGCCGTTTCCGAACTCTAAGTACTTGGGACTCTAGATCTTTAACGCTTTGGGAAATCGGAAGACTGGGACTTTGCGAGGTGGGAATTCTAGAAGATTGGAATTATTGATTTTACTCTTTGGCATCCCGGAATTGCGAGATCCAGCATTTCAAGATAAATGTACATCCCCTTCGTAGCTTCTTTAAAATTAGGCTCTCGTTTAAAAATCGATAAATGGCTGCACAGCAACTTGCGACATTCGACTCCATAATTACCCCCATGATTTCCGTGCACGTTCCAGACAGGCCGAGATTATATTTATCACTTCACTTCGATGGCTCGATTCAATGGTCGTGTTCGAATCAATGGCGTTATTATGCACGGAATCCGACGCTCAATTTCGAAATTACTACGACAAGAGCATTTCGCTTTATTCGTGAATCGACAGCGGTTTATCGACAGGAGTTTGATAGATCGTGATCGAACACGAAAGCGACTAATATCGAAATAAACGGGAGATTGGACACTTCGAGAATAACGCGTTTCGTAGGTCTTTGTAAAACTTTAACTACAAACTCTAACTACCTGTAATCGTAATTATTGAGATATTGCATTGAAAACTATCGAGAGGTTTAACTTAAACAACACCCTGTACATCGAGAGTAAAATACAGCGGTTCGAAATTTCGAGAGTTCCTCTCGTTTTAGGGATTACTCGCTTCCAAGTTCCGGCAAGCGATCCGTTCCAGAAGTGAACCGTAACGCTTCCAAGTTTTGCGAAACGATCCATCTTGCAAACTTTTATAAAGCGGTGTACTCGAGTGTGTCCTAATTTTCCAAAAAAGAAATCATTTTTGTCGAAACTAGCAGAGATTTTGTTAACAAGTTTCGCGCGTGACGTGGACGTAAATTGCACGATCTGGACTTTGAAACGTTCACGAAAATTTCTCTAATTTCAGGCAGTGGGTAAACGCTTTAATTATATTCGTGATATAGTTACGAAGTTGAGTATTCTATTAGAAAATGTATTCGATGGATGCAGCCGTTTTCCTCAAAGGCATTTCCAACAGTATTCCTCTGTGCATGGTCAACATTGAAACTTATGATCCTCGAGGTACGGGTGCAATCCGCAAACCAGAGGAAGTTCGCATGACAGCTCGTATAGCTCGAAGACAAATAAGTTTCGCGATGTCTGTTGAACGCTTTACAGATATTTTTATCAAACGACTCTTTCGGCGTTATCTATCCGAACGCATTCCTCGAAATACGCTGCTCACAAAATAGGATCTACGCTCGTTCTTGACGGTACACGGACGAGTAAAAAGTGTCGTCGGCAAAGCCAGAAAAAGAAGACGCGCTTTGAATATGTATATAAATATGAAACATTCCTCTTCCGGTTGAACGCAGGTTTTGTTCGTTTCGTTTTTCGCAAGAGGCATCGGATTAGTTTCAGAGAGGCAGATCCGGGAAACGTGTTGAATGGAAAAAGCATAGCGTACCATCCGAACTTTTGGATCTATTTTCACTACGATCCTCTCGTGCAGAAAATATTTCGATCGTAGAAAATGCTCAAAAATTCTGAACAACCTGAGCAGCGTGAAATCTACTGGCTTGGAATACAGACCGCAGAGTACAGACGTTGCACAGAATTACGGTTGGCAAAAAAAATTACCACGGCTGCAACAACTTTAAATAGGAATTCTTTCTCTTCCTGCTTTCAGCAATTTTACCATTCAGAACGTTTACGATTGTTACAAGACTCAGCGTGACGTGCCACGAGCGGTTAATCGTTCTCTAACGAGTCTCGTTACCGTTTCTTCCGATTTTTCTTCTCCGGTTCGAATTCCTCGCGGAAAGATGCAAGCAGATTCGTTTAAAGCGTTAAAATGCTGTACGAGTTAAATGCTGTACATTTGTGATTGGCATAGTGAATTAAGTGTAAGGAAATAACTGAAGGGAGAAAGATCGAAATGAGATTGAAGTAATGTTATTAATTTTTTGTGCCAAGTAATGAGAAGTTGAAATTGAAAAGTAGGGTGAGGTGGGTGGTAGAACGATGTGATTATATTCTGCCACTATGTTGTTGCTTCCACACATTGTGATTGTCACGCGTTACAATTTCTATGCAATGAGATTGTCACGCGCTGTAATTTCTACATGCCGTGATTTTATACGCTGTAACTTCCACGAACTGTAATTCTACACATTGCGATAGACACGCTTTTAATTTATGGCATTATGATTGAATCACGTCAGAGCGTATCAAACGAGAAGGTGATCGCACATGACATCGTATGAAAAGTTTCAATTGAAAAATAAAAGATCATGCACCGAACTATTGCAATACTAGCGTGGCATGCTGCATCGAGCAACTTTTCAAGCGTGTTTCAACTATAACGAAACACGTCCCTTTGAAATTCCTCAATCGAAATGTTCGCTGCTGAAGTCATGGGTCAAATGGATTCCAGTGAATGATGATCATGGCATAGTTCTGATCGTAACCGTGACTATATTCAGCGATCACATCGTTGAAATTCAAGCGAACTCCAACCCCGTGGGTCGTCCGCGTAGAATCCCGTAGGAAATTATTCGTTACATCGAATTATAACATCCGAATATAGAGACTACGCTCGCCATTCAAGTTCCGGTGAAATTCTACGCGATCGAGATTAATGATACAACGTTTCCGGAACTGAACCAATTAAACGACTGATAACTAAATTAAGGAAAGAAAGTTAGGTGGGCGTGTGCCATGGTCCAATTAAGGTAATCATCTCGTACGATTGAAATTGCGACAGAATTATGTCATGTTCGCGGAGTTATATTTTTACCGTTACGCGATAATTATCGTATCGATTGGTACGATTATTCTTACACAACGAACGTCAAACAGGAAAGAACGAAACTCCCCGAGCCTTCGATTGACCTACAAATAACTAAAACGGGAACGGTGGGAATACGCCGTTCATGTATCCGTCGACCAATGCACGGAATTAGTGTATTTCTGAATCTTCAAAAATATTCGCATTCTAGAAGATATTTAAACGACCAAAGACATTTGAACATTTTAAATTCAAAGTTCGATCGATGCTATTTTTAATGCATGAATTGTTTCGCGTTTTCAACATTCGGAGGTATTTTACCCAGTTTCTCTGACGCGCGTCTGACTAGTTACGGCTGCATCTACTTGCCCGACACTCGAGGTTACCGCAGCTTTTCAATTCATGATTCCTACATATTTATTTATTCTTCATTTCGTCAATTCTTCTCGTGTCACTGCAGAAAGCATATTTACGGATTTTCTGCTTTCCTTCATTTATCCTATTCCCATTAAAGAAGCAAAATAAAGCAGAGGAAGAAAAATATTGAGAGAGATAATTTTCTGTCCTCTGCATTTTGTAAACAACAGAATAAAGCAAATTGGGAGAATAAACAAATGTAGTGAAATTGCGATGCAAAATGTACACCTCGGTAGTAACGGTGTTATAAATCAGGACGCACGCGACAAAAGGTTAAATGGGTGAAGTGGCTTTTTATTTCACTAAATAAGCGGTTTATTTAACAAGCAAAATGAAAAAGTCAAATGTGTAAATAAATGATTAAATAAAGGTATGTTTTTATTCGCGCGTATTTCACATGCCAGGGACAGATTAAATTGGCCCGTTCAAAGCGAAATCGTTGGCGAAAATGATTTTTACGGAAACAGATCGTTAAGCCAGATAGTCGGTACGCTCCAATTAATGGAGTCGCGACTTCAGCGATTAATTAGACGGTTTTCAGGCCGGCAGGGAATTTTATCAGCGGCGAATCAAGCGTTTAGATCGTCGCTTTTGACCCGATGATGCGATAATCCGATGAAACAACTTTGTAATCCTTGCCACGTTCGCATCCTCAACCTCATTACTAGACGCTGTACCGGAGAAAAGGCAATCACCTTTGGCTACTTTATCCTTTACAATAAATTAGACCCACCCTAGGACGTGTTCTGTCAAACGCGAATATGGCGTTCCTGTATTTTTCTTGTTTCGTCGTGCAATAACATAGAATTTTCGAGGAAATAATGGAAACCCAATACAGTAATGTCTCCCACATTGTCAGTGTCGGCGCTATACCCACAGTGTCACCATGGAAGTGTCTACGCCTATGTATTCCTTATTACTGCGCCTATGCTATCTAAATCGAAGCCAGTCAAGCGTGAACTGGATGTAACGTCATCCGCCGCGCGGCACCTTTGATGAGACTTTCTCGTTTAACAATTCAAAATACAATATTTTAATTTTTTTAATTTTATTTTTTTTTAACTAAAAACTTTTCTATCGTATTTGTTAGGATTTTCCGATTAAAATGACACCAAACACGACATAATTTCAACAACATTTACTTATAATATTTACTACTTATTGTATAATTTGTTTTATTTCATTACCACTTTAATTACAAAGGAAAATGGTAAAGGTCTTCAGGTTCTGTACTCAACCGGAAAAAAATATGGGGACACCGAATTTTCATAGACTGCAGATACTACTCCAAAATCTCCGAGAAAATGCGAGTTATAGATAAACCATACTCATAAGAAAATTAACATTTCAGCTGGAAATCAGAGAACATGTTCAAATTGCATTACAAGCTTTTAATAAATTACAAAAAAATCGGTCTAAGAGAAGCACAAAACATCTCTCTATGAGCTTGTAAAGTCCTTCGAATGTAACTCTTTATTTATCGCTAAACATTAGCTGTGGTTCCATAGTGTTCGTATAACATTTATGCATTGTCCACAAAATGTAGTCGCGTACCTGCAAACTGTCAGTGAAACGTACGCGTGAATCTATAAACTGTCATAAAATGTAGTCCCGTACCTGCAAACTGTCAGTGAAACGTACGCGTGAATCTATAAACTCGCGCAAAATGTAGTCCCGTATCTCGAAACTGTCGCAAAATGTAGTCCCGTATCTCGAAACTGTCGCAAAATGTAGTCCCGTATCTCGAAACTGTCACAAAATGTAGTCCCGTATCTACAAACTGTCGCAACACAACAAAATATTAAAAATTAATAAGAAAATGTAGACCAAATTACGTCGTGTTTGGTGTCATTTTAATCGGAATAATCTCAGTAATACGTTAAAAAAAATTTTGTTTGAAAAAAGTTAATAATAAAAAAGTTTAAAAATTGCATTGAACAAAACATTTGATACTCGGGGATTTAAATCCTCGGTCGCCGTGGCTCGCTCTCTCTGTCCTTTTCTATGTTCGGAAAACTACAAAGGCGAGCTGCGATGCTCGAATTTCGATTCCTGTACACCCGAACTGTCATAAACCGATTCCGCGCAGTATGACAATGTGGGAGACATTACTGTAGTCCGTTCCGCATATCTGCAATATTCTTACTATTCCATGTGGATTAAACGTTACCTCGAACATTGAAAATATCATTTCAATAATATCCTGTTATTGCAAACAGTCAAATGACGTTGGTGAAAATAAGCAGTTTCTATGGATGGGGGAATGAAAAAGTAATCTTGTTGCAAGAGTGCTTTTTTAATAAAACATAGAACTATTTGCTTTGTACTATTAATTAGTAATCGGAAAATTCGTAACTAAATTTTTCAATCGCAACAGTGCGTTTTTGCGCTAACAGTACTAATAAAAACGTCAAAGGTTGGTGCAGCGATCAATAACGTTCAGGCTCGTCGGTAAGCTCCAAAAACCCTAACGAAAAAAAATGGTATTAAAGGGAAGCAAAAAAAATGTTAAAAAATATCCGCACGTTCTGGCGAAATTTCTTTGTCTCTCCAGTAGATCAATGAGTTGCGCAAATAGAAGGGCGATCGTTTAACGAGCAGTTCCACAATGAGAAGTCAAGTAATTAGCGGTAACCGTCCCCTGTTTGCTTTCCTTTCTGTTCTACCGCCTGCCGTCGTGAAAAATGGGTAACCCGTGATACCAACGGATAAAAAATGATCGTCGAGGCGACGACGCCTTCGTTAAAGCGACCAGCACACATTTCCCGGACGCTTTTGTCCTGGAAATGAAAACGAGGGAACGTTGTGCCGTGTCAATGATAATCTTTTTTCCTATTCTCATCGGACCAGCCATTTTTGCTTTTCTCCGTTGCTGACGACAATGCGGACTTGACAGAAATCATGGAAAAGTTGCCACGATCGATGTTCCTGTTTGTAATAAACTCTCGGATCAGTGAATAATCAAATTTTCGTTTCAACGACAGTTTCCGGCAACGAACAAAGTGCCGCAAGCCTTTGCGAGCTAAAAATAAGTACAATATCAACACGCTGTACTTTCCTATGTATTCTTTCCAATTTCTACTACGTTTTTCCAGCTGTGGTTTCTGATATTCCGCTGCTGGTATGCCGATCCGCGAGCAATTTTTTCCGTTTTTTTCAAATGGAAATTCTCCATCGAACAAGTTGCTTGATTACAGTGAGAATGGTTGTATTCGGTATGGTACGATAACGTATGTTCAGAATACTCGAAACTGATCTTTTAATCTGTTCGGTTTACGTTAGATTCATATCTTTAAGGTTAGCATAGGGGTATAGGTAATTAGTCCATTGTTAAGTGCTCGATGATAGTACGAGATAAAATACACGCTATAAAAATAAAATCGATTATCAAGAGCGCGTCGGACAGCTTTGAAATCGAAAATAACGAGGTGAATGTGCTTCGTCAAAGTCACTAAGAGGTAGTACGTGCAAAAAATAAACGACGCTTTCCTCCTCTAGACGTTAATTCATTGGATTTTTCATCAAATGGAGGACAATGTTCCAGCTGTTCCCGTTAACAGTTTGTCAGCTTACGCTGAAAAGTGTAACTCGTTGACCTCGTCAATTTAATCCTTAATTAATTCGTTACCTTCGGCACAACGATATCACACTTTTGGTAGGAATTGGTATTTCTCGCGCGAACTTGCTATTTTCCCATCAACCTAACATAATGGTGCATTGTCGACGAAAGAAAAGATTCGATTTTTGTTACGGGACCCTTTCAACATTGCCCGTGAAATATATTCCCCCTTTTTATGTTCGCGTATTGTCAGTAACTTCGTTAAACGTAACGCTGTATTACATTAACTGGACCAGTTTTACCGATACCCCATCGATATATCGCGATCAATTATACGATCAATTACGATGCGTTAAGCAGTTTCACGAGAGGAACAGAGTTTGCCAACAGTTTGCACGATTAAGCCAATAATTCAAGCATCCGAACAACACTCGGGGAGAAGCTATACGTATTCTGGCTACTCGGATGTCGCTGGAACCGTATATTTGCGGATACAAAAATGTCACCTACTTCGATTATCGATCGAACCTATCAATATCGGCGATACGATCCGCTTACACGCTGGGACCACACTCTAATACGGACGTCATGTACGTAAAGAAATATTCTGTTTGGAGATATAACGCGTGGAAATGCGATATGTGGGAGTACAACGCGCACAGATGCGGTATGCGAAAATGCAGCGCATGAAAGTATGATGCGTTGAAGTATACTGCGTGTAAGTACGATGCGTGGAAGTAAGGCGCGTGGATATACGACGCGTGAATGTACGAAGCGTGAAAGTACAATGCATCGTAATATGGGGCGTGGAATTACGACGAGATGCATCGTGTACGAGGTGTAATAAGGTAAATAAGTCATGCGTTAAATAGTCGAAGCAACTCGATTCCATGAACGAGCCAGCTATTAACCCAGATCGCAAATTCTGTTTTTTGGGCTATAACTCACCGGAAAGTCATCGATGCACTCGGTTCACGAATCAAACAATATTCGCGTTGAACAAAACATCCAGAGAACGCATGGAACTTCCATTTTTCAAGCTTATTTTCCTTTTTCCGCTATCAGCCGTATAGTGATCGTTCAAACGGGAAGAAAACGTCAATCATGTCATTCGTTTTCCGTCGCTTATTCGGTTGAAACGTTGGAGTAAATGATTCGATCTGTCCCGAAGCAATTTTCATCGTCGCTGCACTGAATAATTTCATTTTCTTTCTTTCACCGAAAATGAAATATTGTAGCGATAATTGAATTGTTATCCGATGACAGTGTACGCGCGGAGAAGAAAATCAGGAAACAAGCGTATTGTCTTTCTGCGCAATATTTCAATACTGTTTTCTTAAGTGAGAAAGAATAGTGTGAAATTGGACGCGCATTGTCGTTACCGGGAAATGTTTCTGTCGTTTACAACGCGTGTCGGCTATTTTACAGTAAACGATTCACGAAGATGGTGTTCTTTCCCCATACACGGGAAATGGGAAGCAGAACATTGTCTCGAGGCGTTGCAATCTATTCCTGATACTTTCTCTTTGTCCATTCTTTGACGGTCATTAAATGAAATGTCAAGTCGACTTCTAGTTTACAATTTATCGTTTCGATGAGAGCCAATGTGAACAATCGGAAACCTATTTCTATACTTCTCTCCAACAAATGTTCTTGTGAAAACTACTGCTTTAAATCTTCATTCTTCCAACATTTTTACCTCGATTTATCCTTCTTACGTATGGTTACCATGGAGACATTTATATAAATTAATCTTCCACAGTCCTTATTGATTAAATGAACATTTCGCTCGTAAAGACGTATGATATACTTGTCCAAATATTTAACAACCAGTTACGGGAACTCTGGAGGATTTACATAAAACGATATCTTTTAAGCGACGAATGTAAAACTAAAAAAATGTGTGCACGAGTGGGTTTTTAGAACTGAAAGCTTTTTAACGGCATTTAAAGCGGTTGCTCGTGAGAGGGTTAAATAATGGTTGCAAAGAATATCATGATTACATTTGCGTTATCACGTTTTAACTATGGTAAATATTAACGATATTTCAAAATCTGTCTTCTTTTCCCTTTGAGGGAGTAACGAAATATCATTATATTGAATTTGCGGTGACCCGTGACCCCGATGCCGGCAAACGTATTGAAACTGCTCGCGGTTCGTTTTGTAAAAAACGAATTAAACGCACCGGCGAAGCGTCTGCGAAAGAATTACCGTTGCATTCAACCCTTTTGAAGCTTAATTGCACCCTGTCCGCTACTTTCTTTCTGTTTTTTCATCACAGACCGCCCCTCCAAGCATTATGAAATTTTCTTTCAGCGCAAAAGCGAGAGGCTTATGAATACGCGGAAGGGATACGCGTAATTAGAAATGTTTGGTATCGTTTTTAACAGAGAGATTACGTCGTCGCGACAAGGTTATCGGACGATGCGTCGTCGTGCATCGTTAATTCCCACGGCTTCAACGAACAAACAGGAGAAAAACAGGGTTCAGGAGAGCAGTCACGCAATGATCGGACGTTGGTGTAACGATTTTTTCTGCCCCCTTCGAGTGGAAAGTAAAGTTTATCGTGCACGCGGAACACTTCGTCTTTGTTAGTTGAAAAATCACGAGGCAACGCGGGTAAAAATTTGCTCTTTCTAGACCGAGCGAGAAGAAGAGAAAAACAAAAGAATGATATTGCTTCGAAGAAACTTTGGACGAACAGCTTGTACTCTTTGATGCACTTCTTTTCTTCTTTCTTACTTCCTTTCTGTCATGCTTTCAAAGATTTTTAGAGAACTTTTCATGGATGCATTGTTATAAATTAGAGCGTGTTTGTCAACGGATACAATGGACGCCTTGTGATTCTCTCTTTTCCTCGGAACTTTGCTTCGTTAACAATACTATCGCGAAGAAAAGCTCGAAATTTGTGCTGTTAGAACGCGTCTTGCTCAAACAGGTACGTCGCTACGTGTTTGCTCAATTTTAGGACGCGAACTGTTGTTGCCAACATTTTAATTTATTTCGATATAATATATGTACAGACTTAAGAAGATTAGGATCAAAATGAATTTCAACATAATGTTTGCTTTTGAAATCCATTAACCATTCTTTGAATTTCTACAATTAATTTCATAGATGGTTTCCTGGATCTACTGTTTTATTAAATAGTGGAATGTATCAATGTTTCGACAATTACATAAGCAAATGTTGAAACGTGCTTCATTTACAATTTTTGCTGATGGCATCACTGAATCCCTATAACTTTCAATATTTGTGCGTTGACTAAATTAAAAAGTAGACTACAATACAATCATACTTTCGCATGTAGCTCCAATCCCATAATCCACAAAAGGGTCGAATCCAACATGAAATTGTAGCTGCATTTTGCAACGTTTCCCAAATATCGAATAATCCATAAAAGAGTTAAATTTGCTGCGAAATGAAAACGATACTTTGAAATCTTCCTCGAGTCCCGTAATTCATACAAGGTTTAAATCCAACATAAAGTAGTTAAATTCGAACATGTTAGCAACAAGCAGCAGAAGTTAATACCGTTCTCTGCGAAACACGAGGGGTTGTTTGTTCATCGAACTTTCCTCTGAACACGCAAAGGTACACGAGATATAGTAGCGCGATTAAGCCACGCAAAATGGAGCAAGTGCGTGGCGGTATCGCGTGGAAATTCGAAAAAGCAAATTCCCATACCTCGTGGGGATTGTAAGGTCACTAACAGGTCAGCTGTGCTAAGCGAACGGTGTGCTATTTGGTTAATTAGTAGAATTCGCGACGAGCAAATACAGCTTTATCGTCGTATCGTCACGCCCCTTGTCACTGCTTAATTGCCGTGAATAGAGAACCCGCGTAATTAACACCCCTCGTGCGTTTCGTGCAATCTTCTCGCGTAAATGTTTTCCAGTTACAACTCGTTTGTTCGAGATGAATATAGAAACCTAGTATACTCACGGATTTACGCGGAATAGGTGGTTGTCGATGTGACTTACTGGATGCAGGGTGTTGTTGTGGTTGCTTCAAGTAGGACGAAGAATGAAAGGAAAACACCTTTCTTCTGGAAAGAGTTGCACGATGTTTACGGCACGATGGGCGGCATGCTACTGCCAGAATCATCCCCGTTTCACCCTCCACACTCACCCCATTATTAGGTCGACGGCAGCGCAGCTACGTGGTGGATTCAATGACTATGACAAGCTCCCACATTTAGTTAATTTTACAGTTCAATTTAAATCCATTTCCTTTCTTTTGTTTTTCTTGCAACTTATCTTGGAACAAGTAGTGCTCGTTAAATCGTAAATGTTTTGTGTTGTTACTAATCGAGGCACGGATTTCTAACACTGGCATTATATGATATCAATGATCTGGGATATCAAGGATTTAGGATAGAAGGATCTAGGATACGGAAATCTGGGATGTCGAGATTTAGGACATAGAAATGTAGGATACTAGGAGCTAGGATACGAGGATTTAGGACATAGAAATGTAGGACACTGGGACCTAGAATACTCGGATCCTGCATATAGAGATCTAGAGACTATGAATTTAAATTATAGGGATCTAGAGTGTGAGGATCTACGAATATGAAGAACTAAAAATATAGTTTTATAATATATTGTAATCCACGTTCGTACTGGTTGAAATCGGTGTAACTCTTCTTAACAAGTACTATACAAATTTCAATTACCGTAATCGAGGTTTAATCGAACGAAAAAAGTTGGAACTTTTGCTTCGTGAGAACGTTGAAGACACGACAGTTAATTAATGCGATTCTAACGCGTTGACATTTTTATCGCACGATCAATGAATTACCATTACATCGAACGTGGTACGCGAATCCAAATGGATTTGGACGATTTATTTCTGCTAAGATAAAATCAGTATGAAGGATGTCCGTTCTCGTTCATTATTCATTCGAAATCTGTGAGTTTATGCATCAATGACGGTGAATAAAAATTTGGTGAATTTCACGGTCCAATTGAGTCCTTAATTGTTTGCTCAGTTTCGCCATAAATCAATATTTGTCGAAGGATGCCGAATCAATTCGCAGATAAAACAGTATTCGTCGGAAACAATTAGAGAAGACAAACTGTAAGTAATCCAAGTTCAATCTCGATCTTCGTCCCGGAGCGTCATCTATCAAAAACTTCTCGGTTAATTTATCAAACCGTTACAATTCTCTTGTTCGTCATTCGTATAATTAGTTCACGCTAATATCCCGTCAGCCGACAAAGCTATCTTTAACGATTGTGAGCACATTTCGCGTCAAGGAATTAATTCGCGTTTTAATTAAATCTTTCGCGTAGGATCGTTGCATTTCCTGCGCCAATTGATTTCCCCCTCCATCGACACGAATTCAGATAACGTAAGTAAATCGTGAAATACCAACACGCGACGCGTCACCGCATTATCTTCTCGTTCATCTTTTCTTCCAGGCTGAAATTAAATTTGTATCGCGTGAACTGTGCAAGCATCTCGCAGGTATACTCGATCTTGAACAAGATTTTCGGTTGACACGAAAGTAACCGGGTTTAATATTTCCGTTCGAAACGAACAAAAAAATTATGGGAACAGCCACGAGTTACATTTTGCGCCTGGGAACACGAAATTCTTGGCCGTTTTGGCGAGTAGCTAAGCGAGAATTTCATCTAGACCTCTAAGGGTTGCAATAGCAGCCGAGTCACGCTAATAGCTTTCACCATATTTTACGACGAACGTTTTCAGGTTATGTATTACCGCGGAATATTCGCGCGATCTCGGTGAAGTTGCATTTTTCTGCAAAAACGCGAATGATTTATCGCTGTAACGCGTGACCAGAGAATCATTCGCGAGATCATGACTACGATATCGCTCGTTTCGATCATCGAACGGGTTATTAACCCTTTGTAAACGACCCATCCAACTCGCTCGAATATTTCTCCTTTAACTTTCGTGATATTATATTAACGATGTCATTTTCTTCGTCGTGGACCATCGGCGATATTATTAAACAGGGAAGATTAACTTTTCTCGTAAATTACATTCGATCTTCGCGACATTGTGTAGTCGATGAAAGAGAGAAGTGTTTCTTACGAGCAAGAATTTTATGCAAGCTTAATTGCATTTCCGAGATGCGAAGAATATTAGAACTCGGTCACGTTCTATTTAAAATGTGTTCCGCGGTAATCGTCTTAAATATCTCTTCCTCATTTTCCAGGTAAAATCTCGGAGATGATCTCTTGTTCGTGGAAAGTCGAAACGGGGAAACAGTTGAATGTCGAATTAGAACCGAGAATCTACCATTGTTTCGAAAAGCCGGCGTCGTACAAGATTCAGATTTTGGAACATTGAAACTGTAGGATTTAGGATTCTGGAACTGTGAGCCTTTACGATTTTAAGGCAGTATTATTTTGAGACCATGAGGTTGTGGCGCGATGGGATTTTGAGAGTTCAGTTTGAAGTCTTGGGACAGAACTATGAGACAGTAAGATTTTGTGAATTTGAAACTTTATTTTGCTACTTTGTAACTTTGTAAACGTCTAGCTTTATAACTTTATGACCCGGGGCTTTCAAACTTTAGTACTTGCTCGAGAAATTTTTATTCGCATCGATCTTTATATCAAGAATCCACCTTAAAGGTCGCTAACGTACGAAACATATTTTTGTTCATCGTCCTACTTAGAGTTCGGATCCTGTCACCATATGAGAATCTTTCTTGTAGCGTCCTCAAATTATTAAGCGGTGTATTTGTATTTTAAATCGATTTAACTGGGTGCACGGCAATTAAGTAAATTCGTAGATGTACCGTGTTTGCCCAAGTATTCGAAGCACGATAATCTCGTCATAAACGTAGAAAGCTTGCCGAAGGATCTCAAATTACGCAAATCTTGATCTACCATGAAGCATCTTTTGTTGTTGGGAACGCTTCCTCAAGTTTCGTCTTTGTTTGTTACACACTGCAAGATTCCGAGTCACCGCAAACGCTGCAGGTGCTTGGCTCGCTCTGCGAGAATAATGGGAACCAGTGCTCTAAAATGTTGTTCAAGTTATAATAGCGAAACACTTGGGTTGGTAATCGTCTCGGAACGTGTTATTCTACAGAAAGCGACGTTCGAGTTTTTCTTTTGAAAATTCTCACGGAGAAACGCGATAATTAACAGCTTTTACAGTTCCTCTCCAGCGTGCAAACAACAAAGTTTACCCTCAAATTTTCAACTTGTACCATAATACTAATTTTACTGCTGCGAAGTACTTTAACAGTGCACACTCGAAGAAAATATTTGAACAAAGTATACACGTAGACTACATCAGAATTTATTGGTTCCACACGTTTTTAAATAATTTGAAATCCTACAAATTTATCTAGCCAATCTTTTGCGTATCCATCGATTGCCTCTTCGATTCCTGAGTCCAGGTTCTCGTGTTTCTCTTCGAACGCGGAGTTTATGGGACGATCTGCAGGGACAAATCCGTTCTGTAACAAAATAAGTCCACTGCCACATCTTCGTCTTTTTGTAAAAATTTTAAATGAACAGGAAACTTCGGTGTGCATACAATCTGTGCATGTATTGTCGCATAAAAACAGGGAGTAGAAAATTGATCGTATTCACTCACAGTTTTTCGAATTCGATTGTAGTTTCGGTTGTAAATTCGTGGCCCGTTTCTACGATACTCTGGAGGTTCCCTTGTCCCGTGCAGAATCAACGCAAACGCTTCTATTGTGCCATTATTCTCTTTTGGACCGATCTGTTGAACAAGAATTCACGAAATCGGGTCAGTAGAGATTGATTCGTTCGACGTTGGTAGCGCGAGTCGAACGAAAAAAAGGAATATTAACGGGAAACATTTGTTATAAACAATCACCTGGTCCAGAATATCTAGAGTCCAAACACCACGCGGATCCTCGCCCCACGATGCCACCGACATGAATTTCCATCCCTTAAAACCGGCATCCGAGCTGTCCAGTGTTCTAGGTTTCAATATTTGCACCTGTGTTCCTTCAAAATTTACCGTCGATCAATAAACAATAGCGTAACTCGGAAAATCAACACGACAGTCGAACGTGCTGTTAATAACTTATTTTTCGATGCGTTCTACGACCTGATTTCGAACGCGATCATCTGTCAAGATGAATATACATGAAGTATGGAAAAAATATGTATACATATGCAATGCAATTTGTGCAAAATACGTTGCATGCCGTTCGGTATGCAAAAATGCTGAATAAAGAATATATTTTTTCAACCGATTAATAACACGATAAATTGCTACCCTGCTCCTGCTGTTCTACCTGTTTTGCATAAACATTCGTGTGCACTCGATCTGTCCATCGCTGCCCTAAGCAATTATAAGATTATTTTACCGAAACGAATGTCATTCGAGTGTTCGTATCATTTGCGGTTGCTTTCGGTTGACCGAATTCGCGTCTCATCGGCCTTCGTTATTTTACGAATATTCCCCGATGTATTTACGCACGCAACACCGATTATTAATATAACAGAAATCCGTGGTCGGAATGGAATCGTTGGAACACGGTGGCCAAATCTCTCTCTCGCTCAGATTTGAATTAGCTCAATTGTATTATTCTCTTGTTGTATTGCCGCCTACACGCGGATTTTCACGCAATCGACATCCCCTCGCCGTAACGCACTAAGTTGCACGCGAATCGTGGATTCGGAATTAAGACCTGACAGGAAGTTCGATATAAAACTCTCTTTTAACACCGTCGAGGACATAAATCTGGAGGATTGACTGTTCTATCGCCTGGGAATAGTTCACGACACGAAATCGGTCTCGATAGATATCTTGCTCGTGAAGACTGTAGAAATCTTATTTTCAAGACGTTTTGCTCGAACGTCTCGTCTATGTACCACATTTGATACTATAAAATCCGTTCGAAACGGCGATAAATGCGCGGCCGAGCAAAACAGATATCTCAAAGTGCAGTGAAATGCAGCTTCGTTGTGCATAAAAGTGTTTCACCTAACATTTGAACCGTGAAACTCTTTGTCGAAATGTTAAGCTTCGCATTTCGTATACTAATTATAACGATGCAATTATAATTATATACGGTGTAGTTGCCATACAATTTTTATATAATTTACATATGCAACATATTTAAAAGTTTTCCGACATATTTTCTCGTTTCATTACGGGTTGGGTGAGTTTCTTAAACGACAAAACGACCTTGGAATGTTAACAGCTTGACACAAACGTAAAGCGCATACCTGAGGGTGCTGTCAGGTACATCTGAAGAGCACCGCGAAGACTGTACTCGAGATTGACCTCGATTTCTACGTGTTCTAAAAACGTTATCTCGTTCCCAGTCGATCGACACTCGTCTTCTGTCTCGAATCGCAGCCTCCTTGTATCTCCATAAGCCAACCTCTTGTCGACTCTGAATCAAAGAACACTTTTTGAACGAGCATATCCTCTACGCTACGAATCCAACTTTCTTGATACGAAAGATGTATAAATACTTCGTACTTAAGAATTTCGGAACTTTGGATTTTGTAAAGCAATGGATTAAAATGCATAAAATTTGGAGAGGTCTGTTTCTAGAATCGATTCCGGCACCTTAAATATTCCACGATATAGCAAGCTGGTATCGTGCAGATGTCGTGTGGCTACGGTTGGATTAAAGTTTCGCCAAGAGTGCAAAGAGGAAAGTTGATGCTTCGAAACGGAAACCTTCTAACTGTATTTACTTTTCAAGAGTAGCGTTACACGGTTACCGGGAAAAATAACTCTTGCAGTCAAATACTGCTTTTATCCTTAATTATTCAGCGGTATCGTCGTCAATAATATATCAATGTTACTCGGAACCCGACAAGAATTGTACGGATTAAATATTGTATCATCCAAGCAAGAAAACGTTGCTCGAAAAATTTTAATGCAAACTTCCGTGCATCATTGAGAACGCCAACATATGTCTTGTTCGAGGCAGAAATATGTAGTGCTGGAGGGGGATAACCTTTCGAGCAACAGCAAGAAACGCAGGAAAAGTCCTCGAGACGTTCCACTTTTACGACTGTCGTCTTTGCGATTCGGTAACGAACATGTAAAGCCCTCTTCCCGAGATGTTGAATTTAACGACGTGAAGTCGCTGCGCTTTTTCAAGCATCAAGGACAGACGAAAGCTCATCTGGAACTTTAATCGTGAGAAGCAGAATGTGCACCTGTGTTGCCGTATTTTATGACCCAAGAAACGTATTTTAACCAGTACGAACCGATTTCCTTGAACTTGCAATTCTACCGAACAGTTTCGTAATATCGATTCATTAGTTTTACGAGCTCGGATATTCCCTGTTAGCGGCGTTTAAAGCGGCCTACGGAATCACGTACAATCGTGGGAATCTAAATGGACCATGAGTGGCAAATCCTACATGTGTAGTACCGACAATACCGTCGATTAGCGAACGTACATATTACATTCTGTAAGCCGGATCGATTTTTTCGTTTCAACAAACATTTGGAATTCATTGGTATCTTTAAACAAATCGATAGAAATTGGGACATTGTTTCGGCTACTTGTTCGAAATATTATTAAACAATTTATTTAATTCGAAATAAATCTCTATCGATTTGGCTAGACATGACAACTTTGAAACTTTCCTAGGTTTATTATCATCAGACATCCTTCGTTACCGTGTAAAATACTGGGGAACAGGGATGAGAATTAAGGGAGAAGATCAAATTTCCTCGTAGAATTACTCACACTCCAGAAATGTCCACTTTACAGATGATTTTCTGCGGCACAGTTGTCCAATTGGAACTTGCCGTGACCAACGTGTACGCGTTCATAAGTCCGAAGCCGAAACGTGAGTTGAACCAAAATCCGGCAGAGTTTCTGAACCATCCAGGATTCTCCCTGAAAGTTCATGCAATTACGGGACTCAACAGGGTGAAAGAAAGAGTGGCCGACGTAAAATGAAACGGTTCTCAGTAAAATGCGAAGTAATTCCTTTTTACGCGTCAGAAGGTGTATGTATCTTGCTATTGAAACTGCGAAACACGCGTTTAATTTAACAACCTTCTTCGTTTAAAAGATCGGACTCCTGTTTTAACAGGTCACTGGATCGCTAAAGTAGACTCGACGTTGTTGGAAATATAACGTAATTAATTTTCCTTCTGCATTATTCACGAGTTCATTTAACGAACATCATTTTAAAGCGCGAGTCACTTCATTTGTGCGATATTAACGTGTCACGAAGAATCGTACGCTTTATCTGTGTTCTGAGACCATCGTGTAATCGTCGGTGTAATTGTTTTTTTAAGTTCTTCTTTAACATCGTCGCAATTATCTTTATAAACGGTGTTAGATTGGAGCGCCAGATTTATTAGTTTTCTACGGTGTACCATTTTGTTTTTCTTTTATAAAAGAAGTTTTGTATCGTTTTACAGAAAGGATAGTCCAAATGTTTACGCTGTATTTGAACACCGGAGGAAGGAAAAGTTCGTAACCGGCGTGCCATCCATAACCATTAAATCGCGAGAAAAGGAACAGTACAATTCATTGAGCACGACTGTAAAAAAGACTAAAAGGTAGAAAGCTCGGTCTTAGAGAGGTGCAAGCACGTCGTGACCCTGACTGTCGATCAGGCACGTGCAAAAGCAACGCGACCGGGCTATTATTTCAATCAGGGAAAGCATCGGACCCCACTTCCTATCCGTTTTACCTCAATTACTGTTTTCCGTAGAAACAGCACGACCTACATTCCGCGTCGGTCGCGAAACGAATAAGAATGACGCGATATTTTAATCCGACGTGATTCGTGTCGTGCAACGGGAAGAACGCGAGATCGACGCGGCCTGTTGTCTCGCGAGAATGCTTTTTATCTGCTCTAACGAATCGTGTCGAACGTATTTCGTATATTGAAATGGAATTTTATTAATTGGTCGCTTGATTGTATTTTCGATTCAAAGTGATTCGTATTTTGGAGATTGTGATTTCGTGAGATGGGAACTCTGGAAGACTGGGACTTTAGGAGATTGAAATTTGGAAAAATTGGAATATAGATACAATTATAAATAACTGCATCATATTAACTGGGCGAGTTTGTTATTGACATATTCGATTGCGAAATTGGTAGCCCATATTTTGCAAAATCAATAGCTGTGATAACATTATATTTCCGTTCATATTGAAAACGGTTATTAAAGGGAATTACGTCCAGGTGTTTTAATATTATATGTACCGAAGTTACATTTATAAATCATAATTAATACGTTGCGATAGGGCAACGAATATTGCTATTGAAAATTATCGAATACTAACATAAATTAGATAAATAAAAAATAATCTCACCTAAGAGGGCTGTATTCTGATGTCCAAACAATGAGATGTTGTACGTCTCTCCACGTCAGATCCTTGCTTTAAGATAACAATTAGATTATTTTCATCTCTTTATATTTCTTAGTAAAACATTTTCAGTGTCAAGATCACGCCGAAGAGTGCAGAAGTTAATACACAAAGTTAACTATGATAACTTTGACGACCCTTTAAAACACGATCATCCGTTCCCCGTTAAAATTGCGTTAGAGAAATAGAAGTTCGAAAAAGAAAATAACAGAGAAAATTATGCAGCAAGTACGTACTTAACTTGCAAAGCTAAGGCCAGTATTCCAGCAGCTAATGGAGCGGACGCAGAAGTGCCGGTGTGCTTGGTCGTGCAGGTGTTTCTCAAGTCTGTTGTCGCCTGTAAAGACAGAAATGGAGTCCATTATATTATTCTGCACGCTTTGTGCCCCATTCTGAAAGCCGGAATGGCGATGAATATTGGTTAAAATTGATTTAAACGCTACTGCACTCTAGCCTTCCGCCATTCGATTAATTTTCACTGGATAACAGCATCGCTAAGGAACTGATTCTTAACAGTAATATTGGTGTTAACGCTTGTTCATGCCAAATGTCTATTTGTACACGATGTATCAGTATATCGTTTGTCACGAATGGAATAAAATCGAGTACGTACTATCATCTGATCGTGATAAGCCCCGCTACTGTACGTTGTCGCTAATGTAGCTGGACAGCTTTCACCGTACCAGGGAAATCTTCCAGTTTGACTGGCGGATCCAACAGCGATCGTGTAAATGCTTCCCACGTATCCATCGCATCCGCAGTCGTCGGATTTTGAGCCACCATTTCCGGAAGCCCACACGTAAATGCTCCCCTTGCCGTCTCTGCCCTAAATAATCAAGTATCTTTTACCTAAATGCCTTTATATATTTTCATAAATTTAAGTCAGAAGCGATCCGACAGCAGCGTTCGAGAACGAAATGATAGTTCATGCGGCTTGACAAATATCTGCAACTATAAATATGTATCGCGGCTTGTTCTCAAACCTTTCACACCCTGTGCTCTTCATGAAAGTTTCATTTTTATCAGAACCATCGAGGATTTCGAAAGTTCCTGGAAACTTTTCGCGCCGCCTTTTTTGCTCGTTTAAAGTTAACCACGATCCCGCAGAAGTTTTGCGAGAAACCCGCAGAGAGAGAGAAGTAATTAGGAGGAGAAGGAATCCTTATTATTGTCGGGACGTTCAGAAAATTCTTAAGGTGAAAATATTGCGAGGGCAGTACATGGCGGTCGCTCTGTGAAGTTATTAACGTCTCAGGTAATTGGACGTAGTTGACCCACGCTAGAGTTTGTCACCAACTCCGCTGGTCCGGGATAATTAAACGCGATATCCAATTGCAAAGGTTTAATCGTGTATTTCTCTACTCGCCATTGTGACACCCCTTTCAAGAGCCTCGATGGCAAGCCTTCCGGGCGCTTCTAAACTTTTTCCATCGTCGGCGGGTCCCCAGGAGGCCGTGTAAATGTCCACCAGTTCCGGTTTGTATCCGAGAGCCTCTCCCTCGACGCGATCGTTTACCAAACCGTCTAGCAGCTTGATTCCACCGACGGAAGCTTCGAAGGCGACTCCTACGCCGCATTTTCCGTTGTTTGCCTCCATCGCTATCTCACCTGCACACCTAGTGCCGTGTCCGTTTGTCCCTGGAGACGTTCAATAAATCGCAACGCGTGAAAAAACATCTAGCAAATAATAGTTCCACCGGGCGAATTTTATTTATGACGGTTGAAAGCTTTTTGGACCCAGTGAACTGGAAAGGGGGTGAATACACGGTTAATCGTTAAACTTTTCAAGCGTTTTATGGCATCATTAGTGTGCTAATACAAAGCAGTGTAAATAATAGTAATTGAACAATTTGCAGTTGATCATGGCGATATTGTCATTATCGATAAAGGAAATGAGGTCCAAAGGGGATGAAAATTCTAGTTACGTCAGTGATAGCGATCGTTCAAAACGATGTAACAGCGATGGTGACAATTTTTTAAGTTTATTGAAACTGGTGTAATATCTGACATTATGCGATACAACGTACCTGATAACTCGTATCGTGGCAATGGGTCATCGTCACCCCCGTTCACGTCGTAACTGATGGATGGATCCTGTTTAATCCATTAACAATCATATTATTCGATTCCAGTTTGAAGGCTGGTTAATTGAGCTGTAGTCGGGCTTTGTACGAAATATAAACTGCATCCACAGAAATTGATTACCGGAAATTTGATACAAAAGATGAAAGATAGATTTTGCAATTACAACTTTTCATCGTTATTTTACCAAGTCGATACTTCGATCCTCAGACTAATGATAAAGTTATATATAGCTGAATGCATTAATTAATTTATAAGTTCATTCGATATTTCTGAAGTATTCGAAGAGATTGAGATGCGTCTTTCGTCATCTGTGAGTTGCAAGAGGTAACACAAAGCAGAATTGTTCGACTCACGTAATTGTTACGTAGGTCGTCGTGGGTATATTCCAAACCATCGTCTAAAACAGCGATTCTGACTCCACGACCTGTTATCCCCAGTCGATAAAGGGGTAGAACGTTCAGATCCAGCTTGGGTAAATCCTTGTTCGACCTGGTGTCTTGCTGCAACCGTTGATAAAGAAGTCTTATCACGTAGTAACCGAATCGAGCGTAGAGCGCTTTACCATCAACTGCTTTGCCGAATATTGATTTTATTTTATATAGATTTTCCTCGACAGCACTTTATTCTAGGTCATCCCAAAAGTTCGACATGAAATTTTCAAGGTATACTTTTTCAAAGAAAAATAAAGTGTTCAAACATGTCCTGGTCAATGAAGAACAATTATGATATTAAAATACGTACAATGTCTTGAGATAATTATTGATGTGAAAAATATGAAATTTTAAGAATGGCCTAATATTATTTTATCTTCAATCTTAAATACCTATTCTAAAATATTGTATTTTGCTATTTACCAGATACCATTCTTGATCCCATAGTTCATCGTTGAACATAAATTTAGAGTCTAACCCATACTGTAGCGAATTTCCATCATTTTCTTCCACGCTATTCAAGCGATACTGATCTAGTTCCAATCTCTTCTCTCTTATCAAAGGTTTCTCCGAATCGTAGCTAAATAACGGTACGTAATCGCGTTTGTATCGCTCGATCACCTTCTGTTGATCTGCCCAAATGATCTTCGCGAAAGAAAAATCGTGTCAGAGAGGATTTTAACTTTTAAACGAGGTTGTTCAAACAGTTTTTAAATAATTCTTAAAGGAGATCACCTTGACGCTCGAATTTAACGCTTTCGTTGAACGAAGTCCACTCCTCTTCTCGTGATCGCGACTGTGATCCTTGAGCCACACGTACGTGTCTTTGAACCCCAGAACCTAAACCAACAGACACGTCGTATGTAAAATTCATAAAGAGCACAGTTTCAATCATTTTCGGTATTTGTTCTTCGCAAACAAATTCTTGTGCGTGAACGTGTACAGAAGCGTTGCGTAAATATTGCTTCATAAAAATTCAAATTAACGTTGCACCGATATTCTGTGCGATATTGCTCTCGCTTATTCCACCATTTTTATTTCCATCTTTCATCCCTATAATTTGAAAACCATGCAAAGCAATCCACATAGGAATATTCTAAAGGTATTCTGTGAAGCATATTCGATGTTACACACTTATTTATCTTGTAGTTTTGGAATTTCGAAATATCAGAGTACCAGGTCCCAAAGTCCTTAAAAAGTTGCAAGTTTTTATTATACCAAAATTCCAAAATTCCAAACGCTGAAGTGTTCGACAATTCGAAGGAAATTCACGAACAAGAGGTAAGGTGATTCCGCCGTTCGATTTCGAGGGTGTTATTCTGTCTCCTTAAATCGTGCACCCTCCTATCTCGAACGTCGAGGGTGAAACACGACGTCGCGACGTTTCAGCCCTTCGAACGATCAAAAGGGACGCTTCGATCAGGACAGTATGAGAATAAAGTTGGTGTCTCGATCGCAAAAGACAGAAAGGCTTTCCGTGACCCATCGAACGACTAATGTCGAGTATCGTGACGATATTATTATCCGGTGGCACGTGGTGGTGTTTTTGTAGGGTATCCCATGTGTCGCACGTCTCTATGGGAAGAGGGACCACCTGGTCGAGTAGAAGCCACGATATTTCCGTAACGAGCGGCGCGTGCCTTTTATTTCGATCCACCTCCTGACACTCGAATTTTCCGACGGTCTGCTCCTGATACTTTATCGATCCGACCGTGCCCTGATTGATGATATTGTGGTGGTGACTGCGTGTGTCGGCGCAATAGGGTGCGACGCACGGGGTGCTGCAGGTGCAAAGTAGTTTATGGTTTATGGTCAGTTGGAGGAGATAAGAAATGAAAAGCGTGTTGCAGGAATAATTACATACTGTTAATTCATCTATGAATTTCAAAAATGCATTCTAGCCCTGTTGAGAATGATTTATCGCGTTGATTACCATCAGATTTACTGCTGACCAGAGAATAATGGTAACGATTGATTAATTTTGGAAAACATGATTCTGCAGCTTTCAGCGAACGTAACATTAACAATAATCGAAGTCGTAAGAAATACATCATGAAGAAATAGGAAATTTCTCGTTGAAATGTTAATAAAAAATAAAACACGAATAACTTCTTTTGCCTGTTGATCAAAAATCGTCGGAGCGTTCGAAATGAATTCGTATCACGGACACTATGTGTGCTTCAAGCGATACGAATGTCAATTATAAATAAAGTTTGCGTTGTATAAATTGAATACACCTGACTGTGCAATCGAATGCTGTACATTTTGTTTGTTCATGTAAAATTGCATCGTTTCCATGTTCGCAATATCCCCACTTTGGTTAAAAAAATGTCCCAGAAAGTTGGAAACATTCGTGATGCAGACAACAGATAAGTTACACAAATATTGTGACACAATGTCGCAGCATGCCGTAGAATTCGATAGTTGTATGATCGAACACGTCGAATTTTGTAGTCGCGCGATCAAGTGATTTTTATAGTTGTATCATCAAACGATTTTTATAAATGCACGACTAAGTTAATTTTAATATTTCGCATTTCGAAATGAATGTCACGCGGCAATATGCAACATTTTGGTACTGTTCGTTTCGCGAGCTCATCACGGATTAACGCGGCCCACGTTCCGCAATTTTCCGCATTAATTAACAGCCGAAGACATTTTAACACGGTCCGTGTGTACACGCGCGAACGCGATAACACCTGACCCGAAATTACGGCCGATTTAATCGTCGAAAAACGCCTGGTCGGCGTAACAATGTTACGCGATATTACGGCAGATCACGATAGGCTCAAGAGTGGCCTCAATTTTCATCGAATCACATCAGCGTGGAAAACAAAGACCATAGAAATCCCTTATGAAACAATAATCCTGCATCTGGTCGGGTTGGTTGCCGGGGAAAAAAAATACCCTATAATCCTGTATCCATTATGTGGAACCAATTCGGTCATCGAACCAAACGATAAACGACTCGAACATCCTCGACGAATGTACATGCTTGTTTTCCGTTTTATTTTTTTTTTACCTGTCCATTCTACCTGTCTGTCCGCTTGTCTGTATATTTTTTCTCTCGTATTACTTTAGTTTTGACACGCACACACGGATTATTTATCGTATGTGTTAACGATCGAACGCGATCGGGTAAGCAGTTACCGATTTTTACGTCACCGGAGCCCGATATCGGTGCCATCGCGGCTTCCGGCGCGCAGGAAGTCAAAACGTGCAATTTACATCGACGACATTCGGCCCTGCAAATAATTTTGCCAACAGCTAAGAAGATTTATGGCTTCGATATTGTTCGTTGCCCGGTTGTTGCGTTAATGCCACGCTACGTCGTGTATTTTTCACTCCGATTCGAATATTTTACGCCGTTCGTTTTATTTCTGTCGCTACGACGGATGGATAAAAATTCTGACGATTTTGCCCACCAATATCCTTCAAAAACATTTCACTTCCTGCTAATCTATGCTGATTCAATTGAAAACAACATTCCGGGTCACACGTTCCTCCACTACCGTGCTCCGAATTGAGACTTTCATCTCGACTTTTGGAATGCTATTCGGCCTTCATTACTCCTCAGGCTCATCCACTTCTTCCTGCGAAACGAGCAATTTTGAAATGAGACACGTTCGTCTTAAATTCCACGTGGGAACGCTTCAAACTCGAATTCGTTTGTTACGTGATAATGACGTCGTCGTCCACGTCCCCGTGGCAATCGACGTTCTATTTTGTCCGAAACCACCCTCGAGACGAGCCTCTTCCTCTCATTAACCCTCCGAGCGCCACCAACCAATATGTACGTTCAGCGAAATCTATAGGTTCGGAGTTTGGACCGTAGATGCAGATATCCGACTAAGATAGGTTCGGTACCGTAATAATACGTGGCTGTGATAGTATGGCGAGTCATAGTGAATGCATGACAGTAGAATGTGTGACTCGTACTAACACGGCGTGTGGTAGTGTGGTACGTGGTAGTACAGCACGTGGTAACACAGTGAGTGGGATGCATGGTAATGCAATGCATATGCATTGAAATGGGTGGTAGTACGGAGCGTGGTAACACAATGCGTAGTATCGGGATGCGTGGTAGTACGATACGTAGTAACAGTGCGTAATAGTGGTACGCGTAGAAGTGAACATGTAGTGATACAACGCATGGTAGAACGTCACGTAATAATGGAATGCGTGGTAGTACGATACTGGTAGTACTAGTTTATACGAATGGAAACAAGCCTTCCATCAGCGACGTGTTTTAAAACATGTCTGAAATGCAAATAAGAAATCAGTGGTACTCATTACTTGACAATCAAGCGTTGGTCTTATCGGTCGTTCGAATTGCGGTCGATCGTCTCTCTTGTGGGGGAATATCAGCGAGATCGAGGCCATCGAGGTCGATCTGTAATAGTGTTGGTGCAAACGACTGATTCTAGATGCGCCAGAGGGAAAGGAATGAGATGTGGAGATGGTAAGGGCAAGGTAGAGGGAGCATTTTCGCAGTCCATTTGTTTTGATCGGATTTCCAACTGTCTCTGGTAATCCCGCGGCAGTAAGCTCCCGCAGGCATCGTCAGAATCCAATGAAAACCCTAACGTTCCCCTATCCTACGTGGAGCAGAGACACCTTTCGTCGTGTTCGTGGTAGGGCCACACCTTCCCCGTGGATTCCTCTCTCGTATTATCGCTGTCTACGAGCTGTTTCTCCTGGTACTTCCCGCTTTGGTTCATGTTCTTTCCAGTTCTTTTCTTCGTCGAGTGGATTACTAACGGTGGATCGAAAACGTTTGGTACTTCGGCTCTCGTTAATCGATCAATGCGTTGGACCCAGTATCGAGTTTGAATGCACTATCGCTATGAAACAATTCTTCCATAGTACAGTTCACTTTTTTGTCAGTGTGTCTGATCCTTCATAAAAAATACAAATATAGAGACGAATAAAACCGTTCGCATTCGATTCAACTGTTTCAATAAATACTCGGATTTTTATCCAATATTCCCGACTTTCTATAAAATAGAAAAGTGGAGATAAATACTATGGCATTTTTGAATAGGAAGTGTTAATGTTTGAACTATGATCCTGTATCACAATTCTTTCGACGAAAATTCAATTTTTATCAGCGTTCAAAATTTATATCGTACTGATTTGAAAAGTATTCTCCAAGCTTTATGACAATACCGAAACTATATTAGTTATCTGTGAGTCGTTAAAAAGCGAAATATCAACAAATATACAATTGTACAAAATATTAAAACAAATTGTGAGTCATGGATCGAAATGATTGTACGTATCGTACATTTAAACTGTAGATTCCCAATGTCTCTCCATATTTCTAACCCTCCTCCCCATAGAAAAAGCAATTAACTAACGTTACATGTCCAAAGGGCTGTAACTACTGTCTGTCTGACTACAAACCTGGAATCAATCATGATTTCCGTCCCAGTCCACAAATTCACCGCGTTTTTCATCCACTCCATTCGTTTCCCATCATCCTCGAAATGTTCGTATCTCCAATTTCAATTTTTACAGAAATAACACGCGAACTCGCGATCTCACATTGTGTTATTTGCTCGCATTCATCGAGGTATTCGCTTCCATCTGGAAGATTGTTTGGTTCGCGTTGGCGCATAAGCAGCCACCCATGTATCATTATCGTTTACGATACACGCAGTTACATATCGATGTATAAACACCGGCAAGGATATGCGATCCTTCGAGCCACGAAACTGCCACTCCACCCTCCTGAATTCAATGTATATAATTGAATTTGCAGTTCTCGAGTGGCTGGCAACGAGTAATCTCGAGCAACACGCATACAGCCGAGCTATTTACACGCGAGAACCGTAACGACGTTAAGCGATATATGTATGTACGAACGATTATTACACCGAATAAAATTAAATGTCACAATTTGCGAGCAATATCTGTAAAATTTGAGGAAATTTCCTGTATTGTACGTGAAAATTCATTTCAACGTGAAAATTCATTTCCTTGGTTAAAAACACGTTCCAGTAACGAAATTGCTAAACTGTTACGTACAAACTTCACCGACGATTGTAAGCTGATAGCAAATTAAGTTAAACGTTTCTCTATTTTATACCCCATGCATTTGTCCGTAAAAGATTCGAGAACCAATACGGAACGTTTTTCATTTTCTGTTTTTTCCGTTTCGGTAATTAACCATCAACGCGTCGAAGATTTGAACAAATATCAGAGGTAGAATGTTTTATCGGCCACGCAGAATTTCACTCTTCCAAAGAGAAAATACAACGAAGTTGTTTGTGCACCCGACAGATACGATGAGCACGTAATATGTAGAAAATTGAATTATTAAAAGCAATCTTTGAAACTATGCTACGTCGAATCCAACGTCAAAGTCAAAGTTTTAATTGAAATCAACGCCGTAATCAGCGGTCACGTGAATCTGGTCAAAGAGGAGCCTCCACTAGTTCCATACACTCGATCTCACTTAACTCTTGAACCTATTAGTATCGTATCGATTATGTTATGTATCGGAATTACGTGGCTGACACTCTCGTAAACTAGTACCTAATTTTACAGCAATATCGTGTTGGGAGTTGTTGCTTACCGTCATGTCATCGCGGATTAGTCGTTCGAAGTCAGGAACTTGGAAAAATGTTATATCCGATAGAGTATATTATTATTATTACTATTATTCGGTATAAACTTTCGACTATTCGTGTATGAAATACATTTGAATGTTGTATTTTAATCAAAACACTGTTGTATCGCAATGCGTGTCTATGCAACGTGCGATATACGTTCAACGCATGTTGATCCAACTAGTAATCAGTTACAATTCAACGCGTGGTGATTAAATGCGTTTTGATCCTGCGTACAACGCATAGAAATGCAGTGCGTAGCAGTTGAACACATAATAGTGCAACGCGTGTAACACATTGCAGTTCAACGAAGTGTATCGTGTCAACGGTAAAGCAAAGAAGCTTCGTATGATGCTTGTAGAGGAATTAGTGCAACGTACCACGACTCGAACCATCGTCGATGAGAAATGTCGGGAGCAATGTTAACCGGAGATCGAAGATCAAATATCAAGATCTGGTCTACTCGATACGAGATTAAACCTTTCCGAAGGTAGAAAGCTAACGAAGGCGAATACCAGCCAGCAGGTCGCTGTGACATCTGTCAACCCCCGTAACAGGGAAGTTCATTATGGCGTTCAGCAGGGCGCCACGTCATTTATATCAATTACTGCCAAACGCTAAGCTGAATCGGCAGACCTTCGCGTCGACCTCAATTATTTACGAACGTCATTAATGCTTGCAAGGGAAAACGCTGAAAGTGCCATGGTTAAGTCGTTTCAGGTTCAAAGAATTTTTCTGATTTTTGATAACCCGTTTGGCCCATCAACTTGTAGTTAAGCGATAACGAACATTTAACTACCTCGAGTAATTTTGTAACATCTGGTCATTGCACAGAAAGTTGGAACAGAAATATCTTTGTGTCTTGATGCGGATATTATCCACTGTTTCGATGCAACAGTTAATTACCCCGCAAACGAATCGAACGATTCCGATATTGTGTCGAACGTTAAACGACAGCATGAAACGATGAAGTATTATTCTTCAAAGAGAGATTGTTGCTTTCGAAGCGTGTTACGAAACGCAATCGTGCCGGTTTCGATAAAATTTCTCTGAACAATTTAATTTTCAATCGCAGGCACCTCCTTTTATGCGATTCCCTGTCGCTCGATTATATGGGAATAAAGAAGTAACCATTTCCCCCAGTATTCAGGAAATGAACATCAGGAAATTCATTCCAACGGTTTCGTAACAGCTTCTCGATAACTGGATTTCAATTTGCCCGGAGGGCAAGCTTGATTGAGCAATCCTGTGCGTTTGTAATATACGAGGACCGTATAAGATAAATATGACAAATCAGAGTAATCTGAACGCCCAGAGTGTTCTTCGCTTATCGAATTTTGCGCTCGTAGCGTAAAATATACGACAGAGTTCATTGGATTGAAAAATCCATGAATTAACTTTGTAGTCACGCCCATGATTAAGAATGACGCGGAGGAAAATGGAAATATTCGTGAAAGGAAATAGCGCGCTCCTTTTTATGATACTAAATTTGCCAACAGGGAAACACGTAATTACACTACATGGTTTGGCAAGGGAACTAAGAAGCCATTCAGAAAATGCTTCCGTACCGAATTATCTCTCCAACACGTCCCCGGTTTCAATTCGCGTTATGTATTAGCCACGATTTACGACTGGTTAGTCGGAGAAAAATGGTAGCGGCTGGTCTTGCGTTCTCTTGCCAAATCGATGTCACGTAAATGTCTTTTATAATTGTCTGCGAGCACGGTGTCACAAAGAAACGATTCATGGGAAATCGATTTCTGTTTCGGTCGCGTTATATCAAACATGTCTTGAACCCACTTCAATTTAAATATTAATGAATTTCTTATAGTCTCCTCTCTCTTCATAAATTCTAGTACTGGATTCGTGAAAATCTCAGGACATTGAAATTAAACTATATTGTTGGAACGATCACTTAATCCGTTACGAAATAAACTACGCTACAGTTGATCTACAGTCTTCAGTTCCAGACACCGATCACGGTGGCTTAATTATACGAAATAATTACATGACGCGACTGGGAAAATATAGGAGGGTAGTGGGGCCCATGAATCGCGTACGGAGCATGGATTGCGGTCGGTGACGAGGTTGCATGTGCAGCTCCAACAACGCTGCAGTCGACTGCGACTGCAGGGAAATGCAGTTCCGCGGGCAGAGAAGCCGCGATGCTCGAGGTTGCTAGGGGCTAGGTAAAGCGGTTGAAAAAGGAGAGCCACTCTGTTAGCGTAATTATGCCGTGCTGGCCACTCGTATTATGCTGGCTGATGTTCAGAAAACACGCGTCACTTCTGCTAGGCACGAAAACGATTATGGTAATTGCGACGATCTTTCAGCTCGTTTTGGACTCGGGGTACACGCTCGTTTCCTACGCGCGTGAAAAGTGAAACTTTCCAGCGAGTGTAACGTTTGAACTGCAGAGACTTCGCTGAGTTTTCCTACGTGTACGATTTTCTTTGCCGACGCGAGTCTCTGCACACTTTGGTTCTGCGACATGGCCCTTAAAATCAAGCGAAAACACTGGCTGCGTTTTCTCTGTCGTTACTTCTTCGAACCAGTCAAAAAGTTTCGAGAGCTAGACAAAGAAGCGTTTCGATCGACCAACGAATTCAAGAGAATCCTCGAGGATTGAATGGTCCTCGAGACCAATTAACTTCGAATGCAGACTTCGTCCCGTGAACGTCTTATCCTCTCGACTGGTTCTCGATAGATCGCGCAACAAAGAGCAAGGAAGCTAATCGATCGTCGAAATCGTCGCAAAGTCGTGTATGCGAGAAAAAGGTGGTAAGATACGAGGATATCTTTGGTTGGCCAACGTTTCCTCTGGCGCGACTTCATTTCAAGACGGAACTCGTTTTGCAAAGTGCACGACTGAATAAAAAGAGGGAGAGAGAAAGAGATCCGGACGATGTCTAGGCGAATCTCAGGATGGAAACGAAGGGAGAGAATGGCTGGAACGAGCGATCAAATGGTTCGTGAGGCTTGCTTACCGAGATAATCTCTTTGCAGCGATCCGTGCACCGTGGGGAAACGATTTGGCCGCACTTTTTCGACGTTTCCTGGTACATTCGCGTCTCGCCGGATCCCGAGGGTCTGAATAACGTTTACGCTTTCGTTCAGATTTACTAACGAGACGGGACGAGCTGGAAAAATGTGCGGGACTCGCGTTCAAAGGCATCAGAAACCTTGGAAAAGTGCTACGGTGAGAAGTACTATAAAAATTGAGACGTGACCGTGATCGTTGCGTTTCGATATAGACAGCGTGTGTGCCAGTTCGTTAAAAATATAAATCGAACCCCTGTTTTCTTTTTTGTGTCTATAATGGAGTAACGAAACGATTGTCACGTGTAATACTTCTGATTCGAAACGGTTTATTTACGATCGATTGCAAATATCTCTGAATAATTATACAGCAGGAAATTCTGTAAAAAGCTCAGACTCCAAGGACACGGTAAACTGGAATTGTATGCAAATATTATTTATCGATAAAACGATCGATGTTGCGCCAGTGAAATTTGTCGTCTCGTCGCGAATGCAAGGAAGCTGAGCGGACGATCGACGATGAAATATTTCCATGGAATATTTGTCCAAGATATTCCATGCGCTTCTACAATTTTTCAACAACAATTACAGCGAGGAAAACACGACATGTTTTCCAACAACGACGACCATCGTTCCACGAGCATGCAGCTCGCGCTTGCTGTAGCTGCGATGCGTGACATTCCCGTAATCCTCGCGATTGTTTCTCCAGGAATTCGATTTTACGTCGCCTGTCCGTCCTTTTTGTCCTCGTAAAAACAGGGTCTTATGGTTCTCTATAGTAACATCACCGTTGATATTTCAACATGGATCGTTTTACGTCACGCGTGAAATTGACCGGACACGTTTTACGTCAGTGTTTAACGAACACTTGAGATTAGAGTGACTCGTCGGGGATTATCGGACATGAAAATGTCTTGTCGTACATCGCATATGGCGCCGTCCACTGTTTCATTACGATGTTAATTTCTTTCGTTCGATGTTATTCACGAAACTCGTATCGTACACGTACATATTTCCGAACATTCGGTTCAAAATATCTTACAAACCAGTGACGAACAATTCGCTTGGATGTGCAAACGACATGCACTCTTGGGTAATGATAATTGTTCCACTTGAATATTTCTAAATTTCCAAATTTCAGCATAAAAAGATTCGAGCTGTTGTGCAGGCATTCGATCCGTCTATCACCGTTCTAACTAATGGCATGACTTCAAATGAGGATTATTTCCGTATCGCGACAATAAATTTCCCTCCTACCATCTTTCACGGCGAACAACTTCATCCGTTCTCTTCTAACTCTGACTGAAATAAACAGGAAAGTTAAGTTACAAGGGCTGGATGCTCTGGTCAAAGTTAAACTAGAATTGGGCGTAGCACAAGTGGCTAACAATAAGTTATTAAGCAGTTCAAGTTTTAATTGTATCTCGCAGTTGTAGCTGCATCTCGCAGTTGCAGTTGTACGCAACGTTGACGAACTTATTCAAGGAATTACAAGCGAATATTGCAGCTTTTCTATTTTTTTAGGAAACGCCTCATCCGTCCCGCGTTTCGTGAAAAATTAAAACATCGTCTGCGCAAACCTGGAAAAGTTACTTTCAATCCTTTGTAATCCCTTAGAATTCGTTCAAGCAATTTCATTTATATTAATTTGCAGATTACTTGTTAATACCGATCCTTTACAGAAGTTTTAACTTCGTTTACATAATTAACGCTCACCGGTCCCAAATGCTTGTATCCGGCCTGCAAAGCCAAAAGAGACGCAACGTGAGGTCCACCTTCGATCCTGACCACCCATTCTTCACTACGATCACTATGGTGACCCACAATACCGATCACAAATCTGCTCGCAACACACCATACCACCAGCCAGAAGTGCGCACTGAGAACAAGAATTCACCCCCTCACTGATTCACTTTTCACCAAGAAATAATAGGATACTGTGACTCGATGATGAAATTGTCACGTACCTGGCCATATCGAAATCTGAGAATTCGGACGTAGAAGAGGCAATAAGTCTGGCGAGATCGTGCAATTAATACATTTAACCCGAAACCAGGACCGTTCTCTTTCTTTCTGGAGATTTTCTTCGGGCCGATTCCACTGCTGGACGCGTACTATCTACGCGACTGGAAGGACAATCAACGGGACGTGGCACGCTAGCTGACTATTGGATCCCGAGTGACAAGTGATCGGACAACAGAGTGTGGTAATTAGCTACTCCTTTTTGCTCGTAGAGGGGCTCACCCTGTCCCCACCAGCTTGCTAGTAGCTGGGAGAGGGTCATCGCAGTAATCTTAATACGATGTTGACCGATTACGGGGCGAAACATCTCCCCTCGTCGTGCAGCCTGATTTTATTCGAAAAAGTATCAAGTCATTCTTTATTTATCCGATTATAAATGGGGTGGTTTTTTCTTTGATGTATTAATGAATGACCATGTCTTATATGAGCGATAAATCCTGAACACTTTCCAAATATTTGTTCGAAGCAAGAAATTTTCTAAAAGAATTAAGTCAGCCAAGTTTGATAATATGATAGGAACCTCAGTACGTTCAACGGTTCAATTAGATGTTTAAATGTACGTTTTGTTCAAATACCTATCCGTGAACATCGAACGTACGATGTTCGTAAAATGTAATATCAACAGCGTTTGCAGGGGTAAATAATTAAAACGTGGAATTTGGGGAGGATATAACACAAAGCATCCAGTTGCGGCTATTATTTCGCATCTCAATTACAACGGCATCGAGTCAATCTCGCGAGAAATGGCATGGAATAATTCCTCCATTTTACCAAATATCGCGGGAACGCAGCGATGAATATAAGTGTATCTCGTTGTGATGTTATCGATAAACATTTTAGAGAATCATTTTCATCGTCCATTAAACGTTCGCGCAACAAACGTGCCATAATTTTTGACCTTATATCCAGTTTTTGACAGCATTGATATTATGCTAATAACGCGTGGCGTCGAGCCGAAAATAGGGATACAAATATTTCATGAGATGATAATTTCTTGAAGCAACGGGTATACTACCGGTATTTACTTTTCTCAAGATCTATTCGTCGTCTGGAGGTATCTGCGAAAGAATCTGATTATAATTGAGAACGCGGGCAGGTAAAGAGGATTTTGAAACGACTTCACTTTGTCGGACCCCGGAGGGTAGTACTTGTAAATAAATTCAGTCTTCTTTACTGTCTGTCTCTCGGCTGGATATACAAGAAGACAGAATAAAAGTGGCCGATAAAAGCAGAAATAGAGAGCCAGCAAGCGTCGTAAAGTTCATAGCGAAAGGGGGCGAGAATATCCGTTGATAAAAGGGGTCTCGTTTTGCTACTGCTCACGTCGATTTCCAGATAAATCCTTACCTTGACTACTTACAAGTATCCTACTCCTCGAATAGAAGAAAATAGCGATGTAACCGATACCTTTCGTCGACCCCGATTGCACATTCAACAGCGAATGTTCTGTAAATCAATGATTTGAAAATTTTGCGTATAGTTCTTTAACTTTCGAATAGAGCTTCTGATAATTTAAGTCTTAACGAGGGTTGAAATACGATGCTCTGAGCTTTTCTAAAATTACGAATTCGATTATTAAACGATGAAGAAAACGTTCAATAATTTGTTCATCAAATCGGATCTGCGCGGTAATTCGATTGGAACTAAACCTTCGTCGATCCATTTTCAGATGAAAATTTTCCTATATTCCCGACGAGTTTCAACTATTTCCATACGATCGTTTATGGCTTCGCAACGTGCATTACTTTTCCGCTAACGGGTCCCCGCTATTCTAGTTGCCTTCACTCGACAGTTTTCAGATAATTTCGTTACAATAGTTAACGGAAGTTTGTAATCCATTAAGGGACACGTATACATATATTGTGTACTTCCATTTCTACGTCTACACACATCACGTTCTCGTTACCACCATTCGAATTCTATTGGTTACGCGGTCGAACTCGCACGTAATTCACTTCTTCTCCTATTACGCAACGATCGTGTGAAATCCTTAATTCCCTTTTTACGCTTCTGTTCAATTAACGTGTTTCAAATTTATCGTAAAATGTTCGCTTGTTGAATATGTGCATGAAAATTCAGAGTGTTCGATACCTAGTTATAATCACTACACGTGCAAGAAGCAAATCTTAATTAATTATGTCACCGTAGGTAATACTAGCTTCAAGTATTAACTAAATTTTCACGGATGTCTCCCGCTGCGTTCTTTAAACTGGAAGAACGATGAAGTCTCCGAAGCTCGGATTTGATTTCACGTTGATCGAAATTAGTCGATAAACTGACGCAAAGATTCCATCTATGTCCGAGCCCAAATATTACCTTGAACTCGTTAGAAATTCGATCGAAGCCGTCGTTTGGACGATCTTAGCCGTGGAGGATCAACGTGCAAGAGGACATAATCAGGGGTTTGACATTTATTAAGCACCTTTTCTCGCAAATTCTTCGGCGGCCGGTAGAAATAGAACGCGAAAGTAACCGTAGAAAATTGGAAAGTTTCCACGCGATAAAATCAGACTTAATTTTCAATAAATTCCCCCTACTATTTCCAGGCGAGGGTTGGCCAACCGTTCTCGTACGTGGCGGCCAGGCGAAAGGGGTTGGAGAACACTGGAAAGGTGGAAGAACAAGAAGGGGTCGGAAAGCGCGAAGGAAAGGTAATTTACTTGGTAATTATAAAGTTACCAGCTTCAGCGACGCGCATAGTTGTGAATATTCAAATGCGATTACATCTATGATCGCATAAATTATACGTAACGCCTTCGTGCCACCTCCAGCCCCTTTTGTTCGCGCGATTTTGTCTCTTGCCGCTCTCTGTCTCCTTTTGCCGCTTTAACGCTTCGGAAAAGTTTGACTCTGTACATGGGACCCGAGGCGGTCCATCCCCACGAGTTTTCTTATTTTTCTCAGGGCGATACGACCCCGTATTATATGGGGAAACTTTCCGCGGCTCAGGAGATCCCTGTTTCCTCGGAAGGTCGACTGCGGTTTCTCAACCATTCCATTGTACGCTATCATGGTAGCCATAAATGATGATCGACTCCTTCACACTGATTCAGCTGCTATTTACTTTCCCCGTGTTGTTCGATAGAACCATTCGCATTGTCGCAGTAACAGGAAACTTTGTTTTGAACGTTTAAAATTGTGTGCAGGAGACACCTGTTAAAAGCCATTAGCTTTAGGCATTATCGATTATTTGTAAAACAGTGTTTTGGACACTTAATTAGCTTGACATTCTTTCGAACTACATCATTAATTATACTAACTGAATATAAAATCTTGAAAATGTAAGAAGATTACTGGATTCAACAAACAAATTTGAAATCTTGAAATACCAGTACTCCTCGAAAATGTAGAACACACAACGGTATGCAGATTTAATAACTAAATTAAAATTTGAATACTCGAAAGTGAAGAGCATGCCGGGGTATTCAAATTTTAATTTAGTTACACAATTTGCATACTGTTGCATACATTACAGTGATACTTCAACAGTTCCAAGACTTTCAAGAGCCTTCGACTACGAATAATTAGCGGAACAATTTGAAACTGAGTCGAGTTTGAACTATGCTTGAAAATTTGCAACAGATAGTATCGAATAGTCATCGCCGTAACTGTCTCGTTCGTTCCGGTATTCGTGATATCAATTTATTGTACGAGCAACAATTACGTCGCCAGAGATCGCACACTGTTAGCAAATCCCGAGTTAATCCAGTCTTAGACCGGTTGCTCGATTTAACCCAGACCTAACTCAACCATTCGAGTAGAGACTCCAGCAGTTTATCGAACGAGATACTTACGGGAATTAATTAATTCATCTTCGTAACGGTGTTATGTTGCAACACCATCATTGCGCATCGTAAGATTACGATAATTGTTTTGCATTAACGAATAATTCCTCTCGATTTTACAGCGTACAGGGAATTCCCCGGTACGAAGATTTTTTTTGTTAAATATCGCGAATAGCTAACATTACAAGCGGCGGCGAGTATCCAGCTAGATAAGAGAGTTCTCTGGTCTTATCGTACTTTTTGCCATCGTTGGCGCGAGACAACGGGGAGCTGTCCACGAAACAATATTTCGCGTCTTTCTTTTGCTCCTGTTTCGCTTCTCTTCTTACTTGTTTCTTTTCCGTAAAATGCTAGGGAAGGTGATCTCGGTAACCGTTAAAAATGACCCTCGTGCATTACCCAGTCTGGACAGATAACGGCGAGAAACAGCAAGCGGTAACCGTGTTATCTTCATCGAATAATTAAGAATTGTTTAATTGTCCATGGAAGTGCTTATCGTGCGTTGAAAAGAAAATTCGTCGCGTAAATCGAGCCGGTTCAACCTCGGAATTCTCGTCCCATTATCGCTCGGCGGTTCTCCGTTGCGGCGCCCTCTTCGCGAACATTTTTTATCGCCTCTTATTTCGTCGAGAAATTGTTTACGATCGTTGGAATATGTATCGCGATATAGGTGTCACAGGAGCTCGATCGTGCCATTCGTCGATCGAAAGCTTCCATGGACAGAGTAGCCATTCTGCTGGGAAACGGATAAACCTCCATAAACCACACGTGGTCGACGTGATCGCACGTGTCAAGGAGTCGCTTATTGCTGGTATGTACAGCTGCCTGACGTTTATATACTCGTGAGAACTATACGAGCGATGTCCGTTTCCGAGAAATTTTATCGTCAACCCCTTCGTGGCTGGTAATATTGATACGAGAACGAAACTTGCGAGGCTGCGATCAATACGGGAAAATTTGCGTCCGCGTAGTTCAAATCGAGAACAACGAGAAAATAATTAATATTTTTACGAACAAAATTTGCCGCTGAGAAAATCCAGTTAGAAATTAAAAGAAATCTTATCAATAACAGGTTGAGCCGTGTAGAACTTTCATTAGTTTGCCGGCAGCACGGAACCTCTTAGACGCTGGTTTCTAAAAGAGAATTTTTAATGAACGTTTTGAACGTGTTGAATCCCGTTTCTGCTTGCTTTCTCGTTACGGAGTTTGAACTTTCGTATAGTTTCATTGAAATCCCTTTGATTGGGAACGAGCTAAAGCATGCACTTAACACAATCACTTTGAAATCAAATACTTTTACATGTTCCCCTTCTCGCGCAACGAAATTGACAAAGTTCTAACAAGCTGGTTCTCATCGCCAAAGCTCAAATAATTTTCCTAAATTACCTACTCGTGCCTCCAGCATTCTCTAGGATAACTATGCGTTCATGCTCATAATCGCGCTGCAAATTCCATAAACCATACGACCATCGCGGTATTGAGAAACGAACTGATCTTCCGATAGAAAAATACAATTCCACTGTAAACCATAGCAGCGATGAAATTCCAATCGGAATAATACCATATCGATCGTGTAATACTCGAAGAATAACTATCGAATGGAAAGGAAATGATTGATTTTGGAACGAGACTGGCTTTCAGGTCAACTTCCTGGGAAAGGTCGACGGCTGGCTGAACGTCGCCCCATAAAATGCACCCTCGAGCTACATTCATGACAACGGGCTGGCGTTTTGGTTTCCCTGCGGGCTATTTAGCGCATCTGCCTCCACCTTGGTACAACGAAAAGGGGTTTACTAGCTGCTTTGGATCTCGAAGACGTACATTCTACTTAAAAAGCAAAAGATATATCATCGAATACTTTAAAGTGATTGTTGCTTTTGGATTAGAGTCACGCGTATTGACCAAAAATTTGTTACGACGGAATGAAAGCACGTAGAGATCACATGTGGAGATCACAGCTAGTAGAAATGGCAGTGCTTGAAGATCACAGCGCGTAGAAATCACAGTACGCAGAGATCACAGCGCATAAATATTGTAATCCGTGAAGATCACAGTTTATGACGAGTAGAATTTGCAACGCGTTGTAATCTGACCACCGATATCCCAGCGCGCGGTAATTTAACACGCGGTAGGAATCGAGAATTAATTCAATTATCAGTGGAGGTAAATATAAAAGCTCGAAGTGCTGCACTGACAACAATTTTCGAAGATACCTACCTTTTCGAAGATAGATTAGGTTACCAAACGAACTGTACGTTTATCAGTTTATCCAGTTTTCTTCCCTAGACGATTCACCGCATTTCCCTCAATTCTCCCTTTCCAGGGCAAGCTTTAAACTCGTTCGCGGATAATTGATAAAAGAAGAAACAAGGTGCAGCTAGCCGCGTTGCAGGGTACGTGACCAACGGATGCGACCGAAACCGCAATTGTTCAGATTCTATCGTAGTGCTTTTAATTCATTTGTTAATTTATCGGGCGGACCATTGTCATTCGGACTCGTAACACCAGTACCATTAGAAGGAACTCGTGTACTCGTATCTCCGTACACGAGAAAGGATCACACGGAAGATTATCGTTTGTGTATCTCGTCTTACCGGGTCCGTAATAGTCAGTGGCCTAGCTGTTTCAATATATATTTGCTTGATATTATGCTTATTGACAATTTTGTGAAAGGAATATGAGGAAACCAGGCGCTCTGTTTCGAAGTTATCTCGTTCTAAGGATGTTCAAAGGTTTCAATCATGTTCTTTGTTGCGTCCGCAATAGTTGGTAGCTTTGCAATTTCTGTCAGTGATCCTGCATGATGGGTCTTGCAATCGTGTGTCTGAATAGCTTCAACGGGACTATTATAAAGCAAATACGCTGTAGGGAATTAAGCTGTGTTGAATAGTTACCAATCAAAACATGTGTACGATATCATAGAATACTTCATTCAAATAATTATCAAAGAAACAATCTTAGATATAGAATAGGCGAGTGAAATCCCAGCGTTTTGTTAGTGGTAATAGAACGTAATGTCTGTTCGATCGATGCGTCTAACCGATTAATTGCATCAAACGTCTATCAAAGCATAGCGACCGAGACAAGATCCACTCCATCGAGTGCATCTTCGAATTTCTCGATGAATTCCAAGCCATCCTCGGTGAACGAGAGGTATAAGGTATTAACGGTATGCCGATTTCCTACGTATTACATTTCAAAATCCTCAGGCATTAGCGCAGCGGTCGAACAAGTGGCTATTTGCGAAAGTCCAAACGTTGAACCGACCGGAAGGAGTTGGCAGGCATTCAGGGTTAGGACGAAATCGTGAGCACCCTTTAGAGAGTAGCAACTCTCTGGCTAACTAAGCGACCAAAGGTACACCGAATAGAGCATTTACTTTCGGTGTCGGACAAGGAAATGGAAACATATTGTTCGCCCACGAAGCTTCCTCATAATTTTAAGCTACATTACCGGATCGACAGTTATCATGAATCCTTTCGAGGTTACTATTTCAAAGGAAAATGAGACGAAGACAGTGGACAAGAGCATCATAACTTGAATTTAATTGATTTATTTTAATAAAGAATAAAGAAATTTGTATGCATTGGGCGAAGATGTGATTAACGACTGCATTTAATCAATTTCTTTTCAATCACTTTATTGGTTGACCTTTCTGACGAGTTTCTGTCACGAATCATTTTTATCGCAGGATTTCGAGAATCAGCTCTTCTTATTTTTACGGCAACGATTTATTCGATCCCTCAGGGCTGGCTGATGGTTGGTCCACTTTGATCTTACGTGTCCTCTGGTGGTAACCCTTCGAATTCCAACAACGTGAGAGGGTATGTTCGATGGCTAATGTAGGTTCCTGTTTGATCGCGTGGCAATAAAAGTTACAGGATCGCAAAGGGCAACGAGATACACCCTCGTAGAGCCCTTTCTCGATTTAGGGATTATACAGGGTGTCTCATGCAACTGTACCAAACCAAAAACACCGTAAACTTAATTCGTTATTATTCAACTTTGTCTGACGACGTTTTTTCTCTAATCGTTTTAAAAAGACCAGGTTGCACGGAATATGCACGGATACCGTCACATAATTCTAATCTCTTGGTCAAAAGATTTCGCGTCAGTTTCGAAGATTTTCCTCCATTTTCTGTTTCTTTTTCTGAACGGATGGAAATTGCGAGTTCGACAATGAACCGACCACATTTTTCAAAAAGGTGATACGAGGCTTGAAGTGGATGCAGTATATAACGCGAAGCGGAAAGCGCATTTCGTACCATCTGCGCGGAAGAAAATCGCGGATTCTATGCTGTAGGGATCTTTATATCTCCTTCAAGCGTCGGCTGCAGAGTCCCTGGATACTCGACTCTGGAAAACAAACGATATATCCGACGGTGGTCCGACCGTTTTCCTGAGTATTATTTTTTCAAATCCATTCGTGAGCATCGTCGCAGGTTACGGATAAAATGGTAGGCAACGTCGTTTTTCGAGCCGCTGTGAACCATTTGCGTTTTATCGGGCCCGCTTCCACCGGCTGCCAGAAACGTGTCGGAAAAGAAATATAATGGCTGCTTCCACGAGACAGGAAGGGCAGTTAATTGAATTCTGGAATTGAATTAATGCCCTAGCGTCGATTTTCTTCCTTCTTCCCCACGACGTTCTCTTTTACAGCGTCTAAACGCTCCGCCATGCCGTTTAACTCAGACGACGCTTTCCTCTTTATTCACCTACCGTAGGAAATTGTAAAGTTTGAAAAATGTCACGTACAACAGTTATTGCATCTTGTAACATTCATCGTTACAAGCTTTATGTACTGCTTGCAAAGAATTTGTGTAATATTCATCTTGAACATTTCGCTGCAAAATACTTGTGGATTTATTCCTGCTAGTTTTGAGAACTGTTTACGCAGGAAGATATTTCCAGGGAACGTTATGCGAACAAATAAGCAACGAAAGCGAGATATCTATCAGAGGCATTCAAGCATGAGTTCTATTTTTATGAAGTGAGATTCAATTTGAAGTAGCTTTCGTTTGATGGAACGGTATCGTTATCCGATAGATATTTGACGTTCAGTCACAGTTATCTGAACATGACCTGGTGCACCTGTCATGCGTCTTGAAACGTGTGCGCCCGTTTCTTCTAGCTGTCCCGACTCTGCCACACCAGCGTAACATTACGTAGACAGTCGATGAAAATGTGGCGGTGAAGATCGTTGGCGAGATGATTAATTGGCCAAGCTTGGTCTCTGAACCTTGTATGTAGAGGAGGGAAGCTGAAGTACTTTTTGGATCGTTAAATCCATTGATTGTTTATCAAACTTCGTATGCCCGTGACACTTCAGCGACGAAGCTGTATTAATATCATCCACTAGGAAAACCCGAGGGTATTTCCTAATCGATCTAATTAAATTAACCGAGTGCTCGGGAAAGGTTTAACCGTCGAAAGTATCCCGACGAATCCGTACATATTCTCCGAAGGCGACTTCACACCTGCACCGGATTTCCATTAACCTGGGCTCTCGTTAGAACGACGCCTTGTTTACGTGAATATTCATCAAGTCGGCTGAAACATATTCCCCAGAATTGGTGCATGTATGCACGTGCACCGCATATCCGGTTGCAGTTGCGACGCATCTCGACGATGTATACACACGATTGTAGGATCTACGTCTCGTAGACGGTACTGGCTCGGTCCGTTGTCTCTGTTTCCGCCTCCGTTGTCGACGGAGAAAGGCGAACCGGCCGCGTAAACAAGGGCACACGAATGGCTGCGAACTCAAAAATGGAACAACAGCCGCATCCGGCTGCTATTATCCGGCCGCGCGGAGGTGAGTCCTGCGGGCTCGACGACGCGTTATAGAACCGGCCTCGACCCCTTCTCTCTATTTTATACCGACTTCCATTTTCTATTCTACAACCCTCATTTCCATTTTGTTGCCGGCACAATTTAAATCTCCGCCATCCCGATGACACTCGAGCAAACGTACCTACGTGCGTCCACTCCTCTTCTTCAACTACGCTTTCACCTTTCTAACTCTATGTTTTCACTTTGTTCCGCTTCTTGCTTTCTCTTCCATTTTCCTCTAGATTCTCCATGATTCCTCGCTGCTCTTATTGCGACTTCCCCTGTTCTGTTCTTACCCTCACGCTTTGCTCGCACTTTCTTTCGCTCGAATCGAGTCTTGTTTCCTGCTTTAAATATGCTATCCTTTATTTTTCTTAACGTACTCGCATTTAGTGTTTTCTCTGCGCTACACGCGTTCACGATGTCCACCTTCATAGTCTGAGTTTTATCAACGAGAAATTCGATGAACTTTTGCGCGGAAGGAGAACGGAAGTAATTTAATCGTAATTTAATCAGCCTGCAGTTGGTTTAATGCGAAAATTAAATACCAGTAATGGCGAACGTGAAATTAAAATGGTCCAAATGTACCGTATCAATGCGAATCTCGCTGAAACTCGCGATCATTGGTGTAATTAAGTGTGGCTATTGATCAAATATCATTTTCTTTGTGTAGTGGGATTCGCTGTTCTACTATTACAATTTTCCACCAATTATATGCCCATTCTCGCAGCGTTTATTCAGAAATACGCTGCAAATGTATTTCAATTCCCTCGGTAAACGATCACAGGGAAATTATAACGAATTACATCAAAATCGCCGATAATTTCGACGACAAATTGTTACCAGTAATTGCAAATTCAGATCGGAAATTCTGTTCGACTAAATATTTGTCTAGTCAAACGACACTGTCATTTATTTTCAATTCAAAGTCGTTGTCTCTTACGAAAGCAGCATTTTCTTAAAATTAGCGATATAACGATGAGAACGTGATATCGCTGGCGGTCGTACGGCTAATGAGATTTATTGGTTCGGCTTAGGTAAGAAGCAAGAGAGGAAGGAGGCTCCTTATCGTCTGGTCGTGGGTGAAATACTTATTCGATAGAAGTATCTTATCCTGAAGGTTATCGTGGATGACCCCGTGGGACTTAAACAAAGTTGCTCGTTGAAGGAGGGAGAGCAGAGTAGGCAGGATCAGGGGAAAAGGTGGACAGAGTACTCCTTATTGAATCATGGATTTAACGACGAGACCAGACACTAGATCCCAGAACGGATATCGGGTTACTCGTTAGTGGACCAGCGTTTCGTCATGATTTATACGATTAGATGGATTTCCTTCAAGCTACTCAAGGGCGTTTACGTCCTTCTTCCTTGTTCGTTTCTTCCATTTCAGCGAACGTTTTATTAACGTTTGTTTATTAACCTTTAATATCTTGTTCGGGATTCAGCCGAATCGATTTGCTTACGAAACCTTGCAGCAAAGGTGGCAGCCCGTGGTGGAGGAATGTCATCGGTCGGTTCAATGAAGCGGCAACTTCATTCGATTCTCCTGAGCCGTGAAGCAATAAAAATTATTGAGCGTGAAACGCTGTCTTCCGTACCAGTGACGAATGTTGGTTACGTCGTGGCAAATATTGCTGCTCATATTTGCATCAATTTCTCGCCAACTCTCCTTCGTGTTTCGAGTGTCCAAATACAGATCTTTCTCGTCTTTTTCACTCTGTCAGAATAGTTCACCATGTGTTTCATTCGTTAGAACAAGTTTTTTCTGAATTTTAATTTCAATTTCTACCATAATAAAAGTTCGCAGCATCTCGCTAGAGATAATAAACGATTCACGGACTACGCCCCTTCTATTATAACGTTAAATGACTACCAATTTTAATTCTCGCACCCTCCACCGTTGCTTTCGTACAAGTTTCGAGGAGGCTGAGAGAGTATTCGCTCGTAAACTTCTCATGCAGGATGTATTCTGATGTCAAAGAGAATGCATCGAAACACCGTGTGGAGTATATTGAAACTCACCGCTAAAGGATTCCCCCGGTTCGTGTGTTCCCAGAGCGCAGTCATTAAAATACTTGTAAAACGCTCGATACGCTAATGTCACGCGAAAGCAACCGGCAAAAACTCAATTTGAATATCCTTTAATCGGTCTCACGGTACACATTTATCGTGAACGCAATGAATAAAAACGTTCGCGCCCAACGTGCACGCTAAATAACGTTTCAGCGTTCTCGTTCCTTTTTTCCTTCGCTCTCTCACTCTCTCCCTCTCCACGACAACATTGCCATAAAATATTTAACGTGTATAGGTAACACCGTACGTACATTTAGTCTCTTTCGATGTAGCTGTACAAACGCGAAGCATATTTTCTCGTGTTCGTTTCGAGGGATTAAATAAAACGGGTACCCGGTCGAACCACTTTAAAAGCGACTCAGGAAATCACTTTTAACGGAGGGAAATGAAAATCTTAACGCCCCTGACTGCCTTTAACCTTCGTTCTCTTTTCCATTCTGAATCATTGTACAACGAAGCTGGTCGCTTCGATGCCTCTCGTCGCTTTTGCGATTGAATCGCGTGGCAGATGCTTTGAAACGGTGACAATAAAGTCATTCGCATTTAACTGGAGACCTTTTCTCGTTCAGAATTTCAACTCGCCCGAACGATACAGGGGTGAAGCGATGTCAGAATCAATCGACCGAACGGGACAGCCTATGACGAGTTTGCGAAAGAAAAAGAAAACAAGGTCGAACGCGAGGCGAACAATATAAAGATGTTGCGAAACTAACTAAAGTGGTAAAAGAAAAGAGAAACGGGTTGAACGAGGAGCTGGAGGGAACTCGGCTGCTTCTTTTCACGATGAAACGTAAAGTCTGCCACGAGCAATCGTTAGAGAAGAAAGATGGGGCTCATAAAAATGTAATTAACTTCATATAAGATGAAAGGGAAGATGAGGTTCGCTAGTCGAGGGCTTGGTCAGACTCGGTACGGCCCTGAACATGCCGGGTATTGGCCAGAACGAAGATGGTGGAAGAAATTAAGACAGCCTCCGCCGACGTTACTTACCGAAGCCACGATTTCATCTTCGTTTCGCTAGAAATTATTATGTCGGTTGCACGCGTGTGATTAAACAACTTTTTCTGGCTGCAACATTCCTGGCTGGTAATCAAACTTTCGGTAACGAGGAAACTACAATATTTAATTAATACGTCGACCATTTCTTTGACGTAGCCAGGATTTGATAGCGTGCCGTGTCTTTGATTATTTTATCAGAGTACGCGTTTCTGTGAAATGTGTCAAAGGATTCTCTCATTAAATAGTCTCTCAACGCTCGACAAATTTTATCGAACTTTGTCCCAACATTTTCGTACAGTTTTAAGCTTCACATTGGTTACAGACGTACTATTTTATCATATTTGTTATTATTATACCATTATAGTAATAATAATTCATTATCACTCTATTAAAATGCTATTCTATGATACGTTATAATGTCGTGTCAGACATTACATGTTCTGAAATTAGTAATTACGCGTTGTAATTGGCAATTTGAGATTTCGTGTTGCGAATATCAGTGAAGAGCTTGGATAATTATTTTCGGCAGATTTGTGTACCGCGAGTGTCATATTTACGTGGTAAAATTTTATCGTGTTTTTAATTAGTAATCGATGTTTCACTGCAACGGTTAACACGTAAAATACGATAGGTTGCTTTTATTATTCGCAGTATCGAAAATTCGAAGAAACACGAGTGAAAAAGCTGGTGAAATAGCAAGGTTCGATTTCAACCGAATCATTCGATCAATGATACCTCGTGACCAAATAATCACGTCCACCAAGTGACAATACAATCACAGAGCAGCGTTTAACCAGATTCCGTACGTGTGTTCACCAATCAGCATACTCTATTAAGGGCGATCGAACATTGATCGGTAAATCGGTCTGACCGAAACACGTCTAAGCTGGAGCCTGGCGCGAATCTCAAGGAAACTAGAACCTAAGCTAACTTCCACAACCAGGGTTAGGTCAAGTGTTGACCAGCTCTGTTGTCCTCCAGCGACCCCGACCAGACACAGGCCGTACGTCACGATGCTATCGTATCGTCTGCAACGTGACGAAGATCGAATCTCGTCAAGCAGAAAGGGAATCCAGCCCAGGTCAAGTAATGGGCGACGTTTGATCGACTTGACACACCCCAAAGGGTCGGGAACACGGGTTCGTTATAGGTGTTGACAACAGTACCGTGCCAACGCACAGAAATTATCGACACGCCGAACCGAATTGGTCCGTTTTCGTGCCTGCCAGCTATAATCCTCGATCAATTTTGTGAATTCGTGGAAACTTGTACCGTTATTTTTTACGGAGAAATATGCGAAATATGAAATATCGATCAGTGGAATTCGCTACGAAAAAATGATCAGAACGTTTGCATACGTATATCAAAGATTTTTCGATAACCGGCGATAAAAGTACAAAGTGGTACGCATTCGTTCGTTGGGAACAATGTACGCATCATGCATCTCAATTATAACGCGTTCGAAAGCATGATAACCAAATCGTTGCTCGAACCGTTCGCATAATAACGGAGCAATTAATCGAACCGAATAACGGAGTGTACAAATTTGATCCGCTCATTGACCCACATAGAAAACGATCTGCGTTTGACAGATACGATGACAGAGATTCCAACGAATGAACCTAATTTTCAAAGCGAAGGCCAAACTTTTGTCAAATGGCAGGGCGGTTGAACGCGGCCGCGTGCAATTTAAACTTCGCGAGATTGAAGTGTCGCGGATTAATCGTGATTTCGACGATCCAAGTTCTCAAGTGTAGACGAATTTCGTAACGATTCGCAGCTTGTCCATTTTCGCGTTGTTGTTAGCGAACTTGCACCGGCGAACGTTTTGACCGGTCATTAACTCGACAGGGCAGTCAAGTGGTGCTGATAAGTCCCCTACTAAAGTTGATTACTTCTACCGTCGGTCCGTGTGTTGTTCTCTCAATGGATTTTCAACGGCCGCCACTACAATGCCCTATAACCTGCTCTTGACAGCTATTGTACCGCGAGCCTATGGAATAAAAGAATCCAGATAACGCCCGCGAACCATTGATAAACCGTATTGATGCACATCGTGTTTATATGATTTCGGACCCCTGCTTCAATGCGTCGGGTGATTACTCTCATTAAGGTTAATTAATGCGCATTGTATCGATCGTTCATTATCAACATTTTAATAGTGGTAGGTCGCGATACAATATAATCGCATCAAAATATTCCTACCTTCGGATTAAATTAGACTTTTCCAACATTTTATAGGCCGAAATTCATTTGTCGTACACATCTTCCGAGGCATTAAAGTTTCGAGATAAAAAACTTCTGAAATTCCGAATCACTAAAGTCCTGAATCCCAAAGTTCCAAGATTTCGAGTGTAAGAGGATTACGAGCGGATAAACGTTGAAAAATTCGCTGCACACGGAAAATCAAAACGGTATGTGGACGAATTTACATTCTGTTCGAGTCGATTATTCCCTATATTTACGTTCTATCAAAATTGCAGCGCTTTTCGAGGGAGATCCTCGTACGCGTCTGGAAACTATCGCGATTTCGAACACTCGGCAACGAGCGTAACGACAATATTTTGGTACGATCCAATCTTCCGCAGTGTACTGTCGCGATCAGGTGGATTGAAAATATTCCGTTTGCGCGGAACCAGGTGTTCCACTTCCGGTCTATACGACGACTTCTTGAGTATATGTATACATCTATAAGAGAATTTCGGCTGCCACGCGTTTCGAAGTTCTGTGGACGATGTAACAGTGTTTCTCATACCATTAACCATCGTATCATTTCGAACAATGTCGATTAGAATACAATTTAGAGAACACTCGGATACGTATTATTTACTGCAACATTTAAATAGCGAACAGAATATGCCAATATTCGAGGTACGCAACTCAACAATAGCTTAAATTATTCCAAATTTATAGCCTCTATTCGTTGTTATCGAACCACTTCAGCGAAGAACCGATTTTAATGATCCTCTTGAAACTATTATTTGATATTTCAACTATCAACGGCTCTTCGAGTGATATTTCATATTATCGTATAGCAAATCATAAACACAATTATACGTTTATTCAATTTCGGTAGTTGGGAGGTGAGAGAGTTTGAGAAACGCTGTTCTGGAAACGTAAACTGGCCACTAGCATCTGGCGCGACGGCGGTTTTCCGTTTCGCCGTGATTCCCGCCACTTCTTCAGCTCCAAAGTCCAGCAGGAGTCGGCATTTGTCCGATAAATTCACTCAAAAAAGTTTCCCGAGGAAATATGATTCGGTTCACGTTCCGCCCCTCCGCCCCTCGAGGACGGACATCCACCCCCCTCCCAGAAATTCTTCCGGCGTCGTACGTTCCATCGATACTTCATTACGATCGTAGCCTCGGACATAATATCCGAAACGTGTTCCATCGGGAACGAAAGATGTTTCTTTTACGAACTTTCTCGCAGACTCGTTCCTAAGAGGTTTGCTACCCTTCGAATGCACATGAGAGAACAAGTGTCACGTGGAGCACGACATATTTCCTCGATCGAATAAAAATTTCAAACGAACAATTTCATTGGAATCGACTAGCCCACTGTTGTTCCTAAACTTTATGTTCAAATTATTTTCTCGAACGAGTGCTCAGTCCTCCATTCCCGAAGAAGTATTAGTCTTTATAGAGTAGTAAGGCTCAACCATAATTCTGGATCGAGTAGGCAACCGAAGTGGAGGAACAGTCAGTCTGCAGTCTGTGAGGAAGTAGTAACAGTCAACCATGATTGTAAACGTAACAAGTAATCGAAATACATGTCTAGTCGTACGTGGATCTCAGAATAAGTAGTAAGAGTCAACCATAATTCTGACCCAAGTAATCGAATTACAGGTGCAGTGACCGATTTCAGAAAATGTAGTAGTAGACGACCATAAATTCGGAGCGTGTAATAGAAAACGTACAAGTAGCGAATAAAGTAGGTGGAATAAAAGACCTCGCCCGAATCGAAGAAAAGAAATAAAAATTCGAAGCACGAAACGCTAATATCTTCCATTCTTCGTTTAATTAATACACTTGTTCTGCTTTAAAACCGTGCCACGGTTATCTGGGCGAGCACATGCCGAAAGATGTTCGCCCATCGCGTAGGGGTAAAGGATCGCCAGCATTAAAGTTGGATCTCATTCGCATGCACATGGAGTGGCCGTGAAAAGGCGCGAACTTTTCGCGTTCTTATCGGACCTGGACGTGCATAACGGATGCACTCGGTGCACCGTGCACGTTGTACTATGTGCTTCCTTTATATATGCACACACATCTTGCCGACCGTGTTACGTCTCCCGGGTATGATAACGACGCAGCATTAACTGAATTAGCAGAGATATAAAGCCCACTTGCGGTTTAATCTCGACCACTTCGCGGTCCATACAGAATCGTTACAGGATCCTATGGTTGTTACCATTTACCCTCCGACCCTCCACTCCTTTCTTATAGCCCTCAATTTTTCATCGGACTACTACCGGTATCGGTGAATTCAATATCTCCATTGGATATTAAAGAATAATATTCGTAGCTGAATGTAATTTGCATCGACTTCGTTATCAGGTTTTTCTGTCACGCCAGTTATCGAATGTATGCACAGAGGGAATTTAATAAAACGGGAGATGCCTGAAAATGGAAATACAAATGTGAATTTCCGAATTTGCAAATTCAGAAATTTTCAGTTATTTCGTCCACTCAAATAATACTATTCTTTTATTATGCTAATTACGATTCGTATCGAATCGAAAAGTGTAACGGTTCTCGAAAAATATTATCGGATCAGAAATAGGAAGATAGTCGGCGACTGTCGAATCAAAACGACGGATCACGTATCTCATCCTTTGCGGATCCACGGAATAGACTGGGAATCCGTAAATGAGGGGTGAACGAACCCTGTTGTTTCAGCTCGCACGCTAACGACACAATGGAATACTCCGAGAAACGGGTCTCGAATTTCCAGTGGCGCTCGCGGATGAATCGAGATGCAGCCGTTCGAAAAGTAATTATTCCCGATCGTTCCATCCCCATATTCTGCCGTATTGTATCGCGGCCTCCATCGCATGAGCGAGTTCCATATCGATGAACAAGAGTCGCGATACGCGATATCGTAACACGTTACGGATCTATCCGTTGATAAATCGGTGACAAAGACTCGATTGACACTTTGTATCAAAACTTGAACAGTTCGCGACTAAGCAAGACGATTGTTTTAATTTTACGTTGATACAAGTAGGCGAACTTATTGAACCGTTCGATAAACCATCCATTCGTAAGTGGCACTTCACAATTTCTGGGTAGGCTATCGTATCCCAAAATAAACCCTAGAAAAGTATACGTGCTTTTATCGCCCTATAAAATTGACCAAGGTTTGCCTTAACAAAATATTTAGATTGAAATCATGGTTACTCAGGGAAGGGAAAAAAATTGACCGCCGTACTTTACTGATCGGGATCGTATAATGCACAGGTTGAAACACGGATAAAAGTTAAGTGGATTGAGTAATTATTAGAACAAGGTACAGGCAAGTGGTCGAATGTTCGATTAACTTGTTGATGCGCGAAGAAAGGGGCCACGAAAGGGTTACCTACCTTCCTATAATTGGTGACTATAGTAAAGGAACAAGGACGTCAGAGAAACATCACTGCCAGACGTGTATTGTTGAAGGCTGTGTTACAAACACTTCCCACACTTCGTGCACGGCGCGCATAATATTGGAATCATGTGCGAGGTACAAACGTTCTACTAACGAAGCTACCCCTCTCTACATATTCCGAGAGTACTTGTAGCGATGGCTTCAAACGAGAATTGATGTCGATAATGGCCACTGCGGTATTCTTTGTCGATAAGGACTTTCAGGTACCAGTTGAAAGAGTCAGTATTTTCGAAGTACAAGCATTGTCTTGTTAATTGATCGTAGTTTGGGATCGTCTTCCGTTAGTTAAAAGGTAGACATTTTGTAGCATGATAATAGAGGAAGTGCAAATCATTCGATTACAATAAACGTGTTAACGAATGCATTTGTATAATACAATCTCTGTTCGTTCATTTCGCGTTCAATAATCCAATCGTTCTAGAAGTCGATTAACTAATTAAGGAGAAACCGCTGCGACGATTGTAAAAAAATGAAGGGTAAAAGCTTGCACTTTCGTTCGCATTCCCATGCAGATAGCGTAAGTATTCTTCCCTAGGGAACGGATCAACCCCATCGCTGTTCCGAACCACCATTATCAGCGTCCTCCTTTCGAACGGTGCTCCGCTGGATAAGGGTGGTCGCACGTAAACGCGGCAAAATCGCGTGCATGCACACCGGATACGCGACAGAGAAGGTTAAAACGAGGGGGAAGAGGACGGAGAATGGGTCGTGGCGGATAGTAGGTGCAAGAGAGGAAGCAACGGCATCGACATTACGAATTCCGCGTGTTCTACCCGTCGCCTATATTCCGGGTGCGTTCCATTTATGAATACATAACGAAGTCGCGAGGAAAACCGAGTTGGACGTGGAAGCTTGTGCCCCAGGCCGAGTTACGGAGGCTGCACGGCGGTATAGTTGTAAATAAAGGTGTTAGTAGCCGGTTGTCAACGACTTCTTCCGTCCCTTCCTCCTCGCTTTCCGTTTCTCTATTCAACAGAACTATAGCTCTGTTCTTTTCGAGAATCGCTGAAGCGTTGTCATTAGCGCAATTGCGAGGAAGTCGAAACGGTTGCTGTGCTTTTTGCGACAGACACTCGGGTAACGGTTTAAGTTGTTCAAGTTTCTCCAGAAGAAGCAAGTCCGACTATTTATATCGCGATCGTTGAGCGTAGGATGAACTGAATAGCTCCGTGTAAAAGAAACGTTTAACTTCAATCATGATACTTTTTTGATACATTATCAAAAAATTGAGAGATATCACTCTGCATGGCTTTGCTACTACAAGAATTAACTTTGTTTTCATCGATGCACAAGGTGCCGTATTCCTATCGCATGTTTTTATTAACAAAATAGAGGATCAAAAAGGATCGAAGCAGTAACAAGAGATTAATAACGCGAAAACATGATGTCAAAAGCAGCCGTTAAAACGGAAAATATATTTGAAGATATCGATCGTATCTAATTGCCGCGAACAAATCAAATTCATTTGGCAAATATCGATTTTCCTTTAGGCGAACGTAACAGATAACACGTTTTCGTAGATGAAAGCTCTTTATTAACCTTTTCACGCTCTCTTTAGGAGCACTTTAAAAATAATATCTTCCGGCAACTTCGACGTTCGCTTGTGCGCCCTCGAAAACCCTTTAACTACTTATCCCCTGTTTGTGCTCATCCCTCGTTTATTCGCGAAGAACGAAATGGAAAACTTCTCTCTGCCCGAACATTTTTCTAATACGCTTTCTTCGCCCGATTCGCGTTATTTTCATTCGTACATTTTAATACGTCTGTAACGTCGCTTGATTTTATTCGTCAGATTCGAACACGTTATTTTCGCTCGTCCTTTTTCATTCGATAATAATGGGTAAGAAAAAAAGCAACACAGGCAGAAAGAAAGAGAGGCGCGGTGCGACGGGACAGAGATAAGGGAGGAAAGGCGGAGGGAGGTCGAATAGCAGAGCGGAAAGTGATATAAAATATATCCGTATTTTTTCAAGGGATTCGCGAGTTCTACGGGTCGGTTGGAATCCTGGATTTGGCTTTGATGAGTTTTCCCATTCCTGGCTGCTTCTCCATTTTGGCCACCCTACGAAAACCTACAGTTCAATCGCGGCCATTGAATACCAATGTAAACGTTCTCGAGGATTTTTTACTTCTGCGTTTCCTTTCGTTCCTAGTCACCCCGCTCTTCGGGTAGATGTTTTTACGGCTGCCCGTTACTTCTTACGGAACAGACCACCCACGATACTTCTGGCCTACCGAAAGGAAAAAATTCAGATATTTGTTTCGCGCGTTTTCTGCCTCATAGCTCGCCGTCGTTGTGGAGGGATACCAAAAGATCTCGTATGTATTTTAAGGAACCCACCGAACCCATGAATTCGATGGCTTAGGTTTCTCAATTCGAGAAAACGCGATTCTCTGATCCATCGTTCGCACGAAATAGGGGTATAATTTCTTGATTTCGATTCGAGCTTCGGCAAACCTCCCTCAGGGAATAAGAATCACCGAGGGTGTTATTGCTTTACGTTACTTCTCACCTGAATATTTAATGTCACGTAATATCGGAAACCTATGTTACGGCGTCTACGAATTGCACGCAGAAATTTGATACAGGGGTTAAATCAAGAGATAAAAGGTATCCCGAAGAGGTCGAAATGATAAACGACGTCGGTGACCGCTTTAAAAGAAATCGGAAAACTTTGCTTGGTCTTCTGACTGCTATCAAAGTTAAATTAATGTTTGAAGCGATAAAACAGTTCATACGAAGCGGTATTAGTCGAGCTAATGCATTTTTCAACGTTCCAAAGTGGATTGTAATTCTTTTCTCGCGTAACTAACCGTTTGTCTGTGGGAAAACATGCTCGCATATTTATTGCAATTATTCTACTAATTAGGAGGAGAGCTCTTCTAGAGGTTAACCACGCGAAATAGGGGTAACGGATTGCACGAAACACTTTAAATGCTATTCAACGAGCACACTGTTGTTTTAATTCTCTGTAGGTAAGAACTTGAAGGATTTATTACTCGCTCCAATAAGCTATTCTCCAATTATATCGGTTCACCATGGCTGTGTTCAATGCATGGAATAAATGGAAAACTCGTATAATTGGCTTTGGTAGGATCCTTTATCCTCTTACGAAATTTATGTGTATTTAATACCAGCTTAGGTTCACGAGTAGTTAAATTTCTGGAATCTAGAGTTAAATCGTTAAATTTGTAAAGGTAAAAATTTAAAATCTCCGTAGTTAATTATATTGAAACGGTAGTTTTGGAAATGTTCCCATTTAATCCGAACGAAACTACGCTCCGTAGTCCGCTTTGTATGTTTAACATAACTCTCGGGATGACAGGAGAATGCATCGAGAGTGCGAGTAGAGATCGCGAGCGGAATTCCAGGAAGCGTCGATCCGTGACGATGCGATGCAAGATGCAATGGAATCGATGACACGAGTCAGCTTCGCATCGATAGGATCGAGAATAGCGAGACAACGGAGCAATGAATTGGAAAGGAAGCGAAAAAGGTGGAACGTGTTTCGAGGAATACGTTTCGATCTAAAACGGTGCCAACCAATCGGGTCGATCGATCGTCGATCGATGCCATCCAGAGGACGCCCTGCTTCCTCGTCAGCGTACGGACTGGTATGTATGTACGTTGATGCAACATTCGTGGAAATAGCGGAATTATAGTGCACCGACGACCCATACGGACAGGATTATGTCGGTCGGATGAGCGCAAAGTGATTTCGAATCAAATATGGGGGTACCCTGTATGTCCTGAGCTCGTTACACGTGGTGGACTGGCTTTGCTGCGTTTCAACGTGCAGTTTGCCGTTGGTTCTTGCATGAAACTGACGAAAAGTGAATCGGTTTTGGTCCTTCTGCCTAAGGGATTCCGTGTGTGCACACATTGTCCTCGATTCAAATCGAATCCCAAATTGTTTCATTTTCTTCGTTTGCATCGCGGATTATAAGTTCGTAGTTTTTGTTCGCGAGAAAAGAATCGGGGAGAAGACTCGATTAGGAAGCCTATATTTTGTCGATTCTTTCTCGAAATGCGCATTCCTATTTGTTTCGTGCACACACTCGACAGCTGGCGACCAAACGTTCGTTACGAATTGCCAAAGCGATTTCTGTTTACACTGACACGATTGATTGTCGCTGTCGCCTGATTCGGTCAACGATTTCTTTCCTCTTTTTGCCGTCCGTTCCAGGAACCATCTAAAATCGAAATATTTTTGACAAACGAGCCTCGAAAGCCCGACTACTGTCATCGCGGTCCAAAATACCGCTCTATTCATTCTCGTAACACGACAGTGAATTAGTTTTGTCTCGCGAATAACGATTTACTACTTCGTTTATCTCGTCTCGCGATTCGTCAGTGTTCTTACGGGATAATTATTCAACGACGTTTAGTCCAATGAAAAATTTACAGAGCCGTCTAAATTACTGTAGCGAGCGTTAACGATGCAGCGCCATTCGTCACTGTACTCGTTATCAACATTATTACGCTGGCATCATCATCTCGAGTAATAGTTGTAGCATCGTTCTTGTGGTCGTTGCGAATCACTCGTTCCATTCATGCGTTATTTCGCTGGTAGAATATCAGCAGCATGTCTTTGCTGTTTGACTAGTTATTTACTTATACTACTCTCTTCGGTAGGAGGACACAGCCAGATTCTATTATAAGTTCTAAGTGGATTCTGAGTCCAGAGCAGAATCCAAGTTCAAAGAAGATCTTAAGTTTGGGCTGAATCCAAAGTTTTAGGTTAATCCTAGGTTGTCGGTTGATTCTATACGGATCCTAGGACTTAGAGGACGCTTATCGATTCTAGATAAAGCTTTGAGCACAAGAAGAACCTACCGAAAGGTATCTAGACCAAATTTATCTGACGCACTTATAAATAAATTTTCCTTTTTAACCACTTATGAACCATTGTAAATTATCCAGTCAGATTCGAACCTACTTACAATATACTTGGATCCCATCACTATTCGTGCTTCTCCGCTTGCCTGGAATCGAAGATACCGACGAGCGATTGTGCCAATTTAAAATTCTAATGTCGCGGTGGCAACTTTGTTCCTCCTTTGGATAGCACGTCGTGGCAAGCAGAAAAATGGGTTAGCATGTTCGTGGCAGGGTGCGCGATGTACCCTTCCTTCCGTCTCTCTTCCGCCTCTTATTTCGCTGCCGGCCTTTGTCCTCCTTTCGCCTTCTACCACCTACTTCCCTCGTGTCTTTATCTTATCGAAGAAAATTCAACGGACTCAGAGGCCTCGGGCGAGACTAACTGACTCTCGTGGAATCAGACCTCGAGTCAAAGGGTTATGCAACGCGAGCAGCCCTCCTCGAATGTCATGCAAACTCGATTCCGCGCTGTCGAGATCCTTCTTCGACGATCCTCCATGGTCTTTCACGCTTTGTTTTCGAGTTTCCGGCCTCTTATTCCTTTCTTAGAGCTTTCGCGCCACTGATAAACTCGTTTTTCTTATTCCCAGACCTCTTGGGCCCTGAATCTGCACAACTTTTCTGTACTGTATAAGAAAAAGAAGACGATTTCTCGTGAAAGCGATGGATGGAGTTTCTACACTTGGAATATTGGACTTGGAAGATTTCAGAATTTAGTAACATCGACGTGTTGTAAGTCTCGTCCGTCCCGTCCGTTTGGATGTTTCTCGGCGAAGGGTTGCAAGAATCCGGTTGTAGCTGGTAAAATAGCTACGTTTTAGAAAATCACAGCGGGGAAATACAGTCGGTCTGGCAGGTGTAGCAACTCGCACGTGGTCGAATTGGAAGCGACGCAACTTCCTAAGCGTATCTAGACTCGGAATCCTTGCTGGAAATACGAAGTACGAGGAAGAAATTGACGTGGATGCCGGGGACGAGACGGCAGATTCCTAGGTTGGCTGTTCCATCGCGACGCGAGGATCAGCGCTGGAAAGAGAAAGGATTTCTGGATCGTCACGTTGCATACAGAGCGACCCATTTTGCGTAGTCGATTTGAAATGTGGGTCGCGCAAGGTTATACATCGCAGATCCTTGTTTCTTCCTCCAATTCGGTGCGGATTCTTTGTGCGATTCAACCCTCCAGGCCGATATTCCACCGTTTCACAGGGCCTGGCCTCGGTATTTTAATCGTTGGATTTGCTTCTTCTACGTCAATGACGTCTTCAGTTGAAAATAGTTGGCTCGGAAAAAATATGTTTGTGTAAGTCGAGGGCCTTCGGTAATGGAAACAGAGCAGTTTCGAGCGTTTCCGCGCGGTCTGGAATTTCTGAAAAGCCTTCCGCTGAATTTCCAGGCTTTCGTTTCACGATGTATAGAATACAATTCGATGGTTTCGTTGCGCGTTTTCAAGCCGCGGTATAAACAGCCCAGATTCTTGATTTTCAGTTACATACTGTGTAAACTTCTCTCAATTTTCGTTCATCCTTCGCAAAACTAACCGACACACAGTTCTTCTACTTTTCCTACCGATGCTTTGGATATTTATATACTTTTAGGAACGATATTCGCAAACTGCATATTTAACGGTTAGTAAATACTTTATCCTGATACGACTGTCACGGGTAGAGTACCAACGTGATAAATTATTAAACGCCCAACTATTCTGCGGAATACCACGAGTCAACGTAACATACGTCGGATTACTACGAATTTTCCCGCGTTACATTGCCGATGTACCAAAAGTTGAACCATCGTACTAGCACACGCCCCAGCGTGCAATGAAGTTCGCAGAAACCGCTGTAACGTGAAATGAGGACTGCAAATTCTTCCAACTAGAAACGACGTGTCATCGACCTGTTTACAGTCTCCACTTTCTGCAGACGTTTGAACTAATCCGCCTTGTTTCTATTTCCTGTCTTAGCTGTGCCACGGGTTCTCTTTCTTGCCGGTAATAGCTGAAACTTGGTAACAACTTCTCCGATGCGAATTCTCCGTGCCAAATTACCGCGATTCTCGAGACAACAATGTGACGTGAGGTCGAAGAGATGGAATTTTCCTCGAACAGGTTGAGGTAATCGGTGCGTTACGCGGAAAGCCGGGAAAATCCTTCGTCATCGAAACGAATCGGTTCGCGTTCGAACCGCGATCGGGTTTATTAATAAACGCTATTTGTCGTCCCCCTTGTATCAATGAAACGGCAATGAAACATTGGCTGGATCGTGATTTAATTGCGTGGAATTATTTTTAGCCGGTACGCGTTCGCGAATTCCAATAAAGCGCTAATTTTCCCGTTCGATTACACGAAACGAGATCGTCGTCGAATCGATGAACGGGTTCCCGTTCGAATCGCGTGCCATGTAAAGTTAATTACCGGTCGATCGGGATCGATCGACTGCTGAGCGGGGGCTTTAATTAAATACAGTTTGCACTGGTGAAATAAAAAAAAAAAGGGGGAAAAGAAAACGTAATAAGGAATATCGCGTAACCGATAGCGAGGTGTTCGTTATAGGTTATCGGTCACTGAATTTACCATGAACTTAACGCGACGATCTGGCTGTACAAAAAGGGTCAACGGTGGTAGATAAAAGGGCGTGAGTGGATTCGTCGACGAGAAAGAATCGAAAAAGGAGGACCTGGTTCGCGAGCAGGAATTTAATCATCAGTGAAAATTGCGCGAGTACGATAGAAGTTCCGACGAGCTGTCTGCTTCTCTCCTCTCCGCTGTATTAACTTATTTTATTTTCTTTTTCGCGACCGAATCTCTATTTCGTATCGGTATCGTTCGAATTTCCTTGTTCGTGGCTCGGGTTACATTTTTGAATCGGGTTTCGAACTCGTATGGACTTCCCTTTATTTTTCATTTCGAGTTCGCAAAATGGGTCGATTCGGAGGTATAGAGAGAATACTGAAAAGTTTGTTATTTAACGAGTTGTTTGTGCGATCGCGGTAGAATGCAATAAATGAGAAATCCACTGTCGGCAGCACGGGTAACTTCATCCCTTTGCTTCATGAATCCTCCGCTCGCCACTTTAGCCAATAATAGAAAACTTCGAATAAATAAGATTCATTTCGAGCTGTTTACTCCTCCCGCGGGAAAGAAAGGGAGAGATTGAAACGTCGTCGGTACACGGGAACCGTGTTTGCAGACGGATTATACCCAATCACGATATTTTATATTAAATTCTTTCGATGGAAAGAGCTTTCCATTATTTCCCCAAAACAAATAGCCGCCGTGCAATCCATCTCTCTTCTCGCGGTTCAATTTCCAGCTTAGACCGCCTTTTATGTTTTCACCGTCACATTGCCGGGCTTCCATCTCCTTCTAATATTTGCTCTGCTCTAAACGTAATTCTGATCGCTATTTTATTTATATACTCGAGAGAGGAAGAGGAGGGCCGAATTAAGACCCGTCGAGTGGTTAAACCTTCCTGCCGTAGCAAATTGCGGCGAAACAGATTTATAGAAGTTTGCGATGAACAAACGTTCAAGAGGGTAAAAGTAGAATCATGCTATCGGGAGAAGTTTGAGATGGAAGAGGATAAACATGTGATGGAAGAGTGATGTACGCATCAGGTGCCTGTTGATGAACTCTCGGGGCATCTCCGAACTTAGAAATTTGAGAATATGGGAATTTGGAAATCTGGAAGTTTAGGAATGTGCGACGACAAAAATTTCAAAGTTGGGGCAAATGGAGTTTTGATAGAGTCAAATTGAATTCACTGCTAATAGATGATACTGGGCGTAATTGCGACAGGTTCGATCCGATACGAAAAGAAGTCTCGCGACACAGAGCAACCTTCGGGATTATAGAAAACGGAATCACACGCGTCGATGAAACGTTGACGAGACGTGTGATAACCGAAGCATCATCAAAAGAACAAGAGAAATCATCGTCCTCATATTTTCCGCACGGAGCGCAATCTTTGAAAGGTTCTCGCAACGAGTAATGCAGTTCGTGAGATCGCGATGCACGAACGACGATGCGATTGTCAATGGCGCCTTCGGGATCTCGATTCCGGGCACAAACGTGCCCGCCACTGACAAACGTACGATGCAAACTTGTGTCGTTACATTCCCTCGTCGACGAGTCGCGTTCCTCCTCGCATGACTTTGTTCGCCCTGTTCTCCATACACGTGAGAACGACTATAACGTGTTGCATAAGAACTCGTCTCGAGGACAATCTTCTACTTCGTTGAAGACTCTTGTCGAATATCAAAACTTTCGACGTAGAATTCGAAAGCGGATCATCGAAGTTTTATTAATCCGCGATAGAGTTTGGAATACGATTTACTTTGAATTTTCATTCATTTCTAGTACTGTGTATCATGCAATCGTGTAATGCAATTCGTGTTAACGAAAGAGATCGAAAGTCCACCAAATTTTGGAAGCTGTTAACTTCTTCTTTGCGATGAAAGTTGTAGAAGTATCGGAAGTGTACGAAATGTCTTGCGACAATTGGAACGCTCTTTCGCCAACTTTAGGACCTTGGAAAGTGACCCGAGACACTTGACTTGTACACGTGGAGCTGTGAACTTCGTACCGTTCACGGACGTCTGTGTCATTACAAAATTCGAAACTAATACTTGAACTTCCACCGGCTATAAAGTTGAATGCAGGAATTACAGGTGATTGTATCCAATTACGAAATTGCAAGTACGTGTAAGGAATGGGAATTTCGTCACCCCGTTTCCATTTTGTTTGTTCAAAGAGGTAATACTCCGTTTTCCTTGTAATTATGATGTTGTGATAATATTTGAGAGAAGTGGACGTAACCGATTACATTAAGTCCGTTCGTCGCATTCCGCATTAACAAATAAGACTCATTACGACAAGGAGCGTTCAAAGGGACTCAACTCATTCAGCAAATCTAGCTAATTGGCTGCAATTAGTGTGTTTAAGCGAGGTCCAGCGAGGTGTGCTTTCAGCTCGTGACCAAGCTGGACTTTTCATTCGCGTCAGTCCAGCTGTACGCTCGGCAAAAACGGCGCGGATCTAACGTCAAAGGACCGGGGACGTCGAGGGAGAATAAGGGAACTAGCCAAAGGCAAGGAGAAAGACGAAGCGAGAAGCAGAAGCGTGGATGGTACGAGTAAAAACGACAGTTTCGAACAAAGAACAGAAGAGAGAGAGAGAGAAGAAGAAAATCGAGCAAGTGAATGTAATTGGCTTGAGCCGGTGCTATCTTGCTAGTCAAGCAGTTTCTTAGCTCTGGCTCGCTATCAGTGCGAATATAAATTCGACTTCTTTTATTTCACCGTCTCGTTCTCGTTCCTGGACAACCTAGCCCCCTCTCTCGAACCTGTCTCTCTTTCAACGTACCGCGTGCCGGCAACAGCCAGGGAATTAACGACGTTAATTTGTTTTAAGTACGTTCGAGGAAACTTCGTACCTTGGCTCGAGTATCGATGGCCACCGCTGATCGTCGATACTCCGACTGAAAGGGGTGCGAGAGAGTGAAAAACAACCAGCGCGAGAGGGGCACACCGCCATTTCATTTCTTCAACGACTCAAACCCGACCATTACGAGACTTAGCGAACACTCCAGTTCTTTGCTACACGCGTTAACGTTTTCCTCCTTTTTTCCCGGCTATCCTGCGCTTTCCCGTTAATATGTTAATCGATATGCAAATCACCCTATCGACACTATCCAATTTACTGGTTGTATCGACGTTTGGCGGCGTTCGATACAATCGGAAAACGACTGAATTCGTTGATACCGCCACCGTCTATAAAATTTTCGGTTCCCAGATTTTCCAGTCGACTGTACTGCCAATAACGCAATAATGGTATCGTTTTGTTAACGTTCGCCACTGTTACATATGTATGTAGCATGATCTTGTCGATGAACAGCGCCGTTTAGTTACTGTCCCAATTGCGTACGGTTTTCTGCGCGAAGCGTGTCTGACTAATGACTGATCTTACTACTTGATTTCGAAGATTTTTGCTCGCAGCAGCGACGGAGGAAGCGTGCGAGAGAAATCTGATTCATTTTCCTACTGATATTGCTTTGACAATCTATAGAGATGAATTGAACATGTTTATAAGAAAAGATTAAAAGTTGGAAGGTGTAGAATGAACAAATCAGGTTACCGTGATTATAATTTGTGAAATCGCAACTTTGACGCGTGTCTCGTTACTCCGGTAATGATTTATTAGAAAATAAGAAACGATCGAGCTGTATTTCAAAATAATAACTCATTTAGCTGCAGCAAGTTCCGTTGCACGTACTTAGTTCCAACAGTAATGAACTTGTCATCAGCCTGAAGCTCGACAAGCATCGATCTTCTTGCAATTATAAACATAGACTCACGGGCGTAATTGGAAGTTTCTCGACCTATTTCCGCGAATATCGCGCGCTCGGTTTCTCAGAAAAACTGGAAGAAACGATGAAGTATTTCTCCGAAGATTATCCACTCAGCAATTATAAGGGACCGTGAGCAATGACGTGTTAGATCTTAACGAAGGTGACGTCAATGCGCTGTAATCGTTCACGCCAATATCGGGAAGGAAAGGTTTTGCGCAGCATCCTGGCCAGGTCCCGTGGGACTCGATAAGAGTTCCAGCGAAGAAGCCACGATTAATTGTAGAAGTTGGCCCGATATCTCCTTGACCCGACGCGTGTTTGTCGCAGTTGCGTGAATTTAACTTGGTTAGAAATCTCGTTCCGAACGAGTCCCGTCTGATGTCCGTGAAACGAAACAAATTTAAATCCAACTAATCCCTAGCTTACGGACAAATTTATTACCTCCATCGGAGAAACTTTTGCTTCTTCCGTTTCTTAATTTCGACTCGAGGGAATTAACTTCGAATCGATGGTAACCGCTTCGCGGTTTCGTGTAAAGGCGCAAAAATGTAGCATTATAGGTTAGCATTTGTTGCGTAACGTTAACCGTAGCGAAAGCATTGCCTGTCCGTCAAACATACGAGTTTAATTTGTTAGCCTGTAATGTTCTGTCGCCAGACGGCTTATTTCTTTGAGCAAAAACACGTGCAATTACGCAAGCCGTAGGTTTACCAGTGTCTCTCGTCTCTAATATTTTACTCATTTTTGTAGGAAAATCTTGCGAGCTGCGCCGTGTGCAGCAGTAATTATTCATGCCAATTACGCTGTTTTCTGACTCGTACAAAGGTACCAACTCTTTGCTAGTGTTTCTCTTACGGTCCGGGGTTATTGTTAAAAATAATATCGTTGCGTTTAGTGCAACGACTTCGCGAAAGATTGCGGCGTTTTAAATTTCATATCTTGTTCACCGTGAATTTCTGCATGAACACACGTCATGCGAATTGTTATGTCGCATATATTATTATTTAATCGCGTTAATAACTTCAAAATTTCAAATTTTATTCCTCAATCTCAATTTCATGGTTTCAAAGCGCGAATTTCAAGCAGCTTACAATATTAACTTCACCTTTAATTCAAATTTCCGTTTTAAACTCCAACTTCGCCTTAAATTACAAACTTCAACTTCGCCTGGAATGTCAAACCTACATTTGAAGTTTCAATTTTAAATTTCAATTTCTACAACCACATAATTCACGTAGGATATTGTCGGTACGCGAGCGTGTACATTTCCAGAGCGTACATACACGCCGTTTGCGCCCGAACATCCACTTTCAGACGACGTACATGTATGCCCCTCGTAGCGAAACATTTAATCTAATATCCTAAAAAATACCTTCATGGCGGTACATCGACTCGAAGTTTCGCTCGGTTTCCTCGTAAACGGTAAAATCGAATTACCCGATGGAAAATAGCTTCTGCGTAACTTTTGCGCGAACTTTACTGCAATATAAAATATCCACGAGATTGATGCACATTGCCAGCCTGGAAAATCCGTAGCCATTTACAGTCGATCAAAGTTTCGCGTAAAAACGCGTTCCGAGGGAATCTCGTGTCGAAGATCAGGGGCGTCGAAATCGCTCGTTAGCCAGGGAGAAAAGTCGTTTCCAAAAGATATCCGAGTCGCTTAGGGGGTAGGAGGCTGGAATCGAGGAACGGTTCTGGATCCCGAAGTTTTATTCGGCTGGTCTTTGCCACGATTTAATGCCTGTAAATTTGGAGGGAAACCGTAGCGGCATCGACGATATTAGCCCAGGCGCAAAAGAGACGGTAAAAAAGGGGAATGAAATATCGAGAAAGCGTAGCAGGGCGGGGTCGGTGAAATTGTTCGATATTCGAAAGACGTCGCAGGGTGGCACGCGCGACGACGACTATTCCAACTTCTATTTATCTGGTCACGATCGGTTCGGTTATTGCATCGATCTTCAGAGAACAGTCTTCCAACGAAACCATTTTCTTCACTTTTCTTCTAATTTGCATTATTCACGTTGACGTTACTTTGTATCAGGAATTTCCAAATTGTTAGATGCTCGAGTTTCGAAATCTCCAAATTGTTCGTCCCAAAACATCATTAGCTCGTGATCGATGTTGGAAGTAATAGAGATAAAGTTAAAAGATTTCTCCTGACCGGGATAAAAATGGTGGTTACGCCAATGATTGTTTACGTCGATTCGAAAAAGCCTCGTAGCAGCATTTCCCTATCGTTCTATCGCCTTGAACGTTTCCCTTCGTCATTATCGAGGCCTCGTTTCGCGTACAAATGACACGATTCCGCAAATCGCAGAGCTTCAACTCCGAAAACGTTCCAAGTTCGAGTCCCAGATTGCGATCTACGAATTCTCGAACGTCCTTCCAATTCGGCGTCGATCTCGGCGAGGTTCGTTAGAATTAATCGCCCGCGATCTTTCCTTCCCCACTCCGTCTAATTAGATCGTTAATCAGTTTGTCATACACTTGCAGGCGAGCCCCGCGAGATTTCACGCCACTGGCACGTAATAAACGAGCAATCTATCCGTGTACGTCCACACACAGCGGCTGGCAGCAGTTACGTCGCCGACGGTGGAACAGGGTGGAACGCATAAAAACGTTCACCACTACGTTCGGTCGTTCCGGCTTTCATGACTATCTGATGTACATTACCAACGTGATAGATGTTTATGCCTCGTGCGACACTCCATTTGCCCTTATTTCCCGGACACACCGAGCCCCCGGCCACCCCCTGCGCTGCACCGCTTGCTTATACGGCACTGGTTATTGCTGTTCTTTATATTTTCAAAGGGAACCGTCGGCGTTTCTCGCTGGAAAAGCGGAAAAAGGGAAAACTGTTGGCCTCCTTGTGCATTATATTATGCGTTTCCGTGTCTCTGCGATACGTTCGTGTATTTATAAAGAGAATGCTCGCGCGAACAAACATGGTAGACACGACTCAATGGAACAGACTGGGAAACTTCTTTCTCTTTGCACGATATTGCTGTTTCGAACAACTTTCTTGTTCTTGTCGTCCGGCTAGTAAGCAATTAGTTCACTTTTTATTAACCCTTTCGTCAATAATGTCAACTTTAGTCTACTCCAAGCGACGCGAGTATTACATATTACTATTTGCACTGGTACTTGTTAAATAAAGTTGCAACCGTTCCTACAAATTCAATACGAATCAGTGTTTTTCGTATATGGTAATAAAGGCGACTTTTAGTTCGGGGTCATGCGGAGCAGGGAGAAATAATTGAAGTTTGATGCGACGGAATAGAAACAGGAATTTAATTAAATTGGCGTGCGAAGGGCCCTTCATCAACGACATACGTGCAATTGTTGGCAATTTCAAATATCGTTTGTAATTGGTTGAATGACATAAAGAAGAAACCGATTATTCTCCAATTTTAGTAGTTGCGTCTATCAGCTTTGAAATCCACTGACCGTGTACGTCGTAGCTAAATCAAATATAATTGCGTCAGGAGCGTAACTCGATATTGCGTTAGTCTAATTCACGGCAAAGGGAACGCGTTGAATTTCATTCTCGAGATCAGTCGATTCGCGAAAATCCTTCGAGCCTTGCATTACGTATTTTATTTATTCAGACAACACGCGTCGACGAGTAGTCGATCTTCCTCGCAACTCCCGTGCAAAATTAATCGTTGAACGCGTTTCGTCGTCGTCGATGTCGTAACGTTCGATAATGTACTTTTCGAACTGCCACCGCAACAGAGGTCGCTCGGTAATTTGTTTATGCGCTAGCTTTTGTCGATGGAAGTCGTTTGGGAGCGAACGAGATGAAACGAGAACGAAATTATGGATCCTTGTTGCGTGGGATATCGCGGAGAGAGACGAACAATCCATGTCAGAGAGGGAAAACAAGTGGAAAGAAATGAAATTATTCCGTAGACTTATTCCCGTGCAATCGTCTGCACGCTGTAGAAACTATACGGAAATTGTTACGGAATACTTTTCTGTAAATTAAAAGTGATTTCGTAAAGCTTCAAATCCTAGAGAATTATAAATAGTTCGGGCGATAAGTCTTAACTCCTGAACACTTTTGTAGTTATTAACGCGTGCAATGTATTTTCTGTAAAAGTTTCTCGTCGCTTTTACCTTTTTTATTCGATTAATGTTTTATCCAACGCTCTCACCAAGTTTACGTTAAAATTTAACTAGAATTTCGGAGAAGGTCAGCCGGTTTCCATTTGAACGGTAGATTAATGACGCTATGTAAATTCGTGCTATAGTTTACAGCTTAAAATTTCCATACAAACGTAATTTTCCGCGGCACGTCCGCATTCACCGTCGGAGATGTATTATTCCTCATGTTTCGTTAAACAGTACGTCGAAATGTTTGCAGAACGTCGTCCATAAAAATCATGCTGCTTACGAGCACGCGGCTCTCTACGACGTCGTTGGATATCACTTTTATGGGTTTTTGTAACGGTTCACGATTTCGTGGCGCGTCGTTCGATTAGGTATTGCCATAATAAAACAAGGATATCCCTAGCGAATTACGTTTCACGAGGAAACAAAGCTTTTTAACGATTCAAAGCAGTTCGTGTAAAAAATAAGCTTCCGGGACACCCAATAGCACCTCTATTTTTATTTCAAAGCTTGTATCAACGACATTTAATTCCTCTCTGGTCATTTTGAAACTGTAACGCCATTGTATCGATTGTCTCATCGCCGATCAATAGCTGAAACGTTGCTCCACGCCCTACATCCACGAATAACAACATTCCTTTTAGGGAAACGGAGTCAAAGGTAAATCTGACGCGTTGTCAAAACATTTTTGCCCATCACGATGGACGGACTTCTTTATGGAAACGTGACGAGGTGGACTTCCGTTCGACTCGCTCATAATAGGAGCCGACACTAGGACGACGAATGTTCGATTTGGATTAACGCCAGCGTCGACATTAGCCTCTGGCTTCGCGTTCGAACGAAGAATAAATTGGAAAAGAGCTTATCGCGTGATATCCTGAACTCTGTCCGCGTTAATCTTGGACTTGTCCAGAATGTTATCCACGAGAGGAATGCTCGGGATATGGTGTTGTCGCGTTATCCACCGCTCGTTCGCTAATGTCAACTCATTTATTTAGCACCGGTTCGCCTACGAGGCCGGAATTCCATGGCAAACAACGTATTAACGCCGACACAGCGGTAAGAAAAGGGACGGAGAGAGATCATTTTCGAGAATAATAGGGTAATATGTGGTTTCCCTGGGAAATTACATCCTGTGCCCCCACCATTTCCCTCGACAGCGAAACAATTATACGAATTTGGTATTTTAATTTCGCCCTCGAGAAATTCTAATTTCTCTCGTCTTATTTCCGGACGGCCGTAAATTACCAACGAAATTAAACTATTTTCATTATGCCATTAAATTTGGCGCGATGCGTTGTTACGATGCGACAAAAACAGCTACGAATTTGCAGCCAGCTCTTTAAACCGACTTTTCCTGTTCGCAAAAACAAGTGTAAAGAATTGTACAGTTGTTCTCGATAATAAGTTTCAATGGAATAAAATTATCTCTAATCGTTGCATTTTAAAACCTCGATCAAATTTCATATTACTGAAAAGATTTTTGAAAAATATGAAAACATGTACGAACGAGAGAAAAGAGAAGGATGATCGTAAATAGGCCGGTTGAATTATACGCATGATGGGAGAGAGACCGTAATCGCAAATGGGTTTAATGGCTTTAGCGTTTGCTTCGTATGTGTCTGTGGTTTGTTCGCAACAGACCAGTCTGAAAACAATTTGCGAGACACATATGTACATCCTCGAAAACTATTTACTACATATGACCACGGTAATGGGCGGGAGCAGACGAATCTGTGCCCACCTCCGGGGGTTACGAACGTTGCTCAGGACTGTCCACGAAGTCGATATTAATTATTCCGTAGTCCGCCAGCAATTTATACGAGTTATTATTGTTTACCGCCACTTCAGACGACCGAACCATGGCCAGAAATTTTCCAGAAAATCGATCGATCGTTATTGCTCGCCAAACGTTACTCCATTTCATTAACAATGCTTCCGGAATTATCAACCTTGTTCGTTGTTTTACTCGTCCCGCTATGAATTCATTGTCAAATAAAGCATGAAATTTTCAAGTGTATTTATCGAATTCGTTGTGCAGCCATATTTGACAAAGAAGTCCAGTGCTTCCGTTAATCCTTGAACAAACGGTACTCTATAACTTTTGCAAACATCGACAAGTAATCGAATTTTTAATTCATAATTGTAAATATTTTTAATTATTTTATTTCTAATCCGATAAGGATACAAAGCTTTATGAAAATGTATTTACAGACGATTTTAAAGTTTTAAAAACAAATATTTTGTGGATTCAAAAGACTATTTTGATCAGCAGTTGAAATTAAATACTCGGTTCGAACACAGATTAAGGGTATTCTGATGGAATACTCAGGGACAGGCGATGGGACCGTTTAGATACCGATTACTGGCTCATCCTATAGGTGAGCGATTTGTATATGTAGGGATAATCGATTAGTCTGTTTACCGTGCGTGACCCTCGACTGGATTATGTCTGCAATCGATTAACCAGAGAACCGATCCACCACATTCGGTTAACAGATACTGATACATCCTACTACAATTAACCGCTTAGCGGTGTGCTCGAATTACCTAATACTCTTCGTCACGTTCTGTTGACTTTGAATCGTGGCCACCGTGGCATGGCTACAATGCTATACGTACGACGACTTCGATACATTTCTCTCTAGATCGCAGATCTAACAGTTGCGTGTGTTGCATTAACCTTTCCGATCAGATAAATCCACTCGCGTTAACTCTACAGCGATTTCATCTATAATTCTAGTCGTTCACGCTGCAAAATTAATAATATACTCATTCATCTAAAATCCTCCAAAAGTTCATCTCCCTCGAAAGAGTAGTCGTTTCGTGCGTTGTAAGTAACGAAAATTGGGTCAGAACCCGAACACGGTCTCGCAAAGGGGACGAATTCAAGCGACAAACAGAGGCAAGTAACTTAGCAGTAGCTAGACGTCTTGGTTCGTGACAAATCAGACCAACTGCTGGTCCAAAGCGAATGCACGGATAGACAAGTTGTCGTAGACGTACAAGCACAAACAACGAACGCAAACGGGGATAAATTCGCGGCAGAGCGACGCGTGCAATGACAGCGCATCGAGTGCATCGTCTTCAGGAAATCCAGCCCTCTCCCGTTTCCCTGGGGTTTCAACAGACAACTCCGTCTACCTTCGGGAGAAGAGGACGCGCGGTGGTAGAAAGGGATGGCATCCGCAGACAAATTCTTCGAGCGCTTTCGTCGGTGGTTGAAGAGGCTCTCTCGGTGTTCGAAAAGAGGCGGCGGTGAATCCGTGGGCCTGTTTACTCGTAGCTCGAACTTTAAACCTCGTAGGTGAGGCCGACCGTAAATCAAGCGTCTCAAACCGGCCACCTGTGGCGTCGCGGCGCTTCTGCCGTTCGTGCTCTCCCCTGGAACGCTGTTGCGACTGCAGAGAGCCTCGTCCCGGGGCTCTTCTTTCCCTTCTCGCTTCACCCGAGATGAAACGTGGCGTCGTAAACACCGATACTCGAAGATGAAAGTCCAGCTAAAAGAACAAGATAGATAAGTAGCTTGATTGCGTCCCTGGACGGTGACGCTGGGCGTCTCGAAGGGAATAACCTTCCGAAGTTGAAATCCTTTGGGTAGGAGAGCTTCTGAATTTCAAGTTAGACCCAAAGAGCGTTTTAATGTCTAGTTGGTCACTTGGACACAGGCTGTATTAGACCCTCTATGATGATACGGTTCGTGGCAACCGTGAACTTTATCAAGGTGTGTTAAGGGTAATTGGGTGGTCCGTCGCGTATACCAGTGCAAACGAGGTGTCAGAGTCACGTTCATCTTCCAAATTCACATTAATCTTGCATCGGTGTCGGTCGAAAGCTTCCAGGTCTCGGTGCTTACGAGCTCCTTCGAGCTGACGTGGTCGGCGACTGCTTCTGGGAACGAGCGTAGCACGCCGTTAAGGGATTCCACCGGCGTCCGTCGGTTCGAATGACGACCTCCAACCATCCAGAAAATAAACCTCCAGTCTCCACCTTTCTCGTACACGGTTCTTCGTCGCCGGTCCTGGGGTTATGAACCTTCACCGACGACCAACACATGCACGCGAACCGAGTGTGGAACGGGTCGCAGTTCCTTCTTTTCTGGACCTCGTAACGGCAAAGGGATGTTGATGCCCTCGTGATCGTTGACCGGTACGTTTCCGGCTTCTAAGGTCGATCGTACGACCTTGCCGATGGGAATCGACGATACTAGTTCGAGAACAAAACGCCTCGTTCGAGTTCTTGCTGAACGTTTGGATAACTTTACTCGGATGTGCTTGACCTAGTGCTTGAAATGCAGGATTTCTGCAGGTAAATGATTGTTGGAATCCACGTTAGAGTTCCATTACACTCATATCTATTCTCTTCGACGTTTCCATGTAAACATCCAAGCAGGTTCCTGCATCCTATATTTTTTTATCATAGACGCTGGAAAAACCTTTGAAAGCGAGAGGATATTTAACGAAACACTTTCACGGTTAGCGAGAAAGAAATATTAGACAGCAATGGATCGCTTAATAGGGCGCAACGGGGTCTGGCCCGTTCGTCGAAGCGTTAAAACAATTAAAGTAATCCCGCGGAAATAATCTTCGCGAGAGCAAGCTGTCGAGGCACGAGGCTTTAAGCTTCGACGCTGGCGTATCTCTTTAAGCCCAGATAAGCACGAACGGTTCAGAAAAGGAAGCTCGCAAGCCTGGTCGTTTATCATCGAGGCATAGCTATTTCGGGAACAATTCGACTCGTTTTAATGGGTCTCAAAATCGGAACGGGAAGAGAAAATGGACCAGAACGGACACGATAACGATAAGAACGCTAACGCCAGAAGATCGAGCGACCTTCCTTCGGGGACCTTGGTCATCCGAGTAATCGTCCTTTTTGCCAATAATTTTTGAGCGGTACCGTATACTCGAATGGCAACCGTGATCGTAGCCCTTCGAGAACATAAATTCATTTTTTATTCTTTCGCTGCGACAGTCGCGGTATTGTTCGTTTCATTGGTTGAAAGATGTATCGAGCGACGGAAAAAGAGTAAATAAAATTAGGAGAGGAGAAGGACAGGTAAAGTGCCAAAGGAATTGTGTTTCTACCCATCTTCACCGGCAAGTCTGGCCTCATTGTTTAACAGCCCTGAGCTATTCTCCTTGCTCGTTCTTTCCGTTCGTTTTTTCCTTTTTATACTAATTGATACCCCTTTTGTCGAGCAAAGACAACGAGGTCGACGACGACGACAACGGGCCAGTGGAAGAACGAGGAGGGAAACGTTTTACCCCCACAGAAAGACCTGTAATTAGGGGCTATTTATCGCTGGCCTTGAGGAAATTTCTTCCGTATCCCCTGCAACATTTATCTTACTTTCGTTCTACCCCCTTCTGCTTCGACCGCTGTTTCCTCCCTTGGTCTGTCCTCCTCAACGACGAAGCTCCAGCGCCAGATTTACCAGTATTAGCGTCGAATGGAACACCGAGGGCGTTTAAGGCAAATTACGGAGATATCGTTAAAAGGACCGGGTTTTAAGCATATTTATGACCTTTCAGCCGCTAATTAAACCACCAACGGTGGTTACGCTCCACAAAGAATGGAGAATCTGTGACCGCTAAGCAGCGAAACTACTCGGCTATCGAGGTTGCGCTATCCGTTGACTTTATGTATGGCATCAGTGATTTCAATGCCTGGTACGAATGATACATGGAATCGAAAAAATTAACGCTCACTTTTTATGGGCTTAAGCTACCTGTAACCTGGTAATGTTGATGGTAACCCATCAACATGTTCTACGAAAAATCGATGTCAACGAAACAGTATCGATGAAAACATCGTCCGTCGTTACAAGATTATGAAATAGATTCTCAAAGACTCCCGGAACCGTGGAAATTTGAGCATCTACGTTTTCAGTTAAGGGCCCGATATCGTTTCATCTCCGTGTTTAAACGGCGTTCACGTTTCCCGTAAATTGCAAATAAAAGCACGTTCCAGGCCACGAGTTTAATCACCATAACCGAACACTTCATCGTGATTCGTGGACGAGGGGTATCGTACGCGTTCCATCATCCGCGCGCTGTTATCCTGGGTGCAATCGATACTATCAGGGATTTCGCTTTCATAACGCTACGGATTATGTACGATATAAAGTGTGCTTTTGAATAAATTTAGATCGGTATCTCTAGTCGTGCTTTGGCCCCGTGGCTCGTGTTCGGTTCACGAATTTCCTTCGTTTTTTTCCCTGGCCAACATTATCGGCGTAATGAAATTCAGAGAGGAAGCGCATTTTTAGCGGCGGTAAGCGAGCTTATGTTGCAGCGAAAAGATTATGCAAAGTGTTAGACTACCGGATGAATCTCATTAAAAACGGACCGTCACACCAAGACGAGAGGAACGACTCGAGTGTTTTCACTTACGATGAAGGAGCATGGACGAGTAGGTAGTTAAGGGGGCAACCTTCGAAGTAGCTACGACGGCGGCGGACACTAATATAATTGTCCCTTCGATCACGTGATCTCCTACCAGCTAATGACGTCATTACGTCACGCTAATAGCCCCGTCCTAACAGCCTGTCGAGACTTGGAACTCGACAGTTCGCTGTCGATCGAATATCCTTTATCTTACATTCATCCCTTTGCTTGTACCAGCTTTATTTTCTCCGCTAAAATAATCGTCAAATCGACGGATTTTCTCATCTCCGAAGATCCTATACACCCCTTTTCCTTCGTGAAAAGTGTACAAAAACCGATTGAACGAGGACCGAGCAATTTAACATTCCCATTTAATGGTAAACCGCGAACTGATTGAGGACATTCGATAAAGGAAAAAAGTATCGAGTGTGTCGAGCGTATTTTAATAACGAGCGGGAATAACGGTGACGTCGAACAGGCCGAAGAATCTCGAAAAAGCAACGCGGCGAGAAATTTAGCCAGCGTTTGTGTCACGAATTTACTATGTACCCGTCACGGACACGTGCAAGCCGGGTAACACCAGGTTTTTTACCGCGGTGCACTCTGAATTTATTTTCAAGCCGCGGGCGCTGCCCTTACAAAGAATTCTCCCGGTGGAGACCCCGCCACGAAGATTTTTAATGCGTTTTACCGCGTCACGGAATTTCTAACGAACCACTCGTGTCCCTCAAAGGGTGATTACCGTGGCAACGATTACACCGACGATTCTCGTAGTCGTTGCCACGGACTCGAGATAGTGTCGGCACCGCAACGCGCCTTGTGTTCCGCGACAATGGCACACAGACACGCAAACAGGTAAAAGAGTATCCTCGAACCCGGCGACACGTAAAATCAAGCACGACGAGGCGAAACTTGATTATAATTACGATTTTCCCCGAAGTACACTCGAGGCGGCGGAGTAACGAACTGCACCCAACAGCCACGCCAAACATTTGCGTACCCCTGTATGCAACCGTAGCTGCATTCCTCGCATCTTTGTGCAACAGGGCTGTGTGCACCTCTATCCAAAGAGAACTTCCATAATATCGAGCGTCCCGCGCGCACGTACAATCCGCTTCCACGCACGTACACACGTTTACACTCGTTGTTACTCGGAAGTGAATGCAGGAGTGCTCGTATGCACGTACGTATATGTACACGTATGAGAACACTATCGCAAACGCGATTAGGGTACGCCGACTATAACCTAGCAAGCGTATCGCTTTCGAAGAGTCTCGCGTTATTCCGAGGCGGTATCACGAGCTAATTTTATAGCATCATTCGCATAGATTCTTAGTTTGCAACCGTGCCGAAGTTGCATTTCGTTCGCGCAAACGGGGGCTTAAGTTATGTTCTTTGCACCATTTCATGTTCCAATTACCGTAGTTCATAGGAGACATTCACGCATAGTTCCGTCAAAGAACCGCTCTGTGCTCGGCGATCGTTATATTGTACAATGACCCAGATGTTGTCGAGCGTTGGAACATGAGTATACTAATTTATATCGTGCCACGTCGTCGCGTTTCACTCTACGTTTCCTATAATTATTCCTGCATCCGGAGCGGCGCGGAAACCGATAGAAGAGATAGCAGGTAGCTTACAGGTCGAAGCGAAAGACGCCGCTGTAGACATTCTCGAGACGCGTGTGCATCCCCTGAATATTCTCGACATCCCTACTGCTATCTCTCTCTCTATCCTGCGCTCTTTGTATTCTCGTAACAACGCGAACATACAAATGGCCGGTGAAACGCAAACAACCGAGAATAGGAAAGACGGAGAGTACATCATTATTGGTGAACATAGATTCACGGCCGATCGCTTGCCGAAAGCTGCTGATGCAAGCCTCGTTAAACACAAGACGAGAAAAGAGGACTTCATTGTTACCGTCTTTTCCTCCACCTACCACTTCTCGTTTTCCTCTCTTTGTCCCACGGTTCTTTTCCGTCTTCTCGTATCTTAACAATCCTCCCCTGTAACTTTCAACCAGTCTAGCTGGAGCATCCAGCTGGTCCGTGGTCATTACCCGGCTTGCCCGTAACGAGCCCGTAAAGGAGTACGTGTATTCGCTGAGCCGCGTACATTCGCGGAACTATGCCGTTTTTTTTCAACCCGAAGAAACGTTGTTCTTGTCCCTCTGTTAAGCTCGTTGGATAATCGCGCGCTGTCTGATTAAACTGACTGCTCTTGAAAAAGACATCCTTTCGTTTTGTGCTTTCTATTAATTCTTCCCTTTGTTGTTCTCCCACGACTCTGCTGGAATTTTTGTTATTCTCGAGATAGAGCGAAAGATATCGGCCACGGAATTCTAGAGTACGTGAGTTTGATTATCAACGTGGTCATCTACATAGGAGACAAAGTTTTCAGGGATCGCTATAATGTAACTTTAAAGACTCCTAAATGAATATGACAAAGCGCAAAATCATGAGTCGATAATAAGAGTTCTGCGTATGTTAGAGTCCGAGTGAAATTAGATAGCAAAATTTAAACAATTCACAGAGTTAGTTACCTCGTGGCATTATCAACCAATTCGCCGACACAATAAACGTAACTCCTCACGGTATGAACGGAGGGTGGATTCAGAATCGATAGGATCTATTGCATGCTAGCTTTCCGTTCGTCAACGAATCTCTTGACTAGTTAATTTCGTCCGAATGGTTTCCCCTCGATTCCGTCTAATAGGCTTTCAATGATGTTCAACTTTAAGCTCGTTCTCGAAAGTGGATGCTGTTCCTACCGAGCTGAAATCAGACGCGCCAGATCGCTCGTGGAAAGATCGGACGAGATATCGCAACGTCAGGATTATTCTAGCCACTGATTAAACCGTTTCATCTACTTTTTCCAGGATCTCTCGTTTCATCGATCTCACGGTTTTCGACGTCGCGATCATGCTCGCCGCGCCGATAAAGGACATAAATTGACGGAGGATTGGAAAGAGAACGGGTAAAAGGGGTTCAGAGAAAAGTGGAAAATGTATTCCCAGGGTTGCGCTGCTTCCTTTTTCTTGGCTCGATTCCTTGTCTATTGGTTCTCTGGAATCGCGGAAACTCAGTTATCTGCTCTGATTCTCTTAAATCGATCTGGGAGGAAGTCGATGCTTGCGGTGACTCTTGTAACCCGCATAACGAGCCAGCAAAATCACACGAGCGCCGAACAACTCGTGGAACTTTTCTGTTTTAGTAGTTTCCGGTGCTGGTCGAGCAACGTTTTTAAACGACAGACGCGAAACTCGCTGCCGTTGAAATAATTAAACATCGCCGAGGACCATTCTGTTCCGAGTTTCTTACTTCGCAGTCCTCTAACTTTTCCGCGTTCTTCGTCGTTGCGCTTCGATGTCCTCGTTCGACCTCGGTCACCGACATTATCCTCGACCTTTCTCTGCGTGGACCATCCTCGAGGATAAACCGACGAGATAGAACGAAAGAAAAATGATTGCAGTCGTGCTGCTTCGTTTTTTCTCTCACCCTTGAGTCTGAGATACGCGTTGATTAGTTCTCTTAACTGCGCAACCGAGCATCGTGGAAGCTTCGACTTCAACAGGGTCGATTCGAGATCAGAACGATCGGCGCGTGAACTTTTATACCTGAACGGTATCCTTTAATTGAGCTCAGCTACGGCTCCGATTAATTGAACACGCTCGAATCGTTATTTTGTGCTATCTTTAGCAGCCTCGACTGCCAATTCCCTTTTGCGACGTTTCTAGTAACTCCGGACTTTTTTCTTTATGCTCGATCATTAGATGTAAAAATAAACGTTAATTTGTCTCTAAGAAACGAGGTAGAACTGAAATCAATTTTTCTGGAACAAAGTTTTCCTCGATGGTATCTTGCAAATTGTGTATAAATATACACAGTGCGAGTCATGCACCTGGCCTAGGTTATGTTTAAAGCTTGACTGGAGATAAGAAACAATCGTGGTCTACTTTTCTACCAGAATCGCTTTGTGGAATAATAAAGAAGTATGCCTCACGGTTCAGGCGATGTCTGACTTTACATTGTCCTATTCTACTTCGCCCATTCTTCGCTCTCCACTCGTACAATTTATTTCATTCTACCCGTAGAACGGACATTCCCGGCACAATTATTACGTACGACCACGTATTTGCACATTATCCGTAACGCTTTTCTGCTAGTACTAAACAGTGTCTACGGTGACGGTAAACGAGTTAAGTGTACGACGATGAGAAACGATCGGTCGTTTATCTCGTTTCCACGGTGCTTTATGAGAAGTAGAATATCGATAGGAAGTTGTATACGAAGCGTATTAAAATCGACGGTTTCAGCAAGATATTTCCGCGATCGATTTACATGGTACAATACAAGATCTCTCGATCCCGATTTGCACCGATATATCCGACACAGCTGGAATCTGATCGCCAGACGACGTTGCAATAAGTGAATCGGAATTTCAATATGCACGTAATAAATCGGCAAACTCAGCTGCTTATTTAAATACTTTAACCCTGTACACCGGGCAGCTATAGATAGTAGGAATTCCGATTGAAATTCCAATTCCTGGACTGCTACCTCCGCCCTGTTTTCCCATGAACAGAAGATGTACAAAAATGTTAGTAACGAAACGATAAAAATGATAGAGCTTAAACGATGGTCTTTGATCGCTGACACGCGTAAAGTTTAAAGCAGACTTCGCGAAGGCATTAAAGACGGGTGCAGCGATGATGGCGAACCACGTTTACGAGACTTAAGTTACGACTGGAATTAGTCTCGAGTTCGAAACGCTAATAAGGAGTTATACGTTCTCCGTTTAAAGAACTTTGAACGCTTACCTTTCTCCTTGTGAGTATACGCGCGTGTATGTATGTACGTTCGCCGTAAGTGGCGGCAGTAGGGTAGCCGTGTACTATAAAATAATTGAATTTCGAGTTCAAAGGGCTTCGCGCTAATGATATTACCTTACACTCGACGACGCAATTAAGGTGTATAAAGCACCGCGTCTATGACCCTCTCTGAATTCCACGATGAATGAAAGTTTTTCGGTCACCTGGCTATTTTTTACCATTTTTCCGAACATCGATGACTTAGCAACAATACGTTACTTGCGTTCCGTTCTTGACTACGATATAAATCGTTCGATTATCGAATCAGACAAGAGCTTTGATAACAAAATGTCTCGTCGAAACGATTCGATAACTGTTGCCGCGCTGGAAATCTAACGAGTAATCCTGCGGCAACATAACCGCACTTTCTTTTAGCCCTGGGTGCACGCGAAAGAAGGAAGAAAGATTCGGAAAGAGGTGGATGCAGTGATTTCGCAGCGAAACCCAGCACCAGCATCGTTCTGACTGCCGGTCCTTCTGCTCCTTTTCAGCCCTCCGCGTCCCATAGCTCTTTCCTCGGTTTCTACCGCTGGAAACTCGCTTCATCCGGGAACTTGCACCGCCTCATTCTTCCCTCGTGCCACCCTACGACCTTTTCACCCCTGTGTGCACCAACTGCCTCCCCCTCGGGGCTCCAGAAACGACGGAAGTACGAAACTTTGGCCGCGATTTCGACTTCGTGGGATCGTCCGCTAGCGTTGTTGGAACTTTGGAAGCATCGCGCTCGGGCTGCCGCAATCATTGCTCACCGATCCTGATCGCTCCCTTATACAGAAGACGGCGAAAGAGGTAGCAGATTAAGCGGTAATTCAATACAGAGTTCTCATTATTGTCGTTGCTTGTCGGGAAATTTTGTTGGATCTTTGAATACGAAGTTCGGGTCGACGTCGACTTTAAATTTCTGCGTTCCTAAACTCGTTCTTCGATCGATTCATTGTTGTTTAACTTCCAAGATTCCACAGAAATCTTAGTAATTCAGATGAATTGCATTAACGATTAAAAATGAATAATGGTTCTAGTTAAAGTTCAGAGTTCGTTAAAAAATTGATAACGGATAACGATTCAGAATGAGAAATTCATCGGGAACTATCATTGCACGGACAACGATAAGACATCCGCGTTTCTATTTCCTCCGAAAATGAGAAAAAGAAGGAAGAAACTTGTCTGACGTCGAAGCGTATATCTTTTATAAATGAACGTTATACGAGAACGACCGCCCCATTAATATAATGGCAGCGACGTGCACGGACTTCTATAATCTTTGTCGCGACGCAATTATTTCCACGAACGTTATCTTCCTTCCATAACTTCTTTACGATCCGCTGAACAGCAGTCTTCCTAGCATTTTGCATCAACAGCATGAAATTATTACGCGTGTCATGCATCTGGACTCGCATCGTGCAAAGAATATCAGTGGTAGCAATAGAAACTCTAGAATACACTCGTGATTCGTGTTGGCAGATTGAAATTCTATACGAAAAGATAAATTCACCCTACTGGTTTCAGGTTAACTACGTATACACCCCGCTTTCCAGTATTAATTACGAGGGCGTAATTACGAATACAGCTTCTGGTAGCAACATATCCGTTTCTTCAGTTTTTCAAACGAGCGTTTATATTTCAGTCTTGCCAAGAAAAGCATTTTCTTTCACGAACTAGTTTTGGTTCGCGTTTCACAGATTTTAACAATCCTTCGGAATTCTTTGGGTCATTATTTTTGAATTAATGTATTTTGCAACGCTGAAAAACTTGATGAAATAATGCAGGATTGCAGTTTGCAGTTCGCAAATGTTAATGGCACGTCAAAACTGATGAATACGATCACGTTGGAATAGAAATGGCAAGCAAAGTTTTCGTGATAAATTGATATTGTAATTGAATTGCGCGATTCGCGAGCTAGATTCGCGCAAAGAATGTCTACAATTTATGAGATTTCGCTAGATATCTTTTTGCTAAAGGAGCCTCGTACGGAATTTTCGCGATAAAACAAACTCGGGCTTGGTGAAGGGCGTTAACGTCTTTGGAAACATAAAAGCCTGTCTGATAGATCGCTACGGGGGAATAATAACGTTGGAAGATTGGTAAAACCTTTACGATTTCCTCCGGTTATGGATGCATTGCCATTTTAATTTCTACGAACGACATTATCTCGTGTCATACGATCCGCGTTATACGATTACTCCTATTCAATGATTATTTTTCCGTCCCAATTTGCGTCACGATTGGAAAGAAATGTGGGTCATCGTGAGCTGGGGAAGGCGAACGTCTGGCCATGTTACAGCTTAAGTTAGTGACCACGGAGCTCGTACGAAGAAGAAACCGGTAATTGTGTCATCGTCTGGTACTAGATTACATACCCACGTCGTTGCATGTTCAAGTTCCCGACCGTAATTAACGTAGTTACTTAACGTTTTGATCCAACTTTCACACTGCGCTAATTACGTTGCATGCTTAAAAGATGTAATGCAAATTAGCTTCGTAAGCGTGTATCAGCTATCGAGTTCGATGTTCGAAATCGAAGCGTTAGATCTTTAGGCATTGTTTTATAAATTTCAACCACGATCGACGCGTTGATAATAAATTTGTACGCCTTGGCATATCGCGAAATGTCATTGTCCGTGTTCAGACAAGCTGTCTGTTAGCTTTTCCTGTTTGCATTCGTTACACGCAAGAATTCGAACGGAAGCCTTGTTTCGGGGCTGTTTCACAAGTTTTCACCGATGCGTCAGCGAAACTTGCTTGATTGTACAACAACGGCCGGATGCAACTAGGAAAGGCCGATGCAGGTGCCTGTATGTATCTAGTCGAGTAACAATTCCCGGTGGCGCAGCTGCACGGTTACTTCCTCCGCTGACTGCATTCGCTAATTAGGTTGACCGAAACATTCGACGACAGATTTTTCTTACCAAACTTTCCTCCATCTTATATTTTCAAAACCCTACATCAGCGATTTTCTCCATCTTACAAATTGCTCTAGCCAATTTTATTATCTCAAGCGATTGAATTGATAACAGGAAAGTTGGGACGCGACCTGCTAGATTCGTAAGTAGATCAGAAAGGCCCGATGTACGAAATCGAGTTCCTTAATGCCAGAATTTCAGCTACATTCCCGGTGTTGGAGAATGCACACAGGTTACGGCATCTCCCCGGGGCACAGTTGCTAATTAAGATGACTGAAGATGCTGGATCGCAGGTTGGAACAGAGCTGCAATCACGATCGACACAGTTGTACCATCTCCGTCCTTGTAATCGCTGAGATTTTAACTCGAATTTCACCTTTCCATCGATCTGTCGAGTTTTCATCCCATCCCCGTTCCTGTGCATCGTCGTGCACCCCTCTTTTCTCTTCCCGCGAACCAGAGCTTGTTCATTTTCGCACTGGATAGCGGCTCGATTCGATAATCGATACGCGTGGAATTTCTTCGCTCGAGTGACAGGAATTCCCTTATGGGGTAGCTGGTGAATATGCAGGCATGTAGCATACGTGGTAACTATTCGTAGAACCGTGTCTCCAGCTGTCTCGTATCTTGGTTGGTTGGCTGCTGCGTCGGTTCGGTATGCGGCCACAATCGAACTGTCTTTCGGTTTATTTTCCTCCCGAGGGAGGAACCTATTTTTCTCGACTCGTCTTCCAATTTCAATTTCTCGATATCGTTTCTGCCGAACTCCTTTGAACTCGTTCGTAATGCTTCCTCTTTCTGCTTTTTGCACATCGACCCTCTTCGTTATCTTCGCGTTATTACCGTTGTTTAGTACGTGATCAATTTCTGATCGATCTACCTTGGTAATATACGAACCATTTCATCGTCGCGTTGAATTTTCAATCAATTTCATACAACGTTGGAAGAGCATATATTTTAATATACCCAAAGCAGAGTATGATCATGCGTAGATCTCTAATGGCTAGCCGATGATCCAAGTCCGATAACCAAGCAATCGATTACCCGCAGTATTCGTTATCGTGCGACGTTTCGATTCGCTTGAAACGGACCGTAGAGACACTTTCTCATCGATTCTAATGGCGAAATGGTGATCAGCTGTTGCGATCTTGCTACCGCGAAGATAACACGGCGGAATGACGATCGTTATCGAAGCAACATCGTCCAATCGATCACAATTTATCAGACGGTACAAGCGTCCTGATACTGTCACTCGTGTCAGTTCGATCAACGAGTGGACATAGATCTTGCGGGCATAGAATTCGGCCAAAGAGGCGGGCAGAAATCGGTTCACGGGCGGGATGAAGAAGGAAAATAACGAAAGATAGAACGAGTCAATTCGGGGGAGGGAAATGGAGGACAGGATGTGGTTCAGTGAGGCACGGTTCCGCCTTTAGCGTGTTGCCGCGTCAGCGTTACACCCAGACCAACTCGCCTAGCGATTTACTGCTAAATAATATCTAAACAGCCGCACTCACTATTCCGTTGCGTTTTCTATCTTTCACTGACAGTCCTGAATGTAGTCCCTGGCTTGGAGTTAACCGATTAAGGTGATCGATCGAAACTGATTCGCGATAATAATCCATCGCCAGATGATGACGTTAATTTTCAATAATCGTCCGAGAATGAGTACAATAACTGATACAGTAAGATCCAATAGGTACTTCAAATTCTGTAATCTTTGATTCCCGTTTTAAATAATTGATAAGTTGAAGAATTGTTGAACATTATATTTATTGACTTTGGCACAGAATCGTATGAATATTTATTCCATCGTGTGCTGCACTAAATACAGATTTTTCTACTGTGACGGTCAACGAATCGGTCGAATTTGTTAAATACATTCGAAAGTAATACGAATTCATTGGAGACATTAGCTATTGGTTACAGCGAATGGATTCATCAATGCAACAATTAATTCTTGGAGCAATTTAAAACACGGATTAAATTGTTCCTGTCGGTCGTTAATGTAATTAATTGTTGCTCAACGAAGTCAATTTTCGCTGCAATCCTGGAAACGTAGATTGCGCCATGCTCGTTCTCAGTTGATGGACTCTGTTTATGTTTAACTATGTCGCGAAATTACTCTAATTAGCAATATCTGAAAACATTCTTGAAACGCGATAAATCTCACGCTATATTTCTAGATTTCTATATCGCAAGGATATCGCAAGGTCGTAACATAATTACTAATTGCACGCAGATTAATCGTGTCTAATTGTGCATGTTTAGCATTAACACAGAGAAGTTGCAGATAAGGGATCAGAATAAAATTAATCAATTTTCGATTGATCACCGATCCTCGCTATTGCGACACTGTCTTTATGGTAGCAATCGAGGCTAAACTTTGATGGTACGACTAGTAAGTAGATGATATCCATCTTGAATTACGGTCTGTTTGATGAGAATCTGTTAATCGGATACCTTTTGGCAAGGAAGACATCACGTGCTGCGTGCTAACGTAGAATTTCATCGTTGACTAGGTAATATCGTTAACCTATCGAACAGCAGTTGTGCCTGTGTCCCTTTAATGCGTAACTACGATATTCCCCGATGATCCTGGCCATTTACCACCGAACTCATCCCCTTACCCTCACTTCCCGAACCCTCAACCTCCCTTGGGATACGAGGACAGATAATCGTGCCATCATTTCTAATGCACCGTCGCTTAACAGCAATGCCCAGACGACAGAAAACAAAAAAAAAACCCTTTACATTGAACCTGTTCCTTTTTTACTTTCTAATCCATGATTCCGGAGATAGAATGCAGTAACATAACGTTTAACGACGAAGTGGAGAAACATAATCGTATTATACGCTCAGTATCAACAAAATTTGAAAATATCTCTGGCCAATTGTAGAAGCTGATATAGTTTCAATTATTGTTAACTACAATTTGCAAGATTGTTTCACAGCTGGTGTACTTTGTAATTTTGGAAGATTCTGAGAGAGTTCTCCTACGTATAATGTAACTTTAATATCGAAATGCATAGTTTCATTTAATTTTTTAAACTCGTCCGAGTGACTTTGATCGATTGGAAGTTATTAATATACGCCAAAGTTCGAGTTGGTGACAGATTTCCCTTTGTCCAATATTGTCCGATTCGTATCGACTTCGAGAAATCGACAGAGCTCGGTTAGCGGAACGTTGACAATGGAATATGTCGAGGGTTCGTTTGTCCGCCATGGCAAATAATCTTTCCATCGCCATTTCTCGTTTCCCGTCTTCTTTGCCTCGGTCACCGGCCATTGCATACAGCCTTTCCATCTTCTCCGCCTTTGACCACGAGATACTAAAGGAAAACCATCCACTCTTTTCCACAGCATTTCAGTCATGGTCGTCCTTTTATGTTCGATCGTTACGTACACACGCACTTTTGTGTTGGAACACTAGGATCCACCACCGTTCGCGTACAATTGCACGGATGTTCCAATGTCTGCTGTACAAACTCCGTTTCAAATCAAATAGCACGAGATTTACCATGGTGGTAGCCTATACTTTTCAAGTTTCCGGACTTGTTGATAGTCTGCTGGTAGTAATTTCCATGAAACACGAGATAATCTTGTTTGAACTGTCTCCGGAGCGGTAGAATGTAAGTTACTATTTTACTATCGTCACATGTATTTAGAGATATATACATTGTACGAAAGTTAGACTTAATGTTTTTTTTTTTTTTGTTAAATTTGAGTAGACCAAACTTACTTTGACACATCAAACGAATGCAATGTTTCAAAAAATAAATTACAAGGTAATAGGCGCTTTGCAAAATGTCACTTGTATTTGGACCAGCTAATTGACCTCGAAACGTCAAATAAAACTTAAACGACATACTCGTGTAATTAGTGTCGCGGTAACTAGCATTCACACAGACTTCGCATCGAAGTACGTTTCACGTTAAAAAAATGTCACAGTTTAACGTTCTTTTTTGGCATCCCTAATTTTCCTCGCAATTTGCACAATATTCCTCCGCATTTTCACGGTCCTGACGGGTACGTCGTTTCGCGGGAAAGTTCTTCCCGTTTACGTCATCGTTCAAATTCACCTCGGCGTTCGCTGAACGACCCTGAAGATGTTTCCGCTAAATTTCGTCGCATTGGCGAAAATAAGAGAACGATGTAATTAGGGTTCATTCAATTGCGCTGGAAAGACGCGGTGGAAAAAAGGGCAACGTGAAAAGAGAGAAAAAAAGAAACAATAAAAAATAAACGGTGTTGCGGACCGACTAGTTCGAGTGGCTCTCTTGTAATTAGAATTTATAGTCATACAAGCGGCTTTAATTAAAATTTCTTGCGGTTTCATCGTTGTCCAGACAACAAATTTTTCCGTGGCTACCACGCGCACTTGCTGCTTCCCGTTGCACGGTAGATTGTTCCGTAATTAAGCGAACATCGTACCACGTTTATGGTGTTAAGAGATATAGCGCGGATCTGTTCCGTCATAGCCTCTAGCCATTTGTAACTATTATCGCACATTAATGCATAAATGCTGCTACATAGGATAATGCTCAAGGGGTTAAACGTAATTATTCATTATCCTACAGCAAGTATTCGAAGGAACGTGATTTAAATTCATCCACCGATAATACTGTTCTTGGCTACGTGCGATGGGTTATCAATTCTCAAGGCGTGGTTACTCTTTGGCATAGTTTCAAGATCACTGGTTATACACAAAGGTATTAGAAATATTTCCGGCACTCTATGGCGGAACTAGAATTTTTGCTCTCCTATAACAGGTACGACCAAGTTGTTTTTTAAAATTCAAGAGTTTCGATAAAAGGAGTTTAAGAAAATTTGCACATTCAACGAGTTGGAAGTTTGAAAAGTCGTATATTTGACATTATTTTACAAAGCGTCGCGTAGAAAGGGCTTGAACAATCAAAGGAAAGTTTCGAGTACGATCTTGACTCGATCGAGCACAGTTACCGATTAATCCGCGTCTATATCGGCAGAACTGTTGGAAAAATCGGTAACTGCTTCCGTATTATTGGAAAGTTTCGTCGGGGTTGAACGTTTCGTGGCTCCACTCGAATCGAGGGCAAAGTTAAGCTCATTAAAGAATTGTACGGAGAGCAATCGATGGCGAGCCGCCTGGTAAAATTCTCACGTGGCGAAACAGAGGGGCCACTCGTGTCGCTAATTATCATCTATCGAATTGACCTATTTAATCCTCTTCGATTTGCATGGTGCCTCGAATGGCGTCTGGTCCGGCGTGCACGATCAGAGAGTGGGTTCTTCTGAAGTGAAAGCTCGCGTTAAACTCGCTAATCCTCGTCGATTGTCGAGCCGTTTACTCGTTAAATACCTTCCACAACACCTTTGTCGTCACTTAACTTTGATCGCAACTCGACACCCTTTATTCCCCGTCGGTTAATCGCCATTGATGATCGTCGCTGGAGACGTAAACACTGGACGACGTGCTTGTTTCAAAGTCATCAAACTTGCAAGCCACAGCGGTATTACGTTGCACGTGCCGCCATTTCGTTGAGGAACTATCGATAAACAGCCTCGCGCCAAGAAGAATTTTCCATGCGAAAATGACTAAGCAAATTTTGCATTTTCCCCTCGCCTTGTGCAGAATGCCGGCCACGTACGTTTCAATATTTAAATTTTGTTATTGCGACGCTACAACAAAGCTCGTGTACGCGTGTGAGTTAACTAACGCGATACGAGCAACCTTTACGAACACCGTTAACATTACACTCCCTTTGCCAATTCGATTTTTTACTTCTCGTCGTTTCGGTGACCCAAAAACGCATACCGGGTGAATGAAACGAAAGAGAATCCGAGCTTTCATGTTCCCAGATTTCTATCCATAACGAAAAGAAAGAAAGTTTCGCTTCTAAAGTGCTTGATCGATCGTTCGTACGATTTTCGTGCATTGTTTCTTTTTTTCCGAAGTGAAATTTTAAAGAGAAGCGTGATTATCCGGTTGCCCAAGTTGCGTTCACACCGTTGCATCCTGGTATCCAGCACAATACGGTGTTTAATATTGGGCAGTTTAAAGGTGGCTTGCGGTTGCGGAACATTGGCACTGTCGGTCGTTCTCTTTAACGGTTATTGGCTCGCAGTAATTCTCTAATCTCTGCTGTCAGCGGCCTCTGTGTTTCCGTTTCAATATGGCCGTGCCACGGATTACGATCGCAAGCACGCCGGAATGGTGTCCTAGGCAGCTGCTGCTGCTGGAACTTCATTACTTCGAGGCTTATCGAATCATCTTGCTGGAAAATCAGACAGGGCTGGAATAACGCCGGCTAAAGTATTGGGTCACCGTGAAAGTTTCCATAGCTTTCGCTGTAGCCGATTTCAATACCGTGTATTTGACGAATTCTAATTTTCTTTCAAATAGCAACTAGCTGATCTGTTTTGTTCGGCATACTTTGAGCATCGGATGCAAAAATGGTTGATATTCAACGGTCGGTCCGGTATTCTTTCAACTTTAACCGGGGTTTTGAGATAGCTTTATTTTCGGTGGAAGTTGAGAAAGATTCTGAAAGCTCGCTGCTTACTCAGCTAGCTTCCACTAATGCGAAAAGGAAACAGGAAAAAGCGCATCATTTCTGAGCGTAACGGTGACCCAGATCGATATTGATTTCCGTAGCATCCAGCGTGTTTCCGAATATAATACTTAATCCCCTTTAAATATTCCTTAAGCCGGACTTAGGTGACCATTTCTAAGGAATCATGAGCTATGCGAACACCGATCATTGTTCGCGAGTATTAACTCGCGTTCGGGTTTAAATGCTCTTAAGTTTGGCCGATTAATTGAATATCGAGGGATCGGGTTCCTCTGATAATATTCCTGGATGTTCGAAAGTTTTGAACTTGTCCCAAAGTACTTCTTTAAAATTAATGCACCCGTCAAACAAACCAGTTGAAAATTTAATTGATCCGTTCATCGCTAACGAAGTTAGAATACCGTAACAGATATTCTCGTGTCGACGGTTCAGGATGGAATAAAAGTTAAAAAAGACGGTCACATGTAGGTTTACCAGTATCGCGACTGGAGAAGTACCAACGTAGCTTTTAACGTTGCCTTCATGATGCACTTTCAATGTACATGTGTATACACGAGGAGGAACTGAAAGTTGAGGTACTGATAGGCCAAAGATATCTGTCACATTTATGCAATATATCAATGCGCTTTTCATGCTCGGCACGCTTCCACACCGACACGTACTCTCTTTACATACTTCTGCCCTCTTAGAAAGCCACTTTCACAGAGAACTGGCTTGTACGTCAAAGCTCCTGTCAAATAAACGTTGCAGAAGTTGAACGATATTAAGTTCGCCGGTGGTATCGATGTCAATACCGAAGGCAATACTTGTTTAAATCTTATTCTATCATCCGTAATATTTGTTGCTCCGCAAAATGTATTACAAAGCAGTGCAGTGTCGGCTCATAAATATTGATGCTTTTATCTTGCTTACACGAACTGATATTTAAAATTTTTATAAATTATTATCTTAACTGAAGTTGTTAGAACAAAGTGTAACAGAAGTTACTTACAACAGTGCATATATACGATTTCTGAAGAGATACGAATACATATCTAGTACCCTTCGAAATTGAAGCAAATATCTTGAACAAGTTTCCAAATACATTAAAAGATCATTATGAGAATGATATGGAGTCATGATGCACTTGTTCTGACAATTATTTTGAAACATCCTATAGTTATCGTACTAAATCGACTGAATTTTATGGAAAGCTCATGTGTTATAGCTTGATTTTCACGTACGAGCAATTGCGTGTGACGAAGCCCGAATACCATTCCAGTCGGTATCCTAAGGCGAATGGTCCCTCGTGAAACTGCCAGCGAACAAAAAGGTTTTTATCTGAGAAGCTGCCTCTAAAAAGATTCACAGGTGCGCGATCTTTTCGAACAACGTTCTATCAAGAAGTTGCGAGAGCAACGTTGCTCCCGTTTACCGTCCATCCATTTTTACGCCCGATAGAGCGGACAAAAAGTCAACGGAGGCCGAGTCTAACCAAGCTCGTTTACGCCGCAAACTCATTTCGAGTCCGCACGGGACCAAACTCGAGGATTACTCGAGGAACGTATATACTATCAGGATCTTCGGAATTTATCATGAGACTTCTTCTACCGGCGACCAAAAGGGGAACGTGTATCCGTGGAGTAGACCGGATGGGATGCGCCGTTGCCGAGAGAGCCGAACGAATTTATCACCCGACGGGATCCGAAGGAACGAGACTTTTCGTAATCCGCGTTAAAGAGAAAGAGCTATCCGGTCTCTGTATCTGAGAGGTTCGTTCGGTAACACCGACGAACGAAAGAAGGCTTCCCGAAGTAACGAGGAAAGTCGGAGAACGTTCGGATAATCGATGATTGAAACGATTGCACCTTGCGACGAAAGGATATGCCAACTTTCTGACCCGAAGCCATACATTGCGCTCTATAGATTTTGCTCGTGATTCGATCATGGTCTTCTTTTCGCCATACATTATTTCGTTTATCATTTCCTCACTCACAAGTTGCATCGAAACTTCAAAGGATCCTAAAATGCTTATGTTCTAAAACCTCGAAAGGACCCAAAGTCGTATAGTTAATTGGTGACAATCGAGTCTTGAATCTCCGACGAAATGATCGACATCGGTATTTACGAAAGGGGTCGAAATTCAGAAAATAGAAGGAAGAGGCAGCATGAATCAGAGTGGCTATGGTAACTGGAAAACGATGGTTGATGGAGGCGGTTGCCAATGGTCCAGCAATTTCTGCCTGGCATTCCGGCAACCGTCGCCAATTCCAGAGCAAGACATTCAAATCGTGCCCCTCGTCGAGATGTTCGTGTTCGTGTTTCACCATTTTGGCCGCGACCGATGTATTGGAATTCACTTTGAAGGAGGACATTCGGTTCCTGGGAGTCCGTCAGTTACGTCGACGAAAAGGGGACGGGAAACTGAGCGAGCTGAAAACTTGGGTCCAGACAGAGAAACATGACCGAAGGGACGCTACGACGAAGCGAGTATAGGGATCATAGAGATAGAGAAACAGAGAGAGGGACCTGGAAATAGTGGAGCACAGGCGCTTTACGATGATGGGGGTTTCGCTCGTAAAAGCCAATGTAGCGTCACCCTTTCCGCTACCTCGTGTTCCTCTATACGGTTTTCTCCCTTTTTTTCGCGACAGGTTGTCGGTCTTGCTCTGCCGCGATGCAGTCGAACAAGCTCTCGCAAACATCTTGAAAAATCGCTTCGTTATCCCTTGATGGCGTAAACTTTCGGCACGAACTCGCGCAATTGATCGAGCAGCCATTCGCTCGTTCGTGATCATTCATTTTTCAAGTTGAAACAAGAAAAAATGTTGTAGCGAGTTTTTAACGAAAAATCGTGATTTAAAAATTTACCCATTTCTCCTTGCACGTCTTGGCTCGTTCTATCGGTTGAACTTTTCATCGGTAAGGAACTATTTGCAATCTTCTCATCGGACGCGAATGATCGCTCGGCCCTTGGGGAGCTGTAGCTGAATTCTTTTCTGCCCGTCGATTTTCCGCTTGGAAATGAAGCGATTTAATAGGGTGCAATGAGACGGATGAAGCTACCTGATACGGCTGTAAAAGGAGCCATTTGATTCGTGGCTTTCGATTCTCGAAGCGTAACGCGCAAACGAAGTTCCTCCGATTTATCAGACTCGAAGAAAGAACGATACAGATTGTGTACACGGTCGGATAGGCGAATAATAAATGTATAAAGTAGAAGACGAATAATCGGTTACACGTGGACGGTTCGTCATAATCGTTATCCCGACGGAAAATTAACGAAGCCTGTGAAGCAGACTGGGATTACACGGTGTTCTCCTGGTGGCGACCAGTAAAGCAACCAATTAGCCGGCTCCAGCAGTTAAAACCTAATTAGTCGTAAGTCGTCCCACTGTGCAAAACATCGGCGCCGTCAAATGGCACTCGCGAAAGTGCTAATCTTCGATTAATCGCCGCTACGCTTTTCCACTCGAAACAAGTGCTCCCGTTGAATTATTTTTGTAAATTACCCCGCAGATCGCACGCGATCGACTTATCAGTGAAATCTCGTTACATTTCGAAGCACGAGATACAACCCTCTGTCAACGTCTTAGGTTCGGACGTTGATGGAGCAGAATTTTTAAATTGCACTAAATTTCCCACGCAGCTTTCGCGCTTTCACCCGCTTTCAAATCGTTCCCGATGGAACGAATTCCAGACGAGCCGCTTGTTCAGCCATCAGTGAAATGGTAATCGTCACCAAGTGGATGATGCGTTTTGAAAAGTTTCACGCGTTTCGAGTGGCGAACGCACGCGGAATTCAGGGATCGGTGCTCTCTTCATTACACACGATGCGCTTTGGGGCCAGACCAGGAGGACAAGGGGATGCAAAGTGCTCAAACAACAATCAAGCCACGAGCGTATGCCGTTCGGTGCATGCACTACCTCTCAAAAGTATTCGATCACTTATATAATACGCTCGATAAAATGAAATAAAACACGATATAGCTAATCGGTTCTATTGTTTTTATAACATTCCAACAACTTTTCATTGTGACGTGCGGAAATTCGATTATACGCTTTCAAAACAATTCCGATATTGATTTCTGTTTATGAAACATGCGTGGAATATGCAGTCGTCAATGAATTTCCCTTCATCGTGTGTTTAGTTGAAAAGATTATCGTACTCGATATCAGATACTTTTGAACGGTAGTGTATCATGGAACCTTGTCACTCCGAATTCGACTACCCCGCTTTACCCTTCAACCCTCTCATGTCAACGATCGCCCATTTTCCACCCTTTAACTCTGCTCCTGCCTAGACTGACACTTCGACCCATGACCATTGTCGTTGTGTTAGATGCTATCGGTCATATTCCTATTTGTACAGTGGTAACTATCAATTTAACGCTATCCATTATAGTATTAGGGAACGATTCGTTGATATAGGGTCGTGATTCATGACACACGCGTATGGTTCACCCTCGAGTACCACCAGTTTAAGTCTCACCCTTACAACTCTCGGTCTAGTTACTTTTGTGACATATGAGGTTAAGCTCTGACCATAAAATGTCCTATCCCGACCTCCTAATCCTCTAATTTAAAGTCCTACATTTTTTCTGTGAAACGTGGACCGTTATCGATAACCATATACTTGTTCACGCTCTTTGTGACCACGGACTTCACCATTAGTTCTACTTCCGATTCTGTCAATAGTCTTTAACCGCGCCATATTTCAAGCAACATTTTCAAATTTATTTTCGCGTGTTTCCTTACCGCTGTTCGTGTGTCCATTTGGAAGCACGCAAATAAAGTATTCAAAATCCCACCCTTTAAAGCTTCACCATCTGTCAGTCGTGCTAGTAATACATCTTACGGGAACACCTCCCATACTAGTTTATACATTCAAATTCGCAATATTTCACGACACCGTTGACAAGCTACTAAACTTCAGCAAGAAGAAAACTTGCACGTCACGTCCCCGTGACTCTGTTCTCCGTATTGCCATCATAAATTCTATCGGTGGCCTAATAAGAAGCTCTGATATCGTCTTACCCTCAACTTGCGTCTATCCGTTGTTACTTCCGGTCTTCACTTATCCCGTTCGTCCATGTATCCAGAGAGCCGCGAACCGTGCATGTACAACATACGTATGTACGGTAGAGCACGCGTTTCGCCGTGTCTATGTACATACAATACGTATACATCTCCATACATCGTCGTGTTACGACAATTAGGTAACGGAATGCAGATTGCGGTCCGTTGCTACCCGTAGTTACCATACGAAGGGGATACTACTAGAGGGGGGGTTAAAGGGGACGGCCACCGATGGTGACGTTGGTGGTAGCACCGTTCAACCGTTCCACCACCGTGACAATCCCATGGGACGCAAACCAATTGAAACAGTCACTTTGTGAAGGGGGAGAGGCCGCTAAACTGGTAACACTTCCTAACACGAACACCATTATCCGTTCCCGCCGTATAATTTAACGCCTCGCGGAGGAACCGGATTTCTCAGCGACTAGTTAACAATTCGATTATCAACGACTCACGCGTGGATTCGGATCGGATCTGGTGAACGGATGCGGAAGTCTAAGGAGAGCGAGAATTTAGGTAGTGGCTATAGAGACTCTGAGGAGAGCTCCGGATGCAATGGGAGATAAGGCACCCACGAATACTGTGACTTTACCGTCAGACATTGGTAAAACTAGGATTTTTGACTAAAATGAATTGTATTATAAAATAACAGAAGGTTTCCAGATTTCACGAATTCCCACGGTATCAGTATTCGTAAGTTGGTACTTGTAAGGGAAAGCCATCGATCAAACAATTTAAAAGTTTTCTTGTTCGAACAGGAACGTTAAAGAGATTCATTGGTTCGAGGAGGGAAATAAATAACGGTTCCAAGAACAAGATTAATCCGGTTACAGAATTTTCGTTCGCCGCGAGGTGCAAAGAACCACGCGCACCACTCGCGCGTCGATGAACCAGCAGCAACGTGGTGCGCTTGTGCACCTGCCTCGTTCAGGAACGGCATAAACTCGAGGAAATTGCGCCCCCGGGGCACCGTCTTCGCGAACATCGTCTTCGTGTCCTCCGGATTTCCTGGATCGCGTAAACGCTACTATCCGTTCTGTTTGCAGACTACAGTCGATTTTCCAGCTCCGATGTTGTTATTAATTCCTCGATCTTTTTAAAGAATACGGCGATCGTTTCTCACGCCTTAGGCAGCTAATGGCAATTTTTTAACCCTATACGTTCTCCGCGTCGCCCTTTCGTTCCTCTATCTTTGCCTCGATATAGCGTAGAGGTCGTGAATGGATGTTCGCGAGGAAATACGAAGGCTTAAAGTATGCGTGATCGGAAACGCGATACGAATAGCAACGATATCGCCAGAAAGAGATCAGGTGTCGAGGGATCGAGGATTCTCGTGGAAAAGCAGTTTACGTCACTCGGCTGCAGACCCATTTCAGACTTTCCCGTTGGTCGGCATCAGATAAGCCAATCGGGAAACAAACTTTTCGGCAATATCGTAGCCGGTACTCTCCTTCGCTTTTTCTTCCAACGGAAGAAGCCAGAGCTTTCGTTATATCGCTAGCCGGATCTCGAAACGACTTCACCCGTATCTGCGCCGCTCCTAATAACTTCCGGTTTCTTTAATTGAATTTGATCAAGTGCCGCGTCTCTTTACCCTCATTCCGATCGTAAACCTACCATTTGTACCGATTTTCGTCCCCCTTTTTGCCGTTCATGGTCGTCAGCTCGGAAATTTGTTATGCTCAAAGGTACACCGTTCGCGGAGTTTTTTCGCCGAGTATCTTGTCGATATGTTGCGTAAAAAGCGATAAATGGATTATAAATCATCGATTGGCAGGAATTTTCATTCGACCTCGCGATCGATTCACTTTTTGCCGCGGCAAAATTACATTAGAGTCCTGCCGTTTCACGGGCGAGGACGGAGCGTTATCGGAAGGAGATAAAGTCGAAAATGCTGGGAAGAAAAGTGCTATGAATATAAGCCTAAGTCAACGATTTATCATCGACTGCTCGTGTACAGCATTCCGTCCTGGAAATACTTGCCAGAATTTCGTTCCTGGAGTTATCGATCGCAAAAATCGTGTGTACTCCGTCGACGTGCACAATGCTCGAGGAAGGCTCAGCGTTTTTCGATGACGTCCGAATAAAAATTCAGCAGGTCTTCCGGTGGACGTTTCTGTTCAACGATCGTCCAATGAGGAGTTCGCAGTCTGAAACCGACATTTTTATACACGGCCTAAGAGGACAAAAGATTCTTTATTCGCCGGGAAGGATTAATGACTTTCGTTGGCTCGTCACGTGTCACGCTATCGCGGCGACTAACGACGCGACAAAGGAGAAGAACGGAAACGCAGGAACAGAGGAGACTTCCTTTTCACGTTTCGTTACCGTGCACCGACACTCCGGTGCTTCCAGGGAATTCCGTGCACGCTTATTCCAAGCGGAAAGCTGCCTCGAAGGTGACACTAAGAAACAAGACAGGCTGCAAGCAGGATTCCGATCCTATTGATTTACGACTGTGTCGGATTAGCAGAAATCACTGCGCGTTACGAAAAATTTGGATCGTTTCTGAGATTAGACTAAAAGTACAGACTCATCTTATTCTGTAAGATCCGAGTGTCTCTGATATCTTTCCGCGATATTTTTCAAAGATGGCACGTCAGTCTCTATCAAGACATAGCGTGGAAGGTAAATTGTTTCGCAAGAAACACGCTAGTTGACACGGTGCAAGTGCATAGAAGAAAGTTTAGCTCAGTTCCTTTAGATCGTATAAAACTTACGGTAACTATACTCTTGAGTCCTTCGTGTTGGGATAAACATCCTTTCCGTTACGAAGGAAACGAACTTTTGATCGTACCAAAGTAATCACTTCGAAAACGATCGTCGCTTAAACTGATTCCTTCATCAATTAATCACCGAGTATACCCGAGGTGCACGCAGGGAATGATTGTCTAATTAATTAGTTCTCGATCGTTAATTGAAACATTGATCATTCTGTTTCAGGAACACCGCGAATCATTAAATTGCTTGCTGGAAGAAGCGAGTGTTCAAACTGCGATGTAATAGAATGGGTAACGAATGAAAATTGCGGATAACACGACATTCCAAGCGTTAGAGAAGAAGCCCATGCATAAAAAAAGAGATTTCGCCCGAATATGGATGAATAAAATAGTTCGTAGAACCTTTCCCAACACGCCACATAGTAGCTGAGATATATACCCCATAGAAGAGGATAAGCATAGGTTACATAGGTTATTCACGGTTACGTAATCTGCCTGTGTAAATCCGGGATACGTTAGACGGAGCAGTAACTTCCGGTTCCGTAGCGACGTAGCCGCAAAGCAATTTAGACCGGAGCTACCGTGCATAAGCGATCCAATGATCGGACAAGTACACAAACTTGTTACTTATTACGTAGCCGACGTTCCGCTCTCGTAGTTTCTTACGTCTTGCTCGCGCGTTTTCTTGTATCTCCATTTTTTTGTTCACGCTCGAAAAGAATCTCCTTTCCGCTTTTCTTTTTGCCATCCACGGATCGAGGGGCTCGTACAGTTACAAGCCTGCCTCTAAATCCTTCCGAGTGAACGGTGCCACCGTGAAGAACATACAGAAGCAACTTCTCTTCCCTTCAGCGTTTCGTCCTAGGTGCCTGTTAAAGGAGGCGAAAACGGTATCTATCCACCTTCCAGCCGGGACCAGCCGGCTTCCGGTGCAGCATTTGAGATTTATTTATCGCGAAGCTCGGACCCTTGTCCTCCTCGACTATTCCTTACGGAGCTCAGAAGCTCTACTTTTCCTCGGTTTTCCTTCGACGCGACCACGAGAGAGCAACGATCTAACTGATAAACCTCAAAAACCTCCGCCAAATCCCTTTAATATTTCGTGAACAATGGACGTATCGTACATTGCGGACCATACACTGGCTGCCACAAGTATCAAGGATTATTTATCAAATTTCAGACGAGTTACTAAATCGTATAGAACAAGTCACTCGATTTGTGCATCTAATACAGTCCGTTATACATATGTATACATACCGAACATGGGATTATACGCCTGGCGATTTAATACGTAGACACTAATGCTTGGTTATACTGACGTATGATAATTTAATGATAATTTAATATACTGGTCTTAGTTTATTCTTTCTATCTTCGAGTGGTTTATAATAAAGCTTCTCTGGCTCCGCAAGCGATACGGTTAACGATTATAAATTACAATCACTGCTTATCTTTGTACGGCGAAGAAAAAGCTGGAAACGACATCGAGACGCTTTTCCTTTCAACGTGCGGTTTCTTCGAAAAGGAAAGATCGTCGAGCACAATACGTATGAGGCTAGGGTATAATACATCGAATCGGGACGAAATGCCTTTTCACAAGTTCTTTGGAGCTTTCAAAGCTCGGAACAATATCTGACTTGAGATTGGGGTCGCGGCATGTCCCTCGGGTAAGAAGTGTTATCTACGTTTCCCCAAGCCCGAAACGAGACCCCCCGTCGACCACCACCATTCAAGCCACCTTCTTCTTCAACCCCTTTTGCCGACCAAGCACTCACCCCTCCAATTTTAATCACTACTTCTGATAGCCTGGTCGATTGGATCGACGACGATTTCGTACATCCTGCGCTTCTATTCGATTTTGGCAACGTGACGATGCTCCATTACGTTTCAAGTGAAATTTCACTCGACGATATAAGGGTTAATTTGCCATATCTTCGAAATAAACCCTACCTATTTATTACTATTTTATCACGTATACGCCATCGTTTTACTGTAAGATTAACTCTTTGTGCTCAGAAGGTTTAGTTAAGTTGTTGTTAAGTTACGCAATCTATTATGTTACAAAGGCTGACAAATTGTTAGTATATTCGTCGCTTTAACGACGCTTCTTCCGCGTTCGTGTTACTTTCGGCAAACGTCGTAAAGCACGCTGTAATTATAACGATAAGGGGTTAGCTGGTTGACGCGAGAGCTAATTAAAGTTCTGAACCCTGGACAATGGGTTTATTATGCGTTCGCGCAACTGTTATACTCCTCTTTGGGGAGTATTCATCGTGTAACAACATTGTTGCCTGCTCGAGCGAGGTGCAGCAGCTTTCTTAGCGCTCAGGGCGTCGAGCTTATTGCTACACCTACGCGAAACTTGAGACAATGGTTCCAGATGCAGATCCTGAAGGACCATTGCAGCTCCAGTTTCACGGGTGTCTCGTGTAAGAATTTCATGGTTTCACTCCTTTCTTTTTCTGCGTCGACGCTTTGCAACGCGATCAACTTTCACGAGGACGTAGCTGGCATTGATACTCGTGCACCCTGGCTCGAAAACTTTCGGAACATTAAGTATTATTAATAAGCAACCGTAGGAAGTTAGTCGTCCCCTGTTCGCGATAAACGTATCCACGAAGGCGATTCCTAAATACACAGTGAAGCTGTGAAAAGACTTTATAGTCCGCACCCTCGACCTCCTATTAAACCTCCCGATCGTTCAAGTGCTAATTATTCGCCCTCGGTCTAATGATGCCAATTAAAATTTCCTGCGATGTCCTCGACTCATTGAGAATTTCGTCTTGTCGCGTCTTTCTTCGCTTCTCTCTGTACCGATAACGTTCAATCGAAAGTACTTCACTTCGTTCAATTTACCGTCCTTCTTCCTTTTTCTTTCCTTCGATGAAGTTCCACCGAATAACTCGACAGATAAACCTTCTTTACGATTGGGATAATTAATGTTGATTAATTTGCTACTCCGCTACGTTTTCGACAACGTATTCTTAACACGTCGACCGCCAAAAGTTTCTTCATTTGATCGAAACTTAAAATTCGCAACAAAAAGTTTGCAAGTCAATAAGGATGTAACAAGGAGAAAATAATATGTACTCAGGGTTGTATTTTTATGTCGCGATAATATTGAAAGCTCACTGTTTATTAAAGCATTAATTGAAGTTTATTGGGTATGTAGGCCACAGAGTCAACGATCGGTACAAGTGTAAGACGCGGTTGTACCTTGCAGTATGCAAGTATCCTTCAGAGCCCCGGGTCTGGATTGAGAGGAAATTAATTAAGATGGCACTGTCCGGGATCAGGCCACCCCTTTTCACACCCCACAATCTACCGACTTGTGCAGGAAACATTCCATGCATAGCTTGCGGCTACATCTCAGCCTGCTGCATCACCAAATCGGTCCCTTCCATCTCCTTGTACCCTTTACCAACCTCTAGACACCATTCCCATTGGTGCCGGAAGTTGTACACGGATATATTCCTAGTGTTCTACCTGTCGACTCTGTTAACCTGTATAGCTGTGCTCACGCTACTACATCTATTTCAGCATTTCAATAACAATAACAAGGAATACGTTCCTTGCACGTGAAGCTGTGGGGCCCTTTTGTGTAAAATGCTCTCTGGAAAATTAGATCAGGGAATTGAACTCTTGTCAATGGCTTGAACGTGATTCCGATAGATTATTCGATATTGTTGGCAATTGGAAACTAACCTTTTGCGGATAGAAATAAAAGTTTCTAATAAAAAACGCGGACTTGTTTGCAAAAACTTATTTTCTTCCTTCGACGGCGGTCTACGAAATGTACTTCCTAGTCGAAGAAGACACACGACTTCGATCGTGTACAACAAAATTGAAGCTAAACGAACATGTTTAAGAAGATTGCTTGGTCTATGAACGAAACGAGAATAAATAGGTCCCTTAATAAGATACGTTTCTAAACGACCACCATGCCGAAGCTGGATTGGATTCGAACGGTTGGAACGGACGACTAGTCAGCCAATTGTCCCTCTGGAGTGGAACTCCTGATGGCTAGTCCCATTTGGACAAGCACGGGTCGGACGACCGTTCACCGATGTTATATTTTCCTTCGAGTCTGCCTGATCCTGACAATAAGAATTAATTCAACACCTAGCCGTTCCTTTTTGCGACAGTTCCCATTCTCTATTCCTCGAGAATCGCTGCCATCGATTCTTCACGTTCTGCTGAGAGCTGTTTGTCCAACTGCTAAATCCAAAATCGGCTAGAAACTGTTTTCCACGGAAACTACTTATCATTCGATTTTTTGACAGTGAACAATTTATGATCTTTCGCAATTGTGCTGAAATGCAAAATGTAGAAATCTGCCGCGTAATATAATACGTACTTCTGCTAACGCGCAGAAATCTAGTGGATAGTAACGTGACACGTAGTACTCTAACGTGTAGAAATCTAAAACGTTCTTCGAACAAAAGTATAGAAAATAGAGAAGCGAATAGATAGAGCTATCTATCCTCGTTACCTCGACCGATTGTTCCTCTATTTTTTGGATCAGCCCAGGGCGAACAATAACTACCACCATCGAAACGACAATCGTTATTTCGTTGATTCGGTAGGTTTGCACGAGACATCCCACTTTTTCCTGTGTCACAGTTTCATCGTCCTGCAGTTTCACCTGTCCCGCACGCCTGGCAGGCCAATATCTGATATCGCGATTTAATTAACTTAGTTTCACGGTGCACACTCGTGAATGCGTCGGATATTTCACAATCGTCACAGAAATGCCATCCTTTGAAGATATTTTTGTATTCTGCGCATGAACGAATAAAGGCCAGAAATAACATAAACATCGAGGTTTAGATGCAAATTTGTTTTGACGGTTTCGAGAGTGCTGTAGATATTCGACGACATTGATTGATCGACGAACGAATATGCAAATGTTTGATACATTCGGGAATGGAAGTACCGAAAATTATCGTTCGAATTGTATGTTTATGCGGGCGGATTATTCGAATGGTTGATTATTGGAAACTCTCGAATTTTGTTATGTTCAATGCTAATACGTTCTCACGATATCGTGACATTTTACTTTCATATATTTTCGCGATAGAAGCCGTCGAGTTAACTATCCTTGCCTATGAAATCGAGCAGGGAAGCACGTTAGAAAGTTATAAGTCTTTTAACTTTAATTTTATGTTGAAATCTTCGGTGAAAAGTTAGTTTAGTTTTAGCTTACTTATATACTTTTGCGGTCGGTTCTCCAAATCTTGAGAACCTGCAAGATTTTACTACAAATCTTAAACGATTTATATTATGAGAAACATCGAAAAAATTTGCATAGGAATTTTGATGCTTTTTCTACTCCTTTGTACACTTTTTAATTCACTTTCGTGGACTTGTTATTTAAACGAAGGATGACGGCTTAAAGTTAACAACTAAAAGTCAAGCTTCCTAATCGATGTATCTGGGTTGTTATAACAGTTAACGAGTTCTTTTCCAAGTTCGTTGAAATACTCATTTGATGGTATAACAGTATGATAAAATTAAGCTCATAAGTTTTTAAAGTACTCCTTACAAGAACATTGCAAATGTTAAAATGCGATACGAACAAGTACGAATGCTACGAACGCGTCGTACGACGTCGAAAGTTAAAATTATCGAATAAGAAATGAAAAAGCGAGGTAAGAAAGTATAGCGTAGGGTGACTTACCGGATTCTCCGCCACTGTTTCCACCCTGTGGCCGATCAGGGTGGTGGACACCAAGAGGTACGAGGAGGTGCGGCGCGGGGCGACGATTTTGCGTTGACTCGAGTCGTCGCGACGCTAGCGCCGCGCCGGAGGCTCCAGTCCGAGCCCAGCATCACTCGTGGTGGTTTCGCGCGCGCATCCCCCGCCAAAGGTGCGACTACTTTTCGAGGAAAGGGAAAGAGATTCCGTCCCCGGCAAATTCCGCCACGCTTTCATCCCCTTTTCGCGGCGACAACGCATCTTGACACGCACACTGTATAACGCGTTCACGTTTCGCACACGCGTTGTTTTCCGATCGTGCTATGATCTCCGGACGAAAGAAACGACCGGTCATCCCGAGCGGATATCGCAACAGTACGAAATCGTTCGCCGAGTGAAGAAGATGGAAAAATCCGTGAAACGATTACCTCGAACGATTCACGAGGAACGTCCGATCACGTCCGAAATTGTCGCTAATCCGGCACGAGTCCCCTTCGAAGTCGAATCGTACCGAGGCAAACATCCGAGCGGATAAGACCGAACGTCTCCGAACAGCGGTGGTCACGTCTCGACCACTTGTTTTGATCGTCGAACGGTCTCTACCGCTCGCACCTGTCACTCTACCGTTCTCCGAGGGTGCGTTGTGTCTTTGTCTACAACCTCGAGCGGATGGAATTACGCAGACGAAACTACCGTGTGCTCTAAGACGCGTATAAATCTTCGGGGTGCGTGCCGCGTTGTTCAAGCAAGTGCACAACTGGATGGAAACGAGTATCGAATCTATTACGCAAGAAAATCGGGTCGTTTCTGAATATTCAACGATATATGTCGACGCCGTAACAGCCTAGTACCTCAACGATCTACCAGTGGAAACTTTCGACCCGCGTAATCGCGTTAGAATGCTCGAGTCGTTGTTTCGTGACGTTGACACGCGGTGGTTGGTCGCTTGAAAATGCCGCTGAAAGCGCGAAATTCCTCGCATCGATTTCTCGATCTACGATAGATACGTGATTCGTTTTTTTTTCATGCGAAATCGAAGTGCGCGAGTTGCTTACCGAGGCGCGAATGGTGAGCGATCCCGTGGAGTCGATTCAGTATCGACAGTTTTTTTTCCACGGCAGGCCATCTTTCTTCCCGTTTCAGCTCGCGAGCGTAATTACACGAAGTGTCACCGGAGAAAAATGACCGCCTCGCAAATGGAGTAAAAGTGTCGCACGTACTCTTCTTCGACGTTCCTGGCAAAGAATATCGCGCGTGTTCGTTTGTGAAACAGAATCTCGTTCCGCTTGGTTTCGCTCCTAGTTTGCGCGAGTAAACGTTGGTGAACCGTGAAAGTGCGTGAACAAGTTGAAACGGCGAGCGAGCCTCGAAAGGGGGATCCGATCGTCGGCCAAGTGATACGAGGTGTTTTTAAGAGGACAAGAAGAGATCGTGCGGAGTGCACCAAACGAGTTCCACGAGTTCCTTTCGCAATCTCTTGATTCCGTGGCATTGTCTGTCTTCTGTACGCAGTGTTCCGCGTCAAAGGCGATTCCACGCTTCGTGTACACGATCAACGGACAAAGGAAACAGGATCTGCTTAGAGGTAACTTTGAAATCACTTTGTGGCTTGTTTTCACCCTCAATGGGATCTACTAATCGTCCAAGACATTGCTTCCTCTATTTTTCTATAACATATCACTGAAACTAATTTTCTACCTTAATCCCTTTGCTTTCAAATTGTTTATATTAATTTTTGAACGATGGAATTAACTTTGCAGTATAAAAAACTTTAATATGTTTTAATAATTCATGGTACGAGTTATTTAATTCATTAAATGCAGTGAAGTATAGTATGACCCGTTATACATACCTACATGATTGGAATTATTCAGAATATGATCGTTCCATTTTGAAATTTAAATTTTCCATTTATTCTCGTATAAAATTAATATTTTATCAATACCGAGTATTTAGAATCTGTTCTCTTTAGAAAAATACAGCGAATTTAATGTCCAGTCATTCAAAGGTTTAAAGAATGACGTGAACTCGTTTGAACTTCTCGGTAGAAATTCAGTTTCGTCGCTCGTGTCTTTATCTTAAGAGTAAGTCTCTATCTTGAACGTTCTATTCCGAAATTTAGGAAAGTTACACTAAACACTTTACAGCGATGTGAAACGCATCTGTGAATACTACGGTTTCGTGTAGGAGCATATACGGGTCTTTGGTCGACAGTAAACGTTTCGTTGGAATCATAGACACGAAAGGGTTAACTTTCATGGTTGTAGCAACGACTAGCGTACGTGTTACGATGCATTCTTGTTCGCGAATGACGACACCTGCGAGGCGAAATTTCGACACTGTCTTGTACCGACTCTATTTCGGTGTGTCTACTCGCGATGTACAAAGTTCTGCGAGTCTGAAGGGAATCCTCGAAGTATGTGAAACCTCTGAAGAGGTTGAATAGAGATGTAACAATTCATGAATACTAGCGGATCGAATGAATGTTTGATACAAGATTAAACTTACCGACATAATCTTTGTATTTTGCAAGACATACAAAATTACAAGGATCTTTTAAGAATAATAGTTTGGAACGAAGTTAATTCCGATGCCGAAGAAGTCAGAGATAGCGAGTATGAATTCCTGACGGCATTTATTAAAATTTCAGCAGGTTTTCTTTCACGAGCAAATTTACCAATTTTCCGCAGACCGTTATTAGTTTACGTAGACAATACCGCGTTAAATTTATTCGTTCACGAACACTTTGATACTTTAATGACTTTCCTTCGCATGCAACCGGGCAATTTATAAGTTCTGGTCTTTGGTGGAGAAAGATAAACCGAAAAGTAATCAGGTTATTAAATATCACGTTCGGTGTAACAGACGTTAAGCCAAGATTAATGAACGACGAGTTCGATAAAAACTGCGAGAAATATAACGGCCAGTTTATTGTAAAATGAATGGAGCTTGTAACCTCTCGATAAAGAACGTTCGACAAATATTTACGATACATTCGTGTGACGAAATTGCTTCTACATCATCTGCAAAATTTATCGAAACAGTAACTTCGCTTCTGGTTCGGAATGTAAATATACGACCGAGTCGCCGAGTGTTTCTGTCGTAAAATTTTTGCAATATTTCATGAACGTGCACTGGCATCGAAATCGACCGGTTAAACAGCACGTAATTTGCTGTGAAGCAGAATCAAAAACGTTTACGTTTGATACGTGGGGGGAAATTTAAAGCTTTGCTGTTTCTCGTTTGCATTTCAATCCAACCTGTTCCATGTGTTTCTCGAGTGAATGCTTCATACGTTTAACAACGTTTCCGTTTTATCTTTCGTATCAAATTGTTACGGAGCCTTGTAAACGGGCTAAATATCGTCCAAATCGCTAATGAACCTGTCACGAGAAATTATTGACTGCAATGGAAAATTGCAATCGCTCCGAGTCGTAGTTACAATTTTCTTATTATCTTGGAACACCGCTGCATAAAGTTTCTAACATACGGTGAAATCGCGTGTTGAAGGAACTTAACATTCGTTGCAACTATAGGCTTTTAGTTTTAGTAAATGATTCGATAACTTGAGGATTGATGATTCGGTAACTGACAACTCAAAGTAGGCTTCTTTTGAACGGAGAAAGCAGCTTTCCATCGTTTGCCTTTGATCCTTACAAAACCCTCGGAAAGCCTAGGAAGATCCTAGGGAGAGCTTAAGAAAAAGGAGTATGGTAGAATTTTATTTCCCTAATATTTCACTGAGCTTTTCCGGGGCGTTGCACTTTGTTACATGATAAAGGTTAATAATCCGTTTTGAAACGACGTTATTTCCCGTCGTTCTTGAACCATTTTCCGAAGCCAAGCTTTGATCGTCACTGCTAAGAGGATTAAGCTTTTCAAACTATAACCAGCACAGTCCAATAATCCTTTCTACCACTATTCAACAATCCATTTGATTAGTATTTGGTACACGTTCCGAAAACTATTTAATTCCGCTAAATGTTAGTGCCGACAAACGTTTCATCGATTCGTCATCGTTTGACCATCTTCCTGCTCGGTTATATACGCGATTTATACGATATTTCGTATATAACTGAGTAGGTAGATTTTCAAACGATGTCGGACGAATAGTTGGCTGGTAGAGTTTCTCGCGTTTCCCGGCATATCGAAGATTCAATTCGAGCCGGGAGAAGGAGCGTGGAGGGCAGAAACTCGAGTATAATGGGTGAATCCTGGGCAAAACTGAAATGATTGATGGAAGAACGAAGGGATGAGCAACGAGAGCAGGGTCGAGGAAACAGCACCGTGAACAAAAGGACGAGAGGAAGTAGTTATGCTTGTGTACAGAGTAGGTCGACACCTAGGATGCTCGAACGCAGTTAAACTCGAATGCTTCCGATAATAGTGATAGTACTGGAAGTCATCAACCGGCTGCTCTCGGTTAATGAGTTTTCCAGCCTTCCAGTCCTGACAGACATTTGTCATCGTTCAAGCTGGTTCAAGTAATTTCTGCCCTGTGCCTCTCGTTTCGCCGGATGAACTGCTGCATTTTGTTGCAGTCTTATCGGTAAATCGCTACACGATACGCGCGGTTAATTGTTTCGAAGCGGGTTGAATAAATATTCATTGTATTGCTAGGCAATTAACTGTGCATAGCATCTAGTTATTTGCCGATAAGATCGCGAAACAGCTTGCCCCTCGAAACTAGGGTTCGTGACAGAATTTCATTTTGAGTTTAACCTACATTTTTGAGTTATTAAAAAAAATAGCAGATTATTCGCCGTGCAGTGCGTTGGTTTCTTTCCTAGAAAAAAATGTTGTAAAGTCGAGGAAAATATTTGCTACTTGGAATGATATTTCCATGCTCGTTTATAAGGTCGATGAGCTTGATTTATAGCGATCTGATACAGCAGCAAGATTAATTGAAAGCTCGAGTAAAGACGTGCTATCCGAACAGGATATAAGGTACCTTATCGGTGGAATAGCGATCTGGATGATACATGATGATACATGGTTATTGATACAAATATCCGCGATACCGTCAGATTTATTACGTGGGAAAATTATGTCACGGTTGATATCGCTGGTTCCTAGATCGCCAACAAAGATACGTGTATCTGATGGGAAATGGAATAATTGCAAAAGCCCGGACCGAAACACAAGTTGAAATTTAACGTGAACATATATCAAGATCAGCGCGGGAGTGGGTTAGTGGAAACTTTTAAGAACGGTTTTCCAGAATGGGAAAGAAACTGTTGGGAATGCGCAAAAGTTTCGAGAACACACCCCTCGGACTTTTGAGAATCCACCACGACCTGGATCGTTGCCACGCGGGCATAAGCAATCTGAAACGTGTAAATTCAAATTAAAGTCTTTCGGAATCGTTCTGGCAAACGCTACCGTGCCTTGATTCCGATACGCCGCGTACCACGTTCAGTTTATTTCGAAAACACGATTCAATGAACGATAATCATTATCGATACTCCTAAATTCTAAATTCCATGAACGCGGAGCATAAATCTCCATCCTGATTCGTCGAATTCGATATTTACTTATTAAAAATAGCAGTGGATTAATCATTGGCACAGCTACGTACGCAAATAACGGAGTAATATTTTTTTTCATGAATATTTTATCCAATCTGGTACGTGTCAGAATTCGATTGAATATGTATGAACGAAAACCTGTAATCAATATGCATTATTGGCCGTGAATCTCGAAAATTTCAACTGTCATGCAGCAAAGTCACGCGAACGGATTGAATCTTTCACGGTAGTTAAACGTTTCTCGTTTTCCTTAAGCCTTTGATCGTTGATCGGAAAGCCGAACATTCATTTGGCGAGCAAACGCTAGGAGCCGATGCAAAAGTATTTGGGAGGAACAAACACGCGCATCAACGTACATCCGATCTATTATTATTTCAACGCGAGACCGTGCAAATCGTCTGTGGAATGTATAATCCTGTTTCCGTTCGATATTCAGGAAAGCAGTAGGCCGCAAGCGGGTCAGATTAATCAGTCATGGGCTTGCGCTAGCATAACGATTCTCCACGTTTCGTAGGGAAGGCCGATTAGTAGATTTGTCATGCGACCGGGGTATTTGGGCTTGCGAATACCCCATTAGTGGTGCACGGTGCCCGGGACAGACAATGGCCGTATGCAAAGACGAAGCTCGGCTAAGTGAACGCCGACTGATCAATGGGAATCCTATATTTTAGGGAAACAATACGTCATCCTGTGAAACTCTGCGCGTGACGTCGTCCTTTCCACTTTGAAGTGGATTAATGCTCGACACGAGGGACTAATGTCGCTGCACTTGCAACAACAGACACGTTACAGCGTGTATTATTAACAGTGACCGAGTTGCTGGATTTATGAGCGGTCTAAAAAATATTGCCGCGTGATTCAAGTACCTGCATATGCCATCGAAATTGCAACACGGCTGAATATCTTGCTACATCGTATCAGATAGTACAGATTTTAATTTATTTATTGCAAACATCCTGCTAAATTAATTTTGCTAATTAGTTACGTTCAGGTTCAAAGCGAAATGCGGTTCTTAAGACGATCACGGAATCAAATTTTTAAATGCTAAAGAAACGTTTCCGGTATCGTACGAGCACACTTCAGTTTCGACTCTGCTCAAGCAGCTTTCCTACAGAATCAATCCGAAACTTGACTGAGGGATCAAAGTTAATATCTGACTTATTTCTCTTTGAAGTATTAAGCGCAAGCATTAAGCTCGGTGTCTTTAGAGTTTTTAAGGTTCCGATATATTTACTGTAGTAAACCGATGCAGCACTTGTACTTTTGGTGATAATTATATAGGGAATATTTTCATTAATGTTGATGTTTGCGGAAGTCATAAAATCGAAATGATCCAGAAGTTTGCGAATAAGCAGATATTGAGATATGGATAAGGTACAATACTCGGTGCGGTAACGTATAATGTAATTCGCGTGCAATTTTCGTCGGAAAGAAAGGTAAACGCCCGAAGAAATATGGAAGAAATTTTTCCTACTGTTTTCATCGATGTCTTGAAGAAGTTTCCATTCGGAATCGATCACAAGCGGAAAGTACCTCGCCAACTCGTTCGATCGGGTGAGAACTATTTATTATCGCATATTATTCAACGGTATAGCAGAAAAATGGCGCTAATGGTTATCGGTGTTGATATATGGAGCAAAAGTGTAATAAACCGGATATATTTGACAGACTTACGAGCTCGAGGAAAGCATGGAAAACGTGTTACATTGCTTTCCACTGCATACGCGTACATATAGGTATGTCGCGTAAGAAATCGTACGACAGAAATCGACTTAGCTCAGACCGAAATAACCCTTTGAAACGTTGCAAATATCAATTTATTTACCAAATCGTGTACGCGCAGAAGAGCTAAATCGGCGAATCGGCGAAATTTTTTTAAGCCCATTTTTTTCGGTTGAACTGTAAATACATCAACCCGAGCTGTGCGCGTGTCCAAAAGGGAAACGATAAATTGACGCTGTACCCTTTTGAATAAAAAATAAAAAACGGATTGGTATTACTCCTTTTATGTCGACGGGGAATTTCTCTCTATGTTCGTTAAAAGTTTAGTATTTTTATAAAAAAGATCGTGCGATAGTTTAGTCCCCCTTTGAATTTCTACGTTTAATCCGATGAGTGATTATTTTTTGGGACCGTTTTGGTATCTCTTGGATACTATTTTTATAACGCGCGTTAAATTATAGTTTTGATAACTTTGGAGGTGGCTGGGTACATCTAATCCGAAAAAGAATTAAAAAGAAGCAATTACGCGTCTTCCGCGTATGCTGCAAAATCTGCATTTCATTTAGGTCATTTCCCACGTATAAATATGTATTCATACTGAATATTCATACAAACTTGGGATATTGAGTTGCAAATTGGAGAAGCTGAAAGTCGACAATGGTTATCGCCGTATTTTTCTTGGACCTCCATCGGTGTTCCGCATACTTGATCGGTGTACCGTGCACAAGATAATCAAAATTAAACGTGTACCGTTGAACCTCTTCGTCGGTACGAACAAATTCTAAGATCGATGTTGATTTTTAGCTTTCTAAGGGGAGATTGCATGTTTGCACAGACTCAAATGTACACGCGATGCATCCCCGTGACACGGGCTGCAGGCAGTTTACATTGTTAGCATAGTGCATGGAAAGCAAACAATGCACAGAGTATAATTTCGAAACAGGAAAACGATACGGTGATTAGTATTTATGGAACAAAGATGAACTCAACGTTACAAGGGTTGACAAAACGGGTCACTTGAACCTTGTTCTTAGAACGAGATATTTAGAAGATATTGCGGAACAGGAATGAGCTGATCGAGTACTCGGTCCGGTAAAAGCTCCAATTAGGACTCAATTTTGATCCAACAAATAATCTGAACATTACACGAAGCGTGTACGAGCACGGTAGATTTCACTCGAGCAAATTAGCCATTCGTTGCGAATTCATTCTGCCGGTAATAGCATCGATCGTTCCCGTTTAAACATCGATCTGGCTGAAACTGAAAGTCGGCCGGCTATCGAATCGCGCGAATGACGTCGTTTAGCGCAGCAGCACCGTGAAATTACTAGGAAAAATGGTTCTATTTAGTCTTACGTATCCCGTGGCGTACGAGCCATCTCGTTGAAACGAGACGGAAACGTGGTCGTGCTTCTACCGGTTCCACGGAAGCACGATGTAACCACGGCTCTCGAATTTCGCCTCTTGATTCTTTTATTCCATCCAACATGAACGTGCTCCCTTTACTGGCTCGTTTCAACGTCGCATATAAACGCACCGGTCTCGAGGGTTGTCTGTTGCTCAAGAGCGAGGCCTTAGCGTTGCGTTAGTTTTGAAACCGTTGGTTTGTATGACGCGAGCGAAGCAGTCGTAACTTTTGCTACTCGAGAACCATAACGTAAGGCCGGTTGCGCTTTACGAGCCGTGTACTCATGAATATTTTACAAAAATGCACCCCTCGAAGGATCTATTCACAGTCGCACGAAATCGCGGTAGCACGCAACTCGTGCGTGCACATCTACCAGGCCTCGCTTGTTTCCAGAACGCATTGTGTGCTCGAATCAAAGCGTTACGCTCGTTGTCGGCTCGTCCGATATCTGTGACCTTTTTGTGCTCGAACGAAGACCGTTCCAGAGCTCGATTCAATGGATTTTAGTCGCTTTTGAACGATGGATATCGATCTCGCCGCTGGTGACAATGCTTCTGTGCAAGATTGTTCACTTCACACTGATCTTCAATGGAATCAAGAAACGGTAGTTGACACAGAATATTCGTGGCGATCTTTAACGCGTTCGTTGCTGCGGAGGTCACTGCTACTCGTCAAATGTAATCGAATAGTCGATCAACTTTTACGGTAAGAACGTATATGATTAAACTACGTTTTATATTGAAACTTGCATTGGAGTTCAGTAGAATAAATAAGGAGCAGCAATTAAATTTTAATGTAAATTCCTGTGCTGAAATCATTAGTGTGGCACTATCACAATAATCCACTAATTTTCGCGTCGTTCAGAGAAGCCGCATTTTCAACGTATTAGTAAGGGAAGCTTCCAAGGGCGGTTCAATAAATATCAGGCAAGCTATTCTCACGAGCAAAAGATAGTTTCCCGAGTTTGCATTCGTAAGTTCCGCGTGTATAAAACGATAACAAAGCGGATGTTAAAAGGTACTCGACATTGTCTGCCGCAACGTGCAGCCCGTAACTTCCGTTTAAATTAAGTTGATTTTGGGAGTGGTGGCGGAAATTTCTTCGTGCAGAAAAGCGTGTATGTTCGTCGATTGCGCGATTAAACGGTTCATTCGAAGTCGCGTCGTTAATCATGAATTCTCTTTATCCAACCGACGGAAACGTTGCTTTCTAAGAGCGTGGGAAGGAAGGTTCTCGAATGACGAGAGATTTATTCTCACTCGGCTCGTTCGATACGTCACACAAGTTAATCGTAAATTGTTCCTGCCTCTTTCAACGCCAGTCAGACAGGACATTTATTTTCCCCGCCCTCCAGCCATGATTTATGATCACGGATCGATCTCATCGACTTCTTTGATCGCGATGCCGCATTAACCGAACACTTTTCGCCACACGACGGAAATTCCACCTCCTTCCCAACCCTCTCGTCAATCGAATCGTACCTCGATAAACGAGCTTTCGTGAATCTTACAACAGGCTTGCCTCTTCGTTTTGTTCAACCGCGATCGAATATCTCTTAGAAAAGGTGGTCTTGCTGATATTTAAAATTGATCAAATCTTACAAGGGGTAGAAATTTTGACAACGTCGAAGATTAAATTATTTCCAAGATTAAAGAAGTTATTATACTTACGCGGCGTGATCATTCTCCGATACGGTTGCATCTGGTGAACAAAAACAAGAAGGAAGACGGAGATAAAAATTGGCGGAAAATAAAGCAAAAGAAGCGAGCGTTCTCCGCTAAATGAGATTCTGATACAGCGATCGGATCGCTGCGGCTTGACGCTGGGAAGCTTCGATAAAGGTAGGGGTAGGTTGCGGGTAGGGGTTTGATTTATCGGAAATTAATATGCCACGGGACCAACGCCGTTGAAAACACCATGCCGTGGCGGTCGTTCGCGGGGATGCAACCTGGCTCGAGGGGGGTGGAGGATAGGCAGCTCGGAGAATTTAAAATAGATTTGCTCGAGCTAAGCAGCGTCCTTGTCGCTCCTTCCAAGTCTTATCAGACCTAAGAAGCCACGTAACGAAGCGTGGATGGGGTTGGCTGAAGCATATTAATGCTGCTCGGAATCGGGTTGGCTGCTTGTCGGAGAACTAGCTACGGACTCAGGGGACGAAAGGGTTTCTGAGCTGAGGAGATAGAGGTCTACTGTTCGAAGAACCTGCCACGTCCCTGAACGAATTCGGGAAATGAACAAGGGGTTGGTACGGAGTGATCCTGACTTATGGTCTCCCGTAAACTCAGTAAGGATGTTATTAAGGAAACCGCGAATGTCGTGACATCGTTCTCGCGCGTTTCCGTAATTTATGTTTCACCGAGAGTAGCAGATTGTCTTTGCAGTTAGGAGGAATAAACATAACGCTGTTTGAGGCTAATTCGATTAATTCTCGTATCAATTAGCGTACATAAATAAAGGACAATAGAAACGATATTTAATTTCTGCTGTTTTTCTATTTTCAGAAATTCCATGGAATAGCAAAGCAACGATGAGCAGTATGAAGTTTTTTCCCATCGTTCTGGTACTCTTCGGAGGCACCCATATTCTCTACGCTCAACCTTCGGCATCCCCAACGGTGAAAAGCACTGGTGAGTTATTATTTTCAAACTTTTACCGTGTAACAACCGTACCTATGTACATGTCCTGTACGGTTCAAGAACAGAATAAAATGTTTCCGCGACTGTGTCACAGTAAAGAGTAACGACTCGAGAATAGTTGAAACGAATGTCAATAACATCTGATAGAACTAATATTATCCGTGTGATAAAAAATGTGTACTATTTTTTCCACTATTGTTCGAACGACGACTGACAGAACGATTCGCGAGGACAAATCAAACGCGTATTCGGGTGAGAGTTTTGATGCTTTGACCAAGCCAATATACGATCGATAAGCCGCAACCTTTGTCCCTTTTCATTTCCATTAAATATACCGCAACTGCTACAATTTAGAGCGCGTAATCGCGTCGGTTCACCGGTTCTCCAAATTTTATTTCCAAACCACTCGTGTACCATTTACGTGTCAGATGTCAACGAGATCAATTTCGTTGATTGCTTTTCCGCCAACGAAACCGAATGATTTCCCATTTCCGTTCGTGGGTTTTCTCATAGCCCTTTTGGCTTAATAAATCTTACCTTCCTACGTTCTCGCGTGGTATGAATCAAACGATCGAATTTATAGACCAGACGGTCATGGTACGTGCAATGTTCTATTATCCGGTCCTTTTGTACGAAAAAGTGGTACCACCTCATGAAGTAGCGATAATTTATCGAATTAATACACCGTCGAAGCGAACACGATACCGAAGAATGTTAGATAGGGTGTTCCGTGTCAAATCACGAAATATTACATTCGTTAACTTACGATATTCGTCTATCGTTTCGCGATGAAACTTTAGCACTTATCGTTCGGGTATGAAATTCAGACTTTGGGAAAATTGAGAAGTTTGGATATTAGAGAAATATAAATGATTATAAGCTGAACGAGGGCGGGAAAGACTTGTCGAGTTGGCCGTTAAAATCGAGAGGGAACACGATAAATTCCATTGCGTGTACGTCATCGCGTTTAATGGACGAAAATTTCGCAGTAACTTTTCCTAGTTTCCGTTTCATTGAAAACCGATATCGATGCATGGTCTCGGACGGACCGAGCTTCTCTTTCCTCTATCCAGCACCGACATCGAGTTTTCTGTTAAGGTGCTCGTGTCGTCTAGTTCTTCGAGAGCCACTCACGCCTTGATTACGTTCTAGAAAGAAAAAAAAAGGCAATATCCCAAGCGTTCGTCGGTCTCTCACGATTTCTTTAGCCGAGGAATAAGTATTTCTCGAAAGCACGCTCGCTGAGCAACCACCTACGCGTTCACCTTTTCTTTTTCCTTCAACTTTTCTGCCAGAGAGGAAATTTCTTCCTCCGTATCGTTGGCATGCAGAATATTCATTTGAAACAGTTAATTAAATTCTGAAAAAATCTCTTTGATACGATACCGGTTCAACAATGTTGAAAGTTCGATGCATCTGAAACTTCATATATTTGCTCGATATTGTTTGTGTCTGGAAGTACATCGCTTTCGCAGGAATTTCGATTCGCTAGTTATTTCGCTTTTCCTTTGTTCAACGTATTTTTAAAGTCTCTATAGATAAATAATCGCATTATCCATAATACTTCTACTCTGTCACTCATTAATAAAATCACGTCCGAAGCAGAGTAAGTCCAGAAGCAGCGGGGAACAGCTTAAGCTTCGATTGGACAGTCGATTAATCAAACCTGCCATTTATATCAGACTATTTATCCGAAGCTTTTTCCCCGATTGCATCGAATTCGTTTCGTATCCTTATTGTTGGCCGATTATGCGCGATGGCGTGTATAACGGCGGCTCTCGGGTAACGTGACCCCAATATCGGTCGGTGCTGGTTGCACAGCGGAGAAGTTGCAGTCTCTCCACCAATCCCGAGGACACGGGTAAAAACTAAGATTACTATGCAATGCAATCAGCGGCGTACCAGGCTTCTTTCAGATTAAAACACAGTCCGGGGATTACTGGTCGAAACTATTGTTTTGCCGGCGGCTACTTCGCCGGAGATTGCTCCGAGCGACGAGGAGAAAAAACTTAAGCGAACAACAACGTTTGATGGGAATCGTCGTCAAGTCGAAAGAAAATTCGTGGTCGTGTTGTGCATGTCGTTGCCGGCCGTTTTTATCCCGTACGTTTGCTCGCGAACCAACTTTCAACCCGTATCGGACATTTACATATTCTCCGACTATTTTTACACGAGCTCGTTGCGGTATCGTTCTCGTCCTTGTTTTCAAAACTGTACCACTTGTTGAAATAATCATAATATTAGTTCGCCTCGTTGTTCGCAAATTACGTTTGCGTTTCTTCTCGCGTTTCTTCGTATACTGGATATTTTTGTACGTGGATTGCTGGATTCTCTACTTCCGTCGACTTCGATATTGATACGGTCACTGTGGAACCACTCTTGGTCGACAACCATAATTTTATTTATAAAACGATTAACAAATGTACAATTATACAGTATTATACACTAATTCAAATTTAATCGGATTTCTCGAATGAACTTGAAATAGTTGAAACTTTGGTATTCAAATTACCACCCAGCTGCATAGCAATTTTGCAACTTACCTTATCGAGTAACAGGAGTGTTTCAGTGTCTCGAAAACGAACCACTTTTCGTAATTGCCACCCGAGGTTCTTTGAAAAGGAAAAATTATTTTCCACGCGGGGAAGAAGTAATAAGACCGAAGTGCCTTTTTGAAAACAGTTTCGGTGACCGAGATCAGAAAGTTGAGGGAAAAATGTGTCACCCGATGACAGAATCCCTCGGCGGTCGGATTGCAAAAAATTGAAGTACGCGCGAGATTCGTTAACTTCATTCCGTTTTTCGACACACGACAAGCGGGATTCGTTTCGAAATTATAGAAACGCTGTCTTCTCTACCGTGAATTTTATCACTCGGTCCCGCGGACCGGATGGAATTAATGGTTATTTTATTCATACGAGGCGGCCTGGTTCCTTTTGTTCCGCTTGTATTTCGTGCTCCGATTGTCCGCGACAGAAATTCGTGATTAATCGCTTTGGTTCTTATCTGGCCCCCGACTTCGATTCAAACGATGACAGAAAAAGCTGCGGTTGTTTCTCTCTTTCAATTTTCGCTACGAATTCATTCATTCCCAGGGCCGAAAAACGTGTCGTAAATAACGTCCTTTATGGAAAGAAGCACGCTAGCCGGTACTGCAAGAAGTATCATTAAGATTCCTGCGGCAGATATCAGATTATTTGGAAGATCAAGCGTGAAAAGTGACGCCGTTTGCAGTAAATTAATAAAGAAGTAGAAGAAATTAGCGAGAAGAGAGAAAAATATTAAGATTATGTTCTTGCGATACTTAAAGCGCGAACCAATAATTATCAAGGGAAGCTTTAGATGGCTGATAAAATGTGTGGAAAGATGGATTCTGTTGGATAGCCAGAGCGAAAGATGGCCAGAGGCAGAGTGTGGGCTAATGCATATACAATGCGTCGTTTATCCACGTTGGGGATGCAACCCCAATGAATAATAAACTACCCTACAGACACGTGGATAGATAGAGCGGGTCTGTTACGAAACGGGATCGCTCTGGTGGGAGGATTATCGACGAAAAAGTGGCGTTGCTCGTGCACGATGACCCCACGAGGGTGTGAATATTATTGCTTTCAAGATTTCACCCCATATACGCGCCATTTAGGGTTTCGCCACCGACAGTTCCGTTATATGGTTCACCGATAAATTCCATGAACCGTCACGTGGCTTTTATAGAGTCGCGTAATGGCCCGTGTTTTAATTAACCATTAGTTACTCGCATATTTATTAATCAAGCTGGAAGTTTCAATAACTCCATTCGAATAATTAAAATCTGTTTACCATTGGACGAATTAGAATTGGAAACGGAGAAACATCGGGCGTTTCATTTCCCGAATTAAAATTGTTCATTACGGAAAGATGCTTTTAACTTTTCGTTAACCGAGAAATATGTATTCGAAGAAAAAATCTACAGACAGCAATCTTCTTAATTGTAAGAACAATTGATAAACTTCCATAGTTAACGTTTATAATCTCTTCAATTTAGTTGCTCGACGTTGCTGTACCTCTTTTCGTTGTCTTTACCCGGCCATTATGTTTAAAATTGTAAAGGGGGGCTTTGAATAGTATAAAAAGGCCTCATTAACATTCCATTTATAATTAAACGTCGCAGATACGTCAGAGCCGTGCACTGTTCCTCTTCGAGTCAAACGAGAACAAATAACAGTTTAAGTCAGTCTTGAAAGGAACGTTTCATGTTCTCACTCGGGGACAGCCCACCCTTGTTTTTCCTCCGGAAAATGACTGGCCAGTTTTCATCGCACCACATTTGAATAATACAATTTACCTTTTTCACCTGCCAAAGGTAGTAGGTCAACATATACATGTCGTTTTCGCCTGTTTGCCTATTTTCTTGTTAACGAGAAAATATTTCAAACGGGCGTATTTATTCATGGACACAAAAGGGATTTGAAGATTCAGGTTTTAGGAAGTTTTGAAAGTTTGGAGAGTTAAATTTGAGATTTTGGAAGTTTGGAAACTTGGGAAGTATTACCTTGGTGTTATACGCGTCAGTCACTTTGCGAAAATTGAATCCCGTGATTTCCTATCGATAATAATCAAGGAAAATGAATGTCGTGGCACGAAACCGGGCCATCGTCCGCGAAATGCTGATTTCGGAGGCGTAGCAGGATAGATGGTTGCGAACGCGCTAGCCAAGGTGGGGGTTGGGCACAGGGGACAGGCAGAATAAATAAACGCCATAATTTACGTTCAACAGTTACGAACGGTTCAATTCGCAATTGGAACCGATCCAACGGGTAGGATGCGATATAGATGAAGGTTTGGCGACCAGGGGCGAGAGTGGAGGTTGGTAGAAGGGTGGAACAAACAGGGTGAGAAGAGTGAACCAGGAGGCGTTACACGAAGAAAGGACAAACAGCTCGTCGCTTCTGTGTACGACGAACGTTCCCTGAAATTAATTTAAAAGGCAGTATTTCCTGCCACGGGCTTTACACCTGCATAATCTCATCCCCTCCTCTCTCACCCTCTATACACGCTATTCGACGACCGTTCTTCATCCGACACCATCCAGCCCACCTCGTTGCCGGTTGAAAATAAGTGGATTACGTTAACTTGATAAAGCGAGGATCACGTTTTATCGGGTTAAAGAAAACCCTTTCCCACCCGCTCTCCTCTTCCGTTTATTTCTTCTCTCACAGTCTCTTATCTCCTTTTTCTATTTTTTCACGTCTTGCCGCGACCTACTACGCATTCTTATTCCTTCCGCGAATTTTAACCCAATCTCTTGCTCTTCTTTCGTTTCCCGCCTTATCTAATTTCGTTCGAACCCGTTAACCTTTCGCGCCAACCCTCTTTGGGTAAAGAATGGTTGGGTAAAATTATTTTTCATTGAAAATAAACTACGGAAACTCGTGTAAAAATCTTAGTATTTTTCTCGTATTAAAATCTCGTATTAAAATTATTGTAGCTTTCGACTTATTATTTCGTCGTGACATCACGGGTGTTATCGCATTAAACAAAATATTTGGAGAACCGAACAAAATGAATTCCACTTTTCAATTGTCAATTCTTTCCGTTCGTTTCGAGCGCTCCTGCTACAATTAGGTAACTCGAAACGTTTTCGTTCAACCGAGAGGCACCCAGCACCGAATTGCATTTTCAACGCGTCAAAGCGATAATCACCTGTTCTGCGTAATTCGCACCTTTTTGCTCCCAACTTCGCTACAAACTGGCGCTGATGGAGTACTCGCCTACGTGCATCGCGACGCTGCAAACGAGATAGCGGGGAAATTAAACAAACCCGGTTTTTGCTCGATGTAACCGGACGGTTGTTAAATTGAAATTGTTTCGCAAAAACCATGCGCATGGCATTGCCGCGGGTTTAAACCGAATCACGTAATGTCGGTTTAGTTCTCATTTTTCCAATTCAATAAACCTCAGTGATCCAGTTAGCGGGTTAAAAGGATCAGGACAAAGTTAAAGCGACGTTAATCCGCGATAAATTTTTTTCCTAAGCAGACCGCCTCATAATTTCCCGGGGGCTGTTACGGCGAACCACAGGAAATGTTAATAGCGGAAAAATGAAGGGTCGAAATTGGAGTTGCCGAAAATTTAAACGGTCGCCACGACAGTCGTTTCAATTATCCACCTTTTCGCACCGCCGAGACTTGTCCCTCGTAACTCGACCATTTCACGCAATTAAACCGTTCACCCAATGCCGTGGAACACGCGATTCAAAGAGATAATGAATTCTATAAAACCTCCCACATATCGCCCTTGTCTTCTCGTCAAATAGGTGACATATTGCGACCGAGTGACACGTCTTATGTCGTCACGTGCTATAATTTCACTCATAGGAACACGCTTTAATGTCTCATATAGGAATACCATGTGTTGTAATATTAAATGTTGCAGTACCATGCGTTGCACTACCTGGTGTTGTTCTAATCTTGCGTTGCACTACTATGCATTGCATTACTATGCGTTGCACTACCGTACGTTACACTTTAACACGTTACACTACCACGCGTTCATCTACCATATGTTGCATTTCCACGCGTTGCTCTACTACATGTTGCAGTACGATGCACTGCAATACCATTGTACTACAACACATTGTGTGTATCTCCACGCGTTGTACCGTAACACGTAGCATCGTCAAGCATTGCACATCTACGCGTCGAATTGTTCACTCGTGTTGCGCATGAGCCGAAAATCACGAGGTCTAGCAAGAATATATTAATATTTCATCGCGATTATCGACACATGCGACATGCCGCTATGACTCGATGAAAGTACGATGAAACATTCTCACCTATGGCACACGAGTGCTTCCCTAATCAGAATCAAAATACTTAGAGGACATCCGGCGTCACGGAACGTGTCAGTCTGAGCGAACGTGCGCAATTTTCATTACTATGCTGTCGCCCATTATTCCGTATCAGAGCAGCACCGGTTCGTGGTGCAAACTTTCAGACGTTGTCTGAGTAGTTTATGAATACCGCGACGCTAGGATGATTGTGGTCGTGGTGGAGGATGACTAGGGTCGTTGGAGGAGATGCCGTTGAAAACGTAGGGGTGGGACCACCGGGCGTTTATCAACCCTCTGTCTCTGACAAGCGTGCATACAAACGGAGAATATGTACAGACGCAGCAGGCGTCGGTACTCTCGAGATACTCCGATGCCAGGGTAGAACGTGTAGCGTTATAACTCAAACGCGGAGACCCCTTTGACTACCAGGTACCGCTATGGCAGATATTACTTTTATACACGTGATACTGCATCGTTTCCTCGAGACAAAGATACAGGAGAAAATATATGACAGTAAGGAACGAGCGGGGTCACGGTGCTTGTTAGGCGAGCACTGACACGAGCTTCAATTTCACCAGAATAGCAGTAATTTTCTACTCTTCGTTTCTCTTTCTGCCTCTGTCCCTCTCTTCCGTGTTCCTTTCTTTTGTTAATTTCTTCGTTCACCAACCATATCGTCGACTTTCCATCCGAGCGTGAAGATTAAATGATGAGTCCCGGTGGAACGAACCTCTCACGGCTTTTTATTGGGTTAGCAGAGAAATTTTTTCATCTCTGTCGGTCGGTGACGTTAACACGTTGATAGCCGTATACGAGGACAAACTTTGAATCACATTAGTTCTAAACTACTTGCGTAAGTTGATGTAATTAGAAACTTGAATTTGAAAATTAACTGATGAGTGTTTTAATCTGTTTCTCACGACTTATGTGCTCGTTTTTACCGTGATAATCAATTATTTGGTGCTCAATTTATGGTCCCACGGTTCGTGAGGCGACTTAATTTACGCGGGGCGGATAATAAAATTCGTACGTCGAGATTTCACGTTTTACGAACGATATTCGCGATGAGAGACATGACTGATCGCGATAGAAAATGTCATATTATCGGTGCATAGCAGGGCGAAAAGGCTATGACTAATGGTACAGCTGCAAGTACTTATTTGTTATCGAAATTGCCTATTACTTACCGTATTGGACGATATATCTCTATCGTCTCGTCGATATCTGCGAAAGTACGGATTTTTCTCGAAACTTCCAATCGATTATAACGAGAGCAATTTGTCCCTGTACGATGATTTACTCCGTGCTATCAGGTATCATTGCATTGGAAATGTTTTTTCGTTTCATAAATAAATTATCACGCCTCTCGTCCAAAAATAAGACGGTAACAGAAGATAAAGAGAAACAGAAAGCATAAACGTAACGTTACGTTGAAGTGTTGATTACCACCTTCCATGTTGGAAACTGATCGTATCTAATTATCTCAAAGTACCAAGTCGTTTTGAAGTTGTGTAATTAATGACAAATGTAATTAAGTATGAATCAATTATAGATAAATGTCGCAGTAAGAAATAAAGACGATGACTCTCTTATTTCTGTCAGTAGACATTAATTCTGTCTGAACTAATTATATATTTTTACTCACTTTACATTCTGCAATTCCTGATAAAAAGCGTGTATCATGCTATCTTTGAAATACAAAAAGTGTGCAAAGTCATCAGAAACAAAGTAGCTATCTGCGCGATATAAATCTCATTAATCAAAATAAGTCTGTCCGAATTCCAAATAAATAACCAATAAGTCTAAGTAAAAAAAATAACAAAGGAATATCAGCACACTTCGATATATCAAAGATAGCAATCAGGATGATTAATTTGCCCGTTTGTTCCGTGTCACGTACACTAACAAACTGTACGCAGGATCATCATACATAAATATGCGCATGGACAAACACACGAGCTCTTCGCTTTAATTGAAAGGCGAAACGCGTGTTCCAGATTTCGAAGATATTAATTAGCTTTCAGAGTTAATCGCGTCCCTCCGTGATGTCCGCCGGTGCTCGCGGAATCTATTCGTTTTCACACGATCCTCTATAATACCTCTGGCCACACTCGATCGACACAGAGGTCGATGACCACCCGGATAAATCCTCCTGATGGAGAACTATCCTGCTCAGAATATTCTGACTTATAATATGCCACGATTTCTCTTCGTTTTATAAATTCTGGGAGAATAGTACAAAATTTGAAATATGGAGGTGAGTAATTTGACGAGATAGACGTATACGAAATTTGTAATATGGGGATACAAAAATGATTCCATCTGCCACATATTTGATCTGCAAACATTTCTCTATAGATACTAGGTGTCGCTCCGGAAAGTCGGCGACGTACGGCTCTGGGGCTTCAGACTTCCAATTCCTGTTTCAGTAACTTACCAGTGTATCCAGCGTTCGATAATAACCAGAATCATCATTGTCGCCAACATGACGGTCGAAGTAACCTGTGCAAACATCTCGAAGCGACATTCGATTTCCGGTATCGAAAGTTTCTCTATTTTTCATGTATTTTTACGATACCCACAGTGGTATCTGACCGAGGCTCGTTACCGCGGAATGTCAACGTTGTTGACATAAGAGGCGTTTCTTTGATTCGGAATTACCTCGTTATTCACAATCGGTGATTTCAGGAACTCGGAGTAAGTGATTTGTATGCGTCGTACAATTGACTGTGATTTGTGCGAATCAAGCACTTTTTGAATGAAGCTCGTTATCCATCTGTTCCTCTAAGTAAACCGTCTGTGTGTATCTCTCTGTGCGAGATCGAGATTATAGGAATTTTGTACAGGTTTGATTCGAATATTTGGATGAACGATTCTGGTCATTAGCCGAACCACTCGATCGAATTTAATTGTCCGTTTATATCCAGCGACGTTCGTCGAATATGAATTGATCTTCGTGTAATGGATTTCAATTTTTGCCTCGATATATGATAATTGATATTAATAATCCGTTGCTTCGCTGTAATTTATTCATATGTTTCATCTACGTTAATTGTACCGGTGAGATTCGCTTTGGTTATCTTAATTGTCGTTAATTGTTTAATAAATCAAGTACAAAGTGGTCTGTTCCAATTTATCGGCGCAGCTATCTTCTGAATCAAATGCTCGTTAAAGAACAAAGGAGCATTAATGTGCACGATGCGTGGAATGACGGAGAGTTATAGGTTATGGCGATTACGTTTAGCAATTTAGTAATGCGATAATTTAGGAAATATGGAAATTCGCACGTACAGATTCGAAAAGTCTAAATCTTGTAATTCAGGAATGTAATCCGACGTAATTTGATTTTTCCTTCTCTTAATAGAACCGCATATCCTATTTGAGAGCTCATTTACTAGAATATTAAAATTAAAAAGTCACTCGGTCCGCCGAAGGAATTGAAACGGAACTGCTGAAAGATTTTAATTTCATTACGCGGAAGTTTTCCGTGCACAGAACCACTTTTACAACACGGATATTCGCGTCAGTCCTATTTCACGCTGTATAGGTGCAATTAATCCATAAAATAGGTATGCGCTGTGCAACGCATGTTCAACAGCAATTTCATCGTCCAGGCTCCCTTTGTTTCCACCGAAACGGTCGTGCGGTATGCGCGAGGAAAATGCGACACGGACATTTATTCAAAACACCACGGCACGTTTCGTTAGCATGTCGCGAAAGTGCGATTCGCTCTTAAATCTTCCGTCTAGCCTAGCCGCGAAGATTTATGCACGCGACACGATGATTGTTTCAATGACAGCATGAGCAATGGCAGAAAAAAAGGGGATGCGCACGGTTCATTCGAGGACCAACCTTGTGAATTATATCGCCGCTAGATAGTTTTTCATTTCCCTTTTTATTTTGGCAAAATTAATTACATAGATACAATCCTTTTATCTTCGTTCATTTTCATTTTTTTTTTTTATTCGTTTAATTCTCATTATTCAACGTGTGACAATGTTCATGTGCCTTCATCGTAAATGATAAGAGTCTACAATTACGCCTAGATTATTATCTAATCTTACATAATACTTTTATTACTTGGTTACGAGCTCTGTTTGTACTATCGAGTTAGAAAAAGAGAAGAAAAATAAATTTCATATACCGACTAAACCCGTTTTCGTCATTATTAAGTGTACTTAGTTTAAAGATATCTTTGAACTTTGGTTCCGTGTATTTAACCATCTGGTTAAAGTAAGAGATTGATAACGAATAACCGTCGCGATAAAATCGTTATCCAGTCGAAACGAAACGTGACGTTGAGGACTCGTAATCGATCACAATTTCACACAGCCTTGACCCATACAAAACCTACGTAACAAGGTTAACATCATCTACAATTGAATTTCATTGTCTATAATCTTTCATTAGTACGTTTACTGTTGCTCACTCCATGTCGCGAAATCTGTCGACTAGTTACGGCACACACCATCTATCAATGGACGCGTTAGAACGTATCGATACGCTCACGGATCGAGCAAACCCATTTCTACGAATCTCATTATCCTTTTGGGCGCCATCTTCCGGAAGCGTGGATGCTTGTAACCAGGATTGGCCACAGGTTCCTCTTTCAACATGTCCTGGATGTCTAGTACCTCGTTTTTGTCTACCAGCATTACTGGCAAAAAAACTAGCGTAGAAAGGCATTCGTACAACGCTCGTTCTTTTAATTGCCTTTTCAGTTCATCCATAGTGGGCGGCGACGTTTTGCAATCGAGTTTCTTCATGACGCTCGTCAACGTTTTCAGGTAGTCTTCGAGCAACAATCCTGTTCTATGTTGATAAATGTCATCGGTCACGTTGATAGACAAGAAGTAATGTAGATCGATCGCCGGTGAACTGTAGAGACATAGCTGGAAGTCAACCTACAACATCGAGTGAATCGATTTATACAGGCATTCCAATGGAATCGCAGAAACACAATGAGCAGAAGTATAGCATATCGATCTGTGTAAAAATCAACGCGATTCTTACAAAAATGTGTTGGATGGGTTTCCCATTGTCATCGTATCGGAACATCATGTTGTTCACCCAAGCATCTCCGTGGTTAATAACGTTGAATTCATTCTCCTTACATTTTACAGTCTTGACGCACTTCTCATATGCGTACGGGACGAACGTTCTAAACTTATCCGCGTATCTGTGAATTTGACAAATGTGTTGAATTTCATCAGGTATTTTATTTGTTGGAAATGAGAATTCTTCGCTGTTGCCTTACGTTTTCCCAAGTTCTGGCCAGGTTTCTATCTCATTCGCCAACGTTGTCAGTGTGGTGGTTACAAAAGTTTGCATCGCTTCTGGATAATTGTAAGAGAACATTCCGTTGACGTATCGCTTCTTTTGTTTTGGTTCCTGCGATCACAAATTAGTCATGTATGTTTAAGCCGTGAGGTAGGAATCAAGTAATTGGATAATTTGGTAACATGAACAAAGGTTGTCGCAATAGTTGTTTTCAAATTACTTATTTATAGTAAAACCTATGATAAATACATAATTTTGCAAACTTGTCTCGTGACACAAACTTACCTTTTCGCATAAAGCGACCGATGCAGCGTGTAACCTGGCCAATCCTCGTAATGCCAGCAACGCGTGATCCATATCGAAACCAACTTGACGATTGGCCATTCGAAAACCAAGGGTAGACAGATCTTCCATGACCAAGCATATCGGAGGTTCCATTCGCACGTGATAAACTTTTGGGGATAGTCGATACTCATGGCCCAACATGTCGTTTATCTTTGTCATGGTATCGGTCAATGCGGATATCTCCGTATCGAACAATTCGATTTTCGTGATCTTACGAAACATTCAGAAACTGGTGTCAGACATATCACCTCTGATAACATATATCAATATTATGAATGTCGTCTTTCGTGATCGTTTATCATTTTTACAGTCGTTTCCTCGAGCTAATTACACAAGTTTATTTACAACGATAGTAAATTTGTTGCAGGCTTAGGCAATTCTCGTAGTCACAGGTACATAGAACAGGACTTATCAAACTTTTAAAACTCCTGTAATATCGATTTGCCTAAACCTGGACCAGAATAAACAAAATTACTGAAAAAATGTTGAAAGAAAAATGTACCATATCCCTACGTATGCCCTCTTCTATCGGTTCGAACTTGAAGAGCAGCGACTTTTTCTCGGTATCTCTTTTGTCCCCTTGACTACTAACGAACTCCACCGTCACTCTGATCATATCGCTGGTATAGTTGTCACCCTTTTCCGTGGCAGGTTTCGTAGATACATTGGTCACCTGCAAAGTGTTGTCGTCCTCTGCTAGCCGCAGTATCCTCCTGACGTAGTCGGCGTTCAGCCATGTTGGTATCTCTATGGCCATTTCTGAAATTGGAATCGGAATTGGAATTGGAGAATTTTCTTCGACAAATCATTGTTCTTCCTGGCGTGTCAGGAAACACGGAAACGATTCTTTACAGTAACTTATTGTTCACGGCGAGATTTATCATGCTTTCCTTTCATTCCTCTATCTCTGCCCCTCTTTCCTCTCGATCGCTAGCTTCCCGTTTCTCGATATTCACCGAGAACGTTTCTCGCGTTCGAGATCGAGCTGTTTCAATTAGAAACGTAATGGAACGAGGAGGCTCCTTTTCATTTCGTCCTCTCCTTCTCTTCCCTTTACCTCGTGTACGCGATGCAGCGCGTTTCACTCGGCGAGATTCCATCGGGCTCGATCAAGCCGCGATATTTTAAAGAAATTTACGACGAGCCACGAATCGCGTCGCGAACAAAGAACCGCTCTTGAACCGAAGAGAATATCGAAAAACGGGAGTTCTTCGATTCATTCGAATCAGACCGATTCGAACATTTCATGCTTGAACTTGTTCGTTAAATAGGTAATTACGAACAACTCAATTTTACCACTCGGGAAGCTGAACACGTACGATTCTAATAGTACAATGATTATGCTGTTATTCGTGTGCTATGCATTGTTCCTACCGATCATTCGAAAGTTTATTTACCATAATAATGTCAGTATTGAGGTTATCAATCCGTACTTGGATAATGAACATGAGACACGTCACAGATTAAAGTTGTCGAGAGAAACGTGGGAATTGAGGTCACGTAACTCTTATCCCGTTATACGATGTTTTTGTGGACCTAAATAGTTTTAAGACACAACGTCAGATAATGGCTCCGAGTATTCAAGTCCTTGTTACACTAATACTTACTACTATTCTACATAGTCTAGAATCTATTATGGCAGAAAAGTGCTATTTGTACGAAAATCCTCGCGAAGTTGACAACATAACGAGACTCTACTGTAGCAGCAAAAATCCATCTACTATGATGCAAATGTTTAACCAAATGGACATACCTAATGAAAATGGAATAGTAGGATTACTCGGACTATTTGTGCCATGAATATAAACTAGGCTTTAGGCTTAGGGGATAAGTGACCAAAAATAACGGATGCTGCACGAAACATAGTTCTATGACCGGCAAATTAGGATAGACGAGATTAATGATTCCGTTTATTTCGGCTCGGTTAGATCGTTGACGGACCGTGATGTATGGGTATTTTATGCGTGTTGAAACCGTAACACCGTTCAACGCAATCTGTCCATAGATGCTGTTAATAACAGCGTTACCGACAACTATCCATGTTCTGTGTACATTATCGCTAATGTTCACAACGTGTTGACAATAAATACTTTATAAGAGAACTATTATTTGACAGAGATACTTTTAGATACGATTGACCTTGTTCATCATACCGGATAAAGTAGGCGGTTCACAACTTCACAGATAACGCTCGGTACTATATGTACAATACATTAATCGTTATATCGAGTTAAATACGTCAACGGAACGGAACTTCACAGGGTTACGTATATTTCATTGCAGCAATTATATTGACACAAATAAACGCGTCTAGGGAACTCTTCCGAATTATTAATTACATATACGTTATCGGTCTTACCGCGTTCCATTAATTTAGATTATCTGTACTTTTATTGCATCAATTTATGTGTGATAAATATGTGTGATAAAATCTCTGAATTGGGTCACAGAATAAATTATACTGTTTTTACCTTTGCGTTGAACACTTTCGAGTTGCCAAAATCGTTTTCATTATAAATTATTAAAACGGCAAAAGCTCTTACTTTGTGCTGCATGCTACGAGTGGTTTACTGATTCGGTTTTTAAAAACAGCCTCTGTTTCGAATTCCATTTGAAATAAATCGCTGTATGTTTCAACACGGTCACGTCAATCCAACACAGTCGTACGAGCTCAGGATATATTATAAAAAAGTTTTCACGTTAAGTCGAATTTTTCACATCGAGGAATACGTAAATGACACTCACATCGTACGTTTTGTAAACGATACGAAACACACAGAGTCTCTAAAAGTTTTCACTGACCTGCAAAAGATTCAAGGATGTTGCACCTACTGTTTCACTTCACTTGGGCTCCGTGGGTGTTTGGTACGGAGTGAAGCGCCGGGAATCGGCTTGTCACGTTTTATACGAACGTACGTACATCATTTATGCTCCAATCAGAAGCGTCTAAACCGCGAACGTCATTTATCGTTAACAGGGATAACAATCAGTCAAGACTCGATTTCCTTGTTCACTGTTGCCATACTGATATCAAGACGAATTCCGCACGACTTTGAGACGCAATCTAGGCGCTATTTACGCAATCTAGACACTCTACGTATGAAGGACAAAGTACCGTAACATAGAACGAGAAAAAAAATAAGAAGAAATTTTACCGATGTTACAAGATAAATCGAATGTGACAGATAAAAGTAAGGCGACGGTGATTCTTGACAACTTAAGTAAGTATTCTTCAATGTAAAGCGACGATTAAGGAAATAAATAGACGAATGATAAGCGCGATAAGGATATTTGTATGCTATAGAAACAGTTGGCACGTGTCGAGATAATAACTATGATGCATGCGTTAACCGAGAGAGGAATTCTATTATTTATCTAAACTTTGTATATATCGTTTGTAAGCACTTCGTTGTGAACCGAGTATTATGAAACAGCAGTAGACCTGTTGGTGCACTGAATTCCAATCCGATGATATGCAAGCAGACTCTTAATCTTTCCTAGTCGGAACTCGTCTCGATAGAAAAGATTTTCTATTTAACCTTCATATATTCTCAAGTTCTTTTTGTTGGTCTTCTCTTGGATTATACGGATAAAAACATAATTAGAGTTTTTTTCGTATAATTATCATGATATACTTTGCATTTAACGAAGGTCAGGTGTATATGTACACACGTGACGAAATGAGTTTTCATAACCTGTTGCAATTTACACTTTAATACTTCGAATGGATATTTTATTTGCATCATCATTCCATGAATCTTCAGGGTTAATGAACGGATAGTTCGTCACCAATGTCCATACATTGTTTTCTGGGAAACCGTCGTTTAACGCGATGGTAAAGCCCGGGTCGAAATTTACACAGATCATTGGGCAGTTCCACAGGGGCATAGCTACTAATTCCCGTCATTACGGAGACTAATTACACGGCCAGTATTAAAGAACGACGCATCATTTACGAGCGTTAATCATTAACACCAGCCTGTATGGCTGCATCATTGCTTCTAACTGATGTCCGTACACAAACTCGATGTTTTTACGTAACTTGGAAATATTGTTCCGAACGTAATACTGCTATGACCGAAGCAAATTTCATAATTGCACAGAATTTCATAATAGGCGAACAAGATATTATCTTCATTAGTGTCATTATTCTTGGTTTCATAACGATTAATTGTAAGGTCTAAGCACCTATCTTATACCGTCCTTTTGTTTTGCCACGTGTATTTTGTGGATCAGTTGCTTCGGTGTACATGATTTGATAGTCAGCGAGAACGTTGCTACTGGAGTTGATAAGTAATCGCGCGTAGAGGTCGATTCAATTCAGGGTTCCGGGAGATTGATAATCAGGTAAACGATGACCAAAGGAAATCCAGCGTGTGTGTACGTAGCTGCGGAATTTTAACCCTTAATTGGTGATGTAGGGTCACTGTGCACTCAGTTTTAGTTGAGTTCTGGGAGATTTACGATCAGGTAAATGGAGATCGGAAGTAAATTGACCGTGTAGATGGGTAATTTCCGACTTTGGATACTTAATTGATCACGGGGCCATTAGGATGCTGCGCGATTTGTTATAGTTCATTTGTACTCGACGTTGACTTGTAATTGTACGTTCAACTTGATATGTAATTTGTGCGATCGCATACTCTACGTGTGGGAAACTTACTGTAGCTTGAAATTAGAAAATAATATTTACGACTTTTGTAACATTGTCAAATTTCCATACCCATCATCCATCTGTATCTATCATCCTTAATAATTCAAATCCTGTCATGAATCGTTTACGATTCAAGGTTGTCTGTTAATAACATAACAAGTTACTGAATAGACTTCGGTATCGGCTACAAAATTGAGCCTACAGTAGTATCTAGCTGCGTTAAATAAAAGTCAAGATCATTTCGGTATTTTTAAGAATTAATTCCCAGTACGATGTCGTAATATCTTTTTCGGTATTTTTCGGAACTCTTTCAGTGTTTCAAGAAGCAGATAATAGCGGGCACAACAACAATGGCGTCATCCAAATGATATCGTAAACGCTACAGTAATTTCTTTTCCATTCGAATCGAATCGAAGGAAACACCAATAAAGACTACGCTAGATACATCTAATTATCCTGGATCGTTCATTGACGAGTGACTAAAATTACTCGATCGTGCGTAATTCTAGAATTCTACCAGTCGTGATCCAAACGATTTATTTACATCGACTACTAGTTTTCAATTGCATTATTCAACGATGGATCACGTCCACTCGATAGTATGTGCGTTGTAATTTCTGGTATCAATTTGCATTTCAAAATCGTAATTGTATTCTGTTTGTTCGAATACTATTATTCGACATATATGGCGCTTCAAAGTCTGATAAGTCTTCGGAGTGTTCAAATACCGTAAACCGGTCTTGTTTACAAAGTCATTATTTATTAATTTACGACGATTTACAGAGCAGAACGTGTCGAGAATGATACAAGATTTGGTGCTTGAACTACTATCGTAATGTAATGACTTATCAGTGGCTGTTATTTGCCATGTTCTCGAGGATTCTCATTTTTGTAGACACGTTTCAATATTAATTTTACTGTGTAACTTTTTCCCGCCTGTCCATCGCTGGAATTAGATGATGATGCACAGTATTACGTCCTCGAGTTCTTTTGTCATCATTATATAATGCCACGCGAATGTTCACTATGAGACACAGTTCGCCAGCACGGTTTGACCTTCTTCGAGTACATGTATACAAGATGTGTGCACATAAATCTTTTCATCTATTATTGAAAGGCGGATTTGAAATTGAACCAATTCTAGCCACGGTGGAGGTTAAACTCTTTCCAGCTATCATTGTCGGATCTATGGCGCCCAAATAAGCTCGCCTCTTCAAAGACGATTAAATACGCCTTCAATCGAGGCGTTTGAAATGTACCGTTGCCCGAGGAGCAATTTTTTCTAGTAAAAATGTATCACCAATTGTTTGTATAAAAATAACTTTATTAAATTTGTAGCCATGATAGGAATTGCAGGAACTCAAAGGATCTCAAGGAAATAAGGAGCCGAGAATGATGAGATTTATTCAATGTATTCATACGCTTTGCATAGTAATTTCGTTTTCTATGCAAAAATAATTTATCCCCTATTTAAACTATTCAATGAGGCGACGTTAATAACTCTGTTTTAACATTTTGTTAAAAAGTTTTGATGTTTTACATGCAACAATCTTCTTCAAGCGAATACCAATGTGAATGCTAATCAAAAGCTGTTAAATGAAATAAAACTGAAAATTCAGTTCTGAAAGCAAAATATAGAGAAAATAAATTCGATTACCAACGCGCGAATTCGTCTATCCATGACAAAAAATGAAATTTTAAGGAATTCCACAAAACACATGCAACCAAAAAACTGTCAATAGTTGCTCACTTCGACATCAGAAATTTAGTTAGCATATACATATACCGTAGTTACAATAGCGTTTGCATAAGAATTGTTATTGCTCGACATTAATTATCTGGATTGTCAGATTTGTCAACCTTTATCCATTATTAGACTCGATGTTTCTAATTTCACGTAAACGATTTAAAATAGAAGTGTTTCACTGGTATTAGTAATTGCTAGAGAAGAAAAAACATCGCAATTTACGATAGCAGACCATTGATACGCGCGATCCGCTGAATTATCGAGCAATTGCGCAATGAAAAATTATATTGCTGTACACTCGAGTAAATTTACAATCGTTTCGTTTTACCGATATCGGCGTATGGCCATTGAATGATGCTTTAAACTGCCGGAATATACGATGCAATTTCCGAAACGCACCGGAGGAGAGACTTTATCGATACGTTGCATGAGAATCGACTTCCAACGAATTTATTTCGTGTCGTTCATAATTGAGAAATGGCAAAAACAACACACAGAGTACACTCTGTACAGAAATTATTACGAGGTGAAGCAGGTTCTTTGACACGCGATTGCAATTTAACGGAATCGTAGCGACTCTCTAGGGAGATATTGAAGTGGAGCCCAAGAAAAGAGTGAGGTGTTTCGAAAGAACTACAATTTCCACGATTTCAAATTTACAAGCTTGGAGATTTAGAGATGTAGGGATTTCAGGACTTAGAGATTTAGGAATCGGAGAATTGTAGAAATTTAAAAATTCGGAGCTTTGGAGATCCATAACCTCGAAACAGCCTACTCTCGGTACCCCTAATGAGCTCAGAAGAGTACAACTAAGTACTTGTCTGTTCAGCGAATGCTCCAAAAAGCACGAATACCCTAGTATTTGTAAGTACTCGTGCTAAAAACGTGACTATACAATGACTGGCATTGTTCTTTGCGGGATAAGGGGTAACGAAGAATCCATTAGATAGAATAAAAAAGAAGTGTTCCCGGAAGGATCGTTTCCCTGGAATATTGAACCATTCGAAGCGAGTAACGCAGTATAAACGGATCGTAAGGTGAATTCTCTTTGCGAGTCGACCCCGATATTTGTAACTCTCCACCCAATACGCCGTAATTGCGTGCGTATAAACTTTTAGTGTTATCGGGAGCGTCGGATCGGAAGACGCTGAGCGTCGCAATTCGATTCGCGAATCGACCGGCACGTTTTCGCGTTCAAATATCAATTGAAGTTGCCGCTAAGTCGTAGGAAAATGCGCTCGATTGCGAACACTTGGGTTGAATACAGTCGTTACTACATTTCTACCCTCTTGCTCTCGTCTTATCCTCATGGACGAACCTTCGACTTCCCTCCCTCCATTTTCTTGTCCTTGTTCTCCTCGCACTTCGCTCTTTTCCTGGCCGTTTGCTCCTCGTCCTGGACGACAAAGGCGAACAGGAGCAATCTTTTTCGATTGCTGTTCGGAGCCCGTGTTTGAAGAACGCTAGAAATTTGCAACGACGCCCGACGAATGGAACGGTTTGTATAACTTTAGTTTGTCACGTTAACTCTCGAGAAGTAGTGACAAATTTTGTATGGAAGCGTGAACGAGCCACCGAGGCTTTCGAGGATATTTATTTTAGAGAACAATCACTCCGTATAAATACGAGTTCGTGTCCAAAATTAGATGGTTTTCGTGTTTATGAACATTTAAAGGATTTTAAATGGTAATTATCTCGTTTTATTTGATGTTACGTAGATAGCATTGCGTATCTTTGTGTTTGAACACACGCAAAAGATAAGTAGGATTCCACTGACGTTTATAGTGACAAATAGAGCGCATGTTTGGAACGAAACATGATACGATGAAATTACTAACAGAACTTGAATTTGAAAATAAAATATATGGAATGAAATAATCGAGAGCTATTAAAAATACAAGTGTCAACGACGGAAACAGTTACCCTACATAACTACATATATTAAAATTCTTGCTGCTTTATTTAAGAAACCAATTACTTTCGTTATCATCGCTGCTTCCTTGTTCGGGAACTTAATCCAATCACCCTTGTCGTTCGCAAATTCCTTTACGATGCTTATCAGCTTGTGTATCTTGTCAGGATAATTGCAATCAAACATGTTTGTCGGAATTATTATCAATAAGCGACAAGTTAGATAACGGACTTGATTGCGTATCAAAAGAACAACTCATGATTACACAATTTTAACGAAGCGTGATTACTATATATGGTTATTAATGTGACCACTCTACTTATTACATTTTTATCTCGATTATTGCGTGAGGTGTTTTAAGAATGTGCAACGTGTCCTAATAAGGTGACAATACCTTACACTTTCGAACGAAACGTAACGGCAATAGTTACATAATTATTAACAGAAGAGTAGGCGCTTATGATAACTGGCTATTAAATAGTTGCTGCAATCGTAACTGTTGATCGGTCCCATAGCGACAAAAGATGGAGGTTATTTACCTTGATGTCTCCCTCAGTGAATGAAACTCGTTTCACCTGGCTTCATCGTGTAATTTACCAGTACAGTTTATATGAAGCGACGTTTATACACTGTGTTGTTGAAATGAACTTTTCTGGTAAATTGAAAGAAATTCCCAGTAGAATATTTGGACACGGTAGATTCTTGTTTTATTGGTATTAGTATTGGAAGTTGTTGCAGTGGTCTTCACAGACACTGCATTCGACAAAAAGCTTTTTCCACTGATGTTCCGCAGAATTGTGTATTGTATTCTCGGTAGAACAAGAAGGACGTAGACTATACAACGCGTTGCTTATTCAAAGCATGGGCTATGCAAATTGTCAGCTAGGCAACGCGTAGATTGTAGAACGCATCGATTGTGCGAGTCGTAGATTTTATAATGCATCGGCCAACATATACTATGCAACCCGTCGAGTAATTAAAGCGTAGACTAACGCGTTGATTATTCAATTCCTGCGAAATGCAACGCGTAGAGAATACAATATGTCAGCTATGAAATGCTTGCACTACGCAATGCGTTGACTATACAACGTGCCAATTATTCAGAGCGTCAATTATGTAACAGGTCATTCGATACGTCAACTATACAGTGATACACCTCGTAGTAAAACAACGTATGACAAGTGCTATTAAAAGTTGTGAATTAAACGAAATGAATTCTTCATTTTGAAAATCGAGAATTCAGTACATAATTTTCCCATTTCCCAAAGTGAGAATTAATGTCAGCAAATTATATCGCTGAGAAGTGGTGAAATATTTGATCCTCGTGTACCTTGATAAAAACGTGTTATCAGGAATTGCGTTCGATCATATGACGCGTTTCGCGTCGGGTTAATGCGCCTTGTACGACTCAAGGCATCGAGATTTTGATCGGTAAAGTGGACTTGGCTCGACAACCACTCGACGCCGTTAAGAAGTTCACGAAATCATGTTCCCAACGGCTTCTCGAGCAAAGTGTTCTCCGTCTTCGTTATCGAAGACGATAACATTGCTATATTCGAGCAATTATTATCAATGAACATAGCCCGTGAAAAAGGTACATTGAACCCGATGATTTTGACGATTTGCGAAATGACAAACTGAAAAGTGTCCGATGTAATTATAAGTCGAAACGATTGTGTTTCAATCTCGATACGCGGGAAACTAGTGTTCCGTTTATTTAATAGATCGTATTTAGATACAGTCGGTAGTCGAATGAATCCGATAACGATAACGGATTATCGTAGAATTTATTAATAGTTTGGTAAGAAACGTGTACCCGTTTCTGACACACTGTGTTATTATGCTCCAAAACGACTGTGAAACCGAGAAATCGCTTATCGTTCGAAATATTGCTTATCCTTGAAACTATGTTTCTCTTTAACGTCGATAATTGTCCAAGTTAGCGGGTTTCGACGTTTAATTGCTGCAAGGCACGCATCTAGCCTGAATTATTATTCCATTAAGTAGTTTACGTTCGTTGCCGCACTGAATGTTGTGTATTTGGCGATAAAACCAGAAAACTTGAGATTCTGTATGGAAAAGTAAATTTCAAGATTAAAAGCTTCGAGTTTATCGGTCAAGAGTTTTTTGCTCGACGAAACTTCAAAGAAATCACTACGATACTTGATGAACTTATCCAAATTAATTACTACTGGTGCCGTTAATTTTATCAGAGAATAATTACCGAGCTTGAAAGGTTAAGCTGTCTATATTGACTCGAGAGATCAACGAATTTCATCATCTGTGGTTTCTTTTTATACCGAGGGTTTACTAATTTCTTAAATTCTTTCAACTTTCCCGGTTTTCTGTCCCTTCACGGTTAAGAACGACGGCGATAAACACGAAACAGGATAAATTTGCCACTGTAATAAAAATATCGTTACTCGTTAATTGATCGCTATTACTTTTTGTTTCGGAAAATAATGGGATTGACGTGTCCAGAGTAATTCCGTGCAAAATATTAAATATTGTTCATCACAGATTCGGAATGTAAATCTGTATGATTCGCAGTCGAACAGCGTTACACCAATGGATGCAGAATTATCGCCTTTTATTCGTTAACAACGCATCCGCTTACTCATCGTTCGTTCGAATGATTTTTGAACAACTGTTTATTTTCGGTCAGGTTCGCGCAATTAAACGATATACGAGATAAATTTACATGGTAATGAGCGCGCGTTTGTATGCCACGTTCGGTCGTGTATTGTTTGTGACAGATAGACAACGAAATTAATGAAGAACCTAATAATCGTCACGGGACTATTCGATACGGACCGTGTCGCGTCTGGCAATATATTTTACTAGAATTATCATAATTTAACCTTAATGACTGCAGCGCGTTTACCGAAAATACGATCGCTACAGAATATAAATTAGCAGCATCGTCGCAAAAAACACGAAATTTATTAAAACGAAAAAACTTCGCTAAATTGTCATTTTTCAAAGTTGGAAATTATACGCGCTGAGTATGAAGATTTAAAAAAAGGAACGTGTCTGGAATGAAGAATTTTCGGAGGAGGAAGACGGTGAAAGGGCCTTTCTGTATAGATTCGCGACCTGACATCTAAATATTAATGGAAGATTCCAAGTTTAAGGATGAAAAATGCGGTCGGGATCGTTCGTGAACGTGTTTCGGTACGTTGATCTTACCTCGTGAAAGAAGCTTAAACGCTTACGTCGTGATTCCAGGAATCCTATTTGAATCCTCTTCGATCCGCTGCTTTCTACTTCTGACTCATCTTCCAGCCCGAATGTTTCCTTTCTAGTGACGTCGAGTTCGACAAGTCGCTCCAGGTTATCGATTCGGCGAATGAAATCTTTTCTGCTTCCTCGAAAATGAAACCGGTTACTGACCTGTGTTCTTCCTTACCCACGATGACTTGTCTTTCGCCTCGTAATTGGCCAGTTTCGTCGAAATTGTGAAAGGCATTATTCGGAAGGCATTATTACCTCGCCAAAAGAAAGACGACGAAGGGTGTAGATCTTGAACACGCTAAAAACTATTAGCCAGAGGAACATCGTTGGTTTTGTGCGCTGTTCCGGGTCCGGACCACGTTAAATGAGTTCTGCAGTTAACAGGGAATATCATAAATCGCTGCCGGTGCATTAGCTCATGGCCCACCGTAGTGGGGTAGAATATAATCAGGCCAAGTCTAGCTGAAGATGACGCCAGGAATATTCCTCTAGCTCGGTTCGAGTCCAATGCCGGAATTCGTGAGATTATACAAGATATCTGTGATTAATACCCAGCTCGAGGCTGGCATCCGGTTTCGTTTGGCCTCGTTATCGATTCCGGTCCCGTGGAAAACCGGACGTCTCTACTGATCCTGGACATTAATTCGTGCCGGGCTTTTACTGCCTCCGTTATGATTAATCCGACCAACGTGGCCCAATACGGTACTTAACCGTGGTCCGTTCAGCAAACAACAACACTATTCTGATAATGATATACGGATCTCGTTGGAAATATATTTCACTTGTATTCGGTACTAAATGACGAAGGGTAGTTTCGATCAAATGAGGGTAACGAAAGCGTCGGTGCTCTACAGGGAGAACATGTAGAGAAACCTGGGAAAAGAAGCTGAGAACTCAGATAAGACAACGTTTACATAAAATCTTTCTGTTTAAAGTATTCGATGGCCCCGATTCTAAATCGATACCGGATCAACGTCTGATAGCAGTACAATCTTTGCACAGAAGCAGGAAACGGTGCTGGTAAACGTTTAATGTTTAAGGTTCTAAACAAAACAAGTTCGAACGAAATTCCCCAGTTTGTTCGGTCTTTGTATCCGGAGATAGGTGCACCGTGGGCAGGCATTTGCATAGCTCGCTCGAACGATGAACGGCTGATCGTACGTGAAACCGAGCAAAGGAGTATCGTTAACCGTAGCCGTTGAACAGACGAGAGAAGGCTTTTGTAGATGTTAAAGCAGCCAAGCTAAAATTGGCCGGCGTTGTTACGCGAACGAAGCTTTATTGAAGCACCGAGCAAAGGCAGGATAAATATCGTTAACGTCCTGTAGAGAAGTTTCGATCGTTCGAATTATTTCGTCGAAATTGTCGTCCAGCGATAGTTCGTCGCGTAATTAACGATGCACGCGACAAGATTAAAGCTTTCCAGCTTTCGTCGCCGTGAGGATTTTCTAGCGCGCGTTGATCTGCTGATATTCTCGCGAAGCTTAACCGGCTTTAATCTGTTCCTTGTCTCGCAACTTCCTGAACCGAGGATTTTCGCGACTCGAACGATTACGGAAGGGCCCACGGTGAACGCGTGTTTAGAATATTAATTGGAACGGTACAGAGAAATCGCAGGTACGTGGCACGAAACACGAGGATCCCTTCGTAATAACCGGGAACGTATTCGTGCAGCAATTTAATGACCCTTTGTTCGCCGCTGTTTCTTTGTTTCGCGTAATATCTGCTAGAATTTAAGCGTTGTCTAGTTTCATGTAACGGCGGAATCAGGAACATAGTCTAATCCCTAGGGAAGATTATGGAGCTATTGGCACGTACGTCTTCTTCATTTTCAACATGAAGTTTGAACATCATGGAATGTTTTGATTTTTAGATGAAATCGATTTTGATCGCTTTAAGTGTTCAGAATTATAATTATTATGGGATAATAATGCTATTATGTATTTTATTATATATGTCTGAATGCATAGTTGCGTATTTAATTATGACAGAGTAAATGCACGTAAAGAGAAATAAACGCACATGTGAATACATATGAACGCGCGTGAATTGACGAACGTTAATTGTTCCTACCGCTAAAGCCGTAATACAATATTACGGCATTCTGTTTCCTTCTTCTCTCTAATATTCGTTAATATTCAGCGCACCGTTTACTTCAATTTAAGTCAAGTGAGATACCGTTCACTCGTTAAGAAACAGCAGCATCTCCGGTATATTCGTATTTAATTTAGTGTACTCAGTATCTCTCAGGATTAAGTACTATTAACCCCTATTAAGAAAACACGGTTTTCTCTGCTAAAACTCCTCTCGCAGCACGTACGTATAACTCAACGATTTAACGATTAGTATTTCACAAAACATGAGAAAGAAAGTGGATTTTCGGTAAAACCTCCAATAAGTTCGAAACTCAATTTCCAGTTTTCTCGCGAAATCAAACGTTAGGTTGCGTTAAAAATACCAAGGATATTAGATTCGAACGAAACTGAATCGAGAGCAGACGGAACTATGTTTAGTTCAATTTGTCCCGACTAGTGTGTAGTATAATTGTTAACAATCTGAAATGGTTTTAACGCGAAACGGAGAATTGCCTTGAACCGTTGATCACCGTCTGCAAATGTCAACGTAACACGCACATCATCGCTGTGCTAACAAACGAATCTACTATTTAACCTAGTCATTTCGAAGGCCTTCTTCGTAGATTTTTTATCGCTTCCTGGAGGCAGACTGAACATTTACGTACACGCGATTGTTGAATAATCCTAACAACATTGCAAGTTTAAGTCATAAACGCGAGATTTATCGTTTACTCGGCATAGGAACTATGAAACTTTGAGACTTTGGAATATTGAAACTGTTGAAGTTTAGTACTTTGCAGTTTTGGACCTTCGCGACTTTGGAACATTGGAACTTCGGGACCTCCTATAAAATTTCAAAATCTCAAAGTTAAAAATTCCGAAATGTCAAAGTCTCGAAGTTCCACAATTCCGAACTCCAAGTTCCGTCATGCGAAATGTTTGAAGTCCCAATATTCTAAACTCTCCCTTGGCTTTTATAATCTGTACATCGCTATTTTGCATCAACTTTTCCAATTACTTTCAGCATTTTAAACTGTACGCAGGATGTTGCTTGTTTAATCGATTCGTTTTTCCTCGTCCGGCCAGCAGAGAACCTTTCAAACAGTTTTACCTCTAATCTTTCGTCGTGAAACGTTTACTTTGGATTTACATCGTACGTCGGACCGTCGAATTATTTGAGAATTTTATAGTTTGAACGTAAACAGTTACCTGTATATGGAAGATCAACGATTAATTTAAAAAATCTCGAAGAAGACATCCGTTAGGAATCTCTGTGGAAATCCACGATTCGCATAATTAGGCTGATTAATTCAATTCCAAAGAGGAGGCAAAGAGACGTGAAAACCCTTTCAGTCCGACCGTCTCGATCCTCATAGGCTGCGGTTTTATGTAAATAGACGCGTATAAAGGGTAATGGTTCTTCCAAGTGTTCCATTACGCCGTATTCACTGGCTTGAATACATTTACTCTCTAAACAATTAACCTTGTTAATATTTATGACTATTTAACAGCGTTATACTCCTGCGGCGTTGTCTACTTGCCGTTAAACGGTGTTCTCACTCGTACGTGCCGTTGCAACTGTCGTTTCATACCTTTCATAAACCACTGTTATAATGAAATTTTTAAATTATAACAGTAATTACAGCATTTCTTTTTTCTTAAGCAAATTAAATTTAAATTAGATGCTTCACTTTTCGTGTTTATAAAATTTCGACAGGTTTCTGACAACTCAGAGAATGTACTTTCCGTACTTCCTGAATTTTCCCTATGAAGCGTTTAAACAACCGAGTACAAAGAGTTCACCGTAGAAGCTTGGTTTTCAGAAACTCGAGGGTTAACGATAAAATAAAGAAAGTTTCTAAAACAAGATGGATCTGGCAACGAAAGCACACTCTGAGGGAAGTTTCATTACACGCGTACATACACATGCTAATCGCACTTGTAACGAAGTAAGTTTCTTCGTAGTGCTGCGGAATAAACTAACTGACGAGAAAATGAAGCGATCTCGTGTAATCTTAATCACCACGGTCTCGAGGAAATTATCTCGAAAAAGCGTGCGCATTGGTCCGTGTATCAAGTCGCAAGTTCTAATTCTCGAAGAACACGCACGGTAAATAACGGTCGGTAAAACAAACTTCCACCGTTTAATACTTCTTCATGTAGTTTTCTTGTAACACCCAGTTGCAACTCCACATGTACAAATAAACAAGCTGTCCCACTTGCATCCAACATCTACATCATTTTCACTCTTATTGAAGCTAGACAAATATTCTACACGTCGTATTTAGGTCATCGTTATTTAACCACGGAAATAATTTCGATTCCCGGGGTTAACATTTCTGTAAGCTATAGATCGATCGTTGACGACAACTAAACTTGATTTATAACCGTTGGGTTCTCTCGTTTGAAAGACACACCGGTTGCCGACAACCTATATTTACGATCCAAAAAAGATCGATGCGCATTCGATAATTCTCTATTTATCCGACTACGTATGTACATAGATTCATTGGAGGCTTTCATCGAGTGACCACGGTCCCAACCATGCATCGTGTCCCGGTCTTTAAAGCAACGGCTATTTATCTCCGACATCGAATGACCCGGTCGTCCCGCTTCCGTTTTTCGTGCCAACGAGATTTTCCAGCCAGAAAAGTGAACGACGCACTCTTTTTTAACGGTCGGACGTAGAAGAAGCAGACGAAAATAGAGGGTTGAAAAGGATGCGAGTGGGGGCGGGAAGGGTTTTGGTCGGAGAAGGAATCGTCGTAGTCGCGGTTAGAAACGGTTGAAAGGGATGAAAGGGTGGTACGAGAAGAGGTGTATACGTATAGGGCTGAGCTTGGGTTGTTATTTTCTAAAGACGCTTACGCTTCAGCCAGCCGCGAAACCGCGGTGAGGCTGCCGCCTATATTTACTCATTTTCTTTTGGGCGTATCTCAAAGAGAGCGACGCCTTGGTCGTCGCTCGGCGTAAAAATGCGCAGCTATTCCGTCTTGCCTAGAGGCTTAACCTCGCATGCGGTAATTTACGCCCCGCCTAGCCTAGCATCTCGTTTGGCACCAGCCACCTTCTTTTTCCCGACGTCTTCGCCGACCTAGGCTAAGAAATCTTCGACCTATAAGCCGCTTCGCGCCCTTTTTCTTCTGCCATCGTCGCCGATTGCGTGGCAGATAACTTTTATCGCGCCGATAGGTGCTAGGAAGAGGTGTAATTGTACGCGTGGCGATTCTATGCGTCGACTATGAAGCGCGTCGAGTTTGCGGTGCGCCGATTATGCAGTATGTGGATTATAGAGGGCATGGGGACTACGGTGGGTTTACTATGCAATGCGTCGAGTATGCAACGAGCCGACTATACAACGCGCCGACAATACGAGTAAACTATGCAACGTGTCGAGTATGCAACTTGCCTACTATACAACCCGTCGACTATACAACGCGTCGACAGATTTTCTATTATTCCCAAAGTGTTTTAACCATTCGTTTTTGATATCGTTGGTTTCGTATCGCGTGATTTAATCGTAATTCAACAACGTATTACGTGATAGAAGTTGGATTACATCGAAGATGAATGTTCTGGTGTTCTTTCGCGTTCGTTTGTAATGTAGACCGAAACGAGCGATAAGAAAAGTTGTTTCGTTTTTGGAGTTTCTTCTGCGCTGTTAGATGGGGGTGGACTAAGTGCCTTCCTAAGGGGAAAGTTTTTTCGTACAGACGATTCATCGTCGGCGATGAAAAGAAAAGCGTTCGTACATCCGATGAGGATTGATTCTCTTCTTTCGCCACGAGGAAATAATCACGGTTTATTTGAATTTGAGAGAAATTGTGTAATACGAATTTGTCGGTTAGGAGAAAAAGATATGAAGAACCCGAGATTGTAACAGGAGGAAAGAGGCGAGGAGACACGTCATGGACTTATACTTGCGCAAAAATGGCCGAACTTAGAGGTTCCTTCATGGTCCGCTGCCTTCCTTGGCACATTCAGCACGTCTGCGCCTTTAACTATTCCAAAGTCTTGCTCGTGCTCGTAAAAATCTTTCCTATTGATTCTGAGAGAGCGGTTGGGCTGATTTAAAATTTGGCACGACGTTGGGGTACCTTTTCTCTTAACGAACGATATCTGCTTTTCCTTTTCTTCTTCGGAAATACAATTTTTGCTTAACAATTTGTTGCTTCGATTTCCATCGAAATTATTTCGGTTGGAAAATTTAATTCGTATCTTGGAAAGATTATTTTATTGTAAACGTAGAGGAAAAATATAAAGTAACGGCAGTTGACGTATTCCCGTTATTTGACTTCCTCGAAGATTGCGCGTGTCAGATTCATAAATCAAGACGGAAGTAGAAGAATATCAGCGAGCACATCCACGTTAATCTCTCGAGGAAAAAAGCGAGCGAGCAGTCAAAGTTCATAAATCAAAAGAGAAAAAATTAAAGTGGAAGAAGAGATTTCGAGCCAAGGACGGATGCAACAGAAGAAGCAGACGCGACGATGCAGGATAAACGGGAAAGAATCTTTTTCCCGGGGTTTTACAGAATGTCTAGTTCTCGCGAGTCATCCTGAAACTCCGAATCGTTTCTCGCCAAGGAAGATCAGTCCGCGGTGGCAGGCGCGGAAGCTTTTCGTTTACGACACGAATCCGTTCACCATCGATTCTCGTTTCGCGAAACGACAACGAATATCCGTGTTGGAATAGCGGTAGACGCGGTCGGGTCGTATCTCGAATTCCCCGTGAAGTTAGAAGCCCGTCCTTTAGATATATATTTCGATCACGCGCACTTTATGTGCTCGACCGGCGATACAGAAAGTATCCTGCGGTATTTCTTGCAAATATTTTCTTGGTCGATCCTCGGGATTGCTTGAGGGAGGCGACGTATAACTGTTGGCCGGCCTGTGATTCACGAATAGATTTTGTTGCCCGTAAGATGCTTCGCGCTCGTCTACGTAAGTACGTGCCAAGAGAGTTGGCTGCATTGTGAAGTTGAAGCTCCTGGAGAGTCTTCCTTGTCGTATGTTTTACGCGAACAGGAAGCTCTACAATTTCGCGTGCATTGCTTTCTGGTTTCTCGAGATTGAAGCGACGAACGGTCGAACGAATCTGGAAGATTGCCTTGCAAATAACGGACACATTCGAGTTGCACTGCGAAACATGATTTCGAACTAGGCAATACTAGGAATATATACATATCCATATGACTAAATCACATATACAGTATACGATAATAAATTATCTTACTATTCTCGTTTCGAACAAAGATAATATGCGGAGGATGGGTAAAAGTTATGCGGCTAATCAAGAATCGTGAGTGTCGTTCTGCGGTCAATGTATCATCGAGGATTCGCCGCAAGAAATGGCCAGGCCGTTCGGCTGTCGGGTCAAGGGGTGGTTTTAGAAGGCAAAAGAGGGTAGCTGGAAGACCGGCCGCAGCACACATCCGACTTTATGAGCCACCATCGCTCATAGAATCTTCGCCGCAATCTTTCGCGAGAACCCCTTAGAGAGGCTTGCACAGGGGAGAAAAATGTCCGAGGGTTTGAGAATCGATGAGTTTGCATTAAACATCTCGAACCTGACCTCCCATCCCGAGGTTACTCTTTGGGATGGCGAGCTTCTGGATGCTCCAGCGTACCTCAGGAATCACGAATCCATGCTCCAGATCCCGAAGGTATAAGGTATGAACGTCGGAACGAGTTTCGAATCAGAAGGAGCGGGCTTCGGAACGATTCTTCGATTACGCAGTCGGGGCACGTGCGATTCGCATTGTTAGGAAAATGTTTCGGCACTGGTGAAAGGACCAGACTTCAGAGAATAGAAACCTGCTCGAATGGATTCGACTGTCTATATCACGGATGAGTTGCGTTATCGGTGCAACGTAGTAACCTTGCTCGCTTTCTGATCGAACACTTTTCGCGTGCGAATGATTTAAGGGAAACAGCCAAAATTACCCGCCGTGGTTTGTCTTACAAATGGCTCCATCTCCTCCGCAACTGGGGCTTTATCCGCTTACAGAATTATATATCCATATTTATGTAAAATTGTTTTCGGATTATTATGATCTTTTACAAATTTCCGAACAATCGTTTGTTATATTAACAAACTGATCACGTAAATAATATAAAAAAAAACGTCGCTGCTGCTGATTTCCGGTCAATGTATTTCGTCAAAAGTAAAGCTGAAAAATATTAATAAAAAAACATTTGTATAGAGAAGCGGGAAGCGAGAAACGTATTCGTATTTCGCAAAACCGGCCGGTAGTTTCTACAATATTCTAGCCAAGGTACACGATTTTCAAACTATACAAAGCTGAAAAATTGATTTTGTAAAAGGTATGAACGATATTCGCGTGACCAGCAGTTTTCATTTTTCATTTATTCTCTTTTATAAAAACAAGCAAACGCCTGTTATTTTCCGTACTGTCCAAACGCATTTTATTTTACAAGCAGAAAAACAAACGAATCGGTTCAGGGGTTCGAGTCAAAGGTTCGTGTTGACAATTTCTGGAAAACCACGCAAATTCCCAACGTCCATAGTCGCTGAAAAATTAAAATAAATATTAGTTTTTGTCTACCGACGTCACGGCGGTCGGTCATTGGTTGATTTTACGAACAGCTGCGTTTTCTATCGGTGTTCTTCGCGAGTCGTAGCTAAGTCACGTAGAGACATAATGTGTATCGTTTACGTGTCCTGCGGTATTTGTTCTTCTATTTCTCCAACTGTTCGTGCTATGTACCTTTGCGCTATTATACATAGTGGGACCGGGTGCGCTCGCGTGGACCATGCATACCGTACTACACCCATGAGGATACGTTCATTTGCAATGGCACTCCCTGGCGTTCGATACGATTCGGAACGGTGCTTTTTAATAGCGCGATACGTTTAAATTGAACATCGATTCACTTTCGTCGCTGATCTTTTATATTGGACCGTGTTTCATTAAATATATCACGAGTACGATAAAACGTAGTTAACACATTGACTCCGCAGGGATCACCGGTACAGCAACAAATTTTCTTCGATAAAATAATCCATAAACGAGAAGAAATTATTCCGATTTAAGGGAGAGACCGAGGAGAACTATACACATAAGTATGTCCACAGGGTGAGTTCAACTCTCCAAGATACTACCAGCGTAGCAGGAAAGGTGTAGAATGTAGGATACGTTATTAAATATGTAAAAGTTTGTAATGTTACATTTGTGACTTCTGAGATTTCCTAGCAGCTTTGATAGTCGAAAGAAAAAAAGGTGATCGTTGACACAGCTATTACCATAAATCGTGGATTAATTCAGGAATCGTCCGTGAAAGTTGGGTTGAGACCAGAATAAACCAGGGAATTTCGCCGGGCTGGTGTAGTGGCCGGGGGCGATACGTGTCCTGCGGGTCGAAAGTAAGTGAAAAGTAAAACGGGAAAGGCAGAGAAGAAAAACGAGGACGCGGAAAAGTACAAGGCTCGCCTAGAGCAATAATAATATCGGAAAGGTCGAGCTTATACTGCGGCCAGGCTTTCCCGATAGTTCGAACCGGCCGAGCGAACTTTCGGTCAAAGTTGCGAAGCTTTAAAGCGAAGGCTTTAACGGGGCTTCGCGCCTCGTGCAACTCTTCTACGTTCGTGAAAGTCGTGTGAAGGAAGAAGAAGTAGCGGGGGATTAGGTAAAAAGGAGAAGAGGACAATGATAGGTACGGGAAGAATGCCTTGGCAAGTAACTTTGGCTCCGAAATATACTGACCTCCGCGTTAAGGGTTCATTTTCAACGCTTTCGAGTGCCTACATTCTCCTGGAACTTTTTATTGTTCGCGTACTTAACTTACCGATCGTGAAAGTCGAACCGAAAGAATTATTTGAAATCGAAAAACTCTAAATTGTCTTTGGTCGAATCGACGACGGCAACTGTTCCGAAAGTCCATTCTCTCGTAATTAATTTACCTTATTTTCGATTTCGGAAGATTGTTACTTGGAAACTTTATAAGATTTTGAAACGATCGTTGATGTCCGAGAGGAAGGATTAATGATATCATGGTAACCGATAAGTCAGTGCAGAATTCATTATAGGAATTATCCTAAACGGAGTTTGTGTAGTATGATGAGATTTTATAGCGTGTTAGTTCTGGATATTCATGCGTGATTATTCGTACCTCGAAGTGAGCCAACACAGCACAGAATATTTAATCATTCATTGGAGCTGATGCGAATTGCATATGAATACGTAAAGATCCACCAACGATGTGCTCATGGCTAATCATGATTTTAATTGCATTACATTTCTATTCGCTAACAGTTGTGCTCGTTGATGTCTGTGCATCATTGCGACAAAGGAGTGAATTTCTTGAGATATTTAATAATTTTCGATACAACAGATGAAATCTTGTGGATACGTATCTCTCTCTCCGTATTGAAGCGAACGAAGATTTTGTTCACGTCGATGTGTAATGGGCAGTAAATAACGAATGACCGTGTCCGGCTGGAATAGCAGTCATCATCTTTCATCGAAGTAACAGTTCGAGATGCTGAAACTTTTGCAAACACTCCAAATAGACGTTTCCTTATTCTCCGGTTCGAGCAGTAGAAAGGAAAACTTTGCTCAGGAATTCTAACCAAAACTTCTGCTGTAATTTCACTGATGATAAATCGGCAATAAGAACGTTCAATGGCTGCCACCCCACTTTCTCGCGATGAAAATGGACTCCGAGATGTATACATATACTCGTTCAACGTATATAGGATCAGAAAATATTTAGAAATTCCAAGTATCAAATTCGAGTTGAGAAGAGTTTATAGAGAGCTCTGATAATCGGAAGAATAGATATTGAGTGAAAATATCGTGGGTAATATCGGGCTTCTAGTGAATTTGAATGCATCAGGACGTACTTAGCCATCGTTTGGAAGATTCTCACGAGACCCGGACGTCCGTGAATTTAACCGCTGACTTCGTCGGAGATACGACGTTCTCCCGGTGCACGCTAATGGGCTTTGAAAAGTTTAATCTGTACTTGGGATATCGTATGCATTAGCGAGACGTGCTTGTATCGTAAACTTGGTTACTCTTACGCGGCAACTTTGATCACCGATACAAGTTGAACGCGTCTAGAATATCGTTACCGGCACGATAATCGGTTTTCAGCTGGCTTCATCCGAATGTTTCTCATCGGCATACGCCTGCAAGGATTCTGATTTTCATCCAAATAAGGATAGAGTGTAATTCGAGCGCCACGGCTTCATTAGACTAATACAACGAAATTGAGAAGTTTACGGGGGATCCAATGGTATCCTGGCGATAAATACTCGCTCCAGACCGGCGAATAATGAACGCAAACACGAGCCACCTTAATTTACTCGAGTAAAGACAATCAGGATGATTAATTTACTTTTCAACTTTCCCTCTTGTTTTATCCACTCGGCCTGAGCGAACCAACTGAATTTTCCTACGCTACAATATTGTACAACTAAGCAAAAACTGACGAGAGTATCTGGAAAATTAAAAAAGGTAGATCGCGTTTGATTTCAGGTAGAATAAGTAGGTAGAATAAAGAAAGCAGTCTTTTGAAGTAATCGTTATTTTTGCTGTACACGCTTGTACCGTGAAGCGTTGATGAAATTGGCGAACGCTGCGATCGCAAGATTCGATGGTCCCTGGCGGTGTGTTTGGCGAAGCGAACGCGTTCGCAGACTGTATTTACGAGGCTAGGTAACATTGTAAGCCAACCTGCTAATAGAATATGCCCATTTTCTGGCCCCGTAGGAAACATAAGGGTTCAGACCCGTAACGAGGAAACCTCGGCTCCATCGTTATCGCGATTTTCCCCTCTTGCACGGCGACGAATACAACTTTGCGTTACGAGACGGTGCAGCTTCCAACGTGTGTTTCTTGACGAAATTGTCGAGATTTCCGTCTTGTTGATTCTTGTTTTATTCGCGAGATTTTCATTAATTTCTGGTAGACGGGTCGCTAAGAGTATGACAATTAAATTTAATTTCAGCCTATTTCATTTTAGCGAGATACGAAATCCTTTCATTCAAAAAGGTCTACTTAATATCCATAATCGTAGCAGGTATTTAATTTTGATTAGTACGATGAAATTAAACGTTCATTATTAATAATTGTCATTTATTAAAACACTGTTCACTGAAATAAATTGGATTAATAATGGTTATATAATTTTCATATAGCTGAAAGTTCGAATAATTTTAGTCGACACATATTCCGGAGAGCGAGATGTTTTAAAGTAAACTCAATGTTTCGATTAAAATGAGCAGTTTAGGTAAAGAAAAAGAGAAAATGGAAGAAGCTGCAACGGAAGGCGAGTTTGATGGAAAAGGCAGAAAGTTAGAGATTCGAAGAGTAGTGAGTTATTAAGTTTATTAATTGCGGGAGTACAGCGGGAGTCATTAGAAGTCCATTGTAAACTTTCCTGTATAATTAAGCAAAGTTTCGTTCCTATTAATGCTTTATAATAATCCTGCAGATGAGATTTACTTTGAAATAATCCCTCGACTAAATAAATTTTCCAACCCTGGGAAATGTTTATACATAAAATTATATGAAGGCGAGACAAATCGAAATACTTTTAAGTAGAATCACATTCGACAGTAAAATACAGGCGGAACATTGCTCGCGACGCGATGTCGTTGAATATTTTATTCGAGTAATTAGAATCCCCTACTCTCGTTTTCCTTCCGTTGGTCGTCACTTTAAAGGGTAAAGTGAATTTTCCACCCTTAATACCGCGGTTTACGGTGAAAATGAACGGCCGTGATTAGAAAAAGGGAGAAGGCTTTACGAGGTATTTTCGTTAATCCTCCTTGCAAATTACCAATATCTGTTCGTGGCTAAATCATTATGAATCTGCGAGAATATTAACGTAACCAATTATCGATCAGAAAATAATATCCACGCCATCTTTTAAACAATTCCACTTACTTTCTCGCTACTCTATTCGTTCGATAGCACTATCTGATCGTTTCACAAAAAAGTAAAATGGTTCTACGGGGTCGTTAGTCGTGATTCGTCGGTAAAACGTAACTGTTGAAATACTTTCACGTGGAAAGAGCGTAAAAAGGTGGAAGGTAACGTTACCAATCGTATAAATAGCTATGTTCGGGCATACACCGAGGTGGATCGTGTTGGTCGAACGCCACGAAACGAAATGTTTGAAAGGAGCAGACCCTTCGGCGGTGTTCGAAGTGAATTCGACACCGAAATCGACGATACGATCCACTAGGAAAGAATCGACGTCGTAGTTTCGAGCCAACTACGAGCAGGAATGGAAACTACAGCAACCGTCGGGAAAAGTCTGTCGTGAAACAAGAAGTGGGTAACAATGGGGTATTCTGTGTAGGCGTGTCCGTTTGATCGTGCTCGCAGGCATTCGCCGTGAAACGAGACGTTAAAACGAGAAAAGAAGCGTGCGAGTCAAGTTAAAGACAATAGGACAAAATGGCCAATTTCGGGACGAAAAAGAAAAATTCCTTTGCAATATTAATCTAAGGAATCAGAAACTCGTTAGTAACCATTTCCTTTTATCTGAAAGTATAACTATAATTGTACATACAAGGAAAACCAGAGGTCTGTGTATAACTTGAACAATTATTTCACACGTGTATTTTCAACGAATGTGTGCCAACAGTCTTTCAAGCAATCAAAAAAAGACCGAGAGGTGTGACACGATTTCATAAAAGCACTGCAAAATGATGTTCGCGTCATGTCAGTTTTATACAAAAATTTTGATGAAAATCAAACGCATAAACGTTTGGTACGAGTATTTTGATTGATTTGGTAATACGAACGGTCCGACGTAATTTCATAAAAATGGCATAAAACAATATGTATGCGGTTATCATTTTGAAGCTTAGAGCTTTGCAAAAGTTACCGCATGAAAGTTTCATGAACGTTTTGAACATAAAATGGTTCATTGTCAGTTGCAGCCAACAAAGGTGCAGAGCGAAATTCATTTAAATGTCTGTTTCAAATTTTAATCCAATGTTTCATAGCGACGGACACTGATATTTCATGCAACATTTAGAGAATGTGTAACTAATAAACGTATATTGCAGCATTCATAAAATGAATTTCTATCAGAGAATGTGAACCACAAAATAAACAGTGAATGCAGTCGAATAAACAACCACGATCACCTAATATATGTAATACGAAAATTTCAATTTTCTCAACCTCTGTTTCGTTAATAAATAATTTCGCTTAAATATGTAGTAATCGTTGAAAGCTCTGTAAATAAATGATATAATAATTACATGGAAAAATAACTCATATGCGAGGGAAGTCAGACTGCTCGGGAATTAATTTTAACAAGCTGTTTATCATGAAACGGTAAACTGAGGTAACGCTACAAATTCGCAAACGAGATTCAACATGGTCTGTCTAAAAATGTCGAGTATGAGAACAGATGGATCTTATCCCAGGTAAATCTTAGCACTTTTTCCATAGAGTCAAAGTTTTGTGGTTCGATATTCTTGCCGGCGATAAACAGGAGCCGTTTGAAACAAACGTTTTACCGACGGTGTCCAACACCACCGCAATCTCTGCCGCTTGGTGATTCTCCAAATTTCGTGCCTTCCAGTCGCGGCACGTACGTTCAGTTATTTGATCTGCCCCTTAGATTCGAAGTTGGCCGAAAGCACGGCCAGCGATACCTTTCGACCAGTTCCTATCCAATTTGCCTTGTCCGTGAATTTAGAACCCCTCCAGAAAAGAACAGAAAAAACGACGAGCAGATAAAACGACTCGAGTAATCAAAGGAAGGAAACGTAGCGTAGATGAAACAAGAGGGGAAAAAAAGCACAGTTAAATTACAGTGTAACGTCGGTCAGTGTTACGTATTCGGCCTGGACACGCGAGGCGGTCCCTTAAATTCATCGGTGGCCTGATTTACTCGCGGCGTGTAATTTGAACGGAGTGCATCGTCGAGATAAGAAATCGTAATTGAACCTTTCAACCGTGTTCCTGTATTCCGATGCTGGAAAAGTCGAAGGGGAGGAAACCCATAGCGTGGCAAAGGATACTGCCCATTTGTGGTGTGAGCTATCGAGGACTTATTACGACGACGGAGATCTGAGGCTGATTACTTTCACTTTGTGCACGAAAAACGGCTGTGTTGCCTGAAAGCCGCGGATGAAATATCGGAAAGTTGATAATACGCGTTTTAGATCGTAGTTACATTTATTTAAGCGATTCAAATTATAGTCAATATTTGTTTCACCGTCTCATCTCTTGGGCTATGTTTTTAGCGGGGTTTAATAACGATTTATGCTGTGAGTTATTCAGCCAAAAAGGAAATATATCCGGATAAATGTCAGTCGTATGGCTGCATTAAAATTGATGCAGTGCGCGTAAGCTCGAGTTCAAATAAACACCAATACCGAATTAAAGTGTAAAAACTGATGTTTTTGGTATCGTACTTCTTTCTCCTAACGAATACGTATCCATTTCAAGAAATTTGAATTCTGATCCATTTGGATCCACGAGGTATAAAATTGACAGGTTCAATGCCTTTCGTCGATAATCGTTTTCGATGGACCCACAGCTTTCCTATTTCATCAGCGCCATTTGAAAGGGCAACGAACGATCCTGACCACGGAAAAACTGGAATGCGTTGAATTTAAACTTCACGACAATCTGTGGACCCTTTCATTATCGGCTGCCAATCCCTTTGACCCGTTCCCATCGAAATGCGTATCGATATCGTCCGGTGAATTCCACAATTTCGCGTGTACCTCGTAACAATTTCAATTTCTGCCCCGCCGAAATCCCATTTTCCAGCGGAATACAATGGGAAATTTTATCGAACGGTTCTGTCTCGTCGTTCCGCGCCAATCCGCCCACTTTCGAACCCCTCTCGACACGTCTCTCTCTCTCTTTTCCATCGTTTCCACCCATTCTCGCGGGATTATGTTAAATAGCGACTTCCTCATCTGCGCGATCGACGAAATTTCAGATAATGGCAAATCGAGTGATTCGTATTAATCTGTACCAAACTTTTCCAATACCTCCACATTTTTTCAAAATTTCGCTGCTTAATTTGGTTATGGTATGCACAGAATTATGTGCATACGAATTCACCGTGAATTGTCTGGAAAAGTAGATGACTTCCGAAATAAATTTGTAAAAAAGAATTGGTACTAAATTTCAGTGGGAATATTATGTTTCTATGTTTCGATAATTGAACGATCGAGGAAATTGGTGGGATAAGCAATGAGGAACATGCCACAGGCTAGCCAGGCATTCTCGAAATTATTAGTTCGTAAACTATTTCCATTAAGGCTAGATCAAAGAGGAAGGTCTTGGCACCGAACAACGAGGTATTTCGTGTTGTACGTCAACCGTGATTGCGTGCCGCAACGATACAACAAGGACGTTACTACACGTTACAGTTGACGGAAGTTCAGTCTTAATCAGCTGCTTATTAGAATTAGCTGCGTGTCTGCGTGCACTCGTGATACGGTAACAACCGGGTCCACTCGGGGGAGACGGAAGTTTGCTCGCAAAAGCGTAAGCAGGGTCTAACCTCGTTTGAACATGAAGCTCGAAGAGTTTCCATATTCAGCCAACTTACTTTAACTTTGACAGAAGCTCGTTGCCTACGTCGCTGAAACGCTTTGTTAAATAAGAATAGATTTACCTGAACGTCTAGTCCGCAATATTTTCATCCCTCGCGATGCTTTTTGCCTAACTGATAAACCTGTTTTAATTATTGAAAAGCTATCGTAATATAATAAAAAAATAAAAAAAAAAATTGTTGCAATATCCAGAGATGTAAATGGTTCTGTCTGTATAATGGTTATGGAATTTATTGATTAGAGCTCAATGTACGTCATACGGCGTTTTAAGTGTCATTTCTATAAAGCTGAAACCACAAATCTTTCAATGTCGTTTCCTCGATTGTTTTCAGGTGGATCGAGCTTGGCAAGCGTGGTGGGTGCAAGTAAATTGACGAAGCCTCTGAATAAACCGGAATTCGACGACATTGCCTCTCGAAATATCACCGCCATCGTTGGTCAAACAGCGGAATTGAACTGTTTCGTGAAGCATCCTGGAGACAGAGTGGTGAGTGATTTTTCATTTCGAAAAAAAGGTTCTGTGATATCGATGAGTAGGTATAATTTTGTTGCGCGAACGAGGTACTACTACCTTCACAAATTAGCGAGATCGTTATTTTCTGGTTGTTATCGTGATATTGCATTAATCATGTGTCAACTAATCCTGCAAAATTGCGGGCTTAACGAATGACGGGTTTCCATCAGTTTTCCCATCATTTTCGTTGTCTATGTTTCGTAATATTTGAAGACATTAATTTAGCGAGTTTAGTATTAATATCAATCATTCTTCGTCAAAACCATAATTTCTAATATATCGTCGGAAACTCAAATATTGACACAGTTCAGAACTATAATTACGGAAGTTTCTAAAGCGCCGAGTTAAAGGAAATATCAGAAAATTAATTAATTGCAAAAATATATAAGGTTGCCGCGTTGAACTTTAATCGAAACACAGTGGTGCTAATAGCAGTAGTACGGAATACTTGTATTTAATCAGAATTGAAAACTTAACTTCTCGTTGACCGTTTCAAACTTTCCGTTACAAAAACTTTCCTCTCGTTCTTATCGCGAATCGTTCTGTTATCTTACGCTGCACAATTCAACGGTTCACTGATGCAACAAACGAAGCTTGTTCTTTATTGGACACAACTTTTTCATAGTTTCGATATAGTTGTTAGAAGAGGCCAACGCGAAATCGTCGAAAGAAACTCCATTTATCTGGTAATTTCACGATTAAAGCTTTCATAGTCGTAATTCGTTTTCCTTGTCTACAATTTCTACAAGGGAAAACGTTTACTCCTTTATCATCGCGATTACCAGCAATATTCTACGAGTCAAGCCAGATTTGACCCATGTCACGATCTTTTAACGAGCTTGCACAAACGATTTCCGTTACAATACAGTTCATTAAATATTCGAGCGAACGTTAAAAGCTGCGCGCATAACGTTCAGCCGAAATATTCTCATAATTATGGAGCTACGGACATTAGCATAGGTACAGACCGTATTAGTATGCATAATGGCTAGTTTTCATCGAACTGGTGTTGCACGGAAATCGTGTAACGATTACTTATTACCGTGTGTCCGCATATTGTTACAACATTTTCCAGCAAACAACCCCCATGGTTAACAAAATATCGATTGTGAGCATGCGTGAATTATTTAATCAGGTTGTAAATTAGCCACAATCCAAAGAACAACTGTAGAGCTGGTACACGTTGCCCTACGTTTGTTTTGTAAATAAAACATCGGCAAAAGCATGTTCGTTGGTGTGGTGTGCATTGGCATAATTCGATATTGTTTTACTTCGTTATAATTTCATTTAGTTCATTACAACGGTAAATATTTCACTTTGAAGATGTTGCGAAATAAGCACGTACTCGTGATATCGAGATAATACTCTGAATGTTCATTTTCCGATAAAATAAAATTGTAGAAATTTGTATAAAATAGAGGAAACGAAATACATATTAACTTTAGTCTCTAAATGACTCGTCGCGTGAGTAAAGCTTCAGCTTTGCTCGCTGCGAATTAAACATTAAATGAAATATTATTTGCATTAAGCACCGCGTATTAATTGTAGCAAAAGTAATACCACGTTTTGCATCGTACATTCAAAACGCGGAGCAAAGGCATTTGAAATATTCATTTCATATTGCATTACATAGCAACGTTCATCTTTTATTACCAAAAGCGTGTGGAATCCAGCGTGTGCGAAAAGAAGTGTATATCGATCTCCTGGGTCGTTTGATGGATAAAACTTGGCCAATAAAAGTCGTCCTGAATTCAATTCCCTTGCCCTACGAGGCAAGCTGACGATCTCGAAGCTTTTATACTAGAGCCTACCAACACCAACGTCTCTTTGATATCGCGTGTCCAGATCGAGTCTACTTTAACGCGTCACCGGGCGTCCATCGGTCTACCAGCAAGAAAGACAATTCCTAAATCTCTTCTCCGTCCCCTTTCGTTCTCGAACTTGCCACGATATCGCGTGTGTGTTCGTACGTGTCAATAGCGGTGCGTTCGTGTTTGTAGCGAGCCGCACAAGCAGTGTCTTTAATTGCTAGCTAGGAGAGTCTCGAGTAGCGGAAGAAGCGAGTACAGGTTAGACTGGGATTGCCAAGGGTGGTCAGGGGTGACTGCACCCTTGCTAGCGGCAAATGAACCGATCAAGCATACTCGGCCAAGTGGTTACAAAGCCAGGCCACCTCGTTTTTCTACCAATACACTTAGTTCGCGTGCACGTGTATACTCGTGAACGTGTGGCCACGAGAATATATCTCGGCAAAGGCAGACAACTGACAAAGATCAAAGGATAAATGTTGAATAGCAGACAGTAAATAAACCGTCGCGTCGACTGATTTAATTTTAGGCTTTTCAAATATGCCATTCCTGTTGTTCCATTGTCGAAAGCTAAGCGCCTTTTCCGCTTCGAATCATGCACGTTTTCGAAAAATCAATAAATCCATGGGATTTTCATTATTTCATGAATTACGCGTCGATAAATATTTTCAGTCTAGGATTTTATTAAAAAAGGAGATTAATGGAATCAAAAATTGAAATGGATTGTTACGATTTTTCAATATGCGAGGTACCAGGGCAAAAACGATAGCGAAGGAAAAATGGTTGTTTGATTTTTAGTAGCGGGTAATATTTCTGCTTAAGGTGCACGCTCGGGTGTCTCGAAGCCTTTAAAATTTATGATACACGGTTCAGTTTAGCATTTAAAGTTGATCACTTTGCATGATACGAACCCCCTTCACGCTTTCCATGCTGCATACAAGCTTTGAACCCTTTGCATTTCTTTACCCTTCAGTTCTTTGACACTTGCCACTTCTCGTCACCTTGCTTATCAAGTTTCACACATTAAATGCATCCCGTTTTCATTAACCCTTTCGCTGTAGCGTTCCAACCGTTAAGAAAGAATTAAAATTCCTTCTAAACACATATCCGACCTACATCGTCTCCATTCACGAACGCTCTATACGTTCTCAACGCTGTGTTCTCTGCATCGTTTTATTCCCCGCTGGCAAATCGATGTGTCGTGTGTAAAAGGCGTTGTTAATGCCAGGAACAGTGTAGAGGAATGCATTGGTCTTCTATTAGGCGGATGCATTAGCCTGAATAATGCAGTAGGTTTGATACGGTGATGCATGAGCTTCTTAAAATTCTGCTGGAAAACTGTTGCTCGGCACTACATCACTGTTCCTCCTGAGAGAAAAATACACGGCTGTGCATCTCGTTTGCGGCTACACAGAGCCAACACCGTGGCTGATTGCGCCAGTCTGCTTTCGTGTAAGTGATCTGTTTAATCGTGTCCTTCCCATCGCATGTAAACCGGTGGAAATAGTTCGAATGGCTTAAGCTTAATCGCGTATCTCGTGTACACGAGCCCGTGCCGTACAAGGAATTTGAAATGCGATTGTCAAGAGGACTACCATCGTTTAATTATTCCGGTCCGATGTTCGCCGATTCGAGCGGACGGGCGAGAATTTTTCCCGTGTATCATGCTAACGAACAGATTGCAGAGGAGATCGATCGAAAACGCAAACGCGAGCGTGTCGAGGCGAGTCAACAGTTCCGAAGTCGCGTTATTCTGGCAGAAAATTGAAAAATCACGTCGCAACTCGTTGTGCGTACGAAAAAGAAAAACATATTCGAAATAGTAGCCCAGGGAGCGGAACGGGACGGAACGCAACGCAACAACACCCGCTCTTTCCCGTAACTTCGATAATTGTTTTAGCGGTGGATCGAGAACGTAATACGTAGAACTGCTTTATACGGTGGGGGTCCGTTTAAACTTAGTTTAATTAAACCGTGGATTTATTGGGTAAAGCTTGATACCCACACACGAAGACACCGGCGCACTGCCTAGCGACAACGGGTGGACCTGCCTCCTGAGGGTTAGAAACGGGTGGTTTCGGTATCGAGTGAAACTGCACACACGCGTGTACGTATGTGAACGTGCAGGTGTGCTCCACTGTATGCCGGTACATGCGATCTAAACGGGATGGAATCTTCGAAATGGCCTCGGGAGAGATATTGCCGAGCATCAATCGGGATAATGGCGGTGATCTAAGAAAGGAAAGTAAAGTACGTAACAAGAATTCGTACGATGACCATGAGCATCTCCGGATGATAATAGTAACAGGAATGATACGAGAAGAACGTTGAGAGATTAATCGAAATTTCTATCATTTTATTATATTTCGGAAAATTTAGACGTTATATTAAAATATTATTGGAAAAGTTAATATCCGAAATTGTAGACAAAGATTCGTTTCAGTAGTATGTAGAAAAATATTTGTCTACAGTTGTCGATCGTTTCGAGGCCTCTAGGGTGGTCTTGTCACTCAAGTAAGGACAGCAGGTCTTGCGAGTATACAGGAAACCGTAAATTGACGTGGACGACACGGGTGTAGTTACGTCAAGAAGTTGGCTGGAAATTGGGTTGAAGTACAAGAACCGGTTGTTTTGTGTCAGCTGTTCAGCGGCGTTGTTAGCCGAGTTTCTTCCACTCGTTACCGCACTCACGAGCCACGTCTTTGAATAAATTTACCATTTTCCCTTTGTGTTCTTTAAACGAATAATTTCGCGTACGATGTTATTTTTCGCGTGAACGTCGAGCGAAATATGTACGGGCACTCGTATCGATGTCGCGAGATGTTTATACAGTCGTGGCAAGTTTCAGCGAAGCATTTCTAATCGGCGACAACTAGTTATACGAAACAGAGAGCATAGCTAGGTCGATCGCAGAACTTCCAACTACCTTGGGAGAGCGTAACGTGTTCTGTTCCGAGGATGAAACGTTTGCAGCAGATATCTTATTAGGACGATGGTTACGTTCATTAAAGTTCGTCGAACAATTAATCGCGATCTGTCCGTTGCATGAAGCAAGTTTTCGTCTGTCCAATTGAAACTAAACGCGGACGTTAATAAGTTGATCCAAAGCCATTTTCTCGTTATGAAACTTCCTCGAAGAATGCCGAGCAAGCTTCCTGATTATAATTTTCCTCGGCGAACACATTTTTGAGGAACACATAAACGTTCTCGTCGCGCGAACGTTTTCATCGCGGGATCCACGAAATTCCGCTCGAGGCCCGGACGGGATATTCTCACTTAACGCACTTGAAGCGAAGCGTAATTAAAAGGACGAGTGTCCTGGAAGTGGCGGCAAGAAAAAAGGTACGAGTGTGCGGTGAATGGAAGCTGACCAGGAATTCTGCTTTTTCAGTTTCCACAAACCGCGGCCAACCTGTGTGCTAGACTTTGCCTTTAACGAACAAAGAAATTGCAAGTCAGCCGAACGAAGAACGACAGAAGGAACGAGGGTTTGCGGTGTTCCAGCGAACAGATGTTATCTTTAGACAGGCTGCTTTGTCACTGTCCCTCCAACCGAGGCAACAAGGACAACTCGTTGTTCCGACCTCTTCATTATTCACCGTTCTGTCCCGCTTCCCGAATCATTAGCCGACGATTAATAATCAGAAGCGGATCGATAAGCATTCCCCTGACCCGCGCTATCGTTTCCTTCCCTGAGGAACGTGCTTTAATTGCGGCGAATCCTGAAGATTGTTTTCCACGCCGCAGAAATAAGCTGTCGGAGGAGCGAAGGGAGATCGGCCGAGGACCAGCTCCGATTTAATCTCGTAATCGACGCGTTCCCGGACCAACCTGGCCGAGGAGAAGTCGAATTGAAACAATTTGCGCAGCAAGAGCGGAGAAACGCGATCGTTGGCCGAAGACACAGGATACTTTCGTCCTAATCCTCGGCTGACTGGAGTGTTTGCGAACGGGAGCATCCTCGAGGAGGATAAAGGAGAGCCGGCTGATTCGGCGACGGCCGTCTTTCGATTACGAGCTTCTGTTCTGGAGTTTGCACAGCAGTCCAAGGGTCCTGTCCATTTAGGAGTCTGTCAACCGTGACTTGCTTGCGACTCGCTGATTTCCAATACCTTATGTTTGCCGATTCGAAGATGAAGCGACACAGTTTGCATCGATGCGCAGGTTCGTCGCGCGTCTAATACAGGGACAAAAGAGCCGGAACGAAAGCGAACGATAACGGTGCAGGGAGACAAGGGATGACGATGCGCAATCCAGACGAAGCTTTTATCTCCTATCCGGAGTATTAAAGGAACAACGATTCGCCTCGAGGAGAACGATCGTTCTCGATTAACTTTATCTGTATTTACGATGTTGCCCGAGTGAAACGGATGCGAGCGAAAGAGAGAAACGTTTGACTCTTTGGGCCACGAGCGAAATACATCGTTTCCAAAGCTATTGGTTTCGCTTCGAGCTTCTTTTAATTACTGATCAGATCTTGGCATCGACTGGAATACATAGAAGCTACAGATTGGGTAAAGTGACGGAGTATAATTGAACCTCGTGTGGATACCGACTTGCGCTTAAGCGTTGAATTGTTAATCCTTTGCACTCGACTGTATCCTTTGAGGAGACATGGCGAATGCTGACATAAAATCTGTGACCTTTATATTAAGGGTTAAAATATCAGGGAATTCTTCGTTGAATATTGATGACATGGAAATGCAATATTTTATACGAGAACTGAAAGAGGGCTTCAAACAAAGTACTCCATAGCGAATAACGTGGGGGGGTTGAATCTAGCTATAATCTACAAGTGTTCCGTGGAAAATGCTTCAATATCCTCGAAATCATAAAAAGTTGTTATTACATAGGATAGTTGATGCGAAGATTGAATTTAAGATAGTGGTGTGAAACTACGACTCTTCGCTATTCCTATCTTTACGATAGTGATTGATAATACATACATAGATGTGTCAGATGTAAAGATACCAAAACATCTAAAAAATGTTGCTATCATTACTTAAGTGTATCAAAACTTGATATACTCGATTATGCTCTTTATAGCATAGCTACCAAGTCTCGAACACTACGACAAAGATTTCCTAATTGAAATCAAATATCGGTGTAGAACTTCTACAAAGCCGTCGAGTAATTTCATTGAAACGAATTGAACCGATCGATCGATAGCTTTGAACGCGATGTTAAGACTACCATGATCAAAATACGAGAGAAGCATTAGTTTCAGTACGTGTACAGTCGATTAAAATTTCCGGACGGAAGTCTCGATTCTAAAGCACGTTCTCTCTGTATCAATTTGAACACGAGACTGGTTTACGAGCCTCTCGAAGATTAAGTAGTTCTTTCCATCAGCTATTCTATTCCCTTGACAAAGAGAATTCAGTTCAGTCGTTAAAGGAAAGCGACAATGAAACGACCAGATAACGAAGAGTGATTCTCACAGTACAGTATAAAAATGACAAACAAAAAAGGTAAAACTACGTTTAAGAAAATTGTATTAGAACATAGTGAACGGAATTTTTCTCTCGAATTAATTTCGTTTGTACGCTCGATGGATGGAGGACGACAGAAGAGAGGTAGAAAGAGTGGAGGCCGAGAAATAATCCTCGTGAATCTGCGAGAGTAGCCGTACCGAGCGACACATAACAGAAATTGCCAGAGTGACGAACGGACAGTGTGATCAGCTAAATTCCGCGTTCGCCCTCAACCGAATTGGCTTTATTGCCGTTTCTGCCCGCTCCACGGACCGTCTGAATTCGACGTGGCTGTTGCGGTTGCGAGCTGGGAGAACACGAGCCAAACGAACCTACTACGCTGGAACTTGAAGGGCTGCAGGGGGTTGGCTCGCAGAATCGAGATTGGGCTGAAACGATAAGGAAGCCTGTTACTTCATTGAAATCTGACGTGTAACAAATTGCAATGCCGATAGGGTACGTCTAGCACTCTCTAATTTTCAGCTGGACGATGCCTGCTATGCGAAATAAAGTTGCAAAATTGTACGCTTCAAATTTTTTAAGATCCTCCGTGGCTGATTTAATCGCCCTTAGAGCAGTGTTCATCTAACACTGTTTTGTATTATATTCAATAATTTCTTGATAAAGCATTTCATCGTTTAATTAAACGAAGAGGTTTGAGCAGCTTAAGAAATCGACACAGCGATGAAAATCTTGTTCGAATGATTAACGATGCAAGCTGAAGAAGTCTGGGTGCGCGTAAAACTATCTGATATTTAAGAGAAAATGGAGCTTTTTTGCACGACTATGATTTTCATATCGCATCATTTTAATGATCATTTTATCCTGTACCATTAACGCCACCGGAAGAATCGGCGTTTCATAGAACGAAGAAAAAAGTCGTTCAGCTATCGCAGAAAGTTCATTAAGGTGGATAAAAAGCGGCGGCCGAGCGTATTTTCTCGTCGTAACAAATAGCCGGAAGATTGACTTTAAATGCGAAACTTCTTTAAACACTTGGCGAACGACAGTACGCTTCGTTAACTCGAGTAATCTCGAACCGAGGCTTCTCAAGTTATCAAACCGTTCCGAGGGCCAGCCCGTTAGGACGAAGGGAGTCATTTTCTTCCTGTAGAAAGACGGGTCTCGGCGAAATTATTTTCTTTCAGGCTTTTATTGGCCACTCGCTGCTCGGGACTCCTTCAAACTCGTCCATCTCGAAGTATTTCATCGGGACAAATGACGATCTTATCTCTTCTTTCAATTCTTCTATTTTATATCTCCGATAGGGTTAATTTGATACCGACATTATAATACATTCTTTTAGACGTTCATTCGTAACCTACTTTTCTTACACATCGAATGCTCGATTTTAAAAGTTATTAATCAAAAGGATTTGTCTGAAAATGATAAAGGAATTTTATAAATGGTATGTTGTAAATGTTACAAATGAAATTTTATGATACTCTCGTGTTATGTAGTCGTGTGAAACTTATTGCGTATCCGATACATATGTTAGATAGAAATGTTGCATAAGGGTGGAACGATAGAGGAATTTCGATAATTATTTCGCTGAATGACGTCGCTATCAGCAGCAAGAGGAGTCTGTAGCAGTGTAATCTATTAAGTCGAGCGAAATGAGCTGCATTCTGGCCGATATCGGAGAAGAGCTTCAACACAGGATGGAAAAAGCGCGAAAGCTCGCACGGGGGTGAGAGAAAATGGAAGGCGACGAAGAATGCGAAGCGTCGATGACGGTCGATGTTAAAAATGCCTCCTAGCTTTTATCAGCGAAGCGCAGGCATAATTTAAGAGGCGGACATTATTAAAAATGAGGCCTCTGGGGCAAAGAAAAAAGGGGGATAGAATCTATGAGACATTGTCGCGGGTTATTAGTAAAAATTCGAAAGTGGGTTGCAGCCGAATTTCGTTTAATAATTTCCTTCGTAATTCGCTCGAAACGATCGAACTTCGACGACGGTCGTTCGACTGAATTTCTCCGATGGAACATTTGCTTTGACTTTAAGTAAAAAACTTTTGTCGGAAAGCATTGCAAATCTGTCGAAAGTATCTTACCGATACACAGAGTGGGTTAACTTTCATAAGTAAATAAAAATTAACTGACAAGTCTACCGAAAGATTACACTTTCCTTCCTAATGAAGGTATATTAAAGACTTCTGCGCTCACCTTTCCCCGTTAATTAAACGTTTAATTAACGTTGACTTTCGCGCAGAAAAGAACCTTACGATCTCCATCGGATAATTCCGAGTTTCTTTTCTGCTCGGTGTCTCCTATCTGTCCGATTGATTTCCAGCATCTTCTTTCGATCCACTTCGCTAGCCGCTCGATAAAGAATAAAATATCGTCCACAACTCGGCCATGAAACACAGCGGAAAGATATAAAAGTATATCGACGGAAATGAGCTTTCGTTTCGTTGCGAAATAACCACCAATTTCCTCCGGTTGGTCTGTTCGCGGAGCGCTTCCTCGAAAACAACGAGCTCCTTCGACGAAAATAAAATCCGAACTCGGTGTCTTCTCATTACCATCTTCGCCGTGTTTCCATCGTGTTCTAATGTACTTTTCGTACAGTTAGCGAAGTGACGTGGACGGGTGGTCGTCTAAACGAGAGGAAGCGCATAATACTCGGCATTGTTGCGAAGCTTGATCGCACGAAACGTAACGCGATACCCACTGGCTGACTAGGTAAGAAAAGGCAATATCAAGCAGCCAGTCTGGACTAATAGTATCCGTTATCCGCGTCCTTTTGTTGAGCGTGCTAGTCTAATGACGCGGCATTGTACCGGGTTTCGCGGCCTCGAGATACGAGAATCTTTTCTTAATGGAAACTCGATGTAAGAGCGAGACGAGGAGCTCGAAATCGCGACGATCTACCCTGTTCCACCTTAAGGGTTAAATAGAACGTGACGCCGCCGAGGGAGCGGGCTGAAGCTTTCATTTGCGAGCTTGATAACCGAGCTTGATCGACGACGAGATTAAGTCGATCTCCTCTGGGGAATCGCGCGAAACGTTGCGAGTTTGCGGTCAGAGGAATTTTCAAATTGACGTGTTGATTATCACGGTGAACGGTCTCGTATCACTGCTACTATCTAGGACAGAGATTCTAGAAGCGAAGCGTTTCACCCACTGCTGGATTCTGAACCGAATTTCGATGAATTGTGTTAAACTTTACATTGAAATGTTTGTATTTTATAATTTTTATACCTCGCGGTTTTAAACGTTTACGGTTTTAGAATGAAGAGGATGAAACAATGAATAATTGTGACGATACGAATGCGTTTGATTAAAGATTCATGCATACTGCATGATAAATTAAACATTACTTTGTCTCCCTGGAGGGTAAATAAATCTATAAGCAGTATGGTGCGATAAATCGTAATTTTTATACCGTTCGATCGTTTCCCAGGTGCGTACTGCATTACACCCGGATTATTCGATACGGTTCGTTTCGCGGAACAAAGAGGTAGGTATTAATTTCTTGTCTTCAGTTTGTTTTTCATTGGATATAATACTTTCTGTCTCGGTTATTTACGAGCAACACGGCACTCTACAGATTTGCCAGATTAAGGGCGGGTCCGCCAGCTATAAATTAAAACGTTAAGCTCGCCTCTTCCTTTTCTCCTTTTTCCCTCGCCGAGACTTTGTCAAGGATTCGCGTAAGTGTTCGTCGCGAGCTTTTCTTCTTTCGGAAACGGAGGTGAGACATTTTATTCAAGATTAATTCCAAACTAACGCGCTTTCTAAAACCTCCGTTTTTATCTACCCGTGCTATCACTCGTAAAAGGTGATATAATGAAAGAAATCCTCGCGATAAAGTAGAAAAGGATAGAATACTCGAAATCTACCGCGTTACAAATCTCGAGCGATATTCTGTGAGACAGATATTGCAGTTCTTTAATGCGAACAGAGAAAGAAGGTTAAAGCAGCCATAACTTAAGTATTCGTCCATCGTAAAACAAACGATACTCGTTGAAATTATTTCTCAAATTCCCTTCCTACGGTGAAATTCTAACTTCGGCAATACTCTTCGACCTCCGAATCGCTTTCATTTCGCCTATCCTCGGCTAGAAGAATATCAGCCTAAATGTTTAAAAAGCAGGCAAGAAATATTTCGCGATTGCGTGTAGAGGGGAAGTTTGCTCCGTCGAAAAGTACCGAGAGGGGAATAGCGTTCTCGAAAGCGCGGTGTTTCAATATTCCACTCCCGATCGGAGGCTTATTTTGCTCGAAGCTCCCTGAATATCCACAAAACCTATCCGCAGTCTCGCAGCTGCGCAACCGTTTTCCAGTTAGCCTTAACGCTATTGAACTACCCGATTGTTTCCTCAGTTCTTACGACTCTCGTGCACTTAAATCCCTCGACCGAGTGTTCTAACCCTCGAATCGACTCAATTAACGAATAGAACGTGCTGAACCGTGGCGTTTCAACGTTAATTGCCTCTAAAAGTTTACGCGCGTAACTTGTTTCCACCGTGTCCCTTTTATTCCGCTGTTACTGAAAATTCGATCTCGTACACAATCTGGATGCGCGCGTTTTAAAGCTGGAACGGAAAGAACAGGACTTTGAAATATTGGAACTTTGGAAGTTTGGTCGAGTACGCGGGATCTCCCTAAACTCTCCCTAGGCTCTTATCCGTAGCTTTATCGGCGGTGACCGATTTGTCGGTGATTAATGTCGCTCGTATATTTTCCGGTTTAGCGATACAACGCGAGTTGTTCATTTATTACAGGGACGAGCATTATTTATGATCAGCCAAGCACTTAATACTATTTCTCAGGGAAAGGCTTTTCCTCCGAACGTTTCCGTGGTCGCGTTTACCCGCTTTTCCCGTGGCAAAGTAGCAGCGGTTACGTAAGCAAGATTTATCGGACCGTCCTGTTTCTTTAACTTTTACCGTTCGTCCGCATTCTGCTCGTTGAATCTCTAATTTAGTATCAATTTCGCGTTATGAATTACGTTGGAAAACCGCGCGACGTCTTGGATAACCTTTACACGTCGCTTGGCAGAAAAGTTGGAATAAATCACTCGGCGACGGTGGCGAAACGCAAGAATCACGACTCTTGTTCTTCGATACGATTTCAGCGGCGAATATTCATGAGCTACTTGGAACAAAGAACTCTCTTTCTTTGGGAAGTGGATGCGATAGTCGGTGAAAAGTTATCGCTGGTAAAACACCGGGAAACACTCCGGGGATGATGTAATGAATTTGTCGGGAGCAGAAGTTGGAATTGAATCCGATTTCTAATTGTTATTAGTGTTCCTTTTGTCGGGAACATCCTGTTCGTTTGGACGTCAACATTTCCGTTTAGTCGATGGTAACGGTAAAGGGATGGGATTGTCTGAGCTTCTCGTTCGTTCCTTTCGTCTAATTGGCCAGTTAGTTCCGTTGAAAAAATAACACGGAAGCGAAGGCAGGGAAACGTTTACAGACTTTGTAGGAGGTCCGTGAAAAGCCAATTTCCTTGAAACATTCCTAGATGCTCGAGTGTTCTTTATTCTTCTGTCTAAAATGTGGCGGCAGAAAGGATAGAAATTTCCTTCCCAGCCAAAACTAACTACGAATTCGTTGTAAGCTATTTGTACCTATCGCCTTTTACGAGCTTCGATACATTTGATGCAATATCGGTAATAAGAAATTTAGCCAGCCATTTTGTTTCGATAAAGCGTTCATATAGTTATTTTCTTCGAAGTTTAAGCTTTAAATTGATACGCTACAAGTGCCATTTTACGGTGCTTTTATGTCATGGATTGACCATCGGATGTACAACAATCGTTCAGAAAATTTATTCGATGGAGTCCCGTCATATTCTCTCGCGACATTAAGCATTCTACCGAAGAAAGATGCAAGAAAAGTAGGAAGAAAACGCTTCAACTATCGAGCAAAGAATCTACGGAAGAAAACTGCGATATTGACCAGCGTGTTCGAAAGATTCTCTACAATGAATCACATTTTCCGCTTGCCCTTTGTTCGCCCCAATTCCTCGGACTCGTTCAGCTCGTCTTTCGCGATTTCTCCGTCCGTTTCCAAGCAGTTCCAGCCACGAGACCTTGCTTCAAGTAACCTCAAGTCCATTTCACTTCACGCTTCTCTTCGATTATAAACTTCTTCGTGCTCCCGCTGGTCTGCTTGTTCCTCCATTACTCCCTGGACTCCCCGGTTGTCTTTTCCAATCTCCGTGCAAGCGTATCGACGTCAGCCAGAGTGGAACAGGTCGCCGAAAGGAAGAGATATAGGACCACCGGGTGGATGAAATCGATAATAGGGCGGGAAAAGAAAGCGAAAAAAAGTCGTCGTCGAGCGACGCAATCTCGCGTACCGTAGAAACGATACGAACGTTAGAATCTCTGGGAAATCTCCTTCGGGAATTTTCGCCGCGGGACACCTGCGCTTCGTGAGATCTCTTCTCGAGATCCTCGGCAAAAAAGGAAGAGCGTGAACGTGTGAATGCGCGTGAATGGAAGAGGAAAAGATATTTCGAACTAGAACGATAATGGCTGGCTGTTCGGGGGACAGTGCCTGATCAATCTCTATCGATTGTCCTCGATTGGGGGCCATCGGATCCTCCGTGTGTATCTCCGAAAATGGAACGTGGACATTGTACTCGATCTTCCGACCATTTTTGCCCCTACGATTCCGAACGCATTATCGTGCCGTATGTAAGTACGCACATTTGTTACGCGGTGAAAGGACTCGATTTTGTGGGGAAATCGAAGAAAACGTACAACGCGGATTATGGAGTAAATCTAAATTTTGAGATACAGAAATTTGAAATTTTCCGACGAGATTATCAAAGTTAAATCACTTGGCCAATCGTCGAACACGTACATCGTATCCAAGGTCCGACAAATGCGAGCGTCCATTGGAGAGCGTCCACAGCGAGGAGAATACGGAATCAGAGGGGGGTGACCGCAGAAAAATGGAGAAGGGTGAAACAAGTTAGGGACAGCGGGAAAGTCGTCGAAGTCGCCGGATAAATTCATTGAAGTGGATAACTACATTGTGCCAGAAACACTGCAGGAACACATCCGATTATTGGGAAGACGGGATTTCGGCATTTCTTTACCGTTTGGCCGGATGCCAGGGGATGTTGTTTCCTGTCGTCGGTGGCTGCTGGCTCGGAAGAATCGGTTCGGTTATTGAAATAATGCACTTTTATTGCTCATCCAAACTCTCCTTACGTTCGACCTTCGGGCTTTCGTACGGGTACGTGCCGCTTAAGAAAAAAAATAGAGAAAGAAGAAGGAGGACCCGGTTGAATAAAGTTGTGCCAGTCTGCCATGTAATGTGGCTCCCACCGAAGAGAGCTCCGAAGCGAATTATGCACGCTCAACTTTATTCCTCGATCCCTCTCGAGCCTCGTGGCTCTTTGTCTTCTTATCCGGCGGAGTTCTCCTGGCTTCTGCAAGAATCCGATGGTTGGGACACGGTTTCCGGCCACGAATAACCTCCTCCGCCTCTCCGGGCCAATATTGAGGCGAAGTAGCTGAAAGGAAGTGTACCGGCTGAGATTATCGTAAAGATTCGATATAGACGATGGGCTTTGGAAACCTCCTTCTTGCCGATATCGATAAGTCTGCCGAGTACCGGGATTTTGTGGAATTCTATTATATGTATTACTGTTTCTTTGTTTCCGAGCGGTTTCATCTTGACAGCGCAACAACATTGCTGCTTAACTCCTCATCGTGGGTGTTTATTTCGGATAAATGGTTCATCGAATTGCGATATTATTTTACTAATATAGCTAGAATTATTACCAAAGTTTCACTTACTAAAACACGAGAAATTTGAATTTTTTCACGATTCTGATTATATCGAAAATCATGAACTTTCGAGCATCGTATAAATATTCGACGCGTCAAATCAGTGCGATATTAACCGTGACGCGTAATACGGTATAGATTGGAACATAATTTGGCTAGGAAAATGCAGATTTCACGGGCAAGCATTGACGTAATATCTCGGGACGATAGATTATACGAACAATGTGGGTCTCGCGTTTGGTAGGGTGGCTGGATTAAAGAGAAATTAATGAGAAGCTGGCGCGCAAAAACAAGTAATAATAGGCATGTGAATTATGATGTGGCCCTGGGCAATGGGCTCGCAATATTCTCCTACCATGTGAATATTTCAGATCGGTTTTTATACGGATCGAAATTTCATTATGTTCATTACATACTAAATAGCGCGAAGCTCGGTTAGAATATTCATGATACCCCGAGGAATTTCGATGCTCCGATACCCTCTTTTCCTTTTTAAATGACCCAATAATTACGCGTCGCTTTTTAAAAGAGATTAACAATTTCATTAGAGATCGTCAGCGTCGAACAAAAATGCCTTCTATTTTCAGTAAACAGTATTGAACGCTTTAATTGAATATTCCGTGAAATGAGTTGAAACGGTCGGTGGTTAGCAATAACGGTACACGGTATCCAAAGAACCGATTAACGACCAACGAGAGCTTGTAGAAGCATTTCGTTTGAAGTCATCTCTATTCCAAGCTCACGGCGAAACAAAAAGAAACAGAAACGATACGCGGCCGCGTATGAATCTTTCTGAACAGCGGCAATTTTTCAGAGGTATCGTCAGCGATCATCCTTTTTTTCCCTCTCTCTATTCCTCTCTTCCTCTCTTCGCATTTCATCGCAGCGTTTCACCAGCGTGAAACGTCACGGACGAATCCTCCGCTTCCGTCGGCACCGAATCGCCGGCTTATTCACGCTGCAACGATGAAAGAGGAAAAGTGCTTCGTGCTGGCAATAAATAATAACGAGATCCACCCGGTCGAACGGCTGGCTTCGCCAACGATATTACTTCGTTTTCCTCTTTCTCCCCTTTTTCAGTTTTTTTTCTTTATATTCTCATCACACCGGCCAAACACTTGACCACTCCCTTCCATCGTTAAAAAAAGACTTTCTACATAACATCCATTTAATCCTGAAATTTCATTGGTTGTGTGAGTAACATTTCTGCGTGATCACGAGTTCAAATTTCCATGCGCTACAATGCTACGTTAGATGTCTACGCTCTATTGCCACGCGTTACAATTTGTACGCGCTGTATTACCACCTATCAAATTTCTATGCGTTGCACTACTCGCGTTGGAAGGTCCACACGCTGTACCGACACGCATTAAAATTTCCATGCTCTGTACAATCACGCATTCTATTTCCACCGTAACAAATTCCCAACTACCAGACATACCCAAACTTTTGGTCATTAGTGTTCATGCCCACCCGAATTGTATCCATTGTATAAGGTAGTAATAAGTTTAAATTGGAAAGTTTAAATTGGAAAAATGTGAAATTTAATTGGAAATAAAGCCGGCACATTCTACCGCCGAAAATTCCTCTTTTTCCGACAGGGAATTTTCTGTTCCCTTCGTCGATATACGTATGCTGGTCTCGTGCGTAGTTCCGGTGCAGTACGGTCAGCCATGGAATGGAAGGGTAAAATTGCCAAAAGAACGAACACGATCGAGATATTCGAGTCGCGAATTAAATTCGCGAGCCGAGAGGGCTAACGTGGCATCGTTTCACCGATTCACGCCGCAACCCTCTCCTGTTTCGTGGCACTAGACGCCAGGCAGATTTAAATCCTCATCGATTATGCGAGCGTCTGCGCCCCGGGTACGGTGACAATTATGCGCTGGTCCGCCGAGAGGTATTTCATCCCCCGATTTTGTGATTATCCTCGTTTCGGCTCTCGCGTGACAAGTTGCACCGCGAAATTGTTCCGCGTGTATAATTTGTTTCCACCTTTTTTCTCGCGCACACTGTAATTGGCAAATATTCGCTGAAATATTCTTAAATTAGCAGAAAAGTGCTCGTATACTTTGCTTGTCATTTTTAAGTCGGTATATTTATATTTTTCGTAGAAACGTCGGAATGAAATTGGAAATTCTTCTGTATTGATCGAGGACCATATATTTCATTCGAGTACATTCAGAAATAATTTTTGTCCCTTCAGTCTGTACGTTTGTATAAAAGAATACACGTTGCGAATACTCTTTCGAGTTCTATATCGAGTACATGAATTGTGTCAGTGTGCTCTGTAGAAGTAATATTAGTTATTAATTCCTTTAATGTAACGTTACGAACTCGGAATGGTAGAAAGGCAAAATTGAATCGATAAATTGGAACGAAATGGTACACGTGTACGATCGCATCGCAATTAGAAGAATAACCAGCAGCAGTTCGTTGGCGAACGTTTTGCAAGCAGAGGGTTCCCTCGATTTTCCGTTACGCGTAGCACACGTGCGTCGACGATAAATTATAATAATCCGAGGAAACGTAATCCGCTCAACAAGTTTGAAATGTCAAACATGCTGGCTGTTGGTTCGTAGTTAATAACGTTAATTCGGAGTCAGCCGTCATCGTAACTTCGTGCATCGAGCATGATTTTGTAACGCTGATTAAGTCCGTAAGTAAAATTCGCGTTCCCGTGGCTCGTTGCTCAAAACTGTTTCGACCATTTTCTGGCTACAAACTGCATGATCAGCTGTCGTCCAGTTTGCCAGAAACGAGCGAAATTTCTGGTCGTTCCGTGCAATTGAGGACGGAATGGATTAAATGCGTCCAATTGCGCCCGGAAATCGTAATGGCTCGTTTCGGATCTATGTATCTTTTTTCGTTCGTCGTGTGCATAGTGCGTGATCGACGAAAGTACCGTTGTTAAACTTTCACGGAAAATTTTCTCTTACAATTTAGTCGGAAATTTTTCACCTTTATTTTTACCGACAAACGTACGTCGACAAGATAAAAAGCGATATCGTCTGTGACCGAAATTCGAAAAATTGTCGAATCCCATCGACGAGGCGAACAACTAAATTAATGCAGGTGTTAGGGATATCTCTGTGGTGATGAGCGTGACTATACCATAATGTGCTTCACACTTTCACAAGGTGCAATATCACGCAAATGGGACGGTAATACACAGAACATTGCTGGAGAATGGCCTTCGGATATTGAGCTGCTAAACAAACGCCATTGGCGGTGATTTCGCGTAGAACACCGTATGTAGTCGGTATTAAGTCCATTCGATGTGTAAAGCGCATTCGAAACGCAACAGTAATCTGTTCTGTATCGGAGAAGCGGCTGAGTCGAAATCCGCAATGACGTTTCGTCTCAATTATGACGTCGATGTTTCGAGTGAAAATTCAAAATCCCTACTTTCCAAATGTCACGAAAATGTACATTTAAGATTACGTTTCTGTCAGCGATACGAACACAATCGTTTATTTATAACCCCAAAAATTCATTGAATTCTCTGGTTCAGCGAGTGAGTCGAGACAACAGAATAGCGTGGAGCGACGAAATTCACGATTATGCAAATATGCAGGAAGCGTAAGGAAGAATCAGAGTTTCCGTAAGGAGAGCGAGCACGCCTCGGACCCTCCTTAAGAAAGGACACTTAATATTAAGCGGAAAATGAGCTTAATGAGAGCATGTCGCGAGTAAAAAACTTAGGAAGGGAGAAGCTGGCTTGGGGGCGAGAATGTTCACGAGAGGAGAGGCAGATTCTTCCTTTTTACTTCCCTCTTTTCTACTTCACCCCGTTGGTCTTCTTCTTCTTTTCCTTTCGCCGCTTTGGGACCTTCTCGACCACTTGGCAGCCGTTCGAGAAAAAAGTTTGGTCGAAAGCTCGTTACTTAGCTTGCGGACAGAGCTTTAGACGCCGTTTAGTGAGTAGCCGGCGACACTCTCTTTCCCTCGCCCACTTATTTCAACTTCTTTCCTTTTTTTTTTCCGCCCCTGTTTTCTTGTTCGACGAGACGGAGGGTAAATGTGTCCCGGTAACGAATGGCGCTTCGTTAAAAGAAATCGGAGCGATTTCGTATTCTCAAAGAATCTTTGCGCTGATACGAGAAAAGAAACGCTTAACGCTCGCTAAACTTGCAAGAAATTATAGGGTGAGATCGTCAGGATTAAGATCCGCAAAAGGATTAGGTGGGAAATCTTTTGATAAACAGAAGGGATCGCTGAAAATGAACGAGTCTCCGTTAAACGAGGCCGAAATACTCGTTCAACCGTGCTTCATCGGCCGAGGAAAAATATCGGTGTCCGCGTTTACACAGATTGAATATACTTTTTACTTCGAAACCGCATCCATTACGGCGCAAAAAGGATTTATCGATTCAAGATATTCGTCGAGATAGCAGAGGAGATAAAAACGGGATTTCGCTAAACGCGGCGAGATACCGTTGCCCGATAGAAAATTGATAAATCAGACGGAATTCACTCGCAAGAAAGCAGTGCACCGTTCGAGATATCCTCGGAGATAGCAAGGAGAACGTACAACCGAGCAAACACCATTGTACCGCGGTTTACAATCTTTATCAGCGGCGCGGTATCTTTAACGGGAGCAGCAGCACGGGAAAATCATAGGAACTGCGAGAAACAGAAGGAGCAATAGTGCACCCAAACGATAACGATATCCGTGAAGAGGAATAAGGGGGATCGAAAACAATTCGTGTCAGATTGTCGCGCAAAGCCCCCGGCGAATGGGCTTCAGGAATCACAGTGGAAAAATCCAATGAACGTGGCCTCGGAGCTTTACTCGCTACTCTGGCCAAGTGCAACGACGCGAGGCTCGTTATCGAAAATACCGTGTGTTCCTCCAGCCGAAAGATATTACGCTCCAACACGTGCGACCGGCTTCCTCCTCGTTGCGGCGCGGAAAATGGCTGCAGTCTGAACACGATCTATGTCGATGTTCCCGTAAGCTTCCCTCCAAACATATGGCACGTTTCCTCGCGGTTTCAAACTCTCGCCAGACGAGATAACTGAAAATAATTAACATTTCTCTTACGAACCCGATGATCACGCGTTTCGTGCAATCTTTTATCCGCTCGCTTTTAACGAGTAATCGCTAACACGATGGAATAATAATAGCACGGTAGAGAATAATAGCAACACTATTAGTAGTCCGTTCCCTTGAGATTATGAGAATTTTATTTATGAGATTTCGCACAGCGGCTACTTGCGAATAACGACTACGTTTATTGTTTCGCGCGGTTTCAAGGCTGTATCGCGGCTGCGAGAACGCCTCTTCGTGGCTCGTTTTCGCCCCGAAAACGCGTTAAGAGAATCCTTAGTGAGATACTCCTGGCCAACGAACCGAAATGTATAACTTTGGAAAATACGTCCACGGTGAACCGAACTGAAGCTTCCGGATAATGCGATTTTATGTGAGCTTCCTAACCAACTTCATGCTAGTTTGTTCCTGCTATTCGTTTTATTATGTCTACCGGAAAGTTACGCTCGTTTTAAAACTATTGACGGTCCTTCAATCTCGATTGTGACAAACAAGTTATAATGTATGTACGTAATATCTTTATGTCACGAGGACATAATAATGTGGATTATTGACGTAAAAATTGGTAACATTTTAATAAAAACTTTGAGAACTTATTCTCATTTAACGATAAATAAATCCCAACAGAAAATTGATTGGAAGTTTTTGTCACTCGTGACACCGCTAACGTCACCATTCTGGAATTAGTATCAGTTTGACTATATTGCGAATAATGTTCCTTCTTTGGTGGAATTGAAAAAAGAACGATCGAGTACACGAATCGTAATATCCTGTGTTTCACGACCGACTGCACTTCCATTATCGAATATCCAATTAAACAATTCCAGAGTTCTTGGAAGAGTCAGCTTTAACGGAAGGGTGCACCAAGGAAGCAGGGTCATATAAATTCACCCTTCGCGCTTTGGCGAAACTTGCCCACGGTCTTGTTACAACGTAGAGGTATCTTTGGATAAACGATATTGCCACCAACACAGTTACTAAAATATTCGAACGGATTTGCAATAAGAGACCGAAACACGTGTAGGTTGCATCTTTTACCAGCGAACCATCTTTGTACGATATGACAGAATAAAATACGAACTAAGAAAGGAGCTGAAATGGAAATAAATTTCCTGAAATTGATAATTCAAAGAATATCGCGAATGAAACGTTGAACTCGTTTGCAGTGCGATTAAAGAACGGCAAGGATCGTAGAGAAAGTATGAATAAAAATGAAATTCCCTTGTTCCATGGGAGAGGATTCAAAAGACATTCAATAAAGATGAGCTTTCATTAGAAGGAATCCGAGCGCGGTAACACGAGGAAAGAGTAACGAATGAAAATTGATCCGACGAAATTTAATTAACGCCAATCAGCTCGTTCGCTAAACTCTTATTCCATTACAAAAACGGGACCGACGATGGCGGATCTCGGTTGAGTAAATGAAAAAAAAGGAAATTGTCGTGACATCGATGTACAGAAAGACGTGGATGATATCAAAGAGACAGAGATGGTTACCGAATGAATACGAAGCACTGCAAAATCAACTGTTAATTAAGTGACATGATTCCGTTTCTGAAAATGAATCTTTGTTGAAGCTTCGTTCTCTTTACGCTCTGTTAATCTTTAATCGGAACCGTAACATCGAAGCAACGTACAGGTTCGCCGAAGGATTCAATGCAAAAGATCTCTTCAAAGTTAAAATTATTCTTAACGCAACTAAAACTGCCTCGAGGAAAATATGTCCGAGAATCTTTTTCCAGAAATCGAAAGAACCACTTGATATTCACATCGTTCAGTGAGAAACTTCCGTTTGAGTATCTAGTCCGATAAAGTTGCTTCGCAAGCGGTGTACGTGTAGGTCTGAAACGCTTAACGATCAGACTACAAGCTCGCTAACTTTCAAGTAATCTGCAACTTCGTGTACATCAAGTGCGAGTTGAACCAACAGATTCCGGCGGTGGTTACACAGACTCAAAGTTCTCAAATTTCTGAATCTCTAAATTCTGAAATTTTCAAATTTCGAACAAGTTCTAGCAAGTTTCGCGAACGAACTTGCTTTATACACAGAGAAAGTATGGTGGTAGATTTCAAAGGGCGAACGAATGAATCGTTTAAACGACGAGTTGATTGCGGAACAGCCAACTTCTTCTAAAAATGGTCAGATGAATAATGACAAAGAAGAAGCGCGAAACGACGAAGATCTAAAGCAGCGTGAAAAATATAAAGTACGTCGACATAGACGGTACGAGGTAATAGCCGAATTTCGGTGATATTACGAAGGCAAGTGACGACTAACGAGACACATTCATCAGTCGAGAAGATACAAGGAACGAGTCTCATCCCCAGTCAAGCTACTCCAATTCACTCCGAATAACGCACTTCAACCACAGCCGGAACGTGTACACGTGTCGGTGTCCGTGTGTATGGTGTTCGAGTGTGATAGTGCTTGTACATTCCCCCGTAGTCATACAATTTAAACGATATACATATAGAAGTGCACAGCTGCGCGACTAGACCGTACTATGGCGTATAGTTTCGCAAATTGTGTCTACGTGTCCATTTTGCTCTTATTGTTGGTCAGTCGATCTTCCAGTACGGATTATTCCGTGCTCGTATTTTTTTCCCTGCAGTCGTTCGCGCAAAAATACTCGCCTAATAAATCTCCATTATTCGGCAAACGTGTTCTACTCGTTCGCCGTCATTCAGTCGATGCAATCTGTGCTCGTTATTCGCTGAGAGACGGCTCTCTTTTTAGAGAAAGCGGTCCGAGCCGTGCGAAATTTTAATTAACTTCTTGGAGAATCGTTTTAATGGAATAAAGATATTTAATACTAATTCAGCGAGGTCATTTTTAAATGGAGACGTTTAGCGCTTTGGATTTGGTATCATTTTTACTTCTAATTGCGGAGCTTGATACTTTGACATATATTAATTATTACTATTCTATTATTCCATACTGTAAAAGTATGCGCTACATTATAAAAGTTCCAGAATACATTTATCGATTGTTCGATAACTCGGAAATTTCAGCCTTTGCTGACTTGATAAAATGCACGGCCATCAAAGTGTTAATATGCCATTTAATTTTAATTACCGCTCGATCACGAATCGAGCGAAAAAAAAGAAGAAAAATGATGAAACGAAAGGTAGAATAGAACGAGGAGTACAATTTTCCTCATGTTCTACACGATATTTGATTGGAGGGTTAATTATCGAGGGTAATATTTGCATCCAGTCGTTGTAAACTCATCAAAGCCATGTTAATTAATTTCGTGATCACCGATGACGCTTTTTCCCGGATCACATTCGCGCGAATTACAGTAGAACATGCCTTTCAACGAGCAGTTCGCGCCTCATTAAATGGGTGCACGTTTCAAACGAAAAAAGAAGGAATCGGGTACACGATCGTTCGTCGATGTAATTACATTATGCAAGGCTCGTCCTTTTTCTTGGTCGTAAAAAAAGCAGGATGGTAGAAGAGCGAGATCGCGCAACCACCTGCTACGGGGGTTGTACGACAACAACCCTCTGCAGCTCCTCGTAACTCGTAAATCGACAACCCTCGTATCAACCAACGACACTGACGTGGCATTGATTTTGTGGACCGTAGACTTGAAAATCTGAGGGTTCTCAAATTTATATTCCGAGTTAAGTGGTTCGCGGTCATGGAAAATGGTGAAAATATTCTGAACTTCTTCACGAGAGGAATAAATGAATAGAATAAAAGCATTTTTCGACCGTTGATGAAATACAATAGTACCCTCGTATTTCGATCAACTTGTAACGCTTACTCCTTAAATATGTATAATAAGTAAAAATGATCGGTATTTTAAATCGAGAAGTTGTATCGATAAAATATTCGCGTTTCAATCTAAAGTGGCGCAGCACGTGTCTCGAACAACGAGAAACTTGAAAACGAGTTCGGAAACAACGAAGAGCAATCCGCTATCGAATTCGAGAATCGGTGCGACGTTCGAGATTTACATTCGATTCTTAGAGCAAAACGAACCGCGAAAGTTTCACGTCGGGACCACAAATTGGCTTTGCGGTTCTAATTGTATCGACGAATTAGAAATTCCATTTAGCGTGGCCGATAACGTCCACCGTTTCCAAGCACGCTCGATTATTCAGAAAGTTCTGGCGAACGAGCCGGAAGTATAATGGTGTATGCAGATAAGGGAAGCACGGTTGTAACCCGTGCAATTTTATCGATAATTACGCCACTTCGTTTCTTTCGCGGATTCGATTGCAGAAAACGAACGAGCTACGTGTCCGATATAACGCGAGCGTTTTCTTTCGGACTTCTTGCGCGCGGGATTGGTCTGTCTTGAGATTCAACGGAAATTGCATCGACGTTGCCGGATAAACGAAGATAAAAAGCACACGATTCCCTTATCCGTCGTGATTTCGTTCGGCTAACGGAGTACACCAACCAAATTAGAACTCGCTACACGCTGAAGTTGAAATTTGTTTGAGCTCGCGCGAGCTTCCTTGTCGTTCCATTCCCGTTAACTCTTTTCTCAAACAGTGTAAGCGTACACACATAAATTCCTGCAGCCTTTTAATTTCCTTAAAGTGGCGTTCGGCGATTCGTTGAAAATTAGCGAGCGTCGTTTAGCTATAGGGACGGGTCGGGTTTCGGAGGGAATCGGGGAGTGAAGATCAAGCTCGAATCTTCCTCTTTAGAATGCGGTCGGTACATCGTCCAAGAAGGTTCAAGAAAATAGATAGTGGTATATGGAATGTGTGTAACTTTGTGCTCGAGGCAAAGTCTGTGCATCCCGCTCCCGTGAGTCTGGGTTTAAAGTTAAATCCGAGAGGCTAATACCCTCTAGAGACTTACGCGACGTCCTTTTAATAAAACCGGCGAAGAATGGAGCTGTGCTGCTTGCAATTTATGTAATTGCTCGACTTAGTGCGTTGTGCATTAATTAACTGCACGCAGACTGCTTTGCATTTGTTAATTATCATTCGCGATAAGCCTCTTTCGTGAGTTAAATCATTTAGTGACTCTTTAAAGTTGTCAACTTGAGAAATTACTTTGGATTTTTCATCGCGTCATAACACAATTAAGCATTCTATTTTTATTTTAAGAACGTTTCATTTTTTCATCATGAGACTATATTGTACAAATAAACAGGAAGGTGCTAGTAGCATAAACCCGAATGTAGACAGACTAAGCGAATTAGCTTATTACTGCATCGTCTGCTTAATTGTAATAGCTTGCTAAGACTTAATCCCATATTAATCCTGCAAAAGATTAACGTGATATATTAAATACAAAGGAGAAACTCATGGTTAGCAAGATACGATCCTTGTATGAACGAAAATTAATCCGCGTATGTACCGAGTAGAATACACCCGTATGTGGTCAGACCAAGTAGAACAACTCGTCCAAGCGATGAGCTCTGTTATCAAACATTGGTTCACCTTTTGTATTTCATTTACTTTGTGAAATAATGATGTCTGTAATCAAACATTGTTTCGCTTTTCATGTTCCATTCTCTCCGTTCGGAGAATACAATTTTCGTATCGTAGAACACTCGTCTATTAAAAATTCTATTGTATCTCAATTTGCCATTTCGAATTATGGTTGTGATCATTCGACAAAGTTGTTTGCGTCCGTGAGCATGTTACGCAGATGCACGACAGTGTGTATCGATTTTTGCAACTGCCAGATGGTGTCCAATATCGGAAGGAATAAGTTAGACGATGAAACTAAGGAAACCGGAGGAGGATCTTCGTCGAGGATTCATTAGATGCCAATTAGATGTAATATCGATGCGGCGCGAGAATTCTCTGTCGATCTGTCGGCATCTACGTTTTCGATAATCCGCTTAGTACCGGCGATGCACCAATGGGAAGCGCGAGCGTTAAAGCGATCAGAATCGAATTATTCGATTTCCTGGTGTTCTGCGAGTCGGCTACGACCAGACTCAGCCTCGAATGCTCGAATGGGACAACGCATAACGACCATCGCATGAATTGCAACGTTCGATTCGATGCTAGTTCGAACCATACTGCACCAGATTACGCCGATATGCGCGAGCGTACTCCACTGTCATTACAATTTCAAAGCGGCTGAATGGCTGACCGATTCGACTCTGGAACACGCTTGCTTACGATCGCTAAACTATTCTACTTTTTTTCTATCTTTCAATCAACAGCCCTCGAAACGATTATCGTTGCGTACCTTTCCACGACTATAAACGCGCTCGAATCCGATGCTTTCTGTAAAATTACCAGGATTCCAGAGTGATTTTATAATTCTTGAAGTCTTATCCTTTGTTCTTTCGCGGACGCGGTCATCGTTGCTTAAGCTAGCAGCAACGTTTCAAGCGGGTAAGCTGAAACAGCGACAACACCGAAACGTCCTGAACAGTAATCAAGCTTGATCCAAGCTTTCAAGCCAGATTTTCTACATGTGTAAAGCATAAAGCTGTTGACGTAAGCTTACCTTCCGAACGACTACCCTATTATACGTGCAATCTGCTTAGTATCACTGGGCTACGACGTATCCGCTTTAATGGGAAACTCGACTCTACTCGAATTACGTAACTCTTCTTTGTGCAACTTTGTGCCGCGTTTCTCGTTGATTTTGTGAAAGACGAACGTTTCCTGATCAATAACACGAAACCCTCGCCCGTTTGCTAAACGCGTACACTGTGTTCATGATATTAATATGGAAATTACGAAGTTATAAACAGCCACAGACATGGTACAAACTTTGCGTATCAAATTTCGTCATCGAACGAGTATTTCGAATCGTGTGGGGCTTCGCACCATTTGATCACGCGAAATCGCAATGTGCTAGTACGAAGCTTTACGAATAAAAGTAACTTCCATACAAATTTCCACTCCCCTGCAGTGTTCGAAGATGGCGTAATGGTCTGAAATTCGTAACTGTTAAATACAGTGCTCGTTCAAGCATTTGTTACACAGCCAACCATAACGATCAAAGGTTCTCTTTTCGAAAGGATGAAATACTCGGATGCAGTAGCGACACGGACAGCTGCAGAAGCTCGATGCAACGAAGAGGAAGAAACGAGTTTGGCGAGCGTACGAGGAAAGATATACGTGTATATAGAGGCAAAGGGGTGGTCGGAGACGTTAAAAGGGACCGGAGACGAAAGGGCAGAGGTGAAACGGGACACTAACTAGAATTGTGTCTCTAGTACCTCGACGTTCCGCTCGCGCGCACACGGACACACATGGACACCGCGATACACGCGAATGTGTCGCAGTGTTAGCTTTGCCTAAGACAACTTGACACGTTTGCCCACTCCAAGGAATCGTCCCGTGTCCCCCAAAGCTCACCAAGCTATTTCCTTGTCTTAGCATACCCTCTTCAACCCCTTCCACCTCCTTCGACCAGGTTTCCAGGGTCGTCGAGATTCTCTCTTTTGACCTGGTAGCTTGCTTATCACCTTGCTCGGCTTACAACCGCTCTACGTGCACCTTAGTGATGCATTGTTGTTACTTTATGAAGGGCTACAGCGTATTAGCGACGCTTCCAGCTCGTGTCGTCCAAGTTGCATCGTCACTCTTTGCTCTACTATCCTGTGTAACACGTTCGGTATCGTTTGTGTGATGCTTACTGTTCTTCGATTACGAGGCTGCCATGTCGGGACACGTCTTTTCGCTGAACGTGTACCGGCGAGAGATAATGGTCCCCGTTGTTCGAGGTTGCTCTTGGGAGCTACGCTCTCTTGGCGATTTAATAGGACCTGCTTGGAAAGGACGATGAGAAGCGTAACCGATAGCTGGCACGATTAATTCGTGGATAATAAGGAAAATTTAGCCTCGCTAGTGAAACAAGGTCTTTTGTAGTAGAACCTGCTTCGAATTTCTAAAAAGATTTCAGAGATAACTAACTTGAACGAGTACATGATTTCTGTGCGTGTATCTGCATTTATAATGAACTCGACGATCTAACAGTTAATTGGTTTTGGTTTGAAATAATTGAATTCTGATAATGGCCCAACGATTGTAGATTTATAACGAGCTAATTACTTGACGAGTTTATCTACCTTAAAAATACAATGCGCAAATGAGTATAGCTGGTGATTAAGTGGATGCAAATGTGTCATAAATTTTGCTTTTTTTTAATATGTAAATTTAATCACATCTACGTTATTTGAGTTAATTTACCGTACGCCGGTACGAGATAGAACGAAGCTACGCATGCCAGTGCTACAATGAAGTTAGCTAACACGAAGATGCAAACACGAACGTTGGCATAATCGGGTCACGTGAAATTGCATCAAAGTTGTATTCCGTAATCTGATTATATCCAAGAGGTTTTGATAGAACGTCTTCGAAATTTGTCGTTCGTATTCTCGCGAAATGTATGTATTATTTTCGAAATATAATCGACGAACGAGAACCAGAGCGATCGTGAAATAAAATCGAAGATGTTGAACGGGAGGAAAGGTATGGTGAAAAATACGTTTAGCCAGGCAAGGCGTTTATTTATACGAACAAATGGAGCCGGCAAAGAAGATTGACAGGAAACGGTGAAAAGGCGGCACGAGAAAACTCGCGAACGCTGATCGAATCTGTCAAGTGGTGAAAAAATATCGGTACCCCAGGCCAGCGAAAGATGAATGCATAGGAACAATGAGTACGCGTTCGCGTTGTTTTTCTCTTTCCACGCTGACACCTAATTTTCCGCACTTCAACCCTAATCTGACTGATTCTCTCACTGTCCTCTTTTGAATATACGAGCACGTGAATCTCAGCCGTTTCTTGAGATTGTCTTGTCTAAGATAAAGCCACGGAAACGAAATCTACAGACTGTACTTCAATTTCCTACACTTCCGTCACGTATTCCACAAGTGACCAACAATACCATGGATCCTCCTGCTTGGCATACTGAACTCTCGTCCAAACTATAATGTATTCAGAATCGGTAAAGTGGAACTTTACAATCTTATAATGTAATAGGGAAACTATATATTTTTAGCTCTCTGAATCCCTATATCCCCAGAAATCTTTAGTCCCTTAGTCTATAGATCTCCCGACTCCTGGTTTCTCCGATACTTAAGTCCTCAAATTCCTGGGGCTTTAGATCGTTAGGTACATAAATGTTTCCAAGTCTCTAAAACCCTATACTTAATAAGTAGCTAATGGAAAAATCGTGACACGATTTGACTTGAAATCTTGATCGAGAACGTAGTAAATTATTCAATAATCTTGTCACGAATGCCCATTTTTCATTGGAACTGAATTCCCAGAAGCCAACACCATTGAAACGATCGAACCAACGAACGGTCTTGAAATTTCCAAGTAGCAATTCGTTAAACTTCACAGTTTTTTCTCCGCTGTTCTTCTCCCTGACTCTTTTTTGTATTATTTACGATTCGTATAAATCGGCTAGGAACGACGATCGATTCGCCAAAGTTTCGCGAGTCACGGTCAGAAACTGATGGGGTTTTGCTAACTCCATGGTGGCCGGTAGTCTCTAGAGAACGAAAACCCTCGATATAAATCGCCACCGGGCTCTAATTCTCGCCGCAGTTTATACGTTATTGCATTTATCACGCGTACGTGCTCCGGATTCGAGCACGGTACATATAACACACACATGTGTGAAGCAAAACCTTTGGGTGCTACGTGATAACATACATTACCATCGGTGGCAGATTCTGCCACCACGCGCCACAAAACATTTGCACTACAGGCAGAATTTTGCAATAGGCCCTATTGTACCGCTCGATAGGAAACAACTGTCCAACTTGCGAGTATCAAATTTTGTGTTTGGATAATGAATGTGCGGAGCTGAAACTTTGCACGTTGTTAACTTCCCTTTCGCTACGATATTGCGGAACGCATTGAACAGAAGTTCGTGATGAAGTTAGACTAGTTCTGGTTACAAAGTGCTAGTAACTTGATAATGAAAGCAGTTGTTGCGTTACATTTATCAAAAATGGCACCAGACTTATAAAGTTTTTTTAAACTTACAGTTATAGTTCCGTTCCGTATTTATTGACGGTAAGTCAATATGACAGAGAACGGAGTTGTACGCGACTGACCACTTTTACGAATAGAAAAGAAAATATAAATTTCACCAAGGTATTCGAAAACGGACCAAGTATTCCGATGTCTTTTAATCCGTTTCTTCCCATTGAAGCGTCTTGAAAAGTAGGCGGATTAAAACTAATTCCCTCGATGTTCATCCAGTTGCAGTAGAGGGGCAGAACTCTAAATAATTTATGCTCGACCGGGCAAACTGAATCAAGGAAGATAAGTTGCAAAGAGGCTGGAAAGTTTAGCCGTTTAACGCGGTACATAGGGCGGTATAATCATCGTGAGGTTCACAGGAGCCAAATGAAAAGCAAAAAGACGACAGGAATTTTCGCGGAATACTTGGTTGATTTCCCTTCTGTGCAGGGCCGGTAGACGGCCGCGGATCAATACGTAATTACAACCGTGCCGGCTCGTGTAAATGAACATTAAGATTTCGAGATGAATGCAAGAAATGAATTGCGTTTCAGCGAGGTCGGTCTTCGGGTTGAAGATATTGCTCCGAAACGACGGAGCAGACATTATTTCAATTAGACGATGGCATTGGCATTAGTACAGGTTCTCAGTCTTTGCACGGTCCAAGTAACTTCGTAAAAGTTATCCTCGTTTCTTATTCCATCGCCGAAAGAACGGCGAAAAGCGTATCGCGAGGAAAGCTTCTCGAAGGAAGGGGTAAAAATTGAAATCCTTATAAATTATCGAAATTCGATAGCGTTGTACGAGAAGTCGAATCGGGTACTGTTCAATGAATATGTAACAATCGATACTATAACCAATTCCAAGTATTTTATGTTTGATATCAATTTTCCCGGACCAATATTTTCGATGGAATTCAAGATTATTTTAATCCTCGTCGCTCGGCCCTCTCTTTTATCGGCCGCTTAATTATTTTCCAACGGCCAGCATATTATTTCGCCCCGTTTATGCGCTTTTTTAATTACTTTGCAAATGAATGCCAATGGAAATTAGCACGTGACCGTACATCACGAGTATGTACCACAATCTCTAGCCCCGATGTACGAATTTAATTTCCGTTCCGACGAATTAATTAGGTATCCTCGGTGGCCGCCGGTCTGACCGAATCCGGTTACAATCTCTCTTTTCTCTTTCGTTTCATTTCACTCTGTGTGCTGGAAAACGTTAAGCACTCGTAGGTTACGTTTCTGCTTCTTTCTCTTTCGAATGACATTCTAGAATCCTGCGAGACTTATGAGAAGCCGTGCTGTTATGGAAATATCCCGAGGGTCACGATTATGAACATGTTAATAATTTCCGTAATTCCGAGCGTTCTTGCGGTAGAATAAAAAAGAGATTTATATTCTATCTACGACGTACGTTCTCCTATGTGTTATATTAAGACAGACTTATCCGCCACTGCTACACCCAACGATTTCAATTTCGCGGCTGTCTCTGCTTTAACTATCCCCGAGTATTTCGATATTAAATTTCTCGGACATTTCTGCTCCTCGTGTAAACAGACGACACTCGATACCAAAGCCGCCAACAATTTCCACGATTGGATTCAGAGAAATAAGGCTGCCAATTGTTCGAGAACAAAGTATAACTTCAAGAAGAAGTCGAATCAAGAACTTAGCAAGTTTTTATATGATCATATTATTCGAAATAGAAACTACTGAAAAATGCAGATTTTTGTAGAGAGCCTTCAAACTATGCATCAAGAATCGCGTCTATCAGGGGACTCGTTATTGTTAACTGTTAAAAAGGTGGGCAGCTGGATTCTTTGACGATATTTCCATTTCTACAGCGAAATCAAAGGCTCCTGAAACACTTTATTCTACAAAGGCAAAACGGCCTCATTAAGTTTCGCGGGAACTCCGGTCCGAAAGATAGCCGGAATGGAAGCTGGCCGGAATTGAAAAATCAGGAGCGACGTGACGGGGCAAATTGTATCGGGCACCATGGGCGGAACAACTCCCCATAATTATCGGCTCTCTGAATAATTGCAAACGTCTCGTTATCGCGCTGCCGGACTCGGAGCAGCCAGAGGGTGGACGGAACGTAGCTGTTAAATGAAAATAATTCTCTCGAGACAGCTTTCCGTGACCCGTTTCATTCTTTCCCTTACCACTAGTCTCGCAGGGTAGCTACATGTAATACGAAGTAGCACGTAATATGAAACGCTTCCAGATCTTGATATATGTATAAATAATTACCTCTATCGGTAATCGCCTAAATTATTTCCATGTAGACGAAAGATATGCATACAGCTTTTGTTAACATCAATTACACGGTACGACGGATACTTCTTTATTCAGGTAATTGTTTAAGTTTCCTTTATAAATTTCCAAGGTATTCCACGTCCACTGAAGTTTTACATATTGAACTGTTTATTCAGTCAATTTAAGACTGTTCACTAAACAAACAGCCGATCAATTTTAGCACAATATGTCGGTTTCGTTAAGATAAAGATCATGTTTCTATTTCTAGTCAGTTTTTAAAATGTGTTGTTTCGTGTCACGGCTAACCTGGTAACCACTTTAATATTGCTGTAATAATTCCTTCGACCGTCGTCGTTTCTCGTCCACCTATCTCGCTTAACTTATGTTAATAGAACTCGTGCAGGGTCCTCGTGTCACGTGGATTAGAATAGACGCGTGTATACATGTATGCATAGAGCACACACATGTGCACGGTCGAATAAGTATGCATCCAGTCGGCCGCTTAACACCGTTTCTCGTCCACATGCATACACATTCGTCTCAGCGAGCCGGGTCTACATCGCATCCGCGAGTTTCCACCTATGAATGCACTGTTTACCCTAGCAGTATGCCGAATCCTCGTGTTTACGTCGCTGATGTACATATCGCTGGCGAGAGATAGCAATCGCCGCTTGTGCATACGTATTTTGCGACGGTACCACTGTTCGTGTACATCTGACCATTCGCTCGAATCGCGTCGCTTTACGTTCTGTTTGTTACTCGCAACTTTTTCGTATTTGTTTAACGACGCAAGAGTGTCGTGTACGAGGTCAGTGATTTAATTTCATCAGAGATCTTGCTGAATCGTAACAACCACCTTTTTAGACGCGAAATTAATGTAGCTTGCGTTAATCTGAGTCCTGCAGCTTGGAACATTTGATTCGGTGCTGTACTTTTTTCTCGGACATTTTTGAGTCTGTTCGAACTACGAGAGAAAAAACTGGGAGGAAAAAGAAAGGAATGTGGGTAGATTTCGTCCTAATTTCGAAACTCCTAATGGACTCGTCAGCAAGGCCACCAATGAAATCCGTGCCTTAATCGCGGAGCCAGTTTGAGCAACAGAAAGAAAATAAGGGAAATGGGAAGGAAAATGGGTACGGTATAATACGTTTCGTGCAGGATCTCCTAGCGGAGTCGTCGTCTTAATTGTGGGGTCAATTTGAGTCTCGCCAGAGGGTGTATATTCAGCTGGGTCGTCTCCACACCCCAATATCATAATTACACATTGACACACTAGGTATTGCACAGCCTGTACCGTTCCACATTCGGTGAAGAAAGAAACTTGTTCGTTCATGCAGTGCCTATGGGAAAGTACATGACTGGCACAATTCCTTCATTCGGAAGAAATGGGATTCGAAGTGCATTCGAAAAGCTTCCGCAAATTCCATCGAGCACCGTTTTTCTCCAGCAGCTTCGAGCTAGTTACGGTAATGTCCGGACACGTGCATTTTTGCGAGCCACTCTCAGATTTTTCTGTCGCATATTCGCAAGTAACAGGTAAAAGCCACAGACTCTCGTGTCCATTTTCTCTCGTGCACGCCTCGTCTCGTTTCTTTTCGAGGGGCTTGATGGAGCAATTCGACGTGTTCGACCAACAACAACGACGAAACTTCGAGTCCGGTTACATCGAAATCGACGAACATCAAAATCGAGCGAGCGTAAAGGATGGACAACGTTGTCCGTATGTTTTCCGCTCCATTTGCCGTTTCTTTCATAATGTTCGCACGAGCGACTTCTTCGAACCTTCGGGGCTTGTACTTTCCATCCGGGACCGTTCTCCACGCTTTTCAAACGCACCGCTTCCTTTTCACCCGATGTGATCTGCTCGCGAGTGAACCTGTCCGTCAAGTTCTCTCGTGTGTGAACGCGTACGTTCGTGTTGCCCTTTCGAAGCGAGTTCCACACGGAAACATAAATTTTCTGACATCACGGTAACGTAACAGAGATGAATTATGGATTGACCGTTTCACCGTGCGTTATAGCAGGTGAATAAATAAATTTTCCGAATACATCTCTGTAAAATTGTGCAAGCGTATAGAATATGGCAGGAGATGGTAGGTGCAAGAAACAGTGGGGTGTATTAAACAAGAGATCTCAATACTCTGCATTCACGCTTCGGTCGCTTAAAGTTTGTTTCATTTAACCGCAATCGCATACCTTGCGATACTTGCTTTCCTCCAGAAATTGCATAGATGTTAATCACGGTTATTACGATGATTTTGCCTCCGGTTTAGGTGTCACATAGTTGGCTCGCCGCTAGAACATCAACGGCAACTTTGACCTCAAACATGCAACAGATAGTTGGAATAGCTGAGCTTAATCCATGCAAGAATTTCATTCAGCTTAATAAGCAGTTTTAATCATTAACGTAAGAGCTCCATCAACCGCGCCATCGATAAAGGTGCCTTCCAATGAAGAGGACAGTTAAGTGGAATTTTGTGCCGCTAATTACCAGGCCATCGCAGGAACATTTTCTCTCCCTCTTCTTCTTTTCTCTCTCTCTCTCTCCGAATTGTTAACGCATCGACTGTTCGTTTCAACGATGCGGTTGAACAAATAGAGTCACGGAAAAGCTCATAATTACAGAGCTTACAAATCCGACATAAAACTCACGAAAGCATGCATCTCGCGTTTTACAACTCCAACGACCTGTGTCGAGGAGTAATCGTAAATAGGACAGTTCGGATGGCAATCGTGAGAATAGTGCGGGAATAAAAAATTTTCAGTTTCCGAGTGTCCTTGGTCTTCCGGTATTGTTACGGGATGCATACAAAATTTCTGGAGGATCCTTTTGGGGTTTCTTCGTTACTGAAAAGCATGAATAGCGAGTGCCTGTTTCGTATCGTTGAATAAAAATTACGACATGGCACTTCAAATGGAAACAGTTCAACGATTTTCAATTTATTGGGAAAGATATATTTTATGTACATTTGCAATTAACCTTTGAATGACGAAGCTGGGACAAATGTAAGATGTTATTAACGTAAGTAGACTCTATTAACGTAATATGACGTGAAATATCTGACAGAATTTGAGACTCTTCAATGAATATTGCAATATTCAGTAGTACGATCATATATATGGTCGGACACGAGTACATCAGTCGTGCACGTTGATAGCCAGTGGCAGTAATGTAACTCAATATATACGATGACGTAGTATTACCAAGTGGTCACGAGTATCAACGTTCATGTTGGACATCTACCACCTTTGTTCAGCATTTTCAATGCAAAACCGTATTCGACCACGTCCGGTCGACGTGGTAGCCTAACGATGACAAGAGAACCGAAACGGGCACACCTGACGCGGGAAGTTGAATGATTAATTTTCATATCGTTCAGATTACGTCGGACGTTTCGTTATCTTCGAAAAATTATACCGACTTATCTCCCACGCGCTGTTACGTGTAACACGTAATGGATTGTTTGCGGCAGGAGTATCGTGCTAATGAATGCCATGTCACGCTATATCTCCTTGTCGGGTACACGCCAAGAGCTATGAGGCAAACGGTACTGCTGAAAGACGCGGGTGCAAATATTTTCGCTTAAATATGCGCGAGGGTTGTAGCGTTTCATTGATAAGGGTAGTAACCAGACGTTTCTTTGCTTATGTTATCCCCTTGACTACACCGTCGTTTCTTATAACGAATCCAATTTATCGACACAAAGAAATTACGAACGAAGTTTCGTTTCTTTTGTAATAACGCGTAGGAAAGTTCCTCTTTTCGTTTGTTCGAAAGGAACGTTTATAGGGGAAAAAATAACGGTGCAAAGATTATTAAATAAATTCCCGAAGTTCCTTTTCACAGTCGCGATGTTACAAAGCAGAATTTAATAATGTAAATTGACTGCTCATGGAAATTCTTTGAACGACGATCCGTGAGCGCATAATATTCGGCGAATCCCGCTAATTCGCCTAACGATGTGCAGTAACAGGTATATGCTTCGGGTGCAGAGTAAATCGAATATTATTTCGAACGTGGATGCATAACTCTGTGTGTACGGGAAAGCGTTCCATCGTGTACAGTGTACACGATCCGAACCCACTTTGCTTTCGATCACCCATATAAGCGATGTTCCCGACTGTTTGCTTTCCGCCTGTTTACAAACAGTATTTCACATTTACGCAGCTCTCGTTACGCATCGATCGAAATTATCGATATTTCTGTCATCCATAACACGCTTCAAAGACACGCTGTCAGGGTAATACGCTTCCGTGTTGCGTGTATTATTAGCGCAAAATGATATTGCTACAACAGAAAATCGCCGGATAATGTAACAAATTACAAATCATCCAGTGAATTACCGGCTCCGTAAATAAGCAGATTGGGGATTCAATTATTTACTACACAAATACACCACCAACAACAAGGCTCGACTGCAACCGACCCCAAAGTTCGTATCCTATGCTCTGGATGCGTTGCACAAAGCTACTAAGCGAAACTCAAATCTTGAAACTTGAATACCATCGCCACGATACAATCGCCTTTTATGTGAAAGATCCGAGACTTAGACAATGAAAACATTTGCTGTACGACGCATTCACGAGGTCCGTAAACTCGAATTTTCATTAAACGTTCCAACGAATCATTAATCGAAACATTTCCTTGAGTTGTACACAGTGACTTGATGAATTGTGGTTGGTCCGAAGCTATTCGGGTCAAGTCTGGAAATAAATAAGATAGCCTTTGTTGATACCTGATCCATTTACATCACCGGTTAATGTTTAAGGTACCTGAATTGATTACCACATCTTTGTACACATTCAACATAATGCAACAATCACTTGGTTTAAACTCAATTAAGCCTGAGCGCATTAATTATCCCTTGAGACTGGTAGATTTCCTAAAATCAATAGTGCAACTGATTTAACGATGTATAATTGGCTAGTTGCCGTAGTAGCGAGAAATTCGAGAAATCGCAGACGATACTAGAAACGACCAGGAGTTTCATTAATTAGCAGACTCGATCGAACCTGTACAATCTGACGCGACAAGTTTCGTGCTTTTAATATGCCCCGGAGGATGCAGATAACGAGGCTGAATTCGCGACGGAAATTTATGTACATTAACCGGTCGATACGCGCGCGTGTTTCGCGCGAGTAAATTTGTCACAGTAACGAACTATGTATTTGCTTTTCTCTACACTCGCAAAAGAGAGATATTTCACGAAAGTCGAACAACTTTATGGATACTTGGTATCGCTCTCGTTATATCGCCACACGTTGTGTAGCGTCGTGGTACCACGTTCTATCGTCGCGTGTCATATTATCACGCACTGAACTGTCACGTACCGTAATATCACGTATAGTACTATCACGCTTTGAATTACTATGCATCGTTTTGAAGCGCAATCCATTGTCATGCGTCGTACTAATATACGCGGAATTGTTGTACGAATTGTCACGCTGAATCATTTGTCGAATTGTCACATGTATTAACACGCGTTGGATCACTTTACGCCGAGTTACCACGCGTTGAATTACCACGCATCAATCTACCATGCGTTATATTACGTAAGGAGCACGAAGCGTTTATACCTTCTAGTAGATGTAAAAGATCCAATGTGAAAGATAAAATTGTTGGCGATAGAAAACCATTAACCAACAAGATCAAAATGAAACGAGCAGCCTTATCGCGAACAGTGTTAAAAATCAGTGGCCGATTTCGAATCAATCATTTTAATGTATTCTCCGCGGAAATCGATTCGGACGCGAAACTGAATTTAGCGGCTTCCGATTGGACACGTACCACGGGCCAAATTATTTAGCAGTTTATCCTCCCGTGAAACAGATATTCCCTGTATAACGTTGATCATGCCATGTGTATCTGCTCGCGTGATCGCGACAGCATTTTGCTTTCATTTCGTTGCAACAAACGTGAATCGAATCCCAATCAATTTTTAACACGTTCGCCACCAACTAGGTTACCGATGACCAAACAAGGGAAACAGAGGAAAGAATTCGGATACTGACATTTCGTTTTTCAAATTGAAACATGAAGGAACAAAAGTTGCCTCGTTATCGAATATCGTGTGCGATCAGCTTAGATTTCTTAACAAGTTTCACGCGATTTTATACAACGAATATGTCATGTTAGAATCCAACCCTTCTTTCTTCTACACAATTCAACAAATGATAATTTTCCAACAAAGTATTATACATTCGATCGTACGTACGAAGTATATTTCGATCTATAAACTTTCCCTATTTTTGTGGTGGAATTCGTGTTTCCGAGGCAATATACCCGAAAAGTTAGCGAATACAATAGTTCCATAACATCCGATAAATATTCGCAGCAATCAGAAAGATATTCGGAAAGCAGAACTCGTATCAAAGAACGACCAAATTTCCTCCGTATCCTCGAAAGTGTCTCAATTTCCTGACAAAGTTTCGTGGAAATCGGATCGTCTAAGTAGCTAGAGCGATTGTACGCGTGCTTAGCACGCCAAGTAGCCGTTTCTCTGATCTTTCTCAAACAATCACATCATGACACGCGATTCCTCTTCCAGCTCAGCGATCTTGATCCCTCCGATTGTCTCGAACTTTTCTCTCTTTGGTAGTTCGACGTGGAAAAAGTGTTAATTCTTCTTTTGACACCGAATGTCCGGTGATCTCGTGACTTCTAACGCGATAAAATCGTCGTAAATTTATCGCCACACCTTATAGATTTGGGTCGAGCGAAATGTTCAGCGACTTTCGTTATTAGTTGTCAGGATTCGCTTCGCTAACGCGATCTGGCGACCCGCCAGTTTCTTTTACTCTTAATTTCCGAACGACCAGAACAATCCAGCGTTCTCCTCGCGTTTATTGGCCAACGTTGGAAATACGATGCGGCCCCGGTGTTTTTCATTTTCCGCGAGCTTCGAGATGCTCGAGTTTTCGCCACTTATTTCTACGACTTCCTTTGAAAGTCTGATTCGCGAGCTACGCCCTATTGCTTCTTATTGGATGCGATGTAAAAGACATAGTCTGTGCATTGGAAATGTTTGTACGAGGATGCACCCGGCTTCAACCGTGTACGAGACGATTTCGCGTGAATATTTCCACGGTGAAATTCCGATTTGTACTTTCTTTTGGACAAGACCGCTGAAGAATGAAAACCCGCGACTCTAACTCTTACGACTCGACGTTGATACACTGTACCGGCGCAGACATTTCTTTACGCTACATAAACTTTAACTTATAACATTGTTTTCACACGCATTGCATATTACCATCGATCTTGCAAAAATAGGATTGAAAATGTGAAAATTTAATTTATAAAAATCGATAAAATATAATTCATTTCCACTTCTACATTTTACAGAATATTTTATTCGCATAATACGTAACCGTATATACTTGGCGATTAATTACGCGAGGTAATCGATAACACTGTGTCGTTGGGTAGAGCAAAGTTATGTGAATCGCCGCAATAACGATACGTTACTTGCATCGCGAATGTCACAGAGACCGCACCTACACAAAGTAATCGTACAATCAGTACATTGAACTAGACGTCGTAGCAATTTGTATGAAAATACACTGATGGAACTTGTTCAATTCCGTCCTGCCGAGATAATAACGATTCGAATGTCGATTATCCGAATATTCGAATTTTCGATAGCTCTGGTCGAAACAACATCGACGATCTTTCGAGGAGCAACTAAAGGAAAAGATTGCTGCAATATTTCTTCGCCAGTGTCCCACAAAGGCGTCCATTTCCTCGTCTAGACGAGAACGTTCGTCGGCCTCGTTCATTCGTTATTTTCTTGTCGGCTACGGCTCTCAGGCTGAATGTCTGCTTTTCTGGCTATTCAGCTCGTTCATCGACAGAGCGAAGGAGGGAAACAAGAGAAGAAACATAGAAAGGATCCAAGAAAAGGCAACGGCGCGGCGGTCTCGATTCTAAAGTAAGGGACAGACAAATGGCATCCGAGTGCGGGAACACGCTAGAACAAAGCGTCGGAACAAGAGACAATCGGTTATGATTTGCGCTCTTTCACCGTGTTTCGCCGTTTACCTTCTCTCTCGCCTCGCTTGCTAGGCTGTCTCTTCGACCACGTAAGACCATCAGGACATTTCTCTTACCTTTTGTCGGGGTTGCTCGTTTTTGTTTCCAACGTCTTATCTTCAGCAGCCGCATCGTGAGACACGCGTCGTTGGTTTTGTTAAAGCGAACAGGGCGATGATTCGCGACCCTTATCTTCACCGAAATGGAGGCTTTTCATGTTGTTCGATCCAGACGAGATGTCGTTTCACATAATTGCGCCATTCATTGTCTCGCTCGGTGATCTCCACGCTACTCGATCGATGTCCAGAAATAGATACTCTATTAACGAAGTGCCTTTTATCACGGCAGATAAAAGGAGAATCGAGAAATCAAGCAAAGTCACGTTTCGTACATTTCGCAAGGTAACGAAACATCTGCAATTTGTCAAATTCTTTCGATCGCGATGAATGTATCACGATGAGTGTATATCGTTTCGACGCCGATTAATTTCATCGCGTGTCGGAAGATTTGATTTCGCCCTGAATAAACAACTCTATAACAGTCGGTTCCACCGTTTCGCCTCTATTTTCTCTTTCCCTCGAGCGTTTCGCGTTTATAACTCGAACCGTTTCGCCGGTTTAGCTTTCAAAGGATTTAGCAACAATTCACATATCCAACGGTGTGTTCGTCAGCGCATAGCTTTCGCTATATCGTGAAAGTTAAGAAAACACGGTCGCGATTGTTGTTAGATTTTATGGCGCGAATATTACAGGCACCACGATGGTAAGAGCCTCGCTAATGTTGGTTACGAGACTGCGCTAAGTTATTATTGCATAGGAAACTCCGTTAAGCCGTAACGTTCGCCCCTTCCTTCGCTGATGCCATAACACGCTGGCTTAAAGCTACGAACGGATGGATTTTCTCGTATTCCGGTTATTCGATGTCTCGATTACGTTGCATCCAGTCGAACGAATGTTTCGCGTGCCAGACTCTTGCCTTTTCTATTTTATTTTCGCAACAAAATTGTGGATACGACTTTATCTCGTATTTCACGGAAACGTTTCGATATTTTTTTGGGGAATTTTTCGACTATTATTGTGATTCCTCTAGCTTTTTTTGAACGGTATACGTTACGAGCAGATAAATTCCTGCGATATTCGATCTGGTCCGAAATTTTACGAACAATGTAGCGTAATTGGAGAATGAAGTGGTAAATCCGAAAATTCAGAATCATAAATGATGCTCGACCCGAAGCTTATAAAGGATTCCAGCCAGGTTTACGGTGTTTCAATTACGCATGCGATCATAGGCCGTGTTAGGGTCGTTCTCCACACCAGTCAAGGCTCGATCGAAACGTAAACTCTCGAACGGCCGGCGGATAACGAGTCGAAGGGTGAAATCTCGATGGAGGGCGGTCGAACGGTGATGGCGATTCGTAGGGATAGATGAATGCTCCGAGGGACGAGAAAGTGTGTGGTAGGGTTGGGTTAGAGAGCTGTCGCAAACCACACGCCTCCACCGCTATTGGTAGCAATTCGACCAGTGTTCCCCGACCGTAGTTCCGCCGCTCGATTCGACGCTATTGCCGGTGGCATTGTAATTGGCTGTCAAATGAGAGCTCGACCTCTCCTAAATCTTCCAAACTCGCGCCACCATGGATTCCGAACGGTCTCGGTTCCTTGAGATCGCGAAAACCCCGGCTCGGACATCGTGGTCGTGAACAGATCTCCTGCAGCTTTGGAACGATGAAAGAGTCGAAAGGGAAGATCAATGACAACGTATTCGATCGTTCGAAAGAGCTCTCCAAGCATTCCCGGAGGTATGTCCTGATCCTATTGTACGGCCAAGGAACTCTCGAGCACCGTTTCCGTGGGATTCATGCGTGAAACGATCCTGGATACGCGAACGATCCGAAGAAAAGCGGCAGAATATTCTTGGCATTTTAAATAGCCGTCGAACGTTTCTGAAAGACACGGCCGATCTCGTAGCGGAGAAAAATAAAACTCGACCAGAAAACTCGTCGAGATAAAATAGAAACGCCGAGATTCCTTCGCTGGGTAGCTACGAACGGAAAACCTTTATGCGAAAAGATGACACGAAACTTTTATATCGCGCCAACTTTCCTGGCTTCGACCACGAACACGGAGATCGGCGCATAAAATTCTTGAAACGAGAGACTTCGTTAAACTTGCGACTCGAGAAAGCGCACAAGGAGTTTCGAGAATCGATTCCCGGGCTCGAACAGGTCGTTCCTAAAAAGGATCCCTGGTCCCGTGGTGGTTCGAAGGAGAACAAAAAACAAACGGCAAGAAGAAGTCTAACGAAGAGGCTTTTGACTCTGGCGTGGATCCGTCTCGCTTCGCCGGACTTCTATGAAGCGTTTTGGCCGTGCGCCCTCGCGTTTAATCTCAGACAATGACTGGGGTGCCGAAAAAAAAGGGGCGGTTTCGAGCTCGAAAAGAGGCGCGAAGAACCGAGACGTATACGTATTATCCGCGCACACCCTCTCTTCGCCGATTGAAGGGAGGAATATCTCTTTTTTTTTTCGTCTCCCTTCGTGCACCGACACGCTCGCATTTTGCCCTAGCATTCAGGCATTCGACGGGTCTGGGCGACAGTCATTAACGGAGATGATGGTTAGGTGTGCAGACTGCGGCTCGAAAATGATTTCCATCGCAGATACGCGGTTCGCAATAACGATCGTGGAATATTACGGCTAGCCCTCGTTCTCTCTTTCTCTTTTTTTTTCTTTTTCCTATCAACGGAGCCCTTCGTTGCCCGCGGTGTATTTCACCCGGCGCGACTCGTCGCGGCGTCTGCGTTCCGTGTGCAACCGGCGAAAATGAGTTTGCTAATCGATCCTGTCGCGACTCGATACCAGACGTCGCGGTCTCCTTTCTTCTCTGACGGTGATAAAAAAGGCCTCGTGACCGAAAGGGGCGGAATATTGCGTGGCCGACTAATCGAAAACCGTGCTGTCGTTGAATCGCAGAGAGCTTCGTCGTGATTTTCAATGCTGACGTTCCTTTGAACGTGCTCGAAGACTGCTGCCATTGAGGTTGACCAAGCTTTCGTGTAATTGGAACAACTTCTCCTCGCGCTGATAGTGGTCCGGGATGCAATTCGTGGATCGTTTCCTCTGACGTTTGTTCGAGCTGTCATCGTGAACGAGGTCGTGTTAAGAAGGATATTTTTTTTGCTCCTTTGATCTGCGGGTACATTGAACATAGTTTTCGATCATAGCATTCGCTGGAAGCACGTTGTACATAGGATATTTAAAGAGATCGATGAGTTTCATAGGATAGTATTTTTATAAGAGTACATTATATTCATGAAATGTGGGTTTTTTTATAATTTATAAGTTCTTAAAATTTCAGACATGTGTTGGAAATTCGATATCGAAAGGCGATATATTGTGACAAATTGTATTCCGATGTACTTTTAGTCGAATCAGATTCCGTTAAAGCCTATAGTACAGGCATCGAGTTTCCGCATTAATTATTATCGCAATAATTAAAAGGTAGCCACGCCCGCATCTCGGACGGCGAAGGGTATTGAGCGAAGCGGAAGTTTCGAAACCGGGGAAACAGAATCCGAAGCTGACTGGTCCACGACTGTGTAATAAAGAAAGGCGTTTAATAATGTATTGCCCAAAGTGCGCGAAAGAAATCTCTCACGATTGAAAAGCCGGTAAAAGGAATGATGATAAATGGAAGAAACGCGTCTGAAACATTTTAATTAAAACAGACTTAAGAGACGTTGTCCTCCCGCGTATCTGTTAATATATGTATTTATACCGTAAGATGCGAAGAACGTGGCACAGTAAAATAACCACAAAACCCATAGATGAGAAAATTATTTCTTACCTCTCTCGCTTAGCAATTAGTAATTGCATCAGAAAATCCCCGCAAAAAAGAAACCAAGCGTGATTTCCCGTTCTTGTTCGAGGAACGAAGGTAACAAAGAAAATTAAGAAAGCTCTGCAAGAAATTTCATCCGCGGTCGTCGAGCGAGCGGTGGCACACCCTCGAGCATTTCGACACGAGGGATCGTTGTGCGTAACAATTGTACGGGGGGTTGTTTTCAATGGAAGCGTCGTAATTGCGGACAGACAGAAGAAGAAACCTCGACGCTACGAGACGAGCTCCTCTCCGGCGTCGTGGAACGCGAGACGTCGCTTACGGTGATGACGTCCCTCGCCTGGATACGAAAGGGGTTGAAACGGGCTGAAAGGGTTGGTAACCACGACGCTATACCGGCTGGTTGGAACATAATGAGCACCGTTCGCCCGGTTATGCTCGCAGTCAATCAAAGGGTGTACGATTGCGAGCGAACGAAGAAACGCGCCACTACGCGCTTCAAATAACTCGAGAAACAATTCGAATTTTTTGCACGCGGCGGAAACATCGCGGAACATGCTTCCCCGTGTAATTAGAGAAGATTGAGTTAAACCTTCCGCGCATTTTTAGCATTTTCACGAGAGTCCTTTTCATGCCGGCTCTTACGCGGCTGACTCTTCACTGATTTTTCCACCGAATTCGCACTTTCGTTCATTATGTGTAATCAAGCGAATTCTGAGCGCATTATGAAACGTTCATTAATGTTGCAGCTTCCTCGAAATCGATGCTTTTGTCGAAATGAAGTAAAAGCGGAAGCTGATAAATTAGTGTTTTAAATTACTGCTTCCTATACGTATTGAAAGCATATTCGAGGTAAATTACGAACCTGTATATCAAGTACATACTCGGACCATATTTTCTCGTGATTTGGAATTGTTAATTTACGTTTTCGAACTCGATATTCGTTTAATTGAACAGGTAGTATAACTTAAGCGATAATAGGTAATAAATAGAAGCTCGTTATCGTGAAAGTTGTCTAAGAAAGTCAATTTGCATGGTCCGCTGCACGAGCATTGAAAAAAGCGGACCAGAGTACCATCGATAAAGCATTTCTGAAAGAACTAATTACCTCTTAACGATTTTTTGATTGATCTCGGCTACTAATTGCGAGCGATAAAGAATCAGATAATGTTGATTGTATCGATAACTACTTAGCAAAGCACGCGAATGAAAAGCCAGTCTATCTGTCAATTTGAAATGAAACTAAATTGCTTATCGATTATCGCAGCAGTCACAATTCAGGAATACAGCTGAAAAATCAAAACCATCGTCGTAATTATAAAACGTTCATCGTTGACCACGATGCAGTTCACGAAAGTATATTCAAGGATCCAGGAAATGCGGAATAAATGGAATGTTATACGAACAACGGAGTCGTATGCAGGATGATGATTACCAAGGATTGCATTGCTGTTCTTGAAAGCCTATTAGCGGAACCTCGTTGTCTGACCGACTGAACAAGGCTCAGGGACGAGTACAAAGCTTCTTGGTCGAGATCGGAATAAATGCAGCATCTCGAAATTAACTGTCCTCGTAATTGCATGCAATCCCTCATTTATCCCGCGACTTGGCCCATTGACTTTGCTGGCATCTTCTTTGTGAAAGTACACGAACGCGTTCGTTGGGAAACGAATCTCTGGTCGACCGTTTAATCAAGACAAAGGGTGGAACGTTGTCCAAGAAAAGCCGTGCCTTTCAACAAAGTGTCCGCGATGATAAAACGAGAGAAAGCATCGTCTCGCAGCATCTTAGAGGACTTTCTATTCTCCCGAGCCGAGGAAAGGATTAACTATTCTTGGAAATTCAATAAGTATTTTCCCTCCGTCGTACGAGAGCCCTTTAAACTTTCCTCGACGACCTTGTCGCGAAAGAATGGTCGGTAATGGAGTCCATGTAAGGAGTCCAAACTCGGAAGAAGCACAAACGAGAAAATGGATGCTGAAAAGAGTAATCGAAAACTATAATTGTCCGAAATGTTTTCGATTGTGGAATATGTATAGTTTATTTATGTATTTAAAAAAAAAGGCTTAACTCGTGAAGTAGAGATCTTCAGAATTAACTTCGCAGGATCCAGTCTGATGAAAAAATGAAAGAAACTAGAGGATACTCCTCTTTTTCTCTTTAAATTGTATACAATTTGGGCTTTTTATACGTATACAACAGTTTCCTGGAAAATAGTATTATTTGTACAATTTCTTCGTTGGTAGTCAGTCGTGGTACTTCGAATACAGAATCAGCAATCGTTTTTACAAAATCCTTATTGGCGAGCATTGTGCCGGTAACATAATGGCCTTGAGTGGAAAGTCGTGGAAGGAAGTAATAGAAAAAGAGAGAAGGACAGAGAGAGCGACGAAGAAATTCGTACACGAGAAACGAACGACGGTAATGACGAGCCGAATATAGACCCCGTAAAACCCGTAAGGCTTCCCTCATTATATTCTCTCTTCGACCCACCCTCTGGCATCCCCTCCGACGCTCGAGTCACGATTTTTACCCCACCGTTCACCCTGTACCGACGACAGTCGCGCTCGGGATGCTCTTGGAACAGACGATTTCTTTGAATGCGGGCCAAAGATTGCCCACGGTAATAATTATTGCGGAGGCTTTCTTTTAAAAATCACCGACCTGTGAATAACAAATGAAAAAGACCAGGAACGGGCCGGTGTCTGCGAAAACGGGGTCACCGGCGGCCGGAGCGAGGCCGGATTCGGCGAAGAGAGAGACGGCGAGTGTCGACGTCTCGGTGAGATCGATTTGCAGCCGCGACTAACGCGAAATTTCGCAAACCTCTTCCTATCTCGGTTCTCTTACCGGACTCTTCGTTTGTTCTCTTTGAAGTTTCGGACGCGCTCAACTTCGACACACTATCTCGCATCCGCAAATCCGGTGGATTCAGCGAGAACGCACGCGGGATAACGTTTGAATATTTCTCTGCGAGACCAGTTGCAACGGTATTAACCAATATTTGCACGATAGAATTTGATGGGACCAGTGGAATATTGCGAGAGCCAAAGTGATTTAAATCCAAAACCAGAATATCGTTTTTAACGTTTACCACCGACCTGCTCTCGAATTAAAGCGAAACCTCTGTTAACTCGCGAAACCCGCATACCTACCCGAACACCTGAGTGTCTCCTGCGTGTCACGATCGTTATTACTCGACCGACACGAAGACCATCATTCACGATCGAAAGATCACAAGCTTTTTATTTAAATCGAATGACATATCGCCGGTTTTACAAGTTTTCCAAGGGTGCCCGGACGTACCAGCCAACACACCGTAATATCGGGCTTTACCCTCCCACGGGATAGTTCAATCAATATCCGAGATATTTCGTTTCGCGGAATGATATTTCTCGCTAGCCAGCATTTGCGATGAAAATTCGTGGCAAACGCGACGATGAAATAATTTCGGATAAATTGTAGTCGCGAAAAAAGAGGGTGAACAAATCGACGGTTGTCGTTGGAGGGTGAGAAAGGTATAAGCAAGGGTGGTTCGATGACGGGGAAACGCATCGTTTTCCACCGACCGATTTATTTAATGGACGTACCGTCGCGTCGCTTTGTTTGTGCCATTACGATTACGAGTTATTTTAAGAACCGATCGGTGTTCCGTTCAAACGAACATTGTCTACCAAGGAAGATTCGAATTTTCCTTTCAGCCTTATCGTTTCGCGAATAAACAGCTCCCATTATTTCGTCTCTTTCGCTGTTAAATTAAGCGACGGTGGAAATTCCTTTTCAAGGAAGTTATAACGACACTGTCTTGCCCCAGAGTTTGGCAGCTAAAGATAAATGAACGCGAACCGTAAACGGTTTATCTTTTAATGGTTTAATATAGTCTGCCTACCTTTACGAGTAAACGACACATTTTAATTGTTGCAGTAGAAATTTCTGTTTACTCGAAACTTTGATACTTTGCAATCTCATACACCTAAACTTATGTATCTAAAACCGACTCATTTCACAATTTCATCTGATCTGACATCAATCCTCGCAATTTTTTAATAGTATGAACGTGAGTTAAGATTGAGCTACACCCATACTAATTTTCAAGCAGATTCAATGATCGGACTGAGATTGCAAGAATTCCTGATTTCAAGCGAAGGTATCTCGAAAGCTACATTCCCGAAAGGTTTCGTTCGAAAAGACGGTGCCCGGTGACGAATCCCCGGTTGTTTATTTTTAAGGGATGCTAGTATGAACATACAGCATACTTTGGGTAGGTACTCGGGTCAGTCGTGGAAGCCGTTTGTCGAGTATCATATCGTGCAACACTCGACCTCTCTAGCCCGACTACGCTAACCTATCTCGAGCTAACTCAACATCACCAAAGCCAGGCCAACCCTCTGAGCCACCCCCACGGACAACGGGGTACTTTGTTTACCTAGTGCTCGACCATCACTAACCCGGCTACCAGTGTTACGTACAATACTGCACGGATGAGCTACAGCGTGCACCGATGCAAACGGTTACACATACCGGTGTGTCCAGCTATCTCATACGTAGTCTGGACACGTACTTGTATTTATTTATTGTACTTGGAACAGTTTTTGCAGTCCCAGTTTCCGGTAATCCGAAATCAGGACGGCGGACTTGTTTACTGCAAATATTGGCTCCTTTCGTCCGACCGACGAAACGGGATGCTTTTACGTAATCGATAACGCTGCCATTTCTGATGATGCGTCCGTCGTGATTATTGTATTTGTGTCAATAGAGTACGGGTACGTTTCTGGTTTCGAGTTTACAGCGAACCATGGTAGCGGAAAATAATTTCACGATGAAACAGAAATATTATACGATGAATAGATTCTGTTTTGATGTCTAGCTTAAGACATTTATCGTAAACATAACTTTAGTTAATTGAAAAGTACAGGGATATAAAAACGTAAAGATATACAGATCCAGAGGTATAGTAACCCAAGGGAAGATGTGGAAATATATAAATGTAGGAATGTAAAGATCAGAAGTTATAAGGATTTGGGAATATACAAATCTAGAATTGTGGAGATGTAGACACGTAGAAGATATATGGAGCTCTAGACATGTGAGATCTAGATCTCTGCCTAGGGGTACAGAAATGTGGATGTATCTAGAAATACAGAAATCTAACAATGCAGGAACCTAGAATATAAAAATGTAGAAATATGAATAACGTAGGAATCCAGAAACGCTGATCCATTATCCCCTGATAATGGTTGAGAGAGCATCGAAACTATCGTCTTAAATTTACGTATTCCCTAAGTTTACTTGGTTGTTCTATAAACTTTATTCGACATCACTGACCGAGATCAATAATAACTTCGAATAGCGAATTTCCGTTGGTTCTTGGAATATCCGGGATTTCGCAGTGGATTTCAGTGAGACGCAACAACGAACACCTCGAGTTTGCTATTCCCTTTCTGCTTGCTCGAGGGATTAATACGTGTTCAGGAGATCCAGGTGAGAATCTCAAGGGGTGGACAAGGTGTAACGCAAAAGGTTAGTGTATCCTAGGTAACATTTCCTCCAGCCAGTGTTTGATACCCTTCTATTTGTTCCCTCTTTCTATCTATCCGACTCGTTTTCCGATCCGAGGCCCGAGGGGTCGACCTTCCCTCTTAACTGTACGACCTGCGTCGGATTAGGATTTATTTTAATCCTAAAGGACTGCCCCTTCAACGTTCGTGACTTCTCGTCCTCGTGTTCCCGTATATACACACACTCTTTCTTCCACAATCCCTGGGTCGGGGATATCGTCTTTCTTCGCGTGCTACCACCTTCGCAAACAACCCTTTTTCGTTTAGGAATCTGAAAGTTTGCACGTTTGTAGAGCAATTGACGACGCCCCTGGTGTCCCGAGAACGACGCGGTGTAATTAAAACAAGTTTCACCACTACTTCCAACAAATATATTACAATTTACTAAACTTCTTGCAACAAGGATTTACTGCACATTCTTCCTTCGTTTTCACACGTGGAATCTTATAAACGATTGCACCTCTCCCTCCACCTAACGCAACATAAGAAACTTAGAGTCTTAACTGCGTTAAGAATAACATAACACTCCCTTATGGTCGTATTGTTCAGACATTGAGATGAATATGGAATCACTTTGCCCACGTTCCCTTTCCCGTTAACTCATCGACTAATTCCAGACGATCGCTGAAACACAAATGTATTTATATCCATTCGTATAATTTCTCCCAGACAGCATGCGATATCTTCTTTCAGGCCTTTCATCGAGGCAAATGAAACGGTCGCCCATCGGTCTAGCCGACATTGTTCAAAATTCACCGACTACGAGACCGTGTGCCGATGCTCCTTTGAGAGCTGTGCATCTCCCCGAAGGTTTTATAGGAAATCAATATCGGGACGCGTGGAGTGTTCGTTTCAAAGGAATGATCGACGATGGTGGGCACGCGTGGACCGACTGACAAAAATAATGAAAAGGGTGGTATTCTCGGATCATTCTGATTTCACTTATCAAATATGCGCTTGGCAACAGAATCTGCACCTTTCCTAATTTAGAATTTGGAAGTTTCAAATTTTTAAATCGATTTTACTGCTCATCTCTGTCCTCGAGTACGTGCCATGTGTTGGTCCATGGACCGTGTTCCTCGAACGCAGTTGCACATCGCTGTTCCAGTGAACCGACAAAAAAATAGAGGAGGAAGGGACGCATAAACCGCCATAAAATCGTGCGATCAATCACGAGATTCGCGTAATCTTCTAATAAATAAATCCGGTCACGTATGCGGATGCGTACGGTCACGCGGGACTGCAAACTAGCGCGATTTAGGGCGAAAAAAAGGCGTGTCACGTTATCGTTGGCGGACATCGGAGGCAATTCGATTTAGTCGATTCGGTTTTCGCTCAGTCTGTAACCGGCCGTTTTGACGCATCCCGCGTTAAACTCGTGATTAACGAAATAACCAGATCTCTTTGTGCGCGCTCGATTCGATTCTGCTTCCGTCGTTCGGCGGGTTTAATGTATCGCGATCAATGCGGTCATTAATTACGTCGAAAAACCGGGTGTAAACGTCCGTTCCACTTATGCCAATAGTTTCATCTCGACAGGGGAGACAGGGTGGCTTATTGTGGGGTTAAATATCCGCTGCGAGCGTTCGATCTTTGCTTCCATACTGAATCGACGAAGCGCGATTAATTTTTATCGCAACGATCGATGCGATACGTGTCCTTTGAAATCGACTGACCATTATTTAAAAATTGCCCTTTTCAAAAAATTTTATGCGATTAATCGTAAATACGGCACATTGAATTTTAAATCGACTCATTTAAAATCAATTAACTGAAGAGTATCGATATAAAATTAACGAATAATATGGTATCATAAGAACAATTGTGCGATGACGAATGTAAATTGGGTTGCGACACACGAACGCATACAGTAATTATGTAATATAATATTTACACAACAGTTGATGTTATATGCATAAGTTACATGGATTTGATGATCCGCGGAATTCGTGTAACGATGCCACATCAAAATTACATGAACACGGTAAACATCGAAATGTATTTCCATAATTAAATGTACGTACAAATCGAGCATAACTTTTCCATTTCACGTATGCCCATTCTCGCCGACTCAGTGCGTACGATTGATCGATTACCGATGGAAAGTGAAAAGGAAAGTAATATAAAAAGTTGCGGTGTTCTGTCACGATACGTAGCAGGAGGATAGCAACAGGCTCTGGAATGTATGAATACACACCTGCTACTTCGCATTTTGCTACTACTTTATATTCAAAACAGCAACGATAAAAAACCAGAATTCCTATGAGCCATGTAGATGGAACTTTTTCAGATGCATAAGGGTGGAGACACATATTTCACGTTCCTAAGCATTTTCTTTTACCATTGCGACCACCTTTCAAATCATTTATGATACCATGCCGAACGTTTCTTCGCCGTTTCGACCCTTTTCTTTTATCTCTTTTTCTGATCTGCGATTTTAAATTACGTATTTCCTCCGTTGTCGTAAAAATCGCTACGTCTACGTTATTTAAAGTAGACACTGCAGACAGTGGACGGAACCGAACACGGTTCTAGGTCCTTTGATTTTTGGAAGTCTAAAACTGGAAATTGGAATTCTGGGGCGTATGATGCTCGAACGTTGCAACCTCAAAATGACCAAACGAGACAGAAACACCGGGTCAGAAGATTTATTCGATGAAAGGAGTGCTCGAAGGAGCACGCGTTCATGGCGCGTGACCGAGGGTTGCTTTTTATTCCAGCACAGGCGTGTTCGAGTTATAAATTTATATCGCGCACGGATAAATTTGAATCGAAGAACGAGGCATGGAAAAAATTGAAGTAATCGTCCGATCTGAGGGACGAGACGTCGCAAGGTGAAAAAGAGTCGCGCGAGGGGGTGGCTCAGTTTAGGTAGGAGACATTGGCCCGCTCAGACGGCGCTACAAATGCAAATATACCTTTTCCTCGCGAAAAGAAGCGACATCGATGAAAAGCGACGAGGAGGGTGGATTGCCGACGTTGCTGGATGAGGCTGGAGAAGGAAAAACGATGAGAGTAGGGTGGGACACGAGCGTGGCAACCCCTTCGATCTGACAAGCAGAGCTTACGTAAGCGTCAGCCCTGCTGTCTTTCAAATTACATCGCTGTCCCACACTCGGCACCGAGTTTCAGCGCGACTTTTCGCCCAGGGAAATTTACGACTTCGACGAACGCTTTTCTTGCGAACGATCGCGAATACGCTTTACGCGAATCACGCCGTCTTTTTCCATTCCCTTTGTCCTCCATCGCCGGAGGAAACGACCGGGTCAAGGCGCTCTACGCTTGGAAGAAAGATCTACCCCTGTCTTCCGACATCCTTGTTTCCACGAAAATACTCGCTTGAACAATTACTCCTTCGGTTTCAGTCCTCACACACGACGTGTTAGGTCAGTGCTGACAAATCTGTGGTTCGTATCTTTCCGGCACGTCAACCATTTATAAATGCTGTCACTTTATTTTCTTATGAATTATTCAACGTTCAAATTCGTTTTTCCGAAAAGTTTACGTCCATAATTGGCAAAATGTCTTCGATGTGGGAATCTGAAACATGTGAAATTCAGAATTTTGAAATATGAAGATATGGGAATACAAAAATTTTCAAATTTACATGTGTGAAGTTATCCGAAGGAACCCTACGATGCAACCGGGCGTACGTCTCGGTATAACATACGTGTTTCGATTTTCTAGCACACATATGAAGATACCAAAATGCGGGTCACGTTCCATTTAAAAAATTGGGGTTATCCTCAGTTTTCTACCCAGAATGAAAAAGAAGGGAAATTTTTCCGTTGCATGGCGTTTCTTCGAAGCCATCCAACATCCTTGTCCGAGTAAATGGAAAGGACAGTGACGGATAAATTACTGGAAATAGCTGTTGAGCAGCGACGAGCTGCGATCTGGCTGACAGATTACAAGTAAATTACATCGAATTTGACGGTCGACTAATGCAGCGCAGATCAACGTGTCTGATCTAATTTATGCTACGTCGTCCATCACGTTACTTATTAACGTTTACTCGAGTTGGAGATTCGAATTATCGTCAAACAGCATCGTCGTGGACACGAACGTAGTCGGTTCGTTAACGAGATTTCTGTTTTTCAACGGCAACCTACGAAAAGTTCATTGATGACAGGAAAATCGAAGCGGATGGAAGACCGAAACGGTGACGATGAAATTTTTTTTTCGGTAACCACGTTGAGCTGGGACACATCAGTCAGTTTAGCCGAGGACTGTCGATTAAACCGTGCACGATACTTTTAATGGCGACGGCTTGTTTCCTGTCCGGAACAACCATTAATTTCGGACCGTGCCCGCGATATCGATAGGGGAACAGATGTCCATAGTGTTGATAAAAGCGCGTTCGTGAAAGTGAACTTTACAGGATAATAACACGTGTATGTTTGACGGATATGTGCATGTGTGCGAACACTCTGCGCTGACCCAGCCTGGAACAAATGAATATGAACGTTTAGCCATTCAAGTCGGCACGATTCGAGAAAAAGGGAGAAGAACCGAGACAAAAGGCATTTGTACTTTCGGTTTCATTGGGCGCGATGTTTTACATATGGCCTGGTTTTGAATAATTGCCATATTGTTTGTATGGAACGTTGATATCGAATGGTTTTAACTGTCAAAATAAAAGCCTTTTTATCGTGTAGCTCGAAATTGTAAGATATGGGCAAAAGTTTGAAATATGAATTGTGTCCCTTTTCATGACAATTGTCAAAAATCCGCATTGTTACAAGTTTACCGATCTCAACGTGCATTTTCCCGCAGCGAAAGAGTTAAATCGGCCATATCCGTGGTATTCTTCCGGAAGTACGGTAGCGACAGGCTGAAAAACGCTCAAGAGGAACGTTCGAGCCGATATATTGCTTCGTGGCGACATAGTAATAGCGTGGCTCGCGAGACGGTAAAGTAAACACGCGATCGATATTGTTTGATTTATGGGCTGCAACAGCGTGGACGATCGCTACCCGATCACGAACTGTTTTCGGAGCCTGCATTCGCAAGCAATGGTCGAGGTTACGCGTTCAACCCCCCGTACACCACCCTCTCTATTCACCATAGCTGCGCCACTGTCAACGAAAGCAATGTACGTACACATCTAACCGCGACCACGTACGTGCACACGAGTGCCTGCTCCGAATTTCTAATTTTCGATATTGACAAGCGAACGACGCCGAACCCTTTTCACCTCTCGCCTACGTTGCACCCGTTCTTTTTCAACGGACTAGCCCGATTCATATCAGCTCGCACGTACCGTTTATTGGTCGTTGGATTGCACAGATTTATGAAGCTGTTCGGATAATCCCGTAGGCGTCGCACGACGAATTTTTAGGAACAAAGTCGAAACGGAACAGGAAGTTCCTCGAGGAATCTATCACGACTCGATCGGGACTTTGTACACGTTTCGGCGAAAAGAATGGTCTCCGATGGCGATTTCGTATGCGAGGGAAATCGTTCGAAAAGAGCGAGTTAACTGTAGCGACGATATCGATACTACCGATCTCGGCTTGCAATTTATGATACTGCATGGGTACAAGGGCGTTTTCGATGTAATATAAAGCATGAAATTAACCGTAAACGCAGTTGCGAAGAATTCAATACCTGCGCAAAATCATCGAACTATTTCGCGTACAATTACGAAGTTTGGAACAGTATTATTCTATCGTGGCCTTGCCTCATCCCCAAAGGCAACGTTTGTACGTCGAACACAGAGGGCCACGAATATTTGGCCAACTCTCAGAATAGTTGAATGATGAGGGTGCGCTGGGGATGATTCAGAGCAACGAGGTGCAAGGGTGAGAGAAATCGGCGAGCTCGAAGCTAGAAGGAGGTCGTGGCAGAATATATGAGCACGAAGGAAAAAGGCGTCGTTACCGGAGGCTCATTAACGGGAAACTATCCCCAAGACACCCCTGACGGTATCTTCGAGCCAAGCCAGAAGCTCGTGGGATGTAGTTTGCGCACGGAACAGCGCTAGGAAACTGCACTGCTCCAATACTAATTAGTCCATCGGTTCGATCGTTCACTAGCAGACGCTTCCTCCTCTTTTTCCCTTCTGACTTCTTTTCACCGTCTCCATTCTCATTTTTCTTCGATCTCTCAACGCTGGCTGGCTTCGCGCTGCTGAAGAATCGGTTCATTTGTTACCGAGTTAGGTCATCAAATGATAAGTAATCTTAAAAATTGTTTCCTTAAAAGAGGCAAAAGAGCTATTTTTGGAAGCATTTGTAAAACGGAGCTTTCTGCTCAATTACGGACATCTAGGTGTAAAAAGAGAATCAAAATGGCGGCACAAAGAGTAGAACGGAAGCATACTACATTTGATGCATGTTTTGCGGTGGATGATTCGAGTATATGTATTAAATCTTCTCGGGAAACAGCTAGGAAAGGTAAATATTAACCTGCTATTTTGTGCCCCTCGGGGTAGTTTTAACCTCTGAAAAAAAGAACAGATAAACAACGGGTGTTCGTCTTTGTTCTTTTTTGTTTCGACCCTTCCTTTTTTCTTTAGCGCGAAGCTGCACGAAATTTGGACGAGTGCCATGCCTAACTGTCGGAGCTCCTCCTTTCGCGAACGCTTCAGATTGCCGTTTCTGAAAGTTCGTCCAATTACCGGGCATTAGTCCTCGTTTCATCTCGACCTGGGCGCGAACAGAGCAATTTCCTCGTCGCCTCTGCATTCGTTATTGTTTCATTAGGAGCTCCCGATTCTTTAAAATGCGCTCCGCTTGTGTTTTCATCGGAAAAACTTTGTACAGTTTGGTCTTAGTAAGTTCCGACCCCTTTCTGTAAATTACCGTGCTGGTTCTGAAAAGTTTCCGCGAGGAAAATATAATGTTTCGTTAATTAATATTAAATCGCCGAGGACATATTTTCCCATAATAACATTTAATAAACTCAACTTTTGATAAAATTACTAAAAGATTCGTGTAATTCGAAAATCACGTTTCGTTACGCGAATTCCTTTCCATCAAATATTTCCTGAAATATCGATCAAACGTTCTGTGCGAATAACGAAAGAGATAATTAAGAAATTCCACTAGTATCAAAGCATTCGGATAATGAGTTCCGTGGCATGGCAATTTGTAATAGTGCCGTATTAACAGAAAAGCTGCCGATGTATTAGGTCACACATGGGCTCTTATAAATGCTAAGCTTCCATTTCGCTATTGGCCGAGTAACAGACACGAATGGTCAGGTAATGAACGACCGTATGAACGAAGAAGGACAGAGACACATAGAATCGATGGGATATTCAAGTAATGACAACGATAACGACGGTGACGATAATCAACGCGCAACACCCACGTCGAACGCGATCCGTAACAACGATGACGATGACGGACGATAGCTACAGGCCATTAAATAGATACCTGCTAATTGGTTTCTCTAGTTTCGATCGGTCATATATCGAACGTCCTACGATTAAACGATTCTCGATTTCACAATATGCCACAAGAATATTTAAGATCTTCGTGTTATTTCCTCGCGTTGAATTTATATCAGCATTTACACGACATCGAGTGTATTAAACATCACATTCATTTTCGATGGAATATTTGAAAAAGTAACACGTTCGGGACTGCAGTCAAACCTATTTTGCAATAATACGCGTCAGTCAATGTTTGCCGTCAGTCTATCATGTAGAGCCGAGGAAACGCAATTGAAGCAAACCGATCTGTCTCCCTTTAAATTGATTGACATACACGGTTGCGTCCGTGGAAGTCGAAGTAAGAGAGAAATAAGAAAAACGTCCCAGGCAACGGGCAACAAGCGTATAGATAGCTGCGAATACGAGTGGAAAGCTACATCGAGTCGTCTGTAAATCGAGTTTACCTCAGACGAACACCGCCATCATTTTCACGCCTCCGTCCGTCGCATCGTCTCGCGTCGTCTTTTTCCCGTTTTCGCGACGACCTCGCCGCGTAGCTGCGTATAAACCTTTTATCCGGAGAAATTACCGTGAATGGCTGGGAAAATCATCGTTCCTCCTTGTACATTGTGGCCTCTTTCATTTTCCTGGCGCGGTCCCCGAGGGAAACGCCTGAGACACCCAGTCGCAACAACCCACCCCATTTTCACCGTTGGAAACGCGACTTGGTTGCGTGTCGAGGTTGCAACAGTCGTCCCGTCGACGACGTTTAGAAAATGCCTGCACGTACGTTGCGGTTCGTGGGTGTTGAGACAGGTCGTAAGAAGGAAATATTCCGTCGCGAGAAAATTTCCTGTATCCTGCTGGAAATTCGTTTAACTCGCCCTCTCCTTGTCGCGCTCTTTAAATTCTACAGCCGGAGAAACTGCGGTAACAAAATCATCGTGTTACTCCGAAACCATCGAGTCGCCCGCGTGATAAATTTCTATCTACGCGTTAATCCCCCTCGCCTGGAATTTAATTGGTACGTGCACCAACTGTCCCGAAGGATTTGCTCGTTAATAAATTGGGTACACGTGGAGGGATTCCTATACAAACTACCGTCGCTTAAGGTAAAGATCGTAAGTTTTTAAGTTAGACCAGAAGAAACTGGACCAACGAGGAAACCGTAATTTTAAGTTAGAACGGAAGAAAGAACCTCGGACCGAGCGTAACTGGTATTACGTTTCCCTCGGTGGAGTTCCAACAACATCCGTGTTTGCCAGGATCCTGGCTTTTGTGTCCCGACCCATCCGTCGGGAAAATATTTCTGTAATTAAAATGCTGGTGCGCGAACCGACACAAGAATGTTCCACGTGACCATAGCTCTCCCTCTCTGCCTTCTTTTATTTGCAGATTTCTCGCCTCGTTGTCCTGTAATAGAGGCAAAATTCCACGATAACACGTCCGCCACGTAGCCCTGCGGCCCCCGTAATCTCGACGCCCAAGAGGCAAGTTCGAAACTACTAAGATCCGTCCGTGGGTAACTTACGAAGAGATTCGACCCCGTGCAGGGCTCACGGAACGTAAGAGCCGGAAGATATTTAATTTTCCCCCGTGGAGTTCTCTGCCCTGCTACGTATAAAACGCGCGAAATGATAACTGGCCTATTATTCGCAAGGAAGAGCCAGCGAAACGATAAAGGATAGCCGCGCTAGAAATTTATACTTAAAAGATTTCCCTCTTCCTTCTTCCTTCTCTCGCGTTAGACCGTGCTCGTTACAGGTGCTCGCGTTTGCGGAATAAATTCGCGGAACATCTCTGCCGTGAAACGCGGCCTCAATTCGTATCAAAATAACGCGAATTTCGACGGAGAATTTTTCGAGGGTGGAGAAATTCAACCGCGCTGTCCGAATTTCGTGATAGAGCGGGTTATATATCTTTGATCACTATCTGCAATTGAACTATCCAAACTGTACGGTGTCATTTGGAAAATTGGACTTTGAAGTTCTATTTCGTAGAAATTTGACACTGTCGACAAGTATTTTATTAACGTTTCCATTATTCTCCGAGATTCTTCTTTGTCCAGTACGACTCTTTCAATCTCTGCGAATCGTAGAAGGATGCAATGGAGAATAATTGACGAGGGTGAGAAGATCTTTGCAACGAACATACGTTTAACGAGCCCCATTGCTGGGGTTAGAAGTACCGGTCCCTATAAATGGTAAGGGTGTCAGAACAGAGAGCCATAGGGATGATTCTCGTTGCGGAAACAGCCGTCGAACGTCACGTACTTCTGTAATTGTTCATCCAACATGGGAGACATTTAACGATCACCATAAACGCTGATAATCGGCCACAGAATGAGAAGTTCCAGGCATTTTTCGTGCACGATCATTTCCCGCCAGATATCGGGTCTTTTATGAAATTTGTCGAACTTCGCCGATCGATTCTACGCGGTCGTTGGCATGACCAATTATTTCCGAGTAAAATAGTCGAGCGTGCCGCGATAAGATCTTCGCTTAAGAAGACCGAGACACTTTTATTACGATTCTAATGATCGTACCGACTACCGGTGCTATTAATGCGAAATAAATGTGAGAAGATATTTTCATCGTGTCGTAATATGTTAAACGATTGCATGCTTTTATTATGATTCGGAGAATTCTACAAATGAGAATATGAAAGGCTCAAAATGAAATTAAAATTCTGAAAATCTGACACAGAAAAAATAAATGCGTTATTACGATGAAATGCAGAATATAATAAAAAAATTGTTGGATAATAAATTTAAATGAAAATAAAGTAAAAATACTCGTATGAATATAAACAGCGAAATAATTTCAGGATATACATCAAAGCATATAATAAACTTATTCCGAGATAATTTACAAATTTTCAAACGAAATATAAAGCGAGGATTATTTTTAAATATATATTATAGTGTACGATCATGTTTGTGATACGAACAAACAACACATCATTCGATAGAATTTAATATTTCGACTATGGTTTGATGTAAAATGACATATGGGGTTACCGTAATGTCAGTAATGCTAGAACACGTCGAAAATTGAATCCGTCATACACGGTGATTTCATTATTAGATCGCTACAGGTGCGCCGAAATGTTATTACTGAACTATTAACAGATTCAACAGATGTATATTCGTGTCAAACGTTGTTTCTATGGGTCCGTTTCAACGATATCCTTGTAACGTTGTATCGTTGTGTGCATGCTCGCATAATAATCTTGAAATCGGATACGTCATCCAATGATCGATCGTTATTAATCAGAGATTTCTATATGCTACTATCCTCGTTCGTATGCGGAGAAGCGTGTATGCTATAATTAATTCATAATAATGTAGAACAACCATTGGCTAGTAATTTGCAAGCGGTTAATGGATCACTGATGGAACAATCTCTGGAATATCCAAATGGTCGAATTATCTAATTCGAAAACCAAAATTTCCAAATTTCTGTATTTACAAAGCCCCGAAATTCAGAATTAACGAGTAACATTTTGTAACATTTTCGCTTCCTAAAAGTACTGAACGATGGTTATCTTTGGTTTCAGGTATCTTGGATACGTAAGAGAGACCTGCACATACTCACTTCATCGATCTATGCGTATACGGGAGACGAGAGATTTTCCGTGAAACATCCAGAAGCATCCGATGAATGGACGTTGAAGATCGATTACGTGCAGCAGCGTGATGCCGGGGTTTACGAATGCCAGGTCAACACCGAGCCGAAAATGAATTTAGCCTTCGTGTTGAGAGTCGAAGGTAAAGCTGCAATTATTCGACCGTTCATATTTCGATTAATCCTTTCACGATCGATCGTTAAATTACGTAGTTCATAAAATGTTGGACTATTTGAAATCGGATCGATCGAGAGTCAATCTGGAAGGGTTAATCGGCGTGTTCACAGAATCTCTGTACCGCTGTAAATATTTTGCGCAATGGAGAATAGTTGAAAGACACAATTCCAAGCTTATGCGCGTGTCTATCACCTGATCGTTCAGGAAAGACACTTCCGGTACCCTGACTACGCACCAGCATGAGAAAAAGTACTGAAGCTTACCTTGCTTGCATGCCTGTCACCGTGAAACGTAACGTTTCTCGATAGGTCGGTATCCTTTCTTATTTTCTTTTTCTTTCTTTCCGTTCGGTCTCGCCGAATCACCGATCCGGGAGAAATCAATTCAACGGACGTTACAATACATACTTGCAAGCCGTCGATTTCGTCTCCCGGTACTTCTGCTGGGCAATTAATTCGCCTAATTGATTGCCCTGTCAACGTCGAGTGCACGTTGCAACCACCATCACCGCGACAACACTTCAGGTTACAACAGTGATGACGTTTCAGCGCCAATTAAAAGTCCTCGTGAATTATCGAGCATCGTCCTTGTTCGCGTATTAAGCACGATATCAGTTTACCACCGTCACCGGGATCGACATTAGCAAACGTAACGACGTGTTTCGTTACAAGATCAATCGCTTAGCTTCACTTTCCCCTCTGGTTTCGCTTCAATTAACGGTTATTCCACGATTCTGATTAATCGACGCTCGTGTTCCCTCTTCTATATCGTTTCTTCGCGTTGTATGATATACGAGCTGCTTTTACTTGGTACTTTGGATATTTATGGTTTTATTGAGATTGATCGTTAACGCTGTGTATCAGAGCTACAAATTACGCTGATCATTTACTAAACGAAATGTTTTTAACATTGTCTATATTAGAACTATAATATATTCAAAGACAATTATTCGCTATAATCGTTGGAATGCTTATCTTTAAGTTGGAGTATTTTACGCAAATTGCTCGGATAAATGATTCGAATTCACCAAGTTGAATAATTTCTTTGAGGATCGGCCACGCGTAAACTGTTTCCGCGATTCACGAGATTTTGAAGGCTTCGCGTGTACGTGCAACGCTGTTCATTAATTATGTTCGTAGCCTCTGCGTGTACCTGTCCCTATCACGAGGCAGCGTAACGGCGCGTATAACAGTAATTGCTCGTCAGGTGGCTTGGATCGATATTTTCGGACGACGAAGCGATACAGTTAGTTCGCTGATGAGGAATTAAATTATAAACGACCTGAAACTTTGATGCAATAAAGTGGTGCTCGTAATCGAGCCTAATTACTTCGAGTTTAAGCATTTTCGGGACAACACGCTCAACTTGAAACCGGGGAACTGTTCCCGATTCGAAATTTCGTGTCTCTTAAGAATATCGTGTACGCAAAAATATGGAAAATATGGATCTTTCCATGCGCTCAAATATCGAACTCTCTCAAAATTTATCAACTTCGTATACAGATCGTCCAAGTTCTGATGCTAAATCGATAAACGTGCACCGTATAAATTTGATACCGTCTAGATCGCGTCGTATTAAGGGGTAAAACCACTCTAGGATTTTCAAAACAATCAATTTTTTTTTTTTGGCTTAAACGATACTTTAGGGTCATACCAACAGAATGACGTTTGATTTATAGTGGAAAACAAATTTTAAAAGAGTCAATTATCAATTTTGCCGCAGCTTCTCAAAGCGCGCACTGAGTACTTACGCGGTGTGCTACGATTCATGGCTTTTGTATTACTTTTACCATTTAAAATAATAAATACACCTGTTACCTACAAAACAAGCGGTTGTAGAGGAAGAAGCGAACATCGACCTGGATGGCCAAAAATATGGTGCAGGAATCGCAGATTAGAGGTAAACAAGAAATTCAAGGATTAAAATGTTCATAAAACTTTAAACGCGTTTTTCTCGAAACCACTTTTGTCATACTGGGAGGACGGATTTCTCGGTGACTATTGCATGGATCGAATTGAAATTTGTACAGTAGCTTCACAACAATATCCTCTATCGTAGTACGTAGGATTTTTTTGATTGAATGTAAACTTTATTTTTTATAAACAATTCAATGCACATTTTTCACGCAAAAAGTCGATTCATTTCTTAAAACATGCATAACTTCTACAAAAATTGATTAATCAAAAAAATCCTACGTACTACGGAAGCCAATTGTATATAGATTATAAATTGTTGTCATTTTTTATTCCAAGTCTCACACATGGCGAGAAATCCGTCCTCCCGTGGCGGTGTTTCTACAAAATCTGTTTCCACCGATGGGCTCTGTCGCCCCCATTTTGTACGAAAATGACAAAACAAAAATTATTTTTTGTACTTCAATATGTGTTAAATAAACCCTCTGAAAAGAAATTCTTTTCCGCTTGTCGTACTTCCAAAATAAATTGTGAAATTTAGGTCTTTTTTTCTGGTTCTAGAGTGGTTTTACCCCTTAAGTAAAACACTGATATCGCACGATTTACTTACACGAGGTTAGAAAGAGGGAGGAAAAAGTATACCATAGGAACGTTTTGCCTGAGATATCCCGGTAGCAAGCCAAAGATAAATGCATGTGCTCTCGAAAAGAACCGCGCAGGTTGTTATCGCTCTCGAAGAAAGGGCGACCACGAACAAACACCGGGAATGAACAGCGATGCACGTTGCATACATACTTACCGTATGTACGTACGTACATTGACGGAGAGTCGCACGTTTACCTATATCGCGGTGCTTTCGTTGGCAGTTCAATCCCCGGGCCAGCCACGAAACAGTAGATCTCTCACGACGAAATCGATTAACTCGATATCTTTTCTGTCCTCCCGTTCCAGAACGTGCCCTTGTCCCCGCCACCGCCACACCGAACGCCATTCACCGGACGTTCAACTCAGGTTAGAATCACGCAAGAACAGACTCCTTTTCCGAGCTGTTGAACTGGCTGCTATAGACGTTTTATTACAACCTGTATGTAGATCATGTCTGCCTGTCTCTATATGTCTTTATTTCTCCATCTACCATCCACCGTCTAGCCGGAAAGCATGCGCGTGTGTAATCGTCCGCGTATACGGGGTGTGTCAATTTATCGCTTTGAATATCACCGAAAGATCGACTGATACAAATTCTCACCCTGAGTTCTCCCTAAAATTTTCTCAGATTTTTCCTAATTCTCCCCGAATTCTTCAAAGTTTTTTATAGAACCCTTCTTTCTCGTACTTGATCGCTTACATTAATTTGAAACTTTCAACTTCACCGCGATTCGTGAGACACTTTAAATTCAGTAGCGAAATATTCGTCATAAAATATATCTCTTGATACGGAGTCTTTGCGGAACGGATAGTTGAGGACATAATTACAGTGAGATTGAAATGGAACACCCTGTATACGTGGCAACTCGTGCTCTATCAGTGCATGCACGTCCTCGCCGTTTAGCGTTAATTAATGCACCCCCTGGATGGTTTTGTTTTACGAGGGTAGGTCGAGCTGACTTTGGCGGTAAGAGATTCGTTTCGCTGATCGTCACAAGTTGCTAACTAGTGTTATGCGATATAATGATAATGAACGGTATTGCATTATTGTTGTAATAATCACCGTACTGGGAAACTTTGAAGTACGAGAATAGATTTTTCCAATCAGATAACGTTAACGTGCTCGACCAATCCTCCTCTGGATATTTTAAGCTCCATATCATTATGCTTCCTCTAGGATGCTCGATAATTCGTAGTTTATTTTCAAGTAGAATTATACCGGTGCTTTCGACCAAAACTACTTAATCCTTTCGCGGAGTACATTGCGCAGGTCAGTAGTTTTAACTTTGTTCATTCGATGTTCCTGTTTCCGTTTTCAAAATCACGGATAACCGTGTCAAATTCGGGCTTGTTTGAATTACTCTTTTATAACAATAATTGACACGAGACGTTAACGCGCAATAAAATATTCGTTTCAGTAGTCGGACACATTAACCCTGATTCTGTTTTCCACTCAATTAAGATATTCACGGTAATAACGTAACTTTGGCCGGTACTGAGGTTCTCTCTTTTATTTCCACGGGCATGAACTTCGAAGTTTCATTAAAACTTTCATGGGATTCGTTTCGAATGTTAGTCACGAGCCTGGCTATGAGGCTGGCGAATATTCGCCCACGGAATTTGCATACGGTATAATTTGATGATACAAAATTTTGTAATTTTCATTATTATAAACTTACATTATATGAACCAACTATATTTGGTCTCTATTTTCTTCGTATCGTTTACTATTAAGAAAAACCACTAAAAACTGCATTCTACGAATTTGTACGAATTAACAGCCTAGGTCATGTCGGGGACCTAAATTTTATTTTGTTTAATACTGTACGTGTGCGTATCGAGATAAACGATGAATCATTCGATGAATCAATCAAAATTGCACTGCACGTGAACGTTAACCGTTAACCGCGTAATCGTTATGGTGTTCTGCCGTCAGTGTTGCTTAACACGTCAACCGCCATACGATCGATTAATTTTCAAAGTTAAGTTTAAGTTTGGCGTACTCGTTATTAGTATCGCAACACATCAAGTTGAATGTTATCGCTGTTCGAAATTAGACGAAACTTTTCTTTAAATCATTCGATTACGCCAAATGCGTGGCACGGTGAACGTGTTAAGAGGTGTTGCAAGGTTCCTGGTACGATAGATGCTGTACCATTTCGAGCGAATAAACGAAATTTAAGGAAGAACAGGGACAGAATGTTTAAGTGGCCGATTTCTAATGTTTGTTGCAGCCGCTCAGGCGAAAATCCTGGGTCAGGCAGACGTTTACGTGAAGAAGGGTAGCACGATAAGCCTCACGTGCACCGTTAATGTGCAAAGTACACCGCCCAGCAGCGTTTCGTGGCATCACGGAGGAGCTGTGGTGGATTTCGACAGTCCCAGGTACAAGCCACGAGAATCAAGTTCTCGAGTTCGTTCAGTAATACCCTTTCAACTCGCTATTTTCGCGTCAACTCCTTTCCTCTTCGATTAACTTGCGTTACGATTTTTATTCGGGGTAAGCGAGGTCTTCTGAAAATTTTTCCTACATAAGGAGGACCAGGCTCACCTTGGTCCCTACGTAGTTATTCCAAAAATCATCACCCATTTACGGTAAAAATTTGTTGCATTTCGTTATAACCTCGAGTTATCATCCTTTCGTGAAATACGATGAAATATCCTTCTTAGAATTGTGCTTACTTAAAATTGCAGCCATACGAATATAAACATTCTAAAGATTCTTCTATTTACTCGTTGAATCGTTGAGATTTTGGTCGTTCAGTAACGTCGAGGGTAGTTTTCGAATGAACGACGTCAGATGTGTTAGTTAGTAGTTTGAAATTCATGAAACGGTTACAAAAGACAGCGATAACACGAGCATTCCAGTTGGGAACGCGACTTGTCTCGTCGCGACATCGTGACGCTGCGTAACGCGTGTCAGAAAATTCTTAAGAAAGCACTAACAAAACGTCACGTGAATCTGTGCGGTGAATAGTATGAAAGTATCTTTGATAATTCAGCGTTCACCGCAGGGGCGGTGTTTCCTTGGATACCGAGAAGACGGAAAGCGGCACCACCAGCAAACTTCTGGTGACACAGGCCAGATTGACCGACAGCGGAAATTACACCTGCATTCCCAGCAACGCGAATCCAGCCAGCGTAATGGTCCACGTGCTGAATGGTAAGAGACCTTTTTATTCCTCGAACTCTTCTCATTCAAACCCCGGTGACAACCTTCCTTTTGCCCTGTCTGCCAGCTTAATTTCCAACGACGATCCGTCTTGCGCTCAGACGTTGCTGCGCCGTGACACACAAGTTTCTTAATATTGATCCGCACTCTTCTTGTAACACCGTTTATCCTCGGTAAAAGACACTCTTGACGATGCTTTTCCTGTGCAAACACGTTTGAGGTCGCTTGTCAAGAGCTGGATGCGATTTAAAGTGGATTTTGCCAGCCGAGAATCCACAGACTCGAGCGTTCCAATGAAACGTTGGAAGCGATGTTGGGACGCTGATGTTCTTTATTATTAACATATTCATGAACCTCTTATCACCGTCCGCGGATATACTATTACACTTTTTCTCGTAACTTCGAAAACTTATTTTACAAATTTCCCATTTCTATTAATAACATTTTCATATCTTGCCTATTACATTAAACTTCGCACACGTGATATTTTAGTGCATTTCTGATATTAGAATAGAGGAATTCCTAATAATGGATTTCCGTGAAAATTAAAGTTAAAGAACCAGCTCTACTTATTTCAAGCCTATAACGCCATCTTTCTCGACGCTGATATGTGTTTGGATGCGTTTCGCGATATACGTTTCAGAGCCGTGCCATGCACACCCTTCCATAAACGTCGCGAGCAAACGCGTTTAAAAGGAATCGTGCATAGAAAAATCAGCAAGCATTTCACCGATTGAATCGCGAACACTTTGAGGCGGAAGCTCGCGTAATTTCATCCGCTTGTCGATCCTTCGAATACCTTCGGATACGTTATTTACTTTCGAAAATAGTGTTTCGGTGAAAGATTACATCGAGGGCGTTGTCAGTGCCGTTTTCGCGAAGAATGTCACTCGAGGTTCCGTCACTTTCTTGCACAATACCTATGGGTAAACTTTTATTCAGCAAGATGACTCGCCACGATAAGCAGAATCAATTTTCCCCGTCCATTATTCATCCACGATATCCAAAGCGTTCCAATCTCGAAAATTAATAAGCAGACGCTCGATCGAACAAGGGTTTCGTATTAATTTTATTCCACCCCGAACTATGGCGTGGCTGGTCGTCGACGGCTGACGTTTCGAAAATTATCGAACCGTCCACCTGTTCTTCCGGCCTGTACGTCGAAGACGTATCGTCGACCCTTTACACCGCGATTGTTCGACAAATTTCTCGACAATGGCCTGTCCCCGTGTCGCGAGATGTAACTTCAATGGCGCGGCTCTGGCGTGTTACGACGAGGAGAAAGGGACAGCGGTGTTCATTCATCAAGCATCGAAATCCCTCGTCATAAAGTTTGACAGGCTCGTATATTGGGGCCGTGGCAAGTACTTGGCCCCTCACGCATACTCACACTTGCTTCTGATCTATTGTCAGCCAGCAACACTCGCAATAACACGAGCAATATCTTGCTCGGCGAGTTCACCAATCTAGCCCCGTCAATCATCGGCAAACTCGAGGCGCACGAGTTCTAGCCGCGCGGAAAGTCTCGCTGAAAAGCGTCAATCCTGTAACTTGACGACTTACTCTCTCGCTTTCTCTTTAAAATCGCCTACACTCGCGGTAACCAACTTTTCGTTTCGACGAACGTTACGGCGGAATTGGAAAAAAAGGCAACTTCTCGCGTATGTCCACGAAGTTTTATTTATTCGCGATAGATACAAACCGGATGATCTCTCTTTCTATACGTAAATAAATTGTAATTCGAGCATCGAACATCGAAACTGTCGCGTCATCCATATTTGTGTGACATATGAATTTCAACCCGTGTCATCAATTTTATCGAGGATTACATTATTTACCCAACAATTTTATTAAATCCCTGAAAGTATAATTTATAAAACAAATAAAGTAAAAACGATACGAAAAATTTATTGCAAATAAAATTGTTTCCTGATGTAACTTTCAAATTTTTTCGCGCTTTTCGTAGGTTTCACGGCGATAGAAATACCTCTTGAACAGCAATTCGCTGATCAATGAATAATTGAATTTTCACTTGGCGTGGTAGCAGCATTCAGCTCGAATATCAGGCTTTCGGTCGAGTCATTCGCGGTATAGCATCGACCGACAATGAACTGCTAATCAACGCGATATGAATTATGGCGCAAAGATTATCGCTAGCAGGATTCCATTAACAGGTTTCAATCGAGCATACTTTCGATTAGTTTGAAACGTCGAGGCCGCATTCCGAACATAGCCGTGTAGCGACATCGATCACGGTACGTTGCGAACGTTGACGCAGGTCGCTCGTGAAACAGGCTGGAAAACGCACGCTGGCTTCCGGTGAGTCGGATGAAAATTAATGCAACGCAGTTCGTCTGCATAATTAATTTACAATCGGCCGGACGCGAGGGGCCAACGCTCGTCTCGCCATCGACGTTATTTCAAACACGGCTGATTACTCGGCAAAATTGACCGCAAATTTCAATTATTTCGCGATAAAGCTGCACGCAACGCCGCGGATTATCCGTGGACGGGTCGCACTATCTGGGTCGCATTAACGCAATTACGAGGCCGGGGACCAGTCGAACTGGCGACGAACGACGTCGTTTTTCGACGAAACGATACACCCCGGGACTACGCGTTGTCCACCTACCCCATCGTCCACTTTCAACCGGCGAATGAGATTTTCCCTGCGATCGTAAATCGTGCCTATGTCCGCTACACGCGAGGAACGCGATTCGCCTAACCGGGTTACAACGCTCACCGCTCGTGATTATCTTTATTGCTGCCGGATGTTGCGTACACCGGCCACGATCATCCGGCCGATACACCGTTAACATTTGTCTGGATATATGAAATGTATGTATGGAAATCGCCGGATAGTTCGTGATTAACGCTGGTTCAGCTGCTTCTGCTGCTCTCGTATCTTCTGCTGTCCGGCCGATTCATACTGTCCCCGCTATCGGCGATCATGATCGCTCGAATTAGGTGCTAAACTTCAAGCTTTTCTTCGGATTAGTTTGCCCTCCTGGAATCGGTTACTCGTTGCATACTATCCAAACTTTGATCGCGATTGTTCAATTTTTGCATCTACATCTCTTACGAAATTCCTTCCTGTTCATCAAGATACCGTAATTAGCTTTCCGGAAAAAGGACAAATAAGGTGATGGAACACGTTCCATTTTCTTGGTTTAATTAAATCTTGAATCTTTTAAAAAATTGTCTTGCCACGGGGGTGCTGACCCCCAACCTCTTCTTCATTAAACACGATTTTGCTCCTAAGAAGAATTCCCCGTAAAGCAGGGGTGTTAGTACAGAATTAAGGAAAGGACAAAAGAAATTTCAGAGATTTCTTTCGTTGATTATTCGGTGGCGTTAGTAAATTTGTTACTGACACTGTCCAACAGAATGTTAGCTCGGAACGTAATTTCTTTGCGGAAAAAGCAACGGTACTTTGTGAAAATGCGTTTGCAAGCGTGATGACAAGTAGGTTGGAAACGAAGGATGGAGGCAAAAGTAGAACAAAATTTTTTTTTCTGTTTCAGGCGAGCATCCAGCGGCCATGCAGCACGGCGGAAGTTGCGTCGTGACACCCACCGTTCTGCTCGCGACCTTCACCCTTTTGATCGCTAACCTGCTGAGGTGAGCAGCCTCGTGAATCGTGTCGGCTTCCTAACCACGAAGTTGAACTCGTTTCCCGAAATGGGATAGTTAAAAGTGTCACGCAGAACGGGACACCCCTCTACCGGAAGTTACAGTGAAAGAATATACCGTTCGATTCGATTTTCGACCAGTGACCAATGAGTTAATCGATGGTTTAACAGGAGAAAAAGGATCGAGCGAGGACAAAGTGCAGTGGATCGAGCTGTGTGATGAACCCAGTGACGTGCAAGTGGATCACGATCTTCCTCACGTACGTGTTTACCGAAATTTACCCCTGTAAACTGTTATTCCTACCAATTTCTCTACGGAGCTTGCAATTGTGACACGTGTACGAGCATCGGAAGTGACTATCTCGTGAGTATACTGTGTGAAACGTTCACTTTGGTGAATTCTGTGAACGTTAATCTATGTTGTGAATAAGCAGAAACCTCTCTAGTTTGATAATCAAACGAGTGTACTCGGTGTGTTTGCCTCCGGAAAAATATCGTCGAGCAGATCGACGAAACGCGAGAATCCGAGAGGCGTAGAATTGATAATTACCGTCGAACCGTATCGTCGTAGATAGCGTAAGTTTTTCTGTATATAAGACGTCAAATGAATAGGATTTTGTCGCGACCTCGTTTGTACAGTACAATACGTCTGAGAATAACGAAACATCGGATCTGGGCAACGTTTGTACATACATCTTTCAATTTTATGCTTTGACCCTTTCGCTATTGCGGTTTTTAATCGAACGAAATTCACAGTAAATCTTTTTCTTATCGGTGAGCATTCATATTGAAGGGCTAAAAAGAACATTCGAAGTTGGGGTCGAGAAAGTTTCTTATCGAACGTTAGTCAAATATTTCAAAATGGAAATTATAACTTTTTCAATCCTAATTTATGGCTGTCGATAAAAGTAAGGGTAAGAGGAAATCATCCTATGTGAAATATTGTCGATTAGATTTTTGGTTTTTGTTGTAATTTAAAGTAAGCATGCTTTAACGCGTGTCGATATAATTGTTTGTACATTTATGTAATTGTATTGTCAAGCTAAACGTTGCAAATTTGGTTAATCGAAATAATGGTCCCAAGAAACCATATATCCTAATGACGGTTAAATTCCCACTGCCACTCAGGAGCCGCACAACAGTAATCGTATCAATAACGAAGGGATTAATGTTTCACAACGTAAGCTGCTCTCAATAAACATTGACTTACGAAACTTGCTCTCGCGATTGGCGAATCGATGCGTTCAAAGTTTGCCCAGGTCTGACTAATTACCCTCCATTCTCATCGAAACGTCTGTAATTTCATCGAGGAACGTGCGCTGTTCTTCGACGCGTAATCGCACCCAATCGTTTGAAGAATGTTTCTGTTCCCCGAGAATTGCTCACTATTATCTGCTCAGTCTGTTCAGGGAACGCGATCGTTTCATCCGTGCCTATTTTATCTCAGACGTTTCGCTAATAATCCTTTCTGTCGATACTCGTGTCGAAGATCCGTCAATGGTTTGATCGTTCAACGATGATCGTCTAATCAAAATGCAATCACATTCAATTAACTTGTAAGAGTCGCGAGAAACGCGATCGTTGTAGGGTCCGTGTATAGTTAAGTGTCCGGGGATAAATGTACATTTCTATAAGATACGAATAAGAGTGTCGTTAACAGGAAGCGCGTGTGTAAATGCTGCTAACGAATTGATCACGAAAAAGAACATTTGCAACATACGTAAACGATACAATAAATGTCGTTGTTTCGCCTGTTTGTTTTCGTATTCCCTAGCGTGATTAACATTTCGCATCGAAGTCATTCTCGAAGAGTTGCTCGAAATGTTCATTGAGGAACGTTAATCGAGACGGTGCTAAAATTCGTTACGTTCTTTCTTAGTCGATCAAACGAAGCTCATTTTTCCTCGAATCAAACTTCTTACAAGTTGGGTGCACGATCTTTGGAACACGGGCTGTATCCAAACTTTACGCGATTATAGGTTTTAAAGTAAATTCGAAAATTTGGAAACTGGGAAGTTGAGAATTCAACGACGCGAAAACTTCTTCTTACTTCGGAAGAGTGGATCCTGTAATTTTGCAAAGTTATTACTTTAAATCCCTAACGATTGTGCAAAATTTGGAAGAACTTAGCGTTCCAAAGATCGTGCACTTCCCTTCTTAGATCATTGTCGCGAGGTAAATTAACGATTTACGGACGGTAGTCGATTAGTAAATTTACTACTAATGTAAACGAATAAACGATATCATAAAAAGATTAAGTCGCGACGCATACCTTAGGTCTAAATATATAGATTTTTTATAATGTTGTATCACGAGGAGACAGTTAGGGTCTACGGTGTAAAGCAGACTGCCTGAACGCATTCACGGTGTTAACAGTTGCAATTGGTACGAATGGATTTCGACTATAGACAGAATGACACGCGATATATAAATATATAAATATATATATATATATATATACATACACATTATTCCTTCTTGTATAGTTTATACGGTAATTTATGTCGTTGTGAGAGGACAATATTTTAAAGTTGACGCGTGAGGATTAACGTTAAAGTGAACGATTTTAGGCGCAATTAAAAGGTAATCGAAGAAAAACGAACGAATCGATCGGAGATCGACGATGAATGCTTGATCGTGTGTGATATTTCAAGAATCTGACGTTCCTGGATGGACGTTGATCCATTTCACGATATTGGAAACAAGAGAACGATCGTCGGTGAAGTTTCATTCGGTGTTTCACGGGTAGAGGTTTTTCCTCGATCCCCCGAGTCTCGTTCCTTTTCGAATGATACCGTTGATCCTATATCGGTTTCGCACGAAACAAGAACGCGAGTGAGAAGAAAGAAGGAAGAAACGGAGAGAAGAAAACTATCGAGAGAACGTTATTGTTTGACGACTAGGTAATCGATAATCGCGGCTCGCGTAATTACGGAATGTTGCACACATTTATAGCTAAGTCTAGGTCGCATTGTACATACAGTTCATAATCGATAATGTACCACGTTATAGAGGAACGTCAGCATGAATCAAAGAGACGGAAGTAAAATGAAAGAAGCGGCAAACGAGTACAGACTATTATACTGTAAAGATATTCATCGACGTGAATACTGTTTCAATAAATGTAATGATGATACAAAACGACTACCACGTTCGTTGTCCCCGCATCAACGTTTATTTCTCGATTCTGTTTCTGTCGTCGTCGTTTCCTTTCGCGAGCTAACGACCAGTTCTTCGTCTCGTAAAGCACGTCCCCCGTCGATGTTATCGAAACGAATACACAAATTATTCGATCGTTTGCATACCGTTTGCGACCCGATTCCTTACCGTAAACTGGATGGAAACGGGTCCTGTTATTTGCACGGTGTCGAGGCGACCGTTCGAAAATGAAAGAGTAATAAAAAACGTGATCGATGGAAGCCAAACGCGAAAAAATGTCTAGCTCGGCGACGACTCGAAAATTCGATCCAATGATTTATCATCGCGAACGCAAGAAGTATCACTTAATCTCGCAAATGTCAAATTCTCCTCGGAACATTTTCAGATTCAATCTCTCGAGCTTCGGTTTCATGCTGGAGAGACAACAATAGAAAAAGAAGAAAGAGGAAGACCACTCGGATAATGCGTTTACGTCAAAGCGCCATTACGTCATATTTCCCCAGACGTCGGAGTAATCAATTTTTCTCGTCCTACGAAAAACAATCGACTACCACCCGAATGTATCTCCTCGTTCGTCGCGTGAACAACATTTCTCGATACAATCGTTTGCCAGAATTCTGTCGAAACCATCGGATCGATGAGAAAAATTGGAACTCTGCGTTTCAACCCTGCCGAATTTTATCCCTCTGCTTTCCAATCCTTTCGGCTCCCTTAAGGGCAGCATCTCGCGATACACGATTTTTCGATATAGGCCGAGATTAATTTTTCAAAGTAATTCTCTGCAACCCTATTGTTGTACTACATTATTTTCCAAAATATCTATATTCAAAACCTCCAAAGTCCACGATCCCAAAATTCGGATTACCTAGTGCTTCGCAATACTAATTACCTGCCTTTATCCTTGCACAAAACTGCAAAGAAACTTTGAAAAAGGTCTTCGACAAGCTGTCCGTACGTTTCCAAAAATGATCGACAGCGTATCAGCCGATTCGTTCATTAATCGTGACAGGAACGAAGCTGGAAACAGTCGTGTCCGTCAGACGGATCGTCCGAAAGCTTATCCCGGCCGTTCGTTTTCCATCGATGGAATTTTCACTGGACATTTTACCAGCCACGCGCGTGTACGCACGCCCGTGCGATCGACCCAACGATAGAACAAAAAAGAAAAAAAAATAACACCGAGAGAAATTGTTGGACACGCGTGGTAGGATCAATTTTACATATACAGCTCGATAGGGGAAATATATCGCCGATAGTCGTATGTGACCCGTCGTCTTTTAATAGTAGCATGGTCGACCAACTTTTCGAACAGCCGTTCCAACAATTTCGCGACCGCTAATCTCTCGTGATTGCGTGCGAACGGCCGACAAGCTGTCTGGCTTCTGTTATTGAATACCGTGCCGATTGTGAACAGAGAATCCACTGACAATCAACAAATTTATGGCTTTTCGACATTGGTGCTGATGAACTTTTAATTCAATTCACCGCGAGATATATTGACTGATCTATTTTTTGTCTGTTATAGCTTTGTTAAGCTTTCACCAACAATCGGTAAAGGTACAGTAGATTCTCGATATATTGCCACCTTTATATGGATTTTCGAGTGTAACGTGGCGTATCATTGTGGACGTTAGGGGATATATCGCCACGTGTATATCCATGCATCCTACCTCTACGCAACGGATCTGAACGCGCCGTATCTCTACGCTCTATATCTCCACCCGTCGTATCTCTACGTTCCATAACTCCACGCCTCGTATCCCTACGCCTCATATCTCCATGCGTTGTATTTCCACGGGTCGTACTCCTACGCCCTATATCTCCACGCGTCCTATTTCCGAACGTTGTATCTCTACGCATTATGTGCCTGCACACGGTATCTTTACGCTCCGTATCTCCACGCGTCGTATCTCTACGTTCCATATCTGCACGCATCGTATCTCTACGCGCCCTATCCGAAAGCGTTATACAAATTTCAACGATAGCAATCTTCCGCTCCTACAGCTTCATCCGTGGTAATATAATAAGAGTCTAGATATACAGCAAATATTAAAATTTTAGTTACCGAAGATACGAATAATTAAAAAATTAAGTAACGCAAATTAAGCGATTTTCGAAGAGCCGGAGAAGCAGTCTGGAGCAAGGACTGGTAAAATATCAACTGCATATCGAGCCCTGTTTACCGATATTTTACCGGTTTAATTGTTTTTCGATAGTCGAGAGCAATTCCGGCTTTTCTCGTGCGATTGGAGCTGGAAGAGAGGCAGAGGGTTGAGTGAATAGGGTTGGCAGAGGCGCAAGCGTTTCGGATCTGGTCATTCGTTACAGTGAAACTGAATCGCGAGTTAACGGTGCAAGATGGCGTGCGCCCTTTTATTGGTTAAGTAATTCTATTCGTTTTTTGCGAATGGAAAAAGCTTGAAGACCAAGGCTTCAGCTATCGATCCACCGTTGAAACATTCCGTTTCGTTGCTTTCATAGGAAGCCGAAGTTCCACGTGTTAGTTTAACATTTTACTCGGTAAACTGAAATCCTCTTTCCAGCGGATATTTGTCCAAGGTATTTCGAAGCGTTGCGGCAGATTGAAAGTTAACGCTTGATTTAAGCAACGCAATTTTTTGACCATTTTTTAAATGGAAATATCGATGACCAAATATCGAATTACTTCAGAAGATTGAATTCTCGTCGGAATCACGTTACTTAACGAAATTTCAAGTTATACGGGCTGGAGAGAAATCGGTGGGGTTTTAGTGGCTGTTCGCAAGAACGGGTCCATCAAATCGGGAAAGCGGGAACATTCGTTTGCTGCTGTTTATTCGTTACAGTTGAAATTGAATCGAGCGTCAACAGTGCAAGATCACAAACGCTTTTTACAGGAAACAAATTCCTAGCCGCTCGTTTGTCAGATGACCTGGAAAATCATGGGGCAAATTAACCACCATTTTCTGCTCAATCGTATCACGAATCGAACGATTTGTTTACTCGTTCGTTAATGATTTCTTACAGACTGTTGCATTTTACATTCCGAAATAAAGAAATTGTGAAATGATTTAATCACGCGACGATATGACAAATGTACAAGAGTCGTCATTATCAATGTTCACCGAGCTTTAGTCGATATTTGTGTCTGTAACTAGTGTCACATTTTTCGTGTTTTCGTGGTTCACCATCTGATAAGAACGTGATGGAATGAAACCTCGGATCATAAAAGCGGAGGAGTAGGATGTATGTGGCAATGAATATCGCACTGTTTCACATTTTTTTAAATTCGCGACATTCGTGACGTTGCTGAACTGGCAGGAACGCGGTGATCTTTAATTCGAGCAGAAATGAAAGACGGTAAAGTCGAAGATACGCGGAATTTATCGTCGTTGGCCGATGCCGTTAACGAATGTGTCCCGCAGGAACAGAAGCGCTGGACAATGCAGTTTTCCAATTTTCAGTCTGCAACTCCCACCCCGCCAGTATGGTGGAAGCCTCGGTTCGACCTCTCTGGTCTACCTAGTCCTCCACTCTAACCCTTTATCATCCTGTAACCCGAACAATCATAAAGCATGTTGATTCACGAGCCATCGTAAATTTAGCGTTATTTTATTCTCGTACCGGCACCGTTTAAACGGACACTCTAAACGATTTCTGGAATCGATTCGTTATGCCGGATTTGCTAAAGTTTCTGATAAATATCGCCGATGATCGTGTACGGACAAAGTGTCGAATCCGTAATAAAAATTCAACCTACCAATTGGATGACATTTTTATTCAACCTCCTCTTTTATTCAACGACGGAACGTTATCGAATCGAGGCGTCGATTGCACCACTCGATTCGCGAGGATTGAAAACGAACGGTGGCGCAATTAATTATTACCAGCCATTATTTCACTCCATCGTGAAATTTAAATCCGAAAGAATCTCGCTTGGCTCGACGATTAATTTGGAAGACCCTTCCCGTTTCTATCTTCACGCTGCAGTCACGCCGCCCGAAGCAATTTTACGCGCGGATCCAACCTGAAGTTTTCGGAATTTATAAATGAAAATCCACCGGAAACCCGATCCAACCTTCCCTCCTCGAAATTGGCCCGGTTCGCTCCCACAATTTTATATTCGGAACATTACTGCATGCCCTTCTATAAAACCGTAGTTTTAAACAAGGAAACTCCCCCGACATTCTACGCGGCTTTGATAAACTTTTCCTGTATTATTTCGCACGTTTGAATCCCAGTTTTAGTGATGAAAAATTTGCATTGCAATTGTTCATTGTGAAATGGTGGATAGCCACGAATTGTATTACCACGCGTTACTATTACTACACGTTGTATCATTATACGCAATATTTCCACGCATTGTAATATCACGCGCCGTATTTCCTCGCGTTGTACTACCACGCACCATGTTACCACGCGTTAATATCACTACGCGTCATATCATCACGCGTTACTATTATTACGCACCGTATTACAACGCACCGAATTACCAAGCGTTATCATTGCAACACGCCGTATTTCCACACGCTGTATTCCCACGCGCCATAATGGCAACGTCCTATATTTCCCTGCGTCGTATCACCACGCGCCATATTACAAATAAATAGCAAAAATCCAGTTTCACTCCAGAATAGCAACACTTTTACCAGAAATTTTTCAAGCACGTACACAACGCGCCCAAGAATACGTTCAAATGTCACGGGTCGTGTTAAGTTGACCAACGCGACTGTCGGGCTGTGAAAAGGGTTTCGCCGAAGTGTGAAAACAAGCCGGACAAAGTAACATAACGTTCAGCACGTATCGAGGGTGACCAGGGTGGAAAACAGAGGATTGTAACAGACATTCGTTTTCCCTTCTCTTCGGAACATGCGTGATTCGTTAGAACGATCAAATATTTAATCTGTTCGTTACGCTTTTCTCTTGCTCGATATTGCGTTATTTGTAATTCATAACGCATCAAAGTGTGCAATAATGTTGAAAAACTCCGGAATCGTGAAACGATTTTTCAAGCATTGAATAGCACAGACTCCACCGTCGACGTTCTATGGTTTTTGGTTTCCAGAATTACATTGAGAGAAATTTTTTCTGATGTACTTCAATTACGAATTGATTTTAATTCATGGTACGAAGGGCGAATTGTTCAACGCTGTTCGACCATCCTATTAAAATGATACGGTGTATGAATCCAAGAGTTTTATTAAAAAAATTCGTACAATGTATTTAAATAATTGAAAGATAAATTCGTGGTCGGTCGCGCTTAGAAGTCGTACTTAAATTATCGCACGAATAAATATTTATATAGTAACAAGTTTGTCCTACTTACGTCGCTTGAAGTAATTGGTATAAAATCTCATACTAAAAATGGCTGATAAAAAGGAAAGTTAATTAAATATTGTTAGACATAAATTTATGACTGCGATAAATAAAAACAGTATCAGTCATTTTTTTGTATGATTGTCGTATACTTGGCTGAAAGTAATTGTGCGTTCGTTCATAAATACTAGCCTAAATCCACCGAGGTTAATTAAAAATTCTTCGTTAATTATGTACAATCTTGTGACAGGATCGACTATCGCGAGCGTTTCATCAAGCTCGACGAGTAAAATTATGAATTAAAAATTTGGATTAATATCGTTCCTCGGCATCAGAGAAGCATCCACCTTGCTAAGATACAGGATATCAAATTACTTTCACATCCTTTGACGTTACTCGGCCACTTTAATCCCATTGAGTTCAAGAGCGACGCTCAAAGAAGCAAGGGCGAAGCGAGAAAGGCGTTTCAACGCATTGAGATCAAGTGTAGCATTGCGGCTCACTTACTGAATTATTTACGTAAAAAATAAATTTAACAAACGGGTCGCTTTTCCGATGAGTTGCCTCTCGATTACATTTTTACTCGCTTCGTAAACCATTCTTTCCATGAAATGCTCACGAGAGGATTTCAAATTAAGACGTATCAATTTGCTTCCCTCGAAGCAAATGATTCTTTCAAACGAAATGTTTAAATTTCCGTGTCAAAATTTTTACCCGTTAATTCCTTAACGGGTAAAATTTGACGAACCAATCTGATTAGCGCAGCTAATTCTGTCTGACGAAGCGTTTACCGATTTCGAATCGCGAAAATTCGGTCTACAATCGAAATGGTCCCGATATTCGATGATCCTCTTATCGATAATTTCTACGATATATCTAGCTTACAATCTAGCCGTTGGTCAATGGTTGTACTTTCCTCGAAGCGGAACGAGGGCATCAGGGCAGAAGAGGCAAGCGTGAAATACTGTCGGGTTGGTTCGCTATTGCAGGAAAGTTTGGCTGTTTCGCGCGAGTATTAGAAACCACGAGAACGGAAGTAGAAGTCCGGCCCCGTGCCTGACGTTACATCCGGAAGAGACGTATCCGGCGTCACGTTGCATGGCTTCCGTGCGTTCTCCTGTAACAGAAATAAAACGCTCTCTCAGTTTCACGGTTTCCCGTGTTTCGCGGGGTCATAGGACGTTGAACAATCGCCGATTTATGATTATACCGCGGCACTGAGCGTTGCGATTTCGCGCGAAAGAAAGAAACGTGGATATCGTTCCGAGAGAAAGAGTAATGAAACCACCGACTCGTAAATCAATGTCTCACCGTGAGACCATTGGATTATTGGTTTTCCTGCGTTATCCACCTCCGAATGAGCTAAGGTCTTCATTAATTACCACGCTTTTTAACGTGGCGAGACCAGACCCGTTTGTTTCCTTCCATCGAAACGTTACAAATAATCGGCTCGGTAATAAGTGACTGCCATTCTGGATCCTGTTTCAACGCTCCCCTCCTAACCACGTAAATACGTTCTCAAAAATAAATATTACTACGCTGAAAGTAGAAGTACTGTAACGAATGTACACCCTGTAAACCTGACAAATCGAGTAAAATTCTCGTATAAATGTTAAAACTATTAAAGTCGATTGATGTCGAAATTCAATTAACGGCACAGGTGATTTCCAGCAGAGTGCATATTTGTTTGCAATAGAAGCGTTTTAAAACGTTGAACGAACACCGACAGAGATAGGACACTTTGGCAGAGATTTCAAAGTGGTATTAGCTTTGTTCCCGCGCGATACGCGGTAAAGATGTTACACGCTTCATGTAAATGTAAAGAACGTGCCTCGAAGCAGACGGCGTCGAACACGTATAAGTACTTTGGGCCGTGTTTACAAGAAACCGTTTGACGTTGCCAAAAATTCTATTTCACAAGAAGAGCTCGGGCTTTCGTGGCTTAACACCGTCGATATTATCTTTTTCCCTAAGCACGGACGAGGCTTCGTAATTAAAAGGCGGAACTCGCTTCGGCGATTTTCGTGTGAACCGGTGTTTGTTCGAAATCTAGTTTCGTTTGAAGTTACAAGCTGCTTTTAGTTTTCCCTCGAAAGGAGAATTAATTGAAAGCTGCTGAGAGAACAAGTTTTCCCTTTTTTTTCATGAATGCAAGAGTTTTTTGAAGTTGGACTAATTTTCCGAGTTTTCACGTTCACAAGGAGAAATCTGTTGCTCGATAGCGGGTAAACTCGAAAAACGACGAGGGGTTGTAACTATCGGCTAACGGAGGCACACGGTGTTGGCCAGCTTTCGTCTTAACGGCACTTTACGATCGCCAACACCACGGAAGAAATCCTGATTTTTTCGGAAGACCCGTTAACAGCTACTTTATTCTCCGAAAGTACTCCTTTTAACGATCTCCTCTACTGATTACACGGCCCCACAGTCGCTCTAATGGCAGAAATACGAGCACTTTGTGCGAGAGAAATGGGCGTGCATCGGTTTATGTACATTAGAAACTAGTAAATTTCTTCGCGGCCTCTTTTACTCGTCGTTAGGAACACGTAGCACGGTTTTACGCTTAATCCACCAGAAAATGTTCCAGTTACCGACAGTGATTATGCTTTCATAATTCTCGACCGATTAACCGTCCAACTTTTCCACGTTGTTACTTCGAGAAGTTGACTCGAAAATTTATCGAGCATCGTGCGATCGCGATTATCGTCCTTCAATTAGACTCGATCGATCGACTATCGCGTAATTAAATGTGAAAATTATCGACTCTGTTAGAATGTGACGTTTTAATCTTGCAAGTTCGTTTCGAACTTAAATGGTAATGTTAGTAGTTACTATTTTATTAAAATTTTACGATCAAGCGACCTGAATAACCAGAAGATGAAAGAGGACGATATAAAATCTTCGTCAAATTTATTCGATAATAGTTAACCGAAGTATTGGTCTTTATCGCTTGCGGTTTGCGCAATTTCCTCGGTATTTCAGTAAGTCTGCTTCTATTTGGCTCGTGATGGCTAGAAGATCACGACGAATTTCGAACATCGGCGTGCGATCCTTTGTCCAGGATGGGTATCAGGGATAGTTAATTGGCTGCCGTGATAGGGTACGGTCAATTGAGCGTTTAATTAGAGTGGCAGGGTATCGATGGATTTTCGGCGAACGTTGCTTGACATTAATCGATGATTCCCCTTGATGGTCTTTGAATATTTGTCTATCAGATACCTGGAACTGGACTTTGTTATCTTCTACGTGCAGCAAATTTGAACGTTTGCATAAATTATAATCAAATTAAATACATCATAATCAGTTGGACTAGTATTCAAATTACATTCATGATCTGTCACAACTTTAAACGAACGAAATCAAAATTGCGCTCGAGTTGCTGAAATGCGAGGAGTTAAAAGACGCATAATTTTTCCTTAAAAGTTCTAATGCGTTCAAAGTGAATTTCCTTCTCTGAATTTCACCTGTCCCTGGAAGTAGAACGTCTAGACACAATCGTGATAAGTTTTAACGTTATTTTCTCGCAGACGAATTCCCAACGCACCAATATGTCACCACGTCGACCCGGAGTTTCATGAGCATCTTCAAGATTTTTAAACATATATATGTATACACGAACAGAGCAGCGTGTTGGCGACGCGAGGTTGCAGTTCGTATGGAGTTTAATACCTAACGACTCCCCAAGCTACCGTTTATATAATTCCGAATTTCATCTCTTACCCTCTCTTTCTCTCTTAGCCCCAGTTCCTCACCTTTTAAACCTCCCTGCTATATTATTAAATTTCAAGCTCGAAATATCTGTGCAAATTGAAGTCGCCGAATTATTTTTTTACTCTTCCCAGTGGAGTTATTAAAAAATTCAGCTCCGATCGCTATTAACGAAACGTTTTATATTTATTTTGTGCAGCGTTGCACACGACTATTATTACGTATGATCGGTTCGCGTATTTCACGTTACTCTTGACCAACGAAACGAATTCGATTGGTGCACTTTTTGATCGCAGCGATTATTGCGGCGCGTATTGTGCTGTTGAATTTTTCGAATTCAATCCACTAGATATTTTATTGATTTCATCCGGCAGGAAACAACGGTTAGTATCGGTAAGTGACGAGGAAATATCTCACCGTGTACAAAAATGTTTGCCGGCGAAAGTAACGATGGAAGTTCGAATATCGATCGCTCTAATGACTCCCAAAGCATTTCGAAACTACGGGGGAACAGGTCTCGAAGAGGAATCGTTCTTCAGAAACGCGTAGGATACGGGACAATTTCCAAGAGTTCCTTAGGAAAACTAGAGGAACCCGGAGTACTACTTGCGCAACTTTTCGAGCTTGTAGATCATTCGCGATTCAAAGTAGTAACGCGAACTCTCTCTTCGCGACAACATGAAACCTATCGTATTAACGAGTGGATCCGCTAGACTAAAAGTTGAGCCCTTCATCGATATTTGACAAACTGTAACGATCATTCGCGCAACATCTCCATGGCAAACTTTCTCATCCTCCATAAATTCTAATCGACGCGTCGACGATTAATAGTTCCGAAATAATGGCAGGCACTAATGGGTTTACAACTATACATGTACACGTGAATTTAATTCGTGTACTCTGATAACAGCGAGAATGTGATCTACAGTTCTTTGGTAAGCTCGGTAGTCTAGCTTAGCAGGGCACTTATGGTTAATTTATACCAGCTATTACGACTACCACTGACCCAGTAAGGCTATGCAGCAGATCACTAGCGTTCCTAAGGCCAATTCGCAAAGCTCGCCAACATTGGCCTTAAACTGTCCTCGACGAACAATCTTATTAAGGTCAACGATGAAACTGTAACGATCCACGATAAACCTTGGTTTTAACGCGTCGGTTGTCACGGGTCATCGATAACGCGAAATTACGAACGGTCTGGCGTTAAATCTCGAGTTAAGGCGAAAGAAAAAAGTTTATTCGAACACGAGAAACCGTAAAAGCGCGAGCACCGTTTTAAACTGGAGTTTCCGCGTTATTAGGTGCCACGGCTTTCGCAGTCGAGTCGTTAGCCAAATTTTTCCCCCGGCAAACTGTTAAACTCATAATCCGAACACAACAACACTAAAACCTCCACTTCACCTTTAATAGCGCGCGCTGAATACGAGCCAAATATTAAAAGCTCATCCTCTCCACCAAACGACTTCAGAGGCGCTTGTAACTCTAAAAACAAATTTCAAAGGATTAGAATAAAAGCAATTCGAAAGCGAGTCGTTTGACCCGAGATATCGAAAAATTACGGATCGAAAAACGAAAAAAACAAGGGAAAGGTGAGGAAAAGTGTTGAACGAGGAGTCGAGTGGACTTCGAACGAGATATCCAGGATAAAGCTCGAGACGGCAGTCGCGAGAGAGCTAACGGTGATGTGCAATTAGGAAAATTGAATTCCAGACGTAATTAACTTTCTTAATTAATAGAATCGTGGAATTGTATCTTTAATCTGGCCGGTGGAAGTGCTTCTGGCAGCTACTGTCATCGGCGCGGAGTGTCGTCTGGGCTAGGTGAGCGACTTCGGATGAGACCGGGGGGGAATCAGAGGGACAAAGAGGGACCACGGAAGTTCGACGAACGAGGAAGAGGAACACGGAGAAGAGTGGAACGCGAGGTGGCACGGTACGAAAGACGGAAGTCGGCTGGTGGAATGGGATAAGACAGGATTGTTGCGACGTGGAAACGGCGGCGACGATTGGTGGAACCAGAGGGTTGAGGAAGTCGCTGTAAGTTTTGATATATGCGCGACGTTATTTACGATCGCATACGAATTAGCTCAGACACAGCAAACCAGCAGCCGACCTGCAAAAAGTCGACTTTGCAGCGTGGACTGGCACTGTACTCGACCGCTTTTTGCCCTGTTTGCTTCCTGAAAAGTCGTTAAACCTCGCGCTGCATTCGACGAATCAGCCAAATGACGTTTCTTGCTGCTGGCTCGTATCGATGGAAGACACGAGAAACATTAATGTCAGCGACTCTTAGCTGCTTGTACAGGCTGCGCCATAACGCGTGGATTCGATACGTGAAGGTAAGAGAAAAACTTCTCTTGATTTTTCTATTTCTTTACCTTCTTTCCATGCATGTCCGTGCGTATGCAAACATTAATATTCAGCAGCTTAAAAAGCAAGCTTTTTATATCACTTTTTCTCCCATAGACCGGGTGCATTCGTGCAGAAGTTCGCTTGGAATTAAATAGTTTTTCAGGCAGAACATGATTCGTGCTGGTGAGATTGTCAACGAATCGCGTGAAAAATTAACGAGAGACGGTTTTAACTCGTTCGTTTATCAGAAAGCTCGTGGAAAGTCATTTTTCTCCGCGGCTTTCGTGGCCATCCGCGATTAATTAATCACCGGACGCCGATTTTGCTCGACCAGCAGATCGATTAATGAAAGCTGTCCGTTATTTAAGGCCAGTTTCGTCTTGTGCGTACGTTACTTGTACATTTAAATGAAACGCAGGTTGCACGAATCGTAAAGCGAGTAACTCGTGAATAATTCAAATACGAATAGGACAGACTTATGGAATGACCTGATAAATACAGTTTTTAAATGTTGCATCTACGTTTAACGAAAAACAAACGCATAAAGTTCGCGATACGTTATATCCGTTGTGCAACATTCTGCGCCACTATACGCTCGATGTTTCAGAGAGATATCAATTGCCCTGATAAATCAGGTTTCGGCAATTCGCTGCACGGTTCAAATTGCGAATTTACGCAAGTTTACATGCGAGAGATAGATTACCGAAAGAATTACCGTTCGATCGAAATTAAACGCGACCGTCACGGTGTTTCGACGACCGATGATTTTTACGAGCACACGCAGAACATAAATGCTCTCCATAAATATTACCATAAACGCCGATTGTGCATATCGATGAAGTACTGCTGACGCTACGATCGGTAAACTTTTAAACGCCAAACGTGCAATTAAATATAATACAGAACGCGGTTGCACAAATGGATAGACCGGATAAGAAGTCGATTAAGTGACAACTTATGAAAGTTGTGTGAACGAATCACGATACTTTTCCGCTTCGCGAAACAGGAGGAAGAGGAGCAGGAATCGCAAATGCACGACGGTGAGACAGTCGCTCGAGAGTCGCCTATAAACCGCGTAAATTCGCAATCTGTGAAACTACGAAACGAGTCGGCGAAGTTCTGATTTACGGCGCGTTTCACCGCCCGAACACGGGACAAGAGAAAAGGAATAGCCCGGCAGCTACGTATATATATATGTATATATATACGTATGTATGTACGTAGGTATGTAGGAATACGCGTACAATGTAGCGTCGTCGGTGGGCGTCGGTCGGCCAGGAAAAATGCGACGTCGAGCGGGCCGCCGTTTCCTCGCAATAACTTCCGAAGGAAAATTCACGATAATAGAGACTACTGCCTGTGAATTCCGCATGCAAGCGTGCTTACGGATCTCCTTTACCCTCCCTCTTATTTTCGCCGATTCTCCAACCCTTGAGTCGTCTTTCTCGCACCGGTTAGCCAGCTTTATCATCCCCTAGCAAGCTTCCTTTCTCTATTTCTCACCCGAGCACACCGTGAACGCCCCTTTACCTCTGGATTTTCCTTCTTTCTCGCGACGTCTCAAACGATGGTCCGCGGCGAACCGAGAGGCTGAGCTAGACAAATAGTTCCACCGTGAAATACTACCGCCTCCTTAAAACTTTAAAGTGTTTCGAGTAATCCTAAGGCACGACTTTAGATCATGGCTATACCGTCTACGCCACGGCCCTTCGTCCACGTTGTTTCTCTTTTTCTAGCCCCCGCCGTTCTTTTCGTGGCGTGCACGAAAGCGTTACGACCAATCGAATATAAATGATCCCGAGGGCTCGTAATGTTTCCAGACGATGCGGTTCGCGAAGAAACGTTCTTCCAGAGAGCTTTTGATCGCGGTATAACCACGATTTGGGGTTACATTTTATGACGGTAATTTGCAACAAATGTTCCGTCATTAGGTTGTACCTTTCTTTATTTCGACGATGATTGCTGTGTACGGTCGCTGTTGGTAAATTATTCTCAGAAATAAACTTACCGCGTCGCGTTTTTATCCTTTCGATAATTGCCTCTAACTCCATGTACCACCGTTGCAACTTGGAAACGACATTATTTGGTGACCGGTAGCTTCGCGCAACGTTATCTGTTCGTTTCTCTCAAAATTGGAAAATTTAAATTTTACCGAGGCAATGACTATTTGATATTTAACTCGCGATTATTTTCGATGGCAAATGAAACGCAGCGTCAGAGAAGTTGAAGAGGTCGTTGAAAAGGTGAAAAAAGCGAGATTTTCAAGAGGTATTTGAGCGCTAACCTGGTTCAACGATCAGCGTTACAGTGTCCGTTCGTCCCTCCGTCGGTCTGCAGGAATAGTTTCCGACGTCGTTCTGCGTGACTGTCGCCAATGTTAGTTCAGAGACCGTGCGAGCCGCGCCTCTTTCAGTTTCTACGTTTATTCCGCCTCGTGCTGCCTGCGAACAATGCGACTTGCAAATGCGACGCGAAATCCAATGAACCGTTTGTTGGCTACAGTTTTTTTATGACGTTTCGCGAAACGGTAGGTGATTCGGTGGTCAAGGTATTTGCAATTTAATACCACCATTTCTCTTCGAAGGTACCCCTTAGTTCGGTTGTTGAATATCGCGATCGAAAAACTGAGAAAAACGAAACGAAAGACCCCGTAATTTAGTAATAAATTTCTCGAAATGAATTGCAAAAAGCTTCTGCGAATAAATTTTCAGTTGTTCGTTTATCGTGGCCCCGATCAACGCCTGGACATTCTTCATGCAACCGTAAAACGATTTAAACGTACTCTGTAATTACTTTAGTACCGCGTAACGAATATCCTGTAATTTCGCGTAAATGAAACGAAAGTTTGTTTTTACGCGGAAAATCCTGTGATAAGCGAACGAGGTAATTTCGCATGCAAAAACGGATACGTAACGTGGAACGGAATTTTGTTTTATTTAAGTTGTCGCTTAAATTGAAATCGAGCTTATAAACGATAAAGGGTATCGATAAAAAATATTGAGGAACGACGGTCGGAGAAGATACATTACCTGGAATGTTAGTAGTTTGTTGTCCCGGAGCCATTGTACGCCCCTGATGGGTCGAGTCTGATACGGAGACAATATGACGCACCTCAAGGTGATCGTCGACCCTGATGGCACCCTCTGCTCCCGAGGACCCATTATGGACGCCACTGGAGCGGTGCTTTCGTAACCTGCAAGCCATGTACGGACAAATATCATATGGCAACATCGTGTCATCAAGATTAGAGGGTTTAAAGTGACGTTGAACAGTTTGCCGGGTCATGGTGTTCGTCAAACTTATTACGGTGTGGCCCGTTACTTGTTTACGACTCTATTCGTACGAGGGGATTTCAACGAAAGGCTTCAATCTTCAGGTGGTTTCGCTTGATTTTCACGAGCGAGATTTACTTCCACTCCAAATCGCAAATAACTTAGAAGTTAAAACTTCAGGCTAAATAAACGGAACATCGAGGCAAAGAAAACTTGATTTTCTACGGCACAGAAGACTTCGTTGAACGGACAGCCTTAATTCGTTGCTTTTGTTTATTAAACCGGCCCTTCGAGCGAATTAATTATCACCTGCCAGTAAAAGTATCGTCAAAGGAAGTTGAAGGAGCAGCTAAACAATCGACCCAAAGAGTTTCCTTGGAAGTCCCGACAACTTTTTAATTGACAGCATCAGGTCACCGCGATGTATCGAGTGACGCTCGGTAATTGACGTAACTTACTTTCAACTTTTTAATTTGCTGCGAAAAGGAATCGAAATATGCAACGAGTGTCCACTTTCCTACGCGGCATCGAGGATCCTCGACAAACGAATGTTACGCAATAATTTTAATTAACGGGAACGTTAACTTCTTTTCTCGGAGGAGTTAAAGAATCTAGCGCGAAAACGGTGAAAAGGAAGGCAGTAACAGGGTTTCCACGCGGGACTGTCAAGTTTGTACATTTTAATTTAAAGAGTCGGTCCAAGTACTCGCTTAATATGCGCGCCACCGTGAAACGACACGTTCCTCCGCTCGCTCCAATTCCGCCTCGAAATCGAACCACGCAACCTCTCGCCACCGTGGGCGTGAACACGCCCGAAGAATCGATTGTAAAAAAGCTTTGGTTGCCTAAACCCTAAGCATGAAATATTTCTTCCCACCCTAACTCGGAGCTGTCTTTGACCCTAAAATACGAATATGTCTCAATAAAGAAGACTCGTCAAATATAATTTTGAACGATATATCATCGACGCGTATCGATCGAGCGACAAATATGAAATAGTCGAGGTTACAGAGGGTTAAATCGTGTTCAACGGAAAATCAGGAGCCTGCTGAAAATCTCTTTGAACGTTAGAGGAGAGTACGATGCCCCAAAGAGATTACAATTACGATTCACTTACCGTGGCAGAGCCTTAAGTCTCGTCGCTATATTAAAACGCGACCTACTTCCTCGTTCGCTGCGTATTAAGCAGAGACAGAGGAGGAAAGAGCTGGGAAGAGACGAAAGAAGAAAGAAAGGGTCTTCCCGTTGTCGCCTTGGTCTAACCAGCAAGATCTTCCAGTCGGAAATTGCAGTTTCAAGTATGAACGAACGAGAGAATCTAGCGCTCGCGACAACGTACGTGTGCTAATAATTCATTACACGCTGAACAGGGAAAAAGCAACGGGACTCCCATGAGGTATGATAACACGAGGACAAACATACATTATTCCATGGTTACGGACTTTGTTTAATACCGGGTTCTCTTGATGGAATCGTTGGTCCCGTGGTTATGGGCAGGCTAGAAGATGACGAGGAAAAAGAGCGCGCTGTACCAGAGGAGGTTTTCCAGGACTACCGGGATTAAGGATAATCCTATTAGACTCGGATTAATCCTCGGGGAACTGCATTTCTCCTCGGCGAAATATTACGTTATGCCGTTATTACTGTATACGCTGAGGCAGCCTGATCTCACTTTGCCGTTCCTGCTTTTCTACCTGTTTCCGTTCGCCGTCAAATTCGATGGCGACTGTTACGGACATCTGGTTGTTTCATGGCGTCGTGATCGTAAGTTGTTGATGATTATCCGCGATATCCCTAGCTGCAGCGAGGGAAGTAAGAAAACTCGTTATCCTGTTACTTCAAGCAGAAATTTACTTTCATAATACAGTTTTGAATGATTATATCGTTTTCCTGGGATCCTTTGGTTACGGTTACCAGTTTTTCTTTATAACGACGACTAATTTCTCTTGTAGAAAATAATTTCCATCGTAGATTACTTTTCAAGAGTATTTTCACTTAGAAAAACAGCTTTCTTGATGCTTTTCGCACCGCTCTTGATCCTGGTCTTTCCTCGATAACCTTATCGAAAGTTATCGGTTATTATCCTTAAAAGGCAAGTAAAGAAAGTAGGAAAATTCCTAATATTTCGCTCTCACAATATCGGCCATTTGACAGCAACCTAATAGTTTGAAAAATTGCATTTTGTTGATTAAATACTTTGATTGCGGTAACCAGTTTCCTTATACAAGAAAGTTTCGCTTCGGTTTTTTCCATTCGATAAAAATTTCCATAGTGGGCGGTTCTCTTCTTCGAGGTATTTTAATTTAAGGCAGCTTCCCTGACGCTTGTTTTCGCGCGGCTCTCGAATCTATCCATCGATTCGGGATCGATAGCAATTTTGACGAGAAAAAGTTCAAGCTGGGAGCTGGAAGCAATAAAGAAAAGATCCAGAAATCTCGCGTCTCGAACGGTGAAATGATGGAAGTTGGAAAGAATTATGAAGCGTCTAGCAGGCCGCTGCAAGAAGAATCGACGACGGATCCCAACCGTCAAAGCCAACGAAGAAGCGCGCTTATCCTTAAGTGATTGATGTCGACTAGGTCCAGAAGAGAAATAGAAAAAAGACCTTCGGATGATTTTTTAACCGGGTCGACGGTGTATAAAGGTGTCACGACACCATTTAGCATCCAAGAGATACACACGAGGCTCCATTAATATCTCGCATTCCTGAAAATCGCTGACCGCCGTTCGAAAATTTATGAAACATCCTTGAAAATGAATTTTTTTATTTTCACCTATCTCCAAGTCCTTCTCAGGATCTCGCTCTCTAGATTTTTGAAGCCCCGACTTATTCTTTTTTATGAAAAATCTAGTCGAGTCCAACTTCTCGATTCAAGGAAAACCCATATGATAGCGGAGTCCCCGCAAAGCAATCAGTTAGTTCAAGAAAACTTGAGAAGTTGATGTTCACAGCGACAAGATTGCAAATGCAATTTGAATGTCATGAATCCAAAGTCGAACGTATTACTACCTTGATGAAATAAAAGCATAGCGGAAGAATTGTATTTATAAGGAGTCTGAAATCTTCTTTAAAGACGATACGAGAGTACACATCCAGATCTGAGTTACCGTCGCGAAGAATCAAATCAAGATCACGGATTAGCGGAGCGGAAAATGATATTTTTCGAGTTCGCAACACGAAACGGATCGAATGAGGTAATTTACGGATTTGTATACGAAGAAGTTTCGATCGTGCATTAATACCCGAGGCCTGGATTTCATTATGCTGATCGACTAACCGCATGGACGAAATAAAAAAAATAGACAGAGGGATTTGGCCGCGAGAAAGGCGGGATTAATTTTTACGAGTTACGGGGACGGAAAAACTTTGGATGAAGTTTTGATTGCATTGCTGACGTATATCTGCACGTTGCCAGTGTACGTGGAAAAAAAGAAAAAAAAAATATATCGTTCAATAAAACTCGATGCGTGGACGACAATCTATCGGCAGATTTTGATTGAAAATATTTTTTAATCACCCCCGGCGTGTATGAAAATTCGAAATTGCGCGGTTATTAAACTTAGACCGTGAAATTGTTCCGCGAACTATGAATTTCAATTTACATCATCGAATAGATCCTGGCAAAATGCAGCGATCATTCTCGCGATGCTTACTTACTTATTCGGGTTTGCTGGGAATGGGGTTCGTCGTAACCTTCCGGTTTGTCAGGATCTGAAAGAGATAATGGTATATAAATAAATTTACGAGATCAACCAGAAAATTTGTTCATTATGTTCGTGGTAAATAAATTTAAAGTATCTCGTTACAATTATGTCGTTTAAAATTAATTACAATTTATTATTTTCGGTAGGAGGTTAATCGGGAAAATTAAACTGGTGATCCTCCTCTCATTAAATGTTTGAAACCGAAGCACCGCACATTATACGGTGGATCGATAAGCGAAATTTCTCGCGTCTATAATTACGAGCTAAACACGTAGCTCACCAACACTTTAAAAGTGAAACGAAGAGACGCTAATTTGCACAGTAATGCAATTCTGCTTTCACACAAAGTCGATTGCAATGCGGTATCGGTTAAATTGTAATTGGGTAAAATTAAATCAGCGAAATCCCCTTTATCGAATCAGTGAAATTTTTTTACCTCGGATAACTCGACTTCTGCCGGTGTAAAACGCGATTAGCACAATGTAATTAAAATTCAAGATGTAGCTGAGAAAGTATTTGACGCTTCGCAAAATGGGTTAAATACGGTCGTTCAGGAGAAATGGTAATTACCTCTAACGGACAGCTGAACAACATACATCATTTTCGGCTCGGCATTCACCTGACATTCATACTTGCCAGAGTCTGCCTTCCTAGCATTGTCCAGCCTGAGGGTCCAGGCGTCGCTTCCTGGTGTGTGCTGAGGCCCGAATCTCGTGTCCGAGCTGAACAAAGTGGTTCCCGACGTGAGGATGTGGAGATCCTTGCTCCTCATCCAGGACACCTGAAACCAACCGTGGTCAACGTTGAAATTACATCGTGATGAAGTTACCGTCCTGTCACCGAGGAACTCCGGCGAATGTTTCGCAATTAATTTATGCCTGAAATTAAAATTTCCTGCCCGAGGAAGAACTTCCTACAATTCACGGAAAATACAGGTAACTCTTATGCAACACAGTAATTAGATTTCTTTTAATTACTCTGTTTAGCGAAATGGTGAAAAGATTAGCAAGATTTTTAAATTACAAAAGGTGGCATTTCGGGAGACTCCGATGGCTGGTTGATTTGATACTTGGGTTCTAGATTTAAATTAATTTTAAATTAATTTCGAGATCACGGGTTAAGATACAGAGATTTGGATCAAGATCACTGTATAATTTAATTAAGAGTATTTCTAGTTCGGGTGTTCGTCCTGCTGCAGTGCTAATTTGATTAAGTTTGGGCTAGATTTCGCTAATGTAACGATACGTTTAATTACACCTTGGAAATATATTCTACATGTTGATTAAATTTCCTCGGTTTGCTCATTCCTAAATATTTGCAGGTCCCCTTTCCTGTATATCCGATACGTCTATGCGTTCGATTAATCTCGATGAATCTAACGTAGAGTACGATCACGTCAAAAATATGCTATACATATAAAACATGTATCTTTGGAACGCACGAATTTTTGAAGCCGAGATTTCATATTTCGAGTGCACCATTTTCCATGATACTCGTCGGGTTTCATTTCGACCAGCCACCGGTATCATTCAGAGGAATGTGCAAAATGAAAGAAGAATAATTTTCCGCGCGCTGTGTGTCGAATATTATGCCGGTATTACCACAATTTTCTATTCATACTGAAACGAAGACACATTGCAGCAGCCTCGTGTCACGGTAGAGTTAATCGTAGGTTTGAAATATACCATTGTAGCTGTGTCATCTCTTTGAAGAGGCTTTCCACTTCGACGTACCTTGAAGCAGTTACGTTCGCTCCATTCGTTGTTTTAGCGTTGCCATGAAGAGTACAATGGATCGATCGTTCGACAAACGAGACTGTGTCGTATAAAAGTTTCTCGTTGATGATGAGCATCCATCAGCGGGGCATTCGTTCGATATGTACGGTTACAAATGTGGATTGCCCCTTAAAACCATACGAACCTGCACTTGCCTCTCGTAAATCAGTACTCTGTTACGACTTATTTTCTTCGCTGTGAAGACTCACGCCCGTGTTACAGACTAATGTAGTACATGACAAGGTAACGCGTTACGACGTCGTTACCCTATGTTCGCGATAAAAGGAAGTTTGAACAGCGGCGAAAGTGAACGGGACAAAGGCAGAGATAAAGGCGAAATTTAATGGAGCAACGCATGGAAATGTGCATCGCGAAGGGAAAAGGAAACGCAATGAGAATAATTGGAAAATGTTTCTCGCGCACGTTATGGCGGCACGCTATTCGAGCAAAAGGAGGAGCGTGTCGGTTGTGTTTATGCAAGTATAATTTTATTAGACAGCTACGGGAACAGGAAACTATTTTTATCGTAGCAACAATTCCATTTGAGTAATTTAAACGGCAGTTCCTCAGTTAATATACGATGCGATTATTCTTTCTCTACAGCGGTGAAATAAAATCGCGATTTTCTTATGTCACTGGCAAGCTCCATTAATAAAACCGACTACGGCCCTGTGTTCCGTAGCTACGAGCCACCTTTGACATATCTTATTGCTCCGGGCTAAATAATTAATCCCATACCTACACCGCCGCCTCCCATCCTGTGCCCAGGGACGAAAAGGGGCCGGGTAATGGGAGTTTACTGATTACTCAGTTAAATTCACGAGTTTCTCGACTCGCGAACTATTTCCTGGATCCCGGCAGCTCGGTTCATCAATTCTTATGAGTTTTCTTCTCACAAACGCGGCTCTCCCGCCGAAGAATTCAATCCTTAATTTCCCCGGCAGTTTATCTTGAACCAGCCATTTCATTGGCAAATATCGCGAAAGAGCGCGCAATCATAGTAAATTTCTTCTTCTTTTATGCAGCGTCGCAAACTTGTGTTAGATTTACGTCAAAAAGCAGATTCATATATGTCAAACTAGCATAGCCAATTACGTTCGCCGTAGAATTTTTGTTGAAATTCCGAAAACCTATCAGCGTCACCTCGTATATTAACGTTAATAAGCGTCGCATTCGATCCGATGTTCGGATGGAATCGAATCACCGCGTTTTCGTCCCACGGCCCGCGGACATTTCAATCAACGACTGTTTGGGTAAAAAGCTAATCGGCAAATGAAAACGTTTCGAGGGTATGCGTAAATGTGACGTTTCGAAAGGACAGCGAAAAGAAGAAAAAAATGCATCCGCTACAAGCTACCCTCTCGCTATGTAATTCCCTCTGATTATCCATTCCCTTTTGCGCTCTCGTTCGTCTTGTTACGAGGAAAAGTTTGCACGACCCTTCCGTGTCGAGGACACACATAACACCGAGCAAACTTGAAAAAAAGAGATGAGCCAACCTTTCCTGGTTACGATTAATATTTGCCACACAGTCTTAAGGGTCGAGGTTGAAAAAACATCGTCCTACGGCTGGATCAGAGACGCGAGGGATGGACGGGTGGTTAGAAGTGTATAAGAACCCGAAATCCGGGGTACCTGATGCTTGAGACGGGTCGGGCTTAAATTTCTGAAAGCATCTCTCGAGGATGTTGGGATACGGAGATTTCGAGTACTATCACGAGTTGTATCTGCACGTGTTAGATCGCCACGCGACGTAATTGCTACGCACCGCAGTCAACACGCGCCGAGATTGTCACGCACCGAAATTACCACGCGTCGAAATTGTCACGTATCGTAGTCACCGCGCGCCGTAAATCTGTGCGTCGAAATCGTCACGCTTTGAAATTGCCACGTGCTCTAAATTCCACGCGTCAAAATTTTCACGCGCCGAAAATGCTTCGAGCTCTAAATTCCACACGCCAGAATTCCCACGCTCTGAAATTGCCACTCGTCGAAATTGTCGCACATAAAAATTTCTATTCCGAAATTTTCACGTGTCGAAATTGCGGTTGTATTACCACGCACCGTAATTGCTATACGTCGTGATTACTAAAATTCTTATGTTGCACGATATTTTCGTAAACTTGACCCGACCTCGAGGGAAGTTCTCGACCCGATCAGAACCGACATTTTCGGGTTCTCGCGTCCTCCTAATGGTCAGAGTTTGCAGTTGGTCGAATATGGTCGGTGGACACGGGGCTTTATCCGATCCTCGTATTTTTCAACGTTCGACGGGCCAAACGGTGGGATATTAGATATCCGGTTATCGGACTGCAGTCATTTCCGATCTGCATCCAGTTACTATTTTCCCATTGGTCGTTTCGCGAGCGAACAGAGAGACAGCGAGAAAGCGAGAGAATAAATGATCGGTCAGTATGATTTGTTCGTAATAGAAGAGAAAGAGAAAAAGAGAAGGATGAATCTAAATTGCGATCGTTCCACGCTTGCTAGACCGCGATTTTTAATAATGTCGTAATATCCAGCCGACAGGAATCGAAACTGGTCTGCGGACGTTTCGTCGCAAAAGGGAAGAACGCAATAATCCAGAGCGGTGACAAAAAAGAGATACTAGCCCTGTGTCTCGGTTACATTCAGCCAGCTCGTAGATTTATCGTCGTTATTAAAACAACCGTCGCGATACGAGCTCGCGGAGGAACGAAGCGTGCGCATTATTCAGCGGAAAACAAAAGAAGTCGGGATTAATCGGTAATTAAATCGACGCTGGGCAACCGTAATACCTCCGATACTGTGTCCGTTTTTTTTTTTTTTTCGTTCGCGGTTTCTTTGGACAGTGTCGTTATTACCGGCCGTTTCAACGTTTTTGTTCGATCAGTTCGATGCCGAGTTCTTTAGATCGTTGATATTTTAATAGAACCAAAGAAGTAACGAAGAATATTCAGAGAAGTAATCCTTGAACCGTTCAATTTTATCGTTTTAACCCTTCAGTTGAGAACGGTTATTTTACTGTTAATCTCGACAATCTATCAAATATAAAATACAATTCTTCATAATTATCCCACGAAATCTGAATTGAATGGAAACTTCTCTCGATAGTCAACATCGTTTCATGAGAGGGGACACTATTATTGTAGGATCGAATAAAAGCACGATGTTCTTGACAAATCTGGCCGTGAACGTTGTCGAAACGTCATAACGTTATTCGAAAAAGGTAAAGCATTCGGTCTGCACCTGTGTTCAGGCCATTATTCAACGAACAACCGTCGCAGAAATAATACTACGATCCTGGCCACATTACAAACTGCCTTCCTGGATTCGCCACCCCCTCGGTGGCAGGTGAATTCCTCGGTTCGCCGTCGAAGGGGATCGATGCCGGTCGCGCAGGCCTGCACGAAATCGGCGTCGGATGTAACGAGAAGAAAATTCAGCGCCGCGTGCGGCTGATTTATACAATAATAACGTAAGCAGCACACGGTCGAGCGTAATGGTCCACGATGTTACGAGAGAAAGGCGCGGCGAGAAGAAAGAGAGGAAGGAAGAGAGGGCGAGAGGTCATAACGTTAGGGGTGAGAAGAATGAACGGTATGGCAAGGCCGGTGTATCACGGCATTTGGTCGTATGCCAGTTTACTCGAGGATACGAGTCGGATGGCACCGAAATAGAACTGGCTTTGAGGTTGCACAACGTACATCGAGAAAGAGAGAGCAAGAAAGAGAAAAACCGTGGGGGGTTGCTTCCGACGTTGGGAGAGACAAAAGGATGGCAATATACGAAGCCGGCATAACCGCTTTCATCTGCTACGTCGACATAGTGCCGGATAAAAATGCAACTCCTACCAAGTCGTTTCGCCGCAACCTTACGAGCCGCGCTGCTCGTTTCGCGCGTCCTCCTCGAGGAGCTACCTTATGTGCGCCATTCGACTCGCGCCAACAAAAATCCCCATTCGCTGCACATCGACCGTACGCGACTGGTCCGCTCCACTGTTTCTTAAATTAAACGTTTCCGTGTTGCCACGACCGACCGGAATCCCTTGGATCCCTCCTGACGACCATGGAACCTTCTAACGTCCATGATTCTCCCGGACAATGAATTTTTCCGAAACCTCTAAACGATTTCAGTCGTTCTGACCCCGATTATCAAAATAATAATTCGCATCTAACTGAATCACAGAGTCGAAAATAGTAACGTTGTATTTGAAAAGAAAGAATCTTTTGTACAGCAGTAATACTATTTTGCTAATTCGATTCGTTTCTAGTTATTTTTTCGCGGGAGTCTAACTCGTTAACGAAAGGTATAACAAGACTTAACTTTCTTCGTTTGACCGTATTTCTTTGGAATAACAGATGAAGGATACTTGTTTGCACGTTTCGTTCGAATTCAGCTTAATATTTCCTGGAGATAGAAGAAAGTTCTGTGAGGAAGTTCGTTCTACGCGTCGAGAGGAAATTGAAAAAGTAACAAGGAGAATCAGTTTTCACGGTGTCGTTAAACATCGTTTACCGGTGCTCGTTTACTCTTTCTCACGCGTCGCGTCACCGGAACACCTCTATCTTCCTGTTAGAAACAGACAGGCAAGTTCCTCGATGAAAGCACGATGAATAAACTGAACTTCCTTTCGCCAGCAATTGTAGAAGTTGAAACAGAGGATACGGAAAAAAACTGAAACAATCGACGAGATTGTTTCAACGTTTCTCGCGAGAAACCTCATAACACCATTCTGACTATTTCCTGATCAAATTACCTCTTTAAATAATACAACTTTCGATTGTTAAAGTATGCATACTCTATGAAGGCGCGAGAAACGTGAAAATATTTATAAAAATATTGAAATACTAAAATCGTTTATCTCAATTAATCAAAACGGCAGAAACTTTCTAGGTTAGCAGGTAAATATCCTTGCAAAATTATTCATAAATGTGTGATAAAGCAAACAATTGACCGTAAAGCGATTCAAACTTCCGCTCGGGCGTTTCAATATTGATGCACCGCACCGTAGAGGAGCCATTAATTTTTCTCGTCGTCCAATACAAAAATGCTTGCCGTCCGCTTTTTTAATCCGATTTCGTTTATCGAGAAAAGTCGAATATCGTCGGTGGGAGACGGCATATACACACGGTTATCCGTCGAAGCGGATTACGCTGATCGACAGAGCGAAAGGGTTCATGATTTTTCGCAAACTTTTCGACAACCGACGACAGTTTCGAATTCGTCGAAGACCGAGCAATTAACCTACCGTATATCGATTATTCCATTCGATGGCCGAGAAAAACGACCCGTTTTTTCAATCGACCGTACACGATTCAGACTCTTTATTCGTACATTTATGACGGAATTTTAAAACACTTCCCGTCGGGACGTGAAAAAAGGAGACAAAAATGTCCACTCGGTGTTTTCCAGTTTCGAGGCAAGAAATCGATTGGAAGGTTTCAAAGGGAATTTAACGAGGCAATGCGGGAAGCTGTTTAAAATAAAATTGCTGATAAGTAAAATCTGCTGTTTCACGGCTAGTCCTTCCATTATTCGAATTTTTATCACGTGTCGCCTTAATCCAGAATGACAATTTTATGGACGCGATGAACGGATGACATTTATTCACTGCACAGACGGATAAGCATTGATAACTGGACCAAGTTACCTAGAGTGGTCCAAGCCACCTAGCTTCGTCGGCAATTTCGATTTCTCGCGTGACCTAGTGACATTTGAAACGACTATTCGGAAATTCCAGGATTCTGTAGTTTAAGAATTTGGGAATTGCAGTTATTTTCATGAAACGCGTAAAGAGACCAATCACGAGATGGAACACGTAGGCGCGGTTCTAAACCTGACCTCGAGTATCCTAAACTAATCGGTGACAACGGTCTCGGGTCACCGGGCATTTATCGATTACCTTTCTTGCGTTACACGTTCCTTGGACCGAGACGGTAATACCGTTCGATTAGCCGTGCACCTCTAACTCCTTGTGCAATTTAAAATCAACCAAAATCGTTCGTTACGTGCACCGGACAGCAAGAACAGCTGTAGGGGTCTAAGCACCGTTGTAAACGTTTCGTAGGTTTGGGCCACGATTGCCATTCGGAATGAAATTTACCCAGGCTATGAAATTCACCGGGCGGAGACCCACAGGTGATCTCGTCACGGTGGCAGATTTTCAGCGTTCGACAGCCACCACGTTCCCCAATTACTTGCTAGAGTCGTTCGTTATCGTTTTTCCACATGACTCGTACATCTTGCACGAGTTTGTCTTTCTTGTAGCTCTCTTCTCGGGTGGACGGAAGCAGCCGCGGGGCTTTGTCACGTTCCCTTTTGTTGCGTACAATAGAGGCGGTGACTAACTAGAAGTTATCTCGAGGTACATCGGCTCGTCTGCTCGCAGAGCATCGAATTATAATTCCTCGTATCGCGCATGATTTAATTAACTCTTGGTTCTGCTTTCGGAAAGCAAAAATTTTCGACCAAAAACACCGGATGTACGTAAAACGTGTGGTAATTCTACTCTTTGTTATTAACTCCCTACTCGGAATTCAGCCGAATAACAAATTAACTTCCGAACGAACTAAAAGTAAAATATCGCATGACAACATGATATTATTTACGTATGAAATTCAGGACGTTCGAGGAAGAATGAAAAAATGGATGGGAATAAAAGTAAATTAACGAAAAGTCTCGCGTTACTGAGCTAGTCGAGCGGACAATCTCCGAACGGAGATATCACGTTGCGGTGATACGTTTTACCGTGACGGAGGCTGCGCGCGAATGTAAGAAAGAGAACGAGACTCGTGATAATTCAAGCTTTCAACCGAGACGAGAAGTTTGGAAGCACCTCGAATTATCGTCATCGTTGACATTCCATTTCTACCGCGTGAAGCTTGCCATTTCGTGGAGAATTATACCGCCGCAAGTAACGCTCGCATCTAGGCCATGAATTTATCATCCCCTCGACGCAATCTCGTCGTTCACCTCCTTAAGGTGGTCGCTAATTTTTCAACATCGTGACTCAACATTTGCGAGTTTAAACAGCTAATGATTCCGTTAATAATGACATCTCTTAATTGAACAGAGTAGCTGAATCGCAAAATCCTATCGCTGTTTGACAAATAAAAAGCGGCCGTGATACGGTTGCGAAAGAAATGTCTGAAAGGAGGAAGACCCGCGTGACAGCGAAAGCGCGAGAAGGAAATCTAACTGTCGACACAGTTTCTTGGCGAAGTAACATCGTTAGAACATCAAAGATGTCCTCGTCGATGGAAGTTGCATCGGTATACAGGAGATGAGATAAAAAAAGAACGCGAGGAAGAAGAGAACAGAGGGCCAGGAAATAAAATGAACGTCGTCTACGAAGTGAGCTTGAAGCAGTCAGGCGGAAGTAAAAATAAGGACATCCGGAAAATAAAATGGTATCACGAGATGAACGGGAAGTTGTCAGGAGGATGAGGAAGGATAGACAAAGAACAGAAACAGATATGAATTATTTGAACAAGTTTCTTCTCTTTGGCTGATTTATTGTCGAGTGTATTACTTGATCTTTATTTACAATTTATTCGTTCGTTTTCCCAATTTATCTCGTAGTGTTTACAGGTACAATGTTGTACTGTTCTTAAGGAAATATTAATACTTAAAATTGTGCAACGATGTTTCTGACTTCTGGAAGAATTTGTAATAAATAGTCCTTATCAATTTGTCCTTCGGATAACAATTAGACTGCTTCCCTCTCATTCAACGAGATGGAAGGAATCTCGAATTCTATTCATGGAACGTAACAAATAGAAGCAATTTATAAATTCATATCGCATTCGGTGGTGGTAGTCTGTAATAGGCAGTCACGATTCACGATGTACGAGGGTACGTGGATTTATTCGTTCTAAGAACGAAGGAATAATACGGTGCGCGTAGGAACGTTTTTGTATTCAATGAGGAAAAAAGCATTGAAAGAAACGCACGAGTCGTAGAACGCAATCGTAAACGTATTTACCGTGGCACTCGTGCATGAAAAAGAGCGTGTAAAGGGAGAAAAGTTCGCGAGCTGTCCTCATGATGCGAATAACGGGTTAGACAAGTAACGCCGCTGGTTTCCGAGGGGTTTGGATGGTTGAGCAGCACAACCAGTATGGCTGCCAGCCGGGTAAATGGAGGACACGAGGGGCTACGCGTGCACCCCTCGCGACTCTTGCATTTTGCATACTGATGAGCCCACTTTCGAGCCATTTCGTCTCCCATTTCCTTTCTTCAACGTTTCTTCCGTGCCCAGGCCCCCTTTGTATCCGCAACGATATAACGATAATCGACATATACTGAATTGAGATTTAACTCATAATTCCATTTTCCCAGATATTAAAATAAAGCACCAAACACTATGTAACCTTACAACTATTCTAGTTTAACAACAAGTATCGACAGTAGTATTATCATCGACAAAATTATGGTAAGAATTGCTAAGAGAAAAATTGGGCGACGTTTAACGACATACTACTACTGCGTCTGAACGCCGTCTCCATCATAGACCGTTACTACTGTGTCAGCATATTCGTATAGTACGCTACTGGCGAAATGGTAATAATGTAAGATAGCTTGGGTCGCTCGTAAAAGCTTCAGAGATCCAACCTTCGACGATCGCCCCACACACAAGCAAGACACGGAACGACCTTAATTCGTCGAGAAGGTCTCAAACAGGAAAATGTAATTGTCACAAAGAAGGTACACTGCAAAAATGAAAAAAGCGAGCACAAATCGTACTATGCAATTGAGCTCGAAACATTTTTCCGCTTGCCTTAATCCAAATTCAATTTCAGTCGTTCAAAGGCACGTGGTTTGCGAGGAAACACCGAAAGGAACGTAACAGGGACAAAAAATTGTTTGATTCCATAACGGGAAAAAAGCTCTAGCGAAAAATGTTTCTCGTCTTTTTGGTGAACCAGTGAATCGTTTCTGCTACAACTCATTCTTTACTCGTGTGCCTGTAGTAATGTTTGAAAAGCGTTTTTAAACACACAATGTGTCGGGTAAGAATTTTGAATTTACGATGAAATAATAACACTTGTAGGTGAAATTTAAATTGCTATCGCGTTAAAGTTACTTTCAGTGGTGGCAGATCACGGAAAGTCAGACACAATTTCTTATTTATTCCTCTCGTTTCTGCAACTCGTACAAATCTCGGAGTTATACTTTCTCCTGGTGGCTCGTTTCGTTTTAATTAATTCTTCACTCTCCACGAGAGAAATAACAAACTACTACAAGCGCGAGTCACAACATTTTCTGCGTTAAATTTAAACTTTTGTTACGTTGAACCGTGATTCCTAACAAGACTAAGTTGATCTTCCTACGTGACCGCTTGAAGCGACTCTTAAATCATCGCGCGAGTACTTTTTCACTGTTATCGGGCATCGATAACTTTTCTCAATTCGAAAGGGCGAAATAAATATTGCTCCAATTTCCTTCTACCTTTGTACGAAACAGGAACTTCACGCGAACGACATTAATCCTCGGCTCCGCTTTCGAAATGTATCGGAAGCGGAACGCGCGAAACGATGTGGCCGATGAAACGTGAGGCAGAAAAAAGAAACGAGCGCAGGAATGTACGTGTGAAACTGTTATCCGAGCGGTGAAACACTTGGCTTATTTTTCGATGTTGAAAATTACACGGTTTCGCTGGAAAAATAGCGGTTGTCGTCCGATTTCTCGATCCAGCGAATTCGACGATACGCGGTTCTACGTTTGGACCAGTTGCGCGATTGTCGTAAATTTCACGGGTCATTTTTTCGTTCTCGCGGTAACAACGAGTAGAAAATTTCGCGTTAAGAGCCTCGATTACGTTGAATTTCGTTTAACAACCAGAGAGCAATTCCCGTGTCGTAAATCAACGAAACGTCGGGGTCGAACGCGTGACAGCGGCTGATATTCTTGAATAATGAGAACGATATTTATGTTTCGTCCACGTTGTGACAGATTCGCGAATGGCGCACAATCGACACTACGAGGAAAAAATTGCGTGTCGACCAGATGGAACATCCGGAAGTCGGCTACGAATTTTTATTTTACACGCTTTCAACGTTTTCGTTGAAAATAGGCGGCAATTTTTCTGTCCAGCCCGGTAAGTGGCCGTCGGGTCTACCGATGGCGTTTTTCCACAATACTGAAAAGCTGATTCGTTCCATCCTGTAACGTTGAAAGAACCGAAAATACTCTGCCCTCGAAATAACAGCAACGTTTTTCCATCTACCAGTTTACCGTGAACCATTCTCTCTTTTTTTTTTATTCGCGTGCTAACAGAGCCATTTGGTTGTCCGGAACGATTCCATCGAAATAATTTTTAGCACCGGTCAGTCAGAAATTATCGACAAATATTTAGCATTACTATCGGTTATGGTTAATCGTCCCTGTTCGTGTGCAGAACAATTTAAATAACTGCGGCGTTGTTTCGAACGGTAGTTAATCAATAATCACAGGAAAGTGTAAAACGATACAAAACGTACAATATTGCTTCCAACGCGAATACATGGCTTTCATCAAATATTTCAATCATCGCGAAACAGCCTGTAATTAATGCAATGGTAGACTTCGACAAACGGCTATATAATCGCACGGAAATTGGTAACTTCCTTCGTTTAAATTTTCATGGCACGTGCAATTTGTAAACTGCAAGTAATGCGCAATCCGAAATATAATACCGGAAAATAAGTATTTAATCGTGTAGCCACGGACGCGTTAAATATCGACGTACCGTAAAACTCGGGCAGATCGATGTTTGTGACGTAAACGGAGAGATGTTTCCAAACTGTTTGTCCTTCCGTATTTACTTATTCCCCGGAGAAATGTTTCCTAAGATCCAACGTTAATTATCGCCAACGAAATTCCCTGGCTAAGTCCAGTAAACCTTAGACTTAGGGTAACTGTGTTCCACTTCCGTTTAAAATTTAAGCGGAGCTTCAAACTCGGCTTAACTTTACCGCGTGTAAGTCGGCATCAGCTCAAGCTACTTTAACGCTTACTGTATCAAGTTCTGCTCGGGTCAGTCCATCGATCGAAGAACATGATTACGTTGGTCCGTTATTATTTGTTCCGTGGCGGACGTTACTTGCAAGATTGTTCGTCTTCACTTTGCGTTCAGTCTACCTCCAATTATAAACGAAGGCCAAGCTTAGACATTATCGAATAACCTGCAGTTTAAGTAACTATGAAGATAATTAAAGTAGTTTTGCCACTTTACATGTACTGTCCTAATTTTTGTTACTATATGTATCGTTTAAACAGAAAGCACTTAGGACTCGTAATTTTAATTATATTTGAGATACAAACCTTCCAGAGCGTTTTTTTACCGGAACGTTCTACACAAATGGCATAACCAGAGTAAGGAACTAAGTTGTTCAAAGAAGTTCTGAAGTTCTTCGAGGGAAATATTTGTGAGCAAACTTAAAATTTACTTTAAATCGGGTGAGATCCATTACAGGAATTAATTCGATAAGTTTAATTGGAATAAAGAAGTGTAGAACAAGATTATAGTGTGAACAAAATGAAACTGATCTGGCATTAGGATAAAGATGGGAACTTATGCTGGTTAATTCGATGCCAGTTCAGAAACCCGGGGATTTTCTTAAGGAGGATAAAGAACAACGGCGGAAGTTATGAACTATATAGTATATGTATATCCGAGTTCCATCGTTTGTACCGTATTATTATGGTGAAAGAGGATTATCCACTAATTTTCCAGGGGATGAATACCAGAATGGTTTGCGAGAAGAATTCGTTGACTCAGATTATTCGTTTCGAGATATTCTGCTTTCTTCTTGTCCTTCATTTTCTCCGTCTTTCTATTACCGCGACAGTTTATTTGCTCTCCATTTAGCTACATCGAATATTATTTGAAATTTCATATCGCGTCGTTATAATGAAATGTATGGAACTAACAATGGCGCGTTGCATACGTATCACTGAATACAGCAATATAAATCATTCACGCGAAATTGTAAATTATAACTAGAATTCAAAGTGCCATTTGCGTATTAAAAAGTTTGCAAATAAAATTGGTGCACAGTGTTTCAGTTTTATAAATACGTTCTAGCGACGGACAATTAATTTCACAATATTTCATCGCTGTAAAAATAAAAAGTTGATGAATATGTAATTATATTTTGTACGCTACTAGCACTGGAACGAACATCCGCCCATTACACATCACTTTATTCTTGTATAAAATATAACTTTATATTTATTCTATAAAGCGTCACGCATGTGTTACATTAGCATCGAACGCGTTGAACCTGCCGTAAATTATGAAAGGAGACACTCGTAGGGGCTTGGAAAACTCATCATCGTATCGAAGCTCTATGCGTCTAAGATTAAAGTAACTTCGAAGGAGATCTTGAACCAACGCTAAACGTCGATAAAAGAAAAGCAGACTCTCCATCGATCGAGGCTTTTTCATCAAGCGTAAATCATGAGTGAAGTTTCAATTCTGCATTGAACTAACAAAACCGCCCCATCGAGTTTCAACGGACACGTGTAGCCGTTCGCTAACGCACGGGGTCGATGCTTTCACGCTACTGGCACGAGTTAAATTTCAAAGGAAACTCATTTGAAACTTCGATGCCGACCAAAACCGGAGGAGGGCCTTAGAAAAACTACTTCTGTACCGAATACTACAGGCTGCATACCACCGCGGCTGATTGTGCAGGTAAACTCCTCGGCACTGGCGGGGAGCCGGCACTGAAACGAGAGAGATCTCGCTACTGCATTGGATATTTCAAAACCACCTGGTTCCGACGGGTCGAAGAAAGGAGCGGGAACAAGCAACAAAGGCAAAAGCCAGAAGCACCTCCGTGCTATGCCGTCCTGATACCAGCCGCGAGGAAGATCGATGAACCACCCCTATACTTCCTTTCCGTCCATAACAGCGACACCTACTTCCAACTGGAGAACTTTTTCACGACTGTTTGCAATTTTTCCCCTCGTTCGCAGTCACTTCGTGACATTTCGACACGTCCACGGAAACGAGAACGAGTTCATCTCAAATGGTAGATCAGTTATTCGGTTACCTAAAGTCGGACATTGAAATCATTCAATTAATTGGACTATATGTAATGACGTGAAACATAATAAGTCATGCAATCTGAATATAATTAATCGTGTAAAGACTACCGTATTTGGTACCGTGTTTTTTCCAATGATTAAACTTCCTTTTACACAGATAAGAGATACGGAGTAACCCAAATTTGTACGAATTACACGTAGAACGGAGGGAAACTGTGTTGAATTGAAAGTATTCGAAGGCTACGAAAGTACAACACTGTCGAAAACTGCGATTCTGATAGCGAAGTATAAACGGAAAACGATCGACGTCGATGAGCAGCACTTCCCATGGAAATGTTCCTTGTTACCACTAAAGAATTTACAAATTCTCGAAAAGCCTCCCCTTTTTCTCTTATCCAAAGAGAAAAGCGACCTGGTAAAGAAAAAAAAACAGGTGGAAAGAAAATACAACCCAAGCGGGACTATCAAATCTCGTTCCCCTTTAACAAATTTCCTTCTTAGCTATTCATCCGGCGGCAGCATCAACGGTATCCAGGCATCCGGGTCACAAGTGGGGAATCCATGGAACGAAGGCAACGGTCAAAGCATTTTCGAGCTCGTGCTTCCTGATAGCCAACCACCGAAAAAGATCGATCATCGTTCACGACTACGATTCGCATTGAAATTCTCATCTCCCGAGAGATTTCCCTCTTTCCTCTTGATCCCTGGAACCACCTTCGCGCGGAAGACTTCTTCTTCCGCTTTTCTATGTTTCCATTGATCTGTTGGTCCCGCTGAAACTCGTCCACGAGAGCACCCTTAGCAGAGGTGAAAAAAACAGGGAGAGAAACAAAAGGGACCAGCGGAGAGAGAAGAAAAAGAGAAGGGTTGCCAGGAGAAATTCATTTCACTTTCCCGAGGACCTTTCTTCTTTTTTTCTTTTTATTCACCCCTGGAAATCCAGGATCATTTGAAATCAACCCACGACCGTGTCCAACCCCCGCTTCGGCCCTGGTCTGTTCGAAAGCTACGATATCCTCGCTGTTGGTGTACGTATGGTCGTCTAGGGAAGAAATCGCGGTGGTGGACACCCTTCGTCCATCGACCGACTATTTTCATCCCCTTCTTCTCATCCACTGAACCACCACCCCCAAACCCCGGCTACGACGCTGATCGAGTTTTCATCCCGGGTTCCCGCCGCGGGGACGTCGTAACCACCCTCAACCCCTGATTTTTATTCGAGCCACACCGGCTTCGTTTATAACTTCGTTCCTTCGACGAACCGTCTACGCGATACCAGAGAAGCCAAGGTTTTCTTCTTTTTTTGCCTCTTTTTTCCTTCCAACTTCTTCACGGCCTGATTAACCACCAGTTTTCTATTTGATTTTTCACGTTTCAAACGTCCAATGGTGTTGATCAATCAACCGCTATCGAACTTGCTATCGGTTTGCTTGACGCGAATTATCCCTTATTGCTGATAGATTTCGTCGAGTTAGGTATAACTCTTTGTGCACTATTCCCACTGGATTCTCTCAACGTTATTAAGTAGAAACACTTTAAATGGAATAATTGAAGAATCAGGATCCGTTTTCCAAATTACAAGCATTTGACCGAGTATGTTTCTGTGCTGATTTCCTTGATCAACTTAGTTTTCCTGTTTAATGTTTAAGCGTACATGGCCGCAAAACCACAGGATATATAAATTGAACTAATTGTGCCATAAATGTGAAGCACGTTTGCTGAACCTCTCGATGTAACGAGTCCACCAATATCTACAAATACATTATTCAAGAGTGCTCCAGTCGAATATCATCGTTACTAAATAATCTGAAAATAAAAGTCCATCTACTTATAGTTCGTGGAATACGAACGCGGTTAACGAGTGGAATTTATAACAAGCTGGCAGCAGAAAAAGAGTTTAACTATTCGTTTCTGGGAGCCAGGAAGACTATGCCGCGTTCCTTTTGTTATTCCCTACAAATTTTCCACCCTGCTTGCACCTCTGTGCCATATAACGATCTTTATTATTATCCGGAAGTACCTGGGACATTGTTATTCGCCGTTCCATGCAAAACTCGACCACGAAAGGCAAAGAAAATATCGCGGAGATGCTCGAAAAGGGAATGACCCTAGTATCCCGCTGTATCCACGGAAAATTCGACGCGCGTGCGAGCACCGTCGAGGATCAAAATTACCATAACGACATGCATGTATGTAGGAGAATTGCTGGAATCTCGGATATCCTTTTACTAGCCGGAATTGTGAATTTCGACTGACCTTGGTAGAGGGAGACAGTCGTATTCCCGAGCAGGAGCTCGCGGTGAAACTTTATGAATCATGCAAATCATTCTTCTTTCATAACCCACAGAAAACCCGTTCTCCGTCAAACGATTACGTGATTTTATTTGGCCTTAGAACAGTATCAAGTCCAAAATGGATTCTTTTTCTCTTTTTGAAAACTCTCTTTGCCAATTCTTTTGTACCGTGGTCGAGTAGAACTTTGATGTCAGACCATAAAGCATATGACTATTTAACGCATAACGATTACAAGGATTAGCAATTACGACGTGCAGCGATTACAACGCATGGCAATTGCGATACGCGGTAATTATGACACGTCGCAATTAGAACACGTAGTTATGGGACGTGACAATTATATCGCGTGGCAATTTCGGTACATAATAGTCTAATGCGTGGAAGTTACAACCTGTGATAATTATGCCACGTTGCGATCTAATGCGTGAAAAATACAAATGCTAATTACAATTCGTGTTAACTCCGTGACAATCACAAGACGTGACAATTTCGACGCTTGGCAATTTCGGCACGTGACAAATACAAGACGTGACAATTCCGATACATGGAAATCACATCCTGTAACAATTATAGCTCTTGGCAATTCGAGAACATAGCAATTAGTAATACATAATGAGAGTTTACTAAACAGTATCGCAAATCACAAAATCTTTCATGTTCACACCGCAAATGGACGTTCACAATTTTCCGTTTACGTTCACGTATACAACTAACCGTAGATTATTATTTACATCCAATATCGTGACTCGGTTTCGTATCGTTCGATTACGAGAAAAAATTAATTCGAAAAACGTACGAAACGTTGAAGCATCCATCCAACAGGCAGTTGCTCGTGAAAAAAGGTCGAACGACGGAATTACCGGATGCATACATATATGAAAGAGCCTTTCGGATTGCCTGGCGGATGGATCCGTTCACCGATCCTCATCGGGAATTTCTTGCGACCTTCATGAAGCTACACGTCGGGATTACATCAGCATGGATTCCCCGTAATACCGTGTAAACCGTGCAAAAGCTTTCTTTCGTTTTTGCCCCGGCTTTCATCTCGTTGGAAAGGCGATCTCGTGTCTGATACCAGATCGTCAAAGCGTTTATATCTCGTTCGAACGGCAATCGAGAAACGATCGGTTTACTATCGTCGAATCGTGTCATCCCGCGTGCTGTTCATCTTCATCGAATTATAGGAAAGATTATTAATCTATCGCATACAATATACATATGCATATGAAATCGATACGCGAAGTATCGAGTGGCTGTTCGACGCGATTGTATTCTGATGCCTATATTTTAAAGTAATTAAAACGTATTAATTATACTGATAATGTATCTAAACCCGGTGGGCTTTATGTAGAGCAGGTTACGACCTACTGTCACCATAAATTGCATACAACTTGATGAACGAAAGAAAAACATTTTAAATAATTAGAATTATATCGTGCCGTGTGATTCGTGAATTACTCACAAAACTTTTAACACCGCCAGGACTTTTAAAGCGAGGACTTCTTTCTCGCATTTATTATGGTTTATGGCCTTCGCGAGCAAGCTTAATTACGCGGATGATGGGCAAACGGTGAAGAATCATGGCGGAATCCTTTTGCAACCGCAAACAATTCTACGGTTAATTAGCTCGAATCCAGACGTAAATTGCCGATGAAATGGTACTTGAAATCCATCGCGGTGCTTTAGGAAAAAATAATGACAGGACTTTTTTCATCATTTGCCATTAACCGCGGTACCAACGCCATAAAGAACCCTCGGTGTAATCATTATTTACGTTAAAAACACACATGAACAACGGACACGAGAAAATGAATGACATTAAATAGAAGAGAGGATATGTAACTGGCTACTTAAATACTGATATTATTGATTCTCTCGAGCGACGTCGTCATCATAAATTATGAAATATAGCTGCTCGGTCAGGCGTAACGTTCATATTTCCTTCGAGCCGTACTCTCGTTGTTTTCGTCGTGGAAACGTCCACGGTGATGTACTTTCTGTCGGAAATACGAGTTCAATCGTTCATAAAGCTTCTCGGGTATTGCCTGAATGGCGCTCGATGATAGGTACACCTACGCCCAGCAATTTCTCGTTTTTCCGTGACTACCACGGTTACTAGGCCGCGTTCACCGAAACACGGTTCTATCGTACAAAGTGTCCGATGAAAATGGTGTTTGGAAATCTGATAAAAGGAGCTGTTCCTCGTAAATCGAGCGCTTCGACAACCATTTGTTTTGCTGCCGCGCTGAACGGTATAAGCGCGTTTGCACCGCGCGAGATTAGTGATCTACGAAGCTCCGAAGCTTTTAAAGTTAACCTTAAATGCGAAACTTTTAAAATTGCTTTCGCGCGACGTTTAAATTCGTGGAGCTTTAAACTACACGCGTGGCGATTTAACGGAGTTTAACGATAAACTTTTCGGGGATCGAAACTAGAGGTTTATCTCGACGACGCTGGTCGGGATTGTTTGCGCGCTGTCGAATAATTTCACGGAGGAACGTGATCGATTTTGACACGATTTACCTACGAAACGTTCGCTGTCACAGACAGAGGAGTCTGATCAGTGAAATGGATACAAAGCGTAGGACGATTCGTCCCGGTGTCCTGGTTGATTTGAAATTCAAAGGTTCGAATAAATTCTCCCGTCGGTGTTATTAGGTTCTCGAGGATTCCACGCGGCTTAAGGGTAATTCAACTGCACAATAACGCGTAATAAAACACCACTCGAGAGCACGTGCTGCAATTTATAGGTATTCTGTCGGGTCTCTATGCCCGACAGCGTAATTTGTTCCACGGTCAAAGAAATATTCATTAAACGACATGAAAAGGAGCCTTTGAAAACTTTTGTAATCGTGGAACAATATTGACGATTCGCGTACTTCATTAAAGCTCGAATCAGAAATTATTATTCTTGTATGGAGAGGTCGTCGGTAATCACTGTAGCGACTAATGCACGATGTGTTCCAGTGGATTAAGATGCCAGTGGTCAGACAACAATACGACGGTAGATTAAAAGAGTTAAGAATATGATTATTTAATCAGGGGTCATCAGCGACCAACGCAGATCGAATACGCGATAGACTGCAGGAGATGCAGACAGCGATGATCAGACAAGACGATGAAAACGTCGTCGAAATGATAAGACACAATTACTCGAGCAAATTTTAAATTAACGTAGATCAGTTGAGTGTCACGCGAAGTATAAAACAACGAATAGGCGTTGCATTTGGGTCGTTCGTTCGGATAATCAGAGAGAGGCGTTTCGGAGGAGGAATCGATGTCATCAGTTTGACCCTGTTTTCGGTTCCGTTCGATATTGCGATCCCGTGGCATCGAGTATTCCTTGATCGCGATATTTGACAATAGCAATAACGGTATACAGTCGATTACGCTTCCTTACGCTCGATTTTTCCTTCTTTTCCTTCTGCTTTCCTCGTATTTCCTCCGAACTGTGTGTCCGAGGGTGGAGCTGTCGTACGTCGCGATACGGTTTTATTGCGCGTTCGCATGTGAATATCGATAAAACCGGGCGACGCCGGATTCCTTTCATTCCCAGGTTAGTACCATTAATCGCGTGGCCACGAAACGGTGCTGCCTTCTAACGCGATAACGAAGTGAAAAATGTCATCGTCACGAGGAAACGGTTTAACGAAACAATCGTCTTTAAACGTTTGAACGCAGTCACGGAACTCCTACTTTGCTTACCGTTGCACGTTTCCCGACTGAAAGAAGCTTGAATTTCCTCGTGAAATCTTCGTGAGAACGCGGACAACGCGCTCGACTTTTTTCTCGCCCCTTAAAGGAACGATTCTCCCTTCGATGTTTTTCACTCGCACGAATCTCGTCATTGGCAAAGAGGTATCGAAGGAATTTCTGAATCGAAATACTGTGGATTTGGGAGATTTGCTTAGCGACGAGGATTCGAAGTAGCAGTTTCCCTCCAAGAGTGTTAGCATTCTGTAACGTATGTTTGGAGAAGAATATGCTTTCACGAAAAACTTGCAAATTGTCGGAGCCAGGCATATAGGGGTGGATGATGCTGATACCGAAAGAAATCCCGTTAGGCGACTATCGAATGTCGATGATATAAAATATCATCACTGTTACGTTACAAAATGACGCTTCAAGTATAATAAAAACGAAAAAATGGTGGACTTGAACACAGTCAGCTCTTAGTTAGGGATCACTTTTGAGGCGAACACCGTTGTCCACAGTATTAATCTTTGAGGTACAGTTCTAACTGGTCAGTTTGCAACAGCATCTTTCTAGTCTCAAAGGGTCAGAGAGCAACAACTTGCGGCAAACACCAAGGAAACAGTGAAAATCGTAATCTGGAAACTGGCTGCAACTTCTTGTGGTCGTAACACAGTTAGCATCGAGGGATTCAGAGTTGGTTCGCGCCTCGGTGGACCAGGATCACGACGCCAGGCGTCGAGATGACTCGGCGCCATGAATTCTAGGTGTATTGTCATGGTGATCGAGGCCGATAACGGATGACGGATTCATGGGAATATCGATAGACGCTTTATGATTCCTTGGGACGCTTCGAAGTCTGGATAATAAACGATCGCGTGTTTCAAACGGTAATGTTGGCAAATTAAAACTATAGAACATATTGTTTTAAAAAGGTAAGTAATTGAATGTGAGTAGAGTTTCAATTTCTACGTTTCCTACAAAAAATTGTAACGTTCGATAAAGATGAAAAAAAAACAAAGTACCGTTTTTGTTATTTAACAAATAGCTTAACGAAAAAAGACCATCGCAGTGTATCGATTTTGCGTGCATTGTTATGGTGATACCGTTCGAGAACGGAAACACGAAACAAAAAAGGTGGAAAAGAAAGGTGAACGAATAACAGTGCAGCAGGCCGCAACTGTTTGTTGCCGTTCTAGTTTTCATATCGTTTAATTTGTCGTTTCAATGGAACACAATTCGTCAAAAACTGGTGGGAACCTCTTATTTCTATTTACCCCATTGAAACTCGTTTTTCCGTGTTTCTTCTGCTATCGAAATAAAACACGCCGTATCATATCGTTTCATCCAATATTTTGATCAAAAGTTTTACACGGTATAATTTAAATTTTGCCTGAAACCATTGCTGTACCGTAAAATGGAGAATACAAACAAGGGCGGTAGGAAAATAAACGAGTGCTTGATGGAAAACACAAATTCCAGATACGTGCAAATTTTTATATGAAATTTATCTGTTTACATGTTTGTTTGGGGAGAAAACAACCGAGAGGCGTCCAAGTTTGACGAGCATCGATACAAACGGATCGAGGACAGTCGTTCTTGATCCTTTGACGGGTCAACATCGAAGCAAGGAAAGTTTGCGATACGTTTGTAGTGTTGTGCAACCAAAACGACAGAAGTTTCCATGCCACTCGCTGACTGCAACCTGAGAGTCCCCACAGAATTTGCACGATGTAAGTATATCTCATCGTTGCATGTTATACGTTCAAAATGGTAAACTGGTATCTCCGTATATGTATTCGAAATGCAAATGTATGTTTAATATTTTTAACCGATGTAACTATCATGTATAATATAGAAATTAATAGGCACACGATTTTCAAATTTGATTAGTGAGCTCTTAATATGGCAATTTACGTTACTGTTACAATATTAATATTCCTGTGTTGATATGCGGAATTCGATACGTTGTCGGTCAATAGTTAAATTCAATACCGTGATGAAACATATAATATTTAATATAACAACTGAAAAGGTTAATTATCGTGTCCATAATTTTAATGCGCTCCTGTTTGATCTACATTCAGTTCTCGATGTTCTTTCTATTTTCCATATTTCACATTTCATACCTTTCAACCGAGGACGCGCTACTATTATTATTGTTACCGTATGAAATATCGGACCTAAAAGGATAGAACAGCAGAAATACGTAAAAATCTTATTACGGTATCGTTGATCACTCGCGTTCGATGCATATTTCGAGATCTTCGTTATTCGTAAATAGAGTCTGTCCATCTATTCATTTTTTCCTTTGAATATAAATCAAGGCAACATATTCCTCTCTGCAAATGAAACAAACGAGAATTGGAAAGAACACACTGCGAAACTGGATAAAGCATGTACAGAGTGCATCGAAATAAAACAAAGAAAGAAACGTTGCGGGCAACTCATCTAGTTCGATTGAGTTCGAATACTTATTCTTTTACGAAGTATGTCGACAAAGTAAGAAACAAAATTATTTCTGATATAACGAATGTCACAGTCGTCGGTCCGATTTATGAGCGCCATCGTCAATGCATCAAAGCGGGATGCATAATTAAAGGTGGTTTTGTACCACTACTATACTACTTTTTATTCGCGTGAATAATTTACAGAACATAGATTCGCGTGCGCTAAATAAATCGAGGATCGATCGTTTCGTATACGAGTGTTTCGTAAATCGATAACAACCGTGATATCGCGATACATAGCGTTAAAATAACACGCAGGAGATTGAATAACAGTGAACAATTGCTGGAAATAATATTATCGAGATTGAAAACTAGAAGTCTGATGAACAAACGAAATTTATCCGTTTCCGTTTTACTTGGGCAAACACAAATGGCAAACAGGATGCTGAGCAAGATGTACCATACAGATATCATCAGGAACGAATACATTATATGCAGAATATACAATGAATTATTTTTCGAGCAAACGTATCCTCTGAAAATTTACTCGTTTTACATCAAAAACGTATTAAAGCCATAAATTATTTAAGAAGTTAATACAACGCGATTACATTACGCAAAACCTGTAAAATGTAGAATATGAAATTATTATTACTTTTAAATTCTGTTATACAGACTGAAAAATATTCATCTCAAAACGAAACTTCTTCGCATTTCTCTGATCGTATTAATTCGAATACTGTGTAAGTCGGTGTACATGTAATAGGGAAGTCCAATAACGATCAAAGCAGAAGTCAATTAAGACGATCGCGTAATAAAGCGTATCGCTTGTATTCGAGCTTCCAATACCGTTGATCGAGGCTTTGCAATTACTGTATACGATATGGTCTGTGTATTTCGAATCGAATGTTTGGAAGTTCGAGGATCGCTCTTCAAGATCGTTACGCGTAAAGTTCGACGTTCGCGAGGATCTGTGTTACAGAGAGAATGTGCAGATCCACGAAACCGCGAACATCGTTACGACTAGAAACAAGAACACCGTTCCGAAAACAGGCCCTTTCAATTCACGAAACGTTGAATACTAGAAAAAAAAGAAACTATCTTTACCGAAAATCTCGAACAATCAACGCATGTAGAACGCCAATATTTCAAGGTTTACAATTTTGTTGCAAATATTGAAATATCGACAATGTTGTATCGACATATAACACATGTTATGTACATATCGATCGCGAAAATCCTGAAATATTGGCAATGTAACTGATCATTTGAAGTTTTCGTAGCAGCATTTCTTCGTTTAAAAACGCGGATCAAAATAATCTGCAAATTAAACATTTACCCACGTTGGTACGAAACATTGGAAAACAATACAACGAAATTTTCTGACACTGTTATTATCAGAATTGCAGGAGAACTGCACAACCGTCGATTTAATAACGGTATTACGATTCTGCAAAGTACAAATTTTCCGCGAGCGTTTACGTGCTTTAAATCCCCGACGAGAGGGGCGGCTCGTTTTCAGCGCATCATTTTCAATTTCCTGGGTTATTTAGCGCGATGAATCAACGCCCGCGTCGATCGATCAGCGAGCCAGCCACGAAGCAATCAGTTTTTGCAACGACGATAAGTAATCTTCGTGACGTTCTAAAGATTGTAGCTCTCTGTACCTCGGAAAAAGGAGGTTATCGATGAGAAACGACGACGACCCCAAGAAAGCGTCTCGCGAGGAACACCCTTGGAAAACGGCGTCTTTTTGCGACGACACTCGGCCATGGCTTATCGTCGAGAGGATAAACGAACATCATACAGTCGGATCATCCGGATTCTAAATGGTTCGCGAATCGATCCCTCGATCGAACCGACGCCAATCGCCTCCTCTCCTTGATCCACTTTTTAAAACGGTACGATTTACGAAGGTTCGCCAACCGATGCTCTTTTTCGGAGCTTACAGTCTAGATTATGGGGTGAAATGAAAGGAAAGTACAGTGTAATGATTCTGGAATGGATGAAAATTTGTCACATATTCTGTATTTTATGAGTCCACTACCTTGCATGTCTGACTATGCACTGTTGATACTACTGCAGCGATTAACTTCGTTAAATAATTAAAGCGCGAATAAAAGGATTATAGATATTAAAAATGTATTACGAGACAGGCTCCGAAATTGAACAATCATGCCATATTTAGCTTACATTAATTATGTACGACAATGAAAATAAAGCTTTTATGTCCCGTTCCATCGCAACAGTGCAGCATCAATTAACCGATCGGTTTAAATCGCGATATAGAATCGTCAAAAATTCTGTATCGTAAAAATTTCAGCAAACAAATGGAATTTATTCCCGGCGGAAGTGCTTTACCTTATAAAATCGGCAGTAAACCGGTGGTAATAACGCGAAGTTAAAGATTTTCGAGGAGTATATGGAGCTCGGTGATATATCGTCGATAGAGTCTCTCCACGGTTCGTCAATTACGGAAAGTTGAAGTATCGGTGGATGATGGGGAATCGGAAATGCGATATAACTTTATCCCAAGCCCTGTCGACAATCTTACCGGAAATAACGTAGCGATCGCCGGGGTAGAGAGAAATCGGGGATCAGTTGCGGAGGTATGCCAGCTTCTGAACATATATTCGAACGGAACAATACGTAACGGTGTGACGGAAATGGACGAGCGTGTTTTCTCCGTTCGATGAACGGAGATCTTCTGTTTGCTATTCGACCAGTGTGTGTACGTGTAATCGGATCCTGTGCGTGCTGCACGATCCAGAAAGAACAGACATATCGTTGCCCTTTCAATACTCTGCGGATTCTGCGTACCCGTTTAGTGGAATCACGGTGCCATTTAATTGAATCGGTGAGCGCACGTCACGCTTTCATGGGAATATGCTGAATACACGGAGAACGTGTTCGAAAATGTACGAGTCGATCGAATTTCATTCATTTCTGCACGTGAATGGGTCCAATTTAACGAGTATCTAGAATTCTGAACGAAATCGTTGTCAATTTTCTTCCGATGTTGCGTTGGAACAAAAAGTCAATCAATTTTCGATAACCAACGAGCGGGACGAAGGGTCACTTGCCCTCCTCTAGGGAAAAAGTGGCTTCTACCAGCACGAAAAAGACAAACTGGATTCTCTTCAAAAGGAACACGATGTTATATTAATAGTCGGTTTACATTTCAATATCTGAAATAAAATAGATATTTTGCAGATATCTTTTTTGTCTTGTTCTATAACTGCAGGCTATAATTTTAAAAGCGGTATCGCAAATAGTAAATTTAATATACAGTCGTTAATTGATTTTGGTTTTTGCGTCCGACAAAAAAGTTTTTCGCGAAAATATCGCGATTCATCCCGGCAATATCAGAGATAAACGAAACTGGTTTGCCTGTGGCCCACTTTCGATGCGATTTGTACGCTAAAATCAAACTGAAAGATCGAAGCAGAAAGAAAGAAGATATCGGGGAAGTGTCGTCGATATCGACGAGGTACTGCCTTTGCCGGATTGCGACGGAACGGAGCATCACATCAAAACTAAATTTCGTCAAATCTCGTCGTTTCCGATGGCGCGGAAGTATAACGTGGCTCCCCCGGGACGGAAAAGAACACAGAAATCGATAACTCGGCAAAAACGGACAATGTTTAGAAGGAAGTAATTATTCCGAAAGCGCACAACATTTTTACATCTATTTCTTTTAGCGTGCATCCTGATATTCAATTTCGTTCGTTCACTTTTTTGTCGCCTGAATTCATTTAACTTTATGTCATAAAGCACCGTAATAAGTTACAAAACTCGTTTGCATCCATCTTTTTCTGTGAGTGACGTGAAATAATGAATTAAGATTCATCGTACGAATGCATTTATCATCGTGAAAAACATTCGTGCTTTTATGGAACTGAAAATAATCTTCGTCCTACCCCGAAGTCGTTGATAATGTAAGTATAATTAAGTTGGCTAGTAATTACATAATTATTAAGTTTGAACTATAGTTAACCGTTGAAAAGTCGATGACACGTTATTAGCCAGAAGTTCCTATCCGTGCATTGGTTTATTGTAACGAGGATCAACCTCGTTTCCAACGTAATTACCCTCGATCAAGAGTTCAAACGTCTAGGAAACGCTGGCTATCGCGGCAAGTTCCATGCCGAAGTTTCACGTCGTTCCTGACTCTCGATTCTCTCGTTAAGGTTTCGAGCAAAGTGTCGAAATCTCGTTGGCCGCGGCTGCAAACGAACGCAGTCGTGGTTGCAGATGTTTGAAAACTCGGTGCGGCGATCGGCACGGCTGCTGACTGACGTTGGGTGGTTTCGTCGAACTTCTTCGATCATCGTAATTACAACCTCGAATGGCGTCTTGCTTAATCGCCACCGCGCATTACCAACGTCTGTGGTTCGATCTATCAAACTTGCTCTCGATTATTCCATCCTCCCGAACCTGTTAAACCATGGCCAACCCTTATATCGAGATGACAAAGTTGTTCAATGTGAACAACCAGGACCTGGTGTCTTGCCCTGGAACTTCTCAACCTTTTCATCGATCTTAAATCAGCATCACATTTTTCTTACTTCGATAGATAGAAAAATAAAAGCGTCAACTGTATATTATTCCTTAAACGTGGTATGAATAGTCTTGCAACGGCGGTAATACACGTAGAAATGGTATATTTCTGACAATGAAACATTGTTTCTACCGTTCACGCATCCCAGACGCCATTCTTTCGACAGTGAAACAATTTTTGGGTGAGATTTAATATGCTCCCCTCGCGAGGGTTGTATATCTTTTTGAAACGATGTTAAAATTGCGTGAACCGAGAGAGGGAACGTAAAATAGTGGCACACGGTTGGAAGATGCTCCTGTAGGCGTAGAAAGGTTTATAAAGCCATTCTTGGCGATTCATCATCTAGTCATAATATTGAACACGCTCCGAAGTGAGGAACCGAATGAAATTGCCGATAGAAAAGGTCTCGGCGCCTCCTGTGAAAGATACGTTGAAAAAACTGTAAGGACTATTTAACGACCTTTACAAAACTAGCAGAGCGTTCTCGAGTCCAAAAGTAGCTCGTAAGGAATTCTATTCTTCGAACGCGATGCTTTTAATGCCACTTCTCGTGGCTTTAAAGTGGATTTCGGAACTTCTCGAGCACCGAACTTGGATCAATTATTCGACAGTCTTCGAAGAAGTCGTAAACCGACCTGAAACCACGATTGATCGGAAGTTCCTTCTGGTATACTCGATATAAATAACAGGCAAACAATCAAAGTTGAACACTCGGTCGATAATAGTAACGGCAGGATTAGGGGTTACCAGAGAGCTGACTACGTAGAATGATGGATCACGTAGCGGGCAACGAGATTAAGGGACGAAATCTTTCGTGCAGCGAAGAAAGGGTAGCATTTAACTTGTTAGAGCTTCGTTCCGCCGATGGAACGGTTTTTACGGGCCTCCGCGCGATAGTTTGCAAGACGAAAAGGAAACGAGGAAGGAAGTTGCAGAAGCACGAGTAACGACGTTCGTTGCACGAAGGAAATTTTATTTCCACCGCGGGGTAAAATCGAGATGACGGGCCCTTATGCAACGTCGACAAGAGGACCTGACACGAGTAGCACGAGGCAGAAGTCTCGCGCGAGACCGGGGAGGAAATACGGCGTCAGGGACGAAGTCGTTGGACGAAAGAAGGATGTCGTGGGAAAAATTGGAGGAAGCGACGAAAATGCTGGAACGAAGGAATTTAAAAAATAGGACGCCGGTAAATTGACTCGAAGATAAGATTGAGAAAGTCGCGGGAAACAAGGTGAAAACGGCGAAGAGTACAGGGAATGAGGTCGGCGAAAAATGTTCGAGTGGCTTGGAAATTCTGTACATAAAGGAACTCGTCGTTGTTCGAACCAATCGGAGATTTTACGTTCGATTTCCTATTTTATTCCGGAGAATTCTTAAATGGGATTCAAAAATATTCAAAGCGATACGAAAGCTTTTTAATGGTAACGTTCCGAATCTGTTCTCGAAAACAGATCATTTAATTTCTAAGTTTTAATCTTTGCATAATTTTATAAATCGAACATGTTGAAATTCGATGGCCTTCAAAAGGAGGAGATAGAGCTGCGCGACAAACAATTTCGAGGAACGTTTATAGCCACGTTAATCTGGGAATTGCATGCTAATAAAATTGATCGAGAAGTTTAGGACGCGAGGGAAGTATTGTCGTAAAATCGTCTGGAGTCGGAAATCGGCAGGCAAAGACGAAATCTGGCTATCGAGAATCGACCGATCTTCCGTTTCGCTCAAGATTTCATAGCCGAAGAGGATAGTGTCTGGCTGAATACCACGGAGAAAATCCGGCGAGGTGTGCGATGTCTCTTATCGAGAATAATCTTAGACTCTTTTAGACGGCGAAAAAGGGTACCGGATTCAAAGGAATCAGGCTCGTGTTTGTGCAAAAACTATAATTATTGTCACATGTTTGATTATTAAGTTAAAAAGTTTGAGGACCATATTTGTAATCTTGATGTTCATTTTGAAAGATAATGATTATATGCTTACCATCGTCAAATTTTTCGAAATTTCAAATAGAAAGTAGAAGTGATCGATAAAATGGGGTTAAATTCGAAGATCGTGTGGCCCGATTACCCCGTTCAGATTCCGTGTTGGAGGGAATCTCGTAAAAAAGAAAAACGCTATCAAATCCGTAATCACAAAGTTCCGTGGGAAAGGAAGTTCGATAGGAAAGGGGCGACTCGGGGGGAAGAAAAGTAAATCAAGCGAAGTAAGAGAAGAGAGGGGCTACATAGAAGCGCGGGAATAAAGTAGGAACTTGCAGAAGTCTCATTAAATAACTTAGCAATGTTCTCCCTTTCAAACATCCTGAAATTCCCTGTGACATGGGAATCGGGAGATATTTATCAGTTAAATTTACACGAGCAATTTATAGAAACTATTCTGACATCGTGTACGATATTCAGGCAGAAATTTCCATAAAATTTGTATGCTACAACATTGGTCCGATAGCGGAGGGAAACGTTGCCACCCCCTCGCCCCTTTTTAAAGCTAATAAATATTCTCTCACGGACAGTTTTGAAAGACGATCGAGTTCGAGGCACGATATCGGCACCGAAAATTCTTCGCGATAAATTATTTTTCCTCGAAGGAACGCTCACCGTCCGCAGATAATTAGATTTATTAAGTCAGTCCTGTTTACACGGCGTTGGAGCACGTGATTTATTGAAGAGGCCCCTTCAACGAGAACGATGGAAGAAGGGGGATGAAGAGGCCGCTTGTTACGTAGATTATGAGGTGAATTCTGTCTCTTTCCTTTTGCCTTATCTGGGTCTTTTGTAATCAATTTAGATAAGCCTGTTCCTTTAAGCATAACTAATTACCTGTTCAACATTTCAATTCCGCGATCGGTAAATCTTTAAGGGTGTTGCGTAAAAATTTAACAAAAGAGTCTGGTGATCTTTAGTACTGATAGAAAGTCTTTTTGACGCAGTTATACCGTCTCTAAAGGTTACGTTAGGTACCTTGGAATAGTGAGAGAAACTAATGGTAGCATTAAACTTAGATTAAACGAAAATAATGGAGGAAGACTAATGACAGAATCAAACGTAGATTACATTGACAATGTGGGTAACGTAGATCGGCGTGATGGGAAAAAGCTACTGATATAGTTACGTATATCGTGGTGTTATTTCATTGACGTAGAAGGACTTTAATACTACCTTTTTTCTATCACTGCAATGTACTAACGCTGGTATATCCCACCGTTTACTCTACCAACGTAAACTGCGCTCGATTAATTTTTCCCAGGGTTGTTTGTATGATCGTAGAAACAAAACACGAACGAATTTTCGGTCAATTTCAAGCTCTACAATTTTTACAAAACAACGGAACGATCGAAACAATCTTCATACCAATGGCAACACGTTTCGCCAATAAAAAGAAGCAACCGCGTAGCAAATCAATTAAAACGGGAATAGATTAATCCGAACAATCCGTCGACAGAAATTCGTTCAGCTTTCAAAAGTATTCTCTATCGACGGACGCGAGATCACGTTTGGAAAAAAACTCGAGGGAGAAAAACAAACGACCGACCGGGTGAACCCGAAATATCAATTACCGAAATATTCGGAAACCGGCGGTACCGAGGGATGGTCGAGTACCGGCGAGTTCATTTTCATCCCCTCCCGCATATTTTCGAGGTGGACAGGAGGGAAAAAAAGATAGGGGGATGAAACGGCGGAAAGAATCGTTATTTCTCGCGGCACGTGTAGCGCTTTCATTACGTACACGTTAGTCTTGGAGCGGTAACCGATGCCATTTGATGAAATTTTTATGCATTCGCTGGGAGCCGGAAGCCTGTTCAGAGACCGGTGGCGCTGTTAAAGTTAAACGGAGATGAGAACTGTTCGATAGCGGAGTATCGTATAGGCGTTTTTAGCCCGGACCAGAACACCGGCCCACATTCACCGGTTGATACGCTTAAATGAAACTAACCCACCCCTTCTGGCGACCATCCCCGTCGCGGCTGTCGTCCAAAAACGAGCCTCGTTTCGCTACGCTGTTCGATTCGATATATTCGGAAAAACCGATACTGTTTTATTGTCTGAAATGCTTCGGGTGTCAATGAATAAATTAAACCCTCTCCTCTTTTCTGTTTGTCACCACTAACTCTCTGTACGTCTGTGTTTCTCTTTGTATATCTGTACACTGCTTCATCGAAGCATTACTTTTTAAGAATCCTATAGCGTCATATGATGTGTCGGTGTACGCGATATAGAATATATACATATAAATTAAAAAATTTGTTGAACGAAGTACAAGGTAATAGCGTGAAAGGATAAATGTGAAAATGTCGAATACACCAGTCATCAAAGTAAGTTTTCAGACACGCGAGAATAAAAGGTTCGCAGTATTTGAGCCGCGTTGCTTTATTCGATGCATTTACCAGGTCAAAGCAATCGAAGGAGTATTGATTACGATGTAATTTACGACGGTTGATGAGAATTACGTTTGATGAGAGCGAACATTGAAAGCGAGCGTTCTCGTGATTGACTCGATAGGGAGAGTTCAATGATACGTTCAATTAGTGTGGAAATCTTTTGAAATGCGTAAGAGCCTCTACCGATTGTCTGATCAACGCAACGATCACCGATTCGCTATTCTACAATTTCTTTGAATCGTGAAATTTACAGTTAATTCCTCGCGCTTCGTTTGCGATCGAATAATTGCGATTCCATCCGTATAATTCCGCGGGCAAACGTGAAAATAAAAACGCGGTAATGTTTCCCGTTCTTTCCCGGTGTGCTTTAAAACATCGAGTACAATGAAATTCTTCGTAGAACTATGGTTAAATTAAAATTACAAAGTCGAGAAAGCGCATGAAGCACATTCGCGTCCAGAATGGTCGACACAGTTGAACGCGGTTGATCCTAAGCGACTTTAAATAATTCTCTGAGACTCGGCTTGGCTTCGGGATATTCAGTGTGGATTATTCAAAGTAGAAAGAAGCTACGAGTGGCGTGAATCGAGAGATAGCTTTACAGCTAGTACGCCAGGATGCAAAATGGATACGCGATCCTCTAAAATTCCCTGTGATCATTGTCCCTGGTGTCTTTTCGTCTCCATTCGTGGCTTGTTCAATTTACGATCCGTATTGTACAGTTCACGATACACCTGCTTGAATCCTGTTATATTCGTTTTGTCATGTTACACCGCTTCCGAAAGTTCACAAAAGGTACGTTCAACAATTTAGAAACTATACAAATTTCTTCAGTGATACGTGCAAAGTATTATTCGCATCGATTAAGAATTTGTAATAAATCGTACGAAAGTCGAAGTGATTCGATGAGAAAGCGCGATCCGTTCCGATCGCGTCAATGAATTTCGTTTTATTTCTCCTGGAGCAATAAAAGGGAGGCAATTTCGTCGAATCTCCATATTCCCATCACGAAAAATATAGAAAGGAATCAAGGCTGGTACACGGTTCGCGTTGAAGCTAAAACGGTCCGTTCCGGTTGATCCGGGAATCGTTTGATTCGAAAGGAAGGGGCGAGACCGCGAACGAATAGGGGTTAAAACTGCTCACCAAAAAAAGAGTTGAAGGCGTGGAAGAGGAGTTGGGTCGGAGGCCGATTAAGCGACGAGCGTAGCGAAGTTATCTGCCCGGCTAAGCTCGAAATCTCTCTCATAAAAGTGGTAACAACCCCTGTTTGGAAAGCAGCGGTGGTGCTACCAGACTCGTGGCTTCGTAAAACTTTGGACGCATCGCGGAAAAGGGTGAAAGGTGCACGCGTAACGAGGAAGGAGGCTGAATTCGTGAGGAGGATCACGAAGATGGAACAAGAAGATAATTCGAGTTTAAACCTCGGTCGAAAGCTGGCCAATAAATATTGGTCGACGGTTATTACAGTCTTCATTCAACGAGCTAACTTAATCCACCATTCTGGAATCGAAAAATCGTCTTATTACCTTTTAAATTTGATGGCGAATAAAAATGTAGCTACGCTATCGTTAAGAACTTATTTTCCCATTTAAAAGGAGAAGAAACTGAGCGAGCCGTATCGTGAAATTTTCAAAAGTTTAATTATAAAACTATCGCGAAAGATCCAGCTTGCTTTCCGTTCCCTCGCTTCTGTTGTTTTTTGTTCCCTTAGTCTCGAGAACTCTTCGTATAACGCGTTTCTACAATAGCGTGGCGAGGTTGGATTTAAAATTTTTAATTCTAATTTTTCCCTCTTAATCGTGGCCTCTCCGTCTGCGTTTTGTTCTCAAAAACTTTCTAAATTGCGGCCAATTCTCCTGAGAGCATCGTCGAGAAAAACAAAAGGTAGGTCCGATTTTGAATTTTCTCGAGACTTCGTAACGCGCTCGTGGATATTGAAGTTCTTCCTTATTCCAGAAAAATCAGGGGTCACTGTCCTTTTATCCTTTCGTTGATCGACGACGGTTTTTGCCCCTTTTTTTTCGTACGAACGAGTGGAGAGTCTGACTGAGAGAGGCGTCGTTTGTCACGACGTCAAGACGAGGCGCCCCCTTTCGCTGGAACTTCCCGAGGAAAACAATTAGATGACCTCTCGAATGATTTTATCGACATCCTTCAGAGAGGAAGCTGCCAGATGGGGAAAAGTAAAGTACGAAGCCAGATGGCATCGACGTTTCGCCAAACACACCGTGTCCCAGAAATTTAATTGGTGAGTCCACAATTTTTCTCTCACGGCCGTTCTTCCCGATCGAAGCGAAGTCTTTCCATTTTCGTTCATAAACTTTTATCGATCCCGATACGAGGTTTACTCGTTCTTTCTCTCGTGGATGAAGTCTCGGTACCGAAACGGATGCATATCCATATTCTACGCTTTGAAAGTTCGGAACTTTGCAAAATAATGCATCACAAGCGAGTGGGTCGCGAAAGTGTACCATTTTCAAAAGTGGAACTCCGTCCATAAAAGTTTGGGTAGTTCGCGCGAATCGTTGTAAAATGTTTGCCGAAAGAATCGACGCGAAATACCACGCACGAACGCAAATTATAAATCCGGATAAACACGTAGAAATCGAGAGACGGGGACGCGGTCGCGCAAAAGGGTCATTTAACCGAAGCAAAATTCCCGCTTGCTAATAAACGTGGTAAATAAGAGGGAGCGCTTCATATCTCGTGGAATCGAGAGGCAAACTCGCTTTGCATATTTACGTGACGTTGTAATGTTGAAATTTCCCGTAATTCGGTTGCGTGCGGTATATCAACTAATTTGTTTTTTCTTTAATTTGTTGGTGAACCGTAGATCCGGTGTAATTTAACCGCGCGCTCTAATCCTCTTTTTAATAAGAAAATCCACTTTTTTCAACAGTAATTGAATATATCAATGTCCAACGAAACCGTTCGTTCCACGAAAGAAACCTCAGCAAAGCGGAAGCTAGGGTCGCTTAATTAAACGGAGAAAATGTTGTCTCTCGTACGGATCGACTTATGGACGGTGGTTGTAATTAAAATGGTATCCACCTCGAAAACGTACGAGCCTGCACGAAGCTTTCGCTGATGCTATTTCTCGTTTCTACGACACGTTTCGTTTTCCCTCTATCGCGATATTCTATCAGCATACCCGTTTCGTTGATTATACCTCTGCCGTGCTTTTATTCTGTTTTTTATCCTGGTCCTTTTAGGCGACATTAATATCGATCTCTTTTCTATTAAATGTTCAAAAGGATAGCTGGAGCAGGCTCGTATATCTGTCCATAATTTTTCGATGAGAAATACCTCTGTCAGTCGAGAGAAAAGAAAAGGTAACCGGAAAATTGAACCTAGCAGTCAAGCAAAATGGATTTTCCGCGAAACATATTCGATTTGATACTTTTCTCTTTTCTTTTCGATTCGGAACGCGACCGTTAGTTTTGTAAAACGATCAAGACGTTGTTTTATAGCTTGTTCGTTTCTCGTTTTTCGAAGAAAGAATTGCACGATCATTTTATGGCGTACGACAATTTCCTTTGGATTCTGGAAAATTGCCGATAATTCCTATTTATCGTCGGAAACATTAACCTGAATCCAATCGGCCTTTTCATACACGGCAAAACCGTACTATGTAATATGATTAGCCGTAGTCGTAAAAGTCAAGTAAAAAATTACCCATTCTGACGGCAATGAATAGCTCTACAATTTCTTATGCATATCCGTTAATCGCATGTAGTAACTTGCTAAAGGAAATTTCCATGGTATTCGTATAACGTACATTAATTATCAAAGAGAGCGTACTTTGCTGTTCTTGGCGTTGTTTCTCGTAAGCTCTCGCGACTAACGTTTACTTTGCACCCGTATAATTCGAGTTGATTATTAAAAAAGTGGTTCTTAAAGCACTAAAAGAACTTAAAAGGGTCTCTGGCTAGCATCTTCAGAAAGATTTCAAACAATGAAAAGTTATCGCGTTGTTTTATTTCGAGCACCGTTTCTGTTACGCTACGACTAGACTTTTTCCAGCAACCTCGCGTTATTAAATGCAGTCGAGAAAACAGGGGAAAACTAATTTGAAAGGTTTTTCTGAATTCATAAGTAGCGAGGTTGAAAAACAGCGATTGAACATCTTCGACGAATTACTTTCCGATATTTTCGGTAAAAAATTTCGATCGTGCATGAAGCACGGAAGAATCAAAAGAACTTTTGCATCGATAAATCAGGGAGAGACAAGTTGAAAGTTTCGCGTCGAGATTTAAGTCTTGTCACCGGAATTTTATCTCGAATCGCCTTCGATATCTCGTTCCTTTGGTCTTGCCTGACGCTCTTCCCATCCGTCGCGAACTTATCGCGAAATTTCTTTGCTCGAGCGAGAGGATTACGCCACGCGTGCAGACAGCGAAACAATCTTCGGATCTAAGCGTTCCAACGTGCACGTACGTTTACATAGAGGATCGTCGCTGACGGACCTTGTCTGTATGAGCTTTTTTCGTCAAAGAGAACCTCGAATTTCTTCGAGTAGTCTAGAAAACGTAGGCGTGAAAGGGAAGAAAGTCGAAAGCTTAGTCTCAAAGCCTGGAATCTCATCTTTCGACGGTCGCGAGCGTCAAACAGTTCCTCCGGTGCTTTTCAGCTTTTCCAACCATTCGAGTTTATCTCTTCTGCCTGTGATATGTTGGAGAAAAGCTCCTAGGACTAACTTGTTCGGCAAACGTCACACCTTTCAAGGAAATTGTGTGTACCGTGATAAAAGGTCCTCTCATCCTCGAGAAACTTGAATTCTTCTTCGGACACGTTTCTTCTGCAGCTGTGATGACTGGTTCAAAAGTTCCTATCCTAGATATATGATACTAACGTCAATTGCATCCAACTAACGGTCTCCAAACCAGAATCATCAATCATTAAACGTACATTGACAGATTTTTGTTTCGAGTTGGCCAAGTACCTCTTCTTAACTAACTTCAGTGACCAAAGACTAAGTGCCTTTTGGAAATCTAGGTATTTGAGGATTCAAAAATAAAGCACTGAAACACTTACACCTAAAGTAGTATCCGGGGGAATAGTCTAAAGTGAAATGTTTAGGTTAACGTTTGATGAAAGCGGGATAACACGTGCAGGAGATGCATTCGCCGTCCTTGACGCCATACCAACACGAGGTGTTAATTATGCAATTTCGTGGTCAAACAAACTGCACGAGGTGACCTACAAATCCCACGGACGGATAAAGTGTTGAATCGTCGCCTGGTTTCGGACAGAAAAGGCCCATTTTGCACGACATTTCTCGCCCTTTCTTCTCCCTGCTCTTTCCTTTTTTTTTCCATTCATCCAGCCGCTCTTACCCCGGAAGCCTGTTCTTCCTTCGAGCATAGCCGGTGCATTTAGTAAGCCGTGAAAGTAAAGGAGTTCCTTCTAAACGCAAAGTGGTCTCTCATCTTTGAAATACCTCGGCTACTTTCCCTCTGTTTTATACGCGTGCACATTCTTCGCTTGTTTCTTCTCAGCCACATGGCGTATTTTTTTCTTCTTCTGCTCTGTTTCATCCAACACGCTTCTACATCTTGACAGCAGGTAACAGGAAAACGAACGTTTTGTTTAGGGAGCTCGGTCGAGTGTAATCTTAATGAAAAAAAGTGAAGGGAAAGAACGAAAGCCTTTCTCTTTCGCGTGTTTCTTGAGAGTTGCCCTACGTAATTAAAACTCCACAAAGCCCTTCTGTCTCTATTTCTTAGCCGGGTCTGCATCATGAAAATTAGCTTTCGTTGCAGGCATTATCATGCAAGGTAAATCTCCTTTAGAGAAAAAATTACAAATATTTATCGATCGACGTAATTCTACCATTAACTAAAATCTAACCATCGGATTTCTGCCATTAACCTATAATCATTAGTCAAAGCAATGAGTTTCCTCTCCGAAACAAATGTAAACTTTTTAAAAGACAAAGATATTATTATTGCATTGAAAATTCTGCGGCGATAAAAAAGGCGAAACGACAATTGGTCCAGGGAATTAATCCCCAATTGTTTGTCGAGTCCTCCTCGAGTTTCAGGTGTTCTACGAATTCTCCGAGGAGTCATTCGAAGCTCCGAAAGCATGTCGCGTAATTTTAGAATTTCGGGCTTGAAACGTGACAAATGATTCACGGTCCTGATGCAGCTGCAACGGTTCCCAGCATCGGCGATACGTTTAAATGGAAACCCGGAAACCGCACGATGCCTGATTTCATGCGTGCCCGTGTCATTTTTTGTTTTCTCCTCTCTTTTTTCATTCGTTCTCGGCTGTATTTTTTGTACTCCGCTAACCGCAAAGTATTTTCATCGGTACACTGAACACTTTCAAGCGTTTCCAACGAGATTTGGAAAAATTTGAAAATTGCACGCGATTGTCCGCTTCGAATACCGTTTAGACCGATGTGACGTCAAACTGCCATCGAATTACCTTCCGTCGACACGAAATTCCGGAAATAACGCCCGCGTGAATGATCGAACCATGAAAATCTTCCTACATAAACAACCCTCATGGTTCAATCAACGTTGTACAGAAAAATGAAATGTCGATCGGTATTGAGTCATTTATTCTGTTTTATTAACGATTTTCCCAAAGTGAACATTGCACGAATATCTTGCGGTGGTACTGTAACACATTGAATAACTTCGATTACTTGTAGGCTAAGTCGTCATTTTAATGTTACATAGATCAAATATTTTCACTGCGTTTCTTCGATATGGAACCTCTACCGAAAATCCTTTCGAATTTATACCGTGCTATTTGTCCCCTATTTACCACCATTGCTTCGAATTAATGTCTTCTCGTGAAAAATTCAGAAGCCTTGGCCACTTCGGGAGAGCCACATTATACTGTAAATCGATGACACTGTAAATGATTTCGCGAAAGAGAAATTACGATAAAGCACGAACGACTTTCGAGTCGATTCGTTCTCCTACCAGCGGTGTTCGATTTCACTCGAAAAGTTAAAATTGGCACGTAATTTCTTTGCCTGTAAACTTTTGAAAACGCAAAAAAACATCGCCTCTATCGAAAACCGGGTTAATTAAACGAAGGCGAAATTTCGGCGAAAGACGAAAAAAAGAGGAACGAAGCAGGAACCCGATAAGGATCGCTCGACGCTGCGGCGAGGAATACTCGATTCGTGGATTAATTCCGATTAACCGAAATGAAATCGAAAATTCGCCGAAATGTACCGCGAAGTTGATTCGATTTGCAGCCGAGCAACACGCCGAGTCCGTGTGAAATTCGTTCAAAGCAGTCGCGTTGTCGATCAAACGGAAAAAAAAGAAGGAAAACAGGAACGCTCGATCTCGTGACGAGCATTCGAACGCGTCAGGCATATTTCAATCGCGGAGAAAGAACCGGAAAAAGGAAAGAAGAGGTCCGCGAGCATGACTGTATTTTCGCACGCTGACGATATCCAGCGGCGCGGCAGGTTTTTCGAATGGAACGAAAATTAATCGTATTTACGGGTAACCGCATCCGTCATAAATAATGCACGCTCGGAATTCGCGGTTGTCCAATTTATGCGGAGGGAAACGTAGACGAGAAATCCTTGCGTTCCAACGAAATCGATCCTGATAAGTTTCCCGTTTTTCCGCGGTGATCCATCATGGCATCCGTGTTTGCTCCGCTAACGGGGTCGCCAAATCGCGAGTCACTTTTGCTCCAGAATTTGGGACGCACGTGCTCGGTTTGTTTCTTCTTGTTCTTCTACGTATCAGAGCTGAACTTTGCTTACGGATAGAGACGCTATTTTAACCTCTTTGATGCTCTACTTGTAGCTGACTAGGCTCTTTTGGACTTTCTCGCGGTAGGGCTAAATTTACTTTATGAAGAAAGAGATCCATAGTTGTCGAATTTTCAATCGTATGTTGATAACGAATACGTACATGAAACCATCGAGTGACGATTGTTTTAAACATTTTTGGTGTTTGTATTCCAAAATATGATGACCAAGTAAAGTCTTGTAAACGGTAGTTGTATCACGTTTAAAGAATAATACGTATGTCCGACTATTCGACGACTCGTTCCACTGGCCTCGATCTGTCTTCATATTATCGAGTACTTTCGTCAATAGCTGACCACCATCCATCTACGGTCGTAAGGTGAGAAACTCGCAAGGTTATAGATTATCCGAGAATGGATACCGAGCCACATCACGCTAACCTTGAGCGACGTATTTCAAGAACGTGACCGATCGAACTTGAGGGATCTAACGGAGACGTATTTCAAATTCCGAACGAAAGTGATATGATTGCAGCCGTAAGTGGTCTGAAATTTAACATAAACAGCTTCCGGTCATCTATCAAACTGCAAACACCCTAAATCTAAACGACCCCACAGAGTCAACAGATCACGAGGCACTTTGCGATAGTTACGTCCCGTAAATTTCGCATCGAACAGAGCAATAACGGAGAATAAATTTGACCGGAGTCAACATGAATTATTGATAACCTTTCTTTTTCTGAATTTACGCCGTTTTTCATCAACACCTCGGTACGATCAAAACACGTTTCATTTTCTGCGGGCGACTTAAAGTGTCGTTGAATCGAAGTTAAATCGGTGAAAAAATGACTGGGAATAAAAGGAAAACACTATAGCTAGAAACGTTTTCAATCTGGCGTTTAAACGAGCGAAAAAATAACGCGTGTTCACGGTTTTTGTACGGGTTGAAATATTCATGGATGAACGCACGCGAGATACGATGACGTTAACAGGAAAAACCGTTTCGAATGAAAAGCTGACTTCGTTGAAGCGATCGTTTAAATACCGTAGAACGTAAATCTTGCAGGCTTCGGAGCATCAAATAACTCCTGCAACCACCGGGCAAAGATAAACACGTGGAGCTTTTCGTTCTCGTTATTAATATTTTATTAATAAACATTGCCCGGTCTCGTTTTAACCGATCATCAAAGGCTATCGTCGCTAAGTTGGAATTTAATTACGAACCGATCGATCGTTCGATAAAATTTCACGAGCCTTCATTAATTTTCGAATTAACCCCGTGAACGATAAGTAACGTATATTAATTTCACGTTACGATGCATTCGATCGGCTCGTTTGATCTCCGTCTGATCGGGTTGTTTAAAAAGAAAATTGGAACGTTGCGAAAATTCATTGAATTTTACCCATATTGGCTACGAGAAAGGATTTAGAAATAATAATTCAATTTTTATGACGGAAAACGAAGAATATCGGTGAATGCAGCGCCGGAATGACCCTTAATCGTGTAAGAGCAAAAGGAATCGAACTGCATAAGATTATTGGCGCGCGACGATCCGTGGTTCTCCTAAAATGATTATGATCATCGTTTAGCATAAATTTTCGGCTTTCTTTTATACTCGCCCTGCCTGCGCCACTTTTTTCACCTCTTTAACTACGCTCGATCGATTCTTAAAACTTTTACATTCACGGGTGGCCCGGTTGCCCGACGATCGCGGACCGGGATGATTTTTATCGGGAACTGCTGACTCCGGTGAATCGTTGATTACCGCTTTCACCAACATTTTGCAACTTTCCTTACCGTAATCGACCCCATCGAAATGGAAAAATTCGTTTGACTCGCATTCGCGAACAAGTTTTCGAAAGAGAAAGATTCTCCACGCGAAAGTGGAATATTGACGATGTTTCAATTTTTGATTGCTTTCGATTTTAACGATGATTATTTACTTCTGCACTCTCTCGAAGCATAAATAATACTTTTCGTCTACATTGTAACACGTTTGAAATCAAATCGTAAAGTTCTCGACAAATACGCTTATTAATATCGTTCTCGTGTAACTGTTTTTTAAGTGATCCATCAGATTGTCGCGCATATTTTGCATAATTTAATGCGTCGAAATTGCATAAACATTCACGGTGAGGCGATAACATTTTTCCTGTGTTCACATTCTCATTATTTATCGAGTCATAAATTGAATTTATTCGTGGTCTCTCTACGCGGAACACGCACACCCTGCTACGGTTGTTCGTTCAACAACGATCGTTGATTATGATAAATGGACGCCGTTCGAAAGGAACAAACGCTGGCAGTCGGAATGTTAACGAGCGAACGGAGAATTAAGATAGCAGCCAGTTTCCTGGACAGAGGGTGAGAACGCGGGGGTGGTGGATTCAACCCTCGCCGACAGATAGGCATCTCACAGATACCAGCCACGAAGGAAACACCTTGATGTCTGTGTCCCCGAGTCTCGTTTTGATCGATTGTCACGAGCACGCCAGGTCGACCTCCCGAGAACAGACATCCACTACGTTTTCGTGCCGGCTGTTCTAATCGCGGCCGGTATATTTATTGGTCGCTTGTTATTGCGGAAACGACTATTTGTCATGAGCCGGTATTAATTACACCGGGACCCCTTTGTACCGATAACAGAGGCAAAGGGGCCACGACAACGTCGTCGTCGACGGAGACGCGGGACAACCTGTTTGAATAGAAATTCGCCTACGAAGTGGGAACCGAGACTCTGCTAACTTCCGAAATTAATTGTTACTGTCCTGTTACGTGCGTGCTATGGGGACACGTGAGTATCTCTAATCGAAAATACAGGCTTCGGAGTGAGTTACGGGTCCCTTTGGCATATACAATAATTCCAAGCAATTTTAGAGCCGAAGAGTTGCTTGGTTACCAACGATCTCGGAACTGGATGAGAAACTGTCGCGATAGTAATTCTTCTTTGTACTTTCTTGTAAAATGTATGGTGAAGCAGCACGCGACGGTTATAACGCTTAGCAATCGAGATCGTGATAGTATAACGCGTGAAAATACGGCGTGTGAAACTACCACGCCTGAAAGTATAGTGCGTGGAGATACGATGTGTGAAAATAGAGAGTGTAAATACGGGATGCGTGAAAATATGACGGGTGGAAATGCAGCGCGTGGGAATAACGGTGCATGGAAATACGGAGCGTGGAAATAATATAACTTCTATCTTCATCAAATATCGAAAGCAAATTGAGAACGCAACATTACACGTACCATTAACCGAATCTTCTGCGATATAAGATAAGAACTACAAGCTTCAAAATTTTGCAAAAGTGTTGTAAATCGTTGCAAAGGTTGGTTAATATAGCACTAACGAAATGATGGTTTCCAGCTCGAAGATATCTTTTACGCGTTGCTTTAAAACGAAACTTTTCATATCGGTTGTAAAACCGTTGATGGTTATACGAACGAAACTCGTTACTTCGGCAACGCATTTTTTCGAACGACGCGTCGTCTGAAAGACCGCTTTCGGTAACAAATTACATTAGCTTACCACTTTATCTCCCAAATTTCGTACACGGCACGGTAGATAGACGGTTTGTCCGACGAATGCGCTGACGTTAGCCGCTGTCGGCTCAAAAACCGGCAAATCGCCCTCGACTGCATCGTTATTGGCATCGTTTGGTCGACGTTCGTTGTTCTCCTTCGATATTTCACGAAGTTGCACTGGAGCTGCAAACAAAACAACGTGTTCACGGAATTATGTTTCACCGATAGTATATTCCGTATTCGTAATAGCTTCGAGCGGAAGCTACATCGATCGATGCGACTTCCTACCAAACGAGAAAATCGGAGACTGTTTAACGTTAACGTGATCGTCGATGGGTCTCTTTAGAGAACATGCGATACCACGGTCTACATCATTAGTCGAATTTCAATGAAATTGTAATAAATAATCAGTCTCTTGTTAAGGGTATTGCGTATACGGTATGCGCAGGTTTTGTATAGGAGTTATTGTATCGAATTACAAACGTACGTTCGCATTATAATATTAAAATTACAGGTGAATTTACAATGAACATGGTCCGTGGTTAATTAATTCCGTGCAAAAATTTCGAATCCGATGCTCGTTTGGAATTACAGAAAGCAGCTAGTATCATTGTTCCGAATGAAATCTTGCAAAATATTATTGGTTTGTTCTCAAACTAAATTTAATAACGTGCATTATTCCGATATCCAGAGTCAGCATGCATTGTATCATTATCACATTTGTTATTGAAAATTTTCAACAACAGTAATTTCCGATACATTAAAGGTTTGTGTCTGTCGGTCAACATTAATTAAACTAGTACTATATTAATTTACTGCTACGCTTCATTTCGAAATATACTAATTCAAATGCACTAAAAGCACAATACAATATCCCTCTAAAACAGCTTTTACTACAATTGTCAGTCATTTTATACAAAGGATATCAATGAATCTCTGTATGATCATATTTATTAAACTTGTAACTCTAAATTTACATAGCATATATGCTTTTTCCTCTACTTTTATGCCATGAAACTGTCCCAGACTTTCTATGTTTGAGAGTCAACCTAACGATAAGGAAACTCTGGATAGAGAGCTGAAACGTCGGACATTGTGTCCCCGGGGAATAGAACAGAATTTCTGGTTTCGAGCGTCTCATCCACGATCAGATATCAGAATCTAAATGTATTACACTGGCAAACAGTAAACTGCAACCGGTTGAGTAAACTGGATTCGTTTCTTAAGCGGATACCCGATTATGCAACGCTTGTGTAGCGACCTTTCCCCACGGACGAAGCGGAGAATCCACCTGACTGAACAGTTTACTCCCATTCTTAGCCGGGTTAAGCAGTATTTTTTGCCCAGAGCTTTCGTTAATCTCGTAATTCCTTCAAACTGGTTCGCATGCACGACATTTCCGCGAACGAAGGAATTTTTGCCAGGTGGAAAGAGCTGTGCCAGTTTTCTTGAGATATCTCGTTCGTCCGTGAAGATGGTTTGCAAAATTCTAGCAGACGGTTGAGGTTTGCCGAAGATAACGAACATAAAATCTTATTTGCTTGGTAAACGCTCCAATTCTTCAGGATTAACCCTTTATATTTCGTAATCGAGTTAGCGATTATAATACCGGATGTGTTACCGAGTCCAATAATTCTGTTAGCAACGATTTTCAGCAAGTTCGATGAATTATTTAAACTACATTCGAGAGCGGGAATAAAACTGATATCGAACAATAAAATATTGCCGAATCGTGTAAAAATAATGCACGATTTAGCTGTTGGATATAAAAGATTGATTTCCATGAAGAGGTTGAACTTTCACCCCCTAAATGTTGGTTCGGTGTTTGCTTCCCCATTTCTCGTTTGACTTCTTCCCTTTTTCTGGACGAATACTCGAACACGTGTTACCGTAATCTGGAGTTCCTCGAATATACTCGACCAGTCGAATAGCCACGAGTCTATTCAGACCGCACCCTCGTTAGTGTACCTTCGAACAGTCGCTCCGTCATTATCAATCACCGTCAGCCCTACGCGACGATACCATTGACATCCGACAGGGATTGATCCGCGAGGAAAGTTAGCAATAAAAGCTCTGTTGGCCACAACTTCGCTAATACACCGTTGAGGATTGAGACCGCACGAAAATGTGACCGAAAGTTCCACGGCGAAACGATGAAAATACAGAAACGTGAAAAGTTTCGCGTGTCTGTCAGCTTTTCGAAGATACGAAAAAACAAAGTCGGGTCGAGAACGTGCAAACGGGCATACGCACGAGCGTTTATATTTGCGGAATGAAAAGAGGAATTTGATTCGCTCAAATTGGATCATTCCCTGTAGCGAATCGTATCAGTCAACGGTGATTCGAACCAGACGAGTCACGGGCTTTCGAAAGCGACAAAAAGAAGTCTTTGAAAAGGAAAGAGAAAAGAGGAATTGATAACTGCATTCCGCCGTGCCGCTCCGTCCATCTCCGTTCTCCGCGTTCGGTTTTTTCCCTCCAGGCCGAAAACACAGCCGGATAAATTTAATTGGATCGTAGCCGAGTGTGTAGTTGGTACACGGAGAGAAAGAAACGGCTAGCTCGGAGTGCGAAAGTGCTATCGAATTATCAAATGAAACCAACCAGAACGAGCCGCTGACATCGTAACTCGCCGGTGCTGACCGTTTCGCATAAACAACATTCTACCCAAACGCGCTTACGTCCCCTCTTTCTGTCCCCGTTCGTTTCCACCCCCTCCGACTGTTTGGATCTCGCGTTAACGTGTCATAGCTCGTTCGCCCCTACGCCCTGAAACCCTGCAGGGTGAGGTCAGATAACGCCCGTATACACAGCAACACGTTGGCATCATACAAATGACCAACTTCCCCTCGACGGCGTTCCAACGTCGGGCAAAACCACCCCCACTGATAACTCTAGATTAATTGACAAAAAGCAGAGCTCGCGAATATGGATGATGTACGGTGCCCCAAAGTCTCGTCAAAGGAAGGACCACTATTAGAATACGGACTTTTTACTTTAACCCTTTTTAGTAAATAAGGTTACGATCGAGGGCAGCTTTTTATACGTTAAATTTGGAAAGCAGCTAAGTCTATTTTCTGCGAGAAGCATTTTAACGACGAGAGAGATGATGCGATAATGCAAGTTTTAATACACCACTTCAAAAAAAAAAGAAACGTACAACAAACGTGAAGTGTAATTTAATTTTCTTCGTACACTCATATCATTTTAGTTAGTGTTCTTAAATGACTCGTTACAAAATGCAATAGAACGTGCAAGCCGCTTTGTTTCGACCGCATCTACGATCCTCTATGTCTGACCAAGCACGGCCCGTTTCTACTTTTTCCATCCGGCAACGGTCTCGCTCGTAGCAAAAAGAGAGAAGAAAAAGAAAGCCTGCAGACGACTCATTCGTTCGCCACTTTTTTTTCTACCCTCAGGGTTGTTTCCTCCCTCTACCGTCGCTTTATAATATTATAAACCGCACGCAGAGGCAAACCGTAAACCGGCTATGTTTTCTTTCTGTCATTTCCTAGGCTGCGAAGCCGCGAGCTATTTTCCTTTGGACGATCGTCAGAACATTTTATGGGCGGCATCGAGGGAGCATCTTTTTCTCTTTTACCCCTCGGTTTTCTACTTTTTAGAGTAGAGCAGTTCACCGCTTCGCGTGTTCGTTGAATTTCGTTCCCCATCGGCAGCGAACAGTCGGCTAGACGAATTATATCGTCAACGGGGGGAGCCCCGGGCTTATTACGCGAATTATTAAACCACAATGAGAGTGCACCGTATGAACGTGAACACACTTTTCAAAATGTCCTGAAAAACTTTTCCTCCGTTCATTTGCAACTTGTCTTCGATGTATTCTATGCTAATTATCCTCCGCGAATAATTCGACGGTAATGCATTTCGAATTCTTGGAAATTAAATGCTGTTAAACAGAGGAACATGAAAATATAAAATTTATTAAAAAGAATAATGTGTTAGAGACGTAAATTCGCATGCTGACCCTCCATGATATTTAATCCGTTAATTTTATTGCTTTCACTAGTTCCTTGTAGTACGTTTTATGCAATGGGGTCTCATTTCAGTGAACAGATTCATCGAGGAAGTATATTTTAAAACTACACAGAACAAAGAGAAGAAACGTCAGTTTAATGTCGCAATGGTACGCGATAAAACTTCATCTTGCAAAAACTGCTCGTTTCGTTGTCCGCGACGTAAAGAATCTGATAGAAGGAAGACGCTCCGTGAATTCTCTTCTCAATGTTCGATAAGCGGACCGCGTGCAGGAATACAAATATCGTTTTCGAATGGGGCGGTGACAACGAGAACAACGACTCCTATGTACGTCGATATTAAAGCGAATTACTACGTGCTAAATCTTCACCGTGCTACGCTATCTTTCGTAGGCACTCCACGAAACCTCCTTCTATTACGACCCGTTTTTCCCACTAACGACACTTTTATTTCTCCCGAAAGTATTACTTGGTTACGTCTTCCATAATATCGCGATTGCTTGAGAAACTCTTGTCCAGAAGTATGGGTTTAACTAGTCGATTCGATGAAAACGTATTGTTCACATTAGTTTACGGGAAAATACGTGGACGTATGGCGAGAAGAAATACGGCGCATGGAGATAACGAACCGTGGAAATATGGCGCGTGGGGGTGCTTAGATATTTGACACGCGGAAATTCGATGCGTAGAATTGCAGATTCTATAACTACAGGTTTGATGTGTAGAAATACAGCGGTTGGAAATACGGTACGAGGAAATACGATGCGCAGAGTTACATGTTCCGAAACCATCAACTTTCGTGCAACTAATTCGAGTTCGTGGTATCGTGAATTACGGTTCGAAGAAATGATCGACCATTCGGAGAACAGGGAACAGAATATCGAACGTACAAAACGTTGTCATAGACGTATAGAGTATCGTCAGTGCAAAACTACAAAGCAAACTGGCCGTTAATCTTATGTCTGCCTGGAATCGTGCGGCGGTCTACCGCTCTTAAACCAGAGACCATTCCTAGCCTCTCTTCTCTTCCGTCCGCTCGAAACAATGAGAACGAAACTTTACGGTCGCCACCGGGAGAATCATATATTTTCGCCGCAAAGCTCGTAAAGTGCGGTCGCTCTTTCAGTCGGCGCGGTGCATCGCTGGCCAGGTTGCGTGTGCACGCGACAATGCCGTGTCAACGTGTCACTATCTATCGTTTCAATATGATCCACGCAATATTTGTAAAAATAGAAATACATATTTCCCCATCAACTTTGCCGAAGTGCGCATCGAACGTGATATAATCGATACGTATCGATACGATAGTTGTTAACAGCGAACCTCAATGGACAGATGCAGGAATATAGATGAATAAATCAGTACAGTTCAGAACTAATCGATCGTTGAATTCGGTAGATGATCGCTAAATGGAACGTTTGTGCGAAGAATAATCGTAATTAGGATAGAGATGTTTCGTTATGAATTATTTGGCTCGTTAACCAGTTAATTGGTTTGATACAATTTCAATTACCATAGAGGAAAGTTGTAAATGCAGTTGTTCTATTGTTCGCCGAACTAGGCCACCACTATCGATATAACTGCGGAACCTTAGCCGTTCGAGTAATTCCGTAATTCCAGAATGGTACACATCCCGTAATGTGCTAACAGTTCCTGATAACAATAGATTACGTCGTTCCGATCGTCAAACTGTCGGTTGAGGAGATGGCTAAGTGGAAGTGACGCTTGAACGTGAAGTTACCATGAGACACGAGCGTTCCTTTACCACTGGAGCGTTTATGATACCACGAAACAGAACTCGATACGATCGTCGCGAGGCATCTTCTCATCCTGGAAATTCTCTTAGTCTCATGTTCTTCGGTTACTCGTCTCTGAATCGTTTTTCGTTCATTTGCATATCAAGCGTTCCTTGCTTCGTGACCGCTACTCACGGAATTCAGAATTTGGAGACTCGGGAATTGATATGAACAATTAAAATCTACTTGAAAATTTAATAGTTTTAGAAAATTGGGGACTCGGGAATTTTAGAATTTGGATATCGGTTTTAGACCCTCGAAAAAATTTACCTCAATATGTACTCCTAACCGTCTATTAACACCTATTAAAGTCACCCTCGCTGCTCTGGCCATAATTTAAAAATTGCTCACTTTCACGGCACACAGATAGCATCGATAGAAAGAGGGGACTTTCCCCTTTACCATAACATTAATTTTATATCATTGCGATTTCTGGTTAGCGGGACATTTAAAGAATAGCGTGATTTTGAATAATTTAATACACGTCTCTTTCGTCCACTTAAAGCTCGGTCATCATAAAGTTAGGTCATCTTTAGTGACCTAACTGAATATGTGGTCGGGTGCGGTGGTCAGTGACAGACACTGAGTCAGCGTGTTTTTCTACTGTTACTCGGGGACGTACGCATTTTGAAGAAAAAACGTGGGTCACAGAGTTCTCAGAGTTGTACTCCGTTTAACATCTCCTGTATTTTAATCCGACGCTTTAAAACGTTGTATTTTAAGGAACAAATGAGATATTTATATGCACCAAAATGCATCTCAAATAGCACCGTTTATCTGTAAAGTAGATTGTTTTGAGTGTTTGACAACATTTCGATGCGGCTCTTCTGCACAAATCAAATGCTGTATTTACACACATTAAAGGATTATGACCGATTGTAATTAATTCCGCGGGATATTTCGTTGAATATATGAATTACTGTACATCGTACTTGCGAATATATTAGTCGATACGTTCAATGATTAACATGATACTCGTTCACGTTAAACTCACATCTCTCTATTGAGATTTCACATTAAGAGGATTAAATTTCGCCTTTTATAATTGCAATGAAAAGAAATTAGACAATTTCATTGATTAAATTTGCTTAATGCAACATACCTTTAAATATGCAATTATAACGATAAATGTATGGATATGAAGATTGTCTGAAATGTTCCAATATGACGAAAATATATTGTTGCTAACTTCTGAACACATAGAAGTTTTATACAGACTTTAGACAGTCAATACATATTTGCAACATTTCAGAACTGTCAAGTCTGATTGTCTGAGGTTAATTACCATAGTGAAGTTTCTGTCGACGACTTTGTGCAGTATTCGTTGGTATCGATAAAGAGCGGAATAATCGAAGAACGATTTGGAACTAAAATTACTGTATGCAATGTAATCGTTGAGTCCAAGTTTGACAACGCGTCATTTCCAGATTAATCGGCCGTCAACTCCGCCGTAATTGTAACTGCCGTTGATTTACGCTCGATCAGCCATTTTCAGCGTCACGCTGCATTATGGCGAACGTCATAAATTAATGTCTGTATTTCACAGAGGGAATTACGAGCGCGCGATAAGTTTGATGGAGAAATTAGTAAATCGAGGATCAAGCGGGTTAACAGTTAAGGGAAAGTGAAATTTCCCGAGACGAAACACGATGTATACACCGTGAACTCGTCACGTTCGTGCCGAAGAACGTGCCACGTGTTCGACACGTGTGTGTACTCGCATCGCGAAATACATCTCGTTGCACCAGCTCGTGTTACGGATTATAAACGTCGCGTAATTCGCGCGGAAACGAAGGGTTGAACTCGAACGGTCGAAGGGAAATTGCTAGTCACGCTACATTTTATCGCGTGAATGTTAAGTTGTTGCAGATGACACGATTCATTCGTACGAGTTTCAGCGACTGTCAAAATTGTTGACAATTCGAATTGATCACACGGTGTACTTCCCGTTTCACGTATTAGTTTAATTAATATCGTATTACAGGTTCATTAGCTGTGTTAACTCTAAATATTGTGTCAGATTAAACAAGGATATCCTGTTGGAAATCTATAGTCAGGATATTACACGAATTTTACTCCGAGTTGTTGATCGAAATGGATATTTACATTTCTGCTATTATTTGATGCAATCAGCAAACTGCTCCCTTGATATTAAACGTATTAGCGGGATTTACGTAACCATTTCTGCTAAAACTTTATCTTTTAAACTGATGTATTGTAAGTGTTACTTTACAACACTTTTAACTGTTAAACTCCGTATAAAGAAAAGAGACGCGTTAATTCTTTCTCGGCGCATCATTTGTTGTAGATATTTCGTACATTTTAGCTGTCCTCCGTTTTTCATTTTACAGTGACACTCGCGTCTCTGCAAAAATTCATCGTGAGCGAACGCGACGAAACTGATGAATAAATTAGGTGGTAGCGGAGCGTGACAAAACAAATTTGGCCCTTTCATCAGGAAGGTCATTGCTTTTTTCAACACGAACGTAGGAGAAGCAGGTTTTTTGTCTGCCTAGCTGACTGAAGCAGCAGCGACTATCCATACTGTTTCAATTAATTAGCCTGCTGCAAAATTAGACGAGTAACGACGGGGAGAAAGGGATGAAACGAGGGTTTGCGCCGGCAAAAAGTGGTAAATTGACGTACCACCAGGAAAGTTCAGAAAACGAAGACTTCCAGTTAAAGAAAAGGGAGCGCGTTGCTAATAAAACTAAACTGAACTCGACTTTTCCAACTTTACAGAAAATGGCGATGAAGATGGAGAGAGGGAACGGAGGGAGAGGGTAGACAGGAAACAGGGAAAGGGACAATGAAACAATGGAGAAAGCCAGAGTAAAAATTGTGAGAGCTCTTTCCATGTCTCGTACAAATTCTTCCGTGCACTTTGCCTCGTTGCGATCCACGGAACTGTGTCAAGTGTCGACAACGTAACTGTAAGTACTTGTCTAACAATTATACGCAAAAAACCCGAAACAACAATAACATCGTTGAGAGGTAACAAATTGGCAAATGTAACTTGTTCGAAACGAAGAGAAATTTCTTTGAGCAAGAAAATTCTCCGAGCGTATAAGCTACGAAATCGAATCAAATTGCAGTAGGAGAAATCTAAAAGAATCAGCATCGCGCGTATATTTGCCTCGATTCGAGTTTCTCATCACGGTAAAAGCTGCTCCATGATTTCCAGGATACAATGCTAAATCTATTCGAAGAGAAACGACGTGGTCGTCCCTAATTCATTTCGCGGAACAGGAGTAAAGAACGGCAGGCATTTCTTTGTGCTCGAAACAGCCGTGCTATTTGAAAAAATAAAATTAGATGACGTTCTCGTGTACAAATACGCGAGCGGTTGTCGGGGAATTATGATAACGTTTGTTTCTGAGCGGAGAAAATGGTGAAAAAAGGGATGGGACGGGAAGAAAAACGGGGGTAGAAAAGAAGGCGGATAAAGGGTGAAAAAAGTTGGAAGGGAGAGGGTCGGATACAAGGGTGAGAAAAGCGAGAAAAGGGTCAGGGTGTAAGTTGAAAAATGCGAGAAAGGCGAGAAAGCTTTCTGGGTTTCGGTGGGTGGAGCGTGTAGGTGGTGTGGTAGCCGCACTTCTAAAAAGAAGAAATCACTCGACCGGGCACGGTCTATTTTTTTTTTTTAATTCGCCTAACGATCCGTTCAGCGGCCCGTTCCTGTCCGTCAGAATGACGGAACACGATATCTCAACGTCGAAGCGGAAGCTGTCCGTTCGCAGTAAATTTTTTCCTCTTCGTCGGGAAAATTAATGCGCGACGATCAATCCGTCGAGTGATGTGCATTTTGCGAGACGCGTGTCACGTAACGACTGGTCGCATTAAAAATTGAAAGTGTTAATACACGATGAGTTGCAAACGCTTTTGTTCGTTCCATTCGTTTTATCGAAGGTCGAACGGGCGATAAACGCGTTAATTTTCCACGATAATGAGGCTCAATTTTGTTAAAAATTGTGATTAATATTTTGCACATAATCTTCGTTAGGATAGAAAATTCGATAACCGAAAATATCGACGAATTATAAGAGTCGTTCGCGTCTGATTCAACATGTCAGACGCGTTCAGCTGGATTTACATGCTCGTGTAATTTGCACAAACTGATTTGCGCATACAAATTTGCCTCACCAAGCTGAATTAATAACTCTGTTTATACGTTCAGTTTAGTTTGCTCAGTCTATTAATTTTCTGATTAATTGTGCTCCGTGTGGAAAGACGCGCGCATCGCTGAAGAACATGGCAAATACGTATAACGCTTTCGATTCCTTGGAACAACAATTTAACAATTCAGAATTTCGATCGCGTTAAGTCGATTATTTTATTAACACAGTCTTGTCTATAACTTTGTATTAATTGAAATTGTAAGACGTATCAAAAGTTTCTAGTCATTTTCAAATTAAGTTTCTTGTTCGATTATCGTGGATCGACCACTCGTTTTGCGAGGATAACAAATAGTGCCTCGTGTGATCCACGAGAAGCAGCACTCGAGAAAGAAATTTATAAAACGGACATGTAACAAGTAAAGACAATTGCAACGGAAGAATGGGATGTAGTCACGCAACGAGTAATTCTCGAAGAAACTATCGCAACTCATTTTTTTTCCGTTCTCGTCTTCCAGTTTCTTCCAGCCTCGCTCGCGTACACTCGGGCAATTTTCTCTCCTCTCGCGTTTCCACGGTTTATTGAAAAAGCTGAGCAGAAGAGGACAGCATCAAAGTTTGCAATTTGCACCAAATGCGAGGCTGTCTGGCTGAAACGGCACGACGGAGATCAGGTCGAAAGTTCAATCTCGTTTCCTCTCGCATTTCGACCGATATTTTGTTCCGTGTCTACCACTCCCCCCTTCGCGCCCTTCACAGATTGATTTCCACGATCCAACTTTTATATTGGCGTCGGACGCGGTGAGGTTTCGTTCGATTTCAATAAAATTAATTACAAACTACCGACAGAGACGTTAGGACCGTCGGACGGGCGCAGCTTTTAATTAGCGATCCGCGAGAAACAAATAAAACGTCCGTGGATTTGGCGTATCGTCGATATCCGACTGATAATGAAATGGTCGTGAAACAATATTTTCCGAACGAGAACCAGAAAGATTTTAGCGGATGATGGTTGGAAAAGTGATCCCCGCTACGTGATAAAATACTCAAGAATGGACGTGGATTTGTTCCCCGAACAAATAGACGAAATAGAACGCGAGGTATCGTGCTCGTCAACGTACTTTTCCACTGCGGCATTCAACGCGTTAATGTCGAAGACATTTTTCGTTTCCGTTCGATGCAGAATTGGCAATTTTCTACCGCCGTCCTTTGTTTCCAATGAAACGACGATTCGAGGGAAAGAATCGAGCAACAGAACGATTATCGGTTTCGTTTAAGGATAAATTAAGATGGATGCACGTAATAGGGATTAAATTGAGGACAAATTACAGGAGGGTATACAAAGAAGTACCCTTACGTCTCTTTCGTTCATAGGATTACTTGTTCACGATGCAGGGAGCCATTAACGACAATTGTCCCCTCGGTGTCTAATGTAGATTTCAAGGCCGTAGAATGCAATCGAGGAACGGCAAGGCACACGCTACTGCAATCGACCCTGCCGACGAAACAAACCTCGCGATATCAATTTTTCTTCCTCGCTGATGAATATCAATTTCGCCGCCTTTTCTTCGTTTCGCGAGCGATAAAAATAAAAATACCTCCCGTGTTCTGTGACGCGGTAGTCGTTTCATCTCGAATCGAAACAAGGAGATGGCGAGAAATAAATAACTGCGAAGAATAATATCAAATATCACGACAAATATTCGCCGGTGAAGAGGATGTTTATTTTATGCGCGACGCGAATTGGTTAAACAATGCAGAATATGTAAAAATATATTCCGCAGGGACGGAAGTAGCACGATGAAACGACAACAGTTTGTTCGTAAACGAGATTAATTTCTGAAATACAGAAACGGAAAGTCGCGCGAAGATATACGTGTACCAAATAATTTATTTTTACGCACGAACGTGTGTGCGTACGCACTCGAGTTTCAAAAGAAAACATTTCGCTCAAGGATAATACTGGCTTAGCCGAAGTGCGAAGCTCGTCCCATCAATTAGTTGCACAATGCAATTACCACGGGTATTATTCCATTACGATGCCTGTTGTTCGAGCAATTTAATCATTGTGCTACTCGCTTCTGATGTATTGTTCTAAAGAGAGAGACAAGGAAAAAGGAACCAGCGAGTGCTTTCCCAATTTTTATCGGACTTCTTTAAAGCGATTATCCATTAATCTGAATGCCATTTGGGTTAATAACGATGGAGGTATAATTAAACGTTAAATAAAACGGATACCATTATAGGATTCTCACAGATAATATCTATTTAGTCACCGGCAGAGATACGAAATTCCAGAGCCACTTATTCCATAAAATGAGTAATTGTTACACGTTCGAAATTTAACCAAAATTTATTGAATTTCGTCACGAACGAACAACACTCTATCAACGACAAACAATTAGATCGCGAATCGATTGCTGCGAGGATGTGGCGACATCTACGCGAAGCAGAAAAGTTCCAGAAGTTTCAAAAAAGGACATCGCAAGAAAAACAAACATATCCACGGACCAGGAACCAAAAATTCCTGTCCGGCTGCCATTTTTCACGTTTATATCCTCGCCACGATGCACCGAATGCATAAAAGCAGAAGAAAAAGACAGTGGTATGGGAGGAAGGGTTAACGTGCACGTCCGACTCGCGTATCCTGTAACAGTCGTAAGATGGAAGAAGAAACCGTAGCAAATGCTTTCCGGAAACCCATTGGCCCGTCAGCACACGGGCGTATCGAGGCGAAATTGTGAAGGAACGGGAGTAAAGACGGAAGAAGGGGAAAAGTGAGCGTCGACAGATGCGTGGAGTGTTGAAAACGATAAGGTCGAGCTAACTGAGACAAGAAACGCGGCAGATGAAGTAAAGACGACGAAAGGAAATGCAATAAGAACGGGTCACCGAATGGGAGGAGCTAGAACGACGTATTGCTGCGAAAAAAAAGTAAGGGATAATAAATAAAGAACGGTGGAACGAGGGAATGGAAAAAATGACAAGGTTCTGTGCCGGAATCACGGCCTCGTTCACGCCAGATGCAATTTGCTAAGAACGTATCGGGGACTAATTTTAGACCGGAGTACGTAAATTCGTACCGCTAACATTGGGAATCGAAATGGGAATACGTTGGTCCTGAATAGAATGTAAAGTGCGGAGGAAAGTAGGGTAAACTTTGCTAAGTTCACCAGGGTTCCAGAATTTTTCTATTAACGCGTTCATCGACGACCGTACATTCAATATTACCCAACAAATAAGAGAAAAATTACAGTTTATATAAATTGAAAACATGATAGACTCTTCCTCATGGTGTACCTAGTAATTGTAGGTTAATGAGTTAAATTATTCCACGAATAGAATCTAATATACGGGTGGGGAACTTTAATGGCTGTGACTCATTATTCACCCCATACGAACACCGCTTCCTTAATCGCAGTTTCGCTAAAAACAGCACGAACTTGCGCATCAATTCGATAGAAACTGCAGCCCGATCGTTCGGAAAGCAGCCACGGAAGAAAGAAACATCGTCGTCGATGAAACGGTGGAATTTAGCTGGAAGTTGAATCTCCGTCAGCAAACGCGATAGAAGCGTCAGTAAAAACGTTGAACTCGATGACGACATCGGTTCATCGAGAATCCGACTTCTGGCAACATAAACAGGAAAACATTCGTTTGTTCGCGGGATCCGAGAATACATGAGGAGGCAGCCACGCGTGCCTATACATACATATATACAGTGCACCATCCACCCACGCGTGCACACAACACGCACATTGTGTGTAAACGCAGGGAACAACTCTAAATCACGGCGTCAGAGCCGAATTAACAGTCCGCAGGCTCTGTTGCGAGCTCTGTGACGTTTGCAAATCCCCAAACTCCTCTTCGTTACACGTTGGACACCTATCTCGTCATCCTCTTGATACTGCAGTTTTATTTAACTGTCCTCCCGCTTTTTTTCGTCCGACACGCGCCGGAAAAATTCTGTCCGCTGCATAGCTATTAACCTTTGAATCGAATTTTTACTTCGATAGCCTCGTTAGCAAGCTCAGGACGAAGAGCCCTTTCGTTTTTGCCTACAATTAGTCCTTTTCTCCGACACTCTTCTTTTACCTAATTGCCATAACTTTTATCTAACGCCGGATCCGACGACGTTAACGATGAGAAATACGATTTCTCCGATGAAGATAAATCGATAAGTAGGATTCGAGGGAGATGGCATTGCTCAATTTTCTCAGGAAGTTTTACTTCCTTAGAGTCTTATGGGACACGTACGATCCACTGTAAGCTTAACATATTCTGATGGGACTATTTCATCAATTTTTCCATCGTAAAAGTCTAACGGAACTTATACGTCCCAAGATGTAGCAGGAATATTATGCACTTTCTAAGCAGAAACGTTTATATCGATACTCCGTATCGAGTTTTACCGATGTTTGACAAGTTTAAGTAATCCAGGAATGCAGGTTTCGCATCGACATAATGGTTTATAACGTCCCTTCATCTGGAATATGTTAGTTCAACCCTCAAACAGCTTGCTATTAGCCGACAAACAAGGTCGACGAAATTATGGCATGATATTCGACGCATCCGGTAATCCAGTCGTATTCCGCAACATCCGGTCAAATCGAATTCAGGTCACGTGTATCAGATGCGTAGACATTGTTCCAACTTGTCGATAATTGATTTGTAAATGATCCGAAAAGACGTTCACACCTGTGTGCCACCTGGCTGGTCATCGGTTAATTCGATCTCGAGCGTATTAATTTCACCGTGAAATCGGAGTCATTCTCTCGCACTTCTGATCAAGCGAACGTCCATCGGCTAAAAAATTAATTTCGTGGCGGCAGTTGAGCTCGAACGAGCGAAATCGAACCGTGAACCTTTTCATTATAAATCTCATTCCAATTCCATAACGCTCTGTAAATCGTGTCCGTTCGATATTTCGTCGATCTTCTTCTTCAAATGTTATCGAATAAAGTTCTGTACGTGATAATGATACGTTAGCCAGTTGTGAATACTAGTACACGCCCGCGAGTTCCACGCTCAGAAACTCCCACATTCTGTAAAAATTAATTTAAATGGATTTTGTTTTCCGTTTACAAATCTCATCTCATCATCAAATTTCGTCCGTAACAAATAAATAAATTGATCCTATACCGACTGATTGTAATTCTTTGTTCACGATCCGTATAGTTCGCAAAATTGCAATCTAAAATATTACAAGCTGCCGTTTGATTGACTGGATAAATAAATACTGGCTGCTATTAAAAGGGAATCATATTATGGCTTCAGATAAAAGCGGGACAATAGAATAATGCGAAATGAATTCGTCCTTCTATATTCGTATTCCATCTTCTGAAACGATATTGTAAATTCATTTTCTCGCGGGCTCGTTGCGAATAATATGATTTATTAAGCTTTTTAAGTCTCTCGCCGTGCAGAGTCGTTAATTACTCGGTCGATTCGTGGAATTTCGTGATTGCATTAATCGCGCAGTCGTTAAGACGGTCGTTAAAGAAAATTTTCCTCCTGATATTAATCAAATATTCCGCGCGACTTATCTCTGATAACGTTTTCATCGCTCCAACAATCGTAGCTGGAGTAACACAGTTTGTGGTTTTTGCTACGGCGAGACAATGATTCATGTAACGACTCGAATCGAATAAATGTACATCGGTTGTGTACCATGTTTTTCGTGGCCACGTTCACACATGGTATATGTCTTCGGAAAAAAAGAGCCATTTATCTTGAGGGTCGTTAATGTGAGAAAAATTCGGTGAGCCGAGTGTTTGCGGGAAGGTGGTAGCTTTTACTTCGACTCGAAGAATGTCGAGGGAAAACGTAGAGAACGTGGATTTTTTTCTGGCGAAAAGTGCGCTACGAATTCACATTGACATTCTAGTTAATTACATTTTATTCATATACACTTTATTCGATACTTTTTAATCTTTTATATGTGGTTCATTCGATGGAAACGTTTGACATGGCGGCTATATGTATTTGTGCTGTGGTACATGGTACTGCAAATACGAGGATATAACACGTGGTAATAGTTAAACTAATATAACTTTGCAAAATTTCATAACAGACTGAGAACGTAATAACGTAATTGACCCATACCACGAAAACGGATTGAGAAATCAATCTGCCACGGTGAATGTGTTGAAACTGATGTAAATTCGCGAAACCATAACGAACCGGAAAACGCAAAGTTCATGACAGGGAGTTTCGCTAGCACTTGAAACTCTGTCGAACGGTTTCTAACTATCCGAACAAGAAATCCTGACTGTACATTTGTCCCTAAAGGAGAAATTGTTGGAAGGAAAAGCTGCTCCCAGCTGCCTGCCACGAGTTCTTGTTCCCTGGAGAGTTGCATGGGTTTCAACTTGTAATAAGAGGGCCTGAATTTAATTTCAAAATTCCAAAGCCTTGTTACACGGTTGAAAACAGTTTGAAGACGATTAATTTGACTGGTGACTGACAACAGCGCAACAGTACGGGTTTGTACGAATTGATAAAGATATTTCGAATTGATTCTTGAAAGGGGACGAAACTTGTGAAATTGAAGCGGTGCGTCTACGTATTACGATGAAGGGTTTAATAGAAATATCCTGTAGCGAAGTAATTTTAATATTACGAAAGCGGAGGACACGAATTTCTCTGTTCGCAGACAAAATCACGTTTAGCTGACCGCATTGGTTCGTTAATGAAATGCTGCTAACGAAATTCGTGGTTGTGTCTGGTTTCCGTTAGCTGATTAAATCGACCCAACGATGGACGCTGAAATAACGATCGATCGGAACTTTGTTCCAGACTGTATACGTACAGAATTCACCATGGCTCTTTTTTCCATAAACTCGTTAAACTGCGCGATCTTCAAAAAATTCGTTTTTTTTTTTTAACTTTTCCCGGGAATTCCTATTCGTGCCCGTTCTCGCGTCGCGAACAATTAAAAGTTTATTTTCGCTCCGTCTTATTCGGCGCTTTGATAATCGATAGATCCTAATTAAAAGTTTGAATTCGTGCATTTGAATTAGAACGCGATCGTTCGAATTGAAATTAGCAGATTCCAAAAGCGCAATTTGAACGTACGAGTTTTCGCGTTTGAATCTTATAATTTCGCGATTATCCTTGTTTTAATCCGAAACGCCCGCCGGAATTGCCGAGAACGGCTCGTTGTTCTCGCGAATATTTCAGAGAATGTTGAGATTAAAAACACTAAAAGAAAGGACGCGATAACGAGCGTAAAAAGAGACGGAAATTAACACTCATCGAAACGAGCAACAAGTACACCCTTTCCTTCCTGAAACGACTAGCACGGCCACGAGGAAAACGTTACTTTCAGTGCGTATTTTATTCCGAGACAATCAAGCTGGGTCGTTTAAGCGCTCCCGCCGCGGAGAAGATTGCAAAATGGGACGCGGCCGGTCATCCGGATTCTCGAGTGCAATCCAAAGCGTTCCGGACGACTTCTAATTAGAACGGCTCATCTGTCTGTCTCTGGAGAGAGATCCGCGCCGAAATTTTCCTCGTGAAATTGAACGAATAAGAGCCGAAAGAGGGCGAAATGGTAGACGTAGAAAGAGAAAGGAAAGAACGGTGAATCATTCCATGAGCATAAATTAGCAGGCCGTCGCAACGACGGTTAATTAATTAAGGTAAATTGTCCTAAGCGTAAGTAACTGCTGGCGCCTAGGTCGCCATCCTCTTCCTCAGGATAACCGAGACTCTTCAGGATGTCTGGCTACGAGACGAATTTCCGACAGACCGCCATCTTCTTCGCGGTTTGCGCTCGCCGTTTGATAAACCCGCTTAGAATCACCGTTAGATGTTTTAACGAAAGCGTAAATTTAGCGAAAATCGTTTGAAAATATTTCGCAAAGTTTAAGGTAAATAATTTGTGGAATCCGCAACCAGAAATCAGCAATTTGTAATTCTTCGGTGAGTGATTAATTTATATTGTGGTACAACGCGATAACAGGTTTTTTTTAATGGAAATTGTTGATTTTCTCTTGTTATTATTTGACATTGAACAAATTCCAATTTCGTACGGAATATCACGCACACTCGAATGCTTATAAATCTCGTCTATTTACGCGGAAAAATGTATTTTGCAAAGGGAAAAGTTGTGCTTTTTCCATGTACCTATATTGTTCGCAGGAATTAACGTCAGCAATTATTGCTGATCAATCAAACAACGTTGGTCGTTATATTTCATCGTTTTTATTCATGATTTTGATACGAAACATTTTACGTCAATATTCTTTTGTTGATGAGCATTAAATATGTTTAATATTTCATGACAAACGTTATAAAAACTTACAAACGCGGCTGTCCAAATAATACCTTTTTCAATACAAAAAGAAGATCGAAATTACAAAAGCAATTGATTCCATACAAACACGTCGTGAATAATGTAAAGATGGAACTTTTTCCACCATCAATATTCAACGTTTCAGGTATTTATGCAACAGTAGGGCGCCGTTGCTAATTAGTCGAACAAGCGTTAAATTTGGAAGCTCTTGAAAATCTAAATCGGCGAACAACAACCAGGTAAAATTTACGCGATTACGATTCTCTGAAGCAGACGTTTGCTTAATTGAAGCTGGATCGTGCGATTCGATTCCCTGTGCAAACCTATGGAAATCCACGTGACGATCCACGAAATTATACCGGCGATTTAACGCGGCAACCTCTAATTATCTGGTTTCATTCAAAGCGGCGAATTGCTCGCGTTGGAAATTATCCTTTAACGTTCGCTTCGTGAACGAGCACGCGTTACACGACAGAGGGTAAACATTACAATTAAACGACGTCGAACCTGTCCCCCCGTTTGTTTGTCGCGTTAATTTGTGCAACGATGACGTACTCCACGTTTTATTCTACAACAAACAAAGCGAAAACACGCAAGCAAACGGAAGAAAGAAATTTAACTGTCGCGCGAGTCGTTCGCAAAAAATTAGTGTGAATAACTTTTTTGTCTGGAGTGTTATCAGAGCCCTCAGTTTTGCCCGCAGAAATTTCTACCTTTGGTAGATTTAGGGATTTGGAAATTAAAGAATTTAAAGATATACGAGGTATCCTAATTACCTCGCATTAGCAGTATCCATATTTTTTGTAGAGCAAACTGTGCTGTCTACACAATTACAACAGGAAAGAGACTATTCTGAAACTAACGCAGAGAATGATGACGGAGTTACGTGTAAATAAATTGAGAAATTTGATTGTAGGAAAACATTATGGAAATCGAAGTGCGGATATTTGAATTACGAGGCTGCGACCGTGGACGATATCTCGAAAGTGTTATTAATACGCGACACTCCGCGAAAGTTTTGGTACGCGGTTTTAAACTTGCTCGAATTTCCCCGCATTAAATTTAATACGAGGAAGTTTTCGTAACAGCGAAGCAGCCGAGGAAAAATGGGACGTAACTTTTTTCGCCGGCAACTAATTTCCCTAAACTGACACGGATAAGAGTTCGTAAAACGTATCGACGCGAGTTGTTACATTATTTACGTATAAATAGTTGCGTGGCTGTTTGGTATACCGCACGGAACGCGGCTAGTTGCCCCGTTCTTTCTTTTGTCCCTGAATTTTAAGCACCGCGACCACCGCGTGACACCGAACTTCCAGCAGGAATTATTTAACTTTTAAATTTATTAATTTACATTCCCTGCCTTGCCGGTGTTCATACTTCTCCCGGAGATGAAACGAAATTAAATGAAACCGTTGTCCGAGAATGGCCGGTACTTTCAAAATGAAGGCACAACTTTTCTTTAACTCTTTTACCGCTATTTCAGCTGGAAAACGTTTCTGTACGTTTATATATTAAATTATCTAATTTAACGTGAAGACGCAATTAAGATAATTATATTCCTGAAATTTTAGTTGAACTCGAGTATTTTCTGCTGTAGGTATTTGCACTTTTAATTGTCATTAAATGTCTGCTAATTTGAAATGCGAACGCTTTACGTTCAACCACTTTAGTTAGGGAACGAATTAACTGTCGCATTAAGGGTATTTTCCACTGTCAGCATTGTTAGTTTTAATTGCCTTTTAAAAATTGTCATCGCATACGTCGTCACCCTAATTAGAAAACCTTTTAACTTCAACGCTGCAAATATTACGTGGCAACGTAACAAAAGTAGAATTACGAGGGTTTTCTAATTAGGGTGACGATTTGCTCTATCAAACAGATATATATACGTTGGGAAGGAATTCTTGATCAACGTAAATCTACGAAGGAATCGCGTGTCAAAAGACTTCCCATCGCGTGATTGTTTGTGCAGCCAGCTTCGAACCCTGCTTTAGCTCAGTATTCCCGAAACAAGATTTACGGACAACCGTTTATATCGCAGAAACCAGGCGGTTGGTTCGTAGTTCCATAACTCTCATTGTATCATTTTAATATATCTATTAAAACGTTTCGCAACGAACAGGTATATCAAATAACATTTAACGTCGTAATCTGCTTTCAAACATCGAACCTGCAAATAAAATTGAACCACCCTATTCGATAAAATATAACGTTCAAAATACGTTGCGGAGTAAACTGAAACAGTTGAAAGGAAGAGGCGATTTTAGCACATTGTCGAGAGCTTAGATACAAAGAGAGGAAGAGGAAAAAGAAACGGAAGGCGGTTTTTGATCAGCGAAGGTTTCAATTTAATTAAAACTGCGCCGAGTCTAACCGTGATTACTTCGGTTTAATTCGATTTCTATCTTTTAATTCTGCGCCGTGATACAAAGAAGCGGTCAAATTGGATCGCCCGAATCCGTGGGGGTGTGAGGGAAAATAGAAAAAGTCGTCGGCCGCGTTCTCTCTGACACAGATTTAACGGAAGTGCTTATGCAGCCAGGCAGATTCGGAGCCGAGCGCGTTCGCGAGTGTCCGGGGACTTTTATGGCAGCACGTGCGTGCCATAAAGCGGCTGTTTCCTTGAAAAAAGCATGGAAACAAAAACGGAAAGCTTGTCTTATTTCGGGTATAAATCCATCCCCGATGCGTGTCATTTCTCACTGTTCCACGATTTCGTTTCGCAATGGCCGAATCGACGAGTTGCCTCGAACTTGCCGATCGAAGCTCGTTAACGCGTTCGCGTGCAATCGAATCGAATGGATCGAGCGCAACGTCGATTAAAATTCTCTACATTAATTATCCGCCGCTTGATTGGAACGTGAAACGCAGTTAATTGACGGCGAATGGAATTCCGATGACGCGATGCGGATTAACGCCGCTCGTCGACGAGATCGATCCCCGCGGAAAAATATGAGAACGTATCGCGCTGCCATTCGATCGTTAATCGGTTAAGTTCGCGATCGGTCATATTTCTTCCGCCTTCTATTAAGTACCTGTTAAATTACAGACTGACACATTTGTTCCCGTTTCAATTTCGTTATCGAGACGATGATTCAGCGCGAAAATCTGCAAGAAACCGTTTGTGCTTTCTAAACACCGCATTTATCTTTAGTTTTTAACTCGTTATTTATGTATTGTCAGTGATTCGTTGCCATTATGTAAATGGATACAGGTTTCTCGACGCAAACAAACATTTTTTATCCGTTTTAAAATTAACTCGTCACGAACGACCTGACAGCTTAAGTGGAATTCTAAAGAAATGGAGCTGGCGACGCTTAGACGGCCAGTCTGGGAGATTTGTGTGAAAAGTTTCGCAAAATTGGGTCTACGACTAGGCACGATGACCGTGTCGTGATTTACGCGATTCATTTCTCCAGTGAAATTATCAAATTCGGAATCTTGAAATAAATGCAGAGAACTTCCCTTATCACCGAAGTATACTACGAATTTCTGAGCATGTTCTCGTTGTATTTCACTCCATGCGACCGTTAAACAAATAGTTATCAATGGAAAACGAGTTAACGTATAAAAGTGGAAAGAATCAAATTGTTCGCCAAAAATTGTAAACCTCAAAAACGTGGAAAAAAACATTGAAATACCCGTATTGTTTGCGCAATACACTGATCGACCCGATAAAATTAAAAAAGCGTGTATCGAATACTAGCAAGCGTTATACGCGGTAAAATATCAAAAATCGTGTTCCAGGTTGTTTCGACACATTTTTGGTCAATTGACGAAATTTAATTCGTTATACGCGATTCAATCGGACGTTGTTACGGATCCAAAACGGTCGCGTTTATCGACGCGCGAACAGGACGCGCAGAGAAAGGTGGTGGCAGAAGCTAGGAGAAAATAGAAGAAAGCGGGGATCGAATACCAACCAGCAAAGATCGTGACAGGCAGCAAGGTGCAGATGCCCAAATACATCAGCAACACTGCCCAAGCGTGACGCGGTTCTTGGCACAAGTCCAGCTTTTTCCCGCTCGCTGAGCCACCGATTCTTGGCCCCCTCATCGTGCTTGGTGCCGCATACTTTTCGCTCTGGCCACGTAAACGCGAACCTCACCGCCCGTTTAGAGCCAGAGTACTTTAATAATGCCTCCTCGGGCGGCTTCCTTCCTTCCTTTCTTCCGTTTCGCCTCCTGTTCGCGTGTAACGCGGGATTTCGTAACCATGCAGCAACACCGGAACTCTCGAGCTCTAACATTCCACTCCTACCAGTTCCACGGAGGCTGGTATCCTTGCTGCAAGCTCCTCATACGCTGGAAGTTCGCTCACCAATTTTATAGACCCTGGAAATCCATTTCCGAATTCGATACGTGCTGGAAAACACGTTCAAAGCTTACGCCTTGGAATTCTGCATACTGATAATATGTGGTCTAGAATTCGTGCACCAAAATCTTATGCACTAGAACTAGATTTGCTGATCAGTACACTTTCAAGTCTTTTCACTAATTTCACACGCGTCAAAAATTCACTCGCGAAAACTGTGTTAAATCTTCGTGAGATTCTTACGCACATTGAAAGTCTTGGCACCCCATCCTCATCGAACTCTGAAACGATCACTTTACACTCTATCGTGTCGTGAGCTCGAACTTTTCCTTGTACGGAGATCAGATCGGTTTACTCGGGACAGTGAAATGGCTCGTGATAAGAGTTAGAGAGGGCTGATAAGACGCTGCAACATCTACTGTCCGTTGGTAGTTGTCCGTTAACGCGTGAAGTTTTTAGTATGGTTCGTGCGAAAAAGAAACGAGCGATAAGAGCTCATTTACCTAAGGAGCAACGTTCGAGCAAAAGCTTTCGGATATGAGCCATAGAATTCGGTTCCTTGGTGAAAACTCCTTTAGGACGACACGTAACTACTTCCGGGATAATAGTTTTTAACTGCATTTTTATCTCTTAACAACGTGGCAGGGTTAAGCTGACGGTCGGCGAGGTACATCTCGACGAGATCGAGGGTCGATACCAGCGACAGCTTCTGAAAAATGGAAGTCATTAAGGGAATTGCTATGGCACGGTTCGGTCGTTTAAACGTGCACCCTTTCTATTTTTTTTTTGTTTTCGTTTCGTTGTATTTGACAATGATGGAGACACACAGCAGCCGAACAACATGGTTTAATAGAAAATACGAGAACGTTTGAATTTAATACGTGACGATTATTACGAAGTTAATTGAAACTAAACGTTCGTTCGTTCGTGGAAATTGAACAATAACACCGTGAGAATAAACCAGTCGCGGATTTTCATACGACCCGGCCGTGTCGGTGATGATTTGTTTGGAAAGCATTCGGCGTGAAACTCGTCGACGTGTTCGGGAAAGATGAGTTTCACTCTTATGTCAAATTGAAAACGTATCGATCGGCCTCGAGGAAGTAAAAAACGAACGGAACGCGTATACCCTTGAGATCCCGTCGCACAAATTCACCGAGTTAATCCACGCTCATTTATCTACACCCTCGATAAATTAACTCGCCGATCAAAATACCCGCAGCGGAGTCACTTTCCTTCAATAAAAGAAAGCACGATCCAGTCGGTATCGTCTTTGAGCATTGAAAGCGTCGAACAGAGACACGAGCTCGTCGAGGCGAAAAGAGACGTAATCGAGCCTCGGATGCCCATAAATTAATCCTTTCGTCTCGAACAGACGATCTTATGCATTTATCGTAGCCAAGTGGCCAAACTCGTTGGAAACACGGTTTACCGGTGGATCAACTAGGACTAATTCGAGTAAAACGGATCCGAGTAGGTAATTACATCGTCTTAATTAATTCTTCGGACTGTTAGCAGACGACAAGCCGACGACTCACCCTTCGTTCTCGTTGCAACTCGAACGGGGAGGGCGACGACTTGTCACGTCGAAAACGGAATTATTCCCAAACGATCGTTGCACAGCCAAGCGTTTCTTCGAGGTTAAACGTTAAATTGCTCGTGCAGAATGTTCTATGGGGTTGTGACGGTTTTGCACGCGATCGCAGGGGGCTGAAAGTAGTCGTCGAACAAGGGTAACGCGACGGGGAGAAAACGAAACGATCCATTTTCACGATCGAAAGTCCGATCGTTCGAAATGTTTGATATTGGCACGGATGAATAATAATATTCGAAATAGTATAGCTAAGAAACATTTTGTACAGAAGTGTTTCACCCCACTATAAAGTAGCACTGGAATCGTCACCGGTAAATTATTGCTCTGTTTATAATGCGGTATGGAATCGAAAAATCGGTCGGCCGTAGAAGATATGTAGCGAAGTTTCTCGTGTTTTTGGAACATGTCGGATCGGTAAAAATTGCCGGTGAAAGAATTTGAAGTTTCGGAGACCGAATGAAAAGTCCTGTAGTTAAAGTGTCGCCACGGTGGCGCAATTTTTCGTCCAAGTTTCTATAAATACGGTCGTTCGTCACTCATCGAAGCGTGCTCGAACTGGAACCCGATAAATCATCATCGCAATGGCGAAATGAAAAATTGCAATATTTTCGAGAATTTTGATTCTACGTATTGGAAACACGTTCGCGTTCGTTTGTTTCTTGGCGAAGAAACGTATGCGGGTGATTGACGTTCGAAAATCTACGCTGACACGACCAATGCATGATCGATAATTGAAGAAAAGTATACAGAAATGAAACGAACTTGTATAAAGAATTCAATATTCTGCTTCTTTCGTAATTAGGATAATCAAAGTAGTATATTTATTAAAAAAGAAATAGAGTAACAGTAGATTCACGTCGGTGCAACGTGTCTGGATACATCGGTGGATCAATTTTTAAAGCGCAGCTTGAAGTCGTCGACGAAGGGTCGTCTCCAAGAACAATGACAACGCTGATGCGAGCCAGCCAGTCTCAAATTATCCCTGCAAGGTATTATTAATTAACGGGGTTGTTAAGCAGCGTCGCGTGGGGCATTAAGTGGTACGCGAAGTTGGACACCCTGAAAAAGGGTCATGTACTATCGCGATCTCTACGAAATAGAAAGAAAATTCCATATCCTTAAAACCTGCAATTAAAAATGCTATACTAATCCTAGAGATTCCTAGGTTAAGAGAGAACACATTCGAACGCAACACGATAACCCAGAAACGTGGCAATTTGAAAGCAAGTCACGATCAAGAAATAAAGAAAGTAAAGAAAATTCCTTGAAGAGTTAACGCAATTTGCTAAATAAGATTCCTTTAGTCTTCGTTGGCGGTGGCAGAGTTGAATTTTAAATGTACGACACAGTGGTTGAAGATATCCGAAGATGTATAGGAGAAATTACGCGTTGCACAGATGGGCAACGGGAACGTAAACCTCCAAGAAGCGTAAATCGCATTTGTGTGCGAGACTTGCGAGCATCGTGGATTCCGCTCGCGAGAACACACATACACCGCGCCAGCTACGACCACCTAGGGAATAACGAAATTTTCAGCAGTCGTCAAATTAAAATTCAAACGCTTAGGCGTCACCGTGGATGTCACCGTGCGTTTCGCCCGAGACCCAGAAAAAAATACCAGCCAGAGATTAATGTCTCGACGTTAAATTTTAATCTCGTTCCTAGCCTCGCCTGTTGACTGTAAACTGTACACGTGTATTTTCTGAACTTCTCAACACTTTTTCACGCAACATTGTACCGTCTAATAAATTAAATATCTGAAACTTATGACTTAATCGACAATTAACCATTGTCATTGTAGCGATGAACACCCCGAGATAGAATGAAAAGGCGAAGATTTCCCGTGAACGTGTCTGAGTTAATATTCGAAGCCGAAAGTATATGAGCTGTTTAACGAGTAACTTTTACGTGCGAGGATACGAGGGACAAAAACGAGTCGAAGAGTCAACACGAGTACGTTCACGAGTGGTTCTTTTGAAATTAGAATAAACGCTGTTCCGTAGAAAAAGAGTGTCGAAGAACAGAGCACCCTCGTTTTCAAGGAATGACGTTCGTTCGCTCGTCAGGAGCTGTCAAATCTAGCGAAATCTTCTTTCTATTTATAGCGAATTCCGGTTGACTGTGGTCGTGCAAGCTCGCTTGCATCGTTCTGCATTAACTCTCTCGTTTCTTGCAAGCTACTCCTCTCGCTTCGCCCGCGTCTTTCGAGTGGAACGAGTGCAAAACCCTTCTGTCCGGGCGTACACATAATTACCAAAGTTAATTAGGGCTTTGGAGATGAAAGAGAGTGAGAACGAGGGAGCATGGATGCCAGTGTGGCCAGGTTTAAGGATGTATTTGCGAGCGGAAGGGGGATGGGGCGGTGTTAAAAGGTTGCGAAGCGCTCGAAACCGAGCGAAAAAGCAAAAGGGTTACCCTTGATTTGCGGTCGATGTAATTTTAACGGAAAACGATGTCCCGAGAAAAGTGCGGCTCTCGAACAGAGAAAAACGCGATGTTTGCCTTCGAAATTTATTAAATTAAACAGGAATTAACGCCATATCAACTGCGCGCGTTATCTCACCTCTGATTACAAATTTTCAACGATTTTTGCTGGAATAAATTTTCATCGAAATATTACAAATTAGATCGATCCCCGATAGATGTTGCAATTAATGCACTTTGCATTAAGTTAAGAACTAAATTCAAGAACGTGTCATGAAGTGGCAAACTCTTAAGTCTTCTTAGCACTTTTCGGGATCCACTCGACGAGAAATATCGGGTAGTAATTCCATAAAAGTAACCAGGAGCAGAAACGTAAAATCGAGAGAATTTCTGGCTGCTATTTACAGGAAAAATAGCGCGAAATTACGGGAACGTGGAAGAAATAGCATCGAAGTCGTTGTGCTTGGTCTCATTTGTCACTAATTCTGTTTTGGAAAAACAAGGGTAGGCGGTCGAATGTTCGTGGAAGCGTGTAAATTTCACTTTTATCCGCGGCCGACAATTTTTTATTTCGAGCCTGTGTTTCCGAACGAATGCGTTTCGACGCGAACCTGTTTGCACAAAGAACCGCTGCTGCATCGTTGCAGCAACACCCTTCCACCGTCAATTTTACCCCTGACAGTCCCTATCTACCCCCGTTTCGCCGGCTCGTGGACCAGATCGTCGCTCCTGTACCGTTCCAACCCCTCTTCCCCATTGCTCTTGAGTGCAATTGGTTTTTCGTGTTCAGGGCACTTCGGTGTCCTCGGAATCCTAATTTCGCGTTTTTCATTCCGCGTCCCCGTTTCTCTCTCGTCGATGTCCCGTGGAAAGCAGCCCCGTCGCGTCGTCCGACAGACCGGAAGCCTCTCTCGTTGCACGCGATATCTGACGGATGTCGCGAATTTTTTTTCTTTTACAGAGAAAACGATCGAGTGAAATGGAAACGTCCTGCTGCTGTTGTCGTGAACTTGAAATCGATGAAATTATACGGTCGGGTGCGCTGCAGACTTTCTTTAAGTAAAAGGAAGCGTAAAGGACGTGTTCTTTCGCTTGTCGCGTTTGCTCCTGCATATTTTGTATGCACGAGGGCAGACAGTTATACCAGGAAAGAACAGGAAAATAATCTTGAAACAAGATTTACCGGTAGAAATGTAACTCGAGCAAGTGTCAGCATAAGCTCACATTTTCTTCGTCTCTATCGTAGTCGTAGAAGCGAAGTGAAAACGAAACGTAAATTGAAATTTAAGATTCCCTCAGGATTAATTTTAATCCGAACTTGGAAGGATTTTGCAACACAGAAACTATGACACAGCTAGGTACACGTATAAACGATCACACTATGGAACACTTCTTCAAAGTCTCTCGCACCCATAAAAAAATCCACAAAATCAATCGCACTCATCGATCACTGCCAATCAGCGTTAACCAGTTTGAACTCCGAAGCCGCGTGGCACACTCGATAACGCTCGGAATCGCGAGGATCGATCGAGAAACGATCGAAATAAGCTCGCGGAGGCGCGTGGTACCGGCATGGGCGTGTAAGAAGCACTAAATCCTGATGCCCTGTCCGTGGCTAGCCGGCCCCTCTAACAATAAACTTAGGTGAGAGACGAGAGACGAGCACACGCAGACAGACAGAGGAGAAAACCGCACGCGTGACAAAGCGTACGCGCGGCGTGCGTGCGTGAGCCACACTAGCGGAACGAGGATCATCCATTCGAGCCTACACGGTGTATAACACACGATCACGCGTGTGGGAGTATCTGTGGCCACCGTCGTGTGGAAGAAGCCGTATGCTGATCATCTGCACTCGTTTATTGAGCATTAAGCGTGACGGTGTTGAGCTGGTGAAAGCGATCCGCTTTTTCGACCGGCTCTGCGCGAGGCTTTTCGATGTACTTCCGTCGCTGCTTTTGGGGAATCAGTTTTTAGAGGAAGCGTTCGAAACCCTTCGAACGCCATGGGAAATTAAACTGGCACAGGATATTAGAAAAAATTGAGATTGACGAGATGGGGAAGGTGTAATTTTTTAAGGATAGAGGTTCATTAAAAAGTTGTAATTCTAAACGTTGGAAAAATATTTACAGCATGAGCAATGAAACATTCTTCGCCCCTAACTTGTGTATAACTTCTATGATTCATTGTAAAATGAAGTCTATAACATTACTATGGGTACAAACGTTAAATTAGACCGACGATTGACATAGAACCCATTTATAGTACGCCCACGCAGCAGGCACTCGCGGCACCACACAAAACCTCCCAAAATACAACAGCGTATAGCGTCCCAAAGCGTTTGTTCCTAAGCGACGAAATACCAACGTCCTATGTCGCGTGCTGTGCAATTCGGGATTCGTAGGCGATCAAGAAACACGTCTTCCTCCGAGGAATAACCGTAACGAAACGAAGCTAAATCTGGCCAACTCGATGTATTAGCAATTCCAAAAATTTGCCAACACGGCAATATAACGGGATTCTACTGTAGTAAACTGCCGTTGAAAGTTTTCGCGTTGGATTATACACGGTTTACACACGATACCAGCCAAGCTTCACCGCGTCGGAAGGAGCGAAAAGGGTGCACGAGGAAGAACGCTCGAACACGTGTACGAAGCGTACGTGTGAACGCGCGGGGGTGGAGTGCGACGAGATATTATGCGGATAAAATATTCATGGTTATCGAGGCTCGCGATCGGGCACGCCTTTATTTTTCGAGATGAATAGAAATGGTACCACCTCCCGTTGAGCCGTGGGACAGAAATTCTTTTACTCTCGACGACAACGAAAGAGAAGGAACGTGAAAAAGAAAAGAGACAGGGGGATGGAAGATGACCAGAGAATCGGCTAGCTGTTCTGGACACCGCTTGAAAAGTAATATCGATAACGAGGGTTTATCGCCGTGAACGAATAAAAAGCGAGGGTGGATGGAACCACGAGCTCACTATTGTGTAAAGAATGTTTTTTGCCCTGATATTTTGCCCTGATATTCTCTCCCTCCTTTTAATTCGAACCTTGCATCGCATTCACTGTTCGATCACAGACACAATTTTAATTTGATTATCTTTCGCGTCGATATTAAGATGACGCAAATTTGTAGTTGGTATGCTTTAAATAATTAACTCCCTTTCATAACAACTTTCTTTCTTCTAACGCTGATATTATATTTATTAAATTGTAAATTACTATCAGCTATGTTTAATTTGCACAGTCAACGGCTACTTATATAAGAATTTAATTATTCGTTTGAAACTTCCATTACAATACTATGTTAAAGTTAATAAAGAAATTTCTGAAGGTGTTTTGCAGAAGGAAATATCGGAAATTCAGTCGGGTGGAACTAGCTCTGCTGCAACTCTCGGCAGAGAAAAACAACAGAGCTGTTCGATAACGTTAGGCTAGGTTCGCAGGAAGTTTCGTTGGTTACGAGGACGTTAATGAGCTGCAGGGATTACCAACGCCACCGTTTGCCACGCAATATCGAAAACGGAAATGGCCCCGACATCTCGACGATTTCTTACTGCATCCTTTACCTTTGTTAACACCTTCACCGATTACTTGAACAGCCTATCAGAAAATCGAACCAGTTTTCGAAGCTCCCACGATGAAATTGTTCTCGTTATCGTTTACTCTACGTTTTAAAGCTTACGCTTTAACAGCCTGACAATAATCAAAATGCAGACAGTGAAGTGAAAATGTAAATTCTCTTCTTTTCCGACTGTTCACTTGTTAACCAGGCATATCGTAACAATGGGCATACAGTTTAATTATGTAATTCAATCGTGTTATTTGAACATTCACCGAGGTCTATTATTTCCGCACAGATTATAGCGTATTGTATACAATGAAGCCCGCACGATTACTTTTGTTACCCAATTATTATACCACTGTCTGAAACGCTGGTTGCTAAATTTGATTTCTTCGCAATAAACAATTCATGGAAAACATATATTATTTGCTTTGTTAAAAACGTTCGTGAGCCTGAGGATTAAAATGGATTAAAATTCAAATGGAACCATTTTTACTTTTGTTCCATTTATGACTGTTGAAAAAATGAAATATACGGGTATTGCCTCGATGCTTTTTAGTTAGTGCATTTGTTAGCCAGTTTTGTTACGCTGTTCAAATAACAAAATATTTCATTTTGATGAACTGTTTGAAAAAGCATAATAAAGCAGAACGAGCGAATTTTAAGCGAGCGTCAGTAATGGAAGTCGAAGTTTAAATCCTTAATTTGGACGGTAAGGAAACAGCAGGATAAATGGAAAGATAAAAGAATGTTTAAAACTTGGAGTTTCCATAAAATGATTAGAGAGGTTTAATGATATTCCATTGAATTTAATTGGCGTTTTTGCGCGTTAGCCCGGGCCTCGTCAAAACGATCCCCTAAGATTTGATTAAAATCCCGATTCGCGTGGGTGGAAATTAACTCGGTCGTGGAATATAAGTTTGCCGAATTAATTATCAACGGCTTGGAACTCGTTACGGAACTATTGAAATTTTCTGGGAAATACAACTTCCATACTTTTCCGACGCAATAATCCTTCGTGCTTGAAATTTAGTCGAGTGCAGTGTTTCGAAAAATCCGTAAATTCCGTTGGAACGAATGATCCCGTTGAACTTTGCAGTTCGTGGAGCAATTTGATCTCTATGCGTCGAAATTTTTTCATCATAGAACATAGTTTTTTCCTGTTTTTTTTTTTGTTAAGGGACACAAGACAAACAAAAATTCAATCAAGTTCGGTGTAAACCGCGTATACGGTCCGGACAGCAAATTAAATTCAATTAATTTCATCCAAGTTAGTTACGCGGTCGACCCAAAAATTGTGGGCTCCGCGAGCCCTGTAATTAAGGCGACTGTTACCCGGAAATAATTGGCTGTATAATTGATCGACGGACAGAGGTGTGTAAATAATTGTCTCACGGCTTTGCTCGAGGAGATAGTAAATAATTCCGCAGCGCCAGAACGAAAACAAAGAATCGGAGAAGCAATTAAAACCTGATGCTCGATCGATCGTCCGTAGAAATAATTTTATTTGTTGCTGGACGAACGTTCGAGCTTCTTCGATCGGTTCGTTCGAGTTTAACAAGCGCTAACTTGTTATTTTGTTATTTACCTTTAAATTATTTACTTTTAAATTAGAAACACGGTTTACGTTTCATCGCTGTCCGTGAAATACAATCTTGACAGAAAATTCATCCGATGTTGGCTAAACAAAATTTGAAAGTGTAATCTATGAATCTCATGATACGAAAATGGCTCGAGGGAAGAATATACAGATTACTGCATGTCGATCCAGCATGAGATAACGAGAGAAAATGAAAAACGACAGAGGGAACATAGGAGGCTATTATGTCTGCTATGAAACGTTCGTCTTGGTGAATTCTATTCGCAGGCTTTGCTCAGATAATATCGCGTATGCCAGTCTGTGCGTTAATCACGTAATGGTAGGTGGCACTTGAACTCCGGGAGAAAGCGTCTACAATTTGCAGGTCGACGGTGTAATAATGGAGATAGTCCGCAAAGCACGGGGTAGGAAGTTTAGTTGCTCCCCTTACACGCTACCAGTTCCTTTCTCCTTCTTCCTGCTACGTCTATGTTCCGCTGTGTGTGGATCTACTCTACTTCTATTTATAATCCTTCCTCTTTAAAAGCGCACAAGTGCGAAACGGTCTCGCGTGACTCGAAATTAGCCTCGTTATCACGATATAATTAGTTTAGGAGCTGGGAACTGGTCCGAAATTCGGTGCTGCTCGATGTAGTAATATCTCAACGACGCTTCGGTAATTTATTTTCTCCTCCCCGATGCGCCGCGAGGACGAGACGCAGTTGAACAGAAGAATTAAGCCTCTTAAATTTGATTTTTCCTTCCTTAATTAGGAATCACACGTTGCTATCCACTTACACGACAAGAAAAACTTGGAAATTTCGGAAAAGTATGCCAAAGCTTTCGGGTTTAATTTGTGTCTTGCCTTCAAGCTCCATTTAAGAGTTTAAGCAGTCGGCAAAATAGCTGTTTCGTATTTTCGAAGCTAAATCTTTTTTTGGTTCTGCTCGCCGTTCCGTTCGAAGTAATTATACAAGAAGTTTCGACGAGTCCGCAAATTGTTCTTCCCCGAAACAACTAGCCGAAACTTCTCCAGGAAAATCTCTTCCAAAACTTACAATTAGCACATGAGAACATGATTTCCACATTACCCCGAGGAAATCCTTTCCCGAAAGAAACGAGCGAACTCGGGGAAAGAAACTTTCTAAACCGTAGAATTTCAATTACATTGAAAATCAACGAGACCACCCTCTCGGCCCTGATCTCCCTCTAAATTACACGAACACGAAGGCACGGCAACGAGGCTGCGCCAGAATCAGCCTCGAGTCCTCGATGACAAGGCACGAGCGAGGGTATTCAACGTTTCTCAGGAAATCCAGCAACAACTCGGTCGAAAATCGTTCGGTCAAAGGGTTTAAGGGCTTGAACATGCAACACCCAGCGGTGCTCTTGCTTCCAAAGTCCTCTGTCGTGCAACGAACGCGTGATAATGATTATAGCGTACAGGGTGGTCGCGTTAAACAGAGGCCGACTTAGAGGCAGTCGGGCCTCTGGTGTAATCCTTTGATTACAGCGTGTTTCGAGAGTCGTCTGAATCACGAGGAAACGCGTAAGGTGATATTCCTGAATGGTACGGCCGGAAACCGAAACCGGGCCGCATAAAGGAGGATATACAACGAACGTGGCGAACCGGCCGCCGCTGGCTGGCTGCTGGTGCTGCTTCGTACACGCGTTATAGCCAACCAACGACAAACTGATGCAGGATACACTGGAATGAGCCAGCATAGTGCATCCGGTGTACTCTGGTAATGAAATACAGTAACATTATATCCGCGATATTCATCCGCGCCGCGGTGTGCGGTTTGCCGTTACACAAGCGTGTGCAGATACGAGGCCGGGAGCGTGTGTTCGGATCGTCACACGGGGAATACTTGTCCAAGGATATCACATGGCGTCTGGATTAATCAGGGCTCGAGGGAAGCCTCGGTACGATGACGGCTCCATGAGTGGAGGAAATTAAGACGGAGACCGAAAGAGGATTTCGTGGTTGCTCGAGACCACCCAGTTTTGAATCAGAATCTCCAGCAGATTCTTTCCCATCGATTTGACGATACTCTTGAATTTTATGTAACCGCTGAGTACCGTAACACGATCAGCTTTCCCATCGTCAAAGTTTTTATTATTTCTACACTTAAAAACTTTCGACGTTGTACGACATGTCGTTTAGTGTGTGATTCTGCCACGGAAAGTTTTGTCATGCCTGTAACAAACGCGCAATAATATAAATTATAAATTAATGCCAATTTTCCGGTAGAGAAAGATCCAAACCATGGTAATTAAAATACAGATATTTAGTGAAACAGAATTCAATTATTCATAGCATTTAATAGATTCTATTAATAGACACAGAAACGTGAGCTTGCACAAGGTTTCAATTGAAATGGTTTGGAACGAATGATATTATAATTGAGTTGTTTTTAAATATAACGATGTAACATGAGAATAAATTAACAGCAGTAATCGATAGTTTGAAATGAAATGGCGTATAAATTGATATATTATATCTGGACATTCTATGAACTGTCTAATTTTACTGAGAAAACCTAAACCGTTTCAAAGGACACAATTTTCAAAAACATAATTCGAGAAGGAAAATTTGACGAGATTGCAACAAGGTGTAATTACGTAAAATGAAAGAACGAAAATTTCGAGTATCCATTTTTCGGTGTTTCGCCGTTTCTTCGCGTTTCCTCCGCAGTAGAGTGGTTTAATAATTTTAAATTGGAAAAGTTGTTGCACTCCCATTCTTTTCCCCGTTATTGTTCGGCAGAGGGGCGAGTGTCTTTTTATTTGGTCGGACTCACCAGTGAGACCTAGTACCGCTTTCGAACAATATCCACTTGCACGCGAACGGCTAGCCATACGGAAGCGCCATAAAGCTAATGATCCCTAAGTGATCCGTACCACGACGACATGATGACTGTTGTGTTAGGGAGGATGGGATTACAAGCGAATAGAATGGAACGGGATGGAACATCCCATCATTATCCAATGATCTACGTCTCTTTAGCGACTTGCATGCCACACCTCTTTGCTCGTAACGATCAAGTTACTATACGATTTGATCGACTCTTAACGATCAACGATAAATCATTTTGCTGCATTATCCACATCAACTTTGCACCCGTTCAGACTGTTAAATTCTGATGTGTTGATCAATTACGATTCAACGTAATCGATTTCAAAATATTTATTATGTATTTAAGGATTATCTTGCAGAGGTATTGTTCGCTCCAGTGATCACTGGACCATCGAGTCTCATTTTTAGTATAGATATCTTCCATCGTACGGTTTTCTTCTTCCCTTAACCAGGTTAAGATAGTTCGAGATTACAGTTGCTGCAATTTAGCCGCAATATCCAATATCCGATGTTCACGTTTCATCACACGGTTTAACGTTATCGCCCGCCACTTATCTCTAGGGAATTTCAACGCATCCCTGTCTGATACGAACGATCCGAAGACGAATCCTATGAGGCCCGCCCTCATACGTTGCTCGGTGTTAACGTATCAGTATGTTTGGCGTCTAAACCACGGTGTACCGCAAGATCGTACCGACTATCCATCAACCTCTATATCCGGGGTATAGAGGATGGCCATCTGTGTATCTTGCTAAACAAGATTAACCTCGCTATAGATCATCGAGTGCGTGATCGAGTGGCCTTTTCCTCCTGTGCTTTACGAAAGAAACAATTAGTGCTGGTATCGATGCACCTCCGATAACAGAGAAATTTGTCGGAGTTCGAATAACTTTACTGCGTACGCGTTGTTCGCTTTAGGGATATACTTTAAAAATGAACGACAGAAATATTTGGATACATCGAATTCGAAAACTTTTATTAGCATTTCCACCTCAGTAGCTTTCCACTTACAAGTCCAATCTACTGGCAATCTTTTGTTGGGATCGTCGAAAGTGCACGGAGGTAAATTAAAGACCGTTTTCGGCGTAATTTAATGAAAATGTTCTGGAAACAGTTAGCACGTTTCGTCCGAGAATATTGTGTCAACAGCAATTTAAGGGAATTGAAGCGAACCCAGGAGCCGTCAGCGGACGCCAAAGCGACTTTGTCGCAAAATTCTAGGCATTCAAAACTTCTCCGGCATAAAACTTTCGTTATCTGTCCCGTATTCTTAACTCACGATAACAAAGTTCCGGTGAAAGGGTTTATCCTCTCGCAAAAGAGTCCTTTAACTTCTTCAACGCGTTAACGCAGAACAGATAGGTAATCGATAAAAATAACTCGTTCAACGTTTAGCGCGGTAAACAAATAAGAATCGAAGCGTATATTTAATCTCGTTCCTGCTTGCGTAGAATTTTGTTCGGTAATTGTTGGAAACGTCGTTCACCGTTCGCATCGTTTGTACGAGTTTTCGTCGAAAACGAAATATTATCAGTACGCGTGTATACTATAACATAATAAACGATTACGCTGTATTTCGTTGACCTCCTCGACGTCCGTATAAATTCAACCCGCGTCATCGCGGAGTTGCTCTTTACCGAGCAAATCGGCAAATTACATAAATTGAATTGTTATCGGCCATCGACAAACATCATCACGCCCATCGTTGCATCCTTTTCATCGTAATATTGCATTTACGATGCGCGTTAATCTCGCGGGATCGCTCGATTGGAAAAAGCAGCTTTCAATCGCTATTATTCCATCCTCCCTCGCTCGACCAATCGCCGTATAAGAACATAATGATCCTGCCGCTTCGAGGTTACATTCAAACGCGATCTCTTCACGTAAACGATGAAAATAAAACATCGATGAAGAAAAAAGAAGAGGAGGAAAAAGTCGAAGGTAAAAGTTTCGTCGTCGTCCTTGTTGAACAAAGAATTGCTCATTACGTAACGAGATATCGACCCATTTCGTGATCATCTGTCGAAGAATGCTAAGTATCTCTGGAGCGTCATAAAATGTAGGTGACATTTGTAGCTCCTACTCATAGGAGTCTGTTTCAAATTGTCAAATTCTCAAAATTCTAAAATTGAAAAAGTAATACAATTAGCCCTATGTTATTAGTGGATCTAAGTCCATATTACATCGATAAAATAGATAGCAAGAGAAGTCGAATTGACACTTGCCCCGGCTAAAAAAATCAACTATCTCTCCAGTTGAACTAGTTCCTAAATTTTGAAAATCCAACACGTTCTGTCCATTAGGTTTTCCGCTGGGACCCGTGCAGTAATTCAGGTGCCTTTCAGGATGTTCAAAAGTACGAATGTCAGGGAAATATCAGCTGCTTGGTCGAAGAACGGACGTCACAAAACGCATCGTCGATCAAGAACATGTTGCAGAGTCACTGTACGGTCATAATTCATGATTCAAGGCGACTTTGGCCGTCCGAAGTCGTCTGCTTGGCAAGAGAGGAACCGCTCGACCACCTAGGGATAATTTATGGGGTGCAAAGCCGGTCGAAGGTTCAATTTTTAAACGTACCGCGTGTCTCGCTTTTGGAAAGATTCTATACGATTTTAGCTAGCATCAATCGGGTTGAATTTTGAGATAACGGTACACGTAGCTGTTTCGTAACTTAACGCGAGGCTGTCGAAGAATTTATGACACCATCGATCTCACGACTCGGATCGTTGAGAAAACGATAAAAAAGATACTGGAAACGAAAAAGTAATCTAGCGACACTTTGTCTACTTTGTGCGTTATGATTATTATGTCGTGCGACAGGTGTAGAGGGTCTTCGCAAAAAGCTTGCAAGGGACTCTGGAAATGAAATATGTCGCGCAACCCTACAGAAGGGGAAGTTGAAAAGATACGATTTAATATACTGTGTCTTCTGCGCGCTCAAAATGGAAATTTATTCTCATTGTAACGTCGGCGCGTGGCGGGAAATATTGTTCATCGTTTCGTAGCATTATGTATCGTTAAAGGTGAACGTCTATTTTTCAGCGTCGCCCGAATCGGTGCGCAGCGTGACAGAGACAAAGGAAGATGAATGGAAATGAAGTTCTTCTACTTGAATTTACATCTCCAACGGATGATGTTATATCGTGTGGTCATCAGTGCTAGCCACATACTTTCCTGCGCCATAAATATCAATGAAGACACGATCCTTCTTGATGTTCCTGCTTTGAATAACTTTCATCGACGTGCGTTAGTAACCTTCTTGCTGCGATCGTGATCGATCAATCGATGCAATTGGTAAATTTACAAATTTCAATTTTCAACGTATCGTATATTATCAATATAATAGTAATGGTATTCGATAAATTTTTAGGTATCCGTCTCTAGTGGTCCCTATTAGCGCGTTGATTAATTTCAGAACGAATAATGATCGAACGGTGAATACCAAACAAATATCTAGCTAATTCCACATAAGTCTAAACACGCATAAATCAACCTCTTTGAATAAGTATCGTGCTAACAACGGCTTGTTCTCATAAATTATCGTGAAACGCTTAAAGGGAGAAGGATCGAAACGAGCGTTCTTCGTAAAAGGCGAGATCAGTCGGGATAATATCGTTGTTACGAGATCGAAAAATGATTTATGGATGGGTTCCATGTTGTTCTACGAAAACATCGAGCCACGGTTCACGGAGAATTGCCCTAAATAGAAATCGTAGCTTTGAAATATGTATCTGTAGAAATGGTCAATAATAACCGGGAATTAATTTCGAAGAATTGAACGTATAATTAGGCAAGATCGAATACGAATAAAATAAAAAGCTTGTCGTTTGTCTGAGAAGACTCAAGTGCACCTTTAAAGAGACCATTATTTTTACTCGCGCTCTACTTGTAACCATCGCTAATAGCATTTACCGACTGTTTTTCGACCCAACTACGATGGGAGCCTATAAAACGACGTCTTTATATCTTTATTACCCTTGTCTAAGGAGCCCCTGCTGCGCCATGGCTCACGTTCGGCAGCTCGTGTGGATATTTCGGCAATTTATATAGAACTAAGGAAGCGAGAGACGCAGGAAAGAGAGTCGTCTACACGATCGAGTGGTTCGTTCATGGCCACCCTAATAGCTTTATTTATAGCTATTACGATAGTCTATATAACTCGCATAGCATGCCACCCTCTCTCGGTTAATTGTGTTCGAGGTGAAATGCCGGGATAATAACGGTTCAAACGCGACCTGCAATTGTAATGTCAAGCATATTATCCAGTTTTTCTTCGTTAGCCAACCCTTCTCTCGTTAAATCTCAGTTCAGGGTGAAACCTTCAAATCAAACGAAACAATTACGCTTTGTATATAAACTTTGTCTTTACGATGTAACCAGAATAAATTACAAGGGTATACTTTTACCTTTCGTGACAATTTACGTAAACGTATAGTGCCAAAAACAAATGTAACTACGTTCAGGACGTAATTATGACCACGAGATAATAAAATTTCAAACGAAAAAACAAGTCGTAAAGAAAGTTGGAGGTTTTCTAATTTTCAACGAATAGAACGATAGTCTTCTCCGGTGTACCATAACAAATGGTCGAGCACAGTCTGTAAAAAGTCCTCGTTAAAAGAATCGTAACGAGTTCCGAGAAGGGGCGAGCCACCTTGCAGGTGAAACTCCATTACACTAGAACCACCCCTTCGCAATTTCTGGCTCGCAGCGTGGTCGGTTGGTGTCGATAAAAAGCGTGCTCCGATGCCGGAAGGAAGATCGCTCCTGGATGCTTTCATCGGACAAAATCGTGGCCATTGTCGTGGACATTAACCCGATTTCAAAGGGTACCAGTGACTAGACAGGCTAGAGAGACCTGGAAAAAAGAGATACAGGGCGAAACTCGTCGATGCCACAGTCACGGATAAAAAAGAACGAATTACATGGATCCACGAAATCGACACACATACGTCGATTCGTGTGAAGCTAGCGGCGAAAAGCGTGAAAGAACAAACGGAAAGAGAAAGGACAAAGGAACGCGGAACCGAGTAGAAAAGGATAGGTGCCCTTCGTGTATAAGCTACGTGTCACAATGATGTAAAATTTAAGTTAGGTTCCCCTTATCCCCAAAATCTAGAAGGTTATCCTACATTGCACAGGTTACAGATTTAAAAATTTCACTTGCTCTCGTATGAAGAAATGCTTCGAGTCGAGGTAGTAGTACAGTGGACAAATGTAATATTCAAGTGGTTCGCGAGCCTTTCAGGAGAGACCACATCAAAAGGATCGGCTAGGAATACCCGAAGCCTTTATCGTTATTGCACGTCCAACAGCATGGGGTGACTATAGCGGTACGCAGTAAGAGGATGAGGTGCTTGCAGGCTGAGCTTGCCGCGTGTTTCCTGGCCGTTCGTCATTTTTAGTGGTCGGACCTCGCTCGCTCAGGTATTAAATTATATTTCACGCGGTGATTAACGGTCTCCTAGGATGTATTATTAAACCGCGCGCAGGACCTCGTAGGACGACGTGGAATCCTTGCCGGACAAGGTGGCCCCGACCCCTTTTCCTCTTCATTGCCCTCTTTTTCTCGGATGTTCCTCTTAAACGATCACCCTTCTTCCCTGTACTTTCCGTTCTTCCTGGAAAACCTTTATTGCTCTACACCGTGTTCGTGAAATTGAAAAAGAGAACGAGCTTCGGTGACTTTAAAAGTCAGAGACCAGCAGCTTCTCGAGCATGGTTGCGTTTAATGCTTATGAAGGAGTTGAGAATGTTTGACTACCTTTTTACTTCTCGGTAACTTCTCTTTGTTCGAATAGCTTCTTTTTAAGGAGCGCCGTAATCGTATATCGTTTATCGATTAAATGTAATTATCCAATCGGAACGCTTTGAAATAAATTAAACGAGATTCCCGTGCTAGTTAAAGACTGTACTCTAATATGAAGGTTCCTTTGAATTATTCCGCGCAACGAAATCGTGCCAGCACGTTTATTCTCGAAGTTGTATACAAAATTATGAATTTACATGTTTTGGTTAGCACGAATTTAAGAGGTCTCTGAATAATTAGCAGCTCGTTCCGTGCGCACCTTCGTCCCGTTCAAATAGTAATACAAGTACGTACACACTCGTTTAAGAAGCAACGCGATATAGAGTGTTTCCGCTTTAATCTCGAGCAAACTGTGGAAATTCAAACATCTCGCCTGTATAACTTAGACTGTCGCGCGTCTCGCTAAAAATTTAATTTTATAAATGCTCTAGGAGATCCGAGTCCAAATTGAATTCAATGCATAAGTATACAGACGTAATGTATTCTTGTACAGCAAAATACATTTCTTGTGGAAACTTCAATTGTTTTAATAAAGAAAATGATCATAGACACATGTTTAGATACGATGAATTTTACACGCCTGGTTTTTGTAGATTTTCTTAAAGCACATTTACGAGCGCATAAATTAAATCGTAAAACTACGCATTCTTGTAGCGTCTTATCGTCACGACGACTATACAACATCAGTAATTTTACCTGGGAACATTCCATGGCTGCCTGCCGTTGACAACTTACGTGGAATTGCACCCACAGGAAATGCGGCTGTACACACACGATCCCAACGCCGACAATGTACACTTGTCCAACTTATTGACAAGAGAAATTTTACGTCTTGCGACATTTCTACGTGGAAAAATCGACGTTCTAAATGGAACCGTGCTAGGTTGAAATTGTACCCCATTTTTTCCTCTGTATCCCAAAAATATCGAGGAAGCGAATTGCCAGGCGATATTGTAACAGTTTTCAACGATGTGAAATGCAAACGGCAATTACAATTATCTCACGACGCGAAGTGCAAACAGTAATTACAGTCGAGATCCTAGAACAACGAATTACGAGATTCACAACAGCGAAGATGAATACAAGTTGAGGGGTTGCTTCGAAGAGTTATTCTATTTTAGGTTGTAGAAACGGACGGAGGCAAGTTTTGATCGCGCACTAGGCAATTATACGCGGAAACGTGTGCAAACGTATATTTGGTGCGAGCACGGCCACGCTAATTACATTGTTTCTCCCCAGACCACGCTGGATCCGAGGAGTAATTTATAACTTACGAAGACTTCGTAAAGGGAATCGTTACTAACGACGCAGTAAAACCAATATAACTGTTCTGCGTTTAACTTGCGTTTCGCTATCTTAACATCGATATAATGTAAAAAGAATGTTTGCATGTATGTCCTCGGTTAACACCTGAATTCCTCGCATAAACTAATTTTTATCTTTACTCGTACTGGCACCTATTTGGTTCGAATGTAAAATCGATGGAACATCGTGGTTGCACGATAAAAAGTAGATACTGGAAAGGTTTCCTCTGTTGCGGGTTAAGTTTTACCGCAGAGTTTCGCGCTAAACCACGAGAACAGAATCACGAGATGGATAGAAAGACGCGAGAATCGATTAACGGGTGAACTGCCAATGCGGTTTTATAACAAATAACCGAGTACACCCTCGTTCATCAAACTAATATGAGAAATTAAACAAACTTTAGTTGTGTGCAATAAAATTCTCATTTAAGTTTAATAATCAATGTTTTACCTACATCGTACTATTAACAATAAATACTAAATTTAATATCGAATGCTTGTAATTAAACAAACTTTAAACAAAAATGAAAAATTCTTTTCAATTTTAAATTATATCTAACAATTGTTTGAGCTAGGAATTGATAAAGAACAAAAATTGTCATTTGATATATGCCTGTAAAAGTTCTGGACTATAAGCTTTGTTACAGAAAGACCAAACAAGTATGGATTGCAATTTACTACTTTTCACCCAGCGGGATTCTCCATGTCCATGCTGTTTCGTTACAGTCGATAAGTAAGGTTTTTCAAGAAGCACTAAGATTCACATATATGCAAACTAAAATCAGTTTGAGAGTCAAAATACTTTGTGTACATACCATGTATATACTTTTTTTTTTTTAATTTTATTGTTTCTTGAGGAACCTTACTTACCGACTACATCGATGAGGTGGCGACCTCTGGCGCCTACAAATCTATTCACTGAGCTCTATTATAACTGCTGTGTAATGTCTATGATGCATATAAGTCTATGGTTGTTCGTACTTGAAAACGGGATTTAACATGAGTAATGCAACATGCATTGCTCGGTTACGACTTGTGAAGCACGCTTATTGCAACACTGATAGACGTGGTATTAGTTGTTTTGCAGACTTCTAGTTGTGAGGCTAAAATCCCGGCGATACCGTAGGTAACCGCAGCGCAATGGATCATTACGTATAGACACCTTTAGATAAGATTATTTTGAGTGTGTTAAGGTCTTATTAATTTTCAACGATACATCGGTTTGTGGCTTGGTGAACGACGATTAAAATGTCTGGTTTCGACGAGAATCCCTTCGCGGAACCAAGCATCAATTTGGATAATCCATTTGCGGTAAGTAATTTAGGAGCGGCTAAAGTCAAACGCGCATTACTCGGTTCAATATTGCATGTATAGCTGTCAAATGGAAATAAACTTGTGTAATTGAATTATAAGATTTCATTGAAGATCATAAATGAATATTCACTTCATGTCTTGACGTAAATAGACGTATCAATTAAATAATCATCGTACTGCTTTTCATATTGATCTTTGTACTTGTATCTTTACTGATGTTAGGATGGATGATCTGATGTGTTAAAAATTATCACTTTCAATTGTGTGCAACTTTGTGTATATGTATCAAATAAAGAAAATGCTTAAATGCCTGTTAACTCTATATATAGACATTCTCTATAAATATACTTTCATTGGACATAACCATATTTAGATCTTCTTTTTCCATGGTTAATTGTCATGTAAGGCAAATAGTTGACAGTTAGAAATATTCTTAAATATAGGATCCTGCAATAAGGAGAGCAGTAGCCTCTACACCAGCCAACAGAGGTTTGGAAGATTATAATCCATTTGCGGATCAGGGATCACAAGGAACAGCACAAGTCAGAGGTGCTTCAAACCCTCCTATCTATGGGGGAGTTGGAGCAACACAACAACCAGCTACGCTTCAACCTACAAATCAAGAAGCTCCACCACCTAACTATGCCCGTACTCCTCAGCAAACAGTGAATGCTGCACTTGGAAGCACAATGTCTCTTACTTCGGATGTAAATGTATATGAAATATGTTTTATAATGAGTCATTTTTGTATTCTGTACTGTTCTATTTAAAGTATTACACAATTTTAGCAAAGATCAGAGCCAGAATGGAAAGGAAGAGCAGAAGAGGATATGAGAAATACGCCATATTATCGTGAGTCCATATAACAGATCCAACTACTGCTCATTTCTCATTTCTACTTATCAAAAATACTTATCAAAAACTTTTTGTATTAAAGCAAAGCGTCACAATTGGCCACCTTTACCTGATAAGTGTTGCTTCCAACCTTGTTTCCATCAAGATATAGATGTGGAAATAAGTACAGACTTTCAGAAGGTTGTCAGACAATTGTATCATCTATGGATGTGTAAGTTTAATGGATTACAGTTAGGTGTTAATTGAATAGCAATTGTCAAGTTATTAAATATTTCTCTTGAATTACAGTTCATGGCTGTGTTTTGGTTCTAAATGTTTTTGGTGGATTTGTGCTGATTTTATGTAATGAAAGGTTTTCAACATTTGGTCTTGGAATATTGTATCTTATACTTTTTACACCATTCTCATTTTTGTGTTGGTTTAGACCAGCATACAAGGCTTTCAAGTATGTATCTTGAATCATGTCAACAGCTTCCAGAATTACATGATTCATTTATTTCAGGAATGATAGCTCTATCAACTTCATGGTGTTTTTCTTTGTCTTTTTCTTTCAACTAATTGTAACAGCAATTCAGGCTATAGGCATTCCTGGCTCAGGAACTTGGTAATTTCTTCATTTTTTGAACAACATGATCGTTACGATCGTGACTTAATTATATATATGTTATAATTCCAGCGGTATAATAACAGCTATGCTGATGTTCGATAAGTCCGCCAAGGGAATCTTTGTTGGTCTTTTGTTGCTCTTTATCGCCTTATGTTTTGTTCTTGCTGCGTGTGGTGATCTTCTATTGTTGACCAAGGTAGAGTAGAAAATTTTACGAGATTTTTCTCGTAATAATGAGATGCTGAAGAAAATTATATCCCGCAGATTCATCGTATATATCGTTCGTCGGACGCAAGCGTTTCGAAAGCACAACAAGAGTTCGCTACAACATTTTTGCGCAATGAACACGTGCAAACCGCTGCGAGTAACGTTGCTGCCACTGCTGTTCGCACCCAAATGGCTAACGCTGCTAATCAGCCACGCTACTAAGCGTTATTTTGCCACACTCCAAGATTTATTCTTCAGGTACTCTGATGTTTTACTTCTCAATAAATCAATAGATCATCTTAGTTTCGGTGCTTCTGTATCGAAACGGGATTACACCGTCTTACAGAAGTCTACATTTCAATTGGAAAATTATTACGTTAACGTTAGAATCATGTTTTCGATTTTTTGTATTTGAACATATATCATGCATGTTTTGTTGAAATTAATAGTCTAATTTATTGGCAAACAGTGTTAATGGATATATTTTTAACAGATGTTTATAAATTATCACCTTTTCGCAACAGTATTTTAAATTTGAATAACACACGATGTTTGTGTGTGAGTGCGGGCGCATGTGTATTACTTAACGTATACTTTGTAAGTTATGTTTCGTTTTTTTTTTTCTTTTTAACAAAAAAAGAAGTCACGAAATAATTTATCATGTTGTACGAATGAGCTAATAATCATATCAGTAACTTTTGTATTGTTGCTTCTATTATACATCAATATATTTGCTAGCTTTTCTATTTTAGAGTGGCACTTTTATTCATGATGTTGTAATCATGCGCGATTTATACGAAGAAAAATGTGTTTGATTTGCTGAAAATCAAAATAATTTTATAACACGGTTATATTCATCCGTTCATAGAGTTTAATTTTCATTTGTTGTGTCGATAAGCGTTAACTTAATTACGAATTATACGGAAATGATACATGTTTTTATCTATCCCATAATGTCCTATACATTCCTTGCAACGTGTAATATATGGCCTTTCCTGATTAAGTACTTGTTATCTAGCACCATAAAATATTATATCACTTTGTAAAGGTTAATCTATAAACATACGTATAGGAAATATTTTGAAAACAAATTACTTTTACATACGTTTAATTATTTATTAATTATTGATATATTATTTGTGACCTGCATCGGGTTGCATCGTTGCTGTTACTTTATTGGATGTATCGAAAAATGTCCGAATGAAGTGGAAAATTTGTATCGAGTAAAAAAATGTTCAGGAGTATCGAGAAAAGATACCTTGTTATTTGTTGAGACTTGATCGTACATTATTATACCCTTTAAATATATTTTTAGACTTGTAACACTGTTTAAATTGACTGCAATGATTACACACCACCTTCATTACATAGCGGTGAACAATAGAATAATTCGTTTTGTATAAAAATATAAAAAATGTTTAAATTTTATAAATACACGCTGGTACATTTGTACTTATGTAAGCAGTGAACAGACAACAAATATTGACAAATAAATATTTAGTTTACTCGTAATAATACTTTCTTCCATAATGGCTCCTCGACAATATCAATACTTACAATAAACTTTCTAAATTTTGCAAACCAATAGTTCTTAGTAATTTTTTACCTGGAATTTTCCTTGATTAGATAAGATTATCGTGTTATTCCGTTAATTTAAATACGCAGAAAGATATACCTTCTAATTGATAAGTGGCAATTGGATCCGTTGGGAACGAACAACCAGGATCTACCTTCGCAGTTGATTCTGTTCCAACCAATTTTGCAACAAAAATGGCATCCATAATCTCGATTTTCGACCTGTACATCAATCTTGCATGTCCCTCAGCTAGTCTAAAAACAGCAATCATTAAATATGTCAGATCCGATTCTCCAAAAGTCCAATTTTACCTGATCAAACTGTCTAAAAGTCGTACAGTTGTTCTTTCTTCTCTTCTATCCGGGTGTGATCTATGATAAAGATAAGTTGCTCTGAGTACCATTTCTGCTTCTTTCGTCAGTACTGGTTGCAGAGAATGAATATATGCCAAGTATTCCCTCAAACTATCCTCCTTCCATAATCCCTCCGTCTTCAAAAGTTCGATATGATTCTTCGAATCTCTATTAAATTAAATATCAATAATTAACAGTTTAACTAAAAGGGCTGACAGTCGTGTACACAATTCGATTACATTTGCACCAGGCTTTCGTTAGCTTCGCAAGCAGCTTTTAGAATGTGATCTGACGTTAATTTATCCCACTCTGGATTTCTGTTGTCCTTCAGAAGCAATATCAAGTCGAAACGAGACAGAAGTGGATCACCCAAGTTCGTTTCCCATTCTTCGTCCTCGTTTTCTCCGAATTGACCACCAGACGGATTGATGGCTGCGATCACCGAACATCTCGAATTTAACGTGCTGACTAATCCAGCTTTGGCGATGGATATTGTTTGTTGTTCCATGGCCTCGTGCACGCTTGTCCTGTCGTGTGAACTCATCGTTGTGAATTCATCCACGCAGCAAATTCCACCATCAGCTAATACCAATGCTCCAGCTTCTAAGTGCCAGCCGTCCGAGTCCTGCATTATTACACGATAAAACGAGTTGAACGTTGATTATTACGGACGGAAGACGATACATAATAACGCCAACTAACTCTGACAGCAGTTGCTGTAAGACCTGCTGCGGTTGACCCAACGCCGGTTGTAAAAACAGATCTTACAGCCAAACGAGTTGCGGCGCGAAGCAATTTGGACTTGCCGGTTCCTGGATCGCCGACTAACAGAAGATGTGGCTCTCCGCGTACACGGGTTCCTTAATTGATTTAATTATTGTATTTTACAGAAAAAGGGAACGCAATAAAAGTGTGAACGTTGAAACGGCCAGTTACCGTTTTCGTTGTATTTCGTCACACCACCAGCTAGGACCACGGCTAGAGCTAACTTTGGGATGTACATTCCGTAGAGCTTTAAACGATCAATGATTAAGTATTTCTTGTTTGTAATGTCAGTAATTGCACATTAGCAAATTGATACCTGAGGACAAATTGATGCAAGAATATTGTCTCTACCGAGTAGAGGATTGTGACTGTACATGTCCCAATAACTTCTGAAAATGTCTTTCATCTCTTGGGTGGAAGATGTTTCAGATATTTTACGCCGTACTGTTATACTGTTTGCTAACATCATGGTTGTTGCTTCTAAACGTTCTCCAACTTCTAAGGGTCCCCATATTCTTACAACTATACCACTATGTGTGTGAAGTGCAATGCATCAGTTAGTAAACTGTAGTTTGATGTTTTAAGCTATATAATGTTAAATATTATTCACCTAATTTCAACATAATCTCCTGGTCTACATTTATCAACCAAATCATCCAACAGAGTGATCTTCAGTTCTTCAATCAAGTATCTAGTATCTGTTCTACTTTTTTCCTAGTTAATAATGTTTAACATTTAATAATGTTAACCAATGAGACAATAATTAAAAAAAAATTAACAATGTACTTGTACTCTTATTTCTTGACAATCAGAGGAATCTTCCACCTCAAAATCAGTAATAGCTTTTAACTTTGTAGCATTGCATGCTTCACACTCTGAAACTTCTCCAAAATCTTGTCTCTCCCATTCATACTAAAACCAATGTATACATTACTATTACATGTAATACTATAATGTGAGATTTGTATATTCGACTAACTTTAATAAGATTAATGTGCTTGCACTTCTTGCATTTGTATCTTTGAACAAGCTTCAATACTGTAGGTTGGGACATTCTTACTATAATACCACTTGTTGAAACAAGTTGCCCAACTTGTCCTTGGTCTACTGTCAGTGGTACAGCAGTAACTCTGATGCGTACCTACAGTCATATTTTCAAAATAAAGACTAAAAAATAGACTAGAATGCAAAGTATTTTAAATGCTGTACATAGCTAACATTATTACTTTTTTTTTGACAATTTGTTCTGATTTTGCTATTTCCTGCTGAGCTTCCACTGCTGATTCATTGCATAACGGTAAGTAGTATCTGGGATATTGTAAAATTTTCTGTGCTATGTCCGTATCAAACTCAAATAGAGATACAAAGCTGTAACACAATCATGATTCACTGTCATGACTCATTGTCAGATTACGCATTACTTACTTTATGTAAATCGAATAAAAACCGCTGATATCCAAGTTGTCCAAAATTTCTTCTAATTCCTGTCGATGGTTCCTCAATAAATATTCTTTGAACATTTTGCGCGTTTGACAAGATAAAGATTGAGGTTATAAATATACGTAATATTTTAGGTTACGCACACGTGGTACTACTTTCCCGCCAAAACTATCAAAATCACGTGCTTCTCATTCACATTTACGCTCTTCATTCATCTTTACCGTATTTTCCATTCAAACAGAATCCGCTCTTCAAATCATTAAATTCATACGTTCTATGTTTAAAAAAATAAAAATCAGATCTAAACATTTTCAAATATTTATAATCCAATAATTTATTTGATTTATTCGGTGAAGTTTATAAAATTGTTATTATAATTAATTATTGTTTAAATTTTATCATTTCAATTTCAAGTAAATAGTTCTCTTCCTGTATAATACATACATACCCGCATGTATACGCACAATTTTTACATCGGATTTCGTCATATTCGAATTTAGGGGATGTAAGGAGTACAGTGGGGTTGAAATGAAACAAAAGCGATTTTATAGTCCGTAGAATCGACGCAGGCGCAAGGAGAATGATAGAAGGATAGATAAAGTAGCGTTATGTTAGCAGAACTACCAGTCGCTATGCGCTTACCCCAGTACGTAAAGTGCTTTTTTGCATTAATTGTTACGCTTTGTCGTGCTTTCTTGCGTAAAGAGAATCGTTGGAAAAAAATTCTGCTGGAACTGTCGGACGCGTTCCAAGCGGACAAAGAGGGGCAAATTTAAAGAGAATTTAAATTTTTACGGCAATGAGATGGATGGAAGGGGTGTGATTATTTTTAAACATGTAAGTGCGCTAACGATTACAGAATATACAAAGAAATATAAATGTTCATTCATTTTTGAAACGGGAAAGCTAATTAAATGATTCTCGCGTGAAAACCTAACTTCTTTTGAATAAGACCAATATTTAAAACAAGCAAATATGAATGTACAAAATTAACTTGCAGAATGGATGTGAGTTCGCTAGTACCGGCTGGTTTTCAAGCGGGGCAAGTGGATCTCTGCGAGGTCCAGGCGGGCTATAATAAATTTTCTGAGAATTTGCGAAAATTCACCCCTCAAGCAATTCAGTGCGCGATTTTTTGCGGTGGTTCTAGGTGCAAATATGAAAATCCAAGAGCCTGGCGGCCTGTGCACATGGCAATACAGAACATCTTTTCGCATTGGTAAGACCGTGCAATAAAAGATTATGAAAAACCGTAAATTTCCTTCCATTGCTTATATACAAAATACAACGAGGATGCGACGATAAAAAGAAAAATGGGAAACGCGATATAAATCTATTTTATCGTTCTCGAGTTAAATTATACAATCTTTGAATCCATTTTGTTGACTAACAAAATCGATCACTGTCACGTCACAATAAATTCAGCATATAGCGAATAAACAAAATTAAATCGCGCGTCGCGTGATTTTATGCACGTATAGCGCTACAAAATACATTGATTGTAGATGAAAATAGCATAATTGATTTCCCTTCAAATTGTTCGAAACTTGCAACAATTTTAAACGGAAATATATTTTTGGTAATTGTTGATTTCATCACGGAACTGTAAGGGTCGATAATTCGTTTAGGGTGACAGACGACGTTCTCGCGATGGCACGGCCAAACACCGCACAAATAATAAAAAAAGACATAATTGCCCAGTTTCAAGGGTGGAGTATAAAAACCATAATAAACCTGCAAACGCCGGGTGAGCATGCGAGCTGCGGCGGCCCCCTCGAAGAAAGCGGTTTCACTTACGACCCGAATATCTTCATGAAAAATGGCAGTAGGTATTCAAATATTGATAAAGTACAATTAGAACAGACACTTACATGTTCTTTGTGAGTACATCTAGCCAAATATTATCGATAAGTTATATACTAACGTCAGCCAGAAATTATGTAGACAATCAAGTGCCTCTATTTTTTGTTCACAAAATAAACATGGATACCCGTATGCTGAATTAAGGGGTTAACCCTTCTCGGATTACGAGGGTTTTAAGGGAAACATGCTTGGCTCGTACGACTTGGTTGCAACACCGTGAGTTAGATCGAAGGGACATGCAATGCAGCAAAATCGTGTATCCATGCAGAGCAAAGTAAACAAAAGTATCGTTGGTTCAGTAGCAACCGTAAAACTCGAAACTAGCAGAGGCGCTCAAGGTCTAAAAAATTCGATTCCACGATTCTGTTTCAGTTTACTATTACAATTTTGCATTGAAGGACTATGGGGATGCGACCATGAGCAAACTTTTGGATATGGTTAAGGTCGTGGCCTTTGCCGTGCAGGAAGGAAGAGTGGCAATTCATTGTCACGCTGGTAAATCGACCTTCTTCGATACCCGTCGGCTCTATTCTTTTTTTACTCGCTGTTACACTAATTCTCTTTTCGCAACCATTTATCTTCCACTATCTGATCTCGCTGCTAAATTGACATTACATGACGTTGCACGATTAGATCGGTAGCAATCGGTGAAGATTTTATCCGAGATAGATACATCGATGCGATTCCGCTTATCGTGATTCATCAACGACCATTTTAATTTAAAAAACTAGTTATAAGATTCTTAACGGCCCTCACTTTCATACGGCCTTCCCTATCAGCAATTTGTAACCTTTAAATGTATCGATCTAAGGAACGTGTGAAACTCGTTCGACCGAGTCGCGATACTGTTTTGGTGCATTGCGTGCCGCAAAACCGCGACGACCAGACTCGGTGCATCTGAATTTTTGCATTCATTATGCACTCCATCCCCCTTGAACTTTCGACTCAGCCAAACAAATTATACGTTTCGTACGATGTACTCAAACCACACACACACACACGCACAAGATGAAAAGGTACCTAAAGATCACATCTGAATAAATTAAGGAAAATAATCTTAGGTAGGTATTAGTCAAGAAAAGAAGCAGGAAATTGAAGAAATTCTGAAATGAAACACATGTACATAGCTCTCAAAATTCAGTAAATTATAGCGTTGACCCTTTCATAAAAAATTAATAACAGCACGATAAAGAAATAATGTATCAAATTATAGTTATTACAAAGTGAAAGGGTTGATTGCGTTTTTTCAACAATCCCATAATTCAACAAGAAACTTAACACCCTCTTTCGCACGAGTCCATGACTAATTCCCTAATTGACGGGAAGCGTGCTTGCCAACCATGAACGTAGTCACCTCACTACCTCGACAGGATTTATGTGCACGAAAAATAGACCAGGGTAGATAAGGAATTAGGGCGTAACAGTACACGCCACGGACGGTAACTCTTCATAAATATTTTCACCTTTGAATAATCTATCTGAAAACTTGAAGAAACGGAAAATCGTTGTTCGATATAATCGCGAGGTTCAGAAACCTCGGAGTAAATCGTGCTCGATTAAATCGGTCGATCAAATATTCCGTAATAAAGGACTGCTAGTCATGCATACTTAAGAGCAATCATGAAAATTATATTTTCTTTGCATTTATACGAGTTCGATCCCAACAATTGGGCTACACGGAATCACCCACGTGGCTTTATCATGGACAAAACTCAGTAGATTCAGAAGAATGTTCAGACCGGAACGATTTATGCCTACTAGCGTGTCTTCTGCGAGATCACGAAATTGTTTACCCCGAAAAATGCACGAAACGTAGCGAATTCTTCGGGCGAGGAATTCCTGGCTGTTTTGTCAAGCCATGATTTAATCGAATATCCGAAATTCCACGCGTGACTCGTCTGTAACTTAATTACTATCCGCTGATACGTGTTAGAGGACCACGAAACATGCACCGTGGTAATATCGAGTGATTATTCGTTGGATACGTCATAACTCTCGCTAACTCCGGAACTCGACCGGTCGCGATTACGAGTTCCGTTTCCGATTTGCGGTTACAGCACGAACAGGTAATTTATTTCTCGAATTAGCTGCGATCGATAGGGCTGTAATCATACAGAGATAAATATTTCAATTCTTCAACGTGATATTTTCGTTAAAGTAATATCGGTTAGACCTCCTTGTGAATTCATCGCTTAAACTTTTATTATATTCATGAATATGTTTATAAACTTATATTATTGTTGTAGTCGTAACTTCTTTATTGTAGACATGCTGTTTTGTACATAGCTATTACAAAGATCATAAACTCCATAAAACTTGCAACCATCAGAGTTTGGTCTCATTAAGACAATCGGACAATTGTGCATAATAATTTGTTCCAGGTCTAGGTAGAACCGGTGTCCTGATCGCATGCTACCTTATTTATAGTCTTCGGGTTAGAGCAAACGACGCCATAAGGTTCGTTCGAATGAAACGACCATCCGCTATACAAACGCGAGGGCAGATACTCTGTATACAGGAGTTTGAGCACTTCGTGCTTCCTCAAATGATAGTTTTCCCTCTGAGTAGCGCCATAGGCGATCGCAAACCTTGCAGCTTGCAATCTCATCTAAGAAAACAGCATAATATTCTACATGGATACGAGCAACGTACTTTTAAACATATCCCAAAGGTTCGTTCATGCTTTAATCTTTCGTTCAATTAGCTTTTTAGATTCGTTGAAAGAAAACCCAAAATATTCCGCAGATCGTGTTCACGATATGCGAGCGAATTCTACAGTTGTGCGATTGTCAGGACGATAATTCTCCGTGTGAAATTACGTACACGGTATCCAGTATGTCTTTCACGAATAAGTTCATATGTCATTTTTTGGAGAAACTGCGGGACACCAAAGGAAACATTAAGCATTCTTACTCTTGGGCCGAGTCACTCGCCGATTCCTACGACTGTTCTAGTAAGATATATTCTACACTCCAGTACTATGAGTTTTATTTAAATAGTTACTATGATTATTTATGAAAGTACTTGTTCGCGTTCAGGTTCAACGAAAGCGTGTGCGAGTAGCAGTCAAGCATCTTCGAGGGACACTTCAGATGACATTGGAAGATTAAGTGACGTGTTCTGTACATCCCCTGATAACCCATCCTGCGATTCTACTTTTCCAGGTACTCTTCACAGTGATGCTACAGAACACGATAGATAAGAGATGTTTTTTGCATAGGCCTAGATGACAACTACGTGGACGACGTTCTCGGAGATGGAATCCACGGACAGGATCTCGCGGACAACGATTGTTACAAAGAGATCCAATCACATATGAATCTGCAGGCCGCCGCAAAAAATGCCGCCGTGGAAACTGTGAGCACCGATGTGGCGATCAAAGCGCTGATCAGAGACAATGCGTTGTTAGCTGATAAAACGAAGAAACGTTTGCAGGATTATCAGGTTCGATATAAAGTTGTTTGTTTTTATAGGAATTGTATCATGCGGATTGCTCATTCTTTTGTGCTAAACCGAGTTTGGAACGAGTCATCGATTATCTTGATATGGTTTATGTTGATTTTCAGATGGATCTGAATCATCGTTCCACAGCTTGGCAACGATTACAAATGGAAACCGATTTGGACATCTTATCGGGATTATTGTTCGAGTGGTTGGAAACATTGAAACATCCTTTGCTCGACGTTGACAGTCTGAGTTACATCGTCGTGTGGAGTTCCAAGCCTCAACAATGTCTCGAAAAGCTTGGTACTTCTAACAAGTACTTGTTAGAGTATCTTCTACGATTCGTTAGTCGATTGAGACCCATGACTGCTGAAAGTCAAAGTCTGATAACGAAGAGATTCATGGCTACCCTCACGCAGCAAAGTATCTGGCTCAGGAGCTCCTTTTATCCTTCCAGTAAATATGAAACGAATGATTATTTCGCCGTTATGGCTACTGAATATTTGATGAAAAGATGAATATTGTCTGCACAATTGACATACGTCTTCTCCGGTAACAAGTACACGACAAGGTTGATCGCGAGCAAATATCGATTCGTGTCGAATGTCCTATTTTCCTTATTAATAATTGCAGACCACGCGTGTTACGGTGGAACATGAAAGACCTCAATTGTATTTGATCCTCGTTTTTATTCTAATCTTTTCTAGTAATCGGTTCATCGTTTTACAGATAAAAACTTTCAAAAGCTGCGACGAGGGACAGCAGCGAAACTCAATGAATTCTTTATCAGGCTGATGAACTTGATAGAAGAAGTAAACACGCAGGAAATGGAGAAACCACCGTGGTCATCGAAATGGGAATTGGTTTCTACTCAATTACGACAAATGGAGAAGCAAACGGTCGACGAGAAAATTGATTAAATTTAATTTAAAGGAAAGTTAAGCCGGAGATTTTTGAAAGAGAGTACGCGGGCGTAGAGAAACCTGTAGAATCATGTTTCAAGTAACTCTAGTCGTAACTAGCGATATGTGAATGATATTTATTTTTACAACGTTCAAAATTGTACGCTCTAAAATGTTGAGAATATAAATCGCTCGAATAAAGAACAATATTTTAGTAGTAACAAGTAATGTGATCTTTTCTATTCATTTCTGAGCGACATATTTTTCTAAATACGTTATATTAATTATTTACGAATGCGTGCGGCTCGTTGTTCAACCTTTTCCATATTATTCGTGACAGTATCTTCGATTGAAAAAATAATTTTCTTGTATATCAAATAAAGGTACATTATCGACTGCGATATAGAAGATTCCTTCTTTACCAGTTGATAATAACGTAACATCAACAGGTGCGAATTTATTACTATAATGTGTACGATTGTTAGATTCTTAAACGAAGATGCAGTAATTATTTCGATGAAATTATACGAAAATGATTAGCTTCGAAAAATGAAATGATAGAATATGTAATGGATCGGAAAATTGTTTGCAGTTATTTTATTTTAAATATGATAAACAAGGAGTTCGGAAACAAACAGTTTAGACAGCTTTGGATCCTCTTGTTCACGAATTGCTGTTTTCTTTTTATTAAGTATGTATACTCTTCTCAAGACGATTCTATTAGATAAAGACTTAAACTCTAAATGCTTAATTCGAACTAGAAAATGCGACCTCCTTAAGTGTTGTATGTACAGTATGATATAAGGTTCTTTTTTCCTGTGATTCTAAAACACATATTAATCGTAGACACATTTAATTTACGTGTATAAACCTCGACGTACCCTAACAACATCATATTTAAGCATATACAAACGATGTCAGTCTTATACAAAGAAAGTACAGGTGAAAAATGATAATTTCTCGTGTTACTTACAAATTACACTCTACTTATAATCGATAAATTGCTATTGCCCGCTACCTTTCTTTTTCTTTTTCGTTTAAGAAAAAAAAAAGGTCGATGGAAACAGTTCCAGAGAGATTGTTGGGTTTTCTTTCAGTAACACATTTAATTTCTTCGGTAAAATCGGTACATTTTTACAAGGCAACTTATCATACAATACTTAATCAAATAATCCAGAGACGATAATGTTCCTAGGAAATTTTCATTGATCTAATAAGGAGCTCGGATCGCGTTTAAGAACTTCCTCGTTTTCTTTTCTTTAATTGTGTTTTTCTTTCATGCGGCACAGAATAATACTGAAAAATTCATCGACGAATCCGACGCGTCGAGATCCGATCTAAGCGACGAGAATAATTTCCAATTCGTGTTGTTCTCGTATATAACTTGACTCTTTAAAAAATAGTTTCTCCCGTGTTCCAATGATCGCGATCGACGATGCTCGAAACGATTGAAATTCGACATCGCGAAACATTTTGAGTGAACACGTGCGACGCGAAAAAACATCTTTATTAACCGTAATAAGCTCGATTCCAGAGAAGAAAATAAATTCATTCTTAACGCTTTACAATTTCACGACGATAGAATTTGAAGAAAGAAACACAACGAAACGAATAAAAAGAAAAAACTATCGATTCAGCACTGTTCACTCGATACCACTAACTTGATATGATCGCGTTGGTTCGTCATACTTCGTAACGAAACGAACATGAATAGAAAAGATTAGCATCGAATGTAAAAGAGAAAGGATGAGAAAGAGAAGTATTATCTGGCCGATAAAAATGTGACGAAACGATGAACCAGAAAAGTACTCTAAAAATCCCGTCTTTCTTACGCTCGTACGAAAATCGAAACATTTATACAGACCTATTTTTTAGAAATATACAACAAACATAACAGGGAACGTATAAACATGTACAATATAGAATATTCGCAGGGTAACAGCCGGCTACTATACAAAAAAAACAACGCTCGTTAAAATGAAAAACGTCGTTGAACGGTCTCCGTGCTAAAAAGTGTATCGACTTTGAAGAACATCGTGTTCACTCGAAATCGATCGACCGACCGTTTGTTCCCGTTCGTTTCGCACATACGTATAATATATACGACAAAACGAGAAAGTATCTTCGTTCGAGCTGCCGTGACAGAATTGTTTCGCGCTCGGTCATCTTCGTTCACGGCGATATCCGACATTTCGAAAGTAAAAATTAAATGCAGCCGGGATACGCGTAACGCATTGTGTGTCTGTCTGTGTGTTTGTATGTATTTATATGTATATATATAGACTTTTATATACCACATTATCGATAAACTTCATTCACCCGCAATGTTCGCAAATCCCTAATGCCTCGACGAGTGTTCAACTATTTACAAAGGAGAGTCTTTCCTATGTTATATCGAGCCCTTAAATCCATTATACACAATACATGTATAGACTTAGATTAGTAATAGTAGCATTACGTGAAAGCGAGCCCAAAACGGCACCGGTTTTTCCAATCATTTTCAGTTGTCTTCGAGTTTTTGTCTGAACACTTTTCCCTACATTTTATTCTCTGGATACTTTTCGTTTATTAGCCGATAATGTTTGATCGGTGACGCACGTGACGATGCACACACTCGCAGATTACGCGTGTCTCGCTTGATCCCTTTCTCTCTCTAATGTTTTGTGATTTTGTTCGCGAACGAGTATCATGGTGGATCGTGAATGAGCGGAGAAATTTCAGTGGGTTTTGCGTGGGAGTCGACTTGGAACAACGCGAGACCGAAACTTAAACGTCCTATGCTAACTAACGTTATGCGCGCGGAATGGACAGAGTAACTAAACGCGTTAACTGTTGTACAAATTTGCCGACATCATAAATTTCATATTTCATAATTGGTAGAAAACAGCTCAAGAAGTTATAAGTAAAATTCTGGGTAGAAAACTTTGATCGAAAATTGGAACGAATAATTACAACTGCGGTGTTTTAATTATCTATCATGGTAGCAGTTAACGCGATAACCCTTTCGCTACAATATACTTTAGCCGAAAATTGTAAATTATAAATGACGCGTAATGTAATAAATAGAAGTAGACGGTGCTCCGACTAAAGTTGTTAAAACAAATAGTCTAATTAAAAGTAAATTGAAATTGTTATGGATTGATGCTTCGAGGGTTGACGAGAGTACGCCGTTTGGTAGCGAAAGGATTAAGAGGAATGAAAATAAGAGAATGATCGCGACAATCGCGTCATTTGACCTCTGGATTCGAACGAGACGATAAACCGACTAAACTCGAGGCGAATAACGTTGCGTAAAAGAAAAGAAAAAACAATGATGACTCGTAACTTCTCGTTGTGCTAATATTACTAAGTAGAGTCGAGCTAATATAGACACCCAAAGATGAATAATTTGTCCTTACTAGAAAAATCGTTAAAACGTCAAGACGCGAGAAACTTCGATCGATGTGTCTTGTCTCGATTTAACCGATCACGATAGATGATTCATGTCTAACACGTTTCACGTCACCGACACGACGGAAGTATTCTCGTCGTCGATTAATAATTACCCTGGCAATTAAGGGGAGAAGGCCCGATCCTAAAAGCTATCTACACGAGCGAGCACACGTCTCTAACGTCCTCGAGAACGAATTCAATTTACAAAAATATTACAAACAAACGGTATCCTTCGCGTGGCTACGGCTCTCGAACGGAAATATATCACACGCGATCGTGTTCCGGTCGCTGTTTAACGCGATTCGAACAGCACGATTCACAAATCCTCGGTGGCCGTCGACGATCATCGAAACAAAATCGATTTATTCGTAGTGATCTCCGACCGCGAGAGATCGCCAAAAAAAATTCTCCCATACCGACCTGAGCACGCTTTCGACCTAAACTCGACGTGTTTCAGGGGTTCGAAGACCGACGAGTAACGACCCCTCGTACATTTTCGGACGCGACGATTCTATCCAGTCGTATTGCCTTTCTTTCAATTCGGAACCGAGCTTGATTACACAGGACTAGGAGCGGAAAGTTGGAGAGCGATGGTTGTTTTAGAATTTGGAGGGAAAATGGTGAACAGGGGTTGGGTCATCGATATCTAATTTTCTTATAATTTCCGATACGTATACGTATTAATATATGTATATGTATATGCATACATAGTAATTGAATTTATTTATAAGTGCTTTCGTGGCATCCGCTTCTTGTGTTTTGTTTCTTACTCGTTTCGAACTCCCTTCATCGCGCTGTTTTCCTTTCATCATCCTTTATTCCGTAATTCGTGAACGGGCTCGATTTCGAAAGTAATCGCGATCGAAAACTGCAAGGATACGCGCGCGTGTACGTTCTTCCTCGCGGAATCGTCGACGTTTATGATCGTCGATCGTTACGAAACTACTTACTTAATTAATTTCTCCTAAACTATACAGTAATTAGCAAGAGAGCAACGGCCGGGCACGTCGGGATTGCGCTCGTGCCTCGTACGCGAACGCTTCCTTAACCTTAAGTGTCTGATATTAGAGAACGAGGCTCCTTTCGAAAGGAGTCCCCGGTATCCTTTTACATCACGAGAGATTTTGATCCTCACGATATCCTAATTACCACGAACGATATACATTTAAGACTAAAAAGGGTCAGTCGTTCCCGCGCGTACCCGTCGCCACCGTCGCAGCTTCGCAATTTTATCTTAAATTTAATTTTCCAACCATTCCTATTCACCCTCACCGCTCTTACTAATATCCTCAGGCGAGTGTTCCGCGTGCTCTTCTAATCGCGATTCGTATTTATCGTTCGACTTTGATTGTACGTTGAATCGCGATAAATCAACGCTTTATACTAATTGCCAAATTCACTTACACGCAGATGGAAAGCAAAAATTTTAAACTTTCGTATTTCGAGCAATTGCGATTCTAATCTATGGCGATCACGCGCTGCCATTTTTCGTGGCGATCAAAATCAAATTCTAAAGTGAAGAACGAAACAATCGTGTTTCGAATAATGGTGATACTAATTTTCTTGATTAAAATTGGTCCAGAAATGAGAGTCGCGATCAGCGTAGCACGCGGAACGCGCATTCACTCGAAAGAGGCGGTCGAACACGCGCGAGTATCCACGATGCCGGAAGCCGAAACGAGTCACGAAGATCAGGCTGAAGGTTCTCTTTTCCCCTTTGCTCTTGAAGGGTGACCCATTCGTCGAAACATCACGAACTACAGCGGATGCGATTGGTTTCCCTTCTTCATTTACTCGCTAATGCAATGTACACGAAAGAGAAAGAGAGAAAGAGAGTGTGAGAGAGGGTGTTAGAGATATATGTATATGTATATACTTATGTATACATGTATATAGAGATATAACCGCGGTTCCGAAACGAAATGGAAGAAGAACAGAAAATACATCGTTGTTCGCGATTGCTTGAGTAAGGATATGGATCGAAGGATCGCGACGATCGATTCGGGTCGATTTGTTCGTCGTGATCGATCACGCACAGCGTACGTTCAGTGCCTCTGTTCGCTTCTATTCCTCTTGTCTTTACCTTTTAAAGCCGCTTCGAACGTATCACGGCTTCGGATATGATGAGTGAGGGGTGAAGGGGGTCTCTTACGAAGGAGCGGCTGGTCCTAGGGGCCTTCATCGTCCTCTTCGCGTCTTCGTTTTTTTCGCTTTTTCATTTTTCACCACTTTACGCTTCCTGGTCCTGGTTGTCCACCGACGAGGAACAGGTAGCTTCTCGTTCTTCTTACACGACCGGACTTCAACGCGACAGCTCGAACCTAATCGTTTCTCGAGGGACGATACTACGCCTCGATCTGATCTTCGGGGGTCATTATGTCGGGTGCCATCGACAGGTCTTCGGCCATGTCTTCGTCCTGGCCAGAATCGTGTCCGTGGCTTTCGGGATACTCTCTCTCGTCCACCTGATCTTCTTCGCCCTCTTGCTCCGCGGGTGCGTCGACCAGCTCTCGTTTTATTAATCTCGTGAGTTTACCCCCCTCCGGACTTTGGCCCTCCTGTTTTATGTGCACGGCTGGTTCATCCAACGGCGACCTGTCGATCACGAGGAAAAACAATGTGCATCGCGCTCACAGACAATACTTTTGGGATTCGAGCGTGCTTTCGGACGTAGTCGATCCTTTTACTTCGCATAGCTGTGACTCACATTAAATCGTTGTGGGCTAATACGTGCTCCTTGTCGGGACTCGTTGTCGTCGACGTGCACATCGAGTTGCTGAGAAATCCCATATTCGAGTCTCCGAGTGTCGCCTGGAAATACTCAAATTGCATTAGATCATTAGTCGCCTATATTCTTTACCAACACCTAGCGTTCGGAGACTACGAAAGACACGTTAATGGCCCATTCACATAATCATGGTAAAATGAACGTCTTATGAACCTAGAGAGAGAATATTCCCCGACGATATGACGGTGTTCCATGGCTCCACATAGAATCGCTCAGAGACTCCGTGATATCAGAAACGATCGAATATTTATCTCCCTATAATGAAGGAAAGTACATCGTGTCTAAACAGTTACCTGGATATTGGCGTTTAACGCGTCACCGTACATGGTTGGACTATGGGTCAAGGTTGGACTCTTCGACGGGACACCCCTACATATCGAGAGAAAAGATTTCATTAGTGATCATCGTAGTTCGGTTAACGTTAGTTTCCTGAAAATAAACGCGTGTGATAAGCTTTCGTTTATATTTTCTTTTAGTTTGTGTCGATGTATACGGGTGGAATAAATATTCGAGAATTAATGATTTCAGGTTCGGGTCGGGTGAGAGAGGAGATGGGTACAGATAGAGATTATGTGTACAGTGTGTGCAGGTGTGATCGAGTTTTAATATGTAAAGGTATAATAGATAGAGAAAGAGAAAGAGAGATAGAGAGAAAGAGAGAAAGAGATGAAATAGATAGATAGATAGATAGATAGAGAGAGAGAGATACAAAGAGATAGAAATATAATATGAAAAAATGTATACACGTATATAATAGATTGATAAAGTGATAAAAAAGATTAGAAAAAAAGAGTTCGAAAACTCTTACCTATTTACCAGTTTACGCTTCTCACTCGTCCAACTGATCGGCTCGGTTCGGATTGAGCGAGGTTAAGTAAAAAAAGTGTGTGTATGTATGTGTATATATATATATAGAAAAAATTCAAAAAAGCGCTCTCGTTTCGTGAATCGTTCTTTAAAAATGTAAAAATTGTTTGGAAAAATATTTCTTCGATGTTCATTTGTCGAAACGACGTCATTGCTTATAAACGGCTCTGAGGCTTACCTGTGCTTACCCCTTTTACGTTTTCCTCGGTAATTATTTACAAGGTTTTTCGGTACTGAATGCCGACCGTGAGGTGTGCTCCCTTCAAAAGACAAGTGTCAAGAGAAAAGAGCACGTTTCTTCTCTTGCAAACAACGAAGCGCAAGGGACGCGTCTGAGAGCTGTCTCGAAAAAAGAGAATATCGCTTTTTCGAATCGAAACGGACACAGGGATGTCGCGAACGAATTCTTTGCAAGAGACGATTGCTTGCATGCGAAGAGAAAAATTTAAGAGAAAAAAAGATGAATGCCTAGAGGCCGTTTATCAAGTGACTCAGAGCGCTGTGGGTAAAAGAGAGAAATATAGATAGAAAAGTCAGAGAAGAGATAGTGAGAAAGATAGAGAGACAGGACAGAGAGAGAGAAAGAGAGAGAGAGAGAGAGAGAGAGATAAAAAGAGAAAGAGATATAGAGTGTAATTAGAGTATAAAAAGTAGAAAATTGTTAAAAAACTTTTAAAAAAGATGATTAATCATAAAAGGTACAGAAAATTACCGGAAGTTGCAAAGTTAGTACGTAAACGGTGAGGTACCTTGAGTTAGAAGAGAGTGGTCGTAGCGATGAATGGAGAATTCCGTATCATCCGAGATTTTGCAGTTTTGTGACGCTTAATTTACACAATTTACACATGCGCGAGTAGCCCTGACACGCATTATCAGTCACACGGAAAACCATTCTCACGTTGAAAAAGCGTACTAAAGGCGAACAGAAGAGAGAGAGAAAGAACAAAGAAAAATGAAAAAATAACGGAACGCATACCTCGATACAACGCTTTCTCTCGATTGAACACACCGGAAAAAAAAAATGAAAGAAAGAAAACGCAGAAGCATCGGTAGGACTGGTGCGAAAATCCGAATATTCCGAGTATTCGAGTACCGATAGAATTTCGAATAGTCGAACTATTACATATTACCGAATACTTCGTCGCATTTCGAATACTGAAACATTTGAATTAACCGAATAGTTCGACTGCTCAAAATTTGACAGTCCGAAGCATCACCTTTCTTCTACACAGCCAGCATCAACTTATTTGCACTTTCTAATTACTAAACGTAAGCTACACAACTTGCCGCTCGTAACAGCGAAACGAAAAATAAGAAAGTTAAAAGAAACCCAAGAAAGAGAGATAGACGACAAACGCTTCGCACACGTGTCGCGAACGAACAAAATTAAAAGAAACAAAATGTTTCTCTTTCTTTGAAAACCAGCCTGGTACAGTGAAACGGAGTTCGCGAAAAAGAAAAAAGGCGAAAGAAGAAGGCCAACGAAACGTTTGTCCACGCAAACACTTCCACATTCTTTCAAGACACTGCAAACGCCACTACGTAAGCACCATACAATTATAAGCACAGTGTTTTTCAGTGGTAGGGATAAGTCTTACGGGGGACAGTTTTCATATTTCATTATTATCATTTTTTCGTTGTTTTTTTTTTTGATCTTAATTCTTAGGGAACGAATATTATAGGATCCTTGATTATCCATGCGAGCAACCACTAAACACATCAGAGATCCTGCAGCACGGACCAATCGTCCTGTGGCTGGGCTCCTGCAGGATCGTCCAGGATTTAAGCTCTCTCGGGTGTGCTAGAGCCTCGGGCTACGGTACTAGTGAGACGTATACATGGGGATGTACTATGGGGCTGTTTTGGACGTCACAAACAGAGGTGCGCAAAATAATATCCCACCGTTTAACTGCTACATTAATCTGGACGAGTTAACTCGGGTATAAATCGTACAAGGAATTTTCTTTGTAATTGTGTCGTTCATTCGTCGCACGTTCCTTATGGTAACTATCTTCAAAGACGCCCAAGTTATAACTATAAGGTTGTACATAATTTTTAAGATAAAATTAATTTAGCGATATGAACTTTATACGTAAGTTTATTGTTTTGTCTTGATCGTATTAGGGTTAACACTTGATACTGCAAGTTAACATTCAAGAAGGGAAGTACCACAGCGAACGTGTCAACAAGTGAACGAGATATCGAAGCATTCGCAAAATGTATTGCGCACCCCTGAAGAACAGGAAGAAGTTTGACGGATGTTACTTTGTTCTTGTTCGCAAGGAGACGGGTACTAAGGGTGTTCGAGGCAGGCACAATGCGGAATTCGTTTCCGGGGGTTGGATAAACTGCTTAGAGCCACTCCCTGCTGCCTTGGAAGTCATTTTCCAACGAATTACCACTCGACTACACCGTAGAACGTCCGATAAATATCTAATAAGTAGAACGAGCAATTTTGCGTGAGGCAGAAACGAAGGAGAACGTAGATAAAACGTACAGTGACTAACGATAAAGCAAGAACGAACCGCTGTGTTTATGAACAACGACAGAAAGAAGAACGAGAAAATGTTCGCACCATGATTTATGATCTTTTTTTTTTCGAATCGTTTTGCGATTGAACGACAAAGGCAGCAGGTACGAGAGGGCGGTTTAGTGGTTCACTTTTGTAGACAACGACCAAGCAAAAGTGTCCCGGTCGCCGTGTTACAAGAGATACCGCGGTAAGGTTTCAGAAACGTCGCGCCAGCCAGCCAGCAGAATTCTAAAAAGTGGTAGTGCTTACTGTGCGGAGAGGTGGGGTGGAGTGGGTGATGGGGTTGGGTCATATTTCCTGGGGCGGCCGCGGGACAGATGCCGCCGCTTTACGAACTCGGCGTCGTCCACCATCCAGAATGACCCGAAGTCGTCCTCATAGCGCACAAAACACTTGTGCAATGATAGATTGGTGCGGATCGCGTTCTGTATACACAGACAAGACCACCAAGAAATAGAGAAAAAGAGAGTAAAACAGATAAAGGTTGTTTCTGCTTGTTGTTGTTGTCGTCGTCGACTGCTGTTGTAGAATTCTTTCGCTTTCTTTCATAGTTCTTTTCGTCTTTTCGTTTGTTCGCTTTTCTTGTCTATACAGCAATTCACACTTTCGTTTGTTTAGCTTTCTGCCGGGGCACTAAACCAGCACTGTTCTCTGTTCAGCCTCGGCTTTTTTTTTTTTTTTTTTGTAAAGCGTCTAACAAACGTTGTCCTCTCGAGCGCCACGACTCGCGCCGAGTGGTGGCGCTCGAATAACTCATGCACGTGGTGAATAGCTGACTTATGTTCACCGGAAATCACGACGAGACGCGCGTCGTCAACGGCCCCATCCCCTACGTATCCTACTAAAGTCTCGTCCATCGTCCTCTCCTAAGTTTCATGGAGGAATCTCGACGTACCAGAGAATTGTAACAAAGACAGCACAGACTCGCAAAGAAAGGGTACAGAGAGAGAATAAAAAAAAGTAGACAAACGTAAAAGTAGTATATATGTACGTAGTAAGGCTCATATAGTTCCTCTCACTACCTGACCAAGTGCAATTCTGCGGTTCTCACTTTGCACTGGCTGTATCCCGCATCCGGCTCCCGGGTATTCGAGACTAGACTCGGGCCCTGCCAAGTGATTCTCGATTGGTTAGTCGCTGCAAAGCTCACATGCTTGTTAAAAAAGAATAAAAGCACACACCACGGTATCCTACGGTATTCCGTCCACAACCCACCAATCTCGGCTCCCTTTAGCATTCATTCGCGCCTGTTCAATCCTCATCGTCGAATATCATCATTTTCTCGATACGCATTCAAGCACTTTCACTCATCAGACTTTGACGGCTACCATCGCACGCAAGATACGGGCAAGTAAGAAAAATCACACTCGCGCTGAATATGTCACAAACACGGCATGAAGCCAGCTTCCCGGGTATAACTCGACAAGAGTTCGACTAGCCCCGTTTAATGGATCTTTTAGCGAAAGTAATGATGCAAGCTAGCGATTTTCTGCTTCTAAACACAGTAGACTCTCGTTATATCGCTACATTAACCACCGAATGCGATGGCAAATCCCCCGATGAAAGCTGTATTAAATCACAATGCGTTGCATAACCACTCCTTGTAATTGCAACGCATTGTAATTGTAACGCGTTGCATCGCCACGGATTGTAATTACCACGGTTTGCAATCGCAGCGCGTTGTAATCTCTACGCTTCGTAATTGCCATGCGTTGTAATCGCCAGGTGTTGTAACCGTCACGCATTGTAGTTATCGCGCGTTGTATTCCCACACATTTTACAGATATTCCCTCGGATCTTCGCAGTATCAAAGAAGGAAACGTTTACCTCGATTCGACATAATACCAATTGCGAGAACAACGTCTGTCGTTCATGGCGATATAACGGGAGACTACTGCAAGTCAAATAAGCCGCGACTCGCTGGTTGTACAGTAATTTCAAAGAATCATAGCTCGGGAAGCTCGGTGTTAGCAAACAGACGTAAGTACAGACGAACGACGCAAGCGATTTTACTATACAGATTAATATTGCGAACAGAGAGGTGGAAAAAAAAGAGAATAGGAATAGTTTGTACACGCACGCGCACAAATCTACATGTACGAATGCGTAAACGTACACGAAGGAACTAGAGATGTACTAAATACGCACAAAAAAAGGGATCAAACAGAAGAAAAGGGACAAAGGCACGATGTATATATAGGGTATCGAAAAACACATCGTACAGAGAGATGGATAATGCACAAAAAGATCGTGCGTGTATGTGCGTATACATACATACGAGGCTTGTACACACACACGCGTTACACGCGCATACACGTGTTAAATCCTTAATCAAATATGTATATATATAAACAGCTATATACATATATAGAAAAAAGCTATATATAGAAATGTATACGTATAAAAAGATATTAAAATATTAAACACTATTAAATATTAAATATATACATATAAATATGAATAATATAATGTATATATATATAAAAAGACGTATATTAATATATATATATATATATAAAAGATAAAAAGATTGTAAAAAATCTGCCAGTATGAATGGGAACGAGGTTCAAGGGTACGAGTATGTAATTATAGAGTAAAAGCGATTAAGTGAAAGTATGTATATAAACACATATATATATATAAATATTGATAAATATGTAAAAGACACATAGATAGAGAGAGAAGAAATATATAGAAACGTAAAAAATAAATACAAGAGGATCACGTTGGCGGATAGATGAGGTTAGAGAAGAGAAAAAGGGAAAGCGACCGAGGCCGATTTTAATTTCGGGTTGGTGGTCTGACGTTGGGGCCAGGGATGATCATATAATAAATATCGAGAAAAAAGCGGAGAAAAAGATAGAATATATATATCATCTAAAATATATATACATATATGTATATATATATATATTTATAAAGAGAAAGAGTGAAATGTAGATCTATAATAGAGGGGAATAAAGAGTAAAAAAACGCGGCTGTAAAATTTTTATTTTGTCGGTGGGACGGGGGTAACGTACCCGGTCGTGCTGCAAGCGCGTTGAGGACGTCTCTTGTAAAACTCCACTTCGTCCACCGTCCATACGGCGCCTTTCACGTTTTCGACTCGCATGAAACATTTGTGGAGAGACAGGTTGTGTCGCACTGCGTTCTATACAAAATAATACACAGACTAAATAAGCAACGCAAAAAACGAACGAAGCCAACTCAATCGCGAGGCCGGCTGTCGATCGGGGACACGATTCGATGGACCGTTTTACAGGCTGCTCGTCATCTTCCGACGTCGAATGACGATGACGAAGACCACCACGACGACGATGACGACGACGACGATAATGACGATGATGATGGTGATAAGAAGTCGATGATAAAACGAGAGTGCACCATGTTATGCCCTTGGACAATCGTCGAGGGTCAAGTAGATTTCGAGCTTTTGTGTCTTGTTCTTTGTTCAAGCTATTGGATTGTTCAGAAAATTGCTAACACACGTTAATATTAATGCCTCGATCATCTAACACTTGGAACTCTTTCGAATCTAGTAAATCGTTTCATTAATGTCCGCTACCAATTTTTTAAACGGCCCAACACACGTCGTGTCTCTGTTACGAATGAGATTCAATTAGAGAACTGCTGCCTAGTATATTGTAATCCTGTGCTAGAAGCGTTTATAGTCGAACCGACTTAACTCTTGCAATTGCAACTTCCGTCTTGTCTCTTGAATATGAATAATTATTGCATCATTTATCAAGGGACATTGCTACAAATTTGCATTCCTACAACATGCGTTTTCGAGATCTTTCATAACAAGAGAATGAAGGTAGCAGTTCCATTTAATCATCCTCGATTCGAAACGAGTCGCTCGAAATAGAACAAGAAAACTCAAAGCATACCAACGATTGATAAAGAGTGAATTAGTAGTAGTAGTATACGATGTGAGAGCAGCAAAAAGGATGCCCGGCTGATGGTCGCGTAAAAATGGCAAGGCCGCAAGAGGACAATAACGAACCAAAACGATTATTCGAAAGAATACACGGTATGTGGCATTCCTTTTTAATCGTTAATGCACAGCTAGTCATCTAAATCTAGGGGCAACGACAACAATTATACATGCCGCAGGGCCGTACAGAATTCCAAAAGAACAGGAACAAAATCAAAATAAAGAAAAAAAAAAGGAAAAAGAAAGATTCAGGAAGATTGTATTGTACGCGGGGGTCGTTCTCGTCGATTACGACCTCCGTCCACGTCTGGTAACCTCGTCCTCTCCTCCGGTGCATGGCTGCTTCTCCTTTTGATCATCGTGTTTGGCGAACCTGTGTTTTTGCTTGAAAATCTTTCAGATACACATAAACCATGCGAGGCGAAGCGTCATGGCAAACGTCGATTACTTTCACGCCTTACACGCACACACACACGCAGAGAAAACACTTGCGCATCGCACTCTTGCCATCAAGCGGATCGTTAAAGTCGCATCACGATCTCGCGATCAAAATTCGTTTCGATCGAGTTTAAGAAAATAAGGGTGGTATCTTGCACAAATGTTGGCTGGAGAACGGTATTTATTAGTTTGAGAAAAGACACGAAGTTGGAAACTGTGGCGAGATACGCGAGTCGTAATGCGACGTGATATTTCACATGTTACCAAGATTCATCCCCCCACCCCCTTCCCCCTTTCTTTAAACGGGGAAGCAACACAATTATCATTACCAGCTCGTCTGCTCGGCGCGTCACTTTAGCCTGTTAATTCAAATTAATACGTAAGATTATCCGAGATTCTTGAAAGCTCATCCTTTCTAGTTAAAACGCATTCAGCTTAATCTGCTCGTAAATGCAAATTGCACGACCAAGTCATCTCGTCTTTGTGACTTGCAATCAAACGTTGCATAACTCGAAACCGCGTTCTGAGTTCATCCAATTCAGTGGCGAGAAATTATTTTCGACTTCCTACATGATGCACACGATTACCGTGAACAACTTTTTGCTAACACGCGATTCCTACAAATTCAAATTTATCTCGACACGGAGAAGAATATCCTCGCGCGAGAACGATCGTTCGCGGAAATGACGTCGAACGTATCGATGAAAATGGAAACAAAAAGGCGCGGTCTTTTTGTTCAGCGAAGCTCTTTGAAAACGAACAACGTACAAGCTAGAACACTGTGTCGTTTTTACTTTCTTGGAATCATCACCTCTAGCGATGCTATAAAGTTTCGTATCTTTACTGAATGTCAAGAGATATACCTTCCACGTTGCTGCGTTACGCCGAAAGTAGCAGAATGTGTTCTGGAACCAATTGTAGATCTCGTTCAGCGTCAATTGCTTCTCCGGTGACTCAATGATGGACTGTGAAACAGAAAGAAAAAACAAAACGAAAGAATAAATGTTTACTCATGTGTCTACGGTTACGATGGGATCAATCGAACGGCGCAGTAGATACGGACATACATGGTCAGACATCTTGAAACTCTAGCTATGAAGGACATCAATAATTAATTTTCAAACGCGAACTCTCACTTTTACATTTGAAATATTTCTAAATGTCTCCATGATATTGAATATTGGCATTCGTTATTGATATTTAATAATTTAATAAAATTATGATAACAATATAAGCATTTCATTGTTATGCGCAACGATCAATGATATGTAAACCCTCGCTCGTTTTCCGGGATTAGTTCTTCTAAGATTAAATATCGATTAAACGTGACGCTCTGATCGGACAATTCATTCTCGTTTGAATAATTCAGAATACTAAAGGTACGTACGGTCTACGTATCGAATGGATCACTCACCTGTCGGATTAAGGATGCATACGTGAACGGCGGTCTGATGTCGGCGTTCTTGTAAAATTCCCTATTTCGTTGAATTTCTGAAATGCCAAGAAATCACGTTTTGTTTGTTTTCCAAAGAACAGAGATTCGAGAGGAAAGGATACTTTTTATGTATTATTTGCGACACCATCTCTTAGCACGATTCGGATTGATTGCGGGGATTTTTACAACAAACAAGCAACACATTCCGCAAGTGTGATCGATAAAGCCCCATTTATTTAGAGATGGTTCGATTCGCGAAGCACTTCCGCGGAAAAAACGAAAGTTCAAAAAAAAAAAAACCATCGGGAGAACAAATATGTATTTTAAAACAATTTGCGAGTTCCGTGTCATCGATTTTTCCCGCCGAAACCGCACTACAAAAACTAGATTTCCATCGAACAAACGTCTCGCGATAATCGGTATAATAATTCATAGAAAATGGGTATGCCTTTGTGGATCGCATGCTCGGGAAACAAATTATCAAGGACAACCTTAAAACTATACGAAAGATTAAGCGAAAAGCGATTTAGAGGGGATCGAATGGAAAAGACAGAAGCGTGGACTTTGTTCCAGTTTTGTTCGTCCCTCGTCATAGCGATGACGGAAGTATCTGAAACGCTATTCTACGGGAACTGAAGAACGTAGGCAGGGTAAAAGAAGTAGAGAGTATTTCAGCATGCAAGGGTGCACCCTTTAAGAAAATCCTTAAAGCCACCAAAGGAGCGTGGAAAGAAGGTTGACAGTACCTTGTTGGACGTCAAGGCCAGCACGCTCCAGCATGTAGGGCAGCCCTACACGGTGGGGAGGGCGGGCAGCACAAGAAATGAGGAAACAACAGAAGTATCGGTAAGAAAGAGGTTCGAACTGGCATAATATATCATTTTTCTTAACAAATTCATCATTTTTCTTATTATTCTTTCGTTCGTTCTAATTCGTTCGTCTCTTTTCTTTACTACTGTGTATTCTTTTCTACCTTCCTCCGCTCTCTACACCTGTTTAATTCGTCCTACGTCGCCAACAAGGTGTCGAACACTGTAGCTCACGTGACATTGTTGCTACCGTGAATAAATCTGTGCGTGTGGCAAAGTTTACGATAGGAAAAAAAGGCACGAGATCAAGAGAGGACCGTAAAGAGCATTTGCTACAGGATTTTCTTGTAGTCGGGGCGCAATTAACGTGGGCGAACCGCGAAATGCTCTTCTGAAAAACTCAGCATAAATTCACCTGTTGTCCAGTGAAATTATGTCTACGACTAGAACATCGAACGACAGTTTGTCGCTTTGCAAATAAACGTTTCGTACAAAACAGCATTTCACGGATCGCGCGTCCACCCGACCGGAATTTTTGATTAATCGTTACCTTCGTTAATATCTATTCCAGATCTATCGACGGCTACTCTGCGCCTTACAGTGCCCTCGTCATACAGTCCTACGAATAGTATTCAATTTCTAAATTCACATGTCTTTCGTTTCACCTTCCTCGAGACGACACAACACTAACCATTTCACCCTTACTTCGTTTACGACTAATCGCATAAAATGTTGATAAAACAGTTTAAAACTTTCATCGAATATACATAGAGTAAGAATAAAATCGCGTTACTAATCGTATTATCCTTGGTGCAGGTAAAACGGAAGAATCATCAACAATGTCAAACACGTTATTCTCGATATTCCTGGTCGATCTTCGACGTAACGAAATCGCACGAAAGACTATCTCGAAGAAACGTGGATAAGGAAAGAAGCTTACCTCCTGCCAGCGATAATTTGTCGCTGATACGTCGCCTAATGGGTCCTGCCATGCTCTGCATACTGCCTGGCATGTTCGGAAACGGAGGCAATCCAGACATGTTCGACATGTTAGGAATGGGTGGCATGGGCGCTCCACCGGATGGTTGCTGTTGGCTACCTGCTGGCGACCTCACAGCCGAGACCAGGGCGGACATCGAGACAGGAGACACTTGGGAGACACCGAAGTTTGGAGGTGGTTGGCTCATCAGGGCGGTGGAGAGATTTAACTTTGGTATACTCGAGCCCGTCTGAAAGGAGCGACGCGATGTTTGGGCGAAACGCCTTCGGGCATTACTTGTACGGTACCGAGTCTGTCGACCTTCTTTTTCTTGTGCAAACTACGCAGACCAGTTTGCGAAATTCCTCATGTTTTTTTTTATCGTGTACCGTCCGATGTTTAGGATTGTTTGCACGTTTCGCGAGTACCGTTTCAAGTTCGAACGAATTCTCTTAAGTTGCATGTCAAACAGCCAATTTTGAAACGTACGAATGTTGACCATCGCGGTGAGAATTTCTTTTTTTAATCGTGACGTTAAGTAAATGACACGAAACGTTTAGACGATAAAGTTTCAATTAACGAGCAAACCGCGAACGAACATCGACGGATATATTTAATCGGAACGTTCTCGATATCAAAGTTGATCCGAGTTTCGCGACAGGACTCCTCCCTTTCGCGTTAAAATAATTAAGTCGGCCAGAGAGGACGAGCCACGCGGTCGCCCGGACGGCTAATGCGATATTGGTATTCTCCGACTGTCGGACTTGTTAGAGGTTTTAATTAAGGCGATATAAAATCAACGAGGACCCGATGAATTATTAATGCAAACTTTATGTATAAATTAGCGAGTCTACTCGGCGGCGCGTTAAAACTGAAACTGGCGTTGTTGTTAGCCACAGCGGGGACTCGTAAAATTCCCCGACGCCGTGAAAATCCGACTTTACGACTCTCCGTTCTGGTCGTGCCAGAAGAGTTTACATCGCGAACACGATCGTTAGGATCGTTTTTCCGGATTCCCGCCCTGGACGATGTTCGCTCAACGATAAACCACGCCACGTGTGTGTCATCCTACGATTATTGTCCACCATATTTCGCGCATGGTAATGCACCACGGTTTTACAGCGACATATTGTTTTCCACGAACGACTTGCGCAACAAGAACAATTTATACTTTGAACGTTCAGCACGTAATGCGCGTACAGCAACGCGAACAAGAAAGTTTCAAGAGCGAGCCACTCGTCTTGTTCACATTTCGATCGTATTGTTATCGATCACGGTTACCAGGGACCAGTCGTTTCATTAAGAACATAGGTACCTACTATTACGTAGTACTGCTTTGCTGTTAGAGACGTATCGTACGATAATCGTGAGTCATAAAGTGAAAACTTACCGATGACTCGGACGACTTTGGTGGTTCGGGGGAAGCCATTTGTTTCGCCATGTGCAGATGGTGCATCATGGCGGTTAATCGGTCCCGTTCCTTCTGCAACTGAATCTCCAGCTGCGAGACCACTTGCATCTGAACTCTGGCTTGCGCCGTCGATCGGTCATCCAACGTGTGTTCCGTGTTTAAATGTCTAGAACGAACGTTTGAATCGCTGCTGTTCTACCGTCAATCCGTAAAAAGTGACACGGGAATAATCCGGGTCCACCGAATCCCTCTGATCCCAAGATACTAACGAAATTATGTCGCGAACAATGTCGGGTCGTTTACGAGGAAATCAAAGCTGCACCGCGTCACAAAGAATAAAACGTTTCTCCCTGGGCCTCCTTCTACCCCCAAGGTGAATCTTACCCCAGCTACGGGACAGCAAAAGAATCGAGTTCCGACACGGTGGTGGGTTTCAAACGGAGAGGGTGTGCCAACGAGATTCCGTATTTAAGAATTTCCGTAATCCTTCTTCGTCGCCGGCGCTGTATCGTGCAGGGTGGAAGAGGGTGAAGAAAGCAAAAAGGAGGGAGAAGGTTGGTTAAGACCAAGAATACGGGAAGGTCTTGCGGAAGGAAGGTGGGCGGAGGTGCACGGGGACAAGGGAAAGGGATTAGACCGAGAGGCATAACGATGCGGTCGAATGTCGTGAATATTAATGAGACAAAGGTAATTAGCGTTTTCCTTTTTTTCTCTCTCGCTCCCTCCCTTCCTCTCTCCTTTTTTAAGTAACGGCTTGTTTGAGGGAGTTTGCGGCGACGAGCCGCGTGATTACTAGGGATTGCCGAGCGAAAGGGGGTCTGCCCCGGTGGTTTGAAACCGATGGAGAAGGTGCCGGATGTCAATGAGATACGCTGACTTCAGCGATTTTTCTACGCTACCCTCGCCAACCGTGATGCCTTCTAACTCATTCCATCCTACGAAATTGTCGACTTTATACTTCCCGTTTCTTCTCTTCCTCTTATTTCACTCGTCCCCAATCGCGGGTCCACCCGATGAATTTACCTAGTTTTCGAAGACGCGACACTTTTCTGAACCTGATTCGAATATCCTGATCGTTCTGACTATTATACGGGAGGAGGAGGCTTCTGTATTTGCTATAGTACAAAGTGCTTTATGGATTTTGAACTTTTGGGACTCGGTGGTTGACTTGTATTCCCGTACACAGTTAAGTAAGGTTGAAATATTCGAGACTCACTTAAGGAATGCTTGATAGTCTTCACAAATAACTTCACAGCCTGGCCACTTGCAGACCCCATGACCGTAGAGGGGATGAGCCTTGTCGTTCGAGGAAACGTCCAACGGTTTCTCGTCCAGTGGAGTGGTTCCGTTCATCTCCGATCGCCGACTCGACACTGTCGAATTCAGAAGTCCTGCGATAGTCCGGAAACGAACGTCGCGTTCGCAAAATAAAAGGGAACGGAATACACAATGTGTAAATACAGAGGGATAACTCGACTTGGTCTGACAGGGAGAATTTCAGTGTTTACCGTTCAGTCCGGCCCCAGATTTTGGGACGTTCGAGTTCTGATGGGATTCAGGGCCATCCAGTGTCTCCGATTTCCACATCGGTAGCCCTTCACCAGGTTGCAGACCTATTTGACATATTTTTCTTTCGTTAAAAACTAACCATCATTCATTACCAGCGTAGGAAGCTGTCTAGGTTAGTCATGTAAATTGATAACGTTGTACGATTACGCTTTCAGCTGCCGTCCTTACTTTTACCGGTGCCAAGCTTCGTGACTTTTAAACGGTTAAGTAGTTTAAAAGGTTTCCCTAAGGATCGTAGTTGTTAATCATCTGCTCGTTGATTTTGTACGTACATCGCTGTGTAAATTTAATGCTACACCGTGTGACAACAACGTTAAATTACGTACTGACCGTCGACGAGGAGGTACGTGATTAATTTACCGGTAAAAAGTAGACTGAACACGGGAAGTACAAAGAAGGGGGATGCAAACAACGAAGGGATGATAAACGAAAGAAAAAGAGAGATCAAACAGAGGATAAAGTGTGCGACAAAAAAGAAGGACCGAAGGGAAGAAGAACGACGGGCAAGTTTGTTTCACACGTGAATTTCCGAATCCAAAGGACCGAAAGCGTACGTCAACGAGACCCTGCCGCTTTTCTGGCCCCTGCCCTATTATTCCACCCTTTCTCTTTTCTCCGCGTACGCGCGCCAGAAAGAAAAACATCACCGGGACGAGAGCCGACGCAACCGAAACACTTCTATGCGGAAAGTTTCGCCCAGGGTGAAGTGGAAAATGAGAAAGTGGAGGGGTAAATTACTCGAGACGAGAGAAACAGAGACGGGGACACGGGAGATAGGTTGTTGGATTGTTGTTTAAGTCAGATAGGGCGAGTTGTTACCTCGAACGTCGACTTACCGCCGAAATTACGCTTTGTCCGTCACGCGAGCTTTGAAATACCACTATGTATTTCGAGATCATGGAACATTTTGCGTGTGATAACGTTTCGCGCGAAGAATCGTGTGTATCGTACCCGAAGAAGGATTGTGTCCCTGAAGACCCAGCCCTTGCTGAAGGAGATATTGGCTCTGCGTGATCTGCAGTTGCTGGATCAAACGTTGCTGCTGGAGCGCCAATTGCTGAAGAGGCGCTGACGCCTTCTTCTTGTCGGCCGTTTGCAACAGATGAGACTGCTGGATCACGTTCAGCTGCAACTGTTCCTGCAATTGCTGTATCGCTTGTTCCAGCTTCTTCCTGCCCAGCTCTGCGAACTGATGTTGGTGCTGCGAACATTTTATCGATCGTTGTAAACAAAGGCACGAAAATTCTTGCGGAACGGACCGAAGAACAAGAGAGACGAGGGGAGAGCTGCATCTTGGAGCCGCAGAATAAATCGCAGACACAGATAATTTCAGGGGAGAAGCAAGAAGAAAACAGAGGGCAGTTGATGGGTACACCGAAGACAAACAACGAGACACAACGGCTGATGGCGATGTTTAATTGCTTAGCTCGTCCTCGGGGCAACCCTGCGACCATCCCCCTTTCCTCTAAGCCTCGAGGATATTTTAAAACAAACTCGAAGATAGACACACCCTTTATCGAGTTATAGTCCCGGCAAAAAACGCACGATTAACGAGCTAGAACACAGCTACGTTAACGAGTTTGTTTCCACCGAACTCGTGGAAACAATTTATCGCGATCATCAACGATTAAGGACTCGGTTTCTCGATAATTAGGACCGCTTTTTGGGCGAGTTAGCGATAATCGATTCGTATGGACTGTCTAAATTTGTCGAGCGAAGAATACACGGACGGACCATGTCGCTAAATAAATATTTGATGCCTCCATCGAACGTGCGTTTCAGCGCCTATTTGCACTAAAACATCCTTTGAGCTGTTTAGAGAAACGAACGAAAATATTTTAATTCGACGGATGTAACGTTTTCGATGCGAATAATTTCGGATTCGCAATAATCGTAAAATAGCTTGAACTTTACTGTGATATAGAAGCTACGAGTTCTGTTTGCAGAGCATCGAAATTCCCGGTACGCGGGTAGGATGGTCGAGTTCTAAGAGGCTTTGAAAATCGGTGTTATTCCGTGAAAATTTCTCGATAATGGAAAAGTTGCATTGCATGGAATTTGATCATCTCATAGTGGAACGTAATGAAATAGTTTGAAACAGTTTCAGTGGATGGAGAGAACAGGAAACGTAACAGTAGCCTCGAGGACTCTTTCGGTTCCTGTTATCGCGGGAAGGATGCTTCAATGTTTGTACAAGTTCGCCAAAGGACGAGAAAGAGAGGAAGCAGAAGAAGAAGACGAAGAAGAAGAATGTACTCCATCAAACAGACGCTTTTTATAATTAAAATTATCAAATGGTCGACGGAGGGTGATAAAAGGCGGTCTGTTTACTTCGCCGAGTATCCGAAAGATGTTTAACTATGCCAAGATGCAATGCTTGCTCGATAAAAAGGACAAACTTCGCTAATGTACCTCGAAGAAGAGCGGAGCACAATAAAGCCGAAAGAATGAGCAACGAAACCCGAGATTCTTCTACCATCTTTGCTATTCTCACCGTGGTTACCACAATGAAATTCGGAAGAATGGAATACTTACGTCCTTTAGGGAGGAAAAGTAGCCGAATCGTTCTTGATTTGACGCATGCTCCGAGGTGGTATCCTGCAAGAAACGAATCAGAGTTCGATGTTATTCGTGCAGTTCAACGACATTGCTCTTAACCTCTTCAATAATACGCATACGAAGAATTTTAGACCGTTTTCAAATTCGTCTACTTAGGGTTACATAAAGTAGTAAATTCGGACAAAAGGAATACCTGATGGTGTTGCTGCTGTTGTTGCTGCAGGTAGAGCGTGTGCTGCTGCATGAAGGACTGCAGCTGCGTGGGGCTGAGTATATGTTGTTGCAACAACTGTTGCATCTGATGGATGCCGCTCGCCGGATTGAGCATCATCTGCGAGGGATTCTGAGAGGGTGGTGCCCCTGGCGGTCCTCCGGGCGGAGGACCTTGCGAAGGATTCGGTGGCGAAGCCCTCTGCGGGGCTTGTGGACTTTGATGGGGACTCGGTTGGGGACCTGGTGCCCCGGAACTGGGCTGTTGCGACTGCTGCGTGATGATAGGTTGCTTTTGCTGGGTCATGGGTGCTGTTGTCACTGCGTGCCCAGCGGGACTGAGCTTTCCATTGCTCTGGTACTCGATCGTGAGGTCTTGTTGCTGTTGCTGTTGCTGTTGTTGTTGTTGTTGTTGCTGCTGCTGCTGTTGTTGCTGTTGCTGCTGCTGTTGTTCCGTTATGCCGCCACTTAAATCGTTACTCCTGCTGTTTTCGCGGTTACGGACCGACAGTCGATCTCGTTCTCGATTCTCGCGCTCCCTCGACGAGGAAACACTGTCGCGAGGTTGTTGTTGATGCTGCTTCAGGGCTGCAAACAGCGAAGTAGCCTGCAATACGAAAATGAAGATCGAGAGCTCGATCAAAGTCGGTTGCGAGCTGTCTCAAGTATAGCTTGACAAATTCATGAGACTATCGAGAATCATCGATCGACTATTACTTAACGCGAATAGATTCCTTCGGGGATTAAAAATTTACCGAAGTAAATGACGAAATTTGGACGCGAGCTGAGAGGACAAAATCGATTCGAAACCGCGGAACTCGAGAGTCTACTTAATAAGAGGAGAAAGGAGTTTCTGTTTTGTCGACACCGGAGCTTGTACAAAGTCAAACGCGAGATAACAAAGAGGGTTACCCAGCGAAGGAGACGCGCGAGGGACGAAGAAGGAAAACGAGAACGAAAAGAGGGAAGAAGAAGCCCCCGAGGCGGAATATTCATGATATAAATGCCGTGTAATGTGCTCGCGTTAAACTTCCAGCGTGTTTTGAGCAATATTGATCTTATCTAATGGTATTCGAGCCCGAGATCGGTGGCTGCTGGCTGAATCTCGGTTGTACCAACGAAAACCGAGGAAAACTCGCTGTTGTCTGAATTACGTCGACTCCAGTCTCTCTTACTTCGTTGTTTACGTAGCGGGATTTGTTTTATTAAGTTCTATCATCGAGTAGATTGCGGAGCGCAAAGGCGGAACACCGTGTAACCGGTTCATTCTGCTTCCTTTCGGCTTATCCTCTTCGAAGTCTCGTCGATGGAACCAACTTTGGAAACTATCGAACACTTTTACTTTCTTTCCGCTGGATCACCTGTCGACGTTCCAAATAATCTCTTTGCGACGTCCATCTTCTCGTTTAATCGTATTTCGCAGAAAATCTCTAGTATCGCATTTTCATCTTGGAGTCTGATATATTATCGGTCGAATCACTGATAGACACGATATTAATATCGCTTTGCTAAACCTAAACTTTCAGCTTGCTGAATTGATCGGGACTTGTTTTCAATTCTTCGAATCGCAAATACGACTGACCATCGTTCGAGAGTCTGTTTAGAATTCTCGTTTCGAAACGTTATTTCCTGTGACACGCGGTTAACGAAACGAAACGGACAACGCACGATGAATCTTGAAAAAACCGCGTCGCTATCGAAGGTCGGTCTTCCTGGACCACACGTGCGCACGAGTTTCGTCGAACCTCGGAGGCTCGTCAGAGATAAATTTAAAACGAATTTCACGCTGAATCCTCTCTTTCATCTCTCCGGTTGTCTCATTTCACTCGTGGAAAGTCGCGATTGTTTCTCAAGCCGGAAAACCCGCGTGGCACTTGGCGAATCGAGCGCTCGCAAGTCCTATGCTAATCTTATTTGTGTACGATTACGTATGTTTATAGCATGCAAAGAAAGTCCCCGTAGCCGAGCGTTATCAGTGTTTAGTCAGGAGCACCGGTGAGCCTGCCGTTTCGTCTCCGAAGTTCGAAGCGTACCGAGGCGAACGGAAAAAACGCTTGGTAGAAAAACAGAACAGATAGTCCTCTGCGGAGTGGTTCCTTTCTGCGAGAATCGTCTCGAAAAGGCTGTTCGACTCTTCGGAGTTTGAGAACCGTTCGTCTTTCGAGATCGAAGCACTCCAATTATTAATATTATCGATTATACTCCTGAATGCAGTGTTCGAAACAGCTGCAAAGAAAATCTACGTTGCATCCTAGCGTACTTTTATGCATTTGTATCTATGGAAAAGGAAATTTTTCGTTGCCAAATACCGTTTGTCATGTATAAAAGAATAATTGTAATAAAGTAGCAGTGAACCCTGTTATATAAATGTAATTATAATAGGAATTTGGTTGAACGAAGGGGTATGTAATTATCAATTAACGAAGGGGTTAAAAAATGGGCGTAGCAGATCGACCGTCTAGCGAGCGCCTTGAAAGAAAAAAACAATAAGAAACGATCCAAAAAGATACGACCAAGCGACAGAAGCGTTTACTCAGCGAAATTAATGGAAAGCAACGATCGGCAGGAGGTTTTAATCCACTTTAGCCAGACGCACAGTGCCGGCTAGATCGCGATCCTTTAATTCGCTAATTAATACCGAGTCCGTCTGTTCGAGCTGTCTCTGTTGCTCCCTCTCCGCGCTCAGCCTGTACTTTCCGTTCGTAACGAAGAAACGAAGAATCTTGAACGTCCATGAAGCCCCGGTCGTGTCAGCGGTGAAAGGGCTGGAAAATCGCGGACGAACGTCGAGGGTGGTTGAACCGCGTAACGGGGGTGTATCCAAGGGTGCAGGTAGGGGGCAGAGGGTAACGACGATGAAGCTCGACGTGTGTACACGACCGGGCCAAAGGAAAAAAATATAAGGGTACGGAAAGAATGAAAGTATAAGAGCCGACGTTGAAGGGCCATCGACTACAGATAAGAGGGACTCCTAAGACTCTTTTAAGAAAAGGTTAAATAAAGGTCGGGGAGCCGCGCTTGTTGTTGGCTGTTCAGATTCCTTCGACCCCTTTCCTCCCCACCCCGTGGGTCCTGGTAACGCTACTTATTTGAATCCCGAAGACTCCTTCGAGTTCAGCCCCGTTCTACGTGCTCCTCTCGTCTCGTCTGGTCTCGCCACATCGGGTCTTCATATCTTTTATATATTAGAATTTTCACCAACCAGCCAAGCCCCGTGACAGCTTCCAACATCTCTCTCTCTCTCTCTCGCTCTCTTTCTAGCTGTTTACTGTTTGGATTTATTTCAGCCTTCCAGCGGCCCCGACCACCAGCCCGAAACTACTGTGCGTTCGGCCGTGTGTACACGAGCTTTCGTTCGCCTCGGTTTTCGTCTTTATACTTTCGATTTGCCGGCTCGAGAACCCGCTCGATGGATCCCCGCGTTTTCCGCTTCATCTGGCTCGTTGAGAAACTGTTCGAAACGTCGCGGCGCGGCGTCTCCCATGGCGCTGTGAGTCAGCCAAGATTTCGTTTTAAACGTGCATGTCTCGGCCGAGCCCCATTTGGACGCGGAGGATCGACATCGAGTGGTCTCGGGGTGGCAACGTTGTTTATTTTCATCGCCGCATCGAAAATGTCGCGGCCAGAATAGCATCGAAAACGCGACACCGGAGGTCGAGTTTTGCGAAAAATAATTTGTTTTTCGACGTGAAAAACTGCGAAGGAGAAAGTGGTTGGACCGAGATGGGGCCAATGGTGTTCCTGGGACCGGTGAAATTCGATCGGTAATCCGTGTTGCTTCTCTCGAAACCGATAAAAGTATCGCTACGGTGTCGCGAATGTTTGTTCAGCGTCGTTTTATATGCGCTGACCAAACTGTACGCACGGGAAGAGAGAGAGAGAGAGTAGGAGGCTACAACCGCGTCACACTTGAAACAGGAAAAAAATACAAAAAAGAGAGTTGTCCGGGGGGAAAAAAATTCGGTGATCTGCGCTGTTGATCCGTTTATTCGACAAATCCGAACCGGATTTAACTTCTAGCTTCTCTTTGCATACCATATTGAACGTCCCTTTTCGGATCTGTTAGCGGTGATATTTCCATGTCGTCTTCTGTACGCAACAGCAGGAATATTCTGTTATGTATGTATTAATTAAAATTCCTGTTTCGATTCTCCGCGTGATTCGATTGAACGATGGCACGGGGTTCGATTGATTTTTAATATGATAACACAGATATGTCGAATACTGCCCGAATTCCATCGCCGGTGTTACGAAGTTTCAGTTGATCAACATGATTTGTAGACAATACAGACAAATTTTACTGTGTGCAATCGAACAATTAACTCTAAGCGATATTAAAGGCAATATAACAATAAGTAATTATCGTTTGAAATTTGAAATGTTGATGGCCGGCTTATTCGATTACCCGCCCATTTCTAGAAATTTCAGTAGATCGTGAGAAACGTAGATTGAAAGGAGTTTACCCTTGCCTACTTTCTTATCTGTAGGATCGACGTCGAAGACTGCGTTGAATTTTACAGACGTGCCTGAACTCCGTAATGATGTAACGATATAGAAGTAACCTGGTGATAGTGGACCAAGACCGTGACTCGTCTTTCGGTCGTTCATCAGCGTCGAAAGAGGCGCGGTAGTTTCCCTAATTCCGAATTATTCCCGAATTCATAGGGACAGCCGAGTGTACGACGAGTGCTGCGAAACGGACAGGGAAAGGGGACTTTTCGGAGTAATTTGTATTCCACATTTCACATGGAACGACGAGGGGTGACGAGTACCTCCTTCTCGCGTAGCATTCTTCGTCTCTCTCTCTATTTATCTCGTTCTCTCCGACTTGTTCACACGGGAGCGACCGGTCTCGTGGAGAAACTTACAGTCGCGCGTATATAAACGTCGACCAGGGAGCAACGTCTGATTATGCGAACGCATGGCTGCCCGTAACGCGATTTAATATTAAAATATTATGACAAACGTCAACAGGAGGCGGGTGTAAAGAGACGCGTCTCTGATTGGCCCTCGACGTGAATACGAAACGAGAGAAGTCGAGGGGGTAACACCTTGCCAACCCCTTATTTTGTACCCCCAGGCGATGTTCCATTTTCGTGGCTGCTGGAACCGACTCGTATTTCATGAATTTCCATCAATTATTTCAACTATGATCGATTTCCGACGATCATTTATAGGTTTTGTTCCAGTTTCGAGTTACGTTTCCTTCGAAATCCTACTAGGTTCATTTTCAGTTCTTCCAAAATCGCAAGCTTCCCAAAATATATGGTATTAAAATAAATTAACGGTGAAAATGTTGAGGGCATCGCCACGAGTTCCAGACAATAGGAGCACGTGGACTGTATCTAAAACGATCCAACGACTTGACATCGCGTTCGAAAAGGATCCTGCAATATTGAGAGGAATTAACGATTCCGGGAACGTCTGTTCTGCCGGACGAGCCAGTCGTCGGACTAGGAAGAGGACCATAGAAAAGAGAAAAGGGTGAGCAGGTTGGTAGGGGGTGGTAGGTTTCCTGGGACGACTCGCTAGCCAGCTGGATATTTGGAAAATGGCTAGAACCAAGCGAACGGAATGTCTCTGGGCTTCCATCGTTAACGGGCTGTGTACATTATAGATGGTCCCGTGATTGGTTCGTCAGCCTCTCAAAAACTCCCATCGACGGCGACGTTCTTCTCTTTTCGCCGGGTATGTTGTTACCTGCCCGCTCGTTCTCGTTTCGCAGGTTCATTTTACCTCGTTGGGACCAGTCACCCCTACCGTTCGGCCCTGGACAATCTATTTCTCTCTTCCTCTCCCTCTCTCGACCGATTGACAATGTACAGAGTCGGCCTTTCATGGGTATCAATTAGTAGGACTCTCGCTGCTGATGCCCGCACGATCTCAGCTTCCGTTCGCATCGTTTTCAATCCTCGGGGCGTGTCGATTCAACTGACCGATCTCGTGTAAACGAAGACCGTCTGTTCTGCCTGGACGAATTTTCTCTTTCCTTTTTCCCTGATATAATTGGGAAATGACGGTATTCTCGATCGTTTACATCCTAAAATGGTAGCGGCTGAGCCGCTATCTGTTCGATTAATACTTCGATGGTTCCCAGCTTTGTGCAATCCACTTTGCACATATGTTTCGTATTATAATCAGTACCTACAGTTTGTTTACACGAATGGATAAGTTCAAAGCAGGATGACGAATAGGGACGTAGACTGCTAAGCATCGTTTACCAAATTCGTAAACGGGTATCATTCAAAGCTTCCTTAATCAAATTTGCGTATCGTTAAAAGGGATCGTGTACAATACGGTCTCGGCTATAAATCAGACTTCGAGAAGCAAGCGACGGGTAGATGGAAACCACGAAAGAATAAGCACGGCAAACCGGAACGAAGGAGGAAACAAAGATCACCGGCATTATGCAAGGTAAACGTTGCCAGAAGTATACCCTTTCCCGTAGGTATCCGCTCTCTGTATGTACAAGAATTAACGCATAGAGGTTGGGAGTGTCGCAGCTGGGTAGGCGAGATACAGTGGGTCGGGGGTGTCCAGAGAACGGCACGGAGAAAGAGCAGGAGAAAGGGGACAGAGAAGAGGGATGGAAAATTGGGGAGAGATCGACGGAGGGTGAGAACGAGAACGGATAACAGAGGAAGCTGGGATAGAGGGTGCATCGGAGAGAGTAATTTCGGCATTCTGCGGGTTTGCTTACATCCACCGGTTCAGCGATTTTCACTGTATGCGCACCGGCGAACCTGCACTGCTCTATCTGTCGCGTTACGATACAGAAAATATCAAGACTTTTTTCGTAATCTTCTGTCGAACCTGTGAAAAATCCGTTCCATTTCCATCGTGTGTAGAAAGTGGATCCGTCAAGCACGGCTTTGTAAAATATCCTAAAGATGAACTTGAAATTCTTTCCTTAAAAGTGTGGATAAATGATGCTCCTAACTCAAAGTTTAACGAAAGTTGATAAAAGAGAACAACTTAACCATTTGCGAAGAAGGAATACGACGATAGAAAGAAATAGGGGACTAATACCAATACCCATCAAGTTTTACCAGTTTCTAAGGAAAACGCGAATGAACGTCTACGACGATTGCTCAATTTGATACTCGATCGACACGCGTCCGATTTCATTATCCTTCCTCTGGCCTGGTTTCCCAATGCCTTTTTCTCCCCCCGATGACAAGCATCGATAAAACGCGAAATATTTTGTTTCTTCCCCGTCTGTCCAACTTTTCGCCATTAGCTTCCCCAAGATCCCCCCAGCCGTTTGCTCCTTCGAATACCCGACTTTGCTCGTCGAAGAAAATGAAACGAAGGATGTATCTGTTTGGCGGAGGCCATAATTTCCCTGTTTCTTGACCCCATCTTCCACCGTCAGGGCCAGCGTTGCAAGCCTGTGGGCCACCGGTCGTTAATGAAAATCAAACAACGGAAAAATTACATCCACTTGGTGGTAACCAGCCTCCTCTCCCGCCCTTTTCCACCCTTGAGACTTTACAGGCGAGCAGCAGCCGACGAGGAGGGAGGGAGAGGGTGGAGAACGTGGTGGTCGGTTTTGCCTTAGTCAGCTTTTCCTTTTCTCCACTGCATCAGCGGCCCGGAAAGGTTTGTACTCGGGTAATCGCGCTATTCTTTCCTCCCGGCTTTCGCTTCTTCTTCCTCTTTCCGCCATTAATCATCTCGCGTGTCCCGCTCGTTGGGAGCCAGAAAAAAAATTATTACGAGGGCCGCTGTTTTCGCAGGCTCTCGATTTTAAATCGAACTATTTCCCTTTCTCGCGTACGCGCCGTTAAAAGGTCGCCGTGGTCTTCTTGGCCAGCAAACAACTCTTAGATAGGGGTTGAAGAGGGTAAACGATCCATAACAATTATCCCGAGAAGCGACAAACGAAGAGCAATTAATAGCAGCGTCGTTTGTACGAGAAAACGGTATGTCTACACGGTGTTTTCTTGGAGCAACGTTCGAGCCACCATTGTGCCGGAAGTGGATGTCTGGGTGCATCCTTAGGCAATCGCCAAGTAATCTGTTGGCGGCCATGGTACGCTCGTGTTTTACTTTCGTTCCGGTTAATAATTCAGTATCAATTAGTGGCTGGTTGAATTATGAAAGGACCTTTCTTCGTTCCTCTCCACCCGCTGCTTTTCGTTGCTTTCTTGCCAGAGAAACGAAAAACGAGGGGGTGCAACTTCGAGTTTCCAACGAGCCGCGTCTCATCTTCAACTTACATTTATTTTCGCTGCCTTGTTATCGTTTACGATCGATACCTATTTCTCATTCACGAGAATCTACCCGCGACGGACGTAGGCGGTAGACACGTTTGTGTCTCGAGAACTGGCTTAATTTTTAAATATTTTTCCCCGCGCACGAGTTTAACCTCGAGACTTTTCTTGGGTTTTGCGTCAGTCGATGATCGTCCAGAAAAAGGAGAACCTTGACAATACAGATTGGTAACGGGAAACTATCGATGCCCTTTCGGAGCAACCCCTATCGTCGGGGGGTGTCTTTTCGAAAAAAAGAGAACGGAAAGCGAGTCAGAGGAGAAAAAGAAAGGAAGGAGGCAGTGAATAATGGAAAGTAGCGAATTCCTTTTCTGCTAGTCGCGGCCAGACGAGCTCCATTAAAGGTCCCTAAATCCCCGACGTACTCCGCCCTCTCGCACTGCGCGACTCTACCCTCTCCCTCTTCTCTCACCCTCTTGGTCACCCCCCTTCGTACATGGACGGATCATGACCAAGCATACGGGCGTTCGCTTTTGCTCGTAGACGCATATTTATTCGCAGTCCATTTTGGTTTGTTTGCACAAACGAGAGAGAGTCCGTCAGGCCGACGTCGTCGGACCTCTGTTTTCCGCCTCTGCCACGCTGTAGCCCGCTCGTCGTGTCTTTCCCTGCTTGCTTTTTTCCACCACCTCTCGTCGCTTTTGCATTCCTACGCTTTCTCTGCTGACTTCCGGTGCTCCACGAGTGGGTATCGCGAGGGTGATCGTCACCCTCGGCTCGAGATATCTTGTTTCTTTGCCCTCCGGTTTCTTTCTCGTCGCGAATCGTTTCCTGCTCACTCCTTCGCATTACAGTTCTTTACTTCGAATTTGTGGCTCGTTTTTCTTCGTTTGTCTCGTGAAATTGCCCCTGGGCAATCAAATGCACGGAAACGTTATAAGGATTTATTTTATTAATTGTTTTCGTAAGCCCCCGGTCAGAAACTAGATCCTTAGTTCACCCTCGATGAAGAGTAAGTGAAATACAAGAACCATGTAAAGTTCTTTATTACCGCGCGTTGAGAAATCATTATGCAAATCTCGAAAATACTAGAAACAGAATATAGAATGTTATAGCAACGCGAATTCGCCGAGTATCTACCATCGCTGTTTCATCAGAAGAGTACCGGATGAGCGGTTAAAAATTATACGATATTATTTAAGTCCCTCCTCGTTCGAAGACGAGAAGTTCTTGATGATACAATTAAGTCCGGCAACAGCAGATTTTCCGACTCGGAAAATTATTCGATATTTTTCATGCGCCACGCGAGGGTACGTCACCGACCGTGGGGGACCGTCGAAAGGGGTGAGAAAAATGCCAGGTTGTTCCGGAGCTCAGGAATTAGGAGCACGAACAAGGGCGGCAGAAATATCGGGAAAAGTATAAGGCGACTTTAAACAAAATGAAAGGGTAGTGGCTGTTATACTAATGAAAGGTTACGACGGATACTGATGGATCAGACCGCTTGATTTATCGCGAAAATAAAGCTTCGCTGATTAAGCAGGGATTTCGTGGGACAAGAAAAATTCTTTGTGGACCAGACTGGAAATGATCTGTTGCGCGTTCTTATCAAGATACGAAAGAAATCTCAAGTTTCCTTGGGAAAAGTTCTTGTTGGTTTACATTCATTTAATATAGCGTGTCACCCCGTTCCTATTTCCACGAGCTGCCTTAGTTCTCTCGCTTCTTCTTCCCTCTCTTTAATATCGACATTAATATTCAACACACCGAACGAAATGAATATTAAACGCCGTAATCGTTTTAACTCTAGTCCGACGATAATGTCCGGACCACGAAGGGAAGATGCCCGCGTGCATTCGACAGCTAATTTATTCGTTCCAATTATTTACGATTCTCCGTATCTAATATTTAGAGAATATCGATATTTATTTGTCGTCTCCGTTGTCCCAAATCTCGGGAGATGTCCATATTCTTCTTCGGTACATTTTACCGACAGAAAGATTTCCCGCATCGAAAACGTTGCCGAAAGAACTTTCATACCTCGAAGTGAATCACGTTTCGCCAAGGAAGTCGAGAGAGACGAAGAAAGGGGTGGTTCCCTGTTTTTACCCGCTAATTCGAGGAGAATTGCGCGCGAGAGGAGCACGAGGCAACAAGAGGAAGAGAACGGGCTTCTTCTCGGTACACGAAAGCCGCATTTGTATTCAGTCGACGATGCCAGAGCGGAATCCGGGGGTGCGCTCTAAGATCGCGGCGGATGAGGTGCTTTAAAAAAGAGAAAAGGAGTAAACGCGAATGGCGCAAGGCGCGGCTCGAGGGTGAAAAACCGAGAAAAGGTGCTGCTGGTACCGCGGCTGTTACCGTGTCGCCTTCGAGCGACCGAGATGGTGGTAAAAATGACAAGGAAAAAGGGCTGCTGGAAGGGGGTGGAAAACGATTGCAGGAGCGAACTCGCGTATTTCATATGCAGAGGTCCTCTGTTTTGCTTGGCCCTGGCAATATTATTACCATATTTTTCGCATAATGCGTTCGCGTGTATGTCTCTTATTTCACGCGACCTTCGTGACCCCCGATACACCCCCGGACCACGAGAGATCGAACGGGCTAGCGTCTTAACGTCTTATCATTCATTGCTCGAGCCGCTGCTTTTTATGGGGGTTGCGTTCGACGCGAACACCCCCGATGAAAAGTTTATACGTTGCAGTTCTAACCTCGAAAGGGGATGATTTCTTGAACCCACTCGACGATAAAGAAACTCTTTCGAGTCTTTGTGGCGGTGTAAAGACGTGAATAATAAAAAATGTTGTAATCGTTCGGACATGTTCACTTTTCTAATTCACAGTTCTGATTTCGAAGAAAATTGCGCGAAAATATTGTAGTTTAATAGACAATTTAGCAGGGAGTGGCGAGATCGATTAATTTCAATTTGCATTTCTAACAAGCGTTTATTCAACCCCGACCGAAATCGGTCGTTCGGTGAAAAACTGGTCCTCGCGTGCAAACACGTCCCAATTAAAGAACATGCGTCGTATGAGCTATGGATGTACTCTGACTGAACAAATTATCATGAACACACCCCTGTCGCCCAATGCGAGATATTCAGGCTATTTCGTTCTATGCCGTTCAAAGCTAACTGGCCGCACCCTGTAAACACGGCTGAACTTTGTTTTATAAGAGTCAGTCCAGTGTGTCGCTTGGGAAAATAAAAACCTTCAATTTACTCACTATTTCTGGACGATCGTGTTTGAACGATTCCTTTTATTTTATTTTACACCGTTAATATCGCACGTTGGTCAACAGAGCATCGAGCGTCGAAGTTTCCACGAAACGATTGTGTCGATATAACGATTTCACCTTGCTTCTACGATTCCCGCGATTCGCGTAAAACGCGGTACGTTATCGTCTTAAAAATCTGGAACCGGAAGACAGTTTTAGAGGGTGGAAAGGGTTTCCTTTCTCGGCGAAGAAAACTCGCACGTCGAGAAACATTTTTCCCCGCGTAAGCGGGCCAAATAAAATTTTAGAGTCGTCGAGAGCTGTCGATACGATGGGGAGATACTTTTCAATACAACGGGGGTTGTGTGTATCCAAAGCCACACCGCTCACCCCCTTGTTCTTACGTGCACAGCACGCGGGTCCTATTCGTGTGTAGATTCCGGAAAATTATGGCCGATAAAGAAACAAATTTCGAATTCCAGCGAAACGAGGGCGTTATAAACATTATTCCGCTTGTAGCAACCCCTTTTTCCAACAGGGCTAACGTTTCTCCGGTTGCCGTCGAACGGATCTCGCCTTCGCTCCTTCTTCCCGAATACGATATTCGAGTATTCCGAGGCGAGTAATAAACAACGCGAATCCCGCATATATATTTTCCAAGCGATTAGAGGTGGGAATCGATTGTCGTCGTCGCGCCTCCGTCTCGAACGCGAATGTTTAAAGCGACGCGTGAAACTGTTCGTTCCTCCTTTGCCAAATTGTGCTTTCGAATAATTTGGCCAGCTAAAAGGATTCCGCGTCTTAACGCATTAACTGTTGGCATTGCTCTGCGTGTAAATTATGGCGTGTACATTAAGGAAAATCTGTAAATGTCGAAAGTTACTCGTTTACAAAAATCGTTACAACGACAGGAAATATTTATCGATGATAATTCAACACGGTTTGCTTTACAGCTAGCGCAAATGCGGCAAAGGTTATCGATGCAATTGGCGCTACGTTCGATCCAAAATTGTTATTCATTAAATTTTAATAAATTCCTGAATAGCGAGGTTCCCCTCGCGAAGCAATAAATGTGTCTTTGCCCGATTCCACGAGGCGTAATTAAATACTGATACGTAGGTAACGATGGCTCGGTTATGATGAAGCAATCGCGATGCCATTAACGGGAAGATTCACGGCATTGACGACGCGTTGAATAGGATTTCGCGAGGATATTAAACGCCAGAAAGTTTCATCCATCATGAACGGTGCAATGTACAAGAGTTCTCGTCGAAAGAATCTCGTGAATTTATCTAAAGGGCAAGGTTTTCTGTTCCTAAAGAATCATCGTTCTTTACTTTGTGTCTTCTGCACAATTGACTTCTGACCACAACTGTGTTGTAACATAATTTGAAAATCGTTAACCCACGTACGTGGTCGCGTTTCGAATAAAAATAGAAACATAAAATTATTATGCAAGCACTAAGGATTCCTATCGCGCATTTATGAGGAAACGTAAAATGTTAATTCGACGATTCTTATGCAACGATTGCGCGGTTAAAATTAAATCCGGCTAATATCCAATGATCGAACGCAGGAGCAACACGATTCTCAGGGCAGGTAAATTCGAACAAGTTCGAAATAGATATCGAAGCGCGGGAACAATGGCATAGGGGAGTAAGAGGGCAGCGAGCAAACAAGCAGAAACTGTTAATACGGAGAATCGACCGAAATTTCCACGTTGCGTACAAGTTCGGCAATGTGGGTCGAATTGTTTGTACAGATCGGCCGCGTTTCTCCGCGTTTGTACACACTTATGTACACTAGCGATGCGAGCAAGTTGGCGAGCGCGGGCTAGCGAACGAGTCCGAGAAACGTGGGCGTTGAAGACTCGCATATGGCCATCTTTCTTCTTCCTCGTCCAACGACGCATCCCTACCAAACGCGCTCTATGTAAATAGTTGTGTAACGCAGAAACGAGAGGCATTAAATAAATAATAGCCAAGCTATGGTTCACGAAGTTGAAAGAAAAACGCCGCGAGTCCAGAGCAGATGTGTCAACATACGTCCTACCTATTCGCTTTTTTCTTTCCTCTCGGACTTATGCTCTTTTTTACCTGCTCCCACTCGATGACCGTTCAAGGATTTTTAATCGATATTCCCATAAAACCAGATCTCGAGTCGAGTACATCCACTAGCGTAGAAGACACTCCAGAAGATGCTCGATACTGTTTGGACAGTTTTATCGTAGGATTGATTCCTTAATTGCCATGTAGATCACCGGTGATTGACACTCTGAATTCGACCATACGAATTTGTAAATTCAGCGATCGAATTGTTAATTGGACCGACAACTAAATTCGGAACGTCGCGTTTACCCCGCAGAATTATTTATTCTATTTATTCTAATCTTCCAAATAACCTATGAATCCCTCCGAATTTCTAACCTATGCATCACCGAATTGCGAAAACGAAGCATTCAGGATGGAAACGTCCGAGTTAAAGGGAAAAACTGGCGGATGGAATGATCGTGACAGAGTGGCATGGCCATTCGAAGCGTTCTAATACCTCGTAGACGCTTGCTCGCAGATTCCATAAGGGGGCAGTTTATATGCAGGCTACGGATGGGTCAGCATAGGGGGAGATATATATTTTTCAATATAACTCGCGCCACCGGTAAGGGTCGCGAGAATCGTCCAAGAGAGTCCAAGTCGACGTTATTTTTTATCTTTATTAGATTGCCGGGTATCCGTTAGTTGAACTTCGACGTGCTACGGACGAACGTGCATGAATATCAAGTGACCGGTAACACGTGGCGCAATTTTATCGTCCTTCCACTCTCGTGGAACTTTCTATACTTTTGCGCCGAATTACCAATGTCCTTCGAAGATCACTTCGCTGTCCCTGTTTTGGAGCTTGTAAAAACTAACGGCGCTTCTTTAATCTACCCTTTCTTCGCTTATCGAGATCTACGTCCCGATTTAGCCTCGTAAGGATCAGATTCTTGCTCGGTTCCACTTTGAAGTGTGGGTGACTGAAACTCGAATAACAAACTGACGTAGAATAGTAAATAGAAGGATTGCACGTCGGAACGTGTTAATCTACAACGTTAGAGTTGTACAGAGGTTTATGTGTTTCGAAATCTGTCTGCTACAGAGAGAAGCTGAACGTCTGCCAGAATTTAAATCGCGTGCAAAGATGCATTGATGCAGCGTTTAAACGCGGTTGCACTTTGTGGTAAGAAATTGTTACCGAAATACATTTTATTGTAACTATACAATCGAATCGTTGTTGCGGTTGGCTAAATTCCAACGTTGACGATGTATTGCTACCGATACCGATATTTATAGTCATCCTGTTTGTTTCCTTCTCGATAATTCCGTATCAAAGATATCCGACGATTCGAACTGGGATTATTAAAAATCACTGACGATCGTACGAAAGATTGCGTCGGTATAGGTTTGTTCGTTGGCAAAAGAGCTCAAACAAGAAGAACGCAAAGCAGGATGTGTTTGTTTGAACGTCCGTTAATGTCGTCGTGTGTATTGTTTACCGTATAACCGAACGTTTTCCCTCCGGAGTTATTCGAAGTTTGTCGATATTGAAAGACTCGAGACGAGGCGGTATCGTCCTTTGAAAAATACTCAAGGTAAACTCGCGTGTTGATTGTATGTTCAGACGGCGAGGAGGAGAGCGGTCGTGTGTAAAGAGCACGGCCTCGCTGGAATTTCCAGGATGCTACATCGACTCCATCGAAGCCACTTTAGTTCTGTGGGAATCATAATCCCGGCTAAAGATGTTGCCGCCAGCTGTTGTAATGCGTCCCTGGCTTCTGTGCTTTCTTGAAACAAAACTCCCTCGGTAAAAACGGGTGTATCGTTTCTCTCTTGCCTCAACATATTATTCTCGATTACAAATATTGTACTTCGCGGAAAAATATCCTTCGGTTCGATTCAAATAAAAATCTGCTTTGTTTTCGATACCAAGATATCGAAGAAGAGAAAAATATTACAGGTTTACGTCAGCGGAGCTTCGTCTCGCAAAGAAATCACCACAAGTATTTATTTAAGATTTTAACGCGTTAAATATGCGGAGGGTCGTCGATGTTGGATACTACGAATTTTGTACGAGCGAATATTTGAAGAATCTCAAATTTTCATGGGCCCTGACCTATTTTCGGAGGAACAAGTTTATTTTTAATTTTAAGTGGAGATAGGAAAGCTCGTTAAATGCTTAAGGTTTGGGATGGTTACCTCGTCAGACGATATTTGAAAGCGCGTTTAAACAGCGTAAGGACACGTCCACCGACCGGTAATTAATGGAGACGTAACGAGTGGGCGTATCCGTAGACTAATATGCGAAATAAATCTGCGGTAATAGTAAGTAATTTGGCCAATAAGTCGATAACAAATTGGGTTTGCCAACGGCAGTGCGCGGGACTCGGTAATGGCAGGCAAGTGACCGGATCCACCCCTTGACACCCTCTCCTCACGACCCGTCCGGCAACCCCTTCGACACCCACTCATCCCTTACTCCCATCCTACTAGATTTCCCTTTTGCGAGCGTATTCATATTTCACGGACTTGTAATATAGGAAAGTTTTGTTTAAGCCATAAAGCCAGGTAGCGGCGCGGTGACGGGGGTGAAGAAACGGTACCGTGGAGTGGGTGATCACCCCTCGATGGACGCTAGGAGAAATGGAGAACGGAGGAAGGGAGAACGAACGGCAAATAATTCACGCTGATGTAGCGAGTGCGTGGCGTTTTTCACGCGTGCACGACAGGCTTCTTCGCGTGTGAGTGTGCGAGAGTCGGCGGTCAGTCGAAGAAATTGCGAGATAAAGAGCGAGAAAGGGGATACGAAAAACGAAGGGGCGTGATGTATATCGGTTCTGCTCGGAGAAACTCGTGAAAGCGGCTGTGATATCGAGATCTCGTCGCTTCTTGGGAAGACACTATTTTTTACCTCGGAAAATTAGTTTTCTTCGAGGGAAAGCTATCCCTCTTCGTAAATAACGACATATAACCACAAGATGTCGTTCTTAAGAGCATGGACAACGATACGAAAAGTTGCATAAAGATTGAACGAATAATCAAAGGAAAATATGCATCGAACAGTTAAGAAGATTATGATATTAAAGTCTCTGGAAAATATCGCAAAACATGGTAGACGACGCGTTACCGTTTCAGTCGCAGAGAAAGAATACGGGAGAAAGATAAGATGAAAAACATGCAATATATCGAATCTTTTCACAGCAAGGGATACGAAAGAAGTGGACGTCTTCTTTCGTCCAAAGACGATAGTATTCAGAAAGCCTGCTGGTCAGTCGTAATGAATAATGTCCACATCTGTTCGGGACGTCCCATCAGTAACTGCTACCCCGCGTCGCCCCCTCCGATCCTTGCTTCACCTTGCTCCTCGCCCTAAAAACCATTTCCACCCCATCGCTGCTTTCTCGCCCGATTTCGCTGCATATCAAATTATGGAGTTCTGAATGGCCGATCGTCGCCTGCTGCCGGTGCTGCTGCTGTGATATATTTGGATATATTAAATTTTTTTTCCTGCCCGAACACATCCGACCAGTCCAGCGTCCGGTACACATTCAAAGGGGAATCGATATACGGTCTGTCCACCACCGGAGTATCCGAATATCCGAAGGAGTTCTTCGAATAATCCACGGTAAATCTTGTTTGCTCGCGATCACGATAAAGCATTATCGACGCGGTACGGTATTCCGTATAAAATATTACTGCAACTCCGAAACCATCGAGGGGGCAGGCATTCGATCTTTCAGTTAACGACGGTGGAGTTAGATAGGGTGAGAAACAATAGAAAATTTAGAGCGAATAGCTCGCATTTTAACCCTTGAGAACGATCGAGGATAAAATTGATATAAGCGTGGCGAGGGAAAATGAAAACAGCGATGGTGATCCGCAGAATAATTAATCGGCATCTCGATACAGAAAGTTCGATTCGAAGTCGCTTTGACCACAGAGGGTTAAAGGGTTATGGGATCGAATAAAAATAGACAAACAAGCATTCGTACGGATCGGGTCTACCTACGAGCCTCGAGAAAGGTCGAGAGGCTTCGTTTGCATAGTCGCCAACACCTTGCGTGTCCATTACTCGGGTGGTGGCGGAACCGAACGCGGGGGATGACGGTGAAGTGGACGCAAGGGGGGAGGGTAAGAGGTGTGAACCGTAAACGCGCCACGTGCGGCAAATGGAAATGGACCAAATATCGCTGCAAACACTCGACCGTGCGAGTATCGATATACGACGCACCCTTCTCCATCTCTCCAGTCTCCTGATCCCCATTTTGCTACGACCAAGGCACACACGCGCGCACACAAAGGACCACGATTCCACGGTCCGTTTGTCGTTTATACTGCGCCCACCTCACACCTTCTCCTGTTCACCCCTCGCTATTGCACACCACCCCCGGACTGACGTTCCGTTCGGTCAACGAAAATTCACCGGTCAGTCGAATCCATCAGGTATCCACAAAATATCGCAAGGCACTTCTCTCTCTCCTTGCTTCGATACGATTCTCCGTACCAGGCGCGTGCACGTGCGTAAAATCACGCGAACAGGGCTTTTATCGGGACGAGGGTGCCACTGAATTTTACCCCTGGAATTTAGGTGAGACTCTAGGATTTCGATCGGATACGTTTCCTTCGATTCGATTTCATGTACAGCTGCTTCGATCCGACAGTCGCGATAAAATAGAACGGAATGTACGGAGTTCTCGTTTTCTTGAAAACTATCGACTGGAGGCCAATCAAAAGTATGATTCAGAACTGCGGTTCTTCAGCCGTGGTCAAGAAATCTTCGAAAAAGGTTCCGGGCGAAGTAGAAAGACGGGACGAACGAAATCTTGAGCGGATAACGGTGAGAAGTCACCGGCACCGATAATAAATATTTTATGCAACTTAAGTTATGGTTCTTTTGCCGTCTTTCTCTCTACTCTCCTATTTTCTCGGAACATCGAAGAAGAATTATTGGGTCAACGAGTGACCATAATTCCAAGATCTAGCTACCGTGATGATACAAGCAAACGCAGTTGGCCGCATTAAACGCGTTACCTTGCCGGATTAACCGGATTTCAGTCGTCGCCGCGGACACGAGCGAAAAGAACACGCTCGAGTAGCGAGAAGGGTGAAAGCGGTTTTCGCCTTGGTACCATTCAACCGTTCGTTTATCCATTCATCCAATTCGCGGACGGTCGTCGGTGTCCAGAAAAGGGACGAAAGCCGGAGAGAGAGAACCGCGGCAGAGTACCGATAGAATAACGGCAGGACGAAAAAGGACAGGTTAAAACAGAAAGTTGGAAGAAGGACCAGGACGAAACGAGCGAGTGCTTCTAGCTAAACAAATATGTACTCACGTACTCATTCACCTATCTCCCAGTCAGTCCTACCTACGCTTCTACAGCCCTTTTAAAGACTTTTCCTGCTGTCCCTGGCTCTAACCTCCAGCCGTCAACCCCCTACCAAAGAGCCAACGTTACGCGTCCAACGGGTCTACAAGTTCGAGCAAGGGAGAAACTACGAGACTCGGACTCTTTTCGCGCGTTTCGAACCTTTTCAACCGCTCTAGACGTTCCGGCCAGACGCTGGACAGAATTGTTGGATAACCGCGGTGTCGTTTGAAGAAACTTTCCTTACGGCGAAATGAAATCTCTTTGAAATAATTAAAATAGTTCGCCAAGGAAGAAAACGAGATTTGAATACAAATATTTGAAACGCTTCGCTAATCTTTGCGAACTTTCATTGAGACTCTCGGTAGCTATTTGAAACACCTCTTACGTAGATAGTTATTGAATCAGAAATTAGACACGAATAAATGGAGAATTCGGTAATCAAAATATTTTCGGTATCTCGGTAACCGAATAATAACAGACTTCAAAATACTCTCTACGCAAACGTCTGAAAATAATATTATAGCTATTGAATTTCTAACGATACTTACAGGGATCCGAGACAACCGATATGTACCGTTAATATGTCAGAGTTTTCACGATCGATACATATCGTCGATATTTTAGTACCGTTAATAAATATCGAGGACCGTGAAATATTGGCAATACGTATTGATCGGCTGAGATATCCATTACAAAAGATTGCGCTGGTCAGACAAGGCTGTTCTACCGTGTAACCGTTTTCGTCGGTGTATCGAGGCAGGAACGAGAGGTCTTTATTAAGAGGGTGAGCTCGATGGGGGACGTAAATCGTGAAATCGGCTAGGCAGAATGCTCCTGTTGCACGTTGGATTTTTGTTCGCGCTCTCGATGCATCGATCCTCCTTCCAGATCCGACTATATATCTTTCGAGAGTCTAAATCCACGAAGGATTTCGTCTGACGCGGCCGCCAGCCGGGATTCCGTGATTCCCCAGGAAACCGTTAGACAGCAATCGCCTATTTGTTTCGTCGCATCGTGTATTGACACTGGGAGACGGTGGGCGTCGCGGCGATAATATATCGACGACTCCGGTGATATATACGCCCTGGACGGAGTGAGTGGCTCCGTGCAGAAGAAAGACTTGTCTCATAAAGTATAGGGCGATTTGTCACGGCAGTTTGTGATGCGACCGGGAGAGAATAATCCTCTGGATATCATCTAGCGCAACTTGCTCTCCCCTTCTGTGCTTTCCTCCCCTATGAGCTTTTCACCCCCTCTGTCCTGAGAGCGGATTACTCCTGACCCGTTGCTACCACCCCCCATCCGTCGCTCTTCCGCGCGTTCTTCGTTAGTCTCGTTTCGACGATCGCGAATTATTCACTGGATGCCTTCGAAATTTATTCGCGACACGACTAACAGCGTCCTTCTCGAGAACTATCGACGAAAAGTGTCGTTTCCACGAGACGATTACGAGGGACGAATTCTTGTCGAGCGTTATCGGCGTCGAATCGATCGATACTTTTAATTAGAAACTTTTCTCTTCGGTCTTTCGACGCGTGTTCGACGCGACTGCCTCGCAAAACCATCGCGTCTTTTACCATTCGCTGTTTCCTTTCGGTTCTTAACCGTTCTCTAACCCTTTCCCATAAATTCCCCGTTTCCACTGGCGGATTTATAATTACCGCTTTCGTACATCCAAAGCGTAATTTGCCTATGTAAATTCTTCGTTAACCATCATATTTCCTCGACGAATATAACTCTTTATATCTTTCCGAGCTCAATAGGATTCATCATAGTTTGGTTAAATTTGAAAACGAATCGCGACCGAAAAAGATACTTTCGAGAATCGTTCTTTCTTTTTCACTTTCGTATCTTTGCTGGAAAATAAACTCCTCCGATTGCAATTATCATTTCACGAGGCTGGTAATAGAGACAGCTTTCGCGTCAGGTAACGAACGTTTTAATTCCTCGTGTATGCTGCTCTGCGTGCTATATTTGATCCTGATTCGTACGCGTGTACGACGTCTGATCGCAAAATACAATCGTGACAAGCGAAATCGCATAGCATCTCGAGCGATTACGTTTTAATTGGCCGATACATTATTCAAAAACCGAGGTTTCCATGTCGATCAAACCGTCCCATGTAATAATATGCATCGTCAAGAGAAATTAAAAGATCAATCCCGATTTCTACATCTGCATTTAACGTGCAGGTAATTTGTCGGATGAATTCTGCATTAACCACCCCTATTATCGTTCAACCTATCACAAGAGTATCTTTACATCCATATTAAACATAGATCCCGTCAAATCTCGTTACCTGATATTATACGAATATCTAATGTCTTTCCTATCAATCTCCCGCTTTTGAACCATTATAAATACCGTTCGAATCGAATGGTCGTGTTCAACCTTTCGATCGTTCAATGCATCTCGAATTGTGCCACTCGAAGCAACTCTACGGTTTAATCAAGGGGTTAATCTTTTCTGTTTTCTTTTTTAAATTTTCTGAAATAATAAACAATGTTTCGCAGTGGTTTCGTGCGCACGGTGGCGCAGTAGCCACGCGACTGTCGAGCAGGTAGGAGCTTTCAGCTTTTCGAGCATGGAGCTTGGAGGTTTCGCGGTTTCGGGGGGGAAAGGACGAGGTTGGCAGAGGAAAGGGCGGCCTGAAGGGAAGGGGACAAGCGTCGGCGCCCGGCGATACACTACACACCCGACACAACGATGAGTTCACCGTTTTCAGTGCGTGCCACGCGTCCGACATGACAACACGCACCTCCTTATTTTCTCTGCTCCGAAACCTATCATATCGTTCTCCACGTTCGTCGAGCAATTTAACCCTTTCGCCATGCAGCCCTCGGTATTGATTGCCGTTTGCATATTACAGAATTACGAAAGTATGAGCACATTTTGACCGAATATTATCATAGCGAAAGGGTTAAGTCGATGAAAATTCGTACAAACGAATCGAATAACGAAGACACAAACTTCGGGTATTAATGTATATCATAAAATATTATTTGCGTTAATAAGTCTGTCTGCAAAGATTTTTTCGGCAAAGCCGAAGGTGTTCCCGGTGTCCATCACTCATTGTATCCGAATACAAAGAACGAATAAGTAAATGTCTCCCAGCCACGCAGGGGAAGGTAGAGTTCATAGTATGAAAATTGCTGACAGCTCCTTTTAAAGGGGCGTCAAAAGAACAACGCGTTCTCGACCGTGTTGTTCCTATTCAGTATTCATAACCTGCCCATTATCGGAGTAGATAAATCTGCAAGAACCTACGCGAACAGATCCTATCTCCATTATGCAATCGCAAAAGAAAGAAACAATCATTCGATACACGCGCTTCATTAACACGTTGATTGCCGCGGGACTCGCCAATGATTAACTCTTTGAATGTAACTCAATCGAAAAGTAGTAAAACTTGTAACTATCGTTTTAAAATTAAAAGCTTAAATTTAAAAACTGTCTATTTTTACAAGAACGAAAATTTCGATGTGCCTGACTACGAATGTCTATTTCTACTGCGACAGTCAAGTTAACTGTCGACGATATTTCTCGATACAAAAGTACAAACCTACTCGAAGAAAAAGGAAATTAATTTTCTTTAAGTGATATTTCAGCGTGGCAAACGTTATACGGTGTTATCCCGTTTTATAGCGACCAGACAGTGCGAAGCTGTCAAGGGAACTCGCTGTTTACGCTTTATCGTCCGGCAAGCTGTTTTCCTTATCGATCGCGATTGTTATCAGGTCATCTTGCAGGCCATTGCTTGCAATTGCATCTATTCAACGAATAACCCGCGCCTCGTGCCCGTAAAAATTCCAAGCGTCGCAAAGGCGAGCGCGTTCAAGGCGTGTAAGAAACTGTTCATCTTTTATATCCCGAGAACGAATGGATTCCAGTAGGCTCACGGTGACATAAACGTTCTCCTCGGGAAGATTCATAGCGTGACAGATGTCGCGATTCTTTTTGCGCGTGCAAATCTATTTGTTTCATCGAGCACGTTCAAACAAAAGCGTTTCTCCGTATCGTAACGAATGTAGTATTTATTTCAAGATGTCGTAAGGTTGTTAACATGTTTAAAACGATCGTATCTCACGTACACCGAACGTGTGCGAAAACTACACCGTGTAAACGTCGAGAAAAGAAACAAATAATTGTTTGTATCAGCAATTTAACATGTTACGCACCATCTGACACCATAAACATACGTAAAATTAACGATTCGAGTCTCGTAGACTATCTCGACGTGTCACGTCGCGTGCTGCGAACATTGTCGCTCGTTACGTTGCTCGATTACTACGAGTTCGAAATTCCCGAGCAAATGCCAGAAGTTCCAGTTACTTACACGATTCTCGCACCGTTGGCAATCGACTTCTACGAACTGGACGCACGATTATCAGTCACTTTCGTCACTCGGAGCTCTCGACGTTCACAACATCTGTGTTCCATCGATTTCATACCACGGTATTATTTCCCTCGCGTCGTCACTCTTTACGTTCACTGTCACGAGCCACGAAAGTTAAGAGTTTTTCCACGAACCGACTCCAAAGACGTCTATACTCGCGTGCACATCACTCTCGAGGGTTAAAAGCTGCCACACGGAACCTCTCAACCTCGAAACTCGCCGAAGTCGATCACTTAAAGTCACTCTCTTCCTGGTCGAAGCACGTGTCGAGACTCGTTCACGCGTGCACTGTTTTCTAAATAAAACAAATTCTTGAAAATCGATCTATCCACAGAAACGCGATGTAAAAAACGAAATATCCGTCGACAACGAAACGAACATAGGAGCAAGTTGATCGTAAGGATCACGAGCGAAAATCTTAGAGACACCGGTGTGAGCGTTGGTTGAACAGAGACGAAAGGATATCGAACGAGCGTAAGAGAGAGACGAAGACAAAGAAGGAGCAGATTGGTACATATGTAGGTTCCTATGTACGTACATATATGAACGTAGCTTCTCGGAAGAGTATACGAGAATGAAACAGAGAGTGAACGACTCCGAGAGGGACAGTGTAAGGACGTACCCAAAGTGTCGGTCGGTAGGCAGAGACGGGTGTTTGGGCCGCGCGGTTGTCTCGAGATATGCACGGTTAGTAGGCGATATCGTGTTTGCCTCGACGGGAGAGACAGGCCTCCTAGGGAGCCCCGTTAACCCGACAGTGCAAAAAAAGCAACCAGAAAAGAGAGAGAGAGAGAGAAATCGAAAGGTGGTCCAAGGGAAAGGCGACAGAACGGAGGTGGTAGGGCGACTTGCTGTGTTGTGTCGGATGCTACCCGGTAGCGAGTACTTGTTGTTGAGATGCCGAGTGTACGTGGGGGTGGCAAGGGGGTGGTGCAGGCGGATGGTGACGGAGAACGGTCGTAGGCGGCGGAAGCGAGGGTGGAAGGCTTCGGAGCGGGGGTGGCAAAGCCGAATGGCCTTGCGCGCAGTAGCAGCTACAGCAGCGTTGCCCGCGGTTGCTCGGTGGAGACGAAAGCGCGGGATAAGGCGGTGGTTACCGATGGGATTCCAGGCGACGGAGGAGCCAGCGAGATCAACGTATATCGCGGAAGCTGTCTCGGGAGTGGTGGAAAATGTAACGAGCCCTCCTCGAGTAAACGGAAACGCAGGCTGCATCAGCGGGCCTCCGTCTCTCTAAACAGAACGCGAAACGCAACTGGGTCGCAGTTTCGCGTCGGCCGGCGATCGGAGCGAAAAGGAAGCAAGGGGAGAAGATACACGGAGGGGATGGCTGACGCGTGTTGCGTAGCGGAGGACGAGAGAACGAAGCCGGGATCCCTCGACACAGACAATTAACAGATAACAAGGATACGATACCTTGATCGATCTATCTGATGGTAGCTCGAAGCAACCGGTAATCGATGACGAGTATATCGAAGGCGGTCGCGTGGACGCGTTGGCGGACGATATACGAGACGCGATACCGACTCGACAATAATACGGGCCGAAGGACGCGGCACGAGTGTACACGCGGCGCGGATGCGCGCAACTCTGCGGGCGGGCACGCTCGGATACGCTGTTTTCCTCCCTGCCGTTAAAACAATAATGCAATATTTAACCATACACACGAACCGGGAGAGAGATAGGGACAGAGGGAGAGAAAGAAAGAGAGAGAGAGAACGGGCGAGAGAGAAATCGAGAAACAGGGAGGGGGAAGCCGTGGCACGATGGCAGTGGCGGTATCGGGGCGAGAAGGCATCGCGGTAGGGAGATAAGGAAGGTAGGGGTGAACGTGGGGAGAACGGATGTGGGCTTTCGTTTCCCCTTTCCCCTGCAAAACGCCGACAGCCACCCGTTATTTCTCTCTTTCTCCGTTTCGCGATCGAGGCTGCTTCTCGCGCGCATCCCGTTAGTTGTCTCGCTACTGCCTCGCTTTTCTCTCCTCCGTTCTCTTCCATCGCCCCTCGCTGACCCGTCGCTTTTTTCTCTTTCTCATAGTTTGCTTTTTCCCCGCGAGCGTCTCTTTCTTCGGCGTGCTGCAAGCTTTTAGGGGAATCCTGCACCCGCCGCCGCTTTTATGCGACGCCGCCGCCGCTCACGGAGAAAGAGAATGCGTGCGTCGGATGAACGAGGAGAGACGCGGCGGCATCGGCGTCAACGGCGGAGCAAGATCGAGAGAGAAGAACGTGTATACGTATACGGATACGCGTGTGTACGCGCGTGCATGTATACGTGTGTGTATATGTATATATTCGCGCGGAGGATACAGGGGCGGGTGCCAGGTAGTGGGAGAGCCGGAGGCGGCGCACGCCTCTTTTCAAGCTTCGTGGGGCAGCAGAGGCTGGGGTAGCAAGCTCTAGACGCATTCTCCGAACGATGCAGGTGGGCGAGTCGGCTTTCGAAAACGAGAGGAACGACCAACTGCACGCGGTGCACTCTCCGTCTGACTACCTACCGACCGTATCTACTGCTTTGCTATGAACGATCGCGTTAGAAACCCTTGCTCTCGGTGTTTCGTATCACTGCAAACTCTTCTTTTCGCTGGTAAATTGTTCGTTTTCAACTTTTCTTTATTATTATATGCGCTGCCGGACACACCTCGTAGAAGCATGAATATCCGCGGTTTACTGTCGACAAGTACCGACAACGTGCGGGAAATTTGGACACGCGTTTACGGTGCTTAACGCTTTAATTATTGCGACGTACCAATAATACAGAATAATAAATGAAAACATGAAACTAAATACCTGCGCTTTAAATAAATAAAGTAATAACGTATTCTAATGGATGGAAACGTTATTTTGATGCAATATACTCGATGCCTAGAATAAAATATATTTTAAAATCATTAAGAGATCGAATACTATTGGAGAGATGGTTCTATTAAATGAACGTCTCCGCCGGTAGATATTCAAATTTAGTAAGATTTCTTCCATAATGAAGACGTTTTACACGGAACGTAAATATAACATGGGTCAAAAGTTCAAAAAGTGAATACTCTTTTGAATAAATAATCGAACAGTGTCGATGTTCGTCCGATCGCAGATTGATGCTCGTCGAAACGAAAGGGTTATCTCGACAGTTACCTTAATTAATAGCGGCATAGATCTTCTGCCTAAGGTCATACGTTAAGCAACCGGAAAGTCAAATTTTTTGACACGAAAATGTCTCGTAAAATCATGTTCGAACCGGTGCCATAAATTTCGAGGTTTAACTCCCAGGGAAACGTGAAGAGCTGCTAACGATAAACCAGCTAGAACCGACGAACACCTATCCGATCACTTTGAAGCCGTTTCATCGACGTATTGTATATGGCGGCGCAAGTGCGAATACCGTATAAAAAGAAATACGTGGCAGACATACTATTTAAATTTCGAAATAAGTCGGATGTCTTTGTCGGAGGGGTTTCGCGTTCAATATAACAACCCCTATTTACCAATAGGATTATGAATACACCCGGTCCCTACAGTTTGCGAGGACCGGGCTAAAAATCGATATTATTGAAAATATCTAATTGGAAATAGGTAACCTCAAAGCGTCGATAATTGTAGGGCCTACCGGAAACAGGTACAACAAATTTAACGTGATCGAATTAATAGATGAAATCGTATTTTGAACAGTTGTAATTGTAGTACATTGACCTGCTGGTAAAATTTGAGGAGAGTGAACAGCGATAAAATTATAAGCCAATGATTGTTTCGTAAGAGAAATACGTAACTGGGAATGTAGAACAACAGATTAACGTAACTGGCACTAACAAAGAACGTTAGCGCTATCAATAACTCCCGAAACCGGATCGCATACACGAGCCGTTCTACATCCAGAGTAGAATTAGCCACAAATAACCAAAGCATTAAAGCCCATTTCTCCCATTCAACCTTGAAGACTCGTCCTCAATTACGCCGAGCCCGGAGGACCTATCGACTGGCATTTGCATTCATCCAGAATGCTCGCCCGAGAAGATTCGGCATATACCAGGATCCAGAATACACAGAGGCATTCTGGTGAATTTGCATTCAGGCCGGGTACGCATCGAATGGTAACTCGGGCCAGCTCGGATGCAACTTTTGCAGGCCGTAATTCGTAGCAATAGTCGTGGCATCGGTCTCGAGCGTCGCGAAGCGTGCGCGTTTCTTTCGCTCGGAATGAAATAATAGGCACGGAACTGCATCCCTCTTCTCCGAGGCATTCCTTTTTCCAGCGTCGTCGTGCAACGGGGAAGGGGAGGAAGAGGGTGGCGGTGACGGTGGTGGTGGCTGATAGCGGCTACGCCGATACGCCGGGCGAAAAGGGTCATCCCGGGGAGGTAGGCAGCCCCGAACGAACGAACGGTGATGCAGCGGCAGCTGGTGGCAAGGGGGTGGGTTGCAGGGTGGTTCGGAGGGTAGCTTCGAAGTCCAGATAGCGGTACACTTAGCCGCGTGTATAGCCGTTCTCTCCGGAGGATAGAAAATGCTCGGATGGTGGGAAGACGGAGGGCCCGAGAGGGAGGCTGCTAGGTGGTGTGAGCCAGGGACACGGGAGGGGTGGAAGAAAGGGCGTGAGGGGGTGGTAGCCACCCCTTGCAAACCCCCCACCAGCGCAGGAGTCGCGTCGCCGACGCTCGGCCAATAAGGAGGCCCGCCGACACAGAGACAATTCAAATGCTGCGCCAATAACAAACGTCTTTTGTTGTTATACGGCAAACTTTCTTTTCGCTGGTCCTCTGTTTGTGCCGTCCCCGGAATGCCCAACCCCGTGGATTCCGTACCGCCGTGCGTCCACCCCTTCTTCTTGTTACCCCCAGTTTTTCCTCGTCCTCCAACATTTTTCTCTCTTCTTTCCCTTTCGTTCTTGCCCGATGCGCACCGCGACTCCGCCACCATCGCCACTCTTTCCGGCGACTCCGTTCGAGGCATATTTTTCTTTTTTTCTTCTTCCTCTCCGTCGCTCTTTCGCGCTTTCTTGCTTTTCTCCTCTCCCCGGAGCGTCAACATATTAAAGCGGGGGTTGGCTGGGTCGCGCGATGCTGACTCTGCCTTTCTCCGTCGTTTCTCCTCGTCTTCGTCTTCCTCTTTGTCCCATTCGCTGCTTCTTTAAGGCCCTCCTCGAGGCTTTCTTCTTATCCTTGCGCGCCTCTTTGAAGCTTCCGCCTCTCTGTGGTCATCTTCACCCGGCGTCTCGTGTTTGCACCGCCCAGTCTGTTAATTCCGATACAAAACCCGTCTGCTTTTAAGGTGTGCGCTTCGTTTCGTTTCGTCGCCGATTATCTCGAAAGAAACGGCCGTAGAAAAATTCCTCGAGTAAACGATCGGTCGATAAGCGTGACGCGAACACGAGTCTGAGGACACGCGATTCGTCGCTCGTTTCAGAGAAAATGACACGCGTTAACAGGTTCCTTCGTTTCCGTCTGTCGAACGTTCAATTAAATCCTAATAAAAATTCGTCGATCGACCGACCAACGGGTAATAGAGTCGTATTCGAATGTAAATTTCAGAAAGCGTTTCCAATTAAGGCTCTTAACGTGTACGTGCGTTCACGTGATCGAGTAGCTACGAAAATCATAATTTCCCGGTGAAATAAGAACACCGTCGTCACCGGCACGACGTTCAATTGAATCCCGATAAAGATCGACTCCGTTTAACGTTCCCCGTTCGAAAGAAAGGAGGATTGCCCACGTGCAAGAGTTCCGCACGAAATGGAACGGCCCCGGAACGAAAGGATAAATATTCATTGACGTCTTCATCAAGACTTTTATGACTCAACAAGAAAGCGGAGACCGGCATCGAGGAAGTTCGAATCGCGCAATAGCTCCCCCGATTTTGTCGAACGAAACAGAAGGTCCCACGTTTCTTCCGCCGTTCGATTCGAGATTACTAGCTTCGTTATAATTAAATACAACACGGTCCACCTACCTTCGCTTCCTATTTTACCGGAACCGATACTCTAATCATTCGCTACAAATTACTTTTATTTTCAATTCAGCGATGCATTTCGGTTGTGGTTTGAGGGAAGTTCGATCTTAGGAATATTCGAGGCAGAGGATCGATAAAGAAGAAAGGTCAAAAAAGAAACGTCATGCGGGCAGAGGAAAGAAAAGAGGAAATCATGGTGGATGTAGTCGTCGAAACGCGAGGAGCGCCACGAGGCTGGCGAGCAGGGTGGCAGGCAAAAGGGGCGGCAAAATTGAAATTTCTTCGCTCGAGCGACGACGCAGCAACTCATAAAAAGTTTAAACGTTTCATTCTAGTTGGCGGGTTCGCGTTGCCGCGCGAGTCTTGCCTTTTTCCCAATATAAACTCTCTTTTCTCGCTTTCGCCCTGTCGATTGACTACCGGAGCCTTTCCACTCACCCCGATACGACTCGGTTATACACTCTCCCTCTCTTTCTGTTGCTAGCAGCCGACGCTTGGTTCGCGGTGATGCTTACGGCTGGCAACTTTTACCCCCCTCGAGAAATTAGGGGCTTACTTTGCTCCTTTCCACCGCTGTGCCGCACGGGCCGCGGCAGAAACGCTTCTGTCTTCCCCTTCGGTATCGTAAAACCGGAGTTTATGCGTGTGTCTCTCCTACGGAGATGATCCACACGCGCGACAATTACTTTCTCCGCCTCCAATTGGATTACCCGCTCCGCTCGATTAAATATCTTCCAGGAGATTCGAGGTGACGCGCCATCGGTGGGTTTTGATTTAAATCGTACGAGCGGTACAAGTTTTCTTCCCTCCAATTTCACATCGAGAGTATTTTCTCGTTCGAGAAGTCGCAAGAAAGCGGAGAGATCTCGAGGGTGTCAGACAAAAATTTCCAACGTTCGGCCGTCACGAACGATGAGTCGATAATGTTCCCCCATTGGCCACTTATTACGTTTCCGATTTTGTCCGTTAACGAGCCACGCGTCATCTGTGAGCTTGCTTCGACAGCGTGCATCGATGTAACGAACGCGCGGCTCGTTCCATATAAATCGGAGATGCCGATCGACAGAAAATCGTTGCTTGACAACCGGGAGGATCCGACAATGGAACCGTCAGGAAACAATACAGTAAGCTTGTTATTTGGAATCAACATAACAGGTTGCCGCTGACACGAAATGAAATGTAATCCTTCGTCGAAAATTAGTGGCTATCCGGTGCCGCTGATTTCTCTGTTCCTCTTTCGATTTTCGTTTCATCGAAATACGAGCGGAACATTTTTTTAAATAGCAAAAAATAAATATCTGTTGTTCGACATTTTTATTAAATAAAATAAATGTCAACGAAAGTTCGTTGCTAATAAAAGTTGAAGACTAAAATTTGACATGTAATAAGATAGATAATATACGCATGGGTTTTACGACAGAAGACGTCCGTAACGATAGAGTTAACAAGAGATCGACTGCGAGGACGAGGATCGATCACGAACGATTGATTTCGACGAAGAAAAACGCGATGCTGTGGGAAGGGAGGGTCCATCAAGGGAATTTAGGAATATCATAGAAAACGCGATCTGAAATCTCGCCAGCACACGAGCGTAATATCTGGCGTAACGGGCAGCGTCAATATTTATCGATAGTCGAAGAGCGGCGGCGGGCCGCTTAATAATTTCCACGCTCATCGTTCGTGTGTCTCCAGGCCGGTGGTTCGGTGCAACGTTATTTGCCTAGCTGGCAACACATACTTTTTTCCCCACGTGTCCGCTTCTATTTTTTTCACCGATGCTCTGGCTCTTTCATAATGGAACGCCAACGAAACAATCTGAATCGCGATTCGTTCCTTTTGCCCGCTCCCGTTCCACGATTCACGACCGAAGCTTGTCTGCGCCGAATACATCGTAGATTTGCGTACGTACACCCACACTCGCTGGTAGATCCCACGGACGTACGTGTGCGCGTGCGTGAAATGAACGACGCCTGCATTAATACGGCAAATAATAAGAAGCTGCGCCTACGATGGAACCAATATAATAATTACATCAGCATATCGGCAAACAAGAATCAGCAACCCTCCGTGGCTGCCTTCGACCGTACCGTGATTGAATACACAGCTATCTACAAACAGTCTACGGCCGTAGAATCGCTCGACTATCCGTGTTTAGCGGGTTTCACTTTATTTCGCGTTATTATGAGATTACGATCAGAATATCGAACGATAAAAATATTTCCTTTATTCTTCGACATATCTCTACTCTTTGACACGAGCTGCGAAGGACAGATTTATAAGTTTTAAAGTGAAAAATTATTATCGCGTATGTAAGTATAATTTTCTCGGGTGCAACCGCATAAATCAAGGCAAGAATTTTGAATGGTCAGAGAGGACTGTTTCGTGGGCACGAATTCCTGGACACCTCAGACGCGAGACAAGGGTGAGATGGTTTTGGTTGCTTATAGGTCGCGAGGGTGTCAGAGTCGATATCTTGCCGGCTCTGTGTCACAAGCGAGGACGCCAGAGGGTGGAAGGGTAAGAGAGGGATAAGAGAATCGACGACGAGTAGGGTGAGTAGCGTCGGTGGCAGGGGTAGGTGCGGCTGCGGGTGTTAGGGGATGGGTACGAGCGAGGGGGCATGATTAGCATTACACTCTGAGCCTCGATGATCAATAGTGGAAACGTCTCTCCCTTCATTCTCATTCTCTCGCTGTGTTAGCCTTATCTCCCTACCTCCTCTCGCACCCTGCTGCCTCCTCTTGCCATCGGATATGCGCGAATCTCTCACCCCCTGCCACCCCCTCTGCTAGCTTCACCAGTTACCTATTCCTCTGTCTCTGTTCTACCTTTGACTTTTTTTCCGAGTCTCTTACCGGTGGGCGAGCTTCCAGGCGAATCGCTGAAAATTATGCACAGGTTATGTGTTGCGATAGACGCGAATCCCTTCCAAACTTTCGTCTCGTCTTCGTCTGCTTCCCGTCGGTATTTCGATCATATTTGTTTATTTGCGAGGAAATTTTAATGCGATACTTTTCTGAAACGGATCTCACATTTCAGGAAAATATATTCTGGATTATACCAAAGAGTCTGTACCGCACTGTGGTCATGGCAGTCTTGCAAAGGAACCGAATTTTTTCGCCATCAAATTTTGTTGCGCGATTCGCCGCGTGTTGCCTAGCCTTTATCCAAATAAACGCCATTTCCAACGAACGCGATTTTCCCGGGTCTCCGAAACGACGTTTCCCAGAAAACTGCGGAATCAGCCGAACGACTCGTGCGTGTCCCTGTATACGTACGTAAGTACGTAACCGTCGTAGGCAGTAGCTACATAAAAGACCGAGATTTCCTCGCCGTTTCGAATCTATAGAGTTACACACCTTCCTGGAACGACGCTGGCGTCCCTCTCACCCCCTCCATCGATAGAACCGGGGATGTTTTATTTGACGGTGTCAGCAAGCGGGAGATATTAACCGAACAGCTCTTCTCGCCTGCTGGAATTATGTGGGCGGACGGGTGGCGCGAGATTCGACTTCCATGGAATTTCCGGTGAACAACGCTACTGTAGCGAAGGACGACGTTGAAAGGAGACGACGAGAAGCTACGACGACGGTCACACGGGGAATCCGCCAAGCAACTTCACCGTTTCGGATACCATGGTACCCTGGAGACAGTCCTGCTGTCTAACTACGAATCCGTTCTCTTGCGCTTTAACTCTTCGTGCCTCTGTATATCGAAGGTATTTCGCGGTTGGCTAGTCGCGTGTCTTCGTTCGCATTTCCAACCGAGAAACTCGTAAACTTTGTCAACCTGGACCGATTCTTGGGAGCGTCACTGAATCACACTGCATATACGGTCTTACTCAGCGATCGCCGTTAACGTGCACCGATAAGGCGCTGACGTGTGATCCATACGATAGTTTATCTTTGACAGAATACGTTCTGTTTTATTACGCATGAATTGCGCAACGTGTCACTTCGAGTCTCACACTCGTAAGATGTGCTTTCTTATCTTGAATTTTGAACATTTCCTGTTAACCGATTGTCCTCCTGTTGTAATTTCGTGCGAGTGAATTAACTGATAGATGAACTACGTGTGATCGAGTTAACTGTAATGTTAAATTTACGAAGACAAGGTTATCTGTACCACGCACCGTAAACGAAAAGAACGTGTTTAAAAAGTAAGAATCGCGCGGAAAAGTTTCGCGATGAAAGATTATCCCGCGCTGCTTCATCTCGTTACAGTTTGTTCAGGATTCGAGATCCGCCAAGTACGAGGCCGCAAAAAATCTGCTTTCTCGCAAGCTGTTATTTATTATTCTATTAACGATCCAACGCGCTGCTGGTTGGACAAGAAGAAAAAGTAGGAGTAAAAAAAGGGAAAACCAACTACCCCGTATAAAGTTGAACCTTAGAGAAGCGAAGAAAAGGATCCGCTCGGACCGATACCGAGCCAAGCAGTCAAGTTTGTTGACTTTGGCTAAATATTGGATGACAACTGCAAATATTCGTCCGAACTATGAGCCAGACCACACCGCTCGACCTTTTCTCCATCGAAATCGGTAAAGCTGACTAACGTTAGGATTCTAGAGAAGGAAAAAGCACTTTGCATTCTAAATCGATCTTGTCTCGAAATATATTTCCCCCTCGGGCGTTTTGTGTACACTTGGAAGATCTCCTGTGGAACGATCGAACGATTTTTCTGGTACGTCGGGATGCGTTTGAATCGGTGCTCTTTGCACGGAGAACGTCGAATGACAGCCAATAATTGTGCCAGATAATTACCGCGGCTAAAGATCGAATCCCTTCCAATGATTCTCTCTCCTCTTCCTATCTATTCTTCCTCTCGCTTTGACAATTTCTTTCATCGAATCGCTTTTCGGTTCATTTGACGGGCTGACCTTTTTTCGCGCCTGCCGCACAAAGTGTCGATCCATCGTTGTCTTAATGGCTGGCAGGCCACTCGTCCTTATTGCAGACTTAATTACTGGCTGACTCCAGAAAGTTATAATGGCCAACAAGGAGCACTCGACGACTCGAAGGCCCTTTTTCAACCTGGCCGCACAAATCACCATCGAAATAAAAATTTTCTCGAGCGATGCTTCACGCTTGATTACGACTTCTGCACCCTTAATAGTATTTGTAACATTTTCTTCCAGACTCTGATGGATACGTAGCTTTTCTACCTTCTCTCGCGATTTGGAAACCAATTACTTTTGCCGTCAAAGTGTTAATCCGGTGGATATTATTATAATCATAATAAAACGAATTTAAGAAGTAGGATAAGGCTCGGTAACTCTATGAATAATTCCTTGTTCAAAAGATATCGTTATCCTTCGACTTATCGTTCGACGTTCTTTCCGATACGTTTACGAGTGATAACGTAACGCGAGACGGCAGAATTCGAAAGACGCGTTCGAGCCCGGAGGGGATGCTGTTCGAATCGAAAATCGCTCCGGCAAAAGAGGGTAGAGACGGTGAACAGAGAAGAAGGAACATGGGGCCAGAAACGGCGAGCCTAAACAATATCTTGCGGCAATGTAAGGAGCGTCTATTGGGCCATTACCGACGGTGGCTGACCATTTTGGCCATTTGGCTTGGACAGTGCTACGTCAGCGGTCTCGATTCTCTCTCTCGTTCTCCGCCTATTTCCCCTTTTCGTCTCTCATATATTCCGTCTTTTACTCCCTCTCCCTCCGGTGTCTCCTTTTTAGGCAAGCTGCATTGTTAGCAGCGAATAATTCTTTTCGAAATGACGTAGGGTGTCGTCGATCTTGAAACTGTCTGTTCGGAAGCAGCTGCCAACTTTTAAAATACCTTTACATCGTCGTAGGCTGTACTTTATTCGCTTTCCCCTTGTTTAAAAAATAAACAAAGGAGAAGACTTTTAAAGATCGTGCTTTCGATCTTTCGATCGGATCGTAAAGACACACGCATGCGTATATTTTTCGCATGAAAAAGAAACAGCAAGCTTGGAAGATCCTGGAGCCGCGATAGAACCACGATGATATACGAGCGGCGATAAAACGGAGACATTGAAAGGCCACGATCGATCTCGTTTCGTTTCTTGGTCTACCGTTCTTGCCGAACGTCGTTTTCTCTCGCCTTTTCCGAAACTCGCCAGCAACGTTCGGAGAAGAATAAATCGCACGATTCATCGACCCACCGTGGTTGAACTTGATCGAGATTTCACGCTTCGATACAAAATCGAAGCGGAAATTCAGGCGAAATTTCGAATTATCCAATATCGACGGAGGAAGAGGTGAACTATTCGTGACACGGCTAAGATCCATCGCGCCGATCGATTTTCCCTGACGGTTTCAGGGAATTCTCGAAATTCGTTACATCGCGATTAACGCTTTATCCCCTGTAGCGGGAAGCAAGAATCCCGTCAGATAGACATATTCCAAGTTTCTCGAATAACATTCAAAGCGTAAGACAAAATGCTCGCGGGTTGAAATCGTTTTCCTCCTCTAACTTTCCCTCCCTTTTCTAACCACCCTTTGTGTCTCGTTGTTTCTTTCTCTCGTAAGGTAGCGAAACGACTCCTTCCTCCCCTAGTTTCTCTTCCAGATCCAATTCTCAGCTACTACTTCTCTCGAGGTTCATCGTGTCCCCAGCCCCTGCCAAGGAAGCCGCACTCTTCGGCAAGCGAAACATTGCGCGAAATAACGTTAAATATTTACTTTCGAGACGATTGTTCCCGTCGGTACGACGATAAACATCATTATGTAATGTATATAAAGTCGCGCGGATCAGGCCGGCGAAGATACCGGGTTTCAGTACGCGTGCACACCGACGCACAAACTTTTCCACACCTTCGAGGATTGATGTTGCCGAAGGATGGCTCTTCGTGTTTAAGACGGGAAGATCCATCCATCTGGACTGTCCGTTCGCGGATCGAGTCGAATCGTTCATTCGTATGTGCGTTTTCCGTATGCTTCGATCGATCTTCGAGTTGCAAAGTTTCTTCGATAAGAATTGAAATCTGGATCCTGTCGATTTCGCGCTCATATTGGACAATAAATTATTCGATACGCATTATTCCCCATTTTATTCGGATCCGTAATTCAATGATTAATTCCACCTTTTGAGCATCGAACAAAGTTTTATTACCAAAATATCGATTGACCAGCTATATGGACCGTTCGTTGACATGTGGGTCATCGATGACCTGCGCAACGGGTTTAATTTAGAGAAGTAATTAATAAACGAAGGCATAAGTACAAATTGAAATAGCTAACTGCAACGGTAAATTAGAAAATTAATGTTTAGCGACGTTAATCATTCATAGAACACTGTGCCAGACTAGACGTGGTTATTTCTACTGTGGCAGTGAACGCGTTAAGTAGAACAAAACGATGATCGAATGAATTCTTTATTAGAGAGCCGATAGACGCTCCTAAACAGAAGGAGATATTTATCGTCAAGTGGATAACTGTACATATCGCGAGTCCACGAAAACGAAACGCAAACTGAACGCAATGGCAGACAATTTATCAAGAGAGGGAGTTGATATTACTCTGTAAAATCCCTCGGGGGTTAGCGAAGGGTCGTTGTATAGTCCTTGATGGCGACGCGATCGCCACTATCCTTTCGAGATCGTCGTTAATTATTTCTCGGTTTTCGTCTAGCATCGTACTCGAGCGAAAAGAGGGACGTGCCACTTGTCGCTCGTTGTGTATACAACGTATACGGCGGCGAATAGTTCCCGTTAGCCTCCGCGTGTACCGAGACTCTCCAGTCAATTTCAATTCAACTCGATATACCCAATCTCCTCTTAAACATTCGTACAACTTGGAAACGCAATTACGTACCGTACGCTCGAAAATAGCCGATTCGATGCTGGATTAAAATAGAAACGGGTGGCCATTCATTGCTCGCTTACCTGAAACAAGAAAAACACACAGCTATACAAGCGGCTGAAACCGTTTCGAATTTACAGTCTAATCGATAAAGTGTTTTGAAATTGCGAATTTGTATATCAGACAGATTGTAGGAAAATGATTTTAAAAGATTTACAAATGCAACAGAATGAAAGAAAGGGGCAGAGATTGTTCTTAATTATCGAGATCGTCGAATTAACGAGTTTGTATAGGGCAGAAAGATAAACAATGCAAAGGGTCGACCATTTCCGAGGGAAGGCTACGTTCAACGATATCGAACCGTGACAGGTACTTTTGTGTCGCGCTGACCAAGAGCACAAGCGGCCTGAAACCGATAAGTGGCTCTATCAATCCATTCGGTCAGATAAGAATTTCACCATTGATCGCCGGTTTTCCCGTATCTCCCTCTCGACTAGGGCGTTCGTTTCGCCGCGATTAATGGACACCCATCAACGCCTCGGACGGCCATCAATCACGATTCTCGAAACACTCGGACTCGCTAATCGGCAATTTTGTATTTTCACGGCTTCGAATTGTTTCCATCGTTAACGTCACCCCCGCTTCACCCCTTTGTTGTGGCTAATGACGGTTGTTATGCCGGCGAGAAAACAATCGTTAGGTCCAAAATAAATTCGGCCGTTATCGAATTATTCCTGTCGCAGGAATTAATAACGATACGATATATCGCGTTACCGTTTGTTTCAACGGTCTCGAAATTTGACGAATCCTCGACGAGGTAGGAAAAAAGAACGCGATGATCTTCCGCTGGAAGACCGTGAATAAAACAACCGGATCGTCGACCGATGTATTAAATTAAATCCACCTGCAGAGAATTTCCACCGTCCATTACATCCGCCTGAGGCAACGGGAAAGGATATAAATTCCTCTCCCTCTTCGATAAATCGATACGTGAGCAACGGTGACGCGCCAATCAAGCTCGTCGTTTAATACGGCGAAGGCGTATATTTCAGAATGGGAATATTCGGCTCCGAAGAAGCCTGAAACGAGGGGTGTCGAAGAACGAACAGGGAGGGAAGGGGTGGCGAATGAAAGCGAAGGGTGTGGCGGTTAGAACAATATCGCATTTTATAGTTGTAATCGAGGATCATAATTGAACAAGTTTGTATGCCTGCCTGTTTCTACGACCGGCCCTCATCCCACGTTTTCGCTTCTTCCTCTTCCGTTGCCTCTTCGCCGCCTCGACTTCGCGGTAACCTCGGAAGAATGCCTTCGGGTGTCAGGATTCCTTGGCGACCCCCCTCGAATCCACGAACCGGTATCCTCTCGGCCGTATAACCGAGGAGGCTAACAAGATTTCGCATATGTAATTGGCGGAGTATTAAATTGCGTATTCCCACCGATGGAGCATGGGAAATTTGGGGACCGAGAGGTGTAGCTACGCGCTTAGACGAGTCTTCGGGGGTGGATTATAGGCTACGGGGTTGGATCATTTAGTAACATACTGCACTACCGTCGCGTTACGCTTCTCCCCGGGGAGGAAACGATACGATACGCTCTCTTTCCTCTTTGTCAGTCTTGGAAGCACCTTCTAATAGACCTTTCGGGGTCCAAAGTACTCCGAGCAAGGGATTTAATACTGGTTCACCTGAAGCGGGGATCGACCGATGACCGACATCACAAATTTCGCACAGTCATAAAGACGAGAAAAGATTTGCACGTTCAGAGACACGTAACAAATTCAAAGACTGATATGTTATTAACAATCGTTACAATATCTGTTCTTTTCACTATCTTCGACATATCATTCATTCATGACATCTGTGGTCGTCATTTTATTCCAACATGTCAGATATTTTTAAGCTAGTTACAATATAATGAATGAATCGAAGTATGGAATAACAAGTACACTATCAAGTATCAAATGCAATAATCGTGCCGTCAATCATTCAGTTTTCTATTTTCAACGCGGTCTCACCATTACAGCAATTTGAATATTTGAACTTAACTCTTTGAAATGTCAGCAGATCAAAATTATAAATGTATTTATCGGAACTCGATCTAAACAGAAATGGGAATAATCAATGTAGATGCAACCAGCTAAACGGAATCATAATCGTTCTTGAGGGTGGATGAAAGCGGTACAGGAGGTAACCCTGGAACGAGTTTCAGCAAGGATACGAAACACCTTGAAAGCGTTCCCAAGGGTTCCGAACGAACGGGACCAATCTTGTACGAACGTCACGGCTGGCCAATAAACGCGAGAATCACTAAACTAACTACTTCGGGCCAGCGAGGCTTGTCCTGCTCTTCGACAAGTCTCGAACCCTTTCGCCATCCTGGATGCTCCTTACAAGAAAAGGATCTAGCCGGAGAAGTCCGTGGAACGGTTCGCTAGGGCGGGATACATCCTCCGCTCAGTTTCGTGCGCATTTAATTAAACTGAAAGCACCGCCAGAATTACCACGACTACATTCGAACGTTTTCGATCGGATTGCGGCTATCTCCTTCACGATTTTCTGCCAGTGACTCCACCGTTACGGTCCAGATGCTGTTTACGCGTTTCCTCGATTCGGCGATGCTCATAAACGTCGAAAGAAAAAGTATCTGTTGATCTTTTACGCGAACACGTAACAAAGTATCGTGTTTATCCTGACGAATCGTCCAAGTGGGCTTCAGACGCGGGACTAACGTAGAAAAATATTACAGCCATCCAGATGGCCAAGAAAAGTTTCGAGTTTCGTTTCAGGATCCACGCCGTTCTCGTCTTATTGCGAAAGTAGCTTGGCAAACAAAGCTATTTATTAGCGTACTAACTCGCGAAACTTTCCTCTCGCGTACCGAGCCTGCTCGGATCTTTGACTCTTCGGCTAGACCGTTTTTTTCGGTTCGCTGTCATAACGTATCTCGTAAAACGCACGGAGAGAGCGGAGCAGCGAAAGAAAAAAAGAACGAAGCAATAAGTATCGTTTAGCGTTCCAGTTTTAATAGGCCGTGTATCTGGCGCGTCAACGAACCAGAATGGCCCCGGTTCGCGTTGTATCCAGCTTTTCCTGTCCGTTTTTTTCGCCGCCTGCACAGGAAGCGATTCTCCTCTCCGTTTCCCCTGGCTTCCTGCCGCGTCGTAACGCTTACGAACGTTTAATGCATCTGGTGTGTAAGTGGCCGCTATAACAAGGATCAACAAGCGCCGAGAAATCCGCGCCTTACGGAATACATCAGCAGTCGTATTTACATTCGCGTTCACGCTGTAATAGCGGCGCGATGATGCCTCCTCCATCCTCTCCAAACCAGCCCCGTTCCACGGACTTTCGCGAATGTACACTCGTAATTCCGCGAATGTTTGTTTCCAGCGTTGGCTTTCGGTGCAACCCTCGCTCGGTAGGGGGGCGATGGTCCACCTTTAACTCGTTCCGTCTCTGTTACTCCGACTTCCTGTTCCTCTTCCCGTCTCCTCTCCCCCTTATCGCGCGTCTTCCATCCCCCTTACGTACACCGTTTTCACCCTACGCGCCATCCTGTCTCGCTCTTTATCGTTTCTATTTCTGCGTCTCTGTTCCTTCAACCCCGTTCGCTTCAAGTAAGCTCCCGGCGAGAGAGAAACAGCCCCGCGGGCAATCGTGTGGCTTGTTTAACTAGCCTTTTAATTAGAAACGGTTAAAAATTCACCGGTGCCACGAAATACATCCGGTCGCCTCAAAATTGTGTGCGCTACAGCCCTGTCGAGAGCCGGGCCACCGGCTCGGCCACGGCTCCTTTTGTTGCGTTGCGCACCCATTGTGCGAACGGAACCGCCTAATATTTACCGCCTAGGTACTCGCAGCTACTCCCTTGTCGACTCGTCGATGAGGCTGGGTTAGGCTACCGGAAACGCAGATATCGTCGATCAATTTTGGCGAACGTCGCGAATCAAATTTCCAAATAGATACCTACATTTTTCAACACTTTCACCGTAATCGCTTGTCAACTTAGAAATCTTCTTAACGACTTACTGGCGTCCCTAGATACCAAGAATTCGATTCGATTCAATTTTACGCGTTTTAATTCGATGCTATTCAGCGGCTCCAGTGTTTCAACGCACGATAGAATTTTTCTTCCTCGATGCGATTAACTTCGAGCAAATTACTTTGCTTCAGAGAATAGCAATAAATTGCAATTACTCGTACTGCCATTCGTCATAATATAATTTTGAAAAATTTCAATTTCAATGGTATTTCAGAAACGAAGTTCGAGTAAATAAATTGAACTATTTTAATTTCTATTTGCCTTTGTGCGCACGAGGAGCGCGGCTATACAACCACATGAATCGTCTTTTTACGTCAAATGGTTGTTATCAGGTATAGAATCGTGAATGGAGATCGTGAAGGGGTCGGCGAAGCGAGGGGCAGACGAGAAACATAGTCGGTACAGGGCGTAATTAAATTAATTAGGATCATTACGAAAGAATTCATCTTTGTGACGCGTAACAAGTAGTATTATGTATGGCGCGCGTATTTCGATGAAAAGCACGTGAAAAATTCTACTCCATTTGATACCTACCGCATAGGTAATAATACGTTGGCTGTAGAATTTTTTTTCCATTTGCGCGGCTGTTTGCACCGACTTTGTACGTGCTCCGTTCCCTATTTAGCGAAAGAGAAAATATATCGAATACAATATACCCCGACCCACGATATTATTTACGCGAGCAGGTTTGGATTTTGTAAAAAAATGGGAAAGGGCAGAAAAAAAGGGTCTCGCACAGAGAGTCGTATTTAATTCGTTTTCCATGGAAAATATTTATTCGCCGCAAACGAAGCGTACAGCGGGAAAAAGACACGGGAGAAACAAAAGGAAGCTTGCATCTGTTCGACTCGTGAATTATACGCGAGTTGCTTGCATGCTCGCGAGAAAAAACGATAACAACGCGCTCGCATAAGGAATCTGCGCGAATTTTCATTCCGGCTTTCGCGATACTCCGACCCCTGAATCCTCTTTACACGGGGATTAGCGGAGCCAGTGTACTTGGACCGAATTTACAGACTATTTAAACGGATTATCTTTTATTTCGCGTGCCAACGAGATCCTGAAACAGCAACGAGCGAGTACGTTATCCTTGACACCGAAAAATATCCCTCGACCTGTAACGAGTTTTCTTCCACCCCATGAAAATCTTCGCCGACGAAGCGCGTGGGAAACTGCATAGAACAGAGAATCGAGCGAATTTTTCCGGCTCCGCGAGTCCGCCAACCCCTGACAGAAAGAATCTCCGTGCAATATTGGATTTATTCAAGCCTACAACGAAAGTTGCGCCCTAAATAAAAAGGGTTGTCACTCGACGCTCCCTTCCTCGAACCCTGCTGGAAAAGCTTCCTTATATCCGTTGGCCGAAACTTTCTTCTGCGAAGCGGGGCAAAAATACCCGGAGATGTTATTAAATACGATTATCCGGCGATGAAACCAACGCGAGACGAGGACGAAAGCAGCGGCGACAGAGGAGATGGAAAGAAAAGCATAGAGCGGTGCGGTCGCGGTGGATAAAAGGGGTAAGTGAAAAAGTGGGCGTGGTGGGGTCAGGCGCGTAAAAGGAAAAAGTTAGGGAGACGAGGGTGGTATGCGACTTCTGGAGGTGGCGAGGACCGAGTTACGAGGGATGCAACTCGAAAGGGTAGCAAAGAGGAGGGAGAGAGAGGACGTTAGGTTGAGCCGGGCTCAGCCGGTCGAGCCTGACTCGGCTCTCAAACTTTGATACGATTAAGACGGAACGAATTAATCTTCATCCCCGCGAACGCCGTCTGCTGGCAGCCACAGGGATGGAGAGGTGACGAAGAAATTTAAAAAAAAAAGGAGAGAAAGAAAGAAAAAGGGGTGAGCGATCGGCCGGCTGAAAGAAAACCAAGGATAGAGCCTGGTGTCGAGGACTGAGGGTCGCCTTTGCTCGAACCCTCTTCACTTTCTGGCGGCAAGGTGACGTTAATTAGAAAAGCGCGACGAGATTTCTGACTTCCGAGCTGGACCTCGATCGGTTCACCGTATCCCTGTCTGCGGGACCCAAAGGATTGACCCTTCGGGCTCCCCGAGGGGACGAGTGTAGATTTTTAACGTCGACTGACCGATTTCGAAATATCGTTTGATAACATAAAAGTATCGCGAAGCAGCACTTGCGGTATATCAATTTGAAACTCGAGACTCCAAGAAAACGTTCGTGTAAATACTTTTAAAACAAATTGGACAATTAAACTTTCGCGAAATACATTTTGTATTTGACCAATTTAAATATCTGATGAAAATTGTACGAAGTTTGAAGCTTTGTATTAAAATGTATAAAGAACATAAGCTTTCGGTTGCAGTGTAAAAGTATCAGAAATCAGAACACCCACCATCGTACTGCGAAGATTAAACAAACGCTTGTCGCTGCCGTACGAACGGATAGTTCGAACTACGAAAGGCATGGTCAGCAGCGGTCTACCGGTCGTTTTTAATCCCATTGTGAACATGGCTTAATCGAGAAACCATTACCACGGTTTGCTGCGCGAGCTAGACTGTCTGGAAGGGTAGGGCCCTCTCTTACGGTGGAACGGGAGGGCATGTGTTTCCGTATGGATCAAACCTCGAACCGATAGAGAGAATGAATCGCTGTCTCTATCGTTCCTTCCTCTCACTCACTACTTTATCGCGGAAAATCGGTGTCGGACAGTAACTTGATCAGAAACGTAACTATCGATCAAATACAAGAATACCACCCCTGTTTCTTTATTTCGTGCAACGTTTAAAAAATATACGTAATCGACTGTTAAATACTTATGAAATTCTTTAGTACAATTTGTGACAATCGTATAACTTTCTGTAAAAAAATAAAGAGAAAAATCGTCGATTTAATATAGATAAATTTATAACGATAAATTTGCATACAAATGACAAAAGTCCATCGAATCTCCAAAAACTCTTGTCGAGCAAAAGCCAGGGAGCGAGGGTGGAAAAGCGCAGCGTGATTTTAGTCAGCCGGAGGCACGAAAAGACCGTACGGCCGCAAGTAGCCCTTAACTACCCCCCAATGCTGTCGCGCGTTTTCCCTCGCAAGCTTGAACAGCCGTCAGGAAGCTCACGGCAGAAAGTCAGAGACGGAAACGTTGCCCAGGGAAAGGGAATGGTTTTGCTGATCGGATGGTATTTAGCAATAAAGTTCGATTTCCGTGGACTAGCCCCGAGAAAGAAGCAGCCCCTGATTTGGTCGGGGTGGCGAAAATTACAGCTCCCGGAGCGGCGGCCAATCCGTCCGTACGTCCAGCGACGCGCAAGTGGCCACGTTTAAGCTCACCACGGTGTATCGACGGTAGGTGTGAGGCGTTTGTTCCACGACTGGAAGGGTCGTCTGGAAAAAGGGGGACGATGGTCAGGAGGAAGAGACCGGAGTGGTCACCGAGGTGGTTCGGCTACGGGGCGAGATCTACGAGGCTCGAACGACAAAAAGACCTCGATCCTGCGCGAAATTGTCGACCGTTCTGGTGCACTGGCAGAGCTGAAATCGCCTCGAATAGTTGAAAGAGGAGACCAGATCCTCTCTACTCGTTCCTCTTCCCGTCACCGGACATCGTGAAACCTCGTCGACGCGTGAACCTTCGTTTTTTGTGGTCGTTCGAATTTCTTTCTCTCGGTGTCGTTACTCGTCACTGCCCGAACGTACTGTCTCGTTACTCCCTCGAGAGGAAATTTGTAATCGCGAGAGGACAGCGTGAAAATCACTGGATAGTCTGGCTAGAATTTCTTTTATTTCTCATTTTTTTCGCATCGAAATTGATTGCGACGAAAGACGGAAGTTTTCGAAGGGTTTCGGTAACCGTCCCGTTTGACAATAGGAGCTCTCCCGATCCTGTCTTAAAACGAAGTCACCCCGAAACGAGTTCGCGTCTCTATTTACACAATCGGTTCGCCGATGATCGAACGACGGGCCCGTCGAGCAGAAGGAAAGGTATGGAATATTTAGCGTTCACTGAGCTATAAAAGCAATTATATGGGAGCCATTGTTTGTCGGGAGTGCGCCTCCGCGATACGAGGGTGAACAGTCGAGATGACGGTGGGCTCGAGAGGGTGAGAGGTCGACCGGTGGTAGTCGGCCAAGAGGGGGGTGTAGGAACCATCGGTCCAATGAAAATCACAAGTACAGTGCAATAAATACGACCGAGTCGATCCACCCCCTCTCGATTTACTCTCGCGAAACCCTGCGTCCTACGTAAATCTCCATTCGATTGAAACGCGACCGATCTTTTCCTTTCCCTTTGCGAACGAACGGGTTCTTGTCTCTGAATTTATCGTTATCTTTCTTTGACCCGTCACGCTTTTCGAACGCTCGGAACAATCAAACCGTATCTCGAAATAAATCAATCCTTTGGAAGTCGAACCTAACCACCCCCCCGAGAGGAACGTTTCTACCGGCGTAAAGTTTCCAAGAAATTAATTGCAGCGCAGCGAGAGATTGCAAATTAAGTTTCCAGCCAGGAAAAATAACGGGTGAAAATGATGACGGAGAAAAGAAGAAAACGACAAGAGAGCGAAAGCAAGGAAAAAGAGAAAGAGGGAGAAATCAGTCTGGAAAGTACAAAGTGCAACCAGCTGTTAGAGAAGAGGAACAAGACTTTGCCGAAGAAAAAGAGAAGAGAAGGACGTGAAAACAGGGTGTCGGAGGACCATTCTAATATAAATGTCCCCGGCCGAAAGAGCCGGAACGGAGACATTCGCTAATTAAAAAACTTGAAAAATTAATACACATTTCTCTCGTTGCTCAGGGGGTTGTGTTACTCCTCGCTTAATCCTTGGTATCTGATCGGCCATCTGTTCCCAGCCATCTCGAAGCTGGCACTGCTGCCAGTTTTCGTCCCTCTTTTCGCGATACCACCCCCTTTCTCTTAATATTCTCCCACCCTGTACACGACTTTGTACGACATCTTCGACGTTGTCGCGAGTTAGCTGACGTTTTACCGTAAATTTCCGAAGCGACTGTTTCGATAAATAGCGGATCAAAAACATCTGCGAGGCGGATTACGAGGGTTCGCGTAAACTGACAAAACGAGTATCGTCGATCGAGATTTTCAAGTTGTCGCACCTGAACAAAGGGACGACAATAGCGAAGGCTTCAAAGATATCCCCCGATAAACGGTCTGGCAACCGAGAAGGGCTCGAACGAGAAGGGTTGACTCGATACCGCTTGCAAACGAGAGACAACCGGATGTCCCGTCAAGGGGAAAAGGAGACACAGCCAAACTCCTCTATCGTTATCAACAATTCAATAGTGTTTAATTTATTTATGCGCCGTTAAATGCCGGGACTAATTAGATGGTGGCATAAAGATCCAAGAACCTCGTACCCTCTACGGGCCCTTATCCAAGTGGTTCAACCAGGCTGCGCCTCGTGGGGTGTAACCTGCAGCAGCAGAGGGATGGAAACGAAGGTTACGGAGGCCTCCATAACCAGCCGGAGACAGACAATGGCAAAGAATGAGCCAGAGTCTCTCTGAATAGGCCTCAAGACACTGAACGCTATAATGCGAAAGACTCCATTGTGACGCGGGCAGTTAAGTGCTCCTGTCTGGTCTCCGAAACGAAGTGGGCTATATTCTGCTCCTTTTCCAACCTTTTGGTCTTTCGTATTAGCCTCTCTGGCTCTTTTAGCTCTCTTTAGGTGTGCCTCTGTCGTCACCTCCTCAATTCGAGCAGCGAGCTGCTTTTGGACCTGTCGCGATATTAACCCTTTCTCCTTAGCGAAATCTAATGAACTAATACATGTTGACTACACAAGCTTTGCGACGATGCAACGCGTGCGGTCGCGAAGATCTTTTGAAACGTCTGAAAGTTATGTGCGGATATTCACCGATACAATAATAAATCTATTCGAAAGAGATTTCTTTTGTTTAGATAAATTAACGATGGATTAAGAGGGGTGGGGGTTAATACGAAGAACAAATCATTGTAGATCTTATTCCTGGAAGCTGTAGATCATCAGTTACATGTTCCACTACTTTCTTGTTCGTGTCGGTTCCGAAGAACCGCTGAAAAATCTTTATAGGTGGCGGTAAGGCTTTGCACGGACTTTCAAGCGTGAATTCCGAGCGAGCGACAGATCCGGGTAAAGAATGAAATGAAATGTTGGATATTTAAGGCCGGAAAGGGGCGAGGGTGGGGGAAGGAAGAAGAGAAGGAGCGAGACAAGATGAGCCGTGGCTGCGAAAGTTTCGCTCTGCGGAAGAAGCGTCTGACCGCGGCACGATTCACGGATGATAAATCGTTGAAACCTTTTCACCGGGCTCGTTCGGCCGGAAGTAAAACGAATTTAAGGTCCGATTGCTGGGAGATACGACCCTGTAGTTAAACAGAACCGCCAAGATTTTTAGCTTAGAAAACAAAAATCTCCTGACTCGAGCTAAAGAGAGTTCAACCGACTATTCGACTCGGCGAAAGAGGATTATTGTAACGAAACAACCACAAATTGCGATCAACCGGTACGATGTAACGGCAGTTTTCATCGTCCGGTAGGCCAGCAAAAATAATTTAAACCGTACACCGAGCTACGTTGCAGATTTACGACGTGTCGCTGCGACGTGGACGTAGCACGGCAAAGTGGCTCGACGCATTACGAGAATCGACCACGTACACTATCGCACACGCCAACACGAACACGTATACACAGAGGCAACAAGGTAACACCTTTCCTCTTACCCGCCACGTTTGCAGCGGCCCGCGAAGCGACGTTTTGCTTTATGTACACTGGCCTCGGCGATACGTGACGTATGATAAACAACACGTGTTAACATGTAACGAGAAGAAAGAGTATGCGAACAACCAGCACCAACGTGTCGCGTTTTCGCACTTTTATTCGTCCTGCTGCAACGGGACACGATTTCGAGACTAATGGCAGTGTAGTCTATTGAAAATGTAAATGCAAAAGGGATTGACTGGGATATAGATCAGTTGAGTTTCCACTCGAGTAAAATGGACGCTTGTACCAATATTTCTTTGCGAGATTTACTGTCATAGAAGTCAAGCATGTCCACTAAGAGAGCCACGCTGAAAATGCCACTCCATAATTATAATTTTCATATTATATCCCTCCTCGTAACATAGACTGACTGAAATAAAATTTAGCAACTAATCATGTCTCAAAACCAGCTCGACGGATAAGTAAACAATTGAAAAAATATTTAAATATAGAGTTTGCAATTGACGAACGTGAAATTGCAAACAGCCTTGAAAGAAAGAAAAAACAGGAAGAGACAGACGATGTGTAGGCGTGTCTCAATCTGGAATATGAAAACAGTTCCGAGAACAAGCTACTGTATTCAAAGTTCTCAGATATCGAACGTGCTGTTCTTTCATACGTTCGAAAGGTGTGATATCTCGTTGCGTTCCTCGCGTACGACCACGAAGGAATTCAGCGGTATGTTTAATCAGAAGCGAATCTTGTTTCTCGCGGTAATTACCCGTGGTAATGAGGAAAACGAAGAGAAACAGTTAAAGGATGTAACGTAAACGTCTTGTCACGCGTTCCTGCAACACGATAAGTACAAATTATCGTAGCCACTTTATTGCGGTAGATAAGCATGCCGTTTACTTAATTGTGTTTCACGGAATCTGAAACCACGGCCCTGGATTTAAAAAAAGAATTGCAACTGTAACAAAACTTTATCATGCAAGTACTTCCTCGTTAAATTCTAAAAAATATTATCTACAAGAGTTGAATATTAATATAGGTTTAAAAATGAGAAATGTCCTTAAAAGAAGGGGACACGTTAAAACAAGAATTCGCGAAAAGCAAGACAGAAATATTTATAATAATCGCGTAGAGAGAAAAAATGGCCCCAACTTTTGTCTCTGTAATCAAAAAAAGAAAGAAGAAAGAATACGTCGAGTGTACGAACGAGTGTCGCCTCTAAAATGGCGCAGCTCCACGGTCGTTCGTTTCTCTTATATCCTTGATAGTCGCTCGTAAACCGAATTAACAGTACGGCCACGTGACCGTAGTTAGCGTCTACACACATACACACAGAAACGTTTAAAATGTAAACTCACACGAGAACCTGTTCGCACACGACGTATACGACTTACACACGTTCAACGACGCGTCGAGAAGCTGCGAATTCGCCAGCAACGCGTACACACGTGCAGAAACAGACACACGTACACACACGGAGACTACGGACACGCGTGTGGATAAACGTGAGCAATAAGAGAAACCGGCAGAGGATATCATAGAAGCGGGGTAGCAGCTCGTGAGGAATGGTAGGGGATGGAAAATGCATATCCAGGGGATGAAGAGGTGGCCTCTCAGAGCTTGGCATGGTACAGTGGCTACCCGGCCACCCGTTTTCCACCCCCCGACCACCGCCAGCCCCCGTGCGAAACCCGTACCTCTCGCGAAACGTACATCTACTTGCTCTTCTGCCCTCGGCTCACCCTCTGCACCCCCTGTTCCTATTTTAGCCGGGTGCAGTCGCTTACAGCGCTTCCAAATTCACGTAATAAAGCTAGGGCGGGCGAGCTAGCGAGAGAGCGAGAGAAAGAGAGAGAAAGCAGAGGCGCCCACGCTAAGTACATTTACACGGATAGATGAAAATATCAGGAACGAAGGACCGGCAAAGGTTCGCTGTCCCCGTTTGTGAAGGTGGTAGGCGGAGAAAGAGGGCGGACTACTTAACATTCTTTGCCCTGGGACCGACCAAGCGGCAGAGGGATCGTGTTACGCCGAAAACCGAGTGCACAGGTATGTCCGTTTGTTTATAGATATAGACTACATTCTTTTTTTGACAGCGGGGGAGAGACATCGGGCTTGGAAAAAACCGACTGAGGGCGAAATCTCTCGTTATAATTTCGAGCGTAACCGTTTGCACGGATCTTCTATATTTGCCCTCGGATAGGTGAACCTACGAAGGGCTGCTTGTCCTTCCTTTTACCGGGTTCCACGCCCTCTCCCGCTCCTTGCCCTCGCCTCCACTTTTTTCGTACATTTTCAACGGTGGATCGCTATTTTCGAGGAACACGCACCGATACACGCGCCCTGTTTGTCGGCATTTATATTACGCGATCTAAAAGGGCGAGGGTTCTAGAATAAAAGAGAAGACTAATCCATTCGGCGTGACTCGATCGATCAGCGATATTCTCAAGTTCCTTTCAGAGAAAAACGTCGCTAATTATTTCTGTCGATAAGGTTTTCAACCCCCCCCCCCCCCCCCCCCCCACCTTATCGTCCAATGATTAAATAATCCTCGAGAATAAATAGATTCGAGTCGATTGTTAGCAGCAAGTTAAAAGAGGGTGCGATCAAAAAGTTTCCTATATCCGTAAGAAAAATATCTGCACATTGGCTCTAATGTATCAAGTCACGTAACGCAAACTAAGTTATAATTTACACCGTCGACTCTCTGGTTCTCGCTCAAGAATATCAAGGGCTACTCGTCGTTCCTCTCCCAACCCTTGTCCGCGCCGAACACCCGTCAAACCTTCCATTCCAACTCGAAACGTTGAATGTATCTCTTTTTTTGACCATGCACCGTACAGGTGTATTTATTTCTTCGTTTTTGCGAAAAGAACAAGGGGGTCTGTCGGACGTGCACCCCGAAACGATGAAGTGTGTACCGGAGCAACGTAGGAAACCGGTGCTTTCGTCGACGTGCAGCTTGATAGAAGAGCGTGCACACGCTCCGTTCATCGGATACCGACTCCCGCTGCAGGCTACATTGGAGCAGATTAACCGGAAGGGATTATTACAAGGGAGGATGGAGGGATGTACGCATTTGTTCCGGCCAAGGGATGAGAAGGACCTACATGTTACTCTACAGCCAAGCACAGCAGTCGGAGAGATTCTTTTTAATTTCACCACCCATTTTTTCTCAACTCTCCTTCTCTCTCGATTCCACCTGTCCTTCAACCGATCCTGCTACGTTTCAAACCGTTTACACGACAGAGAATTTTCATGTAAATGCGATGCAACGCGCAATCCTTCAATTCTGTCCAGTTGCTTGTTCGAGTCTGCCTTCGTTTCGAATCGGTTAACGAGATCGATCGAATTATCGAAGCTGCACCATCACCCGTAAGTATTTAGACACTCCAAGTTAATTTAGATATGTATACATTTTTGTTTCGCTAAAAAAGTGAGACGATTTAATTTCTTCGATATTGAATTCCTTCCTTGTACTGTATAAATATGTGTACGAGTTTTTACTAATCGAAGTTATATCGAAAAGCATCGTTCGAAATAGATTCGATATGTCTACAATAACGCACAGGTGACCAAATAGGATACCGTGTATATGGGATTGTCATTCGTCTTTTTTGACACGACGATCAGCAAAACGAAGACAATCGAGATTTAACGAATAAAAGTGCAAACAGAGGTATCGATATGCGAAACAGCGGTTCGAACGATCCTGTTGCATCGGGACACGCAAATCTATTCGACAAACAAGCGATGGGTTTCATTCCGCAGCGATTCGATGCTTCTTGGTGGGTACACAAAAGAGGGACGATGCATTTTTTTCAACAAACTCGCGGCTTTAACGTCCAGATCGTCCGACCGTTTCGTTCTCGGCAGAGACACGCACGCACAAGGGTGAGGAGTTGTGCACGCGCGAAAAATAACCCGTTCGGTATTCGCCGGTGAGAAGCCGGGGATTAACGTGTGCACGTGCGAACTCCTCTCCGGCGTATTAAACGATTCAACGAGTTTTATTTATTTAGGAAATGAAAATCCTAATAGACTTTTGCTTCGCTGTTATATTTTCTTGTCTGGTCAGAGAGGGCCTCGTGCTTACGTACGTACTGCGCGTCCATCGCAGGCTGCTTTCATCAAATACATATGCTGTTTTTGTGTAGTGGAAATTGTAGGGTTCAGTATAGCAAGAAGCGGTGCCTCTTTTTAACTCTTTACCTGGATACCTATTTGCACAGCGATGTTGACTCTTTGAATTCTCTGTCAGTTTTGTCTGGGTGATGCACTCATTTTCGTTGGAACGATTTCGACGATTAATGACAAGTCATCTACAGAGGTCTGAAACTTTCGATAACACTCGAAAGCATAGATCACACTTTTTGAATTTTTTGTAAACAACTGATAACACCTCGATTCGAATGCATAGATGAAAAATAAAGCGTTAATAGTCGGCGGATCGAACGTCGAAGAAGCGCGATTAATTAACGCCGGCTTTTTTCCGCCTTCATTTGCAAGAAAAACACCCTCGAAGCACGATAAAACGCATTGGTTCGATACTTGGTTACTCAGGGTATTAAACGGTGGCGACGTATTGTTTAAAGGCTGGTCATGTGTGGGATCGGTCACCCTGTATAAGAGAGCCGTGGTAAATATTAGGTACCATCCTGGCGGCGTTAAGTGTACAATGGTGAGAGAGGTTGCCAGGGGGTGTAACGCATGAAGGGGTGAGAGACAGGGTGGAAGGATACCTTTCGTCCGTAGAACAGGCGAAGGTAGAGATGGAGGCGGCGACCAAATTGAATTTGGGTTCTGGCCTCTGTTTAGATTCCTCGTTGGTTGTTTAGTTTAGAGGAACAAAGAAAACATCTATGTGTTTATTCTAGCCAACGCTTCATCCCCGCCCCTTTACGCTCTTGCCACGATGTGTTCTCTCTCTCTCTCTCTCTCTCTTTCTCTTTCTCCCTCGTTTTCACATTATTTCTATCTCTCGCGGGAAACCACTCTTTCTTCTTCATCCCTGTTCCCTCTCATTTCTCTTCAACTGGATTCCACGACGATCCGCAAACTCTTCCCACCGTATGCACATTTTTTCATGGGAGGCTTCCAACCCTCTCGTTCTCTAATTCGTTAAATACGCCCCTCGCGTTGCATCGCCCTTATTTTGCTTTCAATTTATCGCTGAACGTTTCGACGTTGGATCTGATACTTCGAATATTAACAATTTCCTCCGTTCGTTTGTTTTTCGATCGCCAAAAAGAAATGGAGAACCGTCACGAATTCGTCCATCTACGAGTCACGTTTGTTTCATTTTATAAAGAATTCCAAGAGAGTGCGCTGCTCGAAATAAACACCGAACAGTTGCTCGTCAAATAGTCATCCGCGACTGTTGTCGATTACGTTTCGCCTCTCGAAAATAATTATAATTTTACGCGAATGCGAACGGAACGCTCCGAATAATTTCGCGAAATTGAGACTGAAAAGAAACTGCCACGCCACTGGCAAAGTACCGGTGATAACGGTGATAAGGTAACCAAGACTCGCGCGTGTGGTCGTCAAGATAAAAGCGAACAGATGTGAATATATTCAACCGCAATACGCTACGATGCGCGTTTAATTCGAGCATGTTTCATCGACCAAGCAAAGACGCGTTTAAATATAACGATTAGATTAACAGCCTTACCATTATCTATCTGCAAACCTCTGTATTTTTCTTTTTCAACTGCTCCTCTCCGTAAAATAACGCAACACGATTGTTACGCATTGCGGACGATCACGGATCAGGGAGCGAGCGTAGACAAGGCTCGATGTTTAGAGATCGTTCGACGCGAAAAGACAGTTGTTTCAGGTGTACTTCGCGTAGAATCCGCCGGCTGTTTGAGATTTCGGGGCGAAAGAGGGACGAACGGCAAGATTTAGCGGTATCCGATGGTGTTTACACGGAGCGACACGAAATGTTTGGCCGCGATTCTCTCGCGAGTTATTTCAGGTGGCCGGCAAAGCTTCGTATAGTTTTGTCAACCGACGCGAAGCCGACCGTAAAAACTCCGGGATTCGCGTTCACGCCGTTTCCACCGACTTCCTACTTAATTTTTCGCGTTCTTTTTAACCATCGAACGCCGACAGCCAGGTCAATCGTGGTCCAGACCAACAAAACGGTGCATCTGTTATAATTTATTAGAAAATAATACCCAAACAGAATAAGTACGACAACGAATGGAAAATCAAATTGAAATTCTAAATAATAATCATGATCTATCGGTATCGCGTTAATTTTAATGGCAAACCGTTGATTTTCATCAACCGAACTGCATCTTTGAACTCCAGATGAATATTTCGTAGTATCCTCTGGTTTATTATTAAAGCATACGACGTTGCGAACGGAGGAATGTCCAGTTGAAATACTCAACTGTGCATTCTTCGTCTTGCGTGACTGACGCTGCAGGAGGTGTTATCGTTATTTAAGAAAAGTTGGGCATCCATAGAAAACATTGTGGTGGCGGGATATATGTGGAAAAATCGACACAAGGGACAAGGTTAAAGATCGTTGAAATTTGGGAGGATGTTCGACTAGATTTTCTCAGGTATCACTCAGCGGCACGAATCGAGCGTGTGAATAATGGAGGGTAATCGCCCTTGCCAGTCTCTGTCGACCTTCGCCCCTCGAGGGTAGCAAGGTGGGAGACTAGAAGGGTGGGATTTCTAGATTGGATTTAAGTACACAGCCGTGAGGTTTCAACCGGTTAATAATGTAGATAAAACCGAGACTTGGAAGAGACTACGAGAGACGTCACGATGTTGTGGCGAACTTGAATTTCCCGACTTTCCACCCCTTCCTGTTCCGTTCGCTGATTTAATTTGACAAATTGACAGACATCGGCGAAACACTGGAGCCGTTCCAAAATAAATACGGCAACCTGTTCCTTCGTCTTCCGATTACCAACAATTTATAGTCCCGTTCAAATAAAGAGATACCAAAACGGGAAGAAGCCACTCGAGGTCGCAAAATAGAACATAAAAATTCATTAACGCTCAGCAAAGGGTAGGGCAATCGAATCAATGCGGTAGGTTAAACGAAATAAAAACGAGACGAGGTCAAGAATCTTCCATCTGGCGGAAAATTGCAGGATCCTCCTCGGAAAGGTAAGCGAGAAATGAAATAAGGGTATCCTCTCGTTGCCGAGAATCGTGTTTCATCTTCCGCGAGGCGACCGTCACGCGGAAGAAGTCGCCAGTCAGCGGGCGGTTTGCAGTAATTTATTAAAATCCTCGCTTCTTTACCCGAAAAAGGAGAAAAAAGGAAAATCTAGCAGAAGGACAGAGCAAACGCGAGAACCTGACGGAACACGAGAGAGGGAGGTCGTAGGAAGAGAAAGAAGCCTTTTATGCGCAGGCCAGCTGGCTCAGCACGACAAAAATTCTTTCAATTACAGAAAAGCGAATTCTCCTTAACTCCTGGGCATCGATATTCATAGCGAAGCGTGTTACGTAAAAGTTACGGCGGGATTCTGGTCGGGAGGAAGCGCGGAAAAGAGGGAGACAGGATGCGGATCAGGCTGCAGCTCGGTTATAGGCACTCGAGCCGAACTCGTGGACCAAGAAAGGGGAACGAGGGGGTGTTAACGCGAAGGCGGGTGGAAAAGTATAACGGAACGAAGGGATGGAGAAGAAGAATTGGGCAGCAGAGGGCGGCAAGCCAGGCTTGATTGGAAAGGACAGCCTATCCGCAATTTGCGATCCAACAGAGGGGAATAGAGGAGGTGAGAATTCGCTTGTCTTTCATCGGGACTTTCTTTCCCTCTTTTCTTCGTCCCCTCCTTCTTTTTTCCTCTCTTTTCTCTTCGCTTACACGCAACCCCTTTTTGCATTTCAAGGGACGCGCCACCAGAGACGACCTCGTCGATACCAGCGGTCTTATCCAGCCAGATCCTTTGGATTCTTGCTCGTCGCGGAGACGTTTGGATATTAACCGGCAGCCAGGATAAACGACCTCGTGATTCCAATGAAATATCGACAGCGGCGAAAGTTTGTTTAATCAGGGAATGCCGACGTCGCGCACCCCGCGATTGCCAACTCTCCGGTTCAACTTTGGGGACGAAAAGGGGGATTGTAACGTTTCAACCCTTTAACGCGGCATAACCGCGAAGGAAAGCTACAGAGGACGTAGAAAGTATTCGTATATCGAACGACACTTTATAGAATTGCAGATTATTATCTAATTTTATTTTGCATCGATTAGAAAATCGAATACATGGTCCTCTTTTGTTTTAAAATTTGCGAACGGTATTGTCTGATTGTCCTGTACAAGCTTCCATAAATAAGTGTTTCTCGTGGCTAAAGAGTTAATAAGATATCGAATCGAACACGATACGAGGACACGTCTCTACGCAGATTTATCGTTTATCGAATTCTATTTCCTGTCTCCCTGCCGCTTTGAATATCGACTATCGGGCTAATATTAAAACGCAATTGTCGTATTCGCCTGCACCGAGTTTAGCCACAGCGTTCAATCAAAATGGATACAGGTCGGGACATTTTATTTTTCGCAGGTCAGACCAAATGCGTCGTAACCTCGACTGTGGTCTACCAAAGCGACGATTGTATTATTAATGAATATTTTATTCTTTTCTTTGATCCGTTTGCTTTCTTTTTACGATTGTCCAAGAAATACGCTCAAAGAGTACGACACATTTACCGATCTTATGAATGAAGAGTTTTCTTCTGCTCGCTCCCCATACAGAGTTGCCCTGATTATTCTAGCAAAGGGTTAAGAGATTTAATTTTTTGTTTCCGATTTTAGGAAAAGCAACATTTTCTACGTCTTCCGCGAATCTAACGTCTCCACTTACGTCATTCGAACCCTCGCGAGCAACCCTCGACTTTGTGGAACCTCTTAAATTATAAACAGTGTCAGCCAACGCTGCGAGACTTCGATCGACACGTAACCGCAGAAACTTCCGAGTGCCTGGTCCTCTGGAACTCCGTTCCAGAATTCAAACTTACGCGGCTATGCTCTTGTCTCCAAGTTTCGCGTCAATCTTCGTGCGAGCATGACCGCATTAATTTCAGAACGACCATGAGGGACCGTATGGAATCATTTATACGCGTTGAGTGAATCGAAATACACGATACTCCTTCGAAGTTTCGTTACATGTTTGATGCGAAGTAAATGGATCCAATTTTCTCTCGATGGCAGAGAACAACGAATTAACGCTGCAAATGCAATTTTGAATTTGGTTAGCAAGTAAGCAATTTTGACATCGGCAACAAAATGGTCATGAGATAGGAACGGAGTTCCAAGGGGTAATTGAAAATAATTAACTCGAGAAAACAATCGAAGGCATTAGCAAGTTCGAACATGGTCGTCGAAGTTAGAGAGGCTAGCAAGACTGGTCCCTTCCTATGGGACAATGAAGGAGGACAGGAAGTCGTGGTCGAGCTGCCGAGTGGTCAGCAGAACTTGATAGTTTCTCAAAACTCGATCTTCGAATCTCCTCCTCGAATCTCGCATGCTGCCAAAGAACCTTACTCACACACAGACACTCAGTTGTTGTACCATCATAGGTGCACTCCAGTGTCATCCAGAATGGTAATCGATATTCTAACGAGCCACGTCGATCTCGCTTTGCCTGTACATCGACTTACATCTATATTTACGTCGTGCCTTTATGCTGATCTTATAATCGAGTTAACTATCGAACGGATTAAACAAAAAAGCGAAAAAGAACCGGAAAGAAACTAGACCAGTGTGTCGTTAAAATAATCCCAAAAATATCTCCTCGACGCACACTTATGTATACGTGTCAGCCTGACGATAAGCAAATCTCTGTTTACACGTAACCAACAGGCGAGCAGATGTACGTGTCGCACGTGTAATTCACACGCTCGTGTTGGTACACACGTATTTACCTGGTGCGTCACGTGAACTTGATATTCACCGCCACTATCTACATACAAGCGAACGAACCAGTACGTAAACGCGATGTTCGAATAAAAATATCTTTCGTGATTCGATGTGTCAGTCACGATTATTAATATAATTTATTGCGACTGAAAAGGGGGCTGTTATCGATGAAAGAAGCCTTATCGAAGAATCTCCGACACCAACCGAGCGAAACAAATCTACAGGGAAGCGATAAGAAATCGGTATGCAACGATTATTTTTCAAAAAGTTTGTGAATGACTATATTTTCGGGAAGGTAGATTAAAGTACCGAGAAAAAATGATGATTTATCACGCTCGAAATTCGTGGCTGACGCGGTTGTCAAAGATGTAATCAAGATATTCAACGATTCACCGGTTCACAGAAAACTCTTCGCATTTGATTCGCTGTTCCAGAAAGAATCGGCATTTCATTGTACCCGCGAGATACACAGAAACACTTGCATCTAACGTATCGAGAAAGAAACACACGTATTTCGGAGCGGTCGGTATGTACGCACGTGTCACGCATACACGCATTCCGAAGGTGGTTTGGCTTTATACCTGGCCGAGCGTGCGACCATATCGTTCCCCCTTTCGAAAAGGAAACCGTCGAAAAGGCCGCTTTAAGGGCCATAAAACATTTGTTTCCCTCCGTGGCGTTCGTCGCTACCCGACCGAGTGCTATATTGCGTTCAGCCGCGAACGCGGGATTTTGAATTGAATTTGAAATCAGGGGGCTCGATTTTATGGTGGCCCGGGTGTCAAACGTCTTGGAAGTATCGCGCTATGACTGCCTCATACAGGGTGTCCCACAATGAAACGAACAAACTTTGCCAACACATTCTGAACAAATGACGGTACATCAATTTAGCTTCATTGTCGTAATCTGGACCAAAATATTTCCAGTACGTAGATTATCATGCTGCATCTATTAAGTGTCATCAGGTGTCTTTAAAAAACTGTAATTGTTCTCTCTATTGCTATCTATAATTTCAAACTTTCAATACGAGATCTAATTAAGAAGAGACGATTCTTTACGATAAGAGTAATTGCGATGGAGATTTAAACGTCACCCCGTACATATCGCGGGAAAACTTTCGAAGATCGAAAACCCTCTGGCGAGGATTGTTATCGGTTTACTCGTTTTCTCCTGGCGTGTATCGCGCGATATAGAACGATCACGATCGTTCAATTCCACTTTTCCATTTCCGCGGGAGGTTCACGGAAAAAAGAACGGCAGAACGACGCTGATCCAAGCAGTATGTAGTTCTTATCGTTCAAAGATTCTTTTATTCCGAGGAACGAATGAGTCTACTCGGATAAATCTTAGCGCGCATCGTCCGTTTTATCGCGGGTAAGCAGATGTTTGCTTCTAAAATTAGTGCTATTTATGGAGTGATGTCGTCGGTTATTAATAAACCTATCTGTGCGTTCCATATAAATTCGTAGAAAAAAAGAGAAAGATGGCGAGTAAACTAAGTTTGACGAAGGGAAATAGTTCACGGCACGTCGCGTTTCTAACATTCTCGAGCTTCGGGAAGTATCGAGGCATGCAAGTTTCTCGTTTCTGTCGTCTTGTGTGCGTTACGAAGTTTATGAGAATAATCCGAATTTCAACAGCACGTGTGTTTATTGTAATAATATTTTCATCGATTGTAGACGTTTGTTGCGGAGAATCGAAAAGTTTCGAGATATCGAATCCTCTGCTGAGCGATGAAGTCACATGAAATGGGTAAAAATATCCAGCAACGGTAAGAAGAGAAACGGGAACAAGAAGTTGTTCTTCAAATTTTAGGATTATTAACCCGACACGTATGCCTTCCTCGGTAGGTATTTGGACGGTTAAATAATAGATTTCCATATGTCCAAAAAAAATTATGCAACTGGTAGAAAATTTAGCACGTTTCGGGAGTTGAAAGCCGATCAAAATTCGCACCATCGCGTTTTAGAGGTTATGTTAATTTTGAGAAAAGATGCGGCGCGCAATGGAGAAAGGCGAAACATGGTTATCTTATCGTAAGCGAATTTTCAGAGATTAATTCCTTACCTGGTCGTTGTCTTGTTGATCTTGGCCGTACGAGGGGGTGTCACCATTCGGGGTAGTGGCGGCGGAGGGTCGCTGTGACGTTGACAAGTTGATCGCGCCGTCTCCGTCTGTGTCATGATCCATTATGCCATCGTCCTGAAATCACGATCATCGTTACGTCAAATCGAAGCCTTCTGGTGCAGTGAACTTCACCGTGAACTCGTACACGTATCGTACACGCACACATATGCATATGTATCGTACAAGATACGTGTATGTTCGTGTCTCGGAGTTGCGTTAGTAGACGAAATTTTTCGTGCTTCGTTTCTCCTATCCGGTCGAATGTTTTTCAACGGTCAGGCACGAAAGTTTAGCTTCCCGACAGAGGCTCCGAGGAAGGAAAAGGATCTGGGGGGCTTCTATGAAGGTCTCAAAATGTGCTTTGTTATCCGATATATTACCCTCGGCCCGAGGAACAATTTTAGATCACGTCTGACGCATGTGATTCCATACACACGAGGCAAAGGCAACAATGTCCGGCTAATAATATATTCCACGCTTGCATTTCATACCGACGACCGATCAACCTGCCAAAATAATCGAGATTCTCCTTTCGCGACAACGTACACTTTATCGATCGTTCCTTCGACATCGTCGATCACTTACTTCACGCGAACTCCTTGGTCCCCGATCTCGGCCTGCCGACAGTCAGCTTGTAATTCATGGAAGCGTGTTCACGAGCGCGCACAGGAAACGTCCTCTCGAAACGGGCCAAATCTTTTCTCACACACCGAGCGATACACTTGGAGCCACGAGTAAAAAAAGGCTAGCCACTAGCGAGATATCGCACTTCACGAAGAAGGAATCACCAAACCGGAAGTACGCAGATTCCCGAAACGTTGCACAACGATCGCGCGGGTTAAACGGTCCATCGGGGGTTACGCGGATCGAATCGCGTCACTCGGTTCGTTCAACCTTCGCCCGCTCGCGAGCGGTGCGTTTACAGGGTGAAAACACGGAGCGGTGGAACGCACGTGGACGCAAAGGTGGCTCCGAAACGTTAAGGTGGAAAAAAAAGAAAGAGAAACACCTTTGAACGGAGCGAGCACGACGAGGCTGGTGAATAAGAGTAGGACGATAAGTTGGAAGAGGAGAAGGAGGAGGAAGAGGAAACGACCACGACGCCGGTAAAGAAGACGAAAATCAACGTTCACGCGGCGACCGAGTAGCGAGGACTAAACACTAAAACCGGCGCAGGCATACCAACCAGCCCAACCGGCGAGGCTGTTGCTTATTGTGTAAATATAAACAAATATAGTTGAAACCAACCAACAGGCCTGCTTTCAGCTCTCTTCCCTCTCCCCTAACGCCGCGTCTTCTACTCTACGTTCCGTGCCCTACCTTCTCTGTCGGCATCTTCCCCTCCCCATTTATCGTTCGTCTCGCCTCCCTAACCCCGTACCACAACACTTTGCCCCTCTCGCTCCGCTGTAACACCCACCCTTCGTCACGTCGCTGACCCCACCGCCGCCAGGCAAACCAGTACATCATATGTACGAGCCACGTTGTACCGTGGCTTGGCTTGGCCTGGCCTGGCCCGGCCTGTCTTGCTTCGCCTTCTCTTCTTGTCTTCCCATATGCTCGTCTGTGCTCGAACATTACACATCGTCGCACGGCTGTTTGGCAAGCGGCTGTACGCGACGCCTAACTCTCTGACGCTCTGCTCCGTTACGACCGGCCGAGAGAGTTTGCTCTTCCACGTTTCTTTTCATCGGACTGCAGAGATAATCTTCTCGACGGTGTCGCGGATTCGTCCCTTCGAGCTTTCTGTGCGGAAATAGTTCGATCTAACGATGGTCGAACGCGCATCCGATATCTCGTTGAACTTTTTGGAGCACGAGCTTGAGAAAGATGCCGAGGACATGCGGATACGAAGAATAAATATGTTTTTTCGAGAGGCCGCGAGGTGACTGTGACTTTCTTAGGTACACTCGAACGATTCGATTCCACGGACTTACTAATAAACTATGAATATTCCGTTCTTTCGTTGACTGGATACACATGAACGCGAGGAGGTACTCGCACACACTGTCGTTCCGTAAATACGTGTGTACACGTGTTGTCTGACGCAACCTGAACCACCGGCTCAAGTTTGTATAGGCGAACCGGAAATGGGGGACGAAATATTCTTCGAAACGGCATGTCCTTAAATATATTCCTTTCACTCGTGTTTCGAACACACGACGATGGAACGCCCCGCGGTTCGACGCTTTTAAAAGTGGACTTTTTTTTATTTTTCTGGTACATCATGAATTAGTCGCCGTTTTATGCGGCGCGTGTCGTCTCCTGAAACCTCGAAGTATCAAAAGTCATGTTTAATTTATGCAACTACCCCTTCCAAGAGAACCCACGGTAGCGCGCACGGTATCCGAAAGGGGATGATGAGATATTCCACGAGTGACTTTATTAAGCTTACGATACTAGTCCTATCGGAACTATTCCAAGGCAAATCCTCGGCTTTGGCCGTTCCATTGTAGAACTGCTAGGTGTATCCTCGTGACCCAACGGTGGTTCAACGAGGGGAGCCACGGACCCATCGCCCAGTCCTATGACAACAAAACTGGGGGCAAAAATAGGCGCAGCCGGTCGGCCAGGCTTGTATACGTGGCGTATACTAAATATGTATTTATTAAGTAAACAACCGTTGCGCTGGGGTTCTAAGGTACATACGTCTCGTTTCCTATTTCATTGTGAGTAATGCGTTCTCGTGAACCCGATGGTGTTTGGTTACTACATGCTGCAAGAACATAGAACCCCCTTTTGCTTGTGCCTCACAAAAAAGAGAGGAGTCGAGGCTAAGATGGTTCTTGCATTCCGATATAGATGGGAATCAGACATTAATCCTTTCGATAGCGAAAGTGACTGTAGTCATCGAAGGTTCAAATTTTGATTCGGTCGACGATGACCGTGGTCAAGGATAGCAAGTAGCGCCGTAGCAAGATGATCGCATCCGTACATCATAAAAATAAAATCATGGTGGACATATTCTGACATGATGACGGCGAGACCGGTGTCCTTTGAGCAATTAACGAGATATAGGATAATCCGACCGACGCGAAAGGGGTTAAAAATTAAAACCAAGGTCCAGGGTGTCCATGGAACCCGGTGCAGAGGCAACAAGGGTTAAGAACGCAGCTCGTGCGAAACCTGTACACGGTCCATAGGAACGCGATCGTTGGACGGTCGGGTGGTACGATCGAGCAAACCGACCGTAAAGAAGGATAATCGCCGGCAGTCGAAGTAAGAAGAGATAACGAGATCGTATATCCCCATCAAAAAGGAGAGAAGGACAAGGTAAACGCTCGTCTTCTCGTGGTTGCGTGTACGTGTGTGCTCGGTCGAGCTATGACCATCACCCTTTTTATGAGGGCACCCTCGCACGAACACGAGCACGCGCGTGGCTCCGTACTCCCCTTCTAAATAATAAACGAGAGGATTTACCCCCGTCAGGTTCGCGCGACGGTACATAAAAATACTCGAATCTGAGAAATTAGCGGCGGGACTAACGGGACATCGTTCGTCGCAGGAGTCAGAGGCAGGACGAGGCGAACAAGAAGAAGAAGGAGGGAGACACGGGACACGGAAAAAGAGAGGCTCACGATGGGAAGGGGTCAGAGAGAACGGAGGCGTTTTCGGTCTCGGTGCAGAGTGGAGACCAGGAAAAAAGGGTACGTAAAAGGGTTGAATTAATGTCGCGATAAATATATGATTTAAGGTGGAAACGTTTGCAACTCCGGCTAATTTTTTATCTGAGACCGCGGCGTTCCTCGTCGAGAGGAGTTTTTTACCCTAGGAAAGAGAGACCGACGATCTCTCGAAGCGAGCACACTTGGACGTCCAAGGGGATTGAAGCTCGACCGCGGGGAAAAGGAAGCACGGCTGGGAAGGAGAAAAGCGGCGGCAGGGGGTTGAAAACCGAGCGGCAGGGTGACAGTGGCGGAGAGTGGTCGAATCCAACGGTTATTTCTTTTTTCGGGTAATTTACTACCGGCGAAAATTTGAGCGGACGCGCGCTTTTTAATAGTTCGCGCCACTCCAAGGACTCTCTCCGTCTCTGTCGTCTTTTGTTTTTTTTTTTTCGTCCCCCCATTCCCGTGGCACCGCCATCCCGCATCTCTTTCTCCGTCTGTCGTCCAAGAGGACCAACGTGCAGGGACAACGTGGCGGCATCGTTCCGCCGCGGTTACGATGAAAATTACGAGACTATAAAGCGGCCATCCACGACGCAGTTTATGTCACTCGACTCTACCGACGAATTTTACTACAGATTACTCATCGCTTTTTTTCGAACTTTCAAAGTACTCGCCGAGAGCTCTCGTACCTATGACCACGCTCGATTACGCGATAATACAAATTGCGACTCGACAATGATGGATCATCGACAGCTTTTAGAATGGAGTTTTAAATATTCTCACGTCTTCGCGTTCGTCCATCGAGTGCCCCGGAAATGAAAGTAATTTTGCGACAAAAGTCTGTGTTGATCAAAGTCGATACCCGGAACGAAAGCCCCTCGTTTTGTTGCTAGCGAAATTCGATCAGCGGTGAACCTACCCCATTCACGGTCAATTAACGACAAACAATCAAACCCTTGGCCGATCGACCACCTAGTCCTTTCGCGCGCAATTTCGCGTCGACTCGAAATCCTTGGTAGATTGTACGTCATTCCGATTTTCGGGACGAGAGAGCATCCCGCGGGACCGCAAACAGCCGTTCCCCCAATTATCTACGACACGAGCGAGGCGTTGATGGCGAAACTCGCGCCTATCAGCGGCGCATACGTGACAACGGGGCTGCGAACGGGAATCAGAACTATTCCCAGCCACCCTTATTTCTTCGCCGGCGAGAAAGATAGAGAAGACAGAACACGAAGAGAACACGAAGGGTGGCGGTCACCCTACAGGAAGCGAGAACAGCCACGACCGCTTAGGTTTCCGCAGCGTCGACGCTTTTTGAATTAACCGCCCTGGACATTAGAATACGAAATTGATATATTATGGCCGAGGAGTAAGCTCGTTTCTCCCCTTCTTTAACCCTCCGTTGAAAGGCCGCGAAACCGCGTGGGTTAGACGGGACCGTGAAAGAAGAAGAAGGGAAGAGAATGGTCCGGTTACACACACTCTTTAAGCATGACTGGCCGCCGTTCGCATCTTTCATCGCATTATCTGCCCTCGTAAAACACATCTTTATAGGTTTCCCGAAACGTTGTTTCCCTGCCACGAATTCTACGGGTCCAACGTGTCGCGTATCCTCCGTTCTTTTTCTTCGACGTTTTCCTTGGACGATAGCGTTTCGCATCGGAAATTATGGATATCAGTTTTTGATGGACGTATTTGTTAAAGGAACGATGCTTCGTGCCTCTTGCGATTCATAAAATCGCGTACAGTGAGTCATAAAATTATTGAAATATTTTATAAAGCTTCATATTGTAGCGGGTGACGGATGCAAAATAAGAGAAGAATCGATGGTTTGAAAGTTCGTTTCGCAGAACGCCTCCTTAATAAGGTTTAACAAGCTCGTTGTTGATTCGAGAAACAAAGTTATAGGTGGAGGTAAAAAGAGGCGAAGTCTCTTAGTCCGCGCAAGTATCAATTCGGCGAAGATAGAGAGAGAATGGAAGGTTAAGATCGCCCCTCTCGGGTCCATAATAAAAGAAGGCAGATTAATGCCTTCGGTCTTGAATCCAATCAACATTATTCCGACAATAGTCCGCCAGCCAATACCCGTTCTACTCTGCTCGAGCTGATATTATCAACAGCCCACCCTGGTACTCTCTCTGTTCCGTACGACAGTCACCCTTAACGTCTTTCTCTACCCTCGCGACGCTTCTCGGCACTTTCACACCCCTAGACACCTCGCTCGTTCTTAATTCCACGGCCGGATGATAAGTATGCTAACAAGAGAACCATCGGCACGAATAGAGGAGAGCAGGGCTGGAAAAAGGGATGGGCGAGACTGGTAGCTTAAAGGCAAATTAACGCTACGCTCGCGTAAACGCGGTCGACTTCTTCGTCAATGTTAATGTCTACAGGAGACCATTAGCCGATCGAACCGCGGCGAGAGCACGGATCGACGTTCGCTAAGGTCGAACGCTTTTCTCCGCCACGTCTCCTTAATCGCCACCGTGATAAATCAACCGAAGAAAAATGCGATGCTGGTCGTTGCTGGAAACTTTGCTGCTGATACGTTTTCAGTAGTCTTTTCGTGGATCGTTTCTCGAGCTTCGGGGGTTGTAATCCGCGTCACCTATCATGCTTTTCGTTTGTTTCGCAATACAAGTCAAAAGATCATTTTTATTGGAGTGATTATAAAATAAATGACACGTACGTCTTAGAAATGTTAAATTGCATCGAATCTGTAACACGAGTGTTCCGATCAGAATCGGCTTCATTAGTCACCGGACAAGGGTGGGATTCGATTCCCACCGAGGAAGCTACTGTATCGCGAAAAAATCCAACGGAACAATGACAGAGAGGAGGAACTATCTCGTAGGTCGAAGCTTTCCGCCCGATGAAAGAAAGAGATCCAGATGGATGATCGTAAGTGGTGGACAGAGGCCGATAAGGATAGTGGGCAGGTCGGTCGGGTCGCATGGACGGCACTGGCCAGGCAGGGGGTTGCTGGTCCTGAAGAATGGACCTCTTTGTTTAGCCGTTTATGGTGGAAGAGATTTAGCCGGATTGCCGTCAGCCGATAGCCACCAAGGGTGTCGACCAGTCTAACGTTTCACGGGTTAGGGGGTTGGTTGGTTGCTGCTCGAATCCGTGAAAGTCTCTCACTAATACGCGTCGACTTTGACCATCTTCCTCCTCTTTTCTTTTCCTTTTTTTTCCCCCTCTTCCACCCTCTTCTTCCGCTCCACATTCCAACACCTTCGAAGAAGATTCGGTACGCTTACGAGCGACCCCTTACAATGGCCGGACATTAGCTGACAACAGAGGTGTGGACATCGGATAGCAGTCCTCCCTAACACCCTTCGACGCGATCTCACCCCTCCGCCTTGATTGGCCAGCCAGCAGGCTCGAAACGTTTCGCATTTATAGCTCGGGATCTAAATAAAATCTCCGTTGGTTCGGATAAGCTTTTCGGTGACCGGCAAATCCTCCGACTTCGTGGAGGACCCTCCTCGTAAGACGCGTTCTCGTACACGATCCGGCCGTTTGCAAGAAACGGTGTTGTTGAAATTGTATTCGAGGAAACGGAGAAATTCGCCGAATAACACGACATAGCCTTTAGTAACCTTTTTTCGATGATGCCGGTTACGCGACGATAACGGAAGATCGATCGAGACAGAGGAAGGTTGTTCAAAACCGACGGTATCGGTTCGACGAAGCTTTGAGAAATAGATATTTATAGAAATCGTACGAACGGTCGGCCAGAGGACTAAGCGGACAAGTACAATGTGATACAGTTATGTAATAATGAGCTAATGTAGATAATAGGATTATTTCGGAATCTCTTGTAATTGGCCGCTGAAAAGGTTAGCTCGGTTTTGCTAATCACCCACTAAAAGGTAACTTTGGACGCTTTACAGTTAAGCTTAAGAGGTTTACTGGGCTTTACACGCATGTACAGATATACGTATACCTTACGATTGTTTCCTTTTCCACCCTATTTGCGAAGCACAAAACCCTGTCATTATCATTTTAACGCAATGGGATTAATTACGCGTTCGTTAAAACGCGCTACCAAAGAGTTGTCTCCGAGAGCGCTTATCCGGTACCGTGGTCACGATGAACTTTCAACGGCGCGCTGAATTTTCATCCAAGAAACACCGTGGAAACGTTATCATCTGCAATGTTCGCGTCTCGAATCGTGCGATTTGTCGAATCTTTATTTGCATAAAATGCTTCTCTAAAACGTGATCAAATTAATCGATACAATAGAAGTGAGTTATCGCAACGAGCAGTGTCGTTCTAGAGACGGTTGTTTTCGACCAAAGACGTCACGGGACCTTATAAATTCAGCGCAAATTTAGTGCTGCTCCATGGATCAAGCCTTCAGCACAGGGTTTTTGGGTCGGATTAGGGACGAAGTTGCAATTCACTTCGATATATTTACTGTGAGAACGGTCAGGCTTCGAGACCGAGCATCGAGCTATGGATGGACAGTCCGCCGCACGCTTTTTCCCTTTTACCTTTTAGAGTAAATAAGCGCCCTGGGTCCGTATCTGTGTATATTTCCCCCGGAAGCACGCGGGCGTTCGCACATTTGCGATCGTGCGTGGCCACTTTCGGCTCTCGCACGTCCCTACCGTGATTTATGAAGTTTCCGAGTTTCCTTCGGCTCGCAACTTCATCCCTTGGCCCCAATTTGCCAGCTATTGAGCCCGCTGTCGATACACGTATGTACATTTATCTATCCCATGATACAACGTAAAAAAGGGACCCTCGGAATTTAAGAAACGAATAATATTCCAATCATCCCTTCGATCAAACTTGTAAGCTATTGCTACCGCATAAGTTATAGTTTGCTTCAGACTTTAGAGCAACGGTGTACATCGACGCCAGACGACGTCCGCAACAGATGATAAAAACAATAAGTATTCATTTTCCTTGCCACCGTTTAACGACAACCAAATAAGAACAGTATATAACTGGAATAATATCTGTAAGATCCCGGAGGAACCCCAATATCGCGCAACGAGACCGAAGGAAAACCGAAGCACTCGAGCCTCTGTCTTTTTAGCCTCGATGGTTGGAGGGTGCTCAGCCGTGTAGTGTCAATGAATAAAAATTTGCGGCGAGGGTGGCCTCGCGTTTGACGCCGATTTTAAAGCTTACCCTCCAACCTCCGGCCCGACCGCCCGCGTTCAGACCTCACCCTCTTTCTTCTTTGAAGAGACATTACTTTATACTGCGTCGGAGCATCGCGAAGAGTCACGGTTCGCAATCAGCGGTGGCTGAAACTCGCACTTATTTTCACCCGAGTGCCCACAACCCTCCCACCCAACAAAACCACCCCCGTAGAATTTGGCTGCACGAGCCAGCCAAGCTTGGAATAAGACGGTTTCGCCCGAAGATCATTATGCCACGCCTTAAGTCGAGCTAATATGTCCTTCTTCTGACTACCACCCTCTAGAAATAACCGTGCACGCACACCCTTCAACCTCACCCCCGAGCAACCAAGCGTCGCGAGATAGAAACGAGAGTCGGCTACGATATAGACAATTTAATGCCGTTTTATAAATTATACATCGTTCGCGAGATCGCGAGACGAGCCGATTAAGGGGCTGAATCGTTCGTTCTGCGTTTAATCCGAGCATCTTGTACGGAAAATGTGCACGTTGGGTGGTTGAGGAAGCGCGTGTGAGTGTGCAGCGATGTCAGGGAAGAATCCGTGGGAAAAGCGAAGGGAGTCAGACGAGTTTCGTTGATACGAATTTCGGATTTGTAGGTTTCTAGACAGCGGTACCGCTCGGAGAACTTCGTTCATAATGTATCGGATCCGTTTGAAAGACGGTGAGAATTCATTGCGCAAGTGTTATGGTGTAGTTGCTGCGAGATTTCAATCAGAGTTAGTCAAATAAATTAGTCGCCTCCGTACCGTTAATTTAAAAGAGACATCTAATCGCTGTCGAAGATAAATAGGAGTCTGATCCTTTACGGGTTAATAAAGAGCGTAAGTAAAATATGTAAAGATATTTTGAGCAACGGTCGACGACTTTCCGAGCGATATCTTTGCCAACAACCACCGTGCATCTCGGGTTTCTCCACCTTTCGTTACTCCGGCAATGTCTCATCGAAAAAATGGCGTCTTACCGTCCCGAAGATATAACCCAGACACTTCGCAAAGCCCCATACGTTATATGAATAATAGTCCACGCAAACGCGAGACAGTACCGGCACTGCTAGCCCGTGAGAAGGGGTGAATTTTAGGGGGTCGCCGATGAATATATCAGCGTCGTCGACGTATCCAATCATTCCCTTATTACGATATCGATACATTACCTTCGTAATGCGGCAACGTCGTTGGTCTCGCCGAGGAGAAGAAAAAAGAAGCCAACCACACCAGTCTTTCACCCCCTTTTTTTCCGGTAGAGGAGAAAAAAAACTGATACGTGCGCGAAGCGTTGGAGGGATCCTTACACTCTCGCGTTCTCTGCCGGGACTATCGATTTCGGGATTAGGTGGCAATTTTTCAAGCCTATGGCGAATAATTACCGAATCCTTCCCCCATCGAGTGGCTTCCGCCATAAACGACCGAAAACCCTCCTAACCACCTACGTTGCCTTCAAAAGACCACCGACACATGGATTCTATTCCATGAAACGTCAAGAGAAAATTCGCCGAGACAAATTTACCCGAATGATTAAAGATTCTTCCTGTACCCTCTTCTCAAAGAACTATTAACCAGAGCACACTTATATCAGGGTGGAAAGTTGTACCAGAAAAATACCGTACCAAAAATCCTCATATTTTTTATGACATCTCTACAATGACCATTTCGAAAATTAACTCGTGCAATTGCATGAGTGATATAAAATTTTTGATCATACGAGACGTACATCGTTTAACCCCTGAAGAACATAGTCTGCAATGCTGGCGAAGCATCAAGCATATCTATACGAATATATAGAAATATATATAGAAATTTCTGAAACCATAAAAGCATCGCGATTTCTATATGAAGCCCAAAACTTTTTAGACAATCCTCATAGTATAACCACGCGACGAGTTGGTACGAATGCGTAGGGTGGAGGGAGCTGAAAGTACAGGGTCGATTTTTAAGAATCGAGAAGACCGATATACGTCGACGCAGTAGCCCTCCCGGAGGAAGCTCGAGGCAGAGGGGGTGACGGAATAGGGGTTGGAATACCTTCATCTGCGGATTACTTATGCACGAGCAGCCGCGACTCATTTCATTGCAACGGAGCCAAGACTCGGAAGCAAGGCGAGTCAAGCCGACGGAAAAATGTTTCTATTTAGCTCGCTTAAGCTCTTTATTAAAGGTTCGCTTCTTTCGCGACCGAGACTTGGCTGGCTTTTAGAGTCTGCGCTTAAACCCACCACTGAAACTCGAGAAAAAGAGATTGTGGTCTGGGTTTATCCTTGCCTTTTTCCTATTCTTTTTTCTTCGTCTCCTGCGTCCTCGATCTCCATCGTTCTTACTCCGTCGGTTTGGTTTCTTCTTCTCGATCTTACACTCGAAGAAATCCTTGGAGGATGAGACTCGGGGCGAAGGGAGGGGAAGAAATTGCGTCAATTACCCGCTGATTTCGGCATCTGATCCACGGATTACGTCCCGCCGCGAATGCTGATCCCTCTTTCGTTTATTGAGCGGCGTTTTCGAAACGACACGTCCCGATTCGACCGCTTCGCGATTCTCCCATTCTCCGATCCAAACGCGCACCCTCCTCGTCGCTACAGATAAGCGTAACGAATGCGTAATATACGAAATTGAATGTTTTAATAAACTAACCGAGCAACCTGTGCAGCCATCCTCGCTCTGGAAGCTTTCGAACGGCGAGCCACCCTTCGGCGACGCGGAGGAAAAAGGAAATGTCACCGGTTGGAATATTTATTAACTTCTTTGCGCGAATACTTGATACTTTTCAAATATTTTTTTAAACAGAAAGATGGTCCACTCGAACGGAACGACAAAAGGATCTTTTCTGCGCGATCAGTCGACCCTCTTTCGCGCCCGATTGTCTCTCATCAGCGACAGGAAAGCGAAGCGGGAAGAGGCTACAAATAATTCCGGGGCGTTATTCGATGGCATATTTTCGATTATCGGCCAACGAAGCGTAATCTCGCCGTAAATGGAGGATTGTCTCTGTATAGCGGAAGATGAGGTGCCGTGCGGGTTCATAGAGAAGAGCGACGACGACGACGAAAGAAAGAAGAGAAACGGAACGAATTCCAGCAGGGGGTGAGAGGTTAGAATTCAGGGGTTCGAGAAACGGGGGAAGGGGATAGCCACCAGCGGCTCTTTAAAAGAAAGCGGGATAAACAGACAGTTCCAAGCAGGAGGGAGGAAATGTAAATTTCCAGCGAGCTGGAAGAAAGAGAAAAGAATAAGGGCTCGAACACCGGCGTGGGTATATTGAGTGAGCGACTGGCCCTTCCATCCGCGTCGCTTCGCCCTTGCTTCTTTAAATTTCATGTGCCAATTGTGCGCGATTGTCTTTACTTTGCCTCTTCTTCCGTCGAGGCGGCGAGGACGGAGCAGTCGAATATTTCGTGGCTTCTCGTTCGCTCGCTTTTCCGACTGTTTACACCGATGGGCCGGTCCTCGTGACAAGATCGTTTTCCACCCATCGAGTCGTCGATTTCGCTCTAGCTGGAGCTGCCATTTCAGATTGCGCCGGTGACACGCTAAATACCCGATACCCGCGAAAACAACGAGTCAGCTGCTGCTCGTGCGATTCGTGCACGTGCAATCTAATACCGCGTCGCTCGGATTGCTCCGCCGGGATCTCTAGTTTCTTCTCAGCGGCCATTGGACGAACTAGCTTTCGTTTAGTTTACGTTAGCGTAGACGTTGACGCGATTCTTCGTGTCGTGAAATAGTAACGGCGTTCGTTGAAATTATGACACTAACGTCAGCTAACCTAAAAGCCGAAACAGTAACCGCAGTGAAAGAATCGCTAGCACGTTTTATAGAGTAACCGGCTGGAGGCGACCGCGGAACGCAAAAAAGGTCCTCAGAGCAGCCTTTTCGATCACGATAAATCAAAGAGCCGCGGCCTGACGAGGCGAGAATCAGACGTGGCAAACATTCGAAACGTCCCGTCGAGCGGAAACGTCGTTTCTCCTGACGAGACCGAAAAGGGACGCAAGTAGACGTTCGCGGAATGATATTCAGAGGGATGAAGAGGACAGAAAGAGGACGAAACGCGTGCTCGCCGTGGGAGTACCGTGCGGAGTTTGCCGGATCGGTGTCCACGGTGGATAAAGTGAAAGATTCTCTCGACTCGAGGGTGAGAAGAGACTCGGTCGTGTGACAGGGGTGGCAGAAGAACGCCACGCCAGTTGGAATGGTCACCCTACGTGCCAAGAATTTCTCGCGGCAGAAGGCACCGTCCTGTCGACGTTCGGTGTACCAAAGTGTCTGTCTTTGGTGTTGTGGCGCTTTCAACCGAGAGCAGGAGAAGAAGAAGAAGAAGAAGAAGAAGAGGCGACGGTAAGCGGGAGCAACAGTCGCTGAATAAACACAAAGTCCAGTTAAAGTCGTAATAAATGTCTTCTGCTTTCCGATGGGTTCTTCCTTTCTCGTCCTCCCCGTCCGATCCTCGTTCCTTCTTCTTCCTCTCTCTCCTCCCTTTCACGCCAGTTCTGCTTGCTTTCCTTTCTTTCGAGAGACAAACGGTATTGAGGGTGAAAATTGACGGCTTTATCGTGCCGCTTCCGCGAGAACTTTCCAAGGATTTGCCTTTTCCTTCTTCACGGTTTCGTATTTTCCGCTAGAGACATTTTCCACCCCTTCCTCGCCGATTGTCTACGGAAAGTCCTTAAGAAAGACTGATTGGACGCAATCATTTGGTCCCGTTCGTTTAATCGCGTCCCCTTGGAATCTAAATCCTTTCCTCGTTGCGTTCTTCCGAGTACAAATATTGTTTTTATTTCTCCGTGTTCCGCACGCTAAAGTGTTCCATTTGTCTCTCCACGCGTCCGTGGATTTTTCCGATTAACCGGGAAATCCTGGCCGTTTCCATTAAAACCTGTGCCCGCTGCCTGGGATGTTACAGCGAAAACGATAAAGTTGCTATGTATACAGCGATACCCGACAACACCGAATAAACACATAGCCGATAGATATTTATTTTTATGCTTCGCGGACCAGATACGCGAATGAACAATCCGGGCATATGTTCCTTTTCCACTTGTCCTGCGGCTTTGCACGCGATCGTTCAATTACATAACCGATTACTTTATGTAACTCTTTTTCTTCCTGCAATTACGATACATCTGCTATTTTGTTTATCTGCAGTAATGTATCTGTAACTCCGATATCTTCGATACGAATCAGATTAAGTCCAATATCTTCTTCGTTTAAGAATGTGAAATTTGCGGTACCAGTTATCGATGACTTTCGCCCCTGTTCGCAACGTCGGCGCGACGCTCACTTGAAATCGAGCCCTTGAATTCGACGATAGTCTCGGACACGTGAGTCATGCTCGAAATATCATCGTTTGTCCCTAACCTTTGTACAATCAGAATAATTTAGATCGAAGGTTACGGACCTCTGGGGAACGCGATCAATGTTCAGCTTCGACCTGTCACGCACGCGGCGGAAATAGCAACGATGACGTACGTTTTTTCCACGACAAACGATGCATCGTTCACCGGTCGCGATCAACATTCCGCTCCGAGCATTCGCGTGTATGACGCTCCGGGTGACGCCAACGCTCCCACGCGATTTTCCCCGAATGGAATTTGGATCGCGAAACAAACATCCTGCGTTCTATACCCGGAGTGAGCTGGTCCTTTCGAGCTCTGTTGTTTCGACTCGCCACAAATATTTACCAAATATCGATCATCCCTTCCACCCCTCCTCGCCGATGCCCTTGCTAGAAGGGACGAGGATACGCAAATTGCATTTGCGTTCACCGCTGCTACTGCCTCGACATCGTCGATATTTGTACTAGGTTGTGTATCGAGGTGGAGATTGGCGGATCGCCAATTAAAATCTGCCTACTCGTCAGTCATCGACCGAACAAGAACGATCCGCGTGCATTATCATCGTGATTCCGCTGTTGAACTATCGTTCGGACCTTATGCATCTTTAAATCGGTGGGAAACGAAGGTCTAAGTACTGTGCTGTTCGATTCTTGCGAAGCGTACGAACGATCAAGAACTATACTCTTCATCTTTTGCAAAAACCTTGATGCTAATCTCTAGTCGATCACGATGTAGGTTGCGATATCGGTGGAGAAGTTGTATCTAGTACAGATTGAACAGTATTACGACTGTACCAAGTTAAACTACGGGTAATATAACTTTATAATTTGCTTCTTATGTCCACTTTGTAAGAAACCATTACAGTGACCAATCGCTGAAGGTATTATTTGACGCTGGTCGAAAAAGAGAATGGCTGATTGTGTCGTTTGAGAAGTTACCTGCGATTATTTTGTGCCATAGCACACGACAATACGCCATAGTTGACTTATTAAAGTTTCCTCAAGTATTTCTGTTATTCAGGAGACGTCGGGCGCGATTCATAATGTCCCTTGTGTTCCAACATGTATAATGTTGTGTTAGAAATATTTCCAAGCTACGACAGAATATCCAATGGGGATATTCATGCATTATGCAAAATCAGTCGAATAGTAGTGCAGTGATCGTGTGTTGACTTCCATGGCTAGTAATAGATAGTCCGCGTTATTTTTAACTAAATTGCTGGTTGCCTTGGAATAATGTTAGCTTCCGTCTTTGTACACGAGGTCTATCTAACGTCTTATTGATCGACGCGTGTTATAGACGCGTTCCTGATATTTGTTGCACAGAATGTTGGTCTGCAAGGAGACACCGTCGATATTCAACCGCGCAATTGTTATTAATTTCATACAATCGTAGATGCATACAACGCGATTAACGATTTATTTAATATTTCTCTTTATTTCACAAACTAGAACGGTCATGCTTAAGAACCGACTGTTAATCGTCGTCCGATAAAAAATTCGATCGGTATTTTATTGAAAGTCGGAGGGTAGACGTACGACGCGGAACGAAGATGACGGTCAACCGCATAGAACGTTAAAATAATAAAGATCGTTATTGGACCTACGGGTATTTGCGCGCGAAAAAAAAGAATTTGAATTCCTGCTGCTTTGCATCTGTCGCTCGGCACCGTGTTCTTTCATCCCTTGCTCCCTTTTCTTTCTCGTCTGCTTTGCGTTCTTTACACCGCTGCCACCCTAGCCAATAACCGAGAGAGCAGCACGGCATTATGCGAGCTATCGATACTATACGCGGTTGCGGCTACGCCGTATTATTAAGGATGCTCAACGAAGAAAGGTAGGGGCAAAAATCGAGGAGCACGAGCGAAATCCAGGCACGAACACGGAGGAAGAGGTTCGGTATCGCGCGAGAGAGACCAGTGGAGAACGTTGATTTCGACGATGCTGTTTTTTCTGTTTTCGTCGTGCGACATGAATATTCCAGCGTGCGCATCTGCATAGGTTCGCCGGAGAAAAAGGTGAGAAAGGGGCGAAGGAGGACGAGAGAAAGAAAAATGGAAAAAGAAAAATATAGCGGAGCGCAGGGCGAAACGGGGACTCAACGAAAAGGTAGAACCGAAGGCACGACTTTCCACCGGTGACGTATTATGCGAGAGGGGGCGACGGTTAGGGGGGTTGAAGAGGAGGCAGAATGTGGGCGTTAGAAGATGGAAGGCGAAGAGCGAAGCGGGAGAGGACGTCGTTTGGCAATCTTAGGGGATTCCGTGGATACAATGGGATCTCAATACATCACCTCACCTAACCCGACGCCCCTCTACCCCCTCCAGCTCGACGTACCCCTTGGTGTTCCTCCTCTCGCGCCCGGCGAGCACCACCAACGAGCTTTCCAGATGCCGTAATAGCTTAGGAGCCGGCGTAATAGCTGCCACTGCCTTCCTAGAGAGAGTTATAGTTCAACAACGCAGAAATGGAATCGCGAGAGAAAGCAGCGGCAGCGGCGGAAAAGAGGAGGAGAGACAGACAGTCGGTCGTCAGGTGGAAGGGGGGTAAGTGGAAAGCAGAATCGTGCGAGAGGAAGAGACGGTGACGGAGAATGGAAGGACGGTAAAACAGAAGGAGCAAGAAGGAGCCACCAAAGATATCGAGCCAAACGGCGGGAGAACGCAATAAGGGAGGACGAACGATTACGGGGATGCGAAACGTCGCATACGGCACGGTGCATCGCTTATTGTAGCATCTCCAGGAATTCTCGGGAAACAAGGACCAAAAAAGGATTTCTTCGTGAAATCGAGCCAAGCATAATCCGTTTCTTCCTTCGATTTAACGAACACGACCGTAACTTTCACAAGACGTACATTTTTAGCTCGAATTGCTTTCGAAGCCCGATTAGTCCGTGAAGAGCTCGCGACAGAAAAGTATCTTACGATAACGATTTTAAGCTGTCGAAACTATCGAGAGTAAATCGATCGTATCATTCTGCAGCAACCTGGTACAAAAAGTTTCTACAATTTGTATTCAACATTTTAGTCATCATCCTCTTTTACCTTCCTGAATTAATATCTTGCCACCGAGCGTCGAACAGATAGCTCAGCGATTAAACTCATTGTAAAAAAGATCTCCTGTAAGCAAATTTCGAACTCATACTTCTCAACCAATATTGGAGCTGCAGCTTACGAACGGAAGTTCTACGTTCTACGTATATTTTCACGAAAAATTGTCTGGCGACGGTAATAAGAATAGAACCACAGAGAACAAGCGTTACCGCCATCATGGATAGAAAGAATAATTTCGAACGATATTTGTCTTTTATAAATTTTTTACCGTTCGCTGATGCAACGAGGAACGGTATTAAATCAATTGTCGTAGAAAAGATCGTTCACTGTTCTCGGAGCGAAAACAGTAATTAAAGCGTTCACGGAATTGGCAGGGCAGGGAGCAAGATGGCGAATAATTAATAACATCGTATGTAACGAAATATAAGTATCGATTTCGAGCAGATTCGTATTTGGAAACTTCGACGATTTTAAATACGTTTATCGAGCTTAAATTCCACGTTCTCGATCTCCTAATACGAATGAACCGTAACACGATATCCGTTCCCCGGAACGATTTATTTTATCCCCCTGTTCGAACGAGTTATGCGCCTCGTTCCATACTTTATTCGCCTTTTGACGATCCATAACGTATAAATTTAATTGACACGCGTTTCAAGGAAGCTTCTTTCGGTATTTAACCTATACTTAACAGTTTTATAGAATTATAGCCTCGATACAACTTTTTCAGGCCGCCATCAAGATCGTCCGTCCTCGAAACGAGACATCGCAATCACGTTCGGATCCTCGCGACATTTTTGTTTACCGTGCATTCGACACGAGTACGTGTATATGCGTTACGTGACGTTGAATATCGTGATCCTGCATTCCAGTCGCGGGCATCCTGGAAGACAGAAGGAATCTCGCACCGTGCCCCAACCTCGGCTGTCCGACCATCCCCTGTTTCCATCCCGCATGCCGCTGCTACCTTGCTGCTGTTCCCTCTCACCCTGAAACGTCGTATCTTCCCGCCCCACCCACCCACACCCCCTAAAACGTAGAAGGTGCATATTCAGGAGAGAAGCCCGTAGAAAGTTCGGGACGTTGACACCAGAAGCTGGATTCTGGATGGTTGGTTTGGACGCGACCCGTCCGTTAACGTAGTACTCCGTGAAAAGGGTAGGGGGAGTAGGTGGTGCAGCCGTAAGAGCAAGACGAAGATAGGAGAGGAATGGTGGAGGAGCAAGACAACGCGAGAAAGGGGGATGTGTCCCGGCTAGACGTTCCAACAGAGGAAGACAGGAAGTTGTTCGTTCGCCGTCGTTAGACAAGGAGGTCCGGTTATTACGTCGACCTCGTCCTCGTCGTCGTCGTCATCGTCGTCGTCGTCGCCGTCGTGGCTGTCGACGTCGACGTCGTGCGGTTGTAGGCCACGTCGACCCCGTGGAAAAGGCGTGGCAACGTCGCGTTCGCGCACCTTTGCACCTGGTGCGCCGGGGAAGACACGCCTCCGTGGAATTCCTCTCTCTGGTGTCCGCCTACACTCTCGTTCTCCGTCTCTTTTGCACTATCCGCATCCCTCTATCCCTCTCGTTGTACCGCGTCCTGGCTCACTCGTCCATCCGTTCTCCACTCTCTCGCTTTCTCCGTTCCTCTCTGTTCCGCCGCTCCAACGACAAGCTGCACCGTCGGCTAAGAGGAGATCTCTCCGATCTCTATTCTCTCCTCTGCCTCCCTCTCCACCTCCGACCGCCGCGTCCTCTCTATCCACTACTTCTCGAGCTCCTCCACCACCAGCTATCCTTCCTAGCAGGGAGAGAAGCCCAGAACTCATCCACCACCACCGTCAGACGAACCCAGCCACCACCACCACCTCCTGGACGAATACACCTCGCCACTATCCTGCTTTAAATCGTTCCATCGGGATGCATGTGTGTATCGCCCGTACACTCCTCTTCATAAGTCACGGTACACCTTACCGTTTTTAAATAAACCTGGATTACGTCGCGGATTTACTTATTTATCGCTGGAGAACCGAAATTAACGTCCTTGTCATTCCACACGCTAGATCCCCTTCAGATATTTCCAAATGTACCGAATAGAAATATTTTCGAGCAATGCCCTGTCTGGCTCTAAAGATTTCTGAACATACTTGGAGCTATCCGTCACAAAAATCCAGGAAGCAGCGTTGAAGACACCTACCACAGGACTGTCAAACTGTCTTGTGTCGGTTGGAATAATAAAATAATCGTCTATTTTTTATCGATGAGAAAACATACAAGTTGTATTTATAGTAAAGTATCCGTAAATAATCGTTTGATTCGATAATGCTGTTTTTTAATAGCGTTAATTTAAACGCGGGACCAGGGCCAGTAAGTGTCCCATGACTTGTGGACGGGGGTGTACGTACGTAGACAAAATCCAACGGTGACCGAGACGCATGCTCGTAGACGTGCTCGTAAAGGATACACAGAGAAAATGCGTGTACGTGTGTGTGCAATTTCTATTCGCGTGGCAAAGTTCACACACAAGCAAGTGCGCGCGCAATGCTCTTCTAGCTGGTCCTACTATCCGCCCACTCGGTATTCACGGCGTTCCACGTGACCCCCCTTTTAACCGTACCCCTTCCATGCGAAAGCTTCCGAGGGATGGAAAAAAAGGAACAAGGGGGTGGAAAGCATCCAGAGAGAAGAGGAGCGAGACGAGGCGCGTTCGCGAGCGAGCGCGATTACCGCAGACTCGCGAAATCCTTTTCTCCTCCCGTTCCTCTTCTTCCTCCTTTTCTTCTTCTTTCTTGTCTCTCTCTCCTTGAGATGCGAGCTACTGTCCGGATGTTACCGCGTACGCGTCTCTCTAGCCGAGAGGAAGGATGTACGGTATTGATCAGGGGGAAGTAATGTCTGGAGATGCAGTCGGAATTACTTTGGGTCATTTGATTTCTATGCTCTGTCACGACGGGATGGGAACTGGATTCCTACTCTTTCCATCAAGCATCAGTGGCTGTTTAGAATTTCTATATAACATAATTCAAACAGTCGACTGGACACGACAAAATTCTGGACCTTCTACCTCACTTTGGGAAGATACATCTCACGATTTTGCAGAATCGTTACTTTCCCTCCCACCATTGTAGGGAGTTGAAACTAAATCAGTGTTTCAAAGTCTCGTATTCAAGTAAAAATAATGAAAGCAATAGAATTTTCTTACGAACAGAATCGACATTCTTGTACGTTTTCTTTGTCCATCAATTTCGTCTTTTACGTTAAAGCCAAGAACAAGAAAAGTCGCTTTATAAAACAGGGATGAAGTTAACGAGGGTAGAAAGAGATCAAAACTCGCGGAGACATTACAGAAGTCGTGTATGTACATGAGCGAATGGTGAACAAGCGGATATAAAGGACGGGGAATATAGCAGGGAAAGGAGAAGAAGTCACGTTTGCGGATTCTGACTCAATCTAGGACGTCCCTTATCCTAAAGTCTGACATTCGTAACGAGCGCACGGTCGGGCAAAAATCACCGGGTGGACGTAAAATCAAAACTATGTTTCTTTTACAACCTCACGGAATAATGCGTGTCGTAAAGTACTGTTTTCTCGGGATTTCAGCCACCGTCGTGTCACGAACGGCGTGAAAATTCGTTGGATTTAATTAAAACGTCTCGGTGAGATTGAATTTGCGAATTCTTTCGCTAATTCGCACGGAAAGTTGAGAGAGAGAGGAGATACGCTCTGATTCTTAACATTTATCGCGATCGATTCAGAGAAGTCTAGCTCCTTTTACGAGAAACTCAGAGTCCAAGGGTGAAATTAAGCAGCCGTGCAGTTATCAAATTAACAATAACACGATAGCGATGCAATCTCACGCGAGCGTGCTTAAAAACTTTGTACTGTTTTCTCGTGGCTCGCGATCGAAATCGCAAACGACGCGCTCGAGCGTGAGATCGCGCATGTTGGCAATTATTACGGAGTTTCAACCCCTTCAGCAATGGCGCTGCTTCATTAAGACACTAATTATCAGCGTGCATACGCGTGCATGTAAGGAACTGGATATGTAGAATGAGAGAACGGAGAAACGAGAATCCACCACGTCGCCTTATTACCTCGTACGAGAATTCTCAACGGCGTAACCCTTTCTTGCAGAGTACACCGATGTAGCAGAAACGCTAGCACGATCCAGACATCTATTTACAAGGTTGCACGTCTTGGTTACGTTGGCACACCTAACTCGACTAAATTTTAGATTAGTCTGCTCGTTAATACAGGTTTGGGAGTGGAACAAAACCTTCGAGGATCGCTTTAACGTTCTACTGCAACCACAGTGTTTTTGGGGATTGGACATAATTCGCGACTTAAAAATTTGTATGTATATAATCATTTGTTGATTGCCATTTCGTTGTCATCTTCAGAAATCAAACTTCGAATAAAATGTTTTTACCACTTACGCACGAAAGTGGATACACAGATAAATCCAGTCATTTCGAGTGTTTTTGAAAATAAAGATTGCGACTGAAAAGATTTTCGAGATGTTTAATCGACAAATGTGAAAATCGAAGGGTACGATTCAGAAGAGAAAAGTCAAGCAAGAAAAGCACGTGGTGTTTCGCGCGAGAGGCTGCGTTTCCCACGCGTGGGGGATGACAGGGGTGTACACGGTCGGCCGATCAGTGGGTAGAGGGGTTGTTTAGAGCGAGCGAAAGAGAGGAAGACAGACGGCGAAAGGGAGGAGAGGTGAGGCAATGAGGAGGGGTGGAAAAGCACGTGGTGTGCCGGCGACGCGCGCCTCTCCGCTACGGCTGGCTGTATATCTATCGAGCTTTCCACCCCCAGCATCCCCCCCACTTGTTGTGCTTTACCGTGTTGTGTTGCTATGTTGCCTTGTGTATCGAGAAAGTTCAACGCCGGCTAGACGATGTTTCCCATCCAACGGGATACACCAGCGTCAGAATCAACAGGCTTCTTTTCCGTCTCTCTCCTCTTTCACTCCCGAGGATCATCGAAGAACGAAACTTTTTCAACAAGATTAAAATTTCATGATACGCAGAACGGAAAGTCAAGGGAATTGAATGTCGATCGGACCGAGGAAAAACTAGTAATCTCAACAAATCTCATTTTGAGATTTATCATCCGGGTCAACTTTCTTCTTTCTGATTACGTCGGGGACGTAGCTGCGCAAGATATTTTTTTATCTATTTGGAGGAACTATCGTATGACCGTTCAATCGTACGTTCTGAAGATACTTTCGGGATAGTTCTTGATCAATTGTTGAGTGGCATGCAACTAGAAATTGAATTCTTTTGGGTTGGAAATGCAGTTGATAGATTGTACGGTTCCACTTTAGTTCGACGATGCCCGATGATCCTCGAGCGGCAAGTTCCTTCATTATCGAAAGGGTAACGTACGGAGATGCCGAGTTCTTCAAGGGGATGTATGATTATTGAACGGCCGTTCTCGGTCGAATTTTAAGGGCGGCGATCCTAAAGGGAATATTCCCGCTGCTCATTTCCTACCTCTTTTCGTTCTACATTTTTCACGCTGCTACCAAAATCGAACTGCTTCCTAGGTCACCGTTTTTAATTTTCTGTCTTCTGATACGAGTAACATGTACACCCTCTACGAAAGTGTACTCTAATAAGAGGAAACTAAGCGGCGATAATGCGATTTTTCCACCAACCCTCAAGATGTAGTTCAGCATTTCGGCGTGAACGAGAGATTCAAGGATACAAGTGACTACCCCAAAGAGAAGACCCACGGGTTCTTTAACTCTGTAGTCCTTGAGGAGCAGGCAGCTCGCTTGGTATGCAAGAAGTATAGCCATTCATCTCCCGATCTCCGGCAAAGTCCCAACCTCCGGATATAAATTAGCTTTTGTTTAGCATTCAATGCAAGCCACCTTTTTCACCCTCCACCCCTCCGTTCACCTGATCCACGGTTAGACACCCACCTGCTCTCGACCTAACCCCTGAACCACCCCCCCAGCGATCCGGTGCAATTAATGTAGCCACTAGGCTGCCTCTCGGCCGAGCCAATTAAACATTTGCGATTGCCATGAAAAGGAATCGCCCCAACGTTAAAAGGGAATTAAATTCCCGCAGGTATTGGGCACAAGTTCGATGTAAAAAATCCGTTTGCCAGCTATCGAATACTGGTAGAATGGAAGGGTCGGGAGAGGAACGGTGGCCATCGACTCGTCGAACAATTTTTAATTTCTACAAAATTGATCTTTTGATACGGACAGAGAGCGTGTTCAACGCATTGTTGGTGCAGATTTTACGAGCCAATGTAGCTCATTACAAGGAACATTCAGATTTCCTATTTTCAAAGCTTTATAGATTATATAAGGAATTTTTAGCGATGGTTCGTAGCATTCTTCTTACGAGCCCAGCGCGACTTCACAATTTGGCATGGAATTATTCCAGACCCTCTACTTCAAAATCGAGAACTTCGTATGCAACACGTTGGACGATTCTAACGAATTTGAAACAATTTACGAGCAAAGGTACCATCGGCAATGTACCAAAAGACTCATGGAACAGATACTAATCTGCGACGCTTTAACCGAGCCAAGAGAGGGAAAAGAGGACTAATAAACCGTCTGACAGAAACGGGCGAAAAATCCGTGCAGATAAGAGAGGATAGCCCGAAATTTCGGGTACGTGAGGTACATTGTCCGTCGGCGAATCTAGGAGGTTTAATCTATCATTGCGAAGGAACAACGACGTCGGGGGTGGCGAACAGTCACGGTAACTAGCGGGGAATAATTAATAAATGCGAGAATGCATTAGTATGCGTGGCGTGGGATGAGTTCGTGCGAACCCAGAAGTCGGGATGAACACGGAGCACACCGTGTCGTGGCTGGGCGAGTCGCAAGGAATTATAAAATAATAAAGAGAAAATTACGTAATGTGAGGATCAGATGAGAATTAGAGGACAATGAAGACGGGGTAAACCAACCTCGTCTAAGGGGTCGTCGTGTTCACCTAACCGGGGTGGAGAGAGGAGAAAGGGGTGGAAAACGGAGGTCGAAGACCAGACGTCTTAATGTCTGCATCGTCGGGAACGCGTCCCTTGCGCATGACTGTCTTTTCGCGAGTTTACGTCTTTCTGATAAGAAACTCGAACCTTCTGGATAAACTCGATTGTCTCGAAACATTTATATTTCTAGACTCGAATTAATATCTTAAACGAAAAGGATGTCGATGACCGACGTTCGACCAACATTCGAAGGAACTGAAAATTCATGAACGTGGAATGCGGTTAAAAGAACGGTTCGAAATTTATCAGAGTATATACAGAACGCGATCTCGACAGACCGCTAATCGGGAATCCTAATTAGTAGTCCAGCGACGTACAACCGACTGCGACTTTGTAAATGGTAACAATGTTATGTAATTAGGTAAAAAGTTCTGTAATCAAGAAGTAGATCTTCTACGAGTCTCTCTCGGCGTACCCACCCCTCGTTCGTATTAAAATAGTCTCGCTAGGAAAGCGTGCGTTGTGCCGTGCATATCTTAAAACCCACAGGGGTTGCTAAGATCCTCCGCCCCCATCCGGTTCTGATTTTTCCTGCGATTCATTTTGGCCACCGCCTACATACCGCGCGGATTATATTCGGAGAAAGTCGTGCTGTTTCGACCTTTTTAAATTTTGCCAATCTATATTTTGTACCGCCTTCGCTACGACAATTTATTGATAAAGTTTAAACCGGGTACACTTTGATCGCGACAAACTTCGAGTGTGCCTTTTACTACTATACTATCAGTCATCGTAGTCGATCAAAGTGCAAACGTTCGTCGCAACGAGACAGATAATGTTATAAAAGCACAGATAATATTACAGGTATGCGATCGACTTCGTTCTTTCTGATATCATCGGTACCGAAGCGAGAGACCATTCGCGAAGTAGCAAAAATGACTACTTCGAAACTGCCGATGTTCGGTCGAAACTGTTGACGTCAGTGTTTCCAATAAGCGTACTCTCGATGATCTCATAGGCATGTATACGAATAAATATACTACACGGTGAAGTCAGTTTGCGGTGCCTTTTTCGTACACGTCGATGCAACGTAAACGTTCATATTGTGGAATCGCGTCGTACCACGTGTTCGTTTGTCAGCTTTCTCGGAAAGCCGCGAATACATGTTCCTTCTCGCATGCATAATTTCCCTGGCATGAACACCTTTTTCGTTGTTAGACGAATTATCGTGTGCCACGGTAACAGACGCTCGAGCTTTCTCCTTTGAACTCGAATGAAACATCAGGTTTATTACATTTATCGCGTACCCTTGCCTCGCGAATCACGTATCCCTTTCCTTTCATCTGGCCATTGGGATGTTTTATTTTTCTTTTCCTTTCTTGCCTTTAACTCCACGTGCAATGTGTCGCGACAAACTTTGTCCGCGTAAAATAATCGAAATTAACACCTTGGCGGTTGGTTTCGCGTATTAGAAACTGATATGTAACTTTATACGCGCGGAATACGTCGGACTATAGGCTCTGGGCTCTGCAACTTTATATTCCTATTCCGACAAAGAGGCGAAACGGGATTAGAAATTTTTCCCTGTTCGCGAAATGCTTCTCTGTAGATGCCGAGGGAGTTGAGATCCTGAGACTTCGAATTCCTAATTCATGTCGCTTTTCCTTGCTATTACGCGTGGATTACGTTCATAATAATAATATAAAAGAAACAAACTGGAAGCTTAAATCGGAAAATTGTCCATTCGTATCTATTATAATCAACGCTTCGATGTCTTACTACGCATGTCCGTTTCTACTGCGGCAGTCAAAACGTTAACCTTTCACCGTATCAAGTATGTGCCTTACAGCGAATGCTGGGAACACGTTTTACTATGGGCTAAGAGCCATGACCGGTCGATTCATACGAGGCTTCAATAACATATCGCATAGTTTATTAGGCATCGTTCGAGCCTCGAAATAGAAAATAAATTTCGCGTAACCGTTGATCGTGTTGCACGAGCGATCTCAAGCGAGTACCGTGAGTCGCGTGCAACGACACGCACGTATTTCGTTCACGTGTATTGGTTTCCGTACTGACACGCCAAACGATTTCAATAAACAAGCTTGACACACACGTACGTGCAAAGTGGCACGAATGGTTTTTTCCTAGAGACGGCTCTACGTGCGTGGGCGACATCGACTTTGCTTCCCTATCGCACGTAAAAGCCAAGATAAACATTATTTATTTTTTTCTTTTCTTCGCCTTTTTTTGCACCGCAGTCTATACGTAGAGCGACTTGTACGGTGTGCATGACCACCGTACGGTGAATGAAGACATTGTATAGCAATAAGGCGTATCACGATACGGATACCGATTCGATAAAATTCAATCCTCGATGCTCGAATATTGCGTTCGGATGGCAGAGGTAAATCGTTGGTAAAATACGGCGATGTCGTGTTTAGTTAAGCATCTTGGAAATTGCGTGTAACGCTCCGCACTGTTTCTCGTTCTTTCGTATCGTGTACAATTTAGATTGCACGTCACTCCGAGTTTATTTAACCTTACCGGCACGCGCATTATTTGCCTTACAATACAACGGTTTACGTCACGGACTCCTCGAACATTCTTTTAAATAACGATATATCAAATTGCTCTTCGCTACGGAACACAAAGTATCATCGAGCTGCTCGGACATATTTTTCAAGATGTATCGATTACTTAAGCGATTCTTGTTCTTTAACAAACATCGATTAGCTCATCCTCCGCGCGTTTCGTTCTCTCGAAGTCAAGCATCGTTAATTGCAAACAAGCGGAGGAGGAATAGAGAAAGAAGAACGATAGCGAATCGGAGGAAAAAAAGGAGCGAAGTTACATCGGGAGGTCAAAGTTTTCCCTAAAGCGTAGGACACGTTTCGCTCGTTAAGGGTCGTCGACGGATAAGTAACGACGGCGCCGGGCGTCGGCGGAGTGGTGGTCGCTCGAGAGAGCGTAGAACGCGGGGTTAGAGTTGGTTGGAATTAAATAAAAATAAAACGCGGGATAATAACGTTAGCGAAGGAACCGAGAGGCCAAGACAAATAGCCGAGAGAAAACAAAGCGTATTATAAATACCGGGTGACAGGACGAGTTGGTCCGGGGTGGAACGAGCCGCGCGAGTAAGAGGGTGGTTTTCAACGGAGCAAGGCCAGAAGAAGGAAGGGGGTTGGTCGGTGGTTGGCGACGACGACGACGTAGTGGCCGTGTCGACTGGCGAGAAAAGAGAAAATGCTCCGAGAAGGCGAACGATGCCCCTCTAGCATTTTTGCTACCTGCGGACACAATGAGTGGCCGGATTTCTTTTTCCGCGGTCGTTACTCACCCTCCGCCGAGGGACAGTATTCTTATCCGGCCGGAATTACAAATTTCAGACACCGAGCCCTTGTGTCGGACAGGATTCTGACTGCGCGTTATATGTATTCTCCTCACCTCGCCTCTGAAGCCAAAGTGGCTTTTGCTACGCGCGTTCTCCTTTTACAATTACGCTCTCTGTCTCTTTCCCTACCTCGTCATCTTTCTTTCTTTCGCTCTTCTTCATTCAGTTTTTGTTGCCGTTGAGATACAGAATAGACTAAACGTGAAATATTAGGTTGTTGTATATCGGATGGCTGGTTCGGGACGTACAGAATGTCCCACATGAAACTATTACTTACTCTTATATTTCAAGATCGTCGATTCGATATGCAACAATCTAATATTTAGTAACGAGTATAGGATTACTTACACTGGGACGAGCGTGGCCGCGCGGATTCAGCTGCCAAGGAACCGTGGATGGCTGAAACTGCTCCTTTCCCCAGGAACCGTTGTCGAACGGATTCTCACCGATGTGTCCCTGTAACAAAAGTCCTGGATTAGTACCGCACAATATTCAAATCAGCGAACTCATTCGCTTGCCGTGGACTGCAAAACAAGCGCAAGTTCCTTAGATTTAAACAGAAATCACATGCACATTCGAGTTACATGCAATAACATCATGCAACTTGGTCTATACCAACACGAAAGAGAAGTGTGCTGTCGAACGGGTTTCGCGGGAAAATATTTATTCCAGCCGCGAGTAAGCAAAGGAGCAAGTGCGGTCGCAAAGAAAGGGGACATCGATCTTTTGAGAGTCCGTAGTTTGAAAGTTTTTTTCGATGTTCCTTCACGCTACGGTGACGGGCTTATTTTTGTAATATATTCCGCGGGTCACGCGGCTCTCGCGACCTACACCCCTCCGCACTTTCTCGACTTTACACCCCGTAAGCCTTATTTTTCTTTTAACTTTATTCCTAACCTAGAATCCTCCGACGGCAAGGTGGCACGCGCATAAATCAGCCCGTATAATGAGAACACTTCGTCTTCGGCTGGCTCGCCCTCTCGGTCGCAGACGCATCCCTTACGGGCCAGCTATTATATCATTCTTTACTTCGTGGATATTTCTGTCCGACATGATTATATTAACATTTATCTACGCTATCCGGCAATCTTCTGTTCGCTTCGCTTCTCGATACATTCATATTCATCCGTATTTTTATCCCCCGATCATTCAGAAATATATATTTAAACATGTCGCAGATCGAAAAAGTGCCGTTTCTTTTTTTAAGCATTCTTATTTTTACTTCAAGTTCTTTAAACTTCGATTCGGGACATTTGTTAATTTCAAGAATTCTGCACACTGTCGCCAATGTTACAAACTTGCCAGATATGTATATTCAGCTGCAAAAGTTGGTCGCGATAATGCAGCTGTGCTAATTTTAGTTGGAATTACTTCGTCACGGTATAATTAGCCGAATTTCTATTCTCATACCACAATTGAGCAACCTCAAAAGGATGACTAAACTATCTTTTGAACAAAATTTTAGGTGGATGAATCATGTGCTTCCGTATAGAGTATATTGATCAAAGGATATTTTCGTTCAGAGACAACGAGAATGAAAAACTGATAAATCATCCATAAATAAAGACGAAGTTTGTTATAACGTTATTGGCCCGAATCAACATGGAATCGTAAATTATGCATATAATAACACGAAAAATTGATGGAATTAATTGATATTTCTCTACCTGTTCTATCGTTATACAAGTCGAACAATGTTAATACCGAGACACAGCTGTTCCGTTCACGAAACGAACGAATTAAGCTAAACCTTTGTAATACAAACGATCGACAGTACTATTTTATTCAAAACACGAAAGACCGTGTTTCGTTCGCCGAGAAATACAAGGTAGAAATAAACAGCACTCGGTGGAAAATAATGAACCGGATAGCATATATAAATACACGGAGGCTATTGAGGTACATTGTGCGCCTCATTTGCATGAGGCAGTCGCGTTCTCGACGCGCAGCTGGACATACACGCGACAAAAGAGACGCGCAAACAAAACATGCAACATGGCGACGTGCGTTCATGCAACACACGATATCGTGCTGGAGAAACGCCTGGATGTTGTCGAATATCGTGCGTATCCGATGCGTCTAACATCGACATGAAATAAGAATTTAAGCAACTGCATAAATTTTTTATATTCCAAAATTCCAACGTTATAAATTTGATAACGATCGATCGGACGAAACATCGAATCTTATTTTCGATACACGACGATGTAATTGCCACGATTGCTTCACGGCAAGAATTTGTTGCCCCGTGAACTTCGGGGATTAATGAACGACGAGCACGCGCAACTCGTATAACTTTTCCGATTTCCGCGATGCATCGATAGCGTGTACGCGTTTGCCAGTCATAGTGATAAACGTGTGATATTCTATCGGAGCGTCTAAAGCAGAAACATCGGTATTATAAATTCGACGGCATCGATAGCGTTAAAAAAGTAGTCAGATCTTTGCAAAACAGGGAATATTTCACTTGTCGCGAGGAAAACAGTATCCAGCGGTGACAAGTTGCGAAGGAATCCCTCCGCGATTGGTGAAAACGTAAAAAGGGTATAAAATTAGTATACAAGGCGGCAATAAAAACGATGATCGACGAAGATTACTCGAGACTTCCTCGTAAGACACTCTGCAACGAAATGAATCGTTTTATCGGTCGGTCGTGTCTGAGAGGGATGAGGGTAGGGCAAGAGGGTGAGACGGGACTGGAAGCGCGAGACTCCGGTGATTGTAATCATATTTTCAGGGGGATGGATTTATGCAACGCACCGCCTCGTCTCTGTACATAAAACGCATTTAAAATTCTCCAGGCAGCCAGAAAGGTGGCTCCTGTCTCCGTCGATAGAACACGTGGCAGGGCGAGGAGCGCCGCGGGGGTTGTAATTGGCAATATCTATCGAATTTTACAATAAATCTCACCGAGCCCCGAAGGAGAGCCAACGGGGGTGGGGCGTAGCAATAAAACACCGCGTAGTATCGCGAGGGGGCTGCCACGCCATGCACTTAACGACTTATCTTATCTTGGAATTAGGTCGCGGTTAGAACTCCTTTAATCCGAAAACACGAATACCAACATTCGTTGCTGGTTACAACCCTCGCTCAATCGCTCGATAATTAACGGTGCCTGCATCGACTTATAGGGACATTAAAAATTTTAATTTGTATGTAGATTTTTACAACGGATCACTTCATAGATCTCGTAGAACGTTCACCGAGGTATGTCGGCAAATTGTGCAAGCATTCTCGTTCAAATAAAAAAAAAATAGCGGAACAACCAGAGTCATCCTAGTTTCTCTTTCAATGAACTGCGTAAATACCCATGAAGATTTAATAAAGGATGGCATTTAGGAATCACGAAAATTTATAATGTATACCGACGATAAAAGTTACAAGTTGCTAAACAACTTGACAACGTTTAAGTCGGCTCGTGTCTTTTGGAAATACGCCTCCGATGGTTAGAGTCTCGCGGGACTGGACCTTGGAAAAACAAGCGTTAATATTTACTCTGATTCGTGCTCGCGAACGACTCGCATCCGAGCGATGCAGTCACTGTCGTAATTGATGTTGACTTCATGCTTTAGAAAGTAGCCTTCGTAAAACATGTCCGTTGTTAACGACTGCGATTTCGAAACGAAATTGTCAAACTGTTCACAATCTTAGAAACCTTTAGAGGAATCTGTAGCGCGGAGTCTCGAAAGTTGCTCTCATTGCTTCAGTGATGGTTGAAAATTTAAAGGAAGAGTACAGGAGAAAAGAATTAAGTAATTTTCGGCACACGCACGCGACCGGGTATTTGTGGCCCCGTCAATTTTTATTCTCGGCCGTTAAATCGTGTAATGCCAGCAAATAGACGCGAGGCTCGCGCAAGCGGCCGAGCAAACGAGTTACGGCCGTGGGGCCTCTAAAAATAAATATGTTGTTTATTCACAAGTAAACCGGATGCCGTTGTTTGCTTTGGAGCAAATTGTTTTGTTAAGTTTTGCCGTGCGAGAGAGCGTGTATGGGAACGCTTGTGTGGGTTTCTGTTGTCCTTGTACACGGCTACGAGGAGTTTGTGTGAGAGCTTGAAGAGGAAACGGTTTACCAGCAGGCGGGAGAACAAGAAAGAGTAAAAAGGAAGAAAGAAAATACACGTGAAGTCAACCATCCTCTCGGCTGTCCGCGCTTTTTCCGGTATGTTTTGCTTATCGTGTTGCTAGATGCCTCCAGCTGTACGCAGATTCCGACGCTAATAACCGCTGGCAAGATGATGCTCTTTCACATTATCGAAATACATTGTTCAACTAATTGACCAATATTATGATTTAAAACGTTACCCTTCCAGAAGTCTTATACTTCGATATCAAAATAAGTGAATATTGGATAATAATTTTGATCCTTGATCCATAGAAGAAAATGATCGTGATACCACTTTACGAAAGATCTAAATTTGCTTAGAATTCGTGTGAGTTTAGAAGTTGATTCGACAAATGGGAAATTAACGCAAGTTACTGTAACAGTTTAACGATAAAGGGAAAGCTCCAACAAGCGTTTCAGCAGAATGAAGCGGTGAAATTCTACAAAAGGCTGTATCACACCGGGCTACGTGAATCGTTCTCAAGAACAGAGAGAAAAAAACATGGACAACGAGAGACAGAGAGAGGCCCGTGAGAAAACGAAGGCAGAAGGGGCCAGGGAAACAGGAAGAGAGGCAGAGGGTGACGTGAAGAGGAGAATCAAGAGGCGAAAAACGCTCGTGGAAGAGTCGAGAACAACGGGGTGCTCGTCTACGGGCCGGGCTAATTACAAAACACAATTAAAATGGTATCACGAAAACGCGCTAAGTAATATCGTTTTAGCGAGAGTCGAGTTTCACCGGACACCCGGTACAGATTCGCAGATTAATGCTCTTTAATAAACAGACCCTGCCTTGGTACACGTCGGTATTTCTCTCCTTTGCTCCCTCTTCTTTTTTTATACGTTTACCGCGTTAAATACAGGAACAAAAGGAGAAAAACCTCCGAGCACTTTCCGTCTAGTCTTGCGAACGCTTTGCGTACGGCAGAGATGAATTAACCCTTTGAAAACTGATTGTTAACGCGTTGACTGTCGCGTTATTTACTAGTAACCAACGTTGAAAATTTAATCGGGTCAAGAGAATATGCTACTGAAGTACACCAATAATTCAAATGACAGGTCTTCGTCAAAAATTAATGTTTACTATTTTTAACAATTGGTCATTAATTTTCAAATTGCAATCGAGAGCTATTACACTACGTGAAAGCGAGGTAAGAAGATACATAGCAAAGTTACGAACACGTAGCTTTAGCCATCAACGCATTTATGTGAAGTAGTATCACGTGCCGTACCAGAGACGGCTGTTTCTACTGTGACATATTTCACGAAGGCATCGAAATAAGTTACGAATGAATTATTTATCAGGGTTTGGCAATTGATTTACGACGATAATGTAACGATGAAAAGATCAAACGAAATACATGCTCCTAAGCTTATGCAACAAGTTTCTTGGTTGATCCGTGTACTTTTTTCTAACCGAATTTGGTACAGACGGAGCTCGAGGAAACTTTCATCTATTTTGAAGACTCTTCCACGAAGAAGAAAGTTTAATTGGAATACGAATTAACGTGCTGTCTTGCCGCTGGACTTTTCATATAAACTCGTTCCTGAACGTGGTACTTTCACTTTTATAATGGGTCCATTATGTGCAATTATTTATGGTTATTACATCAGAATAGCAACTCGTATTAACAATTCCTCGTGATTGTGTAGAAAGTTGTATCAGCAGACATAAACATATTTCGGAATTCCTGTGTTTTCATGCGAATGCAGAAATATCGACGTATAATGCATATTCATATAATGCATCTAGAGAGCCGCAGACGATAAAAGAAAGAATGGAGAGGATTAATATTAGCTTGTTTTCCCCGATACACCGAAGAAAAACACAAAAGAAAACTTTATTGTTCGCTCGTTTCTTAATCAAGCTAAATTTATTTGCGATCGTTTTACGCGCTCGTTCTTTGCTGACAAACACTTTTTTTCCAATTTCAACTGGAAGCGTTGTCGCAATCGGAAGACACTTGATCAAACATGGCTCGAGGCATATAAATAACATCGCCTCGTAAACAACATTAAACACGTGTCTCCTATGTGACGAGTGTCGAACTTTTACGGCACAATCAATCTTTGTCAAGCATATTTAAAATTCGTTGCAGACATCGCGTAAATTCTCTTTCTAAGCCGTGGTAATCGAAGGTTAAGACAACATACGAACTAGACAAAGAAACGAGTGTATCGTATGGGTCAGAAAAATACCGTAAAAATAAACTTCCCACGAATTCCAGACGTTCGCGAGAAAAATGTGTCGCGCGAAACAAAACGTGATTCCTTAATGGAAAAACAGTAAACGTCAGAGTGGTCTCATCTGTCAGCTGATTCTCAGAAACTATGAACCTGACCAGTTCTCTCGAAAGAGCAATATCTTTCTTCAAGGTCGCTCAACATGAACACTACTAAGCTCGTCGTTAACGGGTCCACTGACGAACACCGATCGTTAACGCGTGGAACGGCACAGTGGAAATGACCGTGTCTAGCAAGACACGCTATAATTGCGATTATTCCACCTCGCTAAACATAGCCTCGAGTTATTCGGATTTATCTTGCAAAATTGTTGAAAATTTTTCTTCGTACGTGAATTTTATACGATACGCCAGGACGACGATTCGTTATTTAGACTGACCTAAATGCTGAATCCCAAAAGGGAGACGACAGAGTAGAGTTTAGTGAATAACCCCTACAGTAGGTAGTCTGGTAATCTCGCAGCTAATCTTGATTTAATCCTTGACACAAGCGCTTAAACGTTCCACGACTAGAATTAAATAGCACTATTTAACACGGTTCCCCGGACGGATTTACGTTGGCTGCACGATTAAAACCATTGCCAGCCGGACATTGCAAAAATGTAGCGGAAATTGGAGAAGAACAAAGAAGGTTATGACAATTAACCTTCGGACATGAATACTACTCGTTCAGGCTTTAATATTTGAAACATTTTGCACAAATTTTCATTTTGAAGACGTAACGTACCTTAACGGATGGTGGTTAATAATCGAATTAGAGTAGTCATCGCGTTAAAATTCTAAAACGAGTTTAGAGACACGTAGGGACGTTTTATTTCATCGTGGAGAGGGTGGCGAACGAAACATCGTATTTAATTTTTATTACGTCTAGAACGTGTGCATCGGCCCTTCGTCTTTGCGAGACAGAAAAAAGAGGCAGACAAGCTGGAGGCCACCATAGATATACAACCAGGGACTGTAAACGCAGGGTATATGTAAATATAACGTGATACATTGGATACTCGCTTATAAACACCCCATTTTTATTCGGGTAGCGTTTCGCCACCCCCGCCAACGTTCCCCGAGCCGATTCAACCCCCGTGCTCCTTAGATGGCAGCTTCCCGCGAAAGAACAAGGAGCCGGCAACCCATTATTTTTGACTTTCTGCGCGACGTCACGTGTGAGACCGCCATCTACGAGGATTCTTTCGGAAACCGTCCATACTTAGCGAGACAGGAATAGACGAAAATTTCAGCGAAGAACTTGAAAATATTTTGGTGGAAAATCAATGGAGAACATGGCATCGATGGGTTTATAGTCGAACGAGCTGGTTCGTTTCAAGGAATTTCTGTTTGATCGAGCATCGCCGAGAAGGGCGAGAAGGGTCTTCGTGATTTGCCTGATTTTTACGCACGATCGCCTCTCAATCTCGCGCTAAACCCTGCGTCATACGTCGCGAGGAAATATTTCATTCGGAAAACCGGACGACAGCTAAGCAAACACGGTATCCTCGGTACTTTTACGGAAAAGTCTCGAAATACGCGATTCACGGAGACCCGTGGAAGTGTTTGAGAGTTTTCTATTCGTCCCGTATTGTTACACCCTAACGCCAACGGAAGTCGACCACCCTTGAACTTGATATTCAAGAAGAATTCACCGGTATCCAATTGAATTTTCGATCTGATTTACAAGCCGGGCGTCGACGAGCAGTCTGATTGCCGTTGGTTCGACCACGACCTTTTCTCGCGCGAATAACACTCGCATCGGTCATATCGTCGAGAAAAATACCCCGTTCGAGTCCGCAAAAATCCTCAACATCTGCCATGTTGATTTTTGAATACTTCAAGTGCTTGTAAATTATGTTGCATTTGCCGATTATTACCGTGCAACGTTCTCAGAATTCCATGGCGGAATAGCTGAAGGACTCGACGTTGTAGAATTCGCGTAATTTATGCCGCGTGCCGCCACTCGATATGTTCGCGAATCTCCGACAGTGTTGCGCTACGAATTTTATATGTTTATTATAAATTACGGAGTATTAACAAGTTGCAACGAGAACGACGTTAATTGCAGGCGTGAATCGTTGAAAGTAACGGCCGGTACAGGCGCGTTTCAGCTTACGACGGAATTAATCGTGATCATTTTACAAATCATAATGATGTATTTAACGGGAAAAAATTCTTACGGTACCGTGGACGAGGTCACGTAGTCAGCGTATATAACAAAACGGGCGACGCAGCGAGTGTAAGCCGGGGAAACTGTGTATCTTCGAAGCAAAGTCGACGTAAAAATAATGGCGAGACGGGGCTTACGAGATTATTTATTATTTCATATACAGGGCCGAAGTCGATAACGGGACACGACGTTGCATTAGCATTTTTTTGTTGTTTAAAAATGAAATATACGGCCTCTGTTGTCGGCGAGAGAGCACACCCGGCCTAAAGTCCTCTCGCTTCGAGGGGGTTGCTGATCTCCAAATAAGTGGTTATACGCGTTCCAGAATACTAACTCATGCACGGAGAAACTCTTTCTCGTCCGTGCATGACGATAGTCTGAGAAAATAACGCGAGATACCTGAAGAAATCGTGTACACCGAAAGTGCAATTATAGTTAGAAAGGGATGACTCTCGACCGAGGAATGCGGAACACTCGGGAAGAATATAGAAAACAGAGTTTAAAGATTGAGATAGAGTTTAAATACCGAATGTCGGTCGTAATAAAACTCTGTATATTTTATTTCGTGAAATATTAAGAATCGAACGCCAAAATAGTACTCGAGACACCTTGTATCGTTTTTTTTAGAATAAATTATTTAGGAAAATTTAATAACGTGTTTCCCGGCGTAAAAGATGCTCGATATTAGGTATGATATGATACCTAATATCATACCGTAGCTAACGCGAGACGCGACGTTGGAAAGAGCCAAGTTTATCAAGAATTAATTTCAAAAATTGGTGCTTCGATTTTGTATTATCAACTGTCAATCTAATTTTAACATTATTTAGACCTTTATTTCTACCTTCGTGCAATTAACTATTAATTGGATACGTGAATTTTTCATGCACAATTATATGTCCTCTGTGACACGATTATTTTCAGAAACGAATATATAAATTTTATAAAATAACAGCACAGTGAAGGCGAATTTTATATAGCATTATATTACGCTAATTTATGGTACAGAAAGTTCATATTTCATCAAAAAGAAATTGTACCAAACCAAAGTCTTAAACATGGAAGAACAAAACAAGTTTCTATAACAATTTTTCTACAAAGAACAAATTCCCATAAGGAATCTTTGTATTCGTTCACCTGGTTTCTTCGTTCATTTGTGGTAGAAGATACAACCACCAAACGCGTAACAATGAATTGTCGATTAATAGCACGTTGAATAGAGCGAATAGCGGTAAGGAGTTGAAAGTCGTATGGCTGGAGGCGTTTGTCGGTGCACGAGAACCGGTGTTATTATTTGGAGATCAGACCGAGGCGAATATCTAATTGTAGTAACGACCGCGATACGTACCCGCGCCATCTGGCATGCTGTTTTCTCGCGCCGATTTGAAACTGTCTCTGTCGAGAGTGTTCCCGCCCTTCTGTCCGCCAGACAAAAGCTCTGCGACTACGTCTTCGGGGTGGCAGGGTAAAATCTGTGAGGTACACAATCGCTTTCGTCGCTCCTAAACTGTACCAATTACAAACACTGGCGGCTTCTCCATCCCCGATGTTAACTAAACACTAAATACTAACGACACACATCCACACGGGCACCGCCAAACGGCGTCTACCTACGGGATGCTGCGTGTTCTCTCTCTCCCTTTCTGTCTCTCTCCGTTCGCGTACCAACCAGCATTTAGCGAAATGAATGTGTGCTCTGGCTTGCATCGCGAGCTGTTGATTACTCGTTACTGTACTTTGCTACGCCATCATGACCGGCCACGATTCACCGAAGATATACCCGTACGTGATACTACGGAATTCATTAACCCTCTCCATGTTACAAACGTACCACGTATGCGCGTTATTTTATGTGTTGGAACTACGAGCTAATATCGTCGCACTTTTCATTTTCCTCCTTCCGATTCAATCAATATCGATCAATAGTTAATTTGTCTTTATTTTGTTTTGCATTTCTATTTAAGTTTTCAAGCTACTTGATTAAAAGTGAACTTAAAAAAAGATTTCGGTATTTTAATTTTAAGTGGAACTGAAACCTAATTTCCGAGCGATGTTTATTCGTCAGCGAGCAAGAAACAATTGTCGCCACGGGTTCACCGGCGAACAGAGAGCACGTTGAACGACGACCAGTGAATTGCAAGATTCCGTGTTTATTGCATTTAACGGATGGCATTGGCCGTCCGCATGCAACTCGGGTATACTAAGCGGTTACGTACACTGATAGACCGTGTAACGGTATACGTAAGTACGTACACTTGCTCCCAAAAATACGCTCGATATAAGAAACGTCACGCGAATGATATTGTCGAGCATGCTCGACACAAACCTGATAAACGAGGATTTAGATAGGTCGAGCTAACGAATTAATTTAATCAAGGATCAAAGTTATTTCTCGTTCCGTGGTCAAACGAAATACTCGAAAGATAGCCGTTCGGATTACGAAGATCAAAGCAACAAAATTCATCGGTGTTCAAAGAAACTTTCTCCGATAAGTATCGTTTTGCTAAACAATAATGCGGTGAAATAAAAGTTCAGATTCGAGATTAATTAAAATTTTTCTTGCGAATAGATCTCCCTATCTTTATCACGGAGAGTAAGGTTTTTGCGAAAGAGTGTACAAGTTGAAATAACTATGCACACGATACGCTTGAGCCCCCCCTCGTGGCCCTCGAGCTCGTCCGCCACACCCTCCCATTTCTAGTATTAAATCTGACCCGATGCAACCCCCACGTTATGCTTTATAGTCTACGGTTCTGTGGCTGCCGTTCCTTCTCTACGTGTACGTGTGCACGGCTACTAGAAGATGGAACGCGGCCATTCGATATCGTGCAAAATTTACCGTGTAATTCGCCTAAACGCTACGGACATCGGACCTAACCACCGGCACCACGTATTATACGATGTACATTCATTTGCATACTATGCGCCTATCTACGCGATGCCACTAACTTAGAACAGAATGCTACCAAGAGAGGCTGATCCTCTTTCTTCCTCTTCGTTGATATACGGTTAGCACGAGTGAATGGGAAGACACGTAACGTTCGATGGAATCGCGTCTAACGAATGGAGAACGTTCAAAACGACGCAACGGGTATAGTCGAGAGAAACAATGGACCCAATGATGGTCGAGAAAAATACCACGCATTCCCAGCGTCGAATTTACGAGCCACAACCAACCACTTTCCCTCCAGCTGCAACTTGGCCCCTCCATTCAACCGCTCCTAAGCGCGTCTCGGTTTACTGTTTCACTTATTCCCCTCTCCAACAACTGGTCAGCAAAGATACTTTGTATATAAATTTTGGTCACCGTCCTGCCAGGTTCTGCTAGCCTGGTTGCACCGTGGTTTTGCCATTTCGGGCTGGACAACCGGTGGTTGGGTCGTTTCTTGACAGAGTTCGCGATTTGTGGCTAGGTAAGACGTGAAACGAAGAAGGGTCATGAAACTACTTTGGCAAGTTAGAGCAGCAACTAGGCATCGTCGAAACACAAAAGTCCGTCAAAGTGTCCGTGCATGCCGGCAACAGCCGTGAAAAGAAAGGAATTAGGATTGGACGGGGTGGTACTTTCTCTTCAACCCCCATCCCAAGGGTCGTCGCCCATGCTAATCGAACTCTTCCTCAAAATAATAGCTACCCTCTCTTTCTCTCTGAGCTAACGTGAATCTCGCGAGCAGAAGCGAGGCCAGGTCCCGACTGCCTCATTACCCGCTTTTAATGAAACTCTTTTCTCGAGGCAGGTCTCGGCTAAGCTCCGTTGCCAAACCTCGTTTAGGCGATAGGGATCAGCACGCGGCCAAGCAACCAAGCAACCTGACGGACGAGCTTAGCTCAGACCAGCCGGTGTGCCAGGCCAACCAACCAGCTTTAGGTGGATGGTAGAGAAGGGCTACGTCTCGACGGTTCCGTTCTATTCCACGAACGAGTTCCGGCATCGAAGTTCTCGGTAAGTTTGCCCAGGCAAGCGGAGGCGAGGAGAAACGTCTCTCTTTTCGCGGCGTGTCGAACAACGGCCACGAAATCGATGTACAGTAGAAGAAGAAGCTCGAATGGGAGAGAGACAAAGACAGAAGGAAGAAGCTTCAAAGTGGAAAATGTTTTCGAGGGTGTTTGACGGTACACGACTTCGTGCACGATCTTCTTATATTTTTTTTTCCTCCGTCTTCCGTAACCCACGGTTGTGCTTCGACGAGTGTTTAGCAGGTCTTCCCGAAGCATCGTAATCTAGCTTTGCGTCAGTCTCGATCGTTCGAAACTATAACCCTTCGCAAATAAGGGGAATGCTCAACCGCTTTGAGCCAAGTTTCGGCAATTATTATGATCCGCGTTATAACCACGGGTTACCGCAAGCCGACGCCACGACCGATCGTGATGCTTGCACTTGCGTGCAGCCTGCGAGTACTGATGGGGGCATTAGGACACTTTGTCTTGGAAATTATCGACCGATTCGATCTCGCCAGAATTTCGAATAACTTTGATGCTTGTCTAACCTCGAACGATAAGAAGCTAAATTTTCTGAATAGGAAGGGTAGCGAAAGCATATAAAATATCTTCGAAGAAGAATAGTTCTCTGCTACCAACGATGGATAACAAAAATTACACGCGATCTAAAACTCAAATAGCTAAATATTTCTGCTTCCTTAACAATCCGAATAAGGAAGGTTGTACAGCAACGTTATCATAAGACAATGCTACGATAGTAGCTAATAGAAACCAAATCGAGTGGATAGGTAATCGCCATAGCAGGGAGCAGATTTGCGGTAACTCAATCGCTGAGTGAAGGGGTAAGGTAATCGTGACTCTCCATGGAGAAGCCGGTGAGACACGGGGGATTACTCGCTTACGCGTATTAAGCCTTCAACGAGGTGTATACTGGTGTTGTGTAGACTCCCATTAAGCCAAGTAACACGCGTACCATCGGCTGCTTTCTCGGTTAGCCTTCGAAGACAAGAAGCCCGTCGAAATGTGCTACATTACTATTTTTTGCTCGTACGGTGCGCGTCGCCGTCATGGGGTGCGATAACCGCGACAAATCGAGAATTTGCGTTCTGACACTTATGCGTTCGCGTACATCTCGCCAGTATATTTACATGTTAAGACACGTTGCCCGGCTAGGAATATTAATTTCCTCGGTACATAATACACGGTGCGTCATGCGAAGATGGCATGCTTGACGAAGCGCGTGCATTAATCACACGAATGCTCCGTTTCGCGTGTTCTCGTGGAAATTGTGTTTCAGCCCTTAACTGACCAGGATAATGTGACGGAAACAATAATTTCTGCCCTCGATGTACCATGCAGAATTTGCAAACGGTGATTATTATAAAATCTGTCAAATTGCAATCGATACGCGATACTGTGTTTAGAAATAGAGGAATACTAGCGTGTAAAGTTGTATGTCGAAGTCGGTGATACATGGTACGAACTGTCAAAGCGTTAATATGCAGAATTTCTAACCAGACTGTCGCCGAGACGTTTGAATGAAGATAACAGGATTTCCTGCCAAGGAAAATTATGAACTGATTTCACCTGTCGACCCTGGTGCCTGCTAACGCAAAGGCGGTGTACCGTAATGCATTAGCCGCATTAGAAATGCAATAAACGACTAGCCAACGATACGGCACGTTAAAGAACACAACAAAAACACACACAGCGAAGGCGTACGGACGTGGGTGCGGCGTTTACCGATGATTCACTTGGCCTGCACCGTTATTACACGCTACTCTTTGCTCGAGCCGCGGTTCTAGTCATTCGAGGAATCCATAACATCTCAGAAAATCTTTCGAATCGTACGTGCAAATAAAACTCAACCGTTTGGAACCCTTCATCTGGGTCTATACAGGCTCGATGATAATTGCATGCTTGTAACTGGCCCATTTGAATAGCGCTGCACCGTTTTATGTTCCATTCTTCTTTCGAATAGCAGCAACGGAAAAGTAATTCTCAACGATAAATCTTCGGAGAGCATGGCATCGTGCAACAACACGATGTTCATAAATAATTCATAACGCAACATTCACACGTGGCATTGTTCGCGATCCTTGATTGCCCACTGGTAGAAGAACGATCTTAAATCATCGGACGAATCCCGTGGATTGCTTCGTTTGTTTACCGAAATAACTTTTCCGATCGATGTTCCGAAGTGAGACGTCGTGATTCCCTAAATCGGGGTAGACGCGTTCCGAGATTAGGAAGACCTTGTTGAACGATTCCAGTTTATTTCCGTATACTCGATCTCCTTGAAGACAACTCGATCGTCGATCGTAGCAGTCCGACACGTGATAAAATACAGTTAGAGACGTGGAATGAGGCGTGTTAGTCGTACATTTATTTGTCACGATCGATCATAATAGCGCGACAACGATGTCCTTGTTCAGAATACAATAAACGAATAGTTCTTAATCTATATTTGACAACGCGTACGTCGACCAAGGAGTATATACGCGATAACCAAGAAAAGCAGGAAATAAGGTACACGTCAAGAGCATTAGAATCGCACGTGTTTCAAAACCGGCAGAGTTTCGAAGGCCTAGCAAAAAGTTAATCGAAGAGGAGAAAGCGTGTAGCGGACACGTAACGTTTCACGCGTGCCACAAACATGTCAGAGGAACACAATGAGCTAGCTAGAATATCAGAAATCTCGATTCGATTGCGCGAGCATATATATCCCTGTGTACACGCGCCTGTATACCTTTCGCGCCCGAGAATTATACCGGAAGCAAGATGCACCCTGACTGCGGCAAAGCCTTCGAATTAGTTCCTCCTTCTCGAGTGGTCTGCCCGATGGGGGTGAGTTAGAGGCGAGTATAAGTACGGAACCACCCCACGGACGGTCTACATCGCGGAAGGAGGCCTACCGTTGATGACAAAATAGCGTGATTACGGGCCATCAAATAAACACTAGACTTACCGTTATTCTGCGCCACTAGCTCCTTCGAGGCTCCCCTTTCGACCCCGCCGACCACGATGCCAACAACCCTACACCGTTACCACGTTGGAACTCTACACACCGAACAAATACTGACCTCCTAAGGTTCATCGTTTAAAAGTCCTAACCACTTACGATTGGCAGATTCAACGTCGATTCGAACGTTTTATAAAAAGGTAAATGCCTGTCGATAAAAAGTAGCTAGAACTTCGAGACTACCAACCCCTTTCCGTAGCAATTTCTTTATGTATAGACGGACAAGGTTAGGCAAACGTTATGTAAATCTCGTTCACGTGTTTTTGTCAGAGCGTTATTTATTGGTTGAAAAGAGGCGTGTAACGAGGAAGCCGGTTCGTCAAAGGATAGTCACGAAGACACGAGAAGTAGAACAAAGGTAATCTTGTTCGGGTAGTCGCGATCGACCAACACCCCTTGGCCACGCGATTTAATTCTTTTCTTTTTTTGTTGCTCCTTTAATTGGCTAATCACGAAATTATCAGCCTCATAAAGCTGGAAGAGGCGCCAACCCTTTGCGACCCTCGACGAACGCGGACGCCGTTCGCTGGCACGGTGGCTGGCGTTCTTAATTGCAAATTGGTGAAATAATTGAAACAACTCTCGTAAAAATAGTTGAAAAGTCGTAATTCGGTCGTAAAGGCTGAAAACCGCAACGCGCCACCATTACCCCCCTTTACGCAGCGGTTACTTGGAGAAAAGGGGTTGCCAGTAACGCGGCGTCGAGGGCGTCGGAAGAGTTTCGTCGGATTTTCAAGGGGTCTGGCCCGGCTCGATCTTTCTCCTGGATAAGCCTTATGGTTCTCGCGAGACGAAATCGCACAGTTTACGTTTAATCGCTCACCAAATGGCCGGTACAACGATCGCGGAGAAGAAGATCTCGAACGTTTTTGCAAGCACGGAATTAAATTTCGAATAATTCAGAGGATATCTGAGCCGCGAGCAATCTTTCTCGGATCAACCGTAACGGTATTGGGTCACAATTAAATCGTCAAACGATCAAAGAAGGGAGCAACAAAACTGTGCCAAATTGAGGCTACAGGGAGGTTCACGAGCTGTCCATGCAAAATTTATCGCTTCATTTACATGTTACTGGCCAGCTCGTGCCTTCTACTAATACCTTTCACGATCGATGAATTATTCATAAAATGCTGCCTCTTCCACGCCGTGTTTTGACTTATTGTTAGCCTTTTTGGTATGTTGCAAACGATCGAGGATGCCCGTATAAAATCGCTTCGATACTCTTCTGTCAATAAAAGTGGCATGAATATCGGCATTCTAAAGAAAACCTAGCTATCCTGTTGCCATCTACGTTTCCTTGGCCCCCGTCCAATCTCGCTCCGGTTACTACGAAAAACTGCCTCGGATATCAAAATTTCGATTTTTAACCTGTAATCTAACAAAGAAAGGGCGCATCAAGAGGATCATTCATCACAGCCTGTCTATCATTCGTCCGTCGTACGAGTATCTGATGTATCAATCTTCCCTGTACTTTGCGTGCCATCGTCCCTTCAAATCCTTCAGAATCATCGTTACGCTTCAGGATATCGAACAGAATCGACGGAGGACGATCGATAAGCGCGTAGACACTCGTTCGTTGTAACATTATAATCGGTATTACAACCCGTGTAACGTCGGTACGAGGTTCAAAGATTTGGCATTCAACTTGAAATCGATTGAGTATCCGACCTACGGACAAATGATTTAATAAATATTCGACTAAAAACATTGGAATGTCTCTGCTGCGAATATCAACTGGCGCTATCTCTAATACCCTCACACCCTCGTCTTTCCTTCAATCTCCAAGTTCTATCCCACCATCCCTTACCGGCAGAAAATCGCCCTCTCCCCTCCCGGCAGCCAGGCTGCCGGTTTTCTCCGCCTCCTTCGTCCCGCAAGGCAGAAAATCTGAGAGCGAGATAATTACGGTTGGAAGCGCGGATATTATTTAACCAACATTTCGCTGCACAGACCGAGGGAGTGGATGAGCAAAAGAGGGCCAGCGGGGTGGCTGGAAGGGGGTTGCGGAGGAGCTCGAGGGTGTTCTTACACGAGAACAGCCCAATCAAATATAACGGGGCGCAGGGTGTAACGCCGGGCTAATATCGCGGGCACAGAAAATTCCTTTCATGTTTTCGAATCTTTCGTCGTTTTTCGCGATAGAAAAACATTCGTCCGCGCGTATTTCTCGCGGCCACAGGCCCCAACCCTCGGTCCGGCAGATATAATATTTTACTTTCTGCAGTAGACACACCATCGGGAGAGAAAGAGAGAGAAGGAAGGTTAATCTACCGGTGGATGGTTATTTCAGCGGGTTTCTTTGTCGAAAGACCACCTCGAAATATCGTGCATAACGCACGCGGTGAGAAGATTCGACTACGAAACCTATCGTGAAAATTGTAATTTCTGTCATCTTCTCTGGACAATTTTCTTCGTGCGACTCGTATTAAAATTATCGTGTAATTCATCTTGAGAGGGTTCAAGAAAATCGACTTCGGAGAATCCAAAATTTGTAACATGATCGTATGTTTTATGTTACTAGGTCATGCAACGTTATAGCTCTCGTAAGAAAAACGAAGAATAGAGCCAGCTCTAAATGCAATTTTCGACGACCAACAAATTTTCACGTTTTCGAATACTATTGTCTGCTAACGGAACGACAGACGAGTCCCCAATTGAAACTATCCTCTTCACGATGAAATTGCTGGATATTCGAGCGAACGCCAGCGAATCGAAGAGAACGAAGAGGATTCTTTATCCAGGACTTGAACGACGAATTCAATGATTCATAAATTTCTGACGAAAAAATTCTCGAGTTCCTAAATACCTTGGCGTTATGAAAGAACGCCAGCTGACAGACGTGTCTCGACGGCGTTTCGACGTTTTGCAATCCACGGTCCAATTACAAGGCTCCCCGGATTTCGGAAAGCCTCACGATTCAACCCCCTTCTTCCTCTTCTCGTTCCTTCCTTTCAACTCTTACGCAGCCACCCTTTCGCCATTAATGAACCGGCAGAGTCTAAACTTCGCCCCTGTACTTTTTTCCCTTGCTCGCATTTTTTCTTTCTGTTTTTTTTATTATTTTTAACCAGCACCGCTTTCTCGCCACAATCGAGAAGTGGCCGAGAAACTTTCGATTCTCGTAATCAATGGTATTATTATTATTACCAGTTTACTCTTTTTATTGTCCGAGACAATAAAGGAAGGATGGTAGGGGAGGAATCGTGAGACGGACATTTATTATATTCGAAAATTGGTAATTGGTCTCGCAAATTTGTCGGGGAAAAAGAAAGGGCAAATAAGGAAAAGAAAATAATGGTCGTTAACCACGATTGAATAGCGATAAAATAAATAGCCGGACAAGCACGGAGATGGGGGTGGTGGAACGAGAAAACTAAAAAAAAAAAAGGAAAGCAAAAGCCACGATGTTCGAAGCGATTTAACGAAACAGAAAGAATCGAATGAAATCTCGCGATATTGCGCGTCCACGAAAACCCATAGAAATATATCGAGTCCGTTCCATCCTGCACCTTCGTACAATCGATTTTGGCTAATTGCAAAGCGCCGGTATGCGTTTGTCGGAGAGAAACAGGACGAGAGAGGAGGACAAAGGAGAGACGAGGAGCGGTTGAAAAGGTGCCGCTAGCGCGGAGGGTTCGCGAATGGTATGGGAAATATGCAAAGTGTTTACGATCGTGCAACATGCTGCCGGTCAGATCCACCTTTTTTTCCCCTCTTTTCCACCCCTCGAGATATGGGGTGCGGCGAAAGCTTGCAAGGAAGTACGGCTGGGTCGCCACTCGTGATATTAATGTACAAAAGCTCGAATCCCAATTCACGCCCCACACGCTCGCGGAATTTTCGAGCGATTCTCCTTTCTCCTCCTCTCTGTTCCTTCTTCGCTTACAACCCGCGTCTCTCTCTTTCGCCCCCGACGGCTCTCGACAACCAGAGAAAGCTTCTCCAGGGATACTGAGAGCTTTTCGGATTAATAAAGCCAGCGAGGCTCGTACGCCGAAGGCGTTGAAACATGAAAAAGCTGGTTCCGCGGGATGTTTCGATTTTTCCTACGGAAAAAAGCCGACGCGTCTGCGTTTCAACCGAATGTTACGCGGCTGTCGGTTCGAAAGATACGCGTTCGCAAGAGATTCGCTAGGAAATGAAGGGAGTACGTACGAAGACTGGTTCGTTAACGAGGAGCGTCGGAGAACAGCCGCGAAACGATCGAGAGAGCAAACGCGAGTCTTTGTGGCTCACTTTCGGCGGGTCGGAGCTTATAAAAACGCAATTTCCTTGTAACAATATAGCATAATAAATGACGGGGGTTGCCTTCTCCGGCGGGGGTTAAACAGGCCACTTTTACTCGGCGCGGACCAAGCAGCAACCTCCGATTCGCCATTACACTTTGTAATGTACTTACGTAACTCGTGTTTATACACCAACTTTTCCCACCCCTCGTCTACCACGATCCTAGCAGCCACCTCGCTACGGGCCATTTCAACCCTTGTCCCGCGGCGTTTTGCCCCGATATCATTTTTAATGTCTGAAAATTATCTCGGTCGTGCCGCCGTTTCCCTCCTTTCTGGCAGCCCTCTGTTTCGGGAAAAACAGCTTCCCGAGACGGCACCACGCTCCGGTTCGTTTCCTTCGCGACGCGATCCGCCGAAAACTTTGAATCCCTTTTGCGCGAAACTACTCTTATTAAAGAACGTTTGGCCGTTTAACGCGTCGATGGGAAGTCTCAGATAAAACAACGGCCGTAAAAATTGCCGGCGCAACCCCCCCGAGAGTTCGCTAATAAAACTAAAAAGGGGAAACTTTCGCGCTGTTCGCAGAGAGGTCACGCGGAGGCTATACGAAACATCTGTTAGTCATCGAGGAGTCCAAAGAATAAGCGAAACTGTCGTGAATCGTGTTAAACGCTGACAAACGATTCGTTCATGCCTCGAGACTGCTAAACGTTCTCGCAAAAAAAAAAAATAAAATATGTATATACGAGAACAACGGAACACGCGGAAATAATGCTCGTTGCGAGCGAGAAAGAGACGGCGAACCGATGGCGGAGGGACAAAGGTGAAACAACGGGGCAAAAAAGAGAAGTTCCAGATAAAAATCCCAGGTCCAGCTTGGATATAATATAAAACCGGTGAGAGCGCACGTACCTTGTCACAGGAAATTAATTTTTTAAAAAATTTCTGACAAGCTCATAACAATGCGTATTCCCGGCTTATCGAGATCTCCGCCGACCCCCCCGATGGAGAGGCAGAGAAAAAGAGTTCAAAGCACACTCGGGGCGATGCAATTACGATACCTCGACGAACTTCATCAAGTCGGCCGGTGCCGTTTTTCGTTTTTTAGGTCAATACGACATTTTACAAAGGGCTCGGCCCCCCCGGTTTGGACTGCAACAACGGAGTATGAGGGCGGGAGATGGGGGTTGGAATGCGGAGGTAGTTCAATGCAACTGCATTGAAAACAAGCCGCGGCAGCGCATCGAAGCCCGGGGCGCTTATAATCGTTGTGTTTAGTCGCTTTCACCGCGCGTTCCTGCATTTTCCGCGGTATTTACACTTCGCTGAAATTTCATGAAAAAATGATAGAATAAACACGCGTGGCGCGGCAGCTCGGTCATCCCGCGGAGATAGGATATCTCGATATTTATTCTGGCTTTGTGTCGTGCCCCTATTTATAATGAACGTCGTTTACCAATACAGCGGCGGCGGTCCACCGATCCGGCCTTTGTCGAGAAGCTAATCGGTCGTGTTTTCGAACGATTCGATTTTCCCTTCGTTTCGATTCGCGGTCGCTGCAGTATCTAAATCGAAGCTTTCGTCTAAAAATCCCGAGCTTTGTTCGATCAAATCTATCCGATAAAATTAAGCCCCATTGTATTCCTCAAAATTTGCTCTCCTTTTCCGAATTAATCGTCGCGTTCGCGAGTCGATAAAATTCGATGAGCGCTATAAGTAGAAACGTGATCCAGCCGCGCATCGCCGTAAAATGTGTTTTTTGTTCTTTACATCGATTCGGTTGAACTATGTGGACACTTAGACGATGTTTGTTCCGTGCAGACCATCGAACGACGCGAATGATATTTGCTAGGAGTTGAACGGCAAACTAAACAGAATACGAGGTGCCCATGGGCGAACGAGCGCGAGTAAAGTGACAACCTTCGCCTGTTTCCAGGAAGCGTAAGCTATCTCGCTGGCCTGTCGCTTTTGCCTGCAAATGTATTTTCATTGTCGTTTTATCCTCCCTTTTCGATCGCCGCGGAGTAACCCCGCTTTCCAACGATTTCAACGCGTTCGATTGTTTTTCGAATGAATGAGACAAAATTATAAATAGACGCCAGAAAGCCGTGTCGGTGTTCTATTACCTTTTCAACGTGGTTCGCTTCTCGGCACATAGAAATTACACGCAAAACTTCACTTCTGTCGCTCGATTCGAAGTAAATTGATACAGGACCGTGTATTGTCGACCCCTAACAACCCTCGAGTAATTTATTGTTTGGAAACATCCATTACGACAATACCTTTTCAATGGATATGCATACCTGTTATTCTGTGCGTTTATTTAACCGAGACTAATGTTCAAAATATTAAGAAATTTGTAATACCGTGATCGATTACATCTACGGCAAAATGTAAAATCACTCGATACCCCGTTCCGAAATTCGGCTTTCTCGAAACATCTTCCAAACGACATACGAATTACCGAATCTTCGAACGATGCAGAACGAGGCATCGAGAATTGCCTGTTGCAGAGGGGGTTGCAACGGGTCAAACTCGTGGAAGAGTCGCGAGCGAACAGACTGAACTCCGGTAAACAATCCACCGGCGTCCACTCGGTCCATCTCTGATTGCTAATGAATCCTAATGCTATTATGCATACAACAACTGAAAAAAAACCTTAGGTCCGAACGGGAGGGCAAGAGTCGTCGGTTCGTTCGTCCGTGTACGTCGCCTCCGTGAGCGTGTATGCGCTTCTGGGACAAAGAGTTGTGCAAACACGAGTTTACCAACCGGGGAGAGGACATTATTGCCCTGGACCCAGGGCTTGGGCAAGTTACCCGTCAGGCACTTCGTTAGCGCAATCCTTTTTGCTCGTTACCTTGCAGGTTACTTCGACCTCGATGCGTTACGATCGTTACGATACCTGTTTGTACGTACACGCTCTAGTCTGACACGCAACGACATTGTGCAAATCGTCAGAAATGCTTCGTACGGTTCGGATGGCAAAAGCTTTGGCGAATTCCACTCGGAGCGATGCTTTCTTTGTCCATTTGCTGTAGGCGATTGATCGTACACATTTTACATTTGATTTATATGTTACTCTGATTTGTAAATATCTGTGAAGTCGACCAATTTATTCAGAAAGATTTAATTATATGTTTCAGTATCGTTTTAATTCGAATGTTCGCTCGCAAGCTCGAAGCACGAATCACGTTATTTTGAATCAACGATCATCGTGACTCTCGTTGTGTATCGTCGCGTAAAAGAGCCACGCTGGAGACTCGCGTGTATCCCCATCGTGGGGTGGCGAAAGCCAGAAATAAAAAAAAGCTTCTCACCCCTGTCTCTAACTCCTAATTTTAGAATACCACAACGGTATTTTCGAGGCGTCGGTTGTAACCGTTCCATGAAATTAGTTTCGCAGGAACTCTATTTCGTTTCCATCGTATCACTCCGTGCCGAACATTCCGGATTTTCGCGCGATCATAAACTCATGCATACGATGCATACCCAAATTGCCTGTGTGGTTCGATGCACATGGTACAGGGCAGTGCGAGCGACTGCATATTATTCGTTTAATAATCGATAGAATCACGTCATCGCGTGCTCACCTCACGATATAAACTCCCTCACCCTTTTCGCCAGTCTTACTTCTCCCGTTGCTCGTTCCTATTAATGCACGTTACGTGCTTGCTGATGTTGCTGCTGCCTACTATTGCTGTTGTTGTTGAGAAACACAAGCGGCCCGTCGTGCAATAAAACCGATAGAGGCGCACACGTATTTACGAAATCGCGATACCCATCGAAACGTTCTTTTCGCACACTAACTTTCCTAGCGGTGCAATTAACGTGTCACAAATGCCCTGTAAATTGCTGATAAAAGTGTCATCGAACAATAGTGAGTGTAGATTTTAAAACGTTGAACTGGAATTCCGAAACGATAAAAACAATATTAAAGAAACCGTAGAAAGTTATACATGGAGAGATGAATTATTAAAAAAAAAAAATAAATAAAGTAATCGACCGATTGATCCAAGCGTTCGACGGACGACACAAGGATTCCTGGAGCAGCAGGGAAAGCCGATTTATCGCGAAATGAGAGAAGAATCGAACGGAAGAATGCCGCAGGGTTTGTGCACACGGTGCGATGATCCAACGCCACCCTCTCCAGAGGGGGTGAACAAGGACAACGAGGCGAGAGCGAGAGGGTGCAACAATAGCGAGACAGTTACTGTCAACACACTCGGTGCACATTAGTTGTTTCGCGGAAGCGGCTAAAATGTAAAACGAGGATACTCGGGGAACAAAAGGAGAACGTTGGAGGTGGAAAAGGTATAGGATCAATACAATAGTATATTTGTACAGACCCGACTGATGAGGGGTGGTGCCTTGCAAGTGGGAGGCACGGCTCGGGGTCGGCAGTGGCTGTGCCAGGGGATGGGTATGTCTGTTGTTTACCGTAGAAGGGCAAGGGGGGTGGTGGAGGTAGGAAAAAACAAGCAAAGACGATGGCGCTATAATAGGTCTCTCTGTACTGCGACAAACCATTCCTGGCACGTGAATCGTTCGTTGAATGAGTCGCGTTTTTGCTTTCGAAAAGTGGAGCACGCTTAACGATTCTATTTAAGGAACTCTTGTTTCTTTCTTCCTTCTTCTTTTATATACAATTACTGTTTAACTTTTAAATTATCTACTCAAGCTACATGTATACACCGGCGATCGTAATATTTTAAATTGCCTATACTATTCTACCCAAAAATAAATTTATATTTTTAACAATCTCTAATGTAGTGTGTCGTACTAGATACGGTTGATACTACTGTGACAGTTCACGCGTGCCACTCGCAGTAGAAAAGGTTATGCCTAGTACGGCACATCCGCGAACATTATCATGTATTTATACGCCGTGTCATCTACATATAATCGTCTGTATGCGTTTCAATTCTATTCGAAACGAGCGACAAAATTCAGCGATAAAAAGAACCGTCGCACCCCGTTCCTTTCCAAGGCTTCACGGTAATTAATATTATCGATATAAACGAAAACTTTAATGAACAAGAGAGAGAGATCGTATTGGTCTGTGCGACTGGCAACAAGCTACGGTACACAGCCTCTCGAAATCATTATGTCGTATCCACTTCATTTATCCAACCCTATCACGTATATCCGCTGCTACATGCATGTGCACGTACGTGCGTGTGTACTTGCTAACCCCATTGAATGGAACGTATACAGGCATCCGCTCACTCGGCCAGAGCTTTCGCTATTTTCAGATTTTTACCCCGCCAAACAACGGGGTGAAAACACAAAGGATTTCCCGCGTTGCAAGCTGCACGGGTATCATTAAACAAAAATGAAAGACAGGCCCTAATTAATAGTGTTGAATATATATACATTCAGATTCCAATGAAACTGCAACTTATTGGCCTCCAATGAACGCGAATTCACCGACTAAAACGAACTACCCAGTACATAAATAATAGCGTGACTATGAGCATTCGTTTAATAAATAAGCCACGATTTTTCCTGATAATCGAGCCGGATCGTAATTAATCAACGTTATCAACGCGCTTATTCCGGCAGTGGAGGTGGTGGCAGTAAAAAAATTATTCCTCTTAACTTATCAACCCCGCGATGAAATTAAAAAAGCTGCTCGTTTAACTCCCGTTAAGTCGTCATCGCGATCACGAACGTCGGTGATGAAAATTCGTACGAGAACGAAGCGATCGAATATCGGGTCGAGCGACGAGTCACGCGGTAATTAACAAACTATGCAATGTAACTGCGATTAGAGTAACAGCATCGCAAACAGAATATTTTCATTTGACAGGTATGTAATCTATGAAATAGAGGATGAGGGATGGTGGGACAGGGTAGGAACCGGTTCCGCAACAAAGAGCTCGGTTTGCAAAATGAGGATCGAAAATCAAAGCCCACTTAATAACGCGCTGATGAAATCATTCGCGCTCGCACATTCGAGCATCGAAAATGTCAGACGTTGAAGGGTCATCGACGTTAATGTATTTTTGATTAAGTGGCCCGAGTGATGGTAATAAATAATAAAACGGAACACTTGTTTACAGGCAACCGCAATTGAAATTCGATATTCCGTGCGCGCAGCCAGACAAGTATCAGCCGGAAAAATGAAACAGACAGCGCGTTCGTGCCCTCTCCAACAATCATACCCGGTAAATACGATATTACGAAAGACAATATACCAGCGGTAACAAAATACCTGTAACCGAGAAAGAAATTATTTCCACGTACAATTTGCCAACCGAAAATACAAGAAAGGTTTCGGCAGTGAGGTTTGGAAATAAAAACGAAACTGAAGCAACGATTCTTTCGTCGAGAACGGAGGGACGGGGTGTTCGGTTCAACGGCCTTGAAACGAAAAAGGGGATGAAAGTAACGCGTGTGTCCACGGGCCAAGGTACGATCTCAAGGGGTTGCGGGAGAAAATTCGGTGACAGTATCTCAATATACCCAGGAGGCATTTTCTAACGCGCGCACGCGAGAAATTCGCACAAGGGATGGTGGTTGCATCGCAAAGGACCCGAATCTCGACGTGGTCCCTCCCGATTCCTGGCACCTTTCTGAAATAATCCTCGCGGACGATACGTAGGTTCGGCCCGAGAGGGAGCAAGAGTCATAGGGGTGTGCTCTGTTGGTGCGTGTGCCGACTCGGAGGGGAGAGGGTGAAACTTACATATGACAAATTCAACGCGCTCCTTTCCTGTCCTTCCTTCCTTCCTTCCTGCCGCCACTGACACCTATGGCCCTGGGCCACGCTGGGTATTATTATTTTCATTCCTTCCCGCATGTCTGTCTGTCTGTCTCCTCTGTCTGACTGTCTGGCCTACACCTTCTCACACCATCCACGAAACTCTTTTTCGGATGTTTTTGCCCAGTCCACCTAACCACCTTCTCGCCCCGTCCACCCACCAACCTCTTTTTCCACGTACGTGCTCTTACTTTTTTTGCACGGGACACGTCACGGCAGCCACATCCTCGAGGACATCGAGGCAACCCTTTGTGCGCCAGAAAGATTCTTCCTGCTACGGGACGCGGAGGACTTCCTGCATCAACCACACCTCTGCGAGCATAAACCGGTGCAATTTTAAAGCGTAAAGTGCTGTTTATTAAAAAACGTATATCGTGAACTGAATCACGGTTATATCTGGGTGAAGGACGATTTCTTGAATCTGCTTCGAAAATTTTGTCGTAAATTCTAAATACATGTTTGTCCCCTCGAGGAGAACTCTCTTAACTAGCTTGGTTTACGATTCTTTGTCGCGTCATATGGGCGTCGAGTATTTGAAATTGCTTCAAAGGACAACCTTGATCGTGTATCAAGGTCAATTAACACTTTTGACCCAGAAAGTTTTCGGGACGTAGTATATTCGCCGGAATTGTTTTACAATGTCCAACAAGAGTTTGTAAAACGTTCTGTCGACTTCGTTTCGTCCCTCGATCCCGTCCGTTCGCGTCACCAGAAACGGCAATTAAAAGAGGATAACACGAAGCAGCCGCAGAGAACGGTCCGCGTAATCCCTTGAGGACTTAATAAGAAGGGTAATAATAACCAATTTTATCGAACGTCAGTCCGTTTCTTTGATATAGGCGGTCCGGGCCGCACGAACGTAAGCGCACATTAATTTCCCCGGCAAATAACCAGGATTCATAAGCGAGGGTCTGTGATCGTGTAGTACGGAGAATACCGTATGTGTCGAGAAAATACGGTCTCCCGTCTCCGCGCAAAATAATGCCATCAATATAAAAAAGGCGACCCACCGCGACGCGGTAATAGAAACCGATTTGTCAGGAAGCTTTTACATTTCGACGCAGTGGGTTTCACATCTGATAGCCCGTTTTATCCCGCGGGACCCTGTCCCGTGTACTCTTCCCTTACCACCTACCACTACTAGCCGGCCGTTTCTCCACCAGCCAGCCAGGGAATCACACGACCACTCCTTTTTCAGCCCCGTCTCACGACGTGAACTCGCCGCCCGTGTCCGAGTCAGCCCTTCCTGACGCTGTGCTGGACGATTCCCTCGTCTTCCTCGCTTATAAAGCCGAGTAGATAGGAAATCTTGTAAAATGGCCCGGCGAAAGACAAATATTACCGGGGATCGGTGACAGTGAGACGCGATTTATTTTCTGGGATTTCGCCTAGGCTCCAACGACATCCGGGGATACTTCTCGATAGCCTTTCACCGAATACGGATTTCCGTACCTGTGCCACGACATTGATACCCTTATTCCGCCGCGTTAACCGAAGCGAGAGAAATTATTTTCGCGAGATACAGACTGTTGCAAAGGGAGGACGAAAAAATAGAAAGGTTATAATTACGTTTCTGGCGCGTTTAAAAACTTACAGGCTCGTCCATTCGCTAGAACGGTATTCGCGAAAAAAGGGGGTTGCGGAGAATGGCGCAAAAGCCTCGTAGAAAGGAGAGGGCGGGAGGGCGGCGACTGTTAATTGAAAACTACCGAAAAGCACAATTGCAGGAGAATTATTTCTATTCATTAGCCGGGTGGTCGGTCGGTCGGTCGGTCGGTCGAGCCAGCCGCCGAAAAACTTTTCCTCGACCAGGCGGTTTTTTTTCCTCCTCGTCTCCCGGCCACCCTCTCTAAACCATTGACTCCTCGTGCGCCGACCACCCCTCTATCCGCTGGTCGCGCGTGGCGTAATTATGTAACATAAATACAATCCCTCTAGCGACGTAATTTTTGCGGTATAAGCTCAAAAGCCCGGTGTGGCCCCACCTCGAACCCCTGGCTGGCCACAAGGCCGGACTCGCTACGCCTCGCGGAGAGAAGAGAGAAGAGAGCTTTTTCAGGAACGCTTTCGCAAATCAATTTATGGCGTAACGCGGACGTTCTCATTGTCCACGGGTAGTAGCCGACGGTCGCCTGGTGGTTAAACCTTTTGTAACACTGGCGACCATTGTTGTGACAGAAAATTGTATCGTAATGCTTATTTACGATGAACATTCTGAATCACCCTTTTGTTACGTGTTGTCAAATATTCAATGGTAATATACTTAATAATACCAATGAACATTTTTATGCAGAACGATAATGAAAAGAGAACGCGATAAATTCTTCGGCGGATAGGTATTAGGTTGTTCCTTGCCAAAGTAGTATTTATCGCGTATCGATTTAACGGTCAAAGTTGCCGAAGAACGACTGCGTCAACGTTTCGTAGGCATTTAGTACAAATAACGGATCAACCAAGTTACAACTTAATATTATCTGTACGAGGATATCAACGAAACGTTTATGCGTGCAGCTATTTACGTCGAAACTTAAGCCTCGAATAGATGCACCATAAATACCATTTCGCGATACTCTTATGTCATCAAATGACGTCAGGCTATCTACGTCTCGCAATCGACCAGTTGATAAGCGAGGTTGAACGACCTCGGGGTTCGTCAACTTTCGAACCTATCCATTTACACCGATGATATCGTGTCAGGGGTATCGACGAAACGAAAGAAGAAAGCCGAAAGATGCTTCCAGGAATTCCGGCGGGAGTATTTTCGTCAGTCAATGAATTTACAACCACTCTTTACCGAGTTCACCCTTAACCGCTTAACGAGAACTGCTTCACGGCACGTGAGAAAAAAAAGCTAACTGGTTTGGCGGAAGGAAGAAAAGAAGGAACGGGGGGAGGGCGTGTAAGCGGTCTTGAGGGGTGAATTAGCGCGAAATAAGTGCAGAAGAGCTTCAACACCCCGGGGGTGGCCCGGCGATAGAACGAAGCACACACAGATGTATCCTCCGCGTTTCACGTGCATGTATGTACGCCGTATCCTCGGTGTGAGACCCCATAAGAACGTCGTAAGGGTGAGTTGGTCGGAGTCGAATGAGACGATACCTAGTGGGGTGGCCGCGGCACCCTGGGTAGAAGCGAGAGGCCGGAAAACGACGTAACGCGCATAAAGTAAATTGCCGCGAAATCTGCGCGGCGAGACTCCAGAACGGCGCGGATAAGCGAAACAAATAAAATAAGAGCGAAAGACGAGCCGGCCTGGAGATAACCGGAAAAGAGGTGAAAAAGGGTGCCGAGGGTAATGCGATTTAAGGGTTGTAAGGTAGCGAGTTTCAAACGAGCCGAAGAAACCGAAGGTGGTCCCTTTTTTAATCGAACCGTATCACAAGATTATTCAACTAAGTTCCTTCGACACAAATTGTAAATTTATACGTGCTCACATGGATACCATAATGCTACGAATTTTGTTAGATTACGCAAGTAACTAGTAATTTTGAATGATGTAACATCTGCTTAACATCTGCTGTCACGTGTCGTATTAAGAACACCTACTTCTACCGCGACAATCAACGTGTCAATTATAATATAATATTTTTGATTCTTAGCGCGATTTTAATAGTCACTCCACGTTCTCCTCTTTTTATCTTTTCTTACAAATTAAAATAAAGAATTAAAGTTTCCGATATTACATACACTGTATCTCCTATTGTTTATTGGGGTAACTTAGACAGACTCGATAATAAAACGCGTATACTTAAAAATGGAAAAAAAAGGAATTTGGTCAAAATTGTTCGGCTTATGTACCTAGCACAAATTCTTCGCGTTTGTACGAGATTCCATTTCTTTTTCTACCCGCCAGCCGACTGCTGGCAACGATATTCATAATACGCCGGGCAAAAGTAATAGGAACAATCGCGGCTGTGTGATGCAGTCTTTTTCCTCTATTTTTTTGCAAAACGGTCTGACGTTTTCCTCTATTCAGTCCCCAAGCCGAGCATGAAAAAGCACACATCGTCTGTTACCGAGTGCACGGTGTAACGCCTCTCTGTTTCTCCCCTATTCCCGGCGTATCGTCGCCGCACGCAGACCATTACAATTTCAGTTACATTTTAATTAGCAGAGAATACTAATGTTTCGCGAGTAGCGGTCGCCGGCAAGTAGCCAATGAGAGCCAAGTTGACTCGTGCAACTCGAGCCCGTTCCAGAACCCGACTCTACACGCTTGCCACTACCTCTCTTGTCGTCCCCGCTATTACGGGCTCGGCAACCCCGTGAAACCGACATGCATTTCACACCCCCATATTCGCCACTTTATACGCAACGGCTGGCCCGCGCGGAAAAACGAGGAAAAGGTAAGAGAACAGAGAGAGAAAAAAAAGAGGCGACGAGCTGTGTTCCTCATTTATGTTATTAGCTCCCACTTTGGTGCCGAGTGTTCTTTAGAGAAAAAACAAGGAAAAAAATATAAACGAAAAAAAAAGGTAACAGCAGTGGAAATAAACCACGCTACCGCGTTCGCGGTGTTTTCTGCCTTTTCGCTTCGAGCAATTAACGCTCGCTCGAAACTCGCGTAAAGCAGAGATTTCTCGAGATTGCGGCTAAAGAGAAACCTCGTTATCACTGTGAAAATAGAGACGATTGAATTGACCAAGAGGGACTTTGTTAGCCGCGCGGAAAACGGTTAGATATCTTAGGAAACAAAGGGTGGAATAATGAGATGTAGGGGTTGCACGGATACCGGAATAATATAATACTTCCTAAGTCATAAAGTTCCCTTGCTTCTTGGCCGGACGAAATTCCGAAAGTTCCGTATCGGCGATCGTACAACAAATGCGATTATCGATGTCTCGCATCGTTCATCCCCTAAAACGACGGGGAGCAAAGCGTGCTACCGACCCCTCTCGTTCGATTCTCTGTTTCTCTCTCTCGCCATACCGGGTTTTACATGCTCTGTTTTGGACCTTGTCCAAAAATAATATCGCGCGGATTAAGCTCCACATAAGATATTGCTAGAAAAATGTATTCGATCCGTGTACCGCGATTCGATCGAACGACAATCGCTCACCGCGTACGAAAAAGTCATTTAACTCACATTAACAAGCCATGTCACACTGTCTCAGAAGCCTGGGAAGTATACACCACTGACCTGGAACAAGAATAGATCGTGTACGTTAGTATAAAAGTACATAATCAGCAGCTCTTATCGCATAGCTTTAAAAGGTATATGCGATTTGATTAATGCATTCGTGGTCAAATTACATCGAAGCTATGAAAGTAAATACGCGAGTCACTCGCGACATCTCACGATGCAATCTATCCTATAAAAGCGAAACACGCGTGCACGTTAGCTGGATACGTATATTCCGTAACTCTGAGATTGTTATATGTATATCTATCGGCGGAGAAAAATGAACCACGATCGTTCAGAAACAATCCACACCCTCTTCGTACGATCCAACTCCGTCGAAACTTAAATCCAGTCGGTTAAGGACAATGCGGCCAGGCGATTTAGGGTGGTCCGTCGAAAACCATTTCGACGTATCCTTGGAGCGAACGCGAGCTCGCCAATGAGGCGACGGTGCCGTTAATTAACGAACTCGAAAAGTAACGTACCGAAAGTACAACTCGACGAAGCATTGAGGGTTTCGGGAACCGGTCGAGGAGGAAAGGGAATGAACGAGCCGAGCGTAGGACGGAAGCGCGCGCGTATAAAGGGTCGGTGTCTGGCCAGACGGGCAGAAATGAAGCAGCAAGGGTTTTGTTTGTCCGGCTGTCCACCCCTTTCCTTCCCCCCAGTTCACCCCCGCGGGCTGAAGCCCTCGTTGTATGAACCTCGCGGCTCCCTTCAACCCCTTCTGTTCCACCTCTAACTCCTTCCTCTCGCGCACCCCTTTCTACGATCTTTCTCTTTCTCTCTTCGTATCTCGCCACTTTTCTACCCCCTGCTCGTACTCCCCCTTCTCCGTTCGTTACACCCTTCTTATACCCTGAACCTCCTTCCCCTACTGCCGCGTTACAATGCACGCGTGTACACTGTTTGCCCACATCCTCTCGCATATATCTTCGCGGGCTATAATATTGATTACTTCGAACGAATTTCACCAGGCTACCAGTCGCTGCTACGGAACCGAGACCGCGGTAACGTTCCTCCGACTCTGTCGATCAACAAACTATTCCTTCGCCATCCCCACCTCTCCTCGCGTTATCCTTCTCTTCGATGAAATGCTCCTTCTTCCTGTTCCGCGTTCTGTAAACCAATCCCTTAACCAACCCGCCTACATCCTTCTATCCAACGTCGCAATGCAGGCTTTTCTCTTTCGCCAAATTGGCCCTACCATCATGATCGTTCCTGTAATTTCGTTCTATGTTCTACCAACGTTGCTTCCGCTCCCGCGATCGTTCGATCTAGAGACAACGATTAAAATGGACGGCCATCGAATGAGCAAACTGCCTGTTGTACTTTGGCCGCGCGAATCGCTTTCAATTTCGCGCGATGATTGAAATAAAGTTTATCTGTACGAACGATACGGAACGGAACAGCGTGGGGAGGTAGCTACGTGTGTTTTTCGCGCAGTCAATTTTCGAGTCCTTTGCTAGCGAGAAAACCACGGTATTTCCGGCGCATAATCGGCGAACGAACGATACAGTGAGCCCGGTTGTAACTCGTACCGACAATATTCTGTTAAAAGACTCGTCATTCCGCTCTAGTAAACAGCCACACGACTTAAAATTGCGTCGCTGCTTTCCAACCGTTCCGCCAACGTTTAATTCCATTCCGTTCTCGCCGTTCTCCCGTTCGCAGCCTCCTTCTCTTTCCCTCTGATTCGCATCACCGTCAACCGCGCGTGTCGCAAATCGAAGGTACAAAGAAGCAATAGTAGAAATAAGATAATTGCTATTACAATTGCAATTTCATGCAGAACGATGAAGAGCTGGATAGGAACGAAGAGGAAAAGAGACAGGTCAGAAAATGACAGAGGAAACGATGGTGGCAGTTACCACAGAGAGCTGAATTACAAAGTACGTTAATGTCGTGCTCACACCCTGTCCTCTACCACCCATGCACCCCCAACACCGTTCCAATGCCGCAGACAGTTTGTTGTCGAAGCTTCGGGATTACACAAATGAGGTTGTTCAACGAGAGGAATGTACATTCCGTTACAAAGCCGCCCGCGCTCAGCCCCGGAATTAAAAGTGGGGAGGTCGCGTAAGGTGAAAACTTCCGCTTCGCTATAGCTCGTGTCGCGGACAATATTTTCTTTGCTGAAAGCCAACGCGGCTAGAATGGGATTTCCATCGACCCGTTTCCGTTTAAACCCTTCAAGAACGAAACCCGCTTTTATCGAGATCCTTCTTCGCCCCGTCAACATTGTCCTGTACATGTTTTTACACGCATCTTCCCCGAAGATCACCCTTTCGTCTAATCGCACCACTTCTAAATCAGCATTTTGTGTTGGTTTTCGTACGAAGAAATATCGAAGCAAGACTATTGATAAAGTATATAAGATATAGAATACTATGGATCAATGCTAGATGACGACGATTAGTTAGATCGAACGAACGCTCGTAACTAATAGTTTCGAGGGGGGACGAAGCGAGGCGTACGAAGAGAGAAACCACGGTAGAAGGCAGTCAGCCCTTGTACTAAGCATACCGTAGGGGCTAGGGATAGTAATTGTATACGTACTAAGAGAATGGCAAGGTAAACAAAACTATGTAAGATTGCCCCATTAATATACATATCTCTTGGTTCAGTTGGGCCGTGAGAGAGCCGTACCGACCCTCTCTTGCCGTGCTTCTACCGTTGTGCCGACCGAGGGGGTGTGAGTAGTCTTGGCCTTAGACTCTGGGGTTAGGCTCGCTCAAGAGCAAGGAGGGTACACAATGGATATTGAGACCATAATTTACGGCTGATTGTTAGCCCCGCGATCTATGGATTCCTCCATCCTCCGACCTCCTTCGCTTCGACCACCTTCCGACGACTACCACCTCACCCGTCCATGTCGAATTTGTGTTAGGTCTGTAATAAGTGGTCGGAGTACGTGTGTACCGAGTGCTCAACACTGCAAGTTAGAGGCATTAGAGGAATCTCGCGGAAACGGAAAGACTTTCGTGCACGTAATACCTGCTCGCTTGGCAAACTGTGTTGTTCTAGCGTGTGCTAACCCTCGGTCTTATGCGACAAAGAAACAAATTCTACATCAGGCGGGCCACGCAACCGTTACGAGTAGATCTTTCTTCGATGCTATTAAAAAACATTGTTCGAGAGAAAAGGTGCAAGCGATTTCCTATTTAAATTAGCGCGAAACATTGTTTTCATTAGAAGACTAAGTCTGCAGGGTTTATTATAGTTAAACGGTTTAAAAATAAACCATTAAGAATATCGTTGGAAATTATGCTTCGACGACATCGGTACGACGGTAAACACAATTCCTGGAATTGAACAGCAATAATAAGTCGTTAAGAGCGAAAGAGGATGAGAGGAATCAATTACGCGCGAAAGCGAGAACGAGTTTGTTTTCGAGTAGCATCGTTAATTGGCCAAAACTCGAGTAGAACTGTTCGGTACGAGGTCAGCCGCTCTCCGCTTAACCAACCGCCTTTGCAACAAGAACCGCCGGTTATAAATTAATTACGAGGGTCAAATTCGCAACTGGGTCCCATTCCACGAGACGATTTGGGAGAGAGGGGACGAAATGTCTTACTAGTTTCGCTGCTGGCTCGAGGGATCGAGCAAAGGAGGAGACGATGTTTGGTCTTCCTTACAAGGGACCAACTAACCAGCCGACCAACCAACCTGCCACTTACCGAAGGATAATAACGTAGTAATCCTGCTATGAGACACGGATGAAGTCCTTAATAACCCTATAAACCCAAGATATATGTTGCATATCAATATACCAGGGACAGCTGCTGAAGTTACATCGCAACGAGTGGAAACCTATTAGAATCATCGATATATACGCGATTAATTGGAATGAAATATCATTTATTTTCTTTGCATTTCCATATTAGTTTATACGCGTTTTCAGTTGGCGAAACGCGACGAATAACAAACGACTGTTTGTACTGACGATTCTGTAATAAATTATATCCGGTTGTATATTAAATATGTATAATTGTACCGGTTGCCGCCACAGATTAATAAACGCTGACATCGCAGAATTCCAATTTCGAATCGATCTTCGGTAATTTTCCGAAATTTTGCAAAAACCATCGCGAGCTTCAATAAAGCCCTAGTAATTAATTTGTGATTATATCGCGAATGCCGGCAAATTCATGTTACGTTGCATAGCCCGATAGGAATGCAACCGAGCTCAACAAGCCCCGGATACGAAGTGCGTGATTTAGAGAGACGCATAAACGATATTCCAATACCGTTTCGCGCGATACTTTCACGACAATCGAATCACGGACGGGAAAATTGGCAAGCGACATCGACCGTTTCATTACAGCCGTGTAATTTTTTCGTCCAAGACATTTGTCGAATGCTTCCATTCCAATGTTTTTTCGTTGGTGTATTTCATGCCATTCCCTGCAGCGTCTGATCAAGTAGATCCAGACGTTAGCGGTCAGACCATGTAGTTTTCATTCAAATTACATATTAATTGCAAATTAGATATCAAAGTCTTGTGCGATACTCGTGTACTGCATTTTATTCGTAATATCCGTCTACGTTGCATGAACAAATGATCTCGATAGGTGACGAAGTGTTAGTTTCTTAAGAATTAACTTGCAACAACGCTGACGGTTGCACGTACTTACAAATTCAATTAATTACCCGCTCGATAAGGAAACGAAGTTCATGAATAAAATACTGGCGAATAACATATGCATGGTTTGCTTACAGAAGAGAAATAAGTCTGATAAATAATGGACGGTTGATGCAGTACACGCGTACTGGCAGTTGCATTATACCGCAGCTTTAAATATAGAAGGTGCGAAAGATACGGTACTATCTTGGTGGCAGCTATTGGACTTAACGACATCGACATTTTATCCGCAAGACGGTCTTCACGCCCTCGTTGAGCGGCAAAAAAAGGAGGATCAACCGCTCGAGCGGATGCTGTTATGAGCTGTTTTCCTAACCGATGGGAGACAGGTGGCGGCGAAAGTGGACTTTAACAAATGGTCACTGCTAGCTAGCATGAGACGTGCCTACTTGAGATGCGGCACCAGGATCTATGCCTACCATTTCTCATCGGCGCTTTGCGGCCAAACAATACCCTAAACCAGCTGTAGGTAAGAACTGTCGGGCTCACCGTGAAGGACTTCGAGGCAAGTTGATCAAAGTCAAGGTACTTCCGCAGACCCTTGCCAAAACGTTCAACCCGATAATGCGTACAAGATTGCGAAAGGGTCCGAGTGTCGCTGTTCGTGCTTAATTTCCAATCTCCTCGAGACATGGATTTATCTGTCTTCGTTGGTCCAACGAAATTCCTCCGTTTCCATTATTTTGCGAGATCGTAGCGAAGAAAATTTACCCTAACACTCTTAAATCTTAATATTCTCGGTCGAACAAGAAATAAACCGTAAGGTAACAATGGACAGGTGATATTTTTCTGAGAAAATTTCGTGGAAAAATGCGAACACGACGAGATAAAGAATATTCTGTAAAACGATCATCTCACGACAGTTTAGAGTTTACCAGGATATCGGGCGTAAACTGCCCTCGGGGACCTTGTTAGTTCGATTCGCTTGAACACCCTTTTCGTCGCGGAAAAGTACCGCCCCTTGTTGACCACCCCTGACACCGTGAGTTTTCCGTTTATGTTTTCGTTGTTACGGTATTTTAAAAGGAACGTTCGTGCCAACATATTGTTGCGAAACATCAATTTCACAAAGTCATGCAGTTTTTATTCTTGCTCGCGTCTAAACCGATACAACGAAATCAAAGTGGAGGGACGAGGAAAAAAGTGATCGTTTTACAGGAACAAAAAGAGACGAGATAAAGAGGGGAACAGATACGCGAAGACAGAATAGACGAACAACGGTCAGAGTATCGTCAAGGTATTGTCCTCGCTTCCAAAATAATCGTCGAGCGAACCTAATGGGGTATGAAGTCCCGATATCAAAATAACTCATCCGTGTCCGGCACGTGGTCAACGTTTCGAGCTTTTCTCTTCGCTCGTTCAACGTGCTAGCCCTCCAAAAAGTTAAAAATACCGGCGTGAAAAACTCCTTTCACTCGTCTATTGTCCAGCTTGCAGAGATAGACGGTCAGAAGCGGTGTGCGTTCGCAGACGAATCTTGAACGTTCGCGATAACGAGCCGGGACTTTGTCCATCGTGAAAAAAAAAGAAACAATTTTGATCGCAACATTTCTGCTATTCTCGTTTGTTCGTCAACGAACGAGTCAGCTGGTCAATGTACGTTTTTAACACGTACGGTGTGTCAGCAGGGCAACTAAGGCGGACGAATTATTGATTACGGAACGTCCAAGGAGGAGGTTTAAATTCTTAATGGGTTTGTATTTCAGTACGAGCGCGTATCGACAGAATGTGCTCGGGTTATAATGCCTGAAATACGCTGTCACAATTTACGTGACTGCCACCTGTATAACCCGACCGATCTACAATCGTTCTGAAAAGACGCATCGTTCGTTATCCGTCTCATCGATGGAAATTTAACTGATTGGTTACTCGAATATCGTTGTAAAATTCTCCGGAAATGATCGTGTTCGCGTGCTCAATTCTACATCGACGATTCGTGGCGTCAATGTCCATTCCAGCCCGACGTAACGCGAGCGTTTTCGCATTAGCATTGGAAATCAAATTCGGCGGCAACCGTGACAGATGAAGCGATCGACAAAATAGTCCGGTTGACGCAATCGGATTCCTAATGCACGATCAACAGGTCCTCTTCCTGTTAAACAATTCTCGTCGAGCATCTAGGCATAAGGTAATTTTGTTGTTATGAGATGTTCCCGTTTAAATAAAGATCGAAAAAATGCGGAGAAAAACGAGACAGAATTCTATGAAATGAATCCAATTATTTTACCTTCCCCGATTCTTCGAAATGAAATATATTATTTCAGTATTCTCAATTACTTTCAGAATCCAATATGTTACATGGAAGGTTTCGTTTTTAATCAAATTTTTTTTACGACCTACCCATATTCGCGATGGTAATGAGAATTTGTTATATTTTTATTGGTATATTTCAAAGTTTTTTCAGATGCTGAAACTTTCATCGTTATTCGTACAATACGAATTAATTAGACCGTTCGAGATACCACGTGTATCTTTGAACAATCAATCAAGTACTTGATACGCTGAAGACGATATTACGAAACGAAACTATCAGATTAATCAATGTTAGAGCAAAAAGAGAACAAGAAACATTTTTAACGATTCCATAATCGATCCAATTAACAGTGATTCGTTCAGCCTATCAAGCAGAATCTATTGATCACAAGGATAACCCACGAGTAGCAGACGATCCGATCGATCACGAACACCGTCGAAACCGTCGAGCTTACGTAACGGTTATCGGAAAGCGAAATTACCCTAAATAGTAACAGCGAAGGTGGTGGCAATGCCGTATCGGACGAACGAAGGATAGCGGGCCGCTGGTGTAAAAGGTGGCAGGGGGAAGAGTGTGCAGGATGGTTTTCACCCTTGCAAGCCGGCAAGTCGAAAGTAGGAACCGCGACTATGGGTGAAGCTAAGTCTGTCCGTGTAATGGGGCATCGGCACGCGATTTCCAAACCCCCTCTAACCCCGTGGGCGATTCTAACTTTCAACTTCGCCCGACGAAAACTCACCCTCCCACCCCCGCTGAATCCGGCCCCCTCGTCTCGCTGGCGTGCCTCATCCCCACGGTACAGAGTGTTGCGCTGTGACTTATCGGCTCTAATTATTCGCCGGCAAGAAAGCGGGTGGAGAACCGGCGATCAGACCTGCCACCCTCGTAAAGTAGCTTTTCTCCGACGCATCGTGCACGACTGCACCCTCGAGCACCGTTGTTTACTCGTTTCTTCGAGTCGATCGCGAATCACGTGCCTAATTCGAGACAACGACGATTTAAATTTTAACTTTCCAAGTTCCACACTGTTTCTTTAAATATTATTTCCCAGAATTCTACTTTTAGCCGAAACACCGATTGAGGGTTATGGTATCACCTCTTGATATGATACATTACTTACTAGGTCTCCTGGAAAGTTTTCTACACAGGTGTATAATGTACAGCTGGCAACCACCGATGTGATAATTGCCGTCTATAGACACACGTATATAAATAGCTTTGCTGTAATTATTTTTTATGACTTGGTTAACGCAAATTACGGCACACCCATAGATGGCCATACGGATTACGGTATCGATAACAAGAGCGATAGCGAAAAAACTAATGGTACTCGATTTAACTGTCAGACGATCGTTGACCGTTCACCCTCTCTCTAAACAACGGTTTTCAACGATCCTCGCTTTGGTGTGATAATTTTTCAATTTGGCCTCATGCGTTATTGACGTCAGTAGACGTGCACCGACATTAGCAGCCCTTTTGACGAGGAGTCTGAGTGCTCATCGTACAAAACAATGCTAACCCCATGGTATCATTCAGCCCCACCACCACCGGCCTCCTCCTTCTCTTCCGTAGCCTCCTACAGCCGTCCGACCCCCTGCTTTAACCCTACGGGAATAAGGAGAGTCGCAATGTAAGCAACACACAACACGTTGTGTGCACCCATGTTTTTTACATTAGCCAGACGATACTTGCCCTAGAGTATGAGAGAGTTTGCCAGTGTGGAATGTCTATGGACGCGCGTCCGTGTATGTTTGCGAAACTTCCGTGTGTTGGCTACAAGTTCCCTAGCTCTTAGTGACCTTCTGCATTTCCCTGATCCCCTGCGACCCTATTGCACCGAGGAAGCCACCGTCACCGACGCGGCTTCCGTTTTCCCTTATTTTCAACGAGATTTTCTCGAACACTCGCCGCCATCAATATTAGGGAAACATCTAAATTCTTGACGCCATCGTTTCGTTCACAACGCGATACTTATAGCACGACGAACAAAGCGACGAGGTTATTTCTACAAAGTTATGTGGAGGCGAAAATGATACTTAGCTCAGTTAGATTCTTTATTGACAACATATCAGTAGCACTTCGAAAGCGTTCGATATTTACGAAGATAATTCTGTATCGAATCAACGAAGTCACCAGCCAGACACATCGTGTACACTTGGCTGGTGCATCGAAGCCTCGTGCAGTTTGCAAGCGCGTTTAATATATAACGACGATTGCATATACATGGAGCGGACGGAGAATGGCGATAGAGACGGAGATGAATGGGGTAAAGTGGAGGAGGTCGACGTTGATACTGTGAAGGAGGAAGAACAGCGGGGCAAAAGGGGGTGGTTAGGTAGGTAGCAGGGGCAAGCAGAATGGGAGCAAGCAGAAATAGGGATGGGGTGGGTGGTGTGTAGGGGTGACGGGACCTAGAACAAGCAGTCGTTTGTCGTCCGACAGATAAACAACGTCGTTATTGTAAATGCATTGGATCAACATGCTGCGGGGCTTCATTGGCGGCTTTTCTTCGCGATACGACCTACGAGAGGCTTTGGTTGTTTACGAGATCGATAGTCCGATCCAGTGAGGATCGATTTTATCGTATCGCGTTCGTCTCCCCAGGCGGAGAGAAACAATCGTTGTAACGTGCACGCTGTACCGGCCGCTTTCTTTTTCTCTCTTTTTTAGATTTCCTCGTATCCAAAGACCCTGTTCTCTCGATGCGGGTCCACCTATCTCTCCACTGTCTTTCCTCTTTGTCCTTTTCTCGTACGTATCCCGTTTCCCGTCTCGCTCGTCGATGGATTCGAGAGAACGTATAGAGAATAACAAGGTGGATCACGTAACGCAGGTACACATCGGACACCGTCGTTCCGCGTACAAAATATTTGTTCAAGTATAATATATACTGATTCGTAGCCGCGCATACATCTCGGTATTTTTCATCCGGTGCAAATCGTGCACCGGAACCGAGCGAAAATAATACAATGTGATGGTTAACGAGGCATTATGATTTCCACGATATTCCCCAACGATACTGTTGGTCACTGGTATCCAAATTAAAAATTGTATTCGCGAAATAGTTCACTGTTGACCCTAGTGCGATGTTAAAAGCAACGAAGGATCGATGGAAACGAAAAAGTTGCCTGAATCGAAGAATCGATCAAATTTCCCTCGTTATGTCTACATATAGTCGAATAGAAACAACGTCAAGAGAATCAGCTTCGTAACGAGGTTTAAACGATCCCTCGATTTCTTGACCACATTAGACGGTGCTATGACGGACTGTACGGTTACCATGAGAGTCCGATGCCCGCTGTTTGTTCCTCGCTTTATCTCGAACGTAAACACCGCTTGGAATATATAGAAGGTGGCGCGAGCAGGAAGGTAGACAGACAAATAGGTAGACGTTCGTACCTGGCCGTGAACAAGAAAAGGACAGAGACAGCGACCAGCGACAGCCTGGCCATGCAAAGACCTGGCCGGACGAAAAAGGAAAAACGAAAACAGAAGGACGGACGGACGGACACTGGATAAACAAGGGGCAATAGAGATAAACAGAGAATATTGCGAGGAATATGCGCAAACACGAAACTCTCATTCTTCCTCACCCCACTTCTCGTTCTCTCTCTCGCTTTTTCCTTCTCGCTGTCTCCTTCTTTCCCCTTTTCGCTTTCGTTTCTGCGAACGAGCGCGTGTTCTCTTTTCCTGACCTTCGTCGCTCGTTTGGCCTACGCTTTTACAAGCACTCTCCTTTCCTCCCCTTCCTTTCGCACTTACCCGCTCCAGCCGGGAGTTTAATTTATGCCCCGAGATGTTTCGTTGAGGATTTTTGTTCCGATTCTCGGGCTTGTCGGGATCGAGAATTTAACTACTTAACACCGAATCGCGTCATCGCTCGCCATCCGTTCTTGTTTATTCGCCAATTTATCCTCCGTAACGTTTTCATCGAAATTAATCGTTCGCGAACAAATATCACGAGTAATCGCTCGAGGAAAATCGCGAACGTACGTATGGAGTAGTATGTTAGCGAAAGCTTCGACAAAGAATATTTGACCCATCCTCGAACGGTTAAACACGATTTTTTTTTCAGCTCGGCGCAATCTTTAAGGACAAAGAAGTCGACGAGGATGAGAAATTGAACGAACGGTAAGATTCCCGCGCGAGTAGAACGCTTCGACGCGATCTTTCATTCCGATGATTGATGCGCGGCTGGGTTTCCTTCAATTAGCAGACGATCTCCTTCCCACCCATTCCCTGCCCGATTCTTCCGATTCGATTACACGGCCGTTCATTATGCCGATGAATTTAAAAATATACAAACACCATTATTCATCGTGACCCGTGTTCCCAGGCCGTGCCAGAGTAAATACCCTCCGCGTCGATTAAAAACATCCCCACGACGAGAATCCTCGCGTAATCTCTCGGTGCTTTCAAACTGTCGCACCTTGCCACCCTCTGGAACCACCAGAGAACCGGCGTTAACGACGACGATACCGCGTGAAAAATCGAGCAGTTTCAATCGTATCGTTCCTCGAGGTGCCGGGGAAAAAATTCGTACTGTCCACCATCGAGGACCGCGAAACGACGATATAGAGACGAGACACGGAAGGGAATGAATGCAGACGGGACAGGTAAGGTATTTGACGGTCTATGGGACCGGGAGCACGTCGAGGGCAGACTATATAATTTCCCTTGAGGGAGATCGGGATAGACGATACGGGAGGGCGAAAGGGGTTAACGAAAAGAGGGGGTGCGGGTGGGTGTGAGGGAGAGATCAACGTGTTTTCCAGGTGGGGAGGTGTGCTGTGCTCATCCGCGAGCCCATCAACGCAACCATCCTCCGACAATCGATTATTATCTTTCCAATTTGCATAGCAACCGAGCTCTTGTTCAAATCTGCACCCCCTGTTTCGACCCCTTTGGCAACCCCTTGCAAATCCTACCTTCGCCGCTATTCCTCGTCCGATTCCTCGTCCGGTATCGTTTCTGTAACGCGCTTCGCTTTTTTTTCCTCTTTGTCCCTTTTTTTATCATCGATCCGAACGTTCGAGAGTTCGATCGTTTTATACAGGTTGTGGATCCGGTTGCAGCGTTATTAATTTGTTGCGAGATCAATTTTAAGAACATCCCTTTGTGAACGACGTACAGAAAAAGACGGTAAGCCTGCAGGTTGCAAACTAGCTGACAACTTTGGCTTTCCGGGATCTTTTCTTTCAGCGCCCTTGAGGAATGGACGCGTCACGTTGGTGGGTGGCACGAAGAAAGGAGGGTGACTACCCTCCTTTATAAAATCTTTGACGCGTCGCGCGGCGAGCCACCGGCTTGCCAGTCATTAATAACTTTTAGGTGGCAGATTTTGCGCGTATTAATCCACCATATTATACCGCGAGTCTGCAGCCGTCCTCTGCCATCCGTCCCCTTCTTGCTTGGCACTCGCGTCCATGCCCCCCACACCCCTCCTCCTATATCCGAGGGGGTGACCGGATAGCTGAGTCGACGTCTCCTTAATGAAAAATCTGAATCCCGAGTCCGCCTTTTCTTTCGCCCACTATTCTCCACGGATTCTCCCGATTCTGTGCTAATGGTAATGACCGCGGAAATCGTGGCTCGCGATAAAAACTGTTAAATCTCGAGCGTTTCTTTTCTTCGAACGCTCTAATTCGTCCGTTGGCTCCCCATGTTTTAAGTGAAATTTCCTAGAACACGACGCAGACGGTTTACGGATTTTGTCGAATAAAATCCAATAACCGTCAAAGAATTAGCCGAGAAGTTGGATGACCTAATATTTGCGTCCATCGTTTAAGTTCGACTTTGCTCGTTCCTGTTTGCAAGAACGAGCACCACCCCTTCGCTGGTAATGCGTTCGCGTGGCAAATTAACAAACGTCGGAGGAATGAGTCGACTTCATTCCACCTTCCACGGGTATTGCCGTCCCACCCTTCACCCTAGTCGTTCATATACCGACACGTATACACACTCTTTCTCTCATCATAGCGAGAAGGTATATTGTCGAGCGGCAGCGACGGTAGACCAAGCAAATTTCGTGTACAATTAGAAGGCTTTTGTAGAAGCTAAACTGCTAATAGCCCCTGAAGAAGGAGGGGCACACCGTTACTCCGCCGTTACCCTCGTCTCGTCTCGTCTCTTCACCAACGTGCACCTCATTTCGCGTGACAGTCGTCCTCCTCTTCGTATCCACCGTCTTCTCCTTTTCTCGCTACCGCCCTTTCCTTCTTCCGCCTTCTACAACCGGTCCCTCCGTTTTCCAACCCTTTCCAGAGCTCGCGTTAAAGCCACCCCCGTCGTCTCGTGGAACGTAGCCGCCAATTCGCTACTCCTGAAAGTCCTACGAAGCACGAGGTGGCTTCTCGAGAGTCGACCTCTCGCTACTGGTTAGATCGAGGTGAGAGAATTCGGGACTCGTGGCAGGAGACTTATTGTGGATTATAAACTAGGATTGTTTTCATTAAACCTGGGTATTCGCGCGTTCACCAGCCCCTCTCTTCGCACCATTTTCCCCCAGACAAACGTGTGCACATCTTATTAGGTGTCGGAAGAATCTTATCCCGTTGCTCAAAACCTTTTGGCTTACATTCATTTTTAGCAATTTGTAAATCGCAAATTTTGTCCCTTTTATTTGGACTCTACGCAGTTTATAATAAAATTCTATTCCTTGTAATCTTATTTGAAATAGAAAAAAATTTTTACGATTCTACCTTCAGGTTATAATTTGTTGCTCTCTATATCGAAGGTAAATTATGTAATATCGAGGTAAAAGGATCTATCTCGTAAGTAGCTTTTTTCTAATTCGAATCGTTCCGTATTTCTGCCTACGTAAGCCGCTGATAAAACGACCAACACGAAGAGAAATAGAAGCAAGAACTAAGCAGAGGAAGGCGTGACGATAACTGGGCTAATGTGCAATAATGAACATGGTTGCTTATCAAATGGCCCTGACGGTTCTCTTCCTGCTGCTTCTTTAACTCACCGTAGTTTTCTTTCGCGAACCGCAAAACTGCCTGCTCGTATAATCTTCGACCTTTCTAGTTTCTTAGCAGTCCGACGTTAAAATTTCATTCCCCGAGCATCGCATGTATTATTCGGATCAATCGAAAATGTTAGGTTTGTCAAATAATCGATCCCTGACTCCGTGTTAATCTTCTATGCGGAACGGTCGAAAATAGAAACTTCCTAGTCGGAACAGATTGATCTTCCTCGTTCATGAACAACACACTTAAATCTTAAACGAAATACGTTATCGGCTCCCTGTATAAGCAGCTCGTGTAAGATCCACACCAAAGACCCGTCCATGTTAGGTGCACATACGTTCATACACGTATGTATATGTACATACACTATGCATATGGAGTTCCTCGTGGCTAAGAATAGGCAACATACAGACGGTCAGATATAGCTAGGGACTTTGTGCCTATAAGCGAGCAGGTCATTGGCATTAGGGGTTGGAAGGGTGTGCATTTGCACGACGTGTGTACTCGTACACGATTTAGTTCTACGTAGCCGGTTGCTTTCCGATACCGGTTGCTGGTATCGCTAAACGTTTTCTACTCGAATTGGAACGGAGTCAGACACGACTCGACAGATAAGGAACCGATAAAAATGGCAAAAGGGAAAAAGAGAAGGACTAGGATCCAGACATAGAAAGTTCCCAGATGATTGGTCGTGGGAAATATCGCGGTCAGGAGGATACTGATAAAGTGGATCGATGAGTCGAACACCGAGTATTTCTCGCGACTAGTGTGCGAATTTTGCACCGACACAAACAGCTGAAACTTTCATGGAAACGTGAATGGCAGGGATACGTATACATCGTTACTCGAATAAGTCTCGAGTTCCTGCATGTTTGGGCAATGTTTAAATTTATACTGGGTATGAATAACGGGACAACTTCGATGTAAATAAAATTTGTAAATAAATTAATAGAAACAAGAGGAAATTGTCAGAGTGGTAATAAAATTTGCCACACGCTCGCGTATTTTGCTTGTTATTTATTGAATTTTAATTTATATTAATTTTTTTTTTTTCAGATATTTATAAAAGCCGTGTTTTCAGTTTCTACTGTAACTAAAAATTTCTTTAACATCTTTTTAAAGAAAAGATGCCATTTCTTTGTCCGTATAGCAAAATTGGTTGCCGATCTAGCAACATCGTTGCTTTTATTACGTCACGGACAGGAAGCAAAGTTTATCGAAGTCAATCGGCAGTTTGTACGATCGTTTGCCGCAGTTTTTGATGTAAAGCCGAGCAACAGACAAACCGAATCGTTTGATACCGGATAGACATCGAGCGCGTCGAGTTTACGATCGATACAAGCGTTCATATAGCGCTGAAATTAGAATGGTTTTAGAGGGTGTGATCTCAACCGTGTACAAACGCGACCGATATTTTATTTCATTTTTCTCCCCTCTTTCTTCCTTTTGTTTTTATTATTCGCGCAACAATTCCGGCCAGTTTAATTGTTTGATTATTAACGCTTTCGGGGCATCCCATCGGCAATATAAAGCACGCGAAATAACGCCAGTAAATTATCAAAAATTGCCATTGCGGCTGACTATTGGAAAATATAAATTCTCACGCAATTTTGATACGGTCCAGATGAATATTTCGCCGCGGTATCGGGCTCGTCGATGATAATAATAATGATCAGAATTTTAAAAGGTACAATTAATTGAACATAACGCTTCGCGTCAAAGGTTAACGTTATACGCTACTTGCGTACGTATGTATTCCGGCCGACCAAACGTCAGTAACGCTAGAAATTCATCATCATTGATACGTAGGTATGTAGAATACCGTATATCGCAGATTAAATACACCATTCAGCCGCTAGCACGAACGCGATAAAATTTTCCCACCCACACAAGAAGGGACGCAGATACACGATGTGTTCGCAAAAGTAATATATCTATCTCTTTTATATTTCCATGGTAAAGCGTGTAACGAGACTCACTTACGATTCAACGGTATAATTTTTAGTCCATAAAGAAAAATTAGACTTATCAAATACCTGTCGAGTCGCAAAGTATGATCAAGTCCTTGTTTTTATGCTCAGAAATTTAAAGAGATCTTTACTTTCATGATAGAAAGCATCCTCGTATCACGGAAATAAATTGTTTGAAAGGGATACAATCTTTTATGAACACTCTGTATTATTTTTATTCGTTCGCGAGTCGCGTAAAACATTACGAACGATCGCGTTACATCATTAAAAATGTACGATTCCTTTGAACCGTGCGTACCATTCACTTCGCCGTGCCCATCTTAAAGCGTATAACAGCGACAGGAGTCTCGTTTCAAACAAAATTTCAATTCGTTACGTGGCAAGCTGCGTAACAACGTTCCAGCCCTTTAAAAGATAATCATACATCCTTTATCATCGATCGTAGCCACCGTTGTTGCCTATGCGAGTCTCGTTACGCCCGCTGTAACAGGGGGACGAAAACGCGACTCGAAAAGCAAACTGGTTCTACGTTTTCACTGATTTGCCAAAGCTATATCAGAGCTCGACCGAGTATGGTAGTTATATATCGCTAATTGTGCCACTTATCATTCGACAGATTTTATCGGGCTAGTAAAGTCGCGAGGATACGAGAACCAGTCCAAGACGCGTAATAACAGTAAAACGAGGTGTACCGCGTCACTGGACGATCTAACCAATGCCGGGTCGAAGACTATACGCGCACACGCGCGCACACACACACGTGGGCGGTCACCTTCGACTAAAGTGCAAGCCCGAAGATATCGCGCTGAAAGGAAGAGACTTCTTCGGCTAGGAGGGAAGGTGCGAGAGCATAAAATACCGTGCCGACTGGCTGACCCGGACCGGCCGTGTTATCGAAACACGCAATGCCACGGACTACGAGGAAATATGCGTGCACCGTTCAGATACACGCTTGCACGTCCATGCAGCCCTAACGATATATACTTGCGGCCCAAGATGCTTGCAAATTGCTACCGCGAGTTCTCCACGAAGACTCTATGAATCTTTCTGATAGAATACAGCGACGGAGAGTGGCAATTAGAGCTACCAAAACATAGAGAACTATTAATTTGAAAATCATTATAACTTTCGGCTTATCTCCGTCTTTTCAAAATGCAGTCCATCCCCATAATGTTCGCAAAATTGATTTCGTGAGTTCCCTTAATTTCCATGAAAGATAAAGTAGGACATCATGGACCTTATTTCAACCTTATTCCACTCCTGTGACGGTTTCAAATTTCTAAATCAGATTTCAGTCGAAAGTGGCCCCTGCGCGTAGTTCGAGCCGTTGACACCTATCACGAAAATTAGACAAATTGTGTTAGCTGCCTAACAATAATTCTATTTGTCACGATTTAGACGAAAAATGATCCCGTTAATTGCCACGCAACGTCAGGATAAAGAATGCTAAAATATTCAGCGCGTCAATAATTCAAGAATAGTCTGCTTCTGGTTTATTCCGTATTCCCGGGTAAGCAGGAGCGACGTAACCGAGTCGATATCGACGGTAAATATAGCTGTAACTTCGATTTTTGGCGGTGTTTATCAATTAAGTGACATTTTGGGAACACCGACTGTCATTGGATTCGAATTAACTTTATTAGTCTACGAAACCAGACCGCGAAGTCAACAAATACTCTGTACAGATTTGCAGAAACATTTCTGTAATTTGACAGAAATCGGTATATAAATACGATGAAGAATACTTTCTAAATTGATCTGCATCCGCGATACAATGACTTTCGCGACGAAAAGGATGAAATTGTGTATCAACGAGTAAACGATACACGAATAAGTTCGGTGGAAACACGTTACCAAGCTTAACACACTGGGCAGCTACGTGTCCATCTTATATCGTGGCCACGTGCGTGTTTCATACAGCCAGATATTGGTCGCGCGCGACACGCTAGAAAATACAGCTCGTTATGCCAGTGTCCGTTTGCATTCGCGTAAGTGCGCATGCAAGTATGGATAAACAATGGCCAATACTGAGGGACGAGATCGCGTGTCCCGCGAGGTTATAGCTCGCACACGAGCACACTACTCCATTCCGCATCTCCTGACGAGTCCAGAAACCGAGAGAGCAAAACCGGTGGTTATCGGTGCAACTCCTTTGTCGACGACTTTCACGCTCGAGTAAATTCTTCCTATTTCGCGGATTGGGTTAAAGTCTCGGACTGCTTCCTAAGAAAATAATTGCGTATTTGACCGATAACGGGTTAACCTACTGATGATAAGGTCCGATACCTTCTGGAAAGCACTTTGGTATACACGTCACAGAAATTTAAAAATGTAAAATTTTACATTTTTTTTTTCTTTGCAAACATAAAATTTTATGTCCTACATAAAAATGTAGAAACGCAACAGTTCCAGATATTCAAATTAAAACATTGACTGGCTATCGATAGCCGCCAGCGTTTCTACTTGTAGGTGTAAGTACCGTGCGCTCGCGAGCGCGGTTGCCCATCACTGGTATAACCGGTAGCCCAGTAGTTATCGCGAATTCAACACGATACATTCGTAATTACCTTGTTCGCGAAGAAGAAGCAGTATCGGTTATCTGGACGAGATTGCTCGGTCCGTGGAAAATGTAATCGAATGTTAATTGAATTTTAATTGCACGATAAAGTGTAAAGAAAAAGGGGGAGCGGTGTTGGTGTCGCGTTAGAATTTTGTACAGGAAGATATCCTTGCTGTGACGAAGTTTGCGAAGGTCGCGGTCTGTCGAACGCGAAACAAGAAAGTCCGTCCCTCGAGGAAGACATCACAATACGATAGGAAGCGAAGAGTTTCGAGACGTTTCGTAGTTAGTTGCCCTCAGGAGATGAAGGCGTAAGTAGGTAAGAAAGTTATTTCCCGACCGGACACGCTTAACCCTTCCCCGAGGCGTCTTTCCCCTCGGTACAAGGTTTTTGGCGTCGTCGGGTGTCGACGTCGAGACACCGTCAGAACCTCTGCCACCCTTTTCTTACTGTCGTACCTACGTCACGAGTTGCTGTTTGATATAGCACCGCGTGTAATGCATCGCTTTTATAGTTCAAGATATAACTCGGTTTTATCGATATCAAGCTTTACGATACTTTTCAGATTTTCTTCTACTAACCCTTAAAACGAGACTCTTTCTTATGGATACAAAGGATACAAATCCAGAGAGAAACTTTTTCGAGTAAAGACGCGAAGTTGATGCACTTTCATTAGCACGATCATACGTAAGATGCGTATCTGCTATTTCTTCATCAGAGTAATACGCTGACATTTTCAGCACGATACTTTGTAACTGTGTAATACTAAATAGATCCGCAATCGTTGGTTGATGACAACTGACTGATTGCCGATGAAATCTTCTGTTATGAAGTATGTATAGAAATTGTATGAGGACATTCAGAACGCGGTTTATGAACAGTGAGGTAAACATCGCATGTGATGATAGAAACCAGTAAAGTCTAATCGTGACGCCAACATACAAAAATGTTTATACCTTTCGATCTATGTTTACTAAGGTTTTTTAACCACTATGTCCTATGTTCCGTACAAATAATGAATGGTCTTCCGCTGTAATTTACTCTCTCTTAAATTAATATTAGGTCTATTATGAAAATAGTCTTAAAATTGATAGACCAAAAGCGTTGATTCGTAGTAGTTTTACGCGAACAAATCAGACGAGACTTTCCTTGCGAGATGGAGCAAAATATACAAAGCGTGATCGAAGAATTGTGAAATACGGTGAAACGTAGAAAATATTTGTGAAAGCTTACGGAACGATTGTTTTGATGCTGAAGACGTTTAGAGAACGTAGCCTAACATCGGATGAGACTTGTTTATCGTGACCGAACGGCGGTGCAATAGCGTTTCTTCGTAAAGATAACAGATCACGCATCAGCCTCATTGTTCTGGCTACTATCACGCCAACGTCACAAATCGTCATCGTTACAACACGGTAAACTACCGCATCCGAGTGTCATTTACTATTGAAAGCAAAGCTAGGTAGTACATATGCTAAAGTTAGCCATTCGGTATACGCGACGCTAAAAAGGAAACGAGTGGCTTTGCCCTGCCGTTTTATACCCTACGAGAAAACCCATAATACTGACGTCTGTACTAAAAATAATAAATCAAGAACGGTGTTCTATCTATAGAGTCGGTAATTGCTACGATGTATAGCACTTTCAGAACTTTGCGAAACTTCGTGCCTTATAGAAGCCACGTTTCTTACCGTACTCAAGGTATCCCCCTTTTCATCGACGATTAAACAACTTTTAGAGTAATATTTAGAAACAGCGAGCGACCTTTTTAAAGAACAAAGTCTTTCGATGGATATATTCCGTAGATTTTCTGTGTCTTTGCCAAGTGTATCGATTGTGGTACAACATTACGCGATGCTCAATGCATATTCGAGAAAGAGATCACAAAGACCTACATACATTGGAGTTTTCGCGTCGATAACGCACCGAGTTACGTGGTCGACGTTGCCTCGTGTATACACGTACTTTATAAGCAAACAACGTACGCGACCAGTGTCCAGTCTCTTCACCGCTGTTGTAAATCATGATTTCGATACAGCTACATTGCATATTTCAAAGAACAAATACGCGAAACGACGAGAAAACAGATGGTTACCATGGAACTTGATTACTTCCAAAATCGAGTGCAGTTTCATATATCGTGCGGCAATGTATTAAACAATTTAATAGCAATATAAATTGACTCGGAACCGTAACTTCTCGTCTTCTCTTTCGTTTCGCAAACTTGAATTCGCTTCGCGTTTATTCTTCTAGTTAATTGCCTATGTTCACGCTTGTACGGGCTAATTTTCAATAAGATTTCCCTCCAACAACCACGAGTGCAAAGTTTCGGAATCTCGGTTACCCCTTAAAACTCCAACAGACATTCGTGACCCGGCCGGTATCGGTGTCTCCCAGAAGGCGTTCGTTGCGAGGGTGCAGAAACACGTGCGCGCCCTTATCACGTTGCTGCGAGGAGAAATAAAAGAGAGAAGCGAAAAAAGGAGGAAGAAGACGAAGAGAATCGCACAAACGTTACGGTGTACAAGTAGAAGAACGTGAGGTTCAGTGACGTAGCTGGAAAACTGCGAACGTGGATGGTGCCCGACGGCGTTTTACAAGAGAAAGACGGGGTATACTTGCTAGATCAGAAGACCAAACGCGAGAGAAAGGAAGGGAGAGAAGGAATACGCGAAGAAGAAAGAGGGAGGTCGCGGAGTTTAAAGGCTAAACGGTCGGGATGTGCGCCATGCATAACAATTAGCCTGGGAAAATCATGAAAATGTTGCGGACCTCTTTTAACTTTAGAGCACTGGCCCTCGAGTCCCTTTTGCCATTGCCGTTCCTCTTGCCCCGCTGAGAAACCACCCCCTACGACACGTTCAACCCCCCGACGGAAGCACGGCGAGATAACGGAGAGTTACACGCCCTTCCTTTAACCCTTTCCTGGAGGTTTTCGCTCGGAAGACCTGTACAGCGGTTCTCATAACCTTTTCTCCTCGTGTTTAACCATTTTCGGTCAAGCGACAAACTTTGCTCGCTGAAGCACTTTTATCTTTTTGATCGGTTGGCAAACTCCAGTTCAAATTAAATTGGTTCTTCTACATGTAAAATATTTTTCTACAACACGATATTTGTAATAATACTACAAATTTGTCATTTGTTCGTTTTGCAAATATTAATAACGTAAGTTTATTGTCGTTCATTTGAGCCTCGATGGAGATTAGTTTTTTTATAGTCCAACTTCTAGTGAAAGAACTGTGAAATGTTAGTTGGGAATAGCGAGAAGAAAAAGGAGAAAAATTTCAGACCCTTCACAGGGGTTTAAATAGCTGTATACGACGGACATAAACCGGAAATAAACGTTCCAGAGAAGCCGTCAGAAGGAAGGGTTGATATCGTGTCATCTGAAGGAACAGGAACCATCAGGGATGCACGCACGTACGGCCATATTAGGACTGGAATAATATATGGGATTCCTTCCAGGCAAGGTGCTCCTTAACGTGATTTACGTAATCTTACAATACGGCGTGCCGGGTTAAATCGGTCACATATTATATATTACTCGATCCCAAGGAACTACTACCACCTTCCGAGCATACTAACACCGATACCCACTTATTCGACTAGACAATCGATCCTATTCGCGGATGTTAATTTAGAAAAAAGGCAATTGTATAACTGATATATTGATCATAAATAATGTATCCGCAGGATTGAAATTAACAAGCATTACGGACGATGATGGTCATTAGAAATTGAAATTTTATAAGTAGTGACAGAAAAATAAGTGCATTATAGCGGTAATCAACGTTCGAGTAAACATATGTCATTATTCTTCCGTATAAAGTTAATTTTCAACATTTATGCCATGTGCAAATAGATCAATAATGAGGCAATTTCATCACAGTTCGTAAACAACGTCAAGTAAAACGTGTATCAGAAATATGTAATTACAAATGAATCACGTAACGATATTGAAACCTCGAAGTGGTTCAGTCTAAGATCTCGAGCAGAGTGTGCATAATTCGACACGATGCCAACCACGGATAGACCGTATCTACGAACACCCACTTAATTCCGTGGCCTAAACAGGAAATCCTCCTTTCAGGTAATTGCATGACTCAGTTAAATCTGCGAACCTACTGAAGTCAGTTCAATTAATCAATTACCGCAAAGACTGCCTCGATTGTCACTAAGAATTACGCTACCGACTGAAATTACGATGAAATACGTCGCGAATAAAATCATATATAAATACCGTTTCAGAAGGAAAATTTACCGAATTCAAGTATGTTACACACGATATCTAGCGCGACTAATATAAATGCTGCTAATTATTTCCTCTCGTTTATTTGATTACACTGAATTCACGATGTCGACCACCGGTGACATTCAACGTGTTAAGTATCCTACTCGCACGTGTTGGTGTACTCGTTCACGCACGCACCAAGGTAAGTATACACGTGTGCACAAGTTCCTAAGTGCATGTGCGTAAGCACGTGCGTGTAATTTCCAAGCCAGTATTCTCAGTGAACGACTGCACTTTAAGCTTTCTCCATATCGATCTACATCTTCGCTTTTTTATGTCTTATCACTCCGAGAATATGATAACATATTTGCCAATTAACTTCGTATACATTTTGTACATTCTAACAAAGTGCTAATAAAAGACTGAAAATAACTTTCGCAAGATAATTGTTTGCTAATGTAATCTGCTTTTAATTATCAACGCTTAAATTCGAGAGATATTAACGCGATCTGCGTGACCTTGCGTATAAATAAATACAATAAACATACATATAGAGTAATAAGATGGTAATATTATTCCTGACAACTGCATCGATAAGAGTTAACTACCACTTACCGCATGTAATTGTCGGTAATAACAAATTTGATAATTAACCGTGTCACGGTGAGTTTCGACGAAGAAATTGCTCGACCAGTAAAGATCGCGAGGTTTGGTATGAGCGGTCCTTAAAGTCCGCCAGAAGAAAACACGTCCAGCCGGTTCTGAGACCAAGAAAACGAAATTAAACTGCATTCTGCATTGTTCTAAAACTTGCTGGCATCGCGAACGACCTTGATGCCACAAAAGACTCGTTGCATCTCGCACGCTAGGTGGTCATCTTCTCCTTGGAACTCGAGTCGCTCCAATTTTCAAGAGGATTCCAGTTGTCGTTCGACCGAATCCGAGACGATTCTATCCGCTACGTTACGAATTAATTGTTCCGAAGTCGTTCGAGCACGTTCGAGTTAATACGAATTAATCGTGTACATTAGTCAACAAAGATCGTTGTACCTCCTCCCTCTCTGCAACAAACTTCTAGCCTTTTTGATTTACGAGGCTGCGCGTGGCTGGCTGAAACTCGCCTGTATATCGTAACCGACACGTTGTACAACCATAAATCCCTTTACACTTAAATATAACTACGATCCGTGTAGATAATTTAAGTGCACGTCATTATGACAAATCGATTACACGCTCGGCGCACAAATAATCGGAATACAAACGACACCGGGGAAATATTTTGCTCGCGTTTGCCATCGCGAATGAGCTGCAACTAACTTTCCTGCGATTCTCTCTGCGAAATTTCACGGCATTGGCCTTGACAGTGAGACGATTCGCGATCAATCATCGACCACGGTGCTTTTCGAGTGTCACGAGTGTACGATCTTTTTTCCCCGGTCGAAGATTGCTTTTAAAGTACCTTTCGAACGATTTCATCGTTGTTCGAGGTTATTCAAAATTTTTGCCATTTTTTTTTCCAAAGAACAGAGCAGCAGAATATGAAGCAGGTTACAGAAATCGAGAGCCGATGTAACGAAGGAATATAAATGATCTAATTTACAATGGATCCTCGGGGGCTTTGAAACTTTTTATTTCGCACAATCCGCAGCGTGAAAACTAATCTAGCCAATGTAATAGATCAACGCTCGATATCTAAAGTACAATGACGCGAGTATATACATACATTGCTAACGGTATTCCATACGGGAATACCTGGTCAATCAATAAACTGAAAATAACGAGACCGTGTGTTTCGTATTGTTCTGTAGCAAGAAAAAGGTCGCTTTCTTAATAATAGACTTTTACTAAAACGTTAATAAATCGTTAGTAAAACTATCGGTTTCCAAATGTTCTAAAATGCTTGCATAATGTTTTACTTTAAAAACGCAAGAAGACGTTAAAACGTTCGAGAGATTCGGTGCGATACTCGCGTAAAAGCGTAAAAAGTTATTGAAGTGATTTCCGCACAAGAATTAATTGGATTTTATCTGAAAACAAAAAATAGTACCAACGTCTTTAAGATAAAATAAATCTTGAAGTTTAGAGTTCCACGAGTTAACCGGTTAATCGAGGAATACGAGTTCACTCGTCATTTACTGAAACCTTTCTGCTATTAATGATATCGTATTGGTTAAGCCTCCTTTCCATTAGTTTATCTACACGCATTTAATGGACATCTCTTAAAGAGACGATAAAATCGATGTTTATGCCCGTTTAAAAATTAACGCACGAACGTGGTACAGCGATTAAATACTTTAGCGAATCCATCGGAGGTTGTACGAGAACGGGTTAAGAAGGGTAATACGCGAACGAGGGAATGTAATTTTTTTTAGACCGGTCTCAGCCACGTGTCACCGGTGTTATTCTTCGAAAGCTGCAAGGTAAACTCTTTGTTTGTGGCCGCACGCACAACACGGCATTATAAAACGCGCGTGTAAGGCTATCCCGGTGGTTCTATTCAAGAAGGTATTATGAAACTCCCTCGGAAAACGTACTCTCCGCTTTGTTTCACCTTTTATTTCGTTCTGTTTTAACCGGATGGCAGGAATGAAATCCCGCGTATACAGATACACACACGTATCGTGCATGTCGCGTGGCCTACTGCTGCATTTAAATGCACCCACACACCGAACTCGCACGCACGATTACAATGTCGAATCGTCTCGCGACACTTTCGCTTTCTTTTTTCCTCTTTTTATTTCTTGCTAACGTACAAACAACGCGTTAAGAGGAAAAGTTGAGAAAAAAAGAGAACCGAGTCTCGCGTTAATTCTGCGATGGTCGTGGCTCATGTTCTAAACAACACACACGGCTCGTTCTCGTCGACGCTTAAAGCCCCCTTTTGTGCTTTGATATTCAACCGAGCCGGTGTAAACGAAACCTCCAAGGCGCCATTCATGCCTGGTTTTTTTCAATTCCGAGTGTACCAGTTTAAAATGCCAGCTACGTAACCGGCATGGTGGACGACGGGGCTTCGCGATACGAAAATGTTTCGTTCAAGACTCGAATAAACAACGCTGAACGCTCGTACACGCCGAGCCGCGCCGAGCAGCGCCACGCCGCGCAGTACACTTTCCTCGTCGCAGAGCCGCGCGCAATTAGGTCGGAGAATGAGTAATGCTGGCTGCTCTAATCTCGGCAATGGGCGAACGTTCAGAAAGTAACGGACCACGAGGTTTATGCATTCCTTGACCACGTAAGATCGTGGAAAATCTCTCGATGAATAATCCCTCGTCTATGCTTCGTAGAATAATTATCGTGCAACGATTACTGAATTACTACGTATTCTACTCCTTTTAAGAATGAAAAAGGACCGTACATATACGATTCTCGGAACACTTCCTTTTCGAGGTATCAACACTTTTTTGTTTATATCGCAATTTGAGTGTTTCGCGATATGAATGGTTGACTCGCATAGAATTACGAGCACTGTCATCGTTTTTTTTTTTTTCTTTCGGTCGGTAATATAGTGGAGTAAGTCATTCTGACATTGAAGAAATCAATTTCAGCGATTTGTTTAGACTTTACCGGATTTATTTTGAAATTTTTCTACCCGTGGAGTCGATTCTCAGATTTATTCCGAGAAAGAGTAGAACGAGTTAAAAAGTTTGACCACCTATTTTCCTATCGGCCCGTATAAACGCGAACGAATTAATGGGTCATAAATGTGACCCAGGGAATAGAAACATGCAACGAATGGTCGGCGAATGAAAAAAGATTAAAATTCATGATTTCTCCCCTCCGCCCGTGATTGTCGAGCGGTTTATTTCGAAGTACCGGTAGGAGGCAGGAACAGTCGATTAGTCTTCATTGAAAACAAAAGAGAAAGGAAACGATCAAATGTGTGCGCGAACTGTACGCGGAGCAACGTCACAGACCGTGATTGTGGTTATTTATATAACAGAAGTCTGTAAATCTCGCGTTTTAAACGACCGCGGCTCGCGAGCTAGGCAGCTTTATCGAGAAGCATGATTTTATTTATAGAAAACCGATAATGACCATACGAATGCAACGTATCTCTTTTACAAGTCATAGATCTGTTTGTTTCCTCCCTCTATGCAAAGTGGCTACATCGCGCTAAAAAATGTCGACGATTCGAATTTGGTGCACCGATTCGAATTTGGTGCACGAATTTTAAGCAACGTTTGTATTATGAATATACAGCGAAATTGAAAGTGTAAGTTCGAGAACGAACCGTGTACGATCATAAGAATTTCAGTAGGTCTTACCACTCGCGACCGTTTCTACTGCAACAGTGAATCTGTTACTCGTACGCGTAGTAAACGTAACTTACCACGATAGGAATAATTTCTGTTAAATAAACTATCGATTCAACTGCGAAATATTGTTACGAGGTATCCCGATGAGTTTATTAGTCATTCCAGATTGACGAGTTAACGGGATTGTCAGGTCTCTAGTTATTAAACGAAGAAAAGAATTCTCGAGGATGGTAAACAATAGTCGTCGCGTTTACGTTTTCCGACAGTGAATCACGATTCTCAGAGATACACGATCCAGAGTATCCCGTTCGTAAAGATTTTACACGAGACTCGGTGATTAGCTCTTAAATGACGGTAATGGACCACGAATCGAATCTGTCGAAACTCGAAGCATTTTCGTATATTGCGAAATAATGTGCAAAGGAATGGACAGAATATTTAGATTGTAAATACAAAGATCAAAGGTGCGAAGAGCCTTGCAACGAGACGGAAAACAAAAGTTCGATTCTGCGATTTTTCTAGTCGGTTCAAATTCGCGACGCACAATGTCTTTGCTTGTCACAGAGGACACACGGGCTTTAATAACAACGCATTGTTAACAACAGCCGACAATAGTTTCTTTTGATAATACGAGTCGTTCGTTGCGAGAGTGTCGTGTGGACTTGTGTACGCGGTGTGTCCCATTATCGTGCCAGTTCAATGAAATCTTTAAACGAACGGACTCTTTATTTCGCTTGTATCAGTTGTTTGCTCGACGCTGTTTACGACCGCAATTGCCTTTGTGTTTCCCATGCGTGTTTGTACATGTGCCAGTATACGTTCTTTTTTCGCTGTATTTCCTTTAACCCGTTCTGTTCCCTTTCCGCGACCACCTTGCCATCCAAAATCGTCGAAACGGAAATAACACGCGTGGCGCGTCATTTATTTCGTAAACACTGGTAGACGAACGGAGATATACAATACGTGGCGTCGCTCGTGGCGCGTATACTCATTAAGCTTATGTAGCAACGCCAGCAATATTTTTCCTCTTAGAAACTGTTTTTTCGTCGCTGTTTGTCTATTATAAAGTAATCAACGGTCGGGTAATGAGCGCCGCGACTCTTTCTAGATACGAACGTTCATCCTTTCTCGGAGACGCTATTAATACATACGTTATAAACCGCAAATACGATAGAAGCGCGCGTTTCGAGCACTATACAAAGTTGAAGAAAAAAAGACCAAAAAGAAGAGACGAGAACTCCGATTGGCAGAGCCTTCTAAAGAACGAACAAATATCTTTGTTGCTTGAATCGAAGCGAACGGCTATCTAACGAGTCTCGTTAATTATGAATATTAGGCGTTGTTTCCTCGATACGAGGCGAAGTAAACAAGTAGTGGGTCCGTAGAGAATACATAATAAACCATACGTATACGACAAAACCTCACGGTTTTCCCCGTTATTCGTTCCACCTTTCAAGCAGGCGCTCAGCTCCAGCTATAAATAACCAACTGTTTACTCGCTTTTGCCCTCAAACACTTTTTAATGTTTCTTATTCCATGCGAACGTCTAAAAGAACCGACAGACTGACGGTGAACCCGGCCATATCCATATACGCGTGGAAAAGCGTGACCCGTTTCGAATGTGTTGCCACGTGAGTCAACAGAGAATCTTGTGGAAAAATTCGTGAAACAAGCAAGAAAAAGAAAGTCCTACACAAATTGACCAAATATTACGCGTTCAACAAATACCATGATAAATGTAGGAAAATTGATAATCGATGTCCCTTCCAAGGAAACACTAAACTTCGTTCTGCAAAAACGTTTAACACGACGTTTTTCATCGGGACGACTTTAATGGAAATAATGTTTTTCATAGAAGCTCGTATTGTTCGGGATAATTGGATGCCCAACTAAATCGCAATAATATTCTTTCTTCGTGCTCCAATACGATCGACTCGAAAGCAAACGCGAATAAGACGTTCATTATTCCAACAATGTCCATGACGAGCGCAACTCTGCTTAAAGGCATGACTTCAGCCTGAATTTGGTCGATTAATTGTCTGGCACGAGCCGTTAAACTGCTCAGATTCGATCAACGAGACTGAATCGACGAACAAACCAATTATTTTCATCGAACGTCCTCCAGTAAAAACGCTCGTCGATCATCAATTAAACCGGCAAGACAAAAAATCGACTATGAATATCTTTTACACGCTATGTAGTGATTTAATGCTACGATGTGCAGTAATTCTATCGTTAACGAGTTTTGTTTCAGACATTATGCGAAATTTCTACTTATCTTCTATCGTCGCGGATCGTGGTATATAGTTGTCGATAAATGTAATGAAAGTCTTGGACTATCGATATATATTATCGGCATTACAGGATTTTCGATATCGGTTGACAATATATATTGAGCGTGAGAATCCAGAAATACGAACAATGTATATCGATCGTGCGAGGTTTTACGCGGAAGGCGTTACGCGGAATACGTAATACGATGTTCAACCTTGAACCTCGACTCATTCTACCGAATTGTCTAGAGAGGCGAATTCACAATTACGTCGAACCAGTATGCAAATAGTCAATTGACGAGGAAATATGGAATAACAGGACTTGAACTAGTAGCGCACGAAGGAAGGGAATAAAAAATGATCACGGTATTCGATTGGAAACAGTGAACGAATAAGGCTGTCAACGTCCGGCGTGCAAGATCGATCGATATTATCGTTCGATGCCGTGTAACGTGTGCGTGCACGTGGTTGCGCACGCGTCCCACGTGTGGAGCGGCGCTCCACATTTAATCGCGACCAAGAAACCGAAATTCGAACGAAGAACGACTAGGAGGCGACGAAGACGAAAAGCATGCCTCCCTGTGTTCCACGCATACGACACGCAGCAATCTATGGCTGATGTTCAGACCCATTAAAAAACCATTACGATAGGCCATTTCCGCATAGCATTTCTTTGAGCGAACTTTACGGTAAACAGTTATTTTCCTAAAGCGGTCGCGCGCACACGGTCGATCCTGTTGAACAATTAGACATCCGTGCACAGGCATCGCGACGCATAAATCTCAATAAAACGCACGATAACGATTGCTTACTCACGTGGTAGCCGGACCGCTGCAAGAAACTAATGATTCACGCGAGACCGCAGCGGAGCACCTCCTCTTCACTGTACACGGATGTTAACAGCAATATCCATCGTCTGGTCGGTGTATCATTAGGGCGTACACCTGTTGACGATCCACGCTGGAATGTTCCTCTCTCGAGTCAGCGTGGTAGGTCGATTTTCACGCGCCGGGCACACTAATCGATTTTCCGGTAACACGATACACACCGCCACGGACTCTGCATCGAAACTAAGTAACTAACCAACTAACCGATTAACTAACTCTCCGTATAACGAGGGAAACACGCACGGTCGAAGCATTCCGACGTACTTGCCAGGTGTCACAACGAAACACCACCCGACAACGTCAAGTCCACTGAACTATAACAGGCGAAGATCACGCGGTTGTAACGCGGCGGTTAAACGTAACGAGCAGGTATAGCGGATACCGATCGTTCGCATTTTCTATATTCGAGCTACGACACGCAACTGAGGGGCCGGGACGAAAACGCTCGCTATATAACCTTCCTCTTTGCACCGACTCGGCGAAGGGTCATTGGTATTCGGCAACATCGATAATAAAACCTCGTTCCTCATTGGTGGCACGACCGTCACATTCGCGGCACAGTCGTCGCACTCCAGGTAAACGGGAAAAACACGTGCACTGAACCGGTGAACACGAGTCCGCTCCAAAATCTCCGCGATTAACCTTGAATCTCGCGTACGACGCGTACGCGCACCATTGATCCCGCGATAGATCGCGACACGGTTCGGCCTATTATCGATTTTGAACGGAGAACACCGCGCACGGACGATCGATGCCCGTGAATTGGCGGTGTGGAACACCGGCACCGTCGACGCCGGCCACGAGATTCGATAAATTCAACGCCAGAGAGAGAACAGACGGATCGACGGACGGAAACGAAGCACACACGAATGCCAGCAGAGAACGTACGAACGAACAGGCGAGAGCCTGGCTGCCTCGCGTTCGGTGAACAGCCCGCGGCCCCCACGTTGTTTGTCTCGCGAGTGGCCTGTTTACATGTTGACTCTCTGTTTACGCGATTCGTATCCCCTTCCCCTCTTCCGTGCCCGCGCCACCGCAACGCCTGCGATCCACCACCCACCACCCGCCGCCGCCGCCGCCGCCGCCGCCGCCGTCTTCCCGCCACTCTACACTCTCCGTGCCGCTCGCTACCCGTGTCCCACCACTCGCTCTTTCTGTCCTTCTCGAGACCCCGCTTCGTGCCGAGTTGTGTCCCGCTCGGCTTTGCCGAATAACACCGATCAGCCACGATCGTAACCGCAACCACTAGCGCTACCTTCAAACGTGAACCGCTTTTTCGATTCCATTTTAATAAATTATGCTATCCGTTCAGCTTGTTGCCAACGAGTTTGTAACAATTTTACCTTTTAACCGATCCCTGCAGCCATTTCGTTGCCGCCATCTGTATCGCGATCTACCGTTCGCGTGTTCGATATCGCAGTGGAAGCGGACGTTGCGAACAAGACACGTTATTGTTCCGAATACGGTGGTTCCTTTTTTAATTTGGACGCGGTTCGAGTTTAAAAGTTGCGACGATGGTAAATATGAAAAACGAGGAAATTTTTCATCGTGGCAGTCGACGTTACTTGAAATTTACTTTCGACCCTTGTTCGACACCTGTCGTCGGTGACTTCCGCTAGGTTGAACGCGTTAACGGTCCGCTGTATCGGGTACCTTGAGTACTACGCGCGTGCTTACTCGCACGTACATTCGTGATTCTGATGTACTGAATCGCAGGTAGTCGAGTAGACGCGAATTTCGATTGTTATTATTTCTTATCTCTGTCTCTCGGAAGTCTAATATTTCTTGTGTGTGTATTTCGGTAGTCGAAAACGTTCGATTAACCCCAATCTCCGATTTTCAGCGAAATAGCTTCGTACATTAAAAAATATCTAGGTTAAACAGAAGTATCGAAAGTCAACCTACTAACCTACTCAATTTATCTTTCGATGTTGCAGTCCTCTACCTTCTGCTTGGATGCAAACGTACAAGTCTTTAATTATTGACGCTCTTATTGAATCTATAACTCTGAAAATACTTCGCTAACACAACCAGACAGAAGCGGTTACGTCTGTTCGAAAAGGTGTCGAGGATTTATTTCGTCAGCGAAGAAACGTTCGGTAGATGAGTGCCTCGTACGATCGTTGTTATCGGGTGGTCGCGTGCGCACGTGAACGCGATTCGTGAATGTAAAAATTACTGGCAGACGGTTCGGTTCAACACCGAAGAAACAATATGCATTATCAAGTTAATGACTCGCTTTCACCGATTATTTATCGTAGTGCGCCTAATACAGAAAGAAACACGCAACGTTAATAGAATCTGAACGAACACAGACGGTGTATCTTGGCGACGGGCGGTTCGTTTTTACGGATATCGTAGGTTAATTGAAACTGCACGGCACGTGCTTATTAAATTGGCGCACCGCGATTTCATCGAGCCACGCGTTTAATTAGATTTTCTTTCCGCTCGTTCTCCGCTTAATCTCCCCAAAAATCGTTTCAGTGTTTCCCTCGATTCCTCGACCGCCGTCGAATCGATAAATCCTTGCAAACTTCTTTTTGCCACGAGATCACATTGACGTTATTTGCATGACACGTGTGCACGATCAGTCAGCGAAACTACTTAAAACACAGCCCGCGGTTATTAATACACCGCGAGCCATTATGCCTAAGCGAGGCGAGACAACTGAAAAGAATTCGAACAACAGCGCGCGTTGGAAATCGAGCCTTAACCACCGCCTACGAGCAACCGTGTTTTGCTCTCTCGTTCGTCGCGGATAACGTTTTCTTTACAACGCACGCCTCGAAGAAACCTCCTCTCTCGCCTTATTCTTTCCTCGTGGCCGTACGAGACGATACCCGCGACAAAACACGAGAACGATACCGTTCTCGTCAATGAGTATTGACAGTTTCGCCGTGAGTGGTCAATTTCTTAGACGCGTTTTACGAGAGTCGATAAGGCGCGGCCGTTTCTATTTATCGAAGATCGTTACACGCCTACCAACACGAATCTCCATCCGAATTTCACGCTTCGATAGGATTTCAACGTGGTCTATCGGGCAAACTTACGAGCGATAAAACGAGGTATAATCCGTTAATCGTAACAATGCGCGAGTCGAAAGTAGAAACAGACGCTGCCAGGCCGATTTCAGTAGATCGAGCCACGACCAATGCGTCCCGGCGCGCGTAATGCTCCAAGTGGAAACGTCATCGAAGCAACATGGCTATTCAAACATGTGGCCCGCGATGAGACTACGCAGACTCGCGAGTTCCGCTCCCCTCCGCACCGTTGCTTTTCTTTCTTTTTCTTTTTCTTTTTCTTTTTCTTTTTCTTTTTTGCCGTTCTCCGTTCCTCGATTAACATGATGCATCATACACGGCAAGAAACTGCACAAAGTGATCTTATCCGTCCGGTTTATTTATTTATTCTCGTGTCGGTTGCATGTTTTGCTTCGCGGAACGATTGCGACACGTCTTTAAAAACCAACGAGCACGATGACGTGGACGTACACACCTATACCCGTGCACACCGACACACGCGTAGTCCGGTAAAGGAACATTTCTTTCGAAGAACACGATCAATGTTTTTCCTCGTTTTCTTTCTCCGCGAGAGTCAAACGTACTTGGAACGATAACGCGATCGATCATTTTCGCTAGGTTATCGGCCGTGAGAACCAAATAGACGAGTACGCGAAACCCAATAAGAGATATCGCTGGTTGTAATGATAATTTGCCACAGATCATCGCGGGGTTAACGTGTACTCGAGTTAACTCGATTATCATTACCACACCGCCGCCAGATATTTATCTTTCCCCCGATAAGCTCGTGCCGAAGTGAAACTACAACGGAGCCGATCGATTTAGCCATTTATCAATTAATCTTATCGACGTTGCTCGGTGTGCCCGTAACGAATTCCCGTTTTAATCACGTACAGCAAGCTATACTTTCGTAACGACGGCCCTGTTCAACGTCTGCTTCGCTAATAGCGAGTTAATTGCATCAGGTGCAGGGGAATCCCCTTTTCCGTCACTTTGTATGCTTCGCCGAGGATACCTACATCGTTATTCCCTTTCGAAAAATAAAAGAAAGAAGCGGCGCAATGTTCTTAAAGCGAGCATCGAAACGGCTGGTATCAACCGTGACACCAAGAATTTTACCGCAACACTTAAATCAATCCTCGCTCGCGGCTTTTTTCATGGAAATGTGTTTCTTACTTTCATGAATCATAAATCGATGCTTCACGTCCAAACGATACAAGTTACATACGCGCAACTAAGATACGACGAGGTATAAACGAGCATTTATTATCCGGGAAGCGATTATACGTGTCTTATCCAATTCTGCCATTTGACTTTTCTTTTTATCGATGTCTCGTTCCAAGTCGCAGCTGTTACGCAATTCTATTATGCACTATACAGGAAACTTCTTAGCGAATACCCATCTTCCTTTCGATTCAAACGATTCTTTCCTCGCTCTCAACCCTTTAGACCTTTCCAAACTATCGGTCGTAATTTCCAAAAATTCCTACAATTCCATGCTATGCTTTTCTTCTGGTTTCAGATACGGCTTTAGGTATACAGAGATTTAGTAAATGGGTGATGATATTGAAGGCGTTGAACGATGAAGACGATCACTACCCGCTATTTGTGAGGAATATTGGAAGGGTTAATTTTGTCCCATCATTAGGAGCAACCTCTGTATCTTGTATAACACGCTGGATTATAATGTACGGGTGATTTTATTTTCATGGCGGGACCGTGACAACGAGGGACAGACACGCGTTACGACAGTCCCTATATATCGCGTAACGACCGCTGAATTTAACTGGTGGACGGTTTAGAGGGTAAATCGTCGCGTAAACGCTTGGATGGTGCGGATCGGACCTTCGGGATTTCGTTTCGGAATTGGCGCACGCGAGCGAGTGAGAGTCCGTAGATAAGGTAATCCGGACCTCGAAAACTCTCTCAGAATCCAGAAACCACCCCCTCTATTCTCGCCACAGAGACTGTGTACCTGCGGAGAAAACGGGGGGTTGAGCCACGGTCAGTTTAATGCGAACTCGCCCGAACGGCAAGTGGCCTCTCGCATTCGACCGAGGAAAACAATACACAGACTTTGCCAACTCGAAGGATCGTACGGTTGATCGATTATAAATTACCTTGACGAGAATCGATTAGCGCGCTTTTCTGATTTGTTTCGCCGACAATGTACCTGCCGCAGATTGGACGAACGTGAAGAGGCTTGGGGTGGATAAAAAGGGCAGGCACAAAGTTGGCACGAGTAGAGGAACGGAAAACGGTGAGAGGTTTGAAGAAGGCATTGGCTTTATTAAGAACTTCATTCGCTTGTTCCCTCGTTTTTTTTCACCCTCTTTTCCTTCTCGATTTCGTACGCAATCGTGCAATCCACGAAATCAGAGGGAATAAGTTATGCGGTTGATCGTGAAATAATACTTTCGGAAACACTAGCAAACTTTTGGAATCTATTTCGTTTACATTGAAAATTTTCGTGGAGTCGTAAACACTAGAAGGTATGGTTCGTTTTGTTTATCTTCAAGTACACAATTAAAAGATGTAGACAATAATAAACATTTGCGTTCGTATTCAATGATTAAAAAAGAACACCATCGACATTCAACATCATGACAATATTTAGTGGAAAAGTGCTACAAGTGTAAACGATATACCGAGGGTGTATTGTGTCTTTCACAAAAACGAAGATGAAGTTCCTGCGTACAATGCTGCCGGAAATTGTCAATTAATAATATATTAAACAAGCGAATTGTGTTTTCCTGGAGTAAAAGAAGTTTCAGGAGTTTCGAGCCGAGCATTAATTATTGCCGCGATAAGTCGTCGGTTTCTCCCTTCGTTTCCCGTTCCTCTTTCATCGAGGCTTACGATAGAAAGTGTCGAATAATCCATTTGATAAAGAAATCGTAAAGAACTCTGATAAATATCGAACGAAACAAAAGGAGGAGGAAGGATAAAGTATTTATAACTGTTTCTTTTCCCTGGACCCTGCGTTCGTTGGCTTCCCGGAACGGAGACAATAAGGATTATTAATTCGATCCTTTCGTGGACGATTGAATTCAGAGGAAACGACTCGAATCATCTTACAAACTGCTGTCTACATAATAGTTGCACGTAATTGGCAGCGTTGATCTGCTCGCTAAATTACAGACAATGCCTACTTCGTAATGTTGCGCGCCTGCCATTATCCTAACATTCTCTTTCCGTCTTCTTCACTTTCTCGTGCTGCCCTTAACAGGTTCAAGGCTCCCCGTGGTTCTTTCATTGTTCACGGAATTTTGTCTCGCAACGATCTGTACTCGAAGGTTTCGCTTTGTTCTTTGCAATGTTGTCTCGTTGTTTCCGACGATCGAACAAAATCCGTTACTTTGCGACAAATTTAAAAGATTTCATCGAGATCTCAGACCTTTCTACCCTCGGAAAATGATGGACCATCGTTCGCAGTCGAAGGTACGGCTTTCAATTGTATCGATTCTAGGTCTTTTCTCTAAATCGTAGCCGTCGATTAGCTTCGACCGAAGTCGTTCTAAAATTTAGGGTTAGCCGAAGGGACGATGGCGAAGGGTGGACCCTTTTACCGGGGGCAAACACAAAATGCATTATTTATTGCCCGTAGCAGCTGGCAATTCATCGAATTCCCGCTAAAAGTGAAAGAGTTGAGGTCGAAGGGTGGCAATGGCTCGACGCAAGGCGCGTTCATTGTAAACGAAACGTCACGGGCGATACATTTACCTTTCTTTTTCCATTTTCTTTCTCGTCCAGATATCGCGCGACTGTTTATCGTTTTGAAGCGAGCACCAAGATCGACGACGAGGCAATTTATTTGACCGATGGATTCGTGGGAAGTTAGAGGTTTAATTCAGACTTTCTCTTTGTAACCAGGAAACAAATGGTTCGTAAGTTTTCGAGGCACTAATTGCCAGAGGTAAGGAAGCAAGACGAGGCTCGATGGAGCTGTAAAGTGCGCCGTAAGGGAACGCTCGAAGGGAATCGGAATAAACATTCGATCCCGGCGGATCTTTGCCGGTGTCGCACCTTCTCTTTTACCCCCATCCTCGGCAACCGTTCGTGATTTATGTTAATGTTTTTGTCTGGAACTCTAAATACAAGGAAAGGCGATTCGATTCCTGCCGCGTCAAGTTCGCGGCCCCTTCCGTTTTCTTATGCTGATGCCGATTAACTTAACTGCTTTAAGACGGCAATAAAGGTCGTCGACGCGATTTAACCGGTTTCCTTTTACCATAGAATCGACGCCGTAACGCCCTCGAACGTGAAACCAAAGCTTAGCCTGCATATTGACGATAATGGGAAAAGTTGTTGGACTCTTCGGTATCTCTACAACTCGGCTCGGGCGTCGATCAATCAGACGTTTCGTGATCGACTATCAATTTTGTTCCGTTTACTTGTCCCTCCTACGATTTTTACGTTTCGAGCAATAATAGCATTAGTTACGCTAGGCAGCAAGTAAAATAGCAATGATCATAGTTCGAACAGTTGATTGAAGTTGACCAAAACGTCGTATCGAACGGTACGAAAGCGAGTACAGTTTTCGTTTTCAACGTAACGAAGGCCAGCTCATCAATCATGCCTAATCAATGCCGTATCAACTAATCGATACGACCCCACTTTTTTTCTCTACTCCTTCGTTACCCCAGTCTTTAGATGAGAGCAAGATGCCGAAGAATGGAAGGAAACTTTCTTATTAACACGATCAATCAAATCGCCACGAATTTAAAGCATTTTTCACGATTTTTCCGGATTCCTGGCCACCCCGCGGCAGAAAATTCAGAGTCGAATGGTTAGGGATAAGTTTCGTCGATCGATGCCGGATTAAGAAGTGGCCGGGACCACTCTTCCAGCGAGGCTAATTACGAAAGTGCGATCGCTCATTGGAAATAATCAGTCCGCGCCAGCGTCAATTTCATCTTATGAAAACGAAGGGAATATACGTTCTTCGCGATCGTTTCTTAAAGCTTTCTCTCGCCATCGTTCGCATCACCGGATCCTTGAATTCTCAACTTCTTAATCCTGGCTGAAATGGAAAAGAGCTATCCGAGGGAGGGATTTTAATTGTTTACCAAATATCGAAGGACTGGCACGAGAAACGAGAAGGGAAAGAAGTTGGTACTCGATGCTCGTAAAAATCCGGAAAATGAGAACGAATCGCTTTTTCCCGTCGTTTACTGTCTTTCGCTGTCGTGGATCCTTCGAAATTTTAGCACAATCGTTTTCGTTAGCTTTTCGAGTTTTAATAAGTGACAAGAAGGTGGAAATCGCAGAAGCATTTTCAAGCGTTCTCGATACAAACGAGGCAGACTTTATCTTTTACGAGGGTCGCCCAAGGAGGACGTAACGCCGTGAAAATTGCTCAATAAACTTAATTTAAGCATCCAAGCCGATGCTTCTATAACGATATACTAATCATATTCCAACCCTCGGGCCAACCACGTGGTGAGCTCATTTATGGGCGGATGTATAAAAAAGCATTTTCTCTCCTCCGTTGCTATCAAAGCGAGTCGTGAAATTCTCACTTTCATTATTAACCTTCCTATTTCCTTTTATTTTCGATATTAGATTCTGTCTTCCTACGTGCGCGATTTATTTATAAACAGATAGTAAAACCGATAAATAGATAATAAAAATTATAATCTTTATGACTCGCATCGTAAAACTGTGCACGAAGTGAATAGCTTTCTGGTTCCTGTACAGTCATTTTGTCTTCGCGTTTAACATATTAATATTCGAAATTATAGACGAAGCTCAATATCCGCAAACATAACTTTTCTACCGTTCATGCCTCTCAGGGAAATCTTAAAGTCGACTTGCCCGATTCCAAATGATTAACATAATTTACACGGTTTCGGATGAATTCGTGTACAAGGAAGATTGTCGTAAACTACATTAGTTAGAAAGCGCAATAAATTATGCGTAAAGTGGTTGATGTACGATCGAATTATTTATTCGTGTATAACGTCGCGTTTGTACCAGCTGTTATATTACATTACATCATGGACAGACGTAGCTTCATTTAAATATCATAAACTAAACGAAAGCGTGGCAATGTCTGGCACGACTTCTGAAACGTCTATTCTCCGAGACTCCGCTTAATATTTAACACCTGCGACGAGCAGCCGTTGCGTCTCGTAATTCTCGGTCCTGCGTTATTTTCTACAATGTAGCGTGTACGCGAACAGCCTCTAAACATCAGACGCGCGGCAGACAAATTAGACGCCTTCTCATTTTCTCGTCGGTACTTTTTCTTCTGACGGCGGAAAGAAAGGAACTTGGGCAGATACGGCTGTATAACGCTACGAAATACTGAGTAGTTCAGTGACCATCAGAGAAAGCAGGTGAACTTCTCGGTATCGTTTAAAATCGTATTAGAACGTTATGACCCATCGATTATTCTAATTGAGATGCAAGAAACCACGGAATTCGAAGCACGAGGTAATCGTTAAATCGAATAAAACTCTGCGCACATGTGCATATTTCAACTTTCACTAAGAGTTGCTACACAGATAAAGTATTTACCTGCTGATAAAACGAGGAAATTCACCGTTTAGACGAAACGAAACACGCGCAGAACAATGTTGCCATACTTTCACCGGTATTCAAACAAAATCCAAGCCAAAGAGAAATTCGTTGCGCGAATTGAAACGGGTCGAAGAACTCTCCGCTATGTATGAAATCTCGAACGCGAGATAAACAACAAGGATTGTCAGGTCCCATCGCGTTCAGCCGAATTCGACTTATAAACATAATAAATTCCATCAAATACTTTGCCGAATCTCTGTTACGTCCAAGTTAATTGATTCGTAATCAAACGAATAACGAAACCGTCGAGATAAGCCGAATCCGGCTGAACGCAAGATTCCTTCCTGCCTTGTAACATTCTATCTTACATAATGTCGTCGTAACTCGTTCACTGATATCACGTTTCAGCGAATCTCGGTGGGTTCAAGCATCTGATAACAATTATCTTACGTTCGAAATAAAAAGAAACTCGTAATAATGTAGGGATCTAGAAGTCTAAAAAGATTATAATACATAAATTTCTTTTTCATAGTGCAAATATATTTTAACATTCAAAACACTCGACAAGTACTATAATTCTTTCTGATTCCAATTTATAAAACCCCACACGTGATACAGGGAATCGCTTCCAAATGCTATTCGAATTTCATTAAGCGAAACTTTTGTGTCAGAAATGCGTGAGCACATATTGAACTGGAATCTAGTTATAATCATTCGCCCAACCGGTGAAGGGAAGACATTTCGTCGAAAGAGAATGTAATTGCGGCAGGTATTATCGGCAAAGAGAAACAGGTGTAACGAGCCGCGCGACGACGTGCGCACTCTGTCTGTGACAATCTTGCTGCGATCAGGTGGAAACGGTATTTCAATAAGGAGTAGAAAATAATCAGGCTCGAGTGCGCTCTCTCTGGCGATATGTATGCTCTCGACGTGCCTAAATCTTTCCCTCCCGTGGCATCAGATGAATGAATATGGATGCCAATGATTCCTAACCTTGTTCCTGTCCAGAGAGACCAATCATCGCTTGTGCACGACACGCGAAGAACACTCTTTCCCCGACACGGTCCGGTAGCGTTTAACTTTGCCGCGTCGTTTTAACGTATAGAGTATCTGGCTGATGAGGGGACCTCTCAGCATCAATTCACCGTGGCAGAGGCACAATCATCGAGGGCAAAGTCATCGGGGAAAAATAATTACAATCGGTCGCCTAGTAAGCGCCCGTGTATTCCACCAATTCCCGCGTCTCTCCCTGTCTCCCGACCTCTCTGTTACACTTCCATCGACTTCAACCCCCCTAAGTCACCCGTATACCGGGACCACTTCACATATTCGCGGTTCGACGATCCTGTACAAAATCCTAGCCGTCGTTATACTTGCACGGTGCTCTTTATTATTACTTTTTTATAACGACGTGACAGCGCGTCAAAGGTTCGAACCGGCACGCTTCGAGCACGGACCCGATCACCGAACAACAATACTAACGACATACTACTCCAAGATATCTGTCTATATACCGGCGACTGCTCGATAGAGAGGATGGATCGTGGATTTCAGATGTAGTCATTGGGAGATTTTTCAAAGAAAGCCAGACGAACCGTCGCTCCATCCGAATCTAGTGAAAATTTGTTTTCTTTATCTGCGTAGTCATAACTGACGATACAATCTAAAAATTTAGAGACCGAAGGATCTGCAGGAGAATATCGAGACCTTGAGGTACAGAAATCTGAGGTCTAGGAATCTGGAGATAGTTATTTGCGGCCTTGCCTGCGTCTAAATTCCAATTGAAAGGAGAAGAATTTTGTAGGAAAGTTGAAAGACATGTACAGGGTCATTTTACTACACCGTAAACTATCTGCTACTCGATTCGCTCCAATACCCAGAAAAGGGTGATCCAAGAGCGTACGTAGAGGACCTCGGGCAATCGTACAATTTAATTTTACATAGAATATCTCTGTATCTCCGTTCTGAAATGATAATGTATACCACCTTAATTTATCTTATACATAATGATCGTAATAATAATTTCTTGGTCTACGCATATTGCTATCGTAACGATAATCGCATTTAGCTGGATGGTTCGAGAAGTTAGTGGTATTTTTTTGCGCCATACGATGGAACGCGAAGGAAAAAATGCATTATCGTTCTTTTAAACGTGTACATATTGCGTATAGGTTAGATTTTCAATTAAACAGCGCTTGGCTATCGTGGTAGCAGCCACTTAGCGCGATAGGGGAACGTTTCCATTACCGGTACACGCGTTTCAATGACGCCGGGGAAAGGAAAAGCGGAGAGAGGAGTTGGAGAGCTGAAAACAGCAGTTTAAGGTGGTCGGAGGAAGAAGACTGTCCAATGTTCTCTCCAAGTTTGCAGCCGGTAAGAAGGCTGATCTATAAATAGGCAGCAGACGGGACTAGGAACACCAAAAAACGGGCATCGGGATGATCGGCCAAGGAATGTTCACCCCTTGCGCTGAAACTAGCCTCGAATCGATCAGTGTTTCTCAAAATCGACCCCTTGACTCTCGCGCGTCGTTCGAATGAAATCTGCTGAAAATTGAAATACTCGACAGTACGATATATCATTTGACTCTGTTTTCGCGATACAGGCGATTTAAACTTCGCAGTCCTTGCGTCGTTCTTTCTTTCCTGCGTTCCTTCCGAGAACATTCATTTTACTCCCACGTGGTTGTTGAAAATGTTAGCTCATTCAAAGAGAAGAGTCTGAACCTGATACATTTGGTTCAATGACAGCAGATAAATTTCCTCGACGTACCGTACAATCGTGTTTCTGCGGCGGATGCATTCGCTCTTCCCGCTTAAAGGGTTAATCGAATCGCGTATATCTAGTACCGCAACAAAGTACTTTTCTGCTTAAGAAACATAACGTATTCATTTCGTGAGTTATTAATTACACGAAGGGAGTGTAAACTTGTATCGCGGAATTCTCTCTCTGTTTCTCGCATTCAGCCTCGTTAGGATCATTAACCCTAATGGTATTCCCAACACGTAGCGCGGAAACTTTAGGGCGACGTGAACACGAACTTCCGGGAAGATTTTCTTTATCTCGTCCATCGTCGTGCCGTTGCCTCCCCTCTTTCTCGTGCTCCTACACGATCCTCGCACAATTCAACGACGTCGAAGCGTCAAGTCCACGGTCTGGCTTGTTTCGATCTTAACGCGCCGGCATTTGCATTCATACTTTTCCACCATAAAACGTACGCGTACGAACGGCTCGTAGCGACCTGGTACGATTCTATTCTAGATTCATAACTATTAATACTAATGTCCGCGAGAAGTCGAGCCAGGACCGGTTTCTTGGCTGACGTTGACCATTTCTACCTCTCATCAATGGTACATTCAAACATGGACAAACATGAATTTATCAACGGGCTGGGACCACCACCGTGAACGACGGTGGTGTACCACGTTGTTTCACGGCTGTACACGACTAAATTTATTCGAAGCGAACGCGCATGGTTCGAACGTGGTAGCCGTACACATGCCCCGCGGTCTTTCTCGCCAATGAAATCCACCTTATCGCCGCTAATTAGTTTTACGCGCGTGTGTACGGTTAACGAGCCGCGGAAAGATCGAATCGTGTGCATCCCTGACGTTGAAAAAACAACGGAATCATGGGCGTGGAGTGCGAGCAAGAAAAATGTAATAACGAGCGTATGGCGGAGATAGGAGATGAAACGAAAACACGTAAGCTACGAGAAAGAGATAAAAGGGATGAAAAAAAAAAAAACGAAACGAGAACAGTTCTTTCGTTGGCGTTCATCGCGTACACCTACAATACGTTGCGTCGAGTTATTTAGAGCGCTATTATGTACTCGATGATTCATATATTTCAATTTTCTCTTCGTTAACTAACCGACGATCGAAGACAAGCATAATCATGTGATTCTCGGCGAGTATGCGTTATCTTATCTCGGTGTACACGATACGTCGTGCACGATAATGCGGCATTCGGTGCTGTTTAATGTCGAGTCGGTGCAAGCAATTCCTGGCGAACGAGAGAAAAAACTCGAATTGAAAAAACTTTGCGAATCGTTGCGGACAATACACTGAACCGGCGAAGTTTCTCCGATCTTGTAAACGAAATATCGAAACAAAAGCACGAGATATATAGATTTTGGCGGGAAAAATCTGTCGAGAAAAGGAAGCTGAAAGGAACGAGCGTGAAACTTGAGGCGCACGGTGCTGGCAAATTTTTCATTATCTTGCGCCATAATCTATTTACAGAAAAGATTTAAAGCTGGAACGTGAGGTGTTCCCAGTGTGGGGTTACTGAATTCATTATTCCTTTAAAAATATTAACTTTGCTAACTTCGCCGCACCTCGTTCTCTTTTTTTCTCCGCGGAAAGAGAGAAAGAAACACAAACGTATACGATAGGAACGTTGAAATTTTGCGACCGCTTTCTAGGATATTTTTATCTTGCAATAAGAAATCCGTGCTCGGTCGAACAACGTTATTTCGTATTTCCTCGATACGTTTAGGCCCGGTGAATTTCAGCTTGCGCAATTATAGACAACGATATTTCAACGATATATCTTTGGAAACGTCTTGCTCTAAGAGCAATAATTAACCGAATTAAATAATTGCCGTTGCACTATACTAGCAAGTCATATTTCAAGCACGATACATGTTTGGAGGTATACGTCGCAACCGCTGTCGCAATGTAATTTACGCGATTCTATGAATAACCATCGTTCGAAATAGAATCTTGTTGTCATTGGTTCACTAGCCGATATTCTAATCTGGCGAAATTAAATTGGCCGGCTAAGATCTCCAGCCGGCGATAAGTCGAAACGAAATAACCGGTGTCTGGGTAGCTAAAAGTGACGATACGATAAACGTGCTTACTCAACGTTAATCGCGTGCGTTGCTTATGAAAGTTATTTTCACGCGAAACCAGGTCGGGCCGACGAAAAATTTAGGTTTTTGCGAAAATTTATACACGCCGCTAAGCATCCTCGTGGCGTGTAAAATTAGTGTTTTGCAAAAGCTGCGCGAGCGATATTAAGTGGCCCGATCGTGTAAATAAATGAACCGATGAGAGCCAGCTACATACCAATTCCTTAGTACACTTGGCTGAACTATACTTGAAACTTCCGTGACCGCGAGGCGAAATATACCAAAGTCGCCGGGAATGGAGCAAAGAGCAAATGCGTCTACTAGGAGGAACGAACAGTAAATCTGTCTCATCGTTTGGCACGGTCGTGTTCACCACCTCGAATGAATTATTTACTTATCAATTATTAAGCGGGCTCGTCGTGTACCGCTTAAAGATTTATACCGTCGAGAAATTGTCTCTGCATTTTCACGCGGTCATTTCATAACGCATTTGCCGTATTTATGATGTTAGACCGGTTTCAAGGTTACCACATGCCAAATATAAATAATTCTGTATCGCAGCCTACATTCGATTCCGTGCTCATCCTTTAACGAGACATCGCGAACACGATTATTTCTCGAATTTGCAGCGTCATCGTATATCGTCATATTTCTCGAAAAAAAAACTTAATTTGTTTAATAATACATCGTCGCTGAGTTGCGTCCATTTCAATTTATTCAGCTTATTACTGTCAGAGATCAAATTTTTCACCTCGCTGAATGCTTTACAATCCGCTTAAAAAATACATTTATAATAGAACGTACGTGCAACCAGACGATACACGAGTTGCAAGTACATGTAAAATATTCGACAACTTAGGACGCTAACGAGAATCCAACATTTTGAGCTATTTATAAAATCTTTTTACGAACGTTGCTAAGAATTCTTTATCCGATAACAATGAAACATCGTTATAATCGAGCGAACCGCTAGGCAAGGTACAGCAATGTCTGGGTGAGGAAATTCTTTCGTAGATGGTCCCGGAATAGGAGCAAAATGGAGCAAAATCTGAGGGAGTAGCACAGGGACAGACAGAGAGAGTCAAGTGTACCGACGTCGTACACAGCCGAGCGGTAAATCCATCGCGTCGTTCGGTATGTAAATCGCTTATCGCTTCGAGTGGACCACTCGGTATAATTAGGTAGGTAGGTAGGTAGGTAGGTAGGTAAGTGTAAGTATAGGTAGATAGGAATGGCATCATGTGCGCCGACATGTATCTACACATCTAATGGCGAGGAGGACGAGAGCAACCTCGCGGAATTAGGCTCTTCCGTTGTTTCTATTACAAAATAGATGGCACGATATTGCGGGGCATCACCGCGGCGCAGCTAATCTCTGCTTCTTTTTCACCGCGTAATACCGGTTGCGATACGATATCTCGATTATGGCACTTTACGAAATATCCAAGTAGGCGAACAGAGAACGCGAGTCGGATCGTCTCGGGTCTCTATCGTTCGCGAAGGATATCGATATTAGGTCACCAAACTTTACATTTTCTTCTAAACGAAGATGAGACATTATTCGACCGATTAATAGGTGTTTAAACATGACTCTAATTTTTAAAGAGATACTAATGCAACAATAGATGCAACTTATGACGGACCAATTGCATCGTCTGTGTTATTTAGCTGACCGTGACAATCTACAAACAATTTTGTAGAAATCAAAGAACACGATACAAATACACCTGGTAAATTTAATTCCCATACTGGAAGAGATCGACATTGACAAGCGAAACGATACGCGCGACAGGGGTCGGAAAATTGATGTCTATAACGTTGGAGTTCCGCTTTGGAATCCCGTAATCGATCGGACGAGAAAAAAAATATGACAAAATAAAACGTTTCGCTGGAGCCGCGAAAATACCGATAAATCGGCAGCGCGAATCGCGCGTAAGCCGTTCATCGGCACGGCGTGGAAATTGGCACGGAAGAGGACACTGGTCGCTCTAAATTATTCTCTTAAAATGTATCCTCAATAATTTAATACTCGTTCGAGCTGCCCGGACGAATTTAAAGCGTAAATAACACGGTACATCCAACAGGCAGATATCGTTAATCCCGGTCCTGTGGCCGGTAGCTCTCTGTAAAGCTTCGTTTCTGGCTTATCCGTCACCAGATAAAAGCCAACAAATCATTGCATCGCAAGATGTATCCGTAACCATTAATCCGCGGCTGCATCCTATCCAGCTACTTAACGGCACTGGGTGAGTGCAACGAATGTCATCCTCTACTGCAGCCCCATGCACTCTGTCGTTCCGCGATGCAGGCCGGTCACGTGACCGACAGGAAGCTACCAATCGTCTTGCACGATTATCCCGGTCACCCTCTTCCCCCGCTCGCGCGGACTCGCAGCGTGCATCGTGCGACGTGCACGTGCGTGTGCCGATGCGACCCGAGTAACCGTGTGCGTCAGCCCGGGCATCATCAGGGACAGCGTTAAATAGGATTCGCGAGCGTACATACGCGTGTGCATCTTCTCGCACACACGCGTGTCCTACTAGCGAATTTATACGTGCACGCGTCGTATACGTACGGGACAAGTGGTCCATATCTTTTAGCGACGAAAATGTTTCGCAAATTGCGTTGCTTTTCTCGCCGATCTCGAAAATCGAACAATTGTACTCGAGATGCCCCGCTGACCCAGATATTTTAATGCTTTAGCAAAGTCAAACGCGTTTCCGTTTTATGCAATTATGAGAGAATGCATATTTCTTCTCGATTTCCCTCGTGATTCGTAGAATTATACCGAAATGTTACTAAATCCTTCCACCGCGCGACACGACGGTGCAGGCAACCGTGGTGAGTCGCGACCAGTAAACCGCGCTACACATTATCATAAATGCCCGCGCTGTAGCCCGTCCCACGCGTAAATCTGTTTCGCAAATTGCGCGAGTGGGATTATGTCATCTTCCTACAGTTCTCTTTCTATCGTTGCGCTTCTACCGACACGAGCGTGTGCCCCTCCGCTCGACGCGACCGGGACGGATGAAATCGAGCCGTCCTTCGACGCTCGCTCTTCCATCCTCCGCTTCCTTGCCTTCATTCAGTCTCTTTCGATCCTAACCCAGACCCAGACCGCACCGCGGCTGGGTTAATGAACGTTCGAAGGATGAATGGCAACTGATCCTCTTATGATTTTGAATTTCATAGATCCTATCGTAATTGCATCATCCAGAAGTATCTTAATTCGAGGTCTCGACCTGTAAATTTCAGACCTATATGTCCACTTTTCGAAAGAGTATACACACGAAAGGTTAACGAACGTTCTGAAAAATTGTCGTAATCGTCCTTCGATGACCCTACGTTTTCGAAAAAAAGTCGAAGCATGAATGATATCCTATCTGCCTAATACATTATCGTTCGCTTGGACTATCGCCTCATCAAAAAATAGTTTAACAGAGTCACGAAACGAGCTGTTGCATGGGTTTACTAAGTGTTTCGCGACGATTGTGAAATCTAGAGATACCAGGCAGGTAAATAAACGCTCGGTTGTATAATGAGCGCATGGGGCACTTATCTTCGGTAAAACAATATTCTGCAAACAATAGTGGTCTCAGATAAGAACCGTGGAAGAAGGAGTGCCTCTTTCCGTGAAATTCTCGGTTGGAAATTATTTTTCTTTCCGTAGAGTCGATCTGCGTCGTACTTTCGGTCTACGATTATTTACAGCGGAATATTTGTTATAACTCGAAGTGGGACAACTGAAATGAACTAACCTTGTCAGCTTCCTTGACTCACAAATTAGGAATTTTTATGCCGCCCTCGCGCCATCCGATGAAGAAACACATTTGTAGCTTCTGCACGATCGAGCTTGTGAATACTAAAACGTAGAACATAAGAAGCCCGGGCAAATCCAGTTTTGCGAAAATGATGTAAAACGTTCTGCGGACGAACGAAATGTTCCGCGTACAGTTCCTCGATCACTTTTGTTCGCGTGGCTTCGCTGGCCGATAGACAAATCGTTGTTGATAACGAAACAAGCACTTACGACGCGTTGCGATCAACGAATTCGGTCGCACGAGAGAAAAGCGAGAACGCGTATCGTCTACTGTCTTCTCTAGACTTGTTCAATCTCTTTCAACAACAGGCAGACGATGTCGCGAAACTGATAAGAACCGCAATGGCTGCGAGGAATTTAAAGTGAACTGCGTGGGTATCGCGAAGAGAATTAAGTTTCTTCGATTGAATATAACCATGCGATACCACCCACCTCTAACACGCGGATACATGAATTTTACACCTTGTTCTTTGCCGATGAACGTTCAGATAAATTCACTGTCACAAATTTCCCTTTCCGACAGGAACAGGTAATTGTTACGCTTTACCAGAGTCAGCAGCGCGATCGAAATTAACGAAAGCTTAGAATTCGATTCGTTCGTAACGAAATCCACGATGAAACTGGATGGAAATAGTTCTTTGTCGAGAATCATAAACAACGGTATACTTTGATTATCAACGACGACCAATCGAGACCGAGATTGATAAGACAGTTTAGGTTGTAATAATTTTTCCACGGCGATAGTAGTTATTTATTCCTCTGCTGAATTATCAGCTCGGAGATGATATCGTCATCCGTCTGTCTCGCCGACACGGTTGTACACTCTACAGATACATGTGAAACGTTATTTTTTGATAAAAAGCAAAGAAACGCGCGCTGATTTATGACATAGCGAAATTACAGCAAAGTTACCCGGTTCGAATCGATAGCTCCGATACGTACAGCCAAGCGGATTCTAAGAACTCGTCGTTTTATATAATAATTCGGATAATTATATTCCGAAGCAACGTAACGGATCATCAAAGGGAACCGAGGATGACTCAAGGAAGAAAGAGTGAAGTCGACCAGCTCCGAAATGAGTCTGCTGTTATAAATACGCGTCCACGCGAAAACAACTCTTCGTTAGCTTTGACTCGTTTAAATTAGATTTCAGTACGCGGTTGGATGTGTTACGCAACCGGTTCACTCTTAACAATCTATACATTATGAACACATGAAACCGCAGAAAAACAAAATAATAAGCACTTTAATCTCTACCGAGTAGCTTCTCGTTTATACGTTTGGGAAGTTTTAATATTCCTTTACTCTAAAGCGTTCTAAACTTTTACGATCGGGACGAGGTCTCGCCGAGAGATGTGAGAAAAAAAAATCGTTGTCTCTTAAGAACCGATACAGTCGGTGGTAAGTGTCCCGACGTTCACCATGGGAATGACGTTTCCAGAAGGACTCGTCCGTTTTATGGTTAATATAGGTGATTTAACCAACGTTGAATATCCCGTTCTTTAAACGCGACGGCGATGAACTTACGTCGTTTCATCGAATGGGCGAAGTTGGATGGGATGATTATCGCGCGGAATATCAGGGGGAAAAAAAGGAAAGATGCAATCGGTGTACGACGATAAAGAAGCATTTGCGCGGAAATGATGAGACCCAACATTGGAGTGCAAGGTCCGGATGACGTTTGCGTACGCATCAACAATGCAGGTGAACAACCACCGATGCGCGCGTGTATACGCGACCGTATCACACGCATATACGTTTCTATGGCTGTTTGCGTATCCCTCTTTATGTCCCTCGTCCTTCACGCGCGAGCTTTCGTCGCGATCCCCGTTGTGTACGAATCAGCGCGATAATTGATTCATGATAGAACCGCGAATTCAAACAAGACCGATCTACATTTTGATATGCCGTCGCTCGCAGTTCACTACGGATTGCGAATGTCGCTCTATTATGTCACTCCGGCGTTGTTGCGACGAGATACATCGTAACCGAGCCTCCATGGTCTGGTCACGATCGACTCTTTCCACTAACGCGACAAGCTGACCAAGTTTTCACGCTGACAACGCGCCTGTTTTCAATATCTGATCTTCTCGAATACGGTGCAATCTTTTACGGAGTTTCATCGTATGTTGGTATTTGCCTGTTTTTCACTTCGGTTCTCGCACTTTAATCGGTGCTTCGAAAGTTATCGCGGCTCGCCACCACACCCAGTGTTTTAATTTCATTACGGTGCAGTTGCATGAAACGCTTGGATGTCGATGGGAACGCTTTTCGTTTCCATGCCGTCGGCACTGGTACACGCGACCAGTTCGTCTCGCCGTGCCTCGATAAGTTATATCAGGAAGTACGTCGTTCCATTATACACCAAACAGATTACCATCTCCTATTTCGACGTGAAATGTGGGTAAACTGTTCTTGTCGAAGAAGAGACATTCTCTTATCGTTACTTATCTCGACGCTATGTCCTCGATACAAATCTTCTATAAATTAATAAGAACTTCTTCAACCATAATAATAAGCTTCTTTTAAAGATCGATAATTATAATTCTAAATTTGAAAGCCGGATATTCGTATCTTTAGCCATTAAATTTTCAATCTATACTGCATTTGCACCGCAGCAGTTCGCGCGTCGATAAATAATTCAGCAGGTGAAAAATAATGCAAATGTCGCAAATTTAGTTGCCAACCCGATACACCGCGTACAGACCCCAAGGTTTTATTATGTAGATAAATTGTCAACAGACTAAGCTCGATTCAAATTACAAGACACTACGTGCAGACGATTATTGCGGTTTATATCTGGCCGACGCATAGGCCGTGTGCCCCCCTTTGTGTACAAATCTGCGTAATAATTGATACGCGATGGGATCACCAGCTCAAACACGAATGCTTTTAATACGACGGCTCGCTCTCGATGTCCAGCATCGCGTAGAATCTCTATTATGGTGGAAGAGAACGCGGCAAACGAGGTTGCATCGGGTAACGCGACCAATGCACAACGAGTGGATAATGATCGGCTTTTTTTTCAAACCCATCCCCGTGAATCGCTACTCGGTGTGTCCATAGGGAACGTGAAATGCCCTTTGTGCCCCACGATTCTGGTACTTTTCTCTTGCTTCCGCACAATGACATCGACGAGGAAACTCTTCTCTTTTTGGAAAAAGAAACTACGAGATCGGCGATGTTTGCGAAAAAGTGTAAATCAATATTGAAAAGATATCGGGGCTAGGTACAGGCAAATATAATACTTGGAATTTCCGAATAAGTACTCCGATAAAAATTAGACAATCGGATTTTCGAATAGAAAATTTAAAAAGGTTCGATGATCCTCCGTCCAATGATCAGAAGCGTAGCATCTCTTTGAAAGCGATAAAATATTTGTCAGAGGAGTAGAGAAAATGGATGGAAAATGTTAACGGAAAGCAAGCTCTATCAGCGTGTTCCATGAAACGTCACAATTCGACCGAAATTCCTAATCGACGTCGAAACGATCCGCTTTCGAATTGATAGCCTTACGCTCTCGAATTATTCATGATGCACCGGGGATATCTGGGAAATTGTCGTCGAGGCGACGCCATGATCTTGTTATAACGAGTTCGTCGTGCAAACCGTTCGGTACATCGCAATCGCTGGATGATAATTTAATGTAACGACGAGATCGCGTTAGTGCGCCGATCGCAAATGAACGGCCGCCGGCGTTCCCGTGTTAACGCGGCTACGAGAACAACCGTGGGGCATATTTGACACGGAGCAGTCATGGATCGGCAAATCATCGAATCATCGGCGGTACTCGACAACGTAACAAGTCAACAGGCGGTCGTTATGTATATTGACGTATACTTGCCGCAGTTGCGGCGTCGATGCCTGTTTCTATTGACAAATACCCGTCGCGGGGGCGATGATGTATTGCCGTACACGCGCCGTCGGAATGACATGGAATGCGTATTATCGCGACAAAATGAACCAACCTCTACGAAATTCTAGTGCCAACCATCGATATCGGTCGTGTCGATACCGTGCAGCTTTCTGCCGCGATTCCATAATTTGCGACACAATTTCACCTTCGCCTGGCCTCGTAATTCTATTCAAAACGCGATAGACATTGTAGCTAATAAGTAATAAAAACTGGCATACTAAATAGATTGACGATAAAAATGCCATGCCGATTTTAAGTTTGTATAGTCGAATAAATGGGGAGAGAAACGCGAAGGAAAGCTTCGAACATCGCTGTAAATTCGTGTCCATAATACATTTTGACAATCTTGGAAACGCTTTGCCACGAGTTAGTCGCGTTCAAGGCAAATCGAAGAGCAAACAATAAAGGCAAAAAAAAAACGAACGATCGCGACGAATTGAAGAATCGACGAGGACAATGCGAAGTGGCATTGAAGTGGTTGTGACGGATGATAGGCGGCACGAGGATCGGTAGATCGCGAAAGTGGCGGAGAAGCAGTCACGATACACAACGCGTAACAATGGAGCCAATATCTGTAGAAAGGTGGTGCTCGTAACGTGCACACTCGACGCCGGGTTGGAAACAAATGTCGTACCTATGCGTGACAACCCTTATTGCGGCTAGAGGGGAGGGAGGTGGTGTGTTTGTGAGCTGCGTGTTTATTGCTCGACCTGGCAATAATAACTGGTTATTATTCATTACTCTGGCACACCGTGTTCGGAACGCACGAACGTCGCAGTCACCTACACGGTGGCGCGAATCGCTCGCCTTTTTTTCCGACTTTTTTTTCGACTACTCTCGAGCCGTCGAGGACACGACGATTCGTGAAATATCGCGCTACGACTCCCCTTCGGGAGTGCCAGGGGAAAAAAGCGACGCGTTATAAACTAGCTGGGAATTTACGCTATACGACACGTCGTGGACCATCCGTAACTTTTGGAAACATTATCGAATGCATCATTGATTCGAGCGTTCATCAAAACTGATGCGACTATAACAATACGAGGAACTGATTGCATGCGCGTCTTCGTATTATGAATCCGAGTGGATACCTCTATTGGAAATGCAATTCGTAGCGCAATCCGATCGTTAAAACGTGGGCTGGCTTAGTTTTAGGAAAATCACTGCTGAATCGCTCGGGAAATAGTATTTATTTTCAGCTTAAAGGATACAGAGAGATCCGATGGTCAATGCGAGTGGCGAATACGAGGATCGCTATGTGCGATTCTCTCTGAATTAGTGGCAGAATAGTTTCGTTTTTGATTAAATATATTTTATCGGAAACCGCGTCTAGCCAAATTGGTCACGGTAACTCAGGCTGATCCTCCAGCTTTGATAGCTGGTACCAACCGTATCGTTCAGCATCGTTCGCACGTGAAGAATGCATTATGGGCCCGTATCCTCCAATGGAACGGCAACGAAAGGAAAAAAATATACATATGCGAAGGCTCGAGTCGCAAACCTGGGGCATGAATAAGCCAACGGGCAAAGGTGTGGTTCCCAGGCGTCCACGGTAGGAAATCGCTCACCGGGGAAGAAAGATGGAGAACAGAAGCCAGGAGCGAACCAAGACGTGATTAATATAAAAGTGGGCGGAGCCTGGTCTGGCCGGAAGTAGCCGAAGAGGGATGCTGTGCCGTGCCAAGCAAGCGCGAAAACGGGGGTTATAGTGGCACAACTGTGTTGGTACACTGTACCGTATGTATCTTCATCCTATGCGGCTGCATGCACACCCGCCACCGTTGCTCCTGCCACGTATGCGTGGAACGTGTGTGCACGTACAGTCGAAAGATCCGCGCGTGTCTGAGGCGGCAGAAGAGGCGAGAAGATGGGCGAGCACAGAGCGTGGCGGGGATGACGCGAAATATGCACCACGATTGACAAGCAACACCCTTTGGCCCGATCTGGACCTTCGACGACGCGACGAGGAAGGCGTGACAGTGGTTCGAATCGTTGCCAGGTAATGCCCAACTCTGTCATCGACGATGGACCGGCGGTATCGCGCACCAGACACCACGAAATAACACGTCGAATCGATTGGAACCATGGTACCCGATTATCCGAATGATCGGAACGAAGAACACGTGTCAGATTTTCCACCACTTTCCCCTATGCGTCTATCGTGATCGTCCGCCTCGTGGTCGTCGTCGCTTCTTCCAAGGCTGTCAGAGAACAGCCACCTTTGAATTTTGACGAAATCTTTGGTCAACCAAAGAAAGGACCGGAAGCAGATGGCTGCACCGGCAACCTTGGAGAAACACTCGAAGACGAGAAAAGGAGAAAGGATAGAGAAGAGCAGGGTGGGTTGGTTGATTGGCGAATATGGGATCGAAGGGAACCGGGCGATCCACAGGGGTTTCGGTGATGCGGGGGTGCAAGGGTTGACGCGCGGGGGTGGCCAACCCCACCTACTTCTTTAACGCCCCCAAGTAGGGTAGGACCGCCTCCGTCTCTGCGTTGTTCCACCTACTCTACACCCCGGGACTTCTGCAGTCTCGTACCTACCACCCCCCTCTGGTACACCATCATCCTCCCATAGCTTCGTCTACTCCCATTGACTATATCCTTCCGAGAAAAATCACCTCTATTCCCAGGTAACGCGAACCGTTCTTCGATTGAAGCGTAACTGCCATTACCGAATGAATATAGCGAGCTTAGATGCCTAGGATGTTTCGTCGGGTACCCTTGGATAAATAGGAGAACCGGTGCGGTATCGCTACTAATGGCTCTTCCGGTTGCAATTTCAACGGGATTTTCATTAAAGGCAATCAACTTTCGACGATATAATACGTTTTTATCTAACGCGTTCGCTTACTCGTGCTATCGTTTATTTCTTACGAATAAATAAGATAAATTATTTTATTCCTTTTCTGTAAGCGTCGCAGGCAACTTTACACAAAATCAACATATGAGAAAAATTTCTTACGAGTGCCTTAATTGTGCTTCTCTAAATTTCTACAACAGCCATGCACGTCGTTTTTGAATCTGGCGTGTTTCTGGTATTAGAGATTATCTTATCGTTTCACGGGACCCTATAGACTGGAACAGCGTTAAACATCCTGTGAAATAATCGAGCTAATAACAGAACGATTTTCCCGGTGACGTTACGTCGTTCGAATCTCCAGGCAACGTCAAAGCAACCCGTTACTGCCAAGATTATTTTTAGGAAAAATGTGTTTTGTCGGAAAGATTTCTGTACTTAAGATAGGTACGCATTTAGTTACTCGAACGTAGTTAATCTTGGAACCGTGTAGCGAGATTTATTTGACCCACCATTCTGCTTGTCCGATGCACCTATTTGTCTTGTCAGGATCGTTAAAGTGTCATTTCCACGAATATCACTCGGTCCGCTCGACGTAAGATCAATCAGAAAATCCCGAAGCAAAGGGCCATTTATTCATATTATAACGAGACACCTTCTAACGTCGCTTAATGACGAAATACGACAAATCTAAGCTCGATTTTATCGAAACGTCAGACTTCCGCGACTCGGTATCCTCTTAACGAATCCATTCGCAGAATAATCGATCGCTTTTGCGAATCGATCCTTTATGCAAATAATTTAACATTCACTCTCGTTTATTCTATTCTCGTAACGACCTCGTTCGTTAATTGAAACCCACGTATCTCTTCGTTAAAAATTTGGCGTTAGCGAATGTTAATTTTATCTCCGTTCACTTATTTATACGCGTCTCCAGCCAAATAAATATTACTCGAAATCGATGACGGGACAAAATATCGTGACACCGTATCTGCGCGTGCATCTTGAGATTCATTATACTTTCTACTCTACTCCTACGATTACGCTAGGAAACGTTAAATTCTCCATGAAAAAAAAAATAAGAGAGAAAAACGAAACAATTCGAAGCATGGAACAAATAGAGGGAAAGGGTGAAACAAAAGCGACACGCACACCAGCGAGAAGGAAGCGATAGATGCAAATGATTGGAAAAAAAACTGAACAACAGTCTCTCTCTCTGGTAACGACAGCGTGCAAAGGGACTCGTCGATGGCACGTGGCGATCATCATTGAGTAAGAGCAATGCAAAGAACGGTGAATGAAGCAAGCGGCAGAGAATGATGAGACAAAAGAGACAAACGAACGGAGAAACAGAGAGAAAAAGAGGGCGAGAAAGAGAGTGCATGAGGCAGATGCAACCATACGATTGTGTTTGATCATTGATAGGCAGGCAGGTAGTCAGGCAGGCAGTCAATCAGACATCAGATGTCATAAGCAGTGCAGTGAAGACGCGGAAGAAGTGTTGCGGGATGAGTAAGTCTCTACCTGGACGGGTCTCCAGCGTGGTTCCAGCATGTCCCGCTTCCTCCTCGTCGTCTCGCTCGTGGCTGTCGCTTGTTCCTCCGTCCTTCTCTTCGTAAGAGTATTTTCCGAAGAAACGAAACGAAGACACAAGAAGACCCTTTACCCGTTTCTTCTCTATCTTCCACAGTCTTCGTCCTCGTAATTTCTACTTTTCTTCCCTGTTCGTCCGTCTTCTTCACCCTCCCGCCCCCTCTCGTTCTCTGTCCTTCTGCCACCTCCTCTACCTTTCTCCTCTGCCTTACCCCTTCTTCTTCCTTCGTCCCTCTCCTTCTCACCCTCCCCTCTCGTGTCCCTTTCTCTCTTTCTCCTATCCCACTGGACTTTTGCCGCCAGATATTATCTATTTATCTGTTTCTCGTCTAAATATCTGTTCGTTTGTCGGTCTCGTTTCCGTTCGAGAATTGTCCGCGTGCGCCGCGCCACGTGTCTCTCTACGGGGAGAACAACGGTGCCGATCTTTCGAGCGGAAACGCGCGGGCGTCCAACGCAGGACGACGACGACGACGACGACGACGACGACGATGACGATGACGACGACGCGGTCTATCGTGGGCCAGTGAAAGGGCGATTGGTGTCAGCGCGAGCGATAGTCCTCGTAAAAGGTGCTGCGCGATACTTTTTTCGAAGGAGGGTTTGAAGGGTTGGTAGTAGTAGTGGTGGTTGTGGTGGTGATATACAGTGATGGTGTCTTAGTTAGTAGTGGTGGTGGTGGTTGGTGGTGGTGGTGGTAACGACGGAAGGCGCCCTCTCTCGATATCTCAACTGACCAGCGTCCTGCTCGTCCGCGTCCTCGTCTTTATCCTCGTGGTGGTCGTGGTTGTTGTCGACGCAGGAAACGTGCGCTGAACCGTACGGAATTGAGAGTGTGGTTTAAAGAAAAAGGGGTACCGCGCGCCGGTGGCTGCCGTCGCGACTGTGCGACGCTCGGCACCGCTTGGCCGCGAAACCCTACGGCCGCACCGAACACGCGGCTACTGAGTCGGCGCACTCACACTCGCTCCCTCTGTCTCCATCCCTCCCTTGTCGTTTCTATGCCTCTCTCTTACACCCACCGTCTAAACGTACGTTCGTTCCTCGTTCCTCGTTATACTACCGTTCCTCGTTTCTCTCGGACACGCTTCGCCCGCGAACACTCGCTACTTCTACCTAACTCCTTCTGTGTCTCGATGTCTGTCGTTCTTTTCTCTGTCAGCGTCCCTCTTCCTCGTTGTCACCCGCGTTCTCTTGGATATTCCGTCGACCGGTTACCCTCGTAAATGCATTTTTCATTAGAACAATCCTAGACTCGCTTCGATCTTATATCGCGACCTCCTCCAGTTGCGATATTTCCTATCCGGTATGCGACTTACCGATTAACCCCCTCGAAGTGTTTCTTCATTTTCACGTCTCTGTCTAATCCCTATTTTTTTCGACCTTTTGGGTCGATGTCCTATCCATGCCAAAGATTCGGAAACTTACCCGAGTAACGTTGCCCAGACAAGGGTTAAAGGTATCGATTTCGATCTTGGAGAGTATACGTGCCTCTATTCTGTTATTGCTATCGATTCGACTTAGTTCTAAGGCATACTAAAGCTGACGATCTACTCCGATGCATTCATCGTATCGGTCGCAATTCATCATTGTTGCCCGCAGACTGTCCCAGATAGTCATCAATTCGTAATACCCTTCATTCACGATGCATACAATCGGGTACGAGCTATGGAAATTACAGGAATGTCTTCTTTCGCGATCTTCAAGAACGTCGGTACACGAAACGAGTTGATACAGACAGATGTTGTTCGAGTTGAGGAAAGTTGTACTAGACATAGACACACATCGAAGAAAGGAACGTATGGTACACAAGATTGAAACTGTCATGGTTATAATCGGAGCGATAGCGGATGATGGGAGGGTGAGGACAATGTGGGGAAAGCAGGTCGCGGAAAGCAAGGACGGAGAGGGTGAGAACGCGAGACTTCGCATCGGCTAGTTTGTTGTTGTTTGTTGTTGTTCGTCTTGTTTCTCGACACGGGACCAAACAGTTGCACAATGCTGAGAGCATAGCTGCGGTATTGATAACAACCTTCAATGGCGAGCAGAGAGAAAGAGAGATGCCGAGAGAAAGCAGATAAAGAGGAAGCGTAGGCAAGAAGCGGGCAATAAATAGACTCGGGATGTAATTTCCATTCCAACAAAATAGTACGCGAAAAGCATGTCAGTTATTTCACGATTACATATCGAAATATCTGCTCAACATCGAATATTTTTTTAGAAATTATCGCCGATATTTAAAAAGCATTTCTATAATTGCGAATTACCGTTGTGGAATTTAATATAGAATCGAATTTTACCCCTTCGGTGTCAATAATAATTATAATAACGTCACAATGCGGAAGACCAATCGAACGCGTAATGTATAAAGGAAACGATCGATCGTTAATCAGCGAGAAAATAAGTAATCTCTGTGAAACGCGACAAAACAGAAGCTTCTGTAAAAGAGCATCGTCACCGCTTTATAACTTCGATATTCGGCGAAATATCGCACAAACACCGTCATTCTGATGAAAAGATTATCAATAACCTCTAACACCTGTTGCACAGTTTAGCGATGGATTTTATTCTCACGCGTGGGTTATATTCATTTATTGGCTCGCGGATTTCACGGGTCACACATCGTTCGCGTCAATGCACGACCGGCATAAACGCTTAATGTGGTTCATTCGCACGGTAATAAAAGTACATTCGCTGAAAATTTCTGATAAAATTACATCGGTCGCAATAAATGCCCGTGAATCACTGATGACTAATTGCTCTGCATTTATTAATCGGTAAAAATCGCATTATTAATCCTCTGTTCGCTCGAATATTTTATACGTCAGAATTAAGCCACGATTGGCAAAAAGTAGAGGAAAAGAACACGGGAATACGTTAACTTTTTTTTCCTCGCTGTACTTGTCGTGAAATGCAGGCATGTATTAAGAAGATTACGATCTGCATTTAACGCAGCAATTGCATAATTTTCCAGAGAACCGTTGGAAAAAAAAAATGTTTCCCACCACCTCGGTGCAAAGATTGCACTGTACAACCCCTAGATCTATCCAGGTTGCGTGGGAGGTGCATTTCGTAGTGTTGTTGATTTTTGCATAATTTATCAAGGTTGTTTGGTTAAGCGAGCCGTTAGGGTGAGTCGCAGGGGTTGTCGAGCTTGGGGATTGCGCGATGGGGCGACAATTTCAGACACCCTTCGCCAAGATGATTAGCATCCGCTAGCAGGGACGTACTTATTTTCAGTCTTACCGCTAATTTTTCGAAAATCTTGATTGCACCGTTTTATAAAATAGGCAACGAGTTAACGTTATCTTATTTTCATCCACTTCGTCCGAAGTGTTTGTTAATGTAACTTGGCGAGTACGGGGTTTCGATAAAAGGTATCATAGCGTGTTTTAAGAGTAAACTTTCAAGAGCACTCGACACGTTTCGAAAATTCATTAATCGGGTTATTTAAAAGAAAACTGAGCCATCGTATAAGGATTACTTCATATCTCTATCCGTTTCTTAACGCGTGGTCTGACCGCTAACGTCTGGATCTACTCAAACAGACCTCACCGCGTAAGGCTGCGGTTATATCCACTTACCGCGGTCCAATATGCTTTCATCACACGATGAAACAATGAAAAACACCGCGAAGTATAATTTAAATCATAATTAACCAAACATAGAATAACAAAGTACCATATTCGAGAGAAAAAAGTGAAAAATTTTGAAATTGCCGCAAGGTGATGGCTCTTTTAGCTCGGCAGGGAAGGTTTGCTTGTTTAGTAGAGCAGTCTTCGAAAGATTCTTGGTTTAGGACGGCCCTGGTCGGCACGTAAGCAGGCATATCGCGAGTACACGACGGAGTTGTTGAGGATGGAAATGGGTGGACGCAGGGCTGGCAGAGAGAACGAAAGGGGTTGCGAGGAGCGAAGGGGTGTCCAGTGGTACCATGGAATGGGACAGCGAGGAAGCAGCGGGGGGTCGAAGGGGACAAAACCCGTCCTATACTATACTACTCTACAATAGTTGTTTACCAGAGTCATACTGATCGATACTCAGTGTTTGCTATCAGAGGGAACCATGCATGCCGGGCGCTACTTGCCCAACACCAAAAGTAAACACCCACCCCCGTCCGCTATCACCCCAACAACACTCCCACCGACTGGTTAGCAGCGAATTCTCACTCGCACGTGCCTTCCACCCCCATCCCCTGTCTCTCTCTCACTCTTCCAATCTCTCTTAGTGTCCCAGCCGATCTTCGTGGAATGCACAGACATTCGAGCGGCGTGTTGAGAACAACCGTACGTGTACGGGCGATCATAAGTGCAAATGTACATTTCGTACATCGATAACGGAAGATCTCGACTGCAATCCCGCTTCCAACCGATACGTAGATGTACCACCATCGACAAGCCGTGGTCGCGGATTAAACGATACAGGATCTTCGACAGAAGCCCGGTTTAATCGAGATGGCACGATTCTCGAAACAGCCCGACTTCTTAAAAGAGCACGCGTCGTGTTTTCCCGTGTCAACCCTCCATGTTCAAGCACCCCGTTCACGGTATAAACTGCACCCGCAGGAAAGGAGGAAAGGGGTTGTCTCTGAACGATCATAGCTAGGTCCAGGCCGTTTCACCTGGCACATTTGCATAATAGGGCCTCCGCTACTCGTGTCCGGGAACACCGGCACCGGGGGAAATAAGGGCGTTAAAGGGTGTAGCGTGGAAAGAATTGTACGAGCCGCAAGATTTTTCGGCGAACGCAGAGATTTTGACGCGACGACGCGACGACGCGACACCGAACAACGTCGTTGGCTCGATAGCAACGATGTACATAATTTTGCACAGGCTACACGACGGTTATTTGCATAATAGGCCTGGTAAAGAGGGGATGTAACTCGTTCACGTACATATTATTCGAGACGATAAAGCAATTAACGAATAAGAATATTTCTTTGGTGGTTGTTCGATCGATCCCCTTTGAGAAATTGAATGCAAACGCTTCCCGATGTTACGATAACGAGTTCTACGGTAAACGGCATCCGAAGCAACGATTTTAATAGGAAGTCCCTGCAAAGAGAGAGAGAAGAGGGGACTGAGACCCGGTAAAAGCCGGAAAGTCGCCGCAAATCCTGCGCAGAAGGGAAGAGAATAGGGAGACCGGTAAACAAACAGTGAAAATAATATAATTTACAGAGGATTAGGAATGGTCGGGACGGTGCAGGAGGAAGGGTAGGAAAAGGGGCGGAAAAGGGTTTCGGTGCACAGAATAACTGTTTCTGGTTATAATTGATATCCTGGCAAAGCTCTATAATCCCTCCCAGTCGAGCCGCGCCACCCTCTTGAAAGTCGAAACCGACTACGGCAAAAGGTGGAGACCCCGAAAACCGCAGCACGTTTGGTCATGCTTCTATTTACGGAACATTTTCATAATGGTTTATTTCCGCTAATGTCAGCCGACCAACGGAAAAGACCATATTTTCTCGACGAAATTTCACGAACGGTCAGCGCCGTGGCCGCGGCTGTACATTCATTTTCGATTTTCCCTCGGCGAAGACGAAACTGCAAAGTACGATTATTCCCATCGTCGAACCGGTTCTTGCGGTTAACGCTGTGGTTCGTTTGCTTCTCGAATTCAGATATTTTTATAACGCGAAACAGTCGAATTTGCACGTTATCCGAATATGCAGTGGTCTCTATAGACCCGAGCCCCTTGTGTTTCGCGTTTCGTCGTACAGAGGCTGCTGATCGAATGGACAAAAAACGTGAAAAGCCTCGAAAGAAAACGCCAACTGTAAAAATGAGCAGTAACAAAGCGTAGAGGGAAAAGGGACGCAGAGTAACGGAACGCGGTGAAAGGAAAAGAGAAATGTAATATCTAGCAGGCGCGTAATTATGATTCCATTGAAAAGTTGGTCGTACCGGCCCTTCGTGGACGCATTAATGCGACTGACCATCTCTCTCCAATTATAAAAGTCTTCGAACAATGGGGAACCGCGAGTGCTGACATCGGGACGAACGTATGCACGAGCGGGTAAATAATACTCGCATCTGTCCAGCTCCATTTTTCAACGTTTGTTCTTCCGGCCGCTATCCGGATGTCAGTTCTGTCTCGGCATTTTGCTCGAATACCAACGGAATCTCCTGTCTCTTCTCCCATTCCGGTTCTTTCTCTTTTACATTTTTAAGTGCTTAACAAGACGAATTCCAGCTGTTGGAACGATCAGCCTCGGCCACCTAATTAACGTACACGAAACAATTTCGACCCTCTGCTCGTAACAACTTATGATTTCGAGGATACATCGTTTTACGGAACCGAAGTAGAACGTGGCACAATGAAAGGCGTGGCGTTAGTTTCGGTCTCATTGTGTCCCGTTTGACAAAGCGAAACGAAAATGTTCTTATCGACGGGAAGTAGCAAACGGTCGAGAGAGAAACACGCGAAGGATCTCCTGAATGACAAATTAACGGGAGCCACGGTTTTCTCCGAGATCCCCGAACCGTTTGACAAGGTGCTAAATCCTCTCCAGCCTTCTACGACCACCTAATCCTCGACAAAACTTTAACGAAGCCTTTAAAAGAGATTGATCGTCGCCTCGTCGGTTGTCCTCGATTCAGTTTCTCTCGCTGTGACACAATGGATCCCACGAAACGCAGAAACGACCAATGAAATCTTGTGCTCTACCGTAAATACCTGCTCCCAGTATCGAGACATTAGTCACGTCCTTAAATGTAGCTCAACATTCAGGTTCTTTAACGCGAGGCTGCAGAGAAGAACATCGCTGACAAGACGAGGACGATTTTCAGCTACGATCTGCCGGATTTTCTGGGATTTCGACGCGAAATACGCTCGAAATTCGTCGCTCGAAATCGGATAAGAAACGTAAATATTTTTCGATATAATTACACGAGTATTATCTGCTGAAAGTACGTGTCGAGTAATGATTTGTACCCGTGTTTCTGTATCGTGACAGGACAAAGGTAATCGTATGCAAATTGTAGTTTGCAGGACACCGTTCCCAGTGAATACTAAAAAGCCGAAAATTTCGCGCGAATATCAGTTCAAGAATGAATTGCGGCTATGAAAGTTGGGAAGGGGGTGTCATTAGAGATCCGGAGGGGTTGCCAGCCACCTCTCGAAGTCTCTACCCTCGCTGTCCCCTTATCCAGAGGGGAATTTCTAACTGATTTACGAGAAAACAAGACTGTTTAATATTTCTCTTAGTCCCCTGGCGCCACGGTTAGACTGTTACCTCGACGCGTGACTTTCCCCGACACGTCGGAAGTCTTGTAACTTGACTAAATCAACGCGTTTTGCCGTGATTAACTTTTTACAATGTACAATGGACAAATGTATTCGTTTCGTCGTGAAATCTGCTTATTACATCACGATTTGTATCATCTTATAATAGATTAAACGATGAACAGCGAAGGACGATTAAAAGTTTGAAGGAAACGTTTTAAAGCTTGTTGGATACAAGTCCGATTTACGTTACGATAGTGAAACTCGTATCGCTCGCTTGTATAAATCTTCCACTTGAAATCTACTTAGAGATCCCCAACCCCGTAGCTACAACCCTCGGTAACGTTCTCGCGACCAAACAAGTCGCTTTTGCTTCCAACCCCGTCGCTTGACTCCTAACTCCTCTGTAAGCGGAGTATTTCCTAAAAATGTGAGCGTTGCATCTAGCACAATGAAAAATAGCTCTGTCGTAGATGTTAAAAAGTGTGCTTACATAATACTGTAAAATGGCTAAGAAGCTATGTATCGTAAGACAATAATACTTCTTTATAAACAAATGAACACGAAACAGTGATATAGAGAAATTCGGAAGAAAGTTTTCACTTTTACAATTATGATTGTCATTTACAGTTTAATCGTAGTGTAGGTTTAATCGTATATTTTTCAGAAAACCCGACAACAGTTTGTAAGTACGCTTCACGATTCCGGTAGACTAACCTGTTGGTTAAATCGTGTAAAACGGTTTGAGAAGTTCTCGAAAACACAAGAAGTTACACCACGTACAGAGGAAAATGTATTCGATTACTTGTGAGATAATCGAGACGCCGAAGCTTCGAATCATTAATAAGGCTTCTGGCTAGATGCTGCTAATTCCGACGGAACAATTACAGAAGAAGATCGCAAGAAGGATGGCAAAAGGGGTTGCAAAAGGGTAGCAAAGTGGCTGAAGGAACAAGAAACTATATTCCAAGGAATTCATCCTAGCCAAAGCTAATGACGATTACAGCTTCAATACAAAATGACAATGTTATTTATAAAATGATAAATTCTTAAAATTTTAAAAATTACAATAAGGAAAGGAAAACGAAGTTTATCGAATATTATGGTGGTGTAAACGCTCGAATCCAGCTGGTCAGTAGGGGTTTCAATAATTCCGAAGCATCGTTGGAGAAGTTGATAATCCCACGATGAACCCTCCTAATATTTTATTATTTTTTTCATCCATATTTCCAGCATCCGCAGTGAAAAGAAAAATGGAGGGAAAGGGTAGTAGCAGCAGCATAAACACCCGCGATAGCGAGTTCTCGTTATCTCGAATAAATCAAATGACTGGTGGATATAAGCGGACAAAGGCAAACCCGCAGCATATTTTCGAGTAAACTTTCCCGAGGAGGTGTGAGTCGGAGATAATAAATGCATGTACACGATACGAAGCAGCCAGTATAACAGCAACGAAATTTATATAGACTTTCACACCGCTCCAGGGATACTTCTCGTTTTTATTGTGCTCTTCTGGCAGCTGGCCGCGGTAAATAGCCGGATTATAAATAACGTCGGAGCAATATTATCCTGGCAGCACGTAACTATGGCATCCACTCGAAACACCATCGATGCACCGGCAACTGAAACGATGCAATTGCGACTGATAAGAACCTCTGCCAAACGAGAGAGGTCTATCCGCCTCGTTCCTCTTAACGAATCCGTCGACCCTCGAATTCGACTTCGTTCACGCATACCGACGCACAACTCGCGGTCTCCAGAGTTTTTTCCCTTTAACGAACGACCGTTATAAATAATTTCGATGCTTTGTCGTATTGCGTCGACCGAGCGTGCCGCAAAACTGGGTATGGGGTTATCTCTCTCTCTCTTTCTCTCCTCTTTTTTTTTCGGCGTTCAGCGCGCCAAAGAGGGTGGAGAGTTCTCAAGGCTCGCTCATTTATTCCTTTATCTCGTTATGAAAGAAAGATATCCCGCGAAGAAAGGATTAATTAATTAATACGGAGGACTTGATAATATATTTATCGTATCGAGGCGTCCGCTGGAAAACGTCCCGTAGCGTTTCATGGAAATTGTTTGATCTCGTTCGGTCGGAACGCTGGACAGAGATTTATGATGGCGAGCGAACAGTTTATTGAAAATTATGTAGATTTCAGTTCCGCGGGTGGGAAAAATAAAAAAGGAGAATACAGATAGCTATTCTAATAATCGTGTGTGCACGCGCTCGTGTGTGTGTGTGTTCTACACTTTTGTAATTCATACGAGCGAAAGCTCGGCTCAAAGTACAATGCGTATACTTTGCCGCGCGATAAATAACCGTTGGCTCTATGAATCATCGCAATTTATATTTTCGCGCGGCTACTTTTATCGTTCGGTATATTATTTTCGTGCGCGAACGTAAACCCTATAAATCTTCTCTAATTAAAGGATTGAACGTGTCCAGGAAGGAAAAAAAGCAACGCCATCACGCGAACAATCCGATGGACGGTTATCTGGACAGGAAAAAATAAGTAGTTGAAACGATCGAATCAAGACAACGAAGAGAGAAGAAGAGACAGAGGTACAAAGATAGAAGCGAAATTAGCCCAGAGGGACTTCTTAACAACTGGAAGAGAATAGCAGGGAGTGGGTGGCTTTTACACGCCGCTCTAACCACCCTTACGAGATACAATCCACCCCCTTATGCCTCGCTAACTCTGTCGAATTTGTAGTTAAGGTTGTAAACGTAAACCTGGGAATTCACCCCCACCTAACTTCGCTCAAAATTCTCCCACGTTGCGACTCCTCTCCTTTCTCATTCGAACCCTTTTCTATCCTTCTTCGCGCTCGCTAAGCGTATGTACGCGTATACGCGACACTGCTACGCAAATGTTGGTCTATGTTTGCAAACCCTCTCGTCGTACGTAACACGCGTCTCGTCCTTCTACAACCCCGAGTGTATGTACCGCCTACATCTTACAACCACCCTTCTTGGATAACGAGCACGATGTAAAGCTTCTTCCTCCAACGTTACCCCCTATCGGTAACTCTTCGAACAGTAAGGATCAACCAGACACGTTGCCCCTCTCGAAAACACGTGTTCCTGGTAACTAGCCACAAGTGATGTAGTTATAATATCAATTGGAATATTTTTTATTCCTTTTAAAATAGACCCCTCCATTTCGAAGTTGTCACAAGCATACACGGAAGAGAGTTACAGTTCTCTTCAGAGAATTATGATTCTCTGTTACATTTAAACATTAAACATCGTCCATAAGTGAATAACGGCTCACAGTTTGGAAATCTTTGCACTAGAGAATTCCCAGGAATGAAAGAAACACTTGCCGCCTCGGGATACGCGAGCGTAAACTGCCAGCAAGAGCATAGAGACAGTAGTAGATGGCTTATACTTGCTATCGCGAAGTATATCGAATCCGCAGTGGAAACGTGCTCGGGAAATGGTTGCGGATATTGGCCATAGATATATTTCTGAGGGAGCAAAAGGGAGCGCGTTGGAACATAAAAAGATCGCCTCGCCTTATAGCAAACGGTAACCACCCCTTCGTCCCCTCGTCCACAACTACCCTCCGATTTATGGAGCATTCTGTACATTCGATATTTTCTATTGTCGATCGCCCCTATTTGTCTTATTTATGTTTCTTTTAGGGACCACCCTCTGACCACCCTCTTTGCTGTTTCTGCCTTGGCTTGGTCGCCGGCCACCCCCTTCGACTACGTCCACTCTCGTGCGAAATTCACCCCCTCTCTATCTCTTATGAGATACAGACCGGCCGACCGACCACTGGTTATTCCGAAGGATTTGCTCGCGATGCAAACACGCCGCTATATTAAAACGATATATTTCGACCGAGCGAAGGAAATTAAATGCGTGGGATGCTACCGTTACCACTTAGCATCGTCATTAAATTATTCCTTTCCTAAACATCTATTGTACAGAAAATCGACGGAGAATGCTCGACTATGAAAATGTGACGCGTCACCTTTTCCGACAACGTCGTCGAGCTAGGATGATGCTGCACCTTTTCGCAAGGACCAAGCTATTTTCTGCATAAACGAGCAAATCTTTTTCGTGCGAAAGAAAATTGAAAATACCTACGTCGGGGACGCGAAAAATACCATAACAGAACCGTGTATCGTCTTCGCAAATGTTTCCCTTAATTCTGTAACGATAAAACGAGCGGGGGATGAAAACGGACGAGCACCTTAACGCTGAAAATCCAGCTCAGCCGATAGTGTCTTCTTCCTGTACGGTGTACACGATTTGTCTTCGGCTAGTTTAGACTCGGTGTTAATACGAGAATAAACAGCGAGCTAAGATCCCTCTTGGCTTAACGCGTCTCTACTTGAGTAAGCCCGGTTAAGTCTAGAGGGAGGTTCGAGATTTCGAGGTTCCAGGTTTCAGGTCTGGACGGCCTCGAGTCTGGAATGAGCAAGGGCTTTCTAATTAAGATCGTTAAACTGCCATGAAATTCAAATTACGTTTACTGCTGTCCTTACTTCCCTTCGCGGACCCTTTTGCGGACGATGGCGACGCGCCATTTCGCCGATGTCTTCGGTCAGAAATTAACTATACTTTTTCGAAAGTTTCTTACGCGTAATAACGATACAATCTTCTCCGGTCGATGGAATCATTAGTTCGTACGAAGAAAGAAAATCGTACGGTAAATCGTGCATCCTGATCGGCAATAGTTTTAATATCGGTGTCCATTCGAATTCACTGAACTCGTTCGATCGCTTTATTCTGGGATAAGATATTAATCGATATTGAAATTTCAATAATACTACAATCTGTGAGCACTTCCCAGACTAATCTGACGATATTAGCATAGATTCTCGGACGGTAGATAACTTGGAATCTTGAAGGGTCGCGAGAGGAAGGGGACGAGGGACGTCTGATAACCGCCCCTTGTAAGTTAGCGTATCAGCCAGTGAGAAAGGGTAAGGAAAGGGGTGGTTTAGGGCAGCACGCGTCCCTTCTATTAAATTAACGTAAGGTAAAGGGGTGGAAACCACCTCTTTCCCCAAGATACTGGGTCAACCGATTCAACCTCACAGAATCCCGACTCATTCATGCGCCTGGTCGCAATGTTTCTAATCGTCGAAGAACACCTTCCAAAAGAAATGTCGACATACGATGTACCAGCGAAGCGGACAAGAATAGATGTGCCTTGTTCTTGACAAACATCAAATTTCCAGGAAGTTTAGGGTCCTGCGCCCGCAGACCTTATGTCAAAATCGGAGCAACTGATTAAACTGTCAACGGTTATTCAACCTACCCCCATAGACATAAATGTCTAGCTAAACTACGTCGCTCGTGCATCGCAGATCACTGCACGGAATCTTACGCCGTGTAACTAAACGAAATATTAATAACGAATCTCGAAGGTAATATATCGCAAGCTCGGCGAACCAGTGTTCGGAGCGAAAAGAATGCGAGGTCTACGGCAGCAGAAATTGAGGTACGATGACGTCATCATGTTAAATATTTTCTCTGGAGAATGTATGGATCGAGCAAACACGGAGGATGTTTTTGAGATAAGCAAGAAGTACATCCAGGGTGGTTCAGACCCGTACGAGTTCGAACGAAGAAAGGGTGTGTCGGACGACCGTGTCCTGTCATGTTCGATAGCGATATACCTTGGACCCTGGCTCCCTTAGAATTTCCTGGTTCCCGTTTCTCTAATTGCATAATAGAATGCCCGCATGTAGGGAAAAGATGGGTGGTTAGTATAGACGTCCAAGTATAAGGGCAGCGATAGAAATGCGGATCGGAACGCTGACCATTATATCGTCAGCTCGAAATCTTTCGGGCATAGAATTGTTCGTTGTGTCGAGTGATTCTGGTGTTAGGATCACAGTTACGTACTTTACCTTCTAATATTTTTCGTACAAAATTATGAATCGACTAATAATTTTATTCGAATGATATTCGATGTGATTTCCTAGCAAATATTCTTGCAATAAATTTCGAGGTTTTGAAAGATCGAAATTTTGTGGTAAATTATAAACGAGAATGTTTGTACGTTTGTTAAGTGGTATAAAACTATCGAAGCACGTGAAGCGACTGGAAAGAGAATATGTTTGTAAAAGCACACAGGGTGGCCACATTCTTCCATTAACCGCGGTAAGAACGAACAACAGGAGGGAGCAGCATAGTGATAAAGCTCCTGTACAGTAAAAGAGAAAGGTTTGTTTACGTAACGCTTTATCGTTAGAGGGTTCGCCGGATTTTCCTGTTGATCCACCCTGTTCTTCTAATAGCGATTTCGGTTTATTTTGGCCAACAAATTAAAATACCCTGTCCCCTATTTTCCTGAAAAATCGTTCTGTTTTTGTTTCCCCGTAACTGGATAAATATTTAGAAAATTTCCACGGGACAATCGTTTCTTTTTCTGTGGACATTTCAATTTTGAAGGGTAAGGGACGGGATCGTAGGCGAGATAAGATTATCGTCTTTCACGACTGTTCGCTTCGGGAACGAAACCATGTCTGTTTGTCTGTTTGTTGAAGCAATTAACATCGTCGCCTCGTAGATTGGAAGGATCACGTCGTTACTCTGTTCGACGTCACGATCCGCCACAAGCGGCGAATTACAATTATCTAAAATACACAACTAGCAAACGTCGTGAAACAACAAGTCTCACTTATCTCGCCAGTTCTCAGACCCGAATCCATATTATAAAAACGAAACATGCGTGCTTGTTCGAGATGCATACTTCTGAATCTTACTCCTAAATTCCCAAATTTGTCGAATCTTCTTTTAATAGAAAGAAGCTAGAAATCTGGATAATGAACACGAGTGTACATCGATAGACAGCAATGTTCGTGGAAAAAAGAAGCTCCGCTCCGTAACAGAAACGTTAGGGGATGAAAAATACGGTCTATCAATTTTAAGCATCTCTGTAGGTGAAACCAGCCAAGTGGTTGAAGAACGTTACGAATAAATTGATGGGACACCAGCAGCCTCGTAATAAGATGACTACGTTATAACGATCGAGCACTCGGTGCGTTATTAATTGACACTTCACGAAAAAGTCCTGCCATGCCGTTCTGCTTCGATATATTCCGAATGACCAAGCTGTCTCGACGAGCGTTCGGCCAATCGATATTTCAATTTTACACGAATTATGCAGGCCTTTCATTGCATCAAAAAACGAAATCTAATTCTTTTCTCGTCTCAGGTGTTAACAATTTTATTTAGCATTCGAACATACGGTCGAAAATCGTTGTTCAAATTGTTTGATGCGAAGTTTTTTTATTTTTCTTGGCAAGGAAACGACCACGATCGCGTAACGAGTGAAGTTTTTCATCGTTACTCCCATGGAAAAAGATTTGGCCGGGAAATAAATACAAATTGTCGGATTACCGAGACTTTTCACGCTGATATGGGACCCCATGCTCTTCACGCGACAACGTTCTCCATTTTCCGAATACTCCGCATAACTTACGACAAGCTACTTCATGAAACCCAAATGTGCCGTGGAATGCTCCCTTGTATAATAATAACAAAAAAATGTGTGTGCTCGAAACTTTCATTAACGATATGCACGTTAATTTTCTATATTAAAATCTGTGCGGTATAATGAACCCTTTTCGCAGTTAAAACTTCCAGAAATATTATGGCAGTTTACTTGAAAAAAATGATTCTTGCATCCAACTTATATAACGACGATATAAAAAGCAAGAAACGCGGTCCAATTTGCATGTTCCTCCGTGGAACTGTTGTTACACCCTTTCATTCTCAAAGTTTTCACGAAATTCGCGTAAAACTTTGATTTTATGACCCATCGACCAGGGACTTTTGTAAACACGTTTATCTTTCTGCTAGTCAAAGATATCTTATTCTTAATCTTTAACGAATCACTTCCTAAATTTCTATTCTATTGTTATTAATTAATCCAATATTACATAAAATTATTCAAATATCCGTTCGGTTCTTCGAATTTAGAATAATCTTATTTCGCGATCATACACGTCCGTGAAAGATTAATCGTAACCTCGATGGTAAAATGAATGCTTCATCGATTATTTTTAATTTTGTCGTGTCACGTATCAATCATGGTGAAATTTGTCAGAGTATAATGTTAAATATCTCATCTCTGGTTATTTATTACGTATCCTAATGATATCCCGAGCATTAGTGGAGTAGATTGATTAAAAAACAATGATCTGGTAGTCGAATTAAAGTTTCGATTAATATGTATTGATTACTTTTTGTATTGTGTATACTTTTAAGAATGCAAAGTTGATAAAATAAAAGTTTAAATGACAGGACCCTCCCGAAATTTATTCGTCACCCAAAGTGTTAAATTGTTGAAAGCACAGCGATGCAGAAAGTTCGACGAGCAAGGGGCGTGTTAATTAAATAGCCGGGAAGAGTTTACCAATAACATGCGGCTTCGGTCGAGAGAGAAAAAAGTCACCAGGCTTGTTCGATGTTCGGAAATGTGCGGCTCTCGCTATGGACTTTCGATTTTTACCTTAATTAAATATTTTCCGCGTGTCAGACCGTCGCTGTAGTTCCGCTCGGTTCGTGACAAGACGAGCCGCAACATCGCCACAAACCTTGACGGTATTTTTTTTTTTCAACTTTTTAATCAACGCGAAAATTCGCGTACCTTCTTCCCGTTTCGTTTTAACTTTTGTTGAAAATTATTATATCAACGTCACATTACAAACTTTAGGATTGAAATATTATTTTGTAATAATTTTCTATTGCCAAATCGCATCAGATTTTCTGTATTCTCAAATCGACACGCAGCTTAATAACATTTCCTGAATAAAGCAACGTAAGCTTTAAGGAAGCGTAAAAAAGAGGGCGGCGAGCGAGTCGGTATAACTATGCTACTAAAAATGTACATCTTAATAGATTAATTAATATAATCTCCGAGGTAACGGACGGACAACTTGGTTCCAAGTATGGAAAATGAATATTATTAAGGTTAATTATAATTGGGTAAAACGTTGGGAAAATATTTCAAACGACGAGGTAAGGATCGGGCAAGCGAAGGAAGAGAAACGGAGGAGACGACAGGAAGCGCTAGTTTTCTTTGTTTGAAAAGCAGGGATTTTTCGTGGTTGGTCGACAACGGTGAACGTGAGCTCTCCTGAATCCGGCGTGTATGTAACCTTTGTTCGCTTTAATAAAACATATTAGAAACATTATTTTTCATGGATATTGCAGAGGAGCATTTAAAAATGTCTGTATCCGCTGACTAATATGACTGCACCAGCGTAATTAAAACAATTTCACCGTTTCGTTGACTCTATTGTGTTTCCATTAATTTAAGCTTTGCGCGCATACTTCATTATGCGTAGAAGGAATTTCAGATTATTACATCAAAGTAAACGAACAGACGACGGAGAGGGGGCAGAGGATTTTCTGAAAACTTCGACCAAACTCCACTGTCGCCTTCTTCTCAAACTTCTGCGCCACAATGTCCCGATATTAAATGTGGATGAATATTTATGAACAATAATTGTATTTATACAATGTGTCGACGCACACCGGGCCGCGCCTCTAATTAAATTCATGCTAATAAGTGTAGCACGGTAAAAAACAAAAGAAGTATAACTTCTCGTGGCAGGGTTTGTTAAAAGAACGATTCTTTCGTGTATAATAACAACTCTTGTTTGATTTATTCGAGGGAAGAAGAGGGAAGAAATTATGGTCGTACAAACACGAGGCCCGAGACTTGGATCCAAGACAATGCGTAAGTTATTTATACAACCACGAAACGCCACCCTCATTTATAGCGGTTAATTATACGTCTCCGAGGACATAATCAAGCACTCTTCTCGAAACTTGTATCAGCCGCTTCGTGCTTCGAAGTCAAGAATCGATATTAACGAGTCGCAATAGAAGAAAACTTGATCGTTCGACACTGAAATTAAACCGAACGATCTCGAACTTGTACAGTTTTCTCGGTCACATCTACTCGGTGAAACCGATTGTTACAGCATCAAACGTCGAAGGGAAACAGCCGAATTTTCGGGGCGAATGCAAACTACCAAGGCGAACGACAGAGATACCAGAGAAGGCGGACAAACCCTGTTTCCGTATGCACAAAGGACTCGAGTAGGTAAAGGTTTTGCCGGCCATACGTGCGACAACCACCCCTCATTTGCTTCACCCCCTTCTAAGTTTCATTATCTCCACTGTCTGAGGAGTTTCTTCTATTACGTTTTACCCTGCTAATAATTACGCTCTGTCCCCTAAATACCTCGCGAGGACAAAAAAAGCAATTAACAACTTCCTATGTTTGTCATCTTCATCGTCTATTCCGCAAAAAAGAAACGGAACGATTACGATTGATAGATGTCGGTTGTTAATAAAACACCGATATCCGGCGAAAGAATATTAAAAATAACTAGTAGCTTATCTACCATCGTAACTCGACTCGAGTTTCGAGAAGAATCGATCCCGAATCGGGAGGAACAAGTTTCATCAACAAAGATTCCAATCAACGGAGACAAATGTTGGAGTGGCGCGGCAAAAATTAAAAAGGATAAAGAGGAAGACCGGTGAAAAGTTCGGCAGGTACTCGAGGCCAAATTGACACCTACGATCCGACAGAAGAGGAGAAAGTGCCGTTGAGGTAAATTGAGGGCTCGATAGAAGGGCGTCAAGGGGCTGGAGGGGTGGGAGAGTACCAACAGCCTTCTTCGAGGGGTTGGCGAGGGTTCGTAAGCAGAAAGAAGGAAGAAAACGAGGAAAAAAGGAGAAAGATAGAGGCCCATTACCGGTGAGCGTGTGTCTCGAAAACCGCCTAAAGCGGATCTAAAAGAGGGTAAAAAAGAAGCGACGCTCGCATGTCTCATTGCAATCTGCAAATATTGAGAATGTTTTCCGGCATTGCGGAAATCCCGGGGTGCACGAGTTCGCTCGCTCGCGCGCACGCGCTCTCAACCAATTGCGATTATCTGACAAAGATACCACCGGGTGGATCCATCGTTTCGCTCGTATAATCCGACTTCTCTGCTACTTCTATACGTATAGCCCACGCGGAATTAGGTGTTCTCGTGTCCCGTGATACACGGAACAAAAAAAGATTAGCTAATGGCATTTCTATCGGCCGACTATTTCCCCGTTCCAATCTAAACCCCTGTTCGCGCTCGAGCTTTCGATTCGTATCGAGTACCGTGACTGACTTTCTGAATAAAGGCTCCGTCGTAAAAGTATACTCGGAATTATTGAACAAATTATACCGATATCGAGCGACGGGATGCTGTCAGCAATTAAGATCGTAAAACGATAAGTTCGCCAGGCAAACGACAAAAGGCGCGTAATGAAACAAACGTCGTCTCCCGCCTTTTTTACTACCCTTCGGTGACCCGTTACACCGTCATTACGATATCGGTCGTGGCCGCCCGGTAAAGAAGAACAATTAAAATATGACAATCGTTAGATTTAATTATCGGGACAAAGGGCAGCGGGTAACCCTCCGATTGTCGGGCAAGAATGCTGCGCGCAGCTGAAAACTTGAAAGACGTTTTAAAAGCGCGAGCCAAAGGGACAGAAAAGGGTGAGCTGCCTTCTCACGCCTGATTTCTCTGCCATCCGACGAGAGCCTGATCTCCGCCGAGGTATTATTAAGTACAGGGCATAACAATCAAAGAACGAATCTTCCAACTCATTTATAACAGGAGTTATGGTAATAACAATTATCGCGATGGCCCTCGTTCTCGCTCCACACCGTGGAGCTCGCGAAAACACGATACAAGAAAGGAGAAATTTATTTTTTTCTTATCCAGACTAATCCGATCACGATACACGAATAGAAATAGGTTGTTCCGTTTTCGCGGTATAATTGGTTTAATTGCATGGGGAACCAGCTGTGTCAATCTTCGAAAGGACGAATATGATAGCCACGATTGAAAATACAACCTGTAATTATTGCACTATACGACTGCGTGACACATCTATAAGAAGAACGTTCGGAAATATTAATCCGCGATGTGTATTATTAGTAGGTAGCACGCAAAGGGGTGTGATTCAACAACGTTTAATAAATGACAAGTCAATTTAAATATTTCACTTTCTCACGGGTACAGACTACACGAGTTGTTTCTTCTCGGTGTTTGATACTCGTCTAAAAGTAATTTTATTTTCAGGATTTAGGAGAATAATTACAGAAAAGTACTGAATCTAAATGAGATGAAATTTTTAGAACATTGATAATTGTTAGTAAATCTAAGGGAATTGGGCTCCCGATAAATATTCGAGATAAGCCAATGGAAGGATCGCTTGTTTATAATTATTCCGCAGAATTAAAATATTCGACGAGAAATAGGGAAAGTTTGGCGTGCAAAACTAGTTTACCGAAAGCCAAGCGAAATTACACGATTTAAGCTCGTCGTAGTCGTCGAGGAAGACAGAAACACCGTCTTCGTGCAATGGGAACAAGACGTCGCCAATGTTATTTTCCAGTGTCACACCAGGTTAATCATCCCCGAAAGTTACGGAAACGACATGACTGACGGGGCAAACAGGAACAACGAAGATCGTCGTTCTTACGCGCCAGTTTCCCTCGCGATGCAGTACTAAAGCACGACAAAACGTGCTTAAAAACTTTTTAAATTTAACCCCATCCTCGACGGAAGTTTTTCCGGCGACAAAAAAGAATATGCGGATGCAGTATACAGGAGGTGACGAGCACGGCGGACGACTTGTCGTAAAATTTGCCCTACAGGAAGCGGACAAAACTTCAACGACTTTCTTACGCCTCCTCGTTTATTTCTTATTCAGATCAATTCTATATTTTCTTGAATGTACAACCACGAGATATATTGTTCGAGATACTTTCCAAAATTCTCGATCGTTTTCTTCAAGTTCCGTATCATAGAGACAAGGTCGTAATAAATGACAGAAAAGACGCGAACATTAGGTTTACGAGGTAACGCAGAGGTAACGACTGGTGCGAGAAAAGGGGTTGCAGATTCGGAGGTTCGACTCGATTTGTATCGAAAAGGGAGACGGCGACGTGAAGTTTTCCAATTAAACGCGGATTATATCGCTTTGTCTCGGTATTGAAAATACATCGATACCACGGTGTATAGATGTCCAACCCCCAGCAACCAGTCTCGCACATAATCGTCCAGGGTTGAATCTTTCACTCCGACCAGAATCATCGAAACTTCGGTCAACAACGACTCGACGATATCTCGATGTATCACGAAGCAGACGAGAAGCGGGATTACCCGTGTCCTTTCCCTCTCGCCCTCCTCCCATTTTTTTTTTTTTTTTTGTTCCTTCCACCTCGTTTTCCCTTCGGCGAATTGTTTAAACCGTCTGCTGGCTGTCGCCTAGCCCGGCCAGATTCCACGTGGAACGATTGTACGCGAAAGAGAACGTGAAAATTTCAAGCAGGCTTGCACTCTTGTACACACCATCCGCGATGTTTGCCGAAGTTCAACCAAAACGGCCTACGCTATGTCAACCGAATCTGATTAAACACTGTCCCATCCCCTATCCAAGATATTTTCAATCTTTCTTTGTGATTTTCACAACTGGTGCTCGTTCGTGAACAAATACGAATGATTATATTATTCGTTCTACGTTCGACGTATCGTAAGTTCATTAGGTGTCAGAAGTACCGATATATTTAATATTATGAGGTCTCTGTTTTAGAAAATTTTGTGGCGTAACAATACGTCAGAAAACACACGCTGGATGTTATTCCGTACTTTTCGTCGATAACTTATTGACCGGTACGATTGCAATGCTAGTGTAGAAGTTTGATTCACGCACTATATGTTTTCAGTACAGAATAGACATTTTTTGCTGAACTGCTGTAACTTTCGTACTAATGGAAAAACAGCCGAGAAATTGTGCAATTTGAATTCGATATAGGAATACAAGCTCCCTATGGTTCAGCTAGTGATCTGTAAATACATCGACCGGATTGGATTGGCCCCTATCTCAACCTAACTCCCTGTCTACCAGGAAGTTTCGTACTTTTCGAAACTCACTCCCTTGGAAAAAAGTCCTCGGTTCTCTTGTAATAGCCACTCGCCAAACCGTACGCGATACGTTTTCGCAACGAATCCTCCGTTTCCATTTCTAACGTTACAATAGACATTGATGTTAATTACGAACACTAGCGAATCATACGACTTTTACGAACAAACGTTCGGAGCAATAATAATTATCTGTCACGTCGGTTCCTTGATCAAAGGACGAAGAACCTTTGTAAAGTGATCGTTCGAAGGTGAAAACAGAAGGGTAATGCAAGCACGCGTATGAACACTATCGATTCCTGAAATTATGGCAGTGGGTCAAAGAGGGGTGAACCGGTGCCGGGAGCAGGACGAGGAGCAACATCATCGAGCATACTCAGACAGCGAAGGGTAGGGTGAACTTTTTGTTCTGGAAAGGCTGAAATCATCCTCTTTAAGTTTCAATCCCCGAGCGAATAATAAACCTCTTCCACGATGATTAACGCGTTCACTGCCATGGGGTTATGCGTAACGCTTCAAATTTCAAGCGATCGAATAAATAAAATGTTCGTCTTTAAAAGCGCGTCCGATTCGTCCGAAAACGATGAAAACAAACGCAACGCGTTGAAAAACTGTCTCCGTTTTCGATTTTTTCGTCTGTACGGAGAGAGCCTCCGGTGGCAAGCAGGCAGGCAAAAGATATTAAAACAATCGGGCGTTGTAGGTCCATCCCCTTCTCTTTAAAATTTGCAAATACACGAGTGAAGTGCGAATTTATTCGTCGGTCTCTAACCGCGCGGCTCCTCTTCACGGCTCAGACTCGGTTCAACGCCATGAGCCGTTTGCGGCAGCCGTGAAATGGAAAAACGGGTTTTCCTTCTCTCCCGGAGAGGAGAGAAACGACTGCGTGCCGCGAGAGGGATTAGCATAGCCCCCTCATTAAAATACAAACACAATTCCATCGGCCCGTACAGCCACCTACCCCTCTTGCAGCCGCCAATCTCAAATACCAACCTGTTTCTACTCTATGGTTCAACATTTCTTTCTCTATCCCGCGTTATCTTTTCTTCTTTCGTCTCGCACTATTGCCTCCGAGAACTTTTTAATCCATATTCGTTAAGTCCTCTCGAGTGGCTCCAACATCTTCGTCAGCCTTATTATTTCTTGATCGAAATATAAACAACCCATGAGAAAATAACGCGAGAGAGGATCGACGTATGGTTTTTGACCGTAGATATTGAACCGCGAATGAGTGTAGAGAGAGAAAGGATTGGATAAAAAGAAAAGTCGCTTAAGAGCAAAGGACGATGAAAACAACGTTTCTTCCGCCTGGTCGATCGGCACATGCAAATGCTCTCTACTGTCACGTTACCCTTAAACTCAATGCGGTATTTCCCGTCCATTCAATCCCATTGTTTTTACTTTTGCGACGTTCCCTAGTCTGATTTTTTTACCGGAGATGAATCGACGGTAACTTTGTTGGCGGCAATTCTCTGAATAGACAGAAACTTAACGCAGTAACACCCCGTATTCAAGATAAGTTTCTAGAAAATAAAACGTTAAGCGAGGTCAGCGTAACATGTAGAAAATTGGGATGACACGCAACTGACAAAATGGAAATTTTACTTTAATCTTAATCAATCTGTATATTAACAAAACATGTATAATACATGTATACAAGCCTGGGTGAATATCAAGTGACAGAGCAAACAATTTCTAAGCCCCTATTCGGAACAGAGAGACGAAAGTTTAAGTACCGTACGTCGCCGATCTATCGGACGAATCTTTGATACCTATAGGGGTGCATGCATGCCTGGAAGAGTATCAAGTGACTGAACGAATAATGTCCAAGTCTTCGTGGCAAACAGAGGGTGGAAAGCATAAGTCACTTAAAGAACAAAGTGTCGAAAGTTAATTGATGTAATGTTAAACGAGATGTTACTACATCCCGATGCGATATCTCTGATAGCTACATATTTTATAAAACCAATTTTCCTGTTTATCGAAAAACAGATTACGGAAGTTATATTCGGAGTTTTCATAATTCATGCCACAAAATTATGAATTTTCGAAGCAAAGTTAATCCATAATTCATGAAAGTAAGTAAAAATAAATTTACGGATACCGATATAAGAATACACAGCAATAAATATATTATCATAATACATTGAAGTATTCCGAAAATGAAATGTAATCAAGGTAGAAACGTAGTTATACGATCCACAAACACGATAAAAATAGTTGTTGCAACGTCAGCAATTAGGAAAACTGCATGGACAGATCGACAGTCTCTGGGGGTAGTTAAACCTTATTGACCAGAAAAAGAAAAGTAGCCGTAAACAACCCTCCTAAATACCCCCCTGGCCTCTTATTGGCCTATAGTCATCAGTTTAACCATTGCTGTAACGACCCTCGCTTGTTTACTGATCGGGGATGCCCTTACGTGATTGAAGCTTCTGCTGGGTGCTGAACGAACGAATCCTCTCCTCGCCAACTACCCTTACTGATTTACGTCGAAACACCTAAACTTCCCTTGCTCTTTTATATTGATAAGAAGAAACATCAAAGTTCGTACATAAATAGGTCCACGATTCCTCCACCCAACGAAACGAATTCGGAGACCAATTCTGTATTTATTTAAGAAAAACATCTACGACTCTATCTTTGGTTATTACTTTGTTTCTTAATCGTCGGTCTTCGACATCCATCATGATAGTCGACGTGTTGCAAATTGTACTTCAACTCGACTGTTCGTGACCGCATGGAGACACGAATAAAAGGGGTAGAAAAGAAGTCGAAGAAAAAAGCAGCTCGCTCTTGACAAACGTCCTGCGGTGTGAAACGGTTGTATAGTTGCGAAATATTTGTAAATATTTCCCTTTGCGGGACAAAGATTGGAAGGGATTGAAGAGGCTCCTCTAGGCGGCAGGATGAGCCGCGAGGGTAGAAAGGATAAAAGCTTTCTGCTCTGTACGTTTGACGGTCAAACGGATTCTGTATTTGGCAAGGCCTACACTCGTCCAACGGCTCTTCAAAGAAGTGCCACGTGCTTGGCATAAGCTTCTTCTACGATTAGCACCGGCAACGGATTGTTTGCGTTGAAAATATTTCCAACCTCTGACGAAAGGGTTACAGCTTTTAACAACTTCCAGGATAGAATCCTACGTATCTACAAAACACGAGTAAATCCACGAGTACATTTTGCATATATTTATTCGTAATTATAATCTTTGTAAATAAACTATTCATATCCTCGATAATTGAAATATTTACTGTATTGGACATATATGTTTTACTATGTATTTTTTACATATTTAAAGAAACATCTTCGTCGAAGTATTTGCATCATAATAATTCGTAACGAAACGGGGCTGGAAAGAAAGGCCTAACTTAATACTATTCCCTATCTATCTCTACGGAGAATTCACCCCGTTGATACATATGCAGACTCGATATCTTTGGTAGTTATTCTTTCCTGGCTTACCAGAAAGAAAGATAAGGAAAAACCCGCCAGTAATTTGAACTTAAAAGAAGACACCGATAAAACATTCGATTTTTCTCGTCTTTGTTAAATGTCAAACTCTCTTGGCTTCGAAAGCATTCAATATGCAGCGTAGGATAATTTTATGAAGTATTCCTGGCACGGAGATTTTATTCTTAAACGTTGACTACGGAAAATTGGCATATTTTTTCGTGTTAACTCGAAACCTCAATTAGAACAAGAGATCGAAAGGACAGAGGGCTGACGAGAACTCGCCCTTAAAGGCCAGTAGAATGTAGCTAACGGTCGAGTAAATGAAGGGTCACATTACGAGTTAATGTTCTACTGTTACGTTTGTGTGATTCGCCTAATTGTTCGACCCAGGAGATTCCGAAGCAAATCTTTGTTTCGTGCGTGTTACGTACAAGTGTTATAGGCTTCCTTAAGTAACGCGCACCGAAACGCGAGGTTTTAAAAATCTACCGAAATTGTGATTATCGTACCGCAAACTAGCTAAAGTGTTTTCTGTACTAATGGAGACTTATAGTCCGGTGTTTCGCAGCAAACAGTTTGTGCGTCGAAATAACCGAACGCAAATGACATTCGCTTTGTGTATTGTCCCGAACGTGGAAGAACACGCGGCCCATGAAATTAGTTCAAATCGGTTTACGGTTCTTTGAAAATATTTCGTTGGACGGAACAGGGCGGTTAACAGGAGCTTCGGGGCAATAAGCGACTCTACAAGCTTTGGGAGGCGACGAGAGATGACCGCACAGGAAAAGCCGCACTGGTCAGCAGAAACAGCTCGCAAAAACACGGTCGGCCAGCCTCTTCTCTGCCCCACAGCAGCAGCAACAACCCCAGGGAAAGCTCCACCGACCAACCGACCACCACCCCATACCAAAACCCTATACTCCCACCACGGTTTCCCTTCCTAGTGGTTCGAACCTCCCTCTCTCCTCTCTGCTTCGTTCTTCGTCGTTTCCTCGCTCCTTTCCGCGCCAGCTACCGCCACACGTTTAAGGGTTGCTTAGGTAGTTGGTACCAGGGTTAGGGGTAGAGAAGAGAACGAGCCGGAGGAGGTTGGAGGGGTTTGCTCGGTGGCAAGATTACGGCGAAGTTGCGCTCATTTAAATAATGCGCACAATAAAGTATGCAATGGCTAAGAGTAAGGGGAGGATGTGGGGGGTGGTTGGCCTGGGTTCCGTTAGCGCTCGATGTTCCTGTTTCAGGGTAGAAGGGATGGCGCTCCCGGGTGCAGTCACGTTCCCTTGAAGAAGGAGCAACCCAGAGAATCCAGACATACGTACGTACACGCACAAATATTTGAACATGAAAGTTTACGCATACACGGTTAGATTTCGGACTAAACATATAACGTTTACGAGATAAATTTCGCCGATTTTCTGTTAAACGATCCCGTCACAACATTAAATCGTACAAATACGATTTTACTTTATTACCTTTGTTCTTTCTTGATTAATAATTTTTAAGCAGAGTATTCGATCTTGTAAATATTTGGAATGTTCGTTTTTGGTATTTTCTGTAAAGTTTACACATTAACTGAAATCGCAGAAAAGATTTTTACGTTGCAAAACTTCTGTTCGTATTGGAGGGGTAAGTTCCACCCCAATGGTTTCGTCGATCGATTGCGATTCCCAAGGTCATCTAAGTTTTCCGACCATGGACATTGCGTGGAATGACCTGCTTCGATAGGTTACAGGGAATCCAGAATAAATCCCTTCCAAGGCGAAGCAAAAAGTTTTTTCGACGGTAATCTTGCATCTCCAACACCCTAAATTCGCTTTCTTTTTCTTCCCCGACTGCCTCGTATCCCGAAATACGATCGTTCGTCAGAACGAAATCGAGTATGTTAAAAATGATTCTGCTCGTAAATTTGATTTCTCTTTCTACTCTGAACAGAACATGATAATAATCTTGTATCTAAACTGATAACGATCTCTGTGATATAACGAAAAAACAAAGAATATGTCAAAAAAATGAGAATGCTGAGTAAAATATCCAAGTAACAAAGATACTATTTTTTTTCATCAAGTATATTCAACTCGACGATGTATCTTATGTACTTTAAAAGAATGAAGAGGGAGGCGTGAAAATGAATGTAATGAAAAACTGGGGCTGCTTAAATAAAATAAAGCTTGTCGGCATATTATTGGCGGGAGGGTTGCACTTTATCTTCTTTCCTCTCTCTGTTCCACTGCTCCCTAACCCGTACTTCACTTTTTCCGTTTATTCTTCGTCGAAGAAGTCTTTCATTTGCTCGATAAAGTTGTATGTATATATACCGTGGCGGATTTTTAACGATGCAAATACTACGATGGTGTTTTATAAACGTCACATTTTTATTCTAACCACTCAATTATGTAACAAGAAGAAATGTACACTGGAGGACTGCCAACTAAGCGTTCACGATTCACTCCGTTGCTACTGCGTTAAACGGTAACTATAACGAAGATAGACGTTTCAACTTTCAGACTGATGCTCCGAAACGTAAATATTACAAAAGTTCTTTAATTCTCTGTAAAATTTGCGACAAAAGTTAGAAGCCCTGAGTTCCAGAGTCTAGAGATTAACACCTAGTTTTGTCGGAGTGACTGATTTCTTGGGAAAAATGATAAACTGCATGGGACAGTGGGCACTTAATCTACGTATCCACTAATCTCCTCGTCTCTTCGTGTCTCCGACTCTAATTCCATTCTAATTCGTCGCCCTTGCAGTGAAATTGTTCGAATGCCCCAACGCCTTGTTCATCGTTCGACTAACATTACGACACAACATTTACCCTCTTAACCCTTTCGCTTCTCGAAAACAGATAAGAGAGAAATTCAATCCCATTAATGTTACCCTTTCAATTAAATCTTACAGTCACGGTGTAATTACGATCTTGAGGTTCGTACGTGTCAACGGGAATCGTAACTTTATGATATATGCATGCATCGTGTAACGTCGCTGGATAAACGTGATTGTTTCTTTCGACTGTAATTAACGATATTAATCTAAATCGGGCATCAATTAAACTTGAATCTGTGTGTCGTTTCATCTGTACTTTATCCTAATGAAGGACGTAACAGCACCGCCCCATAAACATCTCGAAATTGTGCAGGTGCTGTTCTTGATTTATGACAGGCAATTAGAATCCGACTACCTTATTTGCCGTTGCCACTAAGAAATGCCGCCAGCATGTGAACACGACGCATCCTAATCTATGCTCGAAACCCTAATTTCGAACGCACGCCAGATGTTGTGCGAACAATGAAAGCAAAATACAAATATGCAATTAAACATCGAGGTTTTAACGCGTTCCCTGTTATGGGAATCACCGGAAGATGCTTTAAATTTCAAATTACACTAACAACGCAAGGTTAAAAGTTTAATTCTGAAAAATGAGATGATTATACCTTTGATAATTATTGTTATTAATGAACACTCAAGCAAACACCTCGTTAGTGGAAACTCGTAAGGTGAACAATTAATTACATTTTTAAATGGTTGCGGTATAAGCAGACCTATAAACAATAGCGTAGTTAGGTACGAACTGGATCTGCTCCCTTTCCCCAAAATAACAGCCTCTCAACGCAAAAATCATAGTTACATCGATACCTCTAAATAAATTTTACCTTTCGACTGTAAGTAATGAAAGTACGTTAGCCGTGAAATTAATGACTTAAATTGCGTAATGAAACTATGCCGTAAGCGGATTATAGAATCCGAGAATGAAGTCTACGTCGGAAGGAGACAAATGAAGAGAGATGGTTTGCGGAAACTGGAAATGCAATTTTCCCCGGGACCCGTCACCAAAGGGATCACAAAATAAATAGATATAGGTGATTAGAGTTATTCAGCCAATTCGAGAATTCCATCGTCGTTAATTAAAGCGATTTCCCGCTTACCGTTAAACAAATGACGAATAAAAATATTCCAAGAAATGTATTCGTGAAAATGAAAGGCAGTCTGCTTCGATAAGTTAATATCTACGGAACAAGTGATTGTTTTCCCAATGAGGTTGATAAGACCAGAGGCGGAAATGAATAAAAGGGGGAATAACCCAACGGAAAGCATCGAGAACGGTGGAAGAAGCAAGAGAAGGAGGCGAATACGACGAAGTACAGGACCTGGGGTAGAGATGGTCCGGCGTTCATCGGACATTTATCCAATTAACCGATTCGAGTTGACTAACCGGGGGTCAGAAGATCGTTCGAATACCTATATAGAAGGCTAACACGGTTCGTTGCACGAGTATACCGGTTTACGGGTACCCGTTTCTACGCAAGACGAGGAAACTCGGTTACGTAATGTCAACTGTTGATCTGTTGTGTTTAATTACGGGAGGTGATATTGACGGGTCGGTATGCGCACGACAGAAGAGGAAAAATCATTGAATCGATAAGGACAGAGAACGAGATCGGTCCTAGTTGCTTGTTCGTGAAGTCACCCCTTTGGTTGCGTGGGGTTAGCTTCGGAAAGGGGTTTGGAAACGGAGGAGAGCTACTGAGGCGTTTGGGCACTGTCGAAACGAAATGGCCAGCAATATTGTCGTCGTGGTTCGGGGATTTGCGTGGGGCAGATCGACGACGAGTAGGAACCAGAGGATGGGTGACATGGGAAATTAATTATACGCTCCTGAAAGTTCTGACCTCCGGCTCGGATACCCCAAAACAGATCATTGTCTGTCTCTTTGCATCTTTTCATTCGCTTTTTCTGGAATAGCGAAGGCTATTCGTTCCTCGATATCGTCTTCTTCGCGTACAATTAATGCAATTTTGATAACGCTACATGCTGAATGTAATTAAAAAGGGTATTTCGAACTACGTCCACTGGGATAGAAGATGAAAACGAACAAATGTACGGGTATCGTGAGAGATAGAAATAAAGACTGATTCAAACTCACGGAACAGTCGCTTCGAGAGTACATCCGGGGATCCATTATCCAGATCTTGGAATTCAACTGTCCGAAACGACCGCAAGATTTGTGTTTTCAGTTTCACGTAGAAGTGCTCAACCTACGAACGTTTCGCTTTTCGTTTTTAAAATAAGAAAAGAAAACGTCAATAAAAAAGATAAAAAAATATTTATATATTTTTACTGCTAAAATCCATGATAGAACAAGGGTGATACAATTCGACGTACCTTGCTGCGTTTTCACTCATGACCCGTCGACTTCGAGTTTATCGCTCGTTCCACGTACAAAATCTACAGAAAGAAAAAACGATTTATTCAGAAATATGTCCTCTTTTATATATCGTTATGGAACATACACGTGGGGAACGACGTCGTAGCCTCCAACTTCCACCCAGTTTCTATCTCCCTTCTCATACTTTACCGCCCTACCTAGCACACATACGCTCAGAATATTTATTTTTATTACAATCCGTATACTCCTGAGTCAACAGTTCTTCTCAAAAGCACATAAATTTAAGCACGGCCGTAAGTGTAACTGGCGTACGTTAACAGGATTTTTACGTACAAATGTTACTAATTTTACAAACGCTCTTTCCAAAGATTGAAAAGAACTTTTGTCTGTGCTTTAAACTCGAAGAATTTTTCGCTTTCATATTATATCACCTTAATGTTTTTTGAGAAGACACCCCTGCAAAGTTAGCGGCTACTAGCGGGTCCAGTAAATCTTGTACCCTGTACCACCCCCGTCCCGAACCATCTCTAGAACCACCCTCGACTGCCTAGCCATTCTTATTCCCTCGTTACTCGCAGCTTCGCTCGAGGCAGCTCTCTCCTTATTATATCGTCTTTCCACGCCATAAAATCGGAAAAGAATTTTGCTCCCCAAGACAATAGAAACTAATAAATTTGATTACTGATTGCACTTGCGAGTTTTTCAGACTATAAAGTCGTCGCGTTTGTGCGCGATGAAAGTTTTGTATCTGACAGACGAAATTTAACATTATAAATTCGCTAACCTACGAAGTGTTACGTTGATTATTCGCGTAAGAATTGTTGTTGAAAAATATAAATTCTTATAATTGGACTGCTTCTTTGATAATAACATCATTCAATTACAATTAATTAATTTGCTAAGCAGTAAAAAAACACGTTATATTATTATGAAATAATCAATTCAATATGTTGAGACCGGTACAAAATCCTTGGTTTCATAGATTTAAAAGTAGTACCGCCAGCACCATCTTCCAGTAAGCGGAGAAACTCACCAAATAGAAAATTGCTTCTTCTTTCGAGAAATAAACGATTCCGTGTGTTACAGGCGCTGATAAAATGTTCTGCTGTTATAATATAACATAGATAATGATATCATAAATTGTTGTTAAAACCTTGAAAACAAAGATTCATTATGTGATTGTTTGTACTGTACTACACGTTACCTTGTAAGATACTTTTTGTCGAAAGTATTCGGCACGCAATAACACTAAATGTGTCGTAAATAATAAAATGCATAGAATTAGATGTTACTCATTTCAGAATCTTATTTCAACACATTTTGAAAACGATACTATTAGCGTCCATAGGCGGCAGGAAACAGAACTTTGATTATGATCATTTCAGTGAAGATGGTAGCACTGTTCCTTGTCGCTAGATGGAGGCAGATGGTCTGTTTTTGTAGCGCGCGTTGATATAAAATTAAAAAATAAACTTTCCACAATGTTCTCATTATCAAAGCATAAAATTACTTGACAATAATGTTCAAACATACCACATGAAGTATGATACCTTTACGAATTGTTTGTCAGTAATTAACTTTGATTTTCTTTCCCAACACGTATTACGATTTCATTATCAAATAAATGATTTTGTTCGAATTCATTGTCAGTTATTTGTTAAGTATATGCACGTTGAAGTATTATCTATGATCTCATTTACGGATGTAGAAAGATAAGAAGAATCGCCGTCATATAACTATTATTTGTTATAATTTCATTACGAGGCATACTTGCCACATCCAACGGAATCGAAGGCAGTGGTGAATGCATATATGTGTACATAAAGTTCAAGAATATTAAGGCTGTTTTCATGACATATTTTAGATAATAATGTAACACCGATAATTCAATTATCATCACAAAGTTATTCATTGCTTTGTAATTTACTTTTATTTTTTCCTTTATTTCATATCTGTTTTTTGTGTATAAATTTCATATCAATATATTGAATACATTTGTAATCAAAATGATTGACATTATAATAGTTATTACATCATTTTTAAGAATAAGTTCGTTATTCTTGTTGTTTAACACTATTATATTGCTATGTACAAAACAAGACATTTTGCGGATAATGTTGCGATAGCAGTTCTACATTTTAGAATAATGTCCTTTTTTGTGGGAAATATTTGCTTTTCATAAATTGGTTTTCAGTATTTATTTTCCACATCAAATATTCCTACATATGTATTTCGTTATATCCACAAATGCCTTGCAAATGTTCATATATTTCAGAGAATTTTATCTTCTTAAGCAGGGGGAATCTTGTTTATCCTACATTCTTCGTCTGCGCTTCTTTAATCGCATAGAGCAAAGATACATAAGCTTGTGTTAAAGTAGCGTATCACCTCAACTAAATGGTGCGTACGACTTATCTCGCAATTTACTGTTTTGTTTTTAGATATAGTCAATAGCAGTATGTAGATACTGCCAATTACAATGAACATTCTATATTTGAGTCAAACCAGCCGCGCTTAACTCATATATCGAGTGTTTATGGTGTATGTAGAGTTCCTTATTTTTAAGTAAACACTTTTTTGAAATTGAGATATGTACTGTTAAGCTAACTGTCAAAAGTTTTAATCAACATTTATTGTATCATGAGAACCTCGTAGTGAACAGTTGATGAACAATTCGCGTTTGTTCGGTGTTCGTAATACATTTTCGCTGCTGGGAAATTAAAAACTAATTAGTTAGATGGAGAAACAGCTCATTAGTGATATTATTATGTTTGAAAGGAAATTGATACTTGTAAAACACTGCAATTAATATTAAATATATACGACTCATTGAATGGTTAGTGACATAGTTGCTACGCTGTATTTTAAAAGAACATTTTTATAAGCAACAAAATATTATCAGGGTATGAAGTAGCCCACATAAAGTTTTGAAGTAGTGTGGATTTTAAAGTAAAGGAGGAAAGATGTTAAACAAATTACCACAAGAATTCAGGAGATATCAGCGCAATAGAAGTCAACTGCAGCATATTCTTCAGGAAACCCAACGAGCATTAGAAGTTATTAACCTTGAAAATTTCTTTCCCGGTGGTAAGAATTCAAAGGTTTTAATTCTTGTATTTTTCTAAATAATGATTGTATTCAAACATCTTTTTTTTTTGCAGAAAATATTGTAGAAGAATTATTACCTCCATTAACATTAGACAGAATTACGCATATTTTAAGAAATTCTCCAGCTGTTGTAATTCTAGGACAAGATAGTAAGGCAAAAGCAGCATTAGTTAATAATTTAACCTCCAGTGACATTTTACCATTATATAGTGGTTTATGGCGATGGATCAGACTTAGTTACGGTACAACAAATTACTTCAGTGTTACATTAGGCCTGGAATATGAAGTAGTTGATAGTTACCAAACAAGTGAAAAACAATGGAGCACTCTTCCAATTGAGGATTTAACAAAATCCTGTAATGAAGACACAACTTATCCTACAGTACTTGAAGTTAAACTCGATCAACCCATATTCAAAGATGGTGTCCAAATATTTGTTGCTCCAAATAATGGGGCAATAAAGATACTTGCCAAAGGACTATTGCCTGTTTTGCCAATTTTTTTATATGCTCTTGGTGAACAACCATTAACAGAACAAAATTTGGAAGAATTAAGGGATTTAAAAGAAACATATCCATTTAATCCTGTACTTTTTATACCGGCATTAGGAAACATATCATTGAATAGCATTGATGCTGAATTGACTGAATCTGAACAACATAGACTTCAAAATCGATTAAATTCCAATGATTCTACATTAAATAAAAATGATGATGATGATGGCATTGATTTTGACAGAATGAATGCACTTGGTTTAACATGGCTGGATCAACTGACAAATTTAAGTTTCCTTGGTATGGAAGAATCTGTTGAAGTTGATCAACTATCTTGGTTGAGTGGTGGACAATACATTACCTCTAGTGAACTATTAGATTCCTGTAAAAAAACAGATCGAATTTTATACTTTATTCGTGGATGTTTACAATCTTACCTCATTAATGCTAGCACTTATTTAAATGAGGTACATACAACTAGTTTAAGAAAATTTATATTAAGTGCATTTGATATGGCACGTAAAATTCAAATAACACCAAAAAGAATACAATATGCCCAGCAGAAAGAAAATGAGTTATACGCTAGTTTAATGAAAGTTGTTAATGAAAAACAGGAGGAATTAACAGAATTAATACAAAATATCATCCAAGAGATGAAAAACGATGTAATGCAATCTAACAACGATGTATATTCGTATCATAGTATTACTTTTGATAATACCGAAAGAACAGAATGGTCTGCAACTGTTAGAGCTGCAACTTGTGAAGTTCAAAGAATGGTACTCGGTCGTTTGGGTGAGAAAGTGGCGAAACAACTCGTAAATTCTGTAAATTGTTTGCGAGATACGTTCGTAGGTACATTGCAGCGTTGTCTGATAAGTCTAGAGAAATCGTACGAACGCGATACATGTCTATTAGCAAGTGATGCTCTAAAACAAATACTTTCAGCTGCATATAACGTTGAGTTACATAATTCTTCTCCATCTGTAATGCATTCCTTTTTAGAAAGAATGAGGCAACTTTTTAAATCACTGCCTTTGCCATGGTCACCAACACCTACTTTAGATGTAATTTGGAAAAAAAATGTTACTATTGATATACTAAATTCTTTATCAGCAGCAAGACTGGCAAGAACAATATCAATGCAGTTCAGAGATAAACTAAAATCATCACATGATACATTTCAAGCAGCTCTTAGATCTTTAGAAAATTATTATTCTGGAAAATTAGAGAGAACAGAAGAGCAAAGAATAGCTATCAGAAAGTATCATGCTCCTAGGTTGGCTAAATTAGCATTGGAATCAACATCAATGACTGATGTCGTTCGCTACGGTATTCCTCATTGTGGTAAAGAAATTGGTCGCGGTCAGTATGGAGTCGTGTTTGCTTGCGACGGTTGGGGTGGTGCACCAGGTCCATGTGCAGTCAAGTCAGTTGTTCCACCAGACGAAAAACATTGGAACGATCTTGCTATGGAATTTTATTACACCAGATCCATTCCAGATCATAAAAGAATAGTCAAACTTCGAGGATCGGTCATCGATCAATCTTATGGTGGAGGTTTTGGTTTCGGGTCCGCAGTTCTGTTAATATCTGACCGTTTAAGTCGCGATTTGTACTGTGGAATACGCGCTGGTTTATCGTGGTTGGAACGTATACAAATAGCAATAGATGTTTTGGAAGGAATACGTTATCTTCATTCGCAAGGACTCGTCCATCGTGACATAAAACTGAAGAATGTTCTTCTTGATACAGAGAATAGAGCTAAGTTAACAGATCTTGGATTTTGTATCACAGAAGCAATGATGTCAGGAAGCATTGTTGGAACACCTGTTCATATGGCACCAGAACTTCTATCTGGCCACTATGATAGTAGCGTTGATGTATATGCATTTGGAATTTTATTTTGGTATATATGCGCGGGACACGTGAGATTACCGTACGCCTTTGAACAATTTCATAATAAAGAACAATTGTGGACCAGCGTAAAGAAAGGTATTTTTAATCGGTGTTAAGATTTTGAGACACTTATTTGATCCTTTATATTCTTTAATCATTATTTATATCGTTAGGCATTCGACCTGAGCGTCTGGCAATTTTTGATGATGAATGTTGGAAATTAATGGAACAATGCTGGTCTGGGGAACCGTCCAAACGTCCTTTACTCGGAGCGATATTACCAGTCTTAGAATCTATACAACGAAAAGCAGAAAGAGGCAAGTCCTTACAACAGCTCTCCGCACTGAAGCTACAAGAAAGCTCGTCATCAGATATAAAAAATCCTGTATTAGCATTAGCTGAACCTAATAACCAAAGAGGTGCTATAATCAGCCCACTTACTGCAAAACGTAAAATAATTAGACATGTAAAACACCCTGTTTTTCACATGACTAATTTATTTCAAGCAAGTGTGTGTTCTAACCTATATGTTCAAATGCGAGAATTTTGAAAAAAATTTATATTCTCTCTTTTGGCTTTAGAATTTGAAAATGATCTGACTATCTTTTACCATAATTTAACATATGCTTATAAAACAATTTATCATTCTTTACAATGCACAGTTAATATTTTATCGAATGGTATTTTATATTCAGTATTAATTTGACGATCTTGCTATTCCTGTTACTGTCCGAAATTGTTTTTATTTTTTAATCTGTTTGTTTAGTAACAATTAACAAAATTATTAAACCATGTAAATAGAATGTACAATGAAACGACTATAATTATTGTGTAAATTTCTTTTTATATTGATAACATAAATGGTTGTGATATTTGATAATGTTTTACATACATATGTGATTAGCAAAATATGCTAGAAATTTTAACAAAACAAAACAAAGTACCTCATTGTGAATAAAAAGGGTTGTTGATAAGAAAAAGAAAAAACAAAAAAAAATTCAAAATTGTATAACCAATGTTGAAGAATAAATAAAGTTTCCAAGTTTTCTATTCAATATTTTAATGTTATTGCAATGTTTCTTTTCGAATATCCAGTCATTAAGCTTTTAGATTTTTATAGAATTGTTATAAATGGTTCAGTAATAGATCTTATACATTATTTATGAAAATTTATGTTATTTTCAGATGAGAAATTCTTCGAAATAGACTCTACATGAATCTCCAACTGGAATTTAATCAAAGTGATTAAAATCTTTTATCACTTGACAACAAATAACGTTTTTATTATACAGCTGGATTGTAATATAGATACACTCTTGATTACCAACAGGTATCAAAAACCCAAACTTGTGTACAGTTGTAAATTAGTGGAGTCATAATCTCTAAAGGTATAATATTTATTAAGTTGTATAAACCAGAATTGTAATTCGTACAACAGAGTATATTTAAAATAACTAAGTCAAATACAATTCCATGTGTAAAGCTATATTAAAGTTAAAATTTTACTACATTAAAATTCTTAATTTTATATAACACAGTTCCAATAGATTAATAAGTACATGTTATTTATGATACAATGTATTATTTAATATAACAATATAATTATACAATTGAAGTTTTATTTTTACATGCATGTATCAAGATATGTACATTGACTTACAAGTAAGGGTTTAATTAGGCATACTTAATTAAAGTAACAAATCAAGATTATTGTTTGCCTTTTCTAAATCATGTAAGAACTTGTAAAATTCACTTATAGTCATTTCTATAAAAATATTATTCATTTTATTATTTTCTTCCAAACATAACTTAAGTTGAAAAAATGATTTTCCCACATTATCAGATTCATTACTTGCTGCTGTTACTGCAATAATGAAACTAGGATTTAAAATATGTTGTTTTCATTTTTGACATTAGAAAATTATACTGTTATAATTGAAAATAAAACGACTGAAGGTTATAAATAATTATATATTAAATACTTGAAATACTAAAACCTTTAAAACTATAGTTCATATTTTAAGGTTAGATTCTTACCACCGAATCTCCAAGAAACATCGACTATTTTACTTATAGCTTTTACCATTTTAAAGCAAATACTGTTGTTTCTTATATTCGATCAGTTGTCCGTATCTTTAATCTATCATTAATTGATAGCAATTGTATGATTACAACGTCAAACTGTTGTCATATAAATCTGATATAAATTTTGCGCTCAATACAATCATTACGATGTATTTGATAACAGCATTAATCTGAATATAACATCCAAAGCTCATTACAAAATGAATTAACGTTGCATATTATTAAATAAGATTTTCTATTTGATATACTTTCACGGTGAAAGAAATAAACACTTCTGAATGGTACTTATGGCGCCATCTATTGTTAATATACAGAATTAAATAACGATCAATTGTTTGCGCTACCTATCGGCCACAATTGGAAGTGCAAATCGGTCACCTAACGCTAGATGGCGCTGATCTATTTTTTTTTTTTATTTATTCAAAATATAATTTGAACGTCAAATTATTCATAATTTTCTTGCATAAGATAAAATATAGTGATCGCAGTTAATAGGGTAATTAGTTCGTCGACATATTCGCAACTCGGATTCTTGAAAGTTGCAGCAAAAATATGCTTACATTGTAATTGAATCTTCCATTTCATTGACGGTCCATTCTGGATTGTAATGCAAAACCTCTATTTTGATTTAATTAACTGAAGAATTGGGTTAATCATATGTATTCTATCACTCGGCGTTACCTTGAACTGTGACCTATGCAAAATAATTACAGTCTCGTGTATCAGAAGGGACGATAAAATATTTCAAACTCTTATCTACGTCGAGTCGAGCTCGGTTGGTTACAGAAAGGGAAAAAAGGGATTGCCGCGTAGTTACAGGTCTGTGACCAAAGAGCTGGCAGCCAAGCCAGCTTCGATAAATCCTTCGTGCGTCTGGTGTGTTGGTTCGGAAACAGAATTACTGAGTTTTGATAAGTATGATAGCGAAATATCCATGGTCCCAACAATCGATCGTATCGATTCAAGAATCGCACGTTAATCTTTATTACAACGGATTAAATACGCAATCATATTTGATCACTCAGTGATTTACGCCCGTTGATAGAACTTTTAATTACACAGGTCTTCTCGTCTCGATGAAATATCGATTTTATTCGTTTTGCTCATAGCGAAAAGATTTCTTTTCGTTCGTTAACTCCTTTGATGCAGTCAACGAGAGAACTTGATTTATTATATTTTTCGAAAGAATAACCGATAATAAATGAAAATTTCCAAAGAAATTCCACGGCTTCGCTTAATTCCTGAATTATACGATAACCACGGAAGACGCGTCACGAAGATTTTGTAAAATACTGGTATTACTTTTCCTCGGTCGGATCTTCGTGAACATAATAAATACAAATGCGTTGTGCGTATTCAGCCGCAAAACGAAAAGTATACTTTCAGACGCGATAGCGACGCTTTGGACAGCTTGCCATTACTTTAGAGCACTTTTTATGCCGGATAAAAAGTGACAGGAAATATTTTGTGATGTTTAAAAAGACGTCGCACGATTAGATCTCCGGGAAGCAAATTGGTTATGTCTTGTTCGAGCTTTCGCGTCGATTAAGAACGAAAGGGAAGAGAAGAACGCGATACGCGTGCCATGGTGTTTAAATTTAGATGCAAATTTTCTCTATACATCGAGCCATTGTTTTCACAGCATTCATAAATAAGAGACGGGTGGATAACAGATGGAATCTCTTAAACGAAAGCAAGCAAGAACTTGCGGTTCACTTTCGTGGAACTTTTGAAATGCGCCATATTTGTTGCCGAAGCTTGTTAGAATTTCTAATTAAGCCACACACACCGAAATGATAAATCTGTCTTGAGCTACTGCAACTTCACCGAAATCCTAATTTATACCGATCGTGTAATCGTAATTCCTAAATCATTCATTGGCAAGAGAAAAAATAAAATATGAATTTTCTACGGTAACGTTACGGTATAAGTACTTACTTTTGTTTTACAGGTGAAGTATTTTCTAAGTTGTAAAGGGTCAACCTTGCCGTTCCATGTAAAATATCCCATTTACTACATCTTAATTGGAAGGAATATGGAACTCTTAGTTACGATCAAAGGTTAACCTTCGTTGGTTTCAGTTTTAATTAAGGAATGGAAAGGGTAAACACCGAGTGCGTAGAAAAAAATATGCTATTAGATGGTGTCTTATATCGTAGAAAGTATTTTAAGCGGTTCGTTTGCATTCCACTTTCGAAACTGTCCGACAATTAAAACGTTCAAACGCCAGGCCACGTTTCCGCGTGTCGTTTCGTGTGCACACCCACACTTTGGACAGTTCGTTTGCATAGTATCTTCAAGCTGTTCCGTTTCTCTCCGAATTTAACGAGATCACACCGCAGCCGGTGCTTTTTGCTAATCGAGCTGCGTCCGCTTTCCTAGTTGACAACGGGCGATCGTTTGACGGAAGAAAATAGATGCTAGGAGGGGGTAAATAACCCGGCAAGGGGATAGGGCAATAGCCGTAAAATCGAGAAGGGGAACAAGACGTTAAAATGTAGCCCAGTTGTGCCAATTCAAGGAGAAAATTCGTATAAGCGGCAACGCTTTTAAACATCATCCCTATTCTTGAGCTTCCCTTCTTTTTACGTTGCTTACGTTCAACTTTTTTCGCTTCCTTGTTGATTCGATTCATGATTAATCGACGAGCATCGGGTGCTCCTGAATCGCGGACTTATCTTCATATTTATTTGGATATCGCAAGGTAATGTAACAAGAGCAAACGCTATTTCAAGTTGCTGACTATGCGAGTGTTCTCACAATAGCCTCTTCATAGCTCTCGAGGCTCCCTTGAAATTGAATACTGTCATCGCATACTTGTAACTGCCGGCCCACTCGTTGACTTCTACTACTGGACTCCACGCTACGCTTCAAAGCACCACTACTTCTACGCTCCAGTCCCGTTGACTGTCACAATGGTACTAGGTACGTTTACCACTGTGCACTATAACATGAATTTTTAAGAATATTCGAGTGATATTTGCGATGCTCTTGGTACTCGAAAGTAACTCTCTGATAAAAGAATTCGAGAGTCCTGAGCACTCGACGGGAAGTCTGTCATAAATCAGGACCGAGTCGCACGACTATGAACCAAGGTACGTTGGCGATGGTAGAATCCCTCTAGCAGAAATAATCGCATCCAACAACGCTATCGAATGAATCACCTTATACTTCTGCATTTGTATTCGGCATGGTTATTTCACATTTTCATCCGAATGTTAAGTAGGCGACGCTTTACAGCGGGTAATGGTCTTATCATCTGTATATACCGCTATAACGGGTTCAAGAGGTTAATAAAATTCAACCGGCATTCTTATGACCACGTGCAGCCCTGCACACGCACAAGAACATCGGATTCACGTTCCCCGCGAGTAACTCGTGGATCCTTGGTTAGTGTTGGTGAGGATTCCTGCAACTAGGTGGGGCGGCGCGGAGGCGCCTGCGTCGCACGAGATATCCAGGAGCGTGTCTCCTGGGTTATCCTTAAAATACCCGGGCTATCCTATTACCACGAAATTCGAATCGTGGCGGCTTATCATTAATCACAGCCTCCCTTCGGCGACGCGAGTCGTTGGGGCGCAGCTCCGTGTCCTTCTCTACAGTGCTCTATATACGTCCGTGTACGCTTTAGAACGCGTTGCGTGCTCGTCCTCTTACACACACACTCTCTCTCTCTCTCTTGTTCTGCTTGCTCTCTTTCCATTACTCGATTTCTAACAGCGTTGGTTAGAAGGCCCGATTCACGACGGACCAGTGAAAGAGAACGAAGTCGGCAATAAATCTACGGCCGATGAACGAAGCGGATGCCTGCTTGCTCCCGCGCTCACTCGATCGACTTTTATTTCAAAGGTGGCCTGGAAAGGGATAAACGAGAGTGCCTAAGGGAGATGTAAGGGAGTAGAGGAGAAGAGGGGTCGGATGTTCGTGCACGAGACGTGAAGCACGGCCTAGTAATTTAGAGAAAATTCAAACACACTCTGTAATTGCATAGGCATCCCTATGCTTTGCCTTGTTGCTTTTTTGGAGGTTCGCTTTTTCATCGACAGCCCAGAAAGCTGAAAGGGTTTCTAATTAAATGACGCGGTCGCGTGTCACAGAACGTATCAACTGTTTCTAAGAGAGCAGCGTGGAAAATTTTTTTTACAGCAAACACGTTTAACTCTTTTCCCTTTGGAAACCGATTACGACTATAGCCATTGTTCGCAGAATGCTCTGTGAGTTACGATGCCAACCATAGTTGTTCGTAACGATACGCAATTTGCACAAATGATCCCTTATATAATAACCCGATCTTTGTACGACGATTTATTGAAAAATGTTCTTCTTTTCTGTATACCAGGAAGGGAGAGACGAATTAACTTTGTTGCCAGATAATTTAATTTCATATTCTGCGTATTTTCTTGGAAGAAACTCTGTGCAAGATATTTTTACACGGGTAAACTGCTGAATAACGTTCCTCGCTAACTAGGGATTAGTATCATACGCTTATTAATTATATCGAACTTACCGTGTCGAAGCCATTAATTTTCTGCTTGCTATTTATTTGATTCATTCTCCTCTCTACTCGGTTCAGATTTATCGTTCCACACAATATATACATACATATTTCCTCCCGCTCCATCTCTTTCCCTAACCTGTTTCGTCTCTACTACGCTTCAACCGCTATAGCTCTATCAACGGGCCTAGCATGGCAATGCGGTGACACTTTTCGACATGGATCGTGCTGCCTGGCACTCAAACGGTTAACCGCGAACTCGATGGAACTCTCGATGTCGCGAGAGGGACTGAGCGTTACGGATGGAAAAGATGAGACACGTCTACGGTTACAAATACGAACCGATCCTTTTCCTGGTGGTCCGTGGTCGACTTTGCTCGGAGCGTTACGAGAACTTATTACCATCTAGATCCGTAGAGGCTCCGCGTCACCGTGGATAAAAAGAACGCCAAAGTAGATAAATCACGACTTGTCACTGGAAAATCGCCATTGACGACTCGTTGCGTTTGTTTCTGTTACCTGATATAATCAATCGCCAACGGTACACGTTTTGTAAAAAAAAAACCGACAGTAGGTTTGTAAAGAAATGTCAAATTATCAAGAAACATTACGGAGGGACGAGTGTTTCATTCCAGTAGTTGCCCGCAAATCCATCACTAAAAGCTAAGTGGAAAAATCCGTTTACTACACTCATAAACGATCGAGTTGGTGGCTGGACTATATATATATATATATCTTCTTCTTCCTTCATCTTTTATATCCAGTTCATTTTACGAGCCGACGATGCACGGTCACCGATCCGAGAAGAGTTAACAGTGGCCAACGTAGCTCGACTTTGGCGATGCAACAAGAAACGTACACTGTACCTAGCTAAGACCGTTGATTAACTAATCCATTTACAATACCACTACACTCAGCTTTAAATGTGAGACGACTGGAGTAAATACAACGAAAACAAGAATGGGTAGTTGATAGAGAACTTGCGAGAGAGTTGTTGCGGATGTCCCTCCATTGACAAATACGAGAACCATCGCCATGGAACAATAGAATAAATATGAATGTTGATTTTGGAGCGAAAATAAAAATATGACGCGTTGCAACAATAACAGGAAGCAATTCCATTTTCTGTGTTATAATAAAATTCCGGTTTAGCTTTCCGTTCTGTAAGCAGCGCGCGAAACGTAGGGGCAAGACGTCGATGCTGGAATCGCCTACGCGAGGGGAAAGCATTCTTGAACACGCCGTCGACTCGTAATTTCCAACGTCGAATGTCTACGCGGACGTACAATAAATGATAAAAAGGACTAACAAACGGCTAGGTACAGCAGAAAAAGGAGGAAGCGTGTGCGCGCACGGCTCGCAAGAAACGAGCGTTCGCGGAGAAGAGGCGATGCAAGGGGCAAATGAGAAGAAGAGCGTGTAGCGACAGTCGTGTGTACCAGTCCGTTCCGAGCGACACGATGTGTTTCCCCACGCTTTTTGTTTTAATTTCGTAGAGGCCACCGGCTCTCCTCGTCTTTTTCCTCTTCCTCGCTCGTGGGAGAGCCGCGAAATGTACCGCGGTGGTTTTCAGCGCCGCGAATGCTGTTGGGTATACATGGTGTCATGTAACTATCGATGTAACCAGACCAATTAAAATCCTTCGCGAAGAAGACTATCATGCAAAATAATAGTCTATAATGTAAGACATGGAGTACTATCGCGTTGTAATCGAAATGCAGGGAACTCCTTAAACTAGAAGATTCAATATCGCATTTCACTTGTATCTCTATCTTTGTTTTTGGATTCACGTTAAATGTATCGTGAATACTGACTATGTAGCTAACAGTACATTTTTGGCTCAGCAGATTCGAGAAATAGTACGCAGTCAGCGTTCTAAAATTCTTTTGTCGTTGGGAAATGATCGAGACCTATTTTTCTTGTTAATGGCAACGGAATAAAATTACATGGTGCATCACGAAAATAGAACTCACTAATTTCCGTCTCGATTGTTAAATAAGTCGCGAGAGGTCGGAGAATAAAAAGGTAAAGCAAACAAACTAGAAAATAGAGTACCGCACCAGCAAATTTTGTTTCACGTTATTCACTTAATTTCTTAACGAGGAAGCTCAATTTTCCCGGTTGCATCGCCGAGTTACACGACACCCTGTATATTCCCGACTCTCTCGCTCTCTGTCTCTCTCCGTTTTGATCCTGTTTCGTTCTCATCTCTTCCCTCTCAACGACTCGCTCCTTCCCTCTCTCTCGTCCCGTACTGTTCCCCGTTTTCCTTCTTCCCTCCACCGTGTCATCCCTTCTCCTCGTTCGCTTTCGCCGCCACCCCTTCGAGTCGGTAAAGGGCTGAACCGGCCAGTGCAATTCACGACGAGCTCGAGGTTGAATCTGTACGCGTCTCTCGTCCCGTTTAGCGCGATTTTTTTCACGCGTTGCTCGCGTTTCGTCGCGCGGCAAATCGTGCTCCTCCTCGGTTCGACTCCTTTCGATAATATCGAGCGTAACCGCGCGGTGAAGTTTATTTCCAACTTGTTCCGCGTAACGTCGTTCGTAATCGCGCGCTCCTTACTTCTCCTCGTTTCTCATCGTTTCGCACAAGCTCGTTTCGTCGCGTCGTGCGCGTTTACTCGTACTTTCTCTTCCCCTTTCTCTCTCTGTCTCTTTCTCTATCTCCTTCCCTTCTCTCTCTCTCTCTCAGGTCAATTAGCGTGCAGCCCAGTTTAATGATCTTTCGAACGTCATTAAACTGGCGCTCGGTCGGGGTGCACTCGAGGCGTGAACTTCGACGGGCAAGCTCGGCGTCAAGTAGCTGGAAAATGATACGTTCGGGACGACGGCGACAACGTAACTTCGATGGTCGTTAAAGCACGACTAGAAGTTATCGGCGTGATGTCAACATCGTCGCGTCTGTCTCTCCTGTCCAAGTCGACGATCTCGTAATCTATCGAAGACGCGGAATGTCGCGACAACACGTAAGTTTGCGACATTTTCCATTTCATTTTTGATATTTGTTTTACGCGCACGGTACACCGATCGCGAAAGATTAGACTCGTTGAAAGCGTAATTGTTACGGACGTTGAAAGAGGGAAATGGGTGGTTTGGTGCGAGTCAATAGAAAGACCGTGGAAAACATGAAAGAACGTATAATTTGAATCGCCTTCATGATTCATCGAGTATATTTTTCTCCCTCTTCGCTATTCTCCCTTTGCGGTTGGCCCGCTTTTCCATTTTTTTTTTTTTTTTTTTTTTTTATTACGATCCACGAACTCATTGAGTATTCATTCAATACACACGTTTCTTTCCCCTTTTCTTCTGTGGCGTGTACCACTGAACGTGCAAGCCTGTGTAACAACGTCCGTCTCTACTGAAATTCCGCTCGAGTGTCAGACGTTTTTGCGTAAAAGGGGGTCAAAAGAACGGACGGACGGATCTTTTTTGTCCGCGCCCACCACGATATCCTGACTAACCGTCGTGTATGCAAGTGTGCTCGACTCGTCGCGTCTGTGACAACAGGCGTAATTCCGTAAATTTCGTTGAATGTCTCGTCGTAACCGCGTTACACGCCATTCGTTCGATGTAACCGTGTGTTCGCTTCGAATCTTTGGACCGAATAACTCGACGAAACTGGATCTCCAACTTGGCCCTGATAAATTTTCACCGGAGCTGGGGCGTTATCTCGTGCAATCGAGCGAAGGGTTAATGAAGCAGTTAATTTTCTGCCGACAAATCGCGACGCTCCGACGAGTTTCGATTCGTTAAAACGCGACGGGGGAAGAGAAAAATGTCGCGTACGAGTTTCGATCGTGAAATTTGGTTCGCTGCGTCGAAACCATTTTGGGAAATGGAAAAAGGAATGGAAACTCGGTACTGGCGCGAGGAAACGGTTACGTGGAGTTTTTAACGCGGTTGGGGAAACAACTCAAAAACCGGTGACGTGTTTCTTCTCGTGCAAAAGCTGAGAGAAGAAGTCGGCTCGACGGAAAAAGAGAAGGAGAGGAAGAAAAAAAGAAAGCGGGACTCATTAATTCTGTTTTTTCGTGCACGATAATGGAAACTCGCCCGAACTTTCTTATTCGTTCGTTAGTCACTTTTGGACGCCGTGAAAAGACAGCCTTATTTCGCGGTGGCGGCAGAAGAAGGATCTCGTCATTCAACGAGGCAATTAAACGGCCCGATAATTGCAGCGATTACGGACCGATAAATCGTCGGTTGTTATCGGAGCCATCATTTGGCATATTAATTTGATCGGTGTCGATTTGGTCGACACGTAAACGATTACTTTAATTGGCTCGCCACCGACTCGTTTCGCGTCCTGTTTTCCGATAATTGTTCACACGTATAAAATGGCGCATAAGAGTATGTTCACGGCCGGATTAGAGTTAAACCGGGCCGGATCTCGCGACGCGGCGTTTCGCGAACCAACCAAATTTATTCCGTCTCAAAGAGAACCATTACGGCGTGAAACGAGTCCTTCGCGGTTGTTGGAATAACTCACCGTGAATGGGACTTTGTCGTTCGAATACTATCGCGAAAAATTAGTTTACGAGCGCGTTAACTAGATCGCCGGCCGATGGAACGCGCCGAACGTAATTTCGGCTAATTCAAAACCTGTGGGGAAGGATTAGGCAACGAGATTTACACGACCCGCTTGAAATCAGTTTACCGTGAAACAATGGCTCGTATTCTTCTCCGGCTTTCTTTCTCTTAATTCGTTCGAGTGTTCTTGCGCGGTATTGTGCAGCTAACGTCGTTATTTGCTAACTATGTGCTTGCAAATATTCAAAGTGTCGTGCAACTGGTGGTAGAAGAGAAAGTGTAGTGATTCTATGCAAGAAAATACGTAACAAGTATGGAATAGTTTTTTCATTCGAGGCTTTTCTTTCGACAAACTTTATTTCCAAAGTTTTCTCGGTACGAGTTCGCTTGACTTCCGGCTAAGAAGTCGCGCTTCCACAGACACTTCAAAATTGTCGATTTTCAGCTTCCAACGTTTTCTTAAAACAGGAACATTCCTTTTGCAAATACGACGAGTTAAGCGAAAACGTAGCGTACTTAAAAAAATTCGATTCCACGTTTTCCATCCATCATACTATCTCCCTTAGAATCATATTTAAACTCGTGCCATTGATTATACATATGACGCCTTTTACGAACGCGGTGTGAGAGCAGTCGTAAGAGCATCATTTTTTGTCGAACGTTTGTCGACTTTTGTCAGCGAACATCGGAAAGGTTCGCTCGCGAAGGAATTCATCGATGTTAACGTTCATCGCTGACGTGGACTGGTGTATGCTTTGTCAGTGAGACAGATCGAATGTCCCCGTTGATTGCTTTCTTCGGTTCCACGCTTTTCTGCGATGATCAATAACACTGTCAATAGTGATGAACGACTTGTAGAAAATATATTTCCACCTGATCGCTTCGTGCGTTCGGTGAACTGAGATCCGGTTCATGCGAGTGTCTCCAGTTGCAGCTAGCAATTTTCGGCCAGTAATTTCGGATTGGTTCAAATTCGAACTAATTTCACGGGCTTCGAGATTGCTTCGGTTGAGAGGGGAATCGTTGTCTCGTAACGGAAACCGTGACACGATATCTTTCGATCAGAGCAACAAACAGGATGTTGCTTTGTATTTTCCCGATCGTTTCCAAACGACGTGATTTAGCAGAAAATAATGGTAATCGGATGTATCGTCGTCGCGATAATGCAACCAGTACTCGAATAAATCCGTTTACGAATTTTATTGTTCTCGGCATAAATTTAATGGTGCTTCTCGTAGATAGCTGAAAATATATTAACAATTTACAATAATATTCGCGCGTAAATTAAACGCATCGAATATATGGTAATGGATTCCATTCAGTTGCTGCGTTTTAAACGGGTGATTTCGAAGCGTAGACGGTCGGCCATGATTTAACGATACAAAAGTATTGCAAAATCGTACTTGCGGCATACGAATTCGAAGCGGAAAATTTAACAAAAATGCAAACATTTAATTCATATTCGTACGAGATACTGGATAGTCTTTCGGTGGAGGAACCATTAATGCCGTCCATTAGCGAATATTTCATTTGCACTTGTTCATTCATACTTTAAAATCTGAAAATGTCATTGGAGCTATCGGTACACGATGGGAAATTGGATATTTGTTAATAGACAGAGTCGGTTGATTCGTTGTTCCCACGAAGAACCATCCCGTTTCTTTACGAAGAAGCGATATTTCGTATTACTTTCATGCCACAAGATCATGTTAGTTCTTCCACGTTTCGAGAGTTACCATTGTGATACACATTGATCTAATATTCGGTAATAAAAATAAGAGTTCTTACGAGTTTCGTATCGCGAGTATAAATCTGATTCATAAAACACAAAGGGCACGAAATTATCGAGCGATTTACCGAAAGAAAATTCTCGCTTCAGTCGTTTTAATAAAACGTCATTTTTCATTTTACGTACTTTTACCTTTCAAGGAATATCAAGCGTAAAATGTTTCGCCTTCCCGAAACGGTTTCTCGCAAAAATCTCGATCGGTGGCTGGCGCCTCGACGTTGCTACATTTATGTTTCCTTCTTCTGTCCTTTTTCATCCTTTTCCTCGCATCGCGAAAGGTATTCCTTTTTATTCCGGCGGACAATTCGCCTCTTCGCGCTTAACATCATCGTGTAATATTCTTTACGGTGTAAGATCTTTAGAAATGTTTTTTCAAAGCTTTTGCGGCCCAAACACCACCAGGAAACAAAGCGTTTCGTGGAATAGCGTTGCACAACTTTTCTCCTCGTTCGAGCGTGTTATTAACTCGTGCGAAATCCAGACCGTTTCCTCCATCTCCTCCTGTTCCGTTCGTATTTTCGTTTGATTCTGGAACGTTCCCCGGACGAACCATCCGACAGAAACTTTCGTTCGGTTGGTTGCACGAAGTATACAACAAATTTCGTTTCGGACCCCGTACGAAATTTCGTAATCCTCGCACGTACAAATAATGGATACGCGACCGGATAATGCATGTTCGTGAATATGAATGAACAATCAAATACTGTGCATTCTCATTATATTACCACCTTTACACGGATTTTCGCGCAGACCTCTGTCGTTGCGCACACGGGGGCAACGTAAATCATCGCAACCTCAACGTTGTATGTTCGAGCGTCACATCGCTATGTGTCGTACGTTTGACACGCTGCAGCATCGAAATTCCAAGAGTTTTCTAGTCTCGAAGGTTCGTCGTTGGTCCCGTAACGAGAATCTACTGTACTCGAAGCATAGAGATTTTCGACGAATCGTTGCGTATTGGTCGCGTTTCGTTCGAAAGGGAACAGAGAAAATGGTAGAAGCGTCGTGACGCCACGTTACGGGCTGCGGCGTCCCGACGGGAATAAAGGGCAACGATTTTCATTTAAATGTCTTCGGGTCAGTCAAGTGGCCAAATAGGACGTGGCGTTCGACGACGATTGACCCGATAATTGATACCGAGCCATAGGTTAAATCGATGCTCAGGATTATCGGCACTTTAATCGCCACGGCAATGGTGCAATTTCGTGTTTCACGAGAAACGCAGAGAGAATAGCGGTAACGGAGAGAGAGGGAGAGAGTGAGAGAAAGAGAGAGGAGGCTTGTACATAGCGAGGCGAACTTAATTACCAAGTACGGATGCCAAATCCAGGCCAAACCGTTCCATCCCGTTCACGTACGAACGATACGTGTTTATGCGAAAACGTGGCGGTTGAATCTACATTATTCAACGTTCGACTTTCTTCGATGCCTCCCTATATAATGCCAAGTATCTATCCCGTCAACTCTTCTGGTGCAACAGATCTACAAGACATGTTCCTTTTCAATGAACCACGTCGTTAGAGTTCACGTTCGATAAACCCGATAAATTCAGCCGATAAATGCCCTTCCGGATACCAATTAGTATTCATAAAGTCGGCCGCTCTTTATCCTCTGTTCTCGATCCTGCAGCCGTAATCCGCCATATTTCCACTTGATACGTGACGTCTTGTGACTTTGCTCTCCACGAATAATTTCGTGACTCGTGTTTGGAGTCCAATTAGTAGTTTCTCCAGTTTGCGGTGTCGCAAAGTGGTGCGTGTAAAATTATTTACGACAACGAAGTATTGGGTAATTTCAAAGTTCTTTAGTTTATTTTTGTTGAATCCGTTCGTTTCGGTTCGCAATATTCCGCCACTGAATCGCACCGGAGGCAAATTTACGGTTATTCTGATCGCGAATAATGAACATTCGTTCGTTGTTGGAATTCGTTCGTTACAGAGCGCTTCTTTTCAAACGAAATAATATAATCTCAGATCACGCGCATCGTTCGAATATTGTTGCGCGTGCAATTTTTTTCAAATTATATGACGAGGTTAGACTTTCATCCGCTTTAGAGCATATAAAATTAAAAATCATGATCTTCTATGAGACATCGAAAGCGTCACGCGTATAAAAGAAAATTGATCGCCTAATCTTTACGAGGGAAAATTGAGTTACATCGTAGTTATTCACTGTCAGTGACTGGAGACCGGATTTATTAAGAATCGGTTCATATTTTCTGGCAAGCTTATTATTCGCGTACCATCCATCGTTGCGTTTCACGGGATATTCCAAGATGGAAGTTTAAAAGCCCCGAACCTTTTCACTTAGACTAGAACTTTTAAACGGCCAGGTGAAAGATTCAGGAAACGCTCGCGCGCCGCTCGCGGGTCCGGTTCTGCTACGAACGAAAACCAAAATCTTCGAGTAAGAAAACCACCGACTGGAACGAAACTTTCCGTACAAGCACGAAAGTATTTAATCTATGTCCGCCCATTTGCATAAACATCTCAGCCGCGTGTAACTAAGTTTAGAGTTAGAGTAGATAAAAATAGAGCAAAGAGTCGAAATCACAAATTACGTCCGCCGGCGTGTTAAATAAAAAATTAAACTCTTAAGGAAGTTTATTCGGAAAAAGATCGGGTGTTAGAACTTTGCAGACGCATCCTGCACATAACGCGAGTTTTTCTCTTCCGCGCAAAGCGTTTTTGTCCCTTAACTTTGCAACGTTCTCTCTAGTCGTTGTTTCGCGAACGATAAGATTTATCACGATACGTCGAAACATTTATCAACAATTTCACGGCAGTCACCTCTCGCTTTCCACGTGTCTCGCACACATATCAGACTTACCGTAGCGGCGGCTTCGCTGTCGTTGTTGTTGCTTCCAGTCCGGTCGCATCGCATCGTTTATATCCCTGTTTGCCTCGCTCTCGTTTTTCCTCATCTTTTTTATTGCTCTGGCTTGGCCGCGACCTTAGTCGCTCGTTAAATTTCGCGCCGTCTTCCGAGGGCTTAACGCTCCGCGTAGTAAAGGTTGGAGAAGGGCTCTCGTGGACGAGGAAAAGTCGCTTTCCACAAACGTATCGCCAAGAGGTTGGCCGCTGTCGGCGTTGTTGCTCCTGCTGTTGCTCTTACCGCTGCAAACATTCGTTCGTTTCCCCAAGGATTCTCTAATAAGTGATGATCTTTTAATAAATGCCTTCTCTGTCTTTCCATTACGACGGTACGTTCGAGTTGAAATTTTACCGTGTCATCTACTCGTACCAAAGAGTCTCGTGATGAATCGTCGAAAGCGTTTCTCCTATCTCGTTGGTAATTCCCACGGGCGGATGCCACGTTCCTCTGCTGGAAACGAAAGCACGATACCTACAAGCGGATCAACACGGATTTTTTTATCCGGCGCCAATCGTTTTATCGCTCTGTGTCCTGGAACCTTATCAAAGCTATCTGTAGCGCCGTTCCGAGGAACAGCTTCTCTTAATCCTTACGTAAATGTACAAAACATTTGTCGTTTCTCATAATTGATATAATCGAATACTTTTACTATCTAGTTAATGATGTACAGAGATGCAAGTGAAAAATTAGCAGTCCGTGTTCTTTATAAACTCTATTGTATAGGTACGTCTGACCACATACGCCCCTATCTACTGTAGCGGTCAAAGCGGTAATCAGACTCGAACGCAACGGTGGTTTCGTGTTTAATTTTTCTAAGAAGTCATCACTTTTCACTTCCGCTACAGAATAAGTATTATTTCAGCGAAAGAATCTCGAATACTCCGACAATATAAGTGTAATAGAAGTGTTTTGAAATTGTAAATTCTTAACACCGATGCATCGATGGATGCTGATTTACGCTGTCGTCGACAGAGCAATCGAATTAACTCCTTCGCGTGTCGAAAGGACGTCGTAGAAAGTTCAAGATCGATTCTTAGAACTTTCAGCGTTTTCAATTACGGTAACGGTTCGAAATGCGGTCTATGCGAGCGTATTTCCGTGGAAACGACATGGAATAACCGTCGGTAGAGATAAGAGAACGCCCCCGATATTACGGATCTAATTCGAGCGGTCCGTTCCATCACTTCGTCGAACGAATTCGGGACGATTTCGAGCGGATTTAAACAAAAAGGAGCTTACCTTCAAAATTTGACGACGGTCGATTGTATCGTGCGCGGTTATACGAGATTGCTAGGCAAACTGTATATCCACTTTGGTCGAATTTCAGGAGCAGCGGGAACGAGCCAGCCCTTAAAGGAACCGAATCATCCATAATCCTCGAACCGAGGGCCACGTTCGGTTCGGTCCTTCCTACCCGGATACTAACGGCACGGGACAGCTCAAATTCCTCAAAGGAGCTGGTTAACCATCCCACGATCTTCCACGAAGACACACCGATACACGGGGACGCGGTCACACGCTATCCGTGTATAGGTGCACGCAGGTGGATGATCCACGAAGGAAGTTGAAGCCGAGAGGTTGGTCGGCCGGAAGCACGAAGCGTTAACTCGCTCGCCTAAAGACACAGTCGTCGAGGTTGCTGGCCGTGGTTGCCGCAAACCAGCATTCCACAAACTTGCGCAATATCCACAAACCCGTGTAGCCGCGAAATTCTTTGGCAAATCTTGGTGTTTACCTAAACGCAACGCGTTCCGAGCGCTGCATCGCGCTAGGAGCAGTTACGCGAAGCGAAACCGCGTCATCGAGAAGCAGCCGAGCGAGAAAAATGCAGCAGTGAAAGAGGTTGGAGAAGAGGAGGAACGTTGCTCGGTTCCGTTAACGCTCGACGACGACGACGACGCAGTTTGGAACGGACGAGACACTCGCGAACCGGAGAAAACGGGCGGGACGAGGGTGTCCCACTTCAGCCGGAATATTAGTCGTGTCGTTTAATGATCCTCGTGTTTCTCCAGCCACGAATCGGCCCCGGTAATATCCTGCGACGTTTTACACAGTCCGGATAGTTCTACCGCGGACCCTTCTCTATCATGCGCTGACATTTTTTTTCCAATTAAAAACGAATCGTTTGCGAAAAGGGACAATGAGATTCGTTTGACGACGGTCATTCTCGCAAGACGCGAAAGCACGATTCGTTATCTGCGTTGATGCAGACAGGTTGAGCGACGTTTTTGTTTAAAAGAGGCCGTGCGCAAGAGCGGAGCAACGAGAACGGTAATATTAATGTTATATATTAAGCGACCGGGCTTTCCGCTCGGCAAAGAAAGCGCGAAATTTCCACGCGATTGCGCGAGTATCAAACGGGACGAGAGCAGGAAGCGCTCGGTGTGCTCGAGTAAAGGAGCGGAACAGTGGATGTTCCTCGAACGATATCTTTGCGCGCTGTCGGCTAAAAAAAAGAAGAGAGAAAGCAGAGATTCCTGTGGAAGTGGCCTTTGACTGTGTGTGGAACAGTAGCGGCGCGACTCTGAAAGCCACTCGAGAAAGAGCCGGAACGTTCGCTTCCATAGCCTACAGCATTCTGGATTTCTGATAACGTACACAACTCGCCTAACGTCTCGCCAGGAACGTCCGCGAAACGGGGCTCTGAATGAGGCGCTGGTGAGCAAGAAAGTCCTTTCCCGAGAGGCGTGCTATTAACTTTACCGTCAAAGGATATCGTCGACCGACTTGTCTTGCAAACTCCAACAATATCCCAAACAGCAAACCTATTACGCGGAGCGTTTCGACACGTGTATCTTCCCGGTTTGTTCCCGAGACGCGTCCGCAGGAAAAGCGGCAACTCGGGATACTCGGTACGTTTCGAGAAGCATAATCTATAGACAGACGGTCGAACAATAGGAGCTTCGGCGTCTCGAACGAGCAACTTGCCAGAAGTCATCGTACGATGCACTCTCGCTCACCTTTCGAGATCTCGATAAAGGATCGGAGAAACTAGGTTTCGTCGTGATCGTTCGCGAACGAGCCTCCCTTCGCGACGAAGAGGAACGATCGACTATAACTGTATACTCGTCGTTAACGATACGACGTATTTCGTGGCCAAACGATTCGACCCGGATGCAACCTACTACGTAAACTCGGCCAATGATCCGACTACCGGATTGATCTCCTTACGTGGGGATACTTTACAGAGTAAAGTACGGATTCGGTACGTTTCCCTGGGCAACTAAAACTTTTCTCTTTCTCTTCGGCGTTAATCAATTCGCGAACACCGGTCGACAACAACAATCGTGCTATAATTACGAGGAAAGCTTCCTACTGTCTTCCGGAAATATCGAGCATCGCTGGCTTGTACCAGGTGGATCGTGTTTCTTCCCGCGTCATCGACAAGTGGCGGCTCTCTCCCTCTCTTTGGGGAAGCTTTCAATTTCTGGATTGAACCCGAAGCCCGGGTTCTAGCGGTGCTCGTCGGGTTACGTTAAATCCGAGAACGTCGGTGAATGAGGCCAGGCGACGAGGTGGCAATTGGCGGCAAGCTGGGCGAGAAAAGGCGACGCGGAAAAATATGGTACACGGGACCACGGGTCTGTGGCACGACGCGGGATTCAACGTATCGAGGTGGCTGATGATCATAATACACGGATACCGGGCTACCACCCTTCTCTTATCCATCCTGCTTAACGTGCTGCTACGAACTGGTAAGTTTTTTCCTTCTCCTCCCTTTTACGGCTAAAAGAGAATTCTCGAGAGACAGTTATCGGTTTCTTTTCTGCTTAACATTTATAGCTGCTGTTCAAGGTTTTCGTACAATAACAAAGGTACAATGCCTTACGCTCTGCCTTCGTTTACGGGCTATTTTAAGAAAGCTATACAACTTCGTTTTTCACGATATAACGAATTCAAATGTCCATTATCATTTAGAGATATAATCGGCCGGAAACTGCGTACCCGATAATGTTCATCCATTGTATGCCTTAACGAAGGATTACCTCTTTTGTATTATGAATATTGATGAACCGTTTACGCAGTCATTTTCACGGAACTTTAAGCGTTAAATTGATATGGCGCAACTGCCATTTTGTGATACTTTCGTGTCGGACTTAATATGGCTCCAAATTGCATATAATTCAATTTAATCGACGGACAGCTGTTGTACAATGAGAATATTAACGAGTCGTTTAAGCAGTGATCTTTGTTCATATTTATTGTATGATTTTTAAGAACTTTCCTCGCTTTTACGGCATAGGAACAAACAGAGATAATTTATGGGTTTCTGTGTACGTTCGGTGCAGTTGACCTGAGACCGAGCACTAATGTTTTGGTTCCGCCGGTCGTGATGTTTCGTCGTTTCGCCCACGGCGAATCCATTTCCTCGCGTAATCGACGCTTTGTCAGACCGGTACTCGTATACGCAGACACTCCACACAACCGCTAAATCGTTACGGATCGAATCTCTCTAGAAGTACTGACAATAGCTTTCAGTAAGATTCGTTCGTATAACGCGGGTCTGAGATCTATTTCGCGCAATAATAACGTCGCTTCGATTTCAATCAACCATAAAGACTTTAACGCGCCGTCATTCGTCGAGGGATTTCAACGAAACGAATGTACTTTGCTTTTAACTAATTCTGACTGAGCTCTCCTGGGTGAATCGTTGTATGTGCAACCAGAGATGAGTTCAACGTTCAATCGATACAGGATGCTTCAAAACGGATATACAGGCGTTTAGCGACGAGGTGTTCTTGAATAAAATATGTCGTGCAATTTGTCGCTCCTATTCCGAATGTTAAATCAATCGATGCCGGCTTTCAACGTTAATAAAATTTTGAAACCACGGCTTTAACATCTTTTAATGGATAATATTCTTGAAATTCGAGTAAATGCTTTCGAATTAAAACACCAACAGTCATGATACTATCTTAAAATACGTTTTACGGTTAAATTTAGACACTCGACTTCGATAAGATTTTATTAAAATGGTAATGTCTAAATGCATAATTCAGAATAGCAATTTTTAATTCAAATTATCGCTAATTAAATGGCCCACCTCCCGAGGTATAAGTATTCAAGTTACGTATCAGAACAAAGTTAGTTATTAAATATCCTGATATAATATCACCGGATGGTATAATGTAATGAGACGAGTCTTTTGCACGTTGCTTTAAAAGCAGCCTGTAATTCTAGCACGAGTCCCTTCATACTCGTCGACGTTAATGGACGAAGTAAAGATTACTGGTGCCGAAAGACCTTCCACCAGATTGAAGTTACCATTATTCATTTCCAAATGAATATTAATTTCCCAATTGGTAGCATATTACCGGGATAAGAACGGAGAATACTTATGAAAACTTTGTAGACGCGTATAATTAATGAACTTTTCATATAATGCGGTATACCTGTTCGTGATCCTTTAAACTGATGAATAATATACGTATAAGCAGATATTCGTAAAAGTTGTCGGTGACATCTATGTGTACACGTCTGCACGATACGTACTCTGTTGATCATTTATGAAGCTACTACAAGGATGTGGTGAAATTTACCGGAAGCAATGGCAGCTCCGAACCCGACTGAATTAACTATAAAGTTCTTAATGTACCCATTTAACGTGCTACCGCGGTTTGCTAAGTTTCGCTTCTGTTACTTGTTTTAAGTAGTTCTCAACCTTTCAGGTCTTTAATTCGTACTCACACTTCTTTTCTACCGTTCCATTATCAATGATGCTCTTTTCATCCACTTTTACCACTTATGATCCACCAATTTTAGGACATACTTTTCGAGACGATCGATCGACGTGAACCGAAAGAAACATTGACACAACGAAAATTTTGAATTTTGAATTATATCGTTTCAAAATATGTTTCCTCCAAGATATTCGATAACGTGAAATTCGTATATATCGGTTAGCAATGACCCTCGCGACATTAATGCCATAAACAAAGTTCGCTTCAACGCGATCGAATGCTTCGGGGGTTAAATGAGTCACGTAAATTACACCGTACGATTATAATATTTGCAATGAACGTCAAAATAGCCGGCTCGATATTGATTAGTAACAGACTACTAACGCGAGACCATTATTGCTATCGAATTACCGTGTCGGCGAGCTAAAATTGAACGTGAAATTCCATAATTTCGAGAGCCACACTTTAACGAGAGCATTATGAATATCTGCAAAGACCTCGCGGATACGAGTGCTCGTTCTTTCCACTCGAACTCGTTACACTGTGCTCTTGTTCACTTAATGAGCACTTTAATTTTTTTTTTTACTTTGTCGTTCACTCGTTGCTCCTCGATTTTATTTCGACGGTATCGATGGATCGATCACACCTCTCTGGAAACGCGATACGGCGCAAATTTCTCGAGGTATACGTATAAATGATGGTTGTCGTTACAGCCGCGAACAGATGCACAAGGTAAATACATATATCCAGAGAGGATTACCGGCGTGGTTACTTTGTAACGAAGTATGTCGTATAAGTGTGATATAACATTTAAGCACCGTAACAAAGCAGCAGGAGTATCCTTGCTTCGTTACAACACGAAATTTCGTGGTTCGAAAGTTTCCTGCTTTTTCTTCGCATCTTCTGGTTTATAATTTTTCAAAGTTACCTAATCCATCGTTACAGGGACGATCATTCGTTTGTCTTAAAGGTTACACTTCGGAGTCTTTAATCATTTTTCTTGACGCTTCCAGGTCGTGATCGCTTATCGTTTTCTTCTCCTGACAAGTTAATTGCCACAGTGGAAACGGGCATTCGTAGTCAGGCACATTAAAGTAGCAATTACCTTGGATACGATCGATTAATGTTCAAGTTTTACCTTCCAGCTTGATAGCTATTATAATTCAAATTTTTCTCCAGAGGAATTGTCTAAATTTCAGTCGTCACTGTCGCGATGGTTCCCACTCGGAGAATTAGATAACCGTGCAATTACTCGGACGAAGGGTAAGAACAACCAGGTTCGATTCAACAATGATTAATTACTACGAGTTCAGTCGATATTTCTCCGTTGGTCGTAATTTGATTTAATCGAATAACAATCGGAATTCAGTTGGCGAGAAATCACTAACGCCAGTTTTGCCACGATTTACAATGCACGGTGAATGCAGTAACTTAATTTAATCTATTTCTGCGTGAAGCGATACCAGCAGGGTTACTTGTTCAATTTACCGGCATAGAGAGAGAGGGATCTATTACTCATGCAAATTTCAGACGTACGCTTAACCCCGTGCGAACGTAACTTCCGCGGCTGGCAATTTACATAGAAAACAAGACTAACAAAACAAGCATCTCCAATTCAATAAACGAGAAGTCGTCGTTTATAATACACGTATCTTCTCTACCGGGTTTGCTCCTTTGTTGCGTTAGGCTCGTTTACGGGCCCTATGAAGTTTATTGCACCATGGACCGACAAAAAGTGTGCTTAGACCTGTGAAAGAACGCGGTTAAAAAGCTGCTTTCAACGCTGCACCGGTGCTAGACTGAAAAAAGAAAAAGTGTGCGATACGAAGGGTGGTAAACCCGTGGTCCATGTGACGCGTGGTTCATCGGTCTATCCGCTAAATATACTCGAATGAGGAGAGACGTATCCGTGGCCACGGCTTTTCATATGCTATATCCATGACCATCTGCGGGTCCGCTTGGCGGGAACGATCGTTTTATTTGCCCTGGAAAAATAGTTTACGAGAAGGCGTTCGTCGCGAGCGAAATAGAGACGGAATGCAACGCGTTCGATAAATTTCCTGGCTGTTCGAACATGGAACTTACGTTCGCAGTTTCGAATTGTTAACCTTTCCCAGCTACCGTTACCTGCAATATCCGTTAACTTGGAAAGTATTCAGGGGAGCTTTTCCGAGAGAGCTTTCAAATATGTTTTTAAGCAACCTTGTCGCGACAGCTTTGTACCGTTAACATATTTTAAAACGTTCAAGCAGCCGCACGTTTTGACGATATAAAAATATTGAAAAATAGTAACTATAATAATATCAATTTAAAGCTTCAAATTACCGTATACACGTTTCGTTATTATTGTTAGTACAAAGTGTCTAGAAGTGTGTTGAGTTGGAACAGTGATCGATTTGGGAATATATAAAGGCAGGCATGATTCGAAAATATCGCTTACGATATATTAATTAAATTTCAAATTCGATGAAAATGGCTGCAATGTTATGAAAATCTTTCATAATATGAAATGATTAATTGCTAGTTATAACCTAACACGAATCAAAGTGAAATTCCTGCGTTATTCTCTAGCGAATTAAAATGGCTATTGATATGCGACGACTACCGTTTCATAGAAAAGCTGATCAATCTACGATACGTCAAAATTTCGATGCATAGCTCTTAGTTTCGGTTCCGTACAGTCTCGTTTTTCGATACGTATGTCCGGAATAATAGCTTAGTCCTCGTTGTTACGGCGAGACGTATCGAGAATGAAAAGCTCAACGTTGAAAATAATTATTATCGTGTGTTTGTCGTAGTGGTCATTGCAATTTTCTCTCTGTGACAGTTGACGCGCGAAACGCGTCGGATATTCGAAGCGTTTTCAAAGAAAAATTTAACGAGTTCGTGCGGTTTGTTAAGCGTTTCGGGACGCGGTTTTCATCGCGTTAGCTTTCGATTTCGAAAACAACGAAGAGACGTTGCCGGTTGGCTTTATACTGCGAAACCGTTCGCCCACGAATCGAGAATAAATTTCGCAAGAAACTCAAGGAACAACGTGGCGCGGACGAAGTTACGGTGAAACAAACGAGCTCGACATCATGGTGTTTTATTTCCAGTTTAGCGGTGCATCGAGGCAAACTTGCTAGTTAAATTGCCCCGAAAGACGCTTAGCGCGCGAAGAATTTACGAATATTGCTGTTCCTTAAGACCCAGAAGTATCTCATTTTCCAAGTTTCTAGTAATAACGATACCTCGCAGTCGATTATTCCAGTTACAAGATTATACTTTTCTTCCCTTTTTTTCGTTGCTGCGAAATCGAGGTCGAGTTTTCTTTCATATAATTTACGCGGCGCGACAAAGAACGCGGAATAACCGGGGCAACGTTTTTTTCTCAATCCGGCTGAAAAAAGAACTGTTCACGGAATAGAAGAAATACCCGAAGAAAACATTGACGCGAAAACAAAATTTCGCTTCGATGTACAGTAGAATTCCTTACCTCCTCTTGCCACTTGGATTACTCTCGTAGCTTTCCGCCACGAACGTGTTTCATAACAGCCCGGACTCGTTTAAGTTCTTATTATTTTAATAGAAATTCTTGGCACAGTCTCGTTCGAAAATAATGAAACTTTTTCCGGATAGCCCGGGGAAGTTTCCCTATTTGTTTTTTATCGGTTACCCAATGTTCTTCCGTATGTACGCGTTGTATACCTAGCAACGATAGGGGTACAAAAGTTGTCGGTGGTGGGAGCGGAAAATTCTGCGATCATAAATTTCACATTCTATCGAGTAACGGGTTGTTTCTTTGCGGCGAATGAGAAAAAAAAGGAGAAACATCAACTTTCTTCGCTCTGTGCGTTCGTTAAACACTTTGTTACGAGTTTCCGTACGTTTCGTCGGTTTTTACACCTTGTGAATTTTCATGGAAAATCTCAGTTCTCTCTCTTCGCTGGAGAACAATTTGCCTTACAGTTACAACTCAACCGAAAGAGTCGGTACATTAAGCATAACCAAACGAGTAAAACGAAATAAGTGTACGCAATTATTCGTATCGTTTTATCAAAGTTGCAGTTTTTAATTCATTTTTCTCTTGAAGCGAAACGCGTCAGAAATTGCGTGTAAAGTTTACGAGCGCAGTCTCGGACGAAGCTGTGCTTTGAGAGCAGTGCAATTAATATACATACGAAACTTTCTCCTCGATTTCGTATTTTAATCTTTCTTGTTAATATACCGGCATGAAAATCACCGATGACTTTCCAACGCGAACAAGAAAACATCTCGTCGCTGGCAATAGCTTCTTTCTTTTCGAGAAGATGAAGTTTCCGAAAGTTTCCTCGCGCGACACAGCCAAGGTTCGCTTGGTGGAACTTTAAATTATCATCGAAGCGATTCGTGTGCCTTTTGAGAAAAGAGAAAAATGAACGATTAACTTTTGACACGTCCGTCGAATGATCTCTTTCTCCTAGAACGATTAACGCATCCATCTTGCCCATCTCGAAGCGTTATACATTTTTTCACGATGGATCCTGCTTTGAAATTCTTTCGTTCTTATCGAACTCGTTTATCAACATTTGTTTTTGATTCATGGCTCGATCAGACGCCAGGTAATAAGAGCTACGTTCGTACACAGACGAATCGATAGAAGCAACACGGATGATCTAACGTCCAGATTTCAACGATGCGGTGATTAATGGAACAACAAATTTCGAAACATCGACTCGCATTCCGGCGATCGTATGGAAGTAACTTATCGATAATAGTATTAACATATTAGGTACGGTACACATATTGATACGATGTTTCGGCTTACAGAGAGTGTCATGAACATTACTGAATAGTTGCGAACTATCGTGGTGTATCAGAACAATATACACGGTACATGTATGCCGTTCCTATACGTTGTTATGTGTTCAAGCTTAATTGCTAGATCAGAGTTAATTAGTTTGGCTTGCTAGGCGTAGCTGAATAGCCCTTACAATAATTCGTGCTCGTTATGCTTTTATACAGAAAATATCGAAAATTGTGGTATAAGCTGAAAGAGGTGATTACTTGTTATGCTTTTATACAGAGTGTATTGAAAATCACGGTATAAGCCGAAAGAGGATGATTATTTGTTACACTTTTATACAGAATATTTCAAAAATTGCAGTACAAAGTGAAAAGGCAACGTTACTCTAGAAAAGTAAATACCTCGTTTTCGAAAAATTCGCTCGCAAGACATCATTATCCGGAAAAGCTTGGTTCAAAATCTACCATCAAATTGCAAATAACGCTAATGACATATTGTCCAGGTTACCTTCTCCGATAATTATACATGTTATTTACTTTGCCCATAAATATTAATTATCCGGAAGTCGTTGATTACTAGCCCTGCGACTTTAATGGTGTAACAAATTACAAGAGAATGCAGATAGAGAGATTAAATTGAAAAATGGAACGATCGTGTTCTGAATAATTGCAATTACATCGTATCGCCAGCGGGTTGATTAAATAAATACATTATTGAAATTGAATGTAAACAGCGATATAACGTTGCTTACAAACACAAATAAAAGACTTCGTATTGGATTTCCTCTAAATGCAAGTTACACGCTAAAAATTATCGTTTCCAATCTACGTGTTGATCGCTTGTACAGAATTACACCGTGTATTTTTCATTTTATTTCAAACGATAGGAATAGGTGATGCGAAACAATTCCGATACAAGTATGAATTTGGCTTTAGAGAGCTTTTGCAACGAGACGCGCATAAATATTCGAGAAACGGAGGGTGAAGTTTGAACGTGGTTGTGGAAAGGGGTTAAGTAAAGTCCAGAGGAAAGCCTCTTAACGAGGATCCTCCTGGCGACTCGAGCTTTGCGTCAAGCAACCGCTTAAACCTTGTTCGATCTTCTAACAACTCGGTCCGATTTAATGCTTGGTTTTTCTTTTTTTTCCAGACTATCCCACGGCGGTTACGGCTGAAATAGTGGCAGCGAACGAAAACTCCCTCGAAACGGGCATCACCGGAAAACCGTTAGACATCGATCTACCCCCCACGTTACCGATGAGCTTCGGGACCGAAAATTCCACCGTGATCTCGGCCCAAACTGGATCCATGGCGTTGCTACCCTGCCTCGTCCATAATCTAGGGGACGGAATGGTGAGATTCGAGTCAAGGGAACATTCTTCGGAAAGTTTTCGAAAAAAGCATTACTCGAAGCCGGCTTTCGGCCGATCTCTGTTCCCGGGAGCATAGAAAAGTTATTATCATATCAACGCAAGAGCCGAAGGCGTGGCCTTTGGGAGATCGAGAAAGGTAGGAGCAGGGAGGGATGGTAGGAAGTTTCAAGAAGGATCCGTGAAAGGGCACAGCTTTGTAGAAATTAAACGCTTCTCGGGGACAGACTTGCAAGCCTACATCAACGAGTATTATTCGTCTCGCGGAGTATTTAATTCGTACCCCTATTACGATTATGAATGAAACCAATGAGAGCTACAGGAAGGAAGAATCTAATTGAAACAAAGAGAGCGAAGTGTATTGCCCGGATGAATCCGTGACGGATAAAATGGAATTAAAATCTGGAGAGACAGGAGGGACACGGGATTTGTAACTTTTTAACTGTTTCTCCCCGCGACTTGGTGCATTGTTAACGATAAAAATTTTATTCGCATTTTTTATAATCCTATTCCTCGGGGAATCTGTACGCAAGTGTACGGAAAATGGACCGGTATTGTATCGTTGTGATAATGTCATTTTTCGATGAACGAACAAGAGGCGGGAGAAACTAGTTCTTTCTCTTCGAGAGGAGAGAAAAAAGAAGTCGAAGGAAAATTCAGTCTCTTTCGTTTAACCTGGCAAGTTTTAAAGTTGCGAAATAAAATGTTTGCGTTTTCCTTCGTTAGCTAAAGACACTTCTCTCGGTTACTCTTTGTTAGTTCCTTAGTTTACCAATAAACCAGTCTGACAACTACGTCTCGAGAAATAAGAAAAATTAAGTCCACAGTTTAAATTACGCGTTCCTCGTATTTTTCATCGAATAGCAGGATTTCTCGCGAGCAAGCACGCATTAACGCGTCTTAAGTACGCGGGAGATATTTGTTGCAAATTGTTGATTACTCTTCGAGATAACACCTTGTAACGAAACTCCGTAACGCATAAGCGATCTTGACGGAGAAAAGTTGTCTCTCATTAACACCAGACGTAATCAGAAGTCCCGGTATCGGAGTGAAAAGTGTAGTGTACCGTTTCATTAAGCAACAGTATTCACGAGATTTCATTTCTGCCGACTTGCTCGTTCGCGCTGTGTATATATTTTGTTGGTAAACATTTCGCGTGCCGCGCGCAATTAGCTCGTCGCGAATAGATGAACGCGTCGGTGTTGATATCCTTTGTACACGTTATATCGACATCGATCCTGAACGATAGCAATTTGCTAATCACGACTCAAATCTGGAATGCGAGAACGTGATCCGTCATTACCTCGTTCGAAAATTAAATCCTGTTATACTACTTGTTATTAATTACCTTTCATTCCAAACCAATTGACCACTTTTATCGCGCATTTATCTTCCGTCATTTTTTATCATCACGATTTAATCTCCGGACTTTTACCTCTTATCGATATTAACTCCCTTCGAGTGTCGCGGTAGAAATAAATATGCGTGGTAAAACAGGCCGAAGCTCTCAGCGTTACTATTGCCACGAATAATATTTTCACGCGTTGAATCGTTACTCGTTAGTATTACTGTGCGTTTAACTTCCATATGTTGAATCACCACGCGTTAGCTACGTGCTGAAAATCCACGCGAATCTCCACTCGTCGAAGTTTCGCGCGTAACAATATAACGACGGTCTACAGCAATTAATCTTCAAATTCAAGTTTGCGCTGGAAAGTAGCGCAATAGTACCTATTCGAACTTTAATTTTCCCCTTTCGCTCTTCAATTATCCAATTATATAAAATTCAAAGTGCTCCCGTCGTCATTCATCGTTTCCACGCATCAAGAAATCGGAGCGAAAAGTACGATTTGACTTTGCGAGATCTTTGCGCCTTTATCCGTCGTCGCGCACTCCTGCAAAAATATCACAGTGTCTCGAGTAGCGGTATTGAAAGCCGTTTCGCTTGACGGATGAGGTCGTCTCGACGTGGCGACGAAACGAACGTGCACGCACTCTGTTTTTCACGACGTTTACGAGGTTATTACCGCATTATTTGTCTTTCCCGTGCATGCGGTAACCGCGTTACGCAATAATTGGTCGATCGAACCCGAAGGATATAAGGGCCGCGGAGGACAGCGGAGGCAGGGACGGAGAAAAGGGAGGAAGGGCCGGGAGCGAGGTCGAATTAAATCGACGCAGGTGGAAATCAATAGGACGGTCTCCGTCGAACAATTCGTACGCTGCTCCTATTGTCGCGATGTGCCGATCTCGTTCGTGCAAAATTTCATTGCGTGTTTGAACGAAGACGGAAAGACGAAAGAAAAGAATAGAGCGAAAGGGAGAACGGATGCAGCGAAGAAAGGAGGAGGGTTGAAGATAATGAAACCAACCTTTAACGTCACTGTTGCATCGTTGGATGGCACCCAAAGTCCTTTGCAATTTTCCTAGAGGCTGCCCGTCTAATTGAATGCGACGTCTTCGAACCGAAAGAAGTCTATGTGCATTTCGACTTATCCCTCGAAGATTGCTGTCCTTTATATGAAATCCCTTTTATGTCGACGGCGTATAGAAGATGCCCGGATACAAGGTGTATCGATGTCTGAAGTACACCGCCACTTGCCGCTCTCTACCTTGAACCGGTATTACACGCTAAAACTCCACGGAATATCCGGCCCAAAGGGAATGGAGGATGTTATGTGGGATACGGGTGAAATGCGCTGAAATGGCGAAACGGTGACAAACGTTAAAGTATACCGTTGTTTATCTACGCTCCGATCGATCTTCTATTCTCTTCTCTCATCGGAACTGCTCCAATAGCCGTCGCTCGTAAATGCTCAGTTACTCCGTGCATAGACTGACAGATTGCCGATGCAACCTTTTATATTCCATCCCTATTAATGATACGTTTCAAATTTAATTCTGTAGCACTCGCGATGATAAAAATTTTTTATTGCCGGTATCCGAAAGATACAGTAACCTAAAAGCCTGGTGGCTCTTTTTTAGACTTCACCTTTTAACATTTTAACGGCAAGGTGACGTTGAAAATATTTATAAGAGGACCACGCGCGTTATCGGCAATTTCGGTAAAGGGAATTGTTGTAGGTTTAACTTTCCGACGCTGGTCACGCTCATGAAAGTATTTCACCCTATCAGCGAACAAGGGGGCGAAACTTATTCGTTCCGAATCCCAATTTTGGCTCATCAGAAAAATCTCACGGTAACTCGTTCCGTTGTATGGCTTTCAATTAGTTAGCTAATTCCGGAAACGGAATTTTCTCTTTCCATTTCTCCCCTATTATCAAGACTCTCATCAACGCTAAGTAATACGCACTAAACAGAGGTGGGGATGGGTTTGTTCTCTTTTTTCTGCCATCTCGCTCGGAGCTGTTCCGCAATCGGGTGCTTTCTGTTCTTTCGAGTCGCCATTTCATGCAGCTAGTATTACGGTAATGGGTATTTTGGTTAAACAGGTAGCCAGATAATCCGAGTTCCAGTACGGCCACGTGACAGCACTTGCCGGTCTTTCAAGCTTTTATCCCGATTGCAACGAGTCCAAAGTTTCGCATCTATGAATGCGTGGCGTTGTAGTCTTACTAGTCTTCTTCCGTGTATTCTTTTTTTCTCCATAGTTCGCTGAAAGTCGGGTTAACGTTCCGAAAAAGGGGTTAACCCTAGCTGGCTGGTTGGCTGGCGTGAATAGAATCAGGGGACTGAATCGGGTCGTGGCCGCTTTTCTCTTTTTTTTCTCTTCCTTTGCCCCGTAATTTACAGTAATATTTGGATTCCGTTCAAACGAGTCGAACCCGGCCGACGTAAATCTAATTATATCGAAGCAGTTGGATTGCGGCTCACCGCTTCTTGTTTCTCTCGCTTTTCCATAGATTGTCGCAAAATTTTCGTCGATCGATAACGGTAACGAGATTCTTGTCGTCCACCCAGTTATTTCACCTTTTCCCCGTCGGTGTAAGCGAAGCCGAAAAACAACGGGGACCGAGCGCGATTTACTTAGCGCCAGGTTGCAGTAGTATGAATCAACGCTTGGAACGACCAGCGTTGTTACAGACAATACGATAGTTTGTTCAGTCCATGAATAATAATGTCGAGCGCGATTTACACGCAAGAAAATAGCAATTACTCACGCGTACCTAGTCACGGCGACGCGAATCTACGCGTTGCTGAAATTATGTCTACGTTCAAGCGTTATTTTGACGATTTCAGTATCCACGGTACTTTCAACGGCACGGAAACGTTTCAAACTTCTTGCTTCAATGGTTACAGTGTTCGACGAAATGTAACCGGAGAGATCATTAATATGAATCGAATCAGGGAATTCGAGGAGGTTGAGAAAACTTCAGTTCTCGCTTATTGACTTACTCGTTTGTTCTGCGTCGAATAAGCAAAAGTTTCGAACCATGATTAATATAGCGATTGCACGATCATTCAACGCAAACAAGTATCAAATACCACTTGCACGGAGGACTATTGTTACAAATGAAGTCCACGCGAAAGACCTCATGAACTCCGTTCCACTACAAAATGTAATACTCTCTCTTTTAGTAACGAGCTAAACGTTTTTATTTGAACGCAGAAGTTGACTTCATTTTTCACATTTCTCAGATGCAGTGCTATCAAACATGAAATTTCATGAAACTCGTAATTTTCGGAATATTCATTTTGAATAACTCTTCGCACGGATGGTTAAGCGAATAAAATGTTCCGACGAATAGCTACTTGTATTTTACGTTTCACCAGGTATTGCCGGTCCAGGGACGATTTGTTGCCAACAGATCGGGGTGAAAGCGGTTTCGGTGTAAAGCAGGTCGAAAGGGAAGCGTTAAGGTCGAGTTTGCATTGTATAGGAAATCTCTTTGGAAATCGCTAACGATCTGTATCCAAGTAATTGGGTGGGCTCGCAATGCACGACCTCGATGGGAGCGGAGAGAACGTGAAAGCGATGTAAGGCATCGCACAGGGAGCTTGTGTCTGCATTCATGTCGGGGAATTGCTCAATAAGCGTGAACCGTTAGAAGGGTGTCTTGAGACGGGCAAACATACAGGGTGATCCTTAGACCGACAGATAGACGGCCAAACTGTGCAACTATGTTTCACTCGGCTGCAGAACGTGAACTTGCTTCGTACGCCTGCTTGGAAACCCTCCTTACCCATTTGTCAATGCTCCAGCAATTTTTTTCCTCGTTTTCTTGCTTTTCTATTTCTTTCCTCACCGAGAAATGCATTAGGTCACCGCAACAAATAGTTCTGTGTTTCTCAGAATTTTTCCCCGTGCAATGGGTAATTGAAGAAGACAAATCGGTTTCACCTACACAACGACATATTAATGTGGATTCAATGCGATTACACATTTTTATAAAACATTTTCCTCTCCACGAGCGATTTAAAGTTTTATCTTAGCCCTAATATTTTATACGCTTTAAGCAGGTTTATTTCATTTCATAGTTGACATGCTTTTTGCAAGCTCATACATGCTATGAATGCATAAACGTCCACGGTCTGGTAATAATGTTGCAGTGTTCCGTATTTTTTTCTTTTTAAAAGGTTGTTTGTGGAAAAGATAATTAAATCAGAATTGCCGTATATTTTTTTTAAAAAGTTGTCTGAAAACTTTGTACACTATATTAAATTTCTCGAGGCTTTTGTGTGTTCTGCCCTATGCGTGAAAACGTAATAACACATCGCTTTGTTACGACGCTTTAAATATTACCATATTCATTGGATCTTTATCAAGAAAGTGTGCATTTCGAAAAAGTAACGAAAATGAAAATTTATGGATATTGCTTCGACGGTCACGCGTTACAAGCATACCAGCGTTAAAACTCGACATTTTTGAAACACTGGAAAAACTTCAAACGTGAAAAGTATTCAAAGTAATGTTATTTTCCTCCCCTCGTTGTACTCGAAAAATATCTAATTACCAGAGTAGTCCGGCTAATCTAAATTCAGAATTGCACGCTAATCGAGTTCGTTATCAAACGTTCACAGTGTATGCATTTCGCTGTTCATTAGCATTTCAATTAATCTTCCCAGCGAGTCGGGGATAAATTGATATTTATTATACGATGCATTCGAGCGAATCGGGGTGGTTTCAAAGTCGTAAACGAAGAAATTAATAACCAGCAAGACACGTTTCCCAGAGGATACTCGCAGCAGGTATCCTCGAAAGCTACGTATCTCGTATCTCGAGACACCGCTGCTGCTCCACTGTTTATAGCTCGGAAGGGAGCGTTTCCGTAGTCAGGGTCGAGCTCTAGGTGAACAGGATACGAAGTTTGGCCAGCTATTTGAGAAGCACTCCGTACACGAGCCTCGTCAACGGTTTCGTTCGAAAGGGTAACACGTGTTCGTTGCAATCTCCCGTGAACTTGTCGGAGTATGTTTGTAGACATTGTAAACATTAGGTTATTCCAAAACTCCGTGCCATATTGCACTTATATCCTTCGCGATGTATTTCTATGAAACAGGAAGTTTATGGACACGGAAGTAATCGCATAAGATCTTACTATGAATGCATGCTTAATTAGACATCGAATTTAAAACGTTAATACGTAAGGAAGAAATTGTACGAGTCGGAAAAAAATATTTTATCGGTTAACCGTTCGTTCCATCGTGTTTCGAACATGCTACACAAAGACAACGCGTCATGCATAAGAAAAATGGCACGATTCTTCGGAAGAACTTCCCGTGACAAGTCGCGGAAGGAAGGAAATCAGAAGGACAGAAATTCCGTTATACAACAGGCATCTCTGACGAGGTTACAGAGGCAACGTAAGCATTCGACAAGTTGAAAATACATAAATTGACAGGATTCTGGATGGCATGATTCAAAGATTCATCCGTCGCGCGGGTTCGTGTTTGCCGTTGAAACGGGGCGTAAGATAACGTCGCGTCGCGCGTTGCGCTAACCATAGACGAGTGCTTTTAAAGTACGAATATGAATACTTACCGGGTGTCTCATTCGCGATTCATTAAATTCTAAAGAGTTATTTCGCGTCCGTACATTATGCGCGCGCGCGTACGAGGGAGGACTTTTAATAATAATTTAAACGAGATGTAAATCGAATGGAAGTCTCTGCATGGCAGCCGTGATGCGCGGCCCGCCACGAAGGAAACCCGTTTTAATTAAAACGACGCTTTTATGAAACAAATATTTCTCCTGGATGCACCGACGATGGAAACTAAATTAATAATCCTCGCGATGAACCGCTACTTCCTCTCGCTTCCTTTTTATTCTACTTCAATGCGATAAAAACAAGTATGACGAGAGAAAGGAAAACTTATTGTTCGTTAATATTTACAGACATTTGTTTATCGACCTACACGCTCGCTCGTGAATGGAACAAAGCAAATTACGCTCCGAATCGATTTGCAGTTCGTTGCCGAACTTTATTTGCATCGACGCTCGCGCGGTATGATTTTTATGACAACTGCACAAATTTTCATGGGGTTTTTCGTCATGTTTTTTCTCTCCTCGTTCGATTGATATTGATTCGATGAGGCACATGTACAATGCCGGCTGATTGTTTGTACTCGTTTCGCGCGTAACCCGCCTCGTTCGTTGAATTCGTTTTCCGTTCCACTTGCTTCTTCGAACAAACTCCTGGTTAGGTACTTGAAGGAATTCATTGAAATGGTTATTTAACTCAGCCTCAAGTTGGAAGGAGCAACTCGATCTAGACTTTCGTTTGTTTCGCGGAGATCCACGCGGATCCTGAATCGACAGGAATTCGCGATTTCGGTGAACTTCGTGTTTATACGTGTACGTAGCACATTCCACGTTTCCGGAATCGTTTATAGCTCTGTGTACCATTAATCAAGTAGCGAGGTATAATCGATTCCATGTAGGGCGTGGTATTCTCGAAGGCTTAGAAAGAAACGCGAGACGCATACTTTATCACTATTCCCCTTATATCTGCTTCGCTGACATATCTCCGAACAGATGTTGCAATGTTAATCAATAAGGATTCTTATCTGTCTATTTTTCTCCGAAGTTCAAGGCAAAGATCGATTTTGAAACGTTCGAAGTGACACGGTTCGATGTCATAAAAGTGTCGCAAAGTAGCATTTGTGGTATATCGGTGTGAAACTTGATGTCTCGTGAAAATAACTACGTGAATCATTCATTAAGGTTTTTGATATAGTGGCTGGTTGCCAGCTGCAGCGAGCAGTGACCGATTTCGAATCGGACGAAATCTAACACGATTTGATAACTTGAAAGTATCTCAAAATAGTACTTCCGTTGTACCAGTTTAAAGTTCTATAAAATTTATTACGTAAACGAGATCAATTTAGATTTGAAGTTATAATACGATAGTATACATTTTCAAGAGTTAATCATGTTTCGTGTTCTTCAAGAGCATCATGGACTATCCCAAAATTTTCGAGTGACCTAAATACCAAGGCGAATCAAGATTCTACACCGATCGAGGCTCTAACATTCGCAGGTGTATCGAACGTCCATCAACAGCCGTAAAGGCAAGATTTCACGATTCGTCGATCTACGTTCTGCACATCGTGTCGCCGAGAAAGTTAGTAAAAATTTCGTGACCGTATTTCGCACACGTGAAAGTCAAGCCAGCGGAGTCTTAAGGGCCCGTTTTCTTTTCCCGTCACATTTTTTAGTCGTGTCGCGACTGTTTATTCGTCGGTTCTCATTATTCTTCGAGATGCAGCCAATGCTGGTGGTGGTGTAGGTAATCGCTCTGCTCGTTCTCCGGCTGTTGGCATCCTTTCCCGCTTTTTTTAAATACGCCACGGCATCTTAAGACGACCGTCTTACGTAAAAGTTTCGCGTGAGAGAGCAGAGAGAACGGGAAACAGCTGAAACCGTGCCGGATTCTAACTAGAGCTCTGGAGTGGTTCACACAAAAGCACAGGACAACATGAAATATGCGAGTTACACGTTAATGAGGAATACGTGTTAAAGGACTAACGCGTGGTAAGCGGAGCTATTTCAACGGGAAGCTCGCGATACGACGAGCTTAAAAGTCTGGAAGAGATCTTATCGTTGCAAGACAAATTTCCCCGTTTCCAATTCCACAGTCAATTTTTCCACCGTTCGTGTGTAATCTCTTCCGTGAGCCTGGCAAACGAATCATTCCATTTAATCTCTTGTTGAGTATTTGATACCCTCTCGAACAGGAAGAAGATTCTTCGCGTTACGATACAAGCGCAACGAGATAATTTCTCTCTTTTCTCCAAGCGACGAATTAGAAGATTAAAAGTACGACGATGTAATCAGCTAATTTTTAACGGCGTGGCAGAGGGAAACGATTGATCCTATCCGATATTTTATCGTACGTCTTACAACCCTCTTAAATCACCGTACTCACGAATTTTATTAATGCCATATTTTGTAGCCCCCTTTATTGCGTACAAAGCTGTTTATACTGTACAAGTAAAGAAGACATCCAGCGTAGAAAGAGAGTAAGCTTTTGTTCAAAACGTTTTTCGAAAATTGGTAACTGTGGCCTTTATCTGCGTACCGTGTTCGTTGACATAATGTCAATATAACTGACACGAATAAATGTGATATATACCAAAAGTAAAATATTGGTACAGGCAATTTGAACTCCGTTGCGATTTTTGATAGCTGCAAAATGTGAAACGCGTTTAGGTTGATGAAACCCATATGAAAGTATAAATATTTACCCGACATTCCATTAAAAGTATTAAAGTTACCGCTTCTTGCGCTACAAAAAGGACTGCATTTTTTTACGTACCGTTATAAAAGTCCTCTTTGGATGATGAAAGTTTAATACTTCGCTTATGGCGCTGAAGTTATCGGTCAGCAAATATTCGTTTACCTGTAACATGTAACCTCAATTATTTAGCAGAAATATTAGGTAAAAATGAAAATTTCCTTTAGCATGAACGATGGTAAGCTACAATGATAACCAACGTGTTAATAGGTTCGATGATATCGGCTTGTGACTCGTATAACGAACACCTTTCGTCGAAGGTTACACATTCAGCGAGGACAAACACATCAAGAATTCAATCTCATAGTGAAAGCATTCATAGCCCTCGTTACCAGGTGCCTAAACTTTATGATAGATATAAAGCCGTAGCGAGGTAAGGTCCTATCATCGCGAACGGATCTCTCTTCCCTTTCACGGCCAATTCCAACTGCGAAGAGTGTCGTTTTCCATCGAGCTGGTCAAGATTATCCCTCGTTGATAACACTTCTCGCGATAGGCTTTCGGTTCTACAAATACGTCACTAGTAGCCGAGAAACGCGAATGCAGTCGTCGAATCATTGCACCGGCCAACGTTCCAGTCACGGTACATTACGTGGCTCGTGTATTTATGTCCGATGGCGAGCGTATAAGTTTTATAAATCGTGCCCGGTCCTCGATATTTCACGGGGTGAATCTAGAGCGAGAAATGTTATGACCGCGTAAAATATCTGGCTTTTATTTGCAAAAATCCCGATCCAGTCGTGTTCGACAGAATATCATCTCGCTAATATTGATTCATGACTAACCATCGATACATGTGATACTAATATTGTCGGTATAAAATTTACTATAAAATGCTCTCGTGATGATCCGATATTTTCCGATATGACTCAGTCAGATTTTTTGTTGACACCTTACGCGGAAATGACACGTTGGAATTCACAAATTCTGAAACATAGAATTTAGAAATTTCGTTAATTGTCCAATCCCTTCCTTGATAATATTACGTAAAATGGTAACAGAGGAACGATGGAAGATTAAAATAAATGCGTATAATCCAGCTATACGTATAGGTTTAGCCATGAAATTCGGTCACGAGCTCTGCAATCATTGCGTGTGTCGATGTCCTAGAATTATTCTGATCGAGGGCAGTTTCTTGCTTGCTCTCGCCTACACGGAATCAAGAGGAAGGGTGCACGGGGCAATTACTGATCGTTATTGACCTACCACGTTTACCAACTGTCATACGTGTACGATGTTTACAGACCGTTGCTAGTTTTCAACAGTTGCAAACTACGCTAGCAGCTTGATCGCTTACGCTCTCCTGAACTTTCGGCTGAACGAATAAATGGCAGTCGTAAAGGTTTGAGTTGCGTGCTGCATCGTTGCGACCGAGAATTGCTTCGTAAAGTAAATAGAAAACGTAGCCATTCGTGGCCGCGCGGTACGCAACACACCAGGATGCAAACGCAACGCTCTTCTCTGTCGATATCGATTTACGAGTTTAAGCCGGCTCTTTAATCGTTGCCGGACAACCGGTGCCATTCGACAGCGTTAAGACGATCTAAGACCATCGATCGACGCAAGAGGAGGAGAAAATTAATGACCGACGTGAAATGGACATCGTCCATCGGTGTGGATAGAAAATACTAACTAATGGCAGGGTTAGTACCCGTAACGATGGCTCAGTAGTTACTGACCGTAATAAACAGACAATGGTAGAAGGTCGAGCCTCGATATTACGTTGAATCGAACGAGCGAACAACGAGAGTCGCTAGCAGACAGCTTGTTATTTGTCCTTGTAGCAAAATATCGGTTAGCTTGGCTTCGAAGAAGAAGAAGAAGAAGAAGTTGTCACGGTTTCGTAAGAATCTCATAGTTTCGAATTATTGTGCAAACACAGGACCACAGAGCGATTAATTAAAATCCAGAATCCCCGGCACAGGGACGAATTTGTCGGCTCGAACAAGGAACAGGACCGAATTACTTCCGTTTTCTATCGGTAGACTTTTAACGTGGCGGAACATTTCCAATTTCGACGAGAACAAATGATAAAAAATTCGATCTGTGATAAAGGCGGACATTCCAGTCGTTACAGGTGAAATTTCAGAAGTTCCACGGACGCGAACTCCGAATCCCACCAGTCAGATCTGTCCTTTCAAACCAATTTTGGCCAGAAAAGGTGACGGATCGTTCTTGTTAACGAGACTTTTTGCCTGGCTCCCCAGGTGTCGTGGATCAAACGAAAGGACGTCCAGGAACTACTGACCGTCGGTCTGATTACGTACGCCAACGACGGACGCTTCCAGGCAACTCATTTCCACAACAGCGAGGATTGGACTCTTCAAATAAAATACGTCCAGCCGAGGGATGCCGGATGGTACCAGTGCCAAGTATCTACCCATCCACCCACAAGTATATTTCTGTACCTCGAGGTTGTTGGTAAGCGTGAAATTAAACACCGATACTTAAGCTATTTCCGTGGGCCTGTCCGATTTTCACCCGATACGTCGCCTGTGATTTATTCGCGGTGGCCCGATTTCTTTTTTTTTCTGGGTGGAAAATGTGGGTAAATTCATAAACTACCTTTTGCACGTTTTGACATTTTTGTTTCCACATATTTGGCTTTACACCCAAAATTGATTTATCGAGTAAGCAATAATTGAATACTGTGGAGGGGACCAAAGTTCCTCTGTTTCCGAATATTTTTCCATGCGGTTGCTATAAATATTTCATTAACACAGTGGCTTTAAAACCGAACTTGCATTTGGTGTACTGCTCGAAATACAAAATAAAATCATTTCGATCGTATAAACTCGCGAAAATTTAGTTTATACACGAATGTCAATAACCCGCAGCCAGGCGTTATATATAACCACTTTTACTTTTGGATTTACAATAAAACTAACAAATTAATTCCCGATATCCAGGTGACAATGCACGATGAAAGAGTGTGAAATAATTTATTCGTTGGAGCACGCCATTGAACGTTCCTGCACATCAGCCGCCAACAATTTTTTTTATCGATTTTTAATACACTTTAGTGTCTCGCGCGAATTTCCGATCTCGATTGAAAACTGGACTCCTCCGGCCGCGCCGGATGGAATAAATTAAATTCTAGTTTATTCTGTCGGGTGGTTAATGAAATTGAAATAAACCGTTTCGAAAAAGAGACCAGTGGTCGTTGATTCGTTTCGCGGACAGGCACGATCGAAGTGCGCCAACGCGAAAATATTTCGCTTCGATTACGGGTATCGATCGTCTACTGGGTTAGCACAGCTTTCGCACAACAGCTGCATGTTACCGCGATCCTTTCACCATTAATACTGCTCTTTTCTTCTACGAGCGTGTTTCTATTTCGCTTCACCGCTCGCAATTATGTCAGCGGCAATAACGAATATTACATAGAACAAGCGGACGTTTAAACGTGCAAATACAATAGACTAAGCACACGTCTCTTTTGTTGGAGGCTGTGTAGTGCGGGAAGAGCGCGAAAAGTGGCAAAGCTTCCTGCGAAAGGACCACGTAAAGAGCATCATCCTCGCCTACTTCACAGAAACAGTACACGTTTCTCCCGATAACAACCTACCACCACTCTACAGGGTGTTCGATGAAAACTTCAACTTCATCCACATACTGGACAAACTTGTCTCACAAATGATACGCGCATTACAAACAAAAAGTTTCGAAACTATATCATTTTGCAAGGATTTAACTTGTATGATGTTTTCTGTTATTTCAACTAACTTTGTGATTTCTCTTCTCGAATATTCCTTCGCGAGATCTTAGGCAAAGTCTGAGAAGAGCTTGACTTCGGAAGAGTCTAAAGTAGATATGTTAAGGGGAGCCTAGCGAGAGATTAAAGGGGGTAATACCTATCCATGTAACTTTGAATATCGATAAAAGTTCAATGATTTAAGATATCGAAATAGACGCTACAATATATATATGATAGACAGTTTGTACGGAACATTTTTTTATTCAGAATTATCTATCAAAGAGAGAATTTAACGCGATAGACTCCTGATCGAACACCCCGTATAAACCGGGGAAACGCTTTTTCCTTATGCACAAGCTCAAAGAACACGGCGGCCTAAGAATTCGAGCACCTCCTCGTATCGACTATTCTTCTTTGGCTTACGTTTCCCTTTTTTCTTCTTTCTTATGCCTCCTTGCCTTCCACTCTTTACGAGCTTTCTCCTTGAGCTACGTTTTAAGTGTTTACATTTTCATCCCTATTTATGTAGGATCCACGCGTCGGCGTGAAAGAGGTCCGTCCAAGCAGGCCTCTCGAGAGGGCGAGAACTCTTTCATCTGGATTTTATTAAGCAGACGGGCCGATCAATAGCGAGAAAGTGGTTTTTATCAGGCGCAGGAGGCAGAAGTTTGGTGAATTACGAGATTCGGTTGGTGGCGTGGTCGTTCGAACCGCATCCCTGTATTCGCGTATTTGCATTTAGATTCCAGTTTTTGGAAGTATTCTGCCCTACCCTCCCTTCCCACGATAGATTTGTGTATACCCTCCGCGACTATATACTGGTAGTTGTCTTTTGTGTACGGGAGAGTTATCTAATTTTACTTCGGTTTCCGGCGCCGTGTTTTTACCGTGACATCCTGACGGATACGTACGAGAGCCTTTCTCAGGTACATTTAATATTTATGTCCACCCTCCTCCCTCCATCCTCCTGTCCGAAACTGGAACGCGTAATATTTACGTTCCTTCTTGCACGCTTGAAATTCATGGACCGAGATTTTTCTGATCCAAGGATGATATATAAACGGGAGTGGCTGGTGGGACGTTTCGATTATGGAGCATTTTATGTGGTGTTAAATGGTGAGAACGGTTTATAACGCGGAACGCGGAACGAAGCGTAATGCGCGTTCGGTGTATCGAGGTGTTCAAATATTTAAGCGATGGACGAGTGTTAAATCGATCAGTTAATTATGCTCGTTGTTCGGACATGCATGAATATAAAGATAATCCGTGTCCGCGGTTTGCTCCGAAAGTAACGAAACCACCGTTTATCCTAATTTCTCCCTGTTACCTTTTCAAGAATCAATCCGATCGTGATCATTTGACAGGACACGCGAAACTGTTACGTAGCTGCACGTCGAATGACAAAGATCGAAACGTAGAATTAAATCGATGGATCGTGTCGGTACGCAGCAACTTGAATCAATCGGTCGGTTCGAGTTAATCGAATCGGTATTCGCCAAACGTTTTCCACTGTTCCTCGTTTAAGAATTGCTTTGTCACGAAAAAAAGTAGATTGTATCCCTTGGTCTGACTTCTAATTAAAATACGTTTAAGGAAAAATGAATGAAGCTTTTACCGTTTGTGTCGACGGTACACGAGTAGCGTCGTCGGCTGAAAATCAGATTGAATCGCCACTAATAGGAAGTTGGTAATGGCGTATTTAACGAATGCATCCAGTCGGAAGGAATTCAACTTCTTCGTAACTTCGGAATCAATACGATCGCGGTATTGTTGACGAAACGAAGGCAGTTCTCGAGTTGACCTTAATGGCGTCTCATTAGGGCCGTAATTAGACGTTTCGAAAATATAAAATTCAGCCTTCCCTTGGGAAGCAGGTAAATAACAGGATCGTCGCGTACATAGAAAGAGCTTTTCACCGGGTGAATCTAATTTTACCCATCCCCGATACTGCCACGTCACCTCTAAAACTCGTAACATAGATGAAGGAGGGATTACGTTGCACCGCATTTAATAAGCTTCTCAATTTCTGCGATGAATTCAGAGGCGACCAGTTAAAATTTCTTTCCTCCTTGAAAACTAATCAAGAAACTAAATTATGAAACGCGGTCCAAGATGATTCTAGCCTTTAATTGAAAACCGGACAAACAAAATAAACGGAAAAAGCGAGAAAGAGTACAAAATTGGTTCAAACCAGCGAGGCGAACGAATGGAAAAAAAGCCCTCAAAGACAATTGTTTTATCGGGACAGACGATAAAAAATCACGTTCAAACCGCGGGAAAATTGCATCGGATACAGAAACGAACAATCAACAGAAATATCCTCGAGTCGTGATGTTTTAATAAATTTTCAACGCATCACAGCCTCCTGTGTCCACCTACGAATTTGCTGTTGTTTTTCCTCTCTCGCACTTTTTTTTTTTTGATTTGCACCAACACAGTCGATAGTTCGCCGCAGCCAATCCCATCGTCGATTCAATGGTCGACAGAAGCACTTGGAGCGTGCACGCTTCAAAAGAGCACGCTCTTGTATCACGCAGAGAAGCGCTTAAAACTCGATCCACGCTTTCGCTCGCGCCTGTTCGTCCGTGACGCGCCGTTGAACGGAAGGTCGCTCGGCACATGGGGGTCGGGATGGACAAAAGTGTTTCCAATGGGAGTGAAGGGGGTTATGGCGAAGGTTTTGTCGCCGTGTTTACAATGTTCTGTCACACCTGATCCTATAGCAGACACAGGACCGTCGCGTCAGTCCGCGTCGTTGGGCGAACAAGGTGAACGAAGGTAAAGGGGTACGTTAGTCGGTTTATAGTTTCTACCTAATCAAGGTACCCTAAAATTCCCCGAATCGTGTGATCATTAGGAGATAGTACAAAGGCTTTGCGAACGCTCGCACGGCCGTCGACGAGACTATTTAGACCGGAAGATCAAAAGAAATCTTTCCATTCGCGATGATTTGATTCGCCGAAAAAATTATTTGGAATTCTGTAGAGTCGTTCCACTTGGTTCACTTTCCCGACACGTTTCGATACGATTTTGCTGCACGAAGTTACGGCTAACGGTTCAAGGATCGATCAAAATTTGGCGACTCTTTAACCTTTTGACAGTTCGATAAATTTGCGATCAAGAATAACTTCGACAAACGTCGCTGTGTCCGAGTTACAGTCTGGGTAAACCGTCGGAGGGTTAATTTTGCCACTGACTGTATTTTGGCGGCGGCCATGCGAGCATTAAAGAGAAAGAGAGCAAGCAGAAGCTTTCGTACGCTATCCCCGTACAACCCCTAACCAGCCACGATGCATACCTCAGCCATTCCGCTCCTCATAACCGCCTTTGGACCCTGGTAAACAATATGGGATAGAACGGTAAGCTGCTCACGTCTGACGCGTCACGTTCTACCATTTGCAGAGGCCAGAGCAGAGATAGCCGGTGACTCGGAGAAGTTCGTGAGGCCAGGTAGCACCCTGCAGCTTCATTGTCAGGTGAAAAACTGGACCCAAGCACCCACCTATGTATTCTGGTACCACAACTTCCGGATGATCAACTACGACAACGCCCAGGGGGTCAATGTCAGTACCGATCTGGCGGGAGGGAAAAGTTGGCTGGAGGTGTCTCGTGCGTCCGATCGTCATTCCGGAAATTACACCTGCAAGTCGAACGACGCTCAACCGGCCTGGGTGCTGGTGCACGTATTCAAAGGAGATAATCCGGCCGCGATGCAGCACAGCATCGCGTCATCACCATCTGCCATGGCGTGCAGCGCGTTGCTGATGATGTTCACCACGTTGAAGTTGGTGTTGCACTCCACCACCACGAACTGACCATCGTGCAACACTTTCGCTCGTCAGGGACAAAATTAAACGAGTAATTGAATGGTTGTGATGATTCTTTCTTTCTTAAGTAAAAAAAAAGAACTAGGTACAGATAGTGTTGGTTATGTTGTCGGACTCTGATTGGATCCGTGAATTCATCTTCGAAAAGGGTGAGGAACGCGTTACGTCAAAACGTAAAATGACGGAGTTTGTAACGTGCCGACTAACGAGACTGTGAACTCCAGAGCCAGGGATAAAGAGAAATCGTGGAAATAGGAACTGTGATGGCATCCTACATTTGATTCCCGGTGCCACGATCCCTGTTTTTCATGGATACGTATGAAAGTGTAAGTCGTATACGTTTCTCGTGTAACGAACGATGTCTGTGTAAATAACGAAGCGTTCTCGGTGTATCGTTAAGACCACGATGCTCAAGCAATTACTTCCGAACGATTCTGTCGCGTTTAGTCACTTGTATCTCGAAAAATCATTTTATGTTTGATCCGGGACTCGAAATCGAACGTACGGGATCACGATACATGTCGCGCACAAGCTGGAATTTCACGCGACACCGCCGCTCTATTAACCGTTGTGATACGTGTAAATGTAAGCTATGTGTACTATCGCGATCATAGAAGCGTAATTGTGTAATCTGTCTGCGACGAGTGGCACGATTAATGGCGATAATCCTGTCGCGAACCGACGCATTTTGCCGACCGAAACTTTCCAAACCGTGTTCCACCTCGTGGCGATAACTTTATTCGGTCGCGGTATTAACTCTCCGTCTCTCTCTCTCTCTTTTCGCACTCTGAAAATTTGTTACGTTAATGGCAACGACCCACGAGAGATCGCCACGGCTGTCGGGCAAACCGGGTCCGTAACTTTGTTCGGAAAAAGAGAAACGAGAAGTATACGCTGTCGTGATTGAGTTCGACCAGTTCTCGACGATTACCGCGTCCGATATTAAATTAAAACGTACACACACATCGCCGAGATCTAATTGAATACCATAATATTCGGCCTACAGGTGCGCGTAATTAATCGTGATAATCCCGGCGTAATGCAGCACAGCCTAATGACATTATTTTCTATTGCCTTGCTACGCACGGACAACCTTGCTCATAATGTCCAAATTAGTTCTATCTGACGTCCACAAAATGACCGTGCTCAGGTGTTACGTGTATGTGTGTAGAGAAGTTTACGCGGGACGCGAAGGTTCGTTGTAAAACGGCGATACCTTTGACGGGCATGTTTCATGTTAAACTATTTGCACGAATCAAGTGATAATCTTCGTGTTAATTGTATCATATTAGGAGGGATCTCTCTGACGTCGAGTTGTGCCAATCGTGTCTATTATGTTCGATGGTTTTTTTTTGTACATATATTTTCTGACGTCGGTTGATCGTTGTTCGTAAATTATACGAGTGTTGCTGAACTTATGGATATAAATTGTGCAGATTAACAAGTAATCGTTTATTCTTAAATGTGTGACTTTTGCATAAATAATACGTTCACCTCGTTTAAGGATACAGGCACATTGACAAATAACAACACTATGCATTTACGGATTAACAGAGATATTTCGAAGATATTTTGTTTAGGCAATCAGTATTCGTATAAAAGTAATAAAATATATTATCGATCAACTTCGAATCACGTGTTCATCGAGAGTTAATTTCATTCAAGTCCATTAAGCTGTACAATTTGTTTCCACTACTCGTTAGTACCCTGTACATTATAAATCCTTGATAGAGATACGTTTCCGTTCTCCGACGAAGAACAGAAACGGTCTTCTGGACCACGATGTTTCGCAGCGTTAGTATTACAGCATGTTATCCATTATCACCCAAGTAGTTATCCCACCTGTCCATACACGTTGTCAACGAGGATAATCCAATTGCGAAAATAATAAACCACTCGTATTGCAGATCGTAATAGTGCACCGGATCTCGATGCGACCAGACGAAAGATTATCGTAAGCTGCATCGAAGATGGTGCATTGATTCGATAACAATTCCCCGAAAGGAATCAAAGATCGATTGATTTATCGCGGTCATAAAAAAAAAGTAAGATTATTTCGAGCGTGTAGCGTTCGATGAGAAAGATTTGTTTGATGTAAAGTTGAAGCAATGGATAATTTAATATGATGTTCGATGATATTGTCACTGTCTGTTGTATGTATATACCTATATAAATATGTTACGAACGTCGCACAATGTTACTCTCATTTACGGATGAATAAAGTTTTCATATAAATTCCAGCTGTTATTGTAGATTGCGGCGGAGCATTCAGTTATTCAAAACTTGTTTGCCTAATAATGACGACAAATCCGTATTGTTCGTACTTGAACGCGACTGTCTCTCGAGATTTTGCGAAATTAACGCGAATATTCTCATATGGCCATTCCAAAGAGACAGATGAGCATCCAAGTAACGAACAGACTGCGAATATTTTTATATTTTCTCACCTTTATTATCCAAAGTATCTTAATTTCTACATTGTGAGAGATTAATTTCGATCTTTAATCCAGTAAAGGTTTACAATAGGCTCTCGTTACATTGCCACGAACGAGACTATAGCAGTGGAAGTTTGACTGCCGAAGCTTTCCCGCCTGTATCCTCTTCGACAAGCTTCGTAATAATACGATGAAGCGACATTGATATGTGAAAGTTTGTGTAAGATCGACAGTATAAAGGATGGCAATTAACAAAGCCGGATACATCAAAGATTTCTTGCTGTCGTTCTATTTTTTCATGGAAAATCTCAAATTTTTCGATCGTGCCGTCAGTTACATACACTTTGACGTACACAATAGAGTCAGTATTTCCATTACCGGTGTAATATAGACGTGAGTCTTTACCGAAGTAAAATACCAACGGAATGCGATGGGTTCATGGTGCATAAGCACTTTCATTATATCCCACTGTTTCACTTCTCTCTATTCATATATTTTCCTCTCCTGTTCTTCCTACGGAGAGAGAGGAATAATTTCACCGTGACACAGTTCGAGCCTCGATCTCCGATAATAGCTGCATGCTAATGGCATTGTTTGCCACATTAAAATTACCGCTTCGTTCAATCGTTACTAATTGATTATTACGCCCGTGAGTCGATGCTATTCAAGAATTATGATTCTATTAATCGACGGAACGGCTCTTTACGCGACTCGTTAACCGCGAAAGAATCGCTTGATTCGTTCGGAAGACACGATATATTGTTCCGATTCGCTTTGTGTCGAGTAATTGCGAAGATAGTACGCTCGACGCAATTAGAACATCATTGAAACTAAATTTCAGAATGGGAACTCGAGTGACACTCGAGTGAAGACGATTTTGCCGGTGCTCAATTATGTTTACCTTGAACAGCATCAAACGCACTTCTGATCGAGAGTTTCGATACTAGACTCGAACCAGCTACACGAATTGCCTTCGGTGATTTCACCTTCGTACACCGTTTCTCAGCTGGGGTATTACTCAACCTCGAAAGCATGATAAAGAAATGATCATTTTTGGTCTCGCGTAAAAGTGAATAGTTCACACGGAACATTTATAATAGCGGAGCCGTTGATTTATGTGACAGTCGAGTATCAAAAGTGCATTTTTATTTCGTTTTTCTTATAACGCATTCAAATCCTATTTTTTAATATTCTACTTTTACATTTCGCGTCACGAAGGCAGGTTGAATTTTCGAATAAAAACGTTTACCAGCGTATAGCTGAAACGCTACATAGAGCATGGCCGTATTCGCCTCGATTTCTCCGTAAATCGTGTTTCTCTCTCTCAGAAATTGTGCTCGTCACAATTAAGAGAAGTCTCGAACGCCTACGGAAACTTTGTTTCGACTTTCTGTCTATCCCGTCTCTTTTTTTCTACCTAACCTGTCTTTTCTTTCCTTTCCAAGGAACCGTATCCTGTTGACCCGTTTTAAAGAGTCTGGCGGATCGGTGTTGGCTTGCAATCAAGCAGCCAGCATTCGACTGTGCTAAATTTGAATCGTTAATATCGTGTCCCAAACGACTTGCACGGACCGACGTCATTATTCCAGAAAGATGACTCTAATCTATTCCTACCACCTCGGCTCAAAATCTTAACTCGTTTCTGATCCGTGTCTTCGATAGGAAGTATGCCTATATCACGCGGGTTATCCGATTCCATTAACGTCCGCGACAATGCCCCGCGCATTCCTAATTTCCCGTTCGAACCGATAAAATCATCGATAATCGGAACAACACACGAAACAAATTGATCAATTTTCTATCTTCGCAGCTGGGCGCGAAAATTGACCCAGTACGAGGTCGATGCAGAACGTTCTGAAATTTTAGGTTCAGAGGGAAATATGACTGGAGTAATCGGGTTACAAGAGCGGTGCGCATATCAAGGTTGAAGACCACAAAGGACATGGTTGTAATTCAAATCGGAAACGCGTGCGATCGGTTCAAGTTCGAATGGGACAAGGGAGAACGTTTTCTAGCGATTCGAACCAATTCAACGTTCCTTGGTCCGTCTTTGCGTGGAACATTCGTCGGTAATTCGAAGTGCTACTCCTGGTCACCGATCATTTTACATCCTCATTGATATGCAAGGAACCCTTTAGCCGAGAACGAAGCCCCGAGCGAAGTCGTTTCGTAGAGATGATAAATTCGAAGAGCGGCCGATGACCGAAATCACGTGGAATATGTTCTGGTGATATTCGACGGAAATCATCCACGAACTTCCAATAAAATTCGATGGAAATTCTAGCGACGCCTGTTCGCCCTTTGATTCTCGAATCATAGCTTTGATTTCGCGTGTATTTCGATGGAATGTCACGCGGTTTAGTTTGTTCGCGTTCAATTTTCTACCCTGGCATCACCGGCTTTCGTTGGGAGGAGCAATTAGGACAGAGGGAAAAAGAGAGAAGGCGTGAAAACGAGGACAGAGATCGAAGTGCGATCGTCAAATGAACCCAACGAATTAGAACTTCGCGGCATCAAAATCCAGAGAGTACAGGAGACATTCCATGGTAATCCCAGTTGGTAACTGCTTGAAGTTTTAATGCACTTAGGCGGCAATTCTGGTAAAGGCAATTCAAACTTTATCTTCGGCCGGATCGTTATTCACTTCGTCTCCGTTTATTCACCGTTACAAATACGTTCTTCTTCGTTTTGGTGGATAGGGCCACGGTTCGCTGTACAAACGGAAAGATGTTTCGCCGTGTAAAGTTCAATTAATGGTAATGGATACAGTTTCATCCTTATTGGACTAACTTTTCTCCGGACTTCTTGTATCAGTGCTCTTAGGTAAGTCGAAAATAACATAAAATATACCAGATTGGCAAGAAAATTGACCAACCTTTCGTCCTGTTTTGCTTCGAACTGGCCCACGTTCTACGCGAAATGTTAAGGATTCAAAATTATTTATATTCGACGAGTATCGATCTAACGCTTTTTCCAATTTTGTCGCGAAAATAAGTGGTCACCCTACATTACGAGGATATCGATAAATAATTCCGTACGGAAGGAGATCGTTTAGCTCTCAAGTAAAAAGTCGTGGCGTTGCGATTCCATCATACCGGAAGAAAAATATTCGTTCAGAAAATTTTGCCAGTTCAAAGTCGACGAGTGGGTTGGAGTTTTAACCAGGCTCGTTAGAAATTGGGCCAGCTCGATTCTCCGGCATTTCCCGGTTCTCGACCCGGAGACGTGTTTCTCGTTCGTCTTACGCGAATCTGCGGAAGAAATTCGTGTCCCTAATGCGGCCACTAAGCCCTGGCCGCTCGTCAACGAGGATAATTCTACGAGGTGGCTGGCCGGTGTCGGCAAATGACTCTGCTCAGTGGCTCGATGACCTTATCGACCGGGCTGGGATTGACCCACGCCTCGTCAGCCTTTTACTGACGAACCGTGATAAGCCCTGATTGTTATATACGACCAACCAAGCTACTCGTGCCGCCACGAGCCAGAACAAATTCGATTTTGGATGCTCCTTGGGTAGCGTTATCCACTCGTAGTCGAGCATCGATCGACGTTCTCAGAAAAAAGATTTTGTTTGCGATCTTAGTCCGGGCTAAAGAGGACGACGACAGATCCCGAGCGAGTTAGGTCGAGGGATGAAATCGTGAGAAACATGCAAATAGCCCGTCGTTCACCCTCCAATCGAAGCGTATACGTTGAAAATCAAGAACCTTTTTATTACAGACTGGCGTGTTCGTGCTCGCGCATATATGGAAAATACAAAACGAACGAATATGAAAAGGGGAAAGGAATAATCGCGAAAATAAAGAACCGTGAGAGCATGAAAAATGTAGTCAACTTACACGTATGCATCGACGGTCATAATAGTCGATTCGTTGCACGCGCTCGAACAGCGTAACGTAATCGCGGTGAAACATGCATTTAAAAGCACTTTAAATATTGAATGTTCTTCATGGTGAATATTTCAGGCTACCGAGGACCGATGCGCGTTCAAACGTTTGCGAGTTTGATAGTTCGGCCAGCGGTTTCGATACGAAAACGAAGATTCATGAAGTTGGTCGATAAGTTGAGAACGAATTAAAGTCACGAACATGCATAGAGCACGATAACGGTTCGTCTCGTCGAGAAAATCTTTTACTCGTGCGCGGATTTTTCCTTCAAAGCGTCGGAAAAAAATTCATTTTCAGTCTGATTAGGTGCCGGTCGAGGATAAAATGGTTTTGACTGACACCCACGTGACAAGTTCACCCTGTTATGCATACAACGCGGCTTTATCCCCGTTGTTCAAGGATTACACGCCGCTGTCTACGTCGGATGTAACGACTTCGACAAAACAGCGAGATGATCCACTGAGAGATACGTACCTACGTATGCATACGTGATATGACGCTGGGACTCATGCACGCAAAATGCATTCTAAGGAAATATTTATGCGACCCGTACGTGCACGCGAACCTATCTGGATAAGAATGTTTTCGAGCAAAATATTTCCTCTGAAACGGACGTGGTTATATTTGTGAATTTGTTATTTTAAAATAACGCGTTTAGGGATTCAGGATGCGTTAACTTATCGTACGATTGATCAATTTTCACTACGCAATACTGCCTGAATGTCGGATGTCTATTTTCGAGACATAAAAAATTCGATATAAATTCGTGATATAAAAGTGCAACGTCACTTATGACATATCTGCTCGGTGTTCGAAGTTCGATGAAAACGAATACATAAACGTTTTATTACTGCTCCTAATATAAACTGATTGATATATCGGAATAACCAATCTCGAGCTATGAGAAATCTGACACGATTTCGTGACATAAAACTATCGCAAAATAGCAGTTACGATATATTAACGTTTCGCCGATATTTCGAATACAAAATTTATTTCTATTTAGGGAAACTACGAATCAATCTGTTGTTCGATATCGCATATCAAATTTCGGTCTATATCCCATAGTGGTAATAAACTTTTCGTACAATTACTTGATCCTATTATTGTTTTTAGTCCTGGTTCCTATATTTTTCACCCTATCTGACAACCCACGTCGGTCGCTCAAGAAGCCACTTACCTTCGCGAGGTCAAGCTGCACGCTAGACTTTACTGTCTCGAAACGATAAAGGAATTTTTGAGTTATTTCGAGAGGAAAAACTTTCTGATTGCCTGTACTATTTTGTAGACTGTGGGTTTCAACTTGTTTAGCGGCGAATTCGCGCAGAAACCACGAGGAAAATAACGCGAGTCGAAGAAACACAAGAAATAAAGTTGATTAGCACCGATGAGGTTTCTCGCGAGCTTTCAAGAAAGATTGTTCCTGCCAGATGCCCTGTGTTTGTGTTTTATCACTCGAAAACGAAACACAGGACAATCGTTGCGTTTCGTCGAAACACCTCAAGCGTTCCAGCATTTCTCCTTTCCGCACTTTTACAGCTGCAAATTCCTGTGCCACCGTTTTTCAACCACCCCGTATGTATGCGCATCCGTTCGCCGTGAAATGTACATTCTTTATAGAACGCCGGCAAACCGTGGGGCTGAGTAAAAATGGAACAACGTGGGATCAATATTGAGCCTGTTAATGCTTATATCTGGTCTCGTACAAAAATAATTTCCATCGTGACCAAAGAGACCATGGAGAAAACGGAAGGTTAATTAGATTTTCGTCGTTGCGAAAATTACTCGATTTTGTACGTTGTATCGACTTCGCGGTATCGGCAATCGTTATCACCGTTTTACGCTGTATGACGGCCATCAAGAGGGCTAAAAAAAAAAAAAATGAAATTTAAGAGGAAAGTTTGCTTTTACGTGGATGGACTTTTATCGTCGGCATCGCCTTTATTTCGCTTTCCACCCCCGGTTACTCTTCGATGCTACACGCGACAAGGACGTGAACTAATCTCGTTGGAAGCAGATACTTTTAAATAAATGTCTTCCTGTAAATGTATCCGGGAAATTATACGTGGCCCTGATGCTATCGTGTTTGCTCGGAGCGTCGCGAGATGCTCCCTCGGTACGGAAGCTTTTTAATAAAGACTTAACCCCGCCGTTCGCCGCTGAAAATTCCTTTTCCGGTTCGCATCGTACGACGGCACAAAAGCTGCATGCCTATGCTGTTTGGATTTATCGAACGATATCAGACGATTACAGGCTGTGGCAATAACGACCACGTGATCGTGGACAAACACGGTTCTTCAAGTGTTAGAAAACAATTTTTAAAAGCATTCTCTCGTTATGAAATTTCGTTGGCTAGAGAATCGGTACACGTCTCTTATTGAATCTACCGACAATTTTTATCCATTTTATTGAAATGCCATTAAGGTTTTTTTACTCTTAGGAGAACAGCATTATCTCGTTAAATAAACTTGTACGATTTTACGCTTACGGATTATTGATAGAATTATAACCGAGAGTTTCATTTAACGTACGCTGCAAAATGATTAATTTTCACGTTGTAATTGGTATCTGATAGAACGAAAAAAATCCAATATTTAATCATGTTCGCAAAGAACCGATCTTTCGCTTTATTGATCTTTTAAATGTAATTAGAAATACATTCGTCGAACAAGGTATATGGCTCTATGTATTACGATATGTATACATATATACTTAAATCGAATTTAGCAGAGATATGAATACCCATCGTCTACCCGTGCTGTACATTTTATATCCACAAAGGGTAAAATCAATCAATTAAATAAATGAAAAACTCCTACATTTCAATGAAAATTGTTCGCTCGAATAATCAGGATAACGAGAAATTTCCTTTTTATGGGAAGATAAATCTTTTTCCTGTTACCGGCATTATCCACTTTCGCATCACGCGTTTCGGAATAAAGTCCGACTATCAGTTTTTTTTCTTTTTATCATAAATTACATCGTCGGAGTGGTCGAAGATGACGAGGAGTTCTCAAAGTGGAAGACTTGCCTGTACAAGAGAGAAAATGGGATAAGTTGGATCGATGGGGCAGGATATCAGGCGAATATCGTGGGCTATGTGAAAACTACTGTGAAAAGGTAAGTTACTTAAAGAAGCAAGATTTCACCGCTTTCCTAGCCGGCTACGAGCCACGCAAGTTTCCGATTCTGGCTTGATTGCATAAGGCTGGATTTAAGGTCGGCGAACGAAGTTTCAAGTGTAAAAGGGTGCTTTAAGACTGCGGGCTAGAATTTTTCGCGGCATCAAAGATACGTGCGAACTTTCCTCGGTGACCGAGCTTAAAGTTGAAGAACTACGGTCGTCGATCGTCGCTCTTGTTCGATCTGAAATGGCACAGCCCAGGGTTTAAAGTTCTTCTTACGTAAATGAACGTCGCCTCGTGCGGAAAGTTTATCTCAAAGTCATGTCTTTTCCTTTTTTCTGACCAGCGGACGAAGGAGATTACGAAGGAACGAGACAAAACAACGAGGTCGTTTGTAAAAATGCGTTTCCCAGCTATAGTTTCCTCTTGGACAAGTTTTTCCTCGTATTGCCGCAGTTGCATTTTCCATTCTATCGTTATCGGAGCGTTCTAAGAATACCGATCGCGATATTACTTGTTGATATTGTGGGTAGAACGATCGAACGAGGGGAAATCCTCGTTTCATCCACTGGGTGTTCCCCGAGTTCCCTACCTTTTCTGCAGTCTTTCGTAATATATTACACGAGTTGTGGGAAGTCCAAGCAACACAGTTTTTGCCATTAAGCGGAAAAGAAACGAAATATTGTATGACATGGAAAGGAAATAATTGTTGCGCAATAACAAAAAAGGCCGTTCAATATTGGCGAACAAGTATTTTCACGTAATTTCGAGGAGAAAAAAAAAATAAATAAAATAAATGCACCAGATGAAAAGGTCAGGAGGTATAGAATCCGTACACGTTCTATTTCCACAGAGGAATTACACGCGTGTAAATGATTTATATATCCTATTTCCTGTGGTAAAATCAATTTCTCTGGCGTTACAACGGAAACGTAGTCGAATATTTTGTCATGCAGCAGCATGGAGTGAGTGGCGAGTGAAAATAACCGTGGGTGCGCTCACGAACAAACGAAAAACAGCGGGTAAATGCGTTCCCAGGTCCATCAGAATGGCGTGCGCTTAATGAGTTTAAAATCTGGCTTTGACCCAAAATCATCCCCTGTCCGAGCTTTTCAACCATATTAATCGCACGCACCAAAGAGATGAGACGTTTCAAATGTTTCTTTTGCAACTGATATTATTGAATGTTTCTGTTTGCAGGCAATATGCTTTTGAAATTATATTCCAACATTAAACGAATATTTCCCATTTAAAATAAACGCATTAATATTTACCGTGCGCGGTCGATACAATAAAAAATATTTAAATTGTTTCAATTTTCGTCCGTTATTCGGTGCACCCGAATAACGATCCGATTTATTAAAACCTGTAAGTATTTAACATTCCATTTCCAACGATAAATAATTGTTCCGAATCCTTCGTTTCCTCGTTACTCCTTTCATGATCGTTTCGCGTTTATCGTTCTAATAAACTGGCTCCTCGAACGCAACCGACGATATATCGAGCAGTATTTCAAGGATACACAATTGGCAGAAAAGAGTCTGAAATACCATCGACTCCGCGAATTGAATGTACGACGAAAACGCTCAAAGCACGTCGATATTCTGTTTGCAAACCCCTGGTGGAAAGCGTGACCCTTCAGCCAGCCTCTTCCAACGATTGACGTTACTTCTATTAACCCGGGCGAAATGAAACATAACCGTTTCACCTGGCACACCGCTATCGTCCCGTCCAATGTCCGGTAACTTGTGCTCTCACGGACATAATTCAACCGCGTATACAATCGACCCGTACGAGCGTGTAATCTTGCGTACGTATGCTACCGTTCATGAATATACGGTCACCGCTTTATACTCCATAATGTTTCGTTTTTGCCGCAAATGGAAGTTTTTACGTTAATTTGGCTTCTTTAATAACCTCGAATTGCCATTATTCAATGGTCCGTTCTTTAATTCCTCGGATAACGGGGCGGGCTTTTCGGTAAGCTGATTAATTTTAAATTACTTTCTCTGATACGCGAGCATTTTTCGTTCGGAAATTCGAGTGTCTAAATTTGGTCGAGGCGACGTTGTATACGCTTCGTAGCTACGGATCACGATTGACCGGGTCACCACCCTCCAGGGATTAATTATTTAACCGGATCGAATAATTTATTTGACTATTAAATCGATATAGCACGAACGATGCTTATTACTCGGAAAACACGGATTAAATGTCATACAAAATATTCGCTAACCCGTATAATCGGTATTGTCGCGGATTAATTAAATTGTCGTCACAACGGTAGATTAAGGTGTATTAATTGGCAAGAGCGAAGGATGAGCTGAGTTGGTCAAGGAATTCAGGTGAAACGAACAAGGGGTGGAACGGGGAGAGATGAAACGGGTTCATTGAGTGAAAGGAGCAGGTAGGAAACGGACAATGTAAACACAGCGTCGAGGGAATAATCTGATTTTCAACCCGATAATTTACTCTGTTTAGTGACATTTATGCATTCATGCTTCAAACTTGCTACGTGTTCTTACTCTTGGACGATAGTGTACTCGTGTCTCGTCACATCGATTTGTTCGATGTGCTCGTGATATTCGCGACAAAGGCGAAATTATAAATTTTCATTTGTTCAAATATTTTGTTCCGCTAATACAATTCACGCGTGTAAATACTCACAAGCAGCTCACGATTCATAGATATAAACTTCGAAATAAGAAAAATATGCCACTCCAAGATCAAGTACTGTTCCTGTCCAAACAGAGTGAACATCTACCGACAGAAGAAACATACGTGTTCGATACTTTTTCAAGTACTATATGGTTCTGAAATTAGACAGCCATCGGTTGCGCAACGTTTCTTACGGATTCCCTTTTCGGCCGCCCGGTGATGCGCTTTCGTTCGTGGCTTTTGATTTACATTAATTGATTCCGGCCGATAGTATGGGCCCGGATGAACGATAACCATGACGAGATTCGATCTACCCATGCATATGTATGTATACTCGAGGCTGATCGGCGCTCCGAGTAAGAGGATGAGGGATACAAAAGCGGATAGCGGGCGATTTACGAGGAAAAAATGAATCGACTCCGCTGGCAATATTGTATTCTGTTCGTGACAGAACAAAAGCGTTTATTACGCGCCTCATAACGTATGTTAATTAAGAGGCTAATGAACACATTGTCAAGCGTAATAGTTAAAAAGAGCTCGTTGTTTCGTTATTGCCTGGCTGCATTGTATCCATTGTTCGCTTAATTAACAACGATCCCGTCGTCGTTACAACGTCACGTATCGAGGCTTTCTTGCCCGGTTTCTTTTGTACCTGCCAGCAAAATCCTTCTCGATTAATCGATCCACTCGTCAGCGATCGAGATATTTCATGGAGGATTACACGATCCTCCACGCACGTTGGTTAAAACGAATCTCCTGAAATACAACCTGACCCCCATAGACTATCTGTATCCAAAACCACACTTATTGGAGAGGAACGTCTAGCCAAAACCGATGAGAAATTTCCTGCCGTTAATTCTCGTTTTGCCCGTTCTAGGATTAACAATGTACATTCCTCGTTCGCGTGTACAGAAATTTCGGAATCGTTATTATACCGAGCCACGGTGGTGTCGACGGTGGTGGGAGTGTTCGCGAACAACGACATCACGCAGTTACGTTCGATCGAGCGGAACCACGGAATTTCGCAGTGGCAAACTTCCGTCGTGTCGTACGTGCAAGATAACTTTGTTTCGGGCGCTGTATCGCGTCGCTTCGTTGTCGGATATGGATGATAAAAGTTCCGTTCGATTCCAGTTGACCACCAGCCTATGCGGACACGCGCATTCGCTCGTGGTTAAAGCCAGACGAATTGGGGAACGTTGGGGTTAAAAATGAACGAAATTGTTCGCAGTTTTTTTGCTGCAGGCGCAATGTTACAGTTTCGGAAGATTATACCTCGTATTTTCTCTGATCCCTTCTTTTTTAACGGGATACCCGCATAGGCTGAATTAACCGAAGACGATTTCGCGTCGATTCTATCGGCAAGAGTAAAAACTGCGGTCCATCGATGTAGCTAAACAATACGCTCTGATCGCTGGAAAATGGTCGCAAATGCATCAGCATAAATCGTCCACTCGATGGAGCAATCGGGTGGTGACAAAAAAAAAAGAAGAAATAACCGGGGACAAAAGGCAGGCGAATATTTTTGGACATCCGTAGATTAAGGTGGGGGAACCCATGCGTATGGCAATAATGGTCGCGAACGTCGGTAGTAATGGTAACTACTGTATGGTCGACCGTTCAAATTCGCGAGTAAAAGCACGTTAAATTGCCTTCGACACGCTTTTTATGTCGCCCTGCCGTTTTGTTTCCTGCCATCCTCGAATTGACATCGCTTTGTATAATACGTGGTCACCACGGGACACTGTTTTTCCGCCGTTAATTCGTGATTAATTTGCTCGGTCCGTTTCGACCGGTTCCCACTTCGAATAACTTCGCCGAAACTTTTTTACATCGTTGTTGGCGAACTCTTACCGCACTCGTTTCATCGATCCTCCGAATCCGGTTACCGTTTTACTTTCCTTCTACTCCGTTTTTCCTTTTCTCGTCTACCGAAATTCCATTTAATTGTTCAACTTTGACAATCTTCGAATGAAATTGTGGGCAAAACGAGTCGGAGTCGGGGACAAAGGATGGCGGGTTAATATGAAAAATTCAAACGTCTGCACGAATTTAACGCACGCGTCGTGAATATTTAATGCATTATAAGTTCGTCGAGGGATCCTGAATAATTCATACAATACGTGAACTACCCAGTTAACGGAGCTTAAAACTACATGCGTATACATACCTTCCAGTTCGTTGGAAGTCGCCTTAATATTTATATAATAACTTACGCCCACGGGTCCGTAAGCTTTATTCAGTTTTCGCGGTTCACAAACGCCCGATGTGTATGACTTTAATTAAACTTTTACATTTTTCAAACGGGCGACAGCGCGCGTTTACGTATACGCGCGTGTGTATTATTATTTCGTTCGTTGGTCGCAAAAACTGCTCACTAAATTAATCGTACCGCATTATGGGAGCAATGATACGGATTTACAATTTAATTAAATAAAGTATTGCCGGGAGCGAACGCTGCCACAAGCGATAACCTTATGGATCAGTAATTTTATTTGCTCGTACAACATTAGTAGTTTCGGAAATACGTTGATATCCAGTTCCCGAGCGTGAAATAATCGTCGAATAATTTATTTAAATTCTTCAACGCTACCGATTAATACCAGAAATACCCGATGACACATCGGAAGAAAAGAGTGCTACGGAGTATTACTTAGAGACTGCATGAAATGGGACAATTGTCATCGTACAAAAAACGCTCAAATATTTGGCCGCTCGTTGATTATACGAGGGATACAAATTTTTGCGAAATTCGCTTCGAAATAACTACGCTCGTTTCGAACGTGGGTAAATCAAATTTTTGTCGATCCTCGCGGGACCAGTTATCGATTTTTCAAAGTATATATCTCGAAAAATGATTCGGTTCTCCAATATCGGTGCGAGAGCTTAATACAGCTGCTATTCGAATGCTCGCATTAAATTAATTTACCCAGAGTCGTTAATTTACCCTCTGTCACCAACGAAAATAAGCTGATTTCCTAGAATAACGAACAGGGTCCTGAATTTCTTAATTAAATGCGTTCACGTTTGACTTTGGAAAACGTCATTTGCGTGTTTACCTAAGGCCGAATATGCATTCGCGTGTTTGTTGATACGCAACGCGCTGCTACGGTAAACTTCGCCTGCGTCTTTCAACTCGAAGATCAAGCGTTACTTGCAAATAAATGAATATCGACGTTTCTCGCGATCTTCTTAATAGTTGCAAATGACATTTTGTTAAGACAAGTAAACGCTCTTGTCAGGCTGAACCTATAGCGTAGCATCGCGTTGATTTTCAGATAATTTTAACGTGTCTTGGTATTTACGTCCCTTTTCACTGTGCCAGCGTCTTAAGAGTTTACTGTACTTGCCAATAAATATACAATAATTAACAAAAGAAAATTCTACATATATCCCATTAATATCGATATAAAAAGTAAAGTATCGTACGAACGTCTTTTATCAAATTTTTTATTAACGAGATTAGTGTCATGGACAATATCGGGACCAGCATCGATCCCGTATCGTATAATCGGTTCAAAATTGAACGCGTGCTCGAATTTTGTTTCTTACAAGGGAAATCAACGCGTCGATCGATTCGTTGTCTCTATAATCGATATAATTAGCGCGAAACGTCTGCTACGCGATAACATCAACGACAAGAGTGTCTATTTGCGCTATTCACTCACGGTCGTGACACAAGAATCTCTCTACGCGACCGCTTTTGAATCGCCGCATGAACGCCCACTAAACATCTACGATAAATATTCGCTACGTCCAAGCCTAATCGCTGTACATACATATAATTGAACTCTGATGACGCGCCGTGATCCTATCGTTCGCTGACATAACGAGTATTTTCTGCACACAATGTTTCAGGATTCCCCGCGCATATCTCTAGGTCGCGTGCTGAATTTGCTTTCCATATCAATACTCGCGACAATTGCTTTACTGACAGCATCGCCAGATGTTTAAACAACCTATAATTACCAATGGAATAGACTCCATTCGAACAGTCTTATCTTTAGCTACGAGTCACAGAAACGGGAACGTTTTTTGGGGCAAACACGATATTCTGTTACTCTACCACTTCTCGATACTTTTGCTAATGTTCAACGCGTTAATTACCGAACACTTTGAAGTAGTTGCCAACAACATAAATTTAACATTGAAGCGCTGATAATCTGGAATAATGAATTTTAAAGTTAAATTAAGCAACTAAATGATTATAACAATGTGCCGCACTATGCACGATCATTTTCACTGGCGTAATTAACGTATTAACACGCGTTTTATCGCGCTATAATATTCAGAACACGATTATCCAGAAATTATTCAGAACTCGATCGTTTCATTTTTCAATTTAAGCTTCCGACTCACTACCTCGCGTAATTACTGTTGTAATTAAAATTTCCTACGCAAATTTGCTTTTTGACGATTGTTCACCGTTGACACTTAAACTGATATCCTATACTCGTTTAAGAATCCATTCGATTAAAAATACCAACTATCGTCCCTGATGTTGGTCCGAAATGCCTCTATTACTCGTTCTTGTCTCGCTGACTGTCCACGATCTTCGATGCTCGATTTATCGGAACATCATCATGAATTGTTTGAAGAGCGCCGGCAGAGCTCCTCTTAACGAAAGTATCGTGATCAACGCGGTAACGATTATGCAAATTAGCTGGATATTGGGCACGTTAGAGACGTAGGGAAACCAGCCCTTTTTGTAACCATAACACTGCGAAGCCATGCCCAGGACAAAGCAGCTGATGCCTAAGAAGTTGTGGCAAAACTTGACGATCACGGGTCTGATTACCGTGCGAAGTTTCGCGGCGACGAGGACCGGATATCCAAAGGCGACCAGAAACAGCATAATAGCTATCGACGCGATGCCGAGAATCGCGTGGATCGACTTGAAATGAACGGACTTCTCTCGGTACATCACCACGGTGCCGGCAACGATGCAGATCGCTCCGAGTAACTGCAGGATCCAGTGAACGTGGCTCTTGGCACGACGCGTAAGAAAGTTCGTCAAGCTGCTTTCATCGGCTAGCACGACAATGGCCTCTGACATCAGTAGGACGTACTGAAAAGGATAAGATCGAGTCGTCAGAGGTCGAGGAAGTTGCAGTCGTTTGGCCAAGTCGTTAGAACTTCTTTGGCCACCTCGGTTACACCCTTTCTGTCCGTTTGGGGAAAAGAAAGAACGTCTGGCTCGGGGCTGACTAGCTGGCGCACGGTCATTCTTGAATTTCGATTTCGCGTTCCGGCTGGGAGGTGTGTAACCGGAGAAATAAATGGTGCAATTTGAATCGCAGCTAGATCGACCCTCGAACTTGCAAACAGGACTTCTGGGCAAGGTTACGGGAACTTCTTGTTCCACGATTTTCCCTTTGAGCGTTCTTTCCGCCGATTAGAATTGCTCGCCTCGAATTCTAGCTTATACAAAACCGATTTATTGTACACTTCGGCGACGCAAAGGAATGTCCTTGAATAACGTTCCATCGAAACTCGACGAGCTCAAATAACATTTCAAATTATCGTGACATATATTTCGAACGATAACGGATCGATCGTTCATCAAAGTTGTCAGCTGTTCGAACCGATAAAAATCTTATCCGAGTACTGCTAGTTTATTGTTAAGAATACTGTTTGAACGCTGGAACAACCGAATTCGTGTAAATAACAGTTTTTGATAGTTTTGTTTGAAATTTTGTCACGTGTGAAAATTTTCGCGTCGAGGTACGAACTTTCGCGGAATTTTATCGAGATATAAAAAGTTGATCGCTCGTGTCAATTTATTTTGAATTTAAAGTCAATAACAGTGGACACAAACACGAATCAATTTCACGCAACAGTTTGTAAAATCTCAGTTTATCGAATAATGTAAATAAAGTCACGAAATTTCTAATTTCGTTAGAAATAATGCGTGACCTAATGCTTCGTCGGAGAGTATAATCGATATACGTACCCCAAGAGTGCAAAGAGCGACGTGCAGAAGCATTAAGGTGGAAGACTGTATCGAATAGTAAAGAAGACAAACTGTCACAGCCACGATAAGTACATGGTTAATAAGGTCTACTGCCGTAACGAATGTGCTGTAAATGCTTCGCCTCTCGCTAGGGGTTTCCAAATTGGTGAAACTATTCGAAGAACTCGATGACGAAGCTGTGTCAACCTTTACGCCCTTCAATTGGAACGATGATGTACTCGCTTCCTTTCCCTCCATGTTTCTGAAATACCTACAAAGTTTCGAGTATATAATTACTTACAAACACTTGCAAAGTTGCCGGCGGATCGTGTAAAACTTTGTCGGGACTAATTTTTAATCAAACGATTCGGAGCCTCGTAACATGTTTTTATACGCTGTGGCATTTCATCGTGCTCTAATTATAAATAAAAATTGGTAAATCAACGAAGCGTAACGACGTTAGAAGTTCTCTTGTAAGTTTACTTTTTACTTTCTTTATTACGCATCAAAGTTCTTCTAGCAACCAGCTGAAAACTGTTTAGTGACGGTCAAAGAGTGTGGCCGTAAAAGTAATTACTAGGCAAGATAATGGGAATTACAAAGGGGCCGACCCGGTGTTTGTGTCGAAGTGATTACATCTGGGAGCGCAGAGGTACTGACCCCTTTAAAATCGGGCTACCGATCGAAAGGAAACCAAAATGAGTTCGTTGAACTCGGAAAAAACGAAAATACAAAAGGTCGTATCGTGCAAATAAGAGTAATTGATGCGACCCGTTCGATCGAACGGTTTTATCGCGATCGAGCAGCAAGAATCTTGCAGATCGAGAAAACGGGAACATTTCTATCTCGCGACAGAAGCATGATTTTCGTTTTTACTCGCTATAAGCTCTGATCGAGCGGACCGAAATCGGTAAATAAAAATAAAGCAATTTCCAAGCTTCGAAAGACGGGCGTAGGTACGTCTGTATTATATGTATATATGTAGCGTGTTGCACGACCAACTGAACGTTTTATTTCGATTTATTTTGTTCACAATATAGTTCGTTAGCGTGCTTCCTCCGTCTCGACTTTTCCTCTCGTTCGAAGCGCCGGCTGAAACTCGGCAAGCTTGCCCGTTTCCACGACATACCGTTAAATTGTTTTACTGGCTCGCCGTATTAAGCGCAGTATCGGCCAATCGGTTATCCCCGCGATGAGATTTCTCGAATGCTATCGTTTAATCGAATCGCACGAAATTCTCCCCGAGGGATTCGCGACAGGGTAACAATTACTCTCCGGTGACTTTCACGCATCCCCACGATCGTCGTCGTCCGCGCGAGCCAAAGAGGCGGAAAATTCTCACTCCTCGAAACTTCAACCGGGCGAGCACAAAAACCAGAAATTTCACAGAATTTTAAACGACTCGTTCGTTAACTCACCAAACAACTCTCGGTTCTTCCTGCAAAATTACGAGGAATTCTTTCGTTAAATCGTGTGCACCGTTCACCGTGCGTTTCGCGGACGATTTAACAGAAATAAAACGACACGACCCGAGTTATCGCCGCGAAGAACGCGAAAGTTATCGACGACGATCCATGTACGATCGCTTTCATACTAATTGAGGAAATCTGCCGATCGAGCGGAATACGCCGCAATATTGAACATCTCTTTTTTTCTTGTCGCTCTACACTGAATCGAACCAGATAATTGGAACGTTGGTGCTGGAGCTCACGTGACCGCGACACTCATTAATTAAAAGCGGCACAGGCTACGTGACGCTGATAATCAGATGTCATTTTTACACGAGAGATCGCGTCGAGTTGCCGTTCGCTGTATAGGTCTCTTCTCCCTCTTTCGCGGCCGCGCGCGTGTTCTATTTATCTCTGTTCTTCCTATCCTTCTTCTTCCTCGCCTTCTTCCTCGGTGTATCTCTCTGTTTCCCTTATTCGGATTGTTTCGAAAAGTTTACTCTGTAGCGTCAGGTGCGCGGTCAGCTGCGAGCCAGTCGGAATTTTCTATGCAAATTGGATGCAATTTCGGCAAAATCAGATTATTGAATTTAGATTCCGAGCGAAACATGCTATAGAATTGTATGAAAAGTTTCGGAATTAGCACGGCGTCCTTTAATCGAGATTAATCCAAGTACGTTCGCGATTCGAAAACGGGGGGAATACATTTCGTCGATTCGAAAATATATAGCTCGTCGAATTTGGCGTGCAATTTATTTCGATTCAATCAACCGATCGAGGCGGCCGTTTAGTCGGCGTGGCCCGTTGCTCGAGGACGCGTGAAAACGCGTACAATTTATTTAGCTATGATTACACTGATTACAGAACCGATGAAATTGGTAGTGACGCATCGATGAAAATGAAAAAAAATACGGCGAACGTTTATCGAAAAAAAAAGGAGGAAAAATGGATGGGAAAATGAAAAGAAAGAAAATAACGAGTGAGTGGACTAATTCGTGCGAATAATGCGTCCTCTGTTTTGCCGGCTACGTCCTCTCTTGTTATTTTCAAAATATCTATCCATTGTTTGCTAACGAACGGAGCATCGATTCGCGAAAAGCGTGTCGCGCTTTTCTATCTAAACAGACATTTTCAGCCGTACTATTACGTCTGCGTTCCGTCGAACAACACCGTCAAACATGTCGAAAGGTTATTTCTCATTGTTACGATCTCTCGTATAAAATTGAATACCGCAATCGGCGATGTTTATCGACATTCCGCGTTTTCCCAATGATTCAAATATAATACCGTCTATGTATAATAATCCGTTCCTCTTTGCAGCAATGTTTAACCACTCGATTTCGCCATTCTGTCACGTTGTTTTGCTTATTCAGCATCCTCCGACGAAAAGCAAACACATCACCGGTCAAAAGTATGGGACCTTTTTACCCGAAATAACGTTTCATGACATAAATCGCATCAGCTAATATTTATGACGGTACCTTGCAAATACGCATCAAGAAAAATGACACACCTTGAAATCGTCAAATTTTAAAATTTCCCTTCTTTCCGAAGCAGCTTTTATGCGAGCACGAGAACCTAGTGGAAAATAAGAAAATTAGACGTTTCAAGAATTTGTTTTCATATCTTTATAAACAGATAACCAAATACTTTCGGACGGTAATGTATACATTCGTTTCATTATAGCGAAGAAAGCGCAGAAAGTAGCTTTTCATGATTTACCAGCTCTCAGAATTGATGGTGCTTTGCGAATAGAGGCCACGGTTTCCATTGCGGTTAATCAAGTTGTTTTGCTTGCAAGAGAACGATACGCTATTCATCCTAATTCGTCCATTATCGTGAACGACTAATTAAAAATCTCGTTGCGCAACTATCGATCCGATTATGCATCTTTCACGCAACAGAGCTGGTACGCGAGTTGAATTCGATAAGTGTCTATCACTGATTGATTTGTTGACAGTGCGATTATTTTTGTAATCGTACATGTACCAGCTCACGTAGAGATAATGCTTTTCATTCTTCGCGGTAATTAAGTATATCGCACGATTGAAATCGTCGCGTTATCTTTATTTTTCTATTTCCTCGTGGATTTGTTGTTTTATCTTTTCGATGACACGAATGGAGATGGCGAATGCGGAAGAAACAGGAAGAAAAAGTGGAACTAATTAGTAAAGTCGTTGTCGATCGAGGTTTATCAATTTTAATTACTACTTGCTTAACGAACTCTTAATTAAAAGCGGAAATTCATAATTAATATACACACGAAGGGATTTATTTTTATCCGAGGATAAAGTTATTAAGATACCATCGTGAACACACGCAACGTTGACGTCGATATTTTTGAGATGTTTTTTTCCACGTTTGTGCCGTTCGTTTCGTTTTGGAAATGAAGGTAGTAGCTAGGGAATCCCTCATAACAGTTCCAGGCTGATATACGACCGGCAGCTCCTATGAATTTGTCGGAATATTTTTCGTTGGAAAAGCGCCACGGAAGCAAGTTCGATGGCTGTTTTACGATGATGCGTGAATGATTTTATCGAGTTAGCCGTTTCTCCGTTTTGCCGGAAGAGTTTTCCCGATTTTCAGCCCTCAGAGTACACAATAAAGGATACTTCCCTGTTCGTGGAAAATTTGAGGAAAGTAGAAATCTTCCTTTATCGAGACAAGGTAATTTTACTCGATAGAATATGCAGGAATTACTACAGATGCCATTTTACGTGAATACCTATCGTCGATCAGTTTCTGTATCTTCCTCGGTCAATTAATGTCAATGATAAAATCTACGAGTTTACCATGCCAGAATTTTACCGTTCGTTACTAAGCTTGGAAGGAAGCTCGTATAGGGGTGCAAACGCACCCTAACTTATCGACCGAATTCCACCCCTATTTCGCGGACGTAACCTACCCTTCTCAGCTCCTAGATGTCAGCATCTCCTCGAACCATTTTCCAGATAATGAACGTATACCTGAGCGAACATACTTGTCATTTAGGTTCATTGTAATCGTGTACTCTATGCAAGATAATTGTTTCCTTGATTTGCATTCCTAACTTTCAAACGTTGTTGTAATTAGAATTTATGTCTGGACCTACATTTTCACGTGTGTCGTGATCGCGTCGAAAATGCGTAACAAAGAAATAGGGAACACAGGTAGAAAAGAATGTAATCGTCTTAACCGATATTCTTCGGATGCCATAATAGATATTTGACACGCGTAATGATAATCCCATAATGCGAGGTCTGCGAGAAATGGGCCAGCATAATTGTCGAATATCTTCCGCCCGGCGTGCTTTGAAATCATATTTCTTATTGAATTCATCGGGACACACGTATGAGCGCAAAGATGAACTGGAGTGCGGGTAAGGGAGTTCGAATACAAATGTGCGCGTATTGGGGCGGACAAAAATTGATGTGTGTACTCGACAGATAGGCTCCTCGAGAGTTTATATAGATATAATTTTCTGTCGTTGTTCGCTGAAGCATTATGAAGAAGTGAATTGTCGTTCCAAGATACTAGAGTATTTCCTTAGAGTCTGTACACGCGAAATCGATGATGATTTTTGTTTATTCGAATTCATAACAGTCACACATTATTATATCGATCCTTTGAGCGAGCTAAGTTCATCGATGACGATCATAACAATCAACGAAACATTGCTCGTTTAATAAACTCCAAATCTTAAGAGGAAAATATTACGTCATTGATGACCTTTGAAAGATAACGGACGACAATTGTATGTTTCTGATCTACATCTACTATTCCCACTTTTCCGTCAAGTTATGATATCGAACAGAGATATCATCTCGATCAAACATGTTCACCTTGATCATAGATACACTCATGCTATTTTCATGGTACGCGCAAGAAAATTGTTTCTACCCAACTTCATTCCGGAAAGTTAAATAGATCTTACAGAGAATGCAAAAGTTGTATAGCGAAACGGTTACGAAAGGGGCACGAGAGGTATCTGACACTCGAGTTTCAAATTAATTACGATTTTTGCACGCGTTACAATAAACAAACGATAAAGCACAAAGAGGTCCCTGGACTAGGAGGAGAGAAAATCGCGACGTTGCTAAAGGTATTTACATATTTACGAAGAGATTCGAGGTAGAAAGATAGAAGACGGCATGGAAAGAGAGAAGGAAAAAACGATGAAAAGGGAGAACAGTTTCAATTTGCATGATGGCGGTGTGGTTTCGCAGGATAACTGTAATCTCTCTCTCTCTCTCTCTCTCTCGACGTCACGAGAGAAGAGCAAATTTTATCGCAGCCATTCGGAATCGCAGTCAGACGGAAAGACATCCGAGAGGGCGGAGGTCCTGGAAGGCTTTTTTGCCAAAGGGGCAAAAGCTTAACCTTTCATATCCATGTTTGCACTGGGCGAAGCAGTAGCAGCCAGGAGATACGGAGCCTGGAAAGTCCGCAAGGACGGAAGTAAGTATACATTTCGGCCTTTACCGCTGTATCAACCTACAGACCTGCCGACCTGTCTGTCTACCAACCTTTTCAAGGCGTAATTAAATGGCGGCGTGCCGCTGCGCGACCTTTTCGCGACGGTCCGCTTTACCTGTCTGCGTGTAAACGTGCCACACGGCTGGGAAAAGTGCGTTTAATTCCATTTGAATTCCGACTCAGAGCGGTGTCAGCCGAGTGTGGTTTCCGCGTTCACTGGAGAATCGGACGGACATGTAAGAATCTCGTTCGTCCTCTTTCCAGCTCGAACAACGCGGTGTCAAACTCGTCGAGACCGGTGACTCGCTCGCTACTCGAGATTAAACCGACGATATCCAGTCACACCTGTTTGCCGGTCGATTTTTGTCCCGTTCGTGTTCCAACCGTGTTCTCTGAAGAACCAATTAATCCCTTGATTCACATCGACAACCGGCGGCATGTACGTCGTATTAAATTATTCGTAGCCGGTTAATTTTAGAAATTAGATACCATCTCGCAAGTCCATAGTTTGAATAAAAGGACAGCGATTAGATACGGATAAGAAGAGCGATATGTTTATGCGCCGTAACCGATGCTGTTTGCCCGAATTCCAAATTTAGTCGAATGAATCGTAAATTATGCGTCCAATCACCGGCTATTCGAACGTACGATCGAAGACAACACCGGACGAAATAAATATTGTTAGCAGATATGCATTACTAACGAACAAATTAAGTTATCAATTACGTACAATAATTAGAATATCGAAGGAATTCTAAAAAATAATTGTAACGCTTCGCCTAGAATCGCGTTCCAAAGTGAAATTGTCACTTTCGATCCTGGTCTGCTCTGCGAGGGAAACGATCGCGTTGGAGTATAGTATCAGTCGATGAAAAACTGTCGGGAAAAGGTGGAGAATTTTCCAGCGACGGACTGAAACGACAAGAACCTCGATAAAAAAACTCTGCTTTTCGTTTCGCGTAGTCCCCTCCTGTCCTCACCTCAGCGGCAAAACCGATACGGACCCCTCTCCTGTTCGTGAAGAACTCGAAACATTAAAGAAAGCGTGCGGTTGTTAATGCAAAAATGCAAAGGTATACAATATGACGGGGTCATTATTTGAAAAGTACAGTTGAGCTTCGGGTGCCCGGGAGTTGTTTGAGTAATAAAGAGCGAAAGGTTCGCAGGGGCTGTGAGGACCTCGACATCGCAGCCGTGCCTTTGATCAACTTACCGGCGTTCCCCCGACTAAACGCGCGCTGATCTCCCATGAATATGGAGAATCAGCAGCCGAGGTTACACCGACTGACAACCACGTCATCTAATTGTCGTCTTTAAAGCCGACTCTAGGTGCGACCCCGTCCCGTTGCTTCACGATTCTTTGCCGAACCTTGTCGCGATCGTTCGAACCTGAACTTTGTCCGATGAAAGCTCGAAATAATTAACAAGTCGACGAATAGCCGGCAGCAAGTTAGAAGCGATAACAACCGGTAAAAGCAGTAAATTTCTCAAGTATCACGGCACATGATCTACGATCAGCGAACACGTCGATTTCTAATCGATCCAAAATTGAACTTCAAAGTTCGAAGAACTAATTTGAGCCATTTGCAACGCGATCGAAAGTTTGATAAAAATCGCGAGGAGGAAAAAATACAAGGCGGAACTTCGTTCTAAAATAGAGGTCCAGAGTCGTTTGGTCAGTCGGTCGAGGAGCATTGGAAGTGCACGCGAATTGAAAAGAAAGTGGAAGAAGGAGATCGAGGAGGAAGAAGAAGAGGGTATTACCGATGGGGTGAGACAGATTGTTATACCTAAACAAATCGGAGGGGGATTATTTGCAGTGGCATCGTTTTACGCATGAGGCCGCGACCGTTATTTATTCCTTTCTCGATTCTCGAGAGCCGATGCCACTTGAACGAGCTGGAGTGCAAGCGAATACGAACGACGAAGAAGATCGAGACGCCTGGAACTAAAGCCTAGAAACTGCGAGAGAGAAGGAGGAAGAGAAAAAAGGGAGTCGCGACTCGGTATTCTGTTGGTAGGTCGTCGGTCACCCCCACAGGTTAGCTTTGATCTATGCCGGCCTCCGGAACCACCCTGATACCCTCACACACCCCCACTGTTATTTTATCCACTTGGAGAACGCTTCAGAGAGTCGAAGCAGCTCTTCACCGTGCATGCTCTCGTGCTCGCAGTCATCGTTGGTAAAGGAATGACGCCTGTGCGATTGTTTTTTCGTATTCGGTCCCTAACGTGCACACAGGAAAAAGAGAGCGAGCGAAGGGACGGCGGTGGTGGTAGTGGTGATGATGGTTGTGGTTCGTTGTCAGTGTACGAGGAAGCGAATCGTCGCGTTTCTTTCTTTTTTTTGTCGGTTCCTGTTTATCAAACGAATTCATTGTCTCGTTAGGAAGAGTCCGTATTCGAGTCACTGGACCAAAACGCCGAGTGTCCTCCCGCTTCAGCGATGGATACAACGTATGAGAGCTACGAGGAGGATCCGTGCTAACTAGAAGCTGTGCACGCATACGAATCGCCTCTTTGTTTTCTTTTTTTCTGCTGTTGAAAAATCGTGTAGGAAAACGAATATTCGTCGTATTAGAGGAAGGAAAATTGATTACAAATATTAACTTCTCTTGATACGATATACGATCAAATGATAATTGATCAGAGTATTTTAGAAATAACGTTAGATTACCACGTATGGTTAAGTGTACGCGTGCACGGAGTTAAATTTGAATTCGAATAAGGGTGAAACGCGATTCTTCCTGGGAAAATCGAGAGATTCCGTTCTTTTCTTCTTCTCAAGTGTTTCGGCACACGTCGGATTTTATAACGCGCCAGAACGAGGAGTCCCAAATGATTAGCTGTTATCGCAATAATAGGTGACGTGACGTGTATGCGGAGGCCTCCCTGTTCAGGGGTTTGAAGTCCATTGTCTTTCGATTGCGCGTCCTTTTCCATCGTCGCGTCCGACCTGCCAATTCTCTTCGGTGTACCGGAACAACCACCTCTGCCGACGTTTTCCATAGGAAAAACAAAATCAAAAGCTACGAGTAGATTTTTACTGTGTAGCTTCGCTGTTTGTTCGCGTTGAAAGACAAAAGAAAAAAAAGAAAACTTTGTTCGGGTAGTAGTGATCGTGATCGACGATCCGCTTCAAAAAGACTCGATTGTCCCTCTTGCCTGACAATTTATCTAATTGCTATCGTTCTCTATGCGACGACGGGGTTACTTTTGTCCGCATCTCTCGTCTCTCTTATGTTCGCGATGGGTGTTACCAAGTGGAGGATCTCTTGGCGTTGGGTCTGAAGTGTCAGATCGGTAAAACAATAAACCGCCGCTATTACTTTTAGCCGGATAATCAGCCAATCACGGAATCGGCGTCGTTCGTGATCCTCTTAAGGGCGGCTTTTCGAGAGCGAGCGAAGCTCGTTATCGCGTCTTAATCCAGGGAATCCTTTCAACTTTCAGCCGTGTCTACGCTTTTCCCGACCTAACTAAAGGATTCCCGTAGCCACTCTTCCCCCTAGCGAGCTCGTCTCTCGCGAGAATCCATCTCTGGCGTCTCTCTGTTTCTTCCTTCTACCCCTTCCCACCCTTCTTTATCTTCGTCGCGCGATTTATTCCGTTCCGATTTGGCCGGGCTGCATTAACGAGTGTCTTGAAAATTACTGGTGAAAGGTAAACGGGAAATCCGTTGGTACAGCAGGCTGTGTCTATCGTTGTAGAATCTTCAACGGAGATGGAAATAATGGAATAAAGTGGAAAGAACGCGAATAAATATTTTCTGCACAAAGGTTTGCAAAAGTACATAAAGATGAATAACTCGATTGGTCACTTTGTTCGACTATTTTGAAATCAGAGTCTTCAAGCTTTCACGGATTGAATCGTCATGTTTTACGATATTGTTCCACTACATCGTTGGCAGAGATTAGCTTCTCAGAATTCTTTAATAGAGCGCTTCCTGAGCTGGCATTAATCACTGTTCGCTAACGAGTTTATTGCAAACGACTCGTGTTAGATTAAATTAGTTTTGGATTAAGTGTTTATCGCGTTTGGGTTAAATCTAGGTTCGGATCGACTCCTGGAATTACACCTCGAATTAATCTATTTGTTTTTATTTCTGATAACGTCTACGAGGCATTCACTTTCTTTCAGAGGATAAAAATCATCGCTGGACTAACGGAGGTTAAAATGGAGGCTGTGATGCGAACAAACCTTAGGCGTGGATGAGGGTCCACAGTGGCAGAGGCAACATCAGTGCCAGAGGCCGGTTCAGGGTTGGGGTGCGAAGAAGGAACACCAAGGGATAGGAACGGATGGAGAATGGATATGGGGGGATGAAACACGGGGTTGGCTAGATAGATGGGCTGCTGGATGGTTGGCTGCTTAGCCAGTAGGTTCCTCATTACCGAGAACGGTCTATTCACACCTCCTCTCGAGCACTACGGATGTGTATAAACTACGCTTGATCGTGATCCGATTTTATTTTCGCGTATTTCCCTAAAACCGTGGTTGTTGCTTCGCTTACAATCTTCACAACTTCTTCGTTAATTCTCTTCAATTCGTTGTCTAACTATGAAATAACATTAAAATGTTAAAAATGCATCATCTTCTAATTGCAAAATCCACAGTCAATTTTTGAATGCTTCGACTAGGGATTTCCACGAAAGTTTAAGTCGGTTTTCCTCGCGACTACTGCAAATAAATTAATTGGTATCGACTCAAACCCTACAGACAGTTTCGACTTTGTTCTCCGATTTGCAACTCGATTTTCAGCACCGATTCGCAGCCATTGCTGACAGGAAAGTTCAGTCTCTCCTCGTAACTCGGTTGAATGTACCATTTCGCACAATACCTCTCTCTCGTCTGTTCGACGAACTGACGAACAGAGCTGCTTTCCGTGGCACTGCGCGTTTCATACTCCACTCAAAGCCAGTACAACATACGATCCAAAGGAAACCGAAACTTAGAACGGAACAAACATCGAGAGTAAATATAGTTCCCATCTAAATAATATGTACCGTTCAAGTTCCTCTCATTAGTCAAGAGTTAACACTTTGACGGCTCGCGTCACCTATTCGTCATTTTAATACGTAACATTTTTACTTCGTCGCGAAAACATTATCTTCGACATTCCACTAATTACTCAACATTTTTTACAGTCAATGATCACATCTAATTTCCAATTGAATTTGAAGTGGAATGTAAATCGCTGTTCTCCCCCGTACTCCGTTTCTCTCACGCCTGTCAGGAAGGGTGATCGTCGATCTACGGTCATCTGAACGAAAAGAAGGGTCCGCCAGGACGAAGTAACCAGATGAGCGTAAAACCGTGTGTGCCGGAGGGCAAACATTGACATATGTCCGTGTTAAACCTAACCGCGAAACTCGAATCGAAACCCTCCCACGCAAACACCGATCCACCCTCTCAGTCCCTGAACATCATCTTGGCTGTCGTCCTTTTCGTTTCTTTCGAAGTAATGATCGACGTGTACCATATTTTACGTTAAACATACTAGTTGACAATAGTATGTTCTGATTTTCAAAGTAATTATTCTCACTAGAAATTTGGCACTCGATAGCTCTTGATATAACACACGCGTCTCGTTTTTGTGGTATAAATAGATACAGGATTATAAAAACCTAGTTGTATACGAATTTTGGTGTTTATGGATATTGGGTTTATATCGAGATTTAAGGAAGATGTAAGGATCTATATATCTGTTGTTTATTTCTAACATGTTGTTTTCCATCATCGATTGGCTTTGAAACTTTCGAAAGATTGAGTAGGACGGTATGCATATTCGACGCATGCAGAGGAGTTTAGGCGAACGGCAGAGCATTTGTGTCGTCGATGCACAAAAGTTCTGGAAAACGTAAACGGGGTCAGGAGGATCGCCTTTATGCCCTAATACCACAATGCCTTCACGTCGAAGCGTCATGGAAATGGGGTCTCGTTCGACGTAAGTGTATTTGCTTTTAATACCCAAGCAAAGCCAAAGTATTACCAGCATTATAGAGATTAGCTGCGTGTCCTTTAAGCAGCGTCAATCCGGATCCGACCAAATCTGCTTGTTGTTGTTGTCGTTGTCGACGTTTTAGTGTTACTGCTTTCGGAAATGGAGACCGTGAAGGGTTGCGATACTGAAACGAACGAAATCGTATCGGAAGATTGTTCCTATGAACGCGTCTCCGTGTTCGTTTAAAATCAACCATGCGAACGACCCACGGTGCTGAATGCCTTTTTTCAAAACTATCAAAGGGTTTAAAGAGAAACATTATCTGATGAACTGTACGTAAACTTAAAGAAATTTTCTGTGAACGAACAAGAATCTTTCCCTAATCCTTTTTTAAATGGAACGAGAAACGTTGTGGAACTATCGGTGCAAGAAAATAATGAAATCAATGTACAATTACTTTACTGCACCAGCTATCTTTACAATGTAAAAGACAAATTAGAATAAAGGATTTTTTTTATTGAAAACAGTTGACCTTTATTCAAAATGCACAACAACGACTTCAACTAAAACCTTTTATTAAAAAATTAACCAATCCTATTACTGGTAATTGTTAACTTATCCTATCTTATCAGATCTGACTCTTTTCACCCGGAGAGTCAAAGCGTTAATTGATTCCCTATCTATGTAAGGTGATCGTCACCTTTCCACGCGACGAGCAGGCATGAAACTAGAGCAGACGTTTACAACCGCATGTTTGGAAAGGCTGTCGGTCCTTGTCATCGTCATCGAGGATCCACGGGGATTCTCCCTCGGTAGCTGCCTCAGGCATCACGGGAGCGCAAGGTCGGAGCCTCTTACATGGAGATTTCACGTGCTTCGGCATCGTTCCAACCGAACACACGTGGTATCGTGTGTGTGTCTGTGTATACACGTACCGAAGAGCCGCGCCGAATCATCGGCCTATAACCTTTATCCCCGGTAGCGAACTCTGTAAGACCGGCTTAACCATTTATAGACCGTTCTTACGCCCCATTGGCGTGCAACCACCAATCTTTTCGGCCTCGTTTCTAATGGAGAAATTGTTACGTTACGTTCTTTCTTGACACACAAAATGATAATATTTGTTACCCGTTCGTTTATTAATTATTGCGTTCAGTTTTTTGCGCGTAAATGATATTGAGAAAGGGTGAGGAAGGAAAGTAAGAGATGAAACGAGTTGAAACCGACGAGGAAATTAAATGGACTTCGTGGCAATCGTGAATGAAATTTTGTGGACGATTATAATTTTATGATTTTGCATGATAATCGAGATATTCGAGTTGTGCGAGTTAAGTAAGATGCCTTCTGCAGTATTTTAGTCGGCGTTGAGTTTTTGTTAACTCGTGTAGAACGAATTAAAAAAAATCAAAAATCGTATTGTTGTAAACGCCATAACACGGAACACGTGTCGATTCGACTCGATCGTTTCATAGGTGTCGAGTATTTTAGCACGGTACAGGATTTATTTTCCAAATTTCTGTGGTCACAGAAGAGTCTGTGACAAAGATCAATTGGCGTGGCGGGCGGGCACGCATGAAACGATGGTAGGTACCTGTCACCAAGGGAAATCCTGTTCTATTTATTTTCATAGAGCTCACTCTCTCTCTCCCTTGTTTTTTTTAAATTTCAAGCGTTCGTGTCACTCAACCGCAGTTTTCCGCGCTCTTTAACAGCGAACAATCGTCCTGTCACGGCAATATCGCCACGGCGGAATTAATCGAGATTGAAAAAGTTTGATCTCGCTTTGACGTATAGCGATACGTTCTTCAGGCGACGTGATATTGATTTTTAAATGGCGAAGAAGTGGGTCAGCCCACCTCCTTGGCAAAAAATTCCTCCCAAAACAGCAACAGAATGGTGTCTGTACATAAATTCGATCTCCTTAAAATTATACGTTCTACAACAATTTCAACGTTTTCGTTGTTCGAACCGACATACGGAAGACAAGTAAAGAGAAGAATTGTCGAGTAGGAATGTTACGAGCTCACCAACAAAAGACGCGGATCTTTTTATGGTTCACATCAGATTGCCCATTTGTGCCCTCAGCGATAGCACAAAGACCGAATCTTTAGCGCAAACTCAAGAGGCCGTGCACTTGTGCATCATCCATAATACCAGCATTGTGTGTTATTTTATGGGCTAGATACATACGGATGAGCACACGAAGGAACATACTCGAAAGTCTACCCCTCGAAGGGTGAGGACGAATGTAGTTGCTACACCGATACATGGCATTACGCAACTTGGGAAGTAGCAACATCTTCAATATAAACAGTATCAAATAGAAAATATATCTTAATAAAATCGCGGTCTTTTTTTGGATTAAGTTTTTTTTAGTTTCTAGTAATACGAAACAATACATATATTGCAAGCATAAAAATATATTTTGCATACGACGGTTATCCGAAAGAAAGCGTAAAGTCCATGATCGACGAAGGAAGCGCAAAGATGGGAATCATGGAACCAGAGAAGATGGAACTTTCACGGGACGAGAACGGTACCCTTTCACGCATTTACGCGCACAAATACGTACAGGAGTACGAACGATACAGGGGTGTGGCAAGGCATCCCTCTAGAATTGGCGAGATTTCAGTGCCTGCTCGGAATCCACCCCTTCTGTTCCCTCGTGTTGCTCCTCCTGGTGTCTGCTCTTCCTCCTCTCGCGGCTTTACCTCCTCTTCACCCCACGAAATCCCCGTCGGGCGTGTCATGCACGTTGTATTGTTGTATTGTCGGGTGCAATCTCGCTAAGCGTTTCACAGGGACACAGAAATCCGTGGTGCGCGTTAACCTGTCCACCCACGTCACGCACATCCCACATAACACATGGAAAGAGGGAGAAAGAGAAACAGAAGTACCACGACACGCGCGACTGCTTGATTTCAAGAATCTGGTCCACCCTTCGTCAGAAAAGGCTTTTTGTTCTTTTGCGTGCACCCGCAATCGACACGAACCGCGACGTCGCTTATATATCCTTTTTCTTCCTTTTCTTTTTTACTATTTTCCATTGTTTCCCTCGTTTCTGCGCGATCGTGATCGATGCTCCTGTTTACAACCCTTGCTTCCCTCAGTTTTTATTCGTAGAATTCATTTCTTTCGAAAGGTCGGTTTTTTCAACCCTTTACCCGCAGAATCGGCCGGTAGAATATTTTCAAAGCGAAACGCAATTTTTCTAAGTGTTCATCTCCTTCGAATTCGGGGCGATGCCGATAAAGCTCAGTCGAGAGAGTTAAAACACGAACGACGGCTCATTGGATTACCCAAAATACGATGGGGTGGCCGTTTAACTCTTACGTGTCAATCGCAGAAGGCATTAAATACCGATCGTCGTCGGTCTTTGCTCGTTTCAACCCCCTCCTCTGAAAACGATTGGTCGATCCGTCAGCTCCCCAATTCGTCCCGTTGCTGTTATTAAATTAAATTGCACCCTAAAATTGTCGGCTGTTCTCCCCGTGACAAAGAGACCGTGACCGCTCTTCACTCATTTTTCGTATCATTGATTTATCCCGGCAAATAAGCACCTGTTATTTCGATTGGACAACAGCCATCGATAAGCGCGTACAACCGTTATTTCTCTTTACCGTCATCGATGGATTCGTTCGGGTTAATTGAAATAGTACCGTCGCCCGGGTGCTCGTGTTTGTCGCTCTTCGCTATTTTTCATTTTCATTTTTATCAAACTCGCGAGCACGTTGATTTCTGAAATGCTCGCGTCGCGACGAATAACGACAAGAGAGAATAAAAAAAGGAAAAAAAAGAATATTTTTTTCTCGCGCGACCAGTTCATCCGTTTTTTTCCGACGAATAATCCTCCTGGTTCCAAGCGAACCAGAGGGCTTCATTCAAAATTTTGAATGAACCCGGCCCCGAAGAAGGTAAACGGAACGTAAACGAGCCGCACTAAACAGATAATCGTTAATCTATTAGATTATTATGGGAATTAGTGAAATGAACCATAGTCCAATTTATTGGTCATAATCTCGGCTACCGCCTACCATTGTCGTCACTAGGCGTTGTTGTTGCGATTGCCGTCGACAGTCGGGGTCCTTTAATCTTCCTGTTCAACTGTGAAAGTCTACTCTCGAAAGATGTCGGTTTCCTTTATCGTCAAGTTCGTGGCGATCGTTTCCCCGGCTTTGCCGCTTTTTCCGCGTGTATACAAGTACCGGATCTCGCTATTGATACCCCACCGCATCAAGAATACACCTGGTCGCTTTAATTGACGTTGAAACCTCGAGGATTTTCAGCCAACAATGCCGAGCTTTTACTCCTTTACCCTATAGCGTAAACCTCTTTCGATCTGAAAGGGTTTCGAGTTGCATTCGTGTCTTTTCCATACAGACACTTTGTAATGTACCGTTACATTTTTCGAAACGATGTTATGCATGCAAAATTACTCAACTCTGACACGAATTTCTGCTGATGTCACGCGAGTCGAAAAAAACTAGCTACCTCGAATTATTACCGCAAGAGATGAAAGGGTAGAAACGAATTCGTTTCGAATAGTTATTCGTGTATATTCAGAACGAATATAAGGTAAGTACAAAATTCTATTTGGTATCCGTCAGTAAACGTCGAAGTGTCTCTCATTACGAAAATACATCACCAGAAATTAAGTGTGCATGACAAATGTAGGAATAATGATGATTCGAATTTATGAAAAGAAGAAAAAATGAAGAACGAACGAGAACCAAACGGAACAGGTTCGTTGACTAGAGGCTTCAAAGTTCCGTTTCCTGAATCAGTGTCCGGTCTATTGAAGATTTGTCAGGATGTTCGCTCGAGTTGGAGCAGGTACGAAGCCGGCCCAGACACAATGGCGACTGTTGCCGTGTACTCGTAACATCTCAATGGACCCTTATTATCGGCGCTGTCGAAACAAGTTTCGGGAACACATTCGTTCGTCATTCATTCGGTAGCTCGAACGCGCCGCCTCTGCCGCGCCGTGCCGGTCGAGTAAAAAGAGCGATGAACGAAAAGGATGAAACGAACCTGCCCTGGTAAATACGTAATTTCCATGTCGGCGAAATAATTGAATCGCGTGGCAGAAACTGCTTGTGCACGGAAATGTAAAATAATACGGTAATGGGCCATCTGTTTGTGCTAACAATTTGCCGACGCACGAAGCATCATTGGATTACTATTCAGACGTAGAAGAAATTTGGTGATCTGAAGTTATGGAAATCTTTGATTCTACGGATTTAGACACATGTCTCGCTTCAATAAATGTTATCTCGATGAAGTGAATTTAGAAACTGTTCAATTGCCGAGAGACAAAAGAAGGGGATCGTAAACGAGAGCGGATGAAAATAAAGGAAAAAAGAAATATACGCGTTTGCACACGATTGCACGCACAACGGGAGGTCCCGATTAATTACCAGGGTCTGCGCTTCAACCTCTCGCCTTGACGATGTTCCTCTTCTCCCATCCGATGGTCGGGTGCGCGAGGCTATTTCCGGTTCGATGACCTTACCGCGTCGTCGCTGGTTGGTCCGCGACGAGGCTCGCAAAAGGGGTAGCTGGTTAATTATCCAACGAAAGTGGACTAAAGAGAGATGGACTGAGGGTGGCGGGTCGTATTCAGCAGCGATCAGAAGAGCGCAGCGTGTGCGAGGGAAAAATGGCGCGGAGGAGGAGGGGTAGGGGATAGAGGCTGGGAAAAGGAGAGAAAGATTCGCCTCATAAACACTTGGAGTGTGACACGATGGTGTCGAGTGCACACATCAAAGCGACGATGCAAAGGGGCGCAACTTTGCGCCAGCTCGCGGTAACTTTGGCTGTTGCCGATGATAGGGACCAGGACAGATAAAGAAAGACGGACAGAGCAACCGAGACGACAGCAAACAGAGACGAACGGAGATTGTTTGTCGCTTTGTTTGATTTTGCATTCACGGAGATAGCTTTCACTTACGCACCGAGGACCAAGATTAAACAGATTTGAAAATGTCTCCGCCACCCTTGCCGACCTCCTGTCGTCGCGACCCCCTCACTCAACCGACCAACCTTCCAACCCTTTCAACGGTGGATGCGTGACTCGTCGCCTGTAATCTACACACCGATTATACTTTCTTTCTCCCGGTATGTCTAACTTGACCTACATCTCCAGTTTAATTAAATCGTAAACGATCGGAACGTTTGATACCGCGACCGGCGTAAAACAGTTTTCCTATAAAGGCTACGGAAAACACTGATTTACTGCTAAAAGTTAAGTTAAGTTTGAATTAGTACCATCTCTTGCTTGAATATTATTATCAACATACAAGATTTTGTACCCAATATGTATTTACATGTTAGCAAACTTTAAAAAGTGGTCGAATTAAATGACCCTCTCTCGCTAAGGTAGTATTAAGATTTTGTTGATTTAACAACATAATATTATCTATGTCTAAAATATCTATAAGAAATAAACCAAAGTATTTAGTTAATGCTATGCTATGTTAAGATAAAAATTGACTGACTTGCCTCAGAATTTGTCCGCGTTTCTTCCGTATCTACATCACCTACAGTCGACTTCTGTGCGCTGACTGTTCGTCGATCCCCTTTCACCGTTCCTCTTTGATTTTGCGACAAGAGGAGCACACCGAAGATAGACGTGTAATGAGGAAGATAGCTGGTCGAGGAGGCGAACGGCAACGAGAAGATGGAAGGTAGGTGGAGGTGAGTGGAAAGTAGGAGGAGGTTGGACGAATCGATGGCACTCTGCGAGCAAGAATCGAGAACGAAGGTGTCGTGGTAGCTTCGAAATGGAACCCTTCACATTTGCTGCCGTGGCTCGAAGAGGGCTATCATTATAATACCGAACATCGTGTACCTCCCTTCGCTCTCTTCCATCATTCTCTGCTCGTTAGATCGGTGCGCACGCAAGAATTCGCACTCGACCACTTTCTTCGCCATTTCCTTTCCTTCTCTTGCCGTACAGGGTGTCGAAGTAACAAGGATTGAAGACATACCGATTATAGCGTAGCTGTGATTGCAACCTGAAATTAGTTCCTTCGTAATCGTAAACAATTTTGGATAAGCACGAATATAGGATGAGGAACACCTCATCGCTTTCACAAAATAATCACATCGTCACATACAAAGTAATTTATACAAGTCTTATCTTTATATTTAAGAACAATATTCTATGCGCACTATCACGGTATCTACAAACGATATGTGTAAATACGGAAAAATTGAACGATTATCGATCCTATAAGTTGACAGCTATTTTTCTGATCACCCCGTAAATGCATACATACATCTTTGAAGTTGCTCCGCCTCGCGACACCTCTTTACCTGACTGCACGGCTTGCGATCCAATTTGTTCCCTCCTCCGTGTTATGACACAATAAACTTTGATTATCATAAGATATCCGGCTCGTTTCTGCAAGCTCCAGACCAATGGGGAGCACGTGATTATAATGTGCTCGGTTCCTCGTTAGCTCGTCAAACGAGCCTTTCCCTCGACGACGATCTACCGCGATTACTACGGATCTAATGGAATTTTTCCATTAGCCGAAAACCAGAAATCCGCGACGTTCAGAGTAGTGAACGGAAGCAAAACAAGATTGGAACGCGTTTCGCGTTTTCTTTTTATTCCCAGCCGTGTTTCGATCGAGACGAGTAAATTAATTGAAATAACCGAACGGATCGATCGTTTGCCGGAAAATTCGTCGTCGAGTCGTCTTTCCGCTCGAAATGGACACGCAACTGCGATCGCGCATTGTTATCGCGAGAAAAGAGCTCGAAGCTGTCGCGCGATAACAATAGGAAAAACGATATACGACTCGAACGGTCCGTCGCGCTCTTTTGCCCTCCTCGCTTACACCCTCGGCCATCCGAAGATCGCTAAGTATTCCGTTTAGTCGACTGGCTCGAGTCGAACGATTCGAGATGAATCGACTAGCTGAACGTCCCCTCTCGCGACCGTTTTACGTAGGCGTCGAACCGTGTATAACGATCGACCGGAGCACAATGATCCAGGATAGGGAGAAGCTTCGATTCTTCGCCGGTGACACCTGATACCGCGTAATTAGATGGGGCGTGGGTTTAGGGGTTGAAAGTTCAACGGATCAGAATGTAACCGAGAGATAGGAAACACCCAGTGTACCATTGTTCAGCCTCGTTTTGTGTCATCTTCCCTGCTGATTTGAAATTTCCTGGTAAACAATTGTCAACGTGTTTAAGTTCAATCAGTTCCTCGACCGTCGAGGAAAGGAAGACGCTACAATTTGTCGCTGTTAACGCATAATTAGGTGATATGTGAATTGAAAGTTGAATAGATCAGGCTGTACAAAATTAGAAATCCTTCGTCGCAAACGATTAGTCTGATTTTCAATATATTATAATGTAATAATTAACGTGCACGAACATTCCGCGAAAGCTTATTTTTTTCCTTTCCATTTCCACAAGAATTTCACTGCTTCCACGCGATATTTCGAAGCGTGTAAATTCACTCGACTGAATTCTTTCATGAACCTCGTAACGAGCCAGGCGTGGCATCCACGATCCGTGATACAATGACAAAGTTGGGGACGGTGTAACGCCAGTATGCACACCGATACGCGACTCGATCTATCGAGGGATGAAGAGGGTAATGAAGAGGTGTTGAACCGTATCCCATAAACCCCCATCGTCGCGAGAACCAAGGGTCTCTTTGCATAATAACTTACAGTTCGCTCATCAGTTACGGGTTTTAACCAATTACGTGGATATTAATGGGGAGGGAAGTTTAACGTTAGCTGCGCGATATGTACGATCGTGTGTCCCAAAACACAGGACACACGGGGGATGAGTCTCGTTTATGTACCTCGACGTGTTATATCGTCCAGGGAATTTGGTACGTCCTGCTGCGTCGAATTTTCCGGCCCCTCGACGGAAATATTTGTTTTCATCCAATTAGCTGGTACTTCAACCAACTTATTAATTCTATTTCTATTGTTTTATTAATTCTTTAAAACACGGTGCGTTTATAATTGATTTTCAATGTTACACGTTTTTTAACTTGAACGCGACATTGGTTTTCTTTGGTTTAGAACTCGTACCGAGGCAAATTTTCAAATATCTCAATAGCAAAATTTTCGAGTCCTCAAAATTTGTATAAAATACCGCTCGATTTTCATTCGTCGAGCGTGTAACGCGAAGGATGCAGGTACGACGTTCTCAAACGATTTCACGGTTCCACGGTTTCGGCGCGGCGTTTTCTTTTCTCGCAGGGCCAAATTCGAAAACCGGAATCGCGGTAGAACGAGTCAGTTGGACAGGAATGGCACACAGACGGTTACTTTTGTGGTTTCTAGTTGGTCGAGGAGAATGTTTCCGTGCAACTCACGACCCCTGCATGAAAGCGAAGAAGCAACGAACGACTCAAGGAACAGCGTGATGCCGACTCCAGGTGTTAATAATCCTCCCCTAATTGTCCCTCCTCGGCCTGGATAATTCCCATTAAACGCCGCTAAATACTTGTTTGTATACAACCCCCGCTGATCCGAGAGAGACTCTTTTACACCTTTCTTGAAAGGTAACGACGGATTTCCTGTCGGTTTTAAGAAACACTGTTCAACGCGATTCGTGTTTGAGCGAGTCGGCGACTGACACTGCAAAAGAGGTGTGAATTCGTGAAATCGTAGGTTAGAGGTTTCGAACGATTAACATTCGCGTGACGTAAACGACGTAAAAATATTTATTTCGCGCGTATCGAAAAAATGAAATGAAATATTTAGATTTTGCTAAAAGATTACTCTCCGTTCGTCGCTTAAGTCACAGTTACTGTTTATCGATTAGTTCGCGTTCAAGACACGAATTCACGCGTATCAATTCGAACTATAATTTCAGCCAGCAACCCGGAAACACGAAATTCCTTGTTGACACGTACGTCGGGCTAGATATACTATCTATAGAGAGACTACGCCGTAACGACCAACGTTTGATAAGGGACTGCGAGCAGGGGGTGAGTCGGTGGTCGGATGAGTCCCGATTTAATGGATAGAGGACAGATTCTGCAGAGATACATCAGAAGGCCGACGGGATATCTGTCTCGCAAATCAGAACAGAATCACGTCGTCGTTTCTCTCTCTCCCTCTCCCTATCACTTTGATAGGTGCCCTTCAATCCCTCGGCATGCCTACCACCCTCCATACACATTGATCCGTCTCTTTTTCCACCTTTGACTAACTTTACTCCCGTCTCTTCTGCACTCGATACTAGATGGCCGTGCGAGGCCTCGACGCCTCTTTCTAACGGACGACAGATTGCATCGAATTTAACAGCAAATGATACGGCTCGCGCTAACATCTTCTTTTTCTAGCGATACTCTTTTCTAGCCGAGATCTCCTTCTCTGTCTCGCTCTCGGTACGAGATGTGCTTAAGGGTCGGCTGTTTCTCCGGTAGCTAGCAGATCAGGGATCGAGCAGATGATGCGGACCAGAGATTAGGACTCTCGTACCCTCGTTACGTACATTATACCCCGGGTTAAGTCTTTTCTGTCCTCGACCAATCGATTCTCCTAAGATTTCGCCGAATCGGCTTTGAATTCTGCTGCAAGAGACTCGATAAACTTGGAAATTCTGATCGGAAGACTGGATTGAAGTGAAAGCTGAAAAGAACTCTTTTGACACGTTCGAATAACAACATAAATTATCATAGTTGTTTGATTTATTAAGAAAACGTGCCTCTGTTGATGTGAAGTTTATATCTACATTGTTTCTTATAGTGAAATTGTCGATACAAGTATAAAAAATTGGAAATAATTTGTAACTAAGTCTGTGAAAGTATGAATTCGTGAGGATATTGCAGAGGAAATTATTCAGTCGTGCGAAAGGAAACCGGGGACGAAAACAAGAAACGATTCATTGGTATCGATGATTTTATTGCATTGGATCAACTCATATTTACAATAAGGGGACACATACATATGCATTTTCATCTACTCTACCGATTATCTACATGTATAACGTTTTGTTTTCCCTTATCTTCGCCATTTAATCATGCTTAATTAATTCATTCTCGTTAGCTTACCTAATCCGTTAGAAAAACACGAGGTACGAGTCCATCGCGAATGTATCAATCGAAACAAAGAGAAGAATTTTAAGAAAACATAAATGAAATAATTAAACGATATTGCTTGTCAAGGGTTCGAGATGTAAATAAAAATGCATAGAACCGAATATTAACATTTTCTATTGCAAAAGCTCGTAAAAACGACCGTTATTAATCGCAATGGCAACGAACGATCCTGAACGTGCCCTACGGCATAATTACAACACGATATTTTATTAATGGCCAACGACACTGTGCTCGTTGTGTCTACGCGTCACTTAAAAGCTACTATCACACCGAATTTTATACATTTCGCCTAAAGATAAATAGAATATGCGATCAACGTGTCTCTGTCACGGTAAACGTGTTCATTCGGTAAATGTACATACGCTCGCTAGTCAATCTATGCATTAACTTCATAAATAACCACATTCGCTGTGTGCAATGAGATTGTTCTATTCGATACGTAAGCGGCCGTCGAACATTTTTACGCGATTCTTCTAATTGTAAGTATAATTCCCGCATCTTAAAAATTGACGGAGTAAATGCGTACATTTACCAGTAAGCGTATACAGCAAAACCTCCCTATTTTCCTGCAGTAGGACCTCTCAGGACAGAGCAAGAATTTGCTGAGCAACTCATTTGTTCTTTTTCTCTCGAAAGACGTTCCATGACGCGAAATCAGATTTATATCGTCCAGCAGAAATATATCGAGGTTCCGCTGTGTATTTACCAAATTTTACACTTTTACGGTAACATATTCGTGGACGTTGCTCTAAAGCTCCTACCTTCGAGCTTTTTCCTCAGAAGTGAACGAAGATAAAACACTCCTCTAATGTGGACAAAGAATCATCGTTGCAAATCTATGTGTTACTTCTCGTTTCAACGACAGCATCGTGAAGCGAGCACGTACAATTTCCATTTAATCGTCAACGATCAACGCGTCCCTCTGTCGCAGGTACAAATATTTACAATTATTTACATAAATAAGTAATTGTGTCTCGCGGAATACCATCGATTAAGCTTCCATGCGACGATTAATTCCGATATCATGGGGGCCGGTTTCCAATAACCAATAGCTATCACACTGCCTCGACTCTCTTCTGTTTGATTTACCTTCCAAACATGGTTTATTTCGTTCGATGCTGCCCGATTATTTGCTTTCTGGGATTATGTGTTTGCTCGATGTTTTGCAGGTAGCTCGCAACTGCTAGTTCGGTTAAAATATCATTGTCCCGTCGAAATTGTACGCGACGAATCGTCTAATTCGACGTGCTGTTTGCCAAACATATTCGACGTATTCGAAATTGTAATGTTTGCCTGAATCTCCAAGTTAAGAATATAGTATACGGCGTATCTAAACAGTAATAAGACTGCTGCTATAAAATCGAGTCCCTACTTTCGTTAGCAGTGTTAAAAATATTCGACTGGAACTGTCCTCAGCTTCTTTCGGATGTTGTCTACAGATCCAAAAACTTGAAATTTGAATATCGAAGGAAAAGTATGATCTTATTACTCTTTAGACACATCGCGTTTGCTGCACGAATAAGTTTCTCGAAACAGAGATGTTAGATATTTATTAATCTAACCACTTATGTTTGGTTCGTACGAACGATCAGGTTAACACTTTGAACGTCATGTCAGATATGCCTTTACCGAATACTTAAACATTTGTTCGACAGAAACAGTTAGGTATCTCAAAAGTAATACATGAAATTTATCGAAGATAGAATTACCAACCGAAAGGATTTTCAACGATTTTAGAGCGTGGCAATCAAAGCGTTAACAGCGTGATTTTTCGAACGGTATTGTTCGATATCATCGGTTTTTCGTAGCTACGGATTAAATCACGAAACTTCAGAGTACGCTGTGAAAGAACGATGGACAGAGATTGATCCGGCACAGGTGCAACGATTCCCAGTGAACTCGTGAACTCGAAATACATCGTATCCATCTGCTTCGTACACCTTCGCCAGAGAAAGTTCTCTCTCGTCGATCTCTGAACGTTTAATTCCTCGTTTTGTCTCTGTCAGAAATTATTTCGGAGACCTTCTGCACGAATCGCTGATAATCCGACAGAGACTAGTCTTACGATAGAAACAGGAATAATCTTTGTCCCTACGATTCGTTTGCTGTAGATGAGGTAGTTGATTGTCTCGAAAACTGTGCAGTAACACGTACACGCCGCATATTCCCCATATATTTCCGTAGTCTCTTTGGTATCTGATTCATGGTGTTCCAACGAAAACTGACTCGATCCCTGTGCCCGGAAGGATTCGTTTCAAGATCTCGAATTCACGGATTCTCGTTAACCACCGAGCGTCTTTGCGAATATCATCGAGGTCCTCTTCACTTCGAAGACTGCGTCAACTGGCCGATGTCCCCGGTGTAACAAGGTGGACCTAGGATGAGAGGACACTGAGTCTTTCTCTGATAATGGATGTTCTCACCCTGTCACAACATCTTGCTGAGATAACTGGTGGATCCTGGTGGTGGTAGCAGAAACGGACTGACGAACGAGGTGGGTCCATGATGAACCGACGCGTAGCCCGATTGTTGGTTGTGACTCTCAGCGGAAGTACCGAGACCATTCAACACCGGTATTCCGGTATCGTGAAGCTTCCTCATGTGTTTCTTCAGATCGAAGTTCCTGCAGAATCCTTTCCCGCAGATCTTACAGGAGAACGGTTTCTTGTCGTTGTGCGTGTGCATGTGGAAGGTCAAGTTGTAAATCTGGTGGAACGCCTTGTTGCAGATGTTGCACTTGTACGCCTTTTCGCCGCTGTGCGTCAACTTGTGATTCTTGTAGTTGCCCTTCTGATGGAACCCCTTATGACAATACTCGCACACGAACGGCTTGTAATTCGCGTGTATACGCCTGTGGGTGTTCAGGGTCGAGCTGCGATTGAACGCTTTGCCGCAGGTCGGACATTTATGCGGCTTCTCAGCCGTGTGGATGATCTTGTGCCTGCACAGGGTGCTGGCCTGACGGAAACCCTTGCCGCAGATCTTGCAAACGAACGGACGTGCTCCAGTGTGGACCGGCATGTGTCTGGTCAGGTTGTAATGGGCATTGAATACCTTGCCGCACTCCAGACAGGTGAAAGTCTTTTGTTTATTGGTGGTGCTGAGCTCGTTGCTTCGAGGTCCTGGACTCTTCTTGCCCCGTTGACTCTCCGGCGATGTCTCCGTCAGACTTACCCTCGAAAAGGCTTCTTGAATGGCGGTGGGTGTCGGTGAACTCTGAGGCACCGTCGGTGCCGCAGGCGGCGGCGCTGGAAACGCTCTCAGCAACGAGTTTGGGTGATAATAGAGGAGCGAGTAGGGTTGCAACAGATTCTGATGCCTCAACGTTGGCACGTACTTCTTGAAGGCCGATTCCAGGTGAGCGGAATACGTCAACGAAGGTAGACTGGGTGGTTGTTGGAGAATACTTGACGTCGTTGGTGTCGTCGTCGGCGCTGATGGTGGTTGAGCTGTTGTCTGTTGATTAGTTTGCTCGGTCAGACGTTTGTCAGGTTCCATGATCTTTGCGATGGAGAAGGTCAGATTTTTGCAGGGCGCCGGCGAGGTAACCCTCTCTGGCGGAAGGCTGGTCGGTGTTTCGGTCGCCATTGTAGTGCCAGTCGAGAACGGTTGCATGGTAGAGACCTGCAACAGTAACGTAGCAAAACCAATTTAGTTTCTACGAATAATTTTTATCATAATTGTTGTCATGCAAGTTTAAAATGGCGTCCGACACTCGAATTTCCGTGTGAGTCATTTTCCAAAAATTGTCTTAATCGAATCTGTTAGACTAATTCTTAACGTGACACGCGGTGTACACGAGGCTTTATCGGTTGACTAATGGGGGAGTACACAAATCATGGCGATCAATTTGATGACTTCGAGGACCGTCGTTAGTGGCCGCTCGCTCGATCCTCCCTTCGCAGAAGTCTGTTAGTGTTTTTAGTACGCGCACACAGAGCAAGCGGAACAGAACCCACATGTCGGCGAATCCAAGTGAAACATGTGGTACCACTATTATATCCACTCAATTGGCCCTCGTGTTGACATAAAAAAAGTACGTTCGGCATTGAGCGATGGGGGCTGGCAAACGTCGAACGACAAGGAGGGAATGCTCCGTTTCGCACTTCGCCCTAAGCTAAACGCAGATAAAACGCTTTTCGAGAAAAAAAATCACCAATTTGCGAGTAGTGAGTGAATTTGATATATCAAGAAATATGAGATACCTTGCGTAAACTTAATTACATATGCGTACGCAATTTGAATGTTGATTCGCACGTAAAACAGCATGAATATACAGGTAGCTATTAAGCATGTGTAACATGGAAAAAGGGGGATGAATGGCGGGGTTGAATGAGTCGCGAAATGGTCAGCACAGTTAAAGAGCAAGCTTCGCCGAGGTATCACAGGAGGTTTGCACGTCGAAAAGTAGAAATGTTTGCCCCGAAGAATGGCGTTATGTTTGGACTTGGAATGACGGCTGGAATTGGATAGGACTGGTTGCGGGTAGCTTCGTGAAATGCTCGTTTCCGTTTTACCCAAGTTCGCCAGTTCTCATCACGCATGTGATGTGTGCCGTGAACAAAATTTATACCTTTTATAAATCGCTTACGATTTTCGATCGATGTTACAAACATTTCTGTTGTTCGTTTCAAATCTGAAATACAATCTGGGAACCAGGTTCGATGTCAGACCTCGAAGGATTCACACTCCAAAGTATTTCGAGCTAACGTAAAATTTCATATGGAACAACGAAAGATCCAATGTCAGAGGGAACGTGGTATTTGACTAGGATGAAAAATGCATGCTTCCAGAAACGACGGAAACACCAGACCCCTGGACAGGGTGGAATATGATGCAATGGTCCTGCCCAAAAGCTCCGCCCATTAGCCGGTACCTTTCGATTGTCCCACAGCTAAAGGCAGCCCTAATAACCAAGGGAACAAGGAACGGAAAAGCAACCCCGGTGTGAGAAACGAGACTGGAGAAGGGAAACGATCTCCTCGCGCACCCCCGAAACGCCTCTATGACCTATAGAAAAGCGCCGACGTCTGGTTTTATCACCAGGGAACGGCGCAACTGTTAACGAAAAAACGACAACGGACGTGATTATGTATCTTCGAGTGCTCGTAAAAGTAAGCTTCGACTTCAAACTCCTCCTCTTGATTTTCCACCCTGTATGGAATATCCTCCTTCTTCATTTTCTTCCAATGTCTGCTACTATTCTCTTCGTTTACGTTCCGCATCGTAGTAATTTGGTAAAATTTTGCGCGATTAATAATCGTTTCATTTTGAATCATATAAATCGGAGAGGAACATCAGGGTTAATAGACAGGTTTGTACTTTTCCTTGCTTCCCTTCTCGCCCTCTGCGTTATCTTCTCTTCTTCCGTCTTCGTGTTGTCTCCTTTACCGTTCAAATATCTTTTCCCTTTTGCACCAAACACGTAGTTTTTTTCTCTTTCTATACCTGGCCGTCCTTAGCACTTTCCAGAGGTGGTTCGCTCGGTATCTCCCTCTTTCTCGCTTATCGTCGCTTCGCGTTTTCTAACCCACCGCGCCGCAGCCGAAGGGGATAAAAAGAGACACCGAATAGAGATGTACGGTGGGGATCGAGGCGACAGGATTGGTCGTTGGCTATATCACCCTTGGAAAAGTGACACGAGAGGGGTTAGTCGTGAGAGACATGGTGGGGGCTAGTATTGTTACAGTGCTTAACGAGCGGTCGAGGTAATCAGTATTGCTCCTTGCGGCACCCGACAATTCCGCCAATTTGCTTCAATCTCGGCTGAAGCATGGCCGACGTACGCTCTCTAGGGACCATTTTGTTTCCTTTTTTTATTGGCTGGAATTAACTGGCTCTCCCTGTAAAATCCGTGGAATTTTCATTCGATGTTTACGCGACGGACATTCATCGATTTCGCTCGTTCAGAGCAGACCTGACCGCGGAATGTCCTGCTAAAGACATTACTACTCTTTTACGAGCCATAAAAGCGCTGTCACGAAAGCAAATTGTTAGATAGGACTAATTCAAACGAAGGACGTTCTATTTTTGTTTTCTTGGATTTCGTAGGTGAAGAATATTTTGGAATACTGGCAAGACGAAATGGTCGATACGGAGGGTGAAACGAAATCCGGCTTCCGTGACCCACTCGATGAACACGGCCAACCTCGTATCGTGATCCCTGCGATTCTCTCAGGTGAGGTTGGCGTTAAATGTGCAAAGTTTACCGATGCGGTTACAAGTGGTCCGAAGAATTCAATCACCGCCAGTAAACTATTAGGCGGCGATGAGGGAACCTAAAGAAAGTTGAAGGAGCTCGAAAGAACTTGAAATGGCTTTGCAAATTTACCCGGTTTCGTTGCCGGTCCATTAATTATCTCTTCTCCTACCTCTCTAATGATCAACCTTTAGTTTTCTTGATTTGCTCGTCATTATCCCTGTAGTTTATGCTTAATTACTTATGGACACTAAGGGATGAAAATAGGATTAGGTCGCAGACGGAAAACGCAAAGAGCTCGAATGATCGAAACAACGAGTGTTCGACTTCCCAATGTGAACATTCCCAATCAGGCTAGTCAAAGTGGGCGGATAGGTGTTTCGCGTGTTCAGGGTGCATCAATCACCCTCTCCTTCTGTGAATCTACCTGCTCATGAGGTCACACGCCCATCGTTCTTTCCCGTTTAAGTGTGCGATAAGGAAATAAGCTTGGCCCGAACGAATTCTGTCGCTTAACTTTATTACTCATCGCCTGGTTGACCCGTGTCTTGTCGGTCTTTCAACATCAACGGACGCGTCTAAAGCAGAGAAACAGAAGAAGCTCGTTTCCTTTGCCTCGAATTAAAAGCTGTTTCTCTAGTCGACGCTTGGCAGTCGTTCGCGCGAGAGCTGCCCAGACATCGTGTAATTTTTATTAGAGCGTCTCGAGGTCCGTGCGACGTCTTTGGTGTGGAAGAGGCCCCATTAGTCGAGCTACCCTCATTGTTCCATCCCTGACACTCTCCGGCCTTCCGTGATATGGCGCGTGAACGGTTGACATATAATTAGCATTTGGGGTAACGAAAGCTCGACTGAGGATGACAGCAGGCACAATACACACCCCCTCGAGTTATCCTCTGTCCCATAACTCGGCCACAAACCCGCCCTTTCTGTCCCGACGTTCACCCGACCAGCGAGCCCCGTAAGCCGATTCGAAATTAGCCCGCTTAATCGCCCCAAGTGGTTCACCGCCTTTCTCAGCAAAATTTTAAGGATTTCTTCGTACCCTTAAACGTTATAACATTTTCTGGATCAAAGTACGAACTGTAATTCTGATATTGTTAGACAAGTATTTCGTACGATTATTTAAAATATCTACATTTCACATTTCACTTCGAATAATATCAAAGTATAGCCCCTGTTTCGTGGAATTTAACGAAGAGCCCGATTAGTTAAAAATTATTACCGGGGGTGTATATATTTTTTCCAGGAATTTAAACGCGCACCATGAGTCGATTTCGAAGTTTCGCGTTACGAGAAGGAGTATTCGCAGAGTGGGTGATTTAAAGTTAATTGAAGAGTGGTAGTGGTGGTGGCAGAGGTGAAGAGAGGCGAAGAGGAATAAATTGCGAGTCGCCTCGTGCGAATCAGTAGGGGCCCCCACCGGTATATTCCGGCGGGTGTATTCTGAATTAAGTCGCTCAGTTGTGCGCCGTTTACTTTGCTCCTCGACTGCTCTCGAATCGTTCTGGGGGAATGGCTTAATTTTAAGGAACTTTGCCAGCCGTTCCGCGGAAGTTTAATTTTATCCGTCGAATAACGTTACACCGTGCGCTCTCTATGGTTTGTCCTGATACGCTCACTTGAAAATTGCTTTCCATCCCCCTATCATCCGATCGTTTTAAATTCATTCTGTTCAAAACTTGCGGCTTGTTTTATACTACGGACGTTTGACCAACATATATTTATATCGTCGAGTTATGTCAAACTTTAATCGACCACTTAACATGCAACGACTTAATAAAATGCACGATTGTACTACCATAGAATTTACCATTTTATCCGTAACGCGATGAGAAAAGAGCTGAATGGATACAAAATCTCGCCGGGAAAACAGAGCCACCGACAAAAGGAGCATTGTTTAAAACGAAAACGAAGTGATTTCAGCGAGCCCTGCGTATGAGCAAGCGTGCAAGAACCGAAAAAAAAGATCGGTGCCCACGTGCGTATCCGTATGAATACGGACGGCTTTCCAAAATGGCAACGAGTCCCGCTGGGCTCGATGCATCTCGAATTCATGTAGTTCGACGTATCGTCGAGTCGAGTAGAATTGGCAGGGGGTTCACAGCTGCGCAGTCCACGGGGGTTTTTTACCCCTCACTCTGTGGCGTTTCAATCCCGGTTGGAACGCCTCGTTATCACTGATTCGTCCTTCTCGTTTCTGCCCTCGAGACGTACGCGACTGACCTCGTTAACGTACAAAATATTTCCAAGTTTCAGCTTCAATTCTCTCATAATATTCAAAAAATATGTTATACTTAACTTAACGACAGGAGAAAATTAATTACCTCGATTAATTCTATTATGTTACCGAATGAAACTCCTATTATTTTAATATTGTCAAGTGTTATAAAGTGCCCGTTGATCCGTCTATGTAATAAATAAATAAAACGAAGACTTGCTTTAGCTGTAAATAGTTGTTGAAACAAAGAACGTTTGGGAACTGTCGGTTTATCGAAGAACAAGCATAAAGGGACCGGTAAATTAAATAAAAGAACGAACACGTGCCCTTTGGGAACGCGAGTTCACGATCGCCTCAGCGGGCGTTTTTACGATTCGCCGTCTGTAGCGCGTTCATTTCGCATTTTCGGCGTCGTTGTTGCACCCCGCTGACAATGGGGTCGCGTAACTTGAGATCGTCGGCCTTCGTCGGGCATAATGACGATCGCCAACGACGATCATAATAGTCTCACGGAATAATAAGTGGGATAAAAGTCAGGAAAACAATTGGTACCGCCATTGTCACTTGGCGGCCCATTCAGCCACCCCACAGGCCTGTTTGCGTTGCGTCCGTTTTTACCCGGAGAAACTCCACGGACCACGATGGGAATCGTTCACAATGGTGGAAATGAAATTATTATCGGTTCGCTGAAGGCAATAATCGTACGTTTTATTCGACTTCGTCGAGGTACGTTGGTCCTTTGAGGTCTACGTAACTTGTTCGCCAACAGCGCTTATTTGGTAAGTCAAATTATGCACGGACCATAATATTTTCTTTCTTTCTCGAGAAAAAGTTGAACTCTTAAATATGTCGTGTTACTTTCTACGTTAATATTGTACAAAATGAGACTGTACGCGATGAGGAAGTTTTGCATATTTTTTGCTTGGTTAAAATAGTTTTGTCAATGGCAGCGATTCCGAATTTCCCGCGCAATCGAGGGAGTAGAATTCACGAAAAGTCAACGAACCATCGTTGGAAGACCGTGATTCTGCTTTCAAATAACCGCAGTCGCGTTTGCGAGCCTTTTAGAGTTCCATACATCCCTGTTCGTATTGCCAACCGTCTCCTCCCACCGTTCTAGACAATGCACATTACAAAAGAGGTTTTTTCGTGAGGCACGTCGCGTACACAAACGGTGGCGTGCGTCTGCTACCGCCCTTCCGCCGCTTCCGCTCGCGTTATTCAATCGCGATCTCGATTCTCGAAGGAAGAATGGACCAAACTCGACACCGACTGGGGATACTGCAAAGATGGATAGGGGTGGCACCGGAAGTCTTGCGTGCCATTTGCCTCGAACGACATACTTATCCACGTCTTCAAGAATCATCGGATGGTGAATGAGGGATCCGCTTGAGTGGCGCGTGCCAGCTTGCCTCTGGACGACCTACTCTCTGCAGTCTACCTTCGAAATGATCAACCTACACGGATCGTATTTTCTTTTGATCGAAACGGTACCTTCTAATGACGAGAACCGCCTTCTTACGAAACGCCAAATCGTCAGTTAGACCTTTCGAGCATGCAGCTCTTTATACACGTTGCTTCTATTCGTTTTGATCGTACACGTCTATAGAGTATTGTGATTTCCTTCGAATTCCACGTACAAGAAACATCGATATTGACTCTAGAGTTAAATTCGATAGATAAGAATGTCGTTGAAACGCGCGTAATTCATACTAAATTGGTTTCATATCAGATTACAGATCGTTGAGAAAGGAAGTAGTCTTGATTTGAAAACACGACTGATCAACGACCGCTTTATGATCACTCGTGTTTCGAAAGATATCCAACCAGACATATCGTCGAATCGATGTCGAAGTTGGACGATTCCCGAAATCGTGAAACAAATTTCCTACGGCACGAACGATCACTAGGGTTCGAGGTATGAATAGTCACGCGCAAGTCACGTCACGGCTATTGGTTCCTTATCAGATATCAGTTATGTGCTCGATTTGGGGTGCGTGCAGCCTATTACATCGGTGATCCATTGATAAGCACGTCAAATCCGCCAACAACACACTCCTAGCCGAGCAAACCGGCATTCGTGGCCCCTCGAAACCGCACTTCCTCGCTACTCGAATCGATTACCGAGACCTTCCTGCGCGATTCGAGTGGCTTCGATTCAACCTGTCTTACGACGCGTCTCAATCACTCCTCCCTTTTCATTCTCTTATTCGTCCCTTTCCCAATCCAACGAAATTATGAACCTCTTCCATCGTTTCTGCTCGACGATATAAAGTTACGCTCCTTGGAAATTTTTCGGACATGCACGTTCGGAGAATATCGATTTTCTCTTAAATCGATGTCTCAATCCGTTTCGATAATTGTCCCATGTCAATTTGAAACCGATTATCGTAAGTTACTATTGTTGTAGCAAATACCGCATCAGAGCAAAGTTCGCGGATTTCAATCAGGACAAAATACTTGGACACGATCGTTGGTTCCACGCATCCCCTTTTTAGGAGGGTTAAGTGTCTACCGATTCTGACGGGTTAAAGTGTTGGAAAGAACTAGTCGGACGGCTGCCATCTGCCACCCCCAACCCCCGGGGCTTTTCTACCAGAGGACGCAGAAGCAGAGAGCTCAGAATTCTCGCGAGTGGCTTGGACGGCTCAATGCCTTTAACCGTCTCTTGGCCACCCTCGAGAAACCACCCTCTCTCTTTATCTTTCTCTATCTTCATCTCGCGGCTCTCTCTCTCTCTCTCTCTCTCTCTCTCTCTCTCTCTCGTCTTTATTCTACCCACGAACCATTGCGCGAGGCTTTTCATACAAGATTATATAGGATATTACGCATTAAATGTCGCAATTCACTTTCCGCCCTCTGCTGTCTTTCAGTATCGAGACCATGCTTGAACGTTCGAGGAAACGATTTGCTCCGAACGATCTGTTATATTTACTCGCGAAACGGTTGTTGACTTTTCCTCCGCTTTTCAAATTGAGCAAGCAAAAGGATAACTAGTTTTATTACTAAAATACAAAGTACCCTTTTTAAGCAAGACCATGATTTTATTTCTAGATCTCCAGGGTGAATATTCAATTCACTAAAAGAATACTGTACTAGAATATCGTAAATCTTGCTGTGCATGTACGAAGCGATTCAGTAGAGAAAGGGTACAGTGTCGGTGAGAAATCTGCACCGCATAACGGAGCGGCCAGCAGCGGAAGGCAACGAAACGCAAAGAGGTGTACGACAGAGAAAAAGTGTCGTGTAGTTTGTACGACCCACTCCCCCAATTTTGATCCAGCTCGAGGCAGCTGGTTCGTTTGGTGAATTCTATTTGAATAATTCCACCGTGGTGGCGCGTGCCGACGCTTCGCTCGGACCTTCGCCTCGATCGACCACGAGATTGGCCTCTTTCCTCCGTGCCACGAATCTCATTGGTCCATCTCGGCCAGGGACACGTGGCCGGATGTCGGTCTACCTTCCAAGCGTTTCCGCTCGTTGATGAATAATACCGTCTCGCCTCGTACACGACGCTCGTCTTTCGATCGATCCTTTGTTCGGCTCTGTACGGGGTTGCAAAGGTGTGCGCATGGAATTTGAGATCGCACTAATTTCTTTACGGTAAGAATCACCATTCGTTGAATTACAGCTGTGTTAACTGAACTTCCAACGATTTCTCATTATACCGTTTAAACGCCGACACCCCTTCCCTGCGTTTTTCTGCAAAATGGTATTACAGAACAATTGAAGATTTACAAATTTTGTATTCTTGAACATTTCGGAATACGCGTAAGTGCGATGTTCGTACGAAATTCCATAAGACAAGATAAAATAACATCAGCTGTCAGCAATAAAGCAGATACCCTCGAGGATGGCACGATCGCTGTGTTACGTAATCGAATTCAATTCGAAATTCGAGACGAGGGCTAAAGAAGTGGCGAATAAAGAAGGATGGCAGGAGAGGGGAGAGATGAGGCCATAATCAAAGTGACCACTTGACGATTTATGTGATAAACGACTGGTAGGGTCGAAGGAATGGGGATGCGGTGTTCCGTCGATGGAGGTGAGAAGTTTATTTAAGACCAAATCATCCTTCGTCGATTAAGGTAAGAGAGGGTGCGTGCAACGGGGTGACGGACACGAGGTCTGCGGGGAAGAAGGCGGTACGTGTTATTGCTTGTATTGTGGCGCAACCCCTCGAATCGTCAGTAGGGGTTGGTTTTAGTCGACAAACTCTCCCCGGAGACTTGGAAGTTCTCGTTGCCGTTAAACGGGACGTTGGTATGGGGACTCGAGCGAAAGCTACTTGTTGGCCAATACTAAGGGAACACCATGAAAAGCCGCGACCACGTTTCGTTGCTCGAACGTAGTTTCTCGCCGAAGAAACTCTATTGTGATGCTCGAATATTTCTATCGTACAATTCGGTCGCTTTTCTGAACCATTATCTTTCAATTTTCGAGATACTCGCCACGGTGAGAATAGCCACTGATTCATAGGAATCGCGATATATCTTTAGACACTTCCTGATTTCTATAAATTTTCGGGATATTATCATCTTAGACATGTTCCCCTTATACTGCAGTAACTTGGTAGTAAAACATGGAAATGTTTCAAGTAATAGCAAAATTGTATAATTTGTTTGGATATCTCTGGCTTCCTCCTCATATCGAATAGAAGAAAAGAAGCATGAACGTATAAAATCTGCGTTGTACCTTGATTCACGTGCACGACTCACGAAACAAGCGTTAAAAAGGCGAGACGGTCGAGAGCAAGGGTCCGAACGGCACACCGTTCAGCAGATCCACACACGGTCGTTATTCTCCCAGATAGACAATCACGAAGTCGAAGGTGGCAGCCAGCACAGCGAACGGATATTTTTTCTGCCACGAACGCCGGCAGATCGATATCGTATCCTTAACACGCCCGTAGCAACTTGTCCACGAATAATTTCCTTATCTCCGAGGGCGAGTATTATGAGCCCCGTGCCCAGGCCCGTAAATATTGTTTTTCAAGCATTCCACTTCTCACCTTCGCAGCAGGTACCTCGTCGAACCGAAATTTCCCCGGCTCCGGCCTCGTTTGCATTAATTATCCTTCGCGTATTCCGGCTTGCGCGTAATTGCGGATGCACACGCACGCTCGAATACGTGAACCTAACTAGCTAACGCACACACGAGCTAAACACGCTAGCCACGTAGTCCAACCGTACGCGTTTATCGTCAACTAGCAGATATATATCGGTTTAGATCGATCTTACTAAGTGAGCAATGCATATGCTTATGGTCGACGGAAGGTTTTCGGACAAGCAGAGAGGGAGCGTGGGCGTGTAGAATGCCCACTGGGCATCGTTCTTTTCCGTCTTCCTTTTTCGTTATGCATATGTATGCATATGCAAGCACACGCATGCAACACCGGCCGGATATAAACACCTGCCCATCATGCTCGCCTTTACGGCCGGACTTCGTCCACGTGTGAAGGGCCCTTTAAATTCTAACGGGGGAGTCGGGATATTTATTGGCAAAGGTGCTACCACGAGCATTTATGATCCTCGGTAAACTAACGATACCAATTAGCTGGGAACAAAAGCCGACATTGTAGCGATATCGCGCACCTGATCACGATTACGTTTACGTTCGTTGAATAATCTCTGATCGATCGGCGTTTAATCTTTCGCTCCCATTACATCATACGATTTAACCAGAAATCGCTAAAATTTACTTTGGTCTCAGTTTTATCTTCTATAACATTTATAAATATTATACTCGGACTACTACCCTTGTGTTCGAAAGCACCCCGTTCAGTACACGGGTCGTATATGGTATGCATAGATGGTTCCCGTCGAAGCAAAGACCCTTTTCTACAATAATGATCAGTTGCCATTTTGCGAACGACAAAGCGTGCAACGATCTCTTTCGGTCCTCTGATAGCCTGCAAGGATACGAGGAAGCTCATCCGCGTTTTGAAAAGCACAGTTCCTGAGCAGCGAATCTTATCTGATGCCGAGAGCTGATTGATATCGCGATATAGCCTCGAGAGGGAGATTCGAGACTCATCCACCATGAACCATCCCCATCGCTGGCTTTATGAGCTCGGTATTCGGGGGTGGGCACAGGTCGATGCTGAACATTTAGTGCCTTCGAGGTAGGTACACATTTAATCATAATCTAATATTTAAAAGGTAATTTCACGACCTGTTTACTTCGCACATTCCATCCTTCGACCCTCGAGCATGGTTTTTCTGCTCCCTCTGCACTACATCTTCGACCATCCATGAGAAGTACATGGATTAAAAATTCTCATTATCCATAAGAATTACATTTTTAATAAATCCTATCAAATCTCGTTCCTTGTTTTTTCCAACCTGATGAACGTTTGATATCCACATATACGTACACTGCTGAATGGTTCTGAAGCATACTCCAAACAATGTCAAAGTAACCAAACTTCCAAACAAATTTCAGGGAGAGATTTTTCTTTTCGAATACTCGTAGAAAGTAGAAATTCATTTTTTAGCGCAATCTGGGAGGATGGAATGGGTCGAAGACGCAAATGGCGATCGTTTGTGCCAGGAGAGGCCAGGTATCGCGGGCAAATGGTAGACACACGATAGACGGTGGTGTCCACGTGGCGGAATAATGAAAAAGCTAATATATTCGTTTACCGGTCGTAAACAAGCCGGCCATTGTTATTATCACAGGCACAAGCTATTGCGATTAATCGTTCTCCGTTGATTCATTCAACTTAATTTATACGTAAATTATACTTGGCCGCCCTTTCGGTGCTCAGTGAATAAGCATGAACTTCCGGTGCCGGTAAACTTACGTTACAGTGTACCCGACTTTCGCCTTATTGTCCTCGACCGAATAAGAAATTCAAAGCAGCGGTCTGTAAAAAAACAATCGACTCTCCCTTGGGAGAGTAGAAAGAGCAGATAAAAATGGAAATGATGGAAAAATACGAACGGGATAATCTATTTTAATCCGACAAGCGTGCGAGACACCGTGGCGTGGCGCGAACCTAGTCATCGGCTAATGGAAGCTCGCATAAAAATTAAAATAGCAAATTGGTGACACGCTGCTTCTGCTCCGCCTCTTGCATAAATGCATAGCACGTGAACAACGTGCATTCACGTGGAAGTTCATTCAAAACCGGCCTGTTAATTAAAGTTAATCGAGATAATCCAAGCAGCCAAGTAATTAGTAGCTGCTTGCTGCTCGCGATAATGGTTCCGCGAACGTGCAACAACAGACCTGGGGTCGAACCAGTTTGCAAAAATCATTTTTTAAGAAATGAGTCTCCTGATCAGGAAATTGTCTGATCATTGGCAAACAAACGAAATATTTACGGGGTCCAAAATTGACCATCTTCGAACGTTGTGGCTTGAGCAGGCGTTAATACGATGCGTGTTAAATTGCATTACATCTGCTTATTAGTCACGGCACGGGTAAGCCGCGTGCGACGTTGAAAAGGCAATCGTGTAATACGTCATAATTTCCATAGCGTGACTGGACACTCCTCCGGGTGCCCTCCATGCAACATCACGTTAACACCTATAAATGGGAATTTATTATTTTCCCGTGTCTCCTGAAAGCGTGCCTTTCTTGTCTTGCATCTTGATCGATAATTATGTTCGAAGTGAGCAACAACGATCGTCGTTTGTTTCTTAAAACGAATGCAAATTTATTTTTTTTTCCTCGTAAATTTTCTTCTTCTTTACGGTTGTACACCATGCACCATACTTTCCAGAAAAAATTTCCAAGAATTTTATTTACGAAGAGCGAGCAATTTTCTTTCCCTTTCGACCAATTACGAAATAAATTAATTAAACGATCGCGCTGCAAGTATAAATGGATACGTCGCATAAATTTTTAATTTTACATTTACGATATCGGACACGCAGAGGGCAATCTAATGAAGCATATCATATCTCCATTTTACGTTTTAATCAACTCTTAAATTATTCCTTAAACGTAGAGTAACTTTGATGGAAGATACTATAAAGGTTTTAATTTAAAACATTCATAATAGTTCCTTGATTAATATTTACTTAATCGATGTCGAGACGAGATGGTCTGATTTTTGTTTGAAATTAGCAACCGTTCAAATATAAAGCTTCAATTTTATATGTAGAGAAGTTGGATGTCCATTTCTATTTCACTCTGTTTTTTGCCTTCGTTTAAAATATACCGTGGCCGATACTTTTCCGCTGAAATTTAATGGTGTTTAATATTTCTTGCGTTCGGTTTTTACACACCGATAAAGGATCATGATACATATTTTGACCGAACAAATGTTTCCAATTCGGACGATGGAACGCGTTTATGGAACTGCGTTGTACCATACTGTCGTAACGAGTTTCCATTTTTGGTTGCTCGAAACGTTGACGAAAACGTTACAGTACCATTTTTGTCCGCAAATAAAATCGTTCGCGATCATGGAGGAACTCTTGGCCGTGTTTTACGAGCAAGACAAAGTGAACGGCACAGGATAATCGGTCGAGTTGCCTCACCTGCCCACCACTCGTATATTTTTACTATAAAATTCGAACGCCGTTGGAATTAATGTCATCGTTTCCTCGAGATGATGACTGAAAGAATCGGTATCTTTCATCTTGTGAAGAACTAAAGTCACCTTTCGTTTCAAACAAACGTTCAAGTGGATAACGCGCAGGAAGAAATATTTTTAAGTTAACTTTTCCACAACTGCACTCGTGGCAAAATCGCGTGTTAATTCGACGCTGTCCAATGATTCTCGGATAACAATTATCAAATTGATATAATATATTTGAAGTGCAAGTTGCAACACGATATTACAAGGCAAGCTTTAAAAGTGTCCTGCGAAGAGTAGTTTATAAAAATTGCACGCGCGTTGTTTCAGCAGGATTCGAAGCTACAAACGCGGCTAAACGACCAAATGGAGCGGTTGATTAATTTTACATAGATTAACGAACAATGCTAGGCGGCTGCGTATCCGCAGCCATTCTCGTTTCCCAGACTCGTCGGATACGCTGCTGATCCTCCTCGCACGAGAATCCGATTAAATTCATCTCGATGAATTTTTCAGTAAGCCCGTTGAAAACGTTCCCACTCGAAATTGCAGATGAATCACGTGACCACACACGATGCTTCTACGTTCCAACCGTTAGCATTTTAACTTTTCTGCGATATTTGCATCAAAAAATAAACCTGGTACAGTATTCTCCATAGGCTCGTTAAACGATTAACGCTTTGAAATATCCGATCTTTCGATAATCAGAACAAAGGGGTGAAAATTGATCTTCGCGAAAGCATAAAGTTCACCTTTCATGAAGTCTCTCGGCCAAAAGTTCTGTTGATCGAATAAATAAAGGGCACGCTGGTACGCTGCAATTCGAGGTTAGGCCGAAAGGAAGTGGTGCATTAATTTCGAGTTACCCTTCGAATTCCCTTCAACCCCCATACGTGTAACCACTACAACGGCAACGGGAGCAGCGAGTAGCCAGTTACCCCGAGGTGTTCGGAACGGCTGGTAATTTGTAGGTAGATATACGATAGACAATAACACCGGTGAGGGGCGGCAACGCCGACTAATTTGTTTATCATAACTTTATCTTGATTTATTGTGCCCACGGTGCACGCCCGTTTCGTAACGCCAGTCGCGCACATTTGTACGCTCCCTTTGACGTATTTACACGCGCATGAATTAAAAAAAAGGAATCGCCGGGAAGAATTCGGGCAATCTCGTCGATTCTTCACGGGTCTCGTTGAAATCTAGATTAAACGTCAATCTCGCGACTCGAGTGCTCAAGTAATTCATTCGTTTATTTAATAATTCATTTAACCACAATTCACGAGTTCGTGTACCGTTTATTTATGCCGCGCATATAATAAACGTATCTTACCCGTAACGAGTCTTGCATCTGCTCACTTGATGTACGGTTCAAAATTGAAACGTTGTACAACATTTTTATGTAATGAGATATCTTAAAAGTGCTGATTAAACGATGAATCTCAGTCGATGAAGATTAATGTCGATGAAACAAATTATCTATAACTCGGTACGATAAAAACGGAAATAAAATACCGAGGGCTCCCTTGCAAGATTACAAGATTACGGTGCTCCTCGGCAATTATATAGATTCCCCGATTGTTTCATCGCGCGTAAATTACCTTGCTGGGAAAAATGCAGTCACGAACCGACGAGCCCAGCGACTGGAAAGCAGTGCGACAAGATAAACACCATAGTCGCCACGAATCGGTTGGCTGGTTCGCGTCGGGTAGCTAATTTTTTAAAGAGCACAGCGAAAAAAACGGGAGTGTGAACAGGCGGAGTAACCCCCTGGCTACGCTTTTTCCTTTTAGTTACCCTCTCTGTCCGTCTTTCTTCGCGCTGCAGCTCGATCGGCGTGCACGCAACCCGTTTGGAAGAGCTTCGTGGCCAGCTCGTATTTCTCGCCCTCCAACAAGATACCAACCACCTTCAACCCCATCCTCGGCTTCGTACCTTCACCCACACCGATGCACCGGCTCTAGATAACGTCTCGTACGTACTGGGGTGTTCGAAGTTGGGGTAAAAGTGCCCCGTACACACCGACCGAATGACTAACGTGGCACACCCACAGACCAACGTGTTTTCGTACCCGCTAGAACCTATTCGGGACACCGGGTATCGTGGTACGTGTTCACGTACGGCCGTCTACAAGCCAGGAGAGGACACCAATACGAGGAAAAGGGTAAACCTGTGTATATGTATAACCGACATCCAACCAGCCACGGTGCAAGCCCTGTAACGCTGCGAGTGCTATCTGGCCAACTATCGGTGATCCTTGGCGCGAGACGGACCCACGGGGAACGAAGAATGGAAAACAGGCGGAAGGGGTGGTCTCTGCGAGTCACGGATACCTTGAAATTCTACCGGCAATGGGAAATCTTTCGCGCATCCGTGAAATATTCCCGCAGAATGCTACGATTTTTCGGGAAGTCGCGAGACGCCGAAGCACTGGATCGGAATTAGAAAATTGTTGGTGTTTTACCTTCGATTTTAGAGCATTAGATAGGTAAACTTTAAAATTTCCGAATTTCCAAATTCCTCTACGTTTACATCTTTTATAGGCAAGTCAAGTGCTCATCGATGTACACTTCAACTAATGGTATTGATTTTGGGGAAAAATGTAGGTTGAAAGGGGAGGGTTCATTTGTTAGAAAATGACATAGGATAGTGGGTTTTTTAGCTGTATCTCGAAGAAATTTGACTCGGTTAACAGGTTTATAATTTTTTAGAAATAAGGTATTCGTTAAGGGAAAGAATTATCGTAACTTGCAATGAAGCTCGGCACGAAGGAAAGTGTCAGCGAACAGAAAGTTTAAGGGATGGAGGAAAGGGCCGTGTCAACTCGAAGAAAACTTAGACCGTCTCGAAGTGTTTGCGGGAGCGTTTCAACCCCCTTTTGGATACTTGGAATACTTAGCCTCGCGTGATCTTGCGATGGAAGACACTCTAACAAAGGTACAACGAAGTTCACAGACTGGTTTCTTAGAATCTCATGCAATGTATATGACAAAGATTTCGTACAAAATTGCGAACAAAATTGTGTAAAGAAATTGATCTTTAATTCGGTCAAAGACGTGCTGCTATGACTTTAAATGTGTACGAACTATGTAGACTCGTACACATCTTTAATAGACATTTTGATGGACAAAATACTTGATAAATTTGTAATCTCGAGAAAAGGCAAAGAATCTCGAGTATAAGAGAAGCCGAAGCTTAACATCCGGTAAGGCCCAAGATCAGCGAGCCTCCTCAAATATTAGAGGAGGACCGCTGGGTCCCCTTTGAACTCGAATCCCCCAAAATTTCTATGGCGAATAATCGGAGACAGCTGGCACGATGCGAAATCAAGTAGCGTAATAATGCCTACCGAGACTCGCAGCATCCAGAGCGAGGAAAATAAAGAAAGGAAAAAGGAAGAAAATGTACTGGCTCCCTCGGATTCGAGATTCCCGCCCGTTTTATCCCCCTGTTCGACGTTTTATTTCAAATATTTACGGAGAAAAAATATTGGTGAGCTACCGTTTCGTTTCGAATCGTATCCTTTTTACCGATGCAAGTTTTCATTTCCTTTAAAAAAAACTGGCCAATAAAAGACGTTATAAAACGATTAATTAAAGGAGTCATAATTTCATGTGATTTACGCACGATATCTTATTGTTTATCGTCTCCATGAAACCAGAAACGACTTCCTTCTTCCGCTAATCCATCAATTGTCCGTTAATTAACAGCGCTCGTCATTGGAGTCACGAAAATTTTTACTACCTTCCCATTTATTTCTCTCGTTTCAAAACATTGAACGTTTAGCTAGAACGATTCGTGAAAGACAGCTCGTGTAAAAGTGAACGAATCGACTAATAAAGCGATATCTCGGCCAATTCGAAATATACACGATCGCATCTCCAGCGATTAACACGGTCGTGTATTCGCATTTCGACACCGGCCTCTCGCAAAATAAATGACGCACCGCACGACCGTGATGGGTATGCTAATCGCGTGGGCCCGCTGTAAAATTTGTTCGTCAGCTGCGCTCGTTCGAATGATCAGCAACATATTCGACGTTAACGAACGAAATTAATCCCTGTGTCTGTGATACCGCGATCAATTTACCTACGATTTCGATAACCATCGCGCTCAACGGAAAACCCGCAAGCTTTCATTTTAACATAATTCAGTTTTCCCCGATTTTACAAACGTTATCTCTTGCAAAATTCGTAAAGTGTGTGTAACTTTTATAATAACGAGTTTCGCTTTTATAGTATATATTGACGGAGAGGTAATCCATTCGCGCGAAGAACGAGAAAAACGAGGTAGCTTAGGAGGCAAAAATAAAAACGAAATGAGAGGAGAAAAGTGACGGAAGCAGCCTGGTATCGGGCAGTTTATCCCGCGGGAGGAGCTACGATACAATGAATAAAGAACGAAGCAGCTTGGTTGAGCGAACCCTGTGAACGAGGCCTTATTGGGATATTAATCGTTGTACCAGGCGAACGCCCTATCCCCGAGTGTTTGCACGAGGTTTGAAGAGGCTGCAACACCAAAGCTGCCTTGCAGCGAAACCCTCTCCGTAAAACCCCCCTCCTTTTAAGCGCAACGAAACACTACAAGACCCCTTCTCTAACCCCTCCAACGTGTTCCTCTTTTCCAAGCCGTGATACTCGAAAAGCCTAAGCACTACCACGCTCGAATACTGTTCGGATACTTTGGACACACTCGAGCCAAACCACTTAGGTAACTAGCATACACGTTTGAGCTAGGTAGGCAGCTTGATAGGCGCGTTGCACGAATGCTTCGAAATAATGGCCTCGTCGATAGGCACGCTGTTTATAAAACATCAACGGGCCGAGCTAATTGTTCGCTAATTTCCAGTGCCACTTGTACGCTTGTTCCTCGATTAAAATGCGACGGGGTAGACGGTGTACAGCGTATAGGGTACCGGATGAAACTTTTACATATGTCGTTTCCCTTCTGCGATACATGTTGCGACAGGGATGTTTAGAAACCGTTTGGGAAATCGTCTTTGATCTCGACCGACCTTCCCGCGATCCGTCGCTACGGCGTTGATCCTGATTTACGATAGAAATGAAGCGCGCATTTTATGGTGTATTCAAACCTTATTGCTCACATTCACATGCTACATCCTGCGTTTCAACTTTGTCTTCGATTTCAATGATATTAGGTTATTTCGCGTGTAGCGACTTATCTTGGAATACAAACAATCTTCTATTTTAACCTTAAGTAATCTTGCTGATATTTAAAGTTAGTTCAAGGTTTAGACCTAGGAATCACGACGAATGCTTAATAAATGGATAACTATAATTGCCCTACACATCTTCCCTCGCGATGAATTTTAAATTAAATCTAGAATTTCTTTAATAAGGTGGGTCGTCGGTGACCCAAACAGGACAGAACGCGTTTGAAAGAAGCATGAAAATTGAAATGGTAACGAGTGTTTCGCGAATGCGATACTTGTGCCACGCTCAGCTCACGAGGGCATTCGAACGCGACGGGTGTTTTAATCCGTTTAGTTGCCAGACTGCGGAGACGCGCCTTCTCCGTTTCATCCGCTCATAAAATCTGGCTAATTGCGCCAAGTCATTCGTCTCGTAATTCTTTCCCCACCGTTGATTATCCGATTTATAAACGCAAATCTGAATACGCGACTGAATCTACTAATTTGCGATACTTAGCTTTTTTGAACCAGCATAAAAAATGGAGGATCATCCGAAAGAAATTTTACAAATTCTTCGATAGAAAATTCTGATGTTTCGTATGTAAAATTTATAACGATCAAACGTTCATTTTTGAAAGGAGTACAAGTGAAATACTTACGAATCTCGTGAAAATGTTGCGACAGCTCGTTCGTATTACTAGCCCCGTGATCTGAACACGTCTCTGCCTTCCAGTAAATCCTGAACACTTTCACCAACCCCAGTTAACCCAGGACTCGAAACGGCAGAGTTTGATCTACTTGATCCTGCAGTTTGTTCGACTAACGCAACCTAGCGTTAGGAAGCTTCTTCGATCTTCATAACGATACGCGACGGCCATCGACAGGTCGGCAACCACTTCCAAAATGTCTCTCGGATCGGCCGTCGACATTATCGAAAACACCATATCAGTCTTGTCCCTTCGATTCTCGAGCGTGCGTCATTGTCAATAACGCTTGATTCACCAAACGTTTCAACAAATTGATACTTCCTCCTCCGTCAGCTTCACGCTCATTCCGTCGAACTCGGTTTTTTAACGTATCCAAGATATTTCATTTAAAACGACAACGTACGTCTGAACGAGTCTTATCCTTCATTCTAACCAAAATTTACCGACGTGTAATTATTTAAAGTCTACCGCGATGATTCTTCTGGAACCTGATCACTTTTTTCTGCGATGTCAGCTTGATCTTCATGGAACAACACTGTCAGTCGAATACACAGACGAATTGCTCGCGTACCTTACAATAAGATGTCGCTGTCCAAACTTGTGCTATCTGGTGAACTTAGCACACGATCACCAGGAGATGTTAATTCTCGACGTAATCGTCGCGATTTCGTTCGTTAAATCGTTGGCGGATGATCGACGGTGATCATGAACGATCCGTTGTCCGTTGGAGGCGCCGTTTGCCGCTGCTGACGTGTGTGCGGTGGCTGCTGGCGAGACCCAACGAAGGTTCCAGCTGCAGGCAGAAGGGTAAAGGGAGGTCACGAGTCGAAGGTAGCAGCAACCACCAATGGGGCGGTGCCAGGGGCGGAGCAATGAGCAACCTAAAAACACGCCCATCTAGTTGCACGATCATAGGCTGCAACACCCCAAGGAGAACGCTTCATCCCTGTCACTCTCCGTCACCTTCTATCGCTCGTCTTTTTCCTCCGTGCAGCCTGGCCACGTTCTTTTCTACCCTGCTTTTTTCCCTCATTCAATTGGGACGAAGGCGACACGGAGAGCGCGGCGACGCGACGTTAAAAGTGCAGGCGGAAGTTTCTTGCTCGCTTTCGACACTTTTCATCGATCCTCTCTTCTTTTGGTTACCTCCGGATTAAGGATCGCCGGATTTCGTCACCCTGCTTTTTCCTTTGGAAAATCGAACTATACGCCCCAACGAATAATTCCTTTGATACCAACCATTCCACCGATCGTGACTACTCCTCCAAGCACCACCGACAAAATCATAAGATTAAAAGCACGTATTCGTCCGACGAGAAATAATTAAAATTTTCCGAGCCGAAAGTCTAAACCTGTAAATCTCTAAACGAATGTTCTCTACTCGATTAACGAACAAGTTTTTTGAAAAATTCAAGCTCGTTATCACTTTTTCCGTGAACCTTGGCTATCGAGCAGACCACATTAACGGCCATTAGCGTGCGTTTTTATTAACAACAATATTTACTCAAAAATAATATTTGCTTAAAAATATTCGCCGCACGATGAAAGCTGGCGGTGAAATGCATTGAAAAGATTCCCGTGACGGTACGTAGGGTGAGTTGCATCGAGCTTTTAGTAGGGGTTAGAAGAGAAAGAGGGAGAGAGAGTCAGGATCGTGGGGTCGACGAATGAGCCAACGAATGAATACCGAGTATGGATTCGTGAGGAGCCAATAGGGGTGCACGATGTCCTCCCTAGTTCGAGGGAGCCACGCCAATCGGGGACGTCCGTCACCCTCTGGGCTTTTCCTGAGGGGTGGCGATGGTAGAGACGCATAGCCGAGCTTCGAGGGTTCTACCTGGGCTGGCTGATAAAGACAGACAAACCTCTGTCTTCCGTGGCGGATCATGCCAAGCTTTGCCAGGCAGACGACCTCGTAGCAACCACACCTCCACCTTTGCATCCACTTTCATTCACTTACAACCACTTTCTACCGACGCCAATGCTCCGACGCCTTTTCTTAGATTACGCGCCTGTTTCCTACCCTTCTACCACGTCCACTGTGATTAACGGATTATGGAGCTCGCAGCTGAATGCAGGGGTGGAAATACGCTTCTTCCGTACTGCGTTTCTCCACACACCGTTGAATCTTGCTAACTTCGAGCGATGCAAATTATGTTGAAAATGTATGCATGCATTTTTCTCCTTATGAAATTCACACTTCTCCCAGGGCTAAACAGATTTCTGTCGTTAATTCCTCGGGCACGTTTATTTACGAATCTTACGTTTGACGAGGTTTTATCGGAGATTGAAGTGGCTAGGGATATAAAGCTTAATTCGTTGTTTGCCTGGTGACGAATTTGGCGTTGGCACACGTGCCGTGTCGTGTGACAAACGTGTGCGACGCAGCGTCATGAGCAAATACTTGAAACACAAAGAAAAATTTAGATTCGAATATCGTTGTCGTTGTTCCGTGTATTTATATGCCTTATATTTTACACAACAGATACAACAAAAGTAAAATGTGGAAATATGAAAAATAATGGCAAAGAAGAAAGGACATTTTAAAATACAAAAATGATAGAATAAGGCTGACACAAGTGAAATGTATACATAGGTACACGTGTAATAAGACCGTATACCGTGTGCAAGCGAGAATGTATCTTCATTACGGTTTCACGCTTCTTGGGGCAATCAATTTCAATTTCTCGTCTGATGTATACTTTTATTGTTTGCCAGTCGCGTCTATGCATGTCCACGTATATTTGCGTCCCAGCCGAATGAAACGGTCAGGCGTGTTCGCGAGTAATCTCGTTTCCGCTCGGTCCACGAAGTTAAACTAGCGAGCATTGGTCCGACCTGGTTGTCGTCGTGTCCACATCTCGTCTGGTCGTCCCTTCCCTTCGTCGTTCTCTTTCCCGGGGTACTTCCGAGGGGTAGAGTTACCCCGGACAATATATCAGTTTACAATGATAAAAAGCAAACACGGGAAATAACGTGAGGAATTACTGAACCAAACAATATGTCCCTCGTCTCTGGAGAGACGGCGTATATTTCGACCGAGCAGCCCGGCAGCATCCGACGGAGGGTGTGCCAACACATTTTCCTTACAATACGCCGCGATTCCGCTTTATTTCGCGACGGGGCGATATTACCACGGGGGCGCCAAAAATGGACTCATTATCGTCGACCGAAGGGGTTGCAACTTGTCCAGTTAGCTCAATTATACTGGTCCAGTTTTTTGCCGAAAGTAGATTCCTGTTATAGGAAGATCTTACGACGAGAAAAATATTTCACTTCCAGACTCGTTAGATTTTGCTAATAGCGCATTCGATTGTGTCAGTATAATGTTAACTTAATGTATGTTTGCAAAATTGTAATGATAAATCGACAGTTGTGAACTATTCTTAACGCGATCAGTTAGCTGTCTCGACGCATTAATTATGCAAAGTAGCGAGATCAAAGTATTAACTTCATGCGAAATAAATATAGGCATGCGGCAAAACATCTCGAGTAACTTCCCCGGTCAAAGGGGTTAAGCTACATCTAACCATGGACAAATATTTTCTCCCTAAAGCATCTTCCGCAAACGACTGTCGTCTAAAAAAACATATCAGAACACTTAAACTAGCTGGTGCACTTGTAGAAAAAACAAAAGGCACACACGATTCCGTCGGAATAGTGTAGCTCGTTTCAAAGACAAGAGGCCATAGCGTCACGTTACCTGAAGGGATACGAGGTACAGAAAGAGGATGACTAAAAATTGGTACCCTTTTGCTCGCGGGTGCCTCTTGGTGGGTAGTACTCATGTAAGCAGTGACTAGTGAGGTAAACTCGAGTGTCTGAGGGGTAAAGGGGAAACGGAGGGCTTAGGGCGAGGAGTGGTCGTCACTGGTGGGTGTAAGAAAAGGAGGGATAGTAGCGAACCGGGCTACGTTGCCCGAGGGGTGGAAAAGGGGTGATTTTTCCTCGGTCTGAGCATTCCGTAGACGAACATGCTCGCTTCGTCTTGGTTCGCATGCGGCTTCTACGTCTCTATACACGCGTATGTATCTCGGTCTTTCTTGCTCCGATTCAGGCTGTCCTCCCTTCACCCCTTCCGTCCTTCTGTCTCACTCCGGTTTCCATTCTTCAGTTGGTCTTCTTTCGTCCTTTCTCTCTTTCCATCTATCTGCGCCACGTACACACGGGCCACCGGCAAGAAGTAGACAATTCACAATTAGCAAACACAAACAGAAGTACGAGTGGCTTCAAGTTGCTTGGGACGCGGTGGCAACGGGCTTAGCCGGAAGCAAACGGTGGGGTAGGGACTTCTGGGATACGAAGCGACTAGCTTGGCAGTCCCTGAGCGTCAGCCTCCGCTCCAGAATACTCTTCTCAACTCCTGGCCCGACACAGACCGGCGAAGGCGCGTGTATGTTCTGTGGATAACGGGTGTACCTACCAATATCCACGATCTCTCGAAACATTTTCAAATCGTACGATTATAATTGAATATGCGTCGACCAATTCGCTAATGGATGAACATATTCCGATCACACGTGCCGTTTCCAAAGAATAAGCGGGCTCTAGTGAGCAGATTGGGGTTTAATTTAAATAGCATGAAGTGATATATAGGAGTAAGTCTACTCGGGAACCAAAGTCTTGTAGTGAAATATTTGGCAATTTCGTGCGACTGATAAGAACAATCTAAGAGGATAGCCATATACATCCGATCAATCGCACGTTTTAACTCGTCTGGTATAGATGTACACCCGGTATGTACGCGCATCGGGCTCTCACCGTTGCGTTGGAACACTTGAAGCCCCAACCAGTTACGGCAACAATAGGCTTTGTCTTCGCGCCGTCGGCGCTCGCAAATTGGTAGAAATCTTGATTAAAGGTGCAATTCCGCTGCTGCCTACGGACAAATATGAATTGCACCCCCAATGCTCCCGTCCTCTCCTCCTCTCCGCAGTCCGCCTCTTTTTACCGTTCCGACAAATGAAAATGGAAAAAACGTGTTGTGCTATACTTCTTACGGCGGGACAAGTCTGTGGCTTTTCGAGGATCAAGATTGGACTACGTCTTTGAAATGGAACAGTGACACATTAAGGATATTATTGTCGGCAAACAGGAAAGCACGGATCTATTCCTCTCGGGTTTCATTAATCCCTTGTACGATTTTGTTGTTACTTCGTTTCTACCTTCATTAGAAAGGTGGTGGTATATTTATTGGCTGAACCGTATATCGGCATCGTCGACGTGCGGTGATTCGATTTCGTTTACGGTTCCGCATGATAATCCGATTGCGAGATTACACGACGATTCGGATCGACAGAGCATGATCCTGGCAATAGGGAGAGAAACAGCAAGACGCGTATAGAAATGGAATAATAACGCGTTGTGTATGACAGATGCGACGGGACCATTCGCGATAATCCGCCTTCGGTTTATCCCTTTGCAATAAACCCCAAGATCGATCGTGTATCGCACTGTGTGACCCATCAAAATTGCTCATTAAACTTTACACGGATTCCATCAGCGTTGAAAACCTTCTTGTCTCTATTCCAATATACCAATTAACTCTTGTGCGAGCAATCGGGTACTTCGAGTATCAAATTCTTAATCTTCTATGCTTCGTTAGAACACTGTTACGTTTCAATGTAAGACGTTTAAAGTTCATCCACACAAAAATGAAATTTATTGAACTTCCGTACATGTTTGGATTTATTGCTGCGCGATACCTTTTATCCCCCAATCAAAATTTAATGATCAAAGGATCTTGACTTTACCCGACTAAATCCTCTACATACGCATCAATAGAGCCTGAAGGCTTCGACGTGTTCATGCTCATCCCGTGCAGAACACACATCGCAAAATTGAGTCAATTTACATAACGATAGTTGAAACGTACATGAAAAGCCGCTCCTAGGTCAGGGCAATACCGTCTACAAACGGGCTTTGAATTTCGAAAAGCCTCGATATTCCCCTGAATTCGTATAGAACTAAACGTTACTTTTTTTAATAACAAAATTAAGTTGCACTAGATATTGCTATATATATGTAACAGTACTTGTTACATGCTTTGGTAAAAGATTTCTTTTCCGAAACTTGGTTTCAGGGATCCGATGTAGTTGCTTGTTAATGTATAGTAATTATTTTAACAGAGATTATTTTAATTACGTATCAATACGCGTTTTGAAAACGATAATGCCAATACCATCTAGTGGTGAGTGGCGAAACGAACGAATCGAACAATTACATTTTTTTATAAGACAAACATCTTTCGCGACTTATTGGCGCTACCAGAATGTTTTACAGTTCTGTAGATAATAGTTTTTGCTAAGAAGGTTAAATATGATTTATCATACTTCTCTTGTCATATCCTACTATATCGGCCGAAGCGGCATTCTAATTCCACTGTGTACCGCCTTGTGGCACTGTAATCTTCACATCATCAGCGAGTTATATTTGTAGTCACAAACTACTCGTTCGAGGATTTCCAGGAGGTTTACTCCAGGCAAGTGTTTGTTATAATAATATACAATAGGTATTTTAGAGATAATGTACTTTCTAAATATATTTTTGATAAAATATTAGTAAAAGATTATCGCTCCGTATTGCGAAGATATACTATCAATCAAATATGCTCCAACCTAATTAAATCAAAATTTTGCAATTTATATTAGAGATATTTAATTGTTTACAGATTTACTGTCGGGAACTAATAAAAGAATTTCCAATGGACAGCTGTTTGCCATACATTCTTACTGGATGTATATTTTATGGTTTTGGCTTAAAGTGGTGCTATGAATATGCCAAATATTGGGTGTCTCTGAGATCTAGAGATGATTCAAATACAACCAAAGGATTAAAATTTATAGAAAAATGTGAAAAGTTAGTAAATAGGCATCCTATAGATGGAAGCTTAAAACTGATAGCAACTGCTATAGGTCTAGCTAGTACGATAACTGGTGGGATGCAACAAACTGAGACTGTGTCTCCCAAAGTTGTGCTTGCAACAATCTATCTCTTTTTTGCATTCTCTGGTCTTGTTGATGCTTTAAACTTCTACTTTCCTCACAATGTGAGTGAAGGTTTAGTTAAACTGGCACTTGCACAAAGCTTCTTTATAGAAGGATTTCTTTTGTTATGGGGTAACATTGGAAACAGTGTAACAGTCAATTTCATATTAGCACTTATAGTATGGACAACATCTATGGCTATTATCTTGGAACTTGTGTGGCCAGAATTAAAGCTCTTAAGAGCTTGTACAACATTACTTCATGGTAGTTGGATAGCACACATGGTACGGATATATCAGATAATACCGATGCAAACAGAAATTGTTGCACTTATATTTTCTTGGCATGTGGCTGCTGCTTCAGCTGTAACATTATGCGTAGTAGCTGTGACAAGAAGCTGTGCTCCTAGAATTTTACTGGAAGATCCCCCAGAGATACCTATCTATGACTATTGTCAAGAGCCAGATCAGAGAATGTAAATGTCTCAAGTAATTTTGTGCAATTAGAAAGCATTTATAACATGCATACAAATAATATTTTTAGAGTGGTATATTATAAAAGTAGTTTCAGGAAGTATAATAACATAAAACCTCTTCAATTTTTATACAATATTAATATTTTTTTACTTAATATTTATAACGTTAAGAAATACCCTTTTGTACTACAACGAACAGTATCTATTTTATACAACCCTTATATAAGCATGATAATATAAGCAATATTCTAATACCAAAATAGTAGATAAAAATACTCATTAGGAATTAAGAGGTGCCTTATGATATTATTGCTCATTTATTTATTCGATAGAGTACATCATCTTTTGTAATCAATTTTTCTATTTCATCATAAACATATTGTATGTGCCAAACAAATTTGTATCATTATACATTGTAAATAAATCATTTCATTAAACATTTATAATCCACAAATTTAGTTGTCTATCACTATTTGCTCATTGAATAGGTATTTTACGTAATAATTTATGATGGCTTCTTTCTGCCTTTATTTTTCTTTTATCGATTTACATATTCAAATTTGAAAAACATACCAACATAAAACAATGTTACTATGCTATAGGGAAATTTTGCGTAAAGCAAGGTATGTTTACAAAGTAACTAAACTCATTGACAATACGCCCAAACGCGTGCGCATGACGCTACGTTAGCGTAGTGTTATGCTTTTCTATTGAATTATTAGTTTTAGTAGTAAACGATTTACACGTGACTTTAAAACTGAAAAGACTGATAGAACTGACGTGTCCTTAATGAAAAACGTGGCAATTTCAAGCTGTATTGCTAGTTTATTTATATGATTTTTAACTGAGTCAGCGAAATCGAAACAACTATTTGCGTAGAGTGACATTGCTGCTCGTAATATGCATATAAAAAATTAATTTTTTTATCGAAAATATATCCGTCAGATTGTCACAAAGGTATAACATACTATTTTATACACGGTACTAAGGTTATATTGATAATGACCACGTCAATGTTGTTACTCCTGACATGACATAAATAATTCATTTTATTAGCAAGCAAGTGATTATTCTGTTTAAAAATGATTACCGATTATTTGAACCTAAAAGCTACGTTGAAATATTGTGGAATATTCAATTGATAATTACACTGTAACTCAGAAGATGTGTAATATTTTGGTTCGAAGTAAGCGATAAAAATTTTGAAGTAGCACTTGTGTAAAAAAACATCTGTTTCGTCAAAAGTCACTTTACAAGGTGCATGATAGTGTCGCTGATTACTTTTATTATTCCAAATGGGTATCAAAAGGAAAATGAAAAAAGACGGAAATGTGGAAGATGGAATTTACCCGACGAATCATATTCAGGAGCACTCGGATTTACGAGGTGACGAAAAAAATTTGGCCATTCTTTTATTTTTATATTTGTTGCAAGGAATACCGTTGGGTTTATGTAGTTCTATTCCTATGCTACTACAAAACAGAGACGTTTCGTATCGTCAGCAGGTAATTCTCGAAATTTACATTACGACCGACCAAATAAAAAAAATAATTGTTTATTATCTGAATATTGTTTTGTTTTTAGGCCGAATTCAGTTTTGTTCAATGGCCTTTTTCGTTGAAACTGTTTTGGGCACCTATAGTAGATTCTGTATTTTCTCAAAAATTTGGAAGGAGAAAAACATGGTTAATTCCTACTCAGTATTTAATGGGCTTTTTCATGTTACTTTTATCTGGTCACATAGATCATTGGCTAGGTAATAACACCGTAAAGCCCAATATAGGAATGTTAACGATAATATTCTTTTCCCTAAATGTTCTTGCTGCTACTCAAGACATAGTAGTAGATGGTTGGGCACTTACAATGCTAAAAAGGTATAATTTATTGTTAAAGTTGGTTAAAATGTCAAACTTTGTCCTTATTATATAATTATTTTTTATATTAAGATGTAATGTGGGATACGCATCCACCTGTAACAGTGTGGGACAAACTGCTGGTTATTTCATTGGCTATGTCCTTTTTATGGCATTAGAGTCAGCAGAATTTTGTAATAGTTATTTGAGATACACTCCTTCTAGCGAGGGTATAGTGACTTTACCTGGTAAGCGATCATGAGTTACTGTGTATGTTAGTCATTTATATTCATGACTTATAATATTTTTTTCTATAGGATTTTTGTACTTCTGGGGTTGGGTATTTGTAATGACAACCAGTTTACTTGCATTGTTCAAACATGAAGAAATAGAGAAAGGTCATGAAGAAGAATTGAATACATCTATTAAACATGCATATAAATTACTTTGGAATATTTTTAAATTACCAGCCATAAAAACTATTATTGTATTTTTGTTAACTGCTAAGGTCAGGAGATACATAGTATGATGTAGAAAGTCTTGCATTTCTAGTCCCATTTCTAATAATGTATCATTGTCGATCACAGATAGGGTTTTCTGCTTGTGATGCTGTAACTGGTTTGAAATTAGTAGAAGCTGGTATGCCAAAAGAAACGTTTGCTCTTATGGCTGTCCCTATGATACCATTACAGATACTATTACCATTGGCAATTTCGAAATATACAGTTGGATCAAGACCAATGGATGTGTATATAATGGCTATGCCATACAGGTGACAAACAAATTTATATCATAGGACACATATATTATTTTTAATACATGGTTTAATAGATATTTTTAATTGATCATACAGATTAGCTTTTGGGCTAGTAGCAGCATTTTTGGTATGGGTCACACCATATGTTGTAAATGATGGACAAGTTCCAGCTTACTATTTTATATTATTAATAGTGTTATATTTAATACATCAGGTAAAGTATATAAGAGGGGAACGGTATTTCGAAATAGGTATCGTATGACCGGAAACGAAACTCACTTAAGGTATTTACACATGTTTCAGGTTTTCACGAGTAGTATGTTCGTCGCATCTATGGCGTTTTTCGCGAAAATTAGCGATCCCGCTGTAGGTGGTACGTACATGACATTATTAAACACGTTATGTAATCTCGGAGGTAACTGGCCAGGAACGGCAGCTCTTTGGTTTGTCGATTCGTTAACGTTCCGACAATGTAGTACCGATTCCTCCAATGATTGTAGCACAATTTCAGAAAGAGAGGTTCGTAGGAATGTTATTTTACGTTTTAAATTTGCTACTGCAAATATTTGTGTATGATTCGAACTTGGGAATATCAGTATACAAGATTTTTTCCTTTTGCAGCTTTGTGCGAACACGCACAATGGTATTTGTAATATGCAACTCGATGGTTATTACATCGAGAGTGTCCTATGTTTGATCGTAGGATTCTTCTGGCTTAGATGGGGTCGACGAAAAATCGACTCTTTACAGGCGAGACCCATGTCTGCTTGGAAAATTATGCTTTCGAAGCACAGTAGATAGCAACAGTGATGAGTCGCTTTTACAATTTGTTGATACGGTACCTGTATTTATTAAAAAGATGTACAAAAAGGTTACACGTATATCGATTACGTGATAGACATGTATATATGGGTATCTTTCCTGGACATCTACCTAAGTGTTCCAATTTTATTATCCGAACATTGTCAGTATCATATTTTTTTTATTTTCGTTTTCTGTTTAAATTATTTTTCGTAATATAACAAATCGAGGTTGTACCATGCACACGTTCGATATCTAATCTTGTTGTAAGAAAAAGATAATGTATATTCTTTTTACCGGTGACAAAATAATAATGTTCAACGAGTACTATATCGATTATAATATTACTTTTACAATTTGTTCAGGGTATATCGTTTGCAGTACAGTATCATTCCAAACCTTGTACATTACTGTACCTATATGTCAAGATGGTAAACGAATCTTCATTTTTTTATACGACCTTTGAATCTTATCCTTCCATGAAGGTTAGCAACATTTAGTTACAATGTAATATATATGATATATTGCACTGATTTACCGTATAATTATATCTACTATCGGTTTTAAATAATTCAGCGATAAAAGTTGCAATTGTTCGCGGTATTGTTAGACAAACTGTACGAATGCGTGATGTTAATAAAAGTTTTCCATACGAATAATCTTGCGTTGCGTTTCCTATGTCTTTCAAACTTTTCGTACTTTATACGTATCACACAATTAATCACGAATTATATAAACAGGAATAACAGGAGGAGATGCTGTGCAGTGATTTGTACATGGTTTCAAGAGAATCTTTTTATTTTGTTTACTATCTCATCGTGAAAAGAATCGAAAGAAGAATGAAGCGATATCTAGCGTACGTACTTAAATACTATCTACCGATTGCACTTAAATGCATTTTAAAGAAAATAAATATTTACGGGAGAGAATCCATTGTTGTCGAGTCGTTTCAATGTTCGTCCCATGTTTTATCCACAACAACCGGGTCGTAAATCGACCTGATCATCTTCCTTGTAATTCATTGCTCTTTTCTTTGGGTGTTTTACCGCCGGATGCATCGATTCATGATTCATAACCGATACATGTTCCATAGGTTGCTGTAGAGTACTGTCCGTGGTTTTAGTTGTGGTAGATACTTGACGAACGCGTCGTTGTTCCTACGTTTAATATTATAATTACATTAATTGACGTTCTATTCGTTCGAGAGAGGAAAATGAATGGTTTTCATTAAACGTATGCAAACGAACGTTATCCTCTTACGCGTCTAACTAAGCTACCGGAGAGAGAATGTGATATTTACGGTATTCGTGGATTCGGCATCCATGCTCGAGTCAAGATGAGAATCACCAATTAACGATAAACGTTTAAGTTCACCAGAAGATTCTATGCTTCGTACGTAAACGAAGCTACAGATCGTTGAGATCAAAATTAATTTGACCAACATGTTGCAACGCGCGTTTTCACTTTGATTCTAGAAATGTTTCTCAACCTCTTGACTAACGAGTTCACTGTTTTATCCGCATTTTTAGCTGAACGCTTGCTCGTAAATCTCTGTCATTTCGCCTTATTATTGGCATCTAATTTGAACTTTATTTGACAGTCGATACGTCATAATTCACATACTTTACGATCTTAATGTTCCAGCTTGATGCTGTCAAAGATATGTCACTCAAAGAATCAATATTCGTTAAGAGTTTGCATGTGTTGAACTTCCGTGATTGCTAATAACATTAAATATTAATTGCAATTGTCGGTAGAAAAATCGTAGATCATTTCATTGATAAATATTTATGTATTAGAACATATACAGTACATCGACAAATAATTTTGGTACCTTTTTTTATACACAATTTTTTGCACTCGATAACCACGTGTAGCATTTGATCGCAGTTAATCGCGTTTCAATTGCACGTACATTTTCGCGATATAACGCATGAATGCTTGTGCGCGATTGCAGCGTGTACTCGATTCTCGTGGCAATTAATTTTGTACGTGTTTATTCGATCGCAATTGTGCGCCACGAAATTTGAATCGTATTCTGAAAAAGATATCATCTGTACTTTGAACGTAACAGATCGATTCGTAATGCTTCGAACGCGTATTCTTTCTAATTTATACAAGGGCAAACATTGGATGATTTGTCCAAAAGACTGTTACGCATTTTAATACCGAAAGAAACGTTCCAAATAACACCGTAAGACAAGTACGAATATATTGAACAACATTCTAAAACAATAAAATATCAGGCTAAAACAACGTTGCTCTACTATAACTTTTTACATTAAATGGTATGTATTTAAAACGCTTCTCTGTATTTCAAAACAGTATAAACTATTGGATCGACTCGTCCAAAGCGATAAACGTTGACATTCAATCTCACGTTCGACGTGGTTACGATGTTTAACTATGATAACGGTCATCTATGTTATAACGTCTACGGCACTTTTACGGTAGTAACCATTAAGATATCAATATGTACTTTCTTATGTAACACCCATTATATTATTTGCTACGGTAACCGATCCTTAATGGATCTACTTAGCTGAACAACCGAAGACAATATACATATATTTATATATATCACATAGAACGATAATTTAAGGTACAACGTGATATATTACTCGATTTGTTCGTCGTCAAAAGTGACATGCTTTTGACATTTTTAACGTAAAAAGATCGTGAATAAATTGGTGGATTAGGAACGGTTAATTCCAGAGGTGATTCGCGCTACAGAACAAGTTGATATAATTGTACTCCGTGATTCAAATTTTGTATTTGGTGATTGTTAAATTATAATTAGAACGAATTTTTCCTAATCTTACGAGGGTTCCGTAAAGAAAGAAATTATTTGAAAACACGTATCGATCACGACAATACGCCCTGGCAATTTGTGTGTTTAGCAAATCCGTGTATAGGTAATCTTAAACTTAATATTCGCCATATAAGGGGCGAATCTATTGTCATGCTTTTAGATTCGTATATCTTACTGTATAATTAGTCTATCCGTTCCCAAGGCACCATGTTTCGATCCTTGCAGCAACACGTTCAAGTTTTCTTTAATTGGATGATCGTATTGCGTGCCTTCAATAAAACCTGATCTTTAACGGTGAACACCTTTTCCCTTACTTTTTTCGTTCGCAAGTTTATGCGTCTGCCATTGGCGATTTATCGCGTACATCTTATCCGTAAGTGAAAACTGACGGGTCAGATTTTGCGTTTCGCTCATCTATACATACGTACATCAATACGTAAAAGAACGTCAAATTTATAATCAATATACACTGGTAGGCATATAGAGAATCGATGTACATCCGTTAAACGCAAACAGAAAAGCGCCACGTATCATCAATTTGTGCGTAATAAAATATAAAGAAGATCTATTGCAAACTAGGTAAAAACAGTCTCGTCTATTTTGAAATCCCTTCGACGTTCAGCCGCTTAACTGTTCGAGACAAAACATCTCGAAAAGGAAGTAATTCGATTTATGCAGCTTTCGTATTTACATAAATAAATCGTGAAAACGTTGATCACGAGAAACCGATGGTCATATGTAACTTTTCTCACTTTTCTACGTCACATAATTTACTTACATCCAGCGTCGATTGGCATATCTTGAAACACTTTTTAACGAATACTAGCTCTTTCTAATGTACAAAATCTTCTTCGTTCAAAATTGGGACTTTATCGCTTTTCTGATTGACGCGCAGCGTGGCGCCCCATTTTGCTCCTCTTCCAGCCTCCGAGGTTGCCATTAAGATCGAGTACGAATTTGGGCTGGCAGCTTCTTTACTGTAGTGAATTCCGTACAAGAAATATATCAACATACCTGTAAAGGACAAGTTGACGTTAATTATGTGATTTGTACAGACAGTAAAAACGTGTAAAGGAAGATTGGTAGCGCGTTCGTTGCGGACATAAAAAGGAAGATATGCAACACATACAAATGTGTTAACGCATCGACTTACCAACGATCATCCATACAAGAAATCGTAACCACGTTAGAAGCGATAGGTGGAACATCAGCCCGACGTTGAACAGAATACTTAGAGCTGGTACCAAAGGTACCATAGGTACGCGAAATTTGCCACTGGAAGGATTTTGTTGATGCGCGGCGATGACGAGTAAACCTACAATTATTTGTTATCAATTGTGGAATCAGGAGTCGACCGGATAGAAAACACTCACTTCCGATCAATAACAGCACAACGTTTGCTATAACGAAGTAATCCCACCAGGCTGGAGCGAAGTATGTTTCGGATATTAAAATTAACAGAGGGCAAAGGGAAATGCAGCCAGCTGTATAAATCATGACGGAACCAGCCACCGCGTTTCCTGGTTTGCAGTTACCCAAAAAGTTTGCCAACCAGACGTATCGTGGCTTGAGTTTACCGGTGCCCTCGCTCAAATCCAACAACTGCAAAGTTACGAATGTTCGACGATCGAAATTATGTCGCGGGTATTGATGTAAATACCTCGGATTCCGCGGATGTGATACTGTTGCAATCGCTATTGGAATCGGCACCCTCGGTAGGCGGTGACGTTAAACTACTCGGTGTACCAGCGTTCGATGACACCGGTGTGATCTTTTCAGGACGATATCTCAAAATAATCACGCTCGCCGATACGATGGTGTAGGCCAAAAAGGTACCGATCGACATGAATTCGACCAGATGTTGGAGGTCGAATAGCAAAGCAATCAAGGCACTGACAGAACCGCTGATGGCCAAATTGAGAACCGGAACTTGCGTGCGTTCGCTTACGTGACCCAGAAAACCAAAGAGAAGACCGTCATTCGCCATCGCGTACATCGTTCGCGGCAAAGAGAACAGGGATCCGAAAAGGGTCGTTGTCATTCCGCACAAAGCCCCTACACTGTACGTAAACGGTTGTTTTAATAGAATTCCGCGTTCGACTTGAATCGACGTTCAAATTAATGCAACCTTATCACGTATTTGGCCCATGGTATTCCTCTCGAGGAAAATGCTTCCGGAAGTGCGGCCGCTGGATTAATGTTCCAAAACGGTACGACCAGTGTTAGAGCGGCGCCAACCATCACGTATCCGATGGTTACGATCGCCATCGAGAGAAGGGTCGCCCGTGGTATGCTCTGTCCTGGATCACGCGCTTCTTCGCCGGAAGTTGCGATCGAATCGAACCCCACGAAGGCATAGAAACACGTTGCGGCTCCTGTCAATGATCAAGTTCGCGAAAGAAATATGTCTTTCAACGGCGAAAATAATTGCAACAAGAAACGGTACCTGCTAGTACACCGCCAAAGCCGAAAGGTAGAAAACCTCCGTTTTGGCTGCTCCAGTTAGAAAGTTTAGCGTAATAAATTCCCAAACCGATCACCAATGCCATCACAGCTAGATTCACGATAGTAAGCACAGAATTAACCGTCGCTGAACATTTCACGCCCAGTGCCAGTAGCATCGCATAGGCGAGACACAGTCCAGCTGCGAGTAAATCGGGAATATTTCCGAACGGTTCTCCCATGGTGTATCCGTGCATTACATGACGGGTGTAATTGCTGATGGATCCTCCAGCCAACGAATCGACGTATCCGCTCCACGCTCTAGCTACCGACGCAGCTCCTATTTGAAAGTAAGATTACCGTGAAACTTGTTCGACAGAACGAACGGTAACACGAGAGAAGAGATTGTACCTATCATATGTTCTAATATGATGTTCCATCCGATAACGAAAGCCCAGAATTCACCGACGGAAATGTACGTGTAAACGTAAGCGCTACCAGCTTTTGGAATTCGTGCACCGAATTCCGCGTAGCATAATGCCGCCAACAAGGAAGCTAGACCGGCGAGTAGAAAGCTAAGAATGACACCTGGACCAGCCGTGTTGTGAGCTACCGTTCCTGTCAGAACGTAGATTCCAGCGCCAACCATATGACCCACACCTACGAGATAAACGTAAGTATTAACGAGGAATTAAAAATGTCCTGAGTTTTTCGTTCGCAGACAATGGTGCAAAGTTGTAAGGCCTTCGCTAAAAAAGAACGGAAACGCGTGCAAAGGCATCAGCTGTTCCTTATCGTCCGGCGCAGAGCCGATGTTCATTAGAGATTTATACGTAGCAACTGTTATCACGGAATCAGAATTTTATTTTGCGCAAATGCAATTAACATTTTTCCAGTTTGTAAATTGCTTTATCGCGTATGTGCGCGATATCGTGAGAGGCGGTTTTGCATGCTCTTACCATTAAAATAGCATAAAACAACAAACTTACCGAGCAGCGTAATATCGAAGGTGGTAAGGCATCGTTTCATAGGTGTTTCAAGCAAATCACCTTGAAGCTTTTTCGTACGATTCATTTTGCTGCACAGGCCGGACACGACATGTCCTAGGATCATCCGGCGAACCGACGGCATTTTGATCTCTAAAAGATATCCTCGTCAGAATCGTTCGATGTCGACCGTATCGCGACGGTAAATTAAATTATAGACATTTTAGAAGTGCGATTATCTTCGTTTGCGAACTTGTGTTGAGTGTCGGAAAGATTGTACCCGATAAAGGACACTCGAGAGCGGATGTTCGCTTAACGGACGTTTCGTAATTAAACGGTATCGGGTAAAAATATTGTCAATTATTCTAGTACTTACATGGAATTGCTTGGATTCGAAATATTGGATAGTCGACTCGTTGTAAGAAAATGTGGACTGCGACAAACGAAATCACGACGGACGCCGAAATGTACGGAGAAGTCGCATGGCGCCTCCGTTAACACGCAGGCTCGGATATTCGATCGATTCAGCTGTGATAGGACTATTTATGTCACTCTCGACCACGCGACTATGAATGAAAATTCTTTCGATCGACATTTCTGCGATATTAAATGCGTTTTAATAAAACATTCCTTATCGTTTCCCCGCATCCGCGTTTCTAATCAACGCGTAGAACATTGATTTTATTTTGCTCGCATGTCCGGGAATTTAATTTATTTCGGCAACTTTGTGAATTTACCTTTACTACTAGTAATGATTATCGATACTTTACGACGAGGTTATCATGAAAGTTTAAGTAATTTCTCTAATGAAATATAAATTTCATCCATCGTCGCGTAAGGTAACTCGAGCGTGAAAGATGAACAAATTTCAGCAGACTCATTAGTTAAATTACGAATATTCAAATGTCGTACTCTGAACGAAACTTTCGGATTTATGTCGATAAAATTTCTCCGTAAAATATCCCCCTTATGAATGAATCGTGTTTTGTAAAAAAAAATTAAGCGGTGATCTTTTTGGAGTATGCGACAATACCATTTAAAATACCGAAGGTTCCGCTTGGCGGCAGCACCGTCTAAGTTGTTGCAGTATGTATGTACTTTACCGTTCGATATTCGAGCAAAGTCGCATTTTGTTAGATGTGGAATTTGTTTGTTCGTAGGATATTTGCGTAAGGTATATTTGTCTCGCGTAATTTTTCCGAAAAATTGGTGAAACAGTGAAACAGTGGCTACGCGTGAAAAGAACACGTTCTAACATTGTACAGAAAATTAGTGGATTACAAAGGTCTTCTAACCTCTCCCTTTCCATTTATCCAAAAATAATAAATATCTACTACCAAAAATGATTTCGTAATGTTGCTAAAATAGTGCCGTGCAAATGTTACTTTATACCTTCTTACACATTCTGTACTATAGGTGTTATTTTAACGAATACAAACTAGAAATAGTACCAGTTATTTCACTGATTTTCTCTCTTACATTTTTGGTCGTTTTTGAACAAAGCGCATTAACGATGCGTAACAGTAAATAGCAATATTTTTATTCGTTTTAAATAGACCATGAGGGAATTATAGTTAACCAACCAGATCAAGAAGCTGTTGGAAATAGAGACCTACTAGTAACTGAATCCAACTTTCAAAGCTGACTAGCTGTAATCTTAGGGTAAGCAAGCGATCATTAATGTATCCATGTTTTAGTAGATATTAGAAAAGCATGAGTTATCACCGTGGAGGTGGTAACAAGCCGAAAGGCTTCGGGTTTGGTGGTTTCCAAATGACCCGCACCAAAAGAACTGGCTCTAACGTACCACCGCCTCCCCCAAATTCCACGTTGAGCAAGCAAGGATATCATACTATGAATTCTATCACTGAAAATGCCTTGTCAGCCTGTTGGGGAATGCCGAAGAAACGTAGCAAAACAGAGGAAGAGTGAGTATGAACTGTAATAAAGTACCAGAGACCATGCAGAAACTAAATTCTAGCTTGCATTAATATTAGATACTTTGAGGACGACGATGATCCGCCACCGTTCTCTTTAGAATATATCCCAGCACCCGGATCTCCCACGTACGACTGGATGAAGAAATCGACGCCGAAAGATAACAGCGACAGCGAAGAAGATCCGCTGGACGCGTTCATGGCTGGCATAGATGCCGAAGTAAAGAAAAACACTTACGAAGCACAATTGGCGGAAGACGATCGTAAAGAGGAGAAGGAGAAGTCTAAAGGGATCAGAGCGGATATCGATTGCGAGGACGACGAAGAAAGTTATTACAGGTAAGTTCTGAGGATTTCCCGAAGCGAAGAACGCCATGCGAGGAAAACGAAGAAAAATGACGGAATTGTTTATCCATCAAGGTACATGGAGGAAAACCCGACCGCGGGTTTACAACAAGAGGAATCTGACCAAGAGATCGAATACGACGAGGATGGAAATCCTATTGCCCCTCCTAAAAAGAAAGAGATCGATCCTCTACCTCCCATGGATCACAGCGAAATACAATACGAATCGTTCGAGAAAAACTTCTACAACGTTCACGACGAAATTGCCAGCTTAAGCAAGCAACAGATCGACGATTTGAGGAAAACATTGGGGATAAAGGTATCTGGTCCCTCTCCGCCTAATCCGGTCACCAGTTTCGGTCACTTCGGCTTTGACGATGCGTTAATAAAAGCAATTAGAAAAAACGAATATACCCAACCCACTCCCATCCAAGCTCAAGCTGTCCCTGCTGCGTTAAGTGGCAGGGATATAATAGGTATAGCGAAGACTGGTAGCGGTAAAACCGCGGCCTTCATTTGGCCCATGTTGGTTCACATAATGGATCAGAGAGAACTAAAGGCTGGCGACGGACCTATCGGCTTGATTCTTGCTCCTACAAGAGAATTGTCTCAACAGGTATTTTACGTTAAACACATAACATAGTTTAAGATGCGTACAGTATACAGTACCATTGTAATCGCAACGGAAACTATGCGTGGATATGATAAGATCATGGATACCGACTGATCGATTCGCTTGTATTCGTAGATTTATCAAGAAGCAAGAAAGTTTGGGAAAGTGTATAACATTCAAGTGTGTTGCTGTTACGGTGGCGGCAGCAAGTGGGAACAGAGTAAAGCGTTGGAAGGGGGTGCGGAGATAGTAGTTGCAACACCGGGTAGAATTATAGATTTAGTTAAAATGAAAGCCACGAATTTATCCAGAGTAACGTTCTTGGTATTGGATGAGGCCGATAGAATGTTCGATATGGGTTTCGGTAAGGAGCAAAACAGGAGCCATTTGAACGCACGATCTAATTGCGTAGATCGATTTATCGATAAAACTGTTGTTTCACTCGGTTATCGCCTTACTTTATTTCAGAGCCACAAGTGCGTTCAATCTGTAATCACGTTAGGCCGGACAGGCAAACGTTGTTGTTCAGTGCAACTTTTAAAAAGAGGGTAGAAAAGCTCGCGAGGGACGTTTTAACGGATCCGGTTAGAATAGTTCAAGGAGACGTTGGCGAAGCGAACGCGGACGTTACTCAACACGTAATAGTCTTCAATAATAATCCAACCGGCAAATGGACTTGGTTGTTGCAAAACATGGTCGAATTTTTGAGTGCTGGTAGCCTGTTAATCTTTGTCACCAAAAAGGTCAGTCAATCGCGATCGTGCGAGTTTCCTCGATAAACTAGAAACGAGAAAATATGTATTGTTCGATTTACGTGCCGCAGCTTAACGCCGAAGAACTCGCAAACAATCTCAAGTTGAAAGAGTTGGACGTTTTGCTTCTACACGGTGACATGGACCAGATCGAAAGGAATAAAGTGATCACGGCTTTTAAGAAGAAGGAAGTCAGTACTTTGGTCGCTACCGACGTCGCTGGTAACGTTACTACTTGGATCTCTTTCGTGGGTACGTTGCCCCACGTTTCAGCGAAACTCATCCTGTAATTTCCTGCAGCCCGAGGTTTGGACATTCCACATATCAGAACCGTCGTCAATTACGACATTGCGCGAGATATCGATACTCACACGCATAGAATAGGTAGGACGGGTCGAGCCGGCGAAAAGGGTACAGCGTATACCCTCGTGACGGAGAAGGACAAAGAATTCGCCGGTCATCTAGTCCGAAATTTGGAAGGAGCGAACCAAGAGGTACCAAAGAGCCTGATGGACTTGGCGATGCAAAGTGCTTGGTTCCGAAAGTCGAGATTCAAAGGTGGAAAAGGAAAAAGTTTGAACGTTGGAGGAGCTGGACTTGGTTTCAGAGGAAGACCCGATACTTCGTCCACTTCGGTACTTACTTGCTGGATTTTATTTTGTAATATATTCTATATAAATTTCCCCCGGACGAGAATAAGGAAATTTGAAATTATTACGATTCTAGAGCAGCGGTTCTTCGTCGCAAGGGTCGAAAGACATCAGCGAAGTCGTCAAGAAACTGGAGAGACACGGACCCGGTAGTGACCGATTATCCGCCATGAAAGCGGCGTTTCGCAGTCAATACACCTCTCAGGTAAGTTATGTTTTTTACGAGATAAAGCATAACGGTTAGCTTAGATATTATAAACGGATGATTATTTGGTTTTAGTTCCGGGCATCGTCAGATCACACGTGGGAACAAACTATTACGCGTCCTTCGGTGATCATGCCGCCGCCTCCTCCTGTACCACCGAAACCAAATACGGAACAATCGCGGACTCAGAACAATCAAGCGTCGAATACCAGCGGAGAAAGGAAGAGAGTTAGAAAGAGTCGATGGGAATAATCGAGCGACGACGAAATTACCATTATTTTGTGTATATTACTATTATTATCGCTAACGATATGCAAAGAAACGACGATGCCGAATTGTTTTATATTATAATAAAATTTAATTTTACCAACTTGGCGCCGAGCTAAAGTTTCCGTTTATTTCCTTCCAGCCGGTAATAATGTAACAGCGTTCAATGGGCAAGAGTTTTTATTGAGATAATTTTGATACAAAATTGAATCGGTCGTTGGATTAAAATCTAAACGCGATATAATTCTATATACCTATCGACTTCGATAAAATGCTAAGCACTACGATATAAATTGAACGATCGCTTTCGATTTGCGCCAATTAAATCGTGATTGCTAACACTTCAAAAAAAAAAGTTCGATAGACAGGGTAAAATTAGTAGATAGCTGCATCGTAAAAGGATAATCTCGTGAGTGAGCAATTTTCCTGAACGCGAGTTACGACGTTCTTTCAACAATTTCTTCGAAGATTAAGCATCTGCCCGTCGAAGCGTAATGTGCATAATGAAAAATGCATACGTTTCTTACATTAACAGTTCAATGCTTCTCGTAGTTTCTTTAGTAAAGATTTCGCCATCGTCACGCAGCCATGTTCTCGCGTTTACTTACTCGGGATATTTGTTTAAAACGAGTCATTATCATAATTGTCCTCGTAAGGAAATCATTGCCACGACCGTGTATTTGTCGATTTCGTTATTACTTATCCCTCTTAAACACGAAATCAGCACCGTAGATTAACTTTCTTTTTTTTCATAATCGGCGAGTAGCGCGATTTCATCTCGCTAATCGATTCTACGCGCTTTAAAATTGTTCCGAGACATCGTTCGATATGGAGATTAAGTCAAGGATACGGCTACGACGATTGATCGCGTTAGATCTCCATGTATGACGACACGACGCTCGGGTGGGATGTAAATAACGGATTACCGTTTGTTGCGTATGATTCGATGACACACGTTCGCGGATTATTCGTCTATCAACTCTGCTGCCGTGGAAGTTGACGGCTTACGTTAAAATTCCGATCGCGAGATATTGTTTCACCGATGGTCAAGGTTGTTCGCGAGCCTCTCATTTCTGGTCCGACAAAGGATATTGTAAAAAAAAAGAAAAAATGTATCCTTTCGATTGGCGGAATTCCGGTCTGAGTCACCGAAATCGGGAAAGTCCGAGCAGGCTAGATTAAATGTTCGCGAAGAAGTCTGTTTTTACGAGTTGACGTATTGAGACATAGCGGGACTGCTTTTCCTTCTTATTTTCTCGTTTTGTTGCGATCCGTTCAACTGACTGACAGGCTTTTTACTGGCGTCGTTGTTGTTCTTGTTAAATTTCTCCATGGCTCTGCTGTAGGATCCCGTGCAAACTCTACCCCAAAGTCTTTTGTCTTCCGTGCACTGTTTGTTCCTTCCTTCGCTCGAGGTTCTCTGGATCTCGTTTCTTCTTCGAACTTTGCTGGTGTCCTCCATCTCCGTCTGCTGAACATCCTCCCAAGAGATGTTCACGTCCGACTGCACGCTGGAAGGTGTTGGACAGCTGCTGTCGCTGGACAAAGAAGAGGATCTTACGAAGGAGGGTGGCACGACCAGTTTCGTTTTATTATCTTCTTCTTTGGAAGGCGAGCTCGAAGGTGGTTCGCTTTTGGCACGACTACTTCCTCGATTTCCACTCTCGTTCGAATCTTGATTGTCGTGAACAAAATTGTCGTTTAAGATTATCTTGGCGATCGACGTTCTTTTCCGTAAATTTTCCAGATTCTCTTTCGGCGTACTTTGAAACGTGTCCACCCTTTGCAGGATGTCTTTCAAATTTACGTTGACGCATTCCGTTGCGCAGGTTATCGGTTTCGGTCGATCCGTTCTCTGTACCTTTGGGTTCGATTTCCCGTTCGAAACCGAGGAAACCGTCCTTTTAATCGCGTCCTGCGAATCCTCCTTAACATGGCACGTTACCTCGGGATATATGTAATTTGGAAGTCTTTCTTTTTGACGAGTGAAAGTCATGGTCGTCTTTTGAAGCTTTTCGTTGGTCGCTTCCGTCGCGTTCAGCTTGGCACCCTTCACGCAACGCTTGTATTTCTCGTCTATCGTGGTATCGACGTTGTTGCGAGTCGAATCTTCCGCGAAGATGGAATCACCGTTGATTTCGATCGGTGGGACGATCATCGACCATCGATCCGAGCACTGTTTGTCCCATTTTTCTTTCGCTTCCTCGTCATTCAACTTGTTTTCGTCGTTCGAAGGAGGAACGGAAACGGTCGCGTCACTTTCGACCTTGATCTTTTCTCGATTATCGTTATCCTCGTTTTCGTCCTCGTTTGCCGAATCGTTGACAAAGTTCTTCAGGATTCCTTCGTCCTTCTCGCTCTTTTTTCTCAGCTCTTCCCAATTTTTTCGCGGTTTGTAACTGGTCTTTCGCCTAACAATCTTACTTTCGCTAATGTTGATGTCCGGTATAAAGAGCCTCAACGCTTTCGTTCCGGTCGGGAAAGTTACCTCGTTTACCCTCTTCTCGGTCATTATCGCTTCCAAGCTGGTCCTCGAGGCGACTTCCTGGTGTTTGTTGAACGCGGAGACGAGCTGCGCCACCGTGTACTTTGGTTCGTCGGTTTCGGACTCGGTCGAACGATCCTCTTTGTCGTCCGAAGTTGCCGAATTGTTCGAGTGACTCGATGCGTCCGAGTGTTGTCGTTGACAAGATCGTTTACCGGCTATCAGATTCGATTCACGATTCGTTTCGCGAGTCATCGGCGTTTCGTCCGACTCTTCGGTCAGCGTGTCCGATTCGATCGATTTCAACGAGTCGAGATTATCCTCCGATTCGAAAGACTGCCCGCTCGATATTTCCGGTTGATCCTCTATTTTTTCATCTGGCCGGGCCTCGGTCGAGATCTCGTTGTCGACATCGGCTCGGAGGCGATCGAAAGTCTCCTCTGGTCGGGACACCTCTACCTTTGGAATGTTCATGTTTTCTTCGTCGAAATGTTTCTTCGTTTCGCCGAGACTCGGTATGTTGTCGCAGGAGACACGATCGTCCACGACATAAGCGTGCGAAGCATCGATTTCAGCGCCCAACCGCTTGAAGATGGGCAACATGTCCTCGGTCTTGGCGCGTTGATAGCTCTTCCTTCTTCGTCGGAGGCACTCCAGGCTTCGGTATATGTCCAACATCCCTTGGGATTTTGACAACGATCTTAGACCGTAAAGCTTCTCTCGCGATTTGCTCATCACCGGATTTATTATCATTCGGGTTTGCAACGAACTGGAGGTTGCCGAGGGATTTCCGTTGAGCAAACACGCCTGCGATTGAATTCGATTCAGGCTTCGTATTCTGGACAGCAAACCTCGGCTGGGACCGTGATTCAGATTCGCTTGCGATCGACTCTGAGCGCGACTCAGCAAGCCTTGAGTTTGCTCTTTGTTCAGCAAATAGCTCTGGCTGGCGCAACTTAAATTCGTTCTGGATGAATTTAGACTGGTTCGCGAGTCGGCCGGACTCGGGAAATCTTCGCTACCCTCGAGGCTAGATCGGCTTCCGGTGAGCCGGTGACTCAGACACATCTCGCTTTGACTCAGCAAACAGTCCTGCAAACTTTGATCGCGATGATTCGACTCTTGAACGTCGCTCGACAGATTCGCTTGGCTGCTCGCTTGGCTCAAGAGCGCCGCTCTTCGCAGATTCTCCCTGCCGACCACTCGTTCCAGAAGGACTTCCCTCGATTTCGACAGGTATCTTCTCAGGTGAGGCGACGCTTGTGTAGGTGCCGCGCGCAACCAATCGTGACGCAGGCATTGTTTCGCGGTCATTCGTGCGCTGAAATCGAGATCGGCTCGCTTACAAGAGGATATTTATTCGCGAGGCTAGCTCGTACACTGGCAAATTTATAGCTCACCTTGGGTCTAGCACCAGAAGCTTCGCGACGAAATCTTTTGCCTGCGCCGAGACGTCTCCGAACAGCTCCTCCGGAAAGTCCACCTCGCCTAGAGAAATATTTTGGAACGTTTCTTGATCGGTCTCGCCGCCGAACGGAGAGAACCCCGTTAACAACACGTACGTCGTTACACCCAGGGACCTGCAATTCGCCGTGGCGTCATTTACGAAATTGTTAACGTCATTTCGACAACGAAATTTATGAATCGATTCCGTTTATACGCACCACATGTCGGCGGCTAACGTGATAGGTTCGTAGTGCAAGATTTCGGGCGCTGAAACGAACGGAGACGTTAATCGGTGAATGGTTCGGTTGAACGGCCTCGTTCGAATTCGTGATATCATCTAGAGACGTCGTGTTTACTCGTAAAACGAAAATTGGATTCGCGAGTCGTAGGCGTGAACGATCGAGGAACTCGAATAACGCGTTATTATGATTATTACGCGTGCTTTTCAGGTCTCGTAGAATCTATAAAACTGTTATATACGTTTGATCAGACAGTCTACTCGTCGGATAAATTTCGCCGATTAAATCACGATCGTTCTCGCGTCTTGGGCTATGCGACGGGACGCGTCAAACTCAATTTAGATGTTCGACGATACCCGCGCTACTCCAATTATTCGACGAAGCGATACGATCAACGGGAATAATGGACACGCATCAATTATGTCGCCAATTATACTGGCCGCGATTCTCGTTGAATAAGTTTTGCCGGCGATTCTCTGTTTTCACGCGTCACTCCGATGAAACGTAAAACGTCGAGAGTACGCGTAATAATCGGTAACGACCGGTGCACGATTCGAACGCGATCAACTGTAAATTGCGCGAGCAATTAAGATTTATCGTAATAATTCCCGGTGTTCAGTCAGCTATAAGTTTCTATAAAAGTTCGAGACGATCCGTCACATTGAGTCGCGCTTCGGGCGTCGGTTGGCCGATCGAACAGGATTCCGATAACTGTTCTTTCGTTGATCTCGAACGAAGACGTCAAAGTCTATTAGCGACGCTCGACGCGACGAGATTCAAAGCACCGACCGTAAATATGCTTACGCATTTCCGCGTTGATCGATCGTATAGATGTTCGCGCTTATCTCTGACGAACGGTCCAACAGTTTATCGAAGGTCGATAATCGGTAACTTCGACAACGACGTCGCGCAATAAGGTTAACGTGTCAATTAATATCGATTATGTTTACGATCTTGCTCGCGGGAGAGGTGGTCAATTAACGGGGCAAGGTATCGATTGGTGGCAATTAAACGACGACGAACGAGGAGCAAAGCGCCGACACTGTTCAAACTTGTCGTCGAACGAAGGTAACGCGAGCGATACATCATCCAGATACCGGTATCGCGGCGCTTTATATCTTCCGAGTGACTTGAAATTCGGCGAAACGCGCGAAACGAGACGGCACTGCATGGCGGCGAGTCGCTACAAACGAAACGTCTGCTCGTTCCTTTTCGTCCGCGTATCGCGATCGCGCGTCCGATAAACCGACCGGACAAAGTTGTCCGATCGCGAAATCCGGCTGCTTACCCACGTAATCCGGTGTCCCCAAGATCTCTCGAACCTCTGTCCCCTCTAACACCACTCTCGAGATCTCGAAATCGCACAGTTTTACCTCGCACTCTGGGAAGCTGCCCATCATTACCAAATTTTGTGGCTGCAACATAAAACGGTACCGATGCTCACCTTTTTTCGCCGACATCAATTAGTTGCCGCTTAATCGAGTCGTTAATGCCGATCGACCGAGTCTTTTTCTTCTGCTTTAATTGAATCACGAACATAAATAACACGTAAACGACGCAAACTCGAAAACGAGCTCGTTAATATTTTTAACGCCGTTGTCGAGTTCGATTAAAAATAAGTTCGATCATTGTTCGATCGATTTTCGTCGAGCTCTGGCGTACGTCGTTATTAAGATATTCGACTCTATGTAAATCGCTAAATTTGCATACGTTTATATTCGGTACAACCAGAGGTACCTTCGCTGGTAACGCCACTCGCTACAACTTTGTAACACTTGCTAAACAAAGCGGATAAGTCGATTCGAGTTCGCGAGATAGCCGTGATCAATGATTTACGGTACGTAGTCGTGTCGAAAGGGAAGGAAGGAACAGAAATCAGATTCGCAGTCTCGCCAGTAGCAGCGATTAGTTCCATGCTACGCGATGGAAGAAACATATCTATTTCCTATACTTCCGTGAATTCTCGTTGATCCACGCTAGCGGGAAAGAATGAGCGTTTAAAGAACGCTGACAATTAATGGCGAGCTAATCAACCGATCGAGCGACGTTCTTCTACGCGTCACGTTGGTTCGCCTGGTGAGTTTGCTCGACGGGACGTCTCGTATCGTGCGACTCTATTCGGTGCGACGCTGCGAGTTTTTACCGCGTTTCGCCATTTTGGCGATCGAGCGTAATAGTTACGTTTAAATTATTGCTTTCGAAGCGAATATATTCACCGGCCGAAGAACGAACGAAACGACGAGCGGACAACGTTGCGCGATTGCGTGGCAGACTGCTTCGCGATTCGCGCTTCATCGAGAGGAACATCGCGAACATTTACATAAACACGGTAGATGCTGTTACGATAAATTCGAGCGCGTACGGCGAATAGAATGGAATATTAAGTTTCTCGGTGAACAAGCGCGATCGAGGCTACGATCTTCGCTTCGTAGTCGCAGCCTGCAACGTGGACAAGATTTTCATTTTTTTTCTTGCAAGCGAGAGGACGCGTTTTATTCGCGCGACGAGAGTCGCACGAGAATGCAACCTATATTCTCGGTCTCGCGTCGTTTCGCGAAGCGTAGATTTCTCAACGGCCGGTTCTTCGCGTTTCCTTATACACGTCGTCGCTGCAAGTTCCCGGCTTAACGAGCATGCTCGGAATCGCTGCGCCCGAATCTGTTTCGATCGTTGACGCGTTGAAAGTCGTAACCGGTAGCCCGTTTAGATAAAATCGACTCGATGACAGTGGTACTTTTTGATCGGAACGAGAGCAGCGAAAAAACGACCAACGAAACACTCGAGTTACGTAAGCGCGTCTCTCGGGAGTAGCAGCAGCAATAACAGCAGCAGCAGCAGCAGCAGCAGCAGCAGCAGAAGCAAAAGCCGAAGCAGAGGAAGAAAAAGGAGAAGAAGAAGAAGAAGAATCCGGTAGAATCTTCCTGGCTCGAACGCGTGGAGGTCCTTGAAGGCGCTCGTGTGGGCGACTCTGAATATTCAAAGTTTCTCTCGGTAGTCCCGGCACGCGTTCGATAAATAATGACAAAAGGCGTAAAAATAATTCTGGGTCCGCGAGACACGCAATTCCGCGGCAGAGGAGAGTCGGTGTTACGCGTCAAGATTCAAGGGAAACGCGACGGTACGTATCGACGCGACGGAGCCGCGTGCATCGAGTGAAATCATCCGATCGCGATAAATCTAATCGCGTCCTTGATGGTACGCGCGTTGATCGACCTTTTTCCTTATTTCGGACGAGCAAGCGTTTCTCGATCGAACGAAACGCGTCTAACCGAATCCCACGCGAAATCTCGTCACGCTGACCAAACAACCGCGTGGGCCGAAACGTCGCGTCGTATACATACAACGCGTTCGATACTCGTATTTTCTCCGAACTCGAGCGGTACGACCCGTTAATTTCGTTCATTTTATCTCGGCCGGGTTCGTTAAGCGGCGATCGGTGAGGAAAGTCGGAAGCTGAACGGTCCGACTAAACGTCGAGAATCGGTCTAAACGAGCCACGAGGCGAACGATTAAAACGTTCTCTCCTCCGCTGTTGGAGCAAATGTCGCGAAACACCCAAGAAGCGCTCCAGTTACGGCGAACAGGTTAGCCGCTCGCGTGTTCACGGAGACGCTAGTGATTCATCGAACACGAGCTAACGAGGCGAGCAGAACGCGATTACTGGTTCGCGCGAAACACGTGGGAGCTGGAGCGAGTTTCGCTTCTTGCCAAGATTTCTTTCGAATTCGATCGTTTCGCTCGGTTTTTACCCGATACACCGAGATACCTCGATCGAAAGTCTAAAGAGATGAAGCGGCGTTTCTCGATCGACTCGATCGTGTTTCCTTTTCGCGTTCCACTAACTCCTTCCTTTCTCTTTCGCGGGAATTTTCGCGAGTTATCAACAGCTGTTCCAGTTATGGTGGTCGCGTGTAGATATGGAACGTTCGGGTGGCGAGATAGGAACCAGGTGTGATTCACCGACGGACGACATTGTAAGGGCGTGGTCGTTTCAACGTGAAAAGCGTGGGGTCTCGGAGCGGAACAGGGCAGTACCGGCCGTCGATCGTTCTACGCGTTTTTCGGAAACGTTTCTTTCCGAAGGAAACAACGCCTTTGCTCGATCTCCGATCGTCCTATGGTAGAACTCCTTTCGCGACGTTTACGCGTAGCTGGAGAATACGGCGATCGGGATCGATCCAACCACGAGGCGAATTCGACCAGATAGCGTTTCGCCTACGACGCGGTCGACGGACAATGAGATCGCGCCGATTCGGTGATCGGAGGTTCAGCTGACGGTCGAACGCGTGCTCGCCAACGTTGCCTCCTCTCCCTTTCGTACGCGCCCCGTTATAGCCAAATACGGTGCTCGAGTGTTTACGGAGAGCGGGAATAACTTAGGTAAGCGGCACACGCGACGGTTCCCTCGACTCGTTTTAGCTAATCGATGCTCCAAGAATTCACGAACGATCGGGGACCACCGCGCCGTGACGTGTGACGAACATTTGCGGAGGCCAAGACTGTTGATCGTTGTTCTACCTGGGGTTACGACGTGTAAACGCGTTTCGAAATGATCGATAAACTCCGCGTTTCTTTTCGAGTAAATCTCACGGCTGAAAAATACGTTCGGGGGGAAACAGACACGAGGAAAAGGCGTCTCGTCGCGCGAAAAATAAAAAGAAACGGATTTACGAGCGACAGGATCGAACGCTCCTCGCTTGATCGAGCGTTAATCGAAGAGCGTACGTTTTTCCGTTGTCCGTTTACGGATCGTAAGTTTGGTCGAAGGCGACAGTGGTACATGCGCGCGCGGTTTTATACATATAGGTATTCAGGTGCACGCAGGGTGTTCCGGAGCGTGAACGCGGAGAACGAGCGATAATCGAATTCGAATTGGACAGCTAAATAAACAACTTTGGTGGTTCGAGGCAAAAGTTTCGCGACACGATTTACGTCGTCGATAAAACTCGGCACGCGCTCGAAACTCGCGTCCCGTAGGCTAACAGTTCGAACAGACGCCTTGGCCGAGGATGTTGGTCCGTGGCAAAAGCTCGTCGACCTTTCGCGAATTTCTCGCGAGGATAACGAGAAAGAAAGAATCCTTTTATCCGTGGCGGAGAAGTCGGACGACCCCGTCGGATCGTGTCGTACTTTACTGCATCTTTGGATTTTCCTTCCCCCTCTCCCTCGCTCTTTCTTCGTTGTCCTCCTTCCCTCCTTCTCGCTTCCGACAACAGCGCTCGTTTCGATTCCTCGCTTTGTTCGGCAAGAAAAATTTGCCCGTGAGCAGAGTACGGTGTCGTAAAGAAAAGGAAAGGTAGCTTGCAGCGAATCCCGAGGCGACCAGGACGGCAAATCCTGCGTGGAACTCTTAATTACGCCGACGCGATGCTTTACGAGCGTTGTAGTTTGTCGGTAAAAATGGTAGAATACGCGGGACCGGTCGTTATTGCCCGTTAAGAGAGAGACGGTCGCCTCGGCGGATTCGTGCGACAAACTGAAAATACACGGCACGGGCTTTATTCGACGACGCGCGACGCCCAGTACAAAACCTCTTTCCTCCGAGTGCGCCGACTAAAAGGTGTTTACGTTTCCGCGATCGCTGTAATAAAAGGCGCGCGTATATCGAGGGGACGCAATAAATTGTTCGTTTCCACACGCATTCGAGCAGCGTTTTTGGTCGCGTCGCGTCGCGACGCGTTTTACCGCTCGCCAAACGAGGTTTCGATCGAACCTGTGCAACCTTTGTTCCGACAACACGTAAAAGGCAATTCCAATTAGTTTGCTGGACGTTTATCGCGTTACGGTTCGAGTCGTAGCCGCTTCCGTTTATTTCGGAGCAAAAGGACGGTGGAGGAAGGCTGTTAAACGCTACCGTTCCAACTGCTGACCGGCTTTACCAGCTTCACCGGTAACCGTGATACGATTTCGATCGAGTAAGCGAACGATCGACGTCGGAATGGTTTCGCGATGATAGACACGCGAAACGGTACGGTTTTTCTCGCGCGAGAAGGAAATCGTCGGAACTATTGGGTGACGCGTCGACGTCGCGCAAAGCCGATTCCGGGATCCGGATATAAGCGGGAAACGTGACAAGTTCGTTTCGACCTTTTATGGGTCGAACTTACCTTGATGTCCAAATGCGCGATATTTCTCTCGTGGAGGTAGGCAAGTCCTTCTACTAGCTGCCTCACAAAGTGCACCACGTCACCTTCGAGGGGCACCAAATCACCGTCGATCAGCGTCTGTAGATCGCCTCCAGGTGCGCTGAAAAGTCGAAAGTTCGAATGGTTCGGTTCGTTGGCCTCGCCGTGTCTCGCGGCTTCGTTTCTCGGCATTCGATGCGAGACCGTACTTACTATTCCATCACCAGAATAATTTCCTTGGGCGTCTCGTACACGTCGTGCAATCGAACGACCCGCGGCGATTGCGAGCACAGGGACAACAGTGCGATCTCGTGTCTCAATTCGGCGCTGCAGTCCGCGTTGAATCTGCTCCGCGAGGAGAACTTTGCCGCGTACAGGATGCCGGTCGATCGAGATCGGCATCGATGCACTTTCGCCCATTGTCCGCTGTGGAAACGTTCCGAATTAATCGATCCTTTTCCGCTTCGCGCGTCAGATAAGCACGGAGGAAGGAAGAAAGCGTTATAGGAAGAAGACGGCTGCGAGAAATTCGGTTGGCTGACAGGGCAGGATTTTTACAGCCGTCGCGTGTTGGAGGATTCCGAGCGTCTCTTCGGCAAGGTCGACGCCGCGGCGCCTCGCAAGGCTGCGCCGGCAACGCAGTCGTCGCGCGTAATCGACGCGACGCTGCCGAAGCGATCTCGCTTTTACGCGTGTTTGCCTCCGGTATCGTACGGCAGAGTTTATTGCGCAAACGACCCACGCGAGCGTCCGTCGTGGACGGCTCTCCCGCTGATCGCGTTCTCGAAAGATCGAAACGCGACGCGCGTAGCGTCGCTTCGAGGAGGACACCGCAAAGTTCCTTCGAGCAATTCGGAAACGACCGCGGAGCGTTGTAAATTTCCGAGAGGAAAGTAGACGCCCTTGCGCGCGAGAATCGTCGAATCCTCTCGTCCCCCGCCCGATGCAATTTCACTGAATCGCGTCCTTTAATCGAGCCAGATAAACGGAGAACTCGTAACGAGCATCCGATAGCAACCGCAATTAACTTTAATAACGTTTCCGATTCGAAGACAGGCGAGGCTCGTTTTTCCAGGTCGCTTACCCTCGTTCCGCGGTGCGGGGCAATTTTTGCGCGCCGAATGCCGTGGACTCAAGGCCCGCTTCTAAAAGTAATTACCAGGTGTGTTGAGCCGCGCCGTGTTGTGTTGCGTCGTGTTCTGTTGCAGTGGCAGCTCGAATCGCGTTCCGAAGCGATACCGAATCGCAATCATGCTCACTGAATCACCGAGGATACGAGCCGACCAGGTAGATCGCACTATATACGGTAGTGGCCGCGCGTATTATTCCGACAGTCGAGACGATTATTAAATTGCTCGGATTATTGCAGATCGAAGTTCGACCGATCTTAGAAAAATGAAACTTTATCGACGGCGCAGTTTTGGCGTGATACCGCGCGAATCGATTCCTTCGTTACACTCGATTTTATTATCCCCCTTTAAAGTTGTCGCAAGATTCGCGTTGCGGTAACTTCTGACCGTTTGCTTGCAACGAGGCGTTCGAACACGAATTATAAATTCGCGAAACGCGAGACAATTCGCAAGAGCGATCGTTTCGTGCCGCGAAACGTCTTTGTAGAGATCATCCCGCAAATCCGTATCATTAAAGATGCAAAGACACGGCAGGCAATTGCGGGGGATATCGCGCGGCAAACGGATTATACACGCTCGACGGTAGGTTTCATTCCTCGGTTCGAGTCAATCGAGAATACGAAATCCGGTAAATACGAAAGGAATCAACGTTTATCCGATTGCTGGATTTTTCGTGCGATTACTGTATCCTTTGAATTAAACGAAGTCTAAGGTAATATCGTCTTTACAGCGGCGACCGTGCACGAACGAAGCCTTACCAACGTGTAAATCGAAATCCTTTACGGATTAACCATGCTCCGTTTTAAAATTTTCCGTATCGCTCGATAATCGTAAACCGAGCACCACGAATCGAGTGAAATTTGAACGTCTTACTTTGCGAACGGCTTCGGATCGATCTCGTAGTGCTCCGTGATCGGTCCGGTTTTCACCACCCTGGCGAGTTGAGCCTCTTGAACGAGAACCAACCCCTCCTTCACGTGTTTCTCGCTCCATTGCACTCTGCATCTTCCCCTGCATCGTTCCTCGTTACCGGTCCTGTCGATCGCGCGTTTCGCCTTCGCGTTCGCGCACTTTCCGGACGACGCCTGCAGATTTCGACGCTGAGGTCGCGGGGACGTCTTCCTCGCGGATGACATCGTCGGCGACTGATGATTCGGCTGATAAATCATAACTGTGCGTACGCGTTCAGACTCGTCGACGAACTGGTCCAAGCATACCGACGGACGCGTAGAACGAACGATGCGACGAGCTGGCGATTTATCGATCGGAACGATCACGACTCGCGAGCAAGTACCAGGGCATCGAGCTCTGGAAGAAAGAATAGATTCGTTAACAGAAAGAATCGTTCGTCGAGCGAAGAATCGATGCTCCGATTCGGAGCACGCGCGTACCTGTGCTCGATTTCCCAAACGTTCTTTCGCGCTTCGACTCCGCTGGACAATTGGCGAACGAACTCGCGCGAGATGCACACCGAGACGATCAATGGTTCATTGAACGGGCAGACGCATCGTTGATCGTGTACGAATATCGGTCCGGTCGAGCTCGCTCGAAAGCATCTCGATGAGAGCGACCGCGATCGCCGTTGGTACGCTCGGATCGCGAGCTTCACGGTCGAACGTTGCGGCTGAAACTGGCCACGAGTCACGAGTCGGCGAGAGACCACAAGCTTCGGCTTCGTTTCAGCCCGCTTCTCTCTGTTCTTTCTTACCGTGGTGTGGACTCGCGGGACCATACACTACCGTTCCTCTCGCTTCCTCTTTCTGTCGAACCGTCCTCCTTGGTCACTCGCTCGCTCGCTCGTCTCTCCAACCTCTCGTCTCTCCAGCCTCTCCAGCCACGGAACTCCCTCGCGGATATCTCCTCCTGTCCCACTCTTTCTTCTCCGAGTGGACACGAGAGCGCGGTTGTCGTCGTTGCTGCTGCTGCTGCTGCTTTTAGCGCTGTTTACGCGCTGATATTGCCGCCGTGTATATTCGTTTCTGACGTAGGTGGTACTCGACCGAGCAACGCGTACTCGCCGCAGATGCTCGTTCTTCGATACTCGCATTATACTCGTGCACCAGCGGGCATCTCGTGGATTCGAATCGGAAGACGTTGCGCTATTCTGTTTCTTCGTCGTTTCTTTCTTCTGGGCCAAAGTGATCGTACGACGCTTTGTTTTTACCTTTGACGATAACGAAACGACCAGCCCGAAGAACGAAGCTAACTTCCCGCTGTCGCGCGATAAACATCAGAGGTCGTTGAATTTTTCACGAACGTCAAAATGTCCGGTTTGTTTGCTCCGAGGGCTTGGATAACGAAACGAGAGGCATAACCACGATTGTAAACGCGTTAATATGTTAATGAACGCGTAGGGGTCTTACCTTCGAGATTTCCATGTCCGATTGTATCGCTTCTTGGAAATGTTGGAGTCGAGCCGTCGATCTCGATTTCAACGAAGCTCGTGCTCCGTCATATTTTCTAGAGCGCTAATCGCGCGCGGCATTGTTCCGCGTTCTCCGTTTCTTTTAATCGCCGCGATAGCCCGATTCGCGGCAGCTTATCGTTCTCGACGATAATTATTTTCAAGCCGTTTCTTCTCGGGGCCCCGGCATAACGAATCAAGACATAGCCGTTGCTCCGCGACGCTATTATGGATCGGCCGCAAAAACGGCAAGGATGCTCGATCCCACGCCGAAAGGATCCGCAAAGGTCTTTCCCGATCGAGTCTTCTCTAAGGAGAAATCGATTAACGAGCCACTCGAAACGGTTCAAGGATTCGATTTTCCGCTTTGTCCTTTGACTCGACGGATCCGACGTGGAACTGTCCGATCGATCTTTGACCGCGCGCGCCATTTTTCCTCACGCTCTTTACCGCTAGAATTACGCGACGAATCATGATTACTCGGAATCTCGTATCCCCAAGAGTATTCGCCGTTCGCGAGTTGTCGCGAGGAAAACTCGAGTACTTACGTACGTGCGAGTATTCACGGCACCGCGAGAGTGGTGACAAGCAATTAGTACCGACAATTAGCAGCGACGTGTTCGTTCCCGATCGTGCCAAGGCTAATTGCTCGCTTATCCGTCGTTCGTCTACTTTCAATGACGAATTCGCAAGCACTTTTTTGCGGCTCCCCGTAACGTTCACCTTCGACGCGAGAAACAAAACGATTCCTCGCGCCTCGATCGTCTTGCCGCGAATTAATTTTTTGTCAAATCGTGACAATTCCGATCAATCCGATTCGGAATGCGAAACAACGCGACATTCCACCGCGAAAGATTGACGTTTCCGTTAAGAATTTCACGGAGGTTCCAAGTAACGAAGCGGCGCGATTTTTCATCGGACTCGAGGATCAGGAGGTACGCTTTCGATTCGTTCTCGTTCTCACCGTTATTCTTTCGAGAATAGCGGTCGTTAATCGACGACGAACGTACGTATTCGCTGCCGGCAAACGATTCAAACGCGCACCATTTACGGTCCAAACTAGCAGCTGGAGCGCGAACACGCGATCGCGTCTCTTCTCTTCTTCGCTTCGTGCCGAGCGAAATCAATTATCGTCGATTCGACGTCGTCTTGTCGGTAACGCGACGTCACCGTAGCGCGCTTAATGATTTCTGTTTATAGGTATACCGGCAGGTGCAATAAATTCAAGCCGCGCGACATTGTTGCTGCCCCGATGGCTCGTTATTCGCGACAACGTCCTCGATTCGATGCGATGCGTCCACGGGTTCGCGTACATCGAGTCGCAACATCTTACTTTTGTCGTGGAAAAATGAGAACCGATACCGACCGGTTCACGGTCTTTCGCGTGCACTATGCCGAACGAACGTTCATCTTCGAGTTTCACGCAACGAAAGTCGTCGAGAAAGGAAAGAGCTTTTAATTCGAGAAGAATGCGTGGCGCCTATGGAGCGTAACGATCCCGATAACTTTGTTCGCGCCACGAGTATCAGGGATTTTAGCGTGAGTTCGTTAACGAGTAATTCACCGAGCAACGTCTTAAGCTACCTGATCGCGTTGCTTGTTTTGCTGGTATTCACGGAATTGGTACGCTTCGCGTTTGCTTCTCGCCGCCGCGAACCGCGCCACGCTGATCGTAACTTATTGCCCGTCATTCAACGCGCCCGATCCAAGATTCGATTACGATAATAGCTCATTCGTTATCCGAATTTGTTTGTTACGATAAATTGTCCGTGAAGGTAATGTGAACATCGAGTTGTCATAAAAAAATGAAGAGATTGCTTTGGTAGCCAATTAGGTGAACATTATTTATTACGACGCGGCAATGAAACTAAGCCTCTTACCATGCGGCGCTTTCTCATTTTTTCAACGGTCTCGTATGTTGTCACCGTCGCGCGTTTGTCGCACGCGACAACACGAATTTATTAATTTGCAAATTTATTCGTAACGCGTCATGCTCGGCTCGTAATCGCTCGAGGCTTATCCGCGACGCTACTCGCCATAATATCGCGTGCGAGTCATAGTTTACGATCGATTAGCGCGAAAAAGTTTCCGATAGGGAGTCGATCTCGCGTTGGTCTCGATTCGATTTCAGTCGAGGCGCGAGAACAATGAATCGAACAGAAACGAAACTCGTTAGATCCGCGGGCAAAGGAAGCATTATTTACGGAACGAAGGAGATATGCACCGGTATCCACGGAGAATGCAAATTACCGACTACCATAAAGGACAGTATGATGCGTGCACTGGTTGTTCGTAATGCACGACGCGTACAGCATGCACGTGCAATTCCTCTACGATTTACGAAGAATTAGACACAATAGGAACGACCGGCTCGCGTCTAATAACCGACTCGCGGCCATACTTGGCGGTCCGATTAATGTTCGCTGCCACGGTACATTGCCAGAATTTGCAAGTTGTTCGTTCAAATGGATTCGCGACATTCATCTCGGCCCATCGTTAAACCGTTTTTCTCCCCGAAAGCCTCGAGACCGTCTCGTTAGACGTTATTGTGTCTACCGACCTCGAGGTATCCTCGTAAAAATCTCCTAGCCGTCGGCTTGCTCGCTTCAAAAGCGATCCTGTATCGGGAAATCGTTCGTTCCGACGGTTTTTCGTTCGCTGCTCGATTCTCGAACGGTTACACCGAGGAGCTACGATCGAGGAACTTGTACGGAGGTCGCGTCGAGATTCGTCTGACCTTCCTGCTGGATTTCATCGCTCCTTCGCGTCGTTTCGACTAATGGAAGTGGCCCGAAGGCTCGTAGCCGATGTCCGAACGGCGGTTCGTGACGCCTAGAAATCGCTGAAACGTTCGCGGTACCTGTCAACGCCAAATAAAGTCGAACAATCGCGCTTTCGAACGATAATTCGTTAATTAGTGCACGGAGCAACCCGCGGATCGCTCGACGAACGCAAAGGAAGAAAAAACGAGCGTGTCGTTCGTTCGCGAACGTCGAACGGTTGCCGACAAGAGCGGCGCGTTACCTCTAATTACAGGCCACCGCGATTCCATTTTTGTTCGCGCTACTTTTGCGAATTTATACGTGCCGATTGTCCGCCACCGTTACCCTTGACCGACCGAAATTCGTTGAGCAACCTCCTCCGCTCTCTACTCTTACTCTTGCTCTTGCACTGGCAAAAACTCCTCCGATACGTTCGCACTTACCGTAACCGTACGCTGACGATCGAACTTTCTAAAAAAATCAATCATCCAGTCGCCGTGTACCCGGATGTTTCGATCGAACTTTAGGCGACGCTCGTTTTTAAGATTCTTGAATATGCATCGCGTGGAACGCGTGGGCGTTGCCTCAAGGCGAAATTAACGCCATCGTGACGCGCTTTCGTTCGCGTTATATTCATCAAACGATCTCTCTCTTCCCCTCTCTTTCGAACCACGTAATCGCGTCGATTTGCCGACCTACGATTCAGAAATCGATGCAGGGTGCGTCGCTCCACTTTACGTAACCGATTATGCAACGACTCCTGAGAATCGAGCACGACAAATTGTATCTTTCGTGGCGGTCGATCCAATTAAAGGGAATTTCTTTTTCTCAGGAATTTGCACGAAAAAAAAAATCTCGCACAAACATTACGTACGTTTCGCGACGTCGGATTAGAATGGAATTAGCAACGAGGCTTTTGTCCCGACAGGAAATCTCGTGCATGAATCATCGCGTCACCTGTTCGCTATTAATGTCGTCGGCCTATTTATAGGTTGAAAAGAAAACCGACGTTCTTGGAAAAATCGACTCCCCGTATGGAAAAACAGCTCGGACCCGTGAAGCGTCGATCCGCCAAAATGGTTTTCATTTTCCCGCAACGAATCGCGATCCGCGTAGCTGACGGTGGGATCAACAACAAGCATAGGTTTCGAATGATTTGCGGCATTTTATTTCGCACGTTATTAAAATTAATACAATGACAGAGATATTTACACAAGATCTTAACGCCTATACGCGCGATTCTTCTCGTCGCAATTAACCTCGGTATTAATAAACGTTACAGCGATAACGTAGCCGTGTTGATGATAATAATAATAGTAATAATAATAATAATAATAATAATAACAATAATAATAATAATAATAATAATAATTATAATAATAATTATAATAATAATAAATCATAAGAATTATAAGAATGAGAGCAATGATAACGATGACAATGACGACGATGATGATGACGACGACGACGACGGGATGATAGTTGAACAAGTTGGAGAACAGGGTGTGTCCGAGTTAGAAAAGAAAAATAGAGCAACATGTGGTTCTGTTGCGAGGCTCAACGATCAAAAATAATAAAATGCGAATGTAAAGAATTCTAAATACGGTATTGGCCAAAAAAAACAGACGGAAATAAATAACAACGAATCTGTCTGGAGAAATGGTAAAACGATTAGATCGGATGCACGCCCATCTCTACCGCGTTAATCCAACTATATGTATAGTATACAGGTCTCGATGATGTTTTCTTTGATTATCAGAGGCAACCATGAAATCACGCAACCATGCAACCACGCATCCTCGCGTTTCCGCGTCCACTCGCTCGCTCATCGCGCGCATTCCCGTTCTTATCATGGTGCGTCTCGGTGTCGTCGCGTACGTCTTGGAATTTCCGCGAACGTCTTCGATAGAATTCGATCGTGGAATTAAACATTTGAAGATACCGACCCCTCCTCGATCTACGAGGTTAAGCTCCACGAAATAACGAGAGGTTGTTATTCGATCGATCGCGTTTCTAAGCTTCTCTGTCTCTCTTTTCTTTGCCTGCTGCTCCTCCTCTTGCATTCCGCATCCACGACAGCGAAAGATAGAAAAAGGCTTGGTTAGCGTCGACGCGCGATTCGTCGTTTCGGTCGGTACACGCTCGTCTCTCCTCCTCGAATCTTCTCGCTTCCCCTGCTACCATCCTCGCGCTTTCGTCGAAAGGCACGGTTCGTCACGGGATTATACCGCGAAGTACGACGAGGGAAACGAACGGGTTCGAACAAGAGGACGAGCAACGCGTATGACTAGTATTTACGGACCGCTTCCTTCGATCACGGAAGATTCGGTTCCACCATATTTTCGAGCGTTTGCTCCTTTTGCGTTTAATTACACGTATACATACGATTCGTTTACGCGTACAACTGTACGTTTGATCGTTGCGGTTGCACGGAGTCGAAAACATCGCGAGTTCGTTCGATGATCGAGCAGCTCCTGATTGTTTCCGTTTCTCGCGTACTTGAGACGTATTTACGAACGCGCGCGCGCGCGTTCTAATTGATTCTCTAAAAGATTTCTACGATTACGGCACTTGTACAACAGCATCGACGAGGAAAAGAAAAGCTTCTAAAAAACCGAGGTTCTTCCAGTGGTGGCGTAACGCGCGGTATTCGGCGATCGAGAGAATTCGTAACGTCGAATCGATCGTCCTCGAAAGACGCTATCGAACCAACGAGAAGAATTGTAGACGCCTAAAGCTAGTTTAGGCTCTCAATTTCGATCGATCGATCACGACGCAACTCGTGAAATAGTGGTCCATACGATTAAGGCACTGTGCAATACGGAGAGATTTCTTTGTTCGTTCGCCGACTCTTCTTCTTCTTCTTCTTCTCTCTCTTCGACTTGTCGTCACGATTCGCATCTCCATCGCGAGACACTGCACGGTGACGCGAACGGTACAAAGAAAAGTAGGCACTACGAATGTGCGTTTGCGCTCGCGGTCGTACATACGCGTATACGCGTATGAGCACAAGTATCGATAAACGCGCCGGTTCCCGACGCGATATCGCCCGTTATTTCATTGCGCGCGTACATGCGTATACTCTGGTACGTAACCCGACCGCGATAGGATTATGCACGCGATTCTCTTAACGCTTACGATTAAAGGCACCGAAGTTATCGAATTTCGATTTTAACGAGATCCGTCGAACGGATCTCCAGGTAATTCGGATTACTGCTATCGCGGCCCCGATCGATCGCTATGGCTAAGTTCGCGAAATTGCTCGTTCGAGGCATCCAGTTGCTCCTCCGATTTTATCGATCAAACTCCCCTCGAACGACGAGTGTACGTTAAGGGAAAACGCTTCTTCTACATTGACCTCGATAAAATTCGATCGTAAAAGAAAAGGAATATTGGCGCGCATTCGTTCGCTCAACATAAACGTATATCGCCTTCGCGAAGAGATCGCGAGTCTGACATATGCCTGACATTTTCCGCTTTCGTAATAATCGAGGGAATCGGAGGAGTGTTTCGTTTCGCGAGCAACTCGATGCGCGTCGAACGTGCAAAATTCGCGGCGATTGTTTACGTGTTAATTCGAAAGGACGGCCGATCAGGTCAGTCTATCGGTAATGGCAGACGACGAGCTGCCAGACGATGCGTCTCGTTTCTCTATCACTCGATCCGCTCGTTCGTTCATTCAAAATTTCTACTAGCATCGTTCTTATTTACACACCCAAGGAATTTCCCTTTCTTTCACTCCCGCGTTACGTACGATAAAATCGTCGAAACTCGACGCGCTCGTAGAATCTCGGTCGTCCGAATATGTATTTACAAGACGCGTCACGAACGATCGGTATCCTCGTCCTCGCACGAGCCTTTTCCATACGTATTTACAGCCAACGCGTTCTCGCATCCGCACCGATTTCGCCCCGATGAATATCGCGTAACTGGATACCGATTCTTCGTAACGCGGATTACCAAACTATGTACTGTACACCGTAAAATTATATGTACAACGGATCGCGCGAATCTCGCGGACCCGAGACTTTGAAGCTGCTCGAGAAAGCCGTTCGCGGGTGAAACATCACCGTCCTCTTCCTCTGTCGCGTCTACGAGGCTCCGTGGAACTGAAACCGTCGAATCCGTGCCTGCACCGACTCGCACTGTACCTCGCTGTACCTTGTGTATCTGCCAGCTCTGACGGGCTCGCGGATGACCACGTAGTTTCCGCCTCTTTCGCGAAGAGCTTCTAATCCGGTCTTTCCGTGTACCGTCGGCGGGCTGGACTCTTTGCTGAACTTGGTGTTAGACGTATCCGACGAGAAACGGCTGAGAACCTTGCTGACAACTCCGTTGCATTCCCTGGGCCACGCCCTCGCGCGATGATGCCTCGGTTCCCATCTGTCGGACGACGAGTCTGTGCTCGCGAACGGAAAACTGGCTCTGCTTTGACTCTTTCCGTACAGAATGAAGTCCAGCGAGTCGTCCGAGTAGATGCTGCTCCGATCGCTCGAGCTGTCCGTCGAGATCTCGGAGACGGTGTCGCTGCCGCTGTCGCTGCAATGCTGCTCCTCGCCCAGGATGAACACGGGCGTGCACTTGAACACTTCTCCGGCAGGCATCGTGTGCGTTGCCGTGGCTCTCCTCTGAGTTCCGGTCGACGCGTTCGTCGATGCGCCCGTACCGCTGGACGAAACCGGCTCGATTATCACGATTTCCGTACCGGAAAACTTTTGCGCCAACGAGTCCATGTTCCGTTTGAAGGTGTCCCTGCGGTCGGAGCTCAGCCCGTATCTAACAGGCTTCGCCGATAACTTTGACTTCGAATACAGGTTTTCCGTGTGCGCCGACATGGCTCGCGTAGCCGTGCTCTTCGTTTCGACGTTCTGACACGTGTTCGTGCTCGTCATCCTGTGACCGTGTTTCTCCGAATCGTTCGTCGAGTTGGAGATCGACGACGACTGCTCGATCGAGACGCGCTTCGAGGTCGACTTGATTTCGCTAGACGATTCGTTTTCCGCCGCGGTCCCGTTCAACGCTGGACAATTGGACAGAGGCGGCTGCGGATCATCGAACATGGCGAACCACGAGTGCTGAAGGCATTCCGTGACGGTCAAACGTTCGCTGAAACACGAAAGAAGATTCGATTAACGTTTCGATCACGGGACATCTCTCGATTCGAGTCGATCGCAGTAATTGCGTAACGTTGAAACTCGCGAAGAAAGACGGAAGAGAGTAGAAAAAGGCGTGCTAAGGTGAGAGAGGAAGGTACGCGTTAGTCGCGACGATAAACCGCGTTGGCAGCGAGATAAGCGCGCTTTCGCGCTGGAAGGGCGAGGATATTCCCGGATGGAGACTTCCTCCCAGCTGTCCGACCGGTCGAAGATAAGGAAATCTACGAGTTTTTCGACGGAACTCGTTCGATGTGCCGACGCGTTCCTCTTCCCGTTTCGAAGAAAGTAGTCGACGTTGCCGTCACCCGACTCGAAGGAACGCCGATCGCTTCGCTTCCACGTAAACGCGGCTACGGACGCGACCGAGCCTGACGATCGGGTTTCGAGAGGCGGTTGCCGTGACCGACTGAATTACGTCAACGGCGAATTTCGAATTTGCGATTAACTGTCGCGACACGGTGACGAAAGACTAACGAGAGCCACGGATAAGTATTATCGGAGAGCGGATTACCGAGAATTCAGGCACCGGTGAAAATAACGCCTTCGAGGAAGCGCACGGTGACCTACCAGGAACGTTTACCGCTCACGGCTTACTTCGAAGCGAAAGAAGATAGGTCGACGCGTGGATCTCGAGAACATCGTTAGTTAGGTGGCGTACGTTTGCATTATTTAGATTCTAAGAACGAAAGCAATCGTCGATGCGGCGATCGTGGTTATCGCTTTTATTCGCGAACAGACGACGAACGAAAGCGCACGTTACTCACTTTGGATCCTTGACCATCAGCTTGCGCATCAGATCGCGCGCCTCTTCCGACACGTCTTCGAACAGGTCGTCGGGGAAATCTAGGCGACATCGGCTAATGTTGCAGAACGTTTCCTGCTTGGTGTCGCCGCCGAATGGAGAGCATCCCGTTAGCAACACGTACAGCAAAACTCCGATTGACCACATGTCCGTCGCCAAGCTGATCGGCTCGTAGTTTAACACCTCTGGCGCTGAAACGAGCACAAAACGCGACTTGTAGATATTTCTTCTCTCAAAACGCGGGACGAAGTACGAAACGACACAACGAACCGATCGTCACGAAGATACTTACCGACATAATCGGGCGTGCCCAAGATCTCCCTTATGTCCGCACCGTGACTGATATATCGCGAGATCCCGAAGTCGCAAAGTTTCACGTCGCAGTCGGGAAACTCGCCGGTGAGGACCAGATTCTGAGGCTGAAAACAAACGATCGGGCGAATTAAATACGTTCGTATTAGATTCCGTCCGCCGACAGTTAACGGCGGTTAACGAAGACAAAGAAGCTCGTTATCTTATTTCGTCGCAACGCGTAATTGCGCGCGATTCGTTCGACGCGATGCGATCTCTCGGCCTTAGCCTAGGCTCCCCCCAGGGCGAACATTGTTTCATATTTTATCCGAGAGACGTTTACAGCGAGAATAAATTATTTCGGGCGATCTTGTCGTCGCAATTATCAGGTGGCCAGCAGCGTTTGATAGCAGGGACGCGCATGAGAAACGTGTTCCCGGCAAAAGCGACCGGACGCGACACGGTGGCAGCAGTTGCTCGCAACTTGCATCGCCGTACTTTTTTCCACGGCTCGTACGTGCACCGGTGTTTCAGCGATCATTACATGCCCCGTGCCTACACGATGCCACTTAATTAAACGTATTTAATAAACGACGATTCAGCGGAGCGTTCGTCACGTAATCGAGGCAATTAATCGTATCGCGAGCGCATGTACCGGCCATTTTTTCCTCTTTTCTCGTACATCCTTTCTCAGGCTCGACGAGATTGCGAGTAATTTGAAAGAAAAAAAAACAAAAAAGGACCAAAAAATGAGAGGAGCAAGGGTTCGTTCGTGACGCGAGAGCGTAATAAAATGTGTACGCGAGTCTCGGCTCGAGATCGCGATCTGAAAAGGAAGCGGGTCGCGATCGTTCGAATTTCGCGAGGGAACCGTTCGCGAAGTTTCGATAGAAAACGAACGACCGGTGAGTCCGGTTCGCGTTAGGATAATTATCCATTCGCGAGCGGCACCAAGGGGAGTAGATCGAAAACATCTGCTCGTAGGTTGCGAGCAGAGAGCCGCCGGCTGTGGTAGGTTTTAGAGCGCGGTGACGAGCACCGTGGCTTTTTCTCGAGAGCTCGCGTTACAAGAGCGTAGTTAGCGATCGTTAAGCGTCCCGTTGGCTACGCGCGGTGCCACTTAATTAAATGTATCGAATAAACGACCTCTCCTCTCGTCCGTTCGGTAGGTAATCGGTGCAATTAATCGCGATACACGAGTACTTTGTTCACCTGGTCAGCGCAACGGACATTTAATAAACTACGCGATAATAGGTGCCTCCTCGAACCCTATTGCCTCGTTAGGCAACGAATTTTGTTCGATCGTCTCGAGGGGACGGAAAGGACCTTCTTTATCAGCGATCGTTTACATCCGCGTATCGACGCTTCGAGTAAGTAATCGCGTTCGGACGAGACGCCCACGCGCTCGTTCGCGTCTCCGTTCCTCTAGGCGCCCACGTTTCCGAACCGCTGCTGAGCGAACTCCGTTTCACGCTGCGAAATTTCTCAACCGAGTTTCCAACGTAAACACACGAGCCAATCGACACCTGCGGTGAAACTGTCGAGGTCGCGAGGCGCGCCAGGAGCGGTTCGTTTTCAATGAACGACGTTACTGTAGCTAGAAATTTTGGTCGATGTACACGACGGAGAGAGTAGCAGCATGGACGTCGTGCGCGTTCCTACCGCTCGAGAATTCAGTTTGTACGTTACGTTTCGTTATACCGAGTTACGAGTCGAACGTGACCAGACTGCATCGCGAGGTACTCGACGTCCTACGAATAACGCTCGTGATTTAAAAAGTGCTTCTGTAACGTCGAGGTCGTGGGACGTTTTGTTCGTGTCCCCTTCTGCTTACCAGCCGGTTCAAGCTCGTCCAACGAGTCCTACGAAACGCTATCCGCGCTACCCCTCTGCTTTTCGCTTCTCCTTTCAACTTTTTACCCGGCCGATCTTTAACCCGTTCGATCGGGACGAAGAGCACGGGTTACGGAACGGTCGAGCACGGACGACACCGTTCCAACGGAAAGAAGGAGAGAAACGACGACGCTTTAGGAGTGACCGTTGCTCGACGAGACTCGACAGGCCGGTTTCGAACCGTCCGAGTGCCGGAAGTCGTTCAATAAGGAACAAAGACATTTCCATAATTTACCATTACGAGGTTCCTGCGTCGCTCTTCTTCTTCTGAACGTTCTTCTCGGACCTGGTCGCGAATCGCGTAGGCGTCGCGATCGATTACCGTGAACATCGTAGCCGCGTGCTTCGCTCGTTTCGACGGAAAATTTCTTCACCGAAATCGCGACGAGATCGTTCGGAAGAACGTAAAGGTGACAGCGACAGAGCTTGTCGAACATTTCGTACAATTCGTAATTGACTGGATAAGAACGAACGTCGCGTTTTATTTGTTGCGATTCCGTCGAAAGCAAGTTGCACGCGAACGCGAACGAATTTTCGCGATGACGAACGCGCCTGGCATTCGGAGCGCGAAATACACGGGAGAAAAAGCGTGTGCGCGCAGTTGGAAGGCAGAACGCTTTTTAACCAACGGACAACGAATTGATGAGTATCCGTCTCTCGCGTTCATTGAAACTTCCGGCGGCTGAGAAAGGGGGAAGCGTTCCACTACACTGTACGCTCCACGCTCGACGGTCAAACACCAGAACGCGTGCGCGCGCGCGTGTTCGCGTGGCGTGAACGCGATGCTCAGAGTTCAGGGGAACGAACAGCGAGAGACGGTTGTCCCGAGAGGTCAGCGGACCGACTCGATTCGCGCGATACGAAAAAATCGGCTATCTCGTGAACGGGTCGACGAATCGATTTCGTCGAAGGCGCGCAACGGCCACGACGGAAATGGAATTCTCGGTACACGTTGCTGCGGCCACGTATCGAGGAAGTTCATCGATGAGCCGGACTCCTCTCTCTCTCTTTCTCGACGGAGGTCGATCGCCTCTGTTCCTCGGGAAAAAACCGGCGAAAAGTGCATGGCCGACGGTAGCGAAAGAGCGATACGCATACGCCAATTTCGAGTAACGCGATTAACGCGAGTCGACGATTATCGATGCGAGCGCGAACGGAGGAGACTAGGCGCGGTCTTTGGCGCCAGTTTAGATATCGCGACGTCTCGAGTGGATCGACGACGACCGCCTGATCGTTTTCCTGGCTGTTGGACGAATGCACGGCATTCCACGGGAGTTGTAACGCGCTCGATCGTAAGTGCGATAGCGTCGTTGGAAGAGTCGAACGATCGGTACAGAGAGCAGAAACTCGTACGATCGAGAGACGTACGGTGGCGAACTCGAGTTTCTATCTATTCGGTCGGCGCCCGAAATCTCGTGGACTTCGGCCAACGAGGCCTCTTGGAACCGCGCCAAAGAATTCCCAAAGTGCATTTTTCCATTCATAACCGCGAGATCTATATTTGGGTCAGGCATATCGCGTGAATTCGTGGCACGACGGTATTTTAAGAGCGAACCGGAGGCGTGAATCGGCCGCGGAGTAACGTCCGCGTCCGTGTCCTCTCGAGTTTCGTCTGGCGAGCGTTCGAACGCGGTTCGACGATCCGCGGGGATCGATGGACGCGCGAGAAACGACGATTACTCGGTAACGCGCACGCCAACCAGAACGCGTCGAAACGGAAAGTCTGAAGAACGTAACACGATTTTTCCTTTCTAATCGGCCGCGATCGTTTCCATTCGGCCACGCTCTCGCGATCTCGAACGGCGATACCGAAAACGAACGAGGTCAACGATTTAAAAACGCGTTCTTACCGCTTCGACAGACAGAATATTTTCGCGGCGTTACGACGCTTTCGCGTAAAGCTAACGTGGCGACGTTAGCGCGTTTAATCGAGCCGTTTTGCGTATCAGCGCGCATAAAATTATCTTATCGCTTGGAAAACATCGCGATAATTCTGGCGGGTGCGTAATCCTCGGTGGTATCGGGACAGAGAAGACTCGATAACGGTCGGTGTAAAGAACGTTTAAAACGCGGCACTTGACGCGCAAAAGTTAAATAGTTTTATCGCGCGATCGTTACGAAATGAAATTTTTCCGGTAATTCGATTCGCCATTGGCAGCGGGCGGCGTCTCGTCTCCGCTCCGCTCGTAATTCAGTCGCGTAGGTATCCGACAACCTGCATCCCCGCAAATTGCTATCAATTTGCGAAAGCTGGGTAATTGGGTTGCATAACCGCGATCATAATCCGAGCCGTGTTAAGCGGAATAAAAAAGGAGGAGGAAGGCTGAAATACGCGAGCCGGCGCGTGTGTCGCCGAGGGAATATTATTAATACGACTCGTTCGCCTTGGCTCGCCCATATCGATCACGCCGATAATCGATAAACGCGTACTATGTTATATACCTACGCTCTGCCCTGCGTCGATCACGCGTCTCCGTGTCGCGACGTCGCGGTGTAGCGGTATCGAGCCATACGCGTTGCAAATTGCGAATCGTTTCCATTGCCAAATAAGAAAAAACTGTGGCCGATCGGCGAGCAAGCGGACCGATCGATCGATCGGTCGACCGATCGACCAACGGGCCGCGTAGCGTTTCGTATGCAGAGCGCTCTTATCTATGGTTCGGAAGACGTATCGGCGATCCGCGACACTTAGCGTAATTTAAACCGATTTATTGGCAAAATCGGTTGATTTATCGTCGCATAAAACCGGGGCAATTATGCAAATCCGCGTCGCCACATCGACACGTTTGACACCGTTCTGTACGCGTCGAAAATTTATCGTCGCGACGATTCACGTTCGTCCGAAGTTTTTCAACGGCGCGTCGTAACCGCGCCGGGACCGGTGAAAAAACTCGTTTCCGGATTTTCGTAGGGGCGCGGGCCGCGTATTATTCTCGAGATAAAAGGCCGAGAAGAGGGACGCGCATCGATCTATTTCCGTAGCAAAGTTTCGCGGCGAGACGAGACTCCCTCGAGGTTGGTACAAAAATAATTTAGAGCGAGCAGAAACACCCCATTGGCGCCCGTTTCGTCGGGATTCCATCGCGATGAATCGCTTTCGCGCTCCTGCCTCCTCTCCTCTCCTCTCGGCTCCTCTTTTCTCTTCTCTTCTCATCTCGTTTGTTGCACGCGTTACGTGCACCCGCCACGCTGTATCTTCGTTTTAGCAACGACGCTTTTGTTACGATAACGATGCTTCGTGGAAAAATAGGCCTCCCCTTCTCTTCTCTGCATTCCGGCGAGAGCGCCGTCACTTTCTAGCAAATATTTGAATTCGCGAGCGAAAGTTACTCTCCGAGGCTACAATGTAGAAACGTTTGACGAATTAATGCGTCCCTTCTCCTTCGTTAACTTTCGATCTGTTGGTAGTAACGCAACGGTAAACTCGATCGATCCGCCGATCGTTGACCGCTCGTTGAAGATGCGAATCGCATTCGCGATCGATGTCGACGCCACGGTTTCGCGTTCGCGTTCAGACTTTTGGCAAAGATCATCGTATTACGCGGATACCTTTACATAACAATTTGGGTCGTTCGCACCGACCGCGCTGCGCTCAATAGACTACGCTGGCTGTGAAACTGCCAGCTCTCGACCGAAATGTCGTCGCTTCGTGCGTTGCCAACAGCGGTTTCTTTTCTCGTTTCAGGGGGCAGAGAGGAACGGGGATTAGGCGCGATGTTCTTTCTCGCGTTCTTTATCCACCGATGATACGGAAACGTGTGCCAATTTTACGTAGGGATATATCCATACAAGAGTCGTTTGCAGGCACGATGATTCGCGTGGTTGTCTCTTATCTGACCGCTTCTCGATTGTTTTCAACGAGTACGCCAAGATAAGGAATAAAATTTTTACGCGCGGACTCACCTTGATGTCGAGATGAGCCACGTTCAAGGAATGCAGAAACGCAATTCCGTCCAAAATCTGCTTCAACAGTCTGGCGACCTGTCGCTCTTCTGGAACCTCGTCTTTGTCCAATATCATCTGTAACTCGCCACCGGGAGCTCTGCGAATGAAAAACGTGATCGATGAGTCGGGATAAAGCACGGAAACGTCGCGTTACGAACAAAGAGCAGAATATGATTTCACTTACAATTCCAGCACCAACACCATCTCGGCGTTGGTCTCGAACACTTGATGAAGAGACACCAGGCGAGAGCAATTAGCCGCGGCATCCAGCACCGCGACTTCGTGTAGCGCTTCCGCCCTCAGTTCCTGCGCTCGTCTCCTCTTCCTCAGGAACTTGGCAGCCCACTGTCTTCCGCTCGATCTCTCCCGACATCTTCTCACCGCCGCGTATTTACCCCTGCGAGCAAATGCGTAAACAAATGAGATTATAAAGTACGGTATGGAAACTTAATTCAGTTAACATCTAAACCCCCGAACTCTGTCCGATCGCGTGTCGACGTTCCGCTCCGTAAACAACGAGTGATCTACGTCGCGGCCGGTACGATCGAAAGATCCGAGCAACGTCTAGAAAGCGAAGTCGCGCGGCCAATGCTCCTGAGCAGCGACTCTTTCGATTGTCCGCGGTACGGCTCGAATCTCGGAGAACAACGGTGAAAGCATCGGCGGCGTCGATCGCGCGAGTCCTCGCGTTTCTTTTCGCGCTCGTTTTTCCACGATCCCTCGAGGACGACTCGCCGAACGGTACGCGATTTCCAGCGGACGAGTCGTCTCGAGCGAACCCAGTCGGACGTTGGGCGGAACAGATGGACCGAGAGAGTTAGCGTCGATGTAAGCGTCATTAGGGAGCATTGTTCGGTGGACGGTATCCCACAGAGCAGATCGTAGGAACGAGTCGAAGCCCCGCCGCTAGACTCGTCAACGATCGGCTATTTCTGTGTTCAGGTATACGCGCTATCCGCGTGGATACTTCCGAGCGGAAAGCACGCTGCGCGTCGCTTTAATTATCGGCGAGCGTAAAACTATTAACGACCGCGTTGATTTCGTAGACGGAAAAATTTTACGGTCTCGAGCAGCGTGAGATCACGGATGCAATTATCCGGGTGGCATTAACCTGGATCGGTGGACTCGCCTGCTCGTCGAGGGAGCAACCAGCAAAAATTCCCGATACCTTCGGTGATAAAGTTTCTGTACGGTTCTCGCGTGCGCTCGGCTCGCGTATTTTTCTAGCCAAGTCGAGTTATTCTCGCGGCGTTCGCGAGCATCGACGTGGACACTTTTCGCTCGATAAACTGGTTACGGAATCGACGTCGCGGAACGGGGCTAGCTCGTCTTCTCGCGATGCAGCGAGAATCGGACGCTCGTGAACGTAGCTTGACGAACGTCGATAGCGTTCGAGGATTCGATCGAGCGGACTCGCTATCCGCGTTCTAATTACGCGTCGTTCCGGAGGCGGATCTTTCCGTTCTTTATCTTCCTCGCGTGCCGAACAAACTAGTCGAGAGACACGCGCGCGTTCGATATCGTCCAGCGAACAGACCCTCTCCACCGGCGCGGCGATTTTAACGATCCGTGTCAGAGCGCTGGAGGCAAAGGGCAGTGTTCCCCTTTGCAGTCGCTCGATAAGTTCGTTCGCCGACGTGCCGCGACAAGAGGACGCTCGAAACGAAAGATCGATTCGTCGAAGAAAGCCGTCTTCGACAGGAAAACGCGATCGTTCACGAACGACGACAATTACGGGTTATTTGGACGTTCGTTTACCGAAGGTTCTAATTTTCCAGCGAGGTCACACCGTCATAATAACACCGTAGCGCTCGTTGTCGCCGTAGCCGTAATATCAGGTTTGCGGTTGTGGCGTTAGTCGAACGATTTCGCGAACCTTTCTTGTTCTCGAATCGTCTCTCGAAATCGTTTTTCGATCCTCGGATCGATTCGATCGCGGGCTAAGCGTGTTACCGCCGCTAACACAAGATTGCGTAACGTACGTAAACGCTAGGACACAAGTTCAGAAGTCGAGGAAGTAAGCGAGCGAACTAGCGAGCGCGTCGTGGTTACACTTCTATGCACGTGATCTCGATTTCCCTGCTCGAGAGCCCAGGTCGAACTCCCACGCTCCGTTGTTACCGCGCGTATGCACGATTCTCGTAAAGATCGCGCCTTCGACCACCGAGTCGCGTCCACTTTCCAGCCTAATTTGCTTCGAAAACGCGACGCGGTTCGTCACGAACGATTCAAGATCGGTTCTACGAACGTGAAAAGGGAGGTGAAACTTTTGCTTCGCGTCGTTCGAGCGGATTCAACGAGTCGTAGAAGGATGCTGCGCGAACGCGATGACGAAGAGATTCTCCCGAGCGGCAAGAAGAGTGTAGCAAGAAATCGAAATTGTGCTTTTCGTCCCCTCGAGGCAGCATCTGCGCGAGCCACGCGTTCGTTACGCTCGCCAACAAATTCCCCGTAATAGCGAGGAGGCAGCTGCAGCGAGCAACGGTCAACAGGTGCCGCGATAAATCGAGGCCAAAACTTTGCGTGCGATGCGAGAGTCGGAGTAAAATAAAGCGTATCGAACGCGATCCGTCTAAACGCCTTCTCTCCGCGACTCGCGGAGGAGGAATCGAAGAAAGTTTCGCGCGCTTCTCTCGAGGTTGGCTCTCGTGACGTTAATAGGGTCAGCGCGCGAATCGTTCGAACAAGATTAATGTTCGAGCGTGCTGCGTCGATAAAGTCTTGAGACGCGGTGAATTTTAAGTAGCCGTCGAGTTCGAGCCTAACGTCGAGTTCGACCAAGAGAACCAGGCCGATTCGAGGTCTCTAACGAGAAGTCGAGTGTACCTGTCCGACGCTGTTCGCCAGCCTCTCGGATTTCTCCGCGAAAATACAAAGCGCCGACTAGAGCGACTCGTTGGAGGTTAATTACGCGGGATCATTAAGCGGTGACCTTGGAACGTATCGCGACAGAAACTCGACTTTCGTCCAGGAGAGCGTGGACTCGCGCGAGCGTGAATGTCGCGGATCAGACTGGTATATGGCACGGTTGCGACACCGGTATCGCCGACCGCGCTTTCCATTGGCGTAGGTCAAATTCGACGACCGGCGAAATGTCGTTTCAACGCCGACAGCCGCCATTTCCACGACGAACGAAAGCACGGCGCTGTCCATGCCGGCGATTGAAGAAAACGCCAGCCCGATCGACGGGTTTCAATGAGAAATCACGAGACCTCGACGTCGCGTTCGGATTTCTCCGTGAAAATGCAAAGCGACCGTTTCTCGAGACGCTTCGATTCTTCTAACGAGCTGGTCGTCGTCGTTTTGGTCCGCGCGTTCACCGTGAACGAGAAATCGAGGAAACAACCGTCGACCGTACTCTCCGTTTCTTCTTTTTGCCTTCGCCGGCCTAGTCGCTCGTAGAATAGCTCGGGGAATAACCGGTAGCTAATAACGACCGTGATCCGTGCCGTTGCTTATCGCTGGAACCCTGAAATTCGTCCACGACTTTTCTCGCGTTCGACGTTGAAGAATCGTGGTCGGTTATCGTCGACGAGCTCGTAAACGGTTACAGTCTCAGCGAGAAAGGTAGGCGAATCTTCTCGGGGCGCGATACTTTTTACGACGTTAAAGTCGCTAAAGAGTGAACGGGAGAGATCCGTCGGAGCCACCAGGTGGCAAGAAGCTTTCTTCGAGGAGGTCTAATCGTTACTCGCGAGTTAAAGCGACGCGTTCGCGAACTTACGATCGACTTCCGAGAAACGGCCGAAAGAAGGAAATAAGCGCGTACCTCGAGCGTCGCGATCGCCTCAGCGACGTAACCGCGCGAAGAAACATCGAGAAATCGTCGGGTTTCTTTCGCTTATCCAGAAGCTAACGACGTTGACGAACAGCGGTATGGATTTACGAGCTCCTCGAACCACGAACAACCGGCCAAAGCCGCTGCCCCGAAGTAGCTGGAAAGTGTACCGAACAGGAAACTGGACCGTTCCACTGCCGTGCTTCCCTGGTTAAAGAAACTCGCGGTCGCTGCTTCCTGCTGTTCGATCGCCTCGTCCGATACTCGCGCTACACGCGCATTCGACGAAACGCGTCGAAAAGATCGGTGCTCTCGAGCTCGTGCGACGGAGAAAGAAACGATGGGTAATCGATTCGGCTCGTCGGGTCGTCGTCGCAAATGTCGTGGGACCGCTTTCGTCGTCCTCGTCGTCGACAGTTTCGCGAACGTCTCGCGTTTAATATGTAGCGACGCGACGAGATACTTTCACTATGTTTGTTTCTCTCGAGCAGCGGCAGCCACGGTATTATTTGTCGAACGCGCGAGTCTCTCGGATTCGCTCGAGTCTTAAAGCGTGCTTAGGACTTTTGCCGAGGCATTCTTACCGAGCGAAACGCGCTCGAACACGCGCCAAACATTCGATCGGATTAACCCGTCGACTCGATGGAACGACGACGTCTCGAGAACGGATCGGGGTTCCTTTGAAAATTCGTGGTCGCGAAAGGTAAAGTTCTAACCGAGGCTGAACGCGGTAGTGCCGCCAACTCCATAGAAAGTACACGCTTTCACCGTGGTATCTATGGCGGTACACGGTTCGTAGGACGCGCCAGGAGAATTCTCGTCGGATGTTCGGTATCCGCGGAACGAACGAACGAACAGACAAGGTAGCGGTAGAAGGCGGTGTCCGTTTTGCGGTGAGGTTCGCGTGGACGTAACCGCGTGGACGTTTCGGTAGTGGAGCTCTCCTAAATGGGAAGTCGGTCGTTTCTTCCCACGGCCGGGGATCAACCGCAAAGCTCGGAATGGCGCGTTACTTAAAACTACCGAGCGTAGACCCATTAAAACTGTATACGTAGCGTGGTGTAAGATCAACGACCCAGGGTCAAGAGAAGAGGTAGGGGAGCCGAGCAGAGCGTTAAGTGCTCGTTGCCCTCTGGTGCAGCGTGGCGGACCAGGAAATCGGTGCTAACACCGGGATCGGAGTCTCTTCTAGCGTCATGCAACGCAACCTCGTGTATCCGTCGTCCTTTAAGGCATCCATTAGCTTCCTAACTGCTAAACGCGCCGGTGTCGGTCCGACGACCTCGCTCGTACCGACCGCGACCAGTCCTTCGCCAGGAACTTTCCTCCGTCTCTTCCCTCTTCGGGAGCTTGTCTTTTTATTTTTCTTACTCTTCCCTCTTTTGCTCGCTTCGTATCTCTCCTCCTTCTTCGGCGACCCGCTCCTTCGCCTCCTTCCGATACCGACGTTCGAGGGTCATCGACATCCGCGGTCGGAGACATTGTACGCGACGTCCGTCGTTGCTTCGGTTATCGCGGTTACCGGCTTCGCCACGCACCTTGCGCGCGTTAATCTACCACCGTAATCCCGCTGGCTTCTCCCCGACGCTTTCCAGCCGGCCTTGCGTATCCTTTCGCGCCTCGCGAAAGGAGGCCTATTCGAGGCACGAACGACCGAAGAAAAACCGTTTTAGGGTAGGTCGAAAAATCGCGAGACTGCCCCTGAGGGACCGAGGTTGCGCAACGTTGCGTAATCGGTTAACGAGCCGCGAACGCAACTGGAACGAATTTCACCGCGTTGCGTTGGTAGGTAGGTAGCTGCGTCTCACCGCTGCGCTGGCCCGTTGCAGCTGTTGCACGATGGATTTACATTCGAGAGAGCACCGATACAGCTGGACGACGAACGCCGTGTCTCGGTCTACCTACCCCCGCTAATTTCTTTAATTGCGAACCGAGCCGAGCATAATTAATCGCGACCAGCGGCAGTCGGTTCGGTTTCCGTGTTGCGGGTCCGGTAATGAGATAAACTTAGTCGACGTGTCGTGTCCCATCGGCGAATAAAGAGTCGATAGACTATCCCCGAATATGGCTATCGCGGCGAAAAAATTCAGCGGCAGTAAACGCGACGCGTTTCACGAGCAATCTCGCGTGTTTCGTTCGCGACGCGTAATTATCTTCGGAGGAGAATCGAGCACGTTCTCGTTACGGAGTTTCGTTCCCTGGTAAAAGGTTGAGCCACGCGTGGGAAACTTTTCCTACGTTCTTCGACCAGGTTTCCTGACAATCTTGATAACCGAGAGAGTCTTTCGGAATTTTGGCTTCGAACCACCTTTTCCGCAACTGAAGAGGTAAACGAGCAAAAGAACGACTCTGAGCAACAATCCGAATCGTCGGGGATACAGAAACACGATCAACGGAATGGCGTTATCGTGCGAGTGCAGCTTTTCCGTCGTCGCTCGTTAACGCCATTGTGCTGGACGACTCTGAAGCGCGAAGCGCACGACACGCGTTACGCAACGCGCGCACTCGATACGGCTTGCGGCTGTCCAGGATGGACCGAGAAAAATACACGGTTGAATATCGTGTCGCGAGCCAGTCGCTGCCATTTAAAGCGACTAGACTTTGCGGAGAAGATGGGGAGCTGAAACGAAATTGTCGATGTCGAGAGCGTATCCATGTACAGTGTATGCTTACGGTCACGTATCGCGACGATACGCGTGATTTTATCTCGGAGAACGTGTTTGCGCGTTTCGAACGCGGTCCACGGGCCAAGGATCCGGACCAACAATTTTTTGTCGCTTCGTTACGACGGACAAAAATTTGCATGAAAAAAATAAACAGGACGACCGGGGAATTTGAACGGGGACGCGGAATAATGGTAATTTTCTCGGGCCAGCTTGTTTTCCGCGCGGAGCAGTCTTTTGACCCCTAACCTCCGCGGTCTTCCAGCTTCCGATTCTTCACGGATGTCACGGTACGAACAAAGGAACAGCAGGACGAGAGAGCCGGCTCGCGAGCAGGCATTTGGATTCCGTGCTCGGTTCAGGGTCGTGCAGAGAGGAATTCGCGAGAACGGACTTTGAGAAGAGAGGCTCGAAAAACGCGTAGCGAAGGAATCGAGACGTGGCGCAAACACGACCTGTCCTTGTCAATTTTCCCCGCAAAAATAAACAACGCTCGCCTCCGACCGAGTGGCTAGAAGAACTGTTTTACGATTTTTGTCAGATCGACCGCGTTCCCGCAGACCGCTTCGAATCGTTTCATTCGAAACCTGCTGCGGTCGAGAGCCGCAGAAACTTTTATCCCTCTGTACCAAGGATGATTATTATTACGGCACTGGACACGGGATACTTTTCCATTTGTTGGCTATACTTCGTTTCACCGACACACGGATGGAATTCTGCCGCAGGTGCCGCGTCGACGAACATCGCGAATTTACCAGCGCTCAATTAATTACGTAAACGAACGGTCCGCGTTGGCGATTTGACCGAAGGTGCGCATTATCTTGCCAATCGACGCTTCCTAGAGAACGACGAGTCTCTTCGCATCGGGAATTTCATCGCGTCGGTTTCTCGAGCTCGGAGGCTAGCGCGGTAGCCGTAGAGTGGCGCACAGCTACCGTTCAAAGGTCACGGAGAATCTCGCGATTATATGCTATATGCTTTCACGCGAATTCGACTTCTTTCGTGGCACGCTGAAAACTCCACTAAACCATGATCATCGAACGATCCGTCTCTCGATCCTGCGATTCAGTTTTTCTCCGACATCCGATTCTATGGAATCGCCGTGTAACACGCGATCGTTCGAACCGTTCTCTCCGATGCTTACGCATTTTCGCCCGAAGCGAGAAACGTGGACAATATGGTATGCCATTCCAGCGCGGGTTAGACGAGCCGGTACGATTTGCAAGTCAAACGAGCGGTACCGAGGTCAAGGAGCGGACGCTCGTTTCGTGAACGAAAAGTTATCGTCGATGTCTAGAATGCTTCTCGCGTAACGCTGCCCTCGTCCGCGTGACACGCGTTCTAGCGATTCCGAGAATCGAACACCCTCGTCCAGACTCTTACCTCGAATTCGAGCGCAGCCAGGCGGATCGGAAAGTGTTGCCATGCTAATCGTGGCAAGTTGGACGTTTATCGATGCAAAGGAACAAAAAGAAATACTAGATTGCTAGAACGACGCCACGAAAGAGAAGATACGACGAAGATCGATCGCGATCCGACAACCGTTCGTCTCGACCGTTCGGCGACTTCCTCTTGTCAATCGTTGAATTATGGCCGATGCGAGAAGACCAGTTTGGCTCCTTTCAAAACTTCCAATCGGTAACCGCGAGCAAACCGCACGAGGACGATTCGATGTCTCGCGAGAATAAAGCTGATCGTCGGGTTTCCTCTTTCGCGTGTTGATCGAACACGGCTTCGTGATCGGATGTTCAGCCTCGACTATCGTGCAAACGTTCGATAGCGATCTCTAAATGCACGCATGTGCCGTGATTATCGATCGGTAACCAACGCTCTTTAACGGTTTCGTTTCATTCACGGGAAAGAACCGAAGGAAAAAGTAGTCGAAAGGACGAGAGAAAAACGATCGAGATATCGATTCGTTGGACGGATCGGTCGAATACCGTTTCGAATTGGTCGATGGTATCCCTCGGGGGTCCCGATTTAGCCACGGAACGCCACAAAACGGCCACGAGGGTACGATACTTTCGGCGCTGTCGGGATTAATGCTCGTCACGAACGGACCGAAGGATGGGCGCCGACTTCCAAATTTCTCCAACGAGAAGAGAAAAAAGCGAGGCGCTCGGTAAACGAACGTGGACGAAAAGGAGGAAGCTCCGGACGAACAGGGGGGAGAAGAACACCCTTGGCGTCCTTCGTCGGTCGCCACAGTTTGCTGACCCGGTTCGAAAAGAGCAAAAATCGATGTCGATCCCAGAAGGACGGGAAAAGGGGCCCGATCGAGCCAAAATTGACCAACCGGTTGACGGGTATCGCGGACCAAAGTGCCTTCGCCGCATACTCGCCGACTATTAACGCGTTGCTCACCATTCCGGGAGATTTCTCGGTCCGTTCGACGAATAGTTATCGATAACAACTATACCGCCGCGACTCGTCTAATCGTTACGACCCAACGAATACGAGATAAAATGACTAACGCGTCGCGTCGTAGAGAACCGTAGTAGGGACTAATTTCCATAAATGCCGCGACTATCGATGCTAACCGCCGATGAATCACAATTAACCGAGGAAGATGTTGCGTTAAATCAAGGTGTGCCCTCCCGCATGAAAACCAAATCAAGTCGCGTGAGTCACGCGCGGATTCCACGCACAGTGGACTTTGGACTTTTCACGATTCTGGGTGGGCGATCAGCCGAAAAGCAACGTCCTCGAGCGAGATCGCCTAGGCTCGATTCTTTGCCAGACAGTCGAAATTGTCGATTCGCGAGCTTCCGTTTTCGCGTAATTCTCGAAAGCTTCTTGGAACGCGCGAGGGAGTCGACGTACGGTGGATTGGATGGACTTGCGGGATACCGCTGCCAGAAATCGCTGACTAATAATACAAATTAACACCCACTGATATTGCGTCAGAAGAAAGGAAAACAAGACGGCGGAGGGTAGGAGAAAACTCGTTTGTAACCGTTCGCTCGATGCCACGTACAGATAGCGGGCGAGGGAGAGGGTGGGGGGGGTGGAGAGAGATAATCGCGAAGCAATCTTCCAACGCCTTTCACGCGAAGATAAGGAATTATCAGCGTTGACTAATCGTAGGTACTTTCTCACAATGGGGAAGCCTGTTGCGGGTATCTCTGGCAAATAAGTCCGGGCGATACGTACCTGCAACAAACACGAAAAATTCCTCGTTAGTTTCCTCGTGCAACCGCGAAGAATTCTCGCGGAAGATGGGATCGATCGAACGGACTTTGCGTTTTCTCTTTCTCGCGATAAAGCATTCGTGAAGGGTTAACGTTTGGTGCGTTGAACTTGGCTGCGCGCGTCACATGTAAATTAGCGCGAAGGGGCAGACGAAGAAGGAGACGAAGAAGAAGGAGAATAAAACGAAGCAGAAGAAGAGAGAAGAGCGCCTCTTCTTTCCTCGTTCGCTTCCGCAGCGGCAGAAAGCGGGAGCCGGCGGTCGAACGTTCTCGCGAGCAAGAGGAACGCGTTCACGCGAGAAGAGAACGCCCGCCGGTTATCCTCGACACGTTATACACCGACTACGCGTAGGAAGGAGCTATCGAAAATCTCAAATCCCACTAACCTCGTTGGCGAGCTACCAAGCCGATGGTGCACGCCTTCGCTACGGATTTCTTTACGACCCGCTGGCAATTTATTTCTTCTTTACGTGCGACGGATATATATTTGCGATAGCAGTCGCCGCAGGTAACCGTGCGCGAGAGAAACGCGATCGAGCCTCCGGGCGACTCGAAACGCTACAACGCGATGGATCGTTTTTCGAGGCAACGTGTCGTTTCGAGTTTCGTGAGAACATCCTACAGAAGACATCGTTCTCGGAAACGAACAGAAAGAATCGAACGGAGGGATATATACAGAAACGAATGGTCTCCTTCGTTCTTCGTTCGCGGTAAACACCGACTAACCGTTAGTTATTCGAGGCTTCCGAAACGATCGGCGAGCAAACGAGCGAAATTAACTAGATTTCGCGATAACGATTGCCGGGTCGTAGCGAGGATTCGCGGCGATCGATCGTTAAACGGACGTTAGAAACTCGGTCGCGTGACGTAACGTTGCTCGAGTCTTAACGATCATTGCCTTCCTTCTGTCTCGCACTCGCCGCTCCGCGCCGCACCGCGCCAATCTTACTTGGTGTCGAGCAAATGCCAGCGAAAGCCGGAGACCGCGTGAAATCGTAACGAGCGCTAAAGCGTGTCGCAATTACTCGAACGACTGTTCGTCGCGAATCCTCCACTCGCTTTTGTATCGCGCGCGCTTTACGATTTTCCTTATTGTTCTAAACACGAACGCGGCTGTATTCCGAGCACGTACGATAGTGCGACGTACACGTAACGCGCTCGATTCTGCTTCGTCCTCTGCGATATGCGCGTCGTTTTCCGTCTCCACGAAATACGTCGCAAACAGCTCGCGAAATTCGTCGATTCGGAAGAGGGGTTATACGCGATACCGACTATCCGAATATTCGAGACACGGATCTGCCATCGGCGAGTGTGCTCGCTAACGAGGGGCTCTATATCGTGAGACGAAACGCGGCCTAACCTCTTCGGCCGGATCACGAACGTCAAAAGTAATCGGAAATATCGAGAACACGCTGACCGTGGAAGATAGGTGCGCGTTCAATTACCCGTGTTCGTTAAGAGAGGGGACCACGGTGATCGATAAAGGAAGGTGCACGAGTTTCGAACGGATACCCACGGTCGAGAACCGGTTATCACCAACTACCGCGGATCAGAGACCGTCCGACAAAACAATCTGCAAAAATTCAGCCGGTCATTCGCGAAAGTAATTTAATCGAAGATCCATTAAACGAATACGCTGATTTGCAAATTCGCGCGGATCGTTCGTTCTTCGTAGCATCGACGAATATCTAGGTTATCGCGAGTTGCTCAACCCGTGTTCGCGGCGTTAGCCGGCAAGCATAATAATTCGTTCGCGAGAAACGTGCAATTTTGCCGCTTTCGATTCGATACTGTGCAACGCGATAACCACGGCCGAAGCGTCGCGATCGTTTACGCCGCGCGAGATAAAATGATCCGCAACGCGATGCGCCGGTAGAAAAATATCATCGCGATAATAGCGCCAGCGGCATCGATTCGTTTTTCCTTTATCGAGGCGGCTTTTTCGCGCGTCCTCGATGGCCGACGTTCGCCATCGTCGAGAAAGCAAGCAGAAGGTGGCATTCCAGGTGGGGTTAACCTCCGCGAGGACGCTCTATTCTTGGAAGCTGGATCTACCGCGTCCGTTACTCGCGATAACTTCTTTCCTGATCGGTTCGCGATACGCTCTCCGCTCGCCACGCCATCTTCTCCGCAACGCCGTTTCGTGCAATTTATTGCTTCCACTCGATTTTAATTGCCCACCGATATTCCTTTTCGCGTTTTCGTGTCGCCGCTCTTCCGTTTGCTCGTTTTCGCCGTGCATAAACGGGTGACGATTCGAGCGATTCGAAGAATCGGAGTAACCGATTCTAACGGGTAGACAGGAAGAAAGCTCGAAACCGGTCCAAGGATCGATCGCGGCGACCGATACCGGAGAGCAACCGGTGAAACGGTTAAAAACTCGACGAGTTTTAATCTTCCGGACGTACTAGAAACGTCGGTTCGTGGCCAGCGTGTTATTAGCGTCGCCGCTTTCCAACGAACGAGTACTCCTCGCGTTACGCGTTCCTGCGAACGCACAATGCATTATCGATTAAACGACGCCGCTTCCTCGTTCCTCGTCGACCGTCGGGATAACGCGCGAGCGTAATGATCCGTTCGCGTCCGAGACCGAAACGATAACGCCGTAGGCAGCTACCTCGCGTACACGGCATCCATTCTTCGCGGTCGAATCGAGACATCCGGTCGAACGGAGATTAGCCCTGAAATCGGTACGGCTAGTCGGTGTAGCGCGAATTCGGTGCGGGGATGAAACAATTGTTCGGCCTTGACTCGGGTCGACCGAGCGTGACTTTGTTAATTACGTCGGCCTACCGGCGAACTGCTCCCCTTCTTGTTCCTTCGTTCGTTCGTTCCCCGACGCTGGCCACGTTGCCCTCTGCGAGATTAGACTTGGCCGTCGGCTGTTACGAGCCGAGCAATTTGCTTTTAAGGCTTTTTTACGAGGTCGCCGATCTATCTCTCCCTTCTTCGCTACGCCGAGAACGAACGCTCGGTAATATGCGTCGATGATTAATAAATCGGGCTTTTTCTTTCGCCACTCGGATCCGGTCAATTTCGGATTAATTTAATTCGCGAGTGGAGCGAATAGAAGAATATTTCATCCGGTCGCGAAAAGGAACGCCAGCTTTTTCGAGAAAGCGAACGATAGAAGGGCATAGCCGGTTATTAACGTCGACCGAGGCGAACCGACCGACAGAGGCTTAATGAGTTTTCCGAATGAAACAACTCGAGAAACCGACGCGATCGTGATTTATAGCGGCCATTAAAAAACTGAGAGAGACGTATCGTTCGCCGGTGAAACGCGTGGGCGTTCTCGATTACGACGACCACCGAACGAACGAAATCGACCGCGAAAGTTCGTTCCGCTCGAGTTTACGCTGTTTCGGTTAATTGTTCGACGGAGGCTGGTTCTCGCGGGCAAGAGAACGGGCAACAGAAGAACAGGGTAAAAGGAATAGCGAGACCTCGAGAGAAGCTCGCGTCGATGCGGCAAAGGGATCGCATCCGGTGCAAGGCGGGACCTACATCCGGCCTGAAAACGGATGAGACGCGGCATTCAAGTGCAAATAGTTTCGCGGCATTGTACTCGAGACCTCGAGAGACCTCGAGAGACCGCGGCAACGAAAACGTTCTTTCTCTTTTTTCCACCGAGCGCGATAACCACCGGATCGAGTCAGGCGTCGCTCCGAGAAAATTAACTTCAGATCTATCCATCTGTCCTCTTTTATTATCTTTTCGCGAACAAATTTTCTTCCCATTACGGAATTACGTTTAATAGCAGCCAACGCGACGCGCTAATATTTATGATTTTGAGCGCGGGACCACGCGTTCTACCTACGAGCTATTCCAGACTTAATTGGAACATTCTTGTCGGATTATTGCATGAAAGTCCGGTGCGGCGAGTCGGTTTAATCCTGTCATCTTCTTAGCAAAATATTTACATAATAGCCGCAATTGAACGTTCAATCGGGACCCCGAGGCGTACGGCCAATAATTTAAGTCGGTTACACCGAGAAGGCAACCTCTTCCCTCGAGCGGCTCCGCTAACAAATCGTTTGAACCGCGCTTTAAAGTTTCTCGAGTAGAACATCCGAGTTATTTCCTCTCGCGTTCCACGTGCTCGTGGCCGCGTCTTCGAGGAACGGTCTCTTCGATTTTGCGTATCATCGACGCGGGTTAAAGGTTTCTCGTGTATCGTGAGAAAAGCGTTACGGCTGTTTGAAATTCTTCCGAGAGGATCTCGATACTCTCCTCCCGGCAACGCTGGGGCCTCCGACTTGGCGGAAGCGTACGCGAAACGATCAACCATTTTTTCCGTTGCTCCCGCTCTCGGTAATGACGCCGATAACCAACGAGCGTTGCCGCATTAAAGCACGGATACAGATAACGATGGAATTTCACGCAGCCTCCGTGGGACGAGAGCGTGTCCGTAGCTTTTCACAGGCCGCGCTAATGGACGCGGCTCGACCGCTAGGATCGATCAACGTCCACCGGTTGGCTGGCAGCACGCGGATTACGCGCACGATCGATACATCCGAATCAATTTGCGGTAATTCGATCGACGCGATGTTAGGGCGAAAGGCAGAAAGAGCGAGAGAGGGATGACGAGAGGCGAGGCACGATGCTCGCTCGCTTGGAAACGGCAAGAGGAAATAAAGAAAGAAAGAAAAAACGATGGAGGAAGAAGAGAAGGGTAAACGCCGAACCTGCCGAGGAATAGCTTCACGCATGCTTCCCACGTGACTCAGCCGGTCGGGCATAGATACGCATCGTTCGCGAGCCCTTCGCGTGCAACCTGCGCGCACTGCGCACACGATGCGTGGCGAACCTCGACGTTTCAACGGCCCTCGTTCGTGACTCGACTCGATCGAGCCACTGACCTTTCCTCCCGTTTCTCAATTTTCTTTCCAACCGTCGCCGCTCTTCCTCTCCGGCTCGATCGGAGCCTTCCAGGAAGGAGCGCGACTGACCTCGTCGAGAGGCTGGCAAAGAAGGAACCGTTTTGCGGTATGCCCACGGATTCGAGGTTACGAAACAAAAGTCGCGTACCTTTCTTCGACCGGATCGAGTCGAGCCCTGAAGCCACTAGCGTGAGTCACGTCCCGCGATTCGTTGCTACGTCGAGAGTTAACGCACGCGTGATTCAACGTCGCCCGTCCGCGCCTGGTCGAAATTCCTCGACGACGCGATCCCGCGTGCCTTTGCTCGCTTCTGCATACGAAAGGAGGCTGCTCGTGAGAACCGACCGAGCCATGAGTCGCCGTCGCTCTTCGTGGAACGGCATCGATTTCGCGTTAACGCCCGGCCGATTTGTCGCCGAGTCCGTTAGACTTATCGCGTATTTTTCCTATCTTCGTAATCCGATCCATCTAACGTTCTATGACCAACGAAATCTCGATATCCACGCTACGGAAGGATTATTATTTCCTCGCTGGTACAGAGGTACCGGCAATAGCTAATCGAAAGCAAGGCTATAAATCGAACGGCTTTCAAAACTGGTTGCGCGCGGCGTGGACGTACACTCATTAATACCACGCTTTGGTCACGATAATTGGACAGTCCTTAGCGGCGTGATCGACAACTTTCGGACCGTATCGCGGAACCCACGCGCGAATCCGCGTGTCCTGAACGGCGAGACGAGAAAGAGTCCGAGGGAGAGAGAGATATAGTTCGCATAGGAACGGAGTCTCGTTCGGTAACGATACCGTGCCTCTAACAGTGCACTCGTGACGAAATCGGGAAAGGCGGTTGTCGCTCCGAGTCGCTCTCCTTCGAGAACCACGGCCGTTACACGACGCGACCGTTCGCGATTTCTCGAAGGCAATCTAGCTCTCGAGCATCGACGACGATCGATGCACCGTGTTTCGTTTCGTAGTTTACGCAATCGTCCACTACCGTGACGGCGAGATTCCGTAATCGAGCACGATGCGATACGACCAGTCTATAATCGCTTATCGCGCCTAGCTTCCGCCAGGCGGTTCTCCGTAGTCGCGCGACGAAACGATGCTACCGATCGAACTACCAGTTAACCGAGTCAGCCAGCTCGTGTCGAAACTTACTTTTTACGTTCTAAAGCGCGCATGATTTATCGCGATACGGAACGGTATACGACGATCGCGGCGATCTAGCTTCGCGTTCCATTCTCCCGGAAACGTTCGAGGGCCAACTGCAAGATTTATCGGTCGACGTCGATCCGTGGCAAAGGCGAGTCCAACCGTCTCGCGAGAACAAACGATTCGAGAGAAGAGCACACGCCTCTTGAACTCTGCTCCTTGATCCCATTAGCGATCCGCCTCGATCCGAATCACGGGTATTCCGTTCGTATTCGAAAGGTAGACGCGATCCGCGTTTCGTCGAAACGAGACGCTATTGCCACGACGCGTCTTCGTTCACCGGGCGCGTTCGCGAGAAGGCCTACTTTGCGCGTGGCCCACTTACGGAAGACCGACGCGACGAGACGCGACGTTCGCGCGAGAAGATATCTCGCGTCGACGAATCGGCTTTGACCTCGAACCGTATCGGAAGTATGCCCGATTTTTCGTCCCCCGTTGCTCGCCTCTGGCGCTTTTCTCCTGATCGAATCGCGAGACCCGAAGAACCAGAACGGAACGCGACAACAACGTATCGCGATCGAAGAGGGCGTATAATAGAAAGAAGCTGTCGCATCTCGCGTGAGACGTCGAGTTCTCGGTTCGGTGTCGCCGACGATCGGGGACCCAGAGACCTGAATAGCCGTAGCCGCCGGGCCCGACAGGGCAGAATAACGGTCCACGGATGAAGGTTACTCGTATTATCCGCAGCCCGGTGTTTCTCCGTCCATGATCGCGCGATCGGCCAAACCGGAGAGTACCCATGGCTCGATTATTTGGCCGTCCATTCACGGCGCTTTAATCTTCCAACTCGGAGCTGCAACGACCGTGAACTGTAGCCAAAAAGTATCCGCGTAAAGCCTACTCGGATCCGCATTACGAGTCTTTGAAAGCGCGCGATAAAAGGACTGGCAGTTTTTCTTTTTGGCGGTGTTCCAGCACACGCTGTTCGAACGGGTTTTCGCGAAAGAAAGAAAACCGTGGGAGGCTCTAACCACCGTGTGCCGAAGAAGAGAGCGAAGCGGCCCGGTCGAGAGGCTGCCGGTCCGCACTGCGGGAAAGCCTTTTCGAGCAAAATTCCAGACGTATTACCGAGCGACGAGACGGCCAAGCTGCGGTTCTTTCAGGTAAAAAGCGTTCCATCGACGAGGATTTCACCGACAAAAGGTGAAACCACGAGAGAGGCCGCGATTCGTTCGACCGAGTAGCTTTGTCGTCGAGCCTCGAAACGTCCTGGCAAACGGGTCCTCCGCCGAAGGCAAAATTTACTGTGCCGTATGCTGACCAGAGGTCACGAAACGAGTTTCGTTTTATTAGAGTCGCGCGCGCGCGTCGTCTGCCACCTATCCGTCGCCTACTTCCTACAACGAGCTAACGTCTTTTATATCCTCTTTCGCTCTGCCTCCGGCTATTCGGCAACAGTTGCTTCGTCTCTCGCTGAATCTCGTCGTCGCTGCTCGTACGCGACGTTCGCGCGCTAACAGTCTTCTGGTTCGTCGGTGACGTTCCAACGGTGGCGTTCCTCCACAGCGGTGACTAACGGCGAAGGAATTTTTCGTCGATCGTCTCGTAGAACGGGCGGCGTTATCGTCGCTCGAGTGGTCAAAAGCGGTTATCGGGTTGTCGCTAACTCGACGAGTATACAGATCGCGGTTCAAGGTCCGTGAGTACGAAAAACGTTTTCATAAAAAAGAGAGTAGAAACGACGGAACGCGACGCGAACGAGTCGGTCGAGTTGGCGAAGTAAGAAGAGCCTCTTGGGGAGTGCATCGGAAACGTGCTCGCAGAAAAACGACTGGATGAAACCGCAAAAACCGTTTTTCCGTCTAGGGTGGCTCTCTGGCTTCCCTCGAGGTCGAGAGAGCGCTGGCGCCAGTGCTAATGCAGTGCTCGCTCTCGAGGAATGCACCGCAGTCGTGGTCGAGGGAATGCGCGCGTGCACGCGTCTGCGATATATTTGTATACTCGTGCATTCGCCCGGCGATCGACGAATCTGGAAACGAGCCGAGGGAGAGGCCATCGTCCAAACCTTTCGATCTTTAAATTTAGCATCGAATATCGCGACCACCTTTCTTTTCTCTCGTCCACCCTCTCATCCGTGGTGTATCGTCGTGGCTCTTCCGCGAATTCTCCGCTCCCTCTTTCCAACCGATCCCCTCGAATCGTTCGGTGATCCGGCAGAATTTCCGGTGACTGTGCAAAGGCGTGGAAAACGAACGAACAAAGAGAAAACGGTACGCCGGAATATCCGCGGGCCGATGTTTGCTCGTCAAACAGGATATTCGATTAAAATGCCTGAGACGAGAATAAGCAAACCGTGGCAAAAATAGACTACGCTGGTTCGCCCTCTCTTCGACTATTAACCGCTGCTTCTGTTGCCGCTTCTGTTCGGCAATGATTCGCGCACTCGCGCGAGAACGTCGCGTATCCGGGCCAGTTTTTGCGATCGTGACGTTACTGCGGTGCATCCGTTACGAGCAGCGATCAAAAGGTCGACGACCACCGTGTTCTTTCCTTCCGTTTTTCGATTTGGTCGATTTCGAGGAGCGGCGTAAACGGTGTAAAATCGGAGAGACGCGAAAGAGACAGCGGTTCGATCGAAAAGGCACGCAAACGGTGAAAGGCGGTAAAATTTCACTCCTCGATTCCTCGACTCGGTGGCCGGTCGCGTCCCAGACGTTTACGCATCGATTTTGCGACGTTCAACATCGAGGACTGGTTTGGCTTCGCTCTTTAATCTACTCGATCTTCCCGACTCTTGCCGGAATGTAGGTTTCTGGAGCCAAGAAGAACGCGCTCGCGAGGACGCGACGGGGTTGTCGAGGGAACGCGCGCAACCCTGTCTCCGCTTTCGTTCCTAATCGAATCGGCCGAGCGAACGAGAAAGGTGCCGTGCGACGGCACCGTCCAAGTGACCGCGTTACGACCTCGAACGAACAAAGACAGGAACGGGCGTTAACAGCGACGCGTTCGAGAATCGAAAGCAAAAGACGCGTGTACGATTAAAACGTGCGTTGGCAAATCGAGAACGAGCCACGGTGAAATTTTCACGCGTAAACACGAGCGAGCGTGCACGCGTTTTGCCGTGTGCGAAACGATGACACGCGATCGAAGGTGAGCGCCCACGTGGCGCTTTCGAGGTTGCCTTTTAACGGAGCGGAGTGGCTCAGCGCGACTCGAATCACCCGCTCCCGCCTCTTGGCCGAGAAGCGACGGCCCGTTACTCGCGATGACACAATAACAACAACGACAAAGGCCGTCATCGAGTCGTTTACGCAAGGACGCGTCGCGTCGAGAAGTAAAAGGCAACTCGATTAAACGGCTGTCGAACGAGTCGCGATTCGTTCGAGCTCCTCGTGTTTTTCTCGATCGTTTCTTCGCTCGTTCGCTCCAGAGTTCGCGGAACAAACTTTTCATGTTGCCGATCCTATTTAATTTGCGAGGAAACGCCAAAGATCGAGCGAAACGAGCGTTGGCGAGCCGTCGTGTCGAGAAGGTAGTCGGTTGGAGCGGAACGGAGAAACGTTTAAATGGGCGCCACGTCTACGGCCTCGGCGACGTTCACCGTCTCGCGGAGAGAAAACTGTGCTAACAGAATGTAATCCAGCGGCGATCGTTTATGTTCTCTCGACTGCCCGGAGGTTTCCGCGTTTACGTTTAACCGCGTGGAATTCGCTGAATCTCTCGACTTTCGTACAGTCGCGCACTTTCGTCGATCGATCGACTTTTAGCGAGCTCGAAGCGATCCGGCGAACGACCGATTATCCGGTAGGATTTTGTCGCGTCGGAAAAAAGCATCGAGTCGACGTTGCGAGCGAGTTTAAAAGATGGTAGAGGAAGGGAAGCGAATAATTACGCGTGAAATCGTAATTATCGGAGTGCGTGGAATCGAAGGAAAGGCCCGCGAGCGACACGCGTCCCACACGGCGATTTCACGGCATTCGGGTCATCACCGACGACGACCAACCGTCCCACGTCAACGTATTCCGTGTACGCGTAGAAGCTTGTCGCGTTTACGCGGACACCTACATAGGTCGCATCGCTCGTAACGCGTCGTCGACGCTGTAAAATTTGGGAAAACGAGAGACGAACGTTTGCTTCGAAAGACGGACAAATCGTGGCGAAAACGAGGTTGCGCGATAACCCGTTAATGTATGCAAACGCGTGCGTCGAGCTATCGGAAGAGGAAACGGCAAGATCGTTCGATTTGAAGGAAGGAGGTGCCGAAGAAACGAGGACACGTCCCAACCTCGTAAACGAGAACGCTAAAGCGTACACCGCACCGTACGGCTTACGAACGAGGAAACGACAGTTAGGCAGTTGGTGTCGTCGTATTCGGTACACTACGTAAACCTCTCGTTTTAACGGGTCGGGTCGAGTGGCCATTTCCGATCTACTTTCGTGGCTAGCTTTGTCGTATTCTCCTCTTTCTCTCTCTTTCCCTCTCTTCCTCTTTTATCTTTTCGGCCATCTTCTTTTTCCTTTCTAAAGACAACGTCGAAACCACGGTGGTTCGACTTTTGTAACGGACAATGTCGCAACGTTCATTCGCTTCCGTTGAAATTAAGGAAAAAGACGCTTTGCGAAATGCGACGAACGATTCGAGCAACGGGCGAGCCACGCTCGTTTGAAGGAGAAATTGATTTCGAAATGGGGCATAGCCGCAGAGACAACCGCAGAAATGTGCGATCGGCACGATTGCTCGAGTAACAGTCAGGCTAGTACCGAAATATCGCGAGGCGATTTCGATGTCGTTACCGCTTCAAAAATCTGCCCACGTGGGCGTAAAAGCTGTCGCTACGGCCCTGCCGATTCCTTACGCTCTGCAGCAGCGAACGAAGAGGGCGATAAATCGAGCGGAATAACTGGCCACACCTGTGCATGTCACGGACGTTATGTGGCCGCGTATAAGCGTTTTCGTCGGGATCGTTCACGTTCCCCTAGTCTCTACTGTTCTAAAATCATATTTTACGTCGAGTCAAAACGGACGCAGCGACGGAAAAGGACACGATATCGGGAACGCTTGCTTCCTCGTGATTCGACGTCCTTTTTCCCCTTGGAATGCGGAGTACTTACGACGGAATGTCATATTCCGTGTCAGGGGTGCAGTCACCGCAGGTGTGACTCTAATTTTTACGTTTCGCTTCGCATTCTTCCGGAGAAAAGAATCCCGTTGCGACGTTTTTGCATCGCGGTTGCTTCACGCGGCGTCGAAACGCCACCGTTTCACATTTTTCCGTAGCCTTTGGAACGAAATAGAAGTACCGTCGAAGGATCGCGTGCGAGAAACGCGAGGGGGTCATCGGTATCGGCCGGCTGGTTCGTCAGCTGTCGCCGTCACTGGTAGCAACGAAGAATGCGCGTGTCGAGGGGAACGAATGCTCGCGTTACAGCCGACGAACAAGCGTTGGGTTTCGTTTCCGAGCTCGTGAAGGCCCGAACACGTCGAATCTCGAACAATGCGCGTCAACTTTTCACGGCGCGGCTTTCCGGCCCGTGTTCGTGCGCGCTAACCACGTACGGAGATATTGCGAAAATCGCTGCAACCGTTTCCAAATATGGCGTTGCTCGAGCGGCGCGCGCGAGTAGCGTCGACAGAGAATCGGCGAACCGGACGATTTCCACGAAATCGCGGAAAATTTTCGTCTTACCGGTTCGTTCCGCCTTTCTTCCGGAAAAGACCTTCGTTCGGTTTCGACGCCGCGCACCGTTTCCCGACCCACTATCGTTTCCTCGAGACGTTTCACCGAGTTGCCCGTTGCCCGCGCACTCGAACGAGACACAACGCGATTCATAATCGCGATACGAGTTACGCGGCAAACTTTCACGCGGCTCTGACGTCATTAATGTAACGCTGGAGCGAAGATGCTTTCGAGCAGCAAGACCCGAAGCCAGGATTTCGTAGTCGTCGCGTTTGTAAGGTGTATTCGTCACCGGTCTAGTCACGGACTTCCACGAACCGACGTGCCCCACATACTTCGTGAATCACGAAATCGTGGCGTCGGCCAAGCACGGTAATCGCGCTGAATGTTTCGCGTGTTCTCGTTAATTAGCGCATCTCGCACCCTGCAACGACCACCGACCCGTCCCGTCGCAGAATGGCCTTCTTCCTTTGCCGAACGTTCCCGATCGATCGACCCGCATCGCGTTACGAGGGCCGTCGACAGCTGGCTCCGGTGTTTACAGCAACGTAGCGTCGTGCATCGTATACCGTCGAATCTGGGACACTGGCAAAGAGAGAGGACACGATCGGTAAAGCGATATCGTTCGACTATATCGATCGCGGTTCGCCACCGAGGTATAAGCGTCTCGAGAGCCACGGTTTCGCCCTTGGGATTTCTGCGAGGCGTGGGTGATCGTACTTTTCGGAGCGGCGATCCAACGATACCGACGCCGCGTTCGCTCGACTTCTCCGATCAGAAGAGCGGTCTCGGCGAAGGAAAAGCGTGAGAAGACGGATCAACGATATCGAGCGAAAAAGCTTCGCGGATTAAACGAACGCGGAGGCGGCTCGACGCGTATCCGCGATCGATTAGGGTCAGACTATTGGACTACGAGACGATTCGAAAGCTGGAAATTACCCGGTGATTCATCGAAGTCACGGCCGATTATTCTGGTCCTAATCGAGCGGCCACGTATTTCGACCAACGACGTAACGAGAGAAGGATAGGATTAATTGCTTTACCGCGGTAAACGAGATAACGTATCGACTTACGCGCTTAAAGGATAATGGTTCCGTTCGACTAGAGTTTAAGCGGTACGCGGATAGAGACAGGGGTGGACGTAGCTTGCGACACGACAGAAAATGCGAGCAAGGTTATTCCCTTTCCAACGCACGCCACAATGGACACACACGGAACCGCAACGATCGACGATATGGCTGGCAAAGTAGGACGCCTTTGAGTGGAACGGTTAGACCAACTTACTTTCCAACGATTTCTGTGCGTCGTACCGTCGCGTCGCATCGTCGAGATCGGCTCGAGAGTCGATCGGCTATCCTTGCGAGAGAATTTCTCGAAGCGAAAGAAAGCGAAATCAAAAGGGAGCCACGCATCGTTGCGCCGCTCCTCCAAGGATGATCGAATCTGCGTGTCGTTATCCTCGATCGCCGTTTCATCTTTCGACGCCGCCGCGTAAGGACAAGCTTGTCTATGATTGATCGATCGGTCGATACGAGAGAGCGGTCGACGTCGACTTTTCGTTTCGGTCGCTAGATTTCGAGACGAGATCTCCGGACGGATTTTTAGCAAAACGGAACGAAACGAAACGTCGATTCGTATCGTTATCGTAGCTCGCGTCGTTCGCTCGAGTTGGCCGACCTTCACCCGGCTACCGTCGCCATTATGCTCGTTACACACCGGTCGCGCGGTTGTAATTTACGGTTAACCAAACGGAAACCGAAGGGGAGCGACCGCGTTGTAGTAACGAGGTCGTCGCGTATAGGGTCTTAACGAACAAACACGGCTCCCTCTTTCTCTTTCTTTTTCTCGTACGCGCGATCGCCGACAACGCGTTACTACGAATTTTCCCCGAGTTCCGTCTCGCAGCTGCTGCGCGCGCGAAAGCGTACACCAGACTCGTCTCGACGCCAGGCGTTTCAAAAAGAAGCGACGAACGCGTCAGGGACACGTTCCGATCGTTCCGTTTCGGACGAAAATACCGAAAGCGGATAAGAGGCAGAGGAGAGGACGCGTATCGGCGAGTCTAGCCGCAAGCTCCGAATGGAAACGTTGGCAAAACCGCTTACGCGTATCCCGTCCGCTTCGTTGGAACGGTTCTTTCGAACGAGAGCGTGGGCGAGAAGCAGGCCACGGAAGAACGGATAATCTGATTTTCAAGGACTCGTTTCGCGAAACCGAGAGGTGATCCATGACCGTACAAAGTTGCGATCGTCTCGAAAAGGAACGTAACGAATCGGACACTTTATAAACTCGTCCACCTACGTGTCCGATTCTGCGGTATTCCTCTTTCACCGACGCGACGAACCCCTTTATCGTCGAGTCGTCTAGACGACTTTCTAGAGCGGTCGAAATACCACGGAACGCGTTCGAAGTCGCGATCCGCAACGATCCGGGAAAAAGCGTTCTAACAGTGGGAGATCGTGACCCATAGATCATCGAGATCGCGAACGATCCGCAACGATCCCCTTCTCCGTCGCGGTCGTGCTCGACTCCCTCTCCAGTCTGTGTCGTAATATCTCGCCAACTATGTAGGTACCCCCGACACCGCCGCGGGTTGCCTGCTCGTGATCGATCTCGATCCATACATCATTCCAACAGGACGTTTCTCGCTCGATCGAGGCTCGCTGACTTTCCTTTCCGTTCTTATCGATTACCGGCCAGATACCGCGATCTGCTCAATTTTTCCGCGATCGAGATCGCTCGAGACGTTAGCTCGAAATTAAGCGACGCGACGAGACGTCTTCGTTCGGAGAGCGATCGAAAGAAAACTATCGCGACAAACGAGTTGGCCGAGTAACGCGTTCCTTTGTAACTGGCACGAATAGCCAGGCTGTCTAAATACGGTGCGGCTGAATAACGATCGTTGGAATTTCAGGTTATTTCTCGAGAAGAGAAACACGGCCATCCGTGACTCTGGGTGGCTTCCGCCGACTCGTACAACACGATCCCCGGGAACAGAGCTATCGATCGGATGAGCGAGCAGCGTACCGGTGAACGGACAATGATCACGACGACCTTGAGAAGAAGGCAACGTTTGTTCGTCGATGCAGCGCGTGCTCGCGGCATACCATCGTATTTTCTCACCCGTGAAGATCCAGCCACCGTGCTTTTTTTCTCTTGCTCCGTGGAGTTCGCGACGATCCACGAGAGATCGGCGTGGCGACCGTTCCGATCGAGCAAACCGATAAATATAATTAAGGCGACGGGAAGCTGAAGAGCCCTCGACACGGGAACGCCACGACCGCTTTATCGTTCGTTAGCTATCTGTATCGGCGATAATCGCCGTCATCGCGCAGAAGGGATGTTAATAAGATGTCGTGCGCGGACTTCGTATCCCGTCGAGTCACGACGAGGGAACTCGTCGCTATTTCGCTCGATCGAATTAACCACCGTTCGACGGATCGTTGAAAAAACGATCCACCAACTACAAGATTCAAGGAGGATACGACCAAGTTTTTAGCGGCTCCTCGTAAAACCTTCGACCTTCCGCGTTTCGAAAGAGGGACATTGTTATGCTAAGCGAAAAGACTAACCACGAAGGCACGGCGAGTATCCTGGAAAACAGACGTTCGTAAGTACGTACGGGCTGCTCGAGCCAATGGAAGCACGGGGGAACAGCTGTTGCTCGTTCGAAGGCAGCTGCGTCCTTCGGAATGCGTCGTGGCTCAAAATTCAGTGGAGGGTACGTGAAAGAAAATCGAGAAAGAATCGGCTCGTAACGTCGAGCCGCAGCAACATCCAGATCGAAGATGACGATCGGAGGAAATCTTTTACGAGCCGCGAACCTTCCGAGATTCTCGAGATCGTCGACGGGACGATATATCAGATTCCTATCGGGTAAAAAACAGCGACGCTCGTCGGAGACGTTAAATACTCCGAAAGACGTTCGAGCTTAAAAGGGTGGAACGCGGCGTCCTTAACCGAGTAAAAGAAAGGCCGCAACGGAAGAGAAGAAACCGGATACTCGCGATCCTTTTCCTAGAAGGTCCATGCAGCGATCGCGATACACCCCGAGATCTCGTTTTCTCCCCGTCACAGGAAGGTCATCGACGACCGGATCGTGCGAGCCAACACTCGAACAAGTAGGCAGGCTGTCGCGCTAATTGCAGGTGCCGTTACCGTTACTTTCCAGACGGCATGCCCGTTTCTGTCGCGTTGCCTCGTCCGCTGCAACCGGAGCATTCCTTCTGGACGTAACCAGAGAATCCGCCGTTCGAGTTTTCCTTCGTTACTCGCCACCACTTTCGACGCGCACGGCTACAACCAGTTTCGATTTACGAAATCTCGAATTCTGGATCTCGTAAAGGTTTTACGAGCCCCGTAAAGAAGAAAAAATTAGCGCGATCTCGTTTCGTCGCATCGTCCGAGCGAAAGGCGCGATCGTTTAATCGTTTGTTCGGTTGGCGGAGCAAAGACGATACGTTGTAACGCGCCTACCTATTATAAGGATATAAATATCGAGCGGCAAGTGCATAGCGGACGCTCTCCGCATTTTCAGTCCGGCCACAAGCTATTTTCAACCCACGCTAAACTTTCTCGCTCTCTCGCTCTCCGCCGCCTTACGTGTCCCCCACTTGTTCCCGTGTATTCTAATTGTAAGACGCGACCCGATACCGTAAAAAGCACCTGTCCCGTCGCGTCGCGACGTCCCGCTACTCCGAAACGACAAATTCTACCGATCGAATTCGCTTCTCGAACGACGTCTCGTTAAAAACGAAATCTGTCCGTCTTACCACCTGAGGACTCCACGGAATTCCTCATGCACCGGTTTACGCGAAAGAAAACACTGACACGCGAATCTCGGTCGGAAGGTAACGCGGTATCGCGAGGATCGCGCTAACGAAGAAACGCGCGTAAAAGCAATTGACCTTCCCAACGATGTTCGTCGAGGCGGGCGATCGCGTTAACGATCCGGACAGAAGAAACGTCGAGGGGATTTTCTTTGTTCGCGACGGGTTGACCAGCGTCGAACGGAGAAACGACATTCGTTGTACACGTTCTCGGAAGGTATAGGAACCGTGATACGGGTGCGAGTGTGGTGGTGCGAAGTAAAAGTAAATCGACGCGAAATGCCAGGACCGTGACGAATACGAGCTGCGACAACAAATCGCAATGGCAACCGTGCGGCGATAAAGGGTGCTAGCGTATATTCCGAGAGTAAGAGAAAGAGAAAGAGCAAATATTGATTACGCGCGTAGAATCTCTTAATTGGTGGCAACGAAATCACGAACGTTTCGTTCGAGTTTATTTACATTTGCGAATAGCTGGCTGTGTAGGGTAGGCCGATATAGCCATAATATTTATACCAAGACCCCTTTCTCGCGGACGTTTATGGCGTCGCTCTGACGACTCTCGCGGCTCCGAACTCGACGGCCACGGTTAAACGCGACTGGATTTTACCTCCACTTATCTTTCGCTTCGGCGAACGATACTTTCGATGCCCGCGACGCGACGACCGTTCGCGACCCTTTTTCCGCGTATAATTTTCCCGGCACGATTGCGCGATCGAAATTTTGCTCGACGAACGAGCAGAGCTGATCGTTCGCATTCCTTTCTTCGACAAGGAGTACGTGTTTGTATCGAGATTGCGAATTGCATCAGAGACGGCCAAACAAACCTAAATCCGTTTCCTCGAAACGCCGCGCCGCGTCGATACGCGCGATCGATAGCGAGTTTTACTTCGCGTTCAATCGCGAGAGTAGATGTTCGAACGCGAATGGCGATAGAAACGCCCCGCGTATAAATCTCGAATCTCTCGGGTGCAGCAGGTGCGTGTTCGGTAAAGCAGCTGTATTTCGCATTCGCTGCTCACGCCTAGCGACCAGCGACGATCCTGATTGACGGCTGCATAAATCTTCGCAACGGTTACCACCACCTTCGAGAAATATCTCAAACGTATCCGGTCGTTGTTAGAATACTAACGACCCGTCGTCGAGGGAAAGAACCGTAGGCCGGTGGGTTACGCCGAGCAGCGAGACTCGGTTCGAACCGTTCGTCGATAAGCAGAATTAATCGCGTTTTATCGGTTAGGTACACTCGATCGCGATATGTCCGCGATCCGATATCGATACAGCGGCTTACGGACGAGCAACAGGCACGATGTTGTCCGTACCGTGTAACGACGACAACAACGTCGCAGTCGGTGGCCTACATTAATCCCAGACACGTGTATCGTTCGTAGCTACGACTGCCTACTTCCAGCGATCGACGAACAAAAGGACCGCGAATGGAAACGGTGCTCGTGCAAATCGAGGATGAATGCGCGATCGGTTACGGCCGTAATAGAATCTCGTCGAGTTTTCGCGCAAACTTTCGGCCGTCGCGTTTCCTCGACGGGGAAAATAGGACGCGGGAACGATCCAACTTTTCCGTTTCGCGACTCTCCTTTCCTCGCTCCGAAACGAGTTTCGTAAACGCGAACGCGCGCGTATCCACGATTCGCGATTTCGCAAAACCTTTTTGCTACGTTGCAGCGAAACGGTCGTACCGACTCGAAGCGTCGAGGTACGAGCATCGTGCGCGACCCGGTTCGAGAATTTCTCTTCGGTGATCTCTTACGATCGAGAAGTCATTCGGGACACGCACCGAAGCATCTTCGCGGATGGTCCTCGACCTTGCACAGTTTCGGAGGATCCTTTCCAACCATGCACGCAGCCGTTTCCTTTTCTTCCACCTCTCCGCCGCTTCTTTGTCGAACAAGCAACAGAGTTCTCGAGGAGGAAAGAAAGAGAGAGGAAGAGACGCCCGTAGACGGAGGTCGTAAAAGAGCATCGGCGCGCAAAGTCTCGACCTCGATCTCTCGCAGTAGGGGCACTTTCTTTCTCCGGTAGGCCGGCTTGGTCCAAGACCGAGTCGGGGGTGCTTCGGGCCCCCGAACGACTCAGCCAACAAAATCCTTCCTTTTTTTTCCGTTTCGACGACACGATCCTATTCGGAGCGTTTTCACGCTTCATTCGGAACGAAAGAGGGGAAAAGAAAACGAACAATTTTAATTGGCGAAACGGATCGGCTGATCCTCGATTCGGAAGCGTAAACGGAGCAACCCGATGTATGTACGCGAACGGACGAGTTAGAACGTCGGGTCAGCGGTGCTAGTCTCTTACCGTGCGAAAGGTTGTTCCTCGACCTCGTACAGCTCCTCGAGGGTCTGTTTCGAGAGAAGCCTCTCCAGCCTTTGAGGCGTGGGAGCGAGATGCCCTGGGATGCTGGTAGTTTCGAACATGCTATCCGCCGTCATGGCTGGTGCCGGTGTGACGCGACGTGCGTCAAACTGGACGAGAAGCAAACGAGATGCACGATACGCGATAATCCCAAATTTTCTTCTGGTTGTACGATCACAAACGTGGAAGGCCAGTCAGCCAAGCGCGAGCACCAGTCTCGTACGAGTCACACGAGCAGATTACGATTTTCACTTGTACCGATCATAGCCAGCTATTTGTTTAGCAGGACACGCGTAAATATCCTTTCAGGTAGGAGAAATAAGAGAATATGAAAGAAACGAAAGGCGTTTTTCGCTTCGGTCACTGCGTTTACACGAGCTACGTTTACTCGCGGCGACGAGCCAACGGCGAACGAATCACCGCGTCACTATCGCGTTTAGAGGCACGCATCTCCGAACGAAAAATCCGCTCCGTTTTTAGCACGGTGGTCGCTAGTCACAAATCTCGGAGTACACGCACCGATCGCGAAACGAGGCACGCGCTTCTATCGTGCGAGCCTTATCACGCGCGACCGTTTCTCGCGACGGTTGACTAACAATTGAACCTTCCGCCGCGGCTTTGCGCGATCCCCACTCTCTCGATTCTCGATTCTCGAGCCCCTTCGCTATCTCCGACGTGGTGGGGAAAGTATGCATCTCCCCCTCTCGTCGACACGACTCGGTGACAGTACCGAATCGAGCCGAGTCGTGTCGGAACAACCCGAGCGAACTTATTCTCTCGCAACAACTTTGAAAACGAGTAAGAGAGATTTCCATGCACCGACGACCGACCGACCGACCAACCAACCAACCGAACGACCGACCGACCGACCGCTTCCTCTTCGTTCTCTCCCGTTCTTTTCTCTTTCTGCTTCTCCGCGCGATTCGACGCGACTCGTCTTTCGTTTACGTTTCTCTTCCGTTCTTTTTCGATTCTACCTCTGTCTTTGCTTTCGAGGCTTTGCGAACCGCGGCGACCGCGATGCACGACACGCTCCATACGAAATAATAACACGATCGTGCACGCGACTCGCAAACTTTGACCGTCTCGAATCGCTCCATTTTTACCGGCAGCCGCTGACCCGGAGATTTCAATGCCGCGCTTTTCGCTCGAAACGCGCGACAGCGTTTCCTCGCGACCGCGCGAACTCTTCCTTCTTCGTTCGGTTTTTCTTTTCTCCTGCGGAACGTGCTCGTTCGACGAGTTCGCGATGCATCGCTAACGAGTAAACGGAATCTTTCTCGAGCTAGACCAGCCAGCGAACTCTCGGGGAGCCAGGCAGATCGTAAAGCGTGCCAGGATCTTGTCAACCATCGTACGTGATTATAGCGAGCGAGCATGAATAATTGAATGCATAATTTATCGATTTAGCGAAGAAAGAGCAGCAGCCACGGCGAACGAACTAGAGAAAGAGAGAGTTCGATCGCAAAAGTACGAGTAACCCTGCACCGTAGTACGTCTAATAAGTGCATCTTCCGATGCCGAGATAAATCTATTAATCTCGATACGGGTAATCGTTATCCAGACATGTCGAAAAGTACCAAGGAAAGGAATCGTTCTTTTCCACGATCAGTAATCGAATCGATTCCGTCGATCGTTTTTGCGAAACGTGGAAAAACATGGAAACGGACGACAATACGTCATATCCTGTGAAGAAAGACCGATCGGCGAAGAATTTTACGAACGCGTTTCTTAACAGGATCTTGCGATACTTTCGAGCGAATTTCTTAATCGGATTATCCTGCGCTTCCGACGTTTTAAGGCGAATTTATGTTATGTCATCTTCTAATGGACAAGAAGAAAATGTACAAAGGGCAAGAAGAAGACTGGATTAAGATAAAGAGGTTAAGAACTTATCTTCTTGTCCGCAGGATTTTCGGAAAGATAATCAAGAACGGCAAATACACCGTGAAAATGGATTCGAGGAAATATTGTGAAAACGCGTCGCATGAAACGAAAATATCTGTCGTATTATTACAGCCCGACGATAATGCGTAGCTGATTCATCGAGCGACGAGTAATCTACGACCAGTTTTCTAGGATAGCAGTCGTAATCGATGATCCTGCGGTGCGTTGCGGCACACGCTGTATCATCGAGCCGAGCAAATGAAACGTCGTCTTCTCCGATGCCGACTTTGCGTTAATGCGTTCGGTTACGCGGACGCTGATTTACCAGGATGATTCGATAGATCGTGTTATATTGGTAGCATGATTCGTGGCTCATCTTCTTGGAAATAATTTAACGCGTGATCCCCCGCGAGCTACTCGAGGAGAACGAACGCGATCGGAATCGTACGAAGGTAAGCGCATTTTCTTCTGTCCCTTTGCTCCTTCGTGACGATCTTCGATCGAATGCAGCTTCCCTTCGAAGGACAGATGATCGAGGAAGTCAGGATGCGAAGAAAATTCTGGTAACTTTCCCTCCTACGCGTCGACCATAAGGAAAGGAAAGGAAAGGTGAGGAGAGGAGAGGAGAGGAGAGGAAAGGAAAGGAGAGGAGAGGAGAGGAGAGGAGAGGAGAGAAGAAGGCACTGGTATGCGAGAGAGCCTTTCTAATCCGTACAGAGTCGATGTTTTCGCAGCTGTTAGTAGAAAAGATGGTGACGGAGTGCTGCCTAGCAGAAGGGGCAAGGACGGCCGAGGCCGAACGAGCTCGGCAACATGGCAGGAAGTCGAGTCAGAGAAAGAAAGAGAGGAAGCCGATCGACGGACTAACGCTTACTACTATGTAGCCACCGTTTTACCTACGCTTCCCAGACCGTTTTGTGCAACCTCGTTCTAAAACGAGACTAAAATACCGTCCGTTCGATCGATAGAGGACTCGTGCAACCTTCGAGCGGAAGAATAATCGCCTTCGTAGGCTATCGTTGCTCGAATCGGACGGAAGAATTTGCAAATAATACAGCTGTTCTGTTACGATGTCGGTAAGCGAAGCAACGAGTAGAAACGGCTCCAAGAACAGAACGAAACGAAGTAAATTAGACGATAATAATTTGAATTACGGAATACCATACGTTCTTCGCTGATGTATGCCTCGGAAGGCTCAGCTCCGTAGCATGCGTTATCGTATCTTATCGCGGGGACTGATAGCGAGCGTGTGCCACTTATCGTATCCAGAAGTCTTTTCCCTTATCGCGCGATAAACGATAATCGCGCAAATCAAACACACCGAATATGGCCTATGTTCCATTTAGCGTTTCGCGAAAACGAAACTAAGGACCATACGGTTGAACCTGTTCGTTCGTATCATCTCGATACACGCGGAAATTCCACCGTGGCACGCGAGAATCGTGTTTTACGTTGGTAAACACGTGTCAGAATCTCGGTATATTTCTTGGCTTTCTTCCATAGGATGTTGGAGGAACCTTTAAGTGGGCTTGCGAGACGCTTCGAGACTCGGTTCCGGATCCTTTGTTTGGTCGTCCCTGCGGGCAGTTTCCCTTTTAAATCTGCGATAAAGATCCAGATGTAACGATGTTCTGCGAGCAGCGCTTTTTAAACATACGCGTGTACTTAACCGCAACCACGGATCTTCGGTTCTGATCAACGGGCGTTTCCGAGAAAAACAATTTGTCCTTGTCCAAGAGAATAAAAGGACGATGACGCTCGTTGAGAATCTGTTGACGGTATACCTATAATTGGCTCGTGGATTATTCTCGAACCGACGATCGAACATCGAACGCGTAACTTGCGCTTAAAAGTTCGACCGATCGAAATTCTTGGCGGCAAAGAACGGTTCGCGTCGCTCCGTTGAACGAGTCTCGTCAGGCAATGCTCCATTCGGTCAAACGTGCCGTGCTGAAACAGAACCATAAACGAAGCTAGGATTAATGCGTGTCTGCGTTGCTTTTCGTAAAGCAGGAGCACGAGTTCCCCTCCTCCTACCCCATCCTCGCAAAGAGATTTATGCTGCCATTCGTGGCAAAAGTTATTGTTCCCGTCAGGCTTTGTACGTTCCCCACGTGTTCGTAGACACGGGTCGAGTACGTATGCCGCTCACGCCGTCAAGTGTACCATCGAACGATTCTTTTTCGCGTTTACGAGCGTGCAAAAATTTCATCGACCTTATCGTCTCGACGACATCGATTCTCGTCCTTCCTCGACGATTTGTTCGCGGTCAAGAATTTCCTACTTCCTTCGACGAGCGCCTACGCTCGTTTGTATTCGAGACACCTTCCTCGCTCGATGGTAAATTCTGGCAGGAAACTCGTGATTATAATCGATTTCCGAGGGAAATAGAAATATCGTGGGAACGTCGCAACCTCGTGAAAATGAACGTTCGTCGAAAGCGAATACGAAAATATCTAGCATTCGATCACGGTGGCTGTAGAAGTATGCCAACATCGAGGGAAACCCGTTGGACGGTACGCGTCTGGTCGGGGTTGAAGTTCTGTCGCGTGCTAACGCTTCCAGGCCCGTACACTCGCCCGTGCAAAGAACGAAACGACCCCTGCGAGGGTGCGAAAAGGGAGCACGAGCGTAATGGAAGCGAACTCGTGCTCGCGCAACTGGATCACAGATGCCTCGTACTCGGATGATCCTATATTTATAAATACGCGAGCGTGGACGCGTGTCAGAAACCAGGAAGAGGGTAGCGACACAACGACACAAAGGAGTTAATTGCATTGTCCGGTGACTCGCATGGTTTACACGGTCGTTGGCCTGGAAACGGTTATTCGTATCCCAGTATATGCGTGAAAACGTTTAGTACTCCCCGAAGAATCCGTATCGGAAACAGTCGTCGACGGTTACTTCGACCGAGTTGCTTCCCGTAAACTTTAGGGGAATTCTGTTATTTACGAGTTCGTTTCCGTCAGGGATACCTTCACTCCCGAGTTAATTGCAATTATCGCCAACAAAGAAGTGTCCGCTGAAACGAACACGAACGCTTCGCTGATTTATTTCTGTTAACGACGTTTCGTGGAGCTTGACAGAAAGGCGTTATCGTTGAAACAGAGAATACCTGCAACGAACGCTTCGTCGAACCCCCGCGATACGTCTAGACGGTACGTCCGATATCTCTCGTCAAAGCAAGGGAAATACGTTTATTCCGGCATGTTTGTATCAAAGACCTAGCTGCCTCTTTGACGGTGGCTTTCGTCGGCGGATGCATACGTATCTGTACGTTTGGTCGATACTTGGTGCAGAGGTTATCAAACCGTTTCTAGACGAATAACTACCTGATCCGAACAACTGTTCGAATTCAACTTTCGCGCAAGATTGTACCATCGCACCGAGGACCATCGAGCTCGGTTATTTCGAGTGACTTTGATTTTCGACTGGATATCGCGACTCGTGTCAAGGTTGATATTCGTTGGAAATTTAAATGGACGTACGAAACGGTTGCAAAATTATCGTTCATTACCCGTATTCAAATGAAACGACAAAGTGTCTTGACGCAACGTCGACGCGATTTATTATTGTTGCGAAGAGGACGTGACGCTTCCCTTTCGTCGTAGTAACCGTATGATGCAACGAAAGGAATCGGTGGAACGTTACGCGTGCATATGCAACATGGCACGAGTCGTTATTAGATTAACCGGAAGTGAAAACATCGTAAAAGGACTGGAGTCGCCTCGAAAATAGTGATTACCTAGCCCTCCGATGTTGGTCAACGGAAACGTGGTTTCGTCCTGTAGTAAATCGTGAACCTTTTAAGCGCGGTGAAAGTATTTTTAAGGCCGAGCGGGCCCTTAAAATAACCGGGCAAAGTAACGCGCGGGGATATCAGAGAAGGGCAACAGATGTTGTCCGTGCGAATGCATAGTTCGAGGTCGATCGCTGCCTGCATAATGAGAGGGGCCTGTGTTATGTCTGGCGCAGTGTAATCCGTTCCACGTGTCCGTAAGAGAATCTCTTTGGCGGTGTAATCAGTCAGTAGTCTAACTGGAGATTACGTAAAGCGACGCGTTTTTCGCGCAATAATTAATACGCTACGTCGTGCAAACGGAATGTATCGTGCGGGCAAATAATAGATTCGAATAAATAATGTATCGCGTCGAACACCGTAACAGAGAGTTTTTCGATAGGTACATCTACATTGAGGGACAATATGGGCAGCTTGGGTGCCGAAGGAATAAGTTTCAAAGGTGGGACGCGACACGAGTTAAGGGACCATCTTGCGATCGTCTGTTGCCAAGGACTCGAAAACGAGCTTAGGACCTAGGATAAAAGATCGCGACGTCCCCGTGCATCGTACCCGGTGTAAATTAGGGATTATAATGGATGGTCGTTCGAAGCAGCGCGTGGCAGTTTTGAAGAGTGGCTGTAACGTGTTCTCGATAACATAACCGGCGCAATCTATTTCCGGCTGCACGAGCCACAGGCGCCAGACATTAGGCATTCCACCTCCGTCTATGTTCGCTCGTGATCGGTTACTGACTTAGACTTAGACCGAGTAACACGTGCGTCCATGCGCGATGCAACTCCCTGTCACTCGGCTCGTTTTCCGATTAATTCCACGCGGCTCGCAAAGGAAGCGTACCGAAGTCGGATATGTGGCGCCATGCGTCGTCGGGAATATCTCGCGTCTGAATCACTCGGTTCGTGCTTTCTTCGATGCAGGTTCGTCTCGCTTCCCTCGCGATCGATTTCGTTGGTCGCGAATACGACGCTTCCGCGACAGATAATTCGGAAGAGGAGACACTTTTCCGTCCAAGGATGATCCGATTCGAGCGAGCTTCGTAGCGAAGAGAGAGAGTCGCGAAAAGAGAAGCGGTGGACGCAACCTAAATAGGAAGTGCGTCCCGACGCTGGACGATGACGGTGTCACCGGTGGTCGCGTCCACGGCCACGCGATCGCGCTTATTTCAGCGGCCGTTAGAATTCGAGCGGACGTACTCATCGTCCCACCTAAAATTACGCAACCGTATTTAGCGAGGTGATTCAACCAGCGGGCCAGAGAGCCAAACACGAACTCTTTCGCCAAGGAGCTACCTACCTATAGCCACGGTACCTACATATACGTGGGTCGGACGGGTGCATCGGACGACGCACGGGATGCGTGGCGTGGTGCTATACTGCTATACAAACGCGATAGAAGCCTCGAGAAAACGTACACAGTCTCGAGAGAAGCGTGGACGCGCTCTCGCGTAGTGATTCATAGCGTGGAACGCGAGAAACACGACCTAACCGCGCTGTCCGTTAGTGAACCGTTCTATTTCTATTTCGGGCGAACCGCGATGTCCATTCGGTCTGTTTGTGACCGTTAATAGAAGGAGAATTCGGTTCGTCAACCGAAATCTCGTTTCTTTTCCTTCGACCCCTTCTCGCCGTCCAACCCCACCACGACCACCGCTAATCCTCCAGGAGCAAATATTTCAAAGTTATCGTAGGTATCTCCCTTACGATAACAGTACGATTCTTCGCAATTAAAAGGGTAGTTGATGGTAATGCGATTCTCCGAGATTATACGCCGAGATGTTCGGATTGCCAACCTCCTCGCATATCTTATTTCCACCGACGCTTTCACCGAGAGTGAAAATAGAAAATCGTGGGTTTGGGGAACGCAAATTTAGATTCCAAAGTTATTGGTCAGCGCGAAGAACGGTTAGAATATTTCTTCGCTTAATAGTCGCAAGTATTTTTACATTGTCTCGAAACCGATATCCAACGTTGGCCGATCTTTTTGCAACGCGATTTATTCTCGAAGGGACCAAGCGAAAGGTATCGTTGCGAATAAACTAGGAAAATAGAATTTCAAACGACGCTTCACGGTACAGTAACCGTTCGCTCGCGAAGTATCTTTCAAGTTTTATTAACTTTCCGTCTGTAGTCTGTACAGCGGAAAAAAGTCTCGTAGCATAATTCTTCCCGTAGAACGACGAAAGACATCGATTATCCAACGACTGGTTTATGAATGGCGATAGAAAAAAAGTTCTTGGAAGTTGAAACACCGAAACGTTGAACGACGTTAGCTTCCGGTTTCCTGGGTGGTTTCTCCACACCGTATTGGTAACACCGATCACGCGCCGAGTTTCCGGTGATTGCTATCCACTTTAAAGCCTATGGCGGCTTTTAGGACGTTCGAGAAACGAACGAATCAAACGCGAAAGCTCGATTGCGCGTCGAAAATCTCTGTGCCACTTTACGTTTTCGACTACCGCCAAGAACCTTCGACGAATTTCGGTCACTGACGAGAAAATACATATTTCTTTTCGATAAACGCGCGAACACGACACACGCCCGCGTGCATGCCATTCATATATTTCCTAGTAAAAGTATGACACGTCGGATGATTCATCGGTCGATGAATATTCGTATTTAACGTACAATCGTTTAACCGCAATGATTCAGGTAAATCCAGCCTACGAGATCGCTCGTGCGGCACGATAAATCCGTTAGGATTACGAAAAATCGCGATTGATCGACGTTGAAAGCGCTTTCAACGACAAGAAAAAGCGATTACCAGAGAAAGTCGATCGGTTTCGATCGGGAACAAGTAACGCGATAATTATTCCCGCGTGTACCGTTCTTCGCAAAAAATAGTTCGGGAATTTCTGTGGCACGAGGCGAGAGGCGGCGAAACGAAGACCGTCGCGATGCGCGCCAACTACTACACCGCAAACTCGCATAGTCGAAGCAATCCTTTGGCGCACCTGGTGCAGGTGGCACGGCCATGCATCAACTATGCACCCGCGTGCCTGATTGGCTTCTCTGAAATTCGAACGAAAGAGAAGAGCAAAGCGAGCAGCTGGCTCTTCGGGACGCGTTAGGCCTTTTCGTTCTGCACGTGTACCAAGACTCGCGAGTGTGTACAAAGTCTCGAGAGACTCGAAGAAGAAGACTTGTAACTCGAGCGAGACGCGTCAGTTGAAAAATCCGGGCGAAAGTAATCTCTTGGACACCTGTTGGCGCGTTTATTCGTCGGTATAGTCAATGATCGTAGGACGCACGCGTTCCTCTCCGTTCGTGGAGAATATCTTCCCACAGAGCGTTGTCGGCTCGGTTCTTTAATCGCGACGAGAGGGTGCAAAGACGAGGGAGCGAGGGATAAAAGTTACGTAACGATTGGATGCAATTACGCGGCGGATCTCTAGCCGTTCCCGTTTACGTTGCGGTCGGTTTATTAAACCAACAAACCGACCAACGGAGACTATTTTTTACGCTATCATTCGCGCGGATGTTATGACCGACCATCGGAGCTGAGGAGCAAGGAACGCCGCGGTTGTTATATTCCGCCGTAAAATCGCTTCGTTTCGCGAGCTCGCAATTTACGCTTTACTCACCTGCTTTATTGTTCGCGAGTTTATACGTATAATTGCTCGAGAAACGATCGAGCCTAACGATAAGGTGGGCTTTGATCACGCGTCTACCGACAAATTTAAATCGGCCTAGAAGTCCGCGAACGATCGTTTTTTACGCGACCGATTAGACCGTTACGATCGTTTCAACGAGGAAATCTCTGTCCCTCGGTTCTTACAGCGCCGCGAACCAGCTGCGTGGGCTTTTCACCGACTCGGCTTCGTTTAATACCTACCTACACACGCGAGCTCCGTATTTTCCGTCCGATTACCCGGATAATTACAGAGCGCTTCCACGACTTTTTCAGCGCGGGTCGCGGAACACTCGTCCGAGTTACCACCACGTACGTACGCGATTCTACACTGTACGCGCTCGTTGTCGCAATTTTATTATCGGCGAGTATGAGAAAGAACTTCCGACCGCTCTTCTCGCAGGAATTATAGTAATTCGAAAGTTAAAAGACACCGCGAGCTATTATGTCCCCGGAACGGAAACGTTTCTCCGCCCGCTGTGTCGCGAGCGATTAGCATTGCTTCGGAAGAGGAAGGAGAAGAACGTAATTGGCATCTGAAACGTTTCGCGGACAACTCGACACGAATCGAGGCAAGGCGGAGTACTGGTCTTGCCAAAAACGTACCGAACCAAGTGTATCTAGTGTCCGATCGAGGTGCTCGAACGGTCGCAGGCTAGGGTTCGAGAACGAAAGGCTCACGCAAGTCCCGAGAGCCGAGTTCCCCGCTACCGAACGAACTATTAATAAGAGAGGGAGACCGGTCCAATTGGGTTTTAACAGCCGAAGCAATTTCGTGCGATCTAATAGAGGATCGTTAAAGGTCCGCGTAGACACCTACTTAACCCAGGCCGTTTACCGACGCCGCTGCACGCGAAGGAATTTATTGTCCCGTTCGCGATACTATTTTACTATACACCAGTCCAATTTGCGATAAAATATTTACCATGCCGCCTGATAAATGCCGGCACACGCGGTAACGTAAACGACGCGATAATGATATTTCAAGCGCGCTATGGTAGACTTACGAACCTGCGCGCCTCTATTCCCCTGTATTTCATCCTATCGCGTTTAAATAAGCGTGATTTTTCCCCACGATTCATCGAGCTACTCGCATTCTTCGAACGTGCCGAACGAGTCGGAAGGACGGTAAGAAACATCGACGAGTTATCGCGCGCGCTCCACGACCCCTTGGGCTCTACCCCTGCCAGATGCTAAAAACTTTAAGGCGGAGTTGCCGCGTTAATAACGTTACGCAACGATTACGAAGCGGCATCGAGATTTTTCCGATTGTCCGAGAGGTCGAAGTCACGGTGCCTCGGGAGCTTCCAGCTCCGTCGCGGGGGAGGTTGATGCGTCTGCACCGCTCGGATAATTAATACCAGCCCCTTGTTGGCCGAGATAATTTATCGCGTCTTATTTATCGCGAGGTTCGAAGCCAACGCTAGCGTGTAGTACCAGGCAGTGAAATATAGTCGCCATAATCTCGAGTATTTTATACTCGCGATCGAGACCGGCGAAGCCGTAACCTTTGAGCACGGTCGCGAGGCGATCGCGACGATGCATATTAAATAGGATACCCCTGGTGAATAGGTTAAGCGAACGATAACCGCTTCCGCGCCGTGTACAACTTGTCAAAAGCTCTGACTTTGCCCTGGCCGACGATTAATCGTGTTTTTTTTTTCGATCGGATAAGAGTGTCGGTCCACTCGTCAACGTGGACACGCCGCTTCCGAATCCAATTGACGCGCCGAGAGACGTCGCTCAGTTAAGGTGTAGCCAATCGCTTCGCGAAACGATTCTTCTTCGTCTTTCCGCTCCTCTAAACAAATGATACGTAAGTACTTTCTTTTTTTTTTTTTTAGCGACGATCCGATCGTTACTCGACGATTTATTTCTACCTACGCGAATTACGACCGAAAGATTCTTCCACGATGAAAGATCGATGATCGATCGTTTTATCTTTCCGTGCAGGAAGGAAAAGATTGATCCTCTATTCTTAGATTATCGATAGTAATAATCGAAGTTAAAATCGAATGATAAATCGTGATGATCTAGCAAGCAGGTAAGCAGGCACGCGATGGCTCGTTCGCGAACACGCAGATTGGCTGATCGGTATCGAGTCGAAGATGCGCGCCATGCTAGATTCGCTTCGCGGAAATGGAAAAAGAAAGAAGAAGAAAGTGAGATATAAATTTGACTTGGCTAAGTCTGGATCGTGTCGTGGGGAATGCGAGAACGGGCGCCGCTTGTCATCTCGGATCCGTAAGTTGCTCGGAAATTTCACTCGCGATCGCAGATACCCGATATCGCTGTGTCGATGCGATCCTTCCGGACGTTCGACGTTCGACGCTGGAGGAGATGTTCGAAGAAATCCGACGTCAACGACCGTTTCTCTCCGAGCAACTGTCCCTGATCTTGATCGGAGGAACGTTGAGCTCCGGTTAGAAGCAGCATCGATCGCGTGTCGATAATGAACGCGATTCCGTTATGCGCGACAAAGGTGTCCTTCGCGTTTCTCGATCGATCGGTCAACTCGCGAATTATCGAGCCTCCAAGATGTTGTTGTCGATCTCGTAGTTATAGCCGAACTACGACACATATATCGTAGGCTATCGAGAATCGTCTAATTCTTTATTCCGGTTTCTAGTCTGGTAGATATATCGCGTAGTTCAACAGCGTTTGCCCCACGTTTTATCGTGTAACGTTCGTCGTAGATAAACCGTTCGGTTTCCACGATTCTCGATGTTCCTTCCGGTTGGTCGTGATGCTTCGTCGAAAAAATCGACGCGTTCGAAGAACGATTACGGAAGACGTACAAACCGACCCACGCGATTTCGTACCCGGAAGAGAACATCTTGTGCCGTAAAAGTCGAGATACCGAATAGACAGACGTAACATAGCCGCGATAACTAGATAAAAGGTTGTCCAAGCGGGTACGTGGATGTTGGTCCCACTAACGGCACGAATTTCCCACACGATTCTGGTATTCCTTTGGCCGAGAACACGTCGCTTCCTGCTTCGAGGCCGAACGGATCGAATCGCGGCTGCATATGGAAATCGACGAGAATCGTTCGGTTATCGGAATCCTGCGACAAGGACGGCTAAATCGCGGGAGAAAAGGTCGAAACACCCGGATAAATATCGCGATGCATCCTTTTGCGATTAAACAGAATTCGTCGTTAAACGAGATCTATTCGGAAGTAGCTCCTTCTCTGTTCCGTCTTTAACGAACGATCGATTTCGACAGAAACGTTACTCCGTGGCTTGTATCCGATTTTATCGAGCGAAATTATCGAGAGGCCAACGACACGGCGAACTATAAACACGTAGCAGAACGTTCCTCGCCAATGATTCGAACCAGCTCCGTTTTGCGTGCTTCGTACGTACATACGCGATTCCGCCGGTAGATTAGCTATGTTCCGAGAGAACACGATTTACTCGTTAAACCGTGGAAAGTTTATTCTTACACGGTTCATTTTTTCATTCGTCGCAACAACGTTCGTTGCAGGATAAATACTAGAACGTACCTATCTCTACGCGACCGACAAACGACGCGTTCGACGAGTTAACCAATTCGACGAATTTTTAATCGCGAACGCGTTTACGAGTTCGCGGTTTCTGCGTCTAAAAGATATCTCAATATCGGGACACGCCCCATTGCTTTTAAACGTTTCCACGTAAACGCGCGTTAGAATCGTCCTCGTATTCTCGTGGAATATTAATTCTCGTCGAAGCAGAATCGTCGGATCGACGATTCGTAGAACGCACGCGGAAACGTACCGCGAGAGGCGGTTAAAGATGCGCGGTTCGTGTTGGTTATCGTTTCGCTAACGAGTATTTTTTCTTTGGCGAGTGATTGCTCAAGTCGCGCGTTATCGTCGCGGTTGACCGGTTGTTTCTCTCGACAAATACATTTAGATAAAGTATCAATTAGAAATGGCTAGGGGAGTGGAAAGATAATTGAACTTGATGGACTAATAAGTAGGTTTTTCTAGCCGTCGTGCAGCATCTTGCGGCAAAGGCGAGTCGTGTAATTAAACGGATAAAATTTGCAACGATAATTGGAGAAGACAAACCTTTAAATAGATTGTTCGATGTATCGCTAACGTCGTCGTCGTGTCGCGTCGCGTCGAGTGACGATCGTAATTGCGCAAACTGGTTGCCCGCGTTTGACGAGGAAGCTTCCTTGACAACCGTCTCTCCTTCGAACGATCCAATTTAGAACTCGATGCTACTCCCGTTAGAGTGGTAAGTGCATAAGTAACGCGTGTTATTGCGGTGTAAGGTAAACGTGCGAGGATGTAGGGGCAGAACGGTGCGACGCGGAGCTGCATTTCGCCTTGGTTAATGGCAATTTCAACCTCGTTTGTGGAGCTCGGGACACGTCGTTCGCGCTGACTGGCACCTAATCGCAACCAAAACTCCATTACCATATTCATAGAATATCTCGTTATTATTCGTTCCGGTCGGCCTTCTTCGGTTTTGTATCGAGTTTTTCGCGGTGGCGATTCGTTCCCACGATTGTCGCGAAAAAAGGAACGCAAGATTCTTTCGTTCAAATCGAGTAGATTCGAAACTGATCGACTTCTGAAGAAAAAGAAACGGCAAAGTTGTTGAGAACGTGTGCTCATTGAACACCTCTGTTCGCGGCGCAGCCATACGGTGTCCGGTCGTAAATGAAAGTGAAAATAAATTGGACAGTGTCGGCGCAAAATGCAATTTGCTCCATTCAGGCAGCCCAAGTTCTTCGTGTACACCGAAACGGCCCCGTTCTTTCAACCACGACGGACACCTAAATTACGTTTCGTTACCGATCCGCTTTCTTTTTCCTCTCTGTCTCGTGCCTGTTCGCTCGAATCGCCCGAGGAACGCTCGTGTTCTTTGAATCGCGATCATTTTCACCGACTAATACGCACGGTTAAAAGCACCATAGAAAGGTATTATTGTAAAAGAGAAGTTGCCAGTGGCAGTGACGCGACACGATGCGCGTCGACTCGTCTAGATCGCTCAGCCTCTCCCTCGGAGGTCGGTGTTTAACTTTTTACCCGACGAGCTCCAATCGCGAATAAATTAGCCGGCTGGCATCTATGGTATTATTATGTTATTACCATTCGACTTTGTACGGACGCAGCGTAGCAGCGCAAACCGTGCCGCGGCACAGCTGGTTTTCCTGTCTATTAATTTATCATCGCGAAGCGAATTCTTTTACGACGCGTAACACGCGAGGGTTGGAAGAGGTCCTTTACCGATGCTTAATAACCATGGTACCTAGACGGCCAACGTTTACGAGACTTGAACGTTTGCTTTCGATCCTGCCATTATTCCCGAGAACGTTGTTGTCCGTAACGTGTCGCTCGCGTAAAACTTATTTACGATCTGTACAAATGCCCGCACGTCGGATAATATCGGCTCATCGAGATTACTTATTAAGTCCTTCGACGTTAACGTCACGGATCGTTAACGCGGCGCGACTCGAGGCGGCGCGCCGCTTCGAAAGTGAAAATCATTTGAATCTCGACAGGGAGCCGTTCGTACCCGTTCATCTTTTCCCGTCCTACCGAACCTTGCTGCCCCCGATCGCTCCTCGCTCGGTCCCGCGTGAATATTTAAAAGTACATAACGTCCGCGCGTGAGAGGCACGCGTGGCCGCGTGGGAGACGCACATGGTATGAAAAGTCCGCTCGGAGGAGTTGAAACCGCATTCCAGGTGACGTCTGGCGCCAAAAGTGGTTCCCAACCGAGGACTCGATCCCATCTCTGCATCGACTGGTAAACGAGCTTGATCGGCAACGCGGAATCGACTATTTTCCGCCAGAAACGGAGACCGCAACGATCTCTCGCTCCGCGTCCTACGTATCAATTATGTATGGTTCTAGCTTTTCCACCATTGCGCGAAGCGAACCTCGTAAACGGAAGCTCGCCGGACGAGTTTCATTTTTCTCGTACGCTATCGACTAATCGACAGATTCGAACTTGGATATTTTTTCCATTCGTCGCGGTCGTATAAATAGTTGCTTCGTGGCGGAAGAAAATTGCATGACCGCGATGAATTTCGATCCTAACGATCGGGTTCTATTTCGCGCGCGTAAACGCGAGTCCGTGAACGCGGCAGGATCCGTTTTATGATAATGTAAACGCGCACCGTGAACGAGACGGACGATATACGATGAAGCGGACTGCGTTGGAAATAGAGATTGATGAGGCAGCCTCTTTTACGCGCGCGCGCCTTTGTTTAATCATCCGCTTATCATTTATCATTCGTTTAGAGGGATAGGTAGGTGCGTCCGGTTTGGTGATTAAGCGCATTGTTCTCGTCGAAGGATCTCGTCGACGCCGCGACTCTCGGACAACGCGTTTTGTATCTCGCGTCCTTTGATTACGCTTTTTCTTCTGTGCCGGCACTTCGGTGGACGATCAACGGCGAACAAACTTGGACCGTATCGACGATTTCCGTTTCTCCCGATTAAAACCCACTAGCGGCAAACGATTCACGGTATCGCCGACTGCGAATAAACGCGATTGTGCGTCTTGGCGGATACTCGAGTAGGTAGGAGAATATAGGATCTCCGTCGATGTTACCCCTTTCAGATACCGAGATAAGAAGATCCGGTTTACGAACCTCGATTAGAATTCGCTGTTCGCGAATAAAAGTAGATATGCCTCTGCCGGTGTAGAATTAAGTTGTCGGACAGCTGCCCCTTGAACTACGAGGCAGTTTACGAGCGAGCGAAGGGAAGTTAAAACGAGCAAAGGGAGAATCGTGACGAAGCGAAGACCGATATGACGAACCGAGATCGATTAAATGCGCGTACTCGTTCTATCGTCTAATCGAACAAGGTGTTTGAGCACTTTGTTGAAAAAAGTAACCGCGTTCTCCGTGGCGATGGAATGACGATCGAATTCCCTTTCGTCGAGAGAAATCGTTCGAACGAAACGTACGTTGCTGGGGAAAAATGCTCGGAGGCAAAGAAGGGACATTCGCGAACACATTCCTACGCATCCGTACCGTTCCAAGGACGAACTCGAATACCGTGCCGGAGCAACGCAGACACGCTGCTCTTGCTCCAAACTAGCCGCTGAGAGGATGCTTTGCGTGTCGTCGACATTAAAACCAACTACCACACGAACGCGAACCAACTTTTCGTACCAAGGTTATCGGGGATATACATATACGATATTATGACCATGACCCTTGAAATATTTTCCACGACGAACGCGATGGAAGCATGCGAGTCGAGGACGTCGTATGACGCTTTTCATTTTTTCCCGGACAAATGAACCGATCTACCAAGGATATTTCTTTTATTGCTTTTGTTAGTAGTTCGTTCGGGGACTTACGAGCGAGTCGTCGGTGATATTTCGGTGATATTTCGAAATATCGTTAAGCAATATCCAGGGCTCGGTATGTTGGGTGGTTATTCGTCGTTCGTATTACGACAAAAAAAATACAGCCAGTAAATTGTGTTGTTCCGTTTGAACGACTTTTGAAAACGACCGCGTTTCGAGCAACCGGAATATCAACGATATTTCATATTCGAGTAGTTGAACGTCGCAGGGAGTGTACACGGGAAGTAGGTAGAAGACGACCTTTCAACGCCCCCGTAGGACGCTTTTTTACGGAATAAGGAGAAGTAACGACAATGCCGAGCGAACGTACAATGGCGTTCTCCGGATAATGACAATGTTTCAGGCTGAATGCCAAAGAATGCTGGTTAGACGGAAGGTCGTTGCCCGTGCGACATTCGTGCATCGTTCGTACCTATACATATAATTGTCATGCGCAAGACATTAGTGAGCGTGTAGCGAGTTGGGACACGCTATACGGAAAACATGCTCCCTTCGAAGAAAAATGTTCACGTACTCCGAGGAGAAGTTCCCAAACGCGACTATACCTATCGAGAACAGATTCGATCGTCGCATCGTTTCGCAAACACCGACGGAGAGTAAGTCCAGTTGATCGTGCACAGCTAACGTCAAACGACTATGTCATTGACGTAATCGCGACGCTATAATTCGACGTAAATGACGCGTGTACCGTAGACCTCGTGAACGTATTTTACCATAATTAAAGCGCTCGGATCGTTCGCTCGAGATTTACAGCTTCTGAATCGACTCGAAAGCAACGCTCTGCTCGCCGTAGCTTGTCGCGACGTAGCCATTTTCCACGATATTACGCGTCGATGAAATACCACAGCGCGAGATGGCATCGATTAGAGCGACGAAAAAGTGATCGAGAAGTGCCCACTTGTCTCGGAGTTTGCGGGTTAGTCGCGAAATAACGTTTAAAAGCAGTACTTTCCATTTCGTCGGTAGTACGGCGAACGTTGTGCGCCACGTTCTAATAAAATATAGAATTACCGAGATACGCGTACTTAACTTTCGCCGGCAGATATCGAACCCTCGTGGATCGACGTTCGATCGCGTAACGGGTAGATTTGCGTGGAAAGAGCTTATCTGTTCGCGAGATCGCCGATATATACCTCCTCTAAATAATCGTCTGTCGTTCGCTGTCCGATTCGAGGCCGATCCACCGGCTGCTAGAGTCTTGACATAAATTTTCTTGGACCGTAACGCGTTATTCTCGTTAGATCCGCGATCGAGTTTCGGTTGCTTGTTACGAACGGCAACGCGATCGCCGAGGACATGTGCCACGATATCGTATACATATACCGGTCTAAAACGGTGTTGGTTTTGTTGTCGTGCCGTTATTGTCGGATATCTCCTCGAGGCTCGAAACGTTTTCCACATAAACTAAACGAGTCATTTAACGAAGCGAGCGACAAATTACAAGCGATTTCCCTGATTCCTCTCGCGTTAACTCGACGACAAATATGTTTTTCGAATAGTTTGCTCTTCCGTCGTAACCGTGGATCAAATGTATTCTGCCTAATTAACGTATAATTAAACGATCAATTCGCAGAACCAGTCGAAGCGCGAGATGGAAAATATACTAGGATTACGTTCGCGGAAGAATTGCTCGTGCGAACGCGTCGATCGAGCATCGTACGTTGCGTAATACGATTACGAGTGTTTTTCTAATCACCTCCGATCCAAACACTCCGAGAAAGTCAGCCTCGATCCAGCTAGATCCTTCGAAAGTCAACTTGGATCGTTCACGAGGACCGATTAATCGATGAGCCAAAAATTGCACAGCCCCTATTGTTTTACTCGAGCACGAAGCGTAAGCTCGTGGTCCAAGTACGGTAGGTCGTCTGACCTACCACTCACGATTCGAAAACGATTCTTTACCGGTACAGCGAACCGAACGAAATTGCTCCTCGAGATTGGTACAATGGCGAGAAAGGAATAGAGAAAGAGAAAGACAGAGGGCGAGTAAGAGGAACATTCGAAGTTGCACGCTCAACGTTGTACCCGATCGAGGAATTACTTGCACCTTACAAATCGCTCGAGAACGATCAACGAACAACGTACGGCATAATCGATACGATCGCCGACAAATCGAGCGAACGTCGTTCGAGATACGGTAACGATCGCCTCGCTTCTCGAAAGATCCACCGAGTTGTCGGATCGTGACGATTTTACGAGAACGACGTTTGCCCGCGTTCGCTTCTCGGAGATTCGTTAAATTGCCATTAATTAATGCGTCTTCGTTCATCGAGGCGATTTTAATTCGAGCGATCGTGGCTTGCCCGAAGCGATTTCGCGGACAACCATCAACGGTACGCGAGCGTTAGACGATGTTTCGTAATCGTAATTGATACTTGCCACTTGGTTTCGCGCGAGTGCTACAAAGAATCGATGTTTCCGCGTACCGACCACCGTGTCGCGAACCGAGTCGCTCGCGTTTACGCACGCGAGTCTTCTTTCGGCGAACATTTACGTAAGAATATTGTATCGAGATTTAACCTTGTTCGACGCAGATGAACCGCGTTACGACATCTGGTCCGTTGGACGATTAAACCGATCCGAAGAATGCCACGGCACGGCCATATGGTGTATCGCATCTTGGTATCGGCCAATTAATTCGCATGAATCGAAGCACAGATAACAGAGACGTTGATCGTCCTCGATCCAAGTCCCGCAGTCTCGTTCGTTAATTGCTCTTTAAACAACACACAACATCACGATAGAAAGAGCGAGAAGAATGCTCTTGTTGGAATGATTTTCTCGAGCGGATCGAAGTGGGCAGAGTTCAGGCGGGACGAGAAGAGAGCAAAGGAAAGCGCGGTCAAGTAAAAGGGAACGCCAGAACGGATGAACTTTAAAAGAGAAACCAGCCGCCGATGGATAGAAAGAAAACGCGATCGATAAAGCGAGGCTGGATCCTCGGACTAGTAACCTCGGTTACAGGAATTCTCCGCTGGAATTACGTATCGCGTACGCGTGGCAGCATTCGCGGTAATAACTTATCGAGCAATTTCCACGGAACGAATCTTTCTGTTCGGTCCGCGCGAAGAAAACACGAACCTGCCCGGCAAATTGCTCGTCGTTTTAACGAAGCCGTTCCATTTCGCCCCGCGGATTGATTCGTTCCCCGAGGAATCGTCTCTTTTCCTTCGTCGTTGATTGCGCCGCACGCCGTTCACCAGCGACCGACCGAATAATCGTCCGCTTCTTCGTTCGAGTTGACTCGCTTGCTTACGCTTTCCTGGAAACCAGCTACGATCGTTTCTTTCACGCTCAAACGGAAGCACAGCCCCTAGTCACAGGAGTCACGGTACTTTTCTTTCGTCTTTCGTACTTTGCCATTAGACGACGGTAAATATTTTGTCTCGTTAGTCGCGCGTCTTACGCGGCCTCCATGAAATTCGTTTTCCAGAAACGTAATTTCTTCGAAAATTCGTCTCGTTACAAATGTTTGCGATAGACCCCGTGTGACGCGTTCGGTGAAAGCGCAAGATGGCGCGCCGTTATAATCTGGGGTAAAAGCGACGTGTCCTCGCGAGTAATTTACGAACAAGAAAGGTCGTTCCAAGCGACAGCGACTTGCGGACGAATCATTCGCGTTTCCGTCCTGCTCGATGATCTACGCGTTTCGAAGCACCAATTCTACTTTGGTCGGTTGACCTCCGTTCTCTTCCTAGTAGAAGCAACCTACTCGACCTACCGGTTGCTTGTTCGTTTCGAGGGCTGTTCAACGATTCGTTCCTAAATTCGTTAGTGGCAGTTGTTAGCGTTGAAATTCGTTCCCATATCTAGCAACGACGCGAGTCACAAAGGCGACCGGAGAGAAGCGAACTCGGTAATAGCGGCATTACTTTATGCGATTCATTCCATTCTTTCGCTATGACTATGACAAATGACCTGTCCCATAGTTCTCTGTAAAGCTACCTTTGCATAGGGAACGAGCGTTATTCCCATGCCAAGGACATCGTGCGCTGTTTTACTCGGAGTACACGGACTCACCGCACTTCCTGGATCTGAATCGTTGCAGATAATTTATGTCCCGGTTCTAGACTGGTACCCCGGTATGCAAATGTACCGATCGATTAATCGCTAAGGGACGACCGCTTTCATGGAAAATAAGACATCGCGTCGTGACCGATTATTATACGGCTCGATATCCTGCAATTAACCAGGTTCGAAGTTTGCATTCCAGGTTTACTGGAAATACCCGTCCGTCGGCGATGATATCTCGTCACGGGACGGGCTCGACGAGAACGTCGACCGTTCTCGTACGCAATTAGCGCTGACCGGATATTCGATAACGAGAAACGGAATTTGGACGATCGGTATTTTGCGCTTAAACGACCGAATAACAAGGATACTTTATGATCGAATTCTCTTCCACCTGGTTCGTATGATACGTGACTCTATTACGTTACGCGATTCTCCGACGCGAAAGAGAAATTACTCACTGTCAGCGATTACGTTCAATTATGGCAGCGTGAATTAACCGCGAGCGCGTATCGTCAATTTTTAATCGTTTCCGTTCGATTAATTATCTACGATCCATGAAACCCTTCGTCGTCGTCCAATCAAAAACGACCCCCTCGACTCGCGTTATATTCGTATCCTGCCGGCAGAAACTCGTCGTTCTTGCTGGCATCGAACGAAACGCGAACACGAGCGAGTAGCAAGAGAAAACGAGATAAACGAGTGCGCGAAGGAAAGAGCGCGTTTGTCACGCTGTCACGAATTCGATTGCGAAGCGGATCCGCAAAATGGTTAAAGGTGATACGAACGAACCGTAACCTTTGTAGGTCGACTGTTCGAGCGATATCACTTTCGCTGGCCAACAGGCAGATTCCGTATCGTTGACCCGTGACCCTTCTTTCCCTGCTGCACGATGCGACAACGCCGTTGCGCTACGTGCTCGATTCGCATCGTGACGAAAGCGCCTTTTGTCTCGTACGTGGCCCAGGCTTTCCTAATTAATTAATTGTTCCCGGTGGGCGCAGCAGGCCACACGGTCGAGCCTTCCGACTCGATTCGGCTTTAGTCGACTTCCTATTTCGAACTAGAATTTCTCACGCGAAACTTTTTCTCTCCGAGTTGGCGAGCTGCAACGATCGACTTTTTTGCCGGGCATTCACCCAACTCGAGCGGCTTTGAAGAACCGTATCATCGGCTTCGAGTAAAACTGATGCGCAAAAACGGCGACGAAAGTACTCGAGCGAAACCAATTCTTGGAAACGTTCTTTCCATCCCTGACGAGTTTTACTTTTAATTTTAAACGTTATCTAAAGCTGCGTCGCTTTGCTCGCATCGCTCGATAACGTTTCGTTTCGAGACTGCTTGGCAGCGTTCGTCAGTTACTGACCTGCGACCCTCTCGTATCATCGATAATTGTAAATTTGCTGACAATTTTCCGTTTCTTCGGCGAAAACAGCTCGCACGGACAAAGTCCGTGTTGACGAGCACGGCAAAAGTTTATTTCGCTAGCGAAAGAAACACGCTATCTCGCGAAAAATCGTGTACTCGATGAGGCGCGTATACAGATAAACGGATATAGCTGATATCGTTAATCGGCGACGTTGAGCGGGGGATATCTTCAATATAGAAAATTAAAAAAAGAAAAAACAATAGAATCTATACAGCCTAAGATCAAAGTACAGGTATTCGCGATAGGATCACGGCGTAAATTGATAAGAACCGAATAAACATAGAGCTTGGATTGTCATCGACCAAAGTAGAAATCTCGAGTTGCAAAATGATTTTCGTGACAGGAATTGTAAACGTCGCAACAATCGACAGGCGCAATGTTGCGTTGCGAGTACTAGATCAACTTTTTGGTAGATTCGTGTCCAGCGCGGTGGTCAACACCTGATAAACGACGCTCGATGCGCAGGTGCGTGTTCGGAACGAACAAGAATAGGTGTACACGTGAACCGATTTCACGCATGTCGGGGCACGTGCAGCCGCGCGCACAGCATGTGCATTTCTCTCTGGCATAACTCTCGATCGCGTAGGCAATGCCTTATAGGTATTGTGATCGTCGATTGCAAAAGAGCGGCGCGGTGCAGCGCGGCGACCTCTTTTCGGATCGACTGCCTCTGCGCTCTGGATCCTGTTCGGTGCCAACGATTCGCTACGAACGATAAACGTCTATCGCGTGGAACGGCAACGTTTGCACCCGATACGTTTTCCCCCTCGAGCGCGTAGCTTTCGTAACGAGCGACGTTTATTACTCGATTTTTTAGCCGACGAGTCGAGTACCTTTCGGTTCGTTTCCGATCGCCGTGGTGGGTCGTGGAAGAAAGCGATTCGAAAGGGAGAAAGGGAGCCGAAACGGGTGAAAGAGGGAGGAGGAACGGAGGATCGGAGAGGGCCGCGCGACGGGCGTCGAAGAAGAGTTAAGAAAGAAAAGGGAAGACGTGGACCTACGGTAGAAAGAAGGGAAAGAGAGGAGGGCATTAGAGGCGACCTTGAAAAGAACCTTGCAAGGCCGTCACGCTTACCTCCGGACCGTCTCGAGCTGCTGCCGCTGCCATGCCGTTGCTTCCACGGACCGGATCTCGTTTCAGATACGATATGGAGAAAGCCCGTCGAGTCGTCGTCTTCCGCGTGTCTAGTCTTACGGACTCGAAACCGATCGGACGGATACCGAAACGCGCTAACGAACGACATTCCGATCCTTCTTTCGTGTCCCCCTCGAACAAAGAGTTCGAAAGTACAAACGAAATCCGGCTCAACGTTTTCCCTTCGAACGAAACGATCCGGATAAAAATAAGCCGGTATTCGGCAAACGGAATATCGCGACGATACGACTTATCGAGTTTCCTTATCGGTGGATGACGTCCGCAAGGTCGATCGACGTCCTCGAGCAACGCTTTGTTCGAACACGAGTCACGCGAAATGTACTCGCGTACATACCAACGATTCGCGTAATCGATGTGGGAAGATAAATAATTGCGTTTCATCGAGACGCGAGTCAAGGTAGGCTCAATTTGGTAGCGGTAAAACGAGAATCGCGTCGACTCGACTATCGCGGTTAATTGGATTTCAAATTGAACGAGCCTGGTTCGCTACAAAGAATCGGCGAGTCCATTTTTCTCGGGCATCGTTATCGTTTTAAAACAGGAATTCCGAGCCCGTTCGCTTCCTCGCTCGACGATAACCTCGCAAACACTGGATGGACGATAGTCGTTCCATAAATATTCGTTAATTTCTAATAAACGTTCAGTCCTCGTCGAGCAAAACCCGGCTAGATAATGCTCCGTGGCTGTAATTACGCAGCGAACGAGCTTAGTCCGGAGTACTCTCGGGGTTAACGACGAAACTAACCCCGAGGATACCGTAGATACCGTGTTAAGACAACTTTGCGCTTCGACGCTGCCGGATGCGAGGTTTCAACTTTGATCGAAATCTTTAATTCGTTATTAAAACTGCTCGCTTCGCATACAAAATACATGCGCCTTTTCCTGGAACGTTCGCTTATCCGTATCCCGCGTAGCTTGCTCGCTATTACTCAACGCGTTACTCAATGCCGTGTAACGAGCTCGGTCAGCGAAACGACACGGCGTATAGCCACGACCACTTTTTGTGAAAGACTCTCCGGACGTGGATTTCAATTTTTCTCGAGTCTCTTCGCGAGCAAACGAATAGCGATACGGTTCTCGCCGAATAACTTAACCGTTTCGAGTTGCCTCGCGCGTTATCGACTTTCCCTTCAAATTTCCAGGATTTACCGAGCACGACGGAGGCAACGCGGAGGGACGAAGGTTCGGGGCGTGCAAGTATTACGCAAGATATCGTTCGCCGGTTGGTCGTCGAGTTCGAGTCGGTCGGATAGCAGTCGGTTGGTTTATTTGCTGGGCTGGTTGGGTGGGTTAGTTGCCGGCTCGGCAACACGGCAGTACGGCAACTGCGAAGACGGTCGCCCAGGCACGAGCAAGAAGTAAAGGAGAACGTCCTTGCAAGGCCGGCCGCCGACGCCCGACAGTCCAAGCCTCTCTCTTTCGCTTTGCTTCTCCTTCCCTTTACCTCTCCAACCTCCTCTTCGTCCTTTTTCGTTCGTTCCTTCGTTCGTTCACTCAGCTCCTACTCTTCTCTCCTTCTCCCTCTTCCCTTTCTCGCTCTTCTAGCTCGCTAACTCGATCCCCATCCATACGCGTATCCATCCACGGTCTCTTCGATCCTCCGACTGCGCGTTCGCTGGTTACACGCGGCTGTGTAACATCCATTCTACCATCCTGTTTGCTTACATAGAAAACTGTCGTCTCACCTATCCGGGTGTAGTTACCAGCCTGCATCCTGCATTCCGATACGCCGCGCGCCGAGAGGCCGGGATAACACTCGGACTGCCGCGAGATCGCGTGAGAAAACCGGGGGATCGAGTTAATTCGTTCGACAATGACTAGGTACCGACTCCGTGGAAAGCTAAACGTTTCCTGTTCGAGGTTGCTCGACCGTCGATCGTTATTTCACGCCATTTCGCGGCTTCGTTCTTTGCTCGGCGACAACGATAACGCGGCCATACGACCACCGTTCGCGAATAAAGTCTCCGGTTGTATCTGCATTCCCGTCGTCGCGTACGGTCGTTAAAAAATTCCTCGTGGGCGCTCGACCTCGCGTCCACTTCGCCCAGAGATAACTTTGTCGACCACGATGTTCCCATAAATACGCGCCGTGTATATTCTAGCAAGGAATCGAATAAGACGTTCACGCCCGTTCGGGAACATCGCTCAACTCCGTGAATGGCTGCTTTCAGTTTAAGGGAGACGCCATCGAAGCGATCTTTGCGTTCTGTTTGGTCGTCGAGTTACGCGAGGACGATGCCACGTACCAGTGCCCTCAACATTCCCAAGTTTAATCTCCTCTTTGGACTCGTGAGAACGATCTTCGGCTCGTTGATCTTCTAGGAATATTGATAAACTCCAATTTACACGACACCGCTGCGAAGAGTGCCGTTTGTCTTTCGTTTAGCGCAAAGCGTTCGCGGTTAGACGTTAAACAAAAGCCGATGTACCTTGCCACCTATCTGTGCCTGCTGAGATCGCGTTTCGTCTCATCACCGAACGCAGTAGATTCTGCCGTACTTACTATAGCACGCAATGGTACGAACTACTTAGCGAAATTCGTCTCTTTCTGCTGTACTTTGGGAATTGAATTTTTATCATCAGTCGTCGATCATCGTTATTCATAAACCTGCAACTCCTTTCCGCGCAAACGTCGATAAAATTCCTAGACACGTTGTTCATCGCATAGGCGCGCCTTTTGAAAAAACTCGCGCGGTTTCGAGCTGGCTATCGAGGCCGCTTCAAGTACGAACGTTCTAAGGCGCGCAATGATTCAGTCGGTGAGAAATTTTGCAAAAGACAAAGAAAGAAGTCGCGCGCTCGAGCGTCGAGAATATCGTGACTTTTCGTAGGTGTGCGACACACACGCGTAATAGGTTTGCACGGCTGCGAATCAAGTAGGCGAAAATCTATGAATGCAAACGCCACGGCACGCCACATCATGCCACGCACTCGTTCGTACGGCCCACTTTGTGCTTCATCGCTGCTAGAAACCCGCGCGTGCACTTGCGGCTGGATTGCGCAGTGCTAGGCTACTCTCGAAAATGTGGGCGTCGATCCTGATCGATCGGTCCTACCGTTCTCGTTCGCGTGATTCGTGATTTTATAAATAGGCGAACTGGTATTCAATAACGCGACAGATTAACCCGTTGCAGTCCGGCGGCGTCCAGACTCGCCGAGGCAGATATGGTCACGCCGATTCCTCGGTCTTACCGACTCGGCTCGATGTGTCGCTTTTTCTATTAAATTACTTCTTGCGTTACAGCGCATTCCACGGATTGTGATCGGAGCACATCGCTGTATTTTCTATGAAACATTGATTACAGTCGCTACCTCGAGAGTAGCTTGGAACATGCGGATTTAATTCACCATTCGTAACGATAATTACCAGTTTATTCCAAAGACCGTGTCCAAGTTACTTATTTCCAAATCCGCCGGTAGAACGGCACGCCAAAGACGTAGCGCGTCCCTGGATCGAATGTCGATAATAACCGTGCGATTTAACTCGCGTCGCGTCGTTGCGACTCCGTCAGGTATTCGTTACAGGTAGCGATAGCCTACGATACGAGGGACAATTCGTTCCATGGATATTACGCGTTGCAGCGAGCTTCGTACTCAGCCATGCGTAAAATAGGAACGAACCGGTGCTCCGTGTTTTAGATACTTTCCAACGTAATTTCGCATACTCTCGCGATACGACGCGGTATCGCGTTATACGGGTATTCTTCGAATACCATCGCTGGCTGTTTTTAGAATGTTATGTATCCCAAAACTACCGTGAGTTCGCGCGTAAAAGGAGTCCACTCCGATATTCGCGCAAAATTGATCGCGTTACGTGTCGGATTTTATACTTGACGCTGATACATCTTCTCGATACCTTCTAAATTATTGCTACGCGCAATTACCAAGTGTATTTAAATCTCGTATCGAGGTCCATCAAATTTAATCTTTTGCTCGGAATCCTATGAATCGTATCGAGAGTAAGAAACATCTGTTATTACGATTATTAATAATATCGTTCGACGCGAAGAAGAACGTTTGCTTTTATCTTTGCATCGCGCAGTGGCCAGCATGGAATCGTCTCGACGCAACGCGACGCGACGACGAGAAACGATATATTAATACGCGCAAATGTTTTCTTCTACGGATACGCATCTTCGCGATCTGATAAATCTTCGAGCAGCTCGTGGTTCGATACGCTCTGTAATTACGGCACGTAACGAAAGTGTTACGTGTAGGTGCTTCGAAAACCTTGGGGCTGAGCGTCAGGTATCTAAGGGCGTGCCCAGACCGAGACGACTTTTATTGCTCGCTGGTATCATTGACCGTGTCTATCGGATTTTTTTCCGTTCGTCGAAGGAATAATCGTTATTCTGTTTGTTTCGCGCCTTCGTCAATTTCGAACGAGATTATGGACGCCGAAGGGATGAAAATTTCAGACGAAAAACATTCCCTCGCGGAACGCGCTGCTTTCCGAAGCTAGACAGCGGTGTTCGTTCGCATTTTGCTCGTACACTTGACATTGATAGTTTTCCTGTTGGTTATTTAACGCGCGAACCTGGAGTCGAAATTGTCGGGAGAAAGGTACTTCGTACATATTTGCCATAGCTTTCCAATTCTTACGGATGCAACGCGCGTTTGTTGCATCGTTTTTTATACGACCGGTATCCTTTCATCGGATTCGATGATGCGTACCTTTTGCTCCGAATACGCCGAGCGAACCGCGTCGAGGAATGTGTCATGTAGCATTTACTATGGTTTATCGAGTTGCGTAAAGGTCGTTTCGATAGTGGTTCACGCTCCGATAACTAATCGGAATAAAAGTGAAAAATTCAAGGTTCAGGAAAGCTTATCCGCTCTTCTGGAATATCCGTGTTCCGTTAGACACACGTACGCATACGAGTAATCTTTCTTGACATCTTCGATGAGCATCAGATAAGATAGCGAATTCGATGAAACGAGCGTTTGCTCGTTCTTCTAGTTACTGTACCCTTTTTCTGAATCATCGATAACGGTTTTTTGAAACGTAACCGTGCACGTTGTACGCACGTGTTTTGGCCGTTCCGTGATCGATGAAATTACGCGTGGCTGTGATTCGCGTACGAGAAAAGAAACCAGCACGAAACGCGAAGTAAACTCGAACGATCCGGTTCATCGAAGACATCGCGTGACAATGTTTAAAATGATTTCGTCTCGACGACGCGTACGGTCAGTAGCACTCGCATAAACTCGAATCAATAAATGCTATCTGTCAGGATGGCACGATAAATAACCATCGGACCGCGAGCAATTGTAGATGTGCGCGAACCGACACACACCGGAGTGACGTCTACCGACAATTCCCTCGCGACCAAATTGATTTACGCTCGTTCGTCGACGACGTTAACGCGTTACCATCGACCGTCGATTCGCTCTTTTCCTTCAGAGATTCTCTATCGAAACTTGGGGTCAAGATCGCGAGACGTCGCTGAAATCGTATGAAAAATTACTAGAGCGACTGAACAGGATGGGGATCGGACGAAACATAGTAGCGATCTACTTGCTTATATTTAAGATAATTTAATGATTCACGACTCGGTGAAAGAAGATCGACGACCACTGGATCCTGAGACGACGACACGCGTGTGGTCTCCGCAGAGGAGAGCCCCGTATCGCGTTACGTGGTTCCGTCCTGTATCGTTGTTAAGTCGTTAGCCATTTTGTTTTCGAACGAAATTGGTGAGAAACGCCGAAGTCAAAAGACGAGAAAGTTAGATCGCGAGCTCGTCGGATACGTATAGTTTATCGGTCGCTAGTCGAGTCGAATGAACCGCGAACAATCGAGTCGGTACACGGATCTCTTTCTTCCTCGCGTGTCTGCTGGTCTATTAAGTTTTGCGCAACCCACGTCCCTTGGTATTTATCGAGGTCGAGTGCAGCGGTGCTCGAAGCGTGGGTCTTAACCTGTCACAATTCGATCGTAATTTTGCGATAAAGCGGCAGACCACTCTGGAATTCGATAAAACGATACGCACCCAGAGGAATCGATCGCGATCGTTCGTTATTCGATCCGGACGAGAGAGTTCTTTCTATCGGCGCTAAAACTACTTTTGAACCGATACTCGGGAAATAAATATCGGCGAGGCGTTAAACGCGTTTATCGCGAACCGTCGATTCGCCTTTACTTTCGCTCGGCTTCTTGGACACGAGAGTTCGTCGATTCGTCGAGTAATCGTTACATCGATCGCATTTTATTACGTTTAATTCTCCTCGACGTTAATGCCTCGTTATCCTACCAGTTTTAGCCCAAGTTCGCTAACGTAACAATATTTATAGACATCGTTCTCGTGTCTCATTAGCTCTGCGCGCTTTCCTGCTCGCTCGCGTGACTCGAGCCAACATCGTATTCGCGGTAAATACTTCTTATCGTTCCCTATTATGCAAGTTGCATCGTTACAACTTTGATTTTGTCCGTTTAAAAACGTCACCGTGCAACGAAACATTTATATCCTTTTAACTATCCTATGCAAAGTTACGTATCATAATTGATGCGCTTGTAAAATGAGCGTTAAACGACGAGCCAAACGCGTATCAAGCTATCGAGCGTGGTTCAAACGATAAAACGATATTAATCATCGAGTATCCTAGTCACTGTGCAAACAGTCGGGAATTAATTTTATCGCGCGCGTGCAGGACAGAGTAACACTTATGCCTAAGATAGAAATGATCGAAACGACTCGATTATCTCGATATCCGTAAAGTGTATAAAGTATCGATTATTTCGTACTTTACATCGCAATCGCGTACCTTTTATTTCCATCCATCGTCGTGTCTTGTGCCAATCGTGTTACCGACGTTCGCTGTAAAAACCATCTAATAAGAGACTTTGGGCAAGGCATAAACGATTCGTAATGTCCAGTTATTTGCGGAATGCTTCGCAATTAGTGGCTATCATGTAAAATTGCTCGGTGATTCGACGTGGGAGAGCATCGTACCACGGTTTACCTTGGAACAACAAGATATTCCGTGGTTTAGCGCGTCGTAATCCCCTACGAAAATCGCAGTCGATACATACCTATTATCGACGACGCGCTCTACTCGCTGCTCGCACGACAAAACAACGCAACCTTTCGTCAAACGGATAGATTCGCGCGATAAAACGGACACAGCACGAAAGACCGTGTCCCGTAGGAAAAATGCAACGTTCTCGAGGTGATTTTAACTCGTTCGAGTTCCGAGTCTGAATGGAACGACATTCCTTTCCAATCTAGTATCCTTTCACGCACGATCAAACGTGAAATGTAGTTTCAATGACGAAAATAAAATTCCGAACGATCCCGGCCGACGAAAAGAAAGAAAATAAGCGCGCACGGTAATTTCCCCTAAGAGATTTTAGAGTTTAAGAGTAGCCGGAAGAAAATCGTGACTCGGCCTTGCTCGGATGTCGGAGGGTTCTCGTTCGGTCGATTTACTCGCGCGATCGTAAAGAAAGGTTTTTCTGCGAGAGGACGGGTTAAAAGCGTCGCGCGTCGATCGCGAAGGACGCGACGCTCGAACGATACCCGCAGCCAGGATGGTAAGAGAGGTACTCGAAGAAGAGAAAAGAACGCGTTAGGTTAACGCTGCGAGCGCTCACTAAACCTCCCCTTTCTAACACGCAAGACGTGGAACGAACGCGGATTGCGAGTTACCGCGATAGCACCAGCTGCCGCGACGATTCCTGCCTACCTACCTACCTACCAACCTACCAACCTATCAACCTATCTACCTACAGCCACCTTAGATATTCGTGTACGACTGCGTTCCGCCTTTGGCAACCCTCTCGGATTTTGATGAAACTTATCATAGTTATTTCTGTATCTCGACTGTCCGTATCGGCGACCAACGACCGACGGGGAATAAGTGCTTTCGACTTTCGAAAGAAAACGATAACAACATATAGTCCTATGATTTTCTGCGACGTCGTGGGTATCAATGGATAAAACACGAACTCGTACCTACGTATGCGCGAACGAGAGGAGCAGAATAAGAGTAAGAATAATATTTATCGTAGAGTATAGAGAAGAGATAGAGAGAAAGAGAGGAGAGAAACGAGCAAAAGTACTGTTACTCGGACAAAGGCTGCCCACGTTTACAGTCAGGATGCTATAAAAGCGGTTGCTTCGCGCACACCCAGTTCTTCCTGCAGTTTATTGCTATTGGAAACGGTTCAGGAAATCTCGTTCCTACGTAATGCGTTTACGGGATGACGCTTGCTTCTCCTTATCTCCTTACATTTCGCTAATGCGACGATTCTTGCGAAACCGTTATCTTGCTCGAGTTTGTGTCCCTATACGCGATCGGCAAATAATTTCTCTTCTCTACGTCTTTTCTCGCTTTTCTATTCTACTTTAATAACCGTAACGGCCATTTCTGTTACTAAAAACGATCGACGCTAACGCGCATGCGAAGACGTAAATAATTTATTAACATTCCCGAGGATTTCAGTGTGCTCGATACGCCGATTTTCCGAGGTAGATAAAAGATTGTTCGATACGGTATCAAAACGTGCGGATAATCAACGAAAATTACTATTAAATTATCTGTCATTATCGAGTTGATCGTGATAAAAATCGTGGAGTGTCTTCGTAATTTACGAATTTACCTCGATGATCGAGGTCGATCGAGGTCTCGCACGAATCCTGTTGGTTTCGGTCGAAAACGAGTCTCGATCCCCTATATACCGCGATACCTCCGCAACGCTAACGATCGGGACCGTATTTATTTTTGGCCAGTGCGGTTCAAGTTAGCAGAGATTCTCCGACATTCGGGAGACCATCCATAAGACTTCTTCTTCCCAAGGTTCGTGTTCTCGCGCCGGTATACACGGAATGAACGCGAAACTTTTTTCACGGATCATCCCTCTTCCTTCTCTTTCCGATGGCTCTTCGTCTCCTCTGTCTCCTCCGTCTCGCCAAGGTACACGGCGGCAAGCGAACAAAGAGAATCTCAAAAGGAGAATCTCGTGTACGAGAAGAAACAAGAGCCGGTTAGTGGCTTTTCGCGCGAGAGGTTTTGAACCTTGGCGGAGACGAGCGTGTTCGCGATCATCTCCCGCGAAACACCGGGCGCAAACTCGTATCGAAGATACGACCGGCAATTAACTGATCTATACGATTTCTGTAGGTACGTATTACTCGTACTTCGGAATATTTCGTATACTCGAAATTACCTCGAGACCATCTATCGAGAAACCTTGGACGAGACTCCCACGCAAAGGGGAACGAGATTTTCTGAAGCACCTGGTCTCGCGAGTCTGCGGTGTTTCTTCTTATTGGCTGAAATTGAAATCCTGCTTATTCCGGTGCTTGTTCACGCCTCGCAGTTACCTACATTCTATGCGTGTTGAAAATTTTATACGCTCCCTTATCTTTTTATCGTAAGATTAAGAGAACCCGCGATTCTACTTATTCGTTATCGCGTCAAGAACCTGGACGCGATGAAAACATTATCGTTACACCGCATCGTCTTACCGATCCCTTGTCCGATTCGCAATGTTGTTTTTATCCCACGTCGCGAAGTATGTATAACGAGCCAACTTCGCGATAAAAGTCAACAACGAGGACTCGCGACGATCTTGGCTCCAAAGTCGATTCACCTCCAACTGGCTCGGTGCTTTCGCTACGATCGTACGAATTCGTTCTCGCGACTTTAACGAATAATCGGCAATGCCGATGGATTTTTACACCCCAAAACCGAGTAAATATTTTTTGTTCGCTGTAACAGAATCTGCTCGATCCGAGGACGAAGCGACGAAAACGTAGACCGTAGACCTAAGGGGAATCTTCGAATGGCCGATACAGCTGCGCATAATACGGTTTCGTTCGTATCGAATTTCTCGCGAGAGAAGCGAGTTTTCGAGATTCTTAGCTTTCGCGAGTATTTTCGATCTGAAATACGTCCTTCGGCGATCCTTATTTTTCCGTCCTCCGTAATCCCCGCGAGCATCTCACAGTAAAATCGCGGTAATCCTTAAACGCGAGCCCCGTCTCCGTCTCGCCCTAGATGGCAATCCGGAGAGAGATATTTTTGTTCGGCAGTTTCGCTCCTCGGGGCTCCGTTCGTCGTTATTGCAAGGTCTCGGAGGTTAATACGAACAACTGCTCTTTGGGATTGGCGTTTAACAAACATTGGCGTATACGCGTTTTGCTGTGTATTTCCAATTGCGTAACGCTTTAATTCAGACGGATGGAGCATTTGACGCGTCGATACGCGACGACAAAGGCTAGGTTACCTTGCCAGAACAGAAAGACCGCGAGAGGTCGATACACGCGCTTATACACGTGCATAGGTGTCCTTTCAACTATAAACCGTGTCAAATAAAATATGTTACACCCGCATATGGGACACGGATCTCTCGTTACGCGTTGGCCACGCCACCGCAAGGTCATCGCTAGATAGGATCTAACGCAGAAAACCTGACTGACAACGAAGCTGTTCGACCGCTTTGATCTTGCGGCGGTACTTGTCAGCGGATGGAGTGCGCGAGGTCAGAATGCTCGCGAGTACCAGTTTAAACGCCTATCCGTGCTTCCTAACGCTATCGCAAACTTTTGTTCGACTAGAAAAGGCAAATGGCCGAGAGGACAAGAAATAGCTCGGTCGAAAGCAGGTTGAAACGATCGGACCGCGATCGATTTCTCGATCAACGAGCGAAAATGGAACAAAAGCAACGGGGATCTGACTTTTGTACGTATGCGTGTACGAGCTGACGCGGAGGCGCGAAACGAATGATTTAATGACGGTGGCACGATATATCGCGTCAGGTCGGCGCCATTGATCTGCCATTCAGGATGCGAGAGGCTAAACGGCACCGATCGGGAATCTCTTAGGAGAGTGTGTGACGGTTCGCTGTTATCAGGAGGCGCTCTGCGCTATGATAGTCGCGGGGAAGCCGGTAAATTACAAGACAGATCGACTCGTGGCATGTGGCAGAGACGCATCGCCCCGGCTCGTCCTTGCAAAGAAAACGAGTATTCTTCGAATCGCTGCACCGCGCCGGCGAATCGTGCGAAATTCCAGCCTCGAAGGGATTCCACGTTGTTCGACGAAGAAAAATGTCGACGATTCGAATATAATTTGTAGCGGAGAGCACATTGGCGTTGCGTTAAGACTCGATTCGCTGATCCGAGACTTCGGTATGCAAAGCCAGTGTGCCGTACAGCTTGCAGAACACGAACCAGTCACGGCGCTCTCTGTGTACGCTATTATATTATTGTCTCGTAGCTTTTCGTCTCGAAGGATTTCGATTGTCCGACTCCGCGATCGTTGTTTGCTTTGCATCGCGCACGAACAGAGAACATATCCGATTATGGGGAACGAAACGCTATTAACTTTTCTCTCGGCGAATCGCTGGCCGGTATTTAAGACGGATATCTCGAATTCCTCTCCGTTTATCCGGCGTACCTCGTTCTACGGCAACCGTACCATACGATGGGATAAGATAGGATGCTCCGTAACGATGGAGCATTAATTCGCCTGGACGGTGGTGTTGCACCATAATACGCGTCCTGTGTATACGACGCTCGGACAACACCTACAAACAGAAGTTACTTTACGATCGTCACGATTCAAAGTTCGAGAGCATCGTCTCCGAACTTCGCACCGTCGTGCCTCCTAAATTTCGAATGTCCAGTGTCGAGTCGTCGTAACGGAACGTTATGTTTACCAAGTGACAGCAAGCGTTCGTTGCTAATTATATCGTTACGGTAAGGTAACGTATTTCATTCGGAGGTTTTCCGCTCGAAATTCCTGTGAGCACTGACGCATAGCGCGCGCGGTGATTTGCATATTTGAAAGTGAACGAATGACTTTGCCCGAAGGGACCGCGTAAACAAAGGCTTGGACAACTTCGAAGTCGCGTTACGTCAATTTTTCCAGGATATTCAACACTCTTCCTCGAGCTACGCGAAACCTCTACGTAACGTTCGATGCGTTACACTTGTCATTCTGCTTGGGCAGCGAAATGTCGTTTACCTTTAACGAAAAAGTCGGAAGGGTCGTAACGCGAGAATAATCGTGCGCGATATTCTAAGAGGTAACATCACCTTAGTCTTACGCAGGATGAACTCTTACGTTACGTCCCTAAATCCCGACACGTTACATCATGCAAAGTACATATTAGCTGGTCGTTGTCGCAACTTTGCTCGAGACATCGCGTCTCACAGGTGCGTGATGCAACGATCGAATGAGTAATGCAACTCTGCCTTAAGAATGTTGCAACACGCTAGCAATCGCTTAGTTTCGCGCAAGCTCGAGCTGATCGCAAACGCGAACGTTTACGCGAGCGATCGAAGCTCGACTCGAGAAGAGGTAAAGCGTTCGCGGTTCACAGAGAATCGTATCCTCGATTTTCAATTTCGCCGGCAGGCAAAGACCCGAGATACCGCCGAATAAACCAGTCAACGTCCCGACAGCAGCGGAACAGTGCATACCACCGCGTAGCGAGGCGAGGCGAGGACCTAACAAGCACGAGTTAGGTAACTTGGAGCTAAGGTAACACGAGAGGGCCACCAGCGTCGTGAGAGTCTCCGGTTTCGAATTTGTCTAAAGTAATTAAAACCCTGCACGAGGTTTTGCCGCGCGTTATGCCTGCGAATCGACGTTCTTCACGAGGGTGGTTGTTCCTTTCGCGAACACCACCCAGGAATCTTCGAACGACCACGAACGATGCTCGCTGTCTCTAGCCTGAGTTATACGTGGAAGGGACTACGCCGCGCACGTATCGTTTCTACGTACGTAACGTTAGAACCTACGGGAAGAAAACTCGCGGAACTTATCGTTTCTTCGCGTTATCCCTGTGAAACGTACGCATCCGACCAAACGACCGTATTCCGCGAAGGAGGAGCGAAGTAACGCTTAAAGACGGAAGCTCAAAGCGACCAGTCCACGAAATGGACGAAAAAGATGTTATAACGCGGTGGTCCCGGTTTTTTCGAAGCCTATAACGCGACGACGACAATGGAAAATAAACAGAGGACTACGGGGAAGAAAATAAACGGCCACCTGTTTAGCAAGCTGTCTTGGTTAGCCAGGTGAAATACGTGATGTCACGTGTTGTATCTCACCGTTACGCCGAGAATTGTATGCAGAGGAGGAATTCGATTGTCTCCAAATTGAGGAGCACTTATCTCGGCACGTGACTGCTCGTAGTCGAAAGGTAAAAGCTTCGTCTTTTTTCTTCGACGAGCATTGTCCCTTCCTCGAACAATCGTGGTCACGATAAAAACGTTTACGAGGTTATCGGTGTTGGCGCGAGGAATAAAGATGTTCGAAACAAAACCCTGCGGTTCGTAGCCACCGAATCGCCGTGCCGCGACGTACGATCGTGATCGATTGGTACGATTGTACGATATCGCGGAAACGATACAAGGTTTTAAAAGCATTTCGCGGCCGTATTTCGTGTTTCTCGAGTCGTTTGTCCGGATGTATGGAACGGGAACCCACGAATCGGATATCCTTTGGAGAAACAGAGTGCCGTTCAAAGACATCCTCGTCGTGATCGGCACGCCCTGAACCACGTCCGGCATAACACGAAGTGGCCTTCTCGGAAAACGAGGCAAAAGCGAGCCGCGCTATAAGCAACGTTACGAGACCCTCGTCGTTTGCTTACCGCTTCTCCGGTCATGCACGCGTTCGATCGAATTCGGTAAACCATCGATGAATGGTTGCCCACTTCGTCGACACAATAGACAACGTGAGGTACGGTAAATTGATAAAGTTCCCGAGACGGTGTCGAGGAGCGAACCTAAAGTAGGATAACTATAACGTTTCGGTGAACGCGATCCGATGCATGTGGGCCGTTGAAAAAGCTAAGAACCGCGACGTTACTCGCCCCTGTGTACAGTGGACGTTTCGTGCGTAACGATGACAAATGACCGCGTAAATCATGCGATGGAACGGACGGCTTGGATTATCAAACATAACCTTTGCAGGGAGGCCACTGTACGAGATGAATTCTACGACGCGACGACCGAACGACCGTCTACGATTCTACGGTTTATGTAGACCGCGTCGATTCTATATTGTTCCATTTATCGAGAGAACCGTGCGAACCACGATGCTGTACTCTCGTAGACGATTCTCGAAGAGACACACGATTCGAACAGCCGTTTATCCGAAAACGAAAAGCAAAGACGTCGAGCTCGCGTGGCAAAGAAGTTGTTAACGTACAGGTTCTCGCGCGTATTCGACTACGTAAAAAGACACGAGGGACACGATGTTCGTGGGCGTAGGTGACGCGATTATCGAAGCCATCCCCGACTCGATGAAGACGTCAGGTTTTGACGGGTCAACAATAGAGGTATAAATTACCGATGGTAGAGAAGGACGATGACCGTGGTAGCGCAAACTCCTATCGCCAAGTGGACGGGTGTGCGTTTAGAAGCGCGTGCACGGACGTTAAACGTCGCTGAATCCTAGGATTTTATCTACCATGGTTAAAGATCGATTCCACGAGCATCCGAGGAATATACCCACGAGCTTCGAGCATCGTGGCGAATTCTTGCAACGCCCACGAACTACCTTCGTCCTCCGAAGACGACGAGCTACGATCGAAGAGGTCATCATGGCACCGAGCGTCTCGACCTTCGTGCTCGACCTCTCGATCCTTCGAGGACAATGAATTCATGGTTGTGCCATAGATCCTTGAGCAACAGTGTCTCCACGGTCTCGAAATAGTCTGCGACGAAAGAAGAGAAGGAAATTATCCAGCAACGTACGGCCATCGAATAGTAGATATTTTTGTACTTACTGCTTTTTTCTGTTTTTTTCTTCTTTTGATAAGCTCGATGCGACTCGAACAACCAAAACGCGTACAGGCACCTCGCGTGTAGTTTTGCAATAAATCGTAAACGACCGACTGTTTCACACGACATTGCTGTAAGCGTGGGCAGTTGCGGTGTAGCAATATGGCGCCGTGCCTGGCCGTCCTTCCGTCCCACCTGGATATACATATAAAACGGGCATTGCGGTTAATTAACGAGCATTACGTTAGGTGCCAATCTGCATAATTAGCGGCCCGCGCCTTGCTTCCACCGCGTTCGTCGCGTGTAACGCGTTATACTGGTTATACGCATTCCAAACAATTTCCAAGTTCGAAACTGTACGAAAGAGAGATCGACACGCATCGACGAGGTGCACTCTCGTTTGTACGAGCGTATCTCGTTGATACTTTATCTTTCGAATCGAAAATGGACTCGCTGGTCGCTATAATTGTCGTAGAAAGTGAATCGCACGAATCACGAAGATTCCGAGTGGAAACGGAGCAAAAGGAGCAACACAGGGGAGAGACACCGACGACCCCCTTGAGCGAGATTCCTACCGGTTTACTGCCTTACGTCTACCTGTTATTGTAGCTACGGGGCTGCATTCCAGTTGAATCTAAATGCCTCTGTCACGGCTCGCAATAACCCTAATGGCAGGAACACGATGTTCCTGCTCCTGGGCGAGCATTTTCTGCGGATGCATCGCTTTGCACACGAAACGAATACCTTCTCTTGTTTCGCGCGTCAAACTTAAACTTACGAACGATTCGGACGCGTAAATTGTAGAGAAGGAACGCGGAACACGGGATACATCGTTTACGCGGTGGATTTTCGCAGCTGGCTACTTACACGAGATAACTACGAAGGTCCCCTGAAATTATCCGCTTAAAAGGAACGTGGTTTTCTGGCATCGGCGTGCCATCGATATCGAGACGATGGTAACGATAAATCGAGGAGTTTGACCGATCCTACAACGTACATCGATGATAGAAATCGGGATCGTACCTGAACCATTGTACCACGGATCACTCGTAACGCGATTTTGTTCGCCGCTAAACGTTCGTAGAATTAAACGATGCTCGTACGGTGACTTCGGATTAGTCTGACAGCGCGTACAATGTCCCAAACGAGTTCGCGCATCCGTCGTAAGCGGATCTACCCTATGGTTCTTACGTGACGACATTTAGATCGTCGGTACGCGATAAGCGAGATAAAACTGCAGCTTCGGCTATAATAGGGGCAGCTTGAAAACGCGAGGCCATCGAGACAAAGTTGTCGAGTAAACGAGGAGCATAGCGAGAGGTGCACGAGTCGAGATTAACGCTAAAGAAAACGACGAAGCGAATAACGATTTAATTTTCGTTCGAGCACGAGAACTAAAAGCAAACTGCTCGGCCAGTAAAGTGGTAAAGTGCCGGTAATGTTGGTCCGTTTGGACGGCTGTAGCATTTGCAAGGAGATCGCGATTAAAGTAGATTCGCGAGAATGCGATTAGCCAGAAATGCTAATCGAGCCAGTCGCGGAGGAAGAATCGCGCGTTGCGCCACGCGAAAATTAGAAAGGCGCCTTGCACCGGCAATTGCGATCGGGTCTCCGTTCTAGCTCTTCTAGCGAGAAAACTCTGTATATCCATTTCGTAGCTATCTCTCGATGCGTTCGGCTCCGTTGCGTAAGTCGATTGCTCGCGTCTCGCGATTCCTTAATTAGAAGGCCGACTCGAATTCGACGGTAACGAAAGCAAAGAACGTAATCGATATATCGTACTCGGCGTAGAACGTCCGCGAGAGAATCGCGAGTGGTATCTGATTGCCATCCTTCGACTTATTATCGGTTTGCACCGCTCCCTCGCAAATATTTTTTCGCCGTTGTCCGCGCTGTACTTTCTTCGGCCTCGATCTCCTTGCGAGAACCTCGCTTACGTATTATCGCTTTCGCAATCATTATTAGACGTTGTTGCGCAAGCGAGAGCACTCTGTCCTATATGAAATATCGCCCGCATTCAATCTCAACCGCGGATACGTTGTAATTAGCGTGCAAGACATTGCGTGGAAGCAGAGCCTCTAACGTGGCGTGAATACGCGATATCGCGGCTCGTAGGACACGGACGTCTGTAAAAATCCAGATGCCATTTCAGATAGGTGCCAGCAGATTCGCCATGCCGTTACACCGACAGTGTGCTGCAACTTTACAGCAAGCTCACGACCTACCAATCTTCGCCTCGCTCTGCCTCCAGTTATTCATCCGTGGCTGGCTTTTACATCGTATTAACGCTCCTCCTGTAATAAGTCATGCCGCTCTGCTTATCGGCATTACGATACAAACGAAAACAGCCTTAACGATTTTCCTATTTAAAGATTCGCCATTATCGACTCGTGCCGATAAATCGTACGTTGCGGCGGATAACTTATAGCGGAAAGGTAATTGCACGACAGAAAGGTATCGAGAAATGATAACTAATCGTTCGTTAAGAACAGATGTGCTGACAGATGGCCGTGGCAAACGCTATTCTCACATTCGCTACCAAGTGCCTCGGGTCACTGTAATCGACGGACTATAAACTGACTCTATCAGACCCTTCCTCTATACTCTATATAGTTACTTTTTCCGCTAAACCTGTTGCTACATGCTGTACGAGAATATTCTGTAATCTATGCATTCTCCTCATCCAGTTATCCTTGTCGCGTCCGCTCCCGCTCGTATCGAAATCGCATCGAGGCTCGTTCGCGTCAGCTCCGTTGTTTTCGGAGGCGATCTTCCGTAAAACGAGGATGCGCTTAGAGTCTCGTTACGACACCCCTCGAACTCGACGACGTATCGCGATATCGCCGAGTTTCACGGAAACTCGGTAACTCGTTGCTACGCATCGTCTACGGCGAGAAGGACGCGTTATTCGTCGAGTGTCAACGTCGAGCGTGCAGTGCCAACTCAATTAACGCGATCGCGACGACGATAAATCCTTTCGTTTCCCTTCCTTTCCCTTCTCTGCCCTCTCCGTCTCTGCTTACGCGATACGAATCGAGAAAACGAAACGGTACGTTATGCATTGTACCGTAATTTGCACTTCGCAACTCCTAAGAATCCGATCGATCCCGTGCTCGCAGAGTGTACCTAGCCGTTCAAATCGTAAAAACACGGTCGCTCCCCGAAGGAATCGCGCGTAGTCCTTCAACTTCTGTTCGAATAGCTCGGAAACATGCAACGGGACAAACGATCCGAACAGAGTTTTTCTCCTTTTCCTAGAACGGTGCATCGAAACCGGTGTGCTTCGCCGAGTGCATCCTAATTATCGCGAAAAAATGACCATCGTACCCGCGATTAAGCGCCGTCTCCAGCACGTGTATGTAAATGCCGGTAAGTTGCACGCGATTGCGCGAAATAAAGGGTACGAGTGCGTAGCGGTTAGCGCGAACGTGCACCGATGGAAAGAGGATCGCGTGTCCCGGTAAGCGAGCTGAAATGCGTCCAAGTCGTCACTTTGGCCAGCTAACGACGAGCCAACAACTTTGCGCGGAATACGCGTGTGTCCGCGTTCGTCGAATCGTTCGCCAGCTTCCGATTTATTATACCTACAAACGTTACACAGTGGCGAGGCGCGACGCGTAAACAAGCGTTACGCGTGTAGGCAGATTAACGGCGCGAGAAAAAAGAGCCACCTTCCAAGAACTTTATTCGACGCGATGGATCGTCAAGGTTTATTCCGTGTAAGAGGTAGGCTCGTACGCGAAATGCTCGAGCTCTTAGAGACGACGGTATTAACGAGAAAGCCGAGAACACGATACCGACCTATCTCTGCTTTCCCTCGTTGTTCCGCGCCGCTTTCGTCTATATCGCGAGCCCTAAAACTAGGTGTTAAGCGAAATCCCAAGTTCGTTAACACCCGGAACGAAAACCAATGCTCAGAGCGCGACAACTTTCTCTGTCTTTCCCCGGTTCGAACGCGCAGAGTTTCGTCTTAAATCGGATGGAAGAAAAACGCGTTTCCTGCTGGATGGTTTCAATGTCCAGCACACGAGCGTACGTCCCTATCTCTTGGTCGCGTTATAGCCAGACGCTTTCAAAACGGAATAATACGGAATGCTGATCGTACTCGTTCTTAAAACTCTGTCAGAGTGCAGATACTTGTTCGAACGAGCGACGCACGTTTTTACATCGCGCTATCTTTAAGCGGAACAGTATCGTACGCGGTTACGATCGGACAGGTCAAAATATTGGAATATAGTTCGCAGAGTTTTCGATTGTAGCGAAAATCGTAAAAAGATAGGTGATTTATAAGCGTACGCGGTGTCCGCCTCGTGGTTCGTTCGTTCCTTATCTATCGATTTAACGCGTTCTAGAAGAAGTCTAAAATCAACGTGGCGTTGACAAGACTTGTCCATCGGTAAATCATTGGCCACGAGCGGTGACATGTTCCGTAGCCCCCTATCAGGACGAGTCTATTAAATCTGCAACAGGACGGAATGTCTGCCACGGCCATTACCATTCCGCCAAGTCGTAAGTTATCTTCGTTGACAGTGGGCGCGCATAGAAATGTCTTCGGCCGTGATACCTTCTGACTTCTTCTTCTTCTTCTTCTTCTTCCACTGGATCTTCTCCTTGTTTTTCTTTTGCTCCTTCCTTCTCGTTTCGCTCGCAACCGTCTTTGGTCGCGCTGTTAGCCGCCGACATCCCCATCAACCCATATAATCAACGCGCTCGAATCTTTTCGGTAACGCGGTTGTAAAATCGGTAACAGTCTGCAGGTTTTTTCGGTAGACGTCGTCGTTCGTGAACTTACGCGTTTTCGATTGTTTGACGACATTCGGTTGTCTTCGGTCCGATTGACGTCGAATGACCTCGCGAAGACTATCGAAGGTTTGGACTCGAGGAGGCATCGGACGAGTCGCGAGGCGACCGATTGGTATAAAATTTGCATCGCATTCCAGTTGGCCGCTGCGGTGCGACGCGGCGGCCCTTGGCAGTACCAGTAATAGCGGCCGTGCATCGTAGGTAGATCCACGAAGAGATCTCACCTCGGCACCTCCGCGAAACTCGCGGACACGAACGTAAAGAAGAAAAGAGGAGGGAAAAAGAAAGAAGAGAACACGCGAGACGACAACGAGAACGAGAAGAAGACGAAGAAGAAGGAGGAGAAAAAGAGGAGAGGAAGGTAGAAGACCGGCAGCTCTTCGTTCCTCTTTCTTTTCGAGCCCTTCCAATTCTCTCGTGATCATAAAGGTTTTGTTGTAGCCGCCGAGTCGAACGGTAAATCAAGATGGTTGCTTTACGTAATGGAATTGCACCGGCCACGTCTTAATTAGGAAAAATCTGAAAGCACATCCGTTTCCAGCCCGGCGATCCTAAGCGGAGTTAAGGCACCCATTGCATTCTCGTTAACCGTCTCTGCTTTTGAATGCACCGCGCGGCGAATTATTCGTTACGCCATTTACCTCGAGCCTTTGTGTCGAAGAAAATGCGCCCTCTACCGGGCAACAATCGCTACACGCATCCTCGTAAATACGCGATTAACGAAACGATAAAACGGAAGAACATTTTGAGAAAGCGAGGAAGAATCTTGCGTTTGGTTTGTTCGTGGAGCATGGTTCGTACCGACGTTAATAGATTCGGTCTGTTCGGTTCAACGATAAATTCGCGTTTATGACTACGATGGCCACCGCGATCGTTCGTTGTCGAAATTTTTCAGCATTCCGTGCACGCTACTCGAGAATCGTGCTTTCGCTGGTTTTCACTCTACGCGAATGCCAACATGAACGTTGATCCAAATTTACGTGAGATATCCAATTACGGTTCTTAGTCTCGACTGCTGGTGAAATACCGCGATGACTTCCGAGACAAGTGGCGAGACTTCGAGTCTCGAGCATCTTCACCGAGAAGTACGAAACATACGTGATTTTATGTCGCGCTTAACCTCTGTGCTATCCGCTATATTCTCGCGCAGGCCTTTGAATGTTTAGAAACCTTTCCGAATAAAATCATCGAACTGAATGCTTTCATCGACGAGTATATGCCGGAATCGGTTAAAACCAGCAAGTATGACGAGAACATAACCGGTCGAAAAGTCAGGTGTCAATCTACGCTATCCACCGCGAAAAATTGCGACTTGAACAGCGTCTCGGATTTTGGTGGTAAACGTCGGAAGCAGACATCTCAGCATACGAACCTTTCTGTTCCACTGGTGTTCTTTCAGTTTCAAGTTACTACTCTTTACCGATCTGTAATCACGGTCGAACGCGGCACGGAGTTTGCAAAAGAAAATTTTATCGGTCGCGAGGTGTAGCCAGTTGCAACGGACGTCGAAGACCCGGTCCGCTTGGACAATTGTTGGCGTTTATAGTGAGCAGTTTAACGGCGTGTACGAAGAGAATTGTAATTGCTCCGTCCAGATATATCATCGATAACGTCGTCTCGTCGTTCTTCCAAAGGTAAGAACCAGTCGATTTTCGTCGAGATACAGACATTCATCGGTCGTCTTGTCTTGAACACAGGCGAGAGTTGAAAAACGCCGAATGCGGACCCTCGCCGGATTGGGACAGCTCGCTTTCGACATGCGTGTTCGCGCTCAAGAAAGATACCACGGCCATCGGAAAGCTTATCGACATTATGCGACCCGCTGTAGTGAAACTTATAACCGACACGACGATCGTAAGTGTTGGCGGTCGTGAATTTTGTCTGATCGAAATAAAAACTGATTTATTCGGTTCAGCTGAAACGCTGGTTGCAAGCGGTTGCTCTGGCGACCTCGTCGCCATCCCCGGAATTAACGAACGCCACTCGTAACACTGAAACCATCGACTGCTGGGCTTACGAGTTGTTCTTCCATCTCAAGTACCTTCAAGTGAATCGTGCGCGACGAACCACCGTCGACAAAGTATGCGATCCTTAAAGGCAATTCTATCCGTCGCGTCACGCCGTACGGTTACCGCGGGGAATGCGTTAATTTCCCTTTCGAGCCGATGCGACTGTAACAACGACTTTCAGCCGTGCTTTCAAGCTCGTTAACGAAACGCTGTTTCATCAGGTGGTGGCCAAAGAAGAATCCAAGCCTAACGAGCTGATTCACGCCAACTTGTGGCATCGCTTGGTACAGCTTCGCGACAATTACATCATCTTGTACGAAACGCTCCAGACCTACGACAAGACTCGCAACTCCGAGCCGGCGAAACAGCAGGATTAATGTACGATCGTTAGTGTCGAAAGTAAAAAGAAAAAAGCGTAATTCGCTCATCGAGTTGGTTAATTACGATTACGAAGGAATAAAGGGGTTAAGAAGTCGCGTTTCGCGAACAGTTTTCCAAAGAACATTAACATAAGCTGTACAACGAGTTTAACTCGAGTAGAAGGTCCGTCGATCGAACCTCTCGCCCGTTTGTTTCGACACGATTCAGCTGACATGGCACGCTATTGTGGTTAACATTTAAACTTCGTGCCGAGGAAGGGAACGCAGACAGGCTACAGGATTTTTGCTTCGCCGAGATTGCACCACCCGACCTGCAGTCACCGTTCGCTCCATCGACCATTTTTTTTTTCTCTCTTCGAGTAATAGCGTAACCTACTTGGCCGGATAGAACGTCAAGCGTTTTTCACGGCGAACCCAATACTATCGGACACTAATATCTACGATTGTTCGATCACGTTGCAAAACCGATATCGTACAGTTTCTACGTTCGTTGCACAAGTTTTAATCGAAACGCATTCGAAGCGAGGAGGGAAAATTTCACTGTCCCGACGAATAATAATAAAGAGTGGTTCGTGAAATGACTACGAACGTGGAAGACGAACGCGTACGGCGTACACGACCTTTCCAGTGCAACGAGTCTACTAGGAACCAGTCATCGGACGCGATAGAATTATTAACAATTTACCAACGACCAACGTACACATGCTCGACGTACATTCGCTTGCCTCTTGCCGTTCCACGAGATCTCCTTCGTAATTCATCGAACGTGAGTAGCACTTGTCATACGCGGATAAGGTCGATACTCCGGTCACTCTGATCTAATCCCTCTTCGGACATTGTCGGAAGTATCGAGCATCGGCGAAAGAAAGCCGATGCACGTTTTGTATCGAGTTCCGTTGACACCGATTACACCGTTAGCTAATATGCAATTTTCGTAACGAGGTTCTCGCTCGTTTTCTTCGCCAGGCGGATCGAATCCAATCGAGCCGAGCCGAGTCGAGTCTTCCGTTCCCACAATAAATGCAGCGGCAGATCTTTCTGGGGCTCGAGGGAGTGCCGGTAAACATCACGATGCCTAGTATGGTCGCTCGGTTATCGAACAATGCCAGAAAGAAGGAAGGAAAACGGTGCCGCGTAACCTCGTTTCTTGTCCCGTTCGATCGACGCGGTAATTTCCGCGTTTATCGCGAACCGAATTAATCGATTATTCGTAATTACAAGAATCGACGACGTACGAGACCGCTAAACCGGTGCGATCCGTTTCGCGAACAGCGATCCACCGATAAGATGTACGCGCGTATAAAACGATTCCCGTGACGGTGATAAATACAACTGTTCGCCGCGAATCATCCGGATTCTCATCTAGCGTCGAACCGATATACGTTTCATCCTGACGATCGCACGCTGCTTCTGTTATCTGGCGAGTAATCGAAACGAATGATGTCGTTGAGCAACGGCATCCAAGAGACGTTATTACGCTATTAAAATCGAAACGCCGACAGTGCGCGTGATATTAATTACCGTGACAGTTATGCGATTATAAATCAAAGTTATTTGCTATTCACCGGCAGATAACTAGCTGGAACGCTTCGTTTCGTTCGAAAACGCTTCGGAAAGTAACGCGATGAAAAGTGGTCACGAGAGAGGAACGGTTTTCCCGACAGGTCGGATGGGTTAGGTATCCGCCAACGTTTCCATCCAAAGGTAAACGCGTTAAACGAGTATCGACCCCAACTAACCTATGATCTTGGTTGATAGGTGATCGAGAGTTAAGCCTCGCTCTATCCATAACAGCCTCGTACCGAGTCCCTCGCATGGCTCTATCGTGCGAACCTACGGTAGTCACGACTCTGATTACGAGCCACGTAAACCACCGGAGAGCCGTGTGAAGGGAAAATAGGCGGAGAGAAGAGAACATAGGAAAAAAGGAGAAAACTCGATGCTGGGTATGTCGAAATATCGGTAAATTTATTCGAATTTATTTCGGGTTGTCCATCCAATACCGATCATGCTGCTTCGCGAAACAACATAAAATTCGAAATCGTTTCGACGGGTACTCGCGTACCAGCAACAGAAGAGATACAGGAGCTCTCGAATCCGAGGAAGAGCAAAGATCGCGATCGTAAGATCGTACACGGGACTAGCAAGATCCAAAGGAACCGTTAGAGTTAACGATGAGTTCGCTTTCCTGCCTGTTCGCGATCTTTACGCTTTGCAATTCCGCGAGTGGATATTGCTGCGATACCACCGGTAGCGCGTGGAGGCGGTTAACAAGATGAACGATCCGTCCAGAGAACAACGAAGGTACATGATCGTATAGTTTGCTCGGGATTTCGCGATGTTCGGTAAAATCGGAGATATAATAGTTTCCTTTCGACGACGCGAAAAACTCCTTCGAGTTCGCAAAGTGTAGCAAGCTCTTATCGCGGATAGAAAATCTCTCTGGAGGAGACGGTACTGATCGTTTCTCTCGTTAAAACGCGAGCTTCGGGGACTGACGTATTCCTTTCAAAGATTTACGGCGCGGAATGAAAACGAGTATACGATAAAGAAAGCGAAGCACTTGGTTCCGATCGATTGAAAACGGCAAGTTACGAAGACGAAGATAAATCGTGATGGAACCTTATATCACTGCCAAACGATAACAGCTAAACTCGTCCTGCTCGAAATTAACCAAAGTAGTGATCGTAAATGATACGAAACGTACGTATCCGGCATATCGAGTCGAATCTGACCTCGTTCCTGTTTTAAAATCCCTTCTCGAATGACGGTCGCAATTGGAAGACAACGATGCCCCTTTACGCGAACATTCTCGCAACGTACATACGTAAGGCACGGTAGAAAGGAAAATGCTTTTGTAATAATCATCAAAGTCCGTGGCTACACCGTATCCGTCTTTTAGCGCACGGCAATACAGAATCGTGGGTGTGTACCTCGAGCACGCTACTCGAGAACAATGTGACATTATGGTAAATGACTGAGACCGTTGTCGTCGAGGAACGGTTTGTCCCGTACTGTTACGTTTCGCTCAGCATGACCCGTACAAACTTTTTTCACCGATCGACGATTTCGCGATAAAGTTACGCCGTATTATCCGGCGATTTTCTTTCGATTTCCAGACAGGCGGGAAAGGACGGATCAACGACGTAACAAAATTTCCGCGCTTTCGCGATTCGTTTTCTAAAAACTGGTAGATGGAGGAATAATTTATGATCCAGGAAAACACGCGCGAGCCTCAAGTTTCAGTTAGACGCGTAACCACATTCGCGTGTCTTCATCTGACGCGTTATACGCAAGAGCGGTCACCCAGAGATCCGTATAGGATAGATTGTCCTCGACGTGCACGAACCGTTCTAATCCGATCCGTGAAAATATGAATCAGAAAACTGACAATTGGAAGTCGAACTAACGGGATTTCTAATGCCTTACGTAACGCGTCTACGTTGCATAATCGATTTCGTGATCAGAAATATTATTATTCGGTTGCTTGCCCGATATAAAAGCTTCGTATTATTTTATCGATATGCCGGAACTCATAACCGTGCCACCACGGTGAAATTTAATGGTACATCGCGAACGAAAGCTCGCGTAAAATTGCAAGTGTTCGCGTATCTTTACTACGGTCATAACTTGTTTACGAAACAGCGATTTCTATCGGAAAAATGGTTTTGTTAAATAATTAGACAGTTTATTAGATAGAGACGTTCCTTCTGCTACGATTAAATATTATGTACCTCTGATTATCGTAGTTATTATAACGGACCTTAGAAGTTATCGAAAAGTTGATGATAGTAGCCGTGCGGTAAGCCGCAGTGTACCGTGCGCTACGACTCATTAACAATCTATTGTATATCAGAAGTGGTAACGCGTTGTGATGCAACTTCAATTTATCGAAGCGACATGTAACTTTAATCGCGGTAAATTTTTTCGGAATGCCTGCACCGACTGAAATTTCGTTTTCCTCGCAGGGTCATGTACTCCGCAACGACATAAACGACGCGTTTACCTAAATTGCCCAAGAAATCGTTCGATCAACGGTAATCGTTGCTCTCCATAATACGAGGTCCGCGTGGAGGAATACCGCGTGCCGGTCCAGAGATCTCGTTAACGTGGTCGATCTATAAGCTGCAGAAGAATAACTGTGGAAAACGCGTGTGCCGCGAAACGCAACACTTTCCATGTTACCGAGGAACGCGTTGCGCAACCATAGGTGTACCTTTCGCGAAATGTACGTAGGAAATCGAGCATGTATCCCCTGGTCACGCGATAGCTGTATTCGTCGGCAAAATCTACTTCCTGATTCTCGGAGCTTCCACTGACCGACAATCGTAAGGGGATAATTTGTGACCGAAGAAAATTACCGATAAACCTATGCCTCTTACGCGTTATGCAAGAAAAAGAAAGTTCGTAGTTTCGTTCGATTCAGACGAAAGTATAGACCACTTTCGTGGATCGCTACGAAACGCGGCGGTTATACACTAATGATTGTCGTATTTAGACGATGAAGCGTATTTTGAAAATTTCGATAATTACACGGCGATCCCGTTAGAGTAAAAAGTTATGATCGCACGAGAGGAAAATAAAAGCACGAGCTCGAGTTACGAGCAACTTTATCAGAGAGAAATCTTTCGTTTTTTCAACGATGGAGGTAGCGTGTTTCTGAATCGGTATTTCCGAAACATTGTTCGTGTTTACATTGAAACTCGTACAATTACCGTTGACCATACATCTTACGCATTATACAGAGATATTGCCTAGACGTTGTAAGATAAGCACGCATGAATCCCTGCCGCGATAGAGCGAACAGGCCGAGCGGAATACACGATTATGCAAAATTGGTATTCGCGGTAGGGTTCCATGCGTTGATCTTAAATTACGCGACTTCTTGACGGAGGGATACTCGTGATTATCGTAAATTATAATTATTCCTGGAACGAACAATGAAAATGGCCGAGTTTTAACCTCGTGATTAACGATCGCTCGAACGATTTATCGATAAAGAAGTGAAGAGTCTAATTAATCAGATAATCAAAGAGACTTTGTACGAGAAGCAGAAATACACTCGACGCGAGTAAAACAAGATAATTCGCTTTCGTTCGAAAGTATCGCGTGCGTACGACGTACTCGCGATCATCCAACGATCGGTAACCGGGAATCGCGAGTGCATACATTCTCGCGGTGTGTCGCCAGGTGATCGATAGCGATACTCTTCAAAAAAGATATCAATCTTCGAGGACTACAGATTGCGTTTATTTGCAACTTAGTTTCTCGATTAAAGGGTCGTCGATTTAAAGTTACAAAATAACGTCAGTAAACAGATTACGAGTTGTCGTTCTGCTATTATGTGTGACAAATTTACGGTTTCTCGAGAGTAGAATCTTCACGACGATAACCCATTAAGGATACACTTTTATGTCATATTAGAAAACATAAAACATTTGTAAAACGAACGTTGCACAACGGATCCTTGACAGCGTACTACACTTATTATTTCATTTTTACCATTTAACTTGTTTACAGCATTAGCATTACAAATGCAAGACGCGTTCTACGGCGCAATATTTCATACCCTGTTTACCGAGTACTCTGCCGGTCATAAAGAATTCATGCCTGTAACTTAACGCTTGATTTTCTCGTTCGCGAAAAATTTATTTCAAGCGCACGATTATACGAACACGATAAATCGGCGGGCAATAGATTTAAATCGATAAAAAAGATTAAATGATACATCGTTCAAATACCTGCTACCTATTTACGAGTTGTTGTTCGAAGAGGATGAACGCTTCGAGGCTAAATCAGGATACGGCGGAATATGTACAACTAGATGCGAATGCTTCGAAGGCTGTGCATCGCTGTCCCCTCAACCCTCGCAGCTACCGTCAAGTTCAAGGATGCCGTCCAACTCTAGGTTCACCCGAGACCGGTACGTATACGACTAAACTAAGCGATAGAAAGAGATTCCCCTCTTTCGAGATGCCTCGACCAGATAACGTACATTGTTTCAAAAGTACGTAGCGCATCGTTTCGCTACGTGCCTGGTAAACGACGGAGAAACACGATTCGGTAAAAGCAAGGCCGTACCAGAAATTCTTTGGCTCGATATTCTTTCACTTTTTTACGATCCAGAGCCCGATCGTTATATCGACATCCTCCTGTTCTCGACGATCGTCAAGTTCAAGGATGTCTTCACTGGTTAGCATCGCTGTAGACACGCGAGCTGTAAGGGTAGAATGGTTTCCAGTTCGTTCCTTTATTTCTCGTTGCCCGTAATGCGCATAAAATTCAAGCTGTGACGCTCGACCAAGATAATTATATCGTATCGAGCTATTTCGACCGAAATTATGAGGGACGGGAGGTAAGTTGGGAACGATATTTTTAGTGGACGCGACGATCCGTATAATTTTCCCATTCGTATCCCGAATACGAGTACTCGTGCCATATGGTCCCTGATAATACCGTTTACCCCGTCACTTTCGAACATACTGTTTCGTTGCTAGCTTGCCACGTACATGGAATAGAATATCGCGTTTCGCGAAGGGTACGCAACTTTATGGTAGCGTAGAGAACGCGTACGTAGGTACAATTGCGGACAAATTTGAACAGAGCTCGATGAAATAGCGCAAAATACTGAAATGCGTAAAAATAGCACCTCGTACATTCCGCGATGTAAAACGGTTGTAAATTCTTCGAGGGAACGAGACTCGAAAGTGGTTAAGAAACGAGCCAACACCTGCCACAGATTGCTAGCGAAAAACTGCTTTCGCGATCGTTGTTTCTTCAAATTAAGGGCCAAGAACGCGACGTTAATGTCTCGAGAAAAACGCTTACAATGTTCACGATCTAAAACGAGGATCGCGACTGATCGATTTATTCGATACACTTGGAAAACGTAATTTCCGCGACAATGGAAAAAGAGCATCGATAATGATCTGGTGGGAAAAACATCTCGTTATCGAGACGCTATAAACAAGTCGACCTCGTTGCGATCCCGACGCATGAACTACGCCTTTGCCCTTAAGGGCTCCTGGCAACAATGCTTTCGCCTTGGTCCGAGCAGGATCTCCGTGGAGGATCGCGTACAGGCGCCAATGGCGATGATGTAGGTGGATCTGAATGCGGCATAGAAGAGAAGGAGGTAAATAGCGAAAGGGGAAAAGAGAGAAAACTAGTGGACGATCTGCGAGGTTAGGCGCAGCCGCGGTGCAAGTCACTGCACTCCTATGCCCCGTTGCGCACCGCCGCGAAACCTCGGCTCGCCCGAGCAGTCCTATTGCAGCCGGTTTACCGGCTCCGCGTATTTTTCATTGACAACGAGAGAAAATAGGATGTACCCTGTACTGCTAATACTCGACCAAGAAAAAGAACAGTTTACCCAACTATTAGAGTCGTCTTGCTTAAATAAGATTATACGGATTGTACGGACACGAGTACGCGTTGATGGCATCGTACCTTGTCCGTTTCCTCGGCGCAGATAACTCTGCGAACGACGCCGTAACGAATCGTCCTAATATCGGGCCGAAGCTGGCAAATAACCGTCTCGCGCGACCTATCGATTCTTCCGCGGTGCACGGTTTCCCATCGAGAAGAAAAACCGCCCCGAATGAGGGAACAAAACAGAAGATACGCGATAGCGTGGTATCCTTGCGTGCCGGAGGACGAAGGCAGACTTCGAAGAACCGACTTTCCTGATGTCGAGCAAAAGTACGTTCCTCTATTCCCTATCTCGCGCATCGAGACACCGTAAGCTCCTCTCGCTCTCCCTCTCTCTTTCGGCGATATTCCTGCGCATCTAGCCTCGAGTACTTCGAACGCGGAAGCTTGTTGCGGGGGAGTGCATATGCAGGATCGCGTCTTACAGACGCTCATCCGCTCGTCCGCTCGGCCGGTCGACCGGTCGACCGGCCTCCTAGGAAGGTCGTGCCATTCAGCGGCCGTTCACCCGTCATCCCTTTCTTTTTCCCTTCTTCTCCTCCTTCTTTTCTTTACCTATCTCGAGTATACCCGATACAACCGCCATTGTTATTACACGTATACTAGAACCACCGAGCATCTGGTCTATCCTAAGGGAAAATAACTCCGGTGTTGGTTTCTTTTTCGCGACGCTCGCACGAAAGCTGACATAGAAACCTTGATCTTTTCTTCCAAGTACGAGACGCGCACGGCAAAAGAATAGAAGAATATTCGCCATAACGATAAGGGAAAATACGAGGGACGCGTCGCGATACGGAACTATAGCGTGGCCGTAGCCGATTTAAACGCGAGAGATACGCGAGGGTGAAATAGGTACATTTACAATAGCTGTCAGCTGATACGATTAGCGTCTTAACGCTTTCATACTCGGTATATCAGCAAATGGTCTTGGCTTGGACGTTCACCTCTCGCCCATTTGTCCTCCTGCATCCTCTTATCTTTCTAACGCGTTCTTATAACCGGTCCTCAGAACGCGTTGATCTCACCAGCGAACGCCTACGGTGACGAATTAGCGTCGATGAAAAATTACGATCCCGCTAATAAATTCGTGTCCCCGGAGACGCGGACTCGCGGTGATTCGTAGATTTTCTCACGCGTCGAAGCGGCCGCGAGCCACGGCCTCCTCTTCCTAGACGATTTCTCTTCTTAATCGTAACGTATGTCCTCCGATCCACGTCCTTGGACAGAAGAACTCACGATCGACGCAACGCGAGCCTCGATAACCTCTTTGATTAGAAGAATTCAACAAGAAAGAGCCAGACGGCGCCAGCCTTTGCCGAGAAAAAGCGGTCGTGTTGAGCCGTTCTAATACTCGAATACCAGCCAACTTATGTATTTCTAGATGTTATAACCGTTCGTTCCATCGATGTTGACAGTTAGACGAACGCGTACGACCACGTCGTCTAATCGGAAAAGGAGCAGCTCGAAAATATTTATTACGAAGCAACGACGCGCGGCTGGAATATAAAAATAAATGTCTCCGATTCGCGCTAACGAACAACCGATCTTAGCCTTTTACCTGCGATAGCTTCCGCGAAACTGCTGCCGGCTAAACGCACCACTTAACGTTTGTTCGTCGTCGCGTTACACGAGCAAGCGATTATATTTTTCACGTTTCAGAGGCCGTTAACGTCCTAGCGTAATTAAAGCAATTATCGATAGACACCGCGTTTCCGATGTTGGACGATCAAAGATCGTGGACGCGAGAAGCGGGCAGGTGGGTACTGCCACTATTATGTCGTGAGAAACTATGCGATTAATTTCCTGCTCCGCGAGTATACCGGCACGGCGCGGCGTTACCAACGTACTTGCGCGAGTCCCGGTAGCAAGAAACACGTAAATGCGTTCAGCTCGTCGCGTCGATGATCTTCCAGCAAACACCGGTCAACATAGTCACAGGTTCTCCAATTTCCGCCAAAGGAATTCGAAACGAACGAACAATTTTTATCGAATTCGCCATCGAGTTTAGCACGAATTATCTACAAAAGTCAACGCGAGACAAAGCGGTTTCGCTACCTGCTCGCTCTCTTGCTAAGCTATAATCGATAATTCCGTTGACAACTTTATTACTTATTAGCTTATTATACGCGCCGATATTACGTTGAAATTGACCGTTCTCGTCGAAACGATCCTCGTCGCTTGTTCCATCAAGGTCGACCGGTGCATTCGCGACTAAAAAGATAGATCGTTGAAACGAAACTATTCGAATCGCCAATCGATCGCGATCAACGTTATTTCCTCGATTGGCGTTTAAAATCGAAACGTGAACGCGACGCAAATCGAACGACGCGACGAATTTCTGCTCGAGATCGTAGAAATTTAATAGTCGAAATAGTCGCGTCGAGTGAGTAAGTCATAAGAGAAAACGGTTATGCGAGAAGAAGGTGACGTTTGCAACAGCTCGTATTATTATACCGGTTCGGTTATGGCTTGTAAGGTTGAATCGCGCTGGAATGTAGAGAGTTTAAGAGTGGTTCGCTCGGAGAGAGGATTTGCGATAGGCAACACCCGCGCCTTCACCTTCCTCCCTCTTCGCGACTTCGCAATAATCCCTTCTGCCAAAGAGTTGCCAGCTGCAGTCGTCCGTATCTTGTCTGCAGTCGTGGCGCACACTTGGGAACACCATGGCGTGTCGGGAATGCGGAAAGGACGAGTTTCTAGTACTTTTGTTGCGCGTATCTACCTGGTAACCTGAGACTCGTTGATGCGGTAGCTCTTCGAAAACCGCGTCCGCTTCTACAATCTTTTAGACCAGATTGTATTTGTTCTTATCAGATTCAAAGGCTTCCTTGGTGAGGCGGCTCTGGTTAACTTACCCTGTTGCTATACGCGTTTAATAAACGAGCAAACACGCGACGAATCCAGCGGATTTCTAACCAGATCGTCACCTTTATAACGAACCGAGAACTTCGATATAACATAAACGTGGCTTTCGACGAACAACGACTTGCAGCTACACTTCGACCGTAGCAGGCTATCTTCGTCGCTTCGTTTTCGGGATTTACATCAATAGCACGTTCGGAAATTTGGTCGAACGTTTCTATGTCGATCGCTCGTCGATTTACGCGAAAATAAATGCGTCCAATTCCTATGCAGACGTCCAACTTGCTCGTAAAGTAATGCTCGATAGTCTATAGAACGGATCGCTGCCACTATTACGATCGCCATTAACTATTTTACAGGTTTATCGTGGCTCGATCTCGAGTACAGCGTTTCGCTTCGACACGATGCTTCACGGTCTCGCTTGCTTTACGAGCCATTGTTGCCAATTTTTACAACGTAACCGACCACAGCGGCTGAACTTTCAGTGTGAAACGATTCGATAACGATGTCGTCAAATTCGTTATTTTTCTCGCGAAAACGCCACTTGATCGTGACTCTCTCGAGTTCGCGCGTACTTTCTCTCTCTCTCTCCAAAATCAACGTTCTAAAATGGACAAGATCAGCGTGCTTTAATCTCATATCGGCGCGTTATAAAATTACGAAGATTGCGATACAGGAGGCGACTTTGCTTGGTCAGTCGAACCGCTATGCGGCGGACATGTCTCCGAAGGAACGTTCTCGTTGCCAAGAGCGAGAGTCTGTCAAACGACCGAGTAAAATAGCTTATTCTCTCGATTAAAATTAAAACTATGATTCGTTACCTCTCCGAGCAGAATAGCTTCTTTGATTTTGGGTATGGCTATTTCGAGAAGGTTACATTCGTAATCGGACAGAGGCGGAATACCCACGTGTTTCTGAATTCCATCCGGACCTAGTTCCAAGGGAGCAGCGAAATATGTTAAATCTGGTACCAGGCAAGATCGAACGTAGGCGCATTCCACGACACCGCTCTGATGTCGCAAAGCTAAACGGGTCAAAATGAGCCACCAATTTGTATCCCGTCATGGAGAATATTACGCGCGGTACAATATACGATACCTTTGCAAAGAGATATACAAAATCTGGCTGCTCCGAAAGCCAAGCCGAAACATATTCTGTCTTTCTGTTTGCTTGTCTTTGCTATCTTTTCGTCCGCCAATCGCATCGCATGTGTTAATTGCCTGGCTTCTTGCTGATTAATTAATGATCCAGTTAATTATTTACGGTTACGAGAGGAATGTTGTAGAAGAAAATTGTTGACCTCCGATATTTTGTTACAAGGTTTTGCTTGAGAAAGAAGCGGCACACACGTATTCGAACAAGCTCCGCCAATCACTGGTACCATTACACACTCCGGCTCGATACCTATTACTTCGGCCACAAATGTATTTGCTCTAACACAGTTCAGACTAGTTATGCCAAAAATGCGATTGGGATTATAAACTCCGGCTCTTTTATACATTTCCATCGTCAAAGGTATTAAGCTGTTTATCGGATCCATCGCAACCGCGAGCATAGCCTAAGGAAAGAAAGACAAATCACGCGATGGCATAACGTATCAACCGTGCTAGAGTTTCGCAAAATTTATAAGATAACAGTTGTCGGACGTAAAAATAGGTAAAACAGAAAAAGAAACGCGTCATCGCTATGAAGGAAATGGAAGACGACGAAAGACAAACACTTTTGTCCTTGCCGAGATTGTCACGAAGAATGTCGAAAACAGCCAGCTCGTAATTAATGAAGTTGCGAGGGCGTTAAAAGCCGAGGTCAACTACTATACGTAAAAAAAAAAGAAAAAAGAAAGAAAGGAAACGATGGCCAACCATGTGTAAAGCACCGACTCGTTGTCACAACGTGTTTTCAGAAGGTTCGTGATAAATAAATTGCAACGATTTGCGAGAATAAACTTCGATTATTAACAAGATTAAGCTTCAATTTATTATCGGTAATGGATTAAGAGGAAATAAGAAATAAACGAATTAATTAATTAGTGTTCGTTAGAATATCGGCAGTCACTGTTAATCAAAGTCGATTCGGTATCAAAACAATTTTTTAACTATAGCAAAAGAAACTATAAATTTAATGGTCCTATTAGTCTTTCTCGGATTTTATGGGTCAATAATGTCTGAAATTTTACTATGTAATAAAGTTTACGTGTTTACCTGGGGACAAAATTTAATAACATTTGGTAAAAAGTCCGACAAGATATCGGCATTATGCTTCAACGTCTCTGACCTTGATTCATTTCCGATCGCTTGATTCGCGACGATCATAACTATTTTAGCACCCTCCAGCGTTTCTTGTAGACATTTCTCGGAAGAATTGCACGCGCTAACCTTACATTTCGTATCGATGTGACTCAAGTCCAATGAAAGACCACGAGTACATTTGCTATCGTAAATTGCCAATTCATCGATCAAAGATGATTGTTTCAGGAATAACGAAAGACAATTTCCTGCGACAAACCAACGTAGTTAATAGAGGGAACATGATTATGTTGAAACTGTAGCTTAAATTGTTTACCCGTTTTACAGGCAGCCCCTAGAACAGCCACTTTCATAGATTTTGAAGAAAAACGATTCGATCGCATAAAATATATTTCAGAAATACTCTGTACTATTCTATTAATTTGTAAAATCTTGTGTCTGACATTTGAGATGCGAATTGAAGATACAAACATGTTGTCACAGTTTTTTCTTACTATCGTAAAATACAGTCTCGTACAGAAGTAACACTAATTTAAGCCCATGCTTAAATTGCAATCGTGAATTTTGACAATAAGTTATATTCTATGAGAACATATTGAACGAACAAGATATGTATAATCTTCGTTTCTACGAGTCTGAGACGCGCTGAAGCGAGTAGCCGTGGTGCCATCTTTTGTAGTCGGCCCAAATCTTGTACGATGATATCGTAGGAAACTTGCCTTGCATATACATATGTATACGAGTGCATAATTAAACGTGATTGAGCGTATTAATTAAGTTTATATATTTTCTCAAAGCTTGTATTGTCTTCTTCGTCAATTGAATAATTAATATCACAACTACATCCGTAATTGTAATAACACATCAGACATGGAATGTAATAATCTTCGGTAAGTCCACAAGCAGCAAAACGGTTCCGTTCATCTGGAATACCATTTTCTGTTAGAGTCAGGTCAAGATCTATATCCTTCCCTTCGAATTTCCACGTGTAAGACGATGCGTTTTCGTTGTAAATGAGTGCACGTTCCTGAATGCGCCTAATGGTGTCTTCTTCACAAACCTTTGTAAAATTCTTTCTGTAACGCATCATTACGCTAGTTTTTGATCTAATAAAAACGCCTACCATTATAACAACTTGTATACCGGTGAGCACGTTTAAGATTCGACAGGGTCTCGCGTTTTTGGTTAAGAATCCTTTCTTGTACTTTGTATCTAACCACCAAGGGCATTTGTCTAGTGGCCGCCAAGTAACGGCAGGCACTACGCAAGAAGTTACATCCGGTATCGGTCCGTGTGGACAATAAGGTACCGACACTCCCGTAACCGGATGTATATGATATTTAATATCATTTTTCTCATGATCGAACCAGTGACTGATATCTTTGCCAGCGTAGGCTAGTATAGGTTTTATTTCTCTTCGATCGGCCCAAATTCTACAGAGATCAGTCAAATCGTACACTTCGTAGTTGTACGAGACCCAACAATCGACCGACGTATTGTGTAGCGCAACCTCTGTCGGTAGGAAGTATTTGACCACTTTGGAACTATCGACGCTAGAATCTGCAGAAACTTCGTACTCTGGACAACAAGGGGAAACGATTTGATGCGCGAATGACATTTTTCATGCGATGCGAAACCGAGACATTTTCTTTCCTCGAAATTCGTTTTGAACGATTTTCATTTGAATATATATAACTATAGGAATTACATAAAAATTACATGCCAGACACATGTATTCATAAATATTTTAGGACACGGTGAAACAAAAAGTTGGGTCACCTTAAATTGGCAACTCGTCTAGTGAGACATTATTCTAGACAAATTTGTATTTTAACCTACTTAATATTATCGTCATAATTTTGTATGCAATGAAACATTGATCTGATATTTCGCTAAACGCTACGGACACGTCATACTTTGATTTTGCAACACTTTCGTGATCTGTGCTATATAAATACATAAGAAATAATAAACATAGCCCTCAAACGTGCCCAAAAATGCTGCTCAATAAATGTCATATTTTGCTAACTTCATGTTGCTTCCATTTCAGAAAAAAACTAGGAACATTGCAGATAATTTTAGTGATTAATTTGAAAATCGTTAAAGCGAAGGTTTTGTGTTGTAAAATCTGAAATTTAGACAGTATAATATGACTAAGACGAACGAATTTGTTGATATTTTTGTCGAAATCATTCGATTATTTCAAGAAACGAGAAGGTTCGCTAGTAACTTTTATACTGCAATGTTGGTTCCCTATACTACTTTCAACCTGAAGGCAGTCACTAAATTGTGGCTATTGCAGGCGATTGAATGGCTGCCTCGTCCAAAGAGTGCACATTCTGTTTTGCTGTAATTAATTTTACGTTACTTGGTGATTTACGCGTGAAAGATACTCTGCCTCGTATAATTTGGTAAGTCCTTTGATACGTTACCATTACCTTGGAACAGATGATTCGTGTAGCAGACGCGTTATTATTATTCTTTCGTTTGTAAGAAACGTGTTCATAAAATTTACGGCCGGTTATTTATTTTTTGCTAAACATTGTATTTAATGTTTTTTCTACGTACATCAATTAAATTGTTTATTAAGCTATAAAGAATGTACATTTACATTCTTCTAAACAAATGTAAAAACTGGGATAAATATCGATAATGTACAGTAGTTGCCAGGATTTGTACTGGATTGTGACATACCATAAAAGCATCTTATATTTGCTTTGAAGTAATACCTTCAATTATTAATTAAGGCTGAAGAATTTATGTAATTTTATTATTTGTTAAAAAAGTAAATTTGCAATATAATCTTCATTTGTAATAATTTTTATTAAAAAATTATGGTTTAAAATCATAATGCTACTTAGTTCTTTGATTATAAAATCTGAATATAAATTGATGTAACAGTACACTTATTGTACTGTATAGATTTCATCTTTATAAACAATGCTCCAATTCAATAATTTATTACTCTTGTTCAGGTGTAATAATGGTAAATATTTGATACAATCTACAAATGTTTTTAGCTTAATTTATTATTTTCATGTTTTTATTTTATTTCTTACCATGTTTGTTAAACGTTTATAGGAATATTGAAATCACAGCAACATCAGCAGCAACAGCAATAGCGATAGCAATAGAACTAGCAATATACGAAATTTTGAAATGGAAAAGAGCGCGGACGGATTATTGTTTCGCGCAGAGAGAAATAATGGGGCTAATGAAGGAACAATGGGAATGGTTTGCGATGAAAAAGTGGCCATTTTGGATGCTGGTGCACAATATGGTAAAGTGATAGACCGAAAAATTCGTGAACTAAGTGTTCACAGTGAAATTTTGCCTCTTGATACATCCGCATTTACCATTCAGGAAAAGGGCTACAAGTATGATCTTGTGTTACATCATATTTATATAACATACAAGATATACATGAATATTAATCATCGTTTAAACTATGAACCGTAGAGCTATTATAATTTCTGGAGGGCCAAGTTCTGTATACGCAGAAGATGCACCTAAATATGATGCAGACATTTTCAGAATAGGAATACCAGTTTTAGGTATTTGTTATGGGATGCAGATGATGAATAAAGAATTTGGTGGTACGGTGATCAGCAAGGAGGGTCGAGAAGATGGTCAGTTTCCGATAGAAATAGATTCCAAGTGCCTTTTATTTAAGTAAGTGAGTCCATAGAACATCTTCATTTGGTATTTTTTCATGTCTGAATACAATATAATTGGAACAACTTGTATGTCAGGGGCTTGGACAAGGAACAAATGGTACTTTTAACTCATGGAGATAGTATAGATAGGGTGGCTGATAGTTTTCACGTTACTGCCAGATCGTCAAACTTTATAGCAGCGATAGCGAGCGACAAAATGAATTTATATGGGGTACAATTTCACCCAGAGGTAGATCTTACACCTAATGGGAAACTGATGTTAAACAATTTTTTATTTGGTATTGCTGGTCTTACGGGTAACTATACGCTTCGTGGTCGGGAAGCACAGTGTATTCAATATATCAGAGATACTGTTGGCAACAAGAAAGTTTTGGTAAGAAATTAAATTTCTTTTAAATTAGAATTTAATTGCTTTCTAACGTATTTAAAAATATTTCTGGCACAAAATTCCTAAAGTATGTAACATTTGATCACGTAACACGAGTTATCCTATTTTGGAAGATATTTAAAACATGTAGTATAAGGTATGATAAAATGTGATTGTTAATTAAAATAGAAAAAAACAATCACAGTTGTTAGTGAGCGGCGGTGTGGATTCCACAGTATGTGCGGCGCTGTTACATAAAGCTTTAAATAAGGATCAAGTCATAGCTCTGCATATCAACAATGGCTTCATGCGGAAAGGAGAGACACAATTCGTGGAGCAAAGTTTGGCAGATTTAGGAATCCGGCTGAGAGTAGTCAATGCCGTACGTTGGTTCATGCAAGGAACCACATCTGTTCCATTGGACAATGTCACTCCGGGAGTCAACGCGAACACCGTGAACAATAAAGGAATATGTGGAACAGCGACTAGCCCAAGAACTAGATTAACTAAAGTGCTGTGTGCAACAACAAATCCGGAAGAAAAGCGAAAAATTATAGGTGACGTTTTTGTAAAGGTAGCAAACGAAGCAATGACAGAAATGGGTTTAAAGCCAGAGGAAGTGTTTCTTGGGCAAGGCACTCTTAGGCCTGATCTTATAGAAAGTGCAAATGCATTAGCTAGTGGTAAATTAATATTTTAATAAATATATTAGTTATCTCGTACTCGCGAGAAAAGATCGATCGATCTTGTTTATTTAACTTGCACACGTTTCCATCAGGTAAAGCGGACGCGATAAAGACACATCATAACGACAGTGATCTCGTTCGAGCTTTGAGAGCACAAGGACAGGTAGTAGAACCATTAAAAGATTTTCACAAGGACGAAGTAAGACAATTAGGACGTGACCTTGGATTACCACCATCGCTAGTTACTCGTCATCCGTTTCCTGGACCGGGGCTAGCTGTACGTATTCTTTGCGCGGAGGAACCTTACATGGATAAAGATTTCCCAGAAACGCAGGTACTTTGTCTTTCTCTATTAATCATTGAATCGATATTACCAAAAGCATAACATTTTATCGAGAAATGAACTCGATTCAAGGTGATAGTCAAAATAATGGCAGAATACGAACAAATGCTCCAAAAGAAACACGGACTATTAAATCGCGTAGAAGATGCGACTAGTGAATCCGAACGCCAATACTTGCGACAATTGTCTAGTTATCGTCATATCGCTGCAACGCTTTTACCTATACGTAGCGTAGGAGTACAGGTAATCTCCATAGCTTTTAAATGTTTTTACGGTGCGATCATCTAACTTTTGGTACATGTTAATTAATCGTGTTATCAGGGAGACCGAAGAAGTTACAGTTACGTAGTAGGCTTATCCGTCGAAGAAAGCGTAACCGAAGGGATAGAATGGAACGATCTGTTGTTCCTTGCAAAACTAATTCCGCGTGTATGTCATAATGTAAATCGTGTGTGCTTCATTTTTGGCTCGCAATTGCATCATCCTATTATGGATATCACACCAACTCATCTAACGTCGAATGTAATAGCCACGCTCCGACAAGCAGATCACGTAGCAAATTTAGTGCTAGCTACCAATGGTCGTATGGGAGCGATCAGTCAAATGCCAGTAGTTTTAATTCCCATACATTTTGATCGTGAGGCTGGTTCTCGGATACCTTCCTGCCAACGTTCAGTAGTCCTTAGGCCGTTCGTTACTAACGATTTCATGACTGGCACTCCGGCTGTACCAGGAAAGGAGTTGCCGTTAAGCGTAAGTGCCACAAATTTCTAGCGTATACCAATGATCGTAACTAGGACAACGTTTCACAAAAATCAATTCTGTAATTTTTCTTCTCGTAGGTGGTGAAGAAACTAGTAACCGAATTATCTACAATACCCGGTATCTCGCGTGTTTTGTATGACTTAACATCTAAACCGCCGGGAACTACCGAATGGGAGTAGTAAACGCTGATCTCTGACTCACCCTTTTCTATTTTTTCACCTTCCCAGCGCGTAACAACAACAAAGTAAAAAATATATTTAAAAAATATATATATATATTACAAAAATACGTACGAACTCAAGGTTTATGACTTTCAAAAGCATATGTTCTCGTTTGTAAATTAATATGTTACCTAACGAATACTGATACTGTGTTCAATGAAATTGAAGGTAAGTATCACGTTTGCTTGTAAATAGGTTTCTTATTAACCTCATTGTAAAAATATTAATTTATTAAATTCCGATGAAATTTACATTACATCACTGTTACACTGTAAAAGATTGCATTTAATTGATGGTACCATTAGATTGCTGTTATACTCAATTTGCATATAATGTTGAACGTATTTTACTGTTTTCCTATATGTCCTATGCCAAATGCAATTTCCAGTTTTTGTCATACATCTAAAAGAAAAAAAAAGTGCGAACATGGATAAGTTAATGTATTATCTTTAATATCATTTTTATTTATCAATCGTAAGTGAGTAAAATGATATCTATCCCCTGAATCCTCTGTGTTATATTATTAATATATTCTACCTATTATAGGTTTGTATGAATGAATTTTGCATAAAATATAGATTACCTATGCATGGTTTTCAACAAGACGTGCAAATCTTCGATACGCTTCTTCTCTGGAAGCATGCTAAGAAATGTTGCTAGTGACAAAAAATCTACTTCGTTCACGGTCTTAGAATTAGTGATCCATATTTGTATTTGCATCTTTACCTGCAACCGTGTATTTTATATTTGTATTAATGCCACAAAAATGATGTATAATGGATAATACATATTATCCGAGACGCTATCGAGCATGCAGTCCTCGTTCCCCGCCTTCTCTTAAAATTAACTTGACGGAAATCAAACATTTTCTACACATTTTAAGCTTTGAAAAAAAAAAAAGAATACAAAAGAAAAGCATATTTCTGAATATATTGATAATTCTCGATCTACGGTAATAATTGAAAATGAATTGCAAACTACCTGTTCCAAAGGTAGATTCAGTAAACGATTTACAAGATTAATTAGAATATCTTGATGTTGATTTTCATTATCGTTATTTTCCAGGATAGTTCGATTATGAGAAAGAATAGCCTCGGCTTCGTCTGCGGTGATTCGATTATCAACAGATTCGACTGTTTCCACCCAAGATGTTACAGATTTGGCGGTACCATTGATTTTGCTATTCGATATGATTTTCGGATCGTGTTCATTTTTCGACTTCTTCGACGCAGTTTGTATGCCTTTCTTTTTATTCTTGGACGATATCGCTTTAGAATTTTTACCACTATTTTTCGTTTTTTGTTCGATCTTTTTACTCTGCTTTGTCAACTGAACGTTTCGAAAGATCTCCTCTTTCTTTGGTTTTGAACATTCGGCTTTCTTCGCGGTGCAATACATTTGAACGTCTCGTTTCAGATCTTCCGATAACGCGGCTAAAAATTCCGGATCCACTTGCGAGAAGGATATATTTTGCTCGTCACAATTGATTTGCGGAACTGCTCTATTGGCCAAAACTGTACCATAGTCGTTTTTGTTTGCGTTCAGATTATTCGACTGATTCTGGGTCTTTTTAGCACTGTATTCGTTAAGTATCTCGTTTCGTATATCCTCCGGTAGCTCTATCAGAACGGACATATCTATCTCCTGTATAGGCGGCATCTCCACCTTTGCTGATTTTGAAATACCAGGTTTAGATTGTTTAAAGAATTGTTCCTGGTTCGTTTGTATGCTTTTCTGAGGTTTCTTCTCGTTAGTTTTAGGTACTGTAACATTTTCTTGTTTCTCACTGTTCGCTACAATCGTTAACTGTTCGTTTTTTTTCGCGTCCAAAATTTCATTTCGTATTTCTTCTGGAAGTTCAGCGAGAATCGATTCGTTAATAGCGGATGGAATGTATAATTTTTGTTCGTCGGTGCACGCACTTTTCGAAGACGATGGTATAACATTTGGATTTGGTTTTAGAGACCGAGCTTCGCTATCTTGTTTTGTTACGGCAGATCGATGAGATGCGTCATTTTGTTTGTTCTTATTAACGAAACTGGTTAAAGTTACATCGCGTGATTTATTTTTCAATATTTCTAATCTGGATATTTGTATACCGATGCCCCTTGCATCTTCAGGAACTTTTTGCATTTGATTCCAAAGTACAATTATTTCTCTACAAAATACATTAATAATGCAGACATTTAAATCATATATACATAACGCACAAGCGTTGAAATAATTGGTGCACTCACTTTGTTATAATGTCAACGTCGTTAATGGGGGCGATAAGATTCTTTGACTTTGTTATATAATCGCACAAACCGTGGCCCATAAATTTTTCGGTTTCTTTAGGCGCCTCTTTTGCCCTAACTAATAATTTTAACGTAATACACCTACCCTTTGCATTAGCTTTATTCAATCGATTGCATACTTCCTGAGATAATTTTTTTAGAAAATCTACTGCTTCTTCGTTATTGTCGAATCTTATTCCATAATTAACTTCGGCGGACACTGATTTTCTAACATGTTCTAAATTAAGTTTCGAATTATCAATACCGCGACACATATTATATAACATTTCTCCTGTCTTTTTACCAAATTCTTTTTGCAATGTCGCCAATGAAATCGCTTGCAATTCTGTACACGTTTTTACGTTAATACTGTTTAACTTGTGTGCTGTTGTGTATCCAACTCCTAATTTAAATAAGTACCTTATTAAAGAATTGCATTTCTAATTTCAATTGATATACACGAGATATTTTATATTATAGTTATCCTACCTGGCAAATCTTGTACATTGAAAGTACCAATACATTTTTCTACATTGTGCTGCATATAAAATTGACCATTTGGCTTTGCTTTTTTTGTTGCTAATCTTGCCAATAATTTATTACTCCCAAATCCTGTTGATACAGGACAACCTGTTTTATCTTTTATTTCTTGTCTAATTATAGTTGCAAAGTCCATTGGTGTTAAACAAGATTCATCCAATATTTTGGTACAATCTGCATACATTTCATCACAACTAACTGCCTCTATGTTTAAAGTGTATGATGCTACAGTATCATATAACATGTATGATACCTCTTTATAGCCTTCAAAATCATATGATATTGTCTTCAAATTAGGACATATTTTTAATGCTTCTCCTAAAAACATGCCGTTTTTTACCCCAGCTTTTCTTGCTTCATAAGAACAAGAAGCTACTTCTGATAATGAACCATGCTCATCATCTTTATTTACATTGCCATCTAAAGCTTGTTTGTTATTGTTTGCAGGATTTTTATTACCCTTTGCATGTGTTACTGCAATGGGTAAACCTTTCAATTCTGGCTTATCTCTGAGACCAACAGAAACAAAGAAGCAATCCATATCTATGTGCATTATAATAGGATCTTGATTAATTTCTGCTCTATTCTCTTCTTGTAAATCAAGGAGGAATTCATTATTAAAGTTTAGTTGAGAATCAGATGATAATCTATTTGACCTTATGTGTCTGTACTCTTTTAATTTAATGAGACCAGGAAATTTTCCATTGCTCTTATCTCGTAATTCGTTAACATAATCTTTGAACATGGTTCCCATAGTTGCAATGTGATGCAATCGGGAATGACTGTAAAATTCTGATATAAATCCTGAATTTTTTGATGAACGTACATCTTTTGAGCTGGAAGGTATCAAAGGATTTGAACCTTCATTTAAGGTATTACTTTTTATCGTTTCATTTTTGTTATCATTATTATTTGTTACAATATTTGCTTCATTATTTTGTTGTGTTTTACTATTCTCTTGAACAGTAATGTTGTCCTCATTTTTTTTATTTGTTCGTACATAATTTAATCTTGGTTGTACATCTGTGCAATGTGAATAAAGCAAATAATTCTGAAAGTTTAAAATTCTACCAGCTTTTATACTATCTGTGATCCATCCAGGTTTACATATAGGGGTTGGATTTTGACTTTTCCTATATAATATTATCTTGGAATATGGCAAATTAGATGCAATAATATGAGTTGTAAGTTTTGGTCTTAAATAATGATGATATATACCCCCATGTTTTATCATTAAACGACGAAGTTCATCCGCAGTTGGATCAGTATAACCATTTACAAAAATTGCAATTCCTTGAAATATCTCTGAAGTTCTAGATTCTGTACTGGCTTCTTTGTGAAATTGCTCTTCCAATTTTGCTTGTTTAGCAGCCATATACCCACCCTAAAATTATTTCACTATACCTAAAGTACTTTAATTTAATTAATTAAATGAAAAATGATAGCTATTATTTACATACCCAATCTTCAAATCCATTTTCCCCCCAAGCTTCATTTTTTTTCTTCTTTGACATTGAGACAGATTTTATATAAATAACAATTGGAATTAATTTTACTTTAAAAGATATAATAGATACTATTGTAGTTATTATATTATTTTATATTTATTAATCATAATAAATGTATTAAAATACTTTGTTTTATAAAACATCCATACATATAACCTTATTAAGAAAAACATTTATTTCGACATAAAATACTTCTCTGCCAATATAAGCATGATTAAAATGTATAAATAAAAATAATAAAACATTATAAAACAAGTTTAAATAGACGCATTGTTGGTGTAGCAAACGAAAATTGTACGCTAATCGATTCTCAATGCCATGCCGTACACAACTATTGCGGTCACGTGGCATACACCGAGAGGTCATTTCACTTTACTTTCATTAGCTTATATGTATGTAAATAGTAGCTCGTACAGTATACGATTTGGAATAATATTTTTACAGATAATAGTAACTACGCATATAAATATACACAAAAATAACTTTCTTTTTTTATTCAACAGTTATTTGTACATTAAGTAACATACATATATTTATATATACTTACATAAAGCTGTTAATTATTATGTCTATATATTTCATTGTCATTCAATTTGTATAAAATGATATATTTATTGCAAATATTTTAACTAACTCGAAGTTTATAATAACAAATTCTTGTACATACAAATATTATGAAATAATAAAATAATTTGTTCTATCTTACAAGCCCTATAAAAGAATGTTCATAGAATGTGGCAGTTTTGTACATACATCAAAGAGAGTCGGACGTATTAATGTAAAAATAAATATTTAGGATATTGGCAGTAATCTAATTTACAAATAAAATTCGTACAAAATAGTCTGGAAATCAGCATTTAGATTATAAAATATCATGGCTGCTCAAGTTGCTAAAAGTTTAGTCTAATAAGGACTGTGCGTTTATAGACAAAATATACTGTCAAATTATTGCACAATACTATGTACTATCCTCTAAAAATGTTTTTTAGAAGATTTACATAAAATATACATGATTAAACAATATTAAAAAATAAAACATTTCATTACAATGATTTGGAATATATGTGCATCAAATTTGTTCTATCTGTGGTTATGCCTTATATGTTTTATAGAAACCAAACATTTGCTCTAAGAAAATAAATGTCAAAACAGTGTGAGGACCTAAACGAGCATAGTAAGGGAAGAAACCTTTCCATAATGAGAACAATCCTTCATTTCTACACACTTGAACTATGACATCTATTGCACCTTTAAACTCTGGCTTACCATCCACAATTTTCATGTTTTGAATCCTGTAAGCAATATGTGAAAGTATTTTCACAACTATTTATAATTTAGTATTATATAATATTTACCTTGTTTTAGCAATATCAACTGGCATAGAAGCAGCAGTTGTTACTAAACCTGATATCATAGAACTCACAAAGTGCAATGAAATACCTTCTTCAAAATACCCTATTTAAACAAAATAAAAAAAAGGATATAACTAATCATTGGAATGCTATTCTTTTGACATTATCTTTTGATATTTGTACAAACCAGTATTAAGTAACATTTCTTTAGACTGAGAATATGATGCTAACTGAGCTGCATTTACAACCATAGCCCTTCCCATTGTTGGAATTGTACCTCTCCATAATGCTAAGAAACCTTCCTCATTGGCTATACGAACTAGTGCATTAAATGCATTTTTATAATTTCGTCTCTCAGCTAAAAATACAATAATGCTAAAAATTGTAAAATTCGTATTAAATGATCCACAAGTCATGGACATACCAATAGGTAATCTACCATCTGCAGTCATTCTAATCAAAGCAACTTCAGCAGGTGTACCTACAAATGCTCCTATACAACCAGCAGTACTACCTATTAACGCTTTCATAAAAAAGTTTGGTTGACTGTCCTTTCTGAATATGGGTAATACCAAATAGGAACAAACAGAGTATATAACATTTGTTGTATTTTCATGTAATCGACAACAGGAAAATGTACTCACGAAGCAAGTTCATACAACCATGTATATATACCAAGTCTTGCAGTGGTATATGTACCCTGACGCAATAAACCAGCTGACAAACCAGAATAGAAAGCTAACAAACCTTCATTTTTTACTATCGAAGATATTACACTTATGGTTGTTGTTTTTGTGCCACTTAATTGCATTCGATTTTTTATTAAATCTAATGGTTGAACAAAACATGTGGCAGCCATTCTAAAATAAAGCGTTAAATGTGAACTTCATTGTTGATGATGCATAAATTTTAAAACGATGGTGTAGCCTTGAAGTTATTTTTACACATACAAGTACAAAGTCACATTCAGCTTGAAAAATACGAAGAACTATTGCATGCCAACTTTACTTCAAATTTTAAATGTTCACATGTATTATTTAATATAAAATTATTTAATAAAAAACAGTAAAACAAACCCTGCTGTTCCTCCAAAAAGGAATTTTATTGAATTTGGCACTGTTTTTTCGCTACTCATTTTGACAGTACTGTATGACAATTAACTGACAGTTAAACGGTATAAATATATTAAATTACAAGTGGTGTAAAACGATTTAAATAAGCTACTTTTTCATAAATATGACATTCACAAAACTTCAGAATAGACAAACAAGAGCCAGTTAAAAGTAGACCGGTCACGACTACGAAAATAATCTAAATGAAAGATTATCAAATTCTTGTGAAATTCCATCTTTTCCTTACCGACGCTGGATTGATAAAAATTTGTACGTTTAGCGACATCTTGTAGCACTATGGTTTGTTATACCACATTTGATAAAGCAAAACGGATTCAAAGACCGTAATTTTAAAGCGGAGAAAGCAAGTTCACAATCCAATTGCAAATTAAAATGTTAAAACTAATGTAATAATTCCGATGTAAATCATTTAATTATAAATGTATATATCTCGCGTCACTCACTCAACGATGTAATTCTAATATGTAGATGCTAAGAAATTATTGCTATCTGTAATATTTGTATGTACTCATTTGTTACAATCTTATTAATCGTATTGGTTTTATTACTATTTTTTAATAATAAGTAGGGCGAAATCGTTCAAAGTTTGAATCGTATTTTAGGATGTCTCGAACGTATCTATTACAATGTCTAAAAAATTGATTATCGAAATAATATTAATTGACAATGTTACTAATTATGATTAAGTTCTAATGTTGTTTCAATTTTTACTTGAAGGATTAATTTTCGGTATAATTAACAATGACAGATAATAGAAATACAAGGCTTACCATTCGTAAAAAGCTTCGTGCAACCGTAGATTCTCGCAGTTGTAGAGACACTGTATAGACTCTATACTATAGAGTATTCCGATTATAGCAATGTCGAAAAGAAAAAGAAACAAAATCAAATAGACTATTCATTTTCTATATGAAAATTAATTGTTTAAGTATAATATGAATATTTGTGGACAAATGCATTAGATGAGTTAGAAAGTAACGATATCCAAGCAAAGATTGCGGGAAAGTCATACTGATTGTACTTAATATTTCAATAATCTTATTATGTATAATGTTTGTTTATCACATTGTTTAACACATTGTTCACTCTATGTCACTCAAATACGCGTAAATTCGCAAAATTTTTAAGCAAAATTGTACGATTCGACGAAAGCAACGCGCACCATTTACAAATATTAGAATAACTAACTGCAATGATCATGTGACTACTACGTACAACATTTGAACAATGTTGTAAGCAAGATAGAAAAAATATTTTGGCAACAGTATAATTACTATAGCTAATTAAAAATATTTATTTTAATTATAGTTCATGACAGTTCGTCTAATTTCTTCTAATGATATTTAACTAAGCGATTACAAATATTTGTAAATGCATAAAAACCGCTCAAGTATAACAATAAATTCCAATAGGAAATGTAAAAATAAAAATAAAAATATAAAATTGTCTTTTTCATATTTTTTTAAGGTTATTAATCTTCATATGACTTTTACGAAATCGTAAATGACATTCAACTAACGTAGTTTGTTTTTACCGGCAGATTGACTTCATTACCCATGATCAGTGAATGTGGCGGAAAAGAATGGATGCTGTGCTCTTGCAGGTGGATCAGCAGAAGTGGTTGAGAAGTTTCTTTTCACGAATTGGTAAGTCAATTGTACATAATACTATTGGCATTGAGACGAGAGTATAAAACAATGGAATGGGTAACATATCGATATATCGATCAGACAATTGCAGCGCGCCATGATCACTGTTATGGGTGCAAACACAACGGCACGTTAATTTGTTGACCGACCTTTTTTTGTTCAAACACCGTTATTCTCTCCGATCTATAGTTATGAAGATTACCCCTTTCATCATTATATATTTTTTATTAGATTTCAATATTATATATTTTATTTAACGAGAATCAGTAGTTTATGGTTATTCGATTCTTTTTTTAATACAACGTGAAATATAGCGTTGAACGATTACTCTCATCTCAGACTGTCTTTTGTTAAAATGTTAGAAAGTATGTACATAGAAATAGGGAGCGATAAACTTTTACGAATTTCTTGTTTCGAAAATACACATATTACATATGCACTTTTACAATTAACATTTTATTATCTGATGTTGTATAACCTCACACTGGAATCGCCATTAACAGTGGTTAGGTTACCGTTTGTTGAAACCAAATTGTCCGAAGAAAAAATTTTAATCAAATATATCGCTGATTATTTTTATTATTTTTTTTATAATAAGACAAATGAACAAATGATGCCAATTATAAGACGCACATTGTACAGTAAGCATTGAAGAATATTTACAAATGCCTGATAGATTTCGATAGATTAGCTTTCCTTCTCGTTTTCGCAGTAGTTGTAACTTCTTTTTTCGTATTGCTAAAACGTTCAATGTGTGACATGAAAGTAACGATACCGTTGTTTATTCCTTGTTGAAATTATCAACGGAAAGTTTGTACAACAGGCGCGTTTAAACAGTAAAAGTATTATTCTCTTTTGTCTTTCTTTTTTAATCTATATACTCATTAACATTGGTACTTTCAAGATACCGTCGTTCTCTGACAGCGTAGTCTATAAATATACTCTGTCGCTTTAGAATTATACATTCGTCTATTCGCATTTGTACAATATTTATATATTTTTTTAACCGATATAAAAGAACTTGATATTCGACGCCTGCGGAGAAAGTCAATTATAATCTGTTACGTTCGTACTGGATAACGCAACGTAGAAACGTTATAAAACGACTTAATTTGATCGCTGTTTGATCGGTTATCGTTCGGTTGTCGCATTGTTTACCGATTAGGTTAGGGTTAAAACGTAATTTATCGAGGCGTTTCGTAATCCGATCCAGAACATTTAAACGGAAATCCATCGGCGTCAGTTCCATAGAGATCAAACATTTAGATTTAGATCATGGTGATATCCAAGAACAGTGAAAAAAATAAATCTTTATTTTAAGGCCGTTCATTCGAAGTTTCTCTCTAACTAGTTTAGATAAAAAAGTGTGTGATAAAAAATTTCATTGAGTTTAGCTAAATTTTTGATAATTCGATGACGCTTTTGCATCTTGACATAAACTTATCAACTAAGTTCGTACAGGGAGAAATTCATATGTACGTGCACGTGTGCGTCCGTGCGTAAACACGATTGCATACGTACACACACGCACGCAACGAACGTATAACACGAATAATAATTTGTATCTGTTCGTTTTAATTCGAAATTCGGATCGAATCGGCATACCGAATGATAATTGTACATCTTTGAACATTTTCGGAAATTCGTCAACTTTAAAACCATACGCGTTCGATTTTCTTTGTGCATACTGACATTTCTATACACGTTAAAATGACGAACATTTCCCTTTTGTAAGTTACTCGAAGAGTGTAAAAAGTAGTAGAATACGTGAGATAGGTTGAGTAGATAATATTACAATACGTTTAGCTTGAATTATAAGGTGAGGAGCATAGAAATAGTATAACAAAATATATGAAATATTTATAAAACAGCTGCTTTCATTGACATTTGTGAAATGACGACGTTATTAATACATGTAAATGTTTCATGTTTCGTCTATCGTAAGGTCCACTATGTACTAGACACGAGTGCTTCGCGATTGTTGGTCTTTCGATAGTAATATTATTCGTCCAACGTAATGATTGTTTTCTCATGACATTCGTATTGCGTAAATTGCACCAATCTTTTCTCTATACGTACCGAGACGTACAGATACATGTACGGGGCTATTAATCTATAGGTACTAGATTTTACGATTACACGGTAACTTCCGTTACCGACACAAGCGTTTCACAAATGACGATGAAAGATGAACGAATATAATTATAATTATCGTGCATGGCCAAAGCCGTGCCTTATCACATATTTTCGATAGCGATACGCTATTTACATTGAATCCATTCAAGAGATACTTACAATTGGATACACACCCGCGCGATACAGTTTTTCTATGATACATTCATTTCGAATCGATCGGATGATTCAGTTGTTGAAATCAACCTTGTGTTTATAGTAAATGCTCGAACGATGGCTACTTTACCGTAACTACTATCTAACTTGGACGTTATAGGATACATCGAAACTTCTTGTGCACGTTATTGCTACGCTAAAGTTTAAAATATCCTTCCGTGATATCTGTAGAGTCTTTTGTAATTGAAGTAAAGTTACCGTCGGGTTACTGGACCTTAAACGTTTCTCTGCCGATTCGACAAAATGGTCGCGGAAGATGAGCTATTAAGAATTTTGGACAAATTTTGCGATGATCGGAACCTCGTCGCACGTGCAAGAAACTTTAATCGCCGATATTCGGAAGGTTCAATTGGAAAGTGCATTGCGGACGAGAAATTAGTTGTCGATCGAGTCATCGATAGAAAATGATACGTTCAACGTCGCGTAACACTGTGAATGCAAAATCGGTACCGGTACCGATTCGTAACTAACAATCGAATTCAAGTGGCGGTAAGTACCGTGTGTTTCGCGCGTATAAAAAATGAACAAACGCCACAAACACGATCAACGCAAGACCACGATCGACGAATGAATCCGAACACCCGAAACGACGGGTCTCGTATTTGGTTGTTCTCCATTTTTACCCATCAAATCCGCGTTTCGCTTCGTTTCGATTATCGTGCACCTACGAATTTTCTATTTCTTGGGTGTGCTCTAAGGCTGATAACCCTGATATGTTTATTGGAAATGTTCAGCTATCAAAGGGATCGAATTTCAAGGAGCGTGATTCTGGAAGTCGACGCATAGCGCTGAACCCTTGATACAAAGCCGCATTATCGGCGTCGCCGGCGCTAAATCGATGCGACAATTTGTTATCCGGATCACAGCTAGAATTCGTCGGTTTGTACAAACGAGGAATGTGTCGTTCTCCGTGATTATCGGCGAATACGAAATTATCGTTACCTGAGGGAACAGTTGGTGCGAATGTTATATTCACGATTAGAATCGATAATTAGAGAATCCTAAGGGAATAGAGTAATTGTACCTTGAGACGGGGTTGGCGACGGTGATCGGGGTGGTGTTCCCACCACGGGCGACAGGGGTTCGTACGGCGGCGGAGGAGGAGAAGACGGAGACTGGAGTTGCCTCGACAGGGTACCTGGCTCCAGTTCAAGAATCCTCAGGACTCTCTGAGGATTTGCTCGGACCCAAGATTCGAACAAGTCGGCAGGCCAATCCGTTTGCGTGGACGCGTCGGACACTCTCGCGGGAGGATCCCAGCATAAAGCATCCGGCGGATGTGACGAACTTCTCGCCAAAACGCCGCTCCCTCGGGTCGCGGGGGTTGGTAAATTCGGATTACTTTGTGGCGAACAGGCTAGTATTTGCAGTGCTTGGATGGCATTTCTGACCTATTATTATCGAACAGAGAGCATGTCAAAGATCCGTTGCGTACCAGATTCTTTTGAAACACGTACCTCGCAGCTAAGTGTAGCGACGTCTTGATGTAACGTAGAAAATTGCGTATCGAGTCTTTCTACCGATCCGCGAATATGATCTTCCACCGATTCTTGAGCGATCATTTGAGCCGCTCTGCCCCTCACCAAAACTCCCCTTCCGTGTCTTCTCGTTTCTCGATAATCGTCCCTGTGATTTACCGTGCAGAGTACATTTACGTATGCCGCGCAGATGTAGATCATCAAAGCGACGGCAGATCGACTTACCTGAATTTAGCGTGTCTCGGACTAGATGACGCGTGCAAAGGCGACTTGTTCGGTGGCGATAAAGGCGAGGTCTCCCCCTCGTCAGGGACGTTTTCGTCGTCTTCGCTGATCGACGGTAGCGTCAACGATGGTCCGTTCATGTCCGACTCTTGCTAAAAAATGCATCGACGCGAAAATTGTTGCTATCGATTCCTCTTTCGCGTTGTTTTTCGATGATGTTTGCACGTAAGTTACCTCGGCCTCGTATCCCTCCCGCAAGTTGTAGGTAAGATCGTGTTGTATATCGTTGGCGAATTCGTGCTGATACTCGGGATACAATCGAAGCACTTCGACCAGACCGTGCATGTTTATGCACTTTAAATCGCAGTAGGTTAACGCTTTCACGTCGCAACTCGATTTGACTACGACATCGGATCCCGAACCACCGGTTCCTCCCCCGTTACTGCTGTGCTGCAGGTGAACGTTTATGTCACAGCCCACAAGATCACCCTTTCCTTTAAATCGAATTAAACGAAATTACGCGATACGAAGGTATCGATGTAGATGGACGAACGTTTTGAGTAGAGTCGTACCTAAGATCGCAACGACCATGTTGTTTTGCACGACCTCCATGGACCCGTTGCACAGGTAATAGATGTACGATAACGCGTCTCCCTTGTGAACCAAAAACTCGCCGGGGGCACAAAAATTATTTCGAATTCGGAGGGAAAGTAGTTTGAGACAACCCTGAGAAGCAGCTTCGAATATGGGTAAATTCAATATCTCGCGATGTAGGTGCATCGAAACGTCTCCCCTGAGTTCCTCGGGAAATTGTTTCAGGGTCTAAAAGGATTAATACGTCGCGTTCGTATATAATTAATTTCGCGTGGCGTGACACGGTGTGTCGATACGCTTGCCACTCTCGCATCACGTAATACAACTATTTACCGTTCGTTGACGTGCACTTTACCTCGTGTATATCGATACCGTGATTCAGGGACCACATTGTTTGGAAATAGTCTTGCATACGTTGTTTCAGTTCCTCCGGGATCTGATGCAGCACGAAAAAATCCTTGAGATCCCGTAATTTTGTTTGATACAGCGATCTTCTAGAGTAAATTCTTTGAATAATCGCCGTCACGTTACCGAACACCACGGCATGCATCAGAGCTGTGTAGCATACACAATACGTATACAATATGCTAATACATTGTATTTCCTACCGTACATTTACAATGAAATTTGTTTGGTCCTAATTAACGTCGTTTGCCCCTAATTCGCGCACACGCATCGATTCTCGGGCAAGGGGTAAACAAGCATAGAATAGCCGTTAATTGATTATCGAATAATTAATTGATAATCCTTACGGAACAAATGTATCGATTGAGTATGATTACTAACCGCCGATCAGCATCGTGCAAATCGAGAAGAATTTCTCGGAAAACGTGTTGGCCGAAACGTTTCCAAATCCTACGGATGTCAAACTGCTGCAAGTGAAATATAGTGCCGTGATGTAGCTTTCCGCGTGCGTTACGTTATTCACAGAAATTTTTAATCTTTCAGCCAACGTGTGAATCCAACCTGCAAAAGTACACTGGATTAAAATCTGTATCGGGCCGTCGAGTATAAAATCGATCGATCGCCCGCTCGGTGCGTTTCAAAAGCGTTTTGAAAAGCGTCGCGATTGCAGGCGAACGTACAAGTATGCCAAAGTCGCGAGTCTCTTCTTTGAGCGCGTCAAAGTTGGATGCTTTCGAGGCTCGGGATTAAGCGGTAATAGCGTTACGAGAGGATGTCTAGCACGAGCAAACGTCTGCGATTAAATTGCGCGATACACTTTCCCTTAAGTGATAATTTTGCGGTTTAACGCGAATATAGCTCAACTTTCCCGAGCATCGTTTCCACGTAGAATCCGAAGCTCTCAAAAGACAGGATCGTCGAAAACGAGCCACGGGGGACCAATCTGTATATCTAAGCAGGTACATAATGGATAAGCCACCGTACACGTAACGTGTACCGGATCAACTTAGGGTTTCTCGGTTGAGATGAACGCGATCATGTGTTTCTAACGGAAGGGAAGCGAAGATAAACCAATTCGAACGATTTACCGGCTCTTGACACGTAGGCGTACGTTTCCCACTATCAATAAGCATCGGATAATCGCATTCCGTGGAATTCGCCCGTTACGTAAGGAAATTCCGAACTTACCGAGATCCCATTCGTTATCGTTTCTTAATCTTTCCTTTTCCGCGATAACGAACCAAATGCAAGCCAACCAATGTGCCACCAGGATAAAAAATAGCATCAGCATAGTCAAAATCACGGCGCTGTACTGCGAATATCTGTCCATTTTCTGCAGCAATCGCGCTAGCCTTAGTAATCTCGTTAATTTTACTAAATGAATGTTACCGTGTCCCGATTCCTACGATGTAAATGTGGTATTAGTAGCGCACTAAACGAGTCCGAGTCGGTCCGAGAAATAATATCGGAATTTCTACCGTGTCGAGTGTTCGCGCGCGTTCCGAATGATACGACTCGATTCGATCGAACAATCGATGTAATAACATATGTTCGAGTAGCGCGAACTTACGACGACCGGATGATTGTACCATTCATCGGTGAGATACGTCGTTTGAATCGTATTGAAGCGTATCCGAGTTCCGGAGAAAACACGACACGTGCAATCGTCGCGACGCGTCCGATCGAACAAGTCCTATATTGACCTTCGCGAAATGAATTCTCTTCACGATTTTCTTCTCGACATTCTTTCGGTTTTACCGACGTAACCGTTCGTAGGTGTTAAGTTCGATGGTCGACGATAATTACTTACCTCGCCGCTATAAACGTCGGAGGCATAAAGAAAATCAAAAGGTAAAGCGGCGACCAAATCGACGAAAAACCAGCCCTTCACGTAATTTACGGCAATGCTTTTGCTGTTGCTGACAACTTCTCCTTTCCTGCTTACGTACGTTGTTCGAAAATTCAGAACGATATCTGTGAAAAGATCGTGTTACGCGTTTCGTTTGCTTCTGCATATTTGCGCTTTACGGTCGAGACCGAAACCGGGAGCGTACGTTAGAAATGCGTGCTCTCTGTCTCGAGCGAAGAGAAGGCAAACTGTTCTCGTAGTTAGTTGCCCTTCCGAGTTTCGTAACGTAGAAACGCGGAAACGCGTTAAGGAACTTTATCCTCGCGCGATGAACTGCTTTTAATCCCATTTAGAAACTGAATTTCCGTCCGAAAATTCGCTTGCTCACACGCTGGTCGTCAAATTAGTTTCGTGCAAAGTTATACTCGCAAGTAGCTAAACTTTCGACTAGAAACGTGTTTAGCGACATTGACTGACGGTAGAGGGTGATCTTTAATCGGTGAAACGATTTTTGTAGTATACTTGCAAATTAAACGCTGTTCCCGTCTCGTTTTTTTTTTTTTTACATTTTCAAAGAGATTCGATCTGACAGAACAGCCGCGAGGAACCTTCGCTTTTGAAACGTCGTTACTCGATATTCAACACGATAAATTGATTCCGTGATTGTAGCGTGAACGTATCGTTAGCGAAAAGCGACTGGAAGAGTCCAATTGGTGTCAAAAGATGGGAGTGATGCTACAACGAGTTCGCGTTTAAAAAAACAAACGAATGCATGAAAAATAAAGCAAATCTGGATGTGGTCGCGTTTCGAGGAACTTGGAAGAAATTGCTCGAGTAGGTTAGTTATAGGATAGGAAGGAATCGTAGCTGCTCGAATCACCGATGAAATAAAAGAAATACCACCCTCTTCGCGTTTCCTTTCGACTGGATTATTTTAAAAGCGCACCAATCGATAGGAGTATCGAGCATTCCAGAGTCAATTACTGTATCCGTTCTTCTCGAAATTCGATCACGCTTATTAACTGTTAAACGAAAACGGAGGTGCCGCGAACGGAATGTATACCCACCGATTATAAAAAGGACCTCGACGACAACGTCGCTGACCATGGTAGGCCTGTCGATGTTAATGAAGCTCGCGTTAAAAGGAACGACGATCGCCACGTAAAAGGTTGCGAGGAGTATCAACCAATCCCAGCAAGATTTGAAACCACCGTAGTGACTCAGAACAAATTGAGATTTTTTTATTCCCGTTGTTTTATACTCTGGTAAAGGTGGTGCAGTGGTATGCAGAAGATTCTAAAATAACAGATGTACGATAGACTTGCGGTAAAGAAAACGATTCGATTTACCGTCGACGGTCCATCGCGTTTAACGATTGAAACGTATACTTATAGTGTTTCAAAATAACGACGAATCGCTTACATTGCTCAATTTAATTTTGTGCTTATTGTCCTGTTTGTAATGGCCTGATAATTGATAAAGGACGGCGCGACTTCTTCTCCTGCCGTAATTAGCCGGCGGTGCCTCCGGATCCAGCCCGCCGTTTGCGTCTGAAACGTAATTTTACCGTTGTCGTTTGCGTTTCTTCCTTTGTACGATTTAAAAACTGTACTTTGCGTGCAATTAAAGCACTTGGAGGTAAAACATACACGTTCTCGACTAATTATTGTATAAACGCAAGGCATTTCTTCAGAAAATTTTGCTTGCTCGGAAAACTAGCGTAAATAGCAAAAATGTTGTTCGTTCGTACGTTCGCTGGCTCGCGTAAAATATGCACGTCGATTTTGTAAATGAGCAACACGTGCAACGACGCGATGGCGTGACGTGTAAATTCTACAAGAAAAGCAAACTACTATTCGAAGCTGTTGGCTAGCTTTTGATTTGCGTTCTCGGCTGTTTTGCTTCAAAGAATAACGTTGCATTTTAGGTTTATGTGCAGCGTGTTGCGTGATCGCGGTGTAGAAAGCACGAAACGTTAGGTACGTTTAAGGAAAGTACGTTACATTGGGAACGTTTGATCCATACCCGACGTATGGTCCGTGCTCGGATACTTTGGAATGCAATTCATCAGTCACGTCGATCGAAATGCATTCCAGAGAAAATCGTTTCGTCAGGCTGAGTTCAGCAGCGAAGCTTGGCTAGAACTCACCACTATCGGGAGACTCACACTGCTGAAGATTCTTCGTGTGGGTGATGTCCTTGTGGGAAGCCAAGAACAGAACGACGTCGCCTTTTTCGTTCTTGATCGGAACAATATCGAGCAAACAATCGAATGGACTTCCTGTCGATTAAAATCGAACGAATAGTCTCTCGTTAAGTGCGCAGCGGTAAAAATTAATTGAGCGATAAACGGATAAATTTACGTTCGAAAGTACTTGTGTCTCGAACGTTCTTACTCGACGTCGATTAAACGCGAAATTTGCCGTTTCGAACATCGAACGGAAACAAAACGAATAAAAAAAAGTTTCGTATCGGTTACGCGAACTGTTGCTACACAAATATGACGGCACCCGATCGAATCGATTACCTTGATTAAATTGTATTTCATTGCACCTGTGCACTTCGTGCACGCGTTTACATCGAATCGCGCTGGCTAATGATATTAAATCGTCGAAGCAATCTTTCTTATTTCATTTTGTTTCGTTTCGCTTTAAAAGATTCGGCGAAGTTGCACAGAAATTGAACGTAGAGTCGTAAGAAACGATCCGGTCGACGGAAATCAGGTCGAACTAATTACGGAAGATAAGCCATCAGCACGGTCAAACTTTAACTTACAATAAGAAACCAAATTAAAGACTGATACGCTTTACTGTTTGTAATTGCTCGCCTTCCAAGTTACAAGGCTGCATTCTCGAATAAAACATCTGCACGAAAACTTACCGTTCTTCTTATAAAACACAACTTCCATCTTCAGTTCCGTCTTGCTCTCGAGGCTCTTGTCGATCATTGCCCTTTCCTCCTCTTTCGTTTCCGGGCCGTACAGGAACTTGCAAGCGCAACCTTTCTGCATGATTTGCGCTCGCGCGAATCCTGTCAGCTCGCAGAAACCATCCGAGCAATAAACGATCGGGTAGATCGTCGGAACCTGCGCATTTCCCAGCACAAAGTTGCTGTCTGTCAACAAATAGAACGTTCGATTAAACGTGCTTGTCGGTAGAACGGTCCTCCAACGGCCGAAAATTGCATTCGAATTTCAATCGATCAATGTATTATATGGATTCGTTATTTCTAATATTTCGCAACGGAACAGCCAATTTTTGCCAATTAATTCCGCGTGAATCGTGTTTTTTTCTTTCATTATTGTTTGGTTTAACGGTTCCGACGTAGTCAGCAGGTCGAGTCAATATCTCGCGAGCCTATACAGAAAAAAGAACAAAAGAGGGATCGAAAAGAAAGAACTAAATAGCGAGTTCCGATGAAACTTTTAACACCGTGCAACTGATCAACTCGGCTTTATTCGTTACAAAGAGGTATTACGAGGACTTTACCGTTCTATCCGTTCGGGTTCCTTCGTCGCAGCAACGGTTATATAACATTAAAATACGTTTAAACAGAAATAATTGAACAAAAGAAAGAAAAAAAAAACGGAATTCTCATGGGGGTCATAGAGATAGGTTATAAGGTCAAAAGTGGAACAAAGGCACGCGTAAACAAGATTTTGATAATTACGCGGGATAAAAGTGCGTGGTGCAAGAAGTTGATGCATGATTGCACCATGTGGTACACTTCATTGGTTGATAGCTTTGTCAACGTCTCTGACGTCACGCGTAATCATTCTCAGGGTAACGACGGTACTATTTTTAATTTTACGGCTATCCCTGAAACGCGTTCCTTGTTTCTCGGTCTTGTGCGATTCCTTCCTCTCTCTACGCTTCCTCGTCTCGGAAGCAAAAGCAACGACACCGTTTATCGAACGGCATCGCGTTCTTTAGGTCGTCTTCGATTCCCTGACCACAAGCCGAAATCATCTACGGTTCGGTGAAAGCGTAAAAAGTGCTTCGAACTTTTGTTCGAGATAAATGTACACCGAAAGTTCGTCTTTGTTTTTTGGGTGGATGAGCACGTCCAAACAACGTCGCGCAACTTTTTATACAGTTAGTAGAACGGATCATGGTGACTGACAACGATTAAAACCACCCTTCACGCTGTGCGGAAAACAGTGAGTGTTACGTGTCCGATACATAGGGAGTTTGGCCGCGAAGGGTTGTAAGATAAAAATACTGTTTAAGGGTGAAGTTTGTTAGTTGTTTGACTATTTAACTCGTTGCTTATTTTTGCGTTACCTTATCGATCAATTTTCAGTAATGTCATCGCGTCCGCATGCGTTTAATTTCGGTTTAAACGCTTTAATATCGCACGGAAACGAATCGTCGAGTTAATTGCTCTTTTTGCTCGAATAGATTGCTAATTACTCGTTTATTACGACTACGTGGTCACGAAACGGTGAGAGATTAATTCTGCTCACAGAAGAAATGTTACGAGAAACGTAAGCGAATATTGACTTTGACAGAGAATTATGTTTTATTACTTCAAGCGGTTCAACAACAAGAAGTGTTACAATTTCGTAGTTCCGCGATGACACAAAAACTACACATTATTTCGTTATTTTCGCGGGTATCTTTTCCCGAGTATTTGCACGACCCCGTTACGCGAAACCGTCGTCCAAATATTCGATTCGATCATACGTGGGTACACTAGTCGTACGCGTATAAACTGCAGGGTCACGACAACGATAGTGTTTACGATCATCGCATCAGCTGCTAAAAGCAGCGTAAACGTTACAGTTTCAGCCAAGTCTTGACAAAGACTAATGGAACCGATTGTGTATCGCCTACGTGTCCAACACAGGTCAGCGTTAGAAAGTTTTGTTGCAAACGGCGATAAATAGTTAAAGTGTATGACGTAAAGTAACCGTAGATCGTGAAAAATTCCTCCTGCACGAATATGTATAAATTTCGCGTCCATAACTACGAACGAGAAAAGCAGCTTTGTCCATTGCGGATGAACGCATGGAAATCATATTTCTCCGTTTCATAAAAACCAATAATTCTCGTATGTCCATTTTCGTTCGTTCCTGATGACTTAATTCGATGTCGGTTTAAACGCGTAAATTTGGTTTGCCAAAAACGATGGGATTCGTACGGTCTCCGAATTCAGGACTGATGCGATTAAACCAAACCATAATTCGATCGCGCGCAATTAGCGAATATTTTCGAAACTATAATCCCGTTCGTCAAGATCAAGCAAATTTTCGTGTTTTCCTGTCGTTAATTGAAAAGCGATAACTGCTTCGTAAGTTGCTAGCCATATTTCCCGATAACCTCCAAATAATTAAGTGGATATGACGGTACGTTGCCACGGTTATTGTGGTTAATGCGGTTAAATTGATGTCCCGCTAGTTGCGTTGGATAGTTATATTTACGGCGCGAACATGTACGTGTAAATACATAAATGACGATCGCCCTTTTACGTTCGTTTTTTCGTGTCCAGTGAGAACCAGAGAGAACTAGACCGTGTTTTTGCCGTGATATCAACGTACACAGGGATTAAGAAAACGTAATAGGTACTTTGTTCGAAATTTGCGAACGTGTCGAAATTGGTATACCCGCATGGTAATGAAAAGCATGCGTTGTATGTTTACGATGGCGATACCGTGGTTATACGGATTAAAAGTTGGTATTAACCATACATGTCGACCTTGCGCTTTTCATCACGTATCAGGGACTTTATTAAAGTCCTCGTAAATAAAGGGAGAGCGCGAGCTCTCTGCCTTTTCCCGTATATCGTTCTTAATCTTTAGTTACGCGGATTAAAATTTACGTAGAAATTTTCATCGGTTGTGCAAGTTTTTTCATCGACGACAGAGATCGCGTTTTATCTCTTAATGGATAAATTCGATACATTCCCGATAGGAAATTAATCCTAGAAAATAGAGGAAAGTGGCTGAATCGAACTCGAGGTTACCGCACGAATCCGACAAAGGAACGAAAATCTAAAGCGGTAAATTGTATCAGCTCGTTGTCGATACGGTCGCGAGTTCACCCTCGAGCAAAGAATGTATCGAAGCCTTCTTGTACGATCGAAGTCGAGATCTCGGCTCGTTTCGGTATGTCCGATTGATTCTTATCGAAGATCGAACGAAGAAAAGGGTATTATTTCAAAATTTCATCTTGACCAGAACGTTTCGATGAAATTAATTAGATTGTCGTGGCAATCGCGATCTTGCTTGACAGTTCCCATTGTCATCGACATAATATTCTTGAAAGGATCGCGAGCAAAGGTTGACCTCCATTGCAAGACGAGCCGCCGTGTCTTTTTTGCACACTGCAACCGAAAATACTCTCGTCTATTCGACGCAGAAACTTTTATCCCGTTTCTAGCACTTAGCGATAAACTTTGCATCTCTTTCTCTCTGTTTCTCCATTTTCTCTCCTTCTCTCCAGAGGCTAAACTTCTATTCCGGTTATTCGACCGTAAGCAATTTTTTAATGTAGCGCTAGGGCGCCTTCCGCGCTTTCCATCGATCCGTTTGTAATGAAAATTTTCTGGGCAAATTTTTACGTCGCAAAACCCGCGTCGAGTAAGAACGACATTTCGTATTTATAATCTTCGTTCTTCGATGCAATTTAAAGTGGAAGGTCGAGAGGGAGAGAGAGGGAGACTCATTACCAGCGGGACTTTATCACCCATGATTGAGGTCGGTGACGATGATAACTTAGCAATTTCCACTGAGGTCGCACTGTACCGTTCCCCCTAATCAGATTTCTACAAAATTTCGAGTACGTGGAATTGTGAAGCAAATGGAACGGTCGGATTCTCGTTACGTTCTCTAAATTAGTTCATTTTATAAAAGTCTCGTGATCTACGCCGCTACTTTCCATTATATGAAAACAGAAAAGTTGAATATCGCGCGAACCAATCGCAGACGGAACGGAGCAAGGAGAAATATCTTTTCCAATAACTTTTTATATATATCTACTATAAAAGTAACGATCGAATAGAAATGGTCGGTTAAATATTTAATAAATCAATTTCGTTCTGGATCGAAAGGTATTTCAACCGGTTATTTGTAGTTGTTTCGTTGACGAACGAGCACAGATTCTAAGGGAAACTAGAAAGCTTGGAATTTCCTTTGAGAAGGTAGCCTGAGATAAAAGAAGGTTTCTGTCCGTCTTCGTCGCTGGGGGGTATCCTCCCTTTCGCCCCGCAACGAGTTAGATCTCCTTTTGCTGTATAATGCCTTCCTTAGACCGGAATATGAAGAGATTAAGCCTGCTAGTATCAAGTCCGCTGTCTAAGGGAACCCATACCGACTTTCCTCCACGGTATTGACTCGGTTAGTCGTACCTTTTCAAAAAAAGATCGCTAGACGTTGCTCGATTCGAAATCGTCGCCAACAGATTTTCATTGGTCGAGCGACGAATGCGTTTCATCGGGGGAAATGAAACGATTATCGATCGTACCTCTGTTCCGTAATCGTCCGTTGGCAATTTCGTTCCTTATGCAATACACCGGCTATTACATCGAATCGTAAACAATTTGTTCCCGTTGCAAACAGTACCGCTGCAACGTATGTTGCCGACGCGTATGAAGGAACGAGCTTTCAATCGATAAACGTATGTACCTTTCCTACGAATAAACCGGCGTCATAATTTTTCGTCATTATCGATTACCACGATAAGATAAACGTCATCGATACGGTGCAATCGTTAGGCCTCTCTCTGTCGTTCAACGGCTGAATCGAAAATGTTTCGTTCGAGGCTCCGTTGCAAATATTTCTCCTTTTCCGCAACTCAGTTACGTCGTTAAGCCGAAAATTCGATCGTACGTTTAGGAGGAGGCTCGCTATATTCTCCAGGGAAGGAACATTTTCCAGCAGCTGGGATAATTTCAGTTTAAACCAGGTTAATGAACACGATGAAACTCAACGTTCCACACAATTACTACGACTCGTACTTTCTCACCATCAAACTTTCCTCATTGTCAGTTTTCGCTATTAGATAGGTCAGAGGTTTAGCCAGTTAGAAAAGATTTTTCGCAGTTCTCCGCTCCTCTGTTGCTTCCCACGGTCGATATCAATTTCCAGCCTGGCAAGGATATCGTGTAATTAGCGTAACGGAAAACTAGAGACGATTCTACCGTTCGCTCGCGTGTCACTGTCGTAATCTATTCGACGATATATTTTGATTACATGTATTTGCATAGGATCCTGGCTTGTTTTGATTTCACAAATTGATTCATACAGGGATTCGCGTGTTCCTGCCACAAATTTGGCTAACATCGCGCATCAATCCAAACTTTGAACGCAGCTTCTATACAAGCTATACGTTTATTCAGTTGCGGGGATTATGAAATTTAACGTCGTACGATGTCGCGCTGCAATTAATTCTCAGTACGCAAGGGAATTGCACAGACGCTTGTGTACGTTTTACGTAGATATGTCTACGTTATACGGGTTCCATTTTCAAAAACCGTCGTATCAACCCCTTCGTTACAAGCGGCGTATAATATGCGTTACCTAAAAGCACGTATTAATTACGGAAGGTGCACGTGTACGGTTACCTACTGATTAAAATGTCAAATCATAATAGTTACAAACAAAATGGAACGAACATTTTTTTAACGCGCGTCAGTTTGCCGGAGAAAGGGTAAATAAAAGGAAAAATACAAATATTCGTTTACAAGCTGTAACGCGTGCAGCGTTCTCTTCGTTACAAACACTGGGTTTGACACAAAAGCCTGTTGCGAACGTTCGTCGCTCTGGCATTTATTTGCGGTGTCGGTAACTATTAGTAGAAGTTTTGAGGTCACATAGTGATATGCAGCTTTGAGTTCGTTGCAAGTGCATCGAGGTTGTATCGTCGATAAATACATGTACGTCGTGACAGGTATACAGCGATTCGAGAACCGGCAGTTGACTTTTCAGTTTGAAACCGCCATGGATATCGAATCGCGTTTTGCTACTAATTTATTCGTATCCTAGTCAACTTTCCTTAGTACGCGTATTCGCTGGCGTATTCCTTTCGCGTTCGTTAACGCGAAACAAAGCACAACATCGTTGACCGCGAAACGTTGGCGATTCATCGTGCGGCCGTTCCGATTTCTGGCTGACGTTTGCTTGATCGTTACTACTTGGGTGAAATAGCTTTAACTAGCGGTGCGTCAGCTGCGTAGGAAAATTGCCTGTTCGATAGCCAGTGGAGGTAAAAAAAGTGAAAAGGTTTTCGAAAAAAAACTTCTTTACTTTACCCAGAGATTGCTCTCTAGAGACAGCGGCAAATAAATCGGACGTTTCTTGACGATAACATTCCCCTTCTTTCCCCCGAGTTCCTTGGATGCCTTTGCGAAATTGTCCTAGTTTTCTCGTTTCGTAGAACGCGGTAATTATCGATTTTTCTACATTTTAGCGGAATGAAATCAACGCTAATGTTGAGAGCGAACCGGAAAGAGTAATTAGGTCATTCGCCATGTGTAAAGAGATTTCTTGACCTTTCTTGCTCTCTTTTTATTCTCCTCTCGACGTCCAGTATTTCTTAGCCTTTCTTGGTAGGGTAATTTTTTTCAATAGGAACGGAAAGTAGATTTTACCTGCGTTTATTATTACAGAGTCAAAATGACATTCTATGCTTCAATTTCGAGGATTAAGTACAGATATATGGCGTCGCTTGTATTGTTCGGTTCCTTCGACGTTTCCAATAACAGGAATATACCATAAATCTTGGATTACCAAGTTTAATAGGCGCACCGAAGAAAAATTAATCTATCCCACAGTCGGTTAGACCGTACAATAAAAATCCACGTTTACTGCGTTTCGCGTGGGCACATGCTTACGCCATAGCATTGTATTTAATACTTTATATAATATACGCCGAAATTTTTACTTATAATGGAAACAAACGTACTATCGACGCGCGTAGAAACGAGCTGAAAAGACGTTGGGGAAAGCGTACGCCGTGATCGTTCATTAAGAAGAAATTAATGATCTTGAATTAAGGTCACGAAATAAGAGCCATTTACGTTCCATTGAAGTTGTCGCACGACGCGTATTCGAGATATTGGATCATCGTGCGAGAAATAAAACCCGGTAGGGTAAAAATAAAAAATCAAGTCATTTGTTCGCGTTCCTTGAGCGGCTTACACTTTTGACCCTCTGTTTGACATGGCAACTCAGAAATCGTTCGCTTCGTCACCGTGTAATCTTTCAGACATGTAGGTTCGGTTTTCTTGCGAACACATTTTTTTGGCACGTGTTTTCTATACATATATATGTATACATCCATTATATAAGTCTGTTAGCTAATTCTATATTCTCAGTTGCATGCTTCGTTACCTCTATTTATTAGAGGTTAAGGCGATCGCATTTAATAGTGTTCCGTTTAACGCTTTGTTTTCTAGGAACTCATGTCGTGCGCGGGGTTTTACTGTAATTTCTTATCCTCGCTTATACATGTTATCGTCAGATCGCGAGTACCTGTCAAGATTAAACGGAATAAAATCGATGTTCGTGGCGCCGATTTCGAATTAATATTCCATGATTCGTCTGGGGTCGTCAGACTCGAGGGGTAAAAGTAGCGAGAACGTATTGCTTGGAATTCATAGGTCACGAACAAGGGGTTGTACGTCTCCGACCCTATTCAGGTTCTGAAACACGACGTCGCGAAGAAGTTCGCATTATTCGAAGTTGCGTTAAAGTTTTTCGTACGCTAACGGCCACGTTTTTGTTCTGCTGGAAAATTAGTTTCGTCGATCGAACGGTATTCTTCTTCTCCCGACGTAATTTACATTCGGTTCGAGACGTTCTCCATCAAGCTTTTCAATTCGACGAGAAGAAGACGAAAAAGAAATCACAAATAGGCGCGTAAGAGATGCGATTAAAACGAATATTCCAATTGGTCCTCCATGAGTCTTGGTCAGCAAAGACAAACGAGTGTTTGAACAGTCGTCAACCATCCTTTAGCCCAGTTGGCGATGCGCCAAACACGCTCGAAGAAAGAAAGAGAGCGCCAAAAATATCCACGGATAAGTACTTCGGGCGTCGTTAACGAGCAATTATTTCCCTTTTCTCTCGCCGAAATCAGAGTGTTCACAATGGAAAGGTCACGAACTTCCAGGTATACGCGGTCGCTTCTTTCACCGATGTTTCGCGTAACGAAGCCAAGCGAATCGATACCGCGACTGAAAAATTGAATCGCGAAATCATCAATTCTGCATTCACCTAATTACGTGATCTTTTTCTCCCGCGCGAAGCTGCACGGGACATCGTTATCGTGTCAGCTCGATACTCGTTTCCCGACATCGATGGTTCTTTTTCCAGATTGTTTTCACGCAAAAGGAGGTAAACGATATTTGTATTGCCTCGAGAGCGATCGAGTTTGTAGGGAAACTGGAGTATTTGATGGAACACCAAGATCCAGCGTAATAGCATAATTCTAGGGTCGTGGGATCCCCTTGAAACGACCAGACATCGCGCTAAAACGACGCGATCGTCTCGCAAGTGCTCGCAGCTCCATCGGTATTCCAACTTACACGAGTTGATACAGAACCGAGCAAATTCTAACGAAATTTTAATAGTCTTTTTTAGAACGCGATTATAGAAGCGAGTACAGAACGCCAGCGATCGGCGATCAAATTTTCTGATGCAAATTAAGAAGCTTTGACTGTCTTAATATCGTGGACCAGGTGGTTCCATCAAATTAATTCTTGCGTAAATGTTAATACGATGTTACGCAACGGTCACGATACGTATCCGTACATATGCGTCCGCGAAAGAAGTCTGTTTATAACACGCGACGGGTTTTAAACGCTGCGAAAGTAGCTTATGAAAATATATGAAATAAAATAGTTACTTAAAAGTAAATACTTCCGATTTTAATCTCCCAATTAAATTAAAATGTACCGTCGGAGATTAGTTGGCTCGCTACGAGTATAATTTCGTCGACATCTCGAAGGAGCAAAAAAAAAAAAAATTGCGATTCCATTACTTTCCAAGGACATAACTTCCCTGTAATTCTCTTACGACGACGATAACGACGGTTGGTAGCCCCTTTCTCGTAATTAGTTTTTCTTGGTTCGTAGGTTCGAAGTTTACAACGGGTATATATTATTGGATTTTTCTAACTTGATATTTATTGGCGAAATCTTACCTAAAACGACACCTTTGGGAGATTCGGTTCGAAAAGGTTATTCAAATATTGAAATAACGAGCGCGGAATTTAATACACCGACAGTTTCTGTTAAACGTTCGCGCAGATTTGCGAACGATGTTTATAACGACGCGAAACGTATATAATTTTCGAGGTTTATCTGTTTCCACCGATAGATCTCGTGCCAACTACATATTTCATTATCGAAAATCAAGAAAGGGAATATCGCGTCACGGTGTTATCGACAATTCCAGTTCGGATTACTTTTTCTCTAGACCCAAAACTACATTTTCGCCATAAAGGGAAAGGTTGAAGGTAACTAAGTTGGTGCCCCGAGGGAAGGGCGGTATGGATACCCGATGTTAGAGTAGGTGATCTCGATTTGATCGTTCTTTTCACCGTTTCACAACATGTGTGTGTACGTGTACCGTTAAGCTCAACGTACATTTACGATATAATTGTTTGGACGTAAACACATCTGGGTACTGTTGCCTCTCAGACAATTTGGTTTCGCGCGTTGTTAACGTTGTGGCCAATAGTACTGATACACGAATTAGCGACGACGACGTCAACCTGCACGGCAATTGTGCATAGAGAGACGTTTCGGTATTAATTTGTAGCTTGGTCGAACGATTAGTAAACAGCGACGCGTGTCCGCACGTCGAATTGTATTAGATGTTGCAACGTCGAATCAAGCAACGACAACGAAATGAGCATAGAAATTGTGAAACGTGATCGAATCGAACGAAACACTTAGCCGTATCGCGACCCTCTTAAATCCGTGCGTTTCGACGAAAAATTGTGTCGTTAAAGGTGAACGAGAGGATACCACGAATTTTCTATCAGGAATCTTGTTTTTCCTCGTAGACCGTTGAAATCGATCAAGACTTTTTTTGTATTGACAAATCGTTTCGTTCGTCGACTCGCAAACGAGGGTCGTCTTCGAAACGATGGGATTGGGGCTAATCCAATGGCAGCGACATTACGTTTCGTTCTTTTACAACCCCGAGAAAGTTTACGCGAATACCTTTGCCGGCGCGGCGAGGCGTTTCTGTGACGTGATCGGAATATTATCGGTGCTTTGCTTTATTTGTGCGCCACACGATTCACTCGAGAAGAAAACTCTCAGTCGTGATTAGAATATTTTTGAAACTCGGTACACGGATGATTGAACACGAATTTGAATGACTCCTTTTAAACGAATCTATCGACGGTAGAGAGTAAAAAGTAACAAACTATATGTATATACATATGTATAATGGTGATACTTACGGGTTCCATCGAAACGTGTGGCGATAGTATCTAAGAATGTATTTTGTGGGGCGAGGAGGCCCTTCCTGACCGGCATTGGGGCCACCCCGCCGCGCTGTCAGGCGCTAAAATCTGCAAAAGAGAAACAAGAAAAGGAGTACAGCTTTATTTTAGTCGAACGCGTACAGTATTCTTGGGTCAATTACTCCCACGATATAGGTTAGAGATGTAAATGCACGTGTTCAGATATAAAAGTTCAGGTCGTTTGTTATTCGAAAGAACAATGCACGAAGCGTGCTTTAAGCAGGGAAGCGTATTCGCGAGAAAAATGGCCAAGTCTTCGATAGGTAGGTCAGTGGTCCAATGAAAATAAAGGATTGCGTGTAGTACGGTAGTTGCAATGATGGATGGTCGCAGCCTATAAAAAGTCACGGATGGAACTATTTTTAGACGGTAATTTTCATTTAACACGTTTCCGAGGTACTTAAACGATTTGCATCGAACACGCGTTGAATTCTTTTTCAGTGTAATTTTCTGATTCACGTACACTTTACTCTTCCTCTTCGAAGCGACCATTTAGTTCTTTTTTAGATTTCATAAGACATTTGACTCTAAATTTTTTGCGTTTTTCTTTTGTGTACTTTTCGAGTAGATGCAGAGAAATACATTTGAAGAAATACAGGACTCGTTGAGAAACCTGGAAGTTGGTGATATTCATAGCTTTTCAATATCGGACCGGTCTATAGTTACTCGCGCTGTTCGATGGTATTTGTGATTTCTGGAATTAATCCAACGAAGTTATACCTTTCTTTCGTTCGAATTACCTTCCGATTCGTATTATCATTATATATGCATATGAAATCATTATAACGCCATTATTAGTAGAATAGTTCATTTACATTATTGCAGCAACATATATAATCTCACGTTTCATTAATGCCGAAATACTAATTAAATACCGTTTCGTGCTGAAACACGTTCGAAACAGTGGACTAAAATTTTGTTATAAAATCAATCTTGCTTGTACTATTTTTGGAAACGAAAAACGGTATTTCATCGACACGACCAAAAAGAAAAACTGGAACGCGGTGAGACGTAAACGACGAGCGACCAATTTATGATTAGGAAATACTGAGATTAATAAGCAATACAAAATTGTACATTGCGAAGGAATTATTAAATTTACTCATTGGTCGTTGAAATTGTTTAAGTACGTAATTTTGCTTTTCATCGTCTAGCTTTTATACGTACGTACAGTAACTTATATCTTCGTAAACGTAATTAGCTCGTGGGTTTTTATGAAAGGGCTCGTTGAAAGATTAAGCTGGAATTTAATTAATTCGCTTCTTTTTGTTTAATAAAGATGGACGAATAAAAGGTACAATGTCTAGGCAACTGCGGGGTTCTCGTAAACCACATTTTTCGTCTCGATTTATGGTGAAAATTGCAACACGTTGTCTTCGTTTTCTGCGTAAGACGAATCAGTATTATCGTATAGCGATTCTCGCAATGTAACAGGTGTGACCAGAGGACAGAACTTAAGATACGGTCATTACGTGCTTATCCTGTTCTCTGAAATTTCATTTACCGAACTATAATTTCGATGTAAAGGCAATTAGTTACACTATTCAAACGGGATTTATTCAAATATATGCAACTACTGTTATCTTTAATAATTATTTTTTACGTGAAGTTAACTCTTTCCTAGCATAATCGCCAATATCGTCGCGTTATTTTCATTTTAATGTTAGAAATTAATGTTTTTTAATATCATTATTGAGAGAACCAGTTAGAGGTGAAGAGCACGTTTCACGTTTCAGTACGTATAGCGTGTAGTATCTTCAAATTACGGCAGCATTTTCCGGTAACATTTACCCCAAGACGCTTCCCTTGCTGGACGTTTATATAAATTTTTCCAAGCGTGAAGAATGATCGTAAATCATCGAATACAGACCTTATTGAGAAAAAAATTCCAGCTCACTGGCAGAGCATCGTACGCATCGTCTCGGCAGCACTGCACCGTATTTCCCTATTCTTCGGCTCGGGTGTTTCACAATTTCGCACTGAACACGTTAAAAAACGATTAATTCGTCCCGTTACGATAGATAGCGAGGTTTTATCGCGACATCGGCGAAGAAAACGGAAGACACGCGGAACGTTTGCTGGTACTCGCGTAACTGACCGAGCCGAGGGGAGAGATTCTGTCTATCCTGATGGCCCGGGCTCCTGGCTGACTTGCGCTCCGCGCACCAAGGCGCAACATGTGGTAAACCGTTGAAGGTATACACTCACACACCCACGTTTCCCTCTATGTGCATGCACACACGTCGGTCTACGCTGATAAGTACACACTAACGCAAACCGTGTAACCCGCATACGCACGCGCCCTGATCGTTTCCAAACGCGTGTGTACCGCGGCCGCTGAAAAACAGGGTCAAGACTTTGAACGAGGATCAAACATCTTGCTGCATCGTCTTTCACGATTCTTTCCAAAGGGTACTGGAATCTAACAATCGGTCTACGATTTAACCATCCAACGATCGTGACGTTTGGATCGATGAAAGCTTCCGCGTTACCCCTTGCGCGACACCATCAATCGGAGGATGTTTTGATCGACTGAAGATCGATTTGGAACGAGCGCATGTTTACGCTTCGTCTTTACGCGATTTTAAACAGAGTGCAAAAGAATTATGGTATAACGTTCGCGGAAGGGTAGTTTAATGATAACACGAGAAAATACGATATAACGTCAAATTTTCGAACTAAACGAAGTATCCATAAAAGAATTTTATACACGTTAAGTTTAATATACAGCTTTACAGAAGATACAAAATTCTCAGGGAACCCCTTGGGTGCTTCGCGACCCTATGGAAACGTTTCGTTTATATCCGTCAAATTTCTTTCTCGTCGCGATGCGAATTGTTCGGGGTGTTTTGTTTTTCACTTAAGGCGACGGTAAAAAGAAATATGTATGTATATTCTTTCTCTTTGAAGGGATTTGAGGATCCCGAGTATGAAATCAAACAGAGGGTAATATGAAACGTTACGGTCGTAACATTCCGAACGTTATAAAAATGGTGATATTCGATATTCGCGTCCGTTGAATAGATATGCAAGATGTGCTCTTGTATGTTGATCCTATAAAAGAATTCATTGTTCCTTTGGTGCTCGTGCTAGCGCAAGGAGTACGGAAATTTGCTTCTTCTCGTGGTATCAAGGATTTTTTAACAACCTCCTACACCGAAAAATTTCGACTTTAACGGTCGAAAGATTTTATTTCGCGAAAGAAATAATCGTGAAACGTGTTCCACGCGAACCTCTGCTTCTTTTGGGTTAATCGGCTTGTTTGCGCAGAATATTGCGCGAGCGGCGAGCACCGTAATAAATGAAACGAGATTGCGGATATAAAGGGCAGAAAATTACCATTGGGGTGATTTCGTGCACCGTTTCATCGATTTTTTTGCGACTGAGTACACATTCGTGGCCGCGCGTACATAAATATATACGTATACCGAATGAAACGTTAACTCAGGTCAGTTTCGTAGTATTGCATAATGTGACCGTGCCAAAGGGGGTCGATGACTGTATTCGCGTGTTAGTCCCTCGTGAACGAGTCATGCAATCTGCGGCTGTTCCTAATATAGATCGTTTAAAAAAAAGGTTCCCGTAGTTCAGTCGATTTCAAACCGTGGGTATTCGCCGGAAACGCGCGAACCAGTGGAACTGGTACGCGACTTCGACGACGGAATCAAGGGATTCGGTTTAACGAAGAACGATGATGCTTTCTTGCATGCGAAATGAATGTTTACCGTTCGAGAGTCTTCTTCGGATGCATATTGCATGTGAACACATTATTGCAAGAGTAAATTTCCTTTGTAGTCCGGTGCGTTGCGATCAAGATTGTACAATATTTCGAGAAGGAATGGTTCAGCTTCATCATTCTTTTTAATTTTACGGTCGATATACCGTGAATCGCGAACGCTCTGTTGTAGCATCGCCTGTTCCCTTAAAGCGACGAATCGAGTTTCTCGAAAAGCGACATAAACGAAAAAAAAAAAAGAAAGGCAAATCCAACACGTCGGCCTATTTTTCAAGCGCGAATCAAGCAGCCACGTCAATGTGCTCGGCAGAGCAGATCGCACTTACACGCGAAACATCAGAAGCTTTTGTTGCTGGTCTTTTCATTTTCCAGAAAAGACTGGAACGCATCGATCGACCGTAGCGATCGACTCTCTTCGTTAAAGTCCATTTGAACTCTTTTTCTAGTTTCTCGAGCAACTTGGAGCCGACGTAAGGCATACCCGTATCTCCCGTTCGATCGTGCTCGATACGGCTTCCCAAATACAAGCAGTCAAGAGGGTTGACTCGTGAAAAGGGTCTTGTAAATCACGCGAGACAGAGATCCCCGGAAAATCGCGAAGCATATTTATTTTCCCGCTTCGTGGCACGATCGATATCAACGTGATATCAAATACGCGGATTTACGAGAATTATTGTACCGAGTAACGTGAAATTCGAACACATAGAAACATATAATTCAGAGGTGGTTGCTGCGTCGAAAGGAATAAACGACAGAATAACAACACCTATGAAGGAACATCGAATTACGGGTTTAACGACGAATAAAATAAATAATCGATGTTACAAATATCTGTATTGCATGAAAATTGTCAGTGTCAGTAGGTTATCCGGGCAACACGCCGTGCAGACGGCGCGTGGTCACGAAGCAGGGTCCATATAATCGATACTCCACTACTTCGAGTACCTGACTCCGTAGGGAGGGATGGAGAAAAGGAGATGGATTGAGATAAAAAAGAGGCAGGAAGGTTCTCAGGGTACCTACCACTCTCTTCCCTTCTGTTTTGTCGAGCACTCTTCTTCTCTTCCCTATGAGATATCAGAATAATAAGGAGTCCTGCCTTTCCTGCTTTCTTTTAATCCAGCTCTCTGCTTCTGTGCGAAAGATCTCTTCACGATATTTCTCGGCTCGAAATTTATATTTTTTTAACCGAGTATCGGTAAGCACCGTTTAACGCGATAATTGCATCTGTATTTAATTATCATTAGCTTTTTTTCATGAAATTCATAATTTATTTAGAACAACTTTCAAAACTGTTTAGTTTGTTTGGTTGAAAATTTTTAAATTGTGTACGTACAGCGTCAGACAAATGTATTATATTTCTGAAAGATCGTAACAGCAACAGGCTGTGGTAAAATTATTTGTAACGAGCTCTTCGTTAAAATTTCTTAACGAGCGGTTCGTCATGTGCCCGTTTAAAAACGCGTGATTTAAAGTAAATTATTCGAATAATTATACGTATTAATGTGGATGCAAGGAAGAAAACGGAGGATCGTTTTTACAATTCTGTAAAAGTTTTGTGCAGCAGCAGACGAGTTGGAAAGTACGTTACTGCTTTATTAAAGTAACTTTATTGCAATTTTCTCGTTACGATATTCCTTGGTGTTACATTTTATCGTCCGTAATCTCCCGCTACCGTTACGTGTACGTCCCAGTTTTACGTTGATTCGTATTTTCAAATACTTATTTTAGTTTTACTACAAGTGCATCGTATCGGTTTTCGGCTGCTCTTTTGGGTCGCGGAGAAATTACTTCGAGATTCGAGTTCTTCAAAGAATCCGAGAACTTATTGCATCTTTGTGCAAACAGTACGTTTCTTGCAAACAAGCATTTCCTATTAACGAGATACTGCAATGTTAAAAGTCTCTAGTAATTTTACTGTCAGCAAACGCAGTTCGATTCACCAGGTATGTAGGTTATTAAAGGATTAATTTGTAATAATTCGATTGTCGGTATCGTGAATAGGATTTTCATCGGTGAACGAGTGACGAGCAAAATCGTTGATCATTACGATTAGCCTGGTAACGCATTGCATCTGTAATTTCTGCATTAAATACCGGTCGACCTGATCCATGTTCCCGAGCGGTGCCAGGTGCAATGGCAGGACGGTATAACGACGTAAACGGCTGCCGCATTGCCGATGTCGTGCCTGCCGTAACTACGGTACGCGGGGTACGTGTACCCTCGTGCACCCACATCGGCCTCTGACTCTCTCTCGAGGGGTGGACGACTTATCGACCTGGTGCTAGTCTTTGGTCTCAGGCTTACCACCTTTATCTCATCGGTACTCGATTCGCGAAATCTGTTACACGACTATTTGATCGTATCAATCTTCTTTGTTCACCATCTACCGCCATCGGATGTTAAAATTCGGCTTGATACCAACATCATCGACGTCGATTCTACCGAGCTTCTTGAGCGATTAAAGTTCGATTTATGTCGTATAAAATATTTCTACGGGTCGAACACATCGATGCGAAAAAGAGGAAAAGATTAGAAGGTTCAAAGATTCACACCGTGTATTCAACTCTTTAGTCTACGTTCCCAAGAGAGAAGAAGAGAGAGAGTACCATCGCAGTCTTTGACGAGAGACCCTTGTCCTTCTAGGTCGTCTTTTTAGAGTGTTTGCGAATCAGGCCGCGACCCCGTCGCCGACGTCGACGTCGACGTCGTCGTGAACCAAAGCTGTGGTAGTGGTTGCAGGGGGTTGTGTCGCGAAATTAGAACGTTGCATTCGTGAGGGTTGTCGCTGTCTCGCTACTGTGGCGGCGGGGCATCAATAGGAATAATACGAGGAACTATGCAATGCAGCTCGTACATAGGTAGACGCGAGTGTAACGACCTTACACCCCCGCAGGTAGCGAGATCGATGGGCTCCAACTCCGGGCAACCTCTCATCCACGGCTTGTACCGCGGCCTGACTACCTCTGCCGTGCTCGCTTGTCCCACTTTTCCATCACGTTTTAGTGCAGCTACGCTTTGCTTCACACCTTCGTTCGTACACGATAAACGAACTTTCGATACTCGCTCTTGGTTCGAGAACTTCCGAAGCTATGGTCCGATGAGAAAGGAATAGCAAATTACGGAATTAGCGCACAAACAAAGATTTAATTAAAATTATAAATGTAGGAATATCTCGTTGCATCTTTTGGGAGGTGATTTCGTAGTTATCAATAATTGAAGATTGAACATAGTATCAGGACATTTTATTCCCCACTATTTTATTGTATGGAATATGCTAATATTGTATCGCGTGTACATTGATATGGCAAACACCTCGCTACAAAAGCAAGAGTGCGCAATTTGCTCCGCGATGGAACAATAGTTTCTAATCATGATTCAGATTATATGATCGCGATTATTGGAAGAATGTATTCGCTACGTGCAATCTATACAAATGATCGTACGATAATCTCTATAAAATGTTTGTAAAAATTGATTTTTTTAAGAACTTCATTCTATAAAATAGAGCATGTGTTTTCGTACTTCTTATGCAGATTCCCTTCACGAATAATTTTAATAAATCGCGTTCTTCTGCTTTTCTATAAGAAATATTTTCAAAGTATGCAGTACATCGCATGAGATATATTAAAGAGATTCCCATCCATCTCTGCATTTTGTCGACTGCTTACCCGCAATCTTTATAAATACGTAAGATATAATAGAATAAGATCGACGTTTTTGAGCTATCGTACTAAAAACTTCTATCATTCTCTAACAATTTGTTTACTCACGATTACGAACCCTTCTAAAATAATACGAATATACAAATTCATCGATTCACGATCGTGCGTGTGACTATGAAGCGATCGCGTAGTCACTTTTATTTCGTTACTGAAAAGAAACATTATCACATAAGTGAACGTAACCCTGTGGTTTTTTTGTTTAGTAACCAACTTTGCGAGTAATTTCACGGTAATACTTATTTTGAGATAATTAAAAGATGATCGTTACTCGTTTAACTTCGGAAGATATCACATACGAGTTTCAATTCGTTGACATATCGCAGAAATCTACATGTCAAGGTCAAATATCAGATCATTCTTAAATTCCACCTTCACCGCATCCTTGCATTCGATTTCCTTATGCGAATGAATTTCAGGTTCAATTTCTTCCTCGACGCTGGAGTTCCTTTCCATCGACGAACGATTATTATCGCTAGCCCCTTTCATTATTTCAATGCTGGCAGTTTTCTCTTTCGTCGATTGCTTATCCTTATTAAGTATAGGTTTCACGATATCAGTAACTTCTGTACTTTTTTGATTTATCTTATATTTCTCGCGTTCCTCCGTTTCGGAGTTTTCGCTTTCGCTCATTCTACGATTCTGTGCACGTTTTTTGTTTCGCAATTTACGTCGGTTTTTCTTACGTCGACCGAGAATACTGGAGTTTGATCTGAAAGTAAAGCAACGTAAATAACCTGTAAGATATTACCAATGACATTTATCGTCGTAAGTGCAATAACACCTGAATAATTGTCGCGACACTACGTCGTTGAATCGTACTGTCTTTTTTAAACTGGAACATTCCGATTCAGAGTTCATATCTTGCACCGAACCGTAATGGCCGTCTATAGACGATGCCGGCATTCCATTTTCATCGGCGCTCGATTCGGATACTGAACGAGAAAAAGCGTTAGCGCGCCGTGATTTCAATATACCTTTCGAGAATGTACTTGCACCGATGCTACTTGTTAGTTCATCTCCGCTACTTTCTGAAACGGATCTAGTTTCTGACACGATGTCGCATTGATTTTCGCGACATTCGATCGACCGCATACTCCGTTGATCGACTTCATCGTCGGAATCTAACTGATTCGGAGTAATATTTATAACGACACCATCATCCTCTGCGTGCACATCTATCGTTCGATCTATTTTGAAATCTTCTTCTTCTGCCTGTGAAAAAAATGAACGAATATGAGGTAATCTTTACTTTTCTCTTATCCGCTTCGAAGGTACTTACCGTCAGTTCTTTCAATTGGGTCTGGAATGACAAAGCTGTAGGAAGATATTTCTCTTCCATGAAATCCTCGGTTACACCAACGTAGTATCGTGCTAAGTTTTCGACGTTTTCTAATTTTACGGAGAACACAACGTTATTATCCCATGGATCAACCGTGAAAGAATCGGGATCCACAGAGTTTTCGTTTATTTTTACACATAACGAATAATGTTGAGGATAAAATCCTGCGCCTATCGATGTTAATAAAACATGCACACCGGAATTATTTTGCAAGATCTTATGACGAATAGAATTTGGATCTACGTTTTTTACATTTATGGTAATTGTTAATTGATTTTCGTATAAATTACAAATAAACGTCGGTAAAGAATACTTAACGCTAGGATCTGTAAAAGTATCTGTATCCTCTATGTTAGTCCGTAATGCAGTGTCACTAGAATCTTCTAACTTTTCACTTGTATCCTCTAGTTTGGTGATTGCGAGCACTGTTTCACAATCTTGGACTAATTTTGATATAGAGTTACTCGCGTGACTCTGATCAAAGGAATCATCTTTTGAGATGTGTTCAGAGAGCATCGGTACAGGACTACTATGATCGCTGTCAACTCCACTGTCTTCTCTGGTATCGTTCACTAGTACCACAGATCTAATAACTGGTAGAGTCACCACTAGTTTTTTGTATCTTGGATCAAATTTAGCATTGCCATGATCTGCATCTACACGATAAGGCAAAGGCAATTCCAGCAAATACTTTGCAGGTTTTTGGCTCTTTACATTAAGAAAACGCTCTTGAACATCTAAGGAAGCATCGGTGGCAGTTTTTAATAAGGGTAGGTCTATAGTAATGATCAATCGCTTAGGTACTGTAGCATTCATGTTTGCATTTCTATTAGAACTGAAATCTTCGAGCTCTACATCGGATTGATGTTTAATAGAAAATTTAGGTGTAACGTATTCACTGTTCATGTCTTGCTTCTCCTCCAATCTCTCTTTATAGTACGTGGTAGATGGTACAGGTCTTCGTGGCTGTTCCTCTGTCTGATGTGATTGCTGCTCTCTGCTCCTATCGTAACTGGACATCAACTTTTGATAGATTTCTGGTTCTATGTCTAAATGTTCCTTTGGAGGTTCCTTGGATGGTTTTCTTATCACTGTAGGATGGCACATCCCTTTATAACTCGACTTTGGAAACTTAACATTCTTTCTGTCTAATTTGACCTAATCCGAAACAACAAAACAGATAGTATGATTACAGAATCAAATCAATGACAAGTTACAAATACGTTACGAATACGATACGCGCGCGACATACCTTGAAGTTATTTTCCACACCGTCCATGGCTGTGTTATTAACGATTTCCCGAAACTGTGCATTCTTCGACGACAGATAAAGAGTGTCCGGATGAAAGACAACGTCAAATACCACGCAACGCACGTTCTTTTTATCAAGATCGTCACGCGGAGGTATCAACGTATACGGAATAGACCATTGCAAACCGCGGTGACCTTGTTCGAAAGAAGGTTGACTGGTCGGTCGTGCAACGATGTCGCTTTTGCTGATGTTCAGAAAACATTTCTTCTCTCCGTTTACGCTTGTTTTTATGACGTAACCAGGCTCTGGGTTAACGAATGTAACGTCGACGCCCCGTTCTTTTTCCAATTGCGTGATTTCTTTCTCGTATATCTTCCTATTCTCCGGATCAGTCACCTCCTCTGCGTACTCGATCAACAATTTCCGGAACTCTTCCTTCTTCAAACACTCGGTCAAATTCTTCAACTCTTCTTTGGTCACTTCTAAATCTTCCCAATCTTTTTTACGTGCTTCGTACGTGTCCATCTTAAGAAATGAATCTGCGTGTTTACAAATAAACTTGGTCTGTAGAATGATCGCGAAGCGCCTCTACCACGTGGATGGTTGCGCCACTACGCCGGCCGGTTGAATAGCGGTCAGACGCGGAACTTCGAGGAGCCCGCCATTTTTTTCGAGGAATTTGTTTTATTTTTTCCGGAAAACTCTTCGTGACGTGCTCGAAATGACAAGAATCTGTCTCTCTCTTTCTTAGAAGGACAAAGCTGATTCTAGCTTCACTTGAACCCATCATGCATGCCAACAATTCCAACGCCCGCTTCTCCACATTCTTTCTTGCCATTTAAGCAAATTCGATGATATCGAACCAACATTATCGGAGCTGCGAAGGTCGATGGAAACAATGAATCATCATTTGCGAACGAAGAATGGAGCTTCCTTTCACCGCACGCGTCTTGTGGGATGCCGTACCATGGATGCTATTCCATGTCGATAGACGCATGAGAAAAGTTGCAGCATCACCTAATAGAGCATAGTTTAACTCCATACGCGCTTGGTATTCCTGGATCAACGAACGCGCGTTGAAGCTCGTTAACGATGTAAGAAATGTATTCGTTTCGAAACTGCTTCCCGATAGATATTCAGCAAGTGCTGCATGGAAAAGTCAAATTTCGCTTTTCACGAGATCTAAGGCTGGTGGGAGTTCAGGTGAAGATGTGGGGATCAGATCAGGCGGTAGGAAGTCTCTGACCCACTGACATTCTCCTCAGTTACTTGCTAGACACAAACGTCGGTAATCTGCGATCGAGAGTTTCGATGCCGGCAATCAGGATTACCGGTCAAATACTTTTTGAAAAGAGAAGATAGTCTGGCACACGATTACGACTTATCGAATTTCGAGATGCGGTTGAATCGTGGACTGTTGACTAGTGTCGCTGTCTGCTTGACGGTTCTCTTCATCGTTTTGAATTCGAAATCTGCGGTAGTCATCCACGATTCGGAAAGTGACGTAGAAAACCGTTTGGCGGGAAAACAGGAAATCTATAGAAGCCAGGTGAATTGTATTCAATTATTAATCGATGAATAACGTTTATAATTTCGTTTATACGGAGATACAATGTAGACATAATAAGTCTTTTACGCTCTTTTGCATAACGTGGCAAACAAAATTTTTTTCAAACATTGAACCGGTCGAGTTCAGAACAAGCTTATCGGAGTGAAAGTGCGCCAGCGAAAGATGTAATAGTTGGAAAGCGATCTTTCCCTTTTGCGATTTATAAACGAGTTCACCGGAAGTTTCGCATAACATGAAATTGCAAAGATATTTCGTTCACTTCTAATTGAGTTAGATTATAAACGATACCGCGGCATTAATACAGTGATCGTCTTCGTTAACGTAATTTGTTGCGCAGACGTATCGACATGTAACACCCTCTCTTGCGGAATTGGGCGCTCATGGAAGTTTGCCGAAAACGAATAAACATATCCTAATGTTAACTCGTGTACCAGACGCTGGAGCCGAATCGTTGATCTTGATTTTGCAACGCCTACAGGGTTACAATGCTTTTAAGCATATAAGATTACCACCAGGCGATCACAAACTTTTGTCAACTTTACAACAGGTAAATTTGAAGTGACAGCGTTTATCTTAATTTATCGCGGAGTTCTTTGAATTATCGGTTTCGATTCCAATGTGCTTGAAACGGCGTGAAATAGTCGCGGCACCGTTTTACCGTGGCATCGATTGAACGCTGAACAATAAGGCTGGGGGCATGAATCAGCACCTGATTCATTGATCGCATAAATCTGCGGAAAATTTAATCACACCGTGGTCGTTGCACTTTACGTTCACGTCAGAGTTGGTTTTCGCTGTTGCAATCGAAGTTGTGCCACTTTCGTCTTTCCAATTAAAGCAGCTTCGGTCAGAGAATTCCTATTTGGAGCATGCCTAGGTAACCGCGGGAAAACATGGGACCGACGCGAAAGTCAATAAATATTAAAAGATTCAACGTATTTGAAGTATGATAATCAATCATCCTGACGTTTCGTATCGCGTGTTAAGGTATTATGCGCTATTTCGTTGGTTTGTAATTTTTCATGTTGCATACAGCGATTTTTGCGTCGCTTTTGCAAGTAAATTCAGCTCGGACAGGTGTATGCGTTTAAAATTTCATTCGGATTGGAATTTGATCGGAATTGCATTTTATAGGAACTGCTAGTGGAAGAAGTTACAAATATCATACGACAGGAAGCGATTCCTTTAAGTTTTGACGGGGATGTAAGGTTTTTGAATTTTTCAAAATTCGGCCGTCCCGCGCCAACGTTTATCTCCTTGGTGAGAAATCCTATGGGTGCTCGAACTTTGCAAAGGTACACGAACGCTTTATTTTTCTTGCAGGATTGCAAGTTTTGATAGAAATTTTCCCTTTTTAGATATCGCGAAAAGCGAAACGTGTTCGAAGGTAGAGCGATACCTACGTTTTGTGGGCAGGATCCTCGGTGCACGTGAGTACTTGGCAGATAAAATTTATCGATGTTATTCCTCGCTACGATATTACACTACCCGTTAATTATAGAGAGATAAATAATAAGTGGGCATTACAACGGGCGAAAGCAAATATCGTCGAGTGGTATCCCGTTATTGGAATATTAGATTGCATGGAGCAATCGATAGACGTATTGGAATATAAATTTCCGTATTTTTTTCGCGGTGCTAGGAAAATTTATAAAAAGATTCGTAAGTAGACGTAACGAACACTGTTCAGTGTATACCGATATATTATCAATGATATTCCACTTATGCAGGGACAAAAAAGAAAAATTTTTCCGATTACACGATAACGTTGAAACCACGCGAAAGAGATATTCTCTTTAAACTTTTCGAAGACGAGATAAAGTTGTACGAGTGGTTAAAACTTCGGCTTTTTAACGAAACACGAGTCAGAGACGGAAGAAGTTAATATTAATGAACCAGGTTGCCATGCTTCGTTATCTATAGTTTTAAATTGCACCAAAGATAATTGTTCTAAACGTGATATGGTAAGATTTTTTGTAACGAAATATAAACGACTTTATTAAGAAGATTAAACAATTGTCTCAACAATATGTTTATAAATTATTTTCTCCTACTATCCTAATCGCAGCCTTTCATTTTATTTTAGCGGGTTACCGTATTGTTCGTGTAGCAAAATCGATACGCGCGCTGTTCGAAAACTGAACAGCAGCAACATCTATTATCAAATATTTCAATCACGTTTGAAACAAATGTAACGTACAGTTTCTGACTCCATCTACTGTCGATGTAAAGAAAGCATGTAATAGTACACTTTCGCTATTTGTACGTACTTTCAACGAGGCACAATCCACTAATATTTATTATAAGAGAAGAATGTACGCATATGGGAATTCATTATTGTTAGGGAGAATGATTCGATTTGATCTCCATTTTAAAAGAAATATATTTATATAGAATAAATATGTCAACATACAAAAAAAACATTCAGATAATATTCCTTCTTTCGACGTACTTCCTTATCGTTATTAAAAGTGACACAAGCAAAATAGTATATTACGAAGCCATTGTAATTTATTTACATGTTAATAGTATCGAAATTTAATCGTCCACACCAAGGTTGCAATAACTGCTCGAAAAATAGTTACTAGCATTGATACAATAGAAGGCGACAACTTATTTGTAATCGTGAAAAGGAAAGGTTTGGTATATTTATTGTATAATAAAACATATAAAAATACTTGCTTCGCTATACAGGTGTTCGTTACCGTTCTCGGCGATGGTACATGTTAATCGGAAGTAACGCGGAAAGAAGTCAAGGGGTATTCGAAAGCGAGTTGGATCGTTTCATACGCGTGTCTCGTGTGCAACAAAACATCAGGATCATGTTGATGTACAAATGGACAAGTAACAACACGAGTATCGCGTGCCATCACTTTTTCTTCGCGTCTTTTAACCCTGCACCAGCGTTAAACTTGAAGAAAATTATGTCTCCATCCTCGACCACGTAATTGCGTCCTTGCTGTCTGTACTTTCCAGCAGCCTGAACAAAAGACTCAAAATAAGATACGTATAAAATATTAATGTACACATCGTTTCCAATACACTACCTTCACCCCTGATTCCGATCCTTCGTTCTTAAAATCATCGTACTTCATCACTTCGGCCATAATGAACCCTTTTTCAAAGTCCGTGTGAATCTTTCCCGCAGCTTGCGGTGCTTTTGTACCTTTCTAAAACGGTAAACGTAGAATGTGAAGGTATTTTATTGAACGAAGAACAAAGACGCGTTCATTTTTGTTTACCTGAATGGTCCACGCTTTGACTTCATCGTGTCCCGCCGTGAAGAAGTATTGCAGTTGCAGTGCCTTGTATCCTTGAACGATAATTTTGTCGAGGGCGCTAAAAAATGAAATGTACTCGTAAGAAACGAGCGATGGAAAAAATGAGAGTTGACGCGTTGAAAAGAGATAGAACGTACACTTTGATGAAGCGCATTAGAAAAAGGATGGACTCTCGGTTGAAAGAAGAAAGGGGTGGTTAGAAAGAGGATCATGGAATATGATTGTCTCGAGCCGAATATCGTCTAATGACAGGGTAGAGGAAGGGAAACCATCCAGTTCGTGGGCCCAACGAATTTCGAGACTTCACGGAATACACATAAAGCTGAACGACTTAATACCGCAATTTTATCACTCGGACTCCGTTCGAGATCCAGCTCGGCGCCGTAGTTGTCCGTGGTCTCGAAATAAAATCGCGGTATCTAGAAATCTTCCGTTTGTCCTCTATGATTACCGAGAGAGCCTATTCCGTACAATCATTTCGAAGGATCGACAAAATTTGCCGATGAATTTAGATTTCTGACCATCGGCACAATTATGGACATCATTGGCGAGCACGATTTAATATTTTTCTTCAACGCGTCTATACCGCCTTTTGTCTGTCAGATCTTTTTCATTCACGCGCAATCAGTATCAACGTTTAGAATAACTCTTTCGTTTTTTTTTGTCAATAAAATAGGTTTATAGGTAATTTTAATGTTTCGAATGTACACAAAGCCGATGGAGTTTACGCGGATTGGTTTTATTCGCGAATGACCTACTGGCCAAGTGAACCGGTTGATCTTCACTCCACTCGTCCTCCTTGCTTATCCTCCTTGGCGGCGCGTTCGGCAGGGCAAGAGTGGGTTTTTATGCAATTTTGCAAGAATTTGAATAGCCGTTCGTAAAAATATAATGCGCCAAGATGCCGCAGTTTTTATTAGTCATCTTGCAGGAGAAAAGGAGAGCGGGCACTAGTCTAGACGTTCGGACCGAGCCCTCCATTATTATTACCGCTAGTAGATAACTCGGTGCATAGCTAAATGTGGGAACCGAGTTTTTTCGGGCTTAGCTCGAGGAGTCGACTTCACGAATTTTACGGACGTTCGTCTCTTTTCCTCGTAACGTATCTTTGGGCAGTGTTTTAATAATTGGTCCGTAAATGCGACTCGAACGTCCCAAAGCGTGCTATTTTCAAGTAGAACGCGGTACACGTTCCAACGGTCCTTTCATTTGCAAGTATAAAGACGAGGGTAATTTTAAGGGCGTGAACTTGAAGAATTTAGGAATAGCGTTTAATAGGATTGTATTGTTGAAAATGATAGGCACCTCCCTACTCACCTGGTAACCTTATTTTCTTCGAGATATTTTGCACGCTCTGCTTCGTCCATATCGACTAGTTTATTTTCGAAAGCTCCGCTGAACGGGATTAAAACGGCACCGGGGTCGTTCTTGTCGACCCATTCCTTTATTTTGATTAACCTAGATATTTCGTAAGGAACAATGTTCGATCGAACTTTTAAAGATAGGGGCATTAATAATATTCGAGGATGATAGTAAATCCTCGACGTATACGTACCATTTATTCTTCTTACGTATGTAATCCTTTTCCGACAGATTAACTAGATAAATAACTGGTTTTGACGTGAGGAATAAATATTTGTTGAGAACTTCGATCTGCAATAAACGTAGAATATTTTTTTAGACTGACAAATTGAACGCGTAATTGGTAAATTGGCACAATCAACTTACATCGGTGGCACTCCAATCAGCGAACCTAATATGCCTCTTCTCATCCACCATTACACCTTTCACTTTCAATAACGTGTCCTACGCAGAAAAGTGGTCAATTATAGCTCTCTTGTGTACGTAAATTTATCTTGTTTCTTTTTTTTCTTCAAATTTCCCTGCTGTACAAGTGTACGGGTATATGTATATGTAGCGAAAGAAAGTAATCTACGATTCGGTGCTATATATAGCGAAAGAAAGAAATTTACGATCCGCCTAGCATTTGACTGTGCGAGCGTGCACCGTTAAACGGAATAATGTCGTGATCGAGATGCGATTAACGGAGTTGAATGAAACGTCGTTCCATTAGCTTGGCCGAGAGAAGGAAGAGGTAGCTTCGAGCTCTCGAAAAGTTTTAGCAAATTGCAAAGTCTAGAACGAGGGAGAGATCGGAAATTACCGTGGGTCAATCCACGGAAAGAGGGTAATTCGATTGATTCGTTCTAGGAAGTAGTGTACCGACCAAGCTCTCTTAATTTCCTCGGTAATTTCGTTCGGGTTCCTCGATGTGCTTGCATTTACGACAGTTTCATTTGCGTCTCGACGCGAAAATCGTAAGAAAACGATCCGTTCTCTGCAATTTACGTAACGGCTCTAAACGGCACATCGCCATATCGATTGGGAAAAAGGGGAAAGGATTGAAGGAGGATATGAACGCTTACATATTCCGGTTTCAGTTTCTTGTCGTTCCCTCGGACCACAAGCTTTTCCAGTTTTTCCAGATGAACATTCAAAAACTCGATGTCCTTCAGTCGTAATTCCTCGCTAATAATCTCAAGATCCCTCACAGGGTTCACGTCTCCTTCTATGTGGGTAACGTCGTCGTCGTCGAAAGCGCCTGCACGCAGACAATTAGAAATACGATTAGTTCATTCTTAAACACCCGTTTGTCAGCGAACGACGCGTTTCCAGGAAACTACAATGACAAGAGTCTATACCACGAGTCTCTCTTGCAAACTAATCTCTCAACGTGTTCGACGACACTGTTCGCACTCCCCTTAACATAATTGATCTTATCGCCTCCCGTTTATCCACAACAATAACAACGTCATTTGCGCGGAAATTAGTGCTAGTCGAACGCGATACACGTTGAAACAACTTACGACAAAGGTGAAAAATGCCGTCGCAAGCGTTGATGTGCGAAAGAAAACTGTTTCCCAATCCCTGTCCCTCGGCGGCGCCTTTTACCAATCCGGCGATGTCCACCACGTTCAAGAACGCCGGAACTTTGCTGAAAGCACAGGCAAAAATTCGTGTTCTTATAATCGTCGACCGAGAGAGGGTTAAAAAGCGATTATAGATCACGGTGACACGCGCACGCATGCGTTTAGAATCGAAACGCGAGGGTGTCGCAGTGACAACGAGCTGTATTTAAATGCTAATGCGAGTAGCCTCATTAAACAATTAGCCTTTGAAGAGAGGCGTTGGTAAAATGAACAAGAAGGGGGATGCCGCGTTAGGTGGCTTTCATTAGGGATCGTTGAATCATTCGACACGTGACGGTAGTCGGACCGTGCAATGTCATTGACAAGAGAATATGCCGGCGTTAGATCGTGGGAGACCAGGATGAAAAGATACTCTTTGATCTACAGGCTGTTTCGCGTTTCAATCTCTCTCTGAATTAGCGGAATTGTGAACCGAGCACGTGCGACAAAGCAAACTTCAACTTCCCGTTGTCCTCCCATTCGATAATTCGTTGCTTCTTTACTTTACTTTTTCTCTTTACCGCTTACAGTTTATAGACTTCTATTTATTTTCTTTACACGCTACTTACCAGTTTATCGGTGGAAACAGCTTTAAAGAATATTTCAACGTCGGTCGCACGGTACGCTCCGCTTTACGATTCTCCCATGACTGGTATACGCTACTTTGTAAGTACATACATTCAATCTCATCGTACATACGTTCAATCTCATCGTGTCAACGAGCCGGCACGATGACGCGCGGCCACGGTAAACACGCTTTCCATCTACGTCGATGTATGCCACGCTACGTAGAGCGGTTTCCACATGTTCCAACAAAACTGTACATTATCAAGAACGTTTAGATCACGACACACGATTTTAATTACGGCTCGACTCGATCCGCCGGCATTGGATTTATTTGAATCGCGTGCAAATTTCTCGCAGGAAATATCGAGCAACGTCCATCCATGCAGTTGTAACGACACGAAAAATATTATCTTGAACGTACAGATATTGTAAAACGGGCAAAGAAAAAGGTATGTAAATTCGGCGAATGTTCAACATGGACTATGCGTCGCGTAGACGAATTTAGTAGAATCTGCATTGCAGATCACGTACCGTTTTCTCCCGTCGCCCCTGTTCCCGACTCGCGAAAATAAAAGCGAAGAAGAAGTATGGAAATGCCAATAGTTATTCCAACTCGTTTCCCATAGCGAGGGTGCATTTCCAGATAGACTCGTCGTTTTTTCTTTCGATAATACACGATCGAACAACATCTGCGTGGCTGCTTACCTGACTGGTTTGAAATATTCGCACAAATACTCGAACCTCGGGTCGGGCACTGGTACGCGACGTGCTGGAAAACAAAGAATAGTTAGACCTCGAGTAAAAAAACACGTTGTATAACAAGAAACAATTACACGTTCTGTCGTTTGTAAATCGTTTATTATAAATCACAAAGTCGAAATTCAATCGTCCGAGTAGTAAGTGGGCTCTTCTAACATCTGCGTCGGAGATGTCCGACGGAACATAATTGAATTCGAAAAACGTGGGCACAAGCTCCTCAACACCGACATTTGCTCGCCGACTCGAGCTCGTTCATTATCCACGTTTATACAGTAGGGTAAATTTATAAAAGGATTCAGTATCTCCTTTATCGTTTCCGTAGCTACCTTGATAATAGCATCGAAACCGTCCATTCTTCTTTCGACCGACTTATAGACCACCGATTCTTTCAATTCGGTCGGGTTATGAGTTTTTAAGAAGACACCGATGTAAATCGCGGCACTGACGGAACACGATAATCCCGGTATTTTAGGTCGTCTTACGCTGACTTGGTTTACGGCTTCGACTATCAATGCCGCCACCGATTGCTCCAGGAAGCCAAAAGTCGGTAATGTCTTTATATCGATAGGTTGCAGCGTGCGCAAAAATTTGATGTCCATGTTCGCGAAATGATTCGGTTGCTCTAGAAATTTGACGCGACATTCTTCGGTACAGAATAGGTACACCTTGTCTCGATACAAAGCGCCGAGGTTCGTCTTTCCAGGTACGAGTCGACGATTCGGTAGATTTTCGACGTACGTCACCAAGCAAAATCCTCCGACTTGCAAGCGCTTTGCCCAACAGGAATGCTCAGGGTCAACTATCTCTTTCAAGATACGGGGTCGGTGTTTCGGTAGTCGAGCGGTATTTGTAGGGGGAAGATGGTCGAGTGGATTTTTAACGAAGTCGCGCGCGTGTCGTGGACAGATCCAATAAAAATGTTCTCTGTACTGATACATTCCTTGATGATCAGGCGGAGACCCTGCAGTTTTCATCAAGTTGTCGCGATACAAGCAAATAGGGCAATACGTCTCGTATCCGCTTTGCCGTATTTTGAACTCGTACGGTGAAACGTTCATAAATTTCAAAGCATGGACTTTGTCGTAATCGCTTTCGCGAAAGTACGTTCTGACGTGCATATAACTGGCACAGACTTCTCGATCGGATCGCGTCCACACGTACCACGTGTTCTTAGTTGCATCAATTTCGATCACGTTTTGAGCGAATTTGTTCAACCATACGCGAAAGTTTCTCTGATCGATATCCCAATTCGCGTAACGATGTTGCAAGAAGCTGCTCGAGAAATTCATCGGTCTCGTCGTTCGATCCGCTTCGCGAGATAAATGCTCCAAACAAAGTGATAGATTCGTTCTAAGATCGAGCACGACCATCGGTTGAACACCCAGAAACATTAACTGCTCGTATTCTTTGCGTTTCGTGGGGAAACCATCGAGCACGAAACCCTGGGACATCGAAGCAGGATCAATGGTATACATCTCGACTGAACGAGATACCGATTCCTCTGGACTAACGTGACCACATCGAAGATGATATTCCATGAGTTGAGACGTCGCGGTCCAATGGAAATATTTTGCGGAATGACGCAGAGCGTTGCCACGCGTTATTATTTTTAAGCCGTACTTGTTTGCAAAGCGACGCGCCAGAGTAGTTTTTCCACACTTTGGCGGGCCGATGATGGACAGTCGAAACGGAACAACGGGCACGCAAAAATCTTGTTCGAGGTACTTGAACAGGTTCCTCGAAAACGCGGAATTAGCTTCTTTACCGCCAAGAAAATAAACGAACTGCCGGTGTATTACAGGATAAACCTCTTGCTGAGCTTCCAGCGGTAGAAACATTTGCAGAGGGACCTTATTTTCGCGTAATTGCACGGGACACCAGCGACCGAAGGAACTGGAAAGATAGTAACCGCAAGCTAGAAGAGTTTCGGCGGTCTCGAGATCGATAGAATACGTTTGTTCTAAGAAGGAAGGATCTCGTCGAAAGTAAGGATCGAGAATTTGTACAACTCGCGAAAAAACTTGTTCCGCGTTTCCTTCCGCGTTCACGGTCACGTACGGTATCGATTCGTTTTCCAATACGGTTCGAGTAGCGTTTAATTTCTGAGATTCGTTTTCGTACATTTCTTCGAAGTCTCGTCTGATTCTGTGCTTCACCGTCTCGAAATCTTCCCAGTCTGTGAAAAGTACGGGCTCAGGATGATTTAGATGCCACATTTCTTCCAGTTCTCTTCTGCTTCGTGTTTCCTGCGACTCGAAATAATCCTCCGATTCCAAATTATCCTCCGATGCTTTCGAGGATACATCCATGGTAGATAGGCTGGACCGGTGACCCAGCATTGTTTCGATCCAGTTGTTTCGATATTCTGTGTACGCTTCTAGTTCTTTCGTATATCGTTCGGTCTCAATATGTTTCTTCTCTTCCAGCCTATCCTTCCACGACTCGAGCAACGTCGGTAGCGTTCTTTCGAGCACCGTGTCTTTGCTGCAACGAAGATCTATGACTATTTCGGGAAGCGTGTAATATTTTAACGCATTCTCCACGTTTTGCGGACAGCTTGGAAAGTGATCGAGTACCACGCCGCATTCGTTGTATAGTCCCTCGAAAAACATCAACACGCATTCGCGAAACATTTTCTTCGACAGATTACCGCCTGTTTTCCAGTAGCGTCGAATGAACGTTTGCGCGGTAGCTGCATCGGTGCTGTATCTCACGTCAGTCAGATCTTCGGGCAATTCTACTTCCTCCAGAAGATTCTCCGGTGAAATGATAATGTCTCTGTCGGATATTGCTGGCATTCCACGATCTTGCATGTACCTGGTAAAAGTGTTGCAGTGATCGATGTGCACCAAACCATATTTCCGTGCTATGCTATTAGCCAATGTACTTTTACCGCTTCCTAATGGACCGATGATGCTGACGCGAGACGGTGGAAATTTGCACAAGGGTTTTTTTAACGGGAGGTTTAATTTACGCGGATCGCGTAAAAATTCTTCGAGAGCCGCGGCGCTAGAAAGAAGATATATTTTATTCATAAAAATTGCGCTGAACTCTTCCTTACCCCTCCAAAAGATATTGTGTCGTAACATTGCAATTGGACAATAGTAACCGGTATCACCGTAACGTCGAGTATCCTCTTTAACCTCTGATTCCGTCATGTGTCCCTCGCCTTCTTGTTCCGCTTCTTCGTCGAGACCCTCTGTATCGGTCAAGGCAATATACTCCGCAAGATCCTTTTCTCTTTCTTTTTCCTCGTCGGTCATGATCCTCGCTTTATCCGCATAACGGTCTTTAATACGTTCGATAACGTAATCCGACACGTTATCGATCGTCTTAAGATTACAAGTTATCAAATTTTTGCAAGTACTCTCCACCGTTTCCCGTACTTTTTCCCAATTTACCTGAAATTCTCGAATATGCCTAAGATATTCAGTCAAACCTCGCGAATCCTCTTCTTCCATGTGTAATTCCATGTAGTCTCCAATATCGTGAATGTTATGCCATTTGGCTAATAAATATTCGTACGGTTCCTCGTCGAATAAAAGAACAACGTCTTCGAAGATGATGTTCGAATCCTCCACTAACTTTTTCCAGCCGTCGACGTTAGGGTACATGCCATCCACGACGTATCCTCCGTCTCTCCATATTTCTATGTCTACCTCTTCCTGCGGCACATTCCGTATACTTTTCAAGATGCTATCGATCTTTTCGTCCAACGTTACGTGATCGGACGAATAAATAGAGATATTGGAATCAACGTTCGCGAGAGATTTTTCGATGTCGTTCACGTTTATTACCCTGCCTCGAAGTATGTGCGCCAGTTGACGACACAGATAAGATTTTCCGGCATACCTTGGACCAAACACCGCGATTCTACAAGTTGGTCGAGGAATAAAGGGATACAGGAAAGTTCTAGGATTATCGATGAACAAATCAGCCGCTGTCGAGGACGAGAGGAAAAAGACGTTGTTCATGAACCTAACAGCGTGCTGTGGTGATCCTTCTACGGTCGTTCCTTTGGTTAATTCGACTGGACACAAAAATTTCCAAGGCGACAACTGCCAAGGATAGAGCGGAGAAACGGTTTCTCTGTTCGCCAAATCTTGGAACGCATCTTCGTTCGATTTGCCTTCGAACTCGTCCGAGGGTTCACCCTCTGGGGATTCGCCTCCGAATTCTATACGATTCGCGTATCTTCGTGGAAGGATAACTCGTGGAAGTGGCAACGTACGTAAACGGGCGGCGACGATTTGAAGCATTTGCGACGCGGATGTACGACCGTCGACGCGAATTACGTTTTGCGGATTATGCAGTAAGATCCGTTTTTCGATAACAGGTAGTGCAAAACGCTCGTATAACTTGCACTGCATCTCCACGTTCGATTTCTTATCGGAAATTCGTTTCAGTAAATACTTTCTTTGGTGTTCGTCCAATATTCGTTCTTCGTTCATGAGTTCCCTGTACACTTCGAAAGAAATATTCACGTTCTTTTCTTCTCTATTGCGAGAGAATAACGTTTCAATGCTTTTGCTCATTCTTACGAGACTCGTGTCTACGACGCGACCCGTAGTTGTATCTATGCGAAAGTAGTCGCGCTTTATCACGACGTCTCTATCCGGGCACATCGCGTAGATAATTATCGACGGTGTTATAGGCCACGTCGTGAAAATATCTTCGATTTGACCGATAATAAAATCCTCGTACTTAGGTTTAGTTTGGCACCGTTTTTTCTGGAATTCATCGTCGGAAAAAATTGGAAATTCGTCTAATTCAGTTGTCGTGCCGCATACTTTTTGGAACGCGGTGTCGAAGAGTTCTGTAAGTTTCTGAAAAATATTTTGCGCGTTAGATCGTTCGGTCGAGGAACTCGAATAAGAGGAATAGTCTATTATTTCGTTTGGAATTAGCGGTAAACCTTCCACGACGTAACCTCTGTGAAACACGTCTCTTTTATCGAGTCTGTTAGCTATTAAGTTTTGAACGATCTGTGGACCCAGACGTTCGCCCGTCTTCAAAACATCTGCCAAAACTTTCCCTGCCTCGGTACCTTTCTGGATTTCTTCCTTCACGAGCATTATCGGTGAAATCAAAATGCAGTTCGAAGAATCCGCGATCATCGTTGCTAGTTTCGTAGTGTTTAGATCTGGTTTTCCCAAAATAACGAAAGACGTTGGTTTACTTCTAAGATACTTTCTTTTTGCGTCGTTCTCGAAATAAGGATCACGAATATAAATCTCTTTGGGAGGTTCAAAGTGTGGTTGAACATCCTCGCAGCATTCCTGCTTTTCGGTAAATCTAGTAAATGGGTTCGTATCCTCGTGGAACGCATAATAAGAGTTAGCTTTTGGATACAGCGATCGATGAGGATCGGGCCACGAAGGAACGTATTCTTCGCGAGGACGTCCTTTCAAGTATGGCAACAAACTCTTTTTTATGATAAACGACGAATTCACGCAGAATTCGTCTTCGTCGACTTTCGGTGGTTCGCGTTTCTCATCGCGCAAACTTCCGTCGCACATCGTGGAATACACGGTTCAACGAAATCTCCTTTTAACAGGTACATTTTGAGGTTTGCAACGTGACGTTTTGGCATGTAGTTACGAACAAACGACGAACGGATAGTTGGTTAAGTATTAACGAGTTCTATGTTAGAAAAATGTAATCGCGTAATAAATAATGGATTTAGATACTTATTTTCATTCGGATCGATGGTACAGAAAGGGAAATTCTCCGCAGCCGCCTGACTTTTGGTGAGAACATTGAAGAAGGTTGATTTTCCTACGTTCGGTATGCCTACTATACCAACTTTCAAATTGGTACCCACACGGCCAATAAGAGGTTTCCGTTCGGGCTCCTCGATCTTTTTCGGCGCCATTCTACGAAAGAATATTAGATGCATTATTGTCACCGTTGATCCAGCGATACCTTTTCATTCGAAATGGATAAAGGAAAGGTACGCGTTCGTTACCGTCGATAAATGTCGGATTCGTTTTCGCGGCACCATTGGTCGGTCAGTGATGCCCAGAGGTACTTATTCGTCCCTGTCTACGGTTTACGGACTAACGCGCGGCACGAAAAAACGAATGCATTTACGAAAAGAGGAAAGGGGTGGAATATCAGTTTGCATGGATAGAAATGAAAATGATCCAACATGGATCGACCACGCCTTCGTTCCTCCAACCCCTTCGGTTCTTAACAGTCCACCATGCTTCACCTGTACGTGCACTGCCCCCGGCTTCGCGATGTTTCGAACGGAATCGACTCGAGTCGATTCGAGTCAAGTCGAGCCCCGCGTCGAGTCAAGTCGAATCGAGTCGAGTCAAGTCGAGTCAAGTTAAATCGAATCGAGCCGAGTCGGCTTCTCGAGCGCTCGGGGTGACTAATTATATTAATGCGGACGGCACATCAAGCGATTGCTGTATTTACCGCGAGATTGCCTCCCCTTTTTCCTCCTCATCCTTCGGTGTACAACGGGCCGCGCCATATCAAAGGACCGATGTAGCTACGAGACGCCTACGGGAGGCAAAGGGAGGCAAAGGGAGGCAAAGGGAGGCCCAAGGAAGGCGAAGAAAAGCGCGGTGGAGCGAGTTCGAAAGGACGAAGAGAAGGGATGAGGTGGATTCACCGAGCAAAGATGCGAGGGAGGAGGAATACGTTGAGTAAGGGGACCGACGATTACTGGGCACCAAAGCCGCGAATCACCGGCATCACGCCGAGAATCTGCAACCGCGCCTCAGGCCGCCAATCCGCCACCGACTTTGCGACTCTTCTTCCTCTTTCGCCTCTTTCAACCTCCCTCCTTACTCCCTTTTCTTTACCGTTTCTCTTCCTAACCATCTGACCGACCTTCTTCTTCCTTTTCCTCTTTCTCCGTCTATCCCGAAACTATCCGGTCCCCAACGATGCAACGGTTTAACTCGAAATCGCGCCACCTCTTGTTCTTCATCGCGGTCCCCAGGAAATTTGCAAATTACGATAATGGAAGAGAAGAAGAGACCCGCCCGCAGGATACTCGCCACCTCTTTATATTCGCCATATTCTACGATTTTACGTACGCCTTCCGTAATCGCGTTTCGATGGACTCGATACTATATCCGATCAAAGATTCGATTGTCAATAATCGCTTGTGCAAAGAACGCGAAGAGTTTACAGATTCGAAATAGTCCGCGCGAATTTAGTATCGATTTCGGTTTATCGGGGGAGCTTCGAAACATGGATGTACCGTACGGTGCTGACGCGTAGCGCCTGTTTCTTGAACTAGACGCAACTGGCACACGGTGACTTAACCTTACTTTTGGGCAGAAAACTCAGTTATTCATCGTATGCTAACCATAACAATCTTAAATTCTAATTTTTCCGACGTTCTCATGATACGGGCAATTTGCTTGCTTACGCTTTAGGCTCCACATATGCCTTTTTATCAGCACAACTAAGGTTGCATCATTTTCGCATGCACGTACGTTACCTGTCTGCTGTGATAATTATATTGACGTCTATAAAAATGGCACCGTTTCCACTCACTGTACAAACGTATCGGGTTACTAAACGTTGATCGAATACCTGCTATATTTTCGCTAGTTTCTAATATATTGCTGCACAGCGTGTGCAAGTAAAGGAACACAGCACTGCAATGACGTCACGCGTCGACCGGCCTCCGGTTTAGAAGCAGGTTACTGCATTATCGACCAAAACTTCGTGAAAATTAATAAAAGACGTTGGAATCAAATACATAATTATACCGTTTTAAATGGCAATATGTTGCAAAACGGCGAGAACCGCGTTTGTTCCTTCGGCTACAATTATCGCCTTACTTATCATGATACCGGTGGTAATAAAGTTTAACAGCGAATGCAATTTTTCTAATTCACGGTTTAATTATTCCCACTGGCATTTCGGTATTCATCGCTTTATAATTTTCGTAAGGAGATCCTCTAGGTAATTCCGATGATTGCATCCCTTCGGAACGTCTATTCGCGGACGATTTCATCGTAATTCTAGGAATAGCTTTACAAAATGAAGCAGTACCTTTAATCTGTCGTAGAAAAAAAGGTCATCAAAGAGGGGGCTGATTGTAATGCTTTCGTGGAAACCATAAACACGCACGTTACTCCTAAACAAATTTAAAACCCTCTCCAAGATTACAAAAATGCTCGTGATTGAAATCGTGAACAAAAACCATAACGTTGCTCCAGCAAAACATGCGCGACTTTGGTACCTTTTATTATTCGAGCCACAATTAACTCGATAAACGTCTTATAAACTGTACAGTCGATTTAATGCTTTCAATTTATCGTAAGATTCGTACGGACGATATGAATGTAGGTGCACACGTAGAACTATGTTCCGCTTCGAAATATGTTCGCGATTATTTGAGTCTAATTCGATGGTGTGCGTATGTGATGGGAACGCGCGTCGTGAATCACCGGAGGCCCGTAATTCGAAGGATAATATTAAGATTGCCATAGAATGGAACAAAAAATACGATCGTGTGCGTCTGAGCATTCGTGTATGCGTGTGTGAGCCCCGGTGCCTGCCCTAGTGGCGCCGTGAGATCAGAACCAGAAAGGACGAGACGATCGTTGACGACGACTTTGCATCTAAACGAGACGCCTTTTTTTGATATCGTTAAAAGAATAATCAACGCAGACATTGTGTTCCCTTTCATCGAGCACATCCTTAAGACACGAAAGTTGTAACCAGAAGAAAACGAAAGGAACGCGTTAATGGACTGCTAATGGAAGAATCGTTCGCAAGATTTTAATCGTTTCGAACGTACTCGTTGCGAGCATGATATCTCGTTAACCGGCGTTTCCGCTCGGTCAACAGATTTCTAACATAACGTCGACCTTGTGGCGTGTGATTATTTCAATTATTTTATTACGAACCGTATCAATCTCGGCTCATATAATGCATATAATCAGAAGACTATTATTTCACGAGCGCACGGTTGGCGGAAAGGACCTTCCCTCTACCCTTCTCATTGGTCCATAGACCATACCATAGCATACCATGGCATAGCATAGCATCTTGCCTCGCTCGTTTTCGTGATATTGTAATTTGGAGACCGCAAACTCGCTGACGTCACTGGTGCACTGGAGCATCTTGCCGGCGCGGCGCACGATCGATTCCCCTCTTTCTGCTAGCCTTATTGGCCGACAGTTTCGATAAAAAGCGTATTAAAGGCCGACAAATTATAGGAATTTCGCCAGATTAGATATACACCGAATTGAAGGATTGCGTTACTAATTCCATCGAAAGACCGACGCGCTCCTCGTTGTTCAAAGATTTATTTGCGCACGATCAAGTCTGATGGATCGTAAAAGGATATAACAACGTCGTTCGTTTCATAACTATTGCGTAATAGACGTATATTTGAATCCCGATCGGTTTAATTCGTATGTAGGGAAAAATCAGTGATCCTCGTGCGTTTCTTATCGACCGAGGAGAATAAATAATAACCCCTCGTTTGGCGAAACGAAAGGAAGCACCAATAAAGAAGGTGCATTAAATCTTTGTTCAAACAACGCTCACCTCTTGTGCCTGTCATTTGGTTAGAGGCAATTGTAACATCGTAACGTTTCACCGGTCATTTGGTTGCGGTGCTCTGGAGCGTACCATAAGCTTTTATTGCTATAAAAAATGAAGATGGATCGTAAATGGTGCGTCGAATAACAGGTTACGGGAAATAAGAAGAGAGTTTGCATTGAGAGATAATAAATGTAGAAACGATCGTTTAATGAGAAACTGCCAGAACTCGCGTTTACGAGGGAATAACGTCGAAACTATCGAGTACAAGCCAATTAGTCGGCGTATAAAATTGTTGTATCTCGTTACGATACGCGCACTGTAATCACCGTTCGAGATGACTTAATTGACACCGGTGTTAATCGATATCCTTTGTTGCGAATTAAAAAACCGCTACATACGGAACTATCAATTACATTGTCGATGCTTCGTCGACTCTTCTTTTCGAATTTTACATCGGCAAAGAATTTATACCCATTTATGCCGATCGACGGGTATAACGATACGATCTAGCTATTCGAGATAAGATGTACACGAATCGAAGAAACGAAGCGAATTAGCAATGCATAAAGGACGTCGTTGCAACAACTTCTCGACAAGTGGGATACGCGGTAAGGTTTATCGGCTGCATTACGCGCTCATAAAACGCGACGCTGCTTCCAGTTTACATCCGCTATTTCGCGTTTTTACGAGGCAAATGAAAGATGATAGAACGACCGGTCTCGCTTATCCCAGCTGTTGTTGCATCGTTCGGAAACGAGTTACAACTCGCGGCTTCCTATTCCCGTTCGCGTATCCATATTCGGGACAAAGTTGCCAGGGAAAATTACGCAGGAAGCTCGGTCCAGCAAATGGAAAAATTCGTAACGGAGTTAATTCTAAAATGATAGGATCATTCGAATCCGGCGAGGATACTTTACCGCGAAGAGACTTCCTTCTCGTCAACGGATAACGTTGCTCGTAATTATTGTCTAATTTGAAACGACTGGTTTTTCCTCGTTTTCAACGAGGAAGAAAGTGCGCGATGTACTCGAGAAAGATACCTGAACGGATGTTAATACGGGAGTGATCGTTTCTTTATCCTTCGAAAGCTTCTAAATTATACGCGTTCAAGTTGAACCAGATTGTATATAACACCGTGTCGGAGTATATGTATACCGCAGGTACGTCTCAAACAACTAATTGCGTAGGGAAGTAAAGAAGAAGAAGAAACCTTGATAATTTCTTGAACATGTAGCCACGCAATTAAGGTGTAACGTTTCGAAGTTCTGCTCGTAAACAACACGGGCAAAATAGCGGAACCTCCGGGCTCGGTTCCGCCCGTCAATTGTTACCAATTGTTGCCAATCAGAGTAATACGTGTCATTATGGCGAGAAGGTTAGCAGCAGTGCGCACCGTTCCATCGTCTACCGACCCCGATTGCGTTACACACGATATTAATTTGGCGATAATTACGTGATATTCGTTGGACGCGTGTGCTGGTTCAAGTTATCATTCCATCCCGTTTTTTCGACAAGAATTATTCAATTTCTCCTTCGAGTTCGAGCAACCGCATTACAATGCGACGCGTGTTACGCGAACTTGAAACACCCGTAAACCTTTAATTATAGTTTCCGTGATTGATCGATAGGACAATAGTAATTTACAAATATGCTAATTAAATCTATAAGATTGTAAATAGCATATCATCGTTCTAATTTATAGACGGGCGAAAGCTATTATTATGCATATACGGGTGCACAGTGATTAAAATTAATTACCGAGATAGGAAAGCTTCTTAATGCGTCTTTAACAGTTGCCGTTCGACGAATAATTTGTAAAAAATTAATCGAGTAAGCACGTATAATGGTGTAATGGTGAATTTTACAATCCAGAAATCCGGTACTTTAGTCGTAGGACGCGTACTCCGCCTTTCCGCACGGATTTATTACCACTTGACGGTAGTAGCGCCGAAGATAATCTATAATTGCTACTTCGCATCGCTCTGCCTTAATTACGCCGCTATTTCCCATAGACTGGTTGTACGTTGAAACCCTTTGCGATTGTATAAAAGTTGCCGGCTACCGTTTACCGCCGCGATTTCGCAGTTTTAGCCGATCGTACGAAGAAACAAAGACGAAGATCGATCCCCGATTTCGCGCAGCAGAAACGATTCGAGCGTGAGTGGAGGTCTTAACCGGTGAACTGCAACGTACCACAAACGATTCGAAAGTCGCGACTCGCGATGTATCGTGCCGCTTGCAGTCAGAAGAAAGAGAAGCAGTGGTAGTAGAAGAAACAGAAGAAGTAGAAGAAGAAGAAGAAGTGGAAGAAGAAGAAAAGGAAGAAGAAAACCAATGCGTTCGTGCATCGCGTGGCAGAAAGTGAACCAACCAGTGGCCACGCCTCCTTAGACAGCCGCCAGCCAACAATTAAGATTTGATCGGCAAAAATGGTCGAGGCAAAATGGCGCTGGCCACTGAATACGTAATGCCCATGGACGAGACTGGCCGACCTGCTGGCGGAACCGGCACAACACGTGCTTCCTTGCATCCGGACTGCGGTCAGACTCGCGGTTATGATTAGAGGGTAACTTCGCGATTTACGTCGACTCTCGTGCTTCGGTATAACCTTTTTCACGTAGAAAACATTGTTGCTAAACCTCGGTTGCCTTATCGCGTCGTCGATATGCCATGTTTCCCGTCGAACTCTTTTTATCCCAGCCGCTTTCGTGATCGATCGTTCGCGTACGATCGGTCGGAAACGTTTTAAAAGCGGTAACGCGAAGGACACGTTACGAAAAGGATACGGCGAAGAGCGATGCGTTGCGCGCCTAAACGCAGGCAACCGAGCGCACGTTCGTGCATAGAGTTTGACCGAAGAAACACGTACGCGACGGTAGCAGAAAATCGATCGTTCGGGTATGGTTACATTTCATTGCACGGGCGGGAAGCGAGAAAACAGATGTATGGCTTGGTAAAATATTTACGAAGAAAGGAATATAGGAAGAAGGAAAGAGAACGGTATAGAGAAATTACATAGTTTCCGCAAACGCGACAGGCCAAGGAACGCGTAGTACGCGTTGCGGTGTCACGAGTACGTCGTTACGTCGCATCATAAATCATATCGGTAGCGACCCACACGTTTCCCTCGTTCACGCACGTTTCATCGTGTACGAATAGCTCGATACAGAAACGCGTACGAATATATTCGCGGATATATATCTGCCGATCGATAAAATCAATCGTACTCTTCCAGACCTTCGTTCGGTTAAGCTTTCAGGTTCGTTCCTCGTCGATTATATACTAGTACATCGTCTCGCCGACATTCCTTCTTCTCTTCCTTGGACGAAGGAAGAGTCTCGAGACGAGGATTAAAATTGCAGGAGCGATTTCGCGAACTCACGATATCGGCGAAAATGCAAGCAGAGGCTCTAATCATGGCGGATACACGCCGCGGTAGCTGCTACCACGTTTTACCCCTTAACTCAAGACTCTCATTACACTAATGTCCCGCCAATCACGGACCCTCCGCCGTCTGCACCTCTACCCCCTTCAGCCCCTGCCCCACCGCCGAACCCTACACTTTTTCTCAATCGCTTCAATCAGAATCATGCAAACCGATGCAAAAATCGAACGTCAGCCTGCCCAAGACACGCAGCTACCAGTCAACATCTATTATTTATCGATCGCGATATCGAAGCCGATGGAAAGTCGAGAAGAAACGTTATTTAGCATCGTTTGTTCGTTTTCTCGCGGAAGTTGATGAAAACGATAGATGATCGACGATAACCCGTCCATCGCGTATTAATTCGACCATTTTATGAATACCACATGGCCAAAATGAGACGGTGGTCTCGTACAGAACGCGGTCTTTTGTACCGTTCAAACGCTACAACGGCCCATCCGAGTCTTTTAACAGGGTACTTGGCGAAATAGCCGAAGAAACGCTCTTTAGCATACCGGCAGGGCCAACCGTTGAGTCGGTCGTTAAGTTTATGGAGGAGCGCGAGATGCGAGAGGTTGGCAATTAGATGCCTTCTGTGAACACTGTGATCTTCGCCACGCGAAAGAAAACGACCGTGAGCAAAGCTGCCGAGCAATCTCTTTAGAAGATGCACGCTTTTAGCGGGCAAACGAGGAAATTGAAATACGACAACCGACTTGCTCGATTTTCGAGTCCATGGTGTTCATCGTATACGGTCGACCGGGAAAGGGAGAAATTTTGGACGAGTCCAACTGTCGACGGAAACAGGGTGGATCGAAAAACCACTACGGTTTTTAGTAAGATCGTCGACCAGTCGATCGGACGTTCGAAGAATAATCGAGGTCGAAATTTCCGAAAGAGGAGAAGACGTTTCCTACCCGCGCGGTGAAAATGGCGCTGAAAGAGGCGACCAGAGGTAATACAGCGACCATGGAAGAGCCGAGAGCAACCAACCACTTATCATTAGCCGCATCTTCTACCGAGCAGTCGGGGTAATTGTTTCCTCTGGTTTATAGTTTTATTCCGACTCACCGCGGTCCGATGATATCTCTCCTCGTTTTATATTCCTCCAGGCTATATCAAACCATCATGGCCGACTACTTTTCTACCTCCCTTTCTTTCTCTCCATTTTACTCGCGATTTTCGTTCCTTTTCTCTCCGTAAAACGGATGCCTCTTTCTTCGTTCGAGGTTCGCTTACCTTTTGACATTCTTTTGTCTGTTAATCGTGGAACGGAAGAAATTCTCGCGCATATCTCAGGAAACGAGTCGGTTTTCTCGTTTCGATATCGAGTGATCGCCGGAGAACCGGTATTCGCGTAACAAGATCGACTTTTGATCAAACGATACGGCCGAGCGCAACGCGAGCATGTTCGTGCTCGAGAGAGAAGAAGGATCCTAGAAGATCGTGAGACCAGTTTTTCGGGGCAGAGGAGAAAAAAAAAGAGGGAATCTCTTTAATAGCGCGCCATCTTCGAGAAAAGGGGTTGGCTCGGTTCCGATGGTAGCATTAACCTCGCCTAGTCGCGCGATATGGAAATATCCGAGCCAGGTGTAATAACATGGCATCGAGCGGAGTGTTCTTTCGGTAAACGACGACGAAGAACTGGACGCAAAATATTTTCGTGGAAACAGAGCGACCGGCTGGTGGCTGCGGCGTACTCGTTTTGCTTGGAAATTAAGAGTCTCGCGTACGAGGGCGGCGCTGGAAACAGGGCCTATCGTTTAAGCCGGATTTCCATGCGAGATTACTGCCCCCGGGGGTGGCAGCGAAGGTATCGGTGGAGGTGGTAGTGTTCTGGTGCCGATATTGGTAGTTGTAGTAGTTTACTCGAAAGGCGGACCCTTAGGCTTCCCCACCCATTCATAATCTACCACGCTGTTGGATACAACGGGTTGCCTTCATTGCCTGGAAAACTCTCCTCGTCGTTAACGAGCATGAAACTATTCCTTTGATTCTTTGCGCGCTCGTTTCGCAAACTTTTCGCACGATCGATTTTCCCTGCTACAACCGATATCCGTTCGCACGAAATTTCTAGGTAAACGCGAAAACCTCGAATTCGTATCCGGCGTACGCGGAAAATAAGGGAGCACCGAGAGGGCACGCGTTGACGCGGATACGCCGTTATTCGAAAACGCGTGCTACCCCCTGCATCTCTAGGGGTGTGTCGAGGGCGTGAGAGTCGCAGCTGCACCGGTGCTTTGCACGCGTCTCGTTCGTTCGAAACGACTGCGAATACAGAAATATATGTCAAGTTTGTTTCGACCAGCGAAATCTCCGATAAATAAATTTCAATTTATTGTTCCCACTCGTGTTAATTGCATAGTTTGCGCCGTGATCGATGTTTCTCTGGTCGTGACACGCGCGTGCGTTCGCGATCATTGTCGATGGTACAGAGACACTCGCACACGGATTAACGGAGAAAGGTCGAGCTTCTACGCGTAACGCACACCCCAAAAATATATAGGGACTCGTGCGATGGGCATGACCGTCGACACCCACCGTAGCCGACGGTTCTGTTGCTAAATAATAAGCGCTTCCAGCCGACAACGAGCCCCGAAAGAAGAATAACGAATCCCCAGCAGCAGCTACCCCATTAGGTAAAGAATCACCTATTAACGTGCCGCGGAGGGAGGAGCGGATTTTTAGGGTGCCACTAAAAGGGTCTCGAGTGACAGGAAGAGGCAAAGGAGAGTATGCTCCGTTTTCAGAAGACTTCCGGCTTTTTTAGCGGCACCTTAGCCGTTGTCGAATTTGCTGCTCCTTTCGAGAGACGTCTTTTCGATTCCACGAGCTACCGTAAAATTCGCTAACAACGTTTTGCCGTTTCTGTTTCTGTACGTCGACGATTTACTCTTTTCGTACGAGTCGATTCGACCACGCGTGTTTAGTTCGATGTCGAATAACAGCGGTACGAATTATCAAATAATGCGAGTTATCCGAACCGTAATGACTGGAATCATCGATAACGATGTCCGATTCGATCGCGAAATAGGCACGTTGTTTTCGTTCGCCGTGTTTCGGCAGATGGTACACCAAGAAAGCCACGTGTCACGCTAATAGTCGCAGAAGGCGATTCGTCTTCGTGAACCGATAGACTCTGGATTCTCGCAACTGGCCAGGGCGGCACACGATTGGGAAACGACTCGAAATTACCGTGAAATCTTTTCGATTTAGGACAATCGATGGTCGGTCGTGAAGAGACGTATATTTCCCGCGGGATAGAAACTTTTACACGCCTCCGGAGACCTCTTTTCTGATCTATCCTTACAATTTTATTGTACGTCCTTGTTCGTTCAGGTACGCGAACCGGTAGCGGCGCGGAACCTTGTGTTACGACCCTGTTTCGACTCTTTTCACGACAGAAACCGAGGAAATCTGTCACAATAACGGACAGAGCAGCCGCTCGTCACGGAAATACAACGTTACAAAAACGATCGTACTCGTTGGCCACTATTCAATGGTTCTGTTACCGTTACCGTTTTCTCGGCAGCAACGTCTCGTCGTCGGAGACATCGATTTCACGATGCTTACTATCGCAATATGTCAGTAAGGAAACTGTTTCGATGAGTTTGCGAAAGGAATGTGTCGGTGTGTACACGATTCCGCTAACGGACACACGCGAACGGGCATCCTTTTCAAATAATAGAACCGTGGTTTCGCGATAGACATTGTTTCCTCGTGCCGCGACGCAATCGTATAATTAGCTACACAGGAAGGACGTATAATACACGAATAGATCGTCTTTGTCGCTCATTTGCCGGAACACGGTTTATCATGGTCTTATTACGTCGAGGACCGCCCACGATCACGGACGGTCACGTATTTTGTGTATATTCTTCGATATCGCAATCACGCTCGCTTCGTTTGCATCGAACACGATTTCACGGTGCGTGCAAAATCCCATAAAATTGTAGGCATCCTCCAGCGTGCATCGAGTACATTAATGTCCGTCTCGTTAGGTTTCTTGCGAGACGGCAATTATTACGCGTACGACGGGCCCTCGATGTTCCTCCAGTTTTTCCGCGAACGAGATTTTGCGCTTGCGGCCAAGCTTCTCGCTAGATCACGCTCCAGTATATTCAGCCTCATTTGCGTCTTTGATCGCTCGCTACGGGAGTAATTACCATTATTTGCCGAGCAAAAATACTGCTTTTACAGGGCATAATGAGGATTTTGTATCGAGCTTACTTATCCGTGCAACATCGTTTGGATGGACTTCTAACTCGAGTCGAGTGCTCGCAGATGAGCGAAAAGAAATCGAGCGCCTTCTTGCAAGACGCGTATTAATCTTGTCGAAGGTAATCTGTTATAAAGTAGCATTAAAATCGCGAAGTGAACGCAAGATCCATTTACTGGATTAATTCTACGCATACGGACTGTCTTCGCGGCAAATACGCGACGCACAAAAGAAAGGAACGAGGAAGGCTCGATATTCCTGCAAGGTAGAATCGAACCATTAGCTATGGAACGCGTGGAATCATTACAGATGTTTCCATTATTCGTGGTGGGCAATAGACGATTACGGAAGGGGTGCGATGCATATTATCTAGCAGGGAGGTTCGTCGATATTACCCTTGCCTCGGTGCAGCCGGTAACGAAGGTATTCGGTTCGTAATGACGAGGCCAAGATCGTAAATTACGGCACACCGAGTGCAACGGAGATTCAGCGAGAAAGAGAGCCAGTTCTCGACGACTGTCGACGGAAGAGGAGTCGGTAGCGTTGCTGGCCATCGATGGCAGCAATGGCCAGCAACGATCCCTGCGGTATTATGGACGCTGGAAACGCAGTTTGTCTTATCGTCCGTCATCTAGCAACGCCGAGAGGAGCATTGCTTTACGACTAATGGACTTGCACCGGTAAATCACCGAGCACAATACGCGCCAGCCTGTGCACGATTTACGAGGGTCTAGCAGCATCGATTCCTCTCTCGTTTTATAAAAGATCCGGTCGTCGAAGTTCAAAGTGGATTTGACCACGAGTTCGTAGGGAAAAACCAGAGAAAACTCAAAGACGCCCAAAAGTTGCGCGTCCCCCTTATCTGTCTCGACTATCCGCCCCGTCGAGCATCTCCGTCGCCATAAATCACGGTAAACGTAAATAACCACGAAGACGGTGGTTTCTTAACACCTCGTCAACGCGTCGGTCAATTCTACCGACCGCTAGGATTATATCCTCGTCGTTTATTTAGCGGATCGAGAGGGAGAAAAGGCAAATAAAACGAGCAACGAACGTACGCGCAATTACGTTATGCGTACGACGACCAGGAGTTTGTCAGAGTTTCCGTAAAGTTACGCTCGAGAGTTATAATCTAGCGTGAACGTCTGTCCGGAATAATAATACCAATCACGGGACCCGAGATTTCATTTGTTAAGTTGGAGAGTTTCAATTACTGCACGGTCGAACGTCCATCAATTTACGGTTGCGGCATTATCGAGCTCTCTCGGACGATCCCGGATACAACGGGAGATGCCGTGCTCCTCGATCCAGGCGCGATCTCATCTTAAAAAGCACTTTCGATGCTTCAGAGCGAAAAGCACTTAGGGAACGCCTCGGGTATAGCATCGTGGGTAATAATAACGTTATCGAGGTTTCCTCCGAGGAGACGATAAATGTTTAGCGACGGACGGTTACGGCCACGTAAACAAGGATCCGGGGGCGTGAGTAAATCTATAAAGAAAGGACCAAGCTGCAAGAATTTCACCCGCGTTGCGCGCCGATTCGGACAATAGTCGCTTTTCCGATCAACCCGGTTTTTACCATTTTCGACGCTCTTGACGCACAGGTAGAAGAGGATTAGATGCGTCGAGTGGAATACATTTCGTACAAGTGCTCACGAGGATCCTAAGGTCAGCAGAGTGGCTAATTAAATTATTCCGCGAGTCAATTAGATGGATTGGGCCAGGTATCCGCCGACCGAGATATTGACCAGTCACTGCTCCGTTCGAGAAGCTATTGTACTCATCGACACATTCTATTTCTTTGTACGAATTAATAAGACAACGAAAAGAACCGACCGGATCGGATAAGTCTTTCGACTTTCTTCCATCGATTATCCCCGTTCGTTTCTTCGTTTTTCCTTTCATAACTCCGTTGCGAGGGAAAGCGACAATCGAAGGAAAAAAGAAGAGATCTCGAATAAATCCTGAAATAAGTGACTTTCGATTTTGCACGCGGTGGCTTCTGTCCATTAGACGGATAAGATCTTGTATCGGTCGATTGAACCTTTACTCTCACGACCCCAATTTGTATCTCTTCCCCGTGATCACGGTTACCTTTTTACCGACAGCCGACTTTGTCGGAATGCGAAAAGCGATACTTAACTTCGCGATAAGATCGCGAAAATGTCGCGCCTCTCTAATCGCAGCGCTGTGCCAGTTAAGAAGGATGAACGGTTCGTTAGAAGGAAAATTAGACGTACGAAGCAAGACGGTGCGTTGTTCGCGCGAATCATCGCTTTTCTCGAAGAGGGTTCAACAGCTTGCGTGGAATTTGGTTGGTCGAACCTCGACGCTGACCCTTGGGCGCCAGAATTCGTTCCCGCCGTTAACGTGATCGATGAACTATCCTGTTTGTTTATCCTCCTTTTCCTTCCTTCCCTTTTCCACGGTTAAACACGAGAAACGCTAGTTCGCTTTCTATAACGGGGTACATCGAGGACGAATTAGTAACGCCGACGGAGATTTTTCAATCGTTCCGTCCCCTTCTATTTACCTTGTCTAATAGTCTGAACGTTACGAGCAATGTGGTCTCTTTCATTCTACGTTATCGAGTCATATACGGGCGCGGTACTAAAAAAAACGCTGGAACTCGGTCTCCAAGTCCGAGACACAGGTTTAGCGAGGAGAATCGAGTAATGAATCGGAGGATTCCTGGCGCCAGTGTCTTCGTCTTGTTTCGTTATAGTCACGTTTTGTTACGGTCACTTTTGGAAACTTGATTGCTGGATTATTGCTACGACACGGACAAAAAGAAATCTTTTGATACGAAGAAAATTCTTTGGAAGCAATAATCGAACGTGTCGGGGTTGATACGTTTATTGACCATCGTCGAGCGAATTCGATTAATTCGCATGAAAATTGTATCGAAAGTTCATCGTGGGACGGATATTGGACGGACCGAAGGGGGTCCGACTTTGAAGGTGTCCTCTTGTGTTTCGTATTACTATTCGATTATATAGTCAAAATCGAGATTCTAGATTCGAGCCGTGGCGAGAAGACGAGGGTCTGACTGCCTCTTCATTGTGTCGGCTCCTCTGCCCTTTGCTTCCCCCGATAAAGGATAGCATTAGTAATGGGTTTTAATTACTTTATAATGAGGCCATGATTTGCTTCTCCGACTGGCGCCGGGATCGGAGGCGCAGAAAAACAGAGACTGCCGTGGTAGCTCGCGGTTTGATGGCTTTATACTTGATTTTATAAAGAACAAAGAGATCCTGGACCTTGAATGAACCACTTTTTCAGTAAAAGTAATCCAACTCGGACCCCTCGAGTTACTCTCTTTTTGCGACGTCTGCGGCTTTGTGAGAGCTTTCGAATCGACGATAATTTATTTACGTTAGCGAGCTGTCCGATCAAAATGGTTTCGACCGTTGACAAAGAACCGTTTAAAAGCGCGTTCACGATATAATCGAAGAATCGACGCGATTCGAAAATCGGGGCGAAGAAGACACGCGTTGTTCGCGGCTGTAGCGCCTATTAACGATTCTGAGCAGCTCATTTAGATACCTGCAGCCTCAGCATCCTCTCCGTTGAAGAGGGACAAGCGAAGAGAACGAGAAGAGTGACTAATGCGTCTGTGGCTACCTGAAAAAGCGACCATGCGGCGAAGCATCAAAGGATTCGTTGGCGCCGCCTGCGTCCACCGAAAGAACCGCGTCGACGTCTTACACGACCACTTACATCGGACTTTACACGTTGTTGTTCCTTTGTTTCGCGTTGAAAATCTCCTCCGACGGAGATTACCGAAAATCGAACGAACGAGGTAGGTAACGGAGGAAAAGGCGTGAAGAACTTGTCGCGTATCGATGGGACGATCTGTTCGCGACAAATTGGTCGTTTAAGTAAAATCCTTCGGGTTTTACGAGTGGCTGATGTTTTCTCACGACTCTCACGCGCTTGGCTTATCCGAGATCTCGATTAATTGCTTTTTCCCCAGGCTGTCGCTATTCGAGAACAAGGACTGTTAAATAGTCGACTTGTCTCGGTTGGCGTTCTTACAACCACGAATACCATCGCAACAGCCATTTTGTACCGCGACCGTTTAACTTGATTAATTTGTTATTCGAAGCGAACGGAATCGTCATAGATTTCCCTGTTAAATCCAATGCAAATTACCAATAAATTACACCCTTATCCATCGTTTGACTAGCATGCAACTTCTCTGAAGCAATTTCCCTCTGGTTTTATATCGTTTTCTTTCTCTCTCTCTCGCGCTTTCTGTCCGATTCACCCTTCGTCTCTGTTCCCTCGTTCATCGAGTTCTCGTGTATCAATCAACTAATTGCTCTATGAGCCAATTATATCGTTATTTAATTAATTACAAACGCGCAATTACTGCCGTTTCACCGTCGGCGTTAGCTCACCCTCCGGTTCCTATTCTATGCCAGACTAATTACAACCCGTTCCTCGATTTCTCTGTTCCTGTTACCGTTATTGTCTTTCCACCGGTTATTCCTGGTATTCGTGATACCTTGCAAAGCTAATTGCGCGCTGCTGCGATATTTGGCAACGACCGTTTGACGGTTTCGATTTTATGATGCGTAACTATTGATTCATTATAACTGTCGATACTCGTCGACGAAGCAACGATTTCGCTTAGTAGCATCACCCGCATCGAGTATCTCGTTCGAATTGTACGTTATCGAGTAGATGCGAAGTAATTTCTTGTCGGTCGAAGAACAAGAAATTTCAGGGCGATGGTCATGCAATATTCGATTATTCGCAAAATACGAATAGGCGCATGACTTTTTCGCGATTTTCGTAGAGGGTGGAAAAGGACGGAAAAGAGAATAATAAGGCATCTCGTAATCAGAGCGAAAAGGGAAAAAATGGAGAGCCATGGAGGATGTTCGCTGGTAATATCTATAGACTTTATGTCCTGTCGTAAACTGACGTCCTCTCCTTCTGTTCGAGAAGGCGGTGGCGGCTGCCACCTTTGGCTATTAAAGGCAACCGAGCCTGTTCCTCCGTGGCTAATGAGCCACGTGTGTGTGCGTCGATGCGATTTGCGGTCCGACTACCGAACCCTGGTGGTCTCATCGTTAATTGGAATTTATTAAATACCACTTGATTCAAACGCGTTCGAAGAAACGGTGGGCCAAAGGATGGCGGCGCGGCGGCTCGTTTCTGCTACACGTCTAACGAATCGCGATCGAGCTTCGTCGCCCAGGTCGCTTATTAAATCGTTTTCGTTTTCGTTGATCGAAATGATATTTACGATGGTCAGGCGGAAAGTTGGTACCGGCGGAATCGCGGAGAACGAGCGGGTTCGCGACGAATCGAGAAGGAAGAGAAACCACTAGTCTGGAATTAAACCGTACCACCCAGTGACGCCCTGGACCACCTAGGGGTCGACAGGGGCGTTGGTTCGAGGCGTCCTTGATACGCCCCTGCGCGTGCTATAAGAACTTCCCCGGAGCCGGGAGCTGCACGCGCGTTATTCACTCGTGGATAAAGATTGCGCCGTTGCTCGATGGAGCACATGCACCGCAGTCAGAATCGGAATTATGCTCGTAGGAGCGAGGGCGTGCCCCTGGACAACCTCCCGAAATTCAACGCACAGTCCCGTGGAGAAAAAGCGCGTCACCGCGGCACGCGTTCTTCCGTTCTCCTCCCTCGAAACGTGTACTCTCGCAAATAAGTCGATACTTTGTTTTCCCCCTCTCGCCATTCACCCTTTTCTTTCTGTGCGAGTCGTCCGTTAAAAAACCGTATGCTCAGTATCGATCGTTTCAGCTTCTCGATCGTCCTTAGATCCTTCCGTTATAACCGAAACGGATTCGTGTTTCACCAGCCGTCGGAGTTGACTTCGCTTTCGCGACCAACTGACACTCGTGTCGGGCCAGATGACGAAGTGGCTTCTCGCTGGAAACATAACGAGGTAAACGCGTATCCTCGACATCTGGAGGATCCCGATTTTCTGAGGCCTGTCGCGGTGAACGCCATGTGGCGGAGCATCGATTCGCTTGCCACTTTTCGACCCTATCAACTTCGATTCCTACGATAAGAGTCGATCGATGCACCGAATCCGACGCGTCTCCTTTCTTTGCGAAAGAGAACGCGAACGTTTTCAGAAACGTGTCAGTTTCTCGAGGAATTTAAATTTGCCGACAAAAGCAGCGGAAAAGGAGTCGTAATAAAGGTAAAGTAGGCGGAGTTTCATCTAGCAAGGATGCCGTTTGGAACACGAAGGATTTTCCTTTGTTCTTCCGACATCCTCTTGACTCTCTGGTCGAAATGATGCTCCAAAAGGGAAACGAGGGTTTCAGAGCGTAATATTTCTTCGATTCGTTAAACGAATCCGTCGAGGATCTTCTAATTCCCAACAGGATGCTCGTGGAAGAAAAACAAATAAGTATCTAGGAAAGAAATAACTTCCGATCATTGGATACCGGACTCGATCGGCTATCGTCGTTCGATCGATAAAGGAGCCGCGAGTAAGATCGTTCAAAAGGATTTGACGTGTACGTTCAATGAGAAACGGTCACCCAACGTACCGCGTGTCCTCGTAATCGGATCCCAACGCTCTTATATCTTCTATCGACGGACTATTCAGGCGCCGGTTCAGCTGCTTCCGGTGGGCGTTCACGGTGAAAACGGGTTCGCGATTCTTTTCGAGTACCGACCGAAATGCAACGAGCAACCAACAACCCTCTGTTACGTCGTTGCAGACATTCTATGGTAGTTCCATAAAAAAAGAGAAAGAAAGAAAAATAAAGAAGCACAAAGAGAAAAAAGCGGTAGAAACGCGCGTACGAGTTGGTACGCTTGCGTCCAAACCGGCAAAAGGGTGGTCGTGGCAGTGTTCTTGCGCATATCTCAGGGGCGTAACCGGTGACCTCCTGCCGATGGGGCACGACGGGTACTTCAGGGTGCCCCTACGTCGAATTATCGTCCCAGGAGGTGCCGAGATCGTACTCCGTCCCTTCGATATGTTTCGCTTCTCCTCCCTTGCCCGATGGACGCTGCTCCGCGCCGCGCCGCGATGATTGCTGGTGTCTCGTGTTTCCTCTCAGCACGTGCGACCGCCCGCCAACGTCCCACCCTGAGATTTGCTAACTTATTGTCTTCGTTGTTTGCTCGGTTTCCTAGCGATTTCTTCGCTCCTTGTCCCTATACCAACAATTTTCGCGAAAGCGAAAATCAAAAGCTGCTCTGCGCGACCGATAGCAACGCGGAGCAGAAATCGACGGAAGCACGTATCCACGTGCCGAAATGACGATTGGCTACGGTTTGGGGGCCACGATTAATCTCGAGATTAAAGCGAGAAACTTTGATGGATGTAACTGACGCCGGAAAAGGTCGTGAGGGTCTCGCGAAGGCAGAGAAGGCAAATAAGAATAGTAATTATTGTAATCTGCGCGCAGTGGGAGGACAGCTGGGAGGTCTTACTGCTCTTCTCGCTTCTTCAGCCGTGTCTAATATCGGACGCTACCGCGGAATTATCTTCTCGGGAGGTCTATTTCTCTAATTTGTATTATTATTTAAGTCGCTTGTAATCGAGATCACATCGTGAACCTGGGAGATACCATTGTTACGCCTCGTGTTCCTTAAACGATCGTCCAGAGAGAGAGGCTGACCGTTTACGTCGCTTCAACTATGACGTGTAATTATCGCGATCGAATTGAAAACGGGTCACGCGCCTTGAATAAGAAACTACGATTCGATCATTGAATTATTCCTGAGGCGATAACTCATTCGTTTATTGTACAGCAATGATATTTACGGTACTTCGTCTCTAATATGGTAATCTTTACCCTGATCTTCTTGCCAAATATCTTTTCGATCTGGAAGCTTCTTTATCTACGGTGAAATTACGACATCGCAGGTAGTGGACAATTAACGTTACGAAATTAATGAAACTCACGGTATAATCGCGTGTCGCGATTCATCGTGGACGCGATTCGATACGCGCAAGAGGTGCGCGCGTCTCAGGTGAGCTATCAGGTAGTTCAGGTAATGTCCTGCCCCGTGAACACCATTGGTTGAGAAAAGACCACGCCTGCTCACCTGCAGCTAACGCATTTCATGGTGGGGGCAAGACTTACCTGATGCTGACGTCACCGAAGTCACGCTACGCCAGGCCCCAGGTAAACGCTGTCAAGAGCTACGTGCCCCGTCTCGCGATATTTTCTCCTTTTTGGCACGCATCGACAAATTCCGGAGTAAGATGATCGTTGGATCGAGGAATTCTCGCTTCTACACGAAAGTGGTCGGTCCCGCTACCGGTAGACATCGTGGTGAAGCGAAGACATCGAACGATGTCGTGAGAATACTGCGAAGAAAATTTATTAGCTTCGCGGAGAGAAAAAAAGAAACCGCGAAGGGGTAGAGTCGGAATTAAAGGCAATGGCTGTTGATTCAGCGAAGGTTCGGTGGCTCGGAGGACCGCGTGGAACCCTAACGCGTATGAAAATTCATGAGCGCCTGAAGTCAAAGGCGGTTGATATCCATATTCAGAAAATGGCGTCGTTAACATTAAATGGGCACCATTATGCGCGACTACCACTACACGTTCGGCTCGGCAGTCGCGTGCATGTGCAACAAGCCGGTTACGAGTCCCAGGGGTGGCGAGTGTACGTAGAAACGCTTATACAGGAACGTAGATACGTATGTAGCTGGAGCAACGTGCTCGTAGCAAAGTCGGCGGCGTCTCTGCGGCGCTTCACGACATTGCTGTTTGGCATGCGACGATACGAGTCGTTTGGCCGCGCTATCATTTCCAGCAGTTTCATTTGGAAAGGGTGTGACTCGGGGTGTAATTTAAAAAAAAAAACTAAAAAAGAAAAGCGAGACCAGGAATAAGAAACCGATTACTTTGAGATTACCGCACAATAAGACGCCATTAACTCGCTTATCCTTTCACGGTGCGTGTACCAGGTGAGCGTACGGTAATTATTTGGTATCGACACCGTGGTTTCGTCTAATATATCGAACGCGGAGGCGAGCCGCGTATTACTTGCCGATCGTTTTCCCAACAATTACCTACCTTCCAGCATGCAGTTCGATTCGTGTTGCGGAATTTCTATCGTCGAATGCACTTCCCGTCGATTACGTTCAATTTCAACGACGTAGGAAACTTTTTGTTTAGACTCCACCTTTCGCGTTTCGACTTTGGCACGAACCGACAATCGAACGAATCGTATTACGAGCAATATCGACGGTGATATTGAATGTTTCTGGTGGGCTCGGGCCCTGTCTCTTTGCCCTTTGCGCGTCGATCTTTTATCCCCCCTTTTCCCCTCGGTGGATGCGCCTTCACAGTCAGAGCTCCATTGTGGCATGTTCGATGAAGCAAATACACATCGGTTGCTCTTGGACCGGGTTGCCGCATCCGTACGCGCGTAAGCCTTCGACGCTTGCTCGCCTCGTGTCTACTGCGTGCACGCAATGCGAATTTGTCTGTGTGCAACGGCTGCTACACACCCCGTGGTGCGTGTATTTACATATCAAAGTGACGGTTTCTCGCACCCTACAGCAATCTTGCAGCGAACCGGCAGACCGGCGTCTCTGGAAAATCCTTCCGAATTCGCGGCTCGTCGTTATTGCTTCCAATATCCTGTAGAAACTTTGTCGACCGAATCGTCGTGTTCGGGGCTACAATCTTTTCACGGAACTTATCGTAATCTCCCTCGAGGCACGTGGCTATTTAAGAGCGCTAATTAGACAGCGGATACGTAACCCTTCGTTCGAAAGCGATATCTAAACTCGGTGGCGTCAAAACATAGGGAGACCCTTTGAGGGATCGGATCGAAAGTTTTCAATGAAAAGTTATCGGTGCTCGATCACTCGACGATCAACGGAGTAGCTACGTATACGATGCTAAGCAGTCAATAACATCTATCACCGTCTGACGAATTTGTCAAAGGCGAGACGCGATGGAGCGATTAGCTCGGGGGTGCCGATTCATGGGTTCTCCCCATGGCTTACTATTCCAAAGTTCCCACGTCGGAAGGGCGCAGCGACACAATAAATAGGCCGTCTTCTTTGATTCACGAGCGAACTCGCTGTTAAAACTGACGTCCAATGTTTGCGGAGAGCGTGCACGCGATCCCGACGAGAGGAAGTCGCTGCAACTTTTTAATTTGCTCGATTTTCGTACGAGATAAAGATCTTCGATCGTGGTTCGAATAGAAGGGGCGATGGCTACGAGTCTCTCCGATTACAGCTTATTAGGCGAACTTTTCTAACGTGGGTTTTCCGTTCCATGCATTCAATCGAACGGAAGAAAGGAGGGTGTTGCGTTGCGTCGGGCTAATTCAGAACGAGAGGGTGTTCGATTTCCGAGCAAAAAATCGGGTGCACCGATTCTGAACTTCGCTGCAGCCAAATTAGTCGTATCGAGACAGGAAGACAGTGGGTATTTTCGGAAAGCATTTTTCTCGTCCCGATTCGGTGCACATTGAATCGTCCTTTTGAAAACATGATCATACGATAACGGGAGCAAATGGCTCTGCGTGTATCGCGTTAATTTTAACATCGTTAGTATCGACTTTAGAAGATCAACGCGTAGATTAAGTATAATTAACGTTTTACGGCGAGAACCATGGTATCCAGATAGAACCAGCGATAGAAAATGGGGATCAGCTTAGGAACTGGCTAGTGATCGAGTTTTTTTCCGTATCAAGAAGTGCTACTACTCTCTGCGCTCGCGGCCAGTTGGAATCATAAACCGTCACTCGCGGAAGCAGGTGCATTTGCGGGGACGACGAGAAACGCGTTTTCTGTTATTTTATCGCTCGAAGAGATCTTTTCCCGAGATTATTTGCATCTAACGAGTGAGGATCATAGTTTCGCAGATTGTTAAGCATTATGCGCGAAATAATAACTCCTCTGCACGACGGGGTCCGCATTTATAACAACGTGGTAAAAGTAGAACGGTTAAATCTCTGACCGATAAGTTTCAAACTTGCCCTTTCGTAAGTTCGCTGTCCGTTGAAAAATCTCGCTTCGTCGTTCGAACACGGGAAAACTAATGCGCGAAGAATGTCAGTTCGCGACGATTTGAACGCTGGAAGGAAGAATCGGTTTTCCTCAGGAATTTTTTACACGTATCGGTTAGCTGTCGAAGCTGCAGCTCCGAATCACGGATGATCTCGGTGACCTGCTGCTTCGGGGTCAAGGTAGGACTTCGCCAATGGGTTCTCCTCGATCGAATACAGAAAATCAGCGGAACGACTTAATAAGCCACGATTGCGGGACGATTGCTTCACCTCGCCGCTGTGTGACGATTTGCATACACGATTATAGACCGCGGAAGGCTGAACGGACGAGAGGGAAAAAGGTTGAATTCCTTGGGAGAGGCAGGTCGAGGCAAAATGCCAAAAATGTAGCTATATCCGCCTGCATAGGTACTGCGCTTTTACCCGCGACTCTACAGTAGTACCGGTTACGCGGATATCGCGTACCAAATACGCGCCGTTACGGATCGCAGGCGTTCTTGCACAAAGAATAAATCGCGTTATCGGTTCGAAAGTTGTCTCGACGATTTTTGGAAATCGCGAATACGGATCTCACGATCGCAAATGTAACCGACTACGTTGCGCAGAATGGAAGGGAACGGTAAACGTTCCAGCGGTTCGAGCGGATACGCGTATCACATGAATTAGAGTCAGAGAGGATGGCCTTTTATTAGATTCGCCAGTAGGATAATAACAGCTCGATAATTCAGTCGAGAGTAGGTATAATAACGATGTCGGAGGTTCGAGGGGTAATGAACGTGTCCGGAAAAGAACGGATCACAGTTGGTTGCGCTTCTGCGACAACACGCGAAGATGCCGTAATCCTGGATCCAAATTTTAGAGTCGCCAATCCGGCCTAAAGACGAATGTAAAAGCGACAAATGATCGCAACTTTACCGTAACGAGCAAATGTGTTCCTGAATTCCTCGCAGTTGAGGGCGAAGCAAAGTCGGAGGTCGATAATCAATTACGCTCGTGAAACGTATACGGCGATTACGTTGTGCACCATTCTGGGCAAATTTCAATTACCGTGCAGAGTACGCGAACACGGAGGTTCTTTTGCTCGCGAAGGAATTATCCACTCCAGTTGGACGATTCCTTCCGAGCATCGTCTCGTCGATAGGATCGCGATAAAGAGAAGCTCTTTTCGCGACTGTACGATCAGAGGAAGAAAAGTAATGGACGCCGAGGTTTGTACAGCCTTCGAAGTTATTACCGCTAGAGATACATTCACGGCGGAATTGATAATCTTAAGCCTAAAACGCTAACAATTTATAAACGAACGATGCATCTTCTAAAACTAGCGCGAATGTTGTGTTCGGAGATCGCGTGATAGAAAATAATTGTTCATAGTTGCATAACGAACGAATAAATGTATGCAAAACAGGAAAACGAATCATCGACGGCGTTCTCGGATTACCGTGCGTCAAATCGCATCCGGTCTCGTCCGAGGAGAAACGATTCCGCGTATCGGTCAAGTGTATCGTCTGTTCGATCGCGAATCGGCATTTCGATGTATAACGGCGTAGGTGGATAGACGGAGCTCTGTCACCCGAGGTAGGTTGCGGGCGAGGCGGCAACTTCAAAGCGTAGGAGAGAAGTGCACGCGGGTCCATCATAAGCTTTCGCGAGCCTTCGGTCTCGCCTTGGATCGAGACGTGACGCGAGCGAAGCGATTTATTTGCCATTGCAGCTCCTCATTTCATGCGACGTGCCGCAGACTCGACACGATTCTACGTTCTCGTTCGTCCAACCTACCTAACAAAGGCGGCAACGTTTTTCAACCCTCCAACGCGCACGATCTCGATCGGCTCGAGACTATTTTGAAGTTGAATTTTGTCCGTGACGATCAAAGTTTCGGTCGTTTTTCTGAAGAAAGAAGAAAGATTTCGTAAAGGCGATGTACGATCGAAAACAGTCTTCTCTGGAAGGTACCGTGCGGCTCGAGGTTCTTCGAGGTTGTCTGCCAATTCATCCGAAGCAGTCGTACTCTTCCAGGCTTCTCCGCCTATCCACGCGACTCTCCGAGGCACCCACGAACACGAGCGAAGCCTGTAATTCGCGTGATGAGGCCGACCGATCGCGACACTCGAGGACAAAAATGTCTGAGCGCGAATCAAGGTTGTAGGCTTGGCAAACGACCCAGTCTTCCCAACAAGAAACAACGTTGATGGATTTTTCTTCTCTCGTCGTCCTTTTACCATTGCGGTGTCGTTACTGATTAGAAGCGCGAGTTCAGTTTATTTTGCAATACGTTTAACAAACATTCGTCGAGATAAATATGAAATTTTCAACAAGATTTTTTTCCTTCGATTTTGCAATCGGTGGTATTCTGCAGTATCTTCGGGGATGACCGGCGTCACAGGTGCAGCTTTCGAGCGGTGCTGCCATCTCTCAGTTACGCATCCAAAGCGTGGTCACGATATTCGGCAAGTAGGGAGAAGAAATTGGCTCTTCTACTCGTGGTGGGTGCAATTGCTTTGGGAATGTTAATCGTCGGGACGACGAGCCAGCCGGTGGTCCACGAGACCAAAATTACGTTTTTGGTCCCGAAGGTACTCGAGTGCAACGCGCATTAAGGTCATCCCGATTCGAGAAAGTCCGTTAATGATTTCTTCTGTTTCTTGTTTCTTTCGTCCGTTCGTAAAGAACGAACTTTAGCCGTTCCCCGGTTCCGTTCTTATTTGTTCGGTCAGCTTTTTCGAACGAATTTATTTTCACGAATACTTGGACCTAAATCGCGAGCTAGTTACGGTTCGTGGTACGTGTGAATCGTTTTATTTGTTCGACGATAAGATTTTATTTGGCGAGAAGTGGTTTTCACAGATTTGTTCGGTGCGTATCGGTCGGGCGCGTTAACGAGGATCGTTTCATCGACGATTAACCCTCACCCTGACTGACCCCTGGGCCAGTGTTTGCGGGCCTCTTTCGGAAATTGGTTCGCCGTTCTTGCCAATTTCCGTAGATTGCTGTTCGCTTCCCTCTCCGCTTTCGATCTTACCTCGTCCGTAGATTTTTCTTTTTTCCCATGGCCATCAGCGTTCGCCGTCGTTCGCTACCAATCGCGTAAATTTGCCGGCTAACTATTTATCTTTATGACCCAGTGAAAGACGAACCCGACGTTTCTTTACACTCCTCTCCGGTTCGCACGGGTTCGCGCTATTTGGAAATCTCGTGGAGTCGTCTGGCATCGATATCGTTCTCGGGTTCATTCGGATGCCACTTATCGGCTCCTGGTTACAACTTCCTTCCGCTTTAAGAATCGTTCACGGTTGAAAAGCGACGGAGTTTTCGACACGTGACCGATTTGTCAGAAACTTTCAACGATATCCGTGTACTTGACGACAATAGCAGAAACGTCGGAAGGTAACTTTGGATAAACAAGGGGTGGGGAGAGATCGAGGGGGGAAAAGGGACAAAACGTAGATCGACACCCTAGTCGCGACCCCTACGGATGCATTAGCTTTATGGTCAAAGGTATGCCGTGGTTGAGCCTGAAGCAAACAGGAAATAGCTCGGACGTTGCAGAGATCGGGGTTGGTTCCGAATGTTCAGTTTATCGTCGGCCATTTTCTGGAGCGTCCACCTCGAGTACCCGGTTGCCACGGCCTTGGGCACTAGTGGCCACTTAGCCGCTCCCTAATGATGGAAACGAGTTCCCGAGGGTCGACCGTCTACGAGGGATTCTTCGACCCTTCGACTGCGGCAATCGTTACGTTTATTCTGACCAATGGATAGTTTCTACCGAATGGAAAGGGGTGAAGCTTATAAAAATGCGCCAAAGCTGAAAGTTCGCGCGAGAGATCGTACCGTTCGAATCGTTCTAATCGATGTATTCGCTACGAATATTAACTACTTTGCCTTTTATCTTCAGGTACCACACTTTGATCCACGGCGAGGATCGTGTAGCGATCGAAGGAAAAGCACTTGGCTATCGGTGTTTTATAGATCGTAAAAGAGACGATATTCGGCAAAGGGAAACACATGGCAGCAAACAGCCCTTCTGTTTAGTTACACCCAAAGCCGGAGGGATGCCCGGGACTCGAGTATCGGAACGAATGATATTTATCGACCGGGCAAATTTGAACTCCACTCAAATCCCAAGGGTGGTCCTCGCGTCTCTACCTCTCGATAAATAATATCCATGGACTCGGTCATAAAGTGAAAATAGTACCAGACGTTTATTCGTGAGGAAAACCATGGGGAAAAAACGTAAATGCGTCGCGATGACCCATGAATTTTTTTACGACCGTGAAAACGCTTTTTCCGTGGCAAAGTTGCGCTCGTCTCCGAGGCATCGTCCGGCAAAAGGTTACCCCAATTTTTATTTACGACCAGGGAATCTCGCGTTCTTGCTCGAGGACGATTCCGAAAAGCCGCAACGCGACCGAACTGCCGGTTAATCCCTTTGGTTTCCCATGAATCGGATCCCCGACGGTTCGTTCTGAATGAACCCGAAGGTGAGCTATTAGTGTCCTGCTTGGTCAGATGAATGAACGAACGGTCGCCCTTTTTCGATCCTTGCGAGTCGCACAGGTTGCACCCTGCTGGGAAAACCGTAGGCCCCGATTCCTGCAGGTTCCTATACGGAGCTCGCGATCTATCGACATCCGATACTAATTGCCCTGCTCTGTTCCCTAGCAGTTTTTTACCTATCCTGTCTTTGAAAGTCGTGTTTCTATGTACCTGCTACGATTCGAACTCTCGAAACATCTTCGAATCGTTAATTGCACTCGATTATAACACGAAGGGGTTACCTCGTTAGAATCATACGCGTAGTCTGTACGAACGAGTGTAACTCATCGCCGCGCAAGAAACGCGATTACACGGAGGGGCTGAACCAAAGAGGTCCGTGTTAAACCGTTTGTAATGAATGTGTCATATCCGCAGTTCTCGTCGCGTGTACGAGTGCTAGATAATCATCCCGGATCGATAAAAAGCTTGCAAATCAACTCTTGGCAATGAATTCTGGATGATTACACGTCGTTTTTTTCTGATGTATGTACAAACATCGTTGAGCGTTCCTTCGTAGAATTCATGAACGCGAAATAGCTTTGCTACTTATTAATCTGAAATGTTCTGCTACAGCATCGTAATTATCGGCGACTCGTCGTTAACGACAGAAATGGTACCGGATGCAACGGTACACGTACAATTTAAAAAACACACTGACATACATACCTGTTCGTGCGTTTGTCCCTCGTACAAGATTTCCTGGACGAAACGATCGTGCGTCTAACAAAGATTTTCGTTGAAACGACTTTTACGAACCATGTATCTTACTAGGATTTTAACGTCGGTTAACGATCGTTTCGCGAACAAAATAGTCGATAAAATACGACTACCCTATGCTGAAAGCTTGCATCGCCCAATGCATATTTCGGCGTGGTTCGTACAAGGAAGTTGTTCGATGATTTATCGTTTATCGGATAAAGAAGTCAGGTGACAGAGGGCGAGAAAAACGAGTAACGGGAAAAAATACAGGCTCAGGCCGAAAGCATATAATGCAGAGTCACTTCGAAAGAATCACCGCATTCGTTTACTCTTGCTCCGCCACGGAAGGTTAATTACATTCTGTCATCCACTTTCCCTCATAACGTCATCATTCGATCTTTTGGTTTCTGTAGTTCGCGCTTTTTCATTCCGACCGTTTCGACTTGATTTCCGAACGTTTCGATTTTGTCGACCTACGAATCGTCGCGTGCGAGCAACAGGAAAAAGGGTAGAACCGAGTCGTTAATAAGCTCGTCGTTCGCGCTTCCAGAAACAATTATTCGGGATGGCTGTTCGCGCATTCCGTGCTGTCCCTGATGTATATATATCGGACGAAGTGCGGATATGCCATAAATACTCGGGCGAAGCAGTATATCTCTTTCGCGTTGGTCCACGCCCCGAGCACATGCTGTCGGCGACACCTACGGCCCCTCTTCTCCTACAGGCATCTTCTTAAGCTTCTTCTTGGGCCTCGTCGAGGCCGTAAACCCCGTTCTCGGATCGCTAGAAATCCATCGTGTTCAGCGCGGAGCTTGTTGGACCACGAATTCCCGACGCTGTCGAGTCGTTTGACACCTGACCCCGACGCTTTGCGTTTCTTTGCCGACAACGACGCACCCGGACGTCAACTGGAACGAACCTTAAAACGAGTAACCTCGACCTCGATCGAGTTGCCGCTCGAACGCTTTCAACCGACTTTGGTAAAATCGTCGAACGAATTTTTACGTTTCGAGTTTATTACCGTTCTCTTCCGATTTCAAGGTACCGTGAAACAGATCGTCGCGCACGATACGATTCGTCATTTCTTCGATCCACGTTGAATTCCTTAAAGGACCATAAAGAGCAGATGGACCAGAAACAAGGACGCGCTTCCTCCTAACAGTCTCGCGTCGCTCGCATAAAACAAACTCGGCGTCGACAGAAATCCGTTGGTTGGATCTGTGCGGGGCGTTACGGAGGACCAACTTTATCGCCCGCTGAACTCGTAACTCTTGCGAGCAGTTCTTCACGCGGTTGACGTCCTACCCTTTCAGACATTTTTACGTGATTTCGGAGACGCCCGATCGGTTATTTTCGGAAAAGGCACATTGTCTCGGAGCTTCTTACCGATCGGGAACGAAACTTATTCGCGTCTCCGAAGCGATCGCGAACGTTCGGAAATACGACAGCGATATTGGTCATGATCCAACCGCGTAATCTTCGCAAGACTATACTAAGATTTATAAAGCATCGGTCTTCTTTGCTACCGACGAAAAGAGGGGACAGCAAGTTTAACCGCGTGAAAAGGATCCGCTTTGTTTGCCTACTTGAAAGATTTCTCGACTCGTCGACGAATCGATCACTGAAATCGTGGCTTCTTTCTTGCAAGGACGAACAAACGACACGCAGGTTTTCCAAACGCTCCGAAGCATCGTATACCCGTACCATTTGTCATCGTGTCGTATTATGGTCGCGCCTCTGTGCCATGAAAATACCGCGACCAGAAATTTCTTTCCTCCTCGAAGGGAGAACGATCCACATCGAACATTGTTACCGGGTTTCGCACCGATCCAGTTTGATTTATGCATTCCGGCTCGGGATAGAGAAAACCCGAGTCGGGCTGGCCCGACAATGCAGCCCGAGAAAGAAACCACGGAAACGTCATCCTCTATTTTGGGGTACCGAGTTAGGAACCCCTGTGCCCCAGGGCAGCGCAATGAAAGGACGAGGTTGGACGGTAGGGGCATCAAACGCGCCTCTACGCTCGAGCATCTGCCAATATTTGTCATCTATTATCGGCATCGCCTTGTAAACAGCAGTTTATGATTCGCTTGTTATACGGCGGGTAGCACGTGCAGCTACGCGCCTTCTCGTACTCGGACATGTCGATTAATTACAAGTAAAAACGATCGGCAGACTGCGTTTCGGTGTATACTTACGTATCGTCCGAGAAATAACGCGCGACGATCGCTACCGAACAAATTATGCGTTTATACATATGTACGCGTCCTGTACTATACCTCCTCGCATTTAGTGCCAAGACATTTAACGACCGCGCGACGAGATACATCTTTGGATCGTAACCGTACTTGACGACCATCTGTCCACGAACATTAATCGCGGCGTGACTGGACCGAACTGTTTACGATCGCTTCGCGTCGATTATTAAATACACGGATCCGATTACCGTTTACAACCATGAAACGCTACTCGATTTCACGATACGCGTGATCGGTAACCGGAAAGAAGGAGTCCACGGCGGACGAGAGTAGCCACGATCGCATGCGTACGACTCTCTCTCTCTCTCTCTGCATTGACCGGTCGCTATTATTCCTTCAGGCATATGTGGGACAGCTATTCAAAAGGAAACGTTTCCGAAGACATCGACTGCTCGGCGAACGTGTTTCTCCATCTGTTGCCATTACGCCACTCGCGTTACCCTCCAAGAACTACAGTTACCTTATTGTTGGCCGCCGGAGTGTCGAACAAAAACCCTTCTCCGCGCGATGTACGAGCGAGGAAGGAGCTAGAGGATGGGAATTTCTCTGTTCGAGGCAATAACCGTACACGCGTATTGCGACAAAACATACCGCTGACACGCGATATCGAGAAGTATATTGTTCTCGTGAAATTGTTTTCAACTCTTTCCGAGACCATATGTTCCCCGTTCGAGATTTCCTTTTTTCCTAAGTAAGATTGCTCGACACGCGGGATCAACGATTGGCCGTCGGTCTCTCGACCGATACACTTTCTAACGCGTTGTTTACGCACGAATGGAATGAGATATATTGGGTACCACCCTAACCCACCTGGGGGCGGCATCGCCTCCGCCCCAGCCGCCCCCAGACGTATTTGGGTCGCGCGAGTAATGCACGTTGTCGCAGGCTACCGAATTATACAGACGGACAAGACATTGCGATATATCGCGATCCCACACTTCCGCATGACTCTGTCCCTTTTCGGATCGTTTCCCCCAAAATGGACAATGCCAAACGATCCTTCGGGGAACCGGGCAAAACGAGAATCGAAATGGAGGGCTAGGAACGGCGTAACGGTGTGACAGATAGATATCAATTCAGGACGCCATTATTTTTGCTTGGTCTTCGTATTCGTTATATATCTCGAACAATCCCCATAGGCTATAATAGTCGACTCGTATTATGTCTTCTCCGACGATGCTCGCACGATCCGGTATGTCATACGCGCGTCGTAGCCGTGCCTGGAGAATAGTAGTTGGCGAACGCGCGCTTATAGTTGGTAGGTGTACGCTCACACGCGTTCACGGGACAGACGCGCATGAATGCACGCGTGCGCGCGTACGTGGAATGCGTGTGTAACCCTCACGGGTACGTCCACGAAGACCTCTTACACGGGCACGGGGTTCAGAGGCGTGGTGGGTTCACTCCCAGGTGCGTCTCATCCTGGGACGTACAATGCCACGTAGGAAACGACACCATCGGACACGCCCCGATCTGTGTGCCCTAATATTCACTCGTGTCGCGCCCCGTGTCGCACCCGGGGACGTCTGGCAGATGCATCGACGTGTCTGTCTTTGCGAACCTCGTACGCGTAAACTACCGGCGAATAAATGATTCTCTGAATTGGATGCATTCGTTGACAGGACTCGGGAGAAGTCGTCGAGTTTCTGGGACGAGATTGTAATTATCGATGGGTCGACGATCGACGGTTCGCGAGTTGGCAAACCGCGCGAACGGGAAACAGATGCGACGAGCGTTGCGGTTGACGCGAACACGACGCTCCACGATCACACGAGAGATGCACGCGCCCCACAAACGAGCGTCGAAAGCTCCACCGTGGAATACCACCGCTCGATAGCAGCATCCGGGTAGAAAAGAGTCGATGGAACGAAAAGAATAAAGGACGCGAAGAAACTGGCCACGGCGAGAGTCGACCGAACGTATGCGCGACCGCAGACCACGTGGTATCAGACTGCATCCTGTATTTAGTCGCATCTGACCCAGTTCTAGTGGTCCGATTCTCTGTTCGAAAAAGCAGAAAGGAACATGGATAATCACCGACCTACATTACGTTTCCTCGCTCGATTTCGCCTTATTTTCACGAGGAGTTTCTTTTACCTTCGAGATTCGGGTAATCGTTCCAACTCGCGCATTGTGCGCGATTCCGAGAGAGGACGGATCCAAAGCAAAATAGGATCGACGCATCGCGTCGTTGACAATAGTATTATAATTGCGCGGTTCTTTGTCGTTGTACCGCAGAAATTTCTTCGTGCCCGCCTCTCTTCTGTTCTCGAACTCGCAGAACTTTGTAGACTCGCCAAACTTTTTCACCTCGTTCAACGTCCGCGACTCGAATGAATTCAACGAAAGTTCCAACGACGACTAACGAAAATTCTCGGTTAAAAAATTGACTGGAAATTCAAATCTGCAATAAAATGTTTTCTTTTCTTCTCGACTAACCAACCGGAGAACTGTCAGAAGTACCCGTTGCGAAAATGGTTTCCAAGGGACGTTACAACCGGGAAAACAAAGAGGTTCGTATTTTCCCGCGGTAGGTCTGTGGCGATGTATCCGTTGTTAGGAGCGCGCAATCAACGCGTGGAAGCGGGCAAGCGAATCGTTCACGACATCCGAAGCATTGTAGCGCAACGTGTCATTCCGGTAATACGGCGCAAGGTACGAGCGTAACAATACCGCGCATATAGACGTTTAATTATCATAGAGTAATGCGTCTAATGACATACATTAGTCCGCGAGTCGCCATATGGGGACCCTTTTGTTCGCCACTATATACGGCATATAATAATAGTCGCTCACGGAAAGAGTTGTGCACGCGCATGCGTGGCGAGGAGACCAGCCTCCTCTTCTCTTTGCAGTTCCTTTCTGTCGTTCCTCCTTCCTTCCACCGTTTTCATAGTTTTCTCCCTTTTTCCTGCCTGTTCGCGGTTTCTCCCTCTTACTCCCTCCTGTTCCCTCACTCTGTGCCTCTCTAACTCGCTCCACGCTAGTCCTTATGCCACCGTGAATCATTCCGCGTGCGACTGCGTGCTACTGATTACCGTAATCAGTTCGTTCCTGTTCCGGTATATCGGCCACTAATTATAATCATCGATTCGTCCGACGTCACTTCCTCGTTTTCGAACTGACCAGAATACCCGGCTCCCGCCGTTTCCTCGATTTACGAAGGTTTGTCGTTCTTTGTCCGTGGTCGAAGTCCGGTCTATCGAACAGCCTACTCGCACGCACCGGCATCAAACCGACTTTCAAACTGTCTCGTCGTCGATGCGCTCGGTGCATCGACAATGCACCCTCTCGATCGAATCATCGCGACACGCGGAACGAAAAACGAGCAAGAAAGTGGCATGCGCGTTCCCTTCGTGCACCTCGAGTGGCTTGTCCCAGGTTAGCTATGCATTTCGACAGCATCGACGAATAAAGAGCTGAAAAGAAATCGGGCTAAAGTCTGTTAAAGTAACAGAATACGGTTACTTTTGCGACCACACGAGTGGCCTCCTTCGGTGCTCTCGAAAGTCGACTCGGTGGGTCCTGCCGAGATAAAGGGACTCGACGTGAAAGCCCAAACAAATCCATTGCGTCGATTCTTCGTGCAACCGAAACGTCCCGTCTCCGTCTAAGACTACCGGTAATAATTCTTCGTTCTCCTTTCTGCCTCCCAAAGCCACCTCTTTATCGAGCTCTGTCCCTATGCTGCCGCGACGACCTCGATAAACGTGGCGTATACACGCGTTTCTGCGACGTCAAACACGATGTATCTTAAAGAATCGATATAATGACAGGGTGGGAACTCGAAAGCAAATACACGTTACAGAAGTTCGTAAGAAAATTATTAGGATTTTAGCACAAGGACAATCGTTTGTTTTTTTTTTTTGGAAGACCGTGATTAAGTTTTCTATTCGCGAGCCTCGCTGTCAAATCAGGCTTTTCTATTGCGAAACGAGGGAACGATTCGCGAGTAACGATTACGCGAGATATAGGCAAGGCCGGATATTGCATAATGTCGGACGTAAAAGTCTGACTGCCACTTACATGGCTACCCTTGTCCGCCTCTGCAAACAAACAGACACTGTTTCCACGTTGAAATTGCGCGCTGTAACGCAGGGAAAATCAAAGCACATTTTCCACGAAACTAGAAAGTACGCGCGCCTTCTTGAAATTACAGTCATTATTCGCCTGTAACTATTCGCCATTCAATTTACCGATTCGTTTTGTCGAAACATTTGCGAAATCGGAGCTTTATGGCCTATGTTGCGAACAGTCTACGTAGGCACGACACCGACGGCTACCGATTACGAACATGTTTATTCGATCGTATTTAGGTACAACGTTATGGGAAATTTATTAAATCGATCGCCTATCGTATTATCGATAGCATGAGGCATCGGCGTTAGCCTATACATAATTCAATCCGGGACGAAAATCGAAGGAACGTTTTCGGTAGCGTTACCTGTCGCATCGAATCCGCTTGTGCCCGAGAGAACGCGATCTGACGTGGTCAGCGAGTTGCGAAATGCGCGGTCACGCGCATTAATCGCGATGAAAATACAAACAAAAGCGGCAGGTGGCGAAGTACAAAGAAAGAAAACTGCTTTTAATTGCTGAACAATGAGCCCGCTGCGTGCCACACCTTCACGCATTGTCTCGCGCGTTTTAGTTGATTACTTACGCCGACTGATCACGGTGAATGTCGGTGACACGGCCAATGGTACTGCTCGACAATTAGCGGCCCGTGCTACCGGCAAATTGTTCTTACCGGGAAGAGTTCTTCTCTGCAAGTATCGGGCAGGTTCTTCCGCTAGGCAACTGGAAATACATTTTTATACGACACGCGACAAAAAGCGTTTTATACTCGAGCTAATTTTTTATATTCGAGGTTCTTTTCAAATTGAAAAAAACACCGATTAAGCTAGAATCGCGCTGTCCAACGTCCGATATTCGTTCAGTACGTGTCTTGTCGGGAAGCGAGAATTAGAAAATGAATCGACACCTCGGTACAATCGCAGCTTGTTTCGTTGGTTGTTGGTACGGCGGCAGTGAAATACGTTCCACGCACGAGTGAGCTCATTGATTTCTAATTAACGGTTAGATGGAAGAACAATCGCGATATAATTTCTCCGTGTCCGGTAGAATAAAAGCGGCGCGACAATACAAATTCCCCGGGGTCTCTCTCTCGGTGTGTCTCGCCGGAGAAGCATGACAGGGGGGCGTACTCCGTTTCAGAAATTCGTCTTTCGGCCCGGTCTCTCCGGTCTTTCTCTTTCACGTGAAAAATGCCAGATGTTTCGCATGTGGCCGACGTAACGTGCAATGCCGTTGTTCCGCCTCTGTCACGGCAATGCCTTATTCATGCGTGGCCGCGAATTCAGATCGAGTCGAAGCCTCGGGGCTGTCGAACCGCGAACGAATCACGCATACGATATCGCTCCTTTTTTCTTCCGGTATCGCAAAATTACTCTCCTCGAGCTGCGACAGCGGGTTCCACTCGACGATTTGACGAATTCGTCTCGTGAATGACCAAACGGAAAGAGTATATCTCGAATCGCGTGGCGATCGACGATGCCGACTCGTTCTCGATCCTCCCCCCTGTTCAACGCAGTCGACGTTTTTTACACGATTTCCTATTCCAAACCTCCCACTCTGTTCGACCTTTCGTTTCTTATCCGAGCCATCTTCGTGGCGCGGAACTTACGTACGTTCGCTCGTGTACCGGCGATGCCTCATTATACAGGACTCGTATATCGGAATCGATCACCGTTCCGGTGGGCGTACGTTCGACGAAGGAGGTCCTTCAGGTTGACGCTCGTCGACCTGGCAACGTATAACGCCGCGTCGGATTTATTCAATAACGACGATCGTTAAGCTCTCTCGTAGAGGGGGGCGGGTCGTGGCCCTTCCGATATTCGACGCCAGACACGTGCTCCTCCAACCTAACGTGTGCTTTCAACGCCAACTCTTGGCCATAGCCTTATTAACGATGGATCGTCTTCCGATATCTTTCGGATCAGCCTTCCGCTCTTTGTTTTTCCTCGTTAAAACGTCGTTGATCAATTTTTAATTGACAGAGACCTGGCAGCCAGTTGCATCGACTTATAACCACGTTTTCGGACGTTCCAACCGCAACTAGTCCACAGCGATCTTCGATTCGACCGATATTCGGTAATTTGTGGAAAGTCGAGATTTCCGTGATACGAAATGGCGGAATGGTGCAACTCGATGCCGTTCTACGCGAATAGTCAAAGACGTTCGCGATGTCGTCGCGAAGTTGGCACATCCGTTCGTGGTCGGTGTTTTTTTGGCGCGGTGCCGTAACACGGGAGAACAGGCACTCGCTCGTAGCGAGATAAAAATACGGTCGAAAGGGTATTAGTCATGTTGCGATGGCCCGTGAGGTTCCGAGAGAAGCGTGCCCTGTATCCGTCCACTTCTCTCTCTGTTTTTCATGCGGGCCAACTCGTGTACGTGTGTTAACTAGATCGCCAGGAAGCGGAGCCGCTAAATCACGCGGGTTAGGGACAAACCCAGAACGCTGAACGGACCAACGCTCGAACCAATTCACGCACACCGATCTGGACCAGGCGCGAACTGCCAACGAGTTCTCTCTCTTCCTCTCGCCTTCTCTCTCCCGTTTCTTTTTCTCTTCTTCTGACTCGTTTCTCTTTCTCTCTGTCAGCTCGTGTGTGTATATTCTGCCGCCGCTTCGGGCGCAGACGTATCAATTAACTCCGGAACTCGACAGCCATCTCGACTAATTTCCATCCATTCTCGACATACCTACTCGATGTGCCATGAAATTATCGGCCGATAGCTACTGTGCCATTCTTTTCAGACTCGAGAAACCTTTTACAGTACTCTTCTTCTGTTCGATCGTTGACAGCGAGAACAGTTTTTACGACTTTATCCTCGCAATAATGCTTTGTCGTTAAAATTACCGTGTTCTACGTACGAGTATCCGAATGACCAGAAGGGTAATCGTTGATTATATTCTATATCGTGTATCGACACTGAATCAGCTACGCGAGCAGACGATGTAACGACGAACAGAATTCGTCGGAAATGGTAAAGTTCATTTAGAAACTTTTTCGATGCCTCGACGTGCAACGAGAACTCGACAGCGTGCAAAGATAAATGGTTCTCGATCGGGATCGAGTCGGGACCGTTTCGCGTTTTCATGTACGAAGTGTTAATCGACTTTCCGTGAAAACATCATTTATCAGATTTTTAACCGACCCGGTTCCAGCCAGTCGGCTTCGTTCGACGTCGAGAATGGTTTATGAGTGGCGAGTCGACCATGCGAGTCAACCGGAAGTCGCGCGGTGCCTTTTGTTCCTCCGCTCCTTCTTGCCGCGTACATCGTTCCAACCTTCGTTTATCGCATTTACATTCTTCGTTCCTCGAGTCCTCGCCTACTCACTCTCGTCAGATTATTGAATTAGATACGAAGGAATTGAATTGATTTCTGACAGTCATCCCACGATCCGTCACGCTTGCAGGTATAAACGCGTTGGCGATGCAGAGCATAGACAATGTTTCTGGATAAAAGGGAAGTATCTTTCGTAGCTCGCGTTGTCCCAGTTTTCGAAGCCCCGAAAAATCAGTGGTTCGATTCGCACGAGAGGAGAAACGTCGACACGTTCGCTCTGCCCTAAATGTAGCTCGTTTTTCAACGGGAACAGCGAGCCATCTCCTCTTGCAATTTGTTCGAAGGTCGAAAAATAATTTGGCGACGCGAACGGGTTAACGAGTCTCGCGGGAGAACGAGCGATCGATCAAAGATGAATAGACGCGGCTCGGAACCGAATAATTTGATCATGAATCGGCAGCGGCTGGTAATTAGTTTCGGTGACCCGTTTCAATTAGGGTAAGCTCCCGTAACGAAGTTATTGTCGGACCGTGTTGATTCACTGATCGGATACGAGGAATATTGCGGCGTCACCGGCTCCCTTCGCGAGTGTCGTATGAACCAACCAGATACTTTAATGACCTTTAACGACGAGTAATTAGCTCGAATCGGACGAGTAATGCTATCGGGTTTGTGTTACAGATTCGACCAACGTAGCTAAAGTTCGATTCTTGCTTTACTTCGTCTAATTGACATACGCCTTTAACTCGACTTCGATTTCAAATTACTTACTCGAGGATCGATTCTTGTTAGAAACGTTTAAAAATGACTGTTATCGCCCGAAACACCTATTCTGAAGCATACCTAATTTGTCGATAATTTACGCAACAGACGGCTAACTTTTCAAAGGTAGTCCACTCGAGAACTCGAAGTTAAAACTGCGTTCTAATCTGTCCGCCTGTCATGCTCGAGAACAGGACGAGGCCCTTCTCCGTGTAGCGGCACTTTGGTAACAAGACTCGTATGCCTTTTGGTACCAGCACGTGTGTGCTTTTCAGATTCGTGTGCGGGCGTGTGTGTTTCTCTCGAAGCTTGTATCAGCGGCTCACGCATGTGTCGCGTCCCGTGCCCTGGCTACGACTTCGTTAACCACATGCCCTCGGTTTCGTTAGCGTTCTTCCTTATCGAGTACGTCGTTGAATCGTAGATCACGATCGTATCCAAGTCTAATCTGTTCGCTCGTTACGCGCCATCGAGATTGCCCTCAGGATTTCCGGCATGCCATAAATTCGCGGACACTCGCGCGGTAGAGTCGATATTGAATTCTGTTCCGAGAACTTGGTAATTGAATTTTAAAAGAAAGCGCCGCAAACGCGTTATATTCTCAATGTTTTTATTGGTCGTTTGTTTGGTTAACGAAGCCGACCGGTTGATACGACGTTATTTTTGGGTATATTTAATTATAACACCTCGGAGAACGAGTTGCTTCTCTACTTCGCCTACAAAAGGAAGAGGAAAGGGAGAGCCAGGTTAGCTTTTGTAAATCCGACACCGTGGCGGTCTCGAAGCAGGTCGAGTCGTTAGTTTCATGAGGTTTGTTAACGGGCCTCCGAGGGCCGACAAGGATACTTACCGCGTGGCTTTCGAGCTTTTGTCCAGATTCTGTGCTCGTTGTCGCCGACGATGAGAACGGTGTGGGATTTCAAAGTGTTCCAAAGTATTTCGTTCTCTCTTGGACCTCTTCCACGCTCGTTCGATAACGCGTGTCTAAAGGGCGTTAGGATATTTTGGTTAAAACCGAGAAGGAAAGTGATGGATGTTTCAGAATCATTACTCGTTACAAAAGACGATCTCTTTATTAAAGTGTTCCTTTATTTTATTCTTCTGTTTCAGATGCTTTTCAGAATATCAAGCAGATGCACGGGTACCAAGCAACGAGCAGTTCGGCGTTTCCTGTGACAGAAAGAAGAATTTTATTATCGAAGGGACGAAATCGCGTCGAGCGAACAACTTCTGTGTACAGCGTTGTAAACGTGAAAAATTGAAATAAATTTTTCCACCTACCTCTCCTTAGGATGTTTTCGAAGCGTGCAAGATACGTTGCGCTGATTGGGAACCGATGATGTCTGTAAACTACGTTAATGTGGTAAAGGAACCCCTAATGTCATGGTATGGAGTAGCAAAGTGCTTGGAAATAGAGGCGAAAGAAACGGATGGAAACGTATAGGACGGAAGGAGGATGACAAATAAATGGCAATCGTATCCGAACGGAGAAGGAGAAATAGTTGTCGGGTTGGAAGCGTGCGGTGACGGTCGTAAGGCGCGATGATCCCTGGGTAGAGAGGGAAAGAGCAGTGACTGGTACCAAGGGGATCGCAAATTGAATAACAAACGTTCACCCTCGTTGGTTAAATCACCGAAAAAGCCGTCCCCTGAGCTTGTACGGTGCTCGACATTAACCGCACCCCCCGCGGATCGTTGCGTCGCAATGCTTCAGACCCTCCACCGACTGCTTTGCATAACGATCTTATTTCGTAATCTCTGGCATATTGATCCGATTTAGAGAGCGTACCGCTCGCGAGCGGGGATCGCGTTTATGGCTCGGTTACGGTCTGCCGTTGTCAGATCGCTCAATTTTCGCCTCGCGTCGACCGTTGTAGACGTAATTGTCGAGCTTCGAATGGAAGAATAGCAGACAGAATCGCTCGATTCACTGGACACACATCCTTCTTTAACGACGCGCGATTAAAAGGAAATTACGCGGACGTTCGAGAACCGGGGGTAATTAAATTTATCGGAGCTTATAAAGCTGCGTGTCGCGAGTATAACGTCATTATTTAGGCATTAGCGAAGGAAGTTCGAGGCCCAAGGTGTTCGAATAAGCCGAGTCATCCTCGGTAATAACGTCGAGTGCTCGGATACGTAGCGAGCAGTCTCGGGACACTGGTAGAAATAGGCCAAAAGGAGTGTATCGTAGACCGAATAAAAAAACGCTTTCCGAGTTAATCGAGCTAAGAAGATCGTCGAGAACCTTGCTCAAGATTCAGTTTGCGAATCCACGTTGCAAGAAAGATCTAGCTAAGATGACGTTGACATAAATCGCGCGTGTTATCTCCTGCAGTGCATAAGTGAACGAGAAGCTATAAATATTTTGGGAAGATTTGTAAAAGCGATTATGAATCGTTTGAAGAATAACTTACTTTTACGCCGAACATAGTCGATTCGTGTCCTTTCCTGAGAATGATTAGCAGGATCGACGATACCGATTCTCGGATTAGCAGCGGCAGAAGCAAGAGCAGAAAGTTAAGAGAGACAAGAGACGTTTAGTGGAGAACACGATTACGAGAAAAGAGAATTATCCAAGCACATTCTGTTACTCACAAAAGCATCGTTTATTTCCTTTTTTCTTTTTTAAAATGAATTTATAATAATCTTTATAATGATACATCAATAATAATTAATTAATTAATTAATAATTAATAATAATAATAATAATAATAATAATAATAATAATAATTAATTCATAATATCGTGATGTGAAGATCGAAGAGAGTCGTCGTTGATCAACGCGGAATCTTGTCCGAGATTCAAGTTCCAAACGCTATTAGAGGCCACAGGAAATAAGCAAAACGCGACAATGAAAATTCGCCGTTCGACGGATCTGTAGCACGGTCAACGACGTTTGGAACCTGCTCGGAGAGATTTTTTGTCCTGAATCGAGGGTCGTACGTATCGCCCGTTTTTTCGATTCTCCGTTGCCTCCACCGAGAATGTTGGGAGGCAAGTCGTCTCCTTTCGTATCCATTTATCGACCGTGTTTAGTGTTTACGTATATGTGTGTCTACGTACGTGTCAGTGTATGGTACAACGCGACAGTGCATTTATATAGAATTTTTACACCGCTTAACATTACACCGCATAATATATAATAATATAATATATCTTTCTCACGCGCGCTATTTATAGTATTTACAAGTAACAAAGTCAGTTTGTTTCGGATAGTAAGTGAGTGCCACGAGAGGCTCGAGCTGCCGACAAAGGGTTGGAAGGGAGCGATCGAGGAGAGAATTGGCAGACACCGAGAAATTCCAACGAAAGAATCTAGCAATCGATGCGACGAAGACGTTCTCGCGGAAAGACGGTCGAAACGATCGAGAAAGCAACGAGTTGGTCGGTGCCGCCGACAGGAATCAGAGGAAAGATAGGTACGGAGCGAACGGTGTCAAAAGGAGAGTCGGACGAAGCGACAACCTAGAGACTATGTACAGGCGCAGGGGACGAGGGTGAGGGAGTCTGCGCGTTCCCCGGCGTGCCAGGATTTTGTTGCACGGAATAGGAATTGGTTTGACGCGAGTGCTGCTGTTGTTGTTGGTGGTGATGGTGTTGGTGTTGGTGTTGGTGATGGTGATGGTGATGATGGTGATTTTGATGCTGATGATGGGACGTGGTATTGACGGTAGTGGAGGTGGCATGGTGGTGAGCGACGGTCGCGTGATTCTGCACGAGGTTCAGGTTGAGGGGGTAGGATAAGGGGGAGCCCAGGGCCGTTGCGGCAGAGGAACTGCAGGCACCGGCTCCGGGCCCCACCGGGCTCAGTGCATGCTCATCCCCGCGTGCGGATGATGGTGGGCCACCGCTCCCGCCGGGACGGATGTTGCGTGATGATGCGGATGGTGCATTAGAGGAGGGAGATGGGGGTGGTGGGGATGGTGTGGTGTCAGAGGCGGCGGGGTCATCTGTATTGGGGTCATGGGTGTTGTCGGCTGATGGCCGAGACTGGTGGTGGTGGTGGTGGTCTGGGATGTGGTGTTGGTGTCCTGGCCCGCCGCCACCGCCGCCGCCGCCGCCGCCGCCGCTGCCGCCGCCGCCGCTACCAACGCCTGTTGTTGCTGCTGCTGCTGGGCCTGACCCTGTTGCGTCGGCTGTTGAGGTGGTTGCTGCTGCTGCTGCTGCTGCTGCGGCTGCGGCGGCGGCGGCGGCTGCGGCGGCACCGAGCTGGAAGTGGGACTCTGCTGACTCCCGTTGTCCTCGCTGTCGGAGCAGGACTCGGCTGACGAGCTCCCCGCTCCCCCCTTGCCCTTGCTGCCGCTGCTGCTGCTGCTGCTGCTGTGGGTCTTGACGTGCTTCGCGAGATGGTCGCTGCGCATGAACCGCTTGTTGCAGACCGGGCAGGCGAATCTCTTTTCGCCGGTGTGGGTTCGAAGGTGCCGCTGCAACTCATCCGAACGTGTGAACCGCTTGCCACAGAAAAGCCAGTTGCAAACAAACGGTCGCTCACCAGTGTGCCACCGTAAGTGGGCCTTCAGATGCGACGTTTTCCCGTAGACCTTACCGCAACCGGGTATGTGACAGCTGTGGATGTTCTTCTTCCTGAGATGTACGCCGGCCGGACCGAGTCTCTCAGCTTCTTGACAATTCGGACAGTCGCAGGTGGCACGGCCGGTGTAACGTCTCTGGGAGCGCGGCGAAGGGGCCTGACCAACACCGCCGGCCCCGACGCCGACGCCACCGCCGCTACCCTGAGGGCTGCCGGCACCGGCGCCTGAGCTCGCAGACGCGGCCGCGTGATGGTGAAGCCCGAAACCCGGGGGCCCACCCGGCAACATCGATTTGTACGTGTCTTGAAGAAGATTATGACCGGCGGTGGTCGCGGTGGTCAACAAATGATTGCCCGCGAGCGCGAGGCTGGTCGAGTAATCGGCCGAGTAGTTGGCCATTTGGGCCGCGTGAACACCGACGCCAACCGTGCTGCCGACGTCCAGCCAACCGCCGGCAGTCGCGGCTCCATGCACGTCCCACCAGCCGTCGCTGGCTTTGATTCCGCTGTGCGTCGCGCCCGGCATAGCGTTGAACGGCCACGATTCGTACGGATGCCGGCCGTATACCGAGCCTAAGGTTGCACCCTCGACCTTTCCGAGCAAGCTGCTCTGATGATGATGCGGATCCCCGGCCGGTTGTGCGCTAGCCGTTCCGGGAAAGTACAGATCACCGCCGTACTGGGGCGCGGTCGACGCGCAAGAAGTAACCGGCGCTCTCGCGTAACCACCGGTTGTGCTGCCGGCGCTGCTAGTCGCGGTCGGTCTTTGACTGACTCCGGTCGTCGTGCATCCACCTCCTCCTCCTCCGCCGCCTCCTCCGCCCCCTCCTCCACCTCCGCCGCTTCCAGTCGAGTGTTGGGGCGAACTGCCGCTACTCTGCGGGCTTTTCTTCCACGGATGGAAACCTTTACCCACCGCTGCGTCGGCCAGCGGCGGCGGACTTTTGCTACTCAGCTTGTTGCACTGAGCGGCGAGCATCGCCAGTGGAGTACCTCGTAAGCCTGGATGATCCTGGAACAAGAAAAAAATAACGATCGGATTACGACTCGACTCGATCGAATTTTTCGTCGGTCGACCGGTTGGCGGGCCGCGGTGCACCCTAGCCAAGATTTTATTACGGTCGAAATGCGTTCTCGAGCAGGTGTTACCTGAGAATTACGGCCCAGTCTTCCGATACGATTACGCAAACCGATAATAACGAGTTTCGATGGGGTTCGCGAATTAGGCGCTCGCGTATATCGATCGGCGAAATCGCTCGAGGGATTGAGACGCTTTTTCAAGGTAACGCGGCTCGTAATATCGAAATCCAACCGGACGCTGAACGCCTTGCCCATAATCGTGCTTAAATCGACCCAAAAAGGAAACTTTGCCTGTTCTCGTCCTGGCGACCGCCGAAATCGACTCTTCCCCCGGAGGGTATATAATGACACAAAATTATCGGTCCTATCCTAGAAGAGATCAGCGATCGCCCGTAAGCAGGGTAGATTAGACTTACATGCTTTATACCGCACTCGAGACGAGCCGCGAAGATTTTTTCGATGTCTGCGAGAACTCCAGCGACTCTCATGCAAATCATCGTCGGGACATTATTTCTGGAGGTTCGAAAGACGAGCGGACTAGATCGGTGGCTACCGAAAGGTTGGAGGCTGGGAAGGGACCGCAGCGGATTCGGACGTGGAAAGGTAAAGGCAAAAGGGTCCGCGGAAGCGGCAGGAAATTAAAGTCTGGCGGGCTGCGCAGCCATTAGCAGCCGGCGCCATCGAGGCGACACGCCCCCACGCGGTTCAACCTTGCACCAACACCGACCAAAGACAACGGGTGCACGCACCCTTCGATGATAGAGGCAAATAGAGGGATGGAGAAAGAGGGCACCCCACCAATCCGCGGTGAGCCCGTGGTGTGTAACCGTGGGCAAGGTTGCCAGAAATAATAACCGTGGTTGCGATTATCGGTCACCGTGTAGCTCCTTGTCCACGGTATCATTAACACCGTGGAGTTAATTCGCTGTGCCACCTTATCGGTTTATCCGTGATACGCGTCGTCGAAAGACACACGACATAGTTGCCGAAAGGATCGTCGAACGCGTCGACGAATAGGAAGGTGGCTGGGAGTTTTGGCGCTTGCTCGTCGTGGCTTCCTGCGAGGGGTGGAAGACAAAATCGTCCTTGCTAGTCCGTGTAGCTAGGGCGAGAGGTTGCAGAAAGGGGAGAGAAGCTGGAGGAGAGACAGAAAGGGCGAGAGGGACCGAGGTGAACCGGAGAGAGAGAGTATCTCTCGGCCGGTGGTGTTCGAGCCACGCCCTCTTTGAGCTTCGTGAGTGCAGGTTGTAGGCAGGCTACGTATTGATCCGCTGGAACGATATGACAGTGGCCCGGTGGAGACAACGACGTCTCTCAATTAGCCTGCTCTACCTTCGTTTCGAGCCTGTACGTATATCCTTCCTGACGGTGACCGAGCGAACAAACTTGTTCCATTCGTTGTCGCGGCATAAGTTTCGAGAATCGGTGAATTTCGACTCGTCGGAGTCGAACACGAAGATCGATTCGCGTTGTGACAATCTAAAAACACTTATCACTCCCTCGATTCGAATAGTTGCTTAACAAGAACTCGGGGAGGAGAGCGTTAATAGGGTTATCGATTAGAACGATGGTTCTTAGCCGGTCTGTGATTACCTAGCGCACAACGAAAAGTAGTCGTTATTCTATGCTAGCGGAACATGAGCGCGGCGCCTTCGAGTCGCCGATATACTCGACTCGACTCGCCTTTACACGTATACCTGTCCTGTCGATTACCATGATTCTTCGCGGACCGGGCATGTTTTATGCATACTATGCACGACAGCCTGTGCACGAGTTTCTTTTGTTTGCACGACGAGGTAAATTCGAACGACCCTCCAGTACGAGATTTCCGCATGGTTAAACGAGAAGGACGAGCGAATCGAAAGCAGTACGCGAACAAAATCCGTCGTAGATTTCGCGGCCTCCTGTCGGCACGGTTGAAAGAGATCCGTCGTGGGATGGGCACGGTTAGGATCCTTTGTTTTAACCGCGTGACGTCACGCCCATCCTAGCCAGCTAGGACTAATAACGCCTTCGGCTGTGCTGCGCATAAATTAAAACCAGGAGAGCTGCGTCCTCTCCCTTCTTTTTCTTTGCCTGTCGAGCAAACTACCTTCCGAGAAGAGTGCGTAACGGCAGCCGACTGTTTCAGGGGTTGCCGTGTCGTCATAAACTTTCTTCAACGAGCGGTCAAATATGAAAGCTCGTGCTTCTCGCAGAGTTGCCAAGACAATTCGAAGCACACAAATCGCGGCAAGATTTCTCGCGCGTATCTTACGTTCGAATTGAGCGAGGATGCGTATCGAAACGAACCGACAATGCGTCGAATCAGATTCACGACGCGTCCAAGAATGATCTGTCGATGATGCTATCGCATAAGACCGCGCGTTCTGCGAGAACAGATCATCGTGAAATCGTCGTCGCGTAGCGTGAAAATGTCTTCGTAGTGTTTCGAAGGAAAAAATGATGGAATTCCTTGTTCCGTTCGACTCTCCATTATGCGAACATTGGAACGAAAGCGACGATGAGCCGGTGAAACGATCCGAAAACCGATGGGTGTTGAAGCGAGAGCAATAGAGCCGAGCGACAGCTGAACGCGGGGGAGGTAGAGTTTGAACGGCAACCAGCCGACAAGGAGGGTGCGAACTCCGTAAACCGGTAGGGTGTCGATTCGGCGGTGCATGCGGCAAACCACATCCGACGTCTATGCGTCAAGCTTCTTTTCCACCCTGTCAGCCAAAACGAGACGTCCTCCTGGCCGCAAATAGAGTTCTCGACTCCGATGCGAATCGAAGCGATGAAACAAGGGTAGAATCTTGGGTAAAAATCGAGTTTTTAGCCAAACGATAGAGACAGAAGTATACCTACATCTCGGAAAGACAATTAAACCGTGTATCGCGGCAAAAAGCCGAGGGAAGATCGGGTCCTGTTTTGGCAGGTAATAGAGCTGGACGCGAAATTAGTCGGCGGTCTCTTCTGGTTTCCCTGTAAAAAGCGTTGGTCGTTTTCGAAAGCCATTGACCGCCGCCTATCCGACACCTGCCTTCACTCGTTTCTGATTGGATCCACCTGCGTGTCGACCGCGGGTTAGGCAACGACGAGAATTCGAGCGCTCTGCTCGCTCATTTTTCCGAATCGTGGAATTTCGAGAGCTCTACGACGATTCGGAGTTATCTTTTCAGAACGCTGGCTCGATATCTCTCGCGAAACGGTCGTAAAACGGTGCAATAAAGATTTTGCGTTTCCTGTTTGGCGTCCGGCATCCACATCCGAGCATACTGCGCCCGAGAACGAGTCACGCGTAATCTTAATATCGAAAGGCTTCTTAATAAAAGCAACGCAGCTTGGGCTGTAAAAATTAGCTCTTCCGTAACGCGATTTGCCACGGTAATAAACGTGGTCGCAAAAGATTAAGTTGAGGAAAAGGAAGAACGGGCAAGCGCAAGATTTTCAGACTTCCTGTTGATCGCTTTTCTTGAATACTCGGAGGGAAAACAAGTCTGCAGGTAACGCGGTAGGCGTTCGCCGTTAACGCTGCTTCGCATCGAAGTCAGCCTTTTCGATCTTGACCGTAGCTCACTTCTAATGCTAATTATTTGTTTATCGGCCGCCGCATGCAACTGCACCGACACGCAGACTTGTCTCGATAAAACGCCGCGATTTCCTTCGAGCACTATACCCGTCCAACTCATTATTCGCCCTAGATCGCGATTACCGAAACGTGGCGTTACAGTTTTTCTTACGAGAAAGACGAAATGAATTCGAAGTGTAACGTTGACTCGTTTCTCGAGAAGTAAATTTCGGTGTTCGAACGACGCAGAGCAAATGAAATCAGAATTAAGGTCGCCGGCGGTGTTTCAACGGCTATCGAAATCCGAAAGATAGAAAAGTCGGAATCGAGAAGCGATAGAGAAGTTTTAGTTGGAAGACGGGATTAATAATTTTATTCATGAATAGCCGAAGCTGCACCGCGACCGAGCCTCCGTTAGTTCCCACCAAACGGCAGCGCTACCTGTTACCCTCCCTTCTAAATTATGTTTTTTAATTAAATCCATCGTGAGAGAGCGACTCGCCTATCTCTTTTTCACCCTCTGTCCCCGTGTGGCTTCTCTCGGCTGTCCGGTGTGCGCGGCGCGTTACGAAAGGTCCGATCGTATATCCGAAAAAGTCTACCTTGCCGTAACCGTGGCCCGGGGCCAAAACAGGGAGCTACCCAAATTTATTCGGCTATCGAGCGACCAGAGGGAACAGAGGCTCCTCTTCTTCTTCTTCTACTTTCCCCACTTTTTGTTCTTCCACTGTACTCGGCACCAAGTTTTTTGGCCCCCATAGACCCGATCCCTCGACAAATTTCAAATCGCCTTTGGACCTAATGATTTCCGGGTATAGAATAGGGCACCCACGTAATCGACCGTCTCGAAACAATGCCTCAAAGAGAAAAGCCGCGCGACAATCTCTCGTACAGCGACAAATCGTAAATCTGCCATCATTCTGTCGGCAGTTGGTCGCGAATTGGTTGTGATTTATAACTAATAATTATGATGATAAAATGCTGATACCGATCGCTGTTCTTGAAAATCGTTTTTAGCCTCTCAAAAGCAGCAGTATTAACGAGGAGGTGTTTCGACTAGACGCCGTGATTTTTGGCAAAAATCGCAACTCGTTTTTCAACCGTTACGTCTTCATTAGGATAATGAGGCTGGCGTAAATCTTACGAGAGACCGTCTGGTCGTTGGAGTTGCGCGTGCTTCTGGAACATCAGCGCAGCCGGTGAACGGAAGCTACCGCATTTGCATCGAGTAATTTAGTGGTACATAAAATTCTGCAGCCAATTAACGGTCAAGTGTCCGACCTATCGCTCGGCTAGTCGTTTATATCTTTCCTGAAATTCTTCCAGAAAGGAGACCCGTTCTCGATGTCCCTCGCGAGCTTTCTTTTCAAGTATTCCGGTAATCTCGTTCTTTCCCCGACAGTTTTTACTGCCGCGGCCGTCTATCGGTCCGGCTATTCAAATCTTGCGTAAGCACCGCGTTCGAATGGTCATTTCAACGAACAAGCACGCAGCGGACGGGTATAAAATTGAACATTTGCAGAAAAGGTAGTCTCATTTTGGCAATGCGGTCGATTAAATTAATGTTGCGAGGACAGTAAAAGTCGTGCGTTCGGTCGCATTTTTTTCCACGATACCGGTCCAAGATACCAGTGTTTCGCGCGCAGATTCCACGCAGCTTCTCGTTTTAACGGACGCAACGGTATCGTGATTACGGTTATCCAAATTTTATACCCGGCACTTCGATATCAAAGAAGTCAGATTGGAGTATATTCGTGTCCACGTCGAAACGAGTGATTTGAGCATTTCTAATAACGAGGTGGATGATCGAATGGAGCTCGGTATCGTAGCAAAGTAGCTGCAAAAAGAAATAACAAAGTTGGAGGGTTCGGTGTTAATGTTCGCCGAATCTACGAAAGGAAGGAAGGAAAGACCTTTAGCTTAATCAATGCCCTGTCTCGTAGAAGTCGAAATCGCCTATATTTCAAAGAGGGGACTCGCTGTAACGACAATATTTTCCGCGCCATTTGTCCTGTGGGACTGTCGCGGCCGCGGTCGCGTCCCAAAGACGCGTCAGGGGGCGGAGTTGTAAGCGCATCTTTATCGTTTTGGTCAGGTAGACTAGCGCACGGTCTATCGTTCGATATATTATTCGCCTCCTAGATCAACCTACCGAGAACTCTCCATTGCCGTTCCCATATATTCGACGTTTTATTGCCGCCGCTGCACGGTGGTCCTAGTCGGCGGCTTTCTTTCAATTACAAAAGTTTAAGCAAATAGCGTCCCCGCGAACCCGGGAAACGGAATCGTACGACCATAAATTAAACGAGTATTAGCATTTAAATGATCCGACGGTATACCAGGGATTTCGATGGGATCTCGTCCATGACGCGATAGTCCCTGTGAAGTGCGAAAAATCGAATCGAGCCAAGAAACGTTTATCGCGCGCGACATCTGCTTTGCGTCGATGTTTTCAATGCGGATCTACCGTTGTGATGGATGAACCTTTTCACGCTTCCATCGGTCACCCATCGCTGTCGTCCAAAAAACACGCCGTTAGCGTTGCCCGTCAACACGAACTTGGTCGACCGACCGTCTCGTGTCCCTCCAGCAATAATGTAGATCGAATCGAAGCTGGGTAGAAGAAAAACACGCACCTTGCGTTTTTACGATGTTTTCTGGATCCCAGTGAACATTCGTGGAACGGTCGTTTGAGAAAATACCGATACGGATAAGGGTAACCGTTGGCGACTCGTTGCTGGCCACACACGGGGCACTTGGCTGTGTGCGCTCGATATTATTTATTCGCGACGTTCACGGAACCTGGAAGATTCGTCGATACGGAAAGAACGTGAATCTAAAACTCGGAGCGTAATTTAGTCGTGGCAACGTTTTACGAGAAGTAAATGGGCCGACCGAGCGAACGGTACTCGACAAAATTCGCCAAAGAGCCAACTCGCGAGTCGATAAATTTACACCGGAGTGCGGCATACTTCTAACGAGCCAAGTACTTCTTTTACGACGGAAGCCTACATTGAAACTAAGATACGGCCGATACGTGTACGCGAGTTCCTTCCTCGTAATTGAGGCTGAATTCCGCCAAGGAGAGACCCAGAGCGGTTCTATGGCCTGCACCTGCGAATATTTACGTTCAATTAAAAGCTCGTAAACACCTAACACCGGCTAAATCTAAATGAACTCCTGGCGGGGTAACAGAGATCCGCTCGTTCGTTCACCCTCCAAGCCGACTATAGCGAAACGCGTTCTCCTTGGAATAAACGTCTGACCCACATACGGGTGAACGTAACGAGTGCTGTTTTTATTTTTTCGCCAGAGAAATAGAGACTCTGCGTTTTCACCGTGGATGTCATCGCGTGTCGAGTGGCGACGGGACCGATGCTCGCGCACACCTGTCCTTCCACAGCTTTGCCAATTTTGCCCCGGCGCGACAAAAAATGTTGCAATTTTTGGAAATATTTTAACGAGACCGATACTCGGATCAAAGTCAAATTGGCCATTTTAAAACAATTACACTTTTTGTCCAAGTTTCTCGGATAATTTACCGCGATTAACTTCCTCGGAGCGAAACTTTCCAAACACAAACTCTTACCGAGAACAGATTTCCGCGAATTAAAGACGTTTATTGGCAACGTATAGCCATACGCTTTGCCGAACTTCGTGGTAACTAGCCAGACGTTCGAGCGTGCTCGCAGTAACGAGCGCAAAACAAACGGGCTACTGACAAGGTTAATCGATCTTGACGTTCGGCATTTTCGATAACGATCAGCTACATTGCCGATGTCTATTTTTCCATGTTGAACCGCACCGACACTTGACAGCATCGCGACGTTGTGACAGTGTCGACGAATAGCTTGCTCGAAGCAATAATTTAGAGGCGAGCAGACTCCTCTCGTGGAATTTCTGCTTCCAGTAACGGACGTATAGTGTTCGCTTGTCTCGAGCTTTACTGACGGTGCTACGTCGATGATTTGCCATTACATCACCTTTGGCAGCCCGTAAACCTGTCCATCCTATTCGACACAAGTGTGTTACAGCAAATCGCTCAAGAATCCAATTCAAGCCTCGCTTCATCGGTACGTTGTAACGTGGCGAAAAGTGGACGATTACCGGATAGATCTTTGAATTGATAAGGTAAATAGTACTGTTTGCTCAGTTTTGCCTCGTGAATATGATATACGATTCAAGGTTTCGGAATAAGTTAGTTACCGGCTGATTAGTTCAATAACAATAAGCCGAAAAAATGCGTCCATGGATAGGCGGCGCGCACGTACCAGGAAAATGTGGGCTTTCTCCAACTATGAATTATACGCGTAACGATTATAGGTATTATGAGCATGCAGCGAGCATAAACGAGCATGTTCGGCTAGAAACCGCTAAAGAGGATCGCGGAGGCCGTTTAATTTCGCTACTTATCCGTCGTGCGACACGCCCGATAAACGCGTGCTGGTAATTTTCCTATCGCGCCGAAACCGTGGCTACTTTCAGAAACTACTCTCTAAAAGCTCTTAGGGCAATATATTAAAATCACGCTTATCGAAAGGATGATGAATATCACCATTTCCTGTCACCGCCTTCTGAAGTCTACCGATGCCCGTGTTCCGAACAGCAACGTTCCGTTTCGCAATTATCGAAGCTCGTGGCTGGCGAAAATTGATACACGATGGTTTTCTGTCGGAAGAATATCGTCCGGAACGGCGATTATCGACGAAACGATGCGCGTAGTCGGATCGTCTGGCAAATTGGTTCGCGTGTCTTCTGTGAGAGTTCGCGCGCGCGATTTATAGCTTCATCGTGCTTTCATACCGTAAATTCAGGATATACGCAAGCGCGTGCACGCGGCCACAGCTACGAGCTTTTCCACGCTTTACGAATACGCGACCGTCACACGCGGTTCCGAGATTATGTAAATTGACGCCGGTTAACCCGATCGTCAAAGATTATAATAATTTTTCAGCTGTCATGTTTCGTTTGTAATGATCACGATTTCCCGAGCGATAGCGTGCCTCCATGCTGTACGTGTTACACGAAGCACCGATCCTTTCCAGCTTACAGGAACTTTGCTTTGTTAGCCGTCTCGGAAGCACGCGGTCTGCCGCTTCTTGTTTAACCGTGCCCCAACATCAATTTACTAACAGCAGCTTATGCGAGATGAAAGAGGCACGAAGGCGTAACAAAACAACGGAGATCGCGTAATAGTATCGCGATACGATCCATCGTTAAAGTTGCCTCGTGTCACGGCCGAGTCGCACACTGAAAATCCTCGAAACTCGGAGAAATATTCTGCACCACGAGGGTGTCTATTAGCGGCGAATTGAAAAACGACGATCCGCTTAATTCGAGCCACGGAGACGCGTGTATCGCGGGATCAGTTTATCGGATCGTCGCTATTGAATCAGTCCATTAGAAGCGTAGAAAGCTAACCCCTCGGCAAGCGTAACCCTTAGAAATGGTTGGTTCGCGCGCATCCACCCTCATTTACGACGACGACCTTTGCCGGAGAGAGCGCTGCAACAGACTGTGACATATTAGGCTACCCCCTGAGGACATCATCCCCGTATAAGAGGTCCATAAAGAGGGTGACTTCGTTCTCGGATTTATTGTTTCGCGATTTAGTGGCCAAGCAAGCCGTGGGAGCAACTGCGGTTGTTCTCGCTTCGACCCTGTCACGATATTCACCCCCTGAACTCGTAAATAAATTATCGTTCGTGCGATAAACGCGGCGAGATCAGAGACGATAGCGCGATCTAATATCGGAATCGTTAATCGTTGGACAAGCGGTTGCAACGTCACGGGTTCTTCGGAAGAAATACGTCGCCTTCTGCGTGGATCTAATAGGACACTTTATTTCCATGAAACTCGCCAACCGTTACCCCTCCATAAAAATTCATGACCAAAATAAAAGCCTCTTCTCGACTCGAGCACGCCCGAATATCATTTTTCGAAGAGTTTCACGAAGAAAAAAACGGAACAAGAGGGATGTTCGAGGAACGAAACGAACGCTTGTACGTTGAACGAGTGATTAGAACGTTTCTGGTGATATAATCAACGGTGTTGCTTATTCTTGGAACGTATCTCATAAATTCACCAAAAACTCTGGTCTTGTATCGTTTAACGAAGCGACCAATTTAGCCAGACAAATGGGACTCGTTATGCAATATGTCGAGAGGATAATTCGTACCCGTAGGAAAGGAGCAAATACCAATTATCTGTTTGCTGAGACACGCGGGGTGGGTGGAGCAAAAAAGTTGAGGCGCAATGGTGATCAATCCATTGACCGTTCCGGTTTTAATTCTTTCATCCGACTACCGTGTTTAATTGTTGCGCAACCATGATCTTAGATAGGCATTGCAAATCGCGTTTACTATTTATCGGTGGAGGATCGATTCCTTTAAAATGGGCCAACTCGATGTCGAGATAATTTCTTGTTTACGACGTACGAGTCTATCGTTTGGTTGCAGCTGGATCAATTTGTGCGCGGAGAGTATGGGAAAAGCGATACAAATACGTATTTTCGTCCCGATCGATACACGCGATTCTCACCAGTTGGGTATATTTCGATAGGGACAGCGACGTTCTCGCCATCTCGAGAATACCGTTTCAGGATCGGTTGTGTGGCATTTCTTCGCCAACATCTTTGAAATACAATTATCCCAAGCATCGTTGAAGACGCACCAATTCCTCTTTCGCTCGCGAGGAACACGCAACGATCGTGGCATCCCAGGGACGAAGAAGGCGCGAGAGCGTGCCTTCGGTCCATCATATGCATCCACAAAGGGGAAAATCGTGGTTGCATCTTCTCTCGTGCAGAGTATACCGGAAGTTTTTACGGACCTTGAAAACGGTCGTTGCTCCGTACTGCGTCGCGAGAGATAATCTCGCTTTCGAGAAGCGACTTGGCGTCTTCGTCTCGAGCGCTGTACTCGTCGCATAGAACTGGAATTCGAGTTAATTACTCGCCGAGGCCGCTTGACGCGCGTCTTCCGATAAAAAGCAACCCCGGTGCGACGCGACGCGGCAAAACATTTTTGCCAGGATACCAGTTTGCCGTCGGATTCTCGTGAATCGTGGAATTACCGACGAGCGACTTTCTTCCACCGTCTTAACGTTGTTTAAGATTTCCTCGTTATCTACGAGTAAATAGGTGAATAATAAATAGCGAGATAATCGCGAATCGCGTTGAAGAAGATAATCGAAGTGTGGAAAATCGCGCGTCCGAAAGAGCGTAGCGAGAACGAGAAGCGAACGGTGACCGTTGCGCGAGGAGTAGAAAATTCGCTCGATGGGACGTATAATACGCAGTCGATAAATCATCGCGCGCTTTGGCGGGCCGGTGAGCCAACGTTTGGTATTTTGGTTCCGACTCTGCGGGGGTTTGGCACCCCTACGGGGAAACCCTGCTGTTGCCACGCTTCCTTCGACCGACCAGAGAAGAGATCGGCGCGATCCGATCGTGGCCCCGAGGTGTTTGCCACGCGAAATAGAAGCGCACGGGTTCGCGATGACGCTCGCATGATAATGGACGGTGATCGAGAGACGAAAAAAAAAAAAAGGCAACGGAGAGAATTCGTAGAGAAGAGCATCTCGTCTCTCCCTGCGTAAAAGGGAGATCTATCACTTGTAATGACGGTAAGCGCAGCAACCGATTCGAGCGTGTAATTTTCGCTGCTGGAAAAATGTTGCATTGTGTTTAATGGAGAAAAGTAGTCGGGTTAATAGAATCGAGAGTCGTTAATAATCGTCTTCCACTTTGCTCGAGTGGCGCGCGTTAAGGCCTCGAGGTGTTGACCAGATCGAGTATTGTTCGCCTTTCCCATGATGGTCCGGTGAATGACGCTGCTTGCGATGATACGTCACGATAATGGCCGGTAATTCGACGTACCATCTCTCGGGGCTCGTGCGCGCGCTCTACGGGGAATATTGTTTACAACGACGATACAACACGCTGAGAAGTCTTGCCTTTTCAATTATCGAACCTTCCAGCGATACGATGATGGTCGCTGGAAGGCGTACACACGAGTCGTTGCGAGCGGCTGGTAAACCCACACGCACGACTGTATATTCCTACCAAATGGCAGTCTCGACCGGACTCAATCCTTATACTGTACTGGCTCGAGTCCATCGCGAGTTTGTCCTTTCGCGTTTCAACTACTACCGTAAGAATATTTTCCAACTTTTCATCTTGTTCTGCGCCGACCGTCCGGTAAGTTAACTCGTAGTTAGGTGAAAAGTTCAAACACGAAGGGAAATTCCACCGTGTTGTTCGATGAATAATTCCATATACGATGGTACTACGGGGGAATAATGACCAATAATTCGAGGTACCGACTCTGGCGCGTGCAATAGGAATACGATCTACGTCGAAGAAGTTAAGGGGCGGCTAGGGTTTTCAATTATCGAACCATTATTGATAACGACGCCGGAGAAACTATGTGCGTGTATTTCCCCTTAGCGAGTACATCCCCTAATCGGTTCTCGATGAAATTACATCTTTGGCCACGTTTAATGAAAATCGAGTGCACAGCTTAACGAATATCTCTTATCCTTCGTTTCTTCGACGAACCCCACCTGCTGTTCGCTGCAATCTTCCGCGTTACGAAAAACGCTGTCGACGATCGGGAACCTTGACTGATCGACTCCTGAACGTCGAAAAAAACCTTCTCCCGATTTCGCGACGAAAGAACGTTGCAGGAATCGACATCCAAGGACCATGAAATTGATCGATCATTCGCAAAAACGGCTATTCAAGACGCGCGCGTCGTACAAGCATACAGCGGCCATATTGTCACCCTAAACATCTGCCACTTTCGAACCCCGCGTTTCCAACCAGATACGCTGTACGAACGAGTTTTCGAAAGGGTGTTTACATGTCGGGACTTGCTGTGTACTCGACAAAAATAATTCGTTAAGCCCCTGTGCGCCGACTGTGGTGGGCGTGACAGCAATCGGAAGGGATTTTGTCATCGTGCGTTAACGAAGAACGCGCGAGGAGCTCGTGAAACGCGGGTGGAACGACGCGAAACGTTTTCTATCGAGGGGTGGAGCCGTCTAACGAACGCTTCTTTTTTTTTAACCCCGCAACAAACTTAACATTTCCGCTCGTCTATGCGTTTACGATCATTTTCCTCCTGTCTGTCAGCATCGTTTCGACGCGTAAAGAAGGAAATAGGAAAGTAAACGAACGATGTCGCGCTCACGAAGAAAACGGATCTTTTAGAATCTAGTCTTTGGGAAATTTGTTCTCGGAGGGGATAAATTAGGATGACAAGCTCGTTGCATCCGGTGCTTCAGGCAAATCCTCTTAGGTCACGTAAAAAGGCCGCGTTGTGCTTTCATCCCCTCCAGCGTGACGAAGGTCGGATTTTTGCGACAAACGATGCACGCTGCCGGCCGTTCGCAGTCTATTGTGGTGCTTGAAAATGTCAACGGGGCGTCGCTTAAAAGGACACTTTCACCCTACGAATCGGATTATCGGATTACCAGCATGGAGGTGAAGTGGAGCGAGATTTTCAGGATCTTCGGACGCGACGACAGAAATTTCCTGTCCTGTTTTTAGTCGATGTACTCGTTACTAATTGCACCGCATCCTCCATTCGACTCGTTGCCCATTGATATGATGTTACGATAAAAATGCGGTGGGACGATAACGTTGTCGGAAAGGCAAACTAATATCGAAACACGGTCACAATCTATAATTGTACGTATATACAACGCTCACAGCGAAACAGAGAGACTCATTGCGTTCTCGGTAAGAAGCGACGGGGTGCTATAAATTTCAGTCCATGAATTAATTATGAGAATTCAAACGATATTCCTTGTATGCGCGCGTGTATCTATTTTCGCGATCAATGTAATAAGTGTTGAAAACAAAGTCTATCGATCGTCGACGTGAAATGGGCAAGCTAGTCACCGGCAGGATTGCTTATACCTCGACATATGTCCGGTGATTAATTAATCAGCAAAGCAATCCGATGTAACTCGGCATTGGTTGATAAAAGTTTTCTAGAAACGAATAAAACTTCAAAGTTATGCCTTCGTTTACGCATAAACGAGGCTACTGTTATATGTATATGTATATTTTAACACTATTTAAACTTGAACGTTGATAAGAATGAAACGGGAGCGTCTAAAAGAGCAAACGAGAGCACAATGATAAAAAGTATGAAAAAGGAAAATTCTTGCATGCGCCCGTCACGAGGATCGAGTGACGAGAGGAAGTAGGTATCGTGTTACCATCCCACGCATCTTGTCAAGTGGATCCTTTTGGTTCACAAAGAGGAGCAGACAAATAATTGGCTGCTTGGGCGCACAGGTAGAGACTAGTCCCTTTGATCCCTGAGAACCTTGCGTAAGGACTATTATGCCAGGGATACTCGATACATTTGGATCGGATGCTGCAGCGAGGTGAACGAGAGAAAAGAGACGAAGAAAAACAAACTGTTTGTAACATTCTCGACGTTGACATTCTTATGTCCGCCTCGTTCTCGTTCCACGTTCGGCGTATACGAATCGAAGTTCATTCGCGCAATTGTTTTTTGCGAGATCGTTTCGTAAGTTACGACGATCTTGCAAAAATCGACGACAAGAAACGAGCAAGGAGCAAAAGGAGCAAAAATCGGCGCCGAGATGGTACAGGAAGAGGCCGCCACGGTCGGGCCGCGCAACGAAGACTTTCCACCGAGATTAATTTTCGGCACGACGCACAGACAGAAAACTTTTCTGCTGACTTAATTAATACTCGTACGGGTCTCTTTTTCGACGTCAAGGATTTAATTACTTTTTTACGTCGACTCGTAAATCATCCAGTCGAGGCCACGGCGTCCTTCTTGCCGAGTCATAAAATAAAAAGTTCCAAACCCGTGTGCGAGGAGCGAGCGGAACACGTGTTGCGTAGGGAGAGAAGAAGGCACAAAAGCCGGTCGTGTTGCTCGGACGTTTCACCGAGCAAAGCGATTCGTGGCCACGGACACCGTCGTTTCTGTCAAAACAGAATAGATCATCCAGGATGATCTGACCGGATTACAGGCGGCGCAAGCTGATAATGCGACGGCCAGGTAGCTCGGGAGGATCCTTGTACCTGGACAATGCGTCAAGGATGCAGGGAACTCGAAACGATAATGCGGATGCGGAAATGGACAGCATCTGCGCAACCGAGATGCTCGCCGTCTCTTTTGTCGCGTCCACAACCAACATGGTGCTTTCGAGGCTCCGGTAATCGCGTTCTCCAAGTTTGATTTATCGATTGGCGATCGGTGCTTTAGATATTACACGGCACGTTATTATCGATCGACGAACGGTCGAAGTCGTCCAAGACGCCCTAACGCGGTGCCGATGCGACGGTAGTATCTAAAACGTAGTTAATTTGCGCGGACTAAGGAGGTCCTCGATTTTATCGTTCCTGCCAGTCGAAAGGTTTCTAGTAAAAGGTGACAAAGCACACAGTAGCACCTGATCTACGAGATCAACGATTCCTACCTGGTAGGATTAAGATCCCTATCTGGAAGGAGGCTGAGTAATTGACCTTGCCCGAGGGAGATCAGAGGTTGACAGCTACCCTTGCCTCGGAAGGCAGATCCGTATACTTTAAAGGCCACGATCACGACACAGATCTCGCCATTAATCCGCCGCTAACTCGACCATTTTATTCCCGTCGATAGAGCAGACACTCTAAGCGAGTCTCACGGGTCGTTACGTAATCGTGATAAGGTTTCGCGCGGATAACGAACTCGACGATAGATGATCGAGAAAACTCACCACATGTCCGTGTACCGGTGATTTGGCGATGGACTGTAACTGTGGATATAGTTGACCAGCCGCGGCCGGCGTCATGTCGGTCAACATCTCGTTGACGCTTCAAAGACTAGACTCGTTGAGTCGCGGAATCCTGCTGGCTGCTGTTCGACGGTTCGAAGACTAGTAGATGTTGCTGATGCGACGCGACGAGAGGGTTCGGACGATGTCTCGATGCTTCGGTTTGGTACACACTTCACTTGCGATCACCAGGAGGATTCGTAACTGGACTCTTACGGCGAATGAAATAAAGAAAGCGCAACTCGGAGTCGAGTCCGCAGCCGTCGGCTGGGTAAAAAAGCGAATGGATCGGAAACGTGGAAGTGCTTCGGGGAAACCGGTTAACGTGGTTCCCGTTCTTCGCCCCGTGACAGACTGCCGGCTATCCGATCGGCTTTGCCCCGACCAGACAGGGGAATGGTAGTAGGGAAGCAACCAGAACTCGGCCCCCGGGCAAAAAAGGGGCAGAGCCGGCTGGGCGGAACCTAGAGAGAGCCAGTTACCGCCCCTGACCGCCTCCGTACCATACCTGCTTCCTCTTCACTTTATTTATCCCCACCAATTTTCTTCCCACTCTCGTCTCGTCCCTCTTTTCTCTCCCGTTCTCCTCTCTTTTCTTCGCCAATCGTTCTCTCTTCCTCCAGCCGCCACCGTCACCACCGTCACCGCCGCCGCCACAGCCGCCGCTGATATCCACAGCCCTTCCTATGATAATTTAACTGTGAAATGCGCGCGCACCGCGTCCACCCGAAGAGGAGGCACGCGTACGATACGGCAACTTTGGTGGTGCCCTCTCGACGTTTCAGCTTCGTCCAGAAACTTTCCACGTTTGGCCTTCCCTCTTCCTCCCTTTTTCTCTCTTCTCCTCGCGCTGTTACAGGCCGAAGCTTACGTGACCCGAAGTTGTCGTATCAACTTCGACCTCGTTGTTTGACGTAACGGTATGCACGCTGTTGGTATTTAAATACCTACATACCACTATCCGATAGCTACGAAACAAGCAAAGTTCATCGACCAAGACCCGCGTAATTGATACACAAATCGAATTCACGCGTTCTGGGTATTGTTCGCCTTGGAAAGAGACTTGCCACGCGTTCGAAAGGTTCACCGGCGCGTCTGATCGGACGCGTTCCCAGTTCCAATCGCAAAAATCACTCGATACGGGGAAAGGTAGACAGCTCTTGATCGATCGGTTTATTCCCGGCGAAGCAGATTATTCCGTAATTTACAGCGACGTTCGCAACCTCTGGTTCGAAAGGATTCGTCTCAACGGGAGTATTATGACGTTGTTTGAGAGGTCTTCGCGAAGGGAACGCAAGAAGATCACGGTATACCGTCTTACGAGCGTCTAATGTGATTTTAATCGAGGAGTTTGAATTTCAAATGCTATCGACTCGACCATACGAAGCAGCCAAGCGTATGTCGAATAAAATTTCAGCGAACGAAGAAGGGATCCGTTACGACCGTTACGTTTACAGTGGCGTATTTGGTTGTCCGTTCCAAACGATTCTACGCGATTCGGGTTAATAAGACCCGGATCGAAAACGCGATCGAGTCGAATAGCTACGCCAATGTCCGACGAAGAATAGACGCCGCGCGTAGACGCGTTCGGTTAGCATTAAGCCCTAATTTTCTATAATGGAGAAGACGGAGGCGCCACTGTGGCGAGGCGACCGTCTAATCGCGGTCCATTCATAACCGCTTTGCTCGTCAAGAGGCCATCTTCTAAGTCGCGCGTCCGAGATTTCCGCGGTCAGTCTATGCGCAATATCTCGCGTTAATATACGTCAATTTCGTAATTTTCTCTGGTGATGTTTCGTACGCGATGGAACTCGTACACCGGTGAACGCTAGCGGTTCTCGAGCCGCGACGCATTTTGCGTGTGATGCGCACACGCGTACGTGTGCAGGAAATTCCAACGTCCTGTTGGAATCTTGATTTCTTTATAATGTCGCTCGTAAAAGGAAAACAGCGTACTTTTTTGTCGCGAATCATTTGTTATTCCGTGTAACTCGACGCGCAGGACGCTCGTGGAAATCGATAAAAAGTGGCGGAGCAACGAACACAAATATTTCGCGGAACGCGAGGCATTATCGGTGACCATCCCCCTCACGACCCGAACAGACGATGATGCGTACATCGCGTGCGATCAGGCCACAAAAGGTGTGATCTACCCCACCTCCTCGAGGTCAGAGGATAACGGCTAGCGTTATGGGGAAGCGAGAAAAGGGATGTTTTACAATGAAGCGGAGCGGGACCGGGCGTTACCGTCTTTCGAAGGAGCAAACGGTATTGGGTCGTGCAAACGAGGGTGCAAATATCTCACCGGAGGTTGCTTACTTTTTGTCTCGTTGATCGATGCTGCCTCCTTGTCCCGTATATCGTGCTTTTTACACTTTTTTCGATAAAAATGAGCCGCGTTATTTATTGGCACGAGTTTGATCACGCATAGTTGCCGAGAACGAGACGAAGACGGTAGATAAGCACGATGATTTGACTGGAACGACGGCGGGAATCGACGATCGAAGGGGAAAAGTTGATGAACGAGCAACGATTGATTTCCTCGGTAACGATCGAGCGATATCGAGGCAACGAAATGACGGATCGCTGATTGGCAGAGACGGGCTGAACGGGGTTGAAAGGGGAAATGGGCCCCATAGGCCTGACGGGGGCGGATAATGACAGGGCGGCCTCGCGAGGCTAAGATGGTCCGCGTTGGGACCAGCTCCGGCTTTTGCCTCTTATACGACCATGTGGCCATCGGGAGATGCTGATGGACTAATAATTACCAAGGAACCAGCTTCTCATATAGCGGCTGGGACCGTCGAAAATGAAGATTCACCGGACCAGACTGGAACCAGAGTCGCGTTCGGTATCGTCGCACGAGCTCACCGATAGACTACTCAGGAACGGAAAGATCTTCTTCCACCTTAATAACCATTACGATCGCTATCTCTTTGCTCTATCTCTAATCGGGTTTGATAAAACGGAACGATCATTATGCGAATACAAACGAGTTTAACTTTTGACGCGTACACGACTATAATTACTCGACTATTTTTGACGCGCCCCTGAAAATAGAATAACGAACACGATTGGATAATCAACATTTTATCGTCGGCGCGCAATGTCAACCAGTTTTAATACTCGTCCCGCAAATGAAACAAAACACTCGCGCGTAATAGAGGATAACGTGCAAACGCTTTTTGAATCGTACAGACGTAGAAACGCTTCGTTCGTTGCACGCGATTGTTAACTCTCTAGTATCCGACGTTTTCGCAGTCGGACAGATTTGATCGAAGCGTCATACGTTTGCTGTTACATACTCGCAACGTATAGTCGCAAACGCTGAAATCGTTTTCTCGTGCGAGTTATTCTCGGCGCCGAGAAGCCGCGAGTCGCTGATCGGTCGTGCTGTTCTAATTGTCGAAAAGAATTATAGCTATAGAGTAACCACGGTAAAATAAATAAATATTGCCGTGGTACGTTCTGACCGTTGTGTCGACGATTCGTCTCTGGAAACGGGCCGAAGAAGGCGCGTAGAAGCATCTCTTTGAGGCTTTTAAGATCGAGCAGCACGTTTTGCCGTGGAAACAAGGCGAAGAGAAACTTGTCTAGGACTGATTTACGGACTCGTTGGCCGGGCTGGGGCTGGCGTACAACTCGCGGTTCCGTCTACATCGTGGTCCGGAATAGAGAAACGCTCACGGCCAGATTTATGGGGTGTTTCAGGGGGAGGAGAGAAGCCGATCCTCCGTAATTCACGTGGCACACGGTTTTCTGTCGACGCGTAATCCGCAAACTAGGAACTCACCGGCGGCCGTTCTCGAGCAAAAAAACAGCGACAAGAATACGATATCATATTATGTAACATATTCAATAAAAACGGTCGCGATAAACAACTCGGAAAAAAATTGAACGCGACACAAAGCCCGTAATTGTGACCATTAGAAATTACATTTGTGATAAACGGTGCGAGTGGACGTTTGATTTGTTGTCAATGAAAAGAGCTACGAAGCAATTAGTATAATTACCGGCATTGACGATAATTATTGATCTAGCACGGGAAATCGTCGTAACGATAATTAAAAACGCTATCACGCATCGCATCGTCAAGTAGAAACTGTAACTCGCGAGATGCTTTTCATCGAATCGAGCGGAAACAAACTGGGTCGAATAATGAGCGTTTAATGCGCGCGGTAATCGTATCGGCGGTGATTTTCCTGCGGACCACGCGCTACTTCGAACAAAAGGAATGAAAAGAGCGTGAAGAATTAGCGCAAAAAGGGGGAAACAATTAGCCTGGCGCAGGACCGCCGACAAATTTGCGCGCATGTTCGCTGGAAGTTGAGATTGCAAAATGACGTGCAAACTGAGGGACGCCCTCGTCCGCCCCCTGGCAATACGGTAATCACTATAATTACGTATCGAGCCCTTATATTAATATCCCCCAGCTACGTCTCTCTTTCTCTCTTTCCTTCTCTCTTCATTTCGCGGCGATTCTTTGGTTCGCCTTAGCCACGCGAAAGGGCCGACTCTTTTCCGCAACCTTTCACGCGAACCGATCAACTCCGATTTGTATTATTGCCGTGAACGTCATTGGGTTCGTTAACGAGCGCTTTAAACTCGACGATCATCGTAGTTTCTTCGCGTTCGAACACGTTCTTTCCGCGGCGTGCTCGCGGATCGAGAGACGAAGCTTCGTCAAATTGAATTGCGAGATACGATTGGCAATCCTGCAAATTGGATTCTCCGGCGAGAGCCGATGAATTGGCAGCGCGTTAAGGAGAATAGGGGGTGCGCGAGGTCTCGCATTGGCCTCTCTCGCTACCGGGAGATGAACAATTAACGAAGGGTGTTTCTGGACCGCCCAGGATGTCGTCGCAGAAGGGAGCAGATGCAGTCGATACATTTTGTCAAATATTGCTGGCTGTTTGGCGGAAACTTCCGACAGACCTCCCGCGTCTGTCTTTTTACCGAATAATCGTAATTGCAAGCAACGTTACCTCTAGGTACTCGGTATCCGTGGGATGATGAGGTTGCTGTGCAGCCGTCGTTGGTATGGTCATGACGTTCTGCGGATGAGTCGCGTACGAATACTGGTACGCGCAATTCATCTTTCTGCACTGGTTAGTCCGAACGATCACGCGTTAGAAGTCGACGGGCACGATAAAGCACGCGATAGCACGCAATCTTGTCTATGAACGTGTCGACGATACCGCGACGAAAGCCGATCAGACGATCGCTGGCACGAGGATCGCGTCAGGTGGTTCGAAACGAGCGTCCCGTCGAGCAGAGATATCAATGGACATGTTTCCTCGATGGTTCGATGACGAGCCGGTTCACGATCGTCCGTTGAAAGGAGAAGAAATCGCAGCCTCCCGTTATAGATCCTTCAAGTATCGAGAGAATCCGTAGCAGATGGGTCGTTCGTGCAGCAGAGACGCTGCTCCTCGACATCGGTAGTCCGCTCGAAGGTTGTTGCCACGTAGCTCCTCGTATATCCTGGTAATCACAGTAATTTCTCTGGCTGTTGGCCACGGAGGAACAGCAACAACACGGAGGAGGTCGGTCGTCGATGAGGTCGGTCGAGGACGCAGGACGCGAAACGATTCGCGTGGTCTATGCGTTGACACGGAACAAACTGACAATTAAACGGCGGGACTGAAGAGGTGCAGCTCGCGGCGTGCAACAATTATAACTGAGCTTTTTCGTGCCCCACGTAGGAGAGGAGAGCACCTCTACGGAGGCGGATCCTTCTCTCGTCTCTTTCTCTCTTTTTTCGTCGGTCTCCCTTCTTCTCGGCGTCTCTACTACCACGACTGGCCTTTTCAGCCCGGATACATAGGTGTCCGGATACGCGAGTGCGTGCAGGGAGAGTTCGCGACGAGTGGCAGTGGCCGGGCACGTCCCGCAGAAACTCCACAAGTGTGTTTCCATCCTGGAAGGTGTTGCTGGTGGGGCAGCAGCAGCGCCCGCCCTCGCAACGGTCCTCCTCGTACAACCTCGCGATTGTCTAATCCTCGTGGCAACCCTAACGAACCCTCATCGTCTCCCTTCTCTCTCTTTTTCATTCCCTGTACCTCTCGTCCTCCCTCCATCGTACCGCGGACCACGCTCCCGACCAATTAAAACGCGCTACGATCACGTGGTTCACCATCGCGGTCTCTATTTCTTCTTCTTCTTCTTCTTCCACTTCCACTTCTTCCTCTTCTCCCATTCTTTTACTTTTTCTGCTTTCACTCGTCTTTTTCTACTTTTTATACACCCTCGCTTTTACCATTGTTTTTACTTCGTGTTCTTTGTATCCACCCTCGCCGCCCTTTTTCTTTACGGTTCTCGAGTTCTTCTTGTTTCTCTCGCGTCGGTACTCGTTCGGGGTCAGACGCGTGGGAGGCGAATGGACGGATAACGACGAGCGCGTTCGAGATATCGGTACATCGTTACGGTAAGAAACGGATTTTTCGATTTCGCGAAGCCCATATCGACGTGTCGCGGCGAGATAGGATCGCGTTAATAGAATTTCTCGAATACGTCGGCGGCAAATAATCGCGGCAATTTCATTAATGAAGTATCTACCGCTTAGAGGCAGGAAATATACATTAAGTGCATTCTCGTTCGACGATCATTTACGGGACAAAAACCGATAATTAAAATTCAATTATCGAATCGACTGACCGCGTTCACCGCTGCGTGTCCTGCGCGGTTAATTCAATTTACTGCATTTAGAAGATAGCTAGTTATCGGTGGTACAAGTTAAACAACCGCCCTGATACTATATCTGGCCCTCGTTGAGTTATTGCTTCGATTAAAAAGCAGGTGAGAAAGTTTGAGAAAAACCGCGAGCAGCACGTACGCGAGATTAATGCGATAAAGTAACTCGTAGCACGTAATAGCAGGATAGTGCCAGCTATCTATCCGTAATGCTCGTAAGTTACGCTGCCGCGTCGATGCGTGCCTCTTTTTAGCGTTCGATCCGCGGCACCGTAGCGATATAATGAGTCTAGCCTCGGGATCGAGCTCATTATTCCCTGCACTAATAATATTGTATACTCGCCAACAATTTATCGTAGCACGAGCGTTGCGCCGCGCACTCCGATTCCGATCGCGTTTTCGCGACTACCTTTTCATCGATTTCTGATCGATCATCCTATTGTTCCGATCGATCGTTACGCGGAATCGTTGGCAATGGACGTGTGCAAATCGTTTGGAGAAAAATGCAGGATCCGCGATGAAGAAACGTGAGCGAAAAACGCGGATCTAACGATTCAAACAACTCACGAGCGGTGCACCGTTAAGTATTATAATGCGACATTTAACCTACGATCGTCGATGCCACTTTCTCTATTCGTAGGCACGGCTAGTTACACGTTCGATCGAGCACGATTATCCCGCTCGATTCCTGCGAACCGTTCGCTTCGAGATCGCACGAGATTTTTTTCTTTCCTCCTCCTACGATTCGCCGGGGCAGTTTCCCCTATTTCGGTGTGAATTGCTCGAGAGCTAGTTTAACAACGAAGAAGAATGAATGAACGAACGAACGAGACGGAGCGGTGCGGCGCGGCGGGCAAGAACGCTTGGGTGAACGGATGATTGCCGGTGAATGGATTTGTATTCTCCCTCGAACGCATAATGCCAAAGTGCTTCTTGCTCTTTCTTCGTGCGCGTCTCCCTTGGCCTGTAACTCGATACAGTGGGAACCGCGTGTGATCTCCATTCAACAGCGGCTAAAACGTCGAAGAAGGACCCAAAGGATTGCTTCGCCGACACCGAGACTACCTCGCCGACAAAGTCTTTCGTCTCCCCGAGCGGCTAGTTGAAGGAATACGGAGCTCTTTAAACGTAGCCCGTGGCCGATCGACGGAGTTTTATTTTGCGCCTACCATGCGCGCCCGATACACCCAGCCCCGTATTCCCTTACAAAGCCATCGGACGTTACGAGGCGTACCGACGTCCATTTTTGTATTTCCGTGCCACGAACGGAGCAAGAGCGAAAGACAGAAATCGTTCGAGCAAACTTCGAAGCGATATTTCATCCGTGAGCGCGTTTAACGCAAAAATTACGTCGAACCCATTAGGGGTGCGATCGATCGAGGTATTTCGATAATTCCGTGCGACGCGGTGGTCCTTCATCCGGTAAACCTTTCCGTTTACGGAACGGCTCGGGGTAGACGATTGACCAGGTGGCGCCAACGAGCTTTTCCAGGATAAAGTAAACGCCGATCGCATTAAGGGATGATGAATGACTGGCCCGAAGAGGGCACAGGGTAGACGGGAAGAGGCGTATCGGCGTACACCGCGACGCACGAGGATGCACGATGAAAAATTGTGCCGCTGGAGACTCGTGCGTTCTCTCAGATATGAAACTGCCAGACGGATGGACGTACGGACGTACGGACGTACCGAACGGACGGATGGTCGTTCTTTTCGAGCGTGAGCGGGCCAGCGCTCTGTTATTATATCTTTCTCCCTTTCTCGTTTCTCTTCTCTTTTCTTCGAGTCTTAGAGAAGCGGATCGCCGTCCGGGCCGCGCGTTTCCGACGAGAGAAAGAATAATAGTCTCCCCCTACGGTGGCCGCGGTCTACAATTAAAACTCTCACGCGTTCCTAAGGGCGGGAAGGGCCCTCGTTGCCGCGTCCCGACTAATCGACTCGTCGAATGTCCAACTCGTGGACCACGTACTCTCCTCGTGTCCTTTATCGCGATCCTATTCAGAATTCTACGAGTCCGAGGAAAATTTACGCGAAGACTCGCAACTTCCGGAATCCGTCGAACCCTCTTTTTCGCCGACCGGAAAGGGAAACATTCGTTTTGTCGAGAACGTTCGAAAAAAAAAATAGGGTCGAAGAGAACGAAGGGTGCGTCGTTGGCGAACCTAAAGTACGTCTTCGCTTTGCAACAACGATTTATTCGTAACATAAATATATCGCTACAATTAATCGTAAATTAATTGGACGAGCTTGGTCCAAACGAAACGAAAGTAATCCGTAGCTGCGTCAAAGTTGTGCGGCGGTAACCAAGAAAGGTGATCAGTTGCTGTCGGGTTAATAACATAAATTAGCGAGCGTATCGGAAATAGGTATCGTACGCGGCCGAATGGCAAGCATCAAGGGAAGAAAAAGAAACGGCGAAGGCGCATGGCAACGGTGGCAGTTGCTCCGGTGGTTTGGTCCGCATTACGGGTTACGCGGGCGGGGTAATCACGATGATTCCGAGTTCGGGGTCGGTCATCATCTCGTCACCGCGTCACCCGCGGCCACAAAACCGTGGCACGCACGTCCTTAACCCCGTGCACGTTCCCCGGGCATCAACAACTCCGCCACCATCGACAACGTCGAACCAAGGGATCAGGACCAACGGTGGAACAGGATGCGCGGAATGGTTTATGGACTTATCAATCATTTGGTAGCTCCGTGCAGAGAACTGACCGGTGCTCCGACTTTCTTGCCAATTTATAGCCTGTTATTAGGGAGGATTGAAAGATTCCGGGGTCCGACGGAATCGAACTCCATTCGCATGAATTTACACCGAGTATCTTCGCGTGGGACGTATCGACGACTGCTCTTTGTTTCGGTTCGTTGCGAGTTTCGATTTGATCGCGAGCCAACGATTCGTTGCGAGCCGAGCACCAAAATGGCGCGAGTCTCCTCGGAAACAGCGAACCTCGCGAGACGATGGACCGAGGAGAAAGCGTTACGTGGGTGTAAAGCGAAACGATGATTGGTCAATGGACATACCAGGCGTATCGGTCCCTAAGCGACGCGCGGAACCGATCGCGGGAGAAGAGAAAAAAAATCACTGGGCAATACTCGCTGTCGCGCCAGAGAAACGAATTGATCCCTCTTTCGTGGGTGGATTCGTTCGAGACGCATTTACGTGTGCTCGCGTATGAATGTACTCGCATTTTGACCGGGCGTGTAGAGAGGGTGGGGGTGGGGGGTCAGGGACGGCCGCGGCAGGGCCCCAAACCCGGTAATTAAATAGCTGAACCCTGCAATTAGGGCCACTAAATCGTGGCGGACCCCGGACCTGGCCAGCCAAGGGCCCGCCAGACACAAAAAACAACGTCGAAACGTTGCTTAAGCCAGCGTGAGCGAACCTCGCACACCGATGTACCGAGCGAGACCCGAACGAGACGCGGACGTCGCGGGGGTGGCTCGGTAACATGTGGGAACCTAATCGAGAAAAAAAATACCCTTCTGCCTAGACGCGCACCCTGCTAGTCTACTTTGTTCGCACGCTTCTTCCTCCGTCGACTCGCCGATTCTCGCGTGAACGGCTTCCTCAAACTTTCGCCGGCTCGAAACGAACGTATCGTCTCCTTCTTACGACACGTTCAACATCACGAATTATAGACGAGTTCGTCGATGACGCCACGAGCGTTATCCGCAGAAGCTATAAGTTACCGAGTTTCCGACTCTCATGAATTATATCGTCGTTCGACGCAAAGTTCACGACGCGGTGATTGCAGTTGCATCGATATTTGTCGAGAATTTCCTGCTACCGTCGAGCAGCGCAATTACGTATATAGGCAGGAACGAAGATAATGGTAACAAACCGTCTTCCTTCCTGTTACAGAACTTCTTCTACCTGCCCTTCACGGTGCACGTTAACTCGGGAATGCATCATGATTTCCGTGTATGCAAAATCGAGCATGCACACGCACTAACGGGTCTCGCGACGTTAGATGGATGACCGAGCATCACGCTCCCCGTCGTATTAAAATATCAGGAGAGTTACTCCCGGTCGGCGCGCGTCCCTTGTGCCTAGGTTACCCCACGTTTTCCCTTTGGTTGGTTCGCATTAAATCAACCACCCACCAGCCCTCGGGTTATCTTCCAAGCCTATCTTGTGGACCGGCTAAGATAACGCCCTAGAGTCTAGAGTCTCCCTACTTTCGAGCGAGTCTCTTTGCATTCGTAGTAAATCTACCGGCTTTCCCTTTCTTCCTCCTGTTCCGCACGATACCGCGAAGAAGAAAGCACGGAATAAAAAAAGTTCGGATCCTTGCACGAAGATGCAACTTCGAACGACAAGAAAGATGGAAGGGTCGTCGATGAAGGTTCGCGATGAAATATAGATTAGCAGGTGCAAGCATCCTTTTACGAAAGATACGGCGCCCGAGAGCAGACAATTTAATTTTCTAATTATCGTGACGCTCGGTCGATTGGAAAGGTACGGCATCGTTATCTCGATGTACCATCTACGTACGTACTGGCTTGGCCCTCTACGCGTGTATAAAAGCTAATGGATCCCCGGATCCGTGCCTCAATCTCGACTAATATCCGTGCTAGTTGCTGGTGTCGGTCTACACGGATACTCGCTCACCAAGTAAACGTCGAGGCAGAGGACGAGGGTGAGTCGGTGTGGGATGCCTGCGTACTGCACTGCGGTAAATTAATTGATTACCGCACGTACCCACGTACAACCGTTCTTGCCGAGGAGGAGCAGCATGGCTGTTTGGGAGAACGAACGATTCGCAAGAGGGTGGACGAAGAAAGAGAAACGAAGAGCCGCGGGAACGTCGGAGAATTTCGCGATTCGAAACGTCCGTTCGTTCGATCGACGAATTTCAACCAACAATCTCGAGACATTGTTCGTTCGTTTTTGACGGTACGAAGAGCGTAGGGTAGTCGTTTCGCGTGGTTCCGTTCGAATCGAATGCAACGGCGTGAAGCTACAAGGACGGAGAATGATCGAAAGCACCGGGAGAACGGAAAGATGGCACGTTGTATCGTAAAGTCACCGAGACGAAAGGAACAAGCGATCGCCCGCTGGGAGAGCACACGCTGCGAAAGATCGCTTCCCGGCCGAACACACCTTCGCGGGCATTGTTAGACCACGGGTGGCATCGATCTTTACAAATAGGTTGCTAATGCAACAGGATGTACGGTCATGTAGGCGCTAAGTGGAAAGCGAGAAGTAAACTCGGCCGTCGATCGTCGATAGAATGTTGCCGTTCGATCGACACCGCGCGCCGATCGACTCGCGCCCCCCCGGGACGAGATCTCGATAATATCCGGATTACATTAACGCGCGAACGCGCGTGTTAAATCCAGCGTGATAGTCCCTTTGGCAACAGGCGTTGGACTTGGTCGAGTCGAGCGATCCTCGCGTGTCCTCTCTTTTTCTTCGGTCTTTATTTGGCTCGCGAACCTCGAATTTTCGTAGAGGACGCGAGACCGCGCGCAGGGAGGATCTCGTGCCACGGATCGTTCGAGCAAGACGCCGACCGTACAATTATCGAAGGAGCATGCAGTCGTTTAAAGTAGCGTGGCAAGGTAAGTTGTTGCGACCGCAATCACGGGTTCTAAGTAGCGAAGGCAAAACAGGAATGGAATGAACGAAGCTTAACCGAGAACCCTTACGGTAGTTGCTCGTACGTGTTGGCTCGCGTCGAACCCGCGGGCGCGCAGCGAGCGTGCACCGATCCCGCTGGGTTCGCCAGCGGTTAGACCGCGGTTACCGCGTGGTTATCAAGTTAACCTTTTACCTCGAACGCGGTGCGCGGTACCACGGCTCGACGAGAGGTTTGCGGCCGGGCCAGAAGAACGTCGGAACGGAAGGAGAAGGAAAGAACGAACGGGCAAGGTGTGAAACCGCTCCAAAGCAAAGAGGCAAGAAATTGCGCGCGATTATCCTCCGGTAAACGTGGCCAGTTCGCGATCGCTCGACAGCCCTTTTGGTACATCTTTCGATAACGATTCGACGAAACGTCTCACCTCCGTTGCTCTTCTTTTCCTTCCATCTTCCCGTTTGTTTTTTTCTCCTCTTATGCCGTTTCTCCTCGTGCAAAAATTACGCGTTCCGCGCAATCGCGTATACATAATGGAAGCCAATAACGGGCAACAGGTACCGCTGAAACGGGTAACGAGAAAAAAGAGAAAAAGGGCCGAACGAGGGAAAAAAAGCGCGAACGCGTATATATACTTTATTCATTATCCGGTTTGTAATTCATAACGCGCCATTAGTCATATTATTATAGTATTTACTTGCGAGCCAATAGCGGGTGTCCCGAGCGTAACTCGTTATTACACCGCAGCGAGCGCGGTAATTACCGAGTTCCATGTGGAAAGGGAAACTTGGAACTATGTACGTGCACGTAGGCGCGAACCGTAAACGCTACGAAATACACACGTGCACGCACGCGCGCGCGCCTATTAACGTCATCGCTCGTGCCAAAGACGAACTCCACAGTCGTTTTATACGTTTCGCGGATTTCTCGTGGGCACACCGATCTCGCCCTTCAACGATGGGGTGTTGCTCGAAAATAAGCGATAACAGGACGAAAAAGAAAACGATAACGCGGAACGCGTTAGCTCGGGTCCAATGAACGGTACCGGGCCAATAGTCAAGAAGCAGCGTAGTCGACGAACGTGGTACGTTGCACGGAGACGAGGAGTTATGGCCGCATTCGTCTCCATTATCCGGTGAATCATTGAGGGAACGACCTAACCTGGACGTTCGAGCTTGAACCGCGCCAATTCTTGTACGTGGATATCCTTTGCCGGCGCAGCTCTGCTCAGGCCGGTTATATACCACCGAGCCGCATTTATTGTTTGCATAAACGCGATCCGTAAATCTCCCCTCGTTCGCGTCGATTTGCAATCCCTTCGCGGTCGCATGTACGACGCTTACGTAAATGCGCGTACGACACACGCACGGCGCACATATTTTAAACCGATTTCTAGGAAACCACCTGCTTTCTATCGTCTCGAGGATTATCGTCGCACGAACCTACTTCTATGTTGCTTTGTAGCGTTCCATCGGCAGAGGTGTGTTACGCGAAGCTTCCAACTTTCGAAGCTTACGACGGTCGAACGTTATAATGCTTGGTCGAGCAAACAACCGGCGTTTTATCGACGAAGCGATTCTACTCGTTAACCCTTAATGCGTCCCGAACGACTCTACGAACGAACGTTTACCGGAGGAAAGGTTAGAGAGAAGCACGAGCGTTCTTGGCGAGTAACAACGCTCGCTCTGTTCGACGAACTCCGTAATAACTCTCATAATTCTTTGCTTCTCTTCTCGACTCGGTTTTCGCTCGCTCTTTTACCTCGCCGCGAAACACTTTATCGATTTAACATTTTGTTACGTTCCACCGGCGTGGCAGCGATGAATTATCGGTCGCGTATAAAATACTTTATTTGTCATCTCGATAATAACCAAGGATTGACTCGATCGGTCGGGCCAAGTCGGTAACGCGATCCAAGATCGTACTACCTTGTCGTGTATCCTCTGTCCGCGTCTGATGGATAGGCGAAAATTAGAGCGACCGATCTCTGCACCCTCTACGATTATGCGCATACTTTCAAATTCGTTCGTGTTTCCTTTTCTCGTCGCCCTCTTTTGCTTCGGATCTTCCTTCGTGTATTTGGTTCGTGACGAGCACATTAACCAAAAGATTATTTTCTATCGCTTTCGAAGCCACGCGTGGTCCCCCGATAAATCATCCGCTTCGATGGCTAAACTGGTTCGCGTATTGTCCACGCAGATTGCACGTGTTCATGTTCGATCACCACACGAGTGCCGTCAATAGATTCGCCGTCGGTAATATGAGGATAAATTTCTCCGGCTGTAGCTTCACGGCGTTATTATTTCGCGCCGTGAATTTTAACGTGCACGCGTGCGAATCCATCACGCGGTTATTAACATCCACAGCGTCTCCGTTTATGTTCGAATTCTTTTAATCGAGATCCACTCGATTTTATAAGAAAGATTTTATCGGGTAAAACGCGCGAGGAAAGACCACACGAGTCGCATCGAGCGACAAGATTTTCCGTAATTGCCGGACGATTATGTCTGCACGATGCGAGATACGCGTATCGAGAAATTCTGTGGCACAAAGCTATTCATTACAGTGTCCCGTTGCATTAGCGCGTAATTCTTCTTTTCTTTTAACCGATTAACGTAATTACCGGCTAAGAAGCAACGAATCGTCGATGCCAATAGACTCGGGACGCGGTTCAACTCGAGCGATTAGAGCAAATCAGCATGTTCCGTGCAACGAACTCGTTGACAAGTCGTAATTGCTTATTTTTCATTAACTTCGTGCATGTTAATTTATTAAAATTCGTTTAATTGTTGATTGCACGATGTGTGGCCGCGATAAGCGATCTCGAAGAAGGCTCCGAAAACGCAACGGTGCGCGCGGCTTCTCGCCATTTTTCCGAGCGGCTTGCTTCGGCTTCCTCGACGATCATCGACGAGCCGTTAGCGAGAGAAACAGAGTTCGACGTACGCCTGTTAATCTCAATAATGCTCGTGCCAGGCGGATGCACGGGCTCGTAAATCGGTACCCCATGCGCGCAACATCCATCCCCTTTCTTGCAAAGGATTCGTTTCCCCCCGATTCGCTCGGAACGTCTCTCGGTACACGACCACGAGAATACCACCGACGTCGACGACGGCGACCACCGGACACGATGGTATTTTCTCGACGCCAGTCGCCGCAGTCCCAAGCCGCATACATAATTTATACAATTAGTCGAGGTGTCCGTCGTGTCCGTTGGAATATGAAACTCCGATCGGACGACGCGACGACGAAAACGCGAATATACCACGACGGAAGATTACTCCGATGTTCGAACGAGAGAGCGGGCATACAGTGGGAAAAAGCATTTATCGTTGATTTTACTACTGGCAGATGCTCGCGATGAACGAGCATTTTGCGAAACACGGCCGACGCGAGATTCGCGACGGGAGACGGTGCAAAAAATCGTCTGGACGATGTCGGTGGTAAAGATCCAGCCAAAGACAATGGAGAAAGGTACGGAAGATCGGTGATCCCTCGCAAACACCTTGCGCGTACACTCTTTGTATACCGTCTTCCTGGTACGAAAGAAGGCGGTGTATGCCCTGGACTCCGTTGTGCTTCTTCCAGCAGAGAGAGAGAAAGAAACACGCGTACGTAGGGAGAGAAAAGCGAAAATGTACAAACGGATGTCCGTAGCGCGATCACGTGATCGGAATTTTATGGTCGGTGAGTAACAGCGTAATTACGTACAATGGAGTAAAGCGAACGTATCTTGATCGCGTTCGTAATAACGTTTTGTGGGAGATTGAGTCGACTACCGACGTGATACATATTGACGTTTGCTCTCCTCGCTGAGCGTATACCGTACACGTTGTTAATTATTCCGTAAATCGTGGTACACTCTCGATGACGAATTTTGACGTTGTTCGAATTTCGAGCGAACGGTACGGCGTTTACTACGATGAAAGATGAAACGGTGACGGAAAAAGAGAAGCGAGTATGGTGCGCTCTAGGGCTAAGATGTATCGATACATAAACATCGATATCGAAGCGCAAATGACGGTATACGTGGGTGCTTTGGTGCAGTTTCGCGCGGATAGGTGTGCGTATGTAGGTGGATCGGATTCTATCCGGTACTCGGGATGCTTGGGTGCACCGATGTCGCTGAACGAGTCGACGAACGCGCCGGACCGACCGACCAAGCTGCCCTGTAATCGCGAATCGCGCACTGCAATAATTATTGCCTTCGCTCTGTCATCTGCGGCGACATCTATATACAGGTTATATATTGCCACGCTTCTACTCGTCGTCGTGGATGGCAAGGAAAAGGGGAGCAACGGAAATAACTCACGCATTCGCGCGGCCACGTCGAATAAGGGTGTACGTGAAGGTGGCTCACACAAACGCACGGGAAAAGTGGCTTCATCAGGGCCATATTGTGAGATGGTTTTATAATCAGTGCCGCTCTCGTTACGGGACTCGTTTCAAGGCGGTCGAGCGGATATGCTTCCCTTTTCAGCCGACGCGGGTCGGAATCGAGGGAGCGGAAAGGAAGAATCGCCAGATCGTGGCAATTAGGCTCAAAAAAAAAAAAAAAAAAACACGCGCGATACGTGGAACGAACCGTTTAGTTAGCTAATTTACGTAGATATTCGCACACGATGTTACAAGAAATCGTGCTCGATCAGATTTTCACGAAAATACAAATTCACGGGATACATTGGCACGGAAACGAATACGGGCAGAGGTTAAGCGTTCGAGAGAGAGACGAACTCGGTGGTATCATGGTCGATGATTTAGTCGACGCGTTAGCAGCTGGTGTAATATCTCCGCGCGTATCTCACCGTCATCTTTACATCTCGCGTATTTCCATACAAGAGTGGCGGCATTTGAATATCCCCGTGTAGCCCAGCGCCTTCTCTGGTCTTCCTTCTCTTTTTCTCTCGCTGCTCGAAACCAGACGGGCCTGCACGGCCGAGCGAATTACATAGCCGACATCGGAGCGTGGCGATCTGATATCTCTTCGACCGATGTAACGCTGCTGCGTGAGCTCCGATGACTGGCGAAAATACAACAATTTTGACAGCGCGTCTAATTAACGTGCTATCGAGCCTCCCACTGCACGCCACTCTCTATTGTTTCCTCGACCATTCTATTTATAAAACTGTCGAGACTTTTGTCGCTGATTCGTCTTGTACGTCGGCAAATCATCGAACGCGTTTCGACCGACATTTTTAAATCGACCGTTTCCGATCGAACGACCGCTTCTCTATAGGCACGATCGCGTTACGGGATTACGGATAGTCGTGGTGGCGATCGTGGGTAAAAGCCCCCGGGCTATCGTACACGAATTCAATCGCGTTATTTCCACTAGAAACGTTTCGTAGACGCGAACGTAATCGGTCATCGAGAAAATCAGTCCATTGAAAGGCGATTCTCGTTCGCGAGAACGTTTTTCCCCCTTGGTTTCGTGATCGCGCGATCCTCGACAACGATGATACGCCATCGATCGCGTACGATCGCTAGTTAACGAGAATTTCTTCCTCTCCGATCCGCTCGCTCGATAAAAAGGACATTATCTCTGGTCAAACAATAGATTGCTCGTCGGAGGAAGGTTCGCGAACCAAGTCTCTTCTAGACCGAAAAAAAAATCGGTAAAAAGCTGGTCGAAACGTTTTCATTATTTGCCCGCTTCGTAGACTTCGATGCGAGAGAGAAGAACTCGTTTCCTTCCCATTCTCTACTGTCTTTGACTAATTATTACCGGTCGCGGAAACGAGGAACGGCAGTTCATCGAATCTTGCGTGCCTCTTATCGATTCTTATTTCTTTTTTTTCCATTTTGTTCCACAGATTTCAAATAGCATCAGCAATCTGGATCAAATTTAAGCCGTTCTCTCGAAGACGTAGCAATTGCTCGAATTCGATTCGTTCCGCGATCGTGACCGTCGTCGATTACCGGTCGCGACCCTCGTTAATTGCCATTCGTGACAATTGTCGGAAATTTCAGGCGCGATTTTATTTTCGTTAGCATCGATTCCGGCGACCGAGTCGTATCAGCGTTCCCTTCGTTCGTTTCATCGGTTTCTCTTCGTTCTGTCGGAGCAAACCGGAGATGGACCGGTCGAGATAACGCCGCGGGGTCAGTAACTGCGGTAATTGTCGGTGATTAGAGGAGTCATAATTACCGGTCCACGTATAACGCTACAGAGTCCATTCATTCTCCGCTCGATTCCTCGCTGTCTTTTCCCTTCTTCTTCCTTCTCCCGTACCCAGCCGAGATTCGTCGATCTATCGCGAGATACAGCGTACGATTCGAAATCGTTCGATCGGCGCGATCCTTTTAGCCTCCTTTCCGATCCTCGATCCAAACGAATAAATCTAATCGAGGGATTCGCTCACGCCACACCGTTTCGTTCGCGAATATTGTTGCGGCAGCGGCAGCATCATCTCGAGAGATCTTCGAAGATGCATCGAAAGTCGTTTCTTCGAGCTTGAAAAATGTTGCAGCCCGCCTGGGCCGGTTCCCACGTGCAGAACGAGGGAACAATTAAAAGATACTTTAATAACACCTCGTCGAAGTTGCCTATTATGGTGCACGCAGGACGATCGCTCTGGCCCCGAGGGCCGAAAACTCTTCTTCTGTTGGTCGGTCTCGACCGGCCGAGTCTAGCGCAAGATTTTTTAAGTGACGAGGGTGCTCAGTCATATATCTCCCCTCGTGGCTCCACCGGAGTTTCGACGTTTGAACGGCCCACGAAATTATATGTCGGACTCTGACGGTTAAACGTTAGAACGTACGCGAGTCGAGAACGAACCATCGACGAATTTTGCGTTCGCGATTCAACGACGTCTCGGAATATGTATATCGAGTTACGATCGACGAGGCGCTCGATCGCGATCGGGACTGATGCGTATCGAAGCGCGTGTCGGTAGGTAGATGCGCGTCAAGATACGTCCAAGAGCGTACCTTAATACACGTCCCGTAATTAGCACGGTAACGAGTTACGCTTCCTCCAGCGTCAAACGGGCCGCGGATCGAGTCAACATCTACCGTGGAAAACTGCAATTATCTTTACGAGTCGTCGGAATATCGGAACCTGGCGCGTGTATCTTACGCGTCAACGATACCGCTCAATTTTCACGATAATTAGAGCCGATCCGTGAAAGCGCACGCGAGAGTCGACCCAATTATAACCATCGATCTTCTCGATACATAACTTACTCGTTAACTTCTACGGCTTTTATAAGCGTGTAACACGGACCTACTCGGCTAAACTGGTCGCCGGTGTCTCAATTATCGATCGGGCGATCGTCTCGATATCGCGTCGATTGCGTGTCATTGCGGGAAGAGCGTTACCGCGTGGTTCAAATCGAGGCTTCCTCGATTAGCTGCTAACACGAAACGGCGAGTCGTCGGAAAAGAAAAGGCAAGAACTAGTCCTGATAGAGATATAATATCGGAAGGGAATCGAGGTAGAAACGGTCACAGCCGGCCATAATCGCGGCAAGGGTTAGCCGTGCTCGCTGCGTCAATGATATCGGGCAATTTTCTCGATAATTAGATACGATACAGACGCGAAAGAGAGAACGTGCCGAGGCTGGCTGATGCAAGCGCGCTACGCGTACATACGTACGTACGAGAAGCACGATCAAGCTCTTGGCTACGAGAACGAGTCGTAATATCGAGACAAGAGCAACAAGAACCTCTCTCGAGTTTCCGAGTCGTCTAGTCGGCGAATTACACGAGCCACGCCGATGTTAGCAACAGCTACACCGTTGGCTACGGGATACGGCTCGTTATCGCCGATGGTCAACCGATAACGAGACGGGATAACCCTACCGGTATGCGGCTGTTTCGACCGATCAGAGTTCATCTTTAAACGCTATCGAGCACCGTAGCTGCCGTTTGCGGTTCGCCGATGCTCCGTTCGTTTCTGTTCTACCTACGACACGCTAACGGCGTAAAAAATTTCTACGCGACGTTGCGCTGCACGGTCGTTGAACGGGCCGTATTTAGAAAGCGAATTTACCGGAGAAGAAGAGCCCCGACGATAAAGGACCGTTCGTGTAATAGCGAATCGTTTAAGCGAATTCGCCCGGAGGTCGATGTCGATGGACAGCGGCGGCGAAAGAAGAGAAGACTAGACGGCGGGAGAGGCTTCTGACGTCACTGGTACATGCAAGATCATCCGGTTTACGAGCTCGAGCGGATAGCACGGAAGACGAGCAACACCGAGAGAAGAATGGAAAGGAGCGGAGAAAAGAAAAAACAAACGAGACATCGAGCAGAGAAGAGGACGAGGAGGACGAGGGTGGAGTTAAAAAGCGAAAGGCGCGAGTAGGGGAAACATTATCCTCCCACGCAGCTCGGGACGGACCTCGAAATTCCGCAGATAAAATCGGCGGTTTGTTCGAACGGCCAATACATTCACGATGGCCGCCTTCCCGACTCTATTCCCAGTCCGTTCCGAGCTCGTTCCGTTCAACGGCGAAGAGCTTTCGAACTTAAAAGATGCCGAAGCTCGAAAACGATTGATTGGCCGCGAAGGAATCTTCGACATCCGCTCCGTGTTGCTCCAAGATTTCGTGATTTAACGGAGTTTCAAGACCGCGATCGTTAACGAACGCGGAAATAAAGAGTAATTAAAGCTTCGCACGACGCGGTTTCCGCGTGGAAGGCGGATTCGCGATCGAAACGACCGCCGTCGTCGCAGCCGCGCGGAGACCTTTCGCAGCCGAAAGGAAAATGGGATCAGATAGCAGTGTGGCCGTTTAGTATGCAGCGATGCATTCATATCAATCGTGGCATGCATATGCAACACTCCGTCCACGCTTTGCCGGCGCGGACTTGACGCGTGTGCGACGTGGCGAAAGAACAAGAGAGAAAGAGAGATACAGCGACGCATAAATTACCGCGAGCGTAGGCATGCGTGACCGTTCGATCGGCGAACCTCGATGAATCGTGAGTCGATCTTTAGAGCGACGTAAGCAACGCGGGACGATCGTTTTCCGCGACATTTCGTCGGAAATCTCGAGCGAAGCGAGAAAGAATCGAAAGTTCGTCCGCTGGCGATCCATCGGTTCGACTAAAAGTCGAACAAGCTCGACACGCAATCGCAAACTGCGACATCCTGCATTGCCCGCGGCCGCAATTACGTTGGTAAGTATTTCCGCGAAATGTTGCGTGCCGGATAATTTTCCAGCGCGTATTCCTTTACACGATTCCCCAGTCGACGCTAAGGAGACTGCATAAAACGCGTCGTTGAATATTTTACGCCGATAAATCGGTCGACGGGCCGAGAGTCGTTCGGAAGGTTCACGGAAACCGTTCTTGTCGAGGATGGAATAAAAACGACGCTTCTCGTCGGAAACGATCGACGACCGGCTCTCGTTCGTTTCTTCCCGATTACTTTTGCCCTCGTCTTCGCGGATTCCTCTGGCCTTTTTATCCGACTCGAACAAACGTTCCCGGAAGAACAGCGATTCTCGCGATAACGAAATTTCGCGAGACCTCGTTCTAACGGCTCGCGATGGCGCTTATTCGACGAAGCGTACTATATCATTCGTACGGTGGCATGAATATTCACGGGCTGGCACGTACGTATAAATACGTGCCAGCGTTTTGCATAGTTGAATGTCAAATAACGCCGCCGCTTTCGTGCCTTGTTGCCCGGAAATCTGATCAACGACCGACGGATTAACTAATTCGCGTGATGAAAAAGTAATTCTCGTGAACGGTGGCTCTCAAACGATTTACGGCGGAGTCCGATTCGATCTCGTGCCCCCGCACGAATTTCCATGCTACGTGTACCGCATGAAATTCCAACTTACTGGTTAGCTGGCCAGAATCGAGAACGGAATTTCGCTCACCGGCTGAAACAGAAGAAAAGGCAAAGTGAGTAGCGCGAAACGCGCAAGACCCGTTCGGAGAAGCGGCGAAAAACGCGAGAGCGTTTCGGTCGACGAATCGAGAACCTCCATCCATGGTACGAGCGTCGCGGTATTTTTCGCCGCGATTCCTTACGGAAAGTGTAGCGAAAGCTCGGTTCCCTGTTCGTCGAGGGGACTCGCGGATGGAAGGGCAGAATGTATCGGAGCCTGGACGCGGGGAGCGAAGCGAAGTCGAGGAAGGACGACGTACGCGAGTGTACGCGAGCGTGCACGTACACGTAGGAGCGTAGGTGCGCGTAAAGTGTACACAGGCGCTGTACGATGCGGCTGGTAAGAGGAAGACGTGATCGATGCCCGTGGGATGCGAGGGCGTTCCTGGTGCGGGAGGCGCACGAGACAAATGGACGTCGCGCGTCTCCCGACCACGCCTTCCCGCGGGAGAAGAAACTCGGTTGCGTGTACCCTTGCCTTTGCCTCGATTCACGATGCCTTTCTCGACTTCGTCTCCGTCTCGTCTCGATTCGTTACTTACCTCCGGGTGGAACAGAGCCGAATTCTATCGGGGGAAATCCTTGCGCGCTACACTTTCTACGGCGCTACGTGGGGAGCGTATTTCGCGCGAACCGTCTCGAATTCACGGGAAATTGATCTCGTTACGCATTTATAAGAACAAGGGATAGATAAGGATTTTGAACGATCGTTAGGGAATAGAAGAGTTCCTTTGCCGCTCTCGGCCGAGCTTCCGCTCGTTGAAGGGCTTTCGAGATGGAGGGTCGTTCGAGAGTTTTCACGGTAAACGATTTTCGAAAACTGTTCGAGGAGAACGGAGTGCCCTAGAGAACGAGTGATGCGATTACGCTCGCGCGAATCGAAACTTGTCGACTCGAAGAAAACAACGATGGTATAGTCGTCGTGATAAAAAATGCACTTCGCAACAATTTTATCCTTGATAGCGGTTGCGTGTCGCGGCAGATTAGGTACAAACGCTATGGATGTATGTACGACTGGTATACGCTACTCTAAATATAGTCGAACCCTCGGCTTGTTATTCCTTCGCGAGGTTTGCGCGATTTTTCTGTTAACGTAGCGGCCAGAAGACAAGCGACACATGCAGGACGCACCTATAAATAATACGAGCCGCGGTACGAGGCAAGGGAAAATGGAGGCGCAGAAGAAGTTGCCGATATTTAAATTTGTCCAAGCCGCAACGAGCTACAAACAAGAAGAACGTCGATAAATATTCAACGGACCTCGGAAGTGGAGCGAACTCCGTTGCACGTCGTCCCCAGGGCTACGCATGCCCGATTCCAGAATCGAGCGCACCTGCGATGCTCGCACGCGTCGATCCGCCGAGATCGAATCTTGTCGCGTCCAATACCATCGAATCGATGTTTAATCCGAATTAACGCCGCGAATATACGCCCTTGGTTGCGAAGGGATTAAGGCGTGTCGAGCAGAGAGACCGCTACAGTACAAACAGCCGTGTGTAATGCGACACGCGATAATATGGATGATCATTTGACTAAATGAAATTCATCGCGCCGGCATATTGACGTTAATAAAAAGCCACGAACCTGCTGCCGCAAAAACGACAAAATATTGCTAAATTCTATACACGCGTAAGCTTTCCGACGATATCGCGGTGACGCGTCAGTGTTTTCGACACACGTGCATCAACGTGCAGCAATTTGCAAGTATAATATTGTCGGTCTAACAAATTGTTTCTAGAGCTACGATATCGGTCGGCCGATAACGCGGGGCATAATTAACACGGACCTGGATGTCAGGATCAATAAGATCAAGGTATGCGTGCCGTCGTGATGGGGGACGCGACAAGGGAAGGCCGGAATTCGGAATCGTCTCTGATATCGATCGTCAATCCCGAGACACAGGGGCGCTTCGACGGAGCCGAACACCGTTAATTACTTCCGTCCTCGCGAAAACGTGCCGCTATTAAAGCAAAGAACGACCGTCTCTCGACGCTCTACAAAGTTTTGGTAGGCTGTCGTAAATGCGGGAGGAACCCTCTTTCATTTTGGACAACGACGAATCGATCGAGCCCTCCGTTCGATCGACGCGACGCGACAGCGAGAGGCGAAAAAAGGAGAAGGAAACCGGGTCTGGATTTCGGTTCGCTCGGTGCGGGATGAGTCGCAGATCGGTCGACAGCGTCGTTTACAATGGATCGCAGAGGAATGGACGCGCGAGACCCGTTAAAATTGCGTCCCATCGCGGACAGAGGACCACCCAAAGCGTTGGTCTCGGCTATCGAGCATCGACTATCGTCGAGGACGACTAACGATAGCGAAAACCTGTCCTAACAGCGGGATCCGCGAGATAAGGTGGTGAATGCAGGTGTTTAGTGCACGGCCAGTCATCGCGTTGTCATTACTTATGACTGACACCGAACCCGAGGGAGTGGTACGTCACTGAACTCCGCGGGGGTCGAACACCCTTTCAAACCCTAGACACATCGTTCGGCAACAACACGCGTTTACGTCGGTGAACTACGGCTCGTTGATCCTCTTCCGTAAATATCGACACCGATCGACGGACGTTCCGAAGAAACTTCGTACAGACGTGGTCCAAGCAACTTCCGTTGTTCTATCAATCCAAGATTCCGCGGTGATACGTCGGTGATTTACGATAATCGCCCCACTTTTTTCATGGCCCACGAGCATCTCCGATTCAGCGTGGGACGATAATTTTCCATAATTATTCCGCCAGCAGTGGGCCATGCACGTTAGGGACTCGCTAACGAGCTTGCCTCGCGGAACGAACGAATCGACGCTGTGCTCTCTTATACCGTTACTACGCAAATTGCTTTTCGTGTCAGTGGGACAATTACTGCAAACACATTCGGAGACGATCGTCGCGACGATAAATGGGGAGCAACCGTGAAGAAGCGTCGTTATTAAGGAAACGCGCGCAGTGGTTGTCGACGTCTCGAGAAAATGTCCACCGGATCCAAAGGTCTCGTAAATCTCACGTTTTTACTCCGAACACGCGAAACGATTTACGAGCGATCGGTAATGACGCTTTTTGCATTAGCCACGAGTGAATTTATTAAGTTGGTCACGCGCCATCACCCGGCCGATCATTTTTATGAAAACTCGTCAAGGTTGAGCGTAAATCTCCAGCCATCGAGTACGCCAAGTATCTTCGTACGCGCTCGCTTTCCAAAACTTTGCGTGAATCCATCCACGAATCTTTTCGTCTCGTCCCTGTTTCGTGTCCGTTCGATTATGCAAAGTGGCCGAGCGTTTTAGAGAAACGTCGAACCATCCGAGGGTTCATCCGAGTCTCGAAAGATCGTGCACGATGAAGGAACGCGAGTTGGACGCACGCGCCGCGAACGTGTACGCGTGTACATAAAATCGTGTCCCGTGTCACGCTCGTGCTGGGTCGTGTACACGCGCGTGTACGCGTGCGTGCGCGTGAATAGCGTGTGCTCGATGCGTCACGGTTCTCTGACTGCGGGCCACCACGCCCATCGCGACCGCACTCGCTCGTCCATGACGCGGAGCAAAGACGCCGATGTCGGTCGTCTTGCATCCTAAACGCGTCCAAAAGGTGGATGCACCCTGCTGCCAAAAATACGCCCGAAGAAAAGTTGCAACGTCGTCGGGAAACATCGCCGGAATGTCGCGCTCTTTCGAACGCGTCCGCCGCGACGATTAACATTCGTGTTTTTTCGCTCGAAGGGAGGGAACGCGCGTACGCGACGTTTCGACGGCTCGATTCTCGAGCAGATTCTGCGGTTTCGAGTCGTCCGAGATCCCGAGAACGCGCGTAACTTTATTCCGCGATTACTACGTGCGTTAAACCGTAACGGCGAACGGTGCGAACCGATGGTCGCGCGAAACCGCAATGATTTACCCGTACGAGAGATCCCTCTTTATCTTTATCGTCTCCGGACGGGGCAAGATTGTTCGAAATCCCTAAAGGACAAGCGTTTACGGCTCATTCGATTCGCCGTTTAAACACTTCCGGCAATGATAGACAGCGTTGAAACCGTACACGGACATCTCGCGATCGCATCGCGGTTTATCTCGGCTCGATCGACTCGAGGCGGAAAACGAGTGGTACATAAGATCAAATACCGGGAGCTCCTGCTCCGTACGCGCGTGCACGTTATACCGGGGCAGGAAACTCGGAATCAGAGATCCCGTCGGATGGCGATGGGAAATAATTGCGCGTTTGCGCTCGTTGCGGGAGGAGGATTCCACGGCCGCCCCCACGACTCCCGGTAGTAATTATCGAATCTCTCCTCCTTCTCCATATTCTTCTTCCTCATCTTCTTCTTCTTCCCCTCCTCCTCCTCCTCCTTCTTCGTCTTCTTCTTCTGCTCCTTCTTCGTCGTCATCATCATCATCATCATCACCCTCTTCTTTTGGCCTACCCGCTCGGTACGGATCGCGTTCGCCCCTTGTTTCTGCTTCGCCTCGTGTATTATTATTCGGTGTGTGCACCTACCGGCTAGTCAAGCATCGCTGGACTTCAAGGGGCATCCAACATCGGTACTCTTCGGCCATCGGCCTGGATCAGAAGCCAGTCTGACACGAAGATTACTGGAATTAAGCCTTTAGGTCCGAGATAACGCGACTCGCTCGAACAACCGATCGCTTCGGATTCTTTTTACCCTCGTGCCCTGGCTCCATCGTCTAAGCGAGAAACGTTCGCGAAGTGTTAGATCCCGATGATACCTCGACGTAATCGTAGGAACCGGAGAAATTACAAGGCAGAAGCGTTGTTCTTCGCTTTCGAATTTCAACCAACGATTGACTAGCGTTCGCGTTTTATATCGCATTGCCTTAGGTCGTGACAGAATCGCGTTCGCCCGCATAATGACTCCAGCGGAGCTGAATATATGACAGTTTAATTGCTTAATTGGCAAGTTCGCACCGAGCTCCACCTTCTCGAGTACAGTCCTATTAATTTCACCACACGAACGAGAAACGAAACTGTCCTCGTACAGAGAGCACCGATCGGACGGCGGATCGAAATCATCGACAACGTCTCAATTCGAAGAACGCCGACGATAATATCGACTTTCCATCCCGCGGCACTATTAAAATTTCTCTGAAAGGTGACAGGTAACATTTTCGCGTCGTCTTCGCTCATTTGTCGAGATTAAAATGCAAATTGAAGTTTGTAAAAGTATCGGTGAACGTTACTCGACCGACTGGTTTCGAATAATCTTTTTCCTTTTCGTCTGCGATCGAACCGGTCGATGAAATCGGCACGCGTAGAAATCCGCGTAATTGTTCGATCCTTTCGAACAACTGGTTTCGTAATACGAAATATCGAACGAATTTTCACGGACTAGTCTACGTGGGCGCTGCACGATTCGACTCGTAGAGATACCAGCAGGTGCAGCGGCGAGCGAAGCGGAGTCTTTTTATCTTGTTCCGACAGAGTCAGCACGCGATTCCTGGCCTGAAAACCTGACGGGAGGAACAAATCAGAGAAGCCCACGCGCCAAAATTTTTGTCTCTGGTCGGACCCCTGTACCGCCACCGCAACCTTTTGTAATTGCCTCGACAGAGATACCGATCTGCCGCCCCGAAAAACTTGGAAAAGTTTCTACTCGGAAATCCAGCCTCCGGACCACCGTGGCTGTCTTGCTAGTCGACCTTCGAAGCTACGGTATCGCAATTCTTTACACGAGACGATATCGACGAGCCAGCGATTTCGTATCACGATGACAAGGTGGTTCGTTGCGTTCGCAATCGGCCGCTTTTATTGCACGGTAAACGCGTGCTGCACGATATTCCGGGCGTCGAGTAAACGCGGTAACGTGTGATCAGTGGTGTCGCGATGATCGACTCGACAGCCCGTAAATTCGTCACTTTCGACGAGTTATAGCGAACCGTGCAAGAATTCAGCCGCAAGAAACGAAGCTTCGAGTGTAATTGCACGATCGTCGAGCATCGAACGTACTTAAACGTTTCCCTGCAATTTAGCCAGGTCGAACAGCTACAATTTTTCAAAGTAAACTTTGTTCCGGAGCATATGTAATATCGATGTCTCCCTCGGATACTTTTCACCAGCTTTTGCAATTGTTAGCGGTAAGAACGGGGTGTCGAGCGCGGTTAGTCATTTTGTCTCGAGGACAAAGTATCGCAACGTATCATCTGCGAAGCGCAATTGGCGATCGCGGCCGGAAGTCACACGCGATGCCACGCATACGTTTTTTTCCTTCTCGGCCGATACAAGGTATTGCGGGGGCGTGTAAAGCCGATGACACGTGGGCTGCGAAACTTTTGTGGGTCGTACCTCCGAACCGAGCAAACTTTTACCGTTCGTACCGATTCTGTCGCCATTAATTTTCCCTTGCTCTCGATACACGCTACGACTCTCTCTTCCACTTTATCGAACCGTTCGTTCCGTTAACGTCTATTCTTTCGACAGCTCGATGGTATCAAGGACTCTACTCGGTGGTTACAACCTCGCGAATAAAATCTGCACCCCAGCTTTCGAACAGATCAATTAACGCGAGGTTTCCCGTACTCGGTAAGCGGCGGCTAACAAACCGTGACTTTGTTTCGGTACTTGTGTCGGAAAAGCAACGTTTAACGTCCCCTGGGGGCACATTAGGGTTCCCTGGATCGGGTGCTTACGGAACCCATCCCCCGATCGCGTCCCGAGTCGATATCGTCACCGAAATCGGCCTCCATCGGCGCAAATAGGGCGTCTATAAATAACGAGGCCACCCTGTGTGTTGTGATTACATTACCTACGCCAGGGAATCAAACGGACGAAAAGAGAGACGGGTAGCAAGAGAAGGTTGGAGGAACGACGAGTGACGATGTCGCGACCTTTCTGCTACGTCGGATCGTGGCAAACGAAACGGGGAGAAAACCCGGGGGAGTCTGTGTGCTAGATTAAATCTCCGCTGGTTAGCGTTTGATTAAACTTGGGAGTGAGAGCGATGTTAATGCTCGGCCCGTGCTCGATTGCGCGCCACCGAAATTGACAGCGCGAGAACGACACGCGTCGTAAAACAGCCTAGCCGTTCATTTCTCTTTTATACTACCCAGCTTCGAACCTGGTACCCCCTCCTCGCTGCGAATTTCACGAATCCACCGTCGCTCGACGACGAAAACGTTAAACGCTGGCGTCACCTTATCGAGATCGTACATCTGCTTTGTCGCCGACCCCGAACAAAGACGTAAACTCGTACCGTGTTCGCGTTGTACGAGGACTGGCTCGTAACGCCTTCGACAGATTTGTTTAATTACTTAATTGTTCGCTTCGGGCTGGACGATACATTCTGCCGTTGCTGCGCTGCCAGATATCGAAACCCGCAGGCGAACGAAAGATCGAACGACCCGTCTTATCTGACGGCCCCTTTGGAAATGAATTTACGCGACGAGCGTTCAACCAGCGATACGAGAAAAAGGAACGTACGAGCATTAGTTGGGCGATCTTCATTCGTGGATGCGAGAAAGAAGAAGAAGATTCGGTCTCGTCTCCTTTTTCCCGATCTGAAATTGAATCGGTCGATATTAACCTCGTCGAGGAATCGCGAATCGGCCGCGAAAAGGAGAAAAGAAAAGGAAGAGAAGGAAGAGAGCGAGTCGGAGCGAAGGGCCTCACAATTAGCGCATACATCACTGGCTGAGAGGCCGCGAGGGGCTAAGAGAGGGCCCCGTACTGGCAACCTGTTATTATATACGCGGTCCGAAATACGCATGTATCACTCACGCACACAAGTTCTTGCCGTTGGTGAACACGTACAGCCCGTCGCTGGATTAATTCGCACGCGGCCCGATCGCGAACGACGATGGGAGGTGCGCCACTTCCACCTATCTATCTCTCTATGTATGCACGTATGTATGCGCGTATGTATGTGCGACGAAAGTCGATTTACGACCGGGAATATTCGTCTTTCTTATCCCTGGCGACCTTATCCCGTTCCTTATCGTCGCGAGGCTATCGATATGCGAACGATATACTTACGAAAATATTGCATTTACTGAAAAATGTCGGCGTCGGTACAGCGCGTTTAATTAATATTTAGATGTACGACTATGAATCTATGATTTATCGCGGCGGTAACGCGAGTTAAGGTACGCGCGTAAATCGAGTCTCTATAAAAGTCTGATTAGCGTAGGTTGTGCAAAATCGCGAGAGAAAGAGATATCGCGAAGAAGTATATCGAGTTAGCTAACGTTCGAACGAGGAAGGATCGTGGGATGACTAACGGTCGAATCGTTGGCCGATTAATGGCAGCATGGCAGCATTTTCTAAGGATCCGGAGGTAATTGATAGCTTCGAATAATGAACGCTCGCGTGTGCGATAAGACCGAGAGATAGAGGCAAGAATTATTAATGCGACCCTTGCGACATTAATAATCGATGACGCAATTGGAATCTAAGTACGTTGCAACGATCGTGTCTGCCAGCAAAAGATATCTACTTCTTTTGCCCGTGGTCGATGCAAATTCGCCATGCTTCTTGATCTTTTATATCTCGGTATCTTGATAGCTACAATTTACGCGATCAAAGATTCAACGCCCGAAGAAGTTCGGAATGCGAAAAGGGTGAACGCAGCGCTCGTATCAGTGACTGATTGACGCGATCGCGCGAATTTAAGAGAATAAAGGTGTCTTCCGAGGACCGCAAAAAGCAATTTAACGACAATAAGGGTCGCATCGTAAATAATTGATCGACGGTCCCCGTATTAATAGCAGCTACAGCGTCCAAGTACCAGGACCGTGTCAAGGACCACCCGCGGCGAGCTGCCCCGACAATGCCGGGGACAGACGACACGACACAATCAGAGACTCCCTGTTCCGCTAGCAGGCTTGCTAATAAATTATTAAAGGGACACCCTCTGGAAGTGACGTCGGAATATTACGCCGGGAATGACTGTCCTGCTTCTCGATGCACCGTACATATACGCGTATCGTCGTCTATCTTCTAAAAAAAAACTTGACTCGTTTCGAGACAACGCGGAAAAATGTAGCTACCCTGACATTACGACCCGCGGTTGTCAGTCGGACACAGTGCTACATAAAGCGATCATAATTTTCGCATCCTGACACGAGCAAGATTAATCGCGATATTAATTTTGCTCGCGTATATTATTCATTCGAGGTACGCGTTCGTGACAGGTAATTAAACAGCGTTTAAACTCGACCGAGCGAAAGTGAAAATCGGCAAATCCTGTTCACCACCTATCAATCCGTCGAGAGTGAAAAATCTTCGGCGATAGGAAGCCGGCTGCTTTGCTTCTAAACTATTAACGAGACAGAGAATTCGAGACGGTCTATCGGTCGAGACGACGCCCAAACGCGTTCCCTTTTGTCTTACCGACCCTGCCAACCTTCCGACCGAATTCTGCCCAACATTTTCCTCTATCCCTTCGAAACTTCTCGTTTTCCTTTCCGAACGATTGCCAGCCATCCGAAATCCGACCCGTCCGCCGCCAGGAGCGTGAACTACGGTAACGAGAATCCAGAACGCGCAAAGACAATGAACCACCGTCATGCTTCCTAACACCGACAGCAAAATTCTGCTAATTCCAGCTAACAGAGTCGGACGATGAACCGGAAAAAGGGTGCTCTGTAATTCAAATGTTTCTTTGTCTTTACTTTCGAGTACGCGGCGTGACGAATCGTGTTTCTCGTCTGGAAAGGAAGACGGATGAATTCTACAGAATTTTCAGAGAGCGTGAACAACCGCTGCCCGAAAACGAGAAATTCGATCAAAACGTGTCGGCGATAATCATCGGGTGATATTACAGGGAAGTATCGTAACTAGTTGACCGAGATAGTTAACGAAGACTAATTACCTTGAAGCGAACGTGTCGCTAATTTCGCGATAGTGGCACGTGTCGTTATCTAATACCGCTCGAAAGCATACGCAATTTACACGGCACTAATTCAGCAAAGCTTCATTAGGGCCGACCTCGAGGGCCGTACTTGGACGACGCGGGGGGTATAATCATAGTTTAAATTCGGCTCCCATCCATTGAAAATCAGTGGCTCTGACCCGCTTCGCAATCAGGATACCGGTTAGGGAGATAGTGGGTGGGGGCTATCATGGGGCATTTGATCCGTGGCGAGTCATCAATATTGCATGAGGGGACCACGGACGCGCGTACGATCATGCCAAATGCTGGGAATCAAAATAGTGACGGAGTTTATAGTTCGAGAGAGTGAATCGTTGCGCGGCTATCCCCTTCTGCCCGCTGTCGAGCACGAGGCAGGAGTCACGTTGCACGCGGAACATGCACCTTGCGTAGAAAAATTTCACGTGTCGGTAAAATTGAACCACGATTTTATCGCGACGCTGAAACAGCTTTTCCGATAGCTTCGACCTACTCGACGAGACTGCTGTCGTCAGCGAAGAATCGAATATCCTACCTAATCGGAACGAGTCGCGTTAACTTCGTTCGCGAACAACGAAATCTCGAGGCAAACTTCGTTGGTTGAGTAAGTCGATCCTCGAAGGTACAAGATGTTACGAAGAGAAAATCGAAGGTAAAAAGAGGAGACGGGCCGGGCCTCGAGAACACGTTCGACTCGTACTTCATATTATCGTGAGCGATACATCTGTGAGCGCATCGGATCGGCCACCAAGGTGGAGGGTTCGCAAAACGGACCCGTACGAAACGCTGGAGCAGAAGAGGACGAGTGACCATGCAAGAGAAACCGTACGAACTGGATCCAGGAGGAAAAAATTGGGACTAAAACTCGGAAAATAATGGAGAGTCGAAAAAAGAGTACACTCGTACTTATTCGCGGTTATCGCGACGACTAATCGAGCACCGAAACGGCACCTAGTGTCGAGCGATATCGAACGCGTACTTTGTCGAAGCGTATTTCGTAGCGTCGACGCCCACACCGAAAGAATCGACCCTCTTACACTCCATCCTTTTCGTCGTTCTTCCCTTCTCTCGACTTCGATGCAATGGCGCGGCCTGCGTTAGTAGTAGGTATGCGTTCCTTCTTAATGGCAAATAAAGCAGGTGGAGTAGAGCGGAGAACCGCTCGTGATTGCCGGATTAATTGGCTGTAGCGTGGCTGTAGCAATAACGGAGGATGTACACGGCACGGACGGATTATTATCCGTCCGTTCGACGCAGAGTTATCCTAAACGTTTCTTCCGCGCCTTTTCTTCCTCTCTCTTTCTCACTCTGTTCCATCGGAACGGGGTACGGAATAGAAAATCGTACGCTTACCCCGTGCAACAACGCGAGAAATTCGCGATCCTCGTCGATTATAATTTTTTTAATAAACCAAGATTTACTCCATTATCGACTGCCAAACGGAAGTCGAACATTTTCTAAATAAAATACAGGGAGAACAAGATTATCGAGTTCATGCAGAAAACGCGAAATTAAAGACCATAACCGGTAGCATATTTTGCTTTGTATCAACGTCCCGTTAAACTCGTACTCTTCTTCCTCGTCGAATTTCTCTATTGAGAGAAGCAACTTGGAAGAAACTACTCTCGATGCTAGGACACACTTTGCGCTTTCGTGGCAACCCCTCGCCTCGCTACGGAAGGAGCGGAGATATAGGAAGAACGAGGGACGAAAACGACGTCGAAGTGCTGACGCGGTAACCATCTTGGTTTCCCTGAGTGGCACTGTCGGTAAATGCTGCGGGATTCGAGGGTGAACGCGGCGGAGGAAGGAGGAAAGAGCAGCCAACGAAGAGGTAGAGGCAGCTGGTGGCGGAGGAGGGCTCGATTCCAAACGGGGTCGAGGGATACAGCGACGAGGGAAAACGGGAATGGCACGGGAAGAGAGAGAGAGGAGACCGTGAGCGACGTGACCGCAAGAATCGATGCGGACGTTCCGCAGAATCGCGCGGTACGTCTGCTGACGCAGTGTTTCCGTAATTCGCAAGTCTTTCGCGCAATGTTGGATAACCGTCCTCGTTTTATACTATTATCGTCTTCGCGATCTCCTTTCGAATCATCGAGTTCGCTCGAAATACGAGTACCGAAACCGTCCTCTTTCTGGTGCGTCCATTTCGAGATTGTTTTGCATACGTAAGAAGGCCGGCAAACGGCCGAAATAACGACTCATAGAAACGGGAAACGTCTTCTCGGCGATAACTAACGGGAAAAGACGGGAAAAAGAGGGGAATGTAGGGAAAGGAACAGCGTGGAAACGGCGGCAATAAATGTCCCTTTTCCGAACTGCGAGCGAACAGATTCATTCCGGAGGGGAGCAGGCGATCGAGACGGGCGAAAAAAAAATGAAAATGCACTTGAATCCTCGAGTGATATACGATGGGTCCGGTTTCCGCGCACACGTCTCCTTTGCCCTCATGAATTTCATTAACCAGGCATTTATCGAGCTAGTATTTTATTTCGGGCTCCGTCGAACCGATCGCAGACCAAGGCACAGATAAAACCAGTGTTTTATGTAAGTTTTTTGGAAACGCGATTCCAGCCGAGTGACGTAATCTTGCCCGAGAAATCTACCGAGGGAACCCACGACAAAGTAAACCGCGAACTTTGCTCGAACAATTTATCATTGTAAATGAGAAATACTCGTTCGACCGATGATGACTTTCGGAAAATGGTACCGCGGGCGATAGCGCTCTGTATATCGAGAAAGTAATTGTGTTCTCCAACGAAAGTGTAACAAGAAAAACTTTTAACAACACGGACGCGAAAAGAGATTACTAGAACGGATTTGAAATAAATTAATAACAAAATTCACTGTGATATATCGCCGCAGCATGGCACCGTTAAACTTTAATCCCGCGTGCATACGAAATAGAAATTCGCTAACATTCGCGCGATTAATTTGAACACGATCTCGATTAATTCTTGCGCTTCGAGTTCAAAGAAGGCAATTCTAATCTCGTTGAACGCGATTTCGGATTTTTACCTCGAGGTTCGAGAGTATGGAAAGCGTAGCGAACTGCACTAGTTTCGTTGAAAACCCGTATCATTCTCGTCCTTCCACCGTCGTTTTTGCGCACCGATCTTGTGCGTAATTCAGCGGCAAAAAATGAGGCTATCGATAAGGAAGAAAAAAAGCGGCGATCCGTTTTCCAGAGAACGGCGGGTGTGCAAAGGGCACAGGAAGAGACTGGATGAAAAAAACGAACGATCGGTGGATAAAGAGACGTTTCCGTCGTGTTGAGGTCACGTCGAACGTTCCTCAGGATCGTCGGCGGGGGTAGGCCGTGACTCAAGGACGTGGCAGCGTGCTAAGAAATCCGTAGATCGCGTGCTAAGCACGAGTTTTCGTTGTTCGACGTGTACGCGAGACCTTAAGACGCTTAATGACGATGTTTTCTGTCGGCTCCTCGCAAACGGTCACGATTCCATAACGACCGGTAGCTATGTTACGCGGAAGCCTGCCAGCTAAATATTCCAAAAGGGATGCGACGCCTTCTGTTCCTCGTTTCTGCGTTCTTTCCCGATTCCTCGACTCGTCCAGACTGCCGATGGACTCTAATTTCACCCGTCAGGCTGTCCGAACGGTATCGTCGTTGTCACTCGAGACTCGGACGCGTTACAGCAATGAGAATACCGTAACTTCGATGAGACGCGTTTTGCCGCGACGTTCGATCGGTTTGGTGCACTAACTTAGAGCACATTAATCAAGAACGAGGTAATCTGATGCATCGCTCGGCCGCATTCTGGTTTCCACGGCACTAGTTGGTCGAAAAAATGGCGATATAAACCAGTTTCTCGAGGAAGGAGATGAAACTACGACTCGCTTCAGAAATCGACAATTAACTTTTGCGCTAGTTGTTCATCTTCGGGCAGAATGCTTTGGACGCGCGAGTACGTTTGTTGGCAGATCCTAAACGATACTACTTACTAAGCGGGACGATTTCTTCATCCTTTCGCGTATTCTTTTTCTTAATCCGTTTACAAGCTGCTGTTGCCGTTACCGCCACGAATAGACCGTTTCTTGCGCAATTGGTTCGCGATGCTTGGACGATCGCGTGACCGAAACGATCGCGTTTTCTTTTGTTTGATCGTACACGCTACGAGACGCGTATCACCGTTCGCGTTATTGCAACAACTCTAGTCGTTCGTGGACTCATTTTTCACTTAACATTCATCGATTCGTTATTTATCGAGAAAAAATTATGTATGTCTTTCGCGCGAGTTCCACCGCGAACGTCATTGACGTTATTGGTGGTCGGCTCTAAACCTTGTTGCGATTCCCTTATCTTTCGGAACTTCTAAAATTTGCAGAATAAGAGCTAAAAACCAAGTAGCGACCAGTTGCCCAACGTCGAAAAGATACATTGACCACGAACGAATTTACTATCTTATGAAAACGTATACGTGAATCAGTTTCTCGTGTTTTCTTCGTGCTCTACTTAGTAAACCAGTTTTTCTCGGGAAAATAAGCTGAAATAGACCTCATTATCCTAGTTACACGTGCATAAATGTCCCGCATAATTACTCTCGATTAAATTCGATACGTACACAAGATGTATCCGACTCAACGTAAGTGGCTATAAACTATTTTTCAGTGCCTATCCACGAGCGGGACATCCTGATGAAGGACCAAAGAAGGTTGGTCTCCATTCGCAGCTTCGATTAATTGAACTTCCACCGACGATTTTGATTCTGGATGTACCGGACGAGTTCGTATCGCGATTGCGATCGTCGAGAACGGACCGGAAGCTCGATCCACGAGCGATCAATCTTGCGAACGTGCAGAATATCGAGACATCGAATCTGCCATGATTCGCGAGAATTCGATTTATATAACGACCGCGATCGGGTACCCTTATTGTATTCCTTTTTGTTTTCTCTAATTGGCCCGTGATACGGTTTACTTCGCGTGTTTTTGTCGTAAATGAAAAGAGTGCTGCTATCGTTACGTCACGTTTCGCGAATCGACATCGATACTATTGCACGTATCTCTACCCGGTCTCTATCGAATAACGATAACGAATCGGTAGCCGCAATGCCGTGAAATTACACCGAGCCAGATTCATGGCGGAAGCGGGTATCTGCACCGTATGCAACTGCCCCGTACAATCACCTCGTTTTCTAACACGTTGCACGAGGCGAGGAGCGTTTTCCGCGCGGATTGACGTTGCCACGAACCAACGGAGGAGCTAATACGCGAGCCTACAACTAACCTCTACGATCTATGCACGCGCATACGAGCAGCACGCTGGGTATATTAAGTAGCGGTATTTACGAAGCCACAATTATCCCCATTTTCATGCCGGCGATCTTTTAAACGGCGAACGTTCGGACTACGTGGGAACTTCTGCTTCGTGAAGTTACCCCGCGCGGACTTTGAACTATTATAACTCGTTCACGTTCGAGCGTTCGCCTTTGGGAAATGCTTCGAATACCGATCGATTGCCTTTTTAAGATTCTCTCGGAAACCCTTTTTTCGAAGGTGTTCGCAACTTCGAAACGCGAACGGCTTGGTCGTACACGAATGCCGTCGTGATCTCGTGATAGTTTGCCCCCGATCGATACAACAAATTTCTGGATCATTTTCTCGGAAAGAAGTTGTTTCGTCATCGATGAGGTTTGCTCGAAAAGATCCGTGATAGGTCGACATAATTGGTGGGATAATTTCGTATCTTTGAAGAGCTTCGTGGAAGAAAAAGAAAAACGGTTAACAAACGAATCTAGGAAGTCACACGAGAGGATTTAGAGAGCTCTTGGGCGACTTGATCCGAATTGTTTCAAGGTCGTCGCGCTAGATGAACACGCGATCAGCTAGAGTTTCGGGCAGAGCGACGAATCTCGTGCCGGTGAACGTTTAAACGCTTACGGAATTATTGTCCAGCAGCTAAGCCGAGCCAGACGAGAAAAAAGAAGGTTTCTCCTGGGAAAAATGAAAACGAGCAACTCGATCGCGATCACGAACCTCGATTTTCGTTCGTCGACTCGTCCTGGATTCTTTCGCGAGGAACGCGATAAAAACGACACTTGTTGCCTTATCGCGAAGTCATGTTTATCTATTGTTTAAAGTCGAACGTCGCGTGCGTTGATCAATCGGTGCTCGCTAATAAAGTTCAAAGAGACGAAACAGCGATCATCTGGTTATCGGTTCTGTTATTGCATCGCCGCGAGTCATTTGACTCGTATTTGCATTGGCTCGTGATTAAGAGAGAGACTGGAAAGCTGCAAAAGTTCTTTTTTGCGAGCGGTCAACGCTCCTTCCTGTTCTTCTCCTCTTCCTCCGCCACAATCTCTCCCGCGTGTCTCGCCACCCCGAGCATCTTGATGTCATTTTACATTCTTCGCGATGCGGCGAGTAATTAAAACGTAGTCAGTGCTATTTCAGATCCCTCGACGGTGATTAAGGTTTCCTAACTGATCCGCGTACGCTTTGACTGACGTACTGTCCCGCGTCAGCGTGTTCTCGTTACACCTTACGTCCATTTCGATAGTGAGAAACCTTCGGAAGCACGATCGCGAGTTAAATCCTTGTACAGTTTCTCGAAGTACAGATGATTTCCGACGAGCTTACGATTCGTCTTGTTAACTTCGTTCTCTATCCGAGTCGCAATTCCATCCGAACATTCGTTAAAACGACTCGTTGGTCTTTGTTTCGCGTTCGTCGACGCGATTTCGCGGAAGCCGCGCCGATCTTTCCCTCTCTTGCGAAGTGCCACGTCACCGTTTCGTTCAATAAATTCATTGCGTTAAGCAATTAGCTCGGAGCGACAACCTCTGAAATTCCAGAAATTCAAAGGCTTCGGCCCGTTTGTGGCAGGCTCGTATCTTCCCGGAATGCGTTCTCGTAACGTGACATCAAGCTAATAATAACAACCGGCTCTTTCGGATCGAGGGAAAAGAAGCCGACCGACAACGACCATTCAGCGCAAAGGTACATCGTCCTTTGATACATCTTCGATAACGTACGTTTTAAACAACGAAAGAGTTAATCGCGGTTTGCGAAGAAAGCAAGGATGTAACCACGTACATATTTCGAAGACGGAGCACGAGGTTTGTTCGGAGCCACGGTTCCCGTACGGCCGATATTCGGCCAGCGTATTTAGAAAATGGCGGATAGCGTGCCTTGGGCCTGACGATTACTCAGGAATGAAGGGATACCGGTATCGCCACGCCAGGAACACGATCCAGCTGTAGCGAAAGAGCTGCTGGCGCCTTCCACACCCACGTTTTATGCGTGTGCGGTGCTCTCCGAACGATTACGGAAGTCGTGTCGTTCTAGCGTTTCGTATCGACAAATTGGATCGAATAGAAAGCGGCAAATTACCGTCGACACGCCAACCGGTCGCTATTTCGAATTTCAACCGTTCAGAATTTCATCGGCGCAAGAAACAACGGCGACAGCCACTGTCGCCGTCGACGCGAGGGGTACGCAACACGGACGTTTTCTTCGAAATGCATAAATCTATTGCGCGTCGGTGCCGGGAACGCGGTTGCCCTAGGAGAACGCGAACAACTTCGGCATTTTATATGCGTTACTGCACACGCAGATACTTTATGCACGTATTACGCTGCGCGTAATGCGAGTTTTATTGCGGTTACGCGTACCGCCACTTTTCTTACGCCGCTCGAGGCGTATCGCGAACATTCAGCCGGGGTACAGCGTACCACGACTCGAACGAAACGATGATATACTGGACCCGGAACGATATGAAAAATTGGTAGACGCTGATGTACTGCGCGGAAATTATTGTCTCGCGACGAGGCTCGCGGTACTCGAACTCCTGCGACGATGAAAAATACATCGTTGCTCGAATTGGACGTAATCGTGTCGTGGTTTGACGCGCGATTCTCGTGCTTTACAATTATGCAATTTATTTCGAATTAACGAGCTGGTCCTTTTTACCAAAGAACATGGCCAGCGCGAAAGAAAAACTGCGGCAACACGCGAATGTGCCGAGTCAAAGCAACTGCAAGAAGAAATATAGCGCTAACGCGGTGACTGCAATAGGGAAAATGACCACGTTCACTGCGACAAATTATAATAATGGTTACTAAGAACGTGGTTACATGATTTTCAATTTAAACTATCAATTTGCTACCTTGTATCGTCGGCGTAACATCGGCCTGGCTCCGAATTTCTGCCGTTCTTCTCCTTTTTTTAATTATCCCGTTATAACAAAAATTATCCGGAGAAAACTGGATCGAATGGTCTGCTGGTTAAAATGATTACTTTGTTGGAGCGTGTTCAAGGGAACGGAAAATGGAGATAAACGTTCGAGGAACGAGAAGAGGAAGTCGCGAAAGAGAATGCACGGAGACTCGAAGAAGAGAAAGAAGGGAAAGAAGTTCGCGGATCTCGTGTATATCGAGCTTACGTGCCGTTTCCGAGATTTCCGAGAATCCAACAGGAAATGACAATAAAAATAATCACTTCAACAAACTGAATCCAGACTCTCTCTTACTTCAGGCCGTATGCCCGTTACCGGGATGCGGTAATGACACCTAATTACTTTCCACCGGTCTGCACAGAAATGTTATCCGATTTCGAACACCGGCGTGGCTAATTTGCAGCGTGGCGTCGCGTTAATTAATTCGAGCAGATTGTACATTACATCGAAACGAACGGTGGTCTACCATTTCTAGGACAGTTAACGCTTCAACGAAGAATATCGATTACTTTCAAAATGTCACTTTGTATGTTTTAATCGCATAAAAGAAAATGTCGAGTTACGAAAGGATTTATGAAACGCGTAGTCAAACGTCAAGAATTTGTTGCAAGTCAGCACTCGACCTAATATACATTACATTCCTCTATTCACGTGTTCGAGCACCATTCTATTACCGGAGGTTTGATTTTACGCGAAACCGCACTAACGACAGGAAGAGGATAATCTCAACTCGTTCGAGTACATAAGTTTGTTGCTGGAAAACGATCGACGTGCTTTCCACTGTTCTCGGCTTAAGGAAGAGCACGATCGATAATTCGAGGAACATTGCGGTCCGATGACACGGATTGATACGAGCTACGAGATCGTTCGTGCATCCATTACGCGTTTGCGATACTCCCTCTTACACCGAGGTCGACGATCCTCGATCCGACTTAAATCGCTCGAAATGTTTGGTACCGATCGCAGTCAATTCTTATTTAAACAGAGATTTTATTTTTGAATAAAGTACGTATTTTCACGACTCGTCGATGGGATCTCGAAATCGTGCAGTTTTCGAGCTACCGTGACTTTCTTAAAACGTTCTCAAAGCGGTCATGACTACTCCTTTTTTAACATTTGATGGCTTAACGTTTTACGAGCTCCATAAAAACTCCGATACCACTCTCTGATAAGGCCTCTCGATATACACTCAGGGATACGAAACTCGTTAAGTCGAGCTTCGTAACGGAATCGCTTCGTAATGAAGTGTCCTTTTTAAACATACGACCTTTGAATCGTGCAAGTATCCTTAAACAAGTCGAGCTTATTCGGTGATCAATTTCACTCAACGGTAACGCGAAAACGCCGCACCAAGTATAATTATTATCAAACAGCCGTTGCTCTCGAGGGACTATAAATTATCGGATATCGTGTTTCACGAACGCCACGTTATCCTGATATTCCGGTTTCCTTTAACAGATTTGATTTTGCGTCGCGTCCCGTTCGAAATCTATGCGAGATATCTATCTTGTCTATTTCAGAAAACGATTTGACGGATCGACCGAGTCGATGCGATACAAGTTTCGTCTTACCTTCGTAGTTACTTTCATCAAACACCGCTGGAATTTTGTGACGAACCAGAGTGACAAATACAAGACGTTCGAATTACTGCTCGAAACTGACGAAAAAGGTCGTTCCTTGCACTTCAATATTTCAATACCACAAGATAGAAAAGTTAACAAGTATATGTTTTCTTGCAAACACGAAGTTGCAAAAATTTAGGTCTTTTCCATAATTACTATCATTATCGACGTTTGTTCGCGATAAAGTTTACTTGCCGTACACGTACTACTTTGTTGAGCTGCTTAGCAACAACTTAGCTAAAATATAGTTGGTAGCGATAATGACGTGCTGCACTTATCGCGATAATACAATACTCAGTTGCACGGTATAATACATACATATATGCATCGATAATTGCATTCCTTTTTGTCTTGTTTTCGTTGACAATGCAAGGTGTGTTTAAACTCATATCGCATTTACTCCGCAGAAAATGTAAGGCTCCTACGTTCGTTTCTTCGACGATCCCCGATGATTATCAACGTATCAACGTCCTCTCGACCGAAGTTGCGTTAAATTTCGCGTCATAATTTCGATCGATCGGTTTCCATATCCCTCCCTGTTGCCCCAAGAATGCTTTTAAGCAGGAAAACAAGACCTTCCTTAAAGAAAAGTCTCGGGTTCGCGTTCACCCAAGCGGATTCTTCCCTGTAACTGGTGCGAAGTTCGCAGTCCGGCAATTATCGCATACTACCGACGTCCAGTAATTATCATCGGTCGTTTATGCGCATCTTCGTACAGGTTATCGCGGCGTTGGCCGTTTCGCGAGCGAGCAGCGGTAGCAACCAAGAAGACTGCCGTGTTTCTCTGGATATTCTCCCGTTTTCCCTTCCTTCTTCTTCTTCTTCGTTTCTTTTCACCCGGCTGTCTCCGTCTTTCTCTTTCTCTTTCCTGGTCTTCTGAAAGGATCTTCGAAGGATCTCGGAAGGTCTCGTGGAGAGTCGGAAACTGTGTTGGCTGGCACACACGAAGTCGAAAGAGGCTTCGCAGGTAATTGCTAGGCCGACGGGTCGATAATGAGCCTTGGCTTCGGGGAACCGATTACACCCGGCCAAAAGCAAAGCCAGAGCGCCAAGGAGAAGCAGAGAAGAGAAGGACGAGAACGATCCAACGAAGGGAGAAAGTCGAAAAGGAGGGAAGGAAGGCAAGAAGAAGACGGAAGGCTCGGGTTCCTACGCTCGAGACGTTTTTCGAATCTTCTATAGGGCGCCACGGTTATGGATAATCCTCGAGACTCGGGCGTAATCGGCTAACGCGTTCCGTCGCGAAATTCGATGGTAAGAGTAACGCGTCTCGAGGGAGCGCACGTTTCGAGATTTCAGGATAAATCGAACGCGCGCTTTCGATGCGCTATCAAAAGGTACAAAGAAACGAGCGAGAGTTAATAAACGCTGATAACGGGACGAGTATAACGGTGCAGAGACGTGGGTCAAGAATAAAGGCATTACGCGAATAAGAACGGAGGATATCCATTCGAGCGAACAGGCGAGAGATACGGGGAAAAAAATCGTAACTAATTGCTAAATTATCAGCGACGAGCTGCCGATGAGAGGCGAATGACGAGGTGGAACAGAAGGACAAAGAAGAAAGAAGAAGAAGTGACTCTTCCTGTATCGTGCGATGAAACCTGCCTAGATCACTCGCTACCGGGATGAGGGGTAGGTGATCTAATTTCCCGCGCAGTCGTGCAGAAAATGATCCAGGCCGCGATTACGAAACGGCTTCCAGTCTTCGCCGGGGGCACCGAAGGCGCCGTTTTTACCGCTCTCTTTTCGTTTCCATGCACCGTGTGTAATAATCGCGCTGCAAACGTTACCCGCTTCCCGTGGAACGCTCTACTATGCTCCAAGTACGCGGAAAATTATCATTCGAACCAATGATACGCTTTTGTACGATCGATCCTGTTCAATCTCGATTTTACCAAACATTTATATCCATCGAAAATTAACCGTTCGATGCATTCGAGCGTTGGTTACGTTGCATTTGCTCGGGGCTTCTTTAAAAACGTTCGTACATCGACGCGGCATGTCGAGTTTGAACATTTTACCGGGATATAAATTTACCGACGTCTCGTTGTACACTCGAGGGAGCAAAAATCGATCGACGGTCGAATTAATCGAATCGACTAAAAAAAGAACGGATAGCAGCTGGAAGATTGGCTTCGATTTGCAGTGTTTGCTCTTTGTTCTTTGAAAGGTGCGTCGTTCTTTATTAATTCGTGCGTCTCGCGCAATAAAACGACGCGGAAAGAAGGAAGAAATCGCGTCGAAATCGAGCCAGAATTCACGAGGTGTAACGAAGAAAAGAACGTCGTGACGCGGCACGGCGAGTGCGAGGGTTTGATACAGAGGCGGCGCGGCGGTGCCCTCTCGTGGCCTCGAGGGTCGCTGGTCCCACAATTAACATAATGAGGTAGAAAACGTAGATATTAACGCGAGGTTAGTTAATAGTGCACTTATCCGAAGAACGTAAATAGTTCGTGGTCGGTGAGGTTCGTGTACAGCGAGGAAATTTCTGTGCTCGGCGGTCTCCTCGTTCCTCTTCTTCCCTTCCGCTGTCGGTCGCGCATCCTTAACGGGGCGACCGTAAATCAAAAGTGACAGAATCGGACTCTCATCTGCATAATCCGCTTATTTTATTCCGCGCACGCGCTCTCGCCGAGTCGTAAATGTTCGGAGGCTCGTTTGCTTCGTACAAATTATTAATCGTCTACATAAAAGTTAGAAGAGAAGGGGGTGAGACGCAGCGTTTCCACCGATTCGTTTCTAATTAAGAATAATAGCTTAATATTATCGACGCCGTATCACGATCCTCTCGAATCTAACCGATCACGTTGAATATGCAAAACGTAGAAAAATAAATCGATCGAGTACGTGTCACCGTGTTCAGCCGCCGCTATCGGCCCTTATTTTTCAATAACCAACACCGGAAACATCCTTTTATGCTCGCCGTCAAAGAACAAGACGTCGATGTCTTTATTCTGGACGGAATTGCATAATCTATAACAGCTGCGACGATTCGCTCGTGGCTGTTGGCGAGTGAAATTATCCGCATCTGGCGGCCGCTCCGATTTCTTAACCGGTGGACGACCTAGGCACGACAAAAGGGTCGTCGGAATCGAGGATACAGTTGTTTCGTGGTCGATTCGTGGCGTATCGCGAGGCTGCAATTTGCAGGTGCAAAGTTCACGCAAAGCGATGCTAGAGGTAAACCGCTAATGAGGGTTCGAGTGCTACGAGGTGTACGACGCGTGTAGATTTTCTGGAGGGACAGGTTAATTACCTACCGGTTGCCCGGTAAGATATTACGGCGTGGTTTTTCGTGTCCGTTCCGTTCTATAATTCCCGTCAGCTCGACAATGTAACCAACAGTTATACGGAGCGACGCGGTCCTGGTCAAATGTTTCAAAGTCGCGCAGAAGTTCGCTCTCTCAATTAACGATAGTTGCTCGCTGGACTCGTTAATTTTTACGCTATGTAAACGGGTAATTAGTTCTCTTTATTTTTCTTTTTTTTTTTTCTTTCAACGCCTGCTAACGCGAGCCTGTTCGTTTTTCACGGTTGCTACAGTTTTAAACGTTTCCTAGCACGCGACGCGGTAAAAGAGAGAAAAAAATCGATGCGCTTCGTCGAGGAAGGTTCGAGAAGGGATTCTAAATCCTTTCCCCCGGTTACGAATGCTAGAACCTTTGATTGTTGCGAGTCGAAAAGCGAGAGCCCGGTACCACGGTTACCTTCTCTTTTGCTCGTTTCTTTTTCCTGTCGGACTTAGCAACCCTAGTGGCGCCTCTCTCGAGATATAAATTAATTAGATTTGTGTGGAGGTGTGTCAGCCAAGTGCCGGCACTGTGTTTCTTGTCTTACGACCGACTGCTCTTGCCTTACGTCCGTCCGCGTTTCAACCAACGACCCAATGGCCTACTCTCTTCGCTACCTATAGACGGTTTCATAACTTTTTAAATATATTTATTTCTTAACTTAAATTTCCTTTAAATTAGTCACGCTACATTCGAGCAAACGTTACGGTTTCCAGTGTGTAAAATCCGGTCGACCATCGCGGCACGAATTACTAGAAACGTCGTGAAAAATATACCGTTGGAAAACGTGTACTAATTTCTATTCGATCGAACAAGATTTTCTCCGCGTAAAAATAGATAAGTAAACGTGCACATTTTTATGACAAAGATTCGTTGAAAACGCGTGCGACGCCTTTGAAACAACGTGTACCTCGGCAGGTAGGTCTGCGTATAACGCATGATGTATGGTGGGCGTGAAACGGGCGTAGCAACATAGTAACGTTTACTATATCGGCCAAAACTGGCTAACAGTTCTCTCGACGATTTCGTGTAACCAAATTACGGTTTCACGATTAACTTTTGCGACCTCGCAAATATCGGTCTTGGCCTTAACGAGTAAATTTTAGACCTCCCAACGCAAAACGAAAAAAAGCCTTTGATACCTCCGAAACTGATCACGCACCCTGTGCGTCCTACGCTATTCGCCGTAATATCGCACATACAACAACAAAACCCTGCAAAACATAATAGGATCCTTGTTTATAATTGATCACAGGAAAAAAGCGAGAAGTTTGAACATTATGACTAGAATGAAAATTTCACTCTCGACGGAGATCTTGTAATAAGCCTCGAACGTCTTAAACGAGGGAAGAATGTAAAAGTACGGTACTTGTTGTCTCGTTTTTAATAATCGCATTCCACCCAGTAATAATGTTTCAGGGTAGTGAGCTATTAAAAAGATATTTTCGTAAATCGTACAAGAAATGCCGATTATGGTTATACTCGTCATAGTTAGCAAATTGACACGACAATTCTGTAGGGTTATTCGCAACGAATTGCAGTAAAACGAGCGAACATAGAAATTCCATTTATTATGCATAATTTCAGCTAACGAGCATGATTACAGTAAAAGGGAAAACGTGCAGGTAGCGTCGATAAACTGAAGATTAATTCGCAACTCCGTATAAGTTACCCATTTTGTAAATTACTGTTCCATTAACTAAACTATTTATTAAGCATTCTTCGCCTTGTTAATGTCGCGAAAGGATTACATAACAATATGTATCTATTGGAAAATATCAAATATATCGATATTCATCAAATTTTTACGATCGATGCTGATAAAAAACAGCAAAACGAAAACTCACATTTATGTTGCCAAGATGAGTTGGGGGGCTGATACCCCTGCGGCCTCCGCCGCCTCCGACCTCGGCGTCCAGCTTGCCGGCTCGCTCGGTCCCGTGGATCTCAAAAATATCGTCGAAAGTCGATACAATCGCAGCCTCGAACAACTCTGTCCGATCCTCAGAACGGCCTGTTCGAACACCACCGTTCACACAGAACAACAGCAAACAACACCGCGTCACAACTTTCGATCACTGTGCGATAAACGAGATTCAAAAACATTCTATCCACGGTTTGCACCGTACCGTATCGCGGCTCGAGTTCAACTTTAAATGTACACCGTTGCAATCGATAACGAGGACCAATAAAAGTTAGTCAGTCGTGTTTTAATTCGAAGCGCGCGAATTTCACGACACTTGGCAAGACGTTCGAGGTCGAGTAAACACAGCGAATTGAACATCAAACGTACACACCGAACAATCGTGAACACCGCCAAGATCGATCACAAAATCCCGTCAACGATGTATCGCGGTGTTAACGAGCTATCCGACACAGTCGCGTTGTATTCGTCGCGATATCGTCACTGTTCGTTCCATGTTCGCCGACGTGTCGCGAGCAGAGCCGTGAACCACTCGTCTCAGAACGATTTTTGACAAAACGAACAAAAGGGTAAACGATTTCGGTGGGCAAGTTGCGTAGTCGCTGTTGATTGTACGAGCAGATAGGCTTGGCGATCGGTAATGAATCGTCTATGAATCGAGATCGATCTCGGCTCGATCGATGACATGCGCGCGCCTACGAACCTGTTCGTTCATTCTTCGTCCCGTGGACAGTATCAGCGCGTGCATTGGTACGATGATGACGAGGAGAATCGAGCGTTCAGTAGTATCGACGACGACGACGACGGCAACGACGACGACGACGACGACGACGATGAGAACGACGGCGAGTCGGCGTGTTGCGTATCCGCCTTAAGGGCCGTCCGTCGCAGACGCATGCTCGCGACACGTCGCAGCCTCTTGCACTGACCGCGTGTAACGCGTAAGAGAGAGCTGTGTACTGTGTACTCGACTCAGTATCTCTATCTCCCTTTCTCTCTCTGTCTCCTTTTCCCCTAGAATCGTAGCTGTCCGCCTTCGTCGCGCTCGCGACGACTCGTTGGACTCGCGCGCGTTTTTGTTCGAAGAACGGCGACCGGTGACCGGCACTCGGTATTCTCGCCTCGCGGTGGTCCGCCGTTCGAGAACCGGCAAACGAGAGACACGGCTCTCTCGTCACTCTGGACTCTCTTTGAATCTCTTGCGCACTAACTTCGCGGCTATCCGCGGTACTTCACGGGGAACGTTGAACGCGAGCCTGGAATTGCCGTGGCGCCACCCCTCCTCTCCTCCTACCTTTCCACCCATCCACCTGATCCTCTTCCTCCATAAACGCCACACCACCGGGGCCTGCGTTGCCTCCTCCGCCTCGTCCCTCCCTATTTTTCCCTATAATTTGCTCCGCGGCTGCCTCCTTTTTGTTTTATTCCATTTTCGTACCCCCTTTTCCACCCTTCTCCTCCCCTCGACCCGCCACCTTCCACCACCGTCTCGCTTTCGCACCTTCTTCTCGTTTCTTCCTCGATCTCCCTCTCTCCCTTGCCATCTAGCTTTCCCTCTCTCGCGCTTCTTCTACCTCTATCTCTGCGTCTGCCTCTTTACCTCTGCCTCTACGTGCCAGCCATGAATCCTTGCTGGGGCAACGGGGCTATGGGGCTACGGCGCGCCGCCCCCTTAATAGGGCTACGCGGGCTTTTTCCATTCACCGTGCAGCCATCTCTTGGCTGGAATACGAATGAAACGACCCGTTACAGTGCCGTACGCGTTTCATCAATTTCCCCCCTCGAGAAACTCGTTTTCGAACCGCTTCGAAGTACCTTTAAAAACTTTGCCCCAGTTGGACCGAGAAAATCTCGTTCGCGTATCTCGCAGCCGTAAATAGAAACGGTCTTTTCTACTAATTTATCGAAAAAAAAAAAAGAAAGGACTACAGAGACGATCGGAATATTTAGGATAGAGTTTATACGAAATGACATTTTCTATCTATCGAAACACCTGCCAGGTAGAAAATCATCGAAAACGACGAAGAAGGGCTCGATTCTAAAGTATCCGCGCCGCATTGTGCTCCTTGGGCGGGTCTCGTGATGTATCGTATGACAGGAAGATGTCGAGCAGGAACCTGATATACGGCAAGGGAATGATTCGTTATTATGTGAATTTTCACGGTAAATCGAGGCTTTGGTCCGCATAAAATTTACGTTCGTTCTGATCACGCCTAGTCCATGCTGCAACGCTACACGGACAGGTTAAAGGAGCATTTGATTTGTCGAGTTTGAATCGTTCTATTTCGTAATAACCACACGTATTATCGTTAATCATTTTAATTCGTATCGTAATTTAAGTACAACCACTTAATCCTACGTATAATTTACAAAAATATCATTTTCTCTCTATGTACAATAATTACAACAAAACAAGGAACATTCGTAAAAGTATTTACAAGGACGGGCACGCAATGATTTCGCGGTCGTATCGGTTAGCACCGTAATGTTCTTTCTCGACTCGAATTGTCTAAAAACATCGCAATTCTAAATCATGGTATACTGTCCGCCAATCGATGGATACGAACTCTGCGTGGGCGCAGCGAGCAACGAATTCTCCTTGTTCGATTCCTTTTTGGCCGCGGAACTTTTTCTCTTCTGATTCTCGTGCGTTTTCACGTGTTTGGTCAAATGATCGCTTCGCATGAATCTTTTTCCGCACGTAGGACAAGCGAATCTTTTCTCGCCCGTGTGAGTTCGTAAATGACGTTGCAGTTCGTCGCTCCTGGTAAATCGTTTGCCGCAGAACAGCCAATTGCAAACGAAAGGTCGTTCGCCGGTGTGCCACCTGAGATGCGCTTTCAAATGAGAGGTTTTGCCGTACACTTTACCGCATCCAGGCACGTGACACACGTGTTGCCTCTTACCGTCGACTCCCAACTGAGCTCCACTATCCGTTTGGCAGTTTGGACATCGGCATCTCGTACACTTTCTGCCGGCTTTACCGGTCTCGTCCGTTCCGAGCAAATGATGTTCCGCTGGCGGCGTCAACGGCCACTGGTACGGCGAGGCGTGATCCTGAGGGCTCGGTGGAAGTTCGGCGGGACTCGGTGGCAAAGAATAATGCTGAATCGCCGAGATCGTCGTTAACTGAGGCTGGCCGAGATGCGTTTGAGTGGTCCACGATGCTGTACTGCTCGATACGCTCGGCATCGTATACGCTGGCGGCGTCAGCGGCTCCGTAATTTGACCGTGACTCGAGGATCCAGGATACCAGTAGCCGGATTGGCTGGTCTGAAGATGATGACTGCCTAATGCAGGATTGTACGGCTGATAATGGATGCCCGGACTTCCGTAGTCCATCGCCGTTGCTTGGTGCATCGGCATGGAGAGGCCAGACATCGGCGTCATGCCCGGCATCGGAGACATCGTCGGCATGCACATCTGCAATACAAATAAAATCGAGGTTATTCCAACGCCGATCAGGAATTCTGTTCAACAATTCGTCGTCGCGTAGTCACTATCGTTTTCGTATTTGAAACACGATTAATAGAGAAAAAAAGAAATATCACTTTCGAATCAACGTATATCACAACCGGTCGCGCTAAAACAATGTTCTCGTTCGACACTATCGCCGTGTTTAGTTACGGACCTGTTGGAACTGCATCACTTGTGCCATCACTTCGGTTTCCGACTTCTCGTGCTTCTCTCTTTCACAAATATAATTACTCCTTCGATGAGCCCAATCCTTCGACACGTGTTCCCTCGATGGAACAAGAGACAAAGTAATCCCGCGATCTTAATCACTGATACCGTGGGTAAGAAAAACGAAAACGAAAAGAAAAACGAAAAGAAAAGCGAAAAGAACTGCGCTCGGATCGGAGCGTGCGCGGCTCCGAGCGTTCGCCAGATAATTGCTGGTTGCCGACCGTGTCGCCTCGGTTTTAATAACCGAGTGGACAAGGAACCGACGAAGAAGGGAGGAGGCTGAATGCTCTGCCGGGTTCCTCTATTGAGGTGGGGATAGACCCCAGTGAATCCTGTGGCCTGGTGCGCATGCGTTCTCCCCACCATCGGCTCATAAATCAACCCTGCGTTCCGAGGATAGAGGATCGAGGATCGAGGCTACGCACCTTTTGTGGTCGTCCCTGGGGGCTGCCTCATGCCACCGAGGAAAGCCTTCGTGAATCCTATGCTATTCTCCGGAGAGCATCTCTATAGTTTTTATAAATCGCCATCTTTTACAACGGGCACGCACGGTTGTTTATTTCTAATGCCACAACTTGCAGAAAAACGTACACGTTTTGTGAGAAGGAGTTTATAATCGAGTTTATACAATAATTTCATTCGATACTTAACACGTGAGAATTTTCTTCGAAGTTGTTCGTGAATTTGTCATTATATAATGTGTAAACATTCTTTTCTTTATGTTTTGCTTAAACGGTGATCGATATTCAATCACACAAGAATCGAGAAGACCGATCGACTAGCTATGTAATAGTTATTATAATAGAAGAACGAACTTAATCGATCACCTTTAATTAACAAATACAGTATTTTCGCTTAATTAATGGTTGACATATTACCATCGATGATCTTCAAACCTTCAGACCGTAAAACGATTTGGTTGAAAGATTTACGCGGAGCAAAAAGTGTGCACTTTCTGAAAGTTCTAGCAGCGCACGACGCTAGCCGGTGGCTGAAAGGAGTCAAAGTAAAAATTTTCACGGTATTTAGAAGTTCCTTGGTGATCATCAAAGGGGACGGAGGAATTTTGCAAAGACGTATCAAAGCGTGCAAGAGGCCCGCGACGCAACGACCTGTCCGCTGCACGGAAGCACGTGATAACGGATGCTAGTTTTCCAAAGGTTCTATAAGTACGCTTTGTGGCGTGCGTCGTACCATAAATTCATGAAAGATGCTGGTCGTGCTGAACGAGCGCATTCACAATGGCTTGTACCAACTGGAACTGAACTGCACAGGCTGCACAAAGTGTCGGTTTATGGTGGCTGTAAAGCGATCATTGGCAGGCGAGGTGACGACACTTTCGCGCTACCGATCACCGCCAGATAGGTACCATTACCGGATTTTTTCGAACGGACAATACCAACGGTGGTCCAACGCAGGTAGTTCGGAAAAAGTACTGGGAAGTGGGGAAATAAAGTAGGACGAGTCGATAACTTTTTCCAAAGGACGTTGTCTTTTCTACTTCGAATCTTGTTTGTTCAGCTTCGAGTGAACAACTTGTTCAGATAGCATCTTGGCAGTTGACGAAGGCTGTCGTTATCGGTAAAACCGAGCCTGGCGTTGCGAACCAGCTAGAATTCAGCGTTTGGTCGCGGGTCCATAGTCTCGCGATTCTTTTTATACGTATCGATGTAATCTCGATGAATACGTCGCAATAAAACCGACAAGTTTCAGCGATACGGAGTAGTTAGTTGACCGACGCGACGAGTCAGCTGCATACCGGAAGAAGATTATCAATTTCCGGCGTGTAGGAAATATCATCTGACGTCACGTGTACGTACACGAAAAGACAGGCCGAACCATCGATCTTCCATAACATTTCCCGGACGACCACAAGCAAACTCTCGGGGGACTCGTGGTTGTTTGTCAAATTCATCGAAAGCATAGTATTGGCAGAAGTGGGAAAAGCATGGAAATTGGACAGTGCTGGATGACACATGTCCAAGCGAGTACCGGTAGCATCGCAACTGCGGCATAGTCGTAAATCTTGCGACAGTGTCGTAGGAGCAGAAGAGCGAAAGTTAAGGGCACGCCCCGAGCAACCCTTTACTTTCCTCTGCTCGAAGCTAGCCATTGTCCCCTAATAAGCCGCTTAACGTCTCCGCCAGGGGTAAATTGCTGCGCTGGTAAACAGTACTCCCACGCGGTCGATCGATTCCCCCGAGAGAGTGAACATTTTTTCCAAAAATTTGTACTTCTCCTCCCTTCCCTGATCGAACATTCGACGAATCTGTTCGAAAAAAGTTGACTACTTGGTCATCGGATGGAGAAAAACGATGATCCAAACTGCATTTCGTGCGGAGTGTGTCCAATCGGTAAACGGAAAGAGCCGCGATGGAGGAAAAGTACGCTTTGTTGCATTCGTCAGGACGTTCGATGTTCCTGCGAAAACCATGCATTTTTGGGAGACATTCAGAGGCGATGGACCGATGCAAATCGAAAGGACGACGCAGGTCAGATCTTGGCCATCCGCAATAAGAAATTTTACAGATTCAAAACTGTTCTTACAAATTAAGGGAATAGCTAGCGGCATTACTTGACAAAAAAAGGACACGGGAAGTCTCGTAACATATTTCTTGTGGGCAGTAACAGTCTTTCGGCACTCTTTTGTAAAGGATCCGTCGGTTCCTGGACGCATAAACATGAGCTATCGCTTACGGGAACTAATATTCCCGAAAAATGAACGCTTTCGTACGATTTATCGTAACTCACGAACTTTTATAGTTTGCTGGAAGTCGGTGTGGTCTCAGATCTTGAATTAGAAATCGTTTATTAATTTCGTCGAACAATAATCTCTAGATCGAACAACGATAAATTTTCGATATTCTGTTTGTTCGATAAGAAAAAGAAGAAGCAAAACATACAGTTTTATCGAATTTCAAATGGCACCATCGGATGATGACTCGAAGGCATTTCCCTGATGACGGTTCATTCGTCGAGACGTCATTAAGGGTCGAACCTTTTCATCCTCGCTACGGGTCAATTTTATACGCGATTTACCTGGTCGAAGGAGGCATCATCGGGATCAGCAGGTCACTAGTCTTGACGGGTTTCTTCTAACTTATGCTCGAATCTGGAAGAAAACGTAGCGAAGACGGGCAGGGAAGGAGACGGAGGAGCAAGATGAGGAGAAAAAAAAAAAACGAGATAGATGGCGGTGTGGAAGATACGGGATAGAAAAAGAGGCAAAGGGCCACGTTCTTCGACAATGGACCCGACAATGGGACTAGTCTTCGGAGCTAATGGAGCGAGACTTTGCAGTTTTCACACGATGATCGGCGTAACGTGGCTGCTCACGATTCCCCTGTAAGGAAAGAAAGCCTATTCGAAGCCGATCGGATCGCGTACCTCCCTATGGGGCGACATTAGTCGGATCTGTCCCGCTAACAGCTACATAGTTGCTAATCGGGTTAGGATTACGAGGGCGTAAACAAGAGATTACATCGTTTACCGAAGATCGGTGGTTACCTTGTACGTAAACAGGCCAATTACACCAAAACAGATTTTGAGCTTAGTTTTACCTGACCAGTCAAATATTTGGAGAAGTACCGTAGCGTTAACAGGCTAACAATAAGTAACTCCAGTATTGTTCTACCTGACTGTTGTTCGAATTTTCCAACTAAACAACCGATTCTCGGAAGGTTAATAATGTAATCAAACCTAACCGCTATCGAGCCAATTCCAATAACGTTTCAGCATTCGATTAGGGAGCCCGTTCTTTGCTTCGACCTGTTCAGCCGTAGACAAATGAACAGCAAACAGTGCTTCGTCATTAATCACTTGCCGATGAGAGAGAAGGAGAACGGCCGTTGGTAGCGTATAAGCAGGTTCTCCTATTCGCGTTACGATATTCATTTATTACACATCGTTTACGGACAAAGACCGGTAGATCTCTAAGGTTGATAATCGATAAGATCGAGTTGCGAAAGCCTTCTGTTAGTCCAACGTCATGCACGGAAGTCTTATTACGACGATCAAACTTCTCGAAGCTGTCACGTCTTTTTTTCCACCGGCCGGACTTGTTCCCGAGTTATCAAACGTGCCGAAAGTAGCCGATCGCGGTGAACGAATTAACGATCCGCAAAAGGTGCGAGAACAAGGGAAAAAGAAGCATGTACCTGCTGTAAAACGTCGGTCCCAAGTCCATAAATTTGTGCTTCGTCGTACCGACGCAAGAATCGAGCCGAAGGGGTCTTCTCTCGCCGATCCCATTCGAAGGGAATGACACCCTCGTCACAATACGACCTGTTGCGTTCGAGACGAAGAAAGAGGAGATAAAGAAAGAAACGCCGGAATAAGAACCAGAATCGACGGGTATCCTCGGGATACCCATTGGAATCCGTGAGAATATCCATCGTTCAAAGGAAGCCGTCACATTGTACGCGGATTCATTACGCAATTCGGCGTTTGTGATCGTACCGAATTAAAGGTAACAATTGTGCCACCTTTCAAAACTTGCTGTCCGCTAGTTTTCGTCCGATCGTTTTCCGTTAGACCGTTTCTCGGTAAAGTAGAATAATAAAACCGTCAACAACGGTTAACGAGCACTCCAGGAACATCGCATTGTCGAGGATTTAAAAGGGCTCTGTTCTAAATATTATGCCTAAATATGGCCTATTAACCCATAGGCAATTTTCTCCCAAAGAGAGACCATAGACAATATTAACCTCGGGTGCAATTGGTAGTTTCCAAGACAATTACCCAAAAGTGTTAGAACGTCGCTGGTATTAGAATGTTGAAACGAATAGCTACCCCAATGAAAAGTAATGGAACTTTATGATAAAGTCGAGCTTTACCCTACATAGACCCATTTTTCTTCAATGTATTTTAATTAGAGGAAACAGTTCGTAACTTCTTTCTATTATCCCAATCGTGTTCACCGTTTTCGTGGCGAGAGCGTAGTTTAAAGGATAGAACAAAAATTCTAGACCACGACCGACTGAATATGATTTGTGTGCCGTTCTCCGGGAACGAATCACGAGAAACTGAAACGACCATGGATAGCCGGACTGATCAAACAGTCCAACATATCTGTGTGTATACCTCACGTCAACTCAACAAGGAATTAAAATGGATAATTGCTTCCTTCCAGAACCGTGCCGGGGACGACCCACGTTGTTCCAGGTAGGGTCGTAAAAGGGTTTTGATATAAAATTAACGACTTTGCGGATATCTCCCGACTCGCTACACAATTTTTTCCTTTAACTTTATAAATGACGTACCGGAAAAAAGTTACCTGGATATTACTACCATTTCTTTTCTCTCATAATTTTAAAGAGAAGATAAGTATATGAGAAGAACTGATTGCGATCGTGACCGCTGCCGATGCTTTTTCTTGCAAATGTATCTAAATAAACAAGAAGCTTAGCCGAGATGTACGAATGTATTTTCCTTTTCCGTAAAAGTCAACGCGTTTTGTCGTGGTAAAAGTCAATGCCGTCCTGGAAGTCGCATCAGAGATTTTCCTGGAAAGGAAATATCGCAGGATGCAGAGTCCTGTGGCGCATTGTGTGGTTTTATCTTTCAACAGGCTCGTTTGTTCAACTAGTATCCAGCAGTGCAGCCGATCCAATGTCAAAGAGTGCCGATGGTCGAGCAAACAAGTGTCACCGTAATGCATTGAAATTAATCACGTCTGTTGAGTCAATTTGCGCGAACAAGGATGGGTCGCTTTGATTTATACGCGAGCATGAAAAGCAGAGCATTCGACCGTCGCGAAAAATTATTTTAACTCGAAATTCGGGAACAACGATCGCTTACGTTGACGCGCGGCTGCTCTTCTCGGATGCGAGATTGACATCGGTGCGCTCGAACAGATCTCCCCTGCAGAGAGGTCTAAAAACGTCGGCGACGGAAAAGGCATAAAGGTTCCTATGAACTCAAAGTCATTTCGACTGCCACCCTAACATAACTATTGGCGGAAACTTTCAAGCGAACACACTTAAAGTAGTACGAACGACCGAAGTGGTTTAACACGTCAAAGAACCAGCTTATGAAGTCTGAGGTCTAGTTATTTGTATGCGACTGACGATGTCCCTTAGAAAACATAAAAATTACATCGATTCGAAAGTAATAACTCGTTTAATTCAAGATTCCCAGAATAAATCTTTGGTATCTATAGAAGTATGTTCTGGGGAGAGTACTTAGGGACAGAGCAAAAATTTCTATATAGAAATACATAGAAGTTTCGCATTTAGTTTAATCTATTTTTATAGAACAAAACATTGATTCGTAAAAGAGTGCGTTATAGTGAACGTTAACTGAACGGGAAGATTCACGGGATGAACATAGAATCGAGAAAATTGGATTTCGTTGTAAATTACGGTTAATCCATGGCTTATGCGACAACGTACCCCGTTCGAGCGTTTCGTTACAACCTCGTGTGGCCATAAATTATTGTTAAAGTTCGTGCCTAGAGAGTTCTCGTACTCGTTCAATAGGGATTATAACGTCGAGGGCCGAGGACTCATCCAGGTGTACCTGAACATTGAAATCTCGTGGAGGAGCAAGAAGAGGTTTCGTGAAGTCATGCTTGTACAACGTGTCTGTGGCAGTGATGCTGAATGAACGTTATTGTTATCTTCTATGCAGCCAATAATTCGCTTTTACACGGAGATTACGGATGCATGATTGTTTTATTGCACTTTCCGCGACGCGACCTTTCGCAGGTAAGTTTGTTGCGGTCAGAGAGGATGATTGTTCATCTTTCAAAAGTCTTTCGATGGTCAACGAAGAGACTAGGATGTTAAATGAGCGATGGTTGTTAACAGAAACATTCTAGCGGGTTTTCGAAGAAATTGTCTTCAAGATTTTCCACAGTCTATTGAAAGTTTCTGTGATTTGCGATAGAGAGTACCGCGATACCTTTTACCCTTTCACTAGCAAATCTATACCTGACGGTCATAGCTCGTACGAAAAGTGGTTAGAATTTTCACGGAGATTAGAAGGTATAATTATTTCATGATAATTCCTACAATATTCTTTCTGTGAGAAATCATTTTGCGGCTAAGGGAAGAGTATTCAATAGATTTGGGCGGTAAACCAAACCGTCATAAACATGGGAAACCCCTAATTTCCTAGAAATCGATTTTAACATTTTATTTATGTCATGGAATAGCATGGTTCGTAAAGTAGAGCACAGAGAAACGTAAAATTCCCGCCTTGAATTCAAAGAACTTGGGGAATATCGACCGTCGCGTGGTTATGCATCAGCGAACGTCATTGGCCAGTTGCGGAGACAAAGTTAGAAAGAGAAAAGTCCTAGCAATGTAAACGCTAGTGAGAACAGGTAGAAACGGCGATGTTCGGGGTCAGTATTGGAACGAGAATTGATGACAAAGTGCACGAGTTGAAGAAAGAAGGTCCGTCATAGGATAGGGATTTTCAATATTACTTGTGCCGACCCTGCCACGTCAATGTCTCGAGAATATTTCACTAGATTTCGACTCACTGCAAATTCGTGGCACTTGACGCAGAGGCAGCTGCTTACTGATGGTTATTCAAAAGATTATTGCCTGATCAAATTTGTATTCTAAGATCATAATATGCTGGTCTTCTGTGATATTTTCAATTTCAAAATACTTGTATTTATCTGTTTTTTGGTGAGTATCATTTAAATCAGTATATTTTGTTGTTTTGTCAAAGAAACCTATACAAAGTTTTGAATACCGCCAGTAGAACGAAAAGTGACACGTATTTAGGAACCTGCCAATTCTGGACACTCCATTTCCCGTTATTATAGTTCGTTAATCCTGTGTTCCCTTTCAATGTCATCGAACCTAATTTTAATGTATAAATAAGCGGCATAACCTGTACACGTACACAAGAAAAATAACCTCAAAGATATATTAAACAAACCGAATGTGAAACTAATTTCGGTAATGAGCGGATGTTTTCTCTGTCTAATCTTGATCAGAAGTCGGTAGCGCATAATGAGCCGAAAACAAAACAATTAAAATACCGGGAAATAAAAGCATCTTTTTAAATTATATCTTATCATTTTAATTTATCATTTCTAGATAAACTATCCTAACCATATGCCATGCGTTAAATGTTTTGAAAACTGCACGCGTAAATAATGCATTTTTATAGGTGTCTTTTATCTTTTTAGGCGTTTTTGCCCAATAATTTAGCGGACGATGCGGACGAAGGCGCGATGTCGCTTACTCAACAAAATATTGATATGACATTAGGTAAAATATAACGAAGTAAACAAGATATAAATAAACATAATTGATTAATATATTTTTGCGTTTTGTTGTAGCATCGAATGAATTGGTGTTTATAAATTTTTATGCACAATGGTGTCGTTTTAGTAATTTATTGGCCCCTATTTTTGAGGAAGCTGCTACTAAAGTAAGGAATGCATTTCCTGAACCAGGGAAAGTGGTAATGGCAAAAGTGGATTGTGACAGGGAATGTGAGTAAATAATATTCAAAATAAATCAGTTTGTAAAACTAATAATAATCTTATTCCAATATGATTGTTGCAATACATTGTTAAAAATACTAAATAGGATATTATCTTTTAGCCTCTATTGCTTCAAGGTTTCACATTACCAAATATCCAACTCTGAAAGTTATAAGAAATGGTCAGCCAACTAAAAGAGAATACAGAGGTCAGAGATCCGTAGAAGCTTTTGAAGAATTTATAAGGAAACAACTCGAAGATCCGATCAAGGAATTCTATGATTTGAAAGAATTAACTAATTTAGATGATAAGAAGCGAATGATTATTGGATATTTTGATAGAAAAGATGTTCCTGAGTATCAAATGTTTAGAAGAGTTGCTACTAATCTCAAAGACGATTGTCAGTTTCACGTTGGCTTTGGGTAAGTTTTATTATTATTTTTTAAGAAGATTGCATGCAGCATTAACATTGCATTAATATGTCTTAACAAATGAAGTAACAAGTCTGTAAAGTATGCGTAATTATTGTATTGTTTCCTCTAACAAGCACATGCTCAGCTCAAAACTGTGAAATAGGAGAGCATTTTCACTTGCTGTAAGTAAGATGTTGCGCATGATATAGGTGGCATTTATTGTGCTTGTTTCTTTCTTTACAAACCTGTTATAAATAGTAGTTTTGTTATATATTACTCCTCTGCAACATTTGAATCAAGACATTTATGAATTTTTTTTGTAGGAATGCAAGCACTGCTATGCATCCTCCCGGAGAACCTATTATTGTCTTCCGCTCTGATAAAGCGCTTTCTAACGACGAAGATGAAACATACCATGGAAGTTTGAATAATTTTGATGAATTAAATGTTTGGGCACAAGAAAAATGTGTTCCTCTTGTCAGGGAAATCACATTTGAAAATGCAGAGGAATTGACAGAGGAAGGTTTACCCTTTCTTATATTGTTTCATGCTCCCGATGATATTGAGAGCGTTAAAATGTACAAAGATGTAGTTACAGGAACATTAATTGATGAAAAACGTAAGTAAATATTATTGAACACAGACTCCGATGTTATTCTAATGTATGGTGCATACTATAATATGTAATAATTCTTTCATTTCAGAAAATGTAAATTTTTTGACAGCGGATGGTTTGAAGTTTGCTCATCCTCTCCATCATTTAGGCAAAACTCCGTCAGATTTACCCTTAATCGCGATAGATAGTTTTAAGCACATGTACCTGTTTCCAAACTTCCATGATATTCACGTAGAAGGAAAACTAAAAGCTTTCCTAAGAGATTTATATTCGGGAAAGCTACATAGGGAGTTTCATTATGGGCCACAACCTAGTACTAACGAAGTCCCTCAAATTGTTGGACAAATTAAGGTGCCTACAACCCCACCAGAATCTACCTTTAAGAAACTTGCACCCAGCAAAAACAGGTACACGTTACTCAGGGATGAACTATAATGATAAACTTAAGATATGTCAAAATCTGTATAATTTTGGTTATGCAGTTTGTTAGTTATTTACAGATATTTACAGCGAAATTTAAATTTGTTGTATGATTAGATCAAATTCGGTACGCGTGTCTAACATTATTTTATTGTGTTCCACAGTATTCTCGTAAAATAAAATGTCTACTTAGCGTATTCTTAACAAAAAAAAAATGTTAACGGTTAATTTCACGTAAATAATTTAGGAGAAAGTATGGTTCCAACGTAAACATTCAAGCCTCTACCAAATGTATACATACGTCTAAACTCTAACCTGTAAAAATTGATTATTCACAAAACATGTATAGCTGGAATCTTTGTAGAGGTTTCACGACAGGAGATAGTAGATTTCATTCTATTTTTACATAACGTGTGCTTTTTATATTATCTTTCCTTTGATATCGAATACACGAAAGAAGTAACTAATTTTTAACGAAATTACCAACAGATGCCAGAGACCTTGATATTTCCCAGTGTCAATATTCGTGTAATAGATGTTATGTCACAATTTGTAATACGATTCATAGGATATTATTCAGAGAAACAAACGCGATTACTTGGTTGTAAGTAAAAAAGGAACAACTTGTAATATATCGTTTTCTTATAATTAAAATTTAAGTTCTACTATACCGAACATAGTGTTGATACCATGGCTGCGATACCGGCCTGTGGCTCGCGTTGATCCATGTTCCGTGATTAAGAAAGATTAATCTTCGAGTTAATCTTCAGTTAACGAGACAACGGTAACGTAAGCTAATTCTTAAGGCGGTCACCTTTTGATACGTTTTATTTACTTGTCTGAAACGTTTTTTCTAGCACAACGTGACACCGTGATACGCGGTCGCGAGTATGTTAAGAGAAGAACATCGACGAGTATAAACGCGCGGGATCTCTAGCGTCCAACTCGATCGCGTTCGATTTTTCGATATACGATTAGCGGGTGAGTGAGTGCGAATTTCAAATTGATTGTTCTGTTTGGTAAATACCGCTTCTTGGGTGAAGTATTTTAGACTCCAGAAATCAACGGATTTCGATACTTCAAAACAACAATATTACTGCTTTGTACAATATAGTACTAAGATAATCCTAAGAAGCTAGTTTGTATGGATGACGGTATTAATTTTCTCTGTTAATAAACAATTTCTAAGTCAAATATTTACGAATTTCGTTATATCACTCTACACTCAGTATTTCTATTTATTGTTATTCCGTTGTCTGGTTATCGGATATAGAGAATAGATAAACCGTATAGAGAGGAGAATATCCATTATAAAATGGCTGTATTTAGGGGTAACTTGATACATGTATTACATTCGAGCAGTACATGCCATCACCATTTTATGATGTATTCTAATCTTACAGTACATAACATTACACGTAACATGGTTTCATACAGCTAACACCATACATACTGCACTCTCGCCTCTCACAATTTCCCATCACCTCCGTTTTATTTTCCATCTTTTACGACGAAACGTGAATGGAGCAAGTCCGAGTAACAACCTTCAATCGCAGGTACCGTAAGTAGAGAACAGAATATTCTCTTCACATTACAAAGGAACGGTTTAACAAACAATTTGAACAATTACGAATAGCCAAATGACAGCATTGTCGTTTCTCGTTTTTCCTGTCTCAATCGTTTTCGAGCAAAAGTAGGAAAGCATAAAACGAAATTTGTTCGCTTTCGGTCGTTGATAGCCAGTTTTATCGTTTCGCGAAACATTTCCTAAGTAAAATATTACAGCGGTATAAACGAAAATTACAGTTTCATTTGTTCGTAACTGTCGATATGAAACGCGAGTTGGTAGAAAATTACTTGAAAGCGATAAGTGATGGCTATCAATCGTTTATCTAGCCGTACAATATGACCACATGTTTTTTGGAAACTTAGGCATAAATAATATTTACAGCAGTTAAGTGGTAATGAACACCGCGAGAAACGCATTGGTTGTGACGCACGCGCACATTCTTCGTGAACATTCGCGATAAAATTCAGAACGTTATAATAGCATTATCATACATATCTAATACGGTACTTGTAAACAAATAATCGGAGTAGTCGAAGCGAAACGTAAGAACGCTTGTAAGGGCAAATATTTGCGCCGCATCTACAACAGATCTCGCCTGTTTCTTATTCGAGAGCACGTTTCGTCTTAACACAATAATAATTGTTTCGATATATACTCTAGAAAAATAACATTATAAACATTCCTTATCGGGCGGGAATTAGACATTACAAACGTTATCATAACTTCTTTTTTCCTCAAGTAAAAATATAAATATTCTCATTCACAGTGCGATATCTCTGGTGTAACCTCGCTCGACTTAGTGTTTACTCTATTTTGTTAATACATCTCGAAGATTATATTCATCCTCCTTAAAATCTTAACGAGATTATCCTCGTCTTCATGCCGTATCCCTTAAAATTATTTTGCACCCCACGAAGAACCAAAGACCTATCGAACGGGTCTTCCTTTAGCCTGCTCTATACATTGGATATACACACACGTATAATCGTTTAACTAACACGACTTGTACTCGCGATCATTTTAATAAAGTAATGAAAGACGTTTTCTTATTACAATAATTATTCGTGATCGTTATCGTGTTTGGGTAGTATATGCCGTAACGACATGTTGTATTGCCTACTTGCAAATGCTACTACGATTAGACCGCTTCACATTAGGCGAACCGAGAAGAAAATTTAAGACGGTAATACAGCCGGTATACTTTGGGAAGAAAGCAACGAGTTCGTTCACGAAACTTCGTATTTGCTCTTGTTCGCGTGCAATCGAATTTAGTCAAGTTTCTCAACTAAAATTGCTAACTCGTAATATCTTAGATGAGCTAAAAATTTGAAAAAACGACACTGCGATGGATCGAAACGCGAAATGAACGGTGTAAAATAATTCGAACAAATCGAATTCGCGACGCGATGATCGGAAGTCTTTGTAACACCGTCTCCGTCAATTTGATTAATTTTCACGTTTGCTCTTTCGCTTTGACCAATTTTGATACGCAGTCGATTTGATGGCACGTGACGAACTTCGAACCTAGGATAAGTGTAACGCGACCGTACCGTTCGTTTATTTCAAAACCGTTCGATCGAAAAGTCTCTCTCCAATCTGAACGCTTCGGGTTAGCTGATTGTTGCAAGCAATTCGCGCGATCGATTCTCGTGTACATGAAATCATTTGTAACTTTCGACGCATCCATTGACCATTCTTAAATCACAATTGCGAAGCGCGGAGATACTTTGAACGTCAACCAACGGATACAAAACGTAGATATATTTGATTATTATTAACAAACAACCGATTCGAGGTGTCGTCCCGTTGTAACGAAAACTGAAATCCTTCCGGCGAGAAGGATCTCCAGTTTTACGAGACTGCCTCGTGACTTTTTCAATACAACATAGTTACACTTATTTAACGATTACAATTATGATACATCTAAGTTAATCAGGTTTCACTTGCGTATCTAGCAATGTATATAGTATAATTATTTGATTACCTTTGCATCATTCAACTCGTTTTGATATCGACTAGTTTTCGTTTCCCCTGTTCTTTCGCGCGGCCCCTGATCATCCTTGACGCGAGCTCTGGTTCGACATCGTTTTTAAAAAACCACGAGCAAGCGTTCCTCGAGTTCGATTCAAAACACACGTGATATTTTTGCGAGAGATCGTGTCGAATCGTAGAGCGATACGAGCCAATCAAAGCCGAAAGTCTCGACGCAGGAACACGTAGGAGTTTTGGGAAGAGTAAACGAAAAATAATTCCTTTCCTCGAGAATTCTTTGATCTCCGATAAAACGAGAGGATCTTACGCGATTCTCCGATTGCGGTTTCGGCTTCGAATGGATCGCGAACGTATCAAACATTTATGAAAATGTCATGGCTACCGATAGGCTCGTAGTTTATCTCTACTTCGAACAAGTAAGCAAAACTATTTATCTAAAACATGGACACAAGTTCGCGGCACGGCTCGTAATGTACAAGCGTATCTATCTCGAACATCTCGCGCTGCCGCGTCATTCTGAAGCTCTATTAGTACCAGAGGATCGATACGAACGAAACAAGCGAAGACTAACTTTCTACGATTGTCTACAAATTGATTCGATAATTTTTCAAGATAATCGTACCAGTTTCGTCTAACTCAACGCACAGAAGAGCAGATTATTTTCGACCGAGTTAATCTTCGCTTGCTTTCCTGACACGCCGCGATTCTGATCCACAGATTCGCTCGATGATTAAGCGCATTAATGTTTCGATGCTTCGGGTATTGAAAGAGGATCTCTCCAAATATCGATTTGAGCAACGACACTGTTTCGAAACAATAATGCGTGAAACGAAACGAAAATAGACAATTTTCGAAGGATACAACGCGATCACAACAGGTACGCCGTCAAAACGAAATCGTACGGTCATTCTCAAACGTCGAACGGTGCAAATTGAAAGGAAGACTTGCATATTCCTCTTGAGGACGTTTGAGTAATTTAATTTAACGCGTATCAATGCCGTCTATCGGCGAATATAAACGTTATCGTCTCGTCGTTCAGACGCGTAATAACTATATAGAATGAATAATCTGCCAGCAGAGATCACGATACATGATTTGTATATGCGCGTATACATTCACGTGAATATAGTATAATATAGAGAGTAGAATATAACGCGATGTCGTATGTATCTCAATGTATCGTAGGAGTCTGGCTCGAAGAGTATTCTATAAAAATACTTTTCGGTTAGGATCGATTGACGCTGGTCCGCCAGGGGCTGTCTCTTTCCCGCGTGGAACAAACATTTTTATCGCGATTAAACTCGCTCTCGAGATACTTCGACGTTGAAAGATTGATTCGAGACAACCCTGAGCTTTCGAGATTCAATCACGGGAGTTGCACCGTAGGATATCCACGGAACGGAACGAGTGCACGCTCCGGGAAGGAAAAGTAGCGAGTTTATCGTTGCGGGGGACGGGGATGGGAGATGATCTGTGACGGGACAGAGGGGTATATAATTGATTCGATAAAAAGTGCACATGATCGGAGATCTCGCGGAACCGTGTGATGATCTATATGTATTTAGTAAAAGAGGTACCTATGACAAGCGCGCGTGACAAATGTGCGTTGAGTGTCGCGTTGCGAACTGAAAATGCATCTGATGGACGTTCGCTGTTGTTCGATGCGACGATTCCGAGGTCTCTGATCAGGTCACGATTTCTTTTTGGGAAAGATATATACAGGTATTGACGATATCTTGTACTTCTGTGTGTTTTTTTTGTTTTTTTTTTTTGTTTTTTTTTGTTTCAACCTCCTATACCGAGATAAAGTTCCCGTGTCAGGCGAAAAGTCTATCTAACAAAAAAGTCATGGGGTGCAGTGAAATTTTCCGTGCATGTCGTGTGAATCCAAATGAATCGGCCCATCTGTTCGTCGCATCTTCCAAGAGTATAGTAAGATTCGAAAGAGATAAAACGAATAAAGAAGAGAAATCTACGAGTCGAAATAATCGAGGTCGGCGAGATAATAAGTAACGGAAAGTGCAGTAATTCAGATGAGGCGAAAACAAAGACTAGAAAGGAAATTTGACGATATCTCAAGCTAAACAGCACCTTTTTGACTCGTATTTCCTTCATCATAAAACTTTTCGTTTCTCTCGTCTCTTCTCTCTCTGCATACCTCTTTCTCTCGCACTTTCTCTCGTTCTTTCTCTCGCTCACTTTCTCTCTGACAATCTCTCTATGATCTATCTTGTCGGACACACGTGACAAAACATAGGCCTTCTCTCGAGGTAAATCTCGATTAATCTTCCTTTAGTAAAATCGTTAAAGATATTGTCTTCGGGACGTTATACATTACTATTTTGCGTCGACGTATCGAGCTCTTTTTTATGTTTTACTGTCGAAGCGTCTTGCTTTATGTTTGCATGTATATTTGCGCATTTCTCCTGTATCCTTGTTTTATTCCCTTTTTTTATCTTAATAGTTGCACAGCCCACGGCTTTTTGTATCGCGTTGTGCACAAGTTTGCGTCACGCCGATGTCAGCCGTTCGTAAAGTTTATCTACGACGAAAGAAAACGTGAACGAATCAAAACTAGATTTAAAAATCATAAAATATCAAGCTCCGCCTTATAGTTGTTTCTTTTGTTTCATTAAAAAACGTCTTATGTTTGCGATTGTAAGGGACGCGAGGCGGCTGAAAAGGACGATCGCAATGTTAGGTAAGTACGTCGATCTTTTTTCAGTTGAAAAATGCATATCCCTTTCGTGAATTTCAATCGTTCTTGGTTGCTTCTCGCGATCTCGTCGTACGTTACCTAGCGATCAACTCGAAACAACGCAATGTAACTATACGCGTGTTATCTAACTAAAGAACAGAGTTATTGTCTATTCCTCTATGTGTGTGTTTTGTCGTGTACGTTTGCGAAAATCACCGCTTCGTGTGACCAACATTACCAACGATAAACGATAGCGTTATTCGCGTACCATCCGTCGACGCTTCTTTAGGACGAAACGAATCGCCTCAACACCCGCAAAAGCTCTTCTTATTGTTCTTTGATTTTTTTTTCTTTGAATCCCGTTTTCCCTTTTCCCTTTTCTTCTCGCCGTTGAATGTTCGCTATGTACATGCGCTTCCCTTCCGCGCTTCGACCAACCAATTTCTCTTTCGCGTCCTTTCACTCATATTTCTCTCTCTTTCATTCATTCATTCTCACACTTTCGCTCTTCCCCGTTTGCTCTTTCTCTCTCTCTCTCTCTCTTTCTGACACTAATACTTGTTGATCTTGTTCTTGTTGTTGTCGTATTTTTTTTTAAAACCATAAAAATATCAATGCCAGTATACCACCGACGTAGGTCGCTAACGTGTATATGTATATATATATATATATATATATATATATATATATATATATATATATATATATATATACGTATGCATGTATGTATAAGTATATACTAAATATATTCATATATATGTATGTATATATATGAATATCCATAATAACGTTACTTGAAGTACCTTCGGTAGTAACACCATGTATAGGTATATATAATAGGTATGTGTATAATGCATCATTTATTACGTGTACGTATCTCCTTTCTATTGCGCTAACTAACTACCATCTATTCGCGAACTACGGCTGTGGCTTGTCATCTTAAGGACCTAAGGGTGCAACGACGTAGTTAGTACGGGTTGGGTCGGTGGATGGGATCGAATGTCGAGGTTTTAGGTGGACGGTGTTCGATACAGAAGGATTTTTAGACACGGGCGAGGATCCTAAGCTCGCCTCGCGATCGACGAGAACGGGCGATACGAGATTCTCGGCTACTTCGTACGATACGGATACAAAACGATCGATAACTAACACCGCACGAAAATCGCGGGCTCTGAGGGTTGTACGTTGAAAAGGAAAGACCGCTACTGGTTGCTTTGATTCTTACTTTCCAGCGACCGTTCTGGCATGTCGCCATAACGTGCGTCTAAAAATTCTGTCACAAGTATATCGTCGTTATAGCTAATCTACTTGCCAACGACATTCATCTAAATTCGAAGACAGATCGTTTATAGAGTTATCTCGTGTCGAGACTCGCACGCCAGCATGTTTATGACAGAAATCGAAGGGATTCGTCTTGTTTACAAGCGAATTCAACCACGTTGAAGGAACAATACCGATCGAACGATGGGGGTGAAAGGGATGACGAACGGCTCGATCGTTTCTTTGCGGATCGAAGTACGCGAACCGGTCAGATATCGGTGTATCGAAAGTCGATACCGTGTTCAAAATCCGTAGCTCTGGTCATCTGAAATACATCGTAGACCCTCGATGAATGATCCGCCGTTGAACGATTTACGAGACCGTCGCGTAAATGAGATCGGTGAGGGGTGAAGAAAGATCGTTTGGTTCCTAACAATATCAATAACGACGTTGTATAGCATTTAATAGAGAGTATAGGTAATAGGTAGGTAAACGCTAAACGAAGCTCAGTTGATTGTTTCGGGAGCGAGCACCTCACTCGTTTTCACGTACAGTGTCGTTTCGCTAACTTATGCTTGTAAAATTAATTCGAAGGAGCGAGGTGTGTATGCGTGTATGCGTGTGCAACTGCGAGAGTCACCCTCCTTTTCCTTCGCTCGTCCCCTATCCTGTTTCTTGGACATCCTGCTACGTCACCCCGTCACCCCGTCACCCCACCACTCGAGACACCATATTCACAGTCTTCCGGTACCACTTACCCTCGCGCGGAGAAAATCTTGCACGCCGAAAGCCGAACAAACGACGTATCTTCTTCGTTCGAGTACATTTTTCAAAGACCTTGCTTATCAATGACAATTCGTGCACGCTTTCCTGTTCCTCAGAATCCTATGGTTCCACAGGGATGTCTTGGATGGTGAGGTACACACAAACGATCGTTTCGCTATGGTTTGGAGCAAGGAGGAACATCGCGAGTTTGATTCTGTTCTTCGTCGAAGACTTCCGGCAGCTGGAATAGCTTCTTGTCCGATCCAGAGCCACCGAACTAATTCTTTGACGTCAGGATTGTCACGAATTCTAAACAAACATCGTATCGTTCGAAAATCAAAATATAACATTGAATTTGCTAAGTAAAACGAGTTAGGCGACTTTCAATATTTAATTAACTCTATCGATAGCGTTACTTTTTCCATGTCGAGAAACTCGTTGAAACGAACATTATGAGAGAAATAAATTACCTTCATAATTTACCATCCCGTCACCGTCCAGATCCGCTTCCTTGATCATATCGTCGACTTCCTCTTCCGATAATTTCTCACCGAGGTTCGTCATCACGTGTCGCAGTTCCTTCGATGAGATCAGCCCGTCATTGTTCTTGTCGAACACTCTGAGAAAAGCAGACATTCCACGTTTAATATTTTTTACTCGAAGGTTTTTAAGAAGCACCTTTCGGTTTGATTAAAAGCGGAAAACGATGGCAGTGAACGCATAAGGTAACTTTGTGGTACCTGAACGCTTCGCGCAATTCTTTTTCACCGTCGGCACCCTTCATCTTCTTCGACATCATTTGCAGGAACTCGTTGAACTCGATGGTACCGTTTCCATCTTGATCCACCTCGTTCACCATATCCTCCAGCTCTGTTTCTAGAATGAAAAATTGGCCAGACATGAAGACGCGTCGAAGACGGTAGAACCAAAAGTTGCCGTTGAAACGACGAGACAACGTTTCGTTTCGTCGAGACATTTAATTTCCCCGGCAAATCCCTCGGGGCGGGAATAGAAGAACTTGACGCGCAGTTAATTAACCAAGGCCTGCACGTGCGCCTGGCTGTCACAGTTTCTAGCTTAGGATCGGTCGAAAGTTAATTTTCCCTAAGCTCTTGTCACAGCCTAGTTTTCAGGAATTCTACCGTTCAACTCTAACCGTTTTCGAAAGCCCTCGAAACTGACGGCCGAGATATTACGTAATTTAGTAAGAACCGTTCCCGTAAACTTTGCGTTACGTTTCGAACTTTTGACGCGTACCTCGGTGCTAGGAATGAAAAGCGTTTATCGGTCGTGACATCGTTTATTTCGTTGAAACTTTGGTCAGCGCGAAACATCGTCGTTCTAGCGTGTTCGCGACGACAAAATTGGAAAACTGCTACCCGACGCATCGTTCTCGTGGAATTAGCGCGATAACGTTTAGTAGACAATACGGTGGTTAGATCGGTTAGCGGTTTAGATAGCCGTTATATTTTTTGGTCGCGCGTGGACAGATTTCACCGGCTCATGGCTTGTAGCCAGCTTGCGTTCACCTTGATGCACGTGGACGACGAGCTGCCACATGGGCCATCGTGTTATCTTCGGTTTTGCGAAATCATTCAAAGTATCGCTTACCAGACGGCCTCTGCCCCAAAGATCGCATGACCACGCCGAGTTCCGCCATCGTGATAGTTCCATCTTCGTCCTTGTCGAACAGCATAAACGCCTCCTTGAATTCTGAAACCGTAAATCGTATTCATGGACGATACTCTATATTTAATTAATCTGCTTGTTTCGCTTTAAGTAGCAACATAAATCGAGAACGCGAGTGTCGAATTTCATTTTAACCAATTAAAACCGACCGCACGTTCGGCGTAGCGAATTATGGGAGATACCTGAAGTGATTGAAACACGAGAATAATTTCACCGTAATTTCTCTTTCCACGCTTCCGATGCAGTCGTAGCGACGTGTTTTCGTTGAAAATTCCAGAGATCGGTCAACCGGACCGTAAATAACAAGAGGGGAAAAACTTTGGCGGAAATTTGGCAATAGAACGATATACAACAAACGCTTCTGCTCGGCGTCGCATTGTTGAGAACCCGCGAATTTAGATGTCTATTAATCATGAGCGGTCCCGTGCGAGTGTGTACGTGTAAATAGGTGTGTGGTCACGCGTTACGAGTCGAGCAAAACTAGCCGAGAGCGTGCGAGCGCCGGGCAAGTGGCCAGCCACTACGGAATCGCGAGAGATGCGCCCGTTATAAATTCTCTGATACTCCGGCGAACGGCGCGTAGTAAAAATCCGGGCACGACAAGTGAGTTTCCTCGATGGTTTACGAGATGCGTCGCGTACGTCGAAGCAGCTTTTTTTGTTCCTTTGTCGACAACAGGAACCTGGTATTTCCATTCCTATCTTTGTACGTTCAGGTTTTATTACGACTCTTTTCACGCGCTGTCCCACTTCTTTTGGGACGATGTCGCAGCTACGATCGAGCGAACGTAATCGCGTTAGGGTTAAGAAAGAAGTTGAAAGAGAATTTCGATTCTCCGGGAGATCGAAAAGGTTCGCGATCGCTGCGTTTGATCGGGGAAATAAATTTCTGAAATGTCAATTGGTCTCTTAAACGTAGCACGAGCGACTGCTCCGTTGAAAGAACGATAAATCACGCGAGGTAACGAATCCAGTAGTAACGGTCCGGCAGATTATAGTTTGAAATCACGAAACGCTGCGCAACCGCGACGGACCGGCGAATGCGAGTTTCTAAATGTCGTCGTTCGATCTTTATCGTTCGCCTCGTAGATCGAACCGCATTCACCTTGCGTTTATCACCGCGTAAACACTCGGCGATGCATTAGCGTGCATAAACGAGCGGGCAATTTCTCATTCAGCGGTTTCCCATAGGCGCAATCGGCGATCTGTGGTCGCGTGCCGTGGTAAAAACTTGCGAGCGCCGCGACGCGCGTCGCGACGGATCGTTTTGAAAGCTCCTCGACGCTCGATAGCCGCGGACGCGTGCAAGGCCAATGCTCGCAGTCGCGTGAGCTCGAAATAATGTTTCGTGAAACATATTCCAGCGAGATATAACGAGATATACGCCCTTACGTAAAGGTACTCTCGCAAATTGAATGACCTTACACGCGGCTACTCGATGCTTCTATCTTACCGTTCTCCGTTTCGAAAGCTCGAATCGTTCATGCCGCGATCTCTCGAGTTAATTAATCAAAGCATCAACGGGTAGAAACGAGCGGATGCGAAGCGAGACCAAAGTGCTTTTGTAACACGCTCGCGTCCAAAGGGAAGTAGCTTTAGCACGACGTTCGGTGCAATTAAAAGAGTTCCCCGAGTATTGCGGCATTGCGGTGAAAATCGCGAACAACTTCTGTGTGTCTGTAATTTGCGAAACGAGGTACATACGTCGAGTACCATTGCCGAGCTAACGTGTCATACGCGTGTTCGCGTTCGTTCATCGTCGAGAACGACGAAAAAATTTCGACTTTGCACTCGTTAACGTTTTGCCGATGGACGCTCGAATTCTGGGTCAAAATCTTGACTCGTTACACTGGCACCGTGTTCGGCAAGAAGAAAGACATTTGTTGCTCTCTTTTTCGCGCCGTTAAAGGCAACGAACCTCTTAAAACGGTTCCATCTGGCAGGGAAAATGGGCTGTAATATAGCGCAAATACGAATAATCACGTCGTTCGTATTTCACAAATTGTCTCGAAAAGCGGAGTTTTTAACGGCGCTGAATGAAATTTTCCGCAAACTGTGAATACGTTATTTAAAGTCCACTTACCAGCCACCTGATCCTCCGTGAGCCCATATTCAGACTGAAAAGAGAAGAAGAGAAACAAGAAATGAGCGAAATTAGAAGATGCAGGAGACGCTGTGAAATTTAATTAAATAGTTAACGCGACACGGTTACATTTCGTCAAAATTTAATGTGCAGCCAGGACTAATGCACATTGCGGCAATCTGTTCGAATTCCGACCAAAATCTCATTAATTCGACCAAATTTACGGTGGATAATTTTCTCTTCGGTAACTACCCGAACGGTTGATTAATTTTTTCTCGATTCGCCGGTTTGCTGATTCGATTCGTCGAAATAAAACTGTATTCGGTCCGTTAAGGCATGCGAGGAACGCAGACTCCACTCTAGGGGCGGGTTAATTAATGTAACACCGTTCCAACGTTTTCCAGCGAGTATTTAATCACCTGGACGTATGCACGTACGGTCACGTAGAATTCGCACGATTAACGACCCTGTCCTAACTTGCAAATTGGTCGAGCCATGGTAATACCCGTACCGGCTTATCCGCCTTCTACACGCGACTGTGCTCGACATTGGTAAATCAGCATTAATAGACAGCGGATTAAGGAACATATGCCGGTAGCGCGATTACAGCAACGTCGACTTATCAGCGACCCCGTGGACCGCTATTGACGTTTACGCGGTCGCCATTGTGCAAATGACTTTGCCGATGAAAAGACCCCTGTGTTTCGAACATCATTTCACAAAGTTTCTATCGACGATAACGCACGAATCACCTTGACACGATCGAATGAGAACTCGCGTCGAACTGAGCTTCGAATGTGACTTAATCGTCTAGCGATTTAATTGTCTATACGAGCGAGTCTGTCATTCGGTTAAGCTTTGGCCGATTGCCTGTTAAGCTCACCCGTAGCTCTCTTCGACGATGGGAATACGGAAAAGTGGTCCAAGCGCGATTATTAATAATAGGATGTTGCAACTGCGGGACGACGTGACCGGAATCGCGCGGGAAAACGCGAGAAAGGTCATTGGATGATTTTGTTCGGAAATCACTAGTAGAGAAGGATTGCCTCCTTGGTGAACGTAATCGTCTTAGGAAGTGCTGGAAGTAACCAATTTCCTGGCAGTGTCGTTAATACGAGCGTTTTAGAAATAGTTTCCTAGAGCTCGCGTTAATGAAGCTCACCATAAGCCGAGCGGATTGGGTAAGTTTGCTCGTGAGTCAGCCATCGAGTGATTTATGGCTACGAGCGCATCGTTAATGTTGCAATTTCCACCGAAATAAACCTGTTGAATTTGGAAATTCATAATTCATATATTTTATTTAGAAACGAAAATGCCAATGACGCGCGAGAAAACGTCTGGCGTTTATACGGTATTTTCTCTATCGAGCGATCGCTTTGACTCGCAACGTGTTACACGGTTTAGCATCAATTGAGAGTCACCTTGTCGCGGAAACTCGTTCGTTCGATAATCCAGAAACGTCCAGGGATGTCGTTTCGAAATGACTTTCACGGATTACGTCCATGGAGATCCGTGAATGTAACCGTAAGTACTGTGAGAAAGGGACACGAGCCTGTCGGATCTGTCTTAGTCGAAAGCTCTTGGTTCGATGCTTCGAAGCTCTTTGGAAGTAGACAGAGTCGGCATTCAACTGGGTCACGTCCTTTTCCAGCGTTTCCGAGAGGAGCTCGCATAAATTCGCGAAAAGTCAGCGCACCGTTTACGAGTGTACGTGTCTGCCCCGCATTTATATGTATATTTACCCTGATCCCTTTGAATTCTGTTGCGACTCGAACACGCGATCGCTATCGCGTTCATCGAAAACGAATTAATGCCGAGGGACCTCTGTATCGTCGAATCGAATTACTTACGCTTATTTGTCGAATTTGTCCATCTATGGTGCTCGTCAATCTTCGCAGCTTTCCATATGCCGTCGTGTACTTCTTCTCGGCGTCTGCCATCTCGAGCAACACCGACGCGCACTAATTTCACCGATTAACAACCGATTACACCTGACAGCGTACAGCTCGAAATTACATCTGTTTCCGTCAACCGATTACACTGTCTCAACCACGTAATGCTTCGTGTTTCTCCTTAATTTCCACTCGAACCTCTCCCTTGTTACTTCTCAGCTTGTCTCCGGAACGAATCTTCGGCACTCTGGCTCGAAGAACCTGCCACGCGTCAATCGAACTAGCGCGGCTACAGGACCGAACACAAATAATATTTATGGACTAGCGAGCGGTAACGTCACCGGTTGTTTGTGGCAACGGATCGTTCGACTTCATTCTGATTCTCCCCTCCAGATTCTCGCGTAAGACAACCGGCGATTCTTCTCGGTCAACGGGAGTCAAAGATCGTCGGGCACATCTACTTACTACGGACGTAATTCGAGTTAAGATCGAGCGAACGTTAGAACCACCTTCGGCCGTTTTTAACTTGTCAACGGTCTACAACGATTGGCTCTCTATCTTCTTGTATGTTTGCTTCTCGTTCTCCGTCCTTTTCTATCTTTCATTCTGTTTTTGTTAATGGCAACTCGCTCCTGTCACCTTTGCCAAATGATTCGCGGTCGAAAATGCGTCTGATTCACCTTTCATCCGATTGCGACTGATCGAGTAGATATCTCCTTGAAAACGATTTTGAGAACGCGGAATGCCAAAGGTTCGCCAAACTGAATCGTGCCTATCTAGCATCATTTAACCGGACAACGACTGCAATAACGAAGTCTGCCACAAATATTTCGGTCGTTCTAACTTTGGGGCGATCTTATTATTGCATATCTAACTTCGGGACACGCTTCGTGCGTCAAGATCGAGTTTCTTGAACTTTACGATCGTTGCGTACGCGTATACGTTATTGGAACGTGAAACGAAAATCGTTGAAACCGGTCAATAATCGACGACTCGCGTGTACTTTCCTTAGCGAGAGTTTCGTTTCAACGGGACGAAGGTAAAGTCGTCTGTAACTATTTCTGGAGCGTCGCGACGAAAAATCACGGACACGTTGACCCGTTTTGTCGTGGGTGTCTCCTCGTGAATTTCTTGAAATGCATCGGCTCTAGCTATTTTTACGAATATGGGATATCGATGTAAACAACACTGTTGCCGTACCCTTGAAAACAACGTATATAGCCGAAAGCAATTTAAACGATGAAAAACTCGTTTCGCGTTTTATTGGATCGTGGATACGCGTCATCGGTGAATCGACCTTTGCTTACGACATTCGCGGAGGTTAAGTATCGAATTGAATTCGATTCGAATAAACGACAATTACGGATCGAAGTGACGCGTTAACGGCCCATGGTCCACTGACGATCGACGCCACCGAGGAAGAAGATTAAAAATTATTTCAAGCGACATTAAACTTTTAACAACTAACCGAGATCGAGAAAAAACGAATTTTGAACTACAATTACAGCGTGTCGTACTAGAAACGGCCGTTTTTACAATGACAACGCGTTCAAGTTGGTCGGTTTTCGAATTATTCTCGTTCACGGACCCGTGCTACCATCTGATGGAGAAGGACGGTCTAGATCAGACGCGTCTGGCCACTGCTATCCATTTCCACTGTGCTCGGCATGGTCGGTATCGATGTAGAGAAAGAACATTGTCTCTTACGATACGATACGCTCGTATGTATTTCGAAGCCCTACTTTACTGTACCGAGGTAGCATCAGACCTGATCGCGTCTGACCAATACCGACCGTCTCTACTGCGTACCAGTGTACGGGTAAATCGCGCAGGAAACGAAAAGAGTTTACTCACCAGATTGATCGTGACGATGAGGTCATACTGCTGCCTCTGGCCCTTCTTTTTGTTTTTGCCAGTCTTAACGGAAGCTGCCTTCGGCGTGACCTTAACCTGTCCCTTCTGTGCGGTGGGTTTCTGTGCCGGTTTCGCGGCAACTTTCGCACCAGGCGCCACCTTTTGCCCGCTTGAGAGCGGCGCTTTTTGACCCGCGGATCCCTTCTGGTTCACGTGACCCACTCCATCTGCTGGTTTGTTGCGAGCCTATTGTACGGGAAATAAAAGAGCATCGTTAGATTCGTCGGCGATCGATAGCTGCCACCGGGATACCTCTATCGGCGGACGTGTAATCGCGCTTTGCTTCCCACGTGACCGCGGATTAATGGAACTTCGAGGCTGAGTCGAAACCCAGCGCCGTTCGAGCTGTTCCTTTTAATTGCAGCCTGATTAAACAAGCGGCAAATGGAATCGCGGAATTCGTTTGGAAACTCTTCTTCTTCTTTTTTCCCTTCGTCAGCAGCCTCGTTCTTGCGGTTGAGCATAGTTTCGTTACCGGATCGTCGAATTTCTCCTTTGTTTCCGCGATAACGGCCTTTCATCGAGTTTCGGCTGAACCGCGATGGAAACGAAGCGGCCAAAGTTCGTTCGAAATGAAATCAACGGAACCGAGGGCACGCTCGGGCAGATCGGAATTCGAGCGACGTTCCCAAAGAAGATCGTTAGCTATCGCGTTCGCCCAGGAAAAAAGTTTTTATGAATTTGCGAGTTTGTTCGAAACGCGGACAAAGCGAGCATCGGCCATTGCAAAAATAACGTTGTTTACCGATGCTACTCGACCGTTGTGGCTGAAACGTAAACTAGGCCATCGACAATTGCAAATTTCTTTCACTCCGGTCGCAAGGTTATCTCCGATGTTCCGTATCTCAATCTATCTACCCGATCTCTTTGTTCGACGTTACGTATTTCCAATCGGAGAAAGATCGCTGTGTTTCGCATATCCGTCAAAGCCGAATTATCCAGGTTCCTCGATTAACCGTTTCGTTAAACGAGTCTTACCTTCGTCGAGCACGGTTTTAATCGAAGAAAAAAGCTTCTTTGATACGAATCGTTAACGAGAAAGGAAACGTGAAAAAAAAAAACGAAGCGTTACGCAGCGAGAACAATGCGCAGAAACGAAAATTCGTTCCTCCCGGAGATAAAAGAAATCTAATGTTGTAGGACGAACAATACCTTCAATTACGGAGTCGAGAATCTGAGCGAGCGTTGAGTCAACATTTCGAGGTCGGGGATGCATCGCGCGCCATTGTTCACAGGTTCGTGCTAATGACACATCGTTGAATGATCCACGGTAATTTCTGAGACTTTAGTCATCGCCCGCCACCAAGCCCATTGTTTTATTTTCCTGTTAGCTTTTCCGTGGAAATGAACCGCCTGCCACGATAATCAACACGCTGATATAGCTCAGACCAATTGTTTAGCTTGTATCAATTTCGGTAACTACGTAAAATAACATTTTCAATGTTAAAAATTGAAACCGTACCATCGGTATGACTTCGAAACGAGCAGCTTCTATTTTCCATAACACGATTCTTGAATCGAATGATCCTCAATGAATCAGCTGCGTCATCGACCACGTAATGACCGACAAAGGCCAAAATAGCCCACAGATCGATTCGGTCCACGAGTTGGTTTCAATCGGCGATCTTCAGGGGCATAAAAATCTTCGGATAACTTTATATCTGGCCTATAAATCCGATATTCTCGTTATCGCGAAATAAACGGAAGTGCACGTTCGTTCTCTCGACAGACAATCGTACAGATTCGGATCTTTGGAAACGATTCGGATTCCGACGGCGCGAATGCACATCGGCCGAGAATAAATCGAGTTAGTTGATACAAACTTCCGATCGATTTGGTATCTGCCGTCGAGGCCAAGGGGAAGAGGTTCGATAACGCAACGAAAAACGACGCTAATTGGATCGTACGTGGAACGATACGATACGTTCGAAGTTGTGCTTTCAAAATCTAGGCACGATCGGAATAAAAGTAAATTTTCCACCGTGAGTCATCGTTTTCGAGCGGTTTATGCAATCGACGAGAAAAAGGGGTGATCCAAGAAGTTCGTCGACCGTTTGCCCAATTACGCGGCAAGGTAGACTCCAGTTTAAATATAGAACGACTCGAGCGAGGTACACAATTGGTATTGGACATTCTAAAAATACTGAGGAGTTTATTCAAATAATAATTCCGCGTAGAGATGGCACGTCTTGCGTGGGCGGAACTGACGAGATAATTATAGCGTTTGCCTTCTACCGCGTTCTTACGAGAAGAAGCGCTATATCACCCGAGGCAGGCAGCCGTAAAAAACGCAGCCAGCGTTGCACTTTGCAATCGTTTACTACCTCTACAGCGCAACAATAACATTTTCTGCCACGGTACGATGAGTCAAGTTACGACGTTATGCAACGACAACCGCGGAGACCCTGTTCCCGCGGAGAACTGCCATAAATAATAACGGCGGTACACGAATTAAACGATGAATTTTAGCCCCTAATGCTCGCGATTGTTCCCAATTAAATCCGATCGTTTCACGATCAACAACGCGGGACTGGTCCAAACGTAACGGCCGTTGACGAATTTAATTAATAATTTAAAAATGATCGTATCTAAGGTTAAGAATTTAATGAGAGTCTGACAACGTAGCGTGGGTTGAAATTGCGTGTATACAGTTCCGATCGATCCATACATATCGAAGATACTAGATAATTCTTCCACGGGCCAACTCTATGAATTCATGAGTGTTCGAGGATATTAAATTTCTTGGTAAGCAATAAAAAGAATTATTGCACGAAACGACGCGGTGGTTGAATGGAAAGCAGTAGTATCATAGTCTGGAATGTTTTGAAATAGCATCGTCCCCACTTCTTTGCCCGTTCCGTTACCGTGTTTCCGTCCGCCTACTGCGAGACGAGATCCGCGATGCACGAAAATTTTACTGCTTTTCCCTCAAACTTTTTGGCAGGTTATCCGAACCGTGTAGAAAACAACCACATAGTCGCGGCTCTATGTAATATTCTCTCCTTATAATGTATCGAGTTGGCCACTTTTTTCGCGAACAATCATTTTAACGCGGCAATTTATCGTACGGGTGTTCGAAACTCTCGAACCATTTAAGAAGTCGATTCTCGCTGCACTCGAGGAACGTTCTAGTTTCAATTTTACGAAGAATATCCAGTTTCTCGGTGGGTGCGAGTAAGAGGGCGAACGAAGTTCGTGAAGATTTTCGAGCGTGGCGATCAAACGCGCTCGAGCATTCCAAGAGTGACAGGTTGACACGCGTCCTTGAGTTGGACGCGTTTTCGGGGCGCGTTGGTTAAACGTTTAACGCGGAGAACCGTAGCATTATAGCGGCGCGAACTGGCGTCGCTTCTCCGCGCGGGAACCTGTGAATTTCGACAGTTCGCAGGAAGGGATGAGAGAGAGAGACTCTTCTCCTCCCCTTCCATGCGTTCTAGCTGAGCTTATAAAAGATATCCAGTGCGGATAAACCATTAGTGCGAAACAACGAAGGGACAGAGCGTCGAGTTTATCTCCATACAACGGAAGATGGTCAGTTCCATAGCGATCGCGTGTCAAACGAGGCTCGACCGTGTGACGGATCGTCGTCGTTGTTGTTGCTGTTACTGCACGCGAACGCATTAATTGGTGGATTCTGTGCGGAAACGATAGAGTACCGGCAGCTTTGGCCAGGCGCCAGCAATCTTTCGATCGGATCTCGCTTTTCCGTACGGGAAATAATCGACGGACGGTGAATTAAAACGCCGCGCGCCGGCGAGTCTACATCGGGACTCGTCGCGTTCCTTTCTCTCTGCCCTTCTCCATCGTTTCCGCAGAAAAGTGCTGTTACGCGTTGGAAAGGTTTAATCGTACTGAAGCACGGTTTCTTCTTTGTTTCAGGATGACGAACAAGTCAAAAGTAAGTACGTCTCGACGACGGGACGAGCAGGAACGGGATTTCGTTGAATTTTAAAAGCAGATTTGACACGCGCAAAGGCAAGGGCGAACCTTACGTACCAGTTGCGCCCGTCGAGATTCGTTATCTAAACGCGAAATGGGCTTTATCCGACGATATCGATTTACCGGTGGGACGAATAACTCGATTTCTCGTTATTTCGCGAATTTTCTCGGAAACGTAACACCTATTCTCACGCGTCCGCCCATGCGTTCCATCGTTTCACCAGATACGACACACGGTGGAGAGCGCGGTACGTTTTCAACGTGATTGCGCAATCCCAGCTTCCTATCGCAAAATAAACCGTCGATTGACTTGGCCGCGTTATTTTAATACGCGCACACCGCTGGCAGAGCGTGTAAATAAATAGGAACCGGCGAGGCGCGGTTCGGCGTGACGATGCGCCTCGAGTTCGCACAACCGTCCCTCCTCGCGCTCTAGAATTTTCAGAGGAATGCGACGCCGTTTCTAATTCTGGCGGCTCGTTTCCGAGATACATACGTCGATGAAACAACGAAAATCGACGCCCGCTGTTAACCCGTTCCCATCCTTTCTTCTTACGAACACTCGGAAAACGAAGCTTCGTTGTATTTTACAGTGCTCAGGAGAGCCTTCTCCATGTTCGATTCGACGAAGCAGGGACGAATCGAGAAGGAAAAAGTGAGGACGATCCTGAACACCCTGGGGCACACTTTCGACGATCACGAGCTCGAAGTGCTGTTAAAACAAGAGGACGAAGATGGTACGGTATTTTCGATTTCGGTCGATCCGATCGACGAGAGAACGAACATTTCGTTGTCTTTCTGCGAGCGTTATAGCAATTTTTGGGCCGACGCTGGGTGCGCCACCGATCGATGCCTTCGTTCGACCGAACCGGGCCAAATAATTCATGATATAATGGCTGAGACGCGGCAATGCACCTGTATAGAGGTAACGACAGCTAAACGACTCGGACGCGAAAACTTTCTTCCGTCTTTTCTGGCAGAAGACTCGTTCGATTCGCGTTCAACGCAACGTCCAACGTTTCCCAATCGATTGTCGTACGCGCGACTATACTGATCACCGTTTTCCTACACCCTTTTCAGCTAATTAAACGTACCGCTTCGCGACGTTCTAGCCTTTCATTCTAGCCACCGACTGGACGTTTCAACGATTTAGCCGTGACATCGATCGCCGATACCGAGCCGGACAACGGGAATTAGCGTAAGCTCGTCGAATTGCCCCGAAATCGAGACAATGCCGGTAGCTAACAGCGCGTTCCATGCTTCAGCTTTATCAGCGAGTATTATTATGCAGATACAGTCCTCCGCGTCGACGAAATATCCGAGATATCGTATAATTATTCCGGTTTCGAATCTAATTTTCTGTCGAGACGTACCTCGAACGCGGCTGCGACCGTTCGACGGACATTACGTATCCAGGCTCGATGGAAATTTCAGATTTATTTTCAGTTCCGCGTGAACGAAGCCGCTTGGAACGCTACCAAGTACATTATTCCGTGGATATTTTTCCACGGACATGGTTGTTTACGGTGTCGTGCCTGCGTCAAAGGAAAGACAACGTGTACGAAGAAGAGTGGTTTTTAATCGACGATTGATCGGGCTTTCAGGCAGCGGCCAATTAAATTTCGATTCGTTCTATCGGGTGGCCAGCCACTTCCAAGAGGAGGACGACGAGGCGCTGCAGAAAGAGCTGAAAGAGGCTTTCAGGCTCTACGACAAGGAAGGCAACGGTTACATTCCCACGACTTCTCTGCGAGAGATCCTGATGGCTCTGGACGATCAGATAACTCCGGATCAAATGGACGGCATGATCGCTGAAATCGATACCGACGGTTCTGGTACCGTCGACTTTGACGGTAAGTTTTCATTTTTTCTAACTACCTAATTATCCACGTTCGTTATCGCGTTAAAGTATCTCGCACGTTGCCTCGGGTTTGTTCCGAATACGCATTACGATATTTTTGGCGAGGGAAAGGCAAGTCGGACGAGAAAACGGTTACGATATCGAACACGCGAACTTTTTTGTTAGCCCGATATCTATAGAGCTCGTTACGGTGGTTCGTACGAGGGCTTGATTAAACCTCGAACGACTTAATACACCGTCCTTTGAAAGCTCCTTTCAAAATACTCGGGCCAGGCCGTATAAAGGGACAAGGGTACGACCTACTTACTTTCCAGGAGAAACATTCGTCTTGCGCGACGATCGAATGAAAAGAAATACTTCGTAATAATCTGTAGGATCAGCTACGCAATCTTTCTTTCGATAATAAGTACTCGATCGCGAAGGATCCGTTCCGAAAGCCTCGAATAGGAAACTTGTACCTCACGAGAATATTAACCTCGTTCATTTTTTCCCTTGCAGAGTTCATGGAGATGATGACCGGCGATTAAGCGCTTTGTCGAGGGCTCACCGTTTGGCGTGAAAGGAACTCTTGCATTTTCTTTCTACGATACTTCCGTTAATCGCGGGCGAACGAGCGGTCCTTTGTCTTTCCGTGTCTTTTTCGAAACAGAAATTCTTCGAGGGAGAATCGAGCACGCGTCGCTCGTTAGAACCGAGCTTAAACATAAAGGATCCAAGAGACTTCACCGAACTCTATCTTGCTCGTGCCATTTGTTCCCGCGTCATGTATCGGAATCGTTAATTGGACACTCGATTAAACGCTATCTTTCACGATTGCACAACTGCTGTTTTGATTGCGAGTACCAATGGACCAAATTGTACGATTCGAATCGACCCGTGGGAGTCGTCTGTCATTCGTTATTCTTCTGTTCGCGTGACGAATCGACAACTATCGGGGGCTTCGAGAGCGATCGCGTTCTTACAGGAAATCGACCGATTCCTTGGAATCGTTCCTTTTTCGCGGTAAAGACGCGTGGAGGCGGCCAATAATTCTTGAAAGTCTTCTCGAGAGTAGAAAAGTTGTATGGGATATTAATCGAAGATCTCTGTCGAACGAATCACCGAGCGTGCAGGAGTCTCGTGTTCGAATTCCGCGAAGGCTACTTATTCGATCAAGTCGGCCATCGACTCGCGACTAGATTCGAGGTCTTCGTGCTTTATAGGTTCGCGGTGTGCATGTGTCGAACAGGTTATCGAGCGTATACACGATGATACCGCTTGGTTGGTCATTCGATAACAACGAGAATACGGGACTACTCGTTTGCTCTTTCGATTCAACTGCCAGGTCAATTTTGCCTCGATCGCGTCTAGACGCATTCGACACGTTGCATCTTCCGGTCTTGCGACAAATGTATATCGACGGTTATAATAAATAAACTTGCCTCGCTTCGTTAATTCGTAACGAGAGAGGTAATCGCGTTCCCTAATGATTTCGCCCCAGAGACGTTGCAGATTTCCATATCCGACAAGGGAGTAATTCCGGACGATCAGCTTCGAATCTCGAGAACGAGCAGCGTCTTTAAAAGATTTTCTCCGACGGAAAAGAACGCGAGAAAATCGCGATCCAGTGAAAACGCCCAGAAACACCCGTCGCCACCCAACCTCTCCCATGTTCCGCTTTTGAGTTTCTCTCTCTTTCTCGTCTTCTCTCCGTTCGCCTCGTCTACTCGACTAGGATCACGGCTGCTGGCCCCGGCCGTTTCACCCACTCAAGTTTTGTCCGAGTGGTTGCGAGCGAGACCCGGAAGCCGCTTCCGAAGGATCAATAATTGGGGCCGACTGCGACCGCCCTTGAAAAGCTATACCCTCTAGGTGGATGTGTGGCGGTTCGTAAAAATGCATCGAGGATTCAAAGGATCGTGTCGCGAGTGGACACAGGAGACTTTGACTTTAATCGGTCGAGAGTAGCCGTTGAATGAAAAGCTCGCAGATATTTCGGCAATTTTGTTTCGGCAGAAAGTGGGTCTGTATACAAGACCGTTTCCGCGGGGATATCTCGAGTTAATGGTGGTCGTTAAAATTGCTCGAGAAGAAGGAAAAATCGTTTGAAACGGTATGAAGCACTGGTAAGACTTGTTACACGAGGGAAACAAAAGGAAAGCTATAGCCCCGAAGAGCAATTACTATAATTGCGACCTGGATTGTTCGTCTTTATACTCGTGACGCTGTAACGTCGTCGTTTTCTACGCGTTTAATATGAGTACCGTCGTTGTTTCTCGAGTGACGTAGCGATCTACGTGGAACGCCCGTTTGCGACTGAACGAACACGTTACGAACGCGTGGACGGAACGATTTAATCGACTGCTGGTCGAGAGATCGACGTGACGCGAATGATGGATATCCAATATATCCGTCGGTAGGAGACAGCTCGACATGGCTGCAGCAGGTGCTAGCTCGTGCGTGAATAAAAATCTGTTCGTATCGTTCCAGTTGCACGTACGGTTCTCCGACGGGACCGTGAAGGAAGCCGGAACAACGTTGGGACGTCAAACGCATTCCCCGAAATGCGACTAGAAATTCCAGAGTATTCGATCGCACGTTGCGCCGATGCTCGACAACGTCGTTCCTAATGATTCCAATAACGTCCGATGGAATTAACGCGATTAACGCCGGTGACGATCGCGCTAACGCGGTTCCACAGAGATTTCGCGCGGAACTCAAAGGCTACTGCGAGCAGCGGTGCGTGAAAGCGATCAAACAACCGCGCGAAATCACGACCTTGGAACGTGTCACTGCACCTGCAATCGAATAGGCAGAAACAACCGATACGATTAATAATTAAAGTAATAGCCACGGCGACACCAGCGAGAAGGGTGCAGCCGGATTATCGATCGTCGTTCTCAACCCGAACCATCCTCAACCTGAATCTACTGCCTTCCCCACTACGTTCAAACACTGTCGCCGTCCTCTCTTATTGCTTTTATATCGGACGCCTACTTGTCAGAAGGGTGCTCCGAACGAGGGCCTAAAATGCCATTCACCCGGACTTTCTACGCTCTTCATTTGCGAGAGAGGCCGTTTTTGGCGCGTTTGTTTCCAAAAGTGGTTTCTCGTCTCGAAAATGAATCGTCTCGCGCCTCCGCAGTTTGTCCGCTACGACAGGAATTCGTTGCTCCTTTACCGCATTCCGGAAGCGATAGATTTGAACCTTCACGAACGAAAGTCGCCGAGGAAAGAAATATCGATGGCCTTTTTTCATCTTCCGAAACGGTCTACCCATTTCCGTCCATGAAATCCAGATTCTAAACGTTCTCGCTAACGACGTTAATTTGTTCTGCTTATTAAATGTTTAACCGACAATACACGATCGCTGTTGCGTTAATTAGCAACATCGTGCGCCAAGGTACGAAGACGCGAGAACCTGCTTAAACATTCGAAAGAGCTTATTACTCGATTAAACGTTTTCTCGGACGAAGGTAATCAAGTGTCCGATAACCATTCGATTCACGACGAAAAGCGCAGCCGTGGCACCACGCCCCGTCGCTCGCACTGCAATCCAGTGGTTCAAGATCAAACGGTCCCGTCTAAATAGCCCGCAGAGAGAGCACGATTCGCGGTCCCAGTAATTAATATGTAAAACCGCAGAGAAACGTTGCTGGCGAAGGAAACTCGACGGCCGAAAGTCGAGGCAAGAATTAATTACCAACCCAGATTTCTTCGCCACTATTTCGATCGAATCAACTTCGAAACGAAGGTTCGTTCGAGCGATTCTCGACGCGAAAAAAATTTCAGGGTCCAGTTTTTGGATTAATAGTCCACGTGACGCGTAAATAACGACCCGTCTCGAATAACACGGGCCGTGTCGCCGATTCGGTTCGTCCGCCATCGAACACGGCGACACCGAGTCTGCGAACTCGTGTATCGTCCTCCGCTCCTCTTACTTGCTGTACTTACTTTGCCCCTCGCGCATCTTCGCGAACTGTGTCGAGAGAAGAGAAAACAGAACAAAATAAAAGAGAAGAAGAAGAAGGTGAGTAAGAAAGATCGAGTTAGAATGGATGCACGCGTAGAAGACGGTGGACCGAGATACAAAAAGTGTGGTAAAAGACATGCAAGATTCTATGGGTTGGGAGTTGTTGAAGGTGTGTGCGTAAGGGTGGCATGCCTCATTCAGCATTCCTGAGTCTCTGCGCGTGAAAAGAGAAAACCGTCAACATGCATGTACTATAGACGGAAGCATGTACTACCATTGAATATTTCTGTCGTAAAATATAGAACTATGTAAATCGTAGCCGTAGAGCCTATCGTTTCGTATACCGTTTCGCGATAAAGCGTCCCATAACGGTCGACTAATCGCGGTGACTTTGGGTCGGTCGTTCGTTGTCTCGTTCTCGACGTTAATGGTGTGGCGATCGTGAACGTAATAACGCGATAGAACGTAACTGGGTTAGTTAATCTGATTCCCGAGAAACGGGAAACTAAAGAAACCCGCGTACTCTACGCATCTACGCACGAGCAACTTTAGTGTATTTAGTCTATACTCTAAGTGTCTAGCTATGTCCAGCTAAAATAGCTAGTATTACTAATTTCTCAACTATATGTGGATTATGTCATTTTGGTATGTACCTGGCTCAGGCTTCTAAAGCTACTTGTACTGGCGCTGCGGGCCTGTAAACACAAGTACAGTACAGGTCACCAATCACCACACAACACTGCAGTTGGAAAAGTACAAATAGAGATATGATATAGAATATATAGATACATGGGATATAGCTGGTTACGATTTAATACGGGCACGTGGTAGCGTCCAACATATAGTCCAAAGGTGAGAGTACATACATGGTAGTCTATGGTAATCTATGAAATACAGAAAGAGTACGCGCATGTACTTGTCGGTTTGTTGGACGAAAAAACAAACGTGTTTCATCGGGAAGATCAGCAGGGAAGGTCCTCTCGCTCGAGAAGGATCCCGATCGAAATTAACTGGAATTCTCCTGTAGTTGTACCACGATTCGAACAATGTTCTATTAACTCTTTCGGTGCTAAATAATTTGGACAAACACGCAATTAAATCTCAGCGATAGTATTCGGAATATCCAATTTCGCGATGCTTCGTACAGCTCAAAGGGTTAAGGTCGTCGACGAATATTCTCTCTCCGAACTTCCAGAGCCTCATCCCATCGAAGCTCCGAGGACATGGCAAGGATATTTTCCAAAGACAGACGTTCCCTGCTGACGTGGAGAGTACGCGAACCGATCTCGCGAAATTTGTCATTTTCGTAAACACGGTATATACATCGTGGTAGTACAGCGTATCAACAGCAGTGCACACCGAACACAGACGACAGCATAGCGTGAGTTCTCAGTGTTGAACAGTTACGAGGCGAGTTTTCGTGTCTTCCGCGGTTACGTGTAGCTCAGATTTCTGTACAACCAAAGCGTTTAGGAAAAGCAAAGAGATAGTATCTCGTGACAAAGTGGAAAGGAAAGGTTCGTGTTGACTCTTCGCCACGGTAACTTTCATTTTGCGGGTAGATTTTCTCGTAGAATCGCGTTGTTCGCATGAATCTCGAAGCTCGTACAAAACCGACGTTCTCTTCTTGGGGTTTACTCATTGTTCGCCTGCCAGTTAATTTCAATCGCGGCTGTTACACAGGTCCAGTACGCCTCCGTACAATTCTCGATTAATCCGAACTCGAGAAGCTTCCAAAGATAGCGGCATCGAGGCTTTACAGAAAAAAGAAGGGCAACAGTTTCGTTGTCGCGAACTTTTGCGGCGGTTTGCGCTCAAGAGCCGCCACTGTCGTTTTAATTAGGACTCGGTTTCGTTTGTCAAAGATAACGAGGCGGCACGCGTGAAAAGTGGTTACCTTGAAATCTCTGACGCGCTTGCAAGAAAGAGTAATTATTACGAACAAATTATAACCTGATTCGTGTGATCAAACTTTCATAAACGATACCGATCGGTATGTTTAAAATATACCTTACGAAAATATGGAAGCTCTCCAAATTTATCGGCCATCAAAATTTTAGCTCGCGTTCGCGTTACGAACAGTGGCAAAGTGTGCAAGGTGAACGAATGCGTTTTCACGCTCAATTATCCGCTCGTTATGTTTAGTACGCTTTCGCCTGGTTCGTTGCTTCCAAAGTACACATTCTGTAGTATTAATACAATCGCGATTCGCGCGTGGAATTCGCAACGGAAGGATCGCGATGAATTCGCGGCGAAAGAAACGTTAATCGCGTATTTTCGATAAATGGATTTAATTTCCATCGAACGAGGCGATGGAAGGTTTCGAGGCCTATCGAGATTCGTAGATCATTAAAATTCCGGTCAACCGTAAATGTTCGCTAATTGAATGTTCACCGTGGGAGTAGCGCGACGGACACGCTGAATATTTCCACTGTCGCGCGACCAGTCAAGTGAAAATTTGCAAAACAATCGAGCGACATGGGAGCAATTTACCACACGGTACGTGCCACGGTCGAGGCGAGTTGTCGCGGATAAACGGATCGCTCGCGAACGTCGGTAAATAGCGATATCTTTAAACCGTGTATCGTTCTATTTTTACGTGTTACCAGTTCGTTAAAAATTAACGTGTCAAGTGTCTCCAACGAGCGAATACGTGTGCCACGAGCCTCGAATAGAGTTTCTAGTAGCAGATAACAGGGACGACAGATAACGTACAGCTCGCAAAACGGTTTGGTTAACGCAAACGAGCTACGATAAAGCTGCCTTGCATCGAGATACGCGTTTGCTTTGCGTGTTGTCGAAGGCTTAACCGGATTATTATTTTCCGGAGATTACGATGCGAGCCAGGGAAAAACCATGTCGTTTAAGTGACGAGAGAATATCGCGAAATCTAAAATGGATCTGAGATTGCTCGAATTTCGTCCGCAAAAAGGACGCGTTCAACACGAGGACGTCTTTTTTCGTAGCGGGAGTTCTCCTTTCGATAATTACTTGGCATGATGCAGCCAGTTGTCGATGGCCACTTAATTAGCCGCAGGAACGAGGAACGGAAAAAGACCAAGCGGGAGGACGTTCGAACAATGAGATGGAAAAAATTCGTCGTCCGGTAAAGGCGGATTTAATTTCCGTTCCCGCGATAGGGCACAAGCTCGTAACGAATTTTCTTATCGTTCTTACGGTTGCTTTTTGTCACTGTCTATTGGTTGCGGTTGGGACTCATTGCCAGAGTCGACGATGTTCGATAACTTTTTACGAATTTTCTCGCAATTTTTCGTCCAATCGAGCAACTAACGCTTGCCAGCTTTTTTTCTTTCATCTCGATATTTTTACAGCGATTCGAACCGCGCACCGTTTCTAGGGCTGACTTTTTGCTTCGAAAAAATACGCGATAGGTGATTCAGTGGAAGTAGCTAAGATTCTCTTAATGGAAAAAAAGGGATCCTTTGGTATACCCGAGAGAAGAGCGAGTAGAAGATCACCTGGCGCCGTAAAAGCACTCTAAAAGCTCCCATGAATAGCACCGATTTAACTCGCCAAGAATAGTCTTCCTCCTGAGCGCGAAATGTTCTCGAACGCTCCTTTTTTCGGCGTGAAAGTATAACGTAACATTTGAGTTAATCGCTCATCTTTTAACCGTGAACTTATGCAAATAGTGAATCGACTAAAATAAAAAATTAACAAGAATCGAACCTTCCCGTTACTATGCAAAAACCTGAGAATATCGACGAAGCGTTCACCGACAGTATGAAATCTTCATTAGTACACACGTTGCGCGTGCAATCCTCTTTCCTAGCTTTGCAAGAGTCTACGCTAACATACCGCACGTCGTCAATCGTATCTACGTAATCTGTCTCGCGACGAACGAGATTCATGCGAACATTTAACGATTCGAGCGTTTATTCGAGTTATTCATGGATGCTTCGGCTTTCCATGATTGTTGCTTTTTAAAACAGCGAGATCGTACGATTACGCGATGGAATCGTACCTTGTAACTCGGTATGCTTCTGTATGTTTCATAGGGGGAATAATAAAAGGTGACACGTGTCCAGATAATACCATCGAGAGGATTAAAGAAAGATATCTATCGAACAATTATAGCGGGAAAAATTCGCGAGGCGAAGTATGTTAAAGTTGAGTCGGCTTGATCTGTGCAGAAAAAAGTTGTCAGTCTTTGTCTCGCGAATCGTTGGAGAGGATCACGAAATAATCCTAGTCGGGTGATCGACGATATCGAACGCGAATAAAAAAAACGGTGCTCGAATTGGTCTGTTTTGCGAATAAGATTTCGTCGATGTTACCTTGCTCCTGTTTCGTGGCGCGAAGTCTTCTTTGCTGGCCTTCCGTCGTTTATCCTTAAGGATCATTCTCGCCGCGGCGAACGCCATTCTGCCGATGCACTTTCCTTTCTTTTCGTTTCGTTTCTCTGTTTGGCAGCTTCGTCGGATCCGACGAGAAGAATACGAGACACGCGTTCGGCGAATCGAGCGCGCACACACAATCAACCACAGCCTAGCAGGAAATTGCTGATAATTTGCGATTCGGTATTCGCGAATGAACTAATGTAGACTATTATTGCTTCTCGATCACACGGATTATCGTTGAATTACGATCGGGCAACTCGCGACTACGATTTGATCGATGCGCTTACGTACGAACATACGTATACGTTTGTAATTACGATTATATACGTATCGTGTAAATTGAAATTCGCGACGCTACTTTTGTACTACGAAATATCTACGGCTCTTCTTTGCCCCTCTTATTATCGCTTGACTAGAATTAATATTGACGTCGTCTATTCTGGCCGCCGCCTCTATCGTTGATTCTTCTACTTGCTCGGCCCGCGTTTCCCTTCGTTCGCCCGCTTCGCGAGCGCGACCGAAAAGACGAGATCGTTGAACACCGTCGATTATGATTTTCAGAATAAACACAGCCAATGGTTGTCCGCGGATTGACTAGACTCCGTTTCCTCGTTTCCCGAGTTTCCTCGTGATATCGACACCGTGGACGAGCGACGTTTGACGTCGCCGTTGGTATCTCTTTGTTCCTCTCGTTTCTGGTGTGTAGCTCGATGACGGGCTCTCGCGAAAGCTCGACGAGGACATTTGCCTGTCGCTATGTCACCGTTATTTCCGCTGGATTCTTCGTCCTCGACGTTTCTCGATAAATACAACGTTCCCTCTTATTCTCTCCTCTTTCCTTTTGTTGCGAGCTCGTCCGTTGTTATACGCTCCTTCAAACGACTACATTCCAAGCGACGCGAGCCGCGGCTGATGCTTCTTCATGGCTCGATCGATCGATCATTAGTTGCTGCAATAATGGCCATGGATCTAAAAAGAAACGGACTCGTTCACGGACCGGATCGATTCCGTTTGGTTAACGGTGTTTCCAGACGAACTAGCTCGCCATTCTTCCCGACGTTAATTTCGTCGATCCGATATTATCGCGATTTTTCTATTATCGTTCCGCCTTTGATCTGTTACCAGTACGCACTTTTGACTTTCTTTCGATACGAGAGAATAGAACGGAGCGAAGATTTTCGCACTCCTGGTGTTGTTCGCTTTTCTCCGGACCAGAAAAAAACATTGAAACCGTGATAGAAGGAAGGAAAACGCGAAAACTCCAGGTTTGGAGTATGGTTTGAAGAGGAGTCGACGAGCCTCGTTGAAGAGGACGAGAAGGAAGGTAAAATGAACTCCGTTTGCGCCTGGTCTCAGCAGCGAAACTTTTTCTAATTAAATTCGCTCGCTCGACGCCTCGATAGATTTTTGCGAAGGAAAACAAATCGACGAGAGCTAGAACGAGTCGTTTTCGCGCTCCTAGGCTTTAGCGTAGTTTCGCGCAGGAAACGAAATGTTCGAGTGAGAAACGAGCCTCTTGCATTCCCCCGTTTCAAATAATTCACCGCAACGTCTGCACGGGTTCCGGGTTTCTCGCTCGAAACGTTATTTCGCAATTTACCCGTCCAACGAGTCACAAAATAATTCAATTTGCACGTTAATAGCTCCGCCGCTCTGTGTCGTGTTTAATTTAGCACCGTCTCGAATTTGTCGGATAAGAGGCGCTATATGTAGAAAAATTACTATCGTTATTCTTCCCCTCCCCCTGTCGACAATTTTTCGGTCAGCAACGAACGTGCACGAAGGGACTCCTTGGTCGTCGTTCGTCCAGAAACATCTAACGAGATACGGTCCGTTGTAACGAGACGAAAATCTCGCATTTCGAGCGGAACGCGTCACGAAAATGGGGGAAGTTTAAATCGATGCAACGGACCGTGTTATTCGAGCCCGAAATACTAACGGACAATACCGACGAATCGCTTTGCGTTGAAAAGCGTCGCGCTCGAAGCTGTCCCGTGAAACGATATGTCCGGCTGAAATTAAACTTTTACTAGCTCAGAGTGCACGATATCGGATGCGCAGACATGGCTCGGTAATAAAGCTTTTAAAAAGTATGCACGATAATACGGATGTCAACTAAGGGGACCAGAGATAAAAAGTTATTCGAGGAGCGCGTTGTTACAGGTTGCTTTTCGAGGCGTGGCCGCGTACGTACGCCTCGATCTACTTAATCGATTCTACACAAGAATCCGACCACGGGAGAAGCTGTCGATGTTCAAAAAGATACATGGTACAAAATAACTAACAAGTTTTGTAGTCTCCCTAAAAGATCGCGTACTCGATACTCGTTTAATTAGCGGTCATTCGATTTTCCCGGTTCTCGTGTAACGTTTAAATAAATTACACGCTCTATCGATCGAAATGTTGTAATCTAAAATCAGACACACGCGAATATCTAGGTATTTCCACGAATCGTATCTGACCTGACTTCCATCGCGGATGGCACACCTATGCGGATAATATGCACAACATTTTTGTGTCGCGACGAACTTGGAGCAACGTTTTCAATCAGCGATTTGCGCGCTCGAGTTTCTCGTCGTTTCCTTACCTAAAGAAGATATTCGATTTTCCTCGATCGGGCTTAGCCACGGTAAGGATAGTTCGAACGACAGGAGTAATAACGTCGATAAGAGCATATCATCGAAACTCGAATGAGATTTTCCGAGGAGCAGTTTCATTGAAAAATTGCAATTTCTACCCTGTCCAGGGCTAACAGCCTCTCGTCGAGCAGCAGATTTAATCGGGCATGCGTGTATCGACCGTCCTGAAATCATTCTCCTCTTGAAATTAAAATATCGGATTTCGTCCTCCTATGTTACGAGGTAATATTTCCTTCCGATCCATTGCCGATCTTTCGTGCCTCCAAATCGCGTCACGAGCTCGTCCCGTTCCGTCGGATCACGTCCACGAGAACGCTAGAATCGGAGCGATCGAGCCCGACACGATAAATGCGGTCGACCAACCGCGAAATCGGATCGTCGATAACGAACTCCTGGAGGAGATGGTCCTCCGGAAATTCAGAAGATTATGCGGATATCGAGAAGACTCGTTTTCGCCGAATGAGAAGTTTGTCCGTGTAAAAGAACGACGCGTTGTAACAGGTAAGATTAATCTGAAGTTTGGCCTACTTCGAGCAGAACAACGCCGCCACGGGGGTTCCTTATAGGAAGACACCGATTTAAGGCTGATCTCGCGGATTCTGGTAAACATGATCGACAGGCAAATTTTTCACGCCGGACCGTTTGATTTACCGTTTCGAAACTTTCGAAAGCTCCCAAAGAAGGGCAATGCCAACGAGGATTTAAAGTTCGACGCGCGTATCGAGGACCACGTATCTCGACGAGGTTCTAACGAAAACTTATTCGCGCGTTATCTCGTCACAGCGAATTTGCGATCGTTTGCTAAGCCAGTCACGATTCCCTCGTTTCAGACGTATGTGTGACGTCTCGACGACCGTGGCGTCGGCCTCTGCCGCTGCTTAAAACTCGATTAACCCTTTCGATGGTACGCGTCACTATACTGGCTTCCCGCTAAACGATCATTCGAGACGAAACGTCGTAGTGGCCTTGTATCTCCTTTGTCTAATTGATGTTACTTCGTACCAACGTTTGTACCGTGAATTATACTGCCTGTAGTTCGAAGCGGTGGCCGTGTTTATGTATCGACGGAAGGCGTTTCGTGGCTCAAAGTTACGCGTACAGTTAGTCCAAAGGATTAAACGAGTATCGATGTAACATCGAGGGGACAAGAAGCCACGGAAGCCGGATTAATGCTTGCGGTGGTCACGCGCGTTTAAGAACTAGTTTCTGGCGAAAGAAGAGTATTCGACCTGGCGACAAGTACCATTACATCGAGATCGCGGGTACATCGTTGGTAAAACACGGTTGTACGGAAACTCGACGATGTGCATTATCCGGCACGAAGAACATAAATCAATCGGCATAAAAAGGGAATCGAAGGCGACGTTTAATGAGCGGTGTTCGGTTCGTTACGCGGGCGTCGCATCGTCCGTGTGTGTCTGGCCGTTGCCGATGCAACGGACGAGCGTGTATGCTCATCGCTGGTATGCAGAGAAACGAAGTCACTGGGCTATCGATGGTGTGGCTGGTTGTTTAGGTTAACAGCCCCTAGTCACGCACTAGCGAACGGATCGCTATACCGTTCACCCTCTGGACACACGTCCGCCCTCTGTCCTTTCCTTCGACTCGCTTTATCGTACGCTTGCTGCGTGGCTTGTCCGTTACGTTATGTCCCTGATTTCGATCCGCAGTCTCTCGGCCGAGTAAAATTACCAGATACTGACCCGTTCGAGAAAATCACTTGGCCCGATAATCTTTGACGTTATCCTCCTCTGGGGATACGATTGAAACGAATTGGCCAATTCGGTCTACTCTCTTTTCTCCTCGATGCTCGGGAATCAGTGCCTCCGAGGAAAATTTGTTGTCGGATAATGTCACGGTGGCTGTAGCGTTAGCGTGCCTTTATTTTTATGTTCCATCGTATCTGATTACGCGACGCTCGTTTGCATAATTATCCCATAAATACAACGCTAACGCTCTGTTCGAATATCGTAAAGAACAACGTTCTTTCTTCTCGACGTCAAACATCTGGATTTATTCCGCAAGTTTTGTGCCAGACAGGTTAGCACGATTCAATACCCCATTGGGCAATTATTTTGTTACCCCGAGCGATCGCTTTCCGTGGCCAGCTAAAGCTTGCCTCAAAGAGTATTATCCGCATGATGGAACGATGCTTCGACGAGAGAGCATCGACCATGCGTTGCCTCTATCAAACGTCGTGACGCGTAAAGTGTCGAACGTCTTAAGTCGGAAAAAAATGTAACGCTGAATCGACATGAAAGAGAACGTGCATCTCGTTTCTCTTCGGTTCGTGGAAGGGTACGCAAGCGTGTCGAGATAAATTTCTGTTCGTTCGAAGAGAATTGCAATTTTCCAGGGAAATCGAGTCTCGTGCGTTCCGCTCGAGAATTTCCGCTAAGTCGATGATTAATAATCAAAACGACAAATCAGAAACGAACCGCTCTCACTCGACGCCGCTTAATGCTCCATATTTCATCGAATCTGTCTTCCGGTTTCTCGGGAATCTTGGCTGTAGGCTGAGTTCTCGGTATCCTGGAATCAATTTCAGATATTGCAAGGCGGTTACGCCAAGTTTCGTACGATACAAGTTGTCTTTATATCTCATCGTTTCGCGATTTCGCATCCGAACGCAAATAATCATTAACGTCCGTAATCCTGCGCGTTCGCGAGCTGGATAGACATTCGAAAGGAATCTTTCCGAAAATCGTGTCTTCCCCGCGTCCCGTTCCATCTTTGTTGCTCTCGTGGGAACTTGGTGTGGAGGTAGTATTGATCACTCCCATGCTGCGCCCACCTCCACCCTCTACGTCCTCCGACCTCTGTTTTCCATCCTCCGTTCTGCATCCTCCGTCCTTTATCCTGCACCCTCTTCAATCCAACGTCCTCCGCTTTTCATCTTTCTGGCTGTATCCTGCAGCCTGCACCGAGCGTCGTTCGCGACAGTGTCACGAAGCAGAATCTTACGTGATTATCGGCTAACGGCAACCAGTTTTCACGGTAAATTGCAGTTTTGGCTCCAAACGTCCGATAGGTCAAAATCGGTGACAGGAAAATGAACGCGAGGGATGTTTATTCGATTGCACGGTTTTTGATCGCGGAGAGGGTGTTAGAGATATTAACCGACGTTCGCGAAGGCGTCTCTCTTATGAAAAAATTTGCTAATCCCGAGCTGAATGGTGGACATCGCAAGCAGAAATCCGTTCGCTTGCGCGGAGCTCGGGTTTTTCGTAAGCCGTTTCTCGGCGTTTCATAGCCGACGGTGGGCGCGGACTAATTCCCTTTTTTTCTAGGAAAATTTTCACGAGGTACCGCTACGGACATGGTCGTGAATGAATGAATCGTGAATTAACGGCTTTAACGCGAAGAAGATTATTCGCGCTGTAACCGATATACCTACCGTTGATGGACGATATCGTTGTTCCGCGGCCGAAACGCGAGATTTATGAGGCGGATTCGTAACTCACGGCGAACAAATGGGGAAAATGTACCGTTCCTCTTTTTAAACGCTTGTTCCCTGGGCCCGTTACGCTACCGTTGTTTTAGCGAGTTGGTAGTTCGAGGACGTACGAAAATTCTCGTGGGTTGGTCGCGACGAATAGCTGATTTATGGAAACCGTCAACGGGAAAGGATCCGGAGAAGCGTTTCGACGCCGACGATGCTGGAGCGCGGCCAACGTTGGGACGTAAAATTTTCGCGTTACGTATTACCGTGTTACGCAAACGATTCGCCCGTGCACGTCGAAAGAGATCGACGCGACTGACGCGTGTTTCACGAATAAATTCTCCGGAACAGGAAACGTCCAATGTGACGAAAAATGAGAAACATTTACGCGGGATAGAACGTAGATTCGTTCGCGAAATACAACCATTACGCAGTTGTATCTTGGACGAAGGCAGTCTGCACCTGTTGCCACTGACAATAAAATTTCTCGTTCGCGCCTTGTTTTAATAGCGGAAGACAATGGCGAATCTGTATCTGTACAGAGAGACTCGCTATACGGTATTCGAAACCGCGTTAAATGTGCGTTTAACAACGTTTGAAATTACACGGCATAGTCTTTTCGCTTTCCCCGACGAGCAATTAACTGGCCGTTCGAATTCTTCGTTTAATGCGTTCACCGACTCGATCCCTCGCGAGGCTATCTCTCGAACGATTACGTTTTTTCTTTAAACTATTTACGGAACAAATTTACCGGAAAAAAGCTCGCGTGCACGCGTGTAAACGTGTGCGTGCGCTTGCGTAGCATCCAGGTTCACGTCCTACTTACGATATCGAACTGCAGGAGGATAGGGCAACTCGCCGAAAACGTACCATCGTTCGCTATTTACCCGCGAACCCTCAACAGATCGCTTCTTTTCACGCTTTGACCGCTCGTCAAAGGAACGAGTTAGGAGGAGGAAAAAAAAGGTGCCAAGAACCGTTCGAGGATTCAAGTACCAGCGAGCAACAGATTACCGCGGTCTGAACAAGCGTATTCGAGATTAATTACGATAATGAGCAGGAATCTGCCCCGATCGACGATCTCGTGGCTCCGGTTGTTGGAGAAAAAGTAATTTCGTAATGCCTCTGGTGGCGGAAAATTGCGGCGGGTTACGCGCTCGAGGAATAAAAGGCTCGAGAATGGTCGGTGAAGAAGTAATCGAAATAATTGCACCAATTAGCGGTAGGCTCATCCCAGCGGCGTAATGCTTCTGCCTCGAAGGAATTCCTCGTCGACGGAACGAGGAAAAGAAAAGAGGTAGTTGAACGATGGCCAAGTGGAACTGTATGGTCATTCAGGATCCAGAAAGGAACCCTGTAATCGTCTGGAACATAATGCTAAGGGTTGCAACGCACGAGTACACGGTAACTCTGAAAGACGCTGCTTCCACGAACTCGTCCACTTACGAAATTGGGACGTAAAGAAACGCTTTCGTCGAGAATATAGTCTCCGTAGTTATCGGTTCGTTGTCGGCCGTTTTCCGAACGGATACTCAACGACAACCGGGAATAATTTGCGAGTCACGATCGTTTCGCGTCGCCCGTATCGATTTCGATTACGCCGAAAATCCGGACGTTTACTCGCGTGACCGAGCGTTCGCGAGAGCTTACGAGCGACGCGGAAGCGGAAGAATCGGGGGAGAAACGGTGAGAGGTCCGAAGACGGTGCAGACAACGAACGGAAGAGCAGGCAGGAAACGAAGGGAGGAACAAGAAGGAGATACATCGCTGCTAGGAAGCACGATTGTCGCGGTTATCGCTCGAATAAATCGAGCCTATTTTGAACCGAGCACGGCTAATAGTTTCCATAAACGTTCGAGAGAGGTACTCATTTGTCCTGACGATCTTCGCATTGTCCTCCTTCGACGACGAAATGAATATCTTTGAAACTGTTGGTACATCGGGTCTCCCCGGAGTCTCCAAGTTCTCTTAAAAAGAACCTTGCTGCTCGTTTGTTACGCGCGTTCTATCGGAGCACCATTAAATCTTGAATAGCTCGAGTATCGGGAAGAACGTAACTTTGGAAACGATGGGGGAGGGAATTATTGAAAAAGTCCATTTTGCCTGCATCGATCTCCCATCGAAGACTTTCCGTCGCGTCATGTAATTCTTGCAGGGAAATTGTCGTTGAAAATTCAATCTCGTATCTTTGAAGCGCTGTTCCTTTTTCTCTATAAAAAGCACCGAAGCTCTATCTCTCGATCCTGTGGGCCGAGAGCAAAGTGGAAGCACCTCTGCGATCGTTCGGTGAAATATCATCGGGGTTTCTCGAGTGGCTCGTCCTAGCGGTATCATTCTGCCGATATTTCGACGAGAATTCGCCCATCGCCGACGTAATGATTTTACGCGAGTATCGTTCGTCGGCGTTCCTCGAACTATAACGACGACTGTCACGGTTAAAAAAGCTATACGTACCGCGAGATAAATGGAACGTCCACGAATATTTCTCGATATCGTGCACACTCGGGATGTCTGTGAAACGTTTCGAAATGAATCGTTTCGTCTCGTTACACGCGTGGGCAGGTAAACTTTAAAAAACGGACGATTGTTCAAATCGCGCGACTATCTGTTCGACTTATTTTCGCATGTTTTGCATTAGGGTCGAACACCTTAAGGCGCGATCAATGGCCTTCGTTCTCGCATAGGTACGTCACGGTTTTCGAATACGTAATTAAAACTTACGATTACAACGAGCTACGGATCGCGAACGCTTGTTATCACCCTTTGGTTATTTCCGAGATCGAAATGAAGCGTTAACAACGCTTTGCGATTTACTCGTGTTTTCTAAATGATAACTTTGAGAGAATTATTTCAAGGACTTATGCTTTACTAACGCTCGACACGCAATACCCGTATTAATTACTATAATTTATCGTACCTGCAACAGGTTTGATTAGCGACCGGTTGATATTCTAGATGGCTTCCTTGAAATTGAAACAATGTTCGCGATTACCCATCTTTGTGCGTGAAAATTCCGAGAACACGTCAGGCAAATGCGACACGATAAGATTAACTAATGCCCATAGTCGTTTCATAACTTTCCAGGCTTCCATAATCCTCTTATCGATTTGACGCGCGAAATGACAGTATAACATGATTCTCGATTAACCCGTTGACTACGACGTTGAAGGGATCGTTCGCGTTACGAATGAAATTATTCATTCGGAAATAGTCGACGGGTCCTCTTTTTCATCTTACATCCTCTGTCCAAGAATAAAGTATCATCCCCAGGTTGAGGAATAGGATCCAATGGTATTAAAGTCCCAAACAACGAATGTATTGTGCGAAAAACAAAACAGCGAAACGACACGAAACGCTCGTTCGTTCCACTTTCCCAACGCTCAAATGTTCCGAAGGCTATTACGAGCGCAAAGTTGAAAAGGCACCGTATCAATCTCGGGCAGTCGCGGTTTATCGTGTCCGTGCAGGAACGTCGGTGTTCCCTCGAATAGCGAACGCATAATATCGTGATGCATCCAGCTATTAAACGGATCCCGGAGCCGTGTTTGTTTTGAACCGCCACATCGCGTCGGTTCCATCGGCGATTGTCAAACAGCCCTGGCGTACTGGCAACAAATCAGTGCAGAACACGTTCAAACGCGTTTACGATTGAATGTGTTCGGTCGAGAGGTAATTACCTGCACACTGTAAAACGACGAACGTGCGGAATGCTTAAACGCGCAGCGACTAAATAGACCGCACAAGACATCTCTCGCGGGTGCTCGTCACGCGTGGAAACACCATTAATAAACGGTTAATCGATCGTGTCTGTCTAAAAATGTGGGGTGGAGAAAGTGGCAAAATTAAATATCTTCAGTCTGATCTCTTTCTCGGAACCCGAACCGAGAAAATGCCCGTCGCCGAAGATTGACAGAAAAGGATTCGAACAGCTTCGTCGTCGGGTTAGGATAGACGAACGTTAGTATTTATCAGCGACGCACGTGGTCATTTCCAGCAGCATCCTCCAAGGAGCAGCTTGACCTTACATAACACTCCACGCGACATGCAACATGAATATTCTACTGGTCGACGTACACGGGGTGCGGACGAAAGAACACCCTGGGAATTTCGAAGGCTGAGAAAGAGTATTCCAGGCATGCAGACACAGAGCACTGGATTGCGAGGCGATCCCACGAGAGATTCTAGCCATTACGTGTAGCGACTAATAGTACCATAATTAAGTGGGTGATTCCTCGAAAAACGAATGGCTGTTTGCTGGGTGTGTTATGTCATTAAGGAAGTTTAACTCGTTACGCGTGTATCACGTGTCGCGTTTCCAGCACGGAAAACAAGAAGCGTACGTAAAATCGTTAAACTCGAGAACTGTGCGAAAGAGTGAAAATTTCCTTGGGATCTAAACGTTTTAGAACGAAATTTCACAGCAGTCGTGTAGTTAAGGACGAGCGACAAGTTTTTGGTGGTGGTCTGCGAAGATCGACTCGAGAATGTTAAAGGATTCCATTGAAACTCGTCGAGAGACGGAGGAGCAAGTGGTACGAGTCAACGATTCAAGCGAGGAGTACAATTACCGAACAAACGACACAGGCAGCGTGCAGTAAAGTGTTCTCGACGAACGATAGGCACAGCCTTTTCATCGAGAGGCTTAGTCGAGAAAAAGACGCTCGTCGGAGGAAATCTATTTCCTGCTTAGCGAAAAGAGACAGAGAAGAAACGTTGCTTCGTAAACGGTGTTCGCTTGCTGGTAACGTGACGATTCGTTCCGATCAAAAACGATTCCACTCGAACTGCAAACACTTGCTTTCCATCCCTGGAAACATTCGGAAGCTGGTGATTTCACGAAATAGCACCACGGTACCCGCCATTTTTGACATAATCACTGTAACTGCCGGCGGGTGAATCGTTCCCCGTGTTAATCTTGTCCTGTTCACGCACCTCCTCGGTAATCCGATCCTCTCCTCGTTGTACGTCGACTGGGTATCGAGAAAGATATTATCTAACGAAATCCAAGACCGAGAACGAGGAAACTTCTTCCAAGAGAAATGGACGGCGCGTGTCAACGGGTGAGATAAGACTGAAGAGGATTTCTCGAGGGACGAAGCAGAAAGGGTCGTAGAAAAAGGTACGGGGAAGAAAAAGAACGCGTTAAGAAAAAAGGGGTGAAAGTGGAGAAAGTGGTTTCACAGAAGGGGAGGAAAAAAGTAACCGCTTACGGACTTACGTGTTCGATGGTGGGCAGATGGGCCGTGACTGACACCCCCGGTGCCGCCACGCGCCCCTCGCGCACCGAGTCTGCGATTTCCAGGACAACGCGCAGGCTCGAAGCCCCGCTAGACCGCCACGATCAGAGCTTCTCCGGAGCTTGTTCGGACCCCCGAGAGCATCATCCGTGTCGCTTTACCGAACCAACGACCAATGTGTTCCAACGACTCCTACGTTCGCGTATGCCATAATTAGGGTGAATGTCTTTTCGTTAACTTCCCATCCCATCTTTGCCAGTCTTCCGTAAGGCAGATCGTTACGTCAGGATTTCGGCTTCTCCGAAGCGTCTTCGTTCGAACATTGTCTTCGTCGAATCGTCTAATCTTGAATCGATTAGGTGAAAATAATCGAAATCCAAATATCGAATGGTCCAATGAGAAGTCGTGTTTACGCCGTGTACCAGATTACGGTACTACCAGATTAGACCTCGATATCAGAGCTCGTACGATGAGATTTCTTGCGCCTCGATTCGAACTTTTTCAAGATTCACCGACGTAAAAACGCGCGGCAATGTCTCTGTGCCACGACCGATCGATCGTTCGAAACCACCAACTGCCATTGTGGTTTTGCCCGGCAATCGTATTCCACGAGATCGTAGAGACGGTGTACTTGACCGAGCTCTCGTTCTACCGGTTGATTTCTGTTCGAAATTCTGATTTTCCGAAAATGCGGCCACTGACAGCGACTCGAACTAGCGCGTTCCTGTGCGAGCACGTGATTCACTGACGAGCAGTTGATTAACTGACGAGCATCTTTATACAGTCTTCTAGATCGATACGTTGCCGATCGATTCATCGTATGAGCTTGAAGGCAATTAAAAAGTTGCCAGGCAGACGGGAAAGATAATCCGTGGGATTCGAGAACAAGTTACAAGCGAGAGAGAGAGAGAGAGAGCCACGATATTTGTAGCTTTATAATTTCGCGCCCTTGCTAAGTTTAATTACTGTTACTAATAAACGGCTCGAGTCGTCCTCGGGTCTAAATCTTCCACGTAACGCAAGGAGGGGGTGGTGTATGACTAAGGGATCCGTCGCAGCAAGAATTATGGCGTCTTATAATTTCGAGAACCGGAGAACGGAGTTTGCGTACTTAACAAGCCTCCGTTCTACTTGGTAAGCCTACCTTTGCGTGTCTTGTTTTTAATAAAGTATTCAAACGTCGTCTCGTAGAACCTTCAGCCGCAACGTTTAAACTAATCTGTGGCAAGCGTTTTTTTCTCTTTCCCGATTCGTTCTCGTCGCTGTTTCACAAAGAACATCGGTGAAAACTAATACAAAACCTGTACCGAATAGTCGTGTTGACTGTGAAAGGACCGGTCGCGTAAGCGGACAGTCTTTCTGGTCTGGCGAGGCTTTTGTGCAACTTCCTTTAGAAGCTATTGACAGGTGCCACGAGCGCGTTTGCCTGACGTGCATTACACAAACGATTTCGAAGAGCCGTGAAGCTTTCCAATGCCATTATTCTCCAACGCGAAACAAAATATCTTTCGATATCCTTTTTCCCGTAACGAAACGCAGAAACATACCGCGTTCACCTAAACGTCATTCGACTTGCTACAATTTCTAAAACACTCGTTTCTGTTCTACATCGAAACGTTCGCGCAAATTCGCCGTTTCAGTTAACTCGTCAATATAACTATCTCGATAAAATTTATCGCTCAAGTACGCGCACGATTTCTGTGGAGAATCAACGAATCAACCCTTGCAGCTATCGACTATTCCTCCAAAAACGAGTAAACGTGTCGCGTTTTATTTGGGAAATTGAAGGGCAAGGAAGCAGAGCAAAGAGGCAGGCAGTGAACATTTCATTTCCTCTAAAACGGCTCGTATAGCATCTCCTGACCTTGATTAAAGCGAAGTAAAGCAGACAGCTTGGAGAGCATTGCGCTCGGAGATAATCTGACCAGAGTGCTTGCTCGCTCCTTTCGAAACGCTTCCCCGAGCGCATCTCCAAACACTCGTCGTCTATTTCGTGAGAAACATCGAAGTCTCTTCGACCTTTCATCTCGACTATTAAAATAGAGACATTTGCATGAAACATCGCGTCGGAGAAACTTGTCGATTTTTTGAGACAGGGAAATTCTATTTCCAGTCTTTCCGAGCAAATTGTCACGGTGTAAAGTCACTAACGACCGACAACGTGTGCACCGATTCATGTAAATCGCGAGATCGTAATGAAACATTTATACATCGTTTACGAATCGTTCGTCGGGGATGCGCTTATTATATTTTCATAAGGCGTGGCCACAGCTCCGCCAGCAGAAGTTTCGACGACAGTTCTCATAAATTAGTCCCTGAGTGCCATTAAAAGTTGAACGTTTACTCAGTTAGGAAAATACTTTCGGAGAACACTTTTTCGTTCTGTTCTCGGAACGCGGGGGTTCGGCTTAAAATCTTAGCCACGGCTGTTTTTACGATTTTTCAACAAGATTACGGCGATTCGTGAGAGGTATTAAAATGCCGCATGGCGGCGATATCATGAACTCTTTCAATGGATTGAAAAATGGCTACCGCTCGGAACGACCTCGTTATCGAAGAGAATAAAATTCCAGTCATCTTTCTGCTATCGAACTCGAGAGAGTAATACAATCTTACCATCGTTGTTTCCGATCAGAAAACAGGAAATATACGCGGACGATACCGTCGCAGCGAAAAAAAAAGAAGGGAAGACAAGACCTAACGGAAGATACGATATTTTCAACGACAGCTCCTTTGTTCACAATCGATACATTAATATTCACTATGAAGCGATTGTATGAAACCCTGTGTAAGTAACTGCACGAGTTGAAAAATGGTCCGTGTCCTCGTTTTCGCCAAGTAGAGCCAAGGGTAATCGCTCTCTCGATCACTCGATGTCAGAACCACTAGCAACCTTCTGTTCGCTAAACGAATGTTCAAAGGTAACGTTCTACCGGATGAAACGTAATCGACCCTCATTTACTGCACCATATTTCGTACCTAACTTACATTCTAAACGACTATTTACTCGACTTGTACATAACAGTTGGAGCAAAGAACTGCTGATAAAACAATTGAAAAAGCGATTTGCAGAGAAAGGTTTATGACCGACGAAGTAAGGACAGCTCCGGTTATTAACTCGCTATAGACCAGTCTTCGAATTCGTATAAAAAAGAAAAAGCATGTAATTAATAAGCAACCTCTTAGATTTTCGCTGGGATCTCCTCGATCACGAGGACACCGCTTAAGAAATTTTGGAGACGTACGATTATCTGAGTGGAATTCGGTGATAATTTGAGGCGGAGTAAACGGTAGAGATTCCTCGTGAATTCTAATTGGCCGTTCGAACGACACCCTTGGAAATTCTGTGCATGTTGAACGCGCAGCTTTCCAATAACCCCGCTGCCAGCTGTAACGGAATAATAACTCGTGGTGCTGCTAGGAATGTTCTTTCCGCTGCTAGAAGCGAGCGAACCAGCGGACACGATGCAAGTCCGGTGCGGGATGTAAGCTCGCGATAAGAAAGAAGGAAAAGGATCACCGTCCGCTGATTTATGTCCAAGTGACTTTATCTAACCGGGCACGCGAGTCCGTGACGTTTATCAATTTTTTTTTAACACCGCCCAAGTCGGTACCGACGACCTGGCACAGTTCGACTCACGACTGCTCGCTTTTTACTTCCTTCCGAGAGAATCGTTAACGTAACGATCGCGCGTGTATATCTGTTGAATCGCCACCTAGGCGAGAGACTATCGGTGAATTACTCTAGCGAACGTCCTTGACACGGAAACGCTATTTCCTGTACGCAGAAATGAATATTTTATAAAGAGCATGAAATAACGACGACAGTGGTATCGGTTCGCGATAGTCGGACACGCTCGACGCCCGATCACGCACGGAATTTATCTACCGAATTCGCTTCGTCAGAAAGTTTTAGACGCTTCGTCGCATCTCTGTCAACGATACTTCCTAAACGCGTCCATTCTTGATTGCAACGCCTCCGAATACGAACGGAAGAAAACGTTTTATTCCTTCGATGTATGTCAACTTTTCGTGATCGATACGTAATAAAATATCTCTAGATCGCGTTGACAGCGTGACAGTCATTTGTATGAACGCGTTTGTCAACAGCTCGCTGCGTCGAAGCTACTAAATTATCCATAGAGAATTTCTGCGAAAGAAGTAAACCGCGTATTCTCGAGTTCGGAAAAACGCAACGATTTACATACATTTTCCGCTCAGCGAAGCGAAATGAAATATCCCGTATCTCCCGTTAGAGCGTTTAGATTATTTCGGTTTAACTAGCTCTAACGCTTTCTATCGAAAACCTGTGACGCTTTATTCTGGACGTGGGTTTCCAATGCCCGTTTTGAGTATCGTAACAATTTCTTGATATAATTACTATACGTCGAGGGTACTGAACTGCGTGAAACTGCACGGTTGTTATACGTATCGTCGATGAACACGACAGAGAACTAGTAACAAACGGGCGATAAGTACGGCGCAAGTAGTACAGGTCGAAGAAAGTGGCGACAGTGCCGGCGCACGATCAGACAGAGCTTTCCAGCTCTGCCGTACCGACCATCAGTACGTCGAGCTTTCACGCGACATCGCGAAGCTTTTAAGATGAAACAGACTGACTTACCGACCGGGTAACAGGTTCGCCGAGCGTGATAGTCACTTACCTACAAAAGAAAAGAGTAGAACGGTTAAACAGTCTGATTTAGCTTCCTTGAGCGGATGCTGCATCGCACTATAAGGGTTAATCGTAGTACTAAGGTGAAACGACAGATAGGAACGTATCGAACACAAAACGAAACATGCGGCCTAGCTGAAAATTGTCATGCTTCTTCGAAGTTTTCATGCTATGCTCCCGCGACAAACGATTAATTAAATTTCGTATTCGATCGAAGGCACATTGGCGAATCGGAGCAACGCATCGATACACGCGTATCGATTCAAAACTCGAAACTTTTTAACGTACCGTGGAAACAAGATTGCTAGTTTCGCGCGTCTACTGTTGTAATATAATCGTGAAATGCTCGAATGCAAAAAGTTATGCAACGCAAACGTTCTAGGCATTCAGTGATCTAGCTATCGCTAAGTGTCCGATTAAAGCGGTCTATCGTGAAGTAACGATTGCTGTAACGATTTCCTAGTTACTAGTCGACGATCATTTCGCTAAAAAGCTTCGTTTCGCTCTACTAAGAGCTTTCTGCGACCTACGTGACTAACAGTAATCGCTACTGACCCCAACCGGGCATCGCATTCTAGCACTGGAAAAAAAGAACAATCTAAACTAAAGACGCCTAAGGTGTCTTTTGTGCACTCAGAGATTTTGGAATTTTGCGTGAAGATTTTTGTACCTGCACGACTGCCGGCCCGCGATGCGCCTGTGCAATAGAAACACAAGAAAGAATGTTATACAGACAGGTAGAGGTAGAATCATAAGAAAAGAGAGTAGTATGTAAGAATGCATGGTAAACACATGAACAGATCATGAGACGAGTGAAACGGTAGGAGAAAGAATAACGCGTTGCATGCAATGAAATCGTATTTTTCGTACAACCTCTTCGCGAGCGCGATCCAATAATCGTAATTGATTTAGACAAACTCGCGAAGAGGTACAAATTTCGTTTCGAGTAAAGCGATACCCGCAAACGATACGTAGCGTCCTTGTTCGACTTTCTTTTGTTCGTAATTCGGTTGGCAAGCTCGCGAGAGAACATAAAACAGAGGCGATGCGATCTTTCGGTGTCTCCTGTGCGTCTGCTATTTGGTATAATTTCCTAAATTGCGACCTTCGTTCTCGAAATTAGCGGTGATTTGCTAGCAAATGCAACATACGGGCCCTAAACGTACGAAAAAACTGCTGAATGACCGCGTCGTGTGAATCACCTGATTCGCGAAACTCCCCCGAGAATATCAAGCCGAACAAGATTGTTTTTCGTGAACGCGATTACTTTTAGAGAAGAAACTTGGCGAACGAGCAGTACCGTATCGAACAGACTTGAGGATGAACGGATTCGTATACTTGGTTCTTCCAATCAAACGTATAAACTTTTTCGTCGCGCGGATTAATTACAGGATTCGTATTGCTCGATCGGTGAATCATTATTCAGGTTCCCGCGCGATTGCCAATGAATGTAGCGATCAACAGGAAAGCCAATTTACTTTCAAAGCGCTCGATTCGACCTTCGGTCTCTCCTTCTCCCTTTCGGACGAGATTAAAATGTAAAATCGTGCTTTTATCTGTCGTGCATACTGTAAACGAGATCTGACTCGTCGATATACAGCCTGAGGGTAATGAAAAAAAGGGGAAAACGAAAACTGGCTGAAAAAGCGACCTTATTGCTTCGGGAACAAAGGAGCCTTGGAACACATGGTCAAACGATAAATATTCCACGAGGAATCTTCATGTCCTATGTTCAAGGTTAATCGCGAAGAAAATATGCGTTGAGTTTGTCACGTGGATTTCATTGTTCTTGATACCGTAATTACTTCCGCCCGACTACCGGTGTGGCTTGACTTCGTTCCATTGATTTTACGAGCCGCTTCATATCCGGGAATCACCATGGAAACCCGAGTGTATGAGTGAGAGAGAGAGAGAGAGAGGATGCTGTTTCAATGGAAAACCGAGGGAAGACACGCGAAACCGACGGGTGACCATGAAATTCTCCGCGTGTCGCTTCTTGCCGCGAGAACAGGAAATCTCGTTCAGCGGGTCAATAGGACGCGAACCGCGAGGAGGAGGAGAAAACGACACCATGCTTTTCCAAGGGCGCGTCATGTTCGCTGGCTGTTCGAAATCCGAGTTTCCTTCCTTTGGAAGCTCAAACGCTCGAAGGGAACTTCAACATCTCGAAGACAGAGCTTGCGGATCGAAGCCTCGCGAAACAAACCCGGTAACGTTTACGAAAGCTGAGAACCCGGGAACACCTCGTATTATCCAGTAGCAGCTGTTTCTTGCGCGCGACGACACGTGTACGAAATCGACGGTGAATCGATCTCGAAACGAGTTCCGCGTTATTACTTTCCGACAAGCTTCCCAAGGGTTACTTTGCTCGTTGGCATGTAAGAGACGAGAAGAAAGCGCGACGCGGTCGATGGAGAATGAAAATGAATCTGGGTTGGTGGTTGCTTTTGTTTACCGAGCTTCTGGTATTTCTAGATAAACCGTCTGGGCACCCTGCTCCGTGTATCCCTTTTCTTTTGCGAGGAACCTTACGAGAAAGCTTCGATCGACCGGAGATCGCGTTTACTCTTTTATAATAGTTACATAAAGGTACAAGATTTCTAACAAAGCATCGTAAACGAAGCGCAAATGTTTACGTAACCGTTCGGAAGTTATCGAACGCCTCGTAATCAAATTATTAACATAGGATTGTTAGCGGTTCCAGCACATCCGACGATACCCATCGAGTACGGCGTTATTATGCTCGTTATTGAATCGCGCTATTGTCCAGTGAAAATTGCAAGATTGGAATCATGGGGATCTAGGTCATTCATGTAGGGCAGGTAATGTCAGGGGTCACGTGCGAGTTTCACCTTTTGCTCAAGAAAGATTTTCTATGGCTGCTTTCTCGTTTTCCCGGAGATCTTGGAGGAATTTTCGACGGTTCACGGATTCCTAAGGTTTAGCGCGACATCCCGAGCGTATTTGCCCTAGAGATACCTGCTTTTGCTTCGATACGTAGAGAAAGAAACCGTGATCGTCTCGACAGCGAAAAATATGATCTCTCTCGAGACGGCAGAAACGTCGAAATACGGAACTGGAGGGTTCCATGGGGTACAATTTGAAACGATATCGAATCAATGATTCATGCAGCTTCCTCCGTTGAATCGACGTTGATCAAATATAATTGGAACAAAATTTCGAATTCAATGGTACAAATGATTGAATAACAAATTGGCGTGGAAAATGAAATCAAACTACGAGCAATTGATACGAGCTTTAAGGTGCAAACGATCAATACGAGTATCAATTACGCGTGAAACGCGACACAATCGACAATAAAAGCAACGTTCATTGTAAAGTGCTTCTCGGCCGATAGTTACAGAGTGTTCTCTTCCTGAACGTGAGAGCAACTTATCCCCTACGAGATGGGTTTCGATTTCCCTACGAAGAATCGATACGAGCGAACCGTTCGAGTTAATTTAAATTTTACATTCTTAATTGTACTTCTCGTTCGAACGTGTGACGTTTCGAAATAATTCATTGCATACATGAATATAATTTGTTGCGAATTCGAATACGCGAAACACAGGAAAATTGAGAAAATCCGAACGACGCGAAGGAAATTTTTGTTCGTTCCTCTATTTGCCTCTCGGATACCGATTTTTCTTCTGTTCTTTTAAAAAGTTCGATCAGTTTGTGCAAGCTCTCGCCTCAAGAGGATCCGTGTAATCGTTGAAAAGCTTGCCTCCTTCTTTCCGTGCCGCGATTGATATTTTCCTCGAGTGGCTCGTTTTGTTTCTACAGCAGCCGAAGAGGGCTTATTCAAGCTAGATTGGTTTTCGTGACCAGCTAACGAAAGATCGCGCATCAAAATCCCGGTAACTTTCATCGGAGCACAACGGTAACGTTATTTACGCGCTCGATTAGAACTAGCGATACTATAACAATGAACAACCCTTTGTGCGTGTATCGAACAAATTTTCCTGGGTTATATCATACCGCGATTTCATCTATCGATGTCGTCTTTCCGTTTCGTACCTATACCTGTGTCTCTGTACCTGCAACGACACCCCCAGTCCATTGAAAAGTAGAACAGCCACTTTATCAACGTCACGGAGCGCATATAACGTTGCAACTAGATATTTATCTAGCTCCCACTCGATAAATGGCCGAACGAATGCGCCGTTAATATCGTCCACAATGTCTCACTCTTTCTTGTATTACGTCGTCCCTCATAACATCACTGTTACTGTTTCCTGCCATAACTTCTCCAACCTGTCGGCTGAGTAACGTATGGCCAAAAGATGAATTAAAAATTTTACGAAACTGGGACGAAAAGGAATTGGGTGTATCTTGTTTCTTCTCGGTTCCCTTCCGCCACCGTACTGTTCTTACAGATACAAGGAATTCGAAACGTCGGCGATGCACGAGACTCGAACTCACGATTCTGCCTCTGACGAGACCTAATCTATTAAGTCTGGGATTTAGAAATTATTCGCTCTATTTCGATATACCCCACGGCGGATGCTCCACCACAGATACCAAGGAGTTCACCTCGATGGAAGTTTACTCCATGGTTTATCGTTTAGTTGTATCAATGCAATCTTCCACTGTAATTAGTTTAGTAGAATGAGGTTTTTCGTACATTTGTTTTTCCTTGTACACTATCGCTAAGCGACTCCCAATGCTTCGCTAAGCATTCATAATTCAACAAATTCATTGCCTTAACTACTAGTTTCTTCCCTTCCTCTAAGTTGCCCGCATTAAGATATATCCTACGTGCTATGAAACATTCTGTTTGGTGTTAAATACCGACAGGAAGTTTATTAAGTCCGGTGGGAACCGAGCTCAAAGCAGAAACCAGGAATTTCTGAACCGATGAAAAGCCTGGCCACGTGTGCAGCGTACATTTAATTACACCACATAGGATATAAAGGTTCTTCGTGCCAAGTCCTCGGTGTTTCCACGTTATTTATGCACCGAGCATAATACCCGTGCACGCATCGATAACGCTCTACACCTCCTGTGCAAACGTTTCGAGCCGCATTTACCACCGAATATTCTGTATTACGCAATTTCGGTACGTTTCCATACCGTGTCTTGAAAATCTGTGGCAAAACGAATCGGAACAACGATCTTTTTAATATCGTATCGCGTTGAGTTTTATATGGAGCTTTGGAAACGGTGCACCGATACGCGCGAATACGACGTATTTCATACGATCGAACATGATCACGTAGGCCAACACATGCAACTGGCTCCCCTAGCAACCGCCAGCATCCAGGGTTTCTCGCTATGGATTCTTGATAACTCGCGGAAACTTCATTACAAATACGACGGTAAACGAGATTTAGCTGCGTTGCCTTTGCTCCACGGTATGGAAACTTAGTTAGAGGCTCGCTCGTTGCTTCCTGCCCTTATCTTAATTTTTCTCAACTCGTTTTTCTAAGACATTCTGGTAGGTAGCGGACCGATAACGTAGTTTCAGTTTCGAGTTCTCTTTAGCAATATGACGATGCAGCCGATCGAGAAAAGAACTGAAACCGAAGATCGGTGCTCGCTCCTCGCAACTAAGTTCGTTCCTTCGAGCGGAAGTTAATTCCGAAGCAAGTATCTTCATTGAATTAAACGATATTCGTTCAGTTTATCTGTATAACGATGTTTTGAACTCTCCTGCCTCTTCTGAGTATTTCTGCGACGAACGAAGTTCATTTGAAATTACCTTTATAACGAAGAGATGATGAGATCGTGAAAAAAACGGCAATGCAAATCACTCGAAAGTTTACGAATTACCTACCAGCGGATGTTTGCAGTAGCAACGATAATCCCGAAACTTGCCGGTGAAATGTGTAGCATTTAAAACGGATTTCATTTCTTTTCGACTCTTATTTTTCTTTTCGAGAAGAGTGTGCTCAGAACAAAGAAGAGAATCGTGGGAGGTAAAGCGGAGGGCAAATATCACGTCCGACTTTGTCGAAGGAGTTACGTATATATCCAACGAGGGCGGACAATCCTAAGTCTATCAATTTACAACCACTTGCGCGGCGAAACTGGCACAAGCTAGAAGAACATAAATATTTAATCTTCGTTTACCTCGCGAATCTAGTCGAATACGATAAATGAACGCGATAAAACTTCTCGCTTCGTTGTTCCAATTTTAGAACGGACGAGCAGAGCGAAAAAATGAAAAACAAAAGTAGCTCTGGAACTCGGTGACCTGAGAGAACTAACACCGCGTGGGTTAAATTACATTTGTGGAAAATTAGATCGAACCGTCTTCTCCAGGCAGAATTAACCTTCAGAGAAGGTAGAAACGCGTTCCATCTGACCGAAAAAGAGAAAAGAATTACTTCGCTCCGCGTTGCCAATACTTTCAGTCTGTAATCGCGCGTAATTTCGTTTCAGCGAATAGGGAAGTTAATTCCCGTGGCGGCCATGAATCGATCTATCTGAAAGAAGGCACTCTCCCTAATTTATCTTTTATAATCTATACACGCTTTCGACAGAATATGGCTACTTGTTTCTATTCATCGAACGTTGCATTGTGCTCGTTAATCATCGTAAACTCGGGGATATTACGACGAGGGTTTAATTTTTCTTCGCGTCGCGAACGTTTCATCGATAAAAGGGGATGTCCGGCGGATCCGGTAGGAAACGAGAAGATCGTTTATCCGGATAATTCGATCGTCCATGGTCGGAAATAAAGCACTGTAGCCGTTAACGGTTGGAACGCGAAGGATTCGAATAGGACGATGAAAATGCGAGAGATCGCGCGATATAGGCCTAGCAACAGGTGGGCTGCACTTCAGGCCGCGCACACAAGTAACACACAGTCGCGCGATGCTTCTGTGTGTCACGGCATTCTTACGGTCGACTGCCAGAGCCTGTTGGTCGTTTCGACCCTCCTTGTGTGCACGTCCGTTAATGCTCTCCTCGTTTTTGCTCGTCTCGATGCCTGTTTGCGGATGCTTGCAACATCAATGAGAGTTTATTACCGGATTAATTAAGAGATTGTCTTTTTCATCTCGTGCCGACCACTGGGAATACGCGATTCTACTCGATTATTGCCACCGAGCACAACTGTGCTGAAATTCCGGTTAATTCCCAGACGCACTGTGACATTTCCACTTAATTTTCTTCCTTCGTCGCGTTCTCTTCTCTAGAGCCGAAGGTTTTCAACGAATAGTTAATAATTACGCCTTTCAAGAAATTGTTTGCCGCATCAAAGATGCTCGCATAAAAAAACACGCGGAGTAATTAGATGAAATTTGTGAAGTACGTCGTGAAAGTGCATAGTCGGACAGGAACTAGCGAGAAACGTATCGTCGAATATTATATTTCCTTCGTTCAATTTCAACGAATTTTTCGTAGCGAAGAATTTCCTCTCACTGAGAATTGGTTGTTCGCGTTCGGAATGCGAAACAAAGAGGGTAAGAATAAAAAAGAGACAAAACGAAGCAAAGATTACGAAAGAAGGAAAATGCAAAGGCAACCTTGTCACCGTGCCGCGGGCAAACCACGCGAAAAGCTAACGAGCGTAATTGCCGCTAGTACCTTTAGCTCTCAAACGTTGCACCCGACAAGTACTCGCGAATCTCGTTTCTTCGAAACGGCGTAACGAGTATCGCATGAATAATTCGCGGTTTTATGTATCGTCGTGCAAAAAGGTAATTTTTTCTCAACAAATTCGCCCATGAATATTAATCCTTAACCTCTGTCGGGTGAAACCCATATGCGGTTCGATAACGATACCATTAATTACGCGCCGACGTTCTATGCAAATACGCTCGCGAACAAGCGTGCAGCACCGGTTGTTGCTAATAAAACGCGCACCGATTTAAACAAGGAACGCTGCAGCTTCCTAGAATTTCAGAATCCTCGGGGATGACTAGGACGGAAATTAAATTCGATGGCTGGGAAAATTGATCCCAGACCGGTGGGTACGCGAAGAGGGACGTGAGTTACCGCGAAAAAATATCCGCGTATAAATTACCTTCTTCGCGTTCCTATCACGTTCCTTCTTTGTCACTGTCGCAAACTTTCTCTCCGATCACCAGCGGAGCGCACGAGTGAACGGAATAAGACACTGTTCGATTACTCGTTTATCATTCGCGTAAAAAATTACATTAACTTGTCCACGATTGTACAGTATACTTTTTTCTTATTAACTCTTCAAAGTTAGGCTCGTAAACGTATGATCTAGAAAAATAAAGTTATCGATCGTCTGAACCGATGAACGTCTTAACGCGGGTGACATGGGTTGTACGTGTAATATGTTAGTTAATTATGCAAATAGGTTAATGAGCGGCCGGCTTTGAAGCTCCTGGAATATGGCCATTGAACGAGTGCCTCGCAACGTCAGAAAGTAATTGCGTTTCTTTTTGTATTCTCTCTGCCGCTGGCCCTTTTGTGCGCTCGTTTAATTCTCGTTGCAAGCTTCGCGAACTACGGTGAAGAAAGGTTGTCCTTAAAGGAAAAAGCTTCGTAAACCGTGGAACGAGCGCAATACGGAAACGATGATTGTACTTCCATTAACGGTTCTCTTAACGGATTCTATACTCGAATAGTGTTCGTGATAACGATATATGTATGTATGAAGGTATGTCTGTATCTATAGGAATCTATAAAAAAATACAACTCAGGAACACTTTGTTCGTAATCAATGACTCCGTTATACGATCACTGGATCCCCTTTATGATCTTTATTGAATGTAGGGGTAGATAGGAGATTATTCTGAAATTGCCCATCCGAGAGTGATTCCACTATGCGTCTTTACTCTTATGGACATAGGGTACGTTACACATACAAGGATTATACATATAGCGATCAATTCCAAGCTCGACACGCATCGTATATTCCCTTTGTTCCATTATAACGCAATAGTCATATACGGTTGTTTACGACAAAATGTAAAAGTATCTACAACTCGTATTTCACGAAAGTGGTCCTGTACGCATCCGAAAAAACAGAAGTTATTGTACCATTCTCTTTCGTACCAGCAATATTATTCAAACGATCGATTTCCATACAGCCAGCGAGACATCGGCCGCACAAGCTAGAGAAAAGCTTAATTAAAAGATTGCTCGCGGAAACGAACGCGAAACGGTAACAGGACGCCTTCGAAGGGAATTAAAATACGGCGACAGTCGGTCGGTAATCCAACAATTAGGTTAAAAGCTAGTTTGCCACGAACAGCCAAGAAGTTTGGGAACCTCTAAACTATCGGTCCGCGTGCGTTGGTTGGTCTTTGTCAACGCTCTTTGTCAACGACGATGCAACGAGCCCGCGGAATTATGCCGCAATTCCGCTGTCCGTTGGCCGGCTTAATTAAGCTGATGGAAATGCAAGGACTTCGCGCGACAGGATAGTTTGCATGTCGCCCGGGACACGCCGACACACCGCGCTAGTTTAACCTACACGCTTATTCGCTGTCGTTTCTCGCCACGTGATCGAACGAAAAACACAATAATTAGTCGCTATTCCACGACGCGAATCGTTCGCAAAGATCAGTCGCGATACTGACGCATAATAAGCTGAAATTACAGCCGAGCGTAACTCGACGCTGTGCTGGAAACGCGTTAAGCGGAAAATATTTTCGCGCTTACTTTATCCTTTTACGTGCAACGACGACTCAATTCGTTCGCTCGCTTTGTTACGCGCGCAGAAGAGAAACGATCTACCTGCGATCGAAAAACGAACCGGTTAACAGGTTAAAGGTACACGCGAGCTGCACCCAACGAGATCAGTCTGTATCGTTGGAAGATTTATGAGCCGACGGTCGGGTAATCCTCGAGCCGCAAAAATAAAGCCAGAATTTATCGTTTCTACGGAGGCGATACGTGCCGCTGAAACGAACACAGGAAATCGTTCTTCGTCGTCGAATGGCTGAAAAGTGGACCTCGCTATCTGTTGTGCGTCGCGTCGGTTTATCGTCGAGGCTTGTTCGCGTTTAACGTCGTCGCGTTATTGCTGAAAATGATTTATGATTACGATCGCGCCACCAATGGGGCAGATTGCGCGACCTTTTAATTCGTATTATGGATGATCCGAAGAAAATATTTGACTCGTGATCGCGTCCCGACGAAAAATAAAACGTTCCACCGTCATCGATAATAAAACCGAATAATAAAACCGTCGCCTAGGCTTGGTCGTCGCGAAACGACTCGTCGACGTTTTCATTTAGCGTACAAAAGAAACGGTAGCTCGAACGTTTACTTTCACGAGCAAATACTATTACCGAGAAAAGGTGAATTACGATGAAAGAGATGGATGTCGGATTTAATAGGAGCGACGTACTGGACTGGAAGATAAATTGGATACCAAACAAGCTCGTTCAAGTTCAGGATATGTTTAACCGATTAATTGGATTCGTCTCGTACATTAACGATCCAAGTTACAGAAAGAGGATCAGGAACGAGAGAAAGCCAGTAGAACGATCGATAAATTCCATTTTTGAAAATGTCCGTCAAACTTTTTGTTCATGAAATATTCGAGATGGAACCGTGGAAACGAAACGCGTCTAACCGAACTGTCGACGGCATCAAATTTTGATTAATTTGTTTTGACCATAGAGGTGCAATTGCGTCCTTCTCGCTTCGATTCTGTCTCGGTCAACTAACGAATCGAAGAGCAGAAAATTGCATCTGGCGCAAAATCGGTGAACGCCAGTCAATTCGCGAGCCTGTCCGATTAATCGACGCATTCGCACCCGGTCTATTTCGGATGATCGGTTTTCCAGGCCACTCTTGCTGTTTTGACGCTGTATCTCGCGCGAAATCCTTGCAACACCTTCTCCCACGGATCGTAACGCGAAAGATCGATTGCCCTTCGAGCGACCTGACATTTGACCTTCCGATTTCTCGAGGATCTCTCGAATAACGATGTCGGGACGATTTAACGGCGCCACGGTTAACCAACGATGCAAGCCAATTTCTCTTAATACCGGCGTTTCCTGCTCTAATGGTTGATGACACGCTTTCAGATTCCGCGTATATTTACGATCTTTCACCGTGAAGAATCTCGGCAAAATAACTGCCGAGCAAGTCGTTATCCACGACAACATTATGTTCCCAATAGCCTCTCGAGTGTTCAGGAAATAGAGCGCTGCATACGGAAACAGACGACTATGACGACGATTGTGTCCTTCCTCGAGAACCGAGAATAATTTGCAATCGGTTCGAGGCTTACTTCAGAGCTCTTCCTCAAATATTAGAAACCATTCGCACACGATCTTTTCTCCTCGCAACTTTATGGAACCTTCTGCGGCTTATTCCTCGCGAGTCTTACTCTTGACTCTCTTTTCAAGAAGGATCACGACTTTCATCGTTTTCACGGATAACGGAAAATGCTGGGAATGCTGGATACGATCGAACGATCGTGAAAGGAATTTCATATAGTTATAACTAGGATGTTCCTTTCGAGCTGCAGCAGAAATTCTCGTTTAAACGAAGAGAACTTCAAAGGGAATATCGTTTTGTGAATACGAATCGCGCGATAGACGCTATAGTTCTGTGTTTACGTTGTTGGATACGCGGATAACGCTGGATGCGAATTAGTCGATTTCTCACGATGCAAATGTCTGTATGCAAATTAATCAGATATTCGAACAATACATACCATCTTGGCATTGGTTCGACTTATTCCAACTGGTTACGTATGCAGAGTCAAGTTACACGTTCGAATTTGTCTGCAACAGCTTGCAAGAGAACACCATAATCGAATAGGTTGAACCCTTCGTGATCGCAGAGGACACGCAATAAAACGTGCCACCATTTTCTCGATACGTGCTCTACATGATTCCGAGGTTAAACTCGTCGCAAGAACGTCTTCTCAAAAGCAACTAAACTTCGTCGCGAAGAATGTTCGAGCAACTCGAATTCCTTCGGAATGATTGGTTTTTCGTGTTCCCGTAACTCGCGCGAGAGTAATCCAAAAGATAGACGAATTCGACAATCGGATTACGAGTTCTAATTGCTGACCGGAGCCCGTAATTTCGCAGTTACAATCCGTGTTCTGTTTTGCATTAGGCAACTCCGAGCAGAGGATTCGGTTCAGCGCGGAAACTCGGCTCGTATGGCGATCACGCTCTTCTCCGAAAACTTTCTCGCTTTTAATTCGCCGCGAGAACAAAGCCCCGCTTCCTTTTTCGCCCGATAGAAGCGACGATATTCCCGAGGCTTTCGAAACATTTGTTTTTCGCGTGTCGCTCGAGGAATCTGGTGCCGCGATCAATTAACTTCCGACTTAATTGCATCGTGTTGCGCCTTAGACGGTCAATATTCTCAGTGAGCGGCGCTCAAAAGGGCGGGCGAACACGTTCTCGCTGCGTATACGCGTTACTCGAACTACACGTGCAACGTTGTCAAGAGGGGAAATCAGATTACTCGATCCATTTAAAAAGTTTCAGCAGTAACACCTAACTCGCGAAATTACTTTCGCTCGTTTCGATCTGGGTCCGATTAAACGACTGCTTTCGAAGCGTCTGTCGTTACAAATTGAACGTGTACGGACAACCGTCGAAACTTTCGACGTTGATTAGATCTTTGGAACGGCTACTTTTTATACGATATTGCATGGAACACGTATTTGACGTATTAGTTACGCGAGAGAGGGGAAGAAAACTTAGGGTTAGGTAATTCGAACGTTGGTAGGTTCAATTTATCGCGGGCACGAAGTACAGAAGGACTGACGTAACGGGGACGATAGAGAATCTTGGAAAATGATGGCTTTTGCCAAGGACGAGTATCCTGTTTTCCCGGGGAAAATGAGGAAACTTCTAGGGCGACTGGGCCTTGGTCGTGATTGTCCCGCGAGAGCGGTAAGATCGCAGGAAAAGGTAAAAGGATTTTCGAGACGTTCGTTCGCTTATCGATTATCCACGAACGTATATTTCTCTGGAAAATCCTACCATTTCCCATCGCGATTGCCATAGGAAACCGTGAACGTACGATCGCGAAACGTATCAGCAAAAGGAACCCGGGAGCTCAAAGTATTTGAAGGGGAAAGAAAGAATGCTTTTAGGTTAACGGTAGAACGTCTAATGAAATGGACTCGAAGCGATCGATTTTTTTGGAACAAAGTTCAATTTACCTATCTTTCGAGTTCGACGAAGTTGTCGTACGATTTATGGAGGAAATGTTCGATTCAATTCACTTAACGGGAGAGAAGGTTTCACCGAACTGGCAGAAGCACGAAAAGCTTTGTAGGATTTGAAATATTCGCGTGAAAAGTAGAAGGAAATGGTTCGCGGGGAAACAGCTCCTTTGAATATGAAACTGTTTGCGCTGCGACTCGAAACGCCTCTTTGTATTCTGGTACGCTGAAAAGAAGACGGCCGTCGAAACGAAGTTATACGGGTTTCTTCGTGAAACGAGTCCTCTTTGTACATTTTGCATGCGTCGGACGAAAATAATGCTCACTCTTGGAAAACATCTGGAAAATATTCCGTTAGGAAGGTACGGTTTGTCGAACACGAACGAGACTTCGTGGTGAACCGGAGAGTCGTTTAATGCGTAAATTTTCGAACTTACCGAGGACAAAAGGACAAGTTGAACGAGTTTTCTTTTCTCTTTCCTTCGGTGTTTCGTTTCACGAAAGAATTACAACTCACGCATCGTGACTCGAGGACACAAAATTATCAGTTAAGAAACGTCGCGAGAATTGGAGGTAAAACGGAGATTACGTTTTAATCTCCGCGTTCGAATTTAGCGAGTTCAGACCTGAATCATGGTTATTAGAATCAACGAGGGTCTAAGGCAGGACGAGAAGTTATTACAAGACGAATTCTAGGTCGTACATTTCAACTTGTCGTATTACGCGGCTGCATTTTCCAATTTAATTGTCTATCACGGGGATGAAGTTTCTTGGAGGGGGATCTAAATTCTGCGAAACGAAGGTTCCCTCTCAGGGGCAGGATTACTGGGGTGCGATTCGTTCGATGCATCCCTCGGAGACGATCGCTCAGGTTTTATTGCTTGAATTTCGCGAGAAATAATTGAAAGGCAAATTAAACTGGGATACTGGCTACGCCTTCTTGCCCCTCCGGCCTCGAGGAAACGTGACAGAGTGAAACCGAACGCCCGACTCACGGTGCTGAAACGTGTATTTGCTTCCTCTGATCTACGGGCTAATTTATATCGCTCGTTCGGACACGAAGAGGCAACCAAACGCTCACGGTTGGACAACGACGGTTATTTATAACGTTGTATCGGTTCGTGTCAAACAGCTATAACGCGGGACTATGTCGGACCTTCCTGTTAATATGTAAAGGAAGATAATTTTATTAGTTTCGCATTGTTGCAAGCGTAAGCGATGGAACGGTTTCGCGAGCCGGTGTAAATCAGTTTAAGAAAAATTTGTGCGATCATAACCGTTTCATAGCTGAATCGATGGTATAAATCGGCGTTATTTCGCGCGTTTCACGCGCGACCAATTCAATTTCACGACGGCCGATGCATCAATTAACGCGTTCAGCGCCGATATTGCGAACTCCTATTTCGAAATATCCCGCGCGACATCAGACGTTCCAAGGATAATTAATTACCAGCTGCCATTGCGTAACGCGTAAAATGTAATTGCACGTCGTACGATGTGAGTAAATTTCGATTCTCCCAGATTTAAAACGAACTTTCGACCGATTTTCGGCGTTTACGCTGTCGGTTTCGAATGGCCTAAGGGCCGTATGCAACGTGAATCGCAGATTGAATATGCAATTCGAATGGAATATGTATGGCGAGCGTTGGCTAAGCGAATAAATCAGTTTGCGCGAATAGATTCGCGAATGCTGGCATAAATTTTTGCCAGAGGAATTATTTACGATATCATAGTTCCGTGACGTAATGTCTTGGTGGTAGAAAAAGCGATCGTATGTCATTCGACAAGAAGGACCTGTTCGTTTTTTGGAAACGGACGAAACAATACGTATTTCTCGCGCGTTCCTGTTCTCTAGCGTCGAGTAAATTCAGCGAAGCGTTCCGAAATTGAAAACCAATGCCAAGTTGAAGAGGGAAAAGCGAGCGTTTTATTCCTCGTAACTTTTCCGTGTCCCGGTCGAGAGATACACGAAATCGAAACGAGTGCCGGTTTATATTCAACCGACCACGGTTCCCGCCTTCGATTTCGTGCTCTTTTACAACGCTGGAAATATTTTTAAAGCAGCGAAGCGCAACGAGATTCCCTAATCGTGATCATGATCGTCTCCGTGTTCTCGATCGGTACACAGAACGCATGAAAGTGATCGAATGGATCATTCGTTTTGCACTTACCCGTCGCATGACGCGCAGAGAGAACGATGACGTCTTCATTTTGGTGGTAATCCTGGCAGGCTTGTACGATATGCGTCTGGATGTAGTCGCCCTTGGCCTTCGCGGTGCTTGTCGTTCAAAGCGGTGAAATTCGTCCCAACAGACGTTAGGGGTGGCTCGAGGCCACAACTACAGGTGGTCGCGCGTTGTCGCTAGACCTTCCCGCCGATGCGACGTTTCGCTCGATGAAACCGCCACGCAGGCTCGCGTACACCGAAAAAGGCGCTGCCGCGCGAAACCACGATCTACCTGATCAAAATCGGTGAACGGGGAAAGGAAAAGAGAATCGTCAACGTGGTGGCTCCTTTTCCGACAGCCGTGCAGCGGTTCCTGGCGAATCTGACGTAACTTGGTTCTCGAAGGGCCGACGTCGTCGAAGCGGGACAGTCGGAACGGAAGAGCAAGGTGCACAGACAAAGAGAATAAGCGAGGTCGAATCGCGGCGAAGAAGAAACGTCTTTTGGACGTTTGAAAGATGAACGCGGAAGGACGTTGACGCGACTCTGGCTCGAGTAGCGTCTGACCGGTTGTCCCGTCTGGCTGGTCTCCGAGCAGCCGAGGTGGAGCGAGAAAACCACCCCGGCGCTTTCTCGCGCACGCTCGTCGCGACGCCATAGCGGCGTACCTCAGGGCCGCGCCTACTTTACGGACGCCTAGACCAGAAGTGCCAAGGTCGAAGTACCAAGGCCGTGGAACGTGCACTATGTCTTGAGAAAGCTTCCGTCGATTCTTCCGTCCACTCGTATCTAGCCTGTTCTCCATAGCTACATTTCCATGCATTCGAAGCGTCGAGAATATCCGAGTTTCCGTTCACGGCCACGATGCTTTTCCTTCGATGAAACCAGTAGGCACCCTCGCGTTACCTTCGCGTTGCGTTCTCGATACTCTTAGCCTTCGAATTATTCTTTCTACGCTTCGTCGTTTATTTAAATATTTATCGGCTAGGTGCCTACTTTCAGCGCCTCGGTGATGTCTCGATTCAGACCGATGAAATTTCTTCAAGCAAGCAAAAATAGGGAACCAAAAAATAGCTGCAATAAAAGTTCGATCGGAACTTAACTGGAACCCCTCGGTAACTTCCTTTTTTCGGGGTTGGTAAATTAGAGTTTAAAACTTTAATATATTTAAAGATCTCTCAAAGTATCGGGGTTTCTTAATTAACAAAGTCCAACGAAGAGATTAAAGAGTCACGTAAGCGTAGAAGAAACGGGGTCTGCTCGAAACCGCATTAAGAAGGCTAATTAACGACTACGTTTTTGATCAGGCACCAGACGTGAGTTACTGCTGGGAAAGATAATTCCAACCCTAAGCAAAGCAGACGACGAGAATTCCTATCTTGAGCAACCCACGCAGAAGACCCTTTCCACGTTTCGTACTTTATTGCTCTGCACGGAATCCGCCATCGAGAGAAATCGATTTCTCTTCGCGGCAAATTTCGTTGGACTTCCTCGTTTTCTTATCGCGCTGTGCTATTCTCAGACACGTACGCTAATCTGGAATACGTTCTCGATTATAATGCAATTCCGTCCTTGGTTCTCGTTGTTTTCCGCGCGCTTCGAGCATTTCCTCTCGCGCACATCACCGTCGCCCGCATCATTATCTCCACAGTTCAACGCGATTCTATCGATCCGTGATTTGCCCGCCAATAGCTACTATTCCTCTACGCGTCTCTGATCAGAAATCGATGATCAGCTTCATCTTAGCTATTTGTTGCTTCCCGAGATTGAGCGCGGCAAGAAGAAAAGATATTATCACGTTCTACCGGCAACTTCAAGCTATTAGTCTACATACATGCCGAACAGCGGGATAATAAAACGGAGAGCATAAATCAGGTTTTCTTTTACTATCATTAAAGATTTATTTCATAATATTACACCAACAACTATTATTGAATTTTTATATAATAATAATAATTAATAATCAATAATAATAATAATAATAATTAATAGATAATAATCAATAATAATAATAATAATAATAATAATAATAATAATAAAGACAATAATAATTCTTTTTTTTACTGCATTGAAAAATACGAATGAACGCTTACATACATACATTAATTAATTGCAGTGTCTTACAATTAATATAATAATAGCCTAAAGACGCGACGCGCGTTAGAAAATATTTCGACATTGTTCGCCATATATATATAATTTTTTGTATATATATGTATATATTGAACTATATATATATATATATATATATATTTCATTTCTTTTTCTCTCTCTTCTCTGTTCATCGCTTTTCGATTTGGGTCGCGATCGATCCATCGAAGCTTCGCCTAGTCCCACAATCGGTAAATTGCTACGGACTCTCTTTTTCGTCGCTAGAACGCTTCGATTTATCCTTGATTTTCTATCAGCCGTCGACACGTGGAATGCACGATTGCGATAAAGTTCGTTGATCGATCTAATGATTCGTGATCGTGACTTCGTTTTAGAAAACGAAACGATTCACACGGGAGGCGTAATTACTAGCGAAATCTTCCTTCACGGAGATTTCGTACATATTATACTATGGTACGTTAAATACACATCAATTTCCGATCGATGGGTATCGATTCTTGTTTCGTCTTTTTCCTCTGCTTCTTTCTTTTATTTTCGCATCCGTTCCCGTCACGTTCTTCGCTAACTTCCTTCATTTTCGTCACCTTTTTTTTTCTACGCAAGAAAGACAAGAGGTACGTTTGTTACAATGATAATCAGGAAACGAAGGTTTCCCGGGGTTTGCATCCACAGACGGCGAAACAACCGGGCAGAGAGTTCAATCGAATACGTGTGTGTGTACGTGTGTGCGTGTAATATAATATATCTATTTATTTATTTATATATATAGAGAGAGATAGAGATTTATGAATTACGCGATATATTATAATATCATTAATATGCGGAAGAAAGAAGCTCGTTAATCGTTTACAGAGCACACTGAAGAACTGATTTTTTTTTTTGTGTATTTCGTCGATTAATAAACTGCAAATTTATTCGCAATGTTATGTTACACGGATGGTATATAACGGCGATAACGGAACAATATATATATTTTTTTTTTCATTTATATTTATTCATTTATTATTTATATATTTATATACTTTGCATTCTGTAAAATATAATAATACGGCGATTGTTGCACGATCGCGGTACACGTGCGACGTTCCCACCTTTCGTTTCGTTTCCTTCTGACATTCGAGCGTTTTCTTTTTCGTTTCGTGTTCGTGTCGCCACTATGTCGGGCTACCGAGAGATCTCGTGCCACTTCCGGCGATGTGACCGGAAGAAGCTTGCCACCGATCGATCGGGGAACGACGCTCGTCACCCTGCTCGTATTAATACCCAGACAATGTAGTGACAAAATAGAAGACAAATAAGTACAACAACTATTGTAGCTTAGATGAGAATCTGTTATTGTCGGGCCTCAGACGCGGAACGGTTTTCCTTCTGTTTTCCCAAGAAAGGCTTTTTTTCGCGTGAATGCTTTTTTGCGTTTGGCAGTGACATCTTTGCTTTGGACCAACGATCCAGAAATGATTGATTATTGAACTTTTGTGTCTTAAGAACGCGACGTTTCTTCTTCTGGAAGAAAGGAAGGACACCTTCGCGGATCACAACATGTTCTTACGCGGAAAAAATAAAACGGAACCGAAAAGTTACAAAGGTTGCCTTTCTACGATCGGCAGAACGACGGATGAACGTGTTAGACGCGCGATAGAAGGATCGTTTGGGCGTTTTTCGAATATCTGAGGCCACGACAACTGAGGTATTTCTGAACGAACGCACGCCGTGTCGGATTATCTCTGTTCCTAACACGCTCGACGAACAGCGGCGCTACTTACAACGGATACTCGTTTTCTCTTACATCCTCTACGATTAAACGCTATGTTCTTTTTCACGTTTTTTTTTTTTTCATTATTTTTTCTCTTATTATTTTACTTTTTCTCTCTCTCTCTCTCTCTCTCTCTCTCTCTCTCTCTCTCTCTCTCTCTTTCTCTCTCTCTCTTTCGTACTTTTGATATCTTAACTACCGGAATCATTTCCATCCATTAAATCGAAGACATGCTTTATGTATTTGTATTCGTTTTGTACTTGTACTGTTCAGCAAGGCAGCGTGTTGCACTTTGTTTACAATTACAATTATAGTCGGGCCGTGATTGTCCACGAAAGATTCCACAACGTCGCGAATGATTCTCCTTTTTTATTTGTCGCACAGGTTCTCTGAACTATGCGCGTGTGTGTATGTACGTGTAATTTGTGCAGTTCGTTTCTTTTCTTCTATTTTATTTTTTATTATTTTCTGGATAATGTTGTCGCGATGGAAAACGATCAAAGCTAGATGACAGATCGAGCAGCGAGCATTAAATGAAAAATGGAAGATGCTCGACGTAAATATAGCTTCGAGCCCATAAGGAAAGATCGATCTCGTTCGTGTCTCGAAAACTCTTAATTGTGAACTCGTTATGTCGTTCGTTTGTGCGTGAAAAGAAGATCCGAAGCTATCGGAAACAGCTTCGCGATCGACTGCGCGCATACTCGCAACACGTGGATCCTTTTGCGCTCGACAACGACCCGGTCTATCTCTTACTAATTTTTGCTTCGTATCGTTAATTACGGGATCTAAAATTAATCTTTACAAACGGATGGAAACCATCGACGCTTCGTGATCGTGACAAGGAAGAATTAAAAGAAAATGATAAATCGCAAGCAACAAAAACTCGAAAGCGAGAAAACGACGACGCATTCACGATGCGTGTGCGATCTTGAGGCATGCATCTTAAAATTTGCGCACGCATTGTGATCGATCAATCGATCTCGAACAAACAAACAATCGTAATCGTGACAGAAACGATAATAATAATTATTATAATGATAATTCTAGCGCTAATAATTATATTATTACAATAATTGCAAGAGTGATAATAATAATGATGATAATAATAATAATATTAATAATTGTGATAATGATAATGACGATAATAATAATAATAATAATAATAATAATAAGTATCCAGTAAGTTCTCCTTAACGTGTTTAAACAAAATCACTCTGAAAAAATCGCAGTAACAAATCGAAAGAAAAGAAAAGAATAAAGATTAACATAAAAATAAAACCAAGGAGAAATCTTACAAAATAGGCCTATATATATATAATATTTATATAATATATATATATGTATAACTGTAATATTATATATATATATATATATATATACACATATATCTATATATAGTATTTTATGCGTATCATGTATCTATTCGTACATATCTGCACATATATGTGTATATATATACATATTTATGTACATAAAAAGTTAACATAACGTGCCATCGACTCCTCGTCACTATATGCATAATATGTATACCGTACATCTTCGTTCTTTATTTTCTTCCCTCGGGAGACTAACTAATGATTAAACTATATCTGGCTAATCGATTAATGACAGTAGCACGTTCGTAATCGACGATAAAAAAAACAATTGTTGATAACGTTGAAACTGGCAGAAGAGCCGGAAGGGACAAAGTTCGTATGATTAATAACGCTTACGGAGTAGAACGTAAAAGTCATTTCCGAAGATGTCGCGTTGACAGGAGGATCCGTAATCTATAATCTAAGGGATACACTCACAGACGATATGTAGAATCGAATGAAACGATGATATTCGATGCGGTTAAGCGTGCTGACAAAACGAACGGAGACGTACACGCTCTACCGTGAAACGAATAACGAAAAACCGAAGAAAAATTGAAGCAAACGAACAGCGAATTGGAAAGAACAAAAATTTGATATTCGATTAACCCCATTGGATAGCAGGGAGCGTGTACCTCGTGCGCGTTCGTTATCTCGCATACACGTGTCATCCTTCTTTTTGCCGAACAATCGACACGGTCATCATCGATCCGTTTCTTTCGTCGTGCTTTTCATACGGGACGGTTGATATCGTTAAACGCTTGCTCTGAACATCCATGAGAAAACTTGCGAATAAATATAAGAGCCAGAAAAATATGTTTCGTAGAAAAAACGGGTCGATGATACCTGACGATATTTCGTGAAAATTTGGCAAGAATGAAGCGAGGCGATACTTCGTACGCGAAAGAATGGCGAATGATTAGCTGTTTTGTTGGAGTATTTTTTTTTTCTTCCATGAATTCTTTTTGTCGTGTTCGTTTCGGTTTTTGAGCGACAGAAGTGACAAAAGGACGCACGCTACGTGATATTGTTAGTGTTACATGAGCGGATGTGATCGACCATTGTTATCTTTTTAATCCTAGCTTCTCTTGTAAATGCGATATTCACTTAAAAATGACGCAATTTTTCGTTTCGCTTAATAACTATCGTTACATTTAATTATTCGATAGACAGTAGAGATATCATTTCTTCTTTGTCTTATCGTTTTCACAATTTTTTATGTTTTTGCAATTTTCCCCTTCCGATAAATTTAAAAACTTTCGTAACAATTAATTTATACTTAAGGTTCTGTTAATATTAATTATGGCACAATATAAATATTATATTTAAAGTCTTTTTGAAGACATAATAAAAATAAATCTAAGTAGTCTTTCTCCTATATGCTCGACGTTATTTTTTTTCTTCTTTCGTTCGCTTCTTTTCATTTTTTTCCCCCTATTTTCACCATAATTACACGTTCCTAAGCAGTTTTTGTTATCGTTTTCGATTCCAAGATGCGTTTCTTTTTTTCCCTTCGTAGTTCCACTTTTGTTTTTGATCCCCCTTATTTTTTAAAACAGTGAAAATTTTGTTTCTTTTTCGATCGAAACCGAACAGTGTTCGTATCCAGAATATTCGCGCCGTTTTCTCGGACTTTTACGATACCGCGATTAGCCAAAAAATAATGTATCAGTTTTACTTCGCAAAAGATCAACGGAAAGCGAATAGAAACAAAATAGAAGATTTTTTCGGATTAGAAAACAAAAATCTTGTCTTTCCGTTTGTAATGTCCGTAAATGGACACCGATCCGAAAGCCCGAGAATTTCTCACAATTTTTCCGATGCTCTTTGGTAAGACAATATCACATGATCAAGAAAGGAAAAAAAGTTTATACCAATCGAAAAAAAAACAATCTAATCAGTCGATTTGTCCCTGGTACGCAGGGATTTAAAAAACAAACAAACAAAAAAAAGAGTCTGGAAACTAATAAAAAAATAAATTTTAGTCCTTAATTAAACGTGGATACGTTTAAAATTATAAAAATCAGCCTTCTCGAAAGTAAATTCGGATATCAAAGTATTTCGTCACAGCGCCAGGAAAGTAATTTGAGCACCGCCAACTGCTGACTCGGCTCAAGTGCGATGCAAATCGTTAATAGAAACATAAAAATAAGAAAAAATTAAACGAAACCGAGTGACTACTAACGCGATAAAAATCTGTACGCGCGTTCGCGTGTTTAAGACCAACGGCTGTAATAACGATTCAAACGGGAAGCTAGAATCTACGAATGTATATAGGTTGTCGTGGAAAACTCATGGAAGACGAACGTTCGCGATTCGACGAGTTTTCCTTCGCAATCGATCCGGTTGTGCTCGACGATTTGTCGATTCGGAGCGGTACAAAAATGTCTGCTGTGTTGGTTTCGTTGGTGCGATTCACGATCGACAAGAAAAAACGGAAGTACGTGAATAGAAATAGCTATATCTCGAGATAACGATAAAACACGTATCATCGTCCACGCAAAGACGCAGAGCCTTCCAACGTCCAGTGCACTCGCACACGATCGCACTCCGATGCCAAAATACGATATGAAACGCTCTATGCCGGTCCCAAATTACGATTACCTATAATCCCCCTCTGAGACACGTACCCATCGTCAGAGGTACACACGTTACTTATGGATATCGATATTTACACGCACGTGATATTTAGAATGCAAATAAAAATAGATAGTTTAAAATATTTTCTTTCTTACAACTTTCTCTCATACTCTTTCGTTCATTCGCATTCTCACCCTCATCCGTGTACTTTTACACCTTTGCTTTCTCTTCGGTCTTGCTTTCTCTCATTATCATTTAGAACTTCTAACTCTTGTTTTCGTGTATTTTTTTTTTTCGCTTTTGTTGTTTTAATAGCATACGAGACAAAAATTCATGCATTAAAGTTTGGAAAAGTTCCTCGATAATGTTTCGTATAATATTCGCTTTAAATCCTAAAACGATTAGTGGTAGTAATGATGTTGATAATATTCGTTTCTCGATAGAAGATGCGACGCGTCTCTAACTACGTTTCTCATTTTCCGCCTTCTCTCGTGTAAATAGTAAAAGATCTAGAGTTCCTTGCTGTTTCTTCTCTCTCTTTTGTTTAAAGTTCGAAGACGTTGGCACATTGGAATAGATTCTGTGTACGTGTGTATCGTTTGTGTATGTATAATGTGTGTATATATATATATATATATATATAATTTTTTTTAATTTTTTCCTCTTTTTTGTAATTTTTCGATTCAACACCGTGTCAGCGTACAGTGGGTCAAGTACCCTGAAGAGATATGTTATATAATATATCAAAATACTGCGCTTCGTTCCTCGATTCGTGGCGACTGCCGATCGCGAGAAACGTTTAGGAGCGATTGGTTCGCGCGTCGTTCTCGGAAAAGCTCGTTACACGCTTTGGTTTCGTTTACAGAAGAAAAACAAAAAAAGAGAAATCGATAAAAAAGAAAAGAATAATCGCGATATAACAGTCAAATCAACTTTGGTATCGTACTGATCGTAAAAATTTCGAGCCAACGTGACAAAGATAGCTCGCGACACGACATCTATTTTTCGCGAGATTTTCCTAGAAAATTTTCCACGACGCGCGGTTCAGTTCTTTGCTCGATGCTCCCGTTAAATTGTACGCGAATTTCTTGAATTTCACGAAAACGGATCAGCGGTCGCCTGGACAATCGTAGAAACTCCGTACAGCATTCGATTTTGAATTTTCTCGGCGTTAAAGTCCCAGCTCGTGTCTCGACAATTTTCTCCTCTTGTTTCTTTTTCGTTTTCCCGTTCGTTTTAATTACAATATTAACTTACACAACACCGAACATCGACCTAATTCCGTATACTTTTTTCGTTTCTTCGCTATACCTCTAACATTTTCGTTTCTAGTATACCTCAACTGAAGAACATCACAGAATTTCCTCGATATTAATTAACCAATTACAATAGTTTTCTTTTCTTCGCTATACAGTACGCGATTTTGCACACACACACGCCGGCAATCATAATGTGGAAAGGTGGTACATATTTTACTCGTTTCAGTTTTTCTTTTTTTTATACCCCGCGCAACCCAACCCTGATTCCTTGTTCCCCTTTTCATTTTGTAGCGCCAAATACACATCTTGATACTAGTCCGGCGTTATATCACAGAATTATAAAAGGTTTCCAAAATGACTAGGATAATTTTCACTAACGAATTATATATTAACGCTTTTCCCGTGTTGAAAAGAAATTTTTTTCCCAGAAAAGCAACCGCGTTCGCGCGTTGATCCCACCCACCCCATCCTTTTTTTTTTCTTGTTCTCCACATTATGTTTTGACCGGCTACGGAAAAGATAATTTTTTCTTCCCATTTTTTTTTTTTATTTCTACGTAATGTATACGCAATCATTTTAAAAACTCCCGCAACGGAAGACACCTAAATCTAAAATCGTATTACTCGTTCGCGGTATACTTCTCGTTTCGAAGATATGTTTTTGGAAAACCTCGTTCTTTTCCCTCGTTCTCTTAACCGCGTTCCTCGTTCCTTTGAATTCCCTTTCCGTTTTTATGTCCGTTTATCTCCGTGTTAATTCCGTCGCTTAAAGCCTGAGAAGACGCACGCGCACGCGAATTCTACCCATCCTGTCCCGTCAAATCTTCCCTCTCTTTTTTTCCTTCCCTTAATTCCCCTCTTCGCTACTACGAAACCTAAGAATTAAGACGTAGACGTAATTTGTTTTATCATTTTTTCCTCGATAATTTGTACTTGCTCGTTAGTTATAATGGCATTTCCTTTGTTTCATTATTCTTTTTTTTTTCGTTTGTAAACCCCCATCCCTTAATTACGATAAAACATCAACTTTATTCTTTTTCCATTTTTCTTCGTTTTATACTGAGTTCTAAACCTGAATATGTTGCACGATGAACAACGTTCTTTTTTTTTTTTAGGGTTTCCTCTCGCTTGTACGTTCGTTCACGGCATGTATGCGAATCGAAAATTCGAAAAGAACAGGGCAGTGGATCGACGGTTTCGCGCGAACTACTTTTTAGAATCCCTCCCCATCCCAGTGTACATGTTCTTCTTTTTTTCTTTGGCCTAATTGGATCCCTCTGTCTCTTTGTAGAACCGTTCGAACGACACGCGACGACGAAACGCGAAGAGAAAACGAAAAAGCTCGAGACGTGGAACGAAACGTCGGTTACTGCTGGAATCCTTTAATTCCCCCTTACTCGTAATATTGCACATTCGCCAATTGAGACGCGTATAATAGTAATTCGTAAACGCGCGAATCTCGAACGAAACGAAAATGAGAACGATGCGTGAACTTTTCTATCACTGCCCTGCCCCCGCCGTTGTTCTATCTACGTCGCACTAGACTGTTTCTCGTTTCTTTCCATTCATTCACCCCCTTATAAAACCTGAACAAGAGAATATCATCGTTATCAATATCGTACGAATATAATATATATATGTACAGTTCAAAATATTCTTATTTTTAAAGAGTTAAAAATATAGTCTGTAATTTGCGCGCACGACGGATCTGTACACGTGTAAGAGCCCAATATCTAACTTCTACTTGCACTTTTATCTAACACTTCTCCGCTCCCTTTTTGTCAACACGTAATGACTCCTCTAAATCCATTCCCATTTTGTTTCCCTTATCCTGCTCTACATGGCCTATTTTGCTAATTCGCGATACATCCATCTCTAATCGATCCCGTTCGTTTCTCGATTGCCGAAATCGCTGATCCTTTCTAACCCCACTCCCTATTCCCGAAATTTGAGCATATATTTTGTAGACTTTGTAATTGAATTTCATTTAGGCCTAAGATACTCGATCTACGATCCCCTCACCTCCCAAACATCCGAGAATACCCATGAGTTCCGCGCGCGTGCACGTAAAAAGTTCCAGCAACAGAGCCGTACACTCGACACTCAAATACGCGCACCATCTTTCTCACTCTTCACGCATACCATTCGTACACGCGTATACGCGTTAACATCTATGTACAGCACGATGTTTCGGTCATTCTTGACACACGTTTTCCTCAATCTCCATTTCCCTGTCGCCATGCTGTTCCTGGTCTTTAGCGGTTTACCTGCCACGCGATTCAAAGTCGCTGCTTCTAAACCCTTTCCCCCACTGAAACGGTCGAACCGATTTAGCGCTATGGTCGTTAGCAAGATAATCTTGTAAATTGACATGTGTCACGGGACTGTTCGAGACTCGAACGAACCAACGCGCGAAACAGGCAACGTCACGCTCGTTTTTGCAGAAGAAAAATACTATTTTTTCGTTTTTGTTACGACGTCTTAATTATTCCAAAAGGACCTGCGAAGATCCGTGTCTCTTTTGAAAGGCTAATCTCGTGACATAGAATTTAAAAAAAAGGGGCGTGTTTGCCTGTGGAAACGTTGCCTCGATGTCCCAATCGAGTCAGTCCCTCGGTAAACGGTTACGCGTTCGAGACCTCGTCGGAATCGGCCCAAGCCACTCGCTTCCGGACAGCGGGGCTGGAAACCGAAGCAATGGAATGTATTCTCAGCCGTTGTGCGCGTGCACGCGCCACAGCTACCATTATCGTTGGAATCCAACGAAACGTATCGTGAAAATATTACGAGATCGCGTGTCTCTCAGTCGATTTTCTTCGCCGTTTTCTTCTTCTTCTTCTTTGGATTAATCGCAGTCTTGACTCGAGGAGAACTACAAAACGACGACTACGAGGTGTAGGAGGGTGTGAAAAGCGCGATTGTTGGCCGATGGGAACACACGGACGAACGAGAGGGGATGGAAAATCGGCAAACAGAAGCCGATCGATTCGAGATGAACATCCTCGGGAACGATCAACGCGTGCCATGAAAAGAATTCGTTCGATCGACCTTCGGAGGATGCGCGACGACTCGGCGAACCGGAAACGCGCGTCTCGTCGCTCTCTGGCGCATCCAGACGCATCGCGGCGGCGTGCTTTGGTCCGGTGAAGATCGACGATGACCGATCGCAGCGAACTCTGAGATCGACGAGCGACGATGATTCGGATGATGGCAAGGACGCGGACGATGACGATGAGAGTACGACGATGCGGCGAGTCCAGGGAACGAGGAGATTGTATGACGGTTCTGACATTTTCATTGCGGCTGTCGCTGCATCTGGGCCTGTTGCATGCTGCCTAGAACGTTCTTGATCGCCGTGGTCTTCAACAGCCTCTTGAGCATACCGCTGGAGCCACGATGCTGGAGACTCTTGTGCGTCGTCAGCGAGTTCTTGGTTCGATACCTGCGGTTGCAGAACTCGCATACGTAGAGGGTGTCCGATTGCTCGTGCTTATCCTGGAAATGACGCTTCAGGGAGTAGTAGCATGAGAAGTTGCGACGGCAGTACGGGCATTCCTGAGGCTCGTTTATACCACCCGCCGTTGGCGGTGGCATCCGGTACATGGCAGAGGGAGGCGTCGACGGTGCTGGATGCATCCCGTTGCCCGTACCTGAAAATCGTCCGTTTCAGGTCAGAAAATTCGCACCTTGGTTTCGTCGAGCTTACTGATCGTCGCGCGAGAACAGTTGTTGAACATTCGTTTGCCAGCCCCTTAACGTCCGAGTTGGTATCGTGAACGACGCGAAACAGACGCTGAGGGGTAACGTTTCGACGCGCCCGTACGATCGTAGCTTTCGAGCGTGTACGTCGTCCAGTCGGACGAATAGTTAACGCTCGAGAGCTTCGAGAAAGTTTAGTCGGTGAGCAAGATGCTTGTTCGTTCGAATTACGGCATTGTTCTCGCGCGAGACTGTGAAATGTATGATATTCCCTTAAGGGTTGATCTTTGTCGAACGTCCGAGGGAAAACGGAAAGGGAAATGGAAGATGGCGAGATCGTGTATCGAAGAGAAACGCGTTAAATCGGTCTACCAGGAATTTCGACGTTAGAGAACGTCCAACGCGACGATACATCAAGTAATTAACTGGATCCTCGAACGTTCGATGTAGCTCTCGATTAAGGTTTCCCGTTCCCTTCTCGAGACGACCTCGGCTTGGTTTTAACTCAACCCTATCAGCTGTCTAGGGATCAATTAAGGATTAGTACAAGTTAACTCACTCCCTTCCCTTTATCTCGTTCTCACATTTTTCATCGAGTAGTACGGCTGCCTCGTCGATCGATATATCGGATTGACTCGCGTAACCGATCCGTGCTAGATACTGGAAATATCGTTAAAAAATTGATCGAATTGTGATTAGTCGAGAGTGAGTCGAGACGAAGAGGACCAAAACCACCATGCCAGACGCGTCGTGTTCGACATCGAGTTAGAGAAACGTTTAAAATTTACGTTCGTCATTCCCCGGTGGTTAAATGGTCGCGTAAAGAAATAGAAAAAACAAAAGGATGTTAATTAAACGCCTTAGAAGTGCGAAAGGTTACGTAGTCGTGCTGTAAATGCGTGAAACAAGCCACGTACTCGTTTTCTCTTATCAAACAAAATATGTTCGTAACGTGCATAGAAGGAATGCGCTCGTGCACGATTGGTTAGTGATTAGAGAATTGATAGACGGCGAAATAAATCAAGTGTGTCTATCTTTACAAGCAAAAAGAAATTTTAACGAGAATCAGATATGACTCGCGTGTGCGATACATTGTTCTCATGCAACGATGCAAACTGTTCGATTTGTTGAAAAAGAAAAGAAAAGAAAAACGAATGCTTAATCGTTTTAAAATGATCGACGATTCGTTGACGATCGATTCACCGCTCTGGAAGCTTTCATTCCTTGTTAGCCGCGCAGACTGCGAAACGAGCTACACATCAGCATGCACACATAACATAGAACATTGAAAAAGCCACGACGAAAATGATATGATCGAAATAAAAGTTCAGCGAAAGAAAAAAAGAAAATTAACGGTAAAAAAAGAAAGAAGGAAGAAACAATGCACGCATACATAAACAAGGCGACGATACAAAAGGTACGTAAAAAGAAGAGAAAGAAAAAGGAAAGAAAAGAAACAAAATAGGCGGAAGGAGTTGTAAGGGTGTTAGTAAGGAAGAACCTGAAGCGTAATTATACCTTGACGTTCGACCGTTTGGCCGACGTAGAACAAACAAGTATTCGACCTACTCGTAAATTAAACGCAACCCTATCGCAAGCGATCGGATCGGTTAATCGAACGATTTTTTTCTGATCGACGATCGATTCCCGGTTCGATCGTCTCGTCTCCAGCGTGATCGCTGGCACGCTGAAGGACAAAGCTGAACGCATCGATCCCGAGTCACCGACAGGGGGTATAACGGAGCTGAGAATACCGGAAGAATTCGATCGGCGAGCATACGGTACCGAAGAGAACGAAGGACGACGGGCGGCGAGGAAAGAAAAGCAGTTCTGAGAAACGAGGATAGAGGAACGACCGATGCTGGAACGAAAGCTCGAACCGTAAAAAGAGGAAGATGAAGAAGAAGAAGAAGAAGAAGAAGAAGAAGAAGAAGTAGAAGAAGAAGGGTCGTTCCACGTGGTAGTCGAGACCGGTTTCTCTGGCATGCATTTTCAGTGAATAGAAAAGGAAGGGAATAAAGTATACGCGGAGCCGAGGTCGTAACGAAGCAATCACGATTGCAGGATCGTAACTTCCCACGATAAAATAGGTTAAACGTGGTAGAATCGAAGGATGAACAATGTTAAGGGTGGAATTGACAAAAGAGGGACGGAAGAAGGATCGATGACAGATTGTAAACGCGAGAGACCTCTGAAAAAGTGTGACGTGTTGATAGGTACGTGGTCCCTACCTTATCTAAACCTTCAAAAGAACTTAATGTCAATGTCGCCGGGTCTGCTCTTATGATAGGTATATATGTGGGTCATCAGGGAGTTACGCGAGCAGTATACCCGCTCGCAGATGACGCATCTGTACTCCTCCTGTCGCTCGGCGTGCTTGTCGGCAACGTGGCGTTTCAGGGATGCTTTGCTGCATAGCACCTTGCCGCACAGCTGGCAGGTGAACAGCTTCTTCGCTGACTGGGTGTTCAGAGAGTTCAAGGTCAGCCCCGTCATAGAGGTGAGCACTGAAACACAACAATGCACCTCATGCAGCTGCAACCCCTACACTTATACCCTATCCCATATCAAAAAAAGGATGACGCAAGCGATAAACTTTCTCTCTGTTCACGATTCTCTTCCGTTTTTCTTTTTCTTTCATTGATTTTCCTCTTACTCGATTCATCTGTACCTCTGATTCTCAATGTCTCTCCCTCTCATCGGCTCTCCTTGCTCGTGCTCGTACGTCTCCTGAACGACGCGATAACTTCGATGGCAGGTTCACGTTTTCAAAGGGGATGCTTTTGTCTCGAAATAATCGTTGTACGCGTTGGACAGGATGGATTCGTATCTTTCTCGAGGATCCAAAAGATACCGAACTCCACCACGGTTACACCGAATGCGCGATAAATCCTTTCTTCGACCGAATCTTTTCGCGTCTACCCCGTCATTGTCGCGTCCTTTCAAATTATTCACCGCTGTACTACCAGTCCGGACGAGAAACGGTCTTTTACGAACGCTACAGAAGCCCTCGACAATCGACGCATCTCGCGACGATCACGACGAAATCTACGTTTTCTCTCGCCCCTAACATCGACCCACCCCATCGTACGAACCGTTCATTCGACCGTTACGGAATTGAACAAGGCTAAGATTCGACGGAACGAAAAAAGAAAAAAAAAGAAAATACAGTCGGAAAGAGAGAAAATAGACGCGAAGCAGCGGAGCACACTCGATACGGCAGCTCGGTTGTGGATAAAAGAAACAGGGGACAACGGTCTGGAGTTGGGGGTGTGGAAACTCTTTCGACGACGTTTCAAAATGCCTGGTCGTCTTTCGAGGGAGCGAAGTAAGAACTTTCAATGCCAGTTTTTTTCTTCGAACCGCTGCAAACCCACCGCGAAACCAAAGACTTCTTCAAGAGGGTTAAGACTCGCATTCGGGCGTGTGCGCGCGCGACCACGCGGCCCCGCACAGAAAACAAGTAGAATGATCCGGTGGGTCTTGTCAGTGCGTCCGTCTGCGCGGCTCTATGCATTTACTGGATATGCAATTGAGACAAGAAGATAGAGAACGAACGAACGAACGAACGAACGAACGAACGAACGAACGAGCAAGCGAGCAAAGGGAGGGTAGTAGAGAAAAGAGAAAAAGAAAGGAAAGGGGAAGGAAAAAGAGAATACCTGCGGCTGAAGAACGAAACGAAGCACGAACACGGAAACGAATTAAGCGTCGATATAAGAAAGGCGCGCAATTCATTTGTAATGGCCGCGTGTGCTCGTTAATTAAAAAAAAGATCCGGTCAGACAGTGCACGGCCGTTAACGCGCGCGACGACGATACTACCTTATACGTATTTCTGTGTGTGTGCGCGCGCGAGTCTATGCGTGTACATGTACGTGTATGAACTGTCCATATAATACGGTATATCTACCCTTTTTTTCTTTCCTTCGCCCTTTAGCCATCGAACGCGAATGAAGGCGAGGCCAACCCCTTCGTTCAATGCCTTTGACTGGAAAAAAGCTTTTTATCCAATTTCTCGAGCTGCGTCTCGTTAAACTTCGGCCAAAAGAAATTGTGAACAGCCTCCGCTCTGATGAGGTCGGCCAGAGAATTTCGATGGAAGAGAGAGATCGTGGTCAGACGTATTTGTTGCACAAGTACACGAGTACACGCACACATATGCGCGCGCGCATACGTACATGTACACAGGTGCATACAAACCCGTTGGTACGAGCGAATAGAGGAGAACATTGGGACAATAAAGGGAAGGTTGTGAACGGCCGGATAAACGGAGATCCGAGTTGTGCAAAAATTGCGTATAGTCCTTTCTGTCCGTTTCTAAAGAAAAAATATGTATATAAACGCTCCTCCAGTCATTCTACGGCGAGATATATGTACGTATATACACGTATGCTTCGTTAGGCGTCACGCGTTCGTGTGAAGCCTGGGGCAAACGTGAGGAACAAACGAAAGAAAAAAAAAAAAAAAAAAAAGAAAAAAAAAGTAATAGTAATAAAACGAACGAGAAGAGAAATAAAGGAGACGACGAGAAGGAAACACTGAGCATTCTGGGTGACACTTAAAGCATGCAATTCGAAGTAAACGTAATAATATGCGTGAGCCTGGCGAGCGGCGTGGCGGCTTAATCGTTCTCAGTTTTAATTTTTTTTTTTTTTTATTTGCCATATTATGAATGGCCTTTGTTTCTCTCACGGTCGATCTTTGTTCGAACGTATCGAGAATGTGTTCTTTGCCTAGAGTCCTTTGATGTGGTACGCTAAAATATTATTATCGATGGAGTTTCTCTCGTTTAAACACCGTCAGAATTTTTCGCGAGAAAAACAAAGACTTGCTTTCCCATCTTGGAAAATCCTTTCTCCTTTCTTTTTTACTTTTTGGTCCTTTTGTCCTGGTGAACCGCGATCGTTCTTACTTCGATCTCCGCACGACCACGCATCGTCATCGTCGTTGTCTTCGATTTTCCAATTCGACAAAAGACCGTTTTTGCGTGACACGTGAAAAGAAGAATCGACGACGAGGAAAAAGCGCGAACACGTACGCGCCAGAACACGCGTCGAATGAAAGCGTGGTCGCGATTTATCGAACGATCATCGTCCGACGACTAGACTTACCTTCCAGCTGAAAGAAAGAAATGTGACACGCGTAGTATACATATTGCTGTCATTTAAAAAATTTCACAGATTCACACGAGCGCGAACAGGGTTGAAAATGGACAAAAAGCGAATCACCCTACGTACGCGCAACACTGTGATCTGTGTGTTGTTTTTGAGGATGTGATAGGTGACTAAGAATGAAGAATTGAAAAAAGAAATACAAGCGAATTATTAAACCAAATAGTACATTTCATATTATCTATCTATCTATCTATCTATATATATATATATATTCATCTATATATATATATATATATATATATATATATATACATAAAAAGGTGAAAATATATTAAGATGCATTTGACATTGCTTAAAAATAAAAATAATAATAATAACTATAATTATAATAATATAATAATATTAATAATAGTCATCAATAAATATATATTATAACCAGAACACCTTGGCAGATAACAAATAATAAGTAAGCACGGTAACGCTCGACATATTTCGCTTAAGAAGAAACAATTTGTACCCGAAACGGAGTCGTTACCGGAAAGAATTCAGCCTTTTTCTATGCTCCCCGGATGTTTCGAGATGTTTCGAACCGATGGCACCGGTTGATTCTTTTCTTTTATTTCTCAATACAATTTTTACATATCTGACGAATTTCGAATAAGCTCGTTTTTCTCAATGGTTTTTGCTGCTTTCTTTTTTTTTTTTTTTTGCTCCTTTCCTCGTTCTTTTGTTTGCTCTATCTCTCTCTCTCTCTCTCGCACTATCGCTCTCCCTTTCTCATACACGCGCTCACTCTCTCTCTTTCTCTCTCACACGTTCGCTCGCTTTCTAACTTCTTTTCTCCAACTCTCTAACTGAGGATTACAAAATTAACTTTTCTTTATTCGAACGGTCATCGCGATATATCGTTTTCGCATAAGTGATATGATTTGTTGTAATCGTCTGCTCAGAGTATCCGTGGTTGAACGGTAATCGTAACTCTATCGGTACGGTGAATTGAACGGATGATATACGGCTTACTTTATTTATTATAAGGAAGCTGTTGTACGAAACTGCTGCTTGCTTTTCCCGTCTGTATTCGTAATAATAGCTGCTTGCGTTATTAGGACGATAAAGTAGAAAAACTCGAGTAAAATGTGAACGATGCGAAGATCCTATCGTCTCTATGGCATATAAGTCTACGGATTAATAATTACGTGAAACAAGGAAAAAAAAAAATACAGAACAAAAAAAAGGATGCATTGTTATATGTGTATAAGTGTGTATTCGTGCGTGCGTGCGCGTATTATGTAACTGCGTATTATGTAACTATGTATATAAATGTGCATCGTAACCCATGACCATAATTAAACTGTAGTGGTGTCTGTGTGCTAAAAGCCTATCGTGTGTAAAAAAAAGACAACAAAAACGAGAAACGAACGAAGGAAACGTGGATATGTCAGATAGTAGAAAAGTGGTAATAAAGAAACTCGCATTTACGAATACGAACGAATCAAAAACGCGTGTTGCCTGATCGCGTTATTCGAAACGACACGTTTCACGCGTTCCGCTCATTTATTTATTCATTCATTCTCTTCCTTTCTTTCTTTTTCACTTTCTTTCTCAGTGTAATTCGAACTGCTGCGGTGCCCTGCCAATCAGATCGCGTTCATGCTTTCCCTCTAACCGTGATCATTAACTTAGAAATTAGATACTTTTAATTAACGTCGTTTGGTAACATCAGTCAAGAAATATTTAAGATCAGTCCAATCTAGGCTCGACTAATTAGAAACGATTAAAAACAAACAAAAGAAAAAAAAATATAGAAGAAAAAAGGTAAATCAGTCCAATTCAGTCTGACGTCAAATCGTGTCGCGGATGACAGCGAACGGCTAACTTACAATGATTGCAATCAGGTACACTCATTTCGAACTTGTGTCGTTTGTTTCTTTCGTGTCATCTTATTTATTTATTTATTTACTTATTTTTTTTTTCTTTTTTCGTAAATGCTCTTTCACTCGCTCCCCTTCGACCGAAAGGATGCACGAACCATGGCTGCCAGCCGCGACACGTTCAATTCAACAATTCAGTCTTTCGATGTTCGAATACGTTTTTCGAACTATTTGTTAATATTTGCATTTCATTATTATTATTATTAATTTGCACTGGCCAATCCGTAAAATTAGTAAGGAAGCACCATCGCTCCTTGTCTTTGCGCGCGTTTCGCAAGGTCAACTACAGAGCGCGAATTCCGAGAATTTATTTCCCAACGGTTGGCTACTATTACGCGTGCTTCGCGAACCGTCGGTATAATTATAAATTATAAATTATTTTTTTTAAAAGAGCCGCGGTTGCACACGGTCTCGCAATCTCATAACGCGTTTGACGTAGAGCGAAATTAAACGAACGATAAACAAAGAAAAAGAAGATGAAGATACTCTCAAATAAATCTCTACTAAATATACGATTTGCAGTTAAATATTCATTCAATTTATATTAATTTCATTAATAATTTATTATTCTCATAATATAGCGCCGACCGCGGATCGGAGGGCGAATATATATTTCCGCATTAATATTTGGCCATTTTTTACAGTAGTCACAAATCAATTTCTTCGAATAAATCTACTAGTTTAAATATTATCAATATCAGTTCTTTCTCCAGTCCCGACTACTATAAAATTGTGTTCGTTACTCTCTCGTAAATTTAAAGCTTCGTTCTTCCTCATTTCCTCTTTCCAACCAAACAAAGAAACACCACAACACACTCGTGTCCCGACATCGTTCCTTCTTTCTTTCTTTCCCCCACTCATCTATTTGCAATAAGAAAATGTTCGACGTCGAGCGTACTTTCGTGCGCTAAATTAAATTCGCTTCCTTTCTCTCGTTAATTTTTCAACAAAAGATGGATAATTTCGAACGCGAAAGCGGAACCCACGGGGAAACCATTTCGAAAATACGCGCGACGCGGACCACTTAACGTAATATAACCTAATTTAAATTATCATAGCCTATCTAACGATGTACAAGTGTCCTTGTGTCAACGCGTACCATGTTCCATCGATAAATATGTATATCGAGCTGTCCGTGTTGGTTAGTCGTGTGTAACCGAATGTGTATGCGTGTGTGTACGTATGCATGTATGCCCGGTTAACCGTTTGTACAATGATGCAAAGTGGATCGATACAGTGTAAAATATATCGTGTGTGCCTGTGTGTACTCTGTGAATTATTTTGCGATCGACCTTCTACAAATGTCGACGCACGACGGGACCTAGTCTGTCTATATGTTTATCGTTCGGGACCTTCGAAGCCTTCCTGACGCGCGATTCTTTCGAAAGACGTACACTTTTTATACCAAAGAAAAGAGAACAGAAGACAACTGGTGGTTTTATTTCTACCGGAAATTTCTGAGTCGCGATGTACCATCGAATTTGTTCGTCGTACGAGAAATAAAACATAAATAACGTTGAATAATCGTCGAGTTCGCAACCATCAGGAAGTCTCGGCGAAGGTGGCTTATCAAAGTTCTACTAAAATATAGGTATATGCTATGTAGTCGGTTATATGTATATATGGCTATTATCGTTTAGTATATAAGTAACCTGTCAGTGTTAGTGGACCGTGTTTTCTCATTTCTTATCCCTCCCCCCCCCCCCCCCCCCCATCTTTTTGAATTTGCTAAAAACCGATTGGTGTTCAAATTCATGACGCGTTTCTGCCTTTTGTAAGAATACAAAGTTAAAAAAAAGAAGAACACTTCCCCTGAAACGATGTCGTTATCGCGGCACCCTATCATCGCCTCTCTTCTCTTAGCACACGTTTTGCCGCGATTACACGAAAAATAAAAAAGAAAATTTGAAGGTGTAAATAAGAAGAAAGTAGACGATGCGGGTAGACGAGACGGAGAGAGGTGGCAAAGAATGAAGTATGCAAATTAACGCGCCAAGGCCACGAGGGTGAAACACGCCTTCCTTTTTTGCTTTTCTTGCTCCTACTTCTCTCCTCGTCCTCCTCCTCCTCCTCCTCCTCCTCTTCCTCCTCCTCCTCCTCCCTCCACCTCCTTTTCTTGAGTATTGTAACAGTCAAACTTTCGAGAACGGTACGAAGTACTTATGGTGATCGGTTTGTCGAAACGGGTGGCGGGATGATGCGCAACGTTACGGCAGAAGAAGAAACGAATTAAACGACGAAACGAAGAAACAGAAAAGGTAACGAGTGGTATTACAACGACGACGAGTAACAAGAAACAACGTGGAAAAGGAAAGGAAACAAACGTTCGACGATACTAACGACGACGATGTAACGATAATAATAGTAATAGATATGTAACTATAATCGTTCGTACAGTAATAAAAAATAATAAGATAAGGTACTTTATGTAAAGCCCGGTGTATACCATTGAAATGAATATGTGTTCGTGTGCAAGGTACCCCTCTAAAGCATTTAATATGGAATGAATATATTAAGATAAAATATATGTATATATATTGTATTATATTATATTATATCAATGTATCTTCCCCCTTAACCCCCCCCCCCTACCCCTCCCGCCCCGCCCGTTTTCAGGGATCGTCGCGAAACGACAACGAAATCGTTGCGAAGGAAAATTAACGAATTCCTTCTGCCACGGGTACCCTGACTCTGCGTAACTTTTTTGTAACTTTTTTTTCCTTTTATCTACTTTTTACAACCGTGTCATCATTCGATCGTCATCGATTCGCGACTGATATTTGTCCCTGATTTTTTTTTAACGCGTTTTTTTTTCCGTCCCCTCCCTCCCTGTTTGTTCCTTCATTCTGTAAACCCCTCCCCAACAACATTGAAACAATTAAAAATTCTCGAGTCTTCTGGTTAATCAATATTTCGTTTACAGTCTTGTCGAAACGTTTCGGACGTTTCCGCCTAAAGTTAGTTGGACGATGGTGTCTCCGACACCTGGAAGTATTCTTTTTTCCCTCCCTCCCATCTTTCCTTACCGTTCATTCTTTCTGTCGTCGCGATACGTAAATCTACCTACTGTATATAGCCTGCGATTAAGCCGTGTATCGATACGGGAGCCGTCTAGGCGCGTCTCGATGGCAAATCGAGAATTCGCTTTGAGAATTTTCACGATCGAGCGAAGCTGCCGCGCAGCTTCCGATCACCGTTAACGTACGCCCGAAATTTCCTCGATCCCGGCATCGATCGACCGTTTCAGATAGTCCGATGCTGTTAGGCTTTCGCTACACGCGGTTTCATCGAAAATTCTACACCGTCGATCCGCGACTCGATTCCCTGGTACACAGTCTTACTCGTTTCCACGATTTCAACGCGTTTCTGCGATCCTACGTATCGTAGAAAGACCCAAGAAAATGACGCGATATAAAAGTAGACGAAAATAACTATGCAATTTATCCTAATTTTGCCCTACTACGTGATTTGCATCGTACGCCCGATTTCTTTCGAGATTGCGCGATAAGAACTACTAGTCGTATTCGAAAGGATCGCGGTCGTTTCGATCTGGTCGGTTCGAGGTGTACGTTGAGGGCGACTCGAGTCGATGCCAACGGGCGCGCCTCGCGACTCCGGACGGGACACGTCCGGAAGATCAGTTCGCCTACGAACTTCCACGACTACGGATCAAATAAGGATGCTTACGATCCTTTGGCCAAGGAACCGTAACCCTATCCTTTCGACGAAGAATCGATACGTTCAACGATTCCTGATAATCTCATTTTGTATCGCTTAATGCTAACCAACGATAACGTTAGTACGGCTAAAGACCGAGGCCAAACCGAGCCGAGGTTTTGCAGGGCGCCGCCTTTTCGCTGCTACAAAATCTCGTGCCATAGATTAATATTATAAGATACACCGTGCAGTGATTCGACGTCGGAACTCGGTGAAAAATGTCACGATATCGCCACGTTTATCATCATCTTCGGTCTGGAAGCACTGATTTTGTTTCTCCGTAAGCCAGTTCCTTTCTCGATTTTCTCAGGACGTTGATTCGCCTACGGACGTCGTACTCGCTCGCTTCCGTCGACGAACGGACCATCTTGCCGCGGACAGCATGTGCACGCTCGACGAACCGCTTGCATCGTGATAACTCTACTTTTGACACTTTAGCTTCTCTCTCTCCCTCTCTCTTTCTTTCTTTCTCTGTCTTCTCTCGATCCGATTAACTATCAACGCGCGAGATATCTCGTTACCGCAACTGGTCCCATGTATCGCAAACGTTAACAGAGTGATCTCGCGGAACCAACGAACAACCGATTCGAATAACCAACAATAACAACGATTCCGTAAACGCGAACGACGAGAAAACTAGACGATAACGAAGGTGATAGTGCGCGTCGCGTACCCAACATTTCAATGGGATGAACGAAAAAAGAAAGATACAGAAAAGATTCGACAAAGATGCGCGATCTTCGAGCGGACATGCTGTCGACGCAAGTTGATCGGGTCGATTTTCTGTCGTCCCTTGCTGCCCGTTATCGTCGTTGTCGCCGTCGTCCATTGGCACTACACCTATGCGTTTCTCTCGCTGCCTTCGTGTCCCTAACTCTTAAGCTCGGTATTACAGTGTTCCTCGACACGACGCGAGCTAACGCGACAATAACAGGCTCTATTTCTGCCTACGATGGTAGATGCTCTTATGATTGTTCAGACTGTTGAGCGTCCTGAACACCTTGTGGCAGAGAGCGCAGACCGCGCTATTCAGGGGCTGGAAGTGTTGCTGCTCTTTGTGCCGTTTCAGTGTGAGCTTCGTGGAGAGGGTTTTACCGCAAACGTCGCAGGTATAGCAGATACCCGGTGGCAGGAGACTGCCGTGCAACGGGTGCGATAATCTCATCGCGAGAATCGCCGACGGTGGACCTGCTCGATTTTATTTTTTCGTTCGGTTCGAAACGACGATCATTTTTGGTTGTTAATGCGACAGAGACGCGTTAAACGAACAGACGATTTGAAAATTAGACAGACAGAAATGAAGAAACAAAGAGACAGAGATGAAAGTGATATAATACGTTAAACAGCGTTAAACGAGAGACAGAATTAGGTGAAAGAAATGGTTGAAGCAGAAAGAAAAATAGAATAAATATGAAACAAAGGACAAGCGAATAAAATAGATTTATGAAGAGTTTACGGAGAGTTAGAGTAAAAAAAGGAAAGACAAAGAGAGAGAGAGAGAGAGAGAGAGACCAAGCACCAATGTCCGTTATAAATATCGACACCCAATTAAAAAGAAAAGATATTTTTCCGTTACGAACCAATATTTGTGGCGTAGGAGGAGGCACACGGAGAGCCACGTGTGTGGATGGACCCCCAGCGCAAATCCGTGTTCGTGAAGGTAGCGGGTAGGTACACACAGAACAATGACGAACCAGAGCCGAACGTATAGCCGAGCGAGCGGGACCGGGAACAAACAAGAACAAAGATACGACTGCCATTAATATCACTGGACAAGATTAGTGTACGCTGATGGTATTTTTCGATGCGCAAGGCCGAAGGTTTTGAGATTGTATGATCGGTATTGGGTCAAGGGGTTGTAAGGCTAAATGTGGATGTCGTTGGTGTTTGTAGCAGGCGTGACCAGGGTCAACAGAGGAAACGAACGAGGCAGTGCAGGAAACGGGAAGAACGTGAGCATCGGGACTGCATAAAGGGTAACAATTTCGGGATAAACGATAAGGAATTTCGAAATGCGTCGAGGGGCCGCAGATGGGTGAGTGTTCAACCCCCGGCCACGAGAACGCAGTGCGGCCGCTCGACATATTTTGCGCGTCTACTAACTTTTCTTTCTTCGTTTTCTTTCTTCTTTTTTCCATTCGATTGTTCTGATCGCAGAGAGAAAGGTGGCTCGGGGCTCTGGTTTGTCATTGACCGTTGGTAACGCAAACGATCGAAGGATCGTCGCCATCGGAAGTCGGGCTGATTCTCGACGAATCTCGAGGCACGGTTATCGATGCGCGTGCACGTTCCTGCGCGGCCCTGAGCCTTGGACCGAGTTCGAGTTCTCCGTTACATTCCGCCGTAACGATCCTTTCCTCACGTTTACGTGCACTCGAGCGGTACCGCGAAACGCGATCGAAAAATTAGCGTTGTACCGGGAATGCAACGGAGAGCCTGCGATCTTTACGAGGTGAAAGCGAAACGAGTCAGACCTGAGGACGGGTTCGGCCGCTTTCGTCCGAACCTGAGGGACGCGAAAACTTCTCTCTTTCTTGCTCTTTGTTTCGTCGTAAAAGCTTCCCTCCCGAGGAAAAAAAGAAAGAAAGGAAGAAGAAGCGTACACCGACGAGACGGTATGGCGCGTCCTCCAGGCTGATATAACGGCGTATTCACGAGCGTCTGACCCTCGGTGCTGTGGAGCGTGAACACGCGTACCCATTGACTCGGGGAACGGCGGACACGGGAGAGGCACCTCGGTCGAATATACGTGTCACAGGGTCTGGGGCTTTACGATACGACGTACCACGGTGGGGTGTGTATGCGTGTATGTGGGTCGGCCGGAAGCGCACGCAGGGCAACGAGGTGTAACGCGGCCAAAGAGGAATAGAAAAGAAAATGCAAAACGTCCGAGGTTGCATAACAAGCTACTGCGAAGGTTAACGAGCGGCGCGACGTTACCCGCGTACACCTTTCTCCGATACGTGAAAAATAAGAGGGGCCGCTCTCTCTCAGCGTACAAAAGAAATATTTTATTTCATAAATTATTATGGTAAATTGTAATAATAATAATAATAATAATAATAATAATAATAATAATAATAATATAATAATAATAATAATAATAATAATAATAATAATAATAATAATAATAATAATAATAATAATAATAATAATAATAATAATAATAATAATAATAATAATAATAATAATAATAATAATAATAATAATAATAATAACATAGTAATAATAATAAAAATGATAATAATAATAATAATAATAATAATAATAATAATAATAATAAAGAAATGATCGTCATCGAGAATTAATTTACTCGATAATCTGATTAATAGTAACGAAATAAAAAAACAAGGATACGATAAGCGTATACGTGCGTGAGTACTATTGGACGTACGCTATCCCCGAAAGCCTGATAAGAGCAATTAAAAAAAAAAAGAAACAACGATATTGGAGATAAAAGAAACGAAGCATGTACTACATATATGTGCGTGTGTGTACGTATTCATAAACTCGTATGTACTGATGAGTAGTTACGATTCGTATCGATAAAATTCAGATATAAAAAAGTTTCTCGTTAAAACGAGTACGTACGCACGCACGCGCGCTCTACGGCGTCTAATCTGTATCATATCTTTTTCTTTTTATTCGATCGAACAGAGATTATTTACATTCTAAGCAAAAGGAGACGCTCCTCTTTGTCGTTGAACTATTATACGCTCGAAGCCTCAATATTCTCGCGCGAGCCTCAAAATCGAACAACGGAGAAAAAGCTTCTCCCGATCGATATCATTGAACGTTTCCATGTTTCGAATTTCTTCCAGAGAAAAATCACGGCAGTTATCGCGTTGCTTGCTTTTATCGTCTAAATCGAAATCAACAACCGTTTCGAATCGCGAGAACGCTACTCCCGCGGTTCTGCCTGCGAGAGAACAAAGAAAAGAAGAAGAATCGATGCTAAATCGCGTAGATGCTAAGCGCGAATGATGACACCGTCGAACCACCAATCGGAATCTCGGCCGAACCGAATGTAACCGCTAATTTAGCAATCGACGTTGATTGTCTCGAATGAAATTATTCTCCGGGGTCGATAATGCGGTCGAGTATGCGCGAACGACGGCACACGCGCATCGTTCTCGTTATTTACGGCGTCGTTCGCGATTTCCGAAAATTCCGATTTTCGCGCGTGCTCTAAGGGAGAAGAAACGAAAGCGTTTCTGTTCGTTAATCGGCATTTTCATTGCACCGTATCCCGCAAGAACAGGTATCAAGTAATTTCCTTTGGCTGCACCTTAAGGTACCTAACGCGCGTTTTAATGCTCTCGTTAGTTCGTCGCTTCGAATAGACAGGTACGAGAATGATACGCGTGGAGCGAGAAAACGTGCAAGATCGTTGTACGCTTGTTCTCGGGACCAGTCTCATCTTCTCGTACGAGTCTGGACGGGAGAAGGAGGAGAAAAGACAGGAAAACAGGATGCGAAAAGGACGTGCGACCGAGCGCGTCCAGTACCTCGTCGATAAGGAGAGCATCGCGATTATCGTTAACTTAGATACGCTAACTTATAGTTTAGTTTCACGTTTGTACTGCGACTTGTATTCGTAAACAGCGACTACCACCGATTCGCACACCGTTCGCGAACAAATTGTAAGTAAATAGAAAAATAACAAAGGAACGATGCTCTATTTGTTCTTTTCTTGCACGAGAGCAAAAGTATAAATAAAACGTCTCTCTGAGCGAGGAGTTTAGTCTCGACGTTCCTAATTATGTACACTTAACGCAACGTATCGTATATAAGTTTTTGTATGTGTATATATATATATATCTCTTTTTGTAACTTTAGTAGAAAAATTAAACTTTCCGCGCGACACCAGCGCAATTCGAGCTATAGCTTTTCCTTTCTTTTTTTTTTTTGCAGCTTTCTCCATCGTACACAATATACCCTTGTAATCCGCTCGACGGTAAACTTGAAAAACTATAATAATAACAGTATCGCTTACTATCACATGGTCTTCCCCGCGATTCGAACTCAAAGACAGCACTATACCCGTAGCCCAGTCTCTCGTGGTGGAGGGGTGAAATGCAAAGCGAATGATCCGCGGTAACGCTCGAGAACGTTCGTAAAAACTGACAACAACCTATCGTGCACGAGTATCTCGAACGACAGAATGTCGATGCCGTCCGGAACCGATAGATTCGAGCAGCGTTTACAAATAGAGATTCTTTAAACGGCGTGTGCGTACGCGGAACGACGGAAACGCGAGCGGTTTTCTCGCGGATTCGAGCGAAACGTACGCGAAACGCCGACGTCGCGTCCCGTCCAGAGACGCGCGCGCGTCGATAATCATCCACGAATGATCTGTCCGCTCGTAAACGTCACGGGCAACGTTCGATCGATCCCTCGTCCTCGAAATATCAACGAGGATTCGAGGACCAAGAGACGATGTCACGGATATTCGGCTCCCGTGGCCGATCTTACAGGAGTTTATCCTAATCGCGCCTGTTGTTGTTGCTGTTGCTGCGGATCCTGGGGCAGTTGTTGTTGCTGTTGCTGTTGTTGTTGTTGTTGCTGCTGTTGTTGTTGCTGAGGCGGCTGCTGCTGCTGTTGCTGCTGCTGAGAGTTTACTCTCTCAGAGTGTTCTCTCTGCTCTCTCTCCCGTTCACGCATCTGTTCCATCTCCTTACGTTGCTGCTCGTTCTTGCTGTGTTGGCGATGATAGATGCTCTTGTGGTTCCGGAGGCTGTTCAGGCTCGAGTAAACCCGCTTGCAGATGTTACAGATCGGTTCCTTGCTGGGCCTGGTGTGCACGTTCTGTATGTGCCGCCTCAACCGCGTTAGGGAGGTGAGGATTTTGTTGCAAGGCTCGCATCGAAACTCATCGGACGCGCCGCCGCTGCCGGCCAACTGACCTGGCGGCAGAACCAGAGACACACAGGGGTTACTTTCGGTTTTGTGCTCGTACGTCCAGAGAGCTCTCGGACGTATCGTGGGTCGGATACGCGCTTTTAACGCGGAACGAGGAAAGCGTCGTGTGTTCCCCTCCGCTCTCTATAGAGTCTTGTCTCTCTCTCTCTCTAGAGCCACGCGGTATCGCGCGTGTTTCCGCGATCCTCGTTATTGTCCTCTCATTCTTACACCACCGTCTACCACCATTTTTTTATCCGAGCCGAAAGGGAGAGAGAGAAAAAAATTTCGTGCGCCCTCCTCTCGATTAGTCGCGCACATTGCACCGTCACCCGACCAAGCCGTGCTCAAACTGTCTTTTTTTGCGTTACTTTGGAACCACGTAATTAATATGCTTGCAGGTGCTACCAGACACACAGCATCTTCATCGTATGCCCATTTTACTTTTCATTGTGTGCGTGTATGTTTTTTTTTGTTACAACACGATACGACGTCCGTGCTTTCCGGGGGGAAGTGCCTCCTGCGAGTCGTCGTCTTGCCATTGTCACCCTTTTCTACTACGATGCCTCGATCGTTTCACGAAGCTCCGCGTCGTCGTCTCGTCGCTAGAACGCTGACAAAAATCTGACCGCTAGAACTGATCGTTAAAAAATACTCGTTTTCTCGGCACGGAACAGCCGAGAAATTACACGCGATGACAATGGCTCTGTGACTGAAGGTGTTACAGAAGGCTCTTCCCGATCGAAAAGCAACACGTACCGTATCCCTTTTTTCTTCACGATTCGTCGTTGTGCTCTTTTCGGTTTTATTTTTGTTTTAGCGTATTACAATAGTAGAGGAGTGCAAGCAATTCCAAGATTCCAGTGAACGATCGTGAGCGATGACGTTAGTGTTTTCAGAGCACCAGAGATGTATCCATGTCGATGCGTATTATTTACAGCGGGACAGAGCAGAGTAGATCTTGTAGGTAATAACGTATGTGGATATATATATATATATATATATATATATATACAAGAGTATGTGATATTTTGGTCTAACGGAATGATGCGATGAAGCGAACGGTCGGTTTCTTGATCATTGTTTCACGGTCAGGTCATTGTGATTCGCAGAGCGATCTCGACGCGCATGACGGCAACAACGCAGCTAAATGGGACAGCGGAACCGAGTATCTTCGACAACCCTACCCCACCGCCCGGGTCATTGGTGTTCGTCAGTGAAATAACACAAATTTCCATTCCTTCGAAGCGTATTTTATTATTTTCTCAACTGATCTCTAAACGACATTTTTCGCGCTAATACGGTTCTAAGCATTGTCCTTTTACCGTTCAACGGAGAAACGTATCGAAGCGTAGAAATCGTGGTCGCCGGCCTGGCATGAGAAAGGCGTAGGAGGGTCACTAGGAGAAACGGACGGAACGACGAGAGTAAACTAAACGACGGAGGAAGGTGACGAATCGTCGAACGGTATCCGACACCGAAACGTATCAGTTTCGACGGCTCAACGGATAGACGAGCGATGGTCGAAAACGATCGGTCGATAAAGACCTTCCGATTCGACCGTTGGCCCGATCGAGGCAGAAACCATAGGCAGCGCTGGATGCGATCGACGGAAAAAAGTTACGGGGTTGAGTTTACCGTGGTCGGTTACGCGGGGTGAACTACCCCTGGCCAGTAACTCGGGGGTAGATGAGGAAGAGCACGATCGTACCGAAGGAGAGAACTATCGATTTTGTTACGGAAAGACACTGGTTCGAGTCGTGAACTTGGCACGGAATAGTCCAGATGGCGGAACCTATTTCCGGTTAGCGAGGGGAGGGGCTGCACCTTCCTCGTGCAATCTCGTCGGATGGTTACGACAGCGAAGCGGAGAAAATCTTCCGAAGGAAAGGCGCGTGTTAACTACCGTTTAACCGCTCTCTTTGGCGTGCACCGAGGTAACTTGTTTCGCGATTAAGAGGACTAGCTTGAATCATGGTAACGCGATCGTTTCCCGCGAACGAAATGGCAAAACAACGTCCAACGGACGGAGCTAGAGGTGAATACGCGTTCGATGAAAATCTGAGACTACTACTTAAAACATAACGATTTGTACGAAAAAGCGGCGAAAACCGTCAACTTCCTTTCTCATGCCGGGAATCGCGAGCGATCGTGGACAAACGTCTCGAAACACCGTACGTTTCCCGTGGTGCTTCTGCTTCTCCGTTTCGCACGGTCCGCTTCGTATGGATCTGGTGGCTCGTGGCGGAAGACGGAACCTCGGCGCAGAGAATTCGGTCACTAAACCATGGACGCCGGTAAATACGTGACCTCGCATTGTTCCTCGTGCTCCTTGCGCTCTTTCTTCGCGTGGTATTGGCTCTTGTGGCTGACCAGACTGTTCCTGGACTTGTAACTTCGGCCGCACTGGTCGCAAGACAACGATTGCGGCACGTAAAAGTGCGTGTCTGCCAGATGCCTCTGTAGAGACCACGCACGGGAAAACGTCTTCTGACAAAAGCTACAGTACGTGCCGCTGATCGAGCGACCCGATTGCTTCGATTCATGGTCGACGTTCGTCCGTGAAACCTCGCGCAGCTTCGGTGTCGATTGATGATTACCGTTCTGCGTGAGCCAGCGTATATCGGCAAACGAGACAGTTTCGTTCGACGCCGTTCTAGCTTGTTGCTGTTGCTGCCTATTGGTGTTTTGCTGACGAGTCTGCGGATTGCCAGCCACGTTGGTCGAGTCTTGATCCGTTTGCAGATCGATCTGCTCCGTGATCAGACAAGACTCGAGCTCTTCGATCTTCGGCGACAGAGGTTCCGACTTGAGCACGATCTGCATCTGATCGTTAATGTCGTCTAAGAGATCGCTAATGGGCAGTTCCTGGGGCTGCTGGTGTCCCTGCACCACCTCGCATTGACTAGTTCCTGTACTTTGACTCGATTGGCCGGTTTGCCGTTGACCGTCTCCGTTGGTAGCGGACTGCCAACCCCCGTCCTCCTCGGCGACCTCCCGGTCTGCAACCAAAGAGGAGGGGGCTGAGTCCACCGAGATGTCAACCGAGGTTCACGCTGATCTATTATGCGTTTTCGTATACACGCGCGAGCTAAAGAACGAACGATTCTAACGACCTTCGTTTGATTTCGCGTCGAAAGGCTCGCGGCCGCGACGGAGGAAGGGGCGACGCGTTCGAGACAAAAGAGGAAGAACAAGAAGAAGGAGGAAACAACAGAATCGCGGCTCGCTTTACGACTAAACGGATACGGATGTTGTTAATCGTCCGACGGCTAAAAGAAGTCGTGAACGCCGAGAAGACGAGGAAGAAGAGAAACGAGGAATGAAAGAAATAAAGAAAGAAAGAAAGAAAGAAAGAAAGAAAGAAAGGAAGACAGAATGAAGGAAGGAAGGAAGGAAGGAAGGAAGGAAGGAAGGAAGAAAGGAAGAAAAGGAGAAAGAAAAGGAAGGGTAGAAGGAGGGTTGTAAAAGGTGGGCTAGGGGAGCTCAGGAAGGTAGAGCGAGCGTACATTCATCGTCTCATAAAAGCCAGTATAACGTCCGTGAGGATGAGATGTCGATACAACGAGAGAGCAACGGTAGTAACAGGAGTAAGAGCAAGAGCAAGAGCAACGGCAAGGGCAGGAACATAACGGCGATGCTTCTTCTTTGCGGGATTTTACCCAGCCGGTTACCCTAGCAACGGAACCCCCACGACCTTCCCCCGTTTTTCCGTGGTGCCGGGTAGGGGATATATACCTAGGATGCGTATTATTCTTAATAACCCCCGTATGCCGTTGCGCTGTATTATGACTGATGTTGACTCTAAGCGCGGAGAGCCACGGCGATCGATAGCTCGCTACCACCGCGACTACGAAACCGAGAGAGCGCAACGACCAAGGGAGGGCCAAGGGGTTGCAAAGAGAAGAACGAAAGAGAGAGACGGCGAGAAGGTGGAGGATAGGGCCGAGGGATCGGCGGGGAGAGAAAAATCTAAGTAGCTTCCGGATTGGTTACGCTAGTCTTACGAACTTTTGAAAGAGTTACGTGGACAGTGGTGGGGACGAGGACGGGGAGTCGCGAAGCAAGGAGGAGGACGACGTCAGGAAGAACTACCTTCTCCTTCGACCGCGGCCCTCTTTCCATCCGGATGCGGTTGCGCGTTTCGCGAAATCACTGCGATCAAACGATAACTCTTCTCGGATATTGGATCTCGCGTTTACGCGTGCTCGTTAATAGGCATTAACGGGAAATTTCGCTTTTACGACCGAGTCCGAGGGAAATCCGCGAGCGGAACGAACGCGGCTCGACACTTTGCTCCCGTTTATTTTCTTTTCGTCGAGTATAAAATTCTACGAAATATCGATCGAACACGGAACGGACGAAAGCACGAGAACGCGTCGGGTCAATCTCTTTGAGAGGGACGCGCTCGTGCGCTGTCGGGAACTAGCCGCGAGCCTCGAAACTAAAGTGCCTCAATGAATTAAGCACCGCAACCAAGTAGACCTTCACCTTGTCTCGAACCGTGTACGCCTCTCTCGGAGGGATCCCGATTCGTCCGATTACGCGAACGTGCCTCGGCGGATTCTCCGAGCCCTCGCGAACGATCCCGGAACGAGGAGGAATTCGTCGCGATGCCGCAGAACCACGCAGCGATCGACGATCGATCGTCGTGGGTTCTTTCGCCTCTCGGCTCTTACGTAACTCGTGCGAACTCGCGACAAGACGCTGCGTCGATCGAACCAACAGGTTGCACGATACGAATAATTCTCGATCATCCGATGGACTCAGCGATCAGAAAGAAATTCGTCGACGGAAACGTATCAGCCGTTTTGGAAAGTATTGCAAAAAAAGATCGAGCCATGACAACAAATGATATAAAGCGAAAGTGTAAACGCCCCCCTCCTCTCTTTCTCTCTCTCTCTCTCTCTCTCTCTCTCTCTCTCTCTCTCTCTCTCTCTCTCTCTCTCTCTCTCTCTCTCTCTCTCTCTCTCTCTCTCTCTCTCTCTCTCTCTCTCTCTCTCTCTCTCTCTCTCTCTCTCTCTCTCTCTCTCTCTCTCTCTCTCTCTCTCGCGCTCTCTCCTCGCTCTCCTGCCCCTCCCTGACCCGTCGTTCCTAGCCCCCCTCCCTCTCCCGCCCCCGAGTCTCATGCTCTCTCGTTCCGTTACGATCCGTCCGTCTCTGTCACACCCACGCTCACTGTTGCGCAGTTTTCGAGGTCACCTCAAGTTCATCATCGATAATAGCACAAGGCGAAAACAAGCAGCTAGACCTGGGCGTCCCCGATAAGTACATACTACAGATAAAAAATTCCGTCGGATTTGGTTCAGAACGAACTTTCGTTTGGCCTTGGCGGGCGCCGCGTCCGCGCCCGCGTCCGCAACCCGAAAGTAAATTGCCAACTCGCTAGGCGGATCGTTGGTTATCGAAACGGCCAACGACAAATGGCTGCCGGTATACGTGGTCGTGCGAGCGCGAGAGAGCAACGGGGCAAGAAACGAGAGAGAGACGTGCAAGTATCGAGTAAATAGACGTATGCAAGGAGAAGTTCGTGGATGTCACGTAAGCAAGAGAAGGCAGAGGAGAAGTTTTTGCACACCATCGGAATCGCCAACGTCGCCAGATGGCAGCATGAATTCCACGTTTCGCAAACAGGCCATTAGCAAACGTTACGTAACCTGAAATTTCTTTCCCCGACTAGTTCGATCCGGTCTCTCGATATAAAATGATCTTCTTCCCACGCGCGCCCATCTGTCGTTTCTCCTACTTTCGCGAGGTTCGTTTCGCTCGAACCGCGAAGAAAATCGGAAAACGGGACATGAGAAAGGAAAATCGAGAAGAATGGGTCGTGCACGCCGTATACGCCCGGCACCGGGAACGTACCGTCAAATAAATATTAGCCCGCTGCGGTGCAACGCGCCCTCTTCCGATACAAAGAGACGAAGAGAGAGGATAAAGTGATCCTCGACTTTGGAGCCCGGCACCCGCTATTTTTATGCAGGCTGCTTGACTTTTACAACAGGTTAGCGCGGTTTGCAGGCGTTCGCGGAAAAGAGCAGAGGAAACGAACGAGAGAAAATAAAGAAATATAGCGGGAAAGAGTGGAGGAAGAGTAGAAAATCGAAGAAAAGAGAACCGCGATGGTTGGTCCCGCTACCGGCGACCCAACGAATCGGGTTCTTTTTAAACGATTTTAGTGCTCAGCAAGTTACAGGCTAAGAATATCTAGGCCCGGGGAAAGAATTTCTCCTCTCTTTGCGATAATGACATCGAAACCAGCGAGAAACGCGGACATAGAGGCGCGGAGAGAGAAAAGAGCAGAATGAATAGATTTAAAATTAGACCGCGATAAACGCATCTTTCTCCAGAACGTGTCGGCTGCTCTATGCAAAACTGCTCTTGGCCGCGCTCAATAAACGCGACCTCGCTGGCTGCGAAAGAAACACGCGTGAAACATGCGGTGGTCGATGATCGTCGATCGCGCGCCCGCGCGGATCCTCGCGATACGGTTTTACGACGATCGCATGGTTCAATTTTATTTTAATTTCAAATGTACCGCACGAAATTGGAGACACTTTCGGGGAGAAAAGAGACGAAAACAAACGTAGCCCGAGTGCGAAAGGTTAACACGTTCGATCGTATAATTTCCATTGTTTCGAGCGATTTCCTCTCGTTGATCTATAAAAATTGTGCATAACGGGCCAACGAATACTTTTGTCTACCGATTCGAAAACACCTCGGGACGGAAGGTGACGAAAAGAAAGAACGGAGCGAGGTGGCACGAGGAACGAAGAGCAGCGATCGCGAAACGAACTCGTCGAATAGAAAACGTACGCACGCAACCGAAGCGCTCTGCCGTGTGCTCGCAGGGCCGCCTGGTTGTCGGAATAAAAAGACGTTAAACGAAGCGAGCAAAAGTGTCGAAGGAACAAAGAAGCTAGCTCGCGCGCGCTCTTCTAAGGCTGATCGCGCGACAAGTGGTCGTACGTTGTACTTTCTATCTGGACTCCCGATTGTTTTTTACGTAACCATTCCATTACGAATCGAAGACGATTAAAACGGTGGACCGAACCACGCGATTTACTGACGCGAATAAAATTTCACTTTATCGCTCGTTGCCGGACCGATAACGGCCTTTCTAAAATTGATCTACGAAACTTCTAGACTTTTGCTCCGTTTTTTCGATTACGCCCGATAATTATCGCCTTTACTACTACTACTACTCTTACCGCTATCACCACCACCACCACCACCGTCGGTATATCACTATCGTTATTATCGTCGCGGGATCGTTTAGCACTCGAAATCAACGATACACGTAAATATCTGGCCGAGAAACAAGCGTCGTGCAGTACGGCACGGTGAAGTCGCGTTTGAAAATCGAATTCGTTGTCGACATTTAATTTGAACGCCAACTGTCGTACGTGTGCGTGAAAATGTAAAAGAGAGAGAATGATCGTTCGACGTTATTGTCGTTAACGAACAGGGAGTAGGTGGAAAGTTTCGCCAGACCGACGACCCTGCAACTATCTCGCGCGTTCAACGGGCTGAAACGTTGCCAAAATCATGGAGCTGCGACCGACTCGATTCGATCCGAAAAATATGTCCGTCGCGAGAAATTGTGCGCTCGTCCGCGATTCGGATGCACACGATCCGGCGCGATGCTAGCCTTAGCGAGATAAAAAGTGCGAAAAAAACAAAGTCGGATAGAGAAATCGCTGCGAATGACCGATTAGAGGAGCGCGTATTTAGAATTACAATTTCAAGGGATGAAATTCTCGCGAGAGAAAAGAAAGAACGATGCGAGATATCGTTTTTAACGAATCGTCCAAATAACCCATCTATTTTTGCATCGAAATGCCGCAGCGACCTCTATGTTCCTCCGCTGCGTTTTGATGTCTGCTCAGCAAAGATAAAGCGAAAGAGCAAGATGACTTTTCGAAAAAGAAAAAGAAAAAATAAATAAATGTATAAAGAAAAAAAAGGAAAAAGTCGAGACAGAATACGACGGGTTAAGACTACGGGTCAAAGTCAACCTCGCGAAACCAGCCACGTATAATTTAATGTGTCTAATGATTCGCAGTGCGCCGCGAGAACGTGAGTGGCGTACCAAGGTCGTCGTATTTTTAGTTAGGCCAATGTTTAGTTCGCCACGTCCGTCGGAGATAGAGGGACCTTGAATTTCGCGGATAACATCTGCGGCCTTATCGACGGCCCCTGATAACTTTTTCAGTACTAACCTAGTATAAGCCAGTCGTTCAAATATTAATCGAGAAGGCGGAGAGAGGCCACACCTGAATTTACTTAATGACACGCTGTCAGAATGCATTTATTAAAAACCTCCTCCTTCTCGTTTCTTCTCCTTACGAATACGATCGTTGCGAAACACGGCGAACGATCTATCGAACTTCACGACGTAACTTTCCTCGACACGAAGAGAGAAACGTCGCAACATCGTGAAAATTATCCGCCGTTTCCACGATCATCGTTACTTTATCTCGCAAACAACGAAGAAGAAAGAAAAAACGAAGCTATTTTTTTCATTCGGTCTATGGTTAAGATATTCCCTTCTACTATGGAAACGAGAATCTCGTGTTTTCTCGACAAAATATCCGCGTTCAACGTTATTAACCCTGTTTACCGTTCGAATCTTGTCCCAGAGTACGATACCCCGGTACATAGACATCGCGAGGTACAGTGAATCCGGTAAATGTTTTCGATCGATGCAAATTCGGGGAGAGGGGAGGATAGAAAACAGAGATCGACAATAAGTCGAGAATAACGCGATCATAGGGTACGCACGTAGGGGTCAAATGTCGCGCGAATAACATAAAAAAGCGTGACAAAATTAGTCGTCCTATCGTATCCTCTTTCGTAATTGGGAACGAGCAGCAAGCTGTAAAAGTGTTCTCTCGTGACGAAGCGTTTCGCAATTATTATAGTTGCGTACAATTACGGGTGTAACTGTAAGCTTTCGGATTAGTAGGTACGATAACGTCTGTAAAATACATATAATAAAAAGAAACGTGTATAATATATATATAGATAGATATGGTATATGTAGATAAATATGTAACCAAAATACGTATGTATATATGTATATAGAGACAAGATATAAATATATGTATGTACATATATATTCATAAATATATATAATATTGTAAGCAATGTCATAATGCTGTCGTATCGGCGATATCGCGGCAGCGGCGTGTGTTCCGTTACCAAACGTTCATAATAATGAGACAACACTGATACAAAACTTGACGACGAATTGGACAATACGAGCACGGCACGTATATGATAAATAATAGTGTGAACGATCATCGATCGCCGATAAACGACACTTGACGCGAGACTCGCGATACTCGAGGAGAAAAAGCATTTTCGTACGACGGTATCGAATAGTATTTTCACTACTCGTACAAAGAGAACAGTCTGTCGCTGCATCGTTGATCATCTCAACTTCTTCTGCGCTTTGTCATTTCGTTTTTTTTTTTATTCAAGAGGGGACGGGGACATATTTCGTTGCATTTCTTTTTTTTCCTGGTTGTCGTTTACTTTGGTTTTTCATTAGCTATTATGTATGGTAGCGATTGCGGCGGATATTTTGTACAGTGATGCCAAACAATGATGGTATTCTTTTTTCTCATCGATATTCGGTGCCAATAAGAATGGTCGCAGCGAATTCGACGACTACGGTTCGAGCGAATGTATCTGCTGCTCGGTGTTGCGCGAAGGGTGAAAAAGTTAGCTTATTTTCGTGACTGTTCGCGAATCGTATCGATCGCGAACGTGTTTTTCGTTACGTTTCGCGAGAGGTACAAAGAGCAAACGTCGTAAACAATTTAAACAGATTTGTTGTCTTTCGTACCGAAATATGATAAATAGTGTTACATCTGAAAAAAGTCCAACCAGGTTTATCTGGTGCGCGGCGATTGCCACGAAGTTTGAGGAAGAGAGCGAAGGGGAACCGAACCGATAACGATACACGAAACGGATAGGCCAGCAGATAAATTCCTTCTAACGTCGCGCGAATTCGTTGATAATCGCGCGGGCGAGAAAAAAAATACAAGTGAAGTTATGACATCATGAAATGCAAATGCAAGGCGATTCGTAAGTATGTACCGTTTAAGATATGATGATATCAATGATTTTTGTAACGCATGCCAATTAGAAGAAGTTTTAATCGTCCAAGCAGACAGTAGTGCTCTTTCACCGCAACCAAATAAATATATATACATATGGATATATATATGTATGTATGTATATATATATATATAAAAAATTCATTCTTGGAATTCGTGATTTGTTAGTGTTTGATATAACTGCACAAGTCTTGATTTTTTAGTTACTTTTTTTTTTATTAGAGCGAACCGCTACACCGCAGACAATTGCGGCCACGATGTATCGACTGTCGGTGGAAAATAAACGGAACAGCATAGAGAAAATGGCCAGAGGAAAATGAAAAGAAATCGACGCGACGAGAGAATCTGCTCTGATCCGATTTACAGCGGTGATCGACGCAGGAGGAAACACGATCGTAGGTAAGGGGAAAAAAGCTCTCTCTCTCTCTCTCGGAGCGTTCTCTCGTCACACGATTCTAATGATTTTCCAGGACAGAGCTAATGGTAAAACGTTCTTACCTTGCGAAGTACCTGCCAAGTCCGGTGGTTGCAACCCGTGGCCCAATCCTGGAAATTTCACTATCGTCACACGTAGCAACGAACATTCTTTCGGTGTTAGCGATCAAACGGCGGCCTGTACGCAACATCGCAATTGCTCGAACGGAAGAATCGGGATCGTCTAGGTATCGGTACGCGAATTACCCGATGGACGTATGAAAACGAAAATGAACGCCGAGCGAAACTTGGCGAACGCTCGAAATGAAATGAAACGAAACTATGGTCGAATGAACGAGAAAGAAAAAGTAAATGGCATGAAACTCACGGATGACAAACAAAATTGGTCGATGCGTACAGGCCCATGGAAAACATAATCCGTTTACGTACCTGACAATGGCGTGTGCTCCGAGGCGAGTGCTGCCATACTGAAATTAAAGCTTCCAGGCGTGGCTGGGAAAATTTTCGATTCCGGCAGAAAATTCGAGGTGGGTGTGTGCTCGGATTCGATCTCGTGCTCGTTACTGCTCGCGGAAGCCGGTGGTCGATCCGACGCCGCTGCTCCAGAATCCGACGAGTCCTCGTTGTTGCCACCGTTACCGCTGTTACCACCGGTCAACTCTAACGGCTCGCACTTGATGTTGTCTTCCAGGGGGCTGTTCTCCTCGTGCACCCCGTTACCCTCGACCTTCGTCGACAAATGGTTGTTCTTCACCATCGAGAAATCCGTGGGCGTCGCGTCGTTGTTGTTGAGCGGCGGCGACGGCACCCTCGGTTTCTTCGCCGATTCATCGTGAGGATCCGGCGTTCGTCTCTCGTTCCTGCGTATCTGTGCTCTGCGTAGAAGTTGTTGCACGGTGGTGGGCGTCGAAGTGACCGGCGTAGGGGGTGAACCACCCCGTGGGAAGCTTTCTTCCAATTTCTCGTGGAAGGGAAGATGATTGCCACCGGCGGCCAACGCGCGGACATGGGACAACTGGAAACAGAATGGAAAAGAAGAGGAAAGAAGCGATGTCAGAGATCGGAATTCCCTCCGGTTACAGATGGCGTTCTCTCTCTCGTAGTTTAAGAGTATCGTAATTCGGTATCCGACAATTAAAGTACGTACGCGCATGCTCCGGCGAACAACGCGATTACGATTGCTCGCATTCTATTTGTAACGAACAGCCGGTTATCTTTGTTTGCTTGACCTATGACAATTATGGATCGAAATCAAGATGGATACACACATTGTGCAGCGAGATAAGGAGCTCTTTAGTTAAAAGTCATGTCTCTATCGCAGAGATAACATGCAAAGCGTAATCAATTCGCGAGGTACGAGCCTCGATATTACGCGTACGGCCGATATTATGATGTATTCGACGAACCATGGTGAAAGAGGGAGACACGAAGCAGGAGCAAAAGGAGCAACGGTTAAGAGGAGGAGACCGGAATGTTCTCTTACCTCGTCCCTGTCTGTTTGGTCCGTCTGTTGCGTAAGACCCGACACCCTCAGGACTTCGGCGGTCTTCAAAAAACTGCTAAGGGAACGTTGATGCACGTTCACTTCCCCGTGATAGATGAACTCCACCAACGCGTGCAAGTCGCTGAACGCTACATCCTGAAGTACTATCACCGGGTGTTTACACGGTGTGCTCTGCAAAAGGGGATGCAAGAAAGAAAAGAGGAGACATTTTCTCGCATTAGTTAAACATTGACGTAGCACTCGATAGATCGAGTCGAAAACGATAAGGGTTGATACGAGAGGAGGGATACGTACGCGTGTACGGACCGATGGAAGAAAAGAAAACGGGAACAAACGGAATAGAAAAATACATGTATAGAGGGTGCGGTGGAAACGAAAGGAGTTCATCTTACCTTGAGCAATTCTCTAAAGTAGGGACTGCAAGCGGAAAGTACGACGCGGTGCGCTTTGAGGCTTTTGCCATCGCAGGCCAGTGTGACATCCACGAAATCCTCATCGTCCCTCAAGTTTTCGAACGCAGACGTTATACTGCTTTGGTAATTATTCCATCGCAGACAAAAGTGTTGCGTATCTACCATCGTTATGTTTATTCACCTATAATCAGAGAGAAATAATGTACGCTATTTAAACCCGGCCAGCTTATCTTATCGTCGAATAAAACTGTTATGTTTCGCCCCGCGAATGAATCAAGGAACGCTTCGACGAATGATTCTAGGATCGACTCGCACGACAGGAATCGAAATCAGCCAGTCGCTCAAAACTTTTTCGTCCAGATAAACTTTCCGATAAAATCTGAAACTCCGATAATTGTCGATGGCCTTCAATTTGAAATACAAAAAGAGAAAATAAAAAATCACTGTTGCAACACGCATGCAACGTGACCGAACATCGGTGACCTCGACCTCCCCGCGTTATATTCGACCGAGAAATAAAAAAAAAAGGTAAAAGCAAAAGCGCGAAAAATCGTACGTTCGTTGAACGAGAATCACGAATTATGTATATATCGACATCGTGCGGTATTTAATCGGTGTATTTTACGGTAGATGCGGCATTAGAACAGATGTTAATTTTCTTCACACTCTCGAAGAGCCACGAAAACTTATGTAACGCGCGTATTTAATGCGGTGGCAATTCGCTTACGGGCGGGGAAAAGGGGATAAACTGGACCAAAAGCGTTGTACAACGAAACACGCGTCTTTCGTTTTCGGCGTTACGACTACTTTGCCGGTGGGCCTATCGCGAAACGACACTTACGCGAGACCGTGATATTTTTACGTAGAGATTCGGGATACGAAAATTAGAAAACGAACGTAGTAAAAAAATAGGAGAGCAATCGAACCGAACAACGTCGAGCGTAGACGAAGAATAAGAATCGAAAGAGTGCATATGATGGCGCAAAAATAGAAGCGAAGCGATGGATTACACTACTTTTTATTTGCACCATACAAGAAGAAAAAAATTAGGTCGGCAGACTGGAGCGAAGCCAGAACATACGATTAAATAATTCTCTCAGCCACTTATAAAAGCGCAAGCATTAAATGTATGCTGATAGTGTTATCTTAGCGAAATGATAAAAAAAGGAAAGATCTTAAAACAAATTTACAGTGCTCGTTGCTAGCGTTGTTTCGTAGTTGTGTGTGTCATGACAAAAGCTTCGATATATAATGGAATTAATGATCGCCGATTATTGTTCCTCCTTTTTTCTCTTGTTTTTCTTCCTTTTAACTTCTATAACGCGTTATTACGATAAGAGACAGCACGGATACCCCGTCTACTATTTTATAAGGTTTCCGTTGATATCGTATCGTTGATTCCGTAGGTATTTTTGCGTCGGTCGACTCGTCGTCGCTTTAAAAAAATAGTTGTACGAAGCGAGCACGGATCATAGAGCAAGGCTGTCACGATCATTGTCCACGGTTACACGTTTGCTGGTAATATTTTGGGTACGTAAGAACGATTATCGAGGCACGAGAGAAGGGGAAATCGAAAAAAGAGGAAAAGTTTTTTCGACGATACATCGTTTATCATAAACCGCGTAGCGATTCGAAAACTCTTTTCAGACTTTTTAAATTCGCTATCGCGTATTTCTAAATTTATGTGTGACGAATCCGCGATAAGTTTCGCAGTCTCGTGAAAATCCTGAGCAACGTTTTGATAATAGAAACTCGGCTTAGAAGAACGTCAACGATCTAGAGAGTAACCGAGAAAGAAAGTTATTTACCGTAGACGTAGCTAAATATATTATCCGCGAGTGACGGCGGCTGTCGAAAAACCAAGTGCACCGTGATTTTCCTTTTCCTTTCGTTCGTTGATTTTTCGATATTCCGCCGAGAACGACGGGTTCGTTAATATTGGGCAAATGTTGAAAAAGAAAAGAAGAAAAACTGTCGAACTGGTCGCGCGGTGAGAACACACAGGAAATCGGCAACGACCGAAAGAAAGCGACTAACAACAGATCCGTCTCGTTATATACGATACCTGTTTCTCGGCGATCGCGGCTAAACACGGCTGTTAAGGTTTTCGTATCTCTAAGGCACATTCACAACACTATCCAGAAAGGAATCACAGTTCGAAGAAAGTAGATGCGTTATCGCGAAAGCACACCTATCACTCGTCATGCCGCGTAAGCTAATGACCGAAACAATGAACCGAATTGAAACGCTCTGCGTTTTATCTGCACAACGCCACCTCGCAAAAAAGTGCGCACTTCACAAGTTCGCGAAAAAGTCCCCTACACTCGGCCAGTAGTGCAGCTTCGTACCGGAAAGTCATTCTCAACGGGCCGATCCGGATCGAGACGTCGGTTCTTCGTGCCCTTCTGCGACGATTCTCTCCCCGTTCGATCCTCCACGAATCCGTGCTATCGATCTATCGCCCCGAATCGAAGCAAAACGAAATACGGTCACGTCGACGAAATGGTCGCGCGTCGAATGAACCGGGGAACGTGCAATCTCACCGGTCAACGATGCAGGAAGGAAACGAAAGAAGGAAGGAAGAAAGAAAGGAAGGAAAGGAGGAAGAAAAGACGGCGGAAAGGAGGAGTAAAAAGAGAGGAAAGTAGGCGAAGCGGAGCTACCGCGTGCGGTTTCGCGCGTGGCACGGCGCGTACACCGAGACGACAGAGGACAGGAAAAAAATGTCGAGGGAAAGGGAGATAAGTGCGTCGTCGGTTTCCCGCTTTTCCGTGGGCACACGGGCTCGCGACGTCGGTCAAGAGAGAATCGCGAAGATCACATGTCACGCGGCACCAACGGAGCAACGAGAAACGAGAAACGAAAAAGACAGAGACAGAAAGAGAGAGTGTGAAAGAAACAGAGAGAGAGAGAGAGAGAGAGAGAGAGAGAGAGAGAGATAGAGAGAGAGCGAGAGAGAAGAACGAAGCAACGAACCAACGAACGAGGGAATCGCGTTCGAGGGAGGAGATGAACGCGAGGCTGTTCGTAAACCGGAAACGCACACGACGATCCTCGAAGGAGCACGTTGGAGCAGCAGTGTCCACCGGTGGCCTCTTTTCTCCGTCACATACCGTGCGAACTAACCCCCGAAACGTCACGTCACGACTGTGCAGCCGTGTGCCTTCGTCGACGCGGGCGTACGTCGTCGCGGCGCGGCAGCGAGGCCGCACGAAAACGTACGAAAAGCCGGCGATCGCCGCCGGTACGACGAACGAGAACGCGACCGACAGGAGCGAGAAAGAGCGACCGTCTGACGGAGAAAGACGCCGACAGAGACACGCATACACGCGGCCGGAGACGGTAGTAGAGACGAACACAAGCGAACGGACGGACGCGGACAGTGACACGGGTCGAGAGGAAGGAAGACGAGGGAGGAAAAAAGAGAGCGGGAGGACGGAGACGAGCAGCAGATTTCGCGGAGAAAACGTGGACGCGGAGGAATACGAAGGAGTACGCGAACCCTCGACGCGAAGGAAACGCTCCGAAGCGTGGGAGAACGTGCTACGGAGAGAAGCGGAAGATCACGAGGGAGGTTTACCTTGCGGCACCTGTCGTGTCGGACACTTTGCTCACGTGCGCCTACGGCTCCTTCTGCTCCCTTGTTCGCGCGATTCAGAAGCGCATCCTTCGAGCGCCGGCCGCGCCGCTTTTACGCGCGTTCCCTCGTAGCCTATCATTCGAAAAGCAGACGAGAAACGATCACGTACGCGATTCGCGAGTCCGTTATCTCGCGGCGAAACCGAGCAACGACAGTTGCGGTCGCGCGCGTTGCCTAAAAACCAGCCACGCACTCTTTTCTCTTTTTCTCTGTTCCTGTCTCGGTCGTACGCGTCGCGAAACACGCACGCACATATGCTCGCGCGCGCGCGGGCGCGCTCGTTCTCGCGTTCGATCTGTACGAGGACGAGAGGAGAGAAGAGGGTAGCCGCGAGAGGATAGGCCTCGAGGCAACCGAGACACGAGGGGAGAAGTCTGAGACTCTGGTTGGCGATACAACGCCCAAGCGGCATACGGTACGTTCGTCGTCGACACAGAAGCAAAGAAGTAAAGAGTGGGAGTGAAAAAAGATCGAAAGGGAAAGCGAGAAAGAGAGAGAGAAAGCGAGAGAGAGAGAAAGTTTCGCGTGTTTTAATTCGTCATCCTCTCTGTTCGTTTATTCGCGGCCGCGGCGTTCGCGTTCCCGCGAAATACGAAAACACCGGGAGGGCAGACAACGCGCGGTCATCGGGCAGGGATCTCGATGCAACGCGCGGGAATTTCGAACCGGTCTCTCGCACGCACGACCCACCTAGCCACGTGTTTCTCTCTGTCGGGATGCAAGCAGCCACCGTGACGCAAATTGTCGCGCGCTCCACTCCGGAATGCGAAGGCTCTCTCGCCGCTACTTTCCACCGAGAGACACCACCACCATCACCGCCACCACTACTATTAACCACCACCACTACCGGACCGAGAGTATCGCGCGTGGGCTCGATCGCGTACCAGAGACAAACCAGCCGTTGACACGTCGAGGAACAAAGTCACTGTCACGGCGACGCAACACGTTCCGCGAGTGCGTTCCACGGAGAGGGAGGTGGAACCCTCGTGGCGAAGGTGGAGAAAAAAGAAAAAAAAAAACGTGAACGCCGCCGAGTGTACGTATGCGTGTGCCTGTGTGAATGCGAGCGCGAGCGTGTAGAAGGTGCGAGTAAGGTAACGCAACCTAACGTAACGTACGGTGTCGTTTCGTTTCGTGTCGTATCGTGTCGTGTCGTGTCACGGCGACACCACGAACCGAGAAGCACCGAGAGTACGGGCTGCAGCTCCCGAGTCTGGTTAGGACTAGCACGCGGGGGGAAGCGGCGCCCGCCGGCCGCCGTTATTCTTTATCGGAGCATGAGACATCTGTCGTAATAAGTGCGGACTAAAAAATAGTGCGTACGCAGAGAGAGAGAAAGAGAGAGACCGAGAGAGAGAGGAAGAGAGACAGAAGAGAGCAACGGAGAAAAGAGAGCCGAAGCCACGATGGTGGGGAGCTTTATGCCTGTGGCCGCATCGGCCGTGCTTCCCCTTTCACCCCGCTCCACCCTGCCCAACCCACCTCTTTTCTCCTCTGCTCTCTCGCGCTCTCGTGCTCTCTCCTCCGTGATCCTCTCTCTCTCTCTCTCTCTCTCTCTCTGTCCCTCCGTCGTTCTCTCACCCTCGGTTCTCTCTCCTCTCTTACGAGCCCACCCCACTTCACCCGTTAGCCCGCGAGACGAAAATGCGCAAAGCTAACGACTTCCAATTAAAAGTGCTGGAGCTGGAATTTTAAAGACGCCACCACTGCCTACTGCTCCCAAAGCCGATCCGCGCGATTCCCGTGCCCGAGGATCGTCGCGAATAGATCGTGACCGTCGTCCTGACTATCCTCGCCGCCGACTGGACCGATATCGCGATACGCTCGAGACTCTCGAGTTTCGGCAACGCTTCGCGAAATCGAAATTCCCGCCACACCGTTCTGCTCGGTTGTTCACTTACGACGATGGTCGCGCACGCCACCCGGTAGCCGGTATCTCCAAGATTCCCATGTAATATCGTTCGACTCGATACGTTCGATGGTGCCCCGTCTCTCGACTGGCTAGAATCTAACCATCCATCTATTCGGCAGTCGACGGCCTGTCTCGTGGAACCCTCCTGCCGTCCTGCTCCTGCCTAAGCTCGCGCCCGCAGCTACTACTACCCCCTCTGCCGGTGCTGTAGGCGACCCCACTCGATTCGCCCCTCAAAAAATCATTACGCCCTTCCGCGGGCTGCGCATGAACGCGGTTTTAATTCGCTACTAGAAAAGTAAAATGTAAACGCCGCTGGATGAGAGGGACAAGGGAGGGTGTGGAGGGTGGGTCGAACGGGAGGTTGGTGCGGGCTTAGGAAGGGCGAGGGAACGAGAGAGCAAGGAAACGAGCGAAAAGGGCGGCGGGGAAGTTGGACGGAACGTGAAAAGAGGAAAGAGAGAGAGAGTGACAGAGAGAAAGAAGAGGTTAAAGCGAGGGAAAAAGAGAGTAGGAGAACGGGAAAGGAAGATTGGTGAGACAGAGAGGGAGAAAGAAGCAAAGTTTCGCGAACATAGTCGAGGACGAAGCGAACGAGGAGGACGAGGTACGCGACGACTGTGAGAGCGCGACGTAGGACAGATCCTTTTTCCACCGACGCGACGGAAAGAGGAGTAACGGGAGAGTAAGAGAGAGAGGGAGAGAGAGAAAGACGGAAGACGACACGGAGATGGAGGGAGCCGGGCGAGAGGAGGATACGCTCCCCTACTTCTCTAGGGGTTCCATTGTAATATTTATTGATTGGATTCCTAGGAGCCAAAGCTGAGGGCTGTGGCACCTATACTTCGTCTAGATTGCCTAGAAATGTTTCCGTGCACCGTCGAGCGAACCGTTTTCCCGATCCTGGCGTTTTCTTCGACGGGGCCAGCGGACCGGAGAAACGTTCCACTGACCTTGCTCGAATAATTCACGGTAAATAGCCGTAAACCGAGATGCGAAGCTTTACACCGACCAACCAGTCACGAAATAAATCCTACGTGAAAAATGTTTAAAACGCTTTCGCGAACATTGATTCCTCGAAAATTAAAAAAAAAAAAAAAACGAGAGTGGGACCGAGGGAGGGAGAGAGAGAGAGAGAGAGAGAGAGAGAGAGAGAGAGAGAGAGAGAGAGAGTGTCGGCGAAAGAGAGAGAAGGAACGAAGAGCGCTAAACGTTAATCCTTTTAATCGAAATCGGTTCGACGATAAAGCGTATCGAAATAAAACGCGTTTATCCCATCACGGGCAATTGTGTTTGAAAAAGAAAAATCGACCATTTGAGCGATGAATCACGGCCGGTGGTTCGCGCTCTATTTCCCTGTTAAAAGTAACTGCGCAAAAACCTATAATTGCGAGCTATTTTATTTTTCTATAAACGCCAATTGAACGGAACAAACCGACCGGTCGGGAACAGAGTGTCGAATAACGAGCGAACGATCTAGAAAAGGATAGATCCCCGGCTACGCCGTCGACGTTGTCGTCGTTGCTATTCTCATTCAACGACGCGCCATTGAGACAGCAGAAACGTTACGACACGACGCCTTTTTCATCCCCTCCCCGATCTATCGGTGGACGATACATTGAACGCGTCGCGTCGTTTCCTATGGAATACGCCATCGGAGTCTATGAGTCAGTTGCCCTTGAACGTACATATTCAGGATGCCGCGCGTTACGCGTCTCCCTCGCCTCTCCTACGTACACCTCCGCGTTTGCAGAATCGAGGCTACGGCTGAAAAATTAATCGACTGCCGCGGGGGAGGAAGGGGACGCAAAGAAACCCCGTAAGTAACAACGGTGCGAGATCGTTTGCGCGTTAAACGTTGAATCGCAGTAAAACACGATGCGGCCTAAGGATAATGCATAATAACGAGAAACGCGAACGAGGGCGCACGCGTGCAAGTAGAACGAACGTAGCTCGAACCGAAAACACGTGTACGGAAAATGCAGATGTTTCGACCGGTCCTTCGTAGCGGCATACACAATTTCGTAGTGTCCCACCTGCGTTAGATTCGATCGCGTGATACACGATCCTCTCCACGTTTCGCTAGCGAGTGCTTCTGTCCGTGCGTAATTTTGCAGCTGCGCGAATTTTCGAAGCGGTTTCTAAACCGTGCGATCCTTTCGTGGCGAACAAGGATTTTCTTTCAAGATAACCAACGATCAAATTCCGATATCGCTTATTAAACCATCCTTGCTACCTCGATAAACGCCCACAAATACGCGAAAGCAATATTCTCGGCCAAATTCGACGTACCGTTTCGATAATTGGGTCAAAAGTTTCGACCTCGCGAAAACGAGCGTCGAGAACGAAGCGAACGGATAGTTTAATTCCGATTGGTTTTTCGCGAATTCGGAACGAAGAACGCGTATCGCCTCGCAGATGTATCGCTTGCCCGATGTGTGTCGGTGTACCGAGTTCAAGGCTACCTATCGCGGAACACTGCACCGACAAGACATTGCAAACCCTCTAACCACCCCCTACCGTGACCACCTTTCCTACCCTACCACGTCACTCACACGCATTTACCAACCCTCACCGCCGTCCTTTACGTCACGCGTTTGTTTCTCCATCGGTTATCCCCCCTTGTTCCCGTAGCCCCGTCTCTTTAACGTTTAAGCAACCGGCCATACGAAATCGTAATACCGTCCGTGTACTGGACACTATTCGACGAAACAAAATATTCGTTGGTCGTCAAAGGGAATGTTTTCTCCAAAAAGCTTCCGGGACATTTCATTCTTTGGACGCGACTAAATATTTACCACCGTAGCTGCCTGGAATTCTTTTTGACGTATCCGTCAATAAGAGAGAAAAACCTCGAAAAAAGAATCGTAGTCTTTAAACGGATAGTTTTGTCTCGACGATTCAACGTAGCCGTGGACATCTCGATATTCCATGATTATCTGTCGCGGGTACACACCGCCGGTCCAATTAACGAAAACGCAAGGAAAAAGAGGAGGAAAAATCGTTTGTTCGCGCTCATGGTGCCTGGTACAACGAAGAAGCTTCCAAAAGCGTCCTTTTCGGCAGTTTTGAACCCCCGATCCGCTCGTTAACTCGGCCCACCTGCCAGTTAACGCGCTCGCCAACACAAGCGCCGCATGAATTCGTCGCAATAGACAGAAACTGCAGCGATAAAGAATATCATCCTCTTTAGCCACGGCCGTACATGCGTCCTAAATGCACTCTACACACGCGAGCTTTTCGTGAGGGATGAGGTTATAGTTAGATAGGTAGGTAGGTAGGTTGGTAGGTAGGTAGGTAGGTAGGTAGGTAGGTAGGTAGGTAGGTAGGTAGGTAGGTAGGTAGGTAGGTAGGTAGACAGCAGGGCAAGAATACGCGGGGTCTGAAGTCTCTCTATGTGGCTGCATCGTACGTGCCCTCTCTCTCCAGCTTTTTCCTTTCTCTCCTGATCCCCCCCTCATTCCTCCGGCTGTTTCACGGTTCGACGTCACCTCCCTCGTTCCTCATCCCTCGTCTCTTACTAGCGCGTTTCGTTCGAACCGGTACCCTTTCCTTTTCCCTCCCTCCTGCTGCATTCGCAAACATTTGGTGGCCGTTGACCTCGAACGGGCTAATCCGCCGGCAGCCAAACAACCAATTATTTCTTTTCATCGGTATAGTAGTGGCTGGCCGATACACCGTAAAACGCGGGGATGTGTTAGGAGAACCCGGCGATGCCACCGTCCCGTGCGTCAGGTGAGAATTGCTCGGCTCAATTTCCTGCGATACCGCGTTTCGCACCGTGCCTTGGCGAACCTTCGCAAACTTAGAAGCCACGCACGAGGAGATTAGCGAAATTACTCGGACTCTGCATCATTCTTTTTTCGTCGTCGTCCTTCGAAACCGAAGTTCGACCGATCGTCGATCGTTAACACGGTCGATAACGACAGAAAGAGCAAAGAAACAGCGAGAAAGATCCAAGCAGAAGGACGCGAACGCGGAGCGCGCGAAAGGGCCGTAGCGAGACTTTCCCTGTCTGCCTAGTAATAGACATACGCTACTTGCGCCGCGGTCTAGCGCGTGTCTATTCCAACACTGTCCTCTTCCACTGCAACTACGGTTAACTAGCGCTGCATTCGCGCTACTGCGGGCTTGATAGTTGCGTCCGTATCTACTGTTGGCTCGTCGAGTCCGATACCGTGTGCACTTAGTCTCCGCTAACTGCTCGACTCTTAACAGATTCGTTGCAATTTTTCTAACGGACGTTTAAAGCGACGGCGACTCGTCGCGTCTAAATGACAATTAAAAGACCAACAAATACAACAGAGAAGAAATAACCAGTTCAAACCGTCTGGTCAAAAATATACTCCGCTAGATCGAATCAGGCCAATTGTCGATTAAACTGTCAGGCCAACCAAGGATAGCTAGCGGAATCGGTAGAAATTTTCTGTTAAATTGTCTTACATTGTACAAACCGTGTTCCCGAATCTCGCGACGACCCACTTTTCCATCGGTGACTCGCGCGATTAATCGAGGAGACGCGATGATCCACCACGCCGATTATTTCTGTCGCCGGTTAAAAATACTGAAAATAGGTCATCGACTGTATATTTAATTGGGCCGCAGACGTCTACGTAGACGGCGATGCATCCGTCAGCGCATCGCGGTTCTCGTTAATCGAACTCGACGAAAAAAGAGAAAGCGAGTCCAACTTGCTTGCGCATCGACGAGTCCAACTCGATCGGAGCGATTCGCAAAAACGGCAGATCGGTTTCCACGGAATCCCGGAAGAAACGCCGCCGCCGTCTTCGAGCGGAGTCGAGAAGAATGGGAGAAGCGGAGATTCGGGCCGAGTCGTTCTTGCACCTTCCACGGGACCGTTATGCTTCGAGGCGTCGACCATCGAAACTCGCTGAATAGGGACAAGGGAGTCAATGTTTTTCTCCGCTCGATCTTCGAACGGCGCTTTCGAAACAGACGCTCGTAGATGGGCCAACGGGCGATTTTTTTACGGACACGGTCGTGGGTGCTCGCGTATCCACATGTGTGGTTAACGCATGGGACAAAACAAAGAAGCAACGAACCGCTCTGTCTGTGGTTCTGGTAAATCCTCGTCGATATAACTCGGTTGCCGTGCGCGTTGAACGAACCGTGATTCGTCACGATCAGCTGTGACTACGGAATTTTAAACTGCGCGAAAAACACCGGTCCCATTGTTTCCCTCTAATTCGGCGGCGGTCAGTTATAATACGCGATACTGTTACCTTAACGATATGCACGCGTTGCTAATTAATCGCGATTCCATGCGACATCCGGCCGCCTTTACGCGGAAAGAATTTCGACCAGTGAAAACGTACTCGTCGTGCGATGATTCGCGAGGTACGCGCTACAACCTTGAAGCATACCTCTCTCGATTCTTTTTTTTATTATTAAACTTTTCCGTGACGTTCTCCTCATCGTACCTATCGCATTTTTCGCTATCGGATTTTTCGATTCCCTCCGGCTCGTTTCCGCGAAACAGAATCGAGACGTTTCTTCTTCCCTAATCGTTCGTTTCGACGGTATAAAGTTCGTTCTCGGCGACGCCGCGCCGGTCGCCGGATCAACGCGTACATTCAAATGCATGTATATTCGCGAACGTCTCGCCAGTGCTTCTCATAATGGCCAGTGTTTCTCTGTAACGTACGTGCTAGGAGGCCGTGGACACCGGGGGACTCGCGAGGAATTTCAATGAACGACCACGCGAAATGCATATTTGCCTAGCAGCGGAATCTGGTGGCTGCGATAAGATACCGCTCTTCGATCGCGAATTTTCAATCGACTCGTGAAAAAAATACTTAGTTCGCGAACGAAGCGAAAAGAACAAAATCTGTTCTCGCGACGGAGGAGCGACGAGAATCGAGAGAACAGAGTGTCGTTCTACCGCGAATAATCTATGGCGTGCCACGAATTAAAAACTGTCGGTGAATCGCGTGGCAAAAAGCCGAGCGTTAAATTCTGCCGAAGGTCATTCTAGCATCTCGTTCGCCTAAATAACGTATTCAAGCCGGGCTCTAATTTCGCAGATAACGCGAGCGTCGCGTAATCTAGTTACTAGGCGTCTAATCTAATCGGTCGATTCGAACTGTGTGCATGCATACCTGCGCGTACGACGGTGTGCGTGCAAATACTATCGAGACGAAAAATTCGACTAACCACGATCGGTGCGAAGCGTGACTCGTAGAACGGTTCGCGACGACGAGCAGCCGCGGCGCTCATTAAATTTAATTAGACCCCACTCCCTTCTCTTATTTAAAAAAAAAAAAAAAAGAAACGCTCGCGAACTGGGTTGATCTTGTAGCGAGCGCGGTTGTTTTCGTCAGCGTGCAAACTGCTACCATTATTCACGACTTTTGCGCGCGATCTTTTTCGTTTTCCTTACACGACCAATTATTTCAATATTTGTCTTATCTCGACAAACACGTTTCGACGCGTAACGTTCGCTATTTTGTTTTTTCGTAACTTTACGTCATCGCGAAACACGACCTCGTTTAATCGTTGGACTTTCTTCGAATTTCTATCTATCAGGAAATCAAATGATCGATACCGAATCGCTGACCGCACAGATATAGATCGAGAATTACGTCGTCGTCGTAGTAGTCGTTAAAAGGCGAGACGAAACGGGATTGTCGCGGCGACGATGACGCCGGGCGAAATACGCACGGTTCCGCGGGAACTCGGCGAGAGGAAATACGAGCGAAGCGGAGAAGAGAAAGGGAGAAATAACGGGTGTGAGAAGCACTGCCCTCCACCGTTCAAGGAGAACGAACCGTTATCGGACGCTATATACCCCTTTTCCAGGTGTGCAGGCTGGAAAGAAGACTGGAGATCGCGTCAACGTCGCGAATCGCCTGGACAACTCGACAAAGACGTCGCATAATTTCATTCGGGACTAAATACGTTCGACGACGACTATTGTCTCTGTCGAGGATCCGAAAACACGGTAGAATGCACGAGGACGGAATAAAGAAGGGACGTTGAAGCAACAGATGCCTCGGGTAACGTCGATCGAATACCGGTTCTCCGTGTATTTCGAAGCGACGTTATCCTGGCGCGAAGCGAAAACGAGGCCAATTGCAAATTGCGGGTGCAAGCTGAAACGGTGCGCGGCGTTTTGCAACGACAGATTGCTTTCCCGATGCGTTATTGTTTTACGAACACGCGAAGAGGGAGGCAGAAAAAAACCGGTCGGTGTAGATTATACGTGGACGTCAAAAGTATGTCGTTAGATCGGCGAAAATAAGTTTGTCGAAACGGAAAGCGTAAGTTTCGCAACGGCACGAAGTGGTTCACGGTAAGCGAATCGTTCTGTCGAGTCATCGAACGTCTCATTGGCGTGGCGCGTTGCACAAAAATGCCACTTGTTCGCGCGAAAATCCGACGCTCGCTTACGGGACAGAAAGCAACGAGTCCTTTCTGTGCTTCTCTTTTGCGTCGCAGGAGTTTGCACGCGTTCGTACGATGGTGTGCGTACGCGAGCGCGAACATGTACGTACGGAAGCGAGCGAGCGAGCAAGGTAAGGCACGGTAAGGCAAGAGGAGCACCTGGGCATCTATGCGTCATTGTGGACGATAAAAAAAAAAAGGCTGTAAGGCTGGCAGAATGCAAGGAAAACGTCGACGAAACAGCGACGAGACACACGACTAGCGAGGCTGGTTTGTCTTTTCCCTCATTTCTAAGTGGCGCGCTCTCGGTGGCATGACTCAATAGCGATCATCGACGAGGCCTTCTTTCTCTGTTCGTGTTCTTTTCGAAAGTCGAAAGGAAGCGTCACGCTATTCGGAAAGTATTTTAGGACTCTAACGCGTAAACAGTCCCGTGCAACGGCATACCTGTTTCGAAAATATGTTGACACGCTAAAATGCGGTTCGAGAGAAATATACGAGGAACAACGTATTACCGACGCGATGGGCAGCGGTGATGTGCAAATCGGATCTAAAGAAAGGAATACGGAAAAAGAACGAAAAAAGAAACGGGTATCCTTCTAGCGAGGACAGATACGACGAGCTCGTAGGCGAGCGTCGAAGCCTCAAGGCTCCTTGGTTCGCGGTTCCAAACTCTCGCGCGTTCAAGGATCGGCTTTGTACGGAGGAATTTTTATTGGCACACCGCTCCGCTCCACTCCGCTCCACTCCGCGACGACGTGGCGAGCGCGTACCGTCTGACGCGCGCATAATATACGCGTGCAAGCGGCACCGGCTGAATTTTTTCAGGAGCTACGCGCATCGTCATCGGAACGGACACCGAGGGAGAACGAGCGAACATCCGATTTTTGTTTCTTTTACCGCCGCTACCGACCGCCCCTCCCCAATTTTCTTCTTTCGTCCACGGTCCTTTCCTTTCCTCTCGTCCTCGCGATTTCTCTCGCTCTTCGCCACGTTCGGTCTCGTCACCCTCGCTTTTCCATCTTCTTTCCGCAGCGCGCGGCGCGCGGCGCGGCGTTCCTTCTGTATCGCGAGATCTATTTATACCTAGTCGGTCGGTGTTTTCAACTTGCAGCGGCATCGTGTAACAAACGCGCGTCGCTCGTAAAAATAGGGGATCTGCACGATACGTTGCACATCCCGGAGTGCCACGACAGGGAGAGAAGAGAGCGGAAAAGAGCGAGAGGAGAGAGAATTCGTAAAGCGTCCGGAGAGAGTGGTCGGGCGTAGGGTCGGAGCCGAAAGGCCGTGAGAGCAAGTTTCCTCACTGGAAAGGTACGCGGACACGCGGAGAGATCGAGAAGACGCTGCCGCGGATCGAGAAAGGTCGAGGCTGTCGCGGGCAGAAAATTTCGCGTAACTCGCGGAGAATCGAATTTCGCGCGATTGCGCCGCTAGATCGGTGACGCGCGACCTTGTTCGGAAACGGACGATTTCCTGGTACGGGCTATTTTCGTTCGTTCTTCCTAACGCGTCGGGGAAAAAAAACAAGCGTCTGGTGGCGCGCAGTAAAAAAGAGTGGATCGTCACGGCGAATGCGACGAAGCCGCTTTAATTGAATCTCGCCGCGACGGACCAGGGCTCTACCCGTTCTCGTATCCGTTCCCGCTCTCCGCGAGAGGGCGTCGTCGTTTCACGGAGACGCGGAATTTTTCGTGAATGAACGGCCGGAGAAAAAGAGAGGAAGGAAAACGAGCAACCGGCAGCAACGGTGGCAGTTACGAGGGGGCAGAGGACGGAGGGAACAGGAGAGAGAAAGACAGAGAGAGAGACGGAGAACACGCGGTACGCAGGAGCAACTAGGAAAACCGGACAAAAAACACGGGAGAAAACGAGAGTGAACGAGAAACCGAGAGGAGCAGGGTCGAGCTTAACGTACGTACGTACGTACGTACGTACACACGGTACTCGTAACACGCGGCCTAGAGCGGCACGGTCCGCGCGACAAAAGGATCAGCCGCTCGCAGACGGATTACGTCACTTCCCAGGCAACCTCTAACGTCTGGCATTATGTGTTCGTCTAGCGGTCGTCTAGCCATACGGCGATCCCTGCTCCGACAAACGCGCCAGCCAGAACCAGTACCGCCGCGTGGCTACCTTTCACGGTCGCGCTCTTTACGCGCCTCTACCTACTCTACCGCGACGCGTTAACTAGCCGCTCGTAGACGCGGTGTCCGTGAACGCGCGCGAAATCGTGCGCGTTAACGATACCTCTTCCTCGCTCGCGAACGCGTGGACGACGTGTGCGCGCGCGAGTACGCTCGTGCGAACGTACAGGCGCGCATAGTCACGGATGCAAACCACGAGAAACGTACCGTGCACACAACGCGACACGCGATAGTCGCGTTTACGTGGTATGCGTGCACGCATGCAATATACACACACTCTTCTCGTTTCTCTCGCTCGCACGGACACGCGATCCGTCGTTTCCTTTCTGCCACGCATATACACACGTACATACTTTCTATCTTTGTTCGTTCGTACGCCTCTGTAACCGTCTCCCTTTCCCTCGTTCCCGTTCGCTCTTTCTTTCTCTGTTTGGCGCGCGCGCTCGCGTACTCTCTATCGGTCGTCTCTCGCTTTAGAAGCCGACGGGCGGCCGAAGGCCACCGCTCTCAGCTGTGGACGTACCTTGATCGTCGAGTGCGAAGTAAAGTGTGGGGCTCCTTTGCCCGGTGTCCTTGTCGTCGGTGCTAAACCCACCGTTTGACTGTCGGATGCGACGATCGCGACGACGAGCGAGCCTTCTTTTCTCTTCTCTCGGCCGGCTCCGTCGATTTTTGTCTCTTCCCGACTTTGTCTTCCTCGCGGTCTTCGTCTTCGTCCTCGTCCTCCTCGTCCTCCTCGTCCTCGCCTTCGTCTTCGTCTCCGCTGTCGCGTCGCCCCCCCTGATTATTCACACCGGAGAAATCTGAATCTATTCGAGATTCCCTAAACCACGCGATCGTTTCTCGCAGTCTCGTGCGTTTCGCAGGACCTCGAGGACACTGGTAGGTCCATCCTCGTGAAAAACGATGCACGGCCAACGTATCGACGATCACGCGAACTCGATCGACTACGTACGCGTTCGATCCACGCGAATCCACTGCTCTCGTCGATCCTCGTGACGCGACCAACTTTCCTACCGAACAACCGTTTCCTCTACTACGTTTCTCCACCGACGAACGACGTTTTACTACGGCCACGTTTATCGTCGTCGACGACGCAAATATACCATCACACTTTGTTTCTTCGTTTCCGACAGAGCCCGTTTATCGTCGGCTATCACTGATCGTCCTGTTCAGCGCGAATTTAGATGACGTCTCGTCGAAAGGGGCCGGATCGAGTATCTCGATACGCGCGGCTGTCACTCGCGCCTCGAAGGACGAAGAGGATGAAGGAAACGCGTGTCCGTGAAGGAACGGTCTTCGTAGCCGTTACGGCGTAACAACACCGTACATACGCGAACAAGGACAAATGTGTATCCCTTTGCCAAGGATCTTCCCTTCTCTCTTCGTTCGATCCTCGTAACGCGCGACGCGATACTGGATCACCGTGAATCGGTATACGCGACGATTGCCGTACGTTTCGACGCGTGGCTGCCACTGTTTCGTAGTTTTTCTTCTTTCTTCCGTGTCGGCAACGACGGCGATGCGTAATGCGTGTGTCCGATGCAACGGGAACAGTGTGGAGAAAAAAAAAAACAAAAAACAAACGCACTCCCGTGTGATCCCGAAAACACGAAACGCTGAAGAATGGTAACGTGGAGGATCGCGAACGACGATCGAATTGCCGGAGAGATTCGTTAAAACGGTGTCGGCGAACGTAGCGTAGGATCTCTCGTTGACCAGTACGGAGGATCCCGCGGTAAAGTATCCGATATTATCTTGCGGGACGACACCATCGAGCGAAGGACCAGCTTCCTGCCGCTTCTTTGGGACACACCGGGGGACTACCTAGTCGTAGAGTGATTGGGAACGCGACTGGCCAAAGCACTTGATTCGCGCGCGGTTCGGTTTGCCCGTTGCTGCGCCTCTCCCGTGCAGTTTTTTCGGCGGTCTCGTGGTATGCGTGCATGCGCGTGCATGTATGCGTGAGCCCGCGCGCTCCTGTGTGTGTCCCTCGGACTTTTTCTCTCTCTCTCCTTCCTCCTCCTTCTTCCTGTCTCTCTCTCGCTCTCCTCGCTGTTACACACGACCGTGTTTCTCTCTCTGGACGCGCGTATGTACCGGCTTAGCCGTCGCGTCCGTGTTGTCTCGTACACACGACTGAATTTTCGTGGCTGCGCTTGTCCGCGTGTTCCTCCGCGCGCGTGTTTACGCGTTCGTGAGCGCCTTTACGCGCTCTTTCGTCGTAACTGTCGCGTTGTCGTCCTCGTCGTCGTCGTCGTGGTCGTGGTCGTGGTCGTCGTCGTCCTCGACCTCGTCGTCGTCGTCGCCGTCGCAATCGTGCGTCTACGCGTGTCCGTCCCGATCCGCGTTCGTCGGTGCTACGTGCGTGCGCGCCCCGGGTAGGCGAGGGTATAGTTACCGAAATGTTAACCTCGTGGAACCACTTTTTATTGAGTGTCGCAAAATTCATAGGAACCTCGCGTAAGGAGGAGAGGGGCAGTGGCCCCGTCTCTCTCTTTCTCTTTTTCTCTTCCCTCCGCTATTCGTCTCTTTTTCTGTTTCTCTCTTTCTCTCTCGTGATTCTCTCCACGTTGGCGGGGTTAACGCGTGAGAGGGGCGGCAACCCCCACCTATGCCCATTCTCTGGCCCCGCGCTACCCTCCGTACACTCGACTACCCTCCTCCTCCGCCGCCACCTTCCTTCTCCTCCTCCTCCTGCTGCTCCGAGCAGTCTGGTCCTCGCCAATTCTTTGGCCCCACCACTTCCTCGCTAGTGGTCCCCCAACCCTCGCTTTTGTCCCTCTCTGTTCCTCTCGCCCTCCGTGCCACGTCCATGCAACTCTTCGTTCGTTCGTTTGCTCGTTCGTTTGTTCGTTTGCTCGTTCGTTCGTACGTTCGTTCGTATATTCGTTCGTACGTTCGTTCGTTCGCTCGTTCGCTCGTTCGCTCGTTCGCCTCGCCTTCTTCGTCTTCGCGTTTCTCTCTTCGTTACTCCACACCCCGAACCTCGACCCCTGGCCTGCGTCTCTCTATCCGTGCCCGTTTCCTCCGTCTTCTTCTTGCAACTACTTTCCGCGTACGCTTCCCTCCGCTGCCTGCACCCTTCCTAAACCCTTTCTCTATTTCGTTCCGTTTCGTTCCTTTCCGTTCCTTCCTCATCCTCCCTTACCCTCTGCGCCCTACTCTTCGTTGCACACCCTTCTCTTCGCTTCCTTCTCGTTTCGAACCCCTTCTCCGTCTCTCTCGTACGCTTTCGCCGGCTGCGCGATCTCTTTCTCTTTCTTCTTCTCTTCGTTGCGCACACCCTTCCGTCTTTTTCTTGCCCCTCGCTCCGCTTCAGACCTTACCACGGCATTTAGCCATGCATAGCCGAACTTGTGTACAGTTAACTGCGCATCGAATAGTCTTGTCGATTTTTCGCTCGACGCGATGCTCGGTTCCTCGCGTTGCTCGACGATCTCGCCAATGTCCCCTTCTTATCGATCCTCGTGTCGATCTTTCGCCTCGAACAACCCTTCTCTTTCCGTTGCCTCTGCCAGAGAACGTACTTGCTCGATCGAGCGAGATTTTCGTCGTGGAATGCTTCCGATAGTAAGTACACGGGTCTTTTTAACGCTCCGATGGTAAGCCAATAATACGATCGATCGTTTTCGCAGATGGGTTTTCTGCTCGCAATTTTGCTGCTTTCGCGACGCGTCTGTTTCGATCTACAAGAGAGAGAATATCCTTCGACGGTTCCTAACAATTCCGATGCATCTGTGTCAATAAGCTGCAAGGTGTTTACCTTTCCATGGTCCCAGGAACACGCGTCTAGATCGGAACGATAACGCGCGAATTCGTGTCCTTCGTCGAATCGATCTAATTGTCGCGTCGCTCCCGTACCCGAGAACAAATTTCTGACGCGTCGAAATTAGAAGAATTCCGATGATCGCGGAAAGCGAGCAGCGTTTCCAAGAAAACAGATTCAAACTCGACTATCGTCGACCTCGATTACCAGCTCGCTCGCAAATACGTCGAGGTTAACCGAGGCAGCTGCTTTTTAAGAAGCTGATCCAGAGACGATTCGATTCCGTTAGACTTTCGGCGATTTTTCGATGGCGAGAAACCGCTCGGAAGCCGAGGCAAATTCCGAATGAAGACGTTCCCTAATATCGTGACTGTCTTTGTCCCTGGAGAGAGCGTCGACGGGATTGCCGGCAGGTGTTCCACGCGAGACCACGACTATCTCGAATTTCGTTTATTGGTCGATCCTCCTTCGAAGTCGTGTCCAGTCGAGACCCAAGGGCCAATTAATATCTTGCAGGGTCATTAGCGAACTCCCGTTCGTTCGCCCTTAATTGACCATCTTCGATGCAGTCGTACACGCAGCTAGCAGCGCGTACTTGCTAATCTAATCGACGAGTAAGCGCGTACGTTCGACTCAGCGATCGCGCGTGATTCGTATAGCCGTTCGTCGAAAACCGTCTCTCTTTCTTGGCTCGTTCGCGAAGAATATTCGCGTTCACGAGATATTTTCTAAGCACGACGAACGTCTCCGTTTTCTACGCGTCGTAAAGGAAAGAGAAAAAAATGAAGGAATGCGTCGCTCGTCGATGTTTGCGCATGTGGCTGCGACCTGAAAAAGGAACGGTTCGTCGTCGATAAAAAGTTACCTCTGCATCGGGTAGATATGTATGCCATTTCTAAAAATACCATTTCTGAAACAGCGTTTTCGCGCGCTTGCGTTTGCTCGCGCGTGTACTTGTGCGTGTTCGCAGACGTCGCGCGGCTTGCATTGTATCTACCGCCGCGTAGTCCGATGTTTCGCCTCGCGACACGATCGAGGCGTAAATTTATCGTCGACCGCGAGCACCTAACGGTCGATTCGACTACGACGAAAGAATTCGCCGAGCAAGGATTTCCAGCGAATCGAAAGCTCTACGATAGTCGCGTACGCGTTCGGAAGAAGCAGCGAATCTCGCAACGCCGCGCCGCGCCGACGAACTTCTAATCCTCGCGATTCCGCTCCGCGTTCCAGCTTATCGACTTTCGACCACGGCACGAATCTTCGCAGCCGTCGACTTTCTTGCGGTCTCGAAAGGTAAATCGAGCCGGATCCGTGGCCAACAACGAGTTTTCGACGAGCGGACGCTCTGTCGAGTTTCGTATTACCTGTGACCGAAATTCGCTCGCTGAAGAAGATTCGCAACATCCGAGCGAGAATCCAAAATTCGATTTGTCCAACTTCCAGCCGAGACCCTGAAGAATGAACCATCTCTTTACCCTTCACCGCGGCTCGCGTCGAAGCGATTAATCAGCCTTTCTAGAAGTCGCCTATTATCGCGGCGATGCAAAATAAAACCTATCGCTTTCCTGTGTACGAGCATATTTATACTATGACTAATGCCAACGTCAGATAAGATTATAATTTCACGCTCGTCAAGATCTCGGTTGCCTAATGTTTGTCCGACACGGTTAGAGCAAAGTATAATACTATTAACGTTACGAGGAAAATAACTCGGTCTTCGATGGACAGTAAAGTTCGTACAATTTTTCGTCTTGACTCGTGGAAAAAGAAGAGTACGAAATTCTGTACGCAAAGGGCATAAACGTAAAGTTTGATGGGAAGATCACGAATCATCGATCTCTGCTCGAACGATCTCCGTAGGGATCCTTGACCTGACTCATCCGATCGGGCAAGCGAAACGAACTTCTTCGTGCGAGCGTTTCGCGCATAAGCTACAATCGTCTCGGCGCGAATGAATTATAAATTATAACGAGACTGGCCCGGTGTATCGCACCGTTTCGTGGCAAATAAATCTTCGGCCAGAACGGAATAGAATATCGTGCGAAGTGTAACCGATGGGACGAAGGCAGAATTCGGCGAGATCGAGGCACGAGCGCAAAATCGTGAAATCTCGCGAACTCGTTTCTACCGATAGTTTTCCTCGTGTTTACGCCTTTCTCTTCGTCGAACGATTCTTCTTCGCTCCGTCGATTGGTGGAAAAGAAGGCACGAAACGAGTCAATCGAGCCGCTGTTACTCTATTTCGGCGAAAGAATCGCGAACGGCGTCGATCGGAGAACGGAAGGGGAAGATTTTTCAACCGCTGCATCCTAGATGTGCATTTCTCGACGTCCTTGAACGCGAAGCATCTAGCCCGAAGGAGCTTATTCGTGCAGGATCGCTGCGCTCCTTCGCACGGGCCTAGCAGATCGGGCAGGATGGCTTCCTGCGAGTTTGCTAGTCGACAGAGGGCCATGAACCCCGAACAGGTTGCCCCCTTGGACGTTCACCTCCTGGGCCGCCTCGACACCCGTCCCCCTGGCCCTTGTTCTTGTTCTATCTCGCTCCGAAGGGTCCGTTCGCCTCGGATTCCCTCTCTCAGCTACCTCGTTCTACCACCATTTTTCTGGCCCAGCTTCAAAAGCTAGCTACCCTGGCCCCAGGGACCTGCGTTTCCCCTCTCCTTACGTTTCCTCGTCCTCCTACCGTACCTCGTTCCCTTCGCTCCTCGCTCGCTCCTTTCGTCTTATACCTCCGAATCTACGCTGTATTCACGCGCCACTTCGCCGCTGTTAGATAATCTCTCGCGTTAAAAATCTCGCTGGGCCCCGGAGCCCTCTGCAGAAATTCCTTCTGTTCCCCGACCCAGAGTATCCGTTCTGTTTGGAATAGGCGCTACGAGATTCGGATTCCGGTTCGACCTCCTCTCCCGAACATTCTGCCTTTTTCTCCACATTTTTATTCTCTTCTCTCGCTTTTAACTTCTTTTCGTCTTTTTTCCTATCCGCTGTGTGAACGAAACGTCTAAATTCGGAGCGATACATAATGACGTAAATTTACAGGGAGCCCGCATTCACGGAAATTGGGGAATACGTGGAGAGCAGGAACGGAACACGAAGAGCCCCGGTGTGTTTCCTTTTTTTTTTCGGGTTTCGTCGCAGCGACGGCCGGCCGCGAGGGAATAGGAATGTTTGAAATTTCTCGATCGAGGCGGTTTTCGCAACGTCGTATCGCGATTACGACAGTCCGCGATCGAAAATCGCAAACGTGTCCGCGGTATGCGTCCGTGGAGCAACCGCGAACGGGACATCGCGGAAGTTCGTCGAAAACGACGGTTCCCAAAAGGCCGAGGATCGAGAACGAAATCGATTGTGTATCACGAGTCGACGGTTACGAGTGATTCGCGGTCTCGAATGCACGGTTGCTCGTATTTCTCCGTCGACGCGTCTAACGTTACCGCGATCGATCGCACGCGACCATCGTTCATCCGTGAACCGGCTAACGGTCGATTCGCTATGTAATTTTCTCGTTTCTCGATCGATTTAATCGACGCAAGCAGTGAACCACGCGTTTGCGAACCGCTGGGCTAGAATGCAACTAGAACGAACTGTTAGGCAATCGCGAAGCGAGCCTTTCCTAGAGCTTCAATTACGCTGACAGTTCGCGATTCCGCTGACTAGTCGGATAGATGGACGTTACAAAGGAATATCATGGTCGCGCGATATAAATTATTTGCACGAGGATCGCGCGAGCGCATGCCACACGATGTACCGTCGCTCGAAAATGCAACGTCGTCGCTCGCGCACGAGAATGGGAAACGTTCAATAAAGAAATAGGCGTTCGAGGAACCGTGGAGAACCGAACCACTCGCGTCGCCGTTTTAAAAGGTTTATTACCGGCTCATCGGATTTGGCAATCGAGTTTGTCCGAACAATGCATCACTGTCACTGTCACTGTCACTTCGCCTCAATCCGCTCGTTTCCTCGCGCCGCGCACTCGTTACCGTCCGTCCAGCTCCTCCGGTTGCCGTTTCGTCCACCAACTTCTTGCTTCCTGACCCTTGGCCATTCAGCCAAGTCGCGCGCCGGTCGTTGAACTTCGGCCGAGTATTTGGGACGAGCCCTTGCCGAAGATCTCGCGTATCGATATTAAAAATAAATCCTTCCTGTCTTTCCTGAACGTGCCAACGAGCAGGTTCGTCTCGAGCCTCGCCTTCTACCCTTTCCCCGAATCCCTTTCACGCCGCTATATTTCACCGATCGAGCAACCTATAACAACCGTGTATTCTTTTTGTTTCTCTAAGCTGTCAGCTTAGTTCGCATCTCGAATATCGCTTAGCCACCGGAATACTCGAGAGTCGAGTTTCCGAAAGATTTCGATTCTACGCTTCGCGATCTCTAGGCCGTTCTAGGACACGCGCGATCGTCGCGAACGGGATGCTTCGCGCGGAAAGTTCGTTCGCCGAACGATTTTTGCGAGTTTTACATTTCCCGGGGAGAAACGATCGCTGGTACATTCGCGCTCTCGTATACGGATTGCGGTATCGGGGCAAAAAACAACGTGACGCGGTAAAAGGACGCGTCAAAGAGGCAGAGTCGACGCGAGAAAGCAGGAAGCGCTTTTGACGTTCCTGCAATTTTGCTTGCCGCAGAAAAAAAACGAGGGTACCGGGGACCCTAATTCACCGCGCGGTTCCCCAATTACACGCGTGTGCATTCTAACGCATAATGAAGAACCGGAAATGATGTCCCCCTTGCTTCGTGATTCGAGCGAATTTTTGTGCAACCGATGGACGAGCCCGGTCGCTTAAACGCGCACGTTGGAATTGATAAATGAAAGTCGACGCGGGTAACGAGTGCCGAATCAGCGTAAGCGCGACAATAACAATGATCGCCGATCGAACATTTTTGTCGAACGGGTAATATCTATCGTTTCGAAGCAGCGATTCGGGACGAAAAATTTTCGTAGAACCCGTAACGCGAGTTCGCAAGATTTCGACCAGGTGATACGCTCGACTCCGCGTATTCGGGAAGGTGCAAAAAGTCCCGTAGCACCTTGACGCAGCAGCTCGACGTTCAACGAATACGTATCGTGCGTATCGAGCCTGATTGGCCGAGCACAGCCGGCGCGCGACATTAAGCACGACCTTATGCACTACAAAACGGGTAATGGAGCAACACAATCGCGCAAACATTCATCGGACAGGCATGAACGTTCGGCTCGAAGCCGGTGACGCAAGACTGGTTATGAAATCGTTGAAACGAGGCCCCATAGAGGCGCGCGATTTTTAGACTCGCTTGCAGATTTCTCGACACCGTTGCATAAATTACGTACATAACCGAACTGATCGTTGTAAATTTCGGCGATGCCTAAACTCGCGTTTCCACGCCAGGGACACGTAGCATTCCCGTCCCGGTACGACAAGCTTTACGCGAATGAAACAGGTTCGTGAATTTATCGAGAGATTCATTGATATCTCGACTTTCACCGACGAAAAGAAGGAAGAAAAGCCCAGAGAGCAACCATTTCGCCGATCTCTTTGCCTCGACGAATCGCGCTGGCCGCGAACGAATTTACTAACGATCGGTTCTTTTCTGTAAATCAATTTCTTCGCAATAATTCGAGGACGAAAACTTGCGAAAATTGTCGTTCGCGTCGGACGGCTCTGGTCGTTTCGAAAGCGTTCCAAAAGGCGTTCTCAACGTCATTTTTCTTCGTCCGCCTTCTTTTCGTCGTTGATCGTTGGACGGAAAGGGAACGGGACACGAAGGGGAAAAAATAAGCGCAATGGGAAAACGACCAACGCGGTACGCCGTAAGTCACGGGTCGGTCAAATCACGCGTACACGGCTTGTTAAATTCGCGAACGTTGAAAATCTGCTTTCCTCTATCGCGTATAAAAATCGATGTTCACGGTTAATCGTTTTAAATTCGTTTCACGCCCGACGCGGCTTTTAATCCGACCGAGTTTTCGCGGTCGAGTTTTTATTTTCGCGTCACGAAGGATCATTTTCGTTCCAGCGTGTTTTTTTTTTTTTTTTTTTTTTTTTCGTTTTCCTTCATTCTATTTCATTCACCGACGAACGCCGGTGAAATTCGACGAGGAATATTTTCCACGGGACGATTCCCGTTCCGAGAGTCGAGTATTTTTTCGATCGATCGTCAAACGAGCGCGATTATGCGATTGGACAGTGCGTGGGAACCCCTCTTCCCGGACGTAAACGACTGCATAATGGACGATTATTATGCGCATCCTTACAAATTTCGTCAGAAACATTTTCTGAACGCACGGCGCGCAAACAAACTGACGGATACCTTTTGGCTTAATAATACGATACGGTAGATGTAAGATAGTCGTAATTAGGTGTGTACTCGGTCTAGCAAACGCGCACCGGCTTACCCATGTGAACTTCCTCCTCGCAGTTTTCGGCCATGCCAAAACGTAAAGCCGTTGTCGCGACTATTCCTCGCCTGTTTCCGTTACGAGGGCAAAAGTTGTTTCCTCGAGTAACCTCGTCCGCACCGTGCAAACGATTCTTCGCCTCGCCGGTTCTTCGGGAATCGCGAACGTCCCGAGAGATGCTAAATTTTTACGAAAATATTCCGACTCGCTCGACGTCGGCGAAAATGTACTTTGCGGCGCGTTTGGCCCACGTTCTCCGTCGCCGGGATAATTCAACTTTAACTCGAAGAATAAAATATAAGAAGGAGCTCCCGCGCGGGAAATTCGAACGAGCTGCGGAACCACCTGCACGGTTGACGGTGCTATGTCGCCGTAAGTGTCACGGATGCATAGAATTTTTCAATAGACGCAAAGAGAAATTCTATGCATCCGCGAGTGACTGCTTGTGGATGGGAAGGAGCCGGAAATTTCCCATGTGTCGCAGTCGTGCCTTTTCTCGTTCACAATTAACCGTTTGTCCTTTTACTTCCGTGCTGAAGTCGTCGGGAATCCCATGCGGCATCCTGTTTTCGATAAATTTAATCTAAGCCAGCTACGATCGTCCGGATATTCACGGTGAACGCATCGATTCCCGAAAAAATTATGCATAAACGATGAGACAGCGATTTCGGGAATCGCACTTTTCGCAATCTTACGAACTACGATCCGAAAATAGACTTCTCGTCTACGATCGGACAACTGAAATCGTTTCCGCTTAAGCGGGTAAACGGCAGGTCCCTGCGGGACTTTGCGCGTCATCCAGATACAGGTGACACTGCACTCGAAGCGTTAATTACCCTATGACCGGTGCGTAAAGGCGATTAAACGCGGTCGTTTACGAGCGTCCCCTCGCGCGATTCCTTCCACGCTTTCCATTTCCATGGCGAAACGAGGCCGATACCGAACGAAACCTCCGAGGATCGTAAGACTCCCGGTGAAAACGCGACTTTATCCGGAACCTGGTGCTATTTTAGTCGGACCGGTATCGCAATTAAATTCTCAACGCGATACACGTCGTTCGGTTAGGAGCGTCGGTAGGTAGCGCGGGGAAAGGCTGCATCGGTCAAGGTAAACAGGGGCGTTTTATTATTTGCGTGGCTACTTTGTTTGCGAAAATTACGTATTCGCGCGACGATCATTGTACCTCGGTTACGTAGTCCCTCATGGGGGATGGCGGATGCAAGCTAGATGGGGGTGAGAGAAGGCGGGGTTAACGGGGCAAGAGATGGTAGTCGAGTCGCGGGAAACAGGGTGGTTCGTTGGCGAACACGCGAGCGCGAGAGATCTCTGTTATTTTAACGTTTTTGCGAGGTCGAACGGACAGGTAGCGTGCTAACCGATTCGTTTGCCGGCAACGTTATAGTTTTGTTCGAATGGGGCGGATGGGGCGGGGGCAGATCGAAGTGTTATTAATGCTGGTGCGCGCGGCGGGAGGCAAACAAAAATAATTAATATTTATCATTCACGATTTCCGCGTGCACGTCCAATCGGAACGCAATATTCCCTGGAGCGGACGCGCTAATGCAAACGCGCCGCGGCACCATCGAAAATTTCGTTCCGTAGACCATCCGCGCTAATTCGATAATGCTGATCACGCTCGACGGCGGATGGCTCGCACATTTATTTCGACGCTCGCACCCCCGTCTCACCCCGTCCGCCCGCCTCTTTTTTGATAAAATTGCAAAAATATAATGCGCCCGGCTCGTCGATAACGCGCCACCCGCCGAAACGAGATACAGATCTGCCCACCCCTTCACCCTCAGCCCCCTTTGTCACGTTCCGCTCCGCTGATCCTATAATCACCTACCGATTTAAGCGATTGACTTTTTGAAAAATTAAAAAAAAAAGAAACGAAAAACAACGCCTCTCTCGTTCCTGCAGGTACTTTATTTTTCCAGTGATTCTCCATCGTTATCGGACACGTTCCTTCGAACCTTCTCCACTCGAAGAAGACGTTCGCAAACTCGTAGTCATAGATACGTATCGCGAAAAGCACGCCGCGTCGATTTCATTCCCAAAGTTTGTGGGAGAATGCGAGTCGGCAGGATGCAGCGAAACAATCGTTCGCCGGAAGAACGGATAAAATGTTTAGCGAGCTCACGAGTCCGTGACCGGGCCACAGCCAAAATTCACGGCTCGAGGATCGATCCTCCGTCTCGTAGCGAGCTTCTTCTCTTTCTCTGGTCTTCCCATCGGTTCCCAGCGCGGTGCGGTGCGGCGCGGCTCGACGCGACGCGACGCGAGAATATCTTCTTCGTACTTCGTTCTATGCGCGGAGAACCTGCGTTTTCTCGTAACGCAAGTGTCCTATTTTTAACGGGCCTCCGTGTAAACTTCGAAACCGAGCGGGCGGTCGCGGCGCGAAGTTTTCCGTTGCAACGGACTCCGCTCTATTAATACTCTAGCGGTGCAAGTAGCATCGCCCGGTCTCGCTACTATATTTCTTTTCCTTTCCGTTTTCTTTTTTTCTCTTTACTTCTTTCGCCATCGACGAGCAAGAAGACCCGTTAAATTCGGCGTAGTTTACAGGCTGCGCGAAAGACTTTCCCGGCTGGCCGGGTCACGGCTATTTCTTTCTCAAATCAAACATTCTGGAAATAAAGTTTGGCCATTCTGCGAGCGGGCCTGGTTGTTGCACACCGAACACGCGACGCGCGTGTATATGCCCGCGCGAACACGCAAACTCTCCGGTCCGTCGCATGCACGTGCACGTACGCTCTACACGCACGCAACACGCCTACACGCGCACGCACGGTATAGTCACGCACGCTGCAGGGAGTACGGCCCTAGAGAGATTAAGGCCGTTGCACCGGAACCCTCGAAACACTCCACTTGCACGACCGTGCTGCCTACTAGGCTACTGGTTATCGGCCCGCTCGACCATTCGATGCTCTTCCTTCGATTTTCTTCGATAATTCGATTCTAGACGTTCGACGTCGAAGACACGAGAGATTCTTCAGCGTCTTTCGTTTCTTCTCTCCTTTTTTTTCGGAGACGGCAAGATCGCGAATCGAAATGCTAGTTGTTCGTTGATTCGTCTAACGGGTCAGAGGATCGTTAGAGGTTGATCGTCGCAGGGATGAGGAATCGGCGCGATCGAGGAGCGAAAGAAGGTCGACGAACGAACGAGAACGAGAGCTTCGATTGGCCGTGTCTCGAATAAAATCCATGCGACGCAACGGTGCGCGAACGATCGAGAGGATACGTAATAGATTATCGTGGCCCGTTTACGTAGAACGATGAAGCGTCGTCGCTTCTAACGTGGCTAAGTCAAGCGAAGCGAAGCGAACACCGAAGGACGAGGGCAATGCACCAGAGTCGATGCACGTAGGGCGGGTCTTTCGCGGGCAGGTGGTCCCCGGCTCAAAGAACTTTTGTCGGGGCGTTGATCTTCCCGAGCACGGGCTAAGCAGTCTCTCCTTCTCTCTCGCGGCAAAGACACCTCTACGCGAGGACGTTAGCGCGAGGATGACCAAGGTTCTCTGTTCCCAGATTTTAAAAGCAAACGCCGCGTCGCGTCGTCGAGAAAAGGGAGAAAGAAGGAAGAACGGCGCGGTGCGTTGGCCGATGGCGGACGTTCCTACGCGTCCAGGGTTCCAGTTCCGTCAAAATCGCCCGATTTTCGCGTGAAATTCGAAAGCGTGTAGAGAACCGGCCCCGGAAGGTTCTCCGTTCCCCGAGGGGGCGTTTTATCGAACGAAAGTTCGCAAGACGGTTGCAAGGAAAAGGAGGGAAGAAAGCATCTTGCAACGATCTCTTGTGTAACGTTGTTACGCCTTCTCCTTTCGAGACACCATAGAACCAGCTTGGCTGCTTTCCGTCTGTCGAAATCAACGGAATAAATCCATCCGGTCGAGTGGTCCGACGACGACAACGACGACGAGAACGACGCCGCGATCAACGATCGTCGGGATCTTAACGATATTCGTCGAGGCTAGCGAACTCGTACAAAAAGTGGATTCGTCGAAGATAACGGATGCCGGAGTACGAATTCGTAGATTCGATCCTTTTCTCGAGCGTCTCTATTCGACGTAACGCATTCCATCGCAGTGGTTGCCACTCGCGACTGTCCACGGTCATCCGTATCACCTCCCGCTTCCTGTACGGGAAGAAACTTGGGTAGCTAGCCGTCGCGTCGACGCGTTGTTCGACGAGTCATTTAAATTCCATGGTCTCCGACAGCGTTAATCTGCGAGAAGAATGCGAAGTCGGTGTTCAAAGCTGTCGGTTCTCAGGAGAAATCGGGGACGGCGTCGAAGCCGAGGAAGGCGAAGAGGACGAGGCAAGGGCTTCGTGCTAGCCGTAGTACACGGAGGGCATCGCATCGTATTGCATGCAGGACTGGCTGCTAGTAAGCCGAGACGATTGCACGGAAGGGAAGAAAAAGAAGAGAAGAGAGAGAGAGAGAGAAAGAGAGAGAGAGAGACAAGAGCGAAGCGGAGTGAACGGATGGAAGCGGAACGTTGCGCGACGAGGAACGGAGCAAAGCGGCCAAAAGCGGAGAGTTCAGGGGGGCGCGGGTAACCCTGCCAAAAACCGACTAGCGATTGCATTAAATAGAAGAAGCACGATGATTCCTCGAGCGGTTGCTCGAGAAACGTCTGAACTCCTCGTGGATGCGTAGAGAGTAGAGAGCACGAGGGGCCAGAGGGTAACGACGACGAGGGAACAAGGGGAGCGGTGCGGTGGTATCGTGAGGATGAAAACGACGATGGAGGAGGTGGTGGAGGAGGAGACGAAGCAAAACGGGCGGACGAGGAGAGAGAGGAGCCTCTAGAAATTAGGTTGTTGCACCGGGCTACGGGTGGGAGAAGCCCAAGGCCCTTGTTACCTTCCCCTACGTGAATTTAGGCCGTTGCACTTTTCGGCCCGCTATGGTGGGGGGCCCAAATAGGAGGAATGCGTTTGGTGGGGCAGCGAGGCGCAACGACGAACCACGGAGGGATAGCGCATTTAGGTGCAGCCTCGATTCGGAGAGGGGACTCTAGCAAAGAGACAGGGCCGCATCTGGCTTTCAATTTTTTTATCCCGCCGATTTCTTGTCGACCCTCGATCTCCTTTCTTCCCAACTCGCCGGTTTTCCGTCCAAATTCTCACAGCTTTCGAGGCTGTCACAAAAATTTCAACAGTTCCACGATGACGTAAGGCTTCGTTTATCGTCGCAAAAATAGGTCCCGACACTTCCTTCGTATCCTGTCGACGTCGTTTCTTTAGATTTTCGCTGACACAGAAATTAAGAAATAGACCAGCGTGCTAGAAAATTATTTCAAAGATACTTTGTTCGGAACTCGAAATCACTGTCTCGTTAAGGGTACACGGGATAAGCTCCAACGCTGTCGCTAATGGGTTTCTCCTTCCAAAAGGTATTGCCGCGTTCAAAGTTCTTCGAGATCCATTGTTACTTCCGAATATTTATACGTTCTTTAAGGTCCACTGTCGCGGACGTTCCACAGCTACGAGCTTTCGAATCGTTAACCTTCGGCCATAAAGTTTGAAAAGGTCAAGTACCTTCGGCTTGAACGCTCGAACGAAACATTGTCTTATTCCACGAAGCGAAAATAGTACTTGAAATGCTTCTAAGCAGTTGGTTCGAATGGGCCGCACACGACGAGGGCGTCTGGAAATTTTCATGCAACGAGTGGTCAAGGTGTACCTCTCCATTAGACATTAGTTTCGCGCAGAAAAAACTTTCAAATCGTCGACGTATCGAACGGCGGTCGGTTCAAAATCGTGATTTGTTTTCGACTACTCGGTGTATTTTAAACGACGTTCGCCGCAATTGCATACTTCTCTTCAAGAAAAAACAAGATCTATTAATACTTCAAGAAAACGATATTATAGCATGTTTGAACGTTGTTGCTACATTGGCTTCTACCTAGTAGAAACACGTCGGAAACAAACAAGGATTATCGATCGAATCGTTCTTTGTTGCCATGTTCCGGAAAAAATTCTTGTTCTCCGACCCTCCTCGTTGTCGTGCAATCCCTCTTCTATTCCTCCGTCGTCGAGTGGAAGATAATCGCGTAATAGTATCAATTCATATTATCGCGAAAATTGTTAGTCGTTCGAATTGCTACGTCAAGATTACAACATCGAGTCTAGGATACAACGGTGGAACGAGTCGGACCTTATATCGGTACGTTGGAATTATGGACTCTATCCATTCGTTTGCATGAGCATACCACTTTTTACAATTGGGGCTCGACTTGCATCGGTGGATCTAGTAGAAAAAGTCGAGAGAGCGACGGTAGCAGAAGCGATCAAACGGGGTCCGGCCCAGAGAAACTTAGCCCGGGGAGCAACTCGCATTTAGGCCGTTGCACCTAAGGTGGGGTTTGCCCACGCCGCTCCTCCGATACCGGCGATCCTGCGAGTGGGTATAACTTATGTGTATACCTACGTGCCTATTCGCGAAGAAAACAGGCAAGTGGACCTAGCAACTAGAGGGGAGTGCTCGGTGAAGATTGGATAACTGCATTACAGGGGGAAAAGGGGTAAAGGGAGAGAGGGCCAAGCAGGAGCAGCAGCTACAGCAGCAACAGCAGCAGCGCAAAAGTTAAAGCGGTAGAGAAGGTGATCGTGGCGATGATCGTATTGGTGGCGATGACGATGGTAGTGGTGGTTCGCAACGTAACAGCGTAGTGGTATACATAGAAGCCGTTGCACTTGGGCCTTTCCGTCTTGGTCGCTCGCATCGGCGCGGGCGGTTAGAGGGACGAGGAACGGGGCACCGATGCATTTTGGGACTATTTGGCAGCGGCGAGACCGTAGGTACATTCTGCAGATCGGGGAGAGAGGGGTTGCTTTCGAGGTAGGGGTAGCGATGGCCGTTCGTTTCTCCGTTCCTCTCTCTCGCGGGTTTTTCAAGAGATTCGCTCGCGCGAAAGCTAACGTCGCTGCAAATATTATGCAAATTTAGACGGCAGAGAGATGAAACGTGGAAATCCTCTCTTAGAATTCTTTGAAACGTTCTCGTAACGACTCGCGAGATCGTATCGTGTCTCTGTTGTCGACTAGACTTTGACGACTCTCAGGGTTTTCCTTACGCGTAGATAAGCACTTATTATTAGCGTTACGGTATGCTCGTATCGCAATTAGCTTCGTTATCGAGCGAAGCATCTTTCACTCTTGTTATCTCGCGTCGTCGAGATCGATGCGCAAAATGTAAGGTGGGGCACAGTATCTTCAAATAATATTTGAAACGATTCGAAAGCTTTGGGCCGATGGATTCGAAGCGTATTGAGCCCATCGCTAGGTAGGGGACCGATCGTCAGAGGGAAAGGAGGTTCGAGTGCACGGGGCCGTGGCAACCGGAGGAAGATGCCTAGCAACGCTTTGGTGGGGAGAATTTTTGGTGGGCGGGGGCGCAAGCCTGAGGGGAAAGCCTAGCATGCATTTTAGGTGCACGCTCGGGCCCGGCCATCGAGGAGTGGGCCCAACGAAACGAAAGAAAGGAGCCTGCTCCGGTGGTGGGGGGTACGTAGGGTTCACGGGAGGTTTTCGACTTCTTTGGCCGCAAGAACGCCAACTAGTTTCCTCAGTGGTTCGCAAATTTTAGTCTTGGACCGTTTTGCGTCCATTTCGCTTTACTCTCGTCTTTCCCTTCGGATTAGTTCGAACGTAATCCGACGCAAGAAAAATGCTTTACTTTTGCACGATAACGAACTGTCTATTTCTTTTCTTAACGAAACGAGATAGTTCCTTCGCGAGAGGAAAATGGTGCAGCGAAACACGGTGTTTCGAAGCGTATGCTCGCAATCCCTGTCTTGTAGGTACACGATAAAACGGCGACGGTTACGCGATTTTCGTGAGACTGTCAGCACAGCTGTCGCGTCACGCTCCGAGAACACGCTACGAGGAAAAAGAAGAGAGAGCTCATGGGATACGTCATAAGCGTACGAATATTCGAACAACGCGCCACCCTTCTGTTCGCGCGTTCTAGACTTACAGCGTAGTCTCTTACAGTCTTACAGCGTTCAAATCGCATCGATTTATTTTCCTTATCGTCGACCTTCGATACGTCGGATATTTTGACCGCAACGTTATCGGAGCTAGAAGATGACAAATTTCGGAATCCCGTAATCGCGTCTACATAAAACATGAAACAACTCGCGACATCGCGTAAGAAACGGTTTTAACGTGAATTTATAATAGCAACGTACCGTTGAATATCAAACAGGATTGAAAAGCGACGCATCGAAAATTTCCGTTTCCGACGAAGGATTTACCGGCTCATGACAGGGAAGAAATAGGCTTCGATAAAATAACGTGGTCGAGCATCGAAAGACCAGCGTGCAGTGACCAGTGGTGCGCTAATTGCTGCACACACGCTACCAAGAACGCGCGTCGACGAGTCCGGAACCCAGACTGCACACGCGAGCCAGGCGTTATCCGAGATTGAACCGTGGATATAAAAGCTGATAAAGCCAATGTCGCGAGACTATGAAAACGAGTTAGAACGTTGGCATCCTGCACGCGTTCGCGTTATTTCGTGTTTTTACGAGAACGTATCGAAAGCATCGCGATAAGGAGAAGTTTGAACGAAAATCGATCGATCCTTTTCTTCGTATCACTTCGTAAACATCTATTCGTTCGATGAAAGATCGCGAGATCTTTACGCGAGGTTGTAGTATTTCAGCGGCGAGGAGTCTCGAAACAAACGTCGCGGCGGCAGAGTCGTGGAGAACATTGATGTACACCGGAGAAGCAAACGATACGTCTGTGCAATTACGCTTACCACTCGGTATCGACCAAGTGCAGAGAAAGTGCTCTTTTCGAGGGTGGATAAAGCACACCCTTAACTCCGCGAGATCCTTTCGTGTTCCGATGACGAGCGTAGAAGTAGGATCGATCCCGGACAAGGAATCAAGTTCTTCGATAAATATCCACGCCGAGTGACGGACGAACTTCTCTTCCGTCTATTCTCTTCTTGCTTTTTCCTTTTGTCCGTTTGCTGTACGAAGGGGCCGCTCTCTCGTTTCCTCTGTCCGGCATTCCCGGCATCCGTGCTGCTCTTACGTTCGTTTCATCGTTCTTATCGAGCAACTCGTTCGATTGTACGTCACCGTTCGTGCTCGCTCTATCGTCGAACAAGCTACCCCTACAGCCACAGTCCCACCCGATTCTCTCCTTCTCTTCTCTCTGGCTTTGCTCGAAGAACCGATACTGACGTAGGTGTTTCGTTTGCCGCTCGAGCCACAAGTGGTGCACCTTGTTGCTCGCAATCGGAATAATAGCGGCTCGCCTTTACCGCTGCCAACGGGACGTCAGAGACAGTCAACCATCGAAAACCCCGATTATTTCTGGAATATCTATGCATCGCTTAACCCTTTCTCTACGCATGACGCATTGTTGCCGGAATCGATTGTGAATGAACAATAACGAATGAACGATGACGAGAGTAATATCTTTAATATTGCTAGAATAACGCTCGTCTACGTTTCGTATCTATAAGTTTAACGATCGATAATGTCGTGTGTCGGTCACGACCGAATCTACCGATCTTTCGAAATAATCGAAAAGAGTCGTGGGTGATTCCGTAACGCCGACACGATAAAGTCGGTAGGTACGAGCTTACAAGATATCCTCGCGTCTACTTGTTCTGCCGCGCACTCCGCTCCCTATGTCCCTGTCGCAGTCGCTCCTTAGCCCAAGAACGCGAGTACAGACTCCTTCGTAAGGAGGCCATATTTCATAAGACTCGCTGCTTTCCTTTCCTCCTCCTTCGCCTTGGTCGCTTCCTCCTCCTCTTCCTCCTGTGTGCCGCCGTTGCTGCCGGTGGTGCCGCCGCCGCAGCCGCCGCCGCCGCGGCTGCTGCCACCGCGGCAGTTTCAGCTCCTCCGGTTCTTCTTTCCCTATCCTTTTTCCTCTTTCGATGGTCGAACGGTCGAGCCAGCGAAGCCCCGTGCCGCTGTCAGAGTTTCTAGCAACGCTTGCGCGACCCATTCCCATCTCGTTTTCCCCATCCAATCCCATGGCCCCTGCCAAGCTCAGTACTGCCAGCCGCCGATGTAATGTTTCTTTTATTGATTTTGCGGCGACCCGCGGAAATTATACGGCCCATGGATGTATGCACGCCCTGGCTCGCCTCGTCTCGTCTCGTCTCCCGTCTCGTCTCGTTTCGTTTCCTCCGCGTCTCGTTTCTTCCTCTTTGCTCGACTCTGACTTGGCGCGCTGGATGACTGACTGGTGGCTTGGCAAGTACGCCATCATTTTTGATAACGATAACGACAACGCCGTCTGCCGAACGCTTCTTCTGCTACGCCCCTTCGGCTGTTTCCGATACGGCGAAACGCGCCACGTCGAGATTCTACGCACGTCATGGAAATTACGAGCTTTCTCCTCGTTTCTCCACCGAAGGCTTTGACTCGCTCCGCGGGATCGTACCCTCCGCCGACCTCGTTCGAAAGCGCGTTTAGAAGAAACGGAATCGATCCGCGACATCGATCCCTTCTCGGATCCCTGCCTTCGGAATTCAGCGGAAAAGCGGACCGCTTTAATCGATGGTTCGTTTCGATCGGACGGTCGCAAACGAGGGAGAAGAGACACCTTGCAACGGGCGACGTCGCGCGTCGACGTCGATAGGTCAAGGACGCTCTCACGGTTCTCGAGGTCAGGTCGACAAATCACCCTTTCCGGGCCGAACGTCCGTGAAAAAAAAAAACGGGACGGGTAGAGCACGGGGAGCGAGCAGGAGAGAATCCGACACCCTTCGGGTTTCTCGTCCATCGTTGCTCCCCTTTGACCCCGAAAAAAAATTACAAATCCCGCGACCATTCCCGGGACACCCTCCGACGTTCGCCTGATCGGCCACGAAATTACGTGACTCGCCTTCAACGTTCGGATAAACGCTCGAAACATATGCTGGAAACGATCCGCGTGTCGTTACGCGTACGACCACCATCGAACGACGCTCGTCCCTCCATTTTCGATCGAACGTTTTCGACTGGCGAAAAGTTCGATGGACCAGACTTGATTTCGTTTTAATTAATTGAAACATATTTATTGGACCGATCACTTACACGAATTGCCGGCAACGACAACAATTAATGATTTTCGCTCGGCGTCCCGTGCCTCTCGAATCAACGACGACCCATTGAAATTGATAAAATGCGTCTGGTTTCTCGATTGTACGCTGCTCTGGTCGGCAAACGAAAAAAAAAAAGAGAGGAAAATTGATAAGAGAAAATTCGATCGTCGACGCGGTCGTCGTTGACCCCCCCGCGTTTAGGGGCAACTACCGGTATACTCCTACTGCATTTACGCTCGCTCGAATTTCATTGAATCGGTCATTTAAAATCGAGCACGTTTCTCTTCCGTCTTCTTCCGCTTTCACCGACCATGAGCCGCGTACGCGCGTGTTGACCGATTTTCACGTTCGACCGCGATGCACCGACGAAACGATCCGCTTAACGAGGCAAAAGGATCCGTTGGGGAAAAAACTGGCGAAGAGAAAACTCTGTTTGCATCGAGTACCCACACGGCTTATTTTCAATCGTGCGCAAAGCGAATTGAACGCGAGCCGTAACGACGTTAACCGTATAATCCCTGCAAACAATGAACGACGGAGGATCGTTCGCGCGAACGGGTTAATAGAGAATCGAGCTAGAGAAACGAGAGCGGTCGGGTCGCGAGACGAGAGAAAGAGGGTGGAAAGGTGAGAGGCTGGCCGACCACGTGTGTCGGTGCGTGATGCTACCGGCGTCGGTACTCCGGAGCGTACGTGACTCTCGTTTTCGCCGGGTGCCGTATAGAAAGCGAAAACGGGCTCCTACCTACATTTCGCCCATTCACGCAGAGAGGCCGAGAACCGGAGGCTGGAGGGTAGCCGAGGGAAGGGTAGCGAGGATGGCTGGTAACGGACGGCGGGTGGTGTAGAGCGGAAAAAAAAACGAAGGAAGAAAAGAGAAAGGAAAATAAAAGGAAGAAGGAGGAAAGGAAAAAAATCGCGGAAAAAGGGAAAAAAGCAGGACGCTCGGTGGCAGGCAGCGGTGCCACTATCGGCAGCAACGCGGCGAAAAAGGGTGTTTCGCGGAGAGACACCGAGAGTACGGTGAACGAGAGTACGTACTTACACACAGTAGTAGGAAAGCGTACGGATACGCGACGAGCGCGTTGTGCGTAGGCCACGTTTGCAAACGGATACGCGTCCGCGCGAGGGGGTGGTCGAGGGAGGGGAATCGCGAAAAAGGGTGTAGGTTCGTCGCGGATGGGTTGTAGGACAAGGGTCGGTGGGGCGATGGTGCGCGACGTCCGAGGAAGCAAGAGGGACGACGACGAGGAACGATGAAGGAACAGAGACGAACGAAGCGAGGGAGGCAAAGGGGAACGCTAGAGTGGCGAGAGGAGAGGAAAGAGAAACGGGGGCGAGAGAAAGAGAAGTAGCGAAAGAGTACGCGACGGAGAAAGAAAGTAGAGAAAAGAGAGAAAGAGAGAAGTTGAACGCGGGGTAAAAAGGGTGGCTAGGGGGCCGGAACGAGCGGGAACGGGATGGGTTCGTTGCCAGGGATGAAGTACGTAGGTATTGATCTATTTAAAGCCTAGAGTTCCAAACGAGGTCCTTATTAAAAAGCGGAATGAAACAAGGGGTGCTCGTCCCCCGCCGATCCCCGCGCCACTCGCTCTCTCCTCGTCGCTCCGCTACGGCACGCCTTTTACCTTCTTCTCTCGTACTTTCTTCTCGCGTTCTCCACGCTCGATGCTCTAGGGTCGGCCTGCCAACAAGGGAGAAAAGTTGCGTAGCGAGCGACTGGTAGACGTTCGGCGGCCCTTTGGACCTCTGCTCGAGAACCCGCCCACGCTAGTCGAGAATCAACGCGGACCTTCGAGCTTTTCCGTCCTCGCGGAATCTTTCTTTGCTTTACTTCTTCGATCGTCGACCGACGAAATCGGGACCAAAAATTAATCTCTGCGCGTTCGAACAACCCCGTCGATTCTCCGCGGAGCCATCGGCTGCAAACGATACGGCGAAACGGAACGGAGTAAACGCGCGTAACGGGACGATCTCGAAAGCGACATCCGGCAGAGCATCCGTGCGGGATAACAAATTTATCGAGGGAAAAAAAAAAATATTCGGGGGTGGTTTCGGTTCCGACGAACCCTCGAAAATCGTAGATCTCGACGGAAGAAGAGCGATCGCGAGGGACGTTTCGATCCCTCCTGCGAGCGTCGAGAAGACGTCGATTGTCCTTGAACGGAATCAGGAAAACGGTGAACCGGTCGGGCGGAGGCGCTTTGGAGATCGAGGGAACTCGTTGGTCGGATATAAAATTCAGGAGTTTAAAGCATTTTAGTATCGATCCTCGTTTTTAGTACTAGACGCGAAACTCCCTCATCGGCGGTCGGCTGGTGGGGATGTACCTGGACCGCGATGGTGGGAGATTCAACATCCCTCTGGCAGCCAGCCCCTGTCGCGGGTTGGCTTGCCAGAGAGCGATGCGTAGTTACACTGGCTGTATAAGTGTGTAAATGCATAATAAAACTCACGCGTTGAGCATCAGAGGGACGTAATTCCTGCGCCCCTGATTTTACTAAAGCGGCAAAAAACATGCATTTCCATTTGACGCGTTTCACCCCCCTCGGTTGCCTATCGCGCTAGTTCCAACCAGCCGACCCAACCCGCCCCAACCCACCCACTGTTTCTACCTACCACCCCTTAACCCTCTGGCGTTCGCGTAATTCGATGAATTTCGTTTATAAATTAACATGACCATTTATAATAATTAGTCGCATTACCGTAGAAAGTATATACCTATTGTTATTTTCCCCGTAGCAACAACGAATGCATTTCATAATTATCTCGACAGTTAAACAAACACGAAAGAGAGCTCTTTCTGTTTCTATGATAATTGCGTACCCACCCATCCGACCGTCCCGCCTCGTTCTGCCAGCGGTCGGTTGCCAGGCTCGTCGTAAATATTCGATTAATAAATTAAACGAAGGAAAACGACTATCAATTGCGTTCGTCCGGTATCGACGCAATATTTACGCGATAAAACGGTGAGGTGCGGCGCAACGCGCCTGCCAGGATATCATCGAGCATTCGCCGATCCGAAATATCCGGTTAATCCTTATACTCGCTGTACGGTTCGCTGGATACGTTTCGCAGCGGTTATCTCGGACGTTTCGACGCGAATCTTCGAGAGTCGGTAAAATCACGTAAGCAAGTTCGACCTGTACATGTATCTGTGCGAAAAGCACAGGCTTTCTCGAGTAAACAAGTCGCGCAAACATCGATGATTCGATCTAGAGTCTCGCGTGGATCTCGAGTGGATCGTTGTCGGCGTTCGATTGGACACGGCAGCGAACGATTTCCGTATTCTAGGAGTCGATGACACCGTCAACGAGGAAGATTTTCGCGCGTTTCGTTCCCACAGTCGAGATACACGCACGGTCGAGCAACCCATCTCCCGATATCGTGCACCGTTTTCTACCCTTCCCTTCTTGCACGCACCGTTGACCGTCGAACGTTGCGTCCTCCCCTGGCCTGGTTTTCTCTATTAATAGCAGAACCTCGAGTTTTCCTTTGCTGTGCGTGCAAAGTAGACACGCGTGATCCGTTGAACGATCGCCTAGGAAAAAAAAAAAAAAATACACCGTCGACGCGAACGGTGATCGCGACTTTCGTAAATCGTTCGCGTAACGGACGAGTAGTACTCTGGGAAGGGCGGCAACCGGTACTTCCGTTTGTTCACCTTCCTCGAAACGGTCGAGATGGAACGCCGAGCCACTCGTGCGGAGAAGAGGCTATTTCCGCGAGTTTCTAAACCGTGCGAGGACAGCGGTGTTCTCGGCAAATTAGTTAGGGAAACGTTTGCGGAAGAAAGAGAAAGAAGGAAGAAAAAAATGCGTTACTCGAGACTGCTACGGTGGATAGGACGTCGAAAAGGGTGGTACGCGGACGACGACGTTACCAAGGGTAGTTAAGAGGCGTCAATTTTTTTTTTCAACCGGCATCGTGTACGTACACACGCGTTGCTTGCTCATACCGGTGCCGCTTTCCCTCTACGATTTTCAAAGGCACGCGTCCCGACGCGCGTCGGGGAATCCACGAGTGGCTCGTCCTCTCTCTTTCGTCGTCGATCTTGCCGCGATCCACGTCGAAAACTCGTCCCCCTCTCCAAATCAAAGGACGGGAAGTTTCGCGTGCCGTTATCTTTCATCGTTGGAAAGTAGTCGGAATAAAAAAAAAAAAAAGATTGAAACGATCGTAACTAGAATTTCGATGATTTCGCGATAACGGATCGACGCGGCGAGGGTGACAATCGTCGATAACGAACAACGAAATACCGTTACTCGTGGACGGGGACGCGTGTGCGTATAAAATATACGCGGATACGATATCAAAATATAGGGAAGAGCGCAGGGGACGGCTATGAAAATACAGAAGAGTGGCGGTCGGTGAGTGTCGAAGAGGAGCTTCGTGGCTTCCGTTTCGAACAATCGCGTACGCGTATTGCAAAGGGTGTATTCGGTTGCGCACCGGTTGGATGCGGTTGTTTGACAAGTGTGATCTTTTCAACATCGCCGAGGCGAATTCAACGAATATTTACCGCGAGCGTTGATTCGCGAGGTGATATCGAGCAAACGTTTGTTTCTGCTTTTTTTTTCTCCGCTCATTTTCGCGACTATTGCGCGCACCTGGCGACGCCGGAACCCTTCTTTCGGCTCGTCCTGTACGCGTACGCGTACCGTGTACGCGATATTTATGTACGCAGGGAGGAAATTATGCGCATAGGGAGGAAAAGAGAAGGGCAGCGGCTCACGGCATCTCCGGTGTGCTCATGCATAATTCAATCAGAGTTAGACTAGAAACGTCAATACAGCTCGCAGATTATTTCTTTTCCCGGGCTGCTGCGCTCTCCCGCCTAGTCTTGTTCTTTCTCTTTCTCTCCGCCGCGTTCGACTCTCGCTCCGCTACGGCAGGTTCGCGGAGGAGCGAAGAGGAGCAAAAGCGAGAGGGGAAAAGAGATTTCTCCTTCTGGCGCCTATCCGCCACCCTTCCCGCCGCGCCGCGCCACCGCGCCCCAACCGAACCATCCACCATCCCCACCGCTCTTCTTTTATATTTTAATCAACTAATTCTGCGCAATGCGTACATTTATTGCGCCCTTTCGGTCGACGGTATCCGCCTACCCCTTCCCCGCTTAACAGCCACGGCTCTCCTCCACCCTCCGTCACCCTCCGTCACCCTCCGACCGTGGTATACTATGCCGCGTTTTAATTGCAAATCTCACCTCGTCCGCTGATTCGATGGGATTTTTTCGCTGCCGGCCAATGAGAACGATCACGACCGATGCCGGCTTTTGGCAAAGTCAATTTTTTGTCGCTCTTCTTTCCCGTCCCTCTCCTCGTCTCCTACCTCTCGACACGCCGCTTATACAGCCGGGCCCCCGTTTCCCACCCCCCTCGATCATCATACCTGGCTCGACTATCGCACGGGAAAAACACACCGTTGTTTCTCTTTATATCCCATCGCCGCTCCTCCCCGTACACTTCCCCCTTTGCCGCCCTCCCTCGCCGCCCACCCCTCGATTCGTAATATTGTTAATTAAATGTCGTAACTCCGCTCTTTGTGTTTCGCAGGGCATAATAATATTAATTATCCATCGTCGCGACTCGTTCGTTCGAACGAGTTCCGATGCGTAACGCCATTATTGAATCGGATATTAATAAAATAGTCGGCGGAGAAAAATCTCTCGGTCGCGTATACGCGCGGCTCTAAAAACGATTCTGTACTCGCTCGTCCGTCCGGCCGATACGAGTACACGTGTCGGTGTACGTGCGTGCGTAGACGCGCGCGTATTCCTCTTCGTTTCTCCTCGAAAGAGCGTCGTCGTTGCTCCCAGAGAAATCCTGCTTACAGGGTGGGAAAAAATATTGCATTACCTTCTACGCTAATAGTTTCCTTTGACGGCCCATCAGCGTCTGCCTTTAATCTAGGCGGCCACAAAGGAACTCATCCTTCACCCTCTCGCGCGGTACGCCTTTCCTCCCTTTCTAGCTTCGTCTCACTCTCGCTTTCTCGTTCCTCGACGCGGAAGCGCGCGTACGCGTATGCACCCGTAAAGCATGCGTTTGTCCGTGATCCGCGGCGTGCCACGCGCACGCGGTCGTTGCGAGAGGAAAATAGTGAAAAAAAAAGTGGGGAAAAAGAGGAAAACGAGGAAGAAAAAAGAGGAAAGGAAGGAAGAAAGAAAAGTGGCGCGAGGGCCACGACCAGCGCGCGGCGAGAATTATCGCGGAGGTCGTCCTCGGTTACCGACGAATACAACCACGTGGGACGAAAGGGGTACACGGCTATACCGTGAAGATTCGCGGATAGGACCGGGGTAGATGGAGAAGAAGGGGGTCGAGATACAGAGAAGGAAAGAGAGGGAGAGAAAAGCAGGGAAGCCGTTTTTTAAACGCGAACTCGCTTCGGCACCGCGAACCTCTGTGTTTTACACAGTCGAGGGTATGTTCTCCTCTTTTTCGCGAGCCCTGCCCCGTCCCACCCTCTCATTCAATAGTACCACCCTCCTTTTAGCCTCGGCTTCTCTTTTTCCAACCGATTCCAAGTGTCTTTCTTCGCCACTCTACATCCCGCTTTTTCTCTCCATCGCGCTCTAACCCTCTCATCCTACCGTGATACGATTTCACCCTCTCGCCTTGCTTTGCCTCGCCTCGCCTCGTCTCCCTTCGTCTTGCCTTGCCTTGCCTTGCCTTGCCTTGTCGTGCCTTTCCTTGCCTTCCCTCGGGCACCGGGTTCCCTCCCACCCTCGTTGCGACTACCTTTGCCTTCGGCTAAAGAGGGAAATGAAAGCGAAACTGTTCAGAGCGGTGCTCTCACCCGATTTCGCGTCTCTCTCTCGCTCTCTTTCCGTCTCTCACGCGAACTCGCGTTTCTCTTCTACCGTTCCGTGGTCGTTCTCGTCTCTTCTTCGTTCTCTCCCTCGTTGTATCTCTTGCTCCCTCCCTCTCGCGCCCGTTTCCCTTTACCTTCCTACCGCGTGTCAGCCCTCCTCGTGCCACCCTTCTAATTTTTCCACCTCTTTCACTAAAATTAAAATCAATAGTAGCACCACGTGCCCGGGGACCCTGCCAGGAACACCGCCACCCTCATCAGCCACCGCGTCCCTCGAACCCTGAAAAGTGCTCGGAAATAGTGCCGATATCGATACACTTTCTCTCGACGGTCGCGTGATTTTCGCGATTCAACGCGAATCCCTTTCCGTCTCGCTTTTTCTCTCGTTGATCGCCTCTTCCTTTTTCCACCGCGCGTCGCGGCTCCTCTTTTTTCCCGCGTCCTCTTTTTTTTGTTTTTTCGCCACGATCGAGTTTCGTTCAAATTCGTTCGACTGGTTAGAGAGCGGTAGATTTAATCCCAGCGTCGGTCGTGGCGCGAATAACGCGAAATATTGCGTACACGCGATCGAAACGAGAACAAACCGCCACGATTCCGGTGCCACCAAACGGCCCCGGAACCACGGAAGGATAATCGGTGTGTACCTGTTGTGTTGCCGCGTAACTGCGAGTCATTCGTTAAATCGAAGCGTTTCCCCCCTGGCACGCCAGTGATCCGATTTGTTAGTCAAATTATTTCTCTCGATCCGCCGAAGCTTTCCCCGGATTTCACGCTTTCGCTCTTTCTTTGGCCGCTTAATTCGTTCGCCTCTAATCTCGGTGTCGAGGTATACGGATGCGGCCACGGATGGTTTAGCATCGATCGAAGCCGAACTCGAGCTTGGTCGCGAAACTTGGTCCGCCGAAACGAGCGAAACGAATCTAACCGAGGAAAGAATAATCGGAAAAAAGTGGTGTCTTTAACCGGAAACGGAAATCCCCGGTCGAGGGCCTCGGGCCGCCTACCTCGGTGCGCCGGACGAGTAACAGGTAAGGTTCGATCCACGGTTAAAGCATACAGGTGGCCGAGCACGCTTTCATCATCCTTTCCACGTGCGACCGTGTGTATCCGCGTGTTTGTGTGTGTGTGTGTGTGTGTGTGTGTGTTCGTGTACGTGCGCGTGGTTGTCCGTGCTCGAGGCTCGTTGTCTGCGTGGCTCACGGGCATATGTTTACCGGCACGAAGACGAACAGAGGGAGTCGTATCGGATAAGAAGCTGCGAGAGGACGTCGACGAACGATGGGGTTGCCACCCCCGGTGGTTACGTATCGGAAAACCCACCCCCGGTCGACACATCCGGCGAGCAGTCTGCCCTGTTGCACCCTTCTGCGACGAACGAATCGAAGGAATTTGGCCGAAGGGGCGGAGGGGGATATCGGCTGAACGACACCCATTCCGTTCCCTCAAGATCGGCGACCTTGCGTGTCCTGTTTGTAAACAAAGGGGACAAGAGAGGGAAAGGGGTGGAAAACGGCGATGCTTTCGTTCGGTTCCAATCAGGCGTCGTCTTTCCGAAGTGTGTCACGCGGCGTCGTTCGATCATCCGGTTAATTTCCAAGCAACTTCTTCGTTCGAAGGCAGACCGTGCAGAATAAAAGGGTGAACCGTTTCGACGTTAAACGCGACGGATTCTAATCAACGTAATTAACCTAGCAGACGAGCCGACTGACAGCGCTCGTCAGCTTCGCCGTGGTAATCGACAACGATATTGTGTTTAGCAAATAATATGTCCGTTTTGTGACCATTGTCCGGTTCTACATAATGGTTGCGCTTAATTAGCAAAACCAATTAAAATAATTAACGTAAACTCTAATTTCGCGTCGCGTATAAATTGGCCAGTCGCTGATGCATTAAAACGGTTACGAAGGCTACGTACATCGGGAATCGCGACATCGATATTATTGAAAATAAATATTCCTCTCCGCCAATTTGTTCGCGTTTATCCGTACACCGCGCGGAGAGCAACCTCCGTCGTGTTGGTTTTTTTTTTTTGTTTTTATTTCATTTTTGTTTCATTTTATCTCCTCTTCTTTTTTCACTTTTTTCCAGCTCTATGTTTTAATAATCCCCCGATACTTTCACTGTCGTGCATCGATCAAAATTCAGCTGACCGGATTAATCGATTTGAACGGCGTGACTCTCGCCCCAATTTGTATACGGATCGAATCGAACCCGAACCCAGTTCCGATGGAAAACGCCGACGGTACGTCGTTTGTTCTCGTTTCGCTGATGGGCACGCTGGCCGTCTGGCGAAGAAGGGGGATGACGGTGACGGTGCGTCGTCGACGGACAAAAACGACGATTAACGACGAAGCGTCCCGCGGCATCGAGACGCCTACCAAAGCGTCAACGAGAACGGATCGCGTTGTCAAAAGGCATTCTCGCGGCAAGCGCATCGCGTCGTTCTCGTTACGAGGCTGAGCAACGGCGTAACCGGTGATCGTACTTTTCACCCGGTTGAATCGTTCTTCCGTCACCCTCGTGGCCACCTCTTGCCACCACCTACGCAGCCTATCCTATCCTTTTATGACACCCCGTTTGCTCCTCCGCCGATTCCCGTGTGGCAGCGCCACCGACCTTTTCCTCTTCCTCTACCTCTTCCTCTTCCACTTCCTCTTTCCCTTTTTCTTTCTCTCTTTCTCTCTTCTCCTGTATTCCGGGATGCGAGCGTGCCGCCCCCACCAGAGCGCTCCCCACAATGCGATGGTGGTATTGATTTAAAAGTACATTCGTGTTTTCATAATGCCGTATCTGTACCGACGCTCGAGCGCACCCTCCTCTGTGCCGCGTCACCCCTGTTTCTCTTCTTTCTTTTTCTCTATCCGCCTCGACGATCCTCCCCCTTCTTTCTCTCTTTCCCGCTAACCCTTAACCTCCTGTTTAGCCTCGCTCTCTTGTCACCCACGCGTAGGTATGACGCTACCGCCCTTTACCACCCCTTTTTTCCATCTTCTATTCTCTCTATCTCCGCGTATCTTTCTCTCCGCATTCCTCTTTCTACGCGTTCGTTCTCCGTTCTCTCGTTCCCCCGACCAACCTTCCATCGGTGTCGATTCGCGGAAGGACGACACGAGTGGCGCGATTAAATCCGCGTTAATCGCCGCGCCCGATAATTCGATTCCACGGGTAAAAATAATTGGCCAAGAGCGCGGGTGGGCAGTCCCGTTTCCCTCGATTCGTGGCCAGCTAGCGTGTCAGCGTTCGCGAATGGTGGGACGTCGATGCGAAAGTTCGACGATCGAGCGAATCGTCCCCGTTGCTCGTTCGCGGGCCGATTTTTTCCTCGAGCACACGCCCGTTTAGGCGACGCGACGCTAAGCGACGCTAGAGATCGACCACGAGAAACGGAAACCGAAGCTGCTGCACGCGCTCGACGGTTCCGCCGCGGAGCGTGCCGCTGCCTCTCGAGAAGCCACCTTAGCGAAAACGAAATTGCAAAGAGGCAAGGAAATTAGCGCGAGGGCTCTGGCCGGGTTACAATAAAACCGCTGAGAACTCTTGTAGATAGAGGTACAGGGTTTTTGAGAGCTTAACAACGGGCACTCTCGTTCTCTCTGTCCGGAGCACCTGCTCCGTTTTTGCAATCGTTTTTAATATACAGTAATTACGGTGGTGCACGCGCTTACTCGAATGGCCTGTGCGTGCCTGCGACTACGAGCCACTCGCGTTCACCGTCGTTTCGCATCTTTTGCCAGTTAATTGGCTTCAGTTTGGAAAAACGTCGATGAACTGTCCGATATATTCTGGATGTCCTTTGAATTCGTTGTTGAACGCGATTGCTCGTTGTTTCGCACGATAGAGTTGCCATTACGCATCGATACGCGATGACTTTTCCGTCAGATTTCGAATTTCGAGTCGACGCGACGAACGAGTTGCCTGGAAGAGAGGCGGAAATTCTATTTTCAAAAAGGTTCGTCGATCGACCGCGAAAATACGGAACCGTTATTTCGCGACTCCACCCACGCGCGATCGTCAAGGGTTGTCGGCAGTCGGGCATTGGTGAGTCTCAAATAGCGGAAAAATGGTGGGGACGTATTAGCGGTTTTTACTATTGATTACCGAATTAAAAACGCGCATGTATAATTCGGTGATATTTCGTGTCTCTCCGGATTCGCCGTTGGCGTCGCCAGTTTCGATCCCTCCGTGTTTCATCCCCTGCAACGTTTTATCAGTCGAGTCGTACGTCATCGATCCTCGGCTCCTCGTTTCCAGATGGCGTGCGATATCGAGGGTGAATGTCGCGGTTCAACCCCGTTGGCGCGAAACTACCGGTTCGATCGATGGTTCCCGCGCTGCCGGGGGTGTGCACCCTCTGCGACGTTATCGAATCGCTTTACCGACACGACCTTATCTTCCGTAGCTAACCGTACCGCCAACGAGTAATCGTAAGAAAATTCCGGTTCGACGACGAAAGCGGGTAATCGAGATTAATTACGTAAACTCGAGACGACTCAGAGATCGTGTCCAATGGTTTATTTTGCAAAATAAATTGACATATACAACATGGTACTTTAGCGAAAATGAATGTCTACACGTTCGTTCTAGAACGACTTGCACGTGTCGACTCCAGCGTACAACTATGTAGCACGACGAGCAAAGATACTTTCGGACTTTGATTCGTTTCGGCCCGCTCCGATCTCCCGCCTGGTGACAGGAGAGAGCGAGAGGACAATCTGAATGGAGGGCCATGCAGAAACTTAGCCGAACGAATGAAAACGTAATTCGTGATCGAAAGCGCGATATCGTTCAAGCCCAAGTTTAACCGACGCTGCTCTCTGTCCGTCGTTCGCTTAAATTACTACGATTCGATTTCTTTTTAATTGATCATATGGAACGGTTGTGTACCGGGATCACGGAGATCCGCGTCTCGCTTAATCGTTAATCGAGTCTTACTTCGACGAGTCTCTACGAGTAATTATCTCTAAAGTGTCCTTACGAGTTGGCGATGCGCGATGCGATAGAATATCAGAGCGTTTACGTGAAAGAAAGTTGAATGTATTTTTTTCCCCCTTACAAAGCGTGACTCGGCCTCGCGCCGATCTCGAGCATCTCCGCGACGAAAAGGGTGCTTCTCGTAACGCGTTATACGTTACGCGAACCGTGTGTTCCAGGGTGCTCGAGATCGACTCGAAGACGACCTAAATAGTCGTTGATCGATCGACAGCTACCCGACCAGCTACTTTTCTCAGAATATATCTAGAAATACGCGAGACGTTCAGGTCGTATAGAAAATTTATACCTGTCCACAGTTAGACCTCTAACACCACCTAGTAACAGCCACACGAGAATCGCTAAACCTGAAAACTAGATTTTACTCGTTAGCAATGTAGAAGCGGGAGGAGATACTCGAGCGTCGAGGAGAGATACGCGAGAGTCGGTAAATGAATCGAGTCTGTTCTTTTCTTTTCTCGTTTTTTTAAGGGATCGAGATTACGGCTAAAAGATTCTTACGTACAGGATGTACTTAGTCTCTAGATGCGCTATAATCTATCTTACATAGACGGTGAATATTTTTCGATGAGTGTGTCTGTGTACGCGCGTCGTGGTGATCGCCATAGTCGGATCAGGCGCGACACAATAGCTATACACGAAATGCGGAGTTGTATCTCGGTACTTTTAAGAGTCTCGGTTGCTCACGAGCGACACCGTTCTAACGAACAGCTATTAAAATGGATGATTTTGAACCTCGACTATCGTGACGCGTAAAAAGTCTGTCGTGTTGTTGTTCCCAGTTGATCTAATAAGACTCGATAAGAGGAATTTTTCATGGAGTTTCACGAATAATAACGCGCAAGTTTTCGGTTGGAAAGATGTTACAGCATTACCCGAAACAACCGAAAGACTCGTCTCTAAAGTACAATCGGGAGGACGTTGATTCTCAGTGAATTTATTGGCACGTGAGAGCCAAATGAGGCGCGACGAACGAAGAAACGAGAACGTGGAAGCTAAAAACAGCTCCTCGTCTCGCGGATTCATACGCGATAGCACCATATCAACAACAAACGTTCGCACTATTCAACGGAAGCGTATAAAATCTGAAATATTGATAACGCAGCATCTGGCACGAAACGTACACGTAATACGTATAAGATCGTCGAGTAATAGTTGTTCGGCAATACGTTCGTCGAGTTGCTCTCGAGAAACCTTAAGGAACTATTTTGGCACTAGAATCCACGTTAACGTTAAACTTTAAGCCTCTGTTGTTCGACTTCTTCGAGTCGCGAACCTCGTGCTTAACGTATCCTTTACTCGATATCGTATATACCTAGAATCGTTTGGTGGTTCCGATTGATCTCGAAGAAAAATCTCGGATCGAGCTGAAAGAGGCCAAAAGCGTTCTGTCGATGTTTCACGGTTATGTCTGGCGAAATCGTCGACAAAATGCCGTTGGGTGTCGCGCGAATTCGATGATTCGCGCTCGAAATCTTACGTTCTACGGATCTGGACACTTAATAACGTTCCAATTACGACGCTTAATTATCTATCTCGTACCTACACGTGTTCGGACAATAGAAAATTCTTAGTAAATCTGGTTCGTCGTTTAGTAAAACTGCCATTAGTCGTATGGAACCTGTTGCTACGATTCCTAGAACCATTTACAAAATTCGACGTACGTATAGGTGTGTCGTGATACGGCTCCTTTCAACGTACGCACGCATGCTTATAAAATATTACGAATCCGCTCGAAGACTCTGTCGATCGGTCCCTTGTTTCTCGTAGATACGGACCGTTCTACGAAACGCGAACGATATCAGCCTCAAAAGCTACGTGGACGCGGCGAAACGAATTTTCCTTCGCGTAACTCCCGGCGAGGAGAAAACCCAGCGCGATCGGAGGAGACAATCGATGAAAAAGTTGGAAGAAGGAAAAAATGCGCGTTTTATATTTCTCTCTCTGCGGAACAAACTTTGCCAGTTTAGTTTCCAAATGCGTACTCGTGTTTTACGATATCGACGATCTGGACGGCTTTTCGTTTTAAAAAATTTCGAGTTTTTCAGGAGGAGCAGCGTTGTAAGAATAGAAAAATCGTATCTGCGTGTACGGTTAATCGAAATTCAACGTGTTCGAGCAAAATGCAGTTCGGTCGAATACCGAAGGGATTTTCTCTTATCGTTCGGCTATTAATTCCTTGAATTTTGAACGCGTCCACGATCGCAGGTCCTCTCGACAAATAATTTCAGGCAACGCTCGATTCGAGTGCTCGTCACAGACAATTGCGGTGTTCTGTTGGTGCGGTTACGGTTGCTCGACGAATAGCGGCACCGCGTCGAGTTCGTTAGCCAGCGATTGTTCTGCGCGGTTCGTAATTCGTAGATCCTCGCTCCGGTAAATTTAGCGGTGGAACGAGAACGACGCGACCGGGAAGAACTGTTACCGAAGGAGATTCGCTTAGGAGAAGGAAGACGGAGATCGCGGCAAGCAAGGGGTTGTTAGGGTCGAGAATATGGTAAATCATTAGGATACATAGTCAATTCCGTGCATTATGCGTCCTTCGTCGGTAGCCAACTATGTAACACGATTTCCTCCGAATACGAGCATTTTCTTTGGTCAATAGCAGCTTCTGCCACTCGCATCGATCCGCCGTGATTTTCTCCCTCGATGATTTTATCGCGCGTAAACTCGAACGATCTCTTTTTCGTCTGCAGTCCTGTTCTGCCGGTGGAGTTCTTCGAGCGAGACCGCTATGATTAACGCAGGATGGAACTGTTGTTTCCTGGTATCGCCAAAGTTCCTGGAAAAGCTTTGAAATTTCCGGGAGTTTCAGGGAACGCTTCGGGAAGATGGAGTCGGTCGTTAGCGTCGATGAGATATCTACAATGAGTTTGGAGTTTCTGGTGAAATAAAAACCGTTAGTGGCGAACATGAAAATCGGTGGTCGTTTTTGTTTTGATTTGGCTCCCGAATGAATATTCGAAGGAGGGACGTTCCATCTTTGAACTTTCGAGTTTTCGTAGCAAAATCACCGCGACAATGGACCGTATCTATCCGAAATCCACGTAAAAACGTCTCTGCCCGCCGAATACGATCGTTCGACGTCGCGATCTGACCCGAGACGAATCACGAAGGATAAACGAGTCGTCCCCATTAACTCTCCTTCTCCTCGATGGGACTCACTTCGTTCTGAAGCAGCTCGAACTTTGTGCTCAATCCCGGGAGGATGCTTTTAGTGCTGGTTTTAATTTGACTGTAGATATCCAACGACTTCTTTCGGTCCAGCTCGAGGGTCTCCTCGATCAATCGCGGTGGAATGCTACCGGAACGCTTGTGACTCGGCACAAAGGTGCTGCCTTCCGGTTTCTGGTCCTTTGGCCTGTCTTCTTTGTGTTCCGGGGTTAGGGTACCGTTGCCCAGTTTCCGCTGCTGTTCTTGAAAAGTGTCCTCTTGAACGTCGTCTTTCAACAACGCCCCGGTGATCATCGGCTTGTTCGTTTCCGTTTTGCCGAAATCGTTGCTCAACGCCTTCTGTTCCATGATTTCCAGCTTGTTCGGAGTGGCGCCGTTCACCTGGAGATTGGGATTCGAGCGCACCGTGTCCGTCGATATGCTGGCGTCCGTCGAATCCTGCTGGTCCATCGATCCACCGGACCCCTGCGAAACGTCCAGGTTGTTCTGTTTCGCTTGCATCGACGGCTGAACAACAAAAGATTGATCTTTGTCGATACGAAATGCATTTCGATCGTTCGTCGTTCGAAGTTCAGAGAAGTTACTCACGCTTTCCTCGGTGTCCTTCTCGATACTCGACGTGTTGGACACGTTCAGCAACGTCTTCTCGGTATCCGGAGACTTGTCGAATTCTACCCATTTGGATCCTCCCTCGAGTTTCCGGGACAAGGTATCGGAGTCGTAACTACCACCGTACATCGGATAACCCAGATGGCCCGCATCGTACTCCACTTGATTTCCATAACGATAGCTGGGATTAACCGAGCCTTGGCTTGAGATCGAGAGATCCGATTGGGATAGACCAGTATTCGTGCTTCCGAATAGCTTCGCTTTCTCGAAACCTACGTTAGAGTAGAGCAGAATTTTCCTTGAAAATTGGATCTTCGTTTTAAGCGGAACAGTTGAAATCTCGAATACGTACCTGGCGATCGATCTTCCGGAATCTCTTCTCTGTGAACGAGAGCTTGTTGATCGGTCACGGCGGCAATTACGTCGTCGGAGGATCCTCCTTTACTGGCCTCGGCGTCGTCGCTCTGATAGCTAGGTTGCACCTCCACCACGAACGAGCAACCGTTGTCTTGGTACCTACGATTTTTATTATCCTCCATCGTCACCTGCAACACGAAGCGAACTTCGTTACACTCTCCTCGAGACTCTTCATTTTTTCATTAACCTACGCGTACCCCATTACCCCGACGGTAAAACACGTTTATCGCTCGTGCGTAAAAAATCTCCACAGAACGAATTAATCATCGCTGGTTCGTGGTCCAGCAACGCGAAACGATTTATCTTACGAATACGCTATCAAAATTTTCGTTTGAAACATTACAGAGGATAATCCAACGTCTGCAATGTTAGGAACATGGAGGTAGCAGGGTTCGTAACTCGCGTATCGAAACTGGCAAATTAATTTTCGCTATGTGGATTTGCTAGGCAATGTTTCTAGTTTCGAGCCTGTCGTAGCCCCGGGCCGTGTATAAATGCAACTGGAAGTTAGTCGACTCGACCGCGGAATTAGTTTCTCGCTATTGTTCGTTCCGTTGCAATTCCGACGTGTTTCTCGCAAACTGGACCTCGACGAGCAACATTTTCCTGCGGGGCACGTCACTCACGCGATCCACGGTATCGAGAACGTCGAAGAGGAAACGTATCCACGAAACTACTCGACGGCTGAAAACTCGACCAGCCTCCTGTCGGTTGCCAAACGATCGTAAACAAAAGTATCGTGTCGCTGGAACGACGTATCTTTTATGATTCATAAATCGTGCTGGAACGAACCGCCACTCTCGCGAGCTTTATTTCTATTTCAGCTATATCCCCGACCGTTCCATCGACGCTGCTACGCTGGATCGATAAGCATCTCGACAGGAACGTGTGCCGCATCCATTGACACCCTTGATTCCGCGAATTTTATTTTAACACGAATCCTCGTATAAAAATTAATTGGTTTTTTTGGCGAACAGAACAGAGACACGCAAAGGTATCGTGCGTTGATTTCCATTGATCGGATATTTCTATCGATATCACGGGCTTTTCAAAGGAATAGCAGTTTCAGTGATCCGTAAAGACCTTTTAGCGACGAATCACCCCGCGCTCGCCTCGGGGTCGTTCTTCGAGAAACTTCCCCGACTGCTCGCGGTTAGTAATTCAACGAGGGGAAACGGAATCAGTCGAACCGATAGCGCCTTTGTCGTGCCACCGAATCTGAAGGGATAAAAAAGCGTCACCCTGCCTTAAAGAGAAATGGAAAAAGAAGCAAGTGGCCTCTATTTCACGATTTCTCGTCGAAAGTGACTCCCGGAGGCGTCGTACCAGCGAACCGCGAGACTCCCAGTTTTTCACGGCCCCTGTCGAAGAGTCCGCTCACTTTTCGAGATCTCCAGCCGATCCTTCGACGTATCAAACCGTAGAATCGTCCGCTGGAGACGCCTCGAAGAACCCTGATGACGCGTGACACGAGAAACCGTAAGAAAATAAGAAGGAACGTATCTCGAGGGGATTGTTCGAGGACGAGGAGGCTGTCTGACCGAGCGAAAAGGAAAATTGGACGGTGACTCCATTCGTTCCACTCTGGAAGTCTAGCTCGAAATCTCGACTAGGTAGAAGGAAGTTGTAGTAACCTGGACCATTTTCGAAAAGCCAAGTCTCGGGAAACAGCCATAATTCAGAGACTCGGTACGCTTCCGCTTTCGAGTGGCTCACGAACACCGGCGAAAGAGAAGTAAGTTGGTTCGCGTCGTGCTTCTGAACCTCCACTTCCTGCGCCTTTACCTGACACGCGATTATTAAAGATCGCACTTTATAGTCCACCGACGAGCTGCACGAAATTGCTGTTTATTCGAAAAGTGGACAGAGAACACGGGCCACAAATTGAATGCAAATGCCTTGGCAGAAATTCGGCGAAGAAGCAGGGCGATAACTAGATGGAGCAGATTAAAGGCAAATACGAACGTAGGTGTGTACAGGATCTCTCAAAAAGTAGTACAAACAAAATGGATACGATTCCATAGGAAAAAAGTAGGTCCTTTTTGCGATAAACAGAGATAACGATAACATAAAATTTATTCTACCGTTCGAACTCGCACTGTCGCTTTAAGCGGAATCATCCCTTTTCGGTTTGGGCTACCGATTTTGAGAGGTCCTGTGCCTCGGTCGACGGTTTAATAGTATTACGACGTTACACGTATAAATATGTTTGCTTATCGAGATCGTAAGGGGGACGGTTCGTCGAGAATTTAATCTTCCACGTAATAAATTAATCGATGCATAATAGGGTGCGAGATTACCGATCACGCGTTACTGATCCCGGATGCTCTACTAAACGGTTGACGCGCAGTTCGTGCCCCCTTCTAGCCGCTATTTATACCGGTTACTAGTTAATAACCTTCTATAACCCAAATGATTTCTTTTGTTCGTGGAATTCTGTGAGCGACAGTCGTTGAATGCAATCGGAAATTAATTATAGGAAATAATTGAAACTCGGTTAGGAAATTGAAAGGAATCGCGATGGAATTTGAACGTTGTTCGCAAACTTTGCATCGATGAGTTTAATTAAAAAAACTCAATAACGTTACCAGCGCAAATGAAACGTTTCAGATATCTGATAACCGTATGCTCGGAAATGTTTTTCAACTTCGATTACAATCGTATTCGCACGAAAATTTCGTTCAACTTTGCACGAGGTATTTGCTATCGCACTAAACGACGGTTAATTCGCGTATCTCGATGGCAACGCAGAAGTGCATTTTCAGCTTTTACGCGATTCGGAAGAACGGAGTCAGTTACGCGAAAAATCGACCCAGATCTGAAACGAGAATTTCAAGAAGGACAGATCCGTGTTTCCTGAGATCCTACTGTTTTCCCTGATCGGATAAAGTTTTTCGAAGAACGAAAAATATCAGCGTTCCAAAAAGCCAATTTCTCCCTTTGATTCGATTCAGCGGGAAGCAACGGATACGATAGATCCGAGTCGTGGATAGTGTTCGAGGAAGGCACGCTTCATTCGAAAGAAGCACTCCTAGTCTGAATGGTGTGAGTGTTTCTCGAATTCTGAGGGTATTCCACGCGACCAAGGGTGAATACCGTGTCTTGGCGTCGAGCCAAGTATTACGTCGATGCATCCCGGGCATCCACCCCTTAAGACCGCTTTCGTGCCTTGTTCCTTTTTTGTATTTGTCTTCCTGCTATCGTGCGATTTTCGCATTCCTCCAAGAAGGAAGCATCGTAAAACGCTTGCACTCTAAACACGAGAAGGCACAACAGATTTGTTTATTTTTAATCCGCTTACCTCTTCTCTCGACTATCTCATCGTGAAAACTGAGTCGATACAAGACGTGATGCTGATAGTATCGCCAAATGCATATATTTTTTATTGAAATAGCTCTCCAACGAAAAATGATCGAAGCCTCGCGACACATTCGGGAAAAAACCCTCCTCTTCTTTTCGCCGGTATCGCCGGACCGCATCGGTTTATCACCGCGGAAACATGGACATCCAACCCCCTGTGTACGTGCCTCGAGTCCCGGCAACTTTGTTCCGTTTATCTGTCGATTAACGGACTTGCTTACTCCTCGTACTCGAGCTGTGCGAAGACTTACCTCGGATTTAGGGACTCGTTCTGGGATCCACGCCCTTTCGCTGTTCGATCGTGGCTCTTGGTTTAGAGTGTGCGTGGCTCAATCGTGTACTCGTATCAGTCGGGGATAAAAAGAAGAAGGGAGAAAATTTCGATCGAAGGTCCACGAACGATGCTTGTCGTTGGACATTCGACTCGATCCACGAGGGACTTTTTTACCGGTTAGTTGTCGCACTGTTTACGCGGCTGAGTACATAGAACCCGTGAGAGAAGGATTACTCGAAATATATCGAAGCTGGACAACTTTCACGGGTTTAGCTGTACTTTCTGGGGGTTTCACCGAGAAATTACTAATTCTAAGAGCATTAAGATTACTTTTGACGCGTTCTTGCAGTTGCTTTTAATAAACAGCCACTTTCAAGCGAGTCGTATTTACTTTCAAAGCGTCCCTTCAATGAAATTTCCCCGTAATCCGGACAGGAGGAGAGGAAGTAACGCAGCGAGTTTCGAGAATCCCCGGCACGATGAGTTTCCATGGATAAGCCTGAGCCCGTAAGTAGGACGATAGGCGGAGGCGAAATTGCCTGGTAACCTTCGACCTTACAGGGCCGTGCGAGTCCTGATAATTGCGAACCTGTTATCCCTGTCAAAGGGGAACCAGTGGCTGACCCAGCTGCACGAATCTCCGACCGGTGCGGTGGATCGATTCCACGGATGCCCTTGTCGGCTCGTTCGAACAAAAGAAGGTATTAATCTCGCGTGGCCCTCGCCTAGTTCCTTTTCACCGTGAACACGCGATGGAAAACCATGGACGAGAATGAAAAAGAGAGTATCGTGTTGGCTATCGTTTATCGTTCGAACTCGACGAACAATCGATAACGACCACCATAACCCCGAGAGCAAAATGTCGAATACCATAAATACCAAACTCATAACATCGGAGTAATTAAAATAAGCGTCCACAGGGTAAGGTGGGAAGTCCCCGATAGCATGGAATCTCGCGCGTAGCGATCAGGTTAATTGGTTACAGGCAGTAGCTATCGGCTCGTTTTCTCCACCCGATTTGTCGATTCGTCGACCTTACCGCACCTGTTGCACCCTTATTGTACCTGGGATGCCGATTATTCCGTGGTACGACTTACACGAGTTCCACGACGCGACGCAACCGGTAGAGGAGTCAGGAACCTTTGTTTCGTCGTATCTCGGTGGGTCGAGGGTTCTGGGACACCTGCTTGGACAACACCGATCGATGTTCGGCTAAACTCTCCCCTTCCTTTCGAGACCAGCTTGAATTTCCACCGGTTTGAACAATCGATTTTCCGAAATTAACGGCGACTCCCTTTTTTCCAAAGCTAATTAACAGTTCTTTTTGCCCCTACTTTTTCGACCAGCCTCGTTTTTCGAGCGAATTAACCGACATCTCGGTTATTACACGCCGCGCTACGAAATGTTTTCACCAGTTTTCCCCGCCTATTCCCGGTTCAATTCGCGTAGCACGCGAACCACTAATGAAGCCGCTGTCCAATTATCGACGAATTCCATTTAATTGAATTCGCGGAAGAAACCCTTTGTCCGTCAACAAAATCCAGTCCTCGCCCTCTCGAGCGTAAAAATAGTTCACGTCCAAATCGAAGGTCGACGTCGAATCGATCTACGAGAATGTCCTCCGTGCTGATTTTGTTCACGGATTCGTGACCCAGGGTCCTTTCGATGCTAATATACTCACTGCTCGTTCTTCGGTTTCTACGATAAGATGGTTGTTTTTCAGGGTGAGCGTGATGATGTTCCCGTTGGAGTTTTTATTGGTATGATTCCCTGGAGGCGTGTATTCCACCGGAGTCGCGTTGGCTACGTTTACCTCTTCCATGACCTCGGTCTCGCAAATGTACCTGGATCCATCGAGGCCGTTCACCAACTGAAAACAGAAAGAAACGTGGAGTCGATGTATCTTTAGATTCCGTCGATTAATCGGATCGGACGTTAAAATTGTGCAAAGTTATTTAAAAAAAAAAAACGACAACGTTTCTTTGGACCAAAGACGAAACGTATCGAATCGAAGAACCGGTCATCCACACCTTGAACGGACACGTAATCGCGTGGGCAGGCTGTTACGAAGTTGCAAGGTTCAGGATCTGACAGTTTTTTCGTCGAGCATCGGTCACGATTAAAACTTTTTAGCCTGAGAATTTACAACGGCACGAGAATTCCGAGGAATTCAACGGAATTCGCGGTAGATTTATGAGCTGGCTCGCGCGGATAAACGCGCCGCGACATGCCATTTCTACTTTTAAACCGGGCCAGTTCGATTTCTTCGCGCGAGAACTTTTCTCCTACGGTGTGTTACGAAGTGGAAAAAACTGGGTCAACGACTGTGAGATACCATCGGCTTATAGGCCCGTAGCTACGTTTCTAACCCTTCTTGATGGATGCGCACGGCCAGCCTCCGGTATCGTCGAGCCACGGTTCCCAGCGTGATCCTGAATAACGGAAGGGGACTTATCTGTCAAGGAAATTGACAGTGAAACGAAACATCCCACCTCCGGTACGCGACTTCGTTTCCTCGGGTATCGCTCGAAACAGAAATTCATCGTCCCTTTCTCGGCTAGTTGCGCGCAGATCGAGCGGATTTTAATTTATTTCCTTTCAATTTAACGAATTGACTGTCTCTTACAAAAAAACAGCACGGAACGTTAACGAAGATTAACGAAAGTAAAGAAATTGTCGCGCCATTTCTATCTTTATGTCGGTGACTAAATTCAGATTTAGGAAGAAACAAAATTTATACGACGGCTATAGTTATAATAGAATATGGAAACTTCATCCTTTCGTTCTCGATAGACAGGACTCTCGGATAATGAGCAACGAGTGACGCGGCAGGTACGATGTCCGATAAGAGCAAATAACGGTACAATGAAATATCAAAAGGCACGCAAGATGCATAGCGACTTCGACGCGAAACAATCCATCATGTTATCGATGGTTGAAGCATAACGAGAAACTCTTATCTCGTCTAATCTTCCCCCAAGGAAAGTATCGTAAGATTTCGCGTTTAACGCGAAGTCCCGTTGGAAATCCTACGACATCGAAAAACGACGTCCTATTGTCATCGTCGTTTTCCTTTCTCCCTTTCTTTTTTTCTCAAAGTCTCTGCTCAGCAGACTTCTTCGAGGTCTGAAATAGGATCTAGAGGCGCAAGGAGATCTCCAAAGCAGTGCAACGCAATCATTTATATTCCCTTTACGAACATCTCGCGAGGTGACTTCCGTCGTCGGTCTTCATTTTCCAGTAGGTTTTCACCTGGCGCCGTTGACGTTTCATCTCGTTATAAAAGAGTCGTTTCGTCTCCTTGTACGCTCCCCTAGGGCGCGCGTGATATAGAAAACGAGGAGGAAACGGCATCGGTAAAAGTTTAATATTAATCTCGCAACTTGTTTCTTTTTCGAGCTGGTTTTATCGTAAGCTTTCTGCACGATAACGCTAAACGCGTCAAGTACTCATAATGTTCTTTCCTTCGTTATGTTTCGATCGAATTTAATTGATGAACGACCCTCGCAGCGATGAACCTCGTTGAAAACCCTCGTTCTCATGTTACACTTTGTGTTATTACCGACGCGTCATATCGCGAGGACAACTTCGCGAGTGTCGCGCAACGGAGGGGTGCGACCTCGTTTTCTCAACCCTGTCGATCGAAGGGCCGATTGGTTCATTGCCTCCTTCCCGCTGGATCGTACCTGATTTAGACAGGGTGAATGCGCGGGGCCACCTTCTTCGAGAGCGTTCGTTAAAGAGGCGATATCGAGAGGTAGATAATTTCCGGCCTCTCGGTTCGTCCTTAACGACTTTCCTTTTATTTCGATTACGAAACGACTCGCGAACGACGAAACTGGGTGGGCCGTTGAAACGTTGGCCCGATATCCCGACGAAATTACCGGCTCGGTATCGAGCAGTTCCGGTGAAACAGAAAATGCATGCCTCTCTATGGCGAAACGAGAAAACCGAGCGTGGAGTTTCCAGTTTCTGGAACAACCGAGTCGCTCCATCGGAAACGAAGGAATCGCCAATTTAAGCGACTCGGTGAACGTCTGTAACTAACGTTACGTTCGAACGACCGATATAAGTACGTTCCCCTCGTTTCTGGCAATACTTATCTCTATCCTTTATCGCTCTTTGCTCGAGGTTCCCGGAGCACGTAGAACACGGTCTATGCAATATAAAACGTTCCTCGAGTTTCGATACAAACTGGTCGATCCGAGACATCGCCGTGCTGGGAACCTAGTGTATCCGCAGAAGAGAGGTCTTTTGATTTAAATAATTGCTGGTTCGAGCACGCCGTAAGAGGCTGCTTCGCGAAACTTTGTATTCAAAGGTACAAGACATTTCGGTGTCCTCGAAACGGCGCGGCGTCGCGTTTTGTACTGCTAACTCTTTGACGATCGCGTGTTTCATGGGATCATTTAACCCTTTCGAACCAACGCTTTCCGCCGATTAACAGACATTCCTTTGCATTCGGATCACTGTAGTCTTCGATTTCGAATCGACACGAATTTCAATCGGTTACGAAACGATATTAAGAGAAAACAGTAATAAACGCGTTTCGCACGAAGATAGATTAAAATAGGGTTCTTGCTGGGTCTAACGAACGAGGACAGAGAGAACCGTGGTGTAACGGGTGGATTACGATCTCTTCGCTTCTGGTAGATTGACGCGATTTCTCAAAGATCGAAGGGACGAGAGGGGGTCCGAGCAATGGCTACCTTCCTAATTACCGGACTGGAACCGGGCCATCCGCCTGGCAGTTAACGTCAGAAAGTTAGCGCCTATGAACCGGACACACCGCGGCAATTACGAAGAAACTCCTCGTGCAAGAAAGTAACCCAGCAACCGGTTATTTGCTGGAAATTCTTGCCACAATTTTGTCGACACGCGTAACAATTTTTGGTAATAACGCGATCCTCATTCGCGGGATTCGCGAATTCTTTGCTTAAAAATGGGATTACTCGAACTTCGATGTCCGTTCAATAGTCAATTATCCCTCGTATACACGATCGATGATTGCCGCGACTAAAGCTGATCACAGCTTTCGTTTCTAAGCGGTTCGAGGGTACGAAAAAGAATCGAGAACTGATTAGTCGCCGTTGGCAAGAATACGTGGAATGCTTTGGGAAAATATCTTAGAACGGAATACGAACGAAACCGTGCGAGACAATAACCGTAGTCGGTGGGTTATATGGAAACGAAACGTGAACCGTCGTAAATATACAGCCACAGTACAGACAATTGGAATGGAATTCGTGTGCGTGGTTAGAGGATTCCGAGAGCTTAACATATTTGCCACGAGTGATAAAATAGAAAAGTGGAGGAAGAAATGGCATCGATACACGTTCTTGGAATAGACGATGAACGCTTGCCAAAACTAGCATTTCGCTATAAGCCGCCTGGGAGAAGAAACATTGGACATCTAAAGAGATGGATCGACGATTCGGTACCAGCCAAAAAGTCTACTCGAAAAGAAGAATTACATCACAGTACCGTACTCTTTTGAATCGACTTTGTCTAAGAATTTTCTTCTTAAGTCAATCTGTGGTTATCGCGATGGGAGTTATTTACCGAGCTGAAAAATAACTCGCTAGCCAGGATGAATCAGGAAGGAGACGGTCGAAAAGTACACGGACGGCTACTTTCACGGTCATAGAAACCGACGGTGCGAGACAGTACGACCTCGAGAAGAACGATAGAAACGACGATAGTCCATAGTCACGCTTGGCTTGGCTAGACACAGGCTAGACACAGATTCCTAGACACAACGGCCAAGGTTGTCCGAGTTCATTCAGGTGAACGGATACCTGTTCGTCTAGCCGGTCTTTGAATCGCGATAGAGCAGGTCAAAGGAACCGACTGGCGACCGACAACCGGCAAGAAACCGTAATCCAGAACAGAACCGCGTTACCATTACAATTTCAGATCGCGTCCGAGCTACAGCTGGCCGAATGAGAAACGAAACCTAGTCGCGCACTTCTTTGCATAACAAGATCTTTCGCTTGCCTGGCCGCTCGATCGACCTTCTAAGTAGAACGATTTATAACGACGCAACGTTCATCCTCGAAGTAGAAATATTCGAATAACATAAAACTACATAAATAAATTGCGTTCAAAACGGCTAAGGATTATTTTAAGCCTTTCATTTCTTTTCCTTTCTTCGATCAATTATACGATTGCATTCCGTTTGAGGCGCCAGTTACCGATAACCCCTGAGGCAGTCAGTGCGTTAAAATAAAAGCTGTTAACAAGCGAACGTACTTTCTTATTCCGTATCCTTATTTAGCGAACGCGATAAATACGAACGGAGTTGCGAAATGCTTTAAGAGGAGTCGTAGTTAGATATACCGTATGAATCTTCCAAATGAATTTTCTCGAGAAGGAAGTTTCGTATCGGCAAATTTCATTGGATTTTCCACCAGCGATTACACAACACCCTGTGTCAGGAACGATAGAACCAGTCTCGATAGCAACAACGGCGACGATAGACGCGCCTAACTTCCAGCACGATCATCGCCAAAAACCGAGATCCACGCAGGTGTGCGTGTTTGTGCGCGAGTCGAAGCCTCGTGTGTGCGTGTTTCGCGTGCGTGGCTGTGGTTCGAGTGGCTTGTGCCAAAGGGTACTGAACCTGACCCAAGGGGCATTGCTCCTACGGTGCGTTTCTCCGTTCCTTTTCTGTTAGATCGCTCACACCGACGTAGCGACGGCTTAGTAACGATGTCCGGGCATCATCGGGATTCTTTTTTGCACGGATGCTAAACCGTTCGCTTTGGCAACTAGTAATCGGCACCGGTCCCGGCGAATCCGCTTGGACGAAGACCGGCTAAACGAGGAAGCGATCCGGTGCCGTTCTCTTCTGCACGGGTCTTTTCGATTAGAATGCACGCTAAATGTTCCCCACGCCTTCCACCAAATTCACTGGCCAATGGAAGTGCAGCTTTGAACGATCCTAATTAACGGAAGAATTTCCGACTTGCTTGTCCTCGTTTTGTTAGAATTTTTATACATCGTAAAACTAACATTTTCTCTACGATCTGTTATTGAACTATACCTAGAATCTTATGAAAACGAAGGAAATTTTATCGATCAAGATTTTACTCGAAATACGATAAAGGAATCATAGAGTCAAATACTGGAAGAGTTCTAAAGAAGCTCCTACTGTGTTCCTATGATCCCAGTTATTCAAGTATTCTCGAAATGCTATTCTATTCACAAAATAGAAGGAAACTTGAATGATAAAGATTCTATTCGAAATGTGAAGTCATAGAAATATTGGAGATGTTCTAGAGAAGTACCTACCGTGTAACTTACTAGTTTATCATGGAATAAATGTATAAGGGTATCGTGTACGAGTAAAATATTTCCAGCGAATAAAAATATTCATCGTTGTTAGAGTACGGAGACGATCGAGTCGAAAAAAGATGATAGTCGAGCGATTCGCGTTCCGATTTCTCGCTGGTCGTTCGCCTTCCCCATAAAAGGTTCGGCTAAGATCTCTCCCCGTGCCCCATGTCCCGTAAGCTTCCCCCTTCCAATACGTCCTGTAGACGTACCATCAAGAAAAGGATACCACGTAGACGAGTTTTGGCCAGTCGGTGTCCCATATACCAGGCCTTTCACCTTTCGCGCGACTCGACGATTCACGCGAGGTTGATCTCTCGCCGTTTTGAACGCGCGATTTCTTGCCAACGAGTTTCGCGAAGAAATTGCCGCGGTACTCGTACCGGAAATCATGGGGGAAACTTTTCCTTTTTCATCTTCTCGCCGTCGTCTTAAACGGACAGAAAAAAAAACGGCTGGTCTACGACGTTTCCAGGATTCGAGAGGCACCTTGTCGATTCTGGTTGGCGACTGGATTCCAGGGAATCGAATCGTTCTGAAATGTTGCACTTGGTCTGCTCGCGATTTCTTTTAATGCCCCTCTCGCCAGACCACCCAGGCTATTTCGTGTCCCGGGCGTATGCACGCTCGCTACGTTCAACAGAGTGTCGGTTCGAAGAATGAAAATAGTCGAGCAGAGGCATTCGACGAGTGAATGAAGTCACGCGATAAACACGATCGCGTAGGCTGTAAACAGCGTGCTTTCGAGTATTCAGAAATCCTGCGTTTCTCGTTACGTAACCGTACCGATCGATCGATCCATCGATCGTTCCGCGCCGCGAGATCGTCGCGATGATCGGCCATCTATCGCTTCGTTGCGTCGCGTCGATACGCTTGAAAACCATTTTCTGCTTACCGCTCAAAATATCGTTTTAATAGTCCAGCCTTTCACTCGAGCGAAGATCTAAAAACAGATGTTTTCGAGAAGCTTCTATTTGCTGTTCCACCTTTTACGCGTCGAGTGCCGATCTAATTAGTCTTTTCAGTTTTATATTTCCACGCCAATAAGAAATAATAAAATTCCAAAGTTAAATGATTCACGCTGCAGTTTACCCAACGTTCAATGTTAAGCAAACATCTGCGAAGCGCAAAAGATTAAAATATCGTTGCAATAGTCTTGGGCGACGTCACGGGCAGACTATACTCGTTCACTCTAATTCGGCCTTGAGTCTAATCCTCGTCGTTGACCGCTGGTCACAGACCCCGGCTAACGTCCGTTGCGAATCATTCTCGTTCGAGTCGACTGAAAAATTCGAGCCGTGCCAAACTTTACCTGAAAACGTGAAAGATTACCTTCTACGTCTTTCGAATCGTAAAACTATTCGAATTCGAACAAATCCAATTTCAACAATTTCGCGAATTAATCGTTCGAGGCATCGATTATGGATGATCCTCCAACGCATAAAGCGGTATCAACACTCGAAAGTTTAAAAAAAATATGTTCTATTTCGCAGCATTTCGATCGCAGAAAAAGTTCTATTCGCGATATAGCGGTCTCGGCTTGAAGTCGCACGATTGGAATATTTCGGGCTGGCATTCCAGCGGGTAGATTCTAACAGCTTGCGGCTTCTATTCATAGGGCGAGAGTGGCTTCCGAGCGTTCGGACGAGTCTCAAGGTTAACGACGCTAGTTCAAGGCTAGCACATATCAAACGGAAGTCTGGCTTGTCTCGCGTGTTTGGGAATACATAGTGTATGAACGCGTTGTCCAAAGCCGTCCGTCTTTCGGCGGACAGGAATGAATTAGACGGGCGTCTGGTTGGTTGGCCATTTCGTGCTTGTAACATAGGTTAGTGACACTACGAAGGTCAGACTAGCGTGCCTAGCACCAAACCGCGTTAACGAATGAGTCAAACGTAGACCGCGGGAGATTGAGTCATAGAGATCGTGACGCGATCTAATGGTATTTACGCGATCCGCTTAAAAATATGCATTCGGTCAGAGTATAGTTTCGCGCTTACTCGCCAACCTCGCCTCGGAATAGATGCTAACAGGCAAAGTCTGCCGCTGTTTGTTCTCAATTTTGTTGAACGAACAAATGACGCTGTTGTTTGAACAATTTAAATGTTTGCCTAGCGGATAAAAAGTTTCTAAAAGAATTCCGTCTCGAATAACGTAGGTAGTTATTGGATGGAAGGAGTCCCGCGTGTTTTCGCGAAAGTGGATTAAACGGAATTTTCCAGCAGCTGATCAAGCAAATTTGTGCGTTTAGGTATGCAACGCGCTAGCGCGTCGCCGACCATTCACAGTCCTGTGTATATATTTTCTCTCGTTACATGGTCATCCGAAGTTAAACAAATAATTCGTCCAACTAAACAGTTTCGAAAGGGAACTGAACGATCTAGAATCGTTTCGTAATCTGACGTATTAAGCAAGGTATTATCGAGCGTCCAATCGGCCACGTGATTTTATTGTAGAGCACAAATCAAACGACCTGGATTCGTCCGATCGCCGCTTAAGTGGCTTCATTTCTCGCATGTTTGGTATAGCCTGGCTCAAACAATGAGTCAATTGAAGCTACGAGGAAAAATAGATTGAGTCACATTCGTAGTGACTCACGGTCCACAGACTGCTATACTTAGACCTCGAACTTCGCATTATACCTACGCTTCAGCGGTCGAGCATTTGAAACGACCGAGTCGCGTCTCGTCGCGTCGAACTTGGTCTACGCTGGTTAGTTATCGTGTTTTGCGACTAGAAGCTCTCGTTTCCGGGAAAGACGGAAACGACGTTGCGATAAAGTTCGCTGGAAGCTCCGCATAAACGATGCCTTTACGAGCACGCAGACCGAGGGCCGCAAGTGGCCGCAAGATTAGGCGCGTCGCAGCTCCGACTGCTTAGTCTGCGGACGAGTGTTTGCGTTACACGCCCACAAAAACGACTCGCAGATCGTCGACGTTCCGACCATCATCGTCTATGTCCATCGTCCTGTGTTAAAACATTTCCACTCCTAACGTTGCTCGTCGATTCTAACAAATATTTTGTTTCTTCGAACTCGCTAAAAAAGGTTAGCTTACCGCGAATCGTAGAGAATACAAACACCTACTTCACACATATTTATCTAAAAGAACCGAAAACTACTAAAATTCCACTGTGGAGTAATCGCGGAAAGATGCGTTATCTCCAAAAATTAAAAAAATCGGTACATAGAACGAATAGAGTAAACGATTCTAGAAACTGCGTATGCGGTCGCGTTGTTGGCAAACGTATCTCGTGGATCGTTTCTATCACGATCGCATTAGCAGACCCGACGACGGTCGTGTATCCCTTTCAACGAAAACAGCACAGTGCTAGACACTCAAGGATAAGGATCTTTATTTAACGACTAGTTTTTTGCTTACACCGTTAGAGGTTGCAGACGGTCAAGCAACTTTGAAGGACACTTACAATTAGACGGAAACATTCTAACCGCCGAGACTTCAAGGACATCGTGCTACGTCGATTACGAATCCTTCCTTATACTCGTAAAAAGATGCCGAAGACTTTATTTTTACCAGTGCGAAATATTCAAACAAACATTTTGATCTTTTTATACGCAACTCTTTTTTACCTTGGCACCGGGGAAATATTCTACTATTTAATAATAAGAACTGTTGATTAGCAAACAGCAGGAGGTCTGGTTTCTGTATCGATATCGATACCGTTAGAGAATCCAGACGGTCAAATCGAATCTAGCTTTGGGATCATAACAGACGTCGGTCACGTCAGTCACGAGTAACAGAGAAACTTGAACGTTTCATCAGTTTTAATTGGAGCGCCGATTAATAATTTGTCGGCGAATCGAATTGAAATCGTTTTTGTTGCATCGGCAGTGTCAAGGTTATAACTCGGGATTATATCGGTTAAAGAATTGCATCAGCAACGTCGAGTCAGTAATCGAAGCGCGTAATCTCGGTAATCGTTTCCTCTAAAAAAAAATTCCACGTTTCCTATGAAATCTCGCATTTTATCGTGTTCTTTGCAAAGAGACGAGTGGTCGCGCGACATTAGCTCGTATAGCCAGTTCACGGTAATAGATTGAAGCGGAGAAAAAAAATACGAATCAAGGCCACCGTCTCGGGAGGAAATAATCTTGATTGACTAGAATGAGCCGGCAGCTTTAACTTTTGCTTTCTAATGGCAGGGTCGCAGACGGTCGCTCCGAGGTAGGCTCGTTAGAACGATCAAGGATCATTATTATTCCGGCTTAGTTGCGCAACTTTGCCGTAACGCTCGCTCGCACACCGGTTTCTGAACATTACGTAAGTGTCTAAGTGAGCCTAAGCGTCTGCAAATGTGGCTCCACAATGGCGAACTTTAAATGCCAACTAGATTCTCTGACTGGCAAGAATACCAAAACCGAATAGCAAACTCGACCGTACGCTTCGCGTTGCTCTTTTATCTCTTCCCCTCTAGCGACCCGTTCGTTCCTTCGTGCGAAAATCCACTATGATTCGTGACCATAATTTAGTTCAGCCTTTCATTTGTTTGTCTCTTATTTTCGAGCAAACGTCAGAAGTGTTTTTCCTCGTCTCGAAAAACATCAACGAGGTGTCTTATTCTACCTTCTCACCCTCGACATCGCGAGTGCTGCTCACGTTTCGTTCTGTCTTCGTGACGCACGAAATATGGAGGATCCATTCTTTCTCGCATTCACCGCCGCTGCGTCCCGCTATTTCTTTTCATCAAACGACGAAGAAAGAGCCGTTGGTCTGAATGCACGAAATCCTCTCGACGATACGCTCGATTACCAACGCTGATTAATTAATCCAGCCTCTTTTCCCCGATATCTCGTATTAACGTACGCCTACGGATCCCATTGTGTTCATCGTACAAGGAACCTCGTAAAAGACGGTCAGTTTCGATGCTTCGTTTCACCGATACGAGCGATTCAAAATCTGTATTCCGCTTTCGCGACGAGTCTAAGGCTCCGGTCGTAAGAATTCGACTGTTGAACTCGCGCGAAATGCCTTCATCTATTTTGAATCATTCTGTACAAAGTCTCTGGACAAGGCTCTTAACGAAAGAATGTTTTCGATGAATAAAGGAAGTCGACCAGGAACCAATAAAACACTCGCTTAACACACTTTCCGTCAGCCAAGGTCGGGACAACGTTCGGCGATTTCCGGTCTGGCTTCAATCATCAGCTTCGGCCTTTCTTCTCTGTTGACGTTTCTCCCGGCTCCATTCGCTGGCAAGTTTCCCTGAGATCTGGGATGTGCCTGCCATTCTACTGAAAATTTACGAGATCTTTACGTCGCGACGATACAGATATGAAATTGAACGTACGAAGTGGCTAGATAACGCACGGAGGAACAAAAGATCCGCGAGCCGGGCCTGTGTTGAATTTTAAAACGCGGAGAAACGTTCGGCCGACCTGTTTGCAGTCAGAAATAAAGAGGTAAACAAACGGACGGAAATAGCGGACCAGGTTGTTCCCATTACCATTATTGTGAGAACGTAATTATTCATTTGGACGTTTCAAAGGCCGACTTTATCGTCGCGCTCGAAAATAAAAATCGGTATCAGGTAGGACACGCGATTTAATTCGGGTCTCCAGAGACGATTACACGTATATTTCACGTTAATTTGTCTATACCGTGGCACGTATGTGTGTGCACACTGGTCTAGAGCAATAAATTGCACGATATCGACAGGACACTGTTCTTGTCCAACTAACCCCACAAATAATACTACGATTTATCGCTGTATTTTGGTGTAAACGTTTTGTCACCTCGATTAAATTATACAGGATAAAACAATCGGAACGAAAAGATATTTATTCAACGAGCACGACTCGATAACCGGTTTTCGGTAAGCCTGAAAAATATTCCTCGCCTCGTTTAAAAACAATTATTTTTTATCGGAAAACACGTCGTTCCATCGATAAAAGAGAAAAGAGGAACATCGCCGTGATCGTCGTTCAGATACAAGTTTTTTTTTCGGCGAACGCGAAACTAGATGCACCGGTAGATGAAATTTCTCGGACAAAATCGTTGCGTCGCGAGATTCCCACACGGTGAAACACGTTTTTCACGGGAACGAGTCAGAAGCTGGTAAACAGGAAACGAAACGGTTTTACTCGACGTCAACGAATCGTGAACACTCGTCCTTTCGTTGATCTTGGCCGACTTTTCCGGATAAGCAACCGCCTAACCATTTCATTCTATTCCATGGATGTGGAGGCCGTTTTCTAATGGCATACTGTAGGAGCGATGGATTACAATATCAAGGTCTGAACGGAGACAATGACCTTCCTTAGGAACAACCAAGGTTCCTCGTCACGAGAACGCTTCCTCGCTTAACCTAGATTCCGCGAGAACTTGGGATTCCGAAAGCCGCGATTTTCTCGCATTTCTCGATCGAGAGACTGCTCGTTTCCAGCTCTTCTAATCCCTCGTTGCACGCGACATTTCTACGATCTTCAAGTAGGTTGATCGAGGTTCGAACTTGACCGCTTTAACCGCCGAAGGTATGAGCTTAATCCTTCGAGTGCTCTTTATTTCTCTTCCCAACAAACAGAAGCTAGGATTAGAGGCTTCGAACGGATCCAGGAACGAAGCTGAACGACACGAGTTGCTTGAAATTCTTGCAGTATTTTCGTCGTTAAAATTTATTACAACAAACTGGATCGTGAACGGCTTATTCTTTTACGTAGCGTCCGTCTACGCACATTTGCCGTGGAATCCACAATATTTTTTGTTGCAATTTGATCAAAACTGCGCAGCAATTCTGTCCTTTCTCTTCTGTCCGCTTTATTCTTCATCGACCTGAACAAATTTAAACGTAGTTTGCTATCAAATTCGCTCGTTCCGTTGCGTAGTGATAAATGCATGAGATATCGTATGTTTGGTTATCGTAATTGATACTAAACAGATACATGTAGAAGAGGAACATCGATATCAAGTTAGTGCAAATAAGACCTTCGATCGTTCTACCGAATCACACGAACGGTCGTTCAATTTCTACGTGTCTCGTCATGTAAATGTTCGATCGAGCTTTGTATATCTTTCCATAGAAACTGTGCGTTAAAGTTCGCTAGTCGAGCGAGACGGCGCATCGGTAACGCCGCGCCAGCGTTCGTCGATAAAACATGGCGAAGCGAGCGTGAATAATTAAGCCGTGACCTCGTGCCGGAGTTGTCCGCGAACGATCTTGCGTGACTTTTTTCTTCTCTCGTTTTGGCGACGTATCAAATCGCGAGGTGGCTTTCTCGAGGCCTCGTTAATAGAACCGGCTAGTTCGAGCTAGAGAGGAACTTAGTTCTCTCTTAGTGGGCCACCATAAACCAGTCGCCCGTTACGCGGCTGTACACGTTGTTTCGTGTATTCTGTATATACCGTTAGTACACAGAATAGTGGTAGCCACGGCCAGCGGCCAGGTAGTGCGAGTATTATGCCCACGTCTCTCGTATAATACCCAAAAGCAATCTGCGTCGGAGAGGTCACCGAGACAAAGAGCAAAGATGGCCCGTCGCGATACTCACTGCCGCCAGCTTTGCACCGTCCACGCCATTATATCCGACTCCTGCTCGGCGAATCTCCGATTTCTGTTGAGGGAAACCGTTGTTAACCCCTACCCGGCTATCCTGCATCCCCTTTGACGTCTTCCTTATTGTCCCCCTCTATCGATGTCTTGCTCTTCTACGTCCTGAGAAGTTTACTCCGTTACCGTGTCTCGTAACGAGAAGCCGTTGGCGAACGATACTTGTCGCTTTCGATCATGTTTCGATCAAGAATTTATCGTTATACTCGGCGCAAAGATAATTCGAACCGGCTAATTGGGCGAAAGGGGGAAATTATCGATAAATCGAGGTGACGGTGTCGCAGAAATTTGAGCGAGACTCAATGAAAAATAAAACAGCGAGCAAAGAGGGAAAAACGGAAGCTGTAATCCGAGAATCTCTGCTCTGTAGGCGTGGCTCGTTATTGTATCGAGATGAGTTTTTAAATTAAATTTTCAAACATTGCGCCGCCGACTGTTTGCCTTCTCGGTGGCTTTAATTAAACGAAGTTGGTCGGGTTATATTTTTTCGCACGGTTTTGTCACCTGTAATCCGTCGTGACTAACGACGGCGGTTGCTGCTAGAGACTTGGGAAAACGATGGCACGACAAAGTTTGTGTATCAAAGAAGAATGCGAGATCGAGCGCCGGGAAGCGATTTCGTAACCGGTCGAACGAGACGATGATTCGAGAATAATAATTCCAATTGTTGAAACTAACGCCCGAGGCTCGTGTCGCGTTACAAACACGAGAGTCACCAGGGAATTGCGTCGTTATGAACGAATGAAAGCACAACAGCACGACGATCCACTCAGACGTCGGTGCAAAAGTGGAAACGGTTCTATAAGTGGAAAAATTGAAATTACATGACGACACGGTGCTCCGGTCGGAGGACAAAGATACGCAAAAACGCGACGAAGCAACGGTTCCACTCTCCTCGAACGGGTTTGTTTCTGACAGAGGAAGTGCTCACACTCTCAAAAGATTGCGTGTTCGGTTTCGTCGATTATAATTCGGCAAAATATCTGTGGAAGAACACTCGACGCTTTTCCACGCGGCTCCCAGCAAGTGGTGCTCGTACACGCTCTACAACGCTTCGATTGATATTCATCGAGAGTCGTTGAAAACGTGTTAAGCTAGTCGACCGATCATTCGGATTTAACCGAGCCGTGGGATTTCGCGCGGAAAGAAACTAAAACGCGTGGAACCCAACCCGCTACCGCGCGTTCGATTCGTCCGTTCTCCGACGAAATGCGGTAGAATCGCTTCGAATCGAGATATACGGGACAAATCGAGCAGCGAATATGGAAATGAAATTAAACGAATTTGGCCATCGAGCGAAGTGGACTACTGCCAGAAACGGAATCGTCGTAGCGGCTAGAAACGATCGACCGAAGGAAACGTTTCGTACGCGTACGTCGAGTTCGCGGCTCTGTCGAGAAATTTTGTATGTACGCGTGGAAAAGCTAGTCGTAAAGGAGAGAAAAATGTTGTCGTCAAACGATAATGAGCGGAGCTCGCTGAATCAGCTACTAGATTTATTTCGGTCGCTTTTATTATAAAGGTCAAGCGAATTCGCTCACGGCGAATCGGCGAATCTCCTCGGTCGTTTTTTCTCGTACTGCCGCCTCCCATAAATGTTCCATGAGTGCCCAAAGCAACTGGCATTAATAATTTAAGTTTCACGACGAAAGGGACGCGGACACGGCCGTTTGAAGCGTCGCGAGGAACGGTTCCGAATAAAGCCACCTCCGGTTCGTTGGACCATCGAGAGGACAGTTTTCCATTAGTTCCCGTGATTTTTTCCCGGACAAATTATTTCGTCTCTTCGCCGTGATCCGTCCACCCCGTCTCGACCACGCGAATACAGCGAAATAAATTTCGACCACCCTCCGCGATACCCTACTTTGTATTCTAGCGTCGCACGAACAAATAGACCGTGATTAATGCTGGACGGATTTCCGGCTGATTCTAGCTCCCCAAAATGAAATTCCTACTGGTTCCTATAGAAATGTACGATTTCGGAAGAAAGGCGTTATTACGCGCCATTACTAGATGAATTTCAGTTTTGCCTTATCGCAAAACAAAAAATCACTTCGATGGAAACGTTTATAACATTCGCTGAAAACGCGCATCAAATGACGGTTTTGCAGATCCACGACGATGTTTGCGCGACGTCGGTCACAGAAATAATATTGACATAGTACACTGGCGAACGGACAGAGACTTTCTTGTGGCTCGTAGTCGAGATAACTTTAATCTCTATCATAGTCTGGAACGCCTGGTGAGCTCACGGCAAACAAATATCCTTATCGCGGGCTATCGTGGCCGCTACGTCAGCCGATAACAAGAACCGCGCCATTTCGTGCTAAAAATCTAAATCCGCGAGCGAATAGTTCGTGTCGACTCGTCGCAACCGGGATTGGTTCCACGCCGAATCGATAACTGCCTTTCCCGTTTTCCGCCCGCGGGAAGAATTATCGTTCCTCGGGCCGAGCCGATCGTAAAATCGCGCGTTCCAGCCGAGACAAATTAGTCGCGTTGTCGATGCGACAGTCTGCGGAGGAGAGCGGATAAGGCCAATAGGCGCGATCGATTCGACGAATTCCGGAATCGAACTAGGCTTGGCTAGCGAGCGAGCGTTTCGGTCTTCCGTGTTTCGAAGCGTTTCGTGTATCGCGATTCGGCAGCAGCGCGTGAAACGGGAATCGCAGGAGGGCAGAGAGCAGATCGACGCTGCAATAAAATACGAGAGGGCTATAATCACGATCGCACGAAGATACCTAGCCGATCGCAACTCCTTCGAGCCTCCTCGAGTCCTCGCGCGTGTACGTCGCTTCGCCAAAACTTTTTCTTCCCCTTTTCTCTGTTACTCTCCCCCTCCTCCTCCCGCTGTTCCTCCTCTTCCTCGTGCTCGTCGCTGTTGGCTCCGTTGGGCCCCCCTTCGACCAAGCAGATTTCTTCTTCCTTCTCTCGTTTTCATTCTATGCGCTTCTTCCTTTCTCTTCCTCCCCTGCGGAGAGGATTTTTTGTCTTGGCCAGGTTTCGTGCCACCGCTGCACGACCGAGCCGCTGCATTTCCGTCATGCACGCTTCGTGAATCCCGTCGAAACAGCGTGATTTCCTTGGGCCTCTTTTTCCCGAGGCCCCCGCCCCCCCGCCGCGTGCCGTTCCCTTTGCCCCTTTTTAGAAGGCATTGACTCCTCGCTCGCCGAACGTACCGCGAAGGCGAACGCACCACGAGCTAGAAGTCGTCGCATCTGGCCGGCGATTCGTCGCGAGAACTCGTTAAACCGACAGTCGTTCCATCCTGGTCCGTGAGAAATTCGATCTCGTCTAACGTCGCGGCGGTGGGCGCGAGATCGAGGAGAAAACGGAATAACTTTCGCGAGAAGAGGAGAGAAGTACGTCGGCGAAATTCCGAGCGAAGAATCATAATTTCCTCGAGATTGCGCGACAAGATAGGCGAATCGTATACGATACTTATCGCGAGTCCCCTGTCAAAGGAAAAAAGGGAGGAAGAAAAAGAGGATTCCTCGTGCCTCGAGGATCGGTGCCAGGCATCGGTGGAAGCGGCAGCAGCAACGGCAGCAACATCACCGGCATTACCAGCCCCCATCCTCCTCGCTGCGACCATCCTTCCCTCTTTATTTCTCCTTCGACGCTCGTCTATCCGTCTGTCTCTCCCTCTCGCCGTCCACCGAACGGTCGTGCCGTTCTATCGTGACTCTCGGCCCTCCGTTGCGTTGGCCCGAGCAAAGAAGTTGTCTCTCGGTTCCCAACTCGAGTTATGCCTACATACAAGAGAGGGAACAACTACCGCGAAATAACCGACTATCCGAAAGAGCCGACGGTAAATAACTATAATTTCTTTTGGACCCCGCTACGTTAGGGGGTTGAGTAGGCTGGCCGACACACGTGTGCACACGACGATAGAAGGATACCGGAGAGAGAATCGAAGAAGCGACCGCGGCGGCGAACGGCCGAGGAAAAGGAAGAAGAAAGGTAGGAAGAACGGACCAAAGAAGACGGACAAGAAAGAAAGAAAGAAAGAAAGAGGGTAAGAAAGAGCGAGGAAGAAAAAGAGTGGGAGAGGAGAAGGAAACGACGGAGGAAAAGAAGAAGAGCGGTTAGGTCCGCGAGGCTGACCAGAAGAAGCAGTGACGTGGAGGGGATGAAAGCGGGCCCAACCGAGTGCAACGACCCCTTCCGTTAGGTCAGCTACCCCACGAACGAAGCAACGCGAACGGACCGGACGAACGGACAGACGGACTGGACTGGTGGTCGGCCGGACATACGGATGGACAGATGTACGGACGAATGGACAGTCGGATGGACGAACTTGGAGAATCGTGTAATCGCGCGGAGAGAGTAACCGCGACGCGTTCTCTCGCGAACACCGTCGCTCGATTCGATACTCGAGGCGGAACCTGCTTTGCCCGATTCTACGAACCGATCCTCCGCCTTCCATGCAGAGGTAGCAACGATCACGTACCTTCGCGTATCGAGAACAGATCGATTTGCCTCGAATATCGGTTGGGTCCATTCTACGAATCGATTGTTCACCCAACGGCCGATGTAACAGTAGCGGCCAATTCTTGTAAATTGTAGCAAATTCGCCATACTCTGCGGTAAAAGCATAAAATTACGGCTTTCGTCAACCATACCGTAGCGTGGCACGACCGTAAATGTTTCGAAATTTACTTCGAAATTGCTTCGCGAACTTCCCGTGCTTTTATCAGAGGGCAACGTACGAGCGAACCTGGGCAAAAGTCCCGAATCGAGAACAAACGGGATCGACGAGAGTTTCGATTCGACGAAAATCGAAGGCACAAAGCTCGAACTATGATATCGGAAACGAAGGAGAAACCTACCGAGAATAGGAAACACGATACAGTATCGGGAACCACGGTTGCAACACGATCTAAAAGATCGATCGCTCCGCATTTACCTACGCTATGTTTCGCGAGTCGGGCGAAATCGAGGCGCGGTCTGACCACCTACGTACTCGCGGTATAAACTACTTTCGATCCATCGTTGTTTCGAGGCGATTCCTGAACGATGCTGGTTATTCGCTCGTATCTCTTAGTAGGAATTCGCGTGGCAATAATCAAGGTTTATTCGCAACGATGTCATCTTCGAGTTAAGGTCGCGCGTCGTAACGAAACGTATTCTAATTGCAGCTTGCGAACAATGGGCAAACTGTACAGAATTTTGACCGGGTCCGCATAACTTTCCTCGTGAATCACGAGGACCGTTCCGTAGCCGCGTGCCTTGAAAGATGCAAGCCACTTTCTTCGTAACAATACGCGTAGAAGTGTGTCGTATAATTTAACGAACCTATAAATAAAGTAACTTTACGCAACACCGGAATATATGATTTCAAAACGACTCGTCCGCACTCGCGATAGAAAATTTCTTAATCTTCTCGGACGCGCCGATCCTTTCGAGGAATACTCGGTTCGTGAGAGACGCGCGATATACGCCACGTTAAATCCTTTTAATATCGACGTGGTCGCGCGCCGCTCCCATGTAAACAGGTGTACGGAATGACGGCAGCTCGAACAAGTTGCATCCTTCCGAAAGAGAGCAGCGCAACGTGCACGGCAATTTGCACGGTTCTACCTTCTGTATCGCTTCAGCTTGCACGGGACCGAACGTACCTCGCGTGCATCGACCTATGCATCCTTTATCTGGTAGTCCTCCGAACGCGTGCGACTAATACGTGCACGTGCCCCGTCGAAAATCATGAACCAGCGATCGAATACGAATTATTCTCGAGGGTAGATACGTAACGAATCTAAGCGATAGATTAGTAGTTATAAGATGGTCTAACAAGTCATATAGTCGTGAAAGTTGCTGGATAATCGACGCGAATAAAATCGACCGAACGAGATACGGAGAGATGTTCTGTTATCGAGGGAAGCAATTTCCCGATGCATCCTCTCGCGGGGCGTTTCAGGAAGCTGTTTTTTGAGACTATTTTATACAGCAACGCAGCGGTGGAACGCGAATGCACGCTGGCACCGATCAACGTGCCGTGCAGTTGAAACGAGAAGCGGCTATGAAAGAAGAAAAAGAAGGCAACAGAGTGGAAGAGAGAGAGAGAGAGAGAGAGAGAGAGAGAGGGGAGAAACCGATGGCAAGGCGCCAGATAAGAGAACTCGCCGGATGAAAAAGTTATAAATAAGCGTTGCGTTCGACGACGCGTTGGTTGCTAATACAAATACAGAGATCGTTTTCTTGACACTGATCGTGGACCAATTAACGCGTCACGCCGTCTTCGGATCCCGCGGGAGCTGGAAATCCCTATTCGCATTCGGAAACGAAATCGAGCGAGCTTCCGTTGATTGGCTCCGCAGAGATAACCAATCGATCTTCGCTCGCACGGTTTCGCGGTGTTTTCGAGCGCGCGATCGAGTAGACTCGCGGAGGAGGTGAGCGGCAACGCGACGATGCTCTCTGTCTACGTCCGTGTAGCTATGCTGCAGTTTTATTTTTGGGAAAGTTTATGCGTTGCTCGAGGATTTTAATAATAGGCAGCGTTTCTACGGGCGGGGCTGAGCGGATAGTGCACGACCCGCTGTAAAACGAGCACGCGAGCGTTCTTTGCTCGAAATAGTGATGCGAACCGCGTAGACCAGCGAAACGCAGCGTAACGTTATCGAAGATCAAACACACGCTTGCACGCTCTCCGATAATGGAAACGGTACTAACGCGCAATGGAAAGTTTCGATAAACTAGGCGCGCGTCGACGCGCAATGCTTGTTTTCCATTTTTTCGTCTAACCTCGCAGTCCGTAACCTTCCGGCGCGAATAGCACCGAGGCCCGGGCGTATAAAAATTTTACGAGCGTCCCTCCATTGTTCTCGGCGCGAATACATTGGCCAGCGCGTATCGTCGTCGCAACGGCTGGTCGAAAAACACCAGCGGATTCCAGAAAACATCGCGGTGCACTCTGAAAGATCGACGAAACAATAATAACGAGCAAACGAGCACCCGGAGTTTCGCTAACGGAAATATCTTTCCCGTATTCGATCCGAAAACAATTCCTTCGAATTCTATTTCCGTCGTGGAAGCAACGTTTGCTTATCAATCGAGACTGGTCTCGTCCTCCCTTGCTCCTCGGCCGAACGATCTGCTAGCCAAATATTTTTCAAGCAACGTTCGAACGATCAAACGTCTACGGTAAATAGGATGGCGCGATGACGTTGGGCGGCGAAAAAAAAACGACGTAACGGAGGAAAAAGAGAAGAAAAGAAGGGACCAAAAGGGAAGTTAGCGAACGAAGCGCGAAACGGAACGAAGAGAAATTGGGACACTTAGCCCGTGAGGAGGCGATTAAGGTCTAAGGCAATTGCAACGGTGCATCGTGGTGCATTAAAAGGCGAAAGCCGAGGCAGAACCGAAGTCGCAGCCGGAGCCGATGCTGGAACCAGGGAGTTGCAGCCGAAGACGAAGTCGCCTAGCAGGGGCTAAGCGGGCAGGGCGAGGGGGCAAGAAACTGTCGGTGGGCGGCGTGGAAGCGGGCGACGTCGACCGCCAGGGCTCCCGAGGGGCGAGAGGAAACCACCAATGACGGCGGTATAGGGGCAATGGAGGGCAACGCACCCAGTCAGCCTTGGCATGAATTGAGTCTAGCAATGCGAAAGTAAGGTTAGCAGGCGCATTAGCGCCGCGTCCAGCTAGCTGGCTCTCCCCGCTCGCTCGCAGCCCGAGTGCATCTCCGTTCTTTCTCGCAGGCTTGCCAGCTCGTTTCGTCGGCCCAGAATTTTATCTTACCTCCGATCCTCGCATCGAACGCTTCCGATGAGTCGCTCGACGGCGGGTCGGTGAAATTTCTCCTCAAAAGATGCACGCGAAATGTTCGATAGATCATCGTTTTAAGATTTACCGACACCATCCGACCGCGATCGCCACACACACGATTCGGCAGATAATTTTTTCGATGGAGACTTTGAAACGAATTAGCGAAGATCGAAATCGATCTTTTGCCGTGTAATTTTTTGGACGATCGCCGTCGAACAGCGTCAATCGACGGAAAAATGTTCGTACCTTTGAAAAGAATTCGCGTGACTCCTGCACGGAAGTGTATCTGGTAGCGGAAATAATTACCCTTATTTATCTTACAGTTAACCGAGTGCGAGCCTTCCCCGCGGCAAATGCATCGCTCGGCACGCTTCGCTAAAACGACAAAGCGGAATTGATCGTAAACTTCTGAAGAATTTCTGTTGGACGAAAAGTAGCGATGGCCGGTTCGAAAAGTTCGCGGGTATCGAATTGTTCGCGCTCGTGTGTATGTCACGGGATAGGCAGCTTTGAGCGATGGTTAAAACGCGTTTGCAACGGGGACGGACATTGATCGGTAACTCTTGCGACATCTTCCCCATCGTGGGCAACGCATAAATTATTCATGCTCGTAAAAGAAATAAAAAAGAAAAGAAAAAGCTCAGCCTCGCGATCCTTCGCAAAATCCGTGCCATGATAGCCGGCGTGCTCCCACCGTAAATTTCCGTAAAAATATCCAAAAGGCCGTTCTCTCTGTATACAGGTCATGGAAATTCGATCCGATAGAAAAAGATGAAACACGTTGCGTCCGAGTAAAAGTCGAAATTCGTGCGAAGCTGCATAGCCGTGGCCGGTACAGCCGATGCAGACGATCGCGTCGGGAAAAGAGCTAGCGGCATGCGAGCGGAGCGAAGCCGCGACGAGAGGAGAGGAGAGGCACAGGGAGCAGAGGATGAACGTCAGCCTCGAGAAACGGTGGAACGGAGAAAGAGGAAGTCGGAGCGAGATAAAAGACGATAAACGGAGAGGAACGAATCGCGACGCGAGCGAACGCAGCGGTGCAACCGAGACGACTAGAATGCAACTCGAACGAGGAACGAAGCGCAACGCTCGGTAGTGGGGAGAGTAGTTGGCGAGAGTGGGGGTCGACGCGCCGCTTTTGAAAAAACCGCAAAGCTTTAAGAAGGCGCGCGGCACCCCCCACCCTCGAGTACTACGCGAGCAACTAGCGGTCGACATAGACAAGTCTCGCGCTTACTATTACTGGAAAATAGTTCGAGCTCTGCAGCTCGTCGCGGGAAATCGTCGCGGAAAATCGTCGAGGATATTTGACGATCGGTGAAAAAGTGCTCTTCGTTTCGAAGCCAGTTGCTTGCCGGAAGAACGTTTTTGCTATTCGGGAGAATCGTCGGGTAGAAGATGAAACTTCGAAGCGATGGATCGCTTCCATTTGCCGTCGGAAAAACGGAACACGACCCGGCCGATCCGTGTATCGGGAAGATTTTGTCGATGGAAAACCGTTCTGCGGGATGATTCGCGAGAAGGATTGAAACCGGAATCACCCTGGCACCGTTTGGCTAAACGGAATTTCGAAAATCGATGAACGCGATGTAACCATTAGAGCGTCGCGTTGCTTCGGGAAATTGCTTCTTGCCGGACTATTTAGCGCTCGTTTCTTCGATAATCGACACGGATTTATCCCGAAGACGTGGTTGCTGTCCTTTGTAATCCTCGTTCGCTGCAACGAGACATCGAATTCCGTGAAAATTCAATTACCATTTTCGGAACGGGACACGCACCGCTCGAGAAACAGCAAGAAAGTCGACCTTTTATGGCTAGTCGCCGAAACGAAATCGAATTTACCGTATCTGCAGGATTAACCATGGTTTTTGCGGAGAAATAATGGTGATACATAGAAGCAACTGTGTTTCGATGATAAAGTGCGCGTCCGTGGGTATCGTCGATAATTTACGGCGTCGATTAATACGCGAAAACGCTTTATCGATCGGGGTAGCATTTTTTTCGGGCACTTTGGGATGCGCGATTTATTAGATTCGACGAAGAAATTTCGCGCGTATCGGCCGAACCGAAAAGATTTACTGCCTGCTGTTGTGCACTCGACAATCGTTTAGCAACGCGCAGTATGATTTATCGCGCGAGCTTCTCCTCCGTATTATAATTTTAAGGATTGAAAGGGGCGGCCGTTGTTCGATTGACGGTGAATTTATTACGCATCCGAATTTCCTGCCTTTGCGTTCGCGCTTTGCCAAAAGCGGCCAAAAGGTACTTCCTTTTCCGTTCGTCTTCGCTTTCGGATCCTATCAGTTAACTTCGCGTTTCGTTTTTCCGCCATGGAAGCTCTCTGCTCTGTTTGATCGAATTTATTTTACCATTCGCCACATCGCTCAGTGTTAGATGCACGATGTTTGATCTTCCTTCTCTCGCGTTAATTAATAATTGCTGGGACAACGTAAAGCGAGACTTATCGGGAGTCGATCGTAGACCGTGCGAAGCTTCCCGCTCAGCTTTATCCGGTCGACGACTGTTTCGACGATCGCGAAATTATTCAACGACCTGTGTCGATGCACCGCGCGATCCGCAATTGCATTTAGACAGGTGGCTAGGGTATGGACACGTCGAGCCCGTAAACCAGTAAACCGCTTACACCGCCTGACGATACGCTCTCCCAGAGCACGTGGAAAATTGGATCGCGAGCGTACGTATGCGCGCATTGTTAACATAGCTCGCACGTGTGTCACGCGTCTCGCGTATGTGGTGCACGTATCTCGCACGTACTCTTCGTTCGAAGGCATATCATCCGTCGGATGCTGTTTGGTGCATAGCCGACTCGCGTTTCCGCGAACACTTGTCTCGCGGAGATGAAAAACTCAAGTTTGTGCGGTTTTCAAGCGTTACGAACGCATCGAATATTTAAATTGCTACATATTGCACTTTATACCTTTGCTCCTGCAGACAACTACCCTTTCGCGACGCAAGACGAGTTGCCGAAGAAGAATGCCGAACGAAGTACCATTTTAGACGCAAACGTTTTTAAACGAATTTAAACCAATTTTCCAATAAATCGATCGGAATCCGCCTAAACGTCCAAGCTTTCTGTAGCTTTGGTAAAGTTCTAGGATACCTCGTACCTTCCCGTCGTTTCTGTGGACAGGTGTTCCCGTCGTTTACATTGTTCCACGTTTTAGAGTTTCAATTTCGTGCCGGTCTTGCAGCGTTCGACGCTTCTTCGACGTTTCCTTCGGAATTCAATTCAGCCGAATAGTATTTCAAGATCGACCAAACGATTCGATTCCCTCCAACTCTCGAGGAATCGTTGCGATGACAAGGGCAAATTCAGCGAGGATAAACAAGCCAGAAGATTCCGAAATCCTGGAACCATCAGCACCCTTTACCCCCGAATCTTCCGACATCGAGAGGAGCTAGGAAAATTCGACCTCGCATCATTTGCGAGATTAAAGTGCAGTCACGAGCACCTACCACGTCGAGCCGAACCTCTTCGCCTCTGCTCGAGCTCGTGCACGTACGAGAGATCTAATCTTTTATCGTGGCACGTACTGAAATCTCGGTAATCGCGCCGACACCCTACCGCGTTTGGGAAACAAGAAATGGCGCAAACTTGCTTCGCGAATTCGGCCAGTGGAGCACGTATGTTCGCATAAGAAATTGGTAACAACAGTGTTTATTAATTTTGGTGTTAACAATTATCGAAACCGGTTATGTGAAACGCACGCTGATGATCAGAAATGTTCTAGGATTCGCTTCGATCAGGACAGAACCACGAATTAGGTGGTCCGAAACTTTTGACCGGTGGTGTACCTTAAACGATAACTACTAGTTAATGACAGTATTCTGAGAAGATGGTGAATTGAGTGAAATTGAGGAAGTCATATAAAGTGTATAAACACGTGAGTGGTGAGCTAGTGTAGGAAACACGCGTATACGATGCCAGAATGTGATTTCGTTGTTAATGTTTTTATCAGGTACAATATTATCATATTAATCAGAAAAATATGTCCCTGTCTCTTCCTTCAATTATTCCACGATATATCGAAGCAATCTTTTGTATGTTATCGTTAGAACACCGTGAACGTCGGTAGCTAAACATTTAGACGAGAATCCGCTTCGTAGGGTCGAGCGACGAACGAAAGTTACATATAGACGAGTTTCGCTATTGCGGAAATTTATCAGGGTTTTCGAGCGAATGTCTACAAAAGCTGCTGGGAACAGTGCACAGGAAATTAGACGCGTCCTGAAAACGTTTTCGAATCGGTGTCACGATTTCCGACGACTTTTGCGAACAAATTAGACGTTCTTGTAATAAAAAAATGGAGCAAGGTGTTTCGAAACACCATTTTTCTTCGGACTGTTTATCGAATGTAGCTTACGCGACACGATAGTTTGATATATGCACCTGAAATATTCATGGTAACCGCTATTCACTAAACTACCTTCAAGAATCTTTTTAAGCTCCGCGTACTGCATATAGGATCCTCGTATGCATAGAGAATCCACTAGATTACCCTTTATCGGTTGAAATATGGACAGAGGCGAGACGGTGTCGGAAAGTAGAGACTTTAGGATAAAGGGTAAAGAATGTAAGCGCGAAAACTGCATCATCGATTAGTTTTCGAAATTTGTAATATCCAAGTTTACGTCGACGTTAGGAAATCGACGTTCGAATCCCTGAAATCGCTCGATCGAAGAAGAACGAGGTAACACTGACCGTGCTGAAACTATCGATAGGTTCCATGCATCAACCGAGATATTCTCCGAGCTAGATGCATTGCCCTGGAACAATCTGATCTCCGCGATTTATCGAGAGTTCACGGATTTGGTCGCGTTAATGCGAGCATGAATTTGTTATGGGAATCCTTTGAAATCCTTCGAGACTGGTAATGGTAACATTTATCCTGCGAACGAGCGCGCTGCTTTCGCCTTACGATTACCCCGAAGTTCCAGTTTCAGATCGAGCCTGTTAAATTTGCACGACAGCAAAGAATTCTTCGCGGTTCATCTTCGAAAAACTTTTCAGCGTTATACCGATGTATCGCTGGATGAGAAATCGAGCGTCGTAACGAGTCTGACGGATCATGCGATCGATCTTGTTTAGAGCGATAATTTGCAGCATACGCGGAACGAACGCTAGTCAAAATTGGCCAACTGACGTATTACAGGAAATCGATGCACCACAGTCCATAAACGTAGCGTCCGAATTGCAACTACAACTATTCATAACTTCAAGCTTCGACAGCTGGTCGCAATTGTTACGCCATAGATGGTGAGTGCAGAACAGCAGGGTCGAATAATTAACGAAGGATACCACGAGGTCTCCGCGACGCGAACGGATGTAACCCAGCTCCGAGTATGTCCGTTGTTTCGATCGATCATCCTCGCGTACTAACGACTCGCGTATCGTAAAATTGATCTCGTCTTTGCATCGCGCGCAGGAGAGCAGCGAATGATTCTCGCGTAGTGGGAGAGCGCAACGAAATCCGTGTTTAAATCCACGTTTAACAAGCATTTACCGGCATTAAAACGGCCGTAGGGATTATCAGACTGTACGATGCACGGCCAATTATACGTTGCGCCGCGACTAATGAAATCCAGCGACCAAAGGCCGGACGAATTAGCTAGGCTAACGGAACAGGCTTATGCAATTTAGCAAGGCGTGTTGTTTAACGCGCGCCGCGGCATTAGGACTAGATCCTGGCGTACACCCTTTCGCATGCTATCCTCTGCGGTGCCTAACGTCAGGACCAGCTTCGAGTTACAAAAAAGTTGGGATAGATAATGAGCGTACAAGCTGGCTACTTAGTAACTCGAGAGCACTCGAGGCCGATGCACCGCATGAAAAGGTGCGCGTTGCCATCTGGCATGCATTGTCCGCGATCTTCTGGAGATCACCGTGCGTCGCGGTGCACTTTGTACAAAGCGTCGTTTCGCTGTATTCTTGAATACCGCTCGTTACGGATTTGCGGTCGTAGCCTCGTTTGCGCGCCTCTCTTTAGTCCGGGAGTACGCCGTTTTCATTTTTTTCGGTCACGGTATTATTACGGAACGAGATGCGGTTTACTCCTTGGTCCCTTTCATTCCGTGTAGCCAAGCTTTAGACGCGGTAGAGTTGGATAGTTCGTCGTGACGTTATTGGCACGCACCACCCGAGAACAATTGCGAGCGACGTCGATGCCCTAATGCCCTACGGACCTTCTGCTGGGCGGGAAACGGTGGCAAAAGGGGCGGACCAAGTAGTACTTCGGAGCCGCACAACTTTTACGCTTCGTCGTGCCACCGTAAAAATCCAGGACGATGTCTTTTCGTTTTACGACTAAGTCGTTTGAGATACCTGAAATTTCATAAGACCATTTGCTGGAAAATATTTTCCCGAAGACGTCTTGTTGTTTAACTTCTATTCGTGTGTCATATCAATTTGTACGTTACTTTAACTTCGTTAAAACGCAGAAAACTTGGTAAGTAAATAAGTCCGAACGACGAACGGGGTTCAAAGAACTCGAGATTTTTCACGACTCAATTTCGTCACCGGAACGGTTCCTTTCGCATTCTCGAAGCGTTTAAAATAGAGCATCGGCGATCGAATGTTCTCATAAATTCGAAGGGTGCGTAAAAAAAAGTTTATCGGTCCCTCGATTGTGACAGAACGACGAGAAGGCGAACCGGTGATAGAGTTATGACGGCAATAAAGTCGCGACGAACACGTCGCGTCGGCTCGCGTCGGTCCGGTTTCTTAATTATCCAACCGCTTTCGTATATGCTCGATCGACCGACCGACTTGTTCGCGACCGCTCTTCAAACGCGTCAAACTTTCGGATCGTGGACCGCGAGATGGCTTGTCGAAAGTACTCGCCGATAATATGTTACCGAAATTTTCACGCGCGATCGCCGCTGTCAGAATCGTTTAACGCGGTCGGAAAGTACGCGACTAATAAAACGTCGGAACGCGAATGCAAAAAGAGAAAGAGAAAAAGTAAAACGAAGAAAGCGAAGGGGCGCAAAATGGCAACGCTCTATGAACTAATAACTCGTATTTCGCGTTCTTTGGCCCATCTCCGTTGCTCCGAGTAATTTTATTTCCTTCATAACCCTCCCTCGTCGTTTAAACGAGACGCCTCTCACGTGGAGAACCCTCGCTCTTTTTCTTTAGTAGCCCGCGGCATCGTTCCCGTTGTTCGTCCAGGTGTGCCGGCATAAGCGGAGGGACGCGAGGAAGAGAACACTGACGCTGCGAAAAAGCGGCGCCAAGCGGGCAATTCCCATTTCAGCCCGTGCACCGCATTTTCCTTGACCCCGACTACGTAATGTCGCGTGTTCGCCTTTCCTACAACGAAAGCAACACGAAATACGAGGTATTCCGAGCGTTTGCTTGCCTGCCCGGTTAGATTCCAACGTTTTTCGTCCGACGTATCTACTACCGTAGCTCAAAAACCGTGCTACGTGTTTCAAAATTCCAACACCAATGGATAATTTTTATCTTTTGGTAACCGTGAAGCGATAAAAGGACGATATTCCAACCGTTAAATTCTAGCAGAAAGTGCGATATTTCAGCAGAATTCCCTTCGCTCTGTTTTCGTGTGATTTCGAGCGAATAGCGTTGTTCAGCTCGCGTACTCTCGTAATTTCCCCGCAAGAAAGAGAAATCTTTGAACCGGATCGAGCGCAGCGCTGTGAAAAACGAAGAGTCGTTTTAGATTCCGGTCAGCGAGCGGCGTGATTAAAGCGTGGCAAGCGTTCAGAGGGAAACAGAGAGTGAAGAGGTAAGCGAAACAACACGCCACGCTGGGGCAGGGAAGGTGTACTCGGAAAACTCGTCTAAGCGCCGGTGAGTGCTATTGAGCACGCGTGAAATTAAAATCAGGTCACTGCCGGCAGAACGATCGCTCTTGATATTTTCAGCTCGACTCGAACGATCGCGTTCGCGCTGCATCGTGACAACGGTGCATCGTGTAGTCGAACGATCGATAGAATTAACCCGTTAACGCGTTCACTCTCGCGACCGGTCATCGGCGACAAGCTTAAGAAACTTCGCTTGATCAAGTAATTAACAAGTTAGGTAAAAGAGAAATATTCTTAAACGTCGGATTTAAAAATTAACTCTTGGCACTTTAAACGACCCCGTTCCGTTACCGTGCGTCGCGTGGCTCTTATCTACACCGACAGACTGCATTAAAGATCGAACTTTTTCATTGATACGTTTCGAAATAAAATTGGCGTTACGCAATTACCTTATCTCGCTATGATAAGAGAAAATAATTTATGGTATTAACGTAAAAACATAGAACGATGCTAAAATCGTGTTATCAACTCGATACGATCGCTGTTGCGATTGGTCAAAAGTACTTACGATCGAACACCGAATGTCAAGCGTTCGTCAAATTCTAATTCGCGTGGAACCCGTTAGATAACCCCGATGCGGAGTGCACGTTTCAACGGCGCTATTCGAGGCGCGAATCGTGTCAGAGGAAAAATGCATGGGCTGAGCGTTCTATATAGGTATGAATGTTTGAAACGGTAGAAGAAGGCGGGAGAGGAACGCCGTGAGCACGAAAAGTCATCGCAAAGGGCGAGAGGGAAGAAGAAGAGGACGCGGTCGTAAAGTTGAACCGCGCCGGGTGTTCAGCGACGCGAGGCTGGCTGCGAGTCATTTGACCTACATTGTTCGTTCGGCTTAATGTCGTGGAGCAAGCGGGCGGTTCGCAAAGCGGTTTTGCAGCCGTTTGCAACGAAGCAACACGTTCGCCGTTAAAAAGGCGAGCGTGCATCGCGCTCGTAGCTCTGTAGATTTCTGCTCCGATCGCTTTTGCATATTCGATCGATGTCCGATAGGAGCTCGACTCATTCGGAACGAGCGGTGTTCGTGTCAGCTGCACTCGATAGATGGTGGCGCGTTGCACTCTCCCGTTATACGCGCCATCGATTCGCGGATATCTTTCGCCAACGATACACGCACTTAACGCCACTTTTGAAATTTCGGTTCGACGTGTTTCTCTCGCGATATCGGATTACGTTTATCGTTCCTAATCGACGAGTGTCCTTCAAGTTGGCGAGAGCGCTTCTTTCGCCAAGCATCGGCGCCTGAGCAACGATAACCGAACGTACAAGCCGACAGGAACGAACGATCAAAGCTGGGCGCAACTCGCATTGAGCGCTGCAATTTAACGCTTGACAACCAGATTTAAAACTTCAACATCGGTAAATTACTTCTATGTCAGCGGTATCCTTCGACAAACGAAAGAATTTATCCAGGTTCGCTCGAACTCGTGATCGAGACAAAATACGGAGTCGTAGAGGAGACTGGAATCCCACCTTTAAGGATTTACTCCGACCAATGCTTTCTATGCTAGCGAGTGTTCCCTTAGAGATACCAGGCCGCGGGCATAATTGCGTAGCCGCACAACTTCTGCCATAATCACGACGCCTTCGCTACTTCGCGCGCATTACCCGACGTATAATGGGGGCCAAGGCGGAAGAGATTCCAGCGAACGTCCTCCGAAAATTTCCCTCGATGATTAATGGAACGATCCAAACGGAAAAAAGAGATTTGTTTCCCTCGTTGGCGAAAATTCATCCATGCCGAGGTGAAACGTCTCGATGCAAATAGAAAAAAATTCTGTGGATGCTGTTGACGCCGCATAATGGAAAAACAGTGTACGTTCGCATCGTTGTACGGTGTCACGTCCATCCCATAGAACAACCGATTCGAGGGACTGTCCATTATCTTTTTTTTCTTTCCATCCGTTCATCGCCTGTCACCCGACACCTCTCTTCGTTATTTCCAGCCTGGAATATGTGGCGAAACGAACTTCCCACTTTCGCTTCGCGTTTCGTGCCAACATAATTTCTGGCTAAGTACGAAAGTTCTGGACGGTCAAGGAGCTTGATCGATCCTTCGAATCTTGTGATTTCGTTAACGCTCGATGGTCCGAACAAGAGGATTTTCGATAAGTAAGATATGTTTTCTATTTTAGTATCGACGTTGTATTCATCACGATTTCGACCATGAAAACTCGGGGACGTGAAAGATTTATCGATTCGTTGGCTGTCCAAAGTCACCAGGTAGACTGGTTCGAGGTTCGTAACAACTGGGGCATAAGAATTATGTTTTCCGCGCTCGAGAACACGGCTCGATTTTCGAACGGATCGAGCATTTTATTTATTCACGATTCTGGGCAAAATTAGCATCGACCACCGCCAAATTATCGACGGAAAATCGATTTCCGAACGTGTCAGGGACACCTCTCGGTCAGCCACGTGTTCACTGACCTAAACCCTGATGACCCATCCAACAATGGTTCAGGAAATTTCTCTTCGAGTTACCCTATGCATCTTACGAAGAAATTTATAATTCCGTATTAGGTGTAAATAAGTAAAGAAAGAATGATTGTGACTCCCGCGAATCGTTTCGGATAATAAGGTTTCGAGTCACGAACGAATTAAGGGTGGAAATCGCTTCCATTTGGCTAGTAAAACGCGTACTCACGTCTTGTGCAGAGAGAATCCTCGTTGCAGACTGAACGGTTGTGTTTCCCGAGTGAGGTCGATGATGCAAGGATTCGGCGGTATTGTCTCGAGAGCAGACACTTCTGTACCAGGGCAGTCCACTCGAGCTGTCTCGTCTGTTCCGATATTTCCTCCACACGTGCCTGCGAAACGAAACAAGACAAAACGGTCGTCTCTCGGCTCGTTCTTTGTACGACGCGTTTAATTTCGTCGTTTTCGTACGTTCGAAACTTCTGACCAATTCGAAAGCCGTGTTTTTTTAAGTCTCGAGAGCAACAAGTACTTTCGACCCAGCCAACATACCGCTATTTAGAAAGAATTTCAATCGGGAAAAGAAAACACGGAAACCTTTTCCGTCCACAAAGGATAATACTTCGCGACCGTTCTCTGAACGCGTTGAGCGACCGGAAAATTGAAATGGGTAAAAACGAATCGCCTCTTCTGAACCTGGCTGGCCTGTTAATAAATCAGTAGCACGTGTTCGTTTTAATTGGCATCGGTACGTATGAATAGTCCCGTTGCGAACGGACGTTTCATCATTGTTTAGAACGCGTTTGTAGCAATTATTTCGACAGGAAAATTTCAGAACCGTAAACGAAGTACCATATAATTTCGCAATGGTCATATCGTGTAAACGTAGAAAATAACGTAACCGCGAGTAGTCAAACAATCGTCGAATAAATTGTTCCCCTATTGCCGTTTGGATCCGGAACAATTCCCTGCTCGTTACTACAATTTCAACGATAACACGGACTTAGTTGGGTCCCCTTGGTTACCATGAACACATCCGCGAGTTTTCCGGCAATCCTTGGAATCGGCTCTTATTGTTCGAACGCCGGAGACCTAGGATAAAGTTAATTTTTCAGGATTAAGGGATTCGAGCACATTTGAATTTTACGTTCACGCTGGCGATTTCGCCTACGGTGCAAAAAAGTGGTGGCATTTATAACTCTTACGGAGAAAGGAAGAGGTGATACAAATTAAATAAGAAAACGGTAATTGTTTCTCGAATCTTTTCGATTATTATGGAACAGGCTGCGTAGAAAAATTGAACCTATATGTCATGTCGTAGAGACGAAGAGGAGCAAGAAGATGAAAACGTTCTGCGTAATTATTTGCGGAGAATTCAATTTCCCATGAGAGTGGTACGGGGATCGCGTGGTTCGACCATCATAGTTTGCGTTTCCAAGGTCGAGGAAATCCACTTTCGTTGACGACACCCTCCCTTATCGTGGACGCGTAGGTGTCGGAATCGCAAGGGTTTAGTATATGTATATCGCGAAGGATTAAAGATTACGGCACAACGAAGACGACGATCGATCAGGCCTGAAATTTCCGACAATGCCGGTGGTTGTTATTAGTCGCGTGAGTCGCTTCGACAGTGATCGACTCGCGTGCGACATAAAGGCCAGCTAAGTCTTTAATTGCTCCATTAATCAACGTCGAGGGGTTTCGCTTTCGTAAGACAGCCACCAGTGTGTCGTCTTATTCGCAGTTATAACGCGACTGTCGCTGTACCGTTAACTTATTCGCTGACTTAACGGTTTCTTGAGCTGCTCTTTGCGCGGTTAGATCCCGAATCCCGTTTCGTGTCCCTTCGCGAATTCGCCTACGCGCTATATCAACGATCGACTTTCGCGAAGTTCGATGTTTTAACTTTCTACGTTTATTTGAAAAGGGTTGAAAAGCTCGAACGACGTGCGTCATTTATTCGCGATTCGATTGACACCATGACTGCCACGTTGAAATGATCGAAAATCGGTTAGTCATTTTACGGTCAATCGATCTGCTTTATTATTTACACGATATTTAGCCCCGTCTATTAACGTGCTTTCTGATATTTCGCAAGATTAATTATCGTCGATTAAAACGTTAACGTGCGCTCGATCGAATTTTACGCGAAACCAAGTTGCAAATTTGTATAAATAATAAAACAGAACGTCGGCGTACCGTGAGCTGTTTCTTCGTAAACGTTTTCATCTTTTTAGCTTCTAATGGAGAGTATGGTTGTTGACAGAATATAAAATCTACGGCGATAAGTGTGCTGTCGGAAAAACCGAGCAGAAGTTTGCGGTAGTTTTCTAGGTACACGTTGCGGGGCAACTGTATTCGTCTTACCTGACGCCAAAGGCGATTCCCAGCGCGACGATCAACGGCAGCAGCGTCGAGATACAGGCTAGAAAAACCGTCTGTATATCGGAGAAACCAGCCAGTATACCTGCAACAGTTGCACGCGTTAATTTCAACGACGTGGCAATTCGATTTCTTGCGAAAAACCAACGCGAGACGATCATCAATTTCTCGTTCGATGCGCGCTACGATTTTGTAAAGATAACTAGACCGATGTACAAAAGCATGACTAATGCACGGCCAGTGCCAGACACGATGCAACGACCTAATATAATGGTTTATGAAATAGCACGATCTTAACGGGTCATAAGTATAAGTATAAAGTCATTAAACATTGTTGATGCCCTGGAATCCTGCTCAAACCGTGGTCATGGCCACTTCGATTTCACCAATTAAAACGTACGAGCGATGCAAACGAGAATAATGAACGAGCGAGCGTGTTGCTAACGCACCGCACAACGCGCGTGTTTTCCCTAATTTCGACGTGGCAATGTGAATTAAAATTATTCGTCAACCATTTATTCCTTCAAAATTCCCGGTTAAACTTCTTCCGAAAAAGAACTCGTTCAGACGTGTCCTTATATTTCGGTTCCCAACGCGACCTAACCTAACCTCGAATATCCATCAACGATGAGTCCCGAAAGAATGAATCCATCAACGATCTCGTTCGCTCCAGAAGCCATAACGAACGGATGATTTCGAATGGCACGATGAGCGAGTGTTTCGCGAGAAGACTGTCACGAACGCGGATCGAGCAACAGGAATGGATGAACTGTTACTTTCGGAAGCTGGCTTCGCTGTACAGGAAGTCACCGTGCCTGTGGAAGAAAGACACGCGGTATTATCTCGACAGCGAGTGGAGGCATCGAGCTTACGCTCGAATTCACCGGGCTATGGACTTGCCGGGGGTGACTTTCGTCGACATCATCTTGAAGATTCGTGAAATGCGACGACTGTACGTGGACGAACTGAAAAGATTGCTGAGAGCCGAGTCTAACTGCCAACGCTACGAGATCACGATCCCTTGGTTTTACGATTTGCATCGATTTCTTTATCCGTACCTGGATTACGAGGAGGCGGTCGAGTTGCACGTTCGTATCGATAAACTCGTTACGCCATTAGCTCGATAACGCTCGACGATTTTCGCCGATAACTTCGCAGTAGCTTCTCGTTACGAGAGCTTCAGCGCAGCGACGTTTGCCGTGAAGCGTTTTTAATTCCTCCATTACAACGTTACTCTCTCGACGTTAAACGAAACTAATGATAGCCGTTTAGCTTCGATTACGATAACGGGATACGTGAAAATTAGATGGCCGGTACACGGTTCGCTTTTACGATCCTTTCCGATTATCGAACGCGTTAACAACCTATTTTATATTTTTTTTTACTTCGAAATTCGCTATCTCTTTCGCATAAAATTCGAGCCCCGTAAAAGATCCTTTAGCAGACGCTAGTCATAAGTAGTTAAAAATAGATTTTCTGTTCGATTCGCAATATCCGTGCTACTATTCCTGGCACGGAATGCGCTGTTCCACCTTAAATCCGATTTTCCGTGATCCACAGGACGTCGACCAAATTGTCGTCGAACCGAGAGGAACGATCGAACTCGATGGCGGTCCTTCGAACTGCAGTTGCATCGATTGTCCGTTGTCGAAGAGGAACGATCGGATCGTGAATTTCTTGCCGTGTAACCGAGGTTCCTGTGCCCTGAATTCGATCAGTTCTCCCATTGTTTCGTTGCCAGAGGTCAAGAATCGTCCTCGAAGTTGTTCCCGTTCATGCAGCAGAATCAACGACACGAGGAAACAGCTGAACGAATTTCCGACTGGCCGCGCGTCGACCAACGGTTCGAGTTACCTTCACGAAAACCCGCAACACGGGGACACATCGAAACAGGTTAATCGACGATGCGATCGTGTCTCTTGATTTGCACTTAAAGAATCGTTATCGATCAGCAGGAAGAATGCCACGAGTTTACGATCTGCGGATTACGTAGCGAATCATCGAGCGACAATTCTTACGAGACAGAATCGGATCAGACGGATGACTTTTCGAAACTCGTTTCGCGTTACTTGCGCAGGTTAAACGACCCAGTTCCGCTTAAGGAGCGGACAGAAATTTCGAAGGTAATTATTACGAATTATCGATTACGAATAACGTCTGTATACATATTTATTGTATCGGTTTATCGAAGGACAGTCCTCGAAGTTTGTACCTCGAACGAAAAGGATTGGCTGACAAATCAGTTCGAGGTTAAATCCGGATCACTAGACCAGGTAAACTCTTGTTAAATAGTTTAGTGATTCCCGATTGAAAAAAAAAAAGATCTGTTCAATTTTTCAGATCCACCGTCGAATATGTCGGGGGGAAAAGGTCTGTGTTCGTTTACCAGCTTCGTGCGTAGCAGGTAACTCTCATAAACATTGCAAAAAACGTGGTGGCGTGAGTAGCTCGCGAGTCACATGAATATCTAACAGCAAAAAGCTTCGATGAGAGACTGAATTCGGTCGTATATCATGGTTGTAGCGCGCGGATGGTATCGATCCGGCTTTGGTAGACCGCAGCGTTACGATTAGTATTCAGCCGATGTCGCAGTCGGCCGGTCGAACAAGGACAAGGATGGCAAGATTTGCTCTGGCAAAACGGAGGATGCGTGCCACGCAGCCTGTAATCCTGATAACGGATTATCCTTTGATCTAGCCGTGTCTCGGAAAAACTACGCGTTGTAGACATTGTTGAAGACAAAATTAGTAAACGAGTCGGGTAACGAGTTCGGAGACAAATAGCTGTCGAGACGTTCTGGGTAATGATTGTACGCGATAAGAAGAAGGAGCAGAGAGAAGAACCTAGAAATTAGCGGGCAGAATGCGTACAGGCACCGAGGGACAAAATGTTCATACCAAATCCTAAAATCCCCTCGAAGCTCGATGATACCGAATTCGAATACTCCGAAAGAGGTTCTGTACTGGCCAATAAATAGCTTCGAGTCGAAAACGAATCCACCTACGCCAATATCCATTATTCTAACCGTGTTTCGCGTGAAAAATCGTTTCGAGTGAAGGATAGCCCCTTTGATGAGTCTACTATCAGGCTCTAAACGAATCACGTTCCATTCTCTTCCCCGGCACGGCCACCGTATCATCTGCTCGATTTCTCAAAGGAAATCCTTTATGATTCCAGGAATTCTCGGAGGCTTCCATGTAGCGATGGAAATCCGTTTTTGTCCGCTGAGATGGTGTAGCCAATTTTAGGCGAAGCTACGATACGACTATCATCGAACACGCTCAAATTTCAGGAAAAACTGAAAACTACGTCAGGATTATATCGAGCGTCGCTTCAAGATGACAGCGGAGCAAAGCCGTAGCATCAGCTTACGCTTTGATCGTGCACGGTTAACGCGCGTGTCCCCTTATTACTTACTGTGATCGAGCTCGTCGTGCTCCACAAGATAGCCGGTCACGTTGTAGGTATGATGGTCAGGTTTAGCCGTGCTGGTGACCACAGCTCCACCCGTTACTGTCGTGGACGGATTAGTCGGAATTGCTGTGCCAGCGCTAATCGCGGCTGCGACCGCGCTAGGTGGCGACGAGGAGGATATCGTAGATACGAGATTCATCGTGCTGGTCGAATTTTCGACCTTCGTCGCGTTCATCTCGCTCGTCATTGTCGCCGTGACGTTGTCTCCGCGCGTTACAGCATATCACTTTTGACGAGGAATCGCGAATCGAACAACCAAAAAATGCTGCTTTTATCGGCCGGCTTGTCGGACGGTGTCGTTTGTCGTTCGTCGATTCGATCGATTCCTCGAACAGTATCGTCGTCAGGTGAACACGAACCAATTGCAATTGCTATTCAATTTAGACCGAAGCTACGCCGATCGGATTACCAAGTAACACGGCAATCTCTTCGTTCTGGATGCAGACGATCTTTGACCGTGTCGGCGGACCTAAAATCGAGTTCCTTGCGATCGAGAAGCGTACACCGAGCCCACGTGCCGCTTTTCGCATCTCTTTCCAAAGGCTAAACGAACGATACCCGAAACACTGGCCGATTGGAACGCAATTAGCTGGACCAGACCGACTTAAGCCGGTTTCCTTAAAGACATCCAGTTAATTGGATCCACCGGCATCCTATCGATCAATTAAAGAACGCGATAACGAGTACACGAAAACGGGTAAGAAACTTCTCCTACAAGTCGGCTCTATCGGTTAACTTTGAACGCGATTTACCGATCCTCTCTCAACGGATGTGCCTGTTCGCTAAACGGCCGACGAGAACGAACCGAGCGGTTTCGACCGAGATGTTCGTCGAAGCTACTTTCCGACCGAAACGAACGAATTCTTCATAATTGTTGATCGATGCGACGACTCGGCGATCTCTGAGCCTCGCTTCGCGGGTTAATTAAGCCGGGCAGAATGGAAGAAATATCCTTTTTCTCGGTAACCAACGGGCGAAACTTTTCTCCACTCAATTTCACCGACGTAGGGGACGATCTTGCAGGTATTCGTTAGTTGCCAAGCGAGCGTTGTTCATTCTTGCCGTTACCCTTCCCGGGAGAATCGCTTCTGAAACAGAAAAAAGGCGAATCTGTGTTCTAAATTGTCCGTGTAATTTCATTTCCTGCCGGAGAATACATCGAGCGTCGTAAGAACCCTCCGTGTCACAGTTGGGAGGGCGTTAAGGGCCGCGTTTGGAGGAATCTCCCGATTCGTCGCGCGATTCTTGAAAGCGTCTCTGCTTACGGTTTACGCGCTTCCGTCGCGGCAGCTTGCTCGGTCATTACCGTCTTTAAGTGCGCGATGCTCGAGAGAGAAATCTTTTTCAAGGTCATTTCACGTCGGTTCATCATCAACATCGTCCTCCCAACCTTCTTTTTACGCTCGTAAAATTCTGCTCGAAACATCGTTTCCAGACCTTCTACGTCATTTCCAACCCTCCGCTTCTCGTTTATACCCTCTACCCGCTGTTACGTTTCGCGACAAAGTTCCACGACGCGGTGAAACTTTAATCGACCGCTTGATCTTTTCGGAGCGTGTTTAGAATTCACGCTCGATGTCTCTCGACAAAGAACGCGCTACTAATTCAAAAGCTCTAGATAAATCCGACAGTTTCCCCTGTATTTCGTCTCTGGGTCGGTTCACCATCTCGAATTTGTCTTTGTCCGCTTGACCGTATCATCGAATCCCACCCTTCGCTTTCCGCGATCCTCTCGATCCTTTGTCCTTTAACCGTTTCAACCCCTGCCACGACGAGCGCGAAGCTATCCGTATACCGAACCGGATATCGAAACTGATTTTCATCCGTTCGTGCGGCTGACAACGATTAGCGATAGATCTAACCCGAATTCAAAGCAGCCACGGGCAACCAATTACCGAGCAGACCGACCTGCAGTCACAACAAGGGTTTACAAAGCGGACCTGTACTCGATAATTAAACTTGGCCGATAGTTGACGCGGCATTGTTCCGCTAACAGTTTTCCGGCGGTGCAGTAATTATTCATAAGCGTAAGTTCGTAATAAACGTGTGCACGCGCGTTGCGGGAAAATGGCTGAAAATTCGGCCAGCGTTACCTAGAGAGCGCGGTAACCTCGTGCTCTCCAATTTTCCTGGAACGTTCGTTCTCTCCTGTATCCTCGTTTTCGACTGCGCTATACGCACGTAAATTTTCGCTAAAAACGTTACAAGCTCTCGTTAAACGGAACTTCCGAAACGTAAAGAAGTAGTTACCCGGCAACTCTGCGGTGAACGCAACGGGGCCAAAGTATTATGTAGAGCTCGCAGAAAATATGAAAACGCTCTCGAAAAGCATAGACTCCGGTGTTCGTGCTAACAAATAAAACTAACAGCGACGCGATACCACGGTAAATCGTGACCGATAAAAGTTGGAATATCGGAAAAAATATTTCGTAATAACGTTACGATTTCGTTGGACGTTTAATGTCGGTAATTGGCACTCGATGGCCGTGTCGGAACGTTGTTAACACGAAGCATCGGTAGTTCGAACACGACTTCGCATTAATTGGCAGGGCGCATTGAAATTGCAACTGCACTGCGGCTGCCTCGAGGACACTCCTGCGATCGTGGCAGCATCGTCGCAGGATGCACGCCACCCTTACCGTGCACGCTTCGTCTCGTATAATGAACTGGAACTCGAACCCGAGCCCAACTTCAAGTCGACGGCAGCGTAACAAGCGGCACGAAACGAAATTATTAATCGGATTGAAAAGCGATTACGACGAGTTTCAATGAGACACGTCTCGGAAGGAGCTTCTTTTGTGACGGCTGAATGCCTAAAACGCGGCCCTCGGTTAATTTATTAGACTTCTGCCACGGAAGTTCGTTGTCTCCGCGGGAACAAGAGAGGTAACACCGTACTCTTTTGCGACCTCTTTTATCGCCATCTTTCATTTTCTTCGTACCACTGGAACTACCGAGAATATCTAATGAACTTGACGTCTTCGACCTGGAAATTATTTCTGTGGCGAACCTCTCTCTCGTTAAGAGTCTCTGGATCGAACAAAGTCCGCGCGAGATAGTCTGAACAGAATTTATCTACGTATTCGCGGAAATTCTCAAACGCAAAATCCACTTCTTACGAAACGTACGAGTTCCAAGTACCTATTAGCTATTCCAGAAAAAATCCTCTCCAATTTAATATGATTTTATGTAGAAAAGATCAGACTCGGATTTTTGAGAACAAAGCAAAATACTCGTTGGCGAGCGTAAAAAACGATGATACTTCGAATTCGGAATACCAAAGCCCCATTTGTGCAGTTCTCTGATTCGAGCTCGCTTGCTTTATACGCGAACAAATTTTCAAATTGGTGAAAGAGATGCAAAACAATGCATTTGTTGGGAAGCGCAAAAGACAAAGATTCCAGGAGTTTGTGCAATCAACGAAACGTCTGTCGGTCGGTCGTAATCAGGCGTGGAAATTGCGGGACCACAGGAACGCGGGTACTCGTGGGCCGAGATTTTAATGAAAATTTACATTCACGGTGGCGCCGGTGTTCTCAGAGTATCTGTCAGCCATCCTGGTACGTCATGCATCTTCGAAGAATATATCAGCTTAACTCGCCTGCCGGGTGGGACGAGGACGATTCTCGGCGTGGTCGTTTTACAAGCGGATAAAACGAGGGACGGCTTCGAAGTTCGTTCTTTCGCCTCGTAGAACATCCGACCGTTATGGTTTTCGGTAATTCTTACGTAACGCTATTTCACGAGGATCGCTACGGCCCGATTTGCATAATCGAACTCGACTTCGGTCTTTCGGCCCGCTAACTGCTGTGCCAGCTAAACGCGATCGCGGCATCTGCCGCGTTTAATAAGAAACTTTCTCGACATTAATTCCGTTAGGTTCGTTAAACCGGTGCCGGAGTAACTACATTCGTGGCTGTCTGTTCTAATAGCGAAATTGAAAACACGAGTTGTGACTGGTAAATAACGGGGCCGGTATCGATGCATTTTAACGAGAAAACTTAGATTTCGACTTCTTTGTCGTTCGATGATAAATGCAGTCGACCACGAGGCTATTTCGCTAATCGTTTGGCTCGATATCGTTAGAGGGTCGAAATTGATAGGTTGTGCGGTTTTCGAGCCAAGATCGGTAATGCGACGTCTTCGAAATTTACAGGGATTTTTTCGGTTTGTCTAACGAGCCTTTTTGGCAGCGAAGCAAATACGCGAGGTCACCGGCTTCCTATCGTTGGTTAATTAAATTGTAGATTAATTTGGCCGATACTCGGCAAATCTGTCGACCATTCCACGGAATAAATTTCGTGAGTGCACCGGATGCATTCACTTTGATCTTCGATACTGCTTTATAATTAACTTTTCCCAGAGCCCCTGTCGCGTCTCGACTTTCAGCTACGCTTTTCAGCGAACAGCAAACTGCACTGACCGTGATCAACCGTTTCCTTGCCGATCCCTTTCGATATCGATCGATGCGATTTCAAAGAGTATTAACGGCGAAACGAGTGCTTAAACTTTACGAGATGTATACATCGACGATCGAAAGATTCGATCGAGTGATTTTTGATCGATCGCTCGAGAAAGACACGAGACCGACCGATCGAGTAACCAATTAAATTACGCCTACTTTACGCGTTTAACGGCGCTAATTACAAACTTAAAGGACTCATTGTGCCACGCCTCGTACAACGCGAATTACATTCGAGATAAAAGCTAGCTACGCTGCGTAATTGTACGTCATTTGCAAAAACTCGCTCAAAGTATAGGAATCGCTGGACTGGAAATAATCAATTTCGATGGCGTTTCATATGTATTCCGAGCATGGTAGATACTACGCGTTACGGTTAACGAACCGCATACACCGTTAAAACGGCGAAGACCGTTTTAAAGATTCATTCGGACAAAACGAACCGATTCTTTTCCAAGATGAAAGGGATATTTCCATTGGAGGCCTACGAGAAAGTATTATGGCATTTGATCCTCTCTTCGACTACTCGACGAATCACCGGAGTATGCAACTTCTCCGTGCATACGCTTTATACGTAACGTGTAAATCTGAATAGACGATGCATCCAGCGTGTCTACCAGACTGAATGGTGCTTTTCAGTTGGCATTATCCCGAACGAGCGTCGACGGCGAAGAAAAATCCGGATCCGTGGAGATCCGAAAAGTCATCGGTGAACAAAGAACCCGCCAGCTGAACCGGTGACATTATTTTCTGTTCGAACCATCTCTAATTTTCATCGGGGTCGATCATCCCCAGCGACGAGAGGCTCTTGAAGCGTCGCGAATTCGAAGATGATTTACTGCCGAGTAATTTGACGGTTCCTCGTAGGCTTCATTTACGTAACAACGCGCAAATTCGCGTGCAAATTAGTCGCATCGAAGGAACAATGGTCAGCAAGCGGGTGAACGTGACATGCTGGCTTCTATCGCGACCGCAATTTCGCTCTCCCTATCTCGCCTGCGCCGTCTTGCAACAATTCGTGTTTCTATTCTGCGACAGATCGATGCGACTCCATCTGTTGTTATGTCGCAAAATTTAATCTCGATGTTGGCATGTTCACGCTGTATACGCTGACAATTGTTTTAGCTAAGCGACGGATTAATGAGGCCTGCGACACGCTTTTGCGAAAATTTGGTTCACGTCAATTTTAACAAATTGTACCTATTCGCTGAGACCGGTGCATCTATTAGTGTTAAGTTATCTATCTGAAAATTACACCAACGTAACCTATGCTGCCCCGATAGATTCCATATTTCAACTCGGCGCGAGCAACATTGCGATTACATTAGGATTCAGCAAATTAATCGAAACTAATTCCTGGCCAAACATCGTATCGGTTCTGTTGCAGCGAATTCAATCGATTAAACTTGGTTTGCTGCTAATAACCGTAATTCGATATGCTACCGAATCTCATTAGATTTGTATAATTGGGTCTGATCCCGCGTCGAAATTTGTTTAGCTTCGCTTCGGAGACGTTTGACGAGATCTGTACTTGACGCGCATCGATCGAATCGTCGAAAGAGAAAACCGATATTAACACGGTCGCTGCGGGTACGTGACACATACCGGCTAGACTGTGCATCCCGTTTCCGCTCATCGGTGAACGTTTCTCTTTGAATACCAGCTTACGCGGCATCAAATAGAGATCGCGTTAACGCGTAACCTCGAATTGATCAGTTTTATGACGCATCTATTCAGGAGGCAGGATTCGTAGCCGACTTTGGGCAAAACCCTTCAGGGTTCAACGAGTAGATCGCACAAGGAGAGAAGTTCGTGGAGCAGAAAGTCGGGCCAGCGAGTGGATTTGAAAAAGGGTCGACCACGTGTCCCTTTTCAGTGCGCTGCTCGTTAGACCGTGTTTAATTGCAGACCGAACAGAGCGTGGAAATATCGCACGATGCGCGATTTAATTAAATTATTCTGCGACTCTGACGGTATCGGAGTGGAGTGCGATCGTAGGAGTGTGCTAGCCAACAATAATTCGTCGTCGGAATATACTTTTCTCTGTACCTTCGTGATCGATATCCTTTGCATCGATAACTTTTTCAGAGACAGTTTCGTATCGATTTGTGCGCGTTTCACACTTTCGCAGTTTTTCGCGATTTTCTTCCTCGTGTATTAGGAAAACATAGAGGCACCCAGGGAAATGGGAACGTTGCGTATGTACAAACCGTGGAAAAGCCTCGGAATCTCATTTTCTCGCGAAAAACGCTATTCGATGCGTTCGTACACATCTGTATTCTTTGCTTCTTTCGTTCTCCTGTCGTCACGCGACTCTTCCATAAAACGTTTATTGTCGTGGAAGAACATCACGACATTGTTACGCCGCCGACATAGAATTTGATAGGTGATTCAACCAATTTCAACGGCCCAAGAATTTTCGAGTTCCTTTCAACTGGCACGTTGAAACGTACCTTTGAAAAGAGCACAAAATTTTTCTGTAACATTCTTTACTCGACATTTTTCCATTCATCTGTGAAATTATTTTCTCTTGCGCGTGTAGCGAACAAAGATATTCGATCCAATTGTTGGACCCTTCATTCATCGAACGTAACTAACCATTAAAATGGTTCGCCATGCAAAGTGAAAGAGGGTGAAACGATAAAAAGTTCCGATCGCGTTACATAAATGCTCAGCCAGGTAAACAGTTCGTTTGCGCTGTGAACACGTTTATGAATCACGAGGTCGCGATACGACAAGATTTCGCAGCCTCGGGCGACCGCGATCTAGTCTGTCGAAACATCTTGCCAGAATATTGCCCTCGAGAATTTTCCAGCGTTGTAAACGCGGTCGCGACATCGCTAGCGAATATTCCCGGCGAATATGCGTATCGTGTACGATGCACGGTATGCTCAGACAAATCCCTGGAAAAGAGACGAGGCAATCGATCGGCTTCGATAGACGTTGTCGTTCGAACGAGCAGAGAAACTTTGTGGAGAGAAGTTTCGTGAGCTCGAACACGCGTTAAACGTCCCGTATTTTCGCGGAAAGCGAAGCAAGTTTCATACTTTAATAAATCGATCGCCAAACCTCGTCTTACGCATTAGTTATTTCACTCGAGATCCCATAATTCGCAAATCGTTCGACGCAACCGAGTATTAGCTACTTAATGTGGCTTAAGTCGCTGAAGTTTTCAGTAAATATTCTCCTTGCAAAATTTCATCGATAACTTAGGGATTATTTATTTTTAAGGCATCCACGGAACTGAAATAAGAGAGTCACCGATTAATTCGGCGCCTCTCGCGCGATCGATAAGCTCCGGAATTTTATCCTTTGAAATAACTAAAGAGCCGGTCGTTTAGACGAGCAGGAAAGTCTCGAGAATCTTTGCAGGAATTCGAGGGAAAATTGTAGGAACATTACCAGGCTCTGCAGATCTTTAAAGGTGTTCGCGTACGCCTAATGAAACGAGAGACAGCGCTCTTTGTGTCCGATGGACGTTTTGCGAGGAGCTCGCGATTCGATTGGTGCTGGAATAGGGTTTCCGCTTCCGATTCCGAAAATGACGGGTTGCCGGTGGCTCGTACGCCGACCCGAATCTCTCTGTTGGGAAATTCGCCAAGGTTCGTTAGTCCGCTCGATTTTGACGGGGACCTTTCGAAGGCGTTGTCGTTGTCGACGCTCGTTACAATGGCTCTTTGTGCTCAGATCGTATCGTAAACCCGGCGAATTCGCCGTTAATCCTAAACAAGAACGGTTCGTGATCGAAAAAGAGTAAAAAAAAAAATTGGAGAGGTAAAGCAACTGTGTAACGCGGGAGGTAAACCAAGCTGCTAAGATAAACGAGAAACGTAGAAGAAATACCGTTTCGCCGCTATCTAGGAGTTGGCAACGCTAATAGAATTCCAAAAGCTGTTAGGGTACTCTATTCAAGAAGTTGATGGGCTCCCATTGAAGAGTAACTTCTTTAAAAACCCTGCAAGACCGTTCGCCTTCCAGCATCCGTTAAGATCTGCCGGCTAATCAAATTCACGCGATAGTTTTCCAACGGTTGTCCCTTTAAGCGAAATTTAATCGCGTACGTTCGCAAATAAACTCGCTTATTTGGTTGGTCAAACTGTTTGCCTCTCTCTCTGGCGCGCGTGTTTCTGTCTTAGAAACAATAGCAAGGCGAACAACGCGAATCCGGGTTCAAAGCAAACCACCCTAGCGAACAGAGCGTCTGACACAGTGTGTTAACACGTGTATCGCTTACCAAACACGCTGGCGGAGTTTGCCGAGGTACACGCAACCCACAAACTGTATGCGGTTCTCTGCGATGCAACGTCTCGGTTAAGACTTCGGGAACGCGAGCCACGCTCGTAAAGAGCGAGCGATATTCCCGACAGATGTTTATTCGAACGTTAAAGAAACTGTCGCGACAGCGATTACTTTGAAAGTACCTCGAAAATTATTGCTGCACTTTCCGTGTAACGAAATTGCTGTAACTCTCGCGTAAACGTGAACGATGTTTACCGTTCGTAAAGGCAGATAACGGAGAAAGCACAGAGCTTAACGTATTTATTAAATTAATCAGGAAAACAAAGCGAAGAGGAAGACGAGCGCTTCTCGCGCGTAATTAGTTACGTTTCCAATTTGGTTATATTTTCGGGAAATCGTCGATCCTCGACAGAATTGAAGACGTTCTCCGGTCCCGGACGCGAGAGTTTTCATTAATTACTCGAGCCGGTTAATTACGGAATTCCTTTCCGGTGTACATCGGCGTGGAAGCATCCCTGGCTCGTCGTATCCGGCCAGAATGGCTCCACCGAGATTTCCGTGGGAGTAAATTTTTCCGTGCGCTGACACCATTAAACACCGTGAAAATAAATCAGCTCGAACCGTAAATTTCCAGATTTATCCTGCTCCTTTTTTCTGCCGCCCTATTAAAACGCCGACTCGCCATTATTCTTCTCTGTTATCTTTTTATATATTGCAGAACACGCGCGGCCGTTTTAAATGTTTTCGAAGAGTCTTTACTAATCCAGAGCTACGAAGCAAAGATGTCATAATTACTAAGAGTTCACGGTATGTAGGGAGCTCGTATCATGTTGGATCAATTTGGATTCCGTAGGACAACGAGAACTTTGAACAACGTAACATTCTTGGGCCCAATATGAGGCATGCTCAAATTAGGACAGTTACATATTCGCGGAACATGTATTACTAGCGCAAACTATTTATCCGGTGTTGCCCCCGTCAACTACATCGCAGCATAGTATTAATGATTGACGCGATGCTTACACGACGGTGTAATGCTCCTATTAGAAGTGAACATTCGAGAACCGTGGTTATGGGGGTCTTGTGACCTCGCGAAGACAAATCGATCGACTTTGATAACTTGCCCTACCGAGAAGGTAAGGGGAGAAAGACAAATATTGTAACGTCAGTCCGTAACGGCGAAACGCGTTTCGTGCTTCAACTCGATCCCGTGTTTTCTCGAGACGAAGCACCACGGAACCGAGGGAACCGAAAGAAACTGACGAGAGAACGTTAAACACCGGACGACCACTCTGGAACGATCGTACAGAGGGAAAGTGGTGTTAGAAAGGGTCAAGGGGTACTCTGCACCGTTTGTCCTAGTTAAGCCAAACTGCTGACTGTGCCGGGTGACGATCCGACAGATGCTTCTGAACGTCAAAGGCTCTCGTCTCTCTGCCATCTTTCGCCGCGATATTCGCTGCTTCTTCGTGATTCGTCGCTCGAGAAATCTGTCTTTGGTAACTCTCGATCGAACGAGAGAACCGTTTAAGAACTGTAAACGTTCCGCTACACTTTCGGAGTGGCGAATGATAATGAAGAAGAGGTACAGGTCAAGAGGCACTTCTCTAAAGTACAATTTACAACATCAGGACCGGCCGGTCGGTCTTCGCCCGACCACCGACACGAACTTCCACTAATTAATTCATTGACCGACGTTTATTTGCTCCGCGCCTTGCTCGACTACACAAATATCAGCGATACTCGGTCTTGTATTTTCCGACCATTTTCGGTAATCCTCGGAGACTCGTTCGCTTTTAGCGAAGGTACTCTCGAGAATTTTGCACCCTACATCGCTCTCGTTAATTTTCCTGTCCGTTTCGAGTGTCAACGTTCCCAATACCGATCGTTTCTGTCCAACACGGTTACGTCAACTCGAACACAAAAATTCTAATTAATTCGACTATTCCAAGGGAGTGAATTACTCTGAAATGTAGAGAAAGAGGGGAAAAGAATCGAACAATAAGGAGACGAAGAAAGAGAGGCAAGATAAAGCCCGTCAGTCTCCGTTAGAGACAGCCAACAAAATTCCTGGCGTACAATTTCTCGCGCACTGCAGGACCACAATGGAAACCGACACCTCACGCGTAAAGCCATTATTATTATCATCATTGGTGTTGTTCCATTTATGCCGTCGTGTTCGAAGAACCGTAAAACGGTTCGGAACAGCGAATAAATTTCGGCATAAATCTCTGACTGACCTTTACAATTGGTCTCGCGTTTACGGGAATGCCCGTATTATTCGTTGCTCGATCGCGCCGGAAAATCGGCCAAGAACGATTCGGCACGAGTCACGTTTCCTATTCGTGGTGTCCTGGTTCGCCCGACAAATGAATGGCTGAAATATTCAGATGTAATTGCCACGCGCGCGCATCTAGCTCGCTATTAACACAAGAAACATTTATCGCGATCCTGTCTCGTGCTCGATACGTTTTCTCCGTGCGGATGATCATCGCGAGAACACAGGCGATCGTTTGTATTCAAAGCGTTGACCAGAGACGGCCAGTTCGCCAGCGTACGAAGACAGATGCTTGTTTGCATGCCGCGGAAATTTTCATTTTCCAAGAGTCATTAGACCCGGGGATATTGGCACGGCCTGCTGGATAACTGGTTCGCAATTTTCCTCGAGTACAAGTTATAAATAAAGCGAACGTATCGCGTGGAGAAACCGATCGATCAACGGAATTGTTCATCGGCTCGTACGGATGAAAATTATATTGCTCCGTGAAACGATCAAACGGTTCTCCCATTAAATCGACTGTTTCGAAGTAGCGTTTACTTATTAAATCATCGTCGTACAATACATAAGAGCACGTCGAGCCTCGATGGAAAGTAGAGTTCACGGTCCCATTGATCGTTTCTTCGCGCAAAGCGGTTTCCTTCATAATTTCAATCGAATTAAACGCAAGAAAGAGAACGCCAACGCGTCAAAGGCGCAAGGTAGAATAGCATACCGCGTACGTGTTTATTTCAGCGTTGACTCCGCGAGTCCCGCCTCGAATTCATAGTCGCACAGAGGAATTATTCGCTTATTAAGTTGCACGCCTTTGGTCGCTGCTTGTGCCCCACTTTCGACAGAAATTGCATTGAAATTCGCGAATGCACGAGGCTGAGCGCGACCGTGCGAATTCGATTGTCTTTCATCGGCTATTGCGGTAATTGCGAGTGCAGGTGGATCGGCTGGAACATCAAGCGGACGAAGCGATTATTCGAAGCGAGTGATGGAGAACTCGACACGACATCAAGCATTCATCTATGCATCGTTCAATGGAATGATCGTGGAACGCTGCTGCGTTTGCTCCGGTTAAATTCCATGGAAAATATTCCGCAGAGTCGATAAAATAATCGGGACATCTCTCGTTTATGCAATCGCGTTACTTTCAGCTAACCCTTTAGATTTCTGTCGCAGATTCAATCTTTCTATAGAATAATCGCTATGTAGAGTCGTGCACGTTTCATTTTGCGGCAGAGGGAAACGGGATAAAGAACGTACGAGAGTATCCTTAATACCAACCTCGAGGATTAATTATGAGATTATTCAAAATTCGCTCGGGTTACGTTTTCTCTGTTCTCTTGCCAACATTTTTTCCGAATGAAATCCTCAAAAGCTGGCGGAATCCGGAAGAACGGTTCCCGTATACCGGGGGAACAAACGTGAAACTAGAACTTCGACAAGAAATATAAGGGTCCCGAGAAGGCTGGCCATAAATCAATCGCGTCGATATTGGCATTCGTTTAATAAATGATCGTAGAGAACGGGTCGTGGGGAACACGGTTCGTTTGCCTGTGCCTCCAGCCTCGCACGAGGTACGATATAAACGATGCACATGAAAAATCAGTTATCGAGGGTGTTACTCGTCGAACGAGTAGCGTTCGAATATTCGACATCGAGTTAATACTTAATCCGTGCAGATCGTTGTTCGTCTGGATGATAGAAAACGAGGTGGAAAAGCATACGCGTACGAGAGAATACCGGCAACACGAACTACCGGCAATGCTTAGATAAGGAAAGGGGAAAAAGCAGCCACTGAATAGCAAACTAGTTCTCGAGTGGCGAGAAAACTCGTTGAAAACTCGTAAAATGATTTCGAGGTCTAAGTTTGATACAATTTACATATGCAATACGTTTCGACGCTGTAACGTGCTCCCACCTTTATCTCCGGTACAATACGAATGCCTCCCTCTCCGGGAGGCTACATCTCGACTTCCGCTTTCAACTTGAACTGCCTCTGTTGGTTTCTACGGCGACCGATTTTCCGACGATTAACTACATTACGCGTAATGACGTAGCAAGGGTTCAAAGGGCACTTTATCGGCCCAAACCGGTACAGCCAGAACCGGAGAATGCGGTATTCTCTCGGGAGTACAATCGACAATGCGTTTCTCGCGGAATTTAGTGCTCCATCTCGTCGAACCGACCGACAACTAACAACTACTGGCATTGTTCGGTGTAAAAACCGATGATTGATTCGGCAAACGCGATCCACGGAATATCGGTTAACCGATCTACTAGCGCGTAAAAGAATTACGTTCTCTTACCAAGTTACACGCGTCGCAACCTCCGCATCGCGCACCATCGCGTCCTGTAAGTCGGTCGCTGGATCACCTATCGCACGATAACATACTAGAGAGAGGACGTTACGTGTCCCTGAAACGAAACGTTCACTTGTCCTCGCGATCTTTGTCAACTTTCTTCGTCTCGATCGAAGGATTTTCACGAGATTATGTCGATAATTAAGAGACACGTGATCCCGTTCGGATAACAATGAGTCGAACGTTCGCGTGTCCGAGAAGTCGAAACACGAACCAGAAAAAAACGCGACGTGTAAAACGACACACCTCTGTACCAGCGACGGCAGCGTTGATGCGGACCGCGAAAGGGAGGCTGCGAAACTGAGATGAAACCACGGCGCAACCCCTGTGCGCGCGCGCACATAACCACCCCCGGAATACACGGAAGCAGCCCGGCCAACCGAACGTTACCCCTCGTCCCTCCCTACTTACCTTCTCAACAGGACCACCGTGCGACGAGCACGACGATGTGCTCTCGCTTCCATTTTTCCTCTCCTCCGTGTTCCATTGTCCTCCTTCTTTCTGCCTTCTTCCTGCTGGCCGACCACAAAATTCTCTACGAATCGAAACCTCGGCGACTTTCGTGGCTACCGACCGCTATCCCCATTAATCGATGCTTCCTCCGGTAACTTCCGAGTTGTCGGTTCCTCGTTTCGTTAACGCGTTCTTGATTGATCACTGTACCGATTCGAAAACTGGCCGAAATGGAAACAGCGACAAGGGATGGTGCTACAGAATCACCTTTCGTAGCCTTCCTAATCCTAACGAAACTTTATGATGCTACCGAAACCATTTATAACGTTCGAACTTTTACCTACGACACGATTTAGTGTCTAGAGGATTGGCAAAGAGAAGAAGAAGCGTGATCAGACGTATTGTATGTCGTAATATATGTATGTTTAGGTGCAATGATCAATGATCAATTATATCAAAACAAATACAAGAGGATTATCGAACCACTAGAGTTCACTCGATTAGAGCTTGCGTGGTTGAAGTTCGATAGACTCATTGATAGAGGTTGAACAATGTTGCTCATTCCGAGGACTTTAATTGGCAATTACGCGGCCGTTGGTAAACTCGGGCTTTTTTAAATTCGGTCAATCGAATCGCTCGCTCATAGAGTGTCTCCGCTGCCTGCTTCCAATTACTCCCCGATCCTCGCGTTTCCCGGATTCGTGTTAAATCGTTAACCAGTCGCTATCAAACTGACTTTCCCGTATGTCCTCGCGAGGAAGCAATTGGAAAGTTCCTACCGTCAGAATTCGACCATCGCAATTAATCGATTAGTTACAGCTAAACATTAATCGTCTATTAATTTCATCAGTTGTTAGACTCTCACGATATGTCACGGGTATACATTTTAATGGAAAATCCTGTTCTGTTCGAGATCAAAATTAACATATTTACAGCAGTCTCTTTTCGCTCGCTACTCAGAAATTTCGCCTTCGAATTCGCTGTTCGATCGTGTGACAACCGACTCGACACTCGAGGAAAGTTTCCAGGCATTTTATTGACAAGCGCATCGTTCGCGGCAAATTGAAAGGGGAGCGTGTACGAAATTTCCCGTGGCAAATTTCATTTTTCATTCCGTGTCTCATACAAGACGTTCTACGATCAAATAACCCTGGCCGATAAAGTAACGTTACATCTTTTCGCAATTTAAGGCGCTCCGGAAGTTTCGACGTGACGTGTAAACCGAGGAAAAGTCCGAGTACACGGGAAGGCTTCTTCTTCAGGAAAAGCTCGTCTTGCCTAGGGATCCTTAATAAAAACCTACGATCACGGAGTAGCCGTAGGTGGTAGAGAGCGACGAGAGAGGGAGCATGGAAATTGCAAAAAAATTTTACTCTCGTCGAATTTACCAAAATCAGGCAACGCGTTTTACGAGCAACGTGGCTGCGATTTATCGACAGGTCAAAATGAAGGAGTAGAATTTCGAACGTCCTCGTCGCTTTCGAATCTGGATTAAAATTTAAGACGATCCAAATGCTCGTACTGCTTTATCTCGCTTTACGAGAGCGCCCTAGTAATAATTATTAGATACTTACGAATTGACACGAACGCTTAAAGTTGCCGGCTCCATCTGCGAGAAATAAGTTTCCCCGAAGTTATATCGACGGCTCGAGCAAGCGACAAAACTCGATGACTGCTAAATATCTTCCGCGGAAACATTTATTTGTCGTTTGCGAAGTAGCACGCTAAGTCGACGAATCGAAAATGTCAGGCGTACGTCCAAATCGACGCGACGCGTGTCTCGAAAGAACTCCACCGAGCATATTTGTGAGGGGACATGCGTCGAACCACTAAAGTATATTCGTGAAAAACGTTCGCGACGAGTTCGCCTCGAGATAAAAAATTCATTCTCTTCGATGTAGCTACTTCTTCGAATTCCTCACGTTGCATCACCGCGAGATGTCCCACCAATACTTTCATCCATTTCCAAGGATCCTGCCAGAGCGTTGTCGTAATTACAGAGCCTCCTATTCAGCGTAGCCTCGAGCGTGCCCCAAGATGGCAATCCGTCTCCATTCTTCGACTCGGTGTCGTCCAGCTTTCGTCGCGAGTCCAGCGTGCTCCAGTTAGGCGACTCCTCGCGACTAATCATCTCGCCGAACGTATTTTTCGCTACACCGCGATCCACGCGGGGACTGACCCGCGCAGAGGTACTTCCTGAAATTGAAAAATCAATTGCCGTATTGTTTGTGCACCGTTACCGGTATTCGTTCGCGGAAAAATAAATCCTGCATCTGCTGCGAGCAAATTGTTGGCACGTTCGTATTAAACGATCGAATGCCTCGGACCGAGATAAATGCAAATAAAACGGAACGTGGGCCAGAATAAAATAATTGACTTCGAGAAGCGATCGACCCTGCCGCGTAATATTTCATACGTTGAAAAGTTCGAAAGGATATTCCTGTAAATTATTTTCGGGCGATCTTTTCGCCGAGAATTACCTTGTATTTATCCTGCTGCGTTTTTATCGATACGTTGGATGAAGCGGTCAGTAAACGTACATTACTGTCGATTTACCGATCGTTTTAACGAACGTGTTCGCTATCTATAGTTCACGTTCGTTGACTTTACACCGCCACCATGGCACATAGAAGAGTAATAGCTACCTTTAATGGCGTCCCATATCGGAGCGCGGTATTTTCTGAGCGTTATTGTTCCCGCGAAGGAATCGATAGAAGAGCTCCAAGACGACACCGAATACGAATCCCAGACGCAGAAGCGCTGCCTCGCGAGCGCGTTGCGTCTCAAAGTATCATGCATTTCTTGCATTTCCCTCTCGAGCTGTTTCTGATGTTCCGCGACAATACGACGCTCGCGAATGCCAGGCGATAATCGTGGAGATGAATCCAGCAGATCCGATTCTGACCTGAGAAGGATAAAGATGATCCTATTTATGCACCACACATGGAGTAAGCGTAATAGCACGCTCATTAACACCTCTTCAACCGCCAAACGCGTGCGTGAACGTTCAGAAATGCTTCTTCGACTTGTACAGATAATTGTCTTTCTCTATGTTCGACTAAATGAGCTTCCGAATGTCTCGTATCTGGATTATTCGATTAAATCGGTTCTCGGTTAAAACAATTTTCTGCAAGATGAAACTGCACCTGGGTCTGTAGACTTGTCTCGGTGAATCCGATTCATCGACGCAGAGGAGCTTCCTCGAGCGACGAGAGGAGTCTTTGGCGACCCGTTGTATCGTATCCAACATGACCGTTCGCTGTTCTCGAGGCAATAGGGCCGCTACCTCTTGCAAAACCTATGAACAAAAAGTACTTCGTCCTTAGATTCGTCTCGTAAAGCCACCCTGTAAGGATCTTAACTCCGGTCACAACGAGGATTTACGGATAGAGAGTAACCGGTGGTAGGTTTAGGTTAGGTAAGAGAAGCTGACTTTTTCTTGGGATGTTATTCATGACGAAGTCTCGAAACTTGCTAAATAAAAAGAACGTCCGTCCTCCGATGTTCGGTTACCTCGTTGACTGTGAGATCTTCCCCCCTTATCCGCGAGTAGAACGAGAGAAAGACTGAAAATGATGTCGGACAAGACCACGCTCGACGTTGGATAGGATTAAACTTAGTTTCGAAGCGCAAAACGCATTTTCCATAAGCATAAGGGGAGCCGTACCGTCCCGGTGAATCGGGTTGTCGCTCTTTAAGTAGAAAGTTGGCACATAGAGGATGGAGACGAGAAGCAGGAGCCAAGTGCTCCTCGGCTTCTCAGCGTAGCGCGCTCGAGAAAGTAAATACGTGTCTACTTTTTTCTCCTTTTTATTTCGGTCTTCAGTGGCTCTGAAAATACATTCATCCATAGTCCCAGGAACACGCGAGTCGGTCTTCATTTTCTTTCGCGTTCGAGATCGCTCTAGCGGATGGACGTCGAACCGATTCCAATCGAAATCGTTGGAAAACACGAAGAATTGCCGACATCCGGGACGCAATCTAATCGAGATGGGGAAACTCGCGAGTCAACTTGCGATTCGCCGCTGAAATTTCTTTTCTCTTTAAAACGAGAATTGATTGGCACGACAAACAGGATGAAAATTTCCCAAACGACCGGGAAAGTTCCATCGCAGTTACACGAAAAAGAATTCATCGGATTCAAAGAGATTTCCTACCGAAACCAGACCGCGTTCGCGAGGTTAGAATCAACCCTCGAAGCGTCGAAACGTTCCCAAAAGGTTCTGCCTCGTGGCGGATACACGCGAGACCGGAAATTAGCTGAAATGGAAGCGCGCGACCAACCCCCCGAGGCGCTCTCCTCGACGTAGCGGAATAAACAAAGCGAGAAATACCCTTTCATCCCCGGTGACTGTTCGATATTATCCCTTCGAGAGGATAAAGTTCGTTCGCGAAGAAGCTTTCTCGTCGCTCGAGTCCAATTCGCTCGGAGGAACGCGGAGAGGAATGCGTCGATTCGAAAGTTTCCTCGGAGAAACTTACTACTCGTGATAATCGTCGCGCGAGGAGCAATATCGAACGAGTATCATCGCGAAGAGAAAGAGATATTCGTGCGACGAGGTATTGTAGGTTCAACGGAGGCGGCCCCGACTATTACGCCGGGAAAAATAAAAGGAAGAAGCTGGCCGCGTTCGCCGGAACGATACCATCGGTCCGATGAAAGGCACGTCGCTTCGTAAACTTTGAACAGCTTTTGAGACCTTAGAAATCCACCTGTCTCCCGTGCGATTCGCAACAAAGAACAGGAACGACCATCGTTTATTTTGTCCGAGAAAAATGGTCACAAACGTCGACAGCTCGATCGGCTAAAACGTTAATGGGCTAAGGAGCAATCGCTTCGAAGCATCAGTACGAGAATTCCGTTTCTAAATACATGGTTCTCGTACGTAACCGGGAAATTGTCAGGATCTTTATCGATTGTACGAGGAAGAAGTAGACGGACGTTCATAAATCTGGCCACTATTCAACCAGAAATATCCAATGGATTTCACGAGCAAAAGATTAAAAGACGCGCGAATTTTGCTCGGTCGATTAGACCGGCTGCCTGCTACGAATTCAGGGTTTCGCGGTGAATAGAGTTCAGTCGGCGAAAATAGGATCCCAGGAGCTTCGTGAAAAGAGTTTCGTCGGTGTCGTTTACGGATATCGACCAAAGGGATTGGCCAACCGTTTACGTCGCGAGAACTCACTGACACCTATTAGGTCTGGTTTAACACGATCCGCCGAGTTCTCGAATACTGCTGATACATTTAAGATCCTCCGGAGACTCGCTAACCTTTAGGAAAGTCCGTTTGATCCGAAGCTCGCAGAAAAGACTCGCGGGAACGGGCAAGATTCGCACAAAGCGAACGTCGCCGTCTAACTGATCGCAAAAAAGTTTTCGGACTCCGATAAGTGCAGGATCGTGTCCTGTCGTTTGCATGACTCTCGTCCATCGATTCTTCGCGTCATCGAAGCGGACCTTCTGTCTAATTATCCCCCGGGTGAGTAGACCGATAACGAAAACGTTTCCGAGAAAATTATGTTCTCGAATACGTGTTAAATCGCCTTCGGAAAGTAGCTGGATTCAAAATTCACCTCCGACCTTATAATCTCGGACATTGAAACTTTGATCCAAATTTTTCCAGCAAAATATTCGGCTGATATTTTTTTACATATTTTTTTATGCTATCCATGTTTGGTATCGGTATACGAAGCACGTTTCACCGAATACATTTGTTGCCATTTTCCAGTTGGCGTCGTTCGGAAAACACGATGTTTTCTACGTAACAACGAAATCGATTTACCTATACCTTCGAACGATTTTATCCGATTTAAAGTTTCGTCAACCTCTCCGAATAACTAACGATGTCACGATCGATATCATCGGCAAGACAGTTGTAAAAAAAAGTAATTGCGATGTCGTGTAAAACGACGACGACAGTTTTCGCAAAAGTATCGATCTCATTTGCGAGAGCATCGTTAGTTATTCGAGCATCGTTGTGGCAACAACCTTCTTGTCGTTATTACGGTAACACGATCCTTTGAAGCAACATCACAGCCCGATTTTATGATCTCTCCGTAAACCGAGGTTTCACTTCGCAGTTTCTCGCCGCCGGCTTTCCCGAAGCATTAAACCGGATTTCAGAGCGCTACTCGAAAATGCAAGAAAAAGCGGAAGTCGTTTCTAGCGGGTTTTTCAGCCGATTCTTTGACTGCGCTCGTTTCAAATTTAATCTGCAGTACTGACATTTCGGGTCAACACATTTTTCCACGTTTCTACCCGTTTTTAAATTGTACCCAATGTTAATTACCTCCTCTTGCGCTTGATTGAACGCGAAAGAATCTCGCAGAATAAATAGTAATTAAAGATGGATATCCATTGCTTCCCGTTTCAAATTCTCGATAAACCCTTCCAACGGTACCACCGACCGATGCGAGATATTTGGTATAAAATGAGTGATTTAATGTACACGTACCATTAATGCTTATTTACGTCTCGATTAAAAGTCGATTCGTATTCGGCGAAGATTTATGCGAACGAAATGAACAACGATATACGAGAGACAGAGCCGGTTTCTTAACGACGACGTATGAGCGACGTTTAATTCGTGCTGTCAAGGAAGAAGTTTCCTGAAAGGAGATAAATGTTCCCTCGTAGCTATACGAGCATATATGGACATGCAGAGTACGTAACGAAGCCACGCAAATACTTTCTCATCATTTTGTGTACCTACGCTCTGTAGCCTACAGGTATAGATTAACCGTAGGCAGCCCTGTACCATCACGGTGGCCTAATAAGTTCGCGCACAGTCACCGTAACGAAATTTCGCTACGAATGGGATAAATCGACCGCGAGCCGATTACATAACCGAAGGATAATAGGGCGGTCGTCAAGGAAGAGGAGAATCGTCGGAAACGTGACGCGGTGACGGAACTCGAGCAACGAAGTTTGCAGTTACCCTCGAGTTCCGCATCGATATTATTGTCGTAGAATCTGGCAGCTTCGACATCGGCCGAACGAACGTCCCCTGGCGGACGATCCTACGAAATTACTGTCCTGTGGAATTGCCTCCGCACGCCAGAAATCCGTGCTCGTCTAATCTAATGAAACTGCGCGAACTGTGTGTAATTAAGCTGCCTCGCCGCGTCTGCCGCGCGGAATGAAAGCAGAGCAAACTCCGGGCAAACAGCGGGACATGAACGACCGGGAACGGAAGTTTCACCGCGGAAATTACACCGACAAATAATCGGCCATCGAACCTAGACAGCGTCGCCGTATGATACACTGAACCGAGGCTCTTCGAAATAGTCGAATCGCTACTATGATTCGCGACCAGTTTTCCGAAGGAGAACACTTTAGTCGGATCCGAAAACTTTTATCCCTCGAGGAGTTGTTTCGTAACGCGAGCAACGCGTTTCGCGAACGACGGCCAGAATGAAATAAAAACTCACCCTAAACTTTCCGAGAGAAACCATGGCAGAGATCAAATCGCCAGGACCACGCTGTCGAGCGCGCGATCTGCTCATCGTCGCGACGTATGTCAAAGGGCTGACGTCCCTCAATTCCGTGTAGTCTGCATCGCCTAACAAAAATATTGATTTTATGCCTTGTCCTGCGTGTCACGTGATTTCCGTAAACGCTTCTGTGATCTAGTGACCGAGGGCAGAAATTTGCCTACGTCAGCCGCCCGACGGCGTTGATTTAGAACGTGGATCCCAACCGTTCTTTTTCGAGCAGCTTGCACGGTTGATCTATCGCTCACCGTTTTTAGCCGGAATTATTCGTATCCGCTACAGCCATGATATTCTCTAGCGACGTCAACGTGAATCTTCCTCTGTTCTGCGCGCTTAACCCTCGTTGGATAGAAGCGTTTGCCTTTCAATTTTTAATACCGCGCGCGTTTATTTTATCGTGGCAAGAGGAGTCCATAAAGAACACGAATAGCTCGATTTCATGTCCACTAGCGAGATAAGCCTGGATTTCGAGGCTCGCTACATATTTGTAATAGCATCGTATAAATATTTACTAAACGGATAACTTGGAACTTCATAGGGGCGTCGTAAACGTGCAGCAACATTGTCCTGCATGTACCATGTCTTCGTATACATGAAAAATAATTCGTAAACAAAAGATAATTAACCCTCTTTTTGCGAAGAGGATAAACCTCCATGGAACAATCTATCGAGAGAAATCGTGCGAAAACGTGGTTTTCTACCACCTGACTGTATCCGTTTTTCTACTCGTGCGAGGATTTACCGTGCTTTGTTTGAAAATAATTATCCTTGCTCGTTGTTATTAAACGGGTAAAGTTTCAGACGACGTTTTCGGATCTCCGAAACTCTGGAGTGCAAATACCGGATGTTTTTTCTTCTGTCCGAAAGTTTCGTGAAAACCGACTGGTGCCTGTGAATCTAATTAATTCTCTAAACTCGAACTCGAGAACGCTTGATAGGAGTACCTTATTACAACGCGACAAGTTTTCCTGCAGTACAACGGAACCAGACAAGCTTCTTACTTAAGTGTCTGTCTTAATACCTGATTTACTGGGTTTCCCTGTAATTACTCACGCGTAGCTTTCCCGTAACGTTTCCCTAATCTATCGATTCGGCAAAACGAACCGAATTTATAACTACAGAAATTTATGAAAAATGAGAATCGGCAGTATTGATTTCGAGGACTTGCGTGTTATGGCTGACTACTTCGTCTCCTAGACTACTTCCCGCGTTATACCTCACCTTTCGTTTCGTAGCAAGCTCCTCGTCGCGACTGCAACAAAGAGTCAAGGATTTCGTTAGCTCTCGAGTTCATCCTTTTCCTCCTCGCGATGCTGCTGACGCTTCTGACTTTACTCCACGTGGAAAACGAGCTGAGTCCCCTGTTTTCGTTAAACGTTAAATTGTATCTAATCGCTTTGCCTCGGCAGAAGAAAATCAGTCGCAGACAGTTCCCCGAACGTTCGATCATGTTCGTCATACTCTCTGCCCAACACCAGCCTTCGGATAGATAGCCTACGATTCCACTGGCAGGCGACACCTCTTGATTTATCACGGATTTACAAAACATGGCCAACGATTGCATCTCCGAGGCGTAGATTTGTTGCCTCCTCTTCCAGGACGACGCGCACCAACAGTGCTCGTGAAGACTATTGAAAAGATTGTTTAAATACGAACGCAAGATTGGCTCGAGGATCTTTCGATCGTAGTCCATACCTTGAAGAATAATACCTAAGTTAAACTGACTGAGAAATTGTAGGGAAATTGTTCTCTCACCAAAGTGTAACCAGTGTAGAAGCATTTTTGTCATTATTGGGTAAGCTTCCAGATCCATGTTGGCGGTTTCTCCGTCCCTCCTGACTATGTCGACCAAGACTTCAACCGCGTAATCGAATTGGCTTTTGGCGTTGCAACGTTTCTCTTTCCTGGATAACTGACGCATTCTACGATTCGTCATCGCGTATATTTGATCCCTAGCTTGGGTTAAAACCAGTCTCAACAGATACACCAAGTTCTCCACGTGTTCCATCGCGTGGTAAGGCAATTCCGGGAAATTTAGGTAGGAATAGCTATTCGAGTGATCCTGCGGATGTAAAATATCTCCTCTTTGTTCGAAGCGCTTAAACGAATGTCGCAAAATCCTTAGTCAAAATTCTACCTGCAACGTGGCATTCTTCGCACGCAACACTTGCTCCAGGATCAAACTGAAATATTCCAGTTGCCTCGAGCTATATCCGTGATCCTCGCTCGGGCTTCCTCTAGGCAGCGAGGTCATGACGTCTCGCCATCTGACAATGAGCTCGCCCTCCATAACGTCCAAAGGTCTGGGCACGTCCCGTGTCATGGAAAAGGAACGATAATGGAGCGTCTCCAAGTACGACTCGAGCAGCCTGCAGTCGGAGACGTAAGAATCCTCGTGATGCACTATGCCACCTACGGAATGCGGAGATACGTAATCTGAATATAACCGTAGTCTTTTTTTTAAGTATAACGTTACTAGGATAAAGAGCTCCTTTTCCGCTAGCTTAAACTTTGAAACGGCAAGCGGAACTAATTCGAGCCGTTCGTGCTAGCTGGATTTCGAGCGCCTTAATTAAATCACGGGACGATTAAATTGTATACATTGTTCGAAGCAGCGGGCGTGTCCGTGAATACATGGAAGGGCATAGCGAGAGAGATTTCTATGAAAAAGTGCTGATACGATCGAGGAGTATCGTAGAATACTATGAATTCGACGTTCACGGCACAATGGTTCGCCTCGTTATCGTCACCAATTACGAATTTCCATGGAAACCAGACGATCGGACGGAGGTATTGATTGTCATATGAAAAATAAGCATGGAAAAAGAAGCCAGAGATTGGATAGAGGCCGAGACGAAAACAACGCCGGCTCTTTCGTCACCCTAGTAAAACGCGCAACTTTTTGTTCTTTCTTTTTCCCGTTTCGCAGTGAACCGAATTACCTCTCGCGCATTGTAGCATCACGTTGCACCTCGGATAAAAGTAACACCTCAAGTTCTGGCATTTCAGAGCGGCGACTAACTCGTCCAACGCTAATAAAACGTGTCGCGAAAGGGTGTCGGGCGACCAGCTCGTCAACGGATCAGGCCCTGTTCTTTCCAACGACCATCGGTGTACGGTTCGCAAAATGTGTCTCGATACCACTCGTAAACGATCCTGCGACGATGAGGCGCCCTTCCGTGTTATCTAAAAGAATTTCCATCGTATTTAATCGAAGCGTTCGAAGTACGTGTGCGTAAAGAATCTATCGTAACATGTTCCTTAAATTCATATAATAAAGCAAGAGCATAAAACACGCTACAGAAGAGCGAACAGGAAACTGTTTGCGATCGATAGAATGAGATGGGGTAACTAAACCAGAAGCAGTAAAAGGAGGAAGCGCGATGAAAATTTTTAAAATCGATTCAACTTTTCTCATTACGTATTCACCGACGCTGCATGTTCGAATACCGCGGATGGGGGCAGATAAATTATTGCCGAATCGCAAGCGGCAACGTTTTTATTAAATAACCAGTACGAGGACGAGACGACAGAGAGAATAGGTTTTGCACAGTTTTGCGATAGAACATTCGGGTCGTTTGTAAAAGGTAGAAAAAGGCACGGAAGAAAGGGTTGTTCCATCGTCGAAGACGACTCGTGTTCTAGATATACAGCAAGAAATCGAAGATCGCTAAAAATGCCCTACGAAATCAGTCGTGGTTCCTCGCTTCGACGTGCAGAGAACGTAATATTCTCATAGATGAAACCGTCAAAAGGAACGAAGCCGGGATATCAGTGAGGCGTCAGTCGTGAATCTCGAAAACGGGGAAACAAATGATACGCTCACTCGTCCTACTGAATCGACCAAATAAAATCGATTGCAAAGAAGTGCATTTGTCACGAATCCGGCTAGAAATAGGATCAGAAAGGTCGCGTGCAGCGAAAGGTGCATATACTCGCTTCGTGTTCTCTGCAAGGTGGCGCTAAATTGTAAGGACTACGATAGCGTGATCTCCTTCCTTCAAAACGCTATGAAACGTTAAACCTCTGGAATCGTTACCTTTGATTTCATCGGTAGATTCACGTGACGTCCTTCACGCAGCTCGTACAAAATTTCCAGCAGCACAGATTCCGTGAGAGCAGGAACACTGTCGTCGGCATACTGTTGACTCATAATTTTCTCCGCTGCCGGAACACGTACCCTCCAGAGGGTTGCTCGGTTCTCGCAGCGTGCACCGGAGTATGGTCCAACGGCAACGGCGTACATGCCCTGGAACAGTAACAACGAAGAAAGCACGCGAAACAAATGAATCAGTCTTCTTAGGCAGGAGCATGAAAATTACATGACCAGGACCGAATCTCTTGAACTCGACCGACCATTCTGTACATCAGCTCGTAGGAAAACTCGTTTGTCTTTACTTATACATATACACGCGGTACAACAACGAGCCGGTTAATTAACATTTTAAACGTTGCAGTGAGTGACGTGTACTAGAATTAAAAGGAAATGGCGCAGCGAACTTTCGTCGATGCAGTTTATCGACCTACAGCCGAAGAATTTGCCTCGCGAATATCGTACAAATCGATATCCCCGCGATTCTCGGTTACACGAAACAAACGTCGCATTCTCCGACCGTGCAGTTTCGAGCGTGCAAAACACGCGTTCTACGGCCACGTGAACCGATAGATCGTTTAAACGCAACCGGGGAAAACGAAAGATCCACCTGAAGCTTGTTACCGAACGCAATATTTATCTTACGAGCAAAGTAAATAGTGTGGGCGTAGAACAGAATATTGCATAGTTTTTTTACGGGGAACGAAACCGACGTTGAATATTGGAAACGAGTTCGCTAGTACCTGTTCGAGAAAATACATTACATTTAGCCGTTTTTATTGTTCCATAATTCGACGATGTTCCGTGGTCGTAGTCGGATCCTTTACAAGTTATAGCTTTTAATAATCATTTGTCTACAAACGGTGAGACGAGAATAATCAATGCTCTAATTGCATAGCGCATGCGTATAACGCGAATCAACAAACTTCGAATATCGCTGAACAAATTGCGACATCGTATTATTTCGTATCGCGATGTTAATAGGACTATCTAGAGTCTATCATTCTCGATACGATCGCACTGCTTCAATCGTTCGATCAAGAATGTACTCACGCTTTGTGCTACGGTGTAATGAAGAAGGGCATCGCAATGGTACAGAGGTATCCTTCGAGGATAATCTGCCAAACTAGGCCACGACGATATACCGATACCAATTAACAGTCTGACCTCAACTTCTCGAGCTTTGAGCCCATCCAAACCAATTCTGAGGAGTATTCCACCAGCGTCCTCTATCATGGCCACTCGATGATTCCTCGGTTCAGGTAACGGTCCATTCGAGACGCCTGTGAACCAACAGTTTCACGACCCAACCTGTTATCTAGTTTTACACGGTTAAAAATCACGTCGTTAGTCGGAGGAGCCGTTGTTGCACGCTAGACACGACGCGGCTTGATTTATAAGACACTCCTTTAATACAGTTACACGGGAACTGGGCATATTTTGCGGCGCTCGTTATTCTAAATCCTCTACAGTCGTTATAAAGTAACTTTGTCGGAGCATCTTGTTCTGATTTATGTGACATGCGATATATCGAACTACTCGAGTCGCTTAGTGCATCTGTTATTTAATCCAAAGAATAAAGAGCACGAGGAGCAGAAGACGAGAGAATACAATTTTGAAGGCACGCATTGAAATTTATGGATAGTGACATGGCATTGACTAGAGATAAACGTCAGATAATATATCAAGAATACTTTAAGATTCGAGCGTTATTCACGATAAGAATTTGTCGTGTACTTTTATCGTTCTTGATTAACGGTATCGTGCGAGTTTGCCGATAATTCGAAATGGTTACTTGAATCGTAAAATATCCGACAGTGGTCCGGTTGCTTCAGTATTTTGTCGAGAATCTCGGCATCGACCACTTGGCCCGACGAAACGCAACTCTGCTCCTCCATTAGGTTCGCAACATCTGAAACAACGAGTCGAACGTTACCCTTCGACGTTCTCCAAACTTGTTAGCACTCGAATAACAAATCCATGGCTTATTCGGTAAACTAAACGCATTGTTCGAGTACGAAATACCTCGTTTAATGGCCGTGGCTAACAAATTTGCTAATTTGGCTTTTACAAGATCCCTCCTCAATCTCCCAGCAGCATCCGTGTATTCCTGCCAAAGTTCTGTTCCAGCGGAGAGCAACTTTATCCGAATGAAACCTGGAAGAGAGGCATCTTCCTCGACGCTTACTCTTGAGACATCTAGTTCGGCACCGGCACTGGGACTCGACAACTCATCTATTCGTAGCAAGTATTCGAACCTAAGTTGCTGAACGGAGAAAAATTCACACTTGACTCGAATATTTGGACGCGTGATCCTTGTTGCATGTTTTCAAGCTTCCAAACTCGAAAATATCATTATTATTTCAACGAATCCTATCTCCCACGTTTCTTTACCTTTACCCGCCGGGGCTCGTTCAACGAAACGAGAAACATGGATGAAAACCTTTGATCCAGATTAGCAGCGCCCAGCATCAAACGTTGTACCAATCTCTCCACAACAGCTTCAATCGCGGAAACATTCGCGGATTCTGCAACGGATTCAGCCGGTTGAAAGGATCAGTGAGTAAAAAATCGAGCAGTATCCTATTTAATTCCCGAATCCGATATTCTGCTTGTTTTACACGAAATGTTTTCACGGTAGGATGAATCTACGTGCAACATTTATCGAGAACGCTCGTTAAACATTCACCGTTCTGAGCATGGTCGACCAGATTGCGGAAGTACGCGTTCAGGTTGCACAGCTGACCCTTGGTAAAAGCAAGTTTCGTAGCCATTAATCGAATGCCACCCTTCTTACACGACGGTGTACTGGGTGAACAGCCCATTTTCCTGGCAGGAGAAAACAAAATAAACGTAAAAATCAATGGTGTACCGAAATTCGCGCAGTAACCAGTACACGAGCGAGATTACGAGGCAATCAACGTTTTCCGGTTCAAGGGAGAAATGAAGAAGAATTTCGAACGTTTCCCTGTTCGAACGGAAATGCGGAACAGCTATAAGAAAGGTGAAACTAAACAAAAAACGACGTAACGCGATAAATCACGTGGGAGAATCGATCTCTCGATGCTTCGTATGAAAAGTTGTTAAATCACGTCGCTTTCTATGTTCCGTAGCTTGTCGCTTAATAGCGATAGCCTGGAACAGTTTGGAAACGGTTTAAGGAATTCCTCGGGAATGCACGTTTCGCTTTCTCGACAGATTCCGTGCATATGTCCCTGTCAGCTTGCCGCACAGCTTCACGTTCACTCGGCGTGACACTACCCCTTTTTTCGCGTCCTCTAGCAGTCTCGCTCCTTCGTCTTCTAAATACCTCGGTTGAGTCTCGATTTCAATAAAATACCCACGCAAAATTGTTATAATAGAACACTTTTATGAAAATAGTAAGTTATTAAAACTTTCAAAGTTATTTTTTTACCTTCAACACCTATTTACCGAGCACGATCAAGTTCACAGACATAGAGATCCACGGTAAATACTGAACAAACGCTATATCACGAAGCAAAGCAACCGACTGACGTTTCCATTCCATCCGGAAAGATATTGTCGCTTCACAATAGTGTCCATGTAAATGTATCGAACGTCAATTATTATTCAGCAGATCGGCTACCAATGCCAACGCAGCATTCGGTCACCGGAATTACTTCCGATCCCGATTGTGTGTGCTTCACTTCCGCTACTGTGAACGCGTATCCCTCTTCACCTATTATGCATTATGTTGCTATCGTGATACTTCCTAGCCATCTACATACGTTGAGTTTTTTAATTCGCTTTCAAAATGACAAATTTTGAGATTAGTAGAAAAATAAAACTCAAATTAAAGTCGCTTCTATTACTCCGACGATCATACACGATAACTAAACATTAAATTACGAAATAAATCTACAAAGTTAAATTGCATATGTACATTACATTAAAATAGTTAGATTTTAAATGATTCCATTCATCAGTTAGTCGTAATTTGCAGATTTCAATCGAATATGATTTCTTATATAAAACTGTTTTATCATCGATCGGTACCGCAGAAAAATTGCTGTTTGGTTTATCCTACGGGCTAAACTTCCGAAAACCTCCATGCTCTCAAATTGGCTAAAATTTGAGGAATGGGTTTCTTTTTAATAAAAATAATGATTCCGAGAAGGATTTTTGGCGACTTGAGAAAAAATTTTTTATCATTTGGGTCACTCCCTACTTTATCGGCGTAGTATTTGCATCTACTGTTATCTACGTTTTCTACAATGGGCATACCAACAGTTAACCTAACCTAACCTAATTATACATATAGTACTACTGTTGACACATTTATACCTTTTAAAAAGAATTGAAAATAGCAGATTTCATAGCATCAGAATCGCCTTCAAATCTGCCTCAAGTATTCCTGCCGGTAATAATTGCGTCGGTAAAGTAAGGAGTGACACCCAAATGATACAAAATTTTTTCTCGAGTCGCCAAAAATCCTTCTCGGAATCGTCATTTTTATTAAAAAGAAAGCCACTCCACAAATTTCAGCCAATTTAGAGCATGGAGGTTTTCGGAAGTTTAGCCCAAATAGAGCATGTCGTAATATTATGTAATAATAAATTTTGAATATGTTATATGATTGCAAACTTGTATAGAAGTTGATTGAGAAATAAAGAGAAAAAATTAATTTGCAATTTCTATTTATTTTAAATCCTTACCAAAACCTATCCTTTATGGTAAAACTAAGGGAGCACCATTCCTCGAAATTCATGTTTCAAAATTCCGAGAATTTTGAAATGCTGCATTTCAAGATTTTGTACCAGGAGAACATGAGCTGCAAAGAGGTATTCGTGCCACCTCCTCGCAACTTATGTTCTCCTGATACCAAATCCGGATTTTGGAGTTTGGTATCAGGAGAACATAACATACAAGGAGGTGGCACGGAGGTATTTCGATTCAAAAATCCGGATTTTGGAGTTTGGTATCAGGAGAACATAACATACAAGGAGGTGGCACGGAGGTATTTCGATTCAAAAATCCGGATTTTGGAGTTCGGTATCAGGAGCATATAACATGCGAGGAGGTGGCACAAATGCCACTTCTTGGAATTCTGATGACGTCATTTCCAAGAATTGTCGAGAGCGATTTTTCAAGTCCGAGTTGCCGATTTTGAGGTTTGGTATCAGGAGAACATGAGCTGCGAAGAGGTATTCGTGCCACCTCCTCGAAACTTATGTTCTCCTGATAACAATTTTCAAAAATCCTGATTTTCGATTCAAAAATCCGGATTTTGGAGTTTGGTATCAGGAGAACATAACATGCTAGGAGGTGGCACGAGAATTTTTCGATTCAAAAATCCGGATTTTGGAGTTCGGTATCAGGAGCACATAATATGCGAGGAGGTAGCACAAATGCCACTTCTCGGAATTCTGATGACGTCATTTCTAAGAATTGTCGAAAGCGATTTTTGAAACCCGGTGTGGCGGTTTCACTCCCACGCTCATCGCCACTAGACGGCGCATAAGACCGAGACTAGACTTTCTCGCTAGTACTCAATGAGCCTTCCTATTCATACATATAGTTCCTGTCCATCCCTTCCATACATCCCCGCGTCTAAGGCAAGGGCCTGCTAGGATGCCTTACTGACGAGTCCACTAGCAGGTCCCGGACGAAACGCTCTCTTCCCTCTCTCCTTCATTTTTCCTAGCACTCCCGGACAGCAAGCACAACCGCCAAATTGGTGACCCCGACGTTCCAAGGAAAAAAAAAAAAAAAACACGCAACCAACAACCAACGCAGAGAGGACGACAACATTCTTCAACATGGCACGAAGACTAGAGGCAATGCTCCATCTTCTCTCTCGCTCCTGGGATGGCAGTTTCGACGACAACGCTATGACAACTCTCTCGGATTGCTGCGCCGCACTCCCCACGATCGATCGATGTCCGGGCCCACTCTCGATCGGGGACCACTCGCCGAGCTACAGTTGTGCTCGTTTTCAGCGTCGCCCATCCCAGGACCGACAAGAGACGGCGCGCCTAGTTTCGGACTTTGCTGTGCGTCCATAAAACGGCTAGAGAGCACGCGCCTCGCCACATCTCCAAGGATTTAACACAGCAAAGGGACGAATGCGCCGAATTATGGAACTTCTACTTCTGCACGATACGACAACGACGCCATGCGAACATCACTGAGAGCCAGCAGACGCCAACAGGGGACTTTGATGGACCATCAACCTTCGGAACTTGGAATATTCTACGTTCAATCACTGGAAGGGGGGTGATGTGGCGGTTTCACTCCCACGCTCATCGCCACTAGACGGCGCATAAGACCGAGACTAGACTTTCTCGCTAGTACTCAATGAGCCTTCCTATTCATACATATAGTTCCTGTCCATCCCTTCCATACATCCCCGCGTCTAAGGCAAGGGCCTGCTAGGATGCCTTACTGACGAGTCCACTAGCAGGTCCCGGACGAAACGCTCTCTTCCCTCTCTCCTTCATTTTTCCTAGCACTCCCGGACAGCAAGCACAACCGCCAAACCCGGACTGCCGATTTTGAAATTTGGTATCAGGAGAACATAAGTTGTGAGGAGGTGGCACAAATGCCACTTCTTGGAATTCTGATGACGTCATTTCCAAGAACTGCCGAGAGCGATTTTTGAAATCTGGACTGCCGATTTTCAGTTTTGGTATCAGGAGAACATGAGCTGCGAATAGGTATTCGTGCCACCTCCTCGAAACTTATGTTCTCCTGATACCAATTTTCAAAAATCCTGATTTTCGATTCAAAAATCCGGATTTTGGATTTTGGTATCAGGAGAACATAATATGCGAGGAGGTGGCACGAATGCCACTTCTTGGAATTTTGATGACGTCATTTCTAGGAATTCTCGAGAGCGATTTTTCAAATCCGAATTGCCGATTTTGAGTTTTGGTATCAGGAGAACATAAGTTGTGAGGAGGTGGCACGAATGCCATTTCTTGGAATTTTTATGACGTCATTTTCATGAATTCTGAGGAATTTTTTTCATACTGTTCTTTTACTTTTGCATTTCGGTAGTTATGTGTAATGTTTTTGAACGCTTGGGAAAGGTTTGTTTAAATAAATACACGGTTTATTCCTTTTATTTATCGTTTATTCAAATTTTATATTGCATACAAGTTATAAATACATTGAAAGTACATACATGCATACGTACATACGTGCATACATACATACATACATACATACATACATACATACATACATACATACATACATACATACATACATACATACCTACATACAATTGTTAATATAATAGTCTGTTCTTATTATATTTACATATATTATACAAGTATGGTCGTTCTTTAATGTATAATAGAATAGTAACTCATAATATTAATATAATATTGTTAGTGTATCGTGAGTGGTTTTTGTTGATTTATTCTTCTCGGATTCGCTTTATTACATTGCGGGGGTAGTTGGAGCGTTGAACGAAGTAGATATCGCTTCAGTCCTATAACGTAATAAAATACAAAATTGTTACTGATCGAAAAAATGTAATAATTTGCTAGATAACAAAATAAGTTGATCGCAAATGTGCCTACCTTATGTTCGATTTATCAAAGAATTGATCCAATTGACGCAATTATTATCGGCAGGAATACTTGAGGCAGATTTGAAGGCGATTCTAATGCTATGAAATCTGCTATTATCAATTCTTTTTAAAAAGTATCAATATATCAAGAGTAGTACTATATCTATAATTATAACTGTAGTTGCAAATACTACGCCTGTAAAATAGGGAGTGACATCCAAATGATTTCAGCCAATTTGGAGCATGGAGGTTTTCGGAAGTTTAGCCCCAAAATTTAACCCAAACCTACTGACACGAACAGGAACCGTCGGTAAGGAAGGGAATAACACACTGGGAAATCTACTCTATTCTCTGCCAATATAAAAGAAAACTGGGTGGTTAACATTCAATGGATTAGAAGTTGTGTCACTTTTGCAGCAGTTGGTAACATATCTGTGTTACAATTATAAGTTAAATAATTTAATCACGTTTCTTCTAGAGGGCGAGTAGCACGAGATTCATACGTCCTAAATACTTCATCGTGACCTCCTTATAAATTTTATTCCCCTTTTTATTCCCATTTTCCAAATTTAATGCTATCTTTATAGGTCTTTCGGTAAAAAGTTTAAGCACGTATCAAGTAAAATACCGTTTTATAATACATTTTCGAGCTTAATATGGAGGGTCAAGTATTAAAAAGTAAAAATTTTGTTCACAGTATTACTTATACGTTAAAATTGTTTTTCGGAAACCATTGAATCTATTAAAAGATATCTGTTGGGATAGAGGGGGTAGTAAACGAAACAACGTGTGTGATATTTTATCGCATTTTAATGATAGCCATATTCAAGAGTACGCCAAGGACCCATCATCCTCGGCTCAATTACGGCTTACATTACTATAAAACGATTAGAAGCCACGTAGTTTTATATCGTAACGTCACTTACCGCCTCTCGAAAACTCGGAAAACGATTATTTTTAATTATGTTTTTTACTTTCGTCGATGAGAGAAATAGAGGAATAGGGGGATAGAGAGATAGAGAAAGAGAGAGAAGCAATTCGATCTTAGCGTCGATCGATTGCTTTCAAAGCGGAAGAGAGACGGAAATGCGAGGTTTCTTAAGCAACAGGAATAACAAAAGTATTTCAACGATCTTCACTCATTATCGCTCTACTAATTGTTAACAAAGGAACGCTGCTAACGGAATGTTTAAACCGACAACGATCTATTATTTCGTCGACCCTCTTCCGTTCACAACTAGGTGACCAAAGATCCCGCTATACTTCCCTTCTAATTTATGCGTCGCTGTCAAAAGCAAAAGAATATTCGCAACAATGTGGAATTCGCTTGCTACAAAGTACTTGCTAAAAACCATCCCGATGCTTTTGATCGATAATTACGAAAATTTGAAAATCGAATTGTTTATAATATACAATATTTTGATGTTATCAGGGAGAAACTGTGTTTTGCCATGGTTCAATATTAATTCCACTTTTGCAATCGATGATCAATTATTGGCGACTATACCAAAACCAAGAGGCATCAAAACGATTTGTTAAATGTCTGACAAGCTTAGCGACACGATGAATATTCGTCCATGTTCGAGGGAAGCACGGTACATTGAACTAGTTCGAAAGACGTTATTCTTGTATCCTTATTATAATCTATCGAGTAAGAAAAATCCTTGATCCTCATACGCTTCGCAAAACTAATTACACTCGGATTAATGGTAACGATGTTTATACGTATAACAGTTAACGAGAGAAAAATGAATTTTAAAATCGACCGACATCTAATCGGAGTTTTACTCGAAGAGCGTACGAGGATTAAGAAGATATTTCAATAACGAATCACCTAAGCTTACGAGCGTCGCACGATTAAACTTTAGTTTGGCACTTGCACCCTTGAACGCGAGTTGTTTCATCCTCGTTTCATTCTTAATCACTCACGGAAACGCCCAGCTTTTACATATTTCACTTTCTCTCTTCCTTTCGCTCGATCCTACGTAACTCAGGCCTAGCTTCGTTTATGGTTACGTTGTTTATTATAGTCACGACTTACGCATTGATTGCCGCTAGATTTGTCTCTGACCAAAAGGTATAAATCTACTTGGATCTAAAATGTTCGCAATTTAATTAAACGAACGATAAAGTACCTTTTAATCAATTCGCATATACTCAAAGTTTTGAAACTAAATATAACCTAAACTCGCTTATTATATTCTGGAAGTATTCTATTAAAATATTTGATTATCACTCAACAATACTTTGAACGAACATTAAGTCAGTGAACAAAATGTTACACTAGAATCGAAAGCGACAGTCAACGCGTTACTAACTGAACACTAAACGCCTAACTAAAGATCATTTTTATAAAACTGAATTGCACACGTGTTCGACGTATGCGCGTACATACATACATACGTATCGACTTTACATGTATAAATTCTGTTAATGTAATATACGTCACGCTTCTTCCTTTCAATGTTAACTATTCTCGTTTATATCGCTCCATTTTTATTTATTTGTTCGCGGGCTCATAACGTTCAACAACGTGTATATCGTATAAGACTTAATCGAATAGGTATAATTAGTAATAATAAAACGTGTAGTAAAGATAATGTGTATATGTATATATATATGTATATTCCTCACATCGTGTACGTTGACGAATCATTTGAATGTTACCTACACATACGTCTTAATCGCGTTACACCTTCCGATTAAATCGAAATTATCGTTAGAGTTGTCGTTTCTTTATTTATTCATTAATTTACTTATTATCGTTATCTTTATCACTAATTAAATTAGAAATTTGGCGCATTTTCTTTTTGGCGTGTGTCGTTTCGCTTCGATAAATTCGATTTTGAGCCAGACGAGAGCATATCGTATTTTTGTTTCCCGGTACTGTCATTCTTCATCTGTACGTACTCTTATTCTCGAAATTTCTTATCGACAACGACGACGCGTATGAAATACGTCTAATAAAAATGTGAAATTTGTGAGCGTCAATTCTCGAACGTTTCTCCTTTCGTTTTCTAATATCGAAAGTTGCGTGGTTGACGCGATTACAAACTTTTACACATTCAGACAGCGTTTACGCGTAAATAGTCTAAGTTTCGTAAGCCTGCGTTTCAGGTTTTATAAAAACAAGGGAAAACGATCGATTGCGACTTATTCTGTTAAATATTGTCCGTAAATGATATATATTTGTAGAGTTAACGTCGCTAGAACTGTTCTTTTCCAGAGAACAATGACAGAGTGAATCACACGAGACGTTCAAGATTTTATTACATCATAATCGACATCCTCTGTTCGTGTCGGCGAAATAACCTGTTTCTATTTCATCTTCTCCCATAAAAGTTTTCAAGCTTATTTTCGATTTCATTGACAGTAAATGGTTTTAAGCATGTTGTTATCATCGTGTAGAAATTTCATTAAAATTGCGTAAAAATTGATTGAAATATAGATGTTTTTCTGCAATCGCCACCGCAAAAGATCGATACAAAATCTTAAGAATTATACATTTTCTTTTTTCAATTAACGTTGAAAGAAAGTCCGTGAATATCGATTCAGAATTCGTCCACGGATAATTAAGTCTTTCCGTGAAATTTTTTTTGTTCAAAGAAAGCATTTCCGCGATCGCTGATCAAACTATGATCTTAATTAAGGAGCCAGTGGTGCCGTTCATTAAATTCTTCGTCGAATTTCCGTTGATCTTCGCTCGATCGTTTCTCCACATCAAAGTGTACGCGTTGAACGTCTACGGTTCGTTCCCAGTCCAGTGTTCTCGACGAAACTTCGATAATTCGATGATTTCCGGTTGGTAAGATAGCACAGCAAACTAACGGAAGGTCGATTTTCAAACAGGTTGCCCGGCTGCTACTGTATGGAACACGTCAATGGATGCGACAGAGCGTGGTCCAGTAGAATCGGTGTTCCCGCAGCCAATTCCGTTCTGGCGTCGCCAAAATCTTCGTCACAGTCGAAGTAATTGCTCTGAAAAGAGAAGATGTCACTGTTGATATCGCTGTTAAAAACTATATCATTTCAATTACTCCGACTTTACGTTTTTATTAAGATCATTATTATTACACCGAACTCTTTTTTTTTATTTAGATTTCGAATACGTATCTTATTTAACTTTGATCTTCTTCGTAAAAAGGCTTAGAGCTTGCTCAAGCAATATTGAGCTTTACTTGAGTTCGAAACTTCTTGGATACTACGCTCGACTACATTGTCATCGAGTTGTCGAGTTGGGCTTTGAAGTTAGTAGTTGCGCTTATTACTCAAATATCAAGACATAAAGCTCTCTTGCTTGTGAACCGTCTAGTTTACTACCGCGTTTTAAGATTTACGGTTTCATTGACATTACAGAATCATAGTTACAACCCTCTTTTTTAGCAGCGGAGTAAACAGCAACCTTGAGAAGAACGCCAGGATGTTCGAATCGCGGCAATACAAAGTTAAAGGAACTTAAATTTTAATATCCTTGCACGAAAGGTCTTCTTCGATCGTAAGGTCCAGAGAGTACGCGTTCGTCGTTACTAAAAACGCAGAAGCCCGAAAGCCAACGTTCTCGTTAACGTTTTTGTAAATTCTCCAGGCAAAACGAGCGAATCGTCTCGTTAGCATTCTGGAATCCCTTGTGTAATTGCTCGGCCGCCAGGCAAGAACCCGAGGCTACGCGGGCTAGCCGATACGCGATAAAATTTTTAATTAAATTCGTATACCCATTTCCGTTCGCTCTGTTTCATTTTCTTGCGCTGGCCGTCCATGAAACGAGAACACAAGCTCTATCCGTGAAACTGGGCCAAAGAAATATTTACGCGTTGCCGGTAGAATGGCCAATCAACGAAAACGCCTCGCTTCCATACCGTACCAGATATAATTGGTACGCCGTGCTTTGCCAATTAGTTCCGAATTCGAGACAATATCTGCTTAATTCTCCAAGATTATCCGCGCTGATTCCCTCGAATTGCGTGTAACCTACACGCGGTGCCGTAAATAGATGCGATTACTCGTAGGATCTTAGGGCCGCCCGTATAAAGTGTAAAACATTTGCCACCGCTCGGGGAAAAATTACATTCTTTTTACCAATTTACACGGGTCGCTGGAGAGGAATGGTCCTGTTGGGATTTTAGATCCTCCCTCAGGAACTTTTGTTATCGTGCTTTTTCGTAACAGCGTTTCAGACTGTAAAGTTTTTTTAACGCGATAAAGAATAATTCTAACGTTTCGGTGTATAATCTACCTCGCCTAGGTTAGTAGTACTCGCGATATGGCTAACTAAAGTATGCAGGCTAAGAGATAAGACGTATCTACCTGACAATCGATGCATCGGCAGCTATCGGTCAACGAGCAGGTAAGACCAAGTATCTCGACGGCTTCTTTGTAAAGTTCCGCACTCGACTTGCGTTGCCTGGGCGGTGTGGTCGGTGCACTAACTGTCCCTGTACCCGACGGTCTTCTGCCTCTCTTCAGTCTGGAAGAGGACTCTCGAGACAAGGAGGAGGTCGAAGTCGATCCTCTTCGGCGATTGTCGTTGCTGAACAATGCTCGACCTGCCGGCGATGCGAACAGTTGCAGCATGTCCATATCCTGCGATTCAACATAAACATCGATCATTCGTTGTCACGATACATTTGGTTGTCTAGCTTAAAAAAAATTATTCGTACGAAATAGTGTTGGTTGAAGGATTTAGTTGATCCTACAATTTGGACCCTGCAACTTGCGGGATATATGATACTGTACAGGAGATAGATGGAGGTAGGCGAAGGTAGATGTATCATTCTAAACCATTTTTCAAATTTAGTCGACATACGATCATTGTTTTTAATCGCACGATTTTTATCACGTGCAAACAGCCAGCTTTTTCACTGAGCTTTTACTTCTAAATTTCAGCCTATTTTTTAAAGGTATCATTTTGGAAGAATTTTATTGGAAAATTTGTGTAGCGATTAATCTAGCTGCATTCGAGAGTTAAGAGTTCACCTATTTGTAATATTTACCGAATGAAAGTTTCATGAAAATTCGGTAAAGACGGCAAAACATTCCATTATTTCCGCTTTGTAGAGTTGATTGGCCTTTGTCGAGCTTGTCTATATGTACTGGAGCTTTCGTGCATCTGCCTTGTTGATACTCGTTAGTCTACCGAGGAATTCTCGTTGGTTTACCCGGAAGGGCATTATTCTCTTAACGAGGTAAGACGTACTCGCGAGTGCCTCTGTCCTTTCCGTCGTCTCATTCGTTTCATATCGGTGGAAACTCTTTGAGACTTTCCACTTCGTGGAAACGCCCCCGGCGAAAAGGGATTTTCTAACGACGCTACTACGAGCAGCCCCTCACACAGAAACGTTCGTACCCTCTTTCTTTCTCGACGACCAGGAAAAAGCAGTCGAAGAAAATCCGCTGGTGGATTATTAAAGAGGAACGTGTCGAAGCTTTTCGCACGTGTCCCGACAAAGCTACCTTTTCCCCCGTCTTTCTTGCCACGTCTCTTTCAATACTTTGCGTTACACCCTGTTCCTTGGAGCGCCGATATAATTAAAATTATCCTCCACACCTATCTCGAATTGGAATTCCAGAGATTCCACTGGATGTTCGAAAGGCTACTCGAATTAGTCGAAGAACGTTCCTTGGTCGAAAAAACACTTTGTTGGCAACACGACATCTTCGAAATCATGATCGCGTGTCAGGATTCTAAGCTCGAGTTTACGGAGGCTGAATTTCACGTGTGACAGGATATGGCGTGCTTAATTATCGGTGCCAGATCATTAAAAACTGCCTTCGTTTCTGCGGTACGAAACAAACGATCATGGTTAACGCTATTGCAACGCAAACGCCGCGATCGTTTTACCGGAAGAAAATAATTGGAATATACGGAAAAACTGGCACGTACATCTCACGATTTTCATCGCATGTAAGCAACGAGAATGCTCAAGTATTATCAGAAAAATTCAGTGACCGTTCAGAAACTATATCATCGATGCGATAACGCATCACCAGTTATTAAGTAACGGTTGTAATTATTATACTGTATCGCTGATAAAATGAAACAATTCAAAGTTACAAATTTTCAAGCTGGTTCTACAGATCAGTTCATTACGTCTAGTGCGAGTTACATAAACGGGTGTTATACTATCGAAAAAAATGTTTTGTCGGCAACAGAACGATTTCATCTGGAATCTCGACGCAACGGAAGAATTCTCGGAAAATCTATGGTTGAAAGCCTTTTTGCCCGGAGGCGGAGACTTTCGAACTATTACCAACCGTAAACGACCATGATAAGCAAGAAGCACGCTTACAGGCTGTTCCGTAACGCGAAAGCTTCGTCGAGAAACAGCTTGGTGCTTTGGAAGGTACCGCTTAACGGGTGCTTCAATGTTTTCTTGAAAAAGATCGGAAGAATCGCGAGGGAAAATCGACTGGCCAGTGGATAGCACGTAGTTTGTCGCATTTTATTCCCGGCATCTGTTCGTTAAATGCTTTGCGACGATCTCTTGCGAGGCGAGGTTAAATTTTCTGGAGAATTTCCGCAAAGAAGTTAAGGGAAGAGGTGGATCGAGCATAGAATACTGTATATAAAATCTGCAATTTAATAAAATTTTTCAAATTGTACTTCTTACTTCAGGATTTTTTCTACATTAACGTTATATGTATAATAAGCTTCGGTTCGGACGTGTACTCACGAAACAAACTTCGAAATCTTAACAAACAAAATTGGCGAGAAGTTTCTCTTCTTTTCGTTTGAAAAAAGATGAAATTTTTCTTTCACCGCGAAGAGTTAATATTTGGTGGTTAGGTGACAGTTTAGGTTGCGGTGGAAGAAACTTCTTGGCGTTGATTTAAGTTTCATGAGACCACCAGCGATTCGGCTGGCGTTCTTGAACAAGCACGATTAGTCGAAATGTGCTGGTAACACATCGGCGACGAAAAATATATCAGAAACGGTAATTCCTACCGATCTAAAGATCACGAAACTTCCCCGAGTTTTTAACGTGAAATTGTCGAGATTTCTGTCGAGAAACTTTCACAGATACCTTACTCAAATTATTCCACGAGATTTTTATTCGATAACCGAGACCCTAGATATACGAAATTCGAGAAAGCTGAAATACTGGGTCAAAATAAATTGATCGCAAACCGTCGAGAAAAATTCATCAAAAATTCTAATCTCGTGGTTTAATAACGACCTGCGCGTGCTTTTAAAATTTTATAAAATCGAGAGTATTTGAAAGTAAAAAAAAAACCATTTAAACCTTTGCTCGAGTGTCGAGTTTTTAAAAAGTTAATCACCTGCGAACAAAATTCCGAACTTTGAAATTCGAAAGCATAGAAATTCGTTAGCGAAACGAAATCATTTATGTTTTGGCAAAGGGTTATGATCAAAGGGACCGATTAACCGGTAGCATTGATCGGAAGAAACGGCGCAAAAATGTCGACGACGGAGTATCATTTTCCCGGGCAAAAGGATCTTTTCTCCGTGGGCCAATTGGTCGAATCTTTATTTCTGTCGTGCTTGAGGATCCAGAAGGAGACGTCCTGGACCCCGGACAAAAGAGCGGACAGGAAATGGCAAAGAGATCAGATGCTGAGAGACAACAAGCAGAGAAACCTGATTCGATGTACCGAGTGCACGGCTAGACAGAGTTCAGGATATTCCCCGAGGAGACATATCCAGTCTCTTGTTCTCTTCGCTCGTATTTCCAGTAACCGGTGAACTTTCCTCCTCTGTTTCGACGCTGATAAATAGCACGCTGGAAACGACAAGTTAACACCGGGTCTTCTTCTTGAAAATTTCTACGTTGCGCGAAACACGAACGAAATTCCGATCAAAACCCGCGAAACGCTGATGGAAGTTTATTGTTAGCGAGACAATTTGATGCTCTATGCAACAACGATGTTATTTTATACGTGTTTAACCCTCGAACATAAAAAGTTTAGACTGTACAAACTTCCGAGTACAAATTGTCTCCACTATCCTCACCTTGGCTATACGTATAACGAGAACTGTATAATTATTTTCTTCGATAGGAATTCGATTCTTAATGGGAAAAAATGGCGACAGATTCGCGGAAACGATCCGATAAACATTTCACCCAACATCCTAATTACCGTGAACGCGACTGATTGATCCATTCAATTCGCTATAGCGAGATATCGGAAATTCAATATCTACGTCACCGCGGAATCAAGGTCCCTTAGCCGCGGGACTCCTGCAAATTACATTCGGTCTTGTGCACACGGTACACGAAGCATCTCTGTACACATCTGGAATAACGATATATATTATACGTATACACGTAGGCACACGTTTATGCACGTTTGATTCACGAGAGCACGCACAAATAGATAGATGTTCAGGAATTGTTGACATCGAACGGACAAAGTCCCGAGAAACAGCTAACGAAAAAGGGATACTCTCCGTGTCCTCTTCGTTCTTTTTATTGCCGTTTCTACGATCAGACACAGACGTCGTCGCGGTTATTAACCATCGACCCTTTTGTCAGGGAAGTAATCGGGATCATGTGTGGCTTCTAACAAGAAGTTCTTCCTCGTCGTTTTATTTCTTTTATAGCTAGCCGATTATCGGATCTTTTTTTTATGGTTTTTTCGAGATTGGTAATGTCTCAAATCGAGTCAATCAAAATTAATAGAGGAGACGTATATTTTAATTGTTTGCAATAATTTTTTTATACTTTCGTTCAACAGACAGTTATAAAGTAAACAGCGAATACTGTCACTAACGATTAGTCAGCCGGTAAAATAGATGGTGCTAAATAAAACGAGCAGCGCTCAAAGTTGACAGGTTCATTTTTAGCAGAAGCACGAACCATGGAATTGCCGTCTATATCGATGCAATTATCCGGTTAATGTACGTTTTTTTCCCTTTCAAACGAAAGGCGAGAGCAATCCATTTCACTGACCGGTTCGACACGTTACTTTTATTTCCGTCTCATTTTCTCTCTTTAGTTTTCACTTCGTTAATGTTGCAGCACGTATCGATTCAATTTTCTCGGCAGTTTACGAATTTCGTATTCGCCGCAGGAAATGTCCCCTGTTCGGTTGATTATTATTAAATTCGACTGTTGCTCGGAACAGTAGGCTAAAAGTTTTAATTGATAACAGAGATCGAACGATTCGGTAACGTTGAATTTAAATTAAATTCTCTGGTCTGTCGTCTAAATTATCCTTGTTGTACCAAACAGGTGCTAACGTTAGATCCAATCTTTATTTGAATTTAATATCGAAAGTTAACAGCGCTTCGATCAAAGGTGAGAGATTTTACTAGCAGGCTAATAAGAAGAAACCGCCGAAATGGCATCTTCAATTTCTATGGCATGCAATCATAAATCAAATTAAATACTCAAACGGAAGTGAACGCGCGGAGATGTGGTCGCGACTAACTAGCTTAGTTGAGTTCTACTCACCGGTAGCGATTCAGGTGTGTGGTCCAGCACGTATATGTTGTTCGTGTATCCATATAACACCGTGTCCAGATCTGAAATCCAAGGAGCGACGTCGCACATTAAATTGGATCTAACCATTGGCTTCGTCGACGGAATACTAATGCTACGCACAGTTAGCCAACTGCGCAGCATCGTGTTCTTCCAATTACGACCGACTCGCTTCTTATCAACGCGTCCCAATTCTATCCGATATGAAACGACAGAGGAAATTGAACCGGGACTAATCGCAAAATCGAACCTAAACGCTTATTGCAAACCGATATCTTTCCTTTCGTTGATTCGTTTTTGTATTCCCATAGACTGCAATTAATTTCCTATTGTACTTTCATCTACACCGTTAAAAGGAAACATGTATGCGGCTCTGTTGTATCCTTATGTCCGTACATTCGCACTCACCTACTAATACATTAAAAATTTGAAAGCGCAAGAACGACGATTAGTAGTTAATAAACGCGAACGACACATAGTCGCGACAAAATTAGTTTCCCATTTAATAGACAGTTAACCATCGAACAAGCTAACTTTCGTTAATAGTGTTTTTCTAAAGAAGTTTAATGAAGTTGGCCGCCTACGGTGGTAAGGTCGTTTGTCGATGGAAAAATAATTAGATGTAGACCGGAACCATCGGCGTAAACTTTGTCCCCGAGCGACCACCAAGATTGATCGGGGGAAAAGTCTATCTCGGTTAAAGGAAAAAAAATCTCTACGAGAGTAAATCAATTTACAGCGTTCAATTACGACGAAGAAATAAAACTACCGTAAAGCGTGAAGTGTTTAGAAGGGTGAAGCCATTCTGTATCAGTGTTACGAGAATATACGATTCTAATGTCTCCTGGGGAATACTTGCAAACACCGATATATCACGGAAAATCCAGGAACGAGCACGATTTATGCGTTGAAATCTCAGACCGAGCTCAGGGAGCGGAACAATTTTTCAAAATTATTACCCCAACCTGTATGGTGGCTATCCGTCCATGAACGAGAGCCACTTCGATCTCGATCGCGATTCATTTCCATGCGAAAAAGGTCTTTTGTCCCGCTCGTACCACCGCCTTATATCGAACATGCGCATGGAGATAGATATTCGTCGATCAATCAATTGCATTCGACAGTCTATCGATATATCGTCCATCGTCCGCGCGTAAAAGCGGGAATATCGATTTTCATCCGCGCTCATTCACCATTTTGCGGTAGTTTCGATTATTGGAAAAACGGAACTAGTAAAAAGTGTATTTAAGATCAGTAAAGGCTAATATCATATTAATCGTGTTTCCAGCGAAAATCCTTAATAGTTTCACTACTTACGATGTTTGTATGTTTTAAATCGCATCTTACTTTCGTGTTTGCACTCCATTTCCATCAGCTCCTGCACCGTTCGGTTTATTTCATCACGTTCCGTCGTTCTATCGTGATTCCACGTCTGACCATATCCTACGTTGTTCTACTTATCGCAACTCCACCGATTTCTACTTTACGCGTCTGATCACGTTCCGCTTCATTCTACTTGCGTGATCAGACACGTTATAGCACAGGATATGCAGTCATTACGCTCTCCCATTTTTCTATGCGAGTTTCAAGCCTTTTTTCCCACCTTTCAACAGATATCGTTCTACTAACTAAATTTAGTATTTGAAAAGTTAGTTTAACAAATTACGCTACGTACAAATTTCCATTGCAAATGCCGGCGAAAAGAAAAAAAAGAAAAATGGAGACGAGATACGATTGTTTGCACGTTTCGCGATTAAACGACGCTTTCCCCAGGTGGCTGAAATTTTTCGACGCTTCGCCTCGTGTTACGGAGCACCGGTTTCCGGTCAGCTAATTCCGGGGCTGCAGCTCTTGCCCAAATCGTGCACAACCCAGCCGGAAATAACGAATGAATTTATCCCAAACGACTGTTCTGCGCCAATGGTGACCAACGAACGCACACGCACACACACGCGTGTACACAATATAACGTTATTATCCACTCTTTGGCCACGGCGCAGCCATGAATACTTGTGTGGCATCCGTTTCATTTCCATGACGAACGTTAATTATCGTTAGACTCTGTTCTCCGATCGCACAATACCAACTCGTTATGATGGTTAAACAATCCTGCAAATGAGCAATTCCTCGATATCGATGAATCTATGAACCAACTTGTGTACGAAATCGAGCGAATACACCAATTTTTAAGGGACTGAGCGTAAGTAGAGAACGATGTAAATAATCAGACATCCAACACATTCTTATTTTCCTATATTTTTTACGCGATAAGGATTATTTTGCATTATCATGTACGATGTTTGGTAGTACGAGTATAAAATTGTGCATTCGAAGAATCTTTCTCCTCGGTTTCTTTCCTCCAGCTGCATCCATCTTCGTGCATGCGTTTCACATTTCTTGGAAACCGTGCCATGCGTTATGCAGCAACGCAGGAAGAAAAAAGTACGCGTTATACATCGTACCACGAAGATTTATTACTAATTACTTTTCCATGCTGACCTATTTTTATTCCTTCGAGCCCTTATTTGCATGAATTTATCATCATTATTTTTCTTCCTCTTGTGACGCTATGTATGCGGAATATATGTATGCGTGCGCCGAAGCAATCGCGATACAACGCGACAATGAGATTTATTATTGCAATTCATATTGAAATATTTGGTGAATATTTCAACAGAAGTGGAAAACTGTAAGGAGATACGACCGTTACGATATCGGTTGACACTTAATTCTGTCTAACTTTTGCGTTACATGCGCTAAAATCAGTTCGTAAATCAAAGTATCATTTAACGAATAGAATAATTGATTAGCCCGTTATCGGTAAAATAATCATCGCTAATCTCTCTTTACAAGCCACGTAATTAGTTGGCCAGTTACGTTCAGATTGTAAGCCAGACACGAAGCCGTGAGCTCGTAAATCGTTTCAAGATGCAACGAAGGAAATTAATATTATATCCTTAATAGCAATGCAAAGTATCCAGTTACGATGATGGAAACGACGGCGAACCCATTTAATGCCACGCAAGCATCCGCTCCACTGATCCGCAAATTCGTCCAATTAATCGCGGTTCTAACAGTAACGAACCATCCTACCCCGGCCGTAATTACGATCCTCTTTCTGGTACCTCGCTAATAGCAATCACATCGCTCGTTCGTCCATAATATATCATCACGATGACGTGACGACGCCAATGGTCTATAGTTTGCTCCATTTTCCCCTTGGTTCCAGAAACGTTATCTCGAAACATTCTCCACCACCGTTAAAATTTACCCCTCCATTTCTTGAGCTAATGTTATAAACCGATCAGCTTATCTCGTTAGCCATTTCATGGTAATAAATGAATCCGATGCGTGGTCAAACAACTCATGAAAATCTAATGCATCGTAGTTCTGTCGCATGCCAGATTCAACACACCAGATACGTAACGCGTGGGAGATTTAATGCATAGATGATTTAACCAGCGGTGATACAACGCGTAGCGATATGTCTCGTCATCGGTCATTAATTCGTCACGATAGCGACGAAGAAATCAATCCCTACGTTTCACTTTAAGAAAAGTTTATTAAATTCGAAGCGTCCAATACAATTGCCAATAAAACACGTTCAGTTCTCATGGTCAGTTTCAGAAAGTTTGCTCGGAAGCTGAAAATTTTCCGGAAACCCGTTTAACGAGTCGATAGTTTGCAAAGCTGCCAGCACTTTGCATCGTTCCTCTCGCGTACGAACAATACACACGCTCGTAATATACATATGTATGTAGGTTTGATTAGCCGTTGGCAGCCGAACCTCTCTTGTAATTCTCCGTGTAGATGCAAATTTTATGCAGTTCTCTAAGTTCCCTAAGTTTTACATCCACGTGTTAATTGGTTTGCCAGCCTGTTGACGAGCAAACTTCGCGACAACATTTTGACATACAAGAACTGTCACTTCTCTCTATAAAATTTCTTTTTTCTTTAAACAAGTTTGCATTCGATTGGTCTAAACAAACTTTTTAATTTAACCGATGGCTCGAGGGTTCCGGAAAATATTTCGATTAATCATTTTATTTGTCTGGACCATGTTCTTAAAGAAGGCATTAGGCATGTTCGCGACGTAACGAACGTGAGAGTAAATAATGAACAGGTGAGTCGACGACTATCGTTCATCGATTCCTAATTGTCACGAGTCCCGCAGCAGCACAGCGCGATGTCTAAACACACGTTTCGTAGTTGAAGGGTTAACAAAGTAGCAGCACCCCAAAGTTTCGCCACAATGTACCCTAACGAATAGGGTGGAAATCAGCCTTGTCATCGTCGGCTCACGGCAATCTCCGTGCAATCAAATGGCAAACACCGGGCTCGTGGAGAGCTAGTACGTCGCTGCGGACCGTTTCCGCGAGCCACGTACTTCCATATGCAAATTGCACGCTACGACCTAGCACGTCGTGCAGCGAAATCGAATCAATATTGCATTAGGAAGGCCGGATGCTACTGCGATCCGAGCATGGACCTCTATTCTACTGAATAAATTATGCCGAAGCGCGGAGCCTGCTCTCTCTCTCCCTTTTCGTCTATCTTTTGATAAACGGGCCTCGCACCACACCAGACCGGTTACCCTCAAATTTTTGATGGCCTAGCCCGCGGTTTTCCACGAATATTTCATCCGGGAACCGCGTACCCGTATTCCGTCACGGGAGGAACCGTTTCGTTGCGGGATCAGTTTCCTGCTGAAATCGATCGACACTCGGCAAATCGAAACGTTTGTGGCCAAAGTACTTGATATCGATTCTTTCTGTTCGAACAGGGATCAGATATCGTTTGTGTTTTTGCGAGAGCAAATTCGAAATTTTGGTGTCGCAGTCATCGCGCATTACATACTATCGATCGCAGTTATCCATTAGTACTAATTTATTATTAGTTGTTAGCCATTAATTATTACTTACGCATCAGTCGTATTATAGTGGGTTGTGATCGACCAAGCTAAAAACCTTGGGAAAAGATGAAAATGAGAAAAGGTCGTAAGGTAACGACGTAATCTTCAGTTCTTACTGGTAGATAAGCCAGCGGTAATTTTAGCGAATAAAACGTTGAAGAACCGTCAGATACGGCAAAGAACTCATTTCCACGGTCCATTATACGCGATCGTAGCTCGAAAGGGAGCTTCGAGTCGCGGAGATTGATTTTGTCGGGGGCAACAGAGCGTGGCAAGTTGTGGCGTTTGATATCGAGTGAAGCGATAGGTCAAGGAGCGAAGTCAACCGAGATTTCCGAATAGTTTGAAGCGTGGATTGCCGCATAATACCAAATACTCGCTTTATTAAAGGATTCGCGATAGATCCTGATCCTACGTATTAACTTTACCCTTAACTCGGATAACGTATACTGTCCGAATTTCCCAATATTTCAGCTACAAGCGAAACCAAACGGAAGAAATATCTTTCGTGAGAGATATTGTGCGATTTTTCGGAATAGATGATCCGAAAATTAAACAATAAAGCTTCATCCTCGTTTCTATTTACGATAACCTTTCATTCTGAATTTATTTCGAGATTATTGCTACGCTACGTCATACTACGGTCAAGTAAACGTCGTACGATGCGATTTCGTTGCAGCAGCCGTATCGCATTCGAAGCTGATCATCGTTCCGATTCGCGAACGTTCAAATGGCTAAGGGACTCGAATCAAGAAACGGAACCAGTTACGCCATTTGACATTGATAGGAACGATAGATTAGGAGAAGCTAAATCAAGCGAACTTCCAAAATGCTGTGCAACCCGCTACGGTTTGAGGGTAAATACACCGAGGGCCACTTGGCTAACGCTAAATAATTCATAGAACACCCCTGAACGTCTATACGCCGTCGGTGCTATGCCAATAGCTGTTGGACCGTTCATCACAGACTATTGATTGGACTTCAGCTTTCCCTTGCCGATCCTTCTCGCTCCTTCGGCCAACTTCCTGAAACCGAATGCAATCAGGCGACGTATGACATTTACCAATCTCAAACGGAAAACCCGGTTGCTGTTCGAGATATACATATATCCTACAGACACGATTAGCCCAGTCCGATAAATTATTCAACGCTCTCTCGATGTTGCTTTGTCCATTTTATGGACCTTTGTGAATCACTACGTCGCCCATATTTAGACTTTTAGGTTATCCAAAATCTAAATATTCAAATCGAATCGAAAATGAAACGAATCGACAATTTTCATTTTGTCCATTTAATCGATTAATCTAGAAATCCCCAAATTCTTGCGGGTCGGAATTCGCATTTCGAGAATTGATGGTACTTATGGAATTTAGCTCGAGTTCACGAATACCTGTCATTTCAGCTAAGTTTTCTACGCGTTTTCTTTCCTCTTTATTCGGATAGCACGTGCATCCGTCAGAAACGTTGAAACGCACGCGACAAGTTTACGAATTTCAGCGACAACGACGGATGATCCAGCAGATCCCTTTGCCAAATATACACAGTAAAACGAGCACGAAAGCTCGAGTTATACAAGAAATGCATTACGTGGAGGGAACGCGTTGAATAAACGTTCCAGTGTTCAGCCGAAGGCCTCCTCGTTATTGGAGTGCGTGCTATAAATCTCTGTTGGTAATAAAGCCTGGGATTGACGTAATAAGCTCTCGGTGGTACGATCGTATTCTGCGTGGCCGATCTTTCATTAACGAGGTCAACTTTCCCGTCTTTTCTTCGAAACGCTGCATAAGCACGCGTCCCTCTCTTTCTATCCTTCATTTTGTACTTTCTTCTTCGTTCGCTGACGTCGACCGTTAAGCAATAACGCCAAGCGATATGAAAGTTTAGAGAGAAAAGATCGAAAGAGAGAGGACGATTTCGTTTGTTCCCTTCATCGACGCCAGTTTCTCCGCTATGTGGGCTGAAAGTTCAAGAAGTAACCCTCGCAAAGCCGCCGACTTACTTTTAACAAGCCGACCTGGCCTCTCTTTCTAGCACCAAATCCCAGAAGAGACCACTGCACTCACGAGTGTCGGCTAATTGGATTCTGTTATCGCCCGTGTTCTTTTGCTTTCCGGAAAATATGCTTTTCTGGGGCCAACGTGACGCCGCCAACGGTGTCAACCTACGTTTCCGACTTTCCACGAGATAAGTCACGTTTTCAAGGCATCTAGATAATCTGATCGCACTTTGTGGACTAGTTTCGACATCGCTGTCGAAATAATGGAAATAGTCGTATTTAGTAGGACGCGTAGAAACGGGAATGGAAATTACATAAAGTACATGAATTTCTCGGTTCGACTACTTTTCTAGTCGATATTCGTAAAAATTTAATGCTCGCAAATTGCAAAAAATAATATTTGAAACTAGTAAAAGTTTTCAGGATATTTAAAGAAAATTCTTTCGCTGTGACTCGTTGATCGAGAAACTGTCGGGTATCAACTCGCTGCCGTTTCTACCGCATCCAAAAACCTGGTTATCCCACGAGACTCAACCCGGAACGGATCCTAACGCGAGATTTCCATTTTCTAGTCATAAATCAAAATGTCGTCGATTCGATCGCGCAGCAGCCCACTTTTTCAAACCGAACACAACCCTTGTCCTTCCCTTTTTCAACCTTTCATGGACTGTGCTTCTCGTTCACGGTTAAGTAAATAACGATCGTTTTGAGAAAGTCTGGCGTTAATGGCGACTTCACAAAGCCTGTGTTTTAGAAAAGTTTTTCGCTCTAACGCTTTTCTGCGTTCCTTTTCTGCTTTCTCATCGTGTTCCTTAAACATCTGGCTGTTTTCTCGGCCGCAGGCTACAGCGAAAACTTGGCCAATTACGGCGAATTAAACTTCTTGAAAATTTATAAGAGGGTGAGGTTTGACACACCGACGAGGAAATGAAACAAAGTCAACGCTCTTTTGGTATTGATTCGCTGGTTATCATGAATATTACTCGTTAATATCAATAACACGATTTGATAAAGTATACATTTCATAAACGTTATCTTCGATTTGCCCTGTCGTGATTTAAATTACAGATCTCGTGTTTCCAGGCAATGCATTGAACATATATAAATTTACAAAATTAATTTATGTAAATGTACCGACGTCACGGTTCTTGATCGAAGCGAGACATTAAATTCCGTTGAAATTGATACGAATCAACGCAACGTCCGATAGGAATTGAAAATTTTGACTAATTAAATGTCGCTGATGAAACGATTCGACGAATTTAAGGGTATATCGAAAGAGAATCGAAGGTACAAGAAAAATACGACGCAACGTTCCTAGGACAAAATATCGAAAGTCGAAGGATCAATGATAGCAACGCTTTCATGAACACCCTTCAAAACCGATCGAGCTTCCTCTGCCAAGGATCCCAGGAAAGGGAAACGGGAAGATCGAATGGGGGACGAAGGGGTGAAGGTTCAGGCTATTTCAGGAAGCCGTAGTGATTACGCTTCGGTCGCCAATGAGAGCTTATCTCGTCGCCTTGTAAAGAACCGTCTATATATACGTAGCCATTACTGGCCGCATGGTGCAGCAACCCCTCAACCCTCTCGCCCACCTCGTCGGACCAAACCCCGTCAACCGCCGGTAAGTTATTATGTCGTGAAAATAAGGAGAAAATTGGAAAGCAGTTTAACCGTGAAAGTGGTGTCAATTACTGTCTCGCTATCGGCTAAGGTACCTACCCTTCTTCAAGACGTTTTAAACAACCGATCAAAAGACACGTGGCTTCGACTATTTCTTCGTCGGGCTCCTAACGTATCAATTTCCGAACAAAATTAATGACTACACTTTCGCTACATTATAATGGATGAATAATAGATGAGCGACTAGTTGTATAGCGTAACCGACGTTTCGAGTTATAAATAATTACGCATACTCTAATCGAGAGAGATGAATAACGTCCAACTGGTCTCACCCTTCACCATTAAAAACAAACTTTACTTTCCTACGAGTTTATCTGTCGCCTCTAAAATTATAATGATCATACTATTCGTATCGTTGACGAAGGATAGAGACAAAATGTCGGAAGAGCAAACTTTTCAGAGTGTGGTGTTTCGATATTCGAAAATAATAATATTCAACGAGTTGATAAATTGCGAAAAGCTCTATCAAACTTTCAGTAACACATTGCATCATGGAACCGACGTTTCGAGTTATAAATAACGGTGCACGTTCGTCGACGAGAAGACTAATATCTGACTAGTATCGTCCTACTCTACTGAAATTGAACTTCGGTTATCTCTCTGTGACTCGTCAAATTATAAGCGCAAAGTTCATTCGTGTTTTGTATCGTTAATATCGATGCTAGTAAATTCGGACGTATCGAACACTGTCGAACAACCGATTCACGGTGACATCCAAGTTCCAGTAATAAAAAGACACACCGACGGTTTATTAGAATGAAGAAGAGCATTGATTGGCTCCGTTACACGCGAGCTCGAGGCGACGATGATGCTTACAGGAAAAGGGAAATCATCGATCGAGTCTTTTATCCGTTTTTCATTCAGCCTCGTCGTCGAACTTTGCTCCAACAGAGGAAACTGGAGGGAATTCCAGTTGAAGCGTCGACGGTGATCGACGATCAACAATAATTCGCTTTTTGGCAATGCCGAATGGACGGAAATACGGATGAAAGTGCCGAGAATAATGAAAGGATCGAGGTCCACCGCTGGGAACAAAGCAATCCCAAAAATGTCCGCGTGCAATATCGGCACCTGTTGTCCCGCGAAATAACCGAGCGTTATTCGTAAAGATTGCGTCTTTCGTGCACAATCGCGGTCCGAATCTGATTGTTCGACGACTTTAATCACTGCTTTAGAAATTTCTGACTGGTCAACAGTTGTGTTCGTTATCTAGATAGAACTGTACGTTTAACATTCGATATAACAGGCGATAACGATTTTTAGTTCGGCTAGATTCAATGTTGACAATCCTGGATTGTAACGGTTACGTAGACAAGTTGTTGAAAGCGTTTTTGCAACGCACTGTGTCGGTAGAACGTAAAGTAAAACGTTTAACTCGTAGAAATTTCAGTCGTAGACGTTCAAAAAGCGAACTTATTGTTTTAGCCGCAAACCACAGTTTCGCGTTGGCACGTGAACGTAAACGTTGACCCCAAACAGAAACGCTGCCGAAAAAGCTACAAAAACTTTCGAGAGAAAGAACGCTTTTTTCCAGGAACACGCAACCGTGCCATTTTCGCATTCAAATGTATACGTGGCCTAAACTTTAATTACGAAATGAGAACTGGGTTAATCACTCGCGATTCAGCCAACTTTTAGAGTGCATTTTTCTCGCTGTCAAGTTTCAAACGTTCAACGACACCTGTCCATTTTCTTTATCCCCTACACAACGGTCGAATACAAATCACGCTACCGATCAACAATTTCATATTCAACGATGGATACGTTGTTTTTATAACCGATAAATAAATGAATGATTTTTAAACGCGTACGAATGGAAATTTGCAACGGCGCGGGCGCGGCGAGTAAAGTTTAACGAACCACATCGTGCCATGTTATTTCCGTCGTTTTCGTTATTTATCGCTCCAATTTATTGCTCTGCTCAAGCTTTTGGAACCGTTCCGCTGGATTTACCGAGACACGCTGTATCTCCATTAAAACTTTATGATAAACACGCGGTCGATATTTTAGGCAGAATTTTACAAACGTAACTATCGATGAAACCGATCGTTGTCGTAAGAGAATTGTTCAAATTCGGTTGCAATCGTGGTACAGGGTGATCATTACCTAGTCGCTGCGGGTCGAATTTCGAAAACCGTTTGTTCTTTTTTTATTTATGTTCGCAGGTGGCATAGCTCGTTTCGGTTATTTATCGAGCAGCTTATGAACTTCATAACCACGTGTGCAAGCGAGTTATTAGATCGAGCGACCAAAGCTGTTTCAAGCTTATGATAAAGGATCGGTCGACTAACCTGTGGGTGTGCATGGTGTTCTTGCCGCCTCCACGAGGTCCTCGCGACTTCCCGGCGGTGCTTCCAGCATCGTTCCGCTGCCGGCGAATTTCTTTACGCATAGCAGGCTCAACGCTGAAATCAAAGTATTTAGCTTGTTAAAATCACACGGCAATTTGCCTCGAGTTGCTCTTCGAATTCTATCGATATTCGAATGATCGAGCAAATCGTTCGAACGAACAATTTTTTATCGGATAATTCACCTATTCCAAGTTTTAACTTTCGGAAATCATCGCGGTAGTAAACGCGTCAAAGAACGATCTATCAATTAGTCGGGCCAAAAAATTGCATCCAACAGAGCTAGTTTGATCAATGTTTTGAAAAGGGTATTCAATCTTTCGTTAACTGACAAAAACATGGCACGCTCAAGCTGTGCCGTCGTCAACGTATTTTTCAAACCGCACTGTCCTTCATTCCCATGCAATTTACTATCGTCCAAGGCAAAAGGAGAACACCGGTTATCACGGGATCTCGTCACTAACGCGCGAAGACGCGTTTTAATTAAATTTTCACAACCACAACGCCGCCAGGCATTCTCGCACATACGCGCGTACGCAAATACGCTTGTATTGGAAGCGGTTTACGCGAGTTACACTGTTTCATCTTTATGCTCGAGCTGCGAGCTGGGAAGAGAGTAGCTAGCAACAACAGGGTGATAACGCTAGGAGAACGTCTTGCATGATTAATTTTGCAGCCTCATCCGAAATATCAGGCGCTCGAAACTCTTTGTTTCATTTTTCTGCCTCCTTCGTGACTGGAATGGTCGTTTGTAAAAAACAGCGACTCGTACGTCTGTTCTCGCGATTTTAAATATTTCGTAAACGTGTGCGATATCATTTTTTACGTTCGCATTTAAAACACGCATGTACATATTAATAATTATTCATTACCGCGTTACAGCGGCAGAAGGAAAATAGGTCGGGTATAAATATCGTACAGAAATTCTGACACTCTCGTTGAAAGTGGGTATCACCGAGCATTTTACACCGTTTATGCATTTCCCTCTGTAAACTTTTCGATTCTCCGAGACATCCGTTTTCTGGGAACCAAAAATGTTTCCTTTATCATCCTCGACAAACCTTGGGCATTGTTAACGAGTTACTTCGCTGGAAAACTTTCCGTTTATCCTGCAGCCCCATTCCAAGCCTTTCAAAAGGATGGAACAACTCCTAAGGATACCCGAAAACGAGCCACAACGTGGAACAGCGCCACTTTCCATTATGCTACTCTACCGTCAAGGAGGAAAAAATTCTTCTTTTATCCCTTCAATCATCTCTAGTAGCTGTTTAACTATAAATAGAGAATTTCTCGAGCGCTCGCTGTCATCGTTTACTTGGTCCAGATGCCATTGACGGCTTTTCATGGAAGAGCAAAGTTTTAACGACGCAATTCCTCGAGAATCGTCGGTCGAAAATAAAGCAGAGAAAAAATTTGCACAGCTTGCGATCTTAAAACGGTGTTGTCATTCTTCGTGTTCGCCTTGGCACGAATTTCTTCGCTTCCCGATGGTAAAATTCCGAGTGCGATTCGAAGGAGGTGGAAATACTATTCCATCCCGACTCTTCGACATTTTGCGGTTGAATTTTCATGCTTTGACGATAGCCAGGAAGCATCGAGGAATCGTTTACGAGCACCGAACTATTGCTTTGTTTCGTTCGATTTTCCGATGGCCTTTGACTCCTCCGTCGATTTCTTCTTCCCTCTTCTCGATCCTATTGTGCCAGCTAGATCGAGCAGATCGCTTTTTACACGCCGTGGCCTTTCTAATCTTCCTCTAGGAACGCCCGCTCTTTCCCGTAGACGAGTTTGCGGATACTTTCAAAGCAAATTCGTCGGCCACAATTCTTGATAAAATTGCGCCTTTCAGGCTCACGTCGAAGAAGAAGTTCGAATTGCATTTCAACCGGGTGCATTGTCGTGAAACTTGCCTCCGTTTCTCGTGCAATCCGACGAAATTGGATCACAACCGGGTGGAGAAAAATACTTTCCTCCTCGTTGTCAATCCTTTTCTTTCGTGACACGAAACGTCGACAAACAGAATTCGTTCCCCCACGAATAGTCCTTTGATATTACCGATAGTCGTTGGTCGAAGAAATTTACCTAATCAGAAAGTGACACTGACACCGCAACGATTTAAAGGTATTTTCGGCTCTTCCTATCGTTCATTTTCCATATTTTAAACTGTTAATTTTAGTCGATGGGTTGGCGTACGTAATTCGAACGCATGGGTCAGGAAGAATTCGATATTGCCGTTCGCGAATTATTAAAAGGCTCGTTTAAAATGCAATATTGTACCAAACATCGGAGCATTGTTGCAAGTTCTTCGATTATTAAACGCATGGTAACGATCTGATTTCATTTTAATTTCAATCTGTTCGCGTTACAAACAAATTCTTTGCCACTTACCCCGCTTCACGTCCCGCCACGTGTTCGTGATTTCGTCGGATCTTCTTAGCCCGTTTGGTGTTCACCCATATATTCCTCTCACATCGTTCTGACGACCAGCTATCTTCGAACCTGAAACAGAACCAAATAATACATCGTTAGAAACGATTCCTGTGTTTTCGATAGATGCTTGCGTCGATATTGATTTCACTCGCGAACTTCTATTGTACCCAGTGATTACAATAATATCTGTAGTCCATTGTTCTGTCCGTGGAAACGTAAACTGCGCTACTAAACTCACAACGAAACTTCATTGAAACGAGAAGCTACGGATTAAACTTTATCAGTGAAGGAAACTTCGTTTAAACAACATCGATGCAAAGAGTCAAACAGTTGACGAGTCAAGTTGCCGAAATAATTGAACGAAAGTACCGAGGTGACTAAAATCGAGTAACGATCGAATCAGATAGACGTTAAACGTAGTAAAATACGTGCTTCTAGATTCTTTGAACGCGTTTATAGTTGATTATTTATCGAAATAGAATTATTAGGATCGATCTGGCAACAGGAGATAACGCGTACGAATTATAGGAAGCACGAACCCGGATATTACGTGCTCGTTGTATCCAGGGAGCGATAAGGGTGATAGTGTCACTCGTCTAGCTAATTACTAGTTACCAACTATACGACTCTGGGGATCACTCCGGCTCACGAATGAAGCGCGTGTGTACGTAACAGGGATGGACTACGTGTTCAGGGCTAGGAATCTCGATGTCTGCATAATGCAGTAATCGCTCAACTTTCGAAATGAATTTTGTTTTTACGGAAAAGGTCGTTTCAAACTCCTCTTTCGCTAAATAACATTGTTCATTACCGCACTTTTCCATTTACATAGCACAATTTAAGCATCTGCTCTGCTAAACACATTATCCGATATGCGACAACTCGATCGTACAACGTGCATGACCATACGCGTCAGTTTTCATCGTGGAAGTTGACGCGTTAATCGACTTAAACTATTCGTCATTCATAATTATTCCAGTGTGTATTTTCCGTGATACAGGACCAGCATGCGTAACGTTTGATACTGACACAAATTACAGATAACCCCGAAAACCGCACACCAATAATTCCAATAGCAGAGCCACGCGAAAATATCGTTCGCGTGATAGGTATCGGAAATAACAGCGACCTCGTTTGCTTTTGCGCCCAGAGAAACATTTCTAGATGACAGATTTGGCTCTCGTATTTCTTTTATCGGTAAAAAGTTCGAGCGCTTATCAAATTGTACGTAATAAATCATTTACCGCAGTAAAAGTAATAATAAAATACACATTTTCCGTATGACGAAAAATTGCACGTCGAACACATGTCGAGCTTCGTTAGTTTCGATTTCACAGATAACGTCGTCTATTCCAAATAGTTAAACGGTGGTTAATTCGATTCCAGATCCGATCGAAAACGAAAAGTTTGGTCGAAGACCGAGCCCATTTCGATAGAGACTAACGCGTTCACATTGAATATAATTACATTTGAAACCGTGAACATTATCGAACGAAATTAAATTATCCATAATGAAGCATGCTACAAAAGCATTTCGAGCTCGTGCCTCGTACAAAATGACGTGTAATTTGAACGTGGTACATTAACACTAAAATAACTGGCTGCAGATGTGCAAGTATCATTAAATTACAAATTCATTGGAAAAGTAAATAAATTATCGAATATAATTATTTCTTATATCGGTATAATTGTGTTCGCAGCAATCAGTGTCTAAATCATTTTCTCTTGTGTATATTGTTACGAAGAACAGCAAACAGTTCTAGTTACATGGCCGGAAAACACCAACTGTTTCGAGTTTCACAGCTTTCTCGCTGCTCTGACCACAATTTTTCCACTTTGATCGACGTGGCATGAGCTCGAATCCGACGACCGGTATACTCGAGTAGTGACTTGTACAATCTGAAGGGAACTCGATGAGTAGCTGTGAAAGTTTCGTTGAAGGGGACGATTGGTTTCTGACTGAAAAGAGCTTTCAGGCGGCAATTACCAGTTCGCCTGACGGTGACCACTCGAGCGATAAGCGAAACTCCTGTCAGGCTTTTGCTGATGTACGAGTATCACGGATCTGTTCTCACGAATTAGTGGATGCGCAGATAGCTGTACCATTATCTAACACCTGCATTTCCGTTTAGCCGAATGATCACGAACGCGTAGTCAAGTAACGTTAACGAGGCAAAATCGTTCGACTATCGACATGGATCTCTCTGGTCGTTTATCCATCGACCTCTATGCTTCTAGATCCCTGTTGTACAACTCTTCGTCGCAAGCTTTAAACGATTTGAAAACTCACCGCTAACACAGACAATCATCAAGTAGATTGACAATTAATTGTCGTTTCGTTAGAAAATACGCGACGAGTTGTGAAATGCATTTAACTGGCAAGAATAGGGCACATATAGTTCAGAAATTGGACAAAGAGAGTATTTGAACGAGGTGAAAAAGCAGAGATTAAGAAGAGGGCCAAACATCCCTTATCTTGTAACAGTGCCAAGAGAAACTGGGGATGGAAGATGGAACGAGGAGCACATTAAGAGATAAAAGATTCGTCGTCATGAAATTTACGACCAATTTCGTTCCGGAACACTATTCTTGGGTGTTTGCAGCGAATTCAAAGGTTTCTCTCGTCTCGTTCGACACGAGTCTTTTGAAAGATATTCGGAATTAACTAACACGACCAATTAAATTGCGCGTTCGTTCGTCAGAGTTTCAACAACGACATACGATCCAACTCGATATAGCGATAGAAAAATATGAAATTTTGAAATAAAGTTTAATATAAATATTACCGAGTAAATTGGGTTTTTAATCAAACGTGTCGAGCGTTCGTTCGACTAACTCGCTTGTATCGAACGAATTAAACTCGGTTTAACAGGCGAGAGATAAAAGTTACGGGGCACTAGATTTTATTATTCCAGTTTGCCGTTGACGTTTCGCACAACCGCGTGCTTACATTTCTTATTTGCTCTTGCGTGGTCTGCAGTGCATACACCTCGCAACATGTGTTCACACATGCACACGTGTCCGGGATAGCATTATGCATGTCACACGTGTACTGTACGGTAATGCAATGACCGTACGAATGATCGATCGTTGAAAGATGCAAAATATTTCGCATGCTATTGAAACCTTTATAAATCACGCGTTTTCGGGGATTTTTCAAAGTCTTGTTCACGTTACGCTCTCATGTTTTTAATTCAACCTGATCTATTCTACGATGCGTTTGGTATTTCTATCTTGGTAACACGGTTAGGATTGTCATTGGTCATTACAGATGCAAATTGTTTACTCGAAGGTTACGATGTCGAACGATTGGATATAAAACCACTCCAGATTTCGAGCGACAAGTTCGCTCGCTAGTAAATACAAAAACTAGAACGAGAACAGCCGTTCGAAATTTGAAAGTAGAACAAGACATAGGTACATAGATGTTCTAGGTTTAGAAGCAGTACACGATGCAAATCAGCGTATGCATGCACGTTAGTTCCAGTAGGAATAGAAGCTTTAATACAAAAGTTGATCAACGGACAGACACATGTTTACCGTGTCGGATGAATTTTGCTATATAAATAGAGTCGAACTACAGTTATGCAGCGTATACGAAGAGCTGATTGTTTGTTTCAACCTAACATGTGTGTTTGAGTGGTCGGTGGCGGAAGTGCCATGTGTATGCAGGTCAGATGTCCCTTGCATTTTGTAATCCACGATGTTGTCGGATTACAGGAACCAGCTTCGCACGTGAAACTTTCGATGCATTTTAATGTTCCGTCAAATTTTATCCGTGAAACAACACAGAAGATTATAAACATTGTAATTGTAGTTAGATCAAACTTAATCTTCTTTCGTCCTCACGATCCTTTTCCCTTTTCCTCGCTCGTCGATGTAGATACGTTTACAAATATCCGCTCACCTCCCTTCATTTTTCATTCTTCGCGTGTCTTTTCTTGCTTTTGCGAAGATTGCTCTTATATCGGGATGCTGCAGTTCGTACACACCTGTGTGTCGTTCCGCGCGAAAAAGGACGAGTTCGTAAGCCGGAGTACAGGCAAGAATATCAAGTAGACAGCACTTACGCTTCAGCGATCTCGTAACCTTATCGTCGCGTTGCACTCGACATATTTCTCTTCGTCTGTCCTCTGCGTTTACGTACACCTTCGTTATCCTTTCGAATGTTTGCCGATTTCTCGAGTTTTTAACACTTTGAACGATAATCTGTACGCGGAGAAATAAATGGTAGAGAAAAGAACGAGGAAAGAAGTATTGTAATTTCCTTGGGTCACGAGCCGTCGCAAAAGTTTGCGAAACGGCCCCCAGCTATCCGGATGCAAATGAAATTTTGCAAGCTCGTGGTCGCCGAAGCAGACGTTTATTAAAGTTCGAGGCACGCTGCATACGAGGAAAAGAATTACCCGGTGAACCGCGACTCGATTGAATATATTTTCCAGAATAATTCACTAGAGTTAACCGAGTACTGAAACGTGGTTAATTAATTAAATACTCGTTGCTTCGAATATTTACCGTTTACACATCATATTTAAAGTAATTTTTTAGCACGATCTATGACGAACTGACTTTGCCATTCACGTCGTATTCGAATAAATTCTACATCGTCGATTTCAATTTTTATAATATCCTTTAAACTAATTAATTCTTAATTGTTCAAGAAGCGAAAAACAGCGTTGAATTTATCATTGAAACAGGGAGAAGTTAAGAGGATGTTCGTAATTTAATTAAAATGGATTTAGAAGGAAGAAATTTAATGTAACGAACGGTAACGACGCTTTACATTTTCCTCAACAATTTCGCAGAAGGTAATTCTACAAAGGAAGCGTCGACTATCACCGTAACCGGTATATCTTGTCGGATAATTCATCACGGATACTGTAGACCTTCCTGTTTTCCAAGCAAAGCGGCAATTAAACGCGTGCTCTGACAATTAACCGGTACTTGGCGATTATCTACGAGTTCGAACCGATAGGAGACTAGAAATAGAAGTAGTTAATCTTTTGGAATCCGATGATTCGATAAATGACTAATTACTAGGAACATAATTCAACGATCTGTTAATTCTCTGTACTTGATCGTTGGTTATTGATAATGAGCTTGGATGTTTCAACGGTTCTGTTTCTATTCAATTAACGCCAATCAAACGATCTCGTTCGATGCTAACTGAATTAACTTGGCACATTCGAACAGGAAGTAAAAATTTTTAGAAAAGTATTCGTTTTCGAGTAATCGATCAAAGAAAAGAATAAGTAAAATATTTAAGCACGTGATTTAATTATTACCCTGTCCCTATGAAAGTTCAATTTTAAAAGAGACTTCATCTTGTACAAATCAATAACTTAGCACCGCATCGAACACGTTCCACACGACCCAATTACCATTCCCGTCGACAGACGTAACGGTATTGTATTATTTACGGCGACGTTGAAACTAGTTCTCAACGACATTCTCTCCTTCCATGTCCACACTTCACTTTATTAAACCGCGTTCGTTCACGATAATGCTCGTTTTGCGTCAGGTGGTTTAACCGACTCGATAACCACCCGCTACATCGCAATACGCTGTATCGCCGCGCGTTACAAAACCACCCGTCCGATTTCTACGCGTTGGATTACTACTTGTAACGCGTCGAATGTCCACGCGTTACCTGCGTTTTTACATTTCTTCAACCACCGAGTGCTCGATGTACGTTAGGATGAAATGAAAACAATTGAACAAGAAATTTGCGGTTTTCGTTTATCGATAGTCAGTCGTTCGGCGTATGTTATATCAGTCGTACAATAACTTGAACAGCTTGTTTATTCGTACCGATCGATACGCTTATTACAATTAACGTCCAATTACGATTAGATCAGTCTTGCGTCATTCGTGAATAATTTGCTCGCGATACGATAATAACTAGAGGGGTGTAGCCGTTAATCAGCAAATGCGTGCACGCAGTAGAATGCCTTTCGTTTGGGGAATCGCTGCTAAATGCGCTGGAGTTCGATCATGGAATTCGGGTCACGCAACGGTTGACGATTACTGCTAATAGGGTGATTCATTAGCAAATATTTCTGTTGTTCCCGAACGTTGTTTCCCGTATGAAAATTTCGCATTGAAAAGCAGATCAATGACATTCGGTCGCTGATCATTTGTATAAACGAAGATTAATCTCGTGATATGGAATTGAACTGTTGAGTTTGGATATTCGTGAATCCATACGAAACACGTACAACCGAATAATCACAACGGTAAAGTGACCTCTTTGATAACAGCTACATTAATTAAAAGCTTTTAGAGTTATTCATTGGACTTTCTGTGCGAAACCTTCCTAATTATTCAATTGTATTTGGTATGAAATGTTCGAAACGTGAAAGTCTAACATAACTTCGTGGCGTAAAAGTATCGCCGAGTGGCACTTCCGACACATCAGTTTAGAAATTACAGTTCAACGAAACTGACTACGTAAATCTTTCAGGTTGAATTCGTAACGATTTAATCGATAAAACTAGCTTTTCGATGCAGCCTCGGTTCACGCACGTTAATACCGAGATCGTTAGCGCGGAATCAAGGCAATTACACGAGAACTCGATTATCGAACTTTCAGGGCCATCGATTGCAGTTAATTGTGCGTTTCATTAGCGAGCACTTTTGACTGATACGCGTGCCGCCTATAAAAAAAAAGTGGCTTTTACGCCAGGTGCTGGTAACTCGATACTTTCAGCCCTGTTGGTTCTATCGGGAAGGTTCAACCGAGGAAATCGTTAATTTCAGCACTGGGTTGCAGCACGAACTTTCCGGGAGGATCAAATTATACGGAAAATTGATCGACTCGTTAAAATGGAACAAAGAAAGCTCCAAAAATCATTAATAATATTCTGACAACTGTTCGAATCAATTTCAGAGTATAATTATATCCCATTAAATGGATATATGTATGTAAATATTATTTACGTAAGCGCGTCATAAATCAACGTCGTTTCACGAATGATCTGTACCGCGTTAGCATTTAATCGTGGGCAATTAGAAAAATTAGTTTTTCGTTCGCCTCGTTGGACAGCAAAAGAAGAACATAAGTAGCTGGAAAAAGACAGCGAGCAAACATCTCGTATAAAAAGTAGCGGTTATCAGTTTCATGTGAGCCGCAACGTATACAGCGGAGCCATAGCAATTTTTCAAACAGCTTCGTACCAGTAGAAACACACGGGTCGAATATGAACGCGGCCAAACTAGCTGGATAGCGCGCGGAGTAAGCCGCGTGTAAATGCACAGGACTGCACAGGAAACGCGTAACGGTGCAGCGAGAGCTGCATAATCGCACCCTACCGTGTGGAGATTGCTAACACAACACACGCGACGGAACACAATGTGACACGCATAAATCGCGCGAAGGGAAGAGTGGCGCGAACTGACGTTGATGCTGCGTTTGTTATGACGGAAAGCGACATTTCTCGCGTCGAGTGGGATAACACGGAAAACCAAATTGGTTTATCGTTACTGTGCAATTTCAGAAACTCGTTAAAGTAATTAGCTTATTGCACCATGTTCCACGCGCATTCGCTCTCAATTTTATCGATTACGTGACGTATTACGCGCGATGTAACGCAAAGTATTTGTTCATGAAGCGGTAATATCGTGTCTGCGAGGGCGTAAGAGACTCGCACTCGCTCAGACCAAGCAGTACAACAACGAACAGAGTAGGAGAAGCGGAAAGTTTGTTAATTTAAAAATTGGCAAATTTGCAAATTCAACGCGCTCGTGAAATGTTCGTTGAACACTTTGCATAAAGCACCGTGTACCGCGAAGATCGTAGATTTCCGAACCATCTCCCGAAAGTTCTTACATACGTAAATCTTTGGTAACGCGGTCGCGGAAGGGTCGTAAAGGGCTCTGTAATTATGCAAATAAGTATAGCCTTAGTGGAAGCTTAATTCGTCTCGCATAGTAAATCGTGGCTGGAAAGGATAAATCGCGAAGGTGGCGAAGGAGCAAGGATATTATTGTGACAGCAGTTGGATGGCAAGATAGTGGAAACGTAGGAAACGCGCACGAGCAAGCTCGAGATCGCTTCAACCCTCGCTCGGAAGGGTGAGAGGTGTAACACACGTACACGGGTCATTCGACGCGAGTGTAAACGAGGCCAGGGTGAAAAAGAAAGAGCGGAAGAACCGACAGAAAGGGGTGGAAAGAAGATTTATGCGATTGAACTGGTACACGGCTACAAATCAGTTATCGTCCTGGTAATTCCCTACCTCGCTGCTCGAGATCTCTACCACCCTCGAAAGAAAAGGGACGATTTCTTGCACTCGTTTCCAACGGAAATCTGCAAAAACCCCATTGAACCGCGAACAACCGTTATCGCTTTCATTTATGTACCTAATTAATTAAGTGCCGTACCTAGGCGAGTCGCATAGACGAGGAGATAGCAAGAAAAAGGATATCCATACCCGTGATTGTCACTACCTTTCGTACCACTATACTTTACGTTACCTTCTATCATACTAATCGTGTATACGAACACATCCGTACAATGCGATCGTCTTGGTCGAGCGTTGTTTAATTAATAATTCTCGGCGAAACCGGGTGAACAACGATGCTCGAAACGAACCTGCATGCAAAACAGTCGCGTGACATAGCATATAACGACGCTCGTTAAATTCGACATCGGTGTAGACCTCGAAATTAATTACTCGTCAACGTGTCGATAATAACGAGTATTCTACACTCGACGTGGACCGAATTCGTTAAATTCGAATGGTTCGAGAAGAATAAATCCCGGAACAACTAACACGGTACAAAATTCCTTGTTATCGTTGCGCGAGCATACTCGAGGAAATTTCGGTTTGACGAGAAAGCTTGCATTGCGGTAGGTGTCTGTTCGATGTGGCGGCTTAATGCTTGTACTTGGCTGCTTCCCGAAAGTTTGCTCTGGAAGTTAACGTTCTCGCGCGTATACGAGAACGTGCATACACTTGGAGGAACTTGCCCCGACCGATTCCGAGACCTCTTTATTTATGTTTCGAATTTCTTCGTGGCTTTTCCGCTTGCCGCCTTCGCCAACTCGTCTTACTTCTTTCGAGAGCTTCCATTTTCTCTCATTTCTCTCTCTCCCACACTCTCTCTCTCTCTCTCTCTCTCTCTCTCTCTCTCTCTCGTTCCGTGCTAGGAATTTTCGCGTTGAAATCTCGTCATTCGATTGTTCTTTATTCCTGTTCGTTGATGGTCAAAAGAGCAGAAAAAAAGAAGTTTGCCCGTAAATTAGCGCAAACCTCGTCCAGGAATGAGCCTGGAGAAATTGGATGCTTTCTGTTCATGATTATTTGAACGTCCAATTTTTAAATTCTAAATTGGAGTGCAAGTTAGGAAAATTCGTGTCGATTTAAGATAATCGAGAGCGACGGTAAACTCCGATACTTTTTGACAAATATATGTATACGTGTTGAAGATAAATTTAACGGCTAAATATAGCAAGGAGAAGAAGCAGAAGGAGAAACAAGTTAAAATCGGACGTTAATACGTAGCCTGATTCTCTATATGGAACACTGTCCGCGATTCCGATTTAACCTTCGACCGTGACAGTTTCTAGCATCGAATGCACGTCGGTAAATGGAGAAGGTGATGGTAGAGACACAATTTCTACCTCGATGAAACAAAATTTCTGTGGTATATCGAACGATTTGAAACGGTTGGCACAGCCGCAACTACCAGGAAATTAATAACATGCGGAAAAATAGAGCAATATCGACAGAACATGAGCTATTTCTGGGGCGTTGATGAGAAGCTTGTATTTTATCCGTCGCTGTTTCCATTTGTTGGGAAACAATGGAGGCAACGGGCTGCGTATATCGCTGCCGCTTTATATGTACCTATGTACGTATATTGGTTTCACGTGGAAAGCAAATTTGTCAGCGGTGAAACGCGAATTATATTTTATTCGAACCGAGTACTTACCGAAACGCGACGATAAATTGAAACAAAAAAAAGAAAAAAAAAAAAAGGAAAAGGATTACCCAACCTATAAAACGACTTTAAAGCATCAAAATGTACGAACGTTAAAACATAAAAATATTAAGGTCGCTCCAGAAATAGACGACGTTTCAAACCGGCCTATTCGTTCGCAATTGCGTTTGCATCACGCAACGCGAACGCGCGTTTTGATACACTTCTTTGAACTAGTAATTATTTCGTCGAAGGAACTTTCCCTATTAAACCCTATCTTCGAGCAACGATCCAGGAGTTCCGAGCAGGAACCAGTTCGCAGACTGTACGATCTCTAGCAGACGGAAGTCGTTTAATTTATCGTCGTGCACAGACACGGGAGCCAACAATACCTCGAACTATATAACACCGCCAACAACCAGCGGATACGACGGAAACAACGCGATGCAACCTCGTGTTATCTCGTATTCGCTGTGTACTCGGAATCGGTCTGTCGATCGACGCTGGAAATGGAAGAGAAGGAAAAGGGATTGTAGCGATGCAGGAATACGCGAAGACGTAAGATGGTGACGAAAGGTTTGGGTAAATTTACGCTGTGGAGATATCGGCCAAACGTACACTTCCGTAGCTTCGCAAACAGAATAATCCCGTCGATTCGTTAGGTTTCGAAGGTATCGCAGATCGTATAGTGTGCAATAGTGGGAGAAGTTTTCTTCGCGTATAGATCGGTAACGACTAGAATATCCTGACACGTTGCACAATGTTAGTGTCAACAAAGTAGAAATAGTTTAGCCGGATTATGGAGATTGGTACAAACAGTGGAGACAATGCATCCACGACCTAGCAAGTTGTTTGACAACGGTAGCTGCTCCACATTTACTCCCACGCCACGTCGAACTGCCAGGGACATTCTCCTTAGGAATACTCAAACGAGAGGTTCATTGTGCTCGCCATAATGGTAGTACCACTCCCGCTCCATTATAGTGCATCCCTTCTTCACGGTAGAGCTGCTACGTTTATCATCCCCGTACAAGAAACGACAAACGCCTCTACTCGAATGAATTACAAAGAAGCATGTTCTCAAGGATATCCTTGATCCCTCTTGATAAAGATTTTTTCACGGGCCTTTATATTAATTACGCTGCTTTGTCCCTTCGTTACATCGTTGCGTCAAAAAGCACCATCATTATTCAATTCCAAGGTGTCGTAACAATTTATTTACTAGTATGTTATGTAAGTTCCACGAAAATATTCTGTTTGTCGAGTATCGAGGCCTCACCGTAGCGGGTTCGAAGGAAAATTTGAGTGGAATAACGCGGTCGGTGGCTTAATCCGCCGATACATCAGAGTTACGTTAAGACAGCAATGGCGCTATTGCTTGAAACGTAGCCAGACATTGTCGTGTAGATGTAAAGCAAGGGAGGATTGTATGCATCGGCAACGGTCACATCCAGGGGTTACGAAGTTCTAAGCAGCTTAAGCTCAGTTGGTCGTAGGGCAAGCTAAAGGGAAACATCAGGATAGAGGCGTGAAACTTGTTTCTCATCCTGGTGGAAAGGAATTACGAGACGTGTCAGTCCGTTATCCTTCTTTACTTACATCCTATTGTTAATGCTAGTTTTCTATTTCTTATATCGTTTCGTTCGACATTTAGTGTACCCGATTTGAGCAGATAATCGCGAGGTGTAAACGTGGTCGAGAGATATTGGATATCAAAGGAAGCTGAAGTATCCGTATGAAAATTTCGCTGGAAGAAAACAAGTCTCGTCTTTGCGATCCCCATTATCACGGACCGGTCTATTCACGCACGCCTACATCTGCCACGCGGACTGAATACACCTATTTTATGGGGCAAACGAACAATAAACGGGAACCTTTGAACGCGTGTCGTGCCATTGAACGAGAGAATACCCCTGTATCCCTTTTTAAATGCACCCTCCATCTCGTCTAATTAGAATTCATCGGTAAATCGATGTTTCGTTCGCCACGTCTAGGTGACCCGGTTTCAGAGGCAAGCCAGCAGCTTCGACGTCGACGATACCTCGCGCGTAAATTTTCCAGATATTTCCCATTCCCGGGGCCCACGAGACGGTCTCGTAAACCGTGGAAATTTTCTGGAATGAGAGGGGCAACGCTCGTAACGTACGCTCAACTTTCTTGTCTGAACCAATTATCTGCGCACTTAAGCGCACCGCGAGCTTTTCAGCGCGAGCGTAAACTCGCTCGCGGTTTAAGCTTGCTACGAGATTTTCAGCGAGTCTTCAAACGGTACGTATTAACGATCAAAGGCGGATTTATCGGACGTACGAAATACGATGATGGTGTAAGTAGCGACCGAGTGGTTTAATCGCTTTCTTAATCCTTTGGTATCAACTTTCGGATTAGTTTTAAAAACTAATTGCTCTTGATCAATTCATCGCTGCGCAATCGAACACGTGAACACGATATTTCCTCAAACGCCATTAACAATTTAATGTTTCCAAAATAAAGTATCGCAGCTTCCTTCATTCTCCGAACAAAGCGACGAATAAAAAGAACACAGGATCCTCGATAAGATTTCGAGCAGTCTCCGTTTCCAAAGGTTATCCGGCCCTCAGGATGCATCGAGCCCATTACACCCAGCCGTTCGTTGGCTCTTGTGGAAGCCCCTTCAGTCAGCCTTGGAAAGCACGTCACTTCAGGGAAAATGAAACCACTTCGAACCTTCGAAGACGAACCATGAAGCGTCCTGACAGGGGAATTCGAGAACCGAAAAAGAAACAGAAAACCAGCCTGTGAATGACAACGTGTAGGCACAAGGTGCGAAGCATCGATGTCAATCTCATTGTTTTATTTTCATCTATGGGAAAAAAGATCGAGGAAAAGCTTTCTTCCCCCTCGAAATGATTAACGATCGAAGTCGAAGACGAACGAGAGTAGCGTTTCCGTATTAGCTTCTTGTAGTTGATTCAGTCGGAGGAGAAAAACATAGCAATAGATAGAAGAAGAGAGAAAATAAAGAAAGCAAGTCGAATGAATGCGATTGCGAGGGCGTCGCGACGTCGCCGCAGTTATTACCTCGGCCTGGAAAACTTGCTCGAGTTTATCCGTTAGTTTTTCCGTCGAGAAAAATCCCCAGGCTTTATCGCGACCGCTTCTTTGATTTATCCATTGCGAGATCACTTCTTGCAAAATTGTAAAAAAAACTCTAATGCTCCTTCGAAGAAATAATGATCTCGTTCTATCTAGTATAATTCTATTCTAGTATAATATAATAGTTAATTCAAGTATAAGCTAGGCGAATTTGCAACGAAACAGGAAATGTAACGTTAAACGACGAAGCATTGTACGCAAGTTCGCATTACTTGCGAATTAACGTAATCGTAGCTTTTACCACAGTCGAGTGGAACGACCATTGTCGGTACCGAAAGATGGCCCGTAATGGAATTCTAATTACGTCAAACTTCTGAGGACACCCATTGTGCGCGACAAACAAAACGTAAACCGACTCGTCCACGATTCTACGGATTTTCTCGGCCTCTTGACTTCCTTCTTTTTTTTTCCTCGTTCATCGTGAACATCTCGTTGCCCGTTTTCGGTTAGATTCTTTTTTCCTTCGACGACGATGCCGCGGTGAAACGGCGACGAAAGTCGATAACGAGAAGAAATTTAAGAACGGGTCGGCGTTTTACTAATCACGGGGGTGGGGATAATAATGGGAAGTTTCGCAGGGCAAGAGAAGGAAATTTGTTTCCCGGGTGTTCTCAAGTTTTTTCATAGACATCCCCATCCCTTGAAATTCACCGCATTGGTGGTAGTTTTCGAGGTAAAGGAGCGAGTTTTATGAATCGAACGAAATAAGGGTTTCGTGCATAGTTTGCTTCTTTATTTTGTTGCTGCCTGTTTTTATCGAATATAACAGTTATTTACGTAGTTATAAATATTCCTTGTTACAAACATTTCTTTTCTTAACCGTAAATTTGATAGCAATTACAACTACGAAACAACTATGGAATGAAAATACCGACTAGTGCGAGACAAAAATTTAGTGACAGCATCCAACGAGATAAGAGTATCATTTGTAGGGTTGTAGATCTATTTGTCAAGAGTCCATAGTCTCATCTTAAAATCTTCTCTGGTTCTTTCACCCCTGACCTTTCGCCCCTGTCCCCCTCAGAATGTTACAGAAACTCGTGCCATTTTATGAGATCGTGAAATTGCGAAAACTCGCGTTTCGCACGAGACCAACCCCTCTTCTTCTCTGGCCAACGATCGTAATCTTTCCCGAATACGACATGTATTACGTACAAAATGATGTACGATCAACTAAGATAGTTCGCGCAGAATACGGTATTGATTTTCTGAAAATTTTGTACGTCTACTCGATTCGATGTTACAAATAATTATGGGGCCAGAATGTGAATAGGAAGTACAGCAAAAAGCTTCGGAAGTTCGATCAAACGGCGGAACTTTTGGTTAGCAGAATGCGGTCTGAACATGTAACCGATAATTACATTCCTCTCGACACAGTTCTCTGTCCTTCGAGATGGAAGTAGAAGTGGTGCGATCGTGGGTGGTACTACTGTCAAGTACCCATGAAACTACTTCAACCACTAATGACCCTAATTACTCGATGCTCTTGCCTTTTCTGTCACCGAGACCCACTTGTCGCCCACTGATAAGATTCCCTCGCCAAAAATTTCGAGGCTCTTCTCTCGATGAGAATCTTCTAGAATAAGAATAAAATTTCTCGTAGAATTACGATGGTTTCTCGGATGGAAGGATCCCCGAAGACCCCTCCTTCTGGCCACCTGAACCTTATTCCATATCGAAAGGTTTTCGAATCGAATCAATGGGATTGGTACGTTCCGAGCGTCAGTTTGAGCTGATAGGATTACTGGAAATGCTCGATGAACATCGCTTTGGTAATTCGAATTTGGCTCAAGGAATCGGACCAGAATGGAATCCGGTAATTAGAGTTTAGGTACATGGTCCTGACGAAACAATGCACGAACGAACAACGCGTTCCTATTAAATGCGTGGCCATCGTTAAAAACACTCCACCTATACGATTAATATATTATTAAAAACACTGTACGTACACGAGACTGGTAGTCGTGTAGCACAGTACACGAAGTGCTTCGCCGAGAGGCAAGTAAATTTATTTGAATTCCGAGGCACATGGAAACCTTCTAGAGTAAATCTGGAACTTGAATGTTGTATATTCAACATCCATGTATTACAAGTTCAACAACGTCTGTTCCTCATCCGGTACGTAAGTGAAACGTTTCGAGTCGCCAGTTATAAGCACCGAAGAACGTTTATTTCGCTCGAAGCGTTTAAATTTTAACGAGGAACCGAGCAAGAAGCATCAGAGTTGACTTGTATAACAGCGGCTGACAAAAAGCATCGTAGCCTTGTTGTTATAAAGTGTGTTGTGCCAGAGAGCCTGAAGATTATCTACCCGTAGCGTTGCACTATTTATTCGGATGAAGCTGCTGCTGCTGTTACTGCAGAAAAAAGATCATCATTCTCTGAACGATGTAACTTTCCAAGTATATGTTCAGCTACCTAGCGTAGACAAATTTTTCTCGCCGACGTTGCATACGCTTTAAACAACATTTTCATCGCTCCAGTTGAAGCACGAACTTTCTTTTTCGCGGCAGCCAGAGTCGCTTCATCTTCCTTTTTATCGATGCAACCAAGTTTGTCCAGTATTTAGAACCGCGTCAAAATTATTATGTTCCGTGAATTCTTTTTGTTATTATTCTAATCAGCGGTCGCGTAAAATACGTTTGAACACAGTTACGTTTGAATTACCGCCACATCGTAGGAACATGTGACAAGCTTACCGACCGTATAATATTTTTATTCGCATTCGTTCTCGTGTTGGTACATGTAAATAAGACAAAAGGCAACAGAATGTAAGCCGCCACTTGGCGCACAACGAGTTTTTCAGTAATAACTCGTAACTGTATTTGTTGGAGCGCTTTACCTTCGGGTATGTTACAAATGCAAGTTTATTAAAAAATAGATAAATTAATAACTGAGAAATTCTTGAATTAGCGTACAACCTTGTACCGACACGGTTACCGAGCAAACTTTAGTTAGAAAACTGGTTCAACATACAGCGACGAAAAGGTGAACAAGAGCAAGGTTTCTGCGTAGGTATCTCCAGAATACACTGAAACTAGAATGTTGAAAAATTACGGTAGAATTTCGTATGCCACGATAGCGGTACGATTCTCTATTTCCTTGGAAATAACGAGAAGCAACGGTGGAAACCGGGAAATCTTGGCGTGCATAAACGAAAAGAAAAGCAGAAGACAACGGGAACGAGTGCAACCAGCATGAGAATCGTTCACGAGAAGAATCGAAATGCACGTGAAAACGTGGAAAGGCAGTCAGAATTTTCTGACAGAAATTCTCAAGCAAACATCATTTTCCATTTATTTTTCTTCTTTCCTGTTTGTATCCTTTTCGTGGGCCGACTACGGTATACCGCCTGCACATGACAGGCTTCTCGATAAACCACGATCAAAAAAGACAGAAACAATCATATCAAGAGCATCAGTCTGTCCAGGGATAATGCGCTGACCAGAGAGCACACCAAGGGATACGTATCAAAAGAAATGAACATACTTTTATCGTTAAAGTCGTAACAAAAGTAACCGAGATAGACACGGTTTTCTCTTTTATGGACTTTTTATTGGTCGATCCCCGCCACCGAGGAACCAGTAAAAAATTAAGGTCTATAAATTTCAGGATGGAGACGCTCCGTTCGTGAACACACTCGCAAAGTCCCAAACCGACGCTCGTGAAACTAATTTCGACCCTTCTCGAATCGACTTCGAGCTCGGGTAATGCGAATAAAAAATGAAGAGGATACGCCTCGGCGAAGCAAACGTTAGGTACGGCCAGGATCGTATGATAATCTACTTTCGCGTGAAAATCGCTCGTTCTTCATTTTGCGCGAACAGGAATTTTTCATGAATTTCCACATCTGCGTGACGAGAATGGAAAACTTTCGTGGAGCGTGAAATTCATCGTTCTCCAGCGACGTTGATAGACGTTACAATGGTAATTGATACGCAATTGTCTAATATTATGATAAAATATCAGCGTACGCGTACACTTGGACCCAGCCAAGAGTAAAGGTAAACGGAGAAACTTCCCGCTCGGGAGCTTTCGGTTTCGAGAAAATCGAGGAAAATTTCAGTATCGCGTGTATCTATACCTGGACCTAAGAAACTTCTAAATTCAAGATAAACCTAGAGAACCTTAGGAAAATCTAGACCCAAGGTACACGCGAATCTACGAAAACATCGAAGTAGAGAAAATTTTGACGCGTCTGGTCTGTTAGAAACGAAATTACAGTGTGTAAAACCTTCGAATGAATCGAACGTGTCGATGAAAATTGTTAGTCGAGAATTATAAATGGAACAACGCTCGCATTCACCTTTCGATCACTGTTGCGGCATTAATTTGTTACAAATTGCAGCACCAAGTAAAATGCTACGGTCTCTGAATAAAACGGTTCGCGATACGTAACTCGATTTCGTAGTCGGTGGTGTAATTAAAACGATCAGCAGGCCGCGTTTTATCGACGAGTATGGCAATTCGAACGTACGGCTTAATTCCAGACGAGCCAATAGGGAGGCTGAATCAACGCTGCCAGAGGGCAAGGGAGATTAAATCAGCTCGCGTTGCAAAATTAAATTCAAATGATGCGCCGACCGTTTATCTTGTTACCGACTCGTATTATCTAATAATTGAAATTTCGCGAGCTCTGACCACCGCTCAGTTATTCGATGACGATTCCGAAGTATGAGTAACTCCGAAATACACGAGTGTTTCCCAGCTTGTACCTGCATTAACGCGAAATTGTGGACACGAACCGATCGTTTGCCGAATGATTCTGCTAGCTGATGGGGAGGCAACGATCCACACCTGCGGTTGTCCAAATCGTTAACTGCCGATTGGACGATTCTATTGATTCGATGGCATCGAGGTGACATCCCGCGGTTCCCTCTAGCTAATACCGCCATGCACAGGAAACTGCATCGTGCAATATTTCTGAGGATACGGGATACCACGATGTTCGTTGAAATTTCAACGCGTTTGCATTTCGGGACACCGTGCTCAAATACTCGATAGAAGTTTATTCGCGTGTAAGATCAATCGAGCTTCCCCGATCGAGCTTTTATGATACGATTCACGACATCAAAATATTCCAACGCAACGGCACCGATAATATATCGATTTAAACTTTCGAATCCGTCTCATTCATACGCCACGAGTGCTGTTTCACGATATTTTTATCCTAGCAAATTGTATCGAACTTTCTGTTTCGAAATCGAACAACTCAATACTCCTATATCGTGTACAATGCATAGACGCGCGAGTTGAATTTTACGCGATAACTTCGTAACGCGGTATCGTAATGAATCGAGAATTTCAGCCAGCGTATTGCGACCTTTCTCTTTTCAAAAGTTAGCGAAATTCAACGTCCGCTTCCCAGCCATTGTTCGACTGAAATGTATTTTAAAATTGCTCCTATTCCGACTTTTGCATCGACAGAACGCACGATAATTACACCATCATGCACTTTCACGTCGTAACGATGTAACGATGACAATTTATGTCACTTACGTTCCGTAGGAAAGCAACCGATATCCAGAAAAATTTCCGAATTATTTCACGCGAGAATCAATTTCGTTTAATCGAAGGATAGATAACTTTTGATCAAACACTTTGCAAATTATCAAATAGTTTTTTAAGCGATACGTTTATAAATGGTGGACGGTGAAGACTCCAAGTCAATGGGGATTGCAAAATCCATTGTACAAGAGACGAGCACCGCACAAAGAGGTAATAATTCTTGATTGGGGTAATAATCCCCTTCAATCGCGAACGGCCGACCTTTATGTGCTACGATGGGATCCTGGATGACCAATTTCGGCTGGTTGAATGCGTCGCTTCGACAATTTACACGGTTCAATTTCGTGAAAAATTCAAATGGTTATTGGCCAACGAAACGTTCGGTTACGGAGCCGAGCTCTTTGTTGCGGTGCTTCGGTTCGATTGGCATCATTTAAAGCAAGGACCATGAAGAATAATTTGACGGTTTTATTCATTACCGTCAACTCTTCGGGAGCATCTTACACGCAGTGCAATACACGAAACCTTTGGTTACAACTTCTGGTTCGATATGATTTACTAGAAACGTGAAAGACAGAGTATTTCGTCTAACTCTGTCGTTCGAAATAATTGAAATCACAGTAATACAGATACTTTACGCTCTGACCCTCGAAGACCGAAGTATCGTTTTCCTCATAGACTCAGAAAATAAACCGAGCACCGTAGAGGCAACGACAGTATCCCCGGAGAAATTACGCGGAGTGTTCATTCTTATTCGATAACCGCTTTTCTTCTCGAGAATAAACCTGTAAAATGCAATTTTATGCCCTACCAATATTTTCCGCGAATAAAAATATGGGAAAATCCGTAATCGACAGCTTGACGGTGTTCCATTTATCGGCTAACTGTCTTATAATACATAATTGTGAGACGAAGTTCATTTTTCTTCCGCGATACGCCTTCCAATTTTCAATAAAAACTACAGATTCTCTATATCGAAACAAATCGAGAACTACTTCACCGTTTTGCAGGCCGAGGATTATGCTCTCGAGATTTAAGCTATCAAACATTGATTTCTGGAGTGAACGAGTGATCGCATGGCACCTCGAAAGTTGGCCTACCGATCTTTAATGGCTTTTATCTCGAAAATCGTGTGTTAGATCGCAAAACGATAAGGGATTTTTCAAGTCATTTTGATCTACCGAGTTTGTCGCTTTTCAAACACTTTGTATATCGTTCGTTAGCGACGAAAGGGTTAAATTGCTAGCGTCACGAAAGACGGACGACGCGACGCGACGCGACGCGACGCGACGCGACGCGACGCGACGCGACGCCAGCGAATTGCCAGCCAAACCACATCGAAATCCAGCTGAATCCGTGTGCGTTCGGACGCGTGAACCCAACATTCCAGAAACCGCTTTAACAAGGACAGACACTTTGACTCGTTGACGTCACACTGCGTCTCTGATAGCCTGTGTCCCGTTTTCCATTCACAGGGTTAAATATCACCGACAAGATTTTACCCGCGAACCTGTTAATCGAGTCGTTCATCAGCCAGATAACGGCTGCTCTTCTATGAGCAGAATAATTAATAGGTGTTCAGTCGTGAGTCAGTTATGACCAACAATAGGCCAAACACGATGTAATCCAACAATCTAAAGTAGAGCATGAAATAGAGTTTGAATCCTGATCGTATTCGCGATTCGGAGGTTAACGAACTAAAATGTAATTGAAATTATTTCGCTATGATATCCAGTATAATTTTCAACGAATTTTCTCGCACGGCAATCGTAAGACCGTTTGTTCTCTTAGCCAGGATTATTCTGAAATATTCTGTTTGATTAAAAATTTGTCTCCGGTTAGAGAAGCTGGCACGCTATAAAGCTGAGAGCAGCGCAGCCGGACACGACTTCTACGTTTTCAACTTTGAATGGAACGTCTTTTAAGCTCGAAGAAGGCAAGAACGGAAAGTAGAAGGCGTCGCAGAGAAAATCTTTACGAAGTATCCTGAGACGCTGGAGGCAAAGACGGCCAGGATGATTTAAAAGGAAATGCTCGGGTGCGAGAAAACACCACAGGAAAATAACAGGAAAGACTTTGCCACCAGTAGGACATGTCGGTAAAAAAAAAAAAAAAAAAAAAAAAAAAAAAAAAAACAGAAATAAAAGAAAAATACTCTCGTAATGTTCGCGTGCTAGCTTGGTCCGTTGACTTTTCTCAGTCTGCTTAATGATCATTAGAGCGAGACAAGTGTAGCGACACTCTCGCGTACTAGTTTTATTGCACGAGAATCGTGTCACGTTTGAAGCCGGCTTTAAATGCATCTCCTTGGTACAATTCCGACAATTTCGAAATGGAATCATTTTTAGCCATTTTATTCGCCTGCGGCTCGTTCTTCAAACGCGTTTCTCCATTGCCCTTTTAAAAAAAAAGATGTCTCGGTTAAACAGCTGCTCTTCCGTTTATTATCGAATAGGTAGCCGCCAATCACGAATCGTACGATTACAATTTTTTAACGTAATAAATTTTTCAAACGAACGAAGAAATGTGGGATTTTCAATTTTCTTTACAAACTCTTCTTTTCTCTCTTCACTGACAACTTGTACAATGTAGAAAAAACCAGGTTAAAAGTCAGGTCTTAACTAATGGTTTAAAACGTTACGAACAGTACGTTGAGAAATCATGTGCAAAAAATTACATAGAGTATAAAAGCAAAAATAATTTCTGAATAAAATTTGCTCGCGTTTCGGTGCTGAAAAATCTAGAATTTCCAACTTTTTACAGTATTTTCACTTCTCTTTAAAAATCTCAAATTAAATTTATGATTAAAAATATAACGACGTCGTTACAAAACAAAAATACTTGAATATTTTTTAATTTAAAATATAAATATTTTAATTTTTGACAAATTTTCATCTGTAATTCTCACTATCACTTTGTACATACAGTGTAGAATCATCGACTCGGTTACCGGTTATTTCTGTTTTCTTTTCTTTTTCGAACTTGCACTAGTTACTTGCGATCGGGCCTTTTGCACTTCCGGAAAGGGTTCATAAATAGGCTTACTCTTGGTCTGTGGAAAACCTGTGCCAAATAATTATTAGTGGTTACGAGTATATGTATAAATTCAACTTTTGTACATGCTTTTGAACACAATAACGCCGTTAGGGAATTCATTTTATTCTCCGAATAAAAGTCAATAGTAAAATTCCTTTTCACGAGGGAGATTGATCTCTCCGAACCGAGAGTATGCTCGTTGCACGAGTCTCATAAACTACCCCTTACTTGTTATACAGCTACGCCTACGCATTATACTTAATTAAACAAACTTCTATAGCCAGATCAAATTTTAATAATCCAGTTGGTTTAGTTGGAGGGTGAAATGTTGGAGATGGCGACGCACCCTTCTTTCGAATAAAAATAAACTCATTTGAATATTTTCGTCGATGGGGAGAGATTCATGAATGATATTAGTAATTTATGAAGAAAAATTCTTTGAATATATATTTACTTCTATTATTACTTTTTACGAAAAGCTTTCAATTCCTTTTACGAGATAACTCAAAATCTTGTTTCTGACTTTGCTGTCACCGTGTTAAACGAACACCGACGATAAAAATACCCTGTTCTAGACCGCATTCGACCAAACCCAAGAAAATGACCTATTTTTTTTTTTTTTTTATAGAAGAGAACAAAGACTCGAATTTTCTTAGGGAGTAAAAGAAAAGCGAACCACTTCGTTCGGACCATTTTCTTCGAAAGGAAGTTAATCGTTTTACTTCGAAAGGTAAACAATTAATTCAACATCGAATCGTACGAGTAACCCCAGTAAATTAATGATGTAAGTAAACGCAATTAAAGACTTGTAAACCGGCCAAGAAGCTGTTAGACTCTCAAGATTTTGTGTACTTTCTCCGTCGTCTATTCGACCAAATTATTCTTCGACTCGGTTTCCAAGTGACCCAAACGATTTCACACAGCGAGAGGTCTCGCGTGTGCGCGCGCGCATGTGTGTTATCACGTCGAAAGAAGTCGTGTCCACCGATGGAGTGCATTAACCGGTAATTGAAACAGCCGGAAAAATGGGACTTTGTGTAAAAACGACCGGCCACTTCAGGTTGATTGCTCGTGTTTCGATTGTTTGTGTCGTTCACCTGAATTCGACGCGTTTCGAGTGCTCGTTGCTGATAGTTCGAAACAAAGTATTTCCTAAATAAATCGTCCCACCGAATTGCAGAATTCATGTTGAACAAATGTCGAGAATTGTCGAAATTCTTAAATTTTTTTACTACACCAAAGAGAACTTCTTGCTTGCACAAATTATATCAGCAAAATGTGTGCAAAACTTACCCTTCATTAAAATATTCACTTGTTTGTTGATGTCTTTTAATTCACGGCCGTACACGGGCGGTGTTTTCACGAATAAATACCGAAACTGGGCACCGGGATCATCGTCATGCACCTTTCTGATCGATAAAGCGCACTGGAACGTAATAAAACCCGATTATTTCTCGCGAACACACCATCAAACTGTTCTCGAACGAACTCGCATACAGAATGGATGAAAATTGTTCGTTCAACTCGGTTGTTCGCTAACCAACTCATTATTTAGTGAACGTGAAATTGATTTTATCCAGGTGTTCTATAAACTCGTGATGCTTCAATGTTTCAAATGTTTTTTCTCGTACCCGCAATATTTCCACGTCGGACAGCATGAAAAACGAGGAAACTCTCGTGCTGGTATCGATGAAATCGACATCGGTTTCGCCGTTATTCCTGCTAATGATTCCAATTGAATCGTATTTTCCCTGTGTCTTTCGATTGTTCTTGCGTTTCCAGAAATAAACATCGATGCTAGGTTCGTCTACAACGATGTAAATCCTGCAAAAATTTGATCGATACCGAAGAATCAAGTTGCCGTTTCGTATGTCTTCGTTTACGCGTTACAAATTGGTCCGATCGAACGAGGATACCAGCAGATCAGGCAGGATGGCTTACTCTGGATCGCATATCAGGTTGAAACCTCCTTCCAAGCTGATCAGGTTGTATACAGGAACGTATTCGAGTTCCGAGATCCGACAATAAATTCTGAACGGTCGGTCGTCACAGATTGCACGAACCTATACGAGTACGCGATATGCACGAGGATAAATGGGGATCTATTAACATTTTACCGACAGGATATCGATCACGGCTTATTTCCTATCGATTTCTTTGCGTTTCATGATGGATAACTCGAGTTATCGCATCATAATTAATTATTAAATTACATTGCCGTAACCGAGGACATTTGTCCGGGTACATCAAAGGATTCACTTACATTTCTAATCGAATGCAACGGAATTAATTGGCTCGTACGACGCGATATGCCTATCGATCTGGCTTCGAAAGCGAGAAAACGAACTCTCGTAGTCAAGAGGCTTTTGTTATGTACCGAAGCGAGGAACGTTTTTCTCTTTTTATTTTTATGCGTGCATTCGAGCGTAACGTCGAGATAAATCGGTCCAATCCGTTGTAGATAGGGAAATTTTCCATTTATAAACGGCTTAAAAGGTACGGCGTTAGGAACTATAATAATAGCACCGGAGAGTCGAGCACACGAATTAATATTAAATGGATTAAACTTTGAACGAGCATTAAATTAAATTGCCTTCGATCAGTCGTGTACGTGAAATAACCTGGTACTGGAATACCTCCAGGAAAACTTTTATGACGTTAAAATCGTGATAATACACGAAAATATGCTCCGAATGAATTATAAATAATTTTAGCGAGCGAGGAAGAATTTGTATGGTAAAATTTCAACCGCTTCAGATAACGAAGAACAGTACAAGCTATTTCTAGAGAGAATTCATTTTCTGGATGTTTTCGAAACACGTTGAGGTACTGCGAATCAGTGAAGAGATACCGGAGGTGTTCCATACCGTCTTGGGAATTAGCAGGTGGAGGGAAATAGTGCGATACATCGACGAGAAGTTCGCCAATGTCGAGGAAATTTTCGTTCTTCAAGGTTATTGTCGTTCTCTCTATGGCCATACTGGGATTTCCCACGATGGTCACTTTAAGGACCACGAATAGATGTTGCAACATCGTACCACGACATCACAGATTTTCTTTCTCACGGAAACTTTCGACGTTATTGTCATTTCGCTTTTAAACACACTTGTCACAATTTTGATAGATCGTGTGTCATGCTTTCTCGAGATTCGCGAAAACTTTATTGATATCGACAAAACAATAACGTCCTGGAATCAACGCGAATCTGATTCTACAGGTTGTTTCAACGTATTCGACGAGAATAGGAACGCGAATCCATTAATCTTTTCCTAATCTGGAACGTAAGAATTAATTGGTCGTAAAAGTAAACCAGGAAACTTGAATAGAATAATTGCTCTTTCAAAAACGTTTCAAAAACTATCCATCGCCTGCTAACTTTTTAAAAAAGACAATGTTTCTGCTTTCTTTGAAAACCCTCGAATAATTTAAACAACGATATCTGACAAACTACGCCAACCAATCAGAGAGTAACGTGTATTCATAACGAAGCGTTAGTAACTTCTTTTCTTTTTTAACGAATAACTTACATAAAAGTATAGTTAGATCCTCCGAATCACAATGTACGCGTAGCAATTTTCAACGGTGATTGCGAAGGTATGTTCGTAATCGTTTCTTCATTCATGGCCGAAATAACTGCTCGGAATTTAGCATGAAATTAGAGAGCAGCATGCTGGAAAATCCTTTAACTGCGCCTGTATATCTTCAGGTTGCACCATTGCTCGCGTTTAAAACGTCTTTTCGTATTCAGTCAAGCTTACGTTTGGGAAACGATGCCCAATAGAACTCTCTTTAAGTAGACCCTGATTGTTATTGAACAAAAGGAACGGCTACGAGATCCTTCAGATGTTTTCGGCGGACGCATCGAAAAATCCAATTTGAGAAAACGTTTAACCAAGTTCATTTGAATACTATTCTCTTGGCCTATTTCTCGGGTCAAGAGAATTGGATACTGAATTCGGTGTTGAAAATTCTTTCGGTTTCACGATATTCGAGATACCAGAAAACGAGAAAATGCTTATCTTGTTTTCGGGGGTTCTCTAGAAAATGAGAAGAATCGAAATCGATTTGTTCTTTCGCTACGAATATAGTAGGAATTCCAATTTCTTTCGATCATTTAATATTTCATACGATTCTTACGAGTCGAAACGGTGTTCGGTGTACATCCCTTTGTTTTAAAAATGTATTACTACATTATCGAAAGCAAGTATCAACTCCGAAAACTTCCATCCCTTCTGTATCGACAATGCTTATTCCATTTCCAGTTGGTCCAGCGACTACGGAGTACCGAAAAGCCAGGAAGCAGAAGACGTAGACTTCTTGATAAATACACTAGCGAACGAACGGTGTCGAGAATTCGAGGTCAGGTAGCCCCTTTCGCCGAGTGTCTCGCCATACATATTCGAGTGGCATCTACCGTGGCTCGATCCACCGAAAGCGTTCGTCTTTGTGATGGAAATCACAAGTCTCTCTGTCGTTGCTCTCGTCGTTTTTCTAACGTACCGTCACTTTTCCTCGATTCCTCGCCGATGTAAACACGCGTTCTACCTCGAAACACCGACGATTCTATCGACGCGACGTCCCGTTGCTTCAAACATTTAATCGTCTCGATTGCAGCGATCCGTTACCGTTTCGTAAATAATCGTCGAGATCGAATCGTTCCCTGGGGTGATGGCCGCTATCGAAACGGCAAACTGCTCCAGCGTTTCTATTCCCTTTAGAAATTGAAAATTAAAATGCAACGAATAAGATGCGACTTTTTCTTCTTTCGATTGTCCGTTGGAATGGATCGTCGGAAGTATAGGTTGAAAGAGCGAGTTAATCCGCGCCGCGAAAGTGGAATAAATTCAGATTAAATTGCTCTTCGATCGCAGCTTGCTAATACATTCTTTTTACCGTTCTTTACGAGGGAATTAGTCGAAGAAAAATAATAAACATCGCGTAATCTTCTTTCCAACTCGATTAAGCTACAAATTATCGTGCAAATGAACGTTTTATTTCAACTTTGTCTCGAACCATTCTCGCCAAAGGAATTACAATTTCCTCGACGAAAAGTTCAGCTTGATTTTCCACGCGAAATTTTTGCACTCGGTTTTCAAGCAGTCGCTAAAAAACGTTTCCCAAGAGGAGCTTTCTTTTGTTACACGCGTGTTTCTACCATCGTGCACAGTCGGTCGTAAATATCGTTTGTTTGCATGGATCAATTTAATCTGTCATGCACAGGAACAACGTTTTTTTTTTTGTGATTTTGACGAGTTCGACAAAAATAATTGCAAAAATATCTTTTTTTTTTCATCTCTGGTCAGAGCCGTCACAATGCATGCATTCGATTCGTGTTTGGATTTTAACTACAATGTAGAGGTCTAATAAATCATCAGACTTTTTATACAAAATGTGGTTAATAAATAACTGGAACATTATGATACAACTTCAACGAACAATTCTACAATTTAATTCCGTTCCTCTTTGACGCAGTATTCTTCTGCCTCTATGAATTATCGCGTTTTCGTCTTTAAACGATCACAGCAACGTTGCACATTATTTTCCATCAATTTTAACGAAGAAACCTACATCTCTTCGATATGCTGGCTTCTTATATTTGTGCATTGCTGCAGTATGGATTTCAATTGATCAAAGAAGTCTCGTACGCTGTCTTCTCTCGATTTTAACGAGAGCACATAGATTTCAATTCTTCTTCTCTTCGATATTCTATCTTTCTGCATCTTCGCATCGCTGTAGCATGGTTCTTTGCTGATCAAAGCAGTGCCGTGATCTTTTGCCAATTTTATCGAGAAAACCGACATCCGAAGTACCGTACATCATCTTTTGTCGGTATCGTTTGTATTTAATTAAAAAAGATTTCGATAAAAGGTAACCTTGTCTCATCTCGATGTTTTCCTAGCAGCTTTTCAAAACTGTTATACCCCTAGCGATATTTTAAAGAAGTTCGAACAATCTACTTTATCGTACACGCTCGAGCAACATTCGATGAAAATTCAAACTTTCTAGTAGAAGAAACAGCTGTTAAACGAAAAGCAATAGCTTTTCCGAGAACGGGTGTCAATCTAACAACGGAACGCGTTCGTTGCTTCCACTCTACACGAACCTTAATTGCGTTCGCTGCAAACATTTGCATTTCAAGTGGCTTCTGCTTGCCTGCATAATGTTTGACACAGCTGCAGCGGGATGGTCCTGGCCTGGTTGAGAACGACCCCAAGTACCGGTGAGAGGCCACTTTATACATCGTGTCCCGTATATATGACCCCATAACACACGGTGTTGCATGTCGCGACGATTCATCGAACAACGATGCACGAGTTTCGCGCGAATATGGCCTGAAAAATTTGACCGATTCATCGAGTGTTCTCGTTCCATTGTTTGAGTTCTCTTGCTTTTTCATCGGAGAGCATCATCGACGGAACTAGGATTTTTCTTCTATCCTCATGAATAACGTTCATTTAAATCAGATATCTTTCACAAAATACTAAGGTTTAGAAATTTCAGAATGAAATAACGGCAAAAATATATTTCAGTTTACACGATACCGTTGCCTGCTTGGCTTTGAAACAGTACGTCCACGGACAATTATCGGGATCGAAGGAGAAAGCTAACTTTTGACGAGTTCCGGCGGTAAAGTACCATCGAAATTGCATCCTACCTTCTTAGCGGATTGTATCGAGGCATCTTTCAGGCTCCGCGAATAAACGAGAAATGAAACGAAACTGGAGCAACGTCCGAGAGACGCGATTAAAGTTTTCAACTTTGTTCACCGGTTATTATCAGTCCCTATATTTTGAGCGAAAGTTTGCCTGATAATTCAAAGTATTTAACCATTTTCAAATATCGATGGAATTTTATTGTTTTCCACAAGAACGGAAACGAGAGTAAGTATCACCGCTTTCCGAAAAAAGAGAATTTATTCCAGGTCGTTCGTTGGGAAGGGTTTTATATACTGCGAGCTTTCACAAGCAATTTCCCGGGAGGGGTGAGCGAATAACTGCGTATATCCCGTAGGTGAGGGCTCTAACATCGTTTTAACGACGCGCCGCGCTGGCAGAACGATGCGGACGAACGACGAGAACGGAAAACAAGATTTTCGTTTGCTTCTCCGCTGACGAAAATAAATCCTATGTTACGCATAGAAGGATCGATGCGTTTATTCGCTCTGGTCAATTTTTACGCTTCGATTACTTGCCAATGGCGTAAGAAGATCAGGGTAAATCTGATTCCTCGAAAGTACGGGCTGCATCGGTTTCCGAGACGCGGATCTTTCGACTGTCGCGCTAGTTCTCACAGACTTGAACGAGTTCGTGAAAGTCGAAAGTACAGAGACCTATACTTATTTTCTGGAAATGCGTACGTTGCCGGTAGTAATAGTAAAATCGCTTACTAAAACATTAGCGAATGAACAGCTCGCGTGACTTGAGCACGGTCTTGAGAATTTCCTTGTCATGTTTAAGTAACAAAATGATTGCACCTTGCATTGTTAATCGATCAAAATTATTCTGACAGCAAGGAAATTTATTCAGATAGACTGGTAGAATGTTCTTTAACCTTCGTTACGACGAAGTCAAACTTCGTACGTGTTCAAGTTTCAAGAAGCGACACTTTAATATGACAGGTACGAGACACGAACATAAACTGAAGTGATGGAACTCGAAGGAAACAATAACTATGTCACGTTGAAATGCTTCTTGTACCAACTTGTTATTGTTTAATGATATTTGAAACAAACGATCATATACTCGTATACTCAGTATTTTATTCCGTTCCGTTTGCACGGATCGAGAAAGATACTTCCGCAACATTTTCTTGATACAAACGGTTGATCTTCCTCCGTTTATCGGTTGCAGCGTTATTGGAACGAGGAGCTGTAACGTTTGTTGAAACCAATGAAGCGCGTTCGGTTGATCCTCGCGTTCGCGTTACAGCGATCAGTAGCTTAAAGCCATCCTCAAGTAAATGGACTAAGGCAAAGGTAACGCGGAGAACAGAAGAAAGAGACGAGAGAAAAGGAACAGAATCCCACTAGCTAGATCAGAATTCAGCGGCTCGTATAATTCTGCTGGAATCAGAATGTACTCGGTCGGAAAAAATCTACCTCTCTTTTACTCGAGCCTGGAAGCTTTTTGTATCCTTGACTAACTTGGTTCATCCTATTTCGGCGAGTAATTTCTGCGTTTGTGACTCGAAGCGCCTTCAGCAATTGGAAAGACGCTCGTAAAACGAGCTCAACTTCCCTTCGAAAGTTAATTAGGCGAGAGAGCGACGACGCGACGTCACGAAAATTTTCCAAAGAAAATGAACAATTCAGCATTGACAACATTCCATAACATACGTAAATTTCTTTATATCGATCGTACTATTCAACTGGTTAACCACGCAAGGCATTTGCTATTCCTTCCTAATGCTAACAAGTAAAGTAGTTAAGTGAAGAAGTCTAAGAAACAAGGATAATCCAATTACCGATTACCAAAGTTATCCAAATTATCGGTTAACGATTCCGTAATAAAATCATTCCAATTCTCAACTTGATACGGCCACAAGCACCATACAAGTCAGGAGCGAAAGGTATAAGGTGGCTATTAAATTAGCGAGTAAAGCTCCCATGATAACTAGAACCTTTTTCCCATCTTGCTCGTATCGATTGACCATTCGACAGATGGAAGACAGCCTACATCGTTTCATCTGTTGCACGAGAAGGATTAATTTTAGGTGGCGACGAGAAGATCTTGTTTCCAATTTCTTGCCCCACGGGTATTAGTTCGAGGAAATCTCTTGGTATGAAATTTCTCCCTAGCTTGATTCGCCTGCATTTATCGATACGTATACACCTACGTACATGACGGCCGAGTGTCGTAACTCTAGGGAGTCGGAACTTCCGTTAGTTTCTTGCCTACCGACGATGCAACACTCGGCCAGATGATCAATGATTGGAAAGCTAGGTTCGTGATTAATTGGACAGATCTTCGAATCATTAATTACCCTCGTTTTTACCTGGCCAGACACTGTCCCAGGTGTCGTTGAAAGAACTTAATACATCATGTTGTTCGTACGCGACGGAACCACCGGGAAGATATTTCTCGTCGAAAGATCATTCTTCCAGGGAGAAACGAAGGGTCAAATCTTTGGATGAAAATTTAATAAAGATCCCCCTGTTGCTTTCGGGCGGGAGCTCGATACCGTGGGTTAACCCTTCGAGGCTTATTTCGTGAAACTTTCAGAATAAATCCGAGTTACCGCGGAAACTGTTTCTGTTTAGGCGAACTTGAAACGCCATCTCCGCCGCGCTATTTGACCGTAAGGCTTTCTAGGATTTCCAGGACAAGCCTCTCTCTATCTCCGCGCCTGTTTCGCGTGCTCCTGTTTTCTCTATCGCATTTAACTGCGATGTTACGATCAGCGAGAAATTATGCTAGCCAGAAGCTGGTACAAACTTTCCGGCAAACCGGTGAATCGAAATTAATTAACGACGGAGACAACGATCGTTCGCTAGTCGCTTTCAACGGTGACTGACTAGCCGGAATTTGTTCGCAAGCTTGCAACCTTCTCTCGAAGAGTTTCCCTATGAACTTGACAGAAATTTCCAAACTATCTTGAACTTGGATCTCGGACGATTATGTTTGAAGATACGACGTGTTATTAGAGAAGCATCCGCCTTTGTTGAAAGTTCGTTGAGATGGAAGTACTTGAGCTGTAATAGGAACTTAATTCTCAACTGATTATCCGTCCATCCCAGATTCTACAATACCGAATTCTTGAGGCTAAGATATTTCACTCGTTCGATTACTACAAATATTTCTATACTATTTCGTACCGCTAAAACATTTCCTTCGTTCGAAGCTGAATGTTTTCAGCAAAATACCGCTTTTCAATTAATTCCCTTTAAATTTAAACAAATGCCTGGTACAACAGCGTTTTGTAACAATGAATCCGCAGCAAGCCAGTACCGTGATTTCCAGATCAAAGAATAAAAGTTTGCCACTCACCTTGACCTACAATGCCTTTTTAAGTTTCCGCGGTTATTCAATCGGACCCTGGTCGTTCTGAACTTTTTTCTCCAACCGTTAACAGTATTTTCTTCGCGGTTGCTCGCAAGTTGTCTGAAAAATACGAAAACAAATATGTACTTTTCCGATGCTGTACAAGTATTCGAGAAAGTGTTCAAGAATATCGAAGAAAGAGATCGCGCAACGAAGCGATAGGTAATTAACACTGTCCACGTCGTAGGGAACTTTTCAGTCGGTTCAAGTTACGACTAACGAACTAATATAAGTCTATTAGTAGCGAGAAAACGAACGGAAACGCAGCGTGAAAGTCACTGGGGGAACTAACTTGTATAATTGAATTTCATCGTGAGACCCGAGTGACGACCCGCTGCCGGTGAATATTTTACCAACGAGAAATTAATCGAGCAACATCCAATTTAGCTGGCAATTTAGGTACCGTTTTAAAAATAATACCATTCTCCTCTGATAGAAGAGCTACAATTTAAAATGTTTATCCAGCACCGTTTTTCATTTTTTATCCACGAAAAAGAGCAAGAAGAGGATAAGAACGAAATTAAATAAAATGATCAGGTTACCCGAGATGTTGGAGAAAATTTTTATTACTCGAGTTTAAATCTCGACGATTTTTCGAGCTCTTTTTCTTAGAAGTGTAGGGAGACGCGATCGAGCTTGCACGAAATTCGCGATAGTAAGAAAGTTGCGTCGGGGATGGATTAAATTTTGTACAGATTCAATTACAGTCGCGAACGAATACAAATTTCTACAGGATCAAAAAGAGAGAGAGAGAGAGAGAGAGAGAGAGAGAGACAGAGAGAGAGAGAGAGAGAGAGAGAGAGATTGCTCCGAAGCTTTTCCGGATAAGAGATTACCGGAGAGAAATGTGTTCGGATTACTTTAAGACGCGCAGTCGTTAACTTTCAAGCTACCTTGGTCAACTCCAAACTCGCTCGCTAGTTTGAATGCAGCTTAAATTGTTGTAATACGTACGGAATAATATACCGATGCGGTAAACACGTGCATCATGAGCCAACTTCGTGTTTCCACGGGGATTAGTCTAAAAATACATACGTTGTGCGTGATTGTTGCGAAACGATGACAAAAGTAAACTTTAGTTTTAACAGTTGATAATGTTGACTATTTAATATACAATAGATACGATGCACAGCAGTGTTCTTGTTCCACCAAATGTTTCAAACGTTCAACAACATTAAAGCGTTTGAAAGTTTTTAAAAAACTTTCCGCGGATCCAAGAACAATTTCTAAATTCCACTGGTCGGTTCGTGCTCGATTCTCGAGTGTTTCTTTTTCCTTCATAATCGAACTTGCACGCTTCTTCACCGATCTGCGCTTCTTTCTTTTTCCCGCAAGTCGAAACTTCTCGGTTTCAATCCACAAGTTTCGAGATATTCCAATCAATTTCCCGAACGCGAAATTGCTAGGCGAACTTTCACTGCCTGCAAAGTTTTCGTGCGAGCGGCTACAGTGATCCTGGCAAAAGTTTCACACTGAAATTAAGCTCGTTTCGAATTACCAATTATATTCTGCTTCGACGTTGTATGTTTACTCTTTCGTTTTCTTCGACTTCCGCTCGTTCGTATTACGATTAATCGTTGCCGCTTAAGACTTTCGATCGTTCGCCCAACCTTTTCACGTAAAAATGAGTAACTTTCAATTCTACATTTTCCAGATTTGCATTTCAAACTCTAAATTAACAGTAAATCGCGGGAAAATTGTAAGTAGATCACACGGGAAGACTCGCGTGTCACGTTCACAGATATAATTATGGGATGCACTAAGCCGTGTAAATGATACATTAATACCCATCTTCATCCGGTCTCCATGCACATTCTCCGTAATACAGTATTGTGTAATCATTCACCGGTACCTCGTGAAGATTAAATCTGGCCGTGCGCTTAAATTATGTTTGACCTGGCTAATTTAAACGGAGCATCGAATTGACTGGCGTCTACTATCTCTTAATTAATAAATCCCTGATATCGTTCCAAAGTCTGTGTACCCGGCGATCCGTTAATTAACGTAAATGAAGATACCGCGAAAAACGTGTAATACGACCGAGATCGTTGCGATTATCCTGTTCGTTATGGAAGTATCCGAGAGAGAATACATGGACACGTTTGTGTTAAAAGTATGAACAAGTTCACCTCTCAAAAATGGGAAGCAGTTTAGTCTGTCTAACACGTTGTCATTGCACGCGGTTTGCACAGCGGTGCTCGTCAACGCTTTAGCGGGCATGTCATCCGCTCCGTCGCGTCGCGTCGGACAAGCGAGTTTTCTACGCTTCTCTGTTCGAGAAAATCGACGATCGTTCCTCGCGAGCAACGATCGAAAGCAGTTTCGTAAATGTTTTCGTTCGCGATCCTCCCGTTCAACGAGCACCAACGGAAGGAAGCTGTACAATAAAAGCAGCGCCTGCTCGACGACTACTAAACCATTGACGATATTGAATCGAATAGCCACGGCAAAAGGGACCCGGGTCGTAAAACCATCGATAAGCTTCTCGACCCATACAATTCCTGATACGATACTGCAGCGAACAGCAGCTTTTGTTGCGTTACTACCAAGTCCCTGACTCGTCGCCCGTGAAACGGTACTAACTTTTAATAAGGCTTCGAGTGTAATTTGCCTTTTAAAGGATGGAACTACGGAACGACAAGAAAATTTAACGATCAGTTACGTTCGTTGCTCTGAATTCTGCCTAATCTCGCGTTTTACGAATGCTGCTCAGCGAATTACTTTCGAGATTACTCGCAATTTTGCCCTGCAACATACTGTTCTCTTCAACTTGTCGTTACTAACAAATTATTTCTGAAGCACGTTCTTAAATTGATCCAATACGAAGTTTGAAAAACTATTTCTGATTTGATTGTTCAGCAAGAAATGACTTTATCGATTAATATGGATACTAGAAACAAGATAAATTAGCCGCAGTCAATGAAAGCAATCAGTGCTGTCTACTGACAAACCTGAAGCGACTGATTGACGCGATTGACGCACGATCCGCGTCATTTCTCTCTGTCATGACCATTATTCCCAAACTAATTCGATTCTCCTTGAGATTAATCTGGAAATTCGCGTAACTCCGATGAATCCTAATCACGGAAGCTTCCAACTACCGATTATTATTGTCTATCGGTATAATCAGTCCGAAGTTCCGACAACCGGAATGTAATTAACTACCGCTGCTAAATCACGGCTGGTTTGCAGCGTGTCCGACAATGAATTCTACTTTCTCTCATAATAATAACAGGCATTCGAAGTGAATATTATCTCCGATTAAATTTCGTTGAAATTGCACGTTTCGTCTGACCGACACGATTTCGCTCGCGAACACGAAACAGAAAAAAAACGAAAGCAGCTAATCGATAAAGATTAATCGACCGGAAGTTGCTCATGGGCGAAGACACAATCGACGTCGTTTCTGCCCGATCGACAAGAAAAAGTTGCCCGACGTTTGGAACTATGAAAGCTTCCGGGTGAACGGCGGGAAGGGACACTTCAACCCCTGTCTTTCGACACTTCCGCCATATATGTCCAACAACTTTGCACTCGGTTTCGCACTCCTCCCGTTTCGCGTGCCTCCTAAACTTTTTCTCCCGTTCAAAGCGTTCTCGTGTTTCACTTCGATCGATCGAGCTATCTCCTGTCATCCACGGTTGCAATAAACATACGTCAAAAAAGAAATTTCCCGGTCGTAAACAAAGGCGAATAAAAATGTTATGTTCTGGGTGAAATAATGAAAGATGCGTTCGTTCCGTGCAGGAGGATTCAGGCTCGTTGGAGGTCGACAAGGATATCGTTCATAATACTTCTATCTTGTAGCACGACACGTGAAAGGCTCGGTCGAGTCTTCTCTCGATTAATTTCGCCGGAATTAAGATAAATGCATCGTTAATTGATTTTCCTAATGCACGCGACTAACAGCTAGCTTATTCGCGTCTGATCGATCACGTATGTTGCTCATTTCTCGATGAACGCGAACACAACTACTCGCGAAGTTCGTGGTTTTCAACATCGAATTATAGTTCGTTTAACAGAGGTGTTAAAGTCGTGTCTCCTCGAAGTCTAAATCTAAATAATTTGCATCTTTCGCCGCGTCTCGACGTTCAATAAACGTTGAGAAAAAGGAAGAAAACTTCGTTTCGGTTTCTCGAACCAATATCGATACATGACGCAGAAGCAACTTAGACATAGATTGCATTTACGCGGTCGGTCGTTCGATTTTCCGTGAAAAAAGACCGATCGAACGACAGAAAAGGAAGTTGGCGAGCGAACAACCGAGGAAAAAATTTATTCTCACTAAATCGAGGGTCGTCCACGCTAAACGAGAGATCGAGTACACGAGCGATCAAATTACCAGCTGGCTGCCTGTAAAGCGGCAGAAATTTTTATCAAATTTAACTCTTTTAGAGAAAGAAGGATAGTCGAGGTAAAAAAGACCGAGAGGTTGAAAGGGTATGGGGAAACGTAAAATGATACCGCGATAACAAGCTAAGCAAGCATGAAAGAATGTCTTGCCTTGGCAAGCTTTTATATGGAAATTTTACGTTTCACGTTCATAGTGATCCTCCATTCGATTCGCGAACAGATTCTCAACGATTTAGTCTTCCGTTTCGGTGGCGCGTTCGTAAAATTAACCCGTTAAATAGAATTCCAGCAATTTCGAGACAAAATACGTGAGAATGTCTAATACCGAATGATTTTTAGCTGCACGACTAGCGTTTAATTGTTTCCGTTATGGGGATTTCATCGTAACAATGGAAACTATCAAGAAGAAGAAGTTCCTCCGGCATTTCAACCGGACAAGCTAAGCGAAAAAAGTCAAGAGACTCGAATAAATTTACGTTGCCATAATTAAGAAAGAAAAGGAGCTACATGAGTCGAGGAGCAGGAGGGTGAAACGTGAAATACAAAGAGTTACTTTGCGTTCCGTTTCTTTCGTTGCTTGCCGAGCAAGAATTAATTATAATTTGCCCGGCAGCATTTTCTAGCTCGGCGTAAAATGCTTCTGAATAAATTATGAACAAGCGACAGGATTAACAACGATAACCGACACGATATAAGAGGATCATGAGGCAAACGCGAACCAAATCAATTTTCCTTCGTTCTTTCGATTATCATTGTCTTTCTGCCTCTTTTATTCTTTGTCCGCTGCAACGCTAGAGTCATACTTATCCGTTTTCCATTTTGTACGTGTACCATCGAGTTTCGAGAGAACCGCTTGTGATTGCAATTTTTACTGCAACCATAAATATTTCTGCCATGGATGGTAATCGATCAGACTTTTCTCCCTGCAACCGCCGCCTTTCGTTTCGGACGATAAAACTGTGATTGCTCGCACGAGTTTATTGTTCCTTTAGATTTTACAACGTCGACGCGTTGCACGCAGCATCACGGCATAATCGCTGACAAATAATTATTGTATATAAACATTTATTCCTTTTGAATCCAGAATCCGTCGACGCACGAAAAATCGATACATGTAGACGCACTGTGTCTACATACATACAATATTCGTCGTTAATCGATTCTTCGTTTTTACAAATATATTTATTTTTGACCGAGGCTCGAACAGCATAAATAATCGAAAATATATTAGCGTCAAAAAGTGGGCTGATTTGCCGATAAATGGCTATACAATAATTCAAGGGAAAAAGTGCTCGATAGACCATGATTAATCGATCCGCCTGGAAACCACTTCCTACTCGACATTCTGCAAATGAAGTCTGAAAATTCCCACTGGGAATATCCTTGTGCCGTTGATAAAATGCACTGTACGTAAGTGCATGCATATATACGTCTTCCACTGCAAATTCGCCGCTAAATTGCATCGAGCCGTGCACTCAGACCCGATATTTATAGGCGAATTATGCGAATGCGGTTAGCTCGATACGCGAAACGAACGGGTTTTCTTCCTGGCCCATTCATATTCTCGTTGCATACGGAAGCTTTTGTTCGTCCACTTTCGATACTGTACTCTATCGCGCGAAAGCAAATAGTGCCTTTTCTACGTTCAAATTTAACTTTATCCGCAAAATAGCTTAGTACTGTAAAAAATCAGCTTTAACGTTGCTTGTCGATTTTGATCACAATTGAAACCTCGTTAATTAATTCGTTAGTAGTTTCATTGTTAACGAAATCACGTATCGATCGCGTTACAAAATAGAATTCCGATTCGAACACGCGCAAAACAGCAAAACCACCAGAACATCTGAAATTGGACGCGATAGAACTCTCGTTCAAAGAAAATTTAGAAGATTCCTGTACCTGTAGTAGCAAACTTTCTTGCTGACCGTTTATCTCTCGATTCGGATAGTTCGTACATGTCCTACAATGTCTCTAAAGTAAGCTTTAAAACCGACAATAGCCTAAAAGCTCGCGAGTCGGGTATCAAACGCACACAGGAAAATTCGTTCGCATCCCATTTGTCCATTCGTGCCGCACGGACAAATGGAAAAAGAGCCATTCGACACGGCAGCGGCCATAAAAGTTGTAATATCGAGAGAAATGTTCGTTGTGGCACCATTTTTCGTGAATAAAATTCCCGCAACGTTTCAAGTCGCGATGTTAAAACCGCGAACAGCAAAGACAATCCAGTGTCGTTGCGATTTCCACGGATACCTTCGATTTAGTCTCGAAATCGATAACAAGAATGGATCGATGCAAGTATGTTAAAAACTTGAAGAAATGTATAATATATGTGGATATGTAGGTAAATGGAAAGTTTGGAAAGTATTAAAAGTTGAAGAACTCTTGAACCATTGTTGGTTCCTAAAAATAGAGGGTATTAAAATAGAAGACTAGAGCCATCCGAGCATTTTTACGCGTGAACTCCGTTTTTGATCGTCGTGGCGCGTGGAGCGGTCCAATCGGACGGAAAGCGGTTCGGCAAGAAAAATTGAAAGCGTCGAGAAACGAGCAAAGGCGGAAAAAGAAGGAAACGTACGAGTCACAAAAGTTAGTCGAGAACCTTGGAACTGTGCCTGCTTCGACGCTCGACGCGTCGCAAACTTTTGACAGACTCTGTTACCCAAACGTGCTCGCACACGAGCCGGTACAGAACTTGCCAACAGTTCCTTCGTCTTCCACGGCTATTACTTTTTACGATACACGCGAGAGACGCTCTCTTTCGAAGCGTCCGTTTCGGCGCGAGCGGAAACGTTCGACGACCGTTTTCAGACGATCGCCAACTTTTCAAATTACAACGTTAAAGGTAATCCAAGTACGAGCAATAACGCCATTTTTATCCTCTTTTAACGGATGCTTTCATTTGAAAAACGCAAATAGTAGATGACTTTCGTGAAAAATAAAAGTACTTAAATATACGTGTACACATCAGCGTGCAGAATAAATACTGGATGGAAGAAGGAAAGTAGCGGAAGAGAAAAAGAACCAACAAGTCGGAAAAGTAATTTTCTTTGATTCTTCCAAGTTTCTTCGTTTCTTAGGTATCCCAGCAGGACCATAGAAGATTCTGGATCTTTTGATATAGCTGAAATGCCTCGCGATCGTCGAAGCGATAACAGAAACGGAGGACGATCTGGGATACGTTGAACAAACGGTTCGGATTAATATCACTGACGCTGAATTCCCTGGTCGCTTGTGATATTCAAGATACTTGAAGAACCGTGGCGCTACATTGACCGTTTCAATTACTCGCATAAAGTTTGTTTTGACAAGTTTCCAACTTTGTTTCACCCAGTTTTCGTCAACACAATTGCCTCGCCACCATGATGCCCCATTGTGCGGGTTTCTACGATATTGCCAATAACGAATGTTTCCGTTTCGATATCGCTTTTCTTTTTTTTTTTACCACTGGCTGAAATAACGTCGCAAAGTATCGGTGATGCCAGTAAAAGAATTATTTACTATCTTGTCGGAAATGATATCGTGTTGTAATTCTATTTATACTGCTTTATTTTCGCTTCGATTAATTTCGGAAGAATTAATTGAAGGTTTCTCAACTTTTAAATGGATATATTTAAGGAAAAAAGGGATGACCGGAAATCACTTGTAAATCACATCGCGTTCGGAAACGTTGTGTCATACCGATCTGAAATTCCTTTCGCGGCAGAACGAACACTCGGAATTTCTTAATTGAATATTCACGATTAAATGCAAATCTGATACGATACTGCTCGAACGTCGAAACGTCGTTAATATTAACGTTACATCTCCGAAATACAGTTGAAAGTAATCTCAAATCGATAGACCGACGCACTTTTCATTCCCATTAAAATATTTTTGTTACAAAGCAAGAGAAAGGAAGAATAGGATAAAGAAGATTCGCGTAAAATTGACATCTGATTGTTACCAAGTTTCTTTAATGAAAAGAATCGATTCCCTCTCAAGTTACAGGCCACAAGAACTACTGCTCGTTACGTAAATGCCAAGAATTTTCTCTTCTCTTTGGCATCCTCTCTCAATCAGGCGACGACGAAGCCCGGTCTAGACTTCAATCTAGCTGATGATCGAGGATCCCTTGGATTTGCTTCATTATACCCTTGGGAAGGTATAAAAGTGATTTGTAGCGCATAGAGGTACTCGCGAAGATGAAGAAAAGAACGAAATTGCTACTGCTGATCTACCAGCAACCATTCAAATTCATGAAAACCTTACTAAAATGTGTTTTCGTTAAAAATTAAAGCGCATATAAATACCTAACCTAACCATCAACACGTCGGTGTTGCTCCTCGATTACGTTCGATCGGTTTGCGAGCATGAACGAGCTGTAATTTGCCGCATTCAGGATTGCGTTCTGACCGGTCGTGGAAGGGACGAGCATTATTCAGCCAGGATAATGACAAACGTGCCGCTACGTCACGTTATTATTCGTCACGAAGTAATTGCCTGTGGTCGTTCTTGTTTCGAAGCTTGCCGCATACGTGCAGGAAATCAATTTCTGTCCACCACAATTGGCGGAATGTTTTGAGAGAGGGAAAGGAGGCCAAGAGTCAAACGCCGCGACAAATTTGTCCGTTATGCGATCGAGCTGCACGAATGGCTCGTTAATGTTATCACGAACGACGTTGATTTTCATTTCTCACGCGAATAAACGCGCGGTACAATCATCGAGGCGATACGTCCGTGATTTACAAATTAACGAAGGGGAATCCATTTGTGTCTGGCGTATCGCTGACTCGTACTACTTAGTACGTTTGTAACTTCTTGTCGGCTACATCTTCTGCGGCTGCAGAACTTACGGAACGTACAAATAATGTAAATGTTCTTAAATATAAATAGCTTCTGCAAAATCCCTCGAGAGTCAGCGAGTCGTGTTTAATCAAAATCAAAAGTGTCGTTTCGACAAACTTTTCCGACGGTTCCGCGTTTGCTCACTTTATCCGTCCTATAAATCTTCAACTTTATTTTCTATTACATCATGAAACTCTCGCTACGTCGAGGGAAACGGATAAAAAAGAATAAATCTAGATAAAAAGATCTACTCATTTTCAAGATTACTATTTTACGAACGTTAATCCGAAGTGATCGAGCTGCATATAAAATACAAATCATGCGTTTCTTTTCTATTTCAGCGGGTGGAAGAAGGTAGAACGGATAGAAAAAGATCGAATCTTAGATCTTTCGCGAGATCGGAAGAAGCAGTACTTTACATAACTAAGCCAGACCGATGGATTTACTTCGAGTTTATTCGCCCTCTTGATCTTCCTGCAAAGATGGCCGTATACATTCGCGGCACGTAGCGTAGGTAGAACAAGAAGAAAGAAGGAAGACTTTCTTCGACATAGCACAAGCTTGATCCGGATCTCTCGAGAATGCCTCAAAGTCGAACGGAATCGAGTCTATTCTCCGTTCTGCGTCACCTATTCTCTTCTACCTCCCCGCAATTATACTACTCTTCTTTTGTTCGTCGTGATTGCTGCAACACGCATAATCGATTCTCTTCGTGCTCGATACGCGACAAGAGCCCTTAGAATCCACATAAATATCCAACGTCTGTCGCGAATATCGAATCCCGGTCTCGCGAAAGTCTTTCTCGAGAGCGTAATTCATCCTCCATCGCGACGACGAAATTCGCTTGGGCGATTAAAAACCGAAGTGGCCGAGGAAGCGTCGGCGATTTCTTCGTTTTTCTTCGAAACAGAAATCGATGGCAAGTATTCGAGCCGAGAAGAAAATGTAGGTCGATCGTAGTATAATTACGCAATCGATACGCGAGACTTACAAGAGACCATCTCTACAAGAGTCTCACTGTCATGTACACAATTTCGCAAGAACATTTTATAACTTAGATCTTTGTCGGGAATATTGAATGCTACGAACGTAATAACCGTTTCAACGATAAAACGCTCGAAATTATACTAAATTATAGCCTATGTTACCAACAAAAGATGTAGAATACTAGAAACGCGTAAAATGTGCAAGATACGGGATTGACTATCTCAACTGGGTCATCATAACTTACGACATAATTAATCGTACACTATCTCGATTCGTGTGCTATTGAATCAACCTGGATTCCCACTGGATTCCCATGATATCGTATAAATTTAACAAGGATGAAGATTAATTCTATCTTGATTGCAAAGTGGATAGGAGTCGAACAGCAATTTTTTAAGAATCTAGTTAGAAATTGAACGATCGTGCTCGCAGTCGTTAGTAGAACACGAATTGTCCGTAGTAAAAGAGCGTCAAAGTGAATTGAACTTCTTTCCAGGCGATTATGCCATCCCAAAGGACCGTTCGTCCCGTCTATTCCAGCATCCTTAACGATTTTCTGTCGGACCACGTGCGTCGGGCGTGGCTCCAGGATGGTCGGTCGTGGGTATTTGAATTTATCGGCCAATATCGGAAACTACTTTGCCGACTGACAATGGCTTATTGTGGGGTTCGTGTCTACGCCTTCGAGCCACACGAGCTTTCATCGAACCGAGTTTCAATGCTAATATCGTCGAACATCCTTCGTGACACAGATTCGACTCGATCATCTTTCCTTTTCCATCATTTTTCCCAATGGTTCTCGTTTTCTAATGCATTATTCCTTGAAAAGAAATGCTTATCGGACACCTTTAAAAGAGTCCATCACTCGAGACGGAGTTTTACGTTTATTCGATTCTTCGAGGTGCTTTAACGCCGCTTTCCAGAAAGATCGCACCAAACTATTTTTCAATACCGAATGTCACTTTGAGCAGCAATTAAATTCTACCGTAGAGCTTATTGATTCGTACGTTGACTACGAAGTTAATTGCCAATTTAATAGAATATTAATTATACATGGCGCGAATACTTTATTGTATCAGAAGCACCAACTGTGTAATATAAATTCACTCGAGATATTTCTAGTTTACGTTTATATTACGGTCAACGGTACAACTTCATTAATAGCGTTGCCGTTAATCGGATTCTTCGTTTACTTCCGAATAGTTTCATCTCCCCAATTAGTTTGGATTAAGAAAGCTTTATCGTTTTCTTTTCCTCCTATTCTCCGGCTGTACAATAAAGCTCCGTTAATCTGGTCTCTGTTAATCCCGAACTTCGTTAATTCGACCGGTTTTCCATTTAACCCGTATCAACGAGACTTCGTCGGTTCCATTGTCGCTATATCGCGCTGAATTTCGCGTACGTTTGAAACGGGCAAACATTTTTCAATATCTAATCATTCTTTTACGATTAGATCGAGCAGGAAGAAACGCAACAGCGAGAATAAGTTCCGGAAAAGGCAATTCAACGAGAACCAAACGTTAACTAGCAAATATTCCAGCTGGAAAAACTTTGCTGGACCAAACGATTGCTCGCGAGTCTAACGGTTGAATACCGGATGCAAAACTTTCACATTTCTTTCGTTAATGCCACCATCCGAGGGAGGAATAAGGTCAGCCGAGGGATAAGGACAGGGATAAAGCGAACTTCCGTCGGATTGTCGAAAGCCTTGAGCCAAAAACCTCCTAGCCATCGAACCCATCCGGTTTATCCGGCAGCCATCGCGGTTGAATTAAAATTCTGCCACGAGTACGGACAGGGCTTGGCTAAAATGGCTTTCAGATCTTGTTCCCTTCTGTTCCTCGATTTCGCTGTACTTTCAAACTAGCAAAAAATTCTTTTTATAACAAAATCCTCTTCGTTACAAAAGGGTCGCGATTCCAAGCTCATTACGGGGTTTTCGCCGCTATTCAAATTTATTCGTAGAAAATAGATATTGATTATAATTCGTTACTCGAACGAAACACGATTTTCAGATTTCGAGCGCACAACTATTCCGAAGTATCGTCTTATCCTGTAGCATTAGCAACGATTTCACTTTTACTCTTTATTGTTTCCAATTTTCCACAGTTATTGCCTCCTCTCGACCGCTATTCAAGTTGCCGCATTAAAGCAAATTGCGAGTGAGAGTCGCCTCTCGAGTGCAAAGGATTAAGAGAAGTGTTCTTAGTGTTACTTAACATTTTGATGGCCGACGTCACGTGTTCGTTGCTTTAATACGTTACTTTCCACACCAGCACCCTATACTTTATTTCTATCCACTGATCTAGTTATAACTTGACAACTGCTAATTTTCAGTCTGTAATTTTCCGTATAAAAATTGATGAAGAAAATTGAAGAGAACGAGCGTTCTCTTCTTTTCCTTTCTTTCATTTTAGTAACTATTTTTGTTGCCGACAGAATAAAAGTACACTTCTCGATAACAGCTGCGTCTTCGTATTCATAAACTACTCTAAATACATATATTGTTCGGTAGGCAACGTTCAAGAACAACGTTGGAACAATTTTTCTCTGCTTTTCATCGAATCAACAACTTCTCGAAAGTTCAAGTTATCGAGTCTGTGAGATATTATGAAAGCGAGGCGGGGGATTTGAACTGTAAGTAGCGCCTTTCATCCTGGTGGAAAAAAAAATGCACGACGAGCTCGGAGTATCAATATCCTCTTACGGATACGGCATACATCTTTAATATCCTTCCCTTTAGAGCTCTCGGAATATTCTCTAGGATTTCTACCATTTCTATCCCGCTGAGATGTATGGTAATTTCATGCAGACTATCTACAACGATAAAGAGAACGAACGTCTGTACATGAACGTTGATTTTAAGCCTGGCCCTTCCGAATACTATACTATTCATCTTTTGCTGCTATTATTGTAAGGCGACTTCCTAATTGTAAAGGAAAATTTTATCCTCAACAAAGTCTATAAATCAGTCTGTACGTTTTTCTTTCTTTTTTCTTAATACGGCTCACTCGAAAAACGTAATTAAAGTTATCTTTTCGAACTTTGAAATTTTTTTCTTTGAAAGCAAATCGCTGCTCTACCGTACTTGACTTCTGGACTTAAAACGTTGATTATCCGATGGAACTTTCCTTGTCGAATCGATTAGACGTAGAACTTTCATATTTTTGCTACGTACTATGCACTTTTATGGATACCAGAAATCGTTACAGAAAGTTGGCGACGCGTTGGAGCTATATTCTCTTCTTGAAAGTTTCAAATTTCTTCGTCGACGTCGCTTCCTCGTATCGTGCCCCAGATATTATTAATGACCTGAACAACTTCAAATTTTCACTCTCCGTGAAAAATAACGCGTTCTAATAACGCCTGCCACAAGGAGTTCAATAATCGTTTGGCAGGATCACGGTCAGAATCGTGATCGAAGAAATGGTAAAAAAGAAAAGAGAACGAATCCTGACCAATCGATCTTGGTGTCAAAAGAGCGACGGAAACGGCACCGTGCCTTTACTACGAATAGAGAAACCACTTAAAGGAAACGAATGACTTTATACTGATAAAACTGACCTTTAACTCCTGATTGGTCAATAAAGATTTGCAATGGAAATGGAACTACCGGGATTTCTCTGCCGACAGTACGTTATCTGTTAAGCCATTGGATCCCGCAACGGCGCCAGTCACTGCTCGCGGAATATTAACATATATATTCCTTTATATTCGCTTCGTTGCGATGCTACGGTATCGCTGAATCGGCGAAGTGTTTCCAGCAATGTGCACCACCTGCTCTCGCCTTTTCCATTTTTATTCTTCTTTTCGTTCTTTATTCTCGGCTCTCTGACCTTTATCCGATTCCGGCAAGCATATTACACGTAGAGCAACGTACTTGAACGTTTTCATCTTCGAAATCGAGTACGAGGCAAAAAGAGGTAGATACGCGGAGTGGCGCAGTAGAATTAGCCGTCTCTGGTGCAATAGTTATTCAGAATACGTATTGTTAAAATTTTTAATTTCACCTTTCTACTTCAACTTCGTGCGACTAATATTATACATATGTATAATGGTAAGCGCACGCGTTCGACTTGCCATTTCACCTAATTGGAATAATGGCGAGTCTAAAAATTCCACTCGCTACTTTGCCTAATTGATATAACGGTAATTGTAAGTTCTCCGTTTGCCACTTCACCTCGATAACATAATAATAATTTCAAGCTAGTCGCTTGTTACCTTGCCTAATCGATGTAACGGTAATTCCAAGCTGCCCACTTGCCACATTGCCTAACTGATATAATGGCAATTCAAGTATTCCACTCGCTTTGCGCTACTAATATACTTGTAATTTCATGTTTCTACTTGCTGGTTTGCATAATATCTTTTAGTAGAGATACAAAGTAGAGGAAATTCTCGATGACGCTATTTCGAGGTCTAATTAAAAATGAATGCAAGCTCGAGAAAGGAAGACGACAAACGAGAAGGAGGATGCATAAATGAGGAAGCACGCGGACAATGCGGAAAAGCGGGGAAATCCGCGTAACCTAGATGCAACGAGCAAACACACAGAGAGAAAAGTAGACGGGGAGAAGAGAGAGCGAGAGGCAGCATAACCGGGAATGATATCTCGTTAAATTTTTGAAACCACTCGAAAGACTGATGACTTCACGAGGCCGCACGAACATTCGAATAATCAGACAGCACCGGATGAAATAACCAATCGACCCCACCACTATTTTTCCGGACAACCGTTTCCACATTTTCTTTCGGTTATTCGAGTCTCGCGCAAACTTTCCGCAAAGTCGCTTTTCTAAACACCGTTCGCACGGCTGCTTTGCCATAGAGAGTGTTCCGTTTGCTTTCGTTTTTAAAAGGGGAAAACAGCGATCGTGGAAATACCGAAAAGCGACGGAGAACGATAAACGAAACGAACACGGTAACGCGCATAATTTTCAGCGCTGTCGAAAGTAAGCGGCTACGATTAGTCTCGTAAACGTTGTGTACCCTTATCGAAAGTAGCTTGAACAATCAAGTTGAACTTCTTTGCTGACACATTGACTGAATTAATATTCATTATGTCGCTGTTCCCCGTGAAGTGGTGGTGTCGCAACGTTCTTGTCGCAACCACGAAACAGAACGTGTCGTTCAACACGGAATATATCGGAGTAAAGGTAAAGGAAACGAAGTTACGGGAGAGCACGAGCAAGCTCGAAAACACAGAGAGGATTTATCGAAGAGCCGGTAAAGTGGAATACACCGAGGTAGAGGCTTGCTTTTGTAAAAGCGACAGCAGCAGCCGAGAGATTGAACCTTGAAGAGTATGACGAGAAGGCGGAATAATGGAAAACTTTCGACGTGTAGCAATTGAAAGTACAGAAAGAAAAAATTATCGACGAAAGAGAGAAAGAGAAAAGCTTGATCGAAAGAAGATGACAGAGGAACGGAGTAATAAAAACAAGAAAAGGGAGAAACACGATTCCCGTCTTCGTTAAAAAATTAAACGTAATTCGACGTTTCTCTTTACGTTTTCCTATCGTGGAATTTCTCTGCGTCAGCGAAAACGTTTAAAGCCACTTAACGATGATTGCGAAAGCTCGCGACTGATCGGAGAAGAGATGGAAGAAGACCAGGGACCGTTGGGAATAATAGTAAACTAACACGAATCTCGATGGCTCTTAGAAAATGGAAATTAGAAAAGTTTTAGCGTTGTTTCGTTTCGCTAAATTCTTTCTACGAACAGAATGTACAATATTCTAGAAAATTGATCCAGATTCTTTACCACGTATCGGTATTTACCTCTCTTTCGAATTTCCAAATTTAGTTCGACGCAAACTACTTTATTTACATGGTTTGCCATCAAAATGTTTCAAACTTGTTGTGGAACACTACATTTTGAATAGAGTCGAACGGATTAATTCCATCGTTTCCGTAAACTAATCCCTACCCCATACATTATATGTATCATCCACGTAACGTTTTTCTCGAGAGAACATTTTTATACAACTCTCGTTATCCGGGATTTCGATTTCCATGGTATCCAAGCTAGACGAGTTAGTACTAAAGATTCCAGTAAATCATCTGTGTAACCGTCATACACAGAGTTCGTCGTATTTACGGCCCACACAATGACGCACTAGATACGTCCAGACTATACGCACGATCTAACGAAGCGACTCACGAGAGACGACACGCGTCGACCGGTTTCAAATGGACCGAACGGAATTTCTGAATAACGATTCCAACATCTGCTTTATGCGACGGGAGTTAATTCATGGGCAGACAGTCTTGTCCACGCAGCCAGATGCGTCCCCGTTGCCGGTTCCAGCATCGATTCGAACGCTCGACTAGCTCCAACGAAGCTAGCAAACTTTAAATGGATATTTCTATTTAGAGGAGACATTTTTAAACGAATTTTAAAGCCTTCCGAACTAACAGACTATATTAACTGTATAAATTCTTTACTCGCTCCGTTTCAGCTTTAATCTTGAAAAATCCTGTTACGCTTGTTAAAAAGCTCTCGTAAGATTCGCGTCAAATTTTCGTTGCACGTAAAACATTTTGCAACGTACGAGAAATGTGTATTGGTTGCGAAGAGTGTTATTTAAAAGGACGATCGCGGGTCGAGCTGCAACGTCGAGGAACGATTTTACGTAGCCTTCCGGTAGCCATAGCTGTTTCTAACCGTAGTGACGGCTGCTCGCCACGGTTTGCCTTACCTCTACATTGCCTGTAGCATTGCCCTTTGTTCTACTCTGTTGTCCGAAGCCTTATGCATTGTTCCATTGCGTGACGTGCACAATACTGACCTATACTACTGCCAGCTTTCCATTCCGCTAAGGCGACAATCCCACTGACTGCGCGGTAAATTAATTGCTCAAAATCATACGTCTTTTGACTTATGCTGTACATTACAGTAAACCGATATGTTTATTAAAAGTTTATCTTTCGACAAAGTTGACGCGATTATTGAAATCGCAGTCCAATAAACAGACATTCGACACCTCGATTTTTAAAGCTAAAATTCTTCGGCTGATCTCCCTAAATTGGTCTACCGACCGATTAAATCAATCACGGAGGTCCGTTGTATATGTGCCAATGCCGCGGGCAGTCAATTTTACAAAACGGAAGAAAAAATTTGGAAAGCTGTAGAACGACACTGAAAATTTGTATTCTCGCGTCCACGTCGTTCAAATAAAACATTTGGCAAAATGTTTTTCGAAAATACACTCGCGCGTGTACACGATGATAGATGTGCGTGTAGCAATCTACATTTTATGTAAAATTCAGATCGGGAAGAAAAAATACGCTTACGATATGAATTCCCTAAACTCGAGACAGGAAGAAATTCATTGCTTTTTTCCCTCTCGTTCCTTCGTTGTGATTCAAAACAGAACGGCTGACTCGAGAGCAAATAACCCTGAAAAATCCGATACCTGACGACCAGGAAAAATAGACAATAACGACGACGACGACGACGACGATGTAGCATCGAGAAGAAAGCTGCGACCGTGTAAAATCTATTTACGTATAACCGATACTCCAACGGCCTGTTACAGACACACGAAGCAAGATGAAACCCTGTCACGAGAGCAAGAAACACGAGACACCGCACTATAGATGCTTAAAAGCGTTTGCGTATCCGATCAGAATGAAATTTCGCGTGTCCGAACGCTCGACGATATCAAAGGATCGTCTGGCGCAACGTATCATTCGGTATATTGTCACTTTTCAGTTTGATCTGCAAGGTATTGCTCAAACTTTTACAGTCGATTCTACATTTTTCTTATCGACGTTAACATGGTATAAACGAACGTGTAATATCCGAGCGACACAAGCGTAAATGATATCGAGATTATATTCCTTTAGCCCCGTATCTCTAATTGACGTTTAACATGCACGTTTGCTACTAAAAAGGAGTACTTACTGTATGGTACGTCGTAGAGAACCAACGCAACTCTCTATCCAATTACATTCGCTAAAAAAACAAAGTTTGTGTAATTGCACGAACAGTTCCGGGTCGAGCGTGAACTTTCGTTGTATTTGCACGAGATCTTGCCAATCGCGTGTGAACTTGCACACTATTTGCAGGAGCTTCCACAAATCACGTACAAGCGTTCGTAGGATTTGCATAAGCTCTGGCAAATAATGCGTGGCTTTTAACGTATTTGTTTAAGCTTCGAGCTTCCGCCAATTATGCGCGAGACTCCATTTGTATGCGCGAGCTTTCACTATGATTACAGTCCTCTACTCCGTGTTCATTTGAATTCTAGGTGTTCATCGATCAAGTTCACGATTCAAGACAGGATTGTCGAGTTTCGAATCGACTAGTTCTTCGTTACAGCGAACAATGTTAATATCGTTTGTCAAATCTTGACAGATTTTCTATCTTTCGAAATCGGTTATTCGATACGCAACCACCTAATAATTATTTCACTTATATTTTGTCGAATAGAATATCGACAGTGGAATAAAATGAATTTCATCCGACGATCATTTGCAATTCACGAGGGTATGAATAATATATACATATACATATATAGATGTTAATTCGTGATATCGCGATAATTATCGTGGTTTTGGAAAGTAGTTCTAGACTAACTAGTAACCGTGTATAAAATCTACAAGTATGTTACGAAAGTATTCGCGGTGGAAGGAGGAGGAAATTTCGTTGAGTATGGGCTACAGAGAAACGGAACTCCGAAACACGTGGAATTGCAAGCAAAAGGAGAAACCTAGTTTAGCGTGGAAACTTTTGCAGCGAGCCGTAATAAATTTGATAAAGCGGTCGAGAGCATCGCGTCGGATGCATTACTGTTTAATCCCCTGGAAATAAACTGATCGAATTCTTGAGCGGGTAGAAAGATCCCTGACCGAAGACACAGAAGGCAAATTCTTTGCCTGGGGACTCACGAATTGCGATTCCCCCGAGAACGAATCCTCCTAACCGGTGCTGGATTAAATCCCATTGTTTCAAAATTCCAAACTTCCGAAGCTTCGAACTTTCAAATTCCCAAAGCAACAAAGTTTAAAAATTGCCAACTTTCGAAATCGCGTTTCAAAAGGTAAAATGTTACTTTACAGTTTACATTTCGAATTAGACGTACAGGAAGGCAACGAAATCTTTTAAGCGTTCTTGACCTCTGAAGGTTTTAATCCAGTCTTGGATTCCAATCCAGTTAACCCTTTCAGTTGAATGGTTAATGTAATCGCCTCTAGAGCGTTAGAAATTTTACGGGACGAAATATCAGAAGAGGAGTGGTTAGGAGTCAAACGACTGACCCAGAAACGAGACGTTAATTCGAAATCTAATGGAGCCAGCCGCTTGCCGATGTTTACCAACGTGCGCTGTTATTTATTAGCCACCATTATCCAGAAATTACTCGGTGTGCCTACGTCATCCCGGCGCCACGGGAGTATATTGCGAACGGTTCCGGTAAGTAAACACGATATTTAAAGGGGGCGTCTGGCGGCGCCAGGACAATTTCCTTCGTCCCCCTTCAATCACGAAGGCGATGCTTAATGGCAAGCTTCTATTCCGTGTGCGTGTGCATGCGCATGCGAGCGTGTGAACGCCATCTCGTTCAACCATCATGGTCCGATACTTGGTGTACGTACGCGAGTGTGTTCGCGCGTGTGTACGCTGCTAGCTGTTTGTATGCATGTCACGGCGACACTGCGGCGAGACAAAATGAAATTTCGCTCGAACGATGAATGCCCGGCGTGGAACTACGCCCCGTTTCCGGTCCGGGTAGCGGCCAATTTGCATGGAGGATTTAATTGAAAAATGCGACAGCCGGCCCCGAGATTAAGCTCCGAGAAACCAGTGAAAAAATTTGGGAACACCAGCCGTTCTGGCTTCGGATAATGTTTCGTTCGCGATTGAATCGTTACTCGGTTAAGTTCCGAATTTGTTCCCCGAACCGAAAGAAATTTGCACGGATACGGAGGCAGCCGAGGGATTAAAGGACAGGATCATCGGTCGCATTTGGACGATACGAGATCGAAGAAATAAAGCGTAAGGTATTCCTGGCACGAGCCAATGTATCCAACCAATTCCTCGAATACCAGCACATTCGAGAGAATTTAATATCGCTGCGGTTCGCTAAACATCGTGTGTATTTCGAGGAAAGAAAGAACGTCCCGTCTTCGAATCGATTAATTACGCTGTCGGATCGATTGTTATTTCGCGAGGAGTTCGCTGCACGTATCTACATTCATCGACGTAACGAGGATTTTTATCCGGAGTAGGTCAGATCCCTTGCTTCGCTAACAGAGTCAGCGCTCCACACCAAACACGAGAAATTAGCTTTTGAAAACCAGGTAATCATAAATAAGACCAACCAGAGCGATTTCTTTTCAAAGAAATAACCAATCGTTCCAACGATAAAGATCCAATCTTCTCGTCGCGAATTCCGAATAAGTCTCGAGAAGAAACTTCTTCGAAACCAGAAAGCATCTTTGCAAAGAAATAATTGATTCTCTACGAATTTGTGTCTCGATAATAAAACTTTTCATTCGCGGTATACGTGGTTTATGCACCAGTAGCGTAGCGTATAAATGGAAGCTCGGAGAATCGTGCTCGCCGCAAAGTATTTCCACGACAATAACGAACAACGATTTCTCGGAACGAACTCTGTCTCATCACGGAAGTAACGAAACTTCTCCTCTTCGTCCCAACGGGAGCGTCATCGCTGCATTTAACGGATTAAATCATTTCCAACGTTCGACAACCATCGGAACCGAGTCCTGTCTCTCTGTTCGAAGGTTGGCTCGTCGATGAAAATTAATATTCCTTCGGGATGACGCGTCGAGGACGTAAAGAAAAGAAGCGAAGGAAACGAGAGGGAGAGAAAGATGCTTTATTTTTTCTCGCGCGAGCCAGCACTTCCACGAATGAGCTCGATTCCACCGGGCTGATTCACCGATTCGTCTCCTCTCCGAGAAAAGAAGAGGCATTCGAAAGCGCGAGATAGTTCCTTACGGTTCAAGGGAGCCACAGAAAAATTGTGCTTTTAAGAGAAACGAGAAATATCGTCGTTCAAGCTGGTATTGCTAAACAGTCTTCTAGCCTCCGTTTTTTTTTCTTTTTTTTTCTTTTCTCTAGGTCCCGTCGAGACTTTAAACAGTCTGTTTTCCTCTTTTCTTTGTCGTATCTGCGAGCATCTTCGAGTCACTCGTGTTTTAATTGGTTAAATCTCTATCACTCGGGAGTATCCTGATCGTATCGTAGGGTATATTAGCCAGGTACCACATTTCCTTCGACGACTTGCCATTTATCTTATATCAAATAGGAACCTGTTTGCAGAAGCAACTTTGGTGTTAGAAACCTTTACTAAACGCGAATTAATCTCTTCCATTCCCGTTTGTAAAAGTCAACGATAAGGAATTAATCTAACAAAGGAAAAGATAAATAATCTTCTGTGTAGAATACATCTTCTCTATGCGGCCTGGTTCCTTACTTATGCACCCCTAAGATCATATCTTAAGAGCGAGGCAACTCTGTCAAGGTTGGTCAATTTATCAAGACCCTGTATCTCCCACAATGCAAAAGAAGCTTAGTCGAAGCAGAATTTTTCATCAAATAATATTAAACCAGAATTTTCGAAGAACGAGTATAATACCTCTACTTCATCGAAACTAGTTAAATTTTCAAAATGAATCTCGTTGTGTCTCTTTCGATATTTGAGCCTCGTTCTGCCTTTCTTATCCGCCGGTCCTTTTTAAATTCAACACCGTCACTGGTCTCTACAATAACACGACCTTTTTATGAACCTACACTTTTCACACGCCTACCCTGACAATTAGCTTTCGTTGAAATTCTGCTCGAAAATTGCAGCGAATCGCTGAGACGAGAATCGTGCAAAGACTCTCGCGAGCCGTGAATTACCCTTTTGATTCGCCTTTAATAATTTCTCTACGAGTACCTTAATTCCACGTTGCATCAAAAGAATCACGAGAACGTACTTCTTCTGAAAATATTATGCAACATTTCGTTCTAGTAAGTAAGACACGCGTATAATTCGTTAATTAAATTACGACACGAATAGCAAAGTTTCGTTCGCAAAGTGTCAGGACTGTAATGGAAATAGAGTTTTCCGGGAGAGAAAAGCTGGGACACATAATCTGTCGCGATTCGAATACGAATGAGCCAGATTGGTGACACGGATGAATCTATAAATGGAAAAGGGAGAAAGGAAGGGGTAAAGGTGAACGAGAGAAGGGAAACAGAGAATGACGGAGATAGTTCGGCTTTATAAATTCCCCGCGTGTTTTAATCCTTTCCTAAGCCGTCCAGTTGTGTCACAGCTTTCACTAAATTAAAGGATTTCTACGTAGTTTCATTCCTCTGTCCCTAGAAACCTTTATACATCGTTTGCTATGCCACCTTGACGACACCAGGTTTACAGATTACCGAACGCGACTCGAAAACGTACGGTGGATGGAAAAAAGCATAAGCGATGAAAATTACCGAGATTCCCACCGAAATATACCTTCTATTCATTCGTCGAGTTTATGCGCTTATACGATTTGTTCGTATCCTATTAAAGGCTGAAGTAGTTTTATAGCGAAGGTAATTAACGTATCCATCCTTTTACGCTCTTAATCGCGCTAAATACGCGTCATGCGTCAAGCATAAAAATGTTGGCTCAAACGTATGCTAATTCATCGAATTAAACGGTTTTAAACCATATTAATTGGAAAGGTCGCATTACAGAAACCAAAAACGGTGAACTTCGTGAAATACCCGACCAACTTGTAGCGTGTAAAAAACCACCCTCCATCGACTCTTTGAGCAAGCCTAAAAAACGCCCGGTCCTGTTTGTTCTCGCTCGATACCGAGGAAAAACGTATTCTCCGTCTTTTTTCCCGGCAAACGTCGATTTTATATCTGCTGCGAGATCGTTCCGTTCGTTGCGTCACTGCAGATTTAATCTTCGGATTATTGATAACGAAGTTTGATCAATTTATGAGCGCGATATTGTGCGATTAAAAGCGACTGGTAAAATGTTTGTCAGTGATACGGGCAGAAAAGCGGTTTCATAGAAATACCCGTGAAATATCTCGTTTTCTCGAAATGGACTAAAAACGATCGAAAAATTCTCTGAACCCGAGATATTCCGCCGTGAACAAGTAGAATAAAGGAAAATATTGAAGCTCGTCTGCTTTGAAATCTTTTCCTTTTTAGAAGATCTCCATACTGTACAACGAGATAAAACGGAACTTGAATAACAAAGGGGTGAAAAGTTGATGAAATATCGTGTACTTTCGATCGGATGGTCTACCGAATGATTCATAAGACTTGTTCGAGATGCACGTTTGACCGTGTCTGGTATCGCGGCGGAAAAAGACTAACGGTGAACTTCAGTCGGATGAAAGTTTAAACGAGCACGACCCAATTCCAGGGGCGTTCTTGCTGGCCGTTTCAACACCCGTGCACGAATAACAACGAGTTTCACCATTAAGCTCTCGACACCGAGTACAAACGATGATCGCCCGGAGGGTTGTTCCGCCGTCAGTAGGAAAAAAGGCACGCAAAAGAAACGCTACTAAGAAGAAAAGGATAAGAAGGTTCAACGGACACCTTCCGAATGGTGACGAGACAAAACGATATGTTCGTATCTGTGATTTCCAATAGATCGGTCCTTCGATATTTATGGAAAATAACATTTTCTCTCTTTTTCGAACTTTTCGCTTAAAAAGTCCTCGAATTAACGATAACGAAGAGGCTCATTCGCCTCCGTCTAATTCTGAAAAAACGCCAGTTCATTCGCGTATAACTAGCAATTCGGACTTGACTCGATACTACGAGCAAAATTCGGAGCAAGAAGTACCGACACGGAAGAACAGGGAAACCAGCTAAACGGCAGAAAGAGCAAGCAAGAGAAAAGAAACGTTCGCGGGGTGTACTTTGAATTCTCAGAACGTGGCTCTCCAAGCTAAAAAGGGGTAAACACGCGCTCTCGTGCTTAGTAGAGCAAAAGCTACATCCTGCAGTAGGATTCTAGTGTTTCCTCGAGTTGTGCGTAGCGAGGGATAAAACGACGAAAAAGAGGAATAGACCCGCGAAAAGTTACGCCCCCTCTTTCAGCGTTTCTCAAAGCCAGACTCTTCTTTATCTTTTTTCTCGATAACGCGAATTCAACCCTCTCTTTCTTTCTCTCCATCTTCCAGCCTCTTTATCTTCGACTCCTCTCCCTCTATTTCTCTCGATTGCTCATCCTTCTTTTCAGCTTTTCATCTCTCTTACAGATGCCGCAGCCGACTAATGCAATGTACTTTTGGAAAATGCTCGTTTACCCTCGAGTTAAGCTACTCCTTTGCTCTCCTTTCAGCTCGAGCATAACCAACAAGCTAGAGCTCTGTTCGTACGAAATTACATTCTTTCACCGGTCCCGTCATATCTTCATAGCCTTCAGTTTGCTTTTTGCTCGTCCGTCTTACTCGCTCTCCCTTACTCGCGAACGTTTAAAACCTTCCTTTCGAATAAAACGGACCAAAAGGATCGGCCAACCTCTTGCCGTTCGGCCCTTGTGCAAGAATTCGCAGAGTTCCGGACCAGAATAAGAAAGACTAGAGTTTCGAAGCATGCAAAGTACCCCTAGCACCAGGGTACAGTCATTTCTTTGCAGCGAGTGTTGATTGCGCCATCCCACTCTCTTTCGGGCAACGTTAAATGTACTTGCCAGAGGTGGTGGCTTTTTTAGGCGACCCTCCTCTCTCGGCCTTTCTTTTTTTTCCCCCTTTCCCATTCGACTATTGTGGTTTAATTACGATGCTTTAATTACGCCACGTCTATAGTTGTAAATGGTCGTTCGTGGTTACTCGGCGTAAAATTGGTATCTCTTCTTGATATACCTTCCGGTCGAGGATGCTCGGCCCGATCTACGAGTGGATGTACCCGATGCAAAGAGGAAAAACTACGAAAGGAAAAGCGCCATCCGGCTAGGAGATGTTCTTTGAAGTCGCAACAGTCGTAGGTTTCTCTTAAGTCTGATAATTGGCCATCCGCTTCTCCTTAAGGAGCACAAAACAAGAACGAGGAGAGCAAGGAAACCGTACGACAGAGAGATGCGTTTTAAACGAGCCGACGTTTTTCAAACGTTCAGACCCTGTAACGGGGTGAAGTGCCTTCTAAATGGCTCGTTTTGTGGTGTAAAGAACGAGAGAGTGGAAAAAAAAAACACTGCAATCCTGTTTCCAGGATAACGTTAACATTGTTGCTTGCTTAAGAATAATTACTCTTTGTAAACGGATTCTCGACAATTATGACAGGTTCTTATTTCCTACATCATTAATTAATATCTCTTTATTAAACGCGTGTTATCCACCGGTAACCTTATCCAATTTCTGACCGTTGTAAAATAAATTTATCGCTATCGATATATTCGTGATAAAATTGTACTCGAACGAGACAACGACTTCGGAGAACTATGTGTCCAAATAAAAGTTAAAACGCTTGTATTTACTTACGCTGCAAGACACGTTTTTTCTATAAGTAAGGAGTCCTATGCCCTCGTGGACGCGTTTCGAAAGTTTCAACGCACTCGTACAATGTTTTTCTAGCGGGCGAGCGAAACGAACGAGGGAAAATGGTCGTGACGAGGAAACATCGAAACGCTTTTTAAACCGAACGACCGAACAACCGGTAATCGAGCGAAAAAAAGATCTGTTGCGATGACAAGTATTAAATCGCGATGCGAGAAGACTTTTTTTCTCGTCGACGAACACGGCCAGTACGAAAAATAGTCAAGTTCTCTCGAAGGACCGAGAGGATAATGGTTAACCCTTCGGAAATTGAACGCGTTGCGCTGTCTGTGCGACAGCGCAGTGTGAAATTCGACTTATTTGCAAAATGTTGGCATACCGGGAAGCTTGGTAAACGACGTCGTCGCTCGTACGCGTACGTCGCTGCGTCCTGATTGCGAGTGCACGCTTCAAATAGGGCGGAAAGAGGCTTCGCCGTCGCTTCACGAGCAATTTCATTTCCACCCGTGGAAAATTTATGCAAATCACCTCTCGCCACGCCACGGAGAAAGAGCCAAGTCTGAGGAGCGTAACGAATTCGTCGGATTATCCGATTTCACTGGGACAAGAAGCTGCGAACGCACTCGTGGCGAGTACTCGCGTGAATGGAACTCGAGAGAAGTCCTAACGAGTAGACGATTGATTTTACATTTAACACCTCCGTTGCCGTGTCGATATCAACTTAATACTATTGACTTTAAAATATCTAAAACGGACAATAAAATGATCGCACGGCTTTAAGTCACTCCTACCGTGTGTCTGACTAGACGCGGTCGTATCTACTGTAGCGTTTAACCCCTATGCTCTTAGCATTTATGTCGCGTACGAATTTACGTACGAATAAACCACAGCGAATTCGGTACGATAAATTTGCGCGTCTTGAATTTCCATACTAAGAAAATCAAATAGAAAGTTAAGAGAGAAAAGGACTTTTAATCGAGTCTCTTCTTGTGACAAAAAAAAAATTGAGTATCTTTATGGAAATCTTATAACTTATAATTTATGTAAAAACAAAACGCGAAAGCATAAAGTAATTAAAAAGTAAATGTAACTTCTACCTCTATCAATCTTTTCGGCGGTAATTTTTCATAGAGGCTACATCCAACCCGTCCACTTTCTCGAATTAACCCGCATATTTTCGATTAAAAAGAGAGAAGAAAAAAAGGAAAAACATTCTTAATCCTGAAAAGTTGCCCGGACTTCTCCTGAACTTTTCCTCTTGGAACAAGATAATTCCTGACCTGCTGCGTCGGCGAGCAACTGCATATTCATAAGTGGCTATTTTTTTAATTACTTAATCGTTCCGCATCTCATCGTCCATCGGGACGATCTCATAAATTTTCATTTCAACTCACTTTGTTCATCGATTCTTTCTCTGTTTTTTTTTTTTCTCTTTTATTCAGGTCGTATTTAAAGCGGACCGTTGAGCAGCCTAGGTCGAAGATCACGATCGTAACTCGTGACGTAAGCAACATCGTTTGCTTCTGACAGGTATGGAAATACAGGCGATGGCCTGCAAATTGCTTCTTCCACTTTAAACCAGCCGTTTTCCACTCGATTCTAGTGACGTTCGCTTGTCTCGTACGTTTACAAAATCCTTTACCATTCTACGATTTTCTTCCCGAGATATCATTGCCAGTTTATAGCGTTGGAACCAACCTTCTGCGTTCGTAACAAAAGTCTTTTTATCCTTCTATGTATTCGCAACACAAAATACTAATCTACTCTACGAAATTATCAATCTCCGAAATACAACTAACGCGTGATTCGGTCGATGCGAACAGGTTAAAGGATGCCAACGTAAAAATCCATGTATCAATGTCACGCCGAGCAGATATCCCGACCATCGAAATATTAAATTTCCCTCGTGCTTCCAAATCAATATCAATTTTCCATCCGTCGCTTCATGCATTATTAACACCGCGAGAAATAAATTTTCAGATAAAATGGTTATCTCCGATTCGCGAAAGAAAAAAAAGAAAAACAAAAAAATATTGAACTTACCCAGCCATCCGATTCCATTAGAACTGGCCAAAAACAAGATAAGCCGAATAAACGAATAAAAAAGAAATGGACGGTACGTTTATTCCGTTAATTTATAACATTCGCCGAAGCTCGTCGGAATTATTATTTCCCTCGTCGCGAAACAAATAATTTTTGCACGCTTCTCGACGGTCGAGGCGGGGAAATTTCTCAGGAAGAATGTTGCAGAGAAAAATCTCAAGGATAAGTCAAACTATCGCTCATGAATTTTATTTCCTGCTCGCACGACCTGCATCTAGTGTCACTCTTCCAGCTCTTATATTCCTTTCCCGGCCAAAGAATCGCATTTGCATAACATAAATGTACGGTTGTAAGGGTTGCACGGGTAGAGAGAGGGGGGGGGGGGGGGGGGGGGGGGGTCGTCAAGAGAGGTCTCGTCGGACAAACAGACAAACGGACAAGCACAAGCGAGGGCTTCTGCACGGTAAATCTTTGGATACGACTCTCGTCTAGCAGATACTTTGCATTCGTTCCTTATTCCACCGCTCTTTTTGCAACAATCGCGTGCTTTCGGCTCGCGAGTGCTCGAATCTCATTGGAAACTTCGTTCCCGGCGTCGTCTTTTTACCTTCTCCTCGTGAAATTATTTTAAGCTCGGAACAAACAAGTCTCTTCTCTCTTTCTCGTCCACTTAATAACACCGTGCGTATCCTCGAGGATGGAAAATACTGGCTGGAAATTGTTTTCTTTGTGTCACGTAAACGTTTCAAGCTGTTTCTTGCGCTGCACGAGAGGACTCAAAATCCACTTGCTGTTCCAGGATATTAATATAAATTCAGGAAAGCGAATAAAAGTATCGGCTAATTATAATTCTCATTTTGCTATAACAACTTTGGATATTAACGTGTTCGTTGACGTGTCAAACATTTATAATTTCCTTCCAGGCATTTCCTAGATAAATTTTAACGAAAGACAATTGTCTCTCTAAAGAGAATAAAATTACGTTTATAACGACTACCTTTATCCATTTACGTACTATAATTCTGTATACTTTGAAGGTGGACAGAACGTTCGCGTACTCCATTGGAATTAAAATTATCTATTCAACTGTTCCGAGTGCGGCGGACAACGTTACGATTGTACTCTATTCATTTCCGGAACGAACATGGCCACGTGCAAAATTCACCCCAACAAGTATTTCGAATTTGCTTCGTATTTATTTCAAGTACATAACTCGCCTGGGCAGAATTTAGAAGATTTTATCGTGATAACGTCGCGAATATCTTTATCGTTCGCTTACTGGGAACAAATAATCGGATAACAAAATGATGATTGGTGGGGAAAAAATGTATTAAAAGCTACCCTACGCCCCAGAGGGTGGTTGTTTGGTGAATTTTAATGCGCGGTGATTTAACGTATTAGTATTCGCGTCACGATAACGAACGACTTAGCCGGCATTCATTTGATTTATATCTACGAAACGTACGACCATGACGGCCACGATGGAATTGTTTTATGAAAATGAACGAAGGGTCGCGGCGCGTTAAAAATAAACGCGACGACGGGAAGGTAAAAAGTGTACGTGCCCCGTTATTTTGCTACATAATGGGGGTATTTTAAAAGATTCAATTTTCCTTAATAAAAACGAATTACGTGTTGATTAGCGTCGTTACCGACACGAAGAAAAATCGTGTTCGCTTTCCAAAGGGAAACACCCTTTTCCGTAGCGCGTAATAAGACTCTTATAAAACGCGAAGTGCTTGTTGTTCATTAAATTCGAACACACCGTGCAATGACAAAGAAATTCAATTAAATGAAAACGAACATTCGAACGATAGATCGTTCGAGCTTCGAGCATACGCGCAAACTCGATTAATTAAACGGAAATATACGTACAAAGCATTAAAACAGAAATAAAAAGTATATTTCGTGAAATTATTTTGTTCGAACGAACCAATTATTAATACAGAAATGTAATTTAACGAATCTGCAAAATTTCAACAATATCTTGCTATTAAAAAGTCTTTGAATTTATTAAAGTATAGAATCATGAACCGACTAAATTCTCCGATATGTCGGTCGTACTCCGCTTTTTATTACAATTAATGGTATAAAGTCCTAAACTCGCATCAATTTCAGTACCTCTTTGACAGTAAGAGTGTTTTCACGAAAGCGTTTCATTCGCACTATTCTTTCGTCCGATTTTTCGGAAATCTATCGGCATTTCGCCGCAAATACGTTCATTTACACCGGTCATCTCATCCAAAGAACCGAAGAGGAACCTTAATTCTGATTGATCGCCACTTCTTGTTCAGCGTGTCACGCTTCCTCTGTCGGGCACAAACTTCGAAAAGTTCAAGGTACATAGATCCTGCGGACTAGGATGGTAAAGGCTAGAGGGACGCGATGTAACTCAGGAACAATTTCCACCGAGCGACAAGCAACTCCACTTTTCGATTCGACCCTCGTACGGACCGTTCATTAGACCCTTCGCACACGTTTGGGTCCGAAGTTATGTAAAACGTGGAAACTCTTTCTACGAGCCCGGTTACACGACTGACCGCAAAAAAAAAACAGGCCTAGCTATTTAACCGGGGCTCATTTGCGGTGCTACGATAACCACCTGTCTATTCTACCGAAGGACAATTTTCTCTTTCGAACGCGACTGAAACTATCGTTATCTTTGCAAGATAACCGACTCGACATCAATTTGCCGATAAAACTGCTTCTATTTTTATAATTAACATTTTATTCGACACGCAAAGAAAATTACCCGAAATACTTTGCCTATGAAGGCACGAATCAAAAGAGAAGAGAGGGGAGAACAAAGTTCACCGGCACCGAACAAATATACTTTCGAATAATGATTACGGTGTAACGTTGATTGCAATGCCATTCACGGTGAATAGCAAATATGCTCATAGCGAAACGATTATTGGTAACGAGAAAATTTACACGGACAACCGCTAGTTTCGAGTGGATGAACATCGCCAGTTAAAATGACGCCACTATTCGCGCTATACATCCAGATAGAAACGAGCATACACGACCTGGAACTAATGCGACCGCAAATTTGTACAAGTTGAAACGGCACCGTGGACGAATTTATGTTTAGAAAGCGGGTATATAATTAATAATAAGCCCGCGAGCGTTCGCTGTGCACTTACTATTCCATCTCTACGCAAATCCTGTCGAATAACATAACCAAAGTAAGGAGGAACATCATTTTCAAATAATTCAAGTGTCGGCACCGATTGAACAGCTTCAAATTTAACGAAAATTATTCTTTTTCAAGTTACTAAATCTTCAGCACCGAAATGCTATACAAATTTTGTACGAAGTTAGTTTTGTTATTTCGTCGACAGAACTTTACCTTGTGATATGTACATTATTACACGACGTATTAACAACAGACTTTATACAATTTATATACATATGTAGTCACAAGCAGGGCTATAGAAACGAAAACTTCTCAGAATTGGCAATACAATACTGGTTGGGTGCAAAAGTTTCGTTTAACACGGTGGTAGGGTATTAATGCGGACAAATAGATTTTCAAAATCCGAAGACATAGAAATCGTTCGATAGAAACGAGTACGCATGCTTTCGAAATAGTCGAAGTTACGACTTGTATGGCATGCTCCGGCTAAAATTTCACGCATCAATTCCAAATGTTTCCGGATGTGTTTCGCCAAGAGCATAGTTTCATCGCTAGGAAAGAGAGGGGTATAGTTCTGCAGAGGCAATAAAGACCACGGTATTGTAGCACGATAGGGGAATTATATTCCGGTTCATGGCATAACAGAAATTGCAAACAGTGTAGAGAGACGTTTCAGATGATTCGAAACGGTAACTGTACACCCCGACTGTGGTACACTTTATTCCTCGTGAATACCAAGAAGTACGAAAAACAACGAGCGCGCTTAAGAATATCCGAACTATCAGTTATAACACGAGCTCTCATGAGCTTTTATTAAATTTTCACATCGCAAATTAAACTGCCTTATAAAGGGTTCCCCTAAGCAATATTACCGAATAAACGCGATTCTCTTTCCATTAATGGTTATTAGTCGACATTTCTTAAAAGTTATTACACCAAATAACAATTTGATCGAAATTCGAAATTCGAAATTCGAAGTTCTACCGAATTACAGTATGCTGCTGATGTACCTTTTCCCAGTTACGATAAAATATAAGCTACGTAGAAGCAATGTAGATTACATCTAGAAAATCAAGTATTGATTGTGTGTGCTGATGGGAAGAAGGGAAGAAGGGAAGTGCCAACTCAGCTTCGCTTTTCGCCTACACGAGCAAAACAAATTGTCCTATGATATCATCCAAGGTTACATTTACTTTTCACGGATCCCTCGATGCTAAAGTACGTCGAACCACGCGCAATCAACAATCTTCGTCGATGAAACTCACTTACTACGCTACATCTTATTCGGGGTAAACAGAAGAGCTGTAACGACCGTTCGAGTGCTTCCAATGTTTACATTAAACGAGGGAATACTTAACTAGTATCAACTTGATCGAGAACAAACTCCTTCATCGCAATTTTCATTCTTACTATAAAAATGATTCTATAGAAACGTTGTAAGCTAATAAAAGAAAGCTTTCATCGCGAAGAATCTATTTATAATCCACCTCGATAAAACTACCCGACACTTTGCACATATTCGTGCTCGGATACCGAGAATGAACAGCTATAGGTCCGGAAAGGACCTTTAAAGGGACTTTCTTTCGAAGCATCGAAATAATAGAGAAATTGTTTATCCGTCGCGAGATAGACGCCACAACAATGGAATTATGGGGAGCAGAACCGTGCATAGAACGTAATAAAAGAACGGAAAAGCAGGAAACAATGAGAACGAAGGATGTATACGGTACGCAGTCCATTCATTTCTAACGTGTCGCTGCGGATAAGCCGCGGCGCGTCCTTGGTTACATCTCGAGAATCGGGTATCGATTGCTTCTCTCGCGCGCCGATAAAAAAACGAGGGAAAGAAAAGAAAACAGACTCGTCACTGGAGCTTGTGATCCTAGCAAGACAAACATGTTGCTACCAACTTTCACCCCTTTACTCTGCCCTCGAACCCGTGGCTTTTCTTACCCTCGAACTCGAACACGATACACGACAAAGTGTCGAAAAAGTATAAAGAAATTGATCGACTCACCAGTTGGTAGGCGACGGTGTTGTCGAGTATCGGCAGGGGAGTGGTTGGTAGTCACGGCTGAGTCGATGGCAAATAATTGTCGTCGGCACTGAATCAGGGATCAGCTGATCAAGGAATGACGAATAGATGATCCGTTACTCGCAAGCCAAACGAAAATTCGTAACCGAACACGACTACCTTCACCGAACGAAGGTGCGCGGACGACTAACTGGCGCGACCGTTACGGGGTGTAGCTGTGCGCTGATTCTACCCCTATCCCCACCATCGACCCACTCCCCCTCCTACAGCTCGACACCGAACTCCTTCCATCTTTCTCTGTCTCGTTTTCGACCCTGGCTATCTATTTTCCTTCGTTCACCCTTTACTTTCTACTACGGCTCCAACTATCGATATCCTTACCGATAAATATCGATAATATCGGGATCTTATAGACCATTCGATATATCGATAACATCGTTTACATATCGATTACGCGAACAGAACCAGAGACGATCAGCGTAGTAGTAAATTTCTAAATTCCTTTTAGTAAATCCCTATAATTCGAGGATGTGAATATTTTCACGTTTTCTTTGCTTCGTTAATATTTAAAATAAAATTAATAAATATTTCTCGATAGTTGTTTGCGCACTTTTCTTTCGTTCAGCGTGATTTCTTGCAAGTTGACTTATTTTCTTTCGTTGTTCACACACCTTTTGTTACTTTCTTCGTACACCGCTCAACTTTTCCTTTAATTTCTTTACTCGTTATTTTGTCCCTACCTTTTCACCAATCTTTCTTCCCTTTTCCCATACTTCGTTCGTACTATTTCCACGTTTTATTTTACTCTTTACTCTGTCATCTTACACCCTCTACTCTCTCATCCATTAGGGGTTACTTCGTCTCATCCTAACGTTTCGCTCGGATTTCCTTCGTGTTTAGCCGCCTTTACTTCGGTTATAATTTTCCTCCTTCTCGATACAATTCCCATTCACTTTTGTCTGTTTTCTATCAATGGATTTTGCGTTACTTTCGAGAGCCTTCTATTTTTCTTTCGATCCCAAAGAAAAATGCCAGTAGTACCGCGTTCGTGGTAGACGAACTTTAACGGTGAAAATAAAACAAAGATAAAAGGAGTAGGAAAAAAGATGCTGGAACGAGTATAATCGTATTCGAAAGAGGAAGGAAGAGGTGCAAATAAGGCAGGAGCGAAAGAGGGACAAAGGGTCCACCCGAGGGTAGAAGAACCAGCGATTTATTGGATCTCGAAGACCAACGATCTCACCTGTATATCTAAAGAAAAGTTCGGTAGAATTGGAGACGAGATACTTTTGATCGTCGATTGTGTTGAGAAAGCAGAGGAAACGTGACAGGGAAGAAAGGAAATTGGAAATGGGAGCGAAAAGCAAAATGGAAGATCAATTTTCTTCGGTTTATCGAGGATGGTTTGATTCTCGAATTGTTTAACCAACTTTTATGGACAAACCTTCTTCGTGGGTTATGAATCAATTCATATTTGAAACGATATACATCCGCATTTCCAACACCTCTCGCATATTTTCTCGACGGATTCGCATTATAGATGCTTCTGTAATTGAAAAGAATCGCTCCGCATAAAAAAAAATATATATAAATCGGTAGATACTACGCAACTTTATCGAGCAAACATTTATCGTATTTCTACAATAACGGAGATTATTAAAATGGTCTAGTTAGACGATCTCGCATATCGCGGAACATTCCGTATTTACGAGTAACTTTGTTGCTTTCAATCGCAAACGCAATCCTGCACGAAACCCATCTAAAGCCGTCTCAGGCGCAAAGGAGTACTCTCGAAAAGGAGTACTTTCAACGACGCGACAAATGCACCATCATCGGGTCAAGCATCTGAACGCTCGAAATCGACGGTTTCCGCGTAGCGAAGGCGGCGACAGCTACGGCGACGACGACGACGACGACGATGATTCCAGCTCGCGTTCAACGTCCAATAGCTACGCAACGTTCCAAGCAGCAGCTTTTCAATTTGCCAAGGAAATAATTTACACTTTCCGCCCGACCGGTTCCACGGGGAAATTTATTGTGAATATGCATGCGCCGTTTATGAATATGAATACGGGGTAAATTATTATGCGTCTCTGGGCCCACGGTACGAGAAGAAAGTTGGACGAAGAGCTATCGTGCCAACTGGAAACATTCGTCCAGATAAGAGTCTCGTAACGTTCTCTCAACGGCAACGACACTTTTCCTTCCCGTTCCAACATCGTGTGCCCGAGAGGAAACTTTCTCAAAGTACGTTGAATCAGCCTAGGAACGTATCCGTCTCGAAGTATCTTACACCGGATCGATTTCTGCTGCTGCTTGCTTTCGTTCGCCCAGGAAACGTTGGCTTGCTGCACACGTTGATGCACCGCCACTACGAGAATACGAAAGAGCACGTACCGTGGCTCGTACGAGTATTCGCATGCTCTTAATTAGCCGCTGAACGTGCATGACACTTCTTCGATAGGAATTATGCGAATGTTTCTTGGAAATTTGTAAACATTTGTCCAGTCTAGATCTAAGAGGAGCTTACGGAGAGCCTAGGGATAGGAGATTGTGTCTAATTTAAATAGCCGATTATGCGTAAGTTATACGCGGACCACGTTCTGGCCCACTTCGTACGTGGTCATTGTATCGAATTTCCTACAAGATCGTCGTGTCTCTAATTTAAACCTACATTTACTCCGCGTCCAGTATGTTAATCGGAAATGTGTAAATACTTGTGCTACTCGGTGTATATCGTAGCGAAGCAGCTCTCTCGTCTGTGCATCGAACGCTATAACTTTCGGGGTCACTCGTGACAAGCGCGTTAACGATGATTTAACGCGTTGGCTGGGTGAGCTCGCTCGAGAGCAACCGGAAGGAACGTCAGGCTCGTAACGTCCGATAAAGTTCTACCAAACGAATCTGGAGACGAAACCGCGTTCGGTTGGCGCGAAACGAGGAGCAGAACATCTCTCGCGGGCAATCTCGCGAAGCGTTCGTTTTTAATAAGCGAAATAAAGCGATCGCGAAGACCGTGCGCCGGATGGAATACTTTAATTTCTGGGTCACTTGCTCGCTGCTGGCTACGTCGTCTGTGATTTAGTGCAAGAGAAAACGGGTGCTGTTGCCGGGACAAGGATGAAGGCTCGAGACACGAATTATGGGATAAACACCGAGCGAAATCTGGCTGGTGACTCCCGTGTTCTTCTTGGCCATCGCTGAGAAAAATTCCGTTATCTTCTACGGGCTGAAAGAAAATTCTTTCTCCGCTTTTTCTTTTGCTCCTTGTTTCGTTAATGGCTATTAACCCCTCCGAGAACAGACAGTCATGGAACTGCTCGAGGGTAAGGTAACGTAACACGTATTCGCTTCTTTTTCATACTATTTATAGTTTTCGAACGTGAATTTTTATCCAGTGCCGGGCCAGAGGGGAGAGGTTAAAGATTGAACTCGAAATTTGTACACGATGGTTTCCATCGACTGCAAATTTATCGCGTGTACGTGATTAACTTCTCGGATATTTGTCGGACGTAGCGTACAGTTTCAATCACGATTCGTTACTCGTAATTTGATTTCGCCGCGATTGATATAAACTAATGCTACGCAACGGAAAACGGGTATTACAGATTATACGAGACGCACTGTCACGCGTATGTTTATCGTTGGCCAATTATGAAATTTATCAACTGCCACACGATCCAAATGCTGATCGAATTCACGCACGCGTTTGCGGTCTGTGCATTTCGATCAACTACCTAATTGCTTAAAAATTGTACAATTTATACGAAGATCTGTGACCAACGATTTGTCCAGAGTAATCTGGTGATTAACGAAAATGCGAGATATTTTAATGAAAAGTTAATAACGAAGAATATTGTACGAAAATTTGTTAATCTGTCAATCTATAAGTTAATAGTAAACTAACTTTGCGGTACCTATGAGACGAACTAACTTTTGCGATATACATACATTACGCGTTAATCCTCTCATTATCGAGGATAACTATAGCCAGCTGCGAAGCGTCCAGGTTTCAAACAATTAAAAGCAAAAGTACCGTAGGTGGGAAACACCTCGCTGCAAATCAAATTTTATGAACAAACTTATCTTACTTCCGTTCATATACACATTATTTAATATATAAACGTCCAAAAGCGTGTTCCACCGGGAACTACTCTGTAGTCAGTGTTGGTTATAACACGGAGAAAAATGCAAGTTTCGATGAAAATAACGCATCATCGGTTCAACTCGTTATTTCGATGGAATCGACGAGAGAAAATTTGTCGCAAATTATGGCGGAATAATTTGCCGCGGGAATAGAAAAAAGTGGATCAGCGTAAAGATGGTCGGACCACGTTCAAAAATAGACCGGGGTCCACTATCTCGGCTACTCATCTCGCCGGTTTCGTGTCACTGTCCTCGTTATTTATTCATCGTACACCGACCATCGTCTTGCTGTGGTCCATTCTGTGACGTCACGCTGACCCTTAAACCGCCGACGACCAGCTGGACGATTCGAGCCTCGGTCGATTCAACGTTCGAGCTTCTTACGGAATTTCCTTTGGCTGAAGAATTGAATACGAAACGATATCCGAAATCTCAACGGTGTACTTATCCAGCGGACAAAAAGAAGAGAAAACGGACAGAAGAATCGTAAGATTATTTAGAAAAATTTTGCGAAGAACTTAGAAGCGCAGAATGTTGAGCACGAAACTGATCCCCGTTCGCGTCCGTTCCCGTTTTGAATCGAATCAATTTATCTTGGTGGCCACTTGGTATTCGTTCCGTGTTCCGTCGCGTGTTTCCACTTTGAAAATTTAAACGTCACTAGGACGCCTGCACGTTGGACCAACAATGAAGATGAAATCTCGTTCCTTTACTTCGTTCGCGTGCAGGGTGCTGACTTTTTCACGATCTGATTCATTAATTTGCAATTTCGTCGTGTTGAAACCGGCGCAGTTTTGGCGCAGCTTTGGCACAGCCGGGTCGTACGTTTTCGCGTTTCTGCTTCCGGATACGAGGCGAACGTACCAATCAACGGCGTGAAGCGTGCTCGTCCGGTGACATTAATTTGCCTGCAATTAGAGGGAAATTTCAGGGCAAAGGATCGCCACGTCGCGCCTCCAAATGAAACGGCAGCGGAACGCGAAAGCACCGACACAATGGGACATAATGAAACGGTCCTCCGCTTCCGTAAGCTATCGAGTCGGGACAGGGAAAAAAAAAACATTTTTACTGCCTCGTTGCTGGCAAGAACTGTTGACGAGGCTGGTGTCGTGACGGTACTCCGGATTTTCTCGTATCGAGAGTGATATCGATCACTATGCAGATGCGTTAGAATGCCTCGTGCGATAAAATGTGATTTTCAGCCGATTTCGATAAGCTTCGAATAGCTAGCTCGATAGATGAATAAGCGTAATTTCAGAGAAAAATCGAGATTCCAAGCAAACGTAATTGATCAGCGATCAAAATACTCAAATTTCAATATAAGTTACCGGTACATTCAAAAGCACTGTTCGGTGGCGACTAATCGCTAACTAGTACTGAAATAGTAGGAAACTGGTACTCTGTCCCACTCAATATGCTAACGAAGTTTGTAACAAGTGACATCGTTGAAAAGTTCTCGAAAAAATACATACTGTCCCTGACGATGAATAGTAAAACGATGGGTCTGTCCTTTTAAATATTTCTATTCATTTAACTTAACGCGCGGTACAATGCAAATTCTGTAAAGTTAGACGAGAAAGTAATGAAGTCGCAAATTATATGCAGAACGAGGTGGAAGTTGGACCGACTGGAATTAGCGAGGTTCCCTTTTGCATCAACGAGAACGACTTCCCGGATGTCTTTGGACCGGTTCGACCAACCATCCTATCCAACGAATTAATTATTCACCGGAAGGATCGGCAAAAACCGAGTGTCTATCTTTATAATCTTACCCTCGTTCGACGGTAATTTATTATCGGTTGTCTCTGGCAGCGCACTTTTCCTCCTGATATTGCAATTATGAAAATTAATACGAGTCATCGGTGAACGTTTTCTCTTATCGTAACGGACGTTCGTTTAATGAAAATCGTTGTTGGAAAATCAGTGGACCAGAGTGCACGAAACGAACAGAAAGAAGAGGCGGTGAAATGAAACGAATTCAATTTCGGAAGAATTACTTCTGGCATATTCGTCGGAAGTGTTCGTTTCTTCAGAAAGTTAACTATTCAAATTACGAATACTTAGTTAGGCGTAATGAAGGGTTCAATTTTCAAAATTTAATCGAACCATCGCGAATGTAATAAAATCATTAACGATAAAAAGGAATAAAAAGGAAGCAAGGAAAGATGGGTATACGGATGAAAAACGATATCTCGTACTTTCAGAGAAGATATCTCGAAGGAAGCAAGAAAAAAAATGTATAACATCCCTGTCGATATTGATTTATTAGAAGGGGTGAGTATTCGTGAACTTCAACTTCGTTCAGGACTGGTCAACGCCGCCTGAATACTATCGAAACAGTTGATGATAAATGACTGCTGATATCCAGAGAAGGCTATCGTTCTTCTGGAAAATTTTCAAAATAACAACGATACTATCGCTGGTTTTGTCGATAAACGAAATCCGCTAATAACTCGTGACATTACCATCCGAACGAAGCGTATGCGTGACAAATAAACTTTCAAAATTGCACAGTCACCAGCTTTTATCCGATGTTTAACGGATTACGTAACATTGTATTTTATTCTATTATAGAAAAGAAAAAGTAAAGACTCGAAAGAGACGTGACTCGGAGAAAAATTCTACATGATAGAAATATAACCTGAAGAAAATAATGTACGAAGAGGATGATACGAGAACGAAAAGAGAACTCGAGACACGAATTCGCGTCGAAAACATGGCGCTCGTCTCGTTCTCATTTTCTTAGATTGTGCAGTGTGGTTTATCCCGGCCACCGAGGGGTGAACTCACACCGTCGCAACTCGACCGGAGATGGAAGAAATCGAAGGGCGTCACGTTGTAATTTCCGGTACACCCGTTCCAAACGTAACAGCTTGAAAAACAAGAAAGCACAGAGAGACAACAAATTCTCGATTGTTTCGTTCTCTGTCGGCCTGATCGGACCATTATTACTCCGTTCGATCTGTTCCCTTCGTTATCTAAAATCACGATCGTACTGGAAAAAGCTATCCGAGATTTCCTCGGAAACATTCGGAAAAAATTCGTTCGAAGCTAGCTGTAATTTAAATTGATTTAAACGAAAATGTTTGATTCTACGATATCGTATATTAGAGTATATTAAATTTCGAAAAATCAATTTTTGGACGCGAGCGGCACAAAAATTCATAAACATCTCTTCCATAATGCCGGTTAAGGTTTCAAAATCCCTTAAAAAATGGCTCCAGCTCGTGACTGAGGGTACCTCTACGAACATTTCCAACAAATGGCCGTAATATATCAAGCCGTGCAAGATACAGGGTCGTTGAGTTTCCGGCAGAAAGATTCGGCAAGAGAATTTCAAATAACAATAGTTTCATCTGAACACGACAAAATATTCTTAAGTCTTGATACTTGCACCGTCAGATTGTTGGAAGTTTCTTTTCGGAGGAGAAAAGTAGACAAACCGAAAATCAACATTCAGAAATTATAGATTGGTCTATTTAGAAATTTCAGCTTCAAAATTATAATCATTTTGTAATTCATCGGAAGATGCAATTGTTCACCAGACGGAAGACTACTTTCCGGAAATCGTTAAAAGCAGTTTGGTAGCGAGGTCCGATTCGTAATTAGATTTTCCCTCGGTACTTCCCAGAAATACATTCGACCATTCGAAACGTGCACACAGGGTCCTCGCGTTGCACCGGACTAATTAGCGTCGCGTGACACCGCCTTTGATCCTCCTAAATTAATAATGGCACGGTGCCACCCTCTTTTACCGACAACGAATTCAATTCCAGTCTTTTGTCTTTTTTTGTTCGTGACGTCGCGTATCCACGCGTGCACTCTTTTCGACGATCCTCCCGTGGAACTGGCTCATATAGCGCGACATTTTTCTATTTTCTTCGCTTCAACTATGTCCATCCAGGTGTGGCAATAAAGCCATAAATTGAGTCGAAAGTTACGGAGGTCCTTGAAGACCTAGGTCGACTCGAGCGTTTGTACGCGTAGGCCTTTGTTTCCCTTTTTAGGGCCATGTGGCTGTTTTCTCCCTTACACGAGTCGTTGGAAAATTCGGCAGAATTGTCCTGACTATCGTAGCATACGCATCGCGCTTATTTCTAGTTCACAGTTTTGTACTGGTTAATTATTGTTATTCGTTATTGTTATTGTTATTGTTATTGTTTTATTAAATATAATTTGTTAACCATACCCAGTGTCACAATTACATTCACGTTATCCTAAATTGGTGACCCCGACGTGATCTTGTATCCGGGATAGTGATTGTGTAGTGACACGTGTACAAAGTGAACATTTTTAGACTATTGTTATCATCATGGCCAATCAAGAAGATAATTTGGACAATAAGGAGACAATAAATGTTGCTTCCGCAACTCTAAGAATCCCTACCTTTTGGCCACAAAAAGTTGCTTTGTGGTTTCAGCAACTTGAAGCGCAGTTTGTTATCGGACGTATTACCAAAGATGAAACACGATTTGGTTACTTGATCGCCCAGTTAGATGGGAAGTATGCCGTTGAAGTGGAGGACATTATTTGTAACCCGCCCGAAATAAACAAATACGAAACACTTAAGGCGGAGTTAATAAAAAGACTATCCGATTCGGACACAATAAGAATCCGAAAATTATTGGAAACCGAAGAAATTGGCGATCGGACGCCAACTCAATTTTGGCGCCACTTAAAAGACCTTGCTGGCTCTGCGGTCAACGAAGAATTTCTCGTCGAAATTTGGAAGAATCGCCTTCCTACTAATACGCAGCTTGTTCTTGCTGCGACTTCTGATAAAGTAGGATCCAAATTGGCAGAAATCGCGGATCGAGTTCATGAAATTCCGGCAGCTCGCCATAGGATAGCGTCCACTTCGGTACCTGCATCATCTACGACGAGTTCGCAGGAGATTCAATTGCTCCGCGAAAGTTTAGAGCAGGTACAGCTGCAATTAAAGGCTTTGACTGATGAACGTCGTAGTCGGAAACCATGGAGGCGTTTCAAGTCCCGTGAGCGGTCAGGCAGTAAAAATCGGCAGCGATCGAATAGTGTACCGCGTAATTTGTGCTGGTATCACCACAATTACGCCGAAAAAGCTGCGAAGTGCATACCCCCGTGTTCGTGGTCAGGTCAGAAGCCGGGAAACTTGTAGGACCGTCGCACGTTAAAGCGGCAGTACCCGGCGGTCCTAAGACAGGCCGCATTTACGTAACGGACCAGGTTTCGAAAATACAATATTTAATCGATACCGGTGCGGACATTTGTGTTTTTCCGCGCTCGCGTGTGCGTGGCCGATCGCATAGGAGTGACTATGAACTGTATGCAGCCAACGGTTCTCCTATCGCGACTTATGGCACCGTTACGATGTTTCTTAACTTATCGTTACGTCGCGAGTTTCCGTGGCGATTTGTAGTGGCCGATGTGGAAGGACCGATAATCGGAGTTGATTTTTTGTCGCATTACAACCTTTTAGTGGACCCGCGAAATAAACAATTAATCGACGCGACAACAAACTTATTTGTATGTGGTCGATTGGTGAATGACAGTGCGGCATCTGTTAAAACTGTAGTGGGTGATTCTGTTTACCATAAACTTTTGGCAGAATATCCGGACCTCACTAGGCCGACCGTGTTTCGCAGAGAAACGGTCAAGCACGACATTCAGCACTTCATCGAGACGACTCCAGGCCCACCTGTTTTCAACAAGCCTAGACGTCTTGCACCGGACCGTTTGCAGGTGGCTAAGGCGGAATTTGACTTGCTGCTACGACAGGGAATCATCCGTCCATCGAAGAGTCCGTGGGCTTCACCTTTACACCTGGTTACGAAGAAGGACGGAAACAACCTTCGACCATGCGGTGATTATCGTGCACTTAATGTCCGTACGATTCCGGATAGGTATGCTCCCCCACATATCGAGGACTTTACTCAGACATTACATAATAAGCGTATATTTTCAAAAATAGATTTAGTCCGCGCATTTCACCAGATTCCGGTAGCGCCACAAGATTGCGAGAAAACGGCTATAACAACGCCGTTCGGGTTATTCGAATTCATTTTTATGCCGTTCGGTTTGCGGAACGCAGCGCAAACTTGTCAGCGTTTCGTAGACCATGTTATTCGCGGTTTAGATTTCGTTTATGCATATATTGATGATTTTCTTATTGCTTCTGAGAACGAAACAGAACATAAAAAACATCTTAAAATACTTTTTGAACGCTTAAACAAATATGGCATTGTAATAAATCCGACGAAGTGCGTTTTCGGTGTTAGCGAAATTTCGTTTTTAGGCTATACAGTTAATTGCGATGGTATTAAACCAATGTCTGAACGCGTTGAAGTAATTTCGAATTTCGAGAAACCTAGCACTGTAAAGTTACTGCGAAGATTTTTAGGAATGGTCAATTTTTACCGACGTTTTATACCTGACGCGGCGAACCTCTTACAACCCTTGAATGACTTGTTAAAGGGTTCGAAAAAAGGTAATACACCTGTACCGTGGTCAGAAACAGCAGAGAGGTCGTTTACTAGTATTAAAGAGGGTCTTGCAAATGCTACTTTATTAGTTCATCCAATACCTAATGCTCCAGTTAGTATTACTGTAGATGCATCAGATTATGCTGTAGGAGCTGTATTGCAACAATTTAATAATAATATGTGGCAACCCCTTGCTTTTTATACGAAGGCTCTTTCTGTTGCACAGCGTAAATATAGTGCGTACGATCGTGAATTGTTTGCCATTTATACCGCAGTTAAACGTTTCCGATATTTTGTAGAAGGACGAAATTTTATTATTTACACCGATCACAAACCGTTAATATTTGCATTTCGACAAAAGTTAGATAAGTGTTCCCCGCGACAGTTTAGATATCTAGATTATATTAGTCAATTCAGTACAGATATTAGACACATAAAAGGCATTGCAAACAATGTCGCAGATGCGTTATCTCGTGTAGAGACTATTTCCTCGTCTATTGATTACAAAACGTTTGAACAAGCACAAAAACAAGATCTAGAGTTAAAACAGATGTTAGAAAGCGAAACTTGTACCCTTCAGCTTAAGAAAGTACATTTCCCAGACTTCGACGTTTTCCTGTATTGCGATGTTTCGAGTGGTTCTGTTAGACCTTTTGTCCCATTTTCTTTGCGTAGGACAGTTTTTGAATCCCTTCACGGACTTTCTCATCCTGGAGTCCGTGCTACACAAAAGCTGTTAACAGACCGATACGTTTGGCCAGCAATAAATAAGGATTGTCGTGAATGGGCTAAACACTGCATTTCCTGTCAGCGTGCTAAGGTCAATAAACATGTTAGAACTCCTATTACCGACTTTAAAAATTCTGGTAGGTTTGACCATGTCCATCTGGACATCGTAGGGCCACTACCAATGTCTAATGGTAATAAATACTGCCTAACTTGTATTGACCGTTTTTCTCGATGGCCGGAAGTAGTTCCTATTGCAGAAATTGACGCGGAAACTATTGCAAGAGCTTTCGTTAATATTTGGATTGCTCGTTTTGGTGTTCCGCTAAGAATTACAACCGATCAAGGACGACAATTTGAATCAAATTTATTTAGAGAGCTTTCTCGTTTAATCGGTGCAGTTCATTTACGAACAACTGCCTACCATCCGCAAGCAAATGGTATGGTGGAAAGGTTTCATCGTCAACTGAAAGCAGCCATTAAATGCCACGCTGCCGAAAACTGGGCAGAGGTTTTACCCATTATTTTGCTCGGTATTCGGTCAGCTTTTAAGGAGGATTTAAAAGCGACACCGGCCGAATTACTTTACGGCGCAGGTATACGATTACCTGGCGAATTTTTTATTTCTCGTGGTATTGAGGGAACTTCCGATTTTGTAGTTCAATTACGGAAATTTATGAGTCAACTTAGGCCCTCTGCCATTGTTCGTCATGGTACGCATAAAACGTTTATTTACAAGGACCTTGCTACGTGTACTCATGTATTTTTGAGGCATGATGCAGCTAGGGGACCTTTACAACCTCCATATGACGGACCGTTTAAGGTCATTCAACGTGGCGACAAAACTTTTGTTATTGATGTTAATGGTAAAGAAGTTAAAGTTTCTATTGATAGATTAAAACCTGCTTTTATTTTGGCTGACGATGATACTCACCGTATATCCGATCACAATTCAAACGATGATATACAAGTATCTCAATCAGACACCGATAATAATAATACTAAGACAGCAGATGGTAGTTTTAAAACGCGGTCAGGCAGACGCGTTCATTTTCCAAAACGATTGCAAGCTGGTATTTAACTAGAATAATACATATTTAGAAGTTCAAACGTGTTTAGACCATATTTTCTGTAACGTATGAATATTATGTTTTCTAAGTGTATTGTAATTCATTTAAAGTGTGTGTGTTATAAATATTTATACATGTAAGATGTAAATATTTATATATATATATAGGTTTAGAGTGCGATGTTCTTTTGATTATAGCGTGTAAGCATTATATTAACCATTCGTTCGATATTTAATCGTATTTACTCCCTATTATTTTTTTTATCTTAGCGTTAATCACTGGTAAGGGGGTACTGTGGCAATAAAGCCATAAATTGAGTCGAAAGTTACGGAGGTCCTTGAAGACCTAGGTCGACTCGAGCGTTTGTACGCGTAGGCCTTTGTTTCCCTTTTTAGGGCCATGTGGCTGTTTTCTCCCTTACACGAGTCGTTGGAAAATTCGGCAGAATTGTCCTGACTATCGTAGCATACGCATCGCGCTTATTTCTAGTTCACAGTTTTGTACTGGTTAATTATTGTTATTCGTTATTGTTATTGTTATTGTTATTGTTTTATTAAATATAATTTGTTAACCATACCCAGTGTCACAATTACATTCACGTTATCCTAAACAGGTTTTACTTTTTTTTCTTTCTTTTGTGTTCAAAGCACGCCGTTTCCTTCGAAACGTTGCCTCGGCTGAACCGACACAGACAACTTCCGGCGGATGCGATCGATCGCGTCGACTTTTTGCCTTCCGGCCAAATCTAATTGAACCACGTGTTTCGAAGTCGAGAAAAAACCAGAGCACTCTACCGACCATTTGTTGCATTCGATTAATACATTTTCAAATTGATTCTCCGTTTTAACGACGCGTTGTAAATGCAAAGATTTCGTTATTTCGGGCCGATTCGAAAACAAACTACGAATAGCATGATGGTAAAGAGGAACGATGCGAGGCTGGAGGTGTTAATAAAAAAGAGCGTGACAACATCTGGCTTGCACTTCGTCCGAATAAAACGGCAACGAAGGTTTTTTTCGTGCCTCGTGTCGGCACGTCTCATATGCACCCGGAAAGCACGTTTCTTCTCACGATTCCTCTGGTCTTTTCTTCCCTTTTTCTACTGCCTTTGACACAACGCCGCGGGTCACCTGGAAAAAGAAGCGGAGCAGCCAAGAAATGAATTCCTGCCACAAACGAGAACATTTGTTTACCGAGATCTTCCTCCATTATCCCTTTGCGAGGATCGCATTTTCGGCATCCGAGAACGCTTAAATTTACCCGGAACGCCGCGCCATGTTGAATACCGACCCGATCGAAACAGCTTTTTGTACGACGCGACGCACGAATTAGCCGAGCGAGCTGCGTTCATTTCTTCTAAATAGATTCTCTTGGGAATTCTTGCAGCATTTCTGATGAAAGAAGTTGTAATCAAAGAATCAACGAAATTCATTTACCCTCGCTTTAACGCACTGTACCGTTGTAATTTGTTTGCGTCTGTACCTTTACTTAGCTCCGTCTTACCTTTATTTTATTATCCTATACTATTGTTCCTTTAGCTCTTCCTCGACTTTACTAAATTCATTTATTTTTACTTGCTCGTACTATACATTTACATTCGAAACTTGTAACACGAATCGAGAATAGACGAATCGAGAGAAAATTAGTTTGAAACGCGTACGGTGAAATCGTCTAACACCGGCTAAAAAAAAAGTCCAAACTGGACACATTTTACCGTCGTCCAACGCGAAACGAGACCGTCCATCGTTAGTAGAGCGTGACTACGTCGCAAGAGTGCTAAGAGAACAAAGTAAAAAAAAGAGAAGAAAATGAGAGACAAAAAAGGAAGAAGGCGGTTGAGGAATAGAGGGCGAGAAAAAAATGGGTGGCACGTTGCTGCAACCTCCTCGTCCCTATTTTTCATTTTTCAACCACCGTCACCCGCCTCGTCTAGCCGTCGTTTGTCGAAGAAAAACAGAGATCAAGAAGAGTCAGGCTGAATGGCTGAAAGCGTCTAGCACGTTTCTTTCGTTCCGATTAATTTGTTTCTGTCCATTTAGCGCCATTTTACGCCGTTTCTAACGATCGGACTAACAGAATTAATAATAAAAATGGCCATATGTAGCACACGTGGGTCGATATAATCGTTTATTTACTTCAATTAATTAATCATATTAAATTATTGGTACGATGCTGGAGTACGTGTTTACAAACCCGGTATTAATGGTGATTAATATTGCATAATGTTTGTGACAAACTTTTTACCGCGATAAATCACCGATTAATCAACTACTCCATTAATTAAAAGGAACACAGTAGACCAGTGTTGTAAATAAAGTATATAGTACCTTTATAATCCCGTAATGCCATCTGTTATCAAGAAGTCCGACTACTGAAACTTTCATAACCGATGACAGATAAGTTTGAAAAAATTCTTATTTATCAGTAAAACAGAATGAGCAACTGTGTAACAGGTTTACAATTCGGTAAGAAAAGGAATAGAATGCACAACACCCTAAAGGCTATGTTAACGCTGCTACAAAAGATTTTATTGCTTAATACACTGTCTATTTTATGGTACAAATGGCCTATAAAAATTACGTATCATTATAGCATTACGTAAAATACGTGTCTTAAGAATTAATTGCATTGTCAAAAATAGCACCATGGATAAACGTTAAAAATATATCAAATAGTAATAAAAAGATATCCATCAAATCCTAACCCGTTGTTTTTTCATATTTTTTGTTTTTTCGTTGTTTACGAATTTTAACGCTCGTCGCGTTAAATTCTAGATCATCGTTCGAGAACGATAAAGGTTTCTGTTCGATGCGAAGAGAAAAGTATATCGTCGACGTCATACAACGTCGTGTAAAATATCCATATAAAAATATCGATTGCACGCGTGATTGTTTGCCAATTAGCGTAATTAACGCTTCCTCTTCCGTGTCTCGAATAACAGTCACACGATTCACGACCGATCGATTTTTCAACGAATGGCATTTGTAACCATGTTATCGATGTTGTCGCTACTCTTGTTGCGATTGTTAACGTGTAAACTGTTAATCAAGATCATGTCTCTTGAAATTGATCTGTTCTAAAGGAAACGCGCATTAAGAATAAGTTTATTATTTAAACTTATTTTTCAAATGCATTCGCAGGATCTTTCCGCTCGCGCTGATCGGTATGTCATCCACAATTGTGACTCCTCCTGAAATAACAAACTTATTACTCGATCGTTCATGATCAGTTAGCAATTGTTAAGATCAATCGCGACTGAACTGAACTGTGGACTTTTACGATTTAATATCGACAGAGAAGACTCTTGTCGCGATTCACGAAGATCGACACAATATCGATGAAAAATTGATGTGTCCGATTAAAAGGGTTAAAATGAAACGAAGAAAACAGTATTGTACCTCGAAGCTGCTTGTGCTCGGATACTTTTCCCTTCACGAAATTCTGGATGTCCTCGGCGCTCGGTTTCGCGTTCTTTTTAGGCAATATGAAAGCTTTTGGCACTTCACCGCACCTTTCGTCTGGAATACCAACCACAGCCGCTTCCTGTACTTCTGGATGCATTCTTAACAACGCCTCCAGTTCCGCCGGTGCTACCTGTACAACAGATTTAACAATTTCAACGCGAACGTAATTACCTTCACTCATTAAACATTTATGTTAAAATATACTCTTAATCAATTGATTACAAAAAGAATGTCTACTTCGCTTTCCTCATTTTAATTGCAAATTAAATTAATCCATCACCGTTTAATCGAAACATTTAAACTTTGTGTAAATAATTTTCCATAAGCTAGCATTTGATGTGTAATATTACTTAAACTGCCTTTTAATAAGCGAAACAAACATAATGAACGGATGATTGTACTTGGAAAAAAAAAAGAATAATGTATGATATATACGAACTCTTGTTACGAAACTACAAAACAAAAGAATTTTTGTCCTCTTACCTGGAACCCTTTGACTTTGATCAACTCTTTCAATCTGTCCGTGACAAAGAAATCGAAATCCTTGTCATAGTAAGCTATATCCCCGGTTCTCAGCCAACCATTCTCGACAATTATCTCCCTGGTGGCGGTTTCGTTATTTAAGTACCCTTTCATAACGTGAGGACCCTTCACCCAGATTTCACCGGTTTGTTCGGGACTAGAAATATCTACGTTGGTAATCGGATCGACTAATCGCAAATCGCACGTGGCTACATTCTTTCCGACGCTGCCTGCCTTCCGTCCGGTTGTTTCCATGCATATGACCGGCGCGGTCTCCGTCATCCCGTATCCTTGACAATTCAACCGTTCAAATCGATGGTATCGCTTTGCGTACGCATCGAAAACGTCGTGCACTAAAAGTATTTTTGCCGCTTACCTTGACAGAATTTCAATTTAGTAGGATCTATTTGGAATTTCTCGTAGAATCTCTCGACATCCGGATCCGATAAGGGTGCTGCTCCGCTGATTACGTGATGAACGTTCTCCAAAAGCTCCCTCTTGATAAACGGAGATGCGTTTAAAAATAAAAGTATCGGTGGCACAACGAACAGACCTGTCGTCTACAAATTAAACACTCGAATAGAACACTTTCGATGTTTCTTTTCTTAGAGATAATTTATAATTGTTTACCTTGTGTTTGGCTAAAATGGAAATAAACAGTTCAGGTGTGAATTTAGGGATAGTGATTATTTTCGTGCCCTGTGCGAGACGGGGCAAAACGGCAACGTTCATTCCAAATATATGGAAGAACGGTAATACCATGGGCAACACCTCTTGGAAGTCGTCTGCGAATGAAATATATGACACGTCAATTCGATGTTAATGGTAATGCGCCAAATTTAACTACAGAGTCATTGATGATCGAAACGCGTTAAATTAACGTGCTGGTTCCCACGAAATAAATACTATTACTACAGCTTAACATGTTATAAAGCGTCCGATAATTCCTGCTCACCTGACGCCGGATACCACATTACTCCTTTTGACGTACGTTCCACCATTTCCATATTGGAAACAAGATTTTTGTGCGTTAACATAACACCCTTTGGTAAGCCGGTTGTTCCACTGGAATACGGCAAGACCGCCAAATCGTTAGCGGACACATGAGATTGCTTCACGGGAGGCAGAGTTTTGCCACGCTCGATCAAATCCTACAAAAATTACATTAAATCGAATTATTAACGAAAGAGAATATTCGACGCGCAAAAGAATACATATTACTATTTTCATTTGGCTATCGATTACTCGAAACTGGAATTTTTCTACGAGAAACTAAGCAAGAAGCGTGCTCCAAGATAACCTGAACAGTGTCGACTCTTCGAATCGTCGAACCGGATGATTCGTTAACCGGGTAACCACTTTATCAATTGAGTGAACCAGGCACGTTGATAAATTTTTTCTCCCGAACTTTAATATTTTTCGATCGACTATGATTTTTTGTGGAAATTTCAATAAAATTGCATCGTATAAACAATAAATCTAGAAACGGATTCTTTCTTTCCAATGTTCACATTCGGGTACGCGAACTCGATTGTTGTAGCTCTTCTTCGTCAATTACTATAATATAGTTCTCACCTTAAATGGTATAGTACCTTCCGGAATTGGTCCAGTACCATCATCGATGACTATGATGGGCGATCCAGGTGGAAGAGCACCCTCAGCTGCTTCGAACGTGGATCGTGCAATTTCTGCCACGGTAATGATCGCTTTCGACCCAGAATCTTTCAATTGTCTCCTAATTTCATCTGCTCGAAACACGCGATCGGATAATTTCAAGCTGAGTGGTATCTTTTTATTTGTAACATAACCATAGGACGGAAAAAGTAGTAATTGTTGTAAAAACTATGTGGCTATGTAGGTAAGTATTTAACCTGCCAACGTCCAATGAAATTTTCGAATAATAATTGTCTATGTAAACATGAAGGTTCAGTTAACTCACCAACCGTATAAAATGGATTCACGGTGGTCACAACGAGATCAGCCTCCAATGAGCCAAGAAACGATAGAATCGATTCTGGATAATTAGGTGCTATTAGGGCAATCACGTCGCCTTTCTTCAGGCCCATGTTCGACAAACTTCTCGCCACATAATTAGCTGCATCCCTCGATTCGCTGTACGTATACGTCCGTCCGGTTATCGAGCATACCTAAAACGATGTCACATTAACAGTCACGTAATTTTACTATGAAAAAATTACGCGTAGACGCGACCGTCTGTTCTTTGTTTATTTCGTTCGTTTGCATACCGTTTTCGATAATAGGCAGTGTATCTACCTAATTTGTTGAAAAACCCTGGAAATACGTAGAGGTAGTATACGAATGATTTGGCACGAAGCACAATTCCGTAGGTAGAACAAGCACCGTCGAAAATTAGGAGATCATTTACGGTAACGTTTGCTATGTCACGAAAAGGGCCAAAAGAGCAAGGGATCTCTTGTGTTTGGTAATGCTTTCCGCGTATACATGTACATGTCTACACCGAGAGTGCAAGTTTCTTTGATCTCGCGTCAACTGTTTGCTTAGTTGTCTAAAATTTAAACGGAACAGCCTAAGCCGTCTAACAGCGAACTTTTCGCGTTGCTTTGAAAACTTTAAAAAATTACTGTATGGAAAGAAACGACGATCAAAATTGAAAAATGTATTAGTAACGAATATCTAATTGTTTACGTGTACATGATTTTAATGCGAAAACCGATAACCTGATTTTTGAGTCACCGTGTACCTCCTCCAATGACCGTAAATGTACTACTCATTCTGTTATTCGTCATCCAGTTGAAAAAAGAGGTAATCACAAAGTCCGCGTAGGTTCGATGTAAGTACTATATTCGATTAAACATCGGTCGTCTACAACGAGTAGTGGGATTCTTCGTACTCTAAGAACGACTCGTACTATGCAAGCAGAATTAATTATTCCTTCCGCTACGAATAGCTGCATGCGATTTCACGCCGATTCAAGTTTCTCAGAAAAAGTTCTTATAACAATATAATATATGAATTTTCGAAACACCGAACATTCAAATAAACGTCTCGCGAAGTTTCTCATCTAAAATTATGATAACATTTCGTTCCGAGTTGTTCGAAAAAGACAGTATACAAGGCATTACCAGAGCAGTCTTATCGGCGAATTTGTCGACGTTTTTCCAGACGAACTCTTGAGTGCTCATCTCGGAAGGCGTGAATTCGCCATACGGCGAAGGGATAATTTTTTTCCCGTTTTCATCCTCGATGATTTTTTGTCGTGCCTGTGTGGACGCGCATCTAGCAGACCGGTTTAAAAGTTTCACCCCACTCTCTTGTATTTGGCTGAGCCTTCGGGTGCAGCGGAGAATTTGCCTCACAGTCGTCATGTTTCCAACTTCTTCTTCCTCTTCCCTACTTCCTTCCTTCTCTTCGCTGTGTCTATATACTCGCGTGTCTGTGATCCTAGCAATTCATTAAGGCAATTACGGACCCTGAAAACCATACAATACCCGCTATCAGGTTAGTGCGCGCGAAGCGGCTTTCTAGTTAGACAGATAATGTGCCGTGCGATATAAGCCAATAGGTCGTGAACATCGATGACAACAGCAACGAGGGAAAAAGAAGGAAAGCATTTCCTCGATAACGCGACGTATACGCTGTACTGAAAAATAGTACGCGCGATAAAATTCATAGAAAACGTTTCGACGGAGATAGAATTTTAACAGCAACATCAACGACGTTAATCGCGCCACGATAACACCTCTCCCGCGATAGATAAGTTACGTTCGCGATGATTTTTCGTGGAAGCTCCGTTTGATACTGATTCTTTTCAATAATTATGCCAAGGGCGATTCACCAGCGCAGATAACGAGCTGCAAACCGGATAAAAATGATGTATACATATACACGGTTCGAAGAGAAGGCCGCGGCGCGGCGTTAAACGTATGGCGTTTATCGCCTGTGGAATGTTTGCATCGAATCTTTGCCAGTAACAGTAATCGTTGAGGGGGAAATTGTTGGTCAATAAATAACAGTTCAAAGTACGATTCATCGAGTTATCGACGTTGACACACCTCGCTCGTACGTAATATCTTGCTCGTAACGTAAATACATCGAATATAACGTGAAAGTGGTAAACGGATAGATCAAAGTATACATTGATCAACCATGCATAATTTGAACGAAATCATAGCAATTTGTGCAAAGTTACGAGAGTTAAGGCATGGCGGAACTTGTTTTATCCATTTATTTGCATTTATTCGAGCGGCGCTACGTTTGTCGCGCATGCGCGAGAAAATGCGTCTCCTCACGCAACACTGGGACGTTCACGGTTTATATAGGAGCAACGGCCTTTAAATAACGTTCTACGTAAATACGCTTTCACCAAAACGTACGTTCGCTCCCAGCACCCGCTGGGACTTTATTCTGGTGCCGGCAGCAAATGCGCGCTTTCGTTCTCGATTTCTGCAACCGGTCGGTCGCGATATCGTTCCTTGCTGGGTCTCGTTGCTTCTCCGCGTTCGTTCCCGCGTTATCTCGCTGTCGTGAATGGGAAAAGGATGCGAGGGGACTCTCGCGATAAATTCGCGAAACAATTGTATTTTGCGCCCAGACCTACGAGTATAAGGTCCATGGTTCCGGACGACCGAACGAACGATGGCAACCTAATATAATCGATGAATCGATCGAGATTCGATGTATCCGATTAACCGCGGCTAAAGAATAAAACTTGCCGACTCGTAAAAAACGCCGACTCGATGACGGAATTTCGCGGTTTTCATTCGCCGATCGATTTTTTCCGCGCGATACCGGTAACCCTAGAGTGTAACCTGTTGCATTCGAAAGGCTACGGGAAAAACCGGTCGTGTCGATAGAAAATCGTGGTAAACAGACGGGTGAAAGTGTACCGTCGTGTTTCGAAACGGTCAACCAGCGATCTTATCGAACCGATTCGCCGTCGATCGGATCGATCCCGTATTTCTACGATTCGCGTACAAACGTATGAAAACGATTCGAACCTTTATATGAAACCTTCTCGAACGCGCTGGGCAAATACGAGGCAAGGTCACGGATGATCGTTTCTTCGGTCCCGGACCTTTCGGCACGATAAAAACACCACAAGTTTCGAAATTCCTCGAACGAAACTGACGAGCCTCGCTCGCGTAACGGTTTTCACTGACAGACTACGGGATTCTCTGGCAAACCGTTTAACTTCAGCCAGCCTGTAGATACTGTTCCCCCACCGAACATGCTCGCTAGAGGAGGCGTGTACAAGGTGCTCGAGAAGAGAGGATTTCGCATTCTCGAGGACGGCTTGGCTGGTTGGTTGGTTATGCGAAACGACAACGATATACGAACTCGCGTATCGCACGAATACTTGAATTGTTAGTAACGATGTATCCGCGTACGCCTCTCCAAATTGACGTAAACGATCGAGATCGTGACCGATCGCCGGACACGAGCCTTGTTTGCGTTCGAACAGCTACTGATTCGACAAAGAGGCGACCCGATTCAACGACACGACTCGCGTGCTCTTTTATCATACGCTCCTGAGTTAACCATAGAGCCTCGTTAAATGCAACCGCGTTCGAGTTATGTAATTGTAGCGGGCTGATTTTCCGATGCTCCTATTATATAATCGATGTCTGTATTTCAGCCGCGAATCGAGCATTTTTTAGCTCAGAATAAACGCCGCATCGGTGGATTACTTGCGAAGGACAAATTTTTACCGAATCTTTCAAATTATCGTACCACTTCTCTATCGCTGCGCATCGTTCGCGAAAACATTTCGCGAAACGAGAACGCGACACGCGCGCAGATTGTTTAGACAGCTAGCTCGATTGTTTTCCTTTTACCGATTTAAACATGTTTTAACTCTGAACGTATCAGTACTTGATACAGAGTTTGCTTTACCTGTAATATTTCATCCCTTGCCATCTAGCGACGAAATTGATAACGCGGGGTATTATCGTTTGTCGACAGCACGATTTCAGAGCAACGTTTTCAACGAAAGAGGATTTCAAGGAAAAAAGTGGACAACCCTTAAAGGTTTTCAGGCTCGATCGGCAATTGAAAATTTATGAAAATTTCGTCCTTACATCGAACGACTGTAGTCGCACTTGGTACCTAATGGTCGTTCCATTGCAAACGATTCTAGTCACCCTTAGTAACGAAAGGGTTAATAGTCGATTAACTCCGCAGCGATCGCGTCTGTAAATGTGGAGCGAACGGTCGCGCGAATTACAAATATCATTGGTTTTAAGATATAACAAATTCATCAGCTACGGGCACAAATTACCCCTTGACACTTTGACGATTAATGACAATCGCGGAAGCAATCATTTATTTTTCCATATGAAAAGAACGAACCATCCATTCCGAGATACATATATAACTGTAAAAACACGAAATAGAGAAAACTCGGCGCGATAAGAGAAAAACAGCAAAACTGATTTACTTGCTAACACGAATGACTAATGTTATGGGACTGTGCCATGGTTGAAACGCATCGTGACGTTCGTACCGATGGAAAGAATATATTTCATGTAGTCGGTAACCGTATTTAACTGCTGAACTCGATTGCGCCCGGCACGTTTTCGAAGCGTCGAGACGCGTCGGCGCACCGTCATCGACGCCGACGCCGACTCCGACGTCTCGTGCAGGCCCGTACGATGAGCTACGCGAGACACGCGTTATGCTTGAAAAACTCGAAACGCAAAGGTGCAACATATTTGTAAAACCTTCAATCGCTACTCGAGTCTGTCTTTTCTCGCTCGTACCTATAAATTGATGTTAATGCACGCGAACGACTCACAGTCGACGCGCATCGCCAAGTAGAAAAATAAACTTGATTGTTCGTCTCTAACGCAGAAAGTAGTTTTCCGAATAAACGCTGCTCGCTCGAATGTATTTCGATTTGTTGGTTGTCACTAGGACCAAAATGATAAATTTCAATGGAAATTTGTGCCGTTTCGAGTAATTATTGTTACGCGATATACTCGATTCGGATCGAGTACAGTCCTCCGAGAAGATTCAGTAGATTCGAATTTCGTATAATCTTTCGCGGCCTGTGAAAGTTGGACGTCGATGCACCCCTGATCGATTCATCCCTGGTGACGAAAGCTGACGACTACGACGCCATGTCGACGTTCATCCCTGTAGTTCGTCCTCGTTGCCACCCCCGTTACGTCCCCAGCTGACCGTGAATCCGGAGGAACACGCGTAAAGGATCTTCGTACCGCAACCAGGTTTCATCGCGCTAGGTCACTCTCGCTAGACGAATCTGGGCTATGAATGAAGACCCAACCCTTCCATTTCGAGGTAATCGCAGTTTTTGACAAGTGTTTGTGTATCGACAGACGGGATGGTCATCGCGTTCATCAATGGTTCATCGTGCAATCAATTTTTTCCTTCGTGTCATCGAGATTGGACGAGGACTCGCGGAACGATAGGAGTTTCTCTCGGGCACCAGCTAAGGATGGGCAAAACGATCAGAGTGCGTGAATTTTTATCCCATGCCCGTTAATTTGTACATGTATATATGTATGCTGCGGTCGTGGTACGATTCTACGAAATATCTAATGGATGACTCGGCTAAAGACATCGACGATAAAGGCCGATATAAGGATTCCAAACGATTAGCGCGTATTGATGCACGCGTTTCTTCCTGAACGAATGCGTATATGTACGCGCACACACACACACACACACACACACACACACAGAGAGAGCTACACACACGCGCGCGCGCACATACACACGTATACACAACGCGCGCGTTAGACTATGAAAAGAGGTCGATGATTGAACGTTCATGTTTTACGTGTTTCGCAGGTTTTGATAGTGTTACTGTTATCCGTAATCCCTTGGCCAGGACCGAGTGTGTTCAAGATATCATGTCCCCGTGATCGTGCATCCGTGGTGAGAAGGATCGTTCAGAAGGTAACGAAATTCTGTTCTACTCACGAAGGGTTAAAACGACGAAAGAATACCGCCGCGCTATTCGATTGGCGAAGCAATTTATTTTTGTCGGAATTTCAGAGATGGATGCCCATTCTGAAGAAGTATCAAGTAGAGCTGCCATTGGAATGTCCGTTTCACGAGAGTCGAGACATTTTTCGGCCTCAGCAAAAGGCGAAACACCAACACAGACCGTCGCAATGGACGTGTGGCCTGTGTGGCAAGTCCTTCTATGCGGAGAAACATTTGGATGCCCACTTCGATAACAGACACAAGAGCAACGTCAACACGGTAACGTAGTCGTGTTGTTTTTCCAACGAATCGAAGAAAGGTCGGCCTGTTCGGACGTTTACCGTGTTAAATTAAAGGTGTCATCGTGCAACGATTTTAAATTCGCAAAACAACTGCGAAGAGTACCTTTTGTATGATAAGTAATCATGATTTATGTAACATGACGAAGGTAAAAATTTAAACGAATGCAAAGTATTTCAACTCTGAAACGATTTATCATTATGCAGTACATTGAACGTTACAATATCGAGCAGGCTTCGTTCCGTCGACTCGAAGCGAACGCAATAACGAAACGACGAAAAATTCGAAGCTCCGTTATAGTTAGCATGCACGCCAGGAAATGTATACCGCTATAGCAGAATCGCGATAAGATTCGTTTATAAGTTACGCGCCAATGTTATTGCTCGAGATTAATTTTCGAAAAGCAGCTCGTTAATTCACCGTCTAGTCGGCTTAGTTATCCATTTGGAAATGTTCGGGAGTTGGCCATGGACAGAAGTTATGTCAGATTTAAGGAAAATTTGCTTAATGTTCTACGTACCAATATCGAAAGTCACGATTTCGATTACATTGTCCCGGCAGAAACGCCTTTAATTTTCACGTGAACCGATTCGAACGAACACACGGAGACGATTAAAATGCACGAGAAGGCTAGTTTGCCAAGTGTGTCAATTATAAATGAAATGGTCGGTGGCAGGCGGAGGACGCAGTGTGTCTCGCGGACTACTGCGACATCATGAGATGCGATGTGCTGGGCAATCGAGACTTCGAAAGTTCCCTGGTGGACGACGAGGCTGCTCATCACACCACGGATATCCAAGTATGGAAGGAGAACACGGAGCAACGTTCCACCTCAGTGATGCCGTGCGAGTCGCGAGGACTCTCCAGATCGAACATCCAACTATACTGTCATCGAGAAGACAGCGGCGCGCTCGAGAATCATCGTTTACCCGGTACGGCGTATCACGTGGAAATCGCTGGTCCCGACAACAAAAGTAACGCTTGCGACAGCGAGGACGAGGCCGAGGATGAGAATGACGACGACGACGACGACGACGACGACGACGACGACAACGACAACGACGAAGACGACGAGGAAAATCTCGTGGAAGCGGCTCTTCCTGCCGTCGACAAGAAACAGCGACGCAAAGGGCTGCACCTGAGGAAACTCAAGTCCAACTGCAAGCCGGAAGAGCTGCAGAAGCTGAAGCTACAGTGCGAAGTTAGTTGACCCCCTGAGAAAATAATAGGACCGTCGTTACCAAGCCTTCTCGATAAATCCGTAGACAAGTTCGAGCGATAGCTCGTTTTACGGTGCACGATGGAGGACAAGAAAGATTCTTTCTCTAGATATAATAGGTATCTTCGCGAACGTTCCGAGACGTTCCGTGGACCCCGAACAGCTAAAAATCGACGTAAGATTACAGTGCAAAGTAGCAATTCTCTTTAACACGCTTGGGTCTGTCGAGTATATTCTTACTAATCTTGTAATTAGATCTTTCTCCTTCGAAGGTAGATTTATATTATACAGAATAATATAAACCAACCTTGATACTTTTAAGTATAATTTTCTTCCATTAACCTTGCAACTATGTACACTAGGTCCTCGTGGTATCGATAGACATTGTACGATTACCTTGCGTTGCATCGTTCGAACGTACTGTCTCCCACGCGTTGTATGTTCTATCGCCAAGCGTTACAATATACAACAAGTACCTACTGTATGTTACCAACTCCAAGAATTGTCCGCTCCTACAGCCTCGTCAATAACGAATTAACGGTAGACAACTGTAATTTTCTTTCCTCGAAGCGTTCCTGCAAACAGAATTAATACTCTATCGCTTAGCTTATGCATAGATACTAACAAACGTATGATGTACGTCATCGAGCGATAATTACTAACTCGTCGCGGTATTGTATCTATAAGATATGGTTGCAACATTTTCAAAACCCAAACAAGTATCGTAATGTAACTGTTAACGAACGACTGGATTCGTAGGCTAGCGTCAGCTTAATCGGCGTAAACAGTATGTTGGTAGTGTAAACTGGTAACCTAGAATGAACGTAACAAGCGGTTCTTCTAAATAATTCAATCGATTCGTTCCATTGAAATAATAATCTTACTGTTGTCCGATATAATCGACAGATATTGGTTCGCGATTGCATCGCTGGACTTTTGACGAACTTATCCATTCGAGATTTCCAGGAGATCGAAGGTAATCAATTTATCACGTTGAAATTGACGTTGCGCGAATTGTCACGAATTAAAGAATGTTGGTCGTTTTGCAGGTGAATTAAATCGCGCGATATGCTGGTACCTTAGCTGTGACAGATATTGGGAGGACACTAAAAGACAACAAAGGCATACACCTTGGTACCTCTTGACCATTTTTCTGGTCGTACTCTCGTCGTCCATATACGCTTGCTATTATGTCATTTGGGTTCTGTTCAAGTACGTACGTTCAATCATTTTTTACCTCGTTGCGATTCGCTTATCGTTGCTTCCTTCTATTTACCGAAATGCAGCGATAAACGATATTGTTTAGTCACGAGATTGTCTGTGAGACGGATTGACAGGCCGTAAAATATTCGAAAGAATTACGAATATGTATTCGAACAACTCTAAGGCGACGATATTCGAATAGACGTCTTATTTTAAATTATAATATTTATCTATTAATATTCCCGTTGAAAAGTAAATTAATTTCTATAATATGTCGGCGCGAACAGTGATTCCAAATATTAATTCATTTTTTCTTCCTCGCTTGTTTTTCTTCGTACTTCGAACAGAAGTACGTTCAACGTTAGATTACATGCCTGTTTGCACGACCCAAACCGATAAACCGTTTATTGTCAACTGTGTTCCATTTTGATAAAATCGTTGATACGTTGCTTTGATCGTCAAAGATATAAAAACAAAGGTGTTCGAAGAAACCAGGATATTCTTTTTTTTCGACCGATATCGTGTAAACGGTACACGAGAAAACTCGTGCTCGAGGATACTTGGCGCTATTCTCTTATCGAACATTTATCATAACAGATTTTTCGGTCGAGTCCATAAGCGCAGTCCTCTGCTATTCTCGCTATTCTTATTATGACGCATCGCAAAATCGCGTTTCTCTTTCAGAGTGTACAGCCGTCCTCTAAAAATTCATCGTATCTGGCTCGGTTGTGATTCGACTAAAACCAGCTTACCTAAATTTTTGAGTAATCCACTTTCGTGTATCGTACAAGTAGCCTAACATTTCGAAAGTAAACATGACAAAGGGTCTAAGATTAAATAAAAATTGTCGCTATCTCGATTGGCAGCTGTCCAAAGGTTAATTACGTTGCTTTATTGTCGACTGTACTTACGGATACATGTTCTAATAATTAAAGTGTCTCGATAAGAAGTAAAGTTGTAGTTGGTATTTTTGAGCGTGAGTGTAGATACTATCGACGTTTCAGTTCAGCGGAGGAGGACAGACTAGACGGGACCGGAAGTATGGACTACACGGATGGAGATTACACGGCTACGTCACCGTTACACGATCCGAGTGGTCTTGGCGAGACTAGATCCAGCGACAGAAGAAAAGTCGAACCTGCGGACGAGAATTTACCAATCTCGAACGAAGACATGCCCGATCATTACATCTACGTAGCCTATCCACCCGAGCTAAAGCGGCGATTACTGGAGAGGTACGTAACCGAAATAAAGAAAAAACATAAAAGATACTATACGAATCGATTCTCTGCGTTTGCAGCTGCTACAACAGAACCACGCGACTTTGAATCGAAGACGTAGGAGAAAAGTGAGCAGAAAATCGATCGAGGAAGCACGGACAACTCGATCCATTCCACCAATCGGTCCTATGGCTGACCTCTGAGATACTTTTTTGTTTCTCCTATCCCTGATCCTCGTGTTTTGTATACCAACTGTGGGAATAAATTGCAAACTGTACACGATAAAACGACTCGCGTTATTCGAATTCCCGTACGGTTATTCCTCGTTAAATCAGCTCACTCTCGTCGATGTCGAATTCTATGAGCTAACGAACACGGAGCTAAATAGACGGGCGGAAGATTCGATTCTGGTACAGAGCGGGGAAAATAGACGGGAAGAGGCAGTAATACCTCTGTCGTTTCATGATTTCGGTTTTATTTGGAAACTCGAGGCTTTCTAGAACCAGTAAGTCATCTTGATGGACCCATCCGAGTCTCGTTGCGTGTCCATCACGCTAGATTGACGTACCAGCCGACGCACGCTAGCGCCGCTCGGTCTTTGTTGTTCTTCTAATAATCTTTGCGGAATAGGAGTCTCGGGTACCTCGTGCATCTCCACCGTCTCTCTGGCAGAAAGGTCTTCGTACGAAGCTGCCGCTGACGAAGGTCTAGAAACAAAGAAAAATAAACTATCGGTGGTTGGCTTTTCACGCGATTCAAGAGGGCAAGCATCGAAGACGATTCGCGTAAGTGGAAACTGGAGGTGGTGTCAGACGTGTCCAAATTGAGTACATCCGTACCTCCACTTTCCATTAAAGATAAGCGACGAGCCTTCAACCCCTACTGGTATAAATTTGCAAAGAAAGCTTAGACATCGAAAGGTTATCGTATAATACGATTAATGGTTCGCACTTGATTGGAACGCAACGTAAACAGTCTGCACAAGTCCAATCCTTCCCGAACAGTTCTCCCTCCTCCACGGTTTGCGGTAATCGATGATGAAGCGTCTCGGGTAAACGCAAACCAGACAGTCCACCGATCACCGATACCACGCCGAGAATTACTAATGGCAATACCAAGTTCTCCTTGCCCTGCATGGAATGACGTAAATGCCATCAGATGATACGTTCGACGGCGGTAACGCGGGATAAGCCTATTTACGATCACTTACGAGATACGTAACAAAAGGAATGATGATAAGTCCGAGACCGCTGATGTAAGCGGAGAAACCGATCGCTACGCCGCGCAGTTGCGTGGGGTAAAGTTCACCGGCGAACGGATATATAATTAGAAAAGAGGCCGATATCGCGGATTTCGATAGGAGAAACAAAATCAACGTGGTCACCACGGCATCTGTAAAAGGGAAAACAGAAACGAAAAGATTAGAGAGAAAGAAAGAATCGTTAGAGGTGCTGCTATTATGACATAGGAATCGCCTCGACACCGAGACGAGATGTTTCAGCGAGTCGCTTAACACGTTCGTGTCTGTACGAATAAATTTACGCGTATCGAACAGCCGAGTAGATTAAAAGAAAGTGGTCAAAGCGATCCAAGCTCCTCCTGTTACTCTAGACTCGAACGTGTTAAACGACAAGGAGTCGGAAAGTAACCGATTAGGCCAAGTCGAGTACCCGGCGATAAGAGAACGGTGGCGATGCATGAGACCCCAGCCACGACCATGCATAAACAGAGGGGCCAGCGACGACCCCATCGATCCATCACGATCCAACAAGCCATGTAACTTGGAATTTCTGCGAGAGACGAGAAAAAGAAACTCAAGTGTTCCTCGTTTCCCAATGCTGGCCCATAGTACGACAAGCCCACGTACACCATGTTATTGGCAAACCTAACGAAATAAGTAAATTTAAAAAACAGATCATTCTATCTGGAAACTCGCTTTACATAACATCGAAGTTGGTAAACAAATGTTCAAGAAAGACGAAAACACTGGCAGATTACGACAACTTTCAAACAAGAAGATATAATTATCGCGATGACTATGCTAAAATCGTTTCTCAACATCCGTTATAACGATCAAAGGTGGTTTATTACTTTGTATTCGCGACAGTCATAATAACACGAATGCGCGAACACGCGTTATCGCCTTATCAATTGTTTGGATTGTGATCTTACCAGTTCAGAGTAATCAGGCATGTTTTCAGACGCATGTTCGGTGTCTTGAAGAGAGACAAAACACCGGGTCCACTACGTAATCGTTCCTCTTCGCTTTTCGACCGTGACATCATCATTCGTTGACGTAATTTCTGCGTAAAAGAGGCTGGTAACTCCTTCCCGTTTACCTTAGCGAGCCTCTCGAGTATATCGTTCGCCTCGATTAGACGACCCTTTGCCAACAGCCATCGAGGCGACTCTGGCAGAAACCTGAAATAATCTTACACGTAATTTTTGCTATTTTCAAATCTACAAATTGTCGGATTACGTCGATGGGAAGTAGCCCGTTTTAGATTGCACCGATTTCTAATTAACGAGTTGAAATGTTAATGCGATCAACTTACCACCAGTATAACGAATACATGAGAAAAGGTGCGCTCGTTGTTACGGCCAGTGTTCTCCAATCCCTTATTAAATAGGTCACACCAGCCAACATACACAGGCCCATTGTGTAGAAGCTGCACGTCATTACCGTCACGAAGGACCGATAATTTGGTCCAACCAGTTCCAGAGCTATTACGAGAAGAACCAACAGAGATCAGTACGTAGCTAAGAACCGTTTTATGTACATATTATCCTTTACGATGTTCGCGAGCCTTACATATTATGAACGGTATCTGATATATTGCTGGAATTGTCAGACCAACGACGACTCGCGTAGCAGCCCAGGTCCAGAAACTGTTCGATATCGATGTTAAAAAACCACCGGTGATTAATGTCGCCAAACACGTGAAAAACGATAACCTTCTGCCGATTCTACGGAACATAGAGCACATTTGACGGCATAATGATTCATGCGCAGGTCTTATACATATGTATATATATATATATATATATATATAGTTACCTGTCGTTTAGAGTACCGAACAAGTATACGCCTATGGGTCCTCCCGTGTTCAAGGCGACCAAACCGATGGTTGGATAAATCGCGTAGTCGCACACTAGATTGAACTGAAATGTTGCAATATCGTTAATTGTAATATCGAGTATGTACAGTGTTTAAAAAGTTTCTCCTTTCCCATTATTTTTTACGCTCGTAGGTTTATTGCACGAATCTTAGTTTGTTCAGGTCGATCGTTGCACGCTTTAAAATTATGGTAATTTCTCGTTAGAATGCCAACTGTTATACGAATTTTCTATAACATTTTTCTACCAATCCGATATATTGGCATCTCCGAGAATTTGTCGCTGCTACAATCCCGTTCGTAGCAACGTAACGAGGGCCTATCGTATTCTGTGCAGTAAGCCAACGTAATGGGAAAGCGTAGGTAAATTTGAATAAAAAACGGGCAACCTACATCGATAACGATGGAAGATGCGACTTCCGAGGTTTCGTACTCCCAACCATGGTCGCATGGTACAACAGGCCACGAAGTGTTCGGTACATACGAAGCTGTCGTCACGACAGAAATATTTTCAGCTGTCCAATCGATATCGTATCGTGTGCATTGACTGTACGTTTCGTTATCGTCCTAATTATGAAAGTTATCGTCACGATAGTACAAAGAGAATATTAAGTTTCTACAGCTAGCATAAGCGATATCTACAAACAACGGAGAATACGATAAACAGATAGAAAGCGAAATCTAACAACGGTAATTATCGCCGAAGAAATGTATCGTGTGCAGTTTCATTTATGTTCCGGATGCGATGATACCTAGTAACATCGATACAGAGGACACTGGCAAGCCATAAGCTTTGTATCCGCGATCATCGGGTGACTAGCGTCGGTACATCTCGCAAGTTACTCGAAATTACGTTTCTACGATATTACTTTTCCAAGTTTCAACCTAGAACAACAATTGCACCTGGCTGGTTGGAATCGCTAGTCTCCTTCTACGGGAGACGTCCAGGTTTTCTAACCCCGGCACATTGCACCAATGAGGTGGCGTATCAGCCATGAAAAGCTGATTGAAGGCACAAAACCCGCAGGGTAGACACGCCGGAAGACACACGAGCCAGAGAAGTTGTTTCTGGTAACGACCGAATTCTCCAACGATCGGGAGAAGATCGTCGAGATCAAAACCTTCCTACGATACGAAACTTTTGTCTCTTCATTTTTTATTTTGTGTCCATAGGTTGATCCGTACGCGATTTTCTCGATGTCTCGTTAACAAATAATTATTTGCTCTACTTGATAATATACGGATTACGTTCGAACTATTCAACGAATAAACATATCGTAATCGGCAATGGACTTTGAGATTAGGAATTTTCAAGTTTTTATGATATTCTGAATATTTCATTTAACTTATTCGAAAGTTTAAACGAGTCAGAAGTTAGATAAGCTTACGATTCGTCATCGACATCGCACTTTGCGAATATTCATTAGGAACGGTCGTTCAAGAATCACCGAAAGGGTACTGGATGATGCTCCTCCTTAATCATAATTACGATTAAAAATGGCCCGAATATTCTGACAGCGCCACGTTCTCGTTCATTAATCCGATTAACGAAAAATCGAGGATCGATGAGGGATCGCGATCGAACAACTTACTTCATCGTCCGTGTTCCCAGTGGTTTTGGCGTTTCCTGCGCTCTGACTATCGTCCATCCTCGTGCACTTAGCCCACGTCTAGACTACCGAAACGTCGCCGATACCTTAGAAAAGCGTTACGTGACGTGCATTAGCTCCTTGCCGATGCTTGCGCGACCAATATGCTGTTCGTTCCATCCTGTAGCGACGATCTTCTCTTCGGCCACCAATGACCGCGACGATGTCCTCGAACCACCCCGACCAAGCAGAGTGTATTCAGTATTTAGATCCGCGTGCCAGCCGTCTCCTTCTCGCACGAGATTTACCGAGTTCTGGTAAGACACCAATCCAAAACGATTCAATCAGTTAGAAGATTAATCGAGTCCAGTCACTTTATCGAATCTATCGCTCTCAACATTCTTCACAAAGCGTGCTATTTTTTCGACAATCGATAGTCTTTACTCTTCTCTCTACCGCTTGTTACGTGTCATCGTTAAAAGGAGGGGGCTAAACGGAAGAAAAATAGGTGAAAAGAGATCAATGATAGCGGTCGAAGCAAGGAATCTTGTTTTATATTACAATTGCGATCAAACGTTAGAACGATTAAGTTTCTTCGAAGATTTCAACGGGACAAATAACGATGTTATTCACTTGTTCGGAAACGTAAAAGCGCACCGGGAAGCTACGATCGTGTTAATCGCGCAGAATGAAACAGAATTCGCGTTAATATACATATTACGAAAGAAATAACAAATTAGGACTAGTAAATAATTTATTAAGCAATCGATTATCGAATAACTTATTACGCAGTTTTCCTCGAGGAAAATAACGAGGTTACTCGTTTGTTCGGGAACGTAAAAGCACACTAGGATACATTCGCGTTAATCGCGATGAAAATGAAAAGAACTCGTGCACGCACTCGCGGCCGCGTTTCGCGCGCGGAAAAGAGAATCGTGGAAATGCAGGCGAAACGAGTTTAGCGACGTGTGTGCCACGACCTGTGCCCTTCTAATTCAATTGGGTTAAGGGTACTTAGCGGAGATTAGGAACACTGCTGACACATGCTACCAGGCAGCGTGCGATTCAATTTTCGAACGCACTGCCGTCAGGTATTTGCAAAATATCCAAGCACCCGTTATTTTCTTTAGTCGTTCCACAATGTTTTTCCAATCCTGTATTTTTCCTTTTAATCACGGTGCAAACTTCTTTTGCTTTTTTCTTTATCGCATTTCCATGCGCATAAAATTAACCGACCGTGTGTACTTTGAATTTAGACAGATTTGAATTGCAAGAATCGAAAAGGTAAAAATGTTTCGATATCGTTTAACCGTCGACCTCGGTATTTTTGTACGATATCGAAAATTACGGGAACTTCTTGGTATCGAGAGATGTACGGCTTCCGTTTTAAACCGGAGTAATCTAATTGATGAAGCAAAGGACCGTATAAGGAAACATATAGTCTCGGATTGTTCGTGAAATTGTCATCGTTCGTACCGATCTTTAGCTTTTACTCCGATATTAAATTGTATCGAGAACTTTTCGAAAAATCCGATAATCGTCGATGCTCGTGCGAGTTAGGGTCAAGATGCGTTTTCGCGACAGATTCATACGCGAACGTATCGTATCATGAGCCTCGGGTCAAGGTAAGCGATCATTGGAACGAACGAACGAACGAACGAACGACCGACTATTGGTAATAACGGCGTCATTACGTGTACATAGATTCCAGTACTGAATTTATTCTGGGCAATTTCGTCGATGGAAACAAGTGGTAGCAACGAAAACAGAAAGAAAGACTGAACAAATAATTCGTGCTGGAAATGTAGAAGAAATTCGTATCGGGATCTCTTCTACTCGATACAAGATTTTTGAAATGAAACGCGTATGCGTAGATCGCAATCGTGTTTCTTTTTCCTCGCTCTTTAATGTTCGTCAAGACAATTAACTGACGATACAGGGTAAGCCACATTAATTGCTATCCACAAAAAACAAAAAATTGACGAATCTTTTCCAAAGTTAAGCACAAACACCAGATTAAAGAAATAATCAGCAGGGGAAAAAGAAGCCAATCGCGCCTGTTTTATATGCTTTTGGACTTCCATCGATCGAACGCGCGAATTTTGGTAATCAATTAATCATTCCACGTGTCTTGGTCTTGTCTGATTATTCGTTTGTTTACTCGATTTCCGTGATAAACAAACTTTTGACAATCAATTAATGTGACCGATTGTACACGTACGTTTTAAAGCACACAATTTCCAGAACAATCATTCCACGATCGCTCTGGCGCTCGGGTAAACGACGTTAACCGACGTCGCATGTAATCGTTGAACTTAAGAAATGTATCTTCTTCGTTGAAACACAGACTTCGCAAATATCACGCGACCGTAATGAAACGAAGATAACGTGTGTTTCGCGCTACGTTATTGCACCCTCTCTCAATTTACTAAAATTAGTTATAACGAGTTATTCTTACGGATCAAATTCGGACGAGTAATGACGTTTTCTGATTGATTGTTTTCCTCGTTTACTTACTGTATTATGTTTAATCTGTAATGTCATTCACCGATGACAACGCGTAACGCGATAGTTTTTCAATGCACTCTACTTTACATTGTTAGCGTATTAACTTTGCTATTCCCTTAGCTTACAGAACTTATTCGCAAATGAAAACGTCAAATAAATGGAAAATTTCAATTTGGAACAGATCCAAAGAGAAGAAGAAAATTAAACGAGGATAGTTTAGAGGTAAAATATCTGACTCGAAATTTTGGATTAAAAAATCGAGTTCTAGGAACGAAAAGAAAAGATCGGAGAGGATGAGCAAATTACAGCGTGGCAAGGTCTAAACAGAATTTCATCCAACTTGTGTTCTCGTTTATTCGTTTTCTTTCTTTCTTTTTGCCCACGTGTATCGCCCAAATTCGTTCACATGCGTAAATTATGTTCTTTTTCAGTTCGATCATTGGATCGGCAGCATTCGACACCACTCTTGCATTCTTTCTCTATCTGTTCGCAAAGTCATCACAAAAAAACGTCCATCTCACGCGCTCATCTTGTTTTCCTTTTCCGCTGACTCTATTACTATAATTACGCTCTTTAGTTTTTTTTTTTTTTTTTTTTTTTTTTTGTTAGTTTTTCTTAGTTTTTTTTTTTGTTCATCTTGCTTCCCCTTAATTTTCTAAATTAAATCACACGATTGCGTGCACGGTAATGGCACGGCGCTCTCGACATTCGCGAGTCGAAAATCGGAACAAAAATATCGAAGATACGGATGGAACCGTGTCACACGAACGATAAAATAGGCATCTCACGGAACAATCGATCTTCACCCCTTTCTCTCCCTCCATTACCGTGCAACGTCTCTGACGCTTTGGAACAACAACAGCTCTTACGCGTTGGCCTCGTGTTTCGCGACTCGATCACGATTGAAAAAATATTATCGAAAATATTGTCTCGTACGTACAACGGCAACCGCGAATCTATCGAAGAACGGAGAATTCTGCCTTCGAACACCCTGTCAGCCCAGCTGAAGAGTCTTTAAGAAGAAAATTAATAATTATTCTGTGCAATTTGGATTATTGTTCGGTTCGTACAGCAGATGATTCGTTAAATCCTGTCTTTCTTTTCAGGTTGTTGTTCAGAATTTCAAACAAGATGATCTCAGAGACAGGTTCTCCGATCTTTTTAACCGCGTCACGATACAAAATTTATATAACATCTTTTTTATTTTTTACTTTACTTATTTCCATCTTTTCTCTTTGTTTCTTTTTACAAATCGACGATTCGTCCCATCCCAAACGGTGACACGCCGCGATTCACGTCGAATCACGAGCCAACCCAATCTCTCCATCCCCCAACAATCAAATCTTTCACTCTCTCTCTCGCGCGTTTCTGCAATATCGCTTTCTTTCTTTTTTTCTCTCTATCACTCGCAACACCGATACAGGACACACCCGATCAGTTAAAGTTTACTTCACAGCGCACATCATCACTGATACAGCGTAATGCACACGCTTTTTTCCTTTCTTTCTTCTTTTTTTTTTGTTCATTTTTTCTATTATTTTTCTTAATATACTTATCACTTAAATACGCTCTCACTTACGTTCCCTATTGAAGCATCGCACGCACTCTAGGAGTCTCGACGATGAAAAGGCTAACAACTAATAGTTCGATAAAAGATATTATCGTGTATGAGTTTGATTCAGGGAGCACGTGTCTATCGCGTCTCGATCTCTCCTCATAATTCGCGTATGTATCATTTGTTTTGTGTGTGCGCGTTAGACTGGAACCTGTGTTCGTTCAAAAAAATAGACGAACTTAGGGGAAGATGATATCTGGATCACCAGAGTAAATCGACTCTACAGCTAACGCGTTGATCACCACGTTACGACATCGATTACTAAAGACAAGATTAGTCGATTGTTTCGTTCTGATACTTTGACGGTCGCGTGTTTTACGGCATCGATGGCTCCTGTAAGTTTACATCTCTTTTTATACCGAGAAAGAGATTATCAAGATCGCAATATCATTTCGTTAGTCTATTTGCGGTATCGATCATCGCTTCATCCTCACGATAATCAACGCGTTAAGGCGATTTCGGTGAAGAGGGTATTAACCGCTCTCAAATGTTAAAGCCAGGTCAAATCAAATCGTAATGACCAAACCCGTAATCTTTTGCATAGTTTAGCACTTATCGAAAAATGTATGTCAAGATGAGATTCGAGAACACCGAGAGAGACACGCTCCCTTCAGGGTAGAACATCGACCCCTCGCACACGAGAGTCTCTCCAAAAAATCACAGTCGCGTATATAATATAATTTGTTTCATTTGTATTCCTCATTTTCACTTCGTAACTCGTTACTTCGATCACGGCACGGCCGGCGTCTCATTTCCTAGTTTCCTACCCTTTGGGCTTACTCGCGTTAAAAAAAAAAAAAAACCTCTTACTTCTCCACGACCGTTTCCTACCTTTTTCGCGTTTCGCTTCTCTTTCCTTTCGTTTGCTTCGTTCCTCTCTACTTAGGCTCTCTCTGTGGACCAGATAACGTGATTCGCAAACGATTCGTGTCGCCTCGAAAATACCAGAAACGGATGATCAACGATCAAGAAAATTTGTTCGTCCGTTTCCGAAACACTTCGAATGATCGTGAGTGCAACGATAGTACAATTTTCGATCGTTTGCGAATCAGAAGAACAGGCGAGCGATCGAGTTCTTTATCAAGACGCAAAAAGACGCGCACCTCTGTCCTCTCCGTCGTGGTTCCTCTCTTACACTCTAATTTTCATTCTTTCGTTCTTTCTCTCTCTCACTCTCCTCTCTCTCTCTCTCACACACTTTTTCTCTTTCTCTCTCGTTCTCTCTACTCTCTCTGCTACGTGGAATGTAAAAGAAAAACAGGGTATTTTGCGCCTCGGCATTTTGTGTGTTTTCTTCTTTGGACTCGGAACAACAACTTTCGTTTCCTTTTGTTTTCTCCTTTTCTAACAATAAGACTCGTCAAAGCACCGACTTTGGTAGATCGATAACGTTCGACAAACGTCATCGTGGACTGCAAGACAAAGCTGCGTTTTTAAACGAGGTAAAATTTTGTCGCGATTGGAAGACACCGTGTTTCGTCTGCTGAAATTTCGTTCTGTCTCGGAAATCGAAAAGATAAAGCGATATACATGAAATGATCCTGTGAGCGTTAACGTCCCAATCATTCTCAAAGCTACAACAGATATAGGTGGAAAAGAATAGCTGGACAATTATTTTCTTCGCTTTCAACATTTCCGTATGTATAAATTTCTGTTTTATCGAAATTCATAAATTTAAGACAGAAATGATTTATATATGTCTCGCAACTTATTATTTAAACACTTGTTATTACTGCGCATTTATAGTTTCAAAAATAATTCAAATGTTAATAATCACCGATCGACCCAACACTATAGAGAGAATTTATGCGCGTGTACTGCAAAGAGATCAAGGTTTAGGCTCCAGTCTACATAACGAGCGTCTCGAACCGAAACAACTTCCTTATCCCACCCTCCCACCAACCCTTTATTTTCTTTCTTGGTTAGTCATTTTTTTAAAAGCTAGATAAACTTTTCATCCTTATACGCTAAGTTTGGCAATATCGTTCGCAACAGTAAAAAAATTATATACGTATATATATATTTATTTGTATCCAGACGTGGAGCTGACACATCGGTTATCCTTCGATATGTAAAATTGTAAAAAAGATAATCAATTTAATAAAAAGTCTCTTAGTTTAATCGTGTCTCATCAATTCCCTATGTTTGTCCTTTTTTTTTCGTATGACTCTTCTTTCTTTTTTTTTACGCCAATGTTGTTCCTCGCTCTTTCTTTTCTTTTAATTTTTCCATTTTGATTTCGTCGAAACACGTTTGTCTCGTCTTTACCATGGTTCCCATCGAGAAAGAAACCATCGCTCATCACGTACCACCACCACCATCACCACCACCATCATCATCATCAACATCATCATCATCATCATCATCATAATCGTCATCATCGTCATCGGCCGAGTGTTAATTTCGATTTTCGTAATAACATCTCTTTATATCGTGTCCGTATACGTAAAAGTTTCGCGTAAAAACGAGGCGTACTCGAGAAAATTGTGTAAGTAAAGTTATTAATGAAAACGCTATAAAATATACAGTTCCGGCAATCGCGCGAAAGAACGGTGGTCTCACACGTTAATATAGAGTGCTTTCCGCTGGCAAAAGTATTTGGAATGCAATGGCACTAACCACGGCCACGTTTTCGGTAACGTGACGTAACTTCGTATTATATTATTAGAGGCGTCCAACCGACCGTCCGTCCGTCCGTCTAATCTTTTCTTTGAAATCTTACTAAATAACACGCCGTGAAGCCTCCGACAGAGGCTGAATAACAATCTAATAGGAATCTCATCCGCGAGGCCGGAATACTATGAGCAGAGGACAAAACTAAACTTATTTCTGCGTCGTTAACCCTTTAATTGTGCCCGAACGTCTAACGAAAGTCCTCAAAGTTCTTAGTCGTTCATCGTCTATAACAACGCGTCTCGATAACGACACTCGCTGTCGAGTATGAAATTCTATTGTACACGTCATAAATATAAATACGAGATACCGAATAAAATAAATGATTTGTAAACCCTTTTCGGTCAAAGTTCAACGAATCGATCGAAAACGAAGTTAAAGATTTTCATACCAAGTCCGCGAACGCCTTGCATACGCCATCGAGTTATTAATTTTAAGTTTGAAAAATTGTTATACTACATCAAGGTAGAACAAAGCATGATAGGATGGAAAGCTGCGTATCAAATTTAACGTTGATCGTCAAAATGTTAATAGACTCGTAAGAAACAATAAGCACATTAACATTGATTAAGGATTTAATTCGTGACGCTTGGTCGGTGCAATTTGCCAATTCATTATAAAAGTAAGTAAAGATACGTCGTATCTATATTCGACCGAAAAGGATTAATACTTTCGGACGACTAACGTTACAAACAACTCAAAGGGTTACACGATTCAGAGGTGTCCCTGATTTTTCATGTACGCTCGTTTCAGGATTCAAGAGGTCTAATAAGATAGTACAAAAGCAAAAAGGTATCCTAAGTTGTCATAACCTCCGCGAATCAAGATACTTGAAGTATATCCCAGCAATACACTAAACGATGTTCAATTTGATCATCGAACTGGGTTACACGTCAATTACCTTTCTTTCACGTAGTATCGGCCACGATTTACACGATCACGGTATTCAACAGACTCCGAAATATAGTACGAATCGAATGAGCAATACTGCTCGAATGGTTTACCTGATCTCCGACGAATGCCCTTCTACAACGAAGTCAGAAAGGCCAGGAAGACGACTTCTTCGACAGTATGATACCTCGAGCTGATTCAATATTCTCTCGAGGGTATTTAAATTGGAAAAGGAAGAAACGAGAGATTAGAAAATGTTTGGGACGAAGCGTACACCAACACTGTCCCACGATATATGTAATTGGCAGTGCGAAAAAGCTCTCGTCTGATATTCTAAGATTCGTCGAAGATCTCTAACAAGCTCTTTTCAAAGATAACGTACAGTGATCGTGTGCAATCATTTTTGTATCTACTAACGCAGGGCTACACAACCAACGAATGGAGTATATGTATACTTGAAGAGGGTGGGGCTAGTCACTCGATCGTATTCTTTTTTTGTTTTTGCTTTATGCTCTTGTGTGTTTCTTCACGAACGTTCAGGCCGGACGAGGATTTCGGTACAACTCAATAACTTATGCCAGCAAAATATTAATTTTAATGAATCATCAACAGCAACAGACATTCACATACGAGGGGAAAATAACATACGCATCATCGTACTACAACGGATCGTTTGGATTCTCGCGCAACATGATTGGGGACCAGGGGTCACCAGTATTTCGAATCTTTCCGACCTTTTTGTTTCGTTTATTATTTTTTGTACAATCATTCAGTATATCTCACGTTCTTCTCTCGTTCGCTCTCTCCTCTCTGTCTTTCTTTCTTTCTTTCTCTCTCTACTAGTTTATAAGCACTCACGCAACATTTCGCTGCATCGGATATCAATCAGCATTTCGACAATCATTTATTTCGCTCGTTAACTGCGAATCACGCCAACAATCATTCGATTCTCATCTAGCGAGCGACGATGATCGTTCAGCGAGGAATCAAAAAGATAATACACGCTTCGTTGATAAGCTACAGTGGCGGGGGGAAAGCTAAAGCTTTACAACGAATGCGTGTAGTAAATGTACTTTCTGGGAGACGATGTACAATCGTCCGTTCGATGGCGTTTTATTTCATATTATATACGACTATCACACACGCATACATATAGGAAAACATTCTCTCGATCAATTGCTTCCACACTCTTATCAACATTACAGTCTCTCTTTCTCTCTCTCTCTCTTTCTCTCTCTCTCTCTCTCTCTCTCTCTCTCTCTCTCATCTAATTTCTCTATCACATTTTAATCTTCTTTCTCATTCATCTGTCTCTTTCTCGCTTTCTTTCTCACTGGCCACGAACACTGTCCATCGAAGTCGTCCTTTCCTCAGGTTCAACTTCTCAATCACGCGGGTAGAAGCCCCAGGCTTGTTAACAGGCATACTTGCATCACCGGAACATCATCTCGGCAGGCAGGCTTCGACCTTGGCTCATTCATCGGCAACAATCCACTTGCACTCCTCAGTTGTCGGCAGACATCCGGCAGACAGGTATTCTTTAAATTTTTTATTCTGCTTTTGTTTGTTTTGTTTTTGTTTGTTTGTCGACCAATTGGGCTGCGTTTGACGTGCCGGTACTCGAATACCGTCGCCAGAGCAGGGACACGTGCAGACTCATCACCCCATCATCGTCATCGCTTTTGGAACTCACGCACATCCATCAACTCGCATCCGCACCATCCAATCTTGTTGTCTTTGCATTGTGTTCGATAGCTTTCTAGTCAAATTAAATTGCACGACAGTACAACCCGTGGGGTGATCTGTAAACAACAAAAGCGAGCCAAACATCAATAACCGTCGTTCACCGGATTTCTTACGAATTTTTAATTGTTCAATTTTTTTTTTTTTATGCGATTTCCGTGTTTACGCGTATCGTGGCTACAACAGGGGGAACGATAAGCGACAACAGCAACATCAGCAGCAGCAGCAGCAGCAGCAGCAGCAACAACAACAATAACGACAACAACAACAACGTAGATCCTACAATTAAGTTATATCTTTTTCATAGAAAGAAGATACAGAAAAAAAACATCGGTGAAGGTACATTGTATATTCAGAAAGCAATTCCTTTAAGTAGAAATCGCCATTTTTTCGACAATGAAATTTACGTAAGAATCTCATAGATGACAATTAAATGATAATATTCGTTCAATTGTAAAGTTTTGCTCGACTATAATTCTCCGATCTTCATTCAAGAAAAAGATTTATTCTCCAATTTCTAAAATCCATTCTCTTGGTCCTATACCACCACCACCCACCCACCCAAACCTGTTCTATCTCTTATTTGCATCTTTGTCCTATCTTTCGTAGCACTGAATATCGTTCGTCGAAAAGCAGATCTCTGTGAACGGATCAAGTTGAACATAGCGAAAAATAGCATGAAATAGAATAGGGCGTTGCAAATAATAAGATGAAAGGATTCGACAAATAAACGATAAAGGCAATACGGGCGGATCAACTGACTGAATACACGCACCACACATCGTTCACACGAAAATGATAAAAAACAAAAATAGAGAAACGAGAAAGAAAATAGACGAAGAAAGGAGAAAATTTTACTCACCAACTGGACGTTGAATTGGCAGCATTCTTAAGCTTTCGAATCTCTTTGGCTACCCAGCTGGCCAAGACTTTGGTCTTTTGAGTGCGCGATCGTCTCGCCTTGGTTAGCAATTCGGTGAGCGGTTCAGTCTCTACAACCGGTAGCAATTTAGCTCCAAATACAGTTATCAAGTCACCGAGCAGGCCCACCGAAGCCGATATGTTGCCTTCAGAATGTTCACGGTCTTGAGCTATCGACGTGATAAATTGAATGATGAAAGGAACGTGAGGATCGACCAAAGCAATCGCAGCGTCCGGACAAGAATTCGACATGTCGCCTCGTAATCCTTGCACGATACCGGTATAAGCCTCTAGGACACCCTCTCGTAGTTCGTTCAAATAATCGATCATGTCGTAATCGGTCCGATCAACATTTGCCTGCGAGGCTTGCGCCAATGTTTGCAGCACCACGTCGAGGTATTTCTTGAATTCGGGACCAATACTGAGAGCAACATCTCCGAAAACGGAGAAAATCTGAGGCTTTACCGAACGATGAACCGTGTTGTTACTAAGATTTTCCAGTAACAGGGTCATAATCTCGTCGCAATAAGGTAACATCTTGTTTTTCAAGGCGCGGCAAATGTCGCCAGTCAAGCCCACAGCGGCGCAGCAAACCTGGTATTCTGCGTGATTCTTCAAACCGAGGCAAAGATACGGTTTAAACGCATCCATGTACTTGAGGAATCCTTCTCCAAGCACTTCGACCAAAGTCGAAACGGCCATGAGAGCATCCTCCTGTACACCTTCTTTACAGGAGTTCGAATTGAACATAGACAATAATGCCGTCATGATCACGTCGGATATCTGCGGCGCATCCTCCGGTGTAACCTTACGCAGCACGGATTGCAAAGTGGCGCACAGCAACGACTGCAGGTCATTGTATTGAGCACGATCCGTGTGAGTTTGGATGTGTGTTTCCATTTGCAGTACCTGCTGCAACCTCTCCAGGATCACCATTGTCGTTTTCTGTACGGTCACGTAACAATCTCGTGGAGAATTCTTCACCATCTCCATCAAAGCCTCGTATGCGGCTGACCGTAAATTCGCTTGACCTCCGTCCGGACGATCTGTCGTTTCCAACAGTCTTTGGATAATAAAGTCGAAATACTGAGACATACAGTAAGTTTCCGGCTGCTGCCCGGGTTCGGCAGTCTCCGCAGATTCGTAGCTGGCTTCCGCAAGCCCCGTAAACGCCCAACAAACGTTCGCCGCCACACGAGGCTCTGCCTTCAAACCGTTTATTAAGGCTTCTAGCAATGGCTTCAAGTACGTATCGTTGATCGCTGCTTCCGGTATAATCTCACAAATACGACCGAACGTCCAAGCAGCCGTATCCCTTACCGCGACGCTACCATCGTACATTAATTCGATCAGCGTTGGCATCGCTTGTTCTATTAATGGCTTAATCGTGCCAGGATCTAATCCTCCGAGAATCGAACCGAAAGCCATTAAAGCAGCGTCTCGATGCCTCCAGTTTGGACTTTCGATATTTTCCTTAACGAAGGGAAGAACGTAAGGGAAAATCGCCTCTTCGCAACAAGAGGACAATAACATCAAACACACTCCTGCGGCTTTCGAAGGGTTCCAATCGTCTTCGTTGTCGAATTCTTCTTGCTTGGTGAGTTTTTTCATCAAAACAGGTACCAAATATTGCAAAGCTCCTTTTGCATAATGCCTTGATACTTTAACGGGAGGTCGACCTCCATCGGAAGCTTCTCCTTCTTCCATGGATAAATCTACCTCCTCTTCCGATACGTTCGACCAAAACTCAATTCCCTGAAGTGCAACTTCATCGATATCTGATTTCATGGCTTCTAAAGTAATAGGAAAGAGTGCCGGAGCCATGTATGGTTCCATATACTGATAATACAAAGACATAATTTTCACCAAACATTGTAAAGCAGCTACTTTGACTTGCGTATTTACAGACTGCGTCGCTTCGCACACCACCTCCATGATGAAATTTCTCTCCGTCTGCAGATACGAAGAATCGAATTAAAATCCACGTATTGAATAAAATTTTTACATTATACCAACCTCTATTTCAAAATTTCCTTTGGTAAATTCCAAGGAATTGTAGAGTGCACTTGTAGCCGCAAGCCGTACGTGATGCGAAGTACTAGATCCCTTCATGCCATGAATAATAGCGGTGAGAATGTGGTTAGATTGAGGTATCAAAACATCGCTTTCTATTTCTTGACAAATATAACCAATGGCTTCTAGAGTCGCCTCTTTCATTATTTCCGTGCTGTTTGGATTAACAACATTGTTCACTAGTAACTGAATAATGTTGGTCCATTGGCCAACAGGTAATTCAGCAACCGCAACGTACGCGACACATTGTGCCGCAGAACTTGGCCTATTGTTTTCTGTTCCGAGTGCTCCAAAAATCTTTAAATTTAAAACACACGAAACTCATACGACGCTGATCCAAAAATACATACACACACATAGACAAAAAGAAATCTTACATTTTTCTTAATAAACTCCCTAGTCTCTACTGGAATTTGAAGCCAGCGTTGTTGATATTGATATTTCAGTTGACCATCTTTGGATGTAAGTTGATTTTTGAGTTGAAGACCGGCTGCCATACGGGCAACCGGGCTTGCAGCGGCAGTAACCAGCACGCCGCTGAGTCTTTGCATAAACTCATGCTAAAAAATATAAAATTTGCTGTAACCGTTGCAACATACGATGCTCTGTTCAAAAGGAAACATAGCTATTAAGCTTAAATAACTTACAAGATTAGTTTGTGCTGCTTGTTCCAAGAAATTCTGAGCTGCCTCAAGCTCATTTTTATCTGAAACGGAAAATGAAAACGAAAATGAAAGTGGTTAGTATCATAGATTTCTAAATGAATCGTTTCAACGATGACAAGCAGCAAGAATTGGTATTAACGTTTAGAGGTTAGAAAAGCACGATGCACTCATACGTGCCAACCGACAACGGGAACGTGCAATAGGAGTAACCGTCACATTCGGACAATACTTTTCCGGCGGTGAACAAAGCCCCTAGCAACAGCCAAACGGAGCACAATGCGACGTATTATCGTGCAAACGAGAAATTCTGTTCAAATATTAACGTATTCGTGCCGAAAAGTTTACGAGAAATCGATAATAGCATCGGTCCACCACGATATCAATTGCCCCCAGAACATACCGGAAAGAATAGGTAAAGGACGCGCACGCGGTGGGACTTTACTTTTACAGACAATGTCACGAAAATCGTAGAAGAATATTCGATGAACGACATGTTTCGCGAAACAAGATGGAAAGCAAGGTCAAGGGGAACAAAGTAACCAGTAAAAATGAATTCGAATCCCACGATGTCGCCAATAACTCGAATTCGTTCAATCAAACGGCTCACCTGACGAGACGGTCCTTTCGAGAACCTGGATCAGTTGCACCGTCGTTGGGTCCATCTGCATGATTTCACCTTCTTTCGGCTATCGATTTATTCTTGTGAAACGTAATTTTTATGCGCAAATAGGAAATGTCTCCTTGTCGCGACCGGCGGACAGCCACATGTAGCCACCACCGAATCAACTAGCTCCAACGACGTACCCCCCTTCTACCCACTTCCTGCTAGTAGTCGATTTCTGCTTCCTTCCACAACGTGCAGCGCAGCAATATCCGCGCCCTTTACTACTCACGCGCCTACTACACAGAGATGAATCTCTTGATCGTTACACGGGGACAGTATATACCCTGGACGTACGACTCCTATCAATCGATCAGCCTTAAAACTTTTATTCCGAATCGCGTAAACGTTGCAAAACTACTGTCACGAGTGTCACGTTTCTCGAAGCGATCGTCGTGTCTCTTCGAGCGCGAACTATTTTCTCTGTGCGCTGTACAAAACCTCTTCTGCGCATGCGTAGAAGGTTTCGTAAACGCCATCTACAACTGTTCCCAGCACTTTGACGCATGTGCACGAAACATAACCGTTATGCCGGTTAATTTTGAAACCGTGCTCACTTTGCAGCTGCACGCTGTCACGCGATTCACGTTCCTATGCTTTGTTTGCGCTCGTTACTGGCTACTTCGACTTAACGATCACAAAAGGCGTTTAAAAATATACAAAGAATACATTTCCAGGAATGTAATGTTTAGACGAATCGAAAAAACTATTTATCACGTTGCAAAAAGTATTTTTTTTTTTCTTTTTTTCAAAAAAATATAGAATAAGTGTATTTCACTTTTGTAGTTTCTCTTGCTTCACAACTTTTGTCCTGAAAGAAATTATATGTAAAACGAAACTGTTAATCGTAATATATTTTGCAATTCGAATAAAAGCATTCTTTAGATTTCAGGTTTCACGACTGGTATTAAACGCCAGGTGCGCTTTATGCAAAGTCGCAGGACCCTTGACAACCGTCGGATTCCCTTCAGACTATTGACGATCCTTCGAATACCTGCTTTTCGATTCACGAGCAACTACCGGGGATACGACAGTGATAAAAGACGTCGGTTATTTTAATAGATTTAATGAAACGATATACAGAATACATTTGCTTTCGTAATGCATCGCATCGCATCGTCCGCGTGCCTTACCATCTATATCACATGTCAATTTTTTTTTTTATTTATAAAATATAATGGTCACAATGTGTTCTTTTTTTATATTTTATTACGTGATTCCTTTGAATTGCTTTCTCGTTCGCATATCGAAAGTATATTATTTCTTTCATTTATATTAATCATATTTATATATTTATAAGTATGTATATATAATAACAATATATTATTTTATTTTTATATATTATATATTAATCAAGCGAGAGGGAACTGTGTGAGGCTCGGCACAGAATTACAACGAATCAGGCCGCGGAAAGAAGGTTTCGTGAATGTGCGCGCGTGTAAAACACCTTAAATAGAATATTTTTACAAATTGTTAATAACAGTGTTAACGATGCTAAATATCGACGGTCGTAGGGGTGAAAAGGCCGGTGATGGGGAAACTTCCCTTGCAATTCCCTTTTATTGTCGTCGTGAACAAAATTGCAAGGAGAACACAGATTGACCCGATAAGATCATCGGCGAATTATCGATCGATTTCAACAATTCGCACCTCCTTTTCAATTGTACGGCCGTCAATACGTATCGACGATCGATCGACATTATTTTATTCGTCGTTCTTCCTTTCTTATTTTTTTCGTATCTTGTTTTGTCTTTTTTTTCTCTTTTGTTTCCTTCGTTCAAACGCAAGCAATTATGTATCGCGATTAATCGATATACATATGTATCTTTCGAAAGAGGGTTCGAGTATCCACCGCGAGTTTATGAATTTACTTTCGATGCAACGTCCATCACATCCGGTATGTATTTTGCAATGGTGCAGCTAGTATATCTGTGACTGTATCCGCAGATATTCGCACGGTGAAGTACGGATCGATCGTTGTAGAAATGTCCGTACGAAAACGAGAATATACTCGTAGATACATATACATTTCATATTCTTTCCTCTTTAAATTGTATAAATTATTTTTTTTTTCACGTGATTCTTTATTTCTTTTTTTTTTTTTATAAAATGTCGATCGTGAAAAAGAATCAAGAAATTTTATTCCGCTCGATCGTTGGACGGAAAGGGAACGAGTTTCGATTATCGAGCGACACCATGATTCCTGTGGAACATCGAAAACGCTAGGTTACAAAAGACGATCAAACGAAAAAAAAGATGAAAACAGCCGTTGATTGAACATTTATTGTTACATCGAGGGAAAGAAAATATTGTGGTACACCTAACGGAATTGGCCGTTGTTCGTATACAGCGATTACGACAATTGATTGGTAACAACAATACCCGAACTCGTTCTTCACCGAGATATTTCTACGTTCGAACGATCCGAGATTTCTTTTTTTCCCGCCAGTAAAGGGGATTCATTTTTCTCGCGCTTTAACACCTTCTTCTCCGTCGAATTTAATATGGTAACATCGTAAAAAATAATAGAATATTGATCGGCGTTGAGTCCAGGAAAGATTCGACGAAATCGAAAGAGAAGTACGTCGATATCGAGTTAAACGTGACGCGTTTCCACTTTCACGAAGGGATTAGAAACGATCGCGAAACTTCCTTTAATTTTCTTAATTATTAGGAACAAAAATAACCTCTCTCTGTCCCTCGGCGAGGTAAAAACTTAAGAACTCTCGAATTCATTGAGCGCTCGCGTTCATCGTAATTAGCCTAATAGCACCGTTCAATTCGACGAATTCCTTCAGCCTCTAAATCTCTTCTGGACTCGATTCGCTTCTGTCACGCGGAGGTAGCGACTTTGGTTTGCCGAATCTTCATAAAATATTTAGACGAGCTCGGTAGAGAAACCATTATCGTTGATTACAAGCTCGTCGTTATCGAATCGAGCGTGAAACGAGTTATAAATTTTGAAGCGATCGCTTCTCTCGCGGTATCATATGATTTTCGTCGAGAAGGAAACACTTTTCGATCGTGTCTTCTTTTCGCGTACGTTCGTACCTTGCTTTGTTGCCGGGCATTTTTATTTCGCGTCGTATCCATCCGCAAAGCTCTCGCGTTAACGAAAACTGCCGTTCACCGATTGTCTTCGATCAGGAAAATGAAATTTTGTTCGCGATCATTACTTTCGTTTTCGATAGCGAGTTATTACATAGGACTATCGATGATTCTCGCGAAACAAACGATATCGAACGATCCATACACATTAAAATAAAATAAATTCGAAGATGCTCGATCTTCGAAAGGAACCATGATTGCACAGAGATCGAGAGTGGAAGGAAAAGTCGTAATGTCCAATCTGGACGCGTTCCTTTACGAAATGTCGAACATTTGCGGATACACACGGTCGATTAGAGAGTAACGTATACACACGTAATTATTTTTTTATACCTATTGTGCACATATACATGTATTTTAACGTGTTTCTGTCTCTTCTTAAGCGAACACTCCACGCGGGTGCAAGGAAGGTAATTTCCCACGTGAAATGTGTCGTTCGTCGGTTAAGTGCATTAAAAGACAATGCTTCGTGATACTATCGAATATATTAAACGCTGTATCGGTTGGACCGGTTTACTAGGCTGTGTACTTCTTTCTTTTAACGTCGACAAATAACACAGAGAACAGAGAGCAGACATTTTCCGCCGAACGATAAGGACAATCCTGCCGGAGATCGAGCGACGAGCAAAGATCGTTGATCGGTAAATTGGACGATCCTCTTCCATCGATTCGTTCTCCAGGCAACGTGGACGCAATCTTCCGAAGGTCGATCGAATTCCAGGACGACGTTCGTCATTCCAAAGATAGGGTAGAGCGGCGAAGATTGCAGAACGTTGACGGAGAGCCTTACGCGTTTAGCGAACAATGGTAACGCAAGGTGGCGGCTATGGTGGTAAGAAGGTAGCGGATGGTAACGGTAGTGGTAATGACAGGCGATCGGTAAACGCCGTAGAATCGTAAACGCTAGCGGTAAGTAATACGTAACAATAAGTAGCAAGTAATAGTAGTATAAGTAGTAGTAATAATAGCGGCGTGGTATACGTATAAATAGGGACTTCCTACGTTAGTTTGATTAAAAATAAATGTCATAACGTAATAGGTAACTTTATGCCGGACCCGTCGCAAAGCCTCTGTTTTCCGAATCAAGATACCGCGATGACACGCATAGCCTCGATTCCCATTCAAATTCGTAACACTGCGATCGATTTGGCTGTGTTCGGGTCCTACTTCAATCTTGTCTCCCTTAGCTGTCTAAAATCACATTAACGCAAATATAGCGGTTCATTTGGACGGGAACGGTCCCGACCGTGCGTGACGCGGAAGACACTCGTACGTTTTACGACGATGCTAAATTAGGACTTCTAGTATAGGAAACGAAGGATTTTTTCGAAAGAACATACACGTTGTTTAGCATCGTCGCGTCGACGTTCGAGCATGATCACGATCACGAGATTTTCTTCTTTTTTAAAATCGTCAACACGGAAGAGCGAATTTCGCGATGGGAGAGGGAGGGAATTTATCAGCGACGTTAAGTCACGGCGTCTACGTGCGCTCTTCCGTCGTTGCTTTGATATGTTGTAAACCGTCATCGCGTTTCTTCCTTCTCTCCAACGGATAAGTAAGTACATTCGTTCGCGGTAAGAAGGGAATCCTCTTGCTTGGCGGATCGTCAGTTACGCTTAGCACCAGCGATGAAATAAACGTAGTGTTCGTTGACGCGATGATTTATATAAAGTAGGTAGAAAAGTGATAAAAATTCATGTACGTGTGTGTATACGTGTGTGTGTGTGTGTGTGTGTGTAGGTGCACGCGTGTAAATGACAGTGTATTCGCATAATGTCTTATATTCGTCTCGTTTGTGCACGTTTGCGAAAAATAGTTCGATACTTAGCGACCACTCCGCGGTAGGTAAGTTTCATCTATTTCTGAAACGATGGATAGAATCTATCGTTCGTTTCGTCGATGTTTCCCGCGTGATCGATGATCCGTCAAGAAAACGCGATTCGCCTTCGTCTGTACTTTCGATAGCAAGAATAATCGTTACATTGTACAGTGTTAAAATAGTAATAGCGGTAATAATAGTAGTAACAATAGTAACAGTTGTCGCGTCGAGCAGACGCGTCCGCCTTCGGACACGTCGTCGAATCACGCGGCCGACCATCCACGCTTCTTTCGAATCACGTACACTCGCAACAGGGAACCTTTGTCTTAAATTTAATCCTGCACAACGTTCGATCACACGCACACCCATTCCTCGGAGACATTCGAAACTCGTCAGCGTCGAGACTCAGCCTCGAGAGCATCGTCTTCTCGTCTTTGTTCGATCGTCTCGAAGCTAACTGTCGTTCGCGTAACGATAATTCACGCTCGTCGACACACTCGCGAAGACCATGCAAGGATACACGCAACAAGATAGCGAGAGCTACATACGTATACGTACAGAACTAAAGAAGAAAACTTAATCGAGTAGTACGCAATCGCGCATCGGTCCCGAGCGCGATCACGATGAATTGTCCAACGCGAGATTAGCCTTAGGCTTGGTTGGTTCGAAGGCGATTTTAAAAGGGTAGACTACCGACGAACATCGTCTCGATCAACGGCGGAGCTGGCACCAGATCCTCCAGTTTCAGGTAAAAGATACGTTGGAGTCCTTGCACCGACAGACTCCTCAGTTCCGGTAGTTTACCTAACAGGCGGGACAGGTAATGAGCTTTTCTCTGAGCCTCGGCATTGTAGGTGACGTGATCGCGAAGGGACGAGATTATTTTCATCTGCAGCTGCTCCATGCGATGCGGTTCCTTCAGGCCGTACCTTTCTGTAATGCCAAGCAGAAAAACACACGCGTTTCCGTCAGTCAACCATCAATCCACGGTGCGATTTTTCGATCTCGAGAGCCACTCGAAAATGTCATCGTTCGTCGCACGAATTACGTTTGCAGATTTCTTTTCGACTCGATCGATCGTGGGCTCGATCGTTGCGTGCAATCGAATTCATAGGGCGTCGTGACGGCGAAAAAGGGACACGCGCATGCAACGCGCGAACAGGATCGTGGTGTACGAGTATCGCGTGCGACGCACGAACCAACTTCCTTTCGTCGTCGTATCAATAATCGACTAGTTGATTAATCATTCATTTCGCAGACGGCCACGCGTAATGAAGAATCGTCAAACGGAAAAAAAGGAAAATCATCAAATTATATATACTTGTTGGATCGCGGAATATTTGCGTGATAACGGCGTTACGTTTGCGTGGCATTTCTCGCGAAATATTCGCCTTCGAATTCGTATATATCGCGAGTACTGTTATATCGTGAAGTCGTGAAGAAACGAAACCGTTTAAGCAATAACTTACCGGTAACGAGGGTCAGAGCACACAAGCAGGCGAAAGCGCTAATGTCTACGTCGAGAACATGAAGAGCCCTGCAGAACTCGAGAATGCTGTGAAGCCAATCGCCAAAGCTACGCTGACACTGTTCCAATGCCAGGACCACACCGTTGCAAAACGTCAACTTCGTGTCCTCCGGTTTCGTGCGATACGCCAACCGTAGAACGAACAATTCCAGGCTGGCTGATTGGAAAAGTAACTCCTACGAGGCCGAACAACAACGAAAACAACGTTGAACAACCGATCACTGATTAGTTACGAAAGGGTTGTCGACTACGGGTTGTCCGAGTCACGTTACGATTCGTGTACGAACAACTTTTCTAGCGAGAAAATGTTATTTTCACCGAGGTCTCGAGACAACTAGACAATCGACCAATCAGACCGTCGATTAGGCATGTCGTAGGTTCGTCAGGATTGACCTTTTATAAAATGTACAAGCTATCGATCTTTCTTTAACGAGAGCTTCTTCACGGATATCGTCTAGACGCGGATACATAATAATACATATCTAAGGTGACTCGTGTACACTTGCATAACGATACAGCGATTTGGATCGTATTCGAGCGTGAAATATATTGTACGTTCACGAATGAAAACAACAAATTATTTACAGCGAAGTGGTTTTTTTAATTGCCACTTGAAAATATTCACTGCATGCTAGTAGTTGATCACGATCGTTTACGATCTAGAGAAAAATATTTTACGAACCTGATCCTCTCGCACCAAATCCGTGAAACCGGGAATTTTATCGGCGAAATTTCTTATCACGTCGATGGAAGTGGTTAAAAGGTTGTAAAACTGTTGGGTCTTTTCCGCTTCCGTGATCGGTGGATCGCCGGGCCTCGGTTGCCGGTACTGTGAATAGTCTAAGCTCGCTTGATCAGGCGTCGTGTCCAAGTGCGCACGTACCAAAGCTGTGATCAACGAAACTGGCGGGCTGGGAGGTGATTCTTGCGGTGATTTTGGCTTCGAGGGTAATCTACCTCTGCGCCCTTTCAACGAATCTGTCCTAACAACCTGTCGAACAGACGGCATCAATATTTTCGTCGCGTCGAATCGAATGAAAACGCGTATATTTTCTTAATCCGCGGTACAATATCCTACCTCTTTCACCATTCCGACCATCAGGCACTTCTGGAAGCGACAAAATTGGCAACGGTTCCGTCGACGCTTGTCGACGGGGCAAGCTTTCTCGGCGAGACACACGTACTTCGAGCCCTTCTGCACCGTCCTCTTGAAGAAACCCTTGCAACCTTCGCAGGTACGCACACCGTAGTGTTGACAGGCTGCCGTGTCACCGCAAACGGCGCACAGTTGACTCGGACTCGGAGGTGCTCGTTCGCTGCTGGCCCCGCTTCCGGGCGACGGAGAATTGACGGAGCTTCCGGCACTGCTGCTACCGCCACGCGCTTTCGGCGATTCCGTGCTGCCACTACTGTCGTTGGCGAACACAATTTTTGTTTGTTTATCGAAGGTTCGCGTCGCTTTGCAGCGGAAACAACGATCTATCGATCAATTAATTACCTCGCAGATTCGGACCTCTGCGTGGGCAAGGACGGCCTTCGTGGTTGAGGTGTTCCCACGACGACGCTGTCGACGCTCGGACAAATGTCCGTCGGCGCGACGGCGGTGGCACCACCGGTTATGGCCGGTGCCTGCCCGTACACGATGGGCACGCTGACCGATCCGCCGTATGGCGAATCCTGTCGATGATTCGACGGGGAAGGAACGGCCGTGGTCGGTGTCGGCGCTGTCTCCGTAGCGAAGTAATGATGATGATGGTGTTGTTGTTGAGGAGGCGGTGCTGGTTGCTGTTGGTGGGGATGATGATGCTGTTGCTGCGGTGGTTGCTGATGATCGTGGTAGGACAACGTGGGCGAGAACTCGGCGGGATAATGGCCAGTGGGGCAGGAATATACCGAGTTATCGTAACACTCTCCCTCGTCCATTTTGATACCGAGCACCTGGAGCTCCTGTCTGGTGTACCGTTGAGTGTAGGTCTCTTGGAAGCTCGGCAAGGGTGTTGAGCTGCGTCAAACGATACAAAATCGAAATGTCAATGGCCTTTTGCGTTTCTCTCAGCACTGATTTCGGTCGGTTTCGGAGGAAGATCGTTAAATCGAACAACGAAACGCGCAATTTTGAACATCCGCAGTCTCGTGCAAAAGGATTCTAAGAACGCTACGAAAACGACGAATTATACCTATGCGAATCGGCTTGAACGTCTTCGGGAAGAGGCGGTGCCGACGGAGGTGGTTGCGGTGCTTGTTGATGATGCACAGTTTGCTGAGCTTGAGCCGACTCGTCAGCCGTAGGTACTCCTTGAGGATTGCCCAATTGCAGTTCCGGAAATGGATCCAGTTCTCCTGGCAAACTTCCCGTATCCGTGGTATCCGCGTAAGGGACGTTGAACAAGTCCGCCAAAGCGCCACCGTAAGAGTTCTGGAAAAACCACGTTAAACTCACTCTGTGCCGTTCGAAATTAACCCCTCGAAATACCGTACGAAGAGTACCTACACTAAGAATACCTACGATGAAACGATTCAACTGTTTCGAGCTTCAAGGTACAAATAACGTTTTGTACGGTGATTCGATTCGATTCGATTCGATCACCGAGCGACCGTGTTCGCAATTTCGAAATAGTAATAACGTGGATTATTAAATACGTTAGGCGTCGTCCTGCGAATACAAGGAACACCGTAGCCAAGCGAGGGAGCTTTTTTCTATTGTTCCGACAAAGTCGGACGAGCTTCGGCAAGCCGCACGAGCGGCAAATCGAAGTACTCGACTGCAAGGCGGTAACATTGTTCGACCACAATTGCGAGCCGTGTCGAGACATCGATGTACAGTCGAGGTGCGCAGTGAGGATGTCGGAGAGGATTGGCGAAGCGGGTTTGTATCGCGTGTTGTCTATAACTAAACCTTCAGGCAGCCGGAGATTTCTACGAACCGTTTCTCGCGAATCCAAAGCCATTGCGTTTATGAAAAATGAATTCGTTTTACGAGCCACCAACTATAATTCGCGACTGTTGACCGACTCAAATACCACTCAAATACCTTCCAACTTAAAATATTTACGAATGCCGTAAATAATTGTTGAATAACGAAAAGCGTGTTCCTAACATCGGTCAAAATTTCAACCGGAAACGTTCGATTCAATTCGAGATGATGTTTTAGTAAAAATACATTAATCAAAATATAAAAGAAGAAGAAGAAAAAAGTGGAAAAATCCCGTAAAAGAACGTCTGAAAATGGACTTTACTGGAGGATATCAGAAAGCGGAAGGGAGGATGAGGGGCGGATATTCAATTTGCCAGGTTGGTTCCGCTTCTGGTCTGACATTTCGTTCATCGCTCCCTCGAGAACCGACGATCGAAGTCTCCGTCTTTCGCAACCCTGACTACGTCCTTCTAAACGGCCTCCCGAAATCACCGACACCCCTTCGTCCCTCTGTTCGCACTTCCACCGAGCAATCGCGATATCGTATAGCCTGTCGTTTTTATATCGTGGATCGGTAATTTCGCGTACAAGCTGGAATAAACGTTGACCGTTTAATTACGCGTAACGAGGCTCGCCGATTCCAGCGAGTGAAACCGAGACGGAAAATCTGGCTTGACAGCGACGGGAGGGGGTAGAAACAGGTAGGACGACACTCGAGAGATCCGGGTACGTGGGCAGGAATGCAGATGGTGCACGATAAGCGAATGCAGATGACGATCGAGAACGTAGGAGGGCAGATCTTGTTGCGGGTCGAGTTAAACTCGCCGCTTCGAAGAGCACCGGGACAGATAAGATACTGTGAAATAGTGAAAGTACCGTGCGTTGCTCGACCACTCTGACGAATAGTTATACGGGAAAGTATCTCTTAGAAATGTTCATCCCTTGCTCTTGACTACCAAAGGAAACGGTTATTCTGATCTTGCAGACTATCGATAGAATCCGAGTTTAAAATAATAATAATAAAGTCTGATTATTATTATTATTGAAATTGAATCGATAAATAACGAGCACCCAGTCCGAGTATAATGAATCGCGTTATCGATCGCGGTAGGTATCACGGTCGACGAGAATGAGCTAGGAAAAAAGGGATAAAGGGTAATGTCTCGGAATTAACCGGTGACACTTTATTCAGATAATAAAGGGGAAAGTTTCGCGCGAACGCGAAAGAATACGATGAATGGATGGCTCACCTGTGCCTGAAGCAGTAGCATACTTGAGCCTACTACGTTGAACGCGGTGGTGGTCGTGGTTGTTGAATGATTCGTACAGGCAAGAACTGGAACGGTAGCTGGTGCCTGACGTTGCTGCCGTTGGCGATGAGGTTGCTGATCTACGTCGTTCCGTGTAATGGCCACCGCACGCTGGCTACCGTTGCTGTTGTCGCTGTCGCCGTTCGGCGAATGGAGTTGCCCTGCAACAGAATGAAACGACCTAAAGAAACGGTCTTGCTCGAAGTATTAAACCGGTGTTGCTGACCGTATTCGATTTATTTTAACGCTTAACTTCCTCTTCAAGCTCGAAATCTTAAAGCGACGCTCGGATGGCGGCTACACCCGATTCGATGCCTTAAGGCTTCGTTAGGGCCGAATACGTTACGGTCTAGATTCCTCGTAAAAAATTCTATTGAATTTTTCCGATATTTCGCAACGCGTAAGGATCCACGAGAACGTGCCATATTATTTAATCAACCCGATATATCGGCAGTTTCAAGAATTGCCCACTCTTACAGCCCCCTTCGCGGCGACACAAAACGCTACTCTATGATAGCGAACATTTCTATGAGTCATATAAATTTCGAACGATTTTAATAACGTCTCGTTTATTTTCTTTCGATGGTAGTACAGTATTCATACATAGAGTGAATCGAGAACAGGATTCCGTAGTATTTGAAATGTGCATTCTCGTTCATTGTCTACGATGAAACAAAGGGGATGTTCGACGGGAAAAGAAACTTTTTGACGCGAGTTCTGAAGCGTTGGATACGAAAGCGGGTTTATTTCTATTCGTTGATGATACCGTGATCGTTGTTTCTTTTTTCGACAAACCACGTACAATATCTCCGATACTGAGAATGACCGGCGTCCATGGTGATCATCTCTGCGATCGAACGACAAATACTCGAACGAATTTTGCGAATTACAACCAGGTTCGAACTACCAGGCCAAAATTTGGCCTGGCAGCCGTTGAAATTCGGAAAGCACTCTCGCCGAATCGAATTCTTCTCGCGATTTGATGTTATTTCTGTTTCGAGCAACATCCAAGATCGACTTATCGGTCGTCGAGTCCTCGACGTCGACTGAGGTCCGCGACGTCGACGTTTCGTCCTATATAGGGTTGCTTCGACACCCTGGGGAGACATGAAATCATTGGCATTTAAAATACTACCTAGCTCATTCTATACGGACAGCCACCATGCCCCTGCTCGATTATTATTATTACGCGATATTATCCCTAACGTCTGGGGGATGAGTACGTTTCTGTCAACGAGAACTGTGATTGCCGTTTCTTTTTCTCCGATTCTCCTTATAAAATCTGTTAAACGAACATTTTGGAGTCACGCATAAAATTTCTGGTATCGTTCAATCGAGTTTAGTTTATATCCTCGTTTGAAAAGTGAACATACCGTGGCAAACACTACGTACAGAAGCTTTTAAATATAAGTCTACCAATTTTAGATACAAACTGAAATATAAAATTACAGGGGTCGAAAGTTCTGTGAAACGCGTCACAAATGTAGACAGTTTCTCGTGCGAAACGAAACGATACAGCGAATGAACAAAATATACCGACTAAACAGATGCGTGCATCCCTCTCGAGTATCCTCCAACCCTTCCACTAATCGACGGAGATACGAATCGTAGATAGTCACGGTCTCCAAAGTTGCCTATTCGATTTAATTTCACAACGGCTAGCGCGAACGGACCACCCAGTGATTTTCACGTCGTAAAACATACTTCAGGCTGCTCATAAACGATGTCACCGTAGCGAGGAATAATCAGGAAGGGATGTACAGGGTACGGAGCAACCAGATACGATAGCGACACCCTTGCGAGGAAGTAAAGGAAGCGTAAACGAGCCCCGTAATAAACATCCGATGCAAACACGATTTTTGTATTAAAATAAATATGTCAAGAGAAGCTATCACGATAGATTAGTTCTGAGAAGAGTAATCGAGAGAAGTTCTGTTCATGGTGGTAAACCATGAATTGTACACGTATCTATAATTATGTATAGTTGAATAAATCTATAAACAGTTTGGATAAGTTCTAATAAAAAGAAAAAGTAGTCTTTATCTCTCTTTTTTTACCTTCAACATGTCCTTCTGGCGAACGTAACCTGTCGAAGGCAAGGCAAGGTGTCTGTTGCCAATTAAGATAGTTCGTTCCTAAACAATGAACCCTATCGGAGAGCGAATCCGCGCAGGAGTGTCGCGAGTGGAAGAACCGATCCCACCTACGAGAACGCATACTAGAGAGAACAGGCTGCTGCACCTGAAGAGCCGCGTGTGCACGTGCACGGAAGGACTCGATTAAGTTCGGTAACGCTAGTCGACGGCACCGTAGGTAGGGTAAAGGTAGAGGTAACCCAGGGTAGGGTAGCGAACGGACGAGAAAGAGTAGGGTTAGCCGAACAGCGTGTGCCAAGTGGATTACAGCGGTATACACGGCCCTCCCACGAACCACGCCTCTCCACGTGCCACCACGTGCAGCCACGGCGCACACCGCCACTTGCTTCCTTTCTTCTTCACGCATTCTCATCAATTAACCGTTCTTCCTTTCCTTTCATTTCCTCTCGTTTCTTTTCCTTTCCCTTCTTCTCGTTCGCGTTCCCTAGCTTCTTTCGCGAAACATGTTTAAACGCTACAAAGAAAGAGAAAAAACAATTTTCGTACATTTCGCTCGCTTTCCAATCCGCTTCTAACGATTATGCAACCAAGTATTTTCCCTCATTTTCATCGTTTCTTTTATCATCGGACATCGAAGTACCGACATCGCGCCATCGAACATAAAACGACTGCGTGCCTTCTGAATTTCTAACCATCGTAATTTACCGCGATGCTGAACGTCTTCGAGAAGTCGTTAACAGTGCATTGACACACGCAGCGTGGAAGTCATGTATGCAATTACGTTACGCACGATTGCTAGCTGTTTGCACATCGTTCAGATTATTTGGAAACCGCACCCATGTGCGAGTATCCGCGTTACGGAAGGTGAAACTCGCATTGTTGCAGATCATCGAGTAAACGCTACCGAATCTGTTGGTTGTGTAACTTTGAGGAATTCTGTAAATTCAACGCTTGCGAAACATTACCTGCTGGCAATGTCACAAGATCCGATGTTAATCGTGAAGAATTTGGCAAACTTTTATCGATGGAACGAGTTTCCCTTTCCTACCAAAGACGAGGCCATAAATGTACCGTAGTAATCAGCTGATCGTAACAATCGTCCCGCCTCGTGTTCCTTTCCGCGATCGAGTACGTTTACACTTACCGCGATATCCTTCATGAATAATTCATCCTATCAACGAGTTTCTTTTCAACGCGACGCGACGCGACGCGTGCGAGAAAAGCCGCAGTCACGCAGAAAGAGAAAAAGATCGAGTCTATTTATAGAGGTTGGATAAATTTTCTTTGGTGTCCTCCGTGGTCGTCGCGTTCGCGTCTCGAGGATCGTTAGATCGAATCGATCAATCGGCTCGTCCTATACAGAGGCACACCTAACAACAGACGTTAGGTGGTGGATACGTTCGGAAACGCGCGAGAGAAAGTGGGACTTGGTGGTTCTGAGACTCGTACGAGACACATAATCGCATACCGAGATATCTTCGATTTAAGCTCGCAATCGATTCGCCCACGCGTGTTGGAAGTCTCATCCAGCTGGATGATCGTAATTAACCCTTTCACTGCTAAGTGGAGATAGTCTGTATTGGTTGGTACTGGACTGGTTCTTTCAGCTGCCTCGTTTTGCAATATTTATACCGTGCTTCTCGTTACTCAATCGAAGAGAAAAATTAACGTAATCTACGGTGGTTCGACGCGTCGACTGTGTTGGTGGTCTTCGATAACCAGCATTTACGAATTCAATTACACAGTATACATATATTATAAAGTAAGAAGGAAAAGATGATTCTTAACGCCGTTAACGTCCATTAATTAGTATTAACACCGCGTTTTAGCAACGATACCATGTTACGCGCTTTTTAGAAATTGTATATTATGTTCCGTGTACAAAGGGAATGATTTTTTGGTAATTCGACAAATTTTTCTAATGCTTTGAAACGAATCGAAAGAGCCGACGAAGTGTTAAAACGATTACGGACAAAATTGAAACGATTGTTCCAAGATGAAACAGATAACTCTCCCAAAATTTTTGTAATATTTAACGTCCCGTAACGTTACGCATAGAACACGAAAATAGAGTGAATCGCTTCGATTCACGTTCCTCGATTCGTGCATAAGTTAATTTGAAAGTTTCCAAGTAGCGAGCAGTCTAAAACTGGTCCAACGAACGCAAGCCAGTGCAGCTTTCTCCTTCGTTGAATTTCGCGAAAGATTAATGACATCGTAATTGCAATTACGACCACGAGAACGCGTGTCGATCTTGACTCGTCCGTCTACGCGACAGTTTCCTTCTACGAGTTGATATCATCGCTGTCCACCGATCATTAGTAGTTCATTCATCGAACCGTTAACAGAGTCCAGTTATCGCTAGCCTCGTAACATATTCGGTCACGACAACCTTCGGTCTCGAGAAAGGCATCGGAAGACGAAAATCCCGTAACACGCGACGATAATCGTTTTATCAAATATTTGTCGCGCGCAAATCGAACATAGAAAGGCGCATTTCTCAAGGATCTATCTTTCCCGCCAAAAATTTCAAAGTCACTTTACACAGTATTAAAGTTTCTTAAGGAGCTGTACGTTTCGTAGAATGAATATCTCGAAGGACGCAAATGTGGGAAAGAAAAGAGAAAGCACGAGCATAATTAAAAATGTAAAGGGAATATCTGAATCCATCGACTCGATTTGACTAGACTAAAATCGAGAATTCGTGAAAGCAAGCTGGTTGGTCCAGGAAACTCGGGCGAAACAAATTGTCCAGATACCCTGGAAAGATTAGATAAGTTCGCGTTGGATTGACCTCTGCCGATAAAAGGCAGCAAGCGAGTACAAAAGACTCGCAAAAGTTGTAGTCGGTCGCGGTCCGGGTTAGAGTGCGGTCTTACGGTGTCGAACGAGGTGAAAGAAGAGGTTCGACGTCGGGCAACGAGGGAGGAGAGAGAGAAGGAGGATACAGAGAAGGCTGCTTGCGACACGCAGGCTCGAGCAACCAGGCTGATAGGTAGGTAGGTAGGTATATCGCCCCCTGACCCCGAAGAACTACCGTGAGACCGGCTTAGCTCCGCTCGGAGCACTCTCCTTTGCTCTCTCGGCGTGCACCGCGTATGCACACACGTATTTACACGCGTGTGTGCAGCCAGGCGCCGTAGAATAAAGAAGTGGGAAGGATACGTTGCGCGACACCACGTATGAAGAAGAAGAAAAAGAAGAAGAAGAAGAAGAAGAAGCAAAAGAAGAGGAGGAGGAGGAGAAGGATGTGACTCGTGGGTGCAGCTGCAATGTGACCCGGCTGCATTCAGTGGCACACACAGGATGCTTACGAGGGCTTTTCGATGGCACGCCAGGATTATCCTGGATAGAGAAGAAACGATGGAATGAATTTCGTAACCGCCGCAAGCACGATTCGCGTTCACGACGATTCCTTGCTGTGCCTGCGCTTCGACACGCTTCGAGGCTTCGCTTGGGAGATTTTCTAGCTCCTTTCCTTCTCGGTTATTACCAGACACCTTCGCCGATTTCTTACGCTCGTCATTTTTCTTCGATAACGAGATTAAAGCGTTAGTTCGTTCGCGGACATTTTAAAGATGTCTTTAGAATTTTCATTCGAGCGAAATCACCGATCACCGACGATGTATCACGATTTCACGCCTTAGCGCGGCACATTCGAGTTTCGATACTTTCGTTCAATTGATTCGCGTTCGTTTAACAATAGTCGAAGTTAAACGATCCGTTAAGCAAATCCCGGTTAGCAAAGTGTAAAGTGGCTTAAAATGATTTTTAAGAAATAGATCAAACGAAGTCGTGCGTTACGGAGGAAACGTGCAACTACTTTATCCGTGTGCTATTCGTTTCTCCATCTACTCCGTGCCATTAACGAGAATAAAAATCATCGATGATTTTTCGGAGAAAGTTAAACGGCTTTTGACCGTAAGACGAATTCGAAACTGCAAGAGATCCCGCTAAGTAATCGCAGGGAAGATAAAAATACACGTTCTCATGGAGTTTAATGACTTTTGGATATCCCCGATTGCTAATCGTACGATAGGAGAAAGTATCTGCAACGACGTTGTTTCCCGTTGCCGTAGGTACCTACCTTCGACCATGATGCAAAGCCGCGAGGGAATCGTTCGAATTCACGGGCATCCAGCAGGATTGCCTATTTCAAGAGACATAGATAGCGACGAAAGTTTTGGCCGTAAAGTTTTCGCTAAAAAAAAAAGTTAACACTGACCATGCGATTGTGTACCATCGTCGTAGTTGTTTAACTACAGAGTCTGGCAGGTCGTTAAATTATCGAAGATCCATAAACGAGAAAGAGAACGAACCGTGCATAAATCAACGATAAGCTTACAAACCACGATATCATAATTACAGACCGCGATATTTTACGAGGAACCGTTTGAACGCTCGAGCTGAAACTAAAACAAAACACCGTTGCTCTAGCACGTAGGTACTACACAACCATACAGATTTCTGATAACTTTTTCTGTTCATCGATCAGTGTAATTAAAAAAAAGAAAAAACTAAACAAGGTACGAACGATGTAAGCAACTTTTTCTAGGCGTCGCGTAAGCAATCATCGCGCATACCTCGAACGAAAGAATAAGCAAATAGAAAACTAGACGGTGCCGTTCGCTGCCTGCGTAGCAATTATGTTTCCAGTAGCGCATCTGCTTGTGAAATGCGAGGTAATTTCGTTGGCTCGACCGACAAGATATTACGTATCGCTGAAAATCATTTTCGAACGAAGTTCGCGTGACGAATCGAATGGCGTGTCAAGCAAAATGGCTGTACGAAATGGCTCCACCCACATCCTGATCCTCGCATGCGTGTTCCATGCTCTTGTATATCGATCATTTGGTTCCTCTTTGCGGAGAAGCGAACGAAGAGAGAAGGAGAAGAGAGAGAACGCGAGCAGAGGGTATCGTGAGGCACGTGCCTTAACACGCGTCGAGATCTCCGGATCTGTCCTGCATTTTCGTGATTTTTCCTCGCGGAACAAAAAGATTTGCCCTTTTCGATTCAAACATATTCTTTTTTCATTAACCTTCGAGATTTCTTTCTATCAGAAACCGTGTTACTAAATCGCTAATTTAATCGATTTTGCAAATTTTCCATGCCAACAACCAGTCCTCATTCCTATGGTCGCTTAGACGTTAATGGATTAATCACGATGCAAATTAAGTTATAACACATCAGCACATCGGCGTCATAGGCAGCGAATGCAGGAAGAAAAACAATATAATTAGGAAGAAAAAAGTTTCCGCTAGCATACGGAAAAGAGTTAGCTCGATAAAAAAAGAAAAAATGAAGGCGACAGACGAGTAGATTGCGAGATCGTGATACCGTAGATTGTAGATGATTTGAAAACTTGTGATACATAAAGAAATTGCAAACTTGTGTCACTTTTTCGTGAGCAGCCAGTAGATGGTAAAGTAACTGTACATATTGCCACGATACCTCCGGATTAAGTAAAGTTACTCGATCACTATTTGGTCGTATACTTCGAAATATAGAAAATTAAGAGGAGCCGGCAAGAAACGAGAGTATTACGAGACGAATGTTGCAGAGATCGCGCATCCCTGCGAAATCGTGGTGGACAGTTATGCAAGAGGCCACTTTTGACGCGTCCGCTCTGGCAGGTTCGACCGGTCTTAATTGCAATCAAACTGCCCAGACAACTTTGTTCGCTTCGAAACTAGTCGGTTCGAGCTAGAAACAAGCCCGAGACACTCGGTGGGCCTCTCTTTGAATATTCATAAATTATTTTCTACCGGCACGCGTCTGCACCACGCTTCGCAAGATTTAGCGATGTCTAATGAAAAGCAATCGGTACCGAGAAGCGTTCGATCGTTTCACTCTCCGCTTCGATCTTCGACCTTGTAATTTTCGTGAAAATTCTATTCTTCGAGTTCTTCAAATTTCTGGCTCGATCGAGTACACGAATACTTTCAGTCTCTTATCATTTAAGGAAGATTACTGTTCATTTCTAGGAACTCTATAATCGAGAGTTCACGGTGAAAGGACTGCTATTACCTCTTCTTAATCACGCTTCGCGAGCTAAACGTTCAAATCATGTTTTACACCTTGAGTTTCCCGATGCTGAACTTATCGAAGCCGATATAACGTAACTACAGATGGGATCCGAGCATGTTGCAAACAAAATTCTACGGGCATCTACTCGTTCTGGGTAATGTTCCTAGGAAATGATACTTGTATCGCGAGTCGAGTCTAATTCACGAGTTACTGTATCTATAGAACTTGATCTCAACTTTATGTATAACGTTATCTCGTGATCGTATTCTAACTGGCAGTTAATCAACAAATGTTCGTTACTATGTCATAATCGTTCGACAAACTTTTGTCGCAATCGACGCTAGACCTCCAACGATAAGATCCTCCAGAATTTCTCTCGAGGATAAATCGAACAACGTGATTGATTTATGTGCGAGCATCTAATGTTTTCGTTTTCGCTCAGATTCCACCGTTTGCGTAATTCTCTGACGAATACCGGGAGACAAACGATGCTTTTGTACTACTGTCGAGAGACACCTTCGATATCGAACAGACTCGCGATTATTAATAATTTACGATTGTCACGCGTTAACCCATCGATTTCCAGAAATAAAACGCATCGTCCCACGCGACAGATGCTGGATCGAACGTCCTCGAGCGTTCCTGCGGCGCGAAACCCAAGGACGATCACGAACTCGTCGTTCTTCTCCATAAAATGCGACGTCCACGTGCGTTCGCACGAACCGTTCGCGAATTCGCCTTCTAAAAAACCGTGGTACCGCATTCCCGGCCAGAAACTTCAGGTGTTTGCGTGCGTCGCTCGAGTGTATTCGTGTCGAATTGTCTCCTTTCCCCGCCTCGACGTACGGTACCGGTTGCTCGTCCTCTCACTCTCGTTCACCGGATACCGATGATATACGCATGCACACCGGAGACTAGAAACGAGGTACTTTCGTCGAATTCGATGCACGAACGAATTTCAATCGGTTCGGGAAGAAACGGAGAACGCTGACAGCTTTCGAGCCTGAATTTCTGGTTGTCGGTGTGTCAGGCCAATTAACGTTTACCGCACGATCGGCGAATTGGACGTTCGGCTCGTCGTCGAGACGCGAGAAATATTTATGGTGCTTAGTCGTTGCAGGCTTTCGAGATGTTGCAATGCCTCTGACGGATCTGTTCTTCGTGAAAAATGAGAAAAACAACGAAGAAAAGGCGATGTATCCAAATCAGAAAATTCGTCATTCGAGAAACTTGGAGTTTCGTTTGCTCCATAATACGCGTGTCCTTCCATTTCCTGGATGCCATCGGGGGAAATTAGACGATACCCAAATATTAATCGATATCAAACGATTTAATGTATCGATTGAATCTGAATCAGCCTGATCCAGATTCGATCATAGTAATCTTAATTTGAATTTCAAAGCGTTCGACTGATTATGTAACGAGCAAGACCTACACTGATCGATCATGCAGTCGATGTACAAATCGGTGTTTAAAAAAAAGGCGTCAGTTTGTGTGCCACCGCGTGGCACGCGCGGGAATTTATCCGCGTGACGATCATCAAAGGTTTCAGAGTGCGAATCGTTCCGTCAATTACGCGATCCTGTAGGTTCGCGTCGAGCAAACTACTCGTCGACAGCTCGTCTCGAGCGAACGTGCAATAGTACCCATCGTTGTGGGACAGCACGGATCCACGGGAGTTCTGTCGCGAATGGGCGACTTGAAAAAGCACCGACGAGATCCCTATCGATTCAATCAACGCCGTACGAGGCTGTAATCGCGCTTCATCAAGACGCCTCTCACGCTGCTTCATCACGGAGGGGTTCAACTTTTTGTTCTCTCCCTGTCTCTCTCTCTCTCTCTCTCTTTCTCTCTTTCTCTCTATCCCTGTCGAAGACAATGTTCTGCAACGGTAATTCGTGAAAATTAAACGATCAACGCCGAAGATGGAATTCCCTTTTTTGCACGCGTTCATCGAATGTCTCTATACAGCGCTACTATACGTTGCATCGTTTCATTCGAGCAACGTGTTTTTCCGATATTCTCGACAGTAAGTACGGGACATTCCACGCGAAACGAAACGCGCTTGTAAGCGAGGGTATCGCGAGGCTATTATGTTGAAAGCGGGAGTCGAGAGGAAGCGATCATAGAGAGATAAAGCACTATAAATTTCAGACGAACACGAGACAGTGGGTACGAATAAATTTGTGATTGGTAAAGAGTAACGAACTGTGCAGAATGAATCGGCGCGCACGGGGTCAAAAAGGAACGTTCGATGTTCGAGGCAAGAGGTTTCCGTAGATGAGATAGGCGCGCGACACGGGTTGGCGCGAGGAGGACACGCTTGCCACCTTGCAGTCAGGTTTCCGAGAGGAGGCAGCAATCGGTCGACACGTCGAAGAGAAAGGATTTACCGGGGTCACCGCGTCTACGCGGGGCCCGTCACGACGAAGATAACCGCCGACTAATAGGGTCACTTAGGCTAAAGCGTATGTGTTCGATCAGAAAGAAACTTCGTCGGACAGGTTTCTTCGCGGCGGTATTACCTGCAACACAGCCAATCTCCAGCCACGAAGAAACGCTTCGTGGGAAACGCTTGTAACGTATCGGTCCGCGCGATCTTCTCTCGCGATGCTTCATCCTCCATCTAGGCTCGTAGCCAACGGATTCCGTGTTCGCGGTTCAATCCGTGCGATTCTGCGTCGATTAAAAATTCGTCGTCGCTAATGGTTGTCCGCGCGAAACGAGACGAGACAAGATAGACGAGACGATTGCCATTCCCGATGCTCCGCTGGAAAAATAAAACGCGCCGACAACCGCTTATGGCGATACGGAATAGGATGAGATGGATCGACGATCCGTGGCAAAAAGTCATCGCGAAGGAAGAAACGTTCGAAGGCCTTTCTCGATTCGATCCCTGCGCGAGGCTGGTTCTGCTTGTCGAATGTCGCAAGCCGGTAGCATCGGTGCGCTCGATTAAGCGATCAAAGATCGATTAAGCTAGCTGGTTTTTCCCCCGTTACTATTTTCTAACGTTGCTTCGTGCTTGAGAAAATCGTGCTGGTCGTTTGATACCGTAATTGAAATCGCCTCACGCCTTTTTACGCCAACTAGTTGCGCGACGACTTTAAGGATAAATACGATAACGCGCTGGATAGAAAGCGGCCAAACGTGGAATCGGTTCGAGTTGACAGAACCGGATGACCAATTGCTTGAACCTGGAACAACGCAGGAACTCTAACAACATCGAATGTTGTTCGAAAAACGCGTTCGATCGCGCTTTAAATTCGGTAACTCGATGCACTGCTGTGCTACTTATGTCGTCGAACTATAGGGAAGTTATTCGTTAATACGGTAACTTACGAAATTAGGCGTAGAAATAAAATTGTATAGTTGAATATGTCCATGGGCAAAAGGGTTAATATCTTCTGAATTTTGAGTATAACATAATGCCGGTTAGTGGCGATCCCCGTAGCAATCAATGTATTAATAATTGTTGTCGGATAGTACGATATTATATAGCGACGTTAGATCCGAACGTACTGGGCTTATGATAATAATACAAATGACAGTAGTAGAATGAGTAGTAACTAGTCAGACACGCGTACTCGCGGCAAACCTCTATTCTTCGACGCTCTTCTAAGCTACAGGCAATTAGTTTCTTGTCCAGCCGTCATTCGATTCATTCACAGTTCCTAATCAGTTTAACTTCGGAATTAGAAGCATTGTCTCGAGTTACGTCAACTTATTACCAAGGATATTTCGATAGAAGATGTACGATATTAATTCGTCCGTCAAAAATAAGTTTCACTTTAAATAAGCCAAATATATCATTGTCGCGATATCTTGCTGGTTTCAATAGCAGCACTTCCAAATATAATGTTGGATCAATAATAAAACATAACGAAACAATCGATAAATATTCAGTAGGTAAAAATTCGGTTGAAATTACAAATCGTTAAACGAGCGAATACATTATTCGCTTAATTCGTTTATTATTACATTTTATATAAGCGAAGAACAGCTTTCACGATAGGATTCGAGAGCTACCCAACATCCAGTCGAATATCATCTGCCGATCTAGGCGAATTCGAGTGCGGAAATCGACGAACAGGTAGACGTAATCCAACGAATATCGTAATAGGTACCTTAATCCTATCCAGCTTTCTACACCGCCGGCGGCGAAGAATCGCTCGCTCGGTTGCGCGCTCGAACAAATCACTCGCACACTACGAAACATGCTTCAAGGGCCGAACATTTCCCATGGATTGTTTCTTCTTTGTCCCTTCTCCCCTTGCCCTCTTTACCACTTTTCCCCTACTCGCCTACACCCTTCTCTGCCTGAACGCACGCACCCGCATAAATATTCATCGACGTCGCCGCATGTTTGGTGGTTGCGCACAGCTCTGTCAAATCTACGATTACCATACTTTCTCGTTTGATCGCGCCGCCTCGAATCGCGTGAAACTCGAGCGGACAGAAAGAAGTACCGATTTAGCGAAACGAACGTTCGGAAGCTCGATTCTGACGGAGAAAGATAAGGCAACGGAGCAATTTCGACTTAAAAATAAAGAACTACACGTGGCCCGTGACAGGACCACGAGCTAAGTAACGAGATATCTGAACGTTAGCAACCTCTCGAACGTGTTTGCTCACGTAACTCGCGCTAATGATACGTTAAATCGCCACGACGGAGTAATTGCAGGGACGTTGATCGTATACGCGGCAAGTAAGTGGCCAACACGTACGTACCTGTACGTGATACGTTTTAGCGGACGTCGATGTATTATTCTTACAACGGGACGGTGATATTACATCGAGCACCGGAGACAATCGCTCGTCAGAAATGCAGACAGGGCGTTCGATCTGTGATCGGCAAATTCCTCCGACACCATCGTGTGTAACACGATAAATACGGGTCGATCTAGACGATCGGTGCTCCATTGTAGAAAGATAAGGAGCCATCGCTGTAATTATTGGGAAATTTCATACACGTGGCTTAATAACGTAACACTTTGGCGGACAGGCGTTCGAGTACAAGGCTGAAATGCAATGTTTAGTACTTGTTATCCGGTTTAAGGATTGAGATACTTGTTACTCGGTAGTGGAATGTCTTCTTGGAAGCACGAATGATTTATCGTATTGTCTAGCACGAGCTTAACGCGATAAAATGATTTCTACCATTCCTTTTTTATACTCCTACGAAGAATGTTAACAACGTGTCTCAAGCTCGATCAAAATATTGACCGACCATTCGAATGCACGCAACAAATTGGAAGCAACGATTAGAAAGTCGAACGACGCGTTCCGTTTTCGCGGTGTCGATCGACTCGTTGTACTTGGTCAAGTTCCTCTTCAAATAACATCGTTTCATCCGACTTTATCACTCTCGAGCGTCATACTCCGTCTTTCGACGATTATTTATGAAGCTGTTAAACTTCTTAGCAGAGAAAACAGCGTTCCCATCAAGTTGACGCGTCGAACGAAATATTTAACAACTCCGCGCCAACACTGTCAGCGCCGAGAGAGAGCTTAAACCGAAAGATAATCATCGTTCAGCACAATGCAGACGCGGTCTGACCATAGTTCAAGCCCATCCGACACGATCGTAACGCGATGAATGCGAGCAGATAAAGGCTCAGTGCATCGCCAGGGAAATTATAGTCGCGGCCGCAATTTTATTACGAAATCTAAACAGCACACGTGGGCAATCATCGTGACCGGGCGTGAGAGTCTCAGACTTTTCATTCGCGATCTTTACACCAGTTGTCGAGTTTCTTTGAAATAACGAAACGCCTCGCGCGAAACGTTTAAGCGTGACCCACCTACCCGCGAGCCAATTAATACATCGACGTGACGGCTCGTTTTACGAATAACCACCGCCCTTCTGAACCGACGAAGCTGCTTATTATCGCTTATCGTCTTGCATCTTACCGTTAATATCATAATCACCGTTCTGGCACGGTGTACCGGTATGCTGGACGCATTCTCTTCCTTCGATCCTTATTGCTTCGCGAGTTATCCCCGCTCTTAATAACCCTTAGCCCTTTTATGTTCATCGGAGATCAAACGAATCTACGAATTCGTTCGATCATCGACCGATGAATGGAACGTGATTTTCTGTTCTTTCGCCACTTTTTTTTTATTTTAAACAAGCACGTCGTACGAAGGCTGCGGAGCATAATAAAGGAAATCAGAACCGGTTACAACTTGTGTAATTACCAGAAAATGCAGGAAGCGGCAACGAACAACTTTCTTACTCAATATTCGCACCTAAGAGATTCGCAAAAAGAAAGAATGCACGCGGTGTGAATACAAGGAAAAGTGCGAAGAAAGCATAGAGATCGTAAATGTGAAACTTGGAATGCCCTTGGAGAAGGTTGTACGAGAGCTGGGGACGAAAATCGATGGTGAAGCTGGTGGTGGGTTGTGGCGAGATACGCGAGCATAGTGAAATGCTTGAAGGTGAAGGACGAGCGTTGCAACCGGGTGATACAAGTATTCGGTAATCGTCTTCAGTGATCGTCCTTGCTCGTTGTCGAGAAAAATCGATGACCAGGTTACCTGAAGCTCGTTACGAACGTAAAAATGAAACTGTACTGGCATGTCTTTTCAGGCAATCTTAAAGATTCGTATTTTTTAAAGAGCTTGTTCGAACGAGATTTCATTTTACTATCCCGAGTGACGACGATTCATCGAACGAAAATCGAAACAACTAGGTTGTCAATGACCGTGGTCGTTCATTCAAAGTTCTAATATTAAACGAGATTATTTCAGGCCCAAGGAAGAGTCGATGATTTCTTAACGCGCCGCGCTCGCGCACGACTGCCAGGTTCTGTTTCGAATGAGTTATGTCGTTCATTAATCACCGGAATCAATGGAAATTAAGAAACGCAACGTGCCACCTGTCAAACGATTTCGAGAAATAACGTACGTCGTTCGCGTAAGTCGGCGCGAGTTATTAGTCTCATTAATCAGCGGCAATCTGGCATCCAATGTTAACGAAGAAAACCAACCAACCCGCGGGAACCTGTTGCTGATCCCTTCGACGTGTTAATACACAATCCGACCAAACCCACTCCGCGAACATGGTCGAAATTTTATTTTCAATTAATCCAAGTGGAAAAGTCGTCGAGATAATCCAGTTAAGAGGTACTCAAAGGTATATTGTATCGGCGCGACCAAAGTCTTCCGAAGCGTGAAGAAACTGCGTGGTAACTCTATCTTCCGGTGCCCACGCTTACGCGCGAACCACGAAAATTCACGTATCGTTCTCGAACGAAATTGAAAGGACTCGGTTGATTTTGAATAATCAACGTTCCTTCGTCGAATCGAAGTCAAATTCGAACGTTGCCAAACGCAGTGGAATGCAACTGTGACCGAAGCTTTATGTCAGCGGTGATTTAGTCGAGGAATCGGCGATCACGAACGAGATTTTTCACAGTTAACGAGAAGAATTTCCAAGGTGTCGAGAAGTCGAGGAGTACGAAAACTCGCGCCAAATTGTACAACGCGACCGTCGTTCGATCTTGTAGATTTACGATACACGTCCGCTACTATTAAGTGCGAAGGAATTAGGCTGTAATTCCTACTGAACTCTGACGACTAGATCCAGACGATCTAGTCTGGTTCCTATCTAATTATACCGATTGCTCAGTGTCTTTCTAAGAACGCGTTAAGCCTCGGCCAACGGAGGAGCACTTGAACAACGAGTTTATTGAAATTTTACGCTACTTCTTTCGATTCGAACACTGATTTCATGTAGTCGAAGGAATATTTCGCTTTCGAATCGATAAGCGAATCCGTCGCGACGACGGTACCCGATTCCGTTAATTATCATTACGAAGGAACAAAAGGAATGTCCAGCGGTCATACAGTAAATCTAGGACAACGTCCTCGAAGAAAATTCGCTATCGGAGAACCGCTTTCAGGCTCGATCAGCGTCCGATTTCGATTTCTCCTTGAAATTTCTCCACTGTCGGTGATCCCGTGCGATCGAGGTCCCCGATGGAACGGGAAACGTGACGGTGGCAGTAGAGAGGGAGAAAAAAAGAATCGAGAAGGAAAAGACAGTAAGCAACAGCAAAGCGGCAGCAGCAGTAGCAGCAAGGATGGGGACAAGTCTCGGTTGGTGAAGTAGCGTGCACGTGTGCGTGCGTGTCGGCGCGACAACGCGCTAGATACGATCTGTCTGGTTGGTATGCGCCAGAGCGGGCAATACGCGACACCCATACCGTGGTCGGAAACGAGCTGCAGGTTCCGTGACCCCGAAACCGGGTACACAATCTCTCGTTGATAGCCGCTCGGAGAAAAGCTCATTCTCGATCGCCAGCTATTCCTCACCGTACCTAATTCACCGATAAGCATCGACCGCAATTAACGAATATTAACTGCTTCATTACCGATCGGGACTTACATATCTACCGGTGGCTCGATCGATTCGCGAGAAATCAAATAAAGGTAACACGCTAACCGGGAAACGAAGGTTTGGGCTTTCTATTTGGCCAACTCGATGGAAATTGGAACGAGTTCAACTTGGAAGAAAATAATATGTTGCCGGAACGCGCGATACCGAATCGATTCGATTTCTTGTAGGTTTCCATTATCGGCAATCGAGATTATCAATTTTCCTATGCACCGTGTCATTTGTGGAATCGCGGTTTGTCGCGACTCGATATTGTTTTTAACTCTCCGTCCTGTTTTGTACGAATAATCGATCTTTCGCTATTTATTCCTCGTTCTCGTAACGTTTAAGTACAAAACAACTGTTAATAGCGCTTTTCTTTTCCGCTCGATTAAACTACTGTTTCCCACGAAAGCCGTTAAATTTACTTCTTCGTTCGAAAGGGAAACTAAATTGAAACTGGTCCTTTTAACATTCGTCCTGTTACTAGAGAATATCGTGCACGATTTTCAATCGGTATTTGCCATCGTCCTGGACCAGTCCACAGGCAGGAAGTAACGTGACTCCGTGTTTTCGATATCGGCATAAATTAATTACGCTTACACGTCGGTGTTAATTATGGACGTCCTCTATGGAAGGCAACGAGACGAGCGTAAACTAATTAGTTCCCGTTTCGAAAAGGGTATATTTCACGGAGCTGACATTGCACGACAACCGTCGCGCCGTTGAAAAACAATGCACGTCCTCTGTGCATCGACGATAGGAAACACGACTTTGTAGACTGGCAAGAATGGCAAGAATCGAACAGGATCATCAACCGCGCCACGGCTAATTATCCGGAGATGACTGCTAATGACTGGAGAGCGAGCTGGAAATTCGAGGCAAGCGTTAATCGCTTTACCCTCGCTTCGACAGTCACGCGTTCAATACACATCGATAATGCTCGCTTCGGGCGAGCGTGGATCCACAAGAGAGCATAATTGTATGTAAATACGAATGTGCGATCGAATCGCGATGGTAGGTCGTAAATCATCGTGAAAACACGACGGAATAAGCTGCTGGATGATGAGCAAACTGGTTGTGTCGGAATAAGAATACTCGTTACACAGAAATCGGCCGATACACGCAAAATGACCCTGTCTTGCGATACGAGTACGATAACCTCGACAAATTATCTTCTTTCGTAGACCCATCGAGTAAAAAATCCTAGCATCTTTCTCCAACTTTTCGAATGTTCAAAACGACACGTGTTACATTTACCGGCAATTATATGTATACATATGTATATAAACTGTTGTGTTGTTCGAACGAATTATTCCATCCGAGCACGCGTTAAGAAAGAAACGGCATGAAAGTAGTCGATACGTGGGCGGAAAGTGGAGAAACGTCGAAGAACAAATCAGAAACTACCAAATATAATTTGGGTTTGGTACTAAATTAAGCAATAGTTTATTTTCTTTCGCGTCTCGTTGAACATTCACGCTCGCCCGACTATAAGTCACCCACGCTTAATTTCAAGCTATTCTACATCATAATTCATGGCGGTGTATTAACAGTTCAACGAGTAAATCTGCCACATAAAACGAAGAAAAAGTACAGGTTGTTCAGACTTATCGCGCCTCGGTATCATGTAGGTACGTCGTTTCGACGATAATATCCTGAACAATCGGTAGCAGAATTCCTGGTACTAAACTGTTATTAAACCGTTCGGGTGCATATATGCATTCGACAAAATGTCATTAACACGAACTTCCCATACGTGTACAGATTTCTGCGAATTCATTTACTTTACATTTCGTTATGCAGAAACAAAATGTTCGATGTTTCGAACTAAGTTTTTACCAAAGGACTTTGTCACTCAAAGAGCTTTTGCGGTCCATTTATTCCCTGTCAACGTATCTTATTGATTTTTAACCGATACACGAAGTGCTGAAAGGGCTTTTGTGATCCATTTATTGCACAGAGTGCACTTTGGAACGCAAAATATGAAAGCTAAGGTCAAAATACCTGAAAATCTAACGAGCTCCTTTTCTCCTTATTTATCCCCATCGAACACGTTCAACTACGAACACGTTTACGAGGAATTATTTAGAAGATGTTCAACGAGCTTCACTTTTCTTTCGTTTCGAAGCAGAAATTATCTTTCGGTTCCCCCAAGTATCGACAGGCGATCGGTCAGTTGTCCGGCAATTTGCGTGTCGTCGTGTGTCGAGCGAACTTCGGAGGCGAAGGAGCTAACAGGGATCCTGGAATCGGACGATCCAGGAATCTTGAACGGTGGAAGTTAACGAGGATGCCGGCAAGAGGATTCGTTCGTACACGAGTGGCGTAGCGTGCAACAGGCAAACGAGTGATTTAGTCGCTTAGATCGAGGTCCGCATACCGAACAACTGTGACCGACTCAGGACGGATCGAGACCCCGTTGGGCCTCGAGGCCTCAAGGACGGCGAGCTCGTAAAGCCAATTCGTGCCTCTCTCTCGCTCCTTCCAGCGGATTTTCTTCGTCGTGACAGACGAACACGCGCATCGGCTGTAACTTCTACCAACCGCCACCTCCGATGATATCCGTCGTTAATGTTAATGTTTGCAAATTGCGCGTTACGTCCGACCGAGGCGAGATTACGGGGTGAGAATCGCTTCTCGTTAATTTCCCCTCGAAGACCGTGTACAAATCTCCACGTGGTCATTTGTCGCGAAAAGGTCAATATCGCTTTATCGTTTGTAACAATTTTGAGTCGCCCGATGTCTCGTTCGATACGTCGAATCACCGCAATTCTTTACCTACCCTTTAGCCAGACGTACAGTTTAAAGTGCTTAAAAATCTCCGATATTGAAAAGTTATGATTCGAAACGATTTTGAGGATATACCGCAAAGTTTGCTGTTCGCGAAACAACGGTGTTCGTCGATGATCGTCGGTGTTGAACATCGAAAATCGAGAAACGCGAATTCGCGAGAAAGATGCGTACATTCCGGTGGGTCCGCGATACCACAGGGAAGCAGAGAATGCTCGGTTCGTAAATTAGGACACGCGTGGCACTATTCCACGAAATTTATCTAATCAAAGTTGCAAATCAACCGACTAGACGTATGTTCGAGCTAGAAAACAGAGCAACGACAATGCATCTGATAAACTGTATTCGACAATAGGTAGCCGAGTTTGCGCGCGATTCATTGTGAAAGAATCGAACGCGAGGCCATTCCCCAACCACCACCGATGGTCGACTTAACGGGCGAACGTTGCGTCTATCGTTCGATCAACCTTCAAAAATGACAAACTATTCTCATTTGCCATCGTCCTCTCTTCGTTCCTTAGAATTTCGTCGTTTCGAACGAAACTGCCGTCATATAACCGTAAAACGGAGAAAAAAGGCAAGATTGAATGTTCGAAGAATACGAGCAACCCTACGGCTTCCACCTGTTAAAATTCAACGTTCGATATCGCACCGGTCTATCCCCTTTAATCGGCGGCCTTGCTCGCCCCCGTTAAACAGACTCGCTTGCACACGTACATTAACGACCACCCTTGCACCCTCGGTGTGGGTCGTCAACGCACGGAGTCAGAACAGAAACTTCGTCCCTCACCGGCGCAATCCCACTCCACCTTCGCACAGCTGCTTTCCACCCCTTTCAACCTCCGCCCGTCCACCTTCTACCACCCTCTGAACCAGTGACGTCATACTGCGACGTCGTCGATGACGTCATTGTTGTACCGCAGTTCCGTTCATCGATCGACGCCCACCCCCTTTGCATGTTCAGGGGCGGAAAATCAGGTGCCCCGTTTCGATACGCTTTACCGCGTCAATTTTCCACGACTTCGAAGAAACGTACATCGAAGAAACGACTTTCTTTCAACCGCGTTTGCACGAATTGATTGGATCAGCGGATCTTTACGCGTTTATGACACGTGGAATAATCGCGTGCTCGACGTAACCGAGTGAAACACGACAGAGCGGTACTTTTGACCCCGATAAAGCTGAAGCGAGGGCTCGTCGAGTTGACCAATTAGAAAATACCGAAGGTCTTACTTTTCTCGTCTCGAACATTTTCAAAATATTTACTCGTTTTCCGTTACTGGGGTGAAAATTGATATTCGCATAAACATCCGCGATTGATCGATCACCCTTCGATCCGAGGATATTTCGAGCGTGTTCAAAGCCAGTCGCTCGAGAGTTTCGCGATTCACGGTTGATAGGAAATTTGGTTACGGGATCGAGTTGAAATTCGAGATGACACGAGTGAAAACTGTTCAAGGATGGCCTCGTGTGTTCAGGGATCAGTTTCGCCTTGATGTCTGATTGATTTTGATTACTCGATCCGTGCTTTTGCTACAATGTTTCGCCGTCCTTCGGTTGTCCCAGAGAATTCACGTACTCGGTTGATTCCGTAAGATCGTTCGCGTACGTTTCGGTGAACTTGCTAAACACGATCGTCGCACGGTTAAACGAGTCTCGAGTTTCGATCATTACCGGTACGATACTGTTCGCGATCGAAGAGAACTACTATAAATGAAACGCGGGGGTGACAGGTTGCAAAAGCACAAGAATTTATTAGCGTTATCTGCATGCTAGCTAATCGACAACATTTCAACTAACTGTCCCGAGCATTCTCCAGCGAGGTCACGGTAAAGCAAGAGAGCGACACTTCTTTCTTCTTTAATAAAAATTGCGTGACGCGTTGTTAATGCACTTATTACGAAGGAACGTTAACTCGTTCCTAAGGTTAATCGTTACAAGTTTATTTGTTTCGTCCGTTCTTAAACATCTTGATGCAACGCGTTGAAATTAAAAGTTCGAATATAAAGCAAGGAAATGGGTCACACCGTTAGGCAACAGATCAAACAACTCAAAATCCTCCGGTTAACGAGAAGAATTATTCTTGTATTCCACAGAGACCAGCCGTTTCATTGACTATTCAACGGCATTAAACTTTCGTGAGCAGTCTAAAATCTCTTACTTCGGCTGGCCGACGAAAAATACTTGATTCACAAGTTCGTTAAGCCAACCAGATTACTGCGTTCAATCGATACAGGCCGTTTTGTCGGTGCCACCGACTACCTAACACCCGTTCCGATTTTCTCGCATTCGAGTCGATCAATTATCTCTACTTACAAACGGAACAAACTTTTCCGCATCTGCTAAAGGTACAGCACGGATTATGAGGATCGAGATACCGCGGCAACCTTTCCACCTTTATCCGTTGACAGCTCTGACATTTCTGCTCGATGACTTCACGCAGAACATACTTCGAGGCGAATCAAGGTACCGTTATATTTACAACGAGAAGGTGGAGAAAGGGTGACAACCGTATCAATAATTGCAATTTATTCATAAGAAGTCTTAACGCGGAGACTCGAAGGTGAGAAGTATTCTAACCAGCCTAATGATCATTGTTATAACGATCATTCCGGATATAAATAGTATTCTACATACTCTTAATTTATTACCCAAAACGTTATCCTAAGCACTTAGGCATTCTCACGCGCGCTATAAAATGCCAAGTGACGTTTTCAACTACCTACCTTCCAATTATTCTAATCTCTTATTACTGCTTTACCTTACTCCACTCTAATTACTAGCCTAATTAGGGCTAGTAGTTCGGGGCGGCAGACGGAACGGCGGTAATTATCTTTCGGAATTCAAATATTTTCGAAATTTTGATTTCTATTACTAACTGCTTGAACGGTAAGTTAGATGCTTAATCATTCGATTAGTTATATTTGATATGTTGCGAATAATTGGCAAACGTTGCAACGGACACGTTCACGAAGGGTTACGATCCTTTTAAAAGAAGAGAAGTAGTTTCCGCAAGGCAGAATCGATAGAAATTTCTTTTCCACCGGTCGGTCATTCACCAAAGACTGGCACCAGACCGGTATTTACGTTTCGAGGCGATGTAAAAAGCTCGCGTCAAAGCATGCTCGCGATGCACGCTCGTCACGGCTCTGTTTTGGCATCGGTCACCGTTTTCCTTTCGCCTCCGCCACGTCCGCTGGTCGTTTTAACTCGCGGCAACGTCACGCGGAACCTAGTCCCGACAGGCTAAATCTTGAGCCTAGCCGCATTCGCGCGCATTAAATTTAGCCACTACCACGCCGGCTATTACGCGAGCAAACGGGTAGCTTGATCTCGTGGTAGTTCCGCGTCTCTTCTCCTCCCTTCGTCACTTTTCCCCCTGTTTTCGCCGGCTTTTTCCGGGAAACGATTGCGCGACGATGCGCCCGTGACACCTCCGCAAAAATTACGAACGCCACGTGACGGCCGCGACTCTCAAGGTCGCGAACAGAATGCGCCACTCTTCGCGAATAACTTTTGCGTACAGTGATTTCCTTTCTCTTCTAGGGAATAGCAATTTCTTTCGACTTAATAAATTCGACGGATAATAAAGGAAAACGAGGATATCCATAATGACGACGGTAGGAGAGCATATTTCGATTCGAAATTTGAAGCGTCGTTTAAACTAACGCTTCAACTATTGCGGCGTAACTAGATGTACATTATAGCACGGTAAGTTTTTCGACAGAAATTTATCGTATCTGTGACAATAATTCTGTGACGAGGTTATCAAATATTTGGTGATCGGAGCCATTGAAGAACACCGTCGTTCTGTATAACTTCGAACGAACCGAAAATGATCGATACCAGGTAGCCCGAGTCGGAACGTTCTCCGTAATCGATAAGAGAAAAAGGTGGTTCGAAATAAAAGTGTTTCGGGTCGACAGCAACCCTCTCGTTACCTCATTTCAACCAGACAGGATATCCCTGTGACGCCAGATGTATCAGCAAAGAGTCGGTGTGACAGTCGTCCCGTGACAGGCGCGTAAACTTCGACACCGACTTCATGTCGTACTCTCGTTCACTTTGATTCGAAACTTTGGTAAACACTCGAAACTTGGTCGTACCGGCTTGGCAAGCCAACACTTTGAACGCGTTCACTGCGTCATCGTTCGGAACGGACACGACCGAGCGTAACAGCACGCGGACGACTCGCGGGCAACGATGACGCGAAAAGAGGAAATCTCGTGGTTAAACAGAATGGGCGAGCGAAACGATATCGACGGCATCGGTCGCCAACGACGACAACGAGAACGTCGAAGGAGACGGCGAATACGGCGACGAGGACGGCGATGCATAACGCCCGAAATAGCGTCGTCCTTGGCGGTACGTGTGACGTCGTTATGCCGTCGGTCGGTCGATGACGGACGGGGGCGGCGTAATGACGTCAGAGTTAACGCCAGAAAGGAACGAAGAGAGACGGAGAGAACGGTAGCGTCGCGACGCCACGGAGTTTGCGCGCGAAACCCGTGTCGTGCGTCAAGTTTGAATGAACTAGCCATCGCGATGGAATACTCGTGCAACTTCCGACGTCGTTGGATATCCTTTCACCGGAATCTCTTTCTTCCCTTAATCGTTCGTTTAATCGATCCAACGTCTTCAATCGTCCTCCACGATTCGTGGAAATCGGAGGCGCGAGAACATTTTGATCAGGATCCAGGAAAATGCTGCGTTTCCCGATGGGGTGATTCGTAGTCGAGGACAACAGTAGTCGAACGTTACCGTGTTTGCACCGTTTTCGGTACTTTCGCTGTCTACGAACGATCTAACGGCACGAACTATTTGTTCCTTGGCCGGTTCGGTTAAACGAACTTGCGTACCATAATCGATTCTTCGAACGGCACGCCGATTCCTTCGGTATGCCGATCGATCGGCAAACAGAGGAGAGAAATTACGGAGCGGCGCGGCGTGAAAACTCGCGCGGAATACGCTTCCGCGCGGTGAAATCTATTTCAGGTGAAACAAGGCCGTGCGTCAGCCGGTCGCGTTACACAGTTTTTGCTCGGTTCGCCCGAATTACCATAAACCTGTCGAGCATGCGGCCACCGCCGTCGAACGTTACACGCGTTGCATACGGCGTTCGTAATTATCCTTTTTTTCGCTCTCTATCCGTCCTTTTCTCTCCTGTCACCTTTGTCCAACAACTTTTGTTTCCTTTCTTTGCCTGTCTTTCGAAGCCGCGATCATTATCGAGCTACTGTTAATCAAGCGTGTTAAAACACAACGAATCGAGTCCTCCCGGTATTTATAGCGCCACCGTCTGACTACTGACCCTTTCACCGTTGGCACGCGCGTTCATATGCATCAACGTCACTTATCGATCCTACAGTCATTATGCGAGTCACAATCTCATTACTCAGAGCTCGAGTAATCTCTCTTTCTCGCCGTCGAACACGTTCTCTGTCGAGGTAATCAGCTTCTCTTGGCCGACGACTTGGCAGGAGAAGACATCGTGACAATGATATTTCCTTCGTATCGCGGTTTTCGATTATCGACCGTTTTACCGTTCGGCAATGCTCGTCTTTTCGCTTTTTTCCTTTCTTCGCGCGCGAAACGACGAGTAATTTGACGTTACGCAACGAGGAAATTACCGTACGCTCGACGATCGATGTTTATCGACGAGTATCGGTTTCGATTAATTATAATTATCGCCAGGTTACCTCTTTCCTTCCCACGACCGGCTGGAAACGTGTTGGCCAAGCTCGATGAAAGTCTCGTATTTTGCTCGAATCGCGTCGAAGAAACGGTTACATAATTGAAGAAGCGGCATAGCATTTATGCAATATGAATCGACGGGACCCGTGGTGCCGGCTCTTTCCATCCTCGTTCTTACACCTCGCGTTCCGGTCGCTTCCCGATCGCGTGTCCCGCCCTCGGAAACAAAGGCCTATTCCCTTGCCACGAACAACCGCAAGCTCATGAAATACTTATCGCCGGAATCGAGCAGGAACTTGTCATCGCCCAACTTCTTCGATTCGATTCGATGCTTCAGCGTCGATTACGAGTACATCCGCGTTTCGGCGTAGACCTAATCCCCGAACTGAGGATCCAAATCCAAGCCGTCGAATCGAAATTTTTGTAAATTCTTACAGGTAGAATCGCTATGGAAGTTGGACATCGGTCCTCGCGATAAATCATCGGCCGTTTATCGTTCTAGCACGCCGAAAACGTGAAAAGTGTAACGGCACGTGATACTCGATGTCGTAGTCGTCTCTTGAATCCCCTTTGTGCCCCAGCCAAGCAGCCACGGATCGCCCGCCTCGCACGTATATTTAGTTTGCCCAGTAAAACAATGCAATTGGCCTCTAGGAAGCGCTGCTCGTTCCACGCGCACTCGCCGTCAAAATACTATTCAATTTTATTCTTCGTCTACGCGTAACACGCTGGATTTTAACGTCAACGATTTTTCCAAGACAAATCGTTGCATCGCGAACGTTCGATTAAGCTTAAGCGATTAATGGTTGAAAACACAGTTACCGTTTACAGGAAATTATATTTCCTTTTCGACTGTCAGTCGAATCACCGTTAAATGACACCACGAATTTATTTAATATAATCGAATAATTCGTAATATTCTATCGGTTATACGAAGCAGAGTGCGAAAGGGTCGAGCGGAGAAACAACGCGGTGGAATAGCGAATAATTAGAATTGTAGCGTGTCGTATTCGTTGTGGCGGACGACGCGTTCGACGAGAAAAGTACATATCGGTGCGCGCGTATACGCGGCACGCGCTTAAAAAGAATTAAGTAGTTAAAGCCGTGCCAGCTCAGACGGCCTCCGATGCGCGTCTCACTAATGTCTGAGTCTGATTGCACCTATCTACTTGTGCGCTGAAGCAGCAGCAGCGAACCAACCGAAGCAACTACGCGCGTTTATACTCGAGACCTATTAACGTACTCCGTTTCAACGACACGTGTCATTGGCTTACACGTTAAACTAGCGCTTTTCTACAATACAAGGAAACCGTTCTCGAATTCTCGAATTCTCTCTCTCTCTCTCTCTCTCTCTCTCTTTATCGTGGAAACGAGAAGCTGTCATCCCGACTGATTAGATTTCTCGATCGATATGTTTATCAAACGGTCTCCCCACTTGCTCGCACGGTTATCGGCCACGCTTGTTTTTCCCTCTCCTTGTGAAACTTACATGGATCGCAATTACATGGCCACATAGCGCGGTCGTAACAGGCTACTGGACGGACTTATTGTCGACAGGAGGGAAACTTTGAAACGATACCGGGAACACGGGCAACCGTGTTTAACGCACGGAAGTCATAAGCATTGATTTACCTTACATTGTCACGGCCGTTATTCTCGCGAACCTGACAATCGGTTTTTCGCAATTCGACCACGCTCTCGACGCTCGAACACAACACAATACGCCGGTACCAGTGACCGCACCTGCACTATGCTTCACGCGCGGTTATATTTGTTCGTTGTTGCGCTCTCTTCTTTCCTGCGTGGCCAGGTCTCGTGCGGGCCAAGTATGTACGCGGAAAAGAAACGCCTGCCTTGCACTCGGCCGCCTGCCAGACTATATTTACCTTAACGTGCCAATTACACCTGTAAAAAGTACTTCTAGGCTCGTAAGCTATAACCGATCGAACTCGCCACGTATCGAACGTGGAATCTGTCGTTAAGTTCACGGAAACGAAGGTGTATAGTTATCTTCGTAAACTAGCAGGATTCGGAAGATGGAGGAAACGTAGTTTCGAGGAGAAAACAACTGCGATGACGACGATGGTGGTGATTTTGTGCGATAAAAATAAATCGAAATTTCAAAGTGGTTACCAACGAAAATAGAAACGTCGATCGTTGGATAAAATTTTCATAAAGAAATTCGTGATATGGTTACTTCGGTCTCGAGATTTTTCGTCTCCTTGTTTGGCATTTACGTCTCGTCTCCGCGACACTCGTACCCATTATCCTTTCTCGTTTTTCTGTAGATGTCTCGCTCGTGAAATCGAGACTGTTCACGTCTGTGTAATATTTGTCGATCATAGAGAGGTATATAAAACGAGACAAGCTTAATTTAAAGCAATTTACTTTAAAAAAAAAAATCATAAAAGAGGAAAATACATTCGTCGCGTCGATCCATCTTCGTGATCAATGGCCGTCATCGTCATCGATGCGACCATCGCCGCCGCCACCGACACCGACACCGACAACACCACCACCACCACCACCACCACCACCATCACCACCATCAACACCACCACCATCATCATCACCGCTGCAACCACCACCACCACCACCACCATCTTTCGACCACAACCTGTCAGTCGTCAACGAGCACGTACGATCCTTTGTACGCGAGGATAAACTAAACGTAGGACGGTCCCAAGGTCTTTTCGTTGTCGTTTTGTGTTTTAGAAGCGACTTACACTTATTCCAGTGATCGTGGCGTTGCGCCCCTTGATGCTCGAAGTTCCGATGATGATCATGATTGTTGTTGGTGTCCGCCGCGATGGTGACCTGGTGGTACGGTGTAGTCGGTAGATGGATCGTCGTCGATCGATCTCGTTGATCATGATCGTGTTCGTGATCAACGATTAGATGCCTGCCAGTCGTGGTACGCTGATGGGTGGTCGCAGCACGAATCACGGCTGCTTCCGTGGCTGTGTCCTCCACGGTACGCATCGCACGTACGATCAGCACTATCGCGCCTCGTTTTTACACGTTTCATTCACCGACAAGTGTCTCTTAAATGTTCTCGACTCGTGAACGAGGATCGATGGCCGCGTCGATCGCGACCATCCTACAGAACTCGTACTTTATCTTTCTACTTTTGCTTCCTTTCTCGGCCAGCTTCTCGCTCTTCGTACGCGACGCACGCGCGCACGTGCTCGATCGGACAGCTACTCGGAGAAAAGCGAGTTCGAAAAGTTGCACGTGGATCAAGTCCGAATTCGACCTCAACGTTCGATAGGATAACGCGAATCGAGCAACGGAATTCGCGATCCGATCATCCTTACCTCGACGATGCGTTTCGTCGATCGTACGACGATCGATAACGATTTCGACGATAGTTTCTATTCGGTCTTTCGATTATCGAGACGTTGAACGAGATTGCCGAGGAACGAGAACGACGACGACGACGAACGATGAATGAAAGCGAAGGCGAATGCAAATGGTGAATCGTGTCGACGAAAATCGACGGCCGATGATTCTCACGGTTCGTAAACACCGACGATATCGGGCAACGGAACGTGGAAATTCCTCGACCGTATGATTATCGACGCGAATGAAAATGAGAAGCGGAACAAGTACTCGTGCTCTACGTGATCCAGCCGCATCAAGCCGCACACACACAACTCATCCACAACACACGGATGAAGAAAACAGTGATGACACACGTGTATCACCAACCTGTCTGCGTGGTCGTAGGGCTAAACGGATCCTTCCAGACTACGTTTTCGGAGGTGAGCGCTCCACCGAACGGCCCGAACACTTCTGTCCTGGGTACTCGCATGCAGAATTCCGTTTTGTGTACTTCGCGATCTTCGAAATTATCGGTCCTCCGTCACGACAGGCGACATCGTTCTCGCTGTTATCGTCGCGACGTTCTCCAAGTTTCTCGTCGAGCGTGTCAGCCGAATTTCACGATCGACTCCCTTCAGCATCGATCGCTGCACAATGTCCACCTGTTCGATCGTTGCGTCGAATATACCTTTTCCCGTCGGTTCGTTTGATCCGTTCGCAACAGGACGATTTCAGCGGGAAGCTGCCGGAACGTAGCACGAGACACACCGAGTCCCGCACGCGGAAACCACGCGCGTTCGAACGTGCCAGTTGCGCCTCTCCCTCTCTTCTCGTTGGTCACGCGAAACTCAAACACAAACGTCCTTGGCTGCAACACCTTTTCTTCCTGGCTTTGCGTGTATAATCCCCCGCTTTTTTCTTTTTTTTCACTTGATACTCGTTTCACGTTTACCGATCGACTCGCACACGAGATACGGTGAAACCGAAACGGGCAACGGTCTCCTTTTTCCGTCGACGTACAACGAACGCGAGTTACCGAAAGAAAAGAGCGGAGCGAGAGAACAGGGAGATTAACGAGGCAAAGAGAGAGCGAAGAGAGAAAACAGCACGGACACGTTTTGCAAGAAAGCGATACGCTCTCGCACGGGTGGCCGGCCGCCGCGTAACTGAGTCCGGATCGCGCGCGTTCCTCCGCTATATTAAAACCGTAGCGTGTGTAGCGACGGCGGTGGCGGCGGCGGCAGCGGCGGTGGCGGCGGCGGCGAACGGAGAACGGCGCTAACGATGACGTCACCTTTGGACGTCATAACCCGGGGATACACACGACAGCAGCCGTTGGATCGATGGACCTGGCTCGGAGTGAGCGTCGCTATTGGCCCACGCAGCTGACGATGCCGCTACGGTGACGTCAGCACACCACCTACCGATCCACCCGTCTCCCTCCATCCCGCGTATCCAACCCCGCGTAACTCTCGACCCGAACCAACCCAACCCGACCCGACCCAACAACGGCGGCACGCGGACCACCGTTGCTTTCTTCTTATGTCGCGTTCATACCACCACGCCGCGCCGCACCGTTCGTGTATTCGCCTCCTCGGAAGCGATTGCCGATACTTCCGAGACCCACGTCTACCTCGGTTCGCGAATCGCCCTTCTTTTCGAGTTTTCTTTTTGCTTCTTGTGTCGCGGCCAATTTCTCGGCATGCATCGTTCGCTACGAGTTGCTCGCTGTTCGTGAAACCGTTCAAAGTATCGATACACGTATCTTCGCGAACGCCAGTGCGGACGCAGCATTACGCTTCCGCGAGAAAATCTCCTTCCGCTTTTCGAACGTTTCTGTCCTTCCCGAGGCGTCTCTGTTGCTCTTCCAGTTTATTTTCATCCGACGACGACTTCTCTTTTCGACGCTCGTCTCTCTTTCTTGGCTCACTTTCGTTGATTTCGCGAATTCTACCGATGGCTGCGAGCCACTGGCTGACACCGATAACCGCTTTTAAATTATCGACGAAGCGCGGATAAAAACAGATTCTGCGAAGTGACAACCGATGGATGAAAATAAAGTTGGTCGGGTTATGTCGTTTGTTAACCCCCTTCTTCGCGGTATGATATTTCAATTGATACTTGGCGAATGAATCATTGAGATACTTAAGTGACGCAACGAAACAGGTGGCCCACGGCTGATCGTGAAAAGCTTCCCTGAAGCGCAGTCGCCGATTCTATCGAATCGTCGGAACATATCGCGTAAATTGGAATCCTAGCTTGTTAGAACGAAATGAAAACGCTTGGTCGCTATTTCGCAGTGAACGTGTCAGAATAACTGTCGTGTTACATATAACCGAGTCGCGTAAAAACATTACGATGTATTTTTCTGGCGTCGTCTCCTCCTTTCTCGTGCAATTTATCAACTCGATGGAACTTTCTGGCTTCGATGAGAAACGAACGTCGTCGAAACTAGACCTTGTTCCCGGACAAATCGTGATTAACCGTAGACGCTATACGTTTCTCTGTACGTAAACGTTCTTCGATTATCTCGCGAGGTAGGACTCGCAATTATTCATCTGCGTTTGTCGATCGAATCCGTGAGCGGTCCAGCAGGATTGACGCACGGAAGCGCAATCTCGCGAACGCGGAAATCCTCGGCTTCTAGACGAGCATCGGTCTGGAAATAATGCTAATTAACTCGCATCTTCTGGAACTGTATCACAACTACGTCATCGTGTATCGGTTGCGCCATCGCGATCCGTATACATGCGCGTGGGTCACTGACGGACAGAGACGACCAACGACGAGAGACACGCGTGTCGGACGAGGACGGATCGACAGAGGGATGAAGAGAAGGAAGACTCGAGCAGCGAAACGGCGCAACGGAGAAGGATGCAACTACGCTTCGCCGCTGTCGAGGGATGTCGACGTCGCTTTACCTCTCTTCCGTTCTCGACTCCACCACCTCTGCAACCTTCATTCATGCATCACTCGAGTTACCCCGCAGCTCCCTCCGCTTCCAGCAGCCCCGTTCCCCTTGTCACCGACAGGCGGACCCGGTGCCTGGTGACTGGTGCACGCGTGCCAGAGCGGAGGCGTGAGCATGAGTCGACGTCGCCCCAGTTAATCACCCGTAAGACGAGCTTGCTTCGACACGTGACGAAACACGCCAGTATCGTGTCGGCCACCTGTGAAACGAGCAATGATCTGGAAGAGGCAACAGAGAAGGATAAGGTCGTTCGATCGGTTCGCCAACTAGGCGAACTCTTTGCTCAACAATTCAGCCGCAACCGGCCAGTTCTTCGACAGGACGTGAATAATTTCGCGCGATTCGGCGCCGATGTGTATCGATCAAGATTCTACTCTTGTCGAGGGTTCGACGCTTCGTTGTTCGCCGATGAATCTTTAATCGACGAGCAAAGGATCGAATTAATCGTTAATTTTGTTTAAATTCGACCAAAAGTCGAAGGACAATTTACCGATTATCGCTTACGTGGTTTCGCACGTAAACGGGAATAAGATTTTATGAAAGAAGGTGGTCGAGATTAATTCGCCAGCCGCAGCAAGGTGAAGCGAGCAATGTCCTCGGTAAGGCCTTTTAATCGAGAGACAAGGATCTGTCGTTGATCGTCGACAAAATTTAAAGCTTCGTTGACCGGCTATCCAAGAAGAATCGAGCACCGATCTAGGATAATCCGAGGAGGGTAAACTCGTACGATCGATACGTAGGCCGGAATCTTCCGGTGAAGAACTCGCGAGCGAAGGTTGTCGCGGCTACGAAGACGACCGCCGCGCCGACACGAAACACCGCGTAAGAGCATCCGAGAAGTTTTGATCACCATTGAACGAGCGAAAAAGTTGTTTGCCTCGACATGCTCTGTCGACATGCCGATGAACTGGGTAATAGATTTAGAATTTTTTGAACTTCAAGGAAATCGAGGGAGCAGCCGTTATTCGATCGTTCATGAATATACATCGTGTCGTTTCGTATGCATCGTACGTCCTTTCGACGAATAATATCCTCCTATATGAGAGTTAAAAAGCAACGATACCGTGTAAGTGGAGCAAGATGGAAGGATAATAATTGATTACGTATCGCATCGAATCTTTTTAACCCACCGCGACCAAAGAGGGATCTACTATTATGTTATTAGTACGTTACAAAGTCGTTTCTAGGCGATCCTCTTACACTATAAAAGTTAATTCACCGTAAAACGTATCGTTCGGAATTAAACAATTTGAAGGGTAGTACCCTAGTTATGGCACGCGGAGTACGATTTCTTCCCTGATGGCTTGTTTTCATCGACACGCGATCGACACCAATTATTTACTCATTTTCTTTAATTAGCCACCGCTTTGTGCTACCTGCTGAAGATCATTGTACCGTATAACGTTACTCGAGAGCAGTACGGTGGATAATTTTTTATTAGATTGTGGGATGACCTTTCTCCCGTGTAATGCGCTGTCGGTGGAAAAGCTGGGATGCCAGTGAACCACTCTCTCGTCGCATCCCTCCCTGGATATTGCTTTTCACTCTTCTACCTAGACTTCCCGTTACGATGCAACCGGAGAGATCAATTAATATTTTTTTCCCCCCTTTTAAGGATTCAGGTAATCGTTCGTTGCGTAAAACGCAGTCAGAGACGGATTAACGCGTGCTCTTCGAAAATTCAACACGCTGCTAGTCCGCGCGTGGCCAACGTTTCTCGTTTACGATACACCTGAGTCGTTCCAGCTTTAACAAATTCTGCCTTTCTATCTAAGGAAATTTCGAACGACTGACTGGCCTTTCTGCTGCTCTTTTTTTTTCTTTTCTTTTTCCGAAAGTTATCCGTGATAAACGGGATTCGATTATTCGTCCTGTATGAATCTTGCAAGACTTCCCTGCCTTCTAACGACGATCCTGTTGTTCGATCGAAAATGTTACCGATCATAATGCAATAGCTTCGCATCGCGGCGAATTCGGACTCTTCTTATTACGTATTAACCCTCGACCGGTTGGGGTGAAATGCGCGTTACGTAACCGGTATAGAAGGATCAGTTTGGCCTCAATTAATAAAGTGGATGGGACATATTTTATTGAACTTTCTATCGAAACTCGGCGTACACTTTTGAATTACCACAGCGGAGACTTGAAAAGAACGCAATTACTTAAACGTTATCTAATCTTAAATCTTCGACCGTGTAATTAATTTATTTCCATTCGTAGTTCTTCGTACGTTCGAAGAGGAACATTAATCATGCGATATTATGTCTTCCGATCGATTATTAAATAATGGACCAATATCCAATCTATTCTTCACGCTCCGTAGAAGAGAATTTCTTTCAACTTACTCTTCAAGTTTTTCACGCGTCGCGTCGATTAACGTCAAGCCACAGTTTACAAAAACAAAGTTTCGGCTAGACATTTCACCGTAATCGATCGCCTAGGACATTTCGAAGAGAAGAAAATGCCTCCGTTAGCACGGTTTCAGTTTCGCGCGGTCAAGTACGAAACTAATTCGAAGCGGACACATAGTAATCGATCAGTCGTTCGCTTCGAAAGAACAACGTGGCTCATCTTGACCTCGTAGACTACCGGTTAAAAGATAAATTTCACCATTAACTACTCGACTGTCGCTGTTTCAAGGATGATCGCAAAACATGCATCGTACAGCCTCGAAAACGAATTCGAGAGCTCGTTTCGCGAGCAGTCCGTTTCATCGGATAACGAAGGATGCGAACGGCGAAGGAGACGTCGAAAAAAAAAGGACAAGCAAGGAGAAAGAGAAGAAGGAGGAACCGGTTGTCGTTACGGGTTCTCTCTACCGTAGTCAGGAAGAACCAGGCGAGGGTGAGAGGTTTATACACGGCCGATATTACGCAACCGTACACACGTCGGGTTACACGACGAAAGGAGAGTGTCGTACGGATATTCGCGCAACGAGAGTTTACGCACATTTATACGCTATTTATGAACGTGATCGTTCGCCTTTCATATGTATATCGAAAGATCGACGAACGGAGATAATACGGAGAAAGAAGAAAGAACGAGATCATCGTGATCGAGAAACATATTTAACCGGTAAGATGCAACCGCGTGATATAATTATTATTTATGACACGTTCGATCGCCGCATTCGAAGAAATCGAACTGTATCGCGATATTATACTGCCTTGTCGTTCAACCAACTGCGTAACATCGTAATTGAATTTTTATTACAGGAAATGTAAAGAACACAAACGGGTAACAAGTATCGTTACAGCACGAAGTTATTCATTTCGAACAAGTACAGATTTACCGGTATATTTCGAGTAAATTATCTCCCTTTTTCGTCCAACGGAATCCTGCGAAAATACTCCTTCGGGAACATAAAGCGCGTCAACGAGAATTAGGGATCCTTCTTATTATCTTTTGCATATCTTTCTATAAGTTTTTGCAAAAATTATGTAACCTCCTGATCGAGAAAGAAAGAAGTAAAAAAGCGTTCTAATGCGATGGAAAATGTTCACAAAGATAGACTGGCTATCCCAGGTGTGGGTAAATATCGTTAATAGTAGCAGATGTAAGGTGAATACAATTGTACGATTGTTAGACGAAATAATCGATCTAATTACCATTTCGAACTAGGCAAAAATGCTTTTAATTGCATGCTCGATGAACTTCCCAAGTCAGTATATGTATAGCTCGAGCGAAGAAATAGTGAGTCGTTGCACCGTTACGAGTTGCACTCCACAATTCAATCGACACGTGAGCGTTTTTCAGTCGACGATCGGTAGCGATACACGCGTCCTGCTAAACTATAATACACGCACAACATACTCGTTATCCTTGTAATTTTTCCACGAGGTTCCCTCCCCTAGCTCGTAAATCGACGTTTAATTCCGTCTATCCTTGTTTGCCCGTGAATGAAAATGCTAATAAAGCGGCACGTCGACCGGTGCTTGCTGATCGCCGGTCAATAATGGCTTAACGCAGGCGGTTAAAGTACTTTCATTTTCACCGGGACTCTGATATTTCCTCCGCGTCGTTTCGAGCGTGCGACAAACCGCGTGGGCGAGCAGCCTTTTAACGGAACCGCGCGTGGAGCATTGTGTGTATACTATACGCGATTCGAACAGCCACTAGACTCGTTCAGGAAAACGCCTTTAGGGAAATTAGCGGAAATTTGATTAATCGAATGGTGAAACAGGAAATAGCTAAACGTATTTGAGCCTGGGATCTAAAGGTCTAGGGATCTAGAAATATTGGGATCCAGGGACTCGGGGTTGTAAGAGATCGTCGGTAGCGGGTATAAGCAACCGTGTAAAAATAGCAACATATCGCGTTTCTATCGAAAATTGGCTATCGCTTCGAACGCGAGACGTTAGGTCAACGATTGCTTCATCCATGCCGAAACTTGCAATTAATTTGCCTCATCGTCGTCCCGGCGTCGCGTCGTTTCGAGTGCTTATCTGATTATTAGTCGTAAATCTTGTCCATATGTTCTGCGTACGCGTTGAAATATCAAGTTGTTCGCAAGCAGATGCACGAACTAATCGAAGAAACAACGGCCACGTTACCGTGTGTCACGAACGATGATTCAAAGTTTCCCCAATTAAAATTATCCCGACAATTTGCGACGAGGTTTCCGCTCGACACGATCCTTTTTATCCACAATTTATTTCGATTTCTCTGTACGATACGTACATAAATTCGTCGAACACAATACTCGAGGAGCATCGGACGAAGAAAGTTACACCAAGGCAGTTGTCTTTCTTTATTTTTCGGTTCGAAAACGCTGTCGTTCGCTGTCGTCAGTTTGGACCAAGATGCTCTTCGAACTGTGTCTTCTCTCCGTCTACCTGTTTCTCTTCCTCAATGTCTCCTGCTCTTCCTGTCTATCCGTCTCTCTCATTTTTTCTCCTCTGGCCCGTTTATTTTTCCTCTTTCTCCCGTCTCGTTCTCCTTCTCTCTCTTTTCTTCCTCCCACCCGATAGATCAGAGAACGATGGGCGATTAGCGCCGCGTGTGAAAGGGAAAGCGAGCGGTCGACTTCACGGAGGAGGACGATCGAGACCCGGCACACGATTCGAAACGACTCTCTCCTCCGTACGTAATGTATTCGTCGTCTCTCCTGCGCCCACTCCTTTTCTCTCTTTCTCCGCGCGACCATCTGTTCGCGTCTCTCTTCTTTTTTCTTTTCCTTTTTATTTCACGTCCACCTCCCTCGTCCAACTCCTTCGACCTCGACGACGTTCGGCCAACTTTTTTCGAAGATGATTTAATTGCGAGGTAGCCGCGAAACCTCCACGAGAGTTACGATCGTTCAATTGATCGGAACAACCGATCGCTCGAAAAGCATCGTTTTTGTACCAACGGGTGCAAGTATCGCGAGGTGTTCGAAGGCAATGAAACCGTTCGAGCAAAGTCTCTAGTTGATTTGAATAGCTCGGACGCTCGAGGCGCGTCAAAGATGCTGTACTTTCTTCGCGGGAATTTCAGATGCGCTCGACATCCTCGAGTCGCGTGGGGACAACTGTTATTCGCATTGTCGCGGCACGTTTCTACGATTCGTTCGAGCTATCGACACCGACGATCGATTCGAAATGCGATTATCGAGGATTATACGCAGAATTCTCCTCTATGAATTACGACGACTGGTACGTTGAGTTTCATGCGTGCATCCATTGCGTACCGCTGCGTTTCCGCGTTGTTATGCTAATGAGAGAGCGTCGAAGACCAAGACCATTCCTCGGATGAGCTTCGAACAACCATTCGAAAGACAGTCGAGCCTCGACTTTGTTGATCGAACGAACTCTAGAATAACTCGGATGCGAATAACGAAGACCGATATCTACCTCCTCGATCATTACCGACCATTAAAGCTATTTCGTTAATCGTGTTAAAATAAAAAACAACGAATACACATTGTCGATCAACGTAAACTCGAACGCACAAGTCGAATCCCACGTTTCTCGTCATCGACGGTAATCGATGCGTGCAGTTAACTTCCTTCTATACGTCCTGACAGCTTCCTCGTCACTCTTACCTATCAATCATTAAGTCTGTCGCACTGTTTTAGATTTATCCTTTGCGTCGTCGGACATCTCTAAAAGGTATCGTCCGTGCATCGACTACCGCAGTGAAAATGGACATGTGTAGTCAGACGTATAGGAAGTCTAATTGTTAATCCGTAATCATAGACGTTCGGTCCGTGAAACTTATAAAAGGCGTCTTAATATTAATAAACGCGATTACATAACGCGAATATCCAGACTTTTACTAGACGTACAATTAGATTACAAAGTAACAATCTTTTACCGTCTATACTTACGCGTTAAGCATAGAATCAATTAAATCTGTGATGACAATTTTTCTTTTCGTCGACAACGATTCGACTCACCGAACTGCAAGTGCTTTTCAGATCGTTCTCTAAACACGGGTAGTACTCGAAACGATTTTACGTTCTCGTAGATTTACCTAGCTAGTCAATCGAAGCGAGGTGAAACCCGAAGAAGGAAGTCGTCCTTAAAATCAACCGCCTACGCTATCGCTCGACGATCCTGGAAGACAAATACCCGATTGAAATCGCGACATCGATTGTTCATTACGTTCCGCGCTCACCTCGCTCGACCGACTTTTGCGCTTGACCCCGAAGCTTTTAACCCGCAACGGATCTCGATTCCTGGTCCGCTCGACGTTCGGGAGCAGTTAACGTCCGACATATCGTGGATTTTCTATTCGCAATCGGTAGCTTCCCGTTGTTGCCGCGGTCACGATTATAACACCATATACGGAGAATCGACGTCGAGTCGTAAGGTCACACGCGGGGTCACCGATGGGTTGTACCTTCTTTGAATCACCAGCACGCCTCCTCTCGTTTCCTCGACGATCCTTCGCCAACAGGAAGATGGAAAAGGGAATACAGCCCCGTACAAGACTCGATGTACGAACATCGATCTACGTAAAGTCGTTAACGAGTCTCCTCGTTATCTTCCGCTCGCGTGTTTCCATAGGTGAATCAAATTTCTTTGGTTCACCCGTGATCGACGCCTTTTAGTTCCAATCACGAAAAGTCGGTCGTTAAACGATTCGTGCGACAGATTATGCGCTCTTGTATTAAGAATTAAGAATTTGTACACTTACTCTATTCGATTACGAAAATTCTGAATCGAAAGTAGTCGGTGACTGTCGCAAAAATGAAATGAAAAAATGAAGAAATTGGTGAAACGTGTTTTTTCGCGGTCAAAAGGCTATTTTAATAGACTGTGCGTCGCGTCCGTTGCTTAGGCGCGCAACGATCAGGTGAGGAGAGTAAAGAAAAGGGGCGGCAAAGAGGGGGAGAAAGGAAGGAATCGGTAAGGCAGAGAAGAGGGGGATAAGGAAAGAGAAAGACGCGGTTGGACACGATGCTGGAGAATCGCGAGAAGGTCGTCCCCCTTCAGCCTTCGAAGACACACAGGTACTTTCTCCTATAGTTTTTCGGTGTCGTCTTTTGCATGGCTCCCTGCACCGACCGGCTACAACACCTCTGCACATCCACCAGCATTCGTACAGGATCTTCCTCGACTTGTACCGGGATTGTTTATGTCCACCATGGACATCGCTCGACGATGCGGATTCGAGAGGAGACTGCTTCTTGTTTAGATGGGTCAATGGTCCGAGAAACTACCGATTGCACGAGGAAAAATCCAGCGACACAAGGATGCAGGGAATTTATCGTTAACGCGAGTCCGGGTACCGTTAACGCCGATCCGATTTCGCGATTCTGAAAGCTGAATGGGTTAGGAAGCGATCGTTGTTGGCTCTGTAACGTAGATGTTCTACTGGCTTCTCGGTACGGTGTGCGCTGTTTCGAAACCCGACACCGTTCGCCGGAATACTTAGATTTCCGAACAGTAACATTTATATCCGAATCGTTCGTTTATTCGTGCGTTTACGCAACACAAATTTATGCATACTCTGTTCGATGACTCGCGATGTTAATCGGTTTAATTACTTGTCAAAATAGTTGGATACCTGTCACTGGATTCTCTTAAACACGGTACAGATAAAAACGAACCCGAACGATAAAAAGATTGTTCGAAGAGAACGAAAATAAAGTTTCGTTCCGGCACGAAAGAGTAGCCCCGGTACACGATCGCGTAACTAAAACCGTACGATCGGTTAGACCGTGTATACGTATACGCCAGTTTTGACCGAAGCAGGGTTTTAAGTTTCCGTTACGCCACTGTGTAATTTCGCTGATTTACGATCCTCTCTCGAGACTATCGTCTCTGCGTTCGATCATCTGGCGGAGAACAAAAGGATCTGCGACCGGTCGCTACACAGCTACGAGGGGAAAACCGACAAGAAAGCCCGTTAAAGCGATTGCGTGAAATTGCAGATATATAGGTTTATAGTAACAGACGTTGGAGTAGCAAGAAAGAAGATAGAAAGAAGAAAAAGACGAAGGAACGACGAGATGAGATCTCGACTGTTGGTGACTCGCGGATGCACGTAATACGGGTTTCATCGTGTTTGACGGATGACTAATGTTGAACCGCGGCAGCGAGCAACGCTTGGCCGAGCCTACGATGTCGTTAACAGCTTAGCTTGGCCTTGGTTAGGAATAGTTAACGGGCTGAACATTTTTTTTAGATTCCGTATCTACTTCCTCCTATCCACATTGTGACTCCTGCGCACGGTTTGTCATTGTCTCTGAACACTTTATGCGTCTAGTGGTCGCCATAGATCCATGATTGTCTCGCGATTTTTCGTTCGGTCCGAGGTAGGCCTTGATGGAGTTCTTTTCTAATTGGACCGAACAACGCCGATACGAGAAGCGATTGAAATATAGAATGGGATCGATACGCGGCGGTGCGGCGTACGGTCCGAGTTGACCATGAGCGTTTCAATCGTTTATGTTTATTATCAAACGATATCAGTTTAGAACCGTGTTCGTGAATTTTCTTGCGTCTGCGAAAGGGATAACCTTTTCGGTTCATCGATGTCATCTATTCGATTCAAGTTTTACGATTACTGTCTTACTACCTTGATCGGTAGCTTCTTTGTTGCTCGAGTATCCGTTAAAAAATGAAATACCGTGAACCTTCCTCCAAACAACAACCACGACACGCAATATTCTACACGCCATTGGATGTATGCGCTCGTAGCCTGTACGGAGCGCGCGTCTAGCGATTTCGCAAGCGGCGTGTCAACGTTTATCGATTTAACGTATATAAAACAACGTTTCGAATGTTCGTGTCGCAAATAGTTCAAAGCGCCGGCCGTTGGATTAACTTACGTTAAGTAATATTACTTATTGCTGCTCTTGCCAATTACTTGCATTAAGTAATCGTAAGAGATTCCTCCTCGTGTGCGCTGACTTCTGATCGTGCCGACGCAGAGACACGCGGTAATTATGCGTTTACGAGGACGCTCGTACCCACCACTTTCGCCTCTCTAATTACGACGGAAGATAATCTTTAACCGACTGGATTAGAATCTAACGAGACGAACAGGGAAATTCATTCGACTCGTCGCGTCGATTGTTAATCAACCGGCGCTGCATCCACGTATCGATCTGTCGCTGATGCCGACCCACAGATATAGGAAAATCATTGTTTACATCTTCGAACGTTGGACTGGAATACATTATTCTTCGTTCACGATTTCAGAGGGATACGGAAAGGAATGCATTTTTCGCTTTGTCCCCGATTTGCCGGCATAACGATGGTGCCCGCTTCAAAACCCCTAATTAGTACTTAATTGCATCGCTGTTCGTACATAGGTAAAATTTGTATATAATAGGAACGCGTGAACGTTGTCACGAAATACGGCTAAGAGTGCCAACGTCCGTCTACTATCTAGACACGTATCTTGTCAGAGGAACGACGAAAAAAGTGATCGACATAATATCGGGGCCTACAGAAGGCGAACGAAATCACATTTCACCCTGGTCCGTTCGCGACAGCGTACAAGATACCAGATAGAACCGATAGCGAGCGTAAATGGTACTACATCACGATTTTAACACTTTTCTATATCTGAAAGCGGCCGGGGGGACATAAACTTCCTAGTATCGTACAATAAATCATAATATTTTTGTCTGTTCGAAAGCGTGTCGTTAACGCGAAAACATTCGATCATTCTTCTGTTGTTTCCACGGAGTTTTAGCACCTCTCACCGTTTAAAATCGCTGTTCGTGGCTGATCGAAGCAACAGTTTCTCCTACGCTTCTGAAGCGTTCTCATCGCGAGTCCTCGATCGCGGTTCTCTCCTTTTCTCCGGAATTAGGTATCCTCGGCGAACGGTGCACGACCTCGCTGTCCTGCACGTATAGGTCGTTTCACCTGTCACCTGCACAGAAACGAAAGAGAGAGGACGATCGCTTCGGGCGACGAACGAAAGGACGCGCAGACGCCAAGATCGACCGGAATCGGGGTACCTACCTGAATCTTGCTAAACGTTCGCGCATCATTACGCTCGCCAAGAAAACTCGTTCGATAATCCGCGCGGAAACGATTCGAAATTGATCTCTGTTTTCCAAGAATTACTTTTATTCCGACGAAAGTTGATATCAATTTGAAGCGCGACGTTTCACGAAAATGACCACGCAAACCCCGTTATCGATGTTTTTTAGATAGAAAATGGCTGGTTTCCACAGCAAGCGATGGCCAGTTTCGAAACAGTCTGACAGGAGCCTAGACTCTGCTACACTCTGGGACGAGTCGATGACACAGAAGTACCGCAAAACGGTGTCTGAAGCTTAGTTTCATCCTTTATTCGTAATATGCATTGGCTGATTCCAATTTGCGACGTGGTAAAAAGCAACCGATCGAGACACGCTGGCTCGATAATTTTCATTCGCAAAAGAACAATTTTCATGGCGATTCGAAGCCTAAACAGTACATAGGCTCGCGTTTCGCGATAAGTTCGGTGTCGGGGTAAGACCTATTCTCCGGTATTTCGATATCGTGTTCGCGAGGCTGCTCGCGTGGGACTGGGTGGAAGATCGCGGTGATTAATGGCGATTAAACGAAGAAAGAGAAAGAGAAAGAGTGGACGGCACGAGACCGAGCGTGTGCAGGAACGGTTCTAGGAGCAACAGCATCGAGCGTCGCACCCTTGCGTGGCCCGCAAAATCACTCTACGCGGTATGCGTATTGTATGGTAATACCGCACGTGTACCTACTCCAATATTTATTCCTCACAGTTATAACGCGCTTTTACTCGAACCGACGCCATCTATCTTATCCAGCCGTTCTGGGATCCTCTCCTTGATCTATTGATCCTAGCATTCGTCCGTTAAGTACGTCCCTTGTATCGAGAAACATCCAATATTTATGTTTTATTATATCGTATACTCGGTAAAATTGGGTTAGGGAAAAGTACACCGTGACGTTACAGCAGTGGTTGGTATTCGCATATTGGGAATTACGAATTTCTGTGCGTTATCGGGATTGCAAGAAATTTTCCATTATGAACCGAATCAATTTCGACTCGAGTACCGGTCGACACGAATAGTTGACCGACTCTTCGAGAACTCTAGTAATCTCGTCGAAGACAGAAGAACGCACAATCGTCCGTGCACTGTACCCGGGACGCAACACGTGTGCGAGGGTGCACCTCGACGAAACGCGCTCGTACAACGAACGAGCGTGTAAGCCGCTGTAAGAATGCTAGAAACGCACTAGCGCGGTCACGAACATGTTGTCGGTGCATCTCGTTCCGTGCAGCTGCAGGGTCGAGACGCCGAAAGAAAAAGGCCCGATCGAACGGTCAGTTGCGAAAATCCGTGGACGAGGACCGATCGTAATATCATCGATAACGACTGGGTCATTCGGGAAAGTTTGCCGAGTCGGTGCGTGCCAGTCACTCGCGGTCCATGCGTCGAGGATAATCGTCGAAATGGATCTGCGGCTGTGACTCTCGGTCTCGTCGGGTGACTAGTCGCGCATCTGTCCGCGAGACTAGATCCTGTTGGCCCGTTTTTTTTTTTACACGGGAACGAACGAGGCTGCATCTCGACCGGTGGAACAAAGACAGAGACGCGTAGCGAAGAAGGAAAAAAGTGGCAGAGACAGATGAATAGAACGGTGAGAACGACGAGAGAGAAAGAAGAAGAGGGAGAGAGGGGGAGAGAGAGATGGAGAACGGGAGAGGAGCGAAAAGACAACGCGAGAGATCAGCTCGGTCGGAGAGTAAGAGTCGAGAGGTAGAGAGGCAAAGGATGGAGGACAGGAGGTGAAGAGCCAGGAGGGGAGTGGGTGAGCCGACCTCTGACCCGAAGAGGGGCGGCGGGGTCCTTGCGGCAACCGTGCCGTGCCGGCATAGCTCAGGCATAGCTCAGGCATAGCTCGGGCATAGGTACAGGCATAGACATAGGCATAGGGTTAGCGCAGGCATAAACTAGCGTGCTCGCCGCGACTCGCCCGCCTTTCACTTCGAAGACGAAGGCGAACGTATATAGACAGGACCTGCCGTGGGGAGTGCCTTACCGCTATTATCATATTATAGCCAATTCACCGTGCCGATGCCGTGCGACGACGCCGGGCGTCGTTGTCGATCCTGATGAGACTCGAAATCGCGCCGAAACCCATCTCGCCTGGCTGCTGGTCACGCGATCAGCGACGTACACGTATACCTACATAGAGAATCTGCGACAACCTCGACGAACGGACGATTATCACGCGAAACGAAGGGACACTACCTCGAAAGTTGTTGTAACGGGAATTCATGCGAAACGCACGACTCCTATATTTCTCAGGCTTCGTTCGCTCTTCCAAGTCCTGTTCAGAAGTTCGGAAGAGCGTGCTGTACCGTCGACGCAGTCGACGCAATCGACGCAATCGACGCAATCGACGCAGTCAACGAGAAACGAACCCGGTCTCGAGCTTCGATTATACGCGCTAATCGTGACGTTACTCGCGCGAGGGCACGGCGATAGTCGCGATACGGAGGTCGTACCGGTGCAGAGCGCGTTCGACCCCGGTTCTCTTACCGGTACTATTCGCGGCGAGGACAGGAACGGCCGGCGATGATAGTACGGAGAGTACCGCACGGTTTCGAACGCCTTAAGTCGTGGCTCCCAGGACCAGAACGGGACAAACAGCTTGGAACAGGGAAGAGAGCGAGCGAGAGAGAGGCGAGGACAAGAGAGTACCGGTGAGAGTGCACGGTCGTAACGTACGGTACGATACGGTCGTGCCGGCATACCCGTAGGTCGACCCGCACCGCGACGTGTAATTATCATCTCCCAAGGGCCTATCCCACGCTATCCAAGTTAAGTGGGACACAAACGATTACTGCGTGAACGATTAGAGAGGAGCACGGAATATCGAGGATAAGGAGCGCAGGACAGATCGATGGAAAAGGCATCATCATCCGTGAATCTACTTTCAACCAACATTTTATCCGCGTCCGTACGCCTATAGGACCCAAGTATAATTTGTAACCCACCGCAAGACGATTATGAGAGATCGCGAGTAGCAGGAATAATTTTATCTAGATTAAGAACGGTTCCCCGCTTTCACGACTTAACGACGTCCTTGCTTTCAACCGCGCGATGCCCATCCCGTTAAAAGCTTAATTAACTGATTAGATTCCAGATAACCGGCGGAGTCAAACCGCGAATCCAGTCACGAAGCACGAATCCGCGATTTCAGGCACGATTCACGAAGCACACCCGGAAACAACCGTTCTAACGCTAGCCCGCGAAAGAATCGAAATTAAGCTGCTGTTACACGATTACGAAACGTCACGTAACCCCATCGAATTCCTATGGAAAAAAACAACACTCGTGGCTAGAAGCATATCTGCCGATGATGCAACTACGTGTGCCTAGGTTCATTATTTTCTCTCGTAAAAGTAACACGCGAGCGAAACCGAACAATAAGATCGTTTAAAGAATCGAGCCGAACAACGGAGGGCGGATCGAAGCACCGCTGAACAATTGTGTATAAGCGTTCGCCACTTAACGGTTCATAGAATAGCGTCACCGATGAGACTTTCAAAAGTCTTTGAACCCCTTTAAATTCACGCTAGCCTATCGATGATAGGCGGAGTTCGTGGCAGACGCAAGATCGAACCACGATAATTTCGAGCTGAAAGGAAGAAATCGGGAGTGTACGGGAACGACATTGATTATTTCGTGTCGATTGGTATTTCTTCAAATAGAGTAACACAGCTGTCGCAACATTTAAATGTCAACTGATCTCTCATTTTAACCATAGAACGACGGTGACCGGGCCAATCGCGACCCAGACTTATGTTACTTGTGCGGCGACGCGTCGACTAAAATATTTTCGGAAAAGCATGAGACACAGTTTTGCAATATTCTTATTCTCGATCCTCGAGATTCCTTGCGATCGTTTTGAACGAACAAATCGGTGTCTCGAATATCGCGAAGATGAGAATGAAAAGGGTGTTCCGGATTTGAAAAGCCATATAAAATATAGCACGATAGCGATGGTTAAGTACCATGGAACAGAAACGTGCATAACGGAACGGTAAACGAACCACTTGTTGATTAGATCAAAGTGGATGATCGCGACAAGTTGCAAAACACCGGTGCCACGTTCTGACCCTCTCGTCTTACGTGAAAGTCTTTCGAGCTCGCGTTTGACACGAATATCGTGTCTAATTACAAGCACGTTACTTCGGGACGATTGTTAAAGAACTGTGATACGTTTAGAGCAGACGATCGCGCGGCTAGGTGGGAACCATCGAGAGGAATCGTGCACAACGTTGGTGGCCGCCACCCGGCTAGAGTCACCAATATTTTCTTGCATTCTGGTCATATACCATCCGTCGTTGTTTACTTTTAAAATCTGACAAACCGAAATCCAAAAAGGTCTAATCATCCAACCGAACTAAGAAGAACATATGTAGAAGAGAAACGCGCTAATCATTCGAATAGTCCGATCGTGCACGACATAATATTGATGCAACCGAGCAAAAAATATCGAATTCGTTTGCAATTATTAAACCAGCTCTGCCCGGCGACGGTGACGAATTCGCCCGATATTTTAAATACGATGGTGATGACGTTATAAACCAGATTCCAGCTGGTTCGATAAGAGTAGCGTGGCAACACGTCATAATTAAAAAGCCTCGATGATGCAATAACCGCGAAAGAAAGAGGAGGACGATTGATTCGTCGGTAGGTCAACGATTATAATAGCATGGGATCGTCAACCTGAAATATCCTTCGAGCTTTCCTGCTTTCGATCGATGTAATTTGTGTTATCGTCGTCTGTACGGATTATCTGCCCAATACACCTGTCGACCTGTTTGTCCGATTGCAAACCACAGATAATTCGCGAACCACTATTTTCGAAAAGCACGAAACAATTTACTATAATTTAATATAATGTAATATAATTAGATGAACATTTTTCTATGATCGTCCGCAGAATATTTATTTTTTATATTTTCCTCGCTTGTCGGTAGAAAGCCAAGGTATCTTTTGGTATGAATATCGAACTTTTGGTCATCGTGTCGTAAGAAAATTTTCCTGGATGAGTTTCGCTTTCATTCGCGATCGATCATAAAAAGCCTCCATGTAAAGTATCTTACATCGAGAATCGTCGATTCGAGCTATCTTCTACCTACAACAATTTCTCCGTCTCTCAAGGAAATGGAATATCGGAGCATCCTAGGGCGAGAAGAGGTCGACGATGCACGTGGTGCAGCGCGTTGCACCGTAGGCAACTCGCGTCCTTTTTCCCGCAGCGCACGAAAGTTAGAGACAATAGGTACGTGGGCGCAGCATCGCGAACCCTAACCTTAGGTGATCCCATATTCCGTTCTCTGCCTTCTCTCCCGTTGAACGCTCTCCGTTGTCTCTCTTCCATTCGATTCCTCTCTCGCTCTTCCATTTGCAAACTCTCTTGTGTTAGGTCGTAGCTAGAGAAGCTATCCTCCTCCTCCTCTCCCCCTCGCCGCCTCATTGCGCCTTACCTCACCTGCACCTTCTCAGGTATTTCTCTTTATCTCCGGAGTGGCGAGAGTGCCGCTTGCGAAATCCCAGAAGTCTGCGCCCTCCGCGCCGCGCCGTGCGCGCACGCTGCGCTATGCAGCCGCCTCGTGGCGTGCCACCGATCAAACTTGAGCTACGTGCAAGTACATTCTGGCGCAACCTACGATTCCTTTGGATCCCTATCCATGCTGCAGAAGGGAGAGGAGCACCCTTCCGAAGTTTGCCTTTGATCGCGACGAACCAACTAAATTTGCAAATCTTTCAGATTTACAAGCTCCTCCGATTTACGCATTTCCAAATTTTCAACCTCCGCTGAAAATCCGAATCGATCGTCTTCTCCGTCGATTTACCGATTGATCTCGTTGCTTCTAAACACTCGGATAACGGACCGTCCGATAACAGTTCATATTTATGATCGTACAACCGCAAGATGACAATTTTACCCTGTCTTTTTTTTCTGTTTTGTCAGACCGAATCGTACCGAGATAACGAAGCTTTCGCGAATTTCTCAACCATCTAAATCGCGGTCAACTTAATCTCGATAGCCACGAATTCCCGATATAGTCTAAATTCGGTTTCTATTTTCCTCCTTCGTTGGTGGTTACATAACCGAACAGCGTTATCCGTCTCGGTAACCGTGCTGGGCTCCTTATTTAGAATATTTCGTAGGCACAGATAATTCGATTATCATTGATCGGCCGTAATCTGGCCGTCTCTGGAATAAGGGTTGGCCGTAGCGAACGAATGCGGGCCACGGGAAAGCATTGTTGCGTATTAGATTTCAGGTTGGGAATACATCGATCGGACATTCCCAGACAAAGCATATCCAGCGTTGAAAGCCTTTACAATGCATTAACGTTCCATTTCTACCGCGAAACTATCATTCGTCTGCGTTGTTATTGTTCTACTAAAATCCATTAGACGTAGCGTTTCGCTTTCGCGTGGCCAGTTTGCTAGGATACACCCGAAAACTTCTTTCTCACGAGCCTATTGTTGCAAAATGCCACGACGAACAAACGAATCAGAGATCAAAAACGAACTCGCAAAAGATTCTGCGGGGGTGTCCTGATCGAGACGAATCGATGATCCACCGATTCGATCACCGTTACGTTCCGCAAGATGCAATTGTGCAAAAGGTAACGATCGGTTTTCTTTTCCGTGTGGAATGCCGCGGAGAAGGTGCATTCTGAGCGCACCCACCAGGAGCTCGCGCGAGCGCGAACCAACGCGTCGCGAGACGCAACAAGGACAATGATACTGCCACGATATAGAAATCTACGAGCACGGGGGAACGATTGTGTGCGAATCGGTGGTGAGATTGCCATTGCCCGTCGTAGAAGAAGGAGCGAGGATGATCGCGATAAAGAAACAATCGAACCGCGTCTCCGCCCACGGGTCCGCCAACATTCAATTGTGCCTCTGCCATCTCATTCCTCCGCGTCTGCTTCTCTTTCTCTCCTTCGATTACTCGGACCCACAGACACGTCTTGGTACTCTTAACGGTACAACCCCCGCAGAGAATGGTCCCGCGAGCTCATTGTTCCAGACAATTCGAACGGTTTTTACCTCGAACGCAGGTAGACTTCCTTCTTACCGTGTAATTACTAATTTCTGCGTTAGCCGATCTTCGCGGTCTGGACAGACCGTGGGGGAGACGAAGATGGGGTGAAAATGGTACCGAGTCGTTCGCGGGAACGATTCGGATCTTTATACGCGTTGATTTTGCTCGATGCTTAATCCGACACCGGTTATTCGGAAAATTCGTAACCCATCGTTCTGCGCTGAAACACATTTATCGACTGTTCCTGTCTACGGACAAAGATAAGACCAAAGACACCAAAAATGTTTTCGTACGCTGTACATCGATACGATTCCTTCTAACTTCTAACATATTACAAGAAAAATATTGAAGCGTGTCAAGGTTAAACAACGAAAGAACGATATATGTACAAACAAAATGAAAATGTTAAAAATTGAACTCGAGGCTGTTCCTCCTGGTATCGTACGAATCGATTTACCTCTACCGGTTCATTTCCATTGCTAAACGTTAACTTCTCATGAACTATACATCTGTATCAAACTTCCGTAAGTGTTTAAAAAACCATCGTAGAGGTACAGTCGATTCTTCGTGACATAACCACGCCATACCTACACCCCTTTTATACGCATATATGTACATGTATATATGTATTGTAGATACACGTATTCGCGTAGAATCTTGTTTCGAACAGAAGTAAGCGGAAAATTGAGAATCGAAATGAATCTCGCTGCGCAACCCCTATTTATCCCTGACAACCGATCCATCAGCATCGTAACAAGAAACGTCGATAGTTAAATAAAACGAAGGGGAATGTTCTCGGCCTTCTAGTTGTTCTTCGTCATTATCATCATCCTCCTCGTCCCCTGCGTCTCGTACCGACGGCTCTTCCGCCGCGAAACAGACTTTCGAAATCGACTAGTCGCGTTCGATTCGTGCCACTCGCTTCGCTATTCAACGGAGCATCGGCGTTTTCCGCGACGTGCAAAGGTCACCCGCAACAGGCCGCGGCGAAGCTACGCTCTCGGAAAAGAAGACGCGAGTCACCCGCGTGTACTCTTACACGATGGGGAGGTCAGGTAAGGTAACTGGTAACCCGGCTCTTCCCTCTTGCCTCTCACCTTCGCGTTTTATGTTGCAAACTAGTACTCGTCTGTTTAGTAATACCCGATGGTAACCGAGCGCACAAGCTTCGAGAGACCGTACAAACGCTCCGCTCGAAAGCGATAGTCCTTTTAAATTTAACCCTGAAAACACATCGCTGTCGATAACAACCCCCGTGCGCTGTTTTCTTCTCTTCTAACTTTTTCATTTTTCAAATACGCAACTGTACGTCCGAAACTTTTCTGTTCGCGTACAACGGCGCGCGTGATATCACCGGATATCAGTGGAATCCATAGGCATTCGAGAAAGTCATTCGCGATGTACCATAGTCACGGACGAGCACGCATTGCTGGTTGATTACCTAATTTCCAGATACCCATCGTTACTCTTGCTTCCGAGGTAACATCGCCCTCTCCCCGTGAGCGTACTCGTCGTTGTGTAGAGAAATCATGACGAGAGAAAGAAAGAGGATTGAAAAAAAAAAACACAAGAAGAAGAATCGGTGCGATATCGCGATGCAATCATCGTTCGTTGGAACGATGATGAATCTGCATTATTCAAAGACACGATGAACACCGAGTACAATATGGAAACGAAAGTGTTGTACGTAGAGCAAGGCATCGTCATTCTCGTTCTAGGCTACATCCTAACCATTTTGCAACCCCCCGCTGACCGAACGCCATTTTTCGATACCGATTATTGCACCGATCGCACGTTCTTGATATAAACAGTGTCTAGGATAGGCACTTTAATGTGATACGAACGCGTGGGAACGCCTTCAAGATACGTCTAAACGCTTTTCTTTTCGTTTATTCCCACGTATTCGCAACAGTGAATTTACGGTAATCGATAATCAAAACCATTTTTTAACGAATATACATATACGGTAATATACTCTAAATGGTACGAAAACTAACAGCCGCGCGAGAACAGCCCTCCAACTTATGATAATAAAACTAGAAGAAAATTAAAACGCGTGTCGATTGAACGATGCCTCTCGTGTTTACGTATTACTTGATACTCGGAAGGAAAAGGATATTACGTACGAAAAGATTTCTTCCACGTTTTAACGGGGATTTTCAGGTAAATTAACGCGCAACAGCGCGTACGCGTAAAATATGAAACTCGCGTATCGTGTAGGATTGGTGATACCGGTGCAACAACTTTCTAGAGTATAGTGGAGCCAAAAAAGAGCAACGGACACCAATGACGGTGGGTGAACACCGGCTACCTGCTGGCTGGTGGAAACGATTTCTTTGAGAATATCGAACGTTACGCAATCGCGCTGCGATTGTGCATATTCAGTAGCGTTTACAATGCGGGACGGTCAGAATCGATTTCATAGAGAATTACTCGGAGTCGAGGGGAGTGAGCAACGAGGCTACACAACCTGTGCCGACCGGGCATACCTATCTGTCCGTGATTTTTCTGACCTGCGAAATTTCGATTTGCGTGACGCAATGCTCGTGGCAGGATCTCCTCGCGCAGATTTTTCGAACAACCGTTTGCTTCCATGCGAAGCCATTCTTTCGAGACAACCTTCACCTACCGCGACTTTATTTACTTCGAATTTTCTACAATTCTTGCGTAGATTTCAAAGATAAGAATTACAAATAAGGAGGGGGAAAATATGAGGACCGATGAGTCTTTGCGGGAAGAGCGAAGGTAGAAAGTAAAAATAAGCAGACAACGTTGAATGATAAGGCAATCGATGTTTTATAGGTGAAGCGTTGTATCGGGACGGTAATGATCGCGTCCGTAATTATTATTATTATTTCTCTTTATACAACACAGAGCAATTCGTTCCGATGATTTAATGCTAAAGTGAACACCGATGGGTCAAGATATCTATAATATACTCGTTGGAAACTGTGATTCGTTTTTTCCTCTCTTCAAAGAGTCTTTCTTTTCTAGAAAATACCAGTCTCCGTGAACGGCATAAAATTATTGATTAATCGAGTTGTTGACTCCACGCATGCAACGAGCTTCATCGGATCGTTTCTTCCGATTGAGCAGGCAGGACGCGTAGGTAGATAGCGGTGTATACTTAGGGTAGAAACACAGGTGCTTCCTTTCGAGCACACTTCCTCCTTTATATAATACGATTACGAGGTAAGACTAAGTTTAAAGTACTGTCGATCGAGTCTTGATGTTGAGTGTCTCGTCATTGACGACACGTTGTCCGTTCAGTTCTCCAAGAAGGACACGAATTGCGTGAGTTTGCGCAGCTGATCCTCCGTGAGACCAACTTCACTGGCCACGTTGCATTCTTCTTCTTTCTCGATCTTACACGGTTGTACCATCGTTCCGTCCATGGTCCATCCTCTCTCGATGACAAGTCGACGAGCTTCTTCCAACGACAGACCCGTCATCGATGCGAACACGGTCAAGCCCAATGACGAATATGCTTTGGATATCAGAGTGATCGCCCTTTCTCGAACGTTATCTGAAAGAATCATCGACAATCGGTACAAATATTTGCACATTTATGCATGATCTCGGACGTTACTTTGAAAAATTATTTTTAGATCATTCTTTGAGACTGAATGTCAATATAATCAGGATAGCGTAGTTCTGGCTGCTCTACGATGCATGTACCTTTTAAAGCGGCCATAATATCGGACACGTCGTCGCTCCACATTGCGTTAAGGGCAACGTGAACCGCGGGCCAATCCCTTTGCCACATGCGCTGCCCTACCACCCATATCTGCTTAAGCTCCGCACTTCCGCTCTTCAAGTCCGATGGTATTCGTTTCCATAGGTACTTGGCATTGCATCTACGGCGGCGATTTTTCGATCAAATAAACATGGATCGAATCTTGTACGCGTTTCGTAAGGGCACGGTCAAAACAAAAACAGAAACTAAATGTATTCTCGATATCTCTTATTCGTTTAAAAAGGGGAAAAACAATATCCAAACGTTAAAATAGAAGGGGCGTTTAACATCCAGTGACAACAATTAAATCAAAATAAACATGAAATCGTGCGATAAAAATCAAATCGTAAACAGTTGTTACCGAACGAATTGTAAATAAAAAAGAAGAAAATGACAATTTTAAATTACCCGCTATTGGTTGCCGGTAAAAAGGATAATATAAAAAAAAGGAATTTATAAATAATATACTGGCAAATTACAAACTAGTTACAATATTTTACAACTGACAAAATATAATTAAAAAAAAAAAACGGTTTGTTTTTATAAAAATTAATATAACATATATAGATGGCGACAGCATACAGTATACAAATAACAATTTTATTACAAAATTAACGAAAAAATGTAGTGCATTGTAAACTTAAATAATAAAATATTAACGGATTTTTTAAAGTTTGCACTTGAATAATTAAATACGTAAATAATTAAAACTATCGACGAAGGTTAGAATTTTGTACTTACAGATCATTTTGATAAAGATATATAGCTAATAACTGTGCATACGTTTGTGCCGTTGCAACTCCACTAGGAGCCTGTACAGAAATATACAACGAATTCATAAATGATGATAGATTTCGAGAGAATTTCATAAAATTGATCGTTGTCGGTATAACCTATATTAGCAATTGAACGCTGCACTTACTTCCAGTTCAGTTTTTTCTAATTCTTGAAGAAGTTTGTTCACGTCGTTTAATATCATGACGAAACTTTGTTATTTCCACAGCGAACAAAACGATATTGAAACTACAATATTGAGAATACACGCGAACATTGAAACAAGCAATGTCAAACAAGAAATCTAAACAGCTGAGGACTGCACGCGTACACTACGCGTACTATTGGACTGCTAATCGTTTGTTTTTTTTATCACAGAGGGCAGCATTTAATAAATCGACTAAATCGACTATTGAAATGATTATTATTGTAATTATTTAAAATTACTTGTTTTCGAATTCCTTGTTGAAGACTGATTATAAATATATTTGATTTCGTTCGAAAAAAACTATTTCTATATTCTACTTATAATTAAAAAATAAGCAATTCCTATAAAATTGATCTGTATTTCTTTAGCGTTATATGTATTAAATTTCCAACAAACTGAAACACATACACTATATGTTCATTACTATAAAACTTATAACTCCTATTGAACTCTGACTACAATATTTACATTCATCAAATTTACTCGCAATAGTGTTAATCTTATAATTGCTTGAGGGATTATTATAAGTTCGCTACAGATTCTATTGCACTTCATCGATGTGCATAGAAGTTCTATAGCAGTAGTATTTTATGGTCCGTCAGTAGTGTAATATTTCTATTATCACGACTGTCATCGTACTGATAATAGTGTTTAGAGAAACACCACTAAACATAGTGCATAGTTGCAAAAAATGGAAATAATTACAATGACTTGTTGTTAGTGATATTACTTCGATATAACCGGCGAAGTGATATAAGTCGAATATGGCCACTGTTAAAGTAACCGAACAAAAAGTTATTCTGTGCGGGGAATACGGTGTTGGAAAAACGTCTATATTTAGGCGTTTTGCAAACAATACTTTCGTAACAAGTAACGATCGAAAATCAACGCTGGGTCTCGATAATATCGACAAAGAATATGTTGTCGAAGACAGACGAATACGAGTAATGTATTTACATGCATGTGCTATTATCTCGTTAGCCTTCGTTTTTATAAATAAATGATTCATAGATATTTATGTCAAACGTCTGTCATCGCTGCGACATTGTTGTTCTTTGTTCTATAAGTAAATTTGTTATTTTGCAGCTACAATTATGGGACACAGGTGGTATGGAAAGAGTTGCATCAGTAACATCGAGTTACTACAAATTTGCAGAAGCTGCTATTTTAGTTTTTGCATTAGACAATCCGAGTTCTTTTCACTTACTATCTCAGCATTTGCTCGAGATTGTTACCTACGCTGAGAACGCGAAGATATTTCTGTGTGGAAATAAAAGTGACCTCGAAAGCACGGCTCCACAAGTAACAGATGCAGAAATGGAACAATTCTGGTTAGTTCTATAATTTAAGTGGTGTTGTTAATGTGATATATGTACATAAAAATTTGCTAACATATTATTTCCTGCAGTGAACAGTGTCACAATTTAATATCTGGTATATATAAAACGTCTTGTAAGACTGGAGAAGGGATACACGAAATGTTTGAAGATATAGCGCAACATCTGGTTGAAGCTAACAGGTCACGCATGGAATTGCATGAAATGGATAAAGATAGGTTTAAAATTTCATATATCGACGAAGCTACTGACCCATCGTGCTTGTGCTAAATATTGAACATTAATAAGTGTAAATGAAGCAACATTTTTTATAACTTGGATTAACTCAACACACTGCAGTAAAGTGTGAAGAGCAAAGGTATCTTTTTATATCAATTATTACCATTAAAGATTCTCCTAAGGAGGAAAACACTGCGAGCATAAAAATGGGGAAAGGGGGAAAATATTAATTTGTAATATATGTACAATTATAATCAGACTTAAGATTCCCAAGAGTAAAGGATTTCAAATAAAGATTTATTACATATTGAACAATATTTTACTCGATTTGAATTTGATCTATTTCTAAAACTTACGGTTGATATCATAGTATACTTAATTCATGCTATGAGGTAAAACAAGTCATTAGTGTTGAGTCCATTTGATAGTTTTCAAATCAATTCCCTCTTGAACCATTTCCCACAATGGACTGCAAAATAAATAATTAAAATTAACTACTATTATTTAAGTAATATTTAAGGTACTCATTAAGATTATATACTTCAAATGACAAAACGTCCTATAATAAATTTATTCCCTCCGTTTATTATAACTATCGCGCTTTTAATACTCTTAGCCGAAAGTACGTAAATAAAATTAACGTGAAATAATTGACCAACGCTTGCGCATCAAATAAATGTTTGTAATGTAACTGGACAAACTGTACCTCATTTCTCGAAGTCTCTGAACATGTTGAATTGTATTTTTTGCGGTAAAATCAATTTCATCGATCGTTGTAAACCGGCCAATACCAAATCTATAAAAATAAGGAATCGTCACAACGTTACGTTAATATCATTCAATACTAAGTCACGATCGTAATTTACCTAATACTGGAATGTGCTAAATCTTCTGATGCTCCAATTGCTCTCAATACATAACTAGGTTCCAAACTGGCGCTAGTACAAGCAGAGCCACTGCTCAAAGCAACGTTTTTTAATGCCATTAATAAGGATTCGCCTTCCACATATGCAAAAGATAAATTCACACACCCAGGGTACCAAGCAACGACATCTCCGTTACGTATAACATGTGGTATATTTGACGTTATTGTTTCGATCAAACGATTGGAAAGCATTGTGATATACTTGTGATCATACTAAGAGAAAGCAGCAAACTATTTAAAATCCAGTATATAACAAAATACATAATACTGTTTCAAATAGAATTACCTCCATTTCTGCTTGCGACAATTCACAGGCTGCTCCCAAACCCACAGCTAAAGGAGCTGGAACAGTACCACTTCTCATACCTCTCTCCTGACCACCGCCACTTTGAATTGGTTCTACACGAACTCTTGGTCTTCTCCTTACGTATAAAGCACCAATTCCTGAAAATTCAATAAGCTGCAACTATACGAATATGATATATATAACAAATATTTGTAACTCTTAGACAAATACCTTTTGGACCATATATTTTGTGACCGCTGATCGACATTAAATCAATGTTCATAGCATTAACATCAACTGGCACTTTTCCAACAGCTTGAGCTGCATCTGTATGGAAAAACACCTTCTTTTTCCTACAGATAGCACCAATTTCTTCAACTGGTTGTCTTACACCAATTTCATTATTTACCATCATTATAGAAACAAGGGAAGTAGTTGGTCTAATTGCATCTTCTAATTGATTAAGATCAATAAGACCATTTGATTTCACTGGAATATAAGTCACCTCAAATCCTTCTGCTTGCAAGGCTCGACAGGAATCTAATACACATTTGTGTTCCTAGAACGAGAAAAGTATATAAAAATAAATGCAGCAGAACGTATAAAATATATTTAATATTTATCTAAACTTAACATACTATCTGAGTCGTCACAATATGATTTTTTTTGCCTTTGTAAAACCTTGCCACACCTTTTACAGCTATATTATTGGATTCCGTTGCACCAGATGTAAATACAATTTCCTTTTTATTTGCACCTATTAAATTTGCAACTTGCTATTGAAAATAAAACATCCGATTACTGTCTTTGAAAATCATAACTTGTAATATCAAATACAACAAAATCAAATAATGCTGGATATTAACTTTACGTGCAAGTTCAACTGCTGTTTCCGTTTCCCAACCGTACATATGTGTTCTGGAATGTGGATTTCCATAGTAAGCAATAAGATAAGGCATCATTTTGTCTAATACTCGTGGATCCTGCATAAAAATTATAAACAATTTCATTATAAATACTTAAATTAGAACATAATCTTTTATATTATATTTACCACTGGTGTAGTCGCTTGAGCATCTAAATAAAGAGCTCTGCCTTCCGTAGGACCCCTTTTATATTCATCAGTAATAACAGCTGTAAGTTAAAGATAAATTTATATATAACAGTTAATACAATATATGTATATAATAATTCTACAAGATGCAATACTTACATTCATAGTCTGTGATTTCTGATAAAATTTGACTACTAGCGTGTACTGCACGACATTCCTTGACACGATTCAAGGTTGTTAATAAATTTCTCGTCGGTCGAAACATATTAATTTTCATAAAAACTCAGATTTGTCTTAAGTATTTATAAATTCCGCAACATGGCATGTTCTAACCTTAAGTAACCTATCTGTTATTGTGTATAATTTTGTTTAACTGCCCATTTACCAATACTAATACAAATATGGTAATTATATTCTAATATTTTTCAATATCGAATACGACGTAGTTGGTACTCTCAGGATTGTTAATTATGCACTGACGAATGCTCACCGATTCAGGAGTATATTTTCGCATCAGAACTACTACAGAAAGTGGTGCAATTCTGTTCACATGTTTATCTTGTATATGTACATATACATGATATATACATATACATATATCATTTATAAAGATAGAAATGAATTACATCTTTATAGGTAAACAAAGGCGACAGTGAAAAAATAATAGTTTATTAAGTACAGTAAATGTGAAAATTATTTTTATTATTTCAGATTTTTCCAAAAGTACAAAAAATAACTTAAAACACATGTACATGACGTGTAAGTAGTAGGACATAAAAGTACAAATTACATTAAATATGTTTATATAGATAGACAATTTTGGACATACAGTACATTGTACTGTACAGAAATAATCACAATCATGAAATACTGATTAACGTATTAAACCTACTGACGATCTTTCGATAGATTTAGCGAATCACCGATATCGGCTTGTGACTGCGGTTTTTTATGCATCGTTGTCATATCCAACATTCCTCCGAAATCTGTTTTAGAAATTGATAAATCTTCGGTTCCTTGATACTCGTTCGATCGATTGAGCTTCGTATTATCATTTTGTACTTCTATTTTTTTTCGATCGGTTGAGTAGTCTTCTGGAGTGACAGAAAAATTTCTGCAAGATTCTGAAGATCCCGTAGTAGCTTTGAATTGCGATGATAAGGAATCGATCATCGAAAAATCGCTAGATTTACGTTCATTCCCTTCTATATCTCTCGCTGGAGAAATTTTACCGATTGGACCGAATAAATTTGCTATATTTCGCATATACGCAGACGGTGATGGTGACGGTGTTCTTGTAAAGTCTGCAATAGAAAATCCAGAGAGCTTTGCCAGGTCTGTAGTAGAAAAATTGGCTAATTTTGATAAATCTGAAAATTTGGTGATCTGTTGCGTTATATCGGCTAAAGGAAAATCAGATGTCGTAGATGACCGCGTTTTACTGATACCGGTGTCCGTTACAAGGGTATTGGATACCTTCGAAAAATCAGTTGGTGCAAAATCATAGTCACATTTTGTATTTTTCACGGAAACCGTTAGTTCTCCGGATTGAAAACTAGGTATCACTTCCGATGAAGGTATATGCTGTTTCGATGTCGCAGAACTTCCGTCTTTTAGTTGCGTAATCGATGCGGTATCCGTTGTTATAATATTATCTTTCTTAATGTTATCTCTAGAAGTAGATGGTTGCATCACAAAAGATTTCGACGTAGGAGTAAGTATGGCACCGTCTGGTTTAAAGTTTACGGGCGTGAGGAAGACCGCAGCATTGTTAGGTGCAAGCCCAACTCCCGGTGGAACTGCAGAAGGAACAAGAGATTCTGATGCCGGTACGAGTGGAAATTTGACAGCAAGATATTCGGGTGTTGTTCCATCCTCAGATCCAGGACAGATCATTTCTCTAATTACATCCCAATAAGATCCATTGGATCGATTGCGTCCAGGTAATTTAGACGCCAGTGAAGACTGTTAATATTACGTGTATTTTAGTATCGTTTGCACTATTTTTTATCGATTTTTATATACCTACCCTTAAACGTTCGAGATAAGTTGTGTTATTGTTAAAATTTGCAGTAAAATCAATACCTCCTTCGCTTTTGTAATATTCTATACATCTTCTCTGAAATAGCATACATGTAATGAACTAATAAGCTATGTGTCTGATCTATGATTAAGCAAACTTTGGCATGTACATACAATCTCTTCTAATGTGTCTTGAGAGAGAAAATGTTCCTGGGACAATGTGTAACTTAAAAGCATTGGCCTTGGATATTCGTGAGGTCGATTTTCAGGAGGCGGTAAAGACCAAAAAACATTAAAGTTTGACTCGTAACAGCTACCATCTGTGTTATAAGGCGCTAAAAATATTAATAATTCTTTTGTCAGTTTTATGCACGAAATTGTTAAAATGAATATAATAAAAAACACTAACAACATATTAATCCTACACACGGTGTATATCCATTGTCGCTAGGTCCTTTCATTCTAATTTGATAATCTAATTGAGAATCTACATCTCGAAGAGAAGGGGAAGCATGAGATCTAGGATGAGAATGGTACCATCCAACCAAAGTAACACGCTTCCATTCCATAGCTCTGGCAATTTCTGTTTCGACTGCAGCTGCAGCTGACTTATCTTTGCCAGAATATCTACATGGGAAGGCAGTTGTTATGGATAAATCTAAAATAGAAAATAAATGATATTTAATTAATAAAAAATGAATACTAACCATGCAAAAGTTTTTGAAAATGCTATTTACTGTGCGAATTAATATCCCAATGGCCACCTAGATAGCCGCATACTTCTTTATCCGTTAAATGACAATGCAAATCTACCAATAAGGCTGCAGTAGTCGTAACTGTAACTAAAAAGGGCTGTATTTTTCCAAGCGTACTAAAAGAAGTAAGCTCTACCATCGTACTCATATCCCTGAAATATACATAGTCATTAATTAAATCATAAACAATGTTTTCTTATATTATTTTCTTACATGGCATGACTTCTTATCCCAAGATTTGCATGCTTTACTGGTACCCGTACAACTTGTATAGGAGGACTTGTTTGAACCTTTTCCAGGCTCTCCTCCATAGATTCAGCAATTGCCATTGTTTCCATTTCTATCCTGTTTCTTTTATACTTAAAAAATTTTACTCTAATTAAAATTATAATTTTAAAAAGAATTTTAAATTCATTGTTTTTCTCTCCTAAAATTTACACAGTAAATAATCCTATTGGTATCAACTCATTATCGTTTAATACGAGAAACTATATTACATTGCACAGTGGGTAATCGTTAAGTATTAATTAAACATTCACAAAACACTTTACATTAGACATCGCTGTCATAACATTGTGTATTAAAGCTATTGAAAAAACTAGCCATTACCATCACCGGTATTATTGGCAAAAAATAATACCAGGCCTGCCAAGCATACGAACACGCAAGAGCAAATCTGATTTTCCTGGGGAAAATGGCAACCAAGAGGAACCAAGAGGAACCAAGAGGTCCCTACCACCTACAAAAAAATCAGCGCATTGGCACGCATTACGTTTAATTTGCAAGTATGTACTTCCGAAATCGGCAAATAATCAAATTTTCGCAAATGCGAGCATACTTTTAAAAGGGAGTTGTTGCATTGCATACTTTGCATTTCCGAAAGATGATTCTAGTAATTATATCGGCGTCTCATATAATTGAATTTTATATTTTTACATTCATTACTGAAGCATCGCGGCGATTTAATAAATAAAGAAAACAAAGAGACAATAATTTATCATAAGGTAATCAATGCAAACAGTTAAGAACAGTTTGGAAGGCTCGTTCTTACGAGTACATTAAGTTATGTTCTGATATATTTAGATTTGTGTGATACAAAGAGCAATGGCAATGAATGGTTCATTCTACGTATAACTCGTCTGTGCTATCATCATAGGCTAATAATTTCGTTGTACGCTCATTTATAGTTTTACATCCACAATGTAAACACGAATGAAATTGTAGAAGAATGAAATATTAGGGTATTGTAATATTATGTAGAATATTTAACGAAAAACGAGTAATCTTAAGATTCGATGGACGAATGTCATGTAGGAATAGCTAATAGGTTGGACGAGCCCCACTCTATTGAATGTATGCAGTAGTAGGGATGAGGTATTTGACAATGAATCGAAGACGCAACGGCCGGTTACGCGTCAGTACCCTTCGGACAATGAACGGGGTAAGAGTTTCTTTTTCAATTATGTTATACTCTATTATGTTTTGTTCACAATTATTAGTGACATCTATTATTACATTCTTTTTCCGTACACAGTATATTTTTTTCAAACTTTAAAAATCAATCTATTTTTAGCTTCTGTAGTTTTTATCACGGTACACGTAAACGTGCTACAACGCCATCCATTCGAAGCAACAACAGTTGCCGCTTTTATTAACTTCTTAATGCGCTCATTGATGGCCATCGCTTCAGGCACGTTGTCTGAAATCCTGTAACGATATCATGGTTTATACAATTTTTTTTATCACTTTCCTCATAAATCATGACGATAATAAAAGATATATACAAATTGGTAAAACGATTCTCCAATTCTTTTCTTTTTTTAAAAATGTTATTCTTCTTCTCGAGATCAGACCAATAACCTTTCTGAATTTCGCAAATGACTCTGGCGATGCAAGTTGGAGAAATTTGTTGTCCGCCTTCATTGTCGTAAGCCTATTTAACAATACATAGAACAAGATGTGACATTGGTTCGAAATAAATTCGTAGAAAATCACGAAGAAAATGATGTATTCAATACGAGCGAGGAATATACCTTGGTAGCGTTAATTTTCAAGGCTTTCAGAAGATAATCGATGTAAAGATCGTCGCGCGCGGTGGAGTGGCTCGATCGTTTCCTTCTTCCCGACACAATACCAATCGGAAGAAGAACAGGATTCGTAGCCAAAGCTGCGGCTGCTCCGATCAAAGCGACACCGGCTAATGCTTTTAAGGCCACAGCCTAATAGAAATGATCGCATAAGAAGCTATCCACGATACGCCAGAAACAAAGAAAACGCGATAAATCGTTCGAAAATTAATCAGCACCTTCTGCGCTTGAATATTCGGTTGCAAGGATGTATTTCCTTCTGGGTAATTTGGCTCTGCAGCTCCGAATTCATCGCCATTAGCGAAAGTCCCTGAAATTCCATAACCTCCACTACTAGTTGACCCTCCATAACCTTTGGGTCGGTTAAAACCGTATTCTCCGTATCCTCCGTAACCACCGTAATCGTATCCTCCAGAAGTCGTAGATTCGTAACTTCCAGGTTTACGCGAACTTTCACTTCCATATTTTGGACGGGAACCAAATCTGTCGTTCGTAGGAAGTAGCGTTAAAGTAGTTTCGCAAAATTGTTAAGTATAATCTCGATTGTATAATAATCGATTACCTGTCTCCTACTTGGCTCCCTTGGTATAACGAGCTTCCAAGATAGCTTTCACTTCCGGGTCTTCCTGCACTTCCGCCCCAACCTGGAGGTTGTCCTTGCGTCTGCCAACCGTACCTACAGAGTAAGAGGTTAATCGTTCGTTGCTAAACTCGCGTTTGGATGTATCTCTCGAGTGAAATTATCCGATACTACCTATCGGTTGGTAAACGTTCGCCGTATTTGGACGAATATCGACCGCCAATTGTAGGAACGTGATTATAATAAGAGTCGGGCCGTGTAGAAAAATTAGAATCGTATTTGGATCCGCAGCAGCTGGAACTTGCACGTTATAATTTTTCATAATGGAACGTTTTCGAAAACGCGAAGGTTTCTTTAAATATCTAACTTATCTCTGGACTCCGACTCCAGTCGATGGTTCACTGTTCTCGGTTGTTTGTCCAAATTTTTCTCGTTCGTCACACTGTCGTTACTCTTTACGTACAATACCTTCGAGGAATTTTTAGCTCGAACGATACTCGTTAATTGGTTGCCATCGATAAATTGTTTGTTAACGAGTTCAGAGGTTGCAGTTTTTTCCGAGAAAGTGCAACAAATTAAAGTGGTTATTAACAGAATGCAAATAAATCGATACAACATCGTAACGATATACGTAACTAATCATAAATAAATCAAACGAGAGCAAGCTTTTTAGACGCGTTTCGACGTAAACACAAAGCAAGAGTGACTCTTTCCATGGCGTAGTTTCACCTTTTTATATAGTTGTCACGCATGGAATATCGTCGCGTATTTGCCCTTCAGGACCGGGAACTTTCTTCTCGTTATCATTTCATCGATCGAAGTTACTTGCTGAAAAACGGACGTGACAGTATCTTGTCGAATCGATCTATTACGATAGAAATTTATTGCTCGATCTTTGTGCCTGTGCACCGCAAAATGCGTTTAAACGAAATATTCAAGAAACGTTTGGCCAGAAAATATTGACGAGTTTGGTTGCGTCCCTGTAAATCACGAAGCGTAACCAAAGGATGAGTAGAAGCGTGCCGGTGAAGAGAAAAGTGTCACCAGTGTGCCAACATTCTTACCGTCACGCTAAGAGTACAATTAACGTAGCTACGTGCTATGCAAAGTTTCGCATCTTGAAGAATTCGTAATGTCATTATTTTACGAACGAGAGTTAAGCGATAGTTTGCGCGTTCGAAATTCGGAACGATTGCCAGATCGTATCCGCCAATTCCCGTCAATGCTTCCGCTAATTAACGTTTGGCCAATTCTGTATTTTTCCGGAATTTCAACGAGCGTGTAACATGTAGGTACGTTTCCTTGATTTTCTGATTTCTCGTAAAACGCCCTTCTATCGGATCAATTTGTTTCCATCGGAGGAAAATCTTGGCCGAAATTTATAGCTCCCGCTATTGATCGATTCAGGAATCGAACTAGTATATAAAAGAATCTTACTAGATTTATCAAAAACGGCGTACAATAGATTGTAGACTTCGAGCATAGATACAGCTGGTAGCACGAAATACAATAGAACAATTTGTTCCGCCTGGATGTTTACGATGTCACCGGCTATCAAATCCAGTAATCGCGTGTCGTAGCCCGTTGCAACATACTTAACAAATTTGTCTGTCTATCGTGTGTGAATCGTTGGCAAGGTTGAAGGAAAAGTAAACTCGCGATTCCGAAACTGTGACCTATCGTAACGAGGAAAGCGACTCGAGCTGGTTTCGAAAGCGTGCAATTCCTACGAAAGTAACTATACTTTTTGGATAAACTTTATATCGAATCGAGCAAGCAACGCGTTTCGAGAAGATAGATTTATTATCCGTTGTAAAGTAAAAAAGTCCAAGGAGAAGAAATCCGTGTTTTATGCAAAGGGATTGGAGAGTATGCAGACATCACGGAGTTAATTTAAAGCAAAAAAAAGAGGGAAAGGTCGTCGATGGAACGAGAAAATTCGTTGCACGAAAGAGGAGAAAGATAAAGGAAAGAAAAGAGGAGGAGGAGGCGGAGAAGGTGGCATAGGCAGAGAAAGAGAAGAGGAGAAGCAGGGTCGCGGAAGGGTGACAGAAGAAGATACGACAAGGACCAAGAGATCGCGGAATGGAGCAAGAGCGGAGTAATCAATACGCATTCACACGCGGTGGCTAGCATCCCGTTTCCATGGGGACCGACGCTGGCGCATGTGCAACCTAAGCAACGTTGTACCGTCATAGAAATTCGTTCAGATACAATTCCGTGGCAGTCGAGCGCGGAGCATTCCATACACGCCTACCCTCTCGGCGTCGAGCCGTTTAATCGGCAAGCTTCGAATCCCCTTCGATTGCTCCCAGAATTCCACGCGTTTCGATCGCTGCACCTAATTGCACCTAATTGCACTAAATTGCACGAAATTGCACGAAATTGCACGAAACTGACCCATCTTACCCCTTGAGCGCGATCAATTAATTACGTAGATCGTGTTCGTCGTTCGCTGGCAGCGGTAACGCGTCGACGATAGCCAAATTTTTAAGCTAAAACATAAAAAAGACAAAGACGAAGCTAGATACACGGGAAATAGGTGTTCCCTCGAGAACGGTCATCTGGTGTTCTATCGTTGTCATCGTAGAATACGGTGCAGCGTTCGACTCTCGGATGTTCACCCCTTGGCCAAGTCAGAGGGGATAGAGGTGTTGGAGTTAGCGGGTAACAGGGGGTGCTTCTCCATCGAGCGCCTGCGTCGAGTCCTCGATGACGACTCGACGAGGTAGGTGCTCGACCCGGACGCAGTACGGAAGAAACGTCGAGCACGCAGAGTGCCGTCCTCGTGACACATCTTGCTTTTTCTTTCGTCTTCGCTCGTAGCAACAACGACACGTAACTAAAGTTGTCCGATCAAGCATTTCGTCGGAATCGACCAGTGTTCGACCAGTTTCATGCAACAGCCACGAGACGTTGCCCCGAACCCTCGATCGTTCAGTTACCCGTAAACGAACAGAATATCCGATAAATTCGAAGGCGGACTTATCAATGATTCGAAATCGCGGCAAGATGAAATACGTCTCTTGAACGACTCTGAACACTTTCGAACGATTCGAGTGATGCGCCGAACGTTGAACGTACGTTTATATCGTGAACGTTGCAAGATATCGAGCATAGTGATAAACTTAGACATAATATAGATGTGTCGCGACGAACCAACCCAAGGATGAACCATCTCTGTTTTATCAACGGCATGCTTCGCGTGGACTCGAGTACGACGACCGATTGACATCCTGCACCGCTACATTTTCTTACTTTCGTCGTGTTACATTCTCGTCAAGAACAACAGGTTGAAGTTTCGAGTTTGATCGTAATATCGGGAGATCGCTGGAAACGAACCACCGAACATTTAAAAGTACTCGTGATGAACCAAGGCCATCGGCCGGCAACGTTCAAGGTCTGACAATTGAACGATGCATTTCCGGTAAATCGAAGATTAATTGTCGAAGAGCCACTCTTAGCAGAGTAACAGCGAGCTTAGTCGCATTTAATCGTCGCTCGCATGTGGGTCACAAGTAGCATTCGCCAAAGCTAACGGGATAGAGGGTTTACCGAGTAGAGAGGTAAGCTTGTTAAATTGCGTTACCCTCGTGCGCCTTGCGTTGCACCTATTCCCTCTTCTTTTAACGTTTTCCGGCAGGGTTCTTCGAGATTCAGTATGGGTCGAAGTAACCGAAAACTTAGCGAACGCGTGCATCTAATTCGTACCTTATCTTCCGATTCGGGACAACGCGACGATCGCGTAATCGCGGAATTAAGGTGTCGACCGCGAAGTACAAATTATGCGCCGAAAAAAAGGATATTTATCAATTATCTGATCGATTATGGTTCGGATCACGTGGTACTAGCAATTTGTGGTGTCCTTAACCTCCTAGGAAATCAATGTTCTTCGCGTAACGATAACCAGCTGTGCTCTATTTTATGTTCTCGCGTTAAACGACAAGGGTCATTGTATTTCGCGTAACAGAAAATATCGTTTCTTTCTACGATATAAGGGACTCGATAAACAAATGTTTTGTAACGATCAGGGCTCGCTCGCCTCGCGAATGGTCCATACGAATATCTGTGCGATAGAACCATTGTTCGAGATCATTTCTATACCCGTTATATCTGTATCGCGCCAAAAAATACGGGTGAAGCAGTGTCTATCACCACCGTCTACATCTGCGATTTTCTTGTCGACACATTAATTTCATTTATAGAAACCTAACTTGGCCTAATACCTTACTCAGGGACACCGATACCGCGAGTATTAAGCAACAAGGATTATCGCTTCGCATCGCGTTGTATCCATTATTTTCCGTTCTAAGGTTTCATTTTGCGTTATGCGCCTGTTAACTGGTCATTCGCGTACGACGTCGACACGAGAAATCGAACCGCGATAAACGACCTTTCAGCTACCGAGCGTAAATCGACGAACGGGCAGAGAGGAAACTCGATGTCCTGGAAAAAGGAAGCGACTCGTTAAATTTATCCATCGTGATTCGGATAAGAATCTATCGGTCTGATTTATGGGATTTAAGTGAAACGTAACTGTACCGAGAATGCGTCGCGGTTACACAGATCTTACCGCAAGTGATACTAGTGACACGGTGGAGGGTTTCTAGTGGATGTCATTGAAAACGCGCGTCGACTGGTAGGGACGTTTTACGTCGCGCCATTCTCCTCGCAACGACGCGACGCGACGAAACCTTCGAAGAAAACGAAACGACACGCTACACCAAACTTCGAATTTGAAACGCTTTTATCGGTGAAATATCGTTCAGCGTAGAATCTTCTTTTCATTTAGTATTTGAATTCTGAACTTTTCGTTCTCGGCTCGGCGAATCAACGGGGCTCCAGAGATCGCCGCGAGTCGCGGCTAGTTTCTTTTCTCCGCTGGGCCGTGTATCGTCGCGTAGATGACTTTCAGACGACGTCCGCTTGTCACAGAAAAATACGGAAGAAAGCCGAGGGACAAAAAAGAAGGAAAAAGATAATCTACACGGAAAGAAGGTGTACGATGAAAAGTGGTTCTTTGGATGTGCACCCAGTGTAATGAGAGCCCGCCTTGATCCACCACGTAAGAACGCGTTAATGACCTTTGGACGGAACTTGTTACAAAAGATACCGTTATGCCGCATCGTCAAAAGTATCGCGAGTCTTTCTTTAAACGGAAACATTTTCGTACGCGTTGAAACGAAAGAATCGTAGATTTCGTTAGAAAACCTCGGAAAGTCGCGCGCGCGTTCCATAAAATCTTACGCTCGATTTTCCCCCTCGCATTATATCCGGCTGAAAGATCGCGTCGAAACAGTCGCGCCGCGAATAATCATGCTCGCCTCCAGAGGGCAAACGAATCGAAAGTTTCGCGTTCAAAATTTCGCGATCAGAAGCTGACGAAGCTACGATTACGCGAAGTAAAGAAATCCTTGGACAAACGACGAAACAACCGCGAAAACAGCATCGGGCCGCATAATGGAGAATCGCGAGGAACCCGAGAAGCTTTGACACTCGGAGGAGGAAATTGTCTGAGTACGCTCCCTTTTGGGAAATCGGTAGCGGCAACGCATCCCCTCGTAACTCCAGTTAAACAGACAGAGAGGAAGCTTTCCGCTTTATCCTCTCCCCTACGATTTCACCCTTCGCCTTTCCAACGAAAAGGGGCAGGAATCGACGGATGAAAATCTAGTCGAATCTTTACGCTCGCATCCGCGGCGTATCGAAGCTGGAAAAAATGAAATTGCCACCACCGCCGTCACGCTGTTCTTCTCGGTCGATAACGCAACGGTTTCCGTCGGGGGCTGAAAGAAGAAAACGCTTCATCGTCGAGTACTCGAGAGTCAGACGAGCGAACGAATATTGCTACGGTAAAACAATACTCGAGAAAGTAAGAGAGGTACGGGAAATATGCCCGGTCGAAATTCGTCGATTTTCTTCGGTCGGACAAAAGGTACTCGTACATCATTCGTTGGGCCATCTAAACCCCTGTCGACGCAATAATCTGCTAATAAACGTTCGTATCGAGAGCGAAGCAACGTCGCGTTATAAAATTACAAACGGAACCTATTTTTGAGACAGCGACGAGGAAACATTACAATCGAGCTCGTCAATGGTTTTCCAACGAGACGCGAAGAGACTGTAAACGCCCGAACAGCTAGGATGAAAACTTTTTCGCGTTCTCGTCGCTTTTGTTAAGATTCGATGTACGCGAACCTACCATCGAAACAACCTAAGAGACTGAAAGAAACAAACTCGGCTTTAGAACATCGTTAGAATGATGGACGGGAGAACTGGCAAAATTAAGGAGAGCTAATGGAACGTTGACCGTGTTCTTTTCACGTATTCTTTCTTTTCGGTTCAGGCACTTTTAATATCAACTGAACGGAAGGTGAAACTACGAAAACATCGTTGTTCCATTCGTTTTCGCGCGTTACGATGCATCCGAATTGCGTGTACACACTCTCCTAATTTAACAAGTATTGTTCCTGTAATTCGTATTCTGTTTCTCATGCGTTAACCGTTAAACCATGCTGAAACTTAACAAACGAGAGCACTTGTTTAGAAAGTTGCGCGTGTATTTAAACGCAACGTCATAGGGGACTTGGATTTCCATACATTTGAATTAGTCCGCCCACTACGAGGGCCACGTTTCTGTCCCTAATTTCTTTAGCAAGTCGAAGCTGTTGACGCTGAATTGGTTCGTTTGTCGCAGTTGTTTGGTCTTAGAATTTTTCAAAATTCAGTTCACGATCGATTAAGCAATTACGATTTCAGCGTTAATCGGAGCAGTTATCGTTTAAAGTCGTTTATAAACGTAACCTAGTTACATTTATTTTCGAGCAACGAGGAACGAAAAACGAACATCGTAATTTAAAATGTCAATTACAAACCTTTCCAGCTTGGAAACTCTATCACGGCACGCGTGTACGAAGTAAATTAATGGCTATTACGATAGGGATCGAAATGGATTTAGAAATTCCACGTGTGGCTGTCGTATTTTCTACAAAAATTCTGCCTCCGACACGAACCTAAGTTTTAGTCGCGCTACTTTTTTACCGAATTTCCAAGAATTTCTGTACTCTTACGTTTCATGTTTTATTTACGAATCTTCTCGCGACAACGCACAGCTAGAACGTGCACGAACGTACTATTTTCTACCGTTTCTTTCGCAAATTTCCTTACGAATACAACGAACCTCGAGGGATCCCATTTGTATCGACGCGTCTACTGGTTCAACGAGAGCGTATTGCTTCGCAACCGTATTTGCGTACGCGTGTTTGGGGTACGCGCAAGGGTGCATTCGTTTACCGGAAACTCGATTTCAGAGCTTCGTTGATTCAATTGCGACGTATGTGGTCGCTAATAAGTTTAAAAGCAGCGTACACGGCACTTACGGATATCGTTTTATCATCCTCTTTCTCTGTGCCGTTATATCGACGAGAAAAAGAAAAGCGAATTATGTGTTTAACGATATAATTCGCTTCCGCGTCTTATCCAATGATATCATCTGTCAAGGCACTGCCCTGCTTTCACTCACGCTGCCCTGAAACACGCGATCAAAATGACCTATGGCTTTCTACGTCAGCGAGTACTACGGATGAATAAATTTCGATAGTTTAACGTTTCAAGCGGGAAAATGTCGAAGGTTGTTTGTTGGAAATAAAGACAAATAGGCCGATCAATTAAGAGTTCTAGTCGGTAAATATTTAGTCGTACGTAAATAATATACCCTGTTGCGAAAAATGGGGATCCTTACCGTTAGTCGAATGTTCGTCGGTAAACGATAAACGAACAAACACGCGGTATCGTGAACGGCACGAAACAGAGGCAGAGGACGTTTATTTGCTGGTCGTTTCGTGATCGATCGGACAACCGTAAGCAAAGTAACGTTTCTTTTATACAACGAAATCTTTCTCGAGGTTTAGAAGATATGTTCGAGCGCCCATCGGATCGCAGTTTAATATTCGATACCTTCGAACGAATTAAATTAGAGTGGTCGTTAGAACTCGGAACAGTCGATTAGCCGAAACGAACGGTTAAATCGTCCACTAATCCGTAACCGTTTCTTCGTACCGAACTAATTCGAAGATTCTCTGATACAGGAAGAAAATGTGGAGCTCGGTAACCGCGGCTGGCACTGAAAACGGGCCCGCACCACCTTCCAGAAGCAAGCATAGTGCTACTTTACTCGCCGGGCACGTGTACCTACTAGGAGGACGAAACGGCAATCTTCCCCTCAAAGATCTCTGGCGGTACAGTCTGGGTAAGTGATAATTGTCGTTGCTTTTAATTTTATCTCATCGGAGTACGCGCACGCGTAGCCACGGCATAAGAGTAACGCGTCGACTGGATTAGGGAAAACGATGGATAGGGAAGGCGGGCGAAAATCGTGAACAGGGAAAATCCGTGTAGTTGGAAGGCGATGCTATATGTATAAAACACGATGTCTGAGTACCCCGAGCTACACGATACACGATCAACATCTCTGACCGACGCACCCCATATCGTCTCGCTTCGCGAACGAGGGTGCGCGACGGAATTTAAACGGGGTTCAGTCTGATCAATAATACGCCATTATTAAAGCCCACCTATATCAACTAAATCCACAGACGATACTCCACAATTACGTACATTTCCACGAAGATCAGACGTGACCGAACGAATTGCACCCTTTCGCGATAATCAGCGGTTTATACGGACGCGTCAGCCAACTTGTTAACGAGTTGTACATTTATAACTACGTCGTCGCTTTTTATCGTCTTTTCGGAGAAAAAATTCACGCGGGAAGCCACCTCGCAGAGAGTAAAATAAATCTATCCGATAGAGGATTATTCGGTTCAAATGGCTGACCACTTTGAACTCGGTCAAGTTTCGATCGTCTAACTGGCAACGTTTTAAACGTATTCCCTGTAGGCTCGATCGTTCGATGACGGAATAATTTAACCTATAGCTAGAGAATTCGAAATTCGCGGAAATGTTTATTTCGATCTTCTAGATTTTTTATTTAGACGTGCCTGATTCTATGCTTCGCAAGAAAATACATATATCGCGTACGTAATTACGATAGAATTGATGTTGGGTGGACCGATGGGCCGCGGAAGTCTCTATTAATCAGCGGGGATTGTTCGACCGCGTGTTCGGGTGAATATTAAAGCAGCGTCGAAAGGGTTGGAAACGTGGTGGAGGTTCTCTCCTGGGGCAAATACTATCCAGGGACCCCATGGTATATTTTTAAAAGCCTACCACTGTCGATACTTGAACTTGCAAAAATATTATGATAACTCAAAGAATCACGAGAGTACTTCATCTTTGAACGTTTTTGTTTCACCCTTCTCTTCGACCGGTACTGATTTCGAGGGGTTCCCGGTGCTTACAACCTATCGCACTAAATGGATCTCTATCGCGACATTAACAATTTTCTTCTCAAAACTTCTGCGTTGAAACGTGTGAACATTTTCACGCTTCGAAGAAAATCGCGAAGGTTGGAGTCGATTGATCACGAATGCACGCTTCCGCTACGTTATCGATGAAAACCGTATCGGTCGCGATAGAGATCCGATGCGACGAACAATCGTTCGCCAGTCACGTTTGTTCGCTTTTTTCTTTCGTAAAGCTTCGGTAATTTTACCTCGAAAGCAGCACTTTTAGACAAAAGAGTGCATTGCTTCGTAACCAGCTAGATACGACACGTGTACGTAATCAATGTCGGGCATCTCTAGTAGCATCTCTAGGTGGTCTACGAGAGTTGCAAGTACTTTAGCCGGAGCCATTATGTCTCTTACGTAAATTTCGTAGGCTTTGTTCTTGAGCACGTTCCAGTACGAAACTATCACCCGGCTACTTAATCTGTACGAAATATGGATTATCCCTCGGCGCGCCAGAAAATTACATTGCAAAATCTCGCACGATATTTACAAACGCGACGATACTGTTCACAAAAGTACTCGTTCCTTCTTTCTCTTTCTTTCGGACATATGTATGTACAACTTCGTGCCTCGCCGACTTTCTTCGCTTTTATTTTTCTGAACAGATTAGGGGAGCGTCCCTTTCCTCTTTTCGTAAAACTTCCCGAGGGTAAAGACCGCCCGTCTTCCTATGCCCTTGCAATAAAGAACTTCAACGTTCCCTTCGTCGGAACATTAACTTACCGCTAAAACAATTTAGATTTATTTAATCTTTCCTTTCATATTTTCGCGTAAAAATCACGAATCTATTTATCAAATTCTATCGGCGCTGTGACAGTATTTTAGGCAAAAGGTAAAAGATAGAGGAGTATACCGTCAACGCGTTTTTCTTATCCTTTGTTCCCTTTCCATAGCCAATATTAAGACTCGATACCGTTATCCGTTGAACGTCTCGTTATTTTCTGTACCACCTTGTCACTGCTTAATGTGTCGAGTCTTCGAACTTACCCACTCATCTTCTTCGCTCTCCCTCTGCTTCCAAGAAACCTTAATACGGGGGGGATTTATTACGGAACAGTAAATTGTACGGGCGGGTGAATGCATGATTTAACGCGTTGAAAAAGACTTTCGCGGTATCCATGAAATCGCGATCGTTTCAATTTTGCCAAAAATTCGTTCGGCACGACGCGACACCGATCAGCGTCCAAGTTCGCGAACATGTTTCTAACGTGTTTGCGGTATTCTTCGTCGTTGCGAAAACTGGGCCAATTAAATGCGCGTCACCGCAGTGAAAATAGGCAATTAAAAATCGCAACAACCGCATGCAGTAAGTTAAGCGTTCTACGCGTACACGCGATATACATAGATAAGACCAGCCCCCCTTTGTTCATTTTCGTGTCTCCTTATTTTTCTTTTTTTGTCTGCGGTTTTTTCCGCCGCAGCTACATCTTCCCCTCGCGTAAATGCAGAAAAGCGAGGTTGCATAAATCTTGTTTATCCTAGCCGATGCAAAGAGAGACTGGTATATGAAAACGGTTGGAATAACGAGCCGACGCGTTAACCCCTTCTTTATTTTTCTTTACAGCCGAGAGCAAATGGGAGGAATTGCATCCAGAGGGAGAAAGGCCGCCAGCACTTCAGGAACACAGCGCGGTAGCTTACAAGGATTGCCTTTACGTTTTCGGGGGTGAACTCGGCTTTTCCGCGGGCACGGAAACTCCGCTTTGGGTCTACAATGTCAAGGTAACGTATCACCCCAGGCAAACCTACGTTGCAATCCTTCCGATAAATTATACTCGTATTCTTTACGCGAAACAAAACGCAATATTTTCATTCGCGATATTCTTCTGGAAAACGCTTCGCATCCGTTTAATTTCCATTTATGTGTAGAATTTGTTGCGCGCGTAAATTCGTTATCAAGATTTCGTTCCGTCGAAGGTTAGTTTCATCGAAATTTACATGATTCGATCTACCGAAGCCACGATAGCCCGTAGGCGTTTACTCCCGCCACGTTTCTGGAATCACAACGAGGGGTCACAGCACCCTCGATTTAGCCGACCAGACGAAACTCCGTATCGGTCTTGATTGACAATATCTTGCTTCAACGCTTTTCCTTTCTCGTTCGTTAATCGAACGTACGAGTAATTCGGTATAGTAGTATACATATACACGTGTGTATAATGATAACAACGAAATAATTCTAAATCGAGACCAGTGAACACGTACTTCTTGTACACGTACTCGAACGGAGAAGCGATATTCTCGTTCGCCTATTCGATGTCGCGCTTATTATCTTCCCCAAGGAGTCCTTAGAAGTGTTCATCGAGAGTAACTCTAGAGCAGAATCGTTCGATGCGGTCGTCTCATAGTGGTCCTTCGTTGCGTGTCACCGATCGCTGAATTCAACCCTCTTCTGTTCTTCGGAGATGGATAGGATGTTCTCGTGTAAAACTGGTTGTACCCGATGACGTTCCTATTGATTTAGTGGTTTCCCGAGGGTGCGATTCTTTCGCCCCTGTCTCTTCTTCTTCATCGGCGACCCCGTGTACCGTGTACTCCCCTGCAGAACGAGCAGGATCATTAAGAGTTTCCTTTGCAAGATGCGATACCGAACTACGAGATCGTTATTAAGAAACACGCGAAGGGCTGACGTTCAACCACTTCCCGATACCCGAACAGACATTGTCTCGCAAATCATACGAGTCAACCAGATGATCGTATTATCAAATCGTGTACGCGTCTACGTATTCCCGCTATCGCGTCATCTCCGTGATGGCTAATGACTAACGCGAGATTCATTTGTCACTGTCAGAGATCAGCTATCGAACGCGTACACTTTCCGTCGAATGCGGCGCGTTTATACAAGTTTCCGTTTGTCGATGATTCGCTGAAATTGTCACGATGTCTACCGGAACACGAATGCACGTGGATCGAAACTGCGAATAGAATGCTCCTTTATTCGATAACGTTTCATCTTTTACTGTCGCATATGCTGTTCGGTGTCCGTTCAAGAATAACGTTTCTTAAGTAATGTAGAGGGTAGCAGCTGTTGTCAACACCATTTTCTTCTGTTTCGTACCCTCGAAATCGAGTAGCGCTTATCCTCCCGAGGGCTCTTCTCCCGAACCTGTTTGGCATTAAAAATTGATAAACCGAGACACGCGAGAAACACGGTATCAATTTTCGCGTCAACGATTCACCAATCTTTCTACCGACATACATGTATACACATAACACGCAAACGAGAAAAGTATTCTTTACAACTTGCGCTGGTTGAAAGATTATAACGAGAAGGGTTGCAAGAGTTTAAATTTTGTTCCTTCGTCGTGTTGCTATGGTTACCTTAGGTACGCTTATTTTTATTCGTTGAACCATGTCGGAGACTAGGGATATTGCCCCGTTGCTTCTCTCTTCGTTGTGTATTATTGAAATTCGCGTTACAAATGCATCAAGCAAACCCGATTGGTTAAGCCGGAGGGGTTGTTTCGAGATACGTTCTCTTTCTACCGTGTCTTGCCTCGTTAAATTTTCTGTTCGGTTCGTGTTCAGCGAAATTGAAAAATCGAGAAACCAAATCTAAAGTGGAATATGTTTCCCAGCAAACTCGAAGATAAGGGTCAATGTTGCATCGCGTGCACTTTTTTCAAGGTCAGAAAGAGTCCGTATGTTTGACGACAACCGTTTTCTTGCTAATTTTACAACGTTTTAACGTCGATGGCGAATTTAGCTAGTACTCTACCCTTTTGCGTCCCCCTCGTGTCGTAATACGGGGTAGACGCAAGTGGCTGTACAGACCTATCAACTTTAGGCACGTACTTCGAGTTACGTAATTACTTTCAGCACCCCTGGTGTACGGCTTATATACTTTCCTTCCATCTTCTCTGCTTTGTATGTACGATCGCGAACCCTTGGATAAGGCAACGTATTCTCTTTTTGCTTCTTACCAGTATGACTGGCTGAAACGAAAGACGTACGATTGCCACTATACATCGAAAGAATTGCCAATGTCCATTCTAATCGAGGATTTCGCTTCGTGCACTGCTCGTACACAGCGAATACAAGTGTTCAGAAACGAAACAGCTATCGATCGCGTCAGTAGGAACGAGAATTGCTCCGAAATTTACATTGACACGATTGTCATTGGACCACCGATAACATCGCATAAGATTAAATTGCAAGCACGTGTCGGTTGTTTAGAAATAGAATGATGTAAATACCTATGGAAGAAGCGGGAAAGCCTTCTTGAACGAATCATGCGTCACACCTGCGCCCTACATTTTTTGCAAGTATTTTATCAAGGTAAACTGTTAAAAATAGATCGATGCGGCTAATAAATCGATAATATTCCATATATTTTTTTTACGCGGTACAATGTTTTCTCGTCATTTGAGAGGGAGTAATTTACAATCACGTTAAGCCTCGAGTATTAAAACTGGTATCTATTCAAAGGACAAGAATAAGGGAGTGACAAATTGGAGCTGTTCCGTACCTTTTGTCGCGGGCAACCCCAGTCATATTGGGCATTCAAAAAACTGCGGTCTAGTCGGGATTAGAAAATCTCCAAGCCTATTGTTACCTATCCCCAAAGGTTAATGACCATGAAAGTATTCGATGAGTATTTTTTTTTACAATAGCGCGGATCGATGAACGTGTACCTAACGTAAATTATGCTTAATCAACTTTGCTTGTATTTAGACGAACACGTGGAGAAAAGTAAGAGCACAGCGGGGTTGTGCAGTTCCTAGAGGACGGAGAGGCCATACCGCCTTGGTTCATCGTGGTCAAATGCTCATCTACGGTGGTTATCAAGATTTACGCGGCAGCTCGCCCGAACTATGGGCGTTTCACTTCGGTACAGACAATGAAACGATTACTCTCTTTTCAAACGCGTGCACGTAAAAATATAACGAACCGATTGATCGTTTAGAAACGGAATCGTGGCATTTGCTTTCGTCCAGCGAAAGTGGTCCAGCAGCGAGACACAAACATTCCGCTGTTTTACACGGAGATGCGATGTACATTTATGGTGGGATGACCGATCTGCAAGAAAGAAGCGACTGCTGGCGATGGGACGTCAACACAGCTTCTTGGTGTCTGCTGAAAAATAAACCAGGTCCAGGACCTCTTCACGGACACGCGGCGTGTAGACTTCCCAGTTGTATGCTGATTTTCGGCGGAGAAAGCGGTGGTTTAGCTACGAACGAACTCTGGAGATTTCATTTCGGTAACATTTCGAACATACTCGGCGACGAACACCGCTCGGCGTACCCGCAGCGATACAACCTCAAGTTTTTTAACAGGTACGGAAACGTGGGAGAAATTATCGGTGCCAGGTCCTAAACCGCAACCAAGGGCAGAGAGCGTTGCTCTAGCGGTTTCCGAATTGCTAATACGAGGGACCAACATGGACAATTCGAAACCGAAGCCAAGAAATCAAAGAACGAGGCTTTGTAACAGTAGAATATCGCCGAACGAAGCACCAGCTAGACCAAGTTTTCTCAAGGAAATTTCGAAATTGTCACAAATCAATCTGTCGCGATTGAGTCATCCGACCAAGTGCAGTTACTCCGTTCTGAGCGGTCAAGATGACAACGAAGAAAGTCCTCAAGAGGTAAGGTCGTCTTATTCGTTGTGTACGATACAGGAAATAACCATTTCTCTAAAGTGTTAAATGCACGCGTACAAAAGTCTAAATGCGCACGAAACGCATGTGACAATTGAGCCTGCCCGCAGGCGAATTCGTATTATCCTTTTCAGCAAGTGGACACCGAGGTGGTGGAGCCGTCTACGGGGATGGTCAAATCTCGAAGCGCTAACACGTTGGCGCGTCGACGACAAAAGCCAGCGGAAACAACGGTCAAGTCATCGGACGCTAACAGCACCGACACCGCGACCGGTACATCCGGAATGACTAGAGATCCTATCTCCGTACCAAATTTCCGTGCGCTCACCTTACCCACCCCAGTTTTAACACCCGTGGAAGCAGCCAGACTCGTTTTCGTTGACCCGGACGAAAACAGCGACAACGAAGAACGAAAAGAACCGCCTACATCCAGGCTAATAGAAGTTCAAGAAGAACGACGGTGAGTATGCTTTTTACATTCTGCATTTAATTGTATAGAAAAGAAATGTACCTAATCGTAGAAACGGCAACTTCTACGTAGCTGGAGACTTTATACGCGGGTTGCCGACTGTTTCAGAGACTTTGCGGCTGTACATCAAGCCTGTCAACCCAGTCGGGGAGAAAGTTACAGTTCGCATCTTTACGAAGCGGCGCTTCAAACTCCGAAAACTCCAACCACCACGAAAATACCCACGTCAGCGTCGGTTAGATTCGCTGATTTAGAAGAGGGCGAAGAATCAACGTCCGATTATGCGAGTATAGAGGCGAGAAGTCCTGGCGACCCTCTGGCCGACGATGATTGGCCATCCGGACGAAAGTGCAAACAGTATCGACCAATAGTTACTCCGTCGACGATTCGCGAAGGTCAATTCGGTTTCTGCAATCCAAATTACCTTGGACTTGACGAAACGAAGAATCATCATTCTCATCAGCAACAATCTCAAGATGGGAAGTATGCAAAATTGTTGAATAGCCCGCCGGATAGCGTTTTAGAAGACGAACCGGGCAGATCTGCCTCGCAAACGTTCGCTGAACTGTTGGAGCTTCAAGAAATCAAAAGGGTTCCCAGAGTGCCGCCGAAAAGTTTGCCGTTAGGATCTCCTTCTCGAAGAGCTGTTAGTGCGTCCAGAGCAGAAAGACAAAGAGCTAAAGTTGTCGCGGCTGATATCAATGAATCGGAAACACCATCGTATGGACCAGCACCGCTCTACGTTTTCGTAGTTGGTGGAAAGGAAAAAGGCCAAGTTACCGTGTTCGCGAGGCCTGTTTCTCTGTGGAAACTCCAATTAGCACCACATATTTTTTAAAGGTGTTCAATTTCGTTAACTATCGTTCTAGAAGTCGCGGTCAGTCCTGCAATTACATAATAGTTTTATCGCGTTTATTTCATTTGTTGCTCGTTGTTCGTCGAGAACGACAGAATTCTATTATTTCGTTCTTATAATTGTGCGAGTTAAAGGGGTCATCGATCCGAGCGATCAGTCATATTACTTATACAAGCAATTAACAAATGCGATTATAGAGTGCCAACTGTTGTTTTATCGTTTCTAGTTATCTTCTACCTATTTAAATGATACATTTTTTCGTTGTTTTTAGTCTCGAAGACTGAATATTTGTTCGATTAGCCATACGTTTACTTTGAAACGATATCGAAGTTGTTTTATAAATGTGTTTTCTTACTGAAATATACAACTTTATGGTGCAATATCGACTATTGTGATTAGCACATGAAAGTACTCGAGCTTAAAACTGTGGATTCGATACTCTGATTCTATTCAACAAGACATAAGAACGTCGTGCAACATTGATTTACGGTTCTTATCGAAGTTCCGTTTAAATGATCTGTTATGATCACGTTCAACTTTAAAACTAGTATTTCATCGTACTAACAAGAATAAATTGTATTTTATCGTGGTTCTAAAAACAATGCGTAAGTTTCCATTTTTCGTTTATGTGCGTCTTAATGGCATATCGTTGAATAAATGAATTGAATCAGTATTTGAATTGATCTCTTTCGAGATAACGTGTGCATGTTTATCAATATATGGAGTAATCGTAATTTCAAATTGATTTGTTTGCTTCGCTATTTTAGTTTAACTAACGCAACTGTACACGAAACGTTCGTATTTATAATGTACTTGCAAACGAATATGAGAGTTCATATTGAACCGATTAAGTTAAGATGATTGTTCTGCGATTTAATTTCTAAATGAAAAAACTATTACAGTAAACGTTCGTATAAAGGCGCGAGTCAAGCGAGTCGAGGGAATAGTCAGATTTAAGAGGAGTATACATCGTAAACGGCGATCGACGAATCCTTCTGTAGATTTATTGTAAGCGACCCAATTTTTCATACCATTGTAGATAGAGAAATTTGTAAAGTTGTAAACTACCGAAACTTTTCAACTCGGAAATTAAAAATAAGTAAGCTGCCGTGCTTACATCATATAGATACTAGATTAAAAAATACTCGCTTGACTTGCATTTAACTGCCATCGACTGTGAATTCAGTATCCGTAGATTATTAAGTAGAACTTTAATATCCATAAGCTTGATATGACGTTTAAAACGTTTTGAATATTAATGGAGATCGGTGTGTGATTGTGTCCAATTGTGAATAATTAAACTACGATTCGATTATTCTGTCGAAATTAGATTTTTATAAAAACATGATTTTTTAATGAAATTTCATTGATAATCGTGCACCATCTAGATTACAATTTAAGCGAAATATTAATACGGAGACTGTGTCGATGTTTTCTTTTTTTTTTTTTTTTTTTTTTCGAATTCAAGAAGTCGCGTGAAAAATGAAATTGTGTTCCGAAACAAGAATATTTATCATCAACGTTGTTTCGTTAATACTACAAAATCAAGATCGAGAGTCTCCGCTATGACTGGATTTCGGATTTATAAAGATAGCATATTAGTTTCGATAGATATATCGTAAGTGGAAGAAATGGTAAAGTACGGTGGGAGATTTCTTGTTCATGTAGAGTTTTTACGCCCACAAAGGCCCAATACATGTAATCCATCCATAAGTAGCAAAGGTCAATGGGGCATCTCGTAAGCTGAATATTAACAAATAATTTATAATAATTTCGTGTTAAACTAACAAATGGTACGTTTGTACGAGTATTTATTCGAATAGTAACATTTATTCGTATAATATTATAAAATTCGGAAGATTTCTTTGTTAAAATGGCAGGTGCAATACGGATAAGGTATACGTACATAAGCAGACATTTATTATTTGTTATTTCGAGCGTCGTATTTAGTAACCTTAAGGGTGTTAATATTCAGCTAGAGGCCGCAAGCACCCAAAAAATCAGTGTTTTCCATTCGTAGCACTAGTCAATTTAACATCTCAGTGTACAAAAGTTAAGGTAAATGTTTCGTAATATCATTCCTTCTCTAGGATCCTTTAGCGTAGTGTTTGTTCATTTTCAGACACATTTAGTGCATACGATAATATCCATGGCCCACTTTTGTGTTACGCGTATAATTACTTCCATAATCTTGACCATTTGGCATAATTAGCAATAGTTAGTTAATTAGTTATACGCATCAAACACACTGGTATGCCGCCTAAGAATTAAGTTTCAGTCTGTCTAATATCTAGCGTAGCCAAAAACGCTTGCGACTATACCATTTTTTGTTCCACTAATAGTAAACTTTAATGATTTCAAACGAAAGTAAAAGCAAAGCAACGCGCGTTTAAAATCATTCATATTTCCGCGTTACGATATTTACATTTTAAGTTGTAGGTATTTAAAACACGATCCGATAGTCAATTATAACCGTGTCATTAAATATATCCGTTGCCAAATAGTCTCTTGAAAATGTTATGCCTCGTTAACAAGATTCAGAGTATAAGCTCGAAGACGTGGGTCAGTTCCCAAAATGATAAAATGAAAAATAACAATGTAACTGATTTGAGTGCCTCTATTTTATGCAAATATATGCATTTCGTATTTTTCTGGACACAAACGATTTTTTGGCTAATATTCGCCATGTTATCTTCTGGCTTATGCTTCTCTTCGGTGTTATCGATGGCTACGTATTGTACGAACGACACAGGTGAAAATCACATTCGTTCAAAGGCGGTATTATATTCGAATAATGTCGATAGAAAGAGAAATAAATCGCGTCTTGTTCCAGTGAAATTTCATATCACAGAATGCAGTATTTTTTTAACGTATAAGCCTTTAAAACAGACGACCCACGATCTGATTTTTCTATGTTTAAATATCGGACAATATATGTATGTATATTGTATGTACATGTATTCGTGTATTTCCATATAAGTGAATAGTTACGACATTAATGACACTTTATAAATATGGTGACGAAAAAGGTATACGTGTAATTTGTTAGTAAGTATCTCTGAAGAACAACTCGATGGAGAACAATCAAATTTAAATACTTGAATCGTTTAGTTATGATATTTTGCCTCGATACAATAAGAAGCAGTGACAAATATCGTTTAAGTTTTGTTTCACGATGCTTATATACGAATTCTGAAATACAATTAGCAACAAGCTTCAATTCCTGCCAAAAAAAAAAAGAATGAAATAGTATTGTTTATTTGTCCCTTTATCTGTTTTTCTTACAAATAATATTGAATGTCTACTATCAAACGACCAATCACTGTCGCGAAATATTTACCACAAGCAACAAAAATGTCCCTAGTATTTGCCGCGTAAATATCGTTATGATAGTCATGGCGTTGACGAAAGAAGTTAGCGGGATGTAAATATTCTTCTATGAAAATTGAATAATTTGCTTGTAGTTATTTATCGGATTTCGTATATTCTTTTCTACTTATAAGTAAACATGAGTCAAGATAATTGTTCAGTGATATGTTCGGTAACAATGGAATGGATCGACTCGCGAGGTTCGATCCTGAAGAAAGTAAATCATCGAACAGCGAGCTTGCGTTTGATTCGAAACAATCCTCGTGAAATATTTATCGAAATAGTTCCAGAAAAATCGAATCTCACGACGAAACTTTTGTTAAAATCTGTATATGTTTTCAACAAATTCATGAACGAAGGAAAAGCTTCCATCAAATTCAACGAGGAAAACTGTACGTTATTTCTGTCAAATGCACCGACGGTTCAACTGATTAATTTCCTAAAAACAATATATGTAAAGATCACAGGTCAGTCAGAAGAGGTGATCAAAAATCCATTGAAGGAAAGATTTGCTAATAAACAGTCAAATAGTTATCAAGATGTTAGTCCCATCACGAGTACTGACGTGAAAAAGATAAAAGCAAAAATTTCTAACAAGAGAAAACGCTCGGATACAGACGCGTCCAAACCTGCATGCGCGAAGAAACTTTACGACAGTTCAATCGAACAATTAACGGAGGAACAACAGAGAATTTTAGATGCAGTGCTTAGCGGGAAAAATGTATTTTTTACCGGCGGCGCGGGTACCGGAAAATCGTTTTTATTGAAGAAGATAATCGGGGCTCTTCCACCTGATGTTACCATGGCTACAGCAAGTACTGGCGTAGCGGCATGTCATATAGGCGGAATAACTTTACATCAGTTTGCTGGAATCGGATTGGGAACAGCAAATTTAGATAGATGCTACCAAATGGCTTCACGCAATTCCGCTACTATGTGGAGAAAAACAAAATACTTAATAATGGATGAAATTTCTATGATAGATGCAGATTACTTTGATAAAATTGAATCTGTTGCCAGACATCTTCGTAAAAACGAAAGACCATTTGGTGGAATTCAATTGATTTTGTGCGGAGACTTTTTCCAATTACCACCTATTTCAACAAAAGATAAAAAAGCAAAATTTTGTTTTCAAAGTAACGTGTGGGACAAATGTGTCCACCTTAATTTTGAATTACGAACTGTTCATAGGCAAAAAGATCCTGAATTTGTAAGCATCTTAAATAATATCAGAATCGGTAGAATTACAGATAAGATAACGGAAACACTTAAAGCAACAGCTAAACAAAAGATAGAGGATAATGGAATTTTAGCAACGACCCTTTGTTCTCACGTGAACGAAGCAGAGGAAATTAATGAGTTTCAACTGAACGAGTTAAAAGGTGAATCCAAAGTTTATATGGCTCAAGACTCGGATCAATCAATGACTGCGACATTGAATAAACAACTAACCGTTCCCGATAAATTAGTACTCAAAATAGGTGCACAAGTGATGCTGTTAAAAAACATAAATGTCTCTAACGGTTTAGTAAATGGAGCAAGAGGTGTAGTGCTCGAGTTTGTAGATAATATGCCGGTAGTTCAGTTTAAATCAGGTATCCAATATCGTGCAAAATTAGAAAAATGGAGTTTAAAAACAAATGCAGGTAGCGTCATCCTTAGAAAACAAATTCCATTGAAATTAGCATGGGCATTTTCCATTCATAAAAGTCAGGGTCTAACTTTGGATTGCGTAGAAATGTGCCTTGCAAGAGTGTTTAATGCTGGGCAATCCTATGTAGCACTTTCTAGGGCACAAAGTTTACAATCTTTAAGAGTTTTGGACTTTGAAAGTCAACAAGTATGGGCTCATCCAGATGTTCTTGTCTTTTATAAGAAATTTAGAAGAAATTTGCAAGAAATGGAAATGATACCTTTAGGAAAAAAGCAAAAAATATAATTAAAATATATTCTTTATGCGTAAAAAGTATTTTAATATTAAAAAAAAAAAGCATTAAATTATATGTAGTATTATCAAACTATATATATATACACATGTAGTATTAAATAAATGTAAAATAATTTTTTATATGTTATAATAGAATAAAGTATTCTTCGACTGTATGAAAATTTTCTCAGAGAAACACGCAACTACAGGTCACTTTTATCCGTCGTTAGTTTAGTGGTAAATCTATTGTTTGAGGAATTATCAAGAATCGATGTTAAACGACTTGGTAGTTTTTTTTATACTTTATTAAAAAAAGTAAAAGTTCCAGTTACTAAATTTCGTCACGTATCATTATCATAACAAAGCATAGATGTATTTATTCTTTTACAAATATTACAAAGCCACACGCTAAATATCTTCGCATGTGCAACTAATCATCAACGGTTATTTCTATCGGCGGTATGTAACGCCACGTGTGTCCAGCATTTATTAATTCTGAACAAATTACTGGCGTATTCGGTGCTGACTCCTTACTGCTACATCGAATATCAATTTTGTATTGTCCTGCTGTGAAGAATACCACCCGGCACTCATGGTAAACTCTTCCGTATTCCTGTAACTAAAAATCCATTTTATGCTTACGATCTAAACTGTTCATTGCGGTATTTTTGTCGCTAAAGTAACTCACTGCTGGAAGCATAACTTTATTCGCACCAGCGATGGACAGTCTCGTCTCTAACTGATAATTGTTTACACCGTTATGATGATCTTGATAAAAATTGATAGATAACGCAAGATCGCTCAAAGGATGCTCTAATGCATTACATATTCCTATGCCGAGGCTAACGCATTCGCCTAAAGTACAAGTGAGTTCGTCTTGAGCTTTCACGGTTGTGTCGTTTATTTTTATCTCTGTAAATGATATGCACTAATTATTAAACGAATAAAATAAATTAAGGAAAAAAGATGACCAGTTAAAACGTACCCCATTGTAAAGGACTCATTCTAACAAGATCTAACATATCTTGAGTGAGGGTAATACCCGAAAGGGTCGCTTTGCCGACCGACTCTGTACCTAACAATTGCCAGCGTAAATCAACTAACGAAGCAATGTGTTCAGAACAGACTTTCTGAAGTTCTCCGATATCACCAGCCCCGTTTAACTACCAATAAAATACGAACAGGAATGTTTACAAACTCGTCCTATTAAGTGCATAAAATTCTTCATTACCATAGATAATTTACTAAGTGGACATCTATCCACCGGCACAGGGATTCTACACGGCTCTTTACCCTCCATGTATATACATTTAGTTTGTGTATAATGTAATTCCATTTCATGATTGGTCATATTCGTTAAATCTAGTACAAGATAAAATTGTGATGGCCTAGGAAGAAACATATAAAATGTATGTATCAATCTGAACTGTGATCATTATGATCAATGCATAGAGAGATTATTCAATTTGTCGCTTACGTTTCTGCTGGAAGTACGTCCCAATTTGTAATTTGTACGCTAGGTAACATTTCGATGGTAACAAAGACCGACGATGTACGACAGTAACCCGCTGTTAAACCTGCGCCACCTGAATACTTTATTTTTAATTGACCTTCGATAACATTTGAAGTGTGTAGAGGAACAGCAAGCTTCGATAAACGTGAACTTGCCAAGGAAGAATGTCCGGAATGAGAACTTAAGCCAGATCTAAATGAGGAAGTTAATTCCGATTGACGTTTCGTATGCGACGGAGAACTTAATCTCGAAGGTAATGAACTGTGCCCTGAATGAGACATTAAACTGTTCGGTTGGCTAAGATATGTACTGCTATTAATGTCTACAAAACACGAAACGATTGATTAAAACTGAAATTTTGTAACGAACAAACATAAAAACATCATTAACGACATTACCATTTCTAGTCGTGGGTGCTATAAAATCTGTAGCCGCATACAAGTACAAAGTAAGACTGGCACTAGTTCCAGGTTGTAATGGTAATTGTGTCATTAAGTTTTCATCGCTCCATTTAAATATCCTGTTTTCGGTTATCGTATCCAATGTAGATTGTATAGATAATTCAATCGTTTCAATTGGAATTTGTCCACTATTTGTAATAGTTACGGTACACTCGGCACTACAACATAAACAGGACGATTATTATACTTGAACTGACAACATTTAAGCAATGCTAGTGTACAGTGAAATCTACCTTTCACCGCCATACAACGATACACTTGCACTTGTTACTATATTATCTCCAGAGCTAAAGCTTGCAGTTTGAGGTAAACTTGTAGCCACTTCTATTCTTGGCAATGCTGGAACCACCTCAACTGTATATTGAGAATGAACCATTCCCTCCATGTATCTTAATCTACAATTAGATTTCACTCCTAGCGTATGCGTACTAAAACCAAGAATTTCTAAATCTCCAACTTCTTTGGGTCTGCCTGCTAAGGTCACTGCGATAGGTCCTGATTCAGCAGGAAGCGTGATACTTTCGGGAATTGATTCGAATACTACCCCGTTTGTAAGAAGTCTCATGTTAGAAACGTGAAGTTCAAATGGTAAAGGATTAATAAGTTGCATGGACACTTCACAAATGTCACCCTCTACCCATAAATAATCTGTAACCATTTACATCTTCTTTTTATAACAAACACGTACCTAAACCTGTAAACAATATCTAAATCGATACGTAAACGCACCAACTTTGCTTTTAGATATATTTTTTCTTTCTAATGATCCGAAGTTAATTGGAGTAAATAGAAAGGGACCATGATCTTCTTTGACCCTTTCGATTTTTTGAGGCTGAAGATGGGGTTGCATGTTTTTTAAAACGAACGATTTTGTTTTCGGAAGATTGGTTAAATTTGCAGGCGGTATAACTGTGCCAGAATCTAAAACCTGGCAAAAGAAAAATTTTATTCTTTTCGACGGTAAAAGTATCGATATACTTTATGTTATAAAATTTCGATAAAACTTACAAGAGGCACGGGAGCACCCTCGCATTGTTGGGATACACTTTGAAGTTGCAAAGCTGTTTCTTTGCGTTCGTTTGGAGTCAAATAATTATACATCGTTTGCAGTAAAAATGTCATATGCCTTGTTGCTAGTGCCGGATTACCCATGCGATTAGCAGCAGCAACAAGATCATTTATTACTTGAATTTGAATAACTGGCCAACCTCGATGATTTTCTGTGTAAATAAATTATTTTACAATTTTGTTACTGTACAACACAAGAATACGATATACATTCACATTAAAAATTACCAGGGGACATATCAGCAGGATCTAAAGATAACTTAAATCCAGAGGTGGCTTGTAGCATTAAATTATAACATTGCTGCCAATCTGGATTGGGATTATTTTGAGACACATGCCTTGTTGCAGCTAATCTTAAGCAAAAGGATGCTTTTCTTACAAAACCGAAACTCGTAAACAAATCGGACAATGTAGTAAATCTATCGATCTAAAATTATGGACATATTTAGTTACATTATTCTTAGTGAATTGATAATTTTTTCAATTAAATTACATACTTTTTCTTGTTCGCTTAGTGGTAAATTTATAAGTATAACATTATTTAAATACGAAGCAGCTTGCAAAGTACAATTTTGTTCTATCGATATTCTTGTTGCTTTGAAGCTGGCTTCTGTTTCAATTATACCAGCATATTGATATTTGCTATAATGAACTATTGCCTCACGATATTTCTTCGATATTTCCTCAGGTAACAAAATATGTGGCATACTAGTTTTCACAGTGTCTATAGCTGGCGGCGATGGTAAAGCACCAACAGCTTGTGAACCCCTCCTAAATAACATGAACTATTATTAATTGTTTGCTATAAATCTATCATTTCAAATTCTATGATATCATTGTATATCCAAATTGAAAGGGTAATTTATACATACCTCTGCTTACCTGGACTTCCTTCTTGAAGAGAAGAATTTCTTTGCAATGGAAGACTTCTACACATATTTGGATACAATACTAAAGCAGAAGCAGCGCATAAACCTTCAAATGCTGCACCTAACCACAGCCAGTCATTCACAGCTTGGAGTACACTAGCCGCAGAGTTATAATTACTTAAAGCATCTGCTGGAAGTCCAGCTTGAAGACATAAATCACCTAAATGCTTTGTCATTCGACCCACGCATCTTTTTCTATTATTCCTAGATTCAAGATCTAGTCCTATAAAATCTTTCTTTTCAAAAGGTGCCAATAAAAGAGAAACTCTGTCTATCTTTTCTCTTGACCGCTCTAATCTTTTGGATTCTAAAATCCAAAATAAAGAATTCAAACATTCTGTAATATGAACTTCAAGATCGGGACAAATTTCATCTATATAAAACATAGCTCGAGTCTTGAAATTGGAAGGTGTGCTGAATGATGCTGGTGGTTCATGAACATTATTCGATTCCGATGGTCCAAACAATATAGCACGTGAATCGTACAATGTTGCGGTATACTTTACTTTTAAACTTTCATGCACTCTACACAACTCATTTAGTTCTGCTTGATTGTCATATTTCCCAAAGGTAATTAAGCCCAATAATTTTCTATGGGTTTGGAAATCTCCCCAATCATTGTTTTCAACAGGGTGCTCTTTGACGAATCTAGCAAGTATTTCACGTGTTCCACCCGAAGAATCGGTCACACTAAATCTACTACCTCCTTTAATTATACGCTCACATAACCTGGTAACAGTTTTCTGCTTGATTTGTGTACCAATAGGTCTCAAAAGTAAAAGTAATGCAGCATGATCGTGAGCAGTTTGCTCGTAATCAGGATGAGACATCTTGTTGTCGGGTACTGGACTCGACAAAATAACGCTGATAGCCGAGCGCATTTATGTCAATCTCTACCTAATAGTACCTCACAGTATCTAGGCTCACATAAATGATAACCTTTTCTACCACGCTATAATAAGTAAGTATATAATAAATCTGTAATACAATAATTAAATCTTATTTTCATTATACTACTGTATAATATTACACTTCACTTCGATAAATCTCATCCCGTCGAAGCGGTAGCAATGACAAATGAAAGAAAGTTTGTCATACGTAAAACAGATCAAATACGCGTGCGCAACCGGAAATTTGGTACTGATAAATAATCACCAGTATTTTATGGAGGGCGTTCGTTTAAAATAGTACAACATTCGTAAGTAAAAATTAATGTAGATATATTGTTTATTAAACGTGTAAACACCTGGAAATTTAAGGTATATAAAATTATATTCGACAATACTTTTGTATACAATATTTTATTATCATCTTCATTAGTTACACAATTTACATTTCATAGAATTGGCACATTCCCAAATAAAAATTTATATAAAATTTACTAATCGTAAAAATTGGACTTAACGTAGTGAACACTGTAATAATACAAAGAAACGGAATACGTGTATAAATATTTACAGCATAAACTAGAAATTTCAATCTCACGACATCTTAAAAGTATGCATGTATATGTATGTATAGTACATCATATGTAAAAACTAACCATCAAAGTATTTCCATTTATGCATAAACAATTGCAGTAATTTTATAAAAAGCTAACAATATCATAATATATTTATTCAAATAACAAAAGCATCTTAATCCTAACAATATAATATTATATATAAATGATAACTGTATCGCAACCAATAAAATATGTGTTTATCATGTAAACATAAATACTGTTTTAACTGTAAGAATCTGATAAAAGAATGGCAGAAAAATGAATTACTTCTTGAACCCGCGATATAACAGTATACTGTAACTGTTATGCAGACATTAATTAAACTTTTTATCAATACTGTGAACATATTTTGTAACTTCATATCCATTATTCAATATTTATGCATGCAATATGTCCTGTTGATAATAAAATACGAAGTGTCATGCACAGATATCGTTATAGCAAAATATACAATTAATCCCGAAGTTGATTTGAAACTTACTTTTTTAAACATCTGGTACAGAATGGTCCATCAGCGTTTTCAGTAGGCTGCTATTCATACTGAAGAAATATTTTCATTTAGTATTCATGATTTTATCAAATTATACCAAACGTTAGGCATTAACGTGAACGCACCTTTTAATCATATGATCGTAAATATATGATGGAATGATCGTTATAGTGATAATATTCCCACCATTCTCAATTTCTGCCGTAATTTCCTTATCTTTCAAACCAATCACGTTCTAAAACATTTCGTAAAACTGCGTATTTATCGGTCATGTTAGATATCGGACTTTACAAATTTATAATATACCTTTCCATTAACTTCAAGTATCTGATGATCAGTTAAGAGACCATTTCTGGCAGCTGATGAATCTTTAACTAAAGCAGTAATTTTCCCATTTTTAAACTGAAACCCGATGTATCCTGTACTGTCTTTGTGCATTGTTACCGTGCGTTCAAAAGGTCTGAAAGAAATCGAATTTTGCAAGAAAAATACACTTACTTTTTATACAACCCGATTAACCAAATATAACTAACCTATCGCGTACTACTACTTTAATATCGTTAATATCAGCATTTCGTAACATCTTGTGAACTTGCTCCATAGTATATCCAGCAACAGCGACATTATTGATACTCAAGATTTGATCCCCAAACCGTAAACCAGCAAGTGCAGCAGGAGAATTTTGACTTACAAGACATACAAAGACACCATTATTTACAGCATGTACTCTCAAACCAATTTTACCATCTTTATCTTTACACAGGATCAGCTGCAACAGTGAAGCCATATTTTATATCTGAACATTGTAAATATATACATGCATCGTACAAAGTATACTATATTTACCTCCCTTATTCCATTCGTAACTCGAGCTCTCTGTAGACCTAAAGACTGTCCAGATATTGGTGCAATCATACCTGCTAAAGGTCCCGATGCTGCAGGAATACCAACTGTCATCTGACATACAAATTATCTTTTAACATAACGATTGCACTTTCAACTAAAAGTTAAATTCCAAATATTACTTACACTCTGTTTATTTACAAGAGAATATTCAGGCATATTTTGTGCTATTGTTTCCTCTGTAAGTTCTAAACCCATATATTCTCCCAATGAGGGATACAAAGGGGTCGAGGAAGTATTATAGACTGGTGCAGAAGGGGTAGCTTTTTCACACGATATAGGTGCAACATTATATCGTGATTCCGCTTGTAGTTGAGCCTATAAATAAAACGTTATAACGGTTAAAGAAGTAATATTATTTAAAAAGTATACGATTGTTTTCTTGTTTACCTTAATCATGTGATCTACTTTCATATCTTCGAGAGTAGGATACAGAGACATTTTGTATAAATTTTTCTGAAAGTAAATACATATATATATATATATTTGAAAAATCATGAAATGTTATTTGTTAAGAAAGTTAATTGAGAAAACAATAATAGGTATTAATCGATTTATTATGAAATACAGCAAAAATATTGTATAAAACATAAATAAGTGTACAAAATTTAAAATACTGAAAGTGTTCAAATGAGCCGAAGATTTGCCGCATACCAATGTGATGAATCTACTGTAATGCTTAAGAAAAATTCTTGTACAAATATGTATATCAACGAATAAACACTTTAATATTTTACCTTCTAAAATAATAAGTTAAATACACTAATTGTAACGTGATATACTAGATTGTGCGTTAAAAATTACACCACTTTATGTAAAAAGAATCAAGTCACACGACTTGAACGTCACCAACAATACTTTTAAGTACGTGTTATTGATAAGCCACAAATGATGAATACAACAATGTGACGCAGCCACGTTACTGGATACTGTTAACGTCAGTTCCGTTAGAGCAATTTATCGATTGGTCAAAAACGTTGTACATATCGTGTTCCATTCCATAGACGATTGGTTCGATATTTTGATCATGTACCATTACGCGTAGCGCCTAATATTTTGTACACCAATCGGTTTACTTATTCCCATGTAACCCCGCGAAACTACCTCAGTTTGAAATTTCATCGTTGTAAAATTTGTTCTTTCTCTAATAAAATTCTGTAACGCGATTATATGATTTTCTGAAAAATATATTTTACATTATTATATTTGAACTGTTGCATTTATTAATCATCCGTAGACATTAAAACGTTCGTTGCGCGAAACATTCAGCATCAAATTATACCGTAATGTATTGAAAGGATATAAGAAACTCGTGCAGATTTTATAAGAAGAGGACTATATTTGAACTGTTGCTAATGTGGACGGAGAGGAAGCGGAAGAACCGGAAACTCTGTGCACATGACGTGGCGATTGGAGTCTTGCGCTTCAACTTCGTTGACAAGTTAAAGAAGGAATGAAATAAAGGTGGGGAGAAATAGAATGCGGTAGGGGAATAGCGGATCGTTGGCTAATACGTAGGTAGTATTCAGTGGTGTGGCCTCCGTGCGGGCCGTGGTGAACCAACAGGTGTTTCGAGCTTGGCTTTCGCGATACCGGTTCCCTTCATTTTCTAGCGGTGTTTACACCGGCGCCTTTCACTCACGAATATACATCGAATTTATCTCTAGTATACTTGCTGTAAGGGAAACGTAATATGATGTCGGAGACCGTTGTGACAATGGACAGTTCCAGCAACAACACCAGCAATCCTCGACAGGTGCCTACGGTAAAGACAGAACCGGGTCAACCAAACCCTCTGGCTAGCATTAGATTGAACGTGCCCTACTTTAGGACCATACCCGGTATCATCAAACTCGTGCAATTGGTAAGTAAATTACATAAATCATTATTTCCCACCTTCGATGATTATATGCAGCGTTAATTGGACAACGGAATTAAACGTTGTATCTATGAAAAGGATACCCCGACGAAAAAGGACCGATAGCCGATCGCGAGAAAAATATACTTTGCTCTTTTACAGAACGCGATTTCGCTTCGTACCTTTTCCTACGATCGATACGAAGCTTTCATTATCGGTTACCCAGAATAAAAGTATCAAATAGTATTTACACGAAAAGCAATTTAACTTTTCGGAATTCTTCTACTTGTTTTCCAAAGTAAAAGATTACCTAGTATTATGTAATTCAATCACGCATTATCTTAATAAGAACAGAGTTTCCTCCATGATTAATAATTACTGGCATCGGGTATGACTTGTAAATCGAAACGAAGAAGAAAGGCCGATGTTTTAAAAAAAAATACTCGTATCATGTTTTGCGCTTTAGGAAACATTTCGATATGCACCGATTATGATGCAGTCTTTTTCCCCACTTCGAATAACATTTAATGCTGCTATAATTCATCGATACGAGAATAATCTTATCTTCCGAAAAATGTTGTTTTTTACGATGCCGTTAATCTTATTGTATTTTGGCAGACATCCATCATTGTTTTGGTGCTACGACCGTTGTTCGATCCTTTGTACGACGTTGTTATCCCGAACGCGCATCTTTTGGAGTATCGCGCAATTTCGTGTTCTCACGAGAGAATACCAGCTTACACTTTGAGTAACGCTGTCTCGTAAGCAAGAAAGATTTCATTCGAATTGTACGGTTTGCACTGTGCCTTTAAACGTGCAACGGTATAAACGCGTAACGGTAGTTTCTTTACGGAATGGTTGGCAATGCACTCTCCAGGGGACAGAAAGGGTAGTTTTTAATTATGAAATCGCGATATTAAGCGCAAATGTCGTTAAGCGGTAACGTTAAGCGCATTTTCTACTTCCTCCGATGTTCCGCGACATTCTGGTTTCTGGTCGAAATCGACACGATGGTACCGTTAGGTGATCAGCATCGGTTCTCTTTGGTTCACGCACGTGCATTCGGAGACACGCCCGTAAATCTTTTGGAAATAGACACGAGCGTTCATCGATCCGACGAAACCTCTAATTTTTCTTCGATGTTTAGTAAATAATAGTTTGCTTTTCGTAAATCATAAATAAAAAAAGATACGCGTCGACGAGAAATTTGTTCGTTACTTTGCACGATACGGTTGAATTTCCAACTTATTCGTTCGAATAATTACTTCGTTTGTGAAACAATGTTACTTTGGTATAACGATAGCTTCTAATGTACAAAAGTGGGAAAATGCATGCGTGACGAACGATGATTTTGCAACGGCCCGATTGAATTACCAACAGATAGAAATCAGATATAGCTCACTGTTATTTCATGAGGCTTTTGCCGTCCTCTTTGCGGAGGGTGTATGTATTATTGATTGGCATTTATCTATCGTGTAAAATACCGTAGCGCAGATTTCGTGTTGATACTTCGGTGTTAACGAGTTTCGAGTATTCGAACGTGCACCGTCCGTCAGTCGTTCCTTTTAAGCCGGACGCGAACGAAAGATGGGATTCTCGCGATGCCAGGAGACCGAATTTACACGAGCGTCAATGATATTTAAAGAATACCGAAGAACCGGTTTTTAGTAAAAAACGATGATCGTGCATAGCCGAAGAAAAACTTGGCTTGTGTGGTGGCATAGTTTCAATACACTCGAACGCGTCCCTACGAACTAGACGCACGTTCGATGACCATACATGTTCATCCTGATGACCGGGACCATACGTGGCGTCCCACATACTCAGAGTTCCACCGCACTGGTACACGTTCAGGCCGCGCCAACGGTATCGAAACGATTCATTAACAATTCAAGCTGTCCTTGATGTTTCGACGATGATTTTCATTATGTCGCGATCGATCTACTACTACCGGTTGTCCACGCGTGCGACTCGACACGTTCCATCGAAATCTTTGGAAAACGTTGTTTCCAGCTTTTTCGTCGGTCCTCTCTCGTACGATCTCGTTTCTTACGCAAATCGAAATAGACGAACGTTGAGCGATCGAATAATTAACAACGAGGTTTCGTTGTCACGAAATTACGTGCGGGATGAAGAAAAAATGGAACAACGATGCAAGTGGCATAATACAAATGCTATGTACCCTGCCTGTCGTTCGCGCGCGTCATATTTATTTTCGCGTACATACGTGTATCGCGTATACGTTTAATCTTACGTTCCATACGCGCGTTACCCACCGACGGAATAAATCTACTTAAGCGTTAGTCAGGGTCGTCGGTAGCATAGAGCTCGTGACTTTTCCTAGTGTTTATAAAGTACTCGGGCTCGTTCGTTTCGACGCGTTTCGCATTATCGCGTGATAATTGATCGTTGTACCTTTCGTCGAACGTCGATCGTTTTACCGTTTTATCATTGTTCACGATATCGAATACTTTGCGTTTATTTGATTTTGTTACTCGCAGCCGCAGAGTTCGAATCATTCGTGTGCGTGTATAAGCGAATCATTTGACGCGACGGGGAGAAGAGAGGGATAATCTCGGTCACAATAATAGGTAATCGTCTTCTATTAACCGTGAGAAGAGAACGCGCGAAAAAGTAACACGTTTAAGGTCTCTACGTACGCATCTCTCTAAATAAACGCTTCTCGATACATTTGTCGAATCGTTTTTGCGGATAAAATAGCACGTATCTTTAATGATTCGACTCGAAATGTTCTGAAAGCCTTTAAATGAATTCGATGAAATGTTATTTTGTAGGAAAAGTGAATGCTTAGCTGTTCGAGAATCGCGAATTTTAATCAGTTACAGTAGATGGAACGAGCGACGCACCGAATTACGCAATGCCAATTATTCTAGTGGTTGTCGGGTCGTAGTGCTACGAGTTCTTACGGTGTGTAGGCTGTTCAGCAGGCATATCGACTCTGGTGCAACAAGTTATGCATCGCGGTAATTGCACGCAAGTAGCTTGTACGCAAGGACAAGCCGCGCCTCGTAACATGGACTACTCGCGGTATGATAGAGTCGACGCGAACTGCTCACGAGACCGATCATTCTTTCGCGTTCGCGAGAATACCGCCAATCGTTTAAACCAATTTCACCGTCAGATTTGTCGAGCGCGTTCGGTCGTTGTTTAGACTCTAAACTTTAGAGAGTTAGCGTTCCAAGTTTTCTCCGTGCGTTTACATAAAAGAATTTAGCCGTTTAAGAACGTTGCTCTTACGTTCGTTACACCGTAGGTGGAACATTATGTAAATATTATTCGTCGAATTACTGCTTGAAAGCCAATCAACGATAAACGAGCGCTTGTGCCAGTAATTTTTATTTTCAGTCTCGTGTTCGCGACACGGCACGGCACGAACGAACACAGAAGAAAATTACGTGGAATAACGAAACGCGTACACGCATCGTTCATGAATGATCAGCGTCTCGATATACCCGTCAAAGAATTGTGATTCACGAAACCAGAAACTTCTATACGATGCCTAACGATAAACAAACTAATTCGAGTGGTCGGTATTTACCGCCGCACGTACATACCGTGTACGTTCTGTAACCGTTACTTACACCGTGTACGTGCATTCGTTGTAATCGTTCGATGAATCGCAACTTGGTTAGCAGATAGGAGAAAAAAGGAGAAAAAAGGAGAAAAAAGGAGAAAAAAGGAGAAAAAAGGAGGGCTCCTTTGCAAGCGAACGATAGTCTCTCAAGAGAAAGGACATTAATCCGAAACGATCGAAATTGTGTTAGGTTAGGTTCCTTATCCTTGCTATTCGCACCATCCGATACTATTACGTTGCCACAAACAACGAAATTGTAACTCGACTAGTATTGTAATCGGAGCGATCGATAGGAATAAACTTATAGACGAGGCAGAACGGTCTTCCGATGATGATCGTAAATGTATTATTTTCGGAAAGTTAAGATAAAGCAGGGCGTGTCTCGAAGTCATCGCTTTTTTAAGAAGTAGACTTACGTCATCCTCCCGATAATAAAAATTGCCTAAACTTTATCGCATAGCGTTTAAAAAAGAACTTGTCAGGCGTAAGATTTACGGATAAACGTTCTCGATTTGCATAATTCAAATTTCACGTTTCGAGAATCTACTAACCGACTATCGCAATTAAATCAGAGGATGATTCAGAAGGCGCTAAAACTACTTTGTCATTTAACGATTTATCGTTTAAAAAGGAAAGAAAAGTTACATTGATTTCGAAGCGTTACAATAGTTGAGCAGCGTCGTGAGAATAGTTGACAGAGCTGCACGAGTTATCAGCGTAGGTTGTAAGTGGTAGGCACTTAGTAATCGTGTACGAATAGCGCATATAGGTCGTAAAGTTTCTCTTGGAGTTTTCTTATCTCTGCGTGGACTCGGTGTATTTAAGTACTGCTCAGAATTTCATTGGAGTAAGCGGTTCTCTACGCGAACGAATAGCTACGATCGCGTTACGAAGCGCGAGCAGCTCGACGTTACATTCGTCTCTGGACCGCGTATACTTTTACCTCGCGTCAGAAATATTTTTAAACGCTGTTCTTGCATTCTCGTTTTGTCCTACATTCGTTTGATAAATTCATCTGACTCTTGACGATATGAACCAAGAATCGGTTTCACGCGATGTTCCAGTGACTCTTGTCCTCGTTGACGAAACGCCACGAACGATCGTTCGACGATAGATCTCGAATGCTTGTTGCTAATTTTAGAGTCGATACCGTCTCCTTGAGCACTCCGTCTGTTTCATCGGTGCTTTCGCGTCCATTCTGTGCTTCGGGTAACCCGATCGAATGCGTTACGACGAACATCGGAAAACGAGATCGTACTTTCGGAAAAAGCGAAAGAAAAAGTTGTAAAATCGCAAAGATCAACAACATCTATCGTGTTTCGTTTCGCTTGCAATCCTGATTCTATAGGCAATTTGCGAACGAGATTCGACTATCATCGTTATTACGATCGTTAAAGTTAGGTAGGTATATTAGAAGCGATGCATCGGCGCGACACACGGATATGTATACATATTTCCCCCCCATGAATAACGTAGAACCCCGACCTATATTTTCGAGCGGCTATTTCTCCTCCATAAAGTTATTTTAGGTACCGTCGTTTCTCTGCTCTCGAATCGGGAGAACGGTGGACAAACTTTGTACGCGATATCGCCTGTTAGCCAGTCAGAAGAAACGATTTCCATCAGCTCCTTTGCGCGCGTATATTTAGCGACGAGTACGAGTCGTTAGCTTGGACGTACTGCCGTCAAAAGGTCAATTAACGTAGTAGTTTTATAGAGGAAAAATGATTAGGAGGTAAATTGTAAGTACCCTAGGTTGTACGCGAGTGCGCGAGACACAGCGCGTACGGAGCAAGTTTATTAGTTCGTCTCGTAAATGTCTATACTGTTCGAATTATTTCGATAACTATTATTAATTCGTGTAATACTGCACGAACCATTGACGCTAGAATTTCTTAGCTGCACATTTATTGCGGTCGACGACGTTTTCAAACGGTGAAAGTGAAATTCTATCTTCGGCACACGGTTTTAGCGTTCCAATCGTTCGCACTTTCGCGCCCGTTCACTCTTTCATGCATTCCTGTCTCTCGGCGTTTTATCTGCGTTCGCTGATTTATCACGTATCGTTCGACATTTTGAATACGTTCGAATTTTTCGGAGAAACGCGCAAGGACGCGTGTCTATTAGCAGAATTTGTCGCGAGAAAGGAAAATCGAGAGCGCGTGCCCGGAACAACGAGACCGTTTCTAGGATGAAAGTTTGATCGATGTCGGTGATGTTCGAGGCTAACGGTACGGCGGTAAAGAAAAGCAAGATGTCGAGAAAATGTCCGTCCAATTGGACGTTGGTCGACGAAAATATCGAAAATGTGGAGCACGTAAAGCTGGATCCCGAAATGCAACGAGAACTGGGCTGTTTTGTTGGCGAGCACGTGTTTCTCGAATACCCGTGGGCGTACGTGAAACGAGATCTCGTTACGCATCTCTCCAAACTCTCGGAATCGTCTTTAGCAACGTTTCGACAAAAAATTCATTCGTACAAAGCCGATGCTTTTCTTCTGGGCTATTCCTCGACTCAACTGATTTCCGACGAATTCGTGATTTGCCTCAGCGAAGACGCGAACCGCGTAGTTTCCGAACGAAACAGAGATATTTCCAAGTATATCTGGAACAAAGTTGCGAATAAGGTGAGAAAAGAGGCGAAACCGTGGCGGTGTTTGGGCAGCGAGTTGGAAGTGGACGAAACGTTCGTGAAAAATACTAGGGAATTGTTCGAAGTGGAAATTGTATTACCAGGGAAATTCTTGGGTACGAATCGAAAATTGTGCGACAGAAGTTCGAACGACTCTAGAGATAGCTACGCGCAACTGGTGAACGCGAACGAAAATTTCGAAAACGTCGAAAGAAAATGCATAGACAGAGTCGTTCAAACGCATCTGCCGACACGAGAGGCTTTCGTTCAAACGTGTCTGGAGAATCCTAGAAACGCGTGGACACAGTACGTGTACGAAGACAGCTTGAAGGATGTATCTGTCGGTGAAGAAGATCTCGAAGAGGATGGAAAATCGGACGATAAATCGTCCGGTAAGGACGACGACGAGCGATCTCGAGAAGACAAGGGAAACGAACAAACGATCAGAGACAAATCGCCACTGGAATTATTTCTTGAATGCCGATCGCCGGTGATGATCGACGTTATCAGGTATAACGCTGCAATGAATTTGCACGTGGACGACGTTCAAAGTTTATCCCGGTTAGAAGGTAACATCGAAACGCTTTCCGAAACGAATACCTTCTTCCAGGAACGTTGTTCGTTCAGCGACTTCGATCTTACAGTCGACAAAGCTGTCTCGGACGTTTCCGTGCATGCCAAGCTAACGGAATACCTAGCAATCTCGTACATCAGCGCTTCTACTCGAATTTGGGGAAACGAAATGGCGAACGAACGCGAATTTCGGTCTAGGGTGCTTCTCTGGACGTTTCACGATCCGCTTCGTCCGCGACTCAGTCTTCAGGGCCACAGTGAGATTTATCGTGTATGCTTTTGCCCGTACGACGACGATTTAGTAATCGGGGGCTGCTCTAGCGGTCAGGTGATCGTTTGGAACATCGGGGAGTACTCGAGCAACGATCGAACGGATAAATATATAAAATTTAGAAGATCATCGCGAAACAATGTGCCAGTACTTCGCCCAATTGTTGTTTCGGATAAACATCGTTCTCATTGCCTACCTGTTCGAACGATTCGGTGGATACCTGCCAACTATAGGGTAGAGCCAAATGGAAAGTTGGCAAAATCATCCGTTTCCACGAGCGCGCAGTTTCTAACCGCTTCCGAGGACGGCACGGTAGCCTTTTGGAATCTTTCTCTTCGCTCGAAACTTGTCGTTCGCGGCGACGAGATTTTTCAACCCGTTTTCCGCTTAAGAGTTCCATATTCGAGTCAAGTACCGCGGAATTTAAGCCTGTTATGTTTGTGTCTTCCGTCGATCAAAGTTTTGGACGAGCGCGACGAAACCCCGCGAACAACATACGATCGGTCGAACTCGAATGGAACACGGTACACGAGAAATCTGTGGATAGGTTACACGGAAGGATTGATAAAGTGCACGTGGGAAGAGCAGCTAGAGGATACAGCGGAAACGGTCGAATGTAAAATCTTGAGTCGTTCGTACGCGCACGACGGTCCAGTAACACAAATCACGAGGTCTCCTCATCATCAAGACGTTCTTCTAACGATCGGTGGACGAGTGTTTGCTATTTGGAGAGACGATTATCTGGATTCTCCCGTATTTCGAAGAAGAGCTCGCAAGTATACTTGTTCTTGTTGGGCCAACGAACCCGGTGTTTTTCTGCTCGGCACCGTGGATGGTATACTCGAAATTTGGGATATAAAAAACGAACCGAATCAGCCGGTGTTCTCGCGCGTCGTATCGTCCAGATCGATCAGTAGCTTGATCACGTTGAAATATTCGACGCGCGAAGGTCCGAAGATGATCGGCGTAGGCGATCAAAATGGATATTTCCGCGCGTTCGAAGAACCACAGATCTTTCGTAGCGGTCAGACATCGATCGAGAGGATGGATTGGTTCGAGGAATACGTATGGAGAGAAGTACGAAGAAAGAGAGTATTCAGCGACTGGCAAGAGGATTTTCTCGCCAACGATCCGGCCATGACAGCGAAACGAGCAACTAGGCACGACGAAGAACGCAAGAGAGAAGAGGAAGAGACGAGAGAAAGGCTTCGGAGAGAGCGAGAAGCGCGTTTGAAATCGAAAGCCGAGAAAAGGGCGCGCAGTGCTCCGCTACCGAAGGATGTTGTATGGAAATCGAAGGAATATCACAGAATGAGAAGTGTTCTCTTGAGTAAAAAGGGTTTGATTCCTGGCGTGCTCCAAACGAAAAGACTGCCCCTCGTTGTAGCGCAGACGGAAAGGGCCGCAAAATTGAAGAAAGCTCGAGACAAAGTTGCCAATCAGGAAGTATATTTTTCGAACGAACTGCTCGTTGATTTTCCGGAACTGTTCGAAACGAAGGGCGAATCATCGAAATCGAAAGTACCGGTCGAACCAGAGAAATTCGTCGTCGATTACTTGGAGAAATTCAACGAAATACGCGATCGAGCTAACGAGATACTAGCAAATAATTCGACGTTTTTGAACGATTGACATTTTTCTTCTATTTATACGCAAGAAAGTATTTGCGACTGTACAGTTAAGAATATCGAGGAAATAGGCAATGAAACATATGTATAATGAAATGCATTTTTTTACGTTTCAGGCTCTTGGTATAATATGCATGGCATGCGCGTCTCCTGCGTATCTAGCAGCAACCCACTGGTTTCTTTTCGTCGCCGTGACAGCTTTCATCGCCTCTTTATTGTGGTGTTTCGTTTACGTATTGTCGATTCGGGAGGCGCTTAAACTACCCATCAATTGGATTTTGACGGTAAGCGAGAAATCGCGATTACACGAAAGCAACGATATTCGATTATTCACTAAACACGCGTTTTGCAGGAACTTCTGAACACTACGGTGTTCGCCATACTCTACATGATAGGCTTCATAGTGCAATTATCGGCATGGAGCGCGGTGAACTATCAGTTTGTCTCGAGGAACATCGCTGCAGGGGTAAGAATAAACGGGTTTTACGTATCATCGGCCTCGACTTAATCGCGTCCGCGTCAAGTAAAACGACGTAGGACGCGAACGAAACGTTGCGACTAAAGTTTCCTTGTCTCTTCGGGAACGCGTTAAAATCTCTCTCTTACCATTTGTGCGCAGGTATTCGGAATCTTTAACACGCTAGCGTACGCCGCTGGAGCGTATTTCCTGTACGTCGAGTGGAAGAGCAGCGACACGCAGTGAAGAAGATCGGAGGTATCGAAAGAAATCTAGGTACCTGAAGAGCACCTACGACGAAGCTACTACACTTGGGTTCCCTTCATTCGACGACTACTCGAGACCACGAATCATCGAGTTCGATCGCAAAAATAAGCACCAGGCTAGAAAAAGAGATCGATGGGTCGAAGCTAGTCCAGCGAGGTCCTTTCCCAATCGTGTATCGTAGCTTATGATCAGAGAGACTCTGTAATTTATGTGCCTTAAAATTAGTTTGCTCGATCGACGATCGTTTTTCGATCGCTCTCGTCGTCGTCTGGAACCGCGAATTCTCGAGGTTTACGATCGATAGAAATCATCGATGCCTCTTTTTTTTTTTATATTTTAGACCAAGTTTCGAATGACCAAGTATTCCGGACGACTACGATAGCGACGAACGCTCGTTAGCCAAATATGCAGGAATGGCTAGCCTGAAATGGATCGCGTCGCGCGCCCAATAGGAGATACCAACGACTCTACAAAACTTTTCGTTTCGAAGGAGATTCGTAGATTCTCCTTTTCAATTTTCTCGCGATACGGACAACGATGTCACTACCGAAAGAACGTTGACAGCGATCACGTCGATAGAGCGAATCGCGGCTCAGGGTCGATCAAATCCATATTGGACGTCAATCTTCCCAACTTTTTCGCAGTCGCGTTTAGTTTCTCGGTCGTGTTACCGTACCTACCTCGTACGGTACTCTCCCGTCCAATTCACTTATCTAATTGTACCTTTCCGCGTTGTCGCGACTTTTTATATTTATATGTATACACCTGTTAGATATATACATGTACGTATTTGTTTCATATATGATAGATAATATATTTGCACAAATTTCAAATGCAGCGCATTGTTTTTTCTTTCTAATTTCTTTTCTTTCTACTTTTTTTCGTTGATTCGTAAGAGGACTCGCGTACGATTCACGTTCGTGAACGTAAGGACAGTTCGTTGGTACGTAAACGTGTTTAAATACATTGTATTTCTTCTGTACACATTACCGTGGAAATATATGCTCGTTTTCGACATTGTGTTCGCTTACGATTCATAGTTTATCCTTTTTAGAGCGACCGTACCGCGGTACAGGAGAGCGACACGAGGTAAGAACACGTCGGATGTGGTTTACGATCGTCAAATTAAGATGATTAATCGACAACGAATGGATAAAGAATTGTTCGGAACGATTAATAGCGACATTTAGATAAGCAAAAAGATTGTTTATCGGTTCGTTGGACGATTACGAGTAGCTTGCGCGTTTCTACGAAGAGGATGGTTTGGAAGTTGCTTGGAAATCGTGTGTATTCGAGAATGATATCACCAGTGACGTCATTCATGGTACTGCGTACGAAACGCAAGCGTACGCTTCAGTCAGTCGCAGACGCTCGCCGCGCGAACATCTACCTCATTAAGGTCAGTTTAAAGCCGGTACAGATTGTTGCTTGCTTTTGTCAGTTGACAGAATCGATCGTATACCGTGTTATACACCTACGAAAGCCGACACTTGTTCGATCGATATACTGGAATTCTTAATCGAAATTTATACGGCGCATACACTACGAAAATATTACATGGATACGCGATTGCTTTATCGTCCGAGTTTGTTTTCGACGTAAATTGTTCATCGATACGATTTATCGTATTTTTTGCATTTGACCACGATTTATCCGCCAATCAACGACCAGGGGACAAACGCATTACTAAAACACGATTATCTCGTGTATTCTTATCGATTCTATTCGAAGATGTGCTTTCGTTTAAAAATAACTAGTGACGGCATTTCGGGGGTGTTTATTACCTCGTAGTCGCGCTAATTCTGGGATATTTGCGATACTAGTTTGCATACAGGATCATTAACACGTATTCACGATATACCGGCAAATTTTACGCAATTAAATTAATTTTCGTGAGATACGCGATCGATTAATCGTGTCATGCACCTCGGTATAAAGAGTTGCTTCCGCTTATCCGGTTAAATAAGCTATTGTAATCTTCATTACGATTTGTCAGGCGATTCTTCTTCAGTTGCCTCGTTGCCATACCTTCTTCGTCGTTGCATAGAAAGGGAAAGCGATTGCAGACGACCGTTCGCGTTATCGATCCGCGACAAAGTTCAGGGGTGCGGCAATATACATATATATATATATATATATACTATGTACACGAAACGGAAACGAAAACGATCACGATTTTTCTCTCGAATCGTGCTCGTACGTCAAAACATCGTGTTTGCATCTTTCGTTCGGTTTTGTACGCTTAATCGAACGTACATGACGCGAGAAACCTGAGATGGTAATCGAGACCGGAAGTTCGCGTTTCTCTCGTGAAAATAAAACGCGTGAGACTCTGATTACTATTTTTGGGTATCGAGAAGCGGAGGAGGTTGTTCGCAAAGTGTAGGCCGCGCCTTGAAATCTTGGCCTTGGCCCTCTTTCTCGTCCTGGAGTCGCTTTCTATCGAGTATGTTCGTTGCAACGTGCTGATATCTTTTTTTTTTTTTTGTTTTTTCTTTTTCTATTAAGAACAAGATCTTTTGTTAGAAAGAAGATACGTTAAACCACTCCTAGATTATAAGGTAAATTTACGGTAGTGTACAACAGCTATCGATAACTTATATCAGTATCCAAGTGAAAAGAATCATTTGGTCGCGTCCGTTCGTGGGTGATATCACAGTTTTCTACCTTCGTTGTAACGCGCTACTTTTACGCGCTGAAGCGCTTTCGTTTCAGAACCGGTAACGAAGGAAATGACAATGTCGCATTCGGTAACCATCAGGACGCAAACCATGGCTAGTAGCTCCACGGCAGTCATCATTAACACCGGTTACTTGAAAACGTGGAGCGGTCTTTTTAAACTATTGGAAGTGGTAAGCTTTATCGTATATCGTTATGTTAACTGAATCTTTCGAAAAAGAGTATATACACAGCGACGTTCTCTTATCATTTACATTGTTCCGTTTCCGCTAACAAATTACGGTTTGCACGATACACGGTTCGGTTTTAATCTCGTGTTATGTTTTCTTTGCTTCCCTCTCCATCGAGCAACCGTTTTTCAGGCAGTGGGAATCGTTTGCGTGTCAATAATTGGCAATCGATTCGCTACCTACGCTTCATATGGAAGCACCGAAGAATTACTTTTCCTTTTAATATCGACGACTTTTATGATCTCCAGCTTTATCCTACTCGTAAGCTGTTTAGCGTCTCTCTCGACGTCGTCTATTATAGCGAAAACCATATTTGTAAGTATCGGGAAGATATTCGTAAATATAGCAAGATATTCGTAAGCACGATCAAAGTGACGAAATCGCGTGTTTCTTTGTAGGAACTTCTTTTTCATGCTATAGCATTTGGATTATATCTGGCTGCGGCGTTAACTTTTGTAGTGCACGTTTCGAATATGAGACGTTCCAAAGAGTACGAGATATTAATGGCTGCCGCGGTAAGTCGAAAGAACGAGAGCATTGCATTCGGTAGAAGATACTTGTACCTTTTTCTTTATACATTTACTATTAATTTGTCCGTTTATCGTGTTGTTTTTTAGGTATGCGGTTTGGTCAATTCCGTGTTGTATCTTCTAAGCACTATCGTTGCCCTTCGCTCATATAGGGGAATCTGAGTTGCCGAAAATGTTTTCGGTTTCATGATCGTCATTAAATCGTACGTACTTATTGTTCATTCTACGTATCTCGCGAACCATTCAAGTTTTGGACATCGATCGTACATCTAGCCTTATCTAACCCGTAACTTTGTACCAAACTCTTTTTCGAGACTGTTTACTGTATTTTCTATATTTTCTACGCATGTACTCGTTACTGTACATGTTATTGTTATGAAATTTTTGTAACATTGACACAAACAGAAACGCAACAAACAATAATCGAATGTCTAATCGTCAGTTCGATAAATATCGCGTGTTTTATACGGTCCTTTTATACATATACATATATATACACATTTACTCGCACGAATTGTTTCTGAAGTGTATTTATGAAAAGCGTGTATGTACGCGTCTGCATGTACATGTATTTATTTTACTTATACGTAACGTTTATACGAGAAAAATATACCAAGTAGTTGTACACAGAGTTAATTATTATAACTCGATATGCAACGATTATTCATTTCCAAAACAATGTCCTATCGCTCCTTGTTCTTTATGCACGTCATCGATAGATTGACGTAATTATTATGAGTCAGAAAATTTGAGTATACAACGTGGACAAAACACTCGAGTTTCGCACGACCGTTGTCACAGCGCGGATTCGCGCGTAGCAACGTATCGCGCGAGAACAGTCCGAACGAAGCCGAACAAACAAAGAAGACAGGATAATGCTAATTACATACCGCAGAATGTACGCGATCGGGAAATCGATGGTTCGTTTCGTGAACCATGATCGAATCATATGGTCGCGTACGAAATTCAAACGTTCGCTTCCCTTGCTTCCTATCACGGTCCAACGTATGTAGATATCTGCGCGCGTACAATTCCCGTTTCCTTCGTTCTTTTTTCTTGTATTTCCTGTCTACCGGCAACCGGGCGTATGTTCCGATGCGGCGCGTGCCAGAAATAGACGGTATCCCTTGTTTCGGTCGCGACGCAGGGGGTGTAACGACATTTAAACGTTCTGGATCGACTGGTGCAACACCCTCGGTCCTCAGTTTGCTCGAACGAGTTCGTCGAATGCAATCGTCGTCTCTCCCGTGCGCGTACGGTAAATTATTCGTCGAGTAATCGTCGGTCTCTGTTCCGTGCGTGCTCGAGATCATCGTCGAGTCGATCCAACGTCTACCTCGTAACGATGCGAATCAATCGTCGTTTAATCAATTAGAACGATCGTATCAAGGGGTCTGCACACGAGACGGTTTAACGAACTCGTCGAACACCTACGCTTCGGTAGCGGATACATTTTCGCGAAATTCTCGACAATCGAACGCAGCATCGAACAAACGGAACGAATCCACGACCTCATGGGTAGAAACGGAGTCGGTCCTGTGATCAGGATGTCGTCTGCGAGCACTCATACTGCCGGAGGCATCGAATGCTGCTTCTGTAGGTGTTGCACGTGCATACACATCGAATTTCTGAAAACTATGCCCGGAGTGTTGAAACTGTGCGAAACGGTAAGTTCGACCGGTTAAACGGCTGTACAAAGAATGCACGGCAATAATAACGGGTCATATATTTGTGCGTAGATTATCAGTGGTCTGGTACAAAGCTTGCTAATTAATTACGGTCTGAAATACAGTACAACGATTGGTTCGGCTTTCGAAGGATCTCTGACCACGTCGTCCGCTTGTTTCTTGACGTCAGCGGTGTTACTCGCTTGCTATATTGTATCCGAAAAATCATACAAGATGATCAGATCCTCTCTTTTCGTACGTAGAAATTGTTATCGTCGATCGACGCACGTCGTATCTCGTAACGTTAGAATTCGTTTCGCTTTTGCAGGAAATGATGTTTAACGCTTTAGCCTCCTTCCTGTATTTGAGCTCAGCCTCCTATTTGGCGTTCTCTACGAAGATCTTTCTTCTCCCCGACTATTATATCAGACCAGGATTCGACGTCTATCCCGCGATGACTGCAGCTTACGTACGCGCATCTACTTGTGGTCATTTCATTTGATTCTTCGATTTTTATAGATTTATTTTATTTGCACAGATTATGAGCGGCTTCGTGGGAGTACTACACGGCGCGGACGCATATTTCTCTTACGTTCATTATCGAACGGGAAGATGAAGAAGAAGAAGAGATATCGGATTCGAGAAAATATCGATCAAAAGATAAAAGGCAAGCAACGCGTACCGTTGCGTACAATATTCGATAAGTATGCTGACCAACCTATGGCCGATCGCTTGTTAAATCTGAAATTAATGGACGTAAAGATCCGCGAGATAGGTCGATAAAATCGACCCATGATAAAACCAGACCTTCGACGATCGATCAATATAAATAAAGGTAAACATTATTTTGTTCGGCTTATTTTGATCACACGACTAAGATACTCAAGGTCGGAACAGATTCGCACACCGAATTGACATTATTTTATGCTTAATTAATTTTTATGTAATTTCATTAACAGTAATTAACAATAAACATTTACGAAATTTAGTTGATTCGTTCTTGCGTTATCCTTGCGGAACAACCTTGCATTTAACACAGATTTACTTTGAGCTCCTTTGCATTCGTCGCGGAGAGAAAAGGTCTCACTGATTCGTGTACTTTTACTTTTACAATTCGACAGTGTATCAACAATTTTATCCGCATCTCGTGCAATTTTAGAAATAATTAGGCCGACGACACTCCGAACTGTTACGAAACTGTAAACAAAAATTGGAACGACAGTATTTTGATACGACTGTAGTAGGGTAGGTAAAGGCGCTCGTCTACGCGTTCAGTTCGACACAGGTAAAGTTAGACGAAAAGGAATTTCCTGTGTGGAAGACGCAACAAATGCGCCGAAGAAAAATGTAACGAAACGAATATGTAGATGTAACGATATTAAGAAAGGTTGGCGAAAGTTGCTTCTCGATTTCGACGATTGATATACACGATCCTGATAGACGAGCGATATTGGAACGTAAATGACGTAGAATTTTGAAGAGGACTGTACAAAAACTGTGCAAGTCGTTTCAATACGTACCAGGGTATACGTGGATCCCGGACAGTGAATAGTGAATGGAAGTTATACGCGTCGGTCCTCACGGACTCTTCGACGGAGACCGTGAGGTTTCTCTTTCCTCTTTGCCCCACCTTCCCCTTCCCGTGATCCCTGAAGCGTAGCCAGGTCTCTCTTCCTCTCTTCTTCTTTTGGCCTTTAATCTCTGTCTTTGTTTCACGCGTGCGGTTTCTGTTACTCTCGTAGAAGCCTCACCGAGCATATCACATGACCGAGAGGCATGTGGACGACAGTTTACTTCGGGATCTCGAACCGGTCGATTCGCGGACAATTTCGAACGCTGCTCGCGATCAAGCGTAACTAATCGAAGAAAAATCCGGTTGCTATAATATGGGGTTGCACGTCAGAAGCATCAACGATACCTCGAGACTAGCGTCGTCGATAAAAGGTAATTTTATTTCCCTTCTTTCTTTCCTACTTTATATACGCGGCTTAACCGTTTGCCTCGCGCTGCTCGTGTCACGAATAACGGCGTAAACGCGATAAAACAAATCGTGTTCATTGTTTCAAAATGCTACTCGAGAAGCGAAAGGTGTCGAAACAAAGCTTTTACGCGATATCTCCTTCGTCTGTTCTCGCAGCCAAGCGACGAATAGCAAATTCCGTAACACTGGATCTTCGCAAAAATCGTTGAGCTTTTAAAGGGTTAAACGACGTTTCTGTTCATTAGCTGTTTCCTGCGAGAAGGACAAATTCCACCCTCGAATTGGTTAAACACACATAATACAGTTGTTTATCGTGTCTTCTAAGCGCGTTTCTATAGCGTATTCTCCGATGTCTCGCGTGAAATTCAACAGGTGCCAGTCACGAATGTTTCTCTTCTCTCGTTCCTCGTACATCGTCGCGCCGTTGCACCGCGTTTTATTCTGGATTTTGCGCAACGCGAGAGTGCGGACTAGGTATTACGTGGTAATTCATTGCAATGTAACTGCGAAAGAAAAAGCGAATCTATACCGAGACACACCAAATTCACGCGATACTTTCTCCGAGCAACAGCGCGAATGCAACTGACCGATTTCACTCTTTATACATATCGTATAAATCCGTTTAAGCACCTCTATCGCGATTGTTTCATTTATAACATTTTTAATTACGATAATTAAATAACTTTTGAGAACGAAATTGATTAGATTTAATTCGACGGTAGAACGAGACGGAGCGACAGATTAGTTGGCGATAATTCACGAGCCAATATTGATTTTGCGACAGACGAGAAAGGATGTAACGCGAACACCGTATGCCATACACCGTTTACTATACAGTACTATCACCTGCTTCGATGAAAGGACGAGGGAGGTCTGGTATGTAACAGGTGTCGATAAAATCTTCAAGTTTATGAACCTGTTAAGATGAAACTGGCAAGCGACGCGATATCTACCTATTTGCAATACGTTTTTCATTCAAACGGGAATTATCGTCTTAATTGAATCGAATATACAGGTAATTTCGTACGAATTAATGGCATGCGCGTAGATTGTGATAAAATGCTTCGATCGTCGCGAGGACAGTGTCCCGTTCATTCGCGAACGAACGGGCAAATGCAATCATCGCTCTAAATATTTATACGTATGTATAAAATTTATTCCATAACGTTTTCTATCGTTACCGTAATTGTTGCTGCTTATTATCTTCTTTTCGCGATATCAACGTGACTGACGCGCATCGTTAACGCCTCTCGCATTAGATCGTTGATCACCGGTTAGGGCGAACCGTTCAACGGGTACAAAGAATTTTTCCGCGGACGAGACTGCGTTTCCATCGATACGAATATTAGGCGCAACAAAATGATTCCACAATGAATCTCTGTTTACGAAACTATGCAACGAGTCACGAATTTTCCTAATAATCGTGCTACGTCGATGTTTCATCGGACAGGCATTTATCCCTGATACACGGTGGTCGTATTTGTGGTCGATTTGTCGCTGCATAAGCATTTTCGTTTAAAGATCGACGCTCGTAGGGCTTGCTGTTCGTGAATACTTCGAACCCTTCCATTTCCTGTTTGGCGCTGTCACGGAACGTTGAACGGGGTGTCGTACGTGCCGCGAAGAACGTCACCCATGGTTTCTCGCGAAGAACGCGTAACGTGCAATGACGTCAATCGACAAAACGATCGATTCGTTTTTTCATATTCATTTTCTCTGTCCAAAATGATATCCGTCGCGTGGAATTCGAATACGTCGACGACATTGTTTTTGCGAACGTACACGGCACGAGGTTGCGATACCACCATTGGGTCGTTGACCACAAATTTATGTAAGTCGAACTCTGTTGCAAAGCGATCCTAAAATCGCGCGGAATCTTTTACCATTACGAAACTATTCGTCGATCACGATATCGCCACGAATAAACAAACGTTGCCGCCGGTTACCACGAAAATTAATCTCGTCCCGAGTTTTTATCGATATCTAACAAATTTCTGATTCGTGTCGCAGGAGAAGCATCGTGGTCAACGACAGAGGAACCCTTTACTCCGGAAGAAGAGGATGCGATAGTGACGCTGGTAGTAGTCGTGATCGGTGTAATCGCAGCTATAGTAATACTGTTTTCCATGGGAATCTTCATCGACTGCAAGCTTCAGTACGCGTAAAGACGTAAAAGACCTCTGTTAAAAGCGGAAACGATAGCTGATCTCTTATCTCGTTACAGAAGGAAGAACGTTTTGAAGAAAAAGAAGCTGAAACTGAAGATGCCTCCGTTGTCTCGCGCGAGGAAAGTTCAAAAGGAGGACGCGAAATCGTTAGCATCGGACATGTGCCCGAACGGTTCCAGCGACGTTGGTTTCCGCGCAAGGGATGCCATAGTTTGACATTGTCCACGATACCGTGCATCCTTCGCGCGAACGAGTCTGGGAACATCGGTGAATTTTATCGAACTTCTTCGTCAAGTTGAAAGGAAGTGGTTTCTAGATAGCGTTCAAGAAACTGGCCAAACAAATTGTTCGAACACGGTTTTTGTGGCGATAACGCGAAAATAGGCGGCACGGTAGTTCGCGTCAATGGCCTCGACCCAATAGCGGACACGATCACGGCATCGATGATTACACGACGAAACTATATGTATAAACCGGGTACATCACGAACGTCATCGCGAACAACTTGTTCCCTTTTCTTTTCTCCTTTACCAGAGATTAGCGCTATTCGCGCAACCTCGATTCACCTGTTCCTATTCATTCTACGAATCGTTCGAATTTCCCGATCGTATCGATCAGATATCGTACATATCGTGAATCAAAAAATTTCCTATTTCTCAGGCGATGGAAAGTGGTACAGTAACACGAACACGAACCTAAGCTTGAATTTTTCTTCGAACAATAATTACGAACGAACGCGTATGTAATTGCGCGCGTGTACGGGTCTACGAAAACGACTATGTACGCGCGGCAACGAATCGAGTTGCGTTCAACGCGAGAAACGACGTTATCAACGTTAAACGTTTCTGCGTAAACCATGTTCGGCTAAATTCGCGACCATTACGACAGTTTCAACGTCTAGTCATCGTTCTTCGTCCTTGTAACGATCAGCGAACGTTGAAACACCGTGTTAACGGAAAAGTAATTATATCGTGAATCCTTTGTCGAAACTTGTTCAATGCTAAGGATATTCGTGATACGATTACAAACTTCGAATAAAGGAAATGCTGGATGTTAACGCGAACGTTTTCAAGTCCTAAACATTTTTCGCTCAACAAGTTTCGTATCAACTTTAGACGCTTCGGATGTAAGCGTATATCATACACGTAGGTACAAAGAACAGTATATACAATTGGACTTATCCAAAAATAACGTTTTATTTTCTTGCACACGAACGACTTCATACGTCGTTCATCCGTAAAGTAATAAACAGGTAATCGCGTCGCGTGACGTATATGTATTTAATCATCACGATCATTATGCTACGTAGCGATAAGATTTTATCAAAAAGTATTCGTATGAAATTAGGCGCGCGTCAAATGTTTTGTAAAAATCGTTCCTTTATCTTGTAATTGAAACGAATGAAAAAGTTTTGATTCGCAAACCGACGGATAATAATATCGTGCAACCGTATTATTACCACAGCTGCTTTATCGTCATCCGTGAGATATATTTCGTCTCTTTGATCCTTTCGTCCAAGATTAAAGAACGTACTTGAATCACAGTCTGATTGGAAATACGTTCGGGTCGAACCGTACTTCCTGCATCGTTCTATTTCTTTTCAAAGTCGAAATGATGTCGATCCACGTCGAGCCGTGTGCGTATGCGTATAGTTTTGCGGGTTCTCTAGGCATCACACGCGTCCAAGGACCATTGCCAACAGAGCCATTCGAACGTAGACGCCGTTTTCGGCCTGTCGGAAGTATGCGGCACGAGGATCCGTGTCGAATTCCGGACTGATCTCGAAAACGCGGGGCAACGGGTGCATCACCACCATCTTCCTTTTCGCTCGAGACATCAGTTGCGGAGTAATTACGAAGTGGCCGCAAACCTGCAATGCGTAAACGCGATCGAAAATCGTTAGAATCGCAAATATTTCAATATTACGTGTTTGTTACGCGTCGGGGGACGTTATTCTTTCAATCTTACTCTTTCAAAATAAAAGTTTCACGTTCCAAATCGGTCGAACCGAATGGAATTTGATTCGTCGAAACAAGTTACCTGTCGATATTCTGCCTGTGTTGCGAAACGTTCTCTCTGAATGCGTGTCATGTAAAGGACGTCCGTGTCTGGAAGAGCATCCTCGAGCGTGCTAAATTTTTCCTGCGGGATTCCACGCTCGGACACGTACTTTACTACATGGTCGGGCATGCCAAGGCTAGGAGGACACACGTATCGCAGTTCCACGTTGTATAATGTCAACAGTCTGTAAGATGACGTATATTCGATTACATCGATTCGGAGGAAATAAAAAGTACAGCGTACGAGCGGCAGTTACCTTGCCAAAGAATGGACCGTTCTACCGTGCTTCAGGTCTCCGACCATGGTGATGGTGAGACCGTTCACCGTACCAATTTCGTCTCTGATCGTGAAGATATCGAGCAACGCTTGAGTCGGATGTTCACCAACTCCATCGCCAGCGTTGAGTAACGGCTTCCTACAGTGTTGCGCGGCTTTCTGAACGAACGGATCGTGATAACGATAAGCAGGCATATTCGACATATTTCGCGCAATTCGTAAGATATTCGTGGAACACTCACCGATACCGCTCCCGGCTCTGGATGACGGAGCACCACGACGTCCGCGTAGCCAGCCATCACCGCCACGGAATCTGCAACGCACAGAAACGTATCGATCGTTTTAATTTCAATCGGTTTCGACCGCGAACGAATGCTTAATGCTCGAGATTAAGAACCTTCCAGGGTCTCTCCTTTCTTTACGGACGACGTCGAACCATCCATGTATATCACTCGACCGCCAAGCCGTTCCATCGCCGCCGCGAAGCTACAAGAAGTCCTCGTGCTGACTTCGTAAAAGATCGACGCCATCACTTTTCCCTATTCGAGAATGAGATCGATTATTTACGTTTCGTACGTTTTCGTTTCTACGATTTAAAGCCATCACCGACCATCGGAAGCGAACATGCTTACCCGTAAAATATGGTCCAGGGATCGTTCCTTCCTAACCGCACCGCGAAGGACTTCGGCAAGATTAAATACGTCCTTCAACGATTCCTTCGTGAAAATGTCTACGGACAAGATATTGTGACCGACTAAATTCTGGCTAGTGTGAACCGAGGGAACCGGTGCCACGGTTGTCAGGAGAAGATTAGGGTTGCTGTCGCTTTTATGCTTGGTCGCGTTGCTGATGGGAAGCGGCGAAACGTTTCGTTGAACCGGTGGAAATTTCGGGTGGTCCCGAGATTCCACGTCTACGGCAAAGTGAACGTTCGACTTTTGTGTCGTCGACTGTAGCAACTGCACGTACGGTTCTGAAAATAACATCGAACTTGTTCTATCTTTCGAATTCGGAGCAAGAAAGTTCGTTCGTAGATCGAACAAGTGTTTGCCTACCGTTCTGCTCTTCTTCGGACATGTCGTAATTCGGTGACAACAGACCGTCCAAAGCAGAGTTTGGTCGACTAACGACGACATCGACAATCGTGACCGGTGCAGTCGTCGCGATCTGATGCTTCGTTTTCGCTTGAATCTCTCTGATATCCTGTCCAAAGCCAGGATTCACCAAAACTTGCCCCTCGACGTAAGCGACTTCTCCTCGTAAAACTACCCTGTGAACCGACCCTCGAACCTTCATTCCAGCGAACGGAGTCCATTTTGATTTGCTGAAAGGCATCGCTTCCGGAATCACCCATTCGTCATCGAGATCTATCTCGATGTAGGTATTTGCCTGATCAGGCACATTGAAAATCTTTTTCGGATTTTTATACAGCTTGTCGACCACATCCTGAAAACGCATAGACGAAACGTATTTCGTAAAACGAATGTAAATCATTGTTTCGTAATCGCGTCGATGCTTATCGTAAATACGACAAACACAGATAAGAAAACGTTGCTACCTCATTTAAGTGAAAATCATAAATTATCGATAATACAGTTGATGTACGAGTCATTCGATATACCAGTATGCGTTATTAGATTTGTATCGGTCAAACTACCGCGACTGCTGAGCAAAAAGTACCTCGGAAAGAATCAGAGTGACAGGGGTACGCTCGGATTCTCACGAATTTTCTCGCAAAAACTAGAGAATCTAGACGCGAACTGTACCTCTATCGTTAATTTTCCTTCTTGAACCGCTGTCAATAAAAGCGGAAGCATGGTTTCGAGTCCAGGAAATCCGGGCGGTGGTTTTTCGCTAGATTTTTCTTGTATCGTGTGCGGTGCTGGAACGTTAAAAACGCAGACAACGACGATAACGAATCTATCATAACGCGAAAGAAAGATTTTGATCGTGCAGCACGCAAGTCGAGAGCAGATCTTACCATGATCTGTGGCGAAGCAATCGATCACGTCGAGATTTTCCCAGAGTGCTTGCTGATCCTCTTTGGTTCCCAATATCGGCCTTACTTGGCCACGTCCGTGGCCTATTCGTTCGAGATCTTCCTCGCACAAGAACAGATGATGGGGACATACCTCGCAGGTAACGGCCATTCCCTGGAGAGAGAAAAAAAAAAAAAAAAAAAAAAAAAATGCACGCGTATTGGATCGTTCGAGTTCTAACGATAAGAAAATTTGCAACCGACAACGGTACCTTTTCTTTGGCGGCGCGTATAATTTGAATTTCTTCTTTTCGGGCTACGTGACACACGTGAATCGGTCTATTGTGCAAACCGGCAAGCAAAAGTATTGCGGCCGTGGTTTGTCCTTCGGCGTGTACGCAAATAGGATAACGTTTTGGCCAACTTTGAAAATGCTGAAACGAACGTGTGTTTCGTGAATCGTGAATCGTATTCGTAAAACGTAACGTTGTTCAAATAGTCGAGTATCAAAAATACGATCGTGGCGTACGATCGTTTCTATTCGTTCAACTCGGTCTTTGCGATATACCTTAATCCATACGGTTAAATCGGTCAATCGAAGCGTAGTGAAGGTTTCGTTGAGATACATTTTGAGCCCCGCTGCCAACGGAGCCAATTCGGCCGTTATGTTGTAATTATCCGACGAAGCGCCGACGAAAATTGCGTAATCGCATCTCGCGCTGGAAACAGCACGCTGTAGCGACAGCGAATTTCAGAAAAAAAAAAAACAAAAAATGAAAAACAGGCAGGAAAATCGTTGAAAAAGAAAAGCTACTTTCTTACCTCTTTGGCCAGAGCGAAAGATTGGTGATCGACGACGGCAGGGCAAGTGTTGGGCATCGCGAAAATCATCGTGATACCCCCGGCGAGCGCGGCCGCGGTACAAGAGGCAAAATTCTCTTTGTAAACTGCTCCAGGATCGCGCGTGTGCACGTGAACGTCGATCAAGCCAGGAAGCTTGATCATTGTTCGCGAGGATACGCAATCCGTGTGAGTTTTCATGCGAGGTGCTCGTCCACCGAGCATTCTCATAGCCTGTGCGATAGATCAATGTCAGTTTACGATCACATTTACATGTATATCGGTTCGACGAAGCGTTAGGAAACGTGTTTCAATTTGTTCGACCGCGAACAATCGTCGAAATGAAAAGGATACGTTGTCGGTAACGAGTATCCGAGTACGTACCTAGCCTTGCTCCGAAGATGCATTTCTGAGAAACATCATTAAAAGAGGTATATTTTCATAGATATCGTTAGCGAACTTTGTCATTTCAATCTGCGACCGTTTCTATGACTAACGTGACTAAACACGTTTCACGATAAGAAAAGAATGTTCGATGATCAATAATCGATAGGATGATTAACGACGTTACGAAGCGAGCAGAATTACGCTTACAAAGAGTTTTTGGAAGAAGAATTACGCGCGATACTCACTTCGACGAGCAATTTAGCACATTTCACATCCGTGATCAGGGGAACGGAATAATCGACCGCGAGTCTTCTGGTGCGATATCCGTGAGTCATAAAATTTGAGACTCGTCGTGCACCGCCGTTTCTCATTGGCAAATTAATGACGAGATCAAATTGCTTCTTCGATAGAAAGTCGGCCAAATGTCGTAGCTCGCTCGGACTAGAATCTTCGTTCATGCTGATGTTCTCGAAGGTCCATTGCACCGGTTCTACCTGTACATCGAAAAAGTTTGTTGATCGAACATTATTTTCCTTAAAATCCGTCGTTTCGACGAGTTATCTCGATCCGAAAATTTAGGTCGCTATCGTTCCCCAATTCGCTTATCGTTCCGGACGTTACGTCCCCTCAGAGCGTGGAATTTGTCGTATCTCTATCCGATGATATCTTCGAACGAGTTTTAGTAATTCCGTAAGGCTATATCGAAGGAGATAAATACGATATAATTTACGAGTTAATACATATTTAGAAACGTGCGCCTACCGGTTCTAAATGTACAAGGTCTTTTCGATCCAAATTTTATATTGTCCGTTACGTTAATTACAAGAGAGGAATCGATTCACGATTATGTCGAATGCCGACATTGTTCATCGCTCAGATTAGATACAGGTGAATTTTCCTTCAACGCGATGTTATCTCTGACATCGACGCATGTGAAACATGTGAATCGACTGTACACGAGATAATAAAATTAGAATAAAAATTAACGAAAGAGTACCGTTTACTTGTTTCGCGGTCGCGTTATGATTCGACGTAAATTTTCAAGAATACTTTTGTCGAGATCGAGGTGATCGACAATTCGTCATAAATCATAGATTTAATTGGTCGGAAAGAGAGACTTCAGTTAGCGAAAATGACAAGGAACGTTATCGTAGTTCGATCGTAGAGGAGCTGGTATTCCAACACGAAAACTCTTCATGGCCAACTTATTCGTCGATAATCGATAGCGGTGTACCGATTAAAACATTCTGCCTTGTGACTCGATAACGATAGGTAGGTATTTATCGGACTGCAGTAGGCCATAGGTAGATTACTATCCGACTAATCGAGCTACACGCGTAGTTTCGCGCTCCTACGTGTCATGTTCGCGTACTTCGATCGCTCGTTACGTTCGTCAACGAATCAATTTTTCGCGCGGGGGAATGTGACTCGACAGGTGATACTCGAACGCTGCGAATAGTTTTTAGAAAGCCGATTCGACGGAAAACTTAATCGACATGGGAAATTCGAAGTCGAAGGTGAAGGTTGGTTCTCGGGGGAAAGTTCGCGGAAAGACGGGACACAACGGTCGATCCGCGGACGGTGAGCATCGAAGGAATCAAGGCGAGGAATACGAAGACACGGAACTACTGTTGTTGAGAAGAGCGATCGACAGAGATCCGGAAAGTTTCGTGCTCAACAATCTGATGATGTGTGTTCAGTTTTTCGGCAATTACGAAGAGTAAGAAATCATTTTTCTTTTTTCTTTTTTCTTTTCTTTACTTTCAAATCGTTCGCATCGTTTACGTAATTTGTCACCCATTCCTGTCTTTGTATCACGATCAAATGTTTTTATCGCGATTAACGAGAAAAGGACTTGCTAGAGAAATCAAGCACGTGAAGGAGACGATGGTCTCGTCGCAAGAGGCAAAACTGAACGAACGTCTGCCACCGCAAAAACACGTTCTACTGCCGGACGTTCTTCAAGAGCACATCTCGCGGAACGTCGGCTTTACTTCGAGTAGACAGACTTTTCGACCGATCGTCGAACCGCTTCATCCTGTTCGAATTTACACGGTTCACGACAACATCGATATCACGGAGCAGAATTATACGTCGCACTATAGCAACGTGAACGATTCGACCATGTACAATATACTGTTGAAACCGACTGATCATCAAGGTAAGTTAACGTTCGCGACAAAAGTTTTATTTAATCGAGCGATTTAACGAAACACGTTTACGCTGTTAGGGTACGTGCAGCTGCAACTTCTCGACGATTTCGGATTGTCGAAGAGAAAGACGATAAACGAGGACGAGATGGATTTATCCTCGATAGCGGAAAACGACGATGAATTTTACAGCGACGGCGAGAGCATTTACGGTTTGAGATTACGATCGAACGCGTCCAACCATTCGATGTCCTCCGGAAAATCCCAGCAGGGGATCTACAAAGGTTCCAATTACGGACACGCGAGATCGTTGCCTAATTTGCACGAGGAACAAGTTCCGTCCGACAGTCGAGATCGAGGCGATCCGACGCGTTCTAGTCGCAGCGTGAAAGCCGAGACCGATTACGAGAACGATTCCTCGAACGACGAACGAGCCTCGACAAACAAGAGAGCCTGGTCGAAGGGAGAATCTAGCAAACGGACGACGAATCGACGATCGAACAAACAATCGCCGCAAATCGGAACGAAAGAATCCACGGTTCAAGAATTAACGACCAGTAGCAACAGTTCCGGTTATCGATCCGACAATTTGGACAGCGACAGCAGTTTCAATCTGAACCGAAACTTCCGACTGTCTCAGACTTTGAACGACGAGGAGCTAGAGGAATTGATCACGAGCGCCAAACTACCGGATCATTGCTTCAAAAAGGTCACGTACACGGCCGATGGAAAGCTTTACGATCCTAGGGAAGAAAAGAAACAGCTGATGAACAGTAAACAACGAAGGATCAAATTGGCTCTAAGACGGCATAATTTCGATCTATTTTACGCGAGCAGCACCGAATTCATGAAACACTTTATCAACGTGTTCGTGAATCGTTTGGGCGAATCTTTCGGCTTCGACAAGGAGTCGATGGAGGACACGAGACGCGAGGGTTGCGTTCTTTACTGCGACCAAATAATGATTTCGAAGGAGTTCAAGTACGGTCGAATCGAGCAATACGAGATCATGCCTTCGATTTGGCTGCAATGGCCCAGCTGCGCTCAGGAATGGCTGGACAGACCTCGAAGTACCTGGCCCGACTATACCGACGTCGAAAAGATCAAAGACTTTGGATGCTACGTGGTGCCGGAGGGTTTCGTACCGAAGAAAGGGAGCAGCAACATCATGGCGGATCTCGAATGGCAGCTAACGTTTCCAACGGCCGAACGATATCTCGAGACCTGCATGACTCAGTCTCAGGTACAAGTGTATTTCATCGCGCTGATGCTTCACAAGACTTTTATCAGGCCCGTTTTCGACACCATGTTCGGTATGACGGCCGCTCACATTCGACACAAACTGTTCTGGATGATCGAGGAGAACGACAGACCGTCGAAATGGCCCGATACCAGAATGGGCGAGTGTTTGTTGTTCCTGTTGAACTCCTTGTATCATAACATCAGCCAAAACGAACCTACGCTCAGGGATTACTTTATCGCGGACAGGAACCTTTTTCAACGCGTACCCTGCGAACATTTGCTGCACACTCAGAAGCAATTGAAACGGATCATCGAGAATCCGGTGATGTACGTTTTCCACGCGATGGAAAACATTCGTCATAGTGACAATTTTTTCCCCCGATTAGATTACGAGATGTTGTTAAAAATATTGACGGCGGATACGCTCACGTTGGTCAATCCGGCATTGACTCAACGTATCTCGCGGCCAATGCCGCGACCCAGGAATGAACACGCCGAGCGCGACGACAAATACGCAAAAATGGGATTTTGGGACACCCAAAAGAACCAACCGAAAAAACATTCCGTACAATCGGTCAACCATAAAATGCTAATTAATCCGCGCAAAGCTACCGACTCCATCATCGAAATCACGGTAAGTTTCTCTATGTTTTTCTCTTCTCTTTGTCGAAAAACCGAACGAAACAATTTTATCAGTTTCCACGCGAAGATACAGGCTAATAGAAATTGATCGATTCGTATCTCTGCTCGAACGTTCTCTAATCTTATCTACGATACGTGTTATCTATATTCTATCATCCACGATTTGTTAATTATGGATCTATGACATACGATCTGTAGCGAGTAATCCCAATAACGCTCGGAGACAAAACGCGTTACATTGGTCGTTATTTTTCAGACACGATGCGAGGAATTGGAAGGACCGAGGCTATGCGTTCTTCTGGATTTCTTTGTACGGCACTTCATCAAAATCGCCGAACGTTGTAATCAATATCGAGCCTATCGACAAAAAACCGTCTACCTCGATCACGCCGATCGACTCTCCATCCTGCTGTTCGACCAGCAAAGATTCAAGGATGATGCACGAGCTTACCGCGACAAGATCAAAGTCCTTAGGAAAAAGATGGGCAAATCGGAACCTCAAGACGACGTTCCGGTAACGCCGAAGAGAAACGCGGAAACCGCCGTATACGTTGCGTCGTTGAAAAATCGCTTCGTATCCGAATCAACGGAGCAAATTTACTCATCGCCACGGACTAGCAACGTAGAACCACGATCGGACGGAGAGATCGATCACGATCGAAACGTTACCAGAGCGGTAGTTCACGAGACGCGTAATCGACTTTCGAAAGAACAAATATTAACCCCCATGGCCGAAACGATAAACTCGAATTCAGCGACGACGCGTTCGAGTTCGAGCGACGATAACGAATCTCGTCAACCGATTCTGCCGCGCATCAAATTGACCGAAGCCCCGAGAGACGAATCAACGTACATTTGAACATTTATCGGAAAAGACGCATAGAGTTTAGCAAATGAAACTCGTCGAACCCACCGAAACATTCCGACCATTTCAATCCGTTGCTCTATACTTTCTTTCGTTCGATCATTCGTAAATAAATTGCTCATACTTGAACAAATCGTTTGTAATTTATTGTTTTACTTTAGCGTTAATTGTAATCGAACAAAGAAAAAAAAAAAACGCGCCATTTTATCAAACGAATAGCTTTTAAACCTGTCGCAATTTGTATGTAATTATTTAAATATATATTTTACGTTTATAAAAGAATATAAGAATATAAGATTGGTAAAATTCTACTTACCTCCACTCCGTGTTCCGTATAGAAATCCGCTGTTCCCATGCTGGCGTACAATTTGTATCCCATTTTATGGAGGCTTTGAATCGACGGTAACAATTCCATTTTATGCTGAAAAGCGGAATACGCGAAATGTTAAGACGAAATCCCTCGATTACTGATCAACGATATATTACCTTGAAACTTCCGATCGAGAGTAAAATTCCCTTTTGCGGTATGTGAAATCCGGTGCTCATCATTCCTTTCAAATAAGCCTCGTATCGATTGTCTCCGAAACAGGCAACCTCCCCGGTGGACACCATTTCTACTCCTAGCATCACGTCGGCACCTACGCGTTCGATAGGAAATTATAAATTAAGAAACTCGACGAACGGACGTTTCGCGATCGTGTACGTTTTCGAGCAGGCTTCTTTTACCGGCAAGGCGCGAGAAGGAAAATTGTGGCACTTTCACGCCGACTTTGCCGCAGCCGGTGAGAACGTCCACGGGCTCGACGGACTCTCCGACGATTAGCCGCGTGGCCATAGCTACGAAATCGTAATCCAACGTCTTCGAGACGAAAGGAAACGATCTGGACACCCTCACGTTACACTCGATGACTTTCAGTTCGTTATCCTATCGGGAAAGAAACGGATCGCTCGAGAAGATGGAAGATCGTTTTAGATTACGCGACGTTCAATTACCTTCGCTATCAGTTGCATGTTGAAGGGGCCAGTTACGCCGAGGGAAGCCGCGATCGCTTTCGACATCATCTTTATTTTCGCCAAAGTTTCGGCATTGATGTCCTGCGGTGGTGTAACCAGGGTAGCATCACCCGAATGTACACCCGCGTTTTCAACATGCTCCGACACCGCCATACAAAGGATAACGCCATCGTAGGCTACCGCGTCCACGTCTATCTCCTTCGCTTCGAGGATGAATTTCGAGATGACTACTGGATGTTCCTTGTTCACCTCGCTGGCGCTCTTCAAATACGACTCGAGATCGTGATTCGAGTGAGCCACGTTCATCGCGGCACCGCTCAACACGTAAGATGGACGTACCAAGCAAGGGTAACCGACTTCGTCGCAGAACTCGATAGCAGACTTCAAATTCGTCAATTCCTTCCACCTGCGCGAATCGATCGTGAACACGCGTTCAAATTGTGCGCAGTGAGCGAAAAACAATCATTTGTCAACGTTATACGAGGAGAGCCCCTTACCTGGGTTGGGAAATTCCGATACCGTCCAACATGCGAGAAAACTTGAATCGATTTTCGGCTCCGTCTACGGACTCCGGCGAAGTTCCAAGAATCCTAGCTTGCTGCCTGTGAAGATCCATGGCGATATTGTTCGGTAATTGACCGCCCATCGATAGAATTATTCCCTCCGGACATTCGTGATCGTAAATGTCCATCACGATTTCGAACGAGATTTCTTCGAAGTACAATCGGTCGCTCATGTCGTAATCGGTACTGACCGTTTCTGGATTGTAATTCACCATGATCGTTTTCCTCCCTAAATTTCGTAATTCGCGTAGACAGCTGACCGCGCACCAATCGAATTCTACCGAGCTGCCGATTCGATAGACACCGGAACCTGCGGAAAGACAAACGAAAATCGATATTCGTTATCCGCTTTCCTAAACGAAGCTTCTCGAGAGAAGGCGAGCGTGTGGAGAGCGCTCCACAACATCGGCAACTTACCTATCACCATCGTATAACCGCCAGGAAACTCGACGTCGTGCGTAGCCCCGTTGTACGTGATGTAAAGGTAATTGGTCGTGGCTGGCCACTCAGCTGCCACCGTATCTATTTGTTTTACCATCGGTCGTATATTGCTCTCTTGCCTCTGTATCCTAACTGCCAATTCCGAGCTTTTGACCGCCGCTGCGATTTGCTTGTCCGAAAATCCGATCCGTTTCGCGCGCAGCAAAACGTCGTGAGACAGCTTCGTGTGATCGGTATTCTCTAGTACCACGTAATAGTCGATGATATTTTTCATCTTGTGCAAGAACCATCGATCTATCTTTGTCAATTCGTATAATCGATCGATCGTGTATCCGGCCTTGATCGAAGCTGCAAGAACAAACATTCTCTTGTCGGTCGGTTTTTCCAGTTCCTCGTCGTTCGGTGCCTTCACGTAAGGGTCAAATCCGTTGATGTTCTCGTCCACCATTCTCAGAGCTTTCTGAAAGGCTTCTTCGAACCTCCGCCCGATCGCCATCACTTCTCCTACGCTCTTCATGGAGCTACCGATCTGAAACCGATGACCGATTGAGGAACGATCGAGAACCGATAGCGATCGCGCTTCTTCGTCCACGATCGCGAATCTTACGTACCTTCGTGCTGACCCGTTGAAATTTTCCCAGATCCCATCTCGGTATCTTGACTACGCAATAATCGAGGCTAGGTTCGAAGCATGCCGTAGTTTTGCCGGTAACGCTGTTGCGAATATCCGGTAGCCGAATATCCAGCGCCAACTTGGCGGCCACGTAAGCCAGCGGATAACCGGTAGCTTTGCTCGCCAGTGCGGAGCTTCGAGACAATCTGGCGTTCACCTCGATGATGTAATACTCCGCGGTGTTTGGGTTCAACGCGTATTGAATGTTGCACTCGCCGACGATGCCGAAATGCCTGATGACGTTGATGGCGGTCGTTCGCAGTATGTTGTACTCCTTATTCGATAACGTCTGGCTCGGAGCAACGACGATCGACTCGCCGGTGTGAATACCAAGAGGATCGACGTTTTCCATGTTACAGACCGTGATGCAGTTGTCGTACGCGTCTCGAACCACCTCGTACTCGACTTCTTTCCAACCCTTCAACGATTTATCGATGATCAATTGGTTAGAGTGAGCGAACGCTTGCTGCGCCAGAATACGTAACTCATCGTTGGTATTCGCGAAGAAGGATCCTAAACCTCCGAGGGCAAACGCGGCTCTAGCCATCACGGGATAGCCTAACTTCTCGGCTGCGTCTAACGCCTACGGACCAGAAGAACGCGCGTTAGTCGTAGTCTCTTATTATACACGCAACGAGGATTTATTCGGTGCAAATACCTCTTGGATAGAATACACCGCGGCACTCGGCGCTACTTTTTCGTTCAACTGAGCGATGCGTTCGGCAAACAATTTTCTGTCCTCGGTTTCTATCACCGACTGTATAGGCGTTCCTAGGATCCTGACGTGGTACTTCTCAAACACGCCGTTCTTCTCGAGTTCAACGCCGCAATTCAGAGCGGTCTGTCCGCCGAAAGTTAACAGCACGCCGTCAGGACGCTCCGAGCGTATCACCTGAAACGAAAATTCTGTTACTCTCGACTCGAGATCGTAAGGAATCGCGCAAAAAACCTACCTCTTCCACGTATTCCGGAATAATCGGTAAAAAGTAGACTTTGTCGGCCATGCCTTTGGACGTTTGCACGGTAGCGATGTTCGGATTGATCAAAAGCGTTTGCACGCATTCTTCTCTCAACGCTTTGATCGCTTGCGATCCAGAATAATCGAATTCGCCCGCTTGGCCGATACTGAGACCGCCCGAGCCCAAAATTAATACCTTTTTCGGTCGGGTGGCCACGCCGTTCGGCAGATTCGCGTGGAAGCTCAATTTTCGCGTCAATCTCTCTTTCATCGAAATCTCGGCCGTACCGTTCGTTTCGTCCTTCACGGCGTCCAAGAACACGTCGAACAGGCATTCCAAATCGTGAGGACCGGCAGTGTGCTCGGGATGAAATTGAACGGAGAAATAAGGCAGACTCGAGTGCACGACGCCTTCGTTACTGTCGTCGTTGGTGTTGGTGAACAGCGGCTCCCAATTGGTCGGCAATTGACCCGCGTCGACCGCGAACCCGTGATTTTGCGACGTCATGAAGCAACGACCAGTTCCGTGATGCGTGACCGGTTGATTGTGGCCACGGTTACCGTAACTGAGGACACGAGTAACAGGAAGTTTTGCGCCAGTGTCGGTAAACCGGCGATACCTACCTCATCTTATATGTTACGCAACCAGCAGCTTTGCAGAGCAACTGATGACCCAAACAAATGCCGAAAATCGGTTTCCTCGATTCTTCTTCGAGAACGGATCGAACGTTCGTAATCGTCGCGTCGCATTTGCTGGGATCGCCCGGTCCGTTGCTAAGAAACAGACCATCGTACTCGAGCTCGCTTACGTCGCGATTCCACGGCACAACGTCCACGCGAGCACCACGATTAATCAAGCACCTCAATTGATTGTACTTTAGACCGCAGTCTATCACGCATATACGAGGATAACCAGTGGGATTGTACGTCCTTTGCGCGCTCTGAAAATTTCACCGGATTAAATTTCAAGCGGACAAGACGAACGTTACGCTCGGACTCGAATCGAGACAGATTCAATGATCAGCCCCACCTGAACTACTTCCGCGACGAGATTTCTCTTGTTCGGATCTGTTACCGGTGGATCCAAAGGGATAGAATTCGCGATCGGTTGCTCGAAAACGATTCTACCCAATATAGAACCCTTCTCGCGAATAATTTTCGTCAATGCTCTCGTGTCGATCTCGTATATACCAGGAACATTCTGTTGTTTCATCCATTCGGATAGCGTTCTCGTTCGCCGCCAATGACTCGGTGTTTCGCAGACTTCGCCGACCACCAGACCGGCGGCCCAAATTCGATCGGACTCGAACCAACTGCAAAGAAACGCATCGTTGCTCCGTCATTCGTAAACATTATTTTTCATTCGAAAGCTTACCGTGGGATCTTATGTTCGTCCAGTTCGTTGTCAAACACGCCATAATTACCGATCAACGGATACGTGAGCACTAGAATTTGAGCATGGTAGGAAGGATCTGTGAGCGATTCCGGATAACCCACCATACCGGTCTGGAACACTGTGCAAAAAATTGATAAGCGCGAACAATTTGTACACATTTACCTAATTATCGAACGCGAAACGACTCGATCCCGTTCGCGATTCAAACTCGAGTTATCAACTTATCGCGTCGCGACGATTTCATTTGGGTATGGATTCGTTTCGATTCGACGCCACCGTAAACGTCAAAATCGGTTCAACGACCATGAACGACCGTTTGTCGGTGGAACGATAACCGACACGGTATCGACGACCGATAACGTCAACGCGTTATAGTCAGACGGAAAAAACTGCTGGTTTTTTTTTTTTTTTTTTTTTTTCTCTCGCGGAACTCGAGAATGCATGGAATCTTCCGTGATTGGCGGGGCTCGGCGACAAATTTTACGAAAGGACATCGAGCCCACGTGGCTCGGTGGCCGGTCGCGCGTGCTCACGGAGCGAATGTTCACGCGATTCTCGCCGAACGTACGAAACGTTATCGCGAAGAATGACGACCGCGTTCGTTCAAGAAAGGACGCAACGATTTACGTTCGACCGAATTCGCTTGCAAATGAAAGAAACAATTCGAGGAGAACAGCGACGATCGGTATGGTTAGCGAATGGATCCGTACACGCGCGCTGAGCTAACTACTTGCGACGACGCGATGGACGAGGAGCACGTGTTTCGCGAACACTCACCTATTTCACCATCGACCGGTTTTTCCGCGCCGAAATGCCTTCCCGGAAAGACAGAGCCATCTTCGAGCACGAGATAAACGTTTCTCGGTGTAGCGTCAAGTGTGGCCGTATATTTGTGCATTTTGTCCAAGCGATTAACGGCCTTCTCAGGTGTCACCGCTTACACTTACACAGTGTGTCGAGAACACGTTATGCACGACGGAACGATGGTCGATCTTCGGCGCGCGGCTCCCACGAGGTAGCCGGATTCGGCTCGAGCCTGCGCGTAGCATCGTGAACGCGGCTCCAGCCGATAGGCGTGCCGCTGCCACTCGCTCTTGTGCGTACAAACGTCTGCGCACGTCACGTGGAAAATACGGTTTGAACGCATTGGCTTTCCCTCGCAATAACCGACGATATTCGATAACGCGCCAGTTTACGATATCCGCTCTCGGCTTCAACGTATACACCGCTCGTCTACTAGTTGCTCGTGTCGTTTCGAAATCATCGCTCTAACACGAAATTCGAAAAGGACCTTAAGAATGGATAACGAAACAAGTTCGACGTAGCGTATCGAAAACAACTTGAATCAGTTTTAAGGGTTTTTATTACGAAAAACAAATACAAGATTATTTTCGCGATCATGGATTTTCCGTGTTAAGCCGCTATCCGATGATGTTGCCACGAACCGTTCGGCGTATCCTTGCGGTAAAGTAATCGATCGGCTATGAGGTAATCTCTCGCGAAGTAAAATTCCATCATTGTCGGCAGTAACTTGTATCCGACGCTGAAAAAAGCAATACAAATATTGTACACAAAGCGTTTGTTATCGTTGCACGCGACTGCAATCGTGACAATTACGTGGAACACCTACAAATGATCCGGCATCGGCAAATCGTTATCGTTTCTGCGAACCGAATCTAATATCTCGTCATGTCTTTGTTTCAGTTCCTCCCAATGTACTTCGCGTCCTTGATGGCACAAATGAGCCCGAACTTTACAATAAAGCGGTTCTCGGTCGTACAGATGTTGAAACTCCTCTTTCTTCAACCTTATCATGGTACCTTCGACTCTCACCTGTTAACATTCGATGGCTAACGTTAAGTCGGAGATCGATTGGAATCGCCAGGTCCACCTACCTGTCGCGTTATATTCTGTTCTTTTTCGTTTACGTAAAACCACATGTAACACATGGCAGCTTGGGGAACGCTTTCCTAAAACGATCAAGATCAACCGATCAGAGAACACTGTGTCGCATCCACGACAAAGTCGAAACGCGAACGCACTTACTATATTATGAATTTTCTTGCTGCGACTATCCGTCACGATCACGAAGCCGTCGTTGTCGAACTCTCGAAGGATCACGTTTCTCGCGGATACCTCGCAGTTCCTGAAATGAAGATCCTACATGAGAGAGGTTCTAAACGGAAGTTGGAAAAATCGATCGATCGTGTACCGACTTTGAAACGGTAGCCAAGCAACAGGCATCCGGCGCTCTGGTATTGTATTTTCGGGCTTCGTCGCGCCAGATTCGGAACAATTCGATCGGATTGTCCGTTTCCTCTTCGATTTTTGCCAAGTCCGATAAATCCACTCCCTGTTTCGAGCCCTTGACAAACCACGACTCTCGTAATAGAATCAATTTAGCGACGCGTCGACAACAGTGCACCAGCTCAATCATTAATAACGATATAAAACGAATAAAGCGTCGAAAAGAAAACTGATTAACGCGTTTGCTCGTAATTAGAGAATCTAATTTGTTCTTGAGAATCTTTGAAAATCTCAAAGAAAGAACATTTCCGTAAAGTTACGTAACAGTATTTGCGTCCGCGAGCGAAATGGTCTCGAGGAACAGTTCGTCGAAAACGATGCATCTACGTTAAGGTATTCTTACCATAGTGTTTGCTTCAGTTAAGCCGGACGAACCCGATGCGTCTACGACTCGTCGAGCGTTGTAGCAGCGTTTTCGCTTAACCAACGGCTGGTATGCGAGCGTTCGATATTTATTAAGTAACCCTCCTCGAAACCTCCCACCAACTTTACCAGGCTGTGCGCGCGACTGTTCCTTTACAACGCTTCGAGAGATACGTATAGAATGTATCGGCCGTGCGCGTCCGTACATTCACTGTTTCTTGTCGAATCTGAACTTGATGTAAGGTATCTCTGCTTACGTAACAACGATGAACGGAGACGCGATTCGACAAGAACTTATCGTTCGTTGTACAGGCAGAAAATCAAATTTCTTCGGGTTCGATAAATAAATCGTTCGCAATCATTCGACGTTCACGTTTTAATGAAACATTTCTCGTTACAACGCCGTTAACGTACGCGTGTCATACATATATTCTATACGATCGTAACGATACAACAACAAATATCCGACAAACTTTACATTCGATTCACGGGAAACGATACGTGGCTTAGGATACGATACGACAGCTGCGCGTTATTTTACGGGCAATTTTTACTTTCACGTATTTTACAATCGCTTTAACGAACAACCTAACTAACGAAGAAAAAACAATCAATGGCGTATAAAAAGGTACGAAAGGACCAACGATCTTACGTCGAGTATCAGGATATCTCGATTTCAGTTCTAATCGGTTCGCGACAACGCGTTCAACCGATTTCGGTGTCGATGAAAGTCTCGTTTATCGATCGTACAACGTTTTCGAAAAAATCACGGTCATTCGATGGTAGATTTTACCCAAGCGATATTCGAGGAAATTTTATCGTACAATCGAGGCCTCTCGACGCCGGCCTTCGAGCACGCTATTCGCCAACTACCGACACCCGTTAGAGCCCATCTACGGCCATCCGATCGAAGGCACAACATAGGACTACCGGCAACCTCTTCTTCCTGTGGACAGTAAGCGAAAAATTTAGTAATTTCCTACGCGTGAACCAGATACAACGCATATAAGCGACTTACGTTGCAATCGTCGGTGGAATAAGCTGGTTCCGTGCAAACGCTGTTCACCGACGCGATACTAATGTTCTCGCATCTCTCCATCGCGCTGTGCCTGAGCTGTACCCTCTGGAGTAGATCGCCTGATCGAGGAAAATTTCTTCTTAAAAGGGATGAAAATCGACGACTTCGCGAGAATCGCGACGCGAACGCAACAATTTTCTATCATCCTATCGAGCAAATACGAGCATTTCCAAAGTGACCTTACGTTGCGTCTATTTATAACGCTTCAAGGATATTCGCTTCGATTTAAGATGTCGAGAAAGTTGTCACCGAGATTGTATAACCCGTCGCGCTTAAGCATCCTTATGCATTACGAAGTTCGTAAGGCCAATGCAACGCGCGGAGAAGACGAGAGCGCGAGAGCGTAAACTGTAAACTGTGAACGATACGTTATATAACGGAACGTAGAATAAATAACGTAACCTCGACGTTTTACCGCGTCCAACGAAGCGAGAATTCGCTACTTACGATTTCTGGCCCATCCGAGAGCGTTACACTGTGTCGTGTTCACCGGTGGATCTTGGTTCGAGGGCAAGCAAACGGGTCTCACGAAATCCGAGAAGGTGGTTACGGGTCGGTCCAGTTTCAACAAAACCGTGGTACTTCCTTCCACGGGTGACTTAATCATGCCTACGATCCTACGTTCTTGTTGCCACGGCGACGTGCTCGAGAGCCGTACGGTGCCCATTCTCGCGGACCATTCCGCCTTTGGTTGACTGCAATTACACGTTGTCTAGCGAAACTCGTTTGCTGTAACGCGAGCTAACACGAACGATACTTACCCTTGAAAACAAGATGCCGTGGCGATTAACCAACTGGCGGCCACGAGAGTGGCATCGCACACGTGTACCTCTTCCTTGAAAAGCGCCACATGCCAGGGCCAATCGCCTGGTTCGGACATTTTGTTAAGACCTCGCGTGCCACTCCTTGTCCGCAATGCTTGTACTCCGCATTCTAAACATAAATCGTGTTTCGGCGATAGGAGCGAACGCGAGACGCGAGTCAAACGCCAGGACGATTCTCTTACCGAGTTCGCCGCATCGGACGTACATAACTTCTTTGCTCGGGCAAGGCGCTCTGACAAACGTGATCTCCGTGGCCGACGGATCCTCCATGTGCACGTACTGAACGTCCTCCTCGTCGTCCACTCGAATCTCCACGGATTTCACGCCTCTGCTCGAAACAGGATCACGCGTAAATCAACGATCGCGATTACATTTATCGCGAACAAAATAAGAATGTACTCACGTGTAGGTTAATAAACTGCAGAGGGAACTAGCGGCAGTTTGAAGAACGTCGTCTATTTCCGTTCTTGGTAGAGTAGCGTTCAAATTAGCGGTACAAAGTTTGCCGACCATACCTTTCTCGTTGAAAATCACGAAACCTTCGTCGTTGTACTTGGCGGCGTGCGGCGTATCCGAAGGTTGAGCTTTCGCTGCTCGAATACTTGGCGCCAAAGACACTGGACGGTACAACAGCAGTACGTAATAAACGAAACGGAAACGACGCGTCGTTCCCGACGATCGTACGATACTCACGGCAATCTTTTTCGTCGCTGCCATTGGCACAATCTATCTTTCCATCGCATCTTTCGCTGCGCGGAATGCAAGTTCTACCTACGCCGCAGTGCATGTAACCGTCGCGACAGTAAGCGCAATTCTTCTCGTCCGAAAGGTCAGGGCAGTCGATCACGCCGTCGCAAATTCTCGGCGATAGGGCTTTCGCTTGAAGCGCTTGTACGCATCCTAGGACAATAGGTGTTCGTTAATCGTAGAAAATTCGTAAAGTCGATCCCCGTTCGGGTTAGATCTTTATCGTTTCAGCGTAAGTTGGTAAGCGAAAGGTCGCGTTCGTTCACCTGGTTTCGCTCTGCAGCCACCTTGGTCCGCGTACTCCGGAAAATTCGAACAGTCCAACAATCGTTTAATTCGATCCGGAAGTCTGCTACCGCATCCGTTCCAAAATTCTCTGCAAAAGCTTCTACACGGTAACTGTAACAGATCTTCCGGTTGATTCGGTACGCACGCCGGCTGCAACACTTGACACACAAAGTCGTATGCCAATCGATAACATTCCGCGTCGACCAGTTCTCTGAAACGGAAATAACATTCGCGATATAAATTTCCGCTTCGTTTCGCTCGGAACCAAGGAAAATCGATGAAAGTTTTACCTGAAAGCGATCACGTCCTCCTCCACGTCGGCCAACGAACGATGTCCCAATACGTTCGGATAGGAGGTAACGTTGTACGGGAGGTGTTTGCAATAAGACAAATCTAAATTGCTACATCTTCTAGGAGGAGGCAACGTGGTCGTCGGCGAAGGCGTCGAAACGGTCGTTTGCATGCTAACCTGAGCGTTCAGTGCTTTCAAGCTCTCCTGAACTTCGAGACTTTGCGAATCAATCGTCAAGTTGGCCAAGTACTTGGAAGTTTCCCGATTGATCTCCCGCGCAAGAATGTCCACGACGTCGCCGGTGGTAACGGTTTGGTACCGTGGATCGAATCGAACGTCAAAGTGCACCACCAAATCGCCACCTTCGGATCTGCGCAGCCAATCAACGACGAACGATTTAGTCACGTATACGCGTGCAGAACATACGTACCGTAGATAGACGCGAGCATATCGCTGTAAAAGGAACGAGTGCATCGTCTAATCACGGTTAAAAGAACACGTGTCGTGAAATCACGGGGAATCCGTTTAAAGATCGTCGTCAGCAGCCTCGAGAGGGTCTTTCTCGAGGGGAATCGAGAATTATTTCCAAAGCGATAGCTCCGCTTTCGACGATATCTTCCGCAAAGATTCCTCCACGGACTTTTCGTGTTCGCACCTCGTCACTCGTTAATTGTTCGATCGCTTACCCGTCCAACGCTAATACCTCCGCGGCGAGGAAAGAGATTTTCATCCAACTGCGACGGAAGATAAGATTCAATCGATCGCGATATTCCCGAGATCGTATCCTGAAGGCTTCGGTAGAGGGATCCGCCAGTTCCGAAGCGAACGAATCTCCCTCGATAACTCGAAACGTTGCCAAGAAAATTTGATCACCCGGAGGATCCGAGGTTAGGAACGTGTCTGAAAACGATAGAATAGTATAATTAGATAAAGAATCGGTTTATCGAATACGAGATTATTCGGCAAAGATCCCACCGACTTCGGAAAAGAATGGATAACGAGATTTCACCTCGAAACGATCGATCAATTTTCATGCCGTGAACTTCGGAGAAACGCTATTCGTCACTCGCGTTTCTAAATGATACTTTCTAATGCTCGATCGCGAACGCTTCTCGAGCGTGTCGCGAGGAAAATAACGCCGCGACGCAAGAAATAACGACGCGACGATCGAGATTATGCATTTTCGACATAGATATAGCCGATATTCGTTCGGTGGATAAACGTAAACACCGACAACGAAATCCAGGGCAATCCGCCAGTCGGCTCCGGGCTCACCTTTCACCGTGCCTTTGGTTAAGCATTTTTGCACCGCAAACTTTTCTTTTTCGATTCGCGATACAGTTTCTCGCTACTCGCGGATCAATTTCGCGAGAAATTCGCCGAATCATCGATCGACGCGAGAGCGGATCGCTTTTGCTTCGACACATTTTACCAGCGCGAGACTCGTTTTTCCTTTTGCTGTATTCGACGGGACTCGATTCGGCCGGATAGAGAGAAAAAAAGGAGAACGAACGATAACGATAAAATGACAGAGGAAAATTCGGGTCGTCGACGAATCGGTGATTGTTCGCGCGCGGGATACTTTCGAAATGGGAATTCGGTTAGTCGAGTACGACGACGCCGAGGCATCGAAATGATTCAAGGACACGAATCCCCCCTTTGAGGTCGAGAACGTTGGAGGGGTGACAGCAAGGATGGCTCGACAACTCGGTCAGACCGTTAACTCTGCTACTTTCAAGGTCTCTTTGCTGGACCCCAACACGATCCTGCATCTTCCACGACCTCTGCTTCTCTTTGCCCGTGTAAAGAATGAATTATAGCTCGAGCAGACTCGCCACGACCGTGTTCGCTTTCTTCTGCCTCGAAATAGAACTCGCTCGCTGGTCGCTGTAACTTTTAACGCGACGCGTTTAAATGCTGCGCGAACGAAACGATCGCTCGGAGTAGGCAAAGGTGTTTTCTCGGTAACTCGGTCGAACCGTTATGTTTGCGCGCGGAAAAGACCTCAATGGGCTCTGGCCGCATCGTTTTCTTCCTCCTCCGTTTCTCTCGTTCGCAAAGGATACCGTGTAAACGCGCATCTATTATATTCCTTTTTTCTTTCGGCCGAAAATAAATATCTGCTAGACGCGACGAGACGCAACGGAACGCGACGTTATGTTCCACGCGTTGCTCTTCCGTACACGCGTCTGCCTGCTCGTTCGACCGATATTTTTTATACGCGTCACGCACTGTACCGGTGCGTACTCCCCTTCGCCTTTGCGTTTCTTCCCGGTCGTTCCGTGCGCCCCGAGCCTCTTTAAATCTTTTCGTCTTTTATTCAAAAGCCTGACCAGCGCGTACCTATTTCCCCGCGTCGATTAGCCACGCGATCGAGCGCAATTTCGATCTCAAGGTGAAGTACGCGCGTTCGCGAAAGAAGAACCGATGTTCGCGAGAACAAAGGTACACGTCGATCGCACTTTACACTCCGTGGAACGTTCATGCACCGTGACCCGATCCGTCTCGGACAGCGATCACGTTGTATTTCTAAGTAATTTCATGCCTGCCAGACCGTCGATCGTCGGTTAACCGTGGTGTAATTTCATTTGCGGCACGCCCGATAAAACGCGCACAAGTTTACGGAGAAAGCGTTAGGAAGGAGAAACGCCGAGCGCGTTTAAAGTTCTTTGCCCTAACGATCTTCGCGTTCCATTTCGCCTCCGGATAAATACTTACGATCGAAGACGTCATACTTACAGCCAAGGTATATGGATACCCCCGAAAACAGAAGAAAGAGCAGAAACGCAGCCAACACGCAGCATCCGCAACGATATTGTCCACCAAGTTTTCTCGTGAATCGAATGTCGCTGTCCGACGAGAGGATCGAGCTCGGTGTTCCGGCACGGCTAAATCTTCGGGTGCTTACGGTGCTCACCGAGATCTGGAAAGAGTATCGATATTCGTGGATCGCCGATTACAAAACGAACGAAAGAAAGGTCGTCGAAGAAAGGTCGATCGAAGCTTCGAGAAACGTCGAGAATCCTTCGCGACTCTCCCTCTTTCTCGCCGCTAGATTCGTTTCGGAACGAAACATCGAATATCTCGAAGGTTTCTCGTCGAGGTACCATTCGAATCGAAACTAAACTACAAATTTCTCGGTTATTCACAATTACGAACAGCTATCGCTGCCACTTCGCTTTTCGTCAAATTAGTTTTGCGATTTTATCCAGTCGAACCGTGCGAAAGCATTTCGCTTCGGTGGAAAGAAAAAGGAAAAAAGAACGCGCGAAATCCGTACGCGGCGACGAAATACGTTTCAACTACGTTAGTACCTTGAAACGCCGAGCGTTTCGCGATCAAAATTGTAAACCGATTCGTATAATTCTCGAAACGAGTTACGTAAGCGAGTTCCAGCACGCATCGAGCATCGGTCTCCGTTCGAGCTGCGTGCAATTTACCGCGTGCGTACCGTTCGGCCGAGAGTACGCTCCGTAAGATATCGCGAGGTAAATACCGTGACACGATATAAAAGACATCGTGTACGAACGCGAGTTAAACAACCGCGTTTGCGCATCTAAGCGTGTAAGAGGTTCGTGTAATCGCATCGCCACCGATGCACGTGCACGCTCCTCGCCGATACGAGCTCGACCGTTCGGAGCGGCTCGCGAACAGGCCTACGCCCTCTTTCAAATGTTACGCTCGGCACACGCTCCGAACCGAAGAACCGGTGAATCGCAGCGTCGCGTCGATCGGATTCGCCAATCTCGAGACTAAAAGTCGAATCGGCACGATTCTCGGCAACCGTAAACCTTCGTTTAACGCGAACGTACCCGCACAAAATCACCGAACCATACATACCCTACTATCCGTGTTTTTCATTCTTCCTTTCGTTCGCCGTCCATGTCTCTCTCTTAACGACGGTACGCCCGCTAATCTTCGCCAACGGTATCCGGAATAACGGAGACTCGAGAGCTCACCCCGAACGACGCGAACGGCGAATCGAGATTCGGTTACCGCGCATTATGCAAGCGATCGCGATAGAAACGCAAGGGGTGTCTTTGACGAACAATGGCGACCAGGAGTGTTACGAAAGTCAAATGAAAGTTCGAACACGAAGCCTTTGTATTCCTTCAACCTGGTTCGATAGTAGTCTTCGCCGGGTCTTTTCGTAGGAAATGCTCGTTTAACGAGCCACGATTACGCAATCGACTAATAGCATTTTTAATCGCGCGCGATAAATCGTGAAAGATTGGCGACCGCGAAATTACACGGTTGCAACGAAAACCGCGTTTGGTACAAGTAATTCTTTCGCCAGCGATGCAACGTACGACGCAAAAGGTCACGACGGACTCGATATTTTGCCGTAAGAAGAACGGCAAGTTACTGACGAAACGAGCCACAAGAAGGCGATTCGCGAGAGAACGGGACGACTGGTCGTTTTCTCAAAGCGAGAAATCTCGAATCGAATCGGACGATTTATTTAACGGTACGACAACGGCTGGTGAACGCGTCGAACAGAAAACTAGAATTCGATGTCGGTAAACGACGACGAAAGCGATAGAGATCGTTCGAAGAGATCGACACGCGCTCGGACTGATTCGGAGTAAGAAAGCTTTTCCGCTAATGGACACGGTCACCGACTGCTTTGTCCGTGGAAAATTAAGACTTTTCAGAGCACGCGTCGAATAAGCGTTTTCCACCGACGGTGCTTTCGCGCGAGTTTCTTCTCGGTATTCGAATAGACTCTTTGACCGTTTTATCCCCCCGTTACTGCTGGAACAAACTCGTACGACGCGTTCAACCGTAAGAACGGATCGTGAAACCGACGCGTTCTTGTCCGATTTTACCCGACACGCGTATTCCCATTCCGTCGATTCCGTCGTCGCGCGTTTTTCACCCGCGAACAGATTCATCGAATTTCTTCGGAAGAAGAATGGGCGTCGATCGCGGAACGAAACGGTGTCAACGACCCACGGAAAGAATCTACCAAGTTTCATTGGCTCGCCCGGTTCCTCGTCACTTTCTTGACCGTTATTACCGTTACTCCAAACGTCGGACTACCTTTCCAAAAGAGTAAGAATCTAGGAACGAGTTCTGCTCGCTTTAACTCACAATCGGCCAGCGGTGCGCCGCATCGCGCCGATCCGAGCCGATACATGGATCGCGTGCACGTACGCTTATTCGTATCGTAAAGCGTCGTCGTTGTCGATAGTATTCTCCTGTCGCAAACACGCGTTTCGAAGTTCGTTCGCGATCAAAATGTCATCGTTAACCGATTACGGACAACGATAGAAGACGAATCGAAAGTTTAGCGGGCTCCGGGTAGTCGCGAAGCGCGCGATAAATGTCGTTGGACGTAATTCGAGCGGAATGCCGATCGCGTGATCGGGAGCCAATAACGGAATAACGGTATATCGAGAAAAGACCAGATGACGGGCCGACCCAAGCTAATCCAACCCAACCAACGCATCGTTTCTTGTTCCACGGTCAACCTAGTTCTCCGTCGAGTGCGTAGCCATTCGATATCCGTACGCTATTCGGGGTCAACGGAGAACAAGGTCGACGCGTCTGCGGAGAAACAGCGCATCGCGATAGCTATCCGCGAAATCGATGTCCGAAAGAATCGAAACGGATAAAAACGCCAGTTTTCTTTCGGTTACGCGTCGAGGAAACTTGCTCGTTTACGCAACGTATCGGTCGGGGACTGGCCGCAGTACGCGCAAGTAATTTAGCTAATGATCGTTGCGACGCAACCGCAAAAAATGAATCGCCGCGGAATCGGTTTACGATTCCCTCGCGGATCGTCTTTAGGTCGCCGTTGCCTTTTCTAAAACACGCCGCGGCGATCCTTCGAAAGTTGCTATCGCGACGAGAAGGAAAGGAATCAGAGTTTGCGCGAAAAACAATACAAGTTTCCGTGGACGTTCGCCGTTTCGCGTCGATTTTACGTTTTCTTTCGCGGCCGATTTCACACGGGGGCCAACCGGTTAATTAACCGCGAGAGCCGCGAGACTCGAACGAGAAAAGATAACGAGGAAAACGCGTACACAGGGGGAAAGTGCGCCACATTCGTCTCACCTTCGAATCCCACGAGCTCTTCCGCTTGTGTTCCATCGCGACAGTCATCTTCGAGCCGTTCAAACGATTTCTTTCTGCTCCATCAACGCTCCTTCGGTATGTTTGCCGCGTGAACACGCACGAACACCATCGCGAACCTGAATTTCGTGTCGGTCGTTGGTCTTTCTCGACGATCTCTAACACCGATTACGTCGAAACGTTTACCTCGATTACACTGCACTCCAACGAAATAATTTCGCTTCCACCGTTTGTCGCCTTATGCTCAAACTCGATACGGCTCGCTTCTCGATATCTGTACAACAGAAAATAACGATCGTATTTTAGAGACGTTCGTACGTGTCTCGAGTGTTTTCGATGCGGAACGCGGTATCGCGTGTATCGTAGCTAAGACTAGAAGACTAGAAAAGACGAAAAAAAAAATCATTGCACGAGACACGAAGTAACGCGATATCTCGAAACCCGATTCGAACAGAAGCACTTGACACTGCTACGCTTAACGTCGTTCGACGAGTGATTCCGTCCTTTCGAGCTACGTCAACTACGCGATATATGCAAATCCGTCATCTATGGAAACTCGCGTATTACACTTTTCTAACGAAATCTTCGGGGTCCGTCGACGACGAAAGCGGGTCAGAGAGCGTCGATAGGTCTATTCCGATCGAACCAGCGAAGATCGCGTTTAATTCGAACAAGGCTCTAGACATTAAGCGCTTCGATCGAAGAATCGTTCCAGAAAAACAATTTCTCCGACCAAGTCGGCACCGTCTGCGAGGCAAAGAGATTGTCCTGAACGAAGAGAGATTGCCGGGGGAACGGAGGCCCGCTTGCTAGATCGTTCCCTCGCTCCTGGATGCACTTTCACGTCATTACCGGTTCTTCGAGACACGATTCGACGTCGTGCAACGCGACGCGACGCGACGCGACGCGACGCGACGCGACGCCTCGACATCTATTGTCTCCGCGTCGTATCGCCTCTCGTGCATCGTATTTCACCAAAAACATTCTGATAACGCGATTACGAAGCTCCAAAGCGTGAATAAATATCGTAGTCTCGCGAGTTTCGGAACTCGATGCAGACGATGCGTCCGATCGAAATTCGGGTCACGTTTCGAGCGTACGATTAACCAAACAAGAAAGAGAATGTTCGTTCGACCAAACACCGTTTATGGCCTCAACTTTTCTCGAGGAATTTGACTGCAACCGAAACGACTCGTTCGAGGCAACTTTTTCAAGGGTAACTAGTTTAAATCTGGATTCCATCGAATAACGTTTGCTACTGACTTTCCTATCGTCCTAGACGAATGGATGTCGATTAATCGAATGACCCATATTATACATTAAATTGTTAGCGAAAAAAAATAAAAGATAAAATCGATCGAACAGAGAAGCGCTCGATCTCTGATTTACCTCTGTATCTCTGTTGCACCGATATACCTTTTTCGATGGTTGATCAAAATAACTTGGCATTATTTACGTCACTGTAACATCCATTTCTCTTTTCCTTCTGTCACTGTCCGATCGAACGATTCACGACGTTCACTCAAGTTTTTGCGATATCACCGTTTCGTTTCACACGGAGAATTTTATTATCTTTTCGTGCGACGACAGCTGTTGCCGTTGCATCGGAAGTGTTTCCCTGGCCGACTGGCGGGAACGTTAAGTTGGCCTTTCACACTCTGCGAGACAGTTCAGCTTCGCTCTCCTCAAGGCGATCCTCTTTCTTCGTGTCACAGAAAGAAATAACCGTTAAACCACCACGGCCGAACCTTCGGGTAGCGAGGTACACGCACGAATGTGCACCGCTCGACAGTCGACCGTCGATTAATGACCCGGTGAACGTTCCACGCGCCCTTCTCCGTCACAACATCCACTCCAAGTATACCGCTTACCGGTTCACCGACTAATTGTTTACATTTACATACATTACAACCATTTCTTTTTTCAGCTCTTTTCTTTTTATTATACGCGCCACGCAATGCTCCCCTTTCTTCCACGCGATATCGCCATCGGTATCGAAAGCATCTTTATTCTCGATTAATTTTCCTTCGTTTATCGAGCCAAACAAACGTGCCTTGCCTTACTTTCTTCTCGATTCGCTCGCGCGTCAATTGAAACTTTTCCAATCCCGCAAGATTTCACGCGTTTCCATAAACAGGTAAGCGTATTCGCGTCGCCAATCGAAGAAAATGCCTTGTACGGCAGTTGTACGGATCGTCGACGGACGATCTTAAGCCGATCTAACCGGTAGAAATCGTACGGAGAAATTCAGTTCGGACCGACGACTTGCACTCGTAAGAATGCTTCGACTAGAGTACGCGAGTTCGATCGTCGAAAGGAAAATGCGGGTGAGAAGATAACGGCCAATGAACAATTCGAGTACTTAATCGCTCAGTTTATTCGTATGGACAATTAAACGATACATATACATGGTGTGTACGAATTACGTGTCTCTTTCTTAGGTCTAATACATCGACAGCGATCGGAGGCGCATACGGGGGCATCGAACACGATGCACGGTATCTCGCCACGATTGCGTAACTACGTTAATGATAATAATAAAAATTAAGTATAAACTACCCTGTAAAATACGTAATGCGAAAGTTCATTGATATTCGTTTATATTTATACGTGATTGTAATTCACCGATACTCGAGAATGATATTAATTCCGTAGTAATTTATATTTATATATATATATATATTTCACGTTTTCGTACCCTGTGTCTCTTTCGCGTAAAAACAAGCTTAAAGTTGCTCCGCGCTCGTGTACGATTTCTTCTAGCTTACGATTACTCTAGGAACCTCTTGTTCCACGATTCTTCGTCAAAGTTCTTTCGAGTTTGATCGATAACAGGGCGAGAGTAAAACGAGGATACTAGTCTGTACTGAAATTACTTGAGAGCCTCACGAGTCCGTTTCTCCGGTGAGATTTCGGTGCTGGCACGGTTTCAGAGATCGGTGTCGTACCAAGCTGCAACCTGGTTATTATCTTGCGGCGGTGCAGGAAGCTCCTCCAGATGATCGAAACTCAGGTCACCCTCGTGCGCTACGTCCATAGTGTCCATCGCGCCATATGTCGACCCTCCGCCTATTTCCAACCCTTGCATCGAATCTACTGGTATCTGGTCATAACCTGTTTCGCAGAAAATTTACGATCAACCAAGCGTGTTCCCTCGCAAATACGTTATAATTACCACGGTCAATCGACAACATTGCTACGTTGCTAAAGGATTCCGTTAACACCTTCTCAACCAGTCGAAGCACAACTTTGCGAAGCGTTCGGCGATACGTTATCTCGCCGTCACGCAACTGTTCGTCCCGCGAAAGAAAAACGAGTCAGATATAATTCGAAATCGTTGAAATGTTACGGAAAAGGAGAAGCGAAAACGAATCTCTTTACTATATATGTATATCATTTCGAGTCGACTAATCGCACGAGAAAGGAAATTCTCTTCGCGGTAAAAACATCTTATCTAATTACTTACGAATACTCGTCTATGCTTCTTTCCGCGCCACAAAGTACGTTCAATTAGAGAAAAGACGACGAATACACAGATACGGCATGCATCAAATTTCACGATTAATAAGTTAATAAGTTATCAAATCTGAGAGAAAGGGAACAAAGAGAAAAAGGAAATGAAAACACGAAACATTATGGTGCATTTGCTATGTTTCGAAAGGAAAAAGCATTCGTGAAACGTGCATTGCGCGTAACAGGTACATGTGCAACGAACAAATTCAGTAATTACGTTTAATGTGTCACGAGTATGATATATCAACTATAAAAGCGTGTAAACAGACACATTTGGCAATTAATAACAAAGCAACGAACGGTACGTAAGAATTGTGCGTGTCACCTATGTTACTGCGAGATTACTGTTGATAGCCTGTACTTTAATACAAGTCCATGGGTTAAGCTGCTGTTAAAATAACATACAATTAAATGCATTGCTTTCATCTGGTTATCGACGAGTATTAAGAAACAAACGGGTTACTAACGATTGTTTAATTACGTAGACCCTATACCAGCAGAAGGAGAAACAAGACACGAACACGAGAGTTTGCATTACCATGTCAAATGATTGTCGATGCATAAACGGCGAAGGTGTGTGTTCATTTTGAAAAAAAAAAAAAAAAAAAAAGAAAAAAAAAAAAGGAGAGAGAGAGAGAGAGAGAGAGAGAGAGAGGGAGAAAGAAAAACAGAAGAAACAAAAAAGTGAAGAAAAAGAAAAGAAATTTGGACTCGAGTCGGTCGTTCGTAAGATTAAAAAAAATCAAAACTTTCGACAATATCGCGCGACGAAAGAAAATTCACGAATCCACCTTTCTAAATCCAACGACGTACACACGCACGTATGTACAGGATCGATCGTTCGAAAGCAATATAGTCGGATAAAAGCTGAAAACTTACCTTGCGGTTGATACCCTCGACCTCCGTGGCTGCTGTGTACGCTAGGGGGTCCTTGTCCATACATACCATCATAGCCTTGATCAGGGCCAAGCATGTCCTGAAGAGATTAGGTAGCTCAGATCAACACAAAACGTATCTTCTTTTGAAGGCGTGTCTTTCACACAGCCAGCGTGAATGTACATACATCGAAATATGTACTTGTCGCGGCATCGTATGGATAACTCGCGAGAAAAAAACACGGTTTATAAGCCTATCATCATAATATGCGTCGTATTCGACACGTTTTTCATGTTTCTACGGTTCGAAACGTAATCTCGAGTTCGCAATTTTGTTCTTTTCGTTATTCAACCTATAGGGGTAAAACACGAATAGCGATGAAACGCATTCTCATGCATATACGTTACGTTGCAAACTAAGGATGACAATAAAGTAATCGCTGTACATTTATTACATGGTTCCATTGCTCCATTAGGCACGACCCTACGGTCTACTCGAATCTCGCGAATCGTATAAACTTTAACTCGGATCCGCTCGAAAATCGCGACGCGCGGCCAAAATTAGATCATCGATTTCAGGAATTGCTCGCGTCGATATCGATCTTTTTTCTAATACGAGTACTCATTTCGAAGAATCAACGTCGAATGTAACTAAGTTGTGCGAACTGGAATAATGGATAACGACATTCATATTTGCAACTATCTAACGATACAGTTCTAAACTTACAGAACGGGGAAGATTACGTGGGCAAAGTACCTGTTACTAGTCGAATAAAACTGCCATATCGCTAGTACATTCTCGTGGCTCAATTCACCAAACACGATGTAATCGGACGTACGTTCGAAGAGTAGAAGAGCTAACGTCGAATCTCTCGCGATTTCATTTAGTTACAAACCTGACTACTGCTGGAATCTATTTACGGTCTATTCGAAAGTAAAACGAATTGTACAAGGATGATTTTCAGACGAGAAAATGTGCTGTGTTACAAAGTGTTTTTAAAGGAATAAATTTAGCCACGGCATATAAGCGGGTCATGCATCGAAACAACGAATTACAGTACCTGTAGATCTGGACCCATTCCGAAATCAGCGTTATTCCAAAGATTTGTGTCCTCGCGTAGCAGCGAGTTCGTAAGCTCCATGGAAAGTCGTTTTTTGTATTCTTGTGGCTTATCTTCGCTCATACGGAATAACACGGCTGCCGCGTACGTCGCGACTCCTTCGTTTCTAGAATGAAGCAGCTCCGTTAAAGGAGCGGTAGCGCCTTCTTGTTCGATCATCTCGGCACCTTCTTTATCAGCGGCAAGTTCGCAAAGTACTCCAGCTGCTACGCGCTGAATGTTCTCGATTTCGTTAAACAATAACTGGAGAGAAAGAAAAATAAATGGTCGTGTGTTCGAGATGCGAGTAACGAACGGATTAAAGAGAAAACACGATCGATGCACGAATACGTAATCGAATTTACGAACCTGTACGAAAACTGGAATCACGTTTTGATTTCTGATGACGACCCTATTATGCGATTCTCTCGCGAGAATATGAAGCGCTCCTACCGTGCCTTCTACTATTTCCTCCATTCGAACTCCGCCATCCGTTTGCTGGCTTCCGGTACTCGCCACGGACGATCGTTGCTGCTAAATAACAATCGATTATTTTTTTTGTTCGAAAGACGCGCGCGCGCGACGGTTTTCTCGCGGATTTTCACTCACCCTTTGTGCTTCGGGGAAGGCGCGCATCAGGAGCCTAACCAGATGATGAATCGCCCCATGATCACGTAACGGGCCGTGATTCGCGGGGCAAAGAGCCAAGTTGCGAATTAATCCTATAACCGCTTTAACGAGTGGCCAACGTGAAGGTGGGTGTAAAAGTTTCACTATCACCTGAATTCCATAATTTAGACGGACAGAATTTTGTGCCATTTCTGCTTCCGCGTGACGCGACGTCAAATGACGAAGCGCGCATACCGCGGGTTCGCTGATTTCTTCTCGACTATCCGCATAAATGATGGTACGTACGAGGGCGTCGACGCCTCCCACTTGACATACCGTTACTTTGTTGCGTTGGTTGTTACAAGTAAGATTCGATAAGATACCAGCAGCACACGTGACGACGTTCACGTCGGTGGAACTGAGAACTTGTACGAGACTTTGTAGCAAGCCTTCCAATCCGTCAACCTTGGTACCGGCATCCGATAAATTTCTTAACGTCCATAAACAATTCTGGACGAGTCTCTGACTTGGATTACCGAGGTGCATCGCGAGCGCTTGCATACCACCAGCTTCGACTATTACCGGTTTATTGCTGGCACAAACAGACAACACTTTCAAGACCCTCGACGTCGTCCACAGAAGCTTCTCGTAATCGTATGAACGCATAATGCGTACTAGCTCTATTGGTCCTTGAGAAGCCAATATAATTAACTTGCTCTCCTGATTACCGAATGCCAGAATTTGTAAACAATCCGTTACTATAGCTAGAAACTTTACATTGTTTCGTTGAAGCAGTGCAACCATTTTTTGCAAACCTCCGGCAAGCCGCACACCCATCTTCGATCCATCTTGATACAACAATAAGTTATGAAGAGTGGTTATAGCGTAAAAAAGTACAGATTCCATCGGAGAGCTCAACAGCTTCACCAGAGCCGGTATGCCACTGCTTTTGAATATAGCCAACAAGCCTTGTCTGTGATGCGATAAATTATGCAACGTGCCAACCGCGGCTTTCGTCGATTCGAGATCGTCACTGTTCGAAATGGCACGTACCAATGCAGCTACCATTTGAGAACTATTCATGATAGCATGACGCGAAGCTTCCTTCTTAGAAAGCTGATGGACTACCATCGCCGCTTTTGACACAACAACTTGGTCCTCGTCGTTTAACAATTTAATTAATTCTGGTATTGCACGTGTCGCGAGATCCGCGTCATCCTGATAGTTTATCAAATTGACAACGGCATGTTTTAACATTTGACTCGGTTCTGCCAATCTCTGTACAGCCGTAGGTTGAGCAGGATCAAATTGCGTAGAGGGAATTTCTATTCCCTCTTCCAGTGTCTCTGGAAACATGGCTGCACGAACACGTTGAGATCTGGTATGATTCAATTGCTGATTCATTTCGTCGACTTGATCTTGCGTGAAACCCTGAGCAAATCCCTGGTCCAGGTCGAACATTAATTGGTCGCCTTCCATCTCGTCATCCTCTTTGCCTGACAAGGACGGTGCCTGAGTAACGGCACCTGAATGAATTCCTGAATCGCCCATGTATGAATTTTGCTGCCACATCAAAGTTTGTTCTTTGGCAGAACCCATCGGCATATCGCCCAAACCTTGATAATTTCCGTGAGACACTACAAAATTAACGGAACAAAATAACATAAACCCTTCACGCGTCTGCTCTACCAATATCCACAAGGCTACTCACTTGGTCTGGTCTGATTCGAAGACATTTGGTAACTCATGGCTCCTACGGGAGAGTCTATCCACACCTAAGAAAAAAAGAATAATTTATGAAATAATTCTTCTTTCTTTTTTTTTTTTTTTTTTTGTTGGAAACGAAAAATCTGTCAAAGAATAAGAGAAATACGAGTTGAACTTGCTTAAGTATGTGTAAAAGAAAAAAAAAAGAGATTCGAATGTTAAAATGCTGGTGTTTCAATCGCGTTCAGTGTCGTGGTAGATGCATGGGATGACGTTGAAAAACATGGTATAAAGTATAATGCAAGTCGGTGGATAGTCGCGAAAAGGAACGGCGAGAAAAAAAGTATTGGTCGATCGTGTCGTTAAAACAGTTTCGAAGACGCCACGATGCGCGTAGGGTCAGTGCACCGTGTATCGCGAAGAATGGAAGGAGTATGCAACCGCACGGAATATGGGCACGATCGAAGGATTCCTCTAAGCGTTCTTGCAGCTTCCACCTTTTATCTTTGAACACGAGTCGAGGACGCGTTGATTCGAGCAAATACGACAGGAAATCGCATTTAGAGACACGCACGAGGCACGAACGATGCACGATTTCCGAAGGTAGAGGGACGCGCGTGGGCGTGCGGCACAACAAAGGCTCTGAGAATGCAATGCATCACCATTTTCCGAGGATCCCAGAGCAGTGGAGAGCGGAGTGCGGAGAGCGGAGAATGGCAGGGAAGCGAAAACGGAAAGGGACGAGACAACTGACAACTGCTATATCCGTTAATGGAAGAGAGAAAGGGAACGAGAAAAGAAGAGAGAGAAGAAACACTTTGACACACCCAGCGTAAACACTACCGTCGCGGAAATGACAATTTTTTTCCCCCGTTCGTCGATGTAATGGCGAATGATAAAATTCTGTTGCGCTTACCGTATCGCGAGGATCGACCGAAGGCGATTTCGTGAATCGTGCTTCGAAGACACGAATGACTCACTACCTTACGCTCGATCCACTAATTTCTCTTTTGTCTTCGACGCTTGATCCACCTATCGCTTCTCCGCACGGAACACTTGGCCTTTCCTGCCTCGAATCCGTCAACTAAAGATGGCGGAAAACGACGCGGAACCTTCGATCGTACCGCCACCTGTCGTCCGCACCGATCCGAGTATGCAGTGGTGCTCAAACGGTGGAGCGCTCGCCACGACTCGCGTGCACTCTGCACGACGCACCGAACTGAACGTGTCTCGAGCAAACTACGTACTACGCGTATTTATCGATTTTTTACCCCGTGCGAATGTTCGATCCTTCCCGTCGAAAATTTATTCCGTCAGCAACGTGTCTCTTTCCATTTTCCTACTTTCCTTTTAGCTGAAAACTAAATCGTTACGAATTGCAACGATGCACGGCGCAAGGCGCACCTTTTATATTCACCTACATACGTACGTACTGATTTTAAGGTTACGGGTCACGTATCGAATCGGAAACAATTATTACGAAGCAATCGATGCAACGTTCAATCGGTTCAAGATTAGAATTAATTACTTTGCAGTTTGCGCGATATCGCGATAAGGCCTTGCGAATAACGAACGTTTCAACAGAGTTTGATAAAATAAAAGAAATTCGAACGAACCGCTGATACGTCATAAGAATATACGTTGGACGATGAAACTAGCAATGCAGCCAATAATGTCCGAATATCTTTCGCATAGGAAGGTCGGAAGATAATATCGCGCGGTCGAGGAGATGAATTTCAATTAAAAGACAATTCTCCAGGACATGGCAATTTTTTAATGGATTCGTGGGTATTTGTCCATCCACGGTAGCCGAGAATTTCTGATCGAGTTCGGGAGTAAATCGTGCAGTTGGACAGCTAGAATGCGCACAAAATAACAGACACTGGAGTCCAAAGTAAAATATACTGGCCGTTTGGCGGGAACACCATTCGTTATCGGCTGCGCCCACGCCGATTAATTTTCGGATGCGTGATGGCGGTACCGTTCCTTCCGTTCCGTACAGTGATGATACATTTTATGTCAACGCTGATATTGAACGGATAATCGGAAAAAAGGAAAACGCGCTTTGAAATACATCATCGTGCCGATATTGAAATATCGGTGGGAACCTTCCTCGTATAAATTTATATCCGTTTTTTTAATTGATAACGAGTAATAGCCACGTTTCGCATAATTTGAACGGGCGACAACGAAGCGGCTCTTCGTCGCGCTTATCGCCGCCGGGGTACAAAACCTTGGTCGATTTAATCAATTTTCAACCGACAGCGCATCGATCAAGAATTCTCGTTCGCGGTGACGAAAATTTTCGCGTTCGACCGATGCGCGTGACAAGCGCATTCGGTACGTTAAAAAATCCGACGATACGTTTACCGAGACGCGCATCGCGAAAGAGAAAACAAATCAAGCCTGCGTTTCGACGACGGATTCATCGTTTTCGCACGCGAAACGAACGAACACCTACCTATACGGCGATCAATCGTCGCAGAGGGTACGCGCATTTTTTTTTTTTTTCGCGTAAGAGAGCCGACCGCGACGTATTCCCGTAGGTTTCGTTTATTTGCGAGCCTAAGAGAGGGTCAAGCTCACGTAGCCCACGTTTCGCTGTATCGAGGATACTGGCCATCTTCGGCAAAAAGGAGCGTTTCGTATTGCCGAGTAAAGACGATCGACGAAATCGACGTAAGACGGAACGGACGACTCGGAGGAAAGCGCGAAGGAAAGCGGAGAAAGGGAGAAAAAACGAGGCGTGATTTCGTTTCGGTCGCTCGCTCGATTCCTTAAATTTCGCGAAGGATCTCGCGAAAGAAAAAGAAAGGTACGGTACCGTCTTGAAGGCGGACCAGGTAGAGCATAGAGGGTGACAGATGCCCGTTGAACGGTGTGTCTCCCCACCTACGCGGCATGCTGCTGACACGAGCGTTTATGTCTGCATAAATTCTCATTTGAGCCCCGATAATAAAGTAAGCACACGAGGGGGACGGACACGCGTTGCCCGGTTCGGCGAGCACAGGCTGATACATAGATCACCGTTGAACGCGGGGCAAGAAAAGGGGGAAGAGTCGGGCAGGGTTGCTCGACGGGGGCAGAGGGGAGTAGAAACTCGGGGGCTGAGAGGTTCGCAGGGGTGAAGGGAGCAACGATGGCTAGGCATATATTTATGCGTATCTATATAAGGTACACACGAGCACGTTACCTCTCGAACGAGTCGCTACACAAAGCTGTGGACGCACGCACGTACACAAGATTCTCGAGATGTAGCGTGCTTAATTATATGCATTCTCAGAATCCGCGCTGCTCTCCTCCGCTTAATGCCCGTGTATTCCGCGATGCTCCGTGTTTACGCGGCGAGCGAGGGGAGAGTCACCGGTGCCTCGTTTACCGCCCCAACCCGGGATAACAGGAACACGAAGAATTCTTCTTCGAAAAAATTCTCGCTTACTTTCCTTCTTCCCTTCCTCCGGCGGTTATTCGATTTTCGGACAGGAATCGATCTCGGATCCCGTGGATCGGTCGTGGCTCCGCGAAGTCAAAGTTTACACTGCGAAACTTTCGTCGACGATGATCGAGGAATCGGGCAGCGAAAACGTGGAAACGAGCATTCTTGCCCCGAGGGAAGGAAACGAGTCATCCGGAGAAGTTTCGCAGACGCAGTCGTATCGTCTGGCGCGCTTGATGGAGTAGTCTCGTGGCTAATGTCGAGGCGAGGGTGGCGACTACGTTCTCGGCGTCGAGGACGACGAACGATATCCGATTCATCATCTGGACCAACGAAAGGGACTCGACGCTATTCCCAAGACGCAAACGAATCGAGAGAGTCGTGCCGTGTGTCATCGCGGTCGAGAATCGATAGCGGCTGACACAGCGGGCGAATCATCCTTGTCGGAGGACATAGTTCACCGATATCGAACAGAGGCCAACGGTGTTCGTCGATCGCGCTCTGTTCGCGCCGATCGCGGCGATCGAACCGCTCGGACAGGAGAGCGCGATTCGCGACGCTAATAGCAAAGAGTGGTAAAGTGTCCGAGAAAGCGTGGATCGGCGCGGAGCTGGGACCAGAGAGGGGTCGAGGGGGGGGGGGGGGGATATAGAGGGGGATAGAAGAGGATAGCGGTGTAGCGTGGTGTACCGGAGCAACTCGTCGAGATGGTATCCGGGGCGTGCCTCGTGTACCGTGGCGTCGTCGAATCGAAACCCTTGGCGAAGGTCATCGAGATCAGCGCACTCGGCACGTCGATCAGACGATTTTGTGCGGCACACCTGCGCTCGGGCTTATCCGGTCTGCGCGGAGCGGCTCCTCGCGCGCACAGCATGTGGGTGCGGGCTGACAGCTCCTATCGGAATGGCTCGGATAGGTTATTGGAGGTCCTCAAATGGTATCGAACAAGGTTCTGCTGGGGCGCGCGGGAGGGGTGATAAGAGGGAGCGGTTTCTCTAAGTATCGCGAAAGCCACGCATACGATCCGCTCGTACGCACACGCGGTCGGCCGCGGCCGTGCAGCACACGTACCACCGGCTAAGCATCGAAACGCGAGTGTGAGCGTTTCTGCTAGCCACGATCCGAGACCGTCTCGAACGTACGTCGATTTCAATACCCGCGACTCTCCCTCGGTCGTTCGCGAATGTGTGCGTAAGTCGAATGCACGCGCGTCTGTACGAGTTCGAGATTGGCCGGTCTACTCGATGCCGAGGGAAAAGATACTGCGGGACGTGGCCATCACTGATGAGCCAACCCACACCGTGCGACAGCGACAAACAGGACAGCACCGGGACAGGACAGGACCGTCTCGCTCGGTATCAGGACTGTAAATCCAGGATTTTATTCGCCCGGTATCGAGGTTTATAGTGTCCTCAGTGGTACGAACCTGTGTGCGTCGTTCGGCCGCGTACGTGTGCCTGAGTTATGTTCAACCGTCTCGCGGCAAGACGTTTGCATATCTTCGCTCCTTCGCTCTCCTATGCGGACCAACGTCTTCGAGGGAGACGAGTCGAACCGGCGGAACGAACAGGACGAAGAAGAAGAAGAACAGGAGGAGGAGGAGGAGGGGGAAGGGGGGTGGGGGTGGGAGAGGAGCAGAACGAGAAGGAGGAGGAGGAGAAGGAGAAGAGAGAAAGGAGGAGGAGGAAGAGAAGAAAGAGGAGGAGAAGGGCAGAAGAGGACGATTCACCGCCATCCTCCCCTCGAAGAAGAACTCCGTTTACCTCGGTTCGTCATCCTCTGCCTCTGTCCGCGAAACGAGACCTTCCTGAAAAACGCGCGGTTTATCTTGGCCTCCGGTATCCCCCGTATACACCGGGTATTAACCGGCTGTCCGGCGAATCGAATTTATCGGACGGCTTGGCTTTATCGAACACCCCCACTTAACGTCCCGCTTAATTAGACACTGGCCGACCGGTGTGCTTAATGACGAAGGAGTCCCGATGACGCCAGGACGAGCGCTTCTACTGCCATTCGATCCTCTTTGACGCCCTATCGCCAACTCCGCGCCAGCTACGCGTTGTCTATCCTTTTCTACCGTTAATTCCGTTCTCACCGATTCTCTTCGAACCGGACCACCGCGTCCGTAACCTTCGAAAAACCTTCGGAAATTTTGCCGCCACTTTCGACTCGTGTCCTTTTCCTTCTTTCGGTCTTTTCGCGATGCCCGACTTTTTTTCGCGATCGAGGAATCGCCACGACGACGAGAAAGACACAGATTTTCCGGATGCTCGAGATTCCTTTATCGAAACGCCGCGTCGCGTCGAGCCTAATTGACCGTGCAAATCGCGGTTCCACGTACGTGAAAAGCATAACGGGGCAAATCGATATCGATCCCTCGTAAAGATCGATGATTTTCCATGAAAATTCTGGATCGGTGAGGATCCACGCTCGATCGCTTCGCGTTACCGTACGAGGTTAGAATCGCGAAACGGGAGAAAGCGGCGAACGCGAAGAATACATGGAGGGCGCGGAAACGCTCTCGAGCGACACCGAATATCTATATTCGAAGTTAAGTTTACAACGCGACGCAAAATCGTACGTGATCGCGCTACCGGACGACTTTTCTAAGCCAACGCGATAACCGTCGAGCGATGTCTCTGGACATCGGTGAAATCGTCGGAATGCATTACGCGGCAATCGGGGAAAGATAATTTTCGCGTTACCCCACGCGGACTGGTGCAGAATGCTCGGCGATTCGCACGGAATCGTGTCTCTCGTATTGTTCGATTCTCTTCTTGTTTGCCGTCAATCGCCGTTTACTCGTCGACGTATAAAATATCGAGCACTACCGCGAAAACGCGTACAGGCAACGGGGGATGATCGCGTTGGACCAATTTCGTACAGTTAACGATAAATTATCGGGCTAGTATTAGAAATTGATTACGCACCATTGATTATTCGGCTAAGAGTAAATACTGCTTAGTTGGCAATAATTTATCGGAGATTAGTATTAGTTCCGTTGTTCTCGTTGATCGAGAGCGCAAAGCGTAGGGTAACGCCACGAAAGGTGGCTCCTCGTAAAAAGTGGCACTCTCGGTGCGCATCGGCCGGTCCTCTAGCACGCGACGCGACGTTTCGCGACGCGGTTTGAACGATCGGCACGCAGGAACGCCGCGCCGGTGATCGCGTACGAAAGAAAACGAGACTTATAGAAATAAATTCAATTGCAAGAATAATTATCGCCGCTTATCCGCGTATAAAGTAGGATATCCTACGGCAGGACTCGTGACAGGTACCAATTACCTTCATAAATGAGAAGCATTCAATTCAATTTTCATAAATAAGAGCTATTCAAATGAGCGGGGTGAAGCGAAGCTGGATAAAGAGCAAAAGAGGAGAGCAAGGAGGAACGAGAGGGAAACGAAGAAAGAGACGAGGACGACGATGACGAAGAAGAAAGGCAGCCAAAGGGAAAGGGAAGTGTCCTAGGAGCAGAAGAAGAATCTGGGAAGGGGGAAGAAGAGAGAATCGGTCGAAGAAGGTGGAGAACGAAGGAAGGAGGCGGGCTGGCAGCGAGTTTTGGTGGCGGGGAAGTGATCTAAGCGATGCGACAGCGGGGAGTAAGCTGGATATATTGCCGCCTGAGAGCGCGCTGTTTTCAACCAATTATTTCTACTTGTGGTTGCATGACGGGTACGGGCACGGCCACGGCGGGGTGGGTCGGGGGCGGCAGCGTACGAGAAAGAGGCGAGTTAATGCCATAAATACATCAGCGTTATGGATGCCAGCAATTATATGAGCTCCGACGAGGTGGAGCGCCTCGTTGGGTATACGTACGTATACACCTATATCCTGTACCTGTCTATACACGCGTGCACGCGCACGCGGCCACGGAGCGGCGCGCGCGCGAGCTCGCACGCCCGCCCGCCTCTATCTATGTATGACATGATCCTTCGGCCCCGGATGCCTCACCTTGCTCGCAACCGGTGCGGTTCTCACGTTAAATCGAATCCGCTGCCAATCGAATTACTTATTTTTCTACGTTGTCCGCGCGTTTCGTCTCGATCACGCGTACCCCGAAACGATCGGGCCATTTGTTCGTACGTCACCGAAACACTCGTTCGCGTGTCTTACGCGAGCGATCCGCGCGATCGAGAAGATAGGGAATAGTTTGCCACGACTCGCGCCGCTGTCGTTTCCCTGTTTCCCTAATACGAGAAACGCGTACGCGCATGCACACGAGCACGCACACGTACGCGCGTAGACACACGCTTACGCGTTAATATCTCCGACGTCGAAAGCCGATACGAATTTAAGACAGCTGTAGGCGGTAAAGGGAATAAGAATATTTTTGACAATATTGCGAATACAAAAGTTACCACAACGTCAGACTTCCGACCGTTTTCCCAGCGTGCGCGAAGATAAGACCAGCACGGACGAAAATGAATCGAGTGATTTTATTCGCGGCACAAATCAAGAGATTATTTCCTCCTCGCTGGACCTTGGTTTTGCTTATACGCCGCGCCGTACTTCGTGGTCTTGTGAAATTGAATCGTTGCGTTCGCAGCCTTAAATTATACGTCGTCGCCAACACCCACGCGTACCTACCCCGGGATATTCACGCGCGCGAGACTGCTTCCATTCGAGAAGTCCCTCGTGTTTTCTGGATTAAAACGTTTGTTTCGACGGGATTGCCCCGCACTCGACCTCTTTTATTACTTTACTCGGTGACTTTGCATTTTCTTCTCAACGATGTAATATGCCTTTAAAACGTCGACCGTACGTGCCGGTCCGCTTTTAATTTTCGGCCCGGTCGAGATTCACCCGTTCTCCACCGTTTTCCCTCTTTTCCACTTTTTCTCGCGCTTCCTATCGTCGCGTCGCGTCGTCGGGATCGTCGCATCGTCCTGTCGTCGTACGCTCGTATCTTCGAATTTAATAAACGCGCTAACGAGCTTTCCTCTCGCCGCGTTTCTTCGTGTTCGCATTTTCGCGTTTTCGCGCGAATCTAACGATAACGCGATCGACCAAGACGAGGAAAAAAAAAAACGGAAGAGAACGTCTTTATCCATCGGACCGTGTATCGGGTAAACTCCCGAAAGAAGGAAGAAAAGAAGGAACGAGCGTTCGAAGGACGTTAATCGATCAATCTTCGCGGAAGTATCCGGAGGAGAACGTAAATCGCTTTGGCGCAAAAGCTGAAGCGTCTCGCGAGCGATTGCGCGCGATTCTCGTGAGCGGAGCCCATAATTCTGGCTCGTCCATCGTGCCAGGCCTCCATCCGCGGAGGCGATTGGCCGTAGCCACGGGTGTTCCCGACGCTTTCTGGTCCTATACCCTTTTCGTCCTTTCCTCCGTTCCTCCTTCGCTCTTTCGTTCCTTTGCTTCTTTACTCCTTTACCCCTTTATTTCTTTAGTCGGTTACTCCTTTGCTCCTTTCCTCTTATCCTTCGTTGCTCGGTCGCCGTTGGCGTTCTCCTCCTTCGGCATCCTGAAGATCTCTCTTTTAATTCTTGGGGGCTCAATTAAAATCGGGACCGGCTTTCTCCCTCGCTAACCCCGCGCGCGGTCGTCTTTATCTGGGCATTATCTGGGAGGCGTCGTTGCGCTTTTCATTGCGCTCGGCTAGCTAGCCTACTAAACGGCTCTTGCTAGATCCACGATTCCCTGGAAACGATTCCGCGGTTTGCTCGATAAGTGCTCTCCAATTAGTGCGAAAACATTTCTCTGCTGTTTTTTGCAGCGGATGCACGACTACCGAGCAGAGAATTCGATCTGAACGATCTTAAGAACCAGTGTTTCGTGACCTCGGCTAACTCCCATGACCCTCTCGTAACGTGTTTCCAGAGGAACGAGACCCGCTCGTTCCGCTATCCATCGAAATCCAATTGCGATCGTTTTACACCGATACGTCCGGGTGTCCCTCGAGTCACCGAAAAGCCGGAGGATCCCAAAGTAGATAGAGCCATCGATCTGTACGATTACGCGCGGTCGCCAGGATTATCCTTCGCAATACGCTTAACGCGTAATACATACGCGCTGTGTAAACACCTGCCTATCGTCGAGTCGCGTCGCGCCACGCCGTGTCGCTTCGTATCGTTAAGATATTCGCGAAAGAAGTTTTGCAACCGGCGAACAAACATACAGCGGAAAGCAAACAAAGTATCATCGACGAGATGTACCGGCGCTCGGTGGTGTACTGTAAATTCTAAAGGACCGTCCATTGAACCGGGAGGACCCGGCTATTAGGACCATCAGCGGGATGCTAAATGACATTGGTGGAGAGCGCTTAGTCCGACTAAGGACGGCATAAAGTTGCGTGTACGAAAATGAATGTTTGCTGGAATTTATTATTGCCGGGCCTGGCTCGTAATTCAAACGAGGCTGGCGTTATCTTCATCAGAGGATGCACCGGCTCGTACCGAACACCGCGTGAGCCCTCGCGATGCTCAACTTCGCTCGTATTAGAAGCTCCCGTACGTCTTTCGGTTGCTCGCTCGTTCGTTTGTTCGTTCGTTCGTTCGTCGATCCTATTCGTTCGTTCGTTCGTCGATCCATTCTATCGAACGCTGCTGTTCGTTCGATGGAAAAAAACGTTTGTTTCGCGTCAGATAATCGGTTCGATCGAATGTAAATCGAGCGGTTATTTAACGAAAGAAATATCGCTAAAAGATTGGCGAACGTAATACACGATCGTTCTGCTCCGAAGGCGTTAAAATACAAAATCGTATTCTTTACGCGATCCTTGTCGCGAGAAGCGATACGCTTCCCTAACGGGAATTCGGGATCTGTCGATAAGGGAAAGATGCGAGTGGATTTGGCAGCCGTTTCGTGGAAATACTCAATATTTACGTGGCTGTTCGATCGCCCGTCAGAATCAGGTAAAGCCGTAGAAAATAAGAGCAACGGAGGGCAAAGCGACGTGGGAGTTACCCATGGTAAAAGAGGAACGGACATCAGGCGAGTAAGCCACGGAGAGATCCACCGGTTGGCAAGCTTTCGAGAAGATGGCGCCAATGGTACTCTGGAATCCGGCGGAAATTTTCCATCTCTTCCTTTCCCGCAACATCTTTACATTTTTTCGACGATATTCTTTCTTCGTAATAGCCGGTCTTTTAGTTTCAATCTTACAGAAAGAAAATTCCATAGATTATTCCGTCACGGTGATGAAGCAAACGAGCAACGGGTATGGGATACCGCGTCTCGCCGGTATACGATATCGGAAGGAAAAAAAAGACATACTTGGCAATAGTGATGGAAGAATCGAAAGATGCGAGCAACGTTCGAACGAAAGAGCTGATTTCCGAACCGAGGAAGAGGGAAAGACGGGTAAAGACAGCGAGAGTAGAAACGACGAAGGAAAAAAAAGGTTCGGCACGGTTCGCGGAAAGGACGAAGAACGAAGAAGTAGGAAGAGGCAGGAAAGTACAGCAGGTGCTTTGTCACCGTGCGAGTAAATCCGGAGAGTTCTGGGACGGTTCTTCCAGATTGCGAGTGGAACGGCTCGCATCCTGCACACGCGTGCTTTTGTACCAGTGACGTCATTGAAATATGGTTGGCCTTTTTTCGTCGGAGCAGTAACGGACTACGAAGAAGCGGTCGAACGCGAAGGGTTGCAAAGGCAAGGGGGATCGTACGCGATGCGGAATCCGAACGGTCGTTGGTACGAACTCGCGTGGGCCTACGGCCAGAAAAGACAGGAGGAGGAACGTTTTTGTTTTCCAGTGACATTTATTTGGGTGCAAGGGGACGTGGGCTTCTCGTTTTGCATAAGTCAGGTGTATCCGTGTGCGAGTAGAGGCACCGTGATATAAATCCTCGCTCGAGGAGACTGCCCAGTGGCTACCTTCGTCTTTCTATCCTTCTCCACCTTCTCTGGCTCCATTTTCATCTCTATCTCTATCTTTTCGTTTTCGTTCACCGTTCTCCTTCTCTTTCCTTCGTGGATCGCAATGCCGCACTGCCTCTTCCTCCGTCCCTCTCGTATCTGCGGCCCTCATCTTCTTCTTTGCTTTCCCTTCTCGCCCTTCGCCACTTCGCTGCTGGCCGCTCGAGCGCACTATGGTGCACCCTGTTCTGCATATAATGCACCGGCCACCGTTCTCCGCCCCGCTTCCTTGCTACTCTCCTACGCCGCTCCGGTACGACTCGCCTCCGCACATGCACGTCCACCGCCGCGGACCGGCGTAACGTTGATGATCCACGAAAGGATCATTACCGAGCCAACGGGCACCTCGATGCATCCTCTTTCGGCCACTCTCTCTCGGCCAACATGGGAAGGTCCGCGTTCGTTTAAATGCCGGCACGGCTACCGAAAACTAACGAGCCGATAAGCTAGCTTAGGAGCCGTTCTTCAAACACGCGCTGCTCGCGTTGCTTTTGTAAATTAGATCGTTGCCACGACGTTTCGGTTAAGATCGAGCACTATTATTCTCCTTCCTTCCACGGGTAAAGAACAACGAACGACGCACGGTCGGAATGTTAGCTAAGTTTACGATAACGAGCAGTCGCTTCAACGAATATACGCTCGCGAATGTGACGTCGCCATTACGTTATAAGCTATTTTTGTAACGTTAACGTACGCGTCGCGGTAAGCTCTTTGACCGCGACCGAGGAACCGAAAGATTCCATCCCGGGATACTTTCGTTTTCGACCGGTGCAGTTTTTTAACGAATTTTATTTGATTTGTCATTGTATTTTATGCGGCGAGAAACATCGATTCCTCCGATGGTCGGTCGAGAAGAGAGAAAAGGAGGACACGAAGTCGCGGAAAGGAAGAGCGAGAAGAGCGAAGAAGGCGCCGAGTGGAAAAAGGAAGACGGCGATGCCACTTTTGGCCGCGAATAATTCAGACGGGGGAGTCGTTTAAACGTCGGAGCACGTCGCCCGACAGGTGTAGGCATCGATTAGCATAAGGTAACGACGCCAACGAGCACGTAAACACGTCCCGACCGGGCGATCGATGGATCACGATCGCGCCGATCTTTCCAGCGATCATGATTAAAGTGGGTCTTTAGAGTGTTCGACGTAACGGATCGGCCGTTCGTCGCAAGACCGCGTCCGTGAGGAACTCGCTGCGTATTCCTCTCGGACGATCCTTCGTCTGTTGTCCCTTTTCGTCTCTGCCCCTCCTCCGCACCCGCACCCGCATCCGCCCCCATTCCCGTACCCGTTCCCGTTTCCGTTCCCGACACTGGTCCCGGCCCCGGCCATACCGCTGCCTCCGTATCCGTCTCTATCCCTCTTTTCGTTCTCTCCAACTTCTTTCGGCCGTGCGAGCGAAGTCCGGGTGACCTTGGCTGTGATTAACACCCAAGAAAGTAGAAACACCGGCTCGCGTATACGTCGACCCGAGTGTCGACGGCAGCAGGTTCAAGGTCGTCTCGGAGACCCATGGCCGATCAAAGCGACGTTGGCGTTTCGCGCGAACATCCGCGATTACGAGCATCGAGTATTTTTTTCTTCGACAGCGGACCGAATCGAGCGAACGGTTCGCGTGGAAAACTCGCGTAACGTCCCGGTCCATCGCGCGATACACGAATTTCGCGATGGTAACGTTACACCGTGCGCCGTATCCCGATCGGTGGTACTCTCGTTGCTGCTCGGTGTTGCTGCTACTTGATTCGAACTCGCGCGTGTACAGCAGGAGGAGCACAGGAGGACAGCCCTTATAAGGGTTGTCAGCGTGGTTGCCGGGATAGGATAATAAGATACCTACCTCGTTGCTTCTGGATCCTGGACAACGGGCGGAGACGGTACGGATCGTGACTATCCTGTCACGAGACGACGCACACCCTTGCTCGGACTTGTAGGGCGTCTCTCTTTTTCCGCGCTCGCTGTATCTTTCTTTGCGAGCATGGTCCGCGATCACGCTCGGTCAAGACACGTTGCATCTACGAAACGATTGCGGAAAGAGGATCGATCGAAAGGTGAATTTTCCAGAACGACGAGAGGTCCGACCGAGTTAAGGTAAACGCCGCGTCGATGCGCAAAGTCCCGAGAGCGACCTAAAACGATACGTTACCGTGCACACGTGGAACACACGTATACGGTGGTCGAGCATCGAAGTTCACGAGAATCGGACGCACCAGGGCCTCGCAGATCGTATCTCCGAGCGAACGAGTTTACGTAGAAATCCGCGTTCTACCGACGAGCCGGACTAACCTAACTTAACCACTCTCGAACAGTCAGCCCCTTCGGCTTCTGGTATCGCACTACGAATCGTCTCCTGAATCTTTGGCGCATATATTATCGAGCAGAGGCTGTCGCGGATGGTTCCCCGCTAGGTACCGTGGAATTGTCTCGAGCAAAGATTATCGACTCCGTGGCAAAGATACCTCCTTACCGAGACCAGGATGCTAAATTGGCTCTAATTCGACTCCGAAAACGTTCCACCCGCGAATACTCGAGTTTACTCGAGGGCGATTCTTCGGTTTCGCTGGCGCGTTCGAATAAAACGCGTCGTTTCGCGTCCAGCGGCGCGGAGAAAAGTAGAAAATCGGAACTCGAAGGGAAAGGCCAAGTATCGAATACGAGACGCGTGTAACGTTGTTCGCTCGGCGCTTCTCGTAGCCGAATGCCGTGACGTTTATGGGCCCATATGGTGGTCGCTCGAAGCAAGCTGATCGGTTCATAAAGCATCCGACCGCGATTCTCTGGTAGTCACAAATCAACTCAACTGGATCGTTTGGGCCCAGTGTTTCAGCGGTCTGTGGTGTAGCCAGGCTATATCTGTCGGAATGTACCTATGGTCTCGCGCTACTTCACCAAGACAAACGAACGTTCACGGATAGATACGAATGAACCGTCCCAGAGACAACACCGAACCTTCGTCTTCTTCGTGGTCTCTCGTAACGGACGGGCCGCGGTGTGATACACGTAAAGCGACGCCCTTAAATCACCACGGGCCCGAACGCCTCGTCCTTCCTTTCCTTTCCTTTCCTTCCTTTACCATACCGTACCTTTTCGTTCCTTTCTCTTCCATACCCGTCCCGTCTCTTCCTATTGCTTCGCAGAAGGTGCATCGAGTTAACCGGAGGGTCTAAAGTCTAAGGGAAAGATGGATTTATAAGGAACCGAGAGCGGTCTAATCTTTCGAGGATTCTCTCTCGCACGACTCCGCGACTCGTGTCCCGTGATTGTTCGCTCCGCGAATCATGCTCGTATCGGATACGCGCGTTCCAGCTAATCGTTCCGTTCGTTCGTGGTCGAAAAGAATGGCAACGATTTAACGAGTATCGACGGGACCGTGCACGAGGAATTAGGGGAAAGGGTGGTCGAGGCGAAAAATGTAATCGCCGAGAACGGGCAAGATCGATAGGATACAGAGCAAATATGATGGCGCGTTAACTGGGAATGCCAGGAGGAAGATTTTCCGATGACATCTCCCTTGGGAGCAGCAAATGCCTCCGCGTCCCCTCTGTGTTCTTTATCACCAGCCCGGAATGCTTGATAACGTTTGATTTGTTTCAATCGTAAATATCAAGACCGTGCGCAATATGGCTCCCTGTTTCTCCGAGGGGTCGCGTAGGTGACGTCGATGCGGCCTCGCGTCACATACGTGCAAACACGCGCGCGATGTCGCATCCTACCGGCTTGCAATAATTGCTCTCGCTCCGCGAACGGACTGGCCAGACCAGACACCGCCGCTTCTTCTCGTGCGTCGTCCGTCATTCGAGTTCACCGCTACGAGATTATGTCGAGAAATTTATGCGCGTTCGAACCTCTCGCAATAAGAAGAGCAATCTTGCCGATGAAAGGTTTCGGTGTAGCGCGCACGTGCCTTTAAATCCCCGAGAAACGACGACGCCTCCGAAAGCAGCAGAAATTTCGACCGGTCAAAGCGGAGAAAGGAGGAAATCGAGATACGGAGAGAGAAAAAGAAAGAGGAAAGAAGAGGCTGGTATACACGCACGAATGCGCGCATCGTGGTTTTTCAATCGGGTTTCGGCATATCCTTTAATTCGTCGCTCGAGGATAACACCCGTTCCCCTTCTTGACCAGTCGGTTACACGCGTGTTCGCTCGTACGTGTAAGCACGCATACGCGAATCGGCCACGTTTCTGCATTTGCATTCCCGACGCAAGAGGTGCGCGCACGCCGACAAGACAGGAGGCATCGAATGTTTAATTCAAGATACGTGAGAGTGTTGAGCCCGTGAAACGGAGAGGGGAGAGATACTCTAGCACGGGCTAAGGGAGCAGAGATACAGAAGTTGCGTGCGTACGAGCGAGTTCGAGAGAACGAGAAAAAGGGACAGAGAGAGACGCATAGGAAGGAAAGGGGGAGCAGAAGAGAGAGAGAGAGAGAGAGAGAGAGAGAGAGAGAGAGAGAGAGAGAGAGAGAGAGAGAGAGAGAGAGAGAGAGAGAGAGAGAGAGAGAGAGAGAGAGAGAGAGAGAGAGAGACAGAGAGGGGTTAGAGGAGGGGGCGAGAGAACCGAAAGCGTAGGGTAGCAATTGATGGGACAGGGTGGCGCGTTTGTTGAGCTAATTACTGTAAGGCGAGGCGCTTACGCGCGCCGCTACATACAAACGGCATTAAAGGTGGTGGCCATCAATCCCCGTGGGTCCCCTTTTCCAGTCCTGGCAACTCGCCTCCTCCTATCCTCTCCTGTCTTCTCTACGCGGTATCTCTGTGTCTCCGAGACCATGCGGCTCTTCCACGCGATACGGCTTCTCGGTGGTATTAATTGGCACGATCCACCGTCTCGAGCAGCGTCGTTCGCAAATTTCGCGGTCAAAAGAGAGCCGACGAGAATCTTTCGACGACGGAGAACGATCGAGTTCGCCGAACGGACGCTCTGTACGATGCATCGCGACGGTACGACGGTGCGACGATGCGACGATGCGATGATGCGACGCGACATAAATAATCGCGGTCGATAATTAAGACGGCGTTTCGGCGCTTGTGCGTGTACGAACCGACACCCGCTGTCTCCTCGCAACGTGACATCGAGCTCACGCGTGTAGACACGCGAGGCCGTGTCCGAGCCACCGAGGGAAAATATATCGCCCGCCCTCGGCCCATTCCGTTTCGATTCTTCGTTCTCTACGCCGTTCAGCGGCGTGGAATTCCAGCGATTCTCGCCAACTTCGGGACACTGAATATCGTAATGGGCAAAAGGTCCACGTTTCGTTCCTCCGGCTGCGGATGGACGAACGAGAAAAAAAGAGGAGAAAAGGCAAACGAAGGCGAAGAGGAGAGAAGCAAAGCGAAGCCGAGACTGAAGCCGCGAGCCGACCGTGCCGTACGCGAGAACTCCGCTGTCACGGTAGAAAGTATTGCGTGGATTCATCTGGATAAACCTCGCCGCGATCAATCACCTCGCGATTAGCCAAACTGCCTTCGAAATCGAAGTCGAACGAGCTAATTTATAGCGTTTTTCTCCGAACGAGATAAGGCGACGCGATCGTTCTATACCGAAAATTGTCCCGCTGGACGAACGAGAAGACGAGTGTCAGATTTCGGGTCGTAGCGTCGGATGGGATCGAGGGCGCGCGGATCATTCGATAATTATCGGTCCGGTTACGTCGCTCTTAACGCTTTGCTCGTTGAACGTTATTAACTGTCCAAATAAATGACGCGGTGGAGCGGCATCGCGCGAGAAGGAATCTTGCTGGCAGTGACATAAGTTCCCGAGTGTAATTAGGGGAATAAAGTCAGCGGAATTTCGCGAGCCACGATGCCCAGCCACGATCGTAAAGAGGACGAGTGTTCTGGCGTAACCCGAGGCCCGCAGCAGACTCGTTGCGAGAAGGGGCTGCCGCAGAAACGACGAGGACGCGTTGGGGAATGAAGGTGGGGGGCGTCTCGGTGCCGACGTCGTCGTGCCAACCCCACGGGGCGCCAGGCTCGTTATATCTTCATTAAGCGGTGTACCTAACCATCCTGTCGCGACTTCTTAGCACTTTGCAGTTCACACTAATTTCGCGTTACGTTTTCTTTCTGCGTATCGGTTTCCTTGTTTTCCGTGATAAACTGGCAATAAACGCGCTCGAAGACCCGCGCGCATCGCCGCCTTTCTTTCTCCTCCTACGTTCTGAGGTTCTCTGATCCGATTTTTTACGGAACGTCGTCCGATTATTGTCCAACGATCGTCGAATCTATCATTCGAAGTTTCGCGATTCGACGCGACGAGATGGCACGAAAACCTGCGCCGCACGAGCTTCCTAAGATTTAAACTCGACCCTTTGTTCGAAGAGTAACGCACGCGAATTTCGTGGTCGTGTCGGAGTAGGCCGTAGGATTCCCCTCGGCCAAGGAAATTCCGAGTCCCCGAATCGCCGCAAGATCGGGACACGTCGTTATGGGTCCGCGCGCTCTTACCTCTCTTCTCGGTCTTCGTCTTCGTCTCCCTTAAGGTTTGTTTCTCGAGCAGGGACAGCAGCAGGAGCAACATCGGCATCGGGATCGGCATCGGCATCGGCATCAGCATCGGCATCGGCATCGGCATCGGCATCGGTATCGGGGCGGAGGGCCCGGTCCACGAGCAGAAGGAGGACGCGGTCGTAAATATTCGGGCGCCAAATAATGCCGGTTCCGAGCGAGAGCAAGCGACCACGACTGCTGCTCGACCCGTAATGAAGGACATCCTCGTTAATTAGTCAATAAATTATCCTTCGCGCTCACGACGCCCGTGATCTCTCTCTCTCTCTCTCTTTCTTTACGCTCTCCGTCTTCCCTGCTCGTTCTCGTCCTTTTTGCCCGAGAGAACTCAAGGGCCGCATACTTTACGACACCTATCTCGCGCGACAGCACGATGCATTTCTCACAATCAGGACCCTCGAAGACGGAAACGCGTCTTGTAAGACGATCCACGAGGTGGTCCGCCGCTGGCTTTCAGCCACGATGAATTTTTCAACGACCGTTTCGACCCCGTCCTCCTCGCCTCTCCGTTTCCTCCGCTCCTTTGCCATCCGCTGCCCTTGCTTGTCCGCGTTTCCGATATCGCGCCGAGTAACGGGAAACGACGCTAGGAAAATACATTCGAACGGATTAACGCGCGTTCGTCGTTCGCTTCTTTATTTGTTCGTTCGTTCAGAGACGTCGATAGAGTACAAGGACGTCGTGGACGATGCGGCGATCCATCGACTTTCTGATCATACGAATTACTCGAGAACGTACGCGCGCGACAAATTCTACAGTCGTAGGGTAGGAGCGGCGCGTGAGCAGTGTTTGACAAACTTTTTCTTCGACGACGACGCCGTACAAGCGTCGAGCAATAATCCGCGCTCGAAGCGTTCGAACGATTCTTCCGCGATATCCCTTTGCGTCGCGCTCTAGAGCATAAAGATTCGATCGTATACGCGGCAACTTACTACTTACAACAAACTACCTACCGTGCCACGTGATCGTACATCAGTTTAACTATTTCCTGGCGTAGTACGGGTGTACCGGTTCGCGCGACCGCGGACGATACGCGCCGCGACCTGTACAACTAACGCGAGTCCGTGCGCTATGTCCGTGGCTCGATGCATCGGCGATAATTCATGAACGGTCTCGTCCATCCGTAGGATATATTCGAGAGACGTCGTTACTCTTCCGATCGAAACGCTGCGCGTCGTCCGTCGACGATTTTAAGGGTTACACGCTTCGTAAATTCCTGTTCTTCGACCGGCAGACGCTGCTCGCGGTTCGGACTTACGAGGTACACGCGCGTATAACGTTATGGCGGGAGAAACGGTTGGACGAGTCAAGTCGATTCGTCGTTGGACCCGGAACCGCGACTGGTCTCGAAAATCCGTAGGACGTAGTCGTTCGCGTGACCGGGCGTCGGAAAATCGTCGTTGTGCGCCTCCTGCAGATGAGCCCGTAACTCTTTCACGAAATTCGTCCGAAACGGTTCGACGTTTTCTCCCTTGCACGCGTCGCACTCGTAGATGGTCTTCCCTGGATGTAGACTGGTAGAGAGCACGTGTTTTCGCAGATTTTCCTGCAACGACCAAACGAACGGATTAAAGGCGCGAACAGTTCGGTCGACACGGAGAAGATCGACTCGTTAGTCGGAACAAAGTCAAAGTAAGTAGCGTCGAAACGGTCGTTCGTTCGTATCGGTCCACGGTGAATACCTGCGAGCAGAATCGGTCTGCCGCAAACCGGCCGCGTTCATTGGCTACGCCATGGAGCATTTAAAGGCGCTTTACCCTCTTCGGGCTAAGTAGCCGGCCGTAGTCGTAAACATCTTCCTACCAGGCGGGCTTATACGAGCCGTTGATGGCAACGGCAACATCAAATTTAATTTCCCATAAGTAAATCTTTCTGCACGGCCAGTGCTCCGTGACGGTCTCGGATAAAGACCCGTTCACACCGTCATGGGCGGTCGTCCACCTTTACGCGGAACGCTCCGATCGCGGAAAGCGCGCACCGTCACGCGAATCGCTCGCATGCACCTTCGATTAATCCGATCGATTCCGATTTCTTCTTTGGATATAATTTTCTGTTACATCGGAACTATATTACGCTACCGCATGTACGCTATTGCTCGTAGAACATACCGTTTTACGAGGCCTTCGTTCTAAGATTTCAAATCGTGCCGCTTTATCTTCTTTCTTCTTTATTTCTTTCGAGATTCCTGCAGCTCCGGGTTCATATTAATTTCTCTCTATTCGTAGACTACCGTATCGTAATTCGAACGCGAAAGCGAACGTTCTCGTAACGCGTACGCCCGTAGGAAAATTATCGAACACGGCAATAAGTCTGATGTTCTGTTGCTCGGCCACCGATCGAAGCGTACGGTAAAACTAGAAGCGCTTACGATCGCTATTATTATTTCGAATCGAGATTTTATCGACGGATTATCGAACGGACGAGCGTTTCCATTTTTCAAGAGAAATTTTCACGCGCGGAGAAAACCGTCTGGTCCGATGGAAAAATAGGTAACTCGGAGATAAAAAGCTGCAACGGCCAAGGAAAGGATGCGTAGAAACGAGAAGCAGATCCAAAAGTAACCGGGGTTGCTTCGGAGAATTAACAGCGCCTTTTCACCGCCACAGCCAGCAGCTACGGCAACCGAAGCAACCGAACCGTAAGTTTTCCGACCGGCAACGAGAGCCAACGGGTATAAAGAAACAGAAGGAAAAGGCAGATGCGTGCGGAAAAACAAACACGAAATGGATCATGGATAAGGACAGTAAAAAAGAGCGCGTAACTGTTCGCGGTTAATCATAAACTGGATGTAAGGAAGGAAGGAAGGAAGGAAGGAAGGAAGGAAGGAAGGAAGGAAGGAAGGAAGGAAGGAAGGAAGGAAGGAAGGAAGGAAGGAAGGAAGGAAGGAAGGAAGGAAGGAAGGAAGGAAGGAAGGAAGGAAGGAAGGAAGGAAGGAAGGAAGGAAGGAAGGAAGGAAGGAAGGAAGGAAGGAAGGAAGGAAGGAAGGAAGGAAGGAAGGAAGGAAGGAAGGAAGGAAGGAAGGAAGGAAGGAAGGAAGGAAGGAAGGAAGGAAGGAAGGAAGGAAGGAAGGAAGGAAGGAAGGAAGGAAGGAAGGAAGGAAGGAAGGAAGGAAGGAAGGAAGGAAGGAAGGAAGGAAGGAAGGAAGGAAGGAAGGAAGGAAGGAAGGAAGGAAGGAAGGAAGGAAGGAAGGAAGGAAGGAAGGAAGGAAGGAAGGAAGGAAGGAAGGAAGGAAGGAAGGAAGGAAGGAAGGAAGGAAGGAAGGAAGGAAGGAAGGAAGGAAGGAAGGAAGGAAGGAAGGAAGGAAGGAAGGAAGGAAGGAAGGAAGGAAGGAAGGAAGGAAGGAAGGAAGGAAGGAAGGAAGGAAGGAAGGAAGGAAGGAAGGAAGGAAGGAAGGAAGGAAGGAAGGAAGGAAGGAAGGAAGGAAGGAAGGAAGGAAGGAAGGCAGGAAGGTGGAAAAGTGGCGCGCGTAATCTCGTTGACGCGAAGCAAGCCGTTCGCTACGTGCAAGAGAATATCGTCGTTAAATCGTTTCGCGCACCGATCTCCCGTACCTTCCTTATTAAAGTCTTACCGAGTAAAATGGCCGGCGTCAAACTCGATATTCTGTTGGAACTTAAACGGTCCTATCTGCCGGCGGTCGACTCATCCTTGACCAACGGACTTTCCTCGTCCTTGAGATACGAATTCGCCGTCGTAACTCAGTGTCGCGCACTCGAGTAGGGTATTTTTATCGATCGCCGAATTTGCGATCGTAATCGTTATCTCGGCCAATCGTTCGGTCGAGCTCGCCAAAAGGAAGCGAAAAAGAAGAACGATTAAACCGAGTACGCGCAAGGTAGGAGGTTTCTCGTATCGTAGCTACTGCTCGGTACAGTTGAAAAGTGCTTACCGTTGTATCATTACCGATGCAAGACGTAACATTCGCAATTCTCCGTACCGCGAGATTACCTTGGCCCGAGTTATCCCGGGCTGAGAGCCACTGGAATGAGTTTATGTCGCTATCAAAGAGACACGGAGCCCTCGTATGCGAGTCGCATCCTAACTAAAGCTTCAAAGGGCATTAGCATACCGGCCGCTCGGTATGACTGGGCCGTGCGTGTGTGGGCATCCAGTGAGCACAATTAACTCGTTATCTTATCGCGTCTCGGTGGCGGCAGAAGCGGCGGCATGGTCCAAACGTTAAGGTGTACTTTGCTTAATTTACGCCACACAGGCTACAAAAATTGAACCGCGAGTCAACCTCCGCTCTTACCGCTTGCACCACCGTACACCGGAACGTAAGACCGATCTTCTCGAACGAGCGTCGATTCTTTTCATCTCGTCGCTTTGGTCGATCGAAATCGAACTTACCAAGTTGTTGCTCGCGTAAGCGCAATGACGGCATTTGTACGGTTTCGTGCCTGTGTGTAATCGTACGTGTCGTTGCAGACGAGATGCGATCTTCGTCTTAAAAGCGCAACCGGAATACGGACAGGTACGCAGCTCCGATTTCATGGCGCTCGCAGAATCCTCGTGCCGAGAGCGATGCCTGTAACGAACGAATCGCGTCTTTAGATAACGATTCGAATCCGACAAGTAGAGATTATTAAGAAATATTCTCCTCTAGGAAAGGAAACAGCTCGAGAGGTAAAAGTGACGGAGGGCGTCTGAACGGCATGGCACGGCGTTCCCGGTAACTTCATCGTCGCGGCATGGCGCGGTATGGCGCGCCGCGGCGAACCTAGTGATCATCAACGATACGATATGCGTGCACGATATTACGAGGGAGCCACTGGCCATGGCTACGTGTATATCAGCTTCGAAATGCGTGACACGTTTAATTAAAATCCCGTGTGATTTACTCCGCCGCACAGAGCGAAACCGAAAGAGACGGACAGAGACAGCCGCGTGTCGAGAACGGAGAAAGAAAGAGAGGAAGGTGACGCGCGGCAGAGGGGATCGCGAAAAAGAGAACGAAAGAGAAACGAGTAAAGCGTTAAAAGGGTAGAACGAGTTAGGAGGAGGTGGTGGAGTAGGTGGAGAAGCAGCAGGAGGAGGAGGAGGAGGAGGAGGCGGTGGATAGAGAGAGAAACGCGAGGAAGAGAATAAGAGAAAAGACAAGAAGAGACAGAGAGACGGCGTGGAGAAGGCGGAGGTGGAAAAGAGCCCGTGACACTCCGTGGCTGCGTTGAGTTCGGCTCGCGTAGTAAGTACTCAATTCGCGATGAAATATCGCGCCGACCATCGCCATGCGGACGATCATAACGGGTTGCCCGCACTTGGCCGACTGCTGCACGCAACTTCCGCTTTCGTGGTTCGCTCTCTGTTCCCCTTTCATCCTCCGTCTCTCTGCCGTTCGGTTATGTCTCTTTCGTTCGGTTACTCTTCTCGCGTCTCTCTTCTTTCAGCTCGTTTGATTACTCGCGGCACGAAATGGGAAAAAACCGAAAGAGGGAGGGACGGAGAAAAGTAGCGAACGAAACGAGACGAAATTTATTAGCGGTCGTCCGCGATACAATACCCTCGATAAGACTTCGTTTAAACCGAATCGTTCGTTTTCGCGCGCGCGCGGTCTAGGATAAACGCGAGTCGCGCGGTTCCCGGTATTCGTGTCTCCGCGGACGATTAAGAATCAATCGATTCCGCGGATAAGACGATCGATCTCTGACCGCGATCGTTGCTCGAAGGGATAAGCGGAGAAATCGCGTAAACGTGTTTCCATTAATTACGAGCAAAGATTTATAACCGAGACGAAACAAATCGTGTCGGAGATACTTACTCGAGATTTTTCATCGACGATACACGCACTAGCACGCGCGTCTATCTTTGCACGGAGTACTTCGACTCGATGCAATTAGTTCTCTGCTTCCTCGAACGCATCGATCATGTATCGCGCACGTTACGCGAACCGCCGGTCGAACCGCGAGTGCAATTAACGCGGCGTAGGTTCCCGACGGGAATCTTCGTTAAAATTAACGTCAACCAAAGCGGGGTAGCGGCAGAATCCGTTTCTTGCCGACGAGACGCGACGCGAGCGTATTCCTGCGAAATCCTGCGCGAATCGAATCGTTCCAAGGACGTTCGTTTCGCATTGTTTTAGTCGCCGAGAGAAGCGAAGACACCGATACCCACCTACGCAACTGAGTGTTCGTTTTAGCCGCGTAACAGCAGTCCGAGCACTTGTATCGCCTGTCGGACGGCGTGCTGTGGTGCACCAAGTTTCTGTGCGATCTCAATTCGGAGGCTGTTCGAAGCACCGTCGGACAGCCCGGAAGTCCACACTTGTATTTTTTCCCTGCGTGCCGTAACATGTGCTGTCGGAGAGCGTGTCTGAAAGGCGGAAAAAAAAATAAACGATGAACGAGCATCGCGCAAGACAGTAGGTTAACCGGAACGAACAAAGGAATCCTCGGTATCGCGTGCCACGCGTTCGGTTATATCCTGAAAATATTTCGCGAAACGCTAATAATTTTTCGAATACCGGTAGTCGCGAGTGCACCGAGAATAACGATTTGCCGAGTTAAAGGGACGCGTTTTCGTTAAATTCAGCGCGTAATAAGACAGCACAATGGTCCGACGAATGCACGGTACGCGTGTGACCATCGACTGTTCGCACGCCGTACGATCCGATCGCAGCTGTTGCATCCTACATCAACCTGCCGGCGAGCGCACACAAGAGCTGCGCTTTAAATACTTTCTGTCAAGAGGTGACGATCTATACGGTTACTGAACTTACTGCCAGCTCGTCGACCAACTTTGCGTGGCGTGTCCTTTTGCTTTCGCTCCTATGTCTCTGCTCGTTCGCGAATTTTTTGCGCCTCGCGTTATCCTTTTCTAGACGTCATCGGCACGCGGAAACGAGCCGAAGAAGAAGAGGAAGCAGAAGAAGAAGAGAAAGAAGAAGAAGAAGAGAAAGAAGAAGAAGAAGAAGCAGAAGGAGAAGAGCGCGAAACAGTCCCGACAACCTCCTCGCTAATAGCGGCATTCTTCGAGACGTACAAAAGTAAGCGAAAGCTCGTCGATCTTATCGAAATCGGCAGCAAATTTCCGAACGTGGTAGCCACGATCTTCGCGCGCGTATCTCCCGCTCCTGTCTCGAGATCTTTGCGAACGAACCTGGTCACCGTGAGGGAAACCTACCGCGGTAGCAGAACGAAGGACACGGATTTTTCGAGATGGCAGCTCGACGATACCGGCAGCGAACTCCGCGAGCCCGCAACGGATCGAACGCTATACAAGTCGAGCAACAACGAAGGACAGGGAATCGAGAAAGAAAATCGAAGCAACAGAAAGAGAAAGAGGTAAAAAGGAGAAGAGCGGAGCATGGAAACGAAGCGAAGCGTAAAGAAGAGAAGAGAAGAGAAGAGAAGAGAAGAGAAGAGAAGAGAAAAGAAGGGAAAAGAAGAGAAAAGAAAGAAAGACGAAGCAAGGGACAGAAAGAAGGAACGCCAAGAGCAGAAGAGGCTACGAGATCTGGGCCGTCCTAGAGGGAGCCTCGGCCTACCCAATTGGCTACGCAAGTGTAACGGCAACTTTTACAATGTCAGAGTATACACGCCCTCGCACGAGCTTAGGACGTACCTTTCTTACACCTGCATTCGAGTAGTCCCTGCAACTGCGTTCCCGTGTCACCCGCTAGTCTCGTATCGTGCACCCACCACCGGCTACCTCGCTACTCTTCCCCCGTTCGCTCGCGCTCCGTCTCCGTACATTTTTTTAGCGTACACCGGCTACCGGCACGCGTGAACCGAAACGGAGCGTACTCCGAAATCGTGGCGAACCGAGCGGATCGTTCGTTAGAGAAGCGTCGCCTCTTCGCGTTTTATCGCAAAGAAACCAGGTCGGTTCAGCGTTACGGCGAGTCGACGAAAAACAGCGAACCGTTGCCTCGACGAGCGCTAACGACGATATGGTCGTGACGCGCGATGTCCGAGCATGGTATATGCGCCGCGTAATTCACTTGAATTATAACATCCCGAGGTATTCAGCGACAACACTTTTCCGCCGAACTCGAGTCTCGATAAAAAAGACATTAATACGCGATCGCGGTTTCTCCTCGACGAGAATTCTACCTACGTTCTACGCTTTAGCTAGAGACTCGCGTCGCGACGAAACGATTCGAGACATCGATCCGACGAGCCAGTCGCTCGCATTTTCGTTCCGTATTGCTCGATCTGACACGTAGTCGACGACCAGAGCGTTAATTTGCCTAAAAATCTATCGGAAATAGGTACGCCGCGCCGTGCCGGTGTCGAGCCGACAACGACGAACGTGACGCTCGGTGAATTATGGCATTGGGAAATCTCGTGTTGCCGAGCCATTCCGGGGGATTGGAATTCCGATAGAACAATATTAATATGGTGGCCGACAAAAGCGCGTCTCGCGGCAACGACGTTGACGAAAGAGAGACGAAGACGCGGATAGAGCAGAAGAAGACGAAGAAGAAGAAACGTTCTCGGCGTGTGTGTTTCGGTGGAATGTCGCAGGCGTGACAAGAGGCCGTTAAGAAGAGTCTCGGCTCGATTGGGTAAGCGGATGCGGTCACTCCGGATGATTTAGCGCGACGTCCAGCGTCATCTCGTGAAATATGTGCCGGCCCGACTCGAGGTCATTTAAAAGTCTAATCCGCGTCGATACGATCGTCCTTCTGCTCGTCAATAACGCTCGCGATATGTCGCGATTCGCGAAAACGATCGATCGTCGATTCGTGGTATCCAAGCTACGGAGTTATGAATCGATCGCGAAACGAACGAAGAAGGGTACGCGTTCGTTCGCGAAGGCAAAGTCAGACAGGATACGGCGACGTACAGGTTAATATAGCCTCGATCGTTCTGGGATGGGAATGGCGGAGCCGGTGAAGCGATCGTGTACTATCCGGGAGGAGGGAAGCGGATGAGAGTGAGCGAGCACGGGCATTAATTAAAAAGGTTGCGCATTAAAATGATTTGTTTTAATTGGCTGAACGCGCTGAGGTATTTATGGCCTCGCGGTCCTTCGCTCGGTCTGTCGGTCTGCGGCCTCTACAACGAACGTCGACTCGGACTTCTTCTTCTTCTTCTTCTTCTTCTTCTTCTTCTCCTCCTCCTCCTCCTTCTCCTCCTCCTTATCCCCTTCTGTATCTTCTTCGTCTCTTTCTCCTCCCTATTTCCCCTTCCATGATTTTCTCGTTTCGTTTCGTCTCGTCTCGACTCGTCTCGTCTTATCCTGTCTCGAGTTCTCTTCTCTTCGCACCTTCGTTCGCCGACATCTTTCCTGCCATTCGTGCCAAGTCCTCCGCGGCCTAGTCCCCTCCGCCCCTGACCTCTTCGATTATCTCGAAATCGGACGGACGATCGTTCATTCCGACTAGCCACGAGAGCTAACGGCCGATTCTCTTCTGTTGCGGAGGAGAACCGAGGGCGATTCATAAATATCGAGCCACGACAAGTGGATCTTTATTACCACCAATGATTTATACGAGACTTCGCCTCGCTCTTTCTTCGACTCTGTCACCGACCTATTCCCTACGTTAGACGACGTTCCCGAAAGAGCTAACCCATGATTTTACCAATACTTTTTCTGACTCGTCGAGAGAACACGGTCCGTATCGAAATTCTCGGCGCGGTTATTTTCGTCGAACAGTTTTTGGACGAGGGGACAGCTCGTGGTTCGCGGTTTCGTCCAGCGATCGTCGAGGTCGAGGAAGTGAAACGCGACAGCGAACTCGAACGGGGATACTCGACTCGAGCGGAAACGGTTAAAAAGGTAAATACTCTCACGAGCCTCGGGCTCGAGTACGAACTGCCACGGTGGGTGGAATCAACGTTTCCAGCGGACGATGGCTAAGGTGGGATCGTGATGGGCCGTGATGGTGGTGTGGCCGTGGAACGATGCCGAAGAGGAGGCTGGACCAAAGTGAACCGAAGGTGATGCATGGCCGACGGTTTCTACGGCGGGGCCGCAGACGAAGAAATAAAGAATAAGAAGAATATCTGCTTCGCCGGGTCCAGAGCCGGCCCCCTGGAGCAAACGCTGTCATAACTCAATCCCACCTTCGTCCGTTCGTACGTCTGTACGTCCGTACGTTCGTCCCGCACCGGTGCAGGTTGCACCTGCGTCTATCTCGCTCTTTCTCCGACTGTTTCTCTCTCTCTCTCTCTCTCTCTCTCTCTCTCTCTCTCTCTCTCTCTCTCTATATCACTCTTTCTCTTTCTTTGCCTCCACGCCTCTCTTTTTTTTCTCTATTCGTCTTTCTCGGAGTCCGATCTTGATCATGGCCAAGTACCCTCTCGATGTGGAGTCATCGTGATCGTCTTCCTCGCTCGTTAGATTCCATCGAGATTTCGTTGTTGCAACTTTTTCGTCTTTCCGACGCGAGGACAAGCGACCGTACACGCGTATCACCCAACCTGTATACGCGTACCGCGTCGAAACGTAACGGACTCGCGAGATGGTTGCCCCCGATAGACATTATTGCCTTCGAGCAGGATTGTTCACGTAAACGGTTGTACGTTTCGCGTATCGAGCCGTGAACATCGCTTCTTGACGCGTTTCTTCGGATGTCGCGCGGTCGCGTCGCGTCGCGTCGTCGAGTCAACGTCGATTTCGGACGAGACGAATTTCGTCCGAGGCTGGCATCGTCGACGTTGTTACCAGCATCGGGTCCGGAACCGGTTTAACGAATGATTCACGCGTTATTTAAACGCTATAAATTGTCCGATTTCGACCGAGATAAAAACTCGTAAGACGGATCGCGCCTTTAATTATAGATTCCTTAAATTTATGTAAACAAGAGGATAAATCTACGGAGCCACGATTCGATTGCTTCGCGAAGAGATTTGACGGGAGTAGAAATCCTCGAGCCTTTCAACCGTTTCGTCGATAAATCTCTTTGGTCGAAAATACCGCGGCAAACGAGTTCGATCTCGGAGTGGCGGTGTCGGTGGCGGCGTATCGGTTGGATTTGGCAGGAACGGGAACGCAAATCGGGACAAACGATCGAACGAGCAAACGTCGGATTCTCGACGGGCGAAAAAGTCAGCTTCATTAGCGCGTACGTGACCGCGCGTCAAAATAAGTTGAAATTAACGCGCGAATCCCAATCAAAGGCGACCCTACGCCGGCAAACAAAACGGAATTTCCTCTCCAACGACCACCGGGGAGTGGTTTGTTGCTCTCGCGTTTGGCGCTGATGCTGTAAGTTGGCGAGAGTAAAAGAGAGAAAAGCTGGAGGGTGGTGAGCGGGCAAAGTTGCGGAAGAGAGAAACGTGCGAGCGTGATAGAGACAGAGAGAGAGAGAGAGAGAGAGAGAGCGCGAGAGAGGGAGAGAGAGAGAGAAGAGGGAAGGGTAGAAACAGGGGAAGGAAATGGGATAGAGCGAGAGATTCTAGCTGCCGCGTCAGGGAGATTAGGGGATCGTAGGGTTGGTTGTTGCCGGTACAGCCAACGCGGGCAGGGAGCGGAGGGGTGGTTAACGCTTCGCAGCCGAGGCTCAGAATAAACAACAATATTATAACGCGAGCTTAATTGCGCCAGAGGGCTCGGTAACGGGCGCATAAATCGGAGCAGCGAGCGCGCGCGCCCTCGAAACTACCCTCTCCGCGTCTTTCTCTCTCTTTGCCTTCGTCTTCGTCCCGCAGATTCGCCACCCCTACAACGTGTACCAGTCTTCCACGAGCCGCTCTCGGAGTAGGATTCATTTACAATAAACATGTCCTCCGCTAATTTCGTCGGCGGAAAAGGAGGAATCTCCAGAACGGAGGAGCGTCTTAACCGTAACGTACGTCGACGTTTCTACCTTCTCGTTCAGAGGAGACGATCATTCGTTAGAGGGAGATCGCGAGTTGTTCGTTATCGGGGATAACCTTAGCGGAACCATCGAGTTTCCGAATTTCTACGCGGATACCGCGTACTTCTCGACCATTCGTTACTCTTCCGCGCCGAGCCGTGCCGAGCCGTGCCGCGCCGCGCCATCCTCGAGGCACGGAAAAAATTTTAATTAAATAAACCAACTCGTTGCTCGACCGGCTCGTACCTTTTATTTCCTTTCCCCGATTCGGTTTCTTCCCTCGTTACCGCGGTACGGAACGCGCTAGTTACCCCGCTTTCGCCAAGTATTCGCAGACTTATAGAGAACAACGAGTCGACGCTCGGCGTATCGGGCCGCGATTTCGTTGGAACGGACGGATGGACGGGGCAGGGATTGGCCGCGAAAAGGGGCGAGAAAAGCAAGAGTGCGAAAGCGCGAAGAACCGAGAGCGAGGGCGTCGGAGAACGAAAGGTTGGGCTTCGGGGGATGCGGTGTTTCGAAAAGAGTCGGCAAACGGACGGGAAGGAAAGGAGAGGCGAAAGAGGAGCGGGTTAGGTCTGGGTTACCGGCCGGCGGCTATATCTACGCGTCCTCGACCGCAGGCCTGTTTTATTTTATGAATCGCAATATTTCACGCGACAACTGGACTCGCGGGGCGGTCACCGCTAAACCGTCTGCATACGGGAGCCATGCTTACCGCGTGCCACGCCATACCGAACCGTACCACACCGCGTACCATCGCTACCGACCACCATTGCCACCACGCGGAACGAAGAAAACCCGTGCTTAGTACGCGCGCGTTTCTACACACGCACACGCGCGCCTTCCTGCGCGCATTCTTGCGACACAATGCGCGCACGGCAGACACCTATACAGGAGACACTAATACATTTCGATGCGACGAATGCGGTGCAACAGCGTCGCATTGTTCCTCGGGGGGCATGCAGAAATCTTTCCTCCTTTTTCTTTTCTCATCGTGGTCCGGCTCGACTCGGCTCGGCCCGTTGCCCGGCCGAGCCGGTCAGCCCGTTTTGCTCTCGCTAGCGCGGACAATCCCCCGCGGTACGCGCCGCACCGCACCAGCCGGATGTTTAAGGGTGCCTACGGGGTGATCCGTAAAGACGACACCGTGCCTCATTAGCAGCGCCGACGGAGGTGAGAGAAAACGATACATGCTCGCGTGAACGCACACTCGCGCACGCATCTACACGGCAGAAAGGAGACAATGGTAGACCGAGACGGGGACGGTCCTCCTCGGTTCTCGAAATTTACGATGATCGGAGATTTATGTACCGCTTCAAACCGAACATGCTTCACGCTCGAATTAATTGCATCACGATCCCGTACGATCGGGTTCGTCGTTATCTCGAATCCGGTAAGTAGTGGTTCGGTCTTTCGTCGAGCGACCCGGAGGAGGCGAGACTAGCGAGGATTCGATCGACGACCGATCAAAACTTTCTACTCCGATCTCTTGTCCGATCCATCTTTCGCGAGCCATCTCGCGCTCGCCGCGGCTCGTGGAACGGAGCATGGAACGCTTTTCGTTTAAGCTCGTAAACGGTAAACAGGAGGTATCGAGAGCGTGATCCGACGTAACGTCGACGAGCGGCGAGGTTACGCCAAACTCACCCAGTATGCCTATCTTTACAGCGTTTACCTGACCGGCTACGAACAAGGTGGACGCGCCATTACTGCTACGGAAGATAAAAGATACGCGCGCGCCACGCCGCGGTCCATATATGTAAATACCTCTGGGGAACTCGCGTACACATCGTCCGGCAGAAACGAGAGGGTTGCCGGTGGGTAGAACGCTGGAAAGGACTGACCGGAGCACGACGAACAGCAGAGGCCGTGCTACGAGAGCCGGAGGGCCCGAGGGTAGAACGAACGAAACGTACGGTCAGTAGCTCGCGTATGTAACATACTATCTTGAATATGCGCATACATCGAGAATTGCCCGCTTATTCCGAGAATTGGTTAGCCGATCGAATGCGCGGGAGCTGCCCGTCTTCTCGTAATTATCTCTTTCCTCTTCTTCCTTCCTTCCTTCCTTCCTTCCTTCCTTCCTTCCTTCCTTCCTTCCTTCCTTCCTTCGTGTCTATTCTTATTTTTTCGAGTCTTGTAGCTTTTACCTGCGTCTATCTTAGTCAGCGTCGTGTCTACCCTTTAATTATCTTCTTTCCGTTCCGAGAGAGCGCACGGCGAATTTCGACAACAGAAACGATTATTGATAAACCGTCTTCGTTTACTCGAAGATACGGAACACGATCTAAATTCGACATCGTCGACGACCGACGCGGTAAGCTTCTGGCCTCTGTTTTCCACGAAAACGAGGTCGGAGAAAGTCCTCTTAATCAAGGTAACCCGACAGAAGTTTTAACTGCTCGTGGTCGAAAGATGACGCGCGGTTTCAGGTAGATTGCCGAGAAGTCGTCGGGACAGGAAACTGAACCGCGATCGAGCAGACACGCTTCCGGAAAGTTGCAAGATAGACTGGCCGTCGAATGTACGAGAGAATCGAGATCGGTTAATCTCCGACGAATACACCGACTAGCGAAATAACCGGTACGGTGCAGCTCTTTTCGGCTTTAGATCGAATTCTCAGATCTTGGTCGCGATCGAAATTGCACCGCGAAAATTCAAACGTTTCGTCGTCGAAAGGTTATCCACGGAGCGTAGAAAAGGTCGCGAGGGGAAGTCGAAACGAAACGAAACGATGGGAGCGGAGCCTAATCCCTCGAAATGGACGGAATCGCGATATTAAGCGAAACCCTTGTCGTTTCGGATCGACGTCGAGACTTTTGACCGACCCATTCGCCTCGAAAACTTCCGTGGTTCGACGTTGAATAGGTAGCGTTACGGCGGATAATGCGTGTAAGAGACGGGTGGCACGAGTAGCAAGTGTGGCGGGGATCGGGAGGAAGGTGAAACGGTACAGGAGAGAGCGAAAAAGGGACGAGGAAATCGAGCCGAGCGTACGAGCGAGCATATGTGTTAACGCTTGCTTTATAGCGATCGCTCCGCGTTCGGGCAATGGTTTAATACTCGAGCGACGCGACGACACGCACGCTCGACGCGCGCGAGAACCGTCCTCGTCCTCGCGTTGTCGTGCCGCATTCGTCTTCGAGCGTATTCGTTGCGAAGAAGAATCGCGCCGATTCGACGCGATTTCCTCAGAGTTCGAGCGGCCCTATCGACACGGAAACGCATCGATGCGGGAAAATGTTAACTCTAGCGTACCTACTTACGCGTACCGTAACGCAAACTCGTTAAGTAGCGGAATGAGCCGCGAGCTCGCTACGAGACGTTAACGCGAATCCAACCTCCTTTTCCGACCATCTTGCTCTCTCGCTCCTCGTACGCACCGCGTACCGACGCTAGTTTTCCGTTTCGTCTCGGACACTCGCCGTGAACCGGCTCCTCCCATTGGTTTCCTCACCTCCTCTACCGGACACGGTCCTTTATTTCATAGTTATGCAGCGAGGACACTTTTACTACGACCGCGCGGACGTTTCGTGGTTTCGGTCCGCGACACTAGCTTTTATCGCCTTGCGCTTTTTATCTCCGAACGCTCGAGCTTTTGGTCGGAATCAACCGGGTCTCGTGGCAAAACGGTCTCTCCGTTCGAAGATCGAGAACGACCACGCGTAAACGTCGTCGACGAATTGCGGTTCTTCTTACTGTTGCCGCGCGTTTACGAGGTTGCTCGAGCTTCGACGTTGACGCACTCGCGCAGGTAATTCGGCCAAAGATAAATAATAGACCAGTGAAAGATAGAAAAGACGGCAAAGCTACGAGTACGAAGGCAAGAAAATATCCGTAGCTGGAGTCGGGGGCGGTCACCGCTCCTTCGACGTTACCGATCTACCGTCGATGTCGTATAATTGTAGCTAACCGGATACCTCGTGATAAACGGGATCCTTTCGTTGTCGATTATGGCTATACGGCAAATTTTCCACGCAAAAGCTGTCGTCGGCGCAGCTCAACGTTCTCCGCACCCACGACACGACGCGACGCGACGCGACGCGCGAACTATCGAGAGGTCCCGTACACGTACAACGTGCCCGAGCAATTACTTTTACGCGGCAGTTTCAGGCTATCGTTTAAAATTATTAATCGGTCGGTAAGTTTGCTCGAAACTTATCGCTACGGACGCTACGGAGAATAAGAATCGCTTACTTGGTGTAAAATGCGTCGTTGCACTCGGAACAGGCGAAGCTGCGTTTGCGGGCAGATTCGTCCGGCCAACCGGACGACGTCGGCCCTGTGCACTCTTTCTGATGGCCGCTCAAATCCGCTCTTCTCGAGAAGGACGCGTGGCATTTCGCGCACGGAAACGGACGCTCTCCGGTATGACTTCGTATGTGATTCCGTAACGACACCTTGGCGAACGTTTTGTTGCACACGGGACAGGAATATTTCGGTAACGATTTGCTAGAGTTCGAGCTGCCCTGTTCGTTCTGCACCGTCCCGGCGTGAAGGGCTTCGTGAAAGATAAATTCCGCCCGAGAATCGGTGGAGAAGCTACAGCTGCCGCATTTCCATTCGTCTTCGACGACTGCCGTTTTCGCCTCGTTCGATTTCTTATCGTCGCGACACTTGTTCTCCCTCGTGTGCCTCGTCACGTCTTGCGACAAGGCAAAAAGTGTACCGCATTTAGGACATCTGCGCGGGAAAAACATCGATTACGTTTTCCTCGAGATTCGGAGCTATCGTTCGTCTTACCTGTGGCAAAGCTCGGGATGATTTTCCAATAGATGCGTCTTGTGTTCCGACAGATTCGGCTGCTTCTCCGCGCAATGGGGACATTCTCGAATCGTGCTGCACGACGAATCTCGATTACGCTTGCGGGCCTTTACGATTTCCTTGTGTCTGGAGGTTCTTCGATGCAACACGGCCTCTTGCGCCGTAACGAAATTCATCGAGCAAAACGAGCAAAAGTACGGAGCCGACTCCGCGTTTCCCTCTTTCTCCTTTTGCTCGTCGTCCTTCGTCGCGTGACGAGTCAAACGATGACGTTGAAGCGCCACCAAAGATCGAACTATTCGAGGACACAGCTCGCACTTGATCCGTTGCTGGTACTCGTCGGACGCGGTGAAACTCTGTACGTGACCGGTTTCCTCGACGTGCAAACGAAGCTGCAAATTGTATCGAAATCTGCGATCGCAACTGCCGCAGGATAGCGCTCGTTGACGACCGACCACCACCGGCACCGAACCGTTCATCATCGAAACGACGTCGCGATGACTCGTGCTCACCAAATGAGATTCCATGGACTCGTTATCTTCGCACCAAAATTCGCACGGTGTGCATTTGTAGCTGCCGCCGATCTGCGAACAACGATCAACCAGCCATCGAGCGCTGCTGTCGCGAGAAACCGATCCAACAAACGCGTCTACAGGATAAATAACTTGAGACGGCAAAGAAAAGAAAAGAATACCTGTTCGAGCGTGTTGACGTGAAGTTCGGATCGCCAGTGACGAAGAAACGTCGCCTCCGTGTTGCAGTAAAACCGACAAGACGAACATTGAAAGGGACACTGCCGAACCACGTTTGCCATATTTTCCAGTAAAAACCGACGCGCCCGTGGCCCACGAGGATTTACGCCCGCGACGCGGCAGTGATAATGAGAGAGCAAATGCTTGCCCATTTGTACCCTTCTGACTCGAGCGTGGCACGTCTCGCAACAAACGATCTCTTTCTCCCGTCTTCGCAAACTTTTCTTCGCCTCTTGCGACTCCGGTGGTATCCCTCGGATTTTCTGTCGATCAAATACGATTCGGCGTCAGCTTTCGATCGAATTCGAGCTACGAATCCGAGATTAGCGCGACTGCTCGATCGAAAAAACGAAATCTGCCGAGATCGAGCGATTTAACGTTAAACGTTACCGCTACCGTTACCGTTCCTCTGCTAAGTACCGGTATCAGGAAAGCTATTAAGATCGAGGAAACAGCGAAATTAAGGCAAAATTAACGAGCGTCCCGATCGTTACTTGATTACGAGCCGACGTCTTTTTTGCAACGTGCAGGCTCCCGGTACGAGGCAGACAAAGAACCCCATCGATTTCTCGGATGCTCCTTCTAGCGTGCAAATCAGAGAGAAGATGCCTGTTGTAGACCAATCGAGAGGCAAGTTTCCTGCCGCAAGGACTACACCAATATCCTGACTCGATATCCGTCCGTGCACCCGGTACCCATTTCCCTCGCGTGTGTCCCGGCGGTGGTTGTCCGGCGTTGTCCTTAGCCTGGTACTCTTCGAGTTTCTGCGAAACGGTTCGATTTTGATAAACGATCGCGGCGAATCGAAGCGATCTTCTAAAGCGATACGATACGCGTACCTGCGAACTATCCGTGGGTCGCCATTTTCCGCCGGTGTACGTGGGCGGCGGATGCTCTTGTTGCTCGTCCTCGGCTTCCGGATCGTCGTCCTGAAGTTGAGACATATTTTGAGGAAGATCCTCCAATCCGGGTTTCCACTTGCCGCCGGTGTGACCGTGCGGTGGACGTTCTCGATCCTCTCCGTCGTCGGACTCGGAATAAGAGTCGTCTTCTCCCAAATCTTCCTCCAATATATTATCGTCCTCCGAGTCCTCCTCCTGTTGATATTCGAACTCGTATCTAGCCAGATCTTTGTTCTCGTTGTTGGCTACCAGCTCGGCCAATATCGTGTCTTCTAGCCACGTTTGATGAACTTGTTCCATTCTTTGCGTATCCTCTTGGCGTTTTCTCTCCGTCTGCTTGGACTCCGCGTGAGGAGACGTCATCAGTGTTTCCAAAGAATTGTCCGTCTCGTGCTTCGCCGAGAAGCCGGCGTTCTCGATACTGCCGGAAACTTGACCCATCGATTGATTTAATTTCGTTCGATTTCCCGCGACCGTCGGCTTACCGCCGGTGGAAGAAACGATATCGGGAAAACCGACTAGAGGTGGCATGCAGATATGTTCGGTCGGATCTTCCAGTTCCGAAACACCGGGCAGCATACCGTGAAGCTTCTCTTTGGTCGCGGATTCCTCCGCTTCCGCTTGCGTTTTCTCACCCTTTCTCCTCTTCTCGTCCTTTTTCAATTTTCTGCTCTCCTCCAACAGACCGGTCGTTCTTCGAGGATTCGGTTTCGAGCTACTCCGTAACTCCAACGAACTGAAGAACGCGTCCGCGTTCAGTATCTCGGGATACGAAACGGTGGTCGGTGCGGTGGGCGACACGCGAACGGCCACGTTTTTGTCGTCCGGTGGTCGACATCCGGACTGACGATGTCGCACGTAATTCTCGAGACCGTGCATCGTCAGGTGGCATTTGATGCAAAAATGCGTGTCGTCGTCCTCTTCGTAACTCTCCATCGATTATATTCGACTAACCTGGAAACATAGGTGAGCGTTCGCGTATGGTCCGATCGACGTTGATTCGCGTTCATTCGACGAACGCGGGCTACAGAGTCGAATTTTTGTCGTCGATCAATCGAGAAGCTTGTCGACGCATGGATAAAGTCGATCGACTTGTCGGCAAAGAAACTTTTTTCTAAAACGTAAGACGAACGAGAATGTAAACGGGAATAGGAACAGAACGGGAAAAAGGAACGGGATGAGTATCGGCAAGGGGATGCGGATGAAGACGGGGATGGGAAAGGGAATGGGAATGGGAATGGGAATGGGAATGGGAATGGGAACGAGAATGGGAATGGGAATGGGAATGGGAACGGGAACAGAAACGGGACCCGATCGAATGGACAAGTGACGGCCGGTGTATGGATTGCGCGTAAAGGGCAGTGCATCGCGCGTTAGCGAACCGCACCGGGCAAATTGAAGGTCCGATATTCGCGGAACAGAAGGGAAACAAGTTGACGCTTCGTACGAGCTAGGGGTAGGAAGATCGGTCGATGCCGCTTGGCCGTTATTCGGACGACGACACTTCGCCTCCCAGTCCTGGCCGACCCTCCGCCGCCCTCTGCCGCCCTCTACCGCCACCCGAGCCCGTTACCCACCCCTGCTTACTACCAACCATACACCCTCCCGCCCTTCGTCCACCTCATCCTCCTCCGCCCGCACGGACACCCTCCGCTACCACTACCCCCGGCCTTGTTGCGCCCTTTCCGTTTCCCCTTTTCGAAGTCTGCGAACCGGCAGCGACCTCGTGGCTCCGTCTCCCTGCACCCTGTCTTTCCTTTCTTCTTTCTCTCTCCCTTCCCCCACACCCCCCCCTCTTTCTCTCTATCTCTCTCTCTCTCTCTTCCTCTCTCGTCTTCTTCTCTTCTTATTAAACGAACAAAACTACCGAACGAGATTTCCATCCGGCTCGAAACACGCTCTGCTCGCGATCCGATCGCTTAACGCACGAATCTCTATAGGCGGCTCGTTTACCTTTCGCGTGACCAAAATTCGATTCGTAACGGGGTAGCGGAACTCTATCGAATTAAAAGGAAAACTTAACCGTTCGCGACGAACGCTGTCCTTTCTCGGTGCGGTTCGCGAACGCGTCGCGCACCGAATCGAGAATTCCAGCGTTCGAAGGTAGATACGCCAGCGGTTTTCGATTCGATAACGAAATATCTCCGAGATATTAATACGGTTGTCCCGAAGGACTGCATCGATCGAAAGTCTTTACGCGGCAATGGACGAACGTCGACGCGTCACGTAACCGGAGCAGCTACTTGCCAACGAAAGCGAACGAGCCGAAATAAAAGCGTCCCAATTTAGTTTACCACGGAGCAAGGGCAATCTTACGCTTTACGATTAAATCGATCGTGGCGTAGAACGCGCGTACGACACGAGCAAAGGTAGATACACGTTGGAAAAGGTACGAGTCGGAAGAACAGGAGTGTATCGAGCGGACGGATTCGCCGAGATTTACGAGTGTTGGCCGGAAAAACAAGAAGGCCCGTTAATTGGCTAGCGATCGTGGACAACGTCGAGACGTCGATACGTCAATATAATATCCAACTTTGATACATCGCGCCGAGACAACTAACCGATGGTCGCGTTAACGTTGATCGACGATCGCATCGATCGCTAATCCCTTATTACCCATCGTCGTTCTAGGAAGAAAAAAACGGTAGGACGCGGCGCGGCGCACCTGCTACCGAGGAAAGGTCGCGTTCGATTCGATCGTCGCGCGCGAAAAATAACGTCGCTTTTAGCCGGACGTTCGACTAAAGGACGCGCGAGGCCACTTTGCGATCTAACTGCAGACGCGAGGAAGGAAGGGGAGCCGCCGAAGGAACAGGAGGGACGGATACTTGTTGAACGCACGAACTAGACGAATTCCCCGTGTTACGATGCCGCGCGAGGCTAAATTACACGTGTCGCGCGTACGACTCGAGAATCGCGCGATCTTCGAGGGTGAAAAGTTCGAATCCCCCGTGTCTACGAAATACGCGATTTTTTGCCTCCGCGTTGCGGGAGATATGCGCGCGACGATTCGACAGCCGAAGGTTTTCACGAAACGGGATACATATCGCGCACGTTCTCCTGCACCACGGTTCCGATCGGTGTAGTTAATCCGATCGAAATGGTCGAGGGTTTCGCGTCCCTTTCGTTCTTCCGTATCAACCGCAATTAACGATAATCAACGCTCGACCCCACGCGTCCGTACTCGCGCCCGACGAACTACCCCGATGCTCTTGCTGTCGCAGTCGTCGTTGTTGTAGTTTCGAAAATGTAGCAAATTCGCTATTCCAGGGTCGTAGGGTAAAACCCAACGTAGGGTAAAGCGAGGAGGAAGAGGAGAAAAAGATTTGCAATTTTTGGGTAGGTATCGGTGGAGAATCGGTAAACGAACGACGAGGTCGACAGCACGAGAGGCGAACGTGCGTGGTCGTCGGACGTACGCGAAATCGAAGGGTCCGAAAAGCGTAACAAGGCGAGAGATAGCCACGAACAAGCGTCCGAGATAGGTAGAGCGCAAAGAGACGAAGGTTGGTCTAGAAGGGAGATGGACCGGAGGTAGACGCAGGGGATGCAAGGTCCGGGGAATATTGAGCCGCTCCGTTAATGTTTATAACGACGTTAGACGTTGGTGTCCCCGGTAGCGTATGTATAGGTGGTATAGGATAGCTAGGTGGCTTCGCCTACCCTCTAGCGTAGCCTCTGCTCTCCACCCTTCTCTCACCCTTTACATCCGCGCGTCTCTCCTTCCCTCTTATTATCCTTTACTCTCGGCCTCTCGTTTCGTCCTCTCGTATCTTCTCCTACTCGTTCCCTCTTCCTGCCTCGCGAGCGCACACGTTCTCTCCGTGTTCGTGTGTCCGCGCGTCTCCGTCCCTTTCTTTCCCTTCGCATCGGCCACTCTCTTTCTCGACGGTGGCACACAACGGTGGTAGTAACAGCGGTAGCTGCCGTGGCAGAAGCAGAAGCAAAAGCAGAGTCAGAGTCAGAGTCAGAGTCAGAGACAGAGGCAGAGGCAGAGACAGAGGCAACGGCAGGACAGGAACTGACATAAGCGCACGAGTGTGTATGTAGAGCACGTACTCGGGGGCTCTCCAGTTCGACGGAGTAGGCGGAGGCGGGTGGGTGGGTGGTCGTGGGGACCTCTCGGTCGAGAGTATGGGTTGTGGGTGGTGAACGGGTGGATATAGCGCGGAGGGTGAGTATGTCGGTGGGTCGACGAGGAAGAGGAGAAGGGGAGGGCTGCATCCTAGCAATGGGACGAGGGAGCCTCTGTCTAATCGATGCCGCGGCGGTGCGCGCTCGCCCCGCTGGCTATTACGCACCTTAATGTCCTTTTCCCTCGCCTCCCCCCCGCGCCAACCACCCTCGCCTCGTCCTCCTCTTCCACCTTCGATGCCGCTATCCCCTCGACTGCTTCGCTGCCTCGCCACCACCGGCTTACCTTCCCGCTCGCTCTCGCGTTTCTTCGTTTCTGCCGCTCTCTCTTTCTCTCTCTCCCTCGCACCACGACCCTCTACGTTCGTTTCTCTTTCTCCCTTCCGCCAACCTTTCTCTCGACGACTTCCCTCTTTCTCTGGCTACCTCGCGTTCTCTCGAACACCAAGAGGCGGCCATGACACGTGTCAATCTACCGCAGACGCCCGATCGATACCGACGGACCTCGGCTTCTCTCTGCGCTCCTCCACCTCTTTCTTCGCCCTATCGTCGACAACCGCCCCGTACTCTCGTCCACCTAACCGCCTCATACCACTTCGCCCCTCGTCAACCACCCACCTACCCTCACCCTCCAAACTTACCGAGAACCCCCCGCACCACCACCCCACACTCTCTGTGTGCCGAACCTTTCGCGAACGCTACCATGCTACACACGCTTACACGCCGACGCTAACCCTCGACCCGTGACCCGTTCTGCCACCGTCGCTGTCACCGTCACCGTCAACGTCAACGTCAACGTCACCGTCACCGTCACCGTCGACGGTGTCTCTTTCGACTACAAAACAGATTTCCTTCTTCGAGACTAGACCGATCGCGCGGCAAATCTCGTCCCGACGAATTTCCTCTATCGGGCGACGCGCTATCTCGCTCTTCCTAGTTTATCCAGTTCATCGAGAAACCTGTCCGTCCCGTCGTCCCTCGTGCCCCACGAACCTTCCAAACTTTTTCCGACTCGTCTACCTACCGGCTCCTTTCGGATCGCGCGCTATTACAACGTTCCGCCGATCCTTTCGACAACGTTGCGTCCTTCTTCGACCGTTTTCGTTCGTACCTTACGCGTACGCGATCACGAATATTACCGCACAGATACCGAATGACGCGCGTCAACTTTCTTCGGTACGTGGTTTACTTGAACATCTGTCCGATTCCAGTTCCGTACGCGCGAAAATTTGTCTAAAGAAAAAATTTTGTCGACTTGATCAATCGCGTTTCGACGGCAAAACAAAAACGACGTTATATGTATTTGAACGGATATGCAGTCCAACAAAAGGAAAAATTATCGCGAAAATATAGCCAACGAGTTCGATTAATTTTTCACGTGACACTGCTATAGTCGTTGGCGATACTTTCGCGACAGTTTGCGCCTAAACCCGCCTTAGTTCATTTGCTTCGATCGAATCTTACGGTAAGAAACGCAGATTCGTCCGTGGCTCTGTAACGGTTTCGATACCCCGATAATTCACGAGTCGGGCCGAGGCCGATTTCGTTAGGTTAGGAACGCGCGGGCAAAGTTTATCGAGCTCGTAAACTTTCAACGAGCGCGAAAATATGCGAGCACTACGAGGAAGGAACGTTAAAGTACCGCGATCGTGTGCATCCAGTTGGCGTGCTCCGCTTCGCAGGACGTTGATGTTTCGGGTCGACGCGACGCGATCATGTATCTCACGCTCTCGAAATAATGCATCGAAAACTAGAGGCGGATCTCGAACTTTGATCGCTGTGAAAAAAAACAGGTTTCCAGAACACCCGAATCGTTGGTAATTCGATTGACCGTAGGGGTTCGTCTGTGATCTCTCCACGTTAAAACACGTTAAAATCATTTTGACACGAGTCGAGTCTGGTCAGCGGATCGCTCGTCCGCTACCGAATTCTAATAGTCGAACTATTTTTAAAACTTCGAAGGTTATCCCGTTCCGAATAGGACTCGAACAACGCGAATCTTTAACGAAAGATCCGCTTCTCATTAATCGATCTGAGTTGATCGAAAAAGGAAAGCATATGTAGAATACGCGTCGAAATGCCGGGCTTTCAGTTACCGTTCAACGTATTCGTTCGTTCAGGTTCCCTCGTTCGGCTCTATTCGCTACGACTCGAGGAACGTTCTCGGTATCCTACGATAGTAAAACGGACTTGCGCTAACGAACGATCCAGGCTGTTGTCCTCTCGATATGTAATAGGAATTAAATAGCGCGCGATCGAAAAATAGACGTCTCGTACCACGCACAAAATTGACTCGATTCCAACAACGATCCGTCGATCTTTTTACACGAATCTTCGGGCGTAGAAAGTGTTCGCGAGTCTCGATTCGGACTACCAAATATCGACGTTGCCGCCGGTCTTAAATGTAATTTACAGCGATACGAACGTTCGCGTTTGTCGACAACAAGATTTCTGGAATGAAGATGAATAAATTGTCGTTGTTATCATTATTATTACTATAATTATTATCGTTCTAATAAATGAACTAAATATGAAAATAGCGATAACGAACAAATTATTTCGAAATATTTGTCGAGGGTTCGAGCCGCGCGCGTGCAAGTCGTCAGAATCTATTGTCGCAGCGATTTCGTCTGGACGGTTCGCGACTCGATCAACACACGGGTCCAACGCGTTCAAAAACGGGAACGTGTTTTTTTTTTTTTTTTTTTTTTTTTTTTTTTTGATCACGCTCGATTACATGTTGAAACCGAGCGGCTAGTGGGGAGGCGTTGCCGCTGCAAAAGGCGAAACAAACAGGACGGAAAATATGATTTTACAACGCGGGTTTAGTTCGGGCCCCGCGAGCAGCTGACCGTAGAAAACGCGTAAACGAGCGTAATAGACCCGTGCACTGACCCACATTGTCGTTGCATAACGGCACGTCTTTAGAAATATTCACGACTTTAGTGCGTTAGGTCTCGTCTGGCGACGACGGCAACGCTCGTAAAACGAACCCCCGTCGTCACGGAGAGACACAAACGCGACTAACGCGTACCGCTCTCGCGTTTTGCGATCTCTCCGATTCGCGACGTCTCTTGCTTCAATCGATCGCGTTTATCACGATCACGTTCGTCGATGTTGCTAACGAAAAGAGAATAAGCAGTGATCGATCCGACCGCTGACCGTGAAACCGGCATCGCGAGAATTTCATTCGAGATTTATATTCGACGTAACACATACAAGATCGGCGCAACCTTCTCGCGAAGCATCGATATTTATATGTAGCGCTTCGCGATTTTCAAAGATTCCGAGAAATCTCCGCGATACGCGGCAATAAGTTCGACGAGATGTAGCGGTTAGCGTAATCCTGTTCGATTTAGAACTCTAGAGAAGAAGAGTAAAGTCGTTCGATGGAAACGTCACCTAATAAACGATCTCGTAAACGTCGGCCCGCGAATCTCGCTGGCATTGAATTGGCCTGACGCGCGTAGAAACGACGCGATCGCTTTGCGAGCCCGGAACAAAAACGGCACCGCGATCCTCGAAATACATAAAATATTGTTTACGACGATCGTCGTCGCCACCGCCACGTCGCTGCGAATCCCTAACGTCATTCGCGTAAAACTGGAGCGTGACGATAGCCACGAATGTTCCCTGCGTCTTCTCCAGATTCGAAAGCAACGGAGAAAATTAAAGTCCACCATCTCGAGGATCCTTCGTTCGTCGTATTTATACGCCGTTGGGATAATACGATAGCCGACAGGGTTACGTATTAAATTACATGCCGGCGTGATTCGGATATCGCGAACATCGCCGTTAACAAGATGTACGATCGACTAAAAGAACAAACAGGGTTGTCGTTCGCGTTTACGTCGTCGCGACGGAAATCCCGTGTACGCGAGATTAATCCAGCATCGACTGTCGTCCGACGAATACCTTGTCTTCGGTAAACAAAGAACCGCTAGGAGCCAAGAGAGAACGAAGAATCTGTACGTCGAGCTTATAATATCGGACCTGTAAAATGTAAAACATGGCAGGGAAAGATCTCGAGAAGGACGAACGGCTCGCCGTTCGTAAATCGGGTATCGGTGCAGTTTTAATTGACAGAAATGTTTAGCGGTAATGAGCGCAAGGTGGAAGGAGCCGGATAAGTATCGAGTAGGAGCAGGATAGCCACGCTAACCACGATGCCAACGACGACAACGACGACAACGACGACAACGACGACAACGACGACAACGACGACAACGACGACAACGACAACGGTAACCAACAATGGTAGCGGCGACGATGACGGTGGCGATGTCGGTGGCGGTGGCAATGTCGGGAACGGCAACATCGGCAGGATCGGCAGCATCGGCAGCAACATCGGTAGCAGCAACGGCAGAAGAGGAACAGCGCAGCACCGGGGCCGCGACTAGATAGAGACACAGCGGCAAGAGCATAAACATCCCGGTGGCGGCAGTGGTGGTGGCGACGACGTCGTCGTCGGCGGCGGCGGCGGTGGCGACGGAGGCGGCGGCAGTGGCGGCGGCGGCGGCGGCGGTGGCAGTGGCGGCGGGGGCAGCGCGCACGTTCCACACCGTGGGCGTCGCCATCCAGTTCCTACCACAACGCCAGGGGTGTTCTATGACGCTATAGATCATGCGGGCTCCGCCTGGTAGGCGGGCACAACCTGGTAGTTGGTACGCCAATGCTCTTTTCCCCTCGACTCGACCAGCCTTGGCAGCGCCACCGCCGGTACCCGCCAAAACGATCTCCGCTCACCGACTCTACCCAAAGCCCGAGCAAATCGTATCCTTCGACCTCCTTTCGATTCTTTTCCGACTCGAATCTTCGGCCCAAATTATCGTAAACCAGTCTACCGAGCGTAACGCTCGTCCTTAGCCCGATGACGCATCGAACGCTCACGAGGAAGCACGATGTTTTTGGAAAACAACCGAACCTAGCCACGATGCTCTTACTTACGAACTCGCGTTACCGACGTATCTCGTTCGCGTGTTCTGCCAACGCGATGCTAGAACGCTAACGACATTAATCCGGAAACCCCGATTCCAGATAATCGACGCACATTCGCCGCGATACGGCGTAAAAACCGACTACTTTCAGCACGAAACGTTTCGCTCGTAGGAGAAAGAACGCGGCGATCGACGATCGGCGTCGAGCGACGCGTGAGTAAATATAATAACGTTTCGATATCGTCTTATATCGAATCTTTACCGTATCCATGGTCGATTCCGCTTCGCATCGAATCAAATTGAACGACGCTTTTAGCGCGTTTCTTTCGTTCTTATTTTTTTCGTTTGTTCGCTGTTACGACGAATAAACCTTCGAACGAACCCGACGAAAATTTTACAGCAAATAAAGCGTTCACGCAACGCGTGTATAGCTTGTTGATAAATTTTGAGGTTAGCTTTTAAAACTGCTCGATATCGAGATAATGAAGTTTCCGGGTCGAATTTGCGACGGCACGGCGAGCGCGACGAAATGCGACAACGTCGACGATGCACTTACCCAAGCTTCCGGGGACTCGGTGAAGCTCGAATGCCGCAAAATCTCGAGAAACTCGTAGGTGTGGCTTCGTGACGCCGTAGTACGGTGGTCGACTGTTATCGCGAGACAGCGCCTCTCGCGTCGAAAAGAAGAGTTACTCGTACCGAGTGGTTCCCCCCTCTCGCGGAATAGCGCGGGGCCGAGGTAGTTAGGGACCCCGCCTCCTTTCTCGATCATCTCTTAGGCGCGCAACGTCAGTCCCTCGGGCCCATCGACCAACTTTCGTCGCGTCTTTTCGTTCTCGTTCTTCGCGCTTCGTTCTTTTTACTAGAGGTCATAGTGCAAAGGGGAATAAAAGAAATAGAAAGGAAAAAAAAATCGCGCGAATACCACGGCGAAATCTCGTTTGAATCAGCAGTGCGTCCAAAGGACACGGAGTGGTTGTCATTGCGCCGCCGCTAACCTTTATACCAGCCCCCTTCGTAGTTACCGTCGCGCCGTTCAACCGGCGTGTAGACGAAGAAAATCGACGGTCACGGAGAACGCTTTCCCTCCGATTTCGTTCGGTTTGTTCGATAGACGTTTACGTCTCTCGCTTTCTCCCGTCGTCTTGCTCGCTAACTCGCTTTGCACCGTTTCGATTTATCGCATTTTCCGTTCGTCCGGCCCTTTTTTCGGTTTTCGCGGATTCCCGATCGGCATTACGAAGAGGAGTGCTCGACCGAAGGAGGAAACAGAAGGCGACGAGAAAAGCCGAAACAGAGCGGACGAGTGGTAGAAGCGAAACGGAACGGAGCGAAGCAGAAGCGAAGAGAAGAGAACGGAGCAAGGAAGAGCTGGCAAGCGAGGAAACGAGAACGAGCGGAGGAGGCGAGAGGGAAAGAGGACTACTACTCCTGGGGCCCCCCACCACGCGGGCTGCCGCCGCGACGCCAGTCCGTAGTCAGTCAGCGCTGGACCGCCGCCCGCTCGATTTCGCGATCCACGAACGACGGTAGCCACCGCTTCCACCTCCACCTCCTCCTCCACCTCCGCTTCTTTTCTCTCTACCTTGTTCGCGTTCTCACCCTCTTTCTCCTTCCTTCTCCTTCTCTATTTCTATCTCTCTCCGCATCGATATCTATTCCTCCGTTCCACCTCCGTCCGTCTTTATCTTTCTCGATCTTCCCCGTTTTCCCCCTTTTGTCCCTCTTTCTTTGTTCCTCTTTTTCACCCTTGCACTTTCAATCGGTCTCCCAGGTATACGCGTAAGAGCACGCACATAGAGGAGCTTCTCCCTCTTTCTTTCCCTCCCTTTGTCTCTCGTTTTCTCTCTCCTACTTTCTCGTTATCTTCGTCTCTTGCACTCTTCCGTTTTCCTCTGTCGAGCGAGCTTTCGCTAGCTTCGTACGTACGAACGCGGACACGTACGGCGGAGTGTCGTGCGCGCGTCCCGAGTGGATGCAAGGCGTCGTCGCGAGGCACACGTCCCAGAGAGAAGTTATCGCGCGATCATCGGGATCCACGGTCCTCGATCGGAGGATCCTTCGGAGTCCTTGGAAAAAGCGAATCGTTCCTCCGTTTCGCGAATCGCGTCGGCTCGCGTCGCGTCGCATCGCGTCCGGATCACTCGCGACACGACACGACGGTGCTCTAACCGGCTAATCGCCGACACCGATAGATACATCGGTCCGCCTCGAAGTCGCGAAAAGTGCACTCGCGGCTCTCAGTGAGGTCTCTAGCTGGTCGACGAAACACGCGTTCGAGAGTGTCGAAGAAACGAGATCGACGTCCACGGAGGAACGAACGCGGGACCGAAAGCGCGTTGGTGTTTCCCTCGCGACGCGCAAATACCGGAAGATACCGCGCGCGCGTTTCTCGCTCTTATCTTGGATCCTTCGTAGGTGCGGCTTATCCCCGATCGAACGATCAGCCGAGCGGACCTGCGTTTCGATCATCGATCCATCCAGTGAACCGTTCGCTAATGTTTTCGAGCAATTTTGCCACGTTGCAAGAGTGATTCGCGCGTTTGTTGGTGAGCACGAGATCGTTTCAAGTGAATTACCTCGCATCGAGAAAGAAAGAGATAAAAAGGAAAACTGGCGAATTTTCGCGGACGTGGGAGTGCGAGATCAGTGCGCGACGCCATCGTTGGAATTGACCGTCACGAAAGAATCGTGGAATCGCTCGGAAATACTTCTCGTACACGACACGGTTGGCGGTCACGGTGTCGCGATTAAGCAACGTGCCTCGACAGATGTACACGCGGCTAATCGTCGACGCGAGAAGAATCGAAGAACGATGAAGCCGATCGTCGAAACACCGATCGTCGCGAGGAAAAATCGATCCGTCGAGGTCACCATGAGGTAGTCCTCGTCGAAAGCGCGCGAGTGGGTGACCAAAGTGCGAACGGGAACACGGGAAACTTTCGAGTTTCCCGCGGAAGATCTGCGTCGGATCTTCGAGCGACGTTACCACGCACGACCGTCACATGTTTCGGATCCGATCGGCCGAATTCACGGAGCGAAGACCTGGAGGCCGTACAGATAATCGAGTATCCCCCAAGGACGCAGATGCCCCGAAGGAAACAGCACGCTCCGCAACGTATGAAATGTGAGTGAAATTTTCAAAGAGTTACTTTTTCCTCTTCGTGTTTCGTGTTTCGTGTTTCGTGTTTCGTGTTTCGTGTTTCGTGTTTCGAAAGAAAGACGATGAGTCGAGGATGACCGATCGACCGAGCTTCAACCAGCCGAGATACCAAATTCACGCGTGTCCGCGTATGCTGAAACCTAGGTCGAAACGAGACGCTCGATAACTAAAAAAAATGTTCATTTAATTCGACGTTTACACATTCGACTGGTACGCGACGTCGACGTTCCATTCTCGTTGCGTCGTTGTCCGGTACTCGAGACCACGTGTACTACGCGGTCTCTCGGTAACGCGTTTCCCTTCGTCCACCGATACGGCCAATTTGTCGTCGTACTCGTTCGCTTTGTCGATAAGCAATTTTTAACGCGTCCGAGAACGCCCATCGACGAATGATCTTCGTTCTTCGAATCGACCATCTCCTTTTGTTTACGCGTAAATGAACGCGACCAAACTGTCGCAGCGGGAACGAGACACGCGCTATCCAAACGCATCCGTCGCTAAATCTGGAGCGGAGCTAGCACGGCAAAGATCGAGGAAAAACTCGGATTGATCGACAAAACGGACCTGTTTAAAATCCACTCCAAAAGCGATTCTTTCGGTTCGAATCGTCCTCGAACCGTGAAGGTGAACGAAAGCGAACGAAGATGATCGCAAAGGTGCGCGCGTGAGAACCGCGTGTAAAAGACAAAGTACGATGAACGAAGCGGGGAGGGGAACAGCGTTGAAAAATTTCGGTGTAAAATGGTAAACGACGGAGGAAAGTTTGTAGGTAACGGTGAAAAAAGCAGTCGTCGAACGGCGAGTGGATTGGTGCGTTTGAAAGGTTGATGCGCGCCATGCTGCTTTTCCCACGTGGGGAGCCATGAGGCGTAAACAAACTCGCCCCTGGTGGAGGACGCCATCTTGGTGAAGTTCTGCCGGAAACATTTACAATTCACTCAACTTGCCCTACCGAAACTCGGCCAAGCGCCGATAAATCTCGTTGTGCGCGCGCGCGGATACCCGCCGCGTACATAAATCCACGGCAGTCTACGGAGTTTCGGCGCCGTAAACGCCGCAGTTTTTCGCCGGCTTCCGTGCTGCCAGAGCTTCCGAACGAATCCACCTTTCGAGCAGATTCCAGCGAAATTTTCTCTCTTTTCCCGTCGAGGAATCGAGTTTTCCGTGGCGAGCGTGCGTCGACGTTCAACGGACAGCGTGCAGAAACGCGTAATATAATCGCGTTTCGCGCGATACGATTAAGCCGTCAGCGAAAGTAGGCGCGAATAAGTCGGGAAACAACGAAATACGGTTCGCGAATCGTGCCTAGCGATTCGAGCCAATTTCTCCGTGTTTAATTTATGACGTCTCGGTGAAAGGATTCGAGAAGCACCGTACAAATCGATCTGCCGTCTATCGGCTCGAGCTACGTACGTACAGTGACCGTTACTCGAAGGAAGTTAATTAACGACATACGTAACAGCGAAAAGGCTGTCGTTGATTCTCGATCTCGTTCCTCGCGAGAAGTTCCGCCCTACAGACCGGATGGATCGCGAACATAATCGGAACGCGCGAACGCGACGGATTCGGCATTTCGACTTGTATTTCTCTTGCCTCCGAGGTTTGTCCGTTAACCGTTAACCGTAAACGTCGTTTTCGAGGTAATCGATTCTAAGAAGGCCGCATTATTTATTACCGGCCTTTTCGTCTCGAGGAACGATGGGTGATTCAGGATCGCGTTAGTTTAACGCGTTGGCTATTTATCAGAAAATTCGTAGCTGGCGCAACAGGTGCAGTTTAAAGGCACCTCTTCCCTTCTTAATGTCCGAAAAAGCAAACTCGTTTGTAATTCGATCTCGTGGCTGTTTCACGATCGACCGGTAGCGAGACGCGTTTCCTCGTGCTCGCGGTTAACGAGCAAACGACCGCGCGTTTTTATTCGATCCTGACTCGTACGTTCGCGAGCAATAACGGCACCCGCGATAATCGATCGTTCATCGAATTCGATTTCGAGACCAAGTTCGCGTACCAACGAACGTTATCGCGAGCGAACCGAGTCACTCTCGTCGAAAGACGAAACCGAACGGCGTACGTTAATTAGAAAGTTTCACCGGTACAAACTGGCGAGTACCGAACGATCGAGTTGGCCACCGTTTCGTGCGTTTCGTCGGTTTCTCCGCGGCTCGCTTCGACTCTTGATCCACGGCTCCATTCATAAAGCAGGAAGAACACTTTAAGTCCGCGCACGCGCGTTCCAACGATCGTCGTCCGTCTTCGCTACCAGATATTTTCGGCGGTCCGGAATTATAAAGGCAACACGACGATACGCTATACCGTTTCGATCCGAGATTCCGCGGGATTGGTCGTAAGATTCGCTGCAACCGGGATAACCGGACGAAAATGATCGATTCGACGACGGACAGAGCTCGCTCGCGTATTCGACGCTAAACATCGCTGGCTTTGATTATATTTAGAACGCCGCCTCGCCATCCAGCGGAGAATCAATTTTTGCTTCCTCCGATTTGCGTGTTCGGATAGTCGGCCGGATTCGCTTTCGGTCCAACGTGTCGAGCCATCGTTGACGAAAACAGCTTTTTCCCATGGCCATAGCCGACGCAGGCAGAGCTTAGAAAACACTGGAGAAAAAATTTACGACGATTCCTGACGTCCTTAAAAGGACTCGACAGGACACCCAGTCCCGTAGAGATACCTGCTCCTCCTCGTATAAGGAGAAATTTCACTGGCCGATCGTAGTAAAATCCCTCCGTGACCCGTGGCGAACGGCACCCATTGCGCAAAACTTTCACCTCAAACAATGCCGACACATTTTTGGGTCTCGTAGTCTCGCTCCCTCGACGTCGTAAATCCTTCAGCCCCGTGGAAAACGTTACGCAGCCTTTCCGAGCTCTGGCAAGCTTCTCGACCAGACGCGGAAACAGGAAAGCGTGTAACGACGTTCGACGCTCGACGTCCAAGCGCCCGAGTTTATCGTCGAACGACCTTCGAAGACGTCGCAGGTAGAGAGAGGATCGGCTGAATCGATGAAAAATTTCATGCCCGAAAACAAGACGATTCCATTCGCTCGGACGATATTCGTCGAAACCCGATAATTCTGTACGATCGCTTTCGATCGGAGCGGACGATTTCGGTCAGCTTTGTGCGCTCGTATTCGATCAGCTTTCTAATCGGCTTCCATTATTTCTTCCGGTGAGCATGATTTACGCGCGATATCGCAACGAGGAGCAACTACGCCAAAAGCGGTCTACATATACCTCGAGACAAACGAGAACGTGCACCGATGCTTTGTACTTTTTCTTTCATAATCGATCGCGCTCGTGTTTCTTCGGAGCAACGTTTAAATTCGTTCGTGCGCGATACAAATATCTTCGATCGTTCGCGTCTTATCGCTGGAAAATTCACTGCCGACGAAAAATCACTTTGTTCGTTTGGTTATTCCGTCGAAGCGTCTCGTCGCGTCTCGTCTCGCTACGCGTCGCATGGTTGACCGTTTACCGTGAAAGAAGAAAAGCTTTGCGTATCGGTACGGCCGCATTCGATCGAGTCGTTCGCGACGCGCTCGTGGTTCGATGTTCTCGTTCGGAATGAATCATTTAACGCGAACAGAGTTTTCATCGCGTCGAGAGCGGAGCGGTAAAGACCGCGCTCGCTTCGCGTCCTCTCACCCTATTTTCGATGCTCGTAAACCGGCGTCGCCGTATCCGACTGATCCGTCTCCCAATTTATACCGAGAGACGCAACGACCGTTCGCTGTTCTCGACTCTCGGCTCTAGCGCCTGTGCTGCCGGATCTTTTCTCGCGCCATTCTCTAACCGAGCCTCTAAGCGGTGCTAATAAATTAGCCGGAGAAAAAAGCGGCGGTACGACAGATGCCCGATGCCGATGGCTGCCATAAAGGAGCAGTCGGAGCCGCTCGTCGCGGGTGCTGGAAGCACATCAAAGCGTATCCGTACCGTCCCGATGCGTTGTCGAGCTTAACCGGTAGATTCGTTGCTCCCTCTCAATTTTCTCCATCAAAGACGAACGATCAATGGCGATCGACGCGCCCCGATGTCGTTGAAACGAGCGTCGAAATAAATTCGCGGTACTCGCGCGTATTCTCGTAAAGAGGCCAAACCGACCCGCGCACGTATCGTCGAACGATCTCCGAATATCGTAGCGCGAGCAACATAGCTGTACGTATGGGATTCGGGGAGAAAGAAAGCGGCGAAAGATTCGCGGAACGGCGTTGAACGATCAAAGTCGAGAGGATGGGAGGCCATCTTACGAATTCCTTTTCCAATTCTCTATCCGCTATCCGCTGCGGCCTCCGATCCGCCCGAGAGAACGCACGGCCTGTCCTCGCTGCGACGACACGCCGTGCCACTCGAGGAGGAACTACCGCTGCCGCGATTGGCGTCGAACGTGCCGGCACGCTTAAGTGACTTTCGGTGTTTGCCCTTTGCGCGCGGCAACACTCTTTTGCCTTTGCGACAACGTTCGGTTTGCGACCACGTTCGCGGACGGTGGTTCAAGCCGGCTACGGAGGGGACGGTTGTGCGTTTCACCTCCTCGCTCGTTCCTTTCTCGCCGACACGCAACGCGTCATCCCGCCACCCTCGACTTTTCTTTCGCGATTTCGCCGACTTTCCCGGCCACTAACCGAGTCGTCGAGCAACTCGCGAATTCCCTCGATCGAGATATCTGGCTAGGTCGATCGCCCTCGATTAAATTCGAAGCGATTTTTTCCCCCTTTTTTTTCGTATATAGCGTGAAATTTTTAGAAACGTAGAACGCGTTCGATTCGTTTTACGTCGTAATCGGTCGGCACGCTCGATAAAACGGTCGACGTTGAACGAAACCCGTCTCTCATTAAGAAGAGTGATCGCGGTCGTAAAAGTTGGCCAAAGTACCGAGAGTTCCGGATGCGAGACAAGAATTTGCTCGGACTGGTTCGATGGAAGGTCGAGGAAGAGTGGAAAGATCTCGTCGGAGAGCAGCGATCGCGGCATGCCGAGCCAAAACTCGTAAACGCACACGCGTGCAGCAGCGCGTTCGTAGGGTGAGACGACCGCGCGTAAAGCGGAAGCTCCACAGACGCGCGCCCCTGTACCTGCACGAGTATACATATACAGGGACGCGGGAAAAGTACGAGGGTAGAAAGGGAAGTACGATATCGCGGCACACTGGCCAAGCTATCCGGCCATGCACGTACAATCTAGCTACTGTTTCGCAACGAGAAGGCCCCGAAGGGGAAGTAAGCGGTATCTCTCGAGTTTCCTTCGCGACCCCTCGATCCGAGCTCCACCGTCCTCTTTACACGGTCCTCCGCCTTCTTCTTCGTCTTCTCTCTGTCCGTCTCTCTTTCTCTGTTCGCCGAATGTACGATTACCGCTCGCCGTTTCGTACACCCCGACACCGCGACTCCCTTCGAATCTTTGTGGCGGATGGGAAGATCGAAGAAGCGGTGGGGTCTTCTCCGTTCGTCCGTCCGTACTTACGCAGTAGGTAGTAGGTACGTCTGTCCGTCCGGCTGTATCGTCTCGACTCGACTCGACTCGTCTCGTCTCGTCTCGTCTCGCGTGACGGCCTCGTCAGCCGTCAGCCAAGCTCCGTCCGGATCGATACGCTTGCCACCCTTACGACCCCAACTTCCTCCACCTTCTCCTGTGAAAAGCAATGCACCTACCATCCGCGCCCCTCACCATCGCCATCACCTACCCACCCTACTCTCTATCCCTGCTCGCGTCTCCTCGCGTCTCCTCCGCGAACCTTCCTTTCCCCCTGGACCCCGCGTACCACCTCCTCCTTCTCCGGCTGCTGCCTCCTGCCAGCAAGCAGAGTCTAGTTGAGTCGAGTTGAGCCACCGGCCGGGTCAGAAGACGTCTGCTGCCCGGGCGAGCGACAGCTACCACCCAACCCATTCAAACACCCACCTCGAACCACCCTCATTTTACCACCTCCTCCTCCGCCTCTTCACCTCCTCCACCTTCGACCGTCCACCCACCCCTCGACCTACTCCACGACTCCATTCTACCGCGACGTGCCGCGAGATGGACAGCCTCGCCTCACCGTCGAATCCGCACTCCAAACTCGCTCACCCCTCTGTATCGTTCACGTAAACGCTACGTTCTCGGTAGTGGTGAACGCCACCGTCCTCTTCGTCAACCACTACCAACGTTGCTTCTCTCGCTACTACCACCGATGCCAACTCTCTTCCTCTTTCTCCTCCCTTTTCTCCTCCTGCTCTTTCTCTTCCTTTTTCGCTTCCTCCTTGTCCTCGTTCTCGTCCTGCTGCTGCTACCGCCGCTGCTGCTGCTGCTGCTGCTGCTGCTGCTGCTACTACTGCATCACGTCCTACCCCTTTGCTATAACGTATCCCGAGTCCATGCTTTTCGCAAGTATTCTCCCACATCCCGTGTCGAACGAATCGAGGGGGGCGAGCATATACGACGACGACAGCGGTTCGAGACTCTGCGGCGTACATCGGACAGTTGCGACGTAAGGTTAAGCGTCTGTCAAATCGGTCCCTCCAAATTCTCTTGGTACGCTTCGAGCGAACGGTTTGCCGATCGTCCGCTGCATTCGGAGCACGCGAAAAGCGAAGACACGCTGAAAAACGTTCCGAGAGAATATTATAGTTCGTTATTAACGTTTGCTCGAACCTACGGTATCGAACGTGTTCCGCTCCAAGTTTGCAAAAGTAGAAACTCACGACGATTAGCTGTCCGCGTCTTTCTTCTCTCCTCTCTCCCCTTCTTTCCTTTCCTATCGTCGAGGATCGTAACGGGCAAAGATCGGTCGTAATGAATCATTAGTAGTCGAGAGTCAATCGAAGATTAATTAATCGTTAAGATTCGAGAACCAATTAAAGTTTTCTCGACAACGAATCCTCTGCTCGCGAGCACCGTAAAGATTCCGATTCGTTTTCTTGCCGGTTTCACCGAGCTTCGAGTTTTCGTTCGCGTCATTTCCTTCGTTACCGAATTTTCTTTTCTTCCCTCTACGTTCGTTTCGACGCTGCGCCGTGCCGTGCCGTGATATCAATCGGTCACCTTTAAACGCGGCGAACCCGTAAAGTTCCCGCGCGTTACTACCAACTTTGATGGCCCGGTGACTCACGATCAACCGGTGAAAAGGACGGAGACGAATAAGCCAACGAAACGTAGGAAGAGCATGGAAACGGTGGAAACGAAAGAGAATCAACAGAGAAAGAGAGTGACGGAGAGAGGAAGGAACGAAAGATATTTGGCACGGTGACAGCTTGTTCCTCTCGTTGGAATGAAGCTGGACATAGCGTCGTACGAACGCGTGAACGAACCAACGATCGAACGAACGAAAGAAAGAATCGGAGGGTGGGGATAAAGAAGGGGGGGGGGGGGGGGGAAGCGGAAATATGTAACGAGAGTTGGACGCAACGTTCTCGTTCGGCAGAAAAACGAAGGCGCTCGTGGTACGCGTTAGAAACACGCGTCGACTACTAACAATAAGTAAGGCTGTTAGACCGACTTCGATCTTAGATCGGGATCAGGCGAGCGGTTAAAATTACATCCGTTGTTCGAAAGGTTTGCGCGTACGCTGATCGCGCGTCGATTCGAATCGCAACGTCTTCGTTCGACTCTGGCCTTAATCAACGTCGATTGCTCCGAAAACGAAGGAACGGACGATCGATCGATACGTTGTACGTCGAACGTCGGTCACGCGAATGGCACGACGCAACGTTGAGATTTCTTGTTACGGCGAAGGAGCAAAGTTTCGTCGCGTCGCGTTGCGTCGCATCCTGCCGCGTCCTTTCTCGCAGTTTCCTCGATTTTCCGACGATTTAAGGAGAACGAGCGTTCGTCGTCGAAAGATAGCGACGACCCGAAGGGATCCGACGCGGTCGAATCGAACCCGTAGCCAGTTAACCGTGCGTCTAGAACGCGAACGAAGAGCTGCAGAGGATCAACGAGAATGGTTCGCGCGATCCTGCGGAGCCATGGCCAGTTTTTTCTTCCAGCGGCGTGACATACGGTGAAAATTATTGCCGTCGTCCGTGCTGCTCCCCTGCCCGCTCCGTCCTCTCTGCCGCCCTCCGTCTCACTCCCCCGCCTTCTTGCGGATCGGACGAGTCGGAGGCGATCCCTGCCTCCCACGATACGGCACTGACGCCATCGTAGATGGGTGCCAGCTATCTAAGGGGTGATTTCTAATTTATGAGACTGGGGCGATGTGATGAACAGACGTCATAAAGCATGTCGCGCCCCGCGTCTACAGCCTGCCACTCCTCCTCTGGCTCTACCTATGCCCCTGCCTCTGACTCGACTCTGACTCTGACTCTGCCTTCGTCTCTTACTTCGCCCCCGTTCTCAACCCGGTTACGCCACCCTGCCCCGTCACCCGACCACCCGTCCAACCGTCCAACCCGTCCACCCCCCTGTTATCGCTGCCTCCGACCTCTCCGGCCCTCTTCCACCTTCCGACGAACCCTACTTCCAACGCCTCACACCATCGCTTCGTGATTTGTGGCCTCTCGAATTCTCTTCGCGGGCTTCTCCTTCCCGAAACTTTGCTCCCCTTCGCCCTCTGCCTTTCTCTCTTTCCCCTTTTTCTCCTTCGCCCTCTCGCCGTTTCGTCCTTTCCCTCCTTCCGTTCTACGCTCCTTTTCTCTTCCTCGGCTTTCGTTTCCCCCACAGGTCTATTATCTCTCCCTCTCCATCCGTCTATCTCTCTATCCGAGGCTCCAGGGTCGCTCGTCTATCCACAACTTGCTTGAATTCTTCATAAAGGTAGGCAACGCGAACGTTCTTGGAAACGATTTCATCCTCCGTGCAGAATAGTCGAGTTATTAATTAGATTCGGTCGCCGTTGCGTCCACTCGATCGAAAACCACGTAGACGGTGCGTATTCATGTATCGCGCCGCACCGTGTCTACGCGTTCGTCACTTTTAACGAGTGCCAAATATCGCTCTGTTTCCTTTCCCCTCTTCGTTTGCCACTGATTTGCCACGCCATCGACATGCTTCCACCGATTGACCGGAATACACGGATAAATCGTCGCGTACCTTATTAATTCGCGACGGTTGTCAGACAGTGAGCGAACTTTTCCGACTACATTTAGGACAGACAATATCCGCTAATGTTCGGAGGTAGGTACGCATTCCGATATCCCGCGTCTTTACTCGCACGATACACGCTCTTTCGCGTCTAACTAGAACATCGAATTTCAATTTTTCCTCGCAGCAAGCGATTTCGATTTAACACTTTTCCATTCGTCGATTAGATTCGTCGTCGTTTTTGATCGGCCTCTTTTTATACCTCTATCAGGCAACGTCGCTTTAATATGTATGAAAAAACCTTTTTCGAAATTTTTCGGGACTTGCGCATCGTCCTGAGCCGTATGCAGCTTTCCGGCAGTAAGATCGATCGATCGATCGATCGATCGAACGGCTCGACCGTATTAGCCGGTACGTTCGATCTAGGCAGGTAGTTGCCGATGAACCAGGAGAATACGTTCAAGAAGAGAGCAGCGGTTGAAAACGTAGCGCGCGTTGCGACGCGGCCCACAGAACCTTTGTGAAAAATCGTGTTATAACCCTAATTTAATTTTATGGCCAGCATTACGGCGGATTGTGTTGTATATCGGGGCCTGGGCATAATGGCCGTATATGGCGGCCGCGTATAATAATGGAGAAAGAGAAGGAGCGAAGAATAGATGGAGGAGGAAAGACGGGAAACGAGAATGGGAAGAGAGAAAGACGAAAGGCCGGGGAAAGGTAGGAGGAGGGGCGGCTAATAATCAGTTGTAACGCGAACCGTCGTAAACCGCAAAACAACTAGAATCGAGCATCAAACTGGGTACGGAAGAGAGAGAAAAAAAGTCGCGACTGGAAGATCAACTCGGAGGAACGAACGATGCGGTCCAGCGAGGGTGCGTGTTTATATTTAAAGGGGTGGAAGCCGGAGTATCATTATCTCGATATCCGAGGGAGGAGGTCTTTTTCATTTCGTTCCGTGGCCTTTCGTCGCTCTTCGTCGCTCTTCGTCCCTCTCGGTCGCTTCGAGTTCGGTCAGCCAGTTTCGCCGAGTTTCTCGTCGACTCTCGCACAGTTACGAGCGAATGCACCCTTGGCGCCGCGAGACTCACCGAATCGATCCACCTCGGACACGATCCTTTTCTCGGACCACGGTTCTACCTTTCCTCCTGCCCTCCGACTTGTCATTTTTTCCACGCGATCGATCGATTTTCGCCTATCGTTATTTGCGACAGTTACGTTATCATCCGTGTTCCACGTTCGACTCACGAAATTACCAAAATGCTAACGACGCGCATCGCCGAACGTCTTTCGGATAAAAGTTCGAGCTGTGCTCCAAGATTTCTCGTTTCCTCGAAAATGTATCGCATTTTTCGTAACGTTCCAGCCAGTCAGTGGACCAAAGTATACGGGGCGGAGGAGTAGAAACCGTGGTACAAAATTACTATAATACGTCGGGTGTATCGAGTCCGGGACAAGAGCCGCGTATTTCGTTATTATTATTGATCGGCGAGGAGCGATATTAAAGTGGCCAGAGGGCTTTCTCTATATTTACGCTGGTTCTTCCGAAAACCGTGAAATTATCGATAATCACCGTGAGCGGAAAGTAACGCGGCTAGACGCACCCTTAACAATAACCGCGATGCTATAATCACCGATCCTTTACCCTCCTCGACTCATCCCATTTTCCTTTTCTCCGTCTTCCTCTTCTTCTTCGCCTACTTTCGCGCATCCCACTTTCGAAACAAAGACGCGCACGCAGCGTCCGAAACGGAGCTGCAAGAATCGTTATAAAACGATACGGATACAGCGGACGAGGATCGATGTAAACGGTGTGACGTGGCATAACGCCGCGTGTAAAGGAGCGTAAAGGAGCGTAAAGGAGCGTAAAGGCGCGTAAGGGCGCGACAAAACGGCGACGTGACCGACACGTTGTTCGATACGCACTCGAGATCGAAGAAACGAGCGTCGAGCGAGCGGGGTCAGTCGTCGAGCGTCGAGCTGCTAGGCAGCGGCTCGACTTCGGCTGCCGGCCGCCGTAAAAACGTCAATTAAAGTGTTTTATTTGATCCTTCGTTAGAACGTTGAAATGGAATTTTGATTTATGACTGTACCGTGCTCGATGTGCGCGTACGCTTGCGTGTGCGAGAGCAGAGTTTGCCCGCGCGCGTACGCGTAAATAAAATAAATAGGAGGTTATAATTAGTCGGCGGATACGGTCGCGCGGCGTACGCGACCGGTTCGCGAGCTCGGTCGTCGCACCACTTCCACGACTAGGACTAGACGATTCGACGAGTTGCGAAGCGTCCCGACGATTTTGCAAATTCGTCGGTTTCGCTAACCCACGCCGAGCGATAGATACCGATTTCGTAATCGGTGGATCGGGGCTGCCTTTATCGCGACGGATTTAATAGCATGGTTATCGGGCAGAAAAAGAGGGAAAGAAGGAAAGAGGGAAAGAGAGAAAGGAAAAAGGGGATGGGGAAAAAAAGAAAAGTGGAGAGAAGTTGGGCGACAGGCAGCAGCGAGATGCCCACGCGCTCGTCGATGTCCTCGCGAAGCGATTTATTATCGAGAACCGGTGTGCGTTCGGGAGCGTCGAGGCCGAGGAAATAACACGTGCGATCGGAGCGTGCGCTGGAGCGAGCGAATGACCGAGTTAAGTGAAGAAGAGTCGTACCAGCCGTCCCGCCAGCCGGCCGTCCAAATGTTATTGTTTATTGTGGCCCAACGACAGCTTGATTTATCATGCGAGCCGGCCATAGCCATGCGTGAAATAGTGGCATAATCCCGTTGATTTGTGGCTACCATTGTTCGCGCTACCACTCCGCTGAAAGTATTTTTTTTTTGTTTTTCGCTTTTTTGTTTACACCCGATTATTGTCTTTCCCGTTCGATGCGGCGCTTTCTGTTTTTCCGAGCGTCACCGGTGCGATCCGTTTAAAGGACCTGCCAACTCGAATCGAACGTTATCGTTTGTACGCGCGACGCGCGCGCTTGCACGCGGAAACGCGCTCTCTAATTTCGCCCCTCGTTCCTGACTCGTTAAACGCGTAGCCGTGAACGGGAACAGGGATCAGCAGATTTCCCCGCGAAATCGATCAACGATTCTATATCTTTCGCTCCGACGATTCGCCGTCAATCGCGCGGAAATTCGTGCACCGTTATCCGAATCGCGAAATCGAAGCGCGTTCTTTGATCTCGCGATACATAGGCCGAGCAACGAGTACTCGTCGATTACGTTGCTTCCGTTTTCCGTCGCGGATACACCGGCTGGCGAGAAGCTAGCTCGAAACGGGGAGAAGACGAATTCGAGTTCGGGATCGGTGTCGAGACATCGTCGAGGGTCGAGTGACAAACAACTCGCGAGACTTTGAACCCGGTAAGTGGCTTGTTCACCGGTGGGTAAGTAGCAGTCCGGTCATCGATAAGCCGACCTACTGTGCTTCTTACGCGGACGCGTATTACGGCGCGAAACGGCGGGCGGTCCCTTCCGTTTGACGAGAGTCATTCATCCTCATCCACCTACGTTGATACCTACACGGCTGGCCAAGCCGGTAACGCACGCACCCAACCAGGCACGCGTGTTCCTCCATCGTGCATCCATCTATCACGCGTCACGAGTAACGCGGCTTCGCTGACTGCCGCGATCGTAGCCGAGGCCGGCGTGTCTTCGAAACCTTCTCGTCTGATCCCCCTGTTCACGGCCGTCCTCCCACTGTCCTTTATTCAAAGCGCGCTCCCGAGTATCCGTAGGAAGTGTTTCCATAAGGTTCGCGAGCTCTCGAAATTCGAACTCTGGACGGACGAGTACACGGTCCGAGGTCCCTGCGGTGGAAGGGCCTCTAGCGGCTCGAAACACAGGCCCTTTGGCGATGACCTGCCAACGGTTCGCGCATTAGCTCGACAGATAGCGCTGCCTAATCGGGCCTCATAAATTACCAAATTAATATCCCGCGTTGCCGACGCCAGGCTATCCGTCAGGTGTCAGCCGCGGTGCAGATAGCAGCCGCCGCCTCCACCTACCGCTCCCTGTTTCCATCCGTCGCGTCGCTTCCTCTCTCGTCGCGATCCGCCTCGGACGTTTCGCGGTCCTTTCGTCGAACGCCGGCGCGACGCGCTTTTACGGGAAACGCCGCCGCGAAAAATGACCGCTCGATCGGAAAAACCGAGCTAAAGCAAAGATCAAAGTGGACCACCCACGGTGTTTCGTCGTTCTATGAGAGGTAACGACGATCGAGCTCGTAGACGCGCGACGGAGGATACGTCGCTTCGTTCCGTCGGTTAGCCTCCTTTCCTCCCTGCTGATTTTCTGCCGCCTCCTGACTTTCCTCCTACTCTGCTGCCACGGTCTCTCTTTGTCGCTCGTTTCGACGCGTTCGCTGTCGAGCTGTCCATTCCGCTTAACTCGCCCACGCGCGACGCGTAAACGCATAAAGGGAAACAGGGCCGAAAGGTGTTCGCAGGAGGGACGGCGAACGGGGGATGTACGGTCGGTCAGCGGCGTAGGGCGAACACGCGGCGATGTTCGAGTGGCAAGATATTTGGACGGAAGAGGAGCGACTCGCGGGCCGAGAAACGAAAGAGGAAAGAAGAGCGAACGAAGGGAGGATTGGCTCGGGTGGGAGCGTCCACGAAAGAAGGGGCAAGAACCGCTTACGAATTACGCGACGAGCAGCCAGCTACACAAACCGGCTTCGAGCTACCTTTATGCGACACGGCTGCCAATTAGCGAGCTGACATCGACCTGACTGACCACCGTGCACTGCCAACCATTCGTTTCTTCGGATCCATCCTCGTCTCCCCTTCCGCCGTGCTCTTCTCGTCTTAGCCCTCGCCTTCGTTTTGGTTCACTCCGCACGGCGCGTCTCGATCATGCCATACTCGTCATCGATCTTCGCTCCGGTCGCATACTCGTCATCGAGTTCGAACCGTTTCCCAGTTTTTCTTTGGCCGTTTTCGGCGACGACGACGACGACATAGACATAGACTCACGGCCACGATTCCTAACGATCAGGAGTCGCTTCGAACCGTGAACGTGGTCACGGGACATCTTGGACGAGTTCTGGCGCATCGGTGTTGGTAATTAATCGACCGTTACTCGTATAATTTACAATGCGCGGCGAGTATCGAGAATCGTTCGTATAAAATCCCAGGAGGGACGGGCGGCAAGTCGGCGGACGGCTTAAAATCGTCGATCGATGCCGTTTTCTCGTGGAGTACCGGTCGCGAGAATCGTTCCATGTATTACCGATCGGTAGCTCGAGCGAGGCAATAATTATTACGTATGTCGGCTGGTATTATTCGGGTACCTTTTAAAATGTCAATAAAAAAAACTTGAACGGGGATCCGCTATCTTTGTCGTTTCCTCTTTCACGCTCCCTTGGCCCCGCTGTCGACCCGCAGCCCTCGAGCGTCGCTTTCTTCTACCCTTTTTTTTAATGCCGATGCAGCTGCACTCTTTTCAGAGGAGGCCCCGTCACGTTGCATTACGGAATGATATTTGCTAATTGGGCACGAAGATAAAACGACAACGGCGTGGCAACTAATAACCGTCTCTGCCGCCTCCTCCTCCTCCTCCTCCGCCTCCTCCGCCTCCTCCGCCTCCACCGCCTCCTCCGCCTGGTTCGCCTGCCGCGCCGCTGCTCCCCTTCGCGCAACACCACCTCCGCGTAGTTTCTCTTCTGGCGAGTCGGGCCCCAGGGGAGCGGATAATCATACGTTGAACCGCGTCGCAACTAGCCGGAACACTTTGGGACGATGCGCGTCGTTCCCGTATCAGCCGCGTATCTGGTCGTTTTATCGGTTCGCTTCCTCGCCAACTACCGCTCGAACGGCTCGGAGCTAGTTCCGCGGACAAATTCCAGCGTTTCCTCGTCCCTCGATTTTCCGGCAAATTATCGACGATCGAGAGAGTTGCCGCGAAGGAGACTCGATCGTGGTCGAGAGAGAGCCGGTGGCGAAAAGCGGAGCGGTAGTAGCTACGGCCCTGGAACGATAATAAAAATGAGGGGAACGAGAAACGCGTGGCTCGATCTGACGGCTGATGGAGACGTCTTCGTTCCAGACAGACGCTTCGGACGTTCGCGACGTTTGATCGACGGTTCTCTCTTCCTTCGGCATACGTTGCTCTCGATCGTGCTCGCTTAGTCGCTCTCGCCTCTGTTCGCGCGTTTCGTCTCGTTCCGTCTCGTCCCGTCTCGTCCCGTCTCGTTTCAACTCTTCTCCCGCGTCTTTTGCCAGTCGCCTGTTTCGCCCGCTCGCTTCTCGCTTCCCGCTACCAGCACACCTCGGTCCTCTTTGCTCCTCTTCTGGTTCGTCTCGTTCTCGTCTCCTTCCATCGCTTGATCCGCTCGATTCTCCAGTTGCTTGGTCGAGCTTCGGAGAAGGCACTTCGCGCCCCGCCGTCATCGTTCGTGTTTTTGCCGGGCCGCCTATAAATAGTGTAGCCGCGCGGAGCCTCGCTTCTGCTTCGAACCGGACGTTTTCTCGCGTCACGAGCTCGTCATCGTATTCAAGGTCGGCCCGCTGACGAAACCAAATTCGCTCTTTGTCACCTTCGCGTTTCGCGAACCGCCTCCCCCGGCCTCGATCGAACGCGGATGTCGATCGTCGATCGGCGCCGAAATCGATTCGAAATCGATGCGAAATCTAGCAGACCCCTTCCCGTTAGGTAGAGTCGGTCGTTGTCGCGTTATCGCCGGAAAGTCGGGTAGCGCGGTCGTAGAGAGTAGGGCTGAACGGACACGTTCGTTCCCATAAGCGGAACTCCGAAACGGCGAGTTACGAATAGAGTTGAAACGGGCCGTGTTGCCGCGATGCCGCGATGCCGCGATGCCGCGATGCCGCGAGACGAGACGGGAGGAAAACAGCGAGCTAACAGGGTACGAGTTTGCCGCGTTATAGCCAAAGATACGGTCGTGCCGGGGCGAGGCGAGGGTCCCGAGTGGAAGGAAGTTGGCGCGAAGGGAATCTCGCTACGAGCGAGAAAGAGAAGAAGAAGTCGGCAAGAAGCGAACGCGCGCTTGCACGGCTCGCGCAACTTGATAATAATAAACTGAAAAAGGAGCAAAGGGCGTTATTTTAAAAGGGAAATGCAGCGCCGTATTTTTATGTCTTCGCCAGAACTTTTCATCTCTGGCGGTGCCGGAAAAAGGGGACGCTCGGGGGTTGCGGAGGGTGTCGGGAGACGCGGCTATCCGAGGAAAGCTCGCGAAGGTTAAAGCGAACGCGCGAACGACGAAGAAGAGACGCGGACGAAAGAACCGAAGCCGGTCAGGCGAGACGAAGACGGCGAACGAGGGAACGAGGCACGGGAACGGTCGGGAACACTGTTTTGCTAGGATAGCGGCCGAAGGGAGGGTGAGTAGAAGGCTAAAACGCGGAATGAAACGGCAGACTGCCGCTGATGAAATTCATAATTTAGATCCAATGCGCTCTCTGTACCTCGTTTAGAATACGCTGCTATTTATAGTCGAAATTTTCCTTCGGTACAAACCATCCCTTCCGACCACTGCGCCGCTTCTTTCTCCCCGAACGATCGCGAATCCGTCCCCTCCGTGTCTATCGCGTTTTCTCTCGTCTTTTCGCTCGTTCGTCTCGCTCAGTTACGTTTCGCCGTGTCCCGTTGTCGCCAGCCGTACGAAAACCACCGACCGATTATTTCTTCTCAACGAGCGACCCGGTACATTCGAACCGAGCCAAAGATCGACTCGGAATCGTACATCACCGACGAACGAAGCGACGCGACGCGACGTCTCGTTATTTCTACTTGGACCTCGTGACGATCGACCGACACGCACCGCGAGGAGTCGCCCCTTTCGTTTATCGTCCGTCCTCGCGTTTCCTTCGGCAGTTATTCCTCCCTAATAGGATGTAATATTATACGAAGAGTCGCGTCCACTCGAATTCGCGGGCTTTAACGGCGAGTAAGCACGAGAAGGTGTTCCGCTCGTTTCGTCGTCGTCGTCGCCGTGAGACGCTGGAAGCGGCTGCAGCGTTCGGCCAAACACCCTGTCCGGTCCAGGAGCCGAATCGGGAAACCACCAGCGAATTTCGTCGCGCGACGAAATTACACGCTAGCGTTCTACCTTAGACCGCGACCGCTAAAACGCGGAGGGAAGCGAGATAAAGCAACCGAGAGGCATCGTAAATTGACCGTAATTGCGTTCAATGTTACGCGCGCACGAACGGATCAAAGTCAATTGTTCCAAGTGACCAAGTCGCGAGGAAGACAGCGAAACCAATTGCCTCCGACTTGAGCCGAGTATACGTCACCGCGCGAAAACTCGACGAGCGTTCTATCGGACAACCTACGCGGACTCCGATACGAACGAAACGTTTTACGCGTTCGCGATTCGATGCTCGCTCGATTACGGCCAGGAACGATAATATTTTGCGAAAGAACCGATGTCGTGAATTTCGTCGATAAAACGAATCGCTGTTAACGGTAGGACGCGAAACGGCACAGTCGGCGTACGCGGTCGCGCGTTCCGCTCGCTCGCGGTGAATGACGAGGAGGACAAAGACGGGCGCGTGCAAACAATAAACGTTAAACTCGAATGGGTTGGCACACAAAGCCGTGGCTCGTAGAAGAAAATCTAGGATATGGAAAGAGAGAAAGAGAGAAAGAGAGAAAGAGAGAAAGAGAGAGAGAGAGAGAGAGAGAGACGGTCTCGACAGGGAGACGACGCGTCGATCAAGCGGTCCACAGAATCGGCATTCAAAGCTTCCTTTTTCTCCGACAGGCAGCACCGATCGTTAGGAAGTCGAGTGTCAAACTGTCCGGCTTGTCATCGCGCGCGCGCCGCCGTAGCTATCGCGGCGTTTACACGCTCGAAAGGGGAATGCGAGATTCTCGCTGTCTCCGGAAGATGAACGCGTACTACTCGTCGACGATAGCAGGTGCTACTGACGCGAATCAGGGGCTAGAGAACAGGTTCTTCGACTCGCTAAGTCTTTGTACCAGTCCGAAACTCTTTTGCGTTCGCGTCTCTGTTCGAGGGCGGAAACGCACCTCGCGCTGTCCGCGTCCGAAGCGTCGACGAGCCGGCAATCGACTTTCGTCATCGATCGCTCGCTCGTTCGCGCTTTCGCCCTTTCGCACTTTCGCTCTTTCGCTCTTTCGCTCTTTCGTTCGATCGATCGAATCGTGCGCGTCCAAGCGGTCGCGATACCGTGTATCCTTCTAATTATCCTTCCGTTCGACCCTGGAGACCGGTTGGTGCGTCGCCATTGGAGAAACAAGAAAAACTCGACGGGTTTACCCACGATAAATCTCGCGGTACTCAGGTATAAAGAGGGCTGTGCTTCGTTCGACGATAACGTTTTCCTTCTTCGTCGTTCGCTCGAACGATCTTTCCGCTTCTCTATCGTATCCTCCGGGAACGCGAGTCCTCCTCTATCGAATCTACCGAGAACGAAACGGAGCGAACAGGAAGATGGGGGACGAAGAAAGGAGAGCAGAGGGAACGCGAGGTAGAAAGGGTTGAGAGATCGGGCAGAAGATAAGACTCATAATGAAAGGCATTCATTCCACCGCGAACCCGACACGGTGAACTTGAGTGACGTGGTTGCAGACAGCTGCTCAAACCTGATCGCTCCGTACGCATCTCCGTCCGTTCGTCCGTCAGTCCGTCTATCCGTCCATCCGTCCATCCGTCCATCCGTCCGTCCATCCGTCCTTCCGTTATTCTGCTCGTACCCTTGCGTTCCTTCTCGCATGATTTCCTTTGTATAACAATATCGTATAACCAGCAGAACCAGAGGCACGGACATTCCATGAAATCGATTCGACGCGAAAACGATATACGACATCCGACGAGATCAACGTTTCTTTCTCGATCACGATTTTCATCGAGAACCCACCAGACGCGCCTACGCGTTAGTTACGCTTCGTCTTTCCGTCGCGATTCGGCTTTGGAATTTTAAGAGGTAGTAAATCTCTGTCACGTGGCCGCGACAACTTCGAGACGGTAGTATTCCTTTTCGACTTAATAAAAACGAACGGTTACGAATAGTAACGTTCAAGGTTAATTTAACGATGTAGACCGTCGAACGCGAGTATTAATTATTACGACAACGCCCCCCGAAATAGAATAGCCTTTGGAAAAGTGGACCAAACGACACACGAGTCGAATCTAATTCTTTCGAGAATATCGTAATTGGCGAGATAAAAGGTGAAGGTCGCGTTTAACATCATTTTTCCCTCGACTCGTAATACGAATCTAAAAAGTTCTCGGCATCGACTCGCTTCTTCGGACCGGTTTCGAAAACTACGGCCATTCGTCGTAAGTGTTCGGTTTCGATCCATCGTCGCGAGCAGTTAATCCTTGGTCGATCAACATTCGCGAATTAACGTACGTACACATATAAAGGCCGAAGTGGAACAACTACGATTCTTCGTGGACATAACATGGTTTTCCGCGGAAATACGGAACTGAATGAAAATTTGCGGCAAACTAAAGGAAGAAACGAAAATTAACGACGGAAACTTTGAGAACGCGGAGAAAGAATTTAAGAATAGAAAAATGAATCGGTTAATTCGAATTATCCGACTAGGCGGTTAGTATCGACGAAAGGAAGCGTCGAATTTTACAGAGACGATTGGATAGGGATATACCTGACTACAAACGGTCGGTTTTCGAGCAAACAGTTTAGCTGTCCTGTACAGTTGTTTGGGTATGCAGGCCAATAAAACCATCAAATCCGTAGATCCGTCGATCATATACATTCTCGAAGCGATTAACGCTTTACCATGAACGTCGCATTTAAAGAACTGGCCACGTTGGTTTCGCTGATTTCACGCACACCGTTTACCCCGAAGGTTGACGAAAGATTCGCGCAGTGTCCTCCATTCTCCACTTTTTTCGCAAACTCGTTCAGTTTGCTCGGACGAGACGATTCCTGTAACGGTGACGATTCAACGAATTCCCGATAGAGCCTTTCCACGAGAATATCGATCGATTTCCCTGGAGAAAGAACGAAACGTGTTTCGTCGAGTCACCCACGATGCGCAACTCGACTTTTCGTACCTATTATAAGTGGAGGGCGATAAATCTTTCAACTTGGTAGACCTCCTCGAAGCACGAAGCACCAAGCACGGAGCACGTAGCTGGAATACCAGCATTTCGGCAAGACTGCCGGTGTTATCTTTGAAGAGAAAACTCGACGAAAGTCCGGTTACCTCGTGTTTCCTGCTTTCGTCATCGCGTATCGGATACCTATGGTTCCAACGCGAAATCTCGTACACTCGAACGAAGAAGCAGGTTGAACGGTCGACGGTGCGGTGCTTTCGCGATTCGTTGTCCCAACGGAGAAGACGGTAAAGCGGCAAGAATCAAGGAGGAACGCGACGTTAACCTTGACCGACGATAACGCGAAGAAACGCGTTCGGCGTTGCCGTCGAAAATGTTTCGGCGTCGGATTTTTCGTTCGCATCTTGCACCTTCTCCCACGCCGAGGCTCGCGTTCGCTCGTTCGCCGCTGTTCCTTCCGTTACGCTTCTTAGCAGGCTCTCTTTCGAGGTCGAGCTGACCCGAGAGCGTGACGCTGACAGAATTACATCGGGGCCCTGGTCTTCTACCGTTGCCGTGTAGCGAGACCCAGAGAGCTCTTCTCTCGCGCGGTCGAACCCCTCGACTCTATGGCTCTATGGCTCGCCATAAATATCGCCGGTGACGTTTAGGGAGAAAAAAGAATCTGGCGGCTGGGAAGCACGGATGAGACCTCCGTTTACAAAACGACAGCCAGCAACGGTAGGCAAGCTACCGGTCTCCTATGCTCTGTACCTACTAGATGCCACGTTTGTGTTCTCGCGGAACGCGATCGACGCTGTTTTCGCCACGAGACATTTCGCCAAATTTCGTCGCGCAGATTCTTCGAATCGTTAAAAAAGCGAAATCATCCACTTCGTCGAGCATCGCTCTTTTCCTTATCGATCGCCTCATCGACGTTACCCCAAGCTATTACGGGTTTGCTTATCCTAAATCTCGTTCCGGTTAATTTATCGATCAAATAGAGCATCGTTGGACCTACGCTGTTCCGAGCATCTTTTAAATCCGGAGAAGCATTCTTTGTACTCGAGTACGTATCGAATGGGAATATGCTTAAAAATTCGATAACCGACTCACGCTTGTATCGTCTCGTTCCTGTTGCGGATATCGATAGCGGAACGACGGGCGTATATCTCGCTCGTGCAACCCGTGTATTTTAATCGAATTAGCGGTTATTTTCTTCGAACGATCGACTTGTTTGAAAAGGCGAGTTTACCTTTCAGGCTACCGACTCGTAGGTCGTACATCCTCGCTTCGGAATCGTCGTTGAATAAGCGACAATTTGTATGACAATTCCTCTCGATGGTCCGGTGCATTGTGCCGGCACGTGAAAGTACGAACGTGGGCACGTTGTATCGTATCGTGCTCGTTGTCTCTTTACCTCTGCCCCTCTGTTACTCTCTCTTTCTCCGTTTCTTCTTTCGCTTCGATCTCTCTTTCGGAATCACAAATGGACGCGCGCAAACTTCCGAAGTACGAAAGAGAGCTGGAAGGACCGATGAAACCGGCGAAATAAAAGGTGAGGAAGAAGCGGAGAATGGAACGAGATGGCAAAGATGAGAAGAAGAGCGCGAGAACGTGAGGGAGAAAGACGATAAGAGAATGGTAGAGAGCGAAGGAAGCGGGACTCGGAGAGAGAGAGAGAGAGAAAGAGAGAGAGAGAGAGAGAGAGAAAGAAAGGTAGAGCGCAGTCGGTCGAGAGATCACGATCCTTGGAGCAAAAGCAAAGGTCGATCCGTGCTGCACGTTGCAGGCCGACTATACCACGACGGTAGGACGAACGTTTATTAGAAGCGGAGGAAGCGCCTCTGTGACAAATGGCGTGGTTTCATTGTTGCACGAGGACCCCCGGGCCCACCGACAGGGCCGCATGGGCCCCTCTGCGTTGCTCGTAAATCCGAGCAACGCTGACGGATAGAAATCGGGACGAATAGTTGGCGCTGTTTCTGAACGAGACCGAAGAAACGCGTAACGCGCGTAACGCGCGCGACGCTCTGCGGCCTCCGAACGGACCGAATTATTCTATATCGCTCTATTCCCGTTTCGATCGCGTATTTCTAAACGTTCCGCAACGGCTCGTTTCCGACGTCGATACCTATCCTCGGGATAAGCGGCTTCTACGTTCGATTCGTCGTTCGAGCACGATACTCTCGGAATACGTCGAACCGTGGTGGCTGAGACTATCGCGCGTCTACGATCTCGACAGCGCAGCGGGACAAAGAGGAGAAAAAGGAAGAGCGCATAGGCGCGAAAAGGTAAGAAGAAACGATCGAAGCGTCGCTAGAAGAACGAAAGGAGAGTTCGTTAAGCGGCGATCGGAGGGGGGAGGGGGGCATAGGTCTGTCAATCGATCCGAGTCCTCAGAGAAACGAAGGGACCCCAAGATGGCTGCCCGAGAACGTACAGACGGGCCCCCGCTTCACCGGCATCAGCGACTTAGCATAAATCACTCCCGCTCCGCTCCACTCCGGTCCATTCGTTCTCTCGCTCGTTCGCTCGCTCGCTCGCTCGCTCGCCTGTTCGTTCTCTTGCTCTCTTGGTCGCTCGCTCGCCCGATATCCGGCTGCAGAAACGCGACCATACTGCGATCACAGCCCCGTCCGTCTTCTTTTTCTTTAAACGCGTTCTGGCTTCTCGCGATCGCGAACCGTTCCACGTCAACGATTTATCAAAGACAACGCGTACTTTTACGGCGCGACGCTTTCGAACGATCGCGCGTACGCGCCTGCACGTGCACGTACATACGTACGTGTACAGACGAACACGGCGCGATGCTTCGTTAACTGGCTGGACAGAAAATCGAGGACGATAAAGCGAAGGAAAACAATCGATCGAAACAGCGTCGAAGAAGGTTAGAAGAGGGAGCGATAGATCGAAGCAAATGGCTGAGAAACGGGCAGGATTCGTTAGCGATCGTGATGCAGAAAAGGCGAAGGAGGACAAAGAGAAAGGTCCGCGTTTTACCCTTCTCCGTCTTTTCCCGTGGTGGTAGTTCTTTAGGCGACTAGCTTCGTACGCACGACCTCGATATTACGATCTCGAGAAATTCGGGGGTAAGAGGAAGATAGAGAGAGAGAGACCGAAGAGAGGGGGGGGGGGGGGGGAGAAAGAGGGAGAGAGAGATCGAACGAGCAAGAAAGAGAAGGGAAGAAAGATTTGCAAGAGGTTGGGCGAACAGAGCAAACGGACAGGTCGCTTATTTATGGCAGCCATACTTCAGATATATGAACTGGTTCCCGTCGAAAGTTCGGGACGCCGCGTCTTTCCAGTTCAAAATGTATAGAGAGGTGTCCCGGCGCTCGCCTTCGTCGGAAAGATTTGCGAGGGGTCACCCTCGACGAGATATCGCGCGAGTTTAATTCTCTGTCCGTCGATCTCGAGGAAAATTATCAACCGATCCGTGGCCCTACGCGAAAGCTTATATCCGCGCTTATCCGGACACGTCGAGTAACCTTGCTCGTCGAGCAGTTACGACAGCGTCACCTTGTTCGAGAAGCTTTTCGATATTTGGCGAACGAGGCCGAGTCGCGTTCCCGCGTCGACGGACGAAGAAGCTCGTCGGACGAACGGTGAGAAGAGTGCGGAGAGAGCGAAGGGATGGTACGAACGGGGATCGGGGTTCGGGGAGAAGAGAGGCGATGGAGTAGATAAATAGATGGATGGGCAATATTATAACTCACCGGCTGTCATCCTGTACGGCGAGTCAGGCTGCTAATCAGACCCTGGCTCGCTCTCGCCCCTCGACCGACCCTTCACGAAAAATGGATTTATTGCCGCTCGCTTCGACTTCGGCACGCTATCGAGCTCTCTGATCCGTAGAACGTAACCATCGTCGTACTATTCGCCGCGTCGGGCCTTTTACCGAGTAAAAGTTGGCCCCCTTCTCGCCCTCGTTTTCCTCTCTTCGTATCCGTTTCCTTTCGTTATCCGTATTTTTCTCGTCGCCTCGAAACTTTTCAGGCCGTTCGTGGCTCTCGCGCGCGGTGCTCGATAGCCGAAGATTTTCCGAAGCGACCGCCGACAAAGACGACGGTTGTTCGCGCGATCCGCGAATCCGACGTACGAGAGCCGACGCTCGTACAGCATCGGTGGGCACAGCCAAGAAACGTCGCGGTCGAGACATAGTGGGGAGGGGGAGAGCTCAGGTGAGAACCGATGCATCAAGCAAACGGTGACACTCGCCTCTGCGCGGCGTGCATAGATCACGTCGACCTCGTTGCCGTCGGGACGCGGCGTTCCGCGACGAAGAGACGAGGGAAAGATCCGAAGCTTGGAGGGGTATGACGGTCACCCTTCTTCCATTCTCCCTACCACTTTACGATCCGTTGGCTTTTCTCTTTCTCGCGCTGGTCGCGTTCGGCGAGCACGGATGTACGAACCAAACGAGATAGACGCGAGGAAGAGAACGGAACTGTCTGAGATCCCTGCTCGAGAATACGCGAATGTACGCGCACGAACGCGCGCGTTCCCGTGTACGTGCTTGTACGTGCTTGCACGTGCGCGCGTGTGTTTTTTCAACGAGATTTATTACCGAACTCCTAATGCTTCGGGGCACGAGAAGGGGGTGCTGCCGCGTTTCCCACCCATCGGCTTTCACCCCCCGCTCTTCCGTTACTATCGTCGTCGACGGCGGCCTCGACGTCGTCGTAGTCGACGGCTTGGTCGTTGTCGCGTTGCTCGTGTTCGTCGTCGTCGTCGTCGTCGTCGTCGTTGGCCTCTCTGCGCCTCGCCGACACTTCGTATCTTCTCGCCGTACCACGGTTCGTCTTCGCCCGTCGCTTAATCCTCGGCTGCCACGCTATTACGAGTTGATTTACATTCCTGCGTTAACAAGGGCCAGCGAATCGCGCCACCGATTCCGTATTCCGCGACTCACCGCGTTTCGCCGTCGTCGCTGTTAAGCTCGTTTCCAACCGGCGGAGATTTTCGAAGCCAACGGAACCGACGCCTCCCGACGATCCTGAATTTCGAACGAATCGCAAGGGCTACCCGTAGACGAGCTTTAATCCGTCCCGCTAAGCGCCGCTACGGAACTTTGATTAGCAAACCCGTAAAGACGGAAAGGGTGTGTACGCGTTACACCGACGCGATAAACGTCGTCGCCGAAATATTTACGACTACGAACGGCATCGTGACCGCGCGATAAATCATTATTAAGCAAATCGTATTACCGTTTATAAATTTCACTCTTAAGGAACAGCAACGTTAACGAGATCGTCGTCGAAGGATTACGTAATTCTGACCGTGGCCGCGTTATCCGCGTATCCTTTCGATTTTCGAGATTCCCTCGTCCACGGACGGCGGATCCTCGGAGCGCACGCGACCATTCGAGGAAAGAGGTAGAATTCGAATCGCGGTGTCGCGGCCGAATCGAAAGTTGAAACGAAACGCGCGAAGGGACGAAAGGTTAGCGTTCGCTCGAGGGACTAAGACTAAACGGTGCAGCGAACGGACGCGACAGCGAGAAAAAAAGAGCAGCGTGGTCCGAATCGGGGCTTCGGGAAGGAGAGGAAGAGACGAAAGGAGGCTCACCACGAGGGGTGAGCCTGACCGAGAAACAGGGTGGACACGAAGAAGTCGCGAGTCAAGAAAGAGTCTCCTCGGTGAAACTAGGAAGAGTGGGATGGGGGCGTGGGTGGAATGGGGCATTAGTGGGGAGAGAGATACGTGGCGTCGGACCGGTGCGTGCTCGGGGGTGGGGATAGGTCAGGGCCGCGGGCGGAGGGATAAGGGCTATTCGCGTGGACGAGGGGCCAGACGGGGAGATACGGTCCGCTCGGCGCGGTGCTCGGAATGGGACGAGCGCGGCAAGGCAAAGGGTAAGAGAGAAAGAGGCGTAGCGCGTGGAGCGAGCGCGACGAGCCGAGCGAGAAGGAGACGGAGCGCCGGTGACGGGAACAGGAGGGCGGATAGGGGAATAATCGGCGGGGAAGCGTGGCGAGGGACGCGAGGAGAACTACCGAGCGACGCGGTGGGGATGAAAACGGCCTGGCGGGGGCAGAGAGGGGATGAATCGTCGTCGTCGTTGTCGTGGTCGTCGGTGGCGGCGGTGACGGCGGCGGCAGCGACGGCGGCGGAGGCAGCGGCGAGGTGGAGGGGGCAGAGGTGGGGAAGATGACCGCGGAGCCGTCAGTGCGCCACGTGCTGCCGTCGTGGGAGGGTCTTCGCTTTCGCTCCGTTCCGTCGCCGAGTCATGCTCGACACCGATAAATCGTGACTCGTTCGTTCCAAGTTGTAGTTGTCGCGATCCGTGTAATTCGTGAAATCCGCGAGAATCGCGATCGGTGAGGTGCGCGCGAACCCAACCGACCGACCACGAACAAACGTTTCGAGGAAAGAGTGACAGGCGGCTAGCGAGCGCCAAACCAGTTGAGTGAGTGGTGCGTTGCGTCTTTGTCGTCTTTGCGTGGGTGGAAGATTCGTGAGGATGACGCGGTGACATGGTGTCGAGGGAATCACGGAGTACACGCGCGACCCGATGCTCGTCGTCCAAGCGTCGCGTTGCTCCGCTTCTACTCGCGGCGAGGATAATCGCTCCTGACGCAGTCACGGAGCCGAGAACTCATCGGGACTGACGTTTCCTGCGCGCTGGAACCACTACTTCACGGTGAGTCCGTTTTCGCGTAGTTCGCGATCGAACGCGTACGCCTCGCTGTCGCTCGATTTCGCTCGATTTCGCTCGATTTCGCTCGATTTCGTGGTCAAAACTTGCCGTACGTCTCGGGGACGCGAACGATACGTTTGACACCGGTAGTCGACAACGAAATCCTCGATCCCGTTCCGTTTCCGACACCGAACGTTTCGTTTGATCGTTACCGATTCCGTGTTCGCGGCGAGATTAACGATTCGAATCGCGTCGCGTTTCGATCTTCTATTTTGGTCCACGCGCTCCGTTCAGATTTTCGCCCCTCTTACTCGTTCACGCGTATCTCTCTTCCTCGTCGGCTCCCCCTCCTGCTGTTTCGCGCACTCATCCCACCTCTCCTCTCCGCGACACGCATACGCGCATAGAACGTGCACGGGCACGAGTTCATTCGCACGCACCACCGCACGCTCGTACGCACGCATATACACGGCTACACGTTTATTCCTCGCTGATAGACGATAAACGGCGCACCGGTTAGCGAATGATTCGATTCCATCTATGTTCGCCGTTCGCGAATTTCTCGTCGAGAACGAGGAGCGCGGATACGAAGGAGAATATCCCGATCGGTGATCAGACGGTCTAACACCGGCTTCTTTCGGATCGTTCGAAGCCCGCGTCGCGCCCTCGTTCTAGGCCGTAACGATGGGACGCTTTGCCACGTGGCACAACGGTGTCACTTTGCTCGTTCGCGCCACGAATCCTCGCGATGTTCGAACGTATCGCGCGTGCAAACGTATCATTCGAATTGGACATGCCGATCAACGGGAGGATAGTTCTTTCGTTAGCGCCGTCCGAGCCTCTAACGCAAGATGGAGTCGGGCGAAATATGTAGTCGGTAGTTGCGATCTACAGGAGTCGCGTTCTTTCCGCTAGCCATCTAGTGAGTCGCGGACCTGTACGATATCGCGTACGCCGCGTTCGAACGCGACCTTTCCATCGGTAATGTTCGATTCAATTTTGTTCGACGAAACGCTGAAGCTCGCATCTATTAGTCGTAAACAGCTAGTTCCGCGATATCGATGGATTCGGGCGAATACGATTCATCGACGTAAAACCGAACAGGAGCGACGTCATTGGACAGGATTAAAAGCGCTCTGTCATCGCGAGACGTCTTCTGTACGCATCGCGACTAGTGCAATGCGTTTATAACGTTGTTTGTTCGAAAATTCGAAAGCGCGCGGCGCTCGATCCGCGCGAACACGCGATTCGGACAGCTTTTGGATTTTTTTAGCGGATGCCAATTATGGCTTCGCGTTTGACGCGCGACTGACATCGTTGACGTCATCGCATTCGGAAAATCCCGTACGTCAGCTTCTGACGCCGGACAGACCGCGCCGCTTTATTACGAGTCTTCCTTCCTACGCGCGTACAAAGTTTTATTCGCGCAACGCTCGTTCGCGTTCGCGGCCGATCTATCAAGACGAAAGTTGTACCGGTACTCGCGGAAGCTCTCTTCTCGAAAGTCAGCCGCGGGAGCGCGAGCTCCAACTCCTCTCTGCCGCGTCAATAGCACACACCCCCGCGATTCAGTAGCGCCTATTGAAGTCTGCGATGACGGGCCCCGTCTGTCAGCAGATCAAAGCCGAAGTAAGCTCTCTTTGTGATGCTCCGACGGGTCGGTATTTAATTATGTATGAGATCGATATTCGGGCCTTCGGGGGCTCTCTTTCAACTTCCCAGTCTCGGTGTCTCGATCTCGTTTCCTCTTACCTTGCCACCGATCAACGTACGCGTGTTTTCTCCTTTTCTCATCTTCTCGCTCTCTCTCTCTCTCTCTCTCTATTTATCTCCCTTTATCTCTCTTTATCACACTTTATCGCTCTTTATCGTTCTTTATCTCACTTTATCGTTCTCTCCGGATTCCGCTTGTCCGTCTCTCTCGGTTTCGGTACGCGTTCGTTACGGGCACGCTCTCGCCTCTGCCTTCCTTTTGTTCTCGATGCGAATGGAAAACAAACAGGTGCGAAGCTTCGCAGCTACAAAGTTATCGGTAGTTTAGCTTTCGTTGACGTTTCTCGTTTCGATTTATTCCCATCCGGGGATGCGCGGGAGAAAAATTCGTTGGTTCCGCGTCGAGGAAACAATTCGGGGGGTTTGTTTACGAGCTCGTACGCGTTTCGCGGGGTTCGAAAGGGCGGCGCTACGAGGCGCGAGCGCGAGCGCGAGCTTTACGCGCGCATTTAAATCTCGCCCGATCGTAAAGATCTCGTAAACGGCGAACGTCCATTCGCCGAAAGATCCGAACGATCTCGAGAAGAAAGACGAGATTATTACCGAGGTAAACGAACGCGGCACCGGTGCCGTTGTAAATTGTCGGGCGACGCCGCTTCCGTAACGTTTCAATGAACGATCGCGAACGTGCAAGTGCTACGCGCCGTTAATAGCGCACCGTATTCGAATCGACCTTCGTTTCCTGCACTCGCCACACCGACTTTTCTCGTTCTTTTGCTCGGCATATTTTCTTTCCGATCTGTACCGTGTCCTGTCGCGCTCTGCCGTCTGTCTCCACGATCACGATCGATCGTTCGGTATCGAGATTCACCCGCTACGCTAACTATGTACCTATAGCTATAGGCTTATTACCTGCGACTACGCACTCTACTTCCCGCTGGAACTGTTCGAACCGGCAACGCGAATCCAACTTTACTCGAATAGCCGAATAACTTTTTATATCGTCGTTTCTAACGATTATCGTCGCGGATTAAACGAACGATGCTTCTCGACGCGAGAACGCCGTGGGAAACTGGTCGACGAGCGATTCGTTTCGGATATTTATTCGTTAAATTTCACGACGAAAAACTCTTTGATCAAAATCATACCACTCGATGAACGTACCATCGGTTTTATCGTGATACATACGTCATACAAGGAACAAATTCAAACGAAAACAAAAAAAAAAAAAAGGGAAAAAAGCGTCACCCTTCGTGGACGCAAAAAAATATTAGCCAGCCGTGATGGCGCTAATTTGCCGCGACCCGCGGCGGTTCGGTTGTTCTTGTTCTCTTTCCATTCCCCTTCCTCTCTAGCTGCTGTTGTTTTCCCTCTCCGTTCGCCTGTCCGCCTATCCATCCACGCGTTCTTCTCCGTCTGTCGTTTAGTCGCGCGGTTGCTCGCTCGCTTTTTCGTTCCAACAAATCCATTTCGCTCGATTTCCATTTTTACGCATCGATTGCGCGCCTCTGCAATCGTACCGCACGACGAATGACCGCGAAAGGTTATCGTTGCGCTTCGAATTACGAGCGATGCGCACCTTTCGATTAGACGTGTCTCTCTACGCCTGTTCCCGTCTATCCGTATCGCGAGCGAATCGTTCCGTCTTCTCGCGCGTATTCTGTCCCATAAACGTGGCGAAACCTCGCGACAAACCCGACGATTTTCTGACCGAAACGGCTGTTGGTTCGCATTTTTCACCGAGGGAAAGCAGAAACACCGGCAGGGATACGAAACGCTGGAGGCTCGTCGACGATGCGGTTACTCGAACGAAACCGGATACAACGAGGGCGAGTATAGTGGCAGAGGGAGTTCGACGGGGGTAAAAAAGGGGTTCAAGAGGGGTGAAAAGGGGAGCGAGATGAAGGGAGAGAAGGAGGGAAACGAGCACGTTTTTGATCGGTCGCACAGAAAATTGTGTTTTCGAAATTAATTAATATCCACGAAATAATAATATATACTGGCTAATGATCGCGCAACCGTGTATAGCCAACTTGCGTTCTCTCTCCTCTCCTCTCCCTCCGTCTCTCCGCTTCCCCTACCGCTACTCGTCTCCCTTTCCCTTGGTTTACTCGCGATCACCCTCGGGCTACTTCCAACTGGATTCCGCGTGGCTCGTGACGCTCGTGATTCGACCAAAGTGCGTTTGACAATTTTTAATTATCGGTAACGAGTTTGACCACGAAGACAGGTCGACTGAAAAACGGTGCATCGTCGAACAATCGCAAAGCCGGTTCTGCTCGATCCACGGGTTCCCCGGTATTCTCTTTACTATTCTGTCGTTTCCGTTGTAAGCATCGAGTTCATAAATTGTTGTCCGTTGAACGCGAACGAGTGTTCGTCTCTGTGCCGCGTCACGTGGAGTCGCGTCGAATCGCGTCGAATCGCGTCGCGTCGACGGAACCGATCGCTGTTAACGGTTTATCGAAAGAGAAACGCGATAATTGGTGCGCGAACTCGTATTCGCGATAATCCTCCACGAGACAGAGTCTGCGCGACGCGTATCGAGTCAGTTCACTCCCGTTCGTGGTCGCGTTTATCGCGAATCTTTGTCGCGAACGACTCCGACGCCGTGCACTCGGTCGAAGATACTTTCCGAGAAATTTCTCGCGTGGAAACGCGCGGTAGGATGGTAATGCGACGGTAGCGTTTCGGGCGCCGCATCGATCAAAGAAGCTGCCAGCTTGACGCCGCAGACGGCTCGTAACTTATTCTCCTTACGCGACCGTCCGAATTTCCAGTCTCGTCGCGCCACTCCGCTACCCCTTCTCCGCTCTTCCTTTTCCATCGTTCGCGACTCTCGCCAGAAACTCGAAAATTCACCGAGTTTTTCCCGCTCCGGTTGTTCGATCATGGGCCCATCCATCGCGAGATACCTACGTATAGCGAAACTGGGATAGACGATATCTCGCAGTTAGTGCTCGAACAAGTCCAGAAACGCGACCGACGTACTTTATGTATTCGCGATAGACGATAAATTTGACCGCCCTTTCCGCCACGGTACGGAGAAAAATTCTTCCGTGAATCATCTGCTAGATTGCTCGCGCGATTTCACCTTGGATTTCGCGGGACAGAATCGCGTTTCGTTCGATTCGCCGAGAATGCGGAGCCACGAAAGGACCAACGAGTTGGTCGACGCACGATAAGCTCGCGAGGCGAGACGATAACGGCGTACGATCCAAAAGCCGTCCGTCGCGTGTCTCCGGAAGCGTCGCGTTTTCGCGGCCCGAACCGTGCGTGTCCGTGTCCGCGTCCGCGTCGTGGGCACACGCGCGTAACGGTATCGAAGTCGCGCGTAAACCGGTGAATCACTGGTTCTTCGCTCGCGTGGGAAGAAGAAAGTGGAAGGGGCGAAAGCCATTCGAGGACACCGATCTTTCGCGACGACTTATCGTCGTCGTAGTCTGTCTCGCTGTCGGCGAACGATCCGGGCACGTCGCGACCGGCTGAATCGCCGCTTCGAGAAACGGATTGCACGGAAATTGGTGGATCGAGCAGAGAAACTTTGTAGCCTTTCGAATCGGGCTTTGAACGCGAAATTGATTTTTCGCCGCGTTTCTCGTTCGAGGCGGCTCGTACGGATCGCGCGTACGTTCCACGATGGAACGAAAATTCGTGACCGATCGGTCCGGCTGGACGTTCGCGTTAACGTGTCCGGTTGGGTTCGTCGACACGGGGGATTTGCTTTAGACTCGTCAAGTCGATCGATTATTTTTGACAAGGTTGATCGATAGGCGGCCGAGCGAGCGGACGAACGTTCGCTGGTTATGGAACGTCGTATCGCGTGAATCACGCTCGTATCGTCCCCGTTGTTACCGGATAATATAATGCCGGATAGCCAGTGGTGGCCGCGTCTCGAAGCGCGGAAACCTCGCCTCTTTCTTTCGTGGAAACTCGATCTTGGCGCATAAACAATTTTTTCGTCGATCGACGATCGTTTCACGGTTCCGTGGCGTCGACTCGCCGACCGTGTAACCTAATTTCTCGCCGCGAGATTTTGTCGACGGTCTTACGACCTCGTCACGAAATGCCATTCGTCAGAATTTTATCGACCGACGACGGAGAGACAGACAGAGACGGAGAGAGAGAGAGTGTGAGAGAGAGAGAGGGAGGAAAAGAGAAAGGATTAGTCGCGTCGCGTCGTATCATCGTGATCGATTCGCGTCGATCGTCCGCGAATGCGATTCCAATTAACCCGCTTCCACGCATCGCCGACCGAGAACGTTTCAAGGCCTCGGTAAATTCGAACGTATCGAGCAAAAGACTCGCGCGCGATAATTATGATCGAGAGAGAATTCTCTGGCCGGAGAAAGAGAAAAGATCTCGGCTCGAGACTCCTGGAATTTGTGGAATCGTTGGACGAAACCGCTGGCGGCGGTCGTTCGATCGCTAGGACGCGCACGGTCTCGCGATTACTCGAGAAAGAAAAGGTGATTGGCCGTATAGGAGACGCGGGAACGGTCCAGCGGCGATTAGCCGCAGGCATAGCTCGCCGGGGCTCGAAGAGGAGGCAGCGGGAACGCGTAATCCAGGCGTTCGACCACGTGCCGGATATAAAAAGACTCGTTGTTGCCGACGATACATTACATAATAGGTATGCCCGTTCATAAACGGCGCCGCTTAACTATGAATGAAGCGGAGACCCGTACTCGCTCGCCCGATCGCCCACTTTCAGCCGTACCTACTACCAACCACGGCCGTCTTGACCGTGTACCCGGTCTTGACCTGCCTCGAATCGCGTAAATCCTAATCCGTCCTTGCACCGATCGGGTTGCCCGCCTGCCCGCTCAACAGCCACAGCCCACGGATTTCGAATAATTCAAATATTAACGAGCAACACCGACGCACCTGCCGCGTTCGGTCAACGGTTAATTATCGATTGTCGATTCGCGTATTACTCCGCGTTAACGATTAACGCCGCGCAACCTGGGATACCGTTTATTTCCATGGGAATCTCGCTCGACATTCGTTACGCGCGCTCTACCGTCGCGCGTATCCGATCGCGAGTAGGTTGCAAAATTTCTCCACGTCCGATCCGCTTGTTTCCTCGTGAAGAGCGCAGACGACTAACCAACCCGTTCGATTCTCCAAACGGTAAAAGGGACAGAAAAAACGTCTAAGAGGCTCAGGTGCAGGTATGTCCGGCGTCCGGCTCGAAAGATCGAGTTGCTCGCCGTCTTCTCGAATGCCTCGAGAAATTTAAAACGTCTAAGCCGTCAACTTTTCCGCCCCTGTTGCTCGATGCGGCAACCTTTTCCTTCGCGCGTTGCTCTCCGTCCTTCGTCGACTTACAGCACGTTTTTTTCTTTTTATCCCAGCCTCTCGCAAACTGCGCCGCGTTAACGTTGCCTCGATTTATTCGCGCGTTACGTACACTGAAATTACCGAATTGTCAAAGAAAACGCGAAACGCGAAACGCGAAACGCGAAACGCGAAACGCGAAACGCGAAACGCGAAACGCGTCGAAAACGTTGTAGAAGAAACGAAAGTTTTCGATCGTGATTTTCGTTCGTTCGCCGACTGCGAACGATCCGCTCGATCGGAACGAAGCACTCGTAACCAGCTCGAAACGGTCCGAGGCTACGGCCAAACCTCGCTTCTCGAAGATTGACAGCTGCGAAGAGTCATCTTCGACCGCGTCATCGTGATCGTCGTCCCGATCGTCGTCCTTACGGACGGCACCACGATGATTGGCTGAAAGAGCATTTGTTTCGTGACGCAGCAGGGGCGAACGAACAGAACGATTCGTCCGGCATCGGTTCGTGGTCGTACTAGCGGTCCGCGAACGTGTTCGTGCCAATAATACGCATCGGCCAAGACGCGCGTTCGTCGACGAATATCTTTCGCATGCGGGGAGGACAAATTTAACGGTGAAATCGATGCAAAAGTCGTGGAAGGTTTGCAACTTTTTGCTCCGACGAAATATATTCGTCCGAGAAAGTATCGGTCAGATAGGAAGGAGCGAATGAACGATGGAAATCGTTCGCAACATCGCGAACGCGGCTCGCGCGGTTCGTGGCTGAGAGGCTGCTTCGTCACCAACTAGCCTTTGGAGCTTGCCGATGCATCGGCTTCGAGGCTGGGAGGAACAAACGAGAGGAAGGAATTGGATGTAAGAGAGAAATAGGGTGTACCTGAAACGAAGTATCCGTAACGGCAAGGATAATAAATAATAAAGGTGTAGGTATAGTTATACATAGGTATAGGTATAGGTATAGATATAGGTATTATAGGTATGTAGGTATAGGTACGGGAGATTGATGGCTGCACCATGACTGACGTTCCATCAATCACCTCTTCGCCCTTCTCACGAAGGATCGACCAGCTACGACCCACCTCCGGCTTCGTTTTCTTCTTCGTTCCATTCTCCTTCTTCGTTCGCTCGCTCTCTCCGTTAGTCGGAGGTTTTTTCGTACTCGCTATTATCGTACCGGTCCTTATTAGTTCGGTACCTTTCGCGCGCGGTCCTGTCGGTTCTCGGTTCATCGAGAAACGACTACCTACCGCGGCCGATGTTCTTCTCGTCGCGCGGTCCCACCGTGACCACGCTACTTTTGTATTCTCCTCCTATTTGGCGTCCGCCTATTAAAAAGCCGGCTATTCTCCACGGACGTAGACGCTGCGGCTCCTAATTCTCCGGGATCGTTCTTCGTCCTTTTTGTCGGTTTTCCATCATTTTGCATGGTCATTCGGCCATGCGATTCGAGAGAAAATCGAACGCGTTCGGAGGCGGTAGAAAAGCTCGTAGAAGCTCGTAGAAGCTCGTAACGAAAGCGCGCCGGCCAGCGAACAGGGCCAAGACCCGGTGAGCACGCTTCGGTTCGGTCGCGAACGGGGACGGGCTGGTGCTGGGGCGGTAGAATAGGGAGACCGAGAGTACGAGAAGGCTGCCATCCGCCAACTAATCCGTCCCCTTCGGCGTATGGTGAGTGGCCGAGACGTATCAATCGGAAGGCTGGTATAAGTTTCCGCCGTTGTGGTCCGCCGGTACGGAGGTTAGCTGTCGTGGTCAGTTTCGAATTGCGGCGATGTCAGTGACAGCTGTGCTCGAGGGCCGCGTATTGAACTCACGTCCAGTCACGCTCCTTTATACCTACTTACCTTGCCCCTTCTTGCACCCGTCCTTCTCTCTCTCTACCTTTCAGCAGCCCCTTCTCCTCTTTCCTCTGAACCGTCTTCCTCTCTTTTCTCTCGTACCACCCTCGATCGCTTCTTCTCCTTCGCGCTCCTTTCGATCGGCTAGCTGTTCGACTCGTTCGATCTTGCCCAAAGGAATGTTTCCGCTTCGAAACGACGCGAAGCGGAGAAAGGATCGTTCGCGTAACGGACGCTACTGACCAGTATTAAACGCGTATAGCCCTGCACGCGCGGTACACGACCATCGCGTTTTCCTTCGACGAACAAGACGAACAAGGAAAACGCGAATAAACAGCGAACTTCTCATCGACGCCTTTCCCTACGGAAGCAGAAGAAGAAGGCTCGCTGCGCGTTACGATCGGCAGCGAATCTTTCGACGACCGGTCGTTTGCTCGACTTCTTTAATTAAAGCTTTCCATCCCTCGAGAAGATTCTCTCTTAACCGTAGTATTTCGGTAGTGTTCGAGAGGGGGTGCGAGGATACGCAACGATATCGAAGCGTCGTTCGAGAGGCGCTCACCGCTGAAGGGGAATAAGCCGAAAGGAAACGGCGAGAATAGAGAGAAGAAAATGCGACGGAAAGCGAGAGAACGTCGGACGGTGCACGTCGGAAACCCGTTTAACTTCCCAATTACTAGAAACACTGGGCCATCGAGGCGAGTATTAAATGGGCTTCCACCCACGGATACCAGCGCGGCATGGCGCGGCATGGCGCGGCATGGCGCGGCATGGCGCGGCGTTTCTATTTCCCTTCGCGAGCGCTCTCGCGATATCTCGTCTCTGCTCCTTTTGTCGGTACGAAGATAGAGAGAAAAACGGAGAAACGCCAACGAGACGAAGATAGAGAGGGAGAGTAAGTGGAAGGATAGAAGAAGATGGAAAGAAAAGGGAGGGATTTGGCGCGAGTGCGTTGGCTTCGAGTTCTCTTACCGTACCGTTCGCCTATGGACGAGCTATACTCGGTAGGTATAACGGCGCGGCGCGGTGGCAGGAAGAACAGGCGCGATATTACGCCGGAGCCGGAGTTTCGACGATGCTCTGGAGAACGAGACCGGTGGTCGTTACGAAGAATAGAGACGGGGGCAAGAGTCGGGCCATCGGAACGTTTCGGGACGTTTCAGGACGTTCCAGGACGTTCCAGGATGTTTCAGGACGGTCGCCCAGGGACGTTTCGACGCAACGAGCCCGCCTTATCTACGCTATATCCGTTGGTCGGTGAGACGCCGAGTCCGACCGACCTATCAACCTTCCACAGTTACCTATCCGACTCCTACGAACGGATAGACTTACACGGAATACCTGTCCCTCTCTTTCTCGCAGAATAAATCTCTTTTCGTTTCGATGCTCCGCTTATCGATAAATACACGATACTTCGACGTTAACGGCAGATTTTGCGTTTATCGCATTTAAGGCGAGGCAAAGAGAAACGAAAGAGTGACCAGAGTACGAACGAACGAACGAACGAGCGAGCGGACGAACGAACGAACGAGCGGCAAAAAATGAGGAAGGGGGACTTGACGATTTATAATCGGTGACGAATGAGGCACGATCACAGGGAGCCCTCGTCTCTCTGGCGTTTTATAAATGTCGCGGAGCAATAAAGACGCTCGATGGATTAGCCGTGAGCCTGGCATTCCAAAGGCAGAGCGGATTCTATTCTGGTGATTTGAAACCAGGCACGCGCGTCCAATGAATCAATCGAATCCTCGTTCTTTTTCTTTCGCGTCTAGGAGCTTTGATCTCTGCAGAAACCTTTAACTCGGTTCACGAAGGACGAGCGTTCCGGTCGATTCCAGATTTTTTCGCGCTCGTCGCTTTCGCCGCGCGGATTCGTTCGAGACTCGCGTTTCTCCCGGAAAAGCTCGTCTCGTCGAAGAAAAGTTCGTTCGTTCAAAAGGTCGTTCGATGCAGCGTCGCTGTACCGACGAATCGAGCGCAATTTTCCTCCTGTAATTCTTACGATATCGTCACCGTATACGTATACCGAAGTTACCCCCGGTGAGTGGCTCACAGCGAACCTCGATCGTTCTTTTTCTTCGGCGACGGCGTGACACGAACACGCCGCTGTATCCCCGCTGTTCCAAGAATTCACGTACGCGTCATAAATAGTGGCCCTGCTCGCACTCTGCCGGTTCCTCCACCGCCTCACCCTTCCTACCTTCGATTTCTCGCACGTTTCGACGTTTTCCAATATTCCAAACTGCACCGATTCCATCTGGGGTCCCTTCGAAGCTTCTTCAACGTCTCCCACCTCTTTTCCCTCGTGTCTCTATCTCTCGCTCCTTCGCTCTTTTTCTCTTTGTCTCGCCACTTTTCGAGCATCGATCCACCGTTTCGAGTTCGGCTAGCTCGTCCAACGAGAGTCGTCGAACTCTATCGGTGCTCGACGAAGCGACGTACCACGACAACTCGGAGATACGTATGCCGAGAACGGTTCGAATCGGGCGACGCGGTGGAAAAAATCGCGTGGTGCGACGGTCGTTCGACGCTCGTCGACTCGACGACGGACGCACCGATCTATCCCGCCGAATGGAATTGGCGCCAAACGTTTTACGAGCATGCGCTCGTTCCTCGTTCTCGGCGTGGGTTTGTTGTGCGTCGACCTTTACCTAACGGCACCCTCCGCTCCGAGTCGTAGTTATCCCCCTTAGCTCCGCTCGGCTCCCTTGGCCTCCCTCTGTAACTACCGCCGCGCAGCCACCCCCGTCGCCAACCCTGACCTGATTTATGGGATTCTCCAAGTGTCTACCCTGCCGACGCGCGTTTTCGAGCCTCCCTCCCGTCACGCCGTAACCCCCTGCCCCATTCCCTCCGCCGCTTTCTCTCCGCACGGTTCGCGCAGACAGCTGGCTAGCGTTTCCACGAACTCGTGTTCGCTTCGCCGCTTCTCGGCCCGTTTCTAGTTTAACGCTTCTTCTTACCGATCGAGCTTCGACTCGTCGCGGTTTTTACCACTTTCTCCCCTCCGCGCCCATTCCTCTTTTCCCTTCGTACACTGCTCGCCGCACGGCTTTCTCCTCTTTCCGTTTTCCCGGTAGATACGCTCGAGTAATATACGAGTCTTGCATCTGTTCCTCGAGTGACGCAACGTCCCGCCATAGATCACAGCCAGGCTTTTAGAGAGCGAAGGCTGTTAAGAGGAGCGCGAGAGAAACGGCTTCGGTACACGAGAGAAAGAGAGAAACAAAGAGCGTCGACGAAGAGGATCGGCAGGGCGCCGCGGACCAGGCTAGAATACGACGGAGAGCGAGAGAGAAACGCGGAGGAGTTTTTAGGAACAAGAGCGACGGGGAAAAAAGTATCCCTGTGCCACTTTACGAGCAGCGGTGAAATTTCGAAAAGGCCAACGACGGAATTTTTCAACGACGATCGTGCGATCGAGACGAGCAAAATAACGCGAACCGATCGGCTAAATACCGGACGCGTCGTTGCCGAGAAGAACGAGGGGGGACGCGATACGGCGATAGAAGGCAGCGCGCGACGCACGAACCATTCAACAGAGATATACGAGCGAGAGTTTGTTCGCGCTTATGGCTCGCGTCTCGAAAGAGGGTGGTAGGTTCTGCAAGGGCTAACTGCGAGGGGCGGAAGGACCGAGGGAGGCGCAGGGTTGCCGGTTTATCGGAGCACCCTTATGCCCATTATACTTCCTCGTCCCCCGACGGTAGAGGTTTAACGGCGAGCATCCCCCGGTCTCGTCGCGCTTTTCGTCGGTCTCGTCGCGCTCGGTTCGCGCGGTTCGACCCTGGCCGAACAGCACCGGCTCCGAACAACGCCGAGCGATCCCGAGGCCGAGCGACGCGGTCGAGGCTCGGCGACACCGGGTGACGCGGCGCGCGAATTAAAACGCCTCATAAATATCTGAAACAAAGGCGGCCGCTTTCGAGGGCGTACGGTGGAAAGATATACGACCGGTTAGAATGGCTGGTAACCGGTGGATAAGAGAGGGGTCGGGGAATTGGTTGTGGCTGCACGGGGGACGCGACTCTAACCTTTTACCACCGTTCGGAAAAACTATGTACGCGGTCGAGAAAGAAAACAAGAAAGAGGGACGAAACGGGAATCTATCGTCGGAGGTTAGAGGGTTAGTTGTTGGATCGATCGGTCGGTCGGTCGGTCGGCCGAACGATCGTGGTCGGAACAGGACAGTTTTCTGACCATTTTCACTTTTTTCTCTTTCAGGTAAGTAGTGGTCTCCGATCGTTTGAAAAGCGAGCGGCCCGCAGCCGCCGCATCGGACGGAAGACATGCGCAGCAAGCAGCAGCCGAGGCCTTCCTTTCGGTGGCCGCAGCAACGCGGTGATAATCTTACCGGTAAATATTTCAAATTCGCAACATATCAATACGCACGAGTATCCAGCCAAACGCGCGCGCACGCATCCACTCGCTCGAGCATACACTTGTTTCATTCGTAGAATCGTTATGCTTTCCGTGTGCGTCGATACGCGAGTGTCCTCTATCTTTACGAACGCGTTATTTGCATGCGTACTCTCGCCTATTCGACTAGATGTTGTGCGAACACACCTTCTAACGTTCGTCGATCGTTTCATCCTTCCCGATTCCGCGATAGGCGGCACCGATTACGTTCGTTCGCTTCCTCATCCGCGCGCCAAAACATTGCCTCTCACGACTAGTTCGTCGTATCCGTTTTCCGAACGAACGCGACGAATCGGCCGATATTTGACCACGCGACCACAGGGTGTAACGGATTGTTGCGTTCGACGCGCGATAGCTGTCGAAACGCAAGAACGCGGACGGATTCAGGTGGCATGGCAACGCTTTCACTTTGTCGAGAACACCGATGTTAACGTTCGGGATTTATGACGTCGGTAAGCGAGATCGATTAGTCGTTTCGCGAGGAGAAGCAAAACGACGAAGCCTCGATCGCTCGAATTAGCGGTGAAAACGGCGGGGAATGTCGGGAACGGAGTCTTTCAACGGGAACGTACGAGAGCGTTCGCCTAAGATTCGGTCGGTAATTCGTTGGCAAACGAAGTCGACCGCTACGTTGGACACGAGAACCTTCGATGACGCTCCAGACAGATCAGAGATATCGAGCGATCGCGTCGCGTCGGTGGAAACGAATAACGAACGCGGATAAAGAACAAGTTGGCGTGCGTGTGCTGGACAAACGGGGTCGTCGAGGGACACGCGACTCCTCTCTCCGATAGCCTCTAGCAGAGGGAATCGTACCCCGGTCTCGACGATAACCCGCGAATGACGTGACAAGCGAAATCCTGTATCCACGGTCCGGCTGGCACAGAATATCGGCGGACGTCGTCTAAATGAACCGTTGTACCTTCTGCTTTGATTTCAAAGAGCGGATCCCTAACAGCCGAGGAATATTCATTTAAATATCTGTCGATACTCGAGTCCGACGCGAGGATTGCACCAATGTCACCGATGGACTTATGTGCCCTATCCCCCTATCGCCCTACCCCCTTATTCTCCTTCCATTCCCCCTACTCCGTCTCGTACTCGTTCTCGTTCTCGTTCTCCATTCCGACTACGCGCGCACCTACTACCTGTCTACCTGCTCGAGTTATATCTATACACGCCCACCACCGGCCAACGTCCGATCTCTGTCGCGATGTCGCGAAATCGTTCGATTCCACGCTTTGTTCTCGCCGCGTCGGTCGCGCACCCTTCGATCTTTCTTTCCTCTCTCTTTCGCTCTCGGTCCAGTGTTTCGTTCCGTCTCGTCGCCGTAACTCGTCAACGCGAATCTCTTCGCTCACCTTCGAACGCGACCTAACCTAACCGCGTTTTACGAGTCGAACGCGACCACCCGAACGAGCAGACGAACTCGTAGGAAGAGCAGCAGCATCCTTCCGACAGGCGCCAGTAGATGCATCGAGGGCTATAGCGGTACACCGAACCGCGTCGGAACGATCGGTCGAGCCACCAACGCTAGCCGGACCAACACGAAAGGAGAAAGGAAGCGAAGAGGAGGAGGAACGTGGAAAGGAGCACTTTGCGTGCGTCGTTCGAGAGAAGCTTAATGCCGCCGTAAAACGCGCTAACGACCGACTCTCGGTCCTACTTCGTCTTTCACGAGCTTTCGTCGATCTCTGCCTTCCGAAATCGTTTCTACTATCTCGGTGCAACGCGTGTCCCTTCTTCTTTCGAAACATGTCTTTCGATAACGTATAGCGTATAATGTAACGAGCTTCAACGTGCAACGCGGCCGATACAATATATCTGCTTTTTTCCGTTACTTTTTGAACGATCGATTCAAATTAAGCTCCAACGCGACGTTTCCGCAAGCCGATTATATTCCAACGAAAAACATCGTTCTCTACATCACGTTGTCAGCGATCTTTCCCTGTTTCTTCGAAAGCGATTATACGACGTAATCGCGATATCCAATAGTCCCGAAATCGCTGGTTGTCCTGCAACGAGTGCCCGTGTATAGCGTAACTCTGTGATACGAAAGAAGGAGCGAAGAAAGCGGAGGAGATAGAAAGGAAGGAAGGAAGGAAGGAAGGAAGGAAGGACGGAAGGACGGAAAAGGGTAGGAAAACTCAACTTTACTCCCCGAGGGTAACGCTCCGCGCATTCCCCACCTCTGTCGTTGGTTCTCTTTCCCTCGCGTTTCCGCGGGTAGTCCTAGTAGCAGCATTTTAATCCGGCAAACCGACGTCACTCCACCGCCCCGAATAATCAGCCTGAAATTCGTTGCGAGCGTAGGCAGGCGAATTGTCGCGAAACGCAACAAAAGAACGAGATATTAGTCGGCTGCGGCTGCTGGCCAAACTGTACGGCCGGGAAGCGACGCAACGGTGGAAGACACTGCCGACTACGGGGAACTGTGCAGAGCTTGACATTCTCGACCGTATTTGATTTTATCCTTCCGGGCTTCTAGTCGACGACTACCACCGAGCGGACGGCGTCGACGACGGGCGATTACGCTGTGCGTCGGAGGAACTGGATATCCTTGTACTTTGTCGCGACGATCTCTTCGATTATTCCGATCGACATCCGTCGCTTATCGATCGAATAATAAAATAATCCCGTCTTCTAGTCGACGCGTTTGCATACGCCACCGCGCCAGCTAGATCAATTACTAATTTATGCCGGTGCACAAGACACTCGTTTTTTCTACGATTTCAATTACGCGTCCTCGAATCGATGCGATATTCAAATCGAATAGCGATAGAAATCGAGTTAACGACAGAGAACAGTTCTCGACGAGACTTCTTGCCGAAAGACAAGGTTATTAGAATAGGGCTCGAGTGAAAGAGCGGTAGATGATAATATGGAAGGAAGCCGCGGCGGAAAAGGGGACGGAGCTGCAGCTTGACGCGGACACTAGGACACGTTCGTTCGCGAGGAGCGTCGGTGCATTCGTACCGGTCGATGCATTCGCTCGACTCGAAGAAGTGGAAAGACCGAGTGGTACACGGGAGTGTAAGGAGAGCGGAATGAATCGCTGCCACTCAAGCAGCAGCGGCAGACGGACGTGCCGGACGGGCTGACAAGGCCGTACTCGTTGCTCGCTCGTAGCTCGACGCCGCGCAACGCCGCGCCACGCTGCACCGACGACCACGAATACGCTTCCAGCCAACCGCGTCGATATGACTGTCCACTACCGATAACTACGACTTACGGTTGCTAAGTGTGCCATCTTTGTCGCGATCGCGCGACGCGGCATGCCCGAGAAAGCTCTGTCTCATCGGCTCTTCGACTCGACGACTTTTCGTCTTTCGCCAGTTCCTCGATCTCTCCTTCGCTTTCGTCCCCCCTTCTTAATCCTCCTACTCCCCTTTCTTCTACTCGACTACCACCACTTTCGCTCGCTCGTTCATCCGTCTACGCGTTTGTCACGCGTAACGCGTATCCCACACTCTCGAATGCGGCTTAATTATAATACGGAGATATTTATTACTGGCCGTATCGTCTATTTCCGTCGACGACCGTAGGAGGACCGCGAGCCGAACGATATCGCGAGGAAGGCTGGCTTCGAGCTGACGGACGCGTCGCGTCGCGCGAACGGTCTCGTGTTCCTCGTTGACGACGAACGGAGTCGGATCCGGCGGGGCGTAAGAAAAATTTCCAAGCGGACGGGTGAAAGTAACCACGCGGGAGACTCGCGAAACGAGTGACAGAAACACGAGGACGATTCGTGGATCCGGCGATCCACGATGCGCCGCTGCCGAGTCGCGTGTTGTTTCCGTTAGAATTTATGCGAGGACGAGTGATAAGACCGTTCCGAATAATACGGTCCACCTCCACCTGCCAGCGGGCGGCAGTAGCCTCTCTCATTTTTAATTCCCCACGGCCGGCCCTCGATCTCGCTAGATGGTATCGCGGCCAGCGATCCCAGCCGAGCCTTTCAAACGAACGCACAATAGGCTTTCCGAGCTTCGCGTCAAAAGCGTCCAGGTGCCTTTGCTTTGCCTCGCTTCGCCTCGCTTCGCCTCGTTTTGTTTCGTTTCGCTTTGCTTTCGTCTCTGCTCCTGCTCTTGCTCGTGCTTTTGCTAGCGCACTTGCTACTACTTTTCTCGCTCGGCTACACACCTCGGTTCATCTTTCCCTTCGCGTACCGCTCGATACGCGCCGATCGTTTCGCCAGATCCCCCCTTGCTCGTGTTTCGGTCCAACGTCAATTATTTCGATTATACGCAATGCGGTTATGCTTGTCGGAATCAATCGGTGCGACGCGGTAACGAAGACGAAGGAGAAGAAGCCATCGAAAAGACCTCGCTTTCGCCTCTCCCGTACGCGACGCATTGCAATTAATATCCCCGTCGCGACGACCTCGATCTGTCTCGATGCACCTGGCTTTCGTCTCGTCCCGCGCACTCGAACGATGACTCGAAATGACGGGACTGGAATTGATATTCGGAAACGAGACCACCGAACCCGTTTCGGTTTCTTCGTTCGTTCTGTGCTCGCTCGTTTCCGTCTCGAAGTCGCACTTTTTTTTTCCCCGCCTCGCCTACTTTTCGCCATTTTTCACCCTTTCGAATTGGCCCGTTGTTCAGTTCGCGCCTCGACCGATCGCGAGCCGCGCGCACCACAAATCGCCGTCCGTCTAGATCTCGTCGCAGCCGACGAGAAGAGAAGCGGCCGCGCGAGAAGGAGAACGCGAGCGTGGCCCAGATGGAAAGGGAGAACGTAAACAGAGGCAGAAAGAAGGGAGAGACAAGGAGAGAAAAGAGAAGCGAGTGGACGCGAAGTGGACGGTACGACCCGTCCATCACGTAGCTGCCGTCAGATTATCGTTCCGACACTTTCCAAGTTATTCCGACCGTGTGCCTTTTCGCGGCGTACGCTGTTCGCTCCTCTCCCGTTCCCGCCGCGAGAAGATCGCCGACTCTTCTGCCTCTTCGGTTACTCGCTTCTCTTCGTATACGTTTCTCTTACACGTATACGCGCGGTTCGTTGCTCGTCCGACGAACGGACGGACGGACGGACGAACGAACGAACGAGCGCGATACCGTTTGCGTAAACGAGCAACGAAGAAGGACAGAAACGGCGCGCTCGAAGGGTAGGCAGGGATGTCGAGAGGAGAACGGAGAACCAAGAACCGCGTACCTGCGTATTTCAAGTCCGGTCGACCCGTTTGACCGGTGTCGATCAAATTTCCGAGGACGAGATTATTCAAGGCCGTCGACGATCGAGACAAAGCTCCTTTCGCGGCCGTACAGCTCTTCTCACCGTCGACTCTTACTTTTTCTTTTCTCGCCTCGCTTCCTCGGCTTCCAAAGCTTCTTTCGTTTTCGAGACGCGTTCGTCTCGATTTCGTCGTACGGTTCGTGGAAGCTCTCTCGTCTCGCCTCGCCTCGCTACGCCTCGCCACGCATCTCCTCGAATCGAATAGCTGCGGTGCGGTGATCGTTCGCGGTTACGCGTCCGACCGCGTTTTTCACTGGTCCGTCGGCCGCATCGCGTCGCGAGTCCTTTTTCCAACGGCGGATTAAAAAGCACGCTAGTTGCCGAGTAATTCGCGACGAATAATCGTTTCGGCGCGGCGCCGAAATTCGCGGCGTGGACGAACGGAACGTGCGCGCGAAAACGCGCTCGCAACCTCGACCACGCGCGCGTCATTCGATTAATAATTCATCGTTCTCGATTCGATTACCTTCCGAACGAAAATAAAAAGAGAAATAAAAATAAATGTAGCCGGGGTGAGGAACGATGCGCGGGAAACAGTACGGGAGGATGACGTTACACGCACGCGCCTATTCGTTTATCAAATTATTTCAGTTTTATACGAGCGTATCGATCGAGCGAAAACGACCACCGTTCGAACGTTGGACTCGTTTCGACCAGATTACCGACGCTTTTCGCCGCGTTTTCCTTCTTGTCGCTCGATACCGAACCCGTTCGAACCGTTCCGCGAATAAAAGCGCGAAAGATGCCTACTCGCGGTCGCGCGAGCCTCGTTGCTGGTCGGCTAATTATCGCTCGTTAATTGACGCAGCGTCGCCCTCGTTACGCGTCTATCATTAGGCAAGGCAAAAGTGTACGCGAACCGAGAACATCAGCACCGCGTATTAAAATGCAAACATTCCAGTCGGTTCGGACAGTTTAATGCCTCGTTCGATTCGAGCGCACCGGCCAGGTAATTAAATCGAATGAAATTACGAACGATTAATGCTCTGGACGCGTTCGTGGGTCACGAATCAGCGCGAAATCACCGAATATCCGACAAAAAGTGTATCCCGAAAAGAGTTATTTCTGCTCTTTCTTTTTCCCCTCGCTTTTTCTCTCCCTCCCTCCCCATCACCTTCTCTCATTCTCTCTCTTTCGCTTGGCCGCCTTTTCTCTTCGTCAAACTACCGCTTACAAAATTCGTCGTCGAAATTTGAAAACGCTGTCGAAGAAGAGGAGAGCAATGGAGCCGGGACTGAGCGTAGAGCAAAAGAGTAGGCGAATCGTTGCGATATTTTTGCGGTGTATTAGATTATACGAAGCGGGACGCGTTTCATCCCCAATCTCCAACATGGGCGAAGGCCATTATCGCGAAATACTGCAGATGCATTCGCGCACACGACGTCGTTTTCGGACATTAGCATATCCGTGCAGCATGTACGAGCGCCGGCCGCGTCCGATGTGCGCGTAAGTTAATGTGGCCGCGCGAGAGAACGATGCGACGTTTCTCTGATGAAGTCGAGCCACGACGCGTAATAAGGGTCGCGAGAGACCGACCGCGCGGATGGACGTCGCTAAAAGGAGAGGATAGCAGCAGCGACAGCGGCGGCAGTAGCCAGCAGGAGAGCGCGGAGACGCGCGTCGAGGGGTTGCATCGAATCAGGGTCGAATCGGTGCTCGACGTTACGCCGAATGCTCGTTTGTTCGTTTGCTCGTTGACGCTCGTTGACGCTCGTTGACGAAAGTGGCAGCGAATTACAGGGAATTATCGAGAACGGCAAGACGCGAAACCTCCGATTCAAGGCGTAAAAAAAATGTTGGCACGGTTGCGCGCGCTACGAGTATCGAACGTACGGTCGGTAGCTAAACTCAAGGTGGTCCACTACATCCCTGGATGAAGTTGACGCGCGGGGTGGACCTGTCGAGGAGAAGGGTCGAGGCTGGAAGCGGACGTGACACGGCCGTCTTGTGACCCGTACCGTCCCACCGACGCGACACGACGCGACGCGACGCGACGCGACGCGACGCTCCTTCCTCACCGTTCAACCCTCTCCCAACCCCGACCCACGACCCCTCCAGCCCCGCTACTCAGTCCACATGCCACCACGCCGACCGACCGCCGCTAGTCCAGCTCTATTGTTGTTATTATTAAAGGGGGTCGTTGGGGGATGGTTGCCGGTCGGGTGAGAGGGACGATGACGGAAAGGAAGGCGGCGTCTGCAGGTGACAGATGAAACAGCTACCCTCTCCCTCGCACCCTTTTTAGATCCCTCTTGTTCTCTCTTTACATTCTCTTTCTTCCTCTCTCTCTCTCTCTCTCTCTTTCTCTCTCTGTTGCTCTACTCTCTCGCGTTCTCCTTTTCGTTCTTTCATCGAATGCACTTGTTCGCTCGCACGCACGCGATCGCTCTTACGGGAGGAACCGAACGAGGAGGACGGAATATTGTAAAGGGAAAAAGGGGGTAGTCGGAGAAAGAGAATCCTCTGTTTCGTTGCTCGAAACGCACGTTCGCCCATCGCGTACCACACCCCACGCGGTTCTTCGACGTGTCTGGCGAGCGTACGTCGTCGAGGCCGATGACGCTTTCCTCGGACGGCGTGGCAAAACTTTCGTTGCGCGTATACTTTGTCCGATGCTCGAATCGACCCTTTCGAGTAGCGTGAAGAAAAGACGAGAGAAGAGAGGTGTAGTCGATGGAAAGGATTCGAGACCGAAGGTATCATCGTGCGTTGCGTCGCTCGGAACGAACGAAGACGCGAAAAGCGGAAAAGAAACGCAGGGGTAGTTGGTCGAGGTTAATTTGATCACGGTCCGGCATACTCGGATCCGTCGACGGAATGGACAGTGCGGGACACGCGAGGAATGCGCGTTTCGCGTTCTCTCGGTCGTGCCGGCAAAGAAAGGAGGTCGCGTAGCCACGTACGTTTGCTACGAATTCTCTCGTTTCACCGTGAGGACACATCGTCCCGGTCCGCTCCGAAATAACTCGACGTCACGGATCGTCGTCACCCCCCTTTAATCGCACCCGACCAACACCCTACACGGACAGAACGCTCCGGCATTCGGTCCGTTACCCGTTACCCCGTTACCGTCCTCGACAACTCGGCGAGATTCGAGGATCCAACGGAGATCCACCAGAGACGAAACCAATAAACCGCTTCGGGACACGATATTCGGAAGTCTCGTGGAAACGACTCGGACAGACTGGTTCGACCCACCCATCGATTCGTTTCGACTCTCGCACGGTTCGCGTGCCATCTCTGCTTTTTCCAGCTTCTCTGCCTCTTCTCTGCCTCTTCTCTGCCTCTTCTCTGCCTCTTCTCTGCCTCTTCTCTGCCTCTTCTCGGCCTTTCGTTCTTTTCTAACAGAGACTCGGAGACAAAATCCTCCCACCAGTCTAGCTCTTTTCTCGCTGAATATGCAATGAAGCCTACGGGTGTGGTTTCGTTTGTCCTCTCGCAATATTTGTCTCGTTCGTTCGTTCGTTTTCCGATTCCAACGAACGATTATCGAAGGAAACGAACGAGTCGATCTCGTTCGAGCGCGAGACGAGGATTCTATTCGATGCTCGCGCACTTAATACTCGACGAGCGTTTCGAGAGCGGAGCAGCCAACCGCCACGTCCGTCAACTGGATTCTGTCCGACGGAGACGACGGTGGACGCCCAGGCGTCGTCGCCGCTCACGGCATTGATCTGTCGGACGGCTGTCTTGATATCGACGGTGGGGAGGGTCCGGAAAGACGGCTACGTAGTTAGTCGGCTGCCGGACCTCTTGCAATTTCTTCGTTTCGCGAAAAAAACCTGTCACCGTCCGATAGCTATAGGTACTCGAATATCGAAACAAACCAACATCGAGAAAAGAACAGGCGGCATCGCGTAGTTTCGCGTCGCGTCGAGTCGATCAGAGTCGTTTCCTCGTCGCGTCAACTCCGATTTCTTCGGGGTTCCACCCCGGAGAACCGGCGAAGGATCTCGTTTCCTTCTCCCTCCTCTTTCTCTCGATTCGGTCGCGCGCTCGACTCGCAGCTCGTCGGCTCGTTCGTTCGCTGTCACCCGGCAAACGTTAATCGAGGCAAATTGAACGCCGTGCGGTTCTCGACGCTCGATTAAGTTCCCCCTCGACAGAATCCTCCTACCCCTTTTACGGCTTTCAGCGTGTCGCTTAATCGTTCGGTTCGAACCTGTTTCCGGATATCCGACCGATCGAACGATTCCTCGCGCACGGCCGAACCAACCGACTTTTCCGTTTTTCCGCGATCGCGTTACGTCGCGCGCCTAAACGATAGCCGACGATGGAAAACCAACAGCGGTAAACCGGCAGTCGCGTTTCAACGGTTCTATAATGAAAGCCTCCGGTTTACGATCTCGGACGAAATTCCGCCAACTAGCCACCGGATCGTTATTGCGGTAAACCCGACGACAAATTGTCAGAGAGCCGTTCGCTCCGTTCGCTGGAATCGTCGTTTACGCGCGAACCATGCTCGGTCCTCGAATTAAGCTGCAAATTTTGTCCGGTAAATGTTGGAAATCGATTACCGGTAACCCTAATTCTCGATCGCTTGGTCGTCCGTCTGCGTTCGGGCAAAATCTCCGTTTCTCTCGTTCGGTTCTAGACGCTAGCGGCGAACGGGGAAAGAGGAGGGAACGCGGGCCAAAGACCACGCGAGAATCTCGAGAGGGAAGATGGGTGCGAGCGTAGGTGTTCGCGGGTGTGCAAGTAGCGAAAGAAGGCGAGGAGGGTCGCGCCGAGCACAAACGAATACGTAGCGAGCAACGGGACAAGGAGAAGGATAGAAAGGTTTAGGTTAGGTTGGTCGCCTGACCCGGTTGACAATCGATTGACGGCTGTCGCCAAGACCCTCCGCTCTTTCCACCTTCTAACCCGGCAAGCCTTCCCGATCGACTCGATGCCGTCGCGCCGCGTTGCTTCTCTCGTCTGGCAGCCGTTCCTTTCCACGCGACACGACGCGACACGACGCGACGCGACGCGACGCGACGCGACGCACCACGACGCACAACTTTTTTCCTAATTATTATCGTACGAATGGAGAAACGGCAAGAAAACGAGGAGAAAAAGAAAACGGTGTTTCGATCGGAGTGTCGGCCGTTTAAACGAATTCTCGAAAGAAACGAAGGGAAGAAAGCGTAAGCCGGATGGAAATAAAGAGGTTTCGCGAACGATCGAGTAGCTACGTGGAACAGGATTATGCGCGCGTTTTGCCGCATACTACGGAACGACGGAACAGAAAGTTGCGCGTGCGATCGCACGGACACGGCAGCTACGTACACGCGTTCCCTTTCTCGCGCGCGCGTTAGCCTCTTTTCCACGTTCGAGCGTACACATCGAGACAGCCTCGTGGAGGTAATAGGATGGGTATACACCGGGCGGTGTTGGATATTATTTGCCGAGGACAGTGACAAACGCCCGTCAACGTCATTTCCACTCGCAACGTCGGCTTCCTCCGACAGCAGCGACGCGACGCGAGGCGACGCGAGGCGACGCGACGCTGCGCGATATCACCCCCTCCGCGACACCTTCGTCTCTTCCATCTCCTCTTTCTCCTTCTCTCGCTCGTCTCCTTGCTCGTCTCCTGTCGCGGGAGGCGAGCTCGAAACGTGACGAGCGTATCTAGTTCTGGACCGACTCGTCGTCTCTGCCAGCCAGCCATCAAGAGGCGCCTCTGGTGACTGTCACGGCATCGCGGAGAACGATGCCGCGTCACGCCGCTATTCCCGATACGATACGATACGATATCGCAGCACAGGATAGCTACCCCGCCCTTTTCGCCTTTCGTCGCGACTAGCTACGACACGCTGTCCCTTCGTTCGATCCTTTTCGCTACGTTCCGAGCGTCGACCGCTCGCCTCTTCCGTCTCTCGTCGCGTTGTCGGCATAGCGCGGTGAGCAGAAAATCGAGATTGCTCGCATCTCGAGAAGGGCGATCCTAGAAATCGTCCGAGCGCGAGCGCCTAGAAAGAGCAGGGTTAGTTAGGCAGAAGGGTGTAGAGTGTACGGTAAGCGTGCGAGACGGGAAGGGGGTACGACGACTGGAACGGACGGGAGTTACCGTGTAGGGGGTTAGGGGGGAGGCGTAGGTAGTCATTATGTGGAGGGAGGTGACGTCACTGACGGTGACGGATGGCTACACGTCAGGCAAGTATAAACCCCATGGTACCCAATAAATTATTGCAACTATAAATTACTTCTGTGCTCACGATATAATGCCACGGCTACCGCCGCGACGATAGTGTGCGTGCGCGTACACGTACACAAGCGCGCGCGTGTGCTGTCGCGTCGAAGCCGAAGCCAAAGCCGAAGGTGGGGCGTGCAAACAAAGGTGGCACCATCCTGAACTAACTAGCCTCGATACGACCACCGCGAACCCCCTCTGTGTACACCCGTTCTTTAGAACGGTCTTCGTCTCGTCTCTTTTCGTGGTCGCGCGGCTCTTTCGATTCGCCAAATCTACGATACCGCCGCGTTCTTCGTCTCGATCGAGCACCACTGACGTAACGTAATTCCAAGCAATTCGTAATAAATATCGTTGCGACGGCCTGGTTCGGCGTTATTGGTGTATCTGTCTCTCATCTCGATGCCTTTGGGGGGCTAAGAAGCGAGGCGAAGCGACGGCCGAAGGGATCGGGGGAAGATATTATGGGCGTGCGAGTGAGTTATACGCCTTGCCGCATGTGTGTCGCATAAATCTGCTCCGACCTCGGTACCGACCCCCCTCGCCACTGCACTGGAACAGTTTCTGCGCTTTCCTTCGCTACGGACAACGACGAAGACGAACACGAAGACGACCACGAAGACGACCACGACGACGACAACGACGACGACGATGACGACGACGATTGACTGGCTACTCGACTGGCTGGCTGGCTGGCTGGCTAGCTAAGCTAGCTAGCTAGCTAGCTAGCAAGCTAGCTAGCTAGCTAGCAGCTTAAGCGGCCGACTGACAGGCCAAACGATCGATATCGAAGCGTTCACCCTTTCTCCGGCTTGGCCGAAAGTTTCTTTCGCTCCGCGGTGCGCGCGGTCGAAAGATTCGGCCGAGAAAATCGCGTTTCGAATTATTCTCGACGTCGATCGGCCGTAAAGCTGTCGATATAGCGTTTCTCTTGGAACCACGTTCCGCTTCGCGTTACGGCAAGATTATTTATAGACGAGCGCCGTCCGCGAAGCAACGTCTCCACGGTTTCACGACGTTTCGCGGTCAAAGAATATTATCGCGAACGTGGTCAAATGTCGGATATCGCGAGACCCGATCGCGGCCTCTCGATTCGAACGTTCGCGATTCGATCGGCTCGAAAACTTGCTGGTACGTTGGTCGGTTAAGAGGATAGCAGACGCGCGCGCGCGCTCGCATCGCCGAAAAGTCGGCGCAGAAACGGAGGAGGAAGAAGCGAGACGCGGAAGAAGGGCGAAGAGATCGAGAACTGCGCGCACCTGTCCTTCCGTACATCAGCCGTCCGTCATCCGGAGGACGGACCGTTCTCTGTCGGTGTGCCGTCTTCGCTCGAACGTTCGCGCGTACCAGCAGACATCGCACTTATTTACGTTGACACAATATTTATTAGGACGGATCGGTGAGGCGGTCGTTCGCTGGTTCGTACGAGCCGGCAACCTATTTCGGGAGCCTGTGCTCGCGGCGAAAGACTGGCCAGTCGGTCGTTTCGCGGGACATCCACTCTCCTTCGGGATTAAGATACACGAACCGGTCACGCGTCTTATTTTTTGACGGCTGTCACGACGCATCGGGTTCACGACAACCGCGGCAACCGCGCCGATCAAAAGGGTCGTTGTACTCTTCCTTTTCGAGCGTCGCTCGTTGCTTTTTCAAGAATCGCGGCTCGACCGTTCCGCGCGGTCGATCGACTACGATGCGACGGGACGCGCGACTCGAATCCTGATGAACGACAGTTTACCGCGACGAGCAACCGCTCGAAATCCTCGCGAAGAGAGAAGTTCTCGCGCGACCACTTCGCGAGGGGCGCGACACCGGAGGCTGCGTAAACGAAACGATAACCGGACGGATCGACACCAGCTGCTCCGTGTTTGTTGCCGGTTCTATAAATAGCGTGGACCGCTCGTTCCTCCTCGCGTACGCGCCTACTCGTCGCACGATCCTTTCGTTCCTTCTTTCTTCCGTCCGTCTCCTTTCTTCTTCTCTTCTCGACCTGTCCGCTTCGTTCCACCGACCCCCGACTTTTTCTCTCTTTCTCTTGTCCCGTTCGTCGACCGCCGACCATCGACCGCCCACCCTCGCCGTCTCGAAAAGACGTTGCTTCGCCGACAATTATCGTCGTCGCGGCCTCAGCCGGTAACAGAGCTGACATTTCGAAAAACGGCACGACACGGACCGCTGAACTGAAAGACGAGCCACGGTAGTTTCGGCAGTAGCCATCTAACAACGTTTTCGTTTCTCGAATCGTCGTTCGACCTAATCGAAAATGCCACGAGAACGCCAACGGCGAAACGGGTTTGCCGATTTCAGCTTTTTAAGCGGGAGTTTCAGCAACAGCGACAACGGCAGCACCTTACGGCAGCCGCGCATCGATCATCACTGTCGCCTGTTGCACGATCGGACGAACGAGCGAACGAACGAACGAACGAACGAGCGAACGAACGAACGAACGAACGCACGCACGCACGCACGCACGAACGAGCAGTCGATCTTACTGCTCGCGGAGCCCATCATTCATCATCCAGTCGTCCTACCTGCATCGGAGGACGCACCTACGGCGCGACCGTGCGCAACCGATCATTAATACCGTTCGGTCAAGTACGCGGCGACACGATTACTCGATCGGTTGCTCGTGATTCGCGAGTGCTATCTAGCAGCGGTAGCAACAATTTTTAAATCGCGATCGATCGAAATTTCCATCGATAATCCGACGGTTACCGCATCCCGAACGGCCGTGTTTTCGTTGGCAAACGCGTCTCGCTGATCCACCGACTCTTTCGTCGCGAGATTCAGCTTTTGCCACGTCGAGTCGCGTTCCGCTCTATCGCTCACCGTCACCTCGACGCGTCTGTCGCTTCGTCATCTCTACTCTCGTCCTTCTCTCGACCGTCTCTTCTTTCGCTCCGTCACCGTGCGGCGTCGCCAGTTCTCTCGATTCCCTCCTCCGTTTCTCGTTCGGTGTTGCTCGCCGTTTCGCGAATCACGCCAAACTCGATACTTTTGCCGCGATCGCTTTGTTCGACGCGTCGAAACGCTGAAATCTCCGCGAACGACTTACAATCTTGCGCGTAAACTATCGGTAGCTACGAGCTTACGATCGCGATCGTAGCGTACGACAAATTGCCGGTCGAGCGAATTCAACGAATCCTGCGAATTCGCCACGTACGAAGAGATCCAAAAATTGGTCGCGTCCACGTTTCGAGAGGGAAAAGGGCGATGAAGCGTCGGTTTCGCTTCGCGGTACGGCTGGTAAGAGTAGCGTCGCGGATCCTGGTATCCCTCGAAAGCGTTTCCAGCGACGGACAAGCCGATCGAACGTCTTAATCGGGTGTCGGCCAAACAGGAGGAACGGTCGAGGCATTTTTTATGCACCGGTGGAATCGTGAGGCTCTCGAAACCCCTCTCGAAGAACGGGCGAGGAACGACGAAGGAACGTGGCGCACGGGCGCACGGGCGCACAGGCGCACGGTCGACGATGGAAGGAAGCGATTCGACAGGCTGATGGAGTGAGTGTTGACTTAGGATAACAGTCGGCTCATCGGTCAATCAGTCAGGTAGACTACGGTAGGTCGGTGCTCCGTCTTCTGTTCGGGCCTGTCCTCTCGTTCGGACGGTTAAGTGACTCACGAATCCGACCGACCGACCACCCCACCGATTTTCACCGAGAAGACAAAGCGATCGGACAAAATACGAGGACGAACGCGACGAAGGGAACGTTCCGAGAGTTCGGGAAACGCGCGAGAAACGCGAAAAACGGTAACCGTGAAACGGAAGCAGACGACGCGACGCGTCCGTTTCCAATTCGCGAATCGGTTACTTCGAGAGGAAGAAACGAGTCCGTAAGAGACGAGACGGTGGAGAAAACGAGACGGAAAGAAGGACGGTGGAAGGAGAATGGATTCACCCGTCAGTCACTCGCTGGCAGACCGCGAGAGAATCACAATGCGAAGCCTAGCCTTACTTCGCTCTTCGTCTCTGTTCGTCTTTGTTCCTCCTTCTGTCCGTCCACTTCGCTCGTCCTCGCCGCTCCCTTCGCTTTCCTGCTCGTCCGTTCGTCCGTCTGTCCGCCTGTCCATCCGATCGTCTCTTCGTCTGCCTCCTGTCACTCTCCTCGCCAGCCTCCCGACGCTTCTCTCGCATCAGGAATTCATCTCCTGTCCTGTCCTGCCTTGTCCTCCTCCGTTGCTCCTTTTGTTCCGTGCCTTCCCTCCTCCTCGCTCCTAGTCAGCCTCGCACCCTCTCTCCTTCGCTCGTCCTCTAGCTCCGCTTGCCAGTTTCCTCGCTCTTCTCCGATTTCGCGTTCCGTTTCGCGCCGTTTTATTTCCGCCGCGAGCTCGATCTTCCGTCGTCGAAAACCGGCCGATTCCACCGTTCTTCATCCGTCCGTACGCGAACGTTTTCCCCGCCGGCTGCTTCGGCCTGTTTACCGAAGATCAGCCACAAAAGATGCGACGATAGCGGGCGCGCGGAAAAACTCGTTATCTCGATTTACCCTGCAAACTCGAGTTAAGCTCGGTGCTTTCGTCGTAAATATTCGCGGCGCGCGATGTTTTAACGACCGGTCTAATTACCGGCAAACGTAACCGATTTACCGTGGCGGCGCGGCGATGCGTAAATTCCAGCGAAACCACCGAGCTTATAAAAATGTTGCTCGACCCAGTTACGAGGTAGATCGAATCGAACCGTCGCGTCGTCGAAAAAAGTTTCGACGCGCTGCCGATCGTCGCGCGACACGCTCCTCTCGACGTTCTCCGTTTCCGCGTCTATCTCGCACGCTAGCAAGAGGGAATCGAAGAGCGCGGCCACGAGGACAAGGAAGAGTGGGAGAAGAAGAGGCTGTTCGAAGGAAAGGGTTCGCCGATAAGACTAATTATTGTTGCGCGGCAAGTACCGATGCCGGATCTCGCGAGGAAGAAGACACGCCGCGGGGGCGGAGGGGACACGTACGAGATCGGCGTAGTTCAAGTTTCGTTCGTAGCTACTAATATATCGCTCGGTCGGCTTGGCCAAGCCGAGTACGGGAGGAACGGATATCGCGCGGTAGAATCTCCGAGGCCGTGTCAGGGCTCGGCCGCTTTTAAGCTCGGTACGCCACGCTCCTTATACCCTTCGTATCTCCGTGCCGACTGAATATGCAACCGTGCTCGCTGCCCTACTCGTTAGCGGCCTGCCAATGAGGATACGCGATCTTGGGTCGCGCGCGAGCATTTTCATTTTATTCGATACGGCGCGCGATACTCGAGTTCGTTGGTCGTGCCAGGACGCGCGTCGATCGTCGATCGGGGAAAGCGTACAGTCGGCAGCGGGACAGGAACCGGGATAATAGAAGGAAGAATCGCGCGAAGAAGTTTCGGTCCGAAACGAGAATCGAGGGAAAGGTCCGCTCGGAAGAAAGAACAGAAGAAGAAGAGGAAATAGAAGAGGAAGAGCAAGAAGCGGGCGGAGCTGTCGGCTACCGGTGGTCCGCCCTGGTCTCTCCGATTTCTCGCGTATCCCTTCGTATCCCTTCTCGGTAGCGGTACATACCTTCGGTTCCGAGCCATCCTCGAACCGTTCTCGTTCGCTTTAGCCCGTGGTCGTCTTCCTCGTTCTCGAGCCGTCGTCGCGCTCGTCCTCGCGGTCGTTGGTCGCGCTCTCCTTTCATCGAGCACCTCCCGTTCTCGGTTGGCCGGCCGGCCACCGCGCAGCCTCTTCCATCGCGAACCGTTCACGGTCGCGCAGGGCTCCGGAGGGCCGCTCCGGCCCCGACAGAGACAATGGACAATGGGGACATAAATCTGCGTAATTAGTTGCCGATGCCTCCTCGGATCAATGCGCGATCTCCTTACCCTCCTCTTGTTCCGTGGTCCATCGACGAACAAACGATCGTTTGGTTGGCCAGTCGGCAAAGTAGGACGGTGCGCTTCGTCCCGTTTGTCCCCACCCTCTCGAAAGGGAGGTGTGTTGCCTCCTGTCCGCCTCTCTTTCGCTCTCCTCGGACCCTTTGGATCGGTATCCTCGTCTTCGCGTCTCTCCTCGCCATCTCTCGCGCGAACACGCGTCACCGGAACAAGATGGCGATGCCGGTCCCCGCGTCCGTTCGCCGATCCGCGCCCCTTTTCGGAATCCCGAATCGTCCGCGCTTCGACGATCCGTCCCACGAAAGATCGACGAACGGCGATCGAGAGGAAAGAAAGCGCGCGATCTTGCCCGATAGCCCAACCTCCGCGTCTCGATAGCGTGAACGACGCGCGACGGAACTCGATTTCCACTTTCGTTATCGAACGCGGTGGTCGCGGAATCGCGTTTTGATTAACAGTGATAATGCGAGCAGCGGAAATTCGTACCTCGGTCGACGCAACCTCGCGCGGCTGTACCGTACATCGCGGCGGCGAGGACGACGACGACGCCGACGTCCGCGATGTCGACGTCGCGTTGTCGTCGCAGACACCGATGGCAACGCGACGACGTCGACGCCGCAACTGCAAAAGACCGATAAATGAAGCGATAACGGCATTGTGTTGCTCGGCATCCTCGGCGCCTCTTCGCGTCCTTGCCTCGTACGTACGCGTTCCGTGGACTTTGTCCTTTCCAAATTCTCCTCGTCAAACTCGTTGCGTCGCGACGCCGCTTTTCCTTCTCGCCTCTTTCTCGCTGGCTCCGTTATCGTTTCTATTCTCGTTACTGGATTTCGCGTTACTTAAAAGTTGCTACGATTTTCCGTTGCAGGGGAGGACGGAGTCGAAGGCACAGGGCCTGGCACGGACCTCCAAGGGGAGGAGGGCGATTGCGCGGAGGATGACGGCCCAATTAGCCCTAGCGAAAGGGGTTGTACGGTGGTGGCTAAAGAGGATGAGGATGGAGACGCGACCGACGAAGAGGACGACGAGGACGCATCGCCGCCTACGCCACCGCCTTCCGCAACCGCGAGACTGAATCCTACGATTCTAAGGGACACGGGACCTCCGGACAGGTAAAGTCGCTGGCGAGACATCGCGAGCGCGAACGTAAATTTTGCGCTCGAAACTCATTAGTCGATGCTTTTATCCCGAGCCTCGTCGTAAAACCGCCTAAATCAACGAGGGCGCCGCTACCGTTCCTCTGAAGTCGCCGACTTTGCTCGTCTCTCGCGTGCGTACGCGCGTCGGTGTGTACCGGTCGTTTGAGCGCATCGAATCGTCACGGATCCGTGCCGCGCACGAGCGAGAGACCGCGAAAGAAAGCGAGACGGCACGAGCGGAGGATACGGGGTGGTAGGAGGCGTCCGCGGTTACACCGTTAGAGAAGCGTTGAGAACGGGAGAAAAGAAGAGAGAGAGAGAGAGAGAGAGAAAGAGGGAAGGAGTGAGGGAACGGGTTAGGAAGAAGGGATAAATAAGCCGGTACAAGAGCGATATCGGTGACTGCCGTGCAACGTCATACAGCTAATAGAGATAGACACGTGTTACGCGTCGGTTTGCACCGACAATCCCACCAACGTCGACGATGACGCCGCTCCACCACCGTTTCGGTACCGCTTTGCCGCATCGACGATCGCCACGGGGGCGGTGGTGGATGCGTGTGCCGGTGGCGGGCCGTGGCGGTGGCGCCTTGTTGCCCCGCGCACCGCACCGCACCGCCCCGCCAGCCCCGGGAAACTTCCCCTGTATGCGTGCCGCCGGTGCTGCTCCCCTTTTATCTCGCGCTACGTATTCGGCATTCAGTCAGAAGCAGTCAGTTACGAGCGAGCCGTCGACGAGCTTGCTACGACGTATCTCTCCGCGTTTCGGCACGACCGCGCGCCTCCTCGTTCGATCGCGGACACGCGCCGCGTGGCCGAATCGACACGCACCACCGGAGAACGCTTCGGTCCCGCGTTCCTCGTTCGACCGGTATAGATCGTTCCACGCGCCTCGCGCCTCGCGCCTCGCGAACCACGAGCCACGAGCCCGCGTAAACTTTGCCTTTCTGTTTCATGTTTCCAGAGAGCCAATGAGTCCGCGGTGTCCCTCGAGAGATTCGAGAGAATCGTCCGGTCCGGCGACCGGAAGTCCTCCACCGCCTGCCACCAGGAGCACCGCGAGTCCAGTCAGTCCGAGCGGTATCGTGCCTCTGCCGCTTGGTAGCCATCCTCTTTTACCGCCTCATTCCGCGGCCATGATGGCGGCGTATCTGCAACAAACCCACCAGAGGCTATTGCTCGGTCACTCGCCGCTCTCTCGGGGCTCGGTGTCGCCGTTGGTCTCGTCCTCTTGCTCGCCACCGGCCGCCACCCCCGGCCTGCTAGTCTCCCCGAGCAGCGTCGGCGAGGTTTCGCCGTCCGCGACCCCGTTGCCCGCGGTTCTAGACTTCAGCACGAGGAAGGCATCGTCGACCGAGGACGACGAGGACGAGCAGATACTGAATCTGAGCAAGCCGCCGACTCCGTCCTCCTCGACGGAAACGAACAACGGACCGCTGGATCTATCGGTGCCGAGCAGAAAACGACCGGGACCGGAAGACTCTCCGCCTCCGGCGACTCGGAAATCGTCCAGGTTATCCGGGGCCGCGGTATCCGCGACTCAGGCCCATCAGGAGGTCGCGCAAGCCGCGAGCGCCGCCGGTTTCGGCAGGCCACCGGTCGTCTCGCCGTGGACGTCGCCCGTAGTCGCCTCGCACTTTCCTTATTTCGCTGCCGCGGTCGCGGCCGCGGCTACTAGTCAGCAGCAACTCTCGCCGAAGAGCACCGCCGGTGTGGTGGAGCATCATCAACAGCTCTGGAACGGCAAGATGAAGCCACCGTCCGCGTTGGACAAGTCCTATCAGCCGAGCGAGGCGACCAAAGCCCTCGAGAAGATGAGCGAATTGAGCAAGTTGGGCGGCGAAGACCTGTTCAGATCGAGCTCCGGAGTCGCGGCGGCTGGAGCGAGCGCCGCTGCGGCGGCTGCTGCGGCAGCGGCTGCGGCCGCGGCCGCCGGTAACGCGACCGGATCGACGTCCGGCAGTCGACACAGCGCTTGGCAGTCGCACTGGCTAAACAAGGGAGCGGATCAGGCGAAAGACGTGCTCAAGTGCGTCTGGTGCAAGCAAAGTTTCCCCACGTTGGCCGCGATGACCACGCACATGAAGGAGGCGAAGCACTGCGGCGTCAACATGCCCGTACCGAGTGCCGCGTCCGCGCTGCATCCCCAGCAGGGCAACGTGCCGAACATCCCGACGTCGCAACAACCGCATCAGTCGCAGACGACAGCGACGAGCAGCGCCAGCAGCGCCGCGGTCGCCGCAGCCGCGGCCGCGGCCGCGGTAGTCGGTGGCGGGGCCGGTCCCGGTCCTGGCGCCGGTCCCGGCTCCGGTACGCCGACCAACAAACAGAGCCCGTCCGAGCTGAATCTACTGATCAAGGAAACGATGCCTTTGCCGAGGAAGTTGGTGCGCGGTCAAGACGTCTGGCTGGGCAAAGGGGCCGAACAGACCAGGCAGATTCTCAAGTGCATGTGGTGCGGACAGAGTTTTCGATCCCTCGCCGAGATGACCTCGCACATGCAGCAAACGCAACACTACACGAACATCATCTCTCAGGAGCAGATCATCTCGTGGAAGTCGTCCGATGAGAACAAGGGTGGCAGCGGTGGAAGCGGAGCGGGCGGTGGCGCCGGTGGGACCGTCGGTGGAGGTGGCGGCGGCGGCGGTGGCGGTACCGGTGGCGGCGGCGGTGGAGGCGGCGGAACCACGGTGGCAGCGGGTGCCGCTTCCGGACCGCATCCTGGGAACGCGACCGGTCCAGGTTCCGGGGCGACCAGCAGTCACGTGAGCGCCGTGCTCACTTGCAAGGTTTGCGACCAAGCGTTCAGCTCGCTCAAGGAACTGAGCAATCACATGGTGAAGAATTCGCATTACAAGGAGCACATTATGCGCTCGATCACCGAGAGCGGAGGCAGACGGCGGCAAACGCGGGAGAAACGCAAAAAATCGTTGCCCGTGAGGAAACTGTTGGAACTGGAACGAGCACAGAACGAGTTTAAGAACGGGGACGCTGCCACCGGACTCAGCCACGCTCTCGGCAAACACGCGGGCAGAATAACCTGCGAGAAGTGCGGCGAGAAGATCGAGACGACCATCTTCGTCGATCACATACGACAGTGTATCGGCGCCGGAACGATGGGCGCGAACCAACGGAACTTCCTGAAGAACGCGTTGATGTCCAACCACCTGCCGGCGACCATACCGCCGACCGAGAGCGGTCGCAAGAGCGTCACCGAGGACAGCTCGTCCGTCTCGTCGAGGCATCATCGGTCACCGTCCTCGGCCAGCGACGCGACCACGCCGGGCAAAGACGTTCCGACGCCGACAACCGGCGACACCACCGGCAGTTCCTCTCCATCGGTTCTGAACGCCATCGAGAAGCTGATCGAGAAGAGTTTCGACTCTCGCGTCCGACACAGCACCCCCGGTTTGCATCACGCTCAACCCGGAGCCCCGATGGGCACCAGCATTCTCAAGCGACTGGGTATCGACGAGAGCGTCGACTACACGAAACCCCTGGTGGATCCGCAAACGATGAATCTTCTTCGATCCTATCAACAACAGCATCAACACCAGCAGCATTACTCGGCCGGTAACGCCGCGCGAAGAGAACGCAGCGGAAGCGAGTCGAGCTCCGTGTCCGAGCGGGGCAGCGCCGGTAGAACCGAGGCGATGACACCGGAGAGACGCGTGGACTTGTCGTCGGTCGGACACTCGGACGGTAGACATTCCCATCATGCCCGCGTCACGCCGGACAAACAAGTGGCCTCCTCGCAAAACTTGCCCTCGGTTCGGCATCATCCAGCGACGGAGGAGTCCGGCGACGAAGACGCGTCGTCGGCCACGGCGGTCGCCGCGACCACGGTGGTCGTCAAGAAAGAACCCCGGGACGAGGAGTCGGAGGAACGCGGCCCGACCAACGAGGAGGAACAGTCGCAGTCTCAATCGAGTCGCGAGGTATTCGTCAAGAAGGAGGTCGTGGACGAGTGCAGAGAAGAGGAGGAGCAAGGTTCGTTCAATCATCGGCGAAGCAGCTTGCACGAAGGTTCGGAAGAGGGTCGAGAAGCGGCGTCGCCTCGGGTCAATCCACCGACTCCGAGATCGAGCGGACAACCGGAACAGTTGGGTCGTAGTCCTTGCAGAAACAGCACCAGCAGTCCGACGAGCAGCGATCGATCGGTTACGCCGCGCGGCACTCCGGACACCAAAGGATCGAGCAGTCTCGGCGCGCTCTCTTCCATGTTCGACAGCTTGTCCGGTGCCGGCGGCGGCGGTGGAAGCGGCGGTGGTAGCGGTGGCGGAGGCGGTAGCGGCGGCGCTGGCAGCGGCGGAAACGGTAGCGGTGGTTCGAGCGGCGCGGTCGACTCCCAGGGCCGAAAAACGAGTAGTCATCCGTTGGCCGCGTTGCAGAAGTTGTGCGACAAGACGGAGACCAGAGGGCCGAGCGGGAGCGGATCCAGGTCGAGCGGCGGTTCCGGGAGCGCGTCCAGCCTCGGTGCGGCCGCCGGAAGCGGAGTGGGAGCGAACGTCCCTGGATCCGGGACCACCCCGGGCGCGATCTTGGCGTTCAGCTGGGCCTGCAACGACGCCGTGGTCACCGCCGATTCGATCATGAAGTGCGCGTTCTGCGACACGCCGTTCATCTCGAAGGGCGCGTACAGGCATCACCTGTCCAAGATGCATTTCGTGAAGGACGGCGTGATTCCGGACACGTTGACGATCGGTCGAACGGCGGCAGCCGCGGCGGCGGCCGCAGCGGCGGCCGCTGCAGCCGCGGTCTCCCAGAGTTCCAGCATCGGACCGTCGACCGGTCACGTATCTTCCTCGCCTCCGACTTCCCAGCGCAACAAGTCGCCGCCTCTCCCGCAGGCGAACGGCAGCCCCTCTCAGTCAGCGGCTTCTCCCCTCGAGGAGAGTCCGCACTCCAAATTTCTCAAGTATACGGAGCTGGCCAAGCAATTGTCCAGCAAATACGTATAGTCCGAGCCCCGTAAGTAGCGGTGCCACTTGTACATAAGTGTATCTATACTGTAACGACTGTAACTAGCCACGCGGTTGGACACATTTCATCGTCGAACATCCGCCTCGACCGTTCGTCCTCTTTAGCTCGCGACTCCGTCGTCCGTCGTTCGTCGTCCGTCGTTCGTCGTTCGTCGTCCGTCGTCCGTCGTTCGTCGTTCGTCGTTCGTCGTCCGTCGTTCGTCCGTTTTTTTCGTCCCTCTCTCCCTCTCGATCCGTCTCGTTTCGTCCGTTTCGTCCGTTTCGTCCGTTTCGTCCGTTTCGTCCGTTTCGTCCGTTTCGTCCGTACGCGCGTACACCTCTCGGCAATATTCCTCCTCCTCTCCCAACGCGGCTTCCTCGACACCGTCACCACGATCCGGTCTCGTCGTTCTCGATCCGAACCACGGTCCGAAATTCGTTTCTCGGACGGACGATCGGATCCCGCGATCCGAAGAAAGACGATGCGTCCAACGAGCAGGTGGATCTCGAAGGTGCGTTTATTAAAAATTGTGATGCCACCATATCTCGCGACACCGCTGAGTCAAGGGGCTCGGCGAGCGGCCAACTTTGTGATTTTATAAATACTTAAGGACATTTACGACGAGCGAGAGATACAGAGAGAGAATGGGTGAGACTGAACGAAAATCGAAGCAACGCCAGAGTATAGATTATAGGGGATGAGAAATGGTCGAGCGGGCAAACTAGCGGCGCGGGTAAACCTAAACGTTTAGAATTTTCCAAGGTGGGAAGACTGGGAACGCATACCTATCGAAGCTGTCGTAAGGTCAGATCAGCATGTATACCTCTAGAACGTAAGAGCGTAGTTGATTAGCGAATAGGCTAGGCTAGGGTCCGCCCTTGTATAGGAATCTCTTCTTATTGCTGCGAAACCGGTGATACAACGTTCGAGATCGAAGCTGCTCGATGCTCGACGAGCGCCGAACGTACAACGTGTTCGATATACGATGAACGGAAGATAGAAAGAAAGCAAAGAAACAGAAGAAGCAAAAGAAACGAGGAGCATCGAGAAGAAGCAACGAGACGCGGTGCAATAGCGGGGCTCGCAACCGTTCGAAACGCGTGCGCTGCTAGTCGAGCGCGCGCGACCTAGCGTCCTCGAACGATACAGCCATACACAACCTTTTCCTTCGCTCGTAGCCTACGAGTAGACCATTGTAAATTTTCTTTGTTCGAATTCACTATTTATTGCGCCGTGCGAGTCAACGCGACACATTTTGAGTGTAAAATACTATCATTACTATCGTTCGAATTATCGCGAATACCCCCTGTATATTGATTACGATTACGACTACGATTACGATTACGATTACGATTACAATTACGATTACGATTACGATCGCGGCATCGCGATCACGATTACGATTATTCTATTACTTACTGAAAGATCAGACGGAACGCGTAGCAGGGTGCATCGATTTACGAATGCGTGAGTGCGTGCGTGCGTGCGTGCGTGCGTGCGTGCGTGCATGCGTGCGTACATGAACGAGTTGACGAAAATGTAAAGAGATACGCGAGGCGAACGAGGCATGAACGAGTCGAATTCGAACTGGTATGGTTGCGCGAGAGAATGTGAAACGAAGGCGAAAATGCGTGTGCAAGGAGGGATTTTAATGTGACTCGAGCGAGAGATTGACGGACGACGATCGCGCGCGTTCGAGGACGGAAAAACGCAAACCTGGAGCGGAACACACTTGTATACGTATTTCTTGTAAACTCTAATTCTTCCATCGCGTACTTTAAAAGTATTTATCGATATAACGATAATATTAATATTATTATTGTAATTATATACGATTGCTGAGAGTATGACGTAGGCGGGAGAGACGAGAGGTCTACGTGGATGCGAAAGCCGGCATACGCGCACAAGCGAAACACGGCGTGTACGCGCTCGCGGAAACAAAAGAAAAGAAATGAAAAGAAAAGAAAAGAAAAGAAAAGAAAAGAAAAGAAAAGAAAAGAAAAGAAAAGAAACGTGGAATAGCCAACCGTGCGAAAAAAATACGCTCGAAAAGTACCTACCTACTTACAAATGCGCAACCACAAAGATATGCATCATGTATACGCGACTCTTGAAACCATTTTACCAGATTTGTCATTATTTAATTATTTCGGTTGTATTTTAAAATGCAATTAAAGCTCAAATAAATATATATGTTATAAAGTAAGAACGCGCGTCGCTTTTTTCATCTTCCAGCTCCTTTCATCTTCCTTGTTGCATCGTCATCGTCATCGTCGTCGGTTGTTTTCGTTGAAAGATATTCGTAGGAAATTTAAAGAGGCAATTTCAGCGAGGAAACCGTCCGCGCCGATCGTTTGTCAGGAAGGTATAGCGCTGTTAATTCGACGGGACGCGATATCGAGTCGAACGTACGTACGTGCCGGTATCGTAGCTATCGACTCGCGTATAATATCGTCGAAGAATAGGAAGCAGCGATGGATAATTCAGATAAACGGGTAGTTGTAACGCTAACACAGAAATCGCTTATCGGACAGAGAAGCCCATTTCGCGAGATATCTTCTGGCCCGTACAATTCTGCGGTATACAGTTTAAACTGTAAAAACGGACACGGTTCGGCCAAACTACGTCAACTAACTTTTTCACTAACTATTCTCTCGCGTTTCTCTGTACCCGATTTTAACGATAAACGAGAAGAAGCGAGTCGATCGCGAAAATCGAACGGCACGCGAAACTGGTCGAAATATTCGAAAAACGGCGACATCTGTACAGGAGCGAAACGGCGAGAAGAGACGAGGCGAAGTGTAGAAGGGGAGTGGAAGGAAAAGAGGAAAGGAAAGAGGGCTCTCGGAGCTCTTCTACCTCTAGCCTCGGGCTGGTAATGAATTCGTCTAATGGGTCGTAAAGAATGCGATCTTATGGAGCGGAGAGGATAAAATAAAACATTGGCGGAGAGGCTACCGATTCTCGAACGGTCCTTAAAGTAACCCTCGCTTTAAAGAAACGAGCTCTCGTACCCTCCCTCTCTTGCTCTCCTTTTTCTCCTCTTTTCCTTCTCGTTCTCTTCTCCCTTACCGGTAGTGGTTCGCCGGATGAAATCGTACCGTTTACGCGTCATACGTTCCGCGTGTATTCGCGATCGCACGAAACGCGAAGTGTTCGACGCGTTCGTGGGCCGCTCGCGACGTCGAACTTGCCACTCTTCTCCTCTTTAGACGAGGAAACCTATATAATCGTCGAATGCTTACTATCCTCTTGTCCCTTGCGCTCTTTCCGCGGTGTTCCGTTTTCGTTTCCTCCTCCCCATTTTCCGTCGCGCCTCTGGCATTCGCGTAGGCGCCTGCCTCGAGAACGAGAACGAGAGCAAAGGCATTAGAGAAGCCCACCAAAAAGCAGTCGAGAGATCGTCCGATAGCGCGAGATTTGTAGCGGTTCTGGTCAACCGATAACCAACCGACTAGCTGTTTTCGCGTATCGTTCGCTCTTTTTCTTTGCCCTTCGCTCGCTTTCGTCGATCGCATCGCGGTTTAATCGTCCAACGAGCACGACGTACGTTCTCGCAAATCTCGCCCCAAACCGGGATCGCTTTTCTGCCCGTTGCTTGTCACGTTTCGAATCGTTCGAGCCACGAAACGCGAACGGTTCGGAAAAACTGGAAGGACGGTGCTCCCGGAGTTGGCCGTTCGCCGAACAGAATTTTAATTCGGTTAGCGCGCGAGCGTTCTCCGGCAAATGATGAAGATGTCGGTCGGCCGAGAACGCGTGGGAGAGCCAGCTGGATACGTCGCTGGCCGGTGGGTGTTCGCGCGTTCTCCTCTCTTTCTCTCTCCCTTTCTCACTTTCTCGCCTCGTTCTCGTTCATTCTTTCTTCGTCCTCGTACGGCTGGACCTTCCTTACCGCTTCTACCTCGCCGTTTCACCTTCTCGCCTTCGCGCTGCCATTCGTTCGTTCCGGTCCAATTTAGTTTCGCAAGATACGCGCGATCCGTGCATCTATTTTACGTCGATAGCGCGCGCTACAAAAAGAAGTCGTGCTTAAGGGGTAAGACACGGGCTGATCAGGTAAGTTAGAAGTCGAGTAAGGCTCGACGGTCTCGATAGGTTCGCACCGGTCTCGCGTGTCGAGCTACCGAATTTCGATCAAGTATTCGCGTCGATTGTCGAATCGCGAGAGTTAGCCGCGATAGACGAAGCTCCGATCAAGGAGGAATAACGCGAAAGAAGAAACGCGAGGGAAGAGCGAGAGGCGCGAAAAGACGGTACAGGTAGCGCGGACACGGGTATGCGAGCGCGGGTGTAGACGCTAGCGCGAGACCGCGGAAAGAAGAGAAGAGGTGGGGCGAGAATCTGTCAGGGCTGGCACACTCGGGCACAGATTTACAAGGCTGCCGCTGTTTTACGAGGCCACAAAGTGCCGCTCGTTCGCTCGCTCCGCGCGTACACGTTCGTACGCTCGCCTCTCGTCAAGGGCAAGCAAGATTCGCAGTCGAGCAACGTCTGCACTCGTGCGCGAACGATCGCGTATCGTTCCGAATTCCTGGAGCGCCGGAACACCGTTTACCGCTTTCGAGGGCGTCTCGTACTAACCGACGACGGATCTGCCCGCCGAATCGTCAGCCTCGACGCGACGGAGCGTCTGGCGACCGCGCGAGAGCGAGACTTCGAAAGACGCCCAGTCGCGAGAACTTTGTCACGATACAGAGCCGGCTTTGTAGACGGATTCTCGTTATCGAGGAAGGAAGACGAAGGTCCGTGTCGAGCCCGCAGGTGTCGGCGCGCGGTGTTTTATTGCGTCGTAATCGAGCCGGAAGCGAGCGCAGATAGTCGACGCAGCGGAAAGCAGCCTGCAGACGTCACGGACGCAACGTCGTTCCTCGAATTCGCGCTACTCTACGACGATTCTATCGAACCGATCGACCGATGCTTTTCGACGCCGATTCCCGAACAATCGCTATCTCGACGGATAGCGATCGAATCGACCCGATGAGGAACGCGCGGAGAGACAGAGAGACACGATTTATTCAACTTATTGGCCGATAACTCGTTTATGCTGGTACGCGTTCGAACGCGAGAAACGCGTGGGTATACCGCTTACTTTAATCGACGTACACGATAGATATTAATCCGGCTCGATTAAATCACTTACGGAAAACGGCAGTGGATTTAGCAGCACGGCCAACGCTCTATCGTCATAGGTCGAATAAATTAACTGATCGTAAACGTCTGACCGTTAATCGACGATGCGTTTCTTCTTCTTGCGTCGGTTCTCGTTCTCTTCCTTGCACGCGAGTCGTATCTCGAGACACGGTGTCGAGACACGAAAAATACGAGAGGAAGAAAATGTGATACGGAAAATGGGAAAAAGGAGAGGGGAGCGAAGAGACAAAAGGGTGCGGGTACGCGAACCAAGCCTGTAACCTGGAAAGAGAGGGTAGGGTAAAAAGAGAAAAGATTAGACTACTATTTTGCAGTTTCTTATGAATATTCATTCCTTCTTCTCGATGAATCGAGGAGGGACTGGAGGCTCGCGCTCCAGGCGGTAAGTCGCGTTAAGAGCGCTAACGAGCGACCCCTCCAGCCAGAAGGGAGTTTCCCCTTGGTTTCCCGCTACCCCGCTGTCTCGCTACCTCGCTAAAGTACACCGACTCCCTCTTCATCTCTCGCTCGCGCTCGCCTCCTCTCGTTCTCCTTCGCCGCTTCTTCTTCGTCTCCCACCCTGTTTCTTTCCTCGGAGCAATTCCACGAGGCAACCGCGCGGTGCGCTGAGTTGTGCGAATTTGTTTAATTAGAAGTTAGGCCGGCGATACATTAGCAATGTAAATACCCCTCTCGCCTTCTCCTTCTCGTTTTTCTTCTTCTGGCTGCACCCCCTCCCCTGGCCTTCTTCTCGATCCTCCTCTCGTGCTCGGAGCTGTCGGATCTAGCCACCGAGATACCGCAAAGGGTAACCTCTGCAACGACCAGAAATACGCGCGGTGATTTAGCGCATTCGATTCGGAACGCATGCTGCCCCCGCGATGCCGGTCACCGGATCGAGACCGAACGACGGTTGAGAACCACGCTCGTGGTTCGTTCGAAGTGAAGCGGTATCGCTCCGGTCGACCGTCATCTAATTACGTTTTACGCGGGACAGAGTAATAACTTTCAAGGCTGCGTTCGTCCTCTTTCTTGCCGTTCAGCCTGGTAGTCGGTGCCGGCTCGCGTACGCGAGTTTAAGATTTTCCTTGCTCGAGACGGAGGAAAGGACCTTACTAGTCGCGCGATACGATTTCGAGACTTATATATCTTTCTGTTACTCTCTGCTTTCCCGTGCTAGTCGTCGTCGTCGTCGTCGTCGTCGTCGCGTTTTAACGTCGGTAGCTCTGCTCGTAATCTATCGATATCGCTGGCGGGTTTTCGACGGAACTGCTCGGATCGTCGCATTAAGGATCATTAATATTTTGGAGATTCCGCGAGACGGGTTGGCGGACGACCAAACGGCGCGATCCGACGTCGTTGGATTAAGAGAAGAGGAGGCGATCGTTCGTGCGTCGACTGACGATGCGACGGGCGAGAAGGGGCTCGAGAGGATCGAACGAAGGACGGATCTAAAGGAAAACGCGAAACGAGAGACGTGGAACGCGGTCGTCGGCGGTCGTCGGCGGTCGTCGGCGGTCGTCGGAGGGCAGCCCTTCATTGGTTTTCCCGAGATTAACACCCATAACTCATTCGGGACACGAAGCCGTGCGTCACTCCTAGCTACGCTATAATTGCCGACATAAATCAATCGGCCGATGAGATCATAAACCCGGGGCGATACAGTGCGCCAACAGATCCATATAACGGCAAGTGCACGGCTGCATGTTAAATGTCAATTGACGTCGACTCGACGTATCGGATTACCGCGAACACCGCCGCGAGATGGCAGGACTCGGTCCGACACGGACCGAGAAAGCTTAATATCGTTTCGGTATCTTTGCTTTTTTCCCGAGCGTCGCGACGCTGAACGGTGAGGCTTAGCGTTCTTTGTCGCGGCGGTTCTGGCTCGCGACCCTGAACCCTCTTTAGTCGCTGCTAAAGGTGTACTCGAACGTACGGCAGCTCACGGCAGGGCGGTTCGCGGGCCTAAATATTGAGACGGTGTTTATTTAGCCGGGAGATATATGATATGACGCGGACAATATAATGCATTGTATTCAAATACGGGAGCCCGCGAGTCGTGACCGGGAGCACCGTGAAGGCTTGGTCCTCGCTATCGTCGAGACCAGCACCACCGGCACAGCCAACACGGCACCGGCATCGACATCGCCACCACCGCTCCCAACCGTCCATTTCACCCTGTCCACCGGTCAGCTATTTCGCTCAGCCCGTATAAATAATATACGTACCTGGCTCCGATTCTCAGGATTAGACGCCGGTCGCGAACGCTCGGCTATTCTCTTCGGTCACCGAGAGATACCGAGCCTCAACGATTCCACTCGAAACCGTCGAATCGTAAAACTAGCGCGCTTATGCGCGCATCTACGCGCGTTCGCGCGTTCGCGCGTGCTCGTGTATCCGTTCGAGCAACGGGCCGATGTCGGGTTCGAACCATATATACACGAGCGACTCGTAAGCGGCTGTGTAGCTGCATGACAGCGAGTCCGCGCCCGGCGTATCTTACCTGCTATCTACGGTCCATATCAAATGCGACCGTGTCCTTCTTCCATCGCGCTCCCTTTGCTCTTATCCCCCTCTACCCTTCTTCTACCACCGCCTATAGCGACGCATTGACCCGTTTCGGATTCCTCGAGCTACCGAGGCTACCGAAACGCACCGATCCTTCTCCGTACGCTGCTCCCTGGCGGTACATACGCGTCGCCGTCGGTCGCCGTGGGTCGTAACGCGAGAGCTAATCGACGCGTTCTTAATCGACGTCGCGGACAGCCACGTCGTGGATGTTCCACGCGTTTTCTCGTTTCGAAATCGGCGTTTTTCGAGACCGATCTTGGAAGGAAAAAGGGGCGCGGCACACGGTTCACGGCAGCGAGAGCAAGCTGCTTCGACTAACGAACCTCCAGCTTCGGTAAGAGACACGGATAAGAAAGGGTCGACGAGAGGCGAGCGAGGGTGGCGACGACAGCTGAGCGGTACGAGAAAGGAGGCAGAGCCGAAGCGAGAGCACGAGAAGGTGGAATAGACGGGCCAGCCAGGCTCTAAGGAACGGAAGAACGAAGGAAAGAGAGAATTCGGGCTAAAGTTTCGTCATTGCGAAATGACACGAGTGGTCTTTATAGCGGCAACGCCGGCCGAGAGAGACCGTCTCTTTCGACGGTTGTCTTTCTCCTTCGTTCCGCGTGTATTGACAAAAGTGTCGGTCGGCTTCTCCGCCTCTCGTAGTTTCGTCGCGCCATTCTCCGATATTACCGCTCCGTCGAGGGTTCTGGCACCGGGTAGGATGAGGGTGATTGCGACGAAATCATTGCGAGGAATAGAAGAGGTGCCGCAGTTGGGAACTCATAAGACGTAAAACCGTCTTACCGACGGAGGCAGCCTAGACTAAGGGCAACAGGGAACGGGGGAACGGGGGAACGGGGGAACGGGGGAACGGAAAACGAACACCGGAACGACAACGACGAGAGCAACGGAGACGACAGCGGCTGCGGCTGCCGCTCCGGACAAACGACGGAAACTCTAATCGAGCCGAAGACAAAAAGACCAAAGACGAGGCGAGTCGCGACTCGCGTCCGATGCGAAACGAAGATGCGCGGCCCGACGTCTTCCTCTTCGCGAGAACCGTGTCTCACGAAAACGATCTTTTCCGAACGAGAATCGAGATGATTCGCGCGTCCAACGGCTCGCGATTCGACGTTAGTCCGTTCACCCTCGCTTTCGTCTCGGTCTTTGGCCGATCGAGTCAACTCGCCGATGATAAAGCAAATAGATAATGTCCGAACTTTAATTAAAACTGGACGGCTGAGTGACATATTTGATTATCCGAGAATGTAATTAATCGCTTCGCGAACTCGCAGCGTCGGGACGGGAGGGGCGGGTGTCTCCGTTCCGCGCGGTAGCAGGGGCAGCGTGCAGCCGAACAGCGGAGAGGCCGATAAGTCGCGGATCCGTATTGCAAAATTATCTCCTTTTTACGTTCTCGCTCGTAGAACGGCCGAGTTCGCTAACGAGAGACTAATTAGTCGCGCGAAATTGCTCGCATCCCGAGGCGCGATAAGCACCGACGTAGCCGTACGGTTGGACACGCATACGCGCCACTGAAAACGTTCTATCGTTTTCCTCCTCCCATCCGTACCGTTCCTCGCTTCTTCCACCTCGATTCCGATAAATCTTTTCATCGTTACGCTTCTTCGATCGGTCCGCGCTTTCTTCCGAACGGCTCGTTTGCCTCTCCAGGAGCAACCTTTTTGGCCAGGAAACCGATCGAACTAGCCGAGATATTCGCATCGAGCATTCGACGAGATCGGCGAGAACGGCGAGAACGGCGAGAACGGCGAGAACGGCGAGAACGGTCACGGTATAAGCCAGACCCTTCGGTTCGACGGTTATCGTTCGGTCGCGCGGCGCGGTCAAATCGCGAAATACCTCCAAGTTGTCGACTCGAACGATAGAAGAACGCGAGAAGAAATTTTGCAACGGCAGCTCGTCGCGTTGTCTCGCGATATTTCACTCGCTGTTAGGCCTTTCTCTCGTAAATTCCTGCGACGCGTATCAACGGGTCACGGGACGCGTCCGTTTCCTCTCCTTCTCTCTCTCTCTCTCTGTGGATCGATCGCGTTCGACGAGATCGCGAGGATTTCGACTCGAGAAGACAGAAACGCGCGAGAACGCAATGCGAATCGGTCGAACGGAAAGAGACGAAGAACCGCCGTCAGGCTTTCAGCGGCAGGGTTCGCCAGCGACCGCTGATCGTAAATATCGCGTGGCGCATCAGATATTTCGGAGGGAGCGACCGAGAGTTATGGCGACCAGTCTGCCAGACGTAGCGCAAAGTCATAGACAGGGAGAAACGGAGACGAAAAAACAGAGAGCGTGAAAGGCAGAGAGAGAGAGAGGGAGAGGGAGAGGAAGGAAAAGAAAGAAGAGAGAAAGATACGAAGGGTGGCGAGAGCTATCAAGAACAAGAGAATGCGGATGAAAATGAAGAAAGGGAGAAACCGAGAGGAGAAAGAGGCAAAGAGAGAAAAGGAGAGAAAGCGCGAGAACCCTTTGCTCCGCGCTCGAGGTTGGCGAAAAGCGGCAATGGTAGAAGCGAGAAGAACGAGTAGCGAAACGAAGAGGCGCAACGGCAGCTTCGGTATAGCATAACTTCAGGTATATCCAGTGCCAGTAAATTATACGCAAAGTGTACGCGAAGGCCCCCTTCGTCCCGCCGCGTCACCGCCAGCTAGCCCCCCGCCCTCCCCCTCTTCCTCGCCGTTCCTCATCCTTTTCGTTTCCCTTCTCTTCTTCCACGTCCTTCTCCTCGACGCTGCTTCCCACCCTCGGCACCCCAGAGGCCGCGCCTGCCTCACGTACATCATTATGATTGATCGCTTCACCTTACTTTGTAATTAAAACTAGTTGCCATTGTGCCCAGCTCCGTGTGCTCGTTCGCTTGCTCCAGCGTTCCCTCTTTCTTTCTCTTTCTCTTTCTCTTTCTCTTTCTCTTTCTCTTTCTCCTCCTCTTTCTCTCTCGCGTACCCCTATACATACATGTATACTTATACACCCTTCCTCTCCACACCTCGTACATCGCTGTCTTCGTCTCTCGCGCGCATTTACATACTCGGAGACGAAGCAAGTGCAACGCGGTGGCAACGAGCACCTACCACCGGTTATCGCGCAACCAGTCATCTAGCCATCCAGTTATCCGAACGACCAACCAGCCAGACCAGCGACACCGATCCGCGACGAGTGGAAAGCGCGCTCGTTGCTTCTGCTTTCGATTCTGCTTCTGTAACAGCCTTTATCCGTTAACGGAGCAACGGCGATCGCGAAACGAGTCCTCTTTGCGACGTTTTCCGCATATACGCATAGTTACTTCCATTCCTCCTCTTGCTTTTCGTTTTCTTGCTCCTAAAATCTCGAGCCCGCTTCCCGTCCTTTGCTCGTTTCTTCCCCATCCGTTCTCTCTCGTCATCGTTCCCTCGTTCCTGTATCCTACCTTGTCCCCTTCGTCGCGTTTCTACTCGTCCGTACCAAGTCACTACCGCCACGACCCGGTGAGAGCACCCCTGTCTCTTCCCGAGGGCCATGCGTCATAGTTATCTATGCTTTTTGCAACGGAGACTGATTTAGAGCCGTCTAAGGACCCGGAGCCCTACGAAAATTAAATAATTGCTAATTTATGGCGCGCATCGAGCGGCTCGTTACCTCTGCTTCGAATCTCTCTCGTTCTCCCTTTTTCTCGCAGCCCCCCCCCCCCCCCCCCGCTCTTCCTTTCCTGTAAGTTCTTTACACCCGCGTATTACGCCTCGCGCTGTCTCGTAACGTCTTTCTTTCTCTCTTTTCGTCCGTCCCGTGATCGCCGTCGCTTCGTCTACTCTTTCAGAGCCATCGTTTTCGAACGTCGAAGAAAGCGGTTCGTGAGAAATAATTTGGCGGTGAAACGTCGAGCTAAGAGACGCGCGACGACGGACAGACGTTGATGTTTCTTTACGATCCTGTTCGTGGTATGCAAATTAATGGTGACGCGCTTTAATTCGGCAATAAATAGGGGTCACTCCGGCGACGGGCGTCGGACCATCGCTCAGCCCGTTCCCCCTTCGTACCGTAACATGGGAAAGATTCGGATTTATTTGATGCGTTTCGAGGATATTTATAGATCCGGTTCGGACCGATCGCAGCGCGCAGAACGCGTCGACGTTGCTCGACGGGTCCGTCTAGCTTCTTTCTTTTCTCGTTCGGAGCATCGAGAACCGTTGATAATCTTGCCTCTCGTGGATCGCACGGTTTCGACGAAACAGAGATCGAACTGGAGAAACGAAATCGGTGGCCGTTGCCGGATACCGTAACGTTAACGCCGTGCCGGCTACCAAATATTTACGAGACTATCGTTCGACGTCGTTGCCGCGAAGATCGTTCGTCGGCCGACAGTTTGCTAATCGACGATAAAAAACGAGAGAGGAGGATGAAATTTATCGCTAAAAAGAAAAGGGAGCCACGAATATAAATCTCGGGTATTATAATGGGATCTGTCTATTATTAAAGAATGAGTGATTTAGAGGGGGGGTGGAGCCGAACCGTCCTGCTTCGCCGTCCAAGTGGGTGGGTTGCCAAAGGATCGCGAGTTTGATCGGCAATTCGGGAGGTAACGGGCGTTTTCTTTCTCCGCGGTTCGTTACCATCCAGCGAATATCTCGAGACGAAATTTGCCGCGAAAGAGCGATCGGTCCTGTGCCGCTCGTCGATCGATTAATTCGCGGTTCCCGTCGAAACGATCCCAAGTTTCCGCGACGTTCGACCGGGGTCGCGCGAAATGCGTTGCATCGCGTCGCATCGCCCGCCGCCGTTCGAACCTATAATTTCCAGTTATCGAGAAAGGTATCTTATCCCCGTCTTCGCTAAGACTCCATCGGAAACAACGAGCTCTCGTCGAAGAGTAATTCCAGGGTACGGCGGACGCGAAACGACTACGATACGTTCGCGCTCGATATCGATATCGATTTCGATATCAACGACGACGAGAGCGACGACTACGATCGGAAGAAACGTTTCTCGAGCGCGGGTCGTTAACGGAAAGAAGATTTTTTGGCGAGCGATCCGGCGAAGAAACGTCGAGTGGATCGGGGCCATTCGGACCATTCGGGCGATTCGGGCCATCCGGCAGGGCCGTCCTTCGTGCTCGTCCATCCGTCCGTCGTCTAAGAGTCTGCCAGGATATTTACGACTGACCGACTCATTGCCGCGGTGAGTCGAGCGAGCGGTCGCCACAAATCACGCCAGAGAAAGCCGGCCTTTCTCTGCTCTGGGAAACGTCTGGCATTTTTCTCTGCCCGGGATAACTTTGACTTATTGGTGACGGCAGCCAGAGGAGATAGATAGATAAATAGATGGATGGATGCATGGGCGGGTAGAAATAGGAAACGAGAAGAGGAAAAGGGAACGCGTAAAAAGGCGAGAGTACCTGGAGTGTCGGAGAAAGATGGATCCGAACGAGAGGTAGGAGTTAGTCGGCGTCCAAGAGCGAGCGATACGCGCGAGTCGCGCGGCGAAACGCGTTTGCGCGTACGTGGCCCGAAAAGCGAGAAAAGATTAGTCGGAAAGGATCACGGGTGAGAAAAAGGGTGACGGTGGGTTCGTTCGCGAGGCGATAGGACACGGCAGAACTCGTGGTCGGACGCGGTGCGGCGCGGCGTGGAGCGGCGTGGAGCGTCGCGGTGCGGTCGGTACGCTCGATGCGCTGGATGTCCCTGTCGCATAAATCACTGCCGGTATCTTCTGCTACGGCGGCTCGCTCATCACGGCAGAGTTCTTGTCGCGCCTTAATAACGGCCGCGCGTCTCGCCCGCGCCTCCGCTTGGTGCCCCTCGAAGCCCACTCCAACCTCGTATCGTAGCTCTCGTCCTTCTCCGGTGCCCGAACCGATCTGGCCTGGACGCCCTCCGCGCCGCGACTCGCCGCCGTACCTCGCTACAAATCCTGATTATATTCTGCCACTGACGTTATACCGCGAGGGGACGATGCCACGTTCGAGTCTGGTTTTTGTATTTCTCCGCTCTGCTCCTTCCCTTCTTCCTTCCTCTCTACCTTCCTTCCTTCCTTCCTTCCTGCCTTCCTTCTCCGTGTCGGTTCGATGCCTCCCCTACATCGTCCTTTGCTGTTCAACCACCGCGTGCAACCACCACCGTGTTTCGCGGTACGGACGCGCTTCGTCGCTGTCCACCTTCCCGCCCCGAACCCTCTTCGGCCCTCTGCTATCTCTCCTCCTGTTTCTTCTCACCCTTTCGGTTCGCAGAGTCAGAGTCAGCAGCATCGTCGGCGAGACTAGCAGCTACCCTTTGGACCAGCAGCGAACAAGCATCCTGCGCTCGTCTTTACTCGGCCAACTCTGACAGCCTGGACCGCGTAAATCAATTTTCAATTACGGCGCAGCCAAGGCAAGCGAGCCGGTGTAACGGAGCGTCGAGGTAAGACAGGCAAAACGGAGCCCGAGCGAAACAACGCGAACCACCGCTTCGAGTGGCCAGGCCGTTCGGTTCGGATGGCTCGAGAAGCGGAAAAACTCGTCCGCGAACGAGCCAGAACGTGATTCGTTCTCTTCTCGACGCGGAAGAACACGGGAAAAGATCGGCGAAAAAAATGAGAGAAGAACACGGTATCGAAGAATTGACCTCGCTGCCGAGGAACGCGATAGGAGACGGGAGACGAGGTGGAGAGATCGAGAAGGGATAGAGCGAGAGAAAGATGGAACAAGATGGAGAGAGAGAGGAAGAGAAAGGGGGACAGAGAGAGAAAGAGCGAGAAAGAGAGAGAAAGAGAGAGAAAGAGAAAGGGAGAACACCGACGCGGCTCGGTGGATACGTACGTATTATTATACTTCGCTACAGTCATATTTATAAATCAGCGATATAGCACGACGAGCGGAGACGCGGAGGGATGGAATTTATTGCTTCGCTCTCTTTCCTCTACTGCCAGTTCCTGCTGCCCCCCTCCACCGGCAAGCGTTCCCCTTGCCTTCTTCACCCTCCGACACCGCTCATTCTACGAGCCACCCCTTCCGATATCCTCGCACGCTCGCTCTTCGGAGTATACGTGTCTCTTTCTCCGTCGTTATCGTCGTCGCTCGTCTCGTTTCTCTCTCGCTAGATTCGTAGTCTTTCTGGACGGAGAGTGCGCGGGCATACAAACTGCCAAGCCTGTACGTATGAGCTTAGGTCGACATTTTCCCTCCTCTCTTTGGTAATAAATCTGCGAGTCTTTTGAGCCGACGGCGGCACGGTTTGGGGAAGAGGCGCGGGGCTAGGGTCGTCGTTCCTGGGGTACCAGAGGTCGCCTTCTCTTTCTCCGTCTTTCTACTCGTCGACCTCACGCCGGTTCTCCCCGCCGCGCCGTACCGCTCCGTTCCCGTTCCTGTTCCCGTTCCCGTTCCCGTTCCCGTTCCCGTTCCCGGTCTCCGGCTCTCGCGTCACGGGAATGTATATAATTAGCAGCATTGTGCTTCCTCGGACAGATTTACGGGTCGTATCGCTACCGCGGCTGCATGCATAAGCGCGTTAAATAAGTATTTATCCGCCCCGTGGGGGATGCGATGCCGAGCTTCCCGCCTGATGGATTTGCCGCTCGAACGCCCGAAACTACGTTAAACGGCTGCCCGTTATCCGTCGCGGGTAACTATCCTTCCTTTCCCGTGCTCTTTCCCTTACTTTTACGCTTTCCGTTCTCGTCTTCTCGACAAACCACACCGATCTTTCAACCGACACCTTTATCCTTTCACCCTGCCTCGGTTTCCTTCCACGGATTCGCGACCACGAGCCACGAATTTTCCGATTCCGGACACGGGCAGGAACAGCGACGACCAACGAAACGAAACGAACCGAAGAAAGCGCGAAAAGGGAATAAACGCAACGTATTACGCGGACCGATATCGAGGACTGTACCGTGCACCCTGTATCCGTGACAGCGACGGACCACACCGTGCGCTCTCGGCTAGAACTCGGCCGCGAGTTCTCTTCCTTTCGATCGTGGCCTGGTATCCGTCGAAATCTGGAAATCTGCTCGATGGAACGAGTAGAGAATTAGAAACGTGGACAAAGTCGAATCGAGCGAACGGCGGGAGCGCGAACTCGAGAAAAGTCCTGTACGGAATCAACTATTTTCGCGAGTTCCTCGACAGAGACAGACGTCCAACGAGCGAGCCAGCGGGCAGCCGAACGAGCGGCGAAGCGTCGAAGCGGATTCAATGGACCGGCGTGGTCAGACCCGTTAAAATCGATGAATTACGAGACAACGCATTAGTGCAGTCCGCACGATACTAATCAGCGAAATTTCCGTGCGATAAATAAACGAATGAAAGCGCGTAACCAGATACCGCGCGGTAATGTCGATGCGATGGAAACGGTAGCCCTCGTAAATCGGCAGATTTTTCGGTAAAAAGGGAAAAACAAATAAATGAACAAAGAACGAAAATCAAAATCTCGGTGGTGCCGGCAACGATTGCACCGGGAAATGTATACGAGGCCGCGGCTTATTGGTGGTTTCGAGGTGAATTTGCTCGTAAATATGTATTCGTAATATTGATTCGACATAGACGCATAAAGATAGACTAAACGGGATTTAAACGCGGAATTGTAATTTGTGTATATATTATGTTTGCGCGTCCACTGGCCGGAATATCGGCCGACAAAATCATTTTTTAAATTTCGTTACAATTTTCCAGGAAATTTATTGCGGGCACCGTATACGCGACCGTGCCGTTTTTCCCGCTAGAAAGCGAAAAGCTCGGTGACGCGATCGCGCGATAACTCGCGGCCTCCTATTAAAAAGTCTCTACTTTTCCGACGGTGCTCGGCAACCGTTCGATTCTCGAACCTCTCGAAAACGATCTCGAAAACGATCTCGAGAACGGTAACGAAACGTGGACACGCGCGCACACCCACTAGCGGATCGCGCATCGCGTACCACAGACCGGAGAATGGCAACGAGGTCGCATAGCTGCCACGCCGAATGTAACGAGCCGCTGCTCTTATCTCTTTGCTATTATCTCCGCTCGGCTCGTTTCCATCGGTCTGTTACGCTCGCGTTACTCTAGCCAACCTATACAAAAGTATTACGAGCGATAGGTACTCGAGGTATCTGCCTAGTTATCGAGCGCGCTACGAAAGGGCTAGGCGGACGTACTCCGAGACCGAACCGCGCAACAATGCCAGCTCGAATACGTCCCGTCATCTTCGCGTCATCTCCTATCCGTTTCGTTCTTCCTTCTCGTCTTTCTACTATTTTCGCTCCTTCCGCTCATAGCCACTGGCATTTCACGACGAACCGAGTTCTGCCAGAAACGAACGCGTTCGTCCGACTCGGCCAACGAACCTCTCTGTTCCTCTCTTCGATCTCGTTCGGTGACGAACTAACATCGTGACTCGTCACCTTTCGGCGGAAGAGCACAGTCGGCCGGAGGATCGAGACGCGAAAAGAAAAAGATCGAAAAAGCTCGAGTACGAAGGGAGAAGAGAAGGCGATTCGAAACGAGCCGAAGGAATAAAAGAACGGTCAGCTAGCGTTTAAACGTTGCCGCGCCGCGACAAACGGATCGATCCAAGAGAATGATCGTGCACGGACAATCTCGAATGCCCACGATGACAATGAGCCGTTCGACGATCGTCGTTCTCGTTTCGGTATCGTAGCAAATTATTTCCCCGGCAGGTGCGACTAAGCACCTATCGAAATATCAGACGGATAGAAGGCAGAGAGAGGCAGAGAGAGGCAGAGAGAGGCAGAGAGAGGCAGAGAGAAGAAAGGAGAGACACAGAAGCGGATAAAGAGGGTCAGTCGATTCGCGGTAACAGGATCAATCGTACATACGTCACGGATAGATTCGATAAAAGGAGGGAAAATATTAACGGCGCGTGTGCGCCGGCACGGTAAAGGAGCGGTGGAAAAGTTGGAAAAACTCGTCCGCGCGGACAACGCGCAGGATTATCGGACCTTCTGTCGCGAGATCGGACCGAGTGAGGGATTGCTTCGACAGAGCGATTACGGTGGTCGACGCGTTTCAATGGAAAAAGGAGGGGAAAGAAAGGAAAAAAAATCAGCGATACCAAACAACGGGGTCGAGTGAACGTAGAGAGGGATCCGGAGGGGTCGCGCGTTTTTCCGGGGTGAACTAATAGACTCCCGCTAGCTCGCTCGTTCGCTCGCTCGACTCGACTCGACCTACTCCCTCTGCCTCTCGCTCACCCTCCTTCCTAGTTCCTCTTTCGCCCTCTCTTCTCCACCCTTTTCTCTCGTTGTCTCTCTCCCTCTGCCTATTCCTCTCACGGGTTCCCTCGCTCGCGCGCTCAAATAAAAGTTTCCCGTGACCCACCGCCACGACACCTGTTGAACCGCTGGCCAGAGCCGGTTCGCCGTCCAAAAATACGAAAAAAACTGGCAATTAGCGTATGAAACCTGTCCATCAAGCTTGGCCGGGAAAGATTTACGAGTCGAAAACGAGAGACGTCCGATGAAATACGCGATTCCTTTCTCGCGTTGATCGTCCTTGCATCCCCTACGCTTCCACGGACCCTTTCTTCTCTGTTCGCGCATTCCTTTCGATTATTCCTTCTCGCCGTTCCGATAGATCGACTCGCGGCGATTCGCGAATCGAGACGATTAAACGATTTCGCTCGATTTCGCTCGATTTCGCTCGATTTCGCTCGATTCGACTGTTCTCGCGTCTACGGAGGATCGAAGGCGAGTCACGGGGGTTGGAGAGGGTGGTATGTTTATTGCTCGGAGCTATCTCTTCTGGCGAGGGTGGTTGCCGCGTCACACGGGACCATTTTCATAATTCGGCCGTTCGTATTCTCGGCAACCGCGCGGCCCGAATCGAACAACAGCAGCGCGCCGCGAAGGCCGCGCGGGAGCGAGCGAGCGAGCGGCCGACTTCTCTCTTTAGCCGTTTTCCCTTGCTCCCGATCCTAGATCCCCCAATGGTTTGCCTCTCTTCGTTTCCCTCTTGCTTCTGTCTTCGGCCTTCCTTCTCTGCGCCGTCGTCGTCTTTGCGATTACTTCTTGTCTTTTCAAAAACGTTTTTCATCCTTTCGTTCTTTCGTTCGTTCGTTCGTTCGTCCGTCCGTCTTTCTGTCTGTGGCTTTTCAAACTGTGGCGCAGCGGCAAAACGGACACGAGAGGAGAAGCGTAGGAAAGGGAAAAGGACAAGAGGGAAGGAGATGCCGAAGCCAGCATGGCGTCAGTGTCTCCGCTGATCTATCGCTCCCAGCACGGTGGATCGATGCGAGCCAATCAACCGACGCCGCTGGTCCTTCGCTTCTTCCCCGATGACCAACCGAGCCGATCTTCCACTCGGCGAACTCGGCAGGTTCGTCCAGAGCTTTTTACGCTCGAGGCAGCTCGCCCACTAGTCGTGTATTTCTTCGTACGCCGTCGCGCGATCCATCGTTCTTAATCGGTTTAGCGCGTTTGCTCGTCGTTACCAATCTTTCCGGCTCGACGAAAACACGCGTACGAGAGAATTGAACGAAATCGCTGAGAATTATTTCGATCGAGGGACTAAAGGTCCGGTTAGTCGCGCGAGAACAGCGACGAGGGAACGGTGACGAGAGAGCCGCGAAAACAGAGAGGAAGAGAAATCCCGTTGCCATATTAACCCTAATGGTTCGCGAGGACATAAAGCGCATCCCTCGTGCTACGCTAACTCGTTATTATCGCCGCATAAATAACGCGATAATCCTGTCTCGGCGACGAAAGCGCCAGAAATCGAGAGACGCACCGACGTACCTTGTCGGCTTCTATCCCGTGACGCGTTTAATCGTCGACGGGTGCGAACGCTCGTAAAAATAAAAGTATCGGACGCGCGTTCGTCGACGCCTCTCCCGTTGCTACCGAATTTCCTCTCATTGCGCGGAGCCGAAAGTGTCCGTGATACGTTCGCGCGTGGGATAAGGGCGTAAAACAGGGTTGGTACGAAGCAGTAACGGAAAGAGAAAAGAGCGAGGTTGTAGGGGTGAGAGAAACGAAAGGAAAGAGAGAAGCGAGATCGGGGGGAAAGAGGAGCAAGACGATCGAGGAAAGGGGGTGCAAGAGAATGTACATCGAGGGATCCAAGAGGGTTTGCCGGAGGCAGCGGCTCGGTCGGTGGCAGGGCGCGCGTCAATAAGCGTCCATCAGCCGTAATGGCAGCGAGCGCCACCTCGGATGCATTTAGATGGCTGTTTAGCCCCGGTTGTCTCGATGTGGCCTGAAATTCTCCTCTCCGCAACCTCCTTCTTACCGTCCTTACCGTTCTTACCGTTCTTACCGTTCTTACCGTTCTTACCGTTCTTACCGTTCTTACCGTTCTTACCGTTCTTACCGTTCTTACCGTTCTTACCGTTCTTACCGTTCTTACCGTTCTTACCGTTCTTACCGTTCTTACCGTTACCCGAGACTCGAGCGTTTCTCGGTTCCGTGGAAGCCAACGCGCCATCACAGTTCTCTCGCGCCCCTTACCCGCCCGGTTGGCCCAACTTTCGTAGTTGCACCGAACGAGGATACTCGGCCTCGATGGTAATTAGACGGTCCGGTTCGTTTTGCACGGCCTTTTAATTAATTCGTATACGTTCTTCTTCGCAACGTATTCTCCGTGCCCGTATTTTCTTTTCGCCGCGTCGCGTGCTTTCCCTCCTCCCTCGCTCTCGTTTCGCGATCCTACAAAGTACCGGTAATTTCGCGTACGTTTCTTTCGTTGGCCCGTTCTCGTTCCAGTTTCCCAGTCTTCTTTACTCGCGATATTGCACGTCCATTCGATGATTCCTACGGATATTTGTCGCTCCGTTCCGTCCGTGCGTCAGCGTACCTGCCTGTGCAGTATCTATGTATATGATCGCTCGCGATGGTAAGCGCTTCTGTTTGTCGGTGAAACTGTCGGAGGATGGGCAGGTTGCGGATAGGTTAGCCGGGTGGTTGTAGGGACGGGGGTCGCGACGTCGGAACGATCGAAACGGTCGTAAAGTAGAGGTCGCGTATCGTCGAAAAAGCTTCTCGAAAAACGAGAATTCGGTCGGTTCTCGGTGTACGTTTCGCCGCGATATATGCAAAAAAGCTCGACGAGGGTGGGAGGATCGCCGCAGAGTTCGGGTTCGGGCTCGAGCTCGAGCTCGAGGATTAAGGACATTATTAACGGGCGTACCAGGGACCGACATACTTACGTCCGGCCGGAATGCCCCGCGATAAATACACCGGTGGCTACGAAACTGGACGAGAACGAAGAGGAAAGGGGAGCTGGCGTTTAAATAAAATCAGCATTTTATGTTACAAGGGCCGCTCTTGGATAGTGGTCGGCCGACGAGGTACACGCCGCTACGAGAACCGCAACGAGTATCGACCGATAGACCGATCTACCGATCCGCCGGTCGACCATTCGATCCCACAGCCGCGAAACGTTCGATTTTTCCCTTCTCTCGATCGATTCAATGACTCGTCGCAGGCGGTTCGAGCGGACACGATCCGTATCACGATTTTCGCGACAGTAGATAGTAGGTTTTCGCGTCGGTAGCGAACGCGTTCGTCGGTCTTCGAAATATGGAGACTCGCCGAAAAGATTCGACGGGACAGACTTTCTATTTCGAGGAAGGTTTCGATCCAGCTCCGTTCTTTGTCGCCTCTCTCTTTCTGTTGCTCGTTTTGAGGAAGTTTCCGCTTCGGTCACGGTAAGCGACACGGTCAAATTTTCATTCTCCAACCTCGATATCGATAGTTGAAATATACAGGAGGGGCACGTGTACTATACCACGCCATACCAACGAAATATTAGACAAGAGGTCCGCGCGGCTACGAAGGTATTGGATGGGCAGCGCCGCGCCGGCCTGGATACAACAAAGTTGTGGCTGCGCCGATGATTTAGTCCCGGCCTTAATGGAGCTATAAATACTAGGTTTTCGATAACGGAGGATGAGGATGCTATGGCTCGCGTCGCGCACGATACTCGCCAGAATCGTGGCCTCGGGATTTCGCGTCAGACGTAACTCCGTACGCGAAATTCCGGTAATCTTCCGTAACGAACTCACCAGCCGACTTTCTTATCCGTCGTCTGGAAATTTGTCGAAAATATTCGTCGTTTTCGCAGCGAGTTGTCCCGCGAACGCGTCGTCGCCAAGATCCTCGGACTCGACGACGTTTCCTCGTAAACCGTGAAACTCGTCGTCTCCTTTGACGCGAGCAAACGGACGGGGCTCGTCGCGTCGGCAACGTTCTCTCGTTCTTCCATCGGACTCTATTTAAATACGCGTCAGCTCGGTGAGTTATAGGACGTGCCACGTGATTTGCGACGAACTCGCTCCGCCATTAATTACGGCGCAACATCTTTCCACGGCTGTGCCCGGTGCTTCGTCGCCGCTTACGAGAAACATCCACCGAATACCACGACTTTTCGATCGGCCACGCTTCCGCGCGATTTCGAACGATTTCGAACGATTTCGAGCGATTCCGTGTCAGCCAACTCGCCTCGTTGCTGCTCCGATGTTCGCGTCGCGCCACCCGATTCTTACGTTCGGGATAATAAGAGCGAGCGGTGGGTTCGCGTAAATTGCCAAGCAGACGATGGCGTCGAATTCGATAAGCGGTCGAGCGATGCTGCGGTGCGGCGCGGCGGTGCGCCGATGCGCCGATGCGACGTTCGATGAACCGCGAGTCGAACGCGCGACGTCCTTGATCGCGGGCTAAGGATCGCGCCAGGACACTTCATATTTTAGAGTCGAGGGATGTTTGTATGCCGTTTAGATACGAGATTCGCCCATCGTAACCAGATAACGCGCGTCCGCCTCGGATATATCTCGACAGAGTTAGACGCTACTTCGGTATCGCTCTTTATTGCTACCGACGTCCTCGAAAACCTGTTTAGTCTTTCTGCTCGTCGAGCGGCGCGCGTAAACTATTTTGCAACGCGACGGAAAAAAACTGGTCGCCGTTTGCTTTCGAGACTGACGCGAAACTTGCCGATCCTTTTTTCCGCTCTGTTCGCGATACGGCCGACGCCGAATTTCGACGGATCGCGCGAAACCGATTCGCCTGCTTCGCCGCTTCACCGACCGCTAGACACCTTGTAATCGTAACTAACGACCGGTAATCGTCTTCAACGTCGCTCTCGATCGTTTCGTTTCGCTCCGACTACCGATAAAATCGAGTACTCGAGCTGTCAAAGGACACCGAGAGAACGGACGGAGGGTCCAGACGATTCGTATTCGATGTCCCGCGAGCACGCACGCGGACTACAGAAAGAATAGGTACGTCGGTACTTGGATGGTCTCGATCAACGATCAATCGTGAAACAGCCGCGATTATTTCACGTCAGTTTAATTAGCACGCGGCGCCGGTACGCCCGATAAAACTCAACGGAGTGAAGCAGCTAGCCGGCTATCTCACGGGAATCTGATTTATAGCAAGTGACCATCGCGCGCGCACACAACCGCCGCAACGGGCGTACGTAGCTGGCTACGGGGTTCTACCACACAGGGCTATAGATCGCGTTCGCGTATCGCGCGCCGCGTACACGCGTGGACGCGCGAACGGCTAGTCCTCTATTCGCGTGCTAGAGTATTCTTGGCGAACCGTGCTCGTGCCGCTAAGCGCAGAGAAGGGAACTCACGGGGTGTCATGATCGTGCTTGGGGATCGTCGATATAAGAGCGCCGATTTCACGTAAGAACGATCAACGCGTCGACGATTACCGCGAGACCTTTCCGGTCGAGCGTTAGAAAGCCGAAAATTCGACGAAAATGGCTGGACTTTCCGTTGCTCGAAACTACTGTTTCCCAAAAACGCGTTCAAATACTATTTCCGGTTCTGTCGAACGGGTCACCTTGAGACACTCCGCGCCATCTGTTGGCCCGAGAAGCAACTAGAAAGGCTCTCGCGAGCGATGTAACGCGTTCTACGGTAGAGGAAATGACATTCGCCTTTGGCGCGCGGGCCTCACGAACGAAGTCGCTCGCGAACATTCGTGAACTTCGCAACATCCGATACGGGGAAATTACGTTGATCGGCATCGCTTTCGAAAGAATCCTTCGTTCGACTTCGAAGCGGAGCGCGCGTCGATTCGGAAAAATTTCTTTTCCACGATCGTGGACGGGAAGAAACGCAGGGAGTAGAAAGGGACACGAACGCTCTGTCTCGCTAATCGAGACGTCGACTCTCGACCGTTCTGCGCGTGGCTACCAAATCGGCGAACCTTCGAAAAAGACAGGGAGCGGTTACAGACAATTTGCCGAAAACGACCGATAGCGGTCGATGACATCGTCGCGACATCGTACCTGCGGATCGGCCGGTTTGGACGATTCGCGCTTTACAGACGAACGTATCGCGACTACGAGCGGACGGGAGGACGACGACGACAGAGATCGGCGCAGAAACGAAAAAGAAATCGGGGAAACGGGAGGAAAAGAGGAAACAAGGTGAAGAAGAGGAAACGACGTCAAACGTGACCGCGGACACCGGTGAACCACGAATATAATAAAGATGACGATATAGGAGTCATAACGTAGCGGTGTACTTAAGATGCACCGATGCACCGATGCACCGATGCACCGGCGAGCATTCCGATGGTCTCGCGAGACGAGAGACGAGCGAGAAAGGGAGCGAGAGAGAAAGAGAGAGAGAGAGAGAGAGCAAAGACAGGTAAGAAGCGAAAAGAACGGTGGGGAGATGGAAAGGCAGCGTCGTCCTCGTCAGGCTCTCGCTCGCTCCTCGAGGCTCCGAGACAAGCTCTTACTAATGGAGGAAATAAATTTCGGATTAAATCGTAGCCCAGCTACTTTATAAGGCTGCTTGCTCTCGCCCGATGGCGAACCGAGGTGCGCGTGTGACGCCATGGACCCCTCCTGACATCCATGGATGGTCCACCATGCCCGTCGAACGACCACCCGCCCCCTTCTTTCTCTTTTCGTTTCATCCGTGCTTTCCGATTCCATCCGCTCCTTCTTCGTCCGTTTCCTCCGATCGAGAGCTCGCCTCCTCCACCTCCGCCTCTCGCGTTCGAATCCATCCTGTCGAGCGGTGCTCCCCTTTCCAGTTTCTTCGTACTCGATTTCGCGAGCGAGCATCCGCGAAAGAACGCTCGAGGCTCGAGAGACCGTAGCGGACACCTATCGGTCGGATGGAACGAGCAACGGCGACGAAGACGCGAGCGAAACCGGTGGGCGGCAGGGGTGGGTGGCGTACCAGATGGACAGGGAGTTCCGCGAAGAAGGCTCGGGAGGTGGGGGTTGAGAGGACGGCGGTGGACGAGTGGATAGTGGGGCAGGATGGCAGGTTGGCAGGGGGAGGGTGCCGGAGGGGGCCGAAGGGGGCCAGCGGGGGCCGGAGAGGGCAGGGGCCAGGAGGGACCACGCTGCGCTGTCCTCCATAAATCTATCAGTCGCGGTTGTATAAATACGACTCAATGAGGCGGCCGTGAATCACCCTGACGTGCTTCATAAGTCCCGGGAGTTTATTAAACCGGCGGGCATTTCTCATGTCGGGGGATAAGATCAATACGGCCGCGCGCGGCCACGGTTGCCCCTAACCTCCGTCTCCTATCCGCCTCCTTCCACTTCGCGTGCCCTCGGCCATCGCACCCCACTCCACCACCCCTTGTGACGCCCGCTCTCGGACCTGTCCCTTCGCCGACCGCCGCGTCTTCCCCTCGCGCGAAAAAAGCGCGGGCACCTTCTCGCGATCGGCCTAAATAATTGGCCGGACGCGGACGAGTCGATTCGCCTCCAGCCGATTCCCGCTTGCTCGACCGGCCTGTCCGCTTCTTCGTCGCTCGCGATGTCGCGCCCCCTCGATTTTTGAGCGATCCTCGCGTGAACTCGCGCGCGAAAAGCGTCGCCGGTCGACGCTCGACGGACGTTGCTACGATGGCTAACTTCGAAAAGAGGACGAGGAGTAGATGGAGGTTGAATGTTTCTTCTAGAAGCTCGCCGCGCGATTTATGGAGCAAAGTGACGGGAGGTGTTTATTGTGCAGCATCTGTTACGTTACTCTGGCTCTACGGTCTCCCTCCGCCCACCCTCAATGTTGCCGCGCGCTCTCTCTCACTCTCTCTCTCTCTCTCTCTCTCTTCCTTTCTCTTTCTCCTCCTATTCCTCTCTTACTCTCCTTCCATCTTTCCACGAATCTCTCCGTTCCCTCGTTCCCTCGGCCCCCTTTTCCTTCGGCGAGCTCGCAGGTTCGCGCCAGCTCGCCATCATACATACAACAGACGCCCTCGATTTATAGTTTTGAATTAGATGGAAGCAAAGGAAAGGTCGCTGGTTGCTGTTGCGTAACTTTTAGATCCTCGAAATATCTAGCTTCCTCCCTGTTTTCATCTTTATCGTTTTTTCGCGCTAATTTATCGCTTCCTCGCGTGGCTACCGATCGAACGAGCAAGAAATTGACGGTTCGCCGATTCCGTTGGTAACGTCGTTACACTCGGCGAACAAAGGAAACGTAGATACGCGCGATATTACTCCGAGACGAGGTTGAAAACGCGTTCGAACGAAAACGTGAAACGAGGACGATCGAGGGGCGAGCAAAGGGTCGCCGTAAAGGGGCTAGAGAGGGTGCCTTGCCAACGAGAGTCGCGTCACTCGTTCGCGTCGTGTCACTTACACAAACAGACGTACATCACGGGCAGAGGCAGGCAGGCAGGCAGGCAGGCAGGCAGGCAAGCCGGCGGACGGGCAGACGGGCGGTCGGGCAAGCAAGCAAGCAAGCAAGCAAGCAAACGGGCGAGCGAGCGAGCAAACGAGCAAGCGGGTAAGCAAGCAAGCAAGCAAGCAAGCAGGCAGGCATGCAGCTAGCTAGCTAGCTAGCTACGTGTTCCCTTTTATGTTCCCACACGCGCGCTCGCATAAACCTGTCAGTCTCGTGTCACGTGCAGCGCAGTCATTCACTGTCGCCGGCAGCGTACCGGCACTCACGACAGTCCTGTTGCCGGTGACTGAGAGAGAAACCTCTTGCCGCGCTCGGGACGTTCTCGAATAAGAGCGTGAAAAAGACGGACGCGTTCCTAATGGCAAAAGTTTCGCCGATACCTAGAATAGAAAGTAGAAGAGAAAAGCGAAAAGCGAAAAGCGAAAAGCGAAAAGCGAAAAGCGAAAAGCGAAAAGCGAAAAGCGAAAAACGTTCGCGGTCTCTGGTCGCGGCTCGAGGTTGCCCGAATCGCCGGGAGAAAGAGTTTCCGTTGCAGCGTAGAATCGTCGAGTCGGAACACGCTGGAAAAAGGGGAGGCTGATAATTTCGCCACGCGAGTCGGATCGTGGATTATACGTATATCAAGCTCGTCCGCGGCCGAGAAGAACGGAGGAGCCCCGGAGGTTTTATGAGATATGAAAATGAGGACGGCCGTAATAAAAGTGATGTAGGGGGCTCCTCAGAGTCGTTCCTGAAGGCGCCACGAGTCACTCGTCAGGTTTATGCGGAGACGTCCATCATCCCCTTGACGTGCTTCATTGCCTGCTGGGCAAACTCCGTCGTTCCGGTTCTACGGTTTACCGTGTTCGCCTTTCCTTTCTTCTTCTTCTCCTCCTCCTCATCCACCTCCTCCGCTTCCTCCTTTTCCTCCTTTTCCTTTCTGCTGCTCCCTCCGCCTAGATTCCTTCGCCCATGCTCCCTTTTTCGCAGCTTTGCTCCTAAACGTTTCTTACCGACTTGTTCGCAGCCACTCTCTCGGTTCGATATCGATACGACAGGCACACCGTTTTCTTCCGTTTCGATCGGTTCGAAAAATTCATCAGCTCGAGGAACGACGACTCCTTCTTCGACTACCGTGCCGCGGGAACACGGGAAAGTGAAATATCCCCGTGCGAGACACGATCCTCTTTGTAAACGGGCTGAAGGGCCGCCGGAACGCGCCGTGGCCCAGACCGAGACCAACGTCGAGGACCAAGAAGCGAGAACCGAGAACCGAGAACCGAGAACCGAGAACCGAGAACCGGAAACCGGGAAGGGAGAAGGGATCGTGGGCGCAGATAAATCGGCTTTGCCGCCGTAACAGGCAGCTCGCGTGAACGTGTCTCCATTAAGGCAGCCAGAACTCGCGCTGACGTAGACGAGAGGCAGCGTTTGCGGTCTTCCTTCTCCTACTCTCTTTCTTCTTCTGCTCTCGCGTTTGTTCTCGCTTCCCAGCACCCGCCGATTCTCCTACCGAAGCCACCGAGATCAACCAAATAAAAGAAACGTCTAAGGGAAGAACGAGGAAAGAAACGACCAGCCGAAAGGTTGCAATAAAAACGCGACGATTCGAAGGAAGACGAGCGAACCGGGGATTAACTCGGAGGATATTTATTCGTTGTCGATCGATAGGAAAGCAACCGGCCATTCGTTAAACGTACCACGACCAAGATAGTTGCTATCTTCTCACCGAGTACGCGTGTTCGCGTACGCGTTTGTCCTACGAGATTCGCTTTTTTTCGCGTTACCGTCTAGCGACGTCGTTTCTTCGAGTAGATCTCGTTGGTATCGATTAAGAGAATTACGCGAATTCCGCTCGACCCTCGTTTACCCCTGGAAATCGTCGTATCGCTAGGATTTACGTTCGCCGCGAGTCAACGACGAATTAGATCGATCCGTTTTCGCCGCGGAACAAATTGCCGAGCAAAGTTTCTCCCTTTTCGTCAAGGATTCGTTCGGGGTGAAAGTTATTTCACGGCTTCGCTGCGAGAATCGTCTCGATTCTTCCGTCCGTAGTCGTATCTCGAGAACGAACGCGGGACGTCGACGCGTAAAAAACGAGGGTAAAGAGGAAGAAAGCGCAAAACGCATTTGTAAACGCGGCACGTTCTGCTTTTAAACCTATCTGCATGACACGCAGCCAGCCAAGCAGGCCTGCATTTTCGAGTTACGATCTCGCACACCGAGTTTCGATAAATGCTAAACGCGAACACGTGAGCTTGCTCGTCGAGGCACACTTTATTGCCGAGTGTCGAGCCTCCTTACGAACCACCACTACTACCGCCAGCATCGCCACCACCGCCACCGTTACCGCTACTACCACCGTCTCTCCTCCGTCATCGCGTGCGCGCCTCGCCTCGCCTTGTCTTCCCTTAGAAACTCGCATAAGCACGGATGATAGGCGCGCAATCGTGTCCTCTTCTAGTGCCGTTAAACACGCGACCACGAACGAACGAACGAACGAACGAACGAACGAACGAAGGATCGACGAGCGAGTCAGTCTCTCGTTGCTCGATCGTCGTAACCTTCTTTCCGCCAGCCTGCGAACCGCGTTCCTAGTTCGATTCGCAATTAGCACGGTTTCGGCCATCGTTTCTACCTTTCCGTAGCGATATTTCAACGAGAAAAGTTTCAACGACCAGAATTTTCCCGTTCATCGGGTCCGTTGCGTCTTTTCTCAGGAATTCACGGTCGTAAACGGAACACGAGCGCAACCGTGTCGCGTTCGTAAGGTTAAAAGACGAACTCGTCCTGGCAGGACGAGGAACGGTTCCGACGTTCGGGCGAATCCACGCCACGACGACTTGTTTCTTTATCCGATAGCAGTAAAATCGTATTCCAAACCGAGCGTAAAGCCGGAGGACATCGTCGAGACGCGAAACACGAGGATAGGGAACGTGGACGCGAATGCGAACGAGAGTACGAATACGTTTGCGATGCAAACTGGCCGATGGGAGAGTTCCGAGGATGGGGTGGTAGAGGGGGTCGAAAGCGAGAAGGTGGAAGCGAAACGCAACAAGAAGGAAAAGAGTAGCGGCGAGGGTGGCGAGGAAGGCAAGAATGGCGGGCAAGAGTGGGAAGAGTAGAAGGGTGCTGGACAGTCGTTCGGTTTGCACGACACGTCGCAGGGTTGACCCAGCCTCTTCTCGATCCTCCACTGGCCAGCAGCTTTCTCTTCGTGTATCCGGCTCTTTCTCCCTGTATGCTCCGTTGCGGCGACCCCTCAGGGCTACCCGTTACTTTAGCATCAACAACAATCTCCACCGTTATACCGTTAGTGTCTTAGTGGTGGAGGGAAGGAACGATGCAGCCGTCGTCGCAACGGTAAACGGGGATGCCGATAGCGCGTCGCGTCGGTTTCGCTTCCTTCTCTCTTAACCGTTCGCCGTTTCCGCGTCTCTTCCTTCCTTCCTCGTTGGCTCCCTCGCTCGCTCCCTTGCTCGCTCCCTTGCTCGCTCCCTCGCTCGCTCCCTCGCACGCTCCCTTGCTCGCTAGCTTGTCCGCTCGGAATACTGGTTCGCGTGCGCCTCTCCTTTCCTATCGACCTTCTCTCCTACTCGCGCGACCATGGTCCACTCACCGGCCAGTAATTAAACAGCCACGCGGCAGGCAAATTGAATCAGTCGAAGAGACAAGGGAGCGTAGACGCAGAGGTGACGGCCAACCAGCCGCAACTACGGTGTCTATAGTGAAAGGGCTATCGTGGCGCGTTCGCGTACCTTCCAAGTCGTCGGCAGTCGAACGACCGGGGAAATGCAGGGATCGCGGAAGGAGGGCTTGCTCGGACCCATCGTCGACCGCTCGGACATTTACAAGCCCGAACTAGCCGCCCACCTCTCGACCGGCCGCACTTGGAACCATAGACCACCGCCCATCGCGTCCTTCCATCGTCGCACCACGTCGCGCCACGTCGTATCCTGCTACCCCACGCCACGCTTTGCCTCGCCTGACAACGTTGCATTAACTCCCCGTCCCCTTTAAGTGCTAAGTTTACCCCAAGATTGCATAATGCTTCGCTCGCTTGACTGCGTATAGACGAGTATGCCGTTACCTTCGCCCCTCGCGTTCTCTCGCCCTCCCGGCGAGAGTAACCGTGAACGAACTCGTCCGTTCCGAACGAATCGGGCCACGCGATTTCGTTTCGCGCGCTTTCGACGAGACCGGCCAACCACGCGGCCTCACGGCAACCTATTCTTACCGCCTGGTCGAAGGCACCCTTCGTTACGGCCACGACCATCTAATGAAAATATAACGGTTTCTATGCCGCGCAGAGTTTGTCTGCTAGACTTCTGGCGCATCAACCTGACACATAAACTCTTATTATGCTATACGTTACCGGGAGCAGGAGGCCGGTGGCGCTAATGGAGCCACAAGTCAGCCAGCTATCGCGGCAACCACCTTACCGGTGCACCCGTCCACTTATTTTATGTTTAAGCGTCGTAAAGAAGAAGCTACCCGCGAGACGAGGGGGATATTTAATAATCGATATCGCGACGTATAGTCGACGTAAAGGACACGAAGACTAAGCGGCGAAAAAGTCCGGCGTGGAAACGCGAGCGGTCAGCCGGAGGTGACGCGGTGCGACGCGGCGTCGCGTTTCGGATATGGAAGAACACATCGGAGATTAGCGGGGCGCGACTATCGTCGAGCACCGCACGAAATCGATAATCGCGAGCGAAAACGTATCCATAAATTCGGCGACGCGGCCCGTGTACGCCTGTATGAAAATTACAAAGCTATTAATTACGACCGCGATAAATTAAGCAGCCGAGGGGCCATTATAGAGCGCGAGCCCCGGTGAATTGTTGGTAAACTTGGTCCAAGTACGCAACATGGGCGTTGGTGGTACTCTCGGCCCAACGCGGCTCACCAGGCATATAATAATGGTTGGTTAGAATGCTAATATATGTCCGGACGGGGGTGGCACCGGGGGACCTTGCATCATCGGAGGACCCAACTGGGCACTCGCCCGTTCCTGGCCGGACACCGTATAATCTACACCCCGAGACGTTATTACTCCCCGAGACACTAAAACCCCTCCGATGGTAGCGCCGTCCCGCTGCCCGCTATCCGATATACTGCCATCGCCTACCTAGCGTCACTATCGTCCCGTTGCCTTACCTCGCCTCGCCTCGCCTCGTCTTGCAGCTACCGTCTCCTACCATTCTCCGCTGCTCGTACCATTTTCGCGACGCATCGTCCGGCTGCTCTTTGTCCCCGGAACCGTTCTCCTACGAACAGGAGCTTTCCTTCGACCGTTTACCGCTCCTCATCGACCAATTCCCGTGAGAATAATTGTTCGACGTTAGACCTTTCGAACCAGATACCGCGCATAGGTATCGTTCGCTAGGCCACTGATCCGTTCCACGAGATCGAGAGAGTCGTGGAAAACGATTTATCGATTTCAGTTTACGCGCGACGATCGCTCGGATTCATTTTTTTGCCGCGTATGACTCGCCGAGTAGATGTTAGCGAGCGGTAAGACGATCGGATATCGTCGAAATCGGGTTGAAAGGACAGACGGGAAGCAAGAACGTTTCTCCGCTGTCCCGTCCACGCCGTCGAAGCGACGCGACGTGATGCGCCGCGACGAGTCGAACGGCCAAGTAAGACGATGTTCGCGGCAGCAAACACCGCGGTGCTCGAAAGCGGCGACACAATGCACGCGCCGCCGGGGGTCACAGCCAGCTTTGTGCCGAACTATGCTCCAAGAAACTCTGGCAAACAATCGGCGTAGCAGCTTCCTATTCCAGGCTCGCGCGTCCACTCGGTCATCCCAGGCTGCAGGCGAAACGCCTAGGTTTTCGGTAGATTTTCGGTAGGTTGCGAATCGAAGCGACGAATTCTCGTGGCTCGAGGCGTTAATCCAAAATACGTGTTGCGTGCGTAGTCGGGGCAACGGTACCAGGGATACCGGCAAAGCACAACGGACGACAGGACGCATAATATAACGGACGTACATAAATCCACGTGCCAGTCAACAATGTGCATAAATACTGGCCCGTTGTAACGTGGTCTGTGCGAGTGGGTAGCTAAGCGGGTGGATAGCAGTAGGTAGCACCGGGACAGGCCCGAGAGCCGCAGAACCGACGGCTCGGCCGATGGTTTCGAGGGAGGAAAAGTTTCGAGTACGCGGCTGGCTGATCGAGACATCGCTACCTTTCTTCGGCGAGTTTCGAACGTGCGTCCTATCGCGGCCGTCTCGAGCAAAAATTTACGCCGTAAACGAAAAGAAATAGGATCGATGGACCGAGCCGTTAGGACGGGAAGCGTAAAAAGGGAAAGGGAAAAAGAAAAGGACCGTTCGCGGTCGTATCCTCTGGAGGCAGGGTTACCTTCGTAAATACATATATACGTTTCAATTTCCGGCGTAATCCCGTTCGGGCTTAGGTATTAGGAAAGTTTTTCCTGCCGGTACATCACGAAGCTCGCTCGTTAAGCTCGCGTCTTACCCCTTCTCCGACGATTCTTGTATTTGTCTTGACCGCCGCGTATCGCTGGCTCGACGCGAAACCGACATACGGCGCAACGCACACGCGCCACGATCCGAGACGAACCTATCGCGCTAGCTGGCCAAAAATCAGGAACTACGATCGTCCGTGCTACGTAACTCTGCTTTCCGGATCCGAATCCGTTTCCGGACTCGGCCAACGCTATCTTCCTTACCGAAGTCAGGAGCTAAAGGACACCAGGGACCGGAACACCGGTTTCGCAATCTTATCTGACCAGTACGATTCTACCGTTCCCTCCGCCGCGTACCATCTGGACCAGATACGAACTGCTCTCTCTACTTTCCTCCCTCTCGCCGTCTGCTTCCACCCTCCGTTCCCCTTTTCCGTTATTTCCTCGTTTCCTCCGTTAGCCCCGTTATCGTCGGCACGTTACCTTCGTACTCGATCCGTCGCGTCGGATTCGCTCCTCGTCACAGTTACGCGACCAACGCGCGATCTCTTGGACGAATTTCTCCCCGTAAATACCACCTTAGAGAACGACCAAGGATAGATTTCGAAGCACGGCGGATTCACTTTTTTCCACGATTTTCTCTTCGTTTTTACGTTAACTCTCCGTTTTTTCGTCCCTTCGACGTTCGCGTCGTTTCTCGATCCACGATCTCGGGTCAGCCACTAGCAACCGACGACGCCGGTACAATATTTATATTATCCCAACAGGACACTCCCGGCTAACACGGACATGATTGCAATCCCGTTCATATATCTTCGGCTATACGACCGTACGCGAGTCTACGCCACGCTGGGGACGTATCAAAACCGGCGGCTACCTTGCACCGAGAACACGAACGACGCCATCATAATATTTTCAGATAAACCTACGATTCCTCCCCTATGTCTTGCCTCACCATCCGAACGTGCCCGCGGTCGCTTCCATCTATTCTTTCCCTCGAAACACGCGCGACCGCCTTAACCTGTCCTACCCTACCCTCGAATAGCGGTTAGTTTTTTTAAAACGACCAAGCGTTCGATCGTTTTCGACTATTCTTGCTTTCGGCACGGTGGTAAAGCGGTAACGACGACGACGACGACGACGACGACGACGACGACGACGACGACGACGACGACGACGACGACGACGACGACGACGACGACGACGACGACGACGACGACGAGAATTAGCTCGTTCGGCCCGAGCCGGAGAAAATTCGCGGAGAAGGGATTCGCGTGCACGGATTCTCGGTGCGGTAAATGAGGCGAATCCGATCGTTTCATTGCATCAATAGTCGTAGCAAAGTTATACCAACTTTCTTGATAAATCCCGCTTACTTTGCGCCATAACATAACTTTACAGAATCGGAACCACGGCCATGGAAGAATTGCGATTCGTAACTTTAGATGAGGTCTCCCGTTACGATGCTCCTTCCTCTTTTCTCTTTGCTTCTTTCCGTTCTTCTCGTCCTCCTTAGCCGTATTACCTCGTCGCGACGTGTCGCGTTGCTCGGTATCCCGCGCCCCTCCTCCTCGTAGCTCGTACAAATTTTCCTACGAGCGCCGTTTCCGTTGAATTTCGACTTTCCGACGAAAAAGTCCGGTTACGATCGTTCCGATTCTGGCGTCGAACATCCTCCGTCGTGGCCGTACCTCGGTCCACCTTGCCGCGTTCGTGACCCGCCAACGAATTCTCGCAAACGAGTTTCCGAGTGGAACGGATCGATCGAACGATCGATAGACGGCCGCGACGCGACTCATGTCGGAAGAAGACGCGTGTCGCGAACCGATCGATAAAACCGAACGATTGTTAACGAACTGAACGAAAAGCGAGTCAGAGGCGCGCGTCTCGACCACTTCGCTGGAATTCCAGCCGTTCGCTTCAGAATTTCCATTTGGACGCGCGACGTTCACGCCACCGCGAAGAGGGCTTTCGGTAAATTGGCATTCTTCTTTCGAAACGGAGCGACGGCGAATGCGAGAACCGGCTGGTTTGACGCGCGTCGGACTCCTTTGAACGAGAGATCCTGGACACCGCATCCGATGCGAAGCGATCTCCGGCTGCCATCAACAGTTCCCTCTTCCCTTCCCCAAAAGCTTCCCCGCGATTCCCTTTCGCTCTTCATCCTTCACCCTTTACCTTTCACCGTTCATCGTACCCCATCCCCGTCCAGCATCCCTGGCCGACACTTACCGCGCCTTTCCGTGACCGGCTACCGCGTCCTTCTCTCGGCCCCATCGCGTTCCTTCCTGCTAACACGGCCTCTCTTCTACCGCCGTTCACGGTGGCATTGTGCGCGACTAATTAGTCGAAGCGCGAGATCGTCGAGCGAACGGCTTTAATTAACATTCCTGACTCGCCCACCATCACCACCGCCGCCGTCGACGCCGCCGCCGCCGCCGCCACCACTGCCACCGCCTCCTTCTCGAAACCTTCTCGAAACCATCTCGAAAGGGCAAATTGAAGGCTGTAAACGTCCAGAGAATCGTTCGAACGCGAGGCTGCCTGCTCCTTCTTCTCGCCTCGACTCTTCGACAAAATTTCGAGAAAAGTTCTCCTCTGTTTCCGGGCCGCAAAACGCGCGCCCTTTGCGTGTCGCGCGATTTCTATCGCGTTAATCCGCCAACGATGGATCGCGTCGAACGGCGAAGGTTAATTTTCCGCGAATAATTGGTCTCCGGCCGATCGATCCGTCAGCCAACGAAGCCGCGCACCCTCTATCCTTCCGGGGTAGGTGGTGAAACACGGTCTAAGTCATCTCATTCGTCTTCGGTAAGATAGTCGAGAGAGGAGATCATCGATTCCGACGGCGAGGCTAAGGAAAATTAAATGACGCGGACCCCCGTTGAAGGAAAGTTATTTGTCACGGTCGTTGATGTACCGTTATCTGTCGCAGTCGCTCCCACGACCGCTCGCGGCTATCGGGCAGAAACCAAACCGCTTTTCTCACCTTCGCCCGTTCTCCCTGCATCGGTGCCGGCGCGGTGCGGCGTTTTCGTTGCTCCGACTAATGACGCAGTCGTTCGTTACGCGGCTTCGCGCTCCTCTCACTGTTCTTCCTACGGACAACGGAAACGAACGTTCCGAACGAATTCTATTCGACTTTGTCCGCTTCGATCCCTCTTTCCCGTACACCTTTCTCGTCGAAAGGGTAACGGGTCGGTGCGCCGCTGAAAATAGAAGAGCAGTTGAAGGCGAAACGGGGTGAGCCGGGTTACCCTTTCCAAACCCCGCGATAACTTTTTCCTTCTCCGCTTGTACCGTGCTCGAATTTATGCCGGACGGAGAATTAATGCGTGACAGATTTGTAGTTATTACGAGGAGAAGGCGGCGGTGGCGGCGGCGGAGGTCGGACTGGAAGGAGTAGGAAGACGAGTGGCCTGGACTCCTCACTCGGCCCCAGGGAATGAAAAGGCGAAAGAGAGAAGGCGAGGCGATAGCCGTGCAACCGAAGAAAGGGATGAAAAGAAAGGGAAGAAATAACGGAACGACGAGGGAGACGGAGAGGGCGGATTTTGCTCGGTAAAGGACAGAGAACGATCGCGAATAAATAGCGAGAAGAAGGGAGCGAGACGGCGCGGAGGCACGAAGGTTTCGCGGGGCATCGAAGGCATAGTCGGGCATTCAGGCAGCGACGGCAGCGGAAGCGAGCCCATTACTTATTATAACTGCCTGGCGAGCGAGCGAGCGAGCGAGCGGCCGAGCGAGCGGCTGTCAAGCATCCATCATCGCGACGAATGGCCTCGCTGCCAATAACATCCGCCGTCATCGCCAACTTTTCGCGGTCTTCCTTGCTTGTTCCCTCGCTTCCCTGTTCCCTCGCTCTCTCCCTTTCTCACTCTCACTCTCTCCTGCTCCCTATAGTATATGTATACATATAGACGTCCTACGACTGCGCGTCCGTACGATCGGACGACTCGACGGTTTCGACGATGTTTGCCCTTCCACCCTTTTACGCGATTTTTCCGTCGTTATACCGATTCGAAAACAGCGCGCGGAGTACGCGATATCCCGTACATCGCAACCGACGACGCGAAGGAATAAACGAGATACGAACTAGGAGATAGGAGAACGCGTGGAAACGTACGATCTCGATTAAATTGACGAGACCGTCGGAGATTCGGGGTCCAGCGGGTACGTTGCATATTCAACTGCAGCCCGCTTCGCCTATTTCGGGCATATGGCACATCGTATCTCAACCCAGTCAACCGGACAGTCCGAGTGACTCATGGCGGATTACCGTGATTGCTTGTTTATGGTCATTAACATCCTCGTGGTCCCATAACTACCGCACGGCATCCCGTTCCATCAACGACCGTCACCGTAGGTGTCGCGTTGCATCTGCGCGCGTGTGCGCGTATCGCTGTCGCGGTCGGATAAGGCGCGAATCGTCTTCCGCCTCTCGCCGCGAAACTACGAATCGACGGAAGGCGGTCGAAGAAAAAAGTATCCCGCGTACGCTCGTCGCAGATCGAAGGTTAATTACCGAAAACGCCGGTTCGCTCGACGAGGAAACAGAGACAGGGAAATCGCGTTCGAACAATCGGTATCGAACGGTGGAGTCGTGCGATTTGCGCGTAACTGTTTAGCGGCGCTGATTGATGGAAACGGGTCTTCCTAGAGCAACTGCTACCCACCAACGGCAATTATACTTGCTCCGCGTATCGCATCGTGCCCGGCACATAGATCGCCTCGCTCGTTCGGCTCGGCTCGGCTCGGTGACCAGCACCGTTAATACGATCCCGGGACGCGTAACTCGCTACCCCGCAACACGGGCACGGGCATCGGCATCGACATCGGCATCGACTCCAACACCGACATCGACACCGACCATCGATTCCGTCAACCGACGTTCGCTATCGTTCTCGCCGCTGCCACCGCCGCCGTTTCCACGGCCGGTACTCCGCGCCGCCAACGCCGCTGCCACCCCTTGATTGCCTCATTGGATCGCATTATGTCGGCGCCATTATCATAATTCAGGGATTTTTCACAGCCGTCCCGCAGAGCGCACGAGCTTTGGCTCGAGGCCCGGTCACCCGCTGAGGGGGACACGCGCCGATCGATGCTCGGTTCGTCGCGAGCTGCCTTCACCTTTCGGTTTCCGTTTCCGTTTCCGTTTCGCTCGGTTTTCTTCGAGATTATCGACCGTTCGTTTCTTCTATTCTTCTCCGTTTCTCCGATTAAATCGCGTCCTCGGAACGACCGACCGTCGACGAACCCACGAGCGGATCTCGACGTTTCGCGCCGAATCTACGAGATGGACAACGGGATAAGACGGTCACCCAATCAGGACGTTGACCCCGATACGCGAACGCGTCGACCAGCCTCGGATTCGAACGTTCGTAGACGCGAGTTACGGATAACGCGGTGTAATATGATAATAATGCCCACCGCGCAGGTAGATAGGTATAATTGTCGAGCATAATTTAGGCCGGAATACCCTGGACGTCGCGACGCGTCGGTGATGTACGCCTCGGTAAAGCGCCGCGCCGCACTGTCCCGAACTGTGATCGAATCGAAACCGAGAGCATACCGATGACGAGCATAAAACGTTCCTTACCTCGATTATTCCACAAGTCGAGCGCGACTGGATCGAATGTTTTCGCGAAAACGAAAGAAAACGAAAGAAAACGAAAGAAAACGAAAGAAAACGAAAGAAAACGAAAGAAAACGAAAGAAAACGAAAGAGAAGGAAAGAAAAGGAATGAAAACGAAAGAAAAGGAAAAAAAGCCAGTAGGTTAATCGAATAAACGAACGAGGCCGATAAGCTGAACGAGCCGAGCGCGAGAGGGTAGACCGAGCATTGACCGTGAACGATCTCGACGAACGAGAGGGGAATCGCGAGCGGAGAGAAAGACGGTGAAAGGGTCGAAATACGAGGGAGAGTAGCGGATCGCGGAGTGCGCAACCACCGGTACGCAACGTGGCGCAGCAAGTGCGAGTATTAGAGCGATTGACTGCCGGACGTAACCCGTACGTGCCTAGCCGGTAACACGTGTAACGTACTGCCGTCATGTATCTCTCCCTTTCCCTTTCCCTCTCTCTCGCGCTTTCTCTTTCTATCCGTCGCTCTCCATCGAGCTCTATCTCCACCGTTTAACGCGTTTACGCGGCTGGAATCGAGAACGATGACCACCGCGACGCGTTCTCGCATCCGCGCTCATCGTCCACTTTTTCCAGCCTCGACAGCCGTCGACGCGACGCGACGCGACGCGACACGACGCGACGCGACGCGTCCCACTTTCGAAAGACGAACGGCTCGTCTCGAAAGAAAGCGAGAAAAAAGGTCGCGCGATTAAAAAAGGCGAGATGAGCGGTAAAGAGCGACGCAAGGGGTCGGTGAAAGGTACGCCGATAGGTCGGTAGGTACATGGCTGGTTTATAGCGATGCGACAAAAATGTAAATGCGATATCGTCCAACGAATCCGCGGTATAAATCTCGAGTTAACGCGTGGAACGAGCGACACTCGGCTGGCTACGGGAGCGAATCGGCACGGTGCGGCGCGACGAAGAAAGATCGGAATGGAAAAACGAGATAGAGATACAGAAGAAAAGAGACTCCGTCGTGGCGTTCATTAGGAATCCCTCCGTCTCCCTCGGTTCGCCACCCCCGTCTGCCGAATCGGAGCAAAGTACGGAACGTCGAGAGATCGAGAAGGAGGCAAAGAGACGCGGAGGGAGAGACTCGAAGAGAAAACGAGAGAAAAGAACAGAAGCACGACGGAAGGGTGAGGGAGCTGCGATAGATCACGCGGGTGGCAGCGCTCCTTCGAAAAACATCCATAAAACGCAGTAGGGCGGACTCAGCGACAATAAACTCTACATATAAATCTTGTCCTGTGACGCTGTGATACGCTGATGGCGAGCACGATAATCTCCGAGAATGCGGGCTTCTCCTCTTCTCCCTTCGTTTCGTCCCCCTTCTTCGCCTTCCTCTTCTTCTTCGTCCTTCTTCTCTCGCTTTTCTTTCCGTTCGATCCTCTTTTCCGCTTCCTTCCGTTCTCTCTCTTGTTTCCTTCGTCAACGTTTAGGACGTCGCTCGAACCCGTTCGTTCTCGATCATTTTTTCTTCGAGCTCGCCACCCGCTCGCCTTTCCTCGATTACCCTTTTAGAATCGTGCGACGCCTCGATCTCGTTTATTCGTAAACGCGTCGAAGAGTCGTTGAAAAGCGACTACAGCGATGACCAGAAACGGCGTAGACGAGAAAGGAACGGTTAGAGACAAACGCGATTAATCTCGTTTCGCCACGCAGAATCGAAATCGAAGCCGTTTACGAGGAAGAATCGTTGCTCCGTTAGCCGGCCGATGTAGCTCGGAATTAAAGTCTCAGCAACGGTAGCAGCCCCTTACATTGTCCCTAGGTTCCTTCACCCTCGACCGTTCGTTCACGGTGTCCCTTCGTTGCTTCGCCGCATCTCGCCGTATCTGCGACCGTAATTCACCTTACTCGCTGCTCCCTAAATGCTTCTAACTGCTATTCCTTTCGCGGAATCGAACAATGGCGCGTGAAATTTCAACTTTGAGTCTTCTCTTCCCTTCCTTCCTTCCTTCCTTCCTTCCTTCCTTCCTTCCTTCCTTCCTTCCTTCCTTCCTCGCTTCCACCTTCCGTCCTGTCATTTCATCTCGTTTCGTCCCTCGTACAGGTTTCTCCCTTTTCCTCCTTCGCGGCTGCATACCCTTCTTCGCTTCGACGCGAGATCTTTCGGCCGCGTGATTTAATTATTCGCTCGGGAGGCAAACTCGCCGGATCTTGGCCAACTACCGTTCGTCGTTCGACCGCCCTGCTCGTATCCGACGTAAACTCGGTCGCGGAGCACGCTACCCGATTCCGACCCCGATCTCGCCTTCGATCCCGATCTCGATCTCGATTCCGAGTCGGAGTAGCGTTCCGCGCGGACGGCAAGAACCGGAGGAAAAAAGGTGCTCGGAGAAACGAGCTCGAATATCTTCCTCGCGGCGACCGGTATCTTCTTCCGGTAGCGCGTCGCGTAAATCTTCGTCGTTGCTTAGTCGCAAGAACGATCGTTCTCCGGCAACTCGCCGGATAGATAAAGCAACGACGAGACGTGTCGCGCGTCGCTCGTTCGTTGCTCGTTCGCGACCGGTCTTCGTCCTGGTCCCGTTTCGTTTTCTCTCTTCGTTCTCCAGAACCGTTTATTTTTTTCCACCGTAGGACACGATCTTTTCTGTGACAGGACCGCTCGAGAACTCGAATCCGCTCCCCTCGGTTGCGTCGTTTTCGACGTCAGCCAAAACGTACGTCGATAATCGACGTACCGCGTCTAGGCATTGCCGCGGTTAAGGCAAGATGGATTTGTCACGCATCGCTGTCGTTTAGCCGATAAAGTGACGAGAATCAGCCGGTGGCGCGAGGTGCTAACTAGACAGAGCGGCACTCAATTACTACCGTCAGACCTCGTGTAGTTTAACTCATCCACCCCATTCCGGCGAGTCCTCCTCTCCACCTGCCTTCCCCTCTGCTAAACACTTTACGAGCAGCTTGCCTACGCGTCGCGACCGATCAACGTCGTTCTCGTAACCTCTCTTATCGAAAATGGCAGCGCGTTAACGGAGTGTACCGTACCGCGTGTACCGACGCGACGCGACGCGACGCGACTCGACTCGACTCGACTCGACGCGACTCGACGATGATACGCGCGCTCCGCTCGTTCTAGCGTAGACCGCATCCTCGAGAACGCGCGATCTCGCTCGAACAGTTGCACCGCGATTGCCAGATTCGCATCCCGTCTTGCCACTCCTGCTTCTTCTCGTTATTTTTCCATCCGATTACCGCCGCTCGACCATCTGCCACCGATCGTACTCGCCGCGACGAGTCAACGTTTCCTAACCGGTCTTCCCGCGAAATCGACTCGAGAAATTCGTCGAACACGGAAAACAAGGCGATACGCGTATCGCGAATTTCTTACCCGCCACACGACGCATCACGATACGATGCGAAACAAATTCGTCGATACAACAATATTCGATGATGCAACGGTTCCGGAGATTTCTCCGAGGAATTCGCGAGAATTTCGTCGGTATTCTTACGTTCTCGGAGGATTCTCGCGATTCTCACCGTTCATCGCGAGATCGCGCCACGAAAATTGGATACGAAGCTTTCGACGAGATCGAGATCGCGTCTATTCGAATCGTGCAGCCCGAGCGGCACGCGCTATCCCGCCATCCTGCCTCGACCAGTCTCCGATCATTTTTTCTCTCCTCGTATCGACGGATCGGAGTGCCTGCGATTTCGACCGCGTACCGATCTTCCACGTAAAGGAGAAGGCCTCGAAACGAGTTTCCGACTCGTACTTCTTCGAAGTCGACGGTAAAACGTATCGCTATTTACGTTAGATTTCTCCGCGCTGCCAGCAATTACTAGCAGCCGTGCTTTCGCCTCCGACGATCTACGTTGCCGGTTGCCTGCAGACAACGAAACAATCAATAAACAACACGTGTAGATAACAATCGTGGGATGGAAACCCTCTATTTTCCAGAATGGTCGTTGTAATTGCGGTACGTGTTTCGAAGAGCTCGGGCTCGACTCTGCCTCTATCTGGAAATCGTGTCGCGCGCACGCATACCTTACGTCGATTCACCGTTCCTCCGTTGTACTTTCTAGCCCGGCGGTAGACGCTTTCGATCCACGCTGCGTTTCGCTTATTAATCGCGGCCTTCCTCGCCACCGCGATGCGGCAGATTTTTCTCGCCGCGACCACGAGAAACGGCTCTAACGATAGGACGATCCGTGATTACGCGAGGCTGACCGCGTCCGAGACGGAACGCGTTGTCTCGCGCGTGTTCGCGAACGTAAGAGCGTAGAAAAGTGACGGAAACGGAAACGGTGGTGCGGTGGTTCGACGGGTCGGCGGTCGGCGGTCGGCGGGTCGATGGGTCGACGCGACGCGACGGGTCGACTGGCTGGGACGGTTGAGCTGCAGGGTAGCCGGGATCGCATGCAAATACGAGAGAAACCTCGAAACTTAGCGCCAGCTAATTACAATCTTGACTTCACCCTTGAGCTTCATAAAGGCTAACGGCACCCGCTATGCTTCCCTTAAACCAACTTTTTGGCTTATTGTCCTTACGTACTGGCCGCGAGGGATGCTCGACCCGCTTCTAACCTGTCTTAATCTCTCCCACCCCACCGACAGCCACCCTCTTTTGCTGCGGAGTTACTTTCGAACTCGTTCGCAATTTCTAACTCGATTCGCCGTTGGGAAAGAGGAACTCTTTAGAAACGTTTTTCTAGTCGTCCTCGTAATCGACGAAATTCGATCACGCGATCGAGACGGTCGCGCGAATCGGTGATCGTTCTCGGCGACGGAGGGGCAAAGATTCGACGCGTCCTCCGTTTCGGACTTTGAAGCTTTCGTCGATTCTCCGAGAGAAGTTTTCCTGGCAGCGCTTGCGCGACTTCGAGTAGCTTCTGTCCAAGGGAAGACGAGACAGCGGACTGACGGGACAGCCGGTCCACTTAAAATCGATACCGAGCTGCAGCCGTCTCCGTCGCGTGCAATTCCCATGCAAATGAATTGCACCGGCAGCAACGTTACGCGAACCCTGGCTGGAATTGATTTTTCCAAAGTTTCGGCCCGCTCCACCGACAAACCTTCTTCCTCGACGAAGATTCGTCGAGATCTCGACACCGAATACGTCGCTTCGGCGATCCTGCTCGCGTCCGTCGGAAAGCGAAAAAACTCCTCCCCGTCTCGTAGTCGATCGTAAACGACCGTTCGTCGAGCGATAACGCGACAGGTACGAGGATACGACTAGTTGACGCGCGACAGAAAACACTTACGCGCGTGGACACTCGTCGTCATTATTATTCCGAGCGACGATTACAGGCGCAAACACGGTCGTGCTAATTATCCGGACCATGATGAATCGTTTCCGTACGGAAGGCATGCGCCCAAACAATACTTAGTTATTTCCATTAAACGGCTAGTCCAGAGATCGTAACACGGCGGTGCAACGGTAATTAATCCTCGCTTATTAGCGGACAAGGTTCGCTTGAGACGACGCGAGTATTCAGAATCAACTCGGAACGCTTTCAAGATTCGTTAGTTTCGCTGGAAAGAAGAGGCCTTAGGAGAAAGGAATAGCAGAATTATTTCGATCGTTTAATCGGGAACGATAAGTCGTAGCGAGAGTGTACCGAACACCGGGTGAGCTTCTTACGCGATCGTTTTCGCCCTCGAGCTCGTAACCAGGAAGATATATACATATATTTACTTAGAGCGTGCGGTTTTTTCGAAACTCTTTCACCGATCTCCTATTCCCCTTCCGAACCATCTACCGTTACCTCCTATGCCCTCGGTTTCTATCACTTTAGTCTTCGTTCGTATGGTACGCGCGTTTCGACTTCGCAAGGTCCACGCGCGCGAACCTGCTCTTGTATAATTCCGAGAGGATACTTCCAATATTTAATACCCCGGTCCTCTTCGAGCCGGAAACTACGGATCCCGTTGGCTGTAGAACGAGTGTACGTGTCGGCGACGCGCGATAAGTACGTGCTACCTCGATTAAGATTTCACGAGAACCAACCGAGATCCTCTCGAGTGCGTCGTTCATTCGATATGCACAAACAACCGTGTGACGGTACTCCCTTGGCTGTTACGGCCTCGCCCGAAAGGAAGTTGACCGTCTCGCGTGTGCTTCCCGACCACCGACTATCCTATATTCGATGCTCCGAAACGACAATACGTCTCGCGCGAAAATCCTCTGCTCCGTACTTTTCTTTCCTTCGCGTTTTCCTCGATTCGTCTACCTCGATCGATCCGTATCCGCGTCGAACTCTGGCCAACGCGTACGCGCTGAGAAGCGACAAGAAGCAGCGAGGTAGTTAACCGGAAGAAAATCGAACGAAATGCGTAAGAGAGCAAATACGAAAGGAGGGCGTACGCGATATCGGTTCGCGAGCGCGCGACAGAGTCGGAGATGGAGATAGAGACAGAGATGGAGACGGAGATAGAGAGAAAGGGGCGGCGAACAGAGGGGCAGGGGGGTGGGCTAGAGAAGTGCCCTAGATCACCGGACGTCTAGCAGCGGAGCTGTGAGTGCAGATAAGGACCGCCACGGCGACGGCCAAGATGGACGGCCGACCGGTCTCAGCACTAGCCGGGCTTTCTACTCGGCTACCACGTCGCTACCGAGCGAGGATCTCCTCTGCCTGCTGTCCCCTTACCCCCACAAGCTTCCTGGGGATCCTTATTTATACGCCGTCGGCCCAGACTAACGCCCATTGTCCCATTTCACCCCCGGGGTAATCTGCCGGACGCAAATCTAAGGCCCTGATCCTGCGGGCTACCGCGAAAATCTATGACGCCTTTAATTTACACGCACCTCGACCCGCTATATCCTAGCGTCGTCGTCAGCGTTGCCACCGTCCCCGTTACCATCTTCTTCTCCGTCTTTCTCTTCTTCGACGACGACGACGACGACGACGACGACGACGACGACGACGACGACGAAGACCACGCCGCTGCCAACGAAACCGCCCTTTTCCTTACTTTTTCCCTCGTCTTAGGCGTTCACGACGTCTTTACGACGGACAACGTTCGCTCGACTACCAACGAGTCACGAACGAATGCGAATGTTAGGCGAGAAAGCGAATTTCCACGAATTTCCCGAATATCGAAGGTAACTAGACGACTCGACGGAGATGCTATAGCCGTGGGTCAAATATTAACGTCGTACCCGATAATTGCGAAGTAGATCGTAGGAAGGGCGGATTTCGCTGCGCGATCGGACAAACCCGGGGTCCTCGTGCGCGATAACATCTCGTCCTCTCCATAAATATGTCGCAGCGAGCTTAACCCCCTCGCCTATCTGCCGAGCTCGAAGTAGGGGAAGCATTAACGTCAAACCGAGACGGGAATTATGGCTCCCCCGTCAGTTCTCAATGAATCGAACGTTTTCCTACGGTTGGCTACGAAATCCAACCCGAAAACGAACTCTGCTCACACCGACCGACCGACCCTTCGCTCCTACCCGATACTACGCGATATCGTTCTTCTTCTCGCCTCGCGTTTTTCTTTCTTCTTTCTCGCTAACGCGTCACGAAACACCGACAGATACCTCGAATATCGAACGATACTAGCGCAGAAACGCGAACAGAAACGTTCGACTCGCGTTGTCTCCACGGTAGGTGATACAACAAATAACGCAATCAGTATGCGGAAGGTTCATGCATATTTCACGGGGAGCTACAAGGGTGGCCGGTGCTAAGAAGGGTTTATGACGGGGGTTGATCCGAGGATCCCCATCAAACCGCACCACTCTGAATATCGAGCTAAGCGGCCAGGGAACGGTGAACGGAGAAGGGAGACGGACCTCTTAACTCCTGCAAACTCATTACAATAAATCAAGCTTTGTTCTTCGAACGAGAACGAGCCTTTGTTAAATTCCAAAGTCGATCGTCAACCCTTTTCCACCATCCACCGTGTCTTCGCTCCCGTTTCTTTCCTCTTTCGGCCCGGCGTTTCTTCGCGCCTTCTTTCCTCGTTCGACGCTTTCGGAGAAATTTTTCTTCCCGCAAAGCGTTTCGTCTCGTCGAGTCGAAATATCGATCGGCGATCGAACGAACGACCGGTGCTCGATGCAGATTACGTACACAGAAATGACCGTGACTTTGCGAGACCGGAAATCCGTGGCTCGGATTCGTAGCCGAGATACGGAAGGATATCAAGCAGATGGTACATTCTGCGGGATCACGCGCTACGGGCGTCGACGTTGACTAATGACGGCGTAACAACGAGAGGGCGAACGAACGAGTACCAGGCGGGGATGAAAGTAAAGGAGAAAGCAAGAGAGTGGGTGTGTGCGCGCGCGAGAGAGAGAGAGATAGAGAGAGTGACAGAGAGAGAGAGAGAGAGAGAAAGAGAGAAAATATGGTGTACGTATGTAAGAGGGGTGGGGTGTGCGATATGGGGATTGAAAAGATACGAGCGAGAGAGAATAGAGGCAACGACGGCGGGGGTGGTTGGGCCGATGGCGGGAGAAGGCGGAGGTGCGAAGGGGTCAGAGGGAATAACAGGGGGAGGGGAATGCAGGAGGGCCAGACAGCGCGGCCTGGAACAGAAAATTCACCCAAGTTCACGCGACCTGTTGCACCCCCTAGCTCACCGTTTAACCTATAACCTGCCCGCCAAACACGGGTTTAACCTCGTCTTATCGCGTTATCGAACTGCTTGGACCGCGTCTGCCGCCACCGTCTCGTCTATCGGATCCGTCTTTTACATCTTTCCTAGTCAGCCGTCAGCCCGATTCCAAACGAGTCACGCTACTCCTTCATTCAGCGGTACCGTCGACGTCAACCAAATCGGTTGTTAATCGATCGACGACGCAACGCCGAACGACGCTACGTCTGAAATCGTTGTAACGCGCGTGCACGCGAATCGCTTTTCACAGTCATACGTTAATTAGTCCATCTTCGTCGAAACCGTAACCGCTCGTTGTTCGCCCACCCGTTCGTTCGTTCGTTCGTTCGTTTGTTCGTTCGTTCGCACCGATTCGTGAGCCGAACACGTCGTCGGGCGACGAGTACGTCCGACGAAAAACCAATTAAATTCAGCGACCGCGGTAACGCGATTACCAAACGATTCGATAAAAATGCCAATCGTTCGCGTAATGCCGTTTAACGAGCAGATCTTTCGATCAATCGGTATTTCATCGTAATCGATAACCCTTCTCTCGATTTCAAATATTCTCGACTTCTTCGAAAGACGATCGTCATTTTTCGGGGTAAATTTACTTTCGTCTTTTGCTTCTCCCTGATCCAGCTGAACCTGCTCGAATCCTCGATTACGCGACGGTGGTAAAGTATCAATCCGCGACGACGGATCTAAGAACGTCGGACACGCCTTCTACGTGCTCTTCCTTATTGGCTATCCTTTCCGGTGACTTCAGATTCTCCCTACCAATTATCGCGACACCGTTTTACACGAACAAACTCGAATCGTGATTTTCGTCCGTCCGAATCCACCGAATTTAGATGTACGTTCAATCGATACGTCGCATCTTGTTAGGCCGCGACGCTACGAACGTACGTGAAAATCGGCAAAAATCCGTGGAAACTGGAGAAAATCGCGAGCTGTTGCGTTCGTAGGGGTCTGGAGTAGGTTAGGCTGGCTCGGAAGCGAACTCGAAACGAGAAGAATCAGCGGCGAAACGTTTTAAAAGCGACTCGGCATGCCCGCGAGTTGATGAATATTCATGCAGCTATATAATAACATTTTTGAGCCACTGTTTAGCTAATCCTCCGGACTCATTTATCGTGGCTGGCAAGGACAGCAATAATTCTTGAAAACGTTCCAACGGCGTTACTATTATTATTATGCGAATAAATACCCCGGGATTAAGCAAGACGGGGCAAGGCGTACAACTGCTCGCGAACGGTGCATTTTACGGGAACAAACGCGTCACGATTTGAAATTTTTCGACGAATCTAGGCACCTTCTTCCGAATGTGAACTCGTAACGTCGTAGGAAAATAGCCCGATGAATTTCTAAACGAACATCGAACAAACTGCGTACATAACCGACGCAGTACGCAGTACGTACGGAACACGGGCGAAAAAACGAGGGCATTTCGTTTCTCCCTTCCAACGAAATTTTTCCTCGATATTTTGCCAACGAACAAGAGCTTTCTCCCTGTATCTTCTTCTTTCTTTCGTTCCTTACCTCGAACCATTATCGCAAACCGCGAAGCTAATCCTTATCTAGGTTTCGTTAATGGGGAAACGCATCGAAAAGTCGTGGCTAAAGTTGTCCTCCATTTCTCTCCGCGCAACTAGTTTCTTGCTCGTTCTCTTTTGGCCCGCGTACGTAGCAACCTATACAAACTACGAAACAAAGGGCACGTCTCTTCGTTTAATGTTACCGCAGTCGAGCCTCCGAGAGATTATAATAATCTCGGTTTACGTAGCGTCTCCCGAGCCGGTTAATTTGAGGAGGAAACTTCTGCCGTCCGTGGGATTCGCGAATCTCGTGTCTCTCGTGTCGTTTCGCGAGCTTCCCTTACCGCGGTATTCTACCCTTTCTCCTCGTTCCCCGACTGCCGCGATCGTACTTTCGATTCGAGCGATTTTCGGCTTTTTCTTTCGTCGCGCGTACACTCCGAAGCGCCGAAAAGGAGCTCGACGCGACAACTTTCGGTCCATTGACTCGACAGGATGATATATGTATAATAGATTCGTTTCGTACGATCGACGCAATGTCTCCGCGGAGAAAACGAATTCGTTCCGCGAGACGACGGACGATGATTTGTGGCCGGCCTCGGCCGCGAGCGATTTCCCGATTTTTCTGCAAGAAGGCCAGCACACGGTACCCGAATCCTCTCGGACGATCGTAAATTGAAAGCGAAACGGTATCGTTCTCGCGATCGTTGGAATATTTTTCACCGCCGCGCCGAACGAGTCCGCATCGAACGGCTCGATAAGTCGCGCAACACGTTGCAACCGCTTCGTGCGATGACGGAAAGTTCGAGCGTAGTTTAAGCCGGCGTCTCGAGACGACGCAGCCAAGAACGAGGCAAGTCACGCGACCAAGTGATATGTGTCAGGTCCACGATACTCGGCTACGACTACGTTGCTAAGTAAACGCTACTTCCGACGGTGCATAATTGTGACCGAGTCGCGACGCGTCGTCACGTAAACGTCAAGAAAGACTGGAGGCAAACGGAAGTTGAAGCAGAGGCTGCCTTGCCCGAAAAAGCTTCTACCTAGATACAGAATGCGAGAAAAAGGAGCTGGATGAAACGCGCGAGATTTCGAGCGGACGTTAAGCGCGCGTTAAGAAAGCATTAATTGTTTTTCATCGGAATAAGTAATTTCGAAGCGGAATCGGGAATGGAAAGGGAACAGCGTGGGTCTGTTTAGAGGGACGCGGAGCGGTAGGTAATCATCCGTAGATGAAAGAGCTGTCGGAGTCCGTCGAGGCGAACGAAAGGGAACAAGAAGAGAGAACGGGCACGGAACAGAGCCACTCTCTGGCTTTGCCGCGTACCGTGCTCTCTTCCCCGCCAGCTTCCTCCGCTTCGCTCCACTCCGCTCCGTTCGCATCCATTCTCGTTTTACCCTCGAACGAAGGGCCCCGCGGGCTGTCGTTCCCCCTCGTTCCCAACCTGCACACCTCCGCCCCGGCTTCTTACCGTCCCTTTAAATTAACCGATCAATCGGCCTACGCCAACGTTTCCTTCGACATCAAACACGCGTCGTTTCGCGATAATTAATCGTCAAACTTTGTACGTTGTACTACTCGCCACGGACCTTTAGTTATTGGCAGTCTAATGGAATTTTTTTCCCGCAGAGGGAATCGGTCATCGAGAGAAACGAACGAACGAACGAACGAACGAACGAACGAACGAACTAACTAACGGTTCGACGCAAGAAAGCAGCTTTTTTTCGCGTCAACGGATCAAAGGGAGCTGTACGTACGATCGTTACATCGGTACCGCCAAACCGTATACGTTCCGATATACGCCCGTTCATTGACTAAGGGTAGCGAGCGCCGGATAAAGACGAGCCGAGAACAAACGACCGCGGTAACGCACCTTCCGGCTGGAAAAAACCGTAATCGCTTTTCAACGACAACGACCGAACTGCCGCGGATCGAATTTACTTTGTTCCCGTTTTATTCTTCTTTCCGCTGAATCTTTCCGCGATCCTACTTTGATCGTCTTCTCTCGGACTGTTCGCGCTTCTCGAGTAAAAAACGTTCGACTTGTTCTCGATGAACGAGGCGAGAACCGCGAATGCCGATGGAACAGGGAGCGAGCGGTGTTTGAAACGCGAGTCGATCTCCGAAATTCGAGGTACGGTCCATCCGATGCTTACGGATGCGCGAAAGGAAGGCGTACAGTGCGGAGAAAAGGGAAAAGCGTTACGTAGGTGTTTAGACGCGATAGTCGGCACAGTAGTCGTGCAGCATTCTAATTATTCAACGACGTACGGCTTACCGGAGGTCCGTGCACAAGGTACTTGCTAATAATGGCCGTCCGGCTTGCGGTTAACGTAGCTGGATCCCGGTACTCGAGAGGTTCGCGTAATCTCTCTGTGAAAGCTCACCCTTCTCTCAACCGGGCAAGTCGAGGGTGACAGCGGACCAGCATCGTCCGTGCCAGCTAACGCTTCAGCTTCCGCTTTCTCCTCGGCCTTCGGTCTCGCTGCCTCGAAACCGACTTCAAACGGAATCATCAAAGGTTCATCTGCTAAAAGTAATGTAATTCCCTCCTTAGACCGTATATGTATACCTGATCCGTGCAATTCTATATTTCGCTAGGACGCGCGCCGTTTTCCCTCCAACAACCGTTCCACGCGAATTCGATCCCTTTCGATCGAGGCGACCTGTCCCGATCTCGCTCGTGAACCGATCGCAACGATCCCTTTCGATCGAGGCAACAGTCTCGTTCGTCGTCGCGAGAATGGCAAGGTTCGTCGGTCTACGCCTATCGTTTAATAAAAACGTTATTGCGGCGGAAAGGAAGGACGCGCGTAGTAGCCAATAACGTTTCCGAAAGGGAAAATTGGCGTCGGGTTCGTGGTCGAACGCGATACACGGACAAGGCTGCTACGAGACACCGGAACGACCGATATTGACTCGATTCTCTCCGTTTCGCGAACGCGTTTCTTTTTTTCCTTCGTTTCGTTTTCTTTTTCTCGGCAACATCCACGATTCACGCGCGGTGCGAGCTGTCCTCTCACCCATCCGCAACTCGCGACTCGGTCAACTGCTCCTGCTCGCAGATGGCAGCATCGATCGTCGAACGCCTTTCCTTCGTTCTTTTTTTTCCCCTCAATTTCGCAATTTCTTCCCTCCTTCTTACAATCGACGAACGTTTTCAAAACGTTTCGTAATCGTCGCTCGAACTGTCGGAGTTTATCCGTAGGAACGAACGCGGGAAACGCGCGAATCTTGGCTCGATCGAGCTAATAGAGAGATGCCGCGTAATAACGAAACGAATGACCACGATCGAATTGGACGGCAAAAGACCCGGACGGGCTGTTGCGCGAACATGGGATCGCGTCAACGGTAGCCTTTCGTTTTTGCGCGGCCATATGTTACTTTAATGTTTTAATATCGTGTCGCCACGGCCATTCGAACAACGTGGCGTCTGGATCGTTATCGATGCACTTTGCTCCGTGTTCGTCGCGTGCTGTCCCGTCGCGTTGTCTTCCGTCCAATTCCTCGGCCACTCTTCTCGTCGGTAACGCAACAACGAACGCGCGGCTAACTAAGAGGACGAGGGCTTTTTTTCGATGTATGTATAATAAAAGCGTAAGAAAATCGTAAGACAATCGTAAGGAAATCGTAAGGAAGGAATGAAGGATCGAAACGCGAGATCGCCTATTCACGGTTTCAGTTCGAATACTTTCCGTAGACGAGATTTCGTGGAATGCGATGCCAAGAACGAACGGAGAAAGCGAATTCGAAATTGGTTCGATCGGTACGCGTCCGGTGTCCGGCGTTCGGCGTTCGGCGGTCGGTATTCGCGTATCGACGGGCATATCGGTCGGAACAGCGAGCAATGGAAAAGGAAAAGTACACGAGTCGTCGAATTGTATTCTCGCGGCTCCTGGTTCGCGGACGATTTAACATGGGGCCGATAACGACCGGGATAAATCAGCGCCCGTCCGAACGAGGCGCGGTCCGAAATCAATAATAATGGGCAGGAGCCATTAGTAAAATTAATAAATTATGCCTCACATTATGTGCGCATTGTGAGTCGCGCGCGCTACCACGTCGGGGTAATACGTCGTAAATCATATTAGTGAATAATCCGCATCACGATAACCAGCCGTGCGAGCAACGAGATCGTTCTACGCCAAGGCAAAAATCCCCTCGACCCTCAACCTATTTTCCTCTGCTGCCGTTGCTTGCTGTACGTCGTTCGTGGATTCTACGTTTCCTAACGAATTTTCGAGCGAACCAGAATGAACCGGAGGACGTTCGTCGACTTCTCGATTCGCCGCAGCGCGGCGGTTCGTTGTTTCCGTGACCGTAAGGTAAAAAAGACATCGAGGAATCTTCCGAAACGATCGTCGCGTTCGCGCCGGTCGATCGAGCGTGTGCCGGTCAGACTCGGGTATCTATCGGTGAACGCATAGCTTCCTATTAACGGAGCATTTCCTACGAACGAGATCCTCCTAGGTTGCTTCGATTCACGTTCCGCTCTCGCCCCCCCCCCCCCCCCCGTACCATCCGATTCGTGTCTCTTCACCGTTTCGCGCCACGCCGCGCCACACACCGCGCCGCGCCACGCCGCACCCGTGCCCGATATCGTATAAATGTGTCGTTAATTACTTACCCCGCGGCCGCGACACCACCCTTCTCTTCCACCACTGTTTCTCCTTCTCTAACCTTCTCACCCAACCTTCGCTACACACCTACCACCTCCTCCTCCTCCTTCTCCTCCTCCTCCTCCGCAATCACCCTCCTGCACCACGGACCCGTCACCTCTACCACCCTGCGCCACCCTGAATCACCCTGCATCACCCTGCACCACCCTGTCTCCCGACTGCACCACCTATTTACTTCCCTCTCTCGCCTCTTTCTCTTTCTCTTTTCCTACCTTCGATTTTCTGCACTCACTTTCTCGCTCTGTTCGCCGTTACAGCCAATACCACCACCCATGCTTTCGTCTCCTCCTCTTCTTCCTCTTTTCTGTCCCTTTCACCGATCTTCTCTGTTCCTCCGTCGATTTGGCCATTCCTATCTTCTTTCCGCTATCGACTGCTTCTAGTTCCTCCTCGTTCTCCTTCTCGTCCTCGTCCTCGTTCTCGTCCTCATCCTCCGCCACGTTATGGCGCCGCGTGTTAAGGAAACTAATGTTTATTTGAAAAACTAATTGAACGGGACTCTCGCGTCTACAGCCGGCAATTAAACGAGATTACTGCAGTAGCGCTCGAGCCCCCGTGGGGATTAGATAGCACAGTAAGATATGGAACGCGTAATGTTTAACTACGGCTGCCGGCAGCCCTCTGAAGCGCCGCCAATAATTAATTGTTAGCTCGATACTGCTACCACCGCGAAAACCAGCCGATATCAAAAAACCGGAATAACCGCCGCCGCAACTGAGACTCTCGCGGATCGTTCCGCCTTTCCTCTTTCCCTTCCATCCCTCTCTCCACTCTCTCTCCCTTCGCCTCGTTTTCTCTCGCTTTCTCTCGCTTTCTCTCGCTTTCCCTCGCCCTGATCCGCGCCTCGTTACAGAGCTTCGTTCCTTCGCCGTTACGCTTTGATCACGATTCGCGTAATCTCCCAAGATGAAACTGTATGCGCGGCTCGGCCGTTTCGCGATTTCGAAGCTACGCGTACCGCGACGTCAACGATGCCGCCGCCGACGACGACGGCCACCTTTCTCCAATCCAATTTTTCTTTCCACTTTCCGTTCTCTTCCATTTTTCCACGGATCAGTCGCACGAACGAGAACGCGTTCTGCCCGTAATTACGCTCGATAGTCGATAATCTCTGCGTCGGCTTATCGTTTGCGTCGACGCGCACAGCCCGTTCCCGAAACAAAGCGAAACGAGAGCTCTTTGAATTATTCGATCCTTCGCGCATTCAACGGCAACCGGTACTCTCTCTTTCTCTCTCTCCGTTTTCATTTCCCCGCCATTTCACCGTTTCTCTTCGCCTTCTTCTCGGATTACGAATTCTTGTCGCATCGTTTTTTCCGATCGCTTCGCAGACCTTACACATTGCTCCTTGCCGAGCTCCTACTATCTAGTCATATCTCTGTCTCTGCCGAATAAAGTCGTACGGAGCGTCTTCTCGTATCGCAGCGTCTGACCATACGCAGCTTCTACTACTAGCGCGCACCCGGCTGCGCTCTACACCGAACATTGTACACCGCGTTCCTTACCTTACGGGCAGCGCATCGAGACTTTCTCCGGTTCTCGCTTTCGCACGACCAGTTTTTCGATTATAATCAACAAATTCGTCTCGGCCGTTTACTGGCCGAAAAGCCGAACAAGGAAGAAACATCGAGTTTTTTATTCACCGGTCCCTTTCATCCCTGGAACGCGTAGCACCTGTTCGGTGATCGAACGGCGAAAGACAAGGACGAGACGCGTCGAAAGCGCGATATTTCGAGCATAAAACAACGGCAAGCGCTTGACCGGCGTACCAACGGTCGCGATAACGAATGGAAGCCACTCATTGGCTCGCGATTTACAATCCCTCGTATAGCTGGTGCACTCACGCACGCTCGCACCCACGCTCGTATTAGCGCGCGAACGAAACAGCTAGGCCACTAGTTCGCCATAGAACGAACGAACGAATGAACGAACGAACGAACGAACGAACGAACGAACGAACGAGAGATCGTTCTCTCCTTCTCGCTCGCGCATTGTCTGCCTCGACTCGCGGGAGTGTAGAGACGCTTCCGCCAACATCGACATTACATTCCACATTAACCAAATTATGATTTAAGGTCTCGTATTGTCGGCGGGCCGATTGTTCGCATCCAAATAGTTCTTGCACAGAGGCGCGGAGATAAATTATAATATGCGAGCGATCGCGTTGATCCGTATCGCGGCAGCGTAAACGATTTCGCGGTCGAGTAGTTGAGAAAAATCCTGTCTTGGACGACGGATTAAATTTTCTTCTCCGAGAGACCAACGAACCGAGTGAGGAGTCGAAGCTTCGGTCTTCCGATTTTTCCATAGTCGGTAATTAGCGCGAACGAATGCACCGAACGAGCAAGAAACGGCAGCGAACAGCAGCGAACAGCTAGCACGTTAGGAGGAAAGGGCGAGACGGAGATGAAAAAACGTATGGACAAGCGATGGTGGTTCGAGGGGGTAACTGGGTAGTCGGTAACGGGAGGCGAGGAGGAGAAGTACGGGTCGGAACAGAAACAGGCAGTCGGTTGTTAGACGGGTAGCGCGAAAGGTGGTCGGTGGAGAGAAGGTGGAGAAGGAGGAGGTGAAAGAGGCGTAGGTGGAGGAGGAAGGGCAACGGTAGAAGGGTAGCCATAAAAGTTTATGCTCTCCATATGTTGTAATATAGTCGGTAGCAAGCGGCAGGGAGCGGGGGATCGGTAAAATATGCGGGCAATAAGTATGGATTGTTATTAACACGGGGCGCGCGGTGTCCGCCGCGTTTCTGAATCCATTACCTCCGCATGGCGGCTGAAATACCGGCCGATATATCCGACCTGGTGTGTACATCGCCACACCAATGGCGAGGGAAAGAGTAGAGGCAGGAACGCTAGATAGCGAATGCGAGAATGAGAATGAGAATGAGAGAGGGAAAGAGAGAAGAGGATTCGGAGAGCGTATGAATGGATTAGTAGGTACGGCAGGCGCGGTGCGGCTAAAATTACGATCGGATTTCACGTGCCGTACACCCAAACCAGACGCGTACGTATGTACGTTCCGGGCTGCGTTACACGTACACCGCACATCGCACGTCGCACATCGCGCGCCGCACACCCCACACCCCACACCATCTCTCCTCGGACCCGAAGAAAAACTCGTCGCCGTTTTCCTGCGTTAGCTTAAACTAACGACCATCCGACCGACTCGATTCGATTTTAGCGAGTTTCCGAAACTCGTTCTCCTCGCTCTGGCCTACCTTCCGCCCCCAGCGGCTAACGACTTTGCGCGCTTGCCCTTGAACTCGTTCGTTCGGTAACGCTGTCATTCGTTCTTCACGATCCCCCTCGGACTGTTCGAACGAAAAGACAAATAATCGCGGTACCAACAGCTAGGCAAACGACCGATGAGTCTGGCGTGGTTCTAACTAGACACGATCAACCGAGGAACCAGAGTTTGCGGCTGAGCACGAGACAGAGAGGAAAAGTGAAACGAAGACTAACAGCGCGTCGCTCGGAGGCTAACCAGAAGTAATGCTACCTCGGATCAATCTCCCCTGCTCCGGAATCCAAAGCCACCGCCAACACCCGACAGATCGACGTGGACGTCGTCTTGCGTCGATACCGAACTTGTAGCCGTCCATTACGCGACGCGGTTCGACGATACTTGAATTCTCTACGATGTTTCTAGCCTCTTTGATCGCGCGTCGTCCCTTTCGAATCCCTCGAAAACCTGCACGAAAAGGTGCAACGTCTCCGCTAATCTTTTCTTTTTTTTCCCTTGCTTCCATCCTATCCACCGTATTCGTTAGGCAACCTCGCGAGAGATGAAAAATAAGGAGAGAAGAGCGATAAAGAAAGGAAAGTGTCTCGAGACGAGGCGGCGAGGTGAAAAGTTTGACGAGATCCAGGGAATTCGAATAGTTTCTCAGGCTTTTAGCACGAACCACGGTCCCGTAAAGTTAGGAGAAAAGTGGCGTAAAGGCGAACGTGGATCGCGCGACGCGACCGAATCGCTGCGGTATTTATCGCTATCCGAAATACATTCATTTTCATTTCGAACATTACGCGCCAGTGGAGGAGAAGGGTGAGGCGAGGGTGGCGATCGAGGGGGAACGAAAAGCGACGGCATCGGTGGCAGCGGTGGTGACGACAGAGGGGCAGAGAGAGCGGAGGAGAGAGAAAGAGAGCGCGACAGGGACGGGTAAGAGAGGGGGCGGGAAGGGAAGCGAAGGGAAGCATCAGCAGCACCGCCAGCAGCCAGGGTATTACCAAGAGCCAATGATATAGTGACTATTACCGTCACTACATACTCGTGCACGGAGTGATGGCGGGTGACTGCGTGCTTCGATAGCGCTAAGCCTCGGGGCAGTAAAATACATTGGTCCGGTAGCCGTGATCCGGCCGTATCAATGCTGCTCGCCCGTTATGCACGCGACCCGCCGCTACCCTCGCCATCCAGCCAGCGTACGACGCGCGATCTCGCGCGTTCTCCCCGATTCGCGCCAACTCGCGCCAACTCGCGCCAACTCGCGCCAACTCGCGCCAACTCGCGTCAAAGTCCCACCGGTCGACGAATCGCGTCTATTCGATTTCAATGACGATCCTCGAGAGCAAAGTGTCGTCTAGAGTCTGGCAAGTCGAGCGAAAGATCGACGCCCTTTCCGGCAAGCTGCCTACCGGTAGCCAAAGCGAGAAACTTCGGTAATTTCCGGATAAGCGGAACGCCTCTTGGGAGCAGCGCGAAGGGAAGAAGAGCGTCTTTCGCGCCCGCGGCCTTGGCAACTCGTTAAATATGCATATTCCGAGAAGAGGGCCAGAGAAGGCTAGCTCGACCAACAGAAAACCGAGAGAACGGGATTTTCGTCGGGCCGTCTTCCTCAATTATCGCGCGGTTGACGATCTAATCGCGCATACCGCGCCATCCTGGCTAAACGAAAGCTTTGAAAAACCTTTGAAGCGTCCACCTTTGCCTTAACGCGGTCATCTCGTCCTCGTCTTCCAAACGTTTCTTTCGAGTACACCGAATCCGACTAAAATAGGAAATACGATCATCGACGTTCGCCTACGAATCCCTCTGCGTAGTCGATTCTCGTCCAATCACGACTTCACATTGGCGCGCTAAACGCGAGACGTTTCCGTAAGAAAGACTGTTGTTTTTTAAATCGCGATCGTCGGAAGAGTCGGCGCGAGATCGTCTGATGCGATAAAGGGTAGCGATCCACGCGTAATCCCCGTGGATCCGTTATTCGCTGGCAATAAACAGTTTTCCGTTAATAGGGCCGAGGTGGACCGTGCTCGGTGGGTGAACCGGTTGAACTATCGGATGAACCGGAGGGTGCGACGCGGCGCGGTGCGGCGGACGGGGTGCATCGCGTCGGGCAGATCGCGTGCCGATGAAACGGTTGGCGGCTCGCGGCTGCCGAATACTGCGAGACTCGTACGTTCGTAGGACCTCCGCTCCGCTCCGCACCGGTAAAATAGTAACGGCAGATGGTACAGCAGGGAGGAGGAAGCGAACCGTGGCTGGCGAGGGTGGCTCGCATAGAGGAGCAACGTCGAGAGAAGGGGGATGAATCGGGAAGGTTGTGCTCCAGCTTCGCAGTATCGAGGCAAACCAAGTTGTATCTCTCGGATCTGTCGCGTGATTAAGCTTATTAAACGCTTAACTCACCTTACTCTGTTCCCTCTCTTCCGTTTCCTATCCTTTCGCGTCCCCTTTCTCGACGACGCGACGCGATGCGATGCGATGCGACGCGACGCGACGCGACGCGACGAACCGCATAAGCACTCGTACACCGACGTGTAACCTAATCGCGAGAGAACCGATGGCTCATCTCCGCTTTCCCTCCGCGGCATCTTTTCGTTTTTCCTCGTACAACGAGCGTACGCGCCGAGAAGCGAACCTCTTTCGTCGAAGGGACCGTATCGTTTCGCCATCGGACATCAGCCATCGGCTATCGAAAAAACGACCTCGACCGAACGAATCGCGTATCGTTCGGCTGTCTCACCGTGGTAGCGATGACTACAGATTAAACTGTGGATTTTGCGAACCGCAATGCTTGTTGCGAAATTAATCCACGCAGTTCGTTATTACGACAGTTACATCGGTGGTACGTGTAATCTGACCGTGCTTTTGTTGCTGAGCACACCGAAACCGCCGAACAATTCTTCTTTGTTAATGGCGTCTGTTTACGATATAAAACTGTTTGTCCGCGATAATGGCCGTCGCAATGCGCACCAATAATTATTTCGAATTACGAAATCGCGAAATGGGCTTTTACACGGAGTTACGAACCGTAATCATTCTCGCGCGTATAAACGTCGATCGAACCGCATCGCGATTGTTCCGGTTCCGAGAGACCGGACGATAACGATTCATAGCGGACGAACCGTCGCGCGTCGCTGGAAAAACACAAATACGATCGCGCTATCGATTAACGTACCGAGAGCGAAATTTTTCTTCGCGCGATCCTACTTACTCGATCGGAACTAGCTTCGTGCATTCCGCATCGTGCATCATGCGTCGAGTGTCGCTTGTCGCTTGTCGCGTGGCGTCCGTGCGGATAACGCGACCATTCGATCGCTCTTTCCTCGTTTCTTATCTTTCCTCGTTTCTGTTTCTTTCTTCCGTAAACGTTTCGCGATAGCCGACGATTTCGGCGAAGGAAAACCCACTCGCTCGCCGCAAACTTTCACTCCGTCGATCGTATCGAGATTTACCGTGGAACACGGTACCGATTAGTCGTGCCGTTACTCGATAAAATAATTTATCGAATATATTTCAATTTCACGCGTATTATGCCGCCCCGAAAGAGTAATTCAATGGAAAATATAAATATTCATTTGCGGGGATTTAAAGCGAACGGATGCCCCCCCTCTCTCTCTCATTCTCTCTCTCACTGTATCTCTCTTTTGTGCGCGCTCTCCGTATTTCTCTCTGTGTCCCTCCCCTCCCCCTCTCATGCGTGTTCACTCGCCCTCTCTCCTCTTACTCACTCGTTTCAATGGAATCCGACTCACCCCTTCTTTTGGCCCCTCTCCTCCCGTTTTCACCCCTCCTACTCAACGAACCGATGATTTATACCGGCAAAATAATAATTTAATTTCACCGCAGTTGGGCACGATACAAAATTGCACGACAAAAATAATAAATAAATTTTGTGCCGACCGGTCATGTCGATTTCAGTTCGCTGCGTTGACCACCCTTATCCACCTACGCCTGCACGCAACGACCACAGAGCATTTTTATAGGCACCTCTCTTTTTCTCCTTTTTTGTTTTTTTCAGTATTCGCATAAATGGTTGTAGGGCAGTCGAAAGTTGCGTGGACGCGCGATCGCGGACGAAACAAGTTCCAAAGTCGCGTGATCGTCTCCTTCGCAGTTTTGGCGGCGACGAATCTGCAGCGCGATGACGTTCAACTCGAAAGCATTATCGGCACGCTTCGTTTCGTTCGAAACACTTTGAATTCGCGTCGATACATCGTACGCGACGAGGCACGCGTTCACAGCGACCGGTTACGAGCGGTCCCAGCAAACGCAAACGCAAAGGTGCAAAGATTTTAAGTATCACACCGTTGGTTCGTTCGTTCGTTCGTTAATTTTCCTCTGCCGGCTCTCCGTTTGCCCCCCTTTTTCTTATCTTCGTCCTTGTTCGATCTTTGCACCGTTATTTTCCGCCAAAGACCATTTCGGGCAGCCTGGTATCCCTCGAGCGTGCACTCGAACCAAAAGCCGCGGTATCCGAGACACTTGACGCCATTAGTGGCTCCAAAGTGTTCCGCACGCAGTTAAAGTGATTTGCGACTATCCGTAACCAAGAACAACCGCTCTTTCCGCTTTATCAGCTTGCCATGCTTTTCCTTCTTCACCTTCGTTCCCGCTAATTCTTCCTCTATTCTTCTCTCGTACGTTCTTTTCCCTTTCATTTTACGCCTCCCTGCTTGCGCTTAACTCCTTCTCTCTCTCTCTCTCTCTCTCTCTCTCTCTCTCTCTCTCTCTCTCTCTCTCTCTCTCTAAATTCCTCTTGTAAACCGCTGCTTATCCCGAAATTCGCGAGAGAAAATACGTTGTCCGTTACCTCGGCCGAATCTACGTCGTTCGCCACCCTTGGAACTTTGATCTCTGAAAATGTAACGTAACAGCGTAGCTTCTCGGAGGATTATCGAGTCCGAGTTAACGTCGTCGCGTTCGAGAACACGAAATAGAGGCATTTCGCGTATGAAAATCGTTGCTCCGGTGCATCTTTCGTTTTTCGCGACCGTTGAAAACCATAATGTTTCTACCGCTGATATTTCAGCTAAATAACTACGCGCGACAGCCGTGGTTAAGCGCCGAAATGAACGGGTGCTATTAACGATTAAAAACAAAAAGGGAGCAACGACAGGACGAAAAAGAAAAAAGAGAAACAAGCGAGCGGTAGAAAAAGGCGAAATATGAGAGCAGTTAATAACACTTTGCGGGAAATAATACTGCGAGAAAGGCCGCTTACCGTGACAAATAACGACTCTCTCGTTCTTTCCCCTCCTTACCCCTTTGCTCCTCTGCCTCTAGCTTTTCCCTGCCCCTTTCCCTATTCATGGCTCGGTACTTGGAGGCGTTTACAACGTCCCGTGCACGCCGTTACCCTACCTTCTTCTCGATCGTTTCGATCCCGCGATCAACTCGTCGCTCTCGAAAACTCTTGTCGTCGTGCGGTCCGTCCGTCGTGAAAATTCGCTAGAATTTCGATATTAGGTCGAGCGGTAACTCGCCGTGGCTCGGCGCGGCGGCGACACGATAACAACGTCAACCCGCGCGTTCACCGCTCGACGAACGTCATCGCTCGAAACATTCACGGTTGACAGATGTCACGCGCTGACCCGCGTCACACCTGTCACCCGTCAACCACCGATCCGAACGAATTACGCGCTACAACGAGCACGTGTTACGTCTCGAATAATGCGCGGAAAATTTCAACGAGCTATCATTATATCGTCCGATACGTGGTACCCGAGTTCGCTGACAGAAAAATGATCGACGAGTTACCAGACAATACTCTCCGCACCGTCGAGAATAAACGAAGACAGCGGCGTTCGTTCCGCTTCAGCAGCCGCGAGGCATCGACTCGTCCAAGTTGACCGATATCTCGATTCATCCTCTCCCAATCCGTCACTCGTCACCGAGCCCTCTTCCGGAACCTTCCGTCGCTAACGAGAACGAACCTATCTTTCTTCGCGAGGCTGCCCGTTTCCAACGGCGAACCGAAACTAATGGAGAAACCTGGCCGCGTCCTGTACGAGAGTTCAGCCGTGAACGAGCGTATCGGTCGTCGAGAGGACGAAGAGAAGCCAGAAAAGCCTGGCGAGGAAAGTGGAAACTGGCGAGGGAAAGGACTAGAGACGACCTCGAATCCGAATAAAAGAGGACAAGGTGAGACAGAAAAGGCTGTTTCGCGAGTGGAAAAATATTTCTCACGGCATTTGCGAGCCCGCCCACTTCGGACTTTCCCCATTCTTTCCCCTTCCTTCCTCTTGCCCTGTTCAATCGGCCTTTTCTCCGGTGTTCGCGCTTTTCCTGACTTTATTTCACCGGCGAAAAATTATCGTCGTATTCGTATGCTTTGCTTCCGCGGCGGCGTCCGTGTGCGTACGTACGTGTGCAAACGACGCAAGAACAATGGCACTGAATTGGCGTCTAACCGGTGAGCAATAGGTCCATCCCTTTCGTCCGAATAAAGGCGCTCCCGTTAATTAATGGCACCTATAAATCAGCACTCGGAATAATACCCAAGGAGACAACAGGAATAGTTTATAAAGCGGCTGTGGAGTGCCGATGCGCCGATGCCGCGACCGCGCAAGCCCGCCGATCTTGTCTTTTACCGATGCTTCGATCCGATCGCGCTCGAGGGAGCCGATTCGATCGGACACCGAAAGAGGACACCGAAAGAGAATCCTGTTTCCAGAAGGTGGCAGACGCCCGTCGAACGTTCCGAACCGACTACCGGACGATCGACTGCGAACTTTCGCGAATCGTAATACGCGGCGTAAAACTCGGCGTAAAACTCGGCGTAAAACTCGGTTCGTTTTTCGGTTCGTTCTCTCTTCTAATTCGTTCCTCCGGGCAAGCTTCGAGAGAACGACGTCGCGGTGCCGGCTGAATTTATCTTAAACGTAAAACGAACCAAACATGCTCGCTTGATATACGGTCGCGTAATGTCTATATTTTTATTATTTACGGGCTACGAGATAAGTGAACAGACTCCCTCTTTTACCAGTTTGCCCGCCTCTCTGCTTCCATGACGATTCAAAACGGTCGAGCCGTGTATGGAGCACCGTGATAGAGTCTGTGCCGCAAGAAACGCGGACATTCGTTTCACGAGCTCGACGCGCATTGCCAACTTCTCAGCTCGAGAATCACCCTTTCTCTTTCTCCTCTCTTTCACCCCGTTCGCTAGTTATCGCGACCTCTCGATACCTACTCCTCCCGATCTCTTACTCTCGCTTTCTCTCTCGCTCTCTTCCCCTCTCGATATCCGTACGCTCTGCCTACCTTTTCCGTACTGTCTCCGTTACCGCGGCACCATTGCTGCCATTGTATCGAAATATCACGCGACCATAAATCATCGCGAACACCGCATATTATACCATCGAACTATTCGCGAAAGGGTGGAACGGAGAGGGTGAGAGGGCGAGCGAGAAAGGGAAACCGATGGCGACCCGTTCACGGTTCTGGGATACCGTCGAGTGCCGAGTGCCGAGTGCCGAGCACGAAGCGTCGAGAATCGAGCAAGGGGTGGCTGGTGTCCGGTGTCCGGTATCGGATGTATCGAATGTCGACTGTCGAAGGACGGCTGGTCCAGTTGTTTCGCTGGAGAGACGTTTGCCACGACGCGTTCGCGGCCGAAGCGAACGACTCGTTCTCTCTTGGAAACTTTTCATCCGTCGCTCCACGTTTCTCGGCCGTTCACGGAAAAAGATGTTCGATTCGATCGTTGGGTCGTATCTGGACGAGAGGACGCGAAGGTAATACGTTCACGGATAGTAGCGATAGTGGAGATGTATGCTTTGGAAAAAGGGGGCAGCAACACCGTTTGGAAACGGGCGAAAAAGAGGAGAGTGTGTGTGAGAGAGAGAGAGAGAGAGAGAGAGAGAGAGCGGCGGCGATGATGGTGGCGGTGGCAGCGGTTAGCGTGCAACGGGACCAGGGACGAACGGGCAAAGGGGAGAACGGTATAACGGGAGACCGAGAGAATGGGACAACGAACAACAACGAACAACAACGGGCAACGAGCCGCGAAGAGGAAGAGGAAGAGGAGAGAAAGAGCATAGGGGAAGGGGTAAACGGCTGTCGACCCATCGCTCATACCACGTTTCTCGTACACACGCTGATCTAGTTGTATTTATGCCAGCAGTGAATCACGTCGAAGGTTTGATTTGTCGATGGCTTTTATGGACGGGAATTAACGCGTGCAGCGCTTCGCATTTTGTTACGGCAAATGCTGTTCCCTCCACCCTCGGAGCCTCCCACCAATCTCGTCAGCCACCCGTTTACCCTTCTCTTTTGGTTGGTCCAACGTTTCCGAATAACCGGCAGTCGTTCGATGATTTGTACTTCCGCGTTACCAATTTTTTAATGTAGCATCGACCACCGCTCGTCATCGTCCGCTCGATTCGATTTTTACCAGGCAACACGGACATTCGTTGTATCGCGCGCATACGATACTCGTTTCGCATTTCGGCTCGATCGAAAGGCCAGTTTACCCTTTTTATCCTCGTTTCTTGGCCCTTTTCTCCCTCGCGGCAATCTATGCGGGACGTTAAATCGTTACGCTGTTCTGTTCGCGCTTTTAACGACGCGTTCTTTTAAACGCGTTTTAATCCCGTCGGAGAAAACGTTACGGTGACGCGCGCGATTCGAGTCGTTAATCTCCCCGCGTTGATAATTCGAGCAAGCGGATAAGGAAGGTACGCGCGCGGTGGCATCGGCAACGTAGACCGTAATTGTTTGGGAAAGATGGCACTTTGCTCGGCATTTTGTCGCCTTGGACCCCTAATGGCCGGTGGTTGATAACAAGGTTTACGGACTAGACAGCGCTGCCCACTGAGAGATGTTGACAGCGGCTTTCAACCTTCCCGGGCCGAGGCTCGCTCGATCCGTGGCTAGTTCGAAGCCGTTACGATTATTACTCGTCTCCTCGAACAGCTCGTAATCGTTCGCGGTTACGCCTCCTGTTCGCGATATTTCTTCGGCGAATTTACCGGTGCCGTCGTGAGCCACGAGAGCCGCGTGAGCCGCGAAAGCACCGAAAACCGAGATCGTTTTTACCAGCAAAACGATCAAACTTGCGACGAAAGCTGCTTAACGTACGCGCAGGTACGCGTCGCACGCGACACGCTACACGCCGCACGACACACGACATGCCCCGTAAACGCGGTCAGGCGCGTTACGCGACGCGAGAAGAAGGCTTTCCCGCTAATCCTCGGTGCGGCACTAAACGAGGTGGTGGATTTGTTGGAAAGAGCTTATACTTACGAAGACAGAGGGAATGCCTCCACCCCTTCGCTGAAACCGGAGAAACAGGAAATAGAAGGTACGGGAAAAGGTGCCGCAACGTGGCTTCTGCTCGTGAAACTACAAAGCTCCTATCCACACGCGGGCTAACAACAATGGGATGATCCTGGCGGGATTACGCGATCCGACGCGAAGGAGAGGCCAACGGCTCCGTTTTGTTACCGGTGTTCCGGCGTAACTATACTTGTCGCACAGTTTAGCGATTCAACTGCCGCGACGCGCTTACGGCCAGTTTCCTTTTTCAGCGAATCGCGCGGATTTCCTTTCGAGACACGCGCGCAACTTTTATCGTTGCCGTCGGATCTGCGACCTGTCCCGCGTGTTACGCGTCCGCGAACACGCCGCGAGCTTCGTACGCTTTTTCGCGCCAACCTTCGAAGCGCGAGCGTTTCGAGCTCGATCCGTGAACAGCGAGCGATAAAGACACCGAGCGATTTACCACTCGACGTAGACGGGAAAGGGTAAGCAGTCAGCCAACCAGTCAGGTAGGCAGAAGCACGGACGGACGAAGAAGATGGGTAACGAACGGGCGTGAGAAAGACGAGAGAAGGAGAGAGAGAGTGGTAGAGAGAGAAAAAGAGAGAGAGAGAGAGAGAGGGAGAGAGCGCGAGTCGGGTGGTGACGTTGACTAATGATGGTGGTGAGAGAACACACTCTACTCTAACCCGACCTGTTGCACCCCCAATAAACCCCGTCAAACGACGCACCGCTAAATAGAATCGCGCCGTGTCTCTCGATCTTACAGACTGCTTCATTCCGACAACTGGAAACACGATTTCTCATTACGATTAAATTCTCGCGTAACGGCGACGCTTTAACTCGTCGATTTAACAAGTGGAAATTGGTAAGCTCTCTCCCTCTCTCTCTCTTCCGTACGTTTCCCGACCGTCTCCGTCTGATTGCCGAAAATTCTGTCAGGACTGAAAAGCGGATGAATTCCTCCAAGACGATTTGCTTTTTGCGCGATCGCGAACGAATATCAATCGAACGATGGCGATAAAAGCGCGAGTTGACGGGAACAGCGATGGCAGGAACGGTTCCGTGCTCGATCGAAATAGCGATGGAAACGCTATTGGAAGGTCGCGTCCGATGAAAAGTCGAGCCGACGATCTTTCGTTCTCGCAAGACTGGCCTGACCGCGCCACGTCGAGCACTCTTCAACGCGGATTCAATCCCAGTGAGCCACGAAATAATCATCTCGCGGCGATTCATCCCTTCGCTAGCAGGCGCCTCTTATTGCTGGAATCGTCCACGGTCTGGCCAAGAGTAAACGTCTGTCGCCCTGCCTGCCCGTTCTCCTTTTCCTCTCCTGCCAATATCTTCTGACCTCTCGATCTTTCTCTCCTTTCTGTTCTCGCGTTCTCGTGTCATTTCAACGGTACCTATATATTCTTATCGTTATCGATAATAGCGTACGACGATAAAAACGAACCAAGGCTTTTCAAATTTTCCTACTTTTTTTTTCCCTTACTTTCCTACCCTTTCCTTCCCTCTCCTTCCCTGTTTTTCCTTTTCGTTACTTTTCTCTTCTCCTTATTTCATTCTTTTCCCCGTTACCGACTCAACGGTACGATCAACGAGCTTCGCTGGCAAGAAGAACCCGTTCGTATTTTTGCGATATCGATGAAATTTCGTAAATCTTTTCAGTCGAGCCGACGTAATTCGCGTAAACAGAGTATCCGGAGAGCCGTTTGCACGCGACGCGCATTTCAAATTAGCCGATTGCTCTCAGCTACTTTTCGGTACTTACGGTACAGCAGGTAAATATACTTTGCTTGCCACGCACTCTTACACGCCTTCGTTGCTTTATGGCTGCATTGTTCCGAAAATCAAGAAATATGTCACCGACAGCGAGGGTAAAAAGGTTGGGAGGCGAGCGTCGTCGTGGCAGTGTCACGGCCAGGGAAACGTTACTCTCCGTGCTCTTTTCGTCTCTCGTCTCGCGTCCCTTGTTTCTCGAGCCTAGATTTGCCGTCTTTCGCCTACTCCAATTTTCTTTCGTTTCTTTCGTTTCTTTTGTTTCTTTCGTACGTTCCATCTCTCCCAGCTACCGTGTTCGCTCTTCCGATCGTAAAGACAGCGTAGAGAGCATACGGTGGCAGAGCGAGGTAATTAAGCGAAACCGCGCCGCGATACGACGAAGAAAGGCGAGAGACGAAAATTGACTTGACCGGCGCGGTATCGGTGCGATGTTCGTTGAACCTTTGCTAGATTCAAGTTATCGGTAATCTTTGCAAGGGCATACGCGTTCGATTTTATTTCACCGTTTCCTTTATGCGAGAGACGTAGAATTTCTATTAGCTTTGTGCCCTGTTAGATTGAATAGCCGCAGGCTGCCGGGCATACGTTCATGACTGTTTCATTTACAAATGTATCTCCCTCTCAGACGGAACTTTCAATTTAGTCAGATGTTTCGTACGCTTGCACGAAACGCGCAACCGAGCTTGTTCCGTGTAAGCAGGATGGCCGCCCTCCGAAACACGGCATCGAGAATATAATAAACGCGACGCGACAAACGAGTCGCTCCTCGAGACCCGTGGACACGGCGACGAACGACCGATCATTCGCGTTATCAGAGTCGCGGACAATAGAGTACACGCGGCGCGCGGAGAAACACCTTCGGTATCGTTCTTCGCGTTCCTCCGCTTACGGCTTACGCGAACCGACCGTGTAAACGTGGAAACCGCGCACACGACTCAACCGTTCGCGTCAACCTACACGTATACGCGCGAGCGTATCAAGTCAATAATTAACACCAGTTACAACTTGTGGGAATAGTAACGGCGTTTATGCTCCCGGGGACGTCGTATTTCAGGAAAATGTGCTCGTGCCGTCGCGCCGCGCTGGTCCGTGGAAGCACCGCGCGAGGATTTGTCGTCGGCGGGAAGCGAGTTCGAAGCGTCGGAATTCGAGCTAGAGCAAGATGCGAGATGCTAGTTAGATGCTAGATGCTAGATGGGGGGAGACGCGAGACGAGGAAAGCGTTGGAGAAGGGCACGGGCAGCGAAGGAGGAAGATACGGAAGTGGAAAGGGGTGGAAAGGGGTGGAAAGGGGTGGAAAGGGGTGGAAAGGGGTGGAAAGGGGTGGAAAGGGAAAAGGGAAGGACAGGGTGGATGAACAAGGAAGGTCGCGAGAAACGTTTCTGCGAGCGGTTAGCTCGGTGGTAGCAGATGAACAGATACGGGTTATGGGAGGTAGAAATATAGATTTAGGCTAGAGGCGACCACCAATTCCCCTCTCGTACGTTCTCTCGGCTACGCGAGAAAGCTAATACGGATTGCCGGGCAGAGAACGGAGCGAATACGTGTGCGCGTATCGCACGCGATAGAAGATCCGCGGTTCCGACCGCCTAAGTCCTCGGGTTTACGGCGATTATGGATTCGCGCGAGCGATCTTACGCGAGCACCGTGTCGGCATCGCTGCTACCACCCTTCGCTAGACTAACTGCTCGTTCGTACGTTTAGTTTGAGTTTCGGGTTTGCCGCCGTCGTTTCTAACCCGGAGAAGGCCAAACGGCAAAGAGCGAGGGAGGAGCACTGATTTACTACCGGCTTACGGGTTGCGAGACGATGCCACGACGTTGGATCGCCTACGAACGGGTTAATGGAGCGGAAGGGTTACGCCACCACCGACCAACTATTCCGGCGAACGATACCCTTTTCCTTTCGTCCTTTCGTCTTTCGTCCTTTCGCTCCTTTCGCTCGTCGAGCTCGTTTTGCTCGTTTCGCAACGCACCACCCTTCTTCGCTTTCTTCGTTCCCTTTTCGTTCCACTCCGATACGAATCGATCAATTCGCGTGCGTGCTACCGTTCCGAACGGTGCGCGGAGGCGGCTTACGGTGAATCGGAGTCCCGCTCGTTAGCGAAAGAGCTGCGGGCTAATTAAAATAAATCTTAGAAACGCGTAATTATACGTGTATTAGCTAGCCTCGCTGTCGGCGTGATGAACGGCGCGGAGTGGCGCGAGGCGAGGCGAGGCTAGGCGACTCGACACGGCAGCAGATGTACCGAAACGGCTGTTCGTTCCTCGATTTCCCTTATTGCCGGACGGTCTGCGGCCGTACGGCGAGCGGACGCGTAGCGAGCAGCCTGTCCGTTATTTCCGAGCCGCGTCCGCTTTTCGATTTCGGCTCGTTCCGAAGATTCGAACGGATTCAGAGTGTCGGCTAATCTCGACCAGAATAGACTGGTTCGTCGATCGATTCGCAACGCGGCAGCGAAACGGTCAGTTACGCGCTCGCCAACCTCCCGAACTCGAGACTCGCGGCAAAGATCGAAAGCATCGTGCGCGAATCGTTCGAAATTATCGGATATTGCTACTAGCAAAATCAATTCGACGAATTATGCTCGTCTCTGGCTTTTGAGCTCATCGACAATTAGTGTTTTGCCCGCGAGTTCAATTAGTTGCTGATCAAAGTAACATTTATCCACGGCCTTTTACTTCCGTTCTCATTAAGCTCATCAGTGCATCGGATGGGCACGTGTTCATGGCGCGATATTAATTTACCTTTGAAAGCAATCGAACAGTCGCAATTCACAAATTCGAACGCGGACTCGCCAAAATTTCCAATAAAATAACCAACTTTACCGGCCCCTGCCGTTGCCGTCGCTGCCTCCGCTAACACTGCCATTCTCTCCTCCGTCCCATCAGCACCCCCGCCGGCCACCCCAGGCCAGCCGTGCAACCGAACCAGCACCCCTCACTACGGTATATGTATATCGCCTACTCGCCGATCTCTCTTCTTTCTCTAGCCTTCCGTTGGCCCCTTCGTTTCCCTCCTCGTTGCTCTCGAATCGTCGATGCGGAGACGAGTTACCGTGTCTGCCCGCGTCATCCTCCGCGTTTCGCTCCCTCTGCCCCAGGAATCGGTGAACTCATTATTACGATAAACTCGTGTACATACATATTTATCGCGATGCATTATTACTCTTTTGCCGACGGACCAGCGCGGTCATCGATTGTGAATTTCATTTTGCGACTTAATGTACCGAATAGTAATGCCGCGACGAGGTACTTTTCATTAACGCGCGCGCTGTTTACGGCATTAAGCCCAATTAAAAGCGTACCGGGTACAAACGTTAAAGGCAAACCGTTATCTCGTTGCGCCTACAACTACCACCGCTAACGGCGAAACGACGCTCGCCAAACGATCGCTTCGCCTAAGCCGCGTCTAATGCGGAGAACGTCGACCTTCCGTTTGCCAACAGAGGAAACGATCGTGCTACCTATCGTGCTACCTATCGTGCTACCTATCGTGCTACCTATCGTGCACGCGTGCCCTTCGACTCTTCTCCGTCGCTTCCGCGTTCTTTCTCTTTTCCTTCGAACGCGTTCCGAAATAATCATCTAAATTCGGCTCCATTTGGTTAGCGCCAGCTGTACCGGCCGTTCCAGCTAATATCGATAAATTCACAGGTGTGCTACACGAGTGCGCGTCCAGTGGCTGGCGCGCATCAATTTCAAAGGGCTTAACGCGCGAACGAAAACGCGCGTGCACGACTTTCCTGCCGTTCGAGTGCGGCCGAGTATCGTCGGGAACGTCGTTTTCGGCTCCGTCGCGGTAAACGTACCGCGGTAAGCGAGAACGCTCGCTTTCCATCAAGCGTTTAACGTTTAGGACACGTGCATCGAACGATCATACAGAACGAGCAGACGTTAATGCTAGCTGGACAAACGGTTGCCGCGAACCAGAGGATTTAGACCGTCGCGTAGCATCGCGTCGTGTCGGTTAGATAGGGTGTACGAAGAGTCGCAAGGACGGAAGGAAAGAGACGCGCAAAGGATAGAATAGAGAAGATGAGTGAAATAGAAGGGGAGAGTAGGTGTGTGTGTTTGCTCGCTCGCGCGCGCGCGTATGTGTACGTGTAAGACAAAGAGAGAGAGCGGGCGACCGAGAGCCGAACGAAGCTCAGAGGTGAGGGGGACGTTATTGTTATCTTAGATTTATAGTCATAACGGATGGTACTACCTCGCTAGCCAGCAACCCCGAGCGGTCTTATAATCACCCTCCACCTCCATCTCCTCCTGCCCCTGTTCCTCGTGCGCCTCCTCCATCCTCTGCACCCTCGACTATCCACCAGCCCTCCCTCCTTCCCGAGAGTCGAGCTTGCCCTCGCGTAGCTCCACCAGCCGCAGTTTAAGTGATTTGCGACGCGGTAGAGCCGCCATGCAGATCCTTTTGCCTGTAGCTGCCCTCTCGCACCCCTTCTCCACCGCTGCCGCCTCCACCGCCACCGCCGCCACCGCCGCCACCATCGCCATCGCCATCGCCATCGCCATCGCCGTCGCTATCGCCAGCTCTTCGTCTACCGTTAGACGATCCCGCGGGCAACACGAGCTAACCCTCGTAGCCCGCGAGGAATTAAGGTGCCGGCTAATCGTCGAAGGGGCCGACAAAGAACGGACGCGACGACGAAAACGAGCTCGAGACAAGAAAGCCACGAAAACGTATCGCGGTGAAAACGTTTTTATCCGATTTTATCCGGCCGACTGGCAGCGCGTACCAACCTTGATCGAGCAATCTTGCATTCGCGAATTCGATAGGAATGTTACGGTCGCGTCGCCTAGCGTCGTCCCGCAGCGAAAGAAAAAGGACCGAAGATGAAACGAGAACGCGAACGGTACGAAGATCGGTCGAGGGTGTAGAAATCTGAAATGAAGTGTTGTGACGAGCACGTAGTTCGCGGATGGAGCCAATCGAGAAAACTCCGAGTCAGCGGATTTTCGCCGAGACGCTGCTCGTTACCCGGGCTCTTGGACTCCCGCAACCGTTCGCTTCGTGACTGTTCCAGCCGCGAATCGAGCCTCGACTGCAAACTCGTAACCGTTCTCTCTAACGTTCCTGTTCGCGAGCATATCGTCGCGAGACTCGCGTTCCTACGACACGACGCGACGAGACGCGACGCGATGCGACGCGATGCGACGCGATGCGACGCAACGAGCAAAGCGAAAAACAAGCTTGCGTGGCAAATCGAATCGCTGATTCGAGAGATTCGACTTCGCTTCGCTCGTTTTCTAGGGAACGCACGAGTCGATTGAAAGTCGGAACGTCGCTAACCCAGGACAAAAGATATACAAGCGATGAAACTCGTAAAAAAAAAAGGTTGCTCCGATTTGGCCGTTCTCCGGGGAAACTCCGGGGAAACTCCGGGGAAACTCCGGGGAAACTCCGGGGAAAGGAAGCAACCGCGAAAGTGCACTCTGTGGAAGAAGAGCGCGCGCTAAGAAAATAACGCGAGCCTGGGATCGCTTGGACCGAGACGCGACGACCCGGTTAGGACGATAAGGGATCCCGTACAGCTTGATGGAATTCCATAGATCCACGTCGGCGTCGAGACAGAGTCGGCTAAGCAGCCATTTAAATGCAACCGATGTGTCTCGGGGAGCTATTACATCTGATGGACGGTTATTGACGCGCACTGGCTTATACCGAGCAGCACCGGCAGCTACGGCAGCCACCCCCGCAGACCCACGATCCCACACCCCTGCACCCTCGTCCTACCGCGACCGCCAGTCTCCCTACGCTCGACTCAACCACCGTTTCGCTCCTACGTAAACTCTCTCTGTGCTCTGCGTTCTACGATGCTTCCGTCATAGTTGCCGTTTCCCCCCGCGTACGTTTTCGACGAACAGCGCGTATCCGTTTACGAATAAATATAAAACGCTATGAGACGGCGCTTACCGACTCTCGAGATAGGGCTACTTAATTGACCGAAGCGTGTTCCGAAAAAAAGACAAATAAAAAACGATCGAAGGGGATGAGCTCGCGCTTTCCAGCCGAAACTCGTCGCCGTATTTGCGACTCGTCGTCGAACCAGTAAACTCGAATAGACCGTGTAACTGCGGAAGAGCCGGTACGCTCGTATTACGTACGAGCCTGTTTACCACAGCTTTTCCAATTTATTGCTCGTTACGGAACGTCATTTCCAGCAGAAGCGATCAAATAAATTCGAGGAGAAGATCGTTGCAGATCCCGGTTCGTACGTCCACCAAGTTTGCCGGAATCTCTCGCAAATCTGGCGAGTGTAGCGCGCGTTCAATGTATCAGGAAAACGAGGGAGAATTACCTCGAATATTCTCTTCGCGGACCTAACAGCTACGCGACCTCGCGTCACCGGACACGCGTTCGCGAATACTTTGGCGTTTATCGCGGCGGTATATCGGTCGGTCAATACTCGAGGGTGACGAGAAATCAAAAAGGAAGGCGTAAGCGCGAGTTCGTTGAGAAACAGCTTGTTCCAGCGAAGGGAACCGAGCTGGCGCGGCGTAGGAAAAGCCGATATTATCGTCGCAGAAATATTACTCAGAAAATTGCCAGCGTGACTCCGCGCAGCCTCGTTAATTACCACGAATTACCCGAATAATTATAAGGAGCGTAAAAGTTTTTACTATCGTCGTGGGACGAGCCAACGGCTCGGGACTATGATGCAGAGCCTCGACGGGCTCACCTCGTCTTTAAATTCGCCGAGATGTAACGTTTCGTAACTCCCAAGTAGTTTCGCGTGCCACCGTTTTTCTCGGCGAGCCCTGTTCGCGTCTTATCGCGTTTACCGGTGGTCAACCGAAATTACACAGCTTTCGTGGGAATCGAGCATCGAATTTGCGATCGAATAGATTATCGAATAGATACATAGATTTCTCCCGATAGTATCTTTCTATCTACATAGCTTTGCTCGAGTATCCGTTGCGAAGCGATTCGTCTGCCGACCAAAAACCGTACGATCGGATGTAGGAATATCTGCAGGGTTGTTCGGTTTTAAAGTCGATGCGTACGAACGGAGCGCGTCACCGTTACAATGAACCTGAACATCCATCAGTCAATGCGAATGCACTCGTTCGTTCTTGATAAACGGACGTCCACGCTTTATGGGCCACCTGTTGCACCTACGCGCGACTCCTCGTCGAACTTTTAGTCTTTGCATTCCGCTCCGCAAGGAAACACGTTCGTCGAGATCGTTCGTCGAGTATGCCGTTGACGTTTCGCTCGCGAACGCGTCGATAGGCGCGAACATCGATTTTCAACGAGGCGCTCCTACGAATCGACTCGTCGCCTTCCTTCTCCCCTTCTCTTTCCCTCTTCCGCCGTTATCTTTCTTTTCTCTCGTTATTTTCTCTCGTACGTCGTCTATCGGCTCGTGGTTCTTTTCGAAATTCGCGTTGCTCCACGGTCTACCCTTAAGCAACCCTTTGCTTAAGCAACCCTTGGCGTACGGCCTTTCGAAGTTTGGAAAACGCGGCTATCGATATCTTCTCCTGTATCTTCGACGACTCGAAACGAAATCCGGCGGCGCGGACGACAGAAAGTTTGATCGCGACACCGGTGCCACGATCGACGAGAGCAACGGTATCGCGAGCACGAAACGACCGCCATCAGCGATGGACGGGGGCGCGGTTTTAACACGGCTCGTGCATTTCCCTAATGATTTACAAGCATTATTGGGTATTAATTTCAATCTCCGCTCGCGGGGGATAGAATGCCGCGTGACGTGGCTCGATGCGGATATATCAAAAGGTCGGGGAAGAGGAAGTTTGGTAGCGGCACGAGCGTTAGAGGCGGAAAAGCGCGAAACGGAGATACTCCAAGTACGCGAGAGAAAGGGAGTATAGAGTGGTAAAGAGGACGCGTGTACGTACGCGCGCGCGACCGATCGAACGACACGGACAGTCGGTTAGACGGACAACGAAACAGAGAAAGATGGAAATGGATAGAAAGATGGGTAGATAGATGAATAGAGAGGCATGGGGTGTGTGTACGGGAAGGGAGAGAGAGAGAGAGAGAGAGAGAGAGAGAGAGAGAGAGAGAATACGTGTATAGGGGACAGCTCGACGCCACACGTCGCGGGCTACAAATCAACCGTTCCGAACAAATTATGAATGATATATTCGTTGTGCCCGCTTGATATATGCGTATCTCCCGTCGGTACCGCCTGACTGCAGTCGCGGTAACGTTTTCAAAATCTGTCGACCCTGCTTTTCAGGTAAACATTCGTTTTTTTTTAAGTTCCGAAAACAAGGCGCCCAGCCGATATCTTCTTTTACGAGTCCGCGTCGAATATCGAAAGCCGATTACCGCTCGTTTCGAGCGTCGCTGTCACCGAAAATAAAATCAACGTCGGACTTTCGAGCCGTCCGAGAAAATTTCAGCGGGCAGCGAAAAATTGTTGCTCCTTCCATGGCTGTAGCACGGAATAGAGCTTCCCGCTGTTCAGCGGAAACGCAACGTAACCGACAAAATGGAAATGTTTCAAACACCAGCGACGTATACCGTGCCAATGTGCCGAATTTGTACCTAACCCGGGCGCAATAACTTGCCGCTATAAAAGCTATCGACAAATCAAATTTTGACATGATTCACTGTTCGGCATAAATTCCAGGATTCAGCCAGGAGAGACGACAGTGACACGGACATGTGTTTCATTCTCCCGCTCTCTCGTTTTCTCGCTAACGCAAAGTCACTGCGTTTCTCTTTTCTTCCTTTCTCTCTGTATCTATCTATCTATCTATCTATCTATCTATCTATTTACCTATATATCTATCCACCTATCTATCTCTATCACGCTAGTGGCGCGGCTATTTATCGTTTTATACACCCGACGAGCAAGCAAGCATTGTTATCGTTGCACGCGGATCGTCCACGAGCGTATCGTTCCGTTTGCCGACGTCCCGTTGCTTTGCTTTTCTACTCGCGTTCTAATTTTCGCGAAGGATATTTCGTGTAATCCTTAAAGGAAAAGCTAGCCGATATTATTGGGCGAAAGAAAGGGAAGAAAACGAAGAAGGCATCGCGCGGCCGTACATCTTCCCTTCTTATCTCGGCGTTGTACACCCGCGGCAAAATCTTCAATCCGCGAAACGAAAGAAAAGAGCGAAAGGAATCTAACGTCTCCCGGTCGCGGTCGGTTCGTTCGATGGAACCGCACAAAGAAACGTCGCGTCTTCGACCTTTTTTTCCCCTTTCCCGACGGTTAATCAACGAAAAAAGCAGCTCCGGTTTTCCACAGAAACGCAACGATACGATACTGCTCGACGACAGTACCGCCGCGCCGGGTAGCCATGCGTATCCTCCACGGATTATTATCGAACGCGAAAGTACGCAACGACGATGGGGTCGAAATAAAAGAAGGCTAACCTTAAATGAGTAAAACGCGTAACTCTACGTCGATTTCGGTAACTTCCAGCGGAGAAGGAGCGTGGAAGGAGCGTGGAAGGAGCGTGGAAGAAGCGAGGTAACGGGCTAGGGTTATGGTATTCGAGATAGCGAACACGACACGTGGGTGGAACGGGGAAAGCAATCAGAACTTGGGCCATTGCTGGATATTACGGAGACACGAGAGATGTCTCCTCGATCATATTAATTGCCGAGATAACGCGACGCGACGCGACTAGACGCGTCGGTGTGGCTGGTCCACTTTATCAGCCATCAGGAAATTTACACGTTTTTTCGCCGATCTTTCAGCGCGTGTTCCGTAACACGATTCTCGCTCGTTGTCTCGTACGTCGAACGACTCGAATTCCTCGTTCGTGCCGGTTGTGTCGTTGATCGTCGTTGATCGTCGAGCAAACGATATCCGTGTCGAATCGCGAGATACGCTTTTTTGCTTCTTCAAACAGTTTTTCGCCAACGAATGCCTGACGTATGCAACAGGTATCGCTCTCTTGCGTTCGTGAACCGATAACAACCGCTGAATCTTTGCGCGCATCGTATCCGTGAGTACCATCGTTGACGAGTATTCACGATTTCATCTCAAAGAGCATTTCGTCGTTCGTTTCGTCCGTCTACCTCTGTCTACTCGGCAACGATCGAACCGTCTCTGCTCGCACGTTTACAAACAGAAAGGATCGAAAATAAAGTAGCCGCCTAATTTCAGCGAATTCTCGACTAATTGTAAGTAAGAAGAGAGCAAGTGTCAAGAATAATAATAGCCAATAGTTGTTTCGTACGAGCTACGTTGGAAATTTACTCGAGCGTACGATCGAATGAACGTAGATAAAAAAGAGGAAAAACAAGGGAGAAAAGAGTTACGTCCGGGTTAGACGCAGCGGTACAGCGGTAATGTTGGGAAATATTCGCGTTTTATTAGGTCGATCGGTGGTAGATAATCGGCGACAATCAAGTTTCACGGCGGTGATTGGACGGGCACGGTCCGATGCCAAATGCAGCTGCATATGCATGACGCAATCTCGTATCCATATCCGCAGGCCGGTGCGCGACAGAAAATCCTCTCTAAGCGAAGGAAGGATAACGCTACGAGGGTGAACAGTGTCGGACGAGGAAGGTGAAAGAGGGAGTGAAAAGCGTAGGGAACCGACAGAACGGGGGGCGAGGGGTTCGCGAACGGGCGCAAACGGCCGCGAAGGGGTGGACAAACAACTCGAACGATGCGAGCGGTGCGAACGGCGCGTTACGTCGAGCGCGACGATCGCGACGATCGCGACGATCGCGACGATCGCGACGATCGCGATGAGGTTAATAGCGAGAAGAAAACGAGACGAATCGACGGAGTACAGGCCTCTCGCGGTTGTCGAAACGATATTCGCGAACCGCCAGAACCGTCAGGGGGAAATTTCTTTTTCGACGAAAGTCAGTTTACTTGGCGAATATTTTCCTCTCTTTTGTTCGACGAGCGGGGACGAATTCGCGTTTCGTCGTCGTAGCTCATCGATGGCAGAGGCATCGAACGTAAGATCGAGCATAGCGACTAGACCGTAGAGGTTTCCGGCCGGAGGCGCGCACCCGGATGTTATTGGCAGGAGAGTGGAGCCATTAGTCGCGATGATGGATGCCTGACAGCAACTCCTACCACGGTCAGCAGCCTCCACCCCGTCGCCGGCAGTTATAGTAAGTAATGGGTTTGCTCTCTACCCTGAGAAGTCCTCCGCGCGCGCCACCATCCTGCGCCAATCTCTTCTCGGTAGCTCTCCTACCGTTTGTCCCGCAATAACAACAAATCTTGCCTATATTAATTTCCCGACAGACGATTACTCTTTCTCCTTGGTTCGGGAACTCGCGGCAACTTTCTCGACGCGCGACGTCCTTCGAGTTCTCGACGAGAAAAATCATCCCCTCGCGCTGCACGCCTTTGATCCGACGCTTTCGACCAGCGGAGCGGCGTAAATGCGCGAAAATCGCGAATCGGAACTCGTCGCGTCGCATCGTCCTCGCGTATATGGGCCACGCTGGATTGGTCACCTAACCGATCGGAAAGGGGAAGCGCGACCTTCCGTTCTCTGCCGATGCCCCTCGATATTATACCCGCTCTACCGTTTCTCACGCACTGGCCACCTACTCCTTCCTTTTCCTCTACGCCGTTCTACATACCTCGTTCCTCTTCGCGCCACCGATCCACCCTCTCGTGCCATCCTAACCCCCTCCCCTCCCTTACTTACCCATACCTATACGCTCCGCTAGTTATCTTTGTTCCGTACCGTGCTTTTCCGCGCTCCGACCTCTACCTGTTCCCAGATTCCCATCCTCGTCCCCGTCCTCGTCATCCTCATTCCCATTCTCGACCACGTCCCGATCTCCATCCCCCGAACTCTCCTTCTACTCTCCCTCCCACTTCCCCTTTTCCCGGTTCCATCGTTCCCAACCCCACCTCCCTTAAATCATTGATTGTTGCATTATCTGTTATTGGCAATGCAATTAACCCCTTACGGTAAAACAACGCCGACTCTGTCTCTCTCTTCCTCTCTTGCTCGCTTTACACACGAGCGTAAGCACGCGCGCGCACGCACGCGTACACACCCCTCTCCGTCCTATCCTTTCTCGCGCCACATTGTCCAGCTTGCATCCTGCAACTGCTGCAAATGCTGCAAATGCTGCAAATGCTGCAAATGCAGCTACGAATACGATCGTAATAGCGGTTGGTCCGATAGCGCGCGCGCAAGCTAGATTAGACAGATCGCGAGCAAAAAGTCTTGCCATTACGCGGAAATCGGCCTTACTCGCGAACGAATTTCGAAGCTATAAATAGGAGAAGGAACTATTTCGCTCGATTCTATTTGATTTTGCTCCCCTTTCTGCCTCTTCGGGGCGTAATCGCGAGATCTCGTGCGCATCGTCCAGCACCGGTAACCGGCTCGTTTCCCATTTCCCTACGCCACTCTATCTACGCATACTCTATCTCGCGCGTTACATCGCGTTCACCATCGGCTGCAATTACGAGCAAGTTAATAATCGTTGCGATTAACGCGATCGCGCTACGGAAACGCAGCATCGATATTGTACTACGATCCGTCGGAATCGCGCGAGAGCTCGCAGCTTTCGGGCACTCGCGTCGCGAATCCTCGTTCGGTAGATATTTATCTCTTCGCGAGAGGTGTCCCTCTTCGCCGACAGATGCGAAAGCGAGTAACCGAGAGGAACTCTCGTTGGGAGAATTAGCGAACGCGAACAGAAAGACGAAAGGCTTAGAGCGCGTTGAATCATAACGAGGACTTACGCCGAAAGCCTTCGAGCTTTCTCCGTCTCTTCTTCGCCGCCTCCTTCCTTTTATTCGCGTCTATCCGTGTCGCTTCTAGCTCCGTGCCTCCTTTACGAGAACTCGACTCGAACGTTTTCCCATCCGCTCGATTGGGGCTTTCGCTCCTTTTCCTTTCGACGAATGTATACAGGCCTTCTCCTTCTTTCTTCGCCGCGTCTCTACACCTGCCGCGGTTTCGGTTGTTCGCGTTATTACGTGCTCCGTGTCACGCGGTACGATCGTCTTTTACGAAGTAGCCAGGAAGCTGCCAGGCGAAAAGGAAGCACAGGAATTTTATCGGGATCGAATACGATCGGATCAACGCGACCAAACTATTAAAGTATGCCGTATCCTTTGGACCTTTACGTTCGCTTTAATGCGCGCGCCTAGATAATTGCCTCGATGCTGTTAGCTAGTTCCATTAGGAAACATCTTATTGGCCTTAAGGCGCTTATTACTGCTCTTAATTGCACGAACGCGCGCTTTTATTCTTATTAACTGTCGGCGACGACTACCCTAATAGGATGGCGTTATAACCTGGATAATGCGTTTTCACGCAGATCCTTTCCTCCGTTTCTTATCCTCTCTGCTCGCCGCTTTCTCGCTCCACGCTTCGGAAAGGGACGTCCGATCTCGCGCGTCACGCCTTTCTTACGATTTTCTCGAGGAACGAAGAAAACGAACGGCGACTACGTAAGTCGCCGCGAGTCGTTAAGCGCCAGCTAAACTGTACGCTCGATACAATTATCGAGTTGTTTCGCTGTTCCGACGCTTAGCCGATAAGCAAATTGACTTTGGTTTCTGCGCTGCCGGACGTTTCCGATACGCGAAAAAGGTATTTCACCGAACGCGACGTTCGACTTTCGAGAAAACCGGTAAACGCGGTTATTGCGCGAAACATGCCAGAAGGATGGAAGGGAAAGAAGGAAGAGAATCGAGTCTGGAAGCGATGTACGAAAGATCTAGACTGGTTTCAGGTTCGACGCGCGTTGTATGTACCGTGGGGTATCCATTAGGGACAGAAGTATTCGCGCGCGAGATATATCGACGTCGCCCTGGAGGATTTATCGTGACAGCGGCGCTTGAAGGGATTGTAAATCCCCGTTTGAGGATCGCTGATACCAAGTTTTATGTGGGACATTAGTTGGGTGGGGCGTGGTTGAATGGTGCGGAGTCGAGAATAGCGCTAGAAAGACGAGAGGCGAAGAGCGCGGAAAGAAAGGGAGAGAAAGAAAGAGGGACTAAGAGGGGTAAGTGGTAGAATTCAAGGGAAGAAGAAACGCTGTGAGAGAAAAGAGAGAGAACGCGTGTGTATGTGTGTGTATAAGAGAGAGAAAGAGAGGGGGGTTAGGGAGAGAGGAAGGGAAGCTGCTTGGGCGCAATAAATTAGCCCGAAATGAAAGACAAATCGCCTCGGAGCTGTCCGCCCGTTCGCCCAACGTGATAGAAGTGCGCGGACCTAGCTGATGCCGACTGCTACTGCCTCCTTTTCCACCTTGCTTCCTTTACCACCCCACGCTACCACCGCCATCATCCCCATCCCTTACGTTTCTCTCTTTTCTTCTACCGCACCATCTCGTCCATCGCTAGGCTTCTCTCTCTCTCTCTCTCGTTCGCCTCGAATTCTCGGTAGACCGATTCTCGACCCGAGAACAGAGAGACCGAGAACACGTCTCTTTCGCTTCTTTTCACTCTCTGTTCGTATAGTAGGACTCGTCGCGTCGCGTCCCGTCGTCCCGCGTCTTGTCGCGTCACTTACCGCCTTGACGGACGACTGTCGATTCGCAAGGGACCGTCTTCTTCGCCCACCTACCACCAACCTTCCCGCCAACGTTCTGGGGTTCACCTTTCTCCGCGAACGGTCGCCTCGCCTCGCGTCGCCTCTCGCGATCAACGATCGTTGCTCCGTTTATCCTGTCAACGACGATCGCGCCCGTCAAACGTTCGAATTTTCCACCTAAACCGGCTACCGTAATTTTCCAAAAAGCTCTCCCCCTCTCCATTCGGTTACATCGCGCAAGGGTTGTCCAGAAAATAATTCATAGAGTAATCGCGACAACGGCGACAACAGCGACAACAGCGACAACAGCAACGCCGACAACGCTCGCAGGACGAACACACTGTTGCCCAGTGTCTGCGGCGAAATGAACGTTTTAATTCCCCTCCATAAAAGCCAACGACAAATCAAACGACTTTGACATGATTAACTGGCGGGCATAAATATCGGTATCAATGCACGTGCGCGTGCAATGACGCGTCGCGCCATACCTCCCTCTTTCTTCCTCTTTTACGCGCTATATCTTTCCATCTATCGGTCTATCCATTCATCCATCTAACTATCTATCTATCCATTCATCCGCCCATCCATCCATCCGTCCATCCATCCATCCATCCATCCATCCATCCATCCATCCAGCCGTTTATCTATATATCCGTCCATCTATTGACTTACCTGTCCATTCGCATCCAACCCATTACCGATCTATCGATTTCACCGACTATTTGCCCGTACGCGTACGCGAGCTTCTTATCCGAGATTTATTCGGTCTTCTCGTTTCTTCGTTTGCTCGTCGTACGAAGATTTTCCGTCGTCGAAGGAAATCCTCTCGAGAATACGCGACTATCGGAATATTAAATATGCAACGAATTAAGCTACAACTCGGCGAACGATGCGAAAAACGTAAAAGTAAGACAGCCGGTTGAGAGATGTTCGTTGCGTGCGCAAAAGCAAACGCGTTGCCGATTGTATGCAAATGCCGAAGCAGCGAATCCGATCGATCGCCACGCAATTTCTATTCGCGAAGGGAACGCGAACCGATCCGTATCTGGACTTTGAACGCTCGAAAGGGAACGTCGCGACGAATTTGACTAATCATAAAACTAGGCAGCCTTAAAATTGCTACGCGTTCCTTTCGACAAACGACGTCGGTTCCCGACTATACCGCTGCGAACAAAACGTTTCTCTTTCATTTATCCTATCGTCGATGTTAACGGAAAAACTCGCCATCTCGTTGTCACGAACGTTCACCCGTTTCTCTCTCTCTCTCTCTCTCTCTTCATATCCCTGTGCTCCGCTCTTCTCCCTCTTTCCCTTCCGACCACGCACCATACACCACCCTTTGCCGTTCGCCCAATCGCTTACCTGTCCAAGTATCCGCGCGTTAACATCCTGTAATTCGGACATTCGCGATGCGAATCGATTCCGTCCCAACTATACGGCTCGAGAATTTCAGGAATCCTTGGAAAGTTGAAAAACTTTCCGGTTGGTGTACGTAAGAAACTGGGTTACGGCAACAGGTGGGTACTAAAGTAAATATACGCACATTACGTCTACTCCTTACGACCGCGAAACGATCATTACGTATTTCAACTTCCATCCACGATTAACCTGTCGCGCGTTTCGCGCGTTCGAACCTTTCTTTCGGACGTTTCCATCGGTCGCGAACCGAACCCGTCGAGCCTCTGTTACCCACCCGAATCTCTCCTCGAACCTTCCCCTCGCCGACACGTCCATTTACCGGAACAAAAATCGAATAATCCTTTCGAACTGCTACGGGAAAGGAATCTTATCGAACGATCCGATTCCTCCAAATCCCGAGCCGTCGACACTCGTCGGGAAAAGTTCTCGACTCCAACATGTTCGATCTTCGACGATACTTCGCTCGTAATCGACTAAACACTTGTGCTATGATAATCGCTTCATTCTTTGACAAACAATGTGTACGAATAATTGATGTACATATAAAAACGCGGGAAACGATCAGCGGATCGGCAGTGACAAAGAAGCGGTTCGCCCGATCTGAAATATCGACTTCGTTCAAAATCTCGTCTACCTCGGTTTTTTCTACCTCCACGACTCGGAATTCTTCCATGACGGAATTTCTTAACAATCCTAAGAACGTTCGACCTACCATCTATTGTGCAATATTTATTTCGACACATTTTTCGATTTCATATTAACGCGCACTTTTCAAAAACTCTACCGTCTACGCTATCTAGCGGTACGCGGAGAATATTACCATACAAAATCAATTGTTTATTTCGTGAAATGAAGACTCTGGCGCTTCGCGAATGCCAACAAGCATCTTCCAACAACAAGATACCATTCGGACAATAATATTTTCACACAATTCGAGCGATAAAACCAATAATTAAACAAAACTCGCAAATTTAACACAAAATGTTTGGCCATCTAGCGGTGGAATTTTGGAACTAAAGGAACTAAATTTCGAATAAACTTTCTGCATTTATTGGCCTTTTGAATCTTGTTCACGCTTTAGAAACGTTCTGGAGCTAATCACTGTTGCTATCCGAAAAAATTTAACGCATACTATCGTCTATTAATTAAAAAAAATCGATATTAATCGAGTTTGGTCGAAAACAGTACACGTGGCGCCATCTAGCGACCGACGGAGGCAGTACCAAAATAGAAAATTGCGATTTTCTCCAAAAGTAGCGACTTTTACGCTTTTTCGGGACGCGCAGAGTATTCCACGATCTGAGTAAAACCGACAGAATGCCACATCGATGCGCTAAACGTGTCAAAAGAGACAATGACAAATATTGCATTACATGGACCTAAAAATGTCTAGCCACCTAGCGGTCGCGGGTACGAACTAATGGAACTATACTTCTAATATGTTTATCGATTAAAGGGGAAACTTTGGAAGACCGTCGTGTTTAGATCCTGGCCAAATTTTGCAAAGAAGCTCATTTTTTCAAAAGGAAACATCTGTGAATAATAAAGTCAATATTAATCGAATTTTCACGAAAATGTAACAAGTGGCGCCATCTCTCCGGCGAACAGGGTGAACTACATGTTTTTGAAACTGTAGTTTCATTAGTTCGCACACACTGTCGTTAGATGGCGCCACGTGCATATTTTTAGCTGATCGATGGGATGTAGTAAAAAAGAATAACTTGGATTTGAAAACAGCATACAATACATTTCTTCGAGTTCTTCTAACAACGCGCGAGATCGGAATGCCAACACCGTCTACTTCTTCAATTTGAATAACAACTGATGTTACCTACTGTACGTACCAACGTACAAAAGCTACATTTTAATCTTAACCTTCTCAGGTCGCAACAGTTGGTATTAGCTTAATTGACTATAATACGAATCGAATTACATCGGAGTGCAAGACCAATTAACTTCGAATTGTTTTGACTTTACCAAATTATTATCAAATTAGCTAACGGTTTCTGTCTTATGTGCCGCCATCTAGCGGTAGAAGATGAGAACTAATTAAACTACAGTTTCAAAAGTGTGTAGTTCACCCTGTTCGCCGGAGAGATGGCGCCACTTGTCACATTTTCGTAAAAATTCAATTAATTCTGATTTTATTGATTAATATGCTATATATTTATTACATATTTATTAATATTGACTTTATGCTGTTTGCAACATATTCGGTGGGTCCGAAGATGCAGATTATGCGTTAAGAACAATCCACACACCATTTCGAAAATGCCGATTAGAAGCTTGCTAATTCACGGATTTTGTGAACCTCTTCTACTTGGCTGCCATTTTCTTTCGAGAAGCTAAATGTGTGCTTGAATATACGTAGTATTTAGTAATAGTTGTTTACAAATTACTATGGAACTAGTGATTAGTTAATTATTATAAAATTTTTATATGCATCCCGTTCTTTTTTATCGACTGCTGAGAACGCTCCATCTGTGTGTTTAATATGATTCGCACAAGTGTCTCCATAGTCGGATAGTCGGATCTACAGGATTATTGTTTTTGGTTGCAGCTTGTAGACTCATAATTGCTCGTATCGCAATTGTCGAAATCTCCTGTTAGAATTTTGAATCTATTCCAGCGTTTCCTGTTTCTATCGTATTCGTTAATATTAGTAGTAAATAAAAATGTTGAATTGCACGCTACGTCGACGCGAAGAGGAATACCAAAATCTTAATAATTTTACGACGAAAGTTCATCACGAGATCATGAATGTTGTTTCCACTTTAGGATGGTCGATGGACAGTATGAAAACTGATGTAAGTACATTAATATCTCGTAACGAGGTACTGATCAGTTTATTTTACTCTTCATTCTTTTTAGAACGATAACAGTTTGATATGTTCATACGATTCATCTCATCGAATTAGTAGAAGAACGTTAGATCGACATTTGGAGTTGTGTCAATGGAGAAAAGAGGGTTACAATGAATACAGCGTACCATTATCCGAATCATGTTGGTCGTTAAGTTCACCTTCTTCGATAAAATTAGGTACATGTTCGAGTAATTAGATCAATTATTACAGAGATCTTAATTTATATAAGATCTAATTAATTCAAAATTAACATGTAATTCACAATGAATCTATTCAATTACAGATGCATCGTTACAGAACAGTATTTTGCAGGAAGCAAAGAAGAAAGACTCTGCCATGATAGTTGGTTAGTGCTATGAAATCAGCTTTCCAAATATAATTTTACGTGTTTTAAATTGCTCAATTTTTTACAGAAAATAACGAATGTCCTACTGTGCACAAGTTCTGTATATCCTTTTTCGTATCTTTTGTTAAATATTTGAATAACGCGAAGTACTTGCTTTCCATTGCCTCGTTTAAATTTCATAATTAATGTATGGTTTCTTTCAAAACATGAATTCTTAACACTGATAATAGGTCGGGGTGAGCGATTAATTCCACGAACGTCGGATAGAATCTTCGCAGATTTTACTCGCGACGAGAGGAAAGCTTTATACGAGTACGTTGTTTCGTGTACCATCAACACAGATATTGGTCACGATATCACGGATACTCGCAAACCGTAAGTTTATACAGCTAGCAATTAGTTAGTTAAGCGTCGATAATAAAACTTGACAAAACGCTTTCACTTTTTCACTAGAAAAGACCAGAACAAAGATGACAAGAAGTTATCGCTTCTGGAATTATTGGTGCAAGAACGTAACTTGAAAAGGCGAAGAGCGAAGCATAAAGGTGTTCATACGAATAAAAAATCTCATACAGAAATTCTCAGAGAAGTGATAAATCAACAAATGGAAGAATATACGAATTACATGACAGAGACGCGAGCAATTAGTTGCGATACAAAAAACGAAAGCGTTGCCGAGGTTCAGAACTCGAATAATTTACCTCTACGGTTCAACGAAACTCCGTCGAAACATCACTACCTTTTACTCGAAAATGCTCAAAATAATCACGGAAGTTCCACTGTCCGTCACAATGAAACGTATCGACGTCTCGAAAAATCATCTACTTCCTACGATAAGGGTTTAGATAAACGAGACAAATATTCACAAATTATAACGGAATCGTGGAAAACGCGAAAGTTTCATAAACATAAAAGATCCCGCTCAAGAGAACGTGACCATGATAGAAGAAGTAAACGCGATTATTCTCGACAAGATCATAGAAAACATAGCGAAAGATGTTATGAATCTAAAAAATCATCAAACGGCAATTTCAAATGCAAAAAAGATCATCGAGAAAATCGGGAGAAATTTGAGTTGTAAATACTAACATTATACGATTATTAATTAATTTTGAATAACATCCTACAAGTATAAACGATAATTTATATTTATTTTTTTATTTTTTTTTTCTCGTTCCCCTTCGATACTGCATAAAAAAAGCAAATGGTGACAAATGGAGCAGGTATCGGATACGACATTTAACCTATAAAATAATTTCGATCACATTGTTATAACTTTCAAGTACCATTACTATTTATTAACAAGAAATTGGTTTGTTCATCATTTATTTCGTTCCCATTTCTATCAATAATCATATGTATATATACGTATACACATATTTGTAATAATCGTTTGGGCTCTGTGGCCTATAGTCGCTCGCAAAACGTTCACACTTTTACCAGCGCGTTGCTACAGATGATCAAGCTTCGGCATATTCTACGTACGCCATGTATAGTATCGTATAGTATGGTAAACAAGAATATATAGTTTGACCGTACGTCGTACGTTAACCGACATTAACAACAAAGAAAAAGAAGCCGCTTAGCACCTTCAAGTACGTACTTACATATCACCTATCATTTTCAATTGTATTTAAAAATTGTCGATTTAACTTTGCACATCTAGGTTTCTAAGTACATACAAAAATTCGATAAGAAACAATGGAAAAATATGAGGTGTTAAAACAGGTTGGCGAAGGATCTTTTGGACAAGTATACAAAGCAAAGAAACGATGCAACGGTGAAATCGTAGCTTTCAAAGTGATTCGAAAGGTAAAGAAAAATATCCATGATCGATCATCGAAATGTGCTCTCTGTTTACATACTTGTATCGATAACATCACGTATTTTGTTTCATCGTGTATCGATGAATCCCGTAACATTATCACGTAGCGTGGTAGATCATTCAAGGAGTTGAGAAGTTTACGTCAAGAATGTGAAATTCAGCGCCATCTTCACCATCCAAACATAGTGCAAATGCTTGATTCTTTTGAAACAGAGAACGAGGTATCGATTCGCTTGACAAACATGTGTTTTCCCATTTGAAGAATGTGCTTTCCCATTTTGCATTGCAACGTGTAATTTCTCCTGCAGATAGTTGTTGTGACCGAATACGCAGACAAGGAATTGTACGAAATACTAGGTAAAGCAGGTCGTCTGTCCGAACAGCGAGCTCAAGTAATTGCTTGTGATCTCGTCTCCGCGCTCTACTACTTGCATTCGAACAGAGTACTTCACAGGTTTGACGTTTAACTGGTTAAACGTTTCTTGATTACTAATCTAGGTCTATTAAGTACTAATTGTTTCGACTCTAGGGACCTAAAACCTCAGAATGTATTGCTGGAAAGCAACGGAGTAGCAAAGTTATGCGATTTTGGATTTGCTCGCAGTATGAGTACAGGAACGCACGTATTAACCTCCATAAAGGGAACTCCGTTGTACATGGCTCCAGAGCTGATAGAGGAACGTCCTTACGATCATAACGCAGATTTGTGGTATGTCAACGTGGCAGGCAACAATATGCGAACATAGGTTTATAAAGATTGTACGTACATAAGGTAGAAGACATCGTTGTTTTTAGGTCGCTTGGTTGCATAGTGTACGAGCTAGTGGTAGGATCTCCACCTTTCCAAACTACTTCTATTCTACATTTGGTCAGGCTGATAAGATTCGAGGCAATAAAATGGCCCGATTTCATCTCTCAGAGTTGTAAAAGTTTCTTACAGGTGGTTAATACGCCTACAAATCATGGATATTTTTCTTTGAAATTGACCGGTGAACGTTAATTTGATCGATTTTATCGGTAGGGATTGCTACAAAAGGATCCTTTGCAAAGATTAACGTGGCCAGCGCTGTTAGAACATCCTTTCGTTAAAAATAGAATCGTGATAGTAGGCGGATCTGGGCCTACACCTTTTACTACGCCTCTATCCGCGAGTCAAGCCAGAGAGAAACAGCTACAATTACAGAATTTAGCGATACATCCTATCGATCATCAGTCTAAGTACATGTCACTAATTATGTACAGTATACTCGACGTATTAGTGTACTCGATAATGATTTACGAGCGAGTTTACGCGGCTACTTGAACAGCAACGGAAAATAAAAATTTTCTATTGACACAGATTTTTAGAGAAAGCTATTAAAAAGCTGCACGAACAGGAAAGAACGATCGAGGAACGTCGTCAGAGAACGTGTACTTCGCACCCGCGCGTACGTCAGATTCCTCAGGGATACTGTCAACACGGCATGAACCAGTGTTACAATTTACGTCATAGCGAACCCAGTGGAACAGATTCTAGCACCAGCGTCGATGTACTTTTAGGGAATCTTAGCTTAAGGGCGTCGTTGAAAAGCGAATTACTTTCTGCGGACAATGCATGGTGTCTAAGCAATTGTCCGGTGAGTAGAATCGCGGAAAGCGAGCAAGAGACTTTGACCTTCGAAGAGACGTCGAATCGGGAACTGGCGATTCGTTTCGACGAACAGCAGAATCAAATACAACGTCGAGAAACAGAAGAAACGAAAGAAAGGAAAGAAACGGAAAAAAGCATCGAACCGACCGGCATCGAGGATGACGTACCCAGTAGAACGAAACGCGTCGTATCTCGAGATACCGAGACAATTTGTTCGGAGAAAGATCATCGAAACCCCGCGACAAACGGTCTTTCATCGTGCAGTACCGGCCGATTACCCGATTGGGACCCAAAAGCTGTGGAAAGACCGATCGAGAACGAAGAATGGATCGCATTTTTACAACGATCCATGGAGGAGGTGATGGAAGGAGAGGTAGGATCGTTGTTGCAGCAAAATTGCGTATCAGTATTCGTATCTCCGTTGAGAAATCCAGCCGCTGGTTGTCGAGTGGTCGAATACGTTGCCTGTCTTTTATCTTTACCATTCGTCGTTTCGATAACCAAAGACATTCTGGAAAAGATCGCGCAGGTGTATCTGGACGTCCGCGTCGTACCGAATCTCGTTTACGCTCTAAAGCTGTTAATGTCCGAACGTTTCGAGCCCGAGACGAATAGAAAAGCCGAGCCGACGAATGCCAACACCAGATCGGCCTCCACGTTATCCGCGGACGAGCTTCAGACTTTGGAATATACGATGCTCGTACTTTGCAGATTGACTTACAGTCGGCAACAATTTCTTACGCAGTTTTGCGATGCAGTTTACATCGTAAACGGAGTGACGTCGTTGCAACAGTTGCTAAGCTTGGAGAAAAGAAAAGCACGAGTAGTCGCGGATCTCGTTGCGATTTTGAGCAACGTGTTGCGTTCTCAGCCCGAGAACGCTCATCTCGTGGAGAAGGTCGTGTTTCGTTCACGTTTACCGGGTAAGTTGGCGAAACTTGGAAACCGCTCTTCTTTTTCTTTTTCCTTTCATTTAACGGGCATACCGTTATCGCATTCTTCCTTTCAATCTTTTAACCAAATTTTTCTACGACAAGGAAACTCGATAGAACAATTCGGCAAATTGCTTACTCATCGGCAGGCAGCACTCAGAGCGAGAACCTGCCACTTGATTCGGCTATTGGGCAGGTTTTCCTGTCGGGCTTTGCAACAAATCTGGTGTAAATCCTTGAGGAGTTTAATAGAGAACTTGATCATCGACGAGGATGAAACTGTACGGCTCGTAAGTAATCGACCGCGCGTCGAAACGTGGTATCGCGAGCGAACATGCACAATATCGGATTAGATCGTGTATTTTCAGGCCGCCGAAAGCGCAGTAAGCGAATTAAAGGAATTGACCTATTACGATCAACGAAATCCTGCCGTTTAACGCAGAACGCCATTCCCCTCGATCGCTTAAACGCACATCTTCTCTGTACTCGACGACATCGACGACATCGACGACATCGACGACATCGACGACATCGACGACATCGACGACAACGAAAAATATGGAGTTTATTTTTTTTAATCGACACAGTAATCTATCATTGTGATTGTTATCGTAATTGTAAGCAATGTCTGGAAATCTCTCATCTTTCTGACATTACAGCAAATTAAATAGCCAATCGATGGATATATCGTCGGACGAATCATTGTTACTCGTGGTTCCCTCGCGATCTCGATCAGCACATTCCTTCTTGTACATTTCTTGCAATTTCAATGTATCTTTTCCGCTCAATCCCTTCCGTTGTCCAAGTTCCACTTCTTTCTTCTGCAGACCGTAGAAATAAGAAAAATAAGGAAAATAAGAAAAATGTAAACTACTTCCAGCATTTGTCGATGCTTACTTTCGGTGTAATGGTCGGTTCGCCGTTTTTGGAAAACGCGCGAGAGCTATAGTGCATCACGCTCCCGTAATCGTAACCGATTCCATAATCCGTGACTGTACGATTATCGTATTTGTTAAAGTTGTGCTCTTTACCTGGTCGCGAACCGTGATCGTAAATTAATAAACTATCGTGGAGAAATCAGATTTACCTGGTAAGAGATCATCGATTTACCTGGTTTTACGTTTTCCCAATTGATCGTTACCCACTGATCGCGATCCGCGGCACTTTGTTGATGATAAAAGCCTACCGCGTGCATCAACTCGTGAACGATCACTCCGTGTTGTACGCAGCCCGGATTTTGTAAATTCACTACTTGTCCACGATCGTGTCGTCCAACCAGCGACCAGCAGCCTGACATTTTTCCCTCTATGACAACGTAATCTTTGTCGGTTTTCTTGTAAGGACGAAAACGTATACAAGTGTTCTCGTGATATTCCTTGATGGCGGCTTCGATCACATCGATATCCTCTTGATCTACGAATAAAACATACATACGTGATAGAGACATGTTAGCAGGGTACGATACTTGTTTCGTCGAATTACCAAAATCCTCTTCCTTGACGTAATAAGGCACGATTCCCTGGGGCCAGCGAAACGCGGTGTTGATCAGTCCATTTTTCGATCCAGCCGTCCGTTTATCGAGCATTATGTCTCCTTCGTACAAACCACTTAATTCCCAAAGATGCTGTTTCTCTTGGTCCGTCCAGGATCTGATTCGATTCGCTGTCGATGATATAAAGAAGCAAACGGAGAAATTATTTTACTATTCGAAGAAAGGTTTCTGCCGTGATCGCGTCGATGAATAATCGCAAGGTATCGATGCGTACCGATGCTTTCGTGCGCGTGACTTTCGTCGAATGTGCCTTGAAACTTTGGCTTCGGTGGAATCGCTCGGCCAAAGGGACGATCGCTCGTTTCCGAAATCGCAACGATTCCTGTTGCGATACACGTAAACATTACTATCGGTCCGTTTATTTTCGGATAACGCATTTTTACGCGACGAGCAGCGATCAACAGGTCCAACTTAAAACACGATATTCCGTTCGCGAACAGAAAGAATCGAATCAAAACGAAACACCGAAAGCTTCGCTCGCAACGGCTATCGGGTTTTTATATACGCTAGACTCGTGCTTATCCTGTTCTTATCGAACCTAATGCTACTTGGTAAAACTTGAACGTAGCAGATACGCGCGAGATAATTACCGTCGATTAGGAATCCTTTACGTTTTCGCTACCGAGTAAATCTTTGAGTCGGAAAAAAGAAATCGATCGGTGTCCGTTGAACAAGGAGATTCTCCGATATCGTTGTACCGAACAAGACGATCAACGAAAACGATGAACGTTGATTCGGTTAATCTTTACCTATTTCCTCCCGCTGCGCCTAGTACACGTAAATGGAAATACATACGAAAATATACGGAAAAGGATAAGAAAATCGTCCGGCGAATACTAATTCCGGACCTTCCGGTTCTTTACTGGTACTCTTGATACGCGTTGAACGGTTAAACGAATACAAGAGGAAGAAAGGAAAACTAGGGACTCGAAAGAGCGTTACAATGCCTGTACGTATCCTGTGTACGTACACCGATTCCGAATGCTCGAGGCGACAACGATCATCGTTGGTATCGGATGTAGGTCAAAATGATTCGGTAGTCAACCGTGTAATTCAGTACATGGACATGTCACTTCAGAATCGTTTCATGCCTTTCCCTCCTGTTCTCCTGTTCTCCTGTTCTCTTGCTGCATCCTCGTTGTTGCTTCGTTCGTTCGTTCGCTTGCTCACCGATCGTTTGTTACTAACACTCTATTTATCCAAGTTGCACGATTTTAAATCGATGAAATTGTTCGTTCGATATTCTTTTTCGATAAAAACTAATTTTATTCGAAGACAAATCGTGAGCACGCGATCCTCGACCGTTGAACAATAAATTCGATAACGATGAAGATAAAGGTGAATATTTTTGTTCGATGTCTCGTACGATGATCGTTCGTTTTCGAATGCGGGAATCGAAACGAAAATAAGAAAAGCCTTTTAAGCCGCGTATCTCGGACCACGGACAATTATTGGCAAGCAAGTAATCATGCCTGAAAATCTTCTCGGAGTATCGAAGCAAGGTCAACGACCAGCTTGTTCCAGATTCGAGTAGGAGCTCCACGTAGCCTAAATTCTAACCGGATTTCTTGGAACCGCAGGCAAGCAGATTGGTTCTTTCGCGTTTGTTGCGGCGAGCAGGCATTTTACGAGTACGTCTAACGACCAAGCGGTCGCGTCGTATCGCGTCGCCCGGACATTTCCTTCTTTTCGTCGTCCGTTAGGTACGCGTCGAGCTACGCAGGCATATCAACGATATGTATATCGTGCACGACGCATCGTAACTAGCTTCCATGCCCGTGGCTCGCACCAGCACCGTTTAATTAACCGATCAAACGTTACGATCCTATCGGAGAATAACTCCCGTATTTCGATAACGGAAACGTTTAAAAGGGCGGCCTGTTGTGTACGGGTCGTCGGATCTCCGTGAACCACTGACCCAGTAGGACCACTCGGAAGCATCAGGATCGTCTCGAGAGGAATGAATTTCGGTAGCGCGTACATCGGCCAAAATACCATACGCTTTCGTGGTTCAATGACCTCGTTCAACCGCCTCTCGATCTCGAGCCATCTCTTTCTTCTTTTTTTCTTCTCTTTCCTCGGCTACCTACCTTGTCCATCTTTTTCTTACCATTTGCTAGCCTCTTCCTTAGTTTCGACGCGTTCTTCACTGACCTGCTCAGTGATTCGTCATCGATGTACCGTCGCGTATAGCGCGCCCGCATCGATCCTGACGCGCGAAACAGGTAAGAAAGCAGGATCGAAAGGAAACCGTTTCGAGCAACAGCCGAAACGATCGAGAAAGAAAGAAGAATACCGCGACCGGTAACCCCTCCGTAACGAGTGACAAAGTGCGAGAAAGAAGAAGGTGGTGCAGGTTAGCTGGTACACGTAAGCACGTGGTCGCTGGGCCGTTACCTAGCGGACCACGCGCAACGATGTCCTCCACTTTCTGATCGACGAATTCCTTTCTGCTATGGTTCTTCTCGGCGTTTCCCTTTCTATCCCCTCTTTCTTCTTTCCCCTTGTTTTACCCTTCTCTCGTTCACCTTATTTCTTCGTAATCTTTCTTTATACCCTCCTCGATCTCGGCTCCGTTCCTTTCCTATATTCCCTCTCTTTCTCCTTTCCTTCCTCCCTCGCCGACCCTTCTCCTCTACCTCCACCTCCTTCTGCTCTTTTCTCTCTCTCTGTCTCTCTTTTTCTCTTTCTCTCTCTCTCTCTCTCTCTCTCTCTCTCTCTCTCTCTCTCTCTCTCTCTCTCTCTCTCTCTCTCTCTCTCTCTCTGTCTCTCTCTCTCTCTCTCGGCGTGACTCTCATTCAAGTAACGTGTAGTTCCGAACTCTCAACTCGGTCATACACCTGTGAGAGTGAAAGTGTCCTCCATCCCCACTAACAATTTTATACGGTATAGGACTGGTTACAAACACCAACGGCCACACTGATATTTCTGTCGTTGTAGTCATCGTCGTCGTTATCGTCGCCGTCGTCGATGTTGTTATCGTTCGTATCGTTGATATTTTTTGCAATGATCTTTATCAAGAAGTATCATAACTCGCAAATTTTCCAATATCTACGCAATCGACATGATTTGCTCTCTACTTGAGCCGTATTCGTGCGTGATCGTCGAACGATAGGACGAATCTAGACAGACTTTTATCGTCGTTGTCAGAAATTTTGCCAGCAAACGTTATTGGGCAGAAGTCGCGGGTTCGCGAGGCGGGAAAGCTTCGACTTTCGAGTACGTCGACCTCGGATCATCGTCCATCGGCAACCCCGGTAGAACGCGTTAATCGTCGATCGTCCAACTTCGCGATCAGAAACATCGCGTTCTTAGATTCACGTTGCTTCTTTGATCCTTGTCCAACGCATGGCATAACACAGAACGGAAGTAGAACGGTCAGGGATGCACGCGTATTCGAAACGATCGTTAAACGCGTATCAATAAATGGGTAGATGCCGAGAGAGAGGGAGATTCGATTTCAAAAAACGGTATATATTTACTCGTAAAAGAAATATTGTTTCGACTCGTAAAAGAAATACGCATTCGAAAGGGGACGTGAAATAAAAGCGTATCGCGTTTCTCCGGTGACGATCGCGTTCAAAAGGATGCAGACAGTTTACGGGGTACAGCCTCACGGCTGTTCGCGATCGAGCAAAGGTAGTAAACCCAGAAATGCCAGTCGGGGCCAATACACCCGCCTTCTTTTATGGGGCAACGAACTCTCGGTATACTCGAAATCGAACTCGAACCGTATCGGCACCGGTGTCATTCGTTGCGGTGACGCGCGTACGTTATTCGGAGAAATTGACCGATCGCTGCTCGAATCGTCGAAACGTATAAAATATTGACTTTTCTTCATAGTCGTCAACAATCGAACGAACGCGTTATCGAACAATGAGTCGTGCGTCCGAAAGTACGTTCGTACGCGTTCGCTGCGAATGTTGTCTCGGCGAGCGGTCGATGCGGTACGTAACATCGAAACGACTAAACTGATTCGACCGCTTTCCGAAATACTTCGATATACGGTTTTACGTAATATGCTCGACGAGCTACGAACCGTTTCTCAATTATCGTCTCTCGTCGAGGATATTTTCTTTGCCTTCTCGTACGCATCTGACACCGAACGGTACAGTGGCACCCGAAGTACGAGACTCGTGAAAATAGCGTATTAACGAAATTAGCATAAGAGGAGAAAGTCGCGGTCGTCGGCCGCTCGACCACGTTCGGTTCGACTGCCGAATCTGTGAATTCTCGCGCGAACGACTCTCCCAACGGAAGAACGAGGGTATACGGGACCACGCGACGTGTCTTCCCCCTTGCGAATTCAAACAGAAAGAAGAACAACAGAGATTTTGTCGACTCTGAAATTCGCTCGACTATTGTAACCTTCTTTTTCTCCGTAATCGCCGGAACGATGCAAACTAGCAAACTTTTTCGAATCGACGGGGTGCGACGTATCCGTTGAAATAGCGCGAAAGCTTAATAATCAGACTCCGTTTCTTTCTTTTTCTATTCGTTTGGTCGTCTACCGGTTGCTTCGTTCGTTCGAGAGCAAACGAACGAACAACTGTCGATTGAACGGAAAATCAGAAAGAAGAAATTTAAGCGGTCAAACGTGACACTTGTCGTATACCTAACACTTAATTTTAATGGCATGCACGCGAGCAAACTTGAAAAGTTCGTCGAGGAGAAACGATGATCTCTCGCGACCAAAGAAAAGGACCCTAACCTTGATAACTGGATTCAGCCAATGACCCAAGTCGATCGTTGCCCCTGATCTACCTGCTCGTAGCTTACCGCAAGACTTAGAGGGAGCAGGTAGACAGCGTGCTACGCGTACACCGATCTTGCCCCGTGTTCCACCGTCAACCCTTTTCCGAAGAACACCACTCGCTTCTTGCGTCTACACTAAAAATCCTCGATTCAAGTTCATCGGACTCTGTATATCGATTGTAGAATCGGTACTTGGGATACGAATGGACAGAAAGCGCGGATTCGAATTGTACGATTCTTCGAGTGGAAAGAATCGAGAGGAAAGGAAAGGAAAAGGAAAAGGAAAAGGAAAAGGAAAAGGAAAAGGAAAAGGAAAAGGAAAAGGAAAAGGAAAAGGAAAAGGAAAAGGAAAAGGAAAAGGAAAAGGAAAAGGAAAAGAAGGGAAAGGAAAGGAACGGGAAAAAAGGAAGAGGGACGAATGAGTATGCGTGTACGGGTACGGGGGTTGGAGAGAGGGGCAAGAGAGCAGACGGGCGGAGGAGGAAAAGGAGGAGGATGACGGTGGGGGGCGGTGGGAAAGAGGGATGGAGGGAGGATGGAAGGTGAAGAATCGCGAAGAAAAGTTGCGTCGTTTGTCCGTGAGGATTGACTCGCTACGGAGTTCGTTATACTCTTGAAAGAGAATCGACTTTTTGTCGATTCTCTACCGTCACCGGCCAGCCAATCATTCGTGTTTCGCGAACCGGCGGTCCTTGGAGAAAAATTTGTTTCATCGAACCCAAAGTAGTCGTCCTTAGGTAGAACGAAAAATAATTTCATTACTCCGAGAGGTTCTGTAGCCTATCGCGACCACGAATCCAGTTCGAGCGCGACGGTATATTCGTTTAGCCGTAAAGACCAAATGGAATGGAATCGAATCGAACAAGGGAAAGTATGACCTTTCTTTATTTTCTCTTCTTATCCTCTGGTTCGTTTACTCTTCGTTTCGTTCGTTTCGTTCGTTTCGTTCGTTTCCAACTATTACGACTACGTTTATCGAGCTCGAGAAAATCAACGAAATTTCCTCGATATTCGGACGAAGAACGTTCAACGGTTAGATCAGCGGCTCCGAATTTCCAAAGCGCGGAGATTATCTCTAAATCGGGCAACGTATCGGTGATCGTTTATACGCGACGCACTATGCGCGATTAGTTCGTTACGGTTCGCTATGGTAGAACCGTATTCGCGTCTCGACGAATAAAGCGACAGAGGCGAGTCAGCAAAGATAACGAAAAGATACGCGCGCTTCCACTGACCTTTGTCGGTCGTTGCACGTCCCAGGGGATACAGCTTCATCCACCTTTCTCCCTATTCGAAACTTGCGACGCGATAAAGACATCGCAAATTATGCCGGCGCGGCGCGGCGCGTTACGAAAAAATATCGAATCGCGAATATCACGTTTTCGAGTGCGCGTTCCGGAGAAAAAGCTGATATAGCGTGTCCGCGTCGCGTCGATCGTGTTTCATAATTTTCCATTAGTTCCAACTATAATCCTCGACACGCTTTCAGCCCCTCGCGCTCTCTCGCTCGCTCGCTCGCTCTCTCTAAAATTCTAATATTTATTATCAATCGCTGTTGCTATTATTACTCGCAGTATATCTACGGCGACTAGTGGTTAGAGTCAACGCACCTTGGTCCGATAATACGGTCAGTAAGCGCGACTTACGAAACTCGATCGATTCTTTGCTGCAAAGGTAAGTTGATTACCGATTCACCCGATTGGCAAATAAAGTTACGATTACGCAATTTCTGCTGATCACGGAGGAAAAAGGAAGAAAAGGAGGAACGACGACAACGTCATCGGTCTATGACGTCGATCACGATGCAACGAGTTTTCAGTTTTCTTTCGTAACATCGTTCTTCTTTTTTTCTTTTGTAGAAGCAAAAGACGGTCAAGTCGGTAATCGGACCTCTCCGATAGCTTCGTCCTTTAGCTATCCGCTTCCGTCGAAAGGGTTTCGAGACGAAAGAAACGCGCGCCCAAAGGCGAATAAGAAAGCGAACGAAGCAGATTCGGTAGAGAGTAAGGACAGACGAACGATTCGAAGCAAACATTATACGTATTTCGATCGTATCGGTTACGCCGTTCTCGGATTCGATACGGCATGCTTTTAAAATAGTCGATCGACGATTCGATAGTCGAAACCGTAGCTCGTTTTCCTTCGTTCGTCGGACTCGTCCGGCTAAGCTAAGCAAACGATAACGATCGACGCGACACTGTCAGCGCGTCCTTTCGAGATACAGAGGTTCGACAGTCGTTTAGTTTCGTCGTGGTTGCTCGGACTGGATCAAGGTCCAGCGTTTCCGCGTGTACCGTTTAAATCGAGCTGGACGCGATCTATCTGAAACGCAACGAATACGAATTTTTTAGAATTACGTATCTAATTTTACGTTTCGTCGCTCGCAGCTAGCATCGGTAAATCGGTCGGAAGGTTGTCAGAAATATCGAGGAGAAAACGAGTGCTCGGACATCGTGCCTATGCACGACGCGACGCAACTATCGAATTCGCGTGCCAAATCGGCGAGCTTCGAGTTTCCAGTCGATTTCGAGAACACTCCTTCGAAACTGTTTCACGGCGCAGAAAGTTACATCGATCTCGTCGATTCTCGGCAACTCGTAGGTCGTACTGCCTCCCATAGTCGGTGACTAATACTGGAATAACGTAGCGCGTCGATTCCTTTTCATTTGCAGATCAAATTCTCCAGGTCTACGTCGAGATCCAGGATGAACCAGCTAGCTTACGCGATAGTCCTGCTGACTTTGTTCCTTCTGTTCGCGTTCCTTTCCCGCAGAAATCGAAAGGCGCTTCGTCTGCCACCCGGTCCTTGGCAACTTCCGATCGTTGGCTACCTACCGTGGATCGACGCGGAGAAACCGCACGAATCTCTCACGAAATTATCAAGAACTCATGGACCCGTATGTGGAATTCGCATGGGTTCGGTGTACGCCGTACTGCTCTCGGAACCTCGGCTGATAAAGCAAACTTTCGCGAAGGACGCGTTTGCCGGTAGAGCACCGCTCTATCTTACTCATGGAATTATGCAAGGATACGGTAAGTAGAAGCTCTCACCGATTCACCCGCTAATTTATTTACAGGGTATCGTGGTTCGATCGCGTTCCCTTCCTCCGTTACCCACGCGATTTCCTCTCGTTTTTCCCCGTTTTTTCCCACTCTACGCAAACGGTCTTCCGCGACCAAACGCGTACTCTCGCTTTCGTCGTTCGGCCGATCTCCTGGAAATGAGTTTCCCCGATCGTTGCCGATCCCGTGTGCCGCAGCAGTGCGAAAAGTTACAGTTAACTCGGCAAGGACGCACCGACGGCCTTTCTTGCTTGCGAACTGGTAGAATATAAGAGGGCAACGGGCAGTGAAACGATAACGGAGGGGCGGATGAGGAGCGAGGAGGAGGCGAAGGGTAGGCAAGAGTATCCTGATGGGAGGAAGGAAGAGGGCGACGCGGCGACGAACGAAGACGCATGAGAGAACGAGGGACGAAATCGGAACGGATGAAATGTTTGTTCGTTTCGTTCGTTCGCCGTTCGCCGTTCGCCGTTCGCCGTTCGCGTTTCGTATCGAAATTCGTTTCCGAATAGCATCGTCCGCTCGCAGTTGCCGTTGAAGAACGCTAGCCAACTCGGTGGTCATACGCGACGAACGCGGCGATGGAAACACTCGGAAGGGTGTTGTAACGCGGCAGGTATGTAATTAGTAACGCTCTACGCAGCACTATCGCAACGAAACGCGCGACAATTAAACGAACAAGTGGGCGTAGATGCGAAGGTATCCTGGTGGGAGTCGGAGAGGCGGTTGCAACGATGATATGGTCAGAAAATGAAGGAGGGATGTTGCGAAGGATGGGGAGAGCATGTTGGAAGAACAGGCTGGGAGGGAGGAAGGGTGGAAGGGGGGTGGGGAGAGTAGGTGCGGTGAAAGATTATTGTTTATTCATTCGATGATTATCCTTCGACGAGTTCAATGGCTGCACCTACTTACGGAATGACGACGATCATTCTATCATTTTACATGCCGCGTACTTAACGATGCAACGCCGTTTCGCTTCGTAATAGAATCAAACGCGACTCTACGATCGGAATAAAGAAAAAATGTATCGGCCGATACCGATATCAATATCGATACCGATACTGATACCGATTCGATATCGATACCGATACCGATACCGATACCGATACCGATACCGATACCAATACCGATACAGATACCGCTTTCTCTAACTCGTTAGCGTTGTTCTGCGCAGGTTTGGTTTGCGCCGAGGGCGATCGATGGAGGGATCAAAGAAAATTCGTCGGTAGCTGTCTAAGAAATTTCGGTATGGTGAAACACGAAGGACCAAGGAGGGACAAAATGGAGAAACGGATACTCGATGCAGCCAACGAATGCGTATCGGTACATATGTATATGTAGATTCCTCGATCGTTCGAACATCGAACGAACACGCGCGCGCGAAATCCTCCCTTTCTCGCCCTGTTCCATCGAAACGCGTTTATCCTTACCAGATTTCGAGAAAATCATTTTCTCCTTCGCACGACAGATGCTGGAAACGCGTTCGGCGAACGAACCGATCGATCCATTGGACACGCTTCACCATTGCATGGGTAATCTTATCAACGACATCGTGTTTGGGAAAACTTACGAGGAGAACGATCCAGTGTGGAAATGGCTGAGGCATTTGCAGGAAGACGGAGTGAAGGAGATAGGCGTCGCCGGACCCCTCAACTTCTTACCTTTTCTCAGGTACGAATTTTCTCAGGTAATCTACGCGTCTATTTTTCTTTTTTTCCTTCTTCTGCTCTTTCCCTTTCTTTTTCTTCCTTTGTCCGCTTCGTCCCGCAAACGCGTATACCTTCTATACGTTCCTCAGATTCGTACCACGATACGGTAAAACGATTCGATCCATCGTCGACGGCAAAGAGAAAACGCATCGGGTATATCGGACGATATTAGAGCAACACCGATCACGAATAGCGCGAAACGCGTCGAACGCGTCGAACGCGAACACGGCCGAGAGCTTCTTGGCCGCGTTCGACGAACAAATGAAAAAGAGAAAGCTCGAAGAATCTAGCTTTTTCACGGAACCTCAACTTTACCACTTGTTGGCGGATCTTTTCGGTGCTGGAACCGACACCACTTTGATAACGCTGCGATGGTTTCTCCTATTTATGGCTGCCCATCCTATGGAACAGGTAGTTACGCGAGGATATCGAATCGTTTGTGCGGCTAATAGGCGTAATCGTCCGATCGTTTTCCAGGAAAAGATCTATTCGGAGATGAACCGATGTCTGGGTGAAAAGGAACTACCGACCCTGAACGATAGACTCGCCGTGCCCCGTCTCGAAGCCGCTTTGGCCGAAGTGCAAAGAATAAGAAGCGTTACGCCGCTCGGTATGCCCCATGGCACGTTGGAGGTAGGTGAACGACCACCTACTGGTCCCGATCTTCTTACCTGAAAACGTGTTCGTTTGTTCAGGATACGCGAATAGGCGATTACGACGTGCCGCGTGGCTCCATGATAATTCCGATGCAGTGGGCCGTTCACACCGATCCTACTTACTGGAAAGATCCTTTCGAGTTTCAGCCTGACAGATTCTTAACCGAGGATGGAAGCTTCTTCAAACCGGAATCGTTTCTCCCGTTCCAAAGCGGTAATTGTCCTCCACGACTTTCCTCTCTTTCGTCGCGAGACTGCATCTGCTTAACTCCGTCGGCAATGAATAATATTTGACATCGATGCGTTCTCTGTTGAAAGGCAAGCGCGTTTGCGTCGGAGAGGAACTCGCTAGAATGATACTGTTCCTTTTCGCCGGAAGGATACTGCGCGCGTTCCTGGTATCGATACCGCCGGACGAAACCGTCGACCTCGAAGGCGAATGCGGCATCACGCTCGTCCCAAAGCCACACCGCTTAGCGTTTCGCAGACGCGATCGATCATCCTTATAATTTTATCGATACTTTCGGTTGGTTGTTCGGACGTTGACAACGAATAAATACACGAATCTTACCTGTTCTGTCTCTGTTATTTGCGCTACCTGTTGATACGAGACATTGAGACATACCGTCTCTTTCGCTCCATTTCTCGGCTCCACTAACCAATCGAAGGGTTAACGAAAGGAAAAGGGTAAGCGAGGACGAAATGCTCGATTAAAAAGCAGTAAGTATAGGTATATTTAATAATCGTTAGAAAAGAGAAGAACGGACGAAATAACACAGATTCGCGGTCGGCGGGTGAACACAATGCGGTACTCCACGATTCGAGCGTGCCACGCGTTATTCGATCACCGGTGAATACGAACGAGTTATCGACGCAATTCAATTTCTAATGGTACGCGCGCCAAAATAGTCAAGACGAAGAATAACGTCGAGTAAAATCGGTAAAAAATTGTGTCGATGCTTCGTCGGTGTTCGCCGGACACGCAAGAGAAAAATCTTTGGGAATGATTTTACGATCGCGATATCACAAGGATCTCGAGGATCCCGCGTTCTAAATTCGAGATTCACAGCCTTAATCTTTGCTCGCACCCAACGGATCGAGTTCGATGTCTGTCTTGAATTGTACGCGCTATCTAACCACGCTACGATGTCGCAAGAATCTCGTTCTAACTTTCACGAAAATCACCGTGTTGTAGGTCAACAGCCGTGTTCATCCAACGGTCAGCCCTACGACTTGATTCCGATCCAGTCGCGTTGGAACTTTCAAACGATAAAAGAAAAAGAGAATTCAGAGGCGAAGGCAACCTCGCGCTCTCGTCGACCGCCACTATCTCTCTACTCTCTACACTCTACACTCTACGCGTTAAACTTAACCTCAACCTTAATCTTGACCTTAATCCTAATCTAAATCTAAATCTTAATCTTAATCTTAATCTTAATCTTAATCTTAATCTTAAACTAAAGCTATTGTATTAGATACACGAGCCGTGTACGTCGAACACTTGTGTCTTATCAATTAACTTAACAACGCACCACGTAATGCTACTAATAATTGCTACTCTTTCGCTGCCGTCGCGCTTGTTACAGCCGCTGCTGTTTCTCTTATCGATTTTGATCGATTTTTATTGATTTTTATCGATGCGCCATCGTCGTTACCAATAATAATTAATAACGCTGCCGTACTTTTTTCCTGCAATCCTCCTCCTATTCTCGTTACTTACCTACTTTTATTTAATAGCACTGTTACGCTAGCCAGTTACGCTGACCGCTGTTACCGTTGTTCTATTTACAAGTCTTTCGTCTCTTATCGCGTCTGAGACAACGTCACGATAACGATTTCAACGAGGAAGGGTAACGTTGTTGCAAAACGCGATCGCAAATCGTAAATTGTACAGTACAAACGTCGAATCGGTCGTCGGGTTTCGAACAAAATTCTTCAGGTCCGTACGTATAATCAGGTCTGAAGGTACTTTTCCTAAACATCTAGTGACTAAACGCGAATAAATAGAGCGCAAGAAGAGGGATCGGCTGTACAGCAAGTACCCGCGATAAAATGGAAATCGGGAGGGAAGAAACGAATGGTAGGACCTCGAATGCTAGGGAAAGAGTAGATACGGATCGAAGGGAGAAGAAAGCGATCATTAGTTTAATCGTGGGGGATCGAGCGGGAAGGAATAATAAGAAGGGGTTAAGTAGGAGCGAACGAGGCGCGAATGGTTAAGAAAATGATCGGGTCGGGTCGCACTAGGAACGACTACCGTGCTCCGTGGATCGTCGTTGGAGCGTGCAAAGCAATGTGGAAGGGTGGGGGATCGCGCGTTTTTCAGTGACTACCGATATTCCTTAAAATTGCACCGAAGATCGTATCGTTGCTCGAATCCTCGATGATGTTCAAGTTTCGCGGTAACAAACAAACGTCGAAAGGGTCGGGCGTGACGGTGACACCGGCGTTACCGCGCAAGCTCGGCAAGGACGCGCCTTGCGGCGATTTCAATTCGAACGTGTGCATCAACGAGCTAAAGAACAAAAACAGCTCCATGCGTGCCAGTACGTCGCCCAAGCACATGCGTCGGCCGGCGCCGAAAGGCATAAAGTATTCCGGCTTTTCGACTTTACCTTCGGCCGAGAGAAACCGACTCGGCCGAAACTCGTTCGGCTTCTCCCAAAGCTCCGGATCCATGTGCACCGCGTGCAACAACGGCACCACCTGCGTTCCAGCCGGTATCGTGTAACCGTGCAGCGTCACGTCCCTGAAACGATAGTACGGTTCGCGGTGCCATTAATCTCCTCCTATTTCCGTCCGCTTTTCCGCGGTCATTTATCGAACGAAATTTCATCGGCTTTCGAATCGTTCCATAAATAATTTCGATCGCGTCGAGCAAATAATTACCGTGTGGTCGCGTGAGTGGTTCCCAAAGGCACGACGCTCGATCTGCGAAGAACTTCGAGTATCGTCGCCTCGGTGACGGGAAGAAAAGGCAAGTCCTCCAAGGCGGGCATCCTCGATCTTCCCACCACTTGATCCAACTCTTCTTGAACCGCGGCTGCCGCTTCCGGATGATGAAGCATCAGAATTATTGCCCATTCCAACGTGGTCTTGACCGTTTCCATGCCGGCAGAGAACAGGTCCCCGAGAATCTGTTGCATCTGACGATCTATAGAGAGCGGAAACGCGAAAGGAACGCGGTAATTAATCAATTAATTAATCCGTGGCAAGGAACAGCGAAATACGAAAGGACTATTCCCCTCGAACGTGTATGCTCACCGTGATTCTTTCCTTGAAATAGTAAGGTCGCGCGTCCTTCTCCCTTCGCTCTTTCGATCTCGAGCAGGTACGCGTCGACCAAATCTCGCACGGTACTTTCGTCGAACGTCGCGCGGTGTTGATCGACCGTCTTCTGAAAGAAATCTGCCATTTCCGCGCGATTCTCCGATATCTTGTTTCGAATCTTTTGCAAACACGGCAAGTACCGCATCACAGGAATGAAATTCACCGCAGCCATGCTACCGAACAGCTTGAAACCTTCCTCGATCAGATCCATGAATCTTTTGAATCTGTCGTCTCCGTGTTGGAAACGCACTCCCATTATGAGCGAACAGATCACGTTACTGATCGACATTCCAAGCGAAGACGAAACGTCGGTCGGTGTACCCCGCTTCGACGCCAGTCCACGGAGGAACGTCTTCACTTCGCGCTAAAATTCAACGCGAAAGCTCTATTAGTTTCGTAGATGTTCGCGTCGAGTGTATCTTCCGAACAGACTAGGGGCGAACGCGAAAATAACGGTGCGAAAGAGAAGCGAATAAATAGAAGCGAAGGAATCGCGAAGAACACGAGGAAACAGTGTAAGCAAGAAAAACGAGAGAAGAAAAAACGCGAAAGACTTCGAAGGCCAGTACGTGTCGCTCACCATGATTCTCGATTCCATAATTTTCTTTCCACCGCCCATATAGGTCATGCCGAAGCTTCTGAGTTTATCGTGAAGAAATTTTCTTTGTTCTTTCCACATAGCACCCTCGGTGTTGATAATACCTACGAGAAAGAAATACTCGTAAGAGCCGATGTAATCGAAGCGCGAGCCACCTCGTGGAACGAGCGCGCGAATCTGGTAAGCTCGAGGAAACGCAAAAGCTCGGCGATCGAAAGAATACGCAGAAATCGAATAAAGAGAAACGGAATGAGAGGGAATGAGAGGGAATGAAACGGAATGAGAGGGAATGAAACGGAAGCGAAAATGAGGAAAGAGAGAAGAAGAGTGGGAAAGGAGGAAACTCGCAAAGACAGCAAATCGAGAGATAAAGTTAGGATTATCAGAAAGCGAGAGTGGCACGCGCGACGCGATGCTGGTGCACGCTTAGCGCTTACCGTATCCGCCCAAGATGTTGATGAACTCGGTGTGCGGTCTGCCAGTGAACTCCTCCCGTCGAAACGTGTCGCGAATCGTGCGATGATCGCTAAGAACGACTACCAGTTGCGTTCCCAACCGAGCACTGAACATCGGACCGTACTTTTTCGCGAGTTCGCCGTACTGAAGATGAACGTCGCCTTTCAGAAACGGCAAATAACCGAACACGGGCACACCCCACGGGCCAGGTGGCAAAGAACGAACGTACTTAAGCCATTGCAAGCATCTAGCCACCAACAACACGCCTACGAACACGAGGAGAGTGCAAAGGACTTCGATTCTCGTGCCACCCATGGCCCTCCAGGCCCATTGGGCCGCGTGTTCGACGAACATCCTGCTATTCGATTACGGTCTAACGATTGCGGCGTGGAGCAGCGTGCCGCGTAACACTTCGATTCACGAGCTTGCGATCGAAAACTATGCACGGCTTTTCCGACCGATCCTTTCGCTCTCGATTCGTTCACACTTTTCTCGCTCGTCTGTCCGACGCTTTTCCTATCTTCTTGCTTTCGCTTTTCCACTTTACCCTTTCTCTCGCGTTCTTCTTCTTCTTCGCGTTTGTCCTTCGCACCGAGTCCCTCCGATAGTTCCACGCACGTTCCCGTTTATTCTTGCTCCCCTTATCCGTCTCGTCCTCGTCGAGCCCCGGTCTTCTCTCACTTCTTTCTCCCCTCTCCGGTTTCTCGACCCTTTCAAACTTTTACACGATCCTTTTCTCGTTCGCCACCTTTTCCGTTCTTTCGTTCTTTCGTTCTTTCGTTCTTTCGTTCTTTCGTTCTTCCGTTCTTCCGTTCTTCCGTTTCTCCTTTCGACTTCGTTTCGCTTCCGCGTGTCTCCTTCCTTCCGCACGCGTCGCTTTTCCTTTTCGTTACTCCGGCTTTGCGAACTTCGACCGGAGGCGCATCGAAATTTCCGTCACTCGACCTCTTTCGGACACGAACGCGATTTTCTTACTCGAAACGAAGCTTCCGAAATTCGCGGCTATAAGTATCAAAGCCGATTGGGCTGGTGGGGCATAATCTGGAGGGGAATACGCGTCGAAGAAGAGAAGCACGGCCGAGGGGGGCCGGCCGGGTATAAGAGGAAGGGTAGAGGCCGGGGCCAGGGGCCAGGGGCCAGGGGCGCGGGAGAAGGGGGTAGTGCGGATAAAAAAAGGAAGAGAGAACGAGATGGCGAACGTACGCGTCCACGAGCGTGCGACGCGTCCGTAGTCCGTATACGTCCGCGTACGCGCGAGATGGAGAGTACGAGTAGGGGGGTGGCCTGTCAAGGAATCCTCGAAGGCGATTGTACGATTGTGCAATGATCAGGAAGATACGCGCGAAACGCGTAAACTCGACGAGCGAAGCGAGAGTAGAGGAAAAGAGAAAATCGAATCGATCGAATTGACCTGTTGCGACGAAGCGACCGAACGAGCAAACGAAATCGTCGGGAACGAAATCGTGGACGAGTACGAACGCGGTAAAGAAAAATGAAATCGCGTACGGTGAAAAGCGAGGCAGAACGAGAGCGCGAAACAAAGGCGACTAAGGCGGAGGTGGCGGCGCGAGATACGGGAAACGAAAGGAAAGCCTCCGGCAAACCGTCGAGGGGGTGCGTAAGTATGCGCGTAATGGGAATAGGCGAATAAACGGCGAAGAAGATAATTCGACGCGTCGAGAATCGAGCACGGTGAGAGACGGAGGAGGAGAACGAACAGGTGGAGGAGATGACGGACGAGGAGAAGGAGTAGGTGGTGGTGGAGGAGGAGAAGGAGAAGGCGGAGAGAAAGAGAGCGAGGGTGTAAAGGAGCGACGGGCGAAAGGAAGAGGGAATAAAGATAAGGGGATAGGAAAAGAAAAGAATGAAAGAAAGAAAAAAGTCGGTCACAGCCGCAGCCGAATTTACCGGCGCTCGCTACTTCGTGAATCGTGCGAGCCACGGAAAGATTGAGTGTATACTAACATACACCTTCTTGTCCTTGCCCGTCTTATATAGTGACTCATCGAGTACCGGCCCCCCAGTGACTCTAAATGGTCCCCCGGATGACTCCCGATTGCCCCTCGATAGTCGGTGAATATGGTGGGGCAACGGCACAAAGAGGAGCAGGAGACGATCGCGAACGAACGGAAGGAGCCAGCTGAGACGGTAGTCCGTCGGCCGTCGAACGAGATACCGCGACGCGCGAAACTCAGTGGGGGTAGAGCACGAGTCTTTCCTTCAGGATAGTGGACCGACTTCCGTCGAGGATGCGAAGGCGGACTCCTTGTTCCTCCGTCTCGTTGGTCCAAGACCACGAGGTCTCCTGTCCCGCCGCTCCTTGGTGGGGGATTCGGGCCCCCTGCAGGGATTCGAAACTGTCACCCTGTAGTGGGGGACAGGGGAGGTAGTGAAGGAGGTGCACGAGGTGCACGAGGTGCACGAGGAGAAGGAGGAGAAGCAGGAGAAGGAGACGAAACAGGCGAAAGAGGAGGAGGTGAAAGAGCAGGAGGAGAAGAAAAAGGAGGAGGAAGAGGAGAAGGAGGGATCGCTATCACCGAACTCAACGGTGCCTCTCCGTTTTACTCGCAAAGGATTCGCTTCGGGTCAACTAGTCTCGCGCTTCTCTTTCCTCCATTTTCGCGCTCGTCTTCTTCTGCTTCTGCTTCTGCTTCTGCTTCTGTTTCTGCTTCTGCTTCTGCTTCTGCTTCTGCTTCTGCTTCTGCTTCTGCTTCTGCTTCTGCTTCTGCTTCTGCTTCTGCTTCTGCTTCTGCTATAGTTTCTACTATAGCTTCGTTCTTCGATTCTGCTTTTCGTTATTCGACGAAAAAGAACGAAGCGAGACGTGCACGTTGAAGCGCGAAAGGGCGATCACGATCGAACGAGCAGCGAACGGAATCCCTACACCATAGGGATAGGATTCGCTTCCTATCCAGGATAGGACCCTGATCGTCGTTAAGCTCATAAGGTCGCGTAATTGGTCGCGATCATGGAAGCGTGCCGAGAGAATCGCGCGTGAAATCGAACGGTACGAAAGAAAGAACGATTAAAAAGACGCTTCTTACGCGTTTACTCGTTTAGCGACGGCCGCTGACACGGAGTCGGAGACTCGACGTTCGGTGAACAGTCGCGGTTCTTCGACGGTCCGGTCATTGACCCAGTTCGTATTCTTTCTCGATAACCGTGTCCGGTTTTCACCAGGGACGATACCAGAAATATCCCCTGTATCGACAAACCCGAATATGTCTCCTCGAATCACGATGTTTCCGTGTCCGAAGGAAAACGCGCGTTTCGTCAAGATCTCGTACCGTTTTCGCCAAATGAACGATCAACGATAACGGCTTCCTACCGATCGGCTCGCGATCCGAAACGACAACGATAGTCCGTTTCCCTTTTCTCCTATGATCTTTGTACGTTCGCGATACCGACAAACTACTAACGATTCTAATTTAACGTCTTTCGTACAATGTACAGAATGAGATTGCCGGTTTATGCGAAATAAGTATCGTTCGAAAATATTCGAAAGGAAATAAATTTGGGCTCGTGAACCGGTTAAAAATCACCGAAATCGGTCGAAGGTTCTCGCGAGGGCAGCGTAAACGCGATAGGTATATTTTCTATCCAGGTTTCCTGTTGCCGCGTTTCAGAACGAGCGCGAATCGTTCGAGTCGGTTTACAAAGTCATCCGACTGCAACGCGATTATATAAAGAGTCGCTTACACTTGGCAAAATTCGATTCGCTTGGCCCGTTCGAGTCGAATGGCAAACGTCCAATCAACGGTTTTTACCGACGTTTCTTACCTTCATATTTTTTACCTTTTCTCTTTGTTTTTCGTAAATCGCATCGAAGAAAATTTCTTGGTCCGCGAGTGAACGAAAGCGCGTTGTCTTAGCAATTTCCTTCGACGAGACCGAGATAAACTGAACTAACGCGAGCAACCATCGAAGGAATACGCGTATCGAACTCGGATTCTGCGACGAAAGGAAAATGACTCATCGATCGCTACCGAATCGATGACACGCAGAATTTGTTCGAAATCGGAAAGTGGTATCGTCGATCGACACGATCAGGGTTGCCAGAACACGACGTTACGCGCCGCTTTTCGAGCTAAACGTTCGTCCTCCGAAAGCTTGCATTGTATTACACGAACGACGCGTGTTCTTACGCTCGGTTAACCGCGTTCCCGACTACCTACACGGTGCGTACTCGAACGCGTAAATATCAGTTTCTCGTTTTACGCTCGAAGTCGGTGCGTTTCGAAGTATGACCGATCGTCGTCCGAGCTGTTTTACAGGTATCGCGAAACTTGAAATTCGACGAAATGCCGACATCGACAACAAACATCCAACGAAACGATTCCGAAAGAACAGCATTCGCTCGTTTATCGAAAAACAAGCTTCAGCTTTCGCGATTTCGATTTCGCGACTCGAGACGACGTTCTCCCTTTTTCTTTTTCTTTTTCTTTTTCTTTTTCTTTTTCTTTTTCTTTTTCTTTTTCTTCCGAGCATCGTCGCGTCGTCCCCGTCGTCCCCGTCGTTGATCGATCCTCGGTTCTCGTTTCGCGTCGATATCGTTACTGTAGCCGAATAGTAGCCGATCGGATAGTCGCGTCGAACAAAATACGAATAGTAAATAGCGAACGAGATAAGAGAAAGACGCGAATGGGGGATAGCTGGTATGCGGTGCACTCGCGTTCTCGTACTATTATAACTGTTACGGACAGTGAGCACGCGTGCAGGTAAACGTGATCGATTCTTCGAACGCGTGCATACGCGAGAAACAACTTGCTCGCGTAATCGAGCCTGCAATTTCTGATTGTTTACATACGAGGGCATTGCCCGGATGCCGTTTACCTTACGTACATTCCAGGTGTTACCACTCCCTCCTTTGCTTCCTCGCGATTCCAACCTCCTACCGCCTCCAAAGAACCTACGACGGGCATACGAACCGCGTACGACCCGTTTGCGTTCTCGTTCGCGTTCTCGTTCGCGTTCGCGTTCGCGTTCTCGCTTGCATACCTACGAGCAAAGCACGAGACGCGCGAAACGATACGGGTGTGTATTAACGCGAATTACGTCGCGTGCTCGCCACGGATTCTGGCCAAAGATCGACCGCTCGCCGATCTAATCGACTCCTCTCGATTATGCGCGTATACGCGCTTCTTCGTACCTTTTTCGTTCCGACTGAAGAATTACTCTTTCGTCGCGGCCTCGATTTCTCCTCGAGTTCGAGCAGAATCCATCCAGTTCGTCCGACCACGAATTACGAATAGTGGTCTCTCGTTAAATCGTCGCGTCGATAGATCCCGATCCAACTAAAGAATCGTTACGCTCGGAGCAGAAATGACGGAACGGTCGAAGGGAAGCGGGAGCGAACTTAGAGCAGACGGAACGCGAGAAAAGAGAAAAGAGAACGAGATGAAAGAAACGGGTCCGTGTCTCCGAGACTTTTTAGCGATACCTACGCCCGCACATAATCCACCTTCGAGCCGGGTTTCCTTTCTAACGGCTAATAACGGACTCTGACTCGGTTCCGATACAACCAGGCGGTTTTCGACTGTCCGTTATTCCTCTTTCGGGCCGTCTCCCGAATCCTCTCGGATAGCCCCTTTGAGAGCTTCCTTCGGCCCGTTAGATACCGTACCTCCGACTCTCGGCTGAAACCGTCTCTCGTCTCGCCACGCGCTTACGATATATCTCTCTGTACATATGTTATACACATAGAAGCGGTATGTACAGTTCCTCGCTCTCTTTCCGATAGTTACGATAGCTAGGATAGTTTCGGAATCTTCGGGCCGTAACGACCTTTCAGAGACCGTTCGCGAAACTCGCGTAAACGGTTACTTACGGATTTCGAGACGGTAGCCTGCTAATCGGCCGAAAGCTAGTCGAAGATGAAGAAGAGAAGGATGCGCGAACAAAAGGCATGGGACACGCGAGTCTCGCAGAGGGTGCAAGGGTAGGAGCACGCGACGTATTGCGAGCACGTGCGATACGTGCGAGTACGTAATGCTCGGGATAATGCCGGGTGAAGGACCGAACCATGCATCGAACGGATGAACTGGTTGTCCGATAGCCGGTTGTCCGGTTGGTCGTGTGCTCGTGCGCTCGCGTGCTCGTGTGCTCGGTTGCTCGATCGCTGCTCGCCCGTTACCATCACTGACCACTGCCAACGGGTCGATAACCCGAGACCTCTTTTGCAGCCGAAATTTTCGAAGCTCGCTCTAGCGTATCGAATCGAACCTGCCACGCACTCTCTTTCTTTTCCTACTATCCGCTCGTTTTTTACTCGCTTGTCTCGTTCGCGTTTCGATCGGGAAGCGAGCGCGACGTCCAACGTTTCTTTCTATTCCGATGCGAGCAAACGGGGAAAAAAGGCAAATAACCGAAACGAATAATCGTCTTCGATCGTCGCTCGATTACACTTTCCGGCCTAATAGATCCCTTCAAGGGTTACGTAACGAGCGCGACACTCTCGGTGGTCAGCGGGTACGCGTGGCTCGTTCGAACGATGCCACGGCACACGGTATCGCTCGCGAAAATTACCGTTCTCTTCGTTCGTCCTCGCGAATCGCTGATCCTACCAATTCCTCGATTCACCCTCGTTCACCCGCGTTCTGCGTACTCCTTCGTCGCCTAATCGTCGCGATTGCTCGAATACGCTCTATTAAGCAATCGCGAAACGCGCGCCTAAATTGCTTTGCAAACTTGGTCAAAATCTCCTCTTCTCCTCTCCTCTCCTCTGCCTCCCGGCCAGCTGGTCGCGTCGTGCTGCCTTGTTTCATAATCGACCATCAAGAAACTGGGTAATTCGCTTTCTTTCCTATTCTTTCCTATTCTTTCCTATTCTTTCCTATTCTTTCCCTTCGACCTATTATCTGATTTCGATCCATCTTTCGTAGATAGCCGCTACGAACGATCATCGAATCCACGAATCTGACAAACGGTCGATGCGATGCCACGTGACGCGTTACGATCGCACCGTTCCGATCGACGCACGACGCTTAGAATGATAACGACAAAGCGGAACGAGGCAAATAACGCTAACACCTCCGAGCTCGAACGAGAGCCGAGGTGAACGACCGGTAAAGTGGCATATAAGTGCCGTACACAAAGCGTGTTCCAGTAGGCTGTACGCACCGCGCTCCGTTTGGTCCTTCCCTCTCCGACTGGCCGATTTTCGTACCGATCGATCGAAAGTTCGACACTCGATCCTGATTCGAACCGGAACAAATCTGATCCCAGCCAAATCGGGACGGTCGCGTCTCGTCGCATTTGCCAATCGACCGTCGAACAAACCGTCGACGACGAATATCCATTTTGCTTCGAGTAGGAACCAGCCGACGAGTATTCCCCGCTTTGTTCGAAACCTCGATTCGATTTGGAAAAGAATATCGAAATAGAGTACGGAGAAAGCGATTAAATAAGAAAAAAGCAAGAAAAAGGCAAGAAAAAACAGGGGTATTCGTCGAAGTAAATAGAACGACACGGATTACGATTCCGAGTTTGGATCGAGAAGAAAAGGAGAAGAGGAAGAAGAAAGCGAACAAGTAAATGAGCAAGGTACAACAATAAAAGATGTCCGTATCATTACGCTATTTCACACTGTAGGAACACGCGTGAATCAAGTCGAGCCGTATCGACTCGAAACAAATCGAATTGAGTCGAGTCGAGTCGAGTCGAGTCGAGTCGAGTGGAGTCGAGTCGAATCGAATCGAATCGAATCGAATCGAATCGAATCGACGAGCGGTCAATGCTCGACTGACCTCAACAACAGTAAAAGTGACAAACGGCTCGGCTTCTCTCGCGTCGAAGTCGGTCGCGGAACTTGATTTCTCGATTCTCGGTTCCACGCTTATCCTATCGAAACGATCTGCTCAAAGTCGATTTTAGGTCTCGATTTGCTTATCGGCGAAAAAAATGCTAACGTTGTCCCACGCGAGCTTCGACGACCGTCCGGCGAGCAAACGCTACGATACTTGAAATTAGAAGGAAATCGTTGTTGCATAACGCAACGAGAAATAAATCACGCGCGATACAACGAAATGTTCTTACTCTCCTGTCGCGTCGTGTCGCGTTTCATCGCGTTTCATCGCGTTTCATCGCGTTTCATCGCGTCGAGCTTACGGACAGAGCTTTCGCGTTCGTGGCCTCTTTCTCGATCGTCTTCTCGAAGATAACAACGCCGTTTAACTCGCGCTTCCGTTCTGACCGAATCGCGATCCTCTAAGCTGTACAAAAGCTCTACGAATATAAATAAGATTTTACGCGCGATCCCGTTCAATTTCGCCTTTCGTCGTCGCCTTTTGCCTCCGTCGAACCGTTCCTATGATCAGCCATTTACATTGATCGATCGATCGGTATGCGACGTACTGCGCACTCGCTCTACCTTTCGGATCGCATGATCCAAACCTTCGAAAGGACGTTGACCGGTGTTGTACCAAGAGTACGGCAAGTGTATCAAATACTTACGCAGCCACGCATTACGTCGCGTGCATCGTGTGTGCGTACGTAAAACGTAGAAAGACGCGACATCGCTCGCGAACGCGTACATAATGGGGAAGGAGAAAAGGAAAGGGAAGGATAACGAAGGAGAGGAAAAAAGAGAGAGAGAGAAAAGAGAGGCTACTCGAACACGCGTTTTCTTTGCTATGCGTAGAGGCCACGTGCCTGCCTCTTCTAATACAGGTACTTATACGTATACGCGATACAACGACTCGATTCGAAATGGAATAGAAGAAGAGTTGGCGCGGTGAGCAAACGAAATCCGAAGCGAATAGGAAACGCAGAAATACTCTGTTCGTCCGTCTGCGGCGACCAACACCCTCGCCGAAACACGCCATCGATGCGTCCTCGCGTTCCGTCTACGCTCTTGGTCAGCTGAATACGAGATTCCCTGTCCCGTCGTTTCTTCCCTGATCGCTTTAAATTCCTAACCTCGAGCTGAAAATTAGTGCCGCGTTAGTGTCTCGGGCGAAAAAAAACACCTCGCTTAACCACCGAAATGCCGACGTTCTAAAGAAAATCCCATGTTCCGAGCATGTTTTTGCCCTTTCGAGATCACCTTCTTCTCGCGTTACCCTCCGGTACTTTCGGTCGATTCCTTCGGTTCCTCCGGTACTTTCGGTCGATTCCTTCGGTTCCTCCGGTTCCTTCGGTTCCTTCGGTTCCTTCGGTTCCTTCGGTTCCTTCGGTTCCTTCGGTTCCTTCGGTTCCTTCGGTTCCTTCGGTTCCTTCGGTTCCTTCGGTTCCTTCGGTTCCTTCGGTTCCTTCGGTTCCTTCGGTTCCTTCGGTTCCTTCGGTTCCTTCGGTTCCTTCGGTTCCTTCGGTTCCTTCGGTTCCTTCGGTTCCTTCGGTTCCTTCGGTTCCTTCGGTTCCTTCGGTTCCTTCGGTTCCTTCGGTTCCTTCGGTTCCTTCGGTTCCTTCGGTTCCTTCGGTTCCTTCGGTTCCTTCGGTTCCTTCGGTTCCTTCGGTTCCTTCGGTTCCTTCGGTTCCTTCGGTTCCTTCGGTTCCTTCGGTTCCTTCGGTTCCTTCGGTTCCTTCGGTTCCTTCGGTTCCTTCGGTTCCTTCGGTTCCTTCGGTTCCTTCGGTTCCTTCGGTTCCTTCGGTTACTTCGGTTACTTCGAAGCCGAAACGGAACGATCGTGCCCGCCCTCTTCGTCGAATCGACTCCTGTGCGCAAGAAACACGATGTCCAACGACCCTGACGAGCCAATCGTCGTTACGTCAGCGTGGCGACAGATATAGAATCACTGTCACTTTCAGTGTAAGTAAGTAAATACGCAAGCGCAACTCATAATCCCTCCTTTGTTCTTTCCACATTTCTACCTTCGATTCACCTTCCACTCTTCTCCTCTCTTTCGCTCTATTTTACTCGGTTTTGCACTCTCGCCTCGTCTGGATAACGAAATTCTCACTGTCGAGAATGCTCCTGTACGACGAAATTAGTCTAGAACGCGACAGAACGAAAGTCTGCGCGGATAAGAGGAAGAAACCGAAAGGCGGGAGTTGGTAATTGCGCGCAATTGCGGTTACGTTAAATAAGTAAGCAGGAATGGGATATCCTTGTTGTCAGCGTATAATTCCAGGGACGAGTTACGTGGCATCGAACTCGACGAGTTTGTTGTTAGACTCTAACGCGGTTGTGCTGCTGTACGGTATACGTCGTACGATACGTACCTCCGTACGATTCAACCGTACACGATCGACGACCAGCTTACGATCTATTTTCTTCCAACTGTACTAGTTTAATAGCTAATCAGCTAGGAATCTAATGTTCCATTCATGATTCGCGTCTCGCGCCACGAACAAAAGGAACAAAAGGAACAACAGGAATCGTTCCGAGGGCTGGTTGGGCGCAGCGTCAAATAAACATGTTCGATCAAAGAGAAGCGGACACCCATAATCGTATGTATCTGGGTAATTAGGTAGTCTCCGTTTGGTAACCTTGGTTATAACCTCATTTCGAGAGTATGGCGCACACAGAGTCGACTCTTGAACCACGAATCACGAGCAACGCTTCTTGTCCGAGGTTCGATCAACGAACTCGTGCTCTGATCATTTTCAAAATCTCCGACTGTTCGCGAACGTTGGATTTTTCCAAGCGTATCTGTCCGACCGATACGATCAACGATTTTGCCCCCGTGCTTACATATTTACACGCACGCGCGCACCCGATCCCACCTTCGTGCTTTCGAAATTCGTTACTTTGCTTTTACGTAACGTTCTCTCGATTCACTGCCATTGCTAATGCCTGTTTCTAATGCCCGAAATCTGCAAATTTTCTACGCGAACACCCGTATACTCGCGGCTCTTTCGCGGCACTTTCGCGGCACTTTCGCGGCACGCTTTGCGATCGACTCGATAAAATCGTGTAAAATAAAAGAAACGGTGGATATCGATCGTCGATCGTGAATTGTTCGATAAAACAGAAAATTTGTAACCTCGTCGAAAAGCAAACGATTCAGCTGGTAACGATTTCTAAATTCAAAGCATATTCGACAATGTCGCGTTTAACCGTGATGTGCGAAGGAAACGCACTGCTGGCGTAAATCGTTGAAAATTGATCACGGGAGAAAATGGCAGGGAGCATGATGGTCTTTAAGAGTTCTCGTTAAACGCGTAGCCTTTCCTGGTCGGGGATCGCGGAAAGAAGGGTAATAAAATCCGTGGTTGCGATACGGAGTACGCATAGCGGAAACGGATAATATTATATTAACGACTGTTGATATAATGTTGAAAGTTGAAAGTTGAAAGTTGAAAGTTTCATCGATTACGTTATTTCTAGTTAACAGGAAAATCTGAACATCCTATCTGAAACACCGAAGCACCTACCACGACCCGGCCCAGTTGCCTCATCGAAACTCGATCATCATTGCAACAACGTCCGAACAAATTCATGTCGAACCAAGGGAACATGAATGGATGCTGCTTCGGGTACAGCATCGATCCATGCATCAGCCGCAGCGAATCGGCAACGTCTTGCTACGTCTGCCCAGCAAGGTCTCCTCGCCATATTCGTACAACGAGCGCGGTTTGTCGACCAACCAGATGGATACCTTGCTGCATTCGTAAATACAATTGTCCCTGTTCAGCTCACGCGAAACCCAGACCTTTCATACGTTTCACCGATTTTGATTTACTCTCCCAATACTGAATCGTAAGCTTGTTCGATCAGCGAAGAATCGCGACACTCCTCTCGGCAACTATTCCACGGGCAACATCCTACTCGTACCCTTATCGAGTCACGCGAACGCGCATAACATATACGAATGCGAACATGATCGTTACGGGCAGCAACGATATTTTAGTAATCTTGGAAACGATATTACGCATCGTCCTACTACTTGGAAGTCGAAGAATACTATTGTTTGTCCATTTCTCTTGACTCCGTGACATGTAACTTTCCGTTATATTTAAAGTTAAAGACATTAAACTTGACAATTTTCCGTACGAATACTCCAGAGTTTTCCTTCCTAACGGATCGAACGAATGCCTTTCGTGTTCGCTACCGATCGCGCGAATCGCTTCTCTTAACGAGGAATTTCCAAGAAACGACTCATCGCGACAAACAATAAAGGGAAGATACACGATACGTACGCGCGTCCAGCGATCACAACCTCGACAAACCACTTTCCCTTTCCCCGGCTGTAGTAGTTCCGCGCCGTGCCGCGCCGCTCTGCTCGTACTACGTGGACGCGGAAGCTTCGCGCCACGCTAGATCGATCGATTAACCCTGTCTCTACTCTCTTTCCTTCTTTCTTTCTTTCTTTCTTTCCTTCGTTCTTGCCCCTTCGTTTCCGACACGAATCAGTCCGAGATGACGCGAATTCGGGAAACGATGCGGTTTCGTATGCGCCGTTCAACACTCGACGCGTCGCGTCGTTCGGCGAATCCCTGTATCCCGATCCAGGAATCGAGACCACGTTCTTTCTCCTCCTGCTAATTCCTTGAAAATCTTTCAAATACTAGGAGACCGGTTCGACCGTTCATTCGCGATTCGATCGCTAAAAATTCAGCTTCTACCAAAAATCTAACAGACTGCTTTGCATCTATAGAGAGTTCGCTTTCACGCCCGCCGGGCTTTTTCGTCATTTACCCGGTAACTATTTCGGTCATAATTCGTAACTCGAATCGAGGAACTATTTTGGAAACGGACGTTAAACCTGTTCATAGGCATTGCGAGAATTTTAGGTGTCGCTCGATACGCGACGCTTTCGTTCACCGAGCGTTCAAAAACTGCCTACATTAATCGTGCATGTACACGGAAAGGAAAGCTCCAGAATCGTTTCTTTCGCGTGTACATGCATGTATACGCGTACTCGAATTCGTGACCTTGACCGAGGAAAATCAACCTTTTGCCGAGTAGTCGAACATCTTTTCGTTCACGCAATTCACGCAATTCACGCAATTCACGCAATTCACGCAATTCCACGCGCGGCGACGATCGTTCGATCTGCTCGACCGACGCGACGGTATCAACGATAGACGACGCGATCGAGACGAGACGGTTTCGTGTCGACGATGCCAATCATTGAAATAAGAAAATGAAACCGGCATCGTTCACCGATACGGACAAAGTCGCTAACTTTAACTCGACGACATAGTTTTAGATCGAGCGAATGCACGAACACAGGGAATAGAGGGTGGAAAAGGCCGCGATACGTGCGTCAAGACGCCTGGCGCCTACGTATCGAGCGGTTAGAAACCTGCACCGGCACCGCATCATCTTGCTCGTATTCCGAAAAAAAAGAACGCGGGCATACGGCCAAAAACTGCCACTGCGGACAAACGTGTGTCAACGTATTCTCGTCGGATCCTTCCGAGACACGCGTTTTATCGCACTTGAAACGTAACGAACGAACGAACGAAGAGAAAAGAGAAAGAAACGGAAGAAGTTGGTAGATATTCGTCGATGCAGAAATCGTCGACGCTGACCGTTGTCGACGATGAATGTCGCTGTCCCGGTAATCCCTGCCAAATGCCGATATCGGTACCGATACCGATGCGAGTTTTGATACACCGCTCGCGATGATACACCTACGATCCATTGCGTAACACGTTCAAGTCACCACACGCACGGACTGGGTCTCACTTTCAGCGTGTCAAGGACATCGGCGACAGACCCCATCGGCCTAATTCTGCAAGATCGTTGCCAGGACGAGCGAACGTTATCGTCATCTTAACCGATCTACTCCTCTCACTCTCTTTCTCGCTCTTAATCTTCGACCTACCCTTCTCGAAATTCTATTTGAATTCTATTTGAATTCCATTTGAACGGAAGCGACAACAATCTCGAGCGAAGCAGCAAACGAATCGAACGAAAATTTGTCACCGAGAATACACGTTGGGGATGATCCTAGTCGGCGAAAGACTTAAGGGAAAGATTAACGGGAAGGAGAGAGAGAGAGTGAGAGGAGGAGGAGAAGGAGGAGGAGGAGGAGGATTACGCGCAACCTCCGACGATGCCGGACTCGGAGTGTATTCGTTATTCGCGCGCGCCACGAACAGAGATTTTCTTGGCTCACAGGAAAGTACCCAACGATAGACGCGTTGTCCTTGACACGACGCGAACATACCGTGGTCGTTGTCGTCGTCCCAAGTATTCGAATGAATTTTACTCATCGGGCGCCGAAAGTGAAACACGGACTGGCTATTTAGAGACAACGTGACTGGAAATTTTTTGGTCGAATAACTTGTTGGTCAATCAACGAACGATCGCCACGGCATTTTCCTTCCTGATCGATCTATCTTTCTCTATCTATATCTCTCCCTTTCTCGGATCGAACGCTCGATTGGTCTAGGTTAGGAGGCGTTTCCCTTTTCCTGATAGGCGACCGATCGCTTTCTATCACAAACGCATGAAAAGAGAAAACCATCTTCGGAAAGACGCACGTACTCGTAAGGAAGATAAACGTCGTTAACGTTCAGATGCCAGCTTCGCCGGTTACGTAACGTAGAAATACGTTACGCGTAAAAGTCGACAAGATCGATTTAAAATAAAGGTATATGGAACGAAATAGCGCTAGCGCCAGCGAAACGCGGCTCTCGTGACACCCGAAGGAAATTACGTAATTTGCAAATCGGCGTATACGTATCTTTCGAAAGCATCCGTTCGTTTGGTATCGATGAAACTTTAGTGACCGTTGAATTTCTGCATTCCTCGATATTCTGTTAAGCGACGATACGACTCCGATGCCGAAGAAAGACGCGGTCGCATCGGCGAAAAAGCACCGCGGCACCGGCACGCCGGATACCGAAACGCGGAAATTCCAGCAGAATTGCAAAGCCTACATCTTGTCAGGCATATTCTGTAACCTGTATGCCAATAAAATACCGTCCTCGGTATCGTACAATATCTTGTTACGAATAACCCGTTTCTTCATCGCGTCTACGCGTCGCGCGATTCGATGGCAAAATCGTTTCAAAATCATCTGTTCGCGTGTCGTAATCCGTGTAACTGCTTGATCTTGAATTCCATACGTGACGTTCCTCTGTGCGAGCCGATTTTCTTCCTTCTACTCGTCATCGAGCCCAACCGTATATTAAATGCGAGTGATCTCGTACAGGTTCTCGTACGGAGGATACTCGGTCGTCGAACAACCTTTATTTAACCAGCTGCTGCACAGCATAGAATCGTGGAATCCTACGATTTCGTCGTTGCATATTTATTAGTCACCACGAACGGCAATGATCCACATAATCCCGTATCGTCGGACGTCATCGCGTCCCATCGTCCACGGATCGGTTTCTGCGTTACTCTTGCGAACTACTACTCTACTCTTGGAGTGACGAAACCCGTCCAAAGAAATTAGATAACGCGTAGAAAGACAAGAATGGCCGAAGAAAACAGCCGATCGAGCAGTTTCTCTGAACGAGCGTCGTTAGAAGAAAAACAAAGGATGAAACGGAGAGAAAATTGTAGGAAAAGGCATCGCGAGTCACGAACAGACAAACGTAATCGGTGCAACTCGTTTCTCTGTTTTCACGATCAGGTTTACCGTCAGACACTTACTAGCCGTGTCGCTGACACTGGCATTGGCCTACTCTCTCCGGTGTGGTTCGTTCTCCCGGCTTACCTTCGTAGTCTCGCTTTCTTTCGTATCCTTTCGTCTTATCGTAACGCGTTTTATCCCTTCTCCGTCATTCGATATAATCGTGAACAATTTCGAAACTCGATCGAATCTCGAAGCCAGGCTATACGGCACGCGAACCGTACGATAACGAACATGCTCGAGTAAGGTTAAGAAGAAATCGGCAAACGTACCGAATCGAATCGATGTCGCGGTATGCGAGAAAGAACCTACGTCCGCTTAACGATTAACACATTATAGCAGCCTACCTTCGTCAACCCGTCAAATAAGATCAGACTGACTTCAGCATCTGACAGAGCCAGAACGAAAGATGTACGTAAATATAGACGTTCGCGCGGTTACGCTCTCCGTAACTAACGAACGTTCTCCGACAGATCGGAACGAGAAAACGATCGCTTTTCGATACGACCTAGTTTCCAGTGGGAAAAGTCGTTCGTTTCTTGTTCGTTCCCGAATCGGAAGGCGCGCGGCGCGCGGCGCGCGGCGCGCAAACACGCGCACATTGCTACAAATACCACTCGAATGCGCGACTGCTCGTCTACCCATTATTCGCGTATCGATAACGCTAGTGTATATGTTGCCAACCGAGCCGTTAGGTAGGCGGGTAAATAAGCACGCGAACGTGCAGTCTTCGATCGGTAACTTTTGTTGGAGCAGTCGTGGTTCACGGCAACGACGAAGGATCGAAAGCAAAATTACCAAACATAGCTCAGCGACGGGACAGCCGCGGCTAGCCGGTTCGAAAGCGGTATCGGTGTACGTACACGAAATCGTCGCGTTACTTTTCACCTTTCGTGTGCCTTTCGTTCGAGGACGTCCAAAGGTTCGGAACAATCGAGGAAACCAAGCCGTCGAGACGCTCGGGTACGCTACGGGACGCGACGCGGTGCAACGACCGGCCGTCAAGTAGGTCGGTTGTGGGCGCACGCAATCGTCGCAACGATTTTGAAAAAGCGACGTTCCACTTTTACATGGGAGCACTTTCACGGTCGCTAACCCCACGGCAACGAATCTTACCTTGTATCCTGTATATTTTGCGTTATTACCTATATCGTGTCGCGGCAGCCACCGGGACACCGTGTGTCGCGTGTTCCGACCACGTTTTCTCGCGTTCGCTACTTTCCAACGAAAACGTTATTTTTCTCCGTTTCCAGTTCGATTCGGATGATACCTGATAACTACCTATACGCATCGTTTCTAACAGAAACCGTTAGACACTCGACCCGATTAATCGATCAAAGGATTTCGCCGATCTTACTATCAATTAACTCTTACGTTTATTCGATTTACTCGCCGCGAGAAAATTACTTTTCTCGACGCTCGAACGCCTACATATAGAATAATACCTTCTTTTTTTTTTCCAATATTTTTGCCAACACGAATTCTCCCTCGGCAATAGAATCTAATCGAATCGACTCGTTCGAATTCGTTGCAACGGTTTCGCGGAAACCTGCATTTCAAAGGTTTTCCGAAGCCTCTCTTTGCGCATCCGAATCGTCCGCTAATGGAACCATTATTCTTCTGCCTTTTTTCATTCGCTTCGGATAACGGAGAAATATCGTGAAACATACCGCTAATGGCGTAACTTCGACCAAGCATCTTTTCTACATACGATATCGTAATCGTAGTATGTGTCGCGGGAAAACATTGTTGTTCAACCTTGACACCGCTTACGAATCTCCTGGACTCGAGAACGTACGCGCTATGTATGTATTCGGATATTAATCGATCTCGTCTCGCGACCGACCCAGTCGAGTTACTCGATGACAACGTGTCCAATTCGAGTATCTATCGTCAACAACTATACGATAAAGACCGATACAACGATCGTAGTTCTCGAACAAGACCAACTTCTCGAATGCATTTTCACCCGTTCTCCTCTTCGATTAAACGGTATCCCAACAACGTTTTATCCATTTCCCTTTCGTCCAGCACCACTGCCTCTTTCAGACAACCGCGTTTCGTTTGAAACGTTTCAAGTCGTCCTATCAGATTCGCAAAGTTCGAAACGTCGATTATTCCACGAACAACCTTCGTAAAAGAATTAGGTCGTTAAGACTGTTAGCGACAGTATTTTTTTGTTCGGCAACGAATATCCGTACCGTTGTTCGAACGGTATAGCGATACTTATTTCGAAATTATAATCGAATCCTGAGATTCGTTGATTCATGTTTAATCTCGATCCGATCGAACGATCGAAAGATCGTCGAGTCGTAGAGGGTGAACGAGAGACGAGAGGGAAATAAAGTCGAAGAGCATCAAGAGACGGTAGTGCGGGTGCGCGACGCACGACTGCATGCGCCGCTGCAGCGACGCCGTAGTACCGCAACCCGCCGCGCCGTCCAACTTCGTCCCGGCGCCACAGTCTCTCTCTCTCTCTCCGTATGTGCGGAGCCGGCTCAGCATAGTTCGGCTCAGCTCGTTCCTATCTTCCTTCCCTTTAAACCGTCCGTTACATCCGACGCTTTTGGTATATTCTTATAAAATGGTAAGTCATGAAATTCCAATCTATCCAGTCTATCTGCTCGTGCTTGTTTCGATGTACGCGCATCTGTCATCGTTCGATGCTGATTCGAATCGTTCGTCCGTTCGACGCGAAACTCGCTGAAACCGTTCGTCGAACGATATTCGAAAAGGACTGCTGTCGTATTCGTGATCGCGAATCCTCTCTTTCGACGAATTACTTGCGACTTTAACGTTTAACGAAGATCAGTTACCGATCGTACTTCTTCGCTAGTTTATTCGTTTCGACTTTGACGCATCGTACGTGTTTGCGCGATCGGGAAAGCAACGCACGCGCCACGGCGCGACGTCGCATCGGCAGGACGGAAAAATGAATAACGAAAACAAATCTGAAATAATTTCATTCGAATGTTCGCCGAATTACCGCGAGATAGCAGCACCTCCTAAAATTGCGATCTCTCGATATCGAGATTGCTGCGTCGCGTCGTACTCGCTACCGTTTTATCCTGTGACGAAAAAACGTTCGATACGAGACCGAAACTTCAACCGCACGAATTTCAAAAATACTCCGATATCGTATAGGCAAACACTTTTTTAGGTACTCGCCGATACAAATTTGACGAATTTAATTCACGACCAACAGCAACAGTCACGGTGGCGACAACCTCAACAGCAGCAGCAGCAGCAACAGCAACAGCAGCAGCAGCAACAGCAATTACAACAACAACAACAACAACAACAACAACAACAGCAACAGCAGCAAGAACATGAACGACAACTTTATCAAGGTAGACGTGGATACGAAGGTAGTAAAGCGATATCGAAAGAACGAACGGATCGACGATCGAAATCTATCGAAAATGGAAATTCGCAAGAGATATCCGTGACGAATCTAGTGGACGGAGAAAACTTATGCTACAGTTTAGCTCTTATACGAGGTCGAGCACCGACCGCCTGCGGCTTCGTCACGGTGAGAAATCAAAAGAACCAAAGTTCCGAATGGCCGATCGTTGCCGGTGAATTTCGTGCAGTGGTAGAATTAGCGCGGGGTCCGAATAAATTGGAATTAGAGGCAACTGGGGTCGGAGCCGGGTTTGGGTTTGGACTGGGCCAGAAGAAAACGCTGCTTTTGATCCACGAACCGAGAACAACGCGGTTACGAGTAACACCCGTTTACGTGATCTGTGCCGGTCACGACGGATATTTTCAGGGTCCACGGAGCGAGGATCGTTCGCCGGAGAGCGCCGCGACCAGGATAGGTCTGGCCGCTCGACTTTTACAAACTCTCACCGCGGAAAAGTTACGAGAAGCCGGTTACGGGAGGAGAACATTTCAATTGGAACGAGACTTGGACGGAGCCGAGTGCTTGGTAATGCACAGTACGCTCGACGTTGATCGAGCGCGCGGTATGAATCAACGAGGACTCTGGGAATTGATCGCTCGAGAATTAATGACCGGTCCTCTGGCCTCGAAGGATAGAAAATATCTGGCGTTTCTTTCTTGCACGAGATACCGTGGCGCACCGAATCCGCGCACTCACGAAGACACCCTCGCCAGAACACAAGGGCACGTTGCGCTCGGCGGTGGAGGATTAGCATTGTTCGGTTCGGCCTGTCTTCACACCTGGCCCACCTGTATCGCTCAGATATTGCCGAGATTCCTTGACGCTACTGTCGTCGATACCGAACAGTTAATGGATGATAGCAATTATCGCGGCACGCACGCCGGATGCCTCGCCACGACTCTTGGCTCCGTTCTCCACGAACTCGGTCACACCTTTGATCTTGGGCATACTCGCGAGGGCATTATGGGTCGTGGATTCGATTACGTCGATCGCGTATTCGTTGGTCCGGCCGGAATCGATTGTAATCGTAATCCGCTGGTACGAAAAGATCCTCAGCACACGACGATCGCGTTGACCCGACCGCTCAGTGTCACTGTCACCGTTGCCGTACAACAATCCTTCGCTCTTTTAACTGCTCCTCGAAGAAGTCGTTTACGTTCCGAAACCTCTCGTCCTTCCTCTTCCTCTTCTTCCCAAAGTCCACCGCGTTCGCTCGGACGATTATCCGCGCCCGCTAGCCCAGAACTTAATAGATCTTTCTCCAACAGTCTGTCGCAGTCTACGCTCGAACAAACCGCCGGCCTTTACAATTTAGAAACAGATCGAACATTTTGGACGCCTTCTTGCGCTGCCTTTCTTGCTTATCATCGATGGTTCAACGACCAGACGGACAACGTTTTTACTCGGCCATTCCATGACATTGAATACGACGGGAAAAGGTAGTAAAACGAATTATCTCGAAATTTTACCAGCTCGATTTTCTTGCTTTGCCTTTTCTTATTCTTTCCTCTTCCCTTTTCCTTTTCCTTTTCCTTTTCCTTTTCCTTTCCCTTTCCCTTTCTTTTTCCCTTTCTCTTTCCTTTTCCCTTTCCCTTTCCCTCCTCCTTCCCCTTCCCTCCCTTTTCTTTCTTCATTCATAACCCTCTTTTCACTTATTTTCTTTCTCATCCTCTCTTATTCTTCAAATTCCTTTAACTGCTATTTTCGTATAATACATACGCACGCTATTCGATCAGCTAACTTTATCATTTAACTTTTTTTTTTCTTATCGCAGGAACGTGGTTAGATCACGTTTTGGAGTACGAGTAATAGAACTCAGGGAAACATCGGGAGAAATGGTAGTCGGTTCCCGACAATTTCCAGGCTCTCGTCCACCCTTGGAAGCGTTAATTCCACCGACTTCGCCTCGCTGTATCGCCGCTTTGACTCTCGTCGCTGAAGATTCAGCCGGCAACATACTGAAACATCCTCTTCCGACAGCCTTTTAAATACTCTCGACCCCTCAAATTTCTTCACGCTTTCTTCTTTTCTTTCTTCTTATCGTCCCTTAACGCTTCGAACTTCAACGTACTACGTTCCTTCCGTAGCCGTCGATATTACCGATATTATTAAGTTATTTATTTAATGTGCTATGCTCGAGCATAAATATTCCAGATTTTATCGCCTCTCGCGAAAAATATTTTGATAGCGTATTCGTTACCAAACGAAAAAACTACCATGTTCTAAGCTAGTCGTTCCTAGTGATAATACATGTATGCAAGCGAATGAACAAAAATTCTACAAAATAGACGATATATTAGAATAAGTATGCGTGTATGTTTGTATGTGTGTGTAAGAGAGAGAGAGAGAGAGAGAGAGAGAGAGGGACAGGGGTAAGATATGCCTTATATCTGTTTTCATGTATTCGTAAAAGTTTGCAACTGTATAGGAATTTTATACGATGCTATCGATCATATATTTTAATAATTGCTGTAATATCTTTTGTAAATAATCGTCCCGCTCGCAATTTTATCAGGCAAAACTAGAAATACTCGAGAAAATAGTACATCGTCGATAAAAACGTTTGTATGTACATACGTACAGGTGAATGAATGCATAAATAATTGCAATTGCAGTATAGTATAATAACCGTACGATTGATTCGGTAACTTGATCGGCGAACGCGTTAACTTTCAATGTACCATACGAAAACTAGGATGCCTCGTCGAGTACGATAGTACAAGATACACGGTGAACAGGAAAATTAATATTATAAGATGCTCAATTAGCATCTTACGATAGTAGTATTATTAATCGTTAAGAGAATCTTAATAAAAACGAGAAACCATATGGTGCCAGTTAAACGAACACGGTAATCAAAATATACCTTCAGTAAATATTTGTACGTGTTTGTACATTGTCATTTTCATTATTATCATCGATATAATCATCGCTCACGTTCTCGTTATTTTCCTGGTTTCATAGAACATACATAGCTATCGAATTGTTCACAAAAAAAAGAACGAAAGACAATAAACGGAATTACATCTAGCGATTATCTGACATTTATCGCATTTTATCGCTTTTTTCATTTATCCGGAAATCATAGAAATTTATCACATCAAGGACAGTCAACGCAAACAATAGTAAACGCAAGGCAAAATTAGATACGAACGTATAACTTGAATTATTTTTATAGTTAATTCAAACTACGGCTTTTTCGCCGTACATCGTCATTAATGTAAATAAATATATAGTATAATTCAAATTAGGTTAATTTCGTAGTACGCAAGTATGCTGTCACCTACCTCGAGCACTGAAAATAACCAAGGTATGCTAGAAAGTGAAATGAAACTTCTGTTCCCAGAAATCGTTGATGAGAAAATAAGAACTCTCGAATTTTTATCCGCGGCACGTGGCATTGTACGTATCGTAGGTACGTATCGTGTGCGTTACATTCATACCTAATATTTTGATGGACCTAACCCATATTCACTAAAGATATTTTCAGATAAACTCGGCAAAGTTTTTGCTCCTGTTAAATATGATATTCAGGGTAACATTGACGTAAGTTTTAAAAGTACTAATCTCAAATTGACAGGTACCAATTTCTACAGCTAAATTTCATTCTAGAAACTCGCTACAAGATACGCAATGGATAAAGAAAAAAATACAACCCTGCAGGACATGATTTTAATCGAAAAAACTACCGAAGTCAATTTAATTGCCACGGATGCTTTAATGTGGTTGACTCGGTACGCGTGTTACTACGCCCTTGTTTCTTTTCCTTTCTTACATCTTTCTCGCTTTATACGATTCGATTCGCTAGATATAATTGTACCCTTTATATCTAACAAATATTTTCTACGAGATAAATTATACAAACTTTTATTACAGAGGATTACACATGTTATTATTATTTTTTGAAAATATCGTTGAAGATGCTAAAACAGGCCCACCAACGGAAGATTTAGTAGCATTTCTGAAAAAGGCTTACAAAGAAGCCTTAGAACCGTACCACGGATGGATGGCACAACAACTTTTTGACGTAAGTTCGTATTTATTCATAAAGAATATATACGCGTCAAAAATATTCTTATTATATTTTTTATATCTTTTTCTTCTCACTTATAACATGTAAATACGTCGATTAAGCAAGTTTGAAAGGAAAGAAAAGTATGAGCGGCATTTAAATGCTTAATACTATGTTGAATGTATTGATCAATGTATTAATTATTTAATCAAATTTACTCTCTTTTTTTCAATAGTTACTTTCGCGTATGGTACCTACGCGTTCGCAACTTTTACGAGCACTTACCAATGAACAACCTGATACACATGGTACTCTCATTAATGACATGGAAATCTACTTGAGGAATTTGCGACATAACGTATCAGCAATACAGTTATTTTATAAAATTCATAATCTTGAAAATATACCATAGTATATACTAGTAATTAGCTTTGTTGTAGATACACACTATATTATTTATTACTAAAGTATGTTTCATCAGAAATATGCTTTAATATAAAAGTAGGATAAATATAATTTTTGACAGATACAAAACAATTTTGTTACGCTTTCAATTATTAAATTACACAAAACTTACAATTTCGGTAATAATTTAAACATTCTTAAACTAAAATAAAGTTTAAATGATAAGAACAGCAGTGAAAATAAAGTTACTTATCACCAAATTCGTCTTTGTTATGCGCGAATCCATTATATATCTGTGTCAAATAAAATGTTTTAGCACGATAATTTGCTAAATTCTTGAGAGCAAGTATACCGGTAACAATTTCAACCAACAGAACAAAAATCATAACACGATTTATGAGTATTTCGCTAAATTCTGATAATATCCCACGATCAAGAAGAAGAAACATCTCTAGAGGAAACCGTATCAATATTGAAATAAACCAACAGCTTGCCAATTCTGGAATCTGATAACAATTTTTTTGTATGTCCACAAGCTTATAATGAGAATGATCAGCAGGATAAAATAAAATTACCTTTCCAGAAAGATTTCCAACATACCCCAAATATAATTTTAGAACTTCTGATATCGTTGATATTAAAAATACCATTGCAGTTATCAATTTGTAAATACTTGTCAAGTTATTATACTATAAAATAATTAAAACAAGTTAATAACAGTTGGAATTATAATAATGTCAATTATTCTATAATAATCGAGAGAAAAGTAAGGATATGCTGCAGAAATAATATGATATTTACTTTAGCATCCAAGTTTACAATAACGATCAATAGCCATGCTGGAAACAACCAAAGATTTACATATAAGACCATTTGAAAAGGTAAATTGGATCTTGTTTCGTTACCTGTAAAATATTTTATTCCATTTCAAATGAGTGAACAAACTTTGTTTTGTAAACGATATTAAATTATTGTTGTATATGTGTACATTTCACCTTACCATTGTAATACATTGATTTAGAGAATGTTTTACTTGTAATATTCGTTATTTGATGTTTCCACATTTTTTCCCTTCATTAAGATGGAAGCATTACAGTTAAAGAATTGTTATCATCCCTAAATAATCAAGTCAAAATATGATCGGAGTAAAAAAGATACCACGCGATCATACTTTCAGGCATACAAATAATTAATAATAACAGTCATAAAGAATAATTGAATTCCTACATATTCTTTATAATATGACCGTACGTATGTATACTGTACAGTAGAAGTATGTAATATGTAATACATACAATCACTATATCTCGAACGTTCCCTATTGTTTTCTTCCCTCTCTTATACTCATCCTTCTATTTGCTTACTCATGATATACATACATACTACGAAAAAAAAAATAAGGCTTCGCAACTATTAAAACGAATATTAAAATTTTACGTTCTTTTCGTATAATATGATGATAAGTCATTTGAATGCATTTACATGTATTAAAAATTGATAGCAACGAATATTACGTATTTAACCACATTTAAAATGGAAGAAGCTTTGAACTTTAAAATGATTGATTTGATTCGCGTAGTAGCGTGACATGTGTTTTGTAGTTCCCAGGATCAAGTGAAGAAAGTGGCAAAACATAAAACGTCCGTGAAATTTGCTAAAATCTATGCGTTTAAGCGCATACAAAGTCCAATGTATTGAAATAATTGTTCTTAGTTTTCAATTGGTCGTTCAAATTTTTTAAAAAAGTTGATTGTTTGTCTAAAAGATAATCTTGACTTATTTGAAAGAAAAGTAGAGGTTATCCGACTTTCAGTATATTCATCTTTGGACAGTGATCATTTGAGAAATGGCTGGTGCAATGCTGTTCGAACGGGCACAAGCGGTCTCGATGACAAATCGTAGCGAAGGTATTTCGCTTTTAAATGAAATCGTTTCCGATCCGAGTATCGGTGTTACCGAAGACGATGAAGATAATATTCGTGTGAAGGAACAAGGTATTTTACATCTTGGTGAACTCTATAAAAAAGAAGGCAAAGCTAAAGAATTAGCGGAATTGATTAAAGCCACTAGACCATTTCTAAGTTTGATCAGCAAAGCAAAAGCTGCTAAGCTCGTGCGATCACTAGTAGACTTCTTCTTGGATCTGGAAGCTGGAATCGGCATTGAGGTATCAGTGTAAATAGATTTTATCAGATTTTGATAAAAGGTTTAAACTAATCTTTTGTTGTTTGTGTAGGTTCAATTATGCAAAGAATGTATAGAGTGGGCGAAAGAAGAACATAGAACATTTTTGAGGCAGTCGTTAGAAGCACGTTTAATAGCATTATATTTCGATACTGGTATGTACAGCGAAGCTTTGCAGTTAGGGTCGGCATTGCTGAAAGAACTTAAGAAGCTGGATGATAAGCAACTTTTAGTGGAAGTTCAATTATTGGAGAGTAAAACATACCACGCGTTAAGTAATTTAGCCAAAGCAAGAGCAGCTCTTACCAGCGCTAGAACAACTGCTAATGCAATTTATTGTCCTCCTAAAATGCAAGCTGCTTTAGATTTACAATCTGGCATTTTACATGCTGCCGATGAACGAGATTTCAAAACAGCATATTCTTATTTTTACGAGGCATTTGAAGGGTACATTGTTTTGTCGAATCAGTTATATCTTTATAAAATTCCTTGATCGCGTAATTTTTGTTAACCAATTGATGTTCGTAGGTACGACAGCGTTGAAAGTCCAAAAGCATTAACAGCTTTAAAATATATGTTACTGTCGAAAATTATGTTGCGCACACCGGAAGATGTTCAATCTATTATGTCTGGAAAATTGGCTGTTAAATACGCCGGGCGAGATTTGGATGCGATGCGTGCGGTTGCCGAAGCGAGTCATCGCCGTTCTCTGGCAGACTTTCAGGCAGCCGTAAAAAAATATCGCGAAGAATTAGAAGACGATGTAATTGTGCGTGCTCATCTTGGCTCTCTTTACGATGCAATGCTTGAACAGAACTTGTGTCGCTTGGTTGAACCTTATTCGCGTGTACAGGTATAATAATTATCTAGTCTCTAAGAAGACAATTTCGGATCTCTGGGTTTTTTTTTTGTATTTTGTCAAAACCGCTTCTCTCATTTTGAATTGTTTTATATAGGTCGGCCATATCGCAGCCTGTATATCATTACCACTCGCGCAAGTTGAGAAAAAACTTTCGCAAATGATACTGGACAAAAAACTGAGAGGTGTGCTCGATCAAGGAGAAGGTGTTTTAATCGTCTTTGAAGATACCCCGCGCGATAAAACTTACGAAATTGCATTAGATACAATACACAGTATGGGGAAGGTCGTCGATACACTTTACCAAAAAGCAAAAAAACTCACTTAGCCTTATTTAATATATATTTTTACCAGTAAAGTTTGTTATAATTATTATTATTACCATTAACAATCATTTGGTGTCGTTTGGTGTCGTTAAAAATCAAATTAAATTTCATTCGATGTTCATTATGTAATATAAAACTTGTTTCTGCCTCACATATATTTCTACTTCTTTTATAATAATAAATCATTTCTTCGTAAAGTTTATTACGAAACAAATATCGCTGAATTCGGTCAAAAACTCTTCTTGGCCTCCATATATTCACGCGTGTACGTGTGAGCGCATGCGCGCATAAGCATTCAAAAAGCTATATGTCTACATTCCTTTGAACATTTATGACTGAAAAGTTCCGTCGTCAATCTAGAGTCGATAGAAGGAAAAGAAAATGAGTCGTTAACGTACATAAAACGCTAAATTTTATTGATTTATACATATATTTCAAGTATTAAAAATAAAACGAGTAATCGTAATATCGTATTATCTTATAATAAATTATATTCCTATACAAAGTATGACTATTTCATTAAATGTTTTACCTTTTTCTACGTTTACGTTTATTAAATAATTTTATGGATTATTATATTTACGTATATAAAACGTCGTTTACGATATTATCAAAAGAAAATGACATATCATTTTGTTAAATAAATATTTTATTCGTTATTCATTACTATGATTGTACCTATGTAATTTAATTAGAATTTATCAACATACTTTTCTGTTAAGTTGCCATCAGAAGACTGAATTATCGAATTACTATTAAAGTTTCTTCCAACAATAGTATTGTACGATATAAACAATGTACCAATAATTGAGCATAAACACGAACATAAAACATATGTAATTATGTACGTACTTATTTACATGCACATGTTATACATTTTACTTTGCCATTTTGTATGTTATTTCAACATTTTTAAAATATAATTTCAATAATTCACCCTTCTGTAGTCGGCTCGATTTCAAATAAATAATCTATACCATGTAAAAGGAAATTAAATATTTGTAAAATTACTTGAGCTACGTTAATGCTACAGATTCTGATTTGATGGCGTAGTAGGAAGATGTACTACGACTTCCTGTTTGAAGTTGTACATTACAACAAAGACACAGTGTGGTTATATTTTATAAAGTTTTTTTTTGTAGAGTATATAATGGCGGATACTACTGCACAGAAGGTAAATTATTTATTGTTACAGTTTTACTTAAAATCAATGAAACACCAAGTTGGATGATTCGCATTATTTACCTGATAAATTGCGAGTTAAAATGTTTAGGTTAACGCAGCGTTCGTCCCACCACCCGGCATTGTTACATCCGAAATTATTCTTGTCTTTCTTTTTAACAACGTTTGAAAACTCTTAACATTTCCTTAACTGCATTTAAACGTATCATTTATTGAAGTAGATTACGTTTTTAGCGGTTAGCCATGGTTAGTGATCTCTATCTCGTTGCTTGTGAAAAAATGATATTTCTGTTGATCTCTTTGTAATTTTCTGGATGTATTTACTATCTTGAAGAATTTAATGATTTTTAGTTAGAAAGCTGTCCGGATTTTTATAAGGAACTATTGTAAAGTTTAATTGTCGTATCTGAAATGCTTTCCGTGCAGTCATTTTGTTTATATGTTTTAAAATATTAAACTTCAAGTCAGTACAGCCATCTTATTTAATGTATTTACCCTTCAAGTTTGTCTTACAGGTTCAGGATTATAAGGATTCTCTTAAAACGAAGGTAATTAATAATAAATATGCTAATATTAAATCAACGATATGTACTTATATTTTCCTCATTACAAAATGTATATGAGTATGTATATTTGTTTAGGCTGAACAACTTCTATTGAAAGGATTCCCAGAAAAGATTGTCAAGTTGAACGAATTATTGGAAACACCCGGATTTTGCAACAGGAAATTATCGGATGTTCATCAAGATCTAAATGTGCCCATTCCAGACCCTATACTTCTTAATCATTCCGAGGATGAATCTACTACGAAGAAGCGAAAGACGGACAATAGGATAAACGATACCAGTGGGACAAAAGTAATGGTACTACCAAGTGGGCCTGTACCTTGTAATAAGCCTTTGTGCGATCTTATTCACATAGTTAAACCTTATATTCGGCAGCTGTTAGAAGATTCTAATTTGGTATGTGTTTTATAAGACGATTTCAAAATAAACTTAAAATTTATAAAGGAAATATTTATTAGTTAATGTGTTAATATTTGCAGTTGAAAATGTGGATTTCTTTCTTAATCCCAAAAATTGAAGATGGAAATAATTTTGGCGTATCAATTCAGGAAGATACGCTCGCCGAAATACAGTCTGTCGAGAGCGAAGCTGCAGCGTTCTTTGATCAGATATCTAGGTAATGCAAATAATGGTATTTTGTAAAGATTTACAAAATATCAAGCGTATCGAAAAAAATATTTTTGCTTCGTAGGTATTTTATCTCGAGAGGCAAGATCGTTAGCAAAGTCGCGAAGTATCCGCACATCAGCGATTATAGAAGAGCAGTTCAAGAATTAGATGAAAAAGAATACGTGAGTTTGTGGCTGGTTATGTGTGAGGTCCGCAATCGCTATTGCTCTCTGCACGATTTGGTAATCAAGAATTTGGAAAAGATAAAAAAACCACGTTCTTCCAATACGCAAGCCTTGTATTAAACGCTACGCACGCTACCTATATCTAATAATGTACAGGACGATATCTGAAAAAAGTAAAATGAAAACATAAGGCGTACACGACAGAGAGGATGTCATTCACGATTTCTTTCGATAGAAAGCTCGAATTTATTTTGTTTTTTGATTGGATCGCCTTGACGTTGACTCATCCACTTGAGCCATATTCAAAGCGACTTAAAGCGGCACTACAAGTTAAAATCGATGATAACACAACCATCTTTAGAGAAAAAAAAAAATATTCTAAATATAAAACAAAGTATTTAACTTCGTCGATGAAAATAAATTTTAATCGTGATTTACCCCTTCCGATTAAGTTAACTTCGAATCGCAATATTCTAATTACTCAAATAAATCTAAAATTCTCGATCGAAAATTTTCGTAACTTTCGTAAGACCAAGTTCCAGAAATGTTTCCGTTTTGTTTTTGTATATATAAATTCAGCCGTTTAATTACGCGATATGTCGTACTTCTAGAAAGTAGATACGAAGTCGGTGGGACATTTATTCTTTCATCCAATTAAATCTAAAATATAATTAAGCACGTAATCTGTAATTTATCGCTGTAAGGTCATTAGAAGATAAATCAAGATGCGACAAATGTTTTACGTAGATAGTATTAACTTAAAACACCCTTTTCACTTTTAGAGATGATATACGATACGAAACGCTTACACGATTTTACTCTTTCTCAAAAATTAATTTACGAAAATTTGCCTTTTATTTTAATCTGAAACAAAATGACTCTATTAAGAATGCGTTTAAGAATATTAATTCATTATTCGTTTTATCTTCCTTAACAACGTTAAGATAAAGATAAGCGTAATAAGAGTAACATTATTACTAAATGTAAACGCGACTGTGCGTTAGTTCAGTGTTACTGTCAATCACCGTTATTATTTGAAACTATAAAATATAACGACCTATAAATATCAAACATAAAACGATAGTTTGCATTAAAATTTGTCTGGATATTATCGGGATACGCGCGACCGTGTAAATTTTCTCATTATTTTCCTTCGAAAAAATTTGATGCAGAGAAAAGAATTATAAGTAGATAACGTACAAATTCATATATATATATATTTCTTGATTCATTTAATAAAATGTAATAATAAGTATAAAACGATTCAAATTTATTCAATGAATGAAATTCACCGACGATTCGTGTAACAGACGAATACAAAAATAGATTAAATGCACTCTACTAACAACAATTAATTCTATTACGTATCTTCGAAAAGACCAGGATTGAGGTAACAGTGTTTATTGAATCCTATCGATGTTACCATTAGCGTTTGACACTCCTCTTTGGTCGTTCTTTGTATTCGTAATCTTTCATCAACCTGTAAATGATTAATAACGCTATTGTTGTAAGAAACTTAGAAGGCGAATAATATGATACAGTAAAATGTGTTCACCATGTGCAGCAAATCTTCAAGATGAGTTTTATGAGCATGGTTCATAAATACTTCGCATAAAATTTGTATGAACCAACTGCCAGTTATTTTATCTCGAAAGGCCACGTGTCCCGGAAGCGTAGCGTGTACAATTAACATGTCCGCATTGTTTCGCATTGTTCCTTTACCATTAATTTTAAGATTCATCATTTCGTCGGATGAACGAATGTTACACGTATCCGTAGTATGTCTGGGTTTTTTCACTAATTTTTGCTCCTTGTCACCTCTGAAATAGAATTAAATAACCTTAAAATATGTTGATATGAAAAAGATTCGTTTACTTGTGCAGACGAATAAGTACTTGCCTACATAATTGAAAGATAAAAATTTTTGGTTTCTCCGCAAGATGGGGGCAAGCTTCCACGGTAAAATAATTCAAAATATCCGTACACAATACAGTTTTGTAATTATGTTTGTTACTATCAGGATTATAATCAACGCCGTGTATTTCTGTAACTTCGTATTCTGTATTTACGTTACCGTGACTACTAATGATAATAAAGCAAGAGTCAACCTTTCGTAGTTCTTTAAATTGGGAAAATTGTTTTATCTTCTCTAATAGTCCCTTAAAAAAATGTAAACCATACTAATTTATTTCCTCCTAAAATTATAAATTATCAATGTATTTACCTCTCCTGTAAGATTACAATGGGAAATAACTCGAAAACCCATTTGTTTGAACAACTCTTCAAGATTCATTCGGTCATGATTTGCTGAACATCTAGGTTCATACGCTGGATGGTCGAAACGAATATTGGTAATTATTAAAACTAATCCACGAGGGTCACTTCGCATCGGATATCTATGAACATTTTCATACACAGGTCCATCTAAAAATTTCGTAGCTCGTTGTACTTGAATGCGTAGCGGTACTTCTGACAGCTGTATATTGTTGTAAAAACCATCTTGCTCCCTATTTTTTAGACAAATCACATATATCAGATTTCGCTTAACATATGAAAAAGCAAAATCATTCAGTTAATTGGAAATATTTTGAACATTACCATTCTACGGTCGCAGTTAAATTCGTATCATCTACATCGTTAACATTTACATTATCACCTTGATTTACGTTCCTTTCTACATCGTCGCTCGGACGCGTGATTTTTCCTTCTAGAATATTTGCCAAATTCTCGTGATCGCTTTGCCTCAAACTGGTGAGAAAACGATCGAAAGCTAACGGTCCTCGCGTTTTGATCGTCAAGTATATGTCTCGTATGGTAGCTTTGTCCGTAAGATTTTCCTAAAAAATATTTCGTGCAGGTCCATTACAGATCGTATACACCGGATACTGTAATTGTAAATTATTCGCTCTTACCTCCCATAGCGGAATGTTTACGTCGTCTCTGTTGAAAACTTTGTTTTCCAGTAATTTTGGCCATAGTTTAGTCACGTTAATTTTAGGTACAATATCTTTACAATATAAATCTATGGTGTCTCGATGTTTCTGATTCATATTAAACAATGACAAAAAATATACATGCCTCTGAATAGAATAAATATCTTGCACAATTGTTTCGATTATAATTTTCAGTTTAAATAATGTCCATTTAATTTGTATGTTTTACAGATTATATTACTCAGCACCACAGTTTCGTAGAAATGAAATGAAAACTATTGTTTATCGGTACTAACATTCTACCGCTAGATGACTATAGTGTTTTATGATTCGTGAAACGTACTTGTCTTAATTTTCAAATATAAATCTGCGAACTTACTGTAAAACCACTTTTCTAACTTTGTCGTGACCTAGAGCAATTTGTGAGCATCTGCAAAATGCAAAAATGCCGTATTTCTAGGAAAACAAACCGTAATTTCTTTGACCCGATAGTTTCGCATTTGGTTGCTAGACGGCGTTAGTGGTGCCGTTTTCAGAGAGCACGCGCGTAAATCCATACATAGTAAATTTGAAAAAACATACAAGGATGAAGCTTTCAAAATTCTTTCAGCTTTTTCATTTTATTACTTCCCAATAAGCCATCGTCGATTCTTTACATCTTTTTAACAAATAAAACAGCTATGATACTTTAATTGAAAATTTAAACTTGAACGTAGAGTTCAGTCATAAACAAAAGAATGTTAATTTACAGAAATTTAACGAAAAGTAAAGTGATTTCTAAAAATGATCTTTCTGAGACATAAGATGTAAAATACCGCGAATGGTTCATTCTGTATCGATCTCGTACGTGCCCATAACATGTCTAAAGGAAAAAGCATAAAACTGCATGGATGTAATATTAATAATAAAGAAATATGTTAAAGTACGAGTTGCATGGTATTCTAGTTTCTTAAATTGATTATACGACTAAATAACACGATGTTTACCGTTACTAGAATACGAAACAAGTATCTAAGTAATTTTAACATTTTAATTTAGAAGGAGAAACTTGAGAGAAAAAATGGAGGAAGAACGTTAAACAGAACATTGTAAGCGTATTTGTATGTATGTATGTATGTATACATATGCATATCTATAGTATGTATAACGCGTCTTGAACCGTAAGAAAAATTGTCAGTGATTGATAGTTTATAGGAATAACGTAATTACTCGTTAATAAAGTTTCGACCGTCGGTTATGACCAATACTACATATACATTGCATGTACGCGCATCATCAGGGTTGCTTAATAAAAGCGTTTAAACGAACAGTAAACGGAACATAACGTAAACCGATAATAGGAGGCGAATGACGATCGATAGCAGTGATACACATATACGTATTTTTATCATGATTTTTTCTTCCCCGTTTTTCCTTCTATGTTTCTGACGCCATTTTACGTTGATTACGATGCGGTTAGCTCCTTCCACTTTCCCACCATCATCCTCTCCGTTCGCGTCTCTCCAGAGTTTTCAGCCCCTCCAATGCTTCCTTCTACGTGTTTGCTCGTTCTATACCACAATATTCTCTCTTTATTTGATTTATTATCCGTTTACTTCTTTTCCTTCCATCCTCTCTGCTTTGTATCATTTCACCATTTTAAGCGTGTACTATACGCATCCAGCTCTTTTATTCTCTCGCTGAATTATTAACTACATATGTACACAGGGTCCACTTTTATTTAACAGAATTTTACCGATAGTTGTTACGATTAATCTCGAAATTAGCAAAAAACAAGACACCCTGTTCGTTAAGAAAGGAACTTTACTGTGTAAAGTTAAAAACTTTTATCGTTGTCCTCCATTAATACATAGTTTTGTTTATGTAGGTCTGTGCAACAAGGACAAATCAATTTGTTCAAAGCCCTCGTAAAAGAACGAGCATTAGCTTCTAACCATAACTGGTCAGCATGCTCGCGCAAGTGATCGACGAAATAAAGGAACATTCGTTGTTCGAAACGTCGAAAGAGAAAGTACTCGAGAGAAATACATGGTACTCACTGGTATTCATTCCTCTTTCCTCCCTAATACGAGAGGGTGGAAATTCGAGCAAATGTCGTGTACTATGTCCATGGAATCACGGCGGACTTACTCAACGTAAGTAGTATTTAGTTGCGAGCGCGAAAACAAGTGGATGGTAAGTTAGGAGCAAAGAAAGACGGGAACGTAACGTGTGGCGGACATGGTCTAAACGCTCATCGTGTAGATAGCACGTATATCGAAATGCTCGCTTAGCAACGTCCTTGGGGCTGATTGTCCTAGATCTTATTATCCCTTGTTGTTCGAAGGAGGAACCGAGTTACGAGGAAGGATGTAGGTGGTAGCGTGTATGCGCGTACGTTCTATCTATTCGTGTTCATTTCTGCACGTGTTTGCGCGCGCATGTATACCTAGAGGTTAACCCGACGAAGGGTAAAGTCCTCTAACCCCTTGTAGCCGTAGGCCAACCTTGTTAACGCTAATGATGGAACTCGCCACGAGACGCGCGAACGAAACGAGTCGAATGTTTGGTTCCCTGACGTTATTTTCGCGATCGTCTCGCGTACTTACTTACTTACTTACTTACTTACTTACTTACGTGGTAAATTAGTTTATTCGGTAAAGAGAATTTGTTCGCGTCGTATCGCAACCAGCTACGAAAGACGGTTGATCATCGATAGCGTATCGATAAATATGCATATCCGAGCGTACGTAGAAGGAAGAATACAGCGGAGGGAAAATAAGGGAAAACAGTATGGAAAAGTAAGGGCTAGAGAAGATAAATAAAAATAGGGGGTAAGAGTTTCCGAGCAACCTTATCGTTCCGTTAGTCTCGGAAAGCCATTAGACCGGAAAACGAGGTAGAATCACGGAACGCAATGGCGTCTAGAAACAAACGACGACCGATAGGAGTGAACAAGCAGTGAATCACCTAAGCAGTTGTTTACCAAAAGAATCAAGAATTCAGCAGGGATGCCGTTCCAAGTCTCGGAATCTGGCTCCATCGGTTTTCCAACCCCACTACGACTACGCGCCACTACCAACCAGAGGTAGCGCATCTCTCCGCTTTCTCGTTGGTGAGTTTGGAACGGAACAGCGCAGCGTATAGTGCGTTCGTCCCTCTGGCACGAGCACGCGACACATACCGAGGAGGAGAAGGACAGAAAGCGAGAATCGAAGGTTGGGAGTTCGAGAGTCGAGAGTGAAAAGCGTGTTAGGGGTAGCGAGGTACGGTTACCGAGGGATAGCGCGAGGGATAGCGCGATGGATATCGCGAGAGATAGAGAGGGATCGCGAGGGACGCGACGAGGGGTGGCGAGGGCCACTGGCAGACTCGGGGAAGGAGAGCCGGGAAAACGGCACTAGAATCGCTAAATGTAATTCGGTTAAAAGGGTTTTAGCAATACAATGCATATAAACATGAGTACCCCGCCACTGTGCTCGTCCGCACTCTCTCTACTCTTGCGCCACCCTCTAGTTAGTCTCGCGAAACGCCCCACGCGACCATCCCATTCCTCCGCCCGAACCAGCCAAGATTTCCATCGTCTGCGCGCTCTAACGTTCTGATCGGATCAGCTAATACGAAACCGTCTCTAATTCTAAACAACAACGAGGCTGGCTAACCGACCACGGGGCATTTCCTCGAATCGCAAGCCTGTCCTCATGATGGAAAACATTTCGCGGAATCTTGATTGTCTGCATCTGATCGCCGCGACCAGAATTCATTATTTTCGTACCTGAGACAAATTGTTCAACGATCATTGCGACGAGTAAACTTACCAATCTCTTGGAACGAAGCTTTTTACGTCTAGATGCGTCCTCTGGCAACCGCCGTTGCCGATGTGATACCTTACCGTCGCGTCGCGTCGGTTCGCGACGCGAACAAATCCTTCGGGAGATCCTAGACGTTGGAAATAAGGCATATTGCTTGCGATCGCACTTTTCAAACATTCGGAGGAACGCGTTAACGAAACCTTGCGAACCGACGCAATTCGCTCTTGTCGAATATAATTTTTCTTTTCTCTTTCTCATTCCTTCGTGGACGATTGTCTTTTCAAACGGCTTGGTCGGCTTCCGTTATGGCTACAACTAGTAGAAGCAGTCATCCGCGAAACATCGCGGAATTTGTAACGGGGAATTAGCATATCATAAATACTGATGATCCGTCGTGTCGTGTCGCTTCGCGTCGCGTCGCCTCGCGTCGCGTCGCTTCGCGTCGTGTCGATCGCTCGAGTGCGACGACTGGCGAGAAACTGTGGTTTGACCGTGTCGCGTTTCTATGTATATGTATATACAATAGTGAAAATTTGATAGGAAAGTAGCTGAGCGGTAGTTGACGAGAAGCATAGGTAGTTGGCGACGTAGACGGAAAACGAAAGAAAGTATGTAAACCGAACGTGTCAGAGAGAAAAGTAGTAAACGGTAACGAATGTTTCTTCTGCAGCTTCGATATTCATCATTTATTTTAGGAACTTGTTGCGGCATAACATAAGACGTTTCTTTCGCATCGCACTCTCTATCCTACACGTATATCAATATTATGTACAGTTATACATATATCATTTATCATAAATAGGTGCGCGTGATCGATTCGTGTAAATCTAGAATTTAGAGCAACTTTAAAACAGAGTTACGATCGTGTAGATGGAATCTTGAATGCGCGTACTTTTTGTATTTCGTTCGCTTCTGTACAATACTAGGACTAGCAAAATCGGGATTCGGAACTCGTTATTCGTATACGTACAATTTACTTCTCGTTCGCTCGTTTGTTCGTTAATCGGGCCTAATCGTGTTCTCGCGATACCAAATAAAACAAAACACATTTACGTACACATTTGGTGTTCGGTCTGTAAACTCGTTTAACATAGTCAAAGAAACTGTTTAATCGAAAAACGTTGAATTAATTTCGTGCGGACATATACGTATACTTACTTACATACGCGCACATATCGTTGCCGATAGTAGCGATCGTGCAATCGTCGATTATACGATAGATACTGTTCTCTGCATTTACATACAACTTTTCGATGTAAATATCGAATTACATTTTATATGTAATTTCCTTACATCGATGTAGAGTATGTAGTAGGTACTTATCTATGTACACGTACTCTGATTTCGTTCGGTTTCGTTTTCCTCTCCTTTTAAAGTCTAGACGATACACGAACGGACGATAAATCCATTCGCGTATACATATTTTCTTTTCATACGTTATCCTCTATACGGTCTACGTACGGTGATATTCGTATTAAAATTCGTCCCCGAAAGCGATCGAACGTTCTGTATAAAATAGCGAAATGTACAGAAGTACGCGCAACAACAACTTACATTATCGTTAGTTCTTGTTTGGCACACTGCTATGTTAGCTATTTTGGTCAGAATTTTATACCACGTAAGGCCGATAAAGTGGTTCCTGTAGCTCGTTCGTACTTCTTTGCGCTTCTTGCAACGTTCCTTTACCATCGTCCTGCGAACTCGGTGAGTTTGGATTCGGATCACTTCCAGCTTCCCTCTCGGTGTTTCTTACGTTTCCACCGTCCTCCATCTTGTTGTTCGCCCGTGCTTCTTGCTGCGCCTTTTTACTTCTTTTCCATTTCATCCGTCGATTTTGAAACCAGATTTTTACCTGCATCCAAACATACTTATCATTTTTTCCAGCATATCGATTACGAATATCAATTATGCGAGCGACGTTCCTCGCGTGGATATCTACAGGAGGGGAAAATAATTGTGGGAATCTACAGAGGGACGGTAGATACACGGACATAGGCAGATCTAAAAAGAACACTACGTAGATACGTAGCTACGAGTAAGCATTAAAAAGGGTAAAAAGGAGGGATAAACGGACACTACGAATACGGCGAAATTAATCGCATGATTCTTCATGAATGATCGCGAATCTCGTAACACGTAACTTGCAACTCCTAACTCGAAACTTGAAACTCGATATTTCCTTTTCCAACCCTGCGCAAGAACGATGTAAATCTTTCAGACAACATATCATACGCTCGAACCAACCCGCTTCGCTTCCAGCCCTAGTATATTTTCACCCTTCGAGGGAACCGTGCTTTCTTTTCGTGGTAATAGGTACGCGTTAGAATACAGAATACCGAATACCGAATACCGAATACCGAATACCGAATACCGAATATCAGAATACAGAATCACTGAAGTACGAAAGGAAAAAAGGAAACATTAAAACGTTCGTAACGAAGATGAAAACTCGAGAACGATCGTCGCTACGCGTTGACGCATTGCCGCGTTGCCCTGTGAATCTGATATTTTTGCTTCTCGAAAATAATGCTTTAATGTAGCTAATAATTATTAGGAAATTTCTTGAATGGGATATCAGTAATTGAATTGGACAGGAAACTGTCGAATAATTTCAACCGAAATAATTGTATTCAAAGTCATGACATTTACGCGAGGAACATTTGTCTCGAGTTAAATGTTTAATTCTAACGAGAGATGAAAAGAAGAAGAACTATAATGTCACAGCGAAGTTTCCGAGATGCGACGTTAGGAAAAATGAGTTCGCTTGGATAACTTGCATCGAATGTTCGTAAGGAAAAATTTGTTTTTACTTTATCTATCGCAGTTTCTTACTTATTTCGCATAAAGATCCTATTAAAAATTCGTTGATCATATTTAGCAATCTGCTAACTTTTCCACTCGACTGTCACCGCATAACCACCTTAAGCGTTCACGATTCGAACATAATCGTTACGAAAGAAAGAAAGCAGATATAATTTGCAGAAGAACGGCGAAGCGCGCGAAGCTCGACATTGGAAAGATAACAGCTCGAAACAGGATCGGTAAAACATCGAAACAAATCAGGGACTCAGTCCGCTATAACTCAGACTTTCGTTACTATTTGCCAAGCGATCCGTCAGAATACGTAAGCTCAAAGTTATGTTTAAGTTGTTGAACTAGGTACGCGAGAGATTCGCTCGTTCGCATTCGTCCCGATGAAAGAGAAGGGTCCTGGATTATTTCACCGATTTCTCTAGAGGCTTTACTCCCACTTGCTCGATTCTAGTTGCTCTCCAACATTCGTGACCGCGTAAACTCGTAGCAAGGAATTTCTTCCTTTTGGAAAACGAGATTCCACCGGATTAATAAGTCGTTTATACGCATTACGCGTTGCCATTAAAACCGATTTTAATTTCAACCGGACAAAACCCTTACCTGGGTCTCCGTGAGCATCAACGAGGTGGCCACTTCGAATCTCTTCGGTCTGCTAAGATATTTGTTCTGTCTAAATTGTTTTTCCAATTCAAGAAGCTGTTGGGACGTAAAAGCGGTTCTTGGCCTTCTAGTTTTTCCAAGAAGAGCGTGTTGGGCTGCGCAACCTATACAAGTAAACGTATTAACACGCATAATTAGTAGGTAAATTAATAGTATGTAGTTTGATTTTATGCGGAGGGCAGAAGGAATGCGAGCGAAATGTTCGAAATGAACGGAACGAAGAGAGCGAACGAAATGATCGAGAGGAAGGAAAGGAAAAAGGTGTTTAGTACCGTTACTCGCTATCGATAATCTCACTGGCTCGTATTAATAACAATCGAGGATAGGATACTAATAAAAATCATCGAATGCTAATGCAATTATCGCAAGTATAAACCCCTATGGGTTGCGATGGCATGATTTGGGGTTGGAAACAGGGACAGAAGAGTAGGGTGACCGCCCTAACGATTAGCCCTATGAACGACTTTTGGCCAGACTCGAACCTCCTTCCGCTACGACGATTCTACGCGCGTAAATCAAGACACGGTTTAATCTCTTTCATAAAATCGATAAGGCCCCGTTATTAGAAAACTTTTCCACCAGCGCAGCGTAACTATTCAGTAATCTCCTGTAAACTCCTGTAAACGTTTCGTTCTCCATTGGCATCGGTTGAAAAGGAAAACGTTGCGTTTCTCGTTAGGCTCGGTTAGTTGCCCGACTCCTCGTTAACACGAGCAAATAAGAATAAATAAAGAAACGAATAGAAAGGAAAGTCGAAAGTATTATGTAGAACGAAACAAGATTCACGACATGGTTCTCCGTGTTCTTTCGATCGCGTCGCTTGCTTCTAGCTGACGGTCCAACCCTCCAAGCTAACTAGCAAGTGCGTGACCGGCTGTCAATGTTTGTACACATGGCAGTGTTTAGTCGCGCGTACGCTCAGATTAATCCGAAACGCGCGATACCATTATGTCGCTGTTAATCAGCCGCTTAGTGAAACGTTCGCGACACCGGGGGTGTGGCTATTTCATTTTTCCAACTGCAGGGCGAGTTAAGCGAGGTGTTTTCTTTCGTCCGAAACGATGTCCTCTTTCTCCGACTCTCTCTTCCACGAGCGGTAGCGTTCTATCAATTCTTCTTCGAAACCCTACCCCCGTACGCGACTCGCAAATAGGCATCTAGTCGACAGTCTCGCTTTGGTTATTTACGTTATACATACATAGATATTAATCGTCCCTTTAAAGGGCGGTTTGCCACCCGCTGAGCACATATGGTCCATTCGACCGATTCCCCTATCCCATCAAAGCCGTTTCGTGACAATTACCGCATACTCGATACTACCGCTTCGATACTACCATTTCTTCGTTCGGCCCGAAATCATTTAGCGTTGCTACCTACGTCATGTATACGCGATTTCACGCATTTGTCAAATTTGATGGATCGCGCGGTCGTTCGGGCGAAAATCGCGAATGGTTCGAGAAGCGACGGAAACTGATCTCGATTCGTGACATTAAAATCGAACGAATCTAACCGAAGGAAGTTACGTAAACTATACCAGCGAAAAGGTGGTAGGGTGAAATGGTGCGAGTTATGACAGATGTCGGTAAACAAGAAGGGCGGCACACCATCGAGTGGACAATCACCATTCTCGTGCTCCTCTGTACAGGCTAAAGCGGTAGGGTGCCGTTCAGGTTAACGTCGTTTTCACCCCGCTACACTTTTATCATGATAATTTAATTTATTTGGGGTCCTATTAGCCGCTTCACGCCAGGTCGCCCTTAAATCATGCTGTTCACCGTGCCGGTAAACACTAGCCATTATCTCTACTTAACGCCACTCTCCTCTCTCTTCACCACCCTTCTTGACACCTCGCCCCCACTCCTTCTCCTTCTTTTCTTTTACTCTCACACTCCTCTCTCTTATCTTCTGGCCATCCCCTTATTTAATTTTCCTTATAAAGGAAATCCCGAGTATATCTTTCGTTCTGTTACGTCGGTTCTTATTCTAGCAAAACCATCGGTCGTTTTCACCACGATTCTGGTTCGTTGGTATCCGAGAAGAACGATGATTCATCGTTCAAAGAGTAGCTTACCGTTATCCTGTTTGGACTAGGACTAGTGTATGTATGCAGGTGTTCGTAAAATCAGACACGTCTAGGGTGTATCATTCGATTCTTGCGATAATTACAATGATCGTATCGGTTTTTGCTTCAGCGATCATTTCCGTTTCTTCGTTTGTTCTCTCTCGCGACATGCTTAGCCTCGCATCGCGACGGTATCCTCCACGGCACCCCCATCCTTCTTCTCGTTCGGCTGGTTCTTCCCGACTTCCGTCGATGGGTGGCGGGCAATCGCGAGTGCGCGCGCGCGACATCTTTCTCCCTCTCCTTGTCTCGCGGAGCAGCGGAAGCTCCGCCTGCAGCCCCCGAGTTCTCGATACGACCCGCCCCCGAAAACCGAACCCTTCGTATAGGAGGCGAAGCAAGACAAGCGAGAGTAACCTATCTAACGTATCTCGCAACGTTCCACGCTCTGCACCACACAACCTGCACTCTGCACTCTGCACTTTGCACTTGTGCACTTGTGCACTTGTGCACTTGTGCACTGTGCGCTCTCGATTCTAAAATGTCATCGAATTGTCGTCTTCCTTCGTTACAGCCAGAGATTCGTGAAAGTTGATTACGTATAGAGTATCATATGTATAGACAGTATACATATGTATTATGATGTACATATGTATGATATACGATATTTGTGTACATGTAAGTCATATACCGAAGACGTAAAAGTTGGCAAACTTTTGTCAAAGATTATTTCTCCTATCCCGAGTGGTCGGATTTAATTTCAAACTCGCCTCGTAAACTCACCGCAAATCACGCCGTAAACATTCGAAATGTTGCCATCTACTTTTATCATCGGACTGCTAACTGAAATTGTTTCGCGTTCGTTCTCTCTCCTGTCGTCGCGATCATCTACAAATACGGTATTCCTCTTACTGTTATGGAAGTTGATTTATTATCGACGAAGCACGTATTTCAGACTTACTCGATTCCCATGCTTACACCTTAGCAGCGTATTATTACGCGTTTCGAGTATATGTCAAGTGGAATGGGCCTGTATCGGTAAAACCGTGTTTCGTATTTCACAGGAAACGCGTAAGTAAGCGCCGCGCCGCGCGACGCACAGTACGGGGACTACTACACGATCAGACCAGATCATAGAGATATAGGATTGGTTCGGGCGAACGTGGAACGTTACACATCGGGTAACCAAGATCTGTTTGCCTGCGGCCGGCCAAACTAGCTGACAGCTAATTCAGAAACACCATTACCGGTTATATGCCTATAGATAGGTAGACTGACGCGGTGACGACCACCGCCAACGCAACCACCAACCAACGTTCTCAACGTACTTTCACGTATTTACCAACGGTTCTGCGTACACACGCGCGTACATGGATACTCTGTTCGTACGCGTCTTTGATTTTGTCGCGAACGCGTTCAGTCTGTACACTCTTTCGCATATCCGTATATTCGTACATACCGTCTTCATCGAAATATATGTATGTACATACATTATATTTAGAGACTTTAGTTGACTTTATTATAACTTTATCCCAGACTTGTACACTTGCTTACGTTAATGCGCGTTACTCTCGCTTTCTACTTTTCTCGAATCCTCTAACAATGTACATATGTATGTACATATATCCGGAGAATACACAAGACTTGGGCGATCGCGGCTCTCGTTGGATCAGGAAAGAAAGCAAACCAAACTCGGTCAACGGATCGAATCGATTTACGTTTTTGAATCGTTTCAAAGGCGAGTGAAATTAACCGTTAGAACGGTCTATACATTATAAGTCCACGGAGTTTCCATGGTAACCATGAAACGTCTGCGTCGGCGTTATGCTATCTCGTCGAGAGAAGGGCGAAGGGGATGAATAGACGGATGAATGACGCACAATTAACTAATTAAATCATCCACCAACCCTTCGCGTGCTTCATCTCTCGGGTATCATCCCCTTTTGTTGGCAGACCTCCTACCATCTCTTCGACATCTTCCGCCATTGTTTTTCCTGCGCGTGTCGTAGTACTTGGCCAGCTCTTGGCGAAACAGGGAACGGAAAAACAGGATGTGTACAACGTTAAAGAATCGATTTCGAAACGGCGACAAATTACAGGAATAAATGGAAATTACAGAGAAAATCGGAAACACAGGGTGAAAAAAACGTAGGAGGTGCGGAAGAGAAAAATTTCGTATAAGCTTGTTTTCGTAAAGAATTTAGCGAGCAAACGATCCGACTGACGATCAAGCGAATAAACCATATAGGGTAGGTAATGCGCGTTGAAACTACGTCGGATAAAGCCGTGTACGGGGGAACTCTGGGAGACGTTACCGTAACAAAATATTATACTTTCGCGCCGACCGTACGCAACGATATCGCGTAAATAGAAAAGTTGAAACATCGCGTTTCGGTCGATTTCGATTAATCCGATTTCGAAAGTAAACTGGTACCGCGTATGCGGGTAGCGCGTACGAGGTACAGTTTTCAATGTACACGAGGCAGAGATATCGGCATTCGGGAATATATCGAGGGCAGAGGGCAGAAAATCGCGAATACGCGTGGTCGCGTTACCCCGTACTCTCTTTCAACTTGGATACCCGTTTCAAAAAGAATGGAATAGGCCGGTGTCGCGACGTCCACTACCCCGGCACAACGCGCGACAAATAGATCATAAATAAAAATGTCCATACGCGTAGTCTTTTACTTTCACCGTAGTTTCCTGTCAGTTCGCAGTGCCGAACCGATCAGTCGTGCACTCATCGTTATTTACCTGACTTCGAAAGCATACGAGGGTGCGATGGCATAAGAGTAAGAGAGGGACAGCGAGAAGCGAGAGAGATAGAAGGAGAGAAGGACCGAAAAGGACGACAGCACTTCCGTCCAGCGATTTTTTAACAAGTCGGGTTCGTGTTCCCCGCCAACGCGATAACGGTCGCTTCAGGTGGGGCTGAACGCGATCGTTTTATTTTATTCCGCGAGAGCGCTTTTTTGTGCTCGTTGCTCGTTTTACGCTATCGGGTTTTCGCCTTTTTCGTCGACGTTGGATTGCTCGGCAACTACCAATCAGGATCATCTGACAGAAAGTACCCCGCACTCTGCTCCGAGTACCCCATCCCCGCTCTTGCTCTCCCGCCCCGGCTCCAACCCCTTAACCATCCTCTCTCGCTCTCTCGTCTCGCTCCTTTCCGTGTCCATCCCTTTCTCGCTCATATACACCCGCGTGGTCCGTTTACTCGCCGCCATCCCTGTGTTCTCGCTCTGTCGAGCGTGCGCGCGATCTCTCTCTCTCTCTCTCTCTCTCTCTCTCTCTCTCTCTCTCTCTCTTTCTCCTTCTCTCTGCATCTTCGTTCCCGCTTATTCGAATTCGGTCCATCTCGGTAACCCGGCTCGCTACGTTCACTGACCAATTTGTTCGATAAAAGCTCTCGACTGATTAGTTAGACGACGCGGCCACGTTTCGGTTTCTTTTCTTTCTTCGAGTATAAAATTCATCGCGGTAACCGGCATATCGTTACTTTCTTTCTATACTTTCTTCCATTCTTCAGCTATGTGTTGCGTCTTCTTTGCTGCGTCGTTACTGCGTCGTTCTCGGTCGCGGGTAATCGCCTAAGCTGTTACGCGTTTTCAACATATTTTTCCCCTTCGAGTAACTCGCCTAGGTAATTATATTAGTCTAGATAACGTTTAAGAAACGCGTTACGAAACCTTTTTGCAGCCTTTCCCGTTATCGTTCAACAGCCAGCTCGAAAACTCGAGTAACCGATCAATATAGGTATACGCGTATCTACATAGCGCGGTAAAGCATTACATTAGGCATGTAAACATCGGTTATCGGGCTCGTCGTACGAGCAATCTGTCCACCTATTTCAGGAGATCGTAGTCGTTTCGCGACGATATTAGATAGCGCGTTAGGTAGCAGATGTAACGGGTCAAAAGGATGAAAGAGAATGAGTCGGTTGGACAATTTCGTTATTCGGAAACGGTGTTATTCGGGGAAGATCGGGGAAGCCGTAAAACGTACTCGGAAGCACGGGAACGATTAACTATACGACCAGTGACGTATCTTGAGTACACGTTTCTCAAGATATCGTTTCGTTCGAACGCAGCCGAATCGGCCTAATCGAATTTTTCCTCAAGGAGAATCATTATCAGCCTAAACCACGTCGGTTATCGTATACTCTAGATTGCTTCATCCAACCGCTTTTGAATCGCTAACGCGTTAAATCTTTTATCTGAAAGCGAACAGGGTGAGTAGGTAGAGTTATACATATGTACGATGTACGTGTAGAGAGCGAGGAGCAAGAGGTAATGCGAGGGCGGGAGCGAAAGAAAGCGATCGGAAAGAAGAAGAAGAAGGGTTTTAAAACGCGCGAGAGGAACGCGCGACGGCGCGTTAGCTGAGAAACGAAAAAGATGGACATCAAGTATCGTGGAAAGAAGCGAAGAAAGAAAGGTTGGCGCGGCTTTCTTGGAGAGAATCATCGGCTTGGTGGAAAAATGGCAAAGGAACGGTATCGGTGATAACTCACCGGCTAAATCGGCGGGTAGCCTCGGATACAACATTCCAGTTCTGGCTAACCACTCGAGTTGAAGCGGATGAATATGATGTTGCTGAGGATGAGGTCCAGCAGTTTGCGAATGTCCAACGGGTTGAGTTTCCTTGTGTATAGAATGAAACGCGCTACCGCTCGCCGGATGGTAATATAATCCTCCGGGGTGAATAAGAGGGCCGGTCGGGTGCAAGAGAAGAGTTTGATTTTGCCGAGCTATAGCGGTACCACCGGCACTGGCCAGTGCACCGTAGTGGCTGCTCTGTAAATTCGGATTACCGGGGATGCTGTTGCTACTAGGTTCCTCGGAACCTGGGGAAATCGGTGGACTCGAAACTGGGCTACGACTCGCGTTGCTCCCCGAGCTGGCGCTTCCGGTCCTCGTGCGGTCAATTTCGATCGAAGCATCGTCGTCGACGTTCTCTAATCGATCGATCGGAAATCCTCCACCGGCGACACCGATCTCTTCGCTTTCCTTTAACATCGCCTTACCGCGTTGAATCGAAATCGCGGTTGCATCAATCGTTTCCGCGCGATCCGCGCGACCGTCGAACATGCGAACGTCGCGTACGGCCCTCTCTTGTCTCTCGCTATCCTCGCGAACAATCTCCAAATTTGGCGAATTCGAGACTCGTTGAATAGACTTATCGAATATCGGACTCAGTATACTTCCCATAGAAGGTGTCCTTTGTTCCTCCGTTCCAATGACCGTGATACCGGTTCCAGTTCCGATCCCGATCCCGATCCCAATCCCGATTCCGGCCGTAGTCTCGACTCCCGTTCCGCTTCCGGCAACGTGCGCGTCCCCGCTCCCTAACCCTGTTCTTGTTCCTGTTCCTATTCCTGTTCCAACTCCGCCGCTGGTTCCCGTTCCGCTCGCGACTCCGCGGATACAAGACGATTCTTGTTCGTGACCTCGACTCAAACAATTGGTTAAACAAGGATTGCTTTCGTCCGCGACGGAATGTCGAGTTTCGAACGACAATCTTTGGCTCCGTTCGGATCGATCGTAATCGAGGTTGTCCTGCTTGCCGGTCGCGCGGCCGAGAAGCGCGTCGATGCAAAACGACGTTTTTCCAAAGGAATTGTGACGCCTGTCGGCCGTATGAATCGTGTATTCGTGCGGCGACGTTCTATCGGGCGAATGACTCTCCGATTCTCCGTAGTGGCCTGCCACCGCGGACACCATATCCTCGGTGAAACACGTTACGCTTCCATTTTCCGGATCTCGAAGGAAATTCGGCGAATCGTGGTCCTGCTTCGAAAAGGAGGATCGTTTCGTATCGAGTTCCTCGCGATATCTCGACATTCGCGATTCGTCTTCGAGCTCCGACGGAGATCCGTTATCCAACAAGCGTCCTACGTTACCGGGAGATTCGATCGTTTCGTTTTTCTTTCCGGTAGCGATGGCGGCGGCGGCGGCAGCGGCGGTGGCAGCGGTGGCGGTAGCGATGCTGCCCGACGATCCTTCTTGATCTAATCTCGGCGAACAACTACGACCACGAGTTTTTTGCCGAACACCGTACACGTAAATTGTATGTTCACCGACTTGTCGCTGCCGTTGCTGATATTCCTGTTGTCGATGCCGTAAATACGAGTCCTCGGAAATACTTGGCGCGTTGTAATGCATGCCTGAGCCCTCTTAAATCGTTACCTCGATCGTTGACGCATTAGTGGTTGCGAGTTTTTTCTACGGGCACCACCAAATCTCGAAGCAACTATCGCGATTCCACTTGAAACTTTGGCTGCCTTTGCTCACTGACTTAGCGAAGTACCAACGAACGAACGATACGTATAAATATTTGGCAAGTATCCGCGATCGGTGATCGGTGGAGGATGGATCGGTGGCCGATCGACTTTCGATCGGTGTACGGGATTCGATCGATCGATCGACCGACCGCACGCCCGACCGCGACCGATCGGCCAATTAAACGAATACTACTCGTCGAGATCGATCGCGAACGTTTGACACGCGAGGCGAACGTTGCACGCAGTCGTTTTTCCGATCTTTTCGAAAACACCGAAACGCAGAATATTAAACAAAAGATGCGGAGCGCAATATCCGAAACACCGTAGTATCCCGAACAATATTCCCTTCACGGACGGTCAAACACACACTGACTCCGATTTGGCGGCAATACGAGCGATTAGCTCGACGCCGCGCCGCAAAGTGACGTCGCGAGGAACCGCGTGTCCGTAACGGGAAAACCGCTCCCCTCTGCTGCCGCGTTTCCGCGGTCAGTCGATTCTGCCACGCCTATCGCGGTATACTTCGCGATTCTGCCACGCCTACGGAGCATCCCCTTTATTCCCCTCTATCCTCGAATCACCTCTATGTCATCGGTTTCTAGCCTCGACTCCCAACTTCCGATTCCCGATTACCGATTACCTACCGATTCCCGATTCCCGATTCCCGATTCACGATTCACGATTCACGATTCACGATTCACGATTCACGATTCACGATTCACGAGTCACGATTCACGATTCACGATTCACGATTCACGATTCACGACTCCCGACTCCCGATTCTCGATCCCGATTCTGAGCACCGAATACCAACTGCGCCGAGTTTCGAGCTTTCAGCTACGAGTATAGTGCCCCGAATCCCGAACGTAAGCTTCGAGTATTCAGCCTCAATTCCCGGGCGACGGATTTGTAGTACGAAACCAGAACTTATATTCTATACATATGATAGTTTCGCACAGTTCGCGTGTATGCACATATACCGGAGAAATTGGTCGGCTCGTGAGACCTACGCGCTTTGTAAAAGTATCTGTATAGACAAAGGAGACGAAATACCGATCTGAGGACAATCGTGAAACTAGGAGAGGGTCTGAATTAACCAAAGGATCTCAAATACGGAGCGAATAAAGGAGAAAATGTAGTGAGGAAATCTGAATTCGCAAAAACGAAATTGTAATTAGACCACGAGGACTACGATATTGTTACTATGCTTTTCCGTACGTTCGTTCGCGATCTCCCGAAGAAAATATTGACGATATATCTGTACCGTTATCGCGCAGTTAATAGCCGCGTAATAGGAATCACACCCAGTTTTCGAGTAATCGGTCTGTTATCGGTTGTCAGGCACGATATTTGATGTGGGTCCTACGACGCATTTGCTTATCCCGCTGATAAAGTCTGTTCGTTTATAAAGCGTTTGCCTCTAACGTTTACAGTTTCTTTTACTCTTATTTTCACCGTTACTTTTGTTATATCAAAAGTACTCATTTAACTCGATCGATGTACAGAATTTTATTAGGATTCTTGCCGAGAGGAATAGAATTCGGTTTCGTAACGTGGATGCGCGATTACGTGGATAAAGCTATGCGTCGCGACGCGACGGTTCGTTGAGGAAGAATGATGGATCGCTATAACTACGTTGCTCCTTGTTTTTCTAGTGATATCCATGTAGAGTTCTCCTATAGTAATCGTTGCGTGTCCTTACATAGCTAGTAGCAGCCCATCCGGTAGGTACGAGTCGAAAGGCAAACGGTACGAGTCCGTTGGTCTGCATCGCTTTTTAACCAAATAATACGAAGGAAAGGATATTTACTCAAGAATCGAAGCACGTTCAACCTGCGCATAACTAGTCGACGTTTTTCACGGCTCGTCCGACGAGCTCTGCGTTCACGCGTTCACGATACCGAGACGGTTTGCTGCATCGCGCGGACATTATCCTTTTCCGTAACGACCCTTCCACTGGCTAAATAATACAAGATTCGCCAAAGATCGTATCGCGAGGAAATTTCGTTGTCGAGAACTGAACACCTTTGAAAAATGTCACCGCTTCCGACGCGCGCCGTAACCACGATTTTCCATGTTAATTTCGCGCGTTAATAACGCATCCATCGGTCCAATTAAATTTCGACGCCGGCGAACGAAATGTTTTTGGCTTAAACGGAACGTGCTTGTACATTCGAAACGGCGCGACGCAACGATTTTTACGATGATACGCGGCTCCGGTGTTCAATGTCCGCTACATACGCTCGTTTACGCAGGTAGTACCTTTTCGTTCTCGACTGCCGAGTAAACACGACAAGATTTTCAACCGGTGATTATGCTACGTCACGATAAGCTCAACTTATTTTTACTTTACTCTATTCCAACCTATCGCACTTGATCCTGCACTGCACCTGACACGCTTCCGAACTTTCAACATAAATATTTTTTATATCCTGCTGAATATCGAACCATAACGTTACGTGGCTTCGTAATCGATACACGATTCTTTTCGACTAATGTTTATTTATAAGAAACATCTTTTCATCGTTCCGTCGAGTATAAAATCTAGACAAAGCTACCTAATATGATATCGATGCTCGTATAACCGGTCAGTCGAGCAACTTTGCCGCAGTCACCGATAATAATTTAGGACAAATACTGCGCTTGTAAAGTCTCGTTATCGAGCCTCGAAAGTAATTAACGATTTGATGGTTAATTCATCCGCCTTCATCGGGAAGATAAGATTGCTCGATCGACAATAAAGATTAGCTATCGTTAACCATAGATAAATCTTAATTGGTGTTGCGTATCAATTTCGCGATGCCTCGTGTACGTATACGTATACATATGTATACATATGTACATGTAAATGTTGTTAATTGTAGGCTTTTTTTTTATCACAAAGTATCGGAGAAGAGTGAAAACCGAAAGACGTTGGTTAACGTCGATAACATAAAATAGAGTAAGTCGCTCATTCGATTAAAGAAATCCAAGGTTTATTCGCGTTCGCATTTATTTACCATCGTCGACCAACCTGATAACCGGTTAGCAAGATTTTCTATCCGTTCAACGATAGCCAACATCCGAACAATGTTATGTTATCGTAACATCATTAACGAGTAATTTCATGTCGTAACGTATCAACATCCGATTTATCCATATTTTTCGAGACCTATCATTTTCTGTCGCGTTCCCTTTCACTCCTTCTTCTCGCTCTCTAATTTCATCTATTCGACCGTTACCGTTCGATTCTCGGTGCGATGTCTATCTCCTAATTAGAATCTTCCGGTCCCTATGTGGCCGCATCGCCAACTTCAGCCCTCACCGGCCATTACTTTTAATGGCGTTGTTAATGAAACTAGGTGTCGCCAAATTAACTTCTCGTTTCAGTAACGCTCAACCGAAATCGAAATCGAAATCGAAATCGAAATCGAAATCGAAATCGAAATCGAAATCGCCGATCGCCGATCGAAAAGGAAATCGGAAGCCACGGCCACCTATCAGTCGTACAATAAATTTGCTACTTTCTTATTGAACGTCGCCTTTGCTAAACGGAACTCGGTCGTGGAAAGCTGAGATTCGATTATTGGCACGATTTATTCGTAAAGGAGAAATCATTTAACAAACAGAAAAGTTAATAAAAAGAATAAATTGATCGTTAAACCGGAGAAAATGTGGCAAAGGAAAAGAGAGAGGAAATAAGCGAGGAAAAAAAAAGGAAAGTACCGCGAATCGAAAAGGCGAAATTGCAAAGAACGCAACAACGTGGAACAAGTACGTTACGTTTGAAAACCACTGGCACTGGCTGATTACCGCGGTAACCACCCCCCGAGCGCCAATTAATCTTAACTTTTACGGGGCAAACACTTTTCATTAAGCCCCAGCCCTGCCTCCAACCGGAGTCGAGTTATCCCCTCTTCGTTACAGCCTTAGCCACCCTTGCCTACTTGCTTTTTTTCTACCCCTACTCTGCTACGGCACGACTGGCTGTTCGCACTCGACACTCGGTACTCGGTACTCGGTACTCGGTACTCGGTACTCGGCACTCGGCACTCGGCACTCATCCTCTTCCGAGCACGGCGAGGAACGGCAAGGAAAATGGCTCCCCAGACAAGCGTTTAATCTGGCTCTAATTAGCAACTTACCTTCCACCTCCGTCTCAACGTTTCACCTACTCCCCCTTTGGTTCACGCAGCTTCCCATCTGCCTCCTCTTCTATTCTATTCGCCATTTCCCTTCTCTTCTATCTACTCGATTGCCAAGCTTTCATCGAGACTAAGAGTGGGGGAGCATGCCCTCGCAGTTACGGGATGTCCACCACCCACACTCGTCCACCCAACTACCTACCTTCCAGTCATCCTACCCCGTTTAACCCATTCATCTGGCCGCAAAGCAACCAGCTTATCCTTCTAGTTATTCTTACCGTTTATTCGAGGTTACCGATATTCTATCGTATCGATAGACACCTTTCGTTCTAGTACCATTGTTCGTTCGGAACGTCTCGTCGTTTGCCTATAAAGATCTAATAAAATCGAATCGAACCTAACGCGAATATTCGATCGGTAATTTTCGATCGAATAAATCTGATCGTCGATAATCACGATTTAACGTTCCGTTCCGTTTACAGGGGCCTCTTATTCCTCCGAATTTGTCATTCCCGTTCGTACCGACCGAGTTTCATTCGTACCCACGATAACGTTCGTCGCACGAAGGCTACCGCGTTACGGGCCACGGTTTTTCTCTCCGAAATAAATTCACACTCTTACGTCCCGCTTGCTACCATTTCGTAACTTTTCTCTCGCGTCACGCGTTAACGACACCTCCCTCGTTATGTTTTCCGTTATTCTTCTTCCCTACCGTATCGTCTCCGTTTTATCGTTACAAATATTCCAAGCAACGCTGGCTCGGTACGATTTCGAATTGGCGCATTTCTGTTATATATAAAATAATCGGCAACACGAATCGAGCAACGATAATTTCAGAAATCGTTCTCGGTAACGTAGGTTCCTTCAGTACAACGGAGCAACTTCGAATCAAGGGAACTTTATTCCGTCGATCGTTGAACAGTTCAACTCGTTTAGAAAGTTATTTGAACGGTCGCACAAAAATTCTATCTGATTTATCTCTACCCGATATATGTAGGAGCGAACAACATACAGGAGCAAATTTAAGAAATTTCTCTCGTAGACCAATCGCAAAAACTTTTGACAAATTTTCATATTCCTTCGTATCGTGTCGTCGTCGTTATCACATTGCATCGAACTTAACTCATAACTTTGTCGATCCACGGCACGAATTTCTGAATATTGGTGTAGACGCCAGGCAAGTGTTCGCGACCGCATCCTATACCCCAGGACACGAGGCCGATTAACACGTGCCTCCCTTCGACCGACATGGTTAACGGTCCGCCCGAATCCCCCTGTCGCAAAACACGTTTTATAATAAACATTTATTACTTTCCTCGTCACCGAGGAAAATCGAGAAGAACCAATTAATTTACCTGACAAGAATCTCGTCCGCCTTCCTTATAACCGGCGCATAAAAAAACATCGTGAATAGTTTCGCGCCTTCCAGCTGCCCTAAACCATCGTTGGCATCGTTCGTTGGGAATTACCTGGATATTACCAAATGTTTCGTCAATCGTGAGAACGAGTAGAAACGTTCGAATAAAAGTAACGGAGTAAAAGAAAAGAACGAAGGAAGATATTTGTACGTACTTCAACGTCGACTTCTTGAAGAATCGAGGGTGCCGAACTTTGTCCGTGTCTGGTTCTTCCCCAACCGGCAACTGTTGCCGTGCGTCCGGAAAGCTTCAGATTTTTCGCTGGCAAACAAACCGGCACGATATGTTGTTTAAACGCTACCGTTCTCGAAAGCTTCACCAATGCCACGTCGTTCCGAAAATCGGTCGGTGAGTATTGCGGGTGAACCTGTAATTTTCATCAATCGTTCATCGAAAAATCTGTTTTCGTGTCCGATACTTTTTTGTCGGATTCGTTCTCCTTCTACTTCGCGTACTTCTTCCCGTTTCTATTCCCGTTACTCGACTTTCCTTTCCTTTCGACCTTCCTCGTCTTCTTTTCTATCGCACATTTTTCATCCCGTACCAATACGCCTTACCTCTTTCCTTTCGATGTTAAATTCTTCGTGCAGCAATCGTTCGGACGAGTCCCTTACGTCCCATTCGCCAAGTCGTACTTTTAGGTTACCGTTTGGTGTCCTACACGACAGAAAGATCGCTTACCGTTATTAGAAAGTTCGCGTCAAATTCTTTTGGTTGTTTCTCGAATTTCACCGGCGGTCTCTACATAGATACTAACGTTGCGACGCAATGAGCTGCGGTAACTACCCATCTGTTGTTCAATAAAGCACCGCCACACGATAATTTCTTGCTGAGAAATCCCGACTTGATAATGGCAGCCTGAAATGCGAACGGTGAACAAAGAGTAACGTGAAAAATAGCTGATATTCGTATTCACTTACTTGCCATGGATGGGTACCGAAACTGGAACTGTGTCCACCGACGATTCTGTTGCTTCTCGTATAAAGTTCACCGCAACCTGCAAGAGGATATCAAGAAATATCGTGTACAAAGAAACTCTATTTCACGTTCGCGGATCATTCGTTCGATTATGCATCTAAAATCTGCTCAAGATCGCGAGAAACCGTCAAGTTTCGAATACACACGAATTTACCAAGTTCGCTCCTTCTCGCGACTAACGTTCGTCTTCTCCTTTCCCTTTCTATCTTTTCTCCGTCTTTCTTCCTCGTTTTACAGTCTTTGTCTTCTCTCGCTTCTTTTCGCTCCTTAATCAGTTTTGTATTCTGTCGCCAACGATGGCAAAACCACCACAGAAGAACGTGCCAAATGCCGGAGTAGAAAAGTCAAACGGAGGGGACAAAGAGAGAGTGAGAAAGAGAGAGAGAGAGAGCGATAATCGTAGCGAACAGAAACATTTAGTTCCTGGCTTTTTCACGGTATATGTATAAGTACACAGTGATTCGGAAACATTTATTCGTTAGCTGAGAGCGTGCTCCTCGGTATCCAAGCAGCGTCACACGTACGAAATAACGTAACATGGCCTAAACGACATTTGAAGAATAACAGTTAACAGAAAGATCGAACTATACTAGTATCGGTGCAAAAGTCCGTGTGCTATCGGTGCGAGTAGTGCTATCCGTGCGAGCCGTGCGATCCATGCGATCCGTGCGATTCGACGGGGATTACCACGATATTTTGAATAATCCAAGGAATTAGAAACGTCCTGGTTCAGCGCGTACACTCCCGAAACGTCAGGATAATTAGCATCGTATTCGGGCTGCGCATAATCATGTTGAAACGGATGGTAAAGCGAGGGACGGTTCCCGTGCGCGGGCCGATCGTAATTCCACGTTTGCGACGACTCGTACACGGTCGTCATCATCGTCGTCGTCGTCGTCGTCGTCGCTGCCATGATCGTTGTCGGCTTGTGCGCGACGTCGACGGCATACAGGTAGCCCGGTCTGTGTCCGTTCTGACCGGTATACGTCGGTTTGCTCGGTCTTGCCGCGTTCTCGTACACTCGAACGTCGTCATCCACGTACGGATGTTGGTTTCCCAAGTTTAGCGAAAGCGCTACGTTCAAACAACCTCCATTTTATCTCCTTTTATCGATAAATTACGCTTACGCTACGTTGCCTACTATCCGCTTGTCGTCGAACGACGCGAATCGAAAGTTGACAATTACTTCGAGTCGAATACCAAGGAGAAGACGATCCGATAACAAGGTGAACAAAAGAAAGAGGAAGAAAAGGGAAAAGAAGACGGAAAGGGAAATGAAATATCCTTCGAATGAGAAACTGAACTTACTGGCGTTTTGTAGCAAGCCGGTTGAAGGCCGTGGTATTTTTTCGGGTATGTCATCGTCGTCGACGCAACAACTCCAAATTAATCCTCCCGAACACAGATCGACCGGGCGACCACCGCCCAGAACGCAACTGATACTGAGACCGCAATCAAAAGTCGTCCCTTTATAGGTACACGTTTGCGGTATCACTGAAACGAAACGCGATACAATTATCGAATCAGAAACGCGACGTATACGCGATACAAACTGGCTTGAACAAATTATTGAAAAATCATCGGTTTTCTTAGTCGTTTGCTCGTTCCGCATCGTATACTTATACGTATAATATACATTCTGTATACGTAAATATACAATTATGTACAAGTTATTCTGTGCCATTGTTTCCGATCATGTCGATCGACGTCGCGTCAATGTCACCGTCCCCGTCGTTGTCGTCGTCGTCGTCGTCGTCGTCATCGTCGTCATCGTCGTCATCGTCGTCATCGTCGTCATCGTCGTCGGTTGTGTCTACGTGGATACGTAATGTACCGTACGTCGCGTCGCGCGTTGCTTCGTCAGGCGGCACCGTCTTACCCGCTGCTCTCTTTCGGTCTGTTTGCCGAGATAAACGCTCGGTTGCTTTCGTTTCGAATCACGATTTCATAAGTGAAATCGCGAAACCAACGCACGATGCGACCAGAAGATCGAGCAAGAAAGTTAGACGACTATCCTAGAACTTGGAATTGACTTCTCGTCAAACGGTTAATCGTGCGTGTTCGTTGTTCGTCGTTGATCGTTGATCGTTGATCGTTGATCGTTCGTCGTTATTCGTTATCCGCTATTGGTATTTGATGATTTCGCGATATTTTGGAATCTACATAACGATCTTCGAATTGATATAAACGTACTTCTACCCAACATATCCATTATGCTATTTTGAAGATCATTGTTATGACCTCGATGATCCTCGGTGTAATTTCGTTTCTTCCTCAGAGCTTCGACGAGGATACTACCCTGTTGCTGACTATTCAGTTTTCCTCCTCGTTCTTGTCCTCGTCCTCGTCCTTCTCTGTAACTCGTTACCACCGACTCCTCGAATTCGCCGTTATTCGTTCTTCGCCTTAACAGATCAAGGAAATTTCGTAGACTTTGCCTCTTTTCGATCCTATCGTCCGAACGAATACTATCGTTAACGTTCCGTCGCGCTTGTCGAAACTCGAACGCATTCGGCGCGTCGTCGACTCTAGCGCCTTGTTCGGCTACGCGTTTTCCTTCCTCGTTTTCAGTAGCTCGATTTACGTGTTCTCGAATCGCGACGTCCTCGGTCAAACTTGTTACAGTAAAACGAGTCAATTTATCTTGGTCCATTTGCCGATTCTTGTTTCCGGCGAACCCCGTCCGTCGACGAAACATTCGCACATTTCGAGATCTTCCATCGTCTTCGTGGCTCTCGTTCCACGAACTTTCTTTAGAGTCAGAAGGCGTTCGCACGTCGACTCCTCTTAACGACACATCGAACCGCACCTTCTTGCTACCGAACACGTTATCACCGTTCGACAAATCGTTCGCTTGCTTAACTTTTCTCTCGATCAATGGTTGATTTTCAATCGGTGAATTAAACGATAATCCTTCTGGTTCACTAGGACTTGTGACACCGGCACCGACATCGGTACCGCCACCGCTAAACTTCAACTTGTCAGATCGTCCGTTTAGCTCTTCGGGTGTTCGGAGTCTCGAGAACCAGCCGTAAAACGAGGACGCGGACGAAGAAGGATGCAGCGAACGATCGTACGCCAATGTACCGTAGTTATCGTAGTCGAATGACCGAGTACTGGCAATTAGAAACACGTGCGCTATAGCAACAACGACGTTCATGATCCGAGTATCTTTGCTGTTATTCGTATAAATTGAACACGAACGAGCAAATGGTCACAACTGGTATCATAATTACGTGTAAAAGACTCTCTCGTTCGCGGAATTCTCGAACAAGGCGCGTCGATCGGAAATCAAATTTTCTCGATATCCTCGAAACTCGCGCGCATCCCTGATGTCAATCCGACAAACGTGCTCCGTGATCCGACGTCCAACATTCTTTGATCCTCGATCGATCGACCGATTCTTCGGTAAACGCGTAGCCTTCGAAAGCTATTTCAACAATAATTAGCGTCGATCGAAAAATAGACGATCCGGTACGTTCCTTTGATACCGATAGCAACCATGCGTGGTCGTTTTCTTCGTAGCGGCGATTTCTCGAAATTGTCCCGACCGCGCAAACAACCACGAATCGACGGTGTTTCGTCGACTGACGGGATCGTATCGGCATCTAAAGAAGCGTTCGCGGCTTTCACCGACATCAGCTTTCTCGTTACTACGATGTCGCGTCTTTCCTTGCATTGGCTCCCCGCTTCCCACCTATTCGCTTGTTCGTCTCGTTTGCTTTCTTCGTTACCCCTTTCCTCGCACCCCGTTCGACAGCGCTACTGTTTCTTCTTTCTCCTCTTTCTTCGCTGCCGTTCTCCTTTTATAAGTCCTCCTTTCGGCTATGCTTCTTCCTATCATTTCCTTTCCCGTCTTTCCTACTAATCTCGAACAATGTCTTCTTCCGCCCATCCCCAAATAAGTATATCATCGCTTTAGTTTTTTCGCGATACCTCTCGACGATAATACGATTCAACGTATTCTAGACGAAAATTCCATCAACCTCGAATCGCGATTACGTTTCGGTGCATGCTTCGGTAAATCGCTCGTAACAAATATATACGCTCTGGATTAACAACTAGTTGACCCGATCAGCGAACGAGCGGATTCGTAGACGTAACAGATACAGGGTAGACGATAACAGCGCGAACAACAAACGAACGAACGAATAAACGAATGAACGAACGAACAAACGAAAAACTAATATTTCTTTCAAATTTAACGTGTACCGCGACATTAAATTTAAAAAATTTCATTCTTATGTCAACGCACATCGATGCAAATTATCCATATTTTATCGTCACGGTATCTTACGACGAAATGAAACTTACAGCCAAGTTCGTCGAAAAATCTCATGTGTCCCTCCGAATCGATGGCATTTTCCATTGCAACTTCTCTGTCCGCAAAATCTAAAATCGAACGATGCGATCGTATTAGAAAATTCTATCTAACGAGATAATAATCGATGCATTTGGAAAATATCTCGCACCGTTTTTACGGTACACGCCTAACTTCGTTCCTTTCGATTAACAGACTCACCAAAATTCTCCAAATACCGATCATTTTTCCTTCCGTTGGTTCGACGATATGGACTAACGAGAAACAGAATAAAAAACGAACGTACAAATGAATTCATTTCTTTCCTTTCTTCGATCCTTTCAAATCCCTTTCAGTTTACACGCAATTCTTCCTCTTCCACTTTTCCTCCTCCTCCTCTTCCTCCTTATTTCTTTTATCTTCTAATAGATTAATTATATCGTTATAATATAGATCTGCGATGATGATTTAGCGATAATTGAAATTTGCGTAGTTCTCGCAACTTATTTGAACGAAATCGCAGCAGCAAGTTCGGTTGCCGATGCATCGTCGATAAATCGATTGTTGATTTTCCTCGATGAGCGTAAAAAGTATGATAGACTTTTAAGCGAAACATCGTTCGACTCCATTTCTCTTTCGTTAACCAACCGTTCGTTGGCTCGTGTAAAATCGTTGTATATTTGATCGTACATGAAATGTATTATATGTAGCTGTACATTACTTCGTCTTATGTGTAACAAAATATACGTATCTATGTGAAAATAAAACGTTTCTTTCGACGAAGTTCGGTGTGCGCGTGTACACTAATATGCGTGCGAGTAAGGAGACATCGAAATAGAAATAGAAAATAGAAATTTATCAGAAAAAATACGGATGGATTTCGTCTGAAATTTTGCTCGTCGAATTAAGCTCGTCCGATTCGTTGTACCGTAAGAACTCGCGAGGCGTAGCGAACGCGTTCACACGTAGCGTGGTTAGGTAGAAAAGTGGGTCGGAGAACCAGGTCACCGAGACAAGTGGCACATCGCGTCTTCGCGTGGTCGCTTGTCGCTTGTCGCTTCGTAACGCGTTCTTGTCGTTAGCAGTTCGCTGCGTTTCGTCGACGCACGACGTACGCGCGAAACCGTACCGTTACACCTCTGGTTATTAGTGAAAGTTAGCCGGTTACTTTCGACTTTGACAACGACGATTTGACTCGCTAATCATTCGGTTCGTCGAAACACTCTCCTACGAGAGAGTGTACTCGTTATCCTATCCTTTGTAGTTCGAACGCGCGGGGATTCGCTTCACCTTCGTTGCGGATGAATCCGTGTTTCTTCCTTTCCTCGATATCGCGACTCGTTTCGATTTTTCCACCGGATCACTAACGATACCGAAACGCGTTAAACCGTAACGTCCGTTCATCGAAATATCCACTTGGAAAACGAAATTAAATCACGCGCTCTTTTGCGAACGCTATTCGAACCACTTTTCACGTTCTTCCGTCGTTAGTTACCGTCCGACACTGCAAGGAATCGAACGAGATCTCCACGCAATGTTGACTACTGATGAGGAACGGAAATACAGCATCCAGAGACTACTCGCTCTTTCTCTTCCCCCTTCCCATATGTCTTTCTCCCTTTCTCACCTTTCTCTTCCTTTTCCTCTCCGTCCACCCGCCTCTCCCTCCTCTCTGTATGTACCTCGCACCCGCTCGCTCATTCACTTTTTCGTGCCTTTTCTCTCTTCCCTCCCCGCGTTTGGTTCCCTTCCAATTTGCTGAGTCGTTCCTTCATTTTGCTTATCATTTAACTTTTCGTCGATTACTGCCAAGCGAGAGAAAGTTGAAGTTGTTCCGTCATCGACGAGAACACGGATAGGAAAACGGAAAGAGAAATCAACGATGTCTTTTGCCGTTACCCTTTACTTTCCACTCCTTTCCACGGACCTTGAGAAACCTCAATAAAGGCTCGCTTGCGGACCATAACATTGGCGCGATTACGCGCAAAAAGCGCAACGAACCAACGCGCCGCAAGCTTTCCGTATTATCGTTAACGACCCCTTTCGTACAAACCGATGTTTATCGATCTAATAAGAAATCAACGTGTCAGCTGGACACGCGACGAACGAAACGTAGTGACGAAGTAACGACAATAATCCTACGTATGGATTCTTTGACAAAACTTTCATTTTTATTCGTTAACTTCTTATTAAGATCGGAGTTTCGTTTTTGTTCCCTCCGAATCGATCGAAGTGCCAATGTGAAGAAACGGGGATTAGTGGAACCACAAAACCTGTAAACTGTCGGCGTTTTTAAAAATACTAGAGTTGTTTTAATGAAGACTGTTCTCGGCAAATGCCAATACAAGAGTGTCTTCGTAGACACAATCTAGTTTTGAGGACATCCCCGTTAGCATGGTCGTTCTCTAGGGCACTTGGGCTCGGAGAAATTTCTCTTAGGAAGGGAATGGCCATTTTCGACTGTTCGTCGATTTCTATTTTTCTAACATGTTTTAAATTTGTATCAATACGTAAATGAATTAGCTATTTATATTTAGCTGATTTAATTGAATTATGTGATATGCGCAGTGCCATGCGCAGTGCTATACCCAGTGTAAGAAGGTATTTTAGAGTTATCGACCGATCCACGCATTTATCGATGCTGTAGGTAACTTGGCCGAAACTGCGAAAATCAGTAAAAAGTACTACAAGCGCCGCTATCGGAGAATCGTTGTACTATTTCTTTCTTCCGACACGTGCAAGTCAAGGCGAATCGAAATTACCGCTAATTTCCTACCAAAAGTGATAAACTGTCAAGAACTGCATTTCCAGAGCATCATGCTACTTCAACGCAGGTCTATCCGGTATAATATGGGTGAGAAAACCATTAAATCGTCTGTTACACGTGAAATTAGAAGTGACGCGCCTGCAAGCAGGCAACTTCTGTGCATACGATGGTGCTATCTCACCTTTACGCTGTCGAAAATTCCACGTTATTAAACATACGGTATTTATTGGGCTACAAAAATGTATTAGAAACCTGCAGCGAAGTTTACTAGTGACTCCTCTATTCATAAAAACTTCATTTTTGCACTCATTCAGAAAAGTAGCGGAAATTTCGAAGTCGCAACTCTCTCTCTCACATCGCATATACGTGCATGGTCCCGATCTTAATATGCATCAAATTACATCGGAGTGTAAGACTATGTAACTTTGGAACTTATATACTTATATAAGTTATATACTTATTTGATCCATGCACATTTAATGCACGATTCTTGGAACTCCGATAAATGCATTTAGTGAGCATACATATCTTCAGTCCAAAACATTTTCGTAAAAGAAAATATTGTGGAATAAATGAAATTATAATTTAAGAGTGAATCGTAGCTCTTAGCTCGATATCATTTTCTAAAGTTCATTTCGTGGAAAATATTTAGAAAACGATATCGATTACCAGGTCACACCACGTGGAGGTGGCTACGAGAGTGACCCACCCTATCTCCAAGTCCCAACCACCCTCCATTAACAATTCCCTCATTTATCGGAAGGATAAATGAGTTCTAACTCTACTTCGCCCGGTCGCAAAAATATACAAGTTCTTTACCACAGTACAGCAAAGAACTTGTATCGCACGCAATATAACACACAAGCACACCATACAGTTAACGCTCGCATTCTAAGATTGCACCCGTGTTATCTAAAACGGTATAAAAAGCAAAGGGAGAAGGGAAGAAAGTTAGAAGAACTTTCTGCAAGAAGAAAAGAAAGTTAGAAGAACTTTCTACTAGATGCAAAGAAAGTTAGAAGAACTTTCGCATAAAGGTGGACCAGCATTCTCTATCAAGTGAACCTCGCCGTAATGGGTCAAATGGTAGTCAATAGTGACTTACGTGAACCACGAGACCGCATTGAACCGAAAATGACTGGCAAGAACGAGTGACACATCCGCGAAGGGTTTCCCATTTCTCCCCGCTCCCGTTTAAAGGGAGGCTGACTGCAGAGAGGAAACCCACGCCGTGAGGCGGCAAGTCGAGAAGGTGCTTCAATCAAAATGCCTCGCAGAGATGTGTCCCTGGCGCTACACCAGCATTTGCAGCTCAGTACTGCCGCGTGTTCACAGCGCTACCAACCCCAAATGATCCACTTGGGTTCGGACCAATCGACAGAGAATTACTGACTAATACTACACTAACGCGCAAAAAATTCACGTATTGATGGGTGCAAGTTAGAATTGTAGGCGCTCAACTCACTTATAAACTTAATACTAATTTCGTGGGATCCCACATATACACTCTGTTATAAAATTGCACTGGCATTGTGTAAAATGAAACGCTAAACGAGAGAGAAAGAAAGGAAGAAGGGAACTAATACTATGATCTAACGCGGAAAAAGTTCGCTAATTAAAATAAGTGCAATTTTAAACAGTACTCGCATACACGCACGCTTAACATATTCTAAACGCCGCACGCGTACCTCTTATTCTAAGCTTGCACTCGAATGATCTATAACGAGGTAAAAAAGCAAGGGAAGGGAAGAAAGTTAGAAGAACTTTCTACTAGAAGGAAAGAAAGTTAGAAGAACTTTCTGCTAAAAAGTGGGTTAGCATTTTCCGCCAAGTAGTCCTCGCCCTCATGGGTCAAAGGGTAGTCAATAGTGGCTTACGTGAACCACGAGACCGAATTGAACCGAAAAAACTGATGAGAACGAGTGACACATCCGCGAAGGGTTTCCCATTTCTCCCCGCTCCCGTATAAAGGGAGGCTGACCGCAGAGAGGATACCCACGCCGTGAGGCGGCAAATCGAGAAGGTGCTTCAATCAAAATGCCTCGCAAGATGTGTCCCTGGCGCTACACCAGCCTTTGCAGCTCAACCCTGCCGCGTGTTCACAGCACTACCAACCCCCAATGATCCACTTGGGTCTGGACCAATTGACAAAAAATAGCTGGGTATACTACAAACTAACGCGTAAAAAGTTCACGAATTGTGAAAATGAGTGCAAGTTAGAATTAGAGGCACTTACAGGGACCCACCCGCCCTCCCACGAGATTACAATTAACTTAAAACTAACGCACGCATCCCTCGATGATTTCTTGATGATTCTTCGATGATATCTCGATGCTCCCACGATGATCCCTCGATGATATCTTCAAGTTTCGTATATACGCATTTCACACATGCACGCATTCATACTACAGTGTATTACAATATTTTGTACGCAACTTAAAATTAAGTTTAAATTAGCGGATCCATCGGTGAAAGATAGTCTTGGATGATTTTCTACACTGTAACAATCAGAAACAATATACGAAAGGAGAAAACAGATGCAAAATTAATAAATGTTCATGTAAAAGTTGAAGGTTTAACATTTTCGGAATAAAATGAAATAAAATTCGAGTCGACTCGAGGAAAACATGCAAATGAAATAACAATATATTTGTGAAATATTCAAGTACTTAACATTTAAATCTGAAACATACAAATGTAATTAGGACAAATATGAACCATTTAATTACTTACTTAAAATCAAAGCCTGAAACATACAAATATAATTAAGACACACATGAAACATTGAATTACTTACTTGATATAAAAAGCTGAAACATACTAATATAATTAAGACACATATGAAACATTTAATTACTTACTTGATACAAAAATCTGAAACATACAAATATAATTAAGACACATATGAAACATTTAATTACTTACTTGATATAAAAATCTGAAACATACAAATGTAATTAAGATACATATGAATTATTCAATTACTTACTTGAAATAAAAAGCTGAAACATACAAATTTAATTAAGACAAATATGAATCATTGAATTACTTACTTGATATAAAAAGCTGAAACATACTAATATAATTAAGACACATATGAAACATTGAATTTCTTACTTGATATAAAAAGCTGAAACATACAAGTGTAATTAAGACAAATATGAATTATTCAATTACTTACTTGAAATAAAAAGCTGAAACATACAAATTTAATTAAGACACACATGAATCTTTTAATTACTTACTTAAAATCAAAACCTGAAACATAGAAATGAAATTAAATAAAAAATGCACAATTTGATTACTTACTTAAAATAAAAACCTGAAACATACAAATGTAATTAGGACAAATATGAACCATTTAATTACTTACTTAAAATCAAAGCCTGAAACATACAAATATAATTAAGACACACATGAAACATTGAATTACTTACTTGATATAAAAAGCTGAAACATACTAATATAATTAAGACACATATGAAACATTTAATTACTTACTTGATACAAAAATCTGAAACATACAAATATAATTAAGACACATATGAAACATTTAATTACTTACTTGATATAAAAATCTGAAACATACAAATGTAATTAAGATACATATGAATTATTCAATTACTTACTTGAAATAAAAAGCTGAAACATACAAATTTAATTAAGACAAATATGAATCATTGAATTACTTACTTGATATAAAAAGCTGAAACATACTAATATAATTAAGACACATATGAAACATTGAATTTCTTACTTGATATAAAAAGCTGAAACATACAAGTGTAATTAAGACAAATATGAATTATTCAATTACTTACTTGAAATGAAAAGCTGAAACATACAAATTTAATTAAGACACACATGAATCTTTTAATTACTTACTTAAAATCAAAACCTGAAACATAGAAATGAAATTAAATAAAAAATGCACAATTTGATTACTTACTTAAAATAAAAACCTGAAACATACAAATGTAATTAGGACAAATATGAACCATTTAATTACTTACTTAAAATCAAAGCCTGAAACATACAAATATAATTAAGACACACATGAAACATTGAATTACTTACTTGAAATAAAAACCTGAAACATACAAACGTAATTAGGACAAATATGAACCATATAATTACTTACTTAAAATCAAAGCCTGAAACATACAAATGTAATTAAGACAAGTACGAATGAATAAATTAGTTACATAAAATCAAAGCCTGAAACATACAAATATAATTAAGACACATATGAAACATTAAATTACTTACTTGATATAAAAATCTGAAACATACAAAAATAATTAAGACACATATGCAACATTTAATTACTTACTTGAAATAAAAAGCTGAAGCATACAAAAATAATTAAGACACATATGAAACATTTAATTACCTACTTGATATAAAAAGCTGAAATATACAAATATAATTAGGACACATATGAAACATTGAATTTCTTACTTGATATAAAAAGCTGAAACATACAAGTGTAATTAAGACAAATATGAAACATTGAATTACTTACTTGATATAAAAAGCTGAAACATACAAATGTAATTAAGACACATATGAATTATTCAATTACTTACTTGAAATAAAAAGCTGAAACATACAAATTTAATTAAGACAAATATGAATCATTGTATTACTTACTTAAAATCAAAACCTGAAACATAAAAATGTGATTAAGGTAGGAAGCCGAGGAAGAATGAATGAAATCTTTCTTTATTCGAAACAGAACTTTTAGAAAAGTGAAATCGTCGAATTTGAAAGCCAGAAACCTCAAAGTAAAATCATGATAAGGTTTCGAAAACCTCAAATCCCAAATAAAACCACGTGAAAATACAGAAACTGTAACTCGAAATAAAATCACAATAAGATTTTGAAAACTTTGAATCCGAAATGTAATCCTGAAGTGGCTGAAAACTTCAAAACCGAATTAAAATCAGGAAGAGATACAAAAACCTGGAGACTCGAAATAGAACTCACATATGAAATGAAAGTACAACGCGCATTAAAAATCAATCGAAGAATAAAATAATATAGAGAAAGAAATAAAATAACGAAGAGACTTGAAAACTTCGAAGCTAGAAATAAAATTAGATAAAGTTTTAGAGACCCTATGATCACACGATGTAAATGTGAATACAGGATACAGGATACATTGCATTCATAAACACACACGCATACTACAACATATGTACATGTACCTTTTGTTCTAAAATTGCACTCGTATAATTTAAAACTTTGTAAAAAAAAAAAATTAGGGGACAGAGTAGAAAGTTGGAAGAACTTTCTTTTAAGTTTAGATCAATTGACAGAAAAATGGCTATCTATTACTACAATTTAATTTATAAAAAGTTAAAAAATTGTCGCGAAAATAAGTGCAAGTTAGAACAAAAGGCACTTACAACTTACGCAAGCTTTTCGCCACGTATCGTGACGAAAAACTTGCGCCCGAGCCCACCCTTCCTCCCACAAGCTCGGAATTTACGCGAAACTAATGCACTAAACATAACTTACCAAAAATCAAAAGCTGAAACATACAAAACGTTATTAACATACGAAATCGTGGGAGAAGGAGTAAAATTTTACTTTATTTGGTACAAAACTTTTGAAACACAGAAAACGCAATGAAAATTGCGGATTTGCGAAGAGAGAACAATGTAAGAACTTACCAAAAATCAAAAGCTGAAACATACAAAATTTGATTAACATAGAAAATTGTGGGAAGGGATTGAAATTTCATTTTATTCGATACAGAACATTCAAAAAATACGAAACGCAATGAAAATTGCGGATTTTGGAGGAGAGAACAACATCATGACTTACCAGAAATCAAAAGCTGAAACATACAAAACTTTATTAACATACGAAATTGTGGGAGAAGAAGTGAAATTTGACTTTGTATGATACAAAACTCTCGAAAAATAGAAAACACAATGAAAATTACGAATTTACGATCAATGAACAATATAACAATTTAAAATCAATTCCTGAAACAGAAAAATATAATTAACATAAAAAATTGTAATGAGAATAAAATCGCGAAGGGGTATAAAAATTTCGAATCTCGAAATCTAATCGCGAAGTTACATAAAAATCTCGAATTTCAAAATATAATCGCGAAGGGATAAAAATCTCGAATCTCAAAATTTAATCGCGAAGGAATATAAATTTCTCAAATGTCAAAATTTAATCGCGAAGGGGCTTTGAGCGTTTTGCTCAAAATTCGAGCAAAGTATCGCTCGACGATACTTTTCGTACCGTTCAAAAACACACATAAAATACAAAAAAATAATAGCGAGCATAGTGACAAAATGACTCTCCATCCTAAGATGGAGAGCCATTAATAGTTCCCCTCTTCTTTGGCTAATTTTGCCGGGGCTCTTCGGCATATAGCCTCTTCTCTCTTCGGCACAGCCTCACAAAAATCACTCGCGAAATTTTACGGTAACTCGGACATTCTTGGCATTTATATAAATTACATAAACTCTCAATTTCGCTATCAATCAATCTCCACAAACAGATAGCAGACAGTTTTATAAAAATAAAATTGAACTACTATTCATTTATTTCGATTGCTAACAACGAAATCGAAATTTTATATAACATAACAAAAATTCTTTATTTAAGAAAGAAAAATAATTCTCGAAATAAAAAGGTACGACCAGCGATTCTTAGAATGCGCTGTCCGTACAAGAATGTCCGAGCAGAATATTTAAAGCACTTCACTTCACTTCACTTCACTGTATACTTCATTTTTGCAATCGGGTCTAGAACCACGACTGCGACTTACAAACTAAAAGGCTTGGCCTTACGAACAATCGAGTTCAAGAGAATATTAAATAGAATTAATTCAAATTTAGATTTTCTCTTCTCGATTTTTCGTTAACCCCCCAGATGCAAGCATCTCACGTGTGTTTTACGGAGGACAGAGAAACATGAAAGCTTGCTCTGGCCCTACCTACTTAAAACTAACTCAATCACACCAGAAGTATGCTACCTGCCTGCCTATCGCTATATTTAAAAAATGCAAAGTCCATTCTCACAAAAACACACTCCACGATTCTCACACACGCCACCCGGGTGCAAAAAAGCCTACTCCTAGGGAGTACGTCCCGGGACGTCTCCGTCACCCGAGTTCAATACAACATTCAAACTCTAATTTCATACCTTTTTGCTGAAATCGATCGACATTCGACAGTGAATATTAATTGAACATTTATATATTTAATTTTCTAATTCTTTCGAATATTCAATGTAATATGTGCAATGTCATTTACTGATTCTAACTCAACTTTTATAATTTTGTAATCTAATCTTATTCATTTTGTATCTTTCAATAGAATTTTGCAAAATTGTTTTTATAAAAAATTTATGTGGTTTTTAAACGACACAAGGTCCACGACCTAACCACACACACACACGTGTAACTTGTGTCGTATAATTCACTGTCAAATTGTCGATCGCCGAAACATCTTAAAACTAAACCGTGCCCACCTGCCCTAACTCATACGAGTAGCATCTAAGCACGCGTATGAGTTTAGAGCATAAAAATGAACACGGCCAACAATATTTTCACCTACCAGTTTTCTTCATGTGTGCTGAAAATCCTGAGCTAAGAAACATGATTAATAACATGCTAATAAAGTGTCTCTTCCGAAAAAAATTTACTCTAAAGTTTCAAAAAAGAAAATGGAAGAACAGTTTGCAAAAATCTAAGTATACCGATCGTTTCATTCTTAACAGATTTTTAATATCAAAGTAAATTCACTAAATGACTCAAACATTCATAATTAACTTTGATATCAAAATCTGTTTCTCGCGAAATTTTCTTGTACATATGTGTATATTTAAAAGAGTTCACGGTACGCGTACAAAAAGATTAAACTACTATGAAATCGGAGGGTTATCCGACTTCCATGTAATTTTAAATTCGTTATATCGGTTCGTAAAAGAATTAAAACGCGATGTACAAGAAAACCCTAACCTGATCTAATAAATTATAAACAGTTTGTACGAATATTGCACGATCGTACAGTCGTGGTCACTATGCTCGCTCAAAAATATAAAAATACAACCAGTTCCCGTGCCGTTTCGGACCATTCGTCCTACGACATGATGGGAACCGGAGGAACCATAAACCATGCGACTCACCGATCGCTGACTCGCACTACTGAACTCGTAACGCGCCTCAGATAGATCGGTTGCACTTGTATCGGATTGACTGCATCTCGGAGATTGATTCATGATCGGCTGCTTTCGTACGGTCAGAATTAGGCACTTCGGGTTGGCATTGGAACGTCCTTCTGAAAACAGAACAAGTCGAAGCACGTTAGCAAACTCTTTCGATTCGTATTTCAAGTGATTCTTTTTCAATTCAAATTATAATAAACAAGCATATTTGCAAATTGGTAACATGCAAACAAATACAAGCATGCAAAACAAAAACACACTACAGCATTTGAAAGAGTACGTTGAAACACTTTGGTAAATATTGTTTAAAACTCGGTAAAAAATTTGAAAACGTATGTAAAAACACATAGGTAACCACACCATAAAACCCGGTTAAAATTCAAAAATGTACGTAAAAACACATAGGTAGTAACACTATAAAACTGACTAAAACGTTCACTACAATATGTCAAAACGCATAAATATTCACACCATAAAACCCACTAAATATTCACTGAAGTATGTCAAAACACATAGGTAACCACACCATAAAACCCGGTTAAAATTCAAAAATGTACGTAAAAACACATAGGTAGTAACACTATAAAACTGACTAAAACGTTCACTACAATATGTCAAAACGCATAAATATTCACACCATAAAACCCACTAAATATTCACTGAAGTATGTCAAAACACATAGGTAACCACACCATAAAACCCGGTTAAAACTCAAAAATGTATGTAAAAACACATAGGTAGTAACACTATAAAACTGTCTAAAACATTCACTATAATATGTCAAAACACATAAGTAGTCACACCATAAAACCCACTAAACAATCACTGAAGTATGTCAAAACATAGGTAACCACACCGTAAAACCCGGTTAAAACTCAAAAATGTATGTAAAAACACATAGGTAGTAACACTATAAAACTGTCTAAAACATTCACTATAATATGTCAAAACACATAAATATTCACACCACAAAACCCAGTAAAATTTATATAAAACACTGGTAAAACACTTAAATAACCACACCATAAAACACACTAACGTATCCGTATACACATGCACAATCACCAATTAAAACACACTAGTAATCACGTAGGTATATGGGGAACCACACCATAAAACACATTAATACACCCCCATATATGCACTAAAAAACTTTATAACACACACTAGCCACTTGCACTAAAGCACTAGATAACACAGGGATGAACACACGATCGGTAAATTATCACTTTGACTCGTACCGGTAACAGATGTCACGATCGATCCGAACACTTGGGCAGCTTGAACAAGACTGAACGTCGGTAACTTTTATCAAGTTACGAGTGATAGGTGAACCGCGGACCAATCAGCTGTCATATCAATGGCGCCAATACCAGGCAGCTTGAACAGTACTGAACACCAATAACCTTTACCAAGAGACAATGATAGGTGTTGCGTGGACCAATCAGCTATCATGTAATCCACCAATACCGAGCAATGACGTCATTCATACCTGTATTTGTAATATCGACATCTTTTATTTTAATTTTTAATTTTCTAATTGTTTATTTAACAAATTATTATTACAAATATTAAAATTTATTATTTTTATTAACTTTTACGAGTGCATCAGTTACAAGATTTTGTTTCATTATTACATTTTTATTTAATATCAAAAGATAATTATAAATTATATATTCTTTTTAATATTATTTTAAATTTTTGAGTAAAAGTTCGTTAAATTATTATTGTACGTATTGAAGTTCATGTTTCTTTTTCAACTTTCACCCGTTTTTCTGTTGCACTTTTTTTGTATATGAGTATATGTAGTTTGTTCCTGTTTTATGTATCTATGTATCCCGTTTATTGTTTCAAATAACAAGTATCTACCAGCATTTTCATTTTTAATTTCAAATTATTTTTTATTTTATATTATAGTCAATTAATTTTAAATCGTCGTTGGAGCGGAGAACAATCGAAAGTTAATCGCGGTGACCTTCCATAGATGTCGCAACGATCATCCGTTAGTGTTCGCCATCTTTCACAGAGTTCCGGTACTGTGAGTACCGCGTTACCGACAATCACGGCTACGACAGACGACACTGTAAACAAGAAATGGCATTCGAAAACCGTCGTGTACGTGGCATCTTTATTCGATCAGTCGCCTAACGAACAAGAAAAGAAATGGAATTCGCTTGGTTACGTATCGCGCTATCACGCAGAAGATGAAAATCGTCGAGGGAAAGGTAGTCGCATTGGGATCAGAGGGTAAGTTGAAGTTTAAGGTCAGTAAGCTCGTTACTCGAAGTAGTCCACTTTCTTAGTTTTATTTACGTATATTCGCGAATTACTCGTTTATCCCGCGATATTTTTTTTCTATTCTTATAGCTGTTGATAATACTGTTTAATAGAAAATCGTTATCGTAACGAAACGATCGTCAGATATGTCGTCGATGGTTAGGTTAACTCGCAAAGCATTCTATAGACATGCGCATGCTTAGTACTATAATACAATACATGTATGTCTAGACTTATGTCTCGTTGTTAAACTAGTGTACCCGTAAGCACCGGCGTATGAATCGGAGCTGCAATTGAATGATTACACTCCAATATGCGCGAATAATCTTTTAAATTATCATGTTGTTAGTAAAATATAGGTAAATATCTATTTACCTATATTCCTATTCCTATGTTCCACATTTTTTAAATAGACCAGATACGCACTCTGATCAATTGATTGGTTTCAGGGGTTGGAAAAACAAGTATGATTATCCGTTACGTTGGAAAAGCATTTAATGAACACGTCAATCCTACGATAGGTGCATCGTTCTTTACGTGTAAATTGAACGTGGAAAACGTGAAAATAATGTTACAGGTATAGCGATCATTCAATCGTATAAAAACGTATCTGAGAAGTATCGCGCATTTATTCGACTTTTCGTTCTTTCTCGGCGAGTCGTAACGGATATGATTCTATCGGTGAAATAAATCGAGAATTCATTGCAAATTTTTAGTCTGATCGTCGCAGTCGTCGTGACTCGTGAACGAACATACTAACAAAATATAAGAATAATAGAATCGTGTACTGTTCGCAGGTCTGGGACACAGCAGGACAAGAAAGATTCAAATCAATGGCACCGATGTACTATCGAAACGCCAACGCGGCTATGTTAGTGTTCGATTTGACTCAGTACAACACGTTTGCGGCGATGAAAGGATGGGTAACCGAACTTCGTCGAAACGTCGAGGATGCTATGGTGTTGGCTGTAATCGGAAATAAGTCGGATTTGATAAAAGAACGACAAGTCGACGCCGAAGAGGGTAGAGTTTACGCGACGAATATCGGTGCAAGTTATCACGAAACATCGGTGCTTCAAGACGAAGGGATCGAAAACGTATTTCTACATATCGGTATGGGACTTCTCAGGCTAGCTTCGACCGAACAGGATTCCATGTCCATTAGAATATCCGAATCAACCAATCCGATTTGGAACGGTACAGTCGCGTCCGTTACGCCCTCTTCCGAGGAGTGCTCTGAAAATCTTGCCGTCCCCGAAAGACCGCACACATGTTGCTAGTCTCGCGCATTTTCATTTCTTTCCTTCTCGGTCGCTTCTTTTCTTCTTTTCTTCTTTTCTTCTTTTCATTGTTTCTCGTTTTTCCCCCTCGCATATGCCCTATAACCATGTTATAGGCGTAACTTCACGATGCCAATAGTAACATCGAACGTCTTCCATAAATTTTATAAAAAAATTATTATAATTACTTTAGTTTCGTGTACTTAATACTTTTGCAATGTTTTTAATAAAAATGAAAAATATTTGCCAACTGTTTGAACGTTTAAAGGACGATGTCCTTTATTTATCTTGTACTCGTATTTATGGTCTTTTAAGAGTGTAACAGTTATGGCTGCCTACACCTTCGGATCGGTGGAAATCTGTTGGGCAAAGCCGCTATCAAATTAACTTTAACCTCCACTTTGAAGGTCACCACTTTTGGTTGCACCGAGGCATGACTCTCGTTGCCAGAACGAAAAGTCTGAAGCAGGAACATGCGTGCCTCCAATTAATAATGCATCGACGCATTGAGCCGTGCGAGCTGCGACTTCACAGTGACCACCAGTGCGATAAATTTGACGACGTATGTATAATATCGATACACGAACGACGAGAACTTTTAATATTTATACATATATATAGAATGGAAGTTTTCGGAGATACGATTAGTGGAGTTTCGTGTTCGCGAGTATACAAAGATAATCGCGGAATGAGTCACTCTTTCTTGAGGGCCTGGCTTCGCGAAGCGTGACACGTCCTAGCTTTGTTGTTTACGTTTAACTGATTCTATGCTCGTTACGTAAGTATCCTTTTAGTACCGTTCCACGTAGTCCGTTCGAAACTATGGCGATTCGATGCATTCGGAATGTAATTCGTAAACGGACGATGCCTAGAAAGCCGCGCGACCATTGAAAATTATTAATATATCGAGTCGACGTTAATCGGTTGACCCTCGATACGTTTCAATCGTTTTTCTCTACAATCTTCGATCGGTTCGTTCTTTTTTTCTTTTTTTCTTCTTTTTTTTTTCGTTTCGAGTAGCCGCACTAAAGTCGTTACACACGATTTTGTTATTCGGATTCATCGAATCTGCGCGATCGAGTCTGTGACTCTGAATCGAACGCGCGTAACGAACAAAGGTATGTATCGTTCGAGCATCGCGTTATACCCATTACCAAGCTGGAGAACAATATGCTGCGAATGTACGCTCCAAGAGTTTCTTTATGTCTATGAATAGATATAGAGGCACGAGGGTAGGAGAAGTAACGAACAGAGAAACGGTTCTAACGTAATCACAACCGGCTTTGGAGAGCTCTCTTTACATTTTGTATAAGAGAGCAGTGCCGCTCGATGGTATCCTCAGTCAAGTCCGGATCATCGAATATTCGATGAAATTTCGTCGGTCAAGTGTTCCGTTTTAATAGTACTTGATCGAACACGACGAGAGCCACCGCGTTTCCGCGTAAACCGATCATCGATATCATTGTCATGGAGAATATTGAAAGAAGTTGATCTAATATCGATAAAAGTTGATTTACACGCGTATACTAACCGGTGAAGTTGGTTCGGTCAGGGCGACGGATCGTTATCGATGACACCGAAATGCTCGGACAACGAGAACATCGTACATTTTTATCGACTCTATTTTACGTCGTCAATGTCCTCTACCGATGTTCACGATTCCCTTGTCTGACGATCGATAATCGTCTAGCAATCGTTACCAATGGTAATCCTTTGAATAAAACGCGTTAAAATCGCGTAATCGTAAAATTAACGGCACGAGATACGCATTTTACAATTAAACAATACGTACATATTTGTCTTAGATTGTTATAGGAGGATATCGATCGGTTCGAAATTGTCCGATACGGACGTTACGTTTCAATCGACTGCGAGCAGTTTAACGGAATGCGAAGAACAGTGTTCGAAACTTGGAAACGTTTGCGAAGCATTTTCATTTGGGTAGGAGAAATATTCGCGAGACAATATGTATTCCGCGATTATACATATAGAGCTGCGACGCGTCGAAAACGCGCATTATTTCTTCTTCGGCCAACTAATTTCTATCATTATTTGCTTTCCCATTAGCGTCGGCGTAAAAGGTAACGGTAGTTGTTCGATCACCGATCGAACACCGCCGTTTGAAAATTTACCGACTCATCCGGATTACGACGTTTACGTGAAAAAGCAATGGATTTCGCCGTGGTGCGATTTCGACAACCTCTACGGAAGCTTTAGATCAGAAACAGGAGCTCGTTTAACTAAAACCGATCAAACGAGTAACGAACAGAACGTCGCAAATACTAACGGTACCTCGTCAACCTTCGTACCATGGCCTTTTTTCCTATCTGTACCGCCGATTAACGCCAAATCATTTTCCAGGTAACATTATTCTTTTATTTCACTATTTCGCAAACTATACCGTACGATATGTACTTGCTTACATATTTATTTCGAAATTCTCTGTTTTCGCGTTTATTTACCTATTGCAGCGAAACCGTTTCTTATCATCTACCGTAGATGATTTACAAAAGGAGCGAATTTACCCGTGCATGTGCATTTTTATAAAACATTTATCGTTTCAATTTGATGTCACGTTAAACGTAAAGCAAGGAAAGCTTGTAAAAAAGAATATATATACGATATAGCGCAATATCTCTGTACTTATGTACGTGTTCTTTAATATTTCAAGAAGCAAAGAAGACACGGCAAATTACAAGCTTCTCGGTATCTATGATCAATCTATCAATCACCACGGACGTTTTCTTTCCGGTGACGACAGTCGTAATAGAATTCTAGACAGTCTTGCGAATAGAAACGAAAGAACAGCATCGAGCAGTCTTTTCGGTGAGTCCATGTAAATAAGTACACATGTACGTACGTACGTCGATACATGGTATAGCGGAAACTGAAATTATTCATCGAAAGAAAAAACGAACGAGCCTCGTTCCAAAGAATAATCTTTTAGCCAACTTATTCCTTCCTCCTATTTCTTCTCATTCTCTGCTCGCCAAACCGACGAATACGATCCTAAATTGCTGCTTATTATACGATTTTATGTTCGCATTCTACACACGGGTATGCACTTGTCAATTTATACATATGTATCGAATTACGTATAATTTCAAACGGAAGAAACTTGTACGTTTACACGCGTAATCGCATTCAGCCCGTTCTCCTTTCTTCGTTCTTCTTTCGATAAACAAAATTAACGTAAACAGTTATTTATTTCGTGGTTATCAAATAAGTTGACGACTTATCTGATAAGACATAGATTTGCTTCGTCCGATCATCGTAGGTTAGTAAATGAACGGCATTGACACGAATAAGCGATCGTTAGTCAATAGGAACGTCTACGTTTACGCGAGTATATACATACCGTTGTATGTATCTTAAAAGAAGTCTCGTTAGAGATGATACCGCGACAACTCTACGATTATTGTCCGAAAATATCTGTAAATCGGAGATGGCTCTTTTACTTTTACCCGGATCAATCTTGCGAGCCAGTTTCTCGTTCGTTCATTCGCTCGCTCGCTCATTTTCCACAGAAGATACTTTTTCTCGAATCGTGCTTACAACAACCGACAATCCAGTACCTTACATGAAACGATTACGCGTTTTAATTCGACGTATTTGCGGAGAATACAATTTTTATAGTCGATGTACGAAATATATGTATAAAGGCAGCGCCTGGGCAACATTTGGGTACATTTCGGAGGGACTCGATAAAAAAGAACATAATAGTAAAAAAACGACGAGAATCAGAAAGTAATTTTTTTCTTTTCATTATTTTTCTTCTTCCTTTCGTAATATCATATCATATCTTAGTAATAATAACAACGGGAACATTAATATTGTCATTTTAATATGACATATCAGCGAAATATAAGAAAAATGTATATCATAGATTAAACCGTGATACGTCGACAACGACGATCATACAGCGTAGAGCCGCTAATCGTTGTCTACAAATTTGACCGATTCAATACCCCCTTCTCCACTTTAACGAACAGATCCTCCCACTAGTTTCACGGAAACGTTCACTTTTCTATAAAATCAAGCGGGACTGCAATTTCACCATTACTTTTTGCGCGTTTTTCCATCTTGGACATTAGCCGCGATCGTCCCATTCCATTCATCGCGCTTCGCCATATACTCGTTTCGACGGAACAATGTTCGTTGATAAATCCGCAAAAGTTAACTACTCGAATACCGATAAGCCCGATCGAGTAAACTAATGACCGTGAAGTTCCAAATATTTTTGCGCGGAGCCGAAAAACAAATCATTCGCTTAGTTCGTCGATTCGCAAAAAGAAGTGCTCTCTAATCGAACCGTGTAAATCGTGATTATCGAAAGTCAACTACGAAAAAAGAAATGTTTACAAAGTCGTGGTTATGGAACGTTGTATTGTTCGTTATTCTTTGTAAAATCGAACACTCAACGACAACGAGGAAAACTAACGGCAATGATTTCACTCGTAAGTGCACGAACGAAAGGATGTATAAGTTTGAGACACGCGCACGCACAGAGAGGGAGCAATTATGCGTTTATTAGTATGACAAGTGCAAAATGTTGTCGTTTCGTACTAATTCATATTACGCTTTAATTATAACTATAATATACATTTACTGTCATACGATAATATTAATCTAACAAACATGTTTTTAAATATTTAGTTAGAATATGTCATCGGAAAATACAAGCTGGCAAGAAGATGATGAAACTACTCGCTGAACGTGTGATAAATTGCGAGAAGCTTCAAGATTGTTGTCGGGCTTGTGCTTACGAAAAGTCTTTCGTTTGCAGAGGTTTTAATCACAGGTATGCAGTACGTGCAACATGACTCCATGGCCCGAGATCGCGTTCTATCGTATCGTAACCGTGTCGTGTCGTGTGCTCTGTCGCGTTAGAGATCGATCTTCGAAACCGATCTTCGTTGCTTTTAACGTTCTCCGTCGTTATTCCTGATAAATGAACGAGTCCCGTTCTTTCATCGATAGAAAATGGTTGCGTCGATCGAACGGGCGCGCGACGGTTAACGCGTGTCGCGTTAACGAACGAGTGGTCGGAAAAATATTAGTTGGACGAAAGCAACGAAGAAATGTTAACTTTGCTTTGCTCGTTCGCTGTTCAAAGACACGGAACGGACGATTCTCGATGTACGTGCGAATTGACGTCGGCATCGTATTCTCGCATGGACGCCGACGACGATTTCTTAGTTGACACCGATTACGATTATTACGAGAGAGAACAGAATTGTCTTCCTTCGACGCAATTCGACGATGGTTCGCGCTCGAAGAATGATCCCTCTGAACATTACGAGCGGACTAAACAGGAAACGTGGTTGAACGAGAAAAACGCGAACGAAGATCGTTACCATGAACCGCCGTCCGCGATAGATCATCATTCGCTGAATCGTGAACTCGGTTACGGGCCTACCCCTGGATCTGCACGTTTCCAACAATTCCATTACGAGGATTCTCTCGGTAAGATAACTTTAGTATATCCGATCTTCTATCATTACGATATATTCATTTCCTCCTCTTGTTTTCTGCTTTCTTCGTAAGAAAGAAATAACAAGATATCTAGATAAAGGAGGAGAAATGCATTTCACGTTGTTTCGTAGGTTTCATTCCCCGCGAAAACACTCGAAACCGGAACGATAACTGGAAACAACGTATTCAAAATCACTATCCTGATTTCGTCGACCACGATACGTTTCCCGAATATCCTGTCAATTACGATAAAGTGTCTTACTCGGACGCAAGATCTCCGAGTTCGATTAAACCTCGAATCGAAAATCGACTCCTGTTCGGACAAAATGGATTTTCCGTTTCGAACACGAACGAATACCCCGATGGAAGACATCTGAATTACGGTAACGCGTTCGGATACAACGGCAACTACGTACCCGCTAAAAAGCAATCAGCTCAGGAAGAACGCGATGAGCTACCAACGACACGAAAATGTTCGATCAAAACTATCACAGGTTCGAAATTGAGTAGAAACGTGTTACGAAAAACTTGCTTCACGCACGATTTCGAACAATGCGAACAACTGTGTATGAACGAAACAGACTTCCCTTGCGAAAGTTTCGCTTACAGGTAAATTTCGCTCTTCTCTATCTACCTATCGACGGTCGTCGATCAACAAAAATTAACCGACGTATTAACAATATTCGTTATTTCGTGTTCACTTTACTTCGTACAGGTACCACGCGTTAATTACCGATCCGACCGATAATTGTTTACTAAGCGATCTCTCCTACCAAAATATCAATTTTTATACGGATCTTGAACCTGATCGCGATTACAACAGTTACATCTTGATACGAGATCCAAAGAAGATTCGCTATTCCCAACACTCGACGAATCTGCACCCTTCGGAAGAATGTTTTTCAAGAATTCGAAGCGGATACGCCATTCCCACTGATATCACGAAACAATTGTTGTTCGTCGATGATTTGGGAGAATGTCAGTTCGCGTGTACAAGGTCCAAAGAGTTCGTCTGCAAAAGTCTCGTTTTTAAATACGCGACAGAATCGGAACATCGTAGCCGAGCCGACGAACGCGAACCTCCGAATTGTTTCTTGACCGATTCGTCTTCGGAACAAATCAATCCCGTCGATATGTTCGACATGGATGGGGCCGAATTATACGAGCGAAACAACTTTCCTTACGATCGCGAAACGCATCCGCATTCGTATTCGTTCCCGTTGTCAACGTCGAATATCATTTCACCCGGAAACACCGAAGAATCCTCGTCGATTCGTACGGACGAACGTTGTTATTTCGAGCATCACAGGCCATGTAAATTAATGCCACATGCGATAGTATCTTCGACGAGGACTATCACAAAACCAGAGTGCCAACAAAGATGTTCGACAACGAGAAACATGGCCGTAACGCCTTGCATGTCATTCAATTATATGCGAGTATATTACATCTTACACCTTATACTTTGCATGTACCTCGTATCAAGCACATCATACCGCGTCTGCTGCGATAAATTTACTAATTATTATATTACTAAGTATTATAACATATTTTATTTATAGAATAAACGCCGACAACGCCGGAGATAATTGTTTGTTGAGCGATATATCGATGCAAGATCTAAGACCAAATCTGGACTACGTTTACGACAATGGTCATCTGCTATACTCGTGGAAAGATTTTGATCCGTATTGCAGCGTATCGACGAATCATTTTCATACGATAAACGTTACATCGGCTGCGGCGTTCGAGAAACACGATCATCCACATTGGTTCACGACATCGAATCGATCGAGGCCGCGGGTACGTCCGTTCAACGCCGATATTCCAATTTCCATTCGCGACTCTACCACTCGAGCTGAAACTACCAAGTTTCAATTCGAATCTTATCGACACAATTTCGATCACTACTCGAATAATATCGAGAACGGATCTCTATACGGCTCTACCGGTTTCGAACGTGATTTCACATTTCATCGCTGTAAGTAACAAAAGAGAATACTCCACGTATTTTTTGCGAGATCGATCAACGAATATTATTATCTTTCTCGATTCTGCATTTTATCGACTAGCGAGAGAGCTTTCCACATTTCAACGGTACACGGTAAATGGTTATCCTTGCAAAAACGGCACAATTTGTCAACGAAACGAAATTACTGGATTTTGGTCTTGTGAAATCGAACAAGGTGAACACGGTAGTTGGGATTATTGTTGCGAACCTGACCATCGATGTGGATTCTCTCGAGGATATCATTATCCCTGGTAGATACCGATCGATCCATTTTCATTCCATTTGCTCTCTTTCTTTATCTCGTTATACAGGCTGTCCTGTAATTAGTTTCCGAGCCACGACGGAATCGTAGAATAGCCGATAGTTCTTGCGGTTGGGCGCGTACTCTTTACGCGCTTCGATTGGTTGGTATTATTCGTTAATAATTCGTAAACGAATCCTTAACTAATTACGGGATATTCCTGTACACTCTATAGTGCGTGCGCGCGCGCGGTGTGTATGCACGAAATGTTTCAACAATCCTTAATCGTTCGCAGGTGTTACGTGGGCATAAACGAAGATCAATGGAGACCTTGTAGCGAAACATACTATCCATATTTTTTATCTAAAAATCGTTCGCTGTATCGTCAATCGCCAAAATATATTGCTCGCCATTGGCCAGTGATTTACTTTCACGAAATGCAACCGCCAAACTGCTCTATGGTTAATTTAAATAATCGAATTTCGTACCTAAATCAACGATTTACCAAGATTCGTAGAAATCGTCTACATTAGAGTAAATCGATCGCCCATTCCATCTATTGCTTTCGCATTAAAAATCTATCTTTTGTACCCGCATAAATCATAAATAAACGTTTATTACTAATCCTGTATATACATTATGTTAAAAATTTATTTAATTGACGTAATCGATAAGAAATGTTTTACCGTCTAGCGGTGAAACGTGGGAACTATTTGAACTAAATTTTTAACACAGTTATAATCTTTACTTATTGCTTCCGTTTTACTAACGCATATAAAACATTCGAAACCGATTTTAATATCGCTATTTAAGATATTCTATTGCCGAATAAATCGAACAGATCGATACTTTATAGGATAACGTATTTTAAATTTAGTTCAATTAGTTCTCATTCCCTACCGCCAGGCGGCTGAGCATTTTAACGTCCATAGAATGTAATTGTTTGAAATTCGTGAATATAATACTTCGATCCAACTATAAAAATATTTATCTGATATCGTCGTGAACGTCTAATACTTTGCGCGTGCCAGCAAAACGTATAAATGCTATATATTTTATGAAAAGTCGGAATTGCTTGTTTCGATAGTTTCGGGGTTTACCGATAGGTGGTGCCAACGGTGTTATTTTCAGACAGCGCGCATGGGAATGTAAATTTTAAAATACTTTCAACTTTTCAAATTAATCACTCTATAATAAACTATTGTTCTATATATCTTTTTGATATATTTTATCGCCACGGTGTCTCCATTATAAGTATAAATATCTGATGTAGTTCTCCGAAATATGATGTGTGCGATAAAACTTGATTTCCTTTTAAAATTAAGCATGCACTCGCGAAAATTTGATCATTTCTTGAATTCAAAAATACTTGTAAATTCGACGTAATACGTGCCAATCCGATGATATTATTACGAGTGGCAGGGATCTGTTCCCCTGAACTGCCATTTTCCCCGAAAAGCCAGTTTGCACTTGAATGTCCCCATTATCAATTACCAACCATCGAAAAAAATTAACATAGGACAAAAACCGTACGCGTAACTGATTTCTTTAGAAATTGTCAAAATTGCGTTTTGCAATCTTGTCGAAAAACAAATTATATTTAGATCAAACTTAAAAATGACCCAATTTGCGACAAACTACCTAATCTGGCTATACTGGATTAAACACTACACGATAAAGGTTACCAACAGTAATCGTTCGTTCGTCATAGAGGACGCCGATATCGTTTTCAACTTGTTTTTATCGGTAGCGTTCTCGTCACTGTTCTGTTCTCTTATCGTCGTGCCGTAGCTGCTGCTGTGATTATTGTTATAATGTTAATTTCGTTATTGTACTTTCACCAACTGCATTATTAACCGTTCTACGCTATTATTATTAGTTTTGATATGGTGGCGTCACCGGCTCCGCCATCATAGTTTAGCTTAGTTTACTTTTAAGACGATCGGTAAGATTAAACGTAGATAGCCGTACAAAAAGAAACAAAAATTATAGCCCCCGAGTAGTTTTTTTATGAAAATTGTTTCACTTTTCAAACTTTTGAAGTGTACTATTCGCGTTATTTTCACTAGTAACACAACAACGCGTACTCGTACTTCAATACAATTAAATGTATGTTTTTCATTTTAGACATTTTGATAATTGTTAACATAACAAAAATGCCAAAAAGTCGATTAATTACGCGTTCGGCATCAAGCTGTCGACCATCTAACATGACGTTAAATTTGGAGTGTACAGAGGAACCACTCAGCGAAGCTCAATTGACGTTACGACTGGAATTAAAGGAAAACTACGATAGAGTCCGTTTTCTTTGTTTTATACGATAATATGTGAAATATAATTATAAATGATGTGTCGCATTATAATTTAAAAATTATTTTAGGTAGCTGCTACTTTGGAAGAATTGGTTAAAGATCATGGAGGTAAATTGGTATGTCAAGCAGGCAATGTCAACGGTTATCAATATACATTGTAGGTATTATTTTCTACATTGACGTTATCTTTTCGCGATCGCTGCTCTTTTAGCCAACTTAGAGTTTCTATCTTCTCGTATACCAGGCCTCCAACTCCTGCGCAAGCAGTGGTTAAAAATAATCCTCAACCCATCGTAAACATAGTGAGTGTTGCATAAATTCTGAACAGTATGTACGTGATGCAATTATTGATATTATCAATCATACTTACAGAACCAAAATAAAACTCAACCCATCAAACTGAATGTATTGAATAATTCAAATGGCTCTCAGGGTAATATACAGTTGGTCGTGGATTCTCGAATGGGAGTCATTTTGGGATCTGTACCTCAACCTCAAGGTATATATGTATATAATAGTATAAGTGTGTGGTGTGTGTGTATACATATAAAAGCTAACAGTGTATGTAATAATTAAAAATCTGTAGGATCTACAATGTCAACTGTTCCATCAAGCTCTGTATCTACGCCAATAGTAACACCAGGGTCAACGTCTGTGTCCACAGTCACAGCTATGTCTACTGTAACGCATTCCCAAACAGAAAATGTACAATATTTTATTACTATTACTTTATTTTGTTTACGAGATAGGTTCTTGAAACTGTTCTTTGAAATTTTAATGAATTCTTGCATAGTGATATATTACTTTACTGTGAATCTATACACACATATACATAAACATACATATTGTGTATTTTATGCACAGACGATTTTTAGTTTGAAATACATTTAATGTTAACGCCGCCTTAATTTTTCTGTGAAAACACGCTGAGCGTTATAAAACACTGCATATTAGGTTTATTCTTACTCTTGAGTACCTTTGATAATTATGCAAAACTGAACTGAAAGTAATATATACTGTAATTACTAACGAATTGTTTTACCTGAAAGCAGCTGTTACAGTAAGATAGATTAGTCTCATTGATAATTAAACAATAAAGATCTCATAAACTAGTGGTCGTCTGTGCGCAAAATTATGTATCAATGTGTAACGGTTTCCAAAATTTGAGAGAACAATCGAAAGGATACTTTTCGACAGAGAAAATTATATGCACCATAGTAAGAATGTTGATATTTTCTTCAGTATAAATATACTCGATCTGGACGCAGAACGAAGGTTCTTCAAGTGCAACAACCTGATATAATAGAAGAAGTATGTTATGTGTGAATATATATATATTTAACGTTTATTTTCTTTCAATTGACTATTTATTTTAATTCTAATTATGTAGCCGACGGTAGTTGCTCGCGGAAGACAAAAATTAGGATGTTCAACGCACGTTGTTACACCAAGTAAGTTAAATATGATTATTGTCAAATATTTCATTTGTTTCTGGATTCAAATATACACGTTAAAAGTGGAAATTACATCTCATTTTTCAGCAACTACAAGTCCTCAAGGTGTTACTAATCTTCGAATAAAGACAGTGAACAAACAACAAATGGCGCCAGCGGTGACTCCAACATCGACGACCATTAGTATGACCACGGAAGCAGCAACCAGATTGACCATTACAAAGCCAACGGAACACACGAGCATCGGTGGAATAGCAGTCGGGAGTAAAAGTTCAGGTACGAAGGAGATTAAAAGTTATCGATCAAATGTTATCGTTATTAAAAAATTAGTCATTGGTATTATCTATTAAATGTTAAATGTTTAATGCACGATCTTCTACAGTGTACCTATCAAATAGGTTAATTATCGTTGATTCAAATTACTTTGCAACCTAGCTTGCGATCAAATCGACGAATCGAAGAAGAATCATCCAGACGGAAGAGAAGTAACTTTTAATAAAATGAATGGAGGTAGAACATTTCCTTCCTTGGTTGTTGTAGCTAGACCGAGTCTTCGTACGAAGGATATTGCGCCACAGATAGCCCAAAAAGAAAGATCGGATTTAGGTATTTATTAATATACGAAACTATCAGTCATCATTCGCTCTTATTTTACCTTTTACATTTTTAAGAAATGTTTTTATTACTATCTGTTTCAGATATGAAAGTAAAAAGTGTACTCATGTTCTCGGCTACAAAATTTGCTGAATGGTTAATACAGCAAGGATTAGTGAAATCTGAACAATATTGTGCTCAACACAGCAATAGTTATCAAAGAACTAAATTGAAATTAGGAATGTACAGTGATCAAGGTACATTTCCATATTCCGGAGGATACGTGTGGATTTCAAGTTGTTGTCCCGATCGTTTTGTTTCTGTCTTTTCCGGTTCAATATTTCAGGGAGCAACTTATACACCTACTGTTTTGTTAAAATTAATTTATCACTGGGCATGCCAAACGAACGTTCAAAATGTTATTTCTTGGGTGAAAGTGTCAAACGTATACGTAAAAAATTTTTATACACATTTACGTAGCGTTTGTACAGCCGCGATTTGGGATAAAGCACGTAAAATGGGAGGGAAAAATTCAGTAATACAGGTGGGCGTAATTAGTTTAGGTACAACGTCGCAGGATGGAAATTTACGTCAAGTTAAAGTCGAAGTGCTTGGGGTACTAGATTATACTACTCTCGATTTAAGGTTAAGAGCGTGCGATCCAGTACAAGACGGCGATAGATCATATAAACAACGGTTCAACAACATTTTGCATCCGTTGAAGGAATGGGTACATACAGATTCAAAGATTATGACAGACTTTACCGTTGATAGAAACACGCTCGAAGAAATGGGTTTTTACCACGTTACACAATCTGCATTTTCCGATCAAACTCCACGAAATTTTATGAGCAACTATCATATAATGGAGTATTTAAGAAAAATTGTTCCCCGAATGTTTCAAAATACGCTTAGTTTACTTAATAGACAAATGATACAGCAATTTCTAGATGAGCTGGTATGGAGAGAATTGTACGGTACGACCGCTGCACGAGCATTCGACAACATTATCGCTCATATTGCCGAGCAAACAAAAATCGACTCGAACGAATGCCTTTTAGATCGCTTGACTAAAATAGCCGCGAATCCATTTCACAATTGGTCGTATACGAACGTGAATTTACCACCATTAACGCCACTTATAACGCTAAACGCGGAAGAAACACAATCTAATAGCGAAATTTTTATTCAGAGCAGCGTTAACGCGAAACAGCCACAAGAGGCGTTATCTTTTGCTCAAGCGACAAGAACTGGTTCAAGAAGAGGACGAAAGAGAAATATCGCAACCATCAGCCCAGACCGTGAATCAAAGAAACAGCCGATTTTCGATTCAAAAGGTACCGCCAAAGATAAAGAGAAAGAAAACGAGAGCAAGAACGATCAGATACAGTTGCAGGAATTTTATTATGCCACCATGGAGGGTGATAAAAGTCTTTTGTTAAACGAGCACAAATATTCGTTGTATTTTAAGTGTTTCCTCTGCGCGTCAACGATGCGTTCCAACACAGACGTGATGGAACACACAATCGGCCATGTACCACCTCAAGTTCCCGGCCAATCCAATTCTCCCGTTTGCCGCTACTGTTGTACAGCATTTTCCTCTCAACATCAAATGACTACGCACGTCACGGAAGCGCATAGCAGTTTCGGTCATTCGGATAGTGATATGGTTGTTTGCGCCATTTGCGAACAAAAATTTGGAAACAGCGGCCTCCTCATTAGTCATTTGTCGTCGATGCATTATCCCTCGGAGATGCCGTATCGATGCGAAACTTGCGGTTACCGTACTTCCAGCCACAAAGACGCTATCGATCATTTTTATCGAGTTCACGAGAAAGGTGAGGACTTACAATGTCCTTATTGTTTGAAAGTAATACGGTTCGTAAAGGAAGGTAATCCAAGCGTTGCAAGCGTTTACGAGTTTTTATTGCACATGCAAAGGCACGTTATACGAAGGGAACAAGGACGAGGAAACAAATGTTCAAGATGCTGTCTCTGGTTTAACCAGAAGAGTTGCTTGAAAATTCATCAAAGAGAATTGCATGATTGTGTCTCCGGTTCAAAAGTGATACCATATTCGAGCAGCAACAGCGGTATAATGATCTCGAAACAACGGCCCCAAAATAGACGATTCGATATCGATAGTCCCATTACCGAATTACCGGACGACGAAAAAGTGGAGAAGTGGATCGATGGTCCAATAACGGTGAACGTTCCGGTCGAAAATCTGTCTTGCCAGGAATGCGAGGAGGACATAGACGAACTGGATCATTATCCGGGAGAACAGAGATGTCAGCAGTGCCGATATATAACTTGTTGTTGGCGCGCGTTCCGAGAACATCAACAACAAATTCATAACGAACGACCAATGACCAGTCTGGTTGTTCCTTCGCCCCTCGTTAATATTCCGTTAGACAGAAAGATGCAATGTTCGTGCGGTTACGTGACAACCGATGGAAATCAATTAGCTACGCATTTGATCAAGTGTGAAAAAATATCCGCTTATCCGGTCGAGGATACCGCACCGCCTGGCATGTTGAACAGTTTAGGCTTAGTTCCAAGAAATACTTCAGACGAATTGGATCCAGACGGTAGTAATAAAAGGACTAATTCGCATTAATACACGCGGTCAACTGGATGGCACAAATTTTAATCCTTGTTCGATCCTCGTTTATTACGAGAGTTATCGAACGAATTCTGAAGTGAACAGAGTGAATTAGTACGCTTAAATGAATTGAACAAATAGAAAAGAAAAATAAACAAACGGTAAATTTAAACGTTTGTATAAAGATAAAGAAACAGAAAAAATGTCTACCATACAAAATGGTATATCTGTGCTGAGTATTGAGCGCAATATACATACGTACATATATACATAGAAGACAATATTAGTAAAGAATTGATCGAATTGACCGTTTGTATCGCGCGTTCATACATTTCTTCTTCCTTTTTCATCGTGGAATATCGTTCGCTTTTGTCCCACAAATTGCAATATATCCCTGATAAATTTAATATTCTCCGAACGTCGGTTTCAAGCGATTCAATATTAAAATTTATATAAACGAATTATTTAAATTTTTTACGAAGTACGCGGTCATTGCAACGTATACCGTTCAAACTCACTGTTATAATGATTATTAAACATTTTCATTTGACATGTGTCGATAACGTATTGTGTTTTACATCACTTGTTCAGTTGTATCTTCATACGAAATAACAATAAATCGTTACACGAACAATACACTGCTTAAAAATCACGTATTTTTATACCCGCAATATTAGAATCGAGTCGAAATTTTACCAAGATTCTGCTTCCGACTTTGCCCGTTGTTATCTCTACGAATTTTTAGGACTTCACGGCGCAAACCACCAGAGAAAAGTATTCGGACGTTCAAGAATAACTACCCTGCTTTGAAAAATCTGTCCGTCTTCGGTTATAAGTTAAGATCAACTTTCGAAGGAATTCTATAGGTGAAGAAATGGTTTTTTTTCTTGTACTTCTTTCGTAGGACACATATACAAACAGGTACATATAGGTTATAAACCTATTTACTTCTTTTTTAAACTTTTATTTAGCAAGTATGTATATTTCTTTTGTAATTTCAATAATAAATGTTGCATACATATATTCTTATGTGGTCAAATGTACGAATATATATATATATATATAATACATACATATATACATATATATGTATGTATATATATATATACATAGACGTCATAATAATATTAACAAACAAAATAAAACGCTGCAGAATCGTTTCCCAATAATTGAAAAGATTCGGATGAATTTAAAACTATTTTCATTAAGAGATAATAGCGTATTGCTTTGTACTTACCTATATTTCTAATAAGCTATTAACATATTTTTTATTTTCTTGCGATATTTCAATTTTTCCCTTTTTTTTTCTTTTTCTTTTTTCGTTTTATAATCATTTAATACCGCCTGTTATCGAGTCAACACTAAAGAATGTATTTATTAGCAAAATCTCTACAATGTTAATTGATCAGGAATTACCGAAGATCGTCATCACCATCATTATTACCACCGTTATAACTATGTTTGCTATCATCAATCACTATTGTGGCTTACATCTAAATATAATAAAGAAAAATTAACGTAATAACACGTATAACGATCGGCCGCCAGTGAACGACATATGTATTTCGAACTGTCAGAACGACAGTTACAAAATACTTCATAATATTTATATTTAGATATTTTGTTAGAAGCACGCGAATACATTATACCGAATCATACGTGAAAACTACCATTTAGAAATTATTTCTCATAATTCAACCTTATTTTCAGAAGTTATTAAAAGTACTGTAAACTGAAGTACTTAGTCGCTTCAAGAAAAAAAAGACTTAGAATAAAATGAATTAATTTACACTGGCCGCGTATCGTAATCTCCTTTCGTTCTTATCGCGCCATTGTCGATTTCCTCCGTGTCCGTCTTCGCATAAGTGTATATGCGCGCGCACGCGCTCACATAATATTCGTACGTATACAGATATACAATGTATTATTGATATTGATAGTAATACTCACAGACGATAAAAAAATATGTAATAATATAAAATAAGACGCGGTAATACTTAATCTGCCACAATTAACATTGAGATTTATTGATAATAAATTTCTTCTATAATTTGACGGCTCGTCGTTTCATGAAAAATTTAAACTTCGATCCCGTCAAATTGTTTGCGTGGGAAGCTTCGTCAGCAGTTTACATGCTCTTAACAGAGTTATTATCATTGTATCCAAGAGAATGAATCGGTATATTCATCGATTAATCTGTTTGCGCGTGACCTACAAATATTCGACTACTAATTTTTTCCTTCTTTCTTGCCTGTCTCTTCATCCCATACATATTCATATTCATGTATACGTATATAAGTGTACGCGTATATATAAATTTACGTATTACTGCATTTCTCTTAAATTTAACGCTACGGTGTACGACGTACGACATTGAAAGTATTATTTTGGAACCCTACCCTGCACACTTCTAAGTAACCACAATTTTAATACACAAATCAATGTTACGATCATCATTGATGCTCAGAACTTCAATTAATGATCCAGCCCGCTTATAATTAGAAACAAAGTATCAAGTTCGATGGACAAAAGTAAAAAATACGAGAAAAGTAAAACGAGAAAGCTTGCTGCATTCTATCCTTCCTAAAGTATACAAGAAGTTTGTTTAATATTCGGTCCTGTAATATTAAAAACAGAAAAAATGAATAAATAAATTATTTAAATGTAATAAAAGTGAGAAAGGAAAGGGAAGGGGAAGAAGAAGAAGAAAACGAAAATTATAAAATTACTTAAAAATTCCGCGAAATAGAAACAATACCTGTGCGTTAAATTTGAGAGAGAAGCCAAGCTGTTGGTTGATTACTCGATGGCATAGAGCATGTAGAGATTGCCAGCATCACTGCCTGGTGGAACCAGGGCGTGAGTCGGCGGTAGAGCAGCGAAACCCAAAAACATGAAGGTACGAACCAGCATTGCTAAACCATAACAACAGAGTGATTTAGACGACAAGTTCTTTTCGTCGCAATCATTTTCATTCGAATGAAAAAACGGTTGACGACAAGTACCTCGATCTGTTCTATCCTTACGCAGACAAACAATAATATTGGTACATCGTAGCGTTTCTTCGGCATATTCCAAAAGCGAAACGAAACCTTCTTTCGACCCTTCGGGTAAAAGACAACTTGGTACGCGAATGTATAGACAGCGTCGCCATACTACTGTTTCCCACTCGACAGATGTGCTTTCTGTTAAATGAAGAGTGAAGGTCAGGCGCAACGATTCGCTATTTCGCACAGCTTTTAATAATTCATCCTCCTAAAAATATATTTGGAATTATATAAAAGGGGACAATTTTATCATATCGAATGGAGCGTAAATTGTATAAATGGAAAGATACTTTACTTGTACAATGTGGGAGCTCACAGAGAGCTGACTCTGCTTGATCCCCACGCCGCGGCTCTCTGTGTTGACTGTAGATACAGACAATGCGGCATGGGGCACATCAGGACCACCACAGAGGCCCCACACCCAGTGTTATACAATAATGTTGTTGAAGTCTACTCCCTTCTTCCAAACTCTCGTCCATACATTTACTCGACATTTCGCTGTAATTATATAAAATTCAACGATAAAATGTAAGCAAAAAAACTGTATCGATCGATAAATTTCTTTTGCAAATATATAACGACAATTTAATCCGAAATTCACAAGATTCTTCATTAAATTTAATAATAAAAAATGAAAAAATATAATTAAATTCTACGTTAATTTTTCGTTGTAAATACAATTATTGTGTTAATAAAAAAAAAAATATATATGGCAGAAATAAAAGCAAAATAAGCGAGTGATTTATGCGAAGTAACGCAATTAACTGATCACAAACAATATCGGCAATGTTTGTTGCGCATATTACAATGCGTACGAACGTACGCGAAGAATTAATTATGAGTTTATCTACGTATCCATGTATATTTGCGAAATAAAAACACTTAGCTGGTAATCAACAAACAGATACGAAAGATAAAACTATATATCGGCAAATAAAGTTATCTATATTGCTATTGCGTTTTCCTCTTGTTCTAACACGATAAAATATGCATCGCCTTAACGTATAGGATCCCAGCGGCAGTTATCTAAGCAATTTATGCGATTATTCTTCGTAAATACATACATACGTACATTCAGCGTTTGTATGGTATACGCTTGTATATGTGTGTATCGTAAGAATTTATACGAGTTTATACATCCAAGTCAAGGATGTAAAAAGAAGCAAGAAATAACGAATCGATTGTAAGAAACAATACCCTTCTTTTCCATATTTTTTTAAAGTAACGAGTAAGCTATTTAACAGAATAATAACAATTCCGAATATTTATTATACATATAATTCTCATATCTTGAACATTCATTTCACGTACAATACGGAACAGCTGATGTACGCCTATATGTACTAATACGTCTGCGTTGCTTTTACGTCACACGATTCGCGTGGCAAATATACATATACACACAAAGTGCATACATGTAACACATCTATGTATATTACAGATTACCGTTTTCTTCTACTAATGTATACGATATCGCCATCTTATGCTCCTTTTCATACTTTAAATAGATTTTCGTTTATTCGATTCATCTTAATATATACATTAACAACATTAGTATTCTTCTGCCAACGTTATTTTATACAATTTTCAATTTATAATGACAAAGGACATATATTAATCAATCTTAAAATCATTCTAATGTTTTCTTGTTAATATAATGAAAAATATTTGAAATGCATAAATGTACACGTAATAGAATAAAGATGATAAGCAATATAGTAGGCCTTTGATGCATGCTATAAATATGAGCATGGTTTCTAAAATATTAAAATAAATGTACTTGCTAAGGAAACTAATTGTCTTCGAAGTAACAATATCCATATAAAGGATTCGTAAGAACAATATTCATGAAGAATGAAAACAGTAAAGGGAACCGATAAATAGAATTCAAAATGGCGATGACGAATCAAAGGCAAAAATGGCGCAATAATCGCACGATACTCACCAATTGCTCGATATTAAACTTGGCATTATTATGCCCTTTTTACTACTATCACAATTACTTAACGAGAGACTGGAATTAATATTCATACTTCTTCCTTCGTAAAATTTTGACGGCCGTAATTTTCCTTCTCCACAACGAAATACTCGCTAGATCAGCGATTGCTATACGACAAGAATAATCGTAGAATCAGCAGCACGGAAGACGACCGTCTCACACGGGCGACTGAAACGACACTGGACTGTTCCTCGTTCTCGAATCGACTCGTTTAGTTTCGATTCGATATATTTCGATTTCGTTCAAATCGATTATATATACGTACATATCGTTTTCACTACTCTTTCCATTCGACACTCGAATGCGATATAATACTTATGAATACGTATGCATGCGTATATAATATGCATATGTTTATTACCGTATAAATTATTGTAAAAATTTGAACGTTAACCGATATTTAACGGCGAGCGAATTAATATTAATAACACGAAATGAAAATTTCGATGAATGCTGAAATTTTTAAAATACAAATCTTCCATGTTCTCACTTTTTCAATTCAAACGATCGTTTTACGTCAATTGATTGGCATTTTGAGCAATCATACATCGAAGGAATATTCAAATAATCTTAAACTATATATTTTATATTCAACAAGTTTTATTTCATTCATGTTATACACAATGCTATTTCTGTTCTTTTTTCAATTGCCATAGAAAGTACCCAATAAACATTCTCATTAAATATTTCAAGTAAAGGAATAACTAAAAATTTCTAAAAATCGTACACAAATAATATAATATGGAATGTCTAAGCTGGAAAATTTGCAAAATCTTCAAATGTCTCTCTTTCTTTTAAATTCCACTTTACTTTTAACTTATATGTTTATCATTGTGATTTCATTTGCTATAAGTAACGTTGTAAAAAATATTAAAAGGAAAAAATTATACGTTACAAAGATGCTACAAAAATTAAATACTTATGCATTCTTTACGATAAATATAAATTTTGTATGTTTGTATAGAAATTCAACCGCACATCACTTGACGAACAAAGTCTTCATAATTGATATTACCCTGCGAATCTTCATGACCAGCTAATAGCGTTTCAACTTCTTCGTCACTGAGTTTCTCACCTGAAAGATAATACATAATAAATAAATATATTTATGGCTATTAAATATATCTTAAATAACAGAGAAAATAGATTGCTTATTTCGTCGTACCTAATGTCGTCAGCAAATGTCTCAATTCAGCAGAGGAGATAAAACCATTCCCATCCTTATCAAAATGACGTAAGCCTTCTATAAAGTCATCAGCCGTATCGGAAGTACGAGATTTGCTTATAGCTTGATAGATAGGAAGAAACACTTCAAAACTAATACGTTCATCAGGTTTATGCTGATGCGTAAACTTTTTTACGTCCGATTCGGTCGGATTTTGTCCAAGAGCACGTAGCGCATCTCCAATTTGGGCCACATGAATTTTTCCATCTCCACGACTGTCAAAAAGTTGGAACGCTTCCTGAAATTCTATCATAAGAAATATCATCATTGTTACATGTACACAGAATATAAAATTTCAGTTCAAATATGCTTAATGTTTTCAACGCTAATTCGAAGATACTTCATGTTTGAAGCAAGCATTCTTTACCTTCGATCGATGACATCATTCTGTTAGTTAATTCTTGATAACTACAGCTATACATTTTACACACGACACTCAGTATAAATCAATTACTAATAATTAAAATAAATAATTAACAAAGACAAATTTAAAAATACGTAGAGGCTAATGTCAACGAAATTCACAGTAGCATATATTTACACAGCACAAAGTTTCGTCGATATTACGAATACGATACTCTACACTCCCTGTCTTCGTTTTTGCTTTTCTGTTAGTATTTCTTTATAGCATAGCACCTAACCATAAAAGGTAATCACCGATACACGAGTCGGTGTCACCAACGTAAGTCTAATAAGGTAACGATATTCTTGACCTGAATTAAGCACCAAGAAAACTGTCCGCCCCTCTTTAATCTGACCTGTTCGACGTCGAAGATATCATTTACGTTCACTTACCTGCCAATTGATCCTCCGAGTAAGATGCCTGAAAGCATACGTCCATTACCATTTGTCGTTATCATCTGTTTCATTACGTTACTACCAGCAAAATAATACAATAAAAATGAATACAATAAAAAATACTTACCATTCCGCTTACCTATCGTGCCACGTATGTACAAAATTTCTGTCCACCTTTCTACACTATGCGTATGTATGTCAATAAGTACGTGCACTCACAAATGACATCAAACGTTTTGACCGCACCAAGTTTTTCGACTCGATTCTGTAGAAAGATCCGACGTAGTCATCTGTTTCCTATAATATGTCCAACATAAATTTAGATCGCCAAAATTATACAAAATGCACTGTGCAAAATATCAATTTTATTGATCGTGTTTTAACAAAAATTTGACACAAATTATTCAAAACAATATATTAGTAGAAGAAAATAAGCAAAACAATATAGAAATTGGAAAAGTTATGCTCATCTATATACACCGTAGAAAAGAAAGTAACCTGTTCATCGATGTTTTACGTACTCTATGATCGTAATCAGTGATCTACCGTGCCATCTATCGAAGAACTCAACAATTAAACGCTGAAGTCCAGTTTTTGTATTGCAGCAAATACGAGAAAAGTTTATATCGAGCTTAGAACGGTAGAGTCGACAATGCACAAAGGCGCGATAATTTTGAATGTAAAGATCTCTGCGAAGAGATCTTAAAATATGGTTCAATTTTGAATATTTCCATAGAAAAATGACATTTTTCGATGTTACATAATGCTTATATATCACATAAAATTCACTGAAATTGACTATATAATACGATTAAAAATTATTTCTTATGCACACAAATGAGTAATCAAATAAGATTCGTAGATATATTAACACTGCCTAAACGAAGTTCAGGACTATTTATTCGTTTCATTAACATTAATAAGATTTTATAAAATTGAAGAAAATAAAATAATTGATCCTTCTACAATCACACGTGTACGCTGTGTTAATACATATTATTTACATGTTTACACACGTTAGGTTTCAACAACCCATAAATGTCGTGACATTGCTAAGATTCGTTATATGTATATTTTATAACTTTGTGCGTATATACGTATAATGTTTTGATCCCTTTGCAAAAGTTATGTGTACGCGCGTTTGTATTTGTGTATTTGTTTTTATGTACGGTGGAATCTCGATTAATCGCGATTAGATTAGGTTAAAGAGATAACAACATTATTTCGAAGAAAACTGTAGCGGTGTATCAATTGTCCGAGTCTTATCCGTATTATCCGAGGTGCTTCGAACTATATACTACATGGTGATATTATTTTAAAAATGTATATTATAAATGTTGCTTTTCAAATTATATACGAAATATTGGTATTTGAATTCTACCGACATCAGAGAATGTATAACTTATTATTAACTAAATGCTAGTACGTGAAAGTTCTATTATTCGCTATAGGCTCGATTTACATTACATCTCGGACAACTAAGATTTTATTGTATTTCACGACAAACGCAAACGCAGCAGTTATTAAATTGATAAAATGTAAATAAGTATTAGGATAAAAAAAAATTGTCGTACAATACACGCGATAAGACCGCCATTTAAAGTCGTGGTCGTTTTCCATGAAGAAAAGTATATATTAAATTTCTAAGCACGATATTCGGTGTAAACGAAGTATCCTGAAGAGATTCGTTGGTCATAGGACTGGTATATTTCCCGCATAAAAACCATTCGTTTATAGCTGCCTTTTCATAGGTAAATCCGTCTGAAGTAGCATAAAAATGATAAAAGAAAAAAATATACTGATCGCAGTTCATATTCGCGATGAAAATTTTTTAAACAATTCTCACCGGAACATCGAACAGGTTCTCTCATTATTTCGTGGGTGATAGGGCATAAAAATTCATGAGGTATTTCGGTATCGTCCGCTGAGATTTCAACGGCATTACCATCCTCTTCGCGTTTCAACCAATACAGTTGTGACTTAAATGTTTCTATAATCTGAAAAATATTATTCTAATTATAATTGTATAACGTTACAGATAATGTCATTTAGACATTACGTACATTTTCATTTTGATCAACGAGTAATCTATTTGTCAGTTCATCTTCCGACAAAATAAGTAATTGTCGTCCAGTTAAAGAATTCGCGTAGACTTTCTTTGCTAGCGTCGATAAATCTACTTCGTTCAACCATTTTAGAACATCGGTCACGCTCCAATCTGCAACCTGATATTTTGAAAGCATCATGGACTATTAATCGATATGATCGTCCATAGTTGTATAATCTTAAAATGACAAGAAATATTACCCTTTTTACGACAGTTTACCTTTTTTCTGTTGTACTTTAAGTTGTCCATTAAAATATTTTGCGAGATCAAATGTCGAGGAATCTTCCAAATTAACACGGTTTTGTCCAGAGCACCTAAAAGCAGTTGGAACCAATTACGAATGAAAAAAAGAAAAAAAGAATACAGGAGAACGCAAATACACATATGTATATTATTAATTGATCAAAACCTGTAACAAAGAGGGATGTATCTTCCGAAAAGGCACAGGTAGTTAGAAGGCTTTCGTGCTCCTCTAATACATGCAGACAAGCTCCAGAATACTAAAATCACATGTTGCATATAATATAACTGATACTGCACGTCTAATAAGTCATATCATGTATATTCTATGTATATGATTTTGGAAAGAAAGAGAAAAAAAAGAAATTGTTTATTTACCACACTCCATATACGAGCTGTTCTATCGGTAGCAACACTTCCTAAAATTTCACTTTGAACCGGAGAAAATCGCACACAAGTTATATTACCGCCGTGTCCGGCCAACGACTTTACTTCTCGATAATGTAAATCACTATCACTGCTTCCATTGCCTGCTGTCATAATATCGTTGCTTTTGCAAATCGCGACTTGCCATAATTTAACCAAGGAATCGTTACCGCCAGTCGCTAACAAGTAAAACCGTTTGTTATCATCACTCGCGTTTGCCTTCTTCCCTATAACACGAACCAATAGATTTAGGTACACTCACTATATCGTTATTACGGATGAAACATACCGATAGCTATTAAATCGGAAGTCGGACTAAAATCACATCCTTGTACACCCAAATCATGCGCTCCTTCACAGATCATCAACGCCGCGCAACACTTCTCATCGATGACATCGAACAATCTCCAAGTACCTTCGTTACACGCCGTAACCAAATACCGAGAATCATGGGTAAAAGCAATAGCATTCACCGCATCGGAATGGCCCCTGAAAACGCTGTAACATCATGCGCTAGTATTAATACGATAACACGTCCCTGATCTTTACATACGATAACACGAAAATAACATTTCCATGGCTCAATTTGTCATCAATAACCGGTTACCAACATCGCGTAAAGGAAACACAAATTCAAATCGTTGCGTATCCTTTACACACGTATCTTTAATTATTTAGTATTGATCGTGTTGCACGAATTATATTAAAGAATGAAAAAGACGTACCGAAGTTCCTCCATGGTATTCATATCCCATAATGTTGTTTTTTCATCGTCTCCAGCCGTAGCAATTTTGGTACCATCCGGTGACCATCGACAAACACGAATGCCAGATCCAGAATTAACGAAAGAAGACTTTGCTTGACATCCGTTCTATGACACAGTAATCGAAAAAGATTAATCAACGGATATTGAAAAAATTGTACCTTTATAATCGAATATTTGTTTCGTAATGCTTTTTCAGCGACCACCGATCTTTCAAATCGTATACACACTCAAGTGCAACACATGTATACATATAGGTATGCAAACACACGCGTTGGAAGAAACATAGTCGATCAATCGATCGGATTGCTACTCTATCGGGTAATCGCGCGTTAATCATTCATTGAATGACAAGCTATCAGTGAATATTTTCTTGTAAAACTCTTTGAACGAACCGGCTGAAACGGTATGTATTACCTCGGTACTCCAGATTATGGCTGTGCCGTCTAAAGAGCAAGAAGCGAGCATATTACCACAAGGACTAAATTCCACGTGATTTATGCTATATTTATGACCATCCAGCGGACTATACGACTTTTCATGGAATTTCATGCTAATTTCAGAATCTTCTTCTTCGATTTCAATGTTCCAAACGCGTATTAACTTGTCCCTAAATTATCGTAACTATATATATATAAATACATGTATACAGATATATATATATATATATATATATATAATATAATATATATATATACGCATGATTATACAGCCAGATATGACTTCGACTAACCCAGATCCAGAAGCAATCAATTGATTTCCAAATAAAGCCACGCTATTTACAGCTCCAGTATGTTCATCCAGTTTCTTAATCAATCGTACATCGTTAATCGACGTTTCCGCGTTTTTCATTACGCTCTGCTCGTACGCAGCATTCTAGGAAAATATGAACGTTTATTATTATATTTGAAATAAACGGAATGCGAATTAATCGAACCTGCTCATGATTGTCCGAAAAAACCACCGGCGCAGAATGTCGCGCAAGTTCCGAATCGAAGCTCAAATTTCCCGTCAGATCCCAAACGATAACAGATTTGTCGTTCGAACCTGCAACGTCAACGTTTAAAGAAAAAAACGTGATGGAATAAGCGAAACGATAGAACACGACGAATACCTGTAGCCAATAAATTTCCATCTTTCGAGAACGCACAACACGCTACGTATCTTCTGTGCTCCGATGTTATCGCGACTACCTTTCCCGAACGCTAAGAAAGGAAATAATGGTAAGTTCAAATCGAAGCCAAGAAGCAATCGTCGAATAATCTATTTGCACGTATACATGATTTTTTCTCTACCGTTTCCCAAATTACTGCAGTTTTGTCGAGACCACTGCTAACGACATATAATCCGTTCGCGCTAAAACGAACGCAGGTTAAGGCGCTACTATGTTTCTCCATTATTCTGCATAGATTGATTGTCGCGACGAACGGTCGAGCTTCGCATTTCGTTTGTATCACGCTTATTTGCCAAAGTTTAACGTAATGATCGTTCCCGCAAGTGACCAACTGATATAATTTCGTAAACGGTTCGTTATCTGTGTGAACGAATAGATCTTATTAAAAATGACGACGATCACGTTAAAAGAATGGTAATCATAAAACATACACCGTTCTTGTCATCGTGTCGAGATCGATTAGTACCTATCGTACACACGAATCAATAATGTCGACAAATTTTTTGTCAAACGTTATTACGGTAACTTTACCTACTTCTTATTTCTTGAGAAGCTGAAAAATCGCAAGAGACGACGCCTAAATCATGGGCATCGTTTACCGAAGCGAACGCGGTAATCGCTCGACTGTCAGGAAGACACGAATCGATAAGATCAGCAGTGGAAAATAATTTCAGAACGGCAAAAGTACAACTTGTAATTAACCAGTTGGAATCGGGAGAAAAGCATAGACTCTGTATAGCGCCATCGTGCTTTTGAAAACACCTGAATACAACGAGTACAAAATCATCGTTATAACGTATTTAACAGGATTTTAAGTGTCAGCAGACGATGCACTACGAAATAACGAACACCTTTCTTACCTGATTAAACTACGTCGTACCAAATCCCAAAGGCAAACCTGTCCATTATCCCCAGCAGTCGCGAGCAAAGTCGAATCCGGTGAAAATCTACAAACTCTTACCGCTTCGCCACCAACTTGAACCATAGTGTAAATCTTCGATCCTGTCTATCAACATGTACAAAAGGTATGCTCGTTAAACGTCCGAAGCGAACGGAAGGAACACCATTGTAATGCAATTATGACAACGTTAATATACAATATATATCTTCACGTCGTTATTATTCACTAAACCACAATACCTGTTACTCTCTTAACTAGAGGGATGTTTCGTACAAATCTATACGCAATTCTCTTTATCCTTTTACCTTCGTTTTCTTTTCTCCCAATTTTCTTTTCTTTCCGATTCCGCGAAAACATAACATACCCGTAAATTCCACAACAACGTAGTACCATCTATGCTGGCCGAGGCTAACATCGTCGATCGAGGACTAACTTTAACGGAAGTAACTCCATATTTGTGCCCTTGCAACGGGGAAAAGAACGCTTCAACGTATCCCTTGCCTATTCGCCACTGCCAAACCCTCACTCGTTTGTCACTAGGAATCAACGTATAGAGAATTCGCATACAATGTCCGCGTAGAAATTAGTTATCATAATGTCAGTTTCTATCGACAACATTCGAACGATCGATGTTCCGTACGCATCTTACCCTGATCCAGTAACTAACAAGCAATCGCCAGCAAAATCGACGCTTGTCACGTCGCTGGTATAAATCGTTAACGTCTGTAGAACCTGTACGTTATCGATCATAGTAATCGCAGTTTGCATTGATCGTTTCAACAATTTTTGCTTCGACTCCCCTCGAAAAGATTGCTTATGCGTGTATCTAACTAAACATACGCAACTACATCCTCAGAAAGTTTCGTCGCTACAAAGAAAACGAAAAAATACTTCACCAAACATAGACACAATGAAATATAATATATAGCGCAATTTTTTGGCCATCACCTTTTAGTCGCGTTATACATTTAATACGTTCCTTGATCGTCGGAATCTTTCGGACCTGTGAATAGGAAAATATATTAACCAAAATTTCGCACGGTCACGTTGATATTGCACCACGAACTGGTCAATTTCTTCTGCCAAACAATGCGACGATCACCCAACTATAGGTGAAGACTACGTGGCGTATAAAGCCAACTGCAGAAAGTTCGAGACCTTGGCATTGATTATTATGATTGCACGTGTCTCGCAAACTAGAGACTACTGGATGAAAAACATGCAACACAAAAAAAAAAGAAATTGTAAGTATCGCGAGCGAGAAAGGTATCTATAAATTTTTTATTAAAGTATGTACTTTGAAAATTTTATGCGCATAACGTGAGATCGAAATCGCACAAATATGCGGCGAAGCTTACTCTTACATTGTCATTTCTTTAAAATATTTAAAGAGCACCTTCGACCAATCAACATAAGCCATAGTATACGTATTGAAAATCTAAAAGTCGGTTAATACATTTATAAAGTATAAGCAATCGAAATCGGCGAAGATTGTGAATACAAGAGGTGATTTATTATCAATTTAATTTTCGCGTAAATACGTTCACCAATATCGATGAAACAATTTGTATCCATCTACGATACACACATTTATAAAAATAGTATCTGTTACAATTATATTAGTAACTATGACAAAAAAAGTTTTAAAAGATAAACTAGCAATTCGAATAAACAGCAATTTTCGTTTTTAACGTGACGAAAGTATTTCATTTCAAATTGTTCACAAGTACCTCCTTTTCTTCTTGTTACACTCGCCGTACTCTCTTTCGCATACAAACGTTCAATCAGATGGCAAGGATCAGCTAACAAATTAACAATGTTACACTCTACTTGTGTCCTTAATACAAAAAGAATCAAAAGGATTTTTGGTAGAATATATACCATTTTCTATGAAAAAGAAAAAGAAGAGAAATAACTAAATTGTCACGCATCTATGACAATTCGATTGGGAAACGTTGTTTATTAGAACGATAAAGTAGGTACCATTCAGATTTATACACTCTATTTGCAACTAATTGCCGTACATGAAACGTTAAACAAGGTACCACGATCGGCAGATAGAGTAAAACCACGTGTAAATAGGATGAGAGACACTAACACTTACTCACGTTACAAAAAGGCACACGACGTCGATTCGAGTCACAGAAATATAGAACAAATCTATTACGTATATTAACTAGAAAAATTAAATCGACCACTAACATATACAGCCTACAAACGTAGGAAAAATTATGAAACATGTATAAGCCAGAACTATCCTAAATGAAACGTTCAGGCTTATACACGAATAAAGCGTTGAACGCATGTCTACCGCGTCGGTCGAATCGATATTACACAAATAGGATTACGAGAAAGAATAAGCTCTATTTATTCCACGATTCTCCTTAACCGTACATAATAATCAGAAAACGCACATTACCAGTGAAATTAAACGTAATGATTAATTACTTAAACGAATATTATACGCATATTCTAATCATTCATAATACACAGGTTACACTAGATACTATTACTAACATGCGTACGTCGCAAACAAATCGTATAAAGTATTTTTTTTTTTTTTAAAACAACACACGTTAATAAACATACAACACGCGAAAGAACGAACAAAGTAACAATTAATTTAGAAAGAAATTCTGAATATATAAAATCTATTTAACAATCGTAGTAATACCAAAATCGAATAAAATAACAAGATCAAACAAATTTCGTCCACATAATTTTTACTAATATTCATCAAAAACCAACCAAACAGAATTATCATTCACATATCTCGCAATCACATCGCGAGCAGTAACGCTTTTATCATACTATGATAACATTATTTTAGTTGCACCGAAATCGTAAAATACTCTAGTCACCTCAAAGAGGCGAACAAATTTCTAATTTTACAGGCATCTAAATTTTTAATATAATAATTCCGCTACTGATAGCTAGATGGCGCCACATGTACCATTTTGGAAACAATTTCGGTAATAACGATTTTTTGTGCTTAATAAACGAAATGCTATCAAGAAACAACAGTAACATTTTTTCAAATGTTTCGAGAATGTTAACAAGTGAATAAATTTCATACATATAAAATTTTAATATCGATACATAGTTCCAATATCTCTCACCTTTCATCGTTAGATGGCTAGATTATTTGGGATGCCTAAAATGCAGTTTTTATCCAATGTAGTTAGAAATAGTATTCGTAGTACATTAAAATCTTAGCGTTTATGTATAAAATTGATTGCGTAACGTTATTACATACAAACATCTACTTTCAGTGTTGCGTTATAGACTATTGTCTGTAGACCATAGACTATTGTATTGTCTATACCTCTACTGGTAGCTAGAATATTTCTAGGTAGAAATGCATTCTGATGTAGTAGAGTCTGCACCGGATATGTTGCATATCATATAAGTCGCTAGACTGCTGCTACTCAGTATCGCCAACTGTACCCAGTCAGAGAACAACGGGAATCAAGAGAGGACGCGCTGCGGTAAGCGTCACAACAGGAGCGCCAACTTGACGGTCGCGCGGCAGGCGTCACGGCAGGAGCGCCAACCTAACAGTTGCGCGGCACGCATCGATATGAATCGGCCTATTGTCGACGCTGTCGACCGGACTTAAGTAACGATTGCTAGGCAACGCGAGGATGAACGACAAGATGAATATCGCGCGACCTCGTGTTCCGCGAGAAAAGAAAAATCTCGAAAAAAGCGGTAATTGTGCGGAAAATCGTTTAACACAATCTTCTCGGATAGTCCGTTTCGTGTTTTTTTCCATGGTGCGTGCGAACAAAACTTCCTTGTCGCGAAAAGTTCGACTGTTCTCCATACGCGTTTCGCTTATACACGCGGGATCGTGTCCGCGGAAAGTTTCGAAAGAACAGAAATCGCGACGGAAATCGTTTCGCGAAGTGTTTCCAGTAAGTTTCGAGTGCTCGGTGGGTGCTTGTGAGGATAATTACAGGAAAATTCTACTTCGGTGCATTCGGTGTGTGAGTGACGTCTGTGCGATTACGTGTGCGTTTTAATGTGACAGTGAATCGACGGAATCGAAGATGCTGTCTCTGCGCGTGGAAAATAAGGAAATGTAACATGACTGCACGTGGGAAGCAGCAGAAAGCCAGCGCAAAGTGAGTAAAGAACTCGGATGCAGTTGGTCCGCTCTGTAGTTAGCCCGCTTCGTAGCTAGTCCGCACCCGCTTCGTAGTTAGTCCGCACCCGCTCCATAGTTAGACCGCACCCGCTCCGTAGTTAGTCCGCGCCCGCTCCACAGGCCACCCGCACCCACCCCGCACTCGACCCGCACCCCGTCCGCAGTTGATCCGCGCCCGCTCCGCACTCGATCCGCAGCCGCAGCACGCCGTCCACTCGCCGTCCGGAACCCGTCCGCAACCCGCAATCCGCCGTCCGCAGCCCGTCCACTCGGCGCCCGCCTCGCGCGCGCGTTCCAGGGGGGGGATTTAGGGGGGGGATATATAGATACACCTAAGGTTAGGTAATAGCTTAGGTTATATTAATACAGACCCCATCACCCCACTACCCTAAGGTTAGGCAATAGCTTCGGTTATATAAACAAGGGTTATGTCCATCCCAATGGTTAGGTCGCATCATGTTAGAAAGGTTAGGTCCCAACCCTCTACAAAGGTTAGGTCCCATCCCTCTACAAAGGTTAGGTCCCATTACCACATCCCCTCCCCCAAGGTTAGGTCCATTTAAGCTATTACTCCTAAGGTTAGGTACACCTAACCCATTAGTACCAAGGTTAGATCCATTTAAGCTTTCCCTCCTAAGGTTAGACCCTCTTAAGCCTTTTAATATACACCTAACCAACTCCTGCCGCCTGCGTTAGGTTAGGTTAGGTTAGGTTAGGTTAGGTTAGGTTAGGTTAGGTTAGGTTAGGTTAGGTTAGGTTAGGTTAGGTTAGGTTAGGTTAGGTTAGGTTAGGTTAGGTTAGGTTAGGTTAGGTTAGGTTAGGTTAGGTTAGGTTAGGTTAGGTTAGGTTAGGTTAGGTTAGGTTAGGTTAGGTTAGGTTAGGTTAGGTTAGGTTAGGTTAGGTTAGGTTAGGTTAGGTTAGGTTAGGTTAGGTTAGGTTAGGTTAGGTTAGGTTAGGTTAGGTTAGGTTAGGTTAGGTTAGGTTAGGTTAGGTTAGGTTAGGTTAGGTTAGGTTAGGTTAGGTTAGGTTAGGTTAGGTTAGGTTAGGTTAGGTTAGGTTAGGTTAGGTTAGGTTAGGTTAGGTTAGGTTAGGTTAGGTTAGGTTAGGTTAGGTTAGGTTAGGTTAGGTTAGGTTAGGTTAGGTTAGGTTAGGTTAGGTTAGGTTAGGTTAGGTTAGGTTAGGTTAGGTTAGGTTAGGTTAGGTTAGGTTAGGTTAGGTTAGGTTAGGTTAGGTTAGGTTAGGTTAGGTTAGGTTAGGTTAGGTTAGGTTAGGTTAGGTTAGGTTAGGTTAGGTTAGGTTAGGTTAGGTTAGGTTAGGTTAGGTTAGGTTAGGTTAGGTTAGGTTAGGTTAGGTTAGGTTAGGTTAGGTTAGGTTAGGTTAGGTTAGGTTAGGTTAGGTTAGGTTAGGTTAGGTTAGGTTAGGTTAGGTTAGGTTAGGTTAGGTTAGGTTAGGTTAGGTTAGGTTAGGTTAGGTTAGGTTAGGTTAGGTTAGGTTAGGTTAGGTTAGGTTAGGTTAGGTTAGGTTAGGTTAGGTTAGGTTAGGTTAGGTTAGGTTAGGTTAGGTTAGGTTAGGTTAGGTTAGGTTAGGTTAGGTTAGGTTAGGTTAGGTTAGGTTAGGTTAGGTTAGGTTAGGTTAGGTTAGGTTAGGTTAGGTTAGGTTAGGTTAGGTTAGGTTAGGTTAGGTTAGGTTAGGTTAGGTTAGGTTAGGTTAGGTTAGGTTAGGTTAGGTTAGGTTAGGTTAGGTTAGGTTAGGTTAGGTTAGGTTAGGTTAGGTTAGGTTAGGTTAGGTTAGGTTAGGTTAGGTTAGGTTAGGTTAGGTTAGGTTAGGTTAGGTTAGGTTAGGTTAGGTTAGGTTAGGTTAGGTTAGGTTAGGTTAGGTTAGGTTAGGTTAGGTTAGGTTAGGTTAGGTTAGGTTAGGTTAGGTTAGGTTAGGTTAGGTTAGGTTAGGTTAGGTTAGGTTAGGTTAGGTTAGGTTAGGTTAGGTTAGGTTAGGTTAGGTTAGGTTAGGTTAGGTTAGGTTAGGTTAGGTTAGGTTAGGTTAGGTTAGGTTAGGTTAGGTTAGGTTAGGTTAGGTTAGGTTAGGTTAGGTTAGGTTAGGTTAGGTTAGGTTAGGTTAGGTTAGGTTAGGTTAGGTTAGGTTAGGTTAGGTTAGGTTAGGTTAGGTTAGGTTAGGTTAGGTTAGGTTAGGTTAGGTTAGGTTAGGTTAGGTTAGGTTAGGTTAGGTTAGGTTAGGTTAGGTTAGGTTAGGTTAGGTTAGGTTAGGTTAGGTTAGGTTAGGTTAGGTTAGGTTAGGTTAGGTTAGGTTAGGTTAGGTTAGGTTAGGTTAGGTTAGGTTAGGTTAGGTTAGGTTAGGTTAGGTTAGGTTAGGTTAGGTTAGGTTAGGTTAGGTTAGGTTAGGTTAGGTTAGGTTAGGTTAGGTTAGGTTAGGTTAGGTTAGGTTAGGTTAGGTTAGGTTAGGTTAGGTTAGGTTAGGTTAGGTTAGGTTAGGTTAGGTTAGGTTAGGTTAGGTTAGGTTAGGTTAGGTTAGGTTAGGTTAGGTTAGGTTAGGTTAGGTTAGGTTAGGTTAGGTTAGGTTAGGTTAGGTTAGGTTAGGTTAGGTTAGGTTAGGTTAGGTTAGGTTAGGTTAGGTTAGGTTAGGTTAGGTTAGGTTAGGTTAGGTTAGGTTAGGTTAGGTTAGGTTAGGTTAGGTTAGGTTAGGTTAGGTTAGGTTAGGTTAGGTTAGGTTAGGTTAGGTTAGGTTAGGTTAGGTTAGGTTAGGTTAGGTTAGGTTAGGTTAGGTTAGGTTAGGTTAGGTTAGGTTAGGTTAGGTTAGGTTAGGTTAGGTTAGGTTAGGTTAGGTTAGGTTAGGTTAGGTTAGGTTAGGTTAGGTTAGGTTAGGTTAGGTTAGGTTAGGTTAGGTTAGGTTAGGTTAGGTTAGGTTAGGTTAGGTTAGGTTAGGTTAGGTTAGGTTAGGTTAGGTTAGGTTAGGTTAGGTTAGGTTAGGTTAGGTTAGGTTAGGTTAGGTTAGGTTAGGTTAGGTTAGGTTAGGTTAGGTTAGGTTAGGTTAGGTTAGGTTAGGTTAGGTTAGGTTAGGTTAGGTTAGGTTAGGTTAGGTTAGGTTAGGTTAGGTTAGGTTAGGTTAGGTTAGGTTAGGTTAGGTTAGGTTAGGTTAGGTTAGGTTAGGTTAGGTTAGGTTAGGTTAGGTTAGGTTAGGTTAGGTTAGGTTAGGTTAGGTTAGGTTAGGTTAGGTTAGGTTAGGTTAGGTTAGGTTAGGTTAGGTTAGGTTAGGTTAGGTTAGGTTAGGTTAGGTTAGGTTAGGTTAGGTTAGGTTAGGTTAGGTTAGGTTAGGTTAGGTTAGGTTAGGTTAGGTTAGGTTAGGTTAGGTTAGGTTAGGTTAGGTTAGGTTAGGTTAGGTTAGGTTAGGTTAGGTTAGGTTAGGTTAGGTTAGGTTAGGTTAGGTTAGGTTAGGTTAGGTTAGGTTAGGTTAGGTTAGGTTAGGTTAGGTTAGGTTAGGTTAGGTTAGGTTAGGTTAGGTTAGGTTAGGTTAGGTTAGGTTAGGTTAGGTTAGGTTAGGTTAGGTTAGGTTAGGTTAGGTTAGGTTAGGTTAGGTTAGGTTAGGTTAGGTTAGGTTAGGTTAGGTTAGGTTAGGTTAGGTTAGGTTAGGTTAGGTTAGGTTAGGTTAGGTTAGGTTAGGTTAGGTTAGGTTAGGTTAGGTTAGGTTAGGTTAGGTTAGGTTAGGTTAGGTTAGGTTAGGTTAGGTTAGGTTAGGTTAGGTTAGGTTAGGTTAGGTTAGGTTAGGTTAGGTTAGGTTAGGTTAGGTTAGGTTAGGTTAGGTTAGGTTAGGTTAGGTTAGGTTAGGTTAGGTTAGGTTAGGTTAGGTTAGGTTAGGTTAGGTTAGGTTAGGTTAGGTTAGGTTAGGTTAGGTTAGGTTAGGTTAGGTTAGGTTAGGTTAGGTTAGGTTAGGTTAGGTTAGGTTAGGTTAGGTTAGGTTAGGTTAGGTTAGGTTAGGTTAGGTTAGGTTAGGTTAGGTTAGGTTAGGTTAGGTTAGGTTAGGTTAGGTTAGGTTAGGTTAGGTTAGGTTAGGTTAGGTTAGGTTAGGTTAGGTTAGGTTAGGTTAGGTTAGGTTAGGTTAGGTTAGGTTAGGTTAGGTTAGGTTAGGTTAGGTTAGGTTAGGTTAGGTTAGGTTAGGTTAGGTTAGGTTAGGTTAGGTTAGGTTAGGTTAGGTTAGGTTAGGTTAGGTTAGGTTAGGTTAGGTTAGGTTAGGTTAGGTTAGGTTAGGTTAGGTTAGGTTAGGTTAGGTTAGGTTAGGTTAGGTTAGGTTAGGTTAGGTTAGGTTAGGTTAGGTTAGGTTAGGTTAGGTTAGGTTAGGTTAGGTTAGGTTAGGTTAGGTTAGGTTAGGTTAGGTTAGGTTAGGTTAGGTTAGGTTAGGTTAGGTTAGGTTAGGTTAGGTTAGGTTAGGTTAGGTTAGGTTAGGTTAGGTTAGGTTAGGTTAGGTTAGGTTAGGTTAGGTTAGGTTAGGTTAGGTTAGGTTAGGTTAGGTTAGGTTAGGTTAGGTTAGGTTAGGTTAGGTTAGGTTAGGTTAGGTTAGGTTAGGTTAGGTTAGGTTAGGTTAGGTTAGGTTAGGTTAGGTTAGGTTAGGTTAGGTTAGGTTAGGTTAGGTTAGGTTAGGTTAGGTTAGGTTAGGTTAGGTTAGGTTAGGTTAGGTTAGGTTAGGTTAGGTTAGGTTAGGTTAGGTTAGGTTAGGTTAGGTTAGGTTAGGTTAGGTTAGGTTAGGTTAGGTTAGGTTAGGTTAGGTTAGGTTAGGTTAGGTTAGGTTAGGTTAGGTTAGGTTAGGTTAGGTTAGGTTAGGTTAGGTTAGGTTAGGTTAGGTTAGGTTAGGTTAGGTTAGGTTAGGTTAGGTTAGGTTAGGTTAGGTTAGGTTAGGTTAGGTTAGGTTAGGTTAGGTTAGGTTAGGTTAGGTTAGGTTAGGTTAGGTTAGGTTAGGTTAGGTTAGGTTAGGTTAGGTTAGGTTAGGTTAGGTTAGGTTAGGTTAGGTTAGGTTAGGTTAGGTTAGGTTAGGTTAGGTTAGGTTAGGTTAGGTTAGGTTAGGTTAGGTTAGGTTAGGTTAGGTTAGGTTAGGTTAGGTTAGGTTAGGTTAGGTTAGGTTAGGTTAGGTTAGGTTAGGTTAGGTTAGGTTAGGTTAGGTTAGGTTAGGTTAGGTTAGGTTAGGTTAGGTTAGGTTAGGTTAGGTTAGGTTAGGTTAGGTTAGGTTAGGTTAGGTTAGGTTAGGTTAGGTTAGGTTAGGTTAGGTTAGGTTAGGTTAGGTTAGGTTAGGTTAGGTTAGGTTAGGTTAGGTTAGGTTAGGTTAGGTTAGGTTAGGTTAGGTTAGGTTAGGTTAGGTTAGGTTAGGTTAGGTTAGGTTAGGTTAGGTTAGGTTAGGTTAGGTTAGGTTAGGTTAGGTTAGGTTAGGTTAGGTTAGGTTAGGTTAGGTTAGGTTAGGTTAGGTTAGGTTAGGTTAGGTTAGGTTAGGTTAGGTTAGGTTAGGTTAGGTTAGGTTAGGTTAGGTTAGGTTAGGTTAGGTTAGGTTAGGTTAGGTTAGGTTAGGTTAGGTTAGGTTAGGTTAGGTTAGGTTAGGTTAGGTTAGGTTAGGTTAGGTTAGGTTAGGTTAGGTTAGGTTAGGTTAGGTTAGGTTAGGTTAGGTTAGGTTAGGTTAGGTTAGGTTAGGTTAGGTTAGGTTAGGTTAGGTTAGGTTAGGTTAGGTTAGGTTAGGTTAGGTTAGGTTAGGTTAGGTTAGGTTAGGTTAGGTTAGGTTAGGTTAGGTTAGGTTAGGTTAGGTTAGGTTAGGTTAGGTTAGGTTAGGTTAGGTTAGGTTAGGTTAGGTTAGGTTAGGTTAGGTTAGGTTAGGTTAGGTTAGGTTAGGTTAGGTTAGGTTAGGTTAGGTTAGGTTAGGTTAGGTTAGGTTAGGTTAGGTTAGGTTAGGTTAGGTTAGGTTAGGTTAGGTTAGGTTAGGTTAGGTTAGGTTAGGTTAGGTTAGGTTAGGTTAGGTTAGGTTAGGTTAGGTTAGGTTAGGTTAGGTTAGGTTAGGTTAGGTTAGGTTAGGTTAGGTTAGGTTAGGTTAGGTTAGGTTAGGTTAGGTTAGGTTAGGTTAGGTTAGGTTAGGTTAGGTTAGGTTAGGTTAGGTTAGGTTAGGTTAGGTTAGGTTAGGTTAGGTTAGGTTAGGTTAGGTTAGGTTAGGTTAGGTTAGGTTAGGTTAGGTTAGGTTAGGTTAGGTTAGGTTAGGTTAGGTTAGGTTAGGTTAGGTTAGGTTAGGTTAGGTTAGGTTAGGTTAGGTTAGGTTAGGTTAGGTTAGGTTAGGTTAGGTTAGGTTAGGTTAGGTTAGGTTAGGTTAGGTTAGGTTAGGTTAGGTTAGGTTAGGTTAGGTTAGGTTAGGTTAGGTTAGGTTAGGTTAGGTTAGGTTAGGTTAGGTTAGGTTAGGTTAGGTTAGGTTAGGTTAGGTTAGGTTAGGTTAGGTTAGGTTAGGTTAGGTTAGGTTAGGTTAGGTTAGGTTAGGTTAGGTTAGGTTAGGTTAGGTTAGGTTAGGTTAGGTTAGGTTAGGTTAGGTTAGGTTAGGTTAGGTTAGGTTAGGTTAGGTTAGGTTAGGTTAGGTTAGGTTAGGTTAGGTTAGGTTAGGTTAGGTTAGGTTAGGTTAGGTTAGGTTAGGTTAGGTTAGGTTAGGTTAGGTTAGGTTAGGTTAGGTTAGGTTAGGTTAGGTTAGGTTAGGTTAGGTTAGGTTAGGTTAGGTTAGGTTAGGTTAGGTTAGGTTAGGTTAGGTTAGGTTAGGTTAGGTTAGGTTAGGTTAGGTTAGGTTAGGTTAGGTTAGGTTAGGTTAGGTTAGGTTAGGTTAGGTTAGGTTAGGTTAGGTTAGGTTAGGTTAGGTTAGGTTAGGTTAGGTTAGGTTAGGTTAGGTTAGGTTAGGTTAGGTTAGGTTAGGTTAGGTTAGGTTAGGTTAGGTTAGGTTAGGTTAGGTTAGGTTAGGTTAGGTTAGGTTAGGTTAGGTTAGGTTAGGTTAGGTTAGGTTAGGTTAGGTTAGGTTAGGTTAGGTTAGGTTAGGTTAGGTTAGGTTAGGTTAGGTTAGGTTAGGTTAGGTTAGGTTAGGTTAGGTTAGGTTAGGTTAGGTTAGGTTAGGTTAGGTTAGGTTAGGTTAGGTTAGGTTAGGTTAGGTTAGGTTAGGTTAGGTTAGGTTAGGTTAGGTTAGGTTAGGTTAGGTTAGGTTAGGTTAGGTTAGGTTAGGTTAGGTTAGGTTAGGTTAGGTTAGGTTAGGTTAGGTTAGGTTAGGTTAGGTTAGGTTAGGTTAGGTTAGGTTAGGTTAGGTTAGGTTAGGTTAGGTTAGGTTAGGTTAGGTTAGGTTAGGTTAGGTTAGGTTAGGTTAGGTTAGGTTAGGTTAGGTTAGGTTAGGTTAGGTTAGGTTAGGTTAGGTTAGGTTAGGTTAGGTTAGGTTAGGTTAGGTTAGGTTAGGTTAGGTTAGGTTAGGTTAGGTTAGGTTAGGTTAGGTTAGGTTAGGTTAGGTTAGGTTAGGTTAGGTTAGGTTAGGTTAGGTTAGGTTAGGTTAGGTTAGGTTAGGTTAGGTTAGGTTAGGTTAGGTTAGGTTAGGTTAGGTTAGGTTAGGTTAGGTTAGGTTAGGTTAGGTTAGGTTAGGTTAGGTTAGGTTAGGTTAGGTTAGGTTAGGTTAGGTTAGGTTAGGTTAGGTTAGGTTAGGTTAGGTTAGGTTAGGTTAGGTTAGGTTAGGTTAGGTTAGGTTAGGTTAGGTTAGGTTAGGTTAGGTTAGGTTAGGTTAGGTTAGGTTAGGTTAGGTTAGGTTAGGTTAGGTTAGGTTAGGTTAGGTTAGGTTAGGTTAGGTTAGGTTAGGTTAGGTTAGGTTAGGTTAGGTTAGGTTAGGTTAGGTTAGGTTAGGTTAGGTTAGGTTAGGTTAGGTTAGGTTAGGTTAGGTTAGGTTAGGTTAGGTTAGGTTAGGTTAGGTTAGGTTAGGTTAGGTTAGGTTAGGTTAGGTTAGGTTAGGTTAGGTTAGGTTAGGTTAGGTTAGGTTAGGTTAGGTTAGGTTAGGTTAGGTTAGGTTAGGTTAGGTTAGGTTAGGTTAGGTTAGGTTAGGTTAGGTTAGGTTAGGTTAGGTTAGGTTAGGTTAGGTTAGGTTAGGTTAGGTTAGGTTAGGTTAGGTTAGGTTAGGTTAGGTTAGGTTAGGTTAGGTTAGGTTAGGTTAGGTTAGGTTAGGTTAGGTTAGGTTAGGTTAGGTTAGGTTAGGTTAGGTTAGGTTAGGTTAGGTTAGGTTAGGTTAGGTTAGGTTAGGTTAGGTTAGGTTAGGTTAGGTTAGGTTAGGTTAGGTTAGGTTAGGTTAGGTTAGGTTAGGTTAGGTTAGGTTAGGTTAGGTTAGGTTAGGTTAGGTTAGGTTAGGTTAGGTTAGGTTAGGTTAGGTTAGGTTAGGTTAGGTTAGGTTAGGTTAGGTTAGGTTAGGTTAGGTTAGGTTAGGTTAGGTTAGGTTAGGTTAGGTTAGGTTAGGTTAGGTTAGGTTAGGTTAGGTTAGGTTAGGTTAGGTTAGGTTAGGTTAGGTTAGGTTAGGTTAGGTTAGGTTAGGTTAGGTTAGGTTAGGTTAGGTTAGGTTAGGTTAGGTTAGGTTAGGTTAGGTTAGGTTAGGTTAGGTTAGGTTAGGTTAGGTTAGGTTAGGTTAGGTTAGGTTAGGTTAGGTTAGGTTAGGTTAGGTTAGGTTAGGTTAGGTTAGGTTAGGTTAGGTTAGGTTAGGTTAGGTTAGGTTAGGTTAGGTTAGGTTAGGTTAGGTTAGGTTAGGTTAGGTTAGGTTAGGTTAGGTTAGGTTAGGTTAGGTTAGGTTAGGTTAGGTTAGGTTAGGTTAGGTTAGGTTAGGTTAGGTTAGGTTAGGTTAGGTTAGGTTAGGTTAGGTTAGGTTAGGTTAGGTTAGGTTAGGTTAGGTTAGGTTAGGTTAGGTTAGGTTAGGTTAGGTTAGGTTAGGTTAGGTTAGGTTAGGTTAGGTTAGGTTAGGTTAGGTTAGGTTAGGTTAGGTTAGGTTAGGTTAGGTTAGGTTAGGTTAGGTTAGGTTAGGTTAGGTTAGGTTAGGTTAGGTTAGGTTAGGTTAGGTTAGGTTAGGTTAGGTTAGGTTAGGTTAGGTTAGGTTAGGTTAGGTTAGGTTAGGTTAGGTTAGGTTAGGTTAGGTTAGGTTAGGTTAGGTTAGGTTAGGTTAGGTTAGGTTAGGTTAGGTTAGGTTAGGTTAGGTTAGGTTAGGTTAGGTTAGGTTAGGTTAGGTTAGGTTAGGTTAGGTTAGGTTAGGTTAGGTTAGGTTAGGTTAGGTTAGGTTAGGTTAGGTTAGGTTAGGTTAGGTTAGGTTAGGTTAGGTTAGGTTAGGTTAGGTTAGGTTAGGTTAGGTTAGGTTAGGTTAGGTTAGGTTAGGTTAGGTTAGGTTAGGTTAGGTTAGGTTAGGTTAGGTTAGGTTAGGTTAGGTTAGGTTAGGTTAGGTTAGGTTAGGTTAGGTTAGGTTAGGTTAGGTTAGGTTAGGTTAGGTTAGGTTAGGTTAGGTTAGGTTAGGTTAGGTTAGGTTAGGTTAGGTTAGGTTAGGTTAGGTTAGGTTAGGTTAGGTTAGGTTAGGTTAGGTTAGGTTAGGTTAGGTTAGGTTAGGTTAGGTTAGGTTAGGTTAGGTTAGGTTAGGTTAGGTTAGGTTAGGTTAGGTTAGGTTAGGTTAGGTTAGGTTAGGTTAGGTTAGGTTAGGTTAGGTTAGGTTAGGTTAGGTTAGGTTAGGTTAGGTTAGGTTAGGTTAGGTTAGGTTAGGTTAGGTTAGGTTAGGTTAGGTTAGGTTAGGTTAGGTTAGGTTAGGTTAGGTTAGGTTAGGTTAGGTTAGGTTAGGTTAGGTTAGGTTAGGTTAGGTTAGGTTAGGTTAGGTTAGGTTAGGTTAGGTTAGGTTAGGTTAGGTTAGGTTAGGTTAGGTTAGGTTAGGTTAGGTTAGGTTAGGTTAGGTTAGGTTAGGTTAGGTTAGGTTAGGTTAGGTTAGGTTAGGTTAGGTTAGGTTAGGTTAGGTTAGGTTAGGTTAGGTTAGGTTAGGTTAGGTTAGGTTAGGTTAGGTTAGGTTAGGTTAGGTTAGGTTAGGTTAGGTTAGGTTAGGTTAGGTTAGGTTAGGTTAGGTTAGGTTAGGTTAGGTTAGGTTAGGTTAGGTTAGGTTAGGTTAGGTTAGGTTAGGTTAGGTTAGGTTAGGTTAGGTTAGGTTAGGTTAGGTTAGGTTAGGTTAGGTTAGGTTAGGTTAGGTTAGGTTAGGTTAGGTTAGGTTAGGTTAGGTTAGGTTAGG